>BSEG01000001.1:25000-10025000 GCA_036245055.1 Diospyros kaki
CACTGGTCACCCCCACTAGTCTCTCGTATCTTGGTCTCCAGATCCAGCCAAACCGCCAGGCTAGCTATCAAGATGGACGAACCTTTCGCACTACACTCACCAACATCAGGCTAAAAGCCTCAATCAGTGGCCACCCGTTGGCCATCGACCCGGCCACCACATTAGCACACCCTGGGTGATACAAAATGATACAGTCATAGTCTTTTAGGAACTCCATCCATCGTCGCTGCCTTATGTTCATCTCTTTCTGCAAGAATACATACCTTAGACTTTTGTGGTCCGTGGACACCTCAAACATCTCATCGCATCCGTAGTGCTTCCGTAACCTCAATAGCACATACCTCAACTTCCAACACCAAGTCACAAATCGAGTAGTCCACATTATGCCTCAACGTGATCCATACACGATCACCATTCACGTTGCATTATCACTCAACCCAAACCTTTGAGCAACTCCGAGCTCTCACTGCATCCGACAGACCATTCTCACTTGACTCTCCTCACGAGTCCTAACATGGATACAACTGTTCTGAAAATTCTCTTCACGAATCTCCGACAAAAGCTTGCCAAACTCAACATACTTTCAATTTGTTCATAGACAGCTTAAGGATCCTATCACAAAGCTCTGGTCTATTTCTCTGTCACTTCTGGCACTACTTCTCATACCAGACTTAACTCCAAACCTCATGGATCCTCGGGTCACTCATCTTTGAGCACTCCATATTCCTTCCCATAGGTGTCGAAATCATCATCAGACATCCCATAGGTTTTTACTCCCAATGAAATTTCACTATGGTCACACCTCAAACCATTACATAAATCTTTCAATGATCTGCCTTTTGGCTATCCCGATAATGATTTGGGGTCCCATGTGGTTGCCTAAGGCATAACCTATCCACATGTCGTATCTCACATATCGTACCCAAACTGTTGATCATCACTTGTCTTCCTTACACGGACATACTATCATCTCAATCAAATCATCATGTCTCAAATCATGAACAACCAGAATTTCCATCTAGAAACCTCTACGAGGTTCAAGACTTCACCTTGGCCACTTCATCAGCTAAGTTGACACCAAACTGACATTACTGACTCTCATGAGTCATTTCCTCAAGGTAACCTTACCTAAATTCCAAAATCCAAGGCACTATCCTACTTCAATTCAGATAGTTCAAAAACCTCCTCCTTCAACTACTTTGGATTGACCGGACTTTTGGGTGGCATCCACAGCTCCCTTACCCCCATTTAGGGCCAGCATTCACACACACCCATTTCCCAACGACGAACCTGGGGTTACCCACCTTACCTATAGGACTTTTGGATAGCATCCACACCTCCCTCACCTTATCATGGCTAATGTTCTAGGTTTACCAGACTTTTGGGCAAGTTATCACACCTCCCTCACCCCATCACACGACCAAAGTCCTCGCATGAGTGATCACAAAGCTAGGGTCACCCTTCAGCTTATTGGAAGTCAACTCTGAGACGTGCCTTCCTTGCATACACTCAGTATGTTTCAAATCCTCGAACTCTCTAGGCTCCTCAAAATTCTTGGCCTAAATCCCAAGATTCACAGTGGCTTCGCACATCTAGCCACGTACAATTTTCTGATCATTTATCAGGTTTTAATAATGTTAACCTCTACGATACTCCTCATGCAAACCTTTCCTTAGGTTTACTCTGAGTCCACAATTTCTAAATCTCCAAGGCCACTTGGCACATTAAACCGTAGTCACCAACTTTGTTGACTAGGTATCTCATCATTCCCTTTATGGTTGTTACGACCTATCAAGCAACTCTTGCATTTTAGGCGCACAAACTTTCCTTAACTGAGATTTCCATCTCACAACTCATCATCAAGGCTTTAGACTAGCCATGCTCTACTACCCAAAATCTCACTTACCGAGATTCCATTCTTCAGATCCAACTGACTATCGACCTGTGACTATCAAATTAGTTCATCCTAGGTACTACATTTACCGTCAGCTAGCACACAAGCTGTCACCATCAACCCGATCACATAGTAGGCTTGCTCCTACACTAAGTGTCAACCCCCATACAGATACGCCCCGAGTGAAACTGTACGTTCCCGTTGTAATCCTCTAAGAACTATCATTCACTGTCATAGCCACGTGTCTAACTACTTCTGCAATACATCGCAATTGCATACTAAAACTTAACGGATCATAACTCCTTCGTAGCGTCTCCAACGCCACTCATACTTGCATTCTCAAGTCCTTCCTCGACTGAAGAGTGCATTTGTATGCCGTCAAATGAAGACTACTTCAGATCTAAATAGATTCTCTTATATCTTCATATTCTTAAAACAACCGTCCATATTTAGCCTTTCTCTTGACCCAATCCCCTTGATCCTTTATCTCATGTTCAGAGTCACTAAATGATCCCTGAAAATACTTATCATCTGCTCCTAGCTCATCGGCAGGGTTATGCCACATCCGACTAACCATCCATGATTCAATCATCCTTGAAAACCACCAATTATCCTATCATTTCTTGCAATGATTTCGACTAATGACCTTAAATCAATAGTCTCTAAATCCATCAGATCTATAATCATGGTCACCGAGTCAACCTTAGACCCATATTATATCATCGGATCCTAACTTCCATAGCTAGGTCATCCCGACCAGCTGTTCAATCACTTAACAAGGCTAGATTCTTGAATCAATAACCTCTAAGATTGTTGATCCCCAAATCTCTAAGTAGGGATTCCGTTCTCTGAACCATCAGTCTTTCCCCCCTAAGCCTCCACTTGGGGTCCCTATTAACTGGTTCCATCAATATTGAATCACCTTACATCTCCAAATTGCTATTCCCTAATCTCTATATAGGGTTTAACACTAATATCAACTACATCAGAGTCACTTAAGTTTTTTCAATAAACTTAAGCTCTGATACCAACTATAACACCCCAATTTTCTAACCGAGCGTGTCACTATGCTGGGTCCCAAAATATACATAAATTCCTTTTTATCACGACACATATCTTAAATCTCAAGTACCGAATTCCGAACAAAACCCCCCAGCATATCATAAAAATTACGAAAGCGATAATCAAAACCTGATATGGTACACAACTAAATTCACTTTAATTATATCATGAGAATCCGTACCATAGTACATCTTCAAATACCTCAATACATGGAGACTCATCATTAAGAGATAGCAACTAAATACCTCATTTATACATCCAGCCATACTTACATTTAACAAAACTAAACCTCAACGGAACATAACTAAAACATGCTACATACGACAATAGATAACTTAATCTTCATCTATCTTCTTTCCCTTAGAGCTGCTCGCCAAACCTAGAACGTTTGAATATTCTAGGGACATAGTCCAATTAGAAGATGAACCTTCTAGGGAAAACATTAAAACAGTTTATATACATACATGAATAGATACAAGACGTATGAGAAAACAACGAGACTACTCCGAAATGCCTCATGAACATGTCAGCCTCCTCCAATGAGAGCTTTCTCAGTAGCGCACGCATAGCGCCTCTCGGGAGGTCCCTAACCATGTCACCTTGGCCCAACCTCATAGAACTCATTAAATGACCACATCCGTTGTCCGTTAGACTCACGGTCTTCCACATGAAAGCTTTCTCGATGGTGCACGCACAGTGCCTCTCGGGGGATATCTCGACTTTTTCCCTCGAACAACAACAGATAGGTACAACAGTATGGCCACACAGATTTTATAAATGCAATAGTTGAAAACCAATAACATATATTTTTCAAGAAATTACATTTCATATATGCAACATGATTTCATGTAAGAGAACAATATGATTTGGCATACAAAAACGTTACACAAAACATGTTTCATGTAATAGGAGTTTACAAAAAATATGAGTTTGAGTGCCAGAGTCTCACCTTGACTTAATTTTGGGATTTCTCAAGTCTTTGACCAAACCACCTCCTCACACGTCCTCACGCGTTGAGCAAGTGCTTCTTCTTCTCTAGGAACAAAAGCCTTCTATCCACTAAGCTCGAAGCACTCCCGTCTAACACGAATTTATCCTGACTTAGAATGAGGAAACCCTTGGTGATGAGCACCCTATTTATAGGCTTGGAAACTTGGCCACCAAGTAAGTCATAATCATTTCAAATCTTTTCTAAACCTTTCAAGATATTCCAATCATTTCAAATCTTCTAATATATTCTCTAATCATTCTAAATCTTCCAAGATATTCTCTAATCATTTCAAATCTTCTTAAATTTTCTGCAATCATTCTTATCCGAATCAAATCTTATCCAAATAAGATCTTATCAAATCTTATCCAAATCAAATCAAATCTTATCCTTAAAGTCATCATGAGGCTTAATCTTTATCTCTAAAGTCATCATGAACCTTTATCTTATCTCTAAAGTCATCATGAGCCTTCTTCTTATCTCTATTGTCATCATTGTAACACCCCAAATTTTTTGGGCGTGTTATAACTTAGGATTTTGGGAATATAAAAATTTTTCATATCACAATAGCTGTCATACATCACACAATATCCCAAAAACCCTAATTTTCACCTTCTCAAGTTAACAAACCCAATAATCGAATAGCTAAGACAGACATTAAAATTTCAAATACGGAAGCTAAATCGAACCTGATATGGTTCACAACCATAATGCTTTATTTATCATAAAATTGTTCAAGACGCCTACAAAATATATTACAAGGAAATCATCTCTTGTAAGTGATAATTGAACATCTTAAACATATCCAAATCATACATAGATATGATAAACATGCTTCATACAGCAAATTAAACTTATTATTCAGCTATCTCCTTTCCTTTCGGGCCGCTTGTCGAATCTGGAACGTTTGAATATTCCAGGGACATAGTCCAATTAGAAGATGAATCTTCTAGTGAGAAACTCCAAAAACAGTTTATATCAATGCATGAACAATTATAAAACGTATGAGGAAAATAACGAGAACTACTCCGAAGTGCCTCGTGAACACGTTAGCCTCCTTCAATGAGAGCTTTCTCAATGGCGCACGCATAGCGCCTCTAGAGAGGTCCCTAACCATGTCACTTCGGCCCAACATCATAGCACTCATGCAAGCACCACATCCGTTGTTCCTTAGGCTCACGGTCTTCCCCACGAGAGCCTTCTCGATGGTGCACGCATAGCGCCTCTCCGAGGATATCTGAGTTTTGCCCTCGGCCAACAACAAATAGGTATAACAGTATGGCCACACGAATTTTATAAATGCAGTAGTTAAAAAGCCAACAACATATATTTTCAGAAAAATTCAGTTTATATATGCAATATGATTTCACGTAAAAGAACAATGAGAGTTTACGTATAAGAACTTCAAGAAACATGTCTCATGCAATAGAAGTCTCTCATAAGAGAATAAAAAATAGGATTTGGAGTATAGGAGTCTCACCTTACAGGTTTATCTCTTAGACGGCACGGTTTTACTGCAAATGGCCTAGGTTTCTGCAAAAAACATAAATTTCGATAAACCTAAACTCAAATATTTTTATATAGAGTTGAAGGGTATTAAAGTAGGGGCATAAATGAAAAATTTGAAGGAAAATGGACCCCTCACGTACCCTCACGCTCCCCTGAAAGGTGTCTCATGCGCTTTCACGCGCAGCCACTTTCGGCGCGTGTATCTCACGCGCTGCTACCAGATTTCGGACAACATTGCGTCGTTTTCGTATTTCGGCATATCTCCCTCGTTTTAACTCCGATTCGACCCCCATTTGAACCTACACGACCCTCTCTTCCCCCTCTACAGGATTATCAAAAAAAAATGGGACTTACCTCACTTTTTTTCTGACTGATTTTGTTAAATTCCGGTAAAGGCTCGTAACTCCGACAAGGCTCATTCTCCCCGACTTCTCCTTTGATTTCTTCCCGCCTTCTTACCAAACTTCCTCCTCTCTCTCTAGAGCAAGCTCCTCCTCTTAGAGTGCTTCACTCCTCATAGCTCTCTTGAATGGTTTGAGAACAACTCATGGTGCCTATTTATAGATTTCTTCAACCAATCACATTATGCCACTTGTCACAATTTAAGCCATGGACTCCAAAAACTCAAAGATATAATGGAATGGCTTTTCATATCCAAAGCTATAATGAATTCAATTTTTGAAATCCAAGCTAATTCCCCAACTTCTTTCAAATGACACATTGGCCCATATTTCAAGTCCTCAACTTTAATATTTTATCATATGAGCTTATAATTTCATCCTTATTTCATTTAGATAATTCTCTAATTGCAATTACACCCTCAAACATCAAATTTACTTAGATCCTTAAAATCTCGAATTTAATAACTCAAAATTACTTGATATATACAATTTTCGAGAAGCCCTTACCATTATTCGGTCTTTTCAGGCTACAACTTAGCTTAATCGAAAATTCATCTCTGGTTTAATTTCTTTCAGCGTCATAAATCTCGCCTTGAGATACTCATCAAAAATATATCTTTGTCCTTAGCTATCTAAGCTCCAGGACACTTCTTGCAGTCGATTCGACGACTTACTGCCATCTCAAACCCATTTTTTGGTATTTTAAACTCACTTAAAATACGTTGCAACCTTACGAAAATATGGGGTATTACAATCATGAGGCTTCATCCTTAATCTCCAAGATGCCCCTAGGAAAAAGATTTCAATAATTACACTTGGCCCAAACTTTTTAGGTAATTGCACTTAGACCCTTTTCAACTTGGTCCCTAGGCTAATTTTTAATTGCATTTTAGTCCCCGAAGAAAGGACTAATTACGCTAATACCCCTTTTTTTTAGGTGAATTACATTTTTACCTGAACCTCAAAAATTATGATTTTGTCCCTGGCTCAAAAACTGAACTTCTCCCTCAAGACCTTCACAACACTTTGAAATGTCCTAAAACTTTCCTTTGAAGATTCAGAGAAACCATCGTTTTGACCTCCCTCTGTCAATTTTAGAAAACTGCATTTAGGCCCGAATCTTCGTTTTGGCTACAAACCCTTTTGTTTCGTCCAAAAACTACTAAAGGGTTTCTTTACATACCAAATATGAACTTCCTCAAGGTTCTGTTGACTTCCCGGATACCCCCTACGATAACTCGGTATTTCATCCTAAATCACAACTGCCTTTTTAGCTGTACCAGGAACCATTTTCGATCTATTTTTTCTCAGTGTCATAAATCATACCTCGAGATGCTTGACGATGTCACATCATTTTCCTTAAGCATCTAGGCTCCAAGGCACTCCTTGCAGCTGATTCAACAACTAATTGTCCTTTCAAACCCATTTTTTGATATTTTAAAATCACTTAAAATACGTGGCAGCCTTACAAAAATATGGGGTATTATAGCGGCGGTTTCCAAAAAATCGTCGTTAAATTTAAAAAATAATTAAATAATTAAAAAATTAAATTCAATTTTGTGGCAGTTTTTGAGAAACTATCGCTAAATTCAAAAAATTAAATAATTAAAAATTAAAAATAAAATAATATTTGCTACGATTTTCAAAAATTATCACAAAATTAATTAAAAATTAAATTTAGCGGCAGTTTTCAAAAACCGCTGCTAAATTCAAAAAAAAATAAATAATTAAAATTAAAATTAAATTAACATTTGCGGCAGTTTTGAAAAATAGTCGCAAAATTCAAAAAAAAATTAAATTTAGAGGCGGTCGCGACGGTTTTGAAACCGTCGCTAAATATTATAGAAATCGCCGCTAAATCACTTATTTAGAAACGATTTTTAAAACTGCCGCAAAAAATATAATTAGCAGCGGTTATTCTAGCAGTTGCTAAAAATCACCGCTAAACGCTCTACGACGATTGACTTAGCAGCGGTTTTGAAAATCGCCCCTAAATTACTTAACCGCCGTAAATGCAAAGAAAACTGTCACTAAATGCCAATTTTTTTTGTAGTGTTAGTAATTCTCAAAAATTACATAAATACTTAAAATAATTTTAAATAAATTCTGGGCTCTCTAACAGGTCGTTAGAATAATAGTATTGACGAAATGCCTAGTTTAATGCGACTCGTCGAGCTACTCCAAAAGTATATATTATGGGCTGAAAACGGACACCGTATGCGAACTCTATGCCCATAAGACCAAACACCAATCACTACGACCGATGTTTGGTCTCAGTTTCAAAACATAAAGAAATTATCTAAATTGTTTCCCCTAGTATTATTAATCATGTTGGATAAACTGACACTCTAGTATTATTAATCATGCTAAATAAATTATCTTTACACTTATTGAATTTTAAATTGTTTCCCCAGACACCTTTTAAATTCTTATTTTTCTAAATCAGTATGTAGGATGGGCTTGAAATGTGATGATGGAAGAATATCAATGCTCGGCCTAAAACGTGGGCCATCTTTCAAATAGTACTAAAAATATAGATGGATAATGAACAAAGAATACTGAAAATATAGATGCAACGTTAAGTGCTAAAAATAGTACGTCATACCCATCATGGAATTACGTGCTAACCATTCCAACCACAGATCCAAGGTTACACAACATCTAAGAAAGCAATCATAGAATATTCAAGGGGTACAATATCATTATAGAATCCACAAACAAATAACCACTCCAACCTCAGTACTGATGATGTTTGCCGAACACAACAGATCCAAGTTCATCGACATCGCCTCGGAATGGCCACTGGCTGCTGCTAGTTTTGACAGGGTAATGTTGAGAATTAGCCTATTGGAAACAAGGAAACAAGACATTTTCTTCTAAAAATATTGGGTTTTCAGAACTCCAGATAGGGTTTGGATCATCCACGAGTAATGATACATTTTCAGAATATGGGATGTGTCCAAAATGACCGGCGAAGCTCGAATGTAGTTTTGGAATAGGGTTTGAATTAGTTTGAGGGCGAAACCAATTTGGAACATCTTGAGGGTTTGCACAAGAGTTTGCAAACAATAGTTCCTGCAATAAAGTTAGATGAACATGCAAATCAAAAACCTACTGTTGGAGGGAAAAAAATATAGGATACACAACCATAAATGGGATCTTGAAACCAAACTTGAGCTTCATATGAGAATGTAACGACAACCCCATAATGGTCACTTACCGAAAGCCGGGCTAGGAGCTTGGAGGCATTATTGGCACCAAAAACCTTATGGGATGGCTGCAAAATAAGTAGGTCCTTCTTCATGGTAGAAGTAAGGGGCAAATGCGCACCATTGGGTACATTTTCTTCTCAAGAACTTGCAGGCACCACATTGAGAACTAGATCCTGGCAAGATCTTCTAGTTGTTTTGGATATGTTGATCCAATCGGTGGGAATTGTGGTCGGCGTGGGTCTGGGTGGCAAAAATAGTGGTGGCAGGAGCGGATCTAGGAGGCAACAACAAAGGCCGCAATCTGGAAGGTAGTAGTCAGATGGTGTGGATCTGAAGGTTACGATGACGGCCGCAACAGCCGGAGATGAAGAGATTTGAGGGAGAGGGATGCCAAGAAGGTTCAAATGAGAGAGAAGTGAAGAGGGTTTTGAAATGAGGAAGGAGGCCGATGGTCGCACTAAAAGGTGCGAACAAGACAATTAAAGGTCTACCGTGAATCTTATCAACGGGAAGACGGAGAGGCGGCGATGAATAAGGGAGACGACGACTACCAGCGGAGAAAAAGAGATTTGACGGAGAGGGATGTCGAGAGGGTTTGAATGAGAGAGAAGTGACGAGGGTTTTGAAGTGAGGAAGGAGGCTCACAGTTGAGCTAAAAAGCATAGACAAGACAATCGAAGGTTTACCATGGATCTGATTCGCGGGACGACGGAGATGCGGCGACGAACGAGGGAGATGGCGTCTATCGACTGAGAAGAAGGGATTTAAGGGAGAGGGATGCCGAGAGGGTTCAAATGAGAGGGAAGTGAGAAGGGTTTTGAAGTAAGTAAGAAGGCCGATGGTCATGCTAAAAGGCACGAACAACATAATCGAAGGTCTACCATTGATCTGATTGTTGGGACGACGGAGAGGCAGCGGTGAACGAGGGAGACAACAGCTACTGGTGGAGAAGAAGAGATTTGAGGGAGAGAGATACCGAGAGGGTTCGAATGAGAGAGAAGTGAGAAAGGTTTTGAAGTAAGGAAGGAGGCCGAAGGTCGCATTAAAAGGTGCCAACAAGATAATCGAAGGTCTACTGTGGATCTGATCGGTGGGACAATGGAGAGGCAGCGACAAACGAGGGAGAAGACGACTACCAACGGAGAAGACACTGGCGGTGAGGACGACGAGAGAGAGAGAGATGAAAGGTCAACCTTATCTAGGTCGGCTCCTTTTTTTTTTTTTTTTTAAGAACATAAACAAACTTAACTCATTCTGTCATCAATACATATATAGTTTTTTATTCAAATCATAAACTTACCTTTGAGGCAGCAAGGACACAGTTCAATAGAAGCTGCGAGGAGGTTGTGATCAAGCTCAAGAAAAAGGCAGTTCAACAGAAGTGGCGAGAAGGTCGTGATTGAGCTTAGCAAGGAGGTGACAGAGGAGATTCAATAGAGGCGGTGAGGAGGCTGTGATCGTGCTCAGGGTGGCAACGTTGAGGTAGCAAGAACACGGCTGTTGCGTTGAGGTAGCTAGGCCGTAGCGGCAATGGCGATGCTTTGTAGTAGATGAAGGTTGAAGTATGTGGGAGGAATATGAAGGGAATATGGATTTGGGGATTTGGCAATTGAAAGAGGCGGGGTATCTCCCGCCATTATCTTTTTTGCTTTTTTTTTTATTGAAATGTTTAGTTATTAAATAAAAATAAAATAATTTATGAAAAAATATTAATAATTATTTGATTGATAAAAATAAAATAATTTTAGATTATAATAACTCATAAAATAATTTAAATAAGCTAAAACCTCCACCTTCTCTCCATATAGGTAATGACTCTAGATTTAAGCACAAAGACCACTGTTGCTAGTTCCAAATCATGCGTAGGGTAGTTCATCTCATGCTTCTTTAGTTGTCTAGAGACATAGGCATTAACATGCACATCCTGTATCAAAACACAGTCTAACTCTGTGCGTGAGGCATTAAAATAAATGGTAAACTTCTCCCCACTCCTCTAAATGGCTAACACTAGAGTTAAAGTCAGTTTCCTCTTCAATTCTTGGAAACAATTCTCATAGGCTTCATTCCATTCAAAGTGTTTAAATATGACGCCCTAACAGGCTATAGACTCTAAACAGATCGAGCCATACAGAATAGGCCCAAAACAAAAGTCATAACGCAAATGTAAAATAAATAAATTATAAATAATCATAAAAGACAATTTAAAATGGCTAAAACATGATAACAGTATCAGTGAAAAGGCTAGCTCAATCTGGCTCATCGAGCTACCCCAAAAGCATATATTATGGGCTGAAAGCAAACACCGTATGCGAACTCTACGCCCATAAGACCAAACACCGATCACTACGAGCGATGTTTGGTCTTGATTAGCGATCAATTTTGTAAAACTTTTATTATAATTTCACCCTTATTTTGATCTTAAAATGGTTTAAATTGAATATTATTATGCATTTTGTGATTGCATGCAAGTTTAAAAATATTAATATAAAAAAATATATAAAATATAAAAAAATATAAATATAATATATAATATTATAATATTATCAAGCCCAAGCTCAAGCCCAAGACAAAGAAGGCCCAAGCCCAAGCTCAAGCCTAAGACAAAGAAGGCCCAAGCCCAAGCTCAAGCCCAACACAAGGAAAGCCCAAGCCCAACACAAAGAAAGCCCAAGTCTCACAAATTGCTGACATCATTGCTTACATCATGGGTTGGAGTGACATCATTGCTTACATCATGGGTAGGAGTGACATCATCGCTTACATCATTAATTAGATATTTTGTATTATGAAATTATATAATTGAATAGTTTCCATTACATTTTCTCTATAAATAGAGTACTTATGGTGCATTTGTAAGGATTGGATTTTCTTATAATGAAAGTATAGTTGTGATCTTTAGATTTCTCTCTTAAATTTTCAACTTTAGTTTCTATATAGTTTTGTTCTTAGAATTTCACTCTTAAATCTTTAACCTTTGTTTCCATATAGTTGTATTATGTTATTCATATTGTCTTTTTATTATATACCGCCTATATGGTCGGTTCAAAATAGTCTTTCAATTATTGTCTTTCAATTATATACCGCCTATATGGTCGGTTAAAAAATAGTCTTTCAATTATTGTCTTTCAATTATATACCGCCTATATGGTCGGTTAAAAAATAGTCTTTCAATTATTGTCTTTTCATTATATACTGCCTATATGGTCGGTTAAAAAATAGTCTTTTAAATACTGTCTTTTAATTCTTGTCATTTAAATTCCTGCCAATTTATTTTAAAATGAAGATGAGTAGCTAAATCCATTCTTGAGTTAAGGCAAAGACAGTGTCCAACGCCAATGATTCCCAAAGAAAGCTGAGCTTAAAATATGTAATATTAATCTGATTCAATTTGAGCAGTGTGCGTATAGTGTATCTTTGAGTTTGGATTGGAGCATAAGCCTAACATAGAATTTTCATGCCATGTATGGAGATTGCTAGACCTGAAAATGTTTTCATACCCAAACCCAAATGATTAATCTATATCTATAAAATCTGTCTGTGGAATATAATTCAATTTATGGTAATTACTTAACCTAGAATTTTCATGCCACGTATGGATATTGCTTAAACAAGAATTACCATTATCTTGAACTAAATTTACTAACAGAGCTGTAAAACTTAATTCAGATGAATATTGCTGATCTTTTCCATCAAATTGGGAATTAATTGATTTTGACACTGAAATTATCTTGACCCAAGCTACTTAAATTTAGTATTAGTTTAGTTTTAATTACTGTCTTTAGATCATCTTAATTACCTCCTAAAATCAAATATTGTGTGATCTTCATTTTCATCCATAAATAATCTCCCTGTGAATTGACTCGGACTCACTGAAATATAAATTTAAAATTGTACTACACGCACACTCGCACACTGGCGAGTATAATCGCCCTACACCTGCTTTAATAAAAGGATTAACGTATGATAAATTTGGTTGTAGTTTTGATAAATAAATGTGCAGGGTAGTATAGCAGTCAGTTTTTGGCGTCGTTGCCGGGAAGATTAAATTTGGTTGAATTTTGTTGTTGTTTTATAGTTTTAAAAAAATAAAATAAAAAAATAATAATTAAAAAATTATTTTCAAAAATATATATATATAATATGTATTTGAAAAAAAAACTAAAAAAATAATAAAATAATAAAATAATAAAAAAATATAAATTAAAAAAAATAATTTTTTTTAAAAAAAATATTTAGATAACTTTTAGTTACTAAATAGTGCAAGAGACTACGGTCAGATATGATTATTGAAACATTAATTGATTCATTAACATCATTATCTGCTGTTGAATTGTCATTTCCGTATTCTCTATGTCTCAGTATTTCAGCATGTTTGTGACTTCTAATACATTTGGTCATCCTGATCCCAGTGAGGGAAAGTTTTCTTTTAACCAGAGTCAGAGGGAGAATTCTTATCTGTCGGGCTATGACCCAGATCTTTACACTGATTACCCCAGTTCCTATGACCGTTGGAATTATCCTTAGAATAATGACTCTGTGTTCCAATCTCATGAACCTTTTCCTCCACCACCTCACCAATTTGAGTTAGAACAAAGGGTTAGATCTGATACTTATCAACCTCAGGATGAAAAATTTTTAGAGGACACCTTTCAGGAGTTTATGCAAAGTCAAATGAGTTTTAATGCACAAGTGGTTGAACATCAAAAACAAACCACTAGGGCCATAGGTGACATTTTAGAACAATTGACCGAGTTTACACAGACCTTGAGCGTGAGTGAACCTGGCGAGTTTCCAAACCAACCTAATCAAAATTCTGTAGGTCTTAGGGAGGAATCGTCATTCAATACACCCATAAGTCAAGAGTCGGTCCAATGTACACCCATCCCTAGGAATGATGAGCCAATTAAGAGACTTGATGACCTTAGGATGGTACGAGCAATCATAGAAGAAAAAATGGGCCAAAATGATGTGAGAAAAAAAGAAGCCTGGGAGGAAAAAAAGGATAAAATCCAAGAGCCTAAATGTGAAGATACCATGGGCCTAGTCAAACTTGAGCTTAAATTTATGTCTTTTGGGCTAGTCTATATTATTGGGGATCAAATTAAACTAGACATGTGTGAGGTGTTTGTGCGAATTGATGTGTCGTACTCTGATGTAATAAAACCAACACCTCCAGATGACATATTTTCAAAATATGTATGTGCATTTATGAGAAAAATTAATTTACATAATTTTGAAAATAACTTTAAAAGTGGTGTAATGAATGGGAGTTTTTATATGATTAGGTGGGCAATCACTCATTTGATCCTTAATTGGAAGAAAAGAAAAAAATTCTAAAAGAAAAATTAAAAATATATAATAAAATAAAATTTGTTTTTTTAAAAAATAAAAAAAATAAAAATATATATATACAAAAAAATAAAATAAAATAAAATAAAATAAAGAAAAGAGGGAGACAGACTTAACGCTAATGGCAACCACTCTTCTCGGGCAGTGCAATCACATTACCCTATAAAGAAAATGACACACTACCCTATAAAGAAAAAGAAACGTCAAGTGTCAAAAAAAGAAACGCCGAAAGTTGCAAAAGGAGACGTTGAACGTTGAAAAAAGAGATGCCATACGTAACCTTACACTTGTGGCACGCCTCGAGCCAAGTGTGGTTGTTGGAATGGTGACTTCCACTGCCCTATAAGAGACCCGTATCTATATGAGTCAAGCCACACTTCTTTGAGCTCAATCTTCTCTCCTTTGTGTTGTTCTCCGATCAGGTACTCTCGTTCCTTTTGTAAGATTCATAATTTTGTTTTACTTTTCTCTTACTATAGTTGTCTTTTTTAAAAAAAATGGATCTTCATCTCTCAAAAATTCTCAAGTACTATCCATCTCTTCCACAAAATGATTTGAAAAAGATTTATGCCACTAGGTGTGAAAGACTTAGGATGTTGATGTATAAAAGTATCCCTGAGGATATTGGCTGGTTGATTGAAGCAAAAGTTCGATTTCTTGGCGAAACTTCATCTAGTTTTAAGCACTTTTCAGGATTGGGAAAGAGTAGTTTTTCAAAAAAACGAAGAGCTAAAAGAGTGAATGGTTGTCACAAGTGTGCTCGATGGACTTGTAACACACGATGCAAATCTGTGGGGTTTACTTCCATAAATCGAGAAGATAAAATTAGTTTCATAAAGGATGGACTGAGTAAGGAGTCTTTGGATGATATCCGATTGACTCTTGAGACGCATCCATGTGGAATAGTGCAACGAGAAATTCTTGCTTTATGGACCCAGTTTAGAAGTGACCACCAACGCTATAGTCTTGGGAATCTGACTATAATTGACCCTGTTTGTCAATCTTTAAGAAAATTGGATGGGAAGCCTATCCCCACTTCATAGAAGGTGTTTAATCCGTTTCTGGACGTAAAACCAGAGGAAGATGTGAGCCACAATCACAACTACTTGTACATATGCATGATTTTTGTTCGTATTTATTTCTTGTTGAATTGTTGTATAGCTACTTTTGATCGCCAAACCTCTTTCCAGGGCATACAAAAGGAACAAACATGGAAGGCCAGTTAGTTCGTCGAATTAAAACCATATGTGTACTTTGTGGCTCTCAACTTGGGAGTGATATTTGTTACTCATTTGCAGCAAGCGAACTAGGCCAAAAATTAGGAGAGAAAAAGATTAATTTGGTATATGGAGGGAAAAGTCGTGGATTAAATGGTTATGTTTCACAAGTTGCACATTTTGGAAAATCATATGTGGTAGGTGTAATGCCAATCCCTTTGGCTGAACCACGTATTTCTGGGATTACACGTGGTCAACTTATAGAAACAACTTCTATGTCTGAGTGCATAGCTTGTAAGATTTATCAATCAGACGCTTTCATCGCTTTACCAGGAGGTTTTGGTACACTTGAAGAAATCTTCTGTATAATCTCTTGGGCTAAGAGCAATCTGCATACCAAACCCATTGGACTTTTAAATGTTAACCATTTTTTCGATGGGTTGCTCTCTTTTATTAATCAAGCTGTGGACCAAAACTTCATTTCTCATTCAGCTAGAAAGATTCTTATTTCTGCATCCACTATTGAGGACCTGCTAGAGAAATTACATGCTTATATTCCACAGCACGATCCTTATGAGCCTCAGATAGATTGATCCAAGGCAATCAGAAACAAGCGGCAAAAAGGTTCGATTAATTTAGAATTATCCCTGTAAGGCAAGTCTATGATAAGATGGCTGAGTAAGGAGTACTTTTTTTACTCTTGAGACGCATCTCCTATGACTTGTACAAAATTTCTTTTCTTGTGTTCTAAAAAAAAAAAAAAACTGTGGAATATTGTTAGGCAAGTCTATGATAAGATTGCTGAGTAAGGAGTACTTTTTTGTACTCTTGAGACGCATTTCTTTATTTTGACTTGCATGAATTTATTTTATGTTTTGTTTAAAAAAATTATGGAATGTTGTTAGGCAAGTCTATGATAAGATGCCTGAGTAAGGAGTACTTTTTGTACTCTTGAGACGCATTTCTTTATTATATGACTTGCATGGATTTTTCTTATTTCGGTGTGAAAAAAAAATAAAAAAATATGTATGTTATTTTCACTTGTTTGTTAAAGATTTAGCAGTTCACAGTAAACTTACAGACTTATGGAGTTACAGGTATTCCTAACAACCCTATTTTATTACTGCAATTCAAGTTGGGGGGAGTAAGGTATATTTATGAATTATCTGGTCTATATTTAACTGTGAATTTGCAATTACATGCTTGTAGTTTTATGTGAATTAAAAATTAAAAAAAAAATGTGTGTGCTTTAAATAATGCTATCCTTAAAGCTTTGGAATTATACACTGATAACCAGTTGAATTTGCAATATGAATCATGAATGTATTAATTTCTTATTTGAAAACGTATATGTATGGAATTAGAATAGGTGATTTGCATGCATCGAGTGTTTAATAATTAGAAATTGGTTTATCGGTCATAAAGTCAAAAGCAATGGTAATTAGCTGATTAGCATACTGCATGATCCCTCAACAGAAGTAGAGACTATTACCCGAGTGAGTGTTTGAGCCTAATAATCGTTAATTCTGAGTGAAATAACACTTACTCTAAATGTGCTTTATTGTTTATCTCATATTTTCAATAGTTTCAAAACATCAATTTGCTTTGAATGTCTAGTATGATAATGGATGAATTTGGCTAGATTCAAACTCTGAATTAGTTGACTGAGTAACATCGTTTGGTAGAAGCACGATAGGGGGATCAATTCCTTTCAATTTGGGCCTATTAATCTTTTTCTTTCTTTACATTAACCTCCATTGCTAGCCCATTTGAGTTGTTCTTAGCACAATTTCTTTTCTTACCATCATCTAAACCGTAACCATATGAAGTTTGTCCAAACCTGGTGTGTTTTTTAGGAATCAGTCTATCTTGGTATTTTCATATATAAAAAAAAAAGAAAAAAAGAAAAAAGAAAGAAAGGAAGTTCTCTTAGCTATTTAACACAGGTGTTTCAAAATAAATGCTGAAGAAAACAGTATGTCTAGTTTAATATTAGTGTCAAAAAGAAAAAAAAAGAAAAAGAAAAAAAAAACCCGACACGCCCTTTGCACATTTTACCCTTTTCTTTGACAACCCGTATTAACCTCATAGCCCTATTACAACCCGGTCTAGTCCCTCTTGATGCTATAAATCATGTGATCTCAGGATTCAAGTTCGGAGTAGGGAATTCTGTTTAAATTCAAAAGTTATTTATCTATGGCATTATTCCAGTCATGAAGCTATGTTAATTCCCCTGTTCTTTCATGAAAATACGTTCTTTGTACTTGGGATGACACCGAGTTTGAACTTGTTTTTCATTTACTCTTATAACGGTGCACCCTCTTGTGTGTATACCTAAGGAATCGTTTTTATTGGAGGGAAAACCCACTGTAAGGTTTAAAGTCAAAACTTTGAGGGAATAAGGTAGAATGATGATCATCCTAATTGTCGTTCCTAAGATTGTATAACCTTTGACCGAAATCTGATTTAGAATATTCGACTGTATGACAGATAGCTTGTTCTATTCTATGTATTTCGGTTTTGAATTTGAAATTTTTATATTCATGTGATTATTGTGAATAAATCTGGCCAGTATAAAGTCTAATTGCTATGGGACTAGCAATGTTTAAGTTGGGGAGTGTGATTAGCGATCAATTTTGTAAAATTTTTATTATAATTTCACCCTTATTTTGATCTTAAAATGGTTTAAATTGAATATTATTATGCATTTTGTGATTGCATGCAAGTTTAAAAATATTAATATAAAAATATATATAAAATATATAAAATATAAAAAATATAAATATAATATATAATATTATAATATTATCAAGCCCAAGCTCAAGCCCAAGACAAAGAAGGCCCAAGCCCAAGCTCAAGCCCAACACAAGGAAGGCTCAAGCCCAACACAAAGAAAGCCCAAGTCCCACAAATTGCTGACATCATTGCTTACATCATGGGTGACATCATTGCTTACATCATGGGTTGGAGTGACATCATTGCTTACATCATGGGTAGGAGTGACACCATCGCTTACATCATTAATTAGATATTTTGTATAATTAAATTATATAATTGAATAGTTTCCATTACATTTTCTCTATAAATAGAGCACTTAGGGTGCATTTGTAAGGATTGAATTTTCTTATAATGAAAGTATAGTTGTGATCTTTAGATTTCTCTTTTAAATTTTCAACTTTAGTTTCTATATAGTTTTGTTCTTAGAATTTCACTCTTTAATCTTTAACCTTTGTTTCCATATAGTTGTATTATGTTATTCATATTGTCTTTTTATTATATACTGCCTATATGGTCGGTTCAAGATAGTTTTTCAATTATTGTCTTTCAAATATATACCGCCTATATGGTCGGTTAAAAAATAGTCTTTCAATTATTGTCTTTCCATTATATACCGCCTATATGGTCGGTTAAAAAATAGTCTTTCAATTATTGTCTTTTCATTATATACCGCCTATATGGTCGGTTAAAAAATAGTCTTTTAAATACTGTCTTTTAATTCCTGTCATTTAAATTCATGCCAATTTATTTTAAAATGAAGATGAGTAGCTAAATCCATTCTTGAGTTAAGGCAAGGACAATGTCCAACGCCAATGATTCCCAAAGAAAGCTGCGCTTAAAATATGTAATATTAATCTGATTCAATTTGAGCAGTGTGCGTATAGTGTATCTTTGAGTTTGGATTGGAGCATAAGCCTAACATAGAATTTTCATGCCATGTATGGAGATTGCTAGACCTGAAAATGTTTTCATACCCAAACCCAAATGATTAATCTATATCTATAAAATCTGTTTGTGGAATATAATTCAATTTATGGTAATTACTTAACCTAGAATTTTCATGCCACGTATGGATATTGCTTAAACAAGAATTACCATTATCTTGAACTAAATTTACTAACAGAGCTGTAAAACTTAATTCAGATGAATATTGCTGATCTTTTCCATCAAATTGGAAATTAATTGGTTTTGACACTGAAATTATCTTGACTCAAGCTACTTAAATTCAGTATTAGTTTAACTTTAATTATTGTTTTTAGATCATCTTAATTACCTCCTAAAATCAAATATTGTGTGATCTTCATTTTCATCCATAAATAATCTCCCTGTGAATCGACTCGGACTCATCGAAATATAAATTTAAAATTGTACTACACGCACACTAGCACACTGGCGAGTATAATCGCCCTACACCTGTTTTAATAAAAGGATTAACGTATGATAAATTTGGTTATAGTTTTGATAAATAAATGTGCAGGGTAGTGTAGCAGTCAGGTCTCAATTTCAAAAACAATATAAATGAACACAAAAATAACATATGAAAACGGAGAGATTTCTCAGTTTGAACACAAAAATAATATAGAGATCTCTCAGTTCGATGCAGAGTTTATTTTTGTTGATTTTCCCAATTCAATGTGCACAAAATCCACAAATATAAACTAAACACACGCATAAACACTAAGGAGAGAAACAATAGTACTTTAAATATAGGATTATTGCTATCTTGATGGGGACCTTGCGACAGGCTCTTTAATTTGAGAGACTCTAAAGAGTCTGAATATAATTGGCTCTTTGGATTTGTTTTTCAATTGAAGAATAAAATGAGTTTAATAGTTCTAATAGACCTATGAGCTACGTTAAGTGAAAAACGTAACAAAATGTAGACTATTAGTTATGAAAGTATATATAGGCTATGTTTCAAGAATCGCATCTAATACTAATACTAATAATTTTTATCTATGTTTCAAAAAACGTAGCTAACATTTTAATTTTAACCATCCCTCCCATCTTGTCTAAAAAGGAAAAAAAAGACAATAGAACTATTTGCTACATTATGCAAGAAACGTAGCTAAATGTAGATTGTTAGCCACGTTTTAAAAAATGTAGCTAAAAAAAGAAGCAAAGCTTGCATCCTATTTTCAATTCTCATGCCCATCTTTCCTCTAAAAAAAAAAATAAATAATAAAACTGACTATTAGCTACGCTTTAAAAAACATAGCTAAAAAAAAGAGCAAATCAATCCAAGTGACTATACTTATGTTTTCTAAAATATAGTTAAAAGAAAAATCAAACCGTAGATCATTCATATGAAAGTATAGGCTACGTTTCAAGAATTATAGCTAATCTAAAGATAGAATTAACTACGTTTTTTGTTGGTCGATTTAGAATTACCTATGATTTTCTAAACATTGCCTTATCATTTAGGTATTGCCTATGTTTTTAAATGTAGCTAATAAAAAATTTTCATCACATAAAGTTTTGCCTCCAATATTTGAAAGATTTAGCTACGTTAATTTAAAAACATAGTAAAATCTAAACTATTAGCTACATTTAGCAAAATCTGAACTATTAGTTACATTTTCATAAATGTAGCTAAAAAAAAACGTAGGCAAATGTCATATTTCTTGTACCTCTTAATTATAATTATTGCAGTTTGCCCAAGATCCTCTCTTTTAGTCATGTTAAGTCATTCCATGATACACAGACGTAAGGTTATGTAGGATGACAAACTAAAGTAAACAATTATACGTTAGGAATAATAATTTTAAAGTGGAAAATATATGTTTACACAGTAACGTAAACTCTCACCCTCTTTCTTCTTTTTTAATTTGAACTGTTAATTTACGCAGTAACTTGAATGTTCAACTCAATTGCAATAAAAATCCACAAAACAAATAGATTATACAAGCCCTTAAAGTCTGATAGATAAATAGGGTGCTTTCTGTAAACAACAGCTGTTAGCCTGCCTTTTTCGCTGACCAACTAGATATAATAATGTATACTCAATGCTTTCTAGCAAAAGACAAAACCATGTAATCTTGTCATACGAATTGTGACTTTTCTATCCGTAGTCAGTAGGTTATTAATGTATTCATGCCATGTGCCATGCTTAAATAAAATAGTACGTGTGAAGACTGATTGCAAAATTTTCATCCAATCAAATTGATCACGCAAAACAGATTTCATAACTATAAATCATATATATAATGAGCATGTACTGTTCGCATAGTGTTGAATAACAAGGCTGAAGGACAAGCTCTGATACCAAATATGTAATACCCCATATTTTCGTAAGGTTGCCACGTATTTTAAGTGAGTTTAAAATACTGAAAAATATGCTTAAGATGGTAACAAGTGACCGAATCGGTCGTAGGGAATGCTCTGGAGCTTAGATACCTAAGGACAAAGGTATATTTTTGACAAGCGTCTCGAGGCGAGATTTATGACGTTGAAAGAAATTAAATCAGAGACGGTTTTTCAGTTAAGCTAAGTCGTAACCTAAAATAGCCGAATGATGGTAAGGGGCTCCAAAAAATCGTATATATCAAGTAATTTTGAGTTATTAAATTCGAGATTTTAAGTATCTCGATAAATTTGATCTTTGAGAGTGTAATTATAATCAGAGAATTATCCAAACGAAATAAGGATAAAATTAAGAGTTTATGTGGTAAAATATTGAAGTTAAGAACTTGAAATAAGGGCCAAAGTGTTATTTGAAAGAAGTTTGAGGTTTTAGCTTGGATTTCAAAAGTTGGATTAATTCTAGTTTTGGATTTCAAAAGCCATTCAAATATGTCTTTGAGTCTTTGGAGTCCATGGCTAAAATTGTGACAAGTGGCATGATATGAGTGGTTGGAGAAATCTATAAAAAGACACAATGGATTGTTCTCAAACCATTCCAAGCAAGCTTGAGAGTTGAAGAACTCTAAGAGGAGGAGCTTGTTCCAGAGAGAGAGTAGGAAGTTCGGGAAGAAGGCGAGAAGGAATCAAAGGAGAAGTCGGGGAGAACGAGCCTCATCGGAGTTGCGGGTCTTCGCCGGAGTTTACCAAAATCAGTCAGCACAAAAGTGAGTTAAGTCCATTTTTTTGATAATCCTGTAGAGAGGAAAGAGAGGGTCACGTAGGTTCAAACGGGGGTCGAATCGGAGTTAAAACGAGGGAGATATGGCCGAAATACGAAAACGACGCGTTGGTGTTTGGAATCTGGTGCCTGCGCGTGAGTTACACGCGCCGGATAATGGCTGCGCGTGGGGACGCGTGGCCAGTCTTCTTGGGGCGCGTGAGGGCGCGTGAGAGGTTCTTTTTACATGCAATTTTCCAGTTATGCCCCTACTTTAATTCCCTTGAACCCTATATAAAAATATTTGAGGTTAGGTTTACCAAAACGTGTGTTTTCTGCAGAAACCTAGGTCATTTGCTGTGAAATTATACCGTTGAAGAGATAAACCAACAACGTGAGATTCTGTGAGAGTCCGTGAGACTCCTATACTCCAAATCCTATTTTTTATTCTCTTATGAGAGACTTCTATTGCATGACTCGTATTTCGTGAAGTTCTTATACGTAAACTCTTATTATTCGCTTACGTGAAATCATGTTGCATTTATGAACTGAATTTTCCTGAAAATATATGTTGTTAGCTTTTTAATTGTTGCATTTATAAATTTCGTGTGGCCATACTGTTGTACCTATTTGTTGTTGGCCGAGGGCAAAAGTTGGAGATCCCCCGAGAGGCGCTATGCGTGCGCCATCGAGAAAGCTCTCGTGGGGAAGACCGTGAGTGTAAGACACAACGGATGTGGTGCTTGCATGAGGTCTATGAAGTTGGGCCGAAGTGACATGGTTAGGGACCTCCCGAGAGGCGCTATGCGTGCGCCATTGAGAAAGCTCTCATTGGAGGAGGTTGACGTGTTCACGAGGCACTTCGGAGTTGTTCTCCTTGTCTTCTCATACATTTTATACCTGATCATGCATCTATATAAACTATTTTTGGAGTTTCTCACTAGAAGATTCATCTTCTAATTGGACTATGTCCCTGGAATATTCAAACGTTCCAGGTTCGACAAGCAGCTCTAAGGAAAAGGAGGTAGCTGAAGAATAAGTTTAATTTGCTGTCTGTAGCATGTTTAGAATATCTTTATTTATATGCGAATCTATGTAATTTTGGATATGTTTAAGATGTTCAGTTATCATTTGCTAGAGACGATGTATATTAATACATTTTGTAGACTTCTTGAAAAATTTTATGATAAATAAAGCATTATGGTTGTGAACCATATCAGGTTCGATCTAGCTTCCGCATTTGAAATTTTAACACCTGTCTTAGCTATTTAATATTGGGTTTGTTAAGCTGAGAAGGTAAAAATTAGGGTTTTTGGGAATTTGTGTGATGTATGGCAGCGATTGTGGTATAAAAAAAAATTTATGTTCCCGAAATCCTAAATTATAACACGCTCAAGAAAAATTTGGGGTGTTACAGTTGGTATCAGAGCTTAAGTTTATTGGAAGATTTAAGTGACTCTGATATAGTTGATATTAGAGCGGAATGTTATTTGGAGACTTAGGAGAAGTTTGATTTGGAGACTTAAGAGGATCCGATATTAATAGAACCAGTTAGTAGGAACCCCAAGTGAAGGCTTTGGGGAAAGAGACTAATGGTTCATAAGACGAAACCCCTATTTGGAGATTCGAGGATTGACGGCTGAAGTTTTTAAGGTTATGGATTTAAGTGTGGTGTAGTGAAAGTGCATGTCTAGGAAAGTTCTGGCTAAGGAAAGACTTGGTATTTAAGTGTGTCCGTTTGTGACCCACCTCTCTTTCTTGGGAGCTTACCTGGTGTACTATTCACGTGCAAACACTATTCCAGTATACGGTTATTATTTGCAATGAATAATGGAAGCCTGATGGACGTTAGGACCCGATAGTGTGGTTCAAATGTAAGGTTGACTTGGTAACCATGATTATGGATTCGAGAAATTTGGAGACTGTTGATTTGAGGTCATTAGTCAAAGTCATTGCGAGAAATGATGAGATAACTGGTGGTTATCAAGGATAAGTGAATCATGAATGGTTAGTCTGATCTGACATAACCTAGCTGATGAGTTAGGATTGAATAATAAGTATTTTCGAGGATCAATTAGTGTCTCAGAAATGAGATGTGTGGATCAGGGATCTAACGGATTGGGTCAAGTGAGAGGTCGAAGATGGCCAAGTGATGACGTGTGAGTTGTGTCAATTGATAAGGCGACCTAGTCAACAGAGGTTGTGACTACGGTTCAATGTGCCGAATAGGCCTGTGGAATCAGGAAAAGTTGTCAGTGGTCAACCCGACGAGAAGAATTTGAAAACACCATGATAAATGGTGGATCGAGGGCCATGGTTGCAAAGGAATCGAGCTTTCGGAAGACGATTGGAACCAGATATCGTGATCTGATTCGAGATTTTCAGAAATAAATCGGTTTGAGATTCTTGAGGAATTTCTTGAAAGAATTGATTGAGGATCTAAGGATTCGAGATGAAACTTTAGAGTTTCAGGAAGAAATCCAGCAAGGATTTGAGTACCGTGGGTGATGTAAAGACCTACCTACTCTAGCTGGCAATGTAGTTGTGGATTGTCGCCTTAAAGATTGTGCGAATCTTTGACGTGATTGAGAGAATAAAGTAATGGAAGATGTGCCAAGATGACTGGTCGTAGTAGGAGAAGCTGCAAACCTAAATTGATTGGAGATCCAAGATTTTGATTTTGGAGAATGGAAACTCTCGTATGGCTAGACGATTAGTTTAAGTAGCCCTGGTAGGCAAATGGGGAGATGTATAGCTGAGTGATGCCAGCGAGTTATGAGCCTGCTAAGATATGGTATAGGCACTTGCGGTCGGTGAAAAATCGTAAGAAAATTGGGAGATACAAGGGTGTATTCTTGATAGATTTATCGATAGATAAGTCTGAATTTGCTGTTAATAGCTTGAGGTTATCAGGTGATTAGCCATGAGTGGGCTTGGAGATTTTTGGGGATTGCAAACTCAAGGCGAACCTACGAGAAGGTTTGCATTATTTTGTTAGAACCTGATAGATGATTAGAAAGTTGTACGTGGCTAGATGTGCGAAGCCACTCTGAATCTTGGGATTTAGGCCAAGAATTTTGAGCAGTCTAGTAGCTTCGAGGATTTGAAAAATGTTGAGAGCATGCAATGGAGGCACGCTTTAGAGTTGACTTCCAATAGGTTGAAGGGCGACCCTAGCTTTGTGGTCACCCATGCGAGAATCTTGGCCGTGTGATGGAGTGACAGAGGTGCGATAACCTGCCCAAAAGTCCGGTCAGCTCGAGGTAGTTGAGGGAAGAGGTTTTTGATAATGCCTCAGATTTTGGAATTGAGGTAAGGTTACCTTGAGAAAGCGACTCGACGGGTCGGGTTATGTAAGTTTGGTGCCAACTTAGTTGATGAAATGGCCAAGATGAAGTCTTAAGCCTTGTAGAGGTTTCAAGTTGGAAATTTTAATTGTCCATGATTTGGGACATGATGAGCTGATGTCCTTAGGATGATAGTATATCCGTGTAAGGAAGACACGCGATGATCAAAAGTCTGGGTACGATATATGAGAAGAGACATGTGGATAGGTTATGCCATAGGCAACTGCTTGGGACCCAAATCGTTATCGAGATAGCTGAAAGGCAGATCTTCGAAATATTTATGTAATGGTTTGAGGCGTGTAACTCAAGACCATAGTGAGATTTCGTTGACAGTAGAAGCTGAACCTACGGGTTGTTTGATGGTGATTTTGACACCTATGGGAAGGAATATGGAGTTCTCAGGGATGTGTGACCCAAGGATCCATGAGGTTTGGAGTTTCGCCTGGTACGGGAAGTAGTGTCGGAAGTGATAGAGGAGGGACCAGAACTTTGTGATAGGATCCCTAAGCTATCTATGAAAAGATTGGAAGTATATTGAAATTGGCAGACTGTTGTCAGAGATTCGTGAAGAGAATTTCCAGAGTAGTTATATCCATATTAGGACTCGTGAGGAGAGTCCAGTGAAAATAATCTGTCGGATGCAGTGAGAGCTTGTGATAGCTCAAAGGATTGGGTTGCGTGTTGATGCAACATAACCTTGTGATCGTGTGTGGATCACGTTGAGGCACAAGGTAAGCTACCCGATGTGTGACTTGGTGCTGGCAGTTGGGGTATGTGCTCTTGAGGTTATAGAAGCACAACTGATGCGGTAAGATGTTTGAGGTGTTCACGGACCACAAAAGTCTGAGGTATGTGTTCTCACAGAAAGAGCTGAACATGAGGCAGCGACTGTGGATGGAGCTCTTAAAGGACTATGACTGCACTTTTTGTATCACCGGGGGCGTGCCAATGAGGTGGCTGGGTTGATGGTCCAGGGGTGGCCGCTGTTGAGGCTTTTGAGCCTGATGTTGGTGAGTGTAGTGCGGAAGGGTTCGTCCGTCTTGATAGCTGACCTGGCGGTTCGGCTGGATCTGGAGACCAAGATACGAGAGACTAGTGGGGGAGATTGGTGTATACATCTATGGATAGATGAGTGTGGCCAGCCCAGGGGTTCTAATTTTTGAGATGTGAGATGACATTCTCAAGTTTCGGGGTAGTATGTGCGTGCCTAAAGTTTGGGAGGAGCATCTACCATTGGTTGAGTTCATGTTACCACGGCAACATTGGAATGGTTTCTTGTGTGGTTTGTGGTGGAATAACACTATCGGTCGCCCGATATACCAAAACTATCGACCGTTGGACCCTTAGTCGAGTAGTCCTTGTGGTTGAACCGAGTAGGTGGGGCAGTCCATACCCAGGCTGGGATTGTCCGGACCACTGGAGGTGAGGAAGCCTCTGCCAGTAGGTGCGTCGGATTTCCTTAGGGGAGGAGCGATCCCACGTCGGGCCGACGAGGGGGATACTAGATGTATGGGTGTTAACTGTCGACTGTTGAGGTATGGTTGTTGGTCGTTCTTGTTTGCTCACCACCGAAAAAGTTAGAATGAAAATTTGGGATTTTGTGGACTATGAGATATGTCCAGGCTGTGAAATGGCTTATTTTGATCTTTGGAGATTGCGTGTATGAGCCAATTTCTAGGACGAAATTCTTTTAAGGGGGGTAGATTGTAATACCCCATATTTTCGTAAGGCTACCACGTATTTTAAGTGAGTTTAAAATACCGAAAAATATGCTTAAGATGGTAACAAGTGACCGAATCGGTCGTAGGGAGTGCCCTGGAGCTTAGATACCTAAGGACAAAGGTATATTTTTGACAAGCGTCTCGAGGCGAGATTTATGACTTTGAACGAAATTAAATCAGAGACAGTTTTTCGGTTAAGCTAAGTTATAGCATAAAATAACCGAATGATGGTAAGGGGCTCCGAAAAATTGTATATATCAAGTAATTTTGAGTTATTAAATTCGAGATTTTAAGTATCTCGATAAATTTGATCTTTGAGAGTGTAATTGTAATCAGAGAATTATCCAAACGAAATAAGGATAAAATTAAGAGTTTATGTGGTAAAATATTGAAGTTAAGAACTTGAAATAAGGGCCAAAGTGTTATTTGAAAGAAGTTTGGGGTTTTAGCTTGAATTTCAAAAGTTGGATTAATTCTAGTTTTGGATTTCAAAAGCCATTCAAATATGTCTTTGAGTCTTTGGAGTCCATGGCTAAAATTGTGACAAGTGGCATGATATGAGTGGTTGGAGAAATCTATAAAAAGGCATCATGGATTGTTCTCAAACCATTCCAAGCAAGCTTGAGAGTTGAAGCACTCTAAGAGGAGGAGCTTGGTCTAGAGAGAGAGTACGAAGTTCGGGAAGAAGGCGGGAAGGAATCGAAGGAGAAGCCAGGGAGAACGAGCCTCATCGGAGTTACAGGTCTTCGCCGGAGTTTACCAAAATCAGCCAGAAAAAAGCGAGGTAAGTCCCTTTTTTTTTATAATCCTGTAGAGGGGAAAGATAGGGTCACGTAGGTTCAAACGGGGGTCGAATCGGAGTTAAAACGAGGGAGATATGGCCGAAATACGAAAATGACGCGTTGGTGTTCGGAATCTGGTGCCTGCGCGTGAGTTACACGCGCCGAATAATAGCTATGCGTGGGGACGCGTGGCCAGTCTTCTTGGGGCGCGTGAGGGCGCGTGAGAGGTTCTTTTTACATGCAATTTTCCAGTTATGCCACTACTTTAATTCCCTTGAACCCTATATAAAAATATTTGAGGTTAGGTTTACAAAAACGTGTGTTTTCTGCAGAAACCTAGATCATTTGCTGTGAAATTATACCGTTGAAGAGATAAACCAACAACGTGAGATTCCGTGAGAGTCTGTGAGACTCCTATACTCCAAATCCTATTTTTTATTCTCTTATGAGAGACTTCTATTGCATGACTCATATTTCGTGAAGTTCTTATACGTAAATTCTTATTATTCGCTTACGTGAAATCATGTTGCATTTATGAACTGAATTTTCCTAAAAATATATGTTGTTGGCTTTTTAACTGTTGCATTTATAAATTCCGTGTGGCCATACTGTTGTACCTATTTGTTGTTGGCCGAGGGCAAAAGTCAGAGATCCCCCGAGAGGCGCTATGCGTGTGCCATCGAGAAAGCTCTCGTGGGGAAGACCGTGAGTGTAAGGCACAACGGATGTGGTGCTTGCATGAGTTCTATGAAGTTGGGCTGAAGTGACATGGTTAGGGACCTCCCGAGAGGCGCTATGCGTGCGCCATTGAGAAAGCTCTCATTGGAGGAGGCTGACGTGTTCACGAGGCACTTCGGAGTTGTTCTCCTTGTCTTCTCATACATTTTATACCTAATCATGCATCTATATAAACTGTTTTTGGAGTTTCTCACTAGAAGATTCATCTTCTAATTGGACTATGTCCCTGGAATATTCAAACGTTCCAGGTTCGACAAGCGGCTCTAAGGAAAAGGAGGTAGCTGAATAATAAGTTTAATCTGCTATCTGTAGCATGTTTAGAATATCTTTATTCATATGCGAATCTATGTAATTTTGGATATGTTTAAGATGTTCAGTTATCATTTTCTAGAAACGATGTATATTAATACATTTTGTTGACTTCTTGAAAAAGTTTATGATAAATAAAGCATTATGGTTGTGAACCATATCAGGTTCAATCTAGCTTCCGCATTTGAAATTTTAACACTTGTCTTAGCTATTTAATATTGGGTTTGTTAAGCTGAGAAGGTAAAAATTAGGGTTTTTGAGAATTTGTGTGATGTATGGCAGCGATTGTGGTATAAAAAAAATTTGGGGTGTTACAAAATATAAGAAATTAATTTACTGTCAAATGGGAGTGGAAGGTTACCTCTAGTAGCCATTGCAATCTTGCTTGGTGGCTAGCAACGTAGGAGAAAATTTTAATAAGTGAACTTATAACCATACTCCTCTACTGTCACGTTGGATGTCTGTTTAAACTCTTCAAATTCTTGAGCTTTGGCGTCCCTCCCAGCCTCAAGGATAAATTGTTGCTTAAACTTATCACTTAACTCTTCCCACCTTAGTGGTACACCTGATGGCCTGACTGCCCTTAGATGCTTGTACCATGTACGCGCTAGGCCTCTCAACCGAAAGGCAACACATTCAACCAACCTCTGTTTTCTACACCTTAGAACCTCTCCAATCATCATGCAACTATCCAGGAAGTGATCTGGCTCCATCTTGTTGCTATCCCCATCAAACATAGTTTTGATAATGACTATATGAAAATCAATATATGAAATTCAATCTATGTGAATGAGAAAATCAATCTCTTAATCTCTTTGAAGCAAAGTTATGAAAATCTATGTAGGAGAAATGATTGAGGTTGGTTGAGTATGTTTTAAACTCAAAATAAATATACTTTTGAATATTTTACTCTTAGTAATGAAATGGTTTTGATGAATGTCTATATGAAAATCAATTTCTACTATATGGATTATATGAATGAGAAAATGCATTTTTAGTATATAAATCTTAAAGCAAGATATGAAATATTGAATATGGATGAAAGATTGATTTGTTAAGAATAAATTGTTTCAAATCATACTTTTGATAATCTCAACTTGCTTTAAAGATAATCAAAATGAGTTTTTAAAGAATCGAATAAGGATGTATTGAAAATTCAAGTTTTTCTAAAGAATAGTCGACTATCATATTCATTCTGTTGACTATGCTTCAAAATAGTCGACTATTTTTGATGTTCTGTCAACTATTTATGCATCTGTCGACTATCGAGTAAAAATAGTTGACTATGCCTTCTGATCTGTCGACTATTTTTGTTCATGAAATTCAAAAATTTCTTCATATCTCAGCATCTGTCGACTATTGAAATGTGTCTGTCGACTATTGAAATTTTGTGTTATAAAATATTTGACTATTTGTTTTGTCTGTCGACTATTTCTTGCTTTAGTTATAAAATAGTCGACTATTCGTTTTGTTTGTCGACTATTTCTTTTGCAGAAAACTTCCAACGGTTATTTTTCAAATCCCAACGGCTCCAAACGGCTATATTTCTCTTCAACTTCGTGGGACACTTATATATACATGTCATAGATGATCAAGAGAAGGCTAATGGATAGAAACAAGATGATCTAAATATTACAAAATATTTTGCTCGTGCTTACAGTGTACTCTGTGCTTTCATTGTTATATTTTTCTATGCAAGGCTTTGTTCTATCATTGTAAATCTATTCTTAAGCCTAGTTTTCATTGTGAGAGAACTTGTAACTAAGAGTGTTAACTCTTAGCTTCTCTCTTTCATTTGTATCGTTGTTATTTTCCTAGCTTGTGTAGCTAGAGGGCACATTTGAGTGGGAGGTTGTAATTCCTAGTCTCAGACTAGAGGACCTACTTGGTTTAAGTAGGGGGTTTTAGTGGATGGTTTGAAAAATCCTTAGTGAGGAGCTAAGGTTAGGCTTGGGTTAAGCCGAACCACTATAAATCTTTGTCTTGTGCACTCTATTTTCATTTGTTCTGTTAGCATTTTTATTCTTACTTATTTCACTTAATCATTCATAAGATTTCAGATTTATTTTTCACCAAACGAGAGTGTTTCCTTTTCTCAAAAGAAATTTTTTTAAATAACCAATTCACCCCCCTCTTGGTGTGTGCCATAGAACCTACTGTCCTAACACTCAACACCTCACTCACTGTCGTTTGTACCCCCAGTTGGATCATGTCCTCTATAAACAAGTTACAAGGTCCACCTGCCTCTTTGGTGTCCTAGTGGACATTAGCATCCCCGTCTCCTGGGTGTTGCTCAACAATGTCCCTACGTGATCGTCGGGCACCCCAAGAAGGTACAAGCAAGATAGGAGCAACCTGCCCTCTCTCGCGGCTACGACCACCCCCACGATGATCACCACGCCCACGAGCTTGGACTGCACCACCTCGAGTCATAGGGGGCATGATTTCTTGTATGCAACATTTATACCAACTCATTATACGGAACAAAATAAATGCCACATCACATGCACAATCATGATATGCAAAAAGGGACCTAGAGTCCACGACAGAGCAAGGTTGTGAATATGTCGCAACTCATATTCATATCTATCCTGCCAAAAACATGTTCCAGAATACAGTGTATGTAATACAACGCATGGAAAGTGTTTAACCCCTCATTCATACACCCAAGTGTCATTTCTTTTCTATTTTATTTTCCAAAGTTCTAAAGCCTAAGCTTTGATACCAACTTTGTCACAACCCAAAATCCAGGGTCGTGACTGGCACCATCGCCTAAGAAGCCACAACTCCAACAAGGAATAGTAAGCATTACAATACGCATAATTCTTCAAACATTTGAACACCTCATATACATTACAAAATAATTCCATTTCCTTTAATTGATATTGAAGTACCCACCAGGCTATAAATTCATTGCATGCTTACAGTATCCAAAATTTTTCCAATTCATATACAAAAGGAACATTAAACCTCCCTATACTCAACCCGTGAGATGAAATGTACATGTTGTAGCCGGAGCGTATCTAGAGTAAATGAAGTAGAATTGTTTACCACGACTCCTACCATAAAAAATGATGCCAACATACAAAATCTGAAATATTAAGGGGTAAGCTTGACACTAGCTTAGTAAGGAGTAAAAACATTATAATAGGGGAAAGCATAATCGATGCAACAATTTATAGATCATCGTGCCATGATATTTCCAAGTAATAATTAATACTGAATAGGAGATGATGAATAAATATGCACATTGGGAGTAAACAATTTAGAACCAAATTTCACATATTCCATTTTTCTAGGGTGGACTGTACTTTTACTCCCAGTATTACTTTGACGGACCGTACTCTCGTCGAATATAAACATGAATGAATGACCGTACTCGCCAACAAAGGGTGGATTGTACTCTCACCCACATGTATACGTGGTGCACCAATGGCTAACTCTTATTGTGGTTAGCTATACAGGGTTCTAATAGTTACTCCATTTAGAATACATCCTATGCTATCATTTAGCAATAATAAGTGCCACATGCCATATATATTCTGCAATAGCTGGGAAATTCTTGAGATTATAAAGGGCATTTTATGAAGGGTACAAGCGGAATTTTTGAAAGAATTAGACAATAGGGTACACTAACACAGTTTTAAGCGACTGAATCGATGGAAATGAGTACCCTAGAACATAAAAAATATCTAAGAAAAAAGATATGTTATTGACGAGTGTCTTGAGACAGGATTCATGACACTTAAAGTAATCAGAACAGAGATAATTTCTCGATACGACTAATTTTAGCTTGAAAAACCAAATGATCATAGGGGATGTAATACTCAAAATTTTTAGATTCAGATACTTGAGGAAATATGATATTTCAAGGGATTGTGGATGTTTGGAGACAACAGTTCAATTTCTGAGCCAAAGGCAAAATCATAATTTTTGATATTTAGGTAAAAGTGTAATTTACTTAAAAACCAAGGGTATTAGCATAATTAATCATTTCTTTAGGGACTAAAATGTAATTAAAAATTGATAATTACCTAAAAGTTTGGGCTAAAGTGTAATTCTTGAAACCTTTTTCCTAGGGGCATTTGGGAGATTCAGGAAAAGCCTCATAATGACTTTAGAGATAAGGATAAAGCCTCATGATGATGTTAGAGATAAGATGAAAGCTCATGATGACTTTAGTGATAAGATAAAGGCTCATGATGATGTTAGAGATAAGATGAATGCTCATGATGACTTTGGAGATATGATAAAGGATCATGATGACGTTAGAGATAAGATGAAGCCTCATGATGACTTTAAAGATAAGATAAGATTTGATTTGGATAAGATTTGAAATGATTACAGAAATTCTTAAAAGATTTAAAATGATGATCTTAGAAGATTTGAAATGATTGCAAAAGATCTTATAAGATTTGAAATGATTATAGAAAATCTTAAAAGATTTAGAATGATTGCAGAAGATCTTAGAAGATTTGGAATGATTGGAGAATATTTTGCAAGATTTGAAATGATTAAAGAATATTGAATTATAATGTGACTTACTTGGTGGCCAAGTTTCCAAAGCCTATAAATAGGGTGTTCATGGCCAAAGGTTTTCTCATTCAGGATTGTGATAAATTCGTGCTAGATGAAAGTGCTTTGAGTTTCGTGGATAGAGGGCTTTTAAAGCATACGCGAGGCATTACACGCGCAGAGCACTTGGGTAGTGTGTGAGGGAGTGTAAGTAGGTGGTTTGGTCAAAAGACTTGAGGAGTTGCATGAAAATCGAGGTTGGACACAAGATTCGAGGTGTTCTGAGTTTAAAATTCAAGGTGAGTGTTCGCCCTGAAAATTGATTTATTGTGGGTGTTTCTATCCTAAAACTTGGTATTTGTGCTACTTAAATGTATTCTGATTTCATGCAAAATGGTTTTGTTGCATGTGAACGGTAACTGGTGATGGTTGGTTTCATGAGGGAGGTTCGTCCCTAAATGTTTTGTACATGTGCATTGTATTTTATAAAATGTTGTTTATATGATGCATTGAGTTGTGATATGTGGCATTTTCATGCATTTTGTGTTGTTCATATGGAATGTCAGCCTAGAATGTTTTCTAGATGGTGTAGCCGTAATTCCCCAAGGGTGTTGTCGAAATAATATATAGGGGTATCTTGTGCTGGTGAGCATGTCGGGATAGTCGCCTACGTTTTTGTGCCGGGCTATATGGCCAGGAAAGTTGCACTAGGACGACTAGTTGGTCCATATGGGATTTGAGTTGGGATTGGGTAATGGTTCCTAGATGCTTTTGAGTGGGAACGTAATCCCTAACGTAATTGTGGTGAGTCGGGTTCCTGCGTTGATGTGACCCTTCTTGACCAAGAGTGATAACGATTGTTGCCGAGATGTTGGGGAGATGCGTTCCTTGTCCCTCTTAAGCTAGGACCATGTTGTGTCAGTGTGGTGGCATGGCCCTTAGAGAGATTGCTCTTTCCCTGTGGTAGTGTAATACCCGGGAAGTTATTAAGAGTACAAATGATTTTTAATAAAGGGTATAACTGGAATTATCAAAAGAATAAGGCTATATGACACACTAACGCAGTTTTAGACGATCAAATCAGTCGAAGGGAGTAACCCGAACCTTAGATAGCCAAAGAAAATTGTACAATATCGACAAGTGATTCGAATTATGATTTTTAGTGATGAAAGAAGTGGGATCGGGAACAGTTTTCGGTACAGCTGTCAACCGGGCTAAGAAAACCAAATCGACGTAAGAAACGTCTAGAAAGTCAATGGAGCATGTCAAGGACCTATATTTAATGTGTAGAACAACCCTTAAGCGATTTCGGGTTGAATCAAATGGATTTAAGGTCAATTTGACTAGCCGGGCCTAAGTGCAGTTTTCTAATTTTGTCCGAGGGAGGTCAAAATGGTAATTTTTCTAGAGTTTCGAGTGTTGGAAATGTATGCCCTAAAGACACGTTTTATTTAATTTATGGTAATGATGTTTCTTTTAGTCAATTTATTGCACATATATTATTTGCATTTAATTGTTAAAAAAGTGTCCATGCTATTAAGTAAGTGATTCATGTGATGGGTCGTTCTTCACAGTTAGGCATGAATCATGGGTACTTAATAAGCAAGAAAAATATTACTCTTGATCTTTTGATAGAACTGGGCATTCTATCATGATAAGATCATTGTGCAATAGATCCTAATGGAGGATGGCTTGCCTTAGCCAGTAAACAGTTCGTTTACTCTAATTGTACAAGCGCATTTGGAATGCGTAGAGTGGACCTGTGATAGAAGCTAATGACAAAGTACTAATTATCATGGAGCTATTCTATCACTGCTACTACGTGGACGAGTACTCTAATACTTGAGTATTAGTTGGTGGTCTAGTGAACCTAGAGTTATATTCTTAGATTCACTGTAGGTGAGGTCTATCAAAGATCAATAACCTTGTGAGTTGGGAGTATGGTTTCTAATTAGCTAAGACAGACTAATACAAGATAGTTTCTATGATTCACCCCCTTGTGATTGTCCAAGAATAATCAAATAATCCAGGGTCCTGGGAACGTGACTTAAGAGTGTGTGCTTCTGGGTAGCTCCCAGTGATAAGCAAGTACATTCGAGTAGTCACGGATTATTGGACTAGTGATCTAAGGATGGTAGAAATCATTTAGAGATGTGTTAGTACATTATTCCTTTCTAAATGATGGGTGTTACGCAGAGGGGTATTTTTGTCATTACACTAGTAGGTCAAAGACATTGCACATGCAAAATTATTCGTGGGGTCAGTGTTACCATATGGTGATAGTTGGAACACTTAGAATGACAAAATATAGCTACTGGGTAGCAGGGATATTTTGGTCATTTTAGTAGCCATGAATAATTTATCTTTTGGTCCCCGGGGTAGCTCGATATAACTCATGTATTATTTAATACATTTGGCTTGTTGGGTGAAATTACATTGAGAGAATTATTTTATTCAGAATGGTCCATAATTAATTGGGCTAGAATAAAATAATAGTTCATTGTTTTAATTAATTAATTGGGCTAACCCAATTAGAAAATTAATTAATTGGACTTGGCCCACTAGGGTTTAACCCTAGGGTTCTCCCTATATATATTCTCTCTTTGTTTTGTTTTTTCACCTAAGTCGTTTTTCTCTTTGTCACCAAGAGAGGCCACGAGTTTTGAGTCATACCTTGGAAGATCAAGAGATCTGATGCGAAGGAGCCGAATGATTGCAGGACAGCCATCGTCTCCACCACGCGAAGAAGCTGTCGCCCCTCCTCCTCCTGCCGCTCCATTCCGTCCGGTAATCCGTAGGAAAAATAAGTTTCCTAGATTCTAATCAACACGAGGAAATTTTTTAATTTTCGCTTCCGCTGCATGCTATGTTTCCTCGTGGACGGTCCTTCATCGGGGATCAAATAAGATGTACTAAACTTGTGGAACTTGGTGATATAATTGGATTTATCATGGGTGCTTTGGAGGGGGGTAGAAATGTCATTTGGAAAGTCAAGGGGTGAAAGTGCAAAAAAATAGAAGTTATGGTGTGAACACAGTGAGGGGAAATCAGCCACCACCTTCACCGCACGTGGCCATCGTTTTCAGGTGATGGGACGGCCGAGGGTGGCTCGGGGGAGGTGGTAATCGACGGTGTGAGGCTTGGGGACCAAGCCATGGCCGTTGATTGGCCGAAATCTGATCGATTTTTGGGTATAAAAGGGGATGAGGGTTTCGGATTTTGGGGTGTGAAATCGACCTTGTTTTCGAATGTTTTTGGGGGAGTGATTAAGGGGTTTCTGATCCTTGCATCAAGGAGAAGAGTTTGGGAGCAATTTGGAGCATTTTGGTGTTCGTTTGAGGCTATTTGGAGCTTGGCTGAACGAAGGTGGCGGACTGCCTTCCGTCGCTTGCAACTGCCCGTTTCGGCCATTTTTCGGTGGCCTTTCGGCCGGAAAATGGTATGGCTTGGATCGATTTGCAAAGGGCTTCAAGGGGGTGCCCTTATTTCGGCCATCGGAGCGACTGCCGGAGACTGGTTCAACGAGGAAGAAGGTGGCGCGTGAAATGGGCATTTTGGGTATTTCCTCTTCCAGTATTTTTGTTAATTTATTTTAGGAATTATCATGTTGAAACATTTTGAAAAATATTTGAGGAAATAATTATTTTAGAATTATCAAGGTGAAAAATGGGAGAAAATAGAGGAAATTATTGAAAAATTGAGAAAAATAGATTTTAATGCTTCCTTAATTGAATATGGTGTTTAGGAAGTGTCGTGACTCGAGGTGGCGTATAAGTTCAAATATTTGGGATTTGGCACGCAAATCGAGGCATTGCACGAGGATCGAGGCATCTGAATACGTTTGAGGTGAGTGGCCTGATTCTAGCTTTGACTTATCTTGAAAATATGTTGGAGGGTGTGTAGTGGGTTCAGGTGAGTGGTGTTACCCTCCCAAACCTATGTTACATGTAGTTGGACCAGTTTTAGTGAGCGGTTTTACCCTCCAGAACTTGGGCTGTTTGCAAAGGCATTTTATTTATATATATGGCATCAATTGCATATTGATCATGTAGTATATTGCATCAACTGTTTTTACTTATAAAAGAGTCGGTGCATGGCATGTGATTTTCATCTCATCGGGGTATTGATATTCGTGTCGATTTTGTTTCTGTGCAGGACGGGATGGGGTCTACTTCAGAATGGGACAAGGTTAATCCAGTGAACGAGTGCCACGGTGGGGCACTCAAAAGATTAAGTATGTCGCGGAAAGGTCAACCCCAACGGTGTGTGGAGTGGTGTTCTCCACGGGAGGTTGAGTATGTCAGGGAGATTTCTCAAGCTAGACGTGTCTTTGATGTTGTTGTCTGAGTATGTCATGCTCGTGTGTTTCTCATGCATTGTACAACCTGTTTCATACCGTCACTTAGATGTTTTATCATCTAACCTGGGCTATGCCTTTGGAACGTTTAATGTTCCAGCCAGGGACTGTTGCTAGGGCAAGGACCTTGCCGGTTGAGGGCCAATGGTGCTTAGTTTGATAGTCGTTGTAACGTTTGGAGACTTTAGTATGTATTTCAGGTTGTAAATGAACAGTTGTATAGTAGCAATGTTGTCATCTGATCTGTATTACATATTTTGATAAGGAAATACCATGTAAGAACTACAGTATTTGATGTTAATATATCCGCTGCATTGTATTATGTCTCATTTAGTTTAAGATTATTGATCTTGATAGTTAAACGGGCAAGACTGGGGTTCTCGGGGTTTGTATCTGCATGTGAAGATTGTTCTTGATACACCGCGTGTGTTGAACTTGGAGGAAAAAAAAAAATCTCGGGAATACCCTTATAGTGACACGCCTGGCGAGACGGGGTGTTACAGGTATGGTTAAGCGTTGTGTGGGATTCTCTTGGGCTAGGACTTGTTGGGTTGTGTTGGTTTATTTCATGTCTTGTATTCATTCATAAAAACTTATTTTTGAACTCTCACTTAGATGATTTATCATCTAATATGGACTATGTCCCTGGAATATTCAAACGTTCCAGGTGAAGGTAGCGATGCAAAAGGAAAAGGGATTGCTAAGAAGTGACGACGATTAATGGATAGTTTATAGTATGTCGTTTTCAATTATGTTGGTCATTTTGATAAACTTCATGTAAAACGTTGGTTCAACTTTATGTTATGAATAAAGTGGTTTCGGTTATGTTCTATTGAGGTTTCGATCTAGCTTCCACATTTGAGGTGATTTACCTGTCTTAGTTTATTAATGATTCTAAGTTGATATACTGAGAAGGTGCAACGGCATCTTTGGGGAATGGTTTTTGTGTTGACTTTCTATTGGAAAAAAATATATCCCAGAAATCTTACATTATCTAACGTCCTGGGACAGCCGGGTGTTACATATTCCATATAAGTATCAACATTCATAGTCCAATATATCATGAGTCATAATCTTTCCAAATGAAATCTTAAGGGAATGCAATCAACCATACATGTCAATATGCACAAATCAGACAAGATGGACTCTACTTCCCCAAATGCAGATACAGAATGAACTCATGCATAGTATATAGAATACTAGGATAATGAAATATATGAATGTAGCAATTACTACCATAATACAATTCACCCACTCACAATGTTATAGAAGATGCAGGATTCCCTCAAAAGCCTCTCAACAAAGGCGTGTCAAAATCACCTAACAAAATTATCTAATTACATAAGAATTAAATAAATACAAAATTTAAATCTCCTAGGATTTAGACCGACCCAAGTGTTGCCCCAATGGCCCAAAACCCCAAAATAAAACAACCTAGGCCAGCCACACTACTGTCGTCACCGGCATCCACCATCGGCCATCGTCGATGTCCACTTTCGGCCACCGCCGATCGAATATTTTTACGATCAGAACCTACCATTAGAAACGCCTAGCCAAGAGGGTTAATATATCCAAAAATGGGCTAAATCTAACGGCTAGATTTTCGCAGATCTAACTTTTAATTTTTGACCAGATTTATAAAGCACACTACTAGTTAGCGCCAGCCATTGCGAACGACATTTTCCAATGATTAGAGAAGGCCACTCAACACCCTTAACCCCATTGGCTAAAATGTTCAAAAACCATCATAGATCTAAGTTCAAAGTCTCGGCCAACCCAACCCATGCATATATACATATATGTATCACTATTTTTATGCTAAAAATAGGGCTGATAAAGCTAAAGGACTTACCGTCATGTAGATCGAGGTTGCTTTCACAATGAGAATGTGGTCGGATCTAAGATCAGATGGTTGGATTGCACAAAATTGGTGTTCTTAAAAGAGAGAGAGAGAGAAAGATGCAGTGGGAAGAACAGTAAATTAAAGAAGAGGGAAATGAGTTGGGAGCCCTAGGGCTTTTATATGGCCATATGGGCTGGGCTTTCTCTTCTTGGGCCTTCTCAAAATAAGGCCCAAAAGTTAGGCCTTACAATTTTCATACTAACAATAAGTCAAGTGAAGTGTGGTTTGTAGATAGTGGCTGATCAAACCATATGATAGGCACAAAATCCATGTTTAAAGAAGTTGATTAGACATAGAAGATAAAGGTGCATCTTGGAAATGGCAAAGAAATGCAAGCTGAAGGGAAAGGTATAGTGGGAATTGAAACCACCTATGGTAATGTAAAGCTATTGCATAATGTTCAATTTGTACATGATTTGGGATATAATTTGCTTACCATGGGACAATTAATGGCTGGTGAATATTCAATTTTATTTGATAATGACGCGTGTGTTATTAAAGAGAAGAACTCAGGCTATATGTGTAACGCCTCCTCATCTCAAATAGCATGGTAGGTTTACACCTAATTATCCAAAAGGCGTTAGGAAACCCTAGCAGCTGAAACAATGGATCGAACCTACTGACATATTTGTAGGTTTCCCAATGCAAGCTAAATATGCACAAAACTTCCGTTAAAATAACATGTAAGCCCATCATAACAAAAGAGGTACAAATCACCAAATATTTACAACACTTTTGAATAGAGTTACATAAAATGATAAGATAATGTTTAAACGTCCATTGATTCTTTCCTGTGTGCCTCGCTTGCTTCCTTAGTGCTTGGCACACCAAACATACCTGAAACACAGAGCGTTCCTAGGGCATCAACCCAAGTTAGATATTAGCATCTAAGTGAGATGGTCTCAAGAAATAAATAGCTCATGTATGAAAATGCAAGTATGCAAAAATGAAACCCCTTTTGTGGAAGCCATGCCAGGGTGTTGCAATCACCCCCGTGCACGCCATGCTCACCTCAACACGCATATGTGACTCCACGAGTCACTCATGGAGGCCACTAACTTGTTACAAACAACCACATGCCATGAAATGATGAAATAAGTGAAATTTCATGCCAAACAAAAGAAGTAAGTGATCATGTCCACATATAACACAAATGAATCAAAGGATGATCAATATGAAGAGCAAAAGATGTAGAGAACCACTCACTCTTGCTGTATTTCTTGTCGACCCACCGATTTAACAAAATTTAGCCCTTTTAAGCTGCAGTTACATACAGTACGTGTCACCAAACTAAAATATTTTTACATAGGATTATAGAAAATCATTTAAGGAAGAAACCAGAAAAATTTGAGTGCAAAAGGCCTATCCACGCGCCCTCACGCGGCCCCATAATTGTAGCCATGCGCCTCCACGCACAGCTGCAACAGGCGCGTGTATCTCACGCGCCGAGCCCCTGGTTCTTACGGAATTGTGTTTCGATGTTTAAAACGGCCATAACTCTTTCATTTTAACTCCGATTTGACTTCTATTTGAACCTAAGGACTCCCCTTTCAGTGTACTACGACCCTACGAAGAGAAAAGTGGCTTAGCTTTTAGCTTTCTTCTTCATTTTTGGTGATTTCCAATATGATCTCCCACTTGGCTTCTCTTGCCTTCTTCTTTGGTTTCTTCTTCTCTTTTCTTTTTCTCTTCTATTTCCTCCTACGTGGTCCACTTCTCTCCAACCCTTTTATAGCCTTTTTAACTCCAAGCACTTGGTGGCACTTATCTCCTTTGGTTGGCTTATTTTCTTCCTAGCCATGATTACCATCTTTGAAAAAACTCACCTTTGATTCCATTCTTCTCTTAGGAGCTTTTTCTCTCCCAATCCACTCCTTCCATTTACCCCTTGCGTGCCCACTTATTCAACCTACCTTATCCTTATCTTTTTGCAAGCCAATAACATGCTTCCAACTCCATTTACTTTTGAATTAAGAAATCATCTTATCTTATGTTAAGACTTTTGTGTACAACCGTCCAATACCATTTTACCACCTTAAGGCTTCTTCAATAAGCCTTTATTATGTCAATAAGTTTTCCAACGAAATTTTACCAACTCAAGCTTTTCAAATAAGCTTTTATCATGACATTCATTTTGCACTTAAGTCCTCAAAGCCATTTCCATTTGCATACAAATCCAAACTTTCATTTAAACACACTTTATTACATCATTTATCCCTTACAATATATCCAAACTCCTCATTAGATTTTTGGGGTATTACACTCTCCCCCCCTTAAAATAAATTTCATCCTCGAAATTTCTTTATGTCTCCATAAAATCAAAGAGGTTTGGATAGTTTTGTCGAATCTCTTCTTCCCTTTCCCTGGTGGCTTCCTCAACGTTGTGGTGTCTCCATAGGACTTTTACCAGCAGTATCGTCTTATTCCTTAGCACTTGTTCTTTAGTATCCAAAATTTCGACTGGCTCTTTAGGATAGGTTAAATCTTCTTGTAGCTCGATAACTTCCACAGGAATCTTTTGGGTAGGGTCAGGCTTGTGCTTCCGAAGTTGAGAGACATGGAAAACATTATGTATGTTGGACATTGTCGGAGGTAACACTAAAAGGTAAGCAACTACCCCGAATCGCTCCAAGATCTCATATGGTCCAATGTATCTAGGGCTCAGCTTTCCTTTCTTCTTTCCTTGTGATATCACTTGTGAAGGTATGACCTTCAAATACACTTTGTCGCCTGGTTGAAACTCCAAGTCCCTTCTCCGATGGTCTGCATAAGACTTTTGTCTACTCTAAGCCATTCTGATCTGTTCTCTGATTATCTTAATTTTCTCATTTGTCTGTTGTACAATTTCAGGTCCTGTTACTCGCCCTTCTCCCACTTCTGTCCAGCACAAAGGGGTTCTACATTTTTTACCGTAGAGAGCTTCGTAGGGAGCCATTCCGATACTGCTATGGAAACTATTATTATATGCGAACTCAATTAAAGGCAAGTGTTTTTCCCATCCCTTTGAAAAGTCAATTACACATGCTCTCAGCATTTCTTCCAGGGTTTGGATGGTTCGTTTTGATTGGCCATCTGTTTGTGGATGATATGCAGTACTCATCTGTAAACGTGTTCCCAGTCGTTCTTGCAAACTTCTCCAAAACCGAGAGGTAAACCTTGGATCTCTATCAGAGACAATGCTAACTGATACTCCATGTAGTCTGACAATTTCCTTTATGTACAGTTGAGCTAGTTTACTAACCGGTTGTCCTGTCTTCATTGACAAGAAATGAGCAAACTTTGTCAATTTATCCACAATCACCCAAATCGCGTCATTCCCTGAGGGTCCTTTAGGCAATCCCGTTACGAAGTCCATAGTAATATGCTCCCACTTCCACTCAGGTATTTCCAAAGGTTGCAGCTTCCCGACTCATCTTTGGTGCTCAATTTTAATTCTTTGACAAGTATCACACTGAGCCACATGTCGCGCCACATCCTTCTTCATCCCCGGCCACAATATACGCCTTTCAATTCCTTGTACATTTTCGTAGCGCTAGGATGAATCGTATATTTGGCCCTATGAGCTTCGTCCAGTATAGTTTGCCTCAATTCTCGTACCCTAGGTACATCAACTTCGTTGGCGAACCGTAGTATGCCATCTGAGAAGCTAAAACTTGGGTTCTTGACCCGCTCTTGGTTGTCAACCCACAGTTTCAGTCTCGGGTCTTCCTTAGTGGCTTGTCGAACCTGTTCTAATAGTTGAGAATGAACCATTAGGCCAGCGACATAAATAGAAGTTTCTTTAGGGATTACATTTACCACCAATTAGCCAAAAGCTTCCATCAATTCCCATTCTCGAGTCATCAGATTGGCCATCCAGGCAGGCTCTTTTCCGCTCAATGCATCGGCCACAACATTTGCCTTCCCGGGATGGTACTGAAGCGAACAATCATAATCGTCAGATACTCCACCCACCGCCGCTGCCTCATGTTCAGGTCTTTCTGAGAGAACAGATACTTCAAGCTTTTATGATTCGTGAAGACCTCAAATTTTTTTCCATACAAATAATGCCACCAGAGTGTCAAAGCAAACACAACTGCTACAAGCTCCAAATCATGGGTAGGGTAATGCTGCTCGTGCTTTTTCAACTGCCGAGACCCATAGGCTATCACTCTTCCATTCTGCATAAGAACAGACCCTAGCCCAGTCTTCGAGGCATCAGTATAAACTGTAAATCCTCCTGTACCCTCAGGCATTGCTAATACCAGAGTAGTGGTTAGTCTCTCCTTGAGTTTCTTAAAGCTATGTTCGCACACCTCGCTCCATTCAAATTTAATCCCCTTTTGTGTTAATCGAGTCAAAGGTAGAGCAAGGCGAGAAAATCCTTCAACAAATTTTCTATAGTAGCCAGCTAAACCCAGGAAACTTCGTACCTCATTCACTGTTTTAGGTTGTGACCAACTTCTTATAGCTTCGACTTTTGAGGGATCTACCGCTATTCCTTCTCTAGATATGACGTGACCAAGGAAAGCAACTTAGCTTAACCAAAATTCACACTTTGAAAACTTAGCATATAACTGATGCTTTCGTAATGTTTCCAAGACAATCCATAAATGTCGCTTATGCTCCTCTCTGCTAGCAAAATAGATTAGGATGTCATCAATAAACACAATCACAAATTGATCCAAATATGGTTTGAACACCCGGTTCATTAAATCCATAAAGGTTGCAAGTGCATTAGTCAATCCAAAAGGCATCACGAGGTACTCATAATGTCCATACCGAGATCGAAAGGCAGTCTTTGGTATATCCTCTTTTTTAATCCTCAACTGATAATAACCCGACCTCAAATCAATTTTGGAAAATATCCTAGCCCCCTGCAGCTGGTCAAACAATTCATCAATCCTAGGGATAGGTACTTATTTTTAATAGTCACTTTGTTCAGCTACCTATAGTCAATACACATCCTTAAACTTTCGTCTTTCTTTTTAACGAATAACACAGGTGCTCCCTAGGGTGACGTACTGGGTTGAATAAATCTCTTGTCCAGGAGGTCCTGCAACTGACTTCTAAGCTCCTTTAGTTCTTCCAGGGCCATTCTATACGGAGATATGGATATGGGATTTGTTCCTGGTACAATTTCTATCGAAAATTCAATTTCCCTTTGAGGGGGTAACCCAGGTAAATCTTCGGGAAACACATTAGAAAATTCATTAACTATCGGTGTCTCCTCAAGTTCCATTTTCTTGTTTTCTACTTACACCCCTGCTAAGTACCCATAAGCTCCATTCTCTAGCATTTTGATACCTTTGAGGGCCTTGATCCACTTAATCTTTTTATCACTCTCTTGTCCCTGAAATTTTTCCCAAATTCCTTGGTTATTTTGAAGTTCTACTGTTTTTGTCTGACAATCAATTTGGGCCTTATATTTGGACAGAAAATTCATTCCAAGAATTATATCAAAATCCTGGATTTCTAATGATGTGAGTTCAAGTGCAAATTCACTATCACCCAACTCAACCCTTCCTTCCCTATATCCTGTGCTAGTTTCCACTTGCTTCCCTAAAGGTGTAGCTACAAGCATAGGACACTCCAAATCCTCCAATTCCAAATTCAAGCTTCGTATCAACGCATGGGAAATGAATGAATGTGTCGATCCAGGATCAATTAATACTCCCACAGGTGTATTAAGAAAGATCAGTGTACCTTGTATAACTGACGGGCTTGCGTTAGCATCCTCTCTCATCAGATGATACACCCGGCCTTATCGCGGTTCTTGGCCTCCTCTTTTTACACCCGCTTGTTCAACCTGCTTCATTTGTGGACAGTCCCTTGAAAGATGGCCGATCTTCTGACAGTTGAAACACTTGGGTCCCTTGGGACAATCACGGGCTAAGTGGTCATTCCTTCCACACGAATAGCATCCTTGAGTCCGGCTTTGACATGCCTTTCCGAGATGAAACTTCTGACATTTGGGACATCTACTCTTAGGCTTAAAGTTTCCTCCTCGGACTCCTAAGTGCTGCTTTCTTCCCGCGTTCTTATCCTCGGGTTCCTGCACTTCTGTCTTTAAAGCATTCATTTGAACCAGATTACTTTCAACAGTCAAAGCTTGCATAACAACCTCCGAATAAGTACGGGCCCCCAAGGAACACAATGCCAGCTGTATCTCAAGTCTTAACTCGTCAAGAAATTTCTGAGATTTTGCCTCTTCATCCAAATTATAAACAAGCATGTATTTAATTAATCGAGAAAAATTGTCTTCATACTGGGTGACTGACATATCCCCAGTTTGTTTCAAATTCATAAATTCTCGACTCTTTTCCAACTTTTTACATAAAGGGAAATACTTAGTGTAAAATAATTCCTTAAACTGAGTCCATGTGATAACTGGCATACCTTGTCTCGCAGGGCCAGGCAAAGTCCTCTGCATCGTTCGCCACCATTGGTCTGCCTCATCTCGAAGCATGAAAATGGCACAAACTAATTTCTCCTCTTCTCCACACCCAATAAAGTCAAAAATATTTTCAAGTTGTTCTATCCAATACTCACTTTTGCTTAGGTTGGCGCCTGCCTTTCCTCGAAAAATAGGGGGACTTAGTCGTTGGAACCGGTCGACGACATCTGGGGCTTGAGGAATACCTCGACCTGTTGGCTGAGTACCTTGCATATATGTGACCATGTGTTCCAGAACTCACTCCACCCAATCCATGCGATCCTCACTTCTCTGACCTCCACCTTGAGAAGAATTTTCTTGAGACAACTCTACTCTTTCTTCCTGGGGACGTCGTATCTCCTCCTCCTAACAGCCACCCCTTCGTCTAAGAGTTTGGGATCGACGAGTGTTCACCATCTGAAACAACCACAGAGTTTATAAGAACAATATTTAAGAACCACATGTTTGAACCCATATCACATAGTACCCATACCACATAGTAGCTAACTTGTCTTAGACAGATCATAATTGAAGCTACTAAAATCCACCCCTAGGTTAGCTCAACTGCTCCTCACAACTACATTTCCTTAGGTCCCTAAATACTTCCATCTTCCAAGGATCTATGAGGTCTTCCTCAAACTCTATCCTGACAACCCTTTTCTTTCATCTCTACTATACCACCATATTTTATATCACCATCAACTTAGTACATCCTTGTTATATTTATGCATAGCTACTATTTGTTACATAACTATCAAACACTACCACCTATGTCATTCAAGTTGGTTATACTATCCGTCAGACAAACCAAAATTCCTGCAGGTCAGGGGGTAAGGGTTACACCTATCCTACCATTATTAATATATTACAGCATATCCGATTAGACCTCTTTATACATATCTACAATCCACAAAATTGTTCCAACCCCGGGCGAACTACTCTTCCTCAGATTCAGGTGTAGAAGGAGGCGTGAGTTCCCTTTCTTCCGAAAAATCCACAAGATCGTTTTCCTCTATCGGCATATCTTCAAGCCCTTGATTCTGCTCTGCTTCACACAGATGGTCTACAAAAGTCTCAAGGTCCGAGTAGATGGCCTGCTTTAAAAGAGCTTGTGCTAGTCCCTGCATATCTGGGGTCAGTATAGATATTAAATAACCTATCTGTAGCTCTACCATGTGTGGATATGTCGGGCTTGGTGGAACTTCCTGTATAACTGGAACAGCTAGGTCAAGAAAGGTTCCTAAAGCACTAACAGGCTCCATGACCTGTCCTTGTAGTACTGCAGTCCACCATCCCATGATGGCCCTCTGGCACATGTCAATAGGATCCATATCCTGTTACATACCAAAAACCTCAATATTAATCAAATCATACCTTATCTAAAACCATAATAAACCCGCTCTGATACCACTATAACGCCTCCTCATCCCAAATAACATGGTAGGTTTACACCTAGTTATCCAAAAGGCGTTAGGAAACCCTAGCAGCTGAAAAAATGGATCGAACCTGCCGAAATATTTGTAGGGTTCCCAATGCAAGCTAAATATGCACAAAACTTCTGTTAAAATAACATGTAAGCCCATCATAACAAAAGAGGTACAAATCACCAAATATTTACAACACTTTTGAATAGAGTTACATAAAATGATAAGATAATGTTTAAACGTCCATTGATTCTTTCCCGTGTGCCTCGCTTGCTTCCTTAGTCCCTGGCACACTAAACATACCTGGAACGTAGAGCGTTCCAGGGGCATCAACCCAAGTTAGATATTGGCATCTAAGTGAGATGTTCTCAAGAAATAAATAGCTCATGTATGAAAATGCAAGTATGTAAAAATGAAACCCCCTTTGTGGAAGCCATGCCAGGGTGTTGCAATCACCCCCGCGCATGCCATGCTCACCTCAACACGCATATGTGACTCCACGAGTCACTCATGGCGGCCACTAACTTGCCACAAACAACCACATGCCATGAAATGATGAAATAAGTGAAATTTCATGCCAAACAAAAGAAGTAAGTGATCATGTCCACATAAAACAAATGAATCAAAGGATGATCAATATGAAGAGCAAAAGATGAAGAGAACCACTCACTCTTGCTGTATTTCTTGTGGACCACCGATTTAACGAAATTTAGCCCTTTTAAGCTGCAGTTACATACAATACGTGTCACCAAACTAAAATATTTTTACATAGGATTATAGAAAATCATTTAAGGAAAAAACCATAAAAATTTGAGTGCAAAAGGCCTATCCACACGCCCTCACATGCCCCCATAAGTGTAGCCACGCGCCTCCACGCGCAACTACGGCAGGCGCGTGTATCTCACACGCCGAGCCCTTGGTTCTTACGAAATTGTGTTTCGATGTTTAAAATGGCCATAACTCCTTCATTTTAACTCCGATTTGACTTCCGTTTGAACCTACGGACTCCTCTTTCAGTGTACTACGACTCTACAGAGAGAAAAGTGGCTTACATTTTAGCTTTCTTCTTCATTTTTTGTGATATCCAATATGATCTCCCACTTGGCTTCTCTTGCCTTCTTCTTTGGTTTCTTCTTCTCTTTGCTTTTTCTCTTCTATTTCCTCCTACGTGGTCCGCTTCTCTCCAGCCCTTTTATAGCCTTTTTAACTCCAAGCACTTGGTGGCTCTTATCTCCTTTGGTTGGCTTATTTTCTTCCTAGCCATGATTACCGTCTTTGAAAAAACTCACCTTTGATTCCATTCTTCTCTTAGAAGTTTTTTTTCTCCCAATCCACTCCTTCCATTTGCCCCTTGCGTGCCTACTTATTCAACCTACCTTATCCTTATCTTTTTGCAAGCCAATAACATGCTTCTAACTCCATTTACTTTTGAATTAAGAAATCATCTTATCTTATCTTAAGACTTTTGTGTACAACCGTCCAATACCATTTTACCACCTTAAGGCTTCTTCAATAAGCCTTTATTATGTCAATAAGTCTTCCAATGAAAGTTTACCAACTCAAGCTTTTCAAATAAGCTTTTATCATGACATTCATTTTGCACTTAAGTCCTCAAAGCCATTTCCATTTGCATACAAATCCAAACTTTCATTTAAACAGACTTTATTACATCATTTATCCCTTACAATATATCCAAACTCCTCATTAGATTTTTGGGGTATTACAATATGTTGATTAATATCAACATGACTCAAAACAAAATGTTCCCATTAGAAGTTTCAAGCGTTGGAAATTTTGTTCTTACTGCTGTTGGAAAAGATAACTCAATATTATGGCATTTGCGATATGGGCATCTAAATATCAAAGGTTTGAAATTATTAAGTGATAAAGGTTTGGTTCTTGGACTACCAAAAATTGGCTCTATTGAATTATGTGAATGATGCATCTATGGAAAACAAACTAGAAAGCCATTTCTTGTTGGAAAGGCTTAGAGAGCTTCAAAGTGATTTATGTTGATTTATGTGGGCCTATGCAAACTAGATCTTTTAGTGGGAGTTGTTATTTCTTGCTCTTTACCGATGATTATTGTAATACATGAGAACTTTGGGTTAATTGAGAAATAGGTATTTTATTAGAAAAATGGGAGTTGAGGAAAATAGGTATCAGAATAACCTGATAGATTGACTGAATCGACTCCAGGGAGTGCCCTGGAGTCGAGATGCCTAAAGAAAATGATATGAAAGTGTTGAGTATTTTGAGGATTGATTTATGGCATCGAAAGAAAATAGATCAGAAATAGTTTTTGATACAGCTAAAATACAACTATGGAATAGGCTATAAAATTGAATAATTGTAAGGGGCTTTTGAAAAGTTAACGAAACCCTAAGGGTATTCAGATTTGGTGCGTAGAGTAACCCTTCAGTGGTTTTTGGAAGAAACAAAAGGGTTTACGGCCAAAACAAAGATTCGAGCCTAAGTATAGTTTTTGAATTCGTCAGAGGGAGGCCGAGATGGTGAGTTTTGGGAATCTTCAGGGGTGAAATGGAAGTTTTAGGACTTGAGGGTTGTGATGGCAATTATGGAAAGTTTAGGGGCTTTGTGAGAATGGGCGAAGGCATAAGAGACAAAATTAGGTGGGGTGAAAGTGTAATTTTCCAAACTTGAAGCTGGAAGCTTCCTACCATGAACGACCAGCAGCTTCTGGTTACCGACCAACCACATTTGAGCTTGGGGAGTTCAAGTAAATGGGTCGGGTAGGCTTCTAGGTCCAGTTTGGACCGATAAGGAAGCATGGGTTGGCCGGAATTTGAAGATTTCCAACCAACTTTTTGGCCAAATTTGGGAAGCTTCAAAAGTCATCATTGCAGTCGATTTTTGTAGCAATTGGGTCAATCCAAGGGTATTTTCTATGTAATTTTTTCCCCAAACCTACCCATCTCCTCCTTGCCTCTTCTCTCTCTCTCTCTCCCCCTCCCCCTCCTATCGCTGGTTGCAACGGCCATCGTCGCCGCCATCGCTAGTTGCAGCAGCCATCGTCATCACTACCATCTTCGCTAACCATCTCTCTCTCTCCCCCTTTCCCTCCCAAACCCACTTCTTCTCCCTGCCTCCCCCATCGCCGCTCGCCGTCACTCTCTCTCGCTCCTTCTGTCAATGTCTCTCTCTCTCTCTCTATATATATATATATATACATTTATGTGTGTGTGTATATATATACACATAGAAATGAGAGTGCATTTCTATCAACAAAGATAGTCCGCTCCTACAAGAGGTCGTCGCCCCCATTTGATGTCGAATATGAATTCCATCTCCCAGCTATTGTAGATTCACTGTTGTAAGCTCTGAGGACAAATGAGGGTCAAGAATGAGAGTGTATTTTCCTGGAAAATAATTTCTCTCCCCCCCATGCGAATTCATTTTCCAACAAAAGTTGGAAAAGAAGGTCACGTGTAAGTGGGAAAAGATTTTTCATGGAAAATTTGGTCAATCAAACACTTCTAAGGTTGGAATTTGGGTGGAAAATGAGCATTTTCCATGGAAAAGATGGCCAATCAAATAGGCCCTTAAAGAACAAATTGATATATCTTATAAGAATTTTTGAAGCATCCCAATGAGTTTTCCAGGGTTAGACATAAATCTGCTAAGCAAAGAGATTGAAAATGCAAGGTCTACCCTAGTACTAATCATAGAGTACATGATGGTTCCAATTATATTAGCATATGGGATGGTTTTCATTTTCAATTTTTCAGAATCAAATGATGGGCATTGAGTTTTGGACAAAATAAAATGACCAGCTAAAGGTGTATTTACTGATTTACAACTTAACATGCCAAATTTTTGTATAGCCTTTAGTAAATAGTCATGTTGGTGAATTTTTAAACAAGATTTACTTCTATCTCTCTCAATAACCATTTCTAAAACTTTTCTAGCAGGTCCTAAGTCTTTCATGTCAAAATTTGTATTCAACATTGATTTAAGTTCACATATTTTTTACTTAGACTTGCTAATCAACAAAATGTCATTGACATATAAAAGCAAATAAATAAGAGTTTCAAAGAGGATAAAGTAAAGGCGGTTGTCATATTCACTTCTAGTAAAACCAATCCCAGTTACAAAATTATCAAATTTTTTGTACCATTGCCTTGGGGATTATTTTAATCCATATAAAGACTTTTTTAATAAACAAACATAATCAGGATGAAGTTTATTAACACAACCAGCTGGTTGTTCCATATAAATTAACTCATCTAAGTCACCATGTAAGAAAATAGTTTTAACATCTAGTTGTTCTAATTCTAAGTCATACTAAACAACTATGGCAAGCATCATACATATAGTTTTAAATTTAACAACAGGAGAAAAAATTTCAATATAATCTATACCCTCTCTCTGTGTAAAACCCTTAGCCACTAGTTTAGCTTTAAATCTTATAGGATCAGTGGGTGACATACCTTCTTTGAGCTTGTATAGCCATTTACACCTTACCAGTTTTTGTTTTTGAGGTCTTGGGACCAATTTCCAAGTGTTGTTGGCCATTAAAGAGGCCATTTCTTCATCCATTACATGCTGCCATTTTGAGAAGTCATGAGAGCTGACAGCCTCCTCATAACAGGATGGCTTACTACTTCTCATTTCCATACCTTCCACTAAAACACAATAAACTAGGTCTGAATATGCATATCTAGCAAGAGGTCTTATAGTCCTCCTGCTTCTATCAAAGGCTAACTGATAATCCCTTAAGTTTTGCTGAGGAGAGTCATGCTGCTCTACCTCAGCCTCAGGGATATTAGTTGACTCCTCATGATCACTCTTATGGTCAGAGGCTGGATCAATGTCTGGGATGGGATCATCAGAGACTAGAGTAGCTAACAGATGATCCACACTTTCTAGTTGCTCCACCTGAATCTGAATATTACCATTCATTACAAAGTCATCTGGGATACTAGGTTTTGGATCTATTTCTAATTTTTCTAATCTGTAAGGGAAAATAGTTTCATTAAATACAACATCCCTACTTATGATTATTATAACTCCACTTGAACTCCTATCCCATAACCTATTAGCTTTAGTCCCATCTTGGTACCCTACAAATACACATTTCATGGACCTTAGGTCCAATTTCCCCATTGATTGGTGAACATAGGTGTCTACATTTGGAATTGATCAATCGTGATTCGTTTTTCTCGCATTGAGAAAGTAAACACAAAAGAAAGAAAGAGGAAGTATGCAAGGGAGTTTTTACGTGATTTGGACAGAATGATGCCTAGTCCATGACTGTTCTCTTGTTATTCTGGTAGAGTAACAGTATATTTTTGCTTGTCCCCCCTTATAGTGATGATATTAACTCCTCTTTATAGAGTGGGGTGTTTACAATTTGAATGAATTCTAAATGTAGAAGAATTCTACTTCGTGGACGGCATTTCCTTACCATCTTCGAATTTATCAGGAACAAACGTCATAATTTTAGGGATTTGATTTGCCTTAGATAAGGCAAGTGAATATCGCCTCTGATTATTCTGTGGTCTTTTTGTTGTGAGAGCTGAATAGTTCGCCTCAGTGAAGGTCGCACGTCACTGAAACCAGGGCTCAAACCGCTGAAAGTATCGCTGGGAGCTCGCTTGGTTCAGCAGTTTGAGCCTTGGTTTCAGTGACGTGCGACCTTCCTCTGACGACCTCGGCGTTGGCCCGTTGCGCTTTAGGAGATTAGGTTAGCTTGTTGGGTCAGGTCTAACCTGCTTAACTTTGTCCAGAAAACACCCATAACACTAGCCCCCTAACTCTCAGTGCGATCTGTTGACTAAGAGATGACAACGGTTAATTGATGCAATCTGTCTGGTTGTCCTCTCATCCTTTTGTCCAATCAGCTTGGGTCACACTATTCCACATGGCACACCTGATTTCAGATGCATTTATATCGGAAGCTTTTAGAGTATAAGTTTGGAATGAATCTTCCAAATATAAGTTAAGATAGACCCAAAGAATTCCCAGCTCGCAACTAGCAAGCTTGAAAGAACGAGTCATTGATAGACATAATAATTAACAATCAAGATATGTGTCTAGTAGGTCGTGAACAACCATACTTAGGCAAAGTAAGGCAAACCTCAGTTAACACGTCCTGACATCCAACCGTAATGGCAAAACAGTACTAATCCATTGACGAGATGATAATCAAATCGAACCGAGTCTTGCTTAATATGTCATAACGAGATAATATCTAGATCATATTGAAAACCTTGCCGAGATATATGTCCAGGTAGATCACACTGCGAACTCGACTAACATACCATGGCTCCCATTTAACTGACTTGCATCGCTAAGCTATATGTCCAGGTTGATCATAAGCTAATCCCAACTAACATACCATGACTTTTTACAAGTTTAACTGACTTGCATCACCAAGCTATATGTCCAGGTTGATCATAGGTTGATCCTAGCTAACATACCATGGCTTTTACAAGTTTAACTGACTTACATCGCCAAGCTATATGTCCAAGTTGATCATAAGCTGATCCCAGCTAACATACAATGGCTTTCTACAAGTTTAACACACTTGCATTGCCAAGCTATATGTCTAGGTTGATCATAGGCTGATCCTAGCTATCATACCATGGCTTTTTAGAAGTTTAACAAGTCAAGAGAGAACACCCAAGTAGGTCACAGACCACGACCTGAGTCAAGATGAAAGGACCCCAACTAGTGAACCCTTAGCTTGAAATCATTAATGGAAGTGGTTTCTTAGTAGGTACCAACATGACATTAGGTTAAGATGAATGGTCCTTAGCTCACAAACCATGACCTAGGGGAGGACCAAGATGAATGCTTAGTTAAGCCACAAACCATAGCACGATGGCTAAAATGAATGGGCCCCAACTCTCAAACCATGGTATCTATTCATTGGAAGTAAGGACGGAGGTGCTCTACATTCCAAGCACGTGGGAGAATAACCCCATCCATATTTTCCAAGTGATATGCTTTGTTTCCTAGGTTTTTTTTTATACTCTAGGGGCCTTTCCAATTCGGGCCTAGTGTCTCGTCGCTAGCCTTTTGAGCTCCAAGAAGAACAAGGTGCAGCACGAGGTCACAGACGTTATAATACCGAACTCGAACCCTCTTGTTGTAATACCTCACGACCCCCTGTTGATAGGTAGCCACGCTCATGCAATTTGTTAGAAGTTCATATTATATGAGGCCCATCATGAATAGTAAAAATAGTTCTTACCGCAAGTCTCGATCCTACTCTGGAGCTTGACGGGGCTTTGGTTGAGTTGGCTACTAGGGCTATTAGTTTCCTGGCCACACCACATAATCATGCATGTGATATTTTCTAATTAATTCCTCAATTGCGTCCTTCAATGCCCAACACTTGGAGGTGTTGTGTCCTGCCTCGTTGTGGTAAAGCACAGAACTTGTCCTTATTTCTGAATCTATTAGGAGTCCTTATGGGATTAGGCCTCCCAAAATACTCCTTGCTCTTCTTAGCAGCGAAGATCCTATCTTGAGTGTCAGACAGGATACTATAGTTCTCATAGCAACCTTGGCATGGAGGTCGCTAGCCTCCTAGCTCGTTCCTGGCTTTCTTGGCATCCTAATCATTAGAATTTCTTCCCTGGCCCCCTTTATGATTGTCGTCGTTACCTCTTTTCTTGCTCTGATTGGTGCTTCCAACTTCATTCTTGTAGTTACCTGGCTTCTTAAAGCCAAAAGTCTCCTCCCATCTGATCACATTTGCAACTCATTCATAGAACTCACCTAGGTCTGTCATGGGGGATTTATAAATGCTCTCATAGAGCTTCCCATCCTTCCGAAGCCCGTAGATATCGCGGTCAGAATACTCTCATCTAATGGGTTCTCAACATTATTGACCTCATGCCTGAACCTTTCAATGATTCATTATACTGCTGGAAACACTATACCAAGGTGACATGACGGGGCGAGCTACCTCCTGAGCGATCTGTATTGATTGATAAACTTTCTCTAACACTCCTTCCAGCTACAGATACTACAAGAACAAAGAATCCTTAGCAAGGTCTGAGGTATATCTCCTAAGGTCATGGGGAAGACACAACATTTCACTAGCAAACTTAAAGTCTGAAGGTCCATTTGGACGTTGAAAGCATCCAGATGGTCATATGGATTGCCATCTCTGTTATACTAAGGGATATTGGGGATCTTGAATCTGCGAGGGAGAGGCTCCAATTTGATCTCTCTAGAGAACATGGTCCTCTCTCTGTGGCCTTCCCTCCGATCATGAACCCCGTGTCTCGCCTCTAGTTGCTATACCCTCTGTAATAATTCCTCCATGGTGGGATCCTGATCCACAGATCACCTAGTAAGATACCACTTCTCCCATCCGCTGTCTCACTCTAGCAAATAGTGATCTTGCATCATACGCCACCTCATATTCTTAGGGTCCGGCGAGTTGGGTATGTGGCAGAACCTGGGCTAACCCGGATCGAGCTTTACCCTCGACGCAAATTTCCACATCGCCAATTCCCTTCATGGACCTCTTCATGGCGATCTCCATAACTATTCACCCTCACCCTATGATCTATAGAGTGCACCTCTAGTTTTTCATCATGGCATCGTTGTTCCTCCGATCTTTGGGACCGCGAGTTTGAGGAATGCACCGATCCAGCCCGTCGTGGCATTTCTCTAACTTCTCTTTCGTCTGGAATAGGTCTTTCACCCCGAGGCTAAGGGACACCCTAGGGTGGCATGACTTCCACTTGCTTTTGGGCTGCTTGAACCCGCGTTTGGGCCAACATTCTAACCGCATCAGCGAGCTGCATAATCGTACTCTCCAACACTTCTTGACGTTGTTGTTGAAGGACCATCCACGAGGAAACATAGCAAGCAACGAAAGCGAAAATTAAAAAATTTCCTCGTGTTGATTAGAATCTAGAAAACTTACTTTTCCTTCGGATTACCGGATGAAATGGAGCGACAAGAGGAGGAGGGGCGACAGCTTCTTTGCGTGGTGGAGACGACGGCTGTCCTGCAATCCTTCGGCTCCTTCGCATTAGATCTTGAACGCTCTCTTGATCTTCCAAGGTATGACTCAAAACTCGTGGCCTCTCTTGGTGAAGAAGAGAAAAAACAACTTAGGTGAAAAACAAACAAAGAGAGAATATATATAGGGAGAACCCTAGGGTTAAAACCCTAGTGGGCCAAACCCTAGTGGGCCAAGTCCAATTAATTAATTTTTTAATTGGGTTAGCTCAATTAATTAATTAAAAACCAATGAACTATTATTTTATTCTAGCCCAATTAATTATGGACCATTCTGAATAAAATAATTCTCTCAATGTAATTCACCCAACAAGCCAAATGTATTAAATAATACATGAGTTATATCGAGCTACCCCGGGGACCAAAAGACAAATTATTCATGGCTACTAAAATGACCAAAATATCCCTGCTACCCAGTAGCTATATTTTGTCATTCTAAGTGTTCCAACTATCACCATATGAAACACTGACCCCACGAATAATTTTGCATGTGCAATGTCTTTGACCTACTAGTGTAATTGAAGGACCGTTCACGAGGAAACATAGCATGCAACGGAAGCGAAAAAATTAAAAATTTCCTCGTGTTGATTAGAATCTAGGAAACTTACTTTTCCTACGGATTACCGGACGGAATGGAGCGGCAGGAGGAGGAGGGGCGGCAACTTCTTCACGTGGTGGAGACAACGGCTGTCCTGCAATCCTTCGGCTCCTTCGCATCAGATCTCTTGATCTTCCAAGGTATGACTCAAAACTCGTGGCCTCTCTTGGTGACGAAGAGAAAAACGACTTAGGTGGAAAAACAAAACAAAGAGAGAATATATATAGGGAGAACCCTAGGGTTAAAACCCTAGTGGGCCAAACCCTAGTGGGCCAAGTCCAATTAATTAATTTTCTAATTGGGTTAGCCCAATTAATTAATTAAAACAATGAACTATTATTTTATTCTAGCCCAATTAATTATGGACCATTCTGAATAAAATAATTCTCTCAATGTAATTTCACCCAACAAGCCAAATGTATTAAATAATACATGAGTTATATCGAGCTACCCTGGGGACCAAAAGATAAATTATTCATGGCTACTAAAATGACCAAAATATCCCTGCTACCCAGTAGCTATATTTTGTCATTCTAAGTGTTCCAACTATCACCATATGGTAACACTGACCTCACGAATAATTTTGCATGTGCAATGTCTTTGACCTACTAATGTAATGACGAAAATACCCCTCTGCGTAACACCCATCATTTAGAAAGGAATAATGTCCTAACACCTCTCTAAATGATTTCTACCATCCTTAGATCACTAGTCCAATAATCCGTGACTACTCGAATGTACTTGCTTATCACTGGGAGCTACCCAGAAGCACACACTCTTAAGTCACGTTCCCAGGGCCCTGGATTATTTGATTATTCTTGGACAATCACAAGGGAGTGAATCACAGAAACTATCTTGTATTAATCTGTCTTAGCTAATTAGAAACCACACTCCCAACTCACAAGGTTATTGATCTTTGATAGACCTCACCTATAGTGAATCTAAGAATATAGCTCTTGGTTCACTAGACCACCAACTAATACTCAAGTATTAGAGTACTTGTCCACGTAGTAGCAGTGATAGACTAGCTCCATGATAATTAGTACTTTGTCATTAGCTTCTATCACAGGTCCACTCTATGCATTCCAAATGCGTTTGCACAATTAGAGTAAACGGACTCTTTACTGGCTAAGGTAAGCCATCCTCCATTAGGATCTATTGCACAATGATCTTATCATGATAGAATGCCCAGTTCTATCAAAAGATCAAGAGTAATATTTTTCTTGCTTATTAAGTACCCATGATTCATGCCTAACTGTGACGAATGACCCATCACATGAATCACTTACTTAATAGCATGGACACTTTTCCAACAATTAAATGCAAATAATATATATACAATAAATTGACTAAAAGAAATATCATTACCATAAATTAAATAAAACGTGTCTTTAGGGCATACATTTCCAACAGTAATGACGAAAATACACCTCTGCGTAACACCCATCATTTAGAAATGAATAATGTACTAACACCTCTCTAAATGATTTCTACCATCCTTAGATCACTAGTCCAATAATCCGTGACTACTCGAATGTACTTGTTTATCACTAGGAGCTACCCAGAAGCACACACTCTTAAGTCACGTTCTCAGGGCTCTGGATTATTTGATTATTCTTGGACAATCACAAGGGGGTGAATCATAGAAACTATCTTGTATTAGTCTGTCTTAGCTAATTAGAAACCATACTCCCAACTCACAAGGTTATTGATCTTTGATAGACCTCACCTACAGTGAATCTAAGAATATAACTCTAGGTTCACTAGACCACCAACTAATACTCAAGTATTAGAGTACTCGTCCACGTAGTAGCAGTGATAGACTAGCTCCACGATAATTAGTACTTTGTCATTAGCTTCTATCACAGGTCCACTCTACGCATTCCAAATGCGCTTGTACAATTAGAGTAAACGGACTGTTTACTGGCTAAGGAAAGCCATCCTCCATTAGGATCTATTGCACAATGACCTTATCATGATAGAATGCCCAGTTCTATCAAAAGATCAAGAGTAATATTTTTCTTTCTTAATAAGTACCCATGATTCATGCCTAACTGTGAAGAACGACCCATCACATGAATCACTTACTTAATAACATGGACACTTTTCCAACAATTAAATGCAAATAATATATGTGCCATAAACTGACTAAAAGAAACATTATTACCATAAATTAAATAAAACGTGTCTTTAGGGCATACATTTCCAACAGTTGCCAGGCCTAAATCACCCCTATCTAGGAGATAGGGGCCATAGGTTGGCAGGGAACCCACGGGGGGATGCCAGTGGTAGCTCCTGTCAATGGAAAAACATACGTAGTTGCAACGATTACAATTATACCCCCTACTGGAGGAACTTCCGACGGTTAGTTAACATGGTCTTCAGTGACTAGCCACCATTTCAAAACTCTTTGTATTTCTTCCTCTTACCATTGATATAGATCAGAATGGGCCCTACTTCTAGTGCCAAAGTTTCGATGTTCGAAATTGGTTGACCATGATTCATTTTGCCTGCATTGAGAAAGTAAACACAAAAGAAATGAAGAGGAAGTACACAAGGGAGTTTTTAGGTAGTTCGACCAGAATGATGCCTAATCCATGACTGTTCTTTGGTTATTCTGACAGAGTAACAGTGTATTATTGCTTGTCATCCCTTACAATGATGATATTGACCCCTCTTTATAGAGTGAGGTGTTTACAATTTGAATGAATTCTAAATGTATAAGGATTTAGCTCCGTGGATGGCATTTGCTTATCATCTTCGAATTTATCAAGAGCGAACGTCGAGATTTTAGGGATTTGATTTGTCTCAGATAAGGCAGGTGGATATCACCTTCGATTATTCCGTGGTCGTTTTGTTATGCAAGCTGAACAGTTCAGCCAACAAACTGAAAGCATCGCTGGGAGCTCACTTGGTTTTATGGTCTGAGCTCGGGTTTCGGCGACATGTAACCTTCTTCTAATGACCTCGGCCTTGGCCTGTTGGGCTTCAGGAGATTGGGTTGGCTTGCTGGGTCGAGTCTAACCCAGTTAACTCTATTTGAAAAGCACCCATAACAATAGGCTTCACACCCAAAGACTTTTAGATAATCTAGGTTCATTTTCCTACATGTCCATTTTTTTCAAGACACTCAAGGTTTAAGACAGTAAAGGGGCTTCAATTGACCAGGAAGGCAGTAGTAGAGAGGGCTTCCCCTAAAAATTTTTGGGCATACCAGCCGTGAACAGTAGACATCTTACCTTTTCTATAAGTGTTCTGTTCATTCTTTCAGCCACCCCATTCTGTTGGGGTGTATTCCTCACAGTTTTGTGCCTTGTAATGGCGTGTGTGTTACAGAACTCATCAAACTCTCTACCATAAAATTCTAATTGATTGTCTATTCTTAAAGTTTTAATCCTCTTATCAATTTGGTTTTCAACTAAGGCCTTCTATGTTTTAAATTTTTCTAATGTCTGATCCTTAGTCCTAAGAGGGAACACCTAAAATTTCCTTGTAAAGTCATCAACAATGGATAAGAAATACCTGTTGCCACCAAGGGTAGGTGTTTAGAAGGGACTCCATAGGTCTGCATGCAAGTATCCTAGACATGCCTTCGCTAAAAGAGTTCCTTTTATGGAAACTCAGTTTGTGTTGCTTGCCTAGAGTACAAGGCTCACAGAAGTTTAGGGAACTTGCAGTCACTAAATCAAGATAACCTTGATTTGACAGTGTCTGCAGACCTTTTTGGCTCATGTGATTAAGTCTCAAGTGACAGAGATCTGTCTTATCAGATTTAGCTACTCATGTAGAAGAAACAGGGAGAAGGGAACAACCATTTAAAACATATAAACCATGCTTCTTAGTACCAGTTAGAATCTGTTCATTGTTTTTAAAAACATGCAAGAATCCATTTTCAACTTTATAAGAATAACCGAATTCGTCTAATGTACCAAGAGATATTAAATTTCGTTCCAAACTAAGCACATACCTTACTTTAGTGAGCATTCTAACTTTATTGTCATGCATTTCTAGAGTTATGTCACCTATACCTTGCACACTACATGATTGGTTTTTTCCCATATAAATAGTGCCTAATTCTTTGTTACTAAAGTTTTGAAACCATGCAATATTAGGGCACATGTGAAATGAACATCTAGAGTCCATTATCCACTCATTAGTAACAAAAGAATTAGAGACAGTAAGAACTTCAACTACACTATTGGAAGAGATGATAGTGTACGAATGCTTTAAAACCACATGTGGAGAGAAAACATGTGCACTCACTTTACACTCTCTAATGAAAAATGCCTCAAAACCACATGTATACAAATTAGAGGAGATAACCCTAGAGAGAAAACATAGATATCAAACTATATAGAGAGTAAAATCGTAGTAGAGAATGGGAAGCAAAACCCTAAAAGGTAACTCTAATCGGAGGTTGTACTGTTGCCGATCTCGAGGCACAATAGAGGATGAATAAGGGAAAGAAGTGGTGAAGATTTGATCATGCAAAAGAAGCATTGACGAATAAGATATTAGCAGGTTAAGAGATGAAAAAAAAGATCATGTGAGCATGATGAAATGGCAGGGGGTGGTTGTCGTTTTGGCCCTTCAGATCATGGGCCCAAAACAATAGCGTTTTGGGCAACCAATGATGGTTGCCAAAAGACCATCTGACCCCCCTACAAAACAACATTGTTGAAGCTTTTCTTTAAATCCAACACTCAAGCATCATCCATAGAAGGCTAATAGCTCGGTAACTGAAACATAACCAATGAGTTTAGACCCTACATAGATATAATTCAACATCTCATATATATGATTGGTTAATTCAGAATGTGATGTGTCGTGGGAAATGAACTCACCAACAACTCCATTCACTTGTATCCAACTACAACCTCGAGTCTTGTTGACCCCTTTTCTATTCATTACCTGCCTCACTTGTGTGCCTTCATCCCATCTCTTACCTTTCAAATACAAGTTTGCTAGAAGCGTATATCTACCACTATGATTTGGTTGTAGCTTGATTAAATGTTTCCCTATATCTTCCCCTAGATTAAATGCATTGTGATTTATACAAGCACCTAGTAAAGCTCCCCATAAAATTAGACTAGGCTCCATTGGCCTGTCTTTAATTAACTTTCTTGCTTCCTCCAAATACCTAGCTTGACCTAGGAGATCAACCATACAACCATAGTGATCTACATTAGGCTCCAAATTATGATCATCCCTCATCAATTTAAACAACTTACATCCCTTATCCACTAGACTGGCATGAACACAAGCACTAAGAACACCAATGAAAGTGATTTCATTTGGTCGAACCCCACTCCTTAACATGCTCGAGAAGAGATTCAAGCAACTCACTACATCCCCATGCATTACCAACCTGTTAATCATTGCAGTCCGAGGATACACATCCTTCTTGGGCAACCTCTCGAAAATCATCAAAGCTTCTTCGATGCATCCACACTTTGAATACATATCTATCAATGTCATTCCAAGTGTCAAATCCATGTCCAATTTAACCTTATAAATATAGCCATCAGCCATGGATCTACCCTCCTTGATCTAACGCACTTACTTGCGCACAACCCGTGAGAACACTTGTCATTGTGGATTGATTGGGATTAACACCGTTTGTAAGCATTTCTTTGAACACGCGCCACACATCCTTAAATCTATCACATTGTACATAGCCCACAATCAGTGTCCTCCAAGAGATGACATTTATAATTGGCATGTCATTAAAAACTTCATGAGCATCATCACAGTATCCACATTTCGAGTACATATAAATAAGATCACTGCCAACATACACATCAAATCATACTCTCCCCCTTTGGATATAAAAGCCATGAACCCACTGATCAACATATTTTGTACTCTTATTTAGTTGTCCAAGCTTAGCATTTAAGTATTCAATGAACATGATTGCTACTCATTTTGCACTTAATATTGTCAATACAGGTACACGTTACATGCAAAACAGACATGCAGCAAAAAGAGTGATTTTGGTGTATGATGGGTGATTGATGTTAAAAAATGTCAAAATTTTATTATATTTCCACCCTTATTTTGACCTTGAAATTGGATTTAATTGAATATTTATATGCCTTTCATGGTTATATGTAGATTTCCCAAATATATATAATAATAATAAAATAGTAAGTAAATATAATATATAATATATAATATATAATACATATATATATATATATTCAATACATATATGTGCAATACTATATAAATATATATATACTATGATATAATTGCATGTATAATACATATATATAATATATAATATAATAACATATATTCATGGATGCAGCATGCATGGACTTGGAGGCTCATCAAAGTCCAAAGCAAAGGAAGGCCCACAAATGCCAATTAAATTGAACCCAGCCACTGATCTGTGGAGGCCCACTGTGTTAAATTAAAGCTGCATGCCCCACCATTTAAAGAAGGCCCAGCTCCAAGCAGCCCATGAAATTAAATTGAAATGAAAAAGGAAGCCCACTCGTGGAATCAATAGGCGCACAACAGCTTCAGCATGCGATCTTTTGTCAAAGCACGCGTAAATGAACGTGGTGGCAAGCGACGTAATTTCTTCTTTGACCAGGGCCATTTGCAGAATATATACATATATATATCCATCGTCGACTTCAGCAAAAGAGAGACCCCATCTGCCATTTCTACAAGAATAAGGGGGCAACCAGCACTATTCTTCTTGATTTTCTTTGATTTGTTCTTTCTATTTTCGTTCAACGCACTGTTTTGTTCTTTCATTTTGTTCTTCCAATACATTGTTCTATTTCATTTCAGTTATTTGCATTTACATTTCTGCTCACATATTTACATTCTACAACTTTAATTTCAGTCATTTAAATACCGCAATATAACCTCTATTTCTGTATTGAATAATGGAGAAGTGTGGCTAAGCTTAAACTTGGGCCAAGGTAAGGACTACGTCCAATGCAACTGTTTATCCAAGAAAGCCGAACTCTTATTGAACTAACAGAATGCTGATTTGAATTGAGAAATGTGTGTAAATTGAATCTATGGGTTTAGAGTGAAGCATGATCCTAAATTAGAGTCTCCATGCCATGTATGGAGGTTACTTAAATTGGAAATGTTTTCATACCCAAACTCATTCGATTAATCTGAGATATTGATCTTTGTTCATTAAATTGCGATCCAATTTATGGTTATTACTTAATCTAGACTCTCTCATGCCATGTATGGAGAGTACTTAACTTAGAATGATCATTATCTTGAGTTGTGATTATTGACAGAATCTCAAGGTATGTTAAGTGTATTTTGACTTATGATAGTTGCTTAATCTAGACTTTCTCATGCCATGTATGGAAAGTGCTTAACTTAGAGCTATCATCATTTTGAAATATAGTTAACTGCATAACCTCAATTTAAATCAGTCGATGTTAATATTTTGATATCTCTTTGGTAAATCAGTGGGCTGGCACATAAATTGATTTGTCCTAAGATTGTCTTCCATACACAAACATCATCTTTTTAATCTTGAAAAAAAAATCATTCAGCTGAACTGGTCTGACAAACTTGTTCAGCGCATAAAAATCTTTCCCTGCATTTCATTTTTGTTTTGATCTCCCAGTGAATTGACCTGGACTTACCCAGAAAATTAAATTGTGCTACAGCGCACACTCGTACACTGGCGAGTATAAACGCCTTGTGCCTGTTTTCTTGTTTCTTCTTTGTTTATTTTGTATGTGTTTGTTTGAAATAAATGCACAAGGTTAAGCGCAGCCAATGGGAGTGAAATAAAGCTTGGAGGCATGGTTGGGTATGGATTTAAAAGAAGCAAAAGAGTATCGAGAGCAAAAAGTGGAAGATGATAAAGTAAAAGGCTAAAGAAGAAGGCTAGCAGGCTTATAGCGGAATGAATACTGCTGTAGGACCACTATAAGATTTCGTTTCTAGAGCTCACGGTCTTACAGTGGAATGCATACTGTTATAGGACGGCTTTAGGAATTGCTATCCGGGGCTCACAGGTCTGCAGCAACAAGCATACCGCGGTAGGACTACAGTAGCATTCTAAACTTCAAATCAAAGCTCGATTTCAGCCCATCTCTGTCCAAATCAATGGGAAACGAGAGTTTTCACTATACACGGCTTTAATAACCTAAAAACCACTATATAAAGACTTATTCTTGAGGGTTTTGGGAGTTTTTGGATGGAAGAGAAGCAAACGGAAGATTGAAGACTATATTCTTGGGTTGTATTTTTTCTTTTCTTTCTTAATTCTTTTGCTATGGATTCCAACTCTTTTCTTTTTCTTTTGATTGAGAGAATGCATTGCTAAGTGTTTATAGCTAAGGTGAATGATGAAACCTCAGCTTTTAATGGTTTGATTTAAAGTTACTAGGTTTGTTATTTCCTTATTCATTCAGGTTGATTGTTTGTTATGTTTATAATGTCGTTTTGATGCTTGATCACCACTGAAACGTTTTTGTGGTTTGTATTGCTTTCGAGAGATTCAATATGGATTAAACATGGTAGCAAACAACGTAGGGTCCTATAATAGGTAGAGATACCGTTATGCCCTATGAAATCATTTTGTGGATGATCTCCATAATTGAATGTGTGTTTATATGTTCGAAGATTGACTAGAGATAGTTAATCTCATATATATACATAGAACTGAATGACCATCGAGAGAGGCTTTTGGTTGTAATTGGATCATCGATTTTTAACCTAAGATAAGGAATAACAAGATCCAAGTAATTAATAATTGAATCATAGAAGGCCGACGGTGGATTCACAAACCCTAGTGCCTTAGTCTTGTGAGTTTTAAATCAAAGGAATTGTTCTAGTTGCATATTTTATTAGTAAATTAGATTTCATTATAGTTGAAGTCTTTGTTAATGTGTGTGTTAGGTTAAGGTTAATCAGTTAAAGTAAACGTCAAAAGTTAGTCCTCGTGGGTACGACACTCTATTCATCACTGTATTACTTGTCACAATCCATCCACTTGCGAGATAGAATTAGGCAGAAGAGACAACAAAAGTTCAAGAGACACCAGCTGAATCAAATGAGTCCAAAGCTCTAAAAAATAAAGAAGAATAAGAAGCTTCAGCTAAACAAGGGCTCCAAGAGAAGGTGATGCCACCACCTATAAGGCTATATGTCCCTCCAATTCCATTCCCTCAGAGGTTATGCAAGCACAAGATGGATAAGCAATTTGAGAAATTTTTGGAGGTATTCAAAAAACTTCATATTAATATACCGTTTGCAGATGCCTTAGCCCAAATGCCCAGCTATGTAAAGTTCATGAAGGAGATTCTTTTGAATAAGAGAAGGTTGGATGAGCATGAGACTGTCATGTTGACGGAGGAGGGTAGTGCTATATTGCAAAATAAGCTACCACCAAAACTGAAGGATCCAGGGAGTTTCACTATTCCTTGTACCATTGGTAGTTTATATTTTGAACAAGCTTTGTGTGATTTGGGTGCTAGTATTAATTTAATGCCTTATTCTATTTTTAGGGAACTTGGGCTAGGAGAAGCAAAGCCTACAAGGCTGTCATTGCAATTGGCGGATAGATCGGTGAAACATCCACGCAGAATTATCTAAGACATCTTGGTCAAAGTGGATAAATTCATATTCCCTGTTGATTTCGTCATCTTGGGTATGGGAGAAGATAGGGATGTTCCACTCATATTGGGACGACCTTTCTTAGCCATGGACGAGCCCTCATTGATGTGCAGAAGGGACAATTAATGTTAAGGCTGAATGAGGAGCAAATCACTTTCAATGTGTTTAAGGCACTCAAACTACCCAGCTCATTAGATTCATGCTTCCGGATAGATATTGTGGACAGAGAAGTAGAGGAAATTTTCAAATTAGAGCATCTAACAGATCCTTGGGAGGCATGCATTATGCACTCACAAGATGAAAATTCAGTTTCAACTTCCATTGAAGAATGTGTGCAATATTTGCAGGGCTCAAAACCCATGAGAAGAGGAAGACAGTACATGGAATTGGGTATCAGCCCTTCTCGGCCACTTTAATTCAGTACGCACCAAAAATTGAGTTGAAGTAGCTGCCCTCAGATCTTCGTTATGCTTATTTGGGGGAATCCTCTACTCTTCCGATTATCATTGCCAATTCTATCAATAAAGATGAGGAAGATAAATTACTTCGGGTTCTTCAGGAATAGAAATCGGCTATCGGGTGGACTATAGCGAATATCAAAGGCATTAGTCCCTTTCTTTACATGCACAAGATCCTCATGGAAGAAACTTATAAGCTGGTAGTGCAACATCAATGTCGATCTTCAAGATGTGGTCAGAGCTGAGGTATTGAAATTGCTTGATATTGGGATTATTTATTCCACATCAGATAGTGCATGGGTTAGTCCTGTTCAGGTTGTGCCGAAAAAAGGAGGAATCATAGTGGAAAAGAATGAACATAATGAGCTTATTCTAGTCTGACCAACTATAGGGTGTCGATCTTCATGGATGATTTCTCATTTTTTGGTTCATGATTTGACAAGTGTTTAAAGAACTTAACTCTTGTTCCAAGGCGCTATGAAGAAACAAACCTTGTGCTTAACTGGGAGAAGTGTCACTTTATGGTCCAAGAAGGAATTTTGTTAGGACACTGGATTTCAGTTAGGGGCATAGAGGTTAAAAAAGCAAAGATTCAAGTAATCAAGAAACTACCTCTACCAACATCAGTCAAGAGCATCAGAAGTTTCTTAGGACACACTGGTTTTTATAGAAGATTCATTAAGGATTTCTCTAAGATTACGAAGCCACTGTGCAACTTGTTGGAGAAGGATGCCAAATTTGACTTCTCAGAAGAATGCCTAATGTCTTTCAACATGATCAAAGAGAATTTAATTTCAGCACTTGTGGTTGTGGCACCAGATTGGGACTTGCCATTTGAACTCATGTGTGATGCTAGTGATTATGTAGTGGGGGCCGTTTTGGGACAACGAAGAGATAAGATCTTCCATGTTATTTACTATGCTGGTCGAACTCTCAATGATGCTCAGCTAAATTATGCTACTATAGAGAAAGAGTTACTAGTAGTGGTCTTTGTATTTGAGAAGTTTTGATCTTATCTCATTGGGTCAAAAGTGATTGTCTACACTGACCACACAGCCTTGAGGTATTTGTTTACGAACAAGGATGCGAAACCAAGGCTGATTAGATGGATTCTATTGCTTCAAGAGTTTGATCTGGAGATAAGGGATAAGAAATGATGTGAAAATGTGGTGGTCGATCGTCTTTCTAGAATGGAAAATTTCAAGTAAACAACAACGGAGGACCTAACTGAAAAATTTCCAGATGAACAACTTCTTATGGTTGAAAGAAAGGCCAACGACATAGAGGTACCTTGGTTTGCTGATTATGTGACTTATCTTGCAAGTAATATTGTGCCACCAGATTTTAACTACGATCAGCGCAAAAATTTCTTTTCAAATCTCAAGTATTACTTTTGGGAGGATCCTATTCTTTACTGACGCGGTGTCGACCAAGTAATTCAGAGATGTGTCCCAGAAGAAGAAATGGAACTGATCCTGGAGCAATGTCATGCTTCACCATATGGTGGACATTTTGGGGCAACAAAGACAGCAACAAAGGTCATTTAATCTGGATTTTATTGGCTTACTCTTTTTAGAGATGCTTAAACATTGGTAAAGAAATGTGATCGGTGACAACGGACAAGAAACATATCAAGGAAGCAAGAGATTCCTCTTCATGGAATTCTTGAAATTAAGTTATTTGATGTTTAGGGCATTGATTTCATGGGCCCATTCCCACCATCATTTGCCAATGTTTATATTTTGGTAGCAGTAGATTACGTCTCCAAGTGGGTCGAGGCTGTTGCATTACCCACTAATGATGGCCGAGCCGTGGTGAGTTTCCTCAAGAAAAATATTTTTACTCGTTTTGGTACTCCTCGGGCCATAATAAGTGACGGGGGAAAGCATTTTTGCAACCGGTACTTCGACGCTCTTTTGGCTAAATATGGGATGAAACACAAGGTTGCTACTCCTTATCATCCCCAAACAAGTGGGCAAGTGGAGATTTCAAATCGAGAGCTGAAGAGGATCTTGGAGCTCACAGTGAATGCATCTCGTAAAGATTGGTCAAAAAAACTTGACGATGCACTATGGGCTTGTCGCACTACATTTAAGACACCTATTGGGATGTCACCATATCGTCTTATCTTTGGAAAAGCATGTCACTTACCAGTTGAGTTGGAGCATCATGCCTATTGGGCAGTGAAAAAGCTAAATTTTGAATTAAAGAAGGCCGGTGAAAAGAGGTTATTGTAACTAAATGAATTGGATGAATTTCGGTTAGAGGCATATGAAAATGCCAAGTTATACAAGGAGCAAACCAAAAAATGGAATGATCATCACATTCATTGGAAGCAATTTGAGGTGGGGTAAAAAGTGTTGTTATTCAACTCACGCCTCAAGTTATTTCCAGGCAAGTTGGGCTCAAGGTGGTCTGGGCCGTTCACTGTTGCCAAAGTTTATCCAAATGGCATTGCTGATGTCACTCATGACACCAAGGGTACTTTTAAGGTGAATGGACAATGACTGAAGCCATATCTAGGGGAGGAATTTGCCAAGGAAAAGACATCCACCGAATTAAGCAATCTAGAATAAGCAGCAGCACAGTCAAGCTAATGACTCTAAACAAGTGCTCTTTTGGAGGCAACCCAATTTCTTATCTTTTCATCCTTATTTGTTGTTGTTCCTTTTATTTTCTCTATTTTGCATTTGTTTTAAAGTGTTGGGTACTACGTTAAAGAATGCCTTGGTCAGGAGAGTTCATGTAACGACCCATTGGTGGGTCTAGAGTTTACTTGAATTATTATGTGTGATAAATAAGCCTCAAGAATTAAATATTATAGAATAGTGATTTGCCTAATTTAAGGGGTTGAGTTTTTAAAGAAAAACTTGGGGTGAAGCCTAGTGTATTGGGTTGTGTTTTATTTAAGAATGAGGTTGAGAAGCTCTTGGGCCTAAGAATATATTTTGGGCCCATTGTGTTGGGCTAATGAAATGGGCACTTGGCCCATGAGCATAAAGTTTTATGTATTTTAATTAATCAAAATGAATGAATTATGAAAAGTCTAATGAGGGCTTGATGTTGTTCATTGTGTGTGTGAAAAGTAAGGGTGAAATGGGAATTTCATAAATGGGTATTAATAAAAAAATGAAGTTATGAGTATTATGGGGTAAAAAAGAAAATGAAAAAGGAAAAGAAAAGAAGTAAAAGACCAAAATGGGTCTAATGAATTGTGGTGTGTGTGTGAAGGAGAGGGGCAAAGTAGTAATTTGGCCAAGGGAGTGGGTGGAAGGCTGATGGGCGGCCATTCCTTCCCCATGCCTCTTTCTTTTCCATGTCTCTTCCCTCTTTTCTTCTCTCCTCTCCCGATCAACCACTTCTTCTTCTTCTTCTTCTTCTTCTTCTTCTTCCATTTTCAATCTCCATTGAAGCTTAAGTGGGAAATGCAGCTGGTTGTTCTTCTCTTTGGACCAAGCATCATTAAGGCAAGTTCTTCCTGCATTTCTTTTCTTGGTTATGCAAGTTTTTACTCTATTTCTTTACATGACAAGTTCTCTTTCCTCCTTGTTTCGTTTTGGAGGCAAGTTCTAGTTCTAAATGCAATTTCTTGTTCCTCCTATGTTGTTTCATTGCAAGTTGCCGTTGATTTTTCCTTGTTATTGCAAGCTTGGGTTCTTTTCCTCTTGGGTCAAGTTGATTTCCTTCTTGGTTCCCTTATCTTCGAATCTTCAATTTTATTAGAAGATCTAATCATGAGTTTATAGTGGATGGCGGATTATTTTTTCATTTCCTTAATTTGGTGTTTTATCATTGGTGGGTCTTTTTGAGAGTTTTCATGTAACACCCACTCTTTAATTATATGCTGAAGCTAAATACAAGCTAAAATCCACAAGGGCGTTATGGAAATCCTTACCAACGGAAGCAATGGATCGAACCTGATAGCTAGCTGAAGCTAGATAAAAAGGATTTCCAATAATAAAACCTCAAATATGAGTGCACCATAATGCATGGCTTCCAAAAACAATCATCAAATATCTCTTACCAAGATTGCAGTACATAGCAATCATGACTTACAAATTTAATAGTATAATAAGTAAATCCAAGCCTTACGTAACCCCTGTTTATACAATTGTAACACACAACTCTCGAACAAACCCAAAGATTACATAAGAACCTTAGAACATGAGTAACAGATAATTAAACTAACTTTGGCCTCTTCATATCCCTTTCCTCATTTCTCATCTCCGGTACCTGACATGCTGAGATACCTGGGACGTTGAATATCCCAAGGGTATGAAACACCCGAGTTAGATTGTTACATCTAAGTTAGTGGTACAAGTAAAGGAAACTGTGCATGCAAGAGCAATATGTAGCCATGCCAAGAAATATGTAGAGATAAACACAAATCTTCCAAGATCATGCCAATATAAAACTTCCCATGTGGTAACCAAGTCAGGGAAGCAGTCATCATGGTGGCTCACTGCAAGAGCACGAGATCATGGCTCACCGCAAGAGCACGAGATCCCCCGTGATGCCCCGCAATCATCATGGTAGCTCACTGCAAGAGCATGAGATCAGGGCTCACCGCAAGAGCACGAGATCCCCCGTGATGTCCCAACAACCAACCACAGGTACAAACATCGAGATGTGCATAAAATAGGCCAAATATGCTCAAAAGAAATAAAACATGAGATGTAAACCACCAACCATGACATGTTATATGACAAAGCAAAAGGAATATGATATACAAGCCATAGCCACGCACGAAAGCTGTCATGGTCAAACCCGAGGCAACAAGATAGGAAGGATATGCTCGAAACAAGGAAACCTTGAATCGCAAGCCACAACCACTTATAAATGAAGTCAAGAGTGATGAAGATTAAGTAGGAGACATGGAAGAATAGCTACATGCACAAGAACCACTCACCTTAGCTTCACACTTCTCGGTTACACAAATTTAAGGCCGAACGTCGCTCTAAGTGGATTGTTCTATAAAAATCGAGACATTTTTGTATCCAAACCTAAAATATTTTTAGATAGGTAATTATCCATACCAAATAGGAGATTTCATGAAATATTTCAAGCCCAGAGGGCCTCTCACGCGCCTACACGCGCTCCTACAAGGTCTGCCACGCGCCTGAACGCGCAGCCTTGTTGGGCGCATGTGGCGCACGCGCCGGACGGACTTCGGACCCCAAAAATTAAAATGGCCATAACTCTCTCATTTTAACTCTGATTCAAGTGTTGTTTGAACCTACGGACTCCTCTTTCGACCCTATACATGATTGTGGAAAGAAATAAAACTTTCCTCATAGATTTGGTAGCTGTTTCCACGGATTTTGAGGTTGGCTCGTACCTTCCAGCAACTTGCTTTCGGCTCCTACTCAGGAAGAGTTTCCTTCCTTTCTTTCTAGCAGAGTTTTTCCTCTTTTATAAGAAACTTACCTCCTTAATTTGGTGGCCAAAAACCCAACCCAAAGCATTCTCATATAGTGCCCTTAAATCCATAGGATTGAGACACTTAGCTTTCTAAGATGGTAACACTTGGCACTTGTGATTTACACCCTAATTATTGCTTTCTTCCCATGGTGACAAGTGGCTCTTGAGATATGAGCCTCATCATGACATTTTAAACCCTTTAATGAATGGATTTTTGCCACATGTTAGGGAGATTTGAGCCATAATTATTGCTTTCATCCTACGGCGCCACGTGTCCTCGAGATATGAGCTTTCATCATTACTTTCTTCCTACCATGACATGTGTCCCTCGAGATGTGAGCCTTCATCATTACTTCCATCCTACGGTGCCACGTGTCCCTCAAGATTGGTGCTTAATCATTACTTTTGATTTTTATTTCATATAGCAAATGAAGAGTTTCCATGTGTCCATGTAATCATTTCTACCCATGTGTCTCTATCCATATGGTGACATGTGTCCACGTAATCATTTCTACCCATGTGTCTCCATCTAAATGGTGACATGTGTCCATGTAATCATTCTTATCCATGTGTCTCCATCTAATGGTGACATGTGTCCATGTAATCATTCCTATCCATGTGTCTCCATCCAAATGGTGACGTGTGTCCATTAATTGAATTTAATTTGGGTTTGAAATCCATAACCACTTTTCATAACTTTTGGAATCCAAAGTTAGGTTTAAATAAACTTTAAAGTCCATTGCACTTAAGTCCCCTAAAGATATCCTTTAATCTCACAAATTCCCAAGATTTTTAGTCAATTGTACTCGTACTCAAACTTTTATAATTACGACTTTGCCCCTAACTCAGAAAATTAACTTTTGTCTGAGGCATTACGTCATATTTGATTTTGAAAAATCTCGGGTATTACATTTCATTAGGGTCTAGTTCACCCTAAATTCTCAAAGGAATGACACTTGATTGATTAGGAATGTTAGAGAAGCAAGGTTTGGTGTATCTTGCTTGGGATGTTGAATTTTGTGGGTTATCGTGGTTATTTTTAAGTTTCAGGCCTCTGTTGGTCGACCAAGTGTTTTAGTCGGTCGACCAAGTATGTGTTTTGTTCTCTGTTGGTCGACCAAGTATTTCAATTGGTCGACCAAGTGTTTTAGTCGGTTGACCAAGTATTTCAGTTGGTCGACCAAGTGTTTTAGTCGGTCGACCAAGTGTTTTTACTCGGTCGACCAAGTCCTTAATTAGTCGACTAACTCTTCTTCATCAGTTGACTAAGTCCTCAGTCGGTTGACTAACTCTTTCATTCGGTCAACTAACAGAATGGATTAATTCTTTCTTTTTGGTTTGATTCTTTTCTAATGCTTGTAATTCTTCCCCAAAGCTCTTGTGATGTTTTAGTTGGCTTCAAAACTCATCTCGTGGATATGTAAGTGTCCCAAAAAAATGGGAAAGTTAATTAATTGTGAGAAATAAAAATAAAAATCAAATTGTTTGTCCTTGAGGAAGGGTATGGAAATGAATTTCAATGAATGATGCTAAATTATGTGATGAAAATACCATTGGCTCATGTGAGGATATAATCTTGAAATGTCTAAGTGCGCATGATGAACATGATGAGAACATTTCTAATAATGAAGCATGTTGATATGTTTACTTGAAATCTACATGAGCATTGCATGGTATTATTATTATTATTTGTGCACTTATTATTTTGCGCGGCGGCTATGTATCGCAAGGTGAGAAAAGGATATCCTAAAGAGCGCCTAACGCGGGTAAGGTGGCCATAAACCCGGTAGGCGATGCTCAATCCAAATGGATGGCTAAATGATTTTTCTATGTATATGTACACATACATGTGAATGAAAGGCCTTCAGGGCCGATGTGCTGCATAGAAAGAATGTATTCATGAGAAATGAAATGATGAATAAAATACATAATGACAATGGTATGGGAATGATAATAATAATGGGTTCTAATGAGAAATGCTACTCGTACTTGGGAAGTCAGGTCTATTCCACTTCGGTTTATCCATGTCTTGACTCTATTGCTTTATTGTTGTAAAATATACTTGCTGAGCCTTGTGGCTCACCTTGTTTATTCCTGTCATTCCAGGTAAGGGAAAAGCAATTGCTGAGGACGAGTCTAGTAAGGCTAGAGCCCGGGTCTAGTTGTGTACAGAGATATCCCAGCCGAAAAGGTTCATGGGAGTGATTTGTTTTGAGGGCATGTAGAGTGAGATTTATTTTGTAAATGATATTTGCCCATTTATTTTGATTGTATGGCCTTTGAGCCTAAAGAATTGTGTAAGTTAAAACGCCATTAGGAATGCTTTCTTTTGGCTTCTAACGATCAGTGAGCAAGGAAAAAAAAAATATATATATATATATATGTTTGATGTTCAATTTAAGTTATTGTTTTTGTATCCATTTATGTAACAACCTCCTTTCGGATTTTTCTATGCTAGCTGGATTATCCGGGAGAGGGCCGCTACAGTTCAACATTTACAGCCTAGGCTATATCAATGAAAATAAATAAAAAAATAATAAATAAATAAATAAATAATTGTTTATATATATAATAAAAAATATTAATTAAAATTGGAGGAGGGGTGGGGCAGCTCACGCCATGGCTGTAGCATGCATGCCGTGGCCACAGCACAAGGCAATAGCCTCGCTGCTACTCGCGGTTGAGCGGCGGCATGCATGTTGGGGCCAGACTGCGCCACAACAAGCTTCTTATGGCTCGTGGGTGGGCCACGACATGCATGCCGCGGCCACACCGCGGTATAAGTCAGCCTTAATAGGCCGACCCCCTGCCATTTGTTTCCCCCCCTCCTGCTCTCTCCTTCTCTTCTCCCTCTAAAAATTTCCTCACCCCACCCTTCCTTAGCCTTCCATTATTTTCCCAGCTTGCTCCCATCCCATTTTCCCAAGTTTTCCCTCAAGGACCTCCCTTTTCCTCTCTCCAACTTCATCATTTAAGGTATGTGTGGAATCATTTTAATGTTTTTGCATGGGTTGATACTCTCTTGTGGAAATGGGTGTTGCGTTGATTGGTGAATGGGAGAGAAGATGTTGTGGTTAGTGTTTTTGTGGCTATTTGGTATGCTTTATTTGGGGAATTTTAGTGTATCCTACGAACTATTTGCCTTTTACCCTTTCTGCATGCACGCCAAGTGTTCAATGAAATGCCCAACCACACATTTTCAAACACATTGCACTAGGAGTTGGGGGAGTGGAATGAGTTAAGTTTGGGGGATATTGTGGCACCTTTGGGCTTCTACAAGCTATAGATTTATATATATATAAAATTAAAAAAAAATAAAAACAAACAAGAAAAGAAACAAAAAAACAAAGAAATAATTGCTTCTATCCCTTATTCATTCCCATTCTCATGTTTGGTTTTGTGCTTCCAGGAATGAGCCCAATCTAAGATGGCACCCAAAACTTGCTATACTCCAGTCGCAAACAAGGGTAAAGCCATTGCAACAAGTTCAAATGCTTCAAAACAGCCGCAAGCTACCAAAGCAGAAGAACGGGCCCGAGTGATCGAGTCTTGGCCTCTCCACAGGGAACGGGAAGTTGACCTTGCTAGCATTGAGATCACAAGTGTTCCTAACGTTATTAATGCCAAGAAGTGGCACAAATTTTGTGCCAAGCCTCACAAGATCTATCCTTCCGTGGTTCGAGAATTCCTCGCCAATTTCAATGATAACATTCTTGGAGGTGATGATAAAGATGAGGAAGCTCATACATTCCATACATATGTGCGAGGAGTGTGGGTACTATTCAGTCCTAACATAATCAACACTTTTATCAAGTTACACCAGGGACAGACCACTCGGACATAGAAGATTATAACCAAGTGGTTCGTTGTTGTTTCAATGAGGACATTCCACCGGTGTGGCCACGCCACAACGTGGTGCTCCATAACAAGCTCAACCTCAAGACGAAGATATTCCATTATATCTTATCCTCTAACATCGCTCCATCCTCACACATGACTGAGATATATCCTCCACGGATGCAGCTGCTATATACCCTGGCTACTGGGCATGACCTGAATTTTGGCGAGCGCATCTTCCAACAAATTATCACCCTCTCCTTGACCAAGGGTAGTAATAAAAGAATTATTTTTCCAGCACTCATCTCGGCCTTGTGCAAGCATGCAAAAGTTCCTACATCATCTGAACTTGACAAGATGAAACCCATCCTGATCAATCTCTACACTATCTGATAGTCCCAGACTCAGATTGCCCAGTATCGACATGCAGCTCAAATGCGAGACGCAACATCAGAGGCCTAGGAAGAAGATGAATTTGAGGAGTACATGGAACCCGAAGAACCACCGGTAGTGAGACCACCACCCCGGCGCCGACCTGGAGGAGTCAACTTCGACCCCACCTTGGAGGTCATGCAAGCACAAGTACAAGAAAATTGAGAAGAGCAAGATTGACAATTCCACTTGTTACAAGCAGGCTTGGATGTTCTCAGAGCTGACCTTCGTACACAACATGAAGAGGTGAGATCCATGTTTGCCCAGCTACTACAGTACCAGCCACCGCCACCTCCCGAAGACCATTGATTTACTCCGGCCATCACTGCATCGATCCTTCTATCCAGGTACCTTCCTTCCTTTTTAATGCCTTTCGAGCCCTTGGGACAATGGCCCATTTTAAGTTTGGGGGGAGGGTTTTGATGATCCAATCATGCATGATGTGTTAGCCTACTTGGTTGTCACCATTTAAAAAAAAAAAAAAAGTTGGATAGGTCTACTAGCAATGATGAAAACTACATGGTATTTTTATGATTCATAGAGTAGTTGATAGTGATCCCCCTCACATTGTTTGAATTACTCATATGTCCATATGATGACTTCTATTGAGCACGTGTGTTGGGTTACACATTGCATAGGTCGAATGCACTTACCTAGATGGCTAGTGGACTATCCCCTTCGACTTAGTATTGAAACTCAAAAAAAAAAAAAAAATCAGAGAAGGTCAAGCTGTGGTAGTGTCTACTGAGGAATGTGTTGATTTCGTGCATGTTTAAAATTTGTGTGGAATGTGTAGACAAACTAACGGAAGCTAAGTAATAACCAAAGGCCAGAAATCTTATCCTTCTTTTGTCATGCGCACTATATCAATCATCCTGTATATATACTATGCACCTCTCTTCGTAGCCTAGTTAAATTAGGTGATTAAGTTCATAGGGGTGTCTCAACACCTGGTGCCCTAAGGTCATCTGACTTGGGAGTCATCAACTAAAAGCTGGCTACAAGGTTCTTCTAGAAAGCTTAATGGGGAGAGACTTTATTAAAAAACAAAAAAGAAAAAAAAAGAGAGAAAAAGATGATTATGTTGATACTTATATTATAAGGGATGAAGAAAACTAGTGGGTATGACTGCTTGGTAGAGGTCGGAATGTCAAAGCACTCAAAATTCAGGAGAATCTTAACAAACTAAGGTAGCATTATCTCTAGCTGAACCCAACTAACCTAAGAAAAAAAAAAGAACTAAAATTAACCATACGATACCTAGGGATTGAATAAAAGTATTAAGTTTGGGGGTGGAGTGCAAGTCATAAGAGAGAAAAGAAAACATGACCATTGAAGGGTTGGGTAGCAACAACCTAATGCATGATAAAGAATTCTACTATGCACACACACACGTCAAGCATGGAATGAGTTCAAAAAACTGTGGTGGAGCATTACTTGATAACTCATTGTGAATTTTGAAAGATACCAAAATCTGAGACTAATGGTAAGGCTATCTAATGTGTGCATGAGTGATAATCTTGTTCAGGATGACTAAGAGGCTAAGTTTGGGGGTATTTCATCAACATATTTTTCACTCTTATTTAGTTGTCCAAGCTTAGCATTTAAGTATTCAATGAACATGATTGCTACTCATTTTACGCTTAATATTGTCAATATAGGTACACGTTACATGCAAAGCGGACATGGAGAAAAAAGATTGATTTTGGTGCATGATGGGAGTGAAATAAAGCTTGGAGGCATGGTTGGGTATCGATTTAAAAGAAGCAAAAGAGTATCGAGAGTAAAAAGTTAAAGATGATAAAGCAAGAGGCCAAAGAAGAAGGTAAGCGGGCTTATAGCATAATGCATACCGTTGTAGGACCGCTGTAAAATTTAGTTTCTAGAGCTCACAATCTTACAGCAAAATGCATACCGCTGTAGGACCGCTTTAGGAATTGCTATCTGGAACTCACGGGTCTGCAGCAACAAGCATACCGCAGTAGGATCGCGGTAACGTTCTCAACTTCAAATCAAAGCTCAATTTCGACCCGTCTCCATCCAAATCAATGGGAAACAAGAGTTTTCACTTTGCACGACTTTTATAACCTAAAAACCACTATATAAAGACTTATTCTTGAGGGTTTTGGGAGTTTTTGGATGGAGGAGAAGCGAATAGAAGATTGAAGACTTTACTATTGGTTGTATTTTTCTTTTCTTTCTCAATTCTTTACCATGGATTCCAACTCTTTTCTTTTTCTTTTGATTGCAAGAATGCATTACTAAGTGTTTATAGTTAGGGTGAATTATGAAACCTCAACTTCTAATGGTTTGATTTAAAGTTATTCGGTTTGCTATTTTCTTATCCATTCAGGTTGATTGTTTGTTATGTTCATAATGTTGTTTTGATGCTTGATCACCATTGGAACATATTTGTGATTTGTATTGCTTTCGATAGATTCAATATGGATTAAACATGGTAGCAAACAACGTAGGGTCCTATAATAGGTAGAGATACCATTATGCCCTATGAAATCATTTTGTGATGATTTTTGTGATTGAATGCATGTTTATGTATTTGAAGGTTGACTAGAGATAGTTAATCTCATATATATACATAGAACTGAATGACCATCGAGAAAGGCTTTTGGTTGTAATTGGATCATCGATTTTCAACCTAAGATAAGGAATAACAAGACCCGAGTAATGAATAATTGAATCATAGAAGGCCGACGATGGATTCACAAACCCTAGTGCCTTAACTTTGAGAGTTTTTGAATCAAAGAAATTGTTTTGTTTGCATCTGTTATTAGTATGTTAGTTTTCATTACAGTTGAAATCTTTGTTAATGTGTGTGTTAGGTTAAGGTTAAATCAATTAGAGTAAACGTCAAAAGTTAGCCCTCATGGGTATGACACTCTATTCATCATTGTATTACTTGTCACGATCCGTCAACTTGTGGGATAGAATTAGGTAGGACAAGTTTTCAACTGTAATGAAAACTAATTTACTAATAAAATATGCAACTAGAACAATTCCTTTGATTTAAAACTCACAAGACTAAGGCACTAGGGTTTGTTAATCCACCGTCAGCCTTTTATGATTCAATTATTCATTACCCGGATCTTGTTATTCCTTATCTTAGGTTGAAAATCGATGATCCAATTACAACCAAAAGCCTCTCTCGATAGTCATTCAGTTCTATGTATATATATGAGATTAACTATCTCTAGTCAACCTTCGAATATATAAACACACATCCAATCACGGAGATCATCCACAAAATGATTTCATAGGACATAACGATATCTTTACCTATTATAGGACCCTACGTTGTTTGCTACCATGCCTAATCCATATTGAATCTCTCAAAAGCAATACAAACCACAAATACGTTTCAAGGTGATCAAGCATCAAAATGACATTATAAACATAACAAACAATCAACCCGAATGAATAAGTGATATGCCCTGTAAACATGAAGAATCACAAGACCTAAAAAATAGTCTTGAGACACGGACATGAAGCCCAAAGGCCCAACGGGTTGTAGGAGATCAAGGAAGTAAGCCGAAGGAGCAAGAGGTCGAGCCAAGACCAAGTGGGGAGGGCCCACTCGGTTATGCCAAGTGGGTACGACACTGCCTTAGTCTTTTCGGCCATAACTTTCTCATACGAGCTTAGATTGAGCTGATTCAAAGTCCTATGGAAATATGAGAGAATTATCTACAACTTTCATATTTTGAGTTTTGATAGATTCTTGCTTAATCAAGGGGTAAATCGGGTATGAAGTTGATGCACCTACACTATGAAGGCTCGGAGTTAAGTATTGAAGGAAGATGGACTCAAACCAAGTCAAAAGGGCAAAAGAAGGCATAACCGAGTGGCCTCCCACTCGGTCGGGCAAAAGAAGACATGACCGAGTGGCCCCCACTCGATCATGACCGAGTGGCCACTCGCTATTTATGACCCACTCGATTTTGCCGAGTAGGTATGACACTGCTTCAGTTTTTTGGCTATAACTTTCCATACGAGCTCCGATTGACCTGATTCAAAGTTCTATGGAAAGATAAGAGAATTATCTACAACTTTTATGTTTTGAGTTTTGAGAGATTCACGTTCAATCATCATGAAAATCGGGCATGAAGTTGAGGTATGGGAACCACTCAAAATCGAGCCAAGGAAAAGGGGAGAAGAATGCATGATCGGGTGGCCCCCCACTCGGTCATGACCGAGTGGCCCCCCACTCGGTCATAACCGAGTGACCCCCCACCCGATCATGGTCAAATGGGCTTGGGCCAGTCTCTCCTCTTTTTTCTCTCGGATGGGCCGCGAAATCATCGAAATGGGCCGCGAGATTCTCGCACATCTTCTCTCTCTCCTCCGCTATAAATACGAGATCATGCCTTCATCACAAGGTACGCTATTTTGAGCAATTGAAGTACAATCTTCTCATTTTCTCTCAAGAGCTAATTTAAGCATCGGAGGGTTTGCGTGGGGACCCCACCCACGCCCTAACGGTGCTCTCGTTTTGTAGGCCTCTCGTCACCAGCAAGGCCTCTAGTCACCAGTGAGGCCTCTCGTCACCAGTGAGGCCTCTCGTCATCTTGAGGCCTCCCGTCATCCCGAGGCCTCTCGTCATCTTGAGGCCTCCCGTCATCCCGAGACCTCTCGTCACCAGCAAGGCCTCTCGTCACTCCGAGACCTCTCGTCACCAGCAAGGCCTCTCGTCACTCCGAGGCCTCCCGTCACCAGCAAGGCCTCTCGTCACCATCGAGGCCTCTCATCATCTTGAGGCCTCCCGTCATCCCGAGGACTCTCATCATCCCGAGGCCTCCCGTCATCCCGAGGCCTCTCGTCATCCAGAGGCCTCTCGTCATCTTGAGGCCTCCCGTCACCCTGAGGTCTCTCGTCATCCTCAAGGCCACCAGATCACTTTGAGGCCACCAGATCACTTTTGAGGCCACCAGATCACTTTTGGCCACCAGATCACTTTGAGGCCACAAGATCATCAGCCCACAAGATCGTCAACCTGTCAGACCATCAGCACTATCAGATTATCAAACTTGGAACTTTGACAGATCCAATCGCTTGTCAAGATTCTCATCAGTGAAGACACGACTCTCGAGACTCTTGCGTTTGTCCACAATAAAAAAAAAATAGATTGTTGTATTTTGGCAACAACAATTGGCACCGTCTGTGGGAAACGTAAGACAAAAAGTCAACTTAAGAATGGCAAACACTCGTGGACACCGACGAACTCTCTCTCAAGGCGTAGAAACACGCCTACCACCACGAAACACTCAGCAACAGGGAGCACCACCTCCCCCACATAATGCTCAACCTGAAGGAGACGACCGCTCCATTTCCCCTATCCCATAGGTGGGGAACCAAACAGTCCCATCGCCACTACTTATCGGCTCAAAGCCACCTCCTACTGAACAAGCTGGGGCTTCACGACAACCATCACGCACGGTACCGTGGGAAAAGTACGAAGCATTGAGACAACAACATGTTGAGGGCATGCAAGCACTTCGAGACATGGCTGGTATCCTCCAAGGTATGATGCCTGTAGGGACGTTACCTGATACTCTGAAAAAGTTTATGCCATCCCCATAACCTCAACCCGAAGTAGGGGCCGATTCCTACCAAGAAGCTACTCCCGATTCTCATTCTCGATCTACACCTAGACGAGAGGGTAGGCCTAGGTCACTACCTCCAAGGAAGAACCCTCATTCCGCACTGCGAAGAAATGAAAACCCTAGAATGGAAAACAGAACCAGAAGCCCTCAAAGACGGAGGTATCATTAAACAGTGGCCAGTACGCCAACAAGACATGACAATCAGACAACAGCCACTATGAGGGATGATATGTAAAGAGTAGTAGAAGAAGTGCTTGAACGAAAAAAGTTAATCCCTGCAATAGATGAGCACCAACGAAGAAAATGTCCTTTTACGACCGATATATTGGAGATACCACTGCCTCAAAAATTCAAAATGCCACAAATCACCCTCTACTCAGGGAAAGACGACCCATATGATCATGTTCAGAATTATGAGTCACTGATGATATTGCATGGATGGGACGACGATATAATGTGCCGAGCATTTTCCTTAACACTGTCAGGACATGCTCGAACATGGTTTAACAGCCTTCCAGAAGCCTCAATTTCCTCATTTGGGCATCTTAGGACAGAATTTACTAAAGCTTTTGTGATTAACAGTCGAAGGAAACAGGATGCCACATATTTTCTCAGCATACGACAAGGGAATAAGGAATCTTTACGTCAATTTGTGGATAGGTTTCGTAATGCCACCCTTGAAGTCCCCGACTTGCCGGCCCAAGTTATAGTGTCTGCTATGCTCCAAGGGACGCGCCTCGCCTCTCTCCAAGAGTCACTTTCTTTAGACCCCCCAACGTCCCTGGCCGATCTATTTGTTAGAGGAAACAGGTATATCCTTCACATTGAAATTATGAGAAATGTGGCAGGGAATGAGGACAAAGAAAGGAAGAAAAAGGAGCGCGAAGGAGAAGAAGAGTCTATTCGACGACAGGAAAGGGTTAGAAGATCAGATATACCTCTGCCCCAGTTCCACCATTACACCAAACTCCTCCAACCTCGATCAACCATACTTGCAGCCATCGAAGGGTCAGGTCTCATTAGACTCCTGAAAAAAGTTGACCATCCAATGGGGAAGAATAGAGAAGAATATTGTAGATATCACAGAACCCGTGGTCATTGCACTGACCAGTGCCAGGAGTTAAGAGATCAGATTGAGATGCTAGTTCATGAAAGACATCTTTAAAGGTACGTACAGGTCAAAGATAGTGATCCTCAAAGAGGAGAAGATAGACAGGAAGAGCGGGGGAGATCAAATCAAAGACGTCAAGAGAGAGGAAGGGCTTACGGGGAGAATCCACCTCTAGACATTGAACCAGTTCATGAGCCCATGCATGTCATCTCGGGCAGTGAAACTATGGTAAAGGACTCCTCCTATTCCATCTAGACAAGCCGCGAAAGGACATGCCCTTAGAAGAAGGCAATTAGCCACCATTAATGCCCTCAAAGAGAAAACTGGGAGCAAAATTCAGACCCATTGAAGAGAGCCTATGTTGAAGATCGAGAAACTAAACATTTCATGCTCAGAGGCAACAATAAGACCCAGAATGAAACAGTGGATGTACTCACTTATTTCAAAAAAATGTAAGCATTTCCATTACACATTGCTTTGTTAAAGTTTGTTTGCTATGCTCTACTTACAGGAAAAATAAACTCAAGCCCGTTGCCCCGCTCACAGCCCGGCAACGAGGGAAAAATAAACTCAAGCCCATTGTCCCGCCTATGGCCCGGCAACGAGGTAAAATTCGATCGAGCCCATTGTCCCGCCTATGGCCCGGCAACGAGCTAAAATTCGATCAAGCCCGTTGTCCCGCCCACGGCCCGGCAACGAGGTAAAACGCGATCGAGCCCGTTGTCCCGCCTATGGCTCGGCAACGAGGTAAAATTCGATCAAGCCCGTTGTCCCGCCTACGACCCGGCAATGAGATAAAACGCGATTAAGCCCGTTGTCCCGCCTATGGCCCGGCAACGAGGTAAAATTCGATCAAACCCGTTGTCCCGCCTATGGCCCGGCAACGAGGTAAAACGCGATCGAGCCCGTTGTCCCTCCTATGGCACGACAACGAGGTAAAATTCGATCAAGCCCGTTGTCCCGCCTACGGCCCGGTAACGAGGTAAAATTCGATCGAGCCTATTGTCCAGCCTATGGCCCGGCAACGAGGTAAAATTCGCTCAAGCCCGTTGTCCTGCCTATGGCCCAGCAACGAGGTAAAATTCGATTGAGCCCGTTGTCCCGCTTATGGCCCGACAACGAGGTAAAATTCGATCAAGCTCGTTGTCCCGCCTACGGCCCGGCAATGAGGTAAAACGCGATGGAGCCCGTTATCTCGCTTATGGCCCGGCAACGAGGTAAAATTCGATCAAGCTCGTTGTCCCACCTACTGCCCGGCAACGAGGTAAAACGCGATCGACCCCGTTGTCCCGCCTATGGCTCGGCAACGAGGTAAAATTCGATCAAGCCCGTTATCCCGCCTATGGCCCGGCAATGAGGTAAAATTCGATCGAGCCCATGGTCCCGTCTATGGCCCGGCAACGAGGTAAAATTCGCTTAAGCCCATTGTCCCGCCTATGGCCCGGCAACGAGGTAAAATTCGATCAAGCCCGTTGTCCCGCCTATGGCCCGGCAACGAGGTAAAATTCGATCAAGCCCGTTGTCCCGCCCACGGCCCAGCAACGAGGTAAAATGCGATCGAGCTCATTGTCCCGCCTATGGCCCGGCAACGAGGTAAAATTCGATCAAGCCTGTTGTCCCGCCTACGGACCGGCAACGAGATAAAACGTAATCGAGCCCGTTGTCCCGCCTATGGCCCGACAACGAGGTAAAATTCGATCAAGCCCGTTGTCCCGCCTATGACCCGGCAACGAGGTAAAATTCGATCGAGCCCATTGTCCCGCCTATGGCCCGGCAACGAGGTACAATTCGCTCAAGCCCGTTGTCCCGCCTATGGCCCGGCAACGAGGTAAAATTCGATCGAGCCCGTTATCCCGCTTATGGCCCGACAACGAGGTAAAATTCGATTAAGCCCGTTGTCCCGCCTACGGCCCGACAATGAGGTAAAATGCGATGGAGCCCGTTATCTCTCTTATGGCCCGGCAACGAGGTAAAATTCGATCAAGCCCGTTGTCCCACCTACGGCCCGGCAACGAGGTAAAACGCGATTGAGCCTGTTGTCCCGCCTATGGCCTGGCAACGAGGTAAAATTCGATCAAGCCCGTTGTCCCGCCTATGGCCCGACAACGAGGTAAAATTCAATCGACCCCATTGTCCCGCCTATGGCCCGGCAACGAGGTAAAATTCGCTCAAGCCCGTTGTCCCGCCTATGGCCCGATAACGAGGTAAAATTCGATCAAGCTCGTTGTCCCGCCTACGGCCCGGCAATGAGGTAAAACGCGATGGAGCCCGTTATCTCGCCTATGGCCCGGCAACGAGGTAAAATTCGATCAAACCCGTTGTCCCACCTACGGCCCGGCAACGAGGTAAAACGCGATCGAGCCCGTTATCCCGCCTATGGCCCGGCAACGAGGTAAAATTCGATCGAGCCCATTGTCCCGCCTATGGCCTGGCAACGAGGTAAAATTCGATCAAGCCCGTTGTCCCGCCTATGGCCCGGCAACGAGGTAAAATTCGCTCAAGCCCGTTGTCCCGCCTATGGCCCGACAACGAGGTAAAATTCGATCAAGCCCGTTGTCCCGCCTACGGCCCGGCAACGAGGTAAAACGCGATCGAGCCCGTTGTCCCGCGTATGGCCCGGCAACGAGGTAAAATTCAATCCAGCCCGTTGTCCCGCCTATGGCCCAACAACGAGGTAAAATTCGATCAAGCCCGTTGTCCCGCCTACAGCCCGGCAACGAGGTAAAACGCGATCGAGCCTGTTGTCCCGCCTATAGGCCGGCAACAAGGTAAAATTCGATCAAGCCCGTTGTCCCGCCTATGGCCCGGCAATGAGGTAAAATTCGATCGAGCCCATTGTCTCGCCTATGGCCCGACAACGAGGTAAAATTCGATCAAGTCCGTTGTCTCGCCTATGGCTCGGCAACGAGGTAAAACGCGATCGAGCCCGTTGTCCCGCCTATGGCCCGACAACGAGGTAAAATTCGATCATTGCCGTTGTCCTGCCCACGGCCCGGCAGCGAGGGAAAAATAAATTCAAACCCGTTGTCCTGCTTATAGCCCGGCAACGAGGTAAAAGTACATTCAAGCCTGTTGCCCCGCTCATAGCCCGACAACGAGGTAAAAGTACATTCAAGCCCGTTGTCCCGCTTATAGCCCGGCAACGGGAGAAAGAAAACAAACGTAAGCTCATGGTCCTGCTTAAAGCCTAACAACAAAGGAAAATTAAATGCAAGCCTATTGTCCCGCGCATAACTCAATAACTTTGAGCAGAATCAAACTCATCGTTCGATGCATAGTTCGACATCTATGGAAAGCAAACTTACTAGTATATCTACCTCATACTTCTGCAAAGGAATTGAAAATCACAAGAGTCCAGAAATTTAAAAGCACGATGTGCTAACAAGCTCGAGAGGGTGTGTAGAAGATTAAGCATCTAAAAGAGAAGTGGTGTTCAAAAGTTTACCGGACAAGATACTCTTTCATCCGAACCTTCCGGCTAAAAGAGTAGGGAGCAAATGATATGCCCTGTAAACATGAAGAATCACAAGACCTAAAAAATAGTCTTGAGACATGGACATGAAGCCCAAAGGCCCAACGGGTTGTAGGAGATCAAGGAATTAAGCCGAAGGAGCAAGAGGTCGAGCCAAGACCAAGTGGGGAGGGCCCACTCGGTTATGCTGAGTGGGTACGACACTACCTTAGTTTTTTAGCCATAACTTTCTTATACAAGCTCAGATTAAGCTGATTCAAAGTCCTATGTAAAGATGAGAGAATTATCTACAACTTTCATGTTTTGAGTTTTGATAGATTCTGGCTTAATCAAGGGGTAAATCGGGTATGAAGTTGATGCACCTACACTATGAAGGCTCAGAGTTAAGTATTGAAGAAAGATGGACTCGAACCAAGTCAAAAGGGAAAAAGAAGGCATAACCAAGTGGCCCCCCACTCGGTCGGGCAAACGAAGACATGACAGAGTGGCCACTCGCTATTTATGACCCACTCAGTTTTACCGAGTGGGTATGACACTGCTTCAGTTTTTTGGCTATAACTTTCCATACGAGCTCCGATTGACCTGATTCAAAGTTCTATGGAAAGATAAGAGAATTATCTAGAACTTTTATGTTTTGAGTTTTGAGAGATTCGCGTTCAATCATCTTGAAAATCGGGCATGAAGTTGAGGTATGGGAACCACTCAAAACCGAGCCAAGGAAAAGGGGAGAAGAATGCATGATCGGGTGGCCCCCCCACTCGGTCATGACCGAGTGGCCCCCACTCGGTCATAACCGAGTGACCCCCCACCCGATCATGGTCAAATGGGCTTGGGCCAGTCTCTCCTCTTTTTTCTCTCGAATGGGCCGTGAAATCATCGAAATGGGCCGCAAGATTCTCGCACATCTTCTCTCTCTCCTCCGCTATAAATACGAGATCATGCCTTCATCACAAGGTACGCTATTTTGAGCAATTGAAGTACAATCTTCTCATTTTCTCTCAAGAGCTAATTTAAGCATCGGAAGGTTTGTGCGGGGACCTCCACCCACGCCCTAACGGTGCTCTCGTTTTGTAGGCCTCTCGTCACCAGCAAGGCCTCTTGTCACCAGTGAGGCCTCTCGTCATCTTGAGGTCTCCCATCATCCCGAGGCCTCTCGTCACTCCGAGGCCTCTCATCACCAGCGAGGCCTCTCGTCATCTTGAGGCCTCCCGTCATCCCGAGGCCTCTCGTCATCTTGAGGCCTCCCGTCATCCCGAGACCTCTCATCACCAGCAAGGCCTCTCGTCACTCCGAGACCTCTCGTCACCAGCAAGGCCTCTCATCACTCCGAGACCTCTCGTCACCAGCAAGGCCTCTCGTCACTCCGAGACCTCTCGTCACCAGCAAGGCCTCTCGTCACCATCGAGGCCTCTCGTCATCTTGAGGCCTCCCATAACCTATATTTATAAGCAATCCGAGCTCTCAAATGCTCATTACTGCTCAAACCCATGCCTCTAAAGCTTCTACCTTCCCCAGATAAAGCCAAAACATCATCGCTCAACCCTCAATTATTCACCAAAATTTAGCCAAAAATGGCAAAAAAAAATGGAAAAAATTGGTCACATTTGTTGCTAATGTCGGCGTCGGCCTAGGCCTGACCTTGAGCATCCCTTATCACCTTCCTTATCTTTCCATGGTCGAATGGTGGCTAGTCGACGACCAACAAGGTTGTTGGTCAGCCAAGGCAATCACCTCACTGTTCAAGTTGTAAAAATTGCACTTTAGCCCCTTTACAAATTTTTAATTTCACCTTGGTTCTTTATTTGAAGCCCCCTAAACTTCCCAACAGTTCCATTACGACCCTCAAGATCTATACCTTTCATTTCATCCCCGAAGATTTAGAAATAACGCCTTTTCGACCTCCATCGGGTAAAATTAAGAAATTACATTTAGCCCCGAATCTATGTTTTGATCGTAAAACTTTTCGTTTCAACCCGAAACCACTGAAGGGTTATTCTACATACTAAATATAAACCTTCTTTGGGTTCCATTGATTTCCTAGAAGTCCCTACGATAATTTGATTTTTCAGCCTACGTTATATCTATACCAAAAACTGTTTCTAATTTGGTTTCTTTCAATATGAAAAATCTTGCTTTGAAACACTTGGCATAGATATATGCCTTTATTATTGGATACTTACATCCTGGGTATTTCCCTCCATTGATTTGGCTGACCAAGATTGACAATCTATCTTTTAGATCCTTGAATACGACTATTTTAACATCACAGAATAACGAAACATAAGACGTTTTATTCACTACAAATATGGGACCTTACATTCTCCCTTCCTTGCAGAAATTTCGCCCTCGAAATTTGTTCACCCCAAATCCATTCTACCTATTAAGTCTTCGAACAAAAAGGGAAAATTACTTCTCATATCTTCTTCTCGCTCACACGTTAGTTCCTCGCTTACTGGATTTCTCCATAGCACATGCACTAGTGGAATTGACTTGTACCTCAAAAATTAATCTCTTTGATTCATAATTTTAACTGGTCTCTCAAGGTAGGAAAAATTCTCTCGAACCTCGGCAGCTTCTGATGGCATAACTTGTGATGGATCTGGCTCATGCTTTCGAAGTTCAGATACATGAAATACATCATGGAGGTTGGATAAAGCCATGGGCAAGGCGAGTCGATAAGCAACAGGCCCAATTCTTTCTATAACATTATATGACCCGATATATCTGGGACTCAACTTGCCTCCCTTATGGCTCTGAGTTACCATTCTTAAAGGGGATAACTTCAGGTACACTTTGTCACTGATTTGAAATTCTAAATGCCTTCGCCTCGTGTCAACATAAGACTTTTGACTACTCTGAGCCTCTCAAATTCTTTCTTGAATAGTCTTTATCTTATCAGTAGTTACTTGGACCATCTCAGGACCTAACATTTGTCAATCCCCAACTTCAGTTCAACAAACTAGGGACCTATACTTTCATTCGTACACAGTACAAGAAATTTGACTTTTAGTGACCACATTTAGTGACGGCCAGTTAAAAGTGGTCACTAATGCCAATCTTTAGTGAAGGTCAGATAGAATCTGTCACAAATGATGCACAATAGTGATGGCCACACGCGGTCGTCACTGAAAGCGACACATTCAGTGAGGGACGGGCAACGTTGGTCACACATGGAGGCACAATAGTAACGGCCAAATGCGGTCGTCACTAAAGGTGCCATCTTCAGTAAGGGTCGGGCAATGTTGGTCACACATGGAGGCACAATAGTGACGGCCAAATGCGGTCGTCACTGAAAGTTCCACCTTCAGTGAGGGTCGGGCAATGTTGGTCACAAATGGAGGCACAATAGTGACGGCTAAATGCGGTCATCACTGAAAGTTCCACCTTTAGTGAGGGTCGGGCAATGTTGGTCACAGATGGAGGGACAATAGTGACCGTCAAATGCGGTTGTCACTAAAAGTTCCAGCTTTAGTGAGGGTCGGGCAATGTTGGTCACACATGGAGGCACAATAGTGACGGCTAAAGGCGGTCGTCACTGAAAGTTCCACCTTCAGTAAGGGTCGGGCAGTGTTGGTCACAAAGGGAGGGACAATAGTGACGGCCACATGCGGTCGTCACTGAAAGTGCAACCTTTAGTGAGGGTCAGACAATGTTGGTCACAAATGGAGGCACAATAATGACGGCCAAATTCAGTCGTCATTGAAAGTTCCACCTTCAGTGAAGGTTGGACAATGTTGGTCACAGATGGAGGGACAATAGTGACAGTCAAATGCGGTCATCACTAAAAGTTCCACCTTCAGTGAGGGTCGGGCAGTGTTGGTCACAGATGGAGGGACAATAGTGACGGCCACACGCGGTCATCACTGAAAGTGCAACCTTCAGTGAGGGTCGGGAAACATCGGTCATAGATGAAGGCACAATAGTGACGACTAGGGATGCTCGTCACTAAATGTACCACTTTTAGTGAGGGTCTGGAAGTTCGGACGCAGATGGAGGCACAATAGTGACCAATGTACCTGGCCATCACTGAATATTGGACCTTTAGTGAGGGTCGGGAATGCTCGGTCACAAATGGGTTAGCAATAGTGGCAGTCAAGATTGGTTGTCACTGAATGTACGCCTTTAGTGAGAGCTAGGAGATGGTGGTCACAAATGAAGGTTAATAGTGACGGCCAAACATGGCTATCACTAAATGTTATATTTAAGGGTTAAGAAAGAATCATCAAAAAGAGTTGCACATTAATATATATATATATATATATATAAATTTAACCTAATTTAGTCTTAATACACTTAATTATATAATTTGAAACTAATAAAATGAATTTAATTAAATAGCGATGGTGTAGTTTTTGAATAATTTTATTTATCTAGTCACAACAATTCTTGAAATACAAAAAAATAATTAATCAAAATTTGTATTCATTGCAAAAAGTTTGATTTTCTCTACAAAATTGTAGATAAAACACTTAGGGTGCATTCTCTTTGTTGTTTTCAAGACATTTTTAGTTTTTAATTTTCTAAAATAATGAATTATTGTTTTTAAAAATGCATTTTCAAAAATAAAAAAATGTAAAAATAATCCAAAACAACAAAAAATTGTTTTGAGTGTATTTATTTAAAACAAACTCCAAACTCAAAACATAAGTAACTCACACTAAATATCAATAAATTTTGATGTGTTTTTCATTTTGATTACTAAACTTTAATTATCTACAATGTGATCATAAAAGTTTAAAAAATTTTACAATGTAATCACATATAAAATTTTTCGGTCACTCTATAGGCAGAGTGGGTGATGTGGCGCTGATGTGGCAAATAATAAAAATATTTTTTTGACACGTGGCATATTCTGACTATATCAGCGTCACATCACCCACTTCTGCTATAGAGTAATTGAAAAATCTTATATGTAATCACATTGCAAAATTTTTTAAACCTTTATAATCACATTGTAAATAATTAAAGTTTAGTGATCAAAATAAAAAATACACCAAAGTTTAGTGATTTTTGGTGTAATTTACCCCTCAAAACACATCAAACAAGTTTCACTTTCAATATTTATTCGTATTTTATTATTGTAATGGGAAAAAATATTACAAAATTCACTAACTTTAAAATGTATATATTTTTAATATTATATTAATATTAAATTTTTATAATTTATTGAATAATCAAATTTATTAAATAAAATATCATTAAAAAATTATTCTTAAAATTTCAAAGAAAATGCATTTTCTAATTTTCTATTTTGAGAAATAGTTTTTCAAAATAATAGAGAGAACGCATTTTCAATTTTTTAAAACAAACTCCCAAAACAAAAAATTGAAAATAAATTTAAAATTCAAAATTAAAAATTAAAACGCAAATAGAATGCAACCTTATTTTTAACTAAATCAAATCATTGCTAATCATATTAATTTTCATTGTAAATTGATTTTCTTTACAAACATTTTTGTAATCAATAATTATATTTTTAATGTGAATACTTATAATGATAGCAACATTACATTTAATTTCAGGCTATATCTTCTTCTGTTATTTATGCATTGCAAGAACTTAAAAAACATAAATAAATGAAAGATTAGAAAAATTAATATAACTTATTTTAATGTGAAATATTTATAATAATTTGAATAAATAAAACTAAACATACTCCTAAGAAATAGTTATACCACTTTTCCGTTGTTATTGATTAAAAATTTAAATTCTAACCCTTAAATAATAGAAAAAAAAATTAAAATTTAACTAACATTTATATAAGCAATCTCTAAGTTGATTATATGTTTTTTTTATAAATGCATGAATATAATTATTACACTAATATATATAATTTAGATTATTATCATATATTATTTTAATAAATATTAATTTGATTATTATCATAAATTATTTTAAATTTATATAATTATATTCACTCCAAAATCCATTTCATTATGCACACACATATGCTGACATATATAATCCTAATTAAAGCCCAATGACTCTTTTTATACCAACGTGGAGTTGCCGCCACTGCTACCATACACATTCATGTGAAGAAGTGTTATCTTTATATATAATTTTTAATAATTTTTTAAATTAATCAAATTTATAATAATTTTATTTAAAATTAATAATAATTTATAATTGTGAACAGATCTATTTTTAATTTTTAATATCACTATTATAAAGTATTATTAATTTTAAATAAAATTATTATTAATTTTATGTGTATCACGTCTGTTTATAAATGTTATTTATGATTATAACATTTTTCATACATATACATATATATGATATATCATATATGTGATTGCTTTTAATCAAAAAGCTCAAGCCTGAAGGTAGAGATCAAATCATGTGTTTATTTGTATTGATGATGCCAAAAATTGCATTACATGGAGATTGTTAGAATAGACAAATCTCCTCGATAGTTCTACAAAATAAGGGTTAGAGATGTCTCGGGTTGTCTCCAAAAAGGCTGGGGTGTTTGGAGTATGAAAAAGGTAAATCATATAGGCTTTTAAATATTTTTAAATTAAAATAAGTCTTTTTAATAGAAAAATAAAGTTTATTTATTATTTTTTAAATTTTTAAATAATTTTATTAATTGATTAAATAATTGAAAAACATGAGTATTAGCTAATAGAATAATTCAGAAATTAAAAGTAAGGAGTTTTTATATTTTAAAATATACAAATTTGATGGTTTTTATAATTCAGCATATGGTTTTTGTAGGATTAAATTTATTTTAAATACTAATATATATAATTTAGATTATTATCATATATTATTTTAATAAATACTAGATTATTATCATATATTATTTGACTAACATTTAATAAATATTAATTTGATGCAATAATTTAAATTATTTTATTATTATAATTTAGATTATTATCATATATTATTAGTTAAATTATTTAATAATTATTATAATTTAAATTATTTTATTAGTTATCATAATCATAATTATTTTTTTATCAATCAAACTATTATTAATATTAATTTTATAAATTATTTTATTTTTATTTAACAATTAAATATATTAACTAAAAAAAATTATATCTATTTATCAGGCGGGAGCATCTCCCACCAAACCCCCCAAAACACCCCCTCCCCCCCCCCAAACCCTCCAATCTAGCTGCAACCCCCAGCCCTCAAATCTCCCAAATCCCCAACCCATCTGCCAAACCCTCTAATCAACCTGCAACCCCCAGCCCTCAAATCCCTAACCTTTCATCGCCTCTTCCTTCCATCACTTCAACGATTCCGCTTCTATCGCTTCAACAGCTTTTCTTCATCGTTGTTGCTTTCACAGCTTCAACAGTTCCTCTTTAACGTTGCTGCTTCCGCCTCCATATTTACTATATTATAAGGTAAAGAATTTTATAAGGTGTATCTTGATGAGATTTTGGTTGTGCTTATTAACTTATATATTGTGATTGTGTGTATGCATTTGTGTGAGAGTTGCGTGTGTGCGTATGTGTGTGTGTTCTGATTAATGGTTGATGTTCTGTTTTAATCGTCTGATTATGGTTAGTTTGATTTTATGTATGCTATGTGTGCATATGTGTGTTCTGATTAATGGTTGGTCTGATTTCTATTTTCTGGTGTTCTAATTTTTGTTTTCTGTTGGGTTGATTATTGTTGTTATGGTTTTATTGTTGTTGGTGTTCTGATTGGATGGGACATCCTAAACTACTTTGCTGACCTTCAGTTGTGTAAAGCTCCATAATACCCATAAAAGCTAAGGTGCTTTGGAGCATTTTGGTTCATGGGTTTAGCCTTATATCTCAACATTCCAATGCGTCTGTGCACTTCATTTTCCTTCATATGAAAAAAATATACACTAAGGAAACTAAATTGCTCGTCCTCATTGATATTAAACTTTTTAATACAAGGATTTTAATCACTGTCCTGTGGCCATGCAGATGGCACTCATTAGCAAAACAGGATTGACATGTAGAACAAAAACCCAAGGGTCTGTTCAGTTGTAAAAAACATTTTCTAATTTTTCAACTCAAAATTTTCTATTGAATCTCTAGTTTGAAAATAGAAAACTCAATTTTCTAATTTTTCAAAATTATAACATGAATTGGAAAACATCAAAAAGATGTTTTCTAAATTTTGTGAAAATGAATGCTATTAGTTTTTGAAACATAAAATGTTAGGACCTGTTTTGCTGTAAAATTGGAATTGAAGAAATAGAAAATGTTTACTACAACTAAACAGGTTCTAAGTTTTCGGTTTTCTAATTGTAAGTTCAATAGAAAATTAGAAAATGTTCTCTACAAATAAACAAGATCCAAATGTTTCTGGCTTAGAAACTGTCTGGAGATGTGGGTTTGTACCAATTAGATATGATGCAGAAAAGCATTCAGTTAATCTAAAAACTAAGCATTTTATGTGAAATATCACCATATGGCAAGAACAACCTGCTCTTTTTCAGCTAGGAGCTCAATAGTTGTAGCATGGGGGGCAACTAAAAAGTCTATTAACTTTGCAACAATATGTTCCGGTGCACACAACCAAAGCCATTATGAAGACAATGAAAACACATGCACAACTTTAAGCTAAATCAGCATTGTATTATGTGCTAATCTTAAGCCAATCAAACCACCTAAAGAATAATATTGAAGTTTTTCTTCTTGATAATTTACCATTCAGAATGAGATAGCAACATAATGAAATAACTACCTAGCAATGTCTATGTCTATGTGCTCATAATGAAATAATTACCTTTTAAAATATAACATCTATACATGTAGATAGAAGGGAAGTTTGTCTCCTTCTAGAAAGAAAGAGAGAGAAATAAATCAAATAAAAAGTAGCAGCAGCCTTTCCAAAAGTCAAGCCCCACCCCACGCCCCCTTCCCTTATCTCCACAAAAAGGGAAATTCAACTTTTTATATATATATATATATATATATATACTTGTTTTACTAACACTTGCCTTAATTAGAACAATTTTAAATAAAATCATAAAGGGAAATTCAACTTTTATAAAAAATTATTTCATAATCATCAATGCTTGTCCCGGAAGGATATAAAAAGTCTCTAAAATTATTTCAATATTGGAAAGGTGTAAAAAGACTGAAAAAGCCTAGCTGTCTAATTACAAAAAATATACTTTCTATTCTTTATGGTTACTTGAACAGTTGAAACTTTCACTAGCTCTAGCTGAACAAAAGTCTCTAAAATTAGAAAAGGGTGGGAGTGCATAATCTTGGATTTGACATTTTGATGCTCCAATTTTGCTTGATACAAGGTCAGTAATAAATATTGATTTGTGTGTGCACACAAATATCCACATAACCTTGGTTCAGTAACCCAATCATAATTTAATTTTAAGCTTAGAATCAAGGATAAAGTAAGCACGTATGAAGCATCTGGAACTTTTGTAATTAAGATAATGACCAACTTTTTTTTTCCATGGCTTAATTAGGCTAATGAATCCGAAATCAACAAACCCTAACTCTTCAATCAATTGTTTAAAAGCATTGTTCTAACTTCCTTCAATCTCTCGTAACTCCTCATTTTTCTTCCTGAGACAGACAAATTGGTAAGTCCATTCAATATATTTAATTGAGTCCCAAACTCGAGATTGGTTATCTTTTTGAAGTGGAGCATAGACACATGAAAATGAGCAGCAATTGGCAATAAGTTTTTCTGAAACTAATTAAAACTAAGATGGTAAGAGCTATCAGTTAAAACTGCTTTATGTAGTCTTTATGTGAAATTATGAATGCCAAATGAGTCACACTAAAGGGGCATAGAGTTGTTCTGATGCTTATATCTTCTTCCACACTCTCTATGTAGTCTTTAAGGTCCCATGTTCAAGAATTAATCTCTGTTTTATCCTCAAATTCCTCTATTCCCCTTTTTGTTTTCTTTTATTCATAAGTCCCAATACTCTTATATCCTTTCAATGCAACTTTTTTGGGAGTTTATTGAGTCCAGATTTTATGATGATTGTGGGGTATAGAGTTGTAGACCATTGAAAATTTTTCTTCAAGACTTTGTTGATTGTAACTTATCACCCTTAAATCTCATCTTTTTTTCTTCATTTCCTATTTCTGTTCTAAAAGTCCTTCATGGTACACTGGTATTCGTTCCCATTTCTTAGTTGAGACTTTCTGATTCATGGGTTCATCATTCCAAGTTTTTTTCTCTAATCTGATCGTTTATTCCTGCCAGTTTCAAAAGAAAGTTGGATAATAAAGCAACCTTAATTATAACTAGCATTTTTTGTTTTCATGGCTTAACCCAAGTTTGGTCTCTGTGCACTTCCTGATTTCTCTCTTCAAATAAGAATCAAGAATGAACAACTAGGATGGTGGGATCTTAAGGAAATGGAAGTACAGATTCTGTATTATACACTTCTTGATTTATCTCTTCATTATGTTAATGTAAAATTAAAAAAAGAGATGAAAAATCAAACAATGGTGGGATGGCCAGGCTTTTTAATTGAAGCCCTCATCATCCTAATTAAGACATCTGGCCATGCCACCTTTGTTTGATTTTTTCATCTCTTTTTCAATTTTAGATTGTGAGTGACATTCCACCATCCTTGGGACAAGAAAGGTAAATTGGTCAGCCAGTTGCTTTTGGCTCTTCAATAGCTCCTCACCCGAAATTTATAATGAACAAAAATGGAGCAGGCATAAAAAGGGCCAAAAAGGTAAAGGCCCCTTCCCTTATCTCCACAAAAAGGGAAATTTAACTCTTTTTTTTTTATATATATACTTGTTTTACTAACACTTGTCTTAATTAGAACAATTTTAAATAAAATCATAAAGGGAAATTCAACTTTTATAAAAAATTATTTCATAATCATCAATGCCTGTCCCAGAAAGATGTGCGATTTGTAAGAAATTTCATAATTCTTTTTTTTTTTTAATCTTTTGGGTTTAACAGCTTAAAACATGACTAGACATGTTGATCACGGTATATACATGACTAGAAATTTCATAATTCCTCGTAATAATAGCTTAAAACATGACCACGTGGCTAAACTTTTTAAAACATATGAAAAATAGATTAAGAGATGATGATGATATACTCAAATCAGAAAGTTAACGTTATTAGGTTCATCCAGACTAGACACATAGGTAGGTGAGAATTCAACACTGAAAGGAACAAGAACTCACCCATTGTCTATGATCAAATTAATTTGAATATAGCCAGCTACTGCACTTATAATTGCCCAATATACACCCATTGAGACAATATCTTCTTTGTTGTACTCTGTGTCCGACAATAATGTTAATTCACAAATATACTGAATTAGTTTCAATGTGATCTTAATCAGACTGTTAAGCTGATCAAGTGGTTGTTGAAATTTCTCTATAGGAGTCCCAGCAATGGAGACAGGGTTTTCCTTTAAGGCTGCCATTGATCAGGCTAAATTAATGGATGATTTGTTCGGACCAAGAAGCAACAACTCCAACAACTCCACAAATTTTATAAGTAAATCCTACATGATGAGTAGTGCCTTTGTATCCCATGATGAGTGTGATATGGAATGAAGTATATAGATTGGCATTTGGTCAATAATCTGATCAAACATTGCCTTGTCTTTGTCTGCGGCATTGCCCATCTGCGAGTAGGCACAATAGTTACTACTTAAAAAAATGATGACTGTGGACTACAAGTAGGAGGCGTAGAGAATCTAAAGAATATAAAGTAGTTTAAATTAAAGGATGCATGTGTGTAAATTAAAGAGCAATTATCATAACACATTTAGATGAAAGATAAAAATAATAATTTAAGTGGATCTAATTTGAGTTTGGATCACATCATGAAAGCATCCATTAAAAAACTTAAAAGTTATTAGGTAAAATTCAAAAAATAATTAAAAATGCATATTTATGTATTGAAATATCATTTCTAACAAAAGATTAATGTATGAATATGGACATTTGGTTAGAGAAATAAGAACAAAAGCCTTGCGTGGAGTACCAAGTCAGTTATTCTGGTGAGTGAACCTCCCCATGTCTTGAGTTTAGATAACGCTGAATTAAACTCCAGAAGATTAGAGCTCTCCAACTTGACCCCCTTTTCAGTTACATTCTTGTCCTGCATGTATGTAATTATAGAAAGTCATAAAATTTATCTTATATGAATTGGCACGTCATTGAAAAATGTTGTTTTGCATATAAATTTATGTTATAACTTTTAAATTATACCACTTTTTCTAGTATTTAACTATTCTAACTCACATAATGTTGCTCTCATTAAGGAGAGCTTCACAATGAGCTAAAAATTAGAGTTAATTCGCTCCAAAATAAAAATTTTGAGAGGGTAATAACGCTCCCTCCCACTTCAAAGAAATGAGGGCATATATAACAATTAAGTAAAACATTAATTAGCCTAAATGTAAGAAGACATAGAATTATCAACGTTATATGTGGATCTTACAAGTGAAACCCACCTACTTTGTGTGGTAATTTGTAAAATGCTTACCAATAATATTGAATCAACAAAATGGGTGGCAGGCTTGATGATATGAGAAATGCGAACAAGAAGTGGTTGGCGAAGCAGCAGTGAATAGCCACTTGAATGGGTTTGCTGCACTTGGCTTTTGATGCTCTCGTCGGTCAATGCGGGAAGGTTCAGATGAAGCAATCGAACCTGTTCACTAGAACTTGAAGTCACCAATGTCTTACTCTCAGCCATTTGGAGGCTCAAGTAATGCAAGATTTTGATTGAAATCTCCAACCTTAGCCAATTTATTTGCACTCCTTTGAATAACTTGTTAGAAAAGATAAATAAAATAAAATAGCTTGTGGGGACGTTTATGATGAAACCAAAGTCTTTTCTTATTAATTTTTTTGGGTGGTTGAAGCCAAGACAAAATAAATATCTCTTTTGTATATATTATCACTTGTTGGGTCTGCACATGTGAACCATCGTTAGTCTTCATCCAACATATATTAAATGACCTTGACTTCAATTGTCAGAAAAATAACTAAAACTGAACCATCCACACACCTATACAAAAAGATTCAGATTGAAATAGCAATTAATAAAGATTATCAAAATCAATTAAGTGACATGAACGGTACGTAGCAACTTGGCTGTTTAAAAAGTTAAGCCGATCCAAACAGGCTCTAATTTCAATTAGAAGAATAGGCTAGCCACATGATCAAGGAAGCTTTGATTTGGATATTGCTTTCACATTGTAATTAGTTGAATAAATCATTTGCAACTATGTTGAACAATGACGAGCGATATGTTTAAATATGATTGGGAATACTTTTCTAGTGGTATTTAGTTTATATTAAGAATAAAGTCATTGAATATAAAAATTAACCTAAATAATTGTTAATTTTTGATGTACCCGGAAAGATGAAGGCAGACAAAGCGGCAGCAAGGAAACAAAAAAGACCCCCTTGGCTAGGCCAAGGGGGGCCATGGCAAGTGACCAAGCCAAGTGGCCTCGGCCACTCGACGCAAGAAAGTGGCCAAGGCCACTCGAGCTGACCAAGTGGCCAAGGCCACCTGCCCACTGCCAAAAGTGGCCAAGGCCACTCGGCACGACCACTCGGCAGCCTCCAAGAAAGACCCCCCACCTGAGTGGGGGGCTCACCCGACATCGCCCGAAACCCTTCGTGGCCCAGCCCATGGGCCCCGAGAATTTCGAAACGGGCCCCAAGATTCCCGTCGAAAATATCGCGAGAACTCTCTCTCTCTTCCACTATAAATATAAGACTTAATTTTCGACTCAAGGTACGCTATTTTGAGCAATTAAAGTACGATTTGGTATTTTCTCTCGAGATCTAATTTAAGCATCAGAGGGTTTGCGCGGGGACCCCCACCCGCGCCCTAACGGTGCTCTCGTTTTGTAGGCCACTCAGTCACAAGGTCACTTGGTCACCACGCCACTCGGTCACCACGCCACTCGGTCACCCTCAGGGCCACTTAGTCACCCGGTCACTCGGTCACCAGGCCACTCGTTCATCACAAGGTCACTCGTCACTCCGAGGCCTCTCATCACTCCGAGGCCACCCGTCACTCCGGGGTCACCCGTCACTCCGAGGCCTCTCGTCACTCCGAGGCCACCCGTCACTCTGAGGTCACCCATCACTCCGAGGTCACTCATCACTACGACGCCACTCGTCACTCCGAGGTCACCCGTCACTTCGAGGCCTCCCGTCACTCCTAGGCCACCAGATCATCTTTGAGGCCACCAAATCACTTTTGGCCACCAGATCATTTTTGAGGCCCTCAGATCATCAGCCCGCAAGATTATCAGCCCATCAGACCATCAGATCTGTTGGTTTATCAGATCTAAGACTCCCTCAGATCCAATTCCTCGTCCAGATTTTTCATCAGTGAAGGCACGACTCCCGAGATACTTGAGTCTGACTGCAATAAAAAAATAGATTATTGTATAGGCAACAACAATTGGCGCCGTATGTGGGAAGCGCAAGACAAAAAGTCAACTTAAGAATGGCAAACACTCGTGGACACCGACGAACTCTCTCTCAAGGCGTAGAAACGCGCCTACCACCACGAAACACTCAGCAACAAGGAGCACCTCCTCCCCCACATAATGCTCAACCTGAAGGAGACGATCGCTCCATCCCGCAGGTGGGGAACCAAACAGTCCCATCGCCACCACTTATCAGCTCAAGGCTACCTCCTACTAATTAAGCTGGGGCTTCACGACAGCCACCACATACGGTACCGTGGGAAGAATACAAAGCATTGAGACAACAACACGTTGAAGGTATGCAAGCACTTCGAGACATGGCTGGAATCCTCCAAGGTATGATGCCTGTAGGGACGTTACCTGATACTCTGAAAAAGTTTATGCCATCCCCCGAACCTCAACCCGAGGCAGGGGCCGATTCCTACCAAGAAGCTACTCCTGATTCTCATTCTCGATCTACGCCTAGACGAGAGGGTAGGCCTAGGTCACCACCTCCAAGGAAGAATCCTCATTCCGTACCACGAAGAAATGAAAACCCCAAAATGGAAAACAGGACCAAAAGTCCTCAAAGACGAAGGTATCATGAAACAGTGGGCAGTACCCCAAGAAGATATGACAATCAGACAACAGCTACTATGAGGGATGATATGAAACGAGTAGTAGAAGAAGTGCTTGAGTAGAAAAAGTTGATCCTTGCAACAGAAGAGCACCAACGAAGAAAAAGTCCTTTTGCGACAGATATATTGGAGAGACCACTGCCTCGAAAGTTTAAAATGCCACAAATCACCCTCTACTCCGAAAAAGATGACCCATATGATCATGTTCAGAACTATGAGTCACTAATGATGTTGCATGGATGGGATGACGACATAATGTGTCGAGCATTTTTCTTAACACTGTCAGGACATGCTAGAACATGGTTTAACAGCCTTCCAGAATCCTCTATTTCCTCATTTGGACATCTTAGGACAGAGTTCACCAAAGCTTTTGTGATTAACAGTCGAAGGAAAAAGGATGCCACCTATTTGCTCAGTATACGACAAGGGAATAAAGAATCCTTACGACAATTTGTGGATAGATTCCGCAATGCCACCCTTGAAATCCCCGACTTGCTGGCCTAAGTAGCAGTGTCTGCTATGCTCCAAGGGACGCGCCTCGCCTCTCTACAGGAGTCACTTTCTCTAGACCCCCAACGTCCCTAGCCGATCTATTTGTCAGAGCGAACAGGTATATCCTCCACACCGAAATTATGAGGAATGTGGCAGGGAATGAAGACAAAGAAAAGAAGAGAAAGAAGCGAGAAGGGGAAGAAGAGTCTATCCGGCGACAAGAAAGAGTTAGGCGTCCAGATGTACCTAAACCTCTCTTTAATCATTATACTCGGCTTCTACAGCCCCGATCAACTATATTAGTTGCAATTGAGGGAGAAGGACTCCTTAAACTACCCCGCAGAGTTGACCGACCTATGGGGAAAAATCAAGGAGAGTACTGCAGATATCACCGAACCCGGGGGCATTCCACGGATCATTGCCGAGAACTGAAAAACCAGATTGAGATACTCATCCGTGAAGGGCACTTACAAAGGTATGTGAGAAAGGAAGAAGAAGAAGAAGAAAACAGGGAACCCCGACAAAGGGAAGACAGGCGTGATGGGCATGAAAGGCCAAACCCAAGGCAGCAAGAAAGAGGAAGAGATCATCGACAAGATACTCGTGTAGACAATGAGCCGACTCACCAGGCCATTCACGTTATTTCCGGAGGGGAAACCCTAGGAGGAGACACATCAGCCTCCCGAAAGGCATATGCGCGATAAGCCTACCAAGTTAACTCAGTAATGGAGATAAGAGACGATGAAGAGCCCATCACCTTTGCCCCAACTGGTCGAGGCGATATAATACTCCCACATGATGATCCCATGGTTATCTCAGCAGTCGTAGCTAAGCACCCCATCAGCAGAATTTTAGTGGATAGTGGCAGTTCTGTCAATCTGATTTATTGGAACTGCTTTGAACAAATGCATTTATCTCATGATCGATTGAAGAAAGTATCCTCACCTCTGTATAGCTTTACCGGAGAAGCGGTACCCGTTGCGGGATCTATTCAACTACCTATCACGTTAGGTGAAGACCCCCAACTTGTAACTCGACAAGCGAATTTTATGGTGGTTAAAACTTCCTCGGCGGCATACAATATGATCTTGGGACGCCCATTACTCAACGATTTAAGGGCCGTAGTATCCTCTTGCTACCTATTGATGAAATTTCCTACACCCGCTGGGGTCGGACAGGTTAGAGGAGATCAAAAGAAGGCACGAACTTGCTATGTGTCATCTACAAAAGGGAAAAGAGCTGAAGAAACATTATCCATAGCCGAGAAAGCTATACATAAATCATTGGAGGAAGGAGCTGCACGAAAACCTCAACCTGTTGAAGAATTAGAAGTAATACACCTAAGTGAATCAGATTCTGAGAAAGTGGCATATGTGGGATCCCAGCTTCCGGAGCGTGTGAAAGAAGAAATAACCAGATGCCTGCGAGAAAATTCAGACGTGTTCGCTTGGAAGCCGAAAGATATGCCAGGGATTAGTCCCGAAGTAATATGCCATCATTTGAATGTGGATCCCCACTTCAAACCAGTCTGGCAAAAGAAGCGAAACATTGCCCCAGATAGGCTACATGCGCTAGAAGAGGAGGTTGACAAACTACTAAAGGCAGGTTTCATACGAGAAGTATTGTATCCAGAATGGTTGGCCAATGTTGTTATGGTCCCGAAACCTAATGGAAAATGGCGTGTTTGTGTGGATTTCACCAATCTCAATAAGGCGTGCCCCAAAGACTCCTACCCGCTACCACGAATCGATCGCCTCGTGGACGAAACATCTGGATACCAGTTTTTAAGCTTTTTGGATGCATTCTCAGGGTACCATCAAATAAGAATGTACCCTTCAGACCAGGAAAAGACGTCATTCATCACTGAAAAAGGGACATACTGTTACCAAGTCATGCCTTTTGGACTTAAGAATGCCGGAGCCACTTATCAGCGCATGGTGAACAAGGTCTTTAAAAAACTGCTGGGCGACATAATGGAAGCTTATGTTGACGACATGATAGTGAAAAGTCGAGAAAATGAATCCCATGTAGAAAAGCTAACGCGGGTGCTTGGGGTATTTAGGCAATATAACATGCGGTTAAATCCAGCGAAGTGTTCATTTGGAGTACAGTCGGGAAAATTCTTAGGGTACATGATCACACAAAGGGGAATCGAGGCTAACCCTGAGAAAATTCAAGCAATATTGGATATGGAACCGCCCACGTCAACTAAAGAAGTTCAGCGATTGACAGGACGAATGGCAGCCCTGGGACGTTTTCTCTCCAAGTTAGCCAAAAGAGAGCTGCCCTTCCTGCGAACATTAAGAGCAGGTAAAAAGTTTGAGTGGACAGAACAGTGTCAAAAATCATTTGAAGCATTAAAAGAATATTTGAAATGAGTTCCCCTGTTAACACGACCAGAGACTGGAGAGACGTTATACTTGGGGGTCAGTGATGAAGCCATCAGTGCAGTATTAATCAGAAAAGAGGGACAGGTGGATCGACCAATATATTATGTCAGCAAGGTATTACAAGGCCACGAGACACGTTATCCCGTGGCAGAGAAAATGGCATTGGCCCTACTAAATGCATCCAGGAAGTTAAGGCCATACTTCCAGGCCCATTCGATTATCGTACTTACAGATCAGCCTCTGCGAAGTATTTTACAAAAACCCGAATGTTCAGGTCGCCTTACCAAATGGTCCATTGAGTTAAGCGAATATGATATCCAATATCAACCTCGACAAGCTATAAAAGGATAGGCACTGGCTGACTTTATTGTGGAATGCACTCACTCCAGTGAAGCAGGAGAAAATAAGCAAGCAGTATGGTTGTTGTTTGTTGATGGAGCATCTGGCTCACAAGGAAGCGGAGCAGGAATAGTATTAGTATCCCCTGAAGGAGAAACGATGGAATATTCTTTACGATTTGCTTTTTCAAGTACCAACAATGTGGCTGAATATGAGGCCTTAATCGCCAGAATGAAGATAGCAAAGAAATTGGAGGTAACACGATTAATTGTCCATAGTGATTCTCAATTAATTGTGCAGCAATTTCAGGGACAATTCGAAACCAGAGAACAAATAATGGCTCAGTACTTGCGTAAAGTCAAAGACCTGGCCCAAACATTCCAGAGCTTCGAATTAACACAAATAAATAGATCTCTTAATGGGCACGCTGATGCCTTATCTAAATTAGCCTCCACCAGAGAAATAACAGGAAGAGCAGTATTTGTGGAAATGCTACACCATCCAAGCATTGAAGAAAAAGAAGTATTGTGCATTGAGACGAGGACAGACTGGAGATCGCCCTTCTACCGTTACCTCACTAACAATGAATTGCCAGACGACTCACAAGAAACGAGAAAGCTTAAGATGCGGGCTTCAAGATTTACTATCATAGATGGGATGTTATATAAGAGAGCTTACACTACACCTCTCCTCAAATGTCTAGGCCCTCAAGAGGCCGAATATATCCTAGCAGAAGCTCATAGCGGAATGTGTGGAGAACATCTGGGAGCAAGAGCTCTGGCGACCAAAATATTAAGAGCTGGTTTCTTTTGGCCCACACTAAGGTCAGACGCGCTAAAGAAAGTCAAAGCATGTGACAAATGCCAACGACATGCTCCAGTCCAATCCGCCCCGATATCCCAGCTACAGCCTACGTTCCAACCTATACCCTTCGCTCAGTGGGGTTTGGATATTTTGGGACCTTTCCCTCAGGCGCCCGGGCAAAGAAAGTTTTTAATAATAGCTACTGACTATTTCACCAAATGGATTGAAGCTGAACCGTTGGCCACTATTACAGCACGAAAAGTAGAAGCAATGGTTTGGAAAGACATTGTTTGCCGATTTGGAATACCCAGAATCATCGTCACGGATCATGGAAAACAATTCGATTGTGACTCTTTTAAAAAGTTTTGTGACAATCTAGGAATTCAACTAAGATTCGCCTCGGTGGCGTACCCCCAAGCCAATGGACAAGCTGAGGTCAGTAACCGAACCATATTACATGGCTTAAAAACTCGACTTGAAGGAGCCAGAGGCACATGAGCAGATGAGCTACCCACCATTTTATGGGCTTATCGGACGACTAGTAGAGTCGCTACCGGAGAAACTCCCTTCAATCTTGTATACGGGACAGAAGCCTTAATCCCCATAGAAATTTCAGCGAAGTCCCCAAGGTTAATGGCATATGAAGAGGAGGATGGTGCGAGGAATTCTGAAGCATTGCAAGAAAATTTGGATCTGATTGAAGAGTAGAGAGATAACGCTGCCATGAAGATAGCTGCATATCAGAGAAGAATAGCCAGTTATTTCAATTCTCGGGTTAAGAATAGACCCATGAAAGAAGGAGATTTAGTACTTCGGAGATCTGTCGTAACCAACGCGCTAAGGGAAGATGGAAAACTACGAGCCAATTGGGAAGGACCATATCATATCCTAAAGTTGATCGGACCCAACACTTGCATTTTACAAACTCTTGAAGGAGACACCATGGGAAAAACATGGAATCTGAATTATCTGAAGTTGTATACAAACGATGTACCTGAACAACTATCTGCAATAATATAAAGTCCTGAACAGGACCGTGGACGTAGGCACACTTTGCCGAACCACGTAAAAAATGCTTGTGTCTATATGAATGCCATTTTGTTTTTGCTGAAACACGATCGAGCCCGTTGTCCCGCTTAGGGCCCGGCAACGAGGTAAAAATCGATCAAACCTGTTGTCCCGCCTACGGCCCGGCAACGAGGTCAAACGCGATCGAGCCCGTTGTCCCGCCTATGGCCCGACAACGAGGTAAAAATCGGTCAAGCCCGTTGCCTCGCCTACGGCCCGGCAACGAGGTCAAACGTGATCGATCCCGTTGTCCCGTCTATGGCCCGGCAATGAGGTAAAAATCGATCAAGCCCGTTGCCCTACCTACGACCCGGTAACGAGGTCAAACACGATCGAGCCCGTTGTCCCGCCTATGGCCCGGCAACGAGGTAAAAATTGATCAAGCCCGTTGCCCTGCCTAAGGCCCGGCAACGAGGTCAAATGCGATCGAACCCGTTGTCCCGCCTATGGCCCGGCAACGAGGTAAAAATCGATCAAACCCGTTGCCCCGCCTACGGCTCTACAACGAGGTCAAACACGATCGAGCCCGTTGTCCCACCTATGGCCCGGCAACGAGGTAAAAATTGATCAAGCCTGTTGCCCCGCCTAAGGCCCGGCAACGAGGTCAAATGCGATCGAGCCCGTTGTCCCGCCTATGGCCTGGCAACAAGGTAAAAATCGATCAAGCCCGTTGCCTCGCCTATGGCCCGGCAACGAGGTCAAATGCAATCGAGCCCGTCGTCCCGCCTATGGCCCGGCAACGAGGTAAAAATCGATCAAGCCCGTTGTCTCGCCTACAGCCCGGCAACGGGGTAAAATTTGATCAAACCCGTTGCCCCGCTTACAGCCCGGCAACAAGGAGAAATACGCTCAGGATCAACACATTGTGCATAATTCAAAAACGAACGAGAGGTCTTGGCCTCATATCAGAGACGACAGCCAGGGGTAACAAAGAAAGAGTAAATCAAACAATAAAAGAACAAGGCGTGCCGGATAGGACCAAGAAGAAAATATTTCATTGATAAAGCATAGTTCTCTTACAAAAAAAAAAGGGGGGAGCAGCAGCAATAGCGAAAAACAAACTACAATGGGGACCTACTCGCGGGAGCGAGATCTACGAGACGAACGCCGAGTAGATCCAAAGGACACAACAGGAACCTCAGGAGACCCTGTGGGAAGTTCCCCTTCCTCAGCCTCGGCCGCATGAGGAAAGTCTTCAGCAATTGCCCCAGAAGCTTCTCCAATGACTCCGGGATCGGCCGTCGCACTTTCTCCCCCACTCTTAAAAGAAAACGGATCCCAGGGGCCCGTCAGATTATCCAAGTCATCCACCAAGTGAGAGTCCAAGTAAGAAGGAGGACTCATGGTCTCATTTGGCTCATATTGACGCCAATCCACTTCATGAGACTCTTCAACTCCGGGAGTAAGAAAAAGTTCCAGAAAACTCTCTCCCGGACGCTGAGACTCCAGGTGGGTGCGAGCAAGGTAAAACCCATACTTCAGGAAACTGGAAGCATATTTTCCCTTCCTATCCTGACAATCTTTTGAGAGACGATATTCTTTTACTGCTTGAGCTCGAATATCTCGGGCATCCCTACGGCTTATCTTCAATTCAGACAAACGCAAGGAATGTTCCTGCATGAACGCTTCGTGTCGCGCTGCCAACTCCACATTCTTTTGCTCTTCAGCTCCAAGCCTAGAGCGTAAATCTTCATTCTCCTTATGAAGACTCGAGCTACCAGCGGAAGCCTCAGACAATCGCTCATTCATACGCCCAATCTCTTCCTCTGCATTCTTCATCCCAAGCTCCGCCCGACGAGCGCGTTCCTTTAGCACCAGACGCTCATCATTCCATGAAGATTGGCATCGCCTCCAATCTGACATCTGGGCCTCCACCTGCTCACGATAGGCCCTGTCCCTGGCATTAGAAGCAACCATCCCTTGGACCCCCTGCACCAGAAGCTGCTCTACCTCATCTCTGGTTTGAGCATAGTTGCCGCCAATAAAGCGTCGTTCTTCTCGAGGGAGAATGGTAGAATAAATGAGACGAGCACCAATTCCTGGTTCAGTGACGGAGTCTGTCTCCAACACGCCCGGAGAAACTTCAAAGTCCCGACCCATGAGTTTCCTACCATCTCCAAGAATCATAGTACGCCTCACATCCCCTGGAGGAGGAAGTATAGGAGGTGGCCTCAATGACTTCTCGCCTTCAAGACGACGACGATCTTTTCTATTTGGAATAACAGGATGGCGACATTCTTCCTCCACTCGGGCCATATCACCAGCAAACCGAGAGGACGAACTTCGCCCCCCTCGAGAATTGGGAGCAGGAGAGGGGATATTGATTGCTTCTTCATGAGAAAGAGGAATCGATGGAGGACTTTCCGTTTGGGAAGGAAACTCAGCACTTGAGGGATCACTTCTCGGGCGACGCCGCCTTTCCACCCCTGTTGGAGAAACGCCGGCAGGCCTGCGAGAACGAGGAGGACGAGAGCTTGTAGCTCCCTCAATACTTGGGGGAGGAACCCCAGACGATGCCGCAGCACGCGCCTCCTCTTCACGTTGCAGTCTACGCACCTCCCTCAACCTACTCACTCCAGCCATCTCTGCAAAAATCAAGGCAAAACCTTCAAAATGGGAAAAATAAATATAATAAAGAAGAAAAGAAGGCAACGTCAAAAATATATTCTACGCCCAGGAGTGTTTTCCTCCTGAGGATCGAAAGGAGGATGCGAAGACGACTCAGGCATTTCCATCTCCTCCTCCTCGACCCCTTCCATTTCCTGATTGAACAACATAGAAGACTGAGGAGGAGCAGTTGGTGTTACGACCCCCCAGCCTGCGGCTCTGAAATTCTCCACCGTCAAGAGGCTCATCAAATCGATGGGGCCTTGTGCTGACAGCATCTCTACAAGACGACGATATACACCCCGAACTTCCTTACAAGGAGGGAACCCTTGGCTAGCATCCTGATGATTCCAGTGCAAAGGTGCATCCCAGGTAGGCGGAGGTCCTATCACTACCCATCGCTTTTCAAATCGATTGATCTTATTTGGTAGAGCGTCGAACAACTCGAAGCCCTGAATCTTTTGGAGCGTATAAAGGGCACGGTCCTTACTAGCTTTTCGCAACTGATAAAAACAACTGAAAAGCATTAAAGAAGGGGTACATCCCTCTGCTGGCAAAGCACAGAAAGGCCAACCATCTGGGCCCAACCATTAGGGTGAATTTGGGCAGGAACAATCTGATAATGCCGTAGCCATGCCATGGCGAAAGGTGGAAGGGGAAAGCGGAGCCCCATCTCAAACGAAGCAAAATGAATTCCCAAGGAGCCCTCATCTACTTGAGAAGGATCCGGCTCGTCGAGGCGAGGATACCTCACCATAAAACCAGAAGGTGTGGCGTCATAAATCTTCTCGAAAGCATCATATCGAAGCCGAGAGCTTGAAGTATCAGGGATGTGCGCGGGGCTAGGGGGTGATGCCGGTCTTCTCCTCGACATATTCAAGAAATTCGAGACTGTTACCTGGTTACAAGAGAGAAGACGAAAGGTCACAGCGAACAAAACACCTGCACAAAAGACAAAAAACATCAGTATAAGGCAGAAGAAAGAAGCTATCGAAGAAAAATCGGGCGATTAAAGGCATAAAAGAGTGAGAGAAGGTCGAAGCCACTCTGCCACAATCGAGTAAGGGGCCACTCGGTCATGACCGAGTGGCCTCAGCTAAAAACACGGCCACTCGGTCATGACCGAGTGGCCTCGGCCGAAAAACACGGCCACTCGGTCCTATAAATCACCCCCTTCCCTCAATGAAAGCAAGACGTGGCCCAGAAAATGCGCCGAGACCTGAGAGAATTCGAGTTTGAAAGTGACGTGCTTGTGAATCAAATGAAGACTTGACTCCCTATTTATAGGAGCTCAAAAAGTGAAAAATACCGAAATTTCCAAAAAAGATACAAAAAATGAAGGATAAAAGCGCGTAAATGGCCTACCAAAGAAAGCAAAGAAGACAAAAGACGACGATGTAAAATTCCAGGAAACTTATACTCTTTTACCCGACCTCTCGACTAAAAGAGCAGGGAGCAATTGATGTACCCGGAAAGATGAAGGCAGACAAAGCGGCAGCAAGGAAACAAAAAAGACCCCCTTGGCTAGGCCAAGGGGGGCCATGGCGAGTGACCAAGCCAAGTGGCCAAGGCCACTCGGCATGGTCGAGTGGCCTGGCCACTCGTCATGGTCGAGTGGCCAAAGCCACTCGACGCAAGAAAGTGGCCTGGCCACTCGGCATGACCGAGTGGCCAAGGCCACTCGCCCACTGCCAAAAGTGGCCAAGGCCACTCGGCATAGCCGAGTGGCTTGACCACTCAAGCTGACCGAGTGGCCAAGGCCACTCGGTCTAAACGAGTGGCCTCAACCACTCGGCAGCCTCCGAGAAAGACCCCCCACCCGAGTGGGGGGCTCACCCGACATCGCCCGAAACCCTTCGTGGCCCAGCCCATGGGCCCCAAGAATTTCGAAACGGGCCCCGAGATTCCTGTCGAAAATATCGCGAGAACTCTCTCTCTCCTCCACTATAAATACAAGACTTGATTTTCGACTCAAGGTACGCTATTTTGAGCAATTAAAGTACGATTTGGTATTTTCTCTCGAGATCTAATTTAAGCATCAGAGGGTTTGCGCGGGGACCCCCACCCGCGCCCTAACGGTGCTCTCGTTTTGTAGGCCACTCGGTCACAAGGTCACTCGGTCACCACGCCACTCGGTCACCCTCAGGGCCACTCAGTCACCCGGTCACTCGGTCACCAGGCCACTCGTTCATCACAAGGTCACTCGTCACTCCGAGGCCTCTCGTCACTCCGAGGCCACCCGTCACTCCGGGGTCACCCGTCACTCCGAGGCCTCTCGTCACTCCGAGGCCACCCGTCACTCTGAGGTCACCCATCACTCTGAGGTCACTCGTTACTACGACGCCACTCGTCACTCTGAGGCTACCCGTCACTCCGAGGCCTCCCGTCACTCCTAGGCCACCAGATCATCTTTGAGGCCACCAGATCACTTTTGACCACCAGATCATTTTTGAGGCCCTCAGATCATCAGCCCGCAAGATTATCAGCCCATCAGACCATCAGATCTGTTGGTTTATCAGACCTAAGACTTCCTCAGATCCAATTCCTCGTCCAGATTTTTCATTAGTGAAGGCACGACTCCCGAGATACTTGCGTTTGACTGCAATAAAAAAAAATAGATTGTTGTATAGGCAACAACAATTTTAAAAATTCATATGTGACCCCTTAACAACCATATATTAAAAACATATCTCCGTATGCATATTTTATTTTTTGACTATTAGATAGACAACGCTAAATTTTCTAATTGGGGATATGGAGGATTGGAAATTTTGAATATGAGATCTCGACCTTAGTAGATCCACGTTTTTTGGATGTAAACCTTTTGGGATTCATATTTACATTTACAGATTATTATAAATTAATTCAATCCTTATAGATTCTTCTTTACTTGCAAGTAGTAAAGGGAATCCCTAATAAAGATAAAAAAAAATGTGATTTGAAATGAAAAAAAGGTTATCAAATAATATTTGATATTGAAACTCGCTTGTCCAAAATCAAATCTAGACAAACTAAAATTAGTTTAACTTAAAACTTAATTCTTAACCGTCTAATAAGTTAAGTTTGCCAAACAGTTCTGAACCTATTATTTTCTAAGTGTAGTTAGGGAATATGAATAAATTTCAAAGGATCAAATTAATTCGTAAAGGCTGGTCATGTTAATATATTTTTTTATGGTAGATACCCAAGCATATATCTATCAATATCGTTTCATGCCAATTTCAATTTTATTTGCGTAACTAATTGATTAAATGTGCTAATGACGTGTAGGTCTAGTGGCACTGTCACAAGAATTAGGGGTTGATGTTAAGGGTTATATTCTAGTTGTGTACTCTGTTCCTTTTTCGCAATGCATTGCGCTCCCTAGCTTGTAACAAAAAGAAAGAAAAAGCTAACTGATTAAATAGCTAATTAGGGGTTGAATCGTTAATATTATTAAACTTTAATTTTAAGAGCACTTAATTAGCTTTATATATGATGTAACAAAGAAGTTGTTTTCTTGCAGGAAACGGTCCCCAAGCTGCTAACTCACCAATTCTTAGAGCTGTTTTCACAAAATCAAAATATGCTGTCAATCAAAACCACCCTTCCAGTGGGTTTCAATTCAAGGTTTGCGTGCCATGAGAGTAGAGAAGGTAGTTATCACAATCATTCTCATTTAACTTCAAAAAGACTATAACCAACCAAAAAGACAATGTTCAATCTTTTGCAGGAAACAAATAAGGAGAGTGTTGGTGTTTTCCCTAAATTTGATTCCATGGGTGACCGTTGATGCTAGCCAGTTAATAAAAAGAAATTACAAGACTATACTGTGGTTTTGTTTTCCCTCTTTTCAATAACACCATAATCTGTTATTTATTGTGCATTTAGGTGGAAATTTATAGCAACACATGCTATAAGAAAGTGCAAGACTATAACACTACCAAAAAAAAAAAAAAAATGAATTCTAGCTGCGGTTTTCAAGACCGCCATAGATACAGCCGTTAGCAATTTTTAGCAATCGCTGGAATAAACTGCCGTGAAATTAATTTTTTTGCGGTAGTTTAAGAATTGCGCCGCTGAAAATAAATGAGGTTTAGAAGTTTAATGGCCGCTATTTCCAGCCACGTGCATGCTAGAATTTTAATTCAACATTTATTTCTCGAGTTTCAAACTCGAGACCTCCCTTACGCACATATGCGCACGAAGCCTGCTAAATTGGAAAGCATCCATGATATATATTTGCGTAAATGATATATATAGTAATCTAACCACTATTTTTTAGAATTTCATTTGGATCCTATAAACTCAACTTTTCATAATTACATTTTCACCCCCAAGTTTTCAAAAATACACTTGGCAATATAAAATAAAGTTTTTAGAATTACATTTCAATCCCCAAACTTTTGAAAATTACACTTGACCCACAAACTCAAGTTTTCAAAATTACATTTCGACCCACTAAGTTTAAGAAATTACACTTGAGCCCATATATTATCAAAATTAATTGATTAAAAATAAAAACAAAAGTTAACATATCTTTTTTAAAATTTCTTTTCATAAAATATATTAAATTATCAAAATTTAATATATTTTAATTTGAATATTAGATTATTTTTAAAAATAAAATTTAATTATTTAAGTATTTAATTAATAAATTTCAAATTTTAATTTTTAAATTATTTAATTAATATATTTTGCAACTGTTTCTAACCGTTGCTAAAACTAATTTATTTTATTTTTTAATTATTAAAAAATTTTCTAAAATTTTTAGAAAATCACTATAAATTTTAATTATTTAATTAATAATTTTGCGGCGGTTCCTAACCGTCACTAAAACTAATTTATTTTTATTTTTTAATTATTAAATTTTTTTCTAAATTTTAGCAACCATTTTTAGGAAACTGTGGCAAAGTTTTAATTTTTTAATTATTTAATTAATAATTTTGCAACGATTCTATCTACCGTACAATTTTTTAAAAACTGTCGCAAAATTTAATTTTAAAAATTTTTGTTTTAAAATTTTTAAATTTAGTGACAGTTTTCCAAAACCACCACAAAATGCTGAAGAAATTGTCGCAAAAATCATATTTTGCGGCGGTTTGTAAACCGCCGTAAAATGCTGTGTTTTGCAACGGTTTTGACAACTATCGCAAAAAAATCGTCACAAAATAACTTATTTTTTGTAGTGTAAGGTTTATTCTTTTAGTGTCACATAAATTTAAGAATCTTATATGTTTTATGAGATTGTGGATGCTTTGACAGATCAAAAAAGCTATCCATTGTTGCTTTGTTAACGTGTGAACCCAAATATGTTACAACATCCTCAAGTGCGTGTCAAGGAATTTGGTTGAACAATATGTCAAGCCAGAATCATGTTCTAGTTGAAGGGCCTATGAAAATCTTTATGGATAATTCTTCTGTAATTGAGTTAGCAAAAAATCCAATTATGCATGGAAGAAGCAAGCACCTTGACCCCTGGTTTCATGATCTAAGAGATCAAGTTAATGGGATTTAATTGAGTTGATCTATTGTGAGTCCGAGAATCAGGTGGCAACATTTCCACAAAGCTCTTAAAGTTTGAAGCATTTGTGAAGCTGAAGAAGATGCTAGGCATGACAGTTCTAACAAAGTCTAAATTAAGGAAAGATGTTGATGTTAATCTAGATTAGATGTTGATTAGAGATTGACTTAGATTAGGATTCTATCTTTGTTATTTTTTTATCTTGTTTTTTCCAAATAAATAGTTTATCATTAGGATTGAGTTCATCTCTCCTAGTTATCTGATCTCTTAATCAAGTTTTATCTTTATCACTAGAAATTTAATCCCTATCATTGATCTAATCCAAGTAATATAAATAAGTGGGTTGTGAAGCATTATTCACTTCTTCAGAAATAAATTATTCATTCAATAAATTTTGCTTCCCTTCTCATTGTTCTACTTTCATTATTTCTAGTCTTCTAGTGGTTTGCACCAAGAGTCCAAATGGGGTGACTGGCATTGATTTTCAATGTGTTAACTTATTAGAAACCTAAGTTGCATGGAAACGCGTTTGTAATGCTATTTCAACGTTTCCAAATCGTTTCTCATTTCGGAAACAGCGAAGACGGCCCGAAATGATTTTCGGGTCGTTTCTGTAAATTGTGAAACATTTGGAGGTCATTTTGCAATTTTCTAAATTTAAATGGAAATACGATTCAAGCGAAACGTGTTTCTGATTCCAACAACAGCGGCCACGCCCCATTCATACCCAAGGTCGGCCGAAGCCCCCTCATTTCCCCTTTCTTTTTCTTCTTCTTTCTGGGGTTGGAGTTGCGCCCGTGAAGCGAGCAAGTTGTAGCAATTATTAAGGGACAAACTTTGCCCCAATTAAAGGCATTCGAATTAAAGATAATTCGGAGCAATTGTTGGCAAAAAATCTAAAATAATTGTTGGAGAGATAAGGCTATATAATACATATATATGTTTTTTGTCTGCGTGTGTGTGTGAAAAGGCAGAGGGCGAGAGCTGTGAGAGAAGCTGAGAGTTACAACGAGAATGAGAGAGGCTGAGAGCTCAAGGAGATCAAGAGAAAGAGAGGTGGGAGCGATGCTAGTGGCCGAAGGCGCAGCCATGGCAGCTGCGAAGCTGCTGTTGCACAGCCATGGTCGCGACCATGGCAACACCTCTAGGAGGCAGGGGCAACGATGCACGCTAGCAATGACCGCGATTGGAGCAGGCAGTGTGCAAGGGGGCGTGAAAGTGTGCTCAGAAGTGTTGTTGGTGGCTGAGCTAGTAGCCAAAACCAGCCGTGGCCGGCGGACAGCAACCATGGCCACACGCAGCGACCATGGCAGCACGACAAAGGCGAAGACAATAAGCTCGGGCGGCCAGCAACGGTTGCAACGGAGGTCGGTGATGGCACAGACAACGAACAGCGAGGCCGCGGTGGCCGGTGGTGGTTTCGTGCGGCGGCTAGGCATAGTTGTGTTGCATGGGAGTTGTAGGGGAAGAAGAAGAATTAGAAGAAGAAGGAGAAGAAAAAAAAAAGAAAAAAAGAAAAGAAAAAAATAGAAATAAATGCCAGAAAATTCTGAAAAATAGGAAATAGTCTTGTATTAATATTTTGGAGTTTTTAACGAGAAAAATAGTTTGGGCACGCATTTCGAGATAATGTGCAAAAATCAAGATGGTGCAAGAAAATTAATGTGGTGCACAAAAATTGATGTAGTGTGCGAGAATCGAGGCTGGGCATGAGAATTGAGGCAAGTGTCGGGATCAAGGTTGTCCACAAAAATCGAGGCATGTCCTGCATACCGAGAAAGCCTGATGGACTAAGTAAAGGTGAGTAAAATTTGTTAGAAAATTAGGAATGTTATTTTATGAATTATTATTGAGAAATATTTGAGAAAATAATTAAGATATATTTAGTTTAAATTTATTAAGGAAAAATGGAAGAAAATGCATAAAAAATGAGGAAATTAATGTTTTGAAATATTTAGTGATTAAATATGATTTATAGGATTGTTGTGCTCGAGATAAAGTGATTGGTGCAACTTTTAAGGGTTGGCACAAAAATTGAGGTCAAGCACACAAATCAAGGCGATGCGCTTTTTTTGAGATATTCTGAACTTCGTGCTAAGGTAAGTGGTACTTCCCAACTGAATTTAGTTTTATGAAAATACTTGGTTTGTAAGTTGGTCGACCCCAAAATCTGATTTTATGTAAATGATTTTATCATATTGTCATGCCTTCATATGAGTATGTCATGTAGATTGCATTTACATGTTTTGATTTTTGAAATATGCATATGAGCATGATGAGATTCATGATCATACGTTGCATGAGTTTGGCATTAGGTACTGGCGTCGTTGCTTTGCCAAAGGTGCACCCATACACCCGGGTGTAGCAGGGAAACTGGAAAAATGGCGGATAATCTTAAGGTGCAATTGACCCAAACATGAGAGTTATAATGTTATGTGCATTGCATATATACATGAGTAGTAACTGTTTTGTTCTCTTACTTAGATGATTCATCATAACTTGGATTTTGCCCCTGAAATATTCAAACGTTCCAGATGGAGATGATAGCAGATACGAAGATAAATAAGGCATGAAATGGCACTTAGAAAAGTGCATGATGAGTTGAATGTATATTATGTAGCCCATGTATTTAAGTTCTGTTACTTTGAATTCTGAATGTTTTGAGAAATGATGATGTATAACCTTAATTATGGTTAATGATGATGTAAGAATTAATTTATGATTAATTTTAAGATGTTAGGTTCGATTCTAACTTCCGCATTTAATGTTTATGATTATTCTCTTCGAGATAAATGTATGGAGATTTTTGGATAGATACGAGGAGTGATATGATTTAGCAATTGTTTTTAAATAGAAAAAATTTATTATCTCAGAATTGTCCCAAGTAATAGCACGCTCGGAAAACGGGGCATTACAGTTGGTATCAAAGCGAATTGATAACTGGAGACCTAGAAAAGTTTGACTTGGAGATTAACTAGTATTTTCAGTTGAAGACTCTCGTAGCTTAACCCTATTTGGAGATTTAAGGAATAACAACTTGGAGATTTAAGGGGATCTGATAACGTTAGAGCCAGTATGTAAGAACCCCAAGTAGAGACTAAAGGGAAAAAGAAATTGATGGTTCGTAGAATGAAGTCCCTATTTAGATATTAGTGATTGTTAGTTGAAGTCTTAGAGGTTATTGATTGAGGATCTAACCTTGTTAAGTGATAAGGTAGCTGGTCAAGATGACCTAGCTATGAAAGATAGGGGTCTGATGATATGATTCGAACATAAGGATGGTTCGGTAACCATGATTATGGATCTAAGAAATTTGGAGACTATTGATTTGAGGTTATTAGTTGAAATCAATGCGATGAATGATAGAAGAACTAGTAGTTATCGAGAATGATTGAATCATGGATGATCAGTTTGATGTGACATAACCTAGCTGTTGAGTTAGGATCGAATGATAGGTAATTTCGAGAATTATTTAGAGTCTCGGAAATAAGATGTGTAGATCGAAAGCCATAGGATTTGAGTCAAGGAAAAAAGATATGATGTCAGACTTAGATATTTATATTCTAAGGATAGGAAAATAGTATTGGCTAAGATGATGGGCCCAAGTCCCAATGAACTGGGGTGCGAGGTGTGCCACTGGCTGGTTAAAGAAGATGGAAGCCTAAGGAATCGACCCAGAATAAGATGGGCCATTTTGTGAAGACATGATCCAAGGAAAGAAGAGCAAGTAAGGTCTTGAATATGGACAGTGTCCTATTTAAAGAGTTGTATCAAGGTTCATGGTCATCTTGGGAGTAGGTGATGAGACAACCATTATGAGGCTCGAGAGGTAGATTAATCTTGGTGTCTAATATGGCAATGTTAGTGGGATCATGAGATAGGTCGTATCGACCTTAAGGGAGGATGATGAGAAACCTAGTCGACAGAATTTGTGACTACGGTGTAGTGTGCCAAATGGGTTTGAGTATTCGAAAGTTCGTGAAAAGGGACATGTGAATAAGCCTTGTGCATTTGAATGGAAACCTAAATCGTTATTTGAGGTTTAAGGTATCATTAATAAAGAGTCTTTGGAGATTTTTGATGTTCAGTTGTTCACAAAATATAGTTGGAACCAGATATCATGACCTAATTTGAGGTCTTCGAAGATAAATTGATTTGAGATTCTTGAGGAATTTCTTTAAATGATTGATTTTAAGGGCCATTGGGAATCTATGGATTCGTGAGAAACTTTAGAGTTTTCAGGAAGAAATCCAACGAGGATTGGAGTACCATAGGTGATATAAGTACCTACCCGCTCGAGTTAGTGAGGTGGTTATAGATTGTCGTCTCGAAGGTTGTGAGAATCTTTGGCGTGATTGAGAAAATCAGGTGATGGAAGATTATCAGGATGTCAGGTCTCAGTGATAGATCGGAATCTATTAGAGATCCAAGATTTTTGAATTTGGAGAATGAAACTCGTGTATGGATATACAGTTAGTTTAGTTATCCTTAGTGGACAACTTAGGAGATGTATAGGTGGATGATCATTAAAATGATGTCAGGGAGTAATAAATATAAGGAGCCTGTTGATATATGGTACATACACTTATGGTTAGTGAAAAATCATAAGAAAATTGGAAGATGCTAGTATATATTCTCTGAAGATTTATCGATTATTGGGAGTATCTCTTAAGGATGAGTTTGAATTGATAGCTCGAGGTTATCAGATGTTAAGCTGTGTGTGGCTTGATTGAGGATGTAAATTATCAGGCTTTGGAAGAGGTGATAATTAAGTGTCGATATCTTTACCTCGAATTTGATGAATTATAAAACAGTTGTAAGAGGCTGAGATATTTTCTAGATTGATGTGCGATCGAGGGTAAGATAAGGAAATAAGGTATTATGGAATCGACATTTTGATGATGGGGATATTGAGATGAGGATCTCAGAATTGATGATATACTGGTGTCTTAAGGATTGACCATGATTAGAGTTGGTTGACATGAAATGTTATCACTCAAGGATTAATTCAAGCAATTTGATGATCAAATGGTTAATTCGATGATATAAAATGTTATTTGAGGATCACTTTGAAAGTGAAATTCGAAAGGCATGCGTGATTCACAAGTGTACTTGTCTAGGGATTGATGAGCATGGTCAACCCAATGGTTCTAATTTTGAGATGCGCGATGGCAGTCTCAAGTTTCAAATAGGATATACATGCTAAAGATCTTGTGATTAAGAGAGGATTATAGTCAAAATAATTTTTCTTGGGATATGTGTGATCGCCTGTGAAGAGCTTCAACGGGATTATTAGAGATAAGATAATGAGGTATGCTCTTCCCTAGTTATTTAATTAGTCAGGTGCTAATTTCGATGATGAAATTTTGAGATATAGAATCTATGGCAAATTTTGAGGACGAAATTTTTGTAAGGAGGGGAGAATGTAATATCCCAAATTTTTTAAAGAGCTTAAAAGTAATTTTAACGTGGGCCTTAGGTGAAATTATCAAAAGATTAGGGGTTTAAGTATAATTTCTTACAGTTATAAGTTCCGAATCAACTGTAGGGAATGTCCCAGAGTATAATTGTCTAAGGAAAATGATATGCTCTCGATGAGCATTTGAAGTACGATTTATGGTATTAAAAAAAATCAGAATTGTGACGATTTTTGGTACAGCTAATATATAGTTTCGATTCAGGCTGAAAAACTGAATCATCGTAAGGGATTCCCGAGAAGTCAACGGAACCCTAGGGGGGCTTCGGTTTTTCATAAGGATCAATCCTGAAGTGATTTCAGGACGAAACAAGGGTCTAGTGAGGGCGCAAAGATGAAATCGTCCTTATCAAGTAAGTCATGAGTTATTAATTTTGAATTTTTGGTATCGTAATGCAAATAAATTTGATGTCTGAGGATGTAAATGCAATTAATGAACTTCACAGGTAAAATAGAGAGAAAATTGGGGTTTCAATATGTAATTTTTATATATAAAATATAATATATGTATATAATATATATACATGTGTGTGCGTGCGCCAGTGAAGCGGGCAAGTTGCAGCAATTATTAAGGGACAAACTTTGCCCTAATTAAAGGCATTTGAATTAAAGATAATCCAGAGCAATTGTCGGCAAAAAATCTTGAATAATTGTTGGAGAGATAAGGCTAGATAATACATATATATGTTGTGTGTGTGCGTGTGTGTGTGAAGAGGTAGAGGGCGAGAGCTGTGAGAGAAGCTGAGAGTTGCAACGAGAATAAGAGAGGTCGAGAGCTCAAGGAGATCGAGAGAGAGAGAGGTGGAAAAGATGTTGGTGGCTGGAGGTGCGGCCATGGCAGCACTGCGAGGAGGTAAGGGCAATGATGCACGAGAGCAACAACCGCGATCGAACCAGGCAGTGCGCAAGGGGGCATGAGGAGGTGCTCAGAAGTGTTGTCGGTGGCTGAGCTGGTAGCCGAAACCAACCGCGGCCGGCGGACAGCAACCATGGCCACATGCAACAGCCATGGCAGCAAGGCGAAGACAGTAAGGTCGGGCGGCTGATAGCAGTCGTGATGGAGGTCGGTGATGGCGCGGGCACCGAACGAAAAGGTCGTGGTGGCCGGTGACGACGGCGTGTGGTAATTGGGCATGGCTGTGTCACCCGGGGGTTGCGAAGGAAGAAGAAGAAGAAGAAAAAGAAGAAAAAGAAAAGAAATAAAAGGAAAAGAAAAAAATAAGAAAAAAATAGAAATAAATGCCAGAAAATTCTGGAAAATAGGAAATAGTCTTTTATTAATATTTCGGAGTTTTTAGCGAGAAAAATGGTCTGAGCATGCATTTCGTGGCAGTGTGCAAAAATCAAGATGGTGAACAAAAATTGATGTGGTGCATGAAAATTGATGTGGTGTGCGAGAATCGAGGCTGGGCACAAGAATTGAGGCAAAGCTAGGGGATCAAAGTTGTGCATGGAAATCGAGGCATGTCCTGCATACCGAGAAAGCCTGAAGGGCTAAGTAAAGGTGAGTAAAATTTGTTAGAAAATTCTAGAAAATTAGGAAAATTATTTTATGAATTATTATTGAGAAATATTTGAGAAAATAATTAAGAAATATTTAGTTTGGATTTATTAAGGGAAAATAGAAGAAAATGCATAGAAAATGAGGAAATTAATATTTTGAAATATTTAGTGATTAAATATGATTTATAAGATTATTGTGCTCAAGATAAAGTGATTCGTGCAACTTTTGAGGGTTGGCACGAAAATCGAGGTTGGGCACGCAAATCACGGCGATGCGCGTTTTTTGAGATATTCCAAACTTCGTGCTAAGCTAAGTGGTACTTCTCAACTGGATTTAGTTTTATAAAAATACTTGGTTTGTAAGTTGTTCGACCCCAAAATCTGATTTTATGTAAATGATTTTATCATGTTGTTATGCCTTGATATGAGTATGTCATGTAGATTGCATTTACATGTTTTGATTTATGAAATATGCATATGAGCATGATAAGATTCATGTTCATACGTTGCATGGGTTTGGGATTAGGTACTAGCATCGTTGCTTTGCCAAGGGTGCACCCATACACCCCGGTTTGACAGGGAGACTAGAAAAATGACGGGTAATTTTAAGATGCAGTCAATCCAAACATGAGAATTATGATGTTATGTGCATTGCATACATACATGAGTAGTAAATTTTTTGTTCCATTACTTAGATAATTCATCATCTAACTTAGCCTTTGCCCCTAGAATATTCAAACGTTCTAGATGAAGACTGTAGTAGATACGTAGATGAATGAGGTATGAAATGGCACTTAGTAAAGTGCATGATGAGTTGAATGTATGTTATGTAACCCATGTATTTAAGTTATGTTACTTTGAATTCTAAACGTTTTGAGAAATGAGGATGTAAGAATTAATTTATGATTAATTTTAAGATGTTAGGTTCGATTTTAGCTTCCGCATTTAATATTTATGATGACTCTCTTTGAGATAAATGTACGAAGATTTTGGGATAGATACGAGAAGTGATATGATTTAGTAATTATTTTTAAATAGAAAAAATTTATTATTTCAGAATTGTCCCAATTAATAGCGCGCTCGAAAAACAAGGTATTACAATCAAAATGGCCAAATTTTGTAAAGTAAATAAATTTCAAATTATAAAATAATAAATTCATAATTGGATTTGTTCATATATATATAATTATGGTGTGTGTGTGTATATATAATAAATGAAATAAATATTTATGGCTTAAAATTTATTTAAGAAAAATTTGTTAGTCTCCAAAGTAGCCAAATTTTGCAAAGTAAATAAATTTTGAGCTATAAATTATTTTCAATTTCCCATAAACATTATAGTTAATGACATTAAAGTTTTTCTTGATATTTGTTTCTGGGTAAATTAAAGTTTGCATTATAAGGCTATTCAAGATTAGCCCAAAGGTTAATTATTTGTCCTTATAATTGTCAAACATGAATGTGATAATTCTTATATTCTGTTAGTTTTATTTTGCATATCCAAAGATAGTAAATAGATCTAGTTGGTGCATATTTAATTATCAATTATTGTTTTATTTTGTACATCTTATTATCGCCCAAAGAAGAACTATGATGTGCCTTATGATTAATATCTAAATCTAAAATTACGTGAATTTTTCAATATATTAATATATGAGTATTTAAATTTCTTTGCAGTATCTGCACCTGTTTCAATGCATTCGCAAGCATCATCTGTTCCATTTTTCAATGGATTAAATTTCTCCGACTAGAGTGAACAAGTTCAATTTCACTTAAGTGTTCTGAATCATGATTTAGCACTTAGAATCGAGAAACCAGTTGATCTCTCCGATAAAAGCACCGATGAGCAAAGGGAATTCTATGAAGTATGGGAGAGATCAAACAGATTGTGCCTTATGTTTATGCGGATGACCATTGCAAACAACATAAAGTCAGTGTTTCCCATAGTTGAAAACGGTAAGGAACTTATGAAGTTTGTGGAATGGCATTCCCAGACTACTGATAAGTCTCTAGCCGATACATTAATGAGTTCTTTGACCACCATGAAATATGATGGTTCTCGTACCATGCATGAACACATTCTGGAAATGACCACCTTAGCATCGCAATTAAAGACCTTGGGAATAACCATGGATGAGTATTTCTTGTTACAATTTATTCTCAATTCCTTGCCTCCAGAGCAATACGGGTAATTTCAAATGAACTATAACACTATAAAGGATAAGTGGAATGTCGATGAATTGACCAGTATGCTTATTCAAGAGGAGACGAGGCTGCAAAACCAAAGAGTTCATTCTGTTCATTTCCTGAAGCATCAAGAAGCTAGTAAAAGTTTCAAGAAGAGAAGTGGCAAGAGCAAGAAGAAAGGTCCTTGTAACCTGAACGATTCTTCGAAAGGTGCTCATAAATAACCTGTGGTAGGTGTCACTTTTGTAAGAAAATTGGACACATGAAGAAAGACTGCTTAAAATGTAAAGTTTAGTTCAAAAAGAAAGGTAAGCATTGTGCTTTAGTATATTATGAATCAAACTTTACTGAAGTTCCACATATCACTTGGTGGACTAATTCTAGTTCTACTACTCATATTTCTAATACGATACAGGGGTTCCTTACAATCCGAACCACAAGGCCAAATGAAAGTTTTGTGTTCAAAGCTCCTATTGAAGGCATTGGCACTTACCGTTTGATTCTGGATACCGGACATTACTTAGATTTATTAGAAACTTTTTATGTTCCTACATTTACTTGAAACTTAGTTTCATTACAGAAACTTGATGTAGTTGGTTTTTCTTTTAAATTTGGTTATGGATCTTTTAGTTTATTCAAACATACCAGTTTTATTGGTTCTGGTGTATTATGTGATGGTCTCTATAAGTTTAAACTTGATAATGTGTTTGTTGAGACTTTGATGACCTTGTATCATAATGTTGGTACTAAACGCAGTTTAGTTAATGAAAATTCAGCTTACTTGTGGCATAAACATTTGGGAAATATATATAAAAAAAGGACAGAAATATTAGTAAAGCACGAAATTCTTTTATACAGCTTCTTGAAATTATACACACCGACATTTGTGGACCTTTTGATACTCCATCTTTTGGTGGAGAAAAATATTTTATCACCTTTATTGATGATTTTTCATGTTAAAATTATATTTATCTATTGCATGATAAGTCTCAATCTATCAATGCACTTGAGGTGTATATTAAAGAGGTTGAGAGACAATTAGATAAAAAGGTAAAAATTGTAAGGTAAGATAGAGGTGGTGAATATTATGGAAAGTTTGATGAATCAGATCAATGTCTAGGACCATTTTCCAAATTCCTTGAAAGACACGGTATTTGTGCTTAATACACAATGCCAGGTACACCACAACAAAATTGCGTTTTTGAAAGGCGCAATCATACCCTAATGGAAATGGTTAGGAGTATGATAAGTCATTCATCTTTACCCTTATCTTTGTCGATGAATGCATTAAAGACTACTATGTATTTGCTAAATAGGGTTCCTAGTAAGGTGGTTCCCAAAACTCTTTTTGAACTGTGGACGGGTAGGAAACCTAGTTTAAGGCACTTAAATGTTTAGGGTTGCCCAACATAAGTAAGCTTCCAATCCATATGAAAAGAAATTGAACTTTAGAACTACCAGTAGTTATTTCATTGGATATCCAGAAAAGTCCAAAGGGTATAGATTTTATTGTCCTAATCACAGTACAAGAATTGCTGAAATTGGAAACGACAGGTTCATTGAAAATGGTGAAATTAGTGAGAGTGATAGAATGCATAATGTTAGCATTCAAGAAGTCAGGGTGGAAGTTCCTATGCTCAAGACTGATACAATTGTTGTTCCTCAAGTTGCAATTCAATCAAATAACAGTCAAGAACAATAAACATTCCATGATGAACCGGCAGTAGTTAAACCACAAGCAATAGCATTAAAGAGATCTCAAAGAGACAAAAGCTTCTATTTATGATGAATATGTGGTTTATCTAAAAGAATCTGAATTTAACTTAGGAATTGATAACGATCCAATTTCATTTAAGCAAGCCATGGAATGTGATGATTCTACTAAATGGTTAGATGCCATGAAAGAAGAGTTAAAATCTATGGATCAAAATTAAGTCTGGGATTTTGTTGAATTGCCTAAAAGGTATAAAAAAGTTGGATGTAAGTGGGTCTTTAAGACCAAACGTGACTCTAAAGACAATATTGAACGACATAAAGCCAGACTTGTTGGCAAAGGTTTTACTCAGAATGGCGGCATTGATTATAAAGAGACTTTCTCACTGGTTTCTAGGAAAGATTCTCTTAGTATCATCTTGGCTTTAATGGCACATTATGATTTGGAATTATATCAAATTGACGTAAAAATAGCTTTTCTTAATGGGAATTTGGAGGAAGAGGTCTATATGGATCAACCTAAGGGCATTTCAGTTAAAGAAAAAAAACACATGGTGTGTAAATTAAATAAATCAATATATAGACTTAAGCAAGCCTCCTACCAATGGTATCTAAAGTTTAATAATACCATTACGTCTTTTGGCTTTTAGGAAAACACCGTTAATCAGTGTATATATATGAAGGTCAGTGGGAGCAAATTTATCTTTCTAATCCTGTATGTTGATGATATTTTTCTTGTTGCTAATGATATTGGTTTATTACATGAAATCAAGAAGTATCTCTTTAAGAATTTTGAAATGAAAAATATGGGGGAGACAACTTATGTGATAGGAATAGAAATATTTCGTGATAAATCATAAGGATTGTTAGGGTCCACAAGAAATTAGGCTTCTTGTGATAAAATATTTTGTCACAATAACTATGAAAATTATCACAACATACTTGTTGTGACAAAAATGTTTGTCATCATGTTAGTCACAACAAGCTTGTCTTAATAAGTATATTGTGACAAAACTGAATTTTGTCACAATATCAACAATTCTATTGTGACAAAAAATATTTTGTCACTTAAACCAACTTATTATGACAAATTATTTTGTTGTAAAAGAAATTTTTTTGTCACAATAGGTACTATTTAGTCACAATAAATTCAAATTTTACATAAACATTATATGTTTTATCGTGACAAAATGTATCTTGTGACAAAAAATATTTTGTCACAATTTAAATGGTGACAAAATTTTTAATGTGATAAAATTAATTTTGTCAATTATTTAATATTGTGACAAATATTTTTTTTGATAAAATAGAAATAGTGACAAAATAAATTTCTCAAAATTATTCAATAATGACAAAATATTTTTGTTAATGTCCCAATAGTGACAAAAATATTTGTGTCAGTAATTAGTATAGGTGACAAATGTTTTTTTGTAAGAAAATATTAATATTAATGAAATTATTTTCCATAAAATTAAAAAATGTGACAAAAAAAAATTTTTTTTGTCAAAATTATGAAAGGGTGATAAATATTTTTGTCATGTTCTCAATGTCCCATTAGTGACAAAAATATTTTTGTCAATAATTCACACAAGTGACGAATTTTGTTAGTAAGAAAATATTAATACTAATGAAATTATTTTGTCATAAAATTGAAAAATATTTTTTCATAATTTAAATAGTTAATTTTGTCAATTATATAATATTGTGACAAATTGTAATGACCCATTTATTTGTGAATTAATATGAATTTGGGTGTGAGAAATTAATTAGGGAAAAGTTAAAATTTATCAAGTTTTAGTAATTATTTAAAGATTATTTGAGGCCGTTATAGAATATTTGGAGATTTAAGGGGAGATAATAGTTTATGATATTTTAAATGGGTAATTAATTATTTCAAGACATTATGGAAATAGGAAAAGGGGGGAAATAAATTAATTTGGGTTAAATTCTAAAAGTTATTAGGGTTAAAGTGTAATTTTGGAAAGAAAAAATACTTAAAAAAAAATCTGGGAATTTATTCCCAACAATCCAGGCTGCCGCACGTGGCCCCGTAGGGGCCATGCTCGTAGCCACAAGGCCAGTCCGCGAGCGACCGCGCGACCATGCAGCTGCCAACCGCACCAGCTGCCTCCCACGCGTCCAAATGGTGTTTTTTTGCTCCCATAAACTTAATTTTTGCTATCATGATGCCTTGCAACATTCCTATCTCCTTATCCTATAAATAAGCAATGGAAGGGAGAATTTTGGGGAGATTAAGCTTGAGAGAAACGTGAGGATTTGGGGGAAAATTAGGGAAAATTCTGCCGTTCGAATTTGGGCTTGACATAAGCAACCCCGGTATGCTGCAAGAATTAAAAAGATATTTAAGGCAAGTTCTCTTCTAGTTTTTGTAAATGCTTCTTCCTCTCTGTTTCATTTAAGAGGCAAGATCTCAGTCTCCTTATTAATGTGCAAGTTCAGTTTCTCTCTCTTCTTAAGTTCATATTTTTAATTTGCAAGTTCTTACTCCTATTAAGGCAAGTTCTTCTTCCTCTTTGTTCTATTTAATAGGCAAGATTTCAATTATCTTATTAATATGCAAGTCTTAAGTTTTTATTCCTATTTTAGCAAGTTTTAGTCCTTGTTATGCAAGTTGCTTGCCCATTTTACAAGTTCAGTTCCTCTTTTCTCAAGATATGTTTTAAATTACAAGTTCTATTTTTCAACTCTTGTCATTGCAAAATCCTACCTCTTAATTTCCTAAATTCCATGATATTTTCTTATTATTTTTCCTTTGCCAGTAAATTCCATGATTTACATTTATACCTATTGAATCTCAAATAGGGTTGGTATCACCCTATCTTTCCCTGGGAATGATGCTTTATTGTGAACATGCAAGGGTTTGATGTTGTCTTGCATGAAAGTTGTCTCATTTTGTATTTTGCTTCGTTAATAGCATGTCAATTATGTACGAAGTTATTATGAATATGTATGTTATTACCTATTGAATCTCAAATAGGGTTTGTATCACCCTATCTTTCCTTGGGAATGATGCTTTATTGTGGACATGCAAGAGTTTGATATTGTTTTACATGAATGTTGCCCTATTGTGCATATTGTTTCGTTAATCGCATACCAATTATATATGAGAAGTTATTACAATATGCATGTTAAGAGGATACATGAAGCATGTGCATGAAAATGGTTTTTAAATAAATGTGTAAAGGCCTCATGATATGCGTAGCGGACAAGTCCGCAGGATATATCCGCTGAGAAAAAGTTGAGCTCAAAGTTGGACTTTGGTCCCAAGTTTACGTTATAGACTTCGGTTCCAAGGTTTCAGACTTTAGTCCCATGTTTATAGTTCTAAAAAGTACTACATATGAGCATGGATGCATGTATCATCATTTTATCGTATGAATGTATCTTAAATGGCATTCATGTCTCCTATGCTTCTTGATACCCATGACTCTTATGTTCGTTTTCTTCTAGTTATACTTGCTGGGCCTTGTGGCTCATGTTTGCTTGCATCATTCCAAGTAAGGGTAATGTTAAAGTAGAGGGTGAGCCAAGTGAATCAGGAGCCTTAGGGTAATAGTGTGTACAGAGCCGTCTCAACCTAAAGGTTCTTGGGGGTATTTTATGTTGCGTAATATTAAGTTACGCTTGTTATGTTCTAGGTTGTACCCCTGAGGGGATATGATAGGTTTGTGGACCCTAGCATGGTGTGTAATATTAAGTTATGTTGTGGTCCCTAATGTCTAAACCTATGAATAAAAATGTATGAGTGTGACTTTCGTTATTAATAATCAATGAGTATGTGTAATGTTTTTAATTGGTTTTGGGATATATGTCTGCTTCTTGTGGGTCCCTGGTTAGGGGCGCCTACACAAATATTGTTTTGATAAAATAGAAATAGTGACAAAATAAATTTCTCAAAATTATTCAATAGTGACAAAATATTTTTGTCAATGTCCCAATAGTGACAAAAATATTTATGTTAGTAATTAGTTCAGGTGACAAATTTTTTGAGTAAGAAAGTATTAATATTGATGAAATTGTATTTCATAAAATCAAAAAATGTGACAAAAATATTTTTGTCAAAATTATAAAAGGGTGACAAATATTTTTGTCATATTCTCAATGTCCCAATAATTACAAAAATATTTGTGTCAATAATTCACATAATGACAAATTTCTTTAGTAAGAAAATATTAATACTAATAAAATTATTTTGTCACAAAATCAAAAATTGTGACAAAAATATTTTTGTCAAAATTATCAAAGAGTGACAAATATTTTTTTCATAGTCTCAATGTCCTAATAGTGAGAAAAATATTTGTGTCAATAATTCATAAAAGTGATATTTTTTTTTTTTTTGGTAAGAAACTATTAACATTGATGAAATTTTTTTTCCCAAAATCATAAATAGCAACAAAAATATTTTCATTAACATTGTAAAATGCTGAAAAATATTTTTTCGTCATATTCTCAATGGTGATAAAATTATTTATATCAATAATTATAAAAAGTGATTTTTTTGTCAAAAAATGGTAAAAGTTACGAATTTTTTGAAAAATGTGATTTTTTTTTGTCAAAATTTGAAAATATAAAACTATTTTTCAATAATCTAATTGTGATAAAAAAAATTCCATTTGTCATAACTATAATAATAACAAGTAGTGACAATTTTTTTTCTTTATTTAAATTATTTTTAGTGATAAAAGTTATGATGATAGAATTATTTTTAAGACAAATCTTATTCATCCTTATATCAAATAAAAAATTAAAAAAACGCTTGAAATATAATAAAGTCAACGATGCTAAATATAATAAATAAAATCAACAATACAAATAAAAAAAAACTTCATATATAAAAAGTCATCGTTTCTAAAATAAAAACAATACTTCAAAAAAATACTACTTTCACTCTTGAAACATAAAAATTAAATAAAGTTACTTGGTACCAAGCATCCTTGATCTTCATCTACTTGCTCCATAATTCCTCTTGTTGTTCCATAATTTCAATCTACCACCAAAAAAAAAAAAAATTAGAATAAATGAAAATTAAATGAATTTGAATGGAATAAAGCACTAAATTAATAATTAAATTATATATTTACCTTCACGAAAAGAAGACGATGTATTCACTTCACCACTTCGTTCACGCCTTAACTCATCAATCAAAAATTTAAGTTGATCATAAGATTCTTGTAAGCTGCTTATTTTGATTTGTTGGTTTTGTATTTGCTTTTTTAATTCAATATTTCACTTTTCAAATTCAATCTTTTCAGTTTCTAAAAGAGCTTCTAATTCCAATTCTCTAGATTTACTTGGTTTCACCACATAATCAAGTTCACAAATATATCCAGATTTTGGCTTCAAAACCATTTGAAGAATCTGGCGACCAATCATTTTAGTACCATCCTCCATTGCTTTGACCCAAAGAGTATTCATTTACTCTTATAAAAATAAAAATAAAAGTTAATTGAAACATAAAAATTTATATAAATTAATAGTTAAAATAATATATCATTAAAAATCAATAAAATAAGCTTACATAGTTTTCTTGAGCTTGTGGGTGGGTCAAAGTACCATCACTTTTACAATGTGTCTCAAAATAAAGCTTTACTTCAATAGGTTGATCGACTTTGTCTTCTTGATTTTCTTCTATATTTTCTTCTAAAATCTCTTCCAAATTTTCCTCAATAAGTTCCTATATTTAAAATTGGTAAAAAAAAAAATTATACATATCAAAATATTTTTTTAAAAAATATGAAATATAAAGTAGTTTAAATAACTACACTTCAACTTATAACTAATTAAACATATCATTTTATACATGCGTTGGCAGTAAGACTTTGAACCTGACGTGTGTGAAACTTGCATCTTCGCTCGATTACTTGTATTTGATGTACTTTGAACCTACAAATTTATACAATATATAATAATAAGAGGAAAAAAGCACTATGAACAATTAAATCACAAATGAAAAAATTTGGGAAAATTTATTTATTGTATCTAAATTTATTAGAAAGAAAAGATTACCTTAAATTTTTCCTCTTCAAAATGAGTACATAAAGCTTTCCAATCATCCGATTCCATGTGATCGACAAGATTTGAACGTGCTTCCTTCGGGGTACCAAATTTCTTGTAATGCATGTGGCATTGATATTTGTAAATCGTAAAACGCCTAGCCATAATCTTATCCACTATTTTTTTGTATATAGCTCACTCAAGTTTATATTAAACTCACTCTACAAATATTTAGTTCAAAATAAGTAATTTCTATATTATAAAACTTAATTACACATAAAAGTTCTTCTAAGAAAATAAAAAATTATAAACATATATCACCTCGATTTTTCAGAAGAGGGGCTTCTTAAGAGTATTTGTCATTTTTTTCCAATAAAACACCCTTAATGGTGCCAATAATCGAGTGACAAGCCCTATCTCCATTTTAAAAATCTTTTCAGCAAGGTCAGCTGGTAGATGCATTGATTTTTTAATAATAACTCCTCCAATCTTCTTACCCTCTTTCATCCGCTTTTTAACCTCAAATCCTCTAGTTATTCCTTGACCTCTTTTCTTTGTATTTGATGTGGTATTGCCTAAAATTACAAGAATACCCCTACGGGATAATAGACTCACCTACCACGTGGATTGTCTGAGAGACTGATACATGGCAAGTCAACAATTCGGAGTGGAGCCCAAAAAATTCGGGTCGAGCCACAAGATCCGTTTCGACTTGACCGAGATCTTCGGGAGCCGTGCCCATTCATCTCGGGTACTCCATAATGGGTCCACCTATAAAAGACAAGACTCCTCACTAGGTATGACCAAGCTCTATAGTTCTCACATTTATTTCTACTTGCATTTACTCTACTAATTTGAGCATCAGAGTCCACCCTAGGAGATCCTAGCCCCGACTTTCCATTGTCTTGCAGGTTCTATACCCGAGGTCCGACACCGCCAAGTCCGAGCTACCATTCCCAAGGTCTAGTCACAGAGGTGGCACGTGGTGGTCGGTCCCAAAAACCATCATCATTTGGTGCCCACCATGGGGCCGATGTCCAGACTCGCTAGTCTCTTCTTTCCCTACCTTGCGCTTCAGACTTCAACTCTTCACCTCGGACCTTGGTCTTTCCAATAGTGTCAAACGACTTTCGCTCCTTGCCATAACTAACTACATGGCTCCTCGAAGGGACATGGCTCCTCGAAGGGACATGGCTCCCCAAAGGGACGTAACTCGTAGCCAGGGTGGTGCCAATCTAGAGGCCCCGCTGCAAGGGAAGAATCCGCCACCTTCGGCCAATTCAATGCGAGAAGACCGACTCACTAGGTTGGAGAATCAGGTCCAAGAGTTAATTGAGTTGTTAACTGGTTATCTACACCATAATGAACAACATCGTCCACATATGCCCTCTCAGCGGGCGGAGCACCAGTCACCTCCTCCTACTCGGGAACCTCATCAATCCCAGCAGTCAGACTAGGAAATCCACCCCTCTAAGGCGACAGGATCTACTTCTTCTCCCTTGCAAGAAGGAGGGACTTCGCAAGAGAGGCGATTGAATTTCCTGGAGAGGCAAGTCCAAGAACTCAAGAAGGGAAAGGAAGAGCTGCCACACCTAGGCTTTAACCAACCCTTGAGCAAAGGCATCATGGCAGAGGTTCCACCAGAAAGGTTTCGCATCCCATCCATCAAGCTCTATGACAGAAGCATAGACCCCTATGATCACGTAGAGCTTTTCTCCTCTCACATGCTAGTGCAATCGAGGTCAGACGCGATGTGGTGCCAGGCTTTTTCAGCTACTTTGGAAGGTCATGCTCGGACTTGGTACTCTTGTTTTCCCCATCATTCCATCAACAGTTGGGGAGAGCTAAAGATCTGTTTCCTAGCTCATTACGCTCCCTTAAAGCGCCACCGAAAGTCTTCTATGGCTCTTGTTAACATCAAGCAAAACCAAGGTGAGTCCCTAAGGGATTTCGTGGCTAGGTTTAATGAGGAGGCATTGAGCATCGACGAGTTTGATCAGCAGATTGTAATGGTGGCTCTCCAGAATGGCTTGAGAGCTGGGCCATTCGCTCAATCCTTGGCCAAGACTCCACCTCGTACCTTCACAGAAGTCCTTGCCCGGGCTAACAAGTACATCAACGCTGAGGAGATGAAGAAGGTAAAGTAGGCTGAACAACCTGACAAGAGGGAAAGAGAAAAAGAGAAGAAAAAGCCAATGGTGGAACAGAAGACAGACTATCACCTCTCCCGAACCCAAGATCGTCTGGGTTTTGGGGGTGCCTGTGGCAGCCCGGTGAGTTACACCCCCCTCAAAGCCAGTCGAGTAGAGATTCTACTAGCACTAGAGGATAAACATTATCTGTGGCATCCTCCACCATTGAGGTCTCTACCCAACACTTGAAGTAAAAAGAAGTATTGTCGATTCTACCACGACCATGTTACAGAGGACTGCATCCAATTAAAAGAAGAAATTCAAGAGCTTATTAACTGGGGTTACCTCTGGGATTTCGTTGGCCAAGAAGGCACAAGTTCGGGTAGAGTTGAGTCTAGGTCAGATAATAGGAGAAGGTCTCCTACTCGGGATCGCCTCCAAGAACGAAGTTAGACACCACCCTGGAAAGAAGAAAAATAGCCCGCCGGGGATGGATGAGCTCCGAGACCTAGCAAAATTTGACAAGCTGCATATAATTAGCGCATTACTATGTACTATAATCTATGAGTCCACGCTAGGAGTTTCATGCCAGGAGATCTTGTACTACGACGATTCGACGTGAGTCATCATTAGGACGCTAATAAACTAACTCCGAATTGGGAAGGACCGTTTCGGGTGGTAGAATCCTTAAGTCTGGGGGGCATATCGACTAGAAGACATGGAAGGCAAGCCCTTGAAGCACACTTAGAATGTCCAAAACTTAAGGAAGTCTTATCAATGATTAGGGGAATTCCCTGAACCTCTTTGTACTCTCTTTTCTACGACTAATGGCAAGACTTTGAATTCTCTCCATCTAATAGTAATCTCACAAAGGCCGACACTTAGCCAAAGAAAAATCCAAGGGTCACGAGCCCTAGGCCGTCCCCAAAGGTGAACTAATGGCCAAGGAGAACTCTAGTCCAACAATCCTCCTCTACAAGGGAGTGGCTAAAATTCAGGGGTCATGAGCCCTAGACCGTCCCCAAAGATGGACTAATGGCCATGGAAAAACTCATCCAAGGGTCACGTACCCTAGGCCATCCCCAAAAGTGGACTAATGGCCACGAAAAAACTCATCCAAGGGTCAAGAGCCCTAGGCCGTCCCCAAATGTGGACTAATGGCCCCAGAAAAACTCATCCAAGGGTCATGTGTCCTAGGCTGTCCCCAAAGGTGGACTAATGGCCACGAAAAAACTCATCCAAGAGTCACAAGCCCTAGGCCATCTCCAAAGGTGGACTAATGGCCCCAAAAAAACTCATCCAAGGGTCACATGCCCTAGGCCGTCCCTAAAGGTGGACTAAGGGCCAAGGAAAAACTTTCATCTAACATCCTCCTCCATAAGGGAGTGGCTAAAATCCAAGGGTCATGTGCTCTAGGCCGTCCCCAAAGGTGGATTAAGGGCCAAGGAAAAACTCTTGTCTAACACCCTCCTCGGCAAGGGAGTAGCGACAATTTAGGGGTGAAGTACCCTAGGTCGTCCACAAGCCGAAAATGGACTAATGGCTGAAAGAAACTCAACACTCTCCTTCGGTGGGAGTGGCAACAATCTAAGGGTCAAGTGCCCTAGGTCGTCCCCATGTTGAATGTGGACTAAAGGCCAGAAGAAACTCAACACCCTCCTCGGCGAGGGAGTGGAAAAAATCTAAGGATCAAGTGCCCTAGACCATCCACAAGCCGAATGTGGACTAATGGCCAAGGAAAAATTCTAGCCTAACACCCTCCTCCGTGAGGGAGTGGCTAAAATCCAAGGGTCAAGTGTCCTAGGTTGTTCCTAAGCCGAAGATGGACTAACGGCCGAAAAAAATTCAGAGCCCAGCACCCTCTTCTGCGTGGGAGTAACTGAAATCCAAAGGTCAAGAGACCAAGGGATCCCAGCTTGATCAGAGGATATCTCAGCCTGATCAGCTAAACCAAGGGATCCCAGCTTGACCAGAGGATATCCCAGCCTGATTAGCCAGACCAAGGAATCCCAATCTGACTAGAGGATATCCCAGCCTGACTAGGAGAGGACAGACAGAGGTCAGGGAAGGAAAATCACAGCGGGACACGAGCCAAAGGGAGCTCAACAGACACGGCTTAGCTTGAGAAATCTCGAACAACGCCTGTGACAAAGAAAAGCCAAAGAAACTGGTTAGTCGACTTATTTTGTTGTTATTAACAAATTTATATATATATATATATATATTAAATGAAGAAATAAAAAAAAGAGGCAAGTGCCCCAAGGTCAGCCATGGCCGACCTCAGCATACATATGTATATGCATTTACATTAAAGTACATATATATATACACATTTTTATTAAAAAAAAAATAGAAGAGGAAGAAAGAGGGGCAAGCACCCCAAGGGGAGTTGGCCATGGCCAAGGAGCTTGGCCTCGCCAAAATCTGGCGAGGCCGAGCTTGGCTAGGAGCCTCAACCGACCTCGGCCTCCCCAGATCTAGCCAGGCCGAGGAAGAAGAGGCATTAATTAAAAAAAAAAGACAAAAAACAAGCAACAATAAGGAGCAAAATAATATAAATAAAAAAAATAAAGGAAGAAATAAAAAAGAAGGAAAAAAAGACAGAAGTGAGGAAAAAATTAATCTCAAAAAGTTGAGAGCTTGGCGGTCTTATACTTAAAAATACTTTTGTGCATCCTGGGAAAATCTACAGTCAAATAGCCTCAGAAATTAAGCTACTCCGCGACCTAGCGTGATTCTTAGCTCAGCTCAAGGAGTGGGGGGCAAGTGATGTGGCATTGCCTAAAATTATGAGAATATCCCTACACAATAATAGGCTCACCTGCCACATGGATTGCCTGAGAAACTGATACATGGCAAGTCAACAATCCAAAGTGGAGCCCAAAAAATTTGGGCCGAGCCACAAGATCCTTTCCAACTTGACCGAGATCCTCAGGAGCCGTGCCTGTTTATCTCCGGTACTCCATAACGGGTCCGCCTATAAAAGACAAGGGTCCTCACCAAGTATGACCAAGCTCTACAGTTCTCACATTTATTTATACCTGTATTTACTCTACTAATTTGAGCGTCGGAGTCCACCCCGGGGGATCCTAGCCCCGACTCTCCATTGTCTTGCAAGTTCTATACCCGAGGTCTGACATCACCAAGTCCGAGGTACCATTCCCGAGGTCCAGTAGCAGAGGTGGCATGTGGTGGTCGATCCCAAAAACCATCATTAGTATTACCACTTGTAATTTAACCACATCGTACAAATAAGCTAAGTTTATCAAACTAAACTAAAATTAAAATTAATAAAATGGAAATACAATCAATGGATAAATAATTAATTGGAAAGCAAAAAAATTATAAATAACCTCCACCAATTGTTGACTCAATTGTCACCGTGTCATTTGGAGAAATTGATGAACTCCCAATCTTATTCAAAGTGGATGGTGAAATACCATCATTTGTTTTTAGTGGTGTTGAATCTTTTTCTCTAAGTTGTGTAGTATGAACCATGGTTGGCAAAGAGACATTTTTCTTGAAATTAGGTGGCAAAGTAGTGGATTGTATTTGTGTACTAGAAACCTTTGATGGTAAAGTATTGGATTTGGATTGCACACGTGTAACCAGAACATTTAACGGTACAGTAGCGGACTTTAATTTCAAAATAACTATTTTTTTCTGACCAGGTGCCATAGCAATTAAATCTATTATATGATAAAACAAAAATATGTAAATCATCTATAATAATATTGTTTATCGACTATCAAGATGAAATTTTTAATATATCGATCTATTCAATCAAACTATATTACAAGGTAGAAATAAGAAAAAAAAATAAAATAAAAACTATAAGATATTTTATTTATCCATCTGCCTCTCCTCCCTTTATTTATTAATTGAATCCATTAACATAAACAAAACTATAATTTGACAGGGCCATATCGTAATTTTACTCTTTATTATTTTTTATTGTTGCCAACAATTATTAGTATCATTAGTATAAAAACTGCCAACTAATTTCTTGAGATAAAAAGAAATAAAGAATAATTTAATATTAAAAATACTAATATATATATATATATCTTTTAAAAATTAATCTGTTGCTCAATAGATTAATTTTTAACAACACAATTAGCTAAAAATAATAATTAAGAACTTGGCGGCTTGACATGTGCCAAGGATGTAGCTAGGAATGCAATTCATCGTAAATTGAGGAGATGGGGAGAAAAAGTCAGAAGAGAGAAAGAAAAATATATAAATTATATATATAGATTACAAAGAGAAAGTGGGCGGGCTAGGAGGGGCAGGGGATGACAACAAAGAGAAGGTAAAACACTTATATAGATGCCCACATGGGGGGTGGGTAATACGCAGTTTCTGTATACACATACATATATATAATCTGTATATACATACAGATTATATATAGATTATATATACATACATGTAACTATATATACAATTGCTTATGTATGTGTATATAATCTGTGTACACATACAGATTATAGATAGATTATTTATATAGATTATATACAGATTATATATAATCTGTTTATATGTATATACAAATTATATACAGATTATTTCTACAAATTATATACGTATATAAGCAACTGTGTATATAATTACATGTATATGAGTAGAAATTTTTCATATTAAAGAAAAACAAATGACAAATTATAATACAAGAGAAACACTTATACAGTTATGTATATGAATTACATAAAAATCAAACATGTTTAACTCGAAAAAAATTAAACAAGAGAAGGTGAATATGAAAAAATCAAGATTTATTTTTTAACACAAGAAAAACGCATATATAGTTCTACATACAAATATTAATAGATAACATAAAAATCAAATCTGATTTAGAAAAAGTCGCTAAAAATTGGTACTGACAGTGTTGGATCTGACGATTCAATAAACCTCTGACGATGTAAAGTAAGGGGAGAATAAAATATAAGAGATAAAAGGAAATTTATTTTTAGTATGTAAATGGGAGAATACAAAATTAATAAAGAGAGAAAAATATGTAGAGAAATTTTAAAACAAATTTATTCAGTGTTTCTTTTTGTAATTTATTAATAAATTTAAATTATATAATTGTTTGAAATTTAATATTTAACCATATAATTAAAAATAATTAAATTAAAATTTAATCAATTTAACACTTGCAATAATATACAAAATTAATTTTTACTTATTAAAAATATATAATTAATTTTTATATATGAATCAATGAAAATAATGGAACTTCTTATGCTACCTAAATATGATTTTGGAAACCTAGTATCAAAAAAGTGATTGGGAAATTTTTTTGGAAAGAGTCTTCCAAAAGAATTATTTATAACAAAAATATTGTATTTTTTAGGAGAACTATCACGAAAAAATGAGTACAACAATAGTTATATACGTTAAAATTAGTGAAATAAATATTAAAATTAAGTAAATAGAAAAAAATATAATTAGCTTTCGTTAAGCTCACTCAAAACATATAATTATTGATATAATGATTAACTAATGTAGGGGAGTAAATTAATTAATATAAAATAATTGAATCCATTTTGTAAATACGAAAAAAAAATATAATTAGCTTACCTTAAACTCACTCAAAGAATATAATTATTGATATAATGATCAATCAATGCATTGGAGCAAATTAATTAATATAAAATAGTTGAATCCATTTTGTAAATAGGAAGAAAAAAAATATAATTAGTTTACTTTCAGCTCACTCAAAGCATATAATTATTGATATAATGATTGTAACACCCTGTCTCGCCAGGTGTGTCACTATAAGAGTATTCTCGGGATTACTTTTTTTCTTCAAGTTCAACACGCACGGTGTATCAAGAACAATCTTCACATGCAGACACAAACCCCGCGAACCCCAGTCTTGCCCGTTTAACTATCATGATCAAAAATCTTAAACTAAACGAGACTTAATACAACGCAGAGGATACATTAATATCAAAACACCATAATTCTTACATTGTGTTTCCATAGCAAATATGTAATACAGATCAAATGATAAAATTGCTATTATACAACTGTTTATTTACAACCTGAAATACATACTAAAGCTTCCAAATGTTACAACGACTAACAAACTAAGCACCATTGGCCCTCAACCGGCCACATCCTTACCCTCGCAGCAGTCCCTGGCTGGAACGTTAAACGTTCCAGGGGCCTAGCCCAGGTTAGATAATAAAACATCTAAGTGATGGTATAAAACAATTTATACAATGCATGAGAGACACACGAGCATGGCATACTCAGACAAGCGACAACATGCAAGACACGTCTAACTTGAGAAATTTCCCTGACATACTTAATCCCTCGAATGCCCCACTGTGACACCCGTTCACCTGGTTTAACATTAATCCCTCGAGTGCACCGTCGTGACACCCATTCACCCGGTTTAACGTTAATCCCTCGAGTGCCCCAGTGTGACACCCGTTCACCTGGATTAACATTGTTCCAATCTCAAGTAGACCCCATCCCATCCCATACGGACACAACACTGACATAAATATCAATGCCCCGATGATATGAAAATCACACGCCATGCACGAACTCTTTTAAGTGAAAGTAGTTGATGCCATATACCACATGTTCAATATGCAAATGATGCCACAAATACATAAGTAAAACGCTTTTACAGAATAACCCAAGTTCCGGAAAGTAAAACCGCTCACTAGAACTGGTTCAATCGCGTATAACCTAAGTTCAAGAGGGTAACACCGCCCACCTGAATCCACTACATACATTTCAACACATTTTTAATATAAGGGTAAAACTAGAGTCAGACCACTTACCTCGAACGTATTCGGATCGCCTCGATCCTCGTACACTATCTCGATTTGCGTGCCAAATCACAAACCTTTGAACTTATACTCAACCTCGAGCCACAATATTCCCTAAACACCATATTCAATTAAGGAAGCATTAAAAACCATTTTCCTCATTTTTTTCATAATTTCCTCTATTTTCTCCCATTTTTCACTTTGATAATTCCAAAATAATTATTTCCTCAAACATTTTTCCCAATTTTTCCACATGATAATTCCTAAAATAAAGTAATAAAAATAATGGAAAAATAATTACCAAAATAACCCTTTGCACATGCCTTCACGCATCGATGCGTGAATGCAAGTGGTTTGTGGTGCTTGCATCTCACGCGCCACCTTCTTCTCCAAAACTCCGACCGACGATGGATGCTCCGATGACCAAAATGAAGACACCCCCTTGAAGCCCACATTTAATCGATCCTATTGGAACCAGTTTGAGGCCGAAAGGCAACCGAAAAATGGCCCAAACGGCCAGTTGCAGGTCCGACGAGGCAGACCCCTTCGAACCTTCGGCCGAGCTTCAAACGGCCTTCAAATGATGCTAAAAATCCTCCAAATGCTCCAAATACCTTTCTCGTGATGCAAAGATCAATATCCCCTTATCCATTTTCTCAAAATCACTCCAAATTGCGGCCAATTTTGTGCTCTAAAACTTGGCCAAACCTTTGCCCTTTTATAGCAATTTCTGGCCATAATCCGGCCAATCAGTGGCCATGGATTGGCCTACAAGAAACCCCAGGCTTTTTAACACCTCCCCCAGGTCCTACTACAGCCATCCCATCGCCGGAGACAACTCCACGTGCGTTCACATTACAAGTTTTTGATAATTTGCACTTTCACCCCTTGACTTTCCAAATGACATTTCTGCCCCCCTCCAAAGCACCCCTGATAAATCCAATTATATCACCAAGTTCCACAAGTTTAGTACATCTCATTTGACCCTTGAAACTCCTGAAAAATTACCGTTTTGACCTCCCTCGGGCAAAATTAGAAAACTACACTTAAGCCCGGCTGGTCAAATTGACCTTAAATCCATTTGATTCAACCCGAAATTGCTTAAGGGTTGTTCTACACATTAAATACTAGTCCTTGACGCGCTCCGTTGACCTTCTGGACGTCTCCTATGTTGATTCGATTTTCTTAGTTCAGTCAACAGTTGTACCGAAAACTGTTTCCGATCCCACTTCTTTTATCACTAAAAATCATAATTCGAATCGCTTGTCGATACTGTACCATTTTCTTTGGCTATCTAGGGTCTGGGTACTCCCTCCAACTGATTTGGTTGTCTAAAACTGCGTTAGTGTGTCCTATAGCCTTATTCTTTCGATAATTTCAATTATACCCTTCATTAAATATTATTTATGACCTCAAATCATTCCTGGGTATTACAATGATCAATTGATGTATTGAAGCAAATTAATTAATATAAAGTAGTTGAATTCTTAATCAAATTAATTAATCATCATATGACGTTTTTCTCAAAAAGAAAATTTTGATAATAAAAAATTAATTTTAGTATTACAAAAAATTAATTATTGGATCATACTCTTTTTTAAATATATAAACCACAAAGGTTAGTGCAATTCAATAATCGATTTTAATAATTGGAATCATGAGGTGGCTCAAAAATCTACGAAAATAATAATTTTTATGAGTTACTAAATTGATATTACTACCTGACTGGATTTGACCAGGAAGATTGATGTTCTATGAAATACACTTCGAGTAATTAGTCCTAAAAAGTTCTAGCAAATCCCTTTGGAAGGACCTTTCCAGAAGAATTGTTTTTCTAAAAAATATTACCCTTTTTGGATCTCATTAATTAGTAATCATTTGTCTCCATACGTTATTGTGTAACGATAAATCATTGACATTAATATACAAAATAAATGTGTTATATTCAGTCTAATTACAAAATAACACAATCAAAATCAATAACAAAATATAAATTTAGTCACTATTGATTTCAATAATGCTTCACACAATAATATAATAAATTACAATATAATAGTAATAATTAGAGATATATATATATATAAGTAATACAATAAAATAATAATAATACTAATTAGAGATGTATATACAAATATAAATAATAAATTTAAATATAAAATACAATAAGATGATAATAATAATAATAATAATAATAATAATAATAATAATAATAATAATAATAATAATAATAATAGTATGTATATATAATTATCTATATTAAAAAGAGAGAGAGAGAAAGCAGGCGGATTGGGTTAGATTTGCCTACCAAGAAAGCAGGTTGACCCGTTTGGTAGGGGACATGGGGACGATGCCAACAGAGAAGTCTCCCCCAACAATTTGGCTTGTTGTCTTAGGATTCTCTCTCAATAACGCCTTTGTAAACAACCAATTTTTGCAAAATCTAACCGTCTGATTATCGATCCAACCATGTTTTCACTGTGAAAGTGACCCGATCTACAAGTTGGTAAGTCTTTCAGTTTCATCAGCATACTTTATTTCAGTGTATATCCATGATATATATATATATATACACACACGTATATGTGAGAGTTTAAACATAGATCTACAAAGATCTAACTGTTGGATTTTGCTGGTTTTTGGGTATGTATGTCGATGGGATAAGGATGTCAGATGGTTGCCTTTGATCGCCGAAAAATAGTCGGCAACGGTGGCAACGACAACTAGTAGTGTTTGCTTTGTTTTTATCATTTGTTGTTTTACAGCCTTTCGTTTGGAATGGAAATGTGGCTGCAGCCGTCCTTTGGTCATAAACCACTTGAAGCATATTTCCCTCTGCTGGTCATATCAACACTAGCAATCTCCATCTTTATGTTGTGCAAGGTCTAGGATGCAAAACTGCTTGATTTAGCTACTTATCCCATGCTAACTATCCGTTTCATTTAATAACTCAATACTTCTTTCCAAGCTTCCTTTTCAATTTCCTGATCTATCATTTCCTCTTTTATTCATCAACGACAACAATATTGAAAGGACTAATATGAATAATGATAATATTAATGTCCATACAAACATTAAAAGCCAAATTTATGTGGGCAAATTAAGCGATCGAGCTTCTTATGGGTAATGCTCTGACTTCTCACACATTCTTCAACAACCAACACATCCTTAACTTCAAGAAACAACACCAAATGACAATAAGAAAACAATCATTATAGTAACACATGCCAACACTTGTTGATTATGCAAAACATCTTGCAAAAGGAACAGTCCAGGAACTTTCTGATTATACCTATAGCAACATCAAACTGAATAATGCATAAACCTATAATTAAGGCTACGATTACCCAATGAAAATGAAAATCAAATAGCAACCTTCATCTCAAGTCACAAGCAAAGAACAAACCCACATACACTACTGTATCAATGAGTACGTAGGCAAAGAACTCCATTACAAAATGACCTTTGTGGCTTCAAAACAAGGATGTTAGATGTGGAAAAAGTAACCTTTTACAACCTATAAAACAACTAATGAAATGGCACAAGAGGAAAAAGTAAAAACTAAATATCCAACAATTATATTAGAAGAAACTAAAAAATGAGAAAGCATAAACAGAAGCTACAAAACTATACTAACAACAACTATATCAATAGAAACATAAATTAGGACTTTTTTTTCTACCATGAACACTTTTTTTGGACCAAAAAAACAAATCTTTCTTAACTGTTATGGAATTGTTTAGATATCCACAGTGCATTTATGATTGTTCCCAAATCCAAAAGAGTTAATCAGCTAATGAGAAAAGCCTAAGCCCTTTAACCAAACGGAGAAAAACATTTAGTTCCAAACACAAGGATATGTTGTTCATGGGCTATAATATATTTGTCTTTATTTGTGGAGTTGGGCCTTTTCATTTATTCCTTTCTCTTCTCTGTGACTATAAAGTATTTTTTGCTTTATTGGAATTAATATCGTTATGTTTACATTTTATTACAAAGGAATCCGAGACAAACCAGTTTTGTCTTGGTAGTTGAGTGTACTATTTTTATGATTTATTGAATTTCTTAGTATTGCAACTACATTTTATAGTTTGTGTTGTTTGTAAAGAGATTATGACTATTAAACAAATTCTACTCCGCATACATTCAACAGGTTCGAAATGAGAGGATAGTGATTAACTAAACCAATATTTAATTTACTGTCCTTTAATTCATTTGTTGTTCAAGGATGCTCTTCTAGAAGGTGAAACACTTCTGAACTCTTATTATGAGATCAAGAAATTGATGCGTGATCTTGGCCTTAGCTATATGAAGATAGATGCATGTATGAATAATTGCATATTATATTGGAAGGAGTATGAACATCTTGATCAATATCCTAATCCAGCTTGTAAAGTTTCTAGATGAAAGTTTGGTAAGGGTAAACGTAAGTGTTGAGTTCTAACCTAGTCAAGAGGAGGGTGAATTGACACCTTTTTAAAATTCTAATGCAAAACTTATGCACGTATATATATGAGAGAACAAATTTAATATAAACCAAAATTATATTTGAGAGTACGGGAGTACTTAAATACTAGATAGATAATATGATATCTGCCAGCTGTGCTAGTATGTGCTTTGATCCAATATACTCTTCAAATTACAACTTGGTGAAAAAAAAGTGATTAGAATGCACACAATAACAAGTCTTTAAATAAACCAAATGGAATATTAAATGAGTACAAAGAATGATCAATTCAATCAAATCAGAATATAAAATAACCACTAAGAATGTAGGCCTTAGGATTCGGCCACTTTAGATAGCACAAGAGCAAAGCAAACAAGTATAATCAAACAAGAATAAGTAAGAGTAAAGAGAAGAAGAACACAACGATTTATAGTGGTTCGGCCCTTATGGCTTACATCCACTACCTAAGGATTCCCTTCCTTAGGATTTTCAATCAAATCCACTATATGAAACTTTTCTTACAACCACCAAAGCCTTCACTTGGCTCGCCACCACCAAACTATTTCTGGAGTCTCACACTCACTAGTTTGGATTTTGTACGCTCTTTACAAGATACAAGAATAGTAGAGATTGAGAAATAGGGTTCTCTCAAAAATAATACAATAAAGTGTAGAGAACTCTCTTAGTTTTCTCTCAAGAATATAGAGGAAAAGAAAGACTTAGAGAGAATGAAAATCTTTGCCAATGATGTAGAAAATAATAGGGATTCCAAAAGTTGTTCTAAAGCCTTCAAGAGATCCTTTTATATAGTGCTAGAGAAGGCTTTCCTTGATCAATCTCAACCCTCCATGCGTCAAGTCTTCAAGCCAATCTCAACCCTTAATTTGAATTCTTGATTTACCTTTCATAATCAGCTAACTTGATTGATCATCAAGATCTTTGACTTTTGTTGATCTCCAATCAGCCTTGAATGAGCAAATCAATTCCAATAATGCATGGTTGACTTTAAGGATTAAAATATCATCAAAATCCTTCATAATTCTTGCAAAATCGACCATAAATAAGAACTAATCAATTCTGACTTCTAGTTGAATCTTCAATCACCTTTGATTGTGCAATTAGCCCCTTAGCTTCCATAATAAGTATAGCTAATTTGAAATTTGAATTTAAACCTCCAAATAGTGTAAAATCCATCCAGATATTCTCAAATAATGAAGCAAATTTGTCCAACAATGAATATATCAATTATAACTTCAAAAGCCCTTAATTGATCAAGTTTCCATGGTAAAAAAGTTGACAATAAGAAGAGAATCAATTTGTGTAGCTAAATATATGCAAGATATCCTTAGAATATTCTCCCATAATGAAGATATCAATTAACCAAAATGAGGATATCAATTAGTCATAATGAGTAGGATAATTGATTTCATGATTTGAGTAGAGGATCCTTTTAATAAAAGAGAATCAGTAATAAAGGAAAGTAATATCAATCAAGGTTTAACTTTCAAACCTTAATTTCCTCCATTAATGTTGAACAATAAGGCTGAATCTTTAACTTCTCCATTTGAATGCAATTCAAAAATTCTTCCATATTTAACTGAGTAAAGAAGATTCTAAGAACCTTTAAATTTACTCCATGATTCTCTTACCATTTTTAAACCAACGAGATGATGTAACCTTGATGAGTGTGCTCCACATGGCTGCCATGTCATCAAGATGCCACATTAACAATGTCATGTCGCCAAGTTACATATATGGCAACTCCATATAGTGGACAACTCCAATCTCCTCAAAAACTTCCATATAGATCTTTTGAACTTCCCATATATAAAAAGGATTGCATATATATATATATATATATATCTTCTAGACTTTCCATTCCAAGAAGAACTTTCCATAATAGCTCAAATACTCAAATTTCTAGAAAGCTCTCTAAAAACTTGTTTCCATATATAATGAAATCTCCATATAAGTTGCTAATCATCAATCATCAAAATCTACACTCAACAGTAAGAACATTGCTCAAAAAGTGGTTAGATATTTTCCTTTGAGACCTAGACTCCAAAGATTATTCATGTCCAAAGAAATTGTAGAAGAAATGAGATGACATAGAGAAAAACGTGTTGATGATGATACAATTAGGCACCAGCTAATGCTAAGGAATGGAAAGATTTTGATAAGTTACATAGTTGGTTTGCTCAAGATCCTCGCAATGTGCAGCTAGGCCTTTCTAGTGATGGATTTAACCCATTTGGCAATATGAGCACTAATTACTCCATGTGGCCAGTTATTTTATTGCTCTATAATTTGCCACCTTGGAAATGTATGAAAGAGCCGTTTATATTTTTATCCATACTTATCCCTTGTAAGGATTTTTCTGGAAATGATATTGATGTATATTTGCAGCCATTAATAGAGGAGTTGAAAGAATTCTAGGAAAAGGGAGTTGAAACATATGACGCATATTTCGGTGATAAGTTTCAATTGTATGCTGCATTGTTATGGATCATAAATGATTTTCCTACATACGAAATGTTATTTGGGTAGAGTACAAAGGGAAAGTTAGCTTGTCCTATTTGCAATGAGTGGACATGCTCGCTTACTTTAAAGAATGGGAAAAAACAATGTTACATGGGTCATCGTAGATAGTTGGATCAGCAACATCCATGGAGAAAAAGTAAAAGATTTAATGGTAAGGCAGAGTATCAATCAGAACCAGAAGAATTATCTGGAAATGATATATTAAGACAATTTGCTCATGTTCCAGATGTGAGATTTGGAAAGCAATCTAATATAGGAAAACGTAAACGTGTTGAACAAGAGCTAAATTGGACAAAAAAGTATATTTTTTGAATTGCCTTATTGGAAAACATTAAAATTAAGACATAATTTGGATGTGATGCACATAGAAAAAAATATATGTGAAAATATTTTGGGAACATTGATGAATATTGATGGAAAGACTAAGGACAATTTTAAGACTCGTATGGATTTGGAAGCAATGGGTATAAGAAAAGAGTTGCATTTGTAATGAGATGGTGACAAGTTCCTAATGTCGTCTGCATGTAAGACTTTGTCAGTGACAGAAAGAAAAAATTTTGTTAATGGTAAAATTCAATTAAATTACCAGATGGATATGCATCAGATCTAGCTTGATGCGTAAATGTTAATGATGGAAAAATATCGGGTATGAAAAGTCATGATTATCATGTATTCTTACAGCGATTACTTGCAGCTACATCACTTGGTTATTTAAAAAAGGATTTATATGTTGTATTGTCAGAGTTGAGTTCTTTCTTTAAGGATCTGTGTTCAAAAACTATGGATAGAGCTATGTTGAAAAAGTTACAAACTAACATCATTTTAATATCATGCAAGCTTGAGATGACATATTCTCCATCATTTTTTGTGATTATGGTACATTTACCAATTCATCTACCACGTGAAGTTGAATTAGGTGGACCGGTTCATTATCGATGGATGTACTTTATTGAAAGGTATTGGAACATTATTTCAATTTATTATTGTTAGATGCACTTCATGAACAACAATAAACATGTATATGTGTATTGTTGTCTATGTTATATTATTCATTCTTTTTATTACATTATGGTTGTGAATAGGTGTCTCTATACTTTGAAAGAATTTGTATGCAACAAAGCTCATCCAGAAGGTTCCATTGCCGAAGCATATATTAACAAAGAATGTCTTCATTTTTGTTCAATGTACTTTCGTGGAGTTGAAACTAAGCACAATTAGTTGGAGAGGAATTATGATGGACCTCAACTAGAGATAGATAACAGACTTTCAATTTTCACACAAAAGGCAAGAGCTTTAAGAGCCCATGTGTATCATGTGTTATCCTCATTTGATTTCAAGAAAATTCAGTGGTATATACTTAATAATTGCAAAGAGATAGAATTTTATTTAAAGTAAGTCTATTTTTTTTGTTATAAGATTAATATTAATAGATCATTTATATCAATATTATTGTTTCATTATAGTATTTTATTTGTTGCTATACATACAGTTTACATAAGGAAGAAGTTCAATGGCAAAGCTTGATTGATGTACAAGAAAGACATGAAAATGAATTTCTATCTTGGTTTAAGCAACATGTACGTATGTTGTGCTTTTTTTTATTAAACATTAATTATTAATATTAAAAATAACTTTACATTGGATAATTTGTTTGATTTGTTTTACAGGTGGCACACTTAAATATAAATGGCTCCGTTGGATCACAAGATCAATTATATGCATTAGGACTGGGTCATGATATTCGTGTTGCAAAATATAGTGGTATAATAGTTAATGGAATTAAATTTCACACGATTGAGTGTGATAAGTATCGTCGTACACAAAATAGTGGTATTGTGGTAAAAGGAGAACATAATTCAGAAGAATTTGATTTTTATGGTGTCTTGGTGGATATCATTGAGCTTGAGTATTACTATGGGAATCGTGTTTTTTTGTTTAAATGTGATTGGTGGAATGTAGGAGATAAAAGAAACGGAATGAAGACATATGGTCAACTAGTGAGTGTTAATATGAGTCGAAAATGGTATGTTAATGATCCCTATGTACTAGCCATACAAGTAGAACAAGTTTTTTATATTGGTGAAACGAAAAAGGGAAGCAGTTGGAAAATTGTGCAGAAAGCATGTCCTAGAAATGTATATGATGTTCCAGAAAATGTAGAACATGGTGAAGGGTTAATTTTGAATGATGAACCATATCAACAATATGAGGTAAACGATGTTATTGAGGTTGAACAAATAGATGCAGAAAATATAGGATCATTGCTTCGAGAAGATGTGTTTCCAGATGAAATAAATGCTAGCATTGTTGTTCCAAATAAAAAATTGGTCCAAACAAGAGATGAAACTGATGATAGTTGTAGTGACGAAGAAGATTACAATGAAGAAGATGATACTATTATTGATTATTGTGATGATGATGATGATAAAGAAGATGATGATGGTGGTAGCGAAGATGATGAAGATGAAGATGACGGTAAGTTTTAATATTGTGTTACATATTATTTGATAAAATTTTAATTCATAAATTATTAAGATCACAATTATATATGATGTTTATTATTAATTATTGTGTATAATTTCATTTATTTTTATTTTTAAATTTTTTTACAGGATAATTTTTCAAGAAGAGATCACAAGATCAATTTATGTTTTGATCATATCTAGTACTGAAGAATAAAAGTTTGCAAAATTGTCGAATGATCACAAGAGGTTGTTTAAGTTTAATGTGTGGATTGCATGTAGTGGTTCATCCACCAAAGACTTGCTAGTTTACAGTTACTGAAGGAGTTTCAATGGATTTGTGGCCAGGCTAACCGATGACGAAGTTGCCAAGCTTTTAGGTGAAAATTTAAAAGCCTAGCATCTTAAGACATATAGATCTATAAAATCAATTCATCAAATTAATTACTCACCGTTACATGTTCTTTTACTTTTTAAAATGTTGATTAGATCAAACTTTCACTGTAAGCTCAGGTTAGATATTTTAGAGAAGGTGGCCATATGGTGTTTTCATGTGTTAGCACTGACATAATTTTTTTGGCACTATATAAGGGCAGTCTCTCCATTAACAACTTTGACCTTAATGGAACCACATATCCTTTGATTTGGGGAGGAAATGCTGCAAACTATACCATTGGTTGTTCTATTTTGATGATAACTGGTATTCCAATCTCGGTTCCTGCTTGCAGTTTGTTTCTTTTCCTTCATGGGGTTTTCTGTTTTACAATTGATGGGCAGATGTTCTGTTCTGTTCTAATTTAATTGGAAGAAGAAGCAGAAGCACGGGTGGATGCTGGATTTTTGGTCTTCAGGAGTAGCACAGGTTGCTACTGATGGTTTGATTGTGCAGTCGTTGATTATTCAGATGTGCTATGTAGACCGTATTTGTTAACTTATTTTCTTGGCAAATTGCATTTCGGTTTACAGTGGAGATTTCTTTACTGTTATGCTCAATTGGTAAACTATTCTGTTTGGTTTGGTTTTGAATTGGGTTGTTTTTGCCTAATTCATTTGGCATGTTATTTTGTTCGTTTGGATTTTTGCTCACGAATTGGATAGCTTTTTGATCTTCATAGATCATTTGGATATGCCAGTTCATTTTTGATCATTTGGATATGCCAAAAGTGAAGTGACTGTTTAGTGATATTTATTTTCAGTCTGCTTTGTTGAATTTTATCCAATTTGTGTTGTAATATGTGAGAAACAAAACAGTGTATGGTTGTAAAAGAAGGAAGACATGTTTGGAAGTCAAGACATCATGTTATAACATAATAAGATTTTATTCCGTCATTTAATGATATATTGGGTTTACAAAAGATGGTGTTTTAGGAGACCACATTACTTTATAGCATAGATTTTTATTGTGATCATTTAACTTTACTGTGAAAATAATAAATTTATGTTCAATATTCATAAATAAAATATTTACCTGTTATCATTTCATTATCCAAGATCTTTTTCCCTAACTAATTTTGTCGGGTAATCAATCAAATTGAGTGAATTAATTTATCATGATATATATTGATTTTATTTATCGTCATCAACTTTAATTTGTCTCATTTGGTTGGACTGTCAATTGATAAATGTGTACGTGATTGTAATTTTTTAATCAATGATCTAACAACAGAAAAACATATGTCTAGTTAAAATTCATTTACACTAATGAAACATGATATGTAAAAATTTATAATAAAATATTTAAATTAATCCTTCTTCTTTTTAGGGGGGTTGACCAAAATTTTTAAACATTTTTAACTAATAAAGGTTGAGATGGATTTATATATGTATATATATATTATGATAAAAATATAATAACTAAAATTGTATTTGACAAAATATTTTTCAAGATATTTAATTAATATTAGCCCTATTGTAACAAAATATTTTTGTCACTTCATGTCTTTTGTTTTGTTTTATTGTGACAATATTTTGAAATTTTTTATTTTGTCACTAAATTATTATTTTATTCTCTCTAATAGGATGTATTTTTATGAAAAAATTGAATTCATCAAAATTTGTAACATCCCGTATCGAGCGATAAGAAGGATCGAACAACTTACCTTGATGGGTCTACGCGAACTTCTCAGGGGGTCACCCATCTTTGAGCTTTCCCAGCTCAAGCACGCTTAACCCCAGAGTTCTTTACCTACATTAATTTCAAAAAGTATCTAGCTGGTGTTGTTTCCTTCCTTACTTATCCTCGATATATATTACTCTTCTCTAGACTCTTAGGGTATTATATTCTCCCCCCTTGAGCATATAACGTCATCATCATGCAACCTTACAACCGGTCCTAAATCTCCCCCCTTTGCATGGTCGATCTAGGATTTGCCTAAGGTGCCTATACGCACCCCTCTTAGCGACTCAGCGTCGTCGCTGAGGTTTGCCTCACCATCGGGTTTAGAGGCTCGAGGGTCGGTCTGATACCACTTGTAACATCCCGCATCGAACGATAAGAAGAATTGGAACAACTTACCCTGATGGGCCTACACGAACTTTCCAAGGGGTCACCCATCCTTGAGTTTCTCCAACTCAAGCACGCTTAATCCTAGAGTTTTTTGCCTACATTCAGTCTAAAAGGTATTCAGCTGGTGTTGTTTCCTTCTTTACTTATCTTCGATATATACTACTCTTTTCTAGACTCTTGGGGTATTACAAAATTAATATTGGGGTAAATATTTTATGACAAAATATTATAACAAAATATTTTTAAATCTATGCTTAATTATAAATTTAAGTCTAATTAATAGATTTTTATATATCCAACAATATATTTATATGAATATAAATGTAAATATAATTAAAGGGCAACCCAGTGCACGAAGCTCCCACCAATGTGGGGTCTCGAGAAAGGGTTGGACCACATTGGGTCTATTATACGTACCCTTATCCTACATTTCTTATAAATAAAAAATTAAAAAATATAAGAAAGCGAAATTTTCTGTCGACAATTGAATCATCCAGTCATCAGCAAAATGTTAATAGGGTCTAAATCTAGAACCCACATAGGAAAAGAACGGCAAAAAGACGACAACATGAGAAAGGAGATGACAATTCCAACAAAGAGGGCCAAACAACTTACAACTAGCAAACAAGGAATGACTGCAATGGTGAGGAAGGCAGAGGGCCACCGATTGAAATTCTCAGATTTATTTGAGGGTATATTTGTCCTTTCATTGATGAACATTAACTTTTTATACATAACTTTTAAGCTTCAAAAAAAACGTTTTCCCCCCATAACCTTTTACAAATGTTGGCATAAAGGCTTTTAAGCTAACTAGCATTTTGACTATTCAAGCCTAGCCAAATAGGATTGACCTTTTTAAAAAATGTATGTTCAATTGTTCATAGATTTAAAATTGATGTTGACCAGCTTTTAAGCCTAGCCAAACAACTTCAAAAACTTCTTGTTCTCCACCATCAAATCTTTCTTTGAACAGAGACCACCAGTGAACAAGAATAAAAATACAAAGCCAAAGAATTGACTGGGTCTAGATTTGCCAGCTGAAACTACATTTATGTTTTCACCAGCAAACTCAAACTCACCTTCCATTTTTTAAGACTGACAGGCTCATAGATCTATTGATTAAAAAGGGAAAACAAAGGCAAAAAAGTCAAAATTTTTCTAGTTTAAACATTAATACCAACAAATTATAACATAGATTTAATTATCACATAAAATAAAAAATATTTAATTTTAATTTTAAGATATTTAGAAAAAAAAGACAACAATATCAAACAATAAGTTCAGTTTCATTTGTTCAACACAATATAAACTCAGTAAAAAAAATTGAAAGAAAAAAAAAATTAAGACATTACAGGGAAACGTTTTCAAACAAGCCCATATTATGTTAGTATAAATGACATATCAAGTCTCTATCTCAATATATAAGATCAGCTGTAAGGTCCTTATAATTCATATCATACTTAAGGCTTTTGCCTTCGTTTGTTTGGGAGAAAGTGTTTTCATAAAAGAACCCAGATAGAATTTTCTCGAAATGTATTTTCTACTGTTTGACTATAACACAAGGATTTAGGTACCTGTCGTGATTGAATAGAGAGAGAGAGCAAGCAACAATGATGGCAACTTAGGGAGCAACACAAATGGTGACCCAGACCACAACAATGACGACGATGCAGATGAACAGCAATGACAAATACAAAAGGAGGCTGATTGAAGGGGCTTTAGGGCAAGGGAAGTCAAGAGGCTTTCAGGCAATGGAAAACGATTTCCCTTCTAGCAGATGGGAAGTCATTTTCACCAATTTGTGTTGTTTTAAGTAAGGTTTTTTGTTGATTTTTTGTGTTTTCCTGCTCCAAAACACAAGAGAATAGGGAAACACAAAAAGCACTTCCCCCCAAACAAACGTAGCCAAAGTGTAAAGCCCTTATCATTATCATGTACCAACAAAACATATACATATATAATGATTTCTCTAGGTCCATGTTCTATCTTATCTTTGCTAAAGATGAGCACAATCAGGAAGTCCAATTCATAACAGCGAATACACCAATAGACCAACACAGAGATGTCTTGAAAGCTGTTAAATGAGCAAGTGCACATTGGGACCATAAAGCAAAAGACAAACACCTTGTAAGGGTCATGGGAATACTGGGTATGGCCATTGGTAGTGTCCAAACTTCAGACTCATTTGATTTTCATACCCAAAAGACGAGGATAAAACAATTTTTTAACTAATTATTTCATTTATTTAATGCAAAACTGTATTTACAGATTGCAACATGAATGATGCATAGAATGAGAGTTCTAAACATGGCTCAACAGAAAATTTCTTGTTTAACATATATAATTAATTCAGCCATATCTAATTAACTACAATTACATGTATATCAGATAGCATTGAGGGTGTCAAGTGTTTGTTAGGATACTTCATCAAATTTGGAAGAGTCTATGTAATATGGTCTAAAGCAGTTATAAATCTATCTGATAATCCTGAAATACAATCAACACTAAGTCTATGATATTAAGCCACCATGATTACGTAGCATTAGATGACGTTTTTGAAGAGCTTCATGGATCTAAGAGGCATTTGGCATAATAAAAGGATGTGTGATAAATTTACCAAATGGATTTCTAACAGAAGCCACATGTAACAAAAGCCAGTGGCTTTTTGTCAACTTCTCAAAGTGTAATTTCTTATCTTATCAATGTAATTCCTTTTGTTCTTTATGAATACTGGAAACAAAGAACCTATCCATTCCTCACTCAAGCAATTTCTAGAAATTCCAGTCTTTAATTTTTTATGACACTTTGAAGATGTATCCACGTTCCATCAAAGAAACACAGATGTGATTTAGGATGCAGACAAAAACACGCTTTTACAAATTGAATAAGTGGATTTGGAGAAAATGACATAGGTATAGTGAACTACTTAAAAAAAATTTACATTTTTCTTAGTTGTCTAAGAAACAAGATCCAAAAACCACACAAAATATTAAAAAATAACAATAAATAGATTCAATTGTATGTCAGGAATAAGAGAATTAGGAGAGGAATTAGGAGATAAGCAGAGCAGTAGTGCAGTGGAGTGTTAATTTTTACAGTTATGTAGGAGAGGGAGTTATTTTTTATAGTTGTATAGCAATGGAGTGTAATTATACAATTGTGTAGTAGTAATAACTGCTTTAAATAACTATTGATGTGATAAATATGACTCAAAATCCAAGTTTAATCTGTGACTGGGAATCCTGATTTGATTGTGATGATGATTTTGAAGACTTTGAATTTGATAGTGATTATTATGTTATTAAATTTTATTTTTTATGAAATTTATCTCGTTTGGAGGAATATCCCCATATATCATCTTCTAATCAGGATGAATTTTTCTATGTACATTTACAGTTGATTTTATGTTTGTAAATAAATGCCCAGGCCATATGAAAATATAGAACACAAGAGATAACACATTGAAGCAATATCAGTTTTGGTTGTAGCAATATTGGTTTTGTCATATTTTATATATATTAATATCACTTTCGTACTATCAATATTTGTATAGTGATATTTTATTTTTTCTGCTTATGATTTTTTTTTACTTAGAAAATTTATGTATTCATATATTTGGTTGTTGGTTTGATTATTGCTTTGTTCGATCCATACTTTCTAACAAAATGATATCAGAGTAATTGGATCAAACCAATCAACCGTTACGATTCTAGTCATTGGATTTGGAGAAAAAAAATTATTATCAGCAATAGTAGCAGCTTCATCTTATTCCTTCTTCAGCAACGAGTTTCAAGCAATTAGCAGCAAGCTGCCACCACTGCCACTGGCTGACACCATTATAGGCTGTCGATGTCATTACTGCCGTCGACCAAGCTCTACTGTCGACCACCATGCATCCACCATCGACGCCGTGCAACCGTCCCTGCTGCATCATGACGCTCTTGCTGCCGTCAGATCGTTCAACCCTTTGCAACGCAACTGGCCGCCGTCGATCACCGTTGTATGCCGCCATCGCCACCGTCAACTGCCGATGCTGCCAATCCTCCTGTTTGCGGCAGCCTCTGTCTCTTCGTGACCGACTGCTTGCCCCCACCGACGGTGCGGTCCGCCCCCTGCATCTCGGCCTTTGTTTAGCTATTTTCAAATCTGCTAGTGACGATCCATTCTTCTCTGCCTTGCCTCCGCACTCCGCCATCAGTCACCGTTGCTACCGCCTCTGGCCACCGCTGTCGCCGACGTTGACAACCCACGCGACCTCTGCCACTATCGCCGTTGTCCGACCACCCCTGTGCAACTGCCCCTATTAGATCGCAGGCCACCGACGACCTCCCCTTTCATTGCGACAGTCGCCTCTACCACTAGCCTCCACCACTACCATCAAACACCGTCGCCCTTGACCGTTTGCTTTCACCATCGGCGAGCCTCCTTGCCTCCATCAATGCGACTGCCATTAACGAAGGCAACCTTAGCTTGTTGCCTAACCAAGACAGCAAACCCCAGATCTCAACCGGATCTTATTTTGACCCAATTGCCCATAGCCAGATCTAACCCAACAACCTCACCTAGGTCCGTCAGATGTCTTAGTTTTATTGGAGATCTGACTTTTGCTTAGATTTGGTCCAGATTTAATATTTTTTTATCTTCTTTTCGGTTGGGATTCCGATCACTAATTATTTGATATTATTTGAGCATATTTATTGACTTCATTAAAGTATAATATTCTCTTGTTAAATCTAAATGTTAGATTCACTATAACAAATTACGATGCGTGCAATTTTGGCACAGATAGATTTAGATGATGTAATTTTAAGTATTGATAAAATGTCAAAATCATGGAGTGCTAAAAAAATCAATGTAAGGATTATAAGGCTTTGTCTCAAATAGATATGCATTTATTGAATCAAATTTTACAAGATGCTTGGAAAGAAATGACTGTTGCCTCTCTATGGTTGAAACTGGAAACAATTGAGTATGAAAAAAAGAAGTAAGTTGCATCTGAAGGTACGACTATTGAAAGTTATTTAACTGCCTTTAAGGAAATTGTTTCTTATTTGAAATCTATGATAAGAATTTGACTCTTATTTTGTTATATTCTCTATTAGCCTCGTATTCAATATTTAGAGACACAATATGTAATGTCCCAGAATTTTGAAGCAGGATGTATAGTGTTTATAATATACTTATATACATCGTGATATGGAAAAAATAATCATCTAATTTATATTTGTTTGTGGAATTTGTTAAATGTGGAAATGTGTAGGAAAATTAATAATTATTTTATGTTGGGAGGTGGATATGAGTTGGGTGTCAAATGGTTATGATGTTCTACCCTTGTGTTTAGTTTTGATGATGAAAATAATACTATGTTTCTATCCCTAAGTCATGAGTCAAGTTTATGATTTTTAACAAAAATCTTCAATTACTTTGTTAAAATGAAAACCAAACTGATTTATGATTTTCTATATTAGTTAGAGATTTGCAAAGTCAAGTATTTAGTCTTAAAAGAATCTCCCAAAATGATTTCAAATTAGATTTGAAGTTGTTGGTCAACATAGAGCTAAATTTGTTCTAAGGCAAAAGACCAACTAGAACATAAATGTATTTGATGAAAAACCAATCTTAAATATGAAAAATCATTATGTTAATCTCATATTTCAAAATAAGTTTTCTATATTTTGAAACATGCATGAAAGGTTTTGACTTGAAATTTAAATGTCTGAAAAATCTTTTAGTTCATGCATCATGTTTTGAAACTCCTTTTGGTAAGGTTTCAATATTTTTCTAAGTCTAGAAGGTTAGCACCTTATAAAGAGACATATAAGAAAATGATTTCATTTTGGAAAACTATCTCCAGTATTTTGATATCTTCTACCCATTAGTGTTAAAACGATTTTTAACGAATTTTTCAAAAAATAGAGAGTGTATATCTTAAAGGTGGTAAAATCGCAAAACCTTAAATTTGTACTAAAACTCAAATTCTACTTTCTTATTCTTATGGATTTTAATTTTCTAGATATTTTTATTGAATCCAAATAGAGGGTACTTTTTTATTTACATTTATGTATTAAAGTAAAAATCTATTTACTTAAACTAAAGAAATATAAATAAGTTGTACTGTATGCATATCCTGAAGGATAGCTTCATCTGTCAACATATACCTCATCATCTATCGACTGACCTCTTAGTTTTAGCCCATCTGTCGACCGATACTCTTGCATCTGTCGACTGACAGAATGCCATTCAGTGATGCTTCGATAGTGTGCACCATCTGTTGACCGATGCCTATGCATCTGTCAACCGGCAAAATGCGTGCACAAGGAATTGTCGACCGGCTCAGATGATTTGTTGACCGGATTTTAAATATTTGTTAATCTGTCGACCGATGCCTTGCATCTGTTGATCGTTTGTGTCGCAGAAACCCCCAATAACTAGTTTTTCCACTCACCCAAAGTCCTCTTTCCATTACCAACGGCGAGATTCATGAATGGGCTCTCAAGGGACTATAAATACAAGTCAAATGGTTGATTCAAACTAACCAAGAGGATTGATTTCAAGCTTACAAGTGTTCATTCTTTCAAGGGCTACATTGTTTCAATTGTGCTTCATTTTTCTCTTTAAAGACTTTGATTATCATTTGTATTATCTTGTTTAAGCCTTGTATTTATATTGAGAGATCTTGTAACTAACATTGTTTACTCTTAGATCATCTCTTTTGTATTATTCTTGATTTTCCTAGCAAAAGTGCTAGAGGACTAGCTTGTTGAAGCAAATGGTTGTATTTCCTAGCAAGATAGCTAGAGGGCTTGCTTGTTTAAGCAAGAGGTTATAATTTCCTACCTTGTTGCTAGAGGGCCTATCGAGAGAAATAGGAGGTTTTAGTGGATTGATTAAAAAATCCTTAGTGAAGAGTTAAGGTAGTGGATTAGGCTTGGTTTAAGCCGAACCACTATATATCGTTGTGTCTCTTATTTGCTTGTGCTATTTATTTCATTTATTGTTCCAAGCATTTCATTAATCACTTACACTAAAATCTCATCAAAAGAATTTTCAAGTTCAATCAATTTTTTAAAACAACCCAATTCACCCCCTCTTGGTGTTGGTGTCATTGCTATTCAAATTTAACAGGTTAAGTATGGTAAATGATAATAAAGAGTTGGGGGTCTAATTTCTGGTGTGAGTAGTTAGGGGTGTCAAAAAATATCCGAAAATCGGTGAACCGAACTGAACCGAACCGATCAGTGCCTTCTGGATTCATTTTATGGTTCAACGGTTAGGTTCTGATTCTAAAAAATTAAGAACCAGTGTATTTGGTTTGGTTACTGATTTTTCTTTTCAAACCATGGTTCGAATCGAACTGGAACCGATATTATACTTGTATATATATTATAATTTTTTGGATATATATATATGTACATACGCATAAATATATTATTACTTACAATTTTAATCTGTTAGTTTTTACTTATTTCATTTTTGTTGTTGGTTATTGTTATTCATGAACTCTTTTATTTCTAAACTTTTATGTGCTATTGCTATACTAAATGATCGATGTAATCTCATTTGATGAGATAGTTTATGAATTATTTTGTTCTACTTTTACTTTAAGATTTGAAACATTAATGAAGTTATAGGTTTATTTTAATTAACAAATTTGTTTGTAATTTCATATTTTATGAAAATGTTTAGAAGCTAAATATTAATTGGATATAATCGATATCGAATCGAAACCGGTCTGATGCGACGGATTGATCATGATTTGATTTTATATATGTAATGATTTGATTAAGGTTCTTATTTTTTTAAAATCATTAAAAAAGATTTAGTTATTGAATTTCTATAGAATCGTATCAAATCAAATGACTAACACCCCTACAAGCAGTGGCCGGAAGTCGAATAGCTGGAAGGCCTTAAAATTGATTTAAATTAAATTAAGGATGCATCATTAGGGGAGGGTGGCCGTAGGCGAAGCAGTCGCGCACGAGGGGACTCGGGAAGCAGACGCAGGTTCTATCTCGTGGAGTGCGCGTGCTGGGAGGGAGAAAAGAACTAATTTTGTAGCAGGGAGGGGCGGCCAAACGGCGCCGTTTTGGGCACCAACGATGGCCAGCCTTGCGCGGCCACGTGGCACGCGTTGGCGCGCCCTTTCTACTGCTGTTCCACGCCTCTGCTTTGCTGATTTCAAGGCCAAATTGGCCATGCAATTTAGATGAATTTCTTTGACTAAATGGGCAGAAAGCATGGTTTGGGCAGGGCGCAATTAATTGACATGAAAGGGGGCATAATTAGGCTTAATTAATTATAGAGATTGGTGAGAAAAATTGGCAGTATAAATTGGATTACAGTGAGCCATGAGGATGGTTTTGTTGAAGGCGCTGAGGCCGTGGAGAAAAAAAGGAACTTAGAAGCTGAGCAACAACGAGAAGAGGGGAATTAGGCAAGGGAAGTGGGAGAAAATATAAGGACCGTGTGCCGCCTAACGGGTTAATTATGGTAAAAGGTTCTGGAGCTGTGACCGTTAGCGACTCGGGCATCTTTTAAAGAAATAGAACGCGCTGTAAAAGTAAGAGCGGGTTCGAAGTTAGTCGGGCCTAGAGGGATTAAGTTATTGGTGACCAGGCGTACGTGTACCAGATCATCCCGGCCTTAAAGATTCTAGGAAGTCGGGCAGCGGTTTAGCATTGCTTAACTTGTTGCGTATTGTATTTACGTTAATCACGGGATGGCCCCGGGTTGTGAAGGAAAAAAGGATAAGAGATACTACATTTATTATTCTAGATTATCGTTGTATCGCATAAGTTTATGGGTGGAAATTTGGCAGGCTTTACACAATGCTTTATAATCGTGACACTTCTACCGTAAAAGAAGTCTCTAATTATTTATTTTTGAAAGAAAAAATTGATAAATAAATATTTTAGAGCAAATCCAAGTCTAAGAATAGAGAAAAGATTTGTAGTTATTGCAAGAAAAATAGACACATCAAGAAGAAGTGTTATAATTGCAGAATAGACTTAAGAAACAGGAAACTGAGCAAAAGAGGAAACAACTTGAAATTCTCATGAAAACCAATGTTGTCACGGAAAACAATAGTAACAGGGAACTTTTGGTGGTATCTAATGAGATGATTAAACCTAATGAAAATTGGATCCTAGATATAGCATACACGTTTCATATGTCTCCTAATAGGGATTAGTTCTCGACATAAAAAACTCTGAATTCTAGTGATGTGTTAATAGGAAATATATATATTTTTTTAAAGTTGCTGGTATTGGAATAGTTAAAATTAATATGTTTAATAGTGTAACGACTCGTTAGGGGATCTAGGCATTTTTGAGTATTTTATTTTGGTTCAAAATTTTTGCTTTAATTAATTGAGGATTTAATTTTTTTTTTTTTATGGAATGAAGTGTAGTGGAAATAAGAATTTAGTAACCCATCCAATTGAGATTCAAAATGTGAGGAAGGTCCAAATAGATTGGGTCATTGAGATGTGTTTAGAATTTTAATTATATTATGTATGGGCTTGGGTGATGATAATTTCTTTGTGTTAGTGAGTTGGACCATAGAGTGGCCCACGGCATAGGCTGAGCCCACTTGAGAAATAAGATTTGAAATTCTTAAAGAAAAATCTTAATAAAATAAATTGGCCATCAAATGTCAATAGTGCCCTTAGTCTTCATTTTGACCATTGTAAAGGTGAAGGGCAATCAAGTCATTTCAACCAAGTTGAAGGTGCAGACTGTGCATTTTCCCTCTTCGTGTTGCACCTGCACTGACGACCTTTCTCTTGGGCGTACCCACATTTTCTATCTATGGGTCTTTCTTTCTATTTCTTTTTCTTTCCCTTTGCCTTCTTGTCTCATTTGTCTCGACCGATAATAATTTTAGGGAGGGAGGATTCTTCTGCATAGCGAAGTCATCAGGCAAATTCTTTTTGCACTCCCCTTTGATTTTCAATGCAAGTTCCTTCTGTTAGTGTAGGTGCTCTAGACCCAATCAGATTGGACATGTTGTACACTGACAATTGTAATCATATTTATTATTGAATAAGGAGTTATTCAATTTTACAAGAAGTCATTTTATTAGTTTCTTATTATTATTGTAATAATCAAATGAAACTAGATAGAAGTCCATATGATATATGCTGTGATTAATCTATAAAGATGTGAGATGATGCATCACAGTTTCTAGACATCATTAAACGTCCCAAGTCGTAGCAATGTCAAGAATGGACATTGACAAATGCGGTAAGACTTGTATGTGCTATGTGATAGTAATTGGGGTCTCACATTCATAAGTAAGGGGATGCTTAGACAAGTACATACGTGACCAATGTTGGAGAAAGTGTCACTAGACATGACTCGCCATGAGAATCCATTTTGCTTATATGTTAATGGTATTCTCATACGAGATGGGTGTAACTAATCCTTAGACCTGAGGTTGTCACGATCATCTCATAAAAAGACCGATATGCTTTGACATCGTTTCGATGGGCCTAGATAAAGGCTGCATGTGGGCGATCGTTGGGCATATCGCGAGGCTTATGGAGATGGGTGCATAGCCAAGATGGGACTCGTCTATCCTTTGATAGAGGATGATGTATCTAAGGCGCATTCAATGGATATTCACTTTAAATCCATAGCCATGGTGAAAGAGATTAATAAGGAGTTATTGATTCACTTTCTATTAAGTGAAGATATCCGAATGACCGAAGAAAAACTCATGTGATCATAATCAAGCAACACATTGCCAACTTGAGATCACATAGGATACATTGACCAGAGGATCTAATTACACGGTAACCATGCTCATGAAAGGTTATTTGCGCATTATGAATCCTTCTGAATAATTGGGTAGGCATGACGCCTTCCTAGAGGCCAATCTTGTCTTATGTGTTCGTACTGACACATTGCCAATATATTTGAAAGCCTAATGAGTCATGCGCAATAGGCACGGTCCCTAGCTTAAACCAGCAAAGTGGACGTATGGTTAAGTGGGACACTTCGGCAAGAAGTTGTGTCGTCATAGGTTCTCATGGAAAAAGAACAAATGGACGTAATGATGTCGATATGACGAGAAGTTGTCATAATGGAAAGAGTTTCCTAAAATGGCAATTGATTAAATTAGGAAGGAGTTTCTAATTTAATAATTTTCTGTTTGTTGGAGTGGCAAGAAAGAAATAAAATATATTTGGACTTAAGTTAATATTTGGACTAAATTGGATTTGGGACAAATATTAAATTAAATATTATATTTGGACTAAATTGGATTTGGGCCAAATATTAAATATTATATTTGGACCAAATTAGATTTGGCCCAAATATTAAATATTATATTTGGGCTTGAATTAGATTTGGGCCAAAATATTTTATTTAAACCTATAAAAGGATTTGGGTCATTTAATTATATTTCTAGTTGGACTAAGATAAGCCCACTTAAGATTCTAATTGAATTAGAATTAATGGGCTAGCCCAATTTGTGAGAAGTTAGAGGTAGAGCTCCAACCTAAAAAGCTAGCTTAACAGGTGGAGAGATCCTTCTCCTTGTATATAGCACAGATCTCCCTTGTGGAGGCGATGTTGGATTCTCAACACTCCCCCCGATGTCGAAGCTTCTCCAGTAATTGATACATGCCCAGGTGATCGGGTAGGGTACTGGTCCATGACCACTACAGCCAAGGGTTAGCTCTGATACCAGGTGAGAAGTTAGAGGTAGAACTCTAACTTAAAAAGCTAGCTTAACAGGTGGAGGGATCCTCTTCCTTGTATATAGCACAGGTCTCCTTTGTAGAGGCGATGTGGGATTCTCAACACAATCCATTAGGGTTTGAGAAACCCTAGGATATTTCTTTATAAATGTAACGACCCATTCGAGCGATAGGAAGGACCAGAACAACTTACCCTGATGAGCCTACGTGAACTTCCCAGGGGGGTCACCCATCTTTGGATTGCCCCAGGTTAAGCACGCTTAACTTAGGAGTTCTTTGCCAACATTCAGCCCAAAAGGTATCTAGCTGGTGTTGTTTCTTTTCTTACATTATCCTCGATATATACTAACTTCTGTGGGTTCTTGGGGTATTAAAATAAATGTCCCTTTATGGGTTGTCCAAAATTAAAGAAAGTTTTTGGTGTAGTTTTTCAAGAGTTGAAAAACGTATTGCTGTTCACTCTTCCCCGCTTCTTTTTGGCATCGGTTTGAAACGTGGACGTTCTTTTCAGTCCATACAGAAGCCGTAAAAAGAAGAATGAGCTAGCACTCCTATTCTACTCTCCTTACCAACTGACGCGTGCCACGCATCATGAGTTAGAGGCTGGACGCTTGAACGACTCGAAAGTCTAAAGGTTAGATTTATTTTATTTGTATGTGAATGATTTAATTTCGACGTTGATCTAATCGCTGGGATCGGGGTAAGGTTCAAAAATTTTTGAACTATGCTGCTCGCCCCTTAACAATCTCGCTTTACTTTCAATGGTATCAGAGCCATCGTCGAAATATTTCAATTCCTTACATACGGATTCAGTTATGTTGTTATTTGTGAAATAATTAAATAATTGTTGCGATTGTATTTTTTTGGATTGCAAAATGTTTTGGTGAAAAGGCAAAAGGTCGTGTGTGACACGAAAAGGGCGAAACTGGGTTCGGGGTGCATACAGATGCATCGGGGGGTTAAAGATGTGGCCAAGTGGGGCCCACGCGCGTATGGAACTGCCAGGCAAGACTGCGCCCTCGGCCCGCGGGTGAGACCCTAAACCCGCGTGCGGTCAGCGGGTGTGCGCGACCCCATTCCGCCCAGCATGCCCCCAGCCGCGTCCATTGGCCCTTTGGGCCTAGCAGCATGTGCGACATGTTGCCCAGTTGCCTCTCGGCCCCTCCCGCTGCCTCGGGCTTCGGTTTGACCCTTTCTCGATGTCGATGTGAAGCACTCGGGCTGACCCTTCGGTGGCCCAGTGCGTTCTGTTCCCTCAGGTGGGGCTCGGCCAAATTGTTTGGCTATGTTTAATTATTTTTATTCGATCCATGAGTGTATGACACCTATGGGCCGTGATTAAAAATGGGATGGGGCCGTTAATTGGATTATTTATTAATTATTGGGCTGTTAGTGTATGTTTGACATGCATTGGTTGATCCAAGGCTTGTTGAGCCTTGTTAGTTAAACTAATGGATGAAGCTCAGGCCCAACACAATTAAAACAATTTTGTTTTTCCAAAATTATACAAATTTTTAATTTATTGAAAGCGTTTCATTAAGATTGAAATAGATGCGACAATTAATTAACATAATTGTGAATGAATCAATGCGATTGATTGCATGGGTGTATGGTATGGATCGAGTTGACCATTTATTTTATGTTGGGAATGAATGCTTGTAAATTTGATTTTTGAAATAGGGCTTGCGTGTCCTACCTCTCTTATACTTTGATGTACATTTTCTTCTCATCTTACTTCTCCTGAATGTAACTTGGGGCTTCTGATTCTATGTAATGTATGTAGAATATAATAGAGTAGTGATAGTTGTAGTTTGTATGAAGAACAAGAGATGGAGCCAAATTGAAGACAAGATTCGAAGACCAATGAAGGCTTGAAGAATGTGCTTAAGAAGCAAGTTGTGATTCTTCACCTAGGTTTGACCCGCTAGCCTCCCTTTTATAGCTCGAGGGGGTTAGCCGTAGTTATCCATACCATATATCGGTTTGAGTCGTTTATTATGCATTATTAATTTGATTAATTGCATGTGATGAGACCTAAATAAATAATAAATCCCTTATTAATATTAAGCCAACTTGCCTTCCATTATTATGAAGCATTAGGTTTCTAGCTGGCAATTGATTTGTTGAGTCATTCAAGGTTATGTGTTACCTATGATTCCTATGTTTCATGGGCCATGAGATGTCCCTGAATGATGGGTCTGACTTAACTAGAAAGGTGGGGTTTGTTGAGTCACTCAAGGCCTTACTGAGTATAGAGGCAAAGATTGGGAGTCACATAAGATGCGCTTGACAAGGAGTTGTCAACCCAATGAATCTAGGAGTTACATGAAGATGCAATTGGTAGCAAGTACCTACCTAATTAATTCTAGCACAATTTGTTGAGTCACTCAATGTAATACCCGAGAAATTCTAAAGGAATCAAGAGTAATTTACCTTGAGAAAAAAAATAGAATTGAAGGATAATTGAAGGGTATAATGGTAATTTATTATTGTATGAATAACCGAATCTACTGTCGGGAGTGCTTTGGAGCCGAGATGCCAGAAAATGATGTGGCATTATTGAGTACCCGAGATAGGATTTATGGTGCCGAAAGAAATCAGATCAGGAACGATTTTCAGTACAGCAAAAAGGCAGCTGCCAATTACGCTACAAAATCGAATTATTTTAGACGACTTCCCGAAAGTCAACGAAAGCTTGAAAGGGCTTCAATTTTTCATGAGGAACAACCTTTCAGAGGTTTCAGGAAGAAACGAATGGGTTTGAGGCCAAAACGAAGATTCTTACCTAAGTGCAGTTTTTGGAAATTGCTAGAGGAAGGCGACCGAAACGATGATTTTTCAGAATCTTCAGGAGTCAAAATGATGTTTTAGGACTTGAGGGTCTTAAATGCAATATTGAAAGTTAAGGGGTTAAGTGAAATGGGCCAAAGTGAGATAGCCCAAAAGTTGAAGGGCCAAAGTGCAATTTTTAAAAGATTGGCCAATGGTAAAACCTACTAGCTGGTCGCCGGTCGCCGATTTCAGTCATTCCAGCCATTGGGTTAGCACGAGGGATGGTCGGGGAGCAATGTTTGTAAAGGTAAGAGGTGATAACGACCACCGTGGTGGTCGGATTTTGATGAAAAAGCCGACCAGAAAATTGGTTGGATTGTCGCGACCTACAAGTCGCGATTGTGGTTGGTTGAGGCCAATTCGAGGCTCATCCAGGGGCGGGTGAGACTCCTAAGGCGATGGGTTGAGTGGCCAAGGGCGTTTAGAGGGTCAGATTTGCCTATAAATAGCTATGGGTTAGCCAAAAGTTTAAAGGGTTGGGAGCTTCAAATCAGTCCCGATTTCGAACAAATTGAGCCTCCATTTTAAGGGGTTTTTGTTGCCCATAGCCTAAGGATGATTTCTAGAGATTTTCAAGCATTTTGGTGTTGATTTGAGAGGGGTATCGAAGCTCACCGGAAACCTAGGTGGTCTACCTAGCCGAGGCTTTGAGCCTCTAGTTGAGGCCTTTCTGGTGGTCCTTTGGGGCATCCAATCATTCCATCTTGATCGACTAAGGAAGGAGAAAAGGACGGTGGAAGAAGCCAGCATCGCCAGCGATCGGAGCGCCGGAGAAGATGACCGGCGCGGGCCAGTCATGCGCTGGCCTTCACGTGCTCCACTCGCCCTAGGCATGTGGGTGGCTGGAAAAATGTGGAAAAATTCCTAGAAATTAGAGAAAAATATTTTATGGAGGTTCGTGCAAAAAGTTTTGAAGTTGGGATTCTCGATGTCTCGATTTTTGCACCAAAGAGCATCTTTTTGAGTGAAAATGCACCATCCGGGTAAGTCCTGTATTTTTTTCTTGAATTTCATAGCATATTATGAATTGTTATGAAGACAAATTTGAGAAAATAGTCTCTATGTATTTATTAAGATTTTTAAAAGGGAAAATGGAAGAAAATGAAGGAAAATAGGAAATAAATAGAATTTTGAGATATTTAGTGATAGAATATTATTTTTATGATTGAGGTAATCAAGATGATGAGATTGGTGCAATTTTTGAGAGTTAGCACGAGAATCGAGGCAGGGCATGCATATCGAGACGATGTACGCTTTTCGAGGTGCTTGATCTTTGGGCAAAGGTGAGTGGTATTCTCACAAGAACTTATATTTATAATATGTTTATTATATAAGCATGATATTTATGAATGCTTTGATCATTTTGTCATATTGCATGAAAAGTTGTGATATTTGCATTGCACGATAATATTGTCATATTGATATCTATGCATGGGAATGGGATGTTGCCCCTAGAGTGTAGCCATAATTCCCCTAGGGTATTGAGAGAATAATGTTAGGCTTATCCTGCAGAGGTTTGGGATTGGCCTAGGATTCCTAGCCGGGCTAGTGGGCCTGAGAAGTTACATTAAAGGGTAAAAATGTTGTTCATGTCATTGCATCATGCATTCATATATATGTTTTTGGACCCTCACTAGAAGTTTCATCTTCTAATGGGTTATGCTCCTGGAACATTCAACGTTCCAGTTGAGACTAGCAGTTAGGGCAAGGAGCATGTTGAGATATGGTAGCACATGATGGCGTGACCGATGGATTCAGTGAGTTATCTCGGATATGTTTTAGCTTATGCTTTAATGATGAATTTGAAGTATGTTCGAGGTTTCATATGATTTGCACCTAGGGTATTAGATGTTATCTCGGGAAACGTGTATCAATGTATCTATTTCAGTATTGAGGATATGATGTAATATACGGTACGAATTCTTTATGATATTATATCAGGTGAATTCAGGTATGTACCATATTAGGTTTTGATTATTGCTTCCGCATTGTGAATGATTTGCTGGGTGGGTTTCCCTTTGAAATACGGTATTTGAGGTATAAGGAATGTATAATGCAAAGAGATTATGTATGTATATGATGGACCCCAACATAGTGACACGGTCCTGCGGGACGGGGTGTTACACTCAAGGTTGTGCTAGGGGAGATGGGATCCTAGCCCATTAGGAAATCTTCCAACGGGATTTCCTGAGTTATGTCTTGAGGGTGGCGAACTCATAGAAAATAGTGGGAGCAATCATAAAATGTTACTTCTTGCAATTTATGATTTCGTAATTCAGTATGATTATAATAATATCCTTATTCAGTTGTTGATCCAGAATGTCTGGAAACATGTCGATAAGATCGATACTCGAGGGCAATAATACCTTCAATGAGACTAATTTCTATAACTAGGAGATCATCTTGAGGATAGTCCTCACATGTGATAAGATTTTCTATGATAGAGATATCTCTTCTTGTGAAGCCACCAGTTAAGGAAATAGTAGCACATGAGGCCTGGACGATGCACAAGGGTGATATGATCATCGCTTGGTATATCATCTTGGTTGCCATGACCTTGAGACATAGATCGCAACATAAGAGTTATGATGCCTATGAGATCATGGCTAGGCTCAAGGATCATCTGTTGAGAAGCATGTCATGTAGATGATAGGTTTTATCAGCAGGTTGCTAGAGCTGAACTTGGGTATGGATGTCGAAACTTACCCTAGACTTAGTGTTACAGTCCCTCCCTAACAGCTATGGAAAAGACTCTTGGAGAGTGGTTGTCCATACTTAGGGAGACCAAGCCTAAAATTGATTATAGGCTAAGGGAAGTGTTCTCTTAGTTGAAGAGCCCAAGGCGCACAGGGGCAAGCCCAAGCGTAAGAAAGCCAAAAGGAAGAAGAGTTCTTCCATAGCGCAATTTGGAAGAGTCTAGAAGACCAAAACCCAAAAGGGTAAGGAGGATGCGATCTATGTCCACTATGATAAACCGGGAGGTGTAGAGTAAGAAAAGTTCTACTCAAGACACTTTAGATATTTATGTTATTGAAATTAATCTATCTACTTCTGATCAGTCCACATGGGTATTAGATATTGGATCTAGTGCTCATATTTGCACTTTTGTGTATGGGCTTAGGAGTACGAGGAGATTAATAATAGGAGAACTGTACCTATACGTGAGAAATGGATTAAGAATTGTTCCATTAGTTGTAGGGACCTATTTATTAACATTATCCACAGGGCTTGTATTGAAGTTACATAACTGTCACTACAATCTTACTTTGACTAGGAATATAATTTCTAATTCTTGTTTGACAAGGATGGATATTCATTTTCATTTAAGAATAATAGTTGTTTGTTTTATAAAAATGAGTTGCTTTATGGTAAAGAAACAATACGTAATGGTTTGTATGTCCTTGATGTTGATACTCCTATCAATAACATAAATATTAAGCGACTTAAATCAGGTGATTTAAATAGCACTTATTTATGGCATTGTCGCCTCGGCCACATAAATGAGACCTACACATCCAACTTGTATAAAGCTGGATATCTTGGCACGTTTGATTATGAATCATATGGTGCTTGCGAATCCTGTTTGCTTGACAAAATGACTAAGTCTCCTTTTAAAGTAAATGGAGTGAAGGCTACATAAGTGCTAGGGCTTGTGCACGCTAATGTGTGTGGGCCCATGTCCACCCAGACTTGAGGTGGGTATGTCTACTTCATAACCTTTACTAATGATAGATCATGTTTTGGTTATGTGTATCTTATGAGACACAAATCTGAGGCTTTTGAAAAGTTCAAAGAATTTAGATTTGAAGTAGAGAAACAAACTGGGAAAAGCATCAAAGTACTTCAATTAGATTAAGGTGGTGAATACTTCAACGGTGAGTTTCTAGATCATTTGATGTTGCAGAATGAGATTCTCTCACAGTAGACTCCACCTGGAACACCAGAGATGAATGGTGTGTCTGAAAAGAGGGATAGGAACTTGTTAGACATGGTTTGGTCCATGATGAGTCGTGCTGAACTCCCTATTTCATTTTGGGGATACGCACTCTTCACCACGATCTTTGTTTTGAACAGGGTTCCAAGTAAGTTAGTTACTCAGACTCCATATGAGATATGGAAAGGAAAGAAGCTAAATCTGTCTTTCCTTAAGATTTGGGGTTGTGAAGCTTATGTCAAGCGTGTTGACAGTAACAAGCTAAAACCAAAATCGATGAGATGTTTATTTATGAGATATCCAAAATAAACAAATGGATATTTCTTTTACCACCCATATGAACAAAAGGTGTTTTGTTACCAAGCATGTGGTATTCCTTGAGAAGGAATTTTTAGATGCTATGGCTAGTGGGAGGAATGTTGAGCTCGAAGAGATTCGAGGCGAATCACAAACAAATACTCCCCTCCAAGAACCTGAGAAAGATTAAACACAAGATGTTGTGTCAATCTCCAACCTTTTACACAAGAACCTCGTAGGTCGACAAGGGTTCGTCACGAGCAAGAGAGATAAGGATTTCTCATCTCGGCACATGAAGATGTGCTTCTAGCTGTGAACGATGAGCTTACTACCTATGATGAGGTAATGTCTAACATTGACTCTGGGTTATGGTAGATGGATGACAAAACAACTTTCCTTAAAGGAAACCTGGTCGAGGATGTGTATATGACACAACCTGACGATTTTGTTACCCATGAACATGCAAATAAGATTTGCAAGTCGCAAAGGTCCATTTATGGACTAAAGCAAGTATCCCAAAGTTGGAATCAATGTTTTGATGAAAAGATCAAAAGGTTTGATTTTTCACAAAATGGAAATTGATACTTGTGTTTACAAGAAGGTTAGTGGGAGCGCGATTACCATTTTTAGTCCTATATGTGGACAATATATTGCTCATTAGGAGTGTTGTTCCTATGTTGCAATTAGTTAAAAGATGGCTTTCAGAAAATTTCTCCATGAAGAATTTGGGAGAAGCAACCTATATTCTGGGAATAAGGATCCATAGAGATAAATCCAAGAGGTTGCTAGCACTCTCCCAAAGCGCGTACATTGACAAGGTGCTAAAGAGGTTTAGCATAGAAGATTATAGGAGGGAAATCTTTCCATGTCACATGGAATACATCTCTCCAAGGCTATATGTTCAAAGACACAAGATGAGAGAGATAAGGATGAGTCGAGCACCATATACCTTGGCTATTGGCTCGATCATGTATACCATGTAATGTACGAGGCTTGATGTCGCATATGCTTTGAGCATATGTAGTAGATATCAAGCTGATCTAGGTGAGAAATATTGGATTATAGTTAAGAACATCCTTAAGTACTTGAGAAGGATTGAAGAGATGTTCTTGGTATATGGAGAAGGAAAGCATACCGTGAAAGGGTTCACAGATGTCAGTTTCTAATCCGACCATGATGATTTTAAATCACGTATAGTCAAGATTCATATTCTACCTAAATGGTGGGGCTATGAGTTGAAAGAGTTCCAACAAGAGATAGTAGCAGATTCAACAACTGAAGCCGAATACATAACTGCCTCCGAAGCAACTTAGGAGGTTGTATGGATCCGTAAGTTCATTGATGAACTTAAAGTGGTGTCCAACATTGTTGATCCAATAAAAGTTATTGGGACAACAATGGAGCCATCGCGTAAGCGAACGAACCACAGTCTCATCAATGGATCAAATTTGTATTCTGGCATCACCATTTGATAATGGAGATTATTAGCCAAGGTGACATATATAGAGAAAGTGTCGACGAATAACAACGTCATAAATCCCTTAACTAAAAGCTCTGACCCGGGAGAAACATGAAAGACATGTTCGATCATCAGGTATAAGATACATGAGTGATTGACTCTAGTGCAAGTGGGAGATTGTTAGTGTAGGTGCTCTAGACCCAAACAGATTGGGCATATTGTACACTGACAATTGTAATCATATTTATTTTTGAATAAGGAGTTATTCAATTTAACAAGAACTCATTCTATTAATTTCTTGTTATTATTGTAATAACTGAATGAAACTAGATAAAAGTCCATATGATGTATACTATGATTAATCTATAAAGATGTGAGATGATGCATCACAGTTTCTAGACATCATTAAATGTCCCAAGTTGTAGCAATGACAAGAATGGACATTGACAATTGTAGTAAGACTTGTATGTGCTATGTTTTTGCTATGTGATAGTAATGGGGGTCTCACACCCATAGGCATTTGGATGCCTAGACAAGTACATAGGTGACCAATATTAGAGAACGTTTCATTGGACATGACTGGCCATGAGAATCCATTTCGGTTATATGTTGATAGTATTCTCATACGAGATGGGTGTAACTAATCCTTGGACCTGAGGTTGTCATGGTCATCTCATAAGAAGACCGGTATACTTTGACATCGTTTCGATGGGCATGGATAAAGGCTGGATGTGGGCGATCGTTGGGCATGTTGTGAGGCATATGGAGATGAGTGCATAGCCAAGATTGGACTCGTCTATCCCTTGATAGAGGATGATGTATCTAAGGCGCCTTCGGTGGATATTCACTTTAAATTCATGGCCATGGTGAAAGAGATCAATAAGGAGTTATTGATTCACTTTCTATTAAGTGAAGATATCCGGATGACCGAAAAAAACTCATGTAATCATAATCAAGCAACACATTGCCAACTTGAGATCACATAGGATACATTGACGAGAGGATCCAATTACACGGTAACCATGCTCATGAAAGGTTATTTGCGGATTATGAATCCTTCTGAATAATTGGGTAGGGATGACGCTTTGCTAGAGGCCAATCTTGTCTTATGTGTTCGTACTGACACATTGCTAACATATTCAGAAGCTTAATGAGTCATGCACAATAGGCATGGTCCCTACCTTAAACCAGGAGAGTGGACGTACGGTTAAGTGGGACACTTTGACAAGAAGTTATGTCATCGTAGGTTCTCACAAAAAAAGAACAAATAGACGTAATGACGTCAATATGACGAGGAGTCGTCATAATGGAAAGAGTTTCCTAAAATGACAATTGATTAAATTAAGAAGGAGTTTTTAATTTAATAATTTTCTATATGTTGGAGTGGTAAATAGGAAATAAAATATATTTGGGTTTAAGTTAATATTTGGACTAAATTGGATTTGGGGCAAATATTAAATTAAATATTATATTTGAACTAAATTGGATTTGGGCCAAATATTACATATTATATTTGAGCTTGAATTAGATTTGGGCCAAAATATTTTATTTAAACCTATAAAAAGATTTGTCCCATTTAATTATATTTCTAGTTGGACTAGGATAAGTCCACTTAAGATTCTAATTGAATTAGAACTAATGGGCTAACCCAATCCATTAGGGTTTGAGAAACCCTAGGATATTTCTCTATAAAGAGTTTTTGGTGTAGTTTTTCAAGAGTTGAAAAACGTATTACTGTTCACTCTTTGCTCGTTTCTTTTTGGCATCGATTTGAAACGTGAGCGTTCTTTTCCGTCCATACACAAGCCGCAAGAAGAAGAAAGAGTTAGCACTCCTATTCTCCTCTCCTTGCCAACGGACGTGTGTCGCGCATCACGAGTTAGAGCCTAGACGCTTGGACGACTCGAATCCACGAATGATTCAAAAATCTAAAGGTTAGATTTATTTTATTTGTATGTGAATGATTTAATTTCAACGTTGATCCAATCGCTGGGATCGGAGTAAGGTTCAAAAATTTTTGAACTACGCTGCTTGCCCCATAGCGATCTTGCTTTACTTTCAGCCCAAGCCCAAAAGAATTAAAACAATTTTGTTTTTCCAAAATTATACAAATTTTTAATTTATTGAAAGTGTTTCATTAAGATTGAAATAGATGCGACAATTAATTAACATAATTGTGAATGTATCAGTGTGATTAATTGCATGGGTGTATGGTATGGATTGAATCGACCATTTATTTTATGTTGGGAATGAATGCTTGTAAATTTGGTTTTTGAAATAAGGCCTACATGTCTTGCCTCTCTTATACTGTGATGTACATTCTCTTCTCATCTCACTCCCCCCGAATGTAACTCGAGGTTTCTGATTCTATGTAATGTATGTAGAATAGAATAGAGTAGTGATAGTTGTAGTTTGTATGAAGAGCAAGAGATGGAGCCAAATTGAAGACAAGATTCGAAGACCAATGAAGGCTCAACAAATGTGCTTGAGAAGCAAGTTGTGATTCTTCACCTAGGTTTGACCCGCTAGCGTCCTTTCTATGGCTCGAGGAGGCTAGCCGTAGCTATCCATACCATACACCAGTTTGAGTCATTTATTATACATTATTAATTTGATTAATTGCTTGTGATGAGACCTAAATAAATAAATAATAAATTCCTCATTAATATTAAGCCAACTTGCCTTCCATCATTATGAAGCATTAGGTTTCTAACTGGCACTTGATTTGTTGAGTCACTCAAGGTCATGTGTCATCTATGATTCCTATATTTCATTGGACATGAGATGTCCTTGAATGATGGGTCTGACTTAACTAGAAAGGTGGGTTTGTTGAGTCACTCAAGGTCTTACTGAGTATAGAGACAAAGATTGGGAGTCATATAAGATATGCTTGACAAGGAGTTGTCAACCCAATGAATCTAGGAGTTGCATGGAGATGCAATTGGTAGCAAGTACCTACCTAATCGATCCTAGCACAATTTGTTGAGTCACTTAAGGTTGTGCGAAGGGAGATGGGATCCTAACCCATTAGGATATCTTCCAACGGGATTTCCCAAGTTATATCTTGAGGGTGGCGAACATGTAGAAAATAGTGGGAGCGATCATAAAATGTTACTTCTTGCGATTTATGATTTCGTAATTCAATATGATTATAATAATATCTTTATAATTTAGTTGTTGATCTAGAATGTCTGGAAACATGTCAATAGGATTGATACTCGAGGGCAATAACACTTTCAATGGGACTAATGTCTTTGACTGGGAAATCATCTTGAGGATAGTCCTCACATATGATAAGATTCTCTATGTGGTAGAGAGATCTCTTCTTGCGAAGCCACCAGTTAAGGAAATAGTAGCACATGATGTTTGGACGATACATGAGACTGATTTGATCACTGTTTGGTGTATCATCTTAGCTGTCCTGATCCTGGAACATAAGTGGCAAGATAAAAGTTATGATGTATATGAGATCATGGCTAGGCTCAAGGATCCTTTGTTGAGAAGCATGTTATGGAAATGATATGTTTTATCAACAGGTTGCTAGAGCTAAACTTGGGTATGGATGCCAAAACTTACCCTAGATTTGGTGCTACAGTCCCTCCCTAATAGTTATGGAAAAGACTCTTGGAGAGTGGTTATCCATACTGAGGGAGGCCAAGCCCAAAATTGATTATAGGCTAAGGGAAGTGTTCTTTTAGTTGAAGGGCCCAAGGCGCATAGGGGCAAGCCCAAGAGTAAGAAAGCCAAAAGGAAGAAAAGTTTTTCCATAGCATCATCTGGAAAAGTCCAGAAGACCAAAACTTGAAAGGGCAAGGAGGATGCGATCTATCTCCACTGTGATAAACTGGGAGGTGTAGAGTAAGAAGAGTTCTACTCAGGGCACTTCAGGTATTTATGTTATTGGAATTATTCTATCCACTTCTGATCAGTCCAAATGGGTATTAGATACTGGATCTAATACTCATATTTACACTTTTGTGTATAGGCTTAGGAGTACGAGGAGATTAATAACAGGAGAAGTGTACCTACACGTGAGAAATGGATCAATAGTTGTTCCATTAGTTGTACTGACTTATTTATTGACATTGCCCACAGGGCTTATATTGGAGTTACATAACTGTTACTACAATCCTACTTTGACTAGGAATATAATTTCTATTTCTTGTTTGGACAAGGATGGATATTCATTTTTATTTAAGAATAATGGTTGTTCGTTTTATAAAAATGAGTTATTTTATGGTAAAGCAACAGTACGTAACGGTTTGTATATCCTTGATATTGATACTCCTATCAATAATATAAATATTAAGCGACTTAAATCAGGTGATTTAAATAGCACTTATTTATGGCATTGTCACCTTGGCCATATAAATGAGACTCACATCCAACTTGTATAAGCCTGGATATCTTGGCACATTTGATTATGAATCATATGGTGCTTGAGAATCTTGTTTACTTGGCAAAATGACTAAGTCTCCTTTTCAAGTAAAGGGAGTGATGGCTATATAAGTGCAAGGGCTTGTGCACACTGATATGTGTGGGCCCATGTCCACCCAAGTTAGAGGTGGATATGTCTACTTCATAACCTTTATTGATGATAGATCACGTTTTGGTTATGTGTATCTTATGAGACACAAATCTGAGGCTTTTGAAAAGTTCAAAAAATTCAGATTTGAAGTAGAGAAACAAACTGGGAAAAGTATCAAAGTACTTCGATTAGATCAAGGTGGTGAATACTTGAACAGTGAGTTTCTAGATCATCTAAAGCAGAATGAGATTCTCTCACAATGGACTCCACCTGAAGCACCAGAGATGAATGGTGTGTCTGAAAGGAGGAATAGGACCTTGTTGGACATGGTCTAGTCCATAATGAGTCGTATTGAACTCCCCATTTCATTTTGGGGATTCACACTCCTCATTGCGATCTTTGTTTTGAACAGGGTTCTAAGTAAGTCAGTTACTCAGACTCCATATGAGATATGGAAAGGAAAGAAGCTAAATCTGTCTTTCCTTAAGATTTGGGGTTGTGAAGCTTATGTCAAATGTGTTGACAGTAATAAGCTACAACTCAAATCGATGAGATTTCTATTTGTGGAATATCCAAGAGAAACAAATGGATATTACTTTTACCACCCATATGAACAAAAGGTGTTTTGTTGCCAAGAATATGGTATTCCTTGAGAAGGAATTCTTTGATGTTGTGGCTAGTGGGAGGAAAGTTAAACTCGATGAGATTCGAGGTGAACCACAAACAAATACTCCTCTCCAGAAACCCGAGAAAGATCAAACATAAGATGTGTCAAACCCCAACCTTCTACACAAGAACCTCGTAGGTCGACGAGAGTTCGTTGCAATCAAGAGAGATACGGATTTCTCATCTCGGCACATGGAGATGTGCTTCTAGATGAGAACGATGAACCTACTACCTATGATGAGGCAATGTCTGACATTGACTCTTTGTTATGACAGATGAATGACAAAACAACTTTCCTTAAAGGAAATCTAGTCGAGGATGTGTATATGACACAATCTGACGTTTTTGTTACCCATGAACATGCAAATAAGATTTCCAAGTTGTAAAGGTCTATTTATGGACTAAAGAAAGCATCCCAGAGTTGGAATCAATGTTTTGATGAAAAGATCAAAATGTTTGATATTTCACAAAAGGAAAGTTGATCCTTGTGTTTACAAGAAGATTAGTGGGAGTGTGGTAGTCTTTTTAGTCCTATATGTGGACTATATATTGCTCATAGGGAATGGTGTTCCCATATTGCAATTAGTTAAAAGATGGTTTTCAAAATATTTTCTCTATGAAAGATTTGGGAGAAGCAGCCTATATTCTAGAAATAACGACCTATAGATATAGATCCAGGAGATTGCTAGCACTCTCCCAAAGTGCGTACATTGACAAGGTGCTAAAGAGGTTTAGCATGGAAGATTTTAGGTGGGAAATCTTTCCATGTCACATGGAATACATCTCTCTAAGACTATGTGTCCAAAAACACAAGATGAGAGTGATAGGATGTGTCAAGTACCATATGTCTTAGCTATTGGCTCAATCATGCATGCCATCTTATGAACGAGGCTTGATGTCGCATATGCTTTGTGCATATGTAGTAGATATCAAGCTGATCTAGGTAAGAAACACTAGATTGCAGTGAAGAACATCCTTAAGTACTTGAGAAGACAAAAGAGATGTTCTTGGTATATGGAGAAGGAGAGCTTATCGTGAAGGGGTTCACAGATGCCAATTTCCAATTCGATCATGATGATTTTAAATCACGTACAATCGAGATTCATATTATGCCTAAATGGTGGGGCCATGAGTTGGAATAGTTCCAACAAGAGATAAGTGGCAGATTCAACAATTGAAGTCGAATACATAACAGCCTTCAAAGTAGCTAAGGAGGTTGAATGGATTCGTAAGTTCATTGATGAACTTAAAGTGGTGTTTAGCATTGTTGATCCAATAACAGTTATTGGGACAACAATGGAGCCATCGCGTAAGCATAGGAACCACGGTCTCATCGATCTATTAAACTTGTATTGCGGCATCACTATATGATAATGGAGATTATCAGCCGAGGTGACATATACAGAGAAAATGTCGATGGATGACAACGTCGCAGATCCCTTGACTAAAGCTCTGTCCCAGGAGAAACATCAAAGGCATGCTCGATCACCAGGTATAAGATACATGAGTGATTGGCTCTAGGGTAAGTGGTAGATTGTTAATGTAGGTTCTCTAGACCCAATCAGATTGGGCATGTTGTACACTGAGAATTGTAATCATATTTACTATTTGAATAAGGAGTTGTTCAAATTTACAAGAAGTCATTCTATTAGTTTCTTGTTATTATTGTAATAATCAAATGAAACTAGATAGAAGTCCATATGATGTCTACTATGATTAATCTATAAGGATGTGAGATGATGCATCACAGTTTCTAGACATCATTAAACGTCTCAAGTCGTAGCAATGTCAAGAATGGACATTGACAATTGTGGTAAGACTTGTATGTGCTATATTTTTGCTATGTGGTAGTAATGGGAGTCTCACACCCATAGGCATGGGGATGCCTAGATAAGTACATAGGTGACTAATGTTAGAGAACGTGTTACTGGACATGACTTGCCATGAGAATCTATTTTGGTTATATGTTGATGGTATTCTCATACGAGATAGGTGTAACTAATTCTTAGATCTGAGGTTGTCACAGTTATCTTATAAGAAGACCGATATGCTTTGACATCATTTCGATGCGTCTAGATAAAGGCTTCATGTGGGCGATCATTGGGTATATCGCGAGGCTTATGGAGATGGGTGCATAGCCAAGATAGGACTCGTCTATCCCTTGATAGAGAATGATATGTCTAAGGCACCTTCGGTAGATATTCACTTTAAATCCATGGCCATGGTGAAAGAGATCAATAAGGAGTTATTGATTCACTTTCTATTAAGTGAAGATATCTAGATGACCGAAAAAAACTCATGTGATCATAATCAAGCAACACATTGCCAAACTTGAGATCACATAAGATACATTGACGAGAGGATCGTATTACACGGTAACCATGCTCGTGAAAGGTTATTTGCAGATTATGAATCCTTCTGAATAATTGGGTAGGCATAACGCCTTGCTAGAGGCCAATCTTATCTTATGTGTTCGTACCGACACATTGCCAACATATTCGGAAGCCTAATGAGTCATGCGCAATAGGCACGGTCCCTAGCTTAAACTAGGAGAGTGGACGTATAGTTAAGTGGGACACCTCGGCGAAAGTTGCACCGTTGTAAGTTCTCACGAAAAAAGGACAAATAAACATAATGACGTCGATATGACAAGGGGTCGTCATGAAGGAAAAAGTTTGCTAGAATGGCAATTGATTAAATTAGGAAGGAGTTTCTAATTGAATAAATTTCTATTTGTTGGAGTGACAAATAGGAAATAAAATATATTTGGGCTTAGGTTAATATTTGGACTAAATTGGATTTGGGCCAAATATTAAATTAAATATTATATTTAGGCTAAATTAGATTTGGGCCAAATATTAAATATTATATTTGGACTAAATTAGATTTGGACTAAATATTAAATAATAAATATCTGGGCTTGAATTAGATTTGGGTTAAATATTTTATAAATGGATTTGTTGATATTTTACTCTTGTGTTTAGTTTTGATGATGAAAAATTTCAAATGGTTTTTATTTTCTCTCAATCAAAGCATATGAAAGTGCTTTGTTAAAATGAGCTATGATCTTTTATATTAGTTGGAGATTAGCATAAACAAGTTTTAAGATCTAAAAAGAATCTCCTTGAAATCGTTGGTTAAAATAATTCTAAGGCAAAAGATCAACTAGAACATGTTTTTGAAAGTATGTTCATTTTAGAAAACTATCTCCTAGTATTTTGATATCTAATATCTCTTAGTAATGAAATGGTTTTGATAAATGTCTATATGAAAATCAATTTCTACTATGTGGATTATATGTATAAGAAAATGAATTTTTAGTATATAAGTTTTGAAGCAAGATATGAAAACTTATAAAAGAAATATTGAGTATGGTTGAGAATGATTTGTTTCAAATTATATTTTTGATAATCTGAACTTGTTTGTTAAGAATGATTTGTTGATTTGTTTCAAATTATACTTTTGATAATCTGAACTTCTTTGTTAAGAATGATTTGTTTCAAATTATACTTTTGATAATCTCAACTTGCTTCCAAGAAAATGAAAATGATTTTTTAAAAGAATCGAATAAGGATGTATTAAAAATTCAAGATTTTCAAAAGGATAGTCGACTATCAGGATCATTCTGTTGACTATACCTCAAAATAGTTGACTATTTTGATTGTTCTGTCGACTATTCAAGCATCTGTGGACTATTTTTAGCATCTGTCGACTATCGAGTAAGAATAGTCGACTATGCCTTTTGGTCTGTCGACTATTTTTGTTCATAAGTTTCAAAAATTTCTTCATATTTCAGCATCTGTCGACTATTGGAATGTGTCTGTCGACTATTGAAATTTTGTGTTATAAGATAGTCGACTATTCGTTTTGTCTGTCGACTATTTCTTGCCTTACATGTAAAAATAGTCAACTATGCATTTCTTCTGTAGACTATTTCTTTTTTGCAGAAAGCTCCAACGGCTATTTTTTCAAATCTCAACGGCTCCAAACGGCTATATTTCTCTTCAACTTTGTGGGACACTTATAAATAGAAGTCATGGATGATCAAGAGAAGACTAATGGACGGAAACGAGATGATCTAGCAATTGCAAACAATTTTATTCGAGCTTACATTGTTTTATTTTTTCTCTCCAAGGCTTTGTTGTTCTATCATTGTAAATTTATTGTTAAGCCTTGTTTTTCATTGTGAGAGAATTTGTAACTAAGAGTGTTAACTCTTAGCTTATCTCTTTCATTTGTATCGTTTCTATTTTCCTAGCTTGTGTAGCTAGAGGGCCCATTAAATTGGGAGGTTGTATTTTTCCTAGCAGTAGCTAGAGGGCCCATTAAATTGGGAGGTTGTATTTCCTAGCTTGTGTAGCTAGAGGGCCTACTTGTGTAAGTAGGAGATTTTAGTGAATTGGTTTAAAATCCTTAGTGGGAGCTAAGGTAGTGGATTAGGCTTGGTTTAAGCCGAACCACTATAAATCCTTTGTGTCTTTTATTCTTCTTACTTTACATTTATCATCTCATATGTTCTATGTTTTAAGTCACTAAAATCTCAATTGGGTCAAAAAGTTTTCAAGTTCTATCAAGAGTTTTAATTATACTAATTCACCCCCCTCTTGGTGTGTGCCATAACATCTCCCGTTCTAACATTTGTGACACTTAATTATATTTCTGGTTGGACTAGAATAAATCTATTTAATTAAGTTCCTAATTGGACTAAATGAAATGGGCCGGCCCATATCCATTAGGGTTTAAGAAACCCTAGAGCTCTTTATAAATACCCCTTTATGGGTTGCCCAAACTAGTGATTATTTTGGTATAGTTTTTCAAGAGTTGAAAAACCATTGCCGTTCACTCTTCCCGTTTCTTTTTGGCATCGATTTGAAACGTGGGAGTTCTTTTTCGTCCATACATAAGCCGCAAAAAAGAGAAAAAGCTAGCACTCCTATTCGCTCTCCTTGCCAACTGACGCTTGCCGCGCATCACGAGTTAGAGGCCGGACGCTTGGACGGCTCGAATCTGCGAATGATTCAAAAATCTAAAGGTTAGATTTATTTTATTTGTATGTGAATGATTTAATTTTGACGTTGATCCAATCGCTGGGATCGGGGTAAGGTTCAAAAAATTTTGAACTACGCTGCTTGCCCCGTAGCGATATTGCTTAAATTTCACATTCATATATCTTATTATATCCTTGTGCAAGCTAGCCTATATCATCTTTTGCTAATGCAATTGATGTGTTCATGTTAGCGCGTTGTGTTCATTTTAGCTCACTATGTTCAACCTCTATTTCTGTATCTCTTTGTGGGTCTCCTTGTGGTCTCAAAATAGGGTTCATTTTCACCCCAAGCTTTCTTTATGAATGACATTTTATATAGCTAGGTGAGGATGGGAAGCAGTGTTAAATGTATATCATATCCAAATGAGCACGTTGCCCAAATGCCTCTTATATATATATATATATGTGTGTGTGTGTGTGTGTGTTATGTTGGAATGTAAAATGCTAAGTCATTCGCCACTCATTTAAATGATTTCATTGAGGTATTCAGAGGTCTCACATAAACAGCAAAAGTTCAATTGAGAATATATACTGTTTGCCCATATATGAAACCCTCCTGTAAATACACATATACAAACATGCGTAACGAGTTGATACCACTCACAGCTTTGTAAAGCTTATTCGAGCCATGTCCTGCCTAACCAATGTACCACATATTTATGCTTAAATAGTCGTTCGAGTGCCCTGATCTGTTTGGTCAACCCACCTATATATATATATATATACATATGAACGTATAGTTGCATTTCTATTCTAGTGAGCACTTCCCACGAGCTCTTCCTTCAAGCTTTGGCCACAAGCTCGTTCCGAGCTTTTTTCACTTGTCCTTTCCACGAGTTCTCCTGAGCTCTCTCCGCAAGTCACGAGCTCATAGCCACGAGCTCGTTTCAAGCTCTTTCTGCTTATTCTTTCTGTGAGCTCCTTCCGAGTTCTTCCCTCCAGTTCTTTTCGTGAGCTTTTTCTAAGCTCTCTCCAAAAGCCTTTGGCCGCAAGTCATTTCTGTGAACTCATGACCTCGAGCTCTCTCTGTAAGCCGCGCACTTATGCCAGCGAGCTCTTCCCCTAAGTCTTCGATTGCGAGCTCTCTGCTCACACCCCATCCATTTACATTCCTTTAACTTAAATAAATTAAATGTAAAATATAAATTAAAGAAAATGAAAACATTTACTTTAATACATAAATGTAGATAAGAAAATACCCCCTATTTGGATTTAATAAAAATATAAAAAAATCAAAATTCATAAAAATAAAAAAATAGAATTTTAGTTTTGATACTAACTCAAGAACTTGCGATTTTACCACCCTCAAAATATATATCTTCCGTTTCTTGAAAAATTCATTAAAAATCATTCTTACAACAATGAAGGTTAGTTATCAAAATATTGGGAGTTAGTTTTTCAAAATGAAGACATTTACAAAAATATGTTTTAGTTGGTCCTTCGCCTTAGAAAAATCTCAATTTCGTGTGGCGTGGTCATTCTAATTGCATGGGGACTAATCATGAATTTGAGCTATAAGCACGAATGCAAGTAAATGCATATTGTCATTGGTTAAATGAAATCACAACAATCATATGATGGGAAAATTAGTTATTAAATTTATAATACTCCTTAGCTGGTGAATCGAGATTTAATATTAAATAGCATCTCTTAAGAATTATTCTTGTGTTGTAAATTACATTAAGCATTTCTGTATCATAAATTACATCTTGAATGTGGTAAACTTTATGAAGTAAGATATATTGAATTCATCTGATAATGAAAAAATACCTAATATGGGTAAGTGATGTTGAACGTATGAATATCGTGGAAACAATAATCTAAGTACATGTGGTTGGCAAATGCATACATGTACATGTTATACATATATATATATATGTTTTGCACACCTATTATTTTGCGTGGAGGGAGAAAAGGTACTCTAGAGCACCTGGTGTGGGACGAGGTGACAATAGCCTGGTAGGTTGGCTTTATATTTATTTGTGAGGTTTTATTAAAATTGTGCATTTTTGCATGTATTGATTTATGGCTTGAGATCCAGGGAGATTGATATTGATAATGAAATGATGCACTCTTTCATGTGTTGAATGATGGCTTGCAAGCCTGTGAGAATTGACAATGACCTTGAAAGTTTATGCACATTTGTATAGTGATACATGGTGACATGATATATTAAGTTGAATTGATAAATTCATGAATTATGAATCCTGTATATAATTGTGGAGTCCTTGATTACTCTTCTTGGTGTTATCGTGTTCTTGGATCCTATATATTGTTCATTGTTTCTCGGACTTGCTAAGTCTTGTGGCTCACTTGATCTTCTTTGCCATTCCAAGTTAAGGAAATATTGTTATTGGGGGGCGAGTCCAGTAGAACTACAACCAAGGGATAGTGGTGTATGGAGACGCGTCCTAACTTCAAAGATCCTAGTAGTGATTTGGTGAGGTCTATAGTGATAAGGATTTGTTATATTTGTTGGCTTTTGAGCCTCTTATTATTTTATATGGCCATCGAGCCTAGAGTCGTGAGATATTGAAAATGTAATTAAATCTTATTTAAATTTCTGCTACTAGAAATGAAATGAGTTGTTATTTGATTCAGTTTTGTTCTATATCATTTATGTAATGACCCTCTTTCAAGTTTCCTATGCTAAGCGGGAATATTCGGAAGCGGGCCTTACAGATAGTGCTATTCGAATTTTAATTGATGTCAGACATGCTCTTAGTCTTGAAAGAAATCTGATTTCATTGAGTACTCTTGATTTGAATGGGTACAAGTTTATTGATGAATGTGGAGTTATCAAAGTTAGTAAAGGTGCTCTTGTTGTAATGAAAGGCACAAAACAATACAGTCGATTATGTGTTCTGCAAGGCTCTACTGTTACAGGTGATGCTTCTGTTTCTACCTCTTCGTTAATTATCTGATACTGACATCACTCAGTTATGGCATATGCAACTTGTGATGTTCTACCCTTGTGTTTAGTTTTGATGATGAAAAATAATATCGTGTTTTATCCCCAAGTCATGAGTCAAGTTTATGGTTTTCAACAAAAATCAATTTCAAATACTTTGTTAAAATGAAAACCAAATGATTTATATTCTTATACATGGAGATGTGAACAAACATGTAGTATGATAAAATCTCCTAAAATGTTTTTCGAATTAGCTTTGAAGTCGTTGGTCAACATAGAGCTAAAATTGTTCTAAGGCAAAAGACCAACTAGAAATTCAAATGAAAGGTTTTTAATATAAGTTTTTCATATTTTGAAACATGCATGAAATGTTTTGGCTTGAAACTTAAACGTATGAAAAATCTTTTAGTTCATGCATCATGTCTTAACACTCGTTTTGATAACGTTTGAGTATTTTTCTAAGTTTGGAAGACTAGCACCTTATAAGGAGACATATATGAAAATGTTTTCTTTTTAGAGAACTAACTCCTGGTAATTCAATAGCTAACATTCATTAGTGATAAAATGATTTTTAATAAATTTTTCAAGAAATAGAAAGTGTATATCTTGGAGGTGGTAAAATCGCAAAATCCTAAGTTCCTACTAAAACCCAAATTCTACTTTCTTATTCTTATGGATTTTGATTTTTTAGATATTTTTATTGAATCCAAATGGGGGGTACTTCGTTATTTATATTTATGTATTAAAGTAAATGGACATTTACTTAAACTAAAGAAATGTAAATATCTTGTGATGTTTTGTATCAATCAAGTGTGCTTCTTTATGTTATTAGTTGAGTTTTAAATTTTTCATAATGGATAGTCGACTATGTGGTTTTGTCTATCGACTATGCCTTAGGATAGTCGACTATGCTATTTGATCTGTCGACTATTTAAGGCTTCTGTCGACTATTTTTGGATTTGTCAACTATTATGTAAGGATAGTCGACTATGGCTTTTCATCTGTCGACTATTTTTGTTCATAAGTTTTAAAATTTTCTTTGTATTTTTCAATCTGTCGACTATGTAAAAGGATCTGTCGACTATGGAAAATTTGTGTTATAAGATAGTCGACTATGCCTTCTTGTTTGTAGACTATTTCTTGTTTTACTTGTAAAAATAGTCAACTATGCATTTTCTTTTGTCGACTATTTCTTTTTGCTGAAAGTTATAACGACTAGTTTTTCAAATTCCAACAGTCACAAATGGCTAGTTTCCTCTTCAATCTTTATGGAAGCCTATATATACAACTCAAGCAAGTTCAAGAGAGGGCTAATGGATGGGAACGAATTGAATTGAGCTTACATTTTACACTCGTTTTTATTTACATTCATTGTGTTTCTATTTTCTCTCTTCAAGGCTGTGATCTTAATCTGTTTACATTTATTATTAAGCCTTGTATCATTTTTGAGAGACATTGTAACTAAGAGATTCATCTCTTAGATTCTCTCCAATTATATACTTCTTGTATTTCCTAGCTTGTGTAGCTAGAGGACCCATTTGAATGGAAGGTTGTAATTCCTAGTCTCGGACTAGAGGACCTTCTTAGTTTAAGTAGGGGTTTTTTTAGTGGATGGTTTGAAAAATCCTTAGTAAGGAACTAAGGTAGTGGATTAGGCTTGGGTGAAGCTGAACCACTATAAATCCTTTGTGTTCTTCTCTTGTGCTTGTGTTATTTAGTTTGTTTATCATTGCTAGCATTTCCATCAAAAGGCTTTCAAGTTTCTATCATTCTTTCAATATATTCTTATTTGTTTTGAAAAAGATTTCAAGATATTCTATCAAGTTTTTAAAAATACCCAATTCACCCCCCTTCTTGGTATGTGCCATAACATCTGCCGTTCTAACAACTTGGGCACATATGTGAAATAGGTACAACAAAATTGAACAAGAGAAGACTTCTTGAAGAACAGAATACTGAAAAATTGGAGTTCTATGAGCACTATGTCTTTGATAAGAAAAAACGAGTTAAATTTACTAGAGACATTCACAACACGAAAGGCATATTGAAGAATGTTCATTCCGATCGTTGGGGTCCAGCTAGAGAACCCTTTGTAGGGAGTGCCAAATACATGTTGACTTTCATTGATGATTTCTTTAGGAAAGTCTGGGTATACTTCTTGAAACAGAAGAGTGATGTGATGTTTTTGATACCTTCAAGCAATGAAAGACCATGATTGAGAAACAAATCAACAGACAGATTAATTGTCTTTGCATAAATACTGGCTTAGAATTTTGTTCACGTAAATTTAATAATTTCTACAAGAAAGAAGGAATTCTGAGGCATTAGACAGTTCCAAGTACACCATAGCAAAATGGTGTAGCCGATCAGATGAACAAAATCTTAATGGAAAAGGTACAGTGTTTGTTATCTAATTCTGGTTTATCTTAGTCTTTTTGGGCCGAAACTGCTTTTATGGCATGTTTATTGGTGAGTCGGTTGTTATGGACCTAAGGTTCAGCCTAGGGCTGATTTGGTAATCGGAATGAACTGATTGAATTGAACCAAGAACAAAGGGGATTAGGGGGAGATTGGACATAAATGGGGGAAGAAATTAGAGAGAAATGGGGGAGGGTAATAGAGAGAATGGGAGGGAGAATACAGAGAAATTTAAAGAGAGAATTGTAGAATTCAATCATCAAATCAAGCATCCGCTTCCCTCCATTTACAGTGGCCTTTTATAGGCATTCTCGACTTCTAGCTAATTGCATAATAACACCCATGTACTTCTAACCAGTAGCTAAGATATCTCCAAACTAACTATTATAAGCCTATTACAATATTACACCTTTATTATATCTTTATCACAATGTTACCCTTATAATACTCCTAGGGACATGACAATTCCCCCCGCCTTAAAACATGTCCCAAGACATGCTAAACCCTCATAGCTTCCATTATGCCTTTTTCTTTTTCTTCCACAGCTTGGATGGAGAAATTTTGAAAAAACTCCATATGCATAACCAATTTGCAGTGGTTCTCATGTCCATCTTAACTAGAACACAACCAAAATTGATCACCCTTCGTTGGTCAAAGAAAACAGATGAAATTTGCTGGTTGTTGTCCTTATCAATTTGTCCCACCACAATTTCTTCAATGTGAGCTAGTGCACATCCAGAATATGGGCTAATTGATACCCCAACTTCCTTTGATAATTCATCACCTTCTAATACAAGTAAGGATGGTAGACACACATACATAGCTGCAACATCAATTTTAGTCATCATTCCATCCTTCATCACCTTAGACAAAGATCCCAATTGGTTAGCCGTAATGTAACGCCCCGCTCCTACTTACAAGTGTTACCCGTGAACAGTCGCCTGAATTGTCCACCTGCCAGGCCTTTGGCGAAGGGTGGACCATGTTTCAAGACGAAACGCCCTAGGTGGGAACTAGGCTCGTCCCTCCCTTCGCTGAATCCTAGGATTTACTAACAAAATTAGGCTTTAGCCACACCGCATAGGCTATAAAGAAAATCTCATTCCGATGCCCAATCGCCATTTTTTCAATTTTATTTAATTCTTTTCTAACTAAGAATTTTACCGGGCTCCATAAATCACCATTTAAATCAATCTATTGATTGATTATTAATTTTGGAGGAAAAACTCAATTTTTCAAATTTTTAAAATTTCAGCATTTTCTCCAAAAATGCCCGAAAAATCCCTTTATTTTGAAAATTCCTCCGGGGCCCAAAATCAATTAAGAAGTGGCCCAAAATCCCCCAAAAGTCCAAATTTTTTAAAAAAATTGGACGGTGGGCCCACTGGCACGCCCGGGGCCCGAGCAGGGCCCTGCTGGCCGTTGGCCGCGCGGCTGGCCGCGCATGCCCCGCGCACCCGCGCGCCCGCGCACCCGGGCGCGGCTTCCTGAGCGCGCCTGGCTGCCTGCGCGCGCGGGTGCCTGGGCGCGCCTGCTGCTGCTACAGTAGCCCCCCTGCTGCCTTTACTTCTCTTTCCTTTTTTTTTTTTAATTCTTGGGTCTCCTAACCCAATTTTTCCAGAATTCAAAATAATCAAAATCCTTCACATTCATTTTGATTTTGCCTCTAATTCTCCATAATCAAGGCTTAAACCCAACTTTCAATACTTCCATAACAATATCAAACACACAAAAATTTTTCCAACAACCCATAAATGCCCAAATTTTTCAGATTTTTCTTTCCATATATACACATCAAAATGTACCCTTTGGGCTTAAAGAAACCCTTACACAAGGCATGTACAAATTAGGAAAAATTACACCATTTGGAAAAATATACAAAATTCTTCATGCTCAAGCCTTTTTCTCTTGCCAAACCCTTCCATAGCATGCTTCAATACCTACAAGAGGTCAAATAAACCTCATGAGCTCCAAGAGCTCAGTAAGGGTGCAATGACATAAAGTATGGAAATTAACAATATAGATGCCAATGCCATATGCAAGTGCCTAGGGTTCCAATACCTCAACCATTAAGGTTAAAGGCTTCAACATACCCATCCCAACACACAACTTCATGGCCATGAATCTCATACACACAAGCATATGCAAAGCAAGCACAAAAATGTTAAAATGCATACAAGAGTCTTGCTAGCCCCCATCCACTTGGGGCTTTCCCCTTACCTCAATACTCCATGGATCTTCAAGTTTCCAACAACTTCAAGCCTCCAAAATCACTTCCCTTAATTTCCTCAAACTCCTTCAAAAAAAACAAGCCTAGGATCATCAAAGGATCCTTTAAAAAAGAAGAATACAAGAAGATTTCATAACCTTTACCTCTAGGCTTCTTGGACTTCTTCTTCTTCTCCCTTCTTCTTTCTTCCTTTCTTTTCTTTCACTCTTCAAATGGCCAAAGAAGACAAGTCTTCTTTTCACTTGCCTATTTGTATTATTTCTCCCATCATTCAAGAATAAATCCTAGCCATTTGTTTTATTTGGTGAGAATAAATCTCAACCACAAAAATGGCTTCATCCATGCCACTTAGTCTTGTTTAATCTCAACCCTTGATGCATTTTGGAAGACTAAATCCCCACCATCCAAATTAACACAATCCATGTGTTTCCCAAGAATGAATCCTAGCCATGGACTTCTTTGGAGATCCAATCTCCACCATCCATTTCCTTCTTCCATTGGATCCTTACATCCCATTTGGCAATCCATGCCAACATAAAGCCTTAACTCTCTACCATTGGATAAATTCCAATTTCAAGACTAAATATTCACCATTAGATCAAGTCCTCAAATCCCATAAAATATCCCATTTCTCATTTATTTAATTGGGACTAATTTCACCACATTAATAATGAAAGACAACTTAGAGAGACACAAATGCTTTTCTTTCCCATTTATTTTATTCTCCCATTTTCCCCCATTAATGCTTGACCATTTTCTTTTCATTTTGCATTTTTCTTCTAGGCAACATAATGATTGCCCTTAATAAATGCTTGAAAGACCACTTTTACTTTCCTTTTTGAATCATCTTAATTCACTTTATCTTCTCCCAACATCCATATATATATGATTATGTATGGCTCCACCCATGCACATACACATACATACATGATCTTTCTTCCCAAGACTATGCCAAGTGTCATCACTAAATACATACTTGGCCTCCAATTTAGGAAGAATTTAATTATTTCCACTCCCATAATTAATTTCCCCTTTTTCTCATAATTAATTCCTTTATGGAATTTCTCTCCAACATTACCAAAATACCCTTTGTAAATTTTTAATCTCATTATCTTCACATAATGCAAAATGGAAATAATTCACTTCCACACTTATTTCCATCTTGGAATTATCTCCAATTTACCAAATTACTCTTACATTGGATTTCGCTATCCAAATTACCAAAATACCCCTCTGATAGGGCACCATCAATCTCAACAATACTTCACTTTTTCAAGGGCATTTTTGGAATTTTCTCACTTTCTTTCTCATTCTTTTAACACCTGTGACACTGGGTGTTGCATTCCTCCCCCCTTACAAGAATTTCGTCCTCGAAATTCGCTTTACTATCATCTCCTACCCAAGACAATCAGATTCTCGGGCTACTTGCCAAATTCTCCTGCTTGAGAATTCCACAGCCTATCCATTCTTCACATTTACCTTGGGTTACACCTACCTCAAGGCTTCACTTTAGGCTTTCGATCTTCCAACTCTCGAGGACATTCAACAACCGAACACCGCTTTGGCCTCTTGCCAAATTGCACAACTGGTTGCTAATCACGCTTACCGCAATGCTATCCATTTCTGGATGGATTTTTGCTACCTCGAGCATCACTTTGCAGTCCATTTCCATTTTTCCCATCAGTCAAGACCATATACGCTAACATTGCATCATTGATCAGTCTATCACGATTTTACGCCGATCACATACGGCAACGTTTCTCACTGCCAATCACACATGGCCACGATTTTACGCTGGTCCAACCATCAACGTCTTAGCACTGATCATTCACCGCAATGTCACATTCTAGTGCCCATTAGACACTCGGACACCCATTCCACCATGGCATACCGCCATTAATCGCATGCCTGTATAGCTTGAGTTGATCCTCATGGTAACCTCTCATTACCGATCAACTTACCATGATAGCACTACCTGGGAAGCACCCATTTGGCCCACCTTGCCAACTTCGACCATTTCATACATGGTCTTCTACCTTGACCAGCCGACCCTCATTTATCGATACGGTTACGCAAAATCGACTTACCTAACACTATGCCAGGCTATCACACATTTCAACCCTGTGCATTGCTCGAGTTCACATCGAGCTTGGCGACGTATGCACCATTTCAATTTCACCTCGAGCCTAAGCATGCTCGGCCACAACCTTCTCCTAATCAGGAGTTCTTCGCATTAAGCACACAACAATACTTACTAGCCGATATCACATGCTAGTAGGGTCTCATACCATACCAGGAAACTCTTCACTGAGCAACCCCTCTTTAATTCTTCACCCCATTTCAACTTTTACAATCACGTTCCCATGCTAGGCCTTACCTTGGCTATTTACCCTACCACGAGTCCAGGATCCTACCATTGCGCTTAGGGTCGTGGAACCTTTAATCAACCCTCGTCATCACCCACGGTGCGTGGTATAAGTGATTGGCTTATTACCATCTGCACAATCACTTATGCATCGCACCTGTAGGATGACGCGTGCCTTTGGTCCCCACCACAACAAGCTATCATGGTTACACCCCCACTCTTGTAGCGGTCTTCTGGCCAAATTTTCTCGCCCAGCTTCACTTTCATTAGGACTTTTCAAATCTCCCCATTTCTCAACAAAGCCTCTTACTCTTGAGGCACGAACTTTAGTCATCCTACATCAGGTTCATTCTCAACTCGCAATAGACACCTGATTTAAACCATGCATAATGGTTCCTCTTGTCCTCCTTGGCAAGGACATCACCATGACATCAACGAATTTTCTCCCCCACGATCATTGCATTTCAAAATTTCACCAATACCAGCCTTCATTGCCCTTCACACTTGGCTTCAAGGTCTTACCATGCACAATGGTTACCTTTGACCTTCCTGACAACTTCTTTTCCCTAGCCGCGACGACGACACCATGTCATCACAAAAGACTTGCTGCTCTTTGAATCTCACTGGTCTCCACAACCAGCATGACCCTACTATTAGGTCGCCTTCCTCACATCACCTTTTATACATATAGCATCTAGCTAAATCCCTGAAAGACTCTAGCTTCTCCCGGATTTCTTATACACTTTGATACAGTTAACTCACACCTCTCGGTGAGTAACCACATGACTTTAACACCACAACAGCTTCACTAGCCGATTTCTTTTCACAACCATTAACCGTAGGCACGAGGTTAATTTTCATCAATTGCCCACACTCCAAGGCATCCCTTCAACTGCATCACTCACAACCATTAGGTGATTTCATCACCTTAACACCACTACTGGAAACCAATCTCGTCCCATAAGCTCTTCCTTCGAGCTCTCTTTACCCATTGGCGATATTTTAAATTTGCCATCATCTTCCATCTGACCAACTTGCTTAGTTCTAGCCGGATCGCTCGGCTCACAACTCGAATAACCTTCCTCTAGGCACTGCACTTGCAATCGTCGACTACCGCTTCGACTTAAACTCCATTCACTGGAAATCACCCCTTCCACTCATGTGGAATTCACACTTCCACTGGATGCCATAGGACTCACCTTCCTACTCAGGCACCTGCCATTACGCCGGCTTTTCCTCGGGTGATCTTTCCTGATAGAGTTGTAGCGCCTTAGGAAGTTTATCTCACACTGTTACCTCATGTGCAACCTTTCTTGGGAGAACATCTCTAGTTCTACCCTGATCACATTTCAACACTACTATTGATAGCTCTTACTCCAAAGCCACACTCCTCTGAGTGGCACATTTCTGCCCTGACCAACCATCTTTTATCACTTTGCATCTCTTTCTCACAATTTGCCTGGTCTAACCACCAGGACCCGCTGAACCTTTATACCAAAGGCATGCATGGTACCAATAAGGTTTTACCTCACTGCCCTCGAGCCTCACGCTCCACTATTGCCATCAGGTGCTACCATCTGGCAATTTCTCGTGTATCATCAACGGGAAACCCTTCCAGTGCCACATGAGGATACTTCCTCATTTCGCATCGACACAACCAAGACTAACACCAGACTGTGCAATTGTGCACCTTCACAAATTTCAACCATGCCTTAGCCACACATTCAGCCTACCACACTCACATCACTAGATTAGAGATTGCTTTATTTGAAACCTCCACACGCTTTAATTTCCCCATCTGATGGTTGGCTTCCATTTCGTAAGTTTCGCCCTCCACGGCACTTACGTTTCATTCTCGAGCCATCTACCAACTCTACCAAACAATCTAATCTTCATACATTACTGCAAGCTCACACTGGGTCCATCATCCCAATTTACCCGATCACTTCGATCAAATTTACCCACAACTATTTTAGCATCCTTTAGCAAAGAGCATTGCCACATCTCTTGTTATCACACCACAAGATATCACTCCCTCGATTCACAAACTTTCTTACTCCTTGACATCAGTAGCACTACCACTATACCTCAACCCTTACGGAAATTTTAGGTCTGGCTCAAGCATAACCTACAGCATACCCTAGGTCTTCGGCGTCTAATCGTCTCCACCACAGACAGGTTACTCCACGTGGAGGGCTGCAGTCCCTCCTGTGGACTAACCGTCTGCATCCAGTGGTCCATAGCATTAGACCCGTCACTGGTAGGCGTCAACCGTAGCATTATTCCTACGCTAGACCCGTTTCTTTTCCCCGGGTTTCTTTCTCAAACGTCTCATAGATTTTCAGTCCCTGACCATCTGCATAGTCACTGTGTTGCCCTGTGCTTTAAGCGCGCCAACACCTGGTCACCAACATCGTGTCACTCCCATACACTGGCCCAACACTGGTTCCCCATCGTGTTGCCCTGTGCTTCAGAGAGTCAACACCCAATCACATGTCACTCCCATACACTGGCCCAACACTGGTTCCCCATTGTGTTGCCCTGTGCTTTAGAGAGTTAACAACCAATCATTATCACTGTGTTGTCCCTTACACTGGCCCAACAACAGTTTCCTACAGCATGGTTCAGGTCCCACTCTGATCTGTTTCGCACCTCGTATTGTGACTTCCACCTTCCAGTCACACCTCTGCTATCGAACTCGGCATGACTACCTCGCCACGCTCGCAGCCATTATTCCTACTAGGCGTCCTACTCGACAACAAATCTATCGAATCACTACCGCGTTCCACGATTCCTCCTTAGGACTACTCTAAATGTCCTATCCCGCACGGAAGATTTTCGGTCTCACTTGACCAATTTCCTAAGGTGCTGCTCCACATCCTCGGCATCTGATCGTCACCTGCAATTCACTAAATTGCTCAGACTCATGGGCCACTTGCCCTCAACGCGAGCTAACTCATTAGTCCTCTGCCACACGGTCCATAGCACCAGATCCGTCACATTGAGCCTTGCACCCATCACATCGAAGCTACTTAAAGCCTCTCCGACCCCGATGGTTCCACCACCATCTTACCAAAGCCATCTTACTTGGTTATCCTTGCCTTGATAATCTCAAGCTCATACCATAAGCCCTACTCCTCATGACTTCACATCTCTTACCGCTTCAAGACTCTCAAACCATTTCACCTCTTGAGGCCTCATGATTTTACCCCACAAGATCACACTTCACAGCTCTCACTCAACATTTGAAAGCTCCAACTTTCACGACAATGGATCCCAATCCATCATGATTCATTCGCCACCCAGCTCATCCTAGAGCTTGATTACCATAGATCTCTCAATCCGCAATCAACATACTATGCCCATCTCAGGCTCTGGCACCCATAACCATAGAGCACCAACCGTTACCCTCCAGGTAAATCGAGACCTCCCGTCTCTCCTTGCACACTCATGAACATATTCAATCACTACGCCCGGCCTGGCCTTTTTGCACGCCTCTCTCGGGCTCCCATGACTTGAATATAAAATTTGGGGCTTTCACATTGCTCACCATGCCCCTGTCCACTTGGCATCCAAAGTTGGCATCTCTTGTGCGCGCATAACCCACAGACGTCCTGTTGCCACAATTCACCACCCTCGGCACACACACCGTTCATACCCTTCGTTGGGTGACCTCCACGTCTCCCATTAAGGGTCTCATAACCTTAGGCGTCATCTTGACCCCAGGCATCATAATGAGGGTCTATTCACCTCTCATCTTCTGACCTTAGGCATTTCGCCTGACCCCAAGCGTCAATGAGAGTTTAGATTGACCCCTCATCCATTATTCACATGAACGGTCACTTGGCCTTTCCCAACTAAGACTTCCAATCCCATGGCTCCCACGCGCATATCTACGCATGCCTAACACCTTTATCCCAAATCTAGATCCCCTTGGATTCCAGCTCGACTCACTTGGGATTTCCATCTCACCTAAGCACCCGCTAGGGTCCATTTGCCACATGCCTATCCTTTCTTAGGATATATCCCATTTCATTATGAAATCAACTAGGGTCCACTCATACCCTAGGCACGTCCCTTCCAGGATTGTCACAACGATACAATCATATGGCACCATATGCATCCTTCGTGCACAACGCACACTCGACTCCCCTTGGAGTCTTTCAATGAACTACCAACGTCATGCCTACCCTGGCTATGACTGGCATATGCTTCACATGCTCGCTCCACCTAGAGCCTCTCTATAAGCAACTTTAGCTTAGTCCATTCCCGAAGCTCATCACACAACCTGTTGACGACTTCTTTCTTTGGGTTTCGAGGTAATTTCAACCTTAGCTCACCCTAATTTAAGCATGCAACCCTTAGCACGTCACCTCTACGGGAACCACTCCATTCCCTCATACGGGCTTGTACATCTCCCCAACATAGGTTGGTCCACTAATCCCTTCCCGGATTAGATATACTTCGGCTCTCCTTGTCCCATCATGATTCTTATCATGACTCGGCTTTGTGTCCCCACACAAGCCTCAACACTTCAATCACAAGGAAATCTCATCCTTAGAACGCTTCATATACTCCCAAATTTCTATATTCGGGTTCTCGACACCAATCCCACACCTGGGCATTTGACTCTTCTTTGCTCGACTCTTATATCTCTTAAGGAATATCATCTCAAGCTATGATATTTTCCTTATTCCCATAGCAGGAATATCCGAGCACCATTTCCATCACCATAGAACTCCACGTCTCGTCTCGACCCAACCCCTAGGGTCTTCGGTCAGCCTTCGATCAACCTTTGACCACATTTCTTCAAGCATCTTCCATTTGACGCTCCAACCATGCTCTGATACCAATCTGTAACGCCCTGCTCCCACTTACGGGTGTTACTCGTGAACAGTTGCCCGAATTGTCCACCTGCCCGGCCTTTGGCGAAGGGTGGACCATGTTTCAAGACGAAACGCCCTAGGTAGGAACTAGGCTCGTCCCTCCCTTCGCTGAATCCCAGGATTTACTAACAAAATTAGGCTTTAGCCACACCGCATAGGCTATAAAGAAAATCTCATTCCGATGCCCAATAGCCATTTTCTCAATTTTATTTAATTCTTTTCCAACCAAGAATTTTATCGGGCTCCATAAATCACCATTTAAATCAATCCATTGATTGATTATTAATTTTGGAGGAAAAACACAAGTTTTCAAATTTTTGGCATTTTCTCCAAAAATGCCCGAAAAATCCCTTTATTTTGAAAATTCCTCCGGGGCCTAAAATCAATTAAGAAGTGGCCCAAAATCCCCCAAAAGTCCAAATTTTAAAAAAAAATTGGACGGCGGGCCCACTAGCACGCTTGGGGCCCGAGTAGGGCCCCGTTGGCCGTTGGCCGCGCGGCTGGCCGAGCATGCCCCGCGCGGCTGCCTACACACGCGGGCGCCTGGGCGCGCCTACTGCTGCTGCAGCAACCCCCTGCTGCCTTTACTTCTCTTTCCTTTTTTTTTTTTTTTAATTCTTGGGTCTCCTAACCCAATTTTTCCAGAATTCAAAATAATCAAAATCCTTCACATTCATTTTGATTTTGCCTCTAATTCTCCATAATCAAGACTTAAACCCAACTTTCAATACTTCCATAACAATATCAAACGCACAAAATTTTTTCCAACAACCCATAAATGCCCAAATTTTCCAGATTTTTCTTTCCATATATACACATCAAAATGTACCCTTTGGGCTTAAAGAAACCCTTACACAAGGCATGTACAAATTTGACAAAATTACACCATTTGGAAAAATATACAAAATTCTTCATGCTGAAGCCTCTTTCTCTTGCCAAACCCTTCCATAGCATGCTTCAATACCTACAAGAGGTCAAATAAACCTCATGAGCTCCAAGAGCTCAGTAAGGGTGCAATGACATAAAGTATGAAAATTAACAATATAGATGCCAATGCCATATGCAAGTGCCTAGGGTTCCAATACCTCAACCATTAAGGTTAAAGGCTTCAACATACCCATCCCAACACACAACTTCATGGCCATGAATCTCATACACACAAGCATATGCAAAGCAAGCACAAAAATGTTAAAATGCATACAAGAGTCTTGCTAGCCCCCATCCACTTGGGGCTTTCCCCTTACCTCAATACTCCATGGATCTTCAAGTTTCCAACAAATTCAAGCCTCCAAAATCACTTCCCTTAATTTCCTCAAACTCCTTCAAAAAAAACAAGCCTAGGATCATCAAAGGATCCTTTAAAAATGAAGAATACACGAAGATTTCATAACCTTTACCTCTAGGCTTCTGGGACTTCTTCTTCTTCTCCCTTCTTCTTTCTTCCTTTCTTTTCTTTCACTCTTCAAATGGCCAAAGAAGACAAGTCTTCTTTTCACTTGCCTATTTGTATTATTTCTCCCATCATTCAAGAATAAATCCTAGCCATTTGTTTTATTTGGTGAGAATAAATCTCAACCACAAAAATGGCTTCATCCATGCCACTTAGTCTTGTTTAATCTCAACCCTTGATGCATTTTGGAAGACTAAATCCCCACCATCCAAATTAACACAATCCATGTGTTTCCCAAGAATGAATCCTAGCCATGGACTTCTTTGGAGATCCAATCTCCACCATCCATTTCCTTCTTCCATTGGATCCTTACATCCCATTTGGCAATCCATGCCAACATAAAGCCTTAACTCTCTACCATTGGATAAATTCCAATTTCAAGACTAAATATTCACCATTGGATCAAGTCCTCAAATCCCATAAAATATCCCATTTCTCATTTATTTAATTGGGACTAATTTCACCACATTAATAATGAAAGACAACTTAGAGAGACACAAATGCTTTTCTTTCCCATTTATTTTATTCTCCCATTTTCCCCCATTAATGCTTGACCATTTTCTTTTCATTTTGCATTTTTCTTCTAGGCAACATAATGATTGCCCTTAATAAATGCTTGAAAGACCACTTTTACTTTCCTTTTTGAATCATCTTAATTCACTTTATCTTCTCCCAACATCCATATATATATGATTATGTATGGCTCCACCCATGCACATACACATACATACATGATCTTTCTTCCCAAGACTATGCCAAGTGTCATCACTAAATACATACTTGGCCTCCAATTTAGGAAGAATTTAATTATTTCCACTCCCATAATTAATTTCCCCTTTTTCTCATAATTAATTCCTTTATGGAATTTCTATCCAACATTACCAAAATACCCTTTGTAAATTTTTAATCTCATTATCTTCACATAATGCAAAATGGAAATAATTCACTTCCACACTTATTTCCATCTTGGAATTATCTCCAATTTACCAAATTACTCTTACATTGGATTTCGCTATCCAAATTACCAAAATACCCCTCTGATAGGGCACCATCAATCTCAACAATACTTCACTTTCTCAAGGGCATTTTTGGAATTTTCTCACTTTCTTTCTCATTCTTTTAACACCTATAACACTGGGTGTTACACGTAATGATAACAAACAAGGCATTAGGAGTTTTATCCTCCACAATAGAACTTCCAGCTCCTTTAATTATTTTCCTTACCTGAAACCATGATAGGGAATTATTTGTTGAAGCCCCACTTTCTGTCATCTCCCAAATTTCCTAATCAAGTCCACACACCTTCACCACATTAGGACATATCTCAGTTAAGGACATACCTCCAATCTGATTTATTGACGGATTCTCCTTCAAATCTTCAACTTCCTACTCTTGTAGCATGGCGTCTGCACTGACCTCGTTATCCCATCTCCTTTCTTCTTTGAAATTCGGAGTTACCCCTAACAAGTCTACTTCAGTTCTAGCACCCACTTCCCTAATATTGACTAAATTTTTAATTGGAACCTTTTAATTCCAAGCACTAGCCACTGGAGGTAATATGTTGGCCATGGCTACCTCTCCCCTTTCATCAAATACTTCCCCATTTTCCTCTTGCAGCCTTTCAATAGGTGCATCTTGAGGTCTTATTTTTTCTTCTAACTTCTCAAACGCAGCTGCATAATTCATCCCCAATCCCAGCAATTCCTTATAGCCTTTTTTCATTCCTATTATCTGATTGACTGCATCAATCATCTCTTGTTTTTGATTCCTATAATTTTCATCTCAAACATCCTCATCGAGAACTACTTTTCCCAATGAATCTAATTGTTCCTCCATACCTATTATCCCAGCCACCAGATCGTTACAGCTTCCCTTCAGATAATGCTTTTCACTGCCAATATCATTTTTGACATTGCAGTCATCCTTCATGTCATTGCTACTCAAATCAAAATACTTCTTTTACTGCCCAAAATCTGAAGTAGGCAGTGAATCGATCATTTGTAATCTTGAATTCTACTTTGGTTGCTTCACTCCAAGGAATTACTCTTTGTTAAAACTTCCCTGATAATCCTCAAAGAATTCAACAAAAAAACTATAGTGATACTTTTTAGTAAGTATCATTGCAAACTCCTGCAACTGCTCACATATCATACAACCAAATTTCTTACTCGTTTCATGTACCACACTTCTTGTTTCCTTGTTCCATGGGCTAATCTCATTCTCAAACTTCTTTCCCCATGTTTGATGCTTCTGGTCAACTGAAAATGCAGCTTGCTTTTGCTACAACTTAGGCTCTGATTGTTTCACACATGCACTATCAATCATGGTAGAGATCTCACTAGCAAAACAAGTCAAAGGCCAATGAACAGGAGCAACATACATCCTTAATCCCATACTTCCCTTAGGTATCTACTTCACATCAGTTTATGATTCTATGTGCCATGGCATGGTATCTCATAAACCGTTATAGGTACTAACTGCTTAAGTAACAATGCACAAATATAGGATCTTGGGGCCCAAATAAGAAATGCAGTAGTGCCCAAGTCCGTAAAACAAACATGTTACTGTCCTGAAAGCAGACTATACCTGTGCTATGAGCCGAAGCTCGCTTGGGTGGGAGCTACCACACCCGCTAGGCATGCATAAGTGTCCTAAATAAAAACAGGACACGTTGAGGCATCTCAAAATAACTTGGTTCAGGAAATTTGACACTGTACAACTGTATCACAAAAATTGGCGCTTGAACAATGCAAATGCAACATATAAGGGATGATGTGGTAGACCGAATAAGATACAAAACCCCCATAAGCCAAGTATCTCGCTAAGCCTCGTCCAACTAGTAAAACACAAGCCAAATGAAAATGCTTGTGTCTATCAACTACATATAATAATATCATGATCGTGCAACAAGCACACAAGGTTAAATGAGCCACACAAAATGCATAAACACGTCCCGAGTATACATCAAGCACTTGGGCGTACCGAAGATGTTTAACTGGTTGGAACAGGGAAAGCAGTGTTAGAGACGTATGCCTGTTCCCTATGGACACTAGCAGACAACCAACCTGAAGGTACCTATCTTCATTTCATTTAGAAGATAGAGAGTGAACAAGCTCTCTAGGGACACAATTAAGTTTATGGAGTAATTCCCTGTCATATCTAATTTAATGTCAATGTTAATATTAGAGCAATATATATATATATATAAGTCATTACTTCGTGTATCACACCAACACACACACCTTGTGGACTCAGGCCAAAGGCCATTTTTCACAACTCACTATCCAAACTCACACACGCACACAGCACAGTCCCTCACCCACGGTCATGTTGCTGCCTATCGGTACATATATATATATACACTTACACTCCCCAGCCATGGAAGCCACTCGAGAACCTATATTGGAATTCCCATTCCCAACTACCATACCTCACAATCACTTGCACGAAGGCCATAAGGACTGTATATACATGTGTATTTAACCACTGAAACCCACTGCTACACGAAGATATATATATATATATAACCCACTGCTATATAAAACATGTAACAACAAGAGGGAGGATGCAGGCTGCAAAGAGGAAGAACAAAGAGGCTTGAAAATCAAAGGTAACTGGAAGGAGAAGAGCTTGCCTAATTGCAGAAATAGAAGCAGCAGCAACAATTGAAGCTCTCTCCTGTTCTTCCCCTGCGATGTCGTTGTTTCTTCTTCTTCTTCGCTTGCTGCCACTCGAGCGTCCATCTCTCTATCTCTCACCCTAAAGCTGAATTTATATATAAGAAGGCAGTAGCATGTGGGCACTCCACTACTGCTGCCTCCCCATTAACCTAATGTAGCAGCCTGGGAATTCGTTCGGCCTCGTTTGGAAGTGTACAGGAATGAAAGCACATCCACTTCAATCACCCTTTGGCAACAGCACGAACAGAGAAGCTAATTTGGTTTAAATCCTTGCTATCATATAATAATAATAAGATATGGATTTATAAAAATCAAAATAAGATATGGATAATAATAATATTATTCATAGCAATAACAATTTTAATAATAATAATATTAAACATAATAATAATATTGTAATATTAGACATATGAATATTACTATTACCAATAGACATAATAAACATAATAGTAATAACAATGAGCATAACAATAATAAACTTACTAATAATAATAATTAATAATAATAATAATTATCAGAGCAATAATAATAGAAATCATAATCATAGCTATATTAATAATAATAATAATAACAATAATAATAGTATGTGTAATCATACTAATGACGACCATAATAAATAATAATAAGAAGAAGAGTATACATAATAATAAGAATAATAAGAGTAATGATAATGATAATAACACTATTAATATGAATACTAATAATAATAATATGAATACTAATAATTATAATAACAATAATGATATTAACAATAATAATAAAATATTAATATTAAGAATAACAATGATAATCATAATAATAATATTGATACTATTAATAACAATATTAATATTACCAATACTAATAATAATAGAAGAACTAGAATGCATATAAAATGTAACTAAACCCTTTAACACAAGAGCAACACGTCTAATCATCGAAGCACGAATAGCAAGTTAAAAAAAAAAAAAATTCGAGTCATTACATCCTACGCTTGTAATTTTAGAAAATAATTGTATTTTGTTCATGTTGTTTGGCATAACCCTAACTCCATGATCAGAGGGTATAACCATATTTTGTTTTCACGATTGGGTATAATCCTACATCCGCAATCATAGAATAACCATATTTTGTTATCGCAGTTCAATGTATTTCTAGGTCTGCAATTTAGCATATTCCTATGTCTGCAATCTGAAACTTTTGTTCTCAAGGTTCGACCTATCCCTACTTCTGTGCTTGCAATTTGTTCTCGTGGTTCGGCATAAAAAAAAAATCAATAAGTAATAGGCATGGCTCATATTGTAATGCCCCAATTTTTGGGTATTTAGGTTCCGATGTTATTTAGTCTAAATAGCTTAAATTATTTATTGGCAGGAGTCAAGGTTATGTGACGGTACATCGGGGAAGCCGGAAGATTAGTCACGATCAGGCCAAGTACGTATATTTTCCAATAGATTAACGCCCGCCAATTTATCTAGATTTTTTTAGGTGAAATTTAAGAATAGTCTAAGTATAGTAAGAGTTGTTAATAATATGTATTGTATTAATTGTGGAATATTCAAAGCGGTGTGGGATGAGTTGGCAGGTTAAGAGTCCAAGTGGGCTCAGAAGAGTCAAAATTGGGTCAAGTGTGAGAGTTGGGCCTTGCATTCTCAGGAGGCCAATTTTAAGGGAAGAGGAAGTCTTCTAGAAGCAAGATAAGGGAGATATTTAAGCTAAATTGAGGGATTAAGAAAGAAAGAAAGGTTAGAAGTGCTCTCTCTCGTCACTCTCCTCCCTTCTCCCAAACCCTTGATTCCTTGTTCCAAATTCAAGCAATCCTCCATCAATTCAAAGGCTCCAATCATCCCATCATCAATTAAAGGAGTTATTGAGGCAAGTTCTCTCTCCTATTTCCATTTTTGAGCCTTTATTATTGGGCTGGTTTGGGGTTGTTGATTAAATTTCAAATTTAAAGCTTTGTGTTAAGAAATCAAGAGTTTGGGTAAGTTATTAAAATCCCAAGAGTGATGTTGGTGTTGATTTGAGAGAGAAATCAAGATTTATTTCAAAATAGGGGTTTTGGGTTTATTGAGTTAAATCTTGAATTCTTTGATTTAAACCCCATGTGATTGATTTTTGGAGCCATGTGGGGTTTGTTCCCCCCCCCAACAACTTCTTTGTGGAATGGTGGTTTCTTGTGTGGAATAGCATGGAAGGGATTTGGCCTTCTTCCATGTCATGCATCTGCTTCATTTTTGCTTCTCGTTGAATTTTAAGTTGACTTATTTTTTCACAGAATTGACTTATTTGTAATCAAGTCGACTTATTTTGAAGAGAGTCGACTTATTTTAATTCCAGTCAACTTAGCCTAAGTTCACTCCCCAAAAGCATGCCTCTACTAAGTTGACTTATCTTAAATCAGCCCAAATCCTACTCTCGGCCGAGTCGACTTAGCTTTCCATCAAGTCGACTTAACCGAGACATAAGTCGACTTATGAGAACCCTAAGTCGACTTATTTTACCAAAATTACCAAAAATGGTCCAAAATTGCCAAAAAATGGCCCAATATCTCCCTAAAGGCTATATATCATATTTTCTTGACCCTAAATGAAGTTTAAAGGGTTCCAATTCGAAAATCAAGTGGCGAACTTTTTTGTACATTTAGAAATATATTTATTGGCATGGCATGACTTGGGAGAATGGTAATTGTGCATCATGGCATGTTTTATGTGACCATATGATACCATGACTCATGAGTGGACATAAAGCATGAATTATTATTATGGCACGTGCATTGTGTGCGGACATCAAGTTGGAAAATTGCATTTGCATTGGAAACAAAGGAAATGGTAACGCACGCTACGGATAAATTCCATCGGGATATATCTCCCAACAACCAGTGGGTCTAAGTATGCCTGACCGGCATTACGCTCTTGCGGTGACAACTGAGGGGCATGTCCATTGGTGATGACCATGGGCGAGTTAGGACCATGCCAGTATATGAGCTAGGACTTATGGTCCCTATGAGTTCACAGTTTCTCTGGTTGCAAGTTTCAGCCGCAGGCCGGTATGTTTTATCTTTCAATTTATCGCATCATTATGTGGGCCATTGGCCAATTATGTGTTTACCGGCTTACTTGTATGATGCATGGTATGTTACATTATGGGTGGGTGTGTAAGCAAAGTATATATTTTATCATAATGATGTCAAATAGCACCCCCACCTTATGGCCCATGTATTCCAGCCTTATGGCCCATGTATTCTAGTTTTTGCCATACTTTCTTTTATTCCTTATACTTTTTGAGCTTTGTAGCCCACCTTGTATTCTTCACCATTCCAGGTAAGGGCAAGAGAGTAGCAGGAGAGGGACCAAGCAAAGTAGATGGGTAGCTGCATGTGCTAGGGTTTGCTCTCAAACAAAAATCTTGGGGATTATTTTTGGTTGTTATCAGTATATAGTTTTGTCTTGATAAACATACCCTAATAGGTGATTTTCAGTATGTATAACCTATATCTATTTTGGCATGATGTGATGTATGAATGATGAGGTTTGTTTTGAGGCTGAATTTTGTTCTATGTACATGTCAGTAGATAAATATAGTCTTTTCTTTTTCCATAGCACTTATTCTTTCGGTTTACCTCGAGATAGGAATAGCTTGTGGGAGGGGGTGTTATACATATCCACGAATATTGACCGAGTATAATGTATATAGGCAATCCAAGATAAGATAAACCTGTGAAGAGTCCTAATTATGCAAGGACCAGAGAATAATCAAAGGTAAACACACTCCGTGAAAAGTGTCATGATAAGCATCATCTAATCGAGATGGATGCCATCTGTAATAAATCTTAATCTTAGTTAAGCTAAAGATAAACAAGATAAACATTATTTGCAAAAGAGTCATAATGCAATCAAGATTGTTCTATACACCTATTGCGCCTGCCCAAAATTAAAAATGATCTCTGAAAGTATCCTTTCGAGGAAATGAACTCTGAAATAATCCCTTTGGGGAATAAGTCCTCGAGAGATCCTTTCAAAAAGAATTCCTCAAAAGGGTTTTTCAGGGCAAGGACCCTGTAAGACATCTCTTGGGAAGAAGGTCTTGAAGAAGGTAGAACTGTTCCTCTGCAGAATAAATCACTCTGGGGAAATGTTCTCTCTGGAAGAACCACTACAGCATTAAGGGCAATGTTTTGGCCCTCTAACACGTGTCATTTGGAGCTACCTCGAGATTCCTACCCTATAAATAGATAGCTATAATACTCTGACGAGGACCTTTCGACTTTTGGTAAGTTAAACCTCTTTTCTTTTTGCAATGCCTTTTATTTCTGTAGTTTCTTTCCTGCCTATTATTTTCTTTTGGGGGAATTGACTTGAGCCTCAGAGGGTCTTTGCGGGTGGCCATCCTTGCGAGCCTCTAACCTCTTGTTACTCCTTACAGATCATTAGAAGAACTAAAGCCTTATCGCAAGACTACCAAAAGAATTGAAACCTTTCTGCAAGGTCAATCATCATTTCCGGCCGTGCTAGTTATTCCAAAAAAGACAAGGGCCACCTTTTCAAAAACAACTTTCTTTCCATGAACACCCCCGAAAGAATAAGAGCTATTTTTTGGGTTATCTTACTTCCTTTCATGTTTAGCCTTCTATATATCAAGAAAGGACAGGAGCTGTTTTTTCTGGATATACTTCTCTTTTAGGAAACCTAATTTCTTTTTGGAACCGTAATCTCTTTTGGGAAGCCTAATCTCTTCCAGGAAGCCTTATCTCTTTCAGAAAGCCTATTTTTTTTGGGAAGGCTTATTTCTTTTAGGAAGACCATAATTTTAGGAACCTTTCTTTTTTAGGAACACCTCCTTCTCGAAAGAATTCTTTTGGGAAGGATCCTCTTGGGCTCATTCCTCAATGGACTAAAAAATCATTTTGTTTGAAACCCCAACCTGAAACAAAATTCATGTTCCTTCAGACCATAAACTGTGATTTCCCAATCCTACCTAGAAAATCTAATCGTTATATTGTTGGCAACAAGAACACCTTTATAAATAGGAGGTTCGCCTCCTCATTCTTCATTCTAGTACTAGAATTGCACTTTGGCATTTTTGAAGAATAAATAATAACTTAAGCATCGAAGGGTCCACGGTGGAACAACCTCTCATGCCACTCACAATGTGTTCTTTTTGGTAGAATACCCAACTTAAAGGCCATTCAACAAGAAAAATCCCACTTGGTTTGAAGCCATTGATTCAATCTATGCAAGGCCACTCAGCTAAATCGAGAGGGGAAGGATGTCAGTCTAAACGAGAGGCCACTCGACCAAGGAGAAGAAGACCATTCAGCCAAGGAGAGAGAAGCCAGTTGGTTCATCCATTTGAGAGATTATTCAACCAAAGGAAGGAAGGCTAGCCAATTGTAACACTCGGTGTTGTGTGTGTATTAAATTAAGTATAAGATTGTAGGTATGAGAATTTCAAAATTTACCTTGGTTGGAAAGATGGGAGTGCATAAATTTAAGATGCCTTACGAAGGGAAATTTGAAAATTCGGATGTCATCCCCATAAAGGTAAATTATTTTGTGGGAATATATGTATGTATATATGTGTGGATCTTTTGAGTAGAGAAGAGTGAATAAAATAAATCAAAAAGAAAAGAAAAGAGTCATTCTTGCATTTATGGGTGTAATCATTATAGTGAATAAAAAAATCTTAAATGAAAATAGAAATTAGTTAGCATTTATGATGAAAAATGGGGAAATTAGGTAAATGTAAAATTAAATAGAAAATGGTCTTTCAAAATAATGGCTATGAAAATTGTCTCATTAAATTAAATAGTGAGAAATAGGTTAATTCAAGTGGATCCAATAGTTGGGGATTAATCTTGGAGAAAATCAAGACCCAATGGCTACAAATTGATTTTTGAAGTTGGCATGGATTGCGAAGATATTAAGAAATTAGTTTAAATAAATGGAATGGATGGTGGAGACTTTTCTTGGCTAAGGGAATCAAGGGCTAAGATTTGTATCTTGATAGCGATTTTTTACAAGTGTACGGGCTGCACAAGTAATATAGAAGTAACTAAAAATATCGGTCCCACAAGAATTGATTAATAATTATCAAAATTATATTAAGTCAAATGTTATTTAAACAATTGATTAAGCGATTGATTAATTAATTTAAGAAAACAAAATAAGATAATAACACAAAATAATAAAAAAATTAAATATTGAGAGTTTCACGTTATGGAGAGTACTAGGGTATTTCAATTTCACCTAGATAATCTAATTTAATTTAAATGATCAATAATCCAAATTTAATTATTTTTGCAATGATAATTAATCACACAAGTCAAATTTTTACTTTCTTCCAATTATATTCTTGTGATATTTGTTATCTTGATCAAGTTATAGATTTTTCTTTCTAGTTTAAATCTATATAAGTACATCAATTAAATATTAGGTAAGTATTTGATAGCATTAAGCACAATAAAATACATTTACATAAATAAAAAAAATTAATTCATAAAAATCAAATATCATATTTAAATTATATCGAAATACTCTAGCTAAGGAGTTTAGTTCATATTGCAATTAATAAAATCTATAATAGAATAAATGAACATAAACATGAAATTTAAAAGAAATATGACGAAGAGAAAAAAAAGTCTTTGATGAATGACTGTCTTCAATCCCGTGGCTGTTGTAAGCTTGAAATGGCGGTGCAATCAAACCTGTTATTGCTCCTCTGTGCAATCTCCTCTAATTCTTTTCTAGCCCTTTATGTGCTGCTGCTCTGCCATGCCAAGATCCCCTTTCTGTTCCAATATAATAGTATATATATTGCACACGACGGCCCCTATTTTCCTTCTTGCTTCCCATTCCTTCTATTTCTAATTTAGCTCACGTTTGTTAAAATGAGCAAGATAAGAGAGTATCAAAATAAGATAGAAATGTTTTTCGGACCAAGATATGGAATAATCAAAATAAGGTTGGGAAGTATTCCAAGATTTTTATCAAACTGTTTGTTAAATTTTTTAAAATGCACTAGATGACACAATTGTCATTTTTTTTCTTATCTATAAAGACCAAGATATGCTTATCTTGAGAAAGGGGAGGGGGAGGAGGAGAGAGATAAGCATATCTTGAACAATTAAGATAAGAAGTCATTAATGACGTTTTCAAGAATTGTTAGATAAATTTAACAAACATGTTAAAAAGAATAGAAGTCCAGGATACATCCCATATCTTGACTTTTCCATCCCATATCTTAATTAACAAACGTCCCCTTAATAGTTTAATAATATCCCAATTCATGGCTTCAATTGCGGCTTCTGCAAGTTAACATGCCAAGACATCTCTTCAATTTCCAATAAAGGCCTCCAATTTGACTTCTTTCCAAACTTCTCAAAATCCTTATTATTAAATTAATAAAAAATTCTATTTGAAGCACCATTTTTGCTCTCTCCAGTCACCATTTTATCAAATTTTAAGAAAACTCAAAACTACCCTTAGTCTACACAGCCATCCCTTTCGTTGCCGCCCCTTCCTCCTCCGTCGCCCCTTCCACAGCGCCACCAAACCATGCCAGCCCCGGAATCGCCATCATTGGAGATGGGCACGGCACTGCCCAACAACGTAGTGTCCGTTGTCACTGGTTCGCCATCGCTATTCGTCGTCGTCGCTGGTTTGCCATCAAGAACGAACAACGTTGTCCCCCCGCCTCTTTTGTTCACGACCACCGCCGTTGATAGGGCACTCGGCGAGACGGTCGGTGGGGGCGACGACGAGGTGAGGAAAAGGCGGTGGCTGTGAATGGAGGAGGCGGGGGGACAGTGTTGTTCATTCTCGACGGCAAACCAACGACGGCAACGAGCAACAACAACAAACCAGCGACAGTGATGAATGACAACGGTGAACCAGCTATGGCGACGATGGACATGGCATTGTTGGGCAATACCGCGCTTATCGTCGATGATGGAGATTTCAGGGCCAATGTGGTTTGGCGGCGCTGTGAAAGGCAGAGGTAAAAGGGGTGGCGACAGAAAAGATGGTTGTGTGGACTAAGGGTAGTTTTGGATTTTTTTAAAATTTGATAAAATGATGGCTAGAGAACAAAAACGGTGCCTGCAAATAGAATTTCCCTAAATTAATATCCAATGCATGGCCGTCACTTCACTTTCCAATTATACCCTCAATTACTATAAATCCTTTCCAATTTGATTCCTGCCAATCATTGCCTTCAAATAATAAATAATAATTATACACACGCACGCACATTCATGCATACCTTCTAATTCCATTCTCCCACTTAAATGCATGTGGGCCCCATTCCCAAATTCACTTGATTTCCTTTTTAATTGCTTCCAATTTCCATTCCATTCAACTGTCGCCACCTTCGCCACCTCAAATTCTAATTCCATAATTTTTGTTCTTTTTTTTATTTTTCTTAAAATCTTATCAAAATTAATAAATTACCTAAAATTAATATAAAAATATGAGAATTAAGCATAAAATTAAGTTAGAATGGTATAGAGAATATGTAAGAAATATTAACACATCATACCAGAACATGAATTGTGCTTTTTTCCTAAGGTAGAGATTTAGTCTTATTTTGATCTATGGTTGAGATCAAAGCCCTCCAAAACACACGGATTGTTCTTGTATTGGAGGATGTGGATTTATTCTTTTCATTCAAGTAAGATCCAATGGCCTAGACATAATCTTGAGTTGGGCATGAATTGAAGAATAAGAGAAGAAATAAATAGGAAGAAGGAAAGGAAAGTAAATCTTCCTTTGGCTAGAGTGGGAAATTTGGAGAAAAATAAGAGAAGGGTAAGGAAGGTATGACTCTTGAGTTTAATCTCTTCCAAGTAAAAAGAAGAAAAGTCTTCTTACTCCCTCTCATATCTTAGTTTTTAAGATCCCTAATGTTAAAGATTGTTTTTTTTTTTTTAGGTGGCTGGGATTAAGGAAAATCTTGGAAACCAAAGCTTGTTGAGCTCTAAAGGAGTTAAAGGTAAGGGATGACTCCATGGGATGATGATCTTGCATGCTTAGTAAGTGGTTCTTATGAGTTTTCATGTGGTTGCTAGTATATGTGCATATAGTGTGCTCTAGTGGGCCTTTGGTCATAAGGAGGACTAGGAGTTTGGGAGCCTCAATCTTGGAGGGTTATGAGGGTAAGGAAGACCATCCATACTATGCATTTCACTTTCATTTCATGATTACTTATACTTTCATTTACTTTGCATTGCATCCTTACTGAGCATTGGCTCTTAAGGTCCTTTTGACCTCATTGTAAGTATGGATATCCCAAAGGAAAAATGGGTATTGGAAGGCTAAATGGCTATGCTGTAATGACCTATTTTTAGGTCTATGTCATTTTATTTGATTTTGGTGCATTATATTTTGGGAAAAGTAGAGAAATAGTTTTATTGAGCCTAATTGAAATGGGTCGGGCTATTAAGCTAGGCTTGAGTCCCTATGCAAGTATTGTGTTTTTAAATTAAATGAGAATGGAATGGTTAAGTGACCAAAGTGGATTTTATGAATGTATTAGTGTCCTCCTAATTCTATCCCGCAAGTGAACGGATCATGACAAATAATATAGTGATGAATAGAGTGTCATACCCATGAGGACTAACATTTGACGTTTACTCTAACTGATTTAACCTTAATCTAACACATATTAACAATGATTTCAACTGTAATGAAAACTAATTTGCGAATAAAAGATGTAACTAGAATAATTTCTTTGATTCAAAAACTCGCAAGGATAAGGCACTAGGGTTTGTGAATCCACTTTCGGCCTTCTATGATTCAATTGTTCATTACTTGGATCTTGTTATTCCTTATCTTAGGCTGAAAATCAATGATCCAATTATAACCAAAAGCCTCTCTAGATGGTCATTCAGTTCTATGTATATATATGAGATTAACTATCTCTAGTCAACCTTCGAACATATAAACATGCATTTAATCACGGAGATCATCACAAAATGATTTCATAGGACATAACGGTATCTCTACCTATTATAGGACCCTACGTTATTTGCTACCATATCTAATCCGTACTAAATCTCTCGAAAGCAATACAAATCACAAATACGTTTCAATGGTGATCAAACATCAAAATGACATTATGAACATAACAAACAATTAACTCGAATGAATAAGAAAATAGCAAATCGATTAATTTCAAATCAAACCATTAGAAGTCGAGGTTTCATCGGTCACCCTAGTTATAAACACTTAGCAATGTATTCTTGCAATCAAAAGAAAAAGAAAAGAGTTGGAATCCATAGCAAAGAATTGAGAAAGAAAAGAAAAATACAACCCAAGAGTATAGTCTTCAATCTTCCGTTCGCTTCCCTTCCATCCAAAAACTCTCTAAATCCCTCAAGAATAAGTCTTTATATAGTGTTTTTTAGGTTACTAAAGTCGTGCACAGTGAAAACTCTTGTTTCCCATTGATTTGGACGGAGATGGGCCGAAATCGCGCTTTGAATTGAAGTTTAGAACTGTACCATGCTCTTACCGCAGTATGCTTGTTGTTGCAGACCCGTGGGTTCTAGATAGTAATTCCTAAAGCGGTCTTATAGCGGTATCCATTCCGCTGTAAGACCTTGAGCTCCAAAAACTAATTCTTATAGCGGTCCTACAGTGGAATGCATACTACTGTAGGCCACTAGATTTCTTCCTTAACCTTTTCCTTCTTCGCCTTCCACTTTTCACTCTTGTTCCGCTTTTACTTTCTCCGCCTCATTTCGAGTTGATAGCTAACCATGCCTTAAAGTTTTATTTCCACTCCTATCATGCACCGAAATCAGTTCTTTTTGTTCCATGTCCACTTTGCATGTGATGTGTACCTATATTGACAATATTGAGCCCAAAATGAGTAGCAATCATGTTCATTGAATACTTAAATGTTAAGCTTGGACAACTAAATAAGAGTGCAAAATATACTGATAAATTAGAAATGAGCAAAAAGGTTAAGGGCAAATGTAATACCCTATATTGGCATAAGGTTGCCATGTAAATTAAATGAGTTCAAAATACCAAAAAATTGGCTTGAGAGAGCAATAAATCACCGAATCGACTGCAGGGAATACCTCGAGGCTTAGATTTCAAAGGAAAATGATATGATGTTATTGAGCATCTCGAGATAAGATTTATGGTAGTGAAGTGTTTTCGAGTGGAATGAACGTCCTGTGTAGGCATAGTGATGAAATCAATTTTATTGAATAGTTGGCTAATTTTTAATTTTGGATAAATCAAGATTTTAGCGGTTTGATGGAAATGTATTTAAAACCTTGGAGGGTCTAAGTGTGACTTTAAATTTTTCTAAGTGAGATTAATCAGATTGAAATGGGGTTAGTGTGTAAATTATGCAATTAAATGTGTATTATATGTAATTAATATATATATATATATAAATATATGTAAGTGGATTGGGGGCCACGTTTCCAGCAATGTGCATTGGGATTTAAAAAAAAAAAGAAAGAGAAATGGCAAATGTTGGAGAGAAGTAGAGACAGCAGTAGTTGGCCAAACCCAAAGCAAGAGAGAGAGAAGAAAACCGACCGTGGATGGTCAATCGGTGGCTAGCGATGGTCGCGGCGATCGGAGGTAGTTGCAGCGATAGTGTTGCAGCGACAGCGGTTGAGGCGAGTAATGACCATGGTGTGCAGCGAAGCCGGAGGTGTTCGCGATGGTGGCAGCAAACGAGTCGTGGCGCATAGAGGTGGCGATAGTGGCTGGAGGCAGCAATAGTGATTGTTGCAGCGAAGGCTGATCGGCCATGGCAGCCCGTTGCTCGCAAGGGAGGCCGGCAGAGACTGTTCGCAGTAGAGGCTACCATCATCGGTGGTCGCGCGGCAGGTTGGGACGACTGACGACGGTGGAGAGGGTAGTAGAAGCGGCCGACGAAGGCCCAGCCGATAACGGCAACGGCCATGGGCGTAGGCGCTGGCAGTGCGATGAAGAAGAAGAAGAAGAAGGGAAGAAGGAAATAAAAAAAAAAAAAGAAAAAGAGAAAAGGAAGAGGAAAAAATAAATAAAAAATAAAGGAAAAATCTAAAAAATGGGAAAAGTGCCATAAAAATTCCAAAAAAATTGGAAAAATTTTCAAAAATTATTTGGGGGACACAAGGAGCGTGCCTGAGGCTTGGAATTGTGGTTAGTTGCAGGCTGGCAGCCAGTAAGGTAATGCCAGTATGGGCGTTCGGCTAGATTCTCCTCCAAATTGAGTAAGGTATTGGAATTAAATTATTTCTTTCGCATTGTTTGCATTATGTGAGATAATGTTGAGTAGTGTTGGCTGAATTAAACCCTTGGTTGGGGGTTGTTGTGAAGTTGTCGAATAGTGGTTTGCGTTGTGGGGCAAGTATAGACCCTGGTTGAAAATCTGAAATAGTGGATTTTGTGTGATTGCATTAAGGTGTTGCCGTGGATGCGGTGGCTCTAGAAGAGCTTGAAGTGCTAGCTAGCATTCTCACTCTTAGCAGAAGAGGCTTCGCGCTAGATGGAGATTGTGGTAGGAAATTATTTGGGGCTAGGGGAGAATGCCGAGGCCAAGAAATTATTTAGGCTCGCATTTCGAGGTTAAGGCACACATACCGAGGAAGCTTAAGAGGCTAAGTTAAAGTAAGTGGTCCGAACTCAAACCTTTTTTTATGTAAACATTTTATCATGTTGTCATGCCTTGATGTGAATATATCATGTAGATTGCATTTACATGTGTTGTTGATGAAATGTACATATGTACACGATGATATTATTGATCAAGCATCGTGTTGCATAAGGGTTTGAGAGTATGGGCCGATATCGCTACTCTACCAAGGGTGCACCTGTAACACCCGAGATTTTTAGACTCAAATATGATGTAATACTTAAGATTTCTAGATTCAAATACTTGAAAAAAATACGATGTTTCAAAGGATTATGAAAGTCTTGAGATAAAAATTCAGTTTTTGAGCCAGTGGCAAAATCGTAAATATTGAAGTTCGGGTAAAAGTGTAATTTACCTAAAATCTTGGGGCATTAGTGTAATTTATCATTTCTTCAGGGGCTAAAATGCAATTAAAAAAATAGCCCGGGGACTAAGTTGCAAGGGCCTAAGTGCAAATTATCCAAAAAGTTTGGGCCAAGGTACAATTCTTGAAACATAAAAATATCTCATCAAAATATCTCAAACTAAATAGTTAAAGTAACCAAATGTAGCTAACTAGTTAAAGGTGTAATGATGGGATATGTAGAAAATCAATTAACCATGTGGGTGTAATGATGGAATATGTAGAAAATCAATTAACCATGTGGAGTAATGATTGCAAATGTAGAAAAATGAATTAAAACACGTAAGATGTAATGATAGAAGTGTTGAAAATGTAATTAAGCATGTGAGGTTCAAAATATCAAGGACACGTGGCAAGATTCCATTGGTCATTAGAAAGATAAGATAAGAACACATGGATAGAAATGATTATATGGGACACATGGCACCATTTGATAAGCACACATGGATAGAAATGATTATATAAGATATTTGGCAATGTGAACACTTGGAAGTCATGATGAGTCCCAAATAATTACATGACACGTGGCAGGTTATGATTTGTTGGGTAATTCTATAAATAGGACCTTTGGGTGAGTTTTGGGTATTCCAAATCAATCGAAGCTAAGTTTATGCCATATTGAGAGGTGTAAGGGTGAAGCCTTAAATATTCAAATCTCATCAAACCAAGTTGAGGTAAGTACATTATGAACTATTTATGATGTTTAAGCATGCCCATGAATTATGTTATGTGGTCCCTCATGTTAAGTTATGTTCACGCAAGTTTCGGGACCGGAGCTCGGTAGCGCTACGCACGAGGGTTCTTACCCCTACAAGTTGGTGGAACCTCTCGTGTCTCCATATGATATGTTATGTTTATGTCATGACTTGTTTAAATACATATGATGGTTCTCTTGTACTTACTGAGACTCGCAAGAATCTCATCCCATATTTTTCCCCCCAGGTGATTATGAATGAGGAGACTGGAGAACGGACGTGGAACATGGTGGCTCCTTTAAAAGGATTTATGTAAATCTAGTGGCTACTTGAAGATAATTTTAAATAGTCAAAATGATGTTTCTCTCTTCATGTTATGAAAATATTTTCAATATTACACTCTTATGATAGATGTACACTATTGCCACACCGTATGTCCTTAAAGCTTATATAAGTTTATGAAAAGTGTCAAGTCTCATTTTAAGTCCGATTTTCTCAGTATGGATGCTATTATATTTGCTAAGTCCTTCTCTCTTCTATTGAAGCCATGTTTTCAATATCAAACTTTTTATTTACACGAAAAATACTCTGAATCTCATTATGTTCGAAACTTTACTTAAGTTTATTAAAGTTTTGTTTCTCAAGTTTTTCGTCTGCGCTAAACCTTGAATTTCATATGAATATTACTATTATTAATCATGTTTTTAAGATTAAGGGTGTCACATAGTGGTATCAGAGCGGGTTTACTTTCCTGTAGACTCAAATTATTTCAAAGGAAAATTTTTAGTTTTGGAAGGATTTGTAAGGAAAATCTTTTCATGAAAACCACCACGACCCGTCCAAGCTTCCAGTCTCCAGGTATGTTATAAGAATTGCTAAGCTTATGAATGCCATGTTTATACCTCATAGAATATTCTCATGAAAGCCTCGTTCTTTATGATTACATCGCTATTCTCTCAAGCTATGACTATGAGCATATGTTGATGTATGTAAGCACATGCTTGACCATGTGATCATGATGATATATGTACATGTATGCACATGTATGAAGCTCATGTTGGAATAAGTATGTGAGAGATATGATTCTTATTTTCCACTCATTAGTATGCGATTCTTCCGCTAGTGATATTGCTTCTACCCAAGAGTTCATGATTGTAGCGGAAATACTTGTTTAGGAAGGGCTTATTAGAATGAAAGCAATTAGGAATCAAGTCTATCAAGAAGAGCTTGCATAATGAATCCAAATTAAACATGGATCTATTGTTGAGTTTATTGATATGTGTGATCGCGCTAAGGGCTTTGTCAAAAAGACCTAAACTGTCTAAGGCGAGCTTGGGACTTAAGTGGTCCACGTGACCCCCCTCCTTACCTGGAAGCTCTTTAGTTGCGTGTTATACATATTGGTAGATGAAACAATGGACTAACGAATCATAGTAATTCGTGAAAAACCTCCCTAGTCAGAGGATTTCTCGAAGGTTTGGAAAATGATCTTAAGGAAACAGAGTTTTTTTTAAAAGACAAGCTTAAACTGAGGCAATTTGGAAGTACTTATGAGGATGTGGATGGAGGCTAAGAAGAACTAGGGAATCAAGTATGGGCATCTAATTGTGGAATTAAGGATAATAAGCATTTCAAAGACAAGGATTCCTTAAGACTTAAAGGCGTGAAATTGAGCTATAACATAAGTCATGATAAGCCTAAGACACAGCTAAGAAGGGGTTAGTGGAACATCCCTATGACAGGAGATTAGCCAAGTATGGTTGGAAATATAAAATTACCCCTCAAGTTGAACTAATGAGATAAGGCTTGTGCATTCAAGATGAACGAAGTGAGATAGAGAGCTAAAGGTAGGAATTAACTCCTAACTTGAAGTGACACTAGTCGGTTTAAGAATATGGTCCAGAGCATAGGCATGAGTATGAAATGGAAAAAAATCCCTAGCCAGTTGAGTTGGAATCTAGAAGAGCCCGAATTTCGAATGAATGGGTTAAGGATATAAGTAAAAGGACTATTGGCTAAGCTACCATTCATGGAGTAATGGATAAATCAGACGCTTATCCTGATACTTAAGGTTGAGCAGGACGACTAAGGTCACAGGATTTTTGTTGGATAATGATGTCACATAATGAGGAGACCAAAGGTGTAAGGTGATATGATGGTCACCCTAGTACCGAAATGATCAGACATTTGGTGTCTGGAATAAATTTGGTGGATATAGGGAATTCGGTCAAAGTACCAGTGGTGGAAATGACAAGAACACAAGGCACCCATAGCTATGACGGTCGAGGACCTGCAAGTAGACTTGGGATAAAAGTTAAGAAGATCAAAAGACTAAGAACCGCCCAATTGAGGATAATGATCCAAGCTAGCTACTTGACATCTCAGTCAACTAACCTAGAGATTTTAAAAATAATGAGATAACTTATGTGGGTAAAAGATTGAGTAAGGGTCAATACCCAATAAAAAGGATAGGACATTGGAACATAGCAATGGATCCTTACGAAAAAGGAATGTTTGAACTCATAAGAACAAGATTTAATAAAGTGTGTTACAGCCAGGTCAAAGTTATGCACACAAAGGCATGTACGGGTGGAAAGTCTTTTATAAACCACGTAATGGAAACAAATTAGCTTGATGATTGCCTTGGACCATGGGATGATCATAAAGGTCTCGGCTCGAGTTCTAAGGCACCAAACAATAAGGAAGGATTTGCTAACTTATTAAGCTTGTAAAAGGATATCTTGAGACATGATATAGTGATTAGATCTAGTTCCTGTTTCTGTACCAATTTCTAAAGCTCCTTATAAGATGGCACCAAAGGAGTTACAAGAGTTGAAAACTCAATTAGAAGAGTTATTAAGGAAAGGATTCATCCGACCTAGTGTTCCTTGAGACTCCGAGGAATGATCTGGTGTATACCTCGTGAGTTCTCAAGTATTAGCCATCACAGGGAATGATCTGGTGTACACTCTGTATGGATGGCGTAGTGTTTCCCATGCTTATACTTTCATAGAGGATTGTGTTTCAATGGAATTGGTAAAGAATTATGACTGCGAAATTCATTACCACATGGGTAAGGTAAATGTGGGAGCTCAAGCTTTGGGTGGAAAGAATTTAAGTAGTTAATCCTCGAGGTAGTTGCTACACTATCTAGTTCTAATGTGCAAATGGCAGCTTTGTCCGTCCATCCGACCCTCCATGATTGGATTAAGAGCCACCAGAAGGGAGATCAATATTTTGAGTATGTTAAAGTTGAAATAGGATTGATTAGAGGAGTGGCCCATAAAATAAGTGTTAAGTTGAAAGATAATTATGAAACGAGATGTCAGCAGAGACATGTGAGGATTGAGGAAACCTCTAACCAATTTGTGATGGACTGAGCATATGGCTGTGACATAAGTCTATAAGAGAATAAGGGTACACGATCTAGTGTAAATCCAGAATGTGAATGAAACTAGATGGACTTCAAATAACCCTAGATGAATTCCAGTTGATATTAGATTTGGTTAACAGATCATAACACCTATGAGGGTGGTAATAAGAGCATGAGGTTCCATCATATGTATGGTAAGTTTAGAAATTGAATAAGATTGGATTCCAGTAAAGAAATCTGAAGTCTTATGAATAGTTAGCGTAAGGATGTACAATCTGGTTGAGTGTTGTCCTAGAAAAGAAAAATGGAGGATGAGCATGAAATCATTTGAGGATTGTTTTAGAGATCTTGAAGGAAAAGAAGCTATTTGTAAATATGCAAGTAAGTATGTGGTTATTTGATAAATTTTGGGGAAACTAGTTGAATTGTTGGAGGAAGTTAGAACCCTTTTGAACAAATGTTTTATTTAAAGTCTTATAAAGGTTATTGGGTGCTAAGGATATTATCTAATTATCAACTTTCTCTACAAAGAATTTTTGGGAAAATATGGAATCTTTATTAACAGATATTTTACAAAAACATGATGGATCTAGATCTCAAGGATTTCGGGAGATTATTCTGTAAGTTAAATTATTTTATGAGAATTTTGGAATTCAGGGAATGTATGCAACCAAGGTCATGAGGACCCTATGTCAATTCGAGGATCATAAGAGCATAATAAGATCTTAGAAAGACATTGTCTATAGGAAATTTTGGGATTCAAGAAATTACTTGAGTTGGAGTGTTGGCATCACAATTCCTCATATGTATCTAAGGAAAATAGGCATTTGGTGTGCATATGGGCATTAAATAGATATGTAGATATTTGGTAGATTGATAATCAAAAGTTGGGAAATCTATGATTAAGGTGCTTTGGTCTTATTGATTGGTTGTGAACATTTCGGGATTATCCGGTTGTTTAATTATTTTACAATTTGGAAGATTTGTTGAATCAAAGTTACAAGTCTGATAGCAGATCAATTTGTACGACTATATGTCAAGGAGATAGTAAGTTTGCACGGTGTTCCAGTAAGGACCCTAGGTTTACATCGAACTTTTGGAAGAGCTTACATCGTGCTATGAACACCAAATTGAGTTTTGGTATAGCTTTCCAACCTCAGATAGATGGACAATCCAAGAGAACAATTTAGACTTTTGAGGATATGCTTCGAGGTTGTGCTCTAGAGTTTGATGGTCAATGGGAAAGGCATCTACCATTAATCGAATTCGCATATAATAATAGTTATCATGCATATATTGTCGTGGCACCCTATGAGGCATTATATGAAAGGATGTGTAGGTCACCTATTCATTGGAATGAAATTGGTAAGTGAAAGAATTTTGGATCCAAAGATTATGGAGCAAACAGTTTAGGCCATCGAAAGAATCAAGATTAGTATGGAAAAAAAAAGGTCCAGGATAGATAGAATAGCTATGCGGATAAAAGAAGAAAGGATTTGAAGTTTACTATAGGTGATAAGGTATTCCTAAAGATTATGCCCATAAAGGGAGTTCTACGATTCGGGAAGAAAGGAAAGTTCAGACCTCGATATATAGGTCCACTTGAGATCTTGAAGCGGGTTGGGAATGTTGCTTACCAGCTGGCCTTACCACCAGAACCTTCAGCAGTATATGATGTTTTCCATACATCAATGCTTAGAAAATATGTCCCTGACCCAGCTCACGTAATCAAGCATCAACCAATGGATATCCAACAAGATCTAAATATTTTAAGAGGCACTAGTACGCATTCTAGGTTAAGATGTACGGAAGCTTCGCAATCAAGAAATACCAATGGTCAAAGTATTAAGGCAACATCATTCATTCGAAGAAGCAACTTGGGAGCGCAAAGATGAGATGCGATCCAAATATCCCCAACTATTTGATGACGAGAAATAAGGTAAATTTTCGAGGACGAAAATTCTTTAGGAGGGTAGATTGTAACACCCGAGATTTTTAGACTCAAATATGATGTAATACTTAAGATTTCTAGATTCAAATACTTGAAAAAAATACGATGTTTCAAAGGATTATGAAAGTCTTGAGATAAAAATTCAGTTTTTGAGCCAGTGGCAAAATCGTAAATATTGAAGTTCGGGTAAAAGTGTAATTTACCTAAAATCTTGGGGCATTAGTGTAATTTATCATTTCTTCAGGGGCTAAAATGCAATTAAAAAAATAGCCCGGGGACTAAGTTGCAAGGGCCTAAGTGCAAATTATCCAAAAAGTTTGGGCCAAGGTACAATTCTTGAAACATAAAAATATCTCATCAAAATATCTCAAACTAAATAGTTAAAGTAACCAAATGTAGCTAACTAGTTAAAGGTGTAATGATGGGATATGTAGAAAATCAATTAACCATGTGGGTGTAATGATGGAATATGTAGAAAATCAATTAACCATGTGGAGTAATGATTGCAAATGTAGAAAAATGAATTAAAACACGTAAGATGTAATGATAGAAGTGTTGAAAATGTAATTAAGCATGTGAGGTTCAAAATATCAAGGACACGTGGCAAGATTCCATTGGTCATTAGAAAGATAAGATAAGAACACATGGATAGAAATGATTATATGGGACACATGGCACCATTTGATAAGCACACATGGATAGAAATGATTATATAAGATATTTGGCAATGTGAACACTTGGAAGTCATGATGAGTCCCAAATAATTACATGACACGTGGCAGGTTATGATTTGTTGGGTAATTCTATAAATAGGACCTTTGGGTGAGTTTTGGGTATTCCAAATCAATCGAAGCTAAGTTTATGCCATATTGAGAGGTGTAAGGGTGAAGCCTTAAATATTCAAATCTCATCAAACCAAGTTGAGGTAAGTACATTATGAACTATTTATGATGTTTAAGCATGCCCATGAATTATGTTATGTGGTCCCTCATGTTAAGTTATGTTCATGCAAGTTTCGGGACCGGAGCTCGGTAGCGCTACGCACGAGGGTTCTTACCCCTACAAGTTGGTGGAACCTCTCGTGTCTCCATATGATATGTTATGTTTATGTCATGACTTGTTTAAATACATATGATGGTTCTCTTGTACTTACTGAGACTCGCAAGAATCTCATCCCATATTTTTCCCCCCAGGTGATTATGAATGAGGAGACTGGAGAACGGACGTGGAACATGGTGGCTCCTTTAAAAGGATTTATGTAAATCTAGTGGCTACTTGAAGATAATTTTAAATAGTCAAAATGATGTTTCTCTCTTCATGTTATGAAAATATTTTCAATATTACACTCTTATGATAGATGTACACTATTGCCACACCGTATGTCCTTAAAGCTTATATAAGTTTATGAAAAGTGTCAAGTCTCATTTTAAGTCCGATTTTCTCAGTATGGATGCTATTATATTTGCTAAGTCCTTCTCTCTTCTATTGAAGCCATGTTTTCAATATCAAACTTTTTATTTACACGAAAAATACTCTGAATCTCATTATGTTCGAAACTTTACTTAAGTTTATTAAAGTTTTGTTTCTCAAGTTTTTCGTCTGCGCTAAACCTTGAATTTCATATGAATATTACTATTATTAATCATGTTTTTAAGATTAAGGGTGTCACATAGTGGTATCAGAGCGGGTTTACTTTCCTGTAGACTCAAATTATTTCAAAGGAAAATTTTTAGTTTTGGAAGGATTTGTAAGGAAAATCTTTTCATGAAAACCACCACGACCCGTCCAAGCTTCCAGTCTCCAGGTATGTTATAAGAATTGCTAAGCTTATGAATGCCATGTTTATACCTCATAGAATATTCTCATGAAAGCCTCGTTCTTTATGATTACATCGCTATTCTCTCAAGCTATGACTATGAGCATATGTTGATGTATGTAAGCACATGCTTGACCATGTGATCATGATGATATATGTACATGTATGCACATGTATGAAGCTCATGTTGGAATAAGTATGTGAGAGATATGATTCTTATTTTCCACTCATTAGTATGCGATTCTTCCGCTAGTGATATTGCTTCTACCCAAGAGTTCATGATTGTAGCGGAAATACTTGTTTAGGAAGGGCTTATTAGAATGAAAGCAATTAGGAATCAAGTCTATCAAGAAGAGCTTGCATAATGAATCCAAATTAAACATGGATCTATTGTTGAGTTTATTGATATGTGTGATCGCGCTAAGGGCTTTGTCAAAAAGACCTAAACTGTCTAAGGCGAGCTTGGGACTTAAGTGGTCCACGTGACCCCCCTCCTTACCTGGAAGCTCTTTAGTTGCGTGTTATACATATTGGTAGATGAAACAATGGACTAACGAATCATAGTAATTCGTGAAAAACCTCCCTAGTCAGAGGATTTCTCGAAGGTTTGGAAAATGATCTTAAGGAAACAGAGTTTTTTTTAAAAGACAAGCTTAAACTGAGGCAATTTGGAAGTACTTATGAGGATGTGGATGGAGGCTAAGAAGAACTAGGGAATCAAGTATGGGCATCTAATTGTGGAATTAAGGATAATAAGCATTTCAAAGACAAGGATTCTGATAGAGCACATATTTTCATACTATTTAGCCCTCATATTTAGTCCTTTTTGCACATTAGTTGTGTTATTTCATTCATCTTGATTTTATTTCATTTTATTTTATAGGAATTGGGCTTCACACTATTTTATTTTATTTTTCCAGGTTTAGGGACATGGAGCATGAGATGGGGCATGATACATCTTGATGGCAATGAGATATCTTGGAAATTGGAGATAGAGAAGTAAGGGCAATTTTGGCAGATTTGACCTCCTGCACTTCCTTCAGTATTTTGGCCAAGATAATATTCCAGAATGAAGATGATGTCTTAAGAGATATTGAAGGGGACTTCTTGAGCTTTCTGGAATGGTATGGTTTGTCCAAATCCGAGCTCGTTTGGGCCTTCAAACAGCGCTTCAAAGTCGGGGCCAATAAGTTGGGGGCAAATTAGGAAAACTGCACAGATACTAATTCTTTAAAAGGCCATATCTTGGGCGTCCGATATCCAAATCAAGTGATTCAAAAGCCCAAGTTCATCTACTCTTTCTGATCTAAAATTCTTATGAAGAGGCCGAAGCCCAGAACGCGCGATAACCTTTCCGAAATCGGCCGTCAAGTTGCAGTACCCTAGGGTTTCCTCCTTAAGCTCTATTTAAGCACCTTAAGAGGCCATTAAAGGGGGATTCTTGGGAGGACGTGAACAGTAGCCGATTTTTCTCTTCTCTCCATTGTTCTTGTCAAGATGGAGGGCTAAGGATTCTGTAATCAAGTTGCAACACCATCCTTGTTCCCGGTTTGAGTCTTGGATTTAATGGAAATATGTTTGTTTTAGTTTTAACTTTGTTGTTTTCTTGTTTCCGTTCTCTCTTAAATCTGTGTATGTGTTGATACCGGTTGGATGAATGCATGCATTGTCTTTGTTTGAGAATCCAAGGTTTTTGTGCTCGGTTGAGGCTTTAACTGGAATCAAGAACAACCTGTTTGGATGGTATTCCAATCAGTCTCGAATCTGTGCAATAAGGGGAATCAAAACTGATAGATTGAACTAAGAGGTTTCTGAAATCTGTTTATTGGTTTTCTTCCAAATCTTTGGCGGTTGTTAAAGGATTTTTCTGATTTTTGATTTGAGGGTTAAAACTAAACAAATGGTTTATTGAGAAGGCAATGAAAACTGGGATAAAAGGATTGGTTTGCAACTGATTGCATCTTGATTTATTGTGTTCTTATTCATTTTGTTTTCTGTTTTTCATCAAAAACTCCCCCCTTGTTTAGCCTTGTTTTGACAGATCCGTTTGAGGTTCGTTGGGAGACGACTTTGGGTTACACCCTATTGCAAATCCAAATCATCATTTATCTAATCTATCGGTGTTCGACAGCCCCGATCAGATTTTGGCGCCGTTGCCGGGGAACCAATTTCGTTTCTGTCAAAGAAGACTGATTTAAAAAAAAAAATTGTGGTTGCTACTTGGTATATAGGTTGGAAACTAGCTGGTTGCGGGCTACTGGTCCAAAGCGAGTTAACCATACTCGGCACTGCTAGATACAACGCCACGTACCAAGTCTATGCCATAAATAAATCAAGAAGATCAAGAAGACCAGCAAAAAATAGAAAACTCTTATTCTCTTCTTCTCTTCTTCTCTTATTTATTTATTTATTTATTTTTTTTCTCTTTTTGTCGTTGCTGATAGAAAACTCTTATTATCTGTTTTGTAGGAGACCAACAAGCTGCATCCAAGTGCAAGAGATAGCAACAAAATCAGCAAGTGCAAAACAACAAACTCCTATTCAGCAGATTTGACAGCCTCCATGACAGATAGCAATATTTAAGGATTGAGATCAAGATACCGGTTCTATATTCTTCCTTTCTCATCCTTAATTGATGTTATTTCATGTCTATATGCTTCCCTTGATGTTTTCTTGCATTTAGAGTGGTTTTTGAGGCAAAATAGGAGCCAGTTTTAGAAAAAAAACGATTTTGAGGCAAATAGTTACTGTTCACATTTTTCCACTTGCTCCGATTCCGCTGATTTTTGGTGTCCAAAGAAATGGGGGTGTGAGGAATCAATGTCACTGTAATACAGTGAGGAGACCCTTTTTTGGCCAAATTCCAACGTTTAGACCACTTTTTGGGCCATTTTGTGTTTCTCAGTGGCTGATTTTGTGTGGTTTTTAGTGTTTTTAGGTCCCTCAGTGTTTTTGTGTTGAAATTTTGTGCATGACCAGATCCTCTAAGGGCATACCAATTGACCTAGACCTTGAAATAGAAAGGACCCTTAGGAAGCAAAGGAAGGCTAGAGAGTTAGAGCTTCGGATAGCTGATAATCCTCCTACCTCTTCTGCCATTGCATCTGATATTCCTTCTGTTGCATCTGATATTCTTTCTATTTCTGTTTCTATACCTATCCCTGACTTAAACACAATGGCGAGTAATGGGAATGGAAATAATGGAAATAATATAAATCTTGGTCATTTGGATGATAGAACCATTAGAGAATTGGCTGCCCCTGATGTGCACTATCAGTCTTTATGCATTCAATATCCCCAATTGGATGCAACCTTTGAATTGAAATCTGGGCTAATCCATTTACTTCCCAAGTTTCATGGCCTTGCAGGTGAAGATCCGCACAAGCACCTCAAAGAATTCCATGTTGTTTGCTCCACAATGAGGCCACAAGGAGTTGATGAGGAGCAGATAAAGCTTAGGGCCTTTCCATTTTCATTGGATGGAGCTGCAAAGGATTGGTTATACTACCTACCACCTGCTGCCATCACAAGTTGGGATGGGCTTAAAAGAATCTTTTTGGAGAAGTTCTTTCCAGCATCTCGAACAGCCGCCATTCGGAAAGAAATTTGTGGCATAAGGCAGAATCATGGGGAGACATTACATGAGTATTGGGAGCGATTCAAGAAACTGTGTTCTAGTTGTCCACACCATCAAATCAGTGACCAGCTGCTGATCCAATACTTCTATGAAGGTCTTATTCCAATGGATAGGTATTTGGTGGATGCAGCTAGTGGAGGAGCCCTCTCTGAAAAGACACCAGCAGCTGCTCAAGAGCTAATCTCCAAGATGGCACAGAATGCCCAACAGTTTGGTACCAGATCAGCCACTCCCATGAGGCAGGCCAATGAGATTGGTGTTGCTGCCATCAATGACCAACAGAGGATAGAGAACAAACTGGAGGAATTGGCTTCCATGGTCAGACAGCTAGCCCTTGATAAAGGACAGTCCCAATCTCAGCAGGTATGTGGTATTTGTTCATTATCTTCCCATGTTACTGACCAATGTCCTCAATTGCAGGAGAATACAGAAGCTTGTGCTGGCATTTTTCCAGGAAGACCCTTCCAGCCACAGCATCATCAGCAGCCACAGCAACACAGATATGATCCATATGCTGCCACCTATAATCCAGGGTGGAGAGATCATCCAAACTTGAGGTATGGAGGTCCTTCCAACCAGCCATTCCAGCCACATCATCAACAACCTCAGCAGCACAGATTCAATGCACAAAGACCAAGTCAACCAATGCAGCAGCAACAACAACCAGCCCCTAAATCCGGATCAAGCTTGGAAGATATCATGAAGCAGCTCGTGGCCAACAATCTCCAGTTTCAGCAAAGGACCGACACTGCCATACAAAATTTGGAGACACAGATTGGACAGCTTGCAACCAATATCAGTGAGCTACGGAGTCAGGGTTCGGGTCAGTTGCCTTCACAGCCAGTTTCAAATCCAAGGGGCAATGTAAGTGCTATCGTTCTCCGCAGTGGTAAGGAGTTGAGCAGCCAACCCTCTCCACAACCAGAATTTGGGCAGCAACAAGAAAGCCAAAAAGAAGATCAGCCTCCTCCCATTCAAAAGGATAAGCAGCCCACCATTGATCAAGATAGAGGAGAGACTTCTTACAACCATCCAATGCCATTTCCTCATCGGGCCACTCAAAATAAAAAGAGAGCAGAAGCTGAGTTAGACAAGGAGATCATGGAAACTTTCAAAAAAGTTGAGGTGAACATACCACTCTTGGAGGCCATCAGACAGATTCCCAAGTATGCCAAATTTCTCAAAGACTTGTGCACCCACAAAAGGAAACTGAAAGGAAATGAGAAGATCAATTTGGGAAGAAATGTGTCAGCATTGATTCAACCTGCCATGCCTCAGAAATGCAAAGATCCAGGGACTTTCACCATTCCTTGCACTATTGGAAATTTGCAATTTCATAATGCTATGTTAGATTTAGGAGCCTCTATTAATGTGATGCCTAAATCTGTGTATTCTTCTTTGCAGGCAGGTGCAGGCACATTGACATCTACAGGAGTGGTGGTCCAGTTGGCAAATAGGAGCACAGCATACCCTGAGGGAGTATTAGAGGATGTGTTAGTAAAGGTAAAAGATTTCATATTCCCTGCTGACTTCTATGTTTTGAATATGGAGGATGATCACACACCTGGACACGCACCACTCATTCTAGGTAGACCTTTCTTGAAAATTGCAAGGACAATAATTAATGTGCATGAGGGTACTTTATCTATGGAGTTCGCTGGTAACACTATTCAATTCAATATCATTGATGCCATGAAGTATCCCTTAGAAGATCATTCTGCCTTGCATGTTAACTTTATTGACTTAATGGTGGAGAAATCATGTGTTGAGTTGTATGATCTTGAGTCTGAATTCCCCACCATTCATAATTTTCCTGATGATATGCATTGCCTTCAGTGTCATGACGGACTCAGTAAGTGTAGTGCTTGTTCTGAAATAGATGAGTTTCTGAGTATTGTTGAGAGTGCACCTTCTCATACTATATGCGATTCTGATGTGCCTCCCATAGAGGAAGTTTCTGTTGTTGAGAATGTATTGCAGGTAGGTGACAACATAAGCAGACTGGTGCCTTCAATTCAACAGCCACCCACCTTGGAGTGTAAGCCCCTGCCCGAGAATCTGAAGTACGCCTACTTGGCGGATGGAGACAAGCTACCCGTGATCATTGCCAACAACCTTCATCCTGACCAAGAGGAGAAGTTGCTGAATCTGTTGAAGCAACATAAGAGAGCCATAGGTTGGTCACTTGCAGACATTCCTGGTATATCCCCTTCCTTATGCATGCACAGGATTCATTTAGAGGAAGAAGCTCGACCAGTGAGACAGCCCCAAAGGAGACTCAATCCCACCATTCTAGATGTGGTCAAGAAAGAGGTAAGTAAACTACTTTCAGCTGGCATTATTTATCCTATTTCTGATAGCAAATGGGTGAGTCCAGTGCAGGTAGTTCCAAAGAAGACAGGATTCACAGTGGTAGCCAATGAGAAGAATGAGCTAGTGCCCATGCGAGTGCAGAACAGTTGGAGAGTCTGCATTGACTATAGAAGGCTCAACCAAGCTACTAGAAAGGATCATTTCCCACTCCCATTCATTGATCAGATGCTAGAGAGGTTAGCTGGAAAGTCCCATTACTGCTTTCTTGATGGTTTTTCTGGTTATTTTCAGATTTGCATAGCACCGGAGGATCAGGAGAAGACCACCTTCACCTGCCCCTTTGGCACTTTTGCATACCGGAGGATGCCATTTGGTCTATGTAATGCCCCAGGTACATTCCAGCGATGCATGGTGAGTATATTTTCAGATTTACTTGAGCATTGCATGGAAGTTTTCATGGATGACTTTTCTGTTTATGGGACCTCCTTTGATGAGTGTCTAATCAGTTTGGGTAGAGTCCTGGAGAGATGTGTTGAGAAGAATCTTGTCCTAAATTTTGAAAAATGTCATTTCATGGTTGAGCAGGGGATTGTTTTGGGTCATGTTGTTTCCAAGAGGGGTATAGAGGTTGATAAGTCCAAGGTCGATATCATTTCTTCTTTGCCTTACCCCGCGTCTGTGCGGGAGGTACGTTCTTTCCTTGGACATGCAGGATTCTACAGGAGATTCATCCAGGACTTCAGCAAGATTGCCCTTCCAATGTCCAACCTGCTTCAGAAGGATGTGGAATTCAAATTTGATGAGTCTTGCAAGATGGCCTTTGAGGAGCTTAAGAGGCGCTTGACTTCCCCACCCATCATTCAGCCACCCAACTGGGACTTACCATTCGAGCTCATGTGTGATGCTTCCAATTATGCCGTTGGTGCTGTCCTTTCACAACGAGTGGAGAAGAAGTCACATGTCATTGCTTATGCCTCGCGCACTCTGGACAACGCCCAAGCAAACTACACCACTACTGAAAAGGAGCTTCTTGCCATTGTGTTTGCTTTAGATAAATTTCGCTCTTATCTCCTGGGTTCTAATGTTGTTGTGTTTTCTGATCATGCAGCTTTGAAATATCTCTTGAAGAAGCACGATGCCAAACCTAGGTTGATACGGTGGATGCTCCTACTTCAAGAGTTCAATGTTGAGATCAAAGACAAGAGTGGAGCTGAGAATCTTGTGGCTGATCATTTGAGCAGGCTTCCTTCCTCTTCAGATGCCACTACCATGGACTGTCAGCCTATCAAAGATGACTTCCCAGATGAGTTACTCTATCACTTGCATGGTACTGAGCCCTGGTATGCTGACATTGTTAATTTTTTAGCTGCATCTGATATCCCTGCCCATCTTAAGAGAGATCAGCTAAGTAAATTTAAAAGTCAGGCCAAGTACTATGTATGGGATGATCCATATCTATGGCGCATGTGTAGTGACCAAGTCCTTAGGAGATGTGTGCCCGATATTGAGTTTGCTTCAGTCTTGCATTTCTGTCATTCACTTGCATGTGGTGGTCACTTTGGTCCTCAACGCACAGCTAGAAAGGTCCTAGACTCAGGTTTATATTGGCCATCCCTTTTTCGAGATGCTCATACATTTTGTAAGAATTGCACACGTTGCCAGCACACAGGATCAATATCACGTAGGAATGAAATGCCTCAGCAACCCTTACTATTTTGTGAGATCTTTGATGTTTGGGGCATTGATTTCATGGGTCCTTTTCCTGTCTCTTTTGGCTTTTTGTACATTCTTTTGGCTGTGGATTATGTTTCGAAATGGGTGGAAGCTAAAGCCACCAGGACTAATGATTCTTCTGTGGTTGCAGATTTTGTTCGATCTAATATTTTCTGCAGGTTTGGCATTCCCAAGGCCATCATCAGTGATCAAGGATCCCACTTCTGCAACAGAACGATGCAATCCATGCTTCGAAAGTATGGAGTTTTACATAAAGTGGCGACACCCTACCATCCACAGACCAATGGGCAGGCTGAGGTTTCAAACAGAGAGATCAAGCATATTCTAGAGAAGACAGTCCAGCCCAACAGGAAAGACTGGAGCAAAAGGTTGGAAGATGCACTTTGGGCCTACCGCACGGCCTACAAGACTCCTATTGGCATGTCCCCATATCGATTGGTCTTTGGAAAAGCATGTCATCTGCCGGTAGAGATCGAGCATAAGGCCTATTGGGCGGTAAAGCAATGCAACATGGATATGACAGAGGCTGGATCCCAACGAAAGCTTCAATTGCAAGAGCTTGAGGAATTGAGATTGGAAGCATACGAGAACTCCAGAATTTACAAGGAAAAAACTAAGGCTGCTCATGACAAATTGATCAACAAGAAAGAGTTCGAAGTTGGCCAGAAAGTCCTCCTATACAACTCCCGTCTGAAACTAATGCCAGGTAAGTTGCGTTCTCGTTGGATTGGTCCTTTTGTGGTTACTCATGTTTTTCCTTATGGTGCAGTTGAGCTTATGGATGAGTCAACCACAAGGCGATTCACAGTCAACGGGCAGCGGCTTAAGCCATTCTACGAGAGCTTTCAGGAGCATACCATGGAGGAGCTGCATCTCCTCAACGCCGCCTACAATTGACAACATCAGGCTGTTCCTCTCTCCTTATTTTCTTCATTATTTACTTGTCCTATACTTGATTCTTGCTGCATGCTTACATTGAGGACAATGTAATGTTTAAGTGTGGGGGGAGGAGTTTTAGAAAATTGCATTTACCAAAAAAAAAAAAAAAAAAAAAAACAAAACAAAAAAAAAAAAAAAAAAAAAAAAAACAAATTGCAAAATGAGGCAAATTGAGTTTGAAAGAATTTAGCATGATTAGAAAGTTGATCTTATCTTTTTGGGCTTTCAAGTAAATTGGAAATGAGTTTGGCTTGGTGAGTTGATTGAGGCAGTCTTTGTGGGAATATTTGTGCATGTTCTTGTCCTTTCTTATGATATGCCTGCATCCACTAAATTATGGGTATCATTCCAGAACTTGTTTTGATCCTTTATTGAAGCTATCAGTGCTCATGCATGTGAAAAGATGATTAAGGCATTTTTTCATTTTTCTCGTCATACCAAAAAAAAAAAAAAAAAGTGATCTTTTCCCATCTTTAGGTTGAAGAACATTCATTACGCCCCTTGATTAAAAAAAAATTAATTAAGCAAGTCCTTTGGAATCAAAAGAAGAAAAAATAAAAATAAAAAAGATAGAAAGGCCAAAGGCCAAGGTGAGATGGAGCGTAAAACGCACTCACCAAGGTGGGATGGAGCGTAAAACGCACCCACCATGCGAAAAAAAAAAAAAGAAAAAAAAAAAAAAAGAAGGGTTCTATTTTCTGCTTGCTTAATAGTTCTTCATTGATCTTGGGATTGTCTTGAATGTTTTCTTTCCTCCTAAAGTTTACTTTTCATTGTTATCTTCCTATCCCTCCCACCTTACCATGTTTGAGCCATGAATAAAAGTCCTTTTGATTTGCATGCATAAAGCACTAAGAGTGGAGATTTAGAAGATGAGCATATCTGGTAGTGGAATTATGATTGGGTGGATTTGGGCATAGCATTTGAGGAACTTGAGAGCATGTTCTTATTCTATCAGGGTCTGCTTATTTTGACTCGCCTTGCCAAGTGAAATTGCCATGCTACTTGTTTGTTTGGGAAGTGTAAGAAAGATGATCTTTGAAATGTTGAATTCCTATAAAACTTGCCATGCCTCTCATTTTGCATTCTTTGCCATCCTTTTTGTTAGTGTTTAGTGTTTTGCCCAGGAGTGCAAAAGTCCAAGTGTGGGGGAATTTGATAGAGCACATATTTTCATACTATTTAGCCCTCATATTTAGTCCTTTTTGCACATTAGTTGTGTTATTTCATTCATCTTGATTTTATTTCATTTTATTTTATAGGAATTGGGCTTCACACTATTTTATTTTATTTTTCCAGGTTTAGGGACATGGAGCATGAGATGGGGCATGATACATCTTGATGGCAATGAGATATCTTGGAAATTGGAGATAGAGAAGTAAGGGCAATTTTGGCAGATTTGACCTCCTGCACTTCCTTCAGTATTTTGGCCAAGATAATATTCCAGAATGAAGATGATGTCTTAAGAGATATTGAAGGGGACTTCTTGAGCTTTCTGGAATGGTATGGTTTGTCCAAATCCGAGCTCGTTTGGGCCTTCAAACAGCGCTTCAAAGTCGGGGCCAATAAGTTGGGGGCAAATTAGGAAAACTGCACAGATACTAATTCTTTAAAAGGCCATATCTTGGGCGTCCGATATCCAAATCAAGTGATTCAAAAGCCCAAGTTCATCTACTCTTTCTGATCTAAAATTCTTATGAAGAGGCCGAAGCCCAGAACGCGCGATAACCTTTCCGAAATCGGCCGTCAAGTTGCAGTACCCTAGGGTTTCCTCCTTAAGCTCTATTTAAGCACCTTAAGAGGCCATTAAAGGGGGATTCTTGGGAGGACGTGAACAGTAGCCGATTTTTCTCTTCTCTCCATTGTTCTTGTCAAGATGGAGGGCTAAGGATTCTGTAATCAAGTTGCAACACCATCCTTGTTCCCGGTTTGAGTCTTGGATTTAATGGAAATATGTTTGTTTTAGTTTTAACTTTGTTGTTTTCTTGTTTCCGTTCTCTCTTAAATCTGTGTATGTGTTGATACCGGTTGGATGAATGCATGCATTGTCTTTGTTTGAGAATCCAAGGTTTTTGTGCTCGGTTGAGGCTTTAACTGGAATCAAGAACAACCTGTTTGGATGGTATTCCAATCAGTCTCGAATCTGTGCAATAAGGGGAATCAAAACTGATAGATTGAACTAAGAGGTTTCTGAAATCTGTTTATTGGTTTTCTTCCAAATCTTTGGCGGTTGTTAAAGGATTTTTCTGATTTTTGATTTGAGGGTTAAAACTAAACAAATGGTTTATTGAGAAGGCAATGAAAACTGGGATAAAAGGATTGGTTTGCAACTGATTGCATCTTGATTTATTGTGTTCTTATTCATTTTGTTTTCTGTTTTTCATCAAAAACTCCCCCCTTGTTTAGCCTTGTTTTGACAGATCCGTTTGAGGTTCGTTGGGAGACGACTTTGGGTTACACCCTATTGCAAATCCAAATCATCATTTATCTAATCTATCGGTGTTCGACAGCCCCGATCAGATTCCTTAAGACTTAAAGGCGTGAAATTGAGCTATAACATAAGTCATGATAAGCCTAAGACACAGCTAAGAAGGGGTTAGTGGAACATCCCTATGACAGGAGATTAGCCAAGTATGGTTGGAAATATAAAATTACCCCTCAAGTTGAACTAATGAGATAAGGCTTGTGCATTCAAGATGAACGAAGTGAGATAGAGAGCTAAAGGTAGGAATTAACTCCTAACTTGAAGTGACACTAGTCGGTTTAAGAATATGGTCCAGAGCATAGGCATGAGTATGAAATGGAAAAAAATCCCTAGCCAGTTGAGTTGGAATCTAGAAGAGCCCGAATTTCGAATGAATGGGTTAAGGATATAAGTAAAAGGACTATTGGCTAAGCTACCATTCATGGAGTAATGGATAAATCAGACGCTTATCCTGATACTTAAGGTTGAGCAGGACGACTAAGGTCACAGGATTTTTGTTGGATAATGATGTCACATAATGAGGAGACCAAAGGTGTAAGGTGATATGATGGTCACCCTAGTACCGAAATGATCAGACATTTGGTGTCTGGAATAAATTTGGTGGATATAGGGAATTCGGTCAAAGTACCAGTGGTGGAAATGACAAGAACACAAGGCACCCATAGCTATGACGGTCGAGGACCTGCAAGTAGACTTGGGATAAAAGTTAAGAAGATCAAAAGACTAAGAACCGCCCAATTGAGGATAATGATCCAAGCTAGCTACTTGACATCTCAGTCAACTAACCTAGAGATTTTAAAAATAATGAGATAACTTATGTGGGTAAAAGATTGAGTAAGGGTCAATACCCAATAAAAAGGATAGGACATTGGAACATAGCAATGGATCCTTACGAAAAAGGAATGTTTGAACTCATAAGAACAAGATTTAATAAAGTGTGTTACAGCCAGGTCAAAGTTATGCACACAAAGGCATGTACGGGTGGAAAGTCTTTTATAAACCACGTAATGGAAACAAATTAGCTTGATGATTGCCTTGGACCATGGGATGATCATAAAGGTCTCGGCTCGAGTTCTAAGGCACCAAACAATAAGGAAGGATTTGCTAACTTATTAAGCTTGTAAAAGGATATCTTGAGACATGATATAGTGATTAGATCTAGTTCCTGTTTCTGTACCAATTTCTAAAGCTCCTTATAAGATGGCACCAAAGGAGTTACAAGAGTTGAAAACTCAATTAGAAGAGTTATTAAGGAAAGGATTCATCCGACCTAGTGTTCCTTGAGACTCCGAGGAATGATCTGGTGTATACCTCGTGAGTTCTCAAGTATTAGCCATCACAGGGAATGATCTGGTGTACACTCTGTATGGATGGCGTAGTGTTTCCCATGCTTATACTTTCATAGAGGATTGTGTTTCAATGGAATTGGTAAAGAATTATGACTGCGAAATTCATTACCACATGGGTAAGGTAAATGTGGGAGCTCAAGCTTTGGGTGGAAAGAATTTAAGTAGTTAATCCTCGAGGTAGTTGCTACACTATCTAGTTCTAATGTGCAAATGGCAGCTTTGTCCGTCCATCCGACCCTCCATGATTGGATTAAGAGCCACCAGAAGGGAGATCAATATTTTGAGTATGTTAAAGTTGAAATAGGATTGATTAGAGGAGTGGCCCATAAAATAAGTGTTAAGTTGAAAGATAATTATGAAACGAGATGTCAGCAGAGACATGTGAGGATTGAGGAAACCTCTAACCAATTTGTGATGGACTGAGCATATGGCTGTGACATAAGTCTATAAGAGAATAAGGGTACACGATCTAGTGTAAATCCAGAATGTGAATGAAACTAGATGGACTTCAAATAACCCTAGATGAATTCCAGTTGATATTAGATTTGGTTAACAGATCATAACACCTATGAGGGTGGTAATAAGAGCATGAGGTTCCATCATATGTATGGTAAGTTTAGAAATTGAATAAGATTGGATTCCAGTAAAGAAATCTGAAGTCTTATGAATAGTTAGCGTAAGGATGTACAATCTGGTTGAGTGTTGTCCTAGAAAAGAAAAATGGAGGATGAGCATGAAATCATTTGAGGATTGTTTTAGAGATCTTGAAGGAAAAGAAGCTATTTGTAAATATGCAAGTAAGTATGTGGTTATTTGATAAATTTTGGGGAAACTAGTTGAATTGTTGGAGGAAGTTAGAACCCTTTTGAACAAATGTTTTATTTAAAGTCTTATAAAGGTTATTGGGTGCTAAGGATATTATCTAATTATCAACTTTCTCTACAAAGAATTTTTGGGAAAATATGGAATCTTTATTAACAGATATTTTACAAAAACATGATGGATCTAGATCTCAAGGATTTCGGGAGATTATTCTGTAAGTTAAATTATTTTATGAGAATTTTGGAATTCAGGGAATGTATGCAACCAAGGTCATGAGGACCCTATGTCAATTCGAGGATCATAAGAGCATAATAAGATCTTAGAAAGACATTGTCTATAGGAAATTTTGGGATTCAAGAAATTACTTGAGTTGGAGTGTTGGCATCACAATTCCTCATATGTATCTAAGGAAAATAGGCATTTGGTGTGCATATGGGCATTAAATAGATATGTAGATATTTGGTAGATTGATAATCAAAAGTTGGGAAATCTATGATTAAGGTGCTTTGGTCTTATTGATTGGTTGTGAACATTTCGGGATTATCCGGTTGTTTAATTATTTTACAATTTGGAAGATTTGTTGAATCAAAGTTACAAGTCTGATAGCAGATCAATTTGTACGACTATATGTCAAGGAGATAGTAAGTTTGCACGGTGTTCCAGTAAGGACCCTAGGTTTACATCGAACTTTTGGAAGAGCTTACATCGTGCTATGAACACCAAATTGAGTTTTGGTATAGCTTTCCAACCTCAGATAGATGGACAATCCAAGAGAACAATTTAGACTTTTGAGGATATGCTTCGAGGTTGTGCTCTAGAGTTTGATGGTCAATGGGAAAGGCATCTACCATTAATCGAATTCGCATATAATAATAGTTATCATGCATATATTGTCGTGGCACCCTATGAGGCATTATATGAAAGGATGTGTAGGTCACCTATTCATTGGAATGAAATTGGTAAGTGAAAGAATTTTGGATCCAAAGATTATGGAGCAAACAGTTTAGGCCATCGAAAGAATCAAGATTAGTATGGAAAAAAAAAGGTCCAGGATAGATAGAATAGCTATGCGGATAAAAGAAGAAAGGATTTGAAGTTTACTATAGGTGATAAGGTATTCCTAAAGATTATGCCCATAAAGGGAGTTCTACGATTCGGGAAGAAAGGAAAGTTCAGACCTCGATATATAGGTCCACTTGAGATCTTGAAGCGGGTTGGGAATGTTGCTTACCAGCTGGCCTTACCACCAGAACCTTCAGCAGTATATGATGTTTTCCATACATCAATGCTTAGAAAATATGTCCCTGACCCAGCTCACGTAATCAAGCATCAACCAATGGATATCCAACAAGATCTAAATATTTTAAGAGGCACTAGTACGCATTCTAGGTTAAGATGTACGGAAGCTTCGCAATCAAGAAATACCAATGGTCAAAGTATTAAGGCAACATCATTCATTCGAAGAAGCAACTTGGGAGCGCAAAGATGAGATGCGATCCAAATATCCCCAACTATTTGATGACGAGAAATAAGGTAAATTTTCGAGGACGAAAATTCTTTAGGAGGGTAGATTGTAACACCCGAGATTTTTAGACTCAAATATGATGTAATACTTAAGATTTCTAGATTCAAATACTTGAAAAAAATACGATGTTTCAAAGGATTATGAAAGTCTTGAGATAAAAATTCAGTTTTTGAGCCAGTGGCAAAATCGTAAATATTGAAGTTCGGGTAAAAGTGTAATTTACCTAAAATCTTGGGGCATTAGTGTAATTTATCATTTCTTCAGGGGCTAAAATGCAATTAAAAAAATAGCCCGGGGACTAAGTTGCAAGGGCCTAAGTGCAAATTATCCAAAAAGTTTGGGCCAAGGTACAATTCTTGAAACATAAAAATATCTCATCAAAATATCTCAAACTAAATAGTTAAAGTAACCAAATGTAGCTAACTAGTTAAAGGTGTAATGATGGGATATGTAGAAAATCAATTAACCATGTGGGTGTAATGATGGAATATGTAGAAAATCAATTAACCATGTGGAGTAATGATTGCAAATGTAGAAAAATGAATTAAAACACGTAAGATGTAATGATAGAAGTGTTGAAAATGTAATTAAGCATGTGAGGTTCAAAATATCAAGGACACGTGGCAAGATTCCATTGGTCATTAGAAAGATAAGATAAGAACACATGGATAGAAATGATTATATGGGACACATGGCACCATTTGATAAGCACACATGGATAGAAATGATTATATAAGATATTTGGCAATGTGAACACTTGGAAGTCATGATGAGTCCCAAATAATTACATGACACGTGGCAGGTTATGATTTGTTGGGTAATTCTATAAATAGGACCTTTGGGTGAGTTTTGGGTATTCCAAATCAATCGAAGCTAAGTTTATGCCATATTGAGAGGTGTAAGGGTGAAGCCTTAAATATTCAAATCTCATCAAACCAAGTTGAGGTAAGTACATTATGAACTATTTATGATGTTTAAGCATGCCCATGAATTATGTTATGTGGTCCCTCATGTTAAGTTATGTTCATGCAAGTTTCGGGACCGGAGCTCGGTAGCGCTACGCACGAGGGTTCTTACCCCTACAAGTTGGTGGAACCTCTCGTGTCTCCATATGATATGTTATGTTTATGTCATGACTTGTTTAAATACATATGATGGTTCTCTTGTACTTACTGAGACTCGCAAGAATCTCATCCCATATTTTTCCCCCCAGGTGATTATGAATGAGGAGACTGGAGAACGGACGTGGAACATGGTGGCTCCTTTAAAAGGATTTATGTAAATCTAGTGGCTACTTGAAGATAATTTTAAATAGTCAAAATGATGTTTCTCTCTTCATGTTATGAAAATATTTTCAATATTACACTCTTATGATAGATGTACACTATTGCCACACCGTATGTCCTTAAAGCTTATATAAGTTTATGAAAAGTGTCAAGTCTCATTTTAAGTCCGATTTTCTCAGTATGGATGCTATTATATTTGCTAAGTCCTTCTCTCTTCTATTGAAGCCATGTTTTCAATATCAAACTTTTTATTTACACGAAAAATACTCTGAATCTCATTATGTTCGAAACTTTACTTAAGTTTATTAAAGTTTTGTTTCTCAAGTTTTTCGTCTGCGCTAAACCTTGAATTTCATATGAATATTACTATTATTAATCATGTTTTTAAGATTAAGGGTGTCACAGCACCCATACACCTCGACATGGTCAGGAAGCCATAAAAATGGAGAGTAGTATTAAGGTACAGTCGGCTGAAACAAAAATGAAAGGGAAAAGATATGTTGCATTTTGCATTTACACACATACTCCTATTGTACCCTTACTTAGATGATTTGTCGTCTAACTCGAACTGGTGTCCCTGGAATATTCAATGTTCTAGTTGGAGATCGTGGTAGGTTCGAAGGAAATGAAGGCATGTAGTGACACCTGTTGAAGTGCGTAAATATATGTAAATGACATGTCACGTTCATGTTTTGTTATGATATTTTGGCGTCAGCTGGCATGTATATTTTGAATGATGATCTTGGTTATGTTAAGCATCCATTTTGGGATCTAGTAATGGATAATGTGTCGATTTAAATGCCTTGTTCAATTTATGTTCCATGAGATTAGTTGTAAGGGTGAGGTTCGATCTAATTACGTTTCCACATTATGTATATGTACACAAAAAAAAAAAAAGGTGTGAGCAAAGTTGTGGGTTAAAATCATTAGATGTCGAGGCAAGAAATGCACTCTGGAAAAGCAGGTCATTACAGCAAATGTGGAATTTAATGGTTGTGGATGTGAGACTTCATTTTAATTTATTTTTGGATTTCAAACCTAATTCCAATATAGTTATAGATTTCAAATCCTATCTAAATTTAGTTTTGGGACACATGGCGCGTGGTGATTTGGCCACACATGAAAGGTAATGATTAGGCACACAAACCAAGGCATGAGTTGGCATAATATTTGGAAGAATTTGGTTGGTTGCACATGGAAGTCATGATTGTTTTGGATTTCAAATGGATTTCAAACTAGCTTTGGATTTCATACCTTATTAAATCTAGCTTTAGATTTCAAAACTTATTAAATATGATTTTAGATTTCAAATCTCATCTCAAATTAGTTTTGGATTCCAAATTTCATTCAATTGGGTTTTGGATGTGATTTCAATTTTCCTTCAAATTGGTTTTGGAGGATTTTAAGTCCATGGCTATAAATTATTCTTTCTTTCATTTTCTCCTCCATGTTATGCTACTACTATTTTCTTCTTCTTCTTCTACTTCTAATTCTTCTTCATTTTTTCTTGAAATTCGGCTATTGGCGAGTTCTTCTTGCAATTGTGAGTATTAAAGTGGATCTTCTTCACTTCTTTAGTACAACCCACTCAAAAGGCAAGCTTTTTAAACCTTAACTTTTTCATGGCTCCTTTTGCTTCTTCATCCTTTCCAACATAAGAGACCTAGTTGTATTTAGGCCTCCTTTATTTTATGCAAAAAACTTGCTTTTGTGATGGTTGTTAGTTAACTATTTTTACTCCCAAACGCTTGTTTTCTTTAAACTTAATGGTTGGGTCTCATTCAAGTCTCCTAATGAGATTTCTTTCATCCCATATTTATTGTGGAATGGTAATTTGGGGGTTATGATTTGCTTAATATGGGTTTTAGGTGGGTTTAAGGTTGGTTGTATGTGCATATATGGGTGCTAAAGGTGATGCATAAATTAAGTGTATGTGCATGATGTGTGTTTATATATGTACTAGCACACCTATTATTTTGTGCATGGAAGCACAATGATAATCCCCATGAAACGTAAGGCAAATAAGGCGGCTTGTCCGCAAGGCAAAAGGAGAAACAAAAAAATAATAATAATAAGGAAAGGAAGGGGATATCCAACCAGGGTGGCTCGTCCGCATTTTTATGCATATATATGGGCTTTGTGCCATGAGTGTTGTTGTGTGCTATGTGTAAAGAAAGCTATACGTGTTATATGGGCCTTAAGGGCCACTAGTCAAAGTTGTTGTAATTGCAATTAAATCCTGGAAGCATAACCTATATATATATATATATATGTAACGGCCCGCCTCTTGGAGCCCTCGCTAGCATAGAGGATCAGTGAGAGGGTCATTAATAGAATGATATAAAAGTTACTTAACCCAAACTCTCACTAACATACCACATATTTCTTACATTAACACATCATAACATAACAATTAAGCATATACATCCCATCAGAATAAAAGATACATCCTTTGAATATTATACATCAAGTCATAGCCATAAAACATATATGTCCCCTCAAGAAACAAGGGTTTAACTAATGCATTTCATCACAAAAGTCCCCAAAACCTTTTCATCAGGTGAGCTCTGTACACATTTCCCAACAAAAGATTAGCCTCTACTAGACTCGCCCTTAGCCTTATCTTGGTCTTTATCTGGAATGATGGAAAATAAGAGTGAGTCGCAAGACTCAGCAAGAGTATAGAAAGAAAAGGATGATAGGGCTAATCACAGACTTGCCCATAACCAACCCTCAAATCATGCCATGTTTTGCATACCAAGCTATGCCATGTACCACGATGCCAAATCGTAACGTAAATGCACCAATGCACACAAATGGTCCTTGGGACCCACATAAGACACACATTGGCACCTAAGCAACTTATAAACGATTGAATGTTCTTATAATCCTTGGGGCCCACGTCTTCATCTTCTTCTTCGTCTTCTTCGTCAGCTTCTTTTGTCGCTTGTTCTTGTGCTTGAGCATCCATCTCAAAACTAAATCTTTGGTGACGATGAATCATTTTGGTATACCTTTTGTTCACATCATCATATCTATATCCCATTTTTGTAAGGGATGTATGATTGAAAAGAGAGAGTTTGGATACCGGAAGAATGGATGAGGATTGGATAGATGGAAACTTGGTTTTGATAAATGCTGAAAGAAAGCAACCGTAAGGAAGTGATTGCTTATGATGAGCGTGAGCATTTACCATTTTATTGCACATGATTGAGGGAAGATTAATTGGTTTATTTTCCATAAGCTTTTCCATGAACCATAGGTCCTCAGGATAAAGCTTAGCATAGTTTCCCTTCTTAGGATGTAAGACTTGACAAATAATAATATGAAGGGTACAAAAATCAAACGATAAGGCATTTATATTGGTGAAAGCTTCTTTGAGATTTGGATTTCTTGAAATCTTCCTACAAGCATCTAGAGACTTGAATGTATAAGGAATGTAGATGTCTCCTTTAGCAAGAATGTCCAAAAATGTACCCATTGAACTAGGGTTAATTTCAAGTTCAGTGTTTTCAATAAAAGTTCAAAAACGATCAGTGTACTCATGCCCATCAAAATATGTTTGAGCATTTGAATAGAGAATCCGAACATAGTCTTGAAAAACTGGGGATCTAAGCTTTAAAAGTCGCAACCACTTTCTATCTTTTAGTAAAAGAAGGTAGGAGAAGTTTGCTTTTTCTAGAACATCAACGTCAAATGGGCAATCGGGATTTACCTCACATTTTTCAAATAATGATTTGAATGATTAGTAGGCTTGAGGAGTAGGAAAGTCATCTTTAAACTCTTGAGGAGGAGGAGACGGCGAGACATGAGTGCGTTGACGCTTTCTAGCGGTCCTCTTTAATCTCACCATGGTTGATTTTCAAGATAGAAGTGAGAGATTGAGAGAGATTTCGAGTGGGTGAGCAAGAGAGAGAGGTTTCAAAGGCTAGGGTTTCGAAATAGATAGAAAATTTTGGAGGAAATGAAAGTTTGAAACGATTCGAGTATATATAATCCCGATTCTAGGTTTCGAAACATGGGGTCTATGTTTCGAAACATACCTCTCTAGACAGCAGGTTTCGAAACACAGATCAAGTGTGTTTCGAAATAACACTCTCTGGAGAACAGGTTTCCAAACATGGGAAGACATGTTTCGAAATATAACTCTCTAGAAATTGTGTTTTGAAATAGGATAATATGGTGTTTCAAAACACGATTTACTCGATACAGCACATGTTTCGAAACATAGAAAAGATGTTTCGAAACTTCCTTAAGTAGAAACACTTAGATTCATTTTTTATAAAATTAAATCTAGAACTTGGTTTCTAGCAAGTTAAGGCATGATCTAAAGTGTCCGAACTTTGCACTCTCCAAAGGTTTGGTAAAGATATCGGCTATTTGATGGTCTGTGTCTAAGAATTCTAGAATGATATCTTCCTTTTGAACATGATCTCTTAAGAAATGGTTTTTGATCTCAATATGTTTGGTTCTTGCATGGAATACAGGATTTTTGGACAAAGCTAATGTGCTCATGTTATCACACTTGATTGGAGTTCTTTCTAGATGAATGCCATAGTCTTTTAATTGATGTTTAATCCATAAAACTTGTGTGCAACACAAACTTGATGCCACATACTCAGCTTCGGTTGAGGACAAGGCAACGATGTTTTGCTTTTTGCTGGCCCAAGACACTAAAGAATTTCCTAGAAAGTGACATATTCCACTTGTGCTCTTCCTATCAATTTTGCATCCTCCATGATCAGCATCGGTAAAAGCCTTTAGCTTGAAGTCTTTGGATTTTGCATAGAATAGACATAAGTTTTCTAATCCTTTGATATATCTTAAAATTCTTTTAGTAGCTTTTAAATGAGACTCTTTTGGATTGGCTTGATACCTAGCTCACATACCCACACTAAATACAATATCAGGTCTTGAGGCTATTAAATATAGCAAAGAGCTAATTATTCCTCTATAAAGCTTTTGGTCTACCGATTTCCCTTTCTCATCTTTATCAATTTCGTTTGACGAACTCATAGGGGTAGAGATAGGTTTACACTCTTTCATTCCATATTTAGTTAAGATTTCTTTCATATACTTGGTTTGACTTATATAGGTTCCTTTAGGAGTTTGCCTAATTTGAAGACTTAAGAAATAGTTCAATTCTCCCAACATGCTCATTTCAAATTCATTTTGCATCATTAAGGAAAATTCATCACATAGACTAGGATTTGATGATCCAAATATAATGTCATCAACATAAATCTGGACAATCAATATATCATTCTTTTTCCTTTTGATGATAAACGTTGTATCTACCTTTCCTCTTTGAAATCCATTTTTTGTAAGAAACTTACTTAGCCTTTCATACCAAGCTCTAGGAGCATGTTTTAAACCATATAGGGCTTTGGTAAGCTTGAATACATGATTAGAATATTTTGGATTTTCAAATCCGGGAGGTTGTCTTACAAACACTTGCTCCGAAATGAACCCATTTAGAAATGCACTCTTAACATCCATTTGGTATAAGGTGAAGTTCTTGTAGCATGATGATGAGGGGAATGCCCTCGGTCCCATAATTACACCAATACCCCGGACAGACATCCAGTGGCGGCCAAGACATATGTTTCCTAATAGGGAGTTTCGCTTGCGATCATCTCGCTTAGATCTAAAAGACACGAGGCGGATAAGCATCATCGCACCAATCGGATAGGCACTCAGTAAGGAAATCTCTGAGGTCATAGGGATAGACTATCACGTCGAAGGTCATAGAGGCAGCAGCTATCCCGAATCCTTCGGAGACGGATGCTATTATGAAATCTTTATCAGGAAGGTTCCGAGAAAAGTAGAGGAGAGATCCCGAAGATCTCTCTAGGATCCCTATCCCGAGAAAAGGTTAAAAAGAGAAGGCGAGGTAAGAGGAAGGGACTTTTTTACTTTTCTGCTTGCAAGATACCATTTAAGTAATTATATTGAATTTGGTCTAGGGAGAGATATCTGACTTGATCGTTGGAGATTGACCGGGGGAGCAAGTCCCCGTCTCCATTACAAGTACGTCTGAAGAGGCAGGAAGGGAACGTGAGGCTACCACCTCTTGACATCATCATCAATTGGCACCCACCGTGGGGCCCAGACATTCTTCTCTTCTGTCTCTCCAGTGCAGCAGGTCGTGATGATCTTTCCATTTTTTGCCTTGAATGGCAACAAGAAGACAACAATCTCAAGTCGTGGGGGGAAACCCTGTTCCAGAGCCAAGTCAGTAGAATCCTCCCTAAAGCCTGACGGGGATGGATCGGAGTCCGAAAGGCCCTCCGCCCCCGCCTGATCGGATAGCGCTCCTAGAAGGTCAGGTGCAACGATTGATGGAGTTACTCATGGGTTTTCTGGATCGCCAGCATCAGCAAGCCTAGCACTCTCAGGCAGAGGAAAGGTATGAGCCCCCGAGGGAGAAGGAGTCCTATCGGCGAGAGGAGAATCCGCGGAGGCCAGGACAACATGATAGACATGGCAAAGCGGCCGAGTCTTCTAACTTGTCGTTTGTGCAGCAACGGCAGGAAAAAAGATTGCGGCAACTAAAGGAAGAGATTGCCGCCCTAAAGCCGAAGGCTGGAGAGGCTCAGGGGGTAATGATAAATCAGCCCCTTAGCCCGGAGATCATAGCAGCCATACCACCGGAGCATCTCCGCATTCCAGCCATTAAGCCTTATGCGGGGACCTCTGACCTGATGGATTACCTCGACCTATTTACCTCTCATATGATGGTACAGGACGCCTCAGACGCGATGTGGTGTAGGGTTTTCTTGGCCACCCTGGAGGGGCATGCACGGGCTTGGTATTCAAACTTGGCTCATCATTCCATCGTAAGTTTTGCGCAGCTCCGAGGCAGCTTTCTGGCATATTTTGCACCTCTTCGGAGGCATCAAAGGTCCACCATGGCCTTGGTAAGTATGAAGCAGAACCAAGGAGAGCCCTTGAAGGACTTCGTCTCACATTTTAATATGGAAGCCTTGAGCATAGAGAACTTTGACCACAGCGTAGCTATGGTGGCGTTCCAGAACGCCCTAAGTCCCGGCCTTTTCGCCCAGTCATTAGCTAAAATGTCCCTGATTACGTTCATGGACATATTGAGCTGGGATACGAAGTACATAAATGTCGAAGAGGTCATGCAGGCTAAGAGGGTGGAGCATGCAGAGAAGAAAGATAAAAAGAAGCACTTGGAGGAAAGGAAGAGTGACTACCGAAGGGAGAAACATCATCCTCAGTGGGACTCGGGTGGTTTTACCCCCCTGAATGCCTCGAGGGCAAAGATCCTTGCTACTATTGCGGGTAAAGACTACCTGAAAAAACCTTGACCAATGAAGGCGCCGTCCGACAAAAGAAACCGGAGTAAATAGTGTTGTTTCCATCAGGATCATGGTCACGATATGGAGGAATGTCACCAATTAAAAGAGGAGATCCAAGAGCTCATCAATCGGGGTTTCTTGAGGAGTTATGTGGCCAAAGTGGGCGATTCTCGGAGAAGGAAGGAGCAACGGTCTCGATCAAGGAGCCCCCCAAAAGGGATCGCACAGACGATCGAGATCGGGCTCGACGTTCGCCCCAAAGAGAGAGATTACAATAGGTGGAAGATGACCACTGTCAGCCTCCCGTATTCTATACACTGGCGGTCGGGGAGGTCCCAGTCATGAAGGGTGAAGGAGGCGTTGGCGGTCGGGCTATCGGGCTAAAAAGGCCGAGCAGCAAGTGGAAGATGACCACCCTCAGCCTCCCGTATTCCATACACTAGCAGTCGGGGAGGTCCTAGTCATGAAGGGTGAAGGAGGCGCTGGCGATCAGGCTATCGGACTAAAAAGGCCGAGGAGTGTTGAGCCGATCTTTTTTTCAAATAGTGACCTCCCGGGTTACCCGAATCGAAATGATCCGCTGGTAATTACAGCCTAACTTGGGAAGTGGGAGCTTCGGTGGATCCTCGTGGATCTAGGAAGTTCCTCCAAAATCCTATATCGACAAGCCATCTTAGGCATGGGATACGAAATGACGCAGTTAAGGCCAGCGAGGGTCCCTTTGGTGGGATTTGACGGGGAGGCCATATATTTGGAAGGGGTCATTCAGCTCCTGTTGATGGTAGGAAAAGGCTCCTGAACTTCTCAGGCTATGCTAGATATCTTGGTAGCCGACGTACCTTCGGCCTATAACATGATCCTTGGGAGATAGGGCCTTAATGCCCTTCGAGCCATTCCTAGCACGTACCATATGCTAATGAAGTTTCCTACAGCCTGTGGAATAGGCGAGGTGTAGGGAGATCTGTGCTCAGCCCATGAATGTTATATGGCCTCTATAGGCATAGCGAAGGATAGAGAAACGGGTTCGCAAAGGAATGATCCAGACCCCCGAGGGGACCCCCCGAAAGAGGTTAGTTTTTTGTTAGAAGGACCCGAAGATCCAAAAACAGTAGAGCCGGTGGATAAATTGGAAGAAGTACCTTTGAAATAAGATTGCCCAGATCATTACGTAAGAGTGAGTGTGGAGTTAAAAGACCCACTGAGGAGTTGGATAGTAGCACTCCTCAGGCAGTACGCGGACGTCTTCGCATGGACTGCTCGGGACATGCTAGGAGTAGATCCAGAGGTTATGACACACAGGCTAGGGATCTGACCGGGCTTCTAGCCTGTAAAGTAGAAGAAGCAAAGTTTTACCCCGAATAGAGCTCGGGCAATCGAGGAGGAGGTTGCAAAGTTAACAGAAGCACGGTACATTCGAGAGGTGGATTATCTAGATTGGTTGGCAAATGTCGTTTTAGTTCCCAAAGGGGAGAGCAAGTGGAGACTTTGCATCGATTTCACTGATCTTAATAAGGCCTGCCCGAAGGATAGCTACCCACTCCCGAGGATTGACGCCCTAATCGATGGAACTGTTGGCTGCTCGCTCATGAGTTTCTTGGATGCTTTTCAGGGATATCACTAGATTCCGTTACACCCAGAGGACCAGGAGAAGACAACATTTATTACCAACAAGGCAACCTACTGTTACACTGTAATGCCTTTTGGTTTGAAGAACGCAGGAGCCACTTACCAACGCTTAGTAAATAAGCTCTTTCAACACCAGCTCAGGAGAAATATGAAGGCATATGTCGACGACATACTGGTGAAAATCCTGGTGGCAGAGTGTCATCTGAAGGATTTGGAAGAGTGCTTCAAAACCCTTCGTAAGTTCCATGTGAAACTTAATCCTGTCAAATGTGCTTTTGGCATTTTTGCAGGAAAGTTCTTAGTCTACATAGTACACCATCGAGGGATTGAGATAAACCCTGAGAAGGTTAAAGCTATTATGGATATGTCAGCCCCGAGGAGTGTGAAAGAGGTACAGAGCCTTACGGGCAGAATGACAGCCCTAGGCAGATTTCTTTCTCATTTGGCAGAAAAGGGCCTTCCTTTCTACAAGGTCTTATCAAAGGCAAACAACTTCGAATGGAATTTTGAATGCCAGAGAGCTTTCGAAAAGCTGAAGGAGCACATGGCTATGCCCCCGGTTCTTACCAAGCCGAAGCCAAGAGAACCATTATATATATATTTGGCAGTGGCCAACGAGGCTGTAAGCTCGGTGTTGGTACAAGAAGAAGACAAGATCCAGAGGCCTGTTTATTATGCAAGTAAGCGGTTGACAGGAACTGAGGTTCGGTATCCTCCTATGGAAAAACTGGCTTTCGCCTTGATAATATCGGCAAGGAAAGTCTGACCTTATTTTCAAGCCCATACGATTATTGTGCTTACTAATCAACCTTTGAAGCAGGTCCTTAGCAAACTAGAACTTTCAGGGTGGATGTTGAAGTAGGCAGTGGAGCACACCGCCTTCGACATTGAGTATAGGTCGTGGCAGGCTATTAAGGCACAGTCGTTGGCAGACTTTATTGCCCAAGGGATAGGGGCTCCTGAAGGCGCGGAAGAGGATCAGAGACTATGGGTGGTATCGGTGGATGGAAGCTCAACCTCGGGGGGTGGAGGAGCAGGATTAATGATAAAGAGTCCCAAAGGATAAATATGGCCTTATGCTTTACATTTTGAATTTCGAGTATCTAACAACGAAGCAGAATATGAGGCCTTGTTGGCTAGTTTAAGGTTGGCTGAATAGTTGGGAGCTCAAAATGTCGAGGTGAGTTCAGATTCTAATTTAGTGGTGCAACAGGTGAATGGAGAGTATGAAGCTTGAGAAAGTCACATAGCGCGATACTTGTCCATGGTTAGAGAGCTGATAGCGCGTTTCCAACACGTAAAAGTGGAGTATGTCCCTCGGGCTATGAACACGGAGGTAGACCTGTTGTCCTGAATCGCCTCTTCCTCTTTGCCTACGTGCTCTCGGGAAATTTGGATTGATTCTCTTCCGCAAAAGAGTATTGAAGAAGTCGCGGATCAGTTATGTGTAGAGGACGAGCCTTGCTGGATGGATCCTTTGTTGTTGTACTTGAGAAAGGAGAAACTCCCCGAAGACGATTCGAAGACTCGGAAGGTCAAGCGAAAAGCCCAAAGTTTCGTGCTAGTTAGTGGGGAGCTGTACGAAGGTCTTTTTCACAACCACTACTTAGATGTATCCGACCCCGCGAAGTATATTATATCCTATGAGAGATTCATGAAGGTATATGCGGAAGCCATATCGGAGCTCGGGTTCTTAGTCAAAAGGCTTTACGGCAGGGGTATTATTGGCTAATGATGGTACAAGATTCGGAGCAGCTAGTCAGGACCTACAACCGATGCCAGAGAATGTCTAACCTGGTCCATGTGCCGACGGTCGCACTAGCTCATCTGGCTACGCCTTGCCCTTTCGCTCAATGAGGTATTGACATCCAAGGGCCTTTTCCCCCAGCGGCTGGTCAAGTCAAGTATATCATGGCCGCTATCGATTATTTCACAAAGTGGGTCGAAGCTGAGGCAGTGGCCTCTATTACCGCTCGACAGGTGAAACAGTTTCTATGGAAGAATGTGGTCTGTCGCTTTGAAATTCCTCAAATACTGATCTCCGACAACGGCACTCAATTTTCTGAGTGGTGCCAGGAGTTGGGAATTAGGCAGCAATTTACCTCGGTAGCACATCCTCAGGTTAATGGCCAAATTAAGCTCGCCAACAGGACTTTGTTACGCAGTCTGAAAGCGAGAGTGGACAAGGCGAATGGTAACTGGGTGGAAGTATTACTGAGCATCCTGTAGTCTTACTGAACCATGGTGAAGGTTTCCATGGGAGAAACTCCTTTCAGTTTATGCTACAGCTCGGACGCATTAATCCCAGTGGAGATCGGAGTACCTATGCTAAGAGTAGAGCTTTTCAGCCCTGAATCCAATGAACAAAATTTGAGGGACAACTTAGACCTCCTTGATGAATTTCGTGATCAGGTGAAGATTCGACAAGCTGCTTACAATCAACACATAGAGAGATACTACAATCGAAGGGTGAAGGCACGAAATTTTCTACCGGGAGATTTGGTATTGAGCCGAGCAGATGCTCAGGGAGCCTGGGAAGCAAATAAGTTAACACCAAATTGGGAAGGTCCTTACAAAGTGACAAAAGTTCTCAGCCCTGGTGCCTACAAACTATAGACCCTCAAGGGTATACCGGTGAAGAACGCGTGGAATGTGCAAAACTTAAGAAAGTTCTATCAGTAATGATTCTTTATTATTTTCACATGATCTGTCAGTAATAATTCTTTATTACATGTCTTATCGGTAGTATTTTCTTTGTTGCTTTCGTATGCTATTCAAGAATAAATTCATTCTTTCTCTTATGCTTAAAAACTCGTCGTTTCCAAAGACCCCTCGACAAAAACAAAGGATCGGATGCGATCCTCGGGGGCCCGAACCCCCGGTAAAGACAAAGGATTAGATGCGATCCTCGGGGGGCTCGAACCCCCGGTCGAAACAAAGGATCAGATGTGATCCTCAGGGGGCTCAAACCCTCGATAAAAGCAAAGGATCAGATATGATCCTCGAAGGGCCTAAACCTTCGACAAAAATAAAAGGATTAGATGTGATTCTCCTGAAGCTCAACCCCCCGAAAAAGATACGGGGATCAGACGTGATCCTTGGGGGGCTGGACGGACCCTTTGGAGCAAATGGCAAGATCAAGTTTTGCGATAAACAAAATAAACAAGTTTGGCAAAAATGAAGGATCAAGCCTGATCCCTAACGGTCTTTTCTTGTTCTCGATAAAAAGTAGAGAAGACCACAAAAAGGCAGTAGCAAAAGAAAATTGTGCGAAAAATCTAAAAATTTTATTATTACGGCAACAGGTTTGAATACAAAAATATCTACTCTAAAGAGGACAAGGCGGCAGCAACATCAAAGGGGATGCAGTCTACATCCAGGTTTGGGAAGCGCTCTTTGGTGAGTTTCTTCAAGTGTTCGAACCCACCCTGAAGAACTTCTTCTAGCTCCACGGCATAAGCTTCGGAGCTTTGGAAATCCTCACGATCATTTTGAAAAGCCACTTGGGCATCCTTGAGGGCGAATTGGAGTTGGGCATGAGCAGTGCGAAGGTCTTCCTTGCACCGGGAATAAAACTCCAGCGCCTCGACCTGTCCCTTCTTGGCCTCCTTCAGCTCAAGAGTAAGCCTTTTTATATCCTCTTGAAGTTGATTATTGACACCCTTCACGGCATCCAGTTTCTCCCCGAGCCGGGAATTGGCCTGATTAGCCTTGAGCATGTTTTTCTAGATTAACTCCCGATCCTCGCGCACTTGAGCTTCGACTTCGTTGGCGAGTCGGGCATCTTCTCGCGCCATCTCAACAGACTTGGTGAAAATGTGAACACGATGTTCGAGACTCAACAATTAGGAGGAGAGGGACTCAAGCCCTTGGAACCTTTCGACCTCGGACTCCAGGAAGGTGATCCGGGCGCAGAGTTCGGATTCTTGCCGAGCGACTGAACCTTGGAACTCTGTAAGGTTCTGAGGAAGTGAAAACAAAACATGGGTTAAGACTCACTCGCATAAAAGAAGTTCAAAAGAAGAAGGATTATGGTCATACCCTCAGAATCTCAGCGCAGTAGTCGGTTTCGTTTGGGGTTCGTAGAGTGCTCGGTAGGGCTAGAGCTATTGAGGGGGCATTGGTGGCTTCAGGAGATGGAGGTTCGGAGGAAGTGGCAGCCGAAGGGCTAGTTTCTGTCCTGCGGCATTTCGTCTAGCGTGCTAATATTTCCTTTGTTGATAACATAAAAGCCTCTTCCAGCAAAGCCTCCCTCCTCAATTCTAAGTGCCCCACTGGTGCTAATGGCGTTAATATTTGTTTAAAAACCGAACTGATAGGAATGCTGGGAGACGTGGCAGTGGGCTCCGTACCTGCCAAGGTTTGTTTTTCCTGTGCCTCCGTGCGAGCCGCAGCAAGTACTTGTGCGATGGTTGCCGAATCATTGATAGAGCACATATTTCCATACTATTTAGCCCTCATATTTAGTCCTTTCTGCACATTAGTTGTGTTATTTCATTCATCTTGATTTTATTTCATTTTATTTTATAGGAATTGGGCTTCACACTATTTTATTTTATTTTGCAAGGTTTAGGGCCATGGAGCATGAGATGGGGCATGAGACATCTTGATGGCAATGAGATATCTTGGAAATTGGAGATAGAGAAGCAAGGGCAATTTTGGCAGATCTGACCTTCTGCACTTCTTTCAGTATTTTGGCCGAGATAAAATTCCAGAATGAAGATGATGTCTTCAGAGATATTGTAGGGGACTTCTTGAGCTTTCTGGAATGGTATGGTTTGTCCAAATCCGAGTTTGTTTGGGCCTTCAAACAGCGCTTCAAAGTCGGGACCAGAAAGCAAGGTTAAATTAGTAAACCTACATTGAATGTTGATTCTTTAAAAGGCCATATCTTGGGCGTCCGATATCCAAATCAAACGATTAAAAAGCCCAAATTCATCTACTCTTCCTGATCTACAATTTTTATGAAGAGGCTGAAGCCCAGAACGTGCGTTAACCTATCCGAAATTGGCCGTCAAGTTGCAGTAACCTAGGGTTTCCTCCTAAAACTCTATTTAAGCACCTTAAGAGGCCATTAAAGGGGGATTCTTGAAGGGCGTGAACAGTGGCCGACTTCTCATCTCTCCATTGTTCTTGTGAAGATGGAAGGCTAAGGATCTTGTAATCAAGTTGCAACACCATCCTTGTTCCCGGTTTGAGTCTTGGATTTAATGGAAATCTGTTTGTTTTAGTTTTAACTTTGTTGTTTTCTTGTTTCCGTTCTCTCTTAAATCTGTGTGTGTGTTGATACCGGTTGGATGAATGCATGCATTGTCTTTGTTTGAGAATCCAAGGTTTTTGTGCTCGGTTGAGGCTTTAACTGGAAACGAGAACAACCTGTTTGGATGGTACTTCAATCAGTCTCAAATCTATGAAATCTGTTTATTGGTTTTCTTTCCAATATTTGACGGTTGTTAAAGGATTTTTGTGATTTTCGATTTGAGGATTAAAACTAAACAAATTGTGTATTGAGAAGGCGATGAAAACTGGGATAGAGGGTTGGTTTGCAACTGATTGCATCTCGATTTATTGTGTTCTTGCTTAGTTTGTTTTTCTGTTTTGTTCATCAAAAACTCCCCCCTTGTTTAGCCTTGTTTTGACAGATTCGGTTGAGGTTCGTTGGGAGACGACTTTGGGTTACACCCTATTGCAAATCCAAATCATCATTTATCTAATCTATCGGTGTTCGACAGCCCCGATCAATCATCTTCAGAGGGGATCGGTGAGGGGGCAGGTACGGTGGTGGATTTCTGCTGCGCATTCGAGAGGTCTCTAGTTTGGGAAGCGAGGGGCTCTGAAGATGGGTCCCTCAAACCCCTAGTGGCACCGCCCTTGGAAGCCTCTTGGAAAGTTTGAGGATCTCCCTTCACCGTTCTTCGTGACCTAGAAGGTGTTGAGGGGTTCTTATTCTTCCTGCTCTTCAGGGCTCGCTCAGGAAGTACAACCCTCTCCAACATCTTCTGGTTGTTGGGAGGAGCCGAGGGGCCCTTACTCCCAAGGATGTCCAAGATCATCCTCTCGGTGATAGAAAAATACGATATCTCCCAGAGCTCTTCAACTGAGAAGGAGATAACGATAAAAATCAGATACAGAAAAAGGAAGAAGGAGTAAAGAAGAGGATGAAAGAAGAAGATCTCACAGTTTTTGTCGTCTAAACTCGCCTTGGTAAGGCTGGGGTTAGAGAACCATCCCTCTTCCCAGTTCCGGCTATTCTTCATAAGTCAGCTAGCGGAATCTTCGATGGCCTTGACGCTCGAACGCTTGTGTTTGGTATCTAGAGTCCACTCGTTGCAGACGGACCAGATTTCTCGAGAAAAGCTGGATGGCCTAGAGCGGACAAAGATGAAGTGCTCTTTCCAATCATCAGAATCTTTTGACCCACCAGATTGCATGATCTTCGAAGCGGAAATCTCAAGTTTGGGGCGCTCCTTGGAGGCGAGGAGGTGGCCATATTTCACGATTCGGGGGAGATGGAGATCCAACCCCCTGGATCGCGGTTGGTTGTGAAGAAGTAGTCGAAGAGGTCCCCAGATGGCTCAATCTTGCCGGTATGGAAAATAAGGAGGAAGCCCATCAGATACCGCCATCCAAAAGGGGATAGCTGGGCGGGAGCGATGGTAAGGTGTTGAAGTAAGGACATCACTCTTCTTCGGGGGGGAAGTCGAAAGCCCCTATCGAAAGCACACTTGTAAACGCAGAGGCGGCTGGTGCACTCCTTGGCAAAGCACTAAATGCTAACATGCACTCTTTCAAACAAAAAAGGATGCGAAGAATGAAAAATGAGAGGCACGACAAGTTTTATAGGAATTCAACACTCAAAGATCATCTTTCTTACACTTCCCAGATAAACAAATAGCATGGCAATTTTACTTGGCAAGACGAGTCAAAATAAGCAGAACCTTATAAGAACATGCTGTCAAGTTCCTCACATGCTATGCCTAACTCCACCCAATCATAATTCCACTACCAGATATGCTCATCTTCTAAATCTCCACTCTCAATGCTTTATGCATGCAAATCAAAAGGACTTTTATTCATGGCTCCAACATGGTAAGGTGAAAGGGATAGGAAGATAACAATGAAAAGTAAACCTTGGGAAGAAAGAAAACATTCAAGACAACCCAAGATCAATAAAGAACTATTAAGCAAGCAGAAAATAGATCTTTTTTTAATTTTTTTTTGAATGGTGGGTGAGTTTTACGCTCCATCTCACCTTGGCCTTTGGCCTTTCTATCTATTTTCTTTTGATTCCAAAGGACTTGCTTAATATTTTTGCCATAATCAAGGGATGCAATGAATGTTCTTCAACCTAAAGAAGGGAAATGATCTCCTTTTTTTTTTTTTTTTTGAGAAGTATGGCGAGTAAAATGAACGAATGCCTTAATCATCTTTTCACATGCATGAGCACTGATAGCTTCAATAAAGATTCAAAACAAGCTCTAGAGTGATACCCATAATTAGTGAATGCATGCATAGCATAAGAAAGAACATGCACAAATATCCTCACAAAGACTACCTCAATCAACTCACCAAGCCAAACTCATTGCCAATTTACTTGAAAGCCCAAAAAGATAAGATCGACTTTCTAATCATGCCAAATTCTTTCAAACTCAATTTGCCTCATTTTGCCTCCTTTTTTTTTATTTATTTACTAATTTTTTTTTAAGAAACTTCTATTCTAAAACTCCCCCCCCCCACACTCAAACATTACATTGTCCTCAATGTAAGCATGCAACAAGAATCAGGTATAGGACAAGTAAGAAAAGTAAGGAGAGAGAAACAACCTGGTGGTATCAAGTCGAGGGAAGGTCCAAGAGAGATAGCTCCTCCACTGTGTGTTCTGTAAAACCCTCGTAGAAATGCTTAAGCCTCTGCCCATTAACTGTGAATTTCTTCGTAGTCAACTCGTCCATAATCTCAACTGCACCATAAGTAAAAACATGAGTAACTACAAAAGGACCAACCCATCTAGAACACAACTTACCAGGCATCAGCTTTAGGCGTGAATTGTAGAGGAGGACTTTATTGCCAACGTGGAACTTCTTCTTGGCAATCAATTTGTCGTGTGCAGCTTTGGTATTTTCCTTGTAAATCCTGGAGTTCTCATATGCCTCTAACCTCAATTCCTCAAGCTTTTGTAATTGAAGCTTCCGCTTGAAACCAGCTTCTGTCATGTCCATGTTGCATTGCTTCATCGCCCAATAGGCCTTATGCTCGATCTCTACCGGCAGATGACATGCTTTTCCAAAGACCAGTCGATATGGGGACATGCCGATCGGGGTCTTGTAGGCCATGCGGTATGCCCAAAGTGCATCTTCCAACCTATGGCTCCAGTCTTTCCTGTTGGGCTGGACTGTCTTCTCTAGAATCTACTTGATCTCTCTGTTTGAAACCTCAGCTTGCCCATTGGTCTGTGGATGGTAGGGTGTCGCCACTTTATGTAAAACTCCATACTTTCGAAGCATGGATTTCATCTTTTTGTTGCAGAAGTGGGATCCTTGATCACTGATGATGGCCCTAGGAATGCCAAACCTGCAGAAAATATGAGATCTAACAAAATCTGCAACCACAGAAGAATCATCAGTACGGGTGGCTTTAGCTTCCACCCATTTTGAAACATAATCCACAACCAAAAGAATGTACACAAAACCAAAAGAGACAGGAAAAGGACCCATGAAATCAATGCCCCATACATCAAATATCTCACAGAATAATAAAGGTTTATGAGGCATTTCATTTCTACGTGAAATTGAACCTGTGTGTTGGCAACGTGTACAGTTCTTACAGAATCCATATGCATCTCTGAAAAGGGATGGCCAATATAACCCTGCATCTAAGACCTTCCTAGCATTATGTTGTGGACCAAAATGACCACCACATGCAAGAGTGTGACAGAAATGTAGGACAGATGCAAATTCATGATCAGGGACACACCTCCTAAGGACTTGGTCACTACACAAGCGCCACAAATATGGATCATCCCATACATAGTACTTAGCTTCGCTTTTAAATTTATTTAATTGTGCTTTCTTAAAATGTGCAGGTAATTCAGAAGCAACTAGGAAATTTACCATGTCAGCATACCAAGGTTCAGTACCATGTAAGTGATAAAGTAACTCATCTGGAAAATTATCTCTGATAGGCGGATGATCCATGTCAGACGAGTTAGGAGAAGCAGGTATCCAGCTCAGGTGGTCGGCGACCAAGTTTTCAGCTCCACTTCTGTCTTTGATCTCAATATCAAATTCCTGGAGTAGTAGCATCCACCGGATAAGCCTAGGTTTTGCATCGGGCTTCTTCAGAAGGAACTTCAGGGCTGCATGATCAGAAAACACAATAACTTTCGATCCCAATAAGTATGATCAAAATTTATCTAAAGCAAAGACAATGGCTAAGAGCTCTTTTTCAGTCGTGGTGTAATTGGCTTGAGCACTGTCCAGGGCAACGGCGCCAAAATCTGATCGGTGCTGTCGAACAACAATAGATTAGATGAAATATAGATTCGGATTTGCAATAAGGGTGCAACCCAAAGTCGTCTCCCAACGAACCTCAAACGGATCTATCAAAACAAGATTAAACGAGGGGGTTTGTGATGAAAATCGGAATTAAAAACGTTCAAAAATGAAACAAAGATAAAGTAAAACTTAACCTGCTACAAACCCTACCTCCTTACCACAGTAATCCTCATCTCATTTATGAAAACAATCTGTTTTGGTTTGATTTTCTTTTGATTTGAAAAACTCTTCTACAACCGTAAAAGATTAAATCCAATCGAGCAATCGCTCATACAAATATATTGTTTCTTTCTAATCAAAGCCTCAACCGAGTATGTCAATTAATACCATCCAAAGATCATGCATGCATTCACACAATCGCATAAAAGAAACATACATAAACTTAGAGAAGGAAAAGAAACAAAATCATCCATAAAAACATGAAAATTCAGTTCCAAAACGGATTCAACAATATAACCGAGACTCAAACCGGGAAAGGGGTACGAGAATGTAGCAGATCACAAGCGAATTAGCCTTCCATCTTCTTGGTTGAAATCGTGAGAAATCTCCCAAAATCGGCCACCCCCAAAATTGGCCACTTAATGTGCTTAAATAGAGCTTAGGGAGGAAACCCTAAGTTACTGCAACTTCACAGCCGATTTCGAATAGGATAACGTGCGTTTTGGGCTTTGTCCCCTTCATCAACATTGTATATCAGGAAGAGTAGATGAATTTTGGATTTTAAATCACTTGATTTGGATATCGGACGCCCAAGTTATGGCCTTTTAAGGATTCAGCATCTATGCAGCTTTCCTAATTTAACCCTGCTTTCTGGTCCCGACTTTGAAGCGATGTTTGGAGGCCCAAATGAACTTAGATTTGGACAAACCATACCATTAAAGAAATCCCAAGAAGTCCTCTACAATATCTCTGAAGAAATCATTCACGTTCTCATATTTTAACTTGGCCAAAAACTTGAAAGAAGCACAAAAGGTCAAATCTGTGAGCACACTTTTGCTTCTTTATCTCCAATCTCCTTGTTTCCCTTCTTGCCATCAAAATTCCTCATGACCCAGGAAGCCCAAATCTGTTCAAAATAAGATAAAACAGTGTGAAGCCCAATTCCTATAAGATAAAATAAAACAAAATCAAGATGAATAAAATGACACAACTAACGTGCAAAAAGACTAAATATGAGGGCTAAATAATATGAAAATATGCGCTCTATCAGCTGGCGACAAGATGGCACGCTCGCAGATGGCTATTGAACTCCACTTCCCACTCTTCGGGGATGTTGTATTTTTCTCTGAACTGCTGACACTCCGTCTTGCTCATCCATTGGCATGGAATAGATGCGGTAGGGTGTTTTTCCCACTCAATAAGCTCCGCGCCGGTGGAGTTGAACTTCTTGGACCCAATTATTTCCATAGCAGAAAGGTAGTAGAAAGAGATGCGAAAAAAGGGAAAATGCTTACCGGCACAAGAAGAGCTAAAACTGGAGAAAAGTCAAGTGGAAAAAGGAGTAAAGGGGTGGAGAGTTCCTATTTAAACTATAGGGATAAGAGACCAAAGGGCGAGCAATAATGGGCATTAATTACCCCGAGTTGGCGTGGCTCGAAAGACGAAAAGGCTTGGGACAGCACATGGGGAAGGGATATCGTCGTCGAAACTAATCGATTCCCGTGTCCTCCAAACACGTGCAAAAAAAAAAAAAAAAAAACAAGACTAACCCTTCGGACCTTATAGATATCAACCGACAAGGAGTTAGGAGGAGGAGCCTCGGGAGCTTTACCACTCCTTAATTCCTTCAAGCCGAAGAGCTCAAGAAGTAGGGGGCAAGTGATGAGGAGAATGCCCTCGGTCCCATAATTACACCAATACCCCAGACAGACATCCAGTGGTGGCCAAGACATATGTTTCCTAATAGGGAGTTTCGCTTGCGATCATCTCGCTTAGATCTAAAAGACACGTGGCAGACAAGCATCATCGCACCAATCAGATAGGCACTTAGTAAGGAAATCTCTGAGGTCATAGGGACAAACTATCACGTCGAAGGTCACGGAGGCAGCAGCTATCCCGAATCCTTCGGAGACGGATGCTATTATGAAATCCTTTGAGAAAAGCGAAGGGGAGATCTCGAAGATCTCTCTAGGATCCCTATACCGAGAAAAGGTTAAAAAGAGAAGGCGAGGTAAGAGGAAGGGACTTTTTTACTTTTCTGCTTGCAAGATACCATTTAAGTAATTATATTGAAATTGGTCCAGGAAGAGATATCTGACTTGATCGTCGGAGATTGACCGGGGGAGCAAATCCCCATCTCCATTGCAGGTACGTCTGAAGAGGTAGGAAGGGAACGTGCGGCTACCACCTCTTGACATCATCATCACATGAGAAAGATAATAGGATTCTTATTGCTTCCAATCTTGCTATCAGAGCATAGGTTTCATCATAGTCAATACCTTCGTCTTGACTATATCCTTGAGTAACTAATTTAGCCTTATTCCTAATGATATTACCATTCTCATTAAGCTTGTTTCTAAATACCCATTTTGTTCCAATGATAGGATGATCTGATGGTTCAGATACAAAACACCAAACTTCATTCTTTTCAAATTGGTTTAGCTCATCTTACATAGCCTCAACCCATACATCATCATTTAGAGCTTCTTGAACACTTTTTGGTTCTATTTGAGAAATTAGAGCTAGATTGCTATTTACTCTTAAAGAAGATCTAGTTGATACTCCTTTTCTAGGATCTCCTATGATTTCACTATTTTTGACATAGTTTCTTTCTCTTGGAAATCAGACTTCTTTTTTATTTTCAGGATTTTGAATATTGGTTTGATTTTCCTCTTCATTGACTTGAAGCTAATTTATCTTATCTGAAATGCTTTCTCGATCATCATCATTATTTCTTATTACTGGATGTTCATCAAACACTATATGAATTGATTCTTCTATAACTAGTGTTCTTTTGTTAAAGACTCGATAAGCCTTACTTTGAGATGAATATCCTATGAATATACCTCCGTCACTCTTAGCATCAAACTTTCCCAAATAATCCTTTCCATTGATCAGAATAAAACATTTGCACCCAAATGGATGGAAGTACGAAATATTGGGTCTATTGTGTTTATACAATTCATAAGGGGTTCTCTTGATGATAGGTCTTATTGATACCCTATTAAGAACATAGCAAGCTGTGTTTACAGCTTCAGTCCAAAAATACTTTGGCAAGTCATTTTCTAGTAACATAGTTCTAGACATCTCTATAAGAGTTCTATTCTTTCTTTTAACAACTCCATTTTGTTGAGGCGTTCTGGAAACTGAGAAGTTATGATGAATTCCATTTTCTTAACAAAAGGATTTAAATTCTTGATTCTCAAAGTCTCCACCATGATCGCTTCTTATTTTCTTGATCTTTAAGTCTTGTTCATTTTGAAGTCTTTTGCATAGTCTAGAGAAGGATTTAAATGCATCATTTTTGCTTCCCAAGAATAATACCCATGTAAACCTTGAAAAATCATCTACTATGACTAAGGTATAGGATTTTCCTCCTAGACTTTGAGTCCTCGTAGGGCGAAATAGATCTAGGTGAAGTAACTCTAAAGGTCTAGATGTGTTAACTGAGTTAATAGGCTTAAAAGAAGATCTAGTTTGTTCACTTTTCATACAAATATCACAAACATGATTCTTTGTGAATTTTATGTCAGGCAATCCTCTAATTAGATGTTTTCTAGCTAACTTATCAATTAAGTTCATGTTAGCATGTCCTAGCTTCTTATGCCATATCCAAGACAGATTTGCATTTGAGGCAATCAAGCAATTTTCATGTTTAAGCACAACATCATCAAGCGATATAACATACACATTTCCATGTCTATTTCTAGAAAAAATGAGTTCATTTGATTTCAAATCATAGACATTGCATTTATTTGATTTAAAGATGATTTTGTGACCTTTATCACATAATTGGCTTATACTTAACAAGTTGTGTTTTAAGCCATCAACAAGGCATACATTTTCAATTTTGGTTCTACCTAAACCAACTATGCCATGGCCAAGTATTTTACCTCTTGAGTTGTCTCCATAAATAACATTACCTCCTTCTTCGTAGGTGTGAGAGACGAATTGAGTCTTGTCTCCCATCATGTGCTTAGTGCATCCACTATCAAGATACCATTTCTTCTTTGCCTCCTTGGATGCCAAGCTTGCCTACAATAAATTCATCATGTTGGTACCTTTGGTACCCAAACCTCTTTGGGTCCAACAATGTTAGCAATCATATCATCTTTCACTTTTGGAATCCAAATCAAATTTAATCTGTAAGCATTTTTTCTGATATAGCATTGTTTAATATGATGTCCCTTCTTCTTGCAATAATGACAAGTCACTTTTGTTTTTCTAAAGAAGCTTTGATTATGAAAATGGTGACCAGCATGTCTTTTAAATGATGGTGGCTTGTATGGTACTTTTTCTTTGACAAATTTTGTTGTTGAAGTAGATGGTGTATTAGTTGTGTAACCTATCCCTCTTTTATCTCCGAAAAGTTTTTGACTTCCCAAAATCATTTCTAGCTTATTCTTCCCTTCTAAGAGTTTTTTTAAAGATTCTAATAAGTCATTGTTTTTGTTTTCTAATTCTGAAAATCTGATTTTTCAATTTTCAATATCTTTGTCTTTCTCTCTCATGATCTTTTCTAAGTCTACACACGCAGTTTTCAGATCGTGGTTTTCTTTTTCTTTGTCAGTTAAAAAACTTTTCAACACTTTATTTTTGGCTAGAATCTTACTGCAAGTATCCAATAGTAAGTTGTACTCATCTTGCAAGGAATTAAATGACAATGAATCACAACTGGATGAACTAGAACTTACCTCTTCTTCTCTTTTAGCCATAAGACAGAAATTAGCATTTTCTTCTTGTTCGCTTGAATTTGATGAGGAGTATTCATCACTACTCCATGTGGCTAATGCTTTCTTTTTCTTACCTTTCTTGTGAACTTTGAGGAGAGGACAATTTTCCTTGATGTGTCTTGGTTTCTTACACTCAAAACACTTCATCTCATAAGTAGTTTCTTTCAAAATTTTCTTGTTATCATTAAATCTTCTTTTAGGAAATTTTCCCTTTCTTATGAATTTGTTAAAACGCTTTGTGAGCAACGCTACATCGTCAGTTTCATCATTCGTTTCATTTTCATCATCTTCTTTGGCTTTTAATGCTAAGGATTTTAGTTTTAACTCATTCGAATCTTTTCTTTTTAGCTTAATCTCATGAGTTAGCAGTGAACCTAGTAAATCATCCATGGTAAGAGTAGATGTGTCTTTAGCTTCTTCTATTGCCGTGACTTTTGGTTCCCAAATAGATGGTAGGCTTCCTAAGATCTTTTGAACCATTTCTTCTGTGGTGATTGTTTTTCCTAGGGCTTGTAAGTTAATTATAATGTCATTAAACCTAGTAAACATTTCCTTAATAGATTCACTAGCATGCATTTCAAAGTTTTGATATTCACTAGTAAGAATTGCGATTTTGGTACTTTTTACTTTCTTTGTTCCCTCATGTGTTACTTCTAAGTGATCCCAAATTTTTTTAGCTGTAGTATATGAGATGATCCTATTGAACTCAGCTGGGCTTAATGTACAGTGTAATATGTTGACAACTCTGGCATTTATCTCATTTGTGTGTTTTTGTTGTTCACTCCAACCATTGGTAGGAGGTTCTGGTAAAGTTATTGTACCAGATATGCATGTATATAGTTTAGTACTTTGCATTAGAAAATACCTCATTCTGGTTTTCCAGTAGGTGTAGTTCGAGCCATCAAAGTATGGTGGTCTTGAGGTGTTCTATCCTTCCAACTTGAAATCGGTGTTGAATGCCATTTGGATCTTTGCTCTTTGGCGATTAGGCCTACAAAACACTTAGAGACCTCTCTCTAATACCAATTGTTAGTTCTATGTAATGGAAAATATATCCCAAGAGGGGGGGTGAATTGGGATTTAGGTGATTTTAAAGAAACTTGATGAAATTTATCTAAGCAGGATACCAATTTTCGAAACCTGAAGGAGTATGTTTCATAACTGACCTCTCTGTTAAGTATGTTTTGAAACACAGATGAGTATGTTTTGAAACCTTACTTACTGGAAGGTGTGTTTCGAAACCAACTGTAGTATGTTTCGAAACCTTGTTCTCTGGTTTGCTTATTTTGAAACTTCTTTTACTTTCGAAAAATGATTCTTTTGAATATACAGATAATACCAATAAATCAATAAGATGATCAAGACATGAGCACATGAGATTTATAGTGGTTCGGCACCCGCCTACTCCACTACCTTCAAGCTTACCCACTTGAAGGATTTTCAACCACAATCACTTTCACTTAGTGATCAACACACTAAGGGTTTTACCACGGTTCATCCTAAAACATTACAGGGTGAGTTTTTATGGCTTAACTCAAACCTTTACCACAATGAGCTTTTTCGGGATAAACTCAAACCCTACAACTTGTGAGTTTTAGGCTCAACTCAAACCTTGCACTTTAAACGAGATAAATAAAGTTTACCTCTTACAGCCCAATGGATTTACGTAATGAAAAAATGACTTACTAAAACACGGCTGTACAAACCTCTTTGGTTTGAAAGTTGGAGAGCAAAGATGAAAGAATGCTTTAGCTTGCTTCTCCTTTTTCACTTCACACAACACACTTGAAGATGGATACAAAGGATCTTCGTTGAAACCCTTCTCAACTGTTTTCGTTCACATGTGCTTGTGAGTGTAACTTGTGTCTCTTTAGAGTTAAGATGAATCAGTGCTGGCTCTTTCTTGTCTTAAGTGTTGTACTTCTTTTCGTCTTTAAAGACCTGCTATATATATGTTGAGAAACAAAGTTATGACTTAAAATAGCTATTAGAGACAAGATCAGGAAAATAGGTTTTGAAACATACATACTGTATTTCGAAACATCATAAAACTAGACCAAGGTTTCGAAACATCACAACTTCCAGCTGGATAAAGCACTTAGAGACACAGACAAGTGGGAGACAACATTCTTAAGGAATCTTATGGTCATTAGAATATAAAATAGGTCTCCACTCAACCATTTAATAAATCAGTTTGTAGGGTATGGAGAAAGCATTTTAAAATGAATTTAAAGCCTTTTTGTCTAAATAAGTATTCAGCTCCCATGCTGCATTGTTTTGAAAATATTCTACTGACATATAGTCAGAGTTTTCAAAACATAGATGAGAGGTTTCGAAACATGCTTCAAAACTTCTTTCAAAACATTAAGCAACTTATAAACGATTGAATGTTCTGCATGCAGAGACTTAGGTTTCGAAACATGATAGGATAGGTTTTGAAACATGCTTCTTAAAATCAATATAGGTTTCGAAACATGATATGCAGATTTAGCAAACAATGAAACCTAGACCACAGCCATTTCGAAACATATATAGAAACGTATAAGAACAGTGTTTCGAAACATAGACACTTGGTTTCGAAACATCATACATGCATTTGGATTCTTTCAAACATACAAGCTTTCGCGCCTAAAAACTCTTTATGCATTGTTTCGAAATATGACAACCTATTTCGAAATATGATTTTCTCAAAGAGAAATTTCACATCAAACACTTTTTCTCATATACCAAAAAATATGATACAACAAACTCACACATATGCATGCTCCATGTGTCTATGCTTACCTATAATACATAGGTCGGTACTCACAAGCCAATCATGTCACGCCAATACTCACGTCACCACTGAACACAAAATATGATCCCAGATGTATGCAAACCCATAGCCTAATGTCCCAATGCATCACCATGCAATGTGTAATAATAAATAAATTGAAATACAACACCACCCCAAATAGCAACCATCTAGAACCTACCCCGATAAAGTTCAGCATCATTCCACAAAGAAATGTAGGGAGAATAAACCCTACTTGGCTAGCAAATACAAAATGCATCAACAATGCTCAGGGAACCTTTTCTATTCTCATAAAGAATTACATCTAAAAGCATTATCATCTAGCCCATAAATGAATCTCATCATACTCCAATGATGCCCCAAAATAAATTATTTATCTCCCAAAAATTGGGGTCAAGCAAATCGCTCAAAATGGAAGAACTCTATATTCCATGCCAAGATTGGCTGGGTTGATACGGCCTCAAAATGTATTCAAATGATCCAAGATACATTCCAAAAAAAAGCTTAATAAGCCTAGTTTATTGTACAGAAAATGGATTTCAAGTTGGATAATACCAAAAATAGTTATGCCCCAAGCACCAAAGCATTATTAGACTGGAATTAAAGATTTCAATTTCTAGCTTCTAGTTTATCAGGCTCCAAATCATCCAATTTTTGTCCAAATACTCACAAATTATATACCAAATCGACGCTTTTCGAGTCTAGTTTACATCACTTCAAACGGTTCGTCAATCGGATATCTACACAAAAAGTTATGGCTGAAATAATATAGAGTGCACAGTGTAGTCTACCGCAAGAGTCGACTTTCGACACCATTACAATCGACTTTCAAGGCACATTCAACTCCTACATCACCTTAGTCGACCTAGCCAAGACCACTTCATGCAGAGTCAACTTTCCACTCCCCCTAGTCGACTCCCTAAGCCTAGAAACCCCAACGGACGAACCAAAAACCCCCAAAACCATCCCAAAACTTATCATAATCTTTCCAAACTCTAAATGCATCATTTCAATGAAAAGATGAAATAAAAGAGGACCTCATTTCAGCCAAAATCCCAATTTATCACGGTTCCACTAAAAATTATATAAAACGCATTCAACTAGATGTTATGTAAAACCCACAATATAACAACCAAACTTTCAAGAGCATTCCTTAAAAATTAGATGTTCCGAAGACACTATAACAACCACGAGACTCATATTTGCATTTCTTAGGACAACAAGGAGAATCTTTTACCAAAATACCAAGAGGAACTAAAAGCTCACATATAATGGAGGAAGAGGAGAATAGAACTTGCCTTGTGGATTTTGCTAGCCCCACCAAGCCTCTAAGCCACACAAGATACTATCTTTTACTCCTAAAGCTTCAAATCTATGGAGAGAAAGAGAGAAATTCCAAGAGGTGAAGAGGGGATGTTGAAGAAGAAATGAAGGAAGAAGAAAATGAAGAAGAATGAGAAGTGAAGAAAGAAGGGTGGCTCACGCCACCTCTACCACCTCCTTCCTTTTATTCTTTTCGCATTTACCAATTTGCCTTTCAAGTTAGCTCTTATTCCCTCCATGTCCCTTAGCCATTTAAATAAATGAAAATATCTTATAATTCCTTTAAATACATCCTCGTTATATAAATACATAATTCTCCTCTTTTCCACTTCTCATATAATATTCTACACACATACCTTACAAAGTCATGGGTCCCATTTTCGTCAAAGTCAAATCCCTAACTTTTCCACTATTTTACCCTCTGTGCTAACCCAACTAAAAATATCACATATAATCCTTCAAAAATAATGGCTCAACAAAGAAAATATTTTATTCCCACAGTTAACACCCGGATCCGCTAACGGATTGTTACAATATATATGGCCACATGTGGGGTAGAGAGTTTTCTTTGACTCTTGTGATCATGTCTTTACTTCCTGTTCATATTGTTGCTTCCACTTGTTATATGAGTTTGTTGAGCCTTGTGTCTCACGTTGTTTCTTCTTGTCATTCTAGGCAAAAGTAAAGCGATAGCAAGTAGTGAGTCCAGTGGGCCTAGAGCTCAAGGCTAAGGGTGTATAGAGGCTAACCCAGTTGTGAGGTTTTGGGGTCTGTGGGCTGTGGCCCATGCCTTGAGCTGTTTTCTATTTTATTAAAGTCTTGATATTATGTAAATGTAAGGTATTAGCATGTTATGTACTAAGATTGTATAAACTTTAAAGTCAGTGGTGTGATTTTGTCTCCTATGTAATGAGTTTGGTATTGAATGGTTTTTGGGTAATTTCCTAGTATCTACATCCATTCAAAAGGACCTTATTTTGGATCTGCCTATGCTAACGGATATATTCGAAAGTAGGCCCTTACATATGCTCATGTTGAAGGCCAAGTTATTTTGTATTGGTTGTGAAAGTCAAGCCAAAAATTGAGTTTGATGTATGTTGTATAATGTATTATCACATGGGTTGTTTGGTGGAAAATATGGAAGATTTGTGAAGCATGTGTATGAAAATGAATTTTTGGAAATTTTGGAAATTTTTAAATTTTTTGTTTTTGAGTTGCAGGGCTGTAATAGCAGCTGCGCACTGCAGCTGTGCTGTCGCGCCACGCTTTGATGTTCTCTGAATTTTTTTTTTTTTAAAAAAGGGGAAAATAAAGGAAAGGAAATAATGGATTTTTGGGCCCGAAATATTTTGTAAATTTTGAGGAAATGAGTAAAGATTCTTGGGAAATCATGGAGATTCCTAAGGCAAATTAATGGGCTAAAATGTTGGCAAAGAGGAGCATTTTAATTCGGATTATTTATGGATTTTATTTGGGTGTAAGCTAATGAGCCATGATAGTGGGCCAAGTTTAAATTTCCTCTAAGTGTTAATATTGTGAGATCATTTTAATTTAAGGCCCAATCAAAAAATTTGAAAAATCCTTTTGACCTTTGCCTTAGTTTATCGGTCTTAAGGAAGCAAAGTGAGTTGTTCATGTTGGGTTTCCAGTCGAATCCTAAGCTAGTTATCCTTAGGCCTTGGTTTGAGCCGAGAAGTGTGACATCCACTAGGGTTTTTGGGCTTTCTTTGCCCATATCCATGAGTGGACTGAGGGGAGGGACGAACCCTAATTCCCATTTAAGGCGTTTCACCTTGAAACTATAACGACCCCATATCGAGTTTAAAATTATTTTGAGATGATTTCTTAAATATTGTGGTAATTTTAGTTGGTTGAGAGCAATGTTAACTCTTTTTTATTTTATTTTATTTGGGAAATATAAATTAGGATCGAAAAATCTAAATAAGGCTTTCTATGTATTTGGGTTTAAATTAAGTGGATTGTTATTGAATTGGGCCTAAGAATAGGATATATGCAGTAAATGAGAATATGAGTTGGGCTGGCCTCATGTGTATGTATATGTATATATATATATGGGAATTGTTGGGCTTGGGCCTGTGACGGGAGTGCAGAGAGTTAAATATATATAAGCTAATGATTTTGGCAGAATAAGGAAAAGGGAAAAGAAATCAAGATTATGGGAAATGACTAGAATGGCCTCACTTTGGAATTTGTTTACGCGTTGTAGTAAGGGGCAAAATTGGCATTTTGTAGGAGGGTTGGTGGTGGTCGGTGAGCAGACCACACCATGCTCGTTCTTTTTCTTCAATCTTGCATGCATTAATCTATCTATCTATCAATTTATTGTCAATTTCTCTTCATTTTCTTCTTCTGTTATGTCGTTCCTCTTCTATTCTTTTTCTTTGGCTGGTGAACCGATCCTCTGTTGAGATCTCTTCATCAACAAGTTCTTCTCTTCATCTATCTCGACTTTGTCTTCTGTTAAGTTTCTGTGTGGAAGAAATATGTGTATATATATATTGGTTTGCTATCATTGTTCACTGTTATATCATTTCATACACTTAGATCTTTGATTCTCGATGAGTTATGGTCTCATTGATGTCTCTAAAGGGGATTTAATCATCCCCAAATTCTTTCAATGAATGGCATTTATTTGTATTTGAATCGATATAGAATCCTTACTCATTCTGTATCTATGTAAAAATAAATTTTAAGATATCACCGAATGTCCTTCTCCCCATTCGAATGATTACTGATTATTTAGAGTATATTTCATCATTTTCAAGCCTCATTCGGATGTCCTATGTCATCCATTCAAATGTTGAGTATTATGTTTGAAAGTTGTAAAAAGTTTAAAGCCTCATCCGAATGTAAAAAGCCTCATCCGGATGGCTCGATTGTTCAGCAGAGTGTGTAGAAGAAGAAGGAAGCGAAGAAGAAGAAGAAAAACAGAGGAAGGAAGAGCGAGAACAGGGGAGGAAAAAGCAGCGACGTTGCAGGGGAGAGCTTCAGTTGTTGCTACTACTGTTGTTTCCGCATCTAGGCAAGCTTCTTCCCCTATTTCTTTTCCTTAGGTCGCTAGTATTTATCTGTGAGTGTGTGTGTTCAGTACAGTCCGTGAGTGTTACGGTGTATATATATATATATATATATATGCGGGTGTGTTAGTCTAACCATGAGTGTGCAGCCTCCATCTTCTTCCTGTTGTTTCTTCTTTTTATCAGTTGCTTCGGTAATGGCTTATTGATGGCCTGGATAATAAACTGTTGCTGGATAAATGTAACCTGGATATGTATATATGTATCGTAGGAGGTGGGTTGTGCAACAGGGGAGCTTGTTGTAAGTGCATATGTGTGTCCGTGGGTGCTAATATATATAAACATGCAGGTGTGTGCAGCGAGCAGGAGCGAGACCATGAGCCGAGGAGTTCATTGTGTGTGTGTTCAAGGTTTGATGCCATAGGAGAAGGCCCTCGACCGAGAGGTTACTGTGTGTGTATATCACCATGCATAAGTGTATATATGTACAGGTGCATAGTGAGTGTTTGAGTGTGTGTGTGAGCAAGAGTAAATGGCCTTTGGCCGTGAGTGCGAGGAGTGAATTGATCACTGTGTATGTGTGTGTTCTTCTATAATAATGATAAACTAGAGTGTATATATATATACATATATATATTTCCATACTTAGTATTAAATGTTGAGTTGTTTGTATTACATGTTATTATTTCATATTATTACCACTATTGTTGTTATTATTTGTAAATAATAATAGTAAATAATATTAGTAACATGTATTGCTATGTAAATAATAGTAGTAATAATAGACCATATTTGTAAAACTAATTGCTATTATCATTATCTTTCTTCTTAGTTGGAGTATAAGTAATAATATTAGTAAACAGTATGTACTATATGTAAGTATGTTTTGAGCTAATATAATACTATAAAAGTTTAATTTAATAAGACAATGGAGGTTATAAATGTATCCAGCGTACCTTGGTTGTGTCCCTAAAGGGCTTGTTCACTCTCTACCATCTAAGTGGAATAAAGATAGGTATCATTCGAGTTAGGTGCTAGCTAGTGTCTGTTGGGAATGAGTGTTTGTTTTATAACACTGCTTTCCGTATTCCAACTAGTTAATGAAACGATTCGTCCAAGTGGTTGATGTATACTTGTGACGTGTTTATGCAATTTGTGTAGTTCATTTAATCTTGAGTGCTTGTCAGCAGACACGAGCATTTGCATTCAGCGTGTGTTTTACTAGTTCGGCGAGGCTTAGTGGGATACTTAGCTTATGTGGGTTTTGTATCGTACTCAGTTTACTACCTCATCCCTTATCTGTTGCATTTGCATTGTTTGGGTGCTAGTTTTTGTAATACAGTTGTACAATGTCGAGTTTCCCAAACTGAGTTATTTTGGGATGCCTCAGCATGCCCTGTTTTTACTTAGGATGCTTATGCGTGCCTAGCGGGTGTGGTAGCTCCCACCTGAGCGAGCTTCAACTCGTAGTACAGGTATAGACTGCCTTCAGGGCAGTAACAGGTTTGTTTTACGAACTTGGGCACTACTGCATTTCTTATTTGGGCCCCAAGATCCTATTTCTGTGCATTGTTACTTATGCAGTTAGTACCTATAGTAGTTTATGAGATACCATGGCATGCATGCATGAGTTTCGAGTTGAGAGGCACCTAAGATGTTGATTTACTCCTAGTGCCTACTCTATTCATCCTTTCCTTTCTTTATGAGCTTGCTGAGTCATTTAGACTCACCTCATTTTCTCTTCATTCTAGGTAAAGGCAAGGAATCAGTGGTGGGTGAGACTAGTGGATCTCGACTCATTGGGTAGAAGGTGTACACGGCCATGCAGACCTAGTAGTTGTCAACCTAGGGGTCTCTTTTGTGTTTTTTTGTCGTTTCCAGCGTGTACTCTCTTTTGTTTCCTTTTTGGGTCTATATGGATTTATGTGATGTCTTAGCTTGAATGCCAGTGGTGTGTGTTATGCATGATCGGGCTGTGTAAACCTAGTGATCGTTGTTGTTTTAGTAGGTTGTGTATTTGATGTTCATGTCGTGTAGGCATTGTTTTGTTATCAAGTTATCAGTTGCATGCATGACAGGTTTATCTAGGGCCCAGGTTGTCTTTGTTTCAGTAGGACATCGGTTCGGGTTCTTTGGGGACCTGGGTGGGGGCCTTACACCACCTCTTTCATTTATGCCTTGGCGTGTGAGTAGTTCGGTTGATTATTCACAAGTGACACCTATGGTGGGAGCGGGACGTCACACCAATTCAGCAAGGAAGCTCTTAGTACATAAGCCATTCGGCCAAAAGTAAAGGCCTATCGAATTTAAGGCAAGAAAGTCTCTCTATTCAAGGGATCATCTATTCACAAAAGCCCCAAGGGCACTCGGCTTACCCAAGAATCCACACAGTTTAAGCACCAAGGATGGAGCACAGGGTTCCTCAAGGAAAAAACTAAGAGGCCATTCGACCCAAGAGGAAGCCTAAGATCAAGAGGACATTCAGCTTAATGGAAATCATTTAGTTTGAGAAGAAGATCAAATGGTACACCCACCAAAAAACCACCTAGTTCAAAGGTAGCTGATTTGAGGAAAGAATTTGTTCTAAATAACCAACAACCCACTCGATTCAAATGAGTGGGCAATTGGTTCATCGTCCGTTTGGGTCATAAAAGGGTTTCTCGGTTGATTAGGAGTCTCTTAATTCACCAGCACAAATGGGCATTCGATTTAAGCACTAAAGGTCCACTTAATCCACTCCAAACACTTTGTCAGTTTAAGCCAGGTCTCCCAATTCGAGGCTCGTGGTTAAAGAAGGTGACTTGGTCTAAAAGGCCTCCAAGTTCAAGCCTATTGGTCTAAAGGGTCACAATGTTCATCAAGAAGCCATCCGATCATTTGTTACTGTGTTCATTGACTCGTCAATTACTTTTTCCAAACTACAAAATTTATTGTTGTATCTAGGTAACAACAACATTATTAGTCCCAATTACATATGCTAGAAGTCATCTATATCTAGCATTAGGGCATTATAACTAACAATCTCCCACTTACACTAATGTTAACACTATAAAAAAATTGATTTTTTGCGATGGTTTTAAAAACCGCCGCAAAATTTAGTAAAACATGTGTTTTTTGCGGTGGTTTCCAAAAAATCATCCCTAAATTTAAAAAATAATTAAATAATAAAAAAATTAAATTCAATTTCGCTGCTGTTTTTGAGAAACCGCCGCTAAATTCAAAAATTAAATAATTTAAAATTAAAAATAAAATAATATTTGCGGTGGTTTTCATAAACTGTTGCAAAATTCATTAAAAAATTAAATTTAACGATGGTTTTTGAAAATCGTCGCTAAATTCAAAAAAAATAATTTAAAATTAAAATTAAATTAATATTTGCAACAGTTTTCAAAAACCGCTGCAAAACTCAAAAAAAAATTAAATTTAGCGGCGATTTTTGAAAAATCACCGCTAAATCCAAAAAAATAAATAATTTAAAATTAAAAATAAAATAATATTTGCAGCGATTTTCAAAAATCGTCACAAAATTCATTAAAACATTAAATTTAGCAGCGGTTTTTGAAAATTGCCGCTAAATTAAAAAAAATTAAAATTAAAATTAAATAAAAATCTTAAATATTAAAATTCATTATTTTCATTAAAGGATTAAATTTTTCTTAAGAAAATAATTAAAAATTAAATTAATAAAAATAAATTTAAAATTGCATTTAAATTAATAGAAAAATTCATTAAAAATCTAATTTTAAAAAAATAAAAAAAAATTAACAAAATTTTAATATATAAAATTTTAATAATTTTTAAAAAATATATAAAATCTTATTTTTTATTTTTAATCAATTAATTTATTTAATTTAACTCAATTAATTTATTTTTAATTTATTCTATTATTCTTTTAAAAAATAATCAATTAATAAATGTTTTTAATATATATTAAAAATATAAAATATAATTCTGAAAATTAGTTGTTAGATTAGTATATAATATATATATGTGCATATACATCAAGGGGTTCTTCGCAGATTAGGTGGTTCGCACGCGCGCGCGCGCATTAGAGGTCTTGGGTTCGAAACTTGGGGAGGGGAAGGCGCGCTGGGATTTAATTTCCAGCATCGCCATGTGGCGCGTGCACAAGAAGCCACGTGGAGCACCAAGGCTAGGCGAGCAAGGCGGTCGGGCATGGGCTGGGCAGGTCGGGTGCAAGCCGGGCTGGCTTGCATGGGCAATAAAAAAAATTAAATTTTTAATTTTAGCAGGGGTTTTGAAACTACCGCTAAATATTATAGAAACTGCTGGTAAATCACTTATAAAAATCACCGCAAAAAATATAATTAGCGACGGTTATTCCAGCAGTTGCTGAAAATTGCCGCTAAACACTCCGCGATGGCTAACTTAGCGGCGATTACCGCCGCTAAATGCAAAAAAAATTGCCACTAAATGCCAACTTTTTTGTAGTGTAATTTACATACTACTACTGCATCGTCGCTTGATATCTATACCCATTTTCTCAAGATGACAATCCAGTTGTGCCTACGTTATTATTTTTGATAGTTGGTCTGCAATATTCTCTATTGACATAATCTTCTGTAACTACACATCATTGCATGCTATAATCTCCTTAATAAAGTGGAAGGGCCACTCGATATATTTGGATTTCTAGTGAAACCTGAGTTCGTCAATCTATACAATGACCTCGTTGTTGTCACAATATAAGGGCATCGACAACTCAACGAATGGAACCACTTCTAGTTCAATAGATAACTTTTTTATCCAAATAGTTTTTTTTTGCAACATTGCATGCAACAACATATTCAGCTTCCATAATGGAATTTGCAGTTATATCCTACTTGGAACTCTTTTAACTAACTAGTCCACCATTACAAACAAATACAAACCCTGATATAGACTTTCTATCATCAATGTCAAATAGAAAGTCTGAATCAGTGAACTTGTTAACATGGAGATTGTTAATATATGCCATATGACTCAAATGTAGAGTGTATAAATGATACACTAAGATGTAAGTCAATATAGGCTTCACGAACCAAGTGTGGCAGCTTGGTGACAAATACATAATGATTGTTGCATTGATAAAATAAATGAGGTATGATTCATGCTTCGTACTTAATTGTATATAAATGCCTAAGGATGAAGTCTCAAGGACTAATTTGTGTGGAGAGTGGATAAAGTGTGACTTTAATTATAAGAGCACTCAACACATATGCCAGAAGTTTGGTACCTTAAAACATAGCCCTTGGTCTAGGTGTCATTGAGAAGGGACATCCATGATGCATGTGAGACTAATATGCATATTGCCTCTATCTTAAGAAAAACAATAGCTAAACTTACAAGGCTGGTGGTGTGGGATCCAAGGCTACTGTATGGATGTTTGTTAGAAAACAAGTTCAGTAGATATGACCTAACATGGGATTCCATAAGATTTACAAGTGTCTATGGAAACATTGGTTGCGGCTATGTAAATTCATCCTTTGACTTATGGTCACCATAGTATCTTGTATGTGGATTTGCATAATATTTTGACTCCATTATGAAAGAATATAGTAAAGGGGGTGAACTCGATGGTGATTGGATATGTCATGAAGCATAAGAAGGTTTTGAGTGATCCAAACACGATTCATTAACCCTTAATGGGAGAATGTCTCTTGGGCCCCATTGATGCAAAGGTAACTACTAAATCTGTGCACAGTAGGAATTTGATTTGAGAGATTGGATCTTAAATCAGATACTCTTAAAGTTATCCTTTCGAGATATCAAATATAATAAGGCCAAACTTAGAAGAGATGACACCTAATCCAATACTTTGTTTGGTTGAGACACTTTAAATCGATGAAAGGATAACATTACACATACATGGTTGTAGTATCCATTAAAAGGTTAGTGATCACTTTTGATCCTTTTACTAATTGAGAGCCTTAATTGATTGCTAGATTTTACTCAAGGTCTATGGTTTTTTTAGGGAAAAGAATCATTGTCAACATATGTAGAATCCTAATTGGTCACACATAATAGGACAAAACCTATCTAGCTCGTAATTTCCTCATCATGTTGTCCTATTACGTGTGACCAATTAGGATTCTACATATGTTGACAATGATTTTTGTCCCTAAAAGAACCATAGATCTTGAGCTGGCATTTCCCAAATGTTAATGAGATTAATATTAAGGAAATGAATGTAAATAACAATCCTAATAATATGGAAATAAAGTCATTTAATATCCTTGGTAAATATGCAAACCTTAATTTGGAAATAGATCCTTGTTAGCCTTTTGGCTGCACTCTTACCCTGCAATTAAAACACAAAACAAAACACAATAAAAATTTTATATATTTTTATTATATATTGGTGAGAGGTTTATACTCGTCAGTGTACGAGTGCAGTTGTAGTCCAAATTTAAATTTATATTTTCTGGATGAGTCCAGGTCGTCCACTGAGAGATTTATTTATGGCAAAATAAAAAGAATGTCACAAACACACACACACATTTGGATGAATTGGAAACAAGAATTTTTTTATGGATTTTCAAATAACAGGTGCTAGGAAATAAAGTAAGACAAAAATTAAATAAACACTGAATGTGAGATTATGAAATTTGACGACACTTGAGTTAAGACAATTTCAGCACCAACCCGTTGATTCCCAATTTTTAGCAGAAGAGTTTAGCAATATTAATTTAATTTCAAATATGAGGGTTTGTTATTAAATGCAATTAGAGATGATGATAGTTCTAGTTTTAGCAATCCCATACATGATATGTGAGATTCTAGTTTAAGCAACTACCATAAATCCAATTACAATTAATATACAAAACAACTAAATTAATCATCCGGGTTTGGGTATGATAGCGTTTCCAATTCTAGTAACTCTCATACGTGGCATGAAAGCTCTAAGTTAGGCTTACGCTCCAATCCAAACCTAGTGATTTCTTAATTTAAAATACACACTCATATTGAAATTTAAATTAATATCACTCATTTAAAGTGTAGATTTCTTTGGGAATAATTGGCGTTGGACACTGTCCTTGCCTTAACCCAAGATTGGGTTTAGCTACTCATCTTTATTTGTAAATTAATTAACAGAAATTTAAATGGCGTAATTTAACTGACAGAATTTAAATGACAGGAATTAAAATAGCATAAACTAACCGGCCATTTAGGCGGTGAATATTTAAAAGACAAGAATTAAAATTGCAGAAATTAAAATAGCATAAACTAACCGGCCATTTAGGCGGTGATTATTTAAATGACAGGAATTAAAATTGCAGAAATTTAAAGGCATAAATTAACCGGCCATTTAGGCGGTGATTAATAAAGTAACAATAAATGACATAAGAATTTAAAAGAAAAAAGAAATGAAGTAAGATCACAAGAGAAAATAATAAAGAAAATGAGAAAGAACAAGAACAATTCTCAAAGAGAGAATTCTAAGGAAACAACTAAACTTTTATTCAAGAATAATAATCACACTTACAAATGCAATCAAGTAACCTATTTATAGGCCACAACATGCAATACAAACCACACAATTTTCAATTATTCAACTAGACATAATTATATCTAATGGGCACTCACACACTTAAAGTTAAATGGATTTTAACTATAATACATAATTAAAGTTAAATGGATTTTAGCTAAAATACATACCTAATAAAGCACTCATAAAGTTAAATGGATTTTAGCTATAACACACACTAATAATTAAATGGATTTTAGCTAAAAGACACACCTAATAAAGCACTCACATAAAAAATAAAAATAGATTTCTATAAATTGATTTTTAATCTTCATTAGGATTAAAAATAATATTTGGGCCTTCTTCAAATGATATCTTTCATGAGATGCTCAAGTTGGGTCTTAATTCTTCATGGACTTGAATTCTTTTCATGGACTTTAATTCTCCATGGGCTTGAATTCTTTTTTCTTCATGGGCTTGAATTCTTCATGGACTTGAATTCTTTTTGGACTTGAATTCTTTTTTCTTCATGGGCTAGAATTCTTCATGGACTTGAATTCTTTTTGGGCTTCCAAGTCCACCTTCTTCATACCTATAAATAAGCAATTTATTAATAAATCATCTATTATATTATATATATATATTGATATGATATATTATATGGGATATTATATGCTTATATATTATATAGATAATCCATGCATGCATTTCATTGAGTATATATATGTATTATATTTACATGTTTATTATAATATATTATATATTATATATATAGATATATATTACACATAATTATTCAATTAAACCAATTTAAAATCAAAATGAGGGTTATAATTATAACAAAAATTTTACGAAATTAACTACTAATCATACCCCCCAACTTAAACATTGCTAGTCCCTTAGCAATCAGACTATACACTTGCCAATCTTTATTCGCAATAACTGTATGAATGTAAAAATTTCAAATTCGAAACCGAAATGCATAAAATCGAATAAGTAATTTAGCATTCTAAATCAGATTTTTGGTTAATGGTCATACAATCTCAGGAATGGAAATTAGGATAATCAACACATAGAATTACTCCCTCAAAGTTTTGACTTCAAACCTTACTATGGATTTTCCCTCCAATAAAAAGGATTCCTCAGGTGTACACACAAGAGGGTGCACCATTATAAGAGTAAATGTAGAACAAGTTCAAAACTTGGTGTCATCCCAAATACAAAGAACGTATTTTCATGAAAGAACAGGGAAAATGACATAGCTTCATGACTGGAATAATGCTCTAGATGAGTAACTTTTGAATTTAAACATGATTCCCTACTCCAAACTCGAATTCTGAGATCACATGATTTATAGCAGCAAGAGGGACCAGACCAGGTTGTAATGGGGCTATGAGGTTAATACTAGTTGTTAAATAAAAGGGTAAAGTGTGCAAATGGTGTGTTGGGAATTTTTTTTTTTTTTTTTTAACACTAATATCAAACTGGACATTTTTTTTTTTGAAACACTTGTGTTGAATAGCTAAGATAATTCTTTTTTTTTTTCACTTTTTTTCTTTTCTTTTTTTTTCTTCTTTTTTTTTTTTTATAATAAGTATGAAAGTAGCTAGACAGACTAATTCCCATAAACACACCAAGTTAGACAAAATTCATATGGTTATGGGTTAAACGAGGGTAACGAAAAAAAAATTATACTACAATTGGCTCAATGGGCTAGTAAGGGAGGTTAATGTAAAGAAAGAAAATGTTAATTGGCCCAAAATGAAAGAAATTGATCCCCTTATCATGCTTCAAAACAATGCTACTCAGTCATCTAATTCAGAATTTAAAACCAGTCAAATTCATCAGCTATCATACTAGACATTCAAAGCAAATTGATGTTTTGAAGCCATTGAAAAGATGAGATAAACAATAAAACATATTTAGAATAAGTGTTATTTCACTCAGAATTAACAGTTATTAGGCTCAAACACTCACTTGGGTAATAGTCTCCACTTCTATTGAGGGATCATACAATGTATTAATTAGCTAATTACTGTTACCTTTGACTTTATGACCAATAACCAATTTTAAATTTTGAATACCCGATGAATGCAAATTACTTGTTCTAATGCATATACGTTTTCAAATAAGAAATCAATGCATTCATGTTCCGTATTGCAAACTTAACCAGTTATTAGTGCATAACTCCAAAGCTTTAGGAATAGCATTATTTAAAACACATAATTTTTTTTTTTGTTTTATTTTTTTTTAATAATAAAAGTAGATAAAGATAATCAATTCACACAAAACTACAAGCATACAATAGCAAATTCATAGTTAATTATGAACCAGATAATTCATAAATAGACCTTACACCCCTCAACCTGAATTGCAGTAATAAAATAGGGTTGTTAGGAATACCTGTAACTCCACAAGTCCATTGATTTACTGTGAACTGCTAAAACTCAAACAAACAAATGAGCATACCATATAGTTATATATTTTCACACCAAAATAAAAATTTCATTCAAGTCATAAGATAAACAAAATGCGTCTCAAGAGTACAAAAAGTACTCCTTACTCAGCCACCTTATCATAGACTTGCTTAACAATATTCCACAGTTTTTTTTTTTTTAAGAGCACAAGAAAAGAAATTTCATGCAAGTTGTACAATAACTAGATGCGTCTCAAGAGTACTAAAAGTACTCCTTACTCGGCCATCTTATCATAGACTTACCTAACAACATTTCATAGTTTTTTTTTTTTTTTTTTAGGAACACAACCAAGAAAAATCCTACAAGTTGTACAATAATTAGATGCGTCTCAAGAGTACAAAAAGTACTCCTTACTCAGCCATCTTAACAAAGAGTACTCCTTACAGTGATAAATCTAAATTAATCGGACCTTTTTGACGTTTGTTTCTGATTGCCTTAGACCAGTCTATCCGAGGCTCATAAGGATCGTGCTGTGGAACATAAGCATGTAATTTCTCCAACAGTTCCTCAATGGTAGATGCAGAAATGAGAATCTTTCTTGCTGAAAGAGAAATGAATTTTTGATCCACAGCCTGATCAAGAAACGAGAGCAACCCATCGAAAAAATGGTTAACATTTAAAAGTCCAATGGGTTTGGTATGTAGATCGCTTTTGGCCCAAGAGATTATACAGAAGATTTCTTCAAGTGTACCAAAACCTCCTGGTAAAGCAATAAAGGCGTCTGATTGATACATCTTACAAGTCATGCGCTCAGACATAGAATTCGTTTCTATAAGTTGACCGCGTGTAATCCCGAAAATATGTGGTTCAGCCCAAGGGATTGGCATTACACCTACCACATATGATTTTCCAAGATGTGCAGCTTGTGAAACACAACCATTCAATCCACGACTTCCCCCTCCATATACCAAATTAATTTTTCTCTCCTAATTTTAAGCCAAGTTCGCTTGCTGCAAGTGCGTAACAACTATCGCTCCCAAGTTGAGAGCCACATAGTACACATATGGTCTTGATTCGACGAACTGACTGACCTTCCATTTATGTTTCTTTGTATGCCCTGGAAAAAGGTTTGGCGATCAAAAGTAGCTATACAACAATTTAACAAGAAATAAATACAAACAAAAATCATGCGTATGTACAAATAGTTGTGATTGTGGCTCACATCTTCCTCTGGTTTTACGTCCAGAAATGGCTTAAACACTTTCTATGAAGTGGGGATAGGCTTCCCATCCAATTTTCTTATAGATTGGCAAACAGGGTCGTTTTTAGTCAGATTCCCAAGACTGTAGCGTTGGTTGTCACTTATGAACTGGTCCCATAAAGCAAGAAGTTCTCTTTGCACTATTCCACATGGATGCGTCTCAAGAGTCAATCAGATATCATCCAAAGACTCCTTACTCAGTCCATCCTTTATGAAACTAATTTTATCTTCTCGATTTACGGATGTAAACCCCACAGATTTGCATCGTGTGTTACATGTCCAACGAGCACACTTGTGACAACCATTCACTCTTTTCGCTCTTCGTTTTTTCGCAAAACTACTCTTCCCCAAACCTGGAAAGTGCTTAAAACTAGGTGAAGTTTCGCCAGCTAATCGAACTTTTGCTTCGATCAGCCAACGAACATCTTCAGGGATGTTATTGCGCATCAATGTCCCAAGTCTTACACACCTACCAGTATAAATTTTTTTCAAATCATTCATTGGGAGAGATGGATAGTACTTGCGAATTTTTGAAAGCTGAAGATCCATTTTTTTTTTTTAAAGAAAACTCTAATAAGAAGAAAATAAATAAATAAATAAATAAAGAACTATAAACTTTACAAAATGGATGAGAGACCTGATCGGAGAATAACACAAAGGAGAGATGATTGAGCTCAAGAAGGGTGGCTTGCCTCATACAGATATGGAATCTCTTATAGAGCAATGGGCATCACTATTCCACACTCGGCTCGAGACCTGCCATAATTGCGCTGACACGCTTGGCGTCGTCTAGCGTCTCATTTTTCAACGTTTGACGTTTTTTCAACGCTTGGTGCCTCCTTTTTCAACATTTGTTAGTGTGCCTCTTTCTTTATAGGGCAGTGTGATTACACTGCTCAAGAAAAGTGGCTACCCCCAACGTCAATTCTGTCTCCCTATTTTGAATTTTTTTTTTTATTTTTTTTAACTCTTTTTTTTTAATTTTGTTGTTTTTTTTTTTTAAATTAATTTTTTTTAAAGGGGTTCAATAAAAGTATGTATACTACACAAGTCAATATTATCGAGTCAAACAAAATTATTTGCACAATGGATCAATTCCTAAATACACCTTACCCCCCAACTTGAATTGCACATTGTTCGCAATCAGCAATAAAAGGATAGAAGATAGGGATACCTGGCGGTCTTCAATGCATGAACTCGTATGCAAAAAATTTTGTTTAGACTGCACACAAAGAAACACTATTTGAGTCAAAATTAATTAAGTAATGCAGAAAAGAAACAATATATATATATATATATATATTTGGTTTAAATATATATTTATTTATTAAAAAAAATTATTTTAATTTTTTAGAGTTTTTTTTTTATTTTTTTCTTTTCTTCCAGTTAAGGATCAGATGAGTGGTTGCCCACCTAATCGTATAATAACTCTCATTCATTACACCACTTTTATTTTCAAAATTATGTAAATTAATTTTTCTCATGAATGCACATACATATTTTGAAAATGTATCATTCGGAGGTGTTGGTTTTATTACATCAGAGCACGACACATTAATTCGCACAAACACCTCACACATGTCTGATTTAATTTTATCCTCAATAACATAGACTATTCTAAAAGGTAGAAATGTAGACTTAAATGTAGATAGACCTATGACATCTTCACATTTTGGCTCTCGAATTTTATCCTCTTCTTCCTCCCAGGTTTTTTCTTCTAAACTTGTTTCTTTTTGGTCCAATTTTTCTTCTATGGCAGGGTACACCATCCTTGGGTCATCGGGTCTCTCAATTGGGTCATCACTCTTAGGAATGGGTGTTGGTTGGACTGACTCATGACTTATGGAATTTTGATTGGGTTGGATTGGAAACTCGTCAAGCTCACTTACGCTCAAGGTTTGTGTTAACAAGGTCAACTGATCTAGAATATCACCTAAGGCCTTAGAGGTTTGGTCTTGAAATTCGGCCACTTGTGTAATAAAACTCATTTGACCTTGCATAAGCTCTTGAAGGGTGTCCACTAAAAAATTTTCATCCTGAGGTTGATAAGTATCAAATCTAACCCCTTGTTCTAACTCGAATTGGTGAGACACTAGAGAGAAAGGTTCATGAGATTGGAACAAAGAGTCATCACTCCAAGGATAATTCCAATGGCCATAGGAATTGGGAAAATCAGTGTAAAGATCTGGGTCGTAGCCCGATAAATAATAATTCTCTCTCTGATTCTGGTTGAAAGAAAATCTCTCCTCACTGGGCTCGAGATGGCCAAATGCATTAGAAGGCATAGAAATGCTAAAATACTGAGACATATAGAATATGAAAATGACAATTCAACGACAGATAATGATGTTAATGAATCAATCAATGGTTCAATAATCATACCTGATCGTAGTCTCTTGCACTGTTTAGTAACTAATAGCTATCTAAATATATATATTTTTTTATTTTTTTTTTGCTATTTATTTTTTTTAATTTTTTTTTAAATTTATAATTTTTTTTTCTTTTTGTTTTTGCCTCAATCTCCCCGGCAACGGCGCCAAAATTTGGCTGCACTCTCACCCTGCAATTAAAACACAAAACAAAACACAATAAAAATTTTATATATTTTTATTATATATTGGTGAGAGGTTTATACTCGTCAGTGTACGAGTGCAGTTGTAGTCCAAATTTAAATTTATATTTTCTGGATGAGTCCAGGTCGTCCACTGAGAGATTTATTTATGGCAAAATAAAAAGAATGTCACAAACACACACACACATTTGGATGAATTGGAAACAAGAATTTTTTTATGGATTTTCAAATAACAGGTGCTAGGAAATAAAGTAAGACAAAAATTAAATAAACACTGAATGTGAGATTATGAAATTTGACGACACTTGAGTTAAGACAATTTCAGCACCAACCCGTTGATTCCCAATTTTTAGCAGAAGAGTTTAGCAATATTAATTTAATTTCAAATATGAGGGTTTGTTATTAAATGCAATTAGAGATGATGATAGTTCTAGTTTTAGCAATCCCATACATGATATGTGAGATTCTAGTTTAAGCAACTACCATAAATCCAATTACAATTAATATACAAAACAACTAAATTAATCATCCGGGTTTGGGTATGATAGCGTTTCCAGTTCTAGTAACTCTCATACGTGGCATGAAAGCTCTAAGTTAGGCTAACGCTCCAATCCAAACCTAGTGATTTCTTAATTTAAAATACACACTCATATTGAAATTTAAATTAATATCACTCATTTAAAGTGTAGATTTCTTTGGGAATAATTGGCGTTGGACACTGTCCTTGCCTTAACCCAAGATTGGGTTTAGCTACTCATCTTTATTTGTAAATTAATTAACAGAAATTTAAATGGCGTAATTTAAATGACAGAATTTAAATGACAGGAATTAAAATAGCATAAACTAACCGGCCATTTAGGCGGTGAATATTTAAAAGACAAGAATTAAAATTACAGAAATTAAAATAGCATAAACTAACCGACCATTTAGGCGGTGATTATTTAAATGACAGGAATTAAAATTGCAGAAATTTAAAGGCATAAATTAACCGGTCATTTAGGCGGTGATTAATAAAGTAACAATAAATGACATAAGAATTTAAAAGAAGAAAGAAATGAAGTAAGATCACAAGAGAAAATAATAAAGAAAATGAGAAAGAACAAGAACAATTCTCAAAGAGAGAATTCTAAGGAAACAACTAAACTTTTATTCAAGAATAATAATCACACTTACAAATGCAATCAAGTAACCTATTTATAGGCCACAAGATGCAATACAAACTACACAATTTTCAATTATTCAACTAGACATAATTATATCTAATGGGCACTCACACACTTAAAGTTAAATGGATTTTAGCTATAATACATAATTAAAGTTAAATGGATTTTAGCTAAAATACATACCTAATAAAGCACTCATAAAGTTAAATGGATTTTAGCTATAACACACACTAATAATTAAATGGATTTTAGCTAAAAGACACACCTAATAAAGCACTCACATAAAAAATAAAAATAGATTTCTATAAATTGATTTTTAATCTTCATTAGGATTAAAAATAATCTTTGGGCCTTCTTCAAATGATATATTTCATGAGATGCTCAAGTTGGGTCTTAATTCTTCATGGACTTGAATTCTTTTCATGGACTTTAATTCTCCATGGGCTTGAATTCTTTTTTCTTCATGGGCTTGAATTCTTCATGGACTTGAATTCTTTTTTCTTCATAGGCTAGAATTCTTCATGGACTTGAATTCTTTTTGGGCTTCCAAGTCCACCTTTTTCATACCTATAAATAAGCAATTTATTAATAAATCATCTATTATATTATATATATATATTGATATGATATATTATATGGGATATTATATGCTTATATATTATATAGATAATCCATGCATGCATTTCATTGAGTATATATATGTATTATATTTACATGTTTATTATAATATATTATATATTATATATATAGATATATATTACACATAATTATTCAATTAAACCAATTTAAAATCAAAATGAGGGTTATAATTATAACAAAAATTTTACGAAATTAACCACTAATCACCTTTAGGGTTTGGTGATCTATTAGAACAATATTAGTTGAAGTTATTTACCTCTTACTTAGGTTAATGGGCTAGATTAAGGAGTTTAATATGGGTTATAAATGACTAGTTTAAAATATTTAAGTAAAGCTAAGTCGAACAGAAGAAGAGCCACGCACATGAGCTTAAGCCCACACAAGATAGGACTTCATCAAGAGTCTATTTATACTCCTATTGAGAGACAAATTGAGAAAAAAGAAAAAGATAGAAAAAACCTAGAAGAGAGTGAGTCTCATCCATACACAAGGTGTGACCTTTTCCATCTAAATTCCACGCTCTTATTGAGTTAGCACTCCACGATAACCTAGGAAAATCACTCTTATTATGGTTGCAAGTGTTGTTTGCATGGATCATATGTTAGAGGCTGGGCATCTGTGCTAGTGACTTGCATTACAAAGGGAAACATCTTAACCTTCCTTCGTAATCTATTCCCTAGGAGCTTGTCATGTAACAAAATCCATGAATAAAATTTTTAAATTCCATGGTGTATGTTTACATAGATTCTTTTAGTGGTATTAGAGGCAACTCCATAGGAAATAGATTTGATAAGCGCATATCACATGTTTATTTAAATATAATCAATTTTTTTTTTGTCAAAGCCATCAAAAGGATTTTAATGAGATTGAAATTTGTATTTTATGATTTTAATGAGATTACATAATCCATGATTGATTAAAATCGGTACTTTTGAGGAATAATCAATCTATGAAGTGCTTATAAGACAATAATTGATTTAATGAATTAAAAGTCGAAAAACTACATTCTAGTGGTCGGGTGTGGTCGTTCGAGAGTCAAATGGGCCATTCTAGTTTTAAATGGGCCATTCTCATAGTCTAGTGTGTAGGCTACGAGACCTAGTTACAGTGAGCGTGAGGCTGTTGTGCAAGCCATGGGGCTTGCACATTGTAGCCACATAGGCGTGACCCAGCAACCATTTGGACATAATCATTACACTAATGGCCCGCAAAGCTGCTTATTCAAAAATTCCCCAATTTGTGTGAAAAAAATTAATTTTCTAATTAAATAACTATAATTTGACTAATTATAAAATTGATATTTTAATTAGTATTTAAGTGTTAAATATTAATTAATGTTTGGGGCACCACCCATGAAAGAACAAAAACAACATAACAAACAACAGGCCTTTTGGCCAACCATGCATGCATATCAGAGACAACAACTCACCAATAACGCGGAAGAAAAACTCAACATAAGTACATGCATACATGGATAGCGCTGACAAGGAAATTGCATGGTTTATATATATATATATATACAACCTGTGGCGGGTCCACACAAAAGAAATGACATCTGACACTTAAGCAAAAGAAACTACAACCGGTCCCCTATGACTAGATCTAATAGGATTGTCTTGTACATCATCTACCGAACTGGCTCAGACATCACTAGACCTGGCTCCAGCCTTAACCTTGCCCTCACTTGAAATGAAGAAAAGCAAAAGTGGATCACAAGACTCAACAAGCCTAATTAAAAATAAAGTCTAGAAGAGTAAGAAACAACCCAAACCACCGACACAAACCTAGTGCAATTTGTACAACTAATCCATGTATGACAAAGTAGGAATAACTACAATAAAATAAATATGCACATACTAGATCTTGAGATCTACATAAGACACACGGGCTTCGAAGTTCACCAACAAATCTACCGCTACCATCTAGGCAACACAAAACTAGTAACCTGAGCCTCAGCTCCTTTGGGTCAGTGCTATCGACACCTGAGATGACATCATACTCCTATCCATAAATCTAATCTTGGTACAACATTTCCGTCACCGAACAATTATAAGCCAAAGAATCACGCGCAAGGAACCCTACAATGCACATTCAGAATATAATGGCATAATAAGCAACAACGTGATACAAGACCCCTATAAGCCAAGCATCAAGCCATGCTAGCCCAAATAGGAATCCACATACAATGCAATGCTCATGCCTATCATGACTAAACATAAACATTAAATGATGAATCATCAATCCATATCATTGCTCTTATCCATCCCAAAATTTTCATACAATTATCTCGAAAAAGAATCAATATAAACATTAAATATGGAAGCTAGAATCAAATCTCAACATACCTCAAACGCTAATAATATTACATGATTGTCTCAACATAATTAATAATACAAGATTATCATAACAAAAGTCTTCCAAACATAACTTATAACATGATATAAGTTTTTCAACATGATTTTAAACAAAACATAAGTTTTTCAACATGACTATAAACAAAACATAACATAACTGGTACATAATAGGATCCTCATACGGAAACTAAATACATAAATTAACTTCATAATGCCTTGCGTCTTTACAATTCATCCGCTTGTATGTCTTCACTGCAAACCTCATCTGGAACGTTTGAATATTCCAGTGACAATGCTCACATTAGATGATGAATCATCTAAGTAAGAGTACATCATAATGCATATGTATGAATGCAATGCACATAACATCATAACTTTCATGTTTGGGTCGACTGCACCTTAAGATTACCCTCTATTTTTCTAGTCTCCTTGCCAAACCAGGGTGTATGGGTGCACCCTCGGCAAGGCAATGGCACCAGTACCTAATCCCAAACTCATGCAACGTATGACCGTGAATCTCATCGTACTCATATGCATATATCATCATCAAAAAATGTAAATGCAACCTACGTAATGCATAGCATACCATGACATGTCAACATGATAACTAAAACTTTCATGAACTGAATTTTGTATTGAAAAACGCTTCTAAGTCCTTTTCATAATTTAAGTCAAATTGAATAGTACCACTTATCTTGTAAAAAAACAATTTTGCCCCTAACGTAATTTTCTCTCAAAATTTTCATCAGACTTCCAATTGTACTCAACTATGAACCTTGACGTACCCTGACACCATAATTATTTAAGAAAATCATATTTCTAATTTTTCTCTAATTTTTCTAATTTCTCCAATTTCCTCCTATTATTTCCTCAAGATTATGAAAAAAATACTTTCTCATAAAATTTTCTCAATTTCTCTTCACAATAATTCCTAAAACAATATTCCTAAGCCCCAGAACTTTCCTCATAATTTTTAAAATCTATGTTCTATTTATTTCTCATTTTCTCTTTGATTTTCAAGCATCTATTGCCTCAAAAATCGATAATAAATACTAATTATGTATTTCTCTTCCAATTTCACCATCAAAAATTCTAAAATATCATTCTAATATTTATGGAATTTTTAAAGAAATTTTTGAAGATAACTTACCTTCCCATGGAGTGATTCGATATTCTTCTATATTGTGATGAAGTATCGATTTGCGTATTCAACAACGCCTTTTGCCACAAATTTTGCATGAACTACTAAACCCAACCTATAGGATTTGGTATTTTTCTCTATATTCTTTCTTTCTCTTTCTCAAATCTCTCTCTTACTCTCAAATCCTTTTTTCTTACAACTTTTCTCTTTCTAATTCAAGTCTTCCAATCTTTCAAGTTTTCTCTATTTATAGAGGTTGAATTAAGTTTAGTATAATTGTAGTGATCCACTATCTTTTATTATTTTATCACATTTCTTAATTATTTTTCACTAAATCTCACTCATAATATTTAATTATTTATCCACACCCCACTTTGTTTATCGCATTTCTCAATTAATTCACCCATTATCTTTGATTATTTGTCCATACTCTACTTTATCTTCCACATTTCTCTATTAAGTCACCCATTATCTTTGATTATTTGGTCACACTCTACTTTGTCTCCCACATTTCTCCATTAATTCATCAATTATCTTTGATTATTTGTCCATACCATATTTTTTCTCCCACATTTCTCCATTAATTCATCCATTATCTTTGATTATTTATCCACACTCTACTTTGTCTCCACATTTCTCCATTATTTCACCCATTATCTTTAATTATTTTTTACTTTAATTATTTTCAACTAAATCTTATTTTGAATAGACTATTCTTTCATTTTGTCCATAAATTTAAGCCAACTTTCTTATCCTACTAACTCTAAGTCCATTTACTTAGCCTTTTTTTTTCTCAACTTAGCCCACTAACTATAAGCCTATTTAGCCTTTTTCTTTTTCAATTTAGCTCACTAATTCTAAGCCCATTTACTTAATCTTTCTTCTTTTTTTGTTTTTTTTCAACTTAGACCATTAATTCTAAACTCATTTACTTAACATTTATTTTTTTCAACTTAGCCTACTAACTATAAGCCTATTTTGTTAACATTTCATTTTTCAAGTTAGCCCATTAACTCTAACCCCATTACTTTTCTCAATTATAATTTCTAATTGATGTCAAAAAATATTTTGAATACAAAATTAATTATTATTATTCTCAAAATACTAGGATATTACATTCTCTTCTCCTTACAAAACATTTCGTCCTCGAAATTTGCCATATATTATAAATCTCAAAATTTCATTCTCGATATTTAACATAAGATTGGTTGAATAACTAGGGAAGAACCTACCTGATTACCTATCTATGTTGTTCCATACTTCGAAACTTAAGGTTGAGATTATAAATATCCGAATAGTCCTGAACTCAACTTTCGCGTGTCCGAATATATATATATATATATATTTTACCAAAATCCTCGGAATAATAAAACACATTTTTCCCATAAAGAAGAGGAAATTATTCTCTTTTTTTTTTCTATTCTTTTCTTTTTCTTTTTTTTTCTTTTTTTCTTTTTCTTCCTTATTTCTTATTTCTTCTTCTTCTTCTTTCTTCTCCTTCTTCTTCTTCCTTCTTTCCTCTGCCGACCTTGTGCGCGAACAGCCACCGACTGCCTCCGCCTTTCAGCATCACCACCACCCCCAATGACTACTGTTGCCCCCTCTGCAACCGCCACCAATGCTTGCTCCCCATCGGTCGCAAGCCACCATGCGGCTTCTCCGGGCCCCCAGTCACCGATCGCCATCTCCGACAGCCCAAACAGCCCTCCGTCGACCAGATCCAGCCTCCGCTACCGCTACCAACTTCCTCGCGCGGCGACCAGCCACTGCCCAGCTTCCCTCAGCTGCCACCACGACCGTTGTCGTCCTTGCCACTGCTACCAGATCTGGGTCGATCCAACCCGACTCAGCCCACACCCGCCAGCGTCCATTGCTGTTCTTTTCAGGTCAGCCATTTTTCCCTCCTAGCCTTATTTTTGAAATCTTCCAATCTAGATCTCAAATTAGATTTAATTTGACCCGATCCACTTAGATCCATCACATCCATTTAGATCTGATCCATTAGATTTGTCCCTAAATCTGATTAGATCTACCTACTACCCCAAATCCATGTCAGGACCCAGGTTTCCATGTGGTGCTTGCAAATTCCTAAGGAGGAGATGCACCCCATTGTGTGTTTTTGCCCCTTATTTTGGCCATGAGGATGCATCTTTTCATTTTTCTGCCATTTATCAAGTCTTTGGTGTGAGTAATGCTTTCAAAATTCTGACCCAACTTTCGATAGGTGACTGGTTTGGGGCAGCCTTTTCACTCATTATGGAAGCTCTAGGTCGGCTTCAAGATCCTGTTTTTGGCTGAGTATCCCATATTTTTTCCCTCGAACAACAGGTTGTTGATCTTCAGCAACAAGTTGTCGACTTGCATGCCTATGTATCTTTATTGCAAAATTTATTATTTTCAAACCATTTTGCGCATCTTCAATTGGTTCCAAATTGGTCTCAATCACTACCTCATTTGAACCCTATTCCTGCACCTAACTCGAGCTTTGCTAACATTTTCGGTCCTATTTCGCATGAATCACTACCCGTTGATGATCTAAATCCATTCGAGAGCTCTGGTTATCCCATTATCTTAGATGATGTCTCACTTCCTAGCTTCTCAGAGACTTTTCCTCTACTCCATCCTAGTGAGACTAACGGTAGCCAGTGGCCTAAATATCCCAACATACCTGATCATGCCACACTCCCTAGTTTACCAGAAACTCTGTCTTACCCTAGCGAGACTAGCGGTGGCCAGTGGCTTGAATACCCCAATATACCTGATCATGGCACACTCCCTAGTTTACTAGAGACTCTACCTTACCCTGGTGAGACTAGCGGTGGTCAGTGGCCTGAATACCCCAACATACCTGATCATGCCACACTCCCTAGTTTTTCAAAGACTCTTTCTCAATTATACTATGGCGAAACTAACGGTATCCAGTGGCCTCTGTATAGCGACCTCGATGAGTTTGGAACCGACATTTTCAGCAGTCATCATCAGTATTGAGTATTGGCGACATTTTGGGGTTTAAATCCCTTTTTTTTTTTTTGTAATTGTATGGCTTGATCTCTTGTATCTGTATTGAACATATGTAATGAATGTTATATTTTTTTGGCTACTCTAATGTCTCATTCATATATCTTTATCCTTAATCGTGTATCAATCATGATTATTTCAGCCTCTTGCAGCTATTTAATAATTCATCAAATGTCGGCTCTTAATTATTACCTCTTTCAAAACCTTATAATTTACGTCCTCAGTCATAGCTAGTCATTAGATAACCTTAAGTTATTAATGGAAATTTCAAACCTATCATTTAAGAATTAGGTCCAATAAATCTTCCGAGTGCATATTCTGGTTTTTCTCTCACTCACTTCCTCACCTCTGCCATTACTTATTTCTCTCAAGCACGCCAAAGGTTCTCATAGTTATCAAGACAACTCTACATAGTCACACTACCAGCTTGAGCAGGTAGGTACTTACGTCACCTATGGTACCCCAATCCTCACTGAATTTTTCTTCCTAAAACTCTAAAGTTTCATCAGGACTCTTTAGATTCTCTATGGTCCTTAAAACATCATTATTTTTTTAAAAAAATTCCTTGGAAATCCCAAACCAATTTATCTTTTGAAGATCCCAAATCAAATCACGTTAACTGGCTCCAATCATTTCCTATAAACAACCAGACCTCAAAACTTTCCAAGAATTATTTTTCAAATGATACGTTAAACCCCTAATAACGATTCAGGTTTCCATGTGTTTGTATAAGGCATAACTTATTTGTGTGTCCTTTCTCACCAATTTTTTGAATCCCCAAACTCACTTGGCACACTAAATCGTAGGTACAAATTTCGTCACCTATGTCTCTCATTAATCACATCACCATATAGGTAATGCCTATACATCAAGTTTACCATGTCTATTTCACATATCAAATAACTCTTACTATGCAACCCAACCATATCCTCATGGCAATTACAAACATGACCCGATCCTGGACATTGAGATTAATCTATTTCTTGAGCCTCATAATGCTCGTCTCATTTACCAACTCACAAAATGACCATGAAACCTAGATGCAATAGGACACACCGTCTTCATTCAAGTCATCACACGTTTCTTTCTCTTTAAATCGTGTCTCCACAAATACTATCCATCTTATTCTAGGTCGATTCCTAGGCTTCTATTATTTTCTACCAGTTAATGGCACACCTCGCACTCCAGTTCATTGAAACTTGGACTCCATCATCTTAGTCAATGTTATTTTCCTATTCTTAGAATAGAATGTATCTAAGTCTGGCATCATATCTATTTGCTTTGACCCAAATCCTAGGGTTCTTGATCTACACATATTATTTCCGATACTCCAAATGATTCTAAAAAATTCTTATCATTCAATTCTAACTCAACAGCTAGGTTATGTCACATCAAACTGATCATCTATGATTCAATCATTCTTGATAACTACTAGTTATCGCAATGATTTCAATTAATCACCTCAAATCAACAGTCTCTAAATCTCTCATAATCATGGTTACTGAGTCAACCTTACACCGGAAACTCATCATCCCTAACTTCAATAGCTAGATTATTTCGCTTGCCTCAGCTTCCATCAGACTTCCATTATTTACTGAGAATAGTGGTCGTATACTGGAATCGTGTCTATTCATGAATAGTATACCAGGTAAGTTCCTAGGACAGAGAGGTGAATCACAAACAGACACACTTAAATACCAAGTCTTTCCTTAGCTAGAACTTTCCTAGACATGCACTTCCACTACACCACACTTAAATCCAGTATCTTTTGAGACTTCGATTATCCATCCCCGAATCACTAAATAGAGATTTCTAAATCTAAGTTTTTCTAAACCTCAAGTTCATGGATTCTTGATGATCTTTCGTAACTCATAGTTCGCTCTGATACCAACTGTAACGCACCATTTTTTCAGCGCGTTATAACTTAGGACAATTCTAGGATAATAATTTTTTTTTTTAAACTACGACTAAACCATATCATTGCTCTTATCCATCCCAAAATTTTCATACAATTATCTCAAAAAAGAATCAACATAAACATTAAATGCGGAAGCTAGAATCGAACCTCAACATACCTCAAACGCTAATAATATTACATGATTGTCTCAACATAATTAATAATACAAGATTATCATAACAAAAGTCTTCCAAACATAACTTGTAACATGATATAAGTTTTTCAACATGACTTTAAACAAAACATAAGTCTTTCAACATGACTATAACCAAAACATAACATAACTGGTACATAATAGGATCCTCATATGGAAACTAAATGCATAAATTAACTTCATAATGCCTTGCGTCTTTACAATTCATCCGCTTTTATGTCTTCGCTGCAAACCTCATTTGGAACGTTTGAATATTCCAAGGGCAATGCCCACATTAGATGATAAATCATCTAAGTAAGAGTACATCATAATACATATGTATGAATGAAATGCACATAACATCATAACTCTCATGTTTGGGTCGACTGCACCTTAAGATTACCCGTCATTTTTCCAGTCTCCCTGCCAGACTAGGGTGTATGGGTGCACCCTTGACAAGGCAACGACACCAATACCTAATCCCAAACCCATGCAACGTATGACCGTGAATATCATCGTGCTCATATGCATATATCATCATCAGAAAATGTAAATGCAACCTACGTGATGCATAGCATACCATGTCAACATGATAACTAAAACTTTCATGAACTGAATTTTGTATTGAAAAACGCTTGCAAGTCCTTTTCATAATTTAAGTTAAATTGAGTAGTATCATTTATCTTGTAAAAAGAGAATTTTGCCTCTAACGTAATTTTGCCTCAAAATTTGCGTCGGACTTCCAATTGTATTCAACTATGAACCTTGACGTACCTTGACACCATAATTATTTAACAAAATCAGATTTCTAATTTTTCTCTAATTTTTCTAATTTCTCCAATTTCTTCTTATTATTTCCTTAAGATTATGAAAAAAAAATACTTTTTCATAAAATTTTCTCAATTTCTCTTCACAATAATTCCTAAAACAATATGTCTAAGCCCCAAAAATTTCCTCATAATTTTTAAAATCCATGTTCTATTTATTTCTCATTTTTTCTTTGATTTTCAAGTATCTATTACCTCAAAAATCCATAATAAATACTAATCATGCATTTCTCTTCCAATTTCACCATCAAAAATTCTAAAATATTATTCTAATATTTCTAGAATTTTTAAAGAAATTTTTGAAGATAACTTACCTTCCCATAGAGTGATTCGGTATTCTTCTATATTGTGATGAAGACTCGGTTTGTGTATCCAATAATGTCTTTTGCCACAAATTTTGCACGAACTACTAAATCCAACCTATAGGATTTGGTATTTTTCTCTATATTCCTTCTTTCTCTTTCTCAAATCTCTCTCTTACTCTCAAATCCTTCTTTCTTGTAACCTTTCTCTTTCTAATTAAAATCTTCCAACCTTTCAAGTTTTCTCTATTTATAGAGGATGAATTAAGTTTAGTATAATTGTAGTGATCTATTATCTTTTATTATTTTATCATATTTCTTAATTATTTTTCACTAAATTTCACTCATAATCTTTAATTATTTATCCACACCCCACTTTGTTTCCAACATTTCTCAATTAATTCACCCATTATCTTTGATTATTTGTCCATACTCTACTTTATCTTCTACATTTCTCCATTAATTCACCCATTATCTTTGATTATTTGGTCACACTCTACTTTGTCTCCCACATTTCTTCATTAATTCATCCATTATCTTTGATTATTTGTCCACACCATATTTTGTTTCCTACATTTCTCCATTAATTCATCCATTATCTTTGATTATTTGTCCACACTCTATTTTATCTCCACATTTCTCCATTATTTCACCCACTATCTTTAATTATTTTTTACTTTAATTATTTTCAACTAATTCTTATTTCGAATAGACTATTCTTTCATTTAATACATAAATTCAAGCATACTTTCTTAGCCTACTACCTCTAAGCCTATTTACTTAGCCTTTCTTTTCTCAACTTAATCCACTAACTATGAGCCTATTTAGCCTTTTTCTTTTTCAATTTAGCCCACTAATTCTAAGCCCAATTACTTAATCTTTCTGTTTTTTTTTTTTTTCAACTTAGACCATTAATTTTAAGCTTATTTACTTAACATTTATTTTTTTCAACTTAGCCTACTAACTATAAGCCTATTTAGTTAACATTTCATTTTTCAAGTTAGCCCACTAACTCTAAGCCTATTAGTTTTCTCAATTATAATTTCTAATTGATGTCAAAAAATATTTTGAATACAAAATTAATTATTATTATTCTCAAAATACTAGGATATTACATGTAGAGTATGCTATTGGTAGTTGATGCCACAGTAGGAACATATCAACAGTTTCTTGTGTTGTTTTACTTTTATATACTTAGTTTTGATGATGAAAAATAATATTTTATTTAATTCCTAAGTCATGAATCAATTTCTATATCAAGTATTACTTTGTTAAAATGAAAACCAAATTATTTATATTCTTATACATGAAGATTTTCCCAAACATATATTATGATGAAATCTCCTAAAATGGCTTTCAAATTAGTTTTGAAGTCATTGGTCAACATAGAGCTAAAATTTTTCTAAGACAAAAGACCAACTAGAACATAAATGTGTTTGATGAAAAACTAATCTTAAATATGAAAGATCATTTATGTTAATCTCATATTTTAATATAAGCTTTTTAGATTTTGAAACATACATGAGAGGTTTTGGCTCGAAATTCAAATGTCTGAAAAATCCTTTAGTTCATGTATCATGTTTCAAGACTCTTTTTGGTAAGGTTTCAATGTTTTTCTAAGTCTGGAAGGTTAGCACTTTATAAGGAGACATATATGAAAATGTTTTCTTTTTAAAAAACTAACTCCCGGTAATTCAATAACTAACATTCATTAGTGATAAAATGATTTTTAATGAATTTTTCAAGAAATAGAAAGTGTATATCTTGGAGGTGCTAAAATCGCAAAATCCTAAGTTCCTACTAAAATCCAAATTCTACTTTCTTATTCTTATGGATTTTGATTTTTTTAGATATTTTTATTGAATCCAAATAGGGGGGTACTTCGTTATTTACATTTATGTATTAAATTAAATTGAAGGTAAAATATAAATTAAACAAAATAAGGACATTTACTTAAACTAAAGAAATGTATATATCTTGTGATGTTTTGTATCAATCAAGTGTGCTTCTTCATGTTATCAGTTGAGTTTTAAATTTTTCATAATGGATAGTCGACTATGTGGTTCTGTGCTGTCGACTATGCCCTAGGATAGTCGACTATGTTGTTTGATCTGTCGACTATTTAAGGCTTCTGTCGACTATTTTCACATTTTTGCATCTGTCGACTATGGGTATGTGTCTGTCAACTATGGAAAATTTATGTTATAAGATAGTCGACTATGCCTTCTTGTCTGTCGACTATGTCTTATTTTACTTGTAAAAATAGTCAACTATGCATTTTCTTCTGTCGACTATTCCTTTTTGCAGAAAGTTATAACAGCTAGTTTTTCAAACTCCAACGGTCACAAACGGCTACATTTCTCTTCAATCTCTTGGGATGCTTATATATACACATCAAGGGTGATCAAGAGCGAGCTGATGGATGGAAACGAGATGATCTAAATATTACAAATCATTTTAGTCGAAGCTTACAGTGTTCTCTGTGCTTTCATTGTTATACTTTTCTTTCCAAGGCTTTGTTCTATTATTGTTGATACATTCATTTAAGCCTTGTTTATTCTTGAGAGACATTATAACTAAGAGATTCATCTCTTAGATACTCTCATATTCTATATTTCTTATTCTTCCTACCTTGTGTAGCTAGAGGGCCCATTTAAGTGGGAGGTTTTGTATTTTCCTAGTCTCGGACTAGAGGACCTACTCGAGTTGAGTAGGGGGTTGATAGTGGATGGTTTGAAAAATCCTTAGTGAAGAGCTAAGGTAGTGGATTAGGCTTGGGTTAAGCTGAACCACTATAAATCTTTGTGTTCTCTCTTGCTTATATTTTTTGATTTGTTTATTACTGCTAACATTTCATTATCCTCACTTGCATTAAGTTTTTATTTTCAATTAAAAGGATTTCAAAGTTCTATAAAGTATTTTTAAAATAACCAATTCACCCCCCTCTTGGTGTGTGCCATAACACCTCCCGTTCTAACATCTTGAAACTGTTTACAATTTCTACTTAGTCGCCAAGTTGTTGATAGCCTCGCTATACTACTCAAAATCTGCATGCTATATAAACAAAGCCAACAACCAAACATGCATGCAACCATCTACAACCTACCCTATCAAGTTATACTTCATTCCACAAAGAAATAGAAGAGGAAGGTAAGCTCTTCATGGCTCCAAGACAAAAACCCAACTATATTACCTAAAACCAAGAATTTTTACCAAAAAGAAAAAAAAATGTTTGTACACTTGAGTCAATTCATTTGATATTGCCTTCAAATTAAAGACAATAGAGAGGAATGATGTTTTCCTGAAATACCCCAAGATGGTCGAACCAGATCTATCAGCCAAGACCTTATTTTCTTCTTTTTTTCTTCTTTCCTTCTCCACCATCAGCTGATTGCTCTCCTCCCTTTCTCCTTCTCAATTCTCTTATATATTTTGGCTAAAAAGGGGTGGAAATAAGCATTCTCACGTGCAAGGGGCTTCTAGAAGACCCTCCACCCTAGACCCACGATCAAACAGGTTAAAAAGTGGCCTCAAATTGCAAACCTGCGAACAAAAACTGTCAACAATTTCTTGCATACTGTCGACAGTTTTCCTCGACCAACTTGTCAACAGTTTCTTTAATGTTGCTGACAATTTTCTTCTTTTCAATACCTAAATAACACACATAACATAACAACACCTCAATAAATTATACCACATCAACAACCTCATTAAAATCATAAAATGCCAAACCTCGAATAACGGGTCATTACAAATCTTTCCCCCTTTAAAGAATTTGGTCCCCTAAATTCATACCTAACTACTTGAATAATTGAAGATGATTGCACCTCATCTCTTCTAGCTCCCACGTAGCCTCCTCGAGACTATGTTATTACCATTAAACCTTCATGTAGGGAATGATACAACTTCAAAGCACATTTTCTTTTTAGTCCACAATATTGATAGGCAATTCAACATATATATGATGCATCCTTCCTCACCTTGAGAGGGTGATAGTCAATAATGTGACCAAGATCTGCTACATACTTGTGAAGCATAGAAACATGAAAGATGTTGTGCATATGAGCAAGCTAAGGGGGCGAAGCTAAGCGATAAGCTAATAGGTCCCACTGACTCTAATACCTCAAACAGTCCCACATAATGAGGACTAAGCTTTCCAAAAACTTCAAAATGACGCATGTCCCTCATTGCATGACTCGAAGGAAGACATGGTCCCTGACAGCAAACCCCAAGCTGTCTTAATTCGTGCTCTAATTAGTTAAATATTCTCTAAAGTTTGCTCCACTATATCTACCCAAGTATTACTCTGTCCCTAACTTTAGCCTAGCAAAGAGGTGATCTGCAAGGTTGACCATACAATACCTCAAATGGTGCCATCTTGATACTAGATTGGTAGATGTTATTATAAGAAAACTTTGCCAATGATAGATAGTCATCCCAGCTCACATGGAAATCCAACACACAAGCACAAAACATATCCTCCAAAATCTGTATGGTTTGTTCTAACTGCCCGTCGATATAAGGAAAAAATGCCATACTAAAGGTTAACTGAGTCCCCATGGCACTCTGCAATGCCTCCCAAAAACAAAAGGTAAATTGAGGATCTTGATCTGATACTATGTTGGTAAGATCTCATTCGAGCTCCGATTTGGGTGATTCAAGATGCTATGGAACGATAAGATAAAGATCTATAACTTTCATGGTTTATGTTTTGAGTGATTCAGGTTGCATCACAGTCGAAATTGGTCTTCAAAGTGGAAACAGAATGCTGGAACGCAGCGTTTACGAGATTTTGGACAGCTCCGACACATCTTAGTAATTCGATCATAACTCTCTCATATGACCTCCAATTGGGGTGATTCAAAATTATATAGAACGACAAGAAAGACATTTACAACTTTTATGTTTTGAATTTTGTGAGATCCGGGCTGAATCATGGTCGAAGAATGCTAGAAACGTGGGACATCCTAATGCTACAGGTGCCATCCGAATGGCTTCCTCACCTATCTGAATGACCCATTTTCGCCACAAAGTCCTCACAAGGCTATCGATTCACCTTAAAACTATTTTAGGGTTGATCCTCACATAAAAATAGAGGCCCTTTAGGGTTCCGTTGATTTTTCGGAAGTCCCTTACGATCTTTCGGTTATTCATACAGAATTTTAGCTGTACCGAAAACTGTCTCTGATTTGATTGTTTTCGCCATCATAAATCTTGTCTTGAGATGCTCATTAATGTCATATCTTTTTCCTTAAATATCTAAGTTTCAAGGCACTCTCTACAGATGATTCAATCATTTATTAATTTAATTATGTGTCGAGGGTAAAATCTCATCTTTTCAGCCCAAAAATTCTTAACAACTTCCAATTTATAAATATACACGCAACTAAAAGACCATGACAACCAAGCACACAACCCAAACTTTATAACATGAAAATAATATCTCTACCTCTAACATTGGCTCATTACATTTTAAGTGGAAATACTTTTCATTGTGTTCAAACTTTTTACAATTTCGACAATGTGGTTTTCCTTTAAACCAACAATCCTTTTCCAAATGATTTTTTCTTTTACAAATTCCACATCGAGAATTCTTGCCGTTGTTGTCAACTTGTTTTCCTTCACTTCCTCTATTTCTAGAATTTTCTTTAAATTTTCTCCTACCTTTAAATTTCTGAGACTGCATATTAACTAATTTAGATTGAAGGGCATTATCCGTGTCAATTTCATGACGTCTTTCTAATATTTGTTCATGAGCTTCTAGTGAACCCATTAATTGGGCAGCTGTTAATTTGTCTATATCTTTAGACTCCTCAATGGCCGCAATAATTGGGACATATTTTTCTGTGCACGTAATTAGAATTTTTCCAACAATTTTCTTTTCAGAAATTTCATCCCCATAAGTTCTAAGTTGATTTACCACTTCATCAACTCTAGAGTAATATTGTTTTGCAGTCTCAGAATCTTTCATTTTTAGATTTTCAAACTTCCTTCTCAAAGTTTGAAGTTTGTACCTTGTTGCTGCCTTTGAACTCCTTCTGTAACTTATCCCAAGCCGCTTTTGTAGTTTCTGCTCCCATGATCCTCCGAAAATATTCATCCGTCAGGCTCATTTGTAGAGCTAGGAGAGCTAGAGAATCTTTTTGTTGATTCTCTTTTAGTTCCTTCTTTTGTGCCGCAGATAAAGTGGAAATATCATCTGGGTTAGTGTACCCATTATTAACGACATCCCTTAAATTTTGGCCATAAAAGTAGGTCTTTATTTTAATAGACCAAAAATCATAGTTGTCGCTATTAAAAGTTGGAATTAGAATGAATGAGCGGAATGCGTCGGCCATAGTGGAAGCTTACACCTAATAAATATCGAATGTAGCTCTGATACTACTGATGATATTTGGTCGAATAGAATGGGTTAATTTTAAGAAAGTTGGTTGGGAGTGGTTTTAGTAAATTTTGGAGGAACTAAGTTTGGAAGCTTGAAGTGTGGGACTCAAATTGGAAAGGTTAAGAAAGTGGGAGAAAGAAACAATACAGAAGGGATGAAAGTTTTGACTTTTCAACAACTATTGCTTTGCTTTGATTGCTAACATCAAGAGGTACATTATGCCTATTTATGGGCATGAGAGTGGCGGTGGAAACATTCCACCTCCATGCTAGATTCTTCTAATTACCCTCTTTTTAAATACAAAACTCTAGATTATTCTAAATAACTAACTAGTTTTGAACTTCCTAGAAATAACCACAAATGCTTCCAAGTTCTTCTAATTTCTTCTAGAAATTCTTTTCTAATTCTTTCTAGAAATGTGCAGCACATCTTATCAAGAACGTATGTGAACAGAATCTCTTTTCACTGAAAAACTTCATCTCCACACATAAACTTAAGTCATGTAAGCATTAGTGAAAGGCTAAGGTAATTTTAAGTGCAAGGTCTATCTAGTTTTCTGTAGTTTCTCCAAAATCTAAAAGCACATTGAAAATTCTAATTTGTTCTTAAAGACCCTAGAATTTCTAGCTCTACTAGTCCTGCTTCAATGGGTTTTAGTGAAGACAACTAAAACCATTACACAACAGCACATTAGTCAATGACCATGGTTCACATCATTGAAAACCACTATAGAAAACTAAATACAGAACTTGAAACATTAACATTGAAAGATTAAAAAAAAAAACCACCTCAATATCAGGATAGGTGTTGGCAGAATCAGTGTCACCAATCAGGCATTGTTATTATGAGTTTTTGTTACTGAAAAATTCAATACCTCAATGTTAAAACCAAAAAAAATAATAATAATAAAATAAAAGGAAAGGAAAAAGACGAGTTTCTTTTCCATCAAATTTCCGCTTCAATATAAATCTAATCCACTGACTACTTTATTATTGATAAGTCAGAAGTATACCTCAACTGAAATTCAAAGTATAGTTCCACAAGGCTTGAACAATTGTACAAACTTTGACTACTACAACTATGTGCAAGATTATACAACTGAGGTGTGGGCCCATATCCTTGGTGAGAGCTAGAGCAAAGAGGACGAAAAAAGACAACATTTTAAATCGCTCAGTAAAAGCTTAGGGACACAAATAAAGAACAATACATCCAAAATATTTTCACAGGGTTCAACTAATACTCAGCATCTCGATATCAAGAATACTACATCAAGAACAATAACACATATCAGTGACAAACCATGCATACCTTCGTGCTGTTTTCCACTTCCAAACCTTGAGGATTCCCAATAAAACAAATGTCCCAAGATACAACCCCATTAATACTGCTCAAATGGCTATGCTTGACTACGTGTTTATTTGCAGACAAAGCAAAAAATCTCAGGATAAATAAAGTACGTAGGAAAAGCTGCAGGTTTCGCACAAACCAAGTATGTAACCAGAAAATCAGTGGACGGAAACAGTATTACACTAGAAATTTATGGGATTCAGAATCCTCCAAGCGCTTGCTTGGAAATTAAACAGAAGAGAGAAGGTACCTCCATGCTCGCAATCCACTCTGGGCAATTGGCACCATAAATACCACATTTCCTTTCCTACAAATCAGAGCCAGAATATCAAACTCCTACATAAGTACAAACTAAATTTTGATTACAAAGATCATTTATTTTACAAAAATATCCAATACTGCTCTACCGGTTCAAAGCCACAGCTACGGATTGCATTTCCAACTTTGATCACAAGTCATATACTTCTTTGTAAGATTGCCACACACATTTACCAGTCTGCAGAGAGAAATAGGCCACAAAAAACATGAAAATTAACTGTTAACAAAAGCTAGACAAATAAATGGATAAATAAGCCACAAAAGGACATTTAGGAAAAGAAAGAAAATCCATTACATAAGGACAACATATAATCCCATTCTCGATTACCCAAGCATCGGATTATTAGGATATTTCTCAGCACTCATGCTGAAACAAGAACATAACACATTGATCGAGATTGACACGAAATTTGAAATAAACAAAAGGATATAATTTCTAAAGATAATCAAAGTCGTTACAGTATTTAGCTATCTAAAGGGATCATTCCATATGCATCGATCACACAACATATGGATTCATAACCAAAACAAAACAAAATGCAACTTAAATTTACCTTAGAAAAATATGAGGATATACAATTGTGTATCTCTGATTTCAAGGCGTCAAATTGAGAAAAGCAGAGAACACTAAATCCTTCAATTTTTGCTTCAGCACCGTAGAATAGAATGCCAGGCAACTCCTAAAATCCCCCCCCCCCAAAAAAAAAGAAAGTTCACAGAAATTAAAGTACATAATATGAATTTATCACAAAATGTGAGTTTTGTCAAAAACACAGAGGTAAGGAACTGTAGTTTTACCTGAAATATAGTAGAATTTCTAGATTTTTTTAGGATGATCACATTCCAGGAAGAAATTGATCTCATTGGATGCAACATAGACTAGGAGAACGATCGCGGAGATAGACAACAGAGCAGGTGATTGGAGCGAAATAACACAATAGATCTTGCGGATTTCATATAACATCGATTAAAAACACAATAGACTTCCAGATCCATATATTGATCCATGACGACTCAGTTTTGATTTCAGAAAGAACAAAAGAAAAGAGTGCAAGAGACGAGAGAGAAAAAATCGTGAAGAAAAGAGATGGAGTGAGAAAAAAAAAAAAAATGGAGTGCACGACGTTAAACAAATTGTTTGAAAAATTATGTGGTAGCAGTCAGCAGTTTTTTTTTTTTTTACCTGCTGACTGCTGCTAAGAAAATGTTGCCGTAAGCCAGTTATGTGGTAGTGTATAAAAGCACAGTTCATTTACACAAACTAGCTCTGACTGATCGACCTTTCCTTCCTTCGATGTGGTAGGTAGGTAGCTAGCCAGCCATTAAAAATATGTTAAAGAAAGATTCTAGATTGAAATTTCTGCATGGGTTGGGTGAGCATTGAAAACTTTCTTAATGAGTAAATAAATATGCATGATAAATATATCAGGCCAATTCTAGTATACCAAACTCAGCATTGATATTAATATATTATCATTGAAGAGGAAACACAACACGAAACACAACGTACATGATAATATTACTGAATGAAAAGAAAGAAAAGTATTCGACATTAGAATAAACGTCTTTTACTGGAGGCACACGCATAATATTGCATATATATATGTATATATAGGTAGACGGCCAGGCCAGCCAAATACTATCAGTACCGTCAAAAACAACAGCACGCAAGCTATCAAGGCATGGGAAGCCATTTCTGGTTCGGATTACTAGTTGGTGGGTATAAAATGATTTTACGAAGGCTTGGGTCGGAATTCTTCACATCCATCACCATGCGGTACTTCAAGTTGAAAATGGTACCATCCTCCGTAAACATCCAGCGCTGGTTAGGCGACCCAGAGCTACAATCACGAATTACGATGCTTCTTTCTTGTTCATGATCATCGCAAGCCAAACAGAAGCCAATATGATCCGGATACGGTCTTATGGAACCATCTGGATAAGGAACCCATTGTTGGTCCACGTTGTTGTCACATTCTTCTAGCCACACATTTCTTTCTTGTTCATGATCATCGCAAGCCAAACAGAAGCCAATATGATCCTGATACGGTCTTATGGAACCATCTGGATAAGGAACCCATTCTTGGTCCAAGTTGTTGTTGTCACATTCTTCTAGCCACACATTTCTTTCATGTGCTTGCAAGCAAAGATCCATATATCCAACAATGGATATAACCAAAGGTTGTGTGTTATTGGTGCCAAGCCATCCTTGTCGGGAGGCAAAAGTATTAGTATCCACAGTGAGTGTGGTTCCACTAGTTCCAGAGGGAGTAAGGACGAGTCCTGATTCGGGGTTGATGATGGTTCCGTTGACCCATACTTGCCAAATGGTGGCATCCTTAGCGGCAGTTGAACAGTTGTAGATCATCACATATTGTCCCGGACTGTATCCATAAGTGGTCAAACATTTACCATTAGAACGAATCGTGCCATCCCTTTTCAAGGTCCATAATTGGTTAACATCATCATTGGATTTGCATGGCCACAATATTATTGGATTTCCATCATTATATCGTTCGTCCGCAACGTCAACGCAGAGACCATCTCGACCACGAATGTGCACTATTGGCTCTTCATTTGGACAGGTATCATCATCATGATGGGCTACAACAGGCTGTATAAGTTTAGCAAACTGAGGTACTGAGTTTCTGCAAATGAATAACATCAATAAAAGGTTTCCAACAACGCTTATATGATTAACATTGTCCACAGGGACGGGGAGATTGGAGCGTGATCTTAATTGAACTGGATTAGGAAAAACTCCTTCCTTAGACTTTTGGACTGCTCCAGAGAGCGCATCCCAACTAGTTTCGAGTTTCGTCATGGCAGGGCCTGGTGTAAAATTTTCGTATCTGTTGCATCTAATGCTTTGAAGTACTCGGCGTTCAATGTATCCGAATCGTGCTGCCTCAAGAATCATTTGAACGCAAACTATGAGCGAACGAGCAACGGCCCTATTATCGGGCTCATTAGACCAATATAGATTGTTGATTGCGCTGGTTAACTCCAAGATTCCAAGGGGGATTTCTTCTCTAGATGCGTGTGCAACTCTTTCAAGGGAATGATAGTTACTTCCGAAGGGAAGTGAACTTCGCTCTGTATCAGTAAAAAGATAATTCTCTGCATGTTCGGGAGAATCTTGAAAGAAGAAAGATCGACCTGTGGAGCTATACGCCACAGCATATGCATTGGTCATGTCAATTCCCAACGCAACGCTATGGCCTTCACAATTTGACAGCTGAACCATGAAATATCTTTGTGAGTCTGGGACAGTGGATGGTTCACGCAGCACAGGTATTCCAAAACGAACGTCGTTTAAGTTTGCCAATTGATCTCGTAGTTGTTGTATCAACTTCGAGTAGCTAGCCTTTGTGGCACCATCTGTGGTAAAATTAAATTCGGGCAGGTTCATGAAGAGAAGAGAGTGCTGATCCCTGGCCATTGCTGTTAACAATGAAGCCGGTTCAGCCATAACCGACCACCAAAACCATAATGGGATTGCCACCCATATTATTCTCACATCCATAGTTGCTCAATGAGTACAAACAATTACCTAGAGATGATGGGTACTGTACAAGGAAAAGGATGACTGCATTGAGCTTTTTATATAGAAACAAGGAAAAGTCATGGTTCAACAATATACATTAAAATGATATATTGAGGAATTTAATGAAAAAAATTAATATTTTTGTTTGTGATTGTTAATAAAGAAGTGGTTGGAAGTTTTTGTAATTTTCCAAATCTAATTATAATTTTGGAGTTTAGGAGTTGGATAGGTATATAATTAATTGATGCATAACGAGTAATTACATGTGATGTTATTTTTCATAAAGAAAGGAAAAAGATAAAGTAAAAATAAAAGTTAGGGAGTAAGGTTTATTTCTTCATTCCTCTCCTTCTCTCATTCTCTCTTCTTCTCCCTCTGATTTCGAGGCTTCAAGAATGATGTGATTTTATATCCAAGGGTTGTTTCTTTGATTCAATCATTTTAAGTCTCTTAAGGCAAATTTTCTCCCTCTTCTCTATCTAAGAGGCCAGTTTTTTCTTTTTTTAATTCATTCAGAAAACTTGTTCTTTGTATCTCAATGTGCTTCCTTCAAATTATGTTAAATATTGTTCAAAAGCTAAAGGGGGTTTCACTTCACCCTATATTCTTAAGAAATGATGCCTTGCATATTTTGGAGTTAAGAACATGTGGAGGTAAAAAAGCATTTTGTGTATATTGTGAAAAACATATGGACATGCATGACATTATATATGTTTACCAATTGAGTTTGTTTATACATAAAAAATATTTAGCGCACTTATTATTTTACATTTCGGCTATGATTTGCGTTGAGGGAAAAAAGATATCTATATGATTGGTGAGTAATGTGTGGGGTATTAATATTATCGGACTGCTATAGATAACGGGCTGACAAGGTAGACATACCGCACAAGCGCCTAAATTCTGATTGAAGGTGAGAAATGAATGGAATATCTTTATTTTTTTTAATATATGCTCTTTTTCTTTTTTTATTACTTTAATATCTATTTTCCATATACTATTTTCTTTTTTCCCCATCTGCTCTTTTTCTTTTCTTACTTTAACTAGTTGAATCCTTTCATAAAGTTAATATGCAACTATAAGTGTAACAAAATTATATATGCAAATATTACATTAGAATTTTATTTTGACAGCAAATAAAATTTAATAAAAAATTAATGGTAACATCTAAATAGTAAGCAAATGTAAATTTAATTCTTATAAATATAAACAATAGATATGAAGTTAAACAAAAACAATAGATTTTAACACTCCCCTTTATGGTATCAGTGGGCAATGCGTGGGGTATTAGTTAATTAATTTCACAAGTCTCGTAATTACAATCGCCGTTTCTTCCCTAAATAGAGAATTGAATTTTTATTTGATAATAACTTCAATTACTTAAAGTTGAAGCGGATGATAATTCTGCCAAATGGTATTTTTAGAGATTGTTTACACTCCCCATTATAAAAAAAAAAATTAGAGTGTGTTTGATTGCATTATCTAGAATTTAATTCTAGATAATTTTACCTAGAAAATAAAAACCACTCCACTCCATTAAAAAATAAATTCATAGAAATAAGTTTTAAATACTTGTACCATACACATTTTTTCATAAAAAAGTTAAGAGTGTTTGATTGTTTTCATAGAAAATATTATAATAATTACACATTTTTTATGATAAATGTGTGCAATCAAACACACTCTTAGAAAATATTTGATGACAACAACTTTAGTATTCTTAATTTAAAAAAAAAAAATTGTGAACCCATTATGGAGAGCTTTTTGTTCAATGAAAGTTTTCATTCTAATTTAATTTCTAAAATAAATAAATATAAAAAATATAAAAGGTATCCTCTTGCACTTAGGTTGTGTTTGATTAGAATTATTTTTCATAGAAAATGTCACATCAATAAAAAAAATTTCATACATACATATTTGATTATTTAATATTTTTCGTAGAAAATTTTTGTGGTACAATTCATTGAAACATATTTTAGCTCATTTTCTATTTAAAATTAAAATTAAGGGGATGTGAGAATTGTTTTCTATAGAATTAGAAAATATTTTTTTTTCTATCTTTTTCTAATTAATAAACAATTCTCACCTCCCCTAAACTAACAAGCTTAAAAGAAATATCAACCACAAAATCAGGTCAAGCCAAATTAACAAGCTTAAAAGAAAAATCAACCACAAATTAACAAGCTTAAAAGAAATATAACAAATCAACGTAACAAATCAACCACAAATAAACGAAATATAAACTAACAAATCAACCACAAATTAACAAGCTTAAAAGAAATATAAACTAAAGTGAATGGGCCGGAGGATTTTCCAAATCAACTGTATAAACTAACAAGTATAAACCACAAAGAAATATGAACTAACAAATCAACCACAAAAGCTTAAATGAACCACAAATTATATATCAACCACAAATTAACAAATCAACCACAAAAACTTAAATGAAAAATCAACCACAAATTAACAAGCTTAAATGAAAAATCAACCACAAATCAACCACAAATATAAATCACAAATATCAACCACATATTAACAAATCAACCACAAAAGCTTAAATGAGAAATCAACCACAAATTAACAAGCTTAAAAGAAATATAAACTAAAGTGAATGGGCCGGAGGATTTTCCAAGGCTCACAATATTATCAGGTCAAGCCCAATAGACTTGTTTTGGCAAGTCTCGCGGCATCTTGGGGGTCTCCTGGCACATTGGAGTCTCGCGACACCTTGGGGGTCTCTCAGCACTTTGGGGTTTCTCGGCACCTTGGGGGTCTCCCAAAACATTGGGGTCTCGCGACACCTTGGGGGTCTCTCATCACTTTGGGGTCTCCCATCACCTTGGGGGTCTCCCGGCACATTGGGGTCTCTCGTCACCTTGGGGGTTTCCCAGCACATTGGGATCTCGCGACGCCTTGGGGGTCTCTCGTCACTTTAGAGGTCTCTCGTCACTCAGGCCAGCCAATTTTTTCAAGCCACCCGATTATTTTTAGTTTTCTGATCATCCTAGCTCATGAACAGTAAAATCACATTTCCCACATTATAAATTCATTGTTGTATTTGGAAACAACAAAATGAAATGGGAAAAATGGAATCAAATCATCAAAACAACACCTTATTTATAAATGTAGAGAATTGATGTATCTTGTAATACCCCATGTTCGTATAAAGTTGTCACGTAATTTCAATGAGTTTAGAATACCAAAAAATTGGCTTAATAATAGTTATAAGTACCGAATTAACTATAGGGAATGCCTCGAAGTAAAATTGTTTAAGGAAAATGATACGGTTTTAATGAGCGTTCCAAGATAAGATTTATGGTATTGAAAGAAATTGCATCGAGAACGATTTTCGGTACAGCTAAAATGCCGCTGCTATTTAGGCTGCAAAACCGAATAATTGTAAGAGGCTTTCGAAAAATCAACAGAATCCTAAGGGGGTTTCGGTTTTTCGTAATGAGCAACCCTTCAATGGTTTCGAGATAAAACGGTAGCCCAGTAAGGATACTAGGGTGAAATCGTCTTTTTAACTAGGCTTCAAGTTATTAATTTTGTGTTTTCAGTATCGTAATGTCAATTAATTCAGTATTTGAGGGTATTATTGTAATTAAAGAATTATTCTAATGAATTTAGGATAAAATTTGACGTCTAAATATATAAATTTGTTGTTAGTATAATATAATATATATATAGTTATATATATGTATGTACATGGCTGGGCGCCTCTGCAAAAATTTCATGGCCGAGATTTGCGCAAGATTGAAGAGATTTTAGCAGGATTTAGGGAGAGATATGACAGCTAGATTTGAGGAAATGGAAGCCGAATTTGAGAGATTGTGTGATTAATGTGATGTATAATATATATATGTGCACGTTGGAGAGCAAGTAGTGGCTGCCTGTAAATAGGCAGGAGGTTTGGTCGATTGAGAAGCACTAAGAGGAGAGCTGAGAGAGAGAGTTGCGTGAGAGAGGGAGTCCGGTTGGTGGCTGCCCCAAAGCAGCAAACGGCCATGGCTGCAAGTTCGACTGGAGCAAGGGCTGCCATGGTAGCTTGAGTGCAAGGCGGAGCTGCGAGCAGTGAGTTGGGGCCAGATGCACGTGGTGGCAAAGCTTGGTGGAGGTCAGAGCAACGGCCAGCGAGGCCAAATGTAGCCAAAGTTGGCTGCCAACTGCAGACGGCCATGGCCGCAACAACAAGCTGCTGCAAACGTGGCAGCGGCCGCAACGAAGGCTGTGCGGGCTGCGGTTGAAGGGTCCGGCAGGGTCGAGGCAGCCGGCGAAAGGCTGGGTGGAGGCCGATGAAGGGCGAAGTGGAGGCAGTCGCAGGCGTTCGTGCGCAGGAAGTTGCAGGTTGTGCGGGAGGAAGAAGAAGGGAGGAAGGAGAAGGGAAGAAAGGAAAAAAAAAGAAAGAAAGAAAAGGAAAAAAAATAAAGAAAAAATAGGAAATAAAATATAGAAAAATCCTAGAAAATTCTAGGAAAATGGTTAAGCGAGATTTATTACTATTCCAAAGATTTTGGTCAAGAAAATTGTCCGAGCACGCATTTTGGGAATATGGCACGCATACCGAGGAAGCTGGAGAGACAAAGTCAAGGTAAGTAAAGTTCCCTAGAAAATTTCAGAAATTCAAGAATATTATTTTATGAATTTTCGTAGTGAAATATTTGAGAAAATATTTTAGAAATATTTAGTTTGGATTTATTGAGAAAAAATAGAGAGAAAAATAAAGAAAATGCAAGAAATTATGGAAAAAAGGTTTTAATGTTTATTTAAATAGATGTGGTGATTAGGATGCTTTGAGGCTTAAGTTGAAGTGATTTGTGCGAATTTTGAGGTTGGCACGCAAATTGAGACGATGCATGTATTTTGATGCAAAACGCAAATATCAAGGTAGCCCGATAAGCTTGAGAAGGTAAGTGGTACTTCTCAATTAGATTTAGTTTTATGGAAGATGATTGGTTGTAGATGATTTATGTTTTAAACTCCGATCTTCGAGGATACTTTCATCATATTGACATGCTCTAATATGTATCATTCACGTAGACTGCATACATGACATGACTATGAAATGCATAAATATACGTTGATATCATTGATTACGCATATTGTGGTCGTAGAGAGTACGAACTGGCACCGCTGCTTTATCAAGGGTGCACCCATACACCCCGGCTTCGAAAGAGGTGGCCGTAAAAATGGTAGGTAGTATAAGGGGTGCAGTTGACACCTATGATGAGTAAGACATTACATTCATGCACGAAATATATTTTCTATACCCTTACTTAGATGATTCATCATCTAAGTTGGGTTTTGTCCCTAGAATATTCAAACGTTTCAGATGGATATTGTAGCAGATACGAGAATGAATGAGGCATGAAATGATACTTATCAAGGTGCATGATAAATGAAATGTATGTTATATAGCCCATGAATTTATGTTCTGCTACTTTGAATTCTGAACGTTTTGAGGAATGATGATATATATCCTTATAGTTAATGAAGATGTAAGAATTGATTTATGATCATTGTTAAGATATCAGGTTTCAATCATTGCTTTCGCATTTGATGTGTAATAATGATTCTCTTTCGAGATAAATGAAAGGAAAGTCTATGACAGATTCAAGAAATGATGTGGTTTAGTTTAGTATTTGAAAGAAAAAATTTATTGTCCCAGAATTGTCCCAAGTTATAATGCGCTCGAGAAAAGCGGGGCGTTACAATTGGTATCAGATCCTAAGTTTAGTAGAAGACTTAGATAACTCTGATATAATTGAAATCAGAGTTAAATCCTATTTGGAGATTATAAAATAACAATTTGAAAATTTAAAAGGATTCGATGTTGATAGAACCAGTTAGTAGGAACCTCCAAGTGGAGGCTTGGGGGAAAGAAATTAATGGTTCGTAAATCCCTATTTAGGAGATTCGGGGATTGTCAGTTGAAGGTTTAGAGATTACTGGATTTAAGGTCGTGTAATGGAAGTGCATGTCTAGGAAAGTTCTGGCTAAGGAAAGACTTGGTATTTAAGTGTGTCCATTTGTGACCTATCTCTCTTTCCTGGGAACTCACCTGGTATACTATTCACAAACATACACTATTCCAGTATCCAGTTACTATTCTCAGTTAATAGTGGTAGCCTGATGAGAGCTAGTACAAGCAGAATGATCTAGCTATTAAAGTTAGGAGCTGATGATATAATTCGGGTGTAAGGTTGACTCGGTAACCATGATCCGAGAGATTCAGAAACTGTTGATTTGAGATCATTAGTCGAAATCCTTACGATGAATGATAGGATAGCTAGTAGTTATCAAGAATGATTGAGTCATGGATGATTAGTCTGATGTGACATAGTCTAGATGTTGAGTTGGGATCAAATGATATGTATTTCGAGGACCCTTAAGTGTTTCGAAAATGAAATGAGTAGATTAGGGATCCAACGAATTGAATCAAATGAGGGACTGAAGATGCCAAGTGATGGCGTATGAGTTGCATCAATTAAATAAGCTGATAATGGTGCAATCGATGTGACTCGCAGAGATGGGATGAGGAACCCTAGTAGCGTGACGGCACTACTGGTTCGGTGTTTGGAGTGACAGATAGGAATTTAGGGACCCACGAGCAGAGGTCTGATGGATGGCTTGCGATAAGGTATGGGAAGCCCGTCAATCGAAGCATCATAGCAAACTGCATGGGAAATGATTAGATGCTGAAAAATCAGGACAGCCCAGTAGGGTTTGTACCTTGTATGGGTCTAAGTCCCAATGGTCTAGGATGCGAGGTGTGCCACTAATTGTGATTGATTGAGGCCAAAAGCCTAGAGAATCAATCCGAAATGAAATGGATTGAATATGAAATGAGTTTCCTATTTAAAGAACTGCATCGGGGTTTGCAATCATCTTAGGAGAGGGTGACACGATGAACAATGCGAGGCTCGAGGAGTAGAATACCTCGGTATCTAGTATGGCAATGGGATCATGAATGGCCATGTGCTGATAGTCAACTATATCCAAATAGTGAATGCGAGAGTCAGTGAATTCTCGGTAAACGAGATTTCAGGTAGTAGAGCATGGCCTTGATGATTAGTTGGCAATCTCAGTTCTAGGAAGAGATCGGGTACCTAAAAGGCAAGAGTTGCTTGTAGGTCATATTGACCCTAAGGAAGAATGATGAGAGACCTAGTCAATAGAGGTTGTGACTATGGTTCAATGTGCTAAGTGGGCTTGAGGATTCGAAAGTTTGTGAGAAGGGATACGTGAATGGGTTGTGTCTTGTGCAACCGCATAGGGACCTAAATCATTAATTGAGGTTTAAAGTATCATTCGGTAAAGAATGTTTGGAAGTTTGAGGTTCAGTTGTTTTTAGGAAAGGATGGGAACCAAGTAACGTGATATGAATAAAGATCTTCAAAGATGAATCGGTTTGGGATTTTCGAGAAATTTCCCTAAGGATTGAGAATATAAGGATTCGTGATAAGACTTTAAAGTTTTCCAAGAAAAGATTTGGAGGGTCCTTGGGTAATCTCATTAAGGAAATAGAGATTGATTTTCTTAAGCTGTGAAAGTTATGATTCAGTAAGAATCGGAGTACCATAGGAGACGTAAGTATCTACCCACTCCAATTAGCGGCATGGTTACGGATTGATGTCTTTGGGAATCTTTGGTGTGATTAAGAGATTCAAGTGATGGCAAATGTGCTAGGATAACGGGTCGCAATAGGAAAAGCTGCAGGCCTAAATCAATTTGAAATCTAAGATTTCAATTTTGGAGAATGCAACTTGTATGACTAGACAGTTAGTCTAGGTAGCCTGGCGGGTAAATTGAGAGATGTATCGCTAAGTGATGTCAGTAAGTTATAAGGAGCCTGTTAAGATATGGTATAGGCACTTGCGATTAGTGGAAAGCCATAAGAAAAATGAGAAATACTAGGATATATTTTCGGAAGATTTATCGGGATTATTTCTTAATGATAAAATTGTCAATAATAGCTTGAGGTTATTAGATGTTTAGTTATAAGTGGTCTGATTGAGGACGTAAATGATCAGGCTTGGAAAGATGTGGTAATTAAGAGTCGATACTTTTACCTCGAATTTGATGAATTATAAAATAGGTGCAAGAGGCTATGATATTTTCTAGGATTGATGCGTGATTGAGGAGTAAAGTAGACCCTTGTAATATTAAAGTTACGTGTAACACTTTTCATTGTGATGTTTGAGGGTAAATGGTCCCGAGATTTTGATTGGATGATAATGATGTCATAGATTGTGTGGACTAAGAGGCAAAAATAGTACGAATAAAGTTAATAGCACTATTGTCAAGACGATTAGACATTAGAGTCAGGGAGCAAGTCTAGAGATTGGGAGTTGGTAAGTGAACTTGTGCTATAGTTGACTGGAAGTCAAAAGAGCCGATGGTTAGATGCGAGGAAAGTAATCAGATGATTTGTTATAATCAATTGGCATGAGATGATGCCTTAACGATCGAGCATGATTAAAGTTAGTTGACATGAAACATTATTACTCGAGGATTAATTCAAACAAATTTGAGGATCAAATGATTAATCTGATGATATAAAACGTTATTCGAGAATCACTTTGAAAAGTACGAAGACTTATTTGAGTTATGGGTATGGATGAATAGATATTAGTATTGCTAGATTGGAAGATAACGTTAGGTTTCAAATTGATATTAAAAGTTAGATTACGAAAGGAAGATACGAAGACAGATAGAATTTATTTCTTGATGAGATAGTTATACGACATGATTAGAAGATGATTGTGGTCAATTGTCAGAAACTGGAGGTTATATCAGGTGATGAATACCTACGAGAATGAGGAAATAACAGTTTGTAAGAAACTTCGAATAGGTTGGCTCGAGTAAAGATCAAGTAATGATTAAGTTTGTGAGGACTTAAGGTGAGGCATAACTAGTCTCGAGAACAAAAATCATTTGAGGACATGTGATAAACGAGAAGATATGGTAGGAAATAACGACAACCTGGAAGCCTATGAAATAACCTTGTGATGACAAGATATGTGACGTTTGAGGATTCATTTGATAAAAATCAAGATGTATTAAGATCAAAGACTTTCATGTCAAGGTTGGAAGATTATCGAAGTACAATTGATTAGTACAGGAGAATTGACGACGTGAGAAATCGACAATAGGAAAGTGATATGTATAAAGATATTGATTAGATGACCTAGTGATAAGCAAATTGAGAATTGAGGATGTGGATAAGAGAGTCATAGGCTCATTATAATGATGGGTGTACCAACTTGGATGGGAGTTCGGGTTGAGACTCGTGGCCCAAGGACCGAGATATGTGGTTATGGGGTTTGAAAAAGAAATTAGAAAGGCAAGTGTACTTGCTAAGGATTGATGAGCATGGTCAATTCAAGGGTTTTGATTTTGAAATTTAGAACATATAGCAAATTTCGAGAACAAAATTTTTGTGAGGAGGGGAGAATGTAATACTCCATGTTCGTATAAAGTTGCCATGTAATTTCGATGAATTTAGAATACCGAAAAATTGGCTTAATAGCAGTTATAAGTACCGAATCAACTGTAAGGAATGCCTCGGAGTAAAATTGTTTAAGAAAAATGATATGATCTCGATGAGCGTTCTGAGATAAGATTTATGGTATCGAAAAAAATTGCATCAAGAATGATTTTCGGTACAGCGGTACACCTAAAATGCCGCTGCTATTTAGGTTGCAAAATCGAATCATTGTAGGAGGCTCCCAAAAAATCAACGGAACCCTAGGGGGGTTTCATTTTTTCATAATGAGCAACCCTTCAGTGGTTTCGAGATGAAATAGTAGCCCAGTAAGGATACTGGGGCAAAATCATCTTTTTAACTAGGCTTCAAGTTATTAATTTTGTGTTTTCGGTATCGTAAGGTCAATTAATTCAGTATTTGAGGGTATTATTATAATTAGAGAATTATTCTAATGAATTTAGGATAAAATTTGAGGTTTAAATATATAAATTTGTTGTTAGTATAATATAATACATATACTTATATATATGTATGTACACAGCTGGGCGCCTCTGCAAAAATTTCATGGCCGAGATTTGTGCAAGATTGAAGAGATTTTAGCAGGATTTAGGGAGAGATATGGTAGCTAGATTTGAGAAAATGGCAGCAGAATTTGAGAGATTGTGTGATTAATGTGATGTATAATATATATATATATGTGCATGTTGGAGAGCAAGCAATGGCTGCCTATAAATAGGAAGGGGGTTTGGCCGATTCAGAAGCACTAAGAGGAGAGCTGAGAGAGAGAGTTGCGCGAGAGAGGGAGGCCGATCGGTGGCTGCCCCAAAGCAACAAGCGGCCATAGCCGTAAGCTTCAAGCGGCCATGGCCGCAAGTTCGAGTGGAGTAGGGGCTACCATGGCAGCTTGAGTGCAAGGCGGAGCTACGAGCAGCGAGCTGGGGCCAGATGCGCATGATGGCAAAGCTTGGTGGAGGTCAGAGCGACGGCCAACGATGCCAAATGCAGCCAAAGCTGAGTGCACAGCTGTAGGTGGCCATGGCTGCCACAGCAAGCAGCTGCAAGCGTGACAGCAGTCGCGACGGAGGCTGTGTTGGCAACAGTTGCAGGGTCCAGCGGGGCCGAGGTAGTCGACGGAGGGCTAGTTGGAGGCCAGCTGAGGGCGAAGCGGCGGTGACCACGGGCGCTGGTGTGCAGGAGGCAGAAGAAGGGACGAAGGAGAAGGGAAGAAAAAAAAAAGAAAAGAAAGAAAAGGAAAAAAAAGAAAGAAAAAATAGGAAAAAAATATAGAAAAATCCTAGAAAATTCTAGGAAAATGGGTAAGGGAGATTTATTAATATTTCGAAGATTTTGGTCAAGAAAATTATCCGGGCATACGTTTTGGGAATATGGCACGCATACCGAGGAAGTCGGAGATGCTAAGTCAAGATAAGTAAAATTCCCTAGAAAATTCAAAAATATTATTTTATGACTTGTTGTAGTGAAATATTTGAGAAAATATTTTAGAAATATTTAGTTTGGATTTATTGATGAAAAATAGAGAGAAAAATAAAGAAAATGCAAGAAATTATGGAAAATAAGTTTTAATGTTTATTTAAATAAATGTGGTTATTAGGATGCTTTGAGGCTTATGTTGAAGTGATTTGTGCGAATTTTGAGGTCAGCTTGCAAATCGAGGTGATGCACATATTTTAAGGCAAAGCGCGAATATCAAGGTAGCTCGATAAGTTTGAGAAGGTAAGTGATACTTCCCAATTGGATTTAGTTTTATGGAAGATGATTGGTTGTAGATGATTTATGTTTCAAACTCCGATCTTCGAGGATGCTTTCATCATATTGACATACTCTGATATGTATCATTCACGTAGTCTGCATACATGACATGACTATGAAATGTATAAATACACGTTGATATCATTGATCACGTGCATTGTGGCCGTAAGGAGTACGAATTGGCACCGCTGCTTTATCAAGGGTGCACCCATACACCACTATAAGAAAAACGGGTTTTAACGACGGGAAAATCAATCGTTGAAAGTTGATTTTCGGTCGTTAAAAAGTTGAAACGACGGGAATTTTCCCATCGTCGGTCGTCGTTATTGCCTCCGAGGATAAAAGTTTTTATCGACGGGAATGATAAACCCGTCGTTAATTGTATTAGCGACCGTATGATTCTCGTCGTTAAAAATAATTATTAACTACCAAATTATAACCCAATAACGACAATATTTTCCGTTGTTAATAGTCTAAACAATTAGCAACCGTATGATTCCTGTCATTAAAAATAACTTTTTAGTTATTAAAACACAAACCAATAACAACGATATTTCCTCTCGTTAATAATGTAAACAATTAGCGACGATATGATTCCTATCGTTAAAAACATATTTTTTTTATTTTTTATTTTTTTAATAATATGAAAATAATTGCTAGTCATCAATGACAAAAATATCTTGTTTTGATATAAACCACCAAACCTATATATCATTATCTATATCAAATTGAAAAAACACTTGTAAAATTAAACATGTCATTCAAATAACACCAAAGTAATTATTATCCATTAGCATTTACACACCAAAAATAGTATATATATAAGTGTTAATTGCCAACAAATTACACCAAAAAATATGTTCAACTAAAAATAACACTTTGACAATTGTATATATTATTAAAAAATGTACACCAAAAAGATATTCAATTAAAAGTAACACTTTAACAATCATATATACTATTCAAAACTAATGTACAACAAAACACTATATATAGTCATAAAACTGTTCATGTACTCCAAGACAGCAGTTGCTTCCTTTAGAGTCTTGTTGTCTCATTGACCTACAAAAAAATATAATAAAATATGAAATTAGAGTCAAAGAAGTGTTCATGTTTTCTTTATAAAATGTTAGAAATAGAATTAACAAAGCCCAATACGTCTCCATCACAAACTACATAACATATAATCACTAAAATATACCAAAACATAGAAACCCTTAAATATAGAGTAGATTGAGATGTAGATTAACAAAAACACCAAACCTTAATTCTATAGAATGGGGCCACCTATATGAATTTTAATTTGTGAATTATCATTATCCATGAACATATCTTCTGTAAGATCATTAGTCCTATGACCCAACATAAAATATTTGGAAGATAGCAAGTAAATCATTTTTTGCATTCATAGCTAATCTCACAAATCAAAAAGCCACTTTCTCTTCATGCAACAACTTTCAAACATAAAATCTCCTTCCAACAATCCATGAATCCATACTGGAAAGATTCAGATCCTATATTTCAAAATTCTCTCTTTTTTTTTACAGCATTAGAAATCACTAAATCAAATCCTATATTAAAGTTTTAAAGGCTTTTTAGGTTTTATATAGACATATATGTATGAATCATGATTGATACATTAATTCTATCTCTACGAAGACTCAAAATTTTAGAAAAGAATGGAACATGGGTTGTTTATTAAAGACATACCCTATGTAATATAATTAATCATTGGACAAAAATTTGTGTTAGGATTTATGAAGAAGAATTTGAAACTTTTTTCAATAATAAATGGATTACATCAATTATAAGTGGATTATATTATAAATACAAATATAATAAAGCAAACACCCTTCAAGTGTAGTATACCTGAAACTCAGGTGAGCTCAACCAATGCTCGAAATCTCTCCATTGCTCTCTCTCAATGTTTACTAGACCCACTTGATTTCTCTCCTCATCTGTAGTGAACACGTCGTAGTATTTTGCACCATTTAACCTCTTATTCACCCATAACTTACTTTTGGCATCTAACAATCTCACATACAACACACTATATAAAAATATAATTAACATCTAAGGCTCACTAGACGAGTCGTTACATATTAAATCTTATCACTCACAGGATACATATAGTATTAAGCATTAAAAATTTTAAAAAATGGTGATCACCCACTACCCGGAGAGAGTGATTAAATCCTATCACTCACAAGATACATATAGTACTAAGCATTAATAATAAAAAATAATGGATGATCACCCACCATCCGGAGGGAGTGATTAAATCCTATCACTCATAGGATACATACCTCGAACAATATTGGTATCACAAATCATTATCAACTCCATTAACATACTGGTAAGAAAGTCTATCATCCAATTGCATCCAATTCTTATCCATCGTATTAGATACAACAAAAATTGATAGTATTAGAGATAGATTAAATTACAAAGCACGAGATTATGGGATAAAAGCACTACCAGTATTCATGTACATATACATATATATATATATATCTACCAATCTAAAAGAAACAAAGCTCTTATATTAGTATTCTTTACATATATATTAATAATTCAAAAAAGTTAAAACTTTTGGAAAATAGCAATTCAAGCAAGTATATGTATAGAATTCAACAAGCTGAGAGTAAGCAATTGTCCCTAACCTAAATAGTTGAGACAAAGCACTATAAATTTAAAATACCTTTCACAGTAACACAATCTAACAATATAAATAAAAATAAAAATAGACAAGGAGCTTAGATTCAAACTTAAGTAAAAAAGAAACATTAATTATTACAGTGTCTGTTAGAAGATTACTAGCAATTTGACTATGCCAATACCATGATAAGCACTATGTGCCTGTTGGAAGATTGAAAGAAAACTCAGAAATCAAGGTACTAATACCAGGAAGAATTGTAAACTACAGGTACATAACTCCAAGAAATGAAGGATGATTTAATAATTACACCAAAATCACAACAAACAAAATAAGGGTAGCAGTAAGAATTAAAAGCAACTTGCACCAATGCACAACAAACAAAATAAGAACTAAATGAAACTTGCACCTCAATGTATGCTAAATTTATCTTATAAAAGAATGACAAAATTTTGTACTTCACCTAAACAATATAACAATAATATTGTTTAGCTAAGCCTTAAGAAATAAAGTTGGCTATTCATAACAAAATTTAGCTTCTCATTATTAGAGTTGGACTTTAAACTTGTTTGAACTTTTAGAAAACTAAACTTTAAAAGTAAGTAAACAAAAGTTTAGGCCAACTTATTACTTGAACAATTAAAAGCTTGTTGAATCAATTAAAAGCTTGTGTGTGTGTGTGAAAATTATAATGTAACTTAACTTTTTGAGCATGTAAAAGTCAATCACTGTAAATTTATTAAGGAGGTGGAGAGCTCTGAAATTGGAGCATGATTAGGCTTGGGAGAAGAAATAAATCATTTGGGTGATTTCATGTCTCCTAATGGACTAACAGTAACACCCCTCCTGCCCCCATAATAATGCCTACTGATAAAATAATTACTTACACCAGTTAAAATTAAAAATGTTCTTTTTAATTAAAGTATCAATTTTACAACCCTAAAAGATAACTAGGACTCTACACCCACAAATAAACCAACGCTTTTTATTTTCTATCTCTTTTTTTCTATTTTGGATAATAAGAGTGTTCTCTTAAGAATCTCAAATTTAAGAAGAAAGAGATTAATAATATTGACATTAATTGTTTAAGGATATTCTGGAATTCATATACCAGTTGAACAACAATAAAAAGTCATAAATTGACCTTCCCTAATATAACCTAATTGGTGAGTAACGGCGCTTGCTCATTTTACAAATAAATATTTTTTTTAACATTCAAAATTATCCTTTCAAATGACTATTTTTGTCTTACTAAAATGAAAAGCAAGGACGTCTGGGTCAAGGTAGAGGTGATGGAAGTACAAAGTTTTATCTTCATGTTTCCTTTTTAGATTTGGAAAAGATTAGATGCTATGGCTTGCTTTTTTCTTCTTTTGGTTTGATAACAGTACGTTGTAACAATTAATTGTTCGTTGGCTAATGTCACAAGCACTCAGAAACTTGCATTGTTTTTTTAACATCATAAGCTTGCTCTAAATAGTCGAATTAAGAAGGAAAGAAGCAGGATCGAGCATATGCAAGCACTGTAATTTTTTTATAGTGTTTCAAAACCTTTCATAATATTTTATACCGTTTCAAGAATTAAGAGATTTCATAAAGATTTGGCATTGTGACATAAGTATGCATGATTAGAACAACAATTACAACAAGTGTTTAGAGTTGTGTCCTTATTGTGTAACTATTTGAAAGCAGCTTCTCATAAGCAATGATAAACCTAATTAACAAGATTATGTAGCTTTAGCACCACACGATCAGTTGAATCGAAGAAACAAAGTATCAAATAAATATATATACATACACACATAATACATATACATACACGCATAATACATATATACACACATAATACATATACACACAGACTACATATACACACGCACACACAATATATATATATATACATATACCTTCTTTCAAACGGCAAAGGCGGAAGCGGATTTGGCAGAGGCGGCAACCAGAGGCAGAGGCAGCGGCAACAGCGACGACAGGAGGCAGAGGTAGTGACGAATCAATCGACGGTGGGCGTACTTCATAGAGAGAGAGGGGGGTGAGTTAGGATTTAGGGACTTGCTAATTTGGGGAAGGAGGGGAAAGGGAAAAGGAAAGGGAGAGAGAGATACACCCGCCGACGTTTTTTATTTCTCTTACTTTTTAAATATTTATTTGTTAAATAAAAATCAAATAATTTATACAAATAATATTATTAATTATTTAATTGATAAAAATAAAATAATTTATGATTATGATAATTAATAAAATAATAATTTGAATTAATAATCTAAAATATGGTAATAAAATAATTTAAATTATTATATCAAATTAATATTTATTTAAAATATAATTATATTATAAATATAATAATTATAATAAATTAATTAGTTTGATATATTGTTTTATTATAATAATTATAATAAAGTAATTATTATAAGTAGTACTTAAATCTTAATAATTTTTTTTTTATTATTTCATAGTTAGAATTAAAAATTTTAGTCAATAACGATAGGAAAATAGTTTATTAAAGATGACTTATTTTGCCTGTCGTTAAAAGTTTTCTTATAACGACGGAATTTATATTTAGTCGTTAATAGTATTACATTAACGACCAAAACTAATGTCGTCGCTAATTTTTGGTCGTTAATGCCTGTTTTTGTTGTAGTGCACCCCGGTTTCGAAAGAGGTGGCCGCAAAAATGGTAGGTAGCATGAGCGGTGCAGTTGACACCTATGATGAGTAAGACATTGCATTTATGCACGAAATATGTTTTCTATACGCTTACTTGGATGATTCATTATCTAACTTGGGATTTGCCCCTAAAATATTCAAACGTTCTAGATAGAGATTGTAGCAGATACGAAGATGAATGGGGCATGAAATGATATTTAGCAAGGTGCATGATAAATGAAATATATGTTATGTAGCCCATGAATTTATATTCTGCTACTTTGAATTCTAAACGTTTTGAGAAATATTGATGTATATCCTTATGGTTAATGAAGATGTAAGAATTGATTTATGATCAATGTTAAGATATCAAGTTTCGATTATTGCTTCTGCATTTGATGTGTAATAATGATTCTCTTTCGAGATAAATAAATAAGAATTCTGGGACGGATTCAAGAAATGATGTGGTTTAGTTTAGTATTTGAAAGAAAAAATTTATTGTCCCAACTTATAACGCGCTCGGAAAAAGCGGAGCGTTACATATCTCACTTTATCTTTCCTTTGCCATACGTAATACTTGCCTGCGTCCTGAGGGCTTAGTTTATGTTATTTAGAGAGATTTTGTACCTCCGCTAAGGGGCGGAGCCATAAATTTATACCTGGGTGAACAAAAATTAAATAGATCTAAGCTTGTACTATTGAGATAAAAATCAACACTAAAAATCAACACTAAATAAATGCATTGGTAGTCGTAGTCTGCCACCGTGGTCAGAGATTTTCGACAATCAAAGGCAATCACGCGACAACCTTATCTCCATTGACCAACATATTAAAAAAACAAACACAATCCAACGATCGAATCTTCGTAGATCTAGGTTTAAACTTTCAGCCAAAGCCCAATACGACTAAAAATAATTACTGATAAAACTAGAAGACTTACTTTCTTATAGATTGGGGTTATTTTGACGGTGAAAATATGGTTGGATCGAAGATCAGACGCCGCGGTTGGAGCTTGGAGGGGTGTTGAGGAGTGAGGATCGATGGCGACGCGACAACGTCGCTGTTGGGGATGTTCGACTATTTTTTTTTTTTTTGAGAGAGAGAGAGATGGTGGAAAGATAGATAGAGAGAGTAGTAGAGGTGGAGGAGACGTCGGGCCAGCGGTGGCAATAGGGGCGGCATTGGAGTAGGTGAGAGAGAAAGAGAGAGAGAATCTGAAGGGTAAGCATTGGGTTGGGCAGTGATTCAGAATAGAACAAAAAAAAAATTAAAATATTATCTACAGTGACATTACTCAAGAATTCAGGGTGGGCAACTTGCTCTACGTAGCTCTGCCCCTGCTCTCGCTGATCTTTCCTTTATGTAATATTAACTCTCCCAAGGGTTTTAGTTTTCTACTATTTAAATTTTAGAGAGATTGTGTTGGGTTGCTTTGCCCTGCTTTTGTTAGTAGTCAGCTCCTAATGGCCCCCTATAGCCCCTCGATATATCCTGAAAAAAAAAAAAAGATGTAAAAGGAAGAAATGAAGTTGAAATTAATTTCTGCATGGTGTGAGCAATGGTTATGGAACCTTTCTTAATGAGTCATATGCATGATAAATAGATCGATTAGGCCAATAATATTTACAGTGTGGCAAACTCACCATGATAGTAATAGCATTACTCCACGTTTAATCACATTAATTAATTTAATTAATTTAATTTCACTTATTATTTTTGTGAATATATATGTGTATATGTGTATTTATATATTAATTTAAATTAAATTAACATAATTTACAAATTTATTAATTTTGGGATATTACAATTTAATAAATAGTTTGATAGAAATCTTGAAATATTTTTTAGTCTTATCTTAACTATTTTATATTTTGATCTGAAAAATATTTTAAACTTATCTTGATATCTCTTATCTTACTCATTTTATTTAATAAATACCTCATCGCTAAATATGAATCTGCATTATTAAATTTACTGGACCCCACAAACTGAACTATAGGACCCACATATTTAAAAGGCCATAAAAGAGTTTGTTTGTGTTTTGTATGACCCAATTCGTGGGTCTTATTTTTTCCTTTATGTTATTAATGTTATATCATGCGTGAAAAAAAAAAGTATATTATTTATAATATTCAAATAAAAAAATATTATATAAATAACATTTTATTATTCATTGATATTGAAAAAAAAAATAACAACATAATCTCCCTGAAAGTTTATTATTATTATTATTATTCATTGATATTCAAATAAAAAATAACATCTTTTATTCATGCCATAAGAACAGCAAACACAGTATAATTAATATTATTATTGAAGGAAAAGTAAGAAAACCAATTGATCACATCTTTGATTATATATTCATGCCCTATGATTCAGAACGCATACTACGTCTTTTATTGGGGGCATGCATGCAAGTTAGTACGTAGATGGACAAGCCAACCAAATACAATCACACACACACTGACGTCACAAACAACAGCAAGCAAGAAAGCTAGTAATTAGTTAATAGGGATACGAAGCCATTTCTGATTTGGATTGCCAGATAGTGGCCGCATAATGATTTGATAAAGGCTTGGGTCGGAAATCATCTTCACTTCCATCACCACGCCGCTGAACAAGTTCAACAAAAGTTTTATAAAATAAAACTTTTAAATTATTAAAAGTTATATATATATCAACAAAAATCTTTGTATAAGTAGTGATAAAATATTCAAAAGAAAATACATATATATTTTTTCAAAATAGAGATAAGTACAATATAACTTTTAAAATTTATTTAATTTAATTTTTTTTGTGCCTGAAGAGATTAAATGAGAAAACAATTGTAGAAGTTATCACTAAATTAGAAAGTTCACACTCTCTCCCTCTCCATTAATCTACAACCACCTTTTTCCAATGGGTCCTTTAACCATTCTTACAGAATTTTATTAAATTCTTATTTAAAATAAGAATTTTGTACGATTAAATTTATTAAATTCCACAGTTTAAACTACGAGACTCAAAGTCAAATCCAACTTCTCACATTATCTTAGTGAAGTTTTAATAAACCCAGTCTTTGTGGTTCTTCTTTTCCCCTTTTCTATTCCCCACCCTTTGCTCTTTCTGGAAAAGGAGAAGTCAAAAGTGTCAAATGCCTCCTTCTCTTCTTCCACAAGAGAAGAGGGAAGATGTATCCATTCAGACCTAGCCCTTGATTCAAGAGTTCGTACGAGAGTGGGATAAATAGAAGAAATTGAAAGCAAGAAGGTACGTAGGACTAAAATTGATCTCCTCCATCGGAGCCTCCTTTCTTCTATTGAAGAATTTGTTAATTTGTTAAGCATTGCAAGGGGACGTCATCCCAAGAATTTGTTAAGCATTAAGCCCCTATGGGTGTCTGAGCGATTTTCACAAGAGGTGAGAAAGTTTGGAAATTTAGGTTCTAATCTCTATCACGATTGCTTGCTCGGGTGTGCTAGAATTTAAGTTCTCTCCACACGAGTGAGGCATCTACGAAAGGACACTCGCAAAGAAGCGAATCCAAGAATTTATTAAGCATTACCTTCTATGCATAACTTTGTTTGAGAACTGGAATTGGAAAGAACCATATTTGGTCTGTGTGTTACCAGACGTATTTAAATACTAAAGGCAATATTTTGTGGTATGTTGGCTATTAAGATGCTTTACTGACCGAATGCCACTGAAAAAAGAAAATGCTTCACCCAATGATACGTGTTATACCTCTGCTATTCCCACAAACAGATTCTACTAAACTCTTAGGGAGTATTTGTTAATCAAATTAAAAAGAAAAAAATATCAGATATAGAAAATATTTTGAAAGATTAACATTCTCAACGTATTTGTTAAACTTATCTAACCATCTCCGAAAAAGTCTTTACATGATTTCTTATCTCCCTCTTTCAAGATAAATTTGTTTGATCTCTCCTCTCATATTTTGCAAATAAGTTTCAACTACCTATATACCCCTTGTAGGATAGTTAATGCCATTTAATATATTTTAAAAATTTAAATTTATTAAAAAAATTTATTCATTTAAATCTTATAATTAATATTATTTAATATATTTTAAAATTATCATATATTTTGACAATTTTTAAAATTTAAATGACACTGATTTTTAAAATTAAAATCTCTCTCTCTCTCTCTCTCTCTCTATATATATATTATTAACTAATACAATTCCTTTTATCAATTTTTAAATTATTTTATTCAATTTTATATTTAATTATCTATTATGAAAATATGTCTTGGCCATTTTTAATTATCTAGGTGAAATTATTGTAATTCCAGCAATAATTATTTTTACTTTTCAACTCTTTTTAAATTTATTTTTGAACATGGATTTAGAAAATAAAATATTATTTTTATTTTTAATTTTTTTGACAATTCATATTAATCATAAATTTGTTGTTGATGTTAACAAACAATTTTGAATGAATTTGATAATAGGGATATTTTAGTAAAAAAAATCTTATCTTCATGCTAATCATATATATTAACAAACACATAAAAATAAAAAGTATAATTATTAGTGAATTTCAAAAAATTTAATAAATAGTTTGATAGAAATCTTGAAATGTTTTTTAGTCTTATCTTAAGTATTTTATGTTTTGGTTTGAAAAATATTTTAAACTTATCCTGATATCTCTTATCTTACTCATTTTATTTAATAAATACCCCATCGCTAAATATGAATCTGCATTATTAAATTTACTGGACCCCACAAACTGAACTATAGGACCCACATATTTAAAAGGCCATAAAAGAGTTTGTTTGTGTTTTGTATGACCCAATTCGTGGGTCTTATTTTTTCCTTTATGTTATTAATGTTATATCATGCGTGAAAAAAAAAGTATATTATTTATAATATTCAAATAAAAAAATATTATATAAATAACATTTTATTATTCATTGATATTGAAAAAAAAAAAATAACAACATAATCTCCCTGAAAGTTTATTTTTTCTGAAAACATATCACAATGTTTTACATAAGTTCATATAGATAAAACTAAATATATTTGTCATCTAACAGTGAAATTTAAGGGTGTATACATACTCAAGGTCAAATAGATCGATTAAGCCAACATTTATAGTGTGGCATAGTACTCAAACATGATAGTAATAATTAATATATATATATATATATTACATATATGATGCATGAAGAGGAAGTAGTAGTAGTTGACATCTTTTATTCATGCCATAAGAACAGCAAACACAGTATAATTAATATTATTATTGAAGGAAAAGTAAGAAAACCAATTGATCACATCTTTGATTATATATTCATGCCCTATGATTCAGAACGCATACTACGACTTTTATTGGGGGCATGCATGCAAGTTAATTACTTAGGTACGTAGATGGACAAGCCAAACAACAGCAAGCAAGCTAGTAAGGGATCCGAAACCATTTCTGATTTGGATTGCCAGATGGATGGTGGCCATATAATGATTTGACGAAGGCTTGGGTCGGAATTCTTCACATCCATCACCATTTTGTTGGACAAGTTCAAAATGGTACCATCTTCCGTAAACATCCAGCTAGATCGCCCAGGGCTACAAAAAAGAATATTACGACCCAGAGCTAGCCCAACTAATTTGGGGTTTTAGGCGAAAAAATTGTTGAGACCTTCTCAAGAGTATTAATTTTTTTATAAAAAAATAAACAATATACTTTTTTATCAGAAAATTGTATCATTTCACTAAATTAAAAAAGAAAAAAAAAAGTTAAAGTTCAATCAACTACAAAATATGATAATCTCTTAATGATAATGCATTTTTAACTAAAATATAATATCTAATTGATCAAAAAAAGCCAAACAACTTACTACAATTAAAAAAAAAAACTAATTTTTTCTTGAAACTCTAAGAAGTTTGGTGTAAGTCGAGTAAAAAACTATACATTCTTAATTTTTTTATAGAAGAAAACAAAACAAAGTATTAAATTGATAGCATTAAAGCGATAAAGTTCACCAATAATGAGCAAATTTTTATTTCACAAATATGTGTTGAACTATGTTATGGTACCTTAATGTAAAATTAATTTTCTTACCTTTTGAGATGCAAAATTATTGATTAAATCTTCATAATTAGTTTATCTAATAAATCATGTTCAATAGATAATATATCTAATCCATTTAATATTTCTTGCGACATAATTGACCTCAAATATGACTTTATCAACTTTAATTTTGAAAATTTTCTTTCTACAGAAGTCACTGAAATTAAAATTGTGAATAATATTCTATAAGTAATATATGTATTCAGAAAATAATTGACTACTTTGACGTAGTAGAGAATTTCTATTAGACTATTTTTTTTTTCTTAAAAAGTTTCTCTTAACATTTTTAATTCTAAAAATAAATCTAAATAAGTTATATCAGAAAGTTCATCAAATTTAAGAACGTTTTCAAGATTCAAACAATACCCTTTTAAAATATCTTCATCCATTGATTTTAATTTCTCAAAATTGCCTAGAATCTAATTTTTTTTATAAATTTTAAATTACTCAAACCTACTTGAAAGTGAAGAAATGACTTGATCAATCATATATATAAAATAATTAAGTTTACAGGATTTTCAACTGATTGTGTTTTTATCATCATTGATATTTTTATCAAATTTTATTTTGTATTTACTTTTTTTTATAAAGTATTTATTATTAAAAATAAAAATATATATAAATAATAAATTTTAAAAATTTGGGGCCCTCTAATTTGGGGGGCCCAGGCAGCCGCCTAGCTGGCCTCACTATTGGGCCGACTTTGTTACGACGCTTCCTCCTTGTTCATAATTCTCACAAGTTAAGCAGTAGTCATGATCTTGATGCGGTCTTATGGAGCATCGGAGGTGCAACGCCCTCGACTTATTCTCAAACTTGAAATAGGTAGGACGACGTGGCTACTTCGTTGAGCCGCGCCACGAAATCATGAACTCCAAGTGGGCAGAGTTGACCCTATTGTAAGGCCAGCAAGGCGGCCACCTAGGGCCCCCAAATTAAGAGGGCCCCAAATTTTAAAAATTTGTTATTTATATATATATTTTTATTTTTTAATAATAAATATTTTATTAAAAAATTAAATACAAAATACAATTTGATAAAAATATCAATGATGAACACAATCTGTTGAAGAATCCTTTAGAGTTAATAATTTTATATACACAATTGATCAAGTCATTTCTTTACTTCAAAATAAGTTTGAGTAATTTGGAATATATGAAAAAAAAATTAGATTTCTATGCAATTTTAAGAAATTAAAATCAATAGATGAAGATGTTTTAAAAGGATATTGTTTGAATCTTAAAAATGTTCTTAAATTTGATAGACTTTCTGATATAGATGGTTTAGATTTATTTTTAGAATTAAGAGTGTTAAGAGAAACTTTTTAAGAGGAAAAAAATAGTATATTGAAAATTCTTCACTACATCAAAAGAGTCGATTATTTTCTAAATACATATATTGCTGCTTATAGAATATTATTCGCAATTCCAATTTTAGTGGCTTCTGTTGTAAAAAAAATTTCAAAATTGAAATTGATAAAGTCATATTTGAGGTCATCTATGTCATAACACAAGAAATATTGAATGGATTAGCTATATTCTCCATTGAACATGGTTTATTAGATAAACTTAATTATGGATATTTAATTAACGATTTTGTATCTCAAAAGGCAAGAAAAATTAATTTTACTTAAAACTAAATATAGTTCAACGCATATTTGTGGAATAAATTTTGCTCATTATTGGTGAACTTTACCTTTTTAATGTTATTAGTTTAATGCTTTATTTTGTTTTCTTCTATAGGAAAATCAGGAATGTATAGCTTTTTACTTGAGTTACACTAACCTTTTTAGAGTTTCAAGAAAAAATGAAAAAATTAATTTTATTTTTTCTTTATTTATTGTAGTAGGTTGTTTAACATTTTTTAATCTCTAAGATATTATATTTTAGTTAAAAATTCACTATCATTAAGAAATTATTAGATTTTATAGTTGATCTTCAACTCTTTTTTTTTTTTTAAATTTAATGAAATGATAAAATTTTCTAGTAAAGAATTGTATTATTTATTTTTTATAAAAAAATTAATACTCTTAAGAAGGCCTTAATAAATTTTTTCATCTAGAACCCCCAAATTGATTGTCTAACGCCCCGCTTTTCTGAGCGTTAAATAACTTAGGAATTTCAAGAATATATATTTTTTTTTTATAAACCATCTCCCGACAATCCCGTTTTACCTTCTCAACTCACTAAATAAGAATCAATAAGCTAAGACAGGTAATCATCATAAATGCGAAAGCTTAAAATCGAAACCTGATATGGTACATAATCAATTTCACTTTAAAATCGTATAAGAATTCATACCATACATTAATATCATATCCTCAATATTGAAATACATAAATACATGAAGATTCCATAATGTTCTAACAAGGCTAATCATCGATAAAACATTAGTTAAAACATATATGAGTCAGCTTGCTGAATCCGTCGGCCACGCCATTACGTGCCGTCTCATCTCAACCTGATCCTTGTCTAAGCTGCAAGTCTAAACTGGAACGTTGAATGTTTCAGGGACATAACCCATTAGAAGATGAATCTTCTAGTGAGGGTTTAAAAACATGATATATGAATACATGATACAATAATATAAACAATCATATGCTTTAGTGTAACTTCCCTGGCCTACCAGCCTGGCACGGAATCCTAGGCAGAATCCCGAACCTCTGCAGGATAATCCTAACGTTGTTCCATCATTGCCCTTGGGAATTACGGCTACACTCTTAGGGCGACATCCCCATCCCATGCATGAGTATCAATATGCCAATAATATCGTGTTATGCAAGAATATCGTCTTTCCATGCAATATGAAATGATCATAACTTCAATAAATATCATGCATAATGAAGCAAACGTTTCATATATAGGTTCTCAGGATAAAACCACTCACCTTTAGACGTAAATTCGAATTTTTTCGAAAAACGCGTATCACCTCGTTTTGCGTGCCAATCTTGAAAATAATGTAAATCATCAAGATCCATGGCCAAATCACTTCCTGGACAATCATTTCCAAGTAAAATCAATAATCTAATTTTTTCATACTTTTTCCTTATTTTCTCTATTTTTCATAGTCATAATTTCTTCCAAAATTCAAAATAAATACCTAATCAGGTAATTTATTTAATTTTTCTTCATGAAAATTCCTAAAATAACATTTCTAATCTTCATACATTTTTTGGAAATTTTTTGAAACTTATTCCTATTTTTTTCTAATTAATTTTCCTTTCAAAAATTCAACATAATTACTTTCTCACGAAATTTTCCAAATAAAAATTCATAAAGGTAAACTATTCATTTTTCCTGTATTTATAGGGGATTTCGGGGCCTTAAATGATGGATCTCACTTCAATCCAGGCCTCTGATGTCCCCTATTGCCCTTAACAAGTTCAAAATCTACCGAAAAAGCTCCATTTTCGTGATCTAAGTGGCCAAACTTTCGGCCACTTTTTCTTCAATTTTCGGCCATTCCATTGTTTGTTGTCGGTCAAGCCCTTTAAAAAAGATGCTCCCTGAGCAACCCTCGTGCCATCCATGTGGCCAATTTCGGTGATTTGATGGGTTGGTCGGCCATGGTTGTTTGGAGATTTTCTTAAAATTACACTTTGACCCCTCAAACTTTGGCTTTCTCACTTTGCCCTATTTCACCAAGCCCCTCGACTTTTGATAATTTCTTTCAAGACCCTCAAGTCCTAAAACATCAATTTGACCCCTGAAGATTTTGAAAAAATATCGTTTCGGCCTCTTTCTAATAATTTCAAAAAACTGCACTTAGACTCGAATCTTCGTTTTGGCCTTAAACTTTTTCGTTTCTTCCTGAAACCACTGAAGGGTTATTCCTTATGCAAAATTGAAGTCTCCTCAAGCTTTCGTTAACTTCTTGGAAGTCGTCTATAATGATTCGGTATTGCAGCCTAATTGGCAGCTGTATTTTAGCTGTACCGAAAATTGTTCTCGATCTGATTTCTTTTGACACCATAAATCCTACCTCGAGACGCTCATTAATGCCACATAATTTTTCTTTAGCATCTTAGCTCTAGGGCACTCCTTGCAGTCGATTCGGTCAATTTTTTGGGCTATTCAGATACCAATCTTCTCTAAAATCTCATTTTTCTAATAAATTGCTTATTCTTAATTAATCTAAATTTCTCGGGTATTACATTCATCCCTCCTTAAAGAAATTTCGGTCTCGAAATTTTCATCCGACCATTAAGATAACTAAGGCAATACATAATTCATTACCTGAACACTTCAAATCAAATATCCATTTGGTCCTTGACAAACATTTCAATTTGCATTTCTTACACGTCCTATGCTTATAAGCATGCCTTGTCCTTTACGAAATTTCCTGTTGTGTCTTTTTACAGACGACCACATATCTTCCAACATCCTAGGCACATATCCTACCCCGAAACTTTTAAGAATGCCATCTTGCATCTCAAAAATCATAACCCTTGGGCTAACCACAATCATTAATTATAGACAAAAACACTTATAAATCACACATGCTTTTTGTATCTCGTTCACCAGATCCAGCTAAACCGTTAGGTCAACGCTAAAGACAAACGGTCCATTTGGCACTACGCTCGTAGCCAGCAGGCCAACAAGCTTCTAACATCTAACACTCATAACTATCCACCCATGTCATGCGTCGGCATCTCATGGCCACGCCCCGGGTGATATGAAATAGTGTAGTCGTAGTCCTCAAGGAACTCTATCTACCATCGCTACCACTCGTTTAACTCTTTTTGCGAGAACCCGTACCTCAGGCTCCTCGTGGTTTGTGAGCACATCAATTGTCCCATCATTTTGGTAGTGTCTCCTTAACCTTAAGGGTACATGTCTTAGCTGTCAACTCTAAGTCATACATCGAGTAGTTTTCTTTGTGTCTTGGTATAATCCACACATAATCATTTGGTCATGTTGCACTAACACGCAATCCGATCTTTTGAGCTATCATAAACTCTCACTGCACCCGGCAGATTATTTTTATTATACCTTTCTCATGAGTCCTATTGTAGACATAATTATTCCAGAGTGTTCCATCAGTGTCTTTTTGACAACAGCTTGCCGAAATGTCTTATTTCGAAACATCTTAGCATTTTATTTCGAAACCTGATTCCCAAAAATTTCATTTTGAACCCTACGTTGTTCCATGATTCTAAACATAGGGTCGGAACTATAAATACCCGAAAAGCCCCGAATTCAACTTTCGCGTGTCCGGATAATTTTTTTTTCTTGCAAAAATCTCCGGAATAATAAAACACATTTTTCCCATAAAGAAAATGTTTTTTCTTCCCTCATTCTTTTTTTTTTTCATTTCATTTCTTTTCTTTTGTTCTTTTTTCTTTTCTTTTTTTTTTCTTTCTTCTTTCCTTCATTTCTTCTTTCTTCTTCTTCTTCTTCTTCTTCTTCTTCTTCTTCCTCTGTCGACCCTGGGTGCAAACAGCCACCGACCGCCGCTGCCTTCCAGCGTCACCACCACTTCTGACGCCAGCCGCTACCCCTCTCTCGCGCAGCCACCAACCATCGCCCGGCCTCCCTCGGCCACCTCCGCGCCATCTCCGTCCTTGCTGTTGTCGTTGTTGCCAGATCCGAGTCAATTCGACCCGACTTGGCCCGGCCCGACCCGACCCGTCTCGATCCGCTTCAGGTTTGACCCATCCTTGATTCGACCTATTAGATTTGACCCATATCTTATTTGACCCATTTAGATCTGAATCATATCTAATATATCCATCCAATTAGGTCTAACCCATATCTAATTTGCTTAGATTTAGCCAGATCCAGATCTATCATGCCACCTTTTGACCCGTTTCTATGCGGTGCGTGTAGAGTTTTAAGGAGACGGTGCACCCCACTGTGCATCTTTGCTCCTTATTTTTGTCATGAGGAAGGAACCATTAATTTTGCTGCCATCCACCACATTTTTGGTGCCAGAAATACCTTCAACCTTCTGTCCCAACTTCCGGTAAATGATTGACTTGGAGCTATTATGACACTCTTATTTGAGGCTCAAGCCCGACTTTAAGACCCTGTCTATAGCTGTGTATCTCACATTCTTTCCCTCCAGCAGCAGGTTAGTGAGATGCAAGCTTATCGAGCTTATTTGCAGGATTTACTATTTGCATATTATGCCTCACTTCCCCAACCTGCTCCCCAACCTGATCAATACCCAAGCTGGAATTCTGATCTTCCCATCATCCCTGAGAATGTCGCTCCCCCCAGTTTCTCAAAGGCTACTCTTCCACCTTACCCTGGTGAAGCCAGCAATAGCCAAATTCCACCCCCAGATGACATCGATGAGCTAGGACTTGTCGTGTTTAGCGTTCGTCGTCGTCACTGAGTATCGACATCATCATCAATTTTATGGTTTTCCTTTTTCCTTTGAGTAATTATACTGCTTGATTTCCTGTAATCGTTTGAACTATGGAATGAATATTATGCTTCGGTACTTTAACGTTTCATTCTCTTGTCTTAGCCTCGATTGCATTTTGTTCATAAAATACCTCAGCCTCTTGTAGCTGTTTAATAATTCATCAATTCGAGGTAAAATATCAACTCTTAATTATCACCTGATAATTCACGTCATTAATCAAGTCACACTTAATCAAGCATCCAATAACCTCAAGCTATCATTGGTAATTTCATCATTAAGAAATAATCCCATTAAATCTTCCAAGAATATATTTTACTATTTCCCAATTCTTCTTACGGCTTTTCATTGACCGCAAATGCCCATACCATATCTCGACAGGCTCCTTATTTCCATAACTTGCTGACATCACTCAGCAATACATCTCCCGATTTGCCCATCAAGGCTATCTAGACTAACTGTCTAGCCATACGAGAGTTTCAATCTCAAAAATTGAAAAATCTCGAATCCTCAATCAATTTGGGTCTGCAGCGTCTCCTACTGCGACCTATCATCCTGGTACATCTATCATCATCTTGATTCTCTTAATCGCGTCCAAGATTTACACAATCTTCAAGACGACAATCCACAGCCACGCTACCAGCTAGAGCAGGTAGGCACTTACATTACTCATGGTAGTCCCATCCTCGTTGGATTTCTTTCTGAAGCTCTAAAGTTCCATCACGAGTTCCTAAATCCTCAATCGACTCTTTCAAGAAATTCCTCAAGAATCCCAAACCGATTTATCTCTGAAGATCTCGAATTAAATCACTATATCTTGTTCCAATCATTTTCCATGGATTCGATTCTCTTTGAAACCATTGCTCTCAATCCACCATTCGGCATGGTATTTTCAAGTTCTCCTCGTTAGGTTGACCTCCGACAACTTTACCTGATTCTGCAGATCTATTTGGCACACTGAACCATAGTCACAACTTCTATTGACTAGGTCTCCTCATCATTCTTTTCTCGGTTGATACGACCTATCAATCAATTCTTTCCTCTTTGGTACCTGAATTTTACCTTGAGTCGAGACTGTTGTCTCCCAACTCATGGTCAAGTTTTTTTCACTACCTGAAATCTCATTTACCGAGGATCCACTGATTCTCGCATTCTGTTCTTCAGATTCAACTAACTACCAGCACACGACCATTAAATTAGTTTTTCCTAGGCACTACACTTACCATCAGCCAGCACACTAGCTATCATTATCACCCCGATCGCATAGTAGGCTTACTCCTACGTCATACGTCAACCCTCATATGGGTACGTCTCAGGTGAAAACTACACGATGTCGTCGTAGTCCTTCAAGAACTATCATTCATTTTCGTTGCCATCTGTCTAACTTGTTCTGCAAGAACCTTCATTCTAGGCCTTCATCACGGCTTGTGATTTCATTACCTCGTAGGTAGTGCCTGAACAACTCACGAGCATGCATTTATCATGTCTATACGTCGAATATATTTTCTTTTGCAACCTCATTCTTTTTTTGAGGCAATTGCAACCTGACCATCTCATGATCTCATATTACCATACTAGACATCGAGGTAAATCTTCCCTTCGAGTCTCATTATGCTCACCTCATTACCCATTTCACAAAATGTCCATCAACCTAGATATAATTCCTTGAATAGGACACACAGTTCTTACTCAAGACATTACATGCTTCTTACTTCTTAGATCGTGTCTTCTCAATGCGATCCATCTTATGTTAGGTCGATTTCCTAGGCTCCCAACCTTGATCGACAAGCTCAGTGGTACGCCTTGCATCCTAAATCATTGGAATTCGAATTCCACACAAGGTACAGACCCTACTGGGTTGTCTCAGATCTTCAGCATCTGATTGTCACCCTGGTAGTCTACTATAATGCTTTGGTCGACGGGTCTCCCGTACCTTACCATAAGCCATCCATCAGCCCTCTGCTCGCGGGTCCCTAGATCCAGATCTGTCACTATGAACACTGAACCAGTAGTGTCATTACGCTGTTAAGGTTCCTTTATCCCGTCTCTCCGAGTCATATCGTTTGCACTATTATTGCCTTATCAATTTACGTAACTCACATGCCATCACTTAGCCATATTTGGTACCTCGTTTGATCCAACCCGTTGGATCCCTTATTTACTCATCTTAACATGATCTTCGAAAAAAATCCTTATCATTATATCCTTAACTCATCAGCTAAGTCCTATCACATCAGACTAATTGTCCATGATTCGTTCATCCTTGATAACCATAATTATCGTATCTTTCATAGTAAGGGTTTCAACTAATGACCTCAAATCATCAGTCTCTAAATCTCTCGGATCCATAATCATGGTTACCGAGTCAACCTTATACCCAAATCATATCATCAGATCCTAACTTAAATAGCTAGATTATTCTGCTGGTACTAGCTTCCATCAGTCTTCCACTATTCACCAAAAATAGTAGTCGTATACTAGAATAGTGTTTGTATGTGAATAGTACACCAGGTAAGTTCCCAAGAAAGAGAGGTGGGTCATAATGGACACACTTAAGTACCAAATCTTTCCTTAGCCAGAACTTTCCTAGACATGCACTTCCACTACCCCATACTTAAATCCAGTAACCTTTAAGACTTCAACCGGCAAATCCCCAATTTTAAGTAGGAATTTCTTAAGAACCTTTAGTCTATTTTCCTTTAAGCCACCACTTGAGGTTTCTACTAATTGGCTATAACTGTATCTGATACCCTTTAGTCTCCAAATTGCTTTTTCCCAAATCTCCAAATAGGGTTAAGCTCTGATACCAACTGTAACGCCCCATTTTTCTGAGCGTTAAATAACTTAGGAATTTAGAGAATATTTTTTTTTTATAAACCATCTCCCAACAATCCCGTTTTACCTTCTCAACTCACTAAATAAGAATCAATAAGCTAAGACAGGTAATCATCATAAATGCGGAAGCTTAAAATCGAAACCTGATATGGTACATAATCAATTTCACTTTAAAATTGTATAAGAATCCATACCATACATTAACATCATATCCTCAATATTGAAATACATAAATACATGGAGATTCCATAATGTTCTAACAAGGCTAATCATCAATAAAGTATCAACTAAAACATATCTGAGTTAGCTTGCTGAATCCGTCGGCCACGCCATTACGTGCCGTCTCATCTCAACCTGATCCTTGCCTAAGCTGCAAGTCTAAACTGGAACGTTGAATGTTTCAGGGGCATAACCCATTAGAAGATGAATCTTCTAGTGAGGGTTTAAAAACATGATACATGAGTACATGATACAATAACATAAACAATCATATGCTCTAGTGTAACTTCCCTGGCCTACCAGCTTGGCACGGAACCCTAGGCAGAATCCCGAACCTCTGCAGGATAATGCTAACGTTGTTCCATCATTGCCCTTGGGAATTACGGCTACACTATTAGGGCGACATCCCCATCCCATGCATGAGTATCAATATGCCAATAATATCGTGTTATGCAAGAATATCGTCCTTCCATACAATATGAAATGATCATAACTTCAATAAATATCATGCATAATGAAGCAAACGTTTCATATATAGGTTCTCGGGATAAAACTACTCACCTTTAGACGTAAAATTGATTTTTTTTGAAAAACGCGCATCACCTCGTTTTGCGTGCCAACCTTGAAAATAACGTAAATCATCAAGATCCATGGCCAAATCACTTCCTGGCCAATAATTTCCAAGTAGAATCAATAATCTAATTTTTTCATATTTTTTCCTTATTTTCTCTATTTTTTCCTCTATTTTTCATAGTCATAATTTCTTCCAAAATTAAAAATAAATACATAATCAGGTAATTTATTTAATTTTATTCATGAAAATTCCTAAAATAATATTTCTAATCTTCATACATTTTCTGGAAATTTTTTGAAACTTATTCCTATTTTTTTCTAATTAATTTTCCTTTCAAAAATTCAACATAATTACCTTCTCATGAAATTTTCCAAATAAAAATTTATAAAGGTAAACTATTCACTTTTACTGTATTTTTGGATATTTTTCCAAAATTTTACCCATCTTATCTTTATGTTTACTCTATTTTTCTTTATTTTCAGTATTTAAAAATAATAAAAATTATCTTCGATCATCTTCTCCGGCGCCGGCACACCGGAAAATTAATCTAACTATACCAAAATATATCTTACCTTGATTTTATCACTCTGGACAAATTTGAGGTTGAAATAACACTTGGAAGACCTCCATCCGAGCAAAAATCAGTTCGGCTCCGGTGAGATTTGATTTTTCCGGCGAAACTCCGATCACCCCTCAAATGAACTCCAAAATTCCTCAAACTTTCCAGAAATGATCCTCACCTCATGAGAAACAAAAGCCCTATGGTTTGGTGCCTCAATTTGTTAAAAAATGAGGTCGATTTGAAGCTCAAATCTTGTAAAACTCTAAGCCACCATATCCTCTATTTATAGGCGATTTCGAGCCCTTAAATGACAGATCTCACTTCAATCAAGGCCTCTGATGTCCCCTATTTCCCTTAACAAGTCCAAAATCCACCGAAAGAGCTCCATTTTCGTGATCTAAGTGGCCAAACTTTCGGCCACTTTTTCTTCAATTTTCGGCCATTCCATTGCTTGTTGTCGATCAAGCCCTTTACAAAAGATGCTCCCTGAGCAACCCTCGTGCCATACCTGTGGCCAATTTCGATGATTTGATGGGTTGGTCGGCCATGGTTGTTTGGAGGTTTTCTTAAAATTGCACTTTGACCCCTCAAACTTAGGCTTTCTCACTTTGGCCTATTTCACCAAGCTCCTCAATTTTTGATAATTTCTTTCAAGACCCTCAAGTCCTAAAACATCAATTTGACCCCTGAAGATTTCGAAAAAATATCGTTTCCGCCTCTCACTAGTAATTTCAAAAAATTGCACTTAGACCCGAATCTTCGTTTTGGCCTTAAACCTCTTCGTTTCTTCCTGAAACCACTGAAGGGTTATTTCTTATGAAAAATTGAAGTCTCCTCAAGCTTCCATTGACTTCTTGGAAGTCGTCTATAACTATTAGGTATTGCAGCCTAATTGGCAGCTGTATTTTAGCTGTACTAAAAATTGTTCCCGATCTGATTTCTTTTGGCACCATAAATCCTATCTCGAGACGCTCATTAATGCCACGTAATTTTTCTTTGGCATCTTAGCTCCAGGGCACTCCCTACAGTCGATTCGGTCAATTTTTTGGGCTATTCAGATACCAATCTTCTCTGAAATCCCATTTTTCTAATAAATTGCTTATTCTTAATTAATCTAAATTTCTTGGGTATTACAGGTTGGGCCAGCTCTGTAAGTGGGCGATTTTTGGTAAGTAGAATTGGCGATGCGAGATGAATCGGAAGTCGGCTTACAATGCCCAACTACGCGCTAACCCATAACCCACAAAGGGTGTTGGTTAATTAAAACAGTAGGACGGTGGTCATGGAAGTTGAAATCTGCTAAGGAGTGTGTAACAACTCACTTACCAAATCAACTAGCCTCGAAAATGAATGATGTTGAAACGCGCGACCTATTCTTAGTCATCGGGGTAAGGGCCAGGCCCCGATAAGTAGGAGGGCACAACGATCACTGCAAAACGCCCAGGCGGAGCGACCGTTGGTGTGAATCTTGGTGGCAGTAGCGGTAACATCCGATGTTATGAGTGTTTACGAGTAATAAAGAATAAATTAGGAATAAAGGAGTTGGAGAATTTCCAAAAATGCCCTTGAGGAGAAAAGGGGATAAAAAAAGAGAATTTAAGGCTTGTCGGAATAGGATGATTTAGTAAAATGGATAATTTTGCCATCAAGGGTAATCTAGTAATTTGTAACAAATAGCTCCATTGTGAGAATTTATTTGGTGAGAAATTTTCCTATTTTGTTTTTGGATATATGGAGATATTAAAGAAATAAAAGATGACTAATCAAGTGTAAGGGTGACAATATTTGGCAAGATCTTATTAAAAAAGAAGAGTGATTTAATTAAATCAAAAAGAAAAGGAAAAAGTGTAGCACCTCCTCTCCTAGAGCAGCCAAGGAAGTGGTGTCATGGGAAAAAGAGATAAAATAAAACTTACAATAAACTTAAAAATTTGGAGTCATCACAAACTCTCTAAACTTATCACACCATAACTGGCAAACATCCCAAACTGTACTGAAAATAAATTTGAACTGAAAAGAGTCAACATAAATTGAAACAATAATCACTAGTCTTCGAGGGACAACATCTAACTGTTGATATTGAATGAGTAAAATCCCTCAATTGAAAATATAAAATTCTCTAAAATCTCCAAAACAACTCCCAAAAACTTTTGAATTTGAGCGACTACCCGCACACACACTACTTCCTGGCACTGCTAGGCCCAAGGTCTATAACTCCCTCGCTACTTGGAATGGTGAATAATATAAGGTAAACCACAAGTCTCAGCAAGTAACAACATGAAATCAAATACTGGCTAAATCGAGCAACATCAATACTCATCAGGAAGTATTATTCTGGTACTGAGGGATTACTGATCAACTGTATGGTTGCACATATATAGCAAATAATGATGCACATAAACTGTTTAATTCAAGTAAGCAACTTCGGCACTTAGGCCCACATAATCTGAAATACATACATGTCTAAACTAAAATCTGCAACCATAAAAACTGTAAGCATATACTGTGGGTCTTGTGCCTCTAGCCCCCTGGCCATCGCCAGGCAACTGAAATTGAAATTGAAACTGTGGGCCTTGCGCCCCGAGCCTTGTGCCCCTGTATTGAAACATACGGGATCCTCGCGAACTAAGCCACCTCTCGCACACAATGCAATGCAATGCATATATACATGCTCACATATAATATGTAGTGCTCCACATAAGGTCATGCATCATGCTCACACCAAGATATATGCACATAATATCACAACGTCACACACAACAATGTTAGGCATAAAATATAATCATCATCAATATATTGGAATACAACAACCTTAAGATTCGTTTTTCATGGCATAAACATGCCAGGTTTATCATAGTTTAACATGGGATATATTAATACTTATGTGCGTTTAATCATGCATTCAATATTACTTTGTATTCAGACACACGAGAATGCATATTTGGACATCATACTTAGGCATTCGGATATGTATAGGCTATTCGGATTTATGCTATTCGAATTTATATGAGGGCATATTCGGATATGGGCAAACTTTAACAAACCTATTAGGATATATGTGGTCGTATTCGGATATATATATATATATATACACTTCAAATTGGAGAGCCATTTAGATATCATAGAGGCTATTCGGATATGAGGTGTCATCTTTTGTGAGACATTCAGATATATTGCATGCTATTAGGATATCACTCCCAAGACATGCATAGGCTATTCAGATATGGCATGGGATATTTAGATAGCTCTCACAATCATCTCAAGGCTATTTGGATATGGCTTGACCTATCCGGATGCCAACCGCTGGTATAAACATAAACTTACTTGAACTTGGAAAACTTATACGAAATCATCCTATCACGCTACACCATTTTGAAAGAATCTTGGGAAAACAAATCCCAATCAATACAAACCAATGTTAAAGATGATACAATGATCAAAACCAAACCTTGCTGGGAAAGGAATATATATATATATAGAGAGAGAGAGAGAGAGAACTTGGGAAGCAGTCACTGGTATGTGTATATGTATATATATCAACTAAACAGGAAGAGGGAATAAGATGAAGGAAACCTTGTCCATGAAGGATATGAAGAACTTGCAAGAACAAAAGAAAGGAACGAAGGAACTTGCTTTCCAAAAGAAAGGATGAAAGAGAACTTGACTGATATTTCTTTGAAATTGGATTTGATGACTGCAACGCTAACTCTACTATGGAAGCTCTCGAATTCTCTTCTTCTCACGACGTGCAAAAAGACGGGTTATATGGGTTTATATAGGGGGAAAAACCATGGATGCCCATAAGTCATATTCCTTTAAGAACCATATATCTTATTTCTTTAAGAACCATAAGTCTTATTTCTTTAAGAACCATAAGTCATATTCCTTTGAGAACCATAAGTCCTATTCCTTTAAGAACCATGACTCCTATTCCTTTAAGAACTCTAAGAACGCAGCTCCATTATCCTCAATTCCCTTTAATTATCCTAATTATCCTTACGCTTTTATCTCTTAAGTGCCTCTTATTTCATTCCAATATTGCCCTTATATATATATATTATCACATAATCTAAAATTCTATTTAATGCTATTCTCTCAATTTAAAATTCTAAAATAGCATATTAAATATTTATTTGTTTAAATTCCCTTATTAACCTAACGAAATTCAAAACGCAATTAAATAAATTCAATAAAATTCTAGGCCCTCTATCGGGTCATTCTTGCATTTATGAGGCTCATTATTATGGTGATTAAAGAAAATCTTAAATGAAAATGGAAATTAGCCTTGCATTAATGGTGGAAAATGGGGGAATTAAGTAAATGCAAATTTAAATGGATATTTGTCTTTCAAAGTGATTGTTGTGAAAATTGTCTCATTAAATTAAATCTTGAGAAATTGGTTATTTTAGTTAAAGGACAAATGGATCTAGTGGTTGAGATTTAATTTTGGAGAAAAAGCAAGATTAAGGGCTAGGATCAAGCAAGTGAGAATGATCCAAGGGCTAGGATTGAGTCTTGCATCGAATAAAATCAAGGGCTAAGATTTAGAAAGATAAAGAAGATCCAACGGCCATAAATTAATTTTTGAAGTTGGCATGGATTGCCAAAATAATAAGAAATTTGTTTAAATAAAAGAATGGATGGTGAGGATTGTTTTTGACTTAGAAATCAAAGGCTAAGATTGTATCTTCTTTAAGCACATGGATTATGTTTCTTTCTAGGGTGGAGATTTAGTTTCTATTCTTAATCTATGGTTGAGATTAAAACCTTACAAAGAACATGGATTGTGCTAGTATGGAGGGTGTGGATTTATTCTTTTATCAAACCAACCAATGGCCAAGACTTAGTTTTGGAAATGGCATGGATTAGAGGATAAGAGATGAAATAATTTGGAAGAAGAAGGAAAAGCAAGCCTTTCGTTGTCCAAGAGTAAAAATTAGAAGGAGAAGAAAAAGAGAAAGAGAAGAGGAGGGGAGGTTGTTGGAAGCAAAGAAGTCATTGGAAGCAAAAGCTTGTCCAGCATCAAAGGACTTAAAGATAAGGGATGGCCTCATGGGAGGGTGGTCATGCATGCATTGTAAATGTTTCTTATAAATTTTCATGTGGTTGGAAGCGCATATGCATTTTGTGTGCACTAGTGGACTTTTGGCCATAAGGATGACTAGGATATTGGGAGAAAATGGTAGGTTGTTGCCTAAATCTTGGATGGTTTTGAAGACAAGGAAGACTATCCTTACCATGCATACATCTTACATTTCATGATTATTTATGCTTACATTTATTTTACATTGCACCCTTATTGAGATTTGGCTCATGAGGTTTTTACCTCACTTGTAGATGTGACAAGTAAAAAGGGAAAAGAAGTCTTGGAGGGTTGAAGTATGCTAGATCCAAGAAGATTGCTCAAGGATGTTTGTATTGATGGTTATGGCTTGTTGAACCCTAAACTTGTTGTAAATCTTATTTTTGGGTGATGTTGTGTAAAACATCTCATGGGTTGTAAGGTCTTTATTTTTTAGTGAATGTGGGATATTTTTGTTATATTATTATGAAATTTAATTTTTGGAAAATATGGGCATGTTTAAAAAAAAAAAAAAAGGTGTTGCTGCTACGGTTGGGCATGTGCAACAGACGCGCGGTATGCGGCCAGCGCGTGCAGCGGATGGCTCGCGCTGGCATGGCCAGCCCATTGCACGTGGTGGGATGCGATTGGCACGGCCAGCACGCGTGCAGTTGGTGCACTGTGTGCACGCGGCTGGTGCCACTGTTGCCCATTGCCACTGTCCCTTTGTCTCTTCATTATTTTTGGAAACTTTGGAGGAAAAAAAATGATGGTTTTGGGCTCCAAAATTATTCTATAAATTAAGGAAAAATTTTGAAGTATTTTTGGGAAAATTTAAAAAATTGCTAAAATAAAATTTTTGGCTAAATTATGCAAAAGGGGAGATTTAAACAAATTTTTCTATGAGTTTTGGGCAAAGAAAATAGGCTTGTTGAAGAAGGCCAAGTTTTAATTTCCTCTACAAAAGGGGAGATTTAAACAAATTTTTCTATGAGTTTTGGGCAAAGAAAATGGGCTTGTTGAAGAAGGCCAAGTTTTAATTTCCTCTACGCATTGTCGCCTTCGGATAAATTTTTAAGAAAAAATTGAGGCCCAATTAAAATATTTTTCCTTTATGGATAAACTTTCTGGCTTTTTGCCAAGGGGCCGCAAGTCTTAGGAAAGTAAGGTGAGTCTTTAGTGTTGATTTTCGTTAGAATCTTAGGTAAGTGTAACACCCTGGGTTGTGTGAGTATTAAATGAGTTAAGTTTCAGACTGAAAGTATGAGAATTTTTTCAAATTTACCTTAATTGGAGAAATAGGACTGTATAAATTTAAGATGCTTTAAGAAGGGAAATTTGATAATTTGGAACATATCCCTATAAAGGTAAATTATTTTGTGAAAAATGTATATATATATATATATATGGATGTATATTTGGATTTTTTTGTGGAAAATTATTTCTTGTCTTGGATTAGGAAGAAATTAATGGATGGCCAAGATTTAAAATTGGGAGCCAAGTAAGAGTGTATTGCGACACTTGGCAAGATTTTATGAGAAGAAATATATATATATATATATAAATTATTTTGCGGGAGAACATATACACACACGTATGTGTGTAGATTTTTGGAGTATGAAAGAGTGATTAAATAAATCATAAGGAAAAGAAAAGAGTCACTCTAGTATTTAATGAAGCTAATCATTATGATGAATAAAGGAAAATGTAAAAGAAAATAAAAATTAGTCATGCATTTATGGGGAGAAAATAAGAGGAATAAAATAAATACAAATTAAATGGATTATGTCTTTCAAAAGTGATGTAGTGAAAATTGTCTCATTTAATTAAATAGTGAGAAATAAGAGATCAAATGGTTGGGGATTGAGAGAATTAAGATCTAATGGCTCAAATTAATTCTTGAAATTGGCATGGATTGCCAAATATATATATATATATACTAGCGTATACCTGTGCCTAAAGGCACGGTGTAAATAATATTAAAAGTGTATGTGAGAATATGTATATGTTCGCATGTGTATGTGTGTTTGTTTGCGACCATCAAGGGCGGAAGCGGCCACCAATGGTGTGGGGAAGGGAGGGGCCATCAACGATAGCGGGGGGTCGATGGGAGTGGTAGGCCCCATGGCTGCGGGGGGGTTGGCAATTGCCATAGCCGCTGGGGAGAGAGGGAGAGGGGGTTGGCAATCGATGGGTTCAGGGAATCAAGGTTCCCCAAACCTTGAAAGTCAGGGAACTTGGGTTCCCTGACTTTTTGGCGTTCGGGCAACCTAGGTTCGCTGAACCCAACATCCACCATGGGCGGTCGCCAACACCCCCTCTCCCCATGCCCATCAGCCGCTGATGGTCACCACCAACCCCCCGTTGGCCATCAACGTTCCCCGAACCTAGCAGTCATCATGGACGGCGACCAACACCCCCCTCGGTCGACAGTTGATGGCCACTACCAACCCCCATTTGCCGGCCATTGATGGCCACCTCCCTCCACCGTTAATATTATTCACACCATGCCTTTAGGCACGTATATACACTAGTATACATACATTTAACATATATTCATACATACACAACATATTCATAAATATACACAAAAAATGAGTTACACAAAATGGAGTTTACACACTCACACAAAGGCACGTGTGCACAGACTTCTAACTTAAATTCTAGTTGTTAACAGGATTGCTTGCTTAATCAAGCCATAGTAAAAAACCCAGTTCCTAAAACCCAATTTTGTGCTCCAAATTAGTTCGGTGTAAAAAGGACGAACACACACACCCGGATTGACATTTATTGTGTAGTAAGGCCAAGACTGTTGCTATCAACAGTCAACACATTGGAAGCCCTCGACCTCTACCTTCAACAGTGTGTGGTGAGCTGCTTTAAGAAGTTGTTGAAATTGCCCCTACCCAAGACTTAAAAGGACAAACCAAAGAAAGAGATGAAAAACCAAAAATCTAGAGGACAAAGTTGTATCTCTTAAAAGAAAAGCAAATGGTATAATATAAGTATAGTAGCACACTGAGAAGCGGCATCTAAAATAATTACTCCATAAGGAACCCAGATTAGACTATTGACCTATTAGAAAGCACTTCGGAAAACCCAGAAATTAGTTTTCAATTTAAGGCCCTTATCTTTAATATGGAGAAAACACTCATTTACATCACATAGAAAAAGAACATAAGTAAAGTAGTTGGAAAATAATGCTAACATCAATTTTAGAGAAATAAAACACATTTAACTTTACCTTTAAGATAGACTTGACTACGAAAATAACATAAAACATTAATTGGAGTTTATTACAGAAATTCCAGTCAAACACTAAAGGTTCTAAACTGAAAAAAAAAATTTTAAAAAAAAATGCTATGAGTAAAGTTCAATATTTAGTTCAAGACCCATAAAATTTCTGGCACAAATACAAAATGAAGTCATACCCCTGCTTCCTTTAATAACTCTTCTAATATTGGTTCAAGCACTGGAAGAGGTTCAATATTGTATACAGTGCTTGTGCCAGAGGAATCAGGAATGACTGAGCCATCCTGTAAACGTATTTGTATTAGTAACTAAATTAATTACAGTAAGAATGAGGCATGCAGTATAAACATTAGAAAATTACAATAAGAAATTGCACACCCTTTTCTTACCTTAGGAATGACTTTTTCCAAGGTTTCGAATAGTGGGTCTTCTTCTACTTGTTTGATTGACAATGTAACTCTTGACTTTTCCCTGCAATTTGTTATCAATTTATGGCCTTTAATTTTCTTTACATTCCATAAAGAAAAGACTAAATCTTAGAAGAGGTACTTGTTCAGAGGCCTTTAATTTTAAAATGCGAGCAACTTGTTCAGAGGTATTTGTTTAGATGTATACACACACATATGTTTGATCAAATCTTAGTTTGAAAGTTCAAAGCACTTTTAACTAATTAATGTTGCATCTTATTCTGCTAAGGTCATGGAGCAACAAACAACAATAAGTCCTAAGGAAATAAAGCAAGCATTGTACAAAAATATATACACAGAAATATAAAGCAAGCATTGTATAAATAAAATGAAATATATACACAAAAATATAATGCAAGTAATGTTGCATAAAATGATTCTTTCAAAAACCATGATAAGTGCAAAATACAAAAAAAAAAAATACATAAATGCAGTTACATGCACACACACTAAATACATACAAACATATACATACACACGCACACACAACAAAATGTACACAAATTACAGCGCAACAAATTACTCCAAAAGGCTTGACTACAACACACACAAAATACACACGCACACATAATATAATGTACATACACACACACACACATATACATACACACGCAGAGGTGATGGAGCTAGAGGTGGTAAGGCAACGAGGAGGCGGCGATAGAGGTTGAGGCAATGGAGAACTTTAGGCGGGCTAGCCGTTATGAAGAGCTGCCCGCTGGCTAATGGAGGCGAGTCGCGCGGGGATGGGGGAAAGAGGGAGGGGTGTGGGTGGGTGGGAGGGAGAGAGAAAGGCAGTGAGTGAGGGAGGCAGGTGGGTGGGAGAAAGAGAGAGAAAGAGAGAAGGAGAGTGGGATAGAAAGAGAGAGCCACATAGGGAGAGGGAGAGAGAGAGAGAGGGGTAGTGACTGGGCGGGAAACAAAATTGATCTGAGCCATTCATCTGAAAAAAATTAATCTGCGCCATTGAAATGTAGACATTTTCAAAAACCCTTGTGTTTTATTATATATATATATATATGTGTACAATGAGCCTAATAAAAAGAATGAATGATGGAGATTTAATCTCTAATTTATCACCAAGGGTTAAGATTTGAGGAGACTAAATGGTAAGGATTGTGCTTTCTTCAAGGGTGGAGATTTAGTCTTATCTTGATCTATGGCCAAGAATAAACCCTCTCAAAGCACATGAATTGTGCTAGTTTCAAGGGTTAGGATTTGTTCTCTAATACCCAATCTCCAGGGAGGAAGCTCCGAGTTTTAACTCTTCGGTTGTAATACCTTTCAATACGTCGATTGTACGCTGCTTGTTGAATCTTCACCTGATCACGAAGTTCATCCAAGAGATCTAAGTTGTTTCTTAGATTCTGCTCATTGGACTCTAGGCTGAAAAGTTCCACTCTGAGGGTTGGCACTCCACCGTGGTTCGGTAAGACCATAATATACTTGGTAATTCATCCACCCAGCCTCCATCTGCTTTATCCATGCGGGCCTTTAGGCCATGCAGTAAGGTTCGGTTAGCAAGCTCGATTTGACTGTTAGCTTGCGGATGAGCCACCGAAGTGAAATGTTGCCTTATTTCCTGCACCGATCGGTTAGTGAACTAAGTTTCGTTACCCAAAATTAGGACTCGAGGGATTTCGAACTGATAGACCACATTTTTTCATAGAAATTATTTTGCTCGTTGAGCCGTAATGGAGGCCATTGGTTCTGCTTTAATCCATTTCGTGAAATAGTCTATAGCGGCAATGATATATTTAACTTGGTCAGTCGCTGGAGGAAAAGGACCCAAGATGTCAATGCCCCACTGAGCAAAAGGGCAAGGTGTGGTCAGATGAGTTAAAGTGATAGCTAGTACATGAACTAGGTTGGAAGTTCGCTGGCATCTATCGCAGGCTCTGACTAGTTGCTCTGAATCCTTCACCATCGTTGGCTAATAATACCCTTACCGAAGAGCCTTCTGGCTAAGGGTTCGGGCCCCAATATGGCTTTCGCATATCCCTTTATGGATCTCCCACAGAATGTAGTCTGCTTCTCAGGGCCGGATACATTTGAGTAAGGGTTACGAAAATGACCTCTTATAAAGCTCCCCTTCGACTACCACAAAACTTCATGCCTTCCTTTTGATTTCCCAAGCTTCTGAATCACCTTTGGGAAGCTTGCCCTCCTTCAAGTATAAGAGCAGGGGATCTACCCAACTGGGTTTGATATCAACACACATTTGTTCAGCTAACTCTTCGATGTTTTTTTAGGGTAAAGACTCAATTTGGATCTCTTGAGAGCTCATAGAAAAAAAGGCCGAAGCAATCCAGGACAAAAGATCTGCTTCCATATTCATAGCCTGTGGAACATAATCCACCTTCACTGATTGATAACGTTCCATAAGCTCCTTGACCATAGCCAGATATTTTTCCATATGACCTTCTCGAGCCTCGTATTCTCCATTCACTTGTTGCAGCACCAAATTAGAGACCAAACTCACCTCGATTCGCTGTGCTCCCAACTGCTCAACCAACCTCAATCCTGCCAATAGGTCCTCGTATTCAGCTTCATTATTAGATGCTCAAAACTCGAAGTGCATGGCATTGGGCCAAGTCTGCCCATCAGGGCTTCTGATCATCAGCCCTGCCCCGCTGTCGCACGAGGTCGAGCTTCCATCCATGGCCAACACCCATGGCCTTTGATCCTATTCCGAAACCTCCTGAAATCCAACCCTTTTGGCAATAAAATCTGCCAGTACCTGGGCCTTGATAGCCGGTCAAGGCCTATACTCAATATCAAAATCCATGAGCTCCATCGCTCACTTCAACATTCTTCCTGAGAGCTCTGGTTTACTGAGCACCTACCACAAAGGATGGTTAGTGAGCACGATAATTGTATGAGTTTGAAAGTAAGGTTGAAGTTTCCTTACTGAGATTATCAAGGCAAAGGCCAACTTCTCCATGGGAGAATACCGAATCTTAGCCCTTGTCAACCGCTTACTAGAATAATAAACGGGCCTCTGTCTTTTGTCTTCTTCTCGGGCCAACACCGAACTTATGGCCTCTTCGGCTACTGCCGAATAAAGATACAACAAATCCCCTTGTTGAGGCTTGATGAGGAATGGAGGCGAAGACAGATGTTCCTTTAGCTTGTTGAAAGCTTCTTGGCATTCATCGTCCTAAACAAAATTCTTTGCCTTCGACAAGGTCTTATAGAAAGGAAGACCCTTCTCCGCCAACTGAGTGAGGAATCTCCCTAAAGCTGTCATTCTTCCTGGAGGAATTCTACATTGCCCGAATATCTCATACCGACGCCTTACTGAAGTGAATTTGCGCGATATTTTAATTGTCAATATCACCATTTTAATCCATGTCAGCAACGTACAACAAACCCCCTCCTTCTTCCTCTTTCGCACATGCCGTCGGTATGAGAAATTCGGGCAGTGTAGAATTGCTCTTCTTCCTATTAGGCTTTGTACTTCCCTGATAATCCTCGAGGCTGGCTTGTCCAGAATGGCCTTAACTTTCTCTGGATTCACCTCAATCCCTCGATGATGGACTATATAGCCCAGGAACTTTCATACAAAAACTCCAAAAAGCACATTTGATATGATTAAGTTTTACATGAAACTTATGAAGGGTTTGGAAGCATTCTTCCAAATCTACAGGATGATGCTCGACAACAAGACTTTTCTTCAGCATGTCGTCTACATAAGCCTCCATGTTTCGGCCCAACTGATGTTGAAAAAGTTTTTTCACCAGACGATGGTAGGTGGCCCTAGCATTCTTCAACCTAAACGGCGTTATTGTGTAACAGTAGGTTATTTTATTAGTGATGAACGTCGTCTTTTCCTAATCTTCGGGATACAGCAGGATCTTGTGGTATCCCTGAAAGGCATCTAGAAAACTCATCAGTAAACACACTATTGTTCCGTCAATTAAGGCATCTATCCGAGGAAGGGGGTAACTATCATTCGGGAAAGCCTTGTTAAGGTCAGTGAAGTCAATGCAAAGCCTCCACTTGCCCTCTCCCTTGGGTACCAACACCACATTTGCCAACCAATGGGGATAATCAACCTCCCGAACGTATTGCGCCTCCATCAGCTTTTCCACTTTCACCTCAATTGCTTTGGCCCTCTTTGGGGAAAAACTTCGCTTCTTCTATTTGATAGGTCGAAAACCCGAACGTATTCCCAACCTGTGCATCATGACCTTTGGATCGACCCCTAGTATGTCTTGAGCTGTCCATGCAAAGACATCCCCATATTGCTGTAGAAGGGCCAAAATTTGACCCCTCAGAGGGTCTTTAGCTCAACACTTATCTTTATACATAGATCAGGATGATCTTTCCTCAACGGTACCTCATCGAGCTTGTCCACAGGCTCTGCCGTCTTCGGATCCCCCGTCCCCTCTAGCAAGAAACTAACGGCTGGCGAGGCTCCCCCCACTCTTTCTCCTTGCAAGTCCTTTCTATGATCATAAATTTCCCCTTGCGGCGAATTCTCCTTCATCTTCCCTCATGAGGTCTCTACACCCTTTGCCACGCCTATAGATCCTATGTAACATTCCCGGGCCGAACACAAATCTTCTCGCACTTTTCCTACCCTATTAGATGTGGGGAACTTCATTATCATCTGATACGTGCTAGGAATAGCCTGAAGAGCATTGAGGCCCGTCCTTCCAAGAATCATGTTATAAACTGAGGGCACATTTGCCACCAAGATATCCAGCATGACCCGAGAGGTTCGGGAACCCTTTTCCAAAATCAACGGAAGCTGAATGACTCCATCAGAATACGCTGCTTCCCCATCAAATCCAACCAAGGTGACACGAGCTAGTCTCAGCTACTCCATTCGGTATCCCATACCCAATAAGGCTTGTCTGTATAAGATCTCTGAAGAACTGTCCAGATCTACCAGGATCCGCCGAAGCTCACACTTTCCAAGCTCTGTTGTTATCACCAATGGATCGTTTTGGTTCGGATACCCTAGGACGTCGCTATCGGAAAAGGAGATTGTCTCCTCTCTTCTCGACCTCTTCACCCCTAAGGTTCAGCTCACTCCTGAATCCTCCTTGCCATTCACTCCTGGGACTTCCCCCATGGCGAGCGTATGGAACACTGGGGGCTATGGATGATTCTCTCCTGCTTGCGGTGGTCTCTCCCTCTGGAACAAAATCCGACCACGCTCTCGCTCTTTAACTGGGTCCTGCCTGGGGGGAGGACACCGCAAACCTCGCTCTCACTCCTTTCAGGGTTCTGCTTCCCTTGCAACAAAACTCTTGAGGAAGCCCTGATTAATGAGCTCCTGAATCTCCTCTTTTAACTGGCGCCATTCCTCTGTATCGTGCTCGTGATCTCGATGGAAGCGACAATACTTAGTCTGATTCCTCTTATTAGATGGCGCTCTCATTGGTAGGGGCTTCTTCAAATAGTCCTTGCCCTCGATGGTGGCAAGGATCTCCGCTCTAGGAGAATTTAAGGGAGTAAAATTACTCAACTCCCACCGAGGACGGTGTTATTGTGATCCTCCCTTCTACCTTCACTCTTATTCTCTTCGAAATGTTTCTTTTTCTCTTTCTTCTTGGTTTATTCGGCTCTCTTTTCCTGCATAACCTCCTCAACATTAATATACTTTGTTGTCCAGTCAAGGATATCTGTGAACGTGAGCGGGGGAGTTTTGGCCAATAACTGAGCAAATGGGCTGGGCCTTAGGGTATTTTGGAATGCCATTATAACGACACTATGGTCGAAGTTCTCAATGCTCAAGGCCTTCATATTAAACCTCAAGACGAAATCCTTCAAGGATTCACCTTGGTTCTGCTTTAGGTTAACGAGGGCCATAGCGAATCTCTGATGCCTTCGAAGAGGCGCAAAGTGAGCTAGAAAACTACTCCGAAGCTGCGCGAAGTTGGCTATTGAGTGATGAGCCAGATTTGAGTACCAGGAGCGCGCATGCCCTTCTAGTGTTGCCAAGAAGACTCTACACCACATTGCATCGGATGAGTCTTGCACCATCATATGGGAAGTAAAAAGATCCAGGTGATCCATTGGGTCAATTGTCCCCGCATAGGGCTTGATAGCCGGAATGCGGAGACGCTCGGGCGGTATTGCAACCATAATCTCCGGACTGAGGGGTTGGTTCACAACTGTCCCACGACTCTCTCGGTTTCGGCTTTAAAGCCACAATCTCTTTTTCCAATTGACGCAACCTCCTTTCTTGTTGTTGCGCATGCAACATGCTGAAAGATTCTTTAGCTTCCCCTTGTCCATCTTCCTGCCCCTGTCCTCGAGGGTCCGTCTCACATGGGCAAGATCCTTCCTCTAATGGGGGCTCCTGCCTTCCCCTTGCTTGAGAATGATGGGCCTGCTGGTGTTGGTGGTCTAGGAAACCAGTGAGCAACTCCATTAGACGCTATACCTGATTCTCCAAAACTGTGATCCGATCAGACGGGGGAGGAGGATTATCCGAGCTACGTTCCCTCGCCTGCTGCCTCCTCAGGGGATTGTTTTGACTCGATTCTGGGGCAGGGCTACTACCACCAGCCCTGGATTGGCACCTTCTGGTTTCCATTAAGACAGAGGGAGAACTTGAACGTCGAGGTAAAGCGTACTGGAGAGACAGAAAGAAAAATGCCTCGGCCCCACGGTGGGCACCAAATGATGATGCGAAAGCCAATCACCCTCTCCTGCCTCATGCTAAGTACCTGCAAAAGATGAAGTTGGGGACTTGCTCCCCCGTGATCCCTCTAACGATTAAGTCAATTCACCGGTTTCTCACAAGTTTTCAGTATGCAATAGAGAATTTAGGAAAAAAAAGAGGGATCCTTTACTCATCTTGGTTGCCTTCTTTTTATCCTCTTGTCAAGATAAGAATTCCCTTTTCAAATCATCGGGATCCCCATCTCGTCCCTCACAGAGCCATGATCTTAATGACATGGATATGATAACCATTTCCGAGGGGTTAGGGATAGTCCCTATCTCCATGATCCTCGGAGTGATGATTGATGCCAAGGAATTCGAAGAATCTTTGTTGAACAATAGGTTTAGCCTGTTTGTTGAGACATCCCAGCCACGTGTCCTTCCCAAACTCGGGCAGGATGATGACCTTAGATTGGTCTCCCGTCGGACACGTGTCCTTGCCATTACTGATTATATAGGAGTAATTATGAATCCGATGAGTTCTCCCTCATCAATTCTGAAGTGAGTTCTCTTACTTCAATACTAAGAAAAAGTAGCATTTTGGGCAAAGAAAAGAATAAAGTGTTATGTCTTTTTTTTTTTCTTTTTTGTGAAGTTGTCTACAAACCAAGTTGAAGCTCTGGTACTGCATCGCGTATAGCAGTAGCCATAGGAGATGAGCAACATGATTGCTATGAAAACGGCCATCACCAAGACTTGGGCGCTCTTTGAGAGGGCTGTATTCACCATCCTAGCTAGTTTGAATGGGAGAAGGGATATGCAGTTATTGCTTGAGAAAATAAAATTTAGAGCAAGGTTGAGAATGAATTGTTTTGCTTCATACCAATTAACTAGTATTTAAAGTTAAACATGAGGATATTGTCAACATAACTAACTCGTTGGAAATCAGCCGGCTCAATTATAAAACAAGCAAACCAATCACCTCAAATTTTATATATTTATAATATAATAAAATTAGAAGTTTAAGGTTAATAAAATTTTAATTCTACAAAAAAGACTCTAAATTTTATGAATTTATGATATAATCAAATTAGAAATTTAAGGTTAATAAAAATCTAACTATACAAAAAAAACAGAAGCCCATATATAGTGACTCCATGGAAAAAAGAGAAAATCAACAATTAATAGAAAATAAAAAACCCCAACCATCAAATAAATCTTTGTCTTTTTTTCTTCTTTTTTTTTTTTCTGGTAAAGAAGAATGTCTCCGAACCAACTTACGTGCATCTCTAGACTAATCTTTACTACTTCCACTAGTCTTTGCCATGTTCTCTATCACTCCTACCAACCTTTGCCATGAGTGACCCCAAAAATTATTGACTGTGAGAATCGAACATGCCCCTCGCGGTTAATATATCTATACGTCCTTTGGATATTCAGTAGAAAATCCTCCAACAGAGACCTAGCTAAAGCACTAGTTGCCTACCAATAATGGAGCAACTCAATTAATTACAGGTTTCTATTTTCTTGCATTAATCGAGTCCCCAATGGCAAAATATTTTAATATTCTCAGCAACCAAACAGAGGTAGTTGAGATTTCTTTGGATCCCTAATAGCAATTGTTACTTATGGATAGAATTTCATTTATTTTTAGTTACTTTTGAGACGGGTAATAATTTTATTTTTCAGAATTAAGATAATTTATAGTTTTATGGATGGTGAATAATTAAAAGATATTTTTAGAGTTATCAGAAATGCTTTGATTTAATTTATTTAATATTATACATGAAATTGAAATCACCTATTTATTACAAGTTTTGTTGATTTAAATGATTTAGCGTGTTTATTGTTTGGGTTGAATTGAAATGTAATAATTGCGCTCTAAATTCAATTTAATTCAATTTTTTGGATTTAGATGTGACACAAAATCTAGTTGAATGATCAAAATCTGCATGAATTCAGTAGAAAACTCCTCCAAAAGAGACTTGGCAAAAGCATTAGTAGCTCACCTAACAATGCAGCCACTCAATCAAGTACAGGTTTCTGTTTACTTGGATTGATTCCTCTGCAAATAGAGGAATCACTTCCAAATTATTCTGTGTTTGCACCATAAAAAACTGAGAAGCAAGACAACTTTAATCCATCTTCTCAACAACATCGAAAAAAATCCACACACAACATGTCATATTGTCATGATCCCACATCAGTTGCGAGTAGGGAGGTCTTGGGCCATACAAGCAATCTAGTACCTCAATCCATTAGTTGCAGCTTTTGGGTTAGAGCCTGATCTGTGACAGTGGTATCAAAACCGACATTAGACTCTGATGGCTAGGTGCTAACCATATAGCCCGACCTGCCCAGGGTTCCAACGTGCCTAAACCTGTCTTGAGATCCAACTGCGACGTCCTCGCCTTAAGATCCGACCACGCTGAGGACATCACAAATTCAAGTGGGAGAATATGTGACGATCCCAACTCGGTTGTGAGTAGGGAGTGTTGGTTGTGGCAAATTCTCCAATCCCACAGATGTGCGATTGGGATTTGGAGGAGGGCTCCTTCTCTATTTAAGGAGCCCACCTCCCTCCATTGTAATTCATCCCAAATATTTCTCTCTCTCTCTCTCTTTGTACTTCTCTTTTGAAATTAGTGAAGTATTTTGGTGGTGCTTGAGGATGTAGGCCAAATTGGTTGAATCTCATTAATTTCTGGTATTCTATTTATTGTTATATTTAATAGTTTTTATCAAGTATATTTATAGTAGTGTTAGTGATAAATTGTGCTATTAATTGGGTGTATAAGAAAAATTTGTTTAAGGAGATTGGTTTTTAAGTGGGACCGCGTGTGACCCCTTGAATCTTTCCTGGGATATTTTCTAGTGCATTTTTTAATACAATTGTTCACGCACTATTCACCTATAAAGTTATTATTCATGGTGAAGTTGAATTTGGGGAAAATAGCCCGATTTTTCCAACAATTGGTATCAGAGCCAAATGTTTCTTAGTATGGTCTATGGTTGCAGCTGTGTCTGATTTTTCAAGTAAAAAAAGATCCATTTTGCCATGATTTTTCTTCGTATGCTCTATGGTTGTAGTTGTGACTAATCTTCCACATCAAAAACGATTTTCTTAAATTATTGATGCTCCGCTTTGATAACTATTGAATATAGAAGATGGCAAAAGTGGCAAAGGAAAAGAGTTCAAAAACATCCACATTGGGAGTTTTTTCCTCGTCCACTTGGTCAAGAAATTTGGCAAATACAAGAATTGCAGTGGAGGTGTTTGACGGTTCAGGCCATTTCAGCATGTGGCAATGCGAGATTCTAGATGCTCTCTTTTAACAAGGTCTAGATATCGCCATTAAGGAGAAGAAACCAAATGATATTGAAGAAAAAGATTGGAAGACCATAAATCGATTAGCATGTGGTACAATTCAATCATGCCTATCTAGAGAGTAAAAGTATTCATTCTCGAAGGAACTTCTGCATATACATTTTGGAAGGCATTGGAGGAAAAGTTTTTTTGAAGAAAAGCGGTTAGAATAAGCTCTACATGAAAAAGAGATTATTCTGCTTTACATATGTCCTTGGTACCACATTGAATGATCATATCACTACCTTCAATCAATTGGTAGCTGATTTGATGAATTTGGATGAAACGTACAAAGATGTGGATTTGGCTTTGATGCTGTTGGGATCCCTTCCTGAAGAATTTGAATTTCTTGAAACTACTCTGCTTCATGGGAAGGTTCAAGTGTCTCTTAGTGAAGTTTTTGCTACTTTGTATAGTTATGAGTTGTGAAAGAAAGATAAGAAAGAAACAACGCATGGCGTAACAAAAGTATTGATTATAAGAGGTCGTTCGCAAAGTGATGAGGGGTCAATGTTTCCTAAATCTTAATGAATTATGTCCCCATTTTGATTTTTATATTTATACTTAAAATAAATAATTATACGTTTTACTTATTATTTTTAGGATGAAGCGAGGAAGTTGACTTCTACATTTAATTAGGGGCATAAATCGAAGACGTTGGATGACCCATTATTGCTACTCAAATTCAAGGGCCAATTATTGAGTTTAGAAGATGTTTCAAGTGCACTTGGACCAACTATTAAATGAAGTCTAACACAAGGAAGGCCCAAGCATTTTAATCACATAGAAGGTCCAAGACCAACCAAAGGCTCAACAAAGTCTAACTTATAGAAGACTTTTCTTTGTTTTGTATTTTTATGAGTGTTTTACCACTTAAAGTCTTTTTTATTCTTATGAGTGTTCCACCACCTAAAATCTTTTGTATTTCGTGTCTTTTAACTAATTTTCTTCCACTAGTTAAGTGAATATTTTGTGAGTGCACATTAGATATAATTATGTCTAGTTGTATAATTTTATTTTGTGTGGTCTTTTTTGTATCTTGTGGGCTATAAATAGCTTACTTGGGTGGACTTGTAAGAAGCTATTTTTTTCTTGAATCAAAGCTTAGTTGGGTTCTTAGAATTTCTCTTTGAAACTTCCTCTTGTTCTCTCTTCTTTTCTCTCTTATCTTCTCCTGCGATCTTTTTTCTTTTCTTTCTTCTCTTGAATTCTCATGTCATCTATTGTTACTTTATTATCTACTACCTGAATGGACGGTTAATTTCTGTCATTTTAATTCCTGTCTCTTCATTATCCACTGCATGAATGACCGGTTAATTTCTCTTATTTTAATTCTTGTCATTTAAATTACGCCATTTAAATTCCTGTCATTAATTTTCAAATGAAAATGAGTAGCTAAATCTAATCTTGGGTTAAGGCAAGGATAGTATCCACCGCCAATGATTCTCAAAGAAAGCTGTGTTTTAAATGAGTGACATTAATGTAAATTTCAGTATGAATGTGTATTAATTATTAAGAAATCACTAGATTTGGATTGGAGCGTAAGCCTAACTCAAAGCTTTCATGCCACGTATAGGAGTTACTAGAACTGGAAATGCTATCATACTAAAACTCGAAAGATTAATAGAGTTGTTTTGTGTATTAATTGCAATCGAATTTATGATAGTTGCTTAAACTAGAATCTCGCATATTATGTATGGGGATTGCTTAAACTAGAACTATCATCATTTCTAATTGTATTTAATAGCAGACCCTCATATCTAAAATTAAATTAATGTTGCTAATCTTTTCTGTTTAAAATTGGGGATCAGCGGGTTGGTGTTGAATTTGTCTTAATTCAAGTCTTATCCAATTCTATATTCTCAAATTTAGTGTCTACTTAAATTTCTACCTTGTTTTATTTCCTAGCATCCGCTATCTAAAAATCCACAAAACAATCGTGTTGCCAATTCATCCAGATGTGTGTGTGTGTGTGACATTCATTTTCTTTTGTCATAAATAAATCTCTCAGTGGACGACCTAGACTTATCTAGAAGATAAATTAAATTTGGACTACAACTGCACTCGTACGCTGGCAAGTATAAATCTCTCATCGAAATAAAAGAAAAAAAATCAAATATAAATTTTGTTGTGTTTTAATTGTAGGGTGAGAGAGCAACCACAAAGCCAAAAGAAAGGAATGAGAGGGAGATCTAGTTCGAGATCCAAACCGAACAAAGATGAGTGTGCCTTTTGTTGGGAGAAAGGCCACTAGAAAAAGGACTGCCCAAAGTTAAAAGCTAAAAGTACACCTGACAATGGGAAAGCTATCTCAAATGTTGTTGAGATTGGTGATGAATGCTCAGACATTTCACTAGTTCTTACGTCTTCGAAAAATTATTTTGGTGCTTGGCTTTTGGATTTGGGTTGCAGCCACTATATGTGTCCCAATCGGGATTGGTTCTTTGACTTTCAAGAACTTGATGGAGGAGTTGTTTACATAGAAAATGACACTCATTGTAAAACAACTAGAGTTGGCATAATCCATTTGAGGAATCATAATGGATCAACCAAAATATTGACAGATGTGAGATATGTGTCGAGTCTAACCAAGAATCTCATTTTTGTGGGAACGTTGGAATAAAAGGGAATTAAAGTAATTATAGAAAATAGAGTTATGAAAGTGATCTCTGGCACACTTATATTGATGAAAGGTATTAGAATGAAGAATAATACAAAGTATTACTATTAGGGTAATGTAGTTATGGGGACAACAACAGTGGTAGCTTCCAAAGAAGACAGGGATACAGATGGAACCAAACTATGGCATATGCGTTTGGGACATGTAGGTGAAAAATCCTTACAAATTTTATCCAAGAAAGGATTATTGGAAGGTGTCAAGACCTACAAATTGGACTTTTGTGAGCACTGTGTCAAGGGGAAGCAGACGAGAGTGAAATTTGGCACTGCAATCCATGATACCAAGGTTATTTTGGATTATGTTTACTTAGATGTATGGGGACCTTCCAAGACATCATCTATGAGAGACAAACACTATTATGTTGCATTTGTTGATGATTATTTCTAGAGAGATTGGGTGTATACGTTGAAGAAGAAGGATGAAGTGTTCAGATGTTTTCTCAATAGGAAAAATATGGTGGAAACTTAGATTGGTAGAAAAATCAAACGACTCAAAACAGATAATGATGTTGAGTATAAAAATGATTCATTTGACAAAGTCTACCAAGATGAAGGTATTGTTTGACACTTCACAGTTAGAGATATACCGTAACAGAATGGGTTAGCAAAGTGCATGAACTGAACGTTGCTAGAGATAGTTCGGTGTATGTTGTCCAATCCTGGGTTGGGAAGACAATTTTGGGCTGAGCTTATGACATATGAGAGCCATCTCATTAATCGATTGCCATCGAATGCTATTGGTGGAAAAACACCTTTTGAGGTATGGTCTAGAGAACCTGCTAAAGATTACAATTCCTTACATGAATTTGGTTCCACTGCATACTACCATGTTAAAGAATACAAGTTGAATCCAAGAGCAAAGAAAGCATTATTCATAGGGATCACTTCTGGAATAAAAGGATACTGGCTTTGGTGTCTAGAATCAAAAAAGATAATTTTTAGTAGGGATGTTACCTTTGATGAATTTGCTATGTTGAAAAAGATAACAAATTAAATTATATAGTAGATTGATGATACTCCAAAACAAGTTGAGTTTGAAAAAAGAATCATTGACCCAACAATGAAAGATAAATTAGGGGGAGACACTCCTGAGACAGAGGAGTCGTTAGATGAAGAAGATGTTCCAACCCAAGAAGCTTCCTTCAACAAGAATCAATTGTAATAAGAAGGTCACAATGGGAGATTCGAAAACCTACTCATTTTGTTGATATGGCGGCCTATGCATCTCCAATTGTAAATGATGGCATTCCTGCCACTTACAATGAAACTGTCTAAAGTTCAGAGAATGAAAAGTGGAGGAAAGCCATGAATGAAGAAATATAGTCCCTTTAGAAGAATGAGTCATTGAAGTTAGCTAGCTTACCGAAGGGAAAGAAAGCAATTGGATACAAATGGGTATACACAAAAAGGGAAGGATTTCCTGACAAGAATGATGTCCACTACAAGGAAAGATTGGTGGCTACAGGCTATGCTCAAATGAAGGGTATTGATTATAATAAAGTTTTTTCTCCAGTTGTGAAACATTCATCCATTAGAATTTTGTTGGCCTTGGTAGTGCAATTGGAATTGGACCTAGTTCAGATGGATGTGAAAACTGCGTTTCTACACGGTGATTTAGAAGAGGAAATCTATATGACTCAGCCAGAAGGATTCAGAGTTGCTAGTAAAGAAAACTGGGTTTGCAAACTAAACAAATCGGTGTACAGATTGAAACAATCTTCAAGGTAGTGGTATAAGGGATTTGACAAGTTCATGTTGGGGTAGAGGTACATAAAAAGTAAATATGATCATTATGTGTATTTGCACAAGCTACAAGATAGATCTTTCATCTATCTTCTCCTGTACGTTGATGATATGTTGATAGCTTCAAGAAATAGTGAAGAAATTGAAAGATTGAAGACTCAGTTGAATTACGAGTTCAAAATAAAAGATTTGGGTGAAGCCAAGAAGATTATTGGCATGGAGATAATCAAGGACAAAAAGAGGAAGACTTTGTTTGACTCAGAAGATATATCTGAAGAAAGTACTACAACATTTTGGCATGAATGAAAAGACAAAACCTGTGAGTACTCCAATTGCTCCTCATTTCAAGCTTAGTACATCCTTATCTCCAAAGAGTGTGGTGCAACGGGAGTATATGTCAAAAGTTTCATATGCAAATGCAGTTGATAGCTTGATGTATGCTATCATGTGTACAAGACCCGATATTTCACAAACAGTTGGAGTTGTGAGTAGATATATGCATGATTCTGGAAAGGAACATTGGCAAGCTGTGAAATAGATTCTACGATATCTTCTGAACATCATAGATGTTGGTTTAGTGTTTGAGCGAGATGAGAAAGTGGGTAAATACATAGTTGGTTATTGTGATTTCGACTATGCTAGTGATTTGGATAAACATCCCTCTATGACTGGTTATGTTTTTACTTTACATATGCGCCAGTCAGTTAGAAGTCTACCTTACAGTCCACAGTTGCTCTGTCTACAATGAAAGCAGAGTATATGACAGTTACTGAGGCTGTGAAGGAAGCAATTTGGCTTTGTGGGCTGCTTAATAAAATAGGAGTTGGTTAAAAGTACATCAAGGTACATTGTGACAATCAGAGTTCTATTCACTTAGTAAAGAACCAAGTTTATCATATAAGAATGAAGCATATCAACGTAAAATATCACTTTGTGAGGGAAATTCTTGAGAAAAGCGAGATACAAATTCAAAAGATCTGAACCACTAAAAATCCTGCTAATATGATGATTAAGGTAGTGACAGCGGTCAATTTCCAACATTGTTTGGACTTTATTAGTATCCTTAGTATTTGAAGTTGGCACTTCAAAGCACATTTGAAGACACTATTAATGATAGCTTCTTTGATGAGAATTTTGCAAATTGAGGAATTTGGTTGGAATTTGAGAAATTTGCTAAGGTGGAGATTTATTGGTTGATCCCACATCGTGTGGGATTGGGATTGGGAAGGGGGCCCCTTCCCTAACTAAGAAGCCCACATCCCTCCATTGTAATTCATCCCAAATATTTCTTCCTCTCTCTCTCTCTCTCTCTTTCTTTGTACTTCTATTTTGAAATGAGTGAAGTATTTTGGTGGTGTCCGACGATGTAGGCCAAATTGGCTGAATCTCTTTAATTTTTGGTATTTTATTTATTGCTATATTTAATAATTTTTGTCGAGTATATTTGTAGTAGTGTTAGTGATATATTGTGCTATTAAGTTCATGTCTAGGAAAAATTTGTTTTAAGGATATTGGTTTTTAAGTGGGACCGCTTGTGACCCCTCCAATTTTTTCTATAATTTTTCCTAGTGCATTTTTTGGTACAATTGGTCACGCACTATTCACCTATACAGTTACTATTCATGATGAAGTTAAATTTGGGGAAAATAGCCCTATTTTCCCAACAAGGAGATCTATCTCACGATCCTAACTCAATTGTAAGTAGGGAGGTCTTGGGCCATGTAAGCGATTCGGTACCTCAATCCATTAGTTATAGCTTTTGGGTCAGAACCCTACCCATAACAATATGCTTTCATTAAATCTTCTTGATCCATCCCAGGGTTAGCAAAACCATTATCCGTGGCCAACAAGTTTTGATAGAAGCCCGCTATAAGCCTCATCAGAATTCTCAACTTGATTCCCAAACAGGTAGTTTGACAGAGCTTGCATTCAAGGATGTTTTACATTATGTATGATTAATTTTCTCAATGAATTTTATCACTTCTAAACACATGAGAATAGATCCCACTTGCATTCATTATAGTAGACTCTTTATAAAAATAAAAATAAAAATCTCCTCCTTGAGTGAGAAAATTTAAGATTGATATTATCCATATGCCATTGATCTCCCACAAGAAAAATAAGAAAATGACTAAAATGAATTCACTTTTTAATTAAGACACAACTAGGTTTCAGTCTAAGTTATATTGCCATAGATTTAGCTTCTACATGGATCCATGCACCATGCTTCTAGTCACCCAATGCCCAAGGTGACTTGAAAATTTCTTTCCTAAGTAAGAAAATTGTGGTGTTTCTTTCTCAAAATACATCACAAAAATGGGAACTTTAGGACAAAAATTAAATCATCACTCTCTCAAAAGAGACTTAGTTCACTGAATAATATGTCTGACAGAGCAGAATCATAGGTGACATTAAATATTTAATTTAGCACCTTAATACCAATTAGAACCTATAAATTTACCCAAAATTAAATAGGTTGAGCTCGAACTTCCTGCTGTTGCTGCCAGCACTGTCCTGACAACCACCATCTTTGTCAATTCCATTGAAACTAGTATCCTTCTTCCACTCCATGTTGGAGGTAAGCAATGAATCTGCTTCCCACCTTCTCAATTTCTCCTTTGGTTGCTCCATTTTAAGGAATTCATCTTTGTTAACATTTCAACCATAATCATTGAAGTATTCAATGGGGAAGTTGTAATGATACTTCTTGATCAATATCATTGCAAACTCCTGCAGCTTCTCGTGGACAATACGACCAAATTCCTCGCACTCTTCATGAATCCCACTGCTTGTTCCTTTGTCCCCTTGGCTAGACTCAATCTCAAACTTTTTTCCCCATATTTGATTGTTCTGGCTACACTGCTATTTATCCCAGTTGATGCCAACTAAAAATGCAGCCTTCTTTGGCTGCCATTGAGGTTCCATTCCAACTGAAAATTAAGCATCCTTCTACTGCAATTGAGGGCTCATCTGCTTCATGTATGCACTGCTCTCAATATCTTCATGAGCAGGTTGTCCCCCTAAAAATGCAACACCCTTCTGCTGTGATTGAGACTTCAATGTCCTCGTGAGTGCATTACTCCCCCTAGCAAACTTCTCATGAGTAGAACAACCCGAAGGCCAATAATCAGGAGCTTTGTACATCCTAAATCCCTCACTTCCCTTCAATATGTATCTCTCAACAATTACCTCTAAAGCTGATCCAAGAGGTGGCAAATTGCAGGTTCTAGAGTTGCCTAGAACTACCAATTCTCCTGACTCGCTTGCTATCTATTTCGACAGTCAAAATTCTAGCTTCGAAGCTACCACCTTCTTCCCTCTCAAGATTCGAACAGGAGGGCTTAGATTCACAGGCGACAATCGCCTCACATCAACTGCCCAGGGAAGTTACTAACCCAATCACCATCCCTACTGGTTATGACTCATATTTCCACATCTAACACAATCTCTATCACCTTCCAATTTCAAGTCCCACAGTGCCTTCCTTGCTCTCGTTGCCACTCTATCACCTTTCAATTTAGAATCGTCCAGCGGAATCCGTCCTCTATGCTGATCAACTCTGATGTAGTCGATACACTTTGTCGAATTCAAGCCGAAAATCACTTAACCAGCTTCGCACGTTAGTTAAGAGCAAGAATTACCAAGATTTGCAGTCGAGAGTAAACCTCCAAGTTTGCACCGAAAGTTACAAAAATCGCCTTGCTAAATCGTACTCGCTGTCTAGATCGCTGGTAGTCACTTGGCTCGCTCTCAATTCCAATTGAGATCACCTTACTCACAGCTTCCAAAGTCACACGAACATCGACACTGAAACAGCTTTTATACACTGCTTACCATAGTCGTGATCTACCAGCTCTGCTTCACCTTCCTTGATGGGCTATACAACTCAGAGAACAACAATGAATCAACTAGTTACTCTGCCTTCACTAGTCAAACCTTGTACATTTCCTTTATAATTCCAACTGAGAGATCGGTGTTGGCAGTTAACCACATTAGGAAGCAATAGCCTATAACTGATTGAAAATCACTTGGTTAGACCATTGTCAAATTTTACCTATGAACCACAGTCAAAGAACGATGGCTCTGATACCAATTTTTCATAAACCTAGGGCTTAACCTAGGATCAGTTTGGGAATCGAAAGAATCTGATTCAGCTAAGGCCAAGATCAGAAGGAAATTAAGAGGGAATTTGAAAGAATGAGGAAGAATCCAACCAATCAAAACTGAAAAATCTGAATCAAACTGTAACATAACTCCAGTCTATGAGAGGATCAACATAAACTGAAAACCATAAATGCTGACTAAGGAAAATCCCTCAATGAACATATAAAATACTTCTAACTGACAAGACTCTAAATAACACCAACACCCAGACATCTTTGGATCTTGAGTGGCTCCACATGCACACACTACTGACTAACACTGCTAGGTCCTACATCTGACACTCGCTCGCTAGGACCTAAAATGGTGAAGAGCACAAGGTGAGCTACAAATCTCAGCAAGTAATAATCATGAAAGAATAACTGAAGCTGAATCGAGAAATATCGATACTCATAAAAATACTAACTATCCTTGTACTAAGGGAAAAATAATAATTACTGTTTGTTTACATTTACAAGAAGATAATGCAAATAAACTGTAAAATAAATGCAGGTAATGCAACTTTGGCTCATAGGCCCACATAATCTGTAATACATACCTGTTTATTCTAAATCTTGCAATCATAAAAACTATAAGCACATACTATGGACAATATGCCCCTAGCCTTCTAGTTGTCACCATGTGAGCAACACAGAACTAGTCTGTAACTGAAACTATGGGATCACCGCAGATTAGCCGCTTGGTGCACATACTGTAATGCAATACTTATATATATGCTAGCACACGATATGAAATGCTCCATATATATAAAGTCATGCTCCATGCTCATACCAAAATGTATGCACAAAATGCCACGTAATAATGCTAAACATGTCATATGACAATCATCTGTTATATTGAAATATAGATTCTATGAATTGTGATTTATGACATGATCATATTAGACTTATCATGTTTTTGGTATGAGAATTCAATATTTGGAAGTATTGAATAATTTAATTTAAATAAAAACTTGAATTAAAACATCACTGGAAGCTTAATTGGATTTTCTAGAAAAACCATCCAATTATCAAGAAAGGTATACAGATATGAGGAAGGATATCTGGATATCAAGAAAGCTCATCTGGATGTTATACAAGCTATTCGAATATCAAGAAAAAGTATTCGGATATGAACTAGGGCATCCAGATATGATTCAGGTCATCCAGATACCTCATTAATGTATTCAGATGCTACAAGAGCCATTCGGATATGATACTTCAATTTTATAACAAATGCATTTGAATATGAAACAAGGCATCCAGATATGCTATACCTATTCGGATAGAAGGAAAGGGCATCTGGATATTAACTTGACCTATTTGGATGCATGAGGAACCCATCCAGATATCACACACAAAAATATTTGGAACATCTGGATACGATACAAGGTATCTGGATGTTACTTACAAACATATAAGACTCATCCGGATGTGATACGAGACATCCGGATATCTCTTGCAAATAAATACTGGACATATTCGGATATATATCACACCATCCGGATATCACAAGGGCCATCCAAATACGAACAAGGGCTATCCAAATGTCACTCACGGAAATCTTTTTGAATTATCCGGATATCCTCTAGCCTATCTGGATGTCACTCACATACTTTGAAAAATCCATCTGAATATAAAGGAATGCATCCGAATGTCTGTAATTTAATAACCTAGAAACTAACGATTACAGAGACTCTATTCTTGAAACAAAACTTACAAATCTACACCATTCCAAAAGAAATCTTGGGAAAACAAATCCCAATCGACATGAAACAATATCAAGAATGATTCAAAGAATATGTTTGATTGAATCGCTATAAAGAATCATCATATCTTGCTCATGCACTCTTTGTTCGTGCATATATACATGCATATATATATATATATATATATCTATATAATAACTGTAAAAATCTAAGAAATCAAACTGAAGAATCCTGAATAAACTGAGAATATTATTGAAATATGATCTTGTAAGAAAGGTATACAGGGATAGACTTATGATAATCCTGGATCGACTCAAATGATTTCAATGAGAATCTCCTATGCCAAAGTACTGATACAGCTTCTTCAACTCTTTGTTTCTTCACAAATTTTCTTCTCTAGCTTCATGGGGATATTAAGGCTACATTAACTACATATATATACATGAAGAGGCAACCCTAAAAGCCCATATCTCCATCTCCTATTAAAACTTGGAGACTTCTTATCCAAATCCTCACGCACGGCTCTTCTCAATCTCTTAATATCACATAATAACTCTAATTAAATAATTAAATTCTAATAACAAATTCTTAAATGATCATCAAGTCCTTGCAATAAATTTCACATAATTAAATGTCATTTAAATGCCAAAAAAAAATTTAAATTATCACCTTAAATATTTAATTAGCCAATTCTCTTAACCTAAGAATTAAATAAATAATTAAATAATTCTAAATAAATTCTAGCCCCTTCTATTGGGTTGTTATAGAAATGGTGTAGGAAAAAGGGTAGACGTGTATAGGTAATATGAAGGCACATTTTTATGACACAAATTTAGTGCCTATCCATTTTGTTAAAAGACAAACATGGAGTGCCCAAGTCACTAATTGCCTCATAACAAGGAACCTATAAGAAGAAGGCGGAGAATTTTCTTAAGACATCAACAATCACGTCGTATAAGAGGTCAATGAGTGGACAAATCATTGAGGAGCATAATGACTAAATTCACGAAAGAAGAGTTGGCAACAATTGCAATTGTCATAGTGAAAGCACACATATAATAAATATTTGATAACTTGGCAGAAAAAGAAATCCAAGTAGTTAATGGTGTAAAGATGATCTTGGAAGAGCAGTAACGTGAAGTTCTTGAGGAGATCCAAATTCAATATCTAAACCCAACTCCACCTACGTTGGATGACAAAAAGGCTAAGGCTACGCTTTCTTTGTTGTTTTCAATCCATTTTTAGTTTTTAGTTTCTAAAACAATGAAAATACGTTTACTTTATCATTTTCAAAAATGCATTTTCGAAAACAAGAAAAATTTTTGTAAAGAAAATCCAAAACAATAAAATGTTGTTTTGATTGTTTTCAACCAAAATAATCCAAAGAGGCACCGATCAAGTAATCCAAAGGTGTGTTCCAGAAGATGAGATAGAGATGATCTTAGAGCAATGTCATGCCTCACCATATGGTGGATATTTTAGAGCAACAAAAATTTCAGCTAAGGTACTATAATCTTTTTTTTTTTTTTGCCAACTCTACTCAAGGATGCTCATACCTTGGTGAAAAAGTGTGATCGATGCCAATGGATGGGGAACACATCTAGGAAGCAAGAGATGCCCCTGCATGGCATTCTAGAGGTTGAGTTGTTCGATGTTTGGGGCATTGACTTCATGGGGTCGTTCCCGCCTTCGTTTTCCAACTTGTACATCATAGTAGCAGTGGATTATGTCTCCAAGTGGGTTGAAACAATGGCATTGTTAACTAATGATGGTCGAGTAGTGGTGCATTTTTTGAGAAAAAATATTTTTACTCGCTTTGGCACTCCTAGGGCCATTATCAGTGATGGGGGAAAACATTTTTGCAACAGACATTTTAACTCTCTTTTGGAAAAATATGGAGTGAGGCACAAGGTGGCCACTCCATATCACCCCTAAATAAGTGGCCAAAGTCTCCAACCGAGAATTGAAGAAAATCCTAGAGCTCACCGTGAGTGCATCTCGAAATGATTAGTCCAAGAAGCTTCATGATGCATTATGGGCTTATCGCACAACTTTCAAGACTCCAATTGGTATGTCGCCATACCTCCTTATGTTTGGAAAAGCTTTCCATTTACCTGTTGAGCTGGAGCATCGGGCCTATTGGGCAATCAAAAAGTTAAATTTTGATCTTAAGGAGGTTAGGGAGAAAAGGCTGCAACAGTTAAATGAAATGGATGAATTCAATCTGTAAGCATATGAGAATGCCAAGTTTTACAAGGAAAAAACCAAAAAATGGCATGATCGACATGTACGGAGAAAGCAGTTTGAAGTGGGGCAAAATGTTCTACTGTTTAATTCACGCCTCAAGCTTTTTTCAAGAAAAATACATTCCAGATGGTCAGGGCCATTCACTATTATCAATGTGCATCTGCATGGAGCCTTCGAAGTCATTCATGATAATAAAGGCACATTCAAGGTGAATAAACAGAGACTTAAACCATATCTAGAGGGTGATTTTTCAAAGGACAAGACATTCACCATGTTCGTAGATCCGGAATGAACACAACAACAAAGTCCAGCTAACGACTTTAAACGAATGCTTATTGGGAGGCAACCCAATTTTCTAACCCTTCCATTTACTTTCATGCTTCATGTGTTTTTGTTTTCTTGCTTTTGTTTTATTTCACTTTGAGTTAGGTTAGTGTCATTCTTTATAAATTTTGCACAAAAACAATGTCGAGGTCATCATAACCGCATGTTAGTGAACCTAAGGAGCCTTGTCACATTATATGATAGTTCAAAGGGGGGGTAACTCACACCAGGACAACAACATGCATGTCGCGGCCACAATGCGACGCAGCAGCCTCTCTACTGCTCACGGTCAGGCCACAGTATGCATACCGCGGCCAGACTGCGCCACAATAAGCTTGCTGTGCCCCTCGAGTGGGCAATGACATGCATGCCGGGGCCACACCGCGATACGAGTCGACCTATTAAGGTCGACTCCCTGCTTCATTTTTTAACCCTCTTCTCTCCTCTCTCGTAAATTTCCCTCCACCCTATTTTTCATTCTCACCCATTAAGAGCACTCGCAACCTCCACAACCTCACTCAACCATTAAGAACATTCGAAAATAACCCCAATTCACTGCCAAATCATGCATTCACAGCCTTGCATTCTTGTCTTACAATGATATGTATTATGGAACTTTCTATTTTGTGGAAATCTTTGCATGCTTGTTCATTTCTTGGCTATGGTGGTGTTTGGATGGAGGTAAGGACATGATTTTTTGTGAAGAGATGCAGTATTTTTTGGTTTTTAATTGAGGGATTTCTAGCACCTTAAAGGCCCTATTGCATGTGTTTCTCTACAAAATGCATATTAGGTGTTTGATAAAATGCCACAACCAATGTTCTCCTACATTTTGCACTTTCAAATTAGGGATATGAGATGTAGGTTTAGGAGGAGTTTTGGGCATCATTGTGACTTTACTTAATTCATGAAATTCCTATTTATTGTTGTTCTCTCATGTTCAAACTTGTGCATTATAGGTACATTCCCAGAAGTGATAATGCCATCGAAGACTCGTCCTGCACTAGCTGCTCACAAGGGCAAAGCCATTGCCGAAAGTTCCCATACCTCCAAACTGGAACATGTTGATCCACCACCATACCAAACTTACCACACTGCTCATGTTGTAGAACGAGCACCAATCATTGACACTTGGATGCTCCATCGGGAAAGGGAAGTTGATTTGCTAAGCATCGAAACTACCGGAGTGTTCGAAATGATCCAAGCGAAAAAGTGGGAAATATGCTAAACCTTCTAAGGTCTACACACCAGTGGTGTGTGAGTTTTTGGCAAACTTCAACCCCAACATTCTTGCCGGGGGAGGGGGGATGATGATGAGGATGAAAACCATGCTTTCCACACTTATGTTAGGGGAGTTTGGGTCTCATTCAGCCCAGAGGTGATTCAACGGTTTTATCAGGTAGCAATTGGGATAGACGTGCTTGTCATCGACAATCGGACCAAGTCTCCCGCTTTTGTTTCTGTGAAGAACGGTCGCCGCAGTGGCCTAACAACAACATGGTGTTGCACAACGATTTGAACCTGAAACTCAAAATCTTTCATTTCATCCTTGCATACAACGTGGCCTCTTAATCTCACATGACGAAAATCTACCACACACGGATGCAACTGCTCTACACATTTGCCAGTGGCCATGATTTGAATTTTAGCGAGTGGATATTCCAACAAATCATGGCCTTTGCCTTGACCAAAGGCAATAAGAAGCGGATCTAATTCCCATCTCTTATTTACGCGTTGTGCATGAAGGTTAGGGTCCCGATGTCATCCTCTGAGCTTGATCAAGCAAAGCCTATCTTCATCAACCTCTACACTTTCAAATTAAGGATATGAGATGTAGGTTTAGGAGGAGTTTTAGGCATCCATGTGACTCTATTTAATTCATGAAATTCCTATTTGTTGTTGTTCTCTCATATTCAAACTTGTGCATTATAGGTACATTCCCGAAAGTGATAATTCCATCGAAGACTCGTCCTGCACTAGCTGCTCACAAGGGCAAAGCCATTGCCGAAAGTTCCCATACCTCCAAACTGGAACATGTTGATCCACCACCATACCAAACTTACCACACTGCTCATGTTGTAGAACGAGCACCAATCATTGACACTTGGACTCTCCATCGGGAAAGGGAAGTTGATTTGCTGAGCATCGAAACCACCGGAGTGTTCGAAATGATCCAAGCGAAAAAGTGGGAAATATGCTAAACCTTCTAAGGTCTACACACCAGTGGTGCGTGAGTTTTTGGCAAACTTCAACCCTAACATTCTCGTCGGGGGAGGGGGGATGATGATGAGGATGAAAACCATGCTTTCCACACTTATGTTAGGGGAGTTTGGGTCTCATTCAGCCTAGAGGTGATTCAACGGTTTTATCAGGTAGCAGCTGGGATAGACATGCTTGTCATCGACGATTGGAACCAAGTCTTCTGCTTTTGTTTCTGTGAAGAACGGTCGCCGCAGTGGCCCAACAACAACATGGTGTTGCACAACGATTTGAACTTGAAACTCAAAATCTTTCATTTCATCCTTGCATACAACGTGGCCTCTTAATCTCACATGACGAAAATCTACCACACGCGAATGCAACTACTCTACACATTTGCCAGTGGCCATGATTTGAATTTTAGTGAGTGGATATTCCAACAAATCATGGCCTTTGCCTTAACCAAAGGCAATAAGAAGCGGATCTAATTCCCATCTATTATTTACACGTTATGCATGAAGGTTAGGGTCCCGATGTCATCATCTGAGCTTGATCGAGCAAAGCCTATCTTCATCAACCTCTACACCATTCGCCGGTCTCAAACTTAAATCGCTCAACATTGGCATGCAGCTCGTTTGTTAGATGAAGAGAAGAAAGAAGAGGCAGCAGACACAGTAGCCTAGGAAAAGCAACCAGCAGTGCGACCACCACCCTGACGGAGGCCAAGAGGAGTCAACTTTGGCCCTACTTTGGAAGCCATTTAAACCCAATTGCAGTAGCATCGCAATGAGAGTGTCGAACAGTTATGCCTACTGCACACCGGTTTGGATGCACTACGAGCTAACCTTCGCAACCAAGAGGCAACCTGAGCCCGAGAGCATGAGGCAATGATGGCCATGTTTGCCTAGCTTTTGCAATCGCATGCTCTGCCGCCGCCGCCCCCAAATGACATCTGAGTGCTCCATCTGCCAACAAACCTTCATTACACACCGAGTACACTCTTTCCTCTTATTTATCTTTATTCCATTAGGACAATGTCACCTTTAAGTTTGGGGGGGGGGTTAACGCATAATTTGTTGGCTAGGCTAGCCAGCAATGATGAAACATATTTGGTAATGTTTCGATTCATAGAGTAAAGATGGTGATGCTACTCACTTTGTTTTGATGACCCATTTTCCCTTGTGAGACTAAAATTGAGCACAATTGTTAGGAGATTCATTGCACAGGTTGAGTACATTTACTAAGTTGCTAATGGACTTTAATCCCCAAAATCAATTGAGTGAACACTTAACCTAATAAAAGAGAAGTTTGGGGATGGTTGAGCGATAGTAGTATCTATTTAGGAATGTGTTGATTCCATGCATGTCGAAAATTTGTGTGGAGTGTGTTTGGTATACTAATGAAAGCTAGATAATGACCAAAGGCTAGTGATTTAATCCCTGTGTTAATATGTCGTGCAAAAAAAAAAAAAAATCACACATGCATATATCTTATACCTGTCTTTGTAGCCTAGTGACTCGAGTGATTAAGTCTAATGGGGTATCTTAAAACTTAGTGCCCCGTGGTCATCTGACTTGGGAGCCATTGGCTGAAAGCTTCCTTCAAGGGTCATTTAGAAAGCTTAATGGAGTGAGGTCTTGCACATAAGATATATATATATATATAATTTACTCCTATCTTTTGAGCTACTTAGTAGTAATTGGGGGTTGACAGTATGCTCCTATATCATCCTTCACGTCAAATGGTGGTTCAAAATATGAGTAACGAGTGTGCCGATATTTGTACTTTTGGGATTGAGATAACTTGTGGGCTTGACTACCTAATGGATGTTAGCATGCCGAAACATTCAAAATAAGAGAGAATCTTCATAGATCGAGAGAGTGTTATTATTGGCTAGACCGAACCAAACCGAAGCAAGAAAGAATTGAGTGATTGAGAGAACCCTTAGAATACCTAGGGGTTGAGTAAAAATACTAAGTTTGGGGGTGGAGTGCATATCACGAGCGGGAAAATGTATAGGATCATCAAAAGGTCGGGATACTAGCAACCTTATGCTCCATATTGTACCTAACTAGATTCGCACACACACGTTAAAACATGGAATAAATCCAAAACATTTGTGTGGCATTACTAAAAAAATCTGTTTGAATTATGAACAATACCAAAATTTGAGGTTAATTGGAAGGCTATGCAACTTGTAAGTGAATTTGAAGTGCTAACTATTCTTTATTTGATTGGTGGTATAGTTGAGTTAATAGTCTTGCTCGGGACAATCAAGAGACTAAGTTTGGGGGTATTTGATGAGTGTCTTTTATACACTTATTTTGTCCTATAAACTTAGCATTTATTCATTTAATGGGCATGATTTCTACTTAATTTAGTTCTATATGTGCTTATGTAGGTGATAAACTCATTAGAAGATATTCAGAGTGGAAATGATTATTTTAGTGCATGAAAGAAGCCAAACTCGGCATGGAATGATGGATGGACATCTCTTCGAGGTCGATATTGAGGAAGTCACAAAGTGACGAGATGAAAATACAAAAGTTAAAGAGTTGGGAGGCTAATTTGCTGTAGCTCATGGTCCTAAAACGGAATGCATCCCGCTGTAGGACCGCTGTGGAAGGAAGTTTTTGTAGCTCACGATCCTAAAGCAAAATGCATTCTGTTGTAGGACCGCTGTGGAAGGAAGTTGTTATAGTTCACGATCCTAAAACGAACTGCATTCCATGATAAGACTGTAGTTGGACATCTTTACTGGAGCTCACGGTGCTATCGCAGTAAGCATACTACAGTAGGATCACAGTGGGGCTAAAAGCTTTGTAAAAATGCGGTTTTAAGCCCGTTTTATTCCAAATCAAGTGGGGATGGACTCCTTCAAGGTGCACAACTTTGATAACCTAAAAAGCACTATATAAAGAATGATTCTTGGAAGATTTAAGGAGCTTTTTGGTCGGAGACAAAGAAGAGTCGAAGAAGAAATGAGGAGGCTTGGAAGAACTCAACTATTTGGTTGTATTTTTCTCTATTCTTTCTTATTTTCCAGATTATGGTTTTCATTTTAATTGTTCTTTCATTGATTGAAACCATGTTGGGCTAAGTGTTTTGTAATTAGGGTGAATGATAAAACCCCGTTCATTGTCTATTTAATTCAAAGCATTCAACTTTGTTGTAATTCTTGTTTATTGGGTTGATTGTTTATTATTCTCTTATTCCGTTTGATTCTTGATCACTATTAAAATTTGTTTGTGATTCATATTATTTTCGAGAGATTCAATACGAATTAACACATGATAATAAACAACATAAAGTCCGATAACAAGTAGAGATACCGTTATGCTTTGTGAAATTGTATGGAGATGATCACTAAGGGTAAATGCATGTCTATATATTCGTAGGTTGGTTAGAGATAATTAATCTCATATATATGCATAGCATCGATTGACCATCGAGAAAGGTTTTTGATTGTTATAGGATCATCGATTTTCAACTCAATGCAAGAATTAACAAACTTGAGTACTGCAAGATTAAACCATATCAAGAGCAATGGTGGATTTATGAGCCCTAGTACCTTCGACTTCTGAGTTTTAAAACCAAAGTAGTTATTTTTGCATTTTTCTATTAGTGATTTAGTTATCGTTATTATAAAACCAACTTTTAATAGCATTTAATTGTGTGTCTTGTTAAGGTTAAGTGTAGTTAAAGTAGAAATCATTAGCCAATTCTCATAGGTACAACACTCTACTTAATTATTACATATTACTTGTCATGATCCATCTAGTTGCGGAATAAAATAGGCGGACAGTTTGTCAAATTTAATGAAGGAAATGAACTAAGTACAACTAAAGAATAAAGGTCTTGGATGCTAAATCTGGAAATTGGATGCAAGCTGGATGCAATTTGACTAATTGATTGATTAAGTTGTTGTGTTGATTGGTTGGATGTGTCTTCCATCTCGCAGCCTCGATCGGCTTCTTTTATAGATTTAGTTGCTCGAAATTCCGGGTTCACGATCTCTTAGCACGACCCATATTTGTTGAAGTCTTGTCTGCCTTAGGGATCCAGGTTTCCCCGTAATGCCGAATTTGTAGGAACACTTTTCGATCTTTCAGGAGCACGTTCTCCTTTCATCTTCAACCATGATCCCGTAGTTGATGCGTTAATTAACGCATGTTTGTTACTGCTTTGTATATTTATGGCCATTGAAGGTCCATTAGCCACGAATACCCGATCGAGATCCTTTGGATTCGCTGACTCATGCTCTTAATTACTCAAATAGTTTGTTGTATGTACAGGATCCGCCATAGCGGTGTACAAGGCTCCCTAGCTCTTCTGGTAACTTAAGAGTACTTTTAAGTGCCTAAACATTAGGAAGAAAACAAATGGCAAAGCGCTCGCCACTCCGGAAAAAAAAAAAAGAAAAGAAAAAAAAGTTAAGCTAAAAAGACCTCGAGTTCTCTAAAAGACTTGGGTACCCGTTCCTTAAAGAGAACTAAATAAATGCCTTTATATGCCTACCAAGGATCTTTGGGAACTGCTCCTCATATATAGCAGGTCCTCATCGTTCAAACTATGGTGTAAATAGACATACAATCGAGGTCTACATGAAAGATATTGTTGTTAACAGTCCTGATATATTGCTCGTGTCAGGCAACAATTATGTTACCTGATGCTGATGTGATTTTGTCACATCAAGACAACTTATAATATTCCTCCACTCACTTGTCTAGCCCCCTCCCCACATGCACCCCACCAACATCACCTTTTCCCTAATTTTTTAATTAAGCCCCCAGCGCAGCACCGTGAGAACCACCCCCCTCCCAACTCTCAAATTAATTAATATATTATATTTAAATAATTTTATAATTATATCTCATATATTATAATTATTTTTAATATTATATTTAATCACAAATTTATTTTAATATATGTCAGCATAATAAAAATAATATAATAAAATAAATAACTTAAGTATATTATAAGTTGGAAAATTAGGGAGAAGGTGATGTTGGTGGGGTGCATGTGGGGAGGGAGCTCGGCAAGTGAGTGGGGGAATATTATAAGTTGCCCTGATGTGACAAAGCCACATCAGCGTCGAGCAACAATTATGTTGCCTGACGCGAGCAACATATCAAGACTGTTGTTGTTAAAACTCTATTTCTAAGGCCCAATCTCTATTTCCATGTTACAGTAAGTGCAAGAAGAGTTAAAAAATTGTCAAATGTGAGAATGAAGTTAATAGATGCATATATAGAGGAGTGAAGAACTGGGGCAGACAGTGAATAGTTGTTTGGGAAATCTATAAAACGTTAGGATCATCTCAGAATTATATATATCATCAAACACCCGACTAATCTTAGACTAATAATAGAATTTTTCAATTTAGTTCATCCATCCAAAACTCTGGTCGTTCAGTGATAATATACTTCTTAGTTTTCTAGTTTCTTATTTTCAGTTGTCTAAGACATAATCCTTTTATCTATAGTATTATAATTAGTGTATCAATATCGTATTTTTTTGTTATTTTCTTTTATACAGCATTAATCTTCCTCACAAGTATTTTCTTAATTTGGTTTATTGGTATTTTAGTAAGATCTGACAAAGCTGAATTATTAGTCAAAAATTCAGAATTTCTTCTGATCTCTTGCAAGTTCGTATAATTATTATTTGATTACAAGTCGGAAGATCATATTTATATTTGTATTTATTGAAATTTGTATGCATCTAGCTCGCTGCATGTGTAAGGAACAAAAATTATGTCAACAACCCTAAATTATATTTTGTTATGAAACTCCTAAATCCTGTATTAAGATGTCTACTAAGTCATATATATTCGTCCATGACATAAATACTTGATAAAACACTCCCTAGGAGGATGGGCCCATAGGGCGCGACTGGAGTGGGCTGCCCTCTTTTTTTTTTTTTCCGCTTGTTAAACCTTGCGCCCTCTTTTTACAAAGTAATGGACAATTGGTCATGATTGAGGAGCAAACTTTGTTATTGCTTTTTTAGACGTATCCATCCATTCCTCGTTTCCGTCAAAATGTCACTTGGTATTATCTCTATGGGTAAATTATATTAAAGGTCATAAAATTTTAGTATCTTTTAATTTGATTACTAAACTTTAATTTCTTACAAAATGATAATAAAATTTTAAAATATTTTACAATATGATCACTAAAGTGAATTTTAGACAATTTCTCATTAAAATTACTGACGTGGCAATGGTCACATCATTGCCACGTTAGCGTCACATCATTACCACGTCAGCAATTTCGATTAAAAATCATCAAAAAATCACCTTTAGTGATCACATTGTAAAATATTTTAAATTTTTGTTACCACTTTACAAAAAATTGAAGTTTAATGATCAAATTAAAAAGAACGCTAAAATTTTGTGATCTTTAGTGTGATTCACCCTCATCTCTATTTTATTTTAGAATGATGCTAAGTGTTATGACTGATAATCGTCGTAACACTTAGGTGGCAAGACATCATGTGAGGCACAGGTCTCCCATGTGAGACGTAGCATACCAAATGATTTACTGTCACTTATCAGTAATGACGCCTAACATTATTTTTTATTTTATACGTTGTTTCTTGTTTTTGACATTGTTGTTTTCATTGGGTGCTCAAGCACAAGTCGAATCAGAGAGATAGATACAGTAGTTGTTGTCATTTTAAAAGAAAACATTAATTAATGTGAAATTTTACTATAAAACATTTTTTTTTTTTGAGAAACATATATACTATATAACATTTACAATAAAATAAATCTTTCCAATTTTAAATGCTTAAAATGACTTGTATTAATAATTGAGTAGTTGAACAGTTTCTGATTAGAAAATGAAAAGGAACTTAAAAAATTTTAACTTTAGTCAAAAACCACTAATGAGATCAATGGAAAATCTTAAGATAATATTCTTTGACATCCAATTAATTGATGGTTATCACCATCTATCTGGACGTTGTCCAGAAATGAAGAGAAGTCCTAATTGGAAGCGAAAGTACGCAATCCACAATTTATTAACAAGTGTCCCTCAACCTGCTTGCTAAGCAAGTTGGGACACGAAACCAGAATCATTGTCAATCACAGCTGGCTTTCTTATTTTATATATTATCTATATAATCAGTAGGAGTTGGGGTGGTTTGGTTGTGGTGGTGAAAATCTCTCTTGGTGTGGTCTGAGCCTTAGGTAGCTTGTGTAGTTGTGAGTGGGTCGTTCTTGATTGTGTATTGGGTGTGGGTTTCTTTGAAATAAATTAGAGAGAGCAAAAATTTAAGTTGTAGTAAGAGATAATTATAAAGAAGATGGCAAAATTTGAGAGGACAACAGCCGCTCCATTGCTCGCCCTAAACTTTGTCTTGTACGTCGTTCTCTTGGGTTTCGCCAGTTGGTGTCTTAATAGATACATCGACGGTACTAATCATCGTAAGTCTTCTATCTCTCTCTTCCCTTTAGTTCTGATTTTTTTTTTTTTGGTAAGAAAAAAAAATGAAATTAAAGAGTTGGGTGAAAATTAAGCAAAAATTGATTCCGTCACTAACGATGAGTCCAAATTAATTAAATTAATTTTGGATGTGGCAGATTTGGGAGGAAATGGAGCCACAGTTCTGTTGCTGACCTTTGCAATCCTGGCGGCTGTTGTTGGTATAGCGGCCAAAGTAGCGGCAGGGAACCATGCCAGGACGTGGAAGGCGGAGCATATACCGGCAGCGGTGGCCACTGAGCTAGTTGCATGGGCCATAACAGCCCTGGCCTTTGGGTTTGCTTGCAAGGAAATCCACATAGGTGGGCACAGGGGTTGGAGACTCAAAGTAGTTGAAGCCTTTACCATTATTTTGACATTCACCCAACTCCTATACCTCCTCTTCATCCATTCTCTTGATTGATTGGGACTCATTATTTCTTTTTCTTTTTTTTCTCTCGTTCTTTGTTTTAAATTATCGATTTGTTCTCCTCATGCATGAGTAATGATTCAATTGAGGGATTGGTGGTGGTTGTCCAGTGATACTATATACATATATGGAGTATGTAGTAGCATTCGGACTTGTTAAAGCTTTGTTTGGTAGTGATCTGTATAGGTGTGTTTGTGGTTTGGTAAATTGTTTTGTCTTTGTATATAAATTTGTTATATATTTTCTCAAAAAAGATGTTATAAATATGAATATTCGTGCAGAAAGTTATATAATATAAATATTTGTTTCTTATGTACTTAGGATGGTTGTCTTTTTATATTTTTATTTTATTTATTTGTTCTTGTGGAACAAATATCTACAAAATAATGAGATGTTAACTTTTTATACGTCGACCTCCACTGCTCTATTCAACGGCCTTTACTCGCCGGCCAGTCGCTTGCCTTCACCATCGCCAATCTGGGTTCTTGCTGGCCTTGCCGTCCGCCGCTTTGCCCGCCATTGACGGCTATAATCGGCTGTTCAGCTTCGCTCGTTGCCGTTCATTTTTGTTGTCCCTGCTAGCATATGCCATTAACAAGTGCTTCTGCCATTGTTGGGTGTTTCAGCAAACCAAGATCATGGCCAAATCTGGTCTAGTTCAGTTTGACCCAGTTGACAAACTAGACCCGCTTCAGATCTGTTTGTGCGAGCCAATTTCAGATCTGTTTTTTGCCCAATTTGCTGCCCATACCTGTTATTCTAGCTTGTTTTCCATTGTGTTGTGCCACAGAATTCTCAAGTGTCCCCCTAGGGGTATTTTGGTCAATAGCCACCTAGGAGCATTTTGGTCAACAAGCCTAAAGCGGGCAAGTTTTAGAGTAGCTCAGAGTCAGGATGTGTTTCCCAAGAAAAAATTGCGATTAGATAGCAAGAGAATCATGAGTAGAGGCCAAAAGATGGTTAGGTAAGGTTTGGAGGGCAAAATAGTCCAAATGAAAGAAGGCAAGGCCTTTCTTTATAAATAACATAATCAAAGGGGCAAGGGGGACCTTTCTTGGCCTATTGGAAAAGGCTCTCTACCAATGTCTTTCGAAAAGGAGTAGGCCCTCTCGGAAAACCTAAAATCCTCTCGGAAAGACCCCCAAAAGGGCTTTCGGAAAGCCCCAAAAGGCCTCTCTCAGAGAGCCCCAAAACCTCGCAGAAAGACCTCTCCACGACCCTCACCAAAAGGCTTCTCCGTGGCCCCCGTAATAATATCGTGCACCCAGACCTCACGGAAAGACATCCCTTTGGAGAGATGAATCCTCTCCAAAAGACTTCGAAGAGATGAATCCCATTGATGTGTCTCCTAAGACATCCCTTGCCCTTCCATCGCCTGGTTGGTGACTAAGGTATCTACCAACCTCATCAAACCTGCTAGCATACCCTACATCTCGGTCATCTCCTATCATAGATCCCTACTAAACTCCCCTGGTCTAATCAAACTTGGAATAATCGGTGGCAATTCAGCATGTGATCCTGGGTCCAACCTAGATTCCTTACGTCAAACGAACCTGAAAGGGTGAGAAGGAAAACGACTCTGCAATTGGCCTTCTTAGATAAGCTTACCTAGTTGCGATCTAGTGCAATGGAATTGAACCTCCTAGAATTCCCAGAAATGTTTCAATGCCATGCTCGCAAGTCAACCTAGGTCCCTCATTTGAGTCAGGCGAAGCTAACCTTGACTCTGTGGACAATCTAGTGCTAAGCCTCTTGACAAACTTGGAATGTCCTATGGAAATTCAGCAACAAACCTTGGACCCAACCTAGATCCCCTATGGTAGACGAGCTTGAGAAGATGAATTAAGAGATGAAAGCCCGTGCGAGGCTGAAAGTCTAACCTGGATCCCTAGATGTGTTCCAATGCTATGCCCGCAGGCTAACCTAGATCTCTTGCTTGAGTCTAATGCTAAGCTCCTATGCTAGACCTTAACTCCTTAGTCGATCCGGTGTTAAGCCTCCTGGCACACTTAGACGCCCGGTAAGAATCCAACACAAGGCTCCCAAACAATCCTAAATCCCCTGTGGTGGACAAGTCTAGGAAAAAATGGAATGAAAAGACTGGATAAAGCTTTGGCATAAAGATCACTAGGCAACCTAGGGTTGTGACACAAGTTGAGCCTAGTATTGCACATGAACTAAAGACGCAAAGCTCGATCCAGATTTCTCGTGGTGAATGGACCGCCAGTACAGGCTATGAGTGTAGGTTGGGAAAGTCAGATAAGGATTGAGCAATGGTCACTTTAAGTGAAAAGGTAATGAACATAACATGCCCCCAATTGGCTAAACAAGCATCGAAAAAGTTATGCAACGATAACTCATCCGCGGCCCAGTATCAAATGTCAGACGTCTCTCTAAAAATCGATACTAGGCGCTCACAAAATGAAAATGATTTGCTCTACTCTAAGGGGCTGGGCTCAGGCTCTAACTTTTCGTTGAACTTCACTTGGCCTATGGCTTTCTCTTGAGTGACCTAGAGTGAGCAACTTCACCTTAAAGCGACTTAGTGGTTAGAATGGGGGCGTACATTTCCTAAACTGCAGTTTATCATAATGGGCCAACCCTAAAGGTTCCCCTATACTTAAAATCCATTGAGATGATCAGGTTAGAGATGGCCACACCATAATCTCCTGTGATAGCCTAACGAAAGACTAAGAGAAAACATAAGTGGGAATTGGCGATTTCGCCCCAGTTAGTCATTGTTCCCTTGACAACCCGACTAGTGGTGTCTAACCAAAAGTATATGAGAAACTTCTCTTTAGCTCTATCATCTGTGGTTTTATATCTTTTCAGCTTGTATATGTCAAACTACATTGGCTTGCTTGAGTTAAGAATTCCAGGAACTAACTTTATGATTGAAGAAGCCTGCTGCTAACTGACGAAGCAAGAAAAAGGCTTCAATTAGTAAATGGCATACTACTCTTGCAAAGGTTGAGGTACTGTCCCAACCAATTTGTTCTTTCATATTTAATCCCTTGACTAACATGATTGGCAGATTGAAGGGGGCATGCAAAAGCATGGCCAAGTACCATTAATATGTTGTTTTTGTAACCAATGCATACATCCTTGTTCATTCGTAATTACATAAAGTGAAAAACCCAAATTAGCAATGTATTTTGCAAAGAGAACAAAAAGTATCATAGACCTTGGCAAAGTTGCATTGCTCTTTTTGTGCAATTAAAATCGTTACATTTAAGGAATAGAAAGTGTATGCAAAAAATATAATAAGAAAACTAGAAGCGTAAGGCCTAACTTATGGGTGACCGAGTTGGAATGATAGGCTACTACAGAACCGTTCTCGTAGCCCAAATCAGAATGTCCCCTTGGTCTTCCTTTAACTCTTTTGAAATGTTATCTTCCATCTCCTAGACCACTTCTAGGATGCCCAAGGAAATACTCTTATTTTGAGCATATCCCTAGTCTATGACCTATGAAGGTTAACAATGTCGTTTTCATCTTCAATTTGAGATACTCGTAAGAGTTTCACAGGCTAAAATCGTATAGACAATAATCGCAAGACATTGACGAAAGTCACCTCAGACAAGCACATCGTTTAGGAATAAAACCCACCAAGACACTCCTTAGAAATCCCGGAAGCTAAAGGTCATATAGACGTTAGCTTAAGACACTGAAAGAAGTCACCTTAGGCAAAAGCATCATCTCGTGGGGTGACTCTCCGAGAAATCTCGATCTTGAAAAAACATGGCTCAAGCGAAGCTCGAGTCTTAGTATGATGAAATTTCTTGCATAAACCTCGGTGCTCCTAAAAGCATTCCTTATTAGAAAGCTCATTGCCCTTGAGCACTCAAATTTAATCTATCTTTGTTTATGTCCTTACTCATGATAAAAGTCTTATCACAAACATGACATTTTCAACCCTTGAGATATTCAACTACTTTCTAATGTCGCTCTGCAAGTAAGGAATATATTTCCATCTATTTCTATTACTTTCTAATGTTGCATAAACTTTTGTGTGTGTTATGCATGGCATTGTTATCATGGGTGGGTGTGTGAACAATGTGAGATAATCTGTCTTTTTCATATTAAATATCACCCACTTTACCGTTATTACATTGTTATCTACCATACTTTCCTTCTTTTTCTTATACTTACTAAGCTTTGTAGGTCACCTTGTACTCTTCACCATTCCAAGTAAAAGTAAAGAGTTAATTGATGAGAAGTCGAGCAGAAGGTTGGTTAAAGATGTATGTGTGTGCGGGTCGACTCTCAAATCAAAGGTCTTGGGAAATGTGACGCTAGAGGTTGCTTAGGTTTTATTTTGCATCATGTACCCTAGTTTAGAGTCGGGCCTGTAACCCTTGTAATATCCTAGTATCTTGAGAATAATAATAATAACTATTATTATTATTTTGTTTGTAGTTAAAATATTTTTACTTCCATTGGAGATTATAATTGAGAAAACTAATGGGTTAAGTTGGAAAAAGAAAGCTAAATAAATGGGCTTAGTGTTAATGGACTAAGTTGAAAAAAAAAAAAAGAAAGGCTAAATAAATGGGCTTATAGTTAGTGGGCTAAGTTGAAAAATGAAAGATTAAGTAAATGAGCTTAAAGTTAGTAGGTTAAGAAAGTGGGCTTGAGTTTATGGACTAAATGAAAGAATAGTCCATTCAAAATAGGATTTAGTTGAAAAATAATAATAAAAGATAATAGGTGAATTAATGGAGAATGTGGGAGACAAAATATGGTGTGAATAAATAATCAAAGATAATGGGTGAATTAATGGAGAATGTGGGAGACAAAATGTGGTGTGAATAAATAATCAAAGATAATGGGTGAATTAATGGAGAAATGTGGAAGACAAAATATGGTGTGAACAAATAATCAAAGATAAAGGATGAATTAATGGAGAAATGTGGGAGACAAAGTAAAGTGTGGCCAAATAATCAAAGATAATGGGTGAATTAATGGAGAAATGTGGAAGATAAAGTAGAGTATGGACAAATAATTAAAGATTATGAGTGAGATTTAGTGGAAAATTAAATAAAAAAATGATAAAATAATAAAAGATGGTGGATCACTACAATTAAATTAAACTTAATTCAACCTCTATAAATAGAAAAAACTTGAAAGGTTGGAAGACTTGAGTTAGAAAGAGAAATGTTGTAAGAAAGAAGGATTTGAGAGTAAGAGAGAGATTTGAAAGAAAGAAAGAAAGAGATTGTGAGAAAAATTGAGCTTGAAAGAGATTTGGGAGGAAGGAATAAAGAAGAGGAATTTGGGCACATCAAAGACAAGCTTGAAGAAAGTGTTACAAGGTAAGTGTAAAATATCTCAAATAGATGGAAGTTGATAATATTTTCTTTTATCTTATTATGTTTAATTTTTTAAAACATTTCAAAAAAAATTAGGTGTTTTATTTTATGAATTATTATGGAATAAATTTATGAAAAATATGGAAAGAAATATTTATTTGGTAATTGTTGGGATAAAAAGAATTCTAGGAAAATAGAAGAAAATAGGAAAACATCATGAAAAATTCCCATAAAATTTTAAAAAGATTAGAAATGTTGTTTTATGAATTTTTGTGGAGAAAAATTAAAAAAAAATGCTTGGGGAAGTATTTATTTTAGAATTATTGAGGAAATAATGGGGAGAAATTTAAACAATTGAGGAAAAATTGAGAAAAATAAGTTTTAATACCCTTGAATAAATATGATGTCCAGGAATCATTGAGACTAAAGTTTGGGTATAACTAAAAGTCTAGTACGAAAGTCAAGGCGAGCACGTTTTTGAGATTAAAGCATATTTTTCGAGACTCAAGCCAATTTCAAAGGTAAGCTAGTATTTCTCAAACCTAATTTGTCTATGTAAGGTAATTTCTAAAATGTGTTATATGATTTGATGGAATGTTAAATGCGATGTATGTTTCAAAGTATGTTTCGACATGTTGACATGGTATGATGTGTTCATATGTCACGTAGATGCATTTACATAATATGATGATGATATGCATATGTTCACATGTAATCCATCGTTACTCATGCATCGCATATGTTTGAGAGTACGGGTGGGCATCGCTGCTTTACCAAGGGTGCACCCATACACCTCGGCCTGGAAAGAGCTGGTCGTAAAAATGGTAAGTGGCATATGATGTATGGATGCCCGTCGGCTCAAATAGGCCAAATGACAAGACATTATGCATGAATATTATACTCTTACTTAGATGGCCAATCATCTAATTGGGCGATGCCCCTGGAATATTTAATGTTCCAGATGGAAGTCATAGCAGAAACGAAGAGAATGAAGGCATGTGATGGCACTTGTTGAAGTGCGTAAATGTATCGGTTATGCATATAACCTATCATGTTATGTCTTGCTATGTTATCCATGATGTTAATTATGATATTTCGGCATGTAATATTAAGGGATGATCATGATTGTGTTTAAACACTAGTACGTTTGAGAATAATGTTATGATTTTATTATGAATATGAATGTACGATTCTGATGTTAAAAGCTTGTTAAGTATTAGGTTACGATCTATCATGTTTCCGCTGTTAGCTATGGTTACCCCAATGAGGAAAATGAGAGAAAGAAAGAGAAATATATGAAGTATAAAATAATTATTAATTAATAAATGTCGGGGTAAGAAACGCTTCGAGAAGAATGGGGCGTTACAACCCTTGAAGTTTTTTATTTAAATTTTGGGTCTTGCGACAAATGCATGATATATATATATATCTTCGTTGGTAGTTGTTGGATCTTTCTTAATCCTTAATGCTCTCTCTTCTAGGTTGCTTAGGGTTATGGTGGCTTAGGAGATGGGGTGTTATAGATAAGGATCAGAATTTGTCTAGCAGTGAGATGCCAGTTTGGTTGAGAACCCTATAGTCTAAGGATAGTGAGCTTGAAGTGATGATAAATGATGTGTTCTAAGGGTAAGTCGTGAGGATAATGACTGTGACGCGTAGGCCCCTACTATCGAGTGTCACCGTAACCCACGGTTACGACCTCGGCTTATCTTGAAAAATAGTTATGCCCTGCCAACATAAAGCATTAAAATAATATGGGTGCCCTAGGTGGGGTCCAAACTTCGTTATCTTCACTTGTCGAGAACTTGGGCTTAAAATACATAGGCAGCAAAAATTCACCTGGTTCTCATGCTCGATTAGGCCTTTAAAATATAAATCCAATTTCCATAAGCAAATAAAAATAAATACCAACATGCTCAAAAAAACATTCCAACAATCAAGCATATTTAAACAGGTCTTTATATCCCGATCACAACCGACCGGTTCAAACACCGTAGCCCTCTCCTGTAGTCATATACAAAGCATATATATATATTACATAAGCAACACAGAAGCACGACCCACATTCTCACTGTCCACAATCACTATTAACCGACTACTCTTTCACCCCCACTACTTTCCCTTTCTTAGACCTCGAACCATCTGTTGGGTTAGTGGGGGTAAAGAGGTGAGTCCAGGGACTCAGTATAAGCTATATACAATGCAGTAAATTAATGAGCATGATAACATAGATAAAAATAAAGTGCAATGTGTATGCAAACCCATCCACCGCACCTATCTCAAGCTCTAGGTGGCCCCTAGTGGTTCCCTCTAAGACCCCATCTTAAGACTCTCACGGTTAGAAATCCACTGTCCTATGCCTAGACACTTCCTCGACAATTTATGCAAGCCATGACAAAAATAATTTATACATAAACCATATTAAACCCTTACCGTTTCAGCATTAACTGTCTATTCTCATTAAGCGTACCGACCATTGCCTTGATAGTTTCTCTGACAATATTTCTCCTTAATGTCAGAATCACCAAAATTATTTCCCAATATTCCTTTAACATAAATTAATGCAATAAGACACGTGGGTAATTCTATTAAATACCACTAAATTAATCTTATATATATCATTTACATCTTTTTCCCTTGTGTATAAACTAGAAAAATCTCTATGTAATTCAATTTCTCACAACAAGGAGAATTAACATGGCCTAACAGCCTTAACAGTGGGCACAATTAGCCTTAAATAAGGGGAGAAAACTACCCAAAATGAGAGAGGCAGCTTGGGGCCCAAAGCAGCTCCAGGTACTGCCACGTGGCAGCCAAAGAAGAGAGATAGGTGGCTTACCTCAGCGACCACATAGCCGCGTGTGCCTGTGATAGAGCGCATATTTTCATATTATTTAGCCCTCATATTTAGTCTTTTTGCACGTTAGTTGTCATTTTATTCATCTTGATTTTGTTTTATTTTATTTTATAGGAATTGGGTTTCACACTATTTTTTCTTATTTTGAACAGATTGGGGCTTCCTAGGTCATGAGGAATTTTGATGGTAAGAAGGGAAACAAGGAGATTGGAGACAAAGAAGCAAAAGTGTGCTGACAGATTTGACCTTCTATGCTTCTTTCAAGTTTTTGGCCAAGTTACAATCTCAAAACGTGAATGATGTCTTCAGAGATATTGTAGAGGACTTCTTGGGATTTCTTGAATGTATGGTTTGTCCAAATCCAAGTTCGTTTGGGCCTCCAAACATCACTTCAAAGTCGGGACCAGAAAGTTGGGTCAAATTAGGAAAGCTACACAAATGCTGAATCTTTAAAAGGCCATAACATGGGCGTCCGATATCCAAATCAAGTGATTTAAAATCCTAAATTCATCTACTTTTCCTGATCTACAATTTTTATGAAGGGGACGAAACCCAGAACACACGCTATCCTATTCGAAATCGGCTATGAAGTTGCAGTAACCTAGGGTTTCCTCCCTAAGCTCTATTTAAGCACATTAGGTGGCCGATTTTGTGAGAATTCTCACAATTTCAACTAAGAATATGGAAGGGTAATTCATTTTTAATTCGCTACATTCTTGTACCCCTTGCCCAGTTTGAGTCTCAGTCATACAGTCGAATCCGGTTTGGAACTCGATTTTCATGTTTTAATTGATGATTTTGTTTCTTTCCTTCTCTAAGTTTATGTATGTTTCTTTTATGCGATTGTGTGAATGCATGCATGATCTTTGGATGGTTTTAATTGACGTACTCGGTTGAGGCTTTGATTAGAAAGAAACGGTATATTTGTATGAGCGATTGCTCGATTGGATTTAATCTTTTACGATTGTAGAAGAGTTTTTCAAATCAAAAGAAAATCAAACCAAAATAGATTGTTTTCATAAATGAGACGAGGATTACCGTAGTAAGGAGGTAGGGTTTGTAGTGGGTTACGTTTTACTTCATCGTTGTTTCATTCTTGAACGTTTATATTTTGGTTTTCATTACAACCCCCCTCATTTAGTCTTGTTTTAACAGATTTGTTTGAGGTTCATTGGGAGACGACTTTGGGTTGCACCCTTATTGCAAATCCGAATCTATATTTCATCTAATCTATCGTTGTTCGACAACACCGATCAGATTTTGATGCCGTTGCCGGGGAACCGTCAAACTGTTCTGCCATAACAAGATTTGCTTTCTGTCTTTCTTTTTCTTTTTAATTCTCTTTCATTCTTTGTTGCTTTCTTTTGTTGCTTCTTTGTGTCTTGCTCGTTGGTTTCTTTTTCCTTTTGTTTCTTTGTTGATTCTTCCTATTTTTCTTTGTTCATTCTTTGTGTTTTTCTTTTCAGTTTGCTTGTTTTCTGTTTTTTGCCATAAACAGCACTGTTCACCGCCGATGACTATCTCGGAATTCCCTGATTTTTGGTGTCCAAAGGAATGAGGGCGTATTTTGGCCAAAATCCAACGTTTAGACCACTTTTTGAGCCATTTTGTGTTTTCTTGGTGTGTTTATGTGATTTTTCCTTGTGTGTTTTGTTTTGTTTTTGTTCTTGTTGATATTTAATGCATGACCAAATCATCTAAGGGTGACCTAATTGATTTACATCCAAAAATTGATAGAACCCTTAGGCGACAAGCAAGAGAACTTAGATCTCAAGATAGGGCAGTGACTAATAGTGTCTTTCCCACTGTTTCTGATACTGTGTTTGAGTTCCAACCTAAACTGATCAATATGGCCGCCAATGAAAACAATGGCAATGAGAATAGGAATAATGGGAATGATGCTAATAGAAGTATTAGAGAATTGGCTACCTCTGATGTGCATTATCAACCTTTGTGTATTCAGTATCCTCAATTGGAGGCAAACTTTGAACTGAAATCTGGATTGATACATTTGCTTCCTAAGTTTCATGGTCTTGCAGATGAAGATCCACACAAGCATCTGAAGGAGTTTCATGTGGTATGCTCCACCATGAGGCCACAAGGGGTTGATGAAGAACAAATCAAGCTAAGGGCATTCCCTTTCTCTCTTGATGGAGCTGCCAAAGACTGGTTGTATTACTTGCCATCTGCTACCATTACCAATTGGGATGGCCTGAGGAGAATATTTCTGGAGAAGTTCTTCCCTGCTTCCAGGACAGCAGTCATCCGGAATGACATTTGTGGCATTCGACAGATAGATGGAGAAAGCTTGCATGAGTATTGGGAGAGATTCAAGAAGCTGTGTGCTAGTTGTCCTCATCATCAGATAAGTGACCAGCTCCTCATTCAATATTTTTATGAAGGCTTGCTCCCCATGGACAGGTACTTAGTGGATGCTGCATCTGGAGGAGCCTTAGTGGAAAAGACACTAGCTGCAGCCTGGGACTTAATTTCAAAGATGGCTCAAAATACACAACAATTTGGTACCAGGTTGAACACTCCCATGAAGCCTATCAATCAGGTTGGTTTTGCTACACCTATGGACCAAAGGAGAATAGAAAATAGGCTGGAGGAACTCACTTCAATGGTTCGCCAGTTAGCCCTTGATCGAAACCAGCCCCAACAGGTATGTGGCATTTGTTCATTATCTTCACATGTAACTGATCAGTGCCCACAATTGCAGGATAACACAGAATCATGCAATGGAATCTTCCCTGGAAGACTGTTTTAGCACCAGCCACAACATAAGTATGATCCATACTCAGCCACATATAATCCTGGATGGAGGGATCACCCAAATTTCAGATATGGAGGGTCTTCAAACCAGTCATTCCAGCAGCATCCATACCAGAATCACAACTTGCAGCAACAACAATTTCAGCAGCCACAAAGATTAAATCATTCTCAAGGTCCAAGTTCCAGCAACCATGCCCCACCAAGGCCCAAGTCAGAACCTAGCTTGGATGATCTTGTTAAGCAACTAGCAGCCAATACACTCCAATTCCAGTAAAAAAAAGAAACCACAATTCAAAATTTGGAGACCCAAATAGGCTAGCTAGCAACAAACATCAATGAGTTAAGGAGTCAAGGTTCGGGGCAGCTTCTGTCACAACCAGTTGCCAATCCGAGGGGTAATGTTAGTGCCATCATGCTTCGAAGTGGGAAAGAAGTGATCGTCCCAACCCCTCCACCATCATCAAATATGAAGCAGCATGTAGAGGGTAGCAATGAGCAGCAGCCCTCCTCAATCCAAGAAGCCAAGCAGCCCAACTCCAGCTATCAAGAACAAGGAGAGTCTTCCAACAACCAGCCCCTGCCATTTCCACATCGAGCAACACAAAACAAGAAAAGAGCAGAGGTCGAATTAGATAAAGAGATTCTAGAGACATTCCAGAAAGTGGAAGTCAATATACCCCTCCTTGAAGCCATCAGACAGATCCCCAAGTATGCAAAATTTCTCAAAGATTTATGTACGCACAAGAGGAGATTAAGAGGGAACGAACAAGTCAACCTTGGGAGGAATGTTTCAGCTCTCATACAACCTACCATGCCAAGGAAGTGCAAAGATCCAGGGACGTTTTCCATTCCTTGTACTATAGGAGACATGCAATTTAGTAATGCTTTGCTAGATTTAGGTGCATCCATTAATGTTATGCCTAACTCTATCTATGCTTCTTTGCAGTGTGGTCCTTTGAAGCCAACAAGAGTGGTTGTCCAGCTAGCTAATAGAAGCACAGCCTACCCCTCTGGAGTCTTGGAGGATATCCTGGTTAAGGTTAAGGATTGTATCTTCCCTGCTGATTTTTATGTTTTAAATATAGAAGATGACAATTTGCATGATCATGCACCTCTTATATTAGGTAGGCCATTCTTAAAAACTGCAAGGACTATCATCAATGTGCATGAGGGTACACTTTCCATGGAATTTGTTGGTAGCACCATTCATTTTAACATACTTGATGCCATGAAATGTCCCCCTAAAGATCATTCCACTTTGCAAGTTAACTTGATTCAATTGTTGGTTGATGAAGCATGCACTAAGTCTTGTGATTTAATTGATGCATTCCCCACTATTCATGACCTTCCAGATTCCTTCATCTGTCCTGATTGTAGTAATGAGAGTGGTCCATGTGATGCATGTTCTGAGATTGCTGCATTTTTGAATAGCCATGATTCTGATATTCATATTGAGCATGCACAATCTGATTCTTATACATCTCATAGGGAGGATAGTGTTTCTGTTAACCATGTTGAACAGGTAGACAGTACCCTTGAGATAAAGGCAAGTAGGTTAGTCCCTTCATTGCAGCAGCCACCATCCCTTGAGTGCAAGCCTTTGCCCGAGCATCTCAAGTATGCATTCTTGGAGGATGGCGAGAAGCTGCCAGTCATCATCACCAATAACTTGCAGCCTGACCAAGAGAAAAGGTTATTGGATGTGCTGAAGAGGAACAAGCAGGCCATAGGTTGGACATTGGCAGACATACCTGGGATTAGCCCTTCCATATGCATGCATAGGATTCATCTAGAGGAAGGAGCTAAACCTGTGAGACAACCCCAAAGGAGACTCAACCCCACCATCCTGGATGTGGTAAAGAACGAGGTAAGTAAACTACTCTCAGTTGGTATCATTTATCCTATCTCTGATAGCCAATGGGTGAGTCCAGTGCAGGTAGTTCCCAAGAAGACGGGCATCACAGTGGTGCCTAATGAGAGGAATGAGCTTGTTCCGATGCGAGTACAAAAAAGTTGGAGAGTGTGCATTGATTACAGGAGACTCAACCTCGCCACGAAGAAGGATCACTTCCCTCTCCCATTTATTGACCAAATGTTGGAGCAGCTGGCAGGTAAGTCACACTATTGTTTTCTTGATGGTTTCTCTAGATATTTTCAAATTTACATAGCACCAGAGGATCAGGAAAAGATCACCTTCACCTGCCCCTTTGACACATTTGCCTATAGGAGGATGCCATTTGGTCTTTGTAATGCTCCAGGTACCTTTCAGCGATGCATGGTAAGTATATTTTCAGATTTTCTAGAGGATTGCGTGGAAGTGTTCATGGATGATTTTCAGTTTATGGTTCATCTTTTGATGATTGCTTGGTTAGCTTGGGTAGAGTCCTAGAGAGGTGCATTGAAAAGAACCTTGTTTTAAATTTTGAAAAATGTCATTTCATGGTAGAACAAGAAATTGTTTTAGGACATGTTCTGTCTAAGAAGGGTATAGAAGTGGATCGATCTAAGGTTGATATTATTGATTCTTTACCTTACCCCACCTCTGTACGAGAGGTGTGTTCCTTCCTCGGACATGCAGGATTCTATCGGAGGTTCGTCAAGGATTTCAGCAAGGTTGCACTTCCACTTTCCCACCTACTCCAAAAAGATGTGAATTTCCACTTCGATGAGCCTTGCAAGCGGGCATTTGAGGAACTGAAGAGCCGATTGATTTCTCCACCCATCATACAGCCACCCGACTGGGAGTTACCTTTCGAGTTGATGTGCGACGCCTCCAACTTTGCAGTGCGTGTCGTCCTTTCCCAACGTGTAGAGAAGAAATCCCATGTCATAGCCTACGCTTCGCGTACATTGGATGCGACACAGGCTAATTATACCACTACGAAAAAAGAGCTCTTGTCTATTATTTTTGCATCGGATAAATTTAGATCCTATTTACTTGGTTCTAAAGTTATTGTCTTTTCTGACCATGCAGCTCTTAGGTACCTCTTGAAGAAGCCTGATGCCAAACCTCGTTTGATAAGGTGGATGCTTTTGCTCCAAGAATTTGACATTGAGATCAAGGATAGAAGTGGAGTAGAGAACTTGGTAGCCGATCACCTCAGTCGCATCTCTTCTTCAGATTCCACAGTCATGGACTCCCAACCCATCAGAGATGATTTTCCAGATGAGTTACTCTACCACATTCATGGTGCTGAGCCTTGGTATGCTGATTTGGTAAACTATTTAGTTACTTCTGAATTACCTGCATATCTTAAGAAAGAACAACTAAATAAATTTAAGAGTCAGGCTAGGTACTATGTGTGGGATGATCCATATCTGTGGCGCATGTGTAGTGACCAGGTCATCAGGAGATGTGTGCCTAACCATGAGTTTGCTTCTGTCTTAAAATTTTGTCACACACTTGCATGTGGTGGTCACTTTGGTGCCCAATGTACAGCTAGGAAAGTCCTAAATTCTGGATTATATTGGCCTTCACTCTTTAAGGATTCATATGAGTTCTGTAAGAATTGTACACGTTGCCAACACACAGGCACTATATCACATAGGAATGAAATGCCTCAACAACCCTTATTGTTTTGTGAAATCTTTGATGTTTGGGGCATTAACTTCATGGGTCCATTTCCTGTGTCATTTGGTTATATGTACATTCTGTTAGCTGTGGATTATGTTTCTAAGTGGGTGGAAGCTAAAGCCACCAGGATTGATGATGCTTCTGTGGTTGCAGATTTTGTTCGTTCTCACATCTTTTGCAGGTTTGGCATGCCCAAGGCCATCATCAGCGACCAAGGATCCCACTTTTGCAATAGAAAGATGGACACCCTACTTCGTAAGTATGGGGTAATACACAAAGTGGCGACTCCTTATCATCCATAGACTAATGGGCAAGCTGAAGTGTCCAACAGAGTGATCAAGCACATCTTGGAGAAGATAGTCCAGCCCAATAGGAAAGATTGGTCCAAGAGATTGGAGGATGCATTATGGGCTTACCTTACCGCATTCAAGACTCCCATTGGCATGTCCCCCTATAGGTTGGTTTTTGGAAAAGTGTGTCACTTGCCGGTGGAAGTGGAGCATAAGGCATATTGGGCGGTGAAGCAATGCAATATGGACATCAGTCAAGCGAGGTCCCAAAGGAAGCTCCAACTCCAGGAACTTGAAGAGATTCGACTGGAAGCATATGAGAACTCAAGGATCTACAAGGAAAAGACCAAAGCTGTGCATGACAAGCTGATCATGAGGAAGGAGTTTCAAGTCGGTCAGAAAGTTCTGCTATACAATTCCCGTCTTAAGTTGATGCCAGGTAAGTTACGTTCCCGTTGGACTGGTCCTTTCATAGTTACTCATGTTTTTCCCGTTGGTGCAGTTGAAATCAAGGATGCATCCAATGCGAAGCAATTCACAGTGAACGGGCATCGCCTTAAGCCATTCCATGAGGACTTTCAGGAGCACATTGTGGAGGAGCTGCATCTCCTCAAACGCCACCTCCATTTGATACATCAGGCTGTTTCTCTCTCTCTAATCTTTTACACTTACTTGTTCTATTCTTAATTGAAATTGCATGTTTACATTGAGGGCAATGTAAAGTCTAAGTGTGGGGGGGGGGGGCAGCAATTTTCTTATTTTAGCAGCATTTTCTTTATCTTTTCATATTTCTTTTTCTTTGGGTCTAGTTGAGTCTGTTGAGTCTGTTTTGGGTGGAAATGCAAGTTAAGCAATTAAGTCTAAAAGAACCCAGCATGATTAGAACTTCAATCTTATCTTCCTTGATTTCAAGTGACTTGGCAATGAGTTTGATTTGATAGATTGATTGGGTAGTCTACAGCCGTAAGGATTTTGAGCCTATTGTCTTTCTTGTGTGTGCATTCACCTGTCATGATCTCCACTCTAGAACTTGTTTTGATTCTTGGTTGAGGCTATATTTGTTCATGCACGACCCAAATATGATTAAGGCATTCTTTTCTTTCAAACCCAATCGGCCATTTGGTTAACCCAATTGAATCCAAAAAAAAAAAACCATTGTTTTCCCTTTGCTTGCCCCTTTGAGCCATTCTTTTTACCCATCATATTTTTTTTCTTTTCCCTTTTGAGCCTTCCAATCTTAGGAAAAAGACATTAAATGCATTCTAGAGAGAGAGATTGAATTTATCAAGCAAGTCATAAGGCCAAAGGCCATTTGCATCTGCGAAAAAAAAAAAAAAAAGCAAGCAAAAGGATAAAATGGTGAGAAGGAGCGTAAAACGCACTCACCTCTTTGTTTCTTTGCTTCAAAAAAAATGATGAGAAAAAGAAGAAAGCAAAGTTGAGACGGAGCGTAAAACGTACTCAACCAAATAAAGATGCAAAGTTTTTCATAATGTCTATGCTTGGAAATTCTATCTCTTGATCTTGGAGTTGCATGAAGTATTTTCTCAACCTAAGGCATGTTTTCCTTCATTGTTGTCTTTCCATTTCTTTCTTCCCCACATTACAACCCTTAAATAAAGTCCTTTTGATTTGTGGTATGCATGTGACATGGATAGTGGAGATTGAGAAGATAAACAAGCTTATGGTAGTGGAATTGTGATCTGGTGAATTTGAGCGAAATAGTTACCACCACCTCTTGAGAGATTTGAGAGCATACACTTGTCCTGTGAGAGACTACTTCTTTTGATTTGTCCTATTGAATGAATTGCCATACTACTTATTTTCTTGGAAGTTTTGGAGAGATGATATTTGAATGCTGAATTCTTGAAGACTTGCCTCGCATGTAACTTTGCACCATTCCACATCTTTTTGTTATTGAGTGTTAGGGTCTAGTGTTTTTCCCAGGAGTGCAAAAGTCTAAGTGTGGGAGAATTTGATAGAGCGCATATTTTCATATTATTTAGCCCTCATATTTAATCTTTTTGCACGTTAGTTGTGTCATTTTATTCATCTTGATTTTGTTTTATTTTATTTTATAGGAATTGGGCTTCACACTATTTTTTCTTATTTTGAACAGATTAGGGCTTCCTGGGTCATGAGGAATTTTGATGGCAAGAAGAGAAACAAGGAGATTGGAGACAAAGAAGCAAAAGTGTGCTGACAGATTTGACCTTCTATGCTTCTTTCAAGTTTTTTCCCAAGTTACAATCCTAGAACGTGAATTATGTATTCAGAGATATTGTAGAGTACTTCTTGGGCTTTCTGGAATGGTATGGTTTGTCAAAATCCAAGTTCATTTGGGCCTCCAAACATCACTTCAAAGTCGGGACCAGAAAGTTGGGTCAAATTAGGAAAGCTGCACAGATACTGAATCTTTAAAAGGTCATAACTTGGGCGTCCGATATCCAAATCAAGTGATTTAAAAGCCCAAATTCATCTACTCTTCCTGATATACAATTTTGATGAAGGGGACGAGCCCAGAACCCACGTTATCCTATTTGAAATCGGCTATGAAGTTGCGGTAACCTAGGGTTTCCTCCCTAAGCTCTATTTAAGCACATTCGGTGGTCGATTTTGGGAGAATTCTCACAATTTCAACCAAGAAGATGGAAGGCTAATTCATTTTTAATTCGCTACATTCTCGTACCCCTTGCCCGGTTTGAGTCTCAGTCATATAGTCGAATCCGGTTTGGAACTCGATTTTCATGTTTTAATTGATGATTCTGTTTCTTTCCTTCTCTAAGTTTATGTATGTTTCTTTTATGCAATTGTGTGAATGCGTGCATGATCTTTGGATGGTTTTAATTGACGTACTCGGTTGAGGCTTTGATTAGAAAGAAACGGTATATTTGTATGAGCGATTACTCGATTGGATTTAATCTTTTACGGTTGTAGAAGAGTTTTTCAAATCAAAAGAAAATCAAACCAAAACAGATTATTTTCATAAATGAGACGAGGATTACCGTGGTAAGGAGGTAGAGTTTGTAGCGGGTTACTTTTTACTTCATCGTTATTTCATTCTTGAACGTTTATATTTTGGTTTTCATTACAACCCCCCTCATTTAGTCTTGTTTTGACAGATCCGTTTGAGGTTCGTTGGGAGACGACTTTGGGTTGCACCCTTATTGCAAATCCGAATCTATATTTCATCTAATCTATCGTTGTTCGATAGCACCAATCAGCCTGTGCGCATGAGGGCCATCTGGCGCCCTGAAACAGTGTCGTTTGGCGCCTAGCCCCATCGAATTGAGTATGATTGTATGTGTTATAGCATCTACTATACTAGGAATATCAATGAACCCGATTATTGCAATTACTCAGGATACCTTTTTTTAGCTTCTAGGGTCTATTTCTTAGTTCAAGATCCCCCTTACTAACTAGAATCAAAGAATTAATAGATCTATTCTGTCCAAAATGGGAATGGGCTATGGTTATGAACTTATAATCTATAATTTGATGATCGAGTCGATTCCATTATTATAAGTTCATTCCATACTGGACCAGACCGGAATCGGGATATACATTCTAATTATGAGAATGGGTTTAATAAAAACCTAGCCATTTTTCTTGCTTACCCGCGAGTTTGATCCCGTGACCAACCTCCTACACTTGCGCCCCCCGCCATCTGATCCAGCCGCTTCCTTGTTCATAAATGTGCACGTTTTACTCTTAAGGTCATCCGGCCAATAGTTTTCGATAATTACGCCTAGACCCCAACATCTTCCAAATGTTTGCACACCTCCTTATTCATAAATTTAGTTAAGTTTAATATTTTTCGTTAAATTCTTCAAGACCATAAACATTCAATAATTCACAAATTATTTATCATAAACTCAAAAATTCATTATTTCCCCATATTTCACCAAATTCCATTCACTTCTCCTAAAGTCACAATTTCTTAATACATCACCAAAAATACTTGAATCAGATAATTTCATTAAACAATTTTTCATACACCGAAAAATCAAATATTTTCCATTTATTTTCTCAGAGCCACTAATTCTCAATAATTTATCATAAACCCACAGGTTCCATAAATTCCCAAATATTTTCCTCATTTCCGAACATAATTAATATCCTCAATTAAATTCTTTAAAATCCCAAATCCTCGATTAATCACAAATAATTCTCTCAAATACACAAATTAATTTCCCCTATGGTTAGGGATGTTACAACGGCGGAGTTGAAAATTTATTAAAGAAATTTGAGGATAGGAAATAAGGAGGCGGTGGTTAGAGGGCAAGGCGGATTGTTGATCAATGGCAAGGAGCCATAGGCCGATCACAAACGATCATCGTTTCCTTTAGTCTATTGACTGTTTCTATTGGGCTTGACTTCCAAAGCCTCCCGTTGTTTAAGATAATGAGGACATACTGTATGCCTGAATATTTGTTGTGTGGGGATTAAGGCCCTAGTGATAACTATTGTCAGATCTTGGGGATAGTAGGGCAATTGGATTAAAGAAACCGCAAGGATAAACTATGCGATACGTAGTTACCCAATTGGGGCACTTATTAGAAGTCATATTAATAATGCGGGTTCAGAAGTGTTTAAGATAGGTAGTTCACGGCTGCGCAAGATGGATGATAATTAGTGGGAAAAATATATATAATAATGCAAAAAAATACAAAGATAAGAATAGATTGAAAGTTTTCTGGTATAATGGCCTGTGTGTGGATGAGGATTAATTGTTTGCATTTGTCCGGCCAAGAAGTAAGAAGGGTGGTATGATAAGAAGGCAAACAGGGTTCCTAATGGACCTACGTTTGTTGGAGGAGTGGAGTACCAATATAAATTTGGGAGTATTTATGGTCCTTTGGGGAAAAATCGACAATTGAGCTAATCAAACTTGAAGGATAAGTTGGGACAATGATGTGAAGTCCCAAGTGCCTTGATAGTGTTAAAAGAAAGAAGGTGTTAGATCATAAAACCAAGTGGTGCGTTGGGGTGGGTCTGAATTCATTGGAGATTGAGATACATCTAACAGTCAAATTTGAGGTTGTGATTAGTTTATCAATTAGGGGTAGGAAGAAAAAACACCAACAATAAGATAACAGTCCTGAAACAGTGGTTAAGTTATTATATTGAACTAATGAGCTCGATGATGTTTCTTAATTCAAGAGATGTATTCAGGACAACGAGCAACGTGCTCTAAAATGGACCTATGAAGTAGTGACACATCCGTTTGAAATGTATTGTTCAGAGGCTGAATGCTTGAAAAAAGGGGTAGTTTATCTTGATTTCTAACCTAGTAATTAATGCTATGTACAGATCATAAATGTCCTAAATGAATTTGAAAAAAAAAAAAAGAAGAGAGACTAAGTATTAAGGTGCCACACCCTATACTGGATGAGATGGAATGCAAACTTGGTGATAAATTGTCTAAACGTGATCTATGGCAAAAGATTTTTTGAAGTGTCAATCCCTACTTGGGGCGGTGAACGAACAATGAGTTAGGCTATGAGAACAAATAGCATCTTGGTAGATTTATGGATGAATTGTTATCGAGTGCAGGCTAAAATAAGTGAATGAAATAGTTTTCTTCTATGATGGCATCCTGGTTTTAATTTTACAGTGTCAGGTGTTGGTAACATAATATGGTCTAAATAGCATTGTATATAGACATTACAATAAAATGAGTTAAGGATATTTTTAGAGATTTAAGTTGCGTTCTCTATACTTTTTAATTTTTAATTTTAAGTTTTGAATTTATTTTTAATTTTTTGATTTGATAGTTTATTTTTAAAAAATTGAAAACACATTTTTTTTGTCATTTTAAAAAACTATTTCTTAAAACAGAAAATTAAAAAATACGTTCTTTTTGAAATTTTGAAAATAATTTTTAAATGATATTTTATTCAATAAATTAGATTATTTAATAAATTAGAAATATTTAATGTTAATATATTATTAAAAAATTATATACATTTTAAATTTAATGAATTTTATAATATTTTTTTCCCATTACAATAACAAAATATGAATAAATAAATAAATAAATAAATAAATGTGTTTGGAGTTTAGAGTTTATTTTGAATGAAAACACTCAAAACAACTTTTTATTGTTTTGAGTTTTCTTTACAATTTTTTTTTTCAAAAATTCATTTTTAAAAACAACAAATAAAACGCGTTTTCATTATTTTAGAAAATTAAAAACTAAAAATAACTTAAAAACAGTACAGAAAACGTAATTTTAGTTACTCAAGAGCGAATTTTGGGGATGAAATTCTTTGAAAGGGGAGACTGTGACACCCCGAATTTTTGGAAAACAAAAAAAAATGGTAATTAAAATAAGTATTTCAAATGATTTATTTAATGGTTTATTAGAAATTTGTGGCTTTAAAGAAAGTAATAGAATAATAAATGGTAAATTTGTGAGGAGGAAATTATAAATGGTCATGCAAGTAATTAAGGTGATTATTTATGAAATTTATTGGACTTGAAATATAACTTGAGATTGGGATAAAAATTAACTAGTTGAGGTTGTGTACCAAGGTGGGTATCAAAACGTGGTTTGCTGGAAATTGTCTTTTAAATAAGAAAGGCCCAAGGTAAAGCTTAAAATTAAATTGGAGCGTGCAATATATTATTGGAGATGGTCATGCGTGCAAGGAGGCTATGGGAAGTCTTGGGTTCAAAGCTTGAGACGTGCAGCTGGAGGCTAAAATTTTGGGAGAATGCTGGAAATTTTCCAGCAATTCAAGGCACCAAACGGCGCCATTTTGAAGGCCAGCAGGCAGCAGTTTTGGCTGCCACGCGGCCAGCCCTCAACCAAGTGGATTTGGTGGCTTTTAAGGCCACAATTCTTGCTATTCAAAGGGTGAAATCGTGGGCAGCAAGGCAAGCAAGTAGAAGAGAAAAATTAGAGAGGGAAGCCACGAACAGCAGCAGCGAAATTGAGGAGAAAAATCAATGAAATTTGGGAGAAATTGAAGGAAATTAAAGATTAAGCCAGATAAGTGGGAAAATTATAATAGAGCTAATCAATGTTTGATGGTGATTTCATTGTATTTTTTTAAGTGAATATTATCTTGTAATGCACGGTAGTAAGTGTAAATAAACCATGGAAATAAATGAAACTTACTTGAGGGAATGCTTAGAACAAGTAAATCTTACAATCGAACATGTTGGTTTTTATTAAAGGAGTTCGGGCAGTGACCGTTGACAGTTTTAAGTATTGAGTGGTAATGGAGTAAAGGCGAATCATAAGGCAAGTTCCTTTTGCGTTGTTTCCTTTTCGCGTTGTGCAAGTTCTATTCTTTTATCTTGACGTGGTAAGTTCCTTCTTGCACCCCTTTCTCCTTAATTTCGTTATGGAAGTTTGGTTCCCTATTCTTAATAAGAAGCAAGATCTTTTGCCTCTTTCCTTGAGTACGTTATTACCTTAATATGGCTTGATAAACTTGGTTTGCAATTTTTCCTCTCAAGCTCATAAGTAGGGCTTGCTCGCCTTATGAATCCTTGGGAATGATGCTTATTAGTTAAGATCAGATTTACTCAAGATATTATATCGTCTTTCAAACGGATTGGATATGTGTTCTCCATCTTGTTTGTGTGAGTGATCCTTGTGTGAGTATTTCATTTGGTTGCTTTGTGTATATGCATATTCATAAAGGTGGCTTTGGAAAGTATATAGTTTATGATGCGCATAGCGGAAGAAATTCGCAAGGGTATTAATATGTCATATCCTACAAATTTCGGGTGAGCAGAATGCCGGACTCAAGGGTTTCGCCCCTTCGAATATTATGTTGCAAATCTCGAGTAGGCAGAACGTTGGACTCGAGTAAGGGCTTCGTCTCTTTTCAAAATGATATTTAGTATGGGCATATTCAAATTTATGGAAGTGATTGCGCGAGGGTATTGACATATGCATAACATCGAACTTGAGTAAGGGCTTGACCCTTTAAAATATTATGTTGGAAATCTCAGGTGGGCAGGGTGCCGAACTCGAGTACGGCTTCGTCCTTTTCTAATATGAATTGGTTGTGAAAAACTAAAGGAATAATGCATCTTGTTCTTTATTCAGTTCTTTGAAAAGCATGTTATGTGGATGTGTTTTGGGTGCTCAGTATTGCATAACTACAAGGGTGTATGTTTGCACAGTTAATCCTGATCACATGCATGTATGAGTAAGAATCTTCCACAGTCCTCGTATTTCAGTACTCTCTGGCATTCCTATTACGTACACCCATTTTATATCATACTTGTTGAGTCTTATGACTCATCCCGTTTCCCTACATAATTTCAGGTAGGTATTGGATTGTGGCTAAGTGGGCTAAGAGTGATTAAAGAGTTGGCGACCAGAAGTTGGTGTTTAGGATCACCCCGACCTTATCGATTTTGGGGAGTTGTGCAATGGTTATGACATTATTTAATGTTTTGTTTATGTGAATATGTTTAACGTGAGGGTGGACCCTGAAAATGTAGCCCAAAAAAAAAAAAAATTGATTTTCACTATGCCCATGTAATATATTTATGAGGAAATTGTCAATGTTCACACACACACACACTTTGTGTTTGTGCCTATATATATGTGTATGTATGTGTATGTGCGATAATGGGTTGCACCCAAGAGAAAGAAAGAGATGAGGGGTGGCGGCCGCTAATGGGAGCAATGCAACTATCGGCACCCATCTTTCTCGACCGAGGAAAGGAGAATAAGAGGGGTCAAATTGAGTTTCAACTAAAGATAATTGAAGTATTTAAAAAGGTTGTTGGAGTTAGTAAAATGGTAGTTGGAAATAAAATTTCCCTGTTCCTTCCCCTTTATTTTCCATTTTACCCTTCATGCATAACCACATTTACCATTTATTCATTTCCTACCCATTTAATTAAATCCATTATACTTAAATATACACATAATCTTTCAAATGCACATAACCTTCCCTCATTTTCATCTAAGTACCCAAATAAATAAAAGCCAACAATACTCACATATATAAATATAAGCACATATATTTTTAATGAATGCAATTCATATAAATACATTTTTTGTCTCTTTTTTTTTTCATTTCTCTTAAGTTATTGTGAATCCATACGCACATTTATCTGATTCACCATATCCATTTATCCTTATTTAAATTTTTGAGTCATCCCTTTTTTTTTTCAAAACCATTCATAACCCAATATTCGTTTCAACTTTTAGACCATCTCACGATGAGATTTAATACTTGCCAAAATAATACTGAAATTATTATATCTGTCTTCAATTTTCCTCTTGCTGCCTCCTCTCTAGGTAGCATTTATTAAAATGAGCAAGATCAAAGAGTATCAAAATAAATCCGAAATGCTTTTCGGATCAAGATATGGAATGATCAATATAAAATTAGGAAGCATTTCAAAATTTTATCAAATTATTTATTAAATTCTTTGGAATATATTATAGGACACGGACGTTATTTTTTTCCTATATGTAGGGACCAAAATATGCATATTTTGAGGGGATGAGAAATATAAATATCTTAAAAAATCAAGATAAGAGATCATTAATAATTTTTTCAAAAATAATCAGATAAGATTAACAAACATATTGAATAGGATAAAAATTTAAAATGCATTCTATATCTTAACATTTTTACCTCATATCTAATTAGGAGGTGTTCGTTAACCAAGATAAGAGGGAGGAAAGATTAGATATGGAAAGCATTCCGGATATTTGGTCTTTCCAACATATTTGTTAAGCTTATCTGACCATTTCCGGAAAAGGCCTCACGTGACCTCTTATCTCCCATTTTCAAGATAAATTTATCCGACCTCCCCTTAGGATAAATTTATCTGGCTCTTTCAAGATAAGGCTTAATTATTTATTTACCCCTTGTAAGATAGTTAATGCCATTTAATGTATTTTAAAGATTTAAATTTATTAAAAAAACTTATTTATTTAACTCTTATAATTAATATTATTTAATATATTTTTAAATTATTATATGTTTTGACAATTTTTAAAATTTAAATGACATTATTCATTTCATTGATTTTTAAAATTTAAATTTCTCTCTCTATATATATTTTATTAACTAATATAATTCCTTTCATCAATTTTTAAATTATTTTATTTAATTTTATATTTTATTATCTATTATAAAAATATGTTTTGGCTATTTTTAATTATGTAGGTGGAATTATTGTAATTCTAACCATTATTATTTATACTTTTCAACTCTTTTTAAATTTATTTTTGAACATGAATTTAAAAAATAAAATATTATTTTTAATTTTAATCTTAATTTTTTTGACAATTCATATTAATCATAAAATACTATTTTAATCATAAATTTGGTAATAGGGATATTTTAGTAAAAAAATCCTTATCTTTGTGCTTATCATATGTATTAACAAACACATGAAAAGAAAAAGTATAGTTATCAGTGGATTTTAAAAAATTTAACAAACAGTTTAATATAAATTTTGGAATGCTTTCCGGCCTTATCTTGACCATTCCATCTCTTGATCTGAAAAGTATCTCAATCTTATATTGATATCACCTTATCTTGCACATTTTAACAAATGTCCCCTTAATATATTTCCATGTGTCGCTCCAATTTCCGCCACGCCCGAATTAATCCTAATCTCCAATTCTTCCTCATACTTTAGTCTCTCCGCCGCTTCTGCAGCCCAAGTCCAATCCCCCCTTTCAATTGCCCTGTTTATAATATATATATATATATATTTGCGTTAATACATGCACTCTGTAGCGCACGTCCTCCAATTCCCCTTTCGATTTAAATAATATAATATGTATAATATGTGATATAATTCTAATTATATTATAATATTAATTATTTATAATATTTATTTATGTTTTAATTATATTATAATATTAATTTACAATATAATTTTTTTACATCCAATTTTTTTAATTTAATTCTTTTGCTTGCTTCCTACAAAAAGAAAAAGATTCAAATAATGTAAAGTCCATATAACATATAATTTAAGAAAAAAAATAATACAAAATTAAGAAAAAATAAATAAAAATATATATAAAAGGAAGCCCTATCATATTGCAACCACGAGCAGTGAGAAATATTTTCAAGATATTGGTGTGGATCTTAAGCTCAAGAGAAGACAAAATCTGATCAAAAGTTAATTAATCAAAATGGAAAATCAAGAATCACTAATGCAGTGAAGACATATATTAATGAATCAAATGTTAAGGCAAAAATTTACTTGATGGACAGAATAAATATTTATCCCATGTAATTAAAACGAGATGGCTTGTTGAAAAAGAAAAAAAAATTATAAAATAGATAGAAAATAGAATGGTTGAATATAATCATATTTGGATTAAAGTGAAACCAACGCTAACAATCCAATGGTAAGACTGGTCTAGAGAGAGAGAGAGAGATTTTGCAGAGGAAAAATTAATATAATATTGTCTAAAAAGAGTCTTCTTTATTAAAAACCAAAGTCTTATATTTATAGAAAAAAAATAGGGTGTACAATAGTCATTCACCAAATATTAATGATTTATACTCCCCCTCAAAATGACTATTCTATACAACATTGCCTCATTAAAAACCTTGTTTGGGAACAAAACTCGATGGGAAAAAAATTACCAAACTAAGTAAAAGAGTACACATATAAGTTGTAAAACAACTTGGAGTGTCAATGTGTTGCCTCATCAAAACCTAATCAGGAAAACTGTAAGCCATTGCCCCGATATCCCAACCACCCGGTCTACCCGAACGGAAGTGCTTACGGAAGGGAAAAGAATGAAATACAAGACGAAAAAATTACCCTAGCATGCATGCATAAGAAATACAACAGCAGAAGCAAAACTACATATATGCACACACACGAGTACCCCGCTAGAACAACGGTAATGGAGTATAAATATATATATAGACACATGTGCCAACAATAGAAGGTACAAGGAACAATCCGGCACAGTCAAAAAATAAGAGACAAAAACCCAGACAAAATATCAAAGACAATGGGGGCAAGCTAACGGTACACCATACCCACTCGGCCGGCTGCTAGGAGGCGCGATCCTCGCCCTCAACCTTCAATTTACCCTTACCTAGAATGATGGAAAGCAAGGTAAGCGTAAGACTCAACAAGTTTATAAGAAAAGGAAGGCTATAAATAGAAGAGAGATTCCCCCAAACACAGTCCCTCACATACACACAAGCCATGAGACACAACAACACCAAAGCATAGCATAAGGAAAAACAACACATACCGGTCCTTGGGGCTCACATAAGACATCCGGCACCCAAGTCCCATACCAACCTGCCGTTGCCTTAAGAGGCAATATATGTCTTCAGCAAATCCGTGCGCACTCCTCGGGTCAATACTCCCGACACTTGAGCCACTGAATAACCGAGCCCCAGGCTCCCTCGGAACGGTACTCCCGTTCGAGACCACTGTACAAATAGTAACCATGCAATGCGCATATAAAATGCAAGGCGTAGTAAGCATCAACTAGATACACTAGCGCCCATACATCCAGGCATTAGGCAGATGCTTCGCCCACATAGTAAACCACACACAATGCATATGCCTATGTTGGATGCAATCTAACCATGCTATAATGCCCGTGGCCAAGCATAACCAGAACATGGAAACCCCAATATGTAGCCCATACCCATGTGCATACCAATCCATGCAACGAAAATAACATATAACAAGTCATGATATAACCACATAACAGCAGAGCTAGTTAGTAGTGCCTGGCACTGGTCATTGGTCAAGAGCTAGGAGTGTCCGGTCGACGGCCTAGGCAAGACCGTATAACAGTCACTCCAATGTCACCGAACAGTCAACCCTTGCCCCCACTACCCAACCGCCCTAGCCTATGAACAACCAAAATCCATAATAATACCAAAACAACTAGGAATCTATCCCCGAGTGAGTACGACATCATTCCCACAGACATAGGGGTGGCACAAACCCCCGTAGGCAACTAACAAATAAAATCTATGAGGCTAGTTTAATAAACTAAATTTAAATCAAACCACTTAAGATTCCATAATTAATAAATAGTCGAAACAATCGAAGGGAGGTTAAGTAAATTGACAATGAAAGGAACGTTGTAAAGGGTATAAAGAACTTACCTTAACGAATATATCCTTAGGCTTGTTTTGTCCAAAAGCGGTAAAAATTATACAAACTACAACATCGCATTAATTTCCAAAATTAATAAAATTAGCCTCTAAACAAAATTTCAACCGTACAAAATACTTATTACTAGCTTCTCTACTTACCTGGCTAATAAAAACTTCGATTAAACTTGATTTAATCTTGATTTCCAACCCAATTCTTCCAATTTTTCGAGCTCGCGCACGCTGCTTTCTTCCAATTTGGTTTGCTATTTCTGTTGCAATTAAAAGCACCCGATTTGGGCTTAAATTGAAGCAAAAAGAAGCGGATGAGAGGGAGCCATGTGGTAACCACTGGAGCAGCTGCTAGGAGGCCACGACCTCAAGCGAAAAGGTGTTGTTTTGGACGCCAATTGGCTGATTAAAAATCAACCAATTTCCAACCTCGTGTGCGCAGCCCCCTGCATCTCGAACCCGCATCCGCGCCGGCCTCCACACGCCTGCGTGGCATCCGTGCTGGCTGCATCTTCATTTAATTTAGCATCCCACTTTAATTTTAAATGCTAATTGAGGCTACTCCTAGGTAAATTAATATTTCCAGCAACTCACGCTACTTCACCCCCTCCAATTCTTAAGCCATATTATAATACACTCACATACCTCATATCTTACACATGAGTCCTACAGCAACCACTTACTTCATTTGCTTTTGCTACCTCATTATTATTATTATTATTATTATTATTATTGATATCAACAACATATTAATCTTTACATTAATTAACACATTAAACTACTAATTAAATTAAACTATGATTCATGGGTCGTTACAATTCTCCCCCCTCCCTTAAAAGAATTTCGCCCCTTAAATTCGTACTTGGCTAGGCAAATAACTGAGGGTGAAGTCGTCGCATGTCCTCCTCTAGCTCCCAAGTAGCCTCCTCAAGGGTATATCGCTGCCACTGGATTTTCACATAGGGAATCGTACGATTGCGGAGCACTTTCTCTTTCCGATCCACAATACTAGCAGGCAACTCGATGTATGACGCGTCTTCTTGCACCACGAGTGGGTGATAGTCAATAACATGCCTGAGATCTGCCACGTACTTGCGAAGCATAGAAACATGAAAGACATCATGTACGTGAGCTAGTTGAGGGGGTAAAGCCAACCGATTAGCCAACGATCCCACTCGCTCCAGTATCTCAAACGGTCCCACGTAATGAGAACTAAGCTTGGCAGATACTCCAAAGCGTCGAACACCCCTCATCGGCATAACTCGAAGAAAAACATGGTCACCTACTGCGAACTCCAAATCCCAGTGTCGTCTATCTGCGTAACTCTTCTGACGGTCTTGAGCTGCCTTCATCCTAGCCTGAATCAACTAGATCTTCTCTGTCATCTACTCCACCAACTTCGATCCAAGCAATGCTCGCTCCCCAATCTTAGTCCAACAAAGCGGTGATTTACACGGTCACCCGTACAACGCCTTAAAAGGTGCCATCCCGATATTAGCCTAGAAGCTATTATTATAGGAAAACTCTACTAACGGTAAATGGTCATCCCAGCTCCCATGGAAGTCTAATACGCAGGCGTGGAGCATGTCCTCCAAAGTCTGTATGGTCTGCTCCAATTGTCCGTTAGTCTAGGGGTGGAAGGTTGTACTGAAAGTCAACTAGGTCCCCATAACACTCTGTAACGCCTCCCAAAATCGTGAGGTGAATTGAGGATCCCTGTCTGATACAATACTGCCTGGTACTCCGTGCAGTCTCACTACCCCGTCGATGTATAACTTGGCTAGTTGATGAATAGGATAGGTCTTCTTAACAGGTAGGAAGTGTGCTAATTTAGTCAACCGATCAATAATCACCCATATCGGGTCAAATCTCTGGCTGGATCGTGGCAATCCTGAGACAAAATCCATAGCTATGCACTCTTATTTCCACTCCGGAACAGCTAAAGGTCGTAATAATCCCACGGGTCTCTAATGCTTTGCTTTGACTTGTTGGCACACCAAATATCGTGATACAAATTCTGCTACGCTCCTCTTCATACCGCTCCACCAATATTGATGTCACAAGCCCTGATACATCTTTGTCGCCCCAGGATGGATAGTATAGGGAGAACGATGAGCTTCCTCTAAGATCCTCTGCCTGATGTCTCTGTCACTCGACACACAAATTTGTCCATGGAACAATAGCAAACCATCGTCCCTCTGGCTGTACCCCAATGGTCTAAACCTCCCCATGTCAACCATGATCTCGCCAAGCTCCACATCCTATCGCTATCGATCACGAGTTTGATCCTCTAGATCTGAATGGATACTCATGGCAGCACAATAGAGGGTAGGATTATCTGATGCCACTGAAATAATAAGATCACTCATCTGCTCTAGTAAGAACCACTTTTGCACCATCATCGCTGCAACAATGCTCCCCGGTGACTCAAAGCATCTGCTACCACATTAGCTTTACCTGGGTGATAGAGGATCTCACAGTCATAGTCCTTGAGTAGCTCAAACCAACGGCGCTGTCTCATATTAAGTTCCTTCTGCGAAAAGAAATACTTGAGACTCTTGTGATTGGTGTATATCTGGACTATCTCACTATAAAGATAATGCCTCCAAATCTTCAAAGCAAACACTACGGCCGCTAACTTTAGATCATGAGTAGGATAATTCTCTTCGTGCCTCTTCAATTGTCTGGACGCATACGCATTCACTCGACCATCTTGCATCAAAACATACCCTAGCCTTGCATATGAGGCATCACTGTATATAGTAAATAACTCACAACTCTTGGGTATCGTCAATACTGGCGCCGAAGTCAAACATTGCTTCAACTCCTGGAAGGATCTCTCACAAGACTCTTCCCATATAAATCTGGCGCCTTTCCTTGTTAACTTCGTCATAGGTGATGCTAGCTGTGCAAAGCCTTCTATGAACCGTCGATAATATCCGGTAAAACCAAGAAAACTCTAAATCTCTATCACTGTCATCGGTCTCGGCCAATCCATCATGGCTCTGGTCTTCTCTAGATCTACTGAGATACCCTCACCTCAGACCACGTGTCCCAAGAATACAACTCAGGTATGCCAAAACTCACATTTAGAGAATTTTGCATACAACTACTCCCCCCTGAGCTTCTGCAAAACCAACCTCAAATGACCTCATGTATCTCAGGGCTCGGTGAGTAGACTAGGATGTCATCAATAAAAACTATGACAAAGGAATCCAGATACTCCTTGAACACCCTGTTCATCAGGTCCATAAATACCACAGGGGCATTAGTCAGCCCAAATGGCATGACCACAAACTCATAATGCCTGTAACGTGTGTGAAACGTCATCTTTGCAATATCCTCATCTCTGACTCACACTTGATGATAACCTGACTACAAGTCTATCTTGGAAAACATCGATTCACCACGTAACTAATCTAGTAAATCATCCACACGAGATAGGGGGTATTTATTCTTAACTGTCACCTGATTAAGCTGTCTGTAATCGATACACAGTTGCATAGACCCGTCCTTCTTACGCACAAACAATACTGGGCCCCCCCATGATAAGGTGCTCCGTCGAATAAAACCCCTCTCCAAAAGATCTTGCAACTGTACCTTGAGTTCCTTCAGTTCATTGGCAGCCATTCGAAAAGGAGTCTTGGAAATGGGTTGCGTACCTGGTACTAGATCGACTGCAAAATCAATCTCTCGGTGCGGCGGTAGTCCCGGCAACTCATCTGAGAATACATCTGGAAAGTCTCGCACCACAGGGTAGGCAGTTAACTCCTTCTTTTCCCCAGCTATCATGGCCACAAATGCAGAATAGGCTTCACACCCTCATCGCATAAGTCTCTCAGCTTGCATAACTGATATCATCGGCGTAGTCACTACTGGCTTCACACCCCAGTATGTAACAACTAGTCTCCCTGGGTACTCAAATGATATCACCTTCCGCTGACAGTCAACTCGAGCATAGTGCCGTGAAAGTCAATCCATACCCAATAACAAATTAAAATCCTGAATAGTCAGAACAATGAGATCCCCTAAAAATACCTGGTCATGAATCCCTATCTCGCAATCCCTAGCCATCTCACTCCCCAATAATACCATCCCTCCGGGTGTCGAAACAGACAAATCATATGGCAACGGGCTACACGGAATCAGGATCTTGTGCAATATGTGAGGTGCTATGAAAGAGTATGTAGAACCTGTATTGAATAAAGCACGCGCGTCATGACGATGGAGAGAAATGATACCTTGCACCGTGTCGCTACCCTCAGCTGTTGTCACTGCAAATACCTTCCCCTATATCTGCGGTCTTTCTGTAGGCCCTGGGCGCTGTGCCACTGGTAGAGGTAATGGTGCTACTAGTGTAATACCCCATATTTTTTAAAGGTTGCCACAAATTTTAATTGAGTTTAAAATACCAAAAAATGGGCTTGAAATGGCAATAAGTGACCGAATCAGCTGCAAGGAGTGCCTTAGAGCTTAGATACCTAAAGACAAAGGTATATTTTTGACGAGCGTCTCAAGGTGAGATTTATGAAGCTAAAAGAAATAAAATAAGAAACGATTTTTGGTTAATCTAAGTTATAGCCTAAAAAGACCGAATGATGATAAGGGCTTCTCGAAAATCGTACATACCAAGTAATTTTGAGTTATTAATTTTGAGATTTTAAGTATCTCGATAAAGTTAATGTTTGAGGGTGTAATTGTAATTAGAAAGTTATCCAAATGAAATCAGGAGCTTATGTGGTAAAACATTAAAGTGTGAGAACTTGAAATAAGGGCCAAAGTGCCATTTGAAAGAAGTTTGGGGAATTAGCTTGGATTCCAAAAATTAAATCCATTCTAATTTTGGATTTCAAAGGCCATTTAATTATAGGTTTTAGTCTTTGGAGTCCGTGGCTAAGGTTGTGACAAGTGGCATAATGTGATTGGTTGAAGAATTCTATAAATAGGCACCATGGGTTGTTCTCAAATCATCCCAAGCAAGTTTGAGAGTTGAGTCACTCTAAGAGGAGGAGCTTATTCTAGAGAGAGAGGAGGAAGTTCGGCAAGAAGGCAGGAAGAAATCGAAGGAGAACCCAAGGAGAATGAACCTTATCGGAGTTACGAGCCTTTGCAGGAATTCGCCAAAATCAGTCAGAACAAAAGTAAGGTAAGTCCCTTTTTTTGATAATCCTATAGAGAGGGAAGATAGGGTCGCGTAGGTTCAAACGAGGGTCGAATCAGAGTTAAAATGAGAAAGTTATGGCCAAAATATGAAAACAAGGCATTGTTGTTCGAAATCAGGTGGCTGCGCGTGAGTTACACGCGCCGGAAGGTGGCTGCGCGTAGCCCACCTTTCCAGGGCACGTGAGGGGTCTATTTTCCTTCAAATTTTTCAATTATACCCCCACTTTAATAATCTTCAACTCTATATAAAAATATTTTAGTTTAGGTTTACCAAAACGAGTGTTTTCTACAGAAACCTAGGCCGTTTGTAGTGAAACTGTATCATCTATGAGATAAACCTGTAAGGTGAGACTCCTATACTCCAAATCCTATTTTTTAATCTCTTATGAGAAACTCCTATTGCATGAGATGTGTTTTGTGAAATTCTTACACGTAAACTCTTGTTATTCTCTTACGTGAAATCATGTTGCATATATGAAATATATTTTTCCTGAAAAATATATGTTATTGGCTTTTTAACTGTTGCATTTATAAAATTCGTGTGGCTATACTGTTGTACCTATTTGTTGTTAGCCGAGGGCAAAAGTCAGATATCCCCCGAGAGGTGCTATGCGTGTGCTATCAAGAAAGCTCTTGTGGGGAAGACCGTGAGTCTAAGGGACAACGGATGCGGTGTTTGCATGAGTTCTATGAAGTCAAGCCGAAGTAACATAGTTAGGGACCTCCCGAGAGACGCTATGCGTGCGCCATTGAGAAAGCTCTCATTGAAGCAGGCTAACGTGTTCACAAGGCGCTTCAGAGTAGTTCTATTTGTCTTCTCATACATTTTATACCTGATCATGCATCGATATAAACTATTTTTAGAGTTTCTCATTAGAAGATTCATCTTCTAATTGGACTATGTTCCTGGAATATTCAAACGTTCCAGGTTCGACAAGCAGCTCTAAGGGAAAGGAGGTAGCTAAAAAATAAGTTTAATTTGTTGTCTGTAGCATGTTTAGAATATCTTTATTTATGTGCGAACCTATGTAATTTTGGATATGTTTAAGATGTTCAGTTATCACTTGCTAGCGATGACGTCCTTATAATATCTTTGTAGACATCTTGAACAATTTTATGATAAATAAAGCATTATGGTTGTGAACCATATCAGGTTCGATCTAGTTTCCGCATTTGAAATTTTAACACCTATCTTAGCTATTCGATTATTGGGTTTGTTAAGTTGAGAAGGTGAAAATTAGGGTTTTTGGGATATTGTGTGATGTATGGCAATGATTGTGATATGAATAATTTTTATATGCCTGAAATCCTAAGTTATAACACGCTCAAGAAATTTGGGGTGTTACAGTTGGTATTAGAGCTTAAGTTTATTGGAAGACTTAAGTGACTTTTATATAGTTGATATTGGAGCAGAATGTTATTTGGAGATTTAGGAGAAGTTTGACTTAGAGACTTAAGAAGATCCGATATTGATAGAACCAGTTAGTAAGAACCCCAAGTGAAGGCTTAGGGGAAAGAGACTAATGGTTCATAAGACAGAACCTTTATTTAGAGATTCAGGGATTGATGGCTGAAGTTATGGATTTAAGTGTGGGGTAGTGAAAGTGCATGTCTATGAAAGTTCTGGCTAAGGAAAGACTTGGTATTTAAGTGTGTTCGTTTGTGACCCACCTCTCTTTCCTGGGAGCTTACCTGGTGTACTATTTACGTGCAGACACTATTCTAGTATACGGTTACTATTTATAGTGAATAATGGAAGCCTGATAGACGTTAGGACCCGATAGTGTGGTTCGAATGTAAAGTTGACTTGGTAACCATGATTATGGATCCGAGAAATTTGGAGACTATTGATTTGAGGTCATTAGTCAAAGTCATTGCGAGAAATGACGAGATAACTAGTGGTTATCAAGGATAAGTAAATTATGAAAGGTTAGTTTGATCTGACATAGCCTAGCTAATGAGTTAGGATTGAATGATAAGTATTTTCGAGGATCAATTAGTGTCTCGGAAATGAGATGTGTGGATCATGGATCCAACAGATTGGATCAAGTGAGAGGTTGAAGATGGCCAAGTGATGGCATGGGAGTTGCGTAATTGATAAGGCGACCTAGTCAACAGAGGTTGTGAGTACGGTTCAATGTGCCGAATAGACTTGCAGAATCGAGAAAAGTTGTCAGTGGTCAACCTGACGAGAGGAATTTGAAAACATCATGATGAATGGTGGATTGAGGGCAATGGTTGGAAAGAAATCGAGTTTTCGGAAGATGATTGGAACCAGATATTGTGATCTGATTTGAGATTTTCGAAAATAAATAGATTTAAGATTCTTGAGGAATTTCTTAAAAGAATTGATTGAGGATCTAAGGATTCGTGATGAAATTTTAGAGTTTTAGGGAAAAAAAATCCAGCAAGGATTGGAGTACCGTGGGTGATGTAAAGACCTACCTACTCTAGTTGGCAGTGTAGTTGTGGATTGTTGTCTTAAAGATTGTGCGAATCTTTGATGTGATTGAGAGAATCAAGTAATGGAAGATGCGCCAGGATGACGGGTAACAGTAAGAGAAATTGTAGACCTAAATTGATTAGAGATCCAAGATTTTTTATTTTGGAGAATGGAAACGCCCGTATGGCTAGACGATTAGTCTAGGTAGCCCTGGTAGGCAAATGGAGAGATGTATAGCTAAGTGATATCAGCAAGTTATGAGCCTGCTAAGATATGGTACAAACGCTTGCAGTCAGTGTAAAAAAACGTAAGAAAATTGGGAGATACCAGGGTGTATTCTCGGTAGATTTTTGATAGATAAGTCTGAATTTGTTGTTAATAGATGAGGTTATCAGGTGATTAGCCATGAGTGAGTTTGGAGATTTTTGGGAATTGTAAACTCAGGGCTAACCTAAGGAAAGGTTTGCATTGTTTTGTTAGAATCTAATAGATGATTAAAAAGTTGTACGTGGCTAGATGTGCAAAGCCACTATGAATCTTGGGATTTGGGCCAAGAATTTTGAGCAGTCTAGCAGGTTCGAGGATTTGAAAAATGCTGAAAGCATGCGATGGAGGCACGCCTTAGAGTTGACTTCCAATAGGCTGAAGGAAAACCCTAGCTTTGCGGTCACCCATGCGAGAACCTTGGTCGTGTGATGGGGTGAGGGAGGTGCGATGACCTGCCCAAAAGTCTGGTAAGCCCAGAACCTTAGCCATGATAAGGTGAGGAAGGTGTGATGACCTAACCAAAAGTCCTATAGGTAAGGTCGGTAACCCCAGGTTCATTGTTGGAAATGGGTTTGTGTGACTGCTAGCCCTGAATAGGGGTAAGGGAGGTGTGAATGCCACCCAAAAGTCTGGTCGACCCAAAGTAGTTGAGGGAAGAGATTTCTATAGTGCCTTGGATTTTGGAATTGAGGTAAGGTTACCTTGAGAAAGCGACTCATGGGATCGGGTCATGTAAGTTTGGTGTCAACTTAGCTGATGAAGTGGCCAAGTGAAGTCTTGTGCCTCGTAAAGGTTTCGAGTTGGAAATTTTGATTGTCCATGATTTGGGACGTGATGATTTGATGTATAAAGTCATTGAGATGATAGTATATATTTGTAAGGATGACACGCGATAATCAAAAGTCTGGGTACGATCTGTGAGATGGGACATGTGGATAGGTTATGCTTTAGGCAACCGCATGGGACCCAAATCATTATCAACCGAAAGGAAGATCTTTGGAAGATTTATGTAATGGTTTGAGGTGTACAACTCAAGACCATAGTGAAATTTCGTTGGGAGTTGAAATCGAACCTATGGGATGTCTGATGGTGGTTTCAACACCTATGGGAAGGAATATGGAGTCCTCAAAGGTGAGTGACCCGAGGATCCATGAGGTTTGGAGTTAAGTCTGGTACGGGAAGTAGTGCCAGAAGTGACAGAGGAAGAGACAAGAGCTTTGTGATATGATCCCTAAGCTGTCTATGAAAAAGTTGAAAGTTTGTTGAGATTGGCAGGCTTTTGTTGGAGAATGGTGGAAATATTTTATGGGATGGTAGTATCCATGTCAGGACTCGTGAGGAGAGTCAAGTGAGAATGGTCTGCCGGATGCAATGAGAGCTTGAGATAACTCAAAGGATTGGGTTGCATGTTGATGCAACATGACCGAGTGATCATGTGTGGATCACATTGAGGCACAAGGTGAACTACCCGATGTGTGACTTGGTGCTGACAATTGAGGTATGTGCTCTTGAGGTTATGGAAGCACTACCGATGCGATGAGATGTTTGAGGTATTCACGAACCACAAAGGTCTGAGGTATGTGTTCTCGCAGAAAGAGTTGAACATGAAGGACTACGATTACACTTTTTGTATCACCTGAGGCATGCCAATGTGGTGGCCGGGTTGGCCCAGGGGTGGCCGCTGATTGAGGCTTTTAGCCTAATGTCGGTGAGTGTAGTGTCGAAGGGTTCGTCCGTCTTAATAGCTAGCTTGACAATTTGGCTAGATCTGGAGACTGAGATACTAGAGACTAGTGGGGGTGACTAGTATATACATCTATGGATATATGAGTATGGCCAGCCCAAGGGTTATGATTTTTGAGATGCGAGATGACATTCTCAAGTTTTGGGGTAGGATGTGCGTGCCTAAAGTTTGGGAGGAGCACCTGCCGTTGGTTGAGTTCGTGTTACCACGACAGTGTCGGGATGGCTTCTTATGTGGTTAATGGTGGAATAGCACTGTTGATTGCCCAATGTACCAAAACTATTGATTGTTGGACCCTCAATCAAGCAGTCCCTGTGGTTGAACCGAGTAGGTGGGGCAGTCCATACCCAGGTTAGGAATGTTGGGACCGTTGGAGGTGAGGAAGCCTCTACCAGTGGGTACACTAGATTCCTTTGGGGAGGATCGATCCCACGTCGGGCCGACGGAGGGAATGCTAGATGTATGGGTACTAACTGTCGACTGTTGAGGTATGGTTGTTGGTTGTTCTTGTTTGCTTACCATCAGAAAAGTTAGATTGGAAATATTGAAATTTTATGGACTATGAGATATGTCCAAGATGTGAAATGGCTTATTTTGATCTTTGGAGATTGCGTGTATGAGCCAATTTTGAGGACGAAATTCTTTTAAGGGGGGTAGATCGTAATACCCCATATTTTTGAAAGGTTGCCACGTATTTTAATTGAGTTTAAAATACCGAAAAATAGGCTTGAAAAGGCAACAAGTGACCGAATCAGCTGCAGGGAGTGCCTTAGAGCTTAGATACCTAAGGACAAAGGTATATTTTTGACAAACGTCTCGATGCGAGATTTATGATGCTGAAAGAAATAAAATAAGAGACGATTTTTTGTTAAACTAAGTTATAGTTTAAAAAGACCGAATTATGGTAAGGGCTTCTCAAAAATTGTACATACCAAGTAATTTTGAGTTATTAATTTTGAGATTTTAAGTATCTCGATAAAGTTAATGTTTGAGGGTGTAATTGTAATTAAAAAATTATCCAAATGAAATTAGGAGCTTATGTGGTAAAACATTAAAATTTGGGAACTTGAAATAAGGGCCAAAGTGTCATTTGAAAGAAGTTTAGGGAATTGGCTTGGATTCTAAAAATTAAATCCATTCTAGCTTTGGATTTCAAAGGCCATTTAATTATAGGTTTGAGTTTTTGGAGTCCATGGCTAAGGTTGTGACAAGTGGCATAATGTGATTGGTTGAAGAATTCTATAAATAGGCACTATGGGTTGTTCTCAAATCATTCCAAGCAAGTTTGAGAGTTGAGTCACTCTAAGAGAATGAGCTTGCTCTAGAGAGAGAGGAGAAAGTTCGGCAAGAAGACGGGAAGAAATCGAAGGAGAAAACGGGGAGAACGAGCCTTATCAGAGTTACGAGCTTTCACCGGAATTTAACCATGTGCAAAAATTTAATTGGCAAGTATCAAAGTATTCGCGATAGATATTCTTTTCATGAATAACAGTGTGGGCATGAAACGCTTTGTAAAAATGGGCCTCTAGGTTTGAATTCAAAAAATACAATGGTTGAATTGCTTGTTGTGGAGGAGGAGAAGGTTGTCATGATGAGGTGGTGGTTCGGCATCACTTATGAGAAGCAGACATGATTATGGCAAGTCAACTAAAGGATGACGATAGTTGACCATTTTTAGAGCGACATGTGCTGAACATAAACTTGACACACAAAGAATAATACCAACAAAAAAATAATGAAACTAGTAAGACCGTATGAACATCAAGTCTTCACATATAGCCGCAAAATGGGTTAACAAGGAGTCTCAATGAATGAATATAATAAGAAAACTTATTTAATTTTAATAAATATAAGATTATTCGTTTTTGTAAAAGATTTTCTTATATTATCAAGTATATTATTATTCTATCAATCTTTTGTTTTATCTATGTTATTATAATCAACAAAGTAAATATAAAAGTAATAAAGAAAAAGCAATGAACATAGCGATATATAGTGATTCAATGTATCACAAATACCTAATCCACTCTCTCAAAATCTTGATCACTCTTGGGGTTTCACAAAATCAATCAACGTCAAGGTTTTTTCTTAAGTTACCTTAGAAACTACACATAAATGCCCCTAGATTTTAAACCAAATATAGACAATCGTTACAAACCAATAGGTATTTAATGTTTACAAATATTATCCACACTTTGAACAAGAATAACACAATAAATATTACATAGCAATAATAAATGAATATTAAATATACCCTCAAATTAATGGACATGAAGATGATTGAATTCTTGGTTCTCCAACTGCCTTGGGCTTGACGTTGGATGTGGATTGATGCACTCAATATAACGCCCCCTTCATGGGTTAAAATATTTAATATAGTTTTATGTTTAATTGATGACTTTAATTTTTGGTAGTATATATATAAAAAAAAAATCTTTTAAGGATGAATTAAATTAAAAAAATCTTTTAAGGATGTGGATTACTGTGAATTGGGCGTAAGCAACTAAGTGAATGGAGATTTGGGTTGGGCCAAATTTAATTTGATAGTTAGTGTTATTGGGCTTGGGCTTTCAACAAGAATGGTTAAATATAAAAATATATATATGCTAATGTTTTTGGCGGAATAAGAAAAAGGGAAAAGAAATTAGGATTATGGCAAATGACTAGAGTGACTCACATTGAAATTTTATAAGTGTTGTGTAGAGGGGCAATATCGTCAATTTGCAAGTGGGCTGGTGGTGGTCGGTGAGCAGGCCACTCCACGCCGGTTTTTTTTCTTCAATCACTTGCACGCATCTATCTGTCTATCGGTCACGACGTTTTCCCTTTATCTTCTTCGTCGTCTTCTTGTTCCTCTATTCTTTTGTTCTTCTTCTTCTGTTCTCTTCTGTATTTCCTTTCTGGTCGAGCGAAGCTACTGCAGAGGGAGAAAAGTCGAGGTTCTTCTTTGGATTTCTTTTGGGATCCTTCATCAGGCAAGTTCTCTTTGTATCTTTCGATTTCAGATCGTGAGAGCTTTTCGTCTATTCCCTTTGCTCTACGTTCACTGTATGAGTTATGACAATGATTTTTAAGCTAAAATAACGCGCTGAAAGTACTAGAATACTTGTTCTATATTCATGCCATTGCAGAAATTTTGTTTTTCTGCAGATTTATTTTATAGCAAAGGTATGACTTTCGTTGTATATTATAATACCCAGAAAGCACTGCTTTATATAATAACCAAAATTAGGGTGCTGCTTCTGCTGGCTAGCTAGGGAATTAGGGAAATATGGGAAAGAAAATGGACAAAGGAAAATATGGTACGGAGGTACTGTTTACTCATAATAATTTAGTGAATTTTTTAATCTTCCAACCCTGCTTTTTTCATGCTTTTTAACCTGCCCATGTTCTTAAGTTTTGGATCATCTGGCTTTTGATGTTTTTAGCATCGGATCCAATTAAGTACTCATACATGCAATTGTACAAATATTGATTACTGGGAGTAGCTTTTGCAATTTAAGTAAACATATTAATGCACACCAATTAGTTGTTTAAAGGTTTATTTGGGCAGTTGTTCATAATTAAGGTCCACCTAGGGTTCTTCTCTCAAAGTTGGCAAAAGTCTTTCAGGTCAAGCACCTAGGAGAGGAATTTTACTCTCTCTTGGGATAATTGGATCATGTTAGTAATGATTGAAAAGCCGACCATTTACACCAAAACCCTACAGAACCCATCATTAAATCATCACTTTGTCAAAAGAAGAAAGGAAAAGACCACCACCCCTTTCACTGTTCATGAGCTGCCCCCCCCCCCCCCCCCAACCACCACCAATATGGCACAAAATTACCGTCTCTGTGCATGTAGACTCACCAGACACAGACAAGTAGACAAGTTTGAGACTTTCAGCTATTAATAGTTTACAATACTACATTTGTCTTTAGAGATATTGCAAATGCATAGCCTACTCAGAACCATTTGTTTGGCTCAGTTTACAGTGCTGGAGGGCTGAAAAAGCAGAGAGTTTCTGTAACAAAACTGAGAAACAAAACAAGTAGCCAGACCAAAGATAGAGGAGTGGAAGAAATTTTATTACTCAGATGAATAACTGAAAGAAAGATTGGGAAAATACATATTGATTATGGACTCCATAAATACTAAAAACTATCCTAAAATATCTCCACCAACACCAATGTGTTTACTTGCTTAAAGACCACTAACACCTAAAAAAGAGAAATACACAGTCCACTTCCTAAATAAATGGAACACTTGAAAACAGAATAGACTTATTCGGCAAAGACAAAAAAATATTTTTTTTTTCTAACGTCTATGACATGAGTAAGTTTCACTAATTTGCAACAAGTTTCCTCCTTGTGATCTATGACTCTTGATGCACCAAAATAGGGGAAAGCTGCCCTTTTTGAGTCAGTGCCTTTTATTAGGGCCCATCTATTATTTCTTCAACCCTTAAGAGAAACATTAACTCATTTTCCTCCACACAATTCTCCTGCATTCTAAGAAAATCAAGCTTTATTAAATCTTTATTATGTGTTCAAAAAGTGTTTGGCCATCTAAAGTCATGGCAAGAGCACCAGCATTTTCTTTTGGTAAAATGATACGATCAGTGTCTGCCCTTAGTGTTCATTTTTCTTTTCTTGTTCAATTTGAAGAATGTGTTTATATGCTCTACTTTGGCAACTTTTCAGAAATTTTAATTAAATGCCCCACCACCCATTTAGGACCAATTCTATTGGATTGGTTCAATTTGAAGAATCGGAGACTTTCTCAATCGGCGGCAGGTGATCATGAACTTCGCTGGCGACAATTCTCTGTGATTAGAATCTGCGCTCAATAATATATAATTCATGTGAGTAATGAAATATCACTATTGTTCATTAATTAATATTACTATTTTAACATATTTGAGAATAACAAAAATAACATGTCACACGGCCACCAGGGAGGACAGTGGGGTGGATGGATGTTCGAATAAAGTTGAGGAACCCATAAAAGTGACAACTAAGAAAATTATAAAGTAGAATTACAAAATTCTACTTTTATGTTTCGGTTAATGTTTATATTTTTGCATTATGGTATATTCTATGTTTAGTGTTTCTTGTAATAGGTGGATTTTATATGTCTAGGGAGGACAGTGGGTTGACTTCCTATGTTTAGTGTTTTCATCATCATTTTCTTCTTCTTCTTCTTGCTGTTGTTGTTCTCGTGTTGGAGAGTATGGCGAAGAAGAAGAAAATCTGCTCACTAACAAGCTAAGAAAACCCTCGTTGTTCTTTTTCCTCTTTTTTTTTTTTTTCTTTCTGATCTTCTTCTTATGTTCTTCCTCCTTAATTTGATGTTGCCATTTGGAGAAGGAATTGAGTTTTGTTGAGCAATAGTTCCGCTGTGCATTATCGTACGGTGCAGAAACAGGAACCTCCTGCTACTGCTCTTGCTCCTTGTAATCAGTCTTCTTGCCATTACAATGCTCAATCTTGTTAGGGTTTTCGAGATGGCTTCAATCGTGGCAATAATGGTTCTTCAAGATCATCTTCTGCAACGGAGCCCTTTAGCGTTAGCATTGACCTTTCTCCTCCACCATCATTAGCATCAATATTTGTAGATGAATCCAACGACAATGATAGTGATGCAAGACTATGATTCTCTCTTCGTCTTTTTTTTTTTTTTTTCTTTCCCTTTTGTGTCGTCTTCTCTTTTCCAAACACCATGGTTACCACAAACAACCCAAGGCTTTCCCCCAAACTTCTTCTATTCTATTGTATTTATGTTCTCGATTGCCTCTTCTACATTTGCCTAAGGTATTATATACTTTGTTTTTCATCAAATTAGCTTTTCTACTTTATTTAAATTCTTATTTAGAAACTCCTTCCATCAATAATTTCAGCAATTACATGAGATTAAAATAAAAAATATAAAATGAACAAATCATTGTCGCAACTTACTGAGTTTTGCAGTTAGAACCCTCGTTGAGTTTTCATGTTGGAACTCGAGGTGTGTTCTGCCCACTAGGTTCTAACCATCATTGGAACCCATGTGAAGAGAAGAAATGAATGAAATATGTGATAGCAAAAACAAGGTTGCGCTGTTTTTGCGTTTTAATTTTGAATTTTAAATTTTGAATTTTGAATTCATTTTCAGTTTTCTATTTTAGAAGTCTATTATAAAAAAACTAAAAACATGTTCTCTTTGTCATTCTGAAAAATTATTTTTCAAAACATAAATTTAGAAAACCCGTTTTTTTTAAAATTTTGAGAGTAATTTTTTAATGACATTTTATTCAATAAATTAAAACTATTTAATACTAATATATTATTAAAAAATATATGCATTTTAAAGTTGGTAAATCTTGCAATATTTCTTTTCATTTCAAGAATAAAATACAAATAAATAGATAAATGAATTTTAAACAATAAAAAATAAATAAACAGAACGTGTTTTCATTATTTTAGAAAACTGAAAACTAAAAATGGCTTAAAAACAACAAAGTGAACGCAACAGAAGATCTAGAGAGAAAATTGCCTTTTTAGCAAGTCTCGAATCTTACGATGAGTACGTTGAACCAACAAATGTCGTAGGGATCCATTTTGGCTAGAGATCGAAACTATCGCTACTGTGGCACTGTCCCCCCCCCCCGCCCCCAATACCTTCGCTCCCACGAAACCATTTCTTTTTTCCTCATATTTTCCTTTCATCTCCCCATCCCTTCATCAATTGCCCGTTCCTCTTCTTCTTTTCCAGCATGGCCACTGGGGAGCATGGTTGTGGTGAAAGAAACCCAATATAGGTCAGAGAGAGAGGGTAGGCCTAGACAAAAAGGGAAAAAAAGATGAAGAGGCAGCAACTAAAAATCACAAAAGAGGTGGAGATGCAGTGGTTATGGCGCTTCACAATGTTTGAGTGTAGTGGCGAAGGAGGCGGTGGTCGGGTCTCAGTGGTGGTTATCAAGTGGCGATGGTGAGATAGATGTGATGATCGAAAAGGCCTTGGTCATCGATGCTAGTGACGGTGGTTGGCCGTTTGGAGAACGAAGAGGACGGGGAGATGGTGGAGTAGGTGATGAGTGCATAGAGAGACAGAGAGGGGGGGAGGCTGTCCATTTTCCGTGTTTGAATTTTCTAGCATGTTTTGGTTGAAACAACTTAAATAATTTTTTGTTGTTTTGAATTCCCTTTACAATTTTTTTTTTTTTGTTTTCAAAAATGTATTTTTTAAAACAGTAAAGTAAACGTATTTTCACTATTTTAAAAAATTTAAAATTAAAAATGGGCTAAAAACAATAAAGAAAATGCAACCTTAATTTTTTGTTGCATTACACTTGTACTAAAAATCTTCGACTGCGTTCTCTTTGTTATTTTCAGGCCATTTTTAGTTTTTAATTTTCTAAAATAATGAGAACCCATTCTCTTTGCTATTTTTCAAAATGCATTTTCTAAATAAAAAAATTGTAAAAAAATATAAAACAAAAAAATGTTGTTTTGGGTGTTTTTAACTAAAAAAATCAAAAACCCTAGCAAAGAAGGGAGGGAGGCAGGGACGGAGGGGGGGGGAGAGAGAGGAAGAAATGGGTTGGGGGGTTTCCTTGGGCAGAAAGATGATTAGAGAGGGGAGAGAAAAGTTGTGTGTAGAATTAATAGTAATAGAATTTAATAAATAATATAATAATAAATATGTATATATGTTAAATAATATATTTGTAAAATATATATTTAATATATTATATGTATATTTTTTATTTTTTAAATTTATTTATTTATATTTTATTCTTGTAATTGAAAGAAATATTATAAGATTTATCAACTTTAAAATGTATATATTTTTTAGTAATATATTAGTATTAAATAGTTTTAATTTGTTAAATAATTAAATTTATTGAATAAAATGTTATTAAAAAATTACTCTCAAAATTTTAAAGAGAACACGTTTTTTAAATTTTTGTTTTGAGAAATAGTTTTTCTAGAATGACAAAGAGAATACATTTTTAGTTTTTTTTTAAAATAAACTTCCAAAATAGAAAACTGAAAATGAATTCAAAACTCAAAATTAAAAAATAAAACGCAAAAGGAACACAGCCTTCCTTGTTTTTGCTATCACATATTTCATTCATTTCTTCTCTTCATGTGGGTTCCAATGATGATTAGAACCTAGTGGGCAGAACACACATTGAGTTCTGACATGAAAACTCAACAAGGGTTTTGGCTGTAAAACTCAAGTGAGTTGCGACAATGATTTGTTCATTTTATATTTTTAATTTTTTTTTTAATTTTAATCTTATTTAATTGCCAAACTTATTGATGGAAGGAGTCTCTAAATAATAATTTAAATAAAGTAGAAAAGCTAATTTGATGAAAAACAAAAGTATATAGTATTTTAGGCAAATGTAGAAGAGGCAAACGAGAACGTAAATATAGTAGAATAGGAGGAGTTTGGGGGAAAGGCTTGGGTTGTTTGTGGCAGCCATGGTGTTGGAAAAGATAAGACGACATAGAAGGGGAAGAAAAAAGAGGAGAAGAGAGAATCGCATTCTTGCATCATCATTGTTGTTGTTGGATTCATCTACAAATATTGATGCTAATGATGGTGGATGAGGAAGGCTAATGTTAGGGCTGAAGGGCTCCATTGCAGATGATGATGAGCACTTGAAGAACCATTATTGCCACGGCCAAAGCCATCTCGAAAACCTAATAAGATTGAGCATTGTAATGGCAAGAAGACTGATTACAAGGAGCAAAGAGCAGCAGCAGGAGGTTCCTGTTTCTGCATTGTACGATGCTGTGCAGGGGAACTACTGCACAACAAAACTCAATTCCTCCTCTAAATGGCAACCTCAGATTAAGGAGGAGGAACACTAGAAGAAGATCAGAAATAAAAATTAAAAAAAAAAAAAAAGAGGAAGAAGAAGAGCGAGGGTTTTCTTGGCTTGTCGGTGAGCGAATTTTCTTCTTCTTCGCCATACTCTCCAACACGAAAACAACAGAAGCAAGAAGAAGAAGAAGAAAATGATGATGATGAAAACAGCCAGCCGAAAGAAACTCTATCCTCTGTACCCTCCTTTGAATAAATAAATGATTTTACCACCACAACTTTTCAGGAAGGAGAAGGATCTTCATCGAGGAAGAGGAAACGGAAGAGGAAGAGGAGGAGCATTCAACTGAAGAAGAAACTGACTCCCAATCACAACGAGCAAAATCCACTAATCCCAAAACACACACCGTCCAGGGGGGCCTTCAGCTCCAATGTACGTGAAGATGAGCAAGAGAGTCCAAGAAATGTTAGGGTAAAGACAATAATTTGCAATTCTTCTATGGAAATTGGAACAACTTATATCTCCCATTCCTTCCAATCATGTTGAATCTAATGCCTCTTTTCTCTCATTGCATGATGATCATGGCAAGATGAAGCCAAGAATGGACATTGGAGACTTTAATTCCCCAGTGGGACTGGCAAATGCTATGGAGGAGAAGGCTGGCCTACCCACTTCTCCAGCTGCAGGAAACACTATTACTGATAATCCACCCATTGATGTTGCCTTCGAGAGGCCTCTGTTTGAGGATGTACTCTCGCAATTTATATTCACTGGTAGCAGCCATCCCAATGGGCAAGACAAGAATCTTTTCAAGTCACAGGTTCTCCGTCCTTGCACTGAAAGGACTGCAATTAGAGAAAACAGGGACATGGAGGACAATAGGCAGAAGAGAGCAGAGTCTCTCATTGTTGCTAAGCAGAAGATCTATACATCCATTTCTCCTGACAATGATCAAACTGCAGCAAATGCAGTTGGGAATGCAACTTTCATTTCACAAAGTGTTTATGAAAAGCCAGAAAGGGTTAAGGAAAAAGTGAATGAGAAAACAGGTGAAGAGGTCTCATCCAAGAAAACAAGAAAAGATATGAGGGGTCATAAGAATTGTCGTCGACAAGTTGTGGTTTCTGGTTACTTCAATACTTCTAAAGGGGAAGTAAGAAAAGATATGAGGGGTCAGAAGAATTGTCGTCGACAAGTTGTGGTTTCTGGTTACTTCAATACTTCTAAAGGGGAAGTAAGAAAAGATGAGGGGTCAGAAGAATTGTCGTCGACAAGTTGTGGTTTCTGGTTACTTCAATACTTCTAAAGGGGAAGTAATAGCGCCATGTCAGGAGAATAACATAAAAAGAAAACAGACCAAACAAAGAATGGAGTGTTGTCCCAAAAAATTAAGGGTTTCCCCCTACTTTCACAGGGAATCACTTGAGGAAGGCAATGCAGTTTCTGATTCTTTGGAAGGTGGCATTGAGTACATTGTATTGCCAACAAGGGCCCAAAGAGAAGCATTAGTTAGGCCTGTACTTTCTGCTGACCAGAGGCTAGATGAGGCTTATAAAAGAAGAACACCAGATAACACATGGAAGCCACCACGCTCTGATTTCAATCTCCTCCAAGAGGATCATGCCTATGATCCTTGGAGGGTCTTGGTGATATGTATGCTTCTTAATCGGACAACGGGTCTGCAGGTATGTATGCTCATAGTCCTTTAGAGTTTGTTTGCACCAATGATACAATTCTTAATTCAGTAGACCTGACCCATTGTATCAAAACAATATTGGATATTTATAAGAAATTGGCTACTGGGAATATATGAAACTGTAGATGTACCTAAAATTAGAAAGAAAGAAATTCAAAGTTGATTGGTTTTAGACCAGAAGGAAGGTTGATACTTCAAAATATCTCTGAATTTGAGCCGATGAACAGGCAGTTAGAAGAAGAGAGGAGGGAGAAAGGATACCTGGAATTCTTTCTCATATAAAAAATTACAAGAAAATTTCCTCCTTCACATGGCAAGCTTGTGCCCGCCTTCTACTTGGCATGTCCTCTTTTCCTCAGCCTAGCTTACCTTCTTAAGGTTTTTGGTGCTAGGCTCAGCTGATGGTCCCTAAATGCCTGCATCCCTTGGGGGGCACTGGTGCATCACAGCAGGGGACCACTTGTGGCAGCATCCATTGAATTCTTTCTGCATGCTACCTGACTTCGGTTTGATGGAAGGCAATAGGCTAGGGGGAACTTCATATAAAATATAGGACTATTTATATGACCATTAAATCTTCAATTTACATTCAGAACCTGAACTTCTAGAATATATATTGAGTGCATGTTGAAACAAATGCTTAACAATTTGAATTTAACCATGACTTAAATTTTCCTATCATCTGGATAGTGGACATGCTGATTGTTTATACATAAAACATGCATGAAGACCTGGATTTTATAGAAATTTGATTAGTGTGGCCCTACTTTCATGTGCATAATGGACTTGCACATTTTCATCTTATCATGCTTTATCTTGTGGCCTACCTAGTTTCAAAAGTGCAATTGCTAGATGTGCATCCAAGCAAATTAACCTAATTAATAAACAATCATTTCCTTATTTTAATTATCCATACAATTACTTCCTTTTTCTTTTCTCATTTGGATTTGGTTCTCTGTCCTGTGTGAAGGCTAGGGTTGTGTCACGACCCAAGGGGAATTAGGGGGGGTATTATTGTAAGTAGTTACAAGTGTTAGAAAATGCTGTTAGTTCTATTATAGTGCACATAGGTGCTGTTTCTAGACTTTACTTCCAATTGAACAACCTATAAATAGGCTATAAACTCCACCTCTTGCATTTGCCACTTGAAGTCATTGCACTTGTAATGGATGTACATCCTATTCCCATTTGCTAGAGTCACCGAGAGGGGATTTGCTTCTGTCAACTCACATTTAAGACCTGTAGCAGTGGCCTTATTCAAGGAACTATGAGTGCTGCCACTATTTATCAACACTATTAATCTCTTTTTCCCCACTGCCCTTTACCTTAATGATTTTTCCAGTTTGGCCTCCCTTCAACACATGGAAAGAAATCTCTCCTCCTTCATCCCCTTGTGCCTCCTCAATGGTGTCTTCGGGTACTTCCTCTACCATTCCGTCTTCTTCTTCTTCTTCATTCTCTTCATCAGACTCTTCCATATTCAACAATTGCCTCCTACATTGATGCCCTGGACTGTATTTCTTCCCACATTTAAAACATAATCCCAGTTGTCTCTGCTATTTATGGTCTGATTCTTATTTGCCCCTTGATTAGATGGAATCTTGACCCCTCCTTGACTTGGACCCGACGCTGCAGCTTTGAAGTTACCTCCTAGCTGTTGGTTTGGGGTCAGGTTAGGCCTCATCCAGACCTTATTATTCTTGAATATTGCCTCCAAAGTCAGTTCTTGCAACCTGGCTTTCGCTACTACTTGGTTCACCAATGTTGGCATCATCATCTTAACCATAAGCCTCAGCGCATCCCTCGATCCACTAATGAAACTAGACACAAAGTATGGTTCCACTAGGCCAGGTTGAGATATCCATAGTAACACGCTTAATTCTTCAAACTTGATTTGGTACTCTATCACCAAACCCTCTTGCCTTAACTTGTTAAATTCTTCAACTGCCTTCACCATACTCTTTTCTCAAAACTAGTCACATAACTCCTCCAAATATTCAGCCCAACTAATCTCACCATACTTGGCTTGTCTCCAACCTTGATACCATGAGTCCATCGTATCGTTGAGATAGCCTGCTGCCAAGGTTATCTTCTGCTTCTCATTAATACGGTAGAATTCAAAGAATGTTTCACAACGGTAGATTGACCATCTTGGTTTCATACCCTCAAATATTGGAATTTCCAGTCGAGGCATAGGCGTACGAATAGTAAATTGGGAAGAAGTTCCCTTTACCTGATTACCATGCTCCAACGCAGGCTGATCTCCCACTTCCAACCCTTCATCAGGTCTGGAAGGGCTGCCATATCTGACCAAGATTTGGTCAGGACTCGCTCTTAGGGGAAAATTTGGTGGTAGACGGAGTTGGGGCAATGCTGCCAGCATGTTGAACATGCTGTTGATCTTTTGACCATGCTACTCCACTGTCTCCTCGCCCTTCAATTCTTGTACACTTTCCTTGATAGTCGTTATATCCTCCCAACTCTTCTGACTCTAGATCATAGCCTCTTGAGTTGGGACATGCCAAATTCCAGCACCTCCTTCCACTTCTCCAATTGCTTCAGGTGGGTCCCTTCAACCATTCTTTGGTCTAATTGAAAACCTCGTTTCGGTCATCTGCCTTGCTCCAATCTGCTGCTGTCTGCCAAATCTCTGCCCCTTGCCTTCGAGTTGCGCCTTGAAGCCGCTGGGGATCACTGGCTCTAATACCAAATTAACACACCCTCAAGTTGAGGGCTAGCCAATCTGGGAATTTGGGTGAAATCTCAAGAAAGAGGATAGGAGTTGAGGAAGAAATAGATAGAATGAGAGAGAAAGATAGAACGGGAAGAAAATTAGAGAGAGATCGAGAGGAAAGAGGGTGAAGTAATTCTGTTATTCCAGAGACTGTCAAACTCTTCTACAACAACCTTCTTTAAAGGCAACTCCTTTTTAGTTAGGTTGTTAACTGTCAACTGTCAACTTAAGAAGTATTGTTCTAACTATTTAACCACTAGATGTTGTACTATTCTAACTACTTAATTACTAGCAGTTACATTTGGTTACAAGAGTTCACCCAATGACTAACAGGATCCACCTCAACCACTGCTTCACAACGTCGCCTAGATCTTACAAAAACTTATTCAGCCTCAAAACAAAATCTGCCTAGACCTACTGATAATCGATCGCCTCCAAGTCAGCAACCCATAATTGGCTTCTTTGGCTTACGGCTAATCATCGCCTAGGTCAAACAGTTGAGAATCAACCGACTTGGTTTTAGTCTGATCCTCTAGTAATTTACTCGAGAATTATCGCCTCAATTCAACTGTAAGTATCGCCTGGTATCAATTGTAATTGATTGTTGACAATCGCATTCGCTGTTGTTCAGCAATTGCTCAATCTCTGCTTCCGACCGCGCCTTCCTTTTTCCCTCAACCTCAATTTTGCAACCTAGAGTTTCTTTGCTCTGCTTTGCCTTTAATTCTGAGCCTAAGTTAGCTCTGAATTTGCCTTTGAAGCAGCTTCTTGAGAGTTCGCCTGGATGTTGCATCGCAGCTTAGATTGTTAGCATTTGCCTGACTCTGCTTTGCTGCCAAGATCATCGGAATTTTCCCTTCTCACTATGCAGCGACCGATGATCAATTGCTAAGAATTTCCAGATTCTCAGCTGAGACTATCATGTCTCATGATCCTAGGGTTGTCTAGGGTTTTAATAGGAAATCTGGAAGGAACCGAGAGATACAAAATGAAAATGGAGGGACAAATCAGTAGAACTGAGAGAGAATGTGCAGAGAGAGTAGAAAAAGAGAGAGAATCAGAAGTCACAAGAGAGATTAGAACATTTGAGAGTGTTGGTGTTTTCCTGAGTCTAGAGATGGGAAATCAGGAGAAAACAGAAGTAGAGATGAGAATGGTGATTGGCTGAAGACTCTTAGACAGTTAGGGTGTTTTTGTATCAAAGTGTATTATTCCAAAGCTTTGGGGCCTAACTGTAATTTTTCCTAAGTGGGTTAGTTACTTAGGGGTGTGCGCCTCTTCTAAAAATAGAGGGCAAGGTGCAGTCAAGTCTTCATATCTTTTCAGTTTCAATTCTCTGTAATCTCTACTGTGAGCTCTCTCTTTGTTTCTATTTCCGAGTGCAAGTGTTCTTGAGAAAGAGATTAGGTCTTGGGTTTTCTTGAGAGAACAGGTGCTGTACTTGGGTGGGAATAGGCTGTCTATGTGAGGGCTGTACTCTAATTTTCTTCTGGAAATAAAGTGCTGTTCTAGTGGGTGTTTGGTGGCTGGATGTAGGATTGTCCAAGGACATTCTGAATCAGGATAAAACTCGGCTTCCTTATCTGGTTTGATCTTTCATTTTACACTTCTTTACTTTCTGTTAATTTGTTTCTGTTATTCTTATCATTCACTGGTTATTCGAGAGTGATTGTAAGGTTGAGAGAGGAGATATTCGGCTATTGTAATCAATCTTGAATCCTAAATCACAACAGAGAGGGAAATCTGAATTCACTTATCATTCATCTATCTTATTCTTTAACCATCCTAACCTATTTATAGGTCGTACAATACAACTGCTACATTACAACTAAAAGATCCCACTGCCACAACAGCAATATACAACCAAAAGAGGATACATATAATACATAAGTACTATTATATCCTTGGTGATCTTTTGGGGTCGTGACAATTTTTGTCATGATCCTCATATCTGAATGTATGAATTGTAAGCCAATTAGGGCTGAAAGTGGTAAGAGTTAGGGCACATAATAGAGAGAATTTAAGAGGAGAATTAAGAGAGAGAGAATAATGGCAAGATGCAATACAGAGAGAATGAGAGAGAGAAACAGAGAATTTCAGGGGAGAAAGATCAGGAGAGTGAATGGGAGAGAGGATTCAGAAACTGAAATTCAGTAATGTTATTCAATAATCCCTCAATCCTCCAACTGTTAATCTATTTATAGGCTCCTATCTTTCAGTTTAAGTTTGTAATTGAAAGGTACAATCATGAATGACCACCTAGATGACAATACAGTAAATGCATTAAACTATGGTTACTATTGTTAGAGAAAAGGATAATAAAAGAAGGTATTAGAAACAAAAGTAAAACCTCAATGTTTATTAAACAAAGAGAGAGAAATTTAAAAAGAAAATGTGAGAAGAAGAAGACTAGAACTTGAAGAAAGATAACTCCTTGTTGAATTGAAAGCTCAAAGATCGGAATCAAGTCCTATTTATACAGGACTTAAATGCATAACATTGATAAGATCCTCACAAGAAATTGATAAAATTTCACAATCATGTTAAGAATCTCTTATTACAAGCTAAGAACAAAAAAAAGAAAAAAAGAAACAGTATAGGTCTATTCGAGGGAGAAAACTCCAGATGCCCTCTCTCCTCTGCCCTCTCCTTTTATACCTCCCCCCTCCTTCCGTTTAGTCATGTGGAGATGAATATTCTCCCTAACTAACTTCTGACTCTTGTGCCCCTAGCCCAATGTCCTTTTTTGCCCCTCCCCTTTTACGCCTTTGATATTTTTGACTAATGTGGGTCTAACATTACTCCCACCCATAAGTTTCACCTTGTCCTCAAGGTGAAGTTTAGGAAATTGATGCAGAATCTGATGATAAGGCTCCCAAGTGGCTTCTAGGGGTGGCAACCCCTTCCATTGGATAAGTACCTCAAGGCTCCTTCGATTTTTTTCCTTGCCCGGCCTCACTCCCAATAAGTATTCCGGTTTCACCTTCATTTCCAACTCCTCTGTTAGTTGTTCAGGAAATTCCGATGCTTCTTACACCGCTCCATCTGCCTTGCGAAGTTGAGATACATGGAATACTAGGTGAATTGCACACAGGCGTGGTAAGAATAGCTTGTAAGCCACCTTCCCAACCTTTTTCTCCACTAAAAAAGGCCTGTAGAACTTAGGTGACAGCTTCTCGTTCACTTGAGTAGCCAATGTTTTATGTTTGTAGGGGCGAATTTTAACATAAACCCGATCACCCTCCTCAAATTGGATTTTTGTCCTCCTTTTATTTGCTATCTCCTTCATTCTTGCTTGTGCCCTCAACAATTGAGATTTCAACTCTTCCAAAATAGCATCCTTTTCCAAAAGCTGTTGTTCAAGTATAGAAATTGTAGTGGTGCCTTTCTCAAATCTCAACAATGGCAGAGGTGCACGCCCATAGACTATCTAGAACAGAGTCAACCTTGAGGAAGCATGGAAGGATGTATTATACCAATATTCTGCCCATGGCAGCCAGCTACACCACGCTTTAGGTCTGGAGGAGGAGAAACAATGGAAATAAGTCTCCAAGGTGCGATTCACAACCTCTGTTTGGCCATCAGACTGCGGATGGTAGGTTGTGCTCTTGTTCAAATGGGTGTCGTGCAGTCGGAATAGTTCTTCCCAAAAATGGCCAACAATAATTTTATCCCTATCTGAAACAATAGAACGTGGTATCCCATGTAGCCATACATTCTCCTTCACTAAAATAGTGTCCATCTCGGCTGATTTGGTTAACCCTTAAATGAAGTCCATGGACACATCCTCCCACACTTGGCTGGGAATTGGGAGTGGCTACAACAACCCACCAGGTGAGCTTCATATTTACTTTGTTGGCACATTGTACACTACTGGACATATTGCCGAATATCTCGTTTCATCCCCACCCAATAGACATTGGCAGCTATCCTCTTATAGGTCTTGAGAAACCTAGAATGACCGCCAACCTTCCCATCGTTCCCGTCCTTCAATATCCACGGAATCAAAGCTGATCCCTTAGGAAGAATTAGCCTCCTCTTGAATAGTAAATGGTCATCTACCCAAGCATAATTATCTTCATTCACCACCATCTCATGAAATTTCTCCATGTGAAGATGGTGTTCAAACTTCATTTCATCATTACTCCGCCAGGGGATATTATCCACTGTCGGTCCCAAACCCGGATAAAGGAGGAGGGTTGCGTTAGGTAGCCGACAGCCAGCGTAAAACCTAGTCGGATTCAAATATGAATTCTAGACAAACTATCTGTTGGGATGTAACCCACATAGAAGTCTAGAATTCATGTAACCCCACATAGTGGGATAACGGCTAGATATGTTGTTGTTGTTGTAGTAGAAGGGTCTGCCTGAATTTCCCTTATGATCTGTCGAAGCTGATCCCTCTCCTTTTATGCCTTTGATATGCTTGACTAATGGGGGTTGTAACAAACATCCATCAAATAAAATTAAAAAGCTATAAATAAAACTTTAAATGCAGGATGTTTTGCATGCCTAACATCAGTTACAAATGAAGAATATAACAATTGAGACATAAATGAAAGATAGAAAATTAAACCAACTCTAATTAAAGAGAAATATCACGAATTTCAACACTTCTCCTTGAGTTTGTCAAACCCAACGTGTTGCGTAAAAATTCAAATTGTCCACATGGTAGAGCCTTTGTAAGGATTTCAACAAGTTGAAATTCTAAATTACAATGAGTGAGCTTGATCTTATCTTCTCCCTGCTTCCCTCAATAAACGAAACTTGACTTTAATATGTTTTGTTTTTCCATGCTATATTTGATTTGAGGCAATGGCAATAGCAGACTTGTTATCAACAAACAATTCTGTAGGCTCCTCTTGTTCATATCCTAAATCACCAAGTAATTTGCGAAGCCATATTGCTTGATTTGCCGCACTTGCTGCTGAAATATATTCAACCTCTGCCATGGATTGAGCCACAACTTCCTGCTTCTTTGAGTTCCAGGAGAAAACCCCATTGCCAAGAGAAGAAATATAACTAGAACTGCTCTTAGAATCATCAACACAACTAGCCCAATCACTATTAGCATACCCAATCAATTTCAAGTCACCAATGGACTCAAACCAAAATCAAGAGTACCCTTTAAGTGTATAAACACCCTTTTAGCAATACCGTAATGAACTTCACTAGGAGAATTCATATATCTTGAGAGCATACTTGCAACAAACATTAAATCTGGCCTGGATGCTATCAAATACATCAAACTTCCTACCAAACTTCTAAAATTTGTAGGATTGGAGAGCTTCTTACTATCATTCTTTAAGACTTTTAAATTCATAGCTAGAGGAGTGGAAACTGCTTTGCATGTGTCCATCTTGAATTTCTTCAAAATGTCTTGGGCATACTTCTCCTAAAAAATGAAAATACCCTTTTCTTCTTGATGAATCTCCTTGCCAATAAAATAATGCATGTAACTGAGATCTGACATCTCAGACATCTTTTCCATCCCAACTTTAAAATTTTGTAGCATTTGATGATCATTTCCAGTTGCAAGCATATCATCAACATGAAGAGAAAGAATGAGTTGCTTAGAATTATCACTTATCTTCACGTAGAGAGTAGTTTGGCTCATACTCCTCTTGAATCCTTGATGAATCAAGTAGGAATCAATTTTGTTGTACCAAGCTCGTGGTGCTTGCTTCAATTCATAGAGAGCTTTATTTTAGATGATACACTTTGTCTTCTTTGCTTTCTTCTACGAACCCTTCAAGTTTGCTTACATAAATCTCCTCCCTAAGGTCACCATTCAAAAAAGCTAATTTAACATCCAAGTGGAATATTTTCCACCCTAACTACGTAGCTAAAGCAATAATCAATCTTATGGTGTCATGCCATGCAAATGTGTCTCCATAATCAACTCTAGGCTGTTGTGCATAGCCTTTTACCATCAATCTTGCTTTGTATTTATTGATAGAGCCATCAGAATTATACTTCACCCTAAACACCCATTTCATGCCAATGATGTTCTTGCCTTAAGGTTGCTCTACAAGCTCCCATGTATCATTTTTATTAATCATCTCCATTTCAGCTTTCATAGTAGCAATCCAATGTCATGACCCAAGGAACAATAGAAGGGCATCATTGTAATAGGGTTGCAATAGTTTGTTAGGATATTTTTCTCTTTTTGTCTTTTCCCTTTGTCTTGTAGCTTAGATGGTTGGAGAGCTTTGTTTGGTAGCTAAATGAGACTATATATATATTGCCTTAGCTATAGGAAGTAGGTATGATGAAAATGAATTGAAAACTCTATTTCTCTCTCTTTCTCTCTTTCTCGATGATATCCTCCCTTATCTCTTGTTGTTCTCTCCCTCCCAACTGATTTCTCCCCCGAGTTCTTCTCTTTATATTCTCGATCTTCCTCTCATACCCTAGCTCATCCCCAAGGTTCATGACAAATTGGTATCAAAGCCGTACCATCCTCGACTGTGATTCTGTTGCGGCTCCGATTTGAGGGCGAATTCAATTGGGGCTTAGCGATGTGCTGCTCATCTGGATCGGAAGGTGATTCCAACCAGAGCAAACTGTTCCTCGGTTGTAAATTCAATTGTTCTTGTAAGTAAGTTGGCCAATTTTTGTCAGCCGTAATTTTCGTCGCTGATTCATAGTGGAGCCAGCAACCTCTGTTAATCGCAACAAAACTGACAATCTGGGCAGCTGAACAGAGGTGGGTCGACCGGCAGGCACACCGGAGGCGACGCGAATAGACGGTCATTCATGAGAGGCGACAGTTTGTCGAAGTTGATGCGGGCCAACAGGCGCTCGTGACTGTAGGCGATGAAGAGTGCGGACGTCCTGAGGCGATTTCGAGTCCATCAGAGGTTGACGCAAACAGCCAGGAGGTTGTGGCTGGGAAAGGGTGACGCGGTTTGGTTGGGTGACTGGAGGTTGATATAGACGGCCAAGAGATCGTGACTGTTGCATGAGTTCCGAGCGATCGTGATTGTGCAGTGGGTTTCTGGCGATCCTGGTTTGGGCGAGGAAGTGGGTGTCGCGGCCATTGTCAAATTACAGCCAGTGATTAGGCAGAGCCAAGGGAAGGAAGCTTTGATGCATCACGAGCTGGCCTGTCATTGGCAAGAAGTTTGTGATTGGTAGCAATCGTGATTGGAGCGAACAGACAGTGAAGCTTTGAACCGATGCGTTGCTGGTGTTGCGACTAACTTGCCATAAGCTAAAACGGATTCAAGGCCAGGCAATTGTGAACTGGACGGCGTCACAGAGAGGGGCAGCTTATAGAAGGCTAATTAAATCTTCGGCCATTGAATTGGATTTGGACAAATCTAGGTAGAATCTCTTAAATTTCGAAGCAACTTGAAGCAGTGCAGGAGACGGGTGATTCTGGAAAATTGATTCCGATGCCTGGGATGATTGATGGTTGTCGTAGCACTGAGGTTTGGAGTTCGAGAGGCAGACTTCATCAGCAAGCTAACCAGGTGAATTTTGATCCGTTTAGACTATTACCGTCCAACATGGTTAATTTCCAAGCGATAGAACAACCCTCGGTTTGGACGTGTGAATTTGGGAGGCGAAGCAAGGTGGACAGAGTTCTAGTTTCTTAGCATGTGGTTGGTTTCACCCGTGAAAGTTCTGCCAAGATAGATAATATACACGTGAGGCCGTGGGAGACTCCATTGTAACAAAAGAATGTTGCATCTTCAGTGGGGTGTCCTGTTCGGGAAGCTAGGGGAGGCAGTTCACACATGAGGCAATTAGAGCCTCGATGGTAGCAGGAGAAGGCTACATTTTCAGTTGACAACAACAAGAATCATGATCATTTTATCCAGAAGAATCAAGCAAAGGAAAGGTGGAATAAGGAGCCTAGCCAAATTGACAAAAAACCCAATAGTAGGATACATGAAGCGTGCAAGGAATTCGGACGTATGTTACACAAACAATTGCAGGAGTTTGCAATGATACTTACTAAGAAGTATCATTACAACTTTCCCGTTGAATTCTTCGAGGATTATCATGGGAGTCTTAACAAAGGGGACTTTCTTAAAATGGAGCAGTCGAAAAATGAGTACCTTGATATAGGCTTAAGAATTGACAAGGAAGATGGCTGTAACAACAATGCTGGCAGCAACATTAGGGGCTTGGTCCAGGGTGTTTGGACAAAAGGAGCATTAAAGGAACACACCGATCCCCTTGAAAAAGAAGTTCTTGATAAGGATGTTCCAAATGATAATCATGGAGGTCCTAAACTAGAACTGAATGGTGCAGCCAGTTGGATGACAGGGATAACAGGAGGCAGCAAGGAGTTTTTGGAATTGGAGAGGAATTCTCCTGTCGAGTATTGAAGGCAAGTCAGCTATTTGCCATTGCTGCATTTCCAAGATGTTGCTGGAAGTTTTGCAGTTAAATATGGCAGTGGGTTGGATGGAAATGAAATCACGGCAACTAGGAATACATGCTTACCTATGGAAGTTTTAGGGCAACTTCGGCTTGGGATTGATCTTGGGCACTTAAGAACAAAGAAGAAGAAGAGGCCTAGAAGGAGAAAGAAAGAAAGGAAGATAAATCAACTAGAAAAGGTGGGAATTGGATGAAGCAATGGCTACTTGCTACAAGTTCTTGGGGACAAGAACTCTCTCAAGAAAGGGGGAATTGTCATGACCCAAGGAACAATAGAAGGGCATCATTGTAATAGGGTTGCAATAGTTTGTTAGGATAATTTTCTCTTTTTGTCTTTTCTCTTTTGTACTTGTTGGTTTCACTATGTCAACTAAGTTATGGAACACAACTATATCAATTATCTTCATTCACCACCATCTCATGAAATTTCTCCATGTGAAGATGGTGTTCAAACTTCATTTCATCATTACTCCGCCAGGGGATATTATCCACTGCCGGTCCCAAGCCCGGATAAACGAGAAGGGTTGCGTTAGGTAGCCGATAGCCAGCGTAAAACCTAGTCGGATCCAAATATGAATTCTAGACAAACTATCTGTTGGGATGTAACCCACATAGAAGTCTAGAATTCATATAGCCAACCCCACATAGTGGGATAACGGCTGGATATGTTGTTGTTGTTGTCTTTTCCCTTTTGTCTTGTAGCTTAGGTGGTTGGAGAGCTTTATTTGGTAGCTAAATGAGGCTATATATATATTGCCTTAGCTATAGGAAGTAGGTATGATGAAAATGAATTGAAAACTCTATTTCTCTCTAATATTTCTCTCTTTCTCGATGATCTCCTCCCTTATCTCTTGTTGTTCTCTCCTTCCCAACTGATTTCTCCCCCAAGTTCTTCTCTTAATATTCTTGATCTTCCTCTCATACCCTAGCTCATCCCCAAGGTTCATGACATCCAGTTGGCAGATTGTGAAGCTTCACAATAGCTGTTCGATTCAACAACAAGAAGGTTGCATCTTTCATATACATTAGCAAGTGATTTTACCTTATAATTTTGACCATCTCCTGTAGCTTCAACTAATGCATCATCATCCAAGGAAGGATCTTGGGTACTAAAACCATCAGAATCAATTGAGTCAAAAGAAGAGACAGCTAATTCCAAACCTTCAATGTTGGTGGGGAGTTTCTCACAACTTTTTGCTACTCAAAATCCCAATAAGAGTCTTTGTCAATGATGACATCACGATGCAAGATAACTTCCTTAGTTTTCATATCAAAAATTTTATAGCCCTTGGAATTAGGAGCATAACCAATAAAGATTCATTTGATCACCTTCTCATCAAGTTTGGACCTCTTCACAGAAGGAACAAAAGAATAGAAAATAGATCAAAAAATCTTCAGGTTTTTAACAGAAGGTTTTATATCTGTCCAATATTCATAAGGACTCTTCCCCTCTACTGCCTTAGTAGGTAGTTTGTTGAGCAAGTAAACAGCAATATAAACAGTTTCTGCCCAGAAATTCTTTGTCAATTTCTTCCCGAAGAGTAAACATCTTGCATTTTCATCACAGTTCTATTTTTCCTTTTAGAGACAACATTTTGCTGTGGTGTGTAGACAATGGATAGTCGGTGTTGAATCCCTAAATCTTCAAAAAACTTGTCAAACTACTTGGAAGTATATTTCTTCCCATTATCAGATCTCAAAATTTTGACCTTGCAACCACTTTGAGTTTCAACTAAATTCACAAACTTCTTGAAGACGTCAAAAACTTTAGTTTTTTCACTCAAAAAATATACCCAAGTCATCCTTGTCAAATCATTAATAAAAAGGATGAAATATTTACTGTTGCCAAAAGAAGTGGTATGCATAGGCCCACAAACATCAATGTGCACCAATTTAAGCTTCTCCTTAGCTCTCAAACCACTACCTTTTGGAAAACGTAGCTTGTGGCAACTTTCACAAATCTGGCCAAAGGAATCAAAACCAGGAAAATCTTCAACCATGTTAGAAGAACACAAAATTTTCAAAACTTTGTCGTTTTAATGGCCAAAGCATTGATGCCACTTTTTGCTTTCTTCAACTTTGGCATTTAGAGCATGATGACATAGAGAGTTGTCATTCAAAAAGAATGTGTTGTCAACCATATTGACCCTTGCAATCTCTGCTCCTTGTGGGTCATAAATAGTACAAATATAATCTTTGAGAAACACAGAAAATTTGTTGTGCATCAATTGAGCAAATAAAACATTACAGATTTTCTTTTCACCTTGCTTAGTATGCATGATGACATTACCTTTACCTTCAGCTTGTACCATCTCTCCATGTCCAAGGACCACCTTTGTCCTTACAGATTTGTCAATCTGGCTAAAAAGACTGATATCTTTAGCCATGTGGGTGGTACAGCCATTATCAATAAGCCATGAGTTTAAATCTGTATCAACAACATGAGAAGCCATAAACGAGAAAGTTGTTTCTTGCTTTTGATCATCTGCATGATTTTCTTGCTGCGGGGGCTGTTTGGATGTTTGGTTTTGCTTGACATGACAAAACCTTTCAATATGACCATCCTTATCACAATAATCACAATGGTAGACTTGCTTAGTTTTAGACCATCAATTTTTCTCACATGGTTGGTCTTTTTGCAAAAACAAGGAGCAAATTTTCCCCTCCTTGATGCACCTCCTTTTCCCTTGCTTCCTTGATCTTCGGTTGCCTTCTATCATCCCTTGCAACAGGTTTCTTGCCTTTGAATTTGGCATTAAAGGCACCTTCGACATGCTCCTCATTAGGGATTGCAACCCTTTGTTCTTAGGCTTGTAATTTGCTGATTAACTCAGCTATAGAGAGACTAGTCAAGTCACAAGACTCCTCTATGGCTGAGATCTTCAACTCAAATCTGTCAGGGACACTTGTCATTATTTTTTCCACAACCCTTTGATCTAGAAAATCTTTACTAGCTAATCTGATTTGGTTTACAATAGTCATCACTTTGGTAGTGTACTCCTTCACAGATTCTGAATCCTTCATCTTCAGCATCTCAAACTCTCTTTTGAGAGTTATTAATTTAACAGCCTTCACCATTGTGCTTCCTTCAAACTCCTCTTTCAACTTATTGTCAGCACTCCCGGGGCTGACAAGGTTGGGAATGGAATTCAAGGGAATTTCGGTGAGTCGGGAAGAGAAGAGAAGGGAGAGAACGTGAGGGAAAAGAGAGAGAGATAACAGAATGGAGAGAGAGAGTGAAAAATATTCTCATTAATCATTGGGGAGCACTGCTCCCGTACATTCAGCTTTATAGGCTGTTAGGGAAATCTTCTAGAAGGCATGCTGCGACTCAGTCTGCCCACTACCTTGCCGAGGCTCATCCAACAGAATTACAAAATGGGATGGACCCTTCTACCCCTCTACCTTGCTAGCTACGTGACAAATTCCCCCCTTCTTAAAAACATTTTTTGTCCTCAAGAAATTACAAGAGTCCAGTCACTCGAGGAAACAGTTTGAGTAACTTTGGGAGGTATTCCCAAGTTGTGTTGTCCGGGGGCCGGTTGCTCCATTGAACCTGCACTTGAATCAAGGGTAAAGATTCTTGGTATATGACCCTCCTGTCAATAATGGCCATAGGTTCAGATTCCTCTATGTTCTCCTCCTCCAAGTTGGGTGGTTCAACACTGACCACTTCATGTGACCCTACGGATTTCTTGAGTAACGATACATGGAAGACTGGATGGATGCCTACTCCATCTAGCAGCTGTAATCGATATGCTGAACTTCCAACCTTAGCTATTAGTCGGAAAGGGCCAAAGTATTTAGGTCCTAGCTTAGAAGAGCACCTGCCGGTGAACAGCTGCTGTTGAAATCGCCTGACCTTTAAGTAGACAGAATCTCCTCCTTCAAAATTTCTTTCAATTCTCTTATGGTCTGCCAGTTGCTTCATTCGATTTTGTGCCACTGTCAACTCTTGTTTAATAATCTAGAGGGCTTCCTGTCTTTGTCTTAAGTATTTATCCACATCCCTTTCTACTTTGGAGTAGTGCATTACTGCTAGAATAAGTGGTGGTTTGTACCCAAAGAGGGCTTCAAAAGGTGATCGCTTGAGAGAGCTGTGGAAGTTCGAGTTGTAGCACCATTGAGCTAAGGGCAACCATTGATTTCAGCTTTTCAATCTGGTGAAACACACACACCGTAGGTAAGCTTCTAAGCACTGATTTACTTTTTCGGTTTGTCCATCCATCTCCGGGTGGTAGGCGGTAGACTTATGTAGGCCAACTCCCAGTTGTTTGAACAGTTCCTTCCAAAAATTGTTTGTAAATATCTTGTCCCTATCGGAGGTGATGGACAAGGGCAAGCCATGTACCTTCACCACCGAGTCTAGCAGTATCCGGGCCACCTCAGGAGCTGTAAAGGGGTGAGCTAAGCTAAGGAAATAACCAAATTTCGTCAGTCTATCCACCACTACGAGTATAGTGCTCTTCCCTTCAGATCGGGGTAATCCTTCCACAAAGTCCATGGAAATTCCTTGCCATGCTTGGCCTGGTATCTCTAAAGGTTAAAGTAAACCCGGGTGGGGAACTTGCTCGTGTTTGCATTGTTGACAAACTGGGCATGCTAGAACATAGGCCACCACTTCTTTTTTCATTCTCGGCTAATAGAATAACTGCCTCACCTTGTTGTAGGTTACATTGAGGCCGAAGTGTCCCCCCAGGGGGGATGCATGCAGAGCTTGTAAGATTCGGGTCCTTAGGTCAGGGTCTTCCCCAATCACCATTCGTCCATGATACCTCAATAGCCCCGCTTTCAACGTGTACCCCCTTTGTTCACCCTTATCTATGGCGAGACTGGTCATGAGTTCTTGAGCCCAGGTGTCCCTTCGTAGCTGCGTGACACCTCTTCGATCCAATTGGGAACAAGTACAGAGACTGCCTGGCATTCCCCATTTTCTTCCCTTCTAGACAGTGCATCAACTACTGTATTTTCTTTGCCCTTGCGATACTGGATGCTGTAATCCAGTCCTAACAGCTTGGTGACCCCTTTTCTTTGTAACTGTGTGTGTAACCTTTGTTCTCCTAAGAATTTGAGGCTTTCATGGTCGGTTTTGATAATAAATGAATTCCCCTCCAAATAATACCTCCATTTGTCCATTGCCATTAGCACCGCTAGTAATTCCTTATCATAGATGCTTAGTCCCAAGTGTTTGGGAGCTAAACCCTAGCTAAGGAATGCTATCGGCCTACCGTCTTGTGCCAACACTGATCCCACGCCCGTGTCGCATGCATCTGTTTCCAATATGAAAGGCTTGGAAAAATTTGGTAGAGTTAGAATGGGAGCTTGTGTCATAGCCTCCTTTAAAGAAGTTAAGGCGGCTGCTGCCTCCTCTCCCCAAACAAACCCATTCTTCTTGAGCAATTCAGTCAATGGCTTGCTAATTATGCCATACCTCTTGATGAACTTTCTGTAATAGCCTGTTAGCCCCAAAAAACCCCGCAGCTCCTTCACAGTCTTAGGGGGAGGCCACTCCACCATGGCAGTAATTTTTTTGGGATCAGTCAACACGCCCTCTCCAGTGATTATGTGCCCAAGGTATTCCACCTTTCCCTCTACGAAGATACATTTAGACTTTTTGACAAACAATTGATTAGATTTGAGGACTTGGAAGGTGGTTTTGAGGTGGGTTAAATGTTGTTCCATGGTTGGACTGTAAACTAAAATATCATCAAAGAATACAAGGATAAATTTTCTGAGATATGGGGAGAAAATGTGATTCATTTTCTCCCCATATCTCATTTTCTCCCCATATCTATGTTTCCATATTGTACTTGTTGGTTTCACCATGTCAACTAAGTTATGGAACACAACTATATCAATTATCTTCATTCACCATCATCTCATGAAATTTCTCCATGTGAAGATGGTGTTCAAATTTCATTTCATCATTACTCTGCCAGGAGATATTATCCACTGCCGGTCCCAAGCCCGGATAAAGGAGGAGGGTTGCGTTAGGTAGCCGACAGTCAGCATAAAACCTAGTCGGATCGAAATATGAATTCTAGACAAACTATCTGTTGGGATGTAACCCACATAGAAGTTTAAAATTCATGTAGCCAACCCCACATAGTGGGATAACGGCTGGATATGATGATGATATGATGATGGGGAGAAAATGTGATTCATGAGGGCTTGGAATGTTGTAGAAGCATTGGTCAGGCCGAAGGGCATTACTAGGAACTCATAGAGCCCTTAGTGGGTACGAAAGGCGGTTTTAGGGATGTCCAAGGTGTTCATTCGGATCTGGTGATAACCAGATCTGAGGTCTAGCTTTGAAAATATTGTAGCTCCTGATAATTCATCAAGTAGGTCGTCTATAATAGGGATGGGAAACTTGTTTTTGATAGTGTAGGAGTTTAGTTGTCTATAGTCAACACAAAACCTCCAACTACCATCTTTTTTTTTAACCAGGAGTACAGGGGAGGCAAATGGGCTCTGGCTCGGCCTAATGACCTGTTTGGATAGCATTTCTTTTACCAAATGTTCAATCTCAGCCTTCTGAAATGGGGAATAACGGTAAGAGCGGACATTGATAGGCTCGGTGCTTGGTTGAAGATGGATGGTATGTTCTAAAAATCGGTTCGGAGGTAAAGAGGTGGGTTCCAAGAACAGTTCCTCAAATTCAACCAATAGAGTGTAAAGAGTTAGTAAATGGTACCTTGCTCGAGGCGTTGGCTGATGCCTGTAACGTGAACCCCAGACTGCCCATTGTGTCCTCTGTTGGCCTTCCTTCGTACACCTCAATGGCATAAATCGAATGGAGCTATGCAATGGTCCCTTCGTCCTGCTCCATGAGCTTCTACAGATGGCTGCCTAAGATTGCCCTGCACTCTCCTCCATCCCCGCTCCCTGTTAATGTTATCCTTTGTCCTCCTTTATCAAAAGTCACCTCTAGCGTGTTAAAGTCAAATATGAGGGGGCTGATTGTCTTCATCCAGTCTACTCCCAAAACTACTTAACATCCTCATAGCTGTAAAATTCTTAGTTCTGCCGAAAACTCATGCCCTTGCATCCTCCATGTAAACCCTGGGCACTTGTATCAGCTGATCATCTTGTGACCATTAGCAACCGTGACATAGAGGGGAACGGTGGGTTGGAGGACGCATAGTAGTTCCTTGGCTGTGTTTTCGTTCAAGAAACTATGCGAACTCCCACTGTCTATTAATATCAGCAGCTTACTTTTCCCAGCATTACCTCTGATTTTGATCGTTTTTTCCGAAGGATAGCCTTCCAAGGCGTGCAATGAAATCTGTCCTCCTTCCTCCTCTTCTTCCATTTGCTTCCCGGTGTCTTCTTCGGGCATGTCCTCTTCCCCTCCGTCATCGTCCCTTTCCATTTGCATGAGTGCTCTCTTGCACTGGTGGCCGGTTGTATATTTCTCCCCACATTTAAAACACAAGCCCATTTGTCTTTTTTGATCCCAGGTAAGGGACCGTAGGGGACTAGCTGTGATCGGGGCCTTTGGAGGATAGCTCCTCTTGTGCATTTGGGGATTGCCAACCTTCTGACTCCCCCCTGCTGACCCTTGCCACCCCACTCCAGACCCTTTTTGTAAGAGTCTATGCTTTCAAGCGAAGGCCTCCAGGGATAACTCATGCAGGCGAGCCTTTTCAGCCGCTTGTCTGACTGTCGTGGGTTGTAGCATTTTTACCATGGGTTGCAGCTCATCATGCAGCCCACTAAGGAAGCTGGACACAAAATACTGCTCGTCTAGCATGGGGTGGGCGTGTCCCAACCTCGATTTCAGCTCCTCAAAACGGGCCTGGTACTCCTCCACTGTCCCATCTTGCCTCAACTTATTAAACTGCTCCACTACATCCGTCAAGCTGCTTTCCCTGAACCTGGCACAGAATTTCTCGACAAACTCTGGCCATCTCCATTCCTGATGTCTAGCACTCCAGCTTTGAAACCATGATTCTGCTACATCGTTCAAGTATGCCGCATCCATGTTGACCTTGTTTTCTTCCATCACCCGATAGTGATAGAAAAAGCGTTCGCACCTCCTTATCCACCAACGAGGCTTCACTCCTTCAAACACGAGTATCTCCATCTTTGGAACGAGTACGTTATGGGCAACACCTAAGCCTCCTCGCGTGGTTGCTTCCCCTGCGGGCTCCATCCTCTCGTCTCTATCTTGACTGCCCCGTGCGCCTTGAAAGATGGGAGCAATAGCTATTCTAGGTGGAAAATCCGCTGGTAAGGTCGCATTTGGTTGTCGCGAAAAAATGGCCAGTGCAGCGTTCAACTGTTGGTTTAGTCCCATGAACTCTACGCGAAGGTGAGCAAAATCATTCCTCAGATTTCGCTCCATCTCGATAACATCTGACCTCATCCTGCTTATGTCTTCATGGGTATTTCTGATACCCGCTTCTATTGTTTCCAACCTTTCCTCCACCAACTCCTGGCCATGGCGCACTCCTTCGTCTATTCCAAGCGAGCTTCCATTTGTTTCATGCGGGTACCTTCCGCCATGGTTGTTGGTTGCAGCTCGCTGATCCTGGATCGTAAGCTCTGATACCAATTGTCAGCACTCCCGAGGCTGACAAGGTTGGGAATGGAATTCAAGGGAATTCCGGTGAGTCGGGAAGAGAAGAGAAGGGAGAGAACGTGAGGGAAAAGAGAGAGAGATAATAGAATGGAGGGAAAGTGAAAAATATTCTCATTAATCATTGGGGAGCACTGCTCCCGTACATTCAGCTTTATAGGCTGTTAGGGAAATCTTCTAAAAGGCATGCTGCGACTCAGCCTGCCCACTACCCTACCGAGGCTCATCCAATAGAATTACAAAATGGGATGGACCCTTCTACCCCTCTACCTTGCTAGCTACGTGACACTTATCCCAATCTTTGTTGGCTGTGTCACACTCAATAATCCTAGCAAAAATAGGATCCGATAAAGTAGCATGAATACAAGATAAAGCCTTGGGCTTTTTTGACTTCTCCTCCTCATGCTGTCTAATTTGATTCAAGGTTGGATTTGCCCTCAATGGTGGAGGATCATCATCAGTCAAAATGGATTCCCAAAGACCAAGTGCTTTAAGATAGGATTTCATTTTAACAACCCAAAACTGGTAGTTGTCGCTATTAAATTGTGGGGGAGTGGAAACACCAAAATTAGAAGACATGTTGCAGAGTATAAAACTAGAATTCTCATCTCAAAATCACAGCCCTTTAAACCTTTGAGCTCTAATACCAGTGTTAGAGAAAATGATAATAAAACAAGGGTTGCAAAAACAAAAGTAAAACCTCAATGTTTATCAAACAAAGAGACAGAAATAAAAAAGAAAATGTGAGAAGAAGAAGACTAGAACTTGAAGAAAGATAACTCCTTGTTGAATTGAAAGCTCACGATAAAGCTCACACACACTCAAAAGATAGGAATCAAGTCCTATTTGTACAGGACTTATAACATTCATCAAATAAAATTGAAAAGCTAGAAATAAAACTTTAAATGCAGGATGTTTTGCATGCCTAACATCAGTTACAAATGAAGAATATAACAGTGGAGACATAAATGAAAGACAGAAAATTAAACCAACTCTAATTAAAGAAAAATATCACAAATCTCAAGAACTATTACATGTACTAAAATATCCTTGAGGTCGCGATTATTCCCCCCTTCTTGAGAGATTTCTTATCCCCAAGAAATTTTAGCAATCATGCCGTTGTCTCTTCATCCTTCTCCTTTTCTTGTTCCTTTCTCTTTTCTTTTGTGTCTTTTTCTTTCTCCTTCTTGGCTTTATCTTATGGATGAAAGAGGAAACATCTCTTTGTTTGGCAAGTATCTTTGGCTTTCTTGAAGAACGGTTTCAGTTACCTTTGCTATAACCAGGTCAACTGCCGATATATCTACAGTATCCTGCAGATGTAGCAATTGAGATATGTAGACTCGCTTCTAGTACTTGGACAGAAACTGTGCAAAAACAATAGTACTATGATTTGTTGCAATACCAACTCTAGCCATCCACCTATTTCTTATTGCATTTGAAAGTAGTTCCCATTGACCTGTCATACCTCCAATCATATCATTTCCAGTAATAGAAAGGAACTTTAAAGTTCTCTGCAAGCCAAGACCTGATTTGATACTGCAGCTCACCAACTGGAATATGAACAAGCAAAACAGCAAAAACCTCCTCACCATCTTCTGAAACTCTTCATGTTTCTTCCGTTCATCTTGCTTCAATTGTGTCCTCTGCTCCTCCTCAGCTTTTTCCTGCTCCCAGGTCCAGCTGGATTTAACATTTTCGGAATCCAACAGTGCTTTAAAAGCATCTGTTGCTTCCTGCTTGCTAACAAACACCAATTGTTCTTCTTCAACAAATTTATCCTCCAGCCGTATCACAGTTATTTTTCCTAATGAATTAATATTTTTTTTTTCCAATTCAGATTGTTCATCAGTTTCCTGTAAGTCAGAATTCTGAGGATGGACTTCAGGAATCCAGCACCATTTCCTCACAAATGATTGAATTTTCAGTCAGAATTATCTGATCCAGTGTAGGTAATTCAGCAACTTCTTGTGGATTGGATGTCTTAGGTAGGATTCCAGCAGGATCTGGAATCGGTTCTGCAGTGGATCTTGAATAGCCTGATACTTCTTAGAAAACTCATAAAAAATTCATTAAACTTCTTTGATAGGGTATCCAGTTTTCTGTGAACTCTGTCCATAGAGTTCTCCAACTTCCAATCCAATGTCTCATAATTCCAGCTGATAGCCTCATGATTTCTGCTGTCCAACTGAAACTGTAGCATTATTCTGCTGCAGTTGTGACTCAATTTTGTCGTGCGCATGCTGTCAGCCATGGCAGAAATCTCACAAGCATGAGAAGTCGAAGGCCGAGGAACTGCTATGATACCATTGATCATGATCCTCAGATCTGAATGTATGAATTCTCATCCATTGGCAGGAATCAGGGCTGAAAATGGTGAGAGTTAGGGAAGATAATAGTGAGAATTTAAGAGAAGTAAGCGAGAGAGAAGAATAGGAAGATGCAAGACAGAGGGAATGATCGAGAGGGAGAGAATAATAGAGATAAAGAGAGAGGGAGAGAGAGAATTCTCATGGGCCTTTACATACTCCATGAGCCAAATGTATATTACATAACCAAAGTTAATGCTACAACTCATTCCCAATATACAACAGACTATATCATAACAGTACATCAAAGCACAATATCACTGTATGCTCTGTACACCTTCACATATGGTGAGCCTCTAAGCATCCTGGGTTTGTTCTCTAGCACTTAAGTTGTCAATGTAATGTAAATCATTCAAGAGTGAACTGTAGGAGCTCAGAAAAATCACATGCTCACACAGGACAATGCAATGAATCAAAACCATTTTGCACAATTGGGTACCCTCATGGGCACCAGGCAGCACCCCTCCCATGGCTATTAAACTCCTCAGGGCCTGATGGGCTTTAAGACCAAGCTGTTGGGAGAGCTTCGCAAAGTCTTGGTCCCATGTACGTAGCATCAAAAATAGTTTGCATATGCATCACAGACGGGCTTTTTAATATTGTTTTAAACTTTGTTGGAGGTAAGTTTGCAAATAATATTAACTTGTATGTGGAATAAAGGACAATATTGAGCCTAATTACAATTCTAGAAAAATAGTTTATAATATTGAAAGATGTTTACGTTCTTTATATAACTTGTATGCATTTATACATATCTTTATGTTAGATTAGCTGTTTTTTTTTTTAATAAATTTGTTATATATATTACTATAGATTGGATGGTATCCTTTTATTGGATCAGTGTTGCTTTTTCAATATTCTTGATTATTATGTTCATAAAACCATTGCTAAAAAAGAAATGCATGGAATGTTATTATTATTATTATTTTGGTTTTATGTCCATATCTTTGCTTAGTTTGCATCAATGCCATTTAAAAATACGTGATTTGATTTGGTCAGCCTGACACTTATTAATGAAGGCAATTTTTTAAAATTAATCTTGCAGCATTGAGATTATTATTCTGTAGAAGTATAGTTCCTTTGATGTTTAGGTATATTGGTGATAATGATTTTCAATGAGAACTGAGTGATATGGAGTTCTTAATTTCCTTCATCACTGGGTAAACATATTGCACTAAGTTTTTGACTGGCTTTCACTTTTTTGTTTCACTGCGCAGAAAATTGGTTAAATAAATACCTTTTACTGTTGGGTTGGCTAAACCCTTATGTACTTGTCAATTTGGGTATAAATATTAAATTTACAGATATTTTAGAGAAGACAATAATTGTTTTCTTTGAATGGACTTGACCAACCCAGTCATTTAAGATGAATGTGGGATGGCTGCTTGCAGGCCAGAAAAGTTATATCTGAGCTCTTCAGTTTATGCCCAAATGCAAAGGCTGCTACAGAGGTTGCTCCTGAGGAGATAGAAAAAGTCATAAAAACCTTAGGTTTACAGAAAAAGAGGTCTCTAATGATTCAACAGTTCTCTCAGGAATATTTGGGTCAAAGCTGGACTCATGTGACTCAACTGCATGGTGTTGGCAAGTAAGCTAATAGGGACGCATGGTTCTGTTTTTCTGTTAAATCTTTCTTTCTGGTGCAAGGGGAGAATAGATATGTTTCTTGTTTTTGTGTGAATTGTGATTAAGTAGTGAAGAGATGAAGATTTGATTTCCACTGGGCAGGTATGCAGCGGATGGGTATGCAATATTCTGTACCGGGAAGTGGGAGCGCGTGAGGCCAACAGATCACATGCTAAACAAGTACTGGAAATTTCTGTGCAGTAACAAACACAGATTAGACAGCCCTAAGTTAGACCGGTCATGATTAATGTTAATGTTTGTCCAAGACAGACTGATGATGTACATTCATCCATCTCTTCTATCTGATGATTTATGCAGGGCCAGGAGTCTTGTAGTACCAACCCTTCGTTTTTTGGTTGCTCATTTTGTAATTCACTTACTCCTGGTAAACCTCACCTTGTTTTGTCAGGTCTGGTCTACTAGGAATCGTTAACTAGGTATCTTCTGTAAAAAAACAGAAAAGTAGTAGTAGTTAAGAGAAAGTAGTAGGAGAAGCATTGATGCATTTGGTTCTTAATTGAAGTGAATATGCGCTACCAAGATATGTGTATATATATGCTTATTAGCGTGTTGCTTCCTTATGTATGAGTTAAGTTTCAGCATCAATAAGATTTTTGCTTGGAGAAGTTCGTTACTTGACAAGCGTATGAATAAAACATGGCCGTCGGGCGTCCCCGCCCCGGGAGGGGTGGTTGTAGTTGGCTGTTTCAATGTCTAACTAGTATATTATCCGATTGAGGTCATTAGGATGCTAGAGAGAGTATTTGGAGTCATTTTAATAATTCATTTATGCATCGGATGACTTATGTGTGAAATTTGAAGAACTATGAAAGAAATGAAAAAAAATAAAATTGTAAAAAGGGTAGAGAGAGTACTGGAAACTCCCTTGCTTGTCGTCAGTCGTTGTAGGTGGATAGAAGGTCAAGATATCTTGTACTGATAAGGATTAGGGACCAAGATACTTAAGAGTAGATGAGGCCTTTTATAGGTGCAGAGATCTTGTAATGCATTGATGGAATAGTGATGATAAGCTGGTGATGGGTCGAGATCGGGCCCAAGAGTTGGGCTTGGTGTCGAGCTATGGGCCTTCCATTTGGGTTGAGTCCACTAGGGTTAGTACAGTCCAAGGGCTGAGCAATCTTTCTAGGCACAAAAGGGCAGAACTTGTAAAAGCATTGAATTTTAGAAAGAGATTTGGATAGACTCTTAATGTATGATGATGATGAATGCCAAAATTGAGTAGCTAAAAATGCCCAATGAAATATATTTGTTTATATCTTTAATTATATCTTTAATGACAATTATAGAGACATATTAAATGACTTTGAGACACATAATTGAATAGGTAGACATTTATTAATTTTTGCCTTTAAAAGACAAATTTATTAGGCTGAATGGACTAATATATCCTGAACTTACGGTCAATTTTCAATTTTATCCAGTTTTGACCTTTGCTTTAATTTGATTATCGAACTTTCACTTTTGTTTCAATTTTATTCTCGATCCAGTAAACGTGTGTTCCATCTTACGTGGCAATTAATGTGGCGTGTTAACATGTCCAATAATGGATATGTCAGTAAAACAACATCGTTTTTGGGTCATCATGGATTTGTTGATCCAGATCCACTCATTAATCTATAAATGGATTAGGTTAAATCTGTCCAGATCTGACCCAGTAGGTCGACCCAGCAACTTAATGGGTTAACCCACCTTTTTCCCCAAAATCACATAGGGTTTGTTTCATCATCCATGCTCTATGTTGCCGTCTTCCTCCATCAGCTACCTCCTTTTACCTCTCTCTTCCTCTAATCATTATTGGCCACTCCATCTTCCTTACCATGGCTGACGACATGAGGTCAAATGATTCAACTGGTTGAAGGAGTGTAACTTAGTGTGCAAGGATCGCCAGGCTCAACGGAGATGTTGAAGAGCTTGACGATGTCACCACCGGTAGCGACAATAAGTGTCGTCGATGGATCTAAGAAGTTCATGATTCCAATTGCGTTGATAAGGAAAATGTGGCTAGCTTTTATGCAAGGATTTTAAAGCGATAGATGAGTCCAAAATTTTTTAATTGTTCTGTTCACAACTTAGATCATTCAATTTCCATTCTTCTTCGTGCTCATGAGATTTTGAAACCCTACCTTCTTGGAGAGAGAATATGGAGGAAATGGGCATAAATTCAAAAAGAGATGGGCTTAAAACACTGTGTATGAAGGGGAAATTATCCTCGATCCAGTAAACGTTTGCTTCAATTTGGACGAAATTATGGAGTCACCCTTTAATTTCAAATATTATAAAATTCACCCTCAACTTAATTGAGTTTTATTGATTCAATTGTGCAAGTGACAATTATTGTTCTTAACTTTATGTTTGCTATGACAAAGCCTTCGGGAAGGCCTTTCGATAGGGTAGCTTCTCCGGAGGCACCATGCCCATGGAAAAGACTTTGATGACCTTGAAGATCCATCTACGGAGGCTTATCCAGCCCGAAGGCCTAGTTTGCCATACATGGTAGCCTCCAAGTTACTCACTCCTTTGGGGGCCTTTGGAAGAAATCTTCCCATGGCCTATCCCAAGTCCTTTATCGAAGACTTGTTGAACCCTCCCTTTCGGGGCTTCTTACAACTGAAGACGACCCTTCCAACACCTTTTGGCCTTTCGATCCTAACTTGGGACACTCACACTTGAAAGGTTTTGCCAAATGCTTTTGGGTACGCATACCACATGCCTTTTGTGCCACGTGTCCTAATCCTTCAGTGCCTACAAATACCCCTTGGACCCACACCTTTGGGGACCCAAACTAAAAGCCGAAGACTTAGGCCATAATTATTTGTACACAAAACACACTCGATGCCCCTTCGAGTGTAACCTCTTCCAAGACCCACAAAAAACACACATCTCCTGAAGAGTCCTTACCTTTCTGAACAATTACTACAACACGTCATCTTACATCAACATCTTGCCTCATGAATATAGTTGACTTAGGCAACGAAGGGCCCGCACGGAAGAGGTCCCCACCTGCTTTCTAACTATCCTTTGTCTTACAAGTCGAAAGACTCGAAGACTCCTTCAAGGTGAACTCTTTCGTTGTTACAAGCTTTTGAAGACACTTCAAATTGTTGCTTGTCTTGAGGACATACCAAGCTCTTCTAGACCCACATTATGAAGACCCTATGTTAACATTAGTGTATATTACTAGATTTAGATAACATCTAGCAAGTGTAATTATGGGAGTAATGATGTAATTCTTGCAAATATAATAAAATGTGAATTCATGTTTTTCTTGTTATGTCTTCATTTATAACTTTCTAATAATTATATATGAATGAGCCGTTAGATTTCTTAATGAAAATCTTATTCGTAAAGTGTTAAGAATACGTGGCAATGACTTTTGGATTAAGGATTTCTTAATAAGATTCTTGGTCCTGAGATTTCTCAGAAGAAGACTATGTGTAATCAATTATGGACTAGCACATGGGATACTATCTTTAATTAATATGAAATGATAATGATAATGAATGGTGAGTCACATTCCATAATTCATGAGATGGATATAGTAGACATGTGGGTAGATGTCAATTGGACATCTGCTAAATGCAAAGCACTAGATAGGTCATATGACTAAGAAGATCTATAACCTATCATAGGCTTCGATTGTGTTGCTAATCCTTAAACTGAAAGCAACACAATTACCTTATATGTCGATGATAGGTATTTGCCATTGTTAAAAATCATCCAGTTTTCAAGTGAGAGATGCACTGTGTGGTCTCTATGCAATGGTGCGTGGAGACAGATGATTGCTAATGGGATTTGTTAACTTTCGGTATAAGGTGAACATCCGATGCGATCAACGGTGGTTTTTTTTTAAGAAACCATTGACTATGGTACACTTGATTGGAAAGTATTTTAATGTCAAAAGGAGTTTCAATGTGTCATCTCAATCACACCACATTGATATTAGCATAGTTGTCGAGTTAATGAGTTTGATCAGTCCATGACTCTTACTCATCGGGATATTAGTCGATGGAGGGATTATAATGTACGAGAATAAAATGCCCAAATAGGTTCTGTTTGAAGTAAGACTTCGTTACTAGTAAGATAGCTTTGACATAATGCTAATTGTCACTTAGGGTTTTTTAGGGTACATTGAGGAGATAGAAAGATCTTCATTCTAGACCAAAATGTTTGATTGGCGTCGAAGTGGTTGACATGTATTAATTGCTAATTATTAGTAAACCTAGAAGGTCACATGCATATTCGAGCATGGTGGTTGACTAAGCGATGAAAACTGTAATCATCATTAAGAGTTAATGATGACACCGTTAATAGTTAATAGATAAGATTCAAATTAATTAAAGCAATTGTCAAGAGTTAACAAGCATGCTGTTAAGAGAGTTAATATGGGTTATAGTTTCGTTATGAGATAATGAAAGGACCATTAAGTATTAATGGCGACTTAGATACAATTTGTAGAAACTTAGAACGAAGGGACAGAATCGGTCGACAGTTTAAGAAATCGGTCGACTTGACTGATGTAAAATAGGTCCACCATTTTTTGGAATCGGCCAATCGTTTTTGGTAGTGAGGGTCGTGTCCGCATGATAGCTTTGTTGTTTTGGTAACATATTCAAACAACGTGTGGCAAGAAAGAACGAGGATAGGACGACATGCATTTAACACACAATTCTAACTTTTCTCTCCTTTGCCCATTCCCTTTCTCCTAGTCATTTGTCTACATTGGAGCATTTTATGGTTTTGAGGCTTGGTATATATATAAAAGAATGAAAAAGAAAATGGCTAAGGCCTTGGCACGTTGCCTAGTTGCATTTTTCTATCTCGACAAGTGTGTTTTTCCTCATTCTAGAGCCTTGAATCCTTATTCCCTTTTGCTCCTATCTTGCTCCATTATTTCTTTGATTGCTATAATAGCAAACCAATCCATTAGAAAGACTATTGGATTTGGAATTTTGAACCCATTTCCAGATTCATCTCTTGCTATTAACTCGTCTAGCACATAGCCTAGTTAGCAAGATTCAGCCTCTGCCCGAAGCATGGACTAATTAGTCCCCTCGTGCATAGGGCTTTTTCACCCAGCTCAGCCTTGCCTACTTTCATCTTGAGGTAATTTTGCGTGCTCTGACCGCTTTGGCATGTCCTTATCAAGGGGCAACCATATGATATTACCCTATACCCCTTCTACTCATGTGCTTTGCTCATTAAAAACGTCTTGTTCCCTACCTTGCTGGTTGGGGTCAAGGGTCAGCCACCAGGGGCTCGCGTAGGTCTCCATTAACAATATTTGTTAACCTCGATTTAGCAGGTCAAGGTAGGTAAGGCCGCTTCGATGCCAAGTGATGGTTGTATTTAAGACTAGGACCTGGCTATGGACCTTATCATGGGCCTTTGCCCCTAAGTTTCTAACAGTTGTGGTGTCGTAGGATTGCCAATTCTAGATATTGTTTACAAACTGGTGATTGAATTTTCCTCTTCAACAAATGTAAAGCAAAATTCCTCAAGCCACATGAACAAAAGTACAGCTCATTGGCAACCCCTACCCAAGTATGTAATATGAGACAACCATATTCTTGCTTTTGCCTTTTGCATTGTTAAATGTACAGGTTGTAAGGAATCAGTACAATGGTCATGCGCGTCAACACCACACCACAACATCGAATATGTTGACCTGTTAGGGCATGCTATCTCACTAGTATACAGGTTCTATTGTTCTACATTACATTTATGGACTGACAACTTTCCTGTTTTATAACTTACACTCCCATGCATGCAGAACATATCACATACACATCCCCATGCATTAGCATGCAAAAGTCTTAAAGTAAGTACACCTAACAATTTTGTGTTAGTGTTAGTGTCTTAATACTAAATTTAGATGACATCTAACTATTGTATTATGGGACTAATGATGTAAATCTTACAAATATAATAAAATATTTTTTCATATTCTATGGTCATATTTTCATTCAGATCCCTTCAATTAATATATATATATATATTTATATATATATATATATATGAATGAGTGTTTAGATTTCTTAATGAAGGTCTTAATAGACAACGCTAAGAGGCATTCTTTAATAACTTGGGATATTACTCGGACTGGCCATTTAGGAGCCAAGAACCTACTTTGGCAACTCATCGAAAGACTCGCCTTCTCCCAAAAGGCTCCTTAGGTTTCTCAATCCTCCAAGAGGGTTTTCCTCTTAAGCCTATCTGAGTGCTCCTAACATGCATGTTTATCCCTGATACATGGTAAAAGTACTATGATTAGCCCTCTCTTACTAGAAAAAGTACATCTTTATATTTATTAATTACATCTATCATTTATTATAACAATTTTCCTACACGTACTGAGTTAAGCATTGGAGGACATATGCGGGTGAAGAATCCCTGCGTGCATTCTAACTTGTTCTTATGAACACAGTTATATCCCGAGTACATTGGCAACTACTCTAGGAGGGATTAATCCGCTACTGAAAATGCCCCCGAGGGCTTGTTCGAGACCCCAGCTAGAATATCGAAGATCAAATCTACCCAACATACATTTCCACAAGAAGACACTAGCCAGCTATCTGCCTCACTCTACTGCTGCTCCAACATTCTCACCTCACAAATTCTAATTGTTGTCTTTTTGGCAACAACAACAACATAAATCTTACTTAAGGACCACCTAGTTCAATAAGGGAATCACTCTTCGCCCCCTTGTTGCACGAAATAATACCTTTCCTTCTATCTCTTGATTGAAGAAGGATTATTAACGATCATTACGAGGAGCTTCAATAATGTAAATTTTGTTAGAATAAAATGGGGTGAATTAAACTTTTAGCCTTAAAATTATTTTCAAAAATTTAAAATTGAAACAAAAAACAAACTAAAATATAGCAGCACACTAGGACATATAATAGTTCTGCTATACCTATTCCACTACCTTGTCTCTTCACTAAGAATTTAGTCAAACCAACTTACTTGGGTAGTTTTTAAAATAGACTCAGCTACAACCTTTACAAATAGGATAGACACAACCAATGCCTTTTACTAGAATCAGATTTAACCTTTTCAATATTACAAAGAAATGAATAATGAATGCAAGAGAAAGTATAAGATGATACAAGATTACAGACTCTTCTCTAGGGTTTATAAAGAGATAGAATGATGGAAAAATATAGGCTCAATCTCTCTTCTCTTTTTAAGGAATGTAAACAGTAAGGTACTCTTGAAAACTTTAGAATTCTAGAGGTTTTTTTCTTTTTGAAATTCATAGCATTCTATTCTTCTTCAAACATCCAACTCCTTATATGGTATTCTATTTTTTAAAGCTTTTGTTGAACTATTTTGAAAGAAAAAAAAATGTTCTTTGTGTCTTAACTACCATTTTTTATCTCTACAACATCTTACAAAAGCAGTTAGAACATCAAATTTCATGTATAATTTTTCTAACAAATTTATATCAACATTTAATATTATGAAAAGTAGAGATATGTTGCATTTTATATGCTGTAATGGTTATAAATTTCAAATTCTATCAAATATTACTCAAATACAAAGTATTGTTTAATCGATTAAGTTTTATCCTTATTTAAGTATAGATGTTTTGGAATTGACTATTTTTCTGACTTACTTTATTACAAATTTGCTTTTATTTGAATAAATTTTTGAGACAAAAAATTGTAAACTTTACTTCATTGAAAAACTTTATTTACTCGAATATACTAAAAACTTTACTCAATCAATATTTCAAGTACTTGATTATCCTAAGAGCCCTGAGACTTAACACATATCTTGATGATATATATACTCGATTACAAAATGTGTTTACTCGAGTATAGTTGGAAGATTACTCGATTACAAAATTTTAATACTAGATTAATTTTGTTCAGCTAGAAACTTTCATTGACTACTGAAGTATATAACCTATTTAATCTTTACTTGAATAAAATATAATTTGTAATCAATTATCTTTAGAAAAATGTTTGCTTACTCGATTACAAATAAGATTTACTTGATTAACATGACATATCCTATTTGATATTGTTTTAAGACTTATCCAAAGAGAACATTACTCGAGTATAAAAAAAAATTACTCAAATAAAAGATTGAATTCATAAATGATTTGTACTCGATTAAGAAGACTAATTTATTTGATTGATATCCATACGTTCCTTGATTATTTCACTAACACGTTACCATTTTTAGCACACTAGTTTGATCATAATTATTGGCAGATATTCTCCTTGATTCTCATCAATTTAAAGCCTATTGTATTACTTAACACATAATCTTGTACTGAGCCTCATTCTTATCAAATGTTGACATCCTAAACACCCTAGAAAAGAGTTGAGCAAAAAGGAGGATAAACTTTGATCGACAACTAGCATGACTTGGGAAGGGCTTAGGTTGAGAAACTTGAAGATAATAATGATGAGATTCTTGGGATATGTGTAATCTAATGGCTCCACACACCCAAGAGTAGTAGGTGAATTGGGTGTTTATTATTGTTAAAAGTTTGTAAAGTTTTGCAAGATAAATAAGAAAATGGTGAGTCATAAGCAAAAAAATATAAACTAGATTATGCCAAATGACGTGAAGAATTTAGAGTGGTTAAGCTCAACTTAGCTTACATCCACTACTCTAACTCCTTACTAGAGATTTTGAAATCCACCAAACAATTTTCAGATTGTAAGCCATCACTTATTAAGTCAACTAGCTACTAAGTTAGTTTTTCTGGCACAACCCACTCAGAAAGATACAATATGAGAGTCAAATCTCTCAACACTCTCTCTAAAATCTACTTAGAACAAGACTTGAAGAAATCTTTACAATGAATAAAAACAGCCTTGATAGAAAAATGAGAGTGAAAAATGAAACACAAGAAAACTTGAAAATGAATTATATAAAACTTGTAAGCCCAACTTGCAATCTCTTCTTTCGAGCTTCAAAACAACTTTTATATATAAGCTTCATCATCTCTTCTTGAAGATATAGCTATTAGAGACAAAAGGATCCAGAAATCTAATTTGCAGCATATCAAGTATAGTTTGATGGAATTTCTACGACAAAACCAGTCGACTATTTTTGGTAATTGATTGATTGATTCTCAAACAATTAAATGGGTTAGTTGACAATATATAGACTAGTTGACATTTCCTGGAAATTAATCGGTAGTATATAGAGAATGGTCAACATTTCTTAGAAATTAATTGACAGTTCCTAGAACTTTGACTAGAAATAATGTAGTAGTTGTAGGCAGTAAATTACCAAGAACATGTAAAATGGACCATCGACAGTTTTTAAGAATTGATTGACAATTTTTACTCCAAAATGAGTGTTGCATTAAAGTTTTATGAACCCAATTATCATCATCAAAATTAGTACAACAGAGATCGGTTAAGGGTAGATGTGAGCCACCTGCTCTTAAGAAACCCAACTCTTTGTAAGGGTTTAATAGGTTAGGAGTTGACTAGGGACAATGTATTTGTGACCGTTCAAGGAGAGGTTGAACTTCCTAATCAAAAACTCAATTATTCACTGTCGAGAATCAAGTCGTCCTTAGTCAAATCATTAGAAAGATCATCAATCTCACCCTTTTTAGTCTCCCTTATCCTTATGCTTAGTAGGACAGGAGCTTCCTCCATAATCTCTACACGAGACTATCTTTAACTGACTCTATGCCATTACTAGAATGACTACTCAAGATGGACTCCTCAAATGCTCGGATTACCACCTAGCTTATACTAGTACTAAGAGTTTGATTTTGTGAATAAATAAAATTAGACATACTTATGAAAGGAGTAGTACAAGGATGAATGAATGATCAAACATGATGGATCGAGTATCAAACACTTAAAACAAGATACTAAATGCAAGCTTTCTTTCTTATAAAAGGTCTACAAGAAAAAGAAGTAAGGAAAAAAGGGGAAGAAATTTATAGTTTGAGGAACAACAAGTAATGCCCAATCTCGCTCCAAACAAATGACTTGGCAGAGTCTTGGGCATTTATCTCGATAACTCCCCTGAAAAAAAAAAATAAAAAGCATAGGAAAGGGAAGAAAATGCAAGAGGTAAATGGAAGATGAAAAGGCAAGAAAACTCTTACTTGTAGCACTCACTATAAAAAATGGTTATTTTATGGCAATTTTTTTGCGACAGTTTATAAATTGCTGCAAAATTGATTTTTTTAATAGTTTCTTCAACATTTAGGGGCAATTTTAAAAAATTGTAGCAAAATTTAAAATTTTAAAATTAAATTTTGTGATAGTTTTTGAAAAATCAAAGCAAAATTTATAAATTCAAAATTTTAAAATTAAATTTTACGACAATTTTTAAAAAATTATCGTAAAAATTAGAGAATAATTCAATAATTAAAAAATTAAATTAAATTAGTATTTGCGGCGGTTAAGAACTGTCACAAAAAGATTATTAATTTAATAAATAAAAAATTAATAAAATTAAGTTTTATTAATTTAATAATTAGAATTTTTTAATTTTAATTTTAATTATAAGTTAAATTAAATTAAAATTTTAATTTAATAATTAAAAAATTAATTAATAATTAAAATTTATTAAATTAAAAAATTTATTAATTTAATAATTAATAAATTAAATTAAATTTATTATTTTATTTTTATATGCATTGTGTTTTTGCAATTTTACAATTCATTTATTAATCTTATGAGTAAATGAAATTGAAAAATATTTCATTAATAAAATGTGTTGATAAAATCTTTTGTTATGATTTAATATTAATCAACAGATGCATGAGTTTAATACAATATTTGTTACAAATAAATAATACATAATTTATTTTTAAATAATCCTATAAATAATTTATAAAGTTATAAATAAATAATACATAAATACAAAATCCAATTCATGTAACAGGGATGTCAATATACATGTAACAAAGAGAATTGATCAATGGTTTAGTGTTTATAAGTAGGACTATTCTTTTGGTAGATGAATTATGTAAGGCCCCCACTCAGGTCCCCAAGGAACCAGAGCGGGTGCCTTACTACAATAGAGGCAACCTGAACTGATAAGACCTGTCATGCATGCCATTGATAAATATCAAGAGAAAGCTGATAAAGAAAACTTGCCATCACGGCATGTATATCAAAACCTCAACCTGCTATACAACAACTAAACTCTAGACTTACATAGCCTAGGCACGCATAACATACATCACTGGCCACAAAATAACACAATCCATATAGACCCAAATAGACCGAAGAAAAAATACAGTTCGAATGTGGCAAAATGAACGAAAAGAACCCCCTCAGGCTGACATCTGTTAGGTCTGCATGGTCCTGTACACCATCTAACTCCGAAATCGGGACCCACTAGACTAGCCCGCAACTAGATTCTTACCTTTACCTAGAATGAAGAGAAAACAAGGTGAGTCCAAATGACTCAGCAAGCTCATAAAGAAAGGAAGGATAGATAGAGTACATATTAAGAGTAACTCTACATCTCAAACGCATAACAAATCAAAACTCATGCATAACATGCCATGCAATCTCATAAACTGTCACAGGTACAAACTGCATAAGTAACAATGCACATATATAGGATCTTGGGGCCCAAATAAAGAATGCACTAGCATCTAAGTCCTTATCACAAACCTGCTACTGCCCTTAAGGCGAACTGTATCTGTACTACGAGCTGAAGCTCGCCTAGGTGGGAGTGACCACACCCTCTGGCCTGCATAAGCGACCAAAATAAAACTGGGCACGCTGAGGCGTCCCTAAATAACTCGGTTCGGAAAACCCGACACCGTACAGCTGTATCTCAAAAACTGGCGCCAAGCCTATGCAAATGCAACAAATAAGGGGTGGCGTAGTAGACCGGACAGGATACAAAGCCCCCATAAGCCAAGCATCCCACCAAGCCTCGCCCAGCTAGTAAAACACACGCCAAATGCAAATGCTCGTGTCTACCAACTACAGATAAATATAATATGATCGTGTAACAACCACTCAAGTGTAAATAAACCACACAAAATGCATAAACTCTACTTGAGTGAACGTTTAGTACTTGGATGAGTTACATGAGTTTAACTAATTAAAGCAGTGAAAGCAGTGTTAGAGACATACGCCCGTTCCCTATGGACACTACCAGGCCACCAACCTGAAGATGCCTATCTTCATTCCATTTAGAGAGTAAAGAGTGAACAAACCCTCTAGAAACACCAATACGACTCACGAGCATAGTTACCTTGATCCTGTATTTACTAAGCTGGAATAGACACACTCTCTTATAGTTAAATAAAATAAAAGATGACGAACTCATATGTATGAAAATGTATAACTTACGCATATTATTCTTATTGTATTTCCTTTACTCATTTTATTTTATACTTCATAATAATATTTCGCTACATATTATTAAAGTAAAATATGATAATGATAAACATATTTATATTAAGATAAGATAACATATTAATATATAAAATCAAGAGTATTAAATATAACTAAAATCCATATTATTTATAAGACTAACAAATAATATAATATATGTTAACACTAGTATTATTTAAATGCTAAATATTCCCCAAACACACCCAACGCACATAGTGGCTGGTTGCAGCCCATCTTCACATTGCTTATATATATATATATTATCAAGAGTATTAAATATAACTAAAATCTATATTATTTATGAGACTAACAAATAATATCATATATGTTAACACTAGTATTATTTAAATGCTAAATATCCCCCAAACACACTCAACGCGCAACCCATCTTCACATTACTTATATATACCATTATACTTACACGCAGACCTTTCCTCTTCCCTCATATCCAATTTTCGACCAAGCTATACTCTTCCAATTTAATGAAATCCGGCCATTAGCTTTCACATCCAATTAATCAGACTTCATATCTAGAGTTCATAGGGGATTTTAACAACAACAGTAGGCTGGCCATTCGGCCAAAACAGAACTGCGTATATATATATATATATATATATATATTTATACATATATGTGCTCATATATCTATCTACACTCAAGAGATCTATTAGCTAAGGAATGCTGGAAAAACAACCAAAAGGTAGAGAAGAAACTCCCACTCGACTGCCATCTCTCCCATTTATAAACATAATCCACTGTAAATATATATATATATATATATATATTCCGAACAATTGGACTACCCCAAAGAAAACCCTCATATACCGTCATTCACAACCCTAAAAAGAGAAAGGAAGGAGGAAAGGCTTGCCTATTAAACCTGCCAAGACCGAACAGCAAACCAAAAAATTGCCCTTGCTCTGCACTCCTTCTTCTTCCCCTGCTCAAGCAATTTCCTCTGCCTTTGCTAACCGAACGCCAAATTCCCTCTCTCACTTTCTCTTTCCACTCAAATCTCCTCCACTAATCCACCACTTCAATTGGCTTTACGCAGTGGCTTAGGAACTTGGAGGTAGATGAAAGTGGGCAACAAAAGCTGCTGGGAAATGCTTTCAACTTATGATAATAATAATAATAATAATATCAATAGTAATAAATGTAACAGTGAGAATAGTAATAATACTAATACTAACTATAATAACAATATTAATAATAATATTGACCATAATATTAATATTGATAATAGTGTGCATACACACTTTAATTAAAACCCACTAACACATGATCAATTTTAATTAACAGTTCTAACACCTTAAACTATCAAAGCATAGATAATGAACTTAAAAGCGATAAATTTCGGGCCACTACAAATTAAGCATGACAAAGTAATGTTATGTTAATGAAGTGTTATATGAAAGCATGATCACTTCTATTTCATAGTAAGAATTAATATTAATTACGCGCAATCATTTTAGATGTGGAATAGCTATAGAAGTTAATTTTAAAAAAATATAGTTTTCCACTCAATTATGACTGCAATTAATGGTATTATATTTGAATTTCTAATTAAATATATATAAATGTAAACTATGTGTAAAAAAAAATTAAATTAAAATATATATTAAATATATAATAATTTACTATTGATATTGTACTCATTGTTTTATTCTATTATTACAATTTTGATTGTTTAAGACATTTAATAATTTTATGAGTCGGTGAAATGAAAAATTATATGATTCATCATAAAAAATTATTTTGATCATAATATGATTATAATTAATTACTCGTTTGATTTATTTTTACCATAACATAAATATGTTTTTCTTTCCCTTGAGTTAGCACTTAGAATAGAGATATTGATTTTGTAATAGCTTGTTGAATTAAGAACAACAATATATCAAAAGCAAGCTCCTTAATGTATTGTTTGAAAGTAAAGCAATATCACTACAAGACAAGTAGCGTAGTTCAAAATTTTGAACCTTACCCTAATCCTGCCGATTGAATCAATGTCGAGATCAAAGCAATCACATACATAATAAAATAAATCTAACTTTTAGATTTCAAAGTCGTCTCGAATTCAAGCCCTCCAAGTATTCAGCCTCTAACTCATAATACGTAGCACGCGTCCTTTGTCTAGTAGAGCGGAATGAGAGTCCTAACTCTTTCTCCTCTTTGGCTTGTGTATAGATGGAAAGAAGAACCTCCTCGTTTAATTGATGCTAAAAAAGAGAGAAAATGAACGGCAATTTTTTTCAACTCTTGACAAACAAGAACAACAAAATAAAATCTCTTAATTGGGCAACCCTTAAAATTGTATTTATAGAGGAAGAAGATCTCCTAGGGTTCCTAAACCCTAATGAATATAGGCTAATCCATTTATCCTAGTCCAATTAGGAGCTTAATTAAATTATCCAATTTTAGATCTAAATCTAAATAAAAATATTTGATCCAACTCTAATTTGACCCAAATATAATATTGAATTTAATATTTAGCTCAAATATTAATTTAAGCCCAATTCTAAATATGAGTTTAAATAAAATATTTGGTCCAAATCTCATTTGATCCAAATATAATATTTCATTTAATATGTGGCCCAAATACTCTATTTAGTCTAAATATTAATTTAAGCTAAAATATATATATATATATTATTTCGTATTTGTCACTCCAACAAATATAAGTTATTAAATTAGAAACTCATTTCGAATTTAATCAATTGACAATTTAGGAAACTCGTTCCTATATGATGACCTCTCATCATATAGATATCATTATGTTTATTTGTTCTTCTTTTTGTGAGAACCTACAATGGCACAACTACTTGTTGAAGTGTCCCACTTAACCATACGTCTGCTCTCCTAATTTAATCCTTATGTCACTTGATTATGATCACATGAGTTCTCTTCAATCCTCTGGATATCCTTATTTAATCAATAACTCGTTATTAGTCTCTTTCATCATGATCATGGATTTAAAGTGAATATCTACTGAATGTGACTTAGATACATCATCCTCTATGAAGGGACAGACGAGTCTCATCTTGGTTATGCACCCATGTCCATAAGCCTCATGATATGCCCAACGATTGCCCAGGTGCAGCCTTTGTCTAAGACCATCGAAACGATGTCAAAGCATACCAGTCTTCTTATGAGATGAATGTGATAACCTCAGATTCAAGGATTAGTTACACCCATCTCGTATGAGAATTCCATTAACATATAAGCAAAATAGATTCTTATAGCGAGTCATGTCCAGTGACTTGTTCTTCAAAATTGGTTGCATATGCACTTGTCTAGGCATCCACATATTTATGGGTGTGAGACCCCTAATGCCATCGAATAGCATAGACATAGCACATATAAGTCTTATTGCAATTGTTAATGTTCATTCTTAACATTATCACGACTTAGGACATTTAATGATGTCTACAAACTGTGATGTATCGTTTCACATCTTTATAGATTAGTCACAATATACATTATATGGACTTCTATCTAGTATCATCAGGTTATTACAATAATAACAAGAAACTAATAAAACAACTTCTTATGAAATTGAATAACTTATTATTGAACTATAAATATGATTGTAATTATCAGTGTACAAAACACCTAATCTGATTGGGTTTAGAGCACCTACATTAACATTGTATAAATCGATTGTGGACTAAAGTGTATTAAAATAAAAGCAAGCTATAAATTTTACGTTTTTTTATAATTATTGTATGAGTAGCAATGTTATTCGATAATAATAATATATAGAATAAATTATACGCAATCTCCTTAGTGTATCTTTAAGCTATTCGGATAGGCCTTGTTTCTTCCTAGGGTGCATTCGGATATGCCTTGGACATTCGAATATCCCTTAACTCATCCGAATATGTTATCTTAAACTCGAACTCCTAAGCCACTTCTCGACTATACCAAGTTTAGATGACGGTGGAAGCTTCTCAACCAGCCATGCCACGTGTCCTAACCCTATTTCCACTTGTCCTTAGCATATATAATCGAGAGTAAGATGAAAAGCGGATTATTTCTCAAAGAAGAAGAAAGAGGCTTAGTTGTATTCGAGACTCTTCAAGCAAGCTTCCTTCATTTCTTTGCCTTCGTGATTTTTGATTCTTAATCTGGCACGTGTGTAATACCCCATATTTTCATAAGGTTGTCACGTATTTTAAGTGAGTTTAAAATACCCAAAAAATGGCTTCATAGCAAAATAAATTGTTGAATCAATGGAAAAGAGTACCCTGGGACGTAAATATTTGAGGAAATAGGACATTTAAAAGGGTTACAAAGGTCTTAAGGGAGAAGTTTAGTTTCTAAGATAGGGGCAAAATCGTAAATATTAAAGTTCAGGTAAAAATGTAATTTACCTAAAAATTAGGGATATTAGCATAATTAATCCTTTTTCCATGGGCATAAGTGCAATTAAAAAATGGCTCAGGGACCAAATTCAAAGGCTCGTGATGACTTTAGAGATAAAGATAAAATCTCGTGATGACTTTAAGGATAAGATTTGGATAAGATTTGATAAGATCTTGTTTGGATAAGATTTAATTAGATATGATTTAATTCAGATAAGAATGAATGTAGAAAATTTTAAAATATTTGAAATGATTGGAATATCTTAAAAGATTCGAAAAAGATTTGAAATGATTAAGAAATATTATAATATAATGTGACTTACTTGGTGGCCAAGTTTCAAAGCCTATAAATAGGGTGTTCATGGTTAAGGGTTTTCTCATTCAAAGTTGTGATAAATTTGTGCTAGACGAGAGTGTTTCAGGTTTAGTGGATAGAGGGCTTTTAAAGCATATGCAAGGCATCACACGCGCAAAGCACTTAGGTAGTGCATAAGGGCATGTAAAGAGGTGGTTTGGTCAAAAGACTTAAGGATTTGCACAAATTTTGAGGAATCCCTAATTAAGTTCAAGGTGAGACTCTAATACTCAAAACTCCTATTTTTGTGTAAATCTCCTATGCATGACACTTGTTTTATGTAACGTTCTTGTACGTAAAATCCTATTGTTCTTTTACGTGAAATCATGCTGCATATATGAAATGTGTTTTAATGGAAATATGTATCGTTGGTTTTCAACTATTGCATTTATAAAATCCGTGTGGCCATACTGTTGTACCTATCTGTTGTTACCCAAGAGCAAAAGTCTGGATATCCCCCGAGAGGCGCTATGCGTGCATCATCAAGAAAGCTCTTGTGGGGAAGACCGTGAGTCTAAGGGACAACGAATGTAGTGTTTGCATGAGTTCTATGAGGTCGGGGCAGGATGACATCGTTAGAGACCTCTTGAGAGGAGTTGTGTGTGCACCATTGAGAAAGCTCTGGTCAGAGGAGGCTGACATTTTCACGAGGCACTTCGGAAATATTTCTCGTTATTTCATCATACGTTTTATACATGTTCATGCATTTATATAAACTGTTTTGGAGTTCTCACTAGAAGGTTCATCTTCTAATTGAACTATGTCCTTGGAATATTCAAATGTTCCAGGTTCAACAAGCGGATCTAAAGGAAAAAAGATATCTGAAGAATAAGCTCGTTTTGCTGTTTGTAGCGTGTTTTAGCATATCTTTAAGTATGTATGAGAAATTTGGTTAATGCAAACCTTAGTACGTTTTGTTTATGTTTGAGGCGTTTAGTCATAGCTTTTGAGAGATCATATCCATGTAATGTGTTTTGTAGACGTCTTGAACGGTTTCTTTATGTTAAATAAAGCATTATGTTTTTGTACCATATCAGGTTTGATCTAGTTTCCGTTTGCAATAATATCACCTGTCTTAGCTATTTGATTATTGGGTTTGATAAGATGAGAAGGTGAACTTGGGATTCTTTTTGGAATTGTATGTTGTACATTAGTGGATGTGATGTGAAAAAAATATATTGTTGAAAATCCTAAGTTATAGAATACGCCCGAAAAATTTGGGGTGTTAAAATGTGTACTCCCTAGTGTTTCTTGCAAATCGTTGTCTGACCTATCTTCCATGGTTGTGAGTACTTGATGGTTGAGGTTGCGGATTGGGATAAAGGTTGGGTTTGAGAAAGTGGTTTAGGGTTTAGGAACTCTAACGCATTGAACCTTTAGACTAGACCCTGGAACTGGTTGTTAACCATAACAAGAGATGATTGTAGGCCATGCATATACGATTTTAGGTGACAGTATTAGTGGAAATAAACACATATGTGGTTAGGCTCCTGAGAAACTATAACGGCTCGTTCCCACCTACGGGCACTACCGGTGAATAATTAGTCGGATTACTCACACACAACTCCAAACTAATGAAGAGATGAACTATGTTTCGTTGGGAAACATCCTACGTGGGGACTAGGTTTCGTCCTTCCCTTCGCTACACTCGAGGAGTGGGTCCCAAAATAATTAAAGAACCACAACGAAACGAAACCCGAAACCCGAGTGAGCTTCACCTTTCTTCAGCTCGTCTCACCACAAGCCAAAGGTAACGCAGGCATAAAATTAGCACACCAAATATCCACTGAGTACTAGGGATTTGTGGAAAGTATCGCTATGATCCTTACCTGATCCTAAAACTGGCTCCACCAAACAAGCCACTATCAACCAAAAGTCTACACAATCATATACTATAATATATCGATTACAACAAACTGGACATCATCTAGTGCCTAACAATAAACACATTCACACACAAGGATATATATACATACTACCACATGAATACATATAGAAGATAATACAATTCACAACACAGGAAACAATGCTAGTCGCCACTTCAACCTCCCAACATCAACCCTGCTTGCATCTGAACTCACAACATTTACAACACGAGGTAAAACCTCATGAGTCACAATGACTCAATAAGGGTGCAAATGAATGTAAACAAGATAATATATGCAATGCAATGACAATTAAATATGCATGAGTGACGAGGCATCACTGCTCTCCGAACCTACTTATTCGAGGCACTTACCTCCCATATTACCCCTAGCATACATTTAGTCTCTCCCATGGCCATATGACTCCACTAGACTACCTATTAAGCATGCACAACACACCACTGCACACAATATATAATTAACCATATTACCAAACATTCGCATGCCCACCACCATTAGGGTCGTCCCTTACCTGGCTCAAAGTCTTATCTCTGTCACGGTCGAGAATGCTAGCCTGAACTTTGAACTCTTCTAAGATCACCGTCTCCTCGATCGGCCCTAGATGTAATCACAAAACCCGGCAACAAAATTAAACCAATGTTTATGTTTTTACTATTCACCACAAAGACCTACTCATCAACTTCAAACAACCCCAATCAGAGCATAATCCAACCATCACTTCACATTACATTATCTCACATAATGCTATTAACTCGAAAATAAAGAAATAAATTTACCTCAGTCAACTCAAGGAGAAATCTAAAAAACGCCCATACCGGCACTATCTCCTGAGCTGTCACCTTGCACTCAAATTTCCATTTTTTTGAGCTTTTGGCAAGCTTCTTTAGCGTGGAAATAATTTTCAGAATTTTTTGAAATTTTTTTCTATTTTTCCTCTAATTTCTCCATTTTTTTTGTTTTTCCTTTATTTTCTTTTTCTATTTTTTTTTCTTTTCTTATTTTCTTCTTCACAGTTCTTCTCTTTCTCCTGCGTGCGACCTGCTCCTTCTTCATCCTCAACGTCGACCACCCTTGGCCTCCGCTAGCTGCGGCCACGATCAGCCCCGCCACCGGTCACCGTAGCATTACCGCACACAAAGCCACCTGCCATCGACGCCTCTAGTACGAGCCTCCACTGCCGAACCCCCTTTGCGCGCAACCAGCTGCCTTCGAACTCCATCGTGCAACCATGGCTGGCTGTCGCTTCAACCTCTGTTGTTGCATCGGCCAGCCACCATCACGCCTTGGCTGCCTCCGCCATCGATCGCTACTCTAAGCGGTCGTTGGTCGCTGCTTTATCGTCAGTCATGGCAGCAGCTACCATGGCTGATCGACCCTCTCTCTGTCTCACCTCTCTCTCTCGCAAGTTCTCTCTCGATCTCTCATGATCTCTCTCTCGATCAAGCCTCCTCTTGATCTCTGCCTCAAATTCCATTGGTGTTGAGAGAATGGGCAATGCTGGAAGCTTGCCCAGCGCATCCAATGTATATGTATATATATATATATTATATTTAATTATACACATTAATTACACAATAAAACACATAATTATTTAATAATTACACATCAACCCCACTAATACTCCATAATCCCACTTAGGGAATTTTAATAATTGCATTTAGACCCTCTAAGGTCTTAAATAATTACCCTCAAGACATTAAAAATCTTGATTTCCCAACATTAATAATCGGTCATTACTCGATAGAACCGATCTCGTCCCTGTGCCTTCACAAGACCCTATCTCAACTTGAAAACACTTTAGGGTTAACTTATTCATAAAATCAGGCCAGGCTTCAGGGCCCTCTAACTTACCAGCGACTTCTCGGTTGCCCGATACGAACATTTAGTTCGAGCAACAATTTAAACTTATACAAAAACTGATCCAGAAACTATTCTCGATCCAATTTCTTTTAGCGTCATTAGCCTCACATCAAGACACTTGTCAATCTTATGCCCTCTTTCTCGGGCATCCAAATCCCAGGGTATTCCCTTTCGTTTATTCGACATTTTGCTAATTCATTTCTCAAAACTACCCCCAGGGCCCGCCGGACCGCTCACTAACCAAATTACCAAAATGCCCCTCCCCCAGGGCACCATAATTTCATTTCACGCTTCTCTCTCAAAGAGCATTCTTGAAAATTTTCTCTTATTTTTTAACACCAATAGCACAAGGTGTTTCATTCCACCCCCCTTAAAAAGAATTTTGTCCTCGAAATTCACTTTCACGATTCCTCTGCCTGAGACAATCTTGTTTTCAAGCCACTTCCTCATTCCTACATTTATGAATCTCATAGCCTCATCATTCGCTTAAGTTACCATCACTCAAGCTTCTACTTAAGTTATCGATCCTTTAATTCTCGAGGATATTCATCTACTGATGCCACTTTGGCCTCCTGCCAAAACCCATAACTAGCCACTAGTCATAACACGTGACTATTGCACTAATACCCATCTCCTTGATGGATTTCAACTGTCTCCTTGCATCACCTTGCAGTTAGCTTCCCATTTTTCTCACATCAAACCAAAACCATAACACGATAATGCCAGTCAATCTCGTTAACACTGCATCACTGATCAGTCAGCAATAATTTTACACTGATTGCACAGGGCAACGTTTCCCATATCGAACCCACACAACCACGATTTTTATGCTGATCACACACACGACAACGTCTTAGCACTGATCAATCGCAATAGTGTCACTTCTAGTACCCACTAAACACACTAACACTTATTCACCCATCGTATTTCGTCATCAATCATATGCATGTATAGCTTAAGTCGATTCTCATGGCAACCTCTCATTATCGATTGACTATCACTATGCTAGTACTATATGGGAAGCAACCATCTAGCTCATTTAGCCATACTTGACCATTTTATACATGGTCTACTACCTTGACCAGCCGAGCTTCACTTATCTCTACGACTCAAGCATAACCCACATACCCATACTTTATCCTAATGGGTAATTTTGCGCTTTAGCTAATAACGTGCACTACCCAAGTCCACACCTTGACCTTAATGAAGTACGCACCATACCACCGCTACAACAAATTTTAGATTAAGAGGCATTTAAAAATGCCTTAATAAATAGTTTATTGGGGCATTTTAACTATTAGGGCATTAATAATAATGCCTCATGTAACTGTGCCTCAAAAGCGTATTGAGGCACTTACAAATACCTTAAAAACAACTATAAATTTAAGTTTGTTGTGACACTTAAAAATGCCTAAAAAATCACTATAAATTTATTTTTCATATCCCTACAAGATCTTCTCTTAATTCTAACTTACTTCTCCCTCGACTCATACCCTGAACCTTTCCTTCTTCTTGCACACGCGTGACCACCTAATCTACACATCATCTTATTAATTTATGTGCCTATGTTTATTTTATAGTATATCTAAGTTTCATTAGAATTATTCTATTGGGGCACTTAAGATTTGTCTATTAGGGTACTTCATCAGAGTGTCTTGTTAGAATTATTTTAATGGGGCATTTCAAAAATTATGCCCTATTAGATTTATCTATTAAGACACTTATATTTCTCTATTAGGGCATTTCATTGTCGTGCCTTATTAGAATTGTTTTTTGGGGGCACTTCTTTAAATTGTGCCTTAAAATGGTATTTTATAGGGCACTTAATTGTTGTGCCCCATTAAAGTTATTGTATTGGGGCATTTTTTTAGATTGTGCCTTAAAATGGTATTTTAGATAACACTTTCTAAAAAATGCCCTAAAAAAGATGGCTCAACAAATCATTTTTGTTGTAGTGCACTCTTCTAACTAGGAATTCTTTCCATGCTCGACAAAGATACTGAGGCTTTTCCCATTGGCCGATGCCGCTTGCCAACTGGGGCCACTTACCCCTACCTAAGAATTTTCATTGGGCAGCCCCTCTTAAATAGACTGCACCCGGTCCTATATTTCTACCTTGTTAGGCTTTCTCTTGGTTGTCAAACCCTATAATGAGTTAGTGGTCATACCATTTCGCCATCTGGTTGTGGAACCTTTAACCACAGCCCTCATCATGCCTATCATGTTTACTACAAGTCTTCGATCCCTGCCCACCTGCACAATCATTGTGTTGCCCTTGTGCACTCGGTGGGTTGTCAGCCAGTCTCACGGCTGGGCTGCTCCCAGAAGGACACACTCGGTCCCAACACTAGTTCCTAATAGCATGGGTCGGGTCCGTCACTGCTTACATCACACCCACAACATTACTTCTAGCTTTTGGTCCCACACCTACCACCTAAAGCTACCATGGTTACACCAACATCCTTGTAACGACTTTTTAGCCAAGATTACCAACCTAGCCTCATTCATCTTCGTTTCTGCTACAATCTCCATATTCTCAAGCTTATTGGGCTATCTCGATATTTGCATCTGTTGGAAATGTATGCCCTAAAGACACGTTTTATTTAATTTATGGTAATGATGTTTTCTTTTAGTCAGTTTATGGCACATATATCATTTGTATTTAATTGTTGGAAAAGTGTCCATGCTATTAAGTAAGTGATTCATGTGATGGGTCGTTCTTCACAGTTAGGCATGAATCATGGGTACTTAATAAGAAAGAAAAATATTACTCTTGATCTTTTTATAGAATTGGGCATTCTATCATGATAAGATCATTGTGAAATAGATCCTAATGGAGGATGGATTGCCTTAGCCAGTAAACAGTCTGTTTACTCTAATTGTACAAGCGCATTTGGAATGCGTAGAGTGGACCTGTGATAGAAGCTAATGACAAAGAACTGATTATCATGGAGCTAGTCTATCACTGCTACTACGTGGACGAGTACTCTAATACTTGAGTATTAGTTGGTGGTCTAGTGAACCTAGAGCTATATTCTTAGATTCACTATAGGTGAGATCTAACAAAGATCAATAACCTTGTGAGTTGGGAGTGTGGTTTCTAATTAGCTAAGACAGACTAATACAAGATAGTTTATGTGATTCACCCCCTTGTGATTGTCCAAAAATAATCAAATAATCCAGGGCCCTAGGAACGTGACTTAAGAGTGTGTGCTTCTGGGTAGCTCCCAGTGATGAGCAAGTACATTCGAGTAGTCACAGATTATTGGACTAGTGATCTAAGGATGGTAGAAATCATTTAAAGAGGTGTTAGTACATTATTCCTTTCTAAATGATGGGTGTTACGCAGAAGGGTATTTTTGTCATTACACTAGTAGGTCAAAGACATTGCACATGCAAAATTATTCGTGGGGTCAGTGTTACCATATGGTGATAGTTGGAACACTTAGGATGACAAAATATAGCTACTAGGTAGTAGGGATATTTTGGTCATTTTAGTAGCCATAAATAATTTGTCTTTTGGTCCTCGGGGTAGCTCGATATAACTCATGTATTTTTAATACATTTGGCATGTTGGGTGAATTACATTGAGAGAGAATTATTTTATTCAGAATGGTCCATAATTAATTGGGCTAGAATAAAATAATAAGTTCATTGGTTTTAATTAATTAATTGGGCTAACCCTAGGGTTTGGCCCACTAGGGTTTTAACCCTAGGGTTCTCCCTATATATATTCTCTCTTTGTTGGTTTTTTTCACCCTAAGTCGTTTTTCTCTTCTTCACCAAGAGAGGCCACGAGTTTAGAGTCATACCTTGGAAGATCAAGAGATCTGATGCGAAGGAGCCGACGGATTGCAGGACAGCCGTCATCTCCACCACGCGAAGAAGCTCCCGCGCCTCCTCCTCCCGTCGCTCCATTCCGCCCGGTAATCCGAAGGAAAAGTAAGCTTTCTAGATTCTAATCATGACGAGGATAGTTTTTATTTAAAAAATGCTTCTGTTGCATGCTTTGATCCTCGTGTTGGTCCTTCAGCATCTTGCCTTGAAATACGTGCATAATCTCGATTTGCATGTCAACTTCGAAATTTGCACAAGTCATTTCATCTTAAGCCTCAAAGCACTCTTGACTTAGCCTCTTAGACTTCTTCGGTATGTGTGTCTTGACCTCGAAAGCATGCAAATCCTCGATTCTCGTGCATCACTTCAATTCCCGTGCACTACCTTTATTTTTGTGCACTACCTAGAAACACGTGCTCGAACCATTTTTCTTGCCAAAATCTCCGAAATATTAATAAATCTCCATTTCCTACTTTTTTAGGATTTTTCCCACATTTTTCGGGATTTTCTGGTATTTTTCAATTTTTTTCATATATATATAATTTTTTTTCCATTTCTTCCTTCCTTCTCATTTCTTTCTCTTTCTTCTCCTGCATCTTCTTCTTCCTTCTTTCTTCTTCCTTCTTCCTTCTTCCTCTACAACGCACCGACCGTGCAAACAGCCACCAGCCGCAAGTGTCGCCACCACCTCCGACGGCTGCCACCGCCCGCTCGACAATCGCCTACAACGCCTGCTCCAACATCGACCACGAGCCACTGCGTGGCTTCCTCGCTCCCCAGCCACTGATCACATCTCCTCCTAGCCATCATCGTCGGCCCAATCAACCCTTGCATCGAACAGATCCGGCCATGCCGTCGTCGCTTCCTAGTCCCTTGCACAGCCACCGGCCACCGCCTGGCTTCTACCGGCCAGCACAGTGACCATCGCCGCCTCTACAGCTGCTTCCAGATCTAGGTCGATCCAACCTGATCGGCTTAACCCAACCCGCTTCAGGTTTGACCTATCCCTGATTCGATCCATTATATCTAACCCATATCTGATTTGACCCATTCAATTAGATCTTACCCATATCTAACTTGCTTAGATTTAGCCATAACCTAGATCTATCATGCTAAGGTTCGACCCGTTTTGATGCAGTGCCTGCCGAGTTCTAAGGAGACGGTGTACTCCACACTGCATCTTTGCTCCTTATTTCTGTCATGAGGAAGGATCCACTTATTTTGCTGCCATCCACCGCATTTTTGGTGTTAGAAATGCCTCCATCTTCTTAGCCTATCTTCCGGTAAATGATTGGCTTGAAGCTACTATAACACTCTTATTTAAAGCTCAAGCCCGACTTCAGGATCCTGTCTATGGATGTGTATCCCACATTCTAGCTCTTTAATAGCAGGTTAGTGATCTGCAAGCTTATCGAGCTCTATTGCAGGATTCACTATTCATATACTATTCTTCGCATCCCCAATCTGTTCCTCATCCTGATCCAAACCTAAATTGGAGCTCCGATCTTTCCATCATCCCAGAGAACGTCCCTCATCCTAGTTTTCCAGAGACTACTCTTTTATCTTACCCTGGCAAAACTAGCAGTAGTCAGATGCCACTTCCAAACGACATCAATGAGCTACGACCCATCGTTTTTGGCAGCCACCATCGTCACTAAGCATCGGCACATTATCAGTTTTATGGTTTGTCGCCCTTTTTTTTTTTTTTTTAGTAATTGTATGGCTTGATCTCGTGTAACTGTATTGAACATATAGAATGAATATTATGTTTTGAGTACTTTAACATTTCATTCCCTTGTCCTACCCTCTATCGCATATCAATCATAAGAAAATTATCTCAACCTCTTGCAGTTGTTTAATAATTAATCGCATCCAGGTAAACCCCGAGTCTTAATTGTCATCTCATTCTAAGATTAGAAATTTACATTCTCAGTCAGGCTACACAACTTTCAAACCGTCGTGCCCCGCCAGCGACCCTACCACGACACTACAGTCCCCATAGAAATCAGGTTTAACTCAGACATAACCTACAGTTTGCTCCAGGTCTTCGACATCTAATCGTCTCCACCGCAGACTAGTTACCCCACATAGAGGGTCGCGGTCCCTCAACATGAGCTAACCCAATGGCCACCTACCACCTGCATTTAGTGGTCCTTAGCATTATTCCATGCTGGAGCCATTCTTCGTTCCTTGGGTTCCACTCTTTATGGACGTCTTGAGACACCACATGGTCTCATCGAACCAGCTGCTCGACAATCTATTCTCACATAGACAACTACATCATCCTATGTGCATAACCGAGTCATTTCCTAACTCATGATCTCTCAGCCACTCAACCGAGATTACTTTTCAACACCAAGAGTCTAATCATCACAATACACAAGTCATTATCGTTGACCACTACCTTAGTCCTTCAGTCACCTGGACCTTCATGGAGGGCTAACGGTCGTACGGAACTAAGACTCTTACTCGACATAATGCCTATGGCGCCACTCCAGATCTTCTGCATCTGATTTTTACCTGCAGTTCGCTATGTTGCTCCGGCCAATGGGCCACCTGCCAATACCACGAGCCAACTCACTAGTCCTCTGTCACATGGTCCATAGCATCAGATCTGTCACTACGAGCCTTGCATCTGTAACATTAACGCTATATTAAAGCCTCCGCAAGTTGCAATGGTTCCACCACCATCTAACGAAAGCAACCTCATCAGGTTGTCCTTGTCTTGATAACCTCAAGCTTACTCCATGAGCGTTGTTCCTCAAGACTTTACATCTCTTACAACCTAGGAGTATCTCGAACCAATCCAACTCTTAAGGCCTCATGATCTTACCCCACGAGATCATAACTCATGACTTTCAACCACATTCCGAAAGATTCATCTTTCCACAACAATGAATCCATGTCCATCATGATTCACTTTGCCACCAAGCTCATTCCAAAGCTTGATCATCTTTCCTTCGATGGGTCGCTCACCGACAGATTTATCGAGCTTCAATAAAAGTAATAAGTTAAAACTTAAGCCAATCCATCCTTTAACAACTCAACTAGTATCGATCTCTCAATCCATACCCATTATGCTAAGTCTACCTCAGGTTCCAGCACCCATCGTCCAGAGCACCTACTGTCACCCTCCAGGTGAATCGAGATCTCACGTCTCCCCTTACATACCCACGCATGCATACAATCACTACTCCTAGCTCGGCCTTCCAACATGCCTTACTAGGGCTCCCATGACTTTAGAATTTCAACCCGGGCCTCTACCTCACTCGCCACGCCCCTGCATACTCGGCGTCCAAAGTTGGCATGTCCGGTGTGTGTATAGCCCATGGATGTCCTGTTGCCACAAACTCATTTCCCCCGGCCCACATACTCATTCATACCCCTCATTGGGTGACCACCTCGTCTCCCAAACAAGGATTTTGTGACCTTAGGCGTCATCTCTGACCCCAAGCATCACAATGAGGGTCTATTCACCTCTCACCTCCCGACCTTAAACGTCCTACCTGGCCCCAAGCGTCATAATGAGAGTTTATTTAACCCCTTATAATCATTCACATGAACGGTCTCTTAGCTCTTCACAACAAGGACTACTAATCCTATAGCTTCCACACGCACGTCAACACATGCCTAACTCATACATTCCCAATCTGAATCCCTCTGAATATTAACTCGACTCGTTAAGTGTTTTTCATCTCATTCTATCCTCACTAGGATCCATTTTCCACACACATATCCTTCCCTGGGATAGACCTAGTTTCATCTTCAAAACAACTAGGGGTCACTCATACCCTAGGCACATCTCCTCTGGGATCATTACAACGATACTCTCACATCGTACTGTATACATATAGCAGGCATACATCATACACGACTCCCTTTAGAGTCATTACTGCAAGTAACCTTACTCCCTAGAGCTTGTCACATGGCCTATTAACGACTCATCTCCTTAAGTATCGAGCTAAATCCCACCTTAGCTCATTCCATCTCAAGTGCACAAGCCTTACTACACCACTTACAAGGGAAAAATTGTATTCCCTCATACATGCTTGGCCAATCCCCAACATAGGGACGCTCAACTAATCCCTTCCGATTAATTATGCCTCAAGCTCTGCTTGCCCCATCATGACTCTTGTCATAACTCGGCTTCGTGTCCCCACACAAGTCTCCACAATTTGATCTCAAGTAATTCTTATCCTGAGAACACTTAATATTCCCAAATTCCCAAATTTAGGTTTCTTGACACCACACCCACACCTGGGTCTTTGGTTCTTCATTGCCTCGACCTGTATACTTCTTATAGGTATATCATTTCAATCCACGATATTTTCCTATTCCTGGAACCGGGATATCTAAACATACCCTTCAAGTCATCGCAGGCCTCAACGCCTCTACCTAATCCCTAGGATCCCCGGACCACATGTCAAACTTTCAAGATCATCGGATCAATCATGCATCACAACCTCAAAGTCACAAACCAACTGTTCCTGACCCCAACTCAACAGCTAAGACATTCCTACTCACCTCCACATCACACCAAACAATCCCTAACTCAAAATTTTGGCAATCGCTCACATAAATCACTTCACCAACCATACATGACACCACTAACACGCTAGCTTTCCCCACTCATATTGCTAGCCATGCTCTGATACAAACTGTAATGGACCGTTCCCACTTATGGGCGCTACTGGTGAATAATCGGCCGGATTACTCACACACAACTCCAAACTAATGAAGAGATGGATTATGTTTCATCGGGAAATGTCCTAGGTGGGGACTAAGCTTCATCTTCCCCTTCGCTCTACTCGAGGAGTGGGTCCCAAAACAATTAAAGAACCACAGTGGAACGGAACCCGAAACCCGAGTGAGCCTCACCTTTCTTCAACTTGTCTCACCACAAGCCAAAGGTGACCCAGGCACAAAATTAGCACACCAAATATCCACTGAGTACTAGGGATTTATCGGAAGTATCACTATGATCCTTACCTGATCCTAAAACTTGGCTCCACCAAACAAGCCACTATCAACAGAAGTCTACACAATCATATACTACAATATACCGATTACAACAAATTGGATACCATCTAGTGCCCAACAACATACACATTCACCCACAAGGATATATATTTACCATCACATGAATACATACAAGAGATAATACAATTCACAACACGGGCAACAATGATAGTCGCCACTTCAACCTCCCGACATCATCCCTGCTTGCATCTAAACTCGCAAGATCTACAACACGAGGTAAAATCTCATGAGTCACAATGACTCAGTAAGGGTGCAAATGAATGTAAACAAGATAATATATGCAATGCAATGACAATTAAATATGCATGAGTGACGAGGCATCATTACTCTTCGAACCTATTTGTTCGAGGCACTTACCTCTCATATTACCCCTAGTCGACATTTAGTCTCTCCCATGGCCATATGACTCCACTCGACTACCTATTGAGCATGCACACCACACTACTACACACAACATATAATTAACCATATTTCCAAACATTCGCATGGCTGCCACAATTGGGGTCGTCCCTTACCTGACTCGAAATCTTATCTCTGTCACGGGCGAGAATGCTAGCCCGAACTTCAAACTCTTCTAGGATCACCGTCTCCTCAGTCCGCCCTAGATGTAATCACAAAACCCGACAACAAAATTAAACCAAGGTCTATGTTTTTACTATTCATCGCAAAGACCTACTCATCAACAACTTCAAACAACCCCAATCACGGCATAATCCAACCATCACTTCACATTACATTATCTCACATAATGCTATTAACTTGAAAATAAATAAATAAATTTAACTCAGTCATCTCAATGAGATATCCGAAAAATGCCCATATCGATGCCATCTCCTGACCTGCCACCTTGCACTCAAATTTCCCTTTTTTTAGCTTCTAGAAAGCTCTTTGAGCCTCGAAATTATTTTCATAATTTTTCCAGAATTTTCTCCTTTTTTTCCTCTAATTTCTCCATTTTTTTGTTTTTTCTTTTTTTTCTTTTCTTATTTTCTTCTTCACTGTTCTTCTCCTTCTCCCGTGCGCGACCTGCTCCTTCTTCATCCTCAGTGTCGACCGCCCCTAGCCTCCGCTAGCTGCGGCCATGACCAGCCCCGCCGCCGATGACCGTAGTACCACCGTGAGCAAAGCCACCCACCATCGACACCTCTAGTACGAGCCTCCACTACCGGACCCCCTTTGCGCACAACCAGCTGCCTTCAAACTCCATCGCGTAGCCATGGCCACCTGCCACTTTAGCCTCCGCAGTATGATCAGCCAGCCACCATCGCGCCTTGGCTGCCTCCGCCATCGATCGCTGCTCCAAGCGGCCGCCGGTCGCTGCTTCATTGTCGGCCATGGCAGCTGCTGTCATGGCCGATCGGCCCTCTCTCTCTCTAGTAAGCTCTCTCTCGATCTCTCACTATCCCTCTCTCGATCAAGCCCCCTCTCGATCTGTGCCTCGAATTCGATTGGTGTTGAGAGAATGGGCAATGCTGGAAGCTTGCCCAGCGCATCCAATGTGTATATATATATTATATTTAATTATACGCATTTAATTACACTATAAGACACATAATTATTTAATAATTACGCATCAACCCCACTAATACTCCACAATCCCATTTAGGAAATTTTAATAATCGCATTTAGACCCTCTAAGGTCTTAAATAATTGCCCTCAAGACATTAAAAATCTTGATTTCCCAAAATTAATAATCGGTCATTACTCGATAAAACCGTTCTCATCTCTATGCCTTCACAGGACCTTATCTCAACCGTAAAACACTTTAAGGTTGACTTATTCATAAAATCGGGTCACCCTTCGTGGCCCTTTGACTTACCAGCGACTTCTTAGTTGCCCCTTATGAACATTCGATTCAGGCAACAATTTAAACTCATACAGAAACTGATCCAGAAACTATTATCAATCCAATTTCTTTCAGCGTTATTAGTCTCACATCGAGACACTTGTCAATCTCATGCCCTCTTTCTCGGGCATCCAAATCCCAGGGCATTCCCTTTTGTTGATTCAGCAATTTACTAGTTCATTTCTCAAAACTGCCCTCAGGGCCCGTCGAACCGCTCACTAACCAAATTACCAAAATGCCCCTCCCCTAGGGCACCATCATTTCATTTCACGCTTCTCTCTCAAAAAGCATTCTTGAAAATTTTCTCTTATTTTCTAACATCGGTAACACAGGGTGTTATAGAGACTTACTCTCAGTCGTAGGTCATGAGTCATTCTTCGAAGTGCAGGATGTGTCAATGCCTTTATGGGCCTGGTTGTGTGGAGTTTGCTTTCAGGTGTGGGGTGTTTTGTGCCCTTGTTGGTCCTTAGTCACCTAAATGGTACCCGAATTATCCTAACCCCTTAACAAGTCTTTGCCTTTCATATGTTAAGGTTAGAATACCTCATTCATGAGTCTTATGAGCATATGGTCTTGTTAAGGTAGATGTATTTGCTTGTCATGGTCTCTTAGTGGGTCTTGCTGTAATGCCCTACTTTTCCCAAGCGCGCGTTACCTCGAGATTTCAGAAACATTTTTTTTTTTTTCAAAATCAAACACACAACATAAATCTCTCGATATACATACTCTCATCATAATCATTTCCCGACAATCTCGATTATACCTTCTCAACATATCAAAATTTAAAACAATTAATAGATTAAGATAGGTATTATCAAACACATCAGGGGAAGGAAAATCGAAACCTCAATGATATATAACTGACAATTTCCTTTTACAGATAATAACCGAATTGATGTTTCATATGAAAATATCAAAATATTACATAACCTCTCAATATCGCTATGAAAACTAAACGTAACATCTACATCTCGGTGACATTCTTTCCCTTGGCGCCACTGCTTTCACCTGGAACATTTGAATATTCCAGGGACAAAGTCCAAATTAGATACTGAATCATCTAAGTGAGAGTCCAAAAATATTTTCATGAATATATGAAAAATCATATATAAAACCAGCAAATCCTGACATGCACCAGCTTAAGAGAATCTCACGAAGCACTTAACCCTAATCGGGGAAAATGCAATCTCTCTAAAGGCGACACAACCACATCGACCCATTGGCAAACACAATTCTACTTAAGAGGGATAACCTTGACATATGAACCCGAGAATCACCCCATTGTCATTGTTAGGCATTACGCTCTTACTCAAAAGCATTCCAAACCCGACGCAACCCTAGCCCCAAGAGTATCACATCAGCACTATCCCCGGAATCAACGACACCTCGGCATTAATGCTATTGCTCAAAGGAACCTGAGGTGGTATCCACTCTCAGCCCCGCCACTTGAGCCAACAACCGGGGTGGTGTCCACTCTCAGCCCTGCCACTTGAGTATCGTAGGGTGAAGTCCGTCTCAGCCCCGTCCCAAGTGGGTCACCTAGCATTAATCCTTGGTACGCATCCCGAGTGTTGTCACTCAGGGCTACGTCACAGGTTAACAACCCACGTCCCTCATGGAAAACACATAACATGTCAATGCCGAAAATCATAACATGCATAACTTAAAATCAACATTTCGATGTGTGCAATTTATCGTACGAAATTTAATGTATGTGTACATAACCGTTTGGACAAACCATCACAATAAACTAAGCCATAGGGATGAACACTCACAGTAAACCATTCACATGCTACTATAAGTCTTTCCGGTTAGAACCACTCACCTTTAAACTTGAATTTTTTCGAAAAGCATGATACACCTCGATTTGCGTGTCCACCTCGAACTTTGCACAACTCACCTCACCTCAAGCTTCAAGGCACCCTAATCATCATCTTTATCCAACAATTATAATTTTCCCTTAATTTTCTCACATCTTCCTATTTTTTCTCCCATTTTTCTTCTCTAATAATCCAAAATAAATATCTACAGAACTATTTTCTCAAATATTTTTACATAACAATTCATAAAATAATTTTATGAAAATAATAAAAAAAATTCCAAAATAAATGGATCTGGCACGCGCCTCCACGCGTGGGTGAGTGGGTGCAGGTGGAAGCTGGCGTGTGGCTGCACGCACCACCATCTTCTCTGATGAACCAGTTGTCGACGGTTGCTGCAATGGCCACAAAAGTGGTACCCCCTTGAAGCCTAGGAAGAGTCGATCACGATGCCACTAGAAAAGCCACCGAAAGGCGAGTTGCAGGTCGCGGTAGGCGGACCGCCTCGCTTTTCCGGCCACCCTCGAAACACCTTCAAACCTACTCGAAAACCTACGAAAATCTCCAAAAATGCTCATCTTCCCTCAAGGATCAAAAGCCCCTTATTGGCTTCCCTCGATTCGCCCTCAAAATCGAGCAATTTGATGCTTTAAAATTGGCCAAAAACCATTGGTGTTTATAGGCCAAATCCGACCCCCACGTGGCCAATTTCTGGCCAAAACTTCTCCTACACGCCACCAGGACCGTCCTTGCCCATGCCCTGATGAAACTTGGCTTCCAATCCTCCAGATTTTCTAGCCAAATCAATGGCCAGATCTGCCATGCTTTGGCAGATTTTCAAAAATTGTAGTTTGGCCCTCTTGAAATTTTCCTTTGTAGTTTGGCCCTTATCCTCAAGCCCCTAATCTTTCCAGAACCATCATTAAAACCCTTAAGATTAGCACTTGTCATTTCTCCCTTGAAACTTCTAAAAAATTATCGTTTTGACCTCCCTCGGATAAATTTAAAAAATTACACTTAGGCCCGACTGATCGTTTTGACCCTAAATCCATTTGATTCAACCTGACACCACTTAAAGGTTGTTCTATACATCAAATACTGGTCCTTGACACACTCCATTGAATTTTTGGACGTCGTTTATAACTATCGAGTGGGCTGAGAAAATCGAATCGACGAAGGGATGATTCCAGTTATGTCCGCTAAAGTCCACCCAATTGCTTTCTTATTCTTTTTCAGCACGTCCAACAACTTTCTCTCTTGGTCAGGCTGCAAGTTGTTTGCAATGATGACTGGCAGCTTCTCATCTTTCTCCAAGAATGCATACTTGAGGTGCTGAGGCAAGGGCTTGCACTGAATGGTGGGTGGTTGCTGCAAAGAGGGGGCTGATCTATTTGACTGCAAATCTAACTCCATAGCACTATCAACCTGCTCAACAAGGTCAGCAGCACTATCTTCCACTTGGGAAATGTTAGCATCAAAATCAAACTCATGCCTATGTAAAAAATTCAGCAATCTCTAAACATGCAGCACATTGACTCTCTCCATCACTACAATCAGTGCAAATAATCGTATCTGGGAACTCATGCATAGTGGGGATTTTATCAATTAAATCAGAAGACTCAAAACATGCTTCATTCACTAACAGGTCAACTCTATTTACTTGAAAAGTGGAATGATCCTCAGCAGGGAATTTCATGGCATCAAGTATCTTGAAGTTAATTGTGTTACCAGCAAATTCCATGGAAAGTGTACCCTCATGCACATTGATAATAGTTCTAGCAGTTTTTAAGAAAGGTCTCCCTAGTATCAAGGGTGCATGCTCAAGTGTGCTATCATCTTCCATATTCAAAACATAAAAATCAGCTGGAAAGATTAAGTCCTTAACCTTAACCAGCACATCTTCTAGGACTCCAGTGGGGTGTGCAGTACTTCTATTGGCTAGCTGGACAACCACTCCTGTTGGCTTCAAAGGACCACACTGCAATGAAGCATAAATAGAGTTAGGCATAACATTAATGGATGCACCTAAATCTAGTAAAGCATTGCTAAATTGCATGTCTCCTATAGTACAAGGAATGGAAAACGTCCCTGGATCTTTACACTTTGCTGGCATGGCAGGTTGGATAAGGGCTGAAACATTCCTCCCAAGGTTGATCTTCTCATTCCCCTTAAGCTTCCTCTTGTGAGTACACAAATCTTTGAGAAATTTTGCATACTTGGGAATCTGTTTGATGGCTTCAAGGAGGGGTATATTGATTTCCACTTTCTGGAATGTTTCCAAGATCTCTTTATCTAATTCAACTTCTGCTCTTTTCTTATTTTGAGTTGCTCGATGTGGGAATGGCAGGGGCTGTTTGTTGGAAGACTCTCCTTCTCCTTGTTCTTGATAGCTGGAGTTTGGCTGCTTGGCTTCTTGGATTGAGGAGGGTTGCTGCTCTTTGCTACTTTCTACATGATGCTCCTCTACATGTTGCTTCGTGTTTGATGATGGTGGAAGGGTTGGGATGATTACTTCTTTCCCACTTCGAAGCATGATGGCACTGACATTACCCCTCGGATTGGCAACTGGTTGTGAAGGAAGCTGCCCCGAACCTTGACTCCTTAACTCATTGATGTTTGTGGCTAGCTGGCCTATTTGGGTCTCCAAATTTTGAATTGTTGTTTCTGTCTTTTGCTGGAATTGGAGTGTATTGGCTGCTAGTTGTTTAACAAGATCATCCAGGCTAGGTTCTGACTTGGGTAATGGTGGTGCTTGTTGCATGGCTTGATTCTGCCTTGGTGGTGGAGCATGGTTGCTAGAATTTGAAGGATGGAACCTCTGCTGAAATGGTTGATTCTGGTATGGCTGCTGCTGCACATGTTGATTGGAAGGGTTGCCATATCTGAGGTTCGGATGGTCTCTCCAACCTGGATTGTAGGTGGAGGAAAATGGATCATATCTATTTGGAGGTAGTGGTTGGTTGTGCTGTTGGTGCTGGAATGGTCTACCAGGAAAGATGCCTGCACATGTCTCATTATTCTCTTGCAGCTGTGGGCATTGGTCTGTTATATGGGATGGCAAGGAGCAAATGCCACAAAGCTGCTGCTGGGGTTGCCTTCTCTCTAATGCCAACTGCCTGACCATGGAAGCTAATTCCTCAAGCTTGTTTTCTATCCTCTGCTGGTCCATGGTGGCAGCCACACTGACTTCATTGATGGCTTTTGCAGGAGTGTTAATTATGGTGCCAAATTGCTGGGCATTTTGTGCCATCTTTGATATCAGTTCTTGTGCAGCTGCTGGGGTCTTCTCTGCCAATGCTCCTCCACTTGCAGCATCTACCAAGTACCTGTCCATGGGGATTAGACCTTCATAGAAATATTGAACTAGGAGTTGGTCACTTATCTGATGGTGAGGACAGCTGGAACATAACTTCTTGAATCTCTCCCAATACTCATATAGAGTCTCACCACTTATCTGCCTTATACCACAAATTTCTTTCCTTATTGATGCTGTTCTGGAGGCTGGGAAGAATTTTTCCAAGAAGATCCTTTTCAATCCATCCCAACTGGTAATGGCAGCTGGTGGCAGGTAATACAACCAATCCTTGGCTGATCCATCAAGTGAGAATGGGAAGGCTCTCAACTTGATTTGCTCTTCATCTACTCCTTGTGGCTACATGGTTGAGCAAATAACATGGAACTCTTTCATATGCTTGTGCAGATCCTCTCCTGCAAGACCATGAAACTTTGGCAACAAATGGATCAATCCAGATTTTAGTTCAAAGTTAGCATCCAATTGTGGGTATTGAATACATAGGGGCTGATAATGTACATCAGGTGCAGCCAGCTCTCTAATGGTTCTACCATCCAAATGACCATGATTTCCATTATTGCCATTATTTCCATTACCATTATTTCCATTACCATTATCTGCCAAATTGATGAATTCTGGAATAGGTTCGAATGAAGTATTGGAAGCACTGTTAGGATCAATCCTATCCCTAGACTTAAGCTCTCTAGCTTGCCTTCTAAGAGTGTTCTCTAATTCAAGATCCAAATCAAGTAATTTTTCCTTAGAAGACCTGGTCATGCACTAGAAATTAGCACAAAAACAGAACACAAAATGGCCTATGCAAAATAAGAACTAAAAAACTCAAAACCAAAAGCACAGAAGCACAAAAAACACAAAACATATGAAACAAGAGGCCCTTAGATGATTTTTTTATGCAATTTTTCACAAAATTTTAACACAAAAACACTGAGGGACCTAAAAACACTAAAAACCACACAAAATTAGCCACTGAGAAACACAAAATGGCCCAAAAAGTGGTCTAAACGTTCGAATTTGGCCAAAAAAAGCTCTTGTCACGGCAAAGCATGAGTATTGATCCCCACACCCCCATTTCTTTGGACACCAAAAATCAGCTCAATCGGAGCAAGTTGAAAACTGTGAACAGTACCCAGAAAACTGATTTTTTTCAAAACCGCCTCCTATTTTGCTTCAAAAACCACTCTATATGCAAGAAAACATCAAGGGGTGCATATGGAATTGAAAGAATATCAAGTAAGGATGAGAAAGCAAGAGGGTAGAACCGGTATCTCGAGCTCAATCCTTAAATCTTGCTATCTGTCATGGAAGAGGTCAAAAATGCTGTCAAATGGAAGGCTGTCAAAACTGATCTTCTCTTTGTTGCAGCTGCTGGTGCCTTTCTCTGCCAAACGAAAAGGAAATTAGTGGGGAAGGAAAAGACTTAAAAGGAATGTTAAAAGAGAGAGAATAAAATGAAAAAGTGAAAAAGAAAAACAGAATATGCTCTTGGTCAAGTGATTTGCTGTCAGAGGCAGAAATGTGGAGCCCTGATCTGATCTGCTGCAGCCTCTTTTCGATCTTTTTGTTGGGGGTAGTCTACTTGCTGTGTAGTCTACTTGCTTAGAAGACCGTATAAGAACACGAGGTAGTGATTCTGAAAAGAACACAAGGACACAAGGTAGTGATACTGAAAAGAGAAAGAGTGATACTGAAAAGAGAAAGACTGCAGGTATTTTGTTTTTTTGCTTTTTCAGTTGCTGCAGGGTTTCTTTTCCAGTTGCAAGGTCGTGCAGTCCTCTCCAACAGCCACTTCTTTGTTCAAAAATAGTTTAGAGACAAGAAAATAGAAAAAAGAATACATACACACAAAAAGAAGATCGAAAAGACTTGCTATCAGTTTATCTCAAGAACACAATAGGCTTGCTATCAGTTTATCTCAAGAACAAAACAGAATGGCTCTTCAAGTTTGTGAGCAACAACTGATAACCTTATCACCAAAATCACAAAACAAACGAAACACTCAAACAAGAGAACAAAACAAACAGAAAATAGGGTCGGTCCTCTATGTTTTTAGAAGAAAAACTTGGCTCCCCGGCAACGGCGCCAAAATTCTGGTTGAGCAGTTGTCGAACCATTCCAGAATTATATTAGATATCTATATACCTTTCTTCTAGTTTGCAGCAAAGCACAACCTAGGTCGTCTCTCACAAGGAGCCTTATCTTCTTCTACCAACAATGAGAACCAATATAAGCAACACAACAGTTTAGGGGGGGTTTTGACAGAAATCTAAATAACAAAACAGAAACACAAATATAGATGAAAATCAGTAAATGGAGAGCAACCAGTTGTGTATTTATCCCCTATGTGAAATCTTCCTTGTCCAACCTATAGATCTTGGTTGGTTAGATGTTATAATCTCTGGATATCTAACTCAAAGCATCCCCAACAACCGTCCAAGGATTAGAATGATTGGAACAGCAAAATGAATAAAGAAATCTCTTATAAACAAAATGCAACCATTCACTCTCTATTCAACCCAGAAGAGCTATGCAAGAACAACCATTCAAGCATATCATATTCATTTTCGAGATGTTATACCAACTGACTACAACACTGTATTCTCTTAAGCATTCAACAGAAAATGAATCCATGTAAATTCACACAAACCTGCCATGAACTTCATGCATTCCAAAATCTGTTCAAACTAAACCAAATGGAAATGAATAAGATTAAAACAACAAACCAGGTTCTTGTAGTTCATCCGGGACTCAGATTCCACATGGGTTCAAGATTACACAACCGGTTACAATAGCCTTAGCCTTTCATTGCAACAAGGAAGACAAAATGGAAACAAAATGGAGAAAACAGAAAAATGCTACAATCAGAAAAACGGCCAGAATTCTCCTCTCTATCTCTTCTCCATGTGTTATGGAAATAAGTGCTAAGAGGTCTTAAATACATGGCCAAGAAATGAAGACCTAGGAAGGCTAGGGTTGGGCCTAGCCTAGCCCAACAGATATGAGCCCAAGACAACAAAAACGAGCAGCCCAAATGCAGCCCAAAACAGTAGAATTTAGCAGCCCAAATCTGCTCCTTGAAAGTGAGCCCAAGTTCCTTTAGATGAGTCCCATAATTGCCCAAGTCTTCAAGTCTTTTCCAGCTGCTTCTCTAGCTGATGGCATATGACAATTGGTGCAGTCTGAAGAATAAAATGTAGGAAATTATCAGCTCTTTTCAAAATCTGGGAGAGTTCTTCCACAGGTGAGGATTGCTTTTCTAAATTTTTTATGTTGTCCTGCATTTTCTCCATGAGTATCTGCTCCCGCTGGATGCTAGCCTCCAACAATTTCTTTAAATGCATGGCCCGCTGCTTCCAGTATACAACAGTATCATACTCGGCATCTATCTCTAGCTTGGATTCATAGAAGTAAGATAGAAAATAGTGTAAGGACAATTTGAAGTATCATAAAATAGAAACAATGAAAGATCAGCAAAATTACTTCAAATTGTGTAATAAGATTGAGGTGAAATGCCAAAATATAGCATAAATATGCATGCTATCAGTTTTACCCTCTGAAACTTGGGTTATTTTGAAAAGGCGTATTATTTATGTACTTGTGGCATCATTTGCATATTAAACATGTGGTATATTGCATCAACTGTTTTACTTAAAAAAGAGTCAGTGCATGGCGTGTGATTTTCATATCATCGGGGTATTGGTATTCGTGTCGATGTTGTGTCCGTGTGGAATGGGATGGGGTCTACTTGAGAATGGGGCAATGTTAATCCAAGTGAACAAGTGACACGGTAGGGCACTCGAGTGATTAAGTATGTCGCAGCAAGGTCAACCCCAACGGTGTGTGGAATGGATTTTCCACGGGAGGTTGAGTATGTCAAAGAGATTTCTCAAATTAGACGTGTTGCATATTGTTATGTCTGTATATGCTATGCTCGTATGTCTTTCATGCATTTTGTAAACTGTTGCACGCCATCACTTAGATGTTTTTATCATCTAACCTAGGTTATACCCCTGGAACATTCAACGTTCCAGACAGGGACTGCTGCAAGAGCAAGGACATGGCCAGTTGAGGGCCAATGATGCTTAGTTTGATAGTCATCGTAACTTTTTGGATGTTTTAGTATGTATTTCAGCTTGTGTATGAACAGTTGTACGGTAACGTTGTTATCATTTGGTGATCTGTATTACGTATTTTTTTATGGAAATACTATGTAAGAACTACGGTGTTTGATGTTAATGTATCCGTTGTGTTATAACATGTCTCGTTTAGTTGTTAAAATTATTGATCTTGTTAATTAATCGGGCAAGACTGGGGTTCTTGGGATTTTACCTGCATGTGAAGATTGTTCTTGTAATCACCACGCGTGATGATCTTGGAGGGAAAAAAAAATCCCAGGAATACCCTTATAGTGACATGCCCGGCGGGACGAGGTGTTACATATATCATATCTGATTATCATCAATGAAATTAATTCCAAGAGTCATTCCACAAAGGTGGATAACTTATATTTTCACCTGGCCCCTCACTGGGAAAAAATGAACAAGTTCCCTTGGACAAACAACTCATTTATGTCTATAATAGAGGGTGCTCGAAGAAGCATTCTGAATCTGTACCAACAGTCTCATGATAATAAGACATATTCCCTTGGAGGTTGCCTAATTGCCATACAGGTATCATTTTATATATATATATATATATATCGGTGGAGCATTGATGTGGAATAACTTATATGTTTCATTGGGAATAATATCAATTATTTCATATTGGTATTTGACCAATTTTATTAACCGACATGTGTTATTTGAACAGAGATAGATAATCGATATGTCTAATTTAAATCATTATGCATCTTATCTATTATTTGTTTTCACTGATATGCAGATTTTTATGTTTGAGGTCATGCCTAATTCGGTTCACCATCGAATTGTTCAAAGAATTCAAGAAGTGTTGCAAATCCCAAGAATAAAAAAATAGAGAATTTTTTATCCATTCATCTCCTAAGATTCTATTTTGTTCGTGGGAATTTTTTATGAGGATGAGAATAAAGAGAATGTTATCCAACAGAAGATGAGAAGAAAGAAGATTATTTTATTAAGGCATATGGTTTGATGGTAGAAAAAGAAGAAGATGAAGAAGAAAAAGGTCAAGAGGAAGGAAGAGGGGAAAAAGTAATGGATGTGGAATCATGTAATGGCCCACTGATCGGGGCTGTCGAACACCGATAGATTAGATGTATGATGATGCGGATTTGCAATAGGGTGCAACCCAAAGTCGTCTCCCAACGAACCTCAACCGAATCTATCAAAACAAGGCTAAACAAGGGGGGAGTTTTTGATGAAAAACAGAAAAACAAACTAAGCAAGAACACAATAAATCGAGATGCAATCAGTTGCAAACCAACCCTCTATCCTAGTTTTCATCGCCTTCTCAATAAACCATTTGTTTAGTTTTAATCCTCAAATCAAAAAATCAGAAAATTCTTTAACAACCGCCAAAGATTTGGAAAAACCAATAAACAGATTCACAGATTCAAGACTGATTGAAGTACCATCCAAACAGGTTGTTCTTGCTTCCAGTTAAAGCCTCAACCGAGCACGAAAACCTTGGATTCTCAAACAAAGACAATGCATGCATTCATCCAACCGGTATCAACACATACACAGATTTAAGAGAGAACGGAAACAAGAAAAACAACAAAGTTAAAACTAAAACAAACAGATTTCCATTAAAACCAAAGACTCAAACCGGGAACAAGGATGGTGTTGCAACTTGATTACAAGATCCTTAGCCTTCCATCTTCACAAGAACAATGGAGAGAAGAGAAGTCGGCCACTGTTCACGCCCTTCAAGAATCTCTCTTTAATGGCCTCTTAAGGTGCTTAAATAGAGCTTTAGGAGGAAACCCTAGGTTACCGCCTGTTCACGGCCGATTTCGGATAGGTTAACGTGCGTTATGGGCTTCGGCCTCTTCATAAGAATTTTAGATCAGAAAGAGTAGATGAACTTGGGCTTTTTAATCACTTGATTTGGATATCGGACGCCCAAGATATGGCCTTTTAAAGAATCAGTATCTGTGCAGCTTTCCTAATTTGCCCCTAACTTCTTGGCCCCGACTTTGAAGCACTGTTTGAAGGCCCAAACGAACTCGGATTTGGACAAAACATACCATTCCAGAAAGCTCAAGAAGTCTCCTACAATATCTCTGAAGACATCATCTTCATTCTGGAATTTTATCTTGGCCAAAATACTGAAGGAAGTGCAGGAGGTCAAATCTACCAAAATTGCCCTTACTTCTCTATCTCCAATTTCCAAGATATCTCATTGCCATCAAGATGTCTCATGCCCCATCTCATGCTCCCATAGCCTTAAACCTGACAAAATAAAATAAAATAGTGTGAAGCCCAATTCCTATAAAATAAAATAAAATGAAATCAAGATGAATGAAATAACACAACTAAAGTGCAGAAAGGACTAAATATGAGGGCTAAATAGTATGCAAATATGTGCTCTATCACCCACCTCCCGAAGCCCCCGCTAGCATAGACGATTCGTGAGAGGGTCGTCAATAGTATGAAATAGAACAAATCAAACTCACACATTAAAATTAAAATGCATCCCCTACAACCTACAAAAGACTTACAACATAGTAAGGCCTATTACCTTCCTACACACTAGCCAAAACACAAGCTACACACATCAAGACTTTAATACACAATATAAACAAACCATGGCCCATGACCACCAAACACATGGTAGTCGGCCAAATGTAAAAGTTACATATCTCGACAAAATAGAAGCCTAAGACCTTTTTCTTCAGGGAAGCTCTGTACACCCTACTAACCCTTAAGAACTAGATTTTAACACAGCTAAACGAGCCCGAAACCACAGGAACTCTTCTCACTTGGAATGATGTAAAGCAAAGTGAGTCGCAAGACTCAACAAGTATACGAAAAGAATGGTAAGGGGTAAGAATAGAACATCCCCAAAATCATATGCACCACATATACATCATTAACACCACACCACATGATCAATAACTGTGTATACATAAAATGAATAGTGCACATATGGTCCCTGGGGCCCACATAAGAAATGCATAATAGCTCCCAGGTCCCTGTATACAAACCTGTAAGCAGTCTCAACTAGGCCACTAAATCAAAATCATAAATAGCAATCAGTCATCATCACACAATGCCAGTGTAGCCACACCCGAGCCCTTCCTCTTCCTCGGGTAGTAGGCTCACCCCGTAAACAAAGAGCTATAGCTCCACATACACTATAAGAAAAATCAATTTTAGTGACGAAAAAATTCATCACTAAATTTTAAGTGACAGAGTAAAAATCTGTCAAAAAAAATGACGTCACAGACTTTCAATGACGGGGTTAGACAATCCCGTCGCAGATTCGTAACGGGCAAGCCATCCCGTCACAAATCTACGACGAGCAAGCTGTCCTGTCATAGATTTGTGACGGGTAATTTACCCGTCATAAATTTGCGACGGGCATTCCCGTCGCAGATATTTTTAAATAATAAATAAAAAATTAAAATAAATTTTGAAATAAAAAATATTAAAGTTATTGTTAATATTTTAAATCAATAATATTATTTATTAAAATATCTAAATGAAATTAAAACATGCTTTTAATTTTAAAATTTATAAAATTAAAAAATAATATTAAAATTAAATTAATATTAAAATAATTTTAAAATTTAATATTTTTTTATAATAATAAAAAAAATTATAAATAAAATTTTTAAATTAAAAAAATATAATATTAAAAAATAAATTAGAAAGAAAATATTATCAATGCTTACATTAAAAATAACACAAAATTAACATTAAAAAGAAAATTATATTATTAAGTGTTGTGCCATAGAAATTGAGTGGAAAAATCGAAATATTGTTTTAATCAATTAACGACAATGTGCCAAAAGATCGTGGCACAAAGCCGCGAGCTAGCGGGCAGGCCTTGCCGCAAGCTCGCGGGAAAGGCATGCTCGCGGTAATGCCGCATATCACGGGCAGGCCTTACCGCAAGCTCGCGGCAAGGCATGGCCTAGCCACAAGCTCGCGGCAATGGCATAGCGCAAGCTCGCGGCAAGGCCATGCCGCGAGCTCGTGACCTGCCACATGCTCACGGCAGTGCCGCAAGTTCACAGCCATTAGTCATGCGACGCCTACAAGCCTTCTCAGCAGGTGCGACGGTGTACGCCTTTCGGAAAAACCAAGAGCTCCATCCAGGAGAAGATACGTGTCACCACCAGGTACCCTTGAAAATCGCACCCTATAAATACCCAACTAGAAGACAATGAACAGGACTTTCGATTCTGGTAAAACTTTACACTTTGATTGCACATTTACTGCTTCTGGTGAATAGTCATTGGCATTGGGGACTGACTTTGGCATCGGAGGGTCTTCGCGGGGAAGATTCCCACGAGCCTTCTAACTTATTCTCTCAGTGCTAACAGGGCCAAAGGCTAGTGGCAAGAGCTTGTGGCAAAGGCTTGTGGCATTGGGGACTGACTTTGGCATCGGAGGGTCTTCGCGGGGAAGATTCCCACGACCCTTCTAACCTATTCTCTCAGTGCTAACAGGGCCAAAGGTTAGTGGCAAGAGCTTGTGGCAAAGGCTTGTGGCAAGGGCTAGTGGCAAGAGCTTGTGGCAAAGGCTTGTGGCAAAGGTTAGTGGCAAGAGCTTGTGGCAAAGGCTTGTGGCAAAGGCTAGTGGCAAGGGCTTGTGGCAAAGGCTAGTAGCAAGAGCTTGTGGCAAAGGCTTGCGGTAAAGGCTTGTGGCAAAGGCTAGTGGTAAGGGCTTGTGGCAAAGGCTAGTGGCAAAAGCTTGTGGCAAAGGCTTGTGGCAAGGGCTTGTGGCAAAGGCTAGTGGTAAGAGCTTGTGGCAAAGGCTTGTGGCAAGAGCTAGTGGCAAGACTCGAGACAAATCCTTGTGGCGAGCATCCTAACAGCAAACTCCCTCGTGACAACATCTGTAACGGCAACCTAACTTTACCTGACATCAAGCTCGAGTGAACCCCACACATCATAAATTTTAATTGTTGTATTTTGGCAACAACAATTTGGCGCCGTCTGTGGGAAACTGCAACAAAAAGCCAATCTCAATGCAAGATGCCAAGAGGGACGAGATCAACCAGTTTAGCAAACCCGCCTAACCCTGCTCGAAGGAGCGCTCATACCAGGACCGGAGACCAGGTGCATCCTATGGTGCCCAAACCTTCGGAAGATCACCTAGATAACGAGGTGCGCTCAGGAAATATTCCAATGCTCGAAGGAAATCAGACTACTGGATTGGGAGGTATCGAGCACTCGAAACAGGGGGAGATACACGCCATCGGATGGGGGAGGCAGACAATAAGACAGGGAAGGCAGGCCCCGCCCCCCATACCAATGAATCAAAAGCAACACTCCCTAGGACAGTCTTCGATTCCTCGTAGGAACCCAGCGGCAACATCAGTACCTCCAAAGCCTTCAGGGATAGCTCCCCCCACGGTCCCGTTGTCGGATTACTAACTATTACGAAAAAAATTTGAAGAGCTAAAACATCAGAACGATGAGTTAAGAACGAACAACGAGGAGAGCATGAAAAGACTACAAGGGATTACCGCTCTTTTGCATGAATTGATGCCGGATATCCACATTCCCCGCATGGGACAAACAGGAGCAGGGGGAGAACACTGGAGATCTCAAAACAACCCCCCGAGGACCCCAAGGCAAGGGATAAGAATTGGGACTCCTAGGCCTAATGATCCAGTCCCATAAGCGACAAACCTGAGAGAAAACTATGACAAGAGACCAGGAAAGGCCCCCATGTACAAAGAGACAGCAGAGAACACCCACTCGAGAGCTCTTTGTGTCCCGTCCCCACACAAGAATGAAGCGGAAAAAGAAGCATTCAAACCGTCCGATATCAAACGCCTCATAGAAGAAGTGCTAGAGCAGAAACAAATTGTGATGATGCCAAGGGAAATCCCCACAAAAGGTTTCCCTCTATCCGAAGAACTCCAAAGGCAACCAGTGCAACCAGGATTCAAATTGCCGCAACTCTTTGTGTACCTAGGAAAGGAGGATCTTGTTAAGCATGTACAGCACTTCGTGGCAATGGCTGTGTTACATGGATGGGACGAGGTCACTAGATGTCGAGCCTTCCCACTCTTCTTGGCCGGACAAGCTCAGCAATGGTTCATAGACTTACCAACTGGACATATCCGATCATTCGAACAGCTGAAAAGAGAATTTCTGGAGGCATTCTCTACCTATGTCCTGAAAAAGAAGAGCGCAATGTATTTGATGAGTTTGCAACAAAGACCCAATGAAACCCTAAAGCAGTACATCGAGCGATTTCGAACCGCCACGCAAGAAGTAAGAGACCTCCCGGTTGGATTAGAAGCATCGGCCTTACTTAATGGAACCACATATGCCCCGCTTAAAAGATCCCTAGCATTTTCTGAGCCAGATTCGATGACCGATTTGTTTGCCCGAGCAGAACAATTTGTCGTAAAAATGGAAATCCTTGAAGCTTGGGATGGAAAGAGAAAGGGGAGGAAAAACGACGTTGGACCAGACAGGGTTACGAAGATACAAAGGAGAGATGAGCCCCCAAAGATGCAATTTCGGAATTTCACCCCCCTCACTGAGCCAAGGGCGGCTATCCTTTCATCCATTGCCCACACAGGACTCATTAACTTTCCTCCACATACTAGCCAACCTTTTGGCAAGAACATGGATGCTTTTTGCAAGTTTCACGAGTCCCCGGGGCATACTACAAAGCAGTGCCGGGAGCTACGCAACTAAATTGAGCAACTGATTAGAGAAGGGAAGCTTGACCGATTTATACTGGATAAGCCAAAAAATCAACAGAACAGGGGAGATAGGTACAAGAGGGATAATCAGAAAAGGCCTCCCTGTTCTAACAATGATGCCTCAAACAGAAGAGAGAACCAACAACCTCGACAGAAAGAAGGAGGAAGAAACAATCAGAGAGGAGATGAAGCAGGGCCGAGCACCGGAGATAATGACAATGAACCCGCTATGGAAAGGATACACATGATCTCAGGAGGTGAAAATTTAGCGGGAGATTCCTCTTCTGAAAGAAAGGCATACGCACGACAAGCATTACACGTAAACTCGGTTGCGAAAATTCAAGAAGAAGAAGACCCCATTATTTTCACACCTGAGGACCAGGGGGATGTACTGCTCCCCCATGATGATCCTTTGGTTATCTCTACCATAATTGCTAAGCACCCTATTGAAAGAATACTGGTGGATAGCGGGAGCTCTGTTAATTTGTTGTACTGGAATTGCTTCGAAAAGATGTGTATCGCCCATGACCAATTAAAGACAGTTGCTTCACCTCTATACAGTTTCACAGGGGAGGTGGTGCCAGTGGTCGGATCAGTACAGCTGCCCATTACACTTGGGGAACACCCCCAAGTGATCACCCGACAAGTTAACTTCATGGTAGTCAAGACTTTTTCTCCTGCCTACAACGTGATCCTAGGACGTTCCCTCATTAATGCTATGAGAGCTGCCATCTCCCCAGGATATTTGCTAATGAAATTCCCACACCACAAGGGGTAGGTCAGGTGAGAGGTAATCAGAAACAAGCCAGAGTATGCTACGTAAGCTCTACAAGAGGAGCCAAAGGGAAGGAGAAAACAATAACCGAAGAAACCCTAATGATTAGTGAGCAAACTCTTGAGGCTAACAAGCCCCAGCCAGTGGAAACACTTGAAGTTATCCCCCTAAACCCAGATGATAGCGAAAGACAGGTGCGAGTGGGGAGCCAACTAGAGGGTCCAGAGAAAGAGGAGGTCATTAAATGTCTACGATCCTACGCAGACGTATTTGCCTGGACACTTGCCGATATGCTCGGAATCAGTCCGGAGATCATATCTCACCGACTGAATGTTTGTTTAGAAGCACGGCCAATTAAACAGAAGAAAAGGCATATCGCCCTAGAGAGATTGAGGTACCTAGAAGAAGAAGTGGACAAGCTCCTCGAGGCAGGATTCATTGAGGAGGTCCAATACCCTGAATGGCTGGCCAATGTTGTGATGGTGCCCAAAGCTAATGGGAAATGGAGGGTATGTATCGACTTTACCAATCTGAATAAAGCATGTCCAAAAGACTCCTACCCGCTCTCTCGGATAGATAGGCTGGTTGACGACACCTCTGGATACGCTGTGTTGAGTTTCTTGGATGCCTTCTCAGGTTACCACCAAATCAGTATGTACCCACCTGATGCCGAGAAAATAGCCTTCATCATAGAAAATGGGACATACTGCTATCAGGTGATGCCTTTTGGCTTAAAAAACGCGGGGGCCACGTACCAAAGGATGGTCAACAAGGCATTCAAAGACCTACTGGGAGAGGTAATGAAAGCCTACATGGACAACATGATAGTAAAAAGCAAGCTGGGCGAGTCGCATGCCAGACAACTTGAGAAAGTTTTTGCTGTGTTCCAAAAGAATAATATGCGCTTGAATTCGGACAAGTGCGCGTTTGAAGTGAAGTTCGAAAAATTTCTGGGATACATGATTACCCACAGGGGGATAGAGGCTAACCCAGAAAAGGTGCAAGCAGTAATCGACATGGAATCTCCCTCATCCAAAAAGGAGGTTCAGAGGTTGACAGGTCGTCTAACGGCCCTGGGCAGATTTCTCTCGAAGTATGCCGAACGCAGCCTTCCTTTCCTTAAGGCCTTGAAAAGGGGAAAGGACTTCCAATGGACCCCTGAGTGTGAAAAAGCATTTCAAGAATTGAAGGATTACCTAAAGGAAATTCCCCTGTTGACCTGACTGAAAACCGGAGAAAGGCTATACCTATATTTGGGAGTCAATCACCAGGCAGTAAGCGCAGCTCTCGTTAGGCAAGTCGGACAAGTTGACAGTCTAGTTTATTATGTGAGCAAGGTGTTGCAAGGAGCGGAGTTACGATACCCTTATGCTGAGAAAATGTCTTTGGCATTGGTGACCGCAGCAAGGAAATTAAGACCCTACTTCCAAGCCCACACAGTGGCAGTATTGACGGATCAACCATTAAGAAAGATTCTACAAAAGCCCGAATGTTCGGGGAGGTTAACCAAATGGGCAATTGAGCTTAGTGAGTATGATATCAACTTTGAGCCTAGAAGGGCGATAAAGGGGCAAGCATTGGCGGACTTCATAGTTGAGTGCACTCACCCGCCCATAGCGGAAGAAGCCCGCAACAACAGATGGATGTTGTTTTTAGATGGGGCCTCAAATGCAAAAGAGAGTGGAGCAGGGGTAGTGTTGATCTCCCCAGAACAAGAGATCTTGGACTACTCACTTCGCTTCACCTTCCCAAGCACAAACAACGTAGCAGAATATGAGGCTTTGCTAGCCGGAATGACATTGGCAGAAAAGCTAGAAGTAAAGAGCTTGACAGCCCACAGTGACTCTCAGTTGGTGGTACAACAATTCCAAGGAACTTATGAAGTGAGGGAGCCGGTATTGGCCCGCTATCTGTAGAAGGTGAAAGAGCTCGCCCATAGGTTTGGGCATTTCGAACTAATTCAGATTAATAGATCCCTAAATCAGCACGCAGATGCATTGTCAAAATTAGCCTCTACTCGAGACACTTCCGGACGCCTAATCCACATGGAAGTCCTCCAACAACCTAGTGTAGGAGAGGAAGACATCGTAGTGCATTGCATTATGGAGACCGAGGATTGGAGAGGTCCAATACTAAAATATTTGCTTAATCAAGAATTGTCAACAACCCCCGCAGAAGCAAGGAGATTAAAAACCAACGCGACTCGTTTCACAGTGATTGGCCAGAGACTGTACAAAAGGGGATACTCCATACCTCTGTTAAAATGTCTGGGGCCCAAAGAAGCACAACAGGCCCTGGAAGAAGTACATGAGGGAGATTGTGGTGAACACCTCGGAGGAAGGGGATTAGCTGGAAAGATTTTGCGAGCCGGTTTCTTCTGGCCCACGCTGCGGCAAGATGCTGCCACCAAGGTTCGAACCTACGACAAGTGCCAGAAGCATGCTCCCCTGACAATAAAACCTCCTGCCCCTATTCAGCCGATATTCCAACCTCTACCATTCACACAATAGGGCCTAGACATACTAGGGCCATTCCCAATGGCATCTGCTCAACGAAAATTTATGCTGGTGGCTACAGATTATTTCACGAAATGGGTGGAAGTTGAACCTTTGGCAACCATCACTAAAAAGAAAGTGGAAGGGATGGTATGGAAGGACATTATTTGTCGTTTCGGAGTGCCCCGCATACTCAATACAGACCATGGAACGCAGTTTGACTCAGACGTGTTTAGAGCTTTTTGTCATCGATGGGGGATCAGTCTAAGAATGGCATCCGTGGCGTACCCATAAGCGAACGGATAAGCCGAAGCAAGCAACAAAACCATATTGCACGGCCTAAAGACCCGATTGGAGAAAGCAAAAGGCGGGTGGGTTGATGAGCTCCCCAGCATCTTATGGGCATACCGAACAACCAGTCGGGTACCCACCGGGGAAACGCCTTTTAGTCTGGCCTATGGGACTGACGCACTCATCCCTATAGAAATAGGTCTTGGCTCATCCCAAGTCATGACCTTCAGTGAATAAGATAATTCGGATCGTTTACGGGAGAATTTGGACCTACTGGATGAATTGAGGGAAAAAGCAGCAGTACAGTTGGCAGCTTATCAGAGAAGAGTCTCCAACTACTACAATGAGAGGGTTCGTCCTCGCAAACTTGAAGAAGGAGATCTAGTACTTAGAAAGACAGCCATCACCAACGCTCATAAAGAAGAAGGGAAACTCAGGCCTAATTGGGAAGGACCTTATAGAATTCAGAAAATGTTGGGACCAAACACATGCGTACTACAGACGCTGCAAGGTGAGGCAATGGGCAAAACTTGGAACACCATGCACCTTAAGAGGTACTTCTCAACCCTACCGGTCATGAACTCCAGTGAAGAAGGCGAAGCACAAAAAGCAGGATTGAGCCTGCCACCAGAGACATTGCCCGATCTAGCTGAGAGTCGGGATTCCCTCTAATTTTTCATTGTAATAATATCCCTCAATGAATAAAAGAATATACCCCCTGTATTCCCGTGGAGTAAGCAAAACTATAAGCCGAACCACGTAAAATCTCCATGTGCTTGATTGTTTGTATGTGTCATGGAATGTAATGCAAGTACAATGGCCCAAACGCCATCCGCTTCCAAAGGTCAAGTCGCCTTATGGCAATCTGGTGCCGGTGTCCTTGAGCTAGCCCGGGATCGCTGGGAGATCCGATGCCTATGCCCGCAGACTCACCCGGATCCCTCGTGAGCTCGGTACTATGCCTTTTTGGCTAGACCCGACTCCTTGGTTGATTTGGTGCCTAGGTCTCCCGGTAAACTCGGATGTCTAGTAAGAATCCCGGACTGGATCATGAGCCGAATCCCAACTCCCTAAGGTAGACCAACCCTAAGAAGGCACGGAAAAAGACGAAGGGGCCATGAGATAATCTTAGCATAATACTGCTTATCAGAGTTGAGTCGCCTAGCTGCAATCTGGTGCCGATGGCTAGGAGCCAGCCCGAGATCGCCAAAAATCTGATGCCTATGCCCGCAGACTCACCCGAATCCCTCGTGAGCTCGGTACTATGCCTTTTTGGCTAGACCCGACTCCTTGGTTAATCTAACACCTAGGTCTCCTGGCAAACTCGGATGTCTGGTAGGAATCTCGCGCTGAATTACTGGCCAAACCCAGATTCCCTAGAGTAGACCAACCCTGAAAGGCGAACACGAAAGACACAACAGCAGATACGCTACGATCCATTCTGGAATCACCGGATGTTCTGAAGCCTATGCCTGGATGTTCCAAAGCCTATGCCCAGAGGCTTACCTGGATCCCTTGGGTGAGTCCGGCCTATGCCTCCCGAGCTAGACCCGACTCCCCAACTGATCCGGCGCCTAAGCCTATCGAAAAGCTCGGACCCCCCAAGAGGAACCTTGTTGAGGACCTTATATTTGAGGGTCGGGTCACGTAGAGATAATCTGGTACCCATGACCCCGAACCAATATAAGGACTTCGGATATGCCGACACCAATGCCCGCAGGGCCACTTAAATCCATTGTTTGAGTCTAATCTATGCCCTCGAACTATACTTGACTCCTTAGACGATTTGACGCCTAGGCCCGTCGAAAAACTTGGATGCCCGATAAGGATCCCGTATTTGATCCCAGGGGCTAAACCTAGGTTGCCTAAAGGCAGACGAGCCCGTAAAAGGAAAGCAGGACACACCCCAATATAATAATAATCAAAGAAAAAGCGTCATGACAAGCAAGCAAACAAAAGACATTAAAAGAAATGCATACATATATATAAGCGATGACGGCACATGCATAAGCATGACGAAAAAACACGTCTAAACTTTCGTACATAGGAATGATGGCCCAAAAGCCCTACATCCACAAAAACGGGAGGCCGCCATTCTACATAACCAAAACAAAGATTCAGTAAAATAAAAGCACATTGACTAATCATCTCGGCGAGAATGGAGGTGCTCCAGCTCTGGAGGAAGCGGACTCAAAGGGGCGCCGTCGGGTTCATCCAGCCCATGTCTGATTGTCTATAGGGCCTCTATGATCCCAGAGGTATCATCTGGCTCGAGTACATAAGGACTCCACGGCCCCGACAGGTTAGCCAGATCATCTACTAAAGCGGCCCTGATATATTCATCAGGGTCGCAAGAGCCAGGCTCGTACTTTCGCCAATCAGGGGGATCCAGTGAAGCTGTTTCCGAGAACACCATTTCAGGAAATGACTCCCCAGGACGCCTGGACTCCAAGAGGCTGCGGCCAAGATAAAAGCCAAGTTTGGAGAAACAGCTGGCATAAGCTTCCTTTCGTTGAAAGCAATCATTAGAAAGTCTGTACTCTTTCACCGCCTGTCGCGCAGCCTCATTGATCTCTCGATGCCTGCTTTCACCGAGATTGGATATCTCTTGACGAGCCTACGCCACCTGATCCTCGAAGTCAGCAAGAGATCTCCGAAGTTGAACGTTCTCCTCCCGAGCAGCAGAAAACGAAGATGCCATCTGTTCATACGCTTGACCCTGCTCCACAGATTTCTCTTTCCATTTTTGGGCATCGGATTCTACTGCTTGACATCTTGTGGTAAGGCCCTGAAGTTGGGTTTGGAGGCCTTCGACTTGTGAGTGAAGGCTCGAATTATCGGACTCCAGGTGTCGGATATTCATGTTCAATACTTGTTTTTCCTCACCCCATTGCCAAGATTTATTCATCCACTGAGCAATCTCTGCCTCAGCACGAGCAATGTGTGCCCGGTTCATTGTGTTTGCCACCACAGCTCCCTGAGCGCCCTGGTCATAAGAGAATTTAAACAAACAACATTAAAAAAAAAAGGGGAGAGATCATTGAAGTTTAAGGGGCTTACAATGGCTAAATGGCGCTCGAAATCATCCATGTCATCAGGGGGGTTTCAGAAATAGCGGTCCTCGTCCCGGGGAAGAATGGTGGAATATAATAAGCGTGCCCCAACCCCGCGCATGTTTATGGAATCCGTATCCAAAACCCCTGGGCGCACTGTGAAATCCTCACCCCGCGCCCATCGGCCTTCCTTAAGGTCTAAGGCGAGTGTCATTGGTGGAGGGAGCTCGGCAAATTTGGGCTGTAAGTTCCAGAGACGTAACCTCTCCTCGTTATGTAGGACCCGGCCCTCAGAATGTTGTGGGTTAATCACTCCTCTACGAAATTGCCCATGACCAGCAGCATGGGCTGTATCGATAGCCTCTTGGTCAAGGCGAGAGGTAACCTTGACCTCCTGACCACCAGGGATCACCGAAGCTGCATCATAAAGACCAACGCACCCTGCGCCATCTGGGGCCCCACTCATTGCAACCGAGTGGTACTCTTCATTGGGTAGTTCACCGGGCTCAAGGGGATAGGCAGCTGGGGGAGAAGCTAAGGGGGTGCCCTCAAGAGGTTCCATAGGAATGGGGGCGATGATCGGCTGGGAAGTGGACGGACCCGCCTCCCTCTGCTGACGCTGACTCCTTTTATGATGACGTCTCACCTCACTGGTTTCCCCTGTCCCCTCAGCAACATGGGTCTCTGCGATGGCAGCCACACCTTCAGGAGGGAAGGGCGTGGGTTGAGAAGGCCCGTCACACGCCGCACCCTCGATCGCCCTTTGGCGAGAAGCTCGCATTGCTCGCCTCATACCTACCAAGAAGTAGAAAGATTTACGAGTCAAAAATTAGCAAAAAATAAATGAACACAAAAGGATAAAAGCACGAAAGGAAAAGAAATGCCTAGGCGCCTAGAAAAAGGCAAGGAGAAGGACAGTTGGAAAGATCCAAACCCTCAGACCGTTCTTGGAGAGTGACGGCCTCTCCTTCTATTGGGATGTCGGTTGTTGGAGGAACTGGGGGCCGCAGGGGAAGCGTCGAAGGGGCCGCACACCTCGATGATTCTCCCGCATGGAGTACCCAGCCAGCCCTCCTCAACCGGTCCTCCGAGAGAAGGCCAAGGAGGCTCACTGGACCTTCACACAAGAGTTGACGACGTTCATCATTGTATCGCTCCCGAAGATCATAGACGGATAAGGGAAGAATCGGCTTAGCCACTCGATCATCAGAATGCCAACCCCGGGGGGCATACCACGTACCCGGTGGAGGATCGACTACAAACCAACGAGAGTCGAAGTTGTGAGCCTTAGGTGGTATACCCTCAAACAAACGATCCTCGACATGCTCTCTATACAGTGTATATAAGTGATAACGGGACTGCCCTAGCCTGAAACGATAGAAAGAAAGAAGAAGGTCGACAGTAGGAGACACTCCCCTCTCGTGACAAAAGACAAAAAAACCTACCAATTGGGCCCAGCCATTAGGATGTAGCTGAGCTGGAGCTAGAAAGCTCCGACAAAGAAGCTCTACACCGAAGGGGTGGAGCAGAAGGCGAAACCCTAAACGAAAACTTATTTCGTGAACTGCCATACATCCCTCAAAAATAGTAGCAGCACAAGATTCGCTCGGTTCAGGCAATCTAGGACGATAAGAGAAGGGAATGCGGTAGTTACTTGTTAATTGGGCAAGATCGTCAGCTGTCAAAGACGAACGCTTGCCCATAAGAAACTGACAAGGTTGTCCCTCAGGATCTTGAGTGCGAAGGTACACACTCCTAGATGCCATGACTTAAAAAAAAAAAAGTGTGTGTTAGACTAAGGGACGTAGAGAAAGGAAACAAGAAGTAAAGAGACTGGTGGCAACATGTCTCACTGGATAGTTTTTATAACGAAGATAGCAACCACGAAGGATGGTGACCAAAGCTAACAAAGGGCTTCCAAAAGACTTATGGCAGAATATGGAGCGGCTTGCAAATTTAAAGAGGGAAAAACTCGCGGCAAAGACAGGAACCCTTGCGGCAAGCTGCTAGAAGCTCGCGGCGAGATACCTGGAAGCTCGCGACAACCACTTGGAAAACTCGAAGTAAGAGATGGACTCGCGGTACGAGGAAAGCTCGCGGCAAGGCGCTGGAAGCTCGCAGCCGATGTGTTGGAAGCTCGCGGCCGATGTGCTGGAAGCTCACAGGAAAGCAGTGGAAGATCGCGGCAAGGCGTTGAAAGCTCGCAGCAAGGTGCTGGAAGCCTGCGGCAATGGACGAAAGCTCGCAGCAATTCCTTAAATCTCCCGGCCAAACAATGAAAACTCGCGGCTAAGTGCTGGAAGCCCGCGGCAATCGATGAAAACTCGCGGCAAATGCTTGAAACTCCTGGCCAAAAAATGGAATCTCGCGGCAAAGAGGCTGCAAGCTCGCGGCAAATGGTTGAAACTCGTGGCCAAAGAAACAAACGCTCGCGGCAGAGGCCACAAGGTCGCGGCATGTGGCTGGAAGCTTGCGACAACTTGGTAAGAAGCAGAGCTTGCGGCGAAATCAAACGGAAAGCTTGCGGTAAAGAGGTTCTCGAGTTGGGTAAAAAGAACACAGTAAGTTTGCGCGGAGAGAAGTATTTATAGGGATGCCGGAAGAACCACTGGGCGGGAAGTAAAAATTACCCCACGGGTAAAGACCAGGCTAGCGGCACTATGACCCAATTTTATTAAATTAAATTACTCTATCATTTTGTCTTTAGATAAGACAAAAATGAAAGAGTAGGGGGCAATTGTTGTGCCATAGAAATTGGGTGGAAAAATCGAAATATTGTTTTAATTAATTAACAACAATGCGCCAAAAGATCGTGGCACAAAGCCGCGAGCTAGCGGGCAGGCCTTGCCGCAAGCTCGCGAAAAAGGCATGCTCGCGGCAATGCCGCATATCACGGGCAGGCCTTACCGCAAGCTCGCGGCAAGGCATGGCCTAGCTGCCAGCTCGCGACAAGGAATGGCCTAGCCGAAAGCTCGCAGTAAGGCCTTGCCGCTAGCTCGCGGCAATGCCTTGCCGCGAGCTTGCGGCAATGGCATAGCGCAAGCTCACGGCAAGGCCATGCCGCGAGCTCGTGACCTGCCACACGCTCACGGAAGTGCCGCAAGTTCGGGGCCGTTAGTCATGCGATGCCTACCGGCCTTCTCAGCAGGTGCAGCGGTATACGCCTTTCGGAAAACCAAGAGCTCCATCTAGGAGAAGACACGTGTCACCACCAGGTACCCTTGAAAATTGCGCCCTATAAATACCCAACTAGAAGACAATGAACAGGACTTCCGATTCTGGTAAAACTTTACACTTTGATTGCACATTTACTGCTTCTGGTGAATAGTTATTGGCATTGGGGACTGACTTTGGCATCGGAGGGTCTTCACGGGGAATATTCCCGCGAGCCTTCTAACCTATTCTCTCAGTGCTAACAGGGCCAAAGGCTAGTGGCAAGAGCTTGTGGCAAAGGCTTGTGGCAAAGGCTAGTGGCAAGAGCTTGTGGCAAAGGCTTGTGGCAAGGGTTAGTGGAAAGAGCTTGTGGCAAAGGCTTACGGCAAAGGCTTGTGGCAAAGGCTTGCGGCAAAGGCTTGTGGCAAAGGCTAGTGGCAAGGGCTTGTGGCAAAGGCTAGTGGCAAGAGCTTGTATCAAAGGCTTGTGGCAAAGGCTAGTGGCAAGGGCTTGTGGCAAGAGCTTGTGGCAAAGGCTTGTGGCAAAGGCTAGTGGCAAGAGCTTATGGCAAAGGCTTGTGGCAAGGGCTAGTGGCAAGACTTGAGACAAATCCTTGTGGCGAGCATCCTAGCAGCAAACTCCCTCGTGACAGCATCTCTAACGGCAACCTAACTTCACCCGACATCAAGCTCGAGTGGACCCCACACATCACAAATTTTAATTGTTGTATTTTGGCAACAACATTAAGTAAAGAAAATTTCCTTTGAAAAATTTCAAATGAAAATTTAAAGTCAATGTTTATAATATTCAATTACAATCAATCGCCATTATTATCCTCATTTACATCTTCCTCATCATCACCCTCATCTTGATCGACTACTAGGTCAGATCCATCCGAAACAATCGACGGTCTAGCATCTGTAGTAGATTGTTTTGTCAATCGTTGTACTACTGTATTCATTTCTGACTGTCACCCCATCATTTGTTCTTATCATTATCGTAGTTGCTGATTCTCAGCCCAAGATTGAATAAACTCTTCATTTAATTTGGTGACTCTGAGTCTCCTTTGTTCAAACTCTTGTGACATATTTGAACAATATTGGCTAGATTGGTTGGCGAACGTAGTTGGATATAGCATATTAGCTTGAGATCCTAGGCCGTATATACGACCCTTTTTATTCCGACCACCGACAGCTTGATAGAAAATGTCATATTTATTAACTATAGGCGACGAGTACTCTCTAGTACTTACGGATGATGAAGATGCCTCCACACTCAATATGACATATTTTTTCTATAAAATTAAAACATTTGTGTAACTTCATAAAATATTTTAAAATAAAACTTTTTATTTAATATATAAATACACTTACAACGAAGCCCCTAGATCTGTCATCGACCCATACTTCTTATACTTGAGCATCTTTTCTCGTGAGTTCTCCTGAAGAATTCAAACTCATTGGACTCACAATTCAATTCAATTGCCTACATAAGAAATTAATACACAATATAGTAAAATTAATGAAACTAAACTTATTATTTAATTTAAGTAAATTAGAAAAATACAACTTAGCATAAGTAATTACCAGCTTTCTTCAAGTCAAAGAGAATGGAATGTACCCGCCAATGTGGAGTGACCCACTGGTCTCGAAGGCACAATTTTTTCTATTTTGCGTGGCAATTTTTTTATTGCTTTCTTCTGCCCACTTTGCATCACGTGCCTTACCCACGTCAAGGTCCATCCACATTTTCTAATCCTCACCGCTTTTAATTCGATGCATATGGCTCCCAAAACTTCGTCTACCCGATTTATTCCATGTGAGCCATATGCGATCATTATTCTCAAGTTGCCAGAAATACGTCTTCTTGATTAAGTTAAAAAACATATATATATATATATATTTAAGAATTTAAATACACAATTGTACTAATAAAGAATTATAAATTGACTTACGCTAAATTCTTCAAGCCACATCCTCCGTATTATTTCTAGCACCTCATCCCAATGAATCCACGGTTTAGTGTATCGTGCCCTCCAAATCTTTGTTAGTTTGTCTAGTGGGCCACTCTCGGGGATAAAACTGTCCAAAACAAAAGATGTATATATATTAATTTGAATGTATAATAATTGCAAGTAATAAATTCAAAATAATAAATACGATACTCTCTGATTATACTATTCATCACATGATAAGCGTTTTCGATCATCTCCTCGGCTAGTGCCAACCAGTTCAGTTGGACTGAGCTCAGAGTGTTGTGCAGAACCAGACGATGAATTGGGTCCTTCCGGTGTCGGCATGAATGTGTATGAGGAAGACTTGTCTAGCATATGAAAAGTTCCCCCAATATATTGGTCAGTCGATGGTACAGCATCTGGTGGGTAGGAAGCAGGTGGAACAGCGTAATAACCCCATGGCATCGTGGTTCCAGGATATGGAAACTGAGCCATGGGAGTAAAAGATTGTGGGGGTGGTGACTGGAGATTGAATTGTGTGGTAGGGATAGCAGGTGTGTTGTCAAGGGAAGAATATTACGAATCAGAATTGGCATCTGGTGAAGGTGTGGTCCTATAAGATGTTCTACTTCTACCCCTTCCCCTACCCAGTGTTGAATGTTCTGATATTTACTTTGACAATGATATATATGAAAAATAAAAATATATAAATATCAACGTCATCACACAAAAAATAGATGTACACATGTTATTGATATCATACTCTAAAAATATAAAGGTTATTAATTAACATGCACAAAAAAAAAAAAAACTATCAATCATCTTCTTCTATATATTCATCAATATCTTCCTGGTCATTATCTCTATCATCAAATAATATATCTTCTTCGTCTTCTTCTGAAACAGATTCTTCCTCCACATCATCTTCTTCTTCCTCAACGATACTGGAGACATCAACTTCCTCTACTAGCCCATTATCATCTTGTAAAGTGCCTCTAAGGTCAACATTTACATCGATTACAGGCAATTGCAATATTCATCCTCTTGGAAAGGTTCTTCCATGTTAGCTTCAGGAGCAATTATTGTACCTCGTGCCTTTGTTTTAATTACAACCATTTTTATCACGACAGTAGTTAGGGTAAGGCACGTAATATACTTGTTCAGCTTGTTGGACAAATATGAATGGATCATATTTCATGTTGCTTCTTGATGATCGAATGTATACAATTCCATATTGATCATGAATTTTAGTTCCTCGTGGACTTGGATCATACCATTCACATTTGAATCAAATCACCGTTTTTATTAGTAAGCATGCATATTCCAACACAATTATGTCTATAAGTTTTCCATAATAATTCATATGTGAAGTTCCACCCCCTAATGCAAACACGTAAACACCACAGTTTTCAGTTGACCTACTCTGACTCTATTAAACAGTATGAAATTTGTATCCATTGATGAAATACATTGGTCAATGTCTCACGTTGGGAGTTAGCCCCCACCCTATACTCTGAATTAGTGGGTCTGTAATAACTTCACTACTCAAATTCACCTAATCAAATCATTTGTGTCACTTTATGTATACATAATTAACATTAAATTAAGAAATACCCTAAATTTTGCAAACTTACATGATTATGGAACCAAACACAAAAATGTTCCTTGATTTGTTTGTCTAATTGTTAGTCACTGATTACTGGCGACAATTCACATAACATGTTTGTGTACATGCTGAAACATTAAAATTATATATGAACCCATTAAAAAAAAATATTAATATGAACTCATAAATACATTAATATAAGTTTGGGTTCTTACTCAATATAAGGTTCGACTTCTAACATATTTAGCAAGACATACAACTTTGATATTTGGAACTCATTCACATCCAATCATTTTGTTTTCATTAGACCAGTTGCACGGCCCGGATAATTGAAGATAGAAATTTATGCATGCGGAGATTGTCCCCCATTATCATTTCGAGGGGCTCTCATCCTCCCTGATTCAAAATAATATGAACTAAATGTGCTCGTCTCCTCAATTAAATATGCCTCATAGATAGATCCTTCTACGCAAGTGTTATTTCGGACCTTCTTCTTTAAAGTGTTGAGGAACCTGAGTCATTTAAAAGTCTCCTCAAATTATGAAAAAAAATATAATAAACTATAGGACAAAATCAATAAATTATATGAATTAAAATTATTATTGCCGTTCAAATGAATACATCCATCTGTATTGGATTAGCTCCCCGACCTTTGCTTCGTAAACTAAGTGTACTGGGAGATGCTCCATTTGGTTAAACCATCCAGGCGGAAATGCACGCTCCATTTTGCATAAAATGATCGGGATGTTTTGTTTCATGACTTCCAAATGCTCAATTTTTAACGTTGTTAAGCATATTTCTTTGAAAAACTGAAATAACTCAGTTATTGGACTCCAAATTTGATCTGGTAATCCTGAAAATGTCGTTGGAAGTAACCACTTCATGAGAACATAACAATCATGACTCTTCAAGCCACACAACTTCCTGTTCTTCATATCAACACATATGCCCAATCTAGATGCATATCTGTTAGGGAGTTTAAATTCTTTTATCAATTTCAAAACACTTAACTTTTACTCCCTCATGAAAGTATATTGGGTTTTGGGTTTCCAATATTTACCCCTACCACGTTCTACTAATTCTAACTCTTTCCGCCTATAATATTCCTTCAGGTCCATTCTAACTTTGCTATTATCTTTAGTTTTACCTTTCACGTCCATGACTGTATTGAAAATATTGTCAAAAATATTCTTCTCGATATGCATGACATCCAAGTTGTATTGGATAAGATTATCTTTTCAATATGGCAAGTCCCAAAAAATACTTCTTTTTATCCAGTTGTGTTGAACACCATATCCAGTCATAACACAATCTTGTTGTTGTAAGATAGACGAAACATTACATACTTTACCAAATACGTTTTCTCCATTTAAGCGAGGGGTGGACAAGAATTATCAACTTTATTTTTTCAAAATGCAGTTGTATTCCTCCGAAAAGGGTGATCCATTGGCAAGAATTATCGGTGATAGTCAAAAAATGATATCTTTCCACCGTACTTGAGATTAAAAGTTTTTGTGTTTTTCATACAATACGAGCATGCTAATTTATCTGATGTCTCCAACCAGATAACATTCCACACGTAAATATGGGTAAAAATTACCTTATGTGTCAACTATAATTTTTCCTTACATATAATGCATATGTCAAGATGTGTGGGTAAAAGGTGGTAGAAAATAACTTTTACCCACACATATATGTGTAAGTATTTTTATGTCGGGAAGTTGTAATTGTGACGTGGCTGATGATGTGGATGATGACGTGGCTGATGATGTGGCTTTAATTGGATAATGATGTGGCATGACACATGCATTTATTTATGTGTAGGTAAAGTTAAGATTATGTGTGGGTAATAATATAAAAAATAATTTTCATATGTATGGGTAAAAAACATTATGTGTAGGTAAAAAAAATATTATGTGTGAATAATAATATAAAAAATTTTAGAATATGTGTGGGTAAAAAATAATTATAATGTGGGTAATAAATATATTATGTGTGGATAATAATATAAAAAATAATTTCTATATGAGAGGATAATTTTTATATGTGTGGCTAAAAAACATATTATGTGTGGACAAAACTAAAATTGTATATTTAAAATTTCAATTGTTGAAACATCTATTACAATATAGTTCAAATATATACGCACCAAAAAAGTTATAAAGTCACAAAATAAGCATAAAATCATAAAGTCACTTAAAAAGTTTAACATATATGAAAAAAAAAAGCATAAAACAAATTATTAAATCTCGTCGCCAAACTCCTGTTCAGTAGAATGAAGGGAGTGGCTGGAGCTGGATGGGTCAAGACGAGAATGGCAGAGGCGGGATCGTCCTGAACTATGATCCGATGGTACATGTGGAGTAGATGGAGGAGGCATAATATTTTTCTCAATTAAAACTGTTAGATCGAGAGGTGCTATGGCACACACCAAGAGGGGGGTGAATTGGTGATTTTAAAAACTTAATTGAACTTGAAAAGCTTTTTAACACAAATTGAGGTTTTATGAAATAAAACGTGAAGTATATAAAAATGACAAATGTAAGTTTACAAAGATAAATATGTGAACCAAGTGAGGAATAATGAAATGCTTGGAAAGATAAAGATAATTTAAAGAACACAAGCACACAAGAACACCAAGATTTGTAGTGGTTCGGCTTAACCCAAGCCTAATCCACTACCTTAGTTCCTCACTAAGAATTTTTCAAACCATCCACTAAAACCCCCTACTTAAACCAAGTAGGTCCTCTAGTCCAAGACTATGAAATACAAAACCTCTCACTCAAATGGGCCCTCTAGCTACACAAGCTAGGAATTTCAACCCCTTGCTTCAAATAGCAAATCCTCTAACATAATAAGCTAGGAAAATAGAAACGATATAAATGAAAGAGAGAAGCTAAGAGTTAACACTCTTAGTTACAAGTTCTCTCACAATGAAAACAAGGCTTAACAATAAAAATACAATGATAGAACAACAAAGCCTTGGAGAGAAAAATACAACAGTGAAAGCGCGAATTTTATAAGCTCGAGTAAAAATGATTTGAACTCTTTAGACCAACTCGTTCCCATCCATTAGCCTTCTCTTGATCTCCTTGATATGTATATATAAGCATCCCAAGAGTTTTGCACAAAACTAGTCGTTATTGAGCCGTTGGAGAATGAGAAACTAGCTGTTATAGCTTTCTGCAAAAAGAAATAGTCGACAGAAGAAAATGCATAGTTGACTATTTTTACAAGTAAAACAAGAAATAGTCAACAGACAAGAAGGCATAGTCGACTATTGCTCAACCAAAATTTCTCATAGTCGACAAATCCTTTTACATAGTCGACAGATCAAAAATTACAAAGAAAATTTTGAAACTTATGAACAAAAATAGTCGACAGATGAAAAGCCATAGTCGACTATCCTTACATGATAGTCGACAGATCCAAAAATAGTCGATAGAAGTCTTAAATAGTCGACAGATCAAACAGCATAGTCGACTATCCTAAGGCATAGTCGACAGCACTGAACCACATAGTCGACTATCCATTATGAAGAATTTAAAACTCAATTGATAACATGAAGAAGCATACTTGATTGATACAAAAACATCACAAGATATTTACATTTACTTTAATACATAAATGTAAATAACGAAGTACCCCCCATTTGGATTCAATAAAAATATCTAAAAAATCAAAATCCATAAAAATAAGAAAGTAGAATTTGGGATTTAGTAGGAACTTAGGATTTTGCGATTTTACCACCTCCAAGATATACATTTTCTATTTCTTGAAAAATTCGTTAAAAATCATTTTATCACTAATGAATGTTAGCTAAAAGAAAACATTTTCATATATGTCTCCTTATAAGGTGCTTAGTCTTCCAGACTTAGAAAAATATTGAAACGTTATCAAAACGAGTTTCAAGACATGATGCATGAACTAAAGGATTTTTCATACGGTTAAGTTTCAAGCTAAAACCTTTCATGCATGTTTCAAAATATGAAAAACTTATATTGAAAACCTTTCATTTGAATTTCTAGATGGTCTTTTGCCTTAGAACAATTTTATGTCTATGTTGACCAACGACTTCAAAGCTAATTCGAAAAACATTTTAGGAGATTTTATCATAATACATGTTTATTCACATCTCCATGTATAAGAATATAAATCATTTGGTTTTCATTTTAACAAAGTATTTGAAATTGATTTTTGTTGAAAACCATAAACTTGACTCATGACTTGGGGATAAAACACGATATTGTTTTTCATCATCAAAACTAAACACAAGAGTAGAATATCAAAAACTTGTCACAACATGTTTACATCTCCCTGGAGCTCTTGAAAAAGAGACTTGTATTGGTTCAAATCTTCTACCAATTCATTGTAGGTTGGACGACTGGACTCCTCACTAGTGCATGTTATCCTGGAAGTATTAGGAGATCGCCCCCAACCAAACAATCGAACAGATTGTCGTCCAAGGACCTTTTCTAAAATATCCTTATCAGTCATTTTATTTGGAGGATTATCTCGCCTTAGCTGCATCATTTGTTCCTGTAAAAAAATGCAACATATTCTTAATCAACTATTTTTTAAATTAAAAATATAGTCTCAATTATGCCAATGTAAAGTAGCTAAATTTATAGGGTATATACTCAATTATGCCAATGTTTTTAATTAGTAATTAAAAACATCTTCATGTGTCAGCTGAAGGGATGATGAAGGTATCAAATGTAAGATATATGTCAATTTCCAATCTACTCTAGATGATTCCAAGAGTGTAGTTCTCATTTAGCTAAATTTGATATCATTCTATGTATTCTAACTCTTTTAACTTAGGAAAAAAATAATATACTTACATGTTTAGCCTCTAACTCTAGAGATGACCAACCGTGTTCGGAATGCCAATGTCGAAGATGCCAAGTCTCAATATGTCCTGTCGGGGCATCTAAGTTAGCTCCATGAATAACGTGATGACGTGTTGTACTCCTTGAACCATTTCTAGATTCCCACTTTCGTTTTGCACAAGAGTCGGCATTCTTCTGTGCTCGTTCCTTTTAAAATTAACAATTCACTAATAAATATATATTTTCATTAATAAGAAAGAGAAATCCTAAAAAACAATTAGAAGCATTACCATAAAAATAGGATTTGTCCAAAGATCACAAAGGTAATCCCAATCCTCTTAGCTCACTTCCTCATGGCGCTTACTCTTGGCCTTAATTAGATCTTCCTCTCCTCCAATTTCTTTGAAGTAAGCATGTAGTTTATATTTGTGGCCTCTCCAAGCTCGTTGCATTTGTTTATCGATGACCTTTTGGACATTCCTATCCTCAATGTTGATGTCAAAAACAGTCTAAAAAATAAAAGAAGTCATATAATATTAGGAATAAGAAAACATATAAATATACAAAGTAAAAGTAATAAAATGATGATTTACTTACAAGAAGTTTGTGACAAAGTGGTGCCCTAACTGTCGAAGGTACACATCTCCACTCCTTATATTGAAAGCTGCAATTTTTACGTACAATGTACCCAATTTCATTATTAAACATTTCTGCGTTGTCACAAATAGCTTGCATAAGAGTAAAATTGAACTCCACAGTCAATTTTCCCTTAACATGTTTCTTCAGCTTCCGAGCACGTTGTCCATAAGTACTCCCACGTCCATTTGAACCTTCAGGTGCATCCACATCCATATTTGCAGCTGTTGATCGAGATGAGGTCTGCACATCCACATCTGTAGCTAAAGATGTTAGACACAGAAACTGATTGAATTCTGACTTTGTTATACTTTAATATAATCATGACTCAAATCTTAATTTCTTAGAAACAGAAACTGACCTTGTTATACTTGGCAATTTATTACATGAAACCTAACATTATAAGCAAATAAACTCATAATAGAATCAACAATAAATCTAAATGCAATAAACTAGATTGTGATAGTTAGCAAACCAGAGTGTGCGACAACTGATGGAGATGGGACTGTAATAGGCTCCATTGACGGAGATGTAGTAGGGGCAACAATAGGCTCTATATGTCCTCTAACCTGTCCTCCTATATAAAAATAAATATGGATATAAGCACCAAAGATAAATGTTGGCAAAATAATGAAATCAACAATAAATCTAGGTTGGTAGAAACCAGAATGTGATGTAATAGGGGCAGCAATAGGCTCTGTCTATCCTCTAATATGTTCTCCTATATAAAAATGAATATGCATATAAGCACCAAAGATAAGTGTTGGAAAAATCATGAAATCAACAATAAATTTAAATGCAACAAACCAGAATCTGATGTAGTGGGGGCAGCAATAGGCTTTGTTTGTCCTCCGACCCGTCCTCTTCGTCCACCCCTACCCCTTCGCCCACTAGGAGCCATGTAAGAACTGTAATAAAAAATCATGCATCATCATCATCATTGTCATCAAGATTTGGATCATCAGAGTCGTCATCAGTCTCAAATTCTAAAGTTACTTCATCGGTAATAAAAAATCTACCGTCGTCATCATAATCCTCAATATCTTCCAAGTTCTGTTCTCGATCATTAAGAAATGCTTGTTCACTGCGTAATTTAACCACCAACTCATGAGGCAAACTTATTGGTTCTTCATTTTGCCGAACCAATAAAGACATGTCAACTACCTCTTCCGTTGGCTGAAAATGCGGTAACTCTTCCTCTTTAAAGATATCATCGTTCACCCTCTCTTCATCATCGTCATGCTCAATTATATCATATATGTTCCTATGATTTACCTTTTGTACAACCATCCAATTCTTTCCCTAACTCCGATCATTTAGATAAAAAAACTTGTTGAGCTTGTGTGGCCAAAATAAATGGATCTTCAGCATACCAATTAGATGTAATGTTAAGTGATGTCAAATTATTATTAACCACTATTCTTTTTCCTTTCGAATCAGTATTGTACCACTTGCAACAAAACATGAATACTGTACGTTGATAGATGAAATCCAATTCTAAAATTTCAAGTAGAACACCATAATATGTGAAATCACTACTCTCATAATCGCCCTCTGTACAAACTCCACTACATTGTGTCTTGAACTTGTCGTCACGTTCTTTGCAGCGAAATCTAACGCCATTGACAATGCAACTATGCCAAATTGTGTAACGATCATCCGCACATTGTGACAATGAGTACAAATCATCAGTTGCTTTAGGATCGCCATTGACTCTAAGATTAGCCATCTGTAGACAACTAATATTAGAGATAATAATTTAAGACGAATTACAAAATATATATATACAGAAGATTTTAACCTTGTTCTTGAACCAAGAAGGAAATTCATGTTTTTGTACGGCTTTGAAATCTTCTTCCCGCACATTTCTCAAACGCAATATTTCTTTATGCTCACTGTAATGAAACAACTAGTCAATACTTATTTTAGAATGAACCATTAATTACATTTTAAAAATATTTTATATGTACCCAACTCACTTTATGTAACCATCAAGTTCATCTCCGCAGTTATTCAAAAGGTACCATTGCACCACATGGTCATAAACCCCTAGCTTACCAAATTTAGAGGCCCCCATCGTACGAATCTTATTGTTGAATAACTCCATCTTATGTTGTGTACTAGGTACATCCCAATTACGTTCTAGACGTGAGAATCTTGTCTCAATATTATGCAAATATCGAGATAAAAATGTCACAGCCTCATCAACAACATATGCTTCAGTAATGGAACCATCAGGGTGTGCAAAGTTACGAACGTATCCCTTGTATGTACCCATGCGACGTTCAATGTCAAACATCCATCTCGGACTGACTGGTCCACCCCACAATGCTTGTTCAAGTAAATGCACACATAAGTGAACCATGATTGTAAAGAATGACAAAGGAAATATCTTTTCAAGTTTACATAGTATGATAACAATCCATGTCTTCATATTCTCAAGTTCATTGACATATAGAGTCTTGGCACTTAATTTTTGAAAGAATCGGCAAAACTCAATCAGCGTGGCTCGTATTTTCTTGTCTAAGTATGGGAGAATGGCCACTGGTAGTATTTTTTGGAGCAATACATGACAATCATGTGTTTTCATCCCTCCAAGTGTATGAGAGTCTGTCACACAACGACTGATGTTTGAAGCATACCCATCTGGTAAGCGAACTGACTTGATAAAGTCACAAAACCCCTCACAATTTGATTTACTCAACGTGTAACTTGCATGAGATTTCTCAAATTTTCCATTCCGCTCCTTCAACCATAATTCTTTACGAATGTTAAGATCTTCCAAGTCTAAACGTGCCTTCATAGTATCCTTCGACTTCATGGGATCATTCAACAAGGTCCCAACAATATTATCACAAACATTTTTTTCAATATGCATGACATCAAGATTATGACTCATCAATAGCTTTGACTAATATGGTAGTTCAAACAATATACTCTTTTTTGACCAATTCAACTCATCAACACCACGTTTACGTTTTCTATCATCATGATTAGGTGCTTTACCAGGGGTGCATATAGGTACCTCTTCTAACTGCAACAAAATATCATCACCGAAAAATTGACGAGGTGGTCCCCTTTTTTCTGGTTTTCCGTCATACTCTGTACTCATTCGCCACGGGTGTGTTTTACTTAAGAAGCATTTGTGCCCTGTATAACATTGTTTTCCCCGAATTCTTCTGGAATGAATATCCTCAAGGCATATCGAACATGCCAATTTACCCATAGTGCTCCACCCAAACAAGTAAGCATAAGCAGGGAAGTCACTAATTGTCCACATAACTGTTGCACAAAGAGTGAAACTTGATCGTGAGTATTCGTTGTATGCTTAAACTCCATTACACCATAAAACTTTAAGCTCATCCACAAGTAGTCTTAAAAATACATCAAAGTCCTTACCAGGGGACTTTGGTCCTGGAATCAACAACGTTAAGAGATAGTTGCTCTTATGCATTGAACGCCAAGGCGGCATGTTATAAGGCATTAAAATGACTGGCCATATACTATGTGTTGTTGACATATTGCTAAATGGATTGAACCCATCTGAAGCTAACCCCAATCGTACATTCCTTGAATCAACAGCAAAGTCAGGGTACAACTCATCAAAGTGCTTCCAAGCCTTCCTATCAGCAGGATGACGTAACACTCCAGGCTCTTCTACACGAATTTCTTTATGCCAACGCATGTCTCTAGCTGTGTGTCGTGAACTATATAACCACTTCAGACGAGGCGTGATAGGGAAGTATCGCAGCCTCTTATGCGGAATCTTGTTACGAACAAGCAACTATATTTACAGACAGGACATATTGTAGCATTACTATGTTCACCATAGAATAGAGCACAATCATATAGACAAACATCAATATGCTCATAACCAAAACCGACGTCACAAAGCAATCTTCTAGTGTCATAATAGTTCTCTGGACAATTATTACCCTTTGGGAGCACCTCATGGATTAGCTTCAACAGCATCTCAAAAAAATTATCACTCTAGTTGTTCATCACTTTTATATTCATCAGCTTCACAACAAAGGTTAAAGCAGAGAAATTTTCACATCCATTATATACAGGATTATTTAAAGCTTTATATAGCTTCTCATAACAGGCTTCTTCAATAGCTGGTCATTCATTTCCAACAAAGTCACTCGTAGGCCCAATATTAAAAAGGTCAACACCAACCGCATCGTGCAATCCTTCTCCCAATCCATCAAATTACTCACTAAAGAATTCCACATTACCCATACTTTCTTCCTCCTCGGATTCTTCCTCCTCAGGTTCTTTCTCACCATGATACACCCATCGTGTGTATGAGTCATCAATTCCCTTTCTAATCAAATGAGTTCTAATGACATCTATGTTTTGCAACCTCCTATTAGCACAGATTGAGCATGGGCATAGAGTTAACCCCACGGAATTCAAACTCTTTTTTGTGACAGTTATAAATTCTTCTATCCCTACCACATACTGAGGAGATACCCTATTCGGGTTCTTTACCCATTCACGATCCATACTCTATATCTTTTCACGCTATACACAAAAGTAACACATTAAGACATATTAAGTAAATAAATACATGACCATTAACACAAAGGAATGTTAGTTAAACCTATATTGCTTTTATGAAACTAGTACACAATAGTTGCAATGTGAAATATTAGCCGGTAACGTGGTAACCTCCTCCTAGATTTTCCAAGAAATACAATAAGCAGCTAGCAAGAAAAAGAATAGCAACGAGAGAATTAATTAATAAGGTGGAAGATGATATATAATATATATATATATATATCTATTTATACATGCAGATGCAATCATGCAAATGAAAGAGAAAAGTAACCCAAATTAGTTGTGGGTGGAGGCTAGGTTGCTAGCTTTTTTTTATTGGGTTATGTCTTGATCTCTTTGGTAAAGTTCTACGTATAGTGGTTGTGGTCAATCTTTAGATTTAGAAACACACAAAATGAAATAATAAAAAATATAAGAAAACACCCAAAACGTGTACCCAAATGATTAATCATTGATCAATTGCTATTAAGTCTCTCTTTCTTTTCTCTTTAAGATCACCATTACTAAGAATGTGAATGTATAAATTTGATGGGAGAGAAGAGAGGACCTACTCTATTTAAATAATTATATAATTAATAGCAGTCTCATTATCCAGTATTAATATATAGGCCCAACCAGCTTAATCTATCTTTTATTCACACCAAATTTATAAAATAAGCCAAACTTCTAAGAATTCATAAATATACATATATATACATATATCTCACTTCAACCCATCTCTTAAAACCAAATATCTTACAATCAATTAATAGCAACCCACTAAATGTAAAATTCTACCATTTTACCTTAACCACAAGATAATGAAAAGGTAATTATTTTTAATAAATTGACTATCAAATTATGGCACTTGTGGCATTTTTTTACATCATATGTATAAGCATATAAAACAAATTGTTTAACTAAAACTTAAAAAACAAAACAGTGGATTAAAGTTACATAGTTTATGATCAGGATGATATAATTTATCATATATAACCCATTTCATCTATTTACAATTCCAATATATGATAATACATGATTTTTTTTTTATTGACATGCACATAGTATTACAATTATAAATATTTTATTTTCCCAAGATCAAGTTGGGTCCAAGTCAAATTTGAGTGTACGTTGACTAAATTCACTAAATATTCACAATAATCTCTAAACTACACCCATCAATTAAACACATTAAATATTAATTATAAAAAAGATATTATAATTTCTTACCATATATTTTATTTTCCCAAGCTCAAGTGGAGATTAGAAATCACCGGAAAATATTCACAAGGAGGGCTCACCTAGTGGACAAACTCCAGCCCAAGGCCATGGTCACCTTGGATTGGATACATAACTAATAACTCAACTAATAAAGTGATGCTGAAACTAAATTTTCTTATTATAATATGTATATGTAAATTGGTGCATCATCAAGAGGCTGAGGCTCTCCATTTTTTATTTATCAAATAGGAGAGTGGAACTTTGGAATGGCCATTAATGAATTACTTCATCTCAATCCATTCTCATCTGTCAAATATGTAAACCTAATTCTCTTGTTGAAATTTGAAATCTTCTATAATTGTTACTTAGTTTGTGTTTGGTTGCAGAATAATTAACAGTTGTGATTATTGTCATGAGCATATATTAATTATGTAGTTGTGATATCGTTTTGATTACTTCTTGTTGAATGAATGCATAAACAGCAGCATGAATATTTATGTAAATTAAAATTTTATTTATATGGTATCGTCGCTCGAATATAATAAAAAATTTATTTATTACAAAATTCGTTGTCAATTCACTTAAATTTTACAAAAAAGATAATGATCAAAAAACACATAAGAGTTCTTGTGTGTACATTTCAATATTTAAGTCAAACACTCAAATATGTTAAAAAAATTGAATACAATATTAAAATTAATATATGAGGCATACATTTGTTGAAAAATTGAATGCAATCATTATGCACCTATACAGTCTATGGATAAATTACATTTAATACTCTTACTTTTTAAAATTATAGTAATTATCCTTATTATTCAAAAGTCACATCAAATTACTCCTTGATGTTATATTTACATTCCAGAGAGGTACGCTTGATGTTTCATAAAATTACACAAAGTTTTTTATAAAACAATGTCAGTTTAATTTCTAGAATGTGGGAGCACCCACTGCAATTTAATGAAGTATCCAAATTTCAATTAGAATTAGCCCAATAACAATTATTTTTGACCCAAATTCCTAGGCCGACACTGCAGGTCAAGTGGATGATACTCAACCCATGTTGGCCCATTTTGACCCAAAAGTTAAGTGTTATTAGTCAAACACCAATCCACTAGATTATCTCACTTTGGAATTTTGCATTATTCATGAATGAATGAGTGCCAGAAGAAGGGATTATAAAGGATTAAATATTATCATTGATTTTATGTTTAGGGCGCTAGAAAATTGGTAATAATTGCACGCGCAAAAGGTGGAGGAGAGGGTGGTGTCGGACATTGGGGACCCCCAACTGGAGGGCAGGGCGCACCATTCATGAACAAACAGCGACATCTCCAATTTGTTTTTATAATTTCTTATCATATAATTAAATATTAATTATAAATAACCCTATCTGGAGTACTGTTTGGAAAGCAAGAAAATGAAAAGGAAAGTGAAAGAATGAGGGGTTTTGGAAAAACAGTTACAGAGCTTCTCTGTTAAGTCTGTAATACATATACACACATATATACGCATATACATATACTCACACAGAATATATATTAGTCACACAGGATTCTCACACACATATATATACAGATACATATACTTACACAGATATATACACATATATATATATACATATACTCACATGTATAACAGGGTGTTTCAAGAGGCGAATCTGGCACGGAAGATGCAGAGGCACAGCGAATTTGTTTTTCGCTGCTTTGATTTATTTATTAATCAAAAGCATAAATCTGTCATGGATTAAAGAATAGGCCTAAAACAAAGACATAACTCAAATGTAAAATCAAGAAATCATAAATAATCATAAAAGGTAATTTAAAATGGATAAAACACGATAACAATAATGGCAAAGCAGCTAGTTCAATCTGGTTCGTCGAGCTACCCCAAAACCATATATTATACGCTGAAAACAGACACCGTATGTGAACTCTATGCCCATAATATCAAACACTGACACTACAATCATATTTTTGAATTCTCATGTTTGTCTAGATACGCTAATGCAGTACGATCCACATCATATATTGTATTTTTTTTTAATATGTTCGTAATTTTTAATATATTGTATTATCAACAAATAATTAATGCTTAATTATAATAACTTAATAATTATATCAAGCATTTACAAAATTATATTAGGAATTGGTTATAATAGTGTTAATTAGATCTTAATAATTCTTTTTGATTAAAATTAATAAAAATAGATTCAATAAGAAAAAACTATAAATATAACCCTTAAACACAAAAAAATCAGAGAAAAGAGAAAGAAGATAACCGGTATGAGAAATGTTGGAAAGGATGGGAAAAGGTGCAGAGCTTCACATTGTCTCTATTCTTATAAAAACTTATTATGAGGTTAATGATACCATGTATTTGTTAAAGTTTTAGAAATTTTAGAAATGAGCAGATAAGCAAAAGAGGGATTTAATTTTAGGGAAAGGTGAATTTTAGTGCAGAGATTTAGTTTTAGGTTTATTATTTGTATTTGTAAATAAAATAAAAAATAAATTATTTTAAGTTATAAACATTAAAACGACGTAATTTTGTAATTTAAGTATGAAATCATAGATATGTTGATACTCACACGTTTATAACATTTGTAATAATGTGTAGGTATGTTTATAAATAATTACCCACATATTTGTAACATTTATTAATATGTGTGGGTAATATAATTCAAAAAATTGGCACATTAACTAATACATGGATACCCACACAAATATAACATTTGTAATTATGTGTGAGTAAATTTATAAACAATTACCCACACATGCGTAACATTTATTAATATATGTGGGTAATATAATCCAAAATAAATGCCACATCAGATAAAATTTTATTAAAAAATATTCCTCCAACCTCTAAAAGTGGAGGGAATATTTTTCGCCAAAATAAATATAGGTATATCAATTTATCCACACATAATAAATGTGGATAATGTAGCGAGTTTGTCTCATTTAATCACCCACGCATAATACCCTTATGTGTGGGTAATTTATGTGTGGGTAAGTTTATAAATAATTACCCACACATACGTAACAATTATTAATATGTATAGGCAATATAATCCAAAAAACTGCCACATCAGCTAATACTTAAATACCCACACATATATAACATTTGTACTTATGTGTGGGTAAATTTTTAAACACTTACCCACACATGCATAATATTTATTAATATGTGTAGGTAATATAATCCAAAATAAATGCCACATCAAATAAAATTTTATCGAAAAATATCTCACCAACCTTTAAAAGTGGAGGGAATTTTCTCCGCCAAAATAAGTGCATGTATATCAATTTACCCACACATAATAAATGTGGATTATGTAATAAGTTTGTCTCATTTAATTACCCACACATATTACCATTATGTGTGGGTAAATACCCACATATAATATGTGTGGGTATTTTAAGTGTGGGTAAGTTTATAAATAATTCTCCACATATACGTAACATTTATTAATATATGTGGGCAATATAATTTAAAAAACTGACACATCAGCTAATGTTTGGATACCCACACATATATAACATTTATAATTATGTGTGGATAAGTTTATAAACAATTACCCACACATGATTAACATTTATTAATATGTGTGGGTAATATACTCCAAAATAAATGCCGCATCAGTTAGAATTTTATCAAAAAATATTCTACCAAGCTCTAAAAGTGGAGGGAATTTTTTCCGTCAAAATAAGTATGGGTAAATCAATTTACCCACACATAATAAATGTGGATAATGTAACGAGTTTATCTAATTTAATTACCCACACATATTACTATTATATGTGGGTAAATACCTACATATAATATGTGTGGATAATTTATGTGTGGGTAAAACCCTCAAATTCTTGTAATGATGCAAGAAAGTCATTAACGATCCATAACAGAGCTGTTTTCATCATAAAGTTTTGCTTTGTTGATATGTCATAAGTCAACACTCCTTCGTGCCATAGTAATTTCAGTTCATCAATTAAAGGTTGTAAAAATACTTCTATCTTACCTTTTAGATTTTATGGATCTGGAACAATAATAGTTAGAAACATAAACTTTCTTTTCAAACATAATCCAGGCGACAAGTTATATAGGGTCACAATGACTGGCCAACAAGAGTACGAGCAACCTTGTAATACCCAAGAAATTGGGATTATTTGAGAATAAGTGTTTTATTAGAAAAATGAAATTTCATAGAATATTGGTATCTAAATAGCTCAAGAAATTGAGCGAATAGATTGTAGGTAGTGCCCTGAAGCCAAGATGCCAAAGGAAAATGATGTGGCATTGTCGAGCATCTCAAGATAGGATTTATTCTATCGAAAGAAATCAAATCGGGAACAGTTTTTAGTATAGCTAAAATACAGTTGTCATTCAGGCTGATAAATCGAATTATCGCATGAGACTTTTAAGAGGTCAATATAACCCCAATGAGATTCATATTTAGTATGTAAAATACCTCTTCCGTCATTTCAGGAAGAAACAAAAGGGTTTATGGCCCAAATAAAGATTCGGGCCTAAGTAAAATTTCTTAATTTTACCAGAGAGAGGTCGAAATGACATTTTTTCAGAATCTTCAGGGATGCAATGGAAATTATAGAACTTGTAGGTCGCAATAGCACTATTGGGAAGCTCAGGGGCTTCAAGGAAATGACCAAAAGTTCAAAATGGGAAAAAAGTTAGGGTCAAAATGCAATTTTACAAAATTGCACAAAAAGTAATTCTTCCATGGCCAACCAAGCTTCCTTCACCACCTCCCATCACTGAATTCAGTGGTGAAAGACTCGAGGAAAGTAGTTTAGGATGCTCTTGGGTTTAGCCTAGGCCAGCAATCGTCCTTGGCTTGGTCAAAAAAGGCCAAACTTTTGGCCGAAAGAAACCAGATTTTTACCCACTGTAAATTGATTTTTGAGACAACTTTCAGTGGGTTTTGGGCTCATTAAGGGCAAGAGAAGACATCAGAGCCCTTGGATTGCTCGAGACATGTCGTTTTAGGGTTCGAATTTGGCTATAAATAGAGGATATGGTGGCAGAGGGTTTTGCAAGATTTGAGTTTCAAATCAACCTCATTTTTGAACAAATTGAGGCACCAAACCATAGGGCTTTTGTTTCCCATGAGGTGAGAATCATTTCTGAAAATTTTGAGAATATTTGGAGTTCATTTGAGGGGTGATATGAGATTCGCCAGAAAAATCGAATCTTACTGGAAATGGACTTATTTTACTCAAATTGAGGTCTTTCAGGCGTTCTTTAAAGTTCAAACTTGGCCAGGTTGATCGAATCAAGCTAGCACATCTTTTGGTATAGTTATTTTGATTTTCTTGTCTGCCAGCACCAGAAAAGATGATCGAATGTAATTTTTATTATTTTTAAATACTAAAAATAAAGTAAAAATAGAAATAAGAGGGATAAAATTCTAGAAAAATATCTAGAAATACAGGAAAAATGAATATTTTACGTTTATCAATTTTTATTTGAGAAATTTCATGAGAAAATAATTATTTTAAATTTTTGAATAAAAACATAATTGAAAACAAGTAGGAAGAGATTTTTTGAAAACTTCCCATAAAATGTCTGGAGATTATAAATGTTATTTTAGGAATTTTCAGAAATAAAAATTCAATAAATTACTTGATTTCGGTATTTATTTTAAATTTTGGAAGAAATTATGACTATGAAAAATAGAGAAAAATAGGGGAAAAAATAAGAAAAAGTTTGAAAAAATTAGATTATTGATTTTTCCTTGGAAATTATTGGCCATGAAGTGATTTTCCCAAGGATCTTGACGATTTGCGTTATTTTCGAGATTGGCACGCAAATCGAGGCGATGCTAATTTTTTAAGGTATTCGAAACTTTGTGCTAAGGTGAGTGGTTTTGTCTCGAGAACCTATATATGACATGTTTGCTTCATTAGGCATGATATTTATTGAAGTTATGAGCATTTTGTCAAATTGCATGGAAAAACGTGATTTTTGCATGGCACAATATTATTGGCATATTGATACTCGTGCACGGGATTGGGATGTCATCCTAATAGTGTAACCGTAATTCTCCAAGGGAAAATGATGGAACAACATTAAGATTATCATTAAATTAGATCAGGGTTCTGCCTAAGGTATTGTGTCGGGCTGGTGTGCTAGGGAAGTTACACTAGGGCATATGATTGTTTATGTTATTGCATCATGTATTCATGTATCATGTTTCTAAACCCTCACTAGAATATTCATCTTCTAATTGGGTTATGCTCCTAGAACATTCAAACATTCCAGTTAGGATTTGCAGCTATGGCAAAGGGATAATTGATGACGTGGTCGATGAGTTGTTCCAGTATATGCTCATTCGTGAGGATTCAGGATATATTTTTAGCCATGGTTAGAAGATTATATTATATTGAAGATCATGTATAATTGTTACGATTTAATGTTTTTTTGAGGAGTCGTCAAATTGTATCTAAGGTGTTCAGTTGTTATCTCTTGATGATAAATCTCCATGTATTTAAGTATTTGATGATACGATGATACAGATTTTTATGTTATGATTAAAGCAAATTCGATTATGTATTATATCAGATTTCGATATTAAGGTTCTGAATTTGTGATGATTACCTGTCTTAGCTTATTGATTCTTATTCTGGTATGCTGAGAAAGTAAAATGGGATTGTCGAGAAATGATTTATATTAAAAAAAATATATTCCAAAAATTCCTAAGTTATTTAACGCTCAAAAAAGCAAGGCATGACAAACCCGATTGACCATACGGAATGAACCCATCTGTACACAAACCAAGTCTCACATTTCTAGGATTGGCAGAGAAGTCAGGATGTGTCCGATCGAAATATTTTCATGCTTCAGCGTCAGACGGCTGAGACAATATTGTGATAAGAAACAAACCAAGATTAGTAGCTCAAGGTTATAGTCAATAAGAAAGTGATAGATTATGATGAATATGCACCCATTGTTAGATTAGAAGTCATAAGAATGTTACTAGCCTTTACGTGTCATAAAAACTTCAAGCTTTATCAAATAAATGTTAAAAGTGCATTCTTAAATGGTTACGTTAATGAAGAAGTATATGTTGAACAACCTCTAGGTTTTGAGAATCCAAATCTTGAAGACAATGTATTCAAACTCACTAAAGCCTTATATAGTCTAAAGCAAGCTCCTAGGGCACGATATGAAAGACTAAGTAAATTTTTAATTGAAAAAGGATTTAAAAGAGGTCAAATAGACACAACATTATTCATTAGATCTCAAGTCAAGGATATTCTACTACTTCAAATATATGTAGATGATATCATATTTGGATCTACAAATAAATCTCTATGTGATCAATTTGCAAATACAATGGAAGGAGAATTTGAAATGAGTATGATAGGGGAACTAAAATACTTTCTACAATTGCAAATTAGGTAAGAAAATGAAGGAATTTTCATATCTTAATAGAAGTACATTAAAAATCTTCTTAAGAAATTCAATATTCAAGATTTTTTACCCAATGGCCACCCCTAAAGTAGTTCTTTGAGTTTAGACAAAGATGAGTTAGGTCAATCAGTGGATAATAAGCTATATAGAAGTATGATTGGATCATTGTTATATTTGACAGCAAGGAGGCCATATATAATGTTCAGTGTTTGCCTTTGTGCTAGGTCTTAATCCAATCCAAAAGAGTCCTATCTTAAAGCTGTTAAAAGAATATTTAGATATCTTAAAGGATCATCGAACTTAGAGCTATTTTATCCAAGATTAAATGAGTTTGAGCTTGTATCATATGCTCATGCAGATTATGATGGATGCAATGATAGAAAAAACACTTCTGGTTCATGTCAATTTCTAGGAAGTTGTCTTATCTCTTGGTCTAATAGAACGCAAAACACTGTTGCACTCTCTTCCACTGAAGCTGAATATGTGTCAGTTGGAAGTTGTTGTACATGTTCAAGTTCTATGGATAAAAGATCAGCTAGAAGACTATGGCGTAAAACATCAAAATATTTATATTAAATGTGATAACACTAATGCCATAACATTGACCAAAAAACCAGTTTTTCATGTTAAGACTGAGCATATTGAGGTTAAGCATAATTTTATATGATATCATGTTCAAAAAGGAGACATCGAGCTAGAATTTATCGATACAAATCATCAGATTGCAGACATATTCACAAAACCATTAGATAAAACCAAATTTGAGTATTTTAGAAGTGAATTAGGTATGATTATTGTTTATAGTGTTCCAATGCAATTTTTTTTATAAATTCACGCCTAAGTTGTTGGTCCCTTAATAAACGCTCACTCAAAATTAGGGGTGAATTGAGTGATTGAAAATTTTTCTATTTTATGCCTCTTGCCAATTTTTATTTCATTTTTACAAAAATTCTTGTCAATCAATTTTATACAATCTTTATTATTCAGATCAAGTTTGAAACTTATTTATTCACCCTTAAGATAAAACAATCAACTTGATTATACAATCATATGATGAAGATATAAACACAATAAGCGCAAGAAAAGAGATTGAACATGACAATATATAGTGGTTCAGTGTGTAACAAACACCTAATCCACTCTCTCAATGTCCAACCACCCTTAAGGTTCCACTAAAATCCAATCAAAGCTAAGGTTTTCCCTTAGCTTACATTGGAAACTAAAACCATACACAAACACGCCTAGATCTGAGTTCAAATCTAGGTAACAAATACAAGTCTCAAAACAGATTTAACGGATACAAGATTTGTCCACACTTGGACACAAAACAATCAATGAGAAATAAAAATTACAACACAATATTGAATGCAATGGCTATACACTCAGATCTCTAAAATTGGGTAGATAAACATTCAACACTTCAGTCTCCAGTAACGTTACTCTTTGATTGATTCAGAACTGAGCATATGAGCCTTGAACAATGGTAGACAAAGAGAGAGCTTTTCTGGATGCTTTGAGTATTCAGAATGATACAAAATTGGTTCTCTAAATGTGAAGACGATGAATATATATGGGCTAGGATGACCTACATAACGTTAAAATTTTTTTAGCCCAGAACCATTTAAGTCGACTTTGCTTCTCGGCGAGTCAACTTATTGTTAGTTCTATATAATGGCAAGAATATCCCAAGAGGGGGGTGAATAAGGATTTAGGTAAATTTTTGATAACTTAAAAACTTTGACTTGCAGGACACTATGTTTCGAAACTTGAAGAAGTATGTTTCGAAATGAACCCTTCTGTTAAGTATGTTTTGAAATATAGATGAGTATGTTTCGAAACTAAACTTACTGGCAAGTATGTTTCGAAACCTACTAAGGTATGTTTCGAAACCTTACTCACTGATTTACAAATTTTGAAACTCCTTTAGATTTTCAAAAATGAATCCTTTTAAAAAAATGAACAAGGATAACAACAAGTAGGGATGAGAAATCAAGTACACACAAGATTTATAGTGGTTCGGCACTTGCCTACTCCACTACCTTCAAGCTTACCCACTTGAAGGATTTGTAAACCATAATCACTTTTACTAGTGATCAATGACACCAAGGGTTTTACCACAGTTCACCCTAAAACCTTACACACTGAGTTTTTACAAGCTCAACCCAAACCTTACAACAACATAAATAACACTTATCTTTTACAACCCAACAATTTGAATGTAATTAAAACACCTTACCAAATAGTTATAACAAACCTATTGGTGTATATGGAGTGAGAAGAGCTTGAAGGAATGAGAGCTTTGGTTTTGGTTTGCTTATCTTGTTTATACCACAATGCACACCAAGAAATGATTGAAAGAAACTTCTTTGAGAGTTTGTTAGAAGAGCTTCATTCACTTATGCTTGTGGCAAAAATCTCTTGTAGATGTGTAAAATTGTGTATATTTGAGAGAGAGCTTGTTTGTCTTCAAAGAGCTGACATATAAATAACAAAAAGGATAGACTTTGGCTAATTATAACTGTTAGAGACAAGATAGATAAAGTAAGTTTCGATTATACTTAGTAGGTTTCGAAACAACATATTTTTACATAAAGGTTTCGAAACAAACATAACATGTTTCGAAACATACAACATTTACAACTGGATATGCACTAAGAGACAAAATGAGTGGAAGACATCTCTTTAAAAATAAAATGATTTGGTTTTATTCTCCACTTAAAACATATCTGAATTTTGAGCATCGGGGTATGGGGATAATTAAAGAATAAGCTTTTAAAAATAGCTTTTGAAATAAATAGCAAAAGCATAACAAATCTTCAGATATTCTTCTGACAGAGTCAGATGATTCGAAACATAACAATAAGATTTCGAAACATACTTCAGAAAAATGTCAAACAAGGATTTTAAAACCACTGCTGACAGAGATTTTGAAACATAAGCTTAGTTTTCAAATAGGTTTCGAAATATAGCATATAGATTTAGCAAAACTTGAAACTTTATCAATATACATTTCGAAACATGTTTAGAGACATAACAGACTGATGTTTGGAAACATGGAAACTTTGTTTCGAAATATGATGCATAAAATTTTGAATTTATATAAATATATCAAGGAGCATTTCAAATATATATAGAAACATAACAGAACAATGTTTCGAAACATTGAAACATAGTTTTGAAACATGATACTTAAAAAATTGGATTTTCTAAAACATTTGACCTTTAGCGCCAAAACACTAATCATACATGTTTCTAAATATGAAAGACTTATTTCGAAATATGAGATTTTCATATGATTTTTCATCAAACAACTTTTCTCATGTATCAAAAAATATGCTACAACACTTATTTTTGGCCTAATTTGATTTATTTTGAAATAAGTCGACTTAATTTAAATTAAGTCAACTTAGCCAGAATCACGTCTCTACTAAGTTGACTTAACCAAAATCCTGCTAATACAAGCTCTCTGTTAAGTCAACTAATATTAAATTAAGTCGACTTATGGCCCAAAATACTGAAAAATTACTTTAACTTATAAAAAATCACTTCGAACAATTATTATATGAAGTATATTACACTTTTATAATAGAAACATAAGAAAATTATTTTTTAAATATAGTTTAGGGGTCTTAATTTGAATATCAAACAAACACATTTTTTTGTAAATCATCAAAATCAAATATAAATTATGCTAATACACTAAGTTGGCTCTACATGAGGCATTGAGTAAAGTCAATTTGATGTGTTTGAAATTCATTTGTTGGGATTCTAAAAAGGCTTAATTTCAATCAGTTAACTGATGAAATTATAATTGTTAACTAATTGAAAATGTTTGGACCTATCGACTGATGCAGAATAGGGCAAAATCCATCGTCAACTATTCCATTGGGCCGAAATTGAATAATGGTAGAATACTGTCAGTCGACTGATGCATTCCTATCTGTCGACCGATAGAACGATTATTCCCCCATCTGTTAACTGATCAAATTGATTTGTTGACCAATTTTATCGAGTTTTATAAAAAGTGGGTGACCATTGATATTCCTTATACCCTATTTCATTCCAACTCTCCATTTCTCTTTCATTCTCTATCCAAAACCCTCTCTTCTTGAACAAAATCTTGTGGGTATCTCTCTTATTCAGTCAGTTTGGTCTCTAAACCTCATCGTGCTAAGAATAAAGAACGCCTTCAAGGGAAATGAGAAGGCATCAACCTCGACCCAGTCTCTAATGGTTCTTGCTCGACCCAAGCTTCGTCTTTTTGAGAATCCTCGCCAATAGGAAAGTTATTCAAACCACTTTGAGGCTAGGGAAGTCCTTTATGGTAGATATCTAGATAAAGAATTTTTAAAATCTATAATGTTTCCTCATATTTAAATATTTAAGGACTTCATTTGGTGGGAGTTTTTGTTTATTCATAGAACCATTCTGGAAGATATGGTTAGGGATCTTCATTGAAATGCTAGCAACCTTATAAATACTAGAAGGTCTCATGGACGATTCAAGACAAACATTAGCCAAACCCACTTAGAAATCACAATAAACCTGATTCATAATACTTTTGGAATTCCTTTAGGAGGAGAAAACTATACTGAATGTACCCAAAATTTTGTTCAAGCTAGCTATGAGGTTATGGAGGATGACTCCATAGAAACTCAAATTATGGACACTAGTGATATGTCTTTGAACACTAGGATATTGCATCTCATTTGCTGTCAACTGTTGGCCCCTCGTCGTGGCAGTTTTTCAACCATTACTAGGGTGGATTTATGGATGATGTAATGTATTATGGCCAAAAGAAGACCTAACATGTGCATAGTAATGATAAACCAAATGATTGAGTCCTTTAGTGGAAAAAATAAGTCTTTGCCATATGGAATGGATTTGAGTGCTTCGTTGGTGAAGAAGGCAGATAATCTGAGTAGTACTAGACGTGTGTAGCTTAGTCAAGCCCAACATATCAATGTATACTTTGCTATTAGAATGGGCTTTTAAGATGGTGTTTGGGTTAGGGTAAGAAACAAGAAAAAAAGGGCAAATGAAAATCCTGAAAATGTTCCACCCTCTTCTTCTGCACCTCCATCCTCTCCAACGATTGATGATCTAGTGCTTGGCCAGGTTAATTTGAAGTTTAATTTTTCAACCTTTTGTGATGAAGTTTGTGGTGAATTTAGTGAGCTCCATTACTGTCATGAAGAGATGCTTGATGCTATCCACTCTCGTCCCTCAGCATCCTCTCCTTCATCATCATCATCATCATCATCATCATCATCATCATCATCATCTGATTAGCTCCAGATCTCTGTTTGTATCAGATATTTTAAATTTTGATTGCTTTTTTATATCTAGTTTGAAATAGTGTGACTTATGTGAATGGTTAGGTTTCTGTTTTTGATATTCAACTTGCATATGTTGAATATATCTAACCTTTGATGTGTGTTAAACATGAATAATGATTCTTGGTACTAGCCTATTATCTAATTTTGAGAATGAATGTAATTTTTAAATGCAATTTTAGACATATAGTTCTGCCTGCAATAATCAATATCTTAAGAAATAACATTGTATTTTGTAAGTTTAAATTCCAATCTCTTGTGATATTGAATATTGATATTGGTTAACTGCTTCATGTTTTCCCCAATTTTCAAGTGTGTCAACTTAAGAGGGAGTTTAGGCTAAAGCCTTCATTGTAAAATATTCTAGTATCTTTTGAGAAGTCCTAGTTGAAATTTAGTATAATTTTATTTTTATTTTTTTTAAGAAAACCACTACCTTTTTGAAAATGACAAAAGGGAAAGAATGGAGTTTGAAATTGATTTTTATCTAAAAATAGTTTTGTCATCATCAAAAATGGGGAAATTGATATATTGATATTGGTTTCAAATGGTTTCTCATTATAAAATAAAAACTTTTGATGATGAAAAATGGAATTCATTAATATATATATATATAAGTTAAGAGGATATCTTTCAAGTTTAATTCAATTTGAAATAAAAATCAAAGTAAGATTAAACGATCAATGAAGTTTAAGGGCGTATGGTAAAGAAAATGTCGAGTATCTTATAGTTTTGGTAGTTAAAAAATATTTTTTAAGGTGTTTGAGGGATTAAGTAAAATGAATTTCTAAAGATTGAAAGAGTAATAGTTGTCTAGACCTTCAGATCGATAGTCTGATGATCTATTGTAGTTTCTGTTGGTTAACTAATCATCTTTGATCTGGCGCTTAACAAAATGTTTGCATCTTACATTCGTCGATTGGTTGGTATGTTAATCTTAAGTTAGTTGATTGATTCATCTTGGTTAGGCATATAATGTTATGCTTTGTGTATGTGTAAGTCGTCTATTAGATTTCTATCTGCCACTTGACAGTAAGTGTGTGCTTTATAGTTTTAAATCAATGCTTGAGTTAGTTGATTAATAATTTTCATTTGTCACCTGACAGATTGCATGCATCTTTTGAATCTTGGATGTATAGCTTGTATCAGGAGACTGATTATCTTCATCTGTCGCCTGAGAGTATGTATGCATATATTATTCACTTCATTGTATATCTAATCTATCGTCTAACCATTTCTATTTGTCACCTGTTTTTTGAATTATAGCCTTAATCGATCGACAAATACTTTTCATCGATCGACTGATTTTTTAACAGATTTCAAATAATGGCTAGTTTTTTCGTATTTAATGAGCAATAACTCCCTCAAACAGTCAAATTTTTTGAAGTTAGCACCATCAAGTATAAATAAGTGATTGAGGACTTTATTTAAAGCTCTTATAACAATCCAACTACCAAGTCCACAAGAGTTTAAAGCTAGTTCTGTGCTTTTATTCTTTTTTCTCTACCTTAAATGTAAAGGCTTGTTGTATACCTATTGTATCTATTTCTAAGCCTTATTTGTCTTGGAGAGAACTTGTAACAAAGGGTGTAAACCCTCAATTTGTACTATTCTCAATTTCTTTTTATTTCCTAGTTGTTACTAAAGGGCCCACATCTTCAATGGGAGGATTGTACTTTCCTAACAATTTTGCTAGAGGGCCTATCTTGAAGATAGAAGGTTTATCCATAGTGGATTGGTTTTCAAAAATCCTTAGTGAGAAACTAAAGTAGTGAATTAGGCTTAAATAAGCCGAACTAATATAAATAGTTGTGTTCATTTCTACTGTTTTATTTTCTACAATTTCATGGTATTTATCTAGTTTATGAATTAGCTTCTTTAGTTTCTACTACATTCTTGAAATCAAAAGACTTTTCATTCCAATCAAAAATTTTAAAAGTACCCAATTCAACCCCCTCTTAGGTGTGTGCCTTAATATTAATTCTATCAAATTCAACATATTCTTAATGTTTGCTTGTTCATTTGTTAACACACCAAAAGCCCTTTAAACCTCCACAACTTCCCTTAATTTCATCAAGACAGCTCTTGAGCGATTCTTTTTTCTTCAACTCAACAGGCCTTGAACTAATTGATTTGTAATGACCCGATATTAGGAGGGGGGGTCAGGGTTATCGAGTAGCGGGTTACCATTTGCATGTCTCAAGGCTTGGATGGCATGTTTAGTTGTCGTGGTTTTTCATAACATGTGTGTATGTTTTGATTTGAAATTTAGGTGATGTTGTTTGAGGGTATAGACTATCTTTGAGGGGATATCCAAATGAGATAAGACTTTTGAAGTGAAGATATTCGAAAATGAGTTAAGGCATTCGAATGAAGGTTGGGGCATTTGGTTGTGGCTGGAAATCTTAGAGCATTCGGATATGGGCTTGAGTGATGGTGATATCCGAATAGGGTATTTGCCATTCGGATGTCTTTTGCGTGTATAAGTGTTGCATTCAGATAGCCTCCTTAGTATTCGAATATGGTAGTGTTTTGTTATGTTCTTGTGTCTAGCATTCAGACGAAATAGGGGACATCCGGATATGCCTTGCCTTGGATGTGTCTTGCATTCGGATATGGGAGCTAAGATATCCGGATACAACTCTCAAACATTAGTTTTTGCATTCGGATGGCCCCTCTTCTATTCGAATGGCTTTCACAACCTTTAAAAGCTTGCATTCTGATAGTCTCCAATGCATTCGGATGGCTCCCTTAAACTTGAATTCTAAGGCTATTATCTAACCATTTTGGTCGTGAGGAGGTGGTGGTAAGCTCCAAGGGGGTCATGCCACGCATCCAAGCCCCTTGTTCCTTGTATATATAAGCCGAGTATGAGAAGAGAAGGGGATTCTTCTAGGATGTTCAGCTAAGAGCAACGAAGATAGAGAAGAATGAGAAGAAGGAGGAGGAGGAGGAGGGGGGGTCCGAGCTACGTTCGTCTTTGGACTTCAGGTAACATCCTCGTTCTTTTTGCACGCCTCATTTGCAAGCCTCTATAATTTCTTCTTGTTGTAACGAGTTGCGGGTCGCGAACTCACAGTTCGAGTTCTACTGTTTTTGTTATAGATGCTTTAAGTTCCCTTGACTATCTATGTTGTTCAGCAAGTTCCTTCTCCGTGTTTCTCTTGCCATCAATTCCTATCTTTTCCTTTTTCGTGGATTTACCCTAATCTGTGAGTTCATGCTTTGAGCTATTGGTACAACCTATGGGGATTAATTCTTGGTTTCTATCCTATACAAGACTGTAGTGGTAAGTTGTGGTCTACCACGGGTTTTGCTACACCTGGTTTTGATTTACAAGTTTGCTATTGTTTTGGGGAAGTATATAAATTGTTTAGGTGACTTGGGCTGGAGGTCTAACACAGGGGTGATAGCTTGCAGTTTTGGTGATTGTTCATTATGCAGTTGTGTTGGTAATTTGATGCCCTGTTATGGTGGTCTTGACCCCTAGTGTCGTTACTGACTTGGACGAAGTGGCGGGTCAACCTCGTGTTGGAATAGTTAGAACAAGTGAACCTTTCGTGGGAACCCTAAAACCACTTTGAGGTTGTAACTGTTGGTTCCTTAGGTAATGGCCACTCAAGAGGGGAAAGGCGAATTTAGTGGTTAAATAAAACTTTTTGCTTATTCAATTTTTTAGATGATTATTCACCCTGTATCAAAATATATCTATTTTACGACAAATAACGATGCAGATATGAAAGCAGCAACGAACTAGAAATAAACACAGCGATATATTGTGGTTCGGTGTATCTTAAACACCTACACCACTCTTCCAAGATCTCAACTACTCTTGGGGTTCCACTAATCCAATCAACGCCAAGGTTTTCTCTTAGCTTACCTTGGGAACTACACACAAACACCTAGGTGGTGTTCTCTTTGTGTTTGAGTTTTGAGTTTTGAGTTTTGAATTCATTTTAAGTTTTGTGTTTTGAGTGTCTGTTTTGAGATTTTTAAAAACGCGTTCTTTTTGTTATTCTGAAAAATTGTTTCTCAAAACAAAAAATTGGAAAACGCGTTTACTTTGAAATTTTGTCAAATGTTATTTATGATAATATATTTAAGAAATTTGATTCAAAATAAATTATAAATATTTATTAATAAATTATAAATTTAATTTAAAGAATTTCAAATATAATACAAGTTATATATTTAATCATATATAATATATAAAAATTACAAAGTATATTCTAAGTCATTTTTAATTTCACTTAACTATTAATTTCATAATAAATATATTTTTACCTATAAATTAAAATTTGATATTAATTTTGAGATTTAAATTATTCACAACATAAATATTTAAAAAAAATATATAAATCATAAAATAACAAAAACTATATTAATTGGGCGTGGAGGCGCTGAAAAAATGGCAGAGGGCGGTGGTAGGCGACTGATTTGGGCATGGCAGGCGGTGGCGATGGCTTGGGCGTGGAGGGTAGTGGCGGATGAGAGCGATGGCAGTGGCAGTGGCGGATCTTGGCGTGGAAGGCAGTGGCCGGCAGTAGTTGTGACAGATCTGGGCTTGGAGGGTAGTGACAGGCGAGGGCGGTGGTGGTGGCGGATCTCAACATGGAAGGCAGTGGCAGTGGCGGATTTGGGCTCAGAGGGCGAGGGAGATGGCAGTGGCGGGCAGATTTGGGCATGGCAGTGATTGTCATGGCGAGCGATTACAGTGATGGCAGTGGCATGGATGATGGTGGCGACCGAGCTTGAAAAGAAAAAAAGAGAAAGAGAAGAAAGAAGAGAGGTGGAAAAAAAGAGGTGAAAATGGTGGCTGTTTTCCGTGTTTTGGATGGAGGGCTGGTTTTGACTGAAAACAGCCAAAATGTGTTTTTGGCATTTTGAGTTTTTTGTGTAAATTTTTTGTGTGTTTTGCAAAATGCGTTTTTGAAAATGAGGAAGTAAACGCGTTTTGAGTGTTTTGAAAAACTGAAAATGGAAAACGGGCTGAAAATGCCAAAGAGAACAGCCCCCTAGATTTTCAACGAATCTAGGAAACCAAAACAAACCACACAAAAGTTTAACGATTACAAATATCGTCCTCACAAGGACACAAATAAATCACATAAAAATATTACGAGGTAATAAGAGAATAAACTAATTACACCATCAGTTGATGAAGTAGAAATTAGATCTCTTTTCAACGCTTCAACTTTCAATTGCCTTGAGCTTGATGTTGATTGAGCAATCGGGCACACACGCTTTTTGAATCTTGAACGAAAGAATAATGGCTTTTAGAACTTCTTGTTGATGGCGCTTGGAGTGCTTGAACATGATTAAAAAAGGCTTCAAACTGAGCTTAAGGAGATTTTATACTCCTTAGGGCGACATGCTTTTCTTTTAAACTTTTTTGCCAGACTCGGATAGTTGACTAATCAAAACCTTTAGTAGACTATTGTGGAATCTTTAGTCGACTAATGAAAAATCACTTTTCGGTCCAGTCGATTAATGCTACAAGAGAGAAAACATATATGTAGAGTTGCTCTCTACTTATTCGACAATGCTATATGGATAGTCGACTAATGAACTAAAAATGCTGAAAATAAGTTTTCTCCATTAATATGTTTGCAAAATGATTTTTATAAGTAAAACATTCTTTATTTGAATTAGAGCCATAAAAACTATTAGAAAATAAAATTTAAGGGTTAATGATTTGTACACAAATCAAAATTAATCTTTTTGTTAATTAACAAAATCTTAAAAAAATAAATATAATAATACAAGTTGGCTTAACAGTAACTACCTTCGGATTAGAAAGGCTTGCTAGTGGCTAAATTCCCCCGTGACTAATGTAATGCCCCGCTCCCACTTACGGATGTTACTCGTGAACAATTACTCGAATTGTCCACCTGTCCGGTCTTTGATGAAGGGCGGACTATGTTTCAAGAAGAAACGCCCTAGGTGGGAACTAGGCTCGTCCTTCCCTTCCCTCAAACTCCAGAATTTACTAACAGAATTGGGCTTTAAACCACACCGCGTTTGATTGAAAAGAAATCTCGCGAAGACGCCCAATCATTATTTTCTCATTTGAATTTAATTCTTTTCCGACCAAGAATTTTACCGGGCTCCAAAAATCACCATTTAAACCAATCCATTGATGGATCACCAATTTTGGAGGAAAAATTCATCATTTTCAAATTTCCAAAATTTCAGCATTTTCTCCAAAAATGCCCGAAAAATCCCTTTATTTTGAAAATTCCTCCGGGGCCCAAATTCAATTAAGAAACGCCCCAAAATTTCTCAATTTTTCAAAAAAATTGGCCGGCGAGGCCCACGGCGCGCCCCGGGGCCAGCGCGGGGCCCCACGGGGCGCTAGCCGCGCATACCGCGTTCGCGGGGCTGCTGCTGTCCCTGCTGAGCCAAGCTGCAACTTCATTTTTTTTTTTTTTATTCTTGGGCCTCCTAATCCAATTTTTCCAGAATTCAAAATAATCAAAAATCTTTCACATTCATTTTGATTTTGCCTCTAATTCTCCATAATCAAGGCTTAAACCCAACTTTCAATACTTCCATAATATTATCAAACACACACAAATTTTCTAACAACACCGTTTTACTTTACATCTTAGTTGTTTCCCACAACATACTCAACAATGAGGCTTTCACCCAACCTAGGCTTCAACATGCCTTAAGCCAATGCCTCATTTCACAATAAAATCAAACATCCTAAAATATAAATTATATACATGATCTTAGGCTTGAATAAGCCATCACCAACCAAACAAGTTTACATCTCATAAATCAAACATAACAACATAGGCTCCCATAGACCATAACATGCACTTGAATTTTCTTTCCATGCTCCCACATGCCATTCGACCATTTGCTTTACTTTACCATGCTTTCACAACCTACATGTGAGGGTAAAAACCTCATGAGCTATTAAGCTCAATAAGGGTGCAATGCAAAATAAATATGAACATAACAACATTATATGATGCCAAATGCATGCAAGTGTGGCTAAGTTTCTTTGCCCTCACAACCCTCCAAGGTTAGAAGCATTAACCCACCATTTCAACCATGTTCCCAACTAACCTATGGCCATAGGTCTCATGAACATAAAAGAACATGCCAAATGCAACATATACATTTATGAAACATATTTAAAATCCATTGTAAGGCCACCCTCCCATGGGGCCATCCCTTACCTCTTCTTGAATATTAAATCTCCATTTCAAGAGAGCTTTCATCTTCATTTTCTCCCATCTAAAATGGCATTCAAACAAGAACTCACTTCCTTTGGATAAAAGAACACTAAATAAAGAAAGGAAGAATGCACTTACTTGATTTCTTCTCTTCTTCTTCACTTTTTCTTCCATGGGACACTTTCTTATCTCCATTTCTTTCTTTCCTTCTTCATTTCTTTCTCCAAATGGCCAAAGGAAACCAAGACTTCCCTTCTTGCCATTTTATACTAGTTCCCTCATATTTTAAGAATGCATCCTAGCCATTAGATTTATTTGGTGAGAATAAATCCTCACCCTCCAAACTAACACAATCCATGGAATTAAGTCTTACTTAAAATCCACCATTGGATCTTTTCTCACTTTATAAGACAACATCTTAGCCATCCAAAGGAAGCACAATCCATGTGCTTTGCTAGGTTTTAATCCTAGCCTTTGATTTAATTTGGAGATTAAATCTCTACCTTCCAATCATTTCTCTTTAAAATCTCTCCACCCATTTGGCAATTCATGCCAACTTCCAAGATTTAATGGCAACCCTTGGATCACTTTCCCATTTCAATAATTAATCGCATCCTTTGAAATATCCTTTCTTTCCTATTTAAATTAATGGGACTATTTTCATAACCATCACACTTGAATGACATAAATAAATTTCTTTCCCATTTAATTTAATGGGATAACTTTCCACCATCATATGAGAGACCACTTTGAAAGACATAAATGCTTTCTTTCTCATTTAAATAAATCTCATAATTTCCAAGGCATTAATGGGAGACCATTTTCCCATTTTTCTTTTTGGTTTATTTAACTCTCATATTTTTCAAGGCATTAATGGTAACCATTTACCATTTTCTTTTAGATTTTCTTTAATCCATATAATCATGCCTCTCATTAAATGCTTGAAAGACCCTTTTAGCATTTCTTTTTGCATTTAATTTAATCTTTCATTTAACTTGGACCACAAAATGCCATGTGTCACTCCAAGACACAACCTTGGCTTCCAAGTTCTAATCTCCTCCATCCATGTGGCATCACCACATTTATTCTCTAATATAGGGAAAAATTAATTACTTTACCACATAATTGAATATCCACCATTTTCCTAATATTCCATAATTAAATTCCTTTATGGAATTAAATTCCAAAATTCCCAAATACCCCTTCTGAATTTATTAATCTCATATATCTTCACATAAACACCAAATTGGAATTTTATTCACTTACATACCTAATTCCACATAGGAATTATTTTTAATTTACCAAAATACCCTTTATATTGGATTTCACTATCCAAATTACCAAAATACCCCTCTCATAGGGCACCCTCAATCTCAAGGATCCAAAACCTTAAGGATCCAAAACCTTTTCAAGGGCATTTTTGGAATTTTCTCACTTTCTTTCTCATTCTTTTTGATAGAATTGAGCTGATGTGGTATCCACCAAGAGGGGGGTGAATTGGTATATAAAAAAAATTTCTTTTGAAAAATGAAAATATTTTTTATGTAAAGAGGAATGATTATGTGATCTTTTTGATGATTACACAAAATCAAAACTGCAATGATGCAAACTTAAAAGAAAAAGAATAAAGAGTAGTGAAGACACAGATTTATAGTGGTTCAGCCTTCCAAGCTTAATCCACTACCTTTGTTATCCACTAAGGATTTTTAAAACAAATATCACTATCAACCCCCTACTCAGTATGAGCAGGTCCTCTAGTCCTTGACTAGGCAAAGTACAACCTCCCAATTTAATGGGCCCTCTAGCTACTGCTATGAAGAAATACAAACAATGAATTAGAGAATCTAAGAGTACAACTCTTAGTTACAGATTTCTCTCTTTAAATAAATAAACGAGGCTTAAAAGAAATAGAACAGTATATATCAAAGCCTCTTAAATGAGAGTACAGAGAGAAAAGAAGTAAAAAATCGATCTAACAGTGAAGGCACGATTGTTCAAGATGTTCAATAGTTTCTCAGCAGCCTTTAATGCATCTTCAACCACCTATTTATAGTTGATGGTGGGTATGTTTGAAATTTGGACCGTTGTGGGTGGTTGGCGAGCATTTAATGCACAAAAAACTAGCCGTTATAAAATCTGTGAAACATAATAGTCAACAGAAGAAAAGATTAGTCAACTATTTTTACAAGTAAAACTAAGAATAGTCGACAGACATATACTGATAGTCGACTATTTTTAATACAAAAATCCAATAGTCGACAGACATACTAGAATAGTCAACAGTTGCTGAAATGAGAAGAAATTTTTGAAATTTATGAACATAAATAGTTGACAGATCAGAAGGCATAGTCGACTATTTTTACTCGATAGTCGATAGTTGCTAAAATAGTCTACAGATGCTTCAATAGTCGACAGAACATTAAAAATAGTCGACTATTTCAAAGCATAGACAACAGAATGATCCTGATAGTCGACTATCCTATAGAAAATCTTGAATTTTTAATACATCCTTATTTGATTCTGTTAGAAACTCATTTTGATTATCTTTAAAGCAAGTTGAGATTATCAAAAGTATAATTTGAAACAAATTAATCTTAACAAGCAAGTTGAGATTATCAAAAGTTAAAATTTGAAACAAATCAATCTTGACAAGCAAGTTGAGATTATCAAAAGTTATAATTTGAAACAAAACAATCTTGACAAGCAAGTTGAGATTATCAAAAGTTATAATTTGAAACAAAACAATCTTGACAAGCAAGTTGAGATTATCAAAAGTTATAATTTGAAACAAATCATTCTTTCATCCATACTCAATATTTCATATCTTGCTTTAAGACTTATATACTAAAAATGCATTTTCTCATTCATATAATCCATATAGTAGAAATTGATTTTCATATAGTCATTATCAAAACTATTTTAATACTAAGAGTGAAATATCAATCTCCCGCTTTTTGATGATGACAAAACAAATATGAAAAATGTGAAAATCAATTTACTCATTTTATCTCCCCCTTTTTGTCAATATCAATTAATAAGAATACTCCCCCTTTTTGAAACACATTGAGGCTCCCCCTTAAACCATGGTGCACATAAATAATTCAACCAGATCATTCAGCCCTATTTAAACATACATTAGCAAGAGTGAAATGTCAATACTAAAACATTCATTCATAGAGTAATAGTTGAGTTCAACAAAACATATAACAAAAGCTACTAGTAAATCTGCCAAAACAAGCATACATAAGGTAAAAATAAAGTGAAATGTATGATGAGGGCATCATCTAAACATCTGGAGAGATGAATGAAGGAGAAGACTGAGCGGATGAAGGAGAGTCAACTGGTGGAATAGATGGAGATGCAGCAGGTGGAGGAAACTGAGAAGAGAACAACTGAATAAGGTACCCCATCTGAGAAGATAGATCTTCTTGCTGCTGATGAAGACTTTGTAGATCTAGCCTGACTTCTTCTCGAAATTCTTGTAGGCTGTCTTCAACTCTTGATATATCTAATTTAAGATCTGCCATTCCTTGAACCACTAAGTCTTCATGAGATGATGATGGTCCTTCTGATCTTTTTTTCTTGCTAGGCCTTTCAATTTGGTCTGCTTTAACCCATTCCCCATCCCTGTGTGCATAGCCAGTTCTAATAGGTATCTTGTCATTAATGTGTTGAGATTGGCTTAGATATACTTTTTTAGCACTGTCCATGTCTCCAACCAGACGATCTAGTAAAAGACTGACTGCCATACCATAAGGAAGGGACCTAGTTTTTGTAGAAAGAGCACCTACCATCAAGTTGATCATCAGATGACACAGATTTGGCCTTCTTCTGGCCTTAATACATTGGAGTAGCCACAAATCAAGTCTTGTAACAAGAGAGAAACTTCCATTTCTAGGGTGAATCATTTGACAACAAATCAGATGAAGAATCCTAGTGTTCAAGTCCATTTTGGATGTGTCAGAAATCTTAGATGTAAGTGAGTCATCTCCTATGACTTCTTTACTGGCTTGAAGAAAATCTTGAGTCCAGGAAGCATAGTCCTCTCCATCTAAAGGGATTTTAAACTGTTCGTGGATTAGCATCATGGTGATTTCCATATGAACATCCCCAATGCTAGTCTTAAACTTTTTATCCGATTTTCTCTTATGAAAGATATTGTTGGCATTGGAATAAAAAGCTCTAACCACATCTTCATATATGCATTGATGAATTGTTAAGAAATCCCACCAACCGAAATCCTTAAATGTCTGAATGTAGGGAAAACCAATGGATTCTATAAATGATAAGTCTAAATAACGACCTTCAAGGACTTCACGAGACTCAAAGTACATGGAATACCTTTCTTGTTGTTCTTCAGAAATGAAAAGTTGGACTTGAGGTCTCGGATGGGATGGAGGACGGCTTGAAGAACCCGATTCTTTTTCCTTCCCTTTTCCTTTGCCTTTGCCCTTGTCTGTGTTCTTAGTCCTTGCCATATGGAGTGATTAAAACACGAAGCAGAGGAAGAGGGATAGACAGAGCAAGAGTAACCGTGCGAAATGGCTGAGAGATCGAGCGACAGATAGAGCCGAGGGATAGCGGATGAAATGAAATGCTTTGGCACTTTGATGTAGCACGGGAAACCAAAATAACCGAATGCACTAGGTTAAGGAAAAATCGATAGTTCGAGAGGAGGGAAACGACAACACGGACAGTTAGGGTTTTTAGATATAAAAAGGGGTCGATAGTCGCCTGGTCTTTAAATAGGCGCGATGGGATAGTCAACAGATGATAAGGGTTGTCGACTATTTTATAAAAAGGAACAAGGAAATAGTCGACAGATGATAAGGGTTGTCGACTAATTTTGGCTTACACAAGGTGAATAGTCGACTAGGCTGAAACGGCTGTCGACTATCTCTTAATGACTTAGTCAATACCAGCACAACTGCTGTCGACTATATTTGAGAATAACATTGATAAGCTTGCAGAGATGCCCCAAACATCACAAATGAATTTTGGCTCGATAATATTCTGTCAATTATATAAATTGATTTGACAGAATTGAATCTTTGCCTTCTCAATAATATATATGTATAAAACAAACATTAGAAAGGAGCACAACACACTTACTCATGTTATGATTAATCCCAGTTCACTTCTAAAATATTCAAACTTTTCTCTATCAAGAGGTTTTGTAAAGATATCTGCTACTTGATGATTTGTATCTATGAATTCAAGACTTATGTCTCCTTTTTGAACATAGTCTCTAATAAAATGATGTTTTACTTCTATATGTTTAGTTCTTGCATGAAACACTGGATTTTTTGTTAAAGCTATAGCACTAGTATTGTCACATTTTATTGGGATATTTTGAAGCCTTATGCCATAATCTTCCACTTGGTATTTCATCCATAATATTTGAGCACAACAATTTCCAGCTGCTACATACTCAGCCTTAGTGGATGATAGAGCCACTGTATTTTGTTTTCTACTTAACCAAGATACTAAACAATTTCCTAAGAATTAACATAAAACACTTGTACTTTTTCTATCTATTTTACATCCATCATAATCTGCATCAGTGTATGCTACTAGTTTAAAAATATTTGATTTTGCATAAAATAGTTCTAGATTTGTAGATCCTTTTAGGTATCTCAAAATTCTTTTAACTGCTTTCAAGTGAGATTCTTTGGGATTAGATTGGAACCTAGCACATAAGCACACACTAAACATAATATCAGGTCTACTAGCTGTTAAATAGAGCAAAGAGCCAATCATACTTCTATACAGCTTGTTATCTACATCTTTCCCTAATTCATCTTTATCTAGGCTTTGAGAACTACTCATAGGTGTAGCCATAGGTTTACAATCTTGAACATCAAACCTTTTGAGAAGATCTCTTATGTATTTTTGTTGAAAAATATATATACCTTCTTCTTTTTGTCTTATTTGTAATCCTAGAAAGTACTTAAGTTCTCCCATCATACTCATCTCAAATTCTCCTTGCATAAGAATTGCAAATTGATCACAAAGAGATTTATTTGTAGATCCAAAAATGATGTCATCCACATATATTTGAACTAATAAGATGTCCTTATCATGACTTCTTATAAATAATGTTGTATCTATTTGGCCTCTTTTAAATCCTTTTTCTAAGAGAAACTTACTAAGTCTCTCATACCAAGCTCTAGGGGCTTGTTTTAGACCATATAAAGCTTTAGATAATTTGAACACATGGTCTTCATATTTGTGATTTTCAAATCCCGGGGGTTGTTCTACATAAACTTCCTCATTAATATACCCATTTAAGAAAGCATTCTTAACATCCATTTGATATAATTTGAAGTTTTTGAAACAAGCAAATGCTAACAACATTCTTATGGCTTCCAACCTAGCAACAGGGGCATAAGTTTCATCATAGTCTATACCTTCTTCTTGACTATAACCTTGAGCCACTAACCTTGCTTTGTTTCTAGTTACAATTCCATTTTCATCCATCTTATTTCTAAATACCCATTTTGTGCCTATAATAGGATAATCCTTTGGTCTTGGCACTAGTTTCCAAACTTCACTTCTTTCAAATTGATTTAGTTTTTCTTGCATGGTAATAGTCCAATTTTCATCTTCTAAAGCTTCTTTGATATTTTTGGTTCAACTTGAGATAGGAAGGCAGCACATTGGCATTCATTCCTAATGGAAGATCTAGTTCTAATGTCGTTGGATGGATCTCCTAAGATTCATTCATTTTGACATATTTCCTTTCTCTTGGAAATGTTGGTTCTTTTTCAAATTGATATTCTTGATCTTCTTCAAATGAATCATTTTCTTGAGCATTAGACTCATTTTGTCTTATAGAAAGTTTTTCAAAGTTTTGAGTTACATTATTTTCACCATCTTCTCTAGGTTTTGGAACCTCAAGGCTTATATCATCAACTATTACTTGGATTATTTCCTCTACCACTAGGGTTCTTTTGTTGAATACCCTATAACCTTTACTTTGAGATGAATAACCTAAGAATATACTTTCATCACTTTTAGCATCAAATTTACCTAGAGATTCTTTTCCATTGTTGAGAATATAGCAAGTACTACCAAACACATGAAAATGACTTATGTTGGGTTTTATTCCTTTAAATAATTCATATGGAGTCTTTTTCAACAAAGGCCTCATTGAAACTCTATTTAAAATATGGCAGGCAGTATGCACAGCTTCTGCCCAAAAGTACTTAGGAAGGTTTTTATCACAAAGCATTGTTCTAGCCATTTCTTGTAAAGATCTATTCTTTCTTTCTACTACACCATTTTGTTGAGGAGTCCTAACACACGAAAAATTATGATCTATTCCATTTTCTTCACAAAACAGTTTGAATGATTCATTTTCAAATTCTCCTCCATGATCACTTCTAATTTTTGAAATACAAAAACATTTTTCTCTTTGAATTCTTTTGCTAAATATTTCAAATGACTTAAATGTTTCATTTTTAGATGCAAGAAAAATTACCCATGTGAATCTAGAATAATCATCTACTATAACCAAAACATATTGTTTTCCTCCTAAGCTTAGAGTCCTCATTGGACCAAATAAGTCTAAGTGAAGTAATTTTAGAGGTCTAGATGTTGATACTTCATTTATTGGTTTGAATGATATACTAGTTTGTTTACCTTTCGTGCAAGTGCCACAAATGTGATCTCTTTCAAATTTAAGCTTAGGCAATCCAATAACAAGATCATGTTTTACTAACTTGTTTATTAAGTTCATACTAGCATGCCCTAACCTATTATGCCACAGCCAAGAATATTGGGATGAATTTGTAACTAAACAGTTTTCCATTTTGGGAGATTCTAGGAATGTGAGATAGATGTTTCCTACTCTATTTCCTTTTAATTTTATTTCTTTTGACTTAGAGCACACAACTTTACAAGAGTTAGCATCAAAACAAACTTCATAGTTTAAATCACATAGTTGACTAATACTAATCAAATTATGTTTAAGACCATCAACAAGAAACACATTTTCTAAAGTAATATTTTTAAAAGAAATAAAATCCATACCTATAATCTTACCTTGAGAATTGTCACCATAGAAAACCTTACCTCCTTCCTTGAGAACAATGTTGCTGAGAAGATCTTGATCTCCTGTCATGTGTCTTGAGCAGCCACTATCAAGGAACCACTTACTCCTTGGATCATTTGAAACCAATGCAGCCTACACAAGAAATCATTCACGTTGTTCCCTTTGGTACCCACATCTTCTTGGGTCCATTTTTGTTAGAAGATACTGCATCTTTAGGAACCCAAACTTCTTTGAATTTTTGAGAAAAATTTCGTATGAAACATTTGTTAATTGAGTGACCATCTTTTCCACAGTAGTGACAGGTAATGCCTCTTTTTGAAAACTTTGGTTCGAAAAATGGTTTTCTTTGAATAAATTTTTGGTTTGCTGCTTTAACAAACACTGTTTTACTAGAGCTTGCTTGGAATGGATCAAATCCAATTCCTTGTTTACTTCCAAAGTTTCTTTGAGCTCCAAGTATCATTTCTAGTTTATTTTTACCTTCAACTAACTTTTTTAACGATTCCTTCATGTCTTTGTTTTCTTTCAAAAGATTTTCCTTTTCAGCACTTGAACTGTTTCTTTCATTTTCTAATAGTTCTATTTTAACAGTCAGATTATTTACCTCATTTTCTAAAGAATTTAATTCTCTTTTTAAATCAATATTTTTCTCATTCATATGCTCACATTCACATAGCAAGTCATTAAATGCATCATGAAGTTCTTCAAAAGTAAAGTCAGAGGATAGATTAGGATGCTGAGAATTTACCTCATCCTCAATGTTGGCCATAAAGCAAATGTTGGCGACTTCATCATCTTGAGACTCATCACTTGATGAGAGATCTTCTTCACCCCATGCAGCTAGAGTCTTTTTCTTCATTTTCCTTTCCTTGCGATCCATCTTTTTCAGTTGGGGGCAATCACTTCTAATGTAACATAGCTTCTTACATTCAAAACATTGAAGCTCATTAGATGGATTAGACTCTTTTTGATCTTTTTTCTTTCTGAAATGTCTTCCTTTGATTAAACCTACCTTTCTTCATAAATTTCTTAAATTTCCTAGCTAACAGAGCAAAATCATCATCTTTACTGTCCTGAGAGTCTTTTTCTTCTTTTTCAACTTTGAAGGCTACATTCTTATCTTTCTTTGATTCAGCATTATCACTTCGTTTCATCATGATTTCATGAGTCATTAGTGATCCTAGTAGATTATCAAATTCAAGTTTGTCTAAATCTTTTGCCTCAGTAATAGCAGTGACTTTAGGATCCCATGATCTAGGTAAGCTTCTTATAATCTTCCTAACTTTTTCACCATTTGTAAAAGTTTTTCCTAGAGACTCTAAAGTTGAAACAATATCATTAAATCTGGTGTACATGTCTTTAATAGATTCATCTTCTTTCATAGTAAATAATTCATAGACATGAACCAGAATATTTTTTTTTATTTCTTTTACCTGGTTTATACCCTCATGAGTTACCTCTAGTTTATCCCAAATTTCCTTTGCTGTTTTGCATGTTGATATTACGTTGAATTCCTCTGGGCATAGTGCACAAATCAATGTGTTCATTGCTTTTGCATTTGTCTCCATATTCATTCTCTCTTCAGCTGTCCATTTGTCCATCTTTTCCATGTCAGCCAAGGTGACTCCTTTCTTAATAGCTTGCATAAGACTTGAGTCCTACATAAGATAGATATTCATTCTAGCTTTCCAGTAATTGTAGTTAGTACCATCAAAATAAGGTGGACGAGAAGTACTCTGTCCTTCATGATGAGAGGAGCTAGTAAAGTATGCCATTATGTGGATCTTGACCCTAGGTTGTTAGACCTAATTGAAAACAATGGGAACCACGCTCTGATACCAATTGATAGAATTGAGCTGATGTGGTATCCACCAAGAGGGGGGGTGAATTGGTATATAAAAAAAAATTCTTTTGTAAAGTGAAAATATTTTTTATGTACAGAGGAATGATTATGTGATCTTTTTGATGATTACAAAAAGTCAAAACTGCAATGATGCAAACTTAAAAGAAAAAGAATAAAGAGCCGTGAAGACACAGATTTAAAGTGGTTCAGCCTTCCAAGCTTAATCCACTACCTTTGTTATCCACTAAGGATTTTTAAAACAAATATCACTATCAACCCCCTACTCAGTATGAGCAAGTCCTCTAGTCCTTGACTAGGCAAAGTACAATCTCCCAATTTAATGGGTCCTCTAGCTACTGCTATGAAGAAATACAGACAATGAATTAGAGAATCTAAGAGTACAACTCTTAATTACAGATTTCTCTCTTTAAATAAATAAACGAGGCTTAAAAGAAATAGAACAGTATATATCAAAGCCTCTTAAATGAGAGTACAGAGAGAAAAGAAGTAAAAAATCGATCTAACAGTGAAGGCACGATTGTTCAAGATGTTCAATAGTTTCTCAGCAGCCTTTAATGCATCTTCAACCACCTATTTATAGTTGATGGTGGGTATGTTTGAAATTTGGACCGTTGTGGGTGGTTGGCGAGCATTTAATTTACAAAAAACTAGCCGTTATAAAATCTGTGAAACATAATAGTCAACAGAAGAAAAGATTAGTCAACTATTTTTACAAGTAAAACTAAGAATAGTCGACAGACATATACTGATAGTCGACTATTTTTAATACAAAAATCCAATAGTCGACAGACATACTAGAATAGTCAACAGTTGCTGAAATGAGAAGAAATTTTTGAAATTTATGAACAAAAATAGTCGACAGATCAGAAGACATAGTCGACTATTTTTACTCGATAGTCGACAGTTGCTAAAATAGTCGACAGATGCTTCAATAGTCGACAGAACATTAAAAATAGTCGACTATTTCAAAGCATAGTCAACAGAATGATCCTGATAGTCGACTATCCTATAGAAAATCTTGAATTTTTAATACATCCTTATTTGATTCTGTTAGAAACTCATTTTGATTATCTTTAAAGCAAGTTGAGATTATCAAAAGTATAATTTGAAACAAATTAATCTTAACAAGCAAGTTGAGATTATCAAAAGTTAAAATTTGAAACAAATCAATCTTGACAAGAAAGTTGAGATTATCAAAAGATATAATTTAAAACAAAACATTCTTGACAAGCAAGTTGAGATTATCAAAAGTTATAATTTGAAACAAAACAATCTTGACAAGCAAGTTGAGATTATCAAAAGTTATAATTTGAAACAAAACAATCTTGACAAACAAGTTGAGATTATCAAAAGTTATAATTTGAAACAAATCATTCTTTCATCCATACTCAATATTTCATATCTTGCTTTAAGACTTATATACTAAAAATGCATTTTCTCATTCATATAATCCATATAGTAGAAATTGATTTTCATATAGTCATTATCAAAACTATTTTAATACTAAGAGTGAAATATCACTTTTAACACCTGTAACACCGGGTGTTACAACTAAGTACATGTGGTTGCTTTAAAAAGAGGAGAGTAGCTTCGAGTGTATATGTTGAGTTGTGATAGAAAAAAGTCTATGTGAACTTAAGGGATTTAAGTCTTAATACAAACATTTTGGTTGCTAGTTGTAGCTACCATGCGGGGTCTGCCCAGAGATTAGCTAAGGTATGACATGTTAAGGATAACACTATCTAACCTTCTCTCTCTCAGCCATGGGGAAAAGCTAGGGGGTATAGTGTACTAGTGGGGGTGCTCAGAGGTGACCTCGGTGTGTGACCAAGGAAACCCCTAACCTACTTCGTATGCCCTGTACTCTGTGTTTAAGTAGGGAATTGTATCTCTCTAGCACTTCCTTGAGAAATGATGTTGAACCCAATTTGAGACTAGGTTCTTAGTATTCGGTGGGCTATATGAGTCTCCCTTTCTTGAGAATGGATGTGTAGGGATTTGTGTCTCCTTACCAGGAAATTGTCTAGAGTGTAAAGGATGCGGGGTACAACCCTGCTGCTCATCGACCGTTAAGTCCTAACAGTCGATCGTTGGTCTTATGAGCCCAACTATCAGTTGTAGTGACTAACCACAAATGAGCTAGGGAAGCAGGTATCGCGAGTCACCTATCTTCTATATTATATGGCATTGCACATGATATTAATGTGCATTGGTTGGGTTTGCATTCACTAGGGGATCATGATCTTTATGTGATGGGAGCATGAGCATTGACACAACGCAAGTGGTCGATGTATGCCAGCTAGCGTACCTTAGGCAAGCATATGCATTAGAGGATTTACATGTGTGTTTTCCTCTGTGGACGTAGCAGGGCTTGATGCTTGGTATATGGGGGCATTGTCATCATGTTTGTGCTATAAAAGCCATGCATTTATCTATGTGTTGCTTTGCATTGAAAGATTATGGGCGGATGTGATTTCATTACAAGAAAATTGTAAATTAGTGACGGGTTTTGTGATGGGGGCCCACCCATCACTAATTTGTGATAGGTTTAGGGATGGAAATCTGTCACTAAAATGTTTTAGTGACGGATTGGAGTTTTCGTCACAAAATTGCGACGGGATAGGCCATCCCGTCGTTGATTTGCGACGCAACCATTAGTCCCGTCGCAAATCAGCGACATGATGGGTTGTTCGGTCGCAAAACAACGATGGGATGAAGTCTCTTGACGTTGAAGTGCGACAGGACAGTCAGTCCCGTCACAAAACAACAACGAGACAGTCAGCCTCGTCGCAAAACAACAACGGGACAGTCAGCCTCGTTGCAGTTTCGCGACGACACTGACTATCCAGTCACAAAATTAGTGACGGGACTCATCAGTCCCATCACTAATTTGAAATAAAGTTCCCTCTTCTCCCCTCCTTCCCTACTTTCGAAACGCCCTCTATCCCTCTTTCTGTTCTCACACCATTTCTCCCCTTTAACTCTCACCATTTTTCTCTTTCTCTCTTAATTCTCTCAGTTTTTGTAGCTTTACCTCTCAACATTGTTACTGTCTTCGGTGCCATTGTTGCCACTCTTTTAGTTACTGTGGTAATTATTTTGTATTACTTAGTTTTAGTTTTAGTTATTTTCTGTTGTTTAGTTATAGTTTAAAACTTTGAAAGTTAGTTATTTTGTGTTAGTTTAGTTGCAATTATTTTGTGTTAGTTTAGTTTAATAGTTATTTTATGTTAGTTTAGTTATAGTTATTTTGTGTTAGTTGAGTTTAATGATTATTTTATATTAATTATTTCAGTTTTAGTTGAATTATTTATATTATTTGTTATTGTTTAAAAATTAAAATGTGAATTTTATTAATTGTTTAGAAATTAATTCTTAATTTATTTTGTTATGTAATTGTATTAATAAATAATGTTTATTTTTTTGCTTTTAATTTAAAACAGATTTTTTTGGGATAAAATATTGTAATTTTAAATAAAGTACGTAGGAAATAAAATATTAAAAATTAACATAATATTTAAAGAAACATATATTTTGTTATTATAAAATAAAAATACTCATTAAAAAGTAAAAAAAATCGATTTAACATAAAACACTAAAAATAATAAATAAAATTTCAATTCAAATATTTAAAACTAACATACGAAATAAATTAGATAATTATTTTAAAAATTAAAAATATATATTTTTAGATTTTTATTTAAAATAAAACAGTAAAAATTAAAAAAATCAATTTAAATATTTGTAACATAAGAAATAAATTTGAAGATGATGTTGTTAAGGAGTCGTTGGTCTTTTGTCATGTGACTTGAGCACCCACTATTCAGAAACCATTTGCTTTTTGATTCGTGAACTGCCATAGTAACCTACAAAAGGAACAATCAAGTTGTTCCATTTGGTATCCAAATCTTTTTTGGTCTATTTATGTTAGAGTAAATCACATCTTTTGGAACCCAAACTTACTTAAATTTATAGGGGTTGTTTTTTGTGAAGCATTTGTTTATTGAGTGACCAACCTTTTCTACAATAATGACAAGAAATTCTTCTTTTTGAAAATTTTGACTTATGAAATTGTTTCCTTGGAATATATTTTTGATTTGAGGCTTTTATGAATAAGACTAGCAATAAGTTGAGCTACTCGTGATCTAGCTCAAGACTCAACTCGATAATCGGCTCAATAAACTAGCTCATGATACAAATGAGCTAAGTTTGAGCTCAAATATTTGTCTCATTTACTAAATGATCCGAGCTTGAGCTACCATTAGTTTGACTCATTTGGCTCATGAGTCAGCTCGATATACTTATATATATATATATATATATATTAATTTTATAAATGTATTAAATAAAAAATATTTATTACTTAATACTCAATAATATAAATATATACTTAATAATTTTATAAATATATTATTTAAATATATATATATAAAAGTAAGTTGATAGTCAGTTTCAAGCTGAGCCAAGCCAGCTCGTAGTCATCATCATCGAATCAATCACAAGCTAAAAAAATCAGCTTATGTCCAGCTCGAGCCGAGCTATGAGCCAAGCTAAAATCAATCGATTTGAGCTCGAGCTAGGCCTAGCTCAGCTCAGCTCGGCTTATTGCCAACCTTATTTATGAACACTGTTTTACTTGAGCTAGCTTGGAATTAATCAAATCGAATTCCTTGTTTATTTCCAAAATTTCTTTGTGTTTCTAAAATCATTTTCAATTTCTTTTTACCTTATACTAGTTTTTCCAATTAATCTTTCATATCTTTATTTCATTTAAGTAAGTTTTCTTTTTCGTCCATCAAAACCTTTTTTCCATTGTTCCATAACTCCTTTTCAGATTTTAATGCACTAGTTTCTATTTCTAATGAGTTAATTTTATTTTTCAAGTCAATGTTCTTTAGATTTATTTGTTCAAATTCACTCATCAATTCATTGAAAGCTTCATGCAATTCTTCAAAAGTAAAATTAGAAGTAGAAATGGAATGTTGAGAGGTTACCTCTTCCCCAAAGTTAGCCATGAGACAAATGTTGTCGGTCTCATCTTCTTGTGATTCATCACTTAAAGATAGCTCACCTTCACTCCAAATAGTTGATGCCTTCTTCTTCTTCTTTTCTTTGTTTTCCTTCCTTTTCAGCATTGGATGTTCTGTCCTTGTGTCCTAACTTTTTACATTCAAAACAACGAATTTCATTAGAAGCATTTGAATCTTTTTTATCTTTGTCCTCTTTAAATTTTCTCCTTTAATTGAATCTTCCATTTTTTATAAACTTGTTAAACCTTCTAGCTAACAAATCAAAATCATCTTCCTCACTATCTTGAGATTCTCTCTCTTCATTTTCTGTCTTAAATGCTACATTCTTACTTTTCCTAGATTCATCTACATCATTTCTCTTCATCATAATCTCATGTGTTATCAATGATCCTAATTGATTTTCAAATAACAGTGTTTCTAAGTCCTTAGCTTCAGTTATGACTACAACTTTAGGATCCCAAGATCTAGGTAAACTTTTAAATATCTTTATCATCTTTTCACCAATGATGTGAGTCTTTCCTAGAGTTTCTAGTGCAAATACTATATCATTGAATCTAGTATACATATCTTTAATAGTTTCATTCTCCTTCATTGAAAATAATTCATACTCATGGATAAGCAGATTTATTTTAGTTTCCTTTACCTGACTTGTCCCTTCATGAGTTACTTGGAGCTTATCCCATATTTCAATTGTAGTTTAATAGGTGGAGACTTGGTTGAATTCTTTAGGAGAGATAGCACATATGAGAGTGTTCATAACTTTAGCATTTATTCATCAACCAACTTGATTTCTTTCTTTATAGCTTGCATGATGCTAGAATCCTACATCAAAAAAATAAGCAATCTTTTCTTCCAATAATTATAATTAGTGGCATCAAAATAAGGTAAACGAGTGGTACTTTGACCCTTGAATTGAGAAGAAGATGCAAAGTGTGCTATGTAAAGATCTTTATCCCTAGGTGATTTTACCTTTGAAAAACAATTGGAATTTGGCTCTAATACCAATTGATAGAATTAATATTAAGGCACATATCCAAGAGAGAGGATGAATTGGTACTTTTAAAAATTTTGATTGGAATTAAAAAATCTTTTGATTTCAAGAATGTAGTAGAAACTGAAGAAACTAATTTATCAAGTAGACAAATACAATGAAATTGCAGGAAATAAAACAACAGACATTAACACAACTATTTATAGTAGTTCGGTTTATTAAAACTTAATCCACTACCTTTGTTATTTATTAAGTATTTTTTAAAACCAATTCACTATGGATAAATCTCCTATCTTCAAGAGAGGCCATCTAGCAACAATTAAGAAATAAAAAAAAAAATTTGAGAATAGTACAAATTGAGGGTTTACACCGTTTGTCACAAGTTCTTTCAAAAACAAATAAGCCTTGGAAAGAGATGCAATGTAAGGTTCCGGAATTTTGAAGAATAAAAATAAAAATAATTTAAAATTAATTAATTAATTGAATTTTGTGCTTATGGCAATTTATTAAATATTTGTGGGTTGGATATAATTAATGGAAAATATTAGGCAAGGCAGGTAAATGCTTTAGTAAATCTGTTACAGTATTTTATTTTGACTCGGTGCATGCTAAATTGGGAAATGATGTCATGGCGCGAAAATTGGTGGTTTTGGGGGAATTATTTGAAAGGTTGGTTTAAGTTATTTTATGCATGCCAAATTTAAAGGAAAAAATTATGTTTATTTGTGGAATTTTGGGGGGCTAAGGCATGTCGCTGAGAGGTTGTGTCGTAGCCAATGCAAATGCTGAAATTGGGTTTAGTAATGTGATGGCCAAAGTAATAACTTAAAAGTAATGTGATGCCTTTAATTGTCGAAGGGGCTAGAAAACGATGGGCAGGAAAGTGCAGATTTTTATTCCTCAATAAAGTGGGTAAGAATTTAAATAAATAAAAGATATGGCAGTACCATAAATGAAGGTAGTGGTAGCTGGCGCGGCTACGAGCGCATCCGGTTGGGGGATCGAAACGCAGGCACGGCAGCGTGGGAAAGGCTGGGAAGACTCCAAAACGGTGCCGCGCCCACAATTAGGGTTGACAATAATTCGGTTTGATTTTAATTTTTTAAAAAATTATAATTAAATTAAACTTAAATTATTAAAATTAAAACTAAATTATTACCTATTTGATTTTAAAAATTTAAAACCATAACCAATCTATTTGATTTCGGTTCGATTTCAGTTTAACCATAGTTTTTTTAGCTTAATCCATACCAACAAATAAAGACAAATACCATTCACAAAATTTTTTGATAATTTCATAACAAACAAAGATAAATTCTAATAAAGTTATCTTATTCTTGTATAAAATTACAAAACTTCTTGGATATAAAATCACATTTCCAAACCTACAATTGTTAAGATCAATAAATTAATATTTACATAATTAAATTATAATTTAAATAAAAAAAATATGGCATAAAAATAGAAAAACTAACTAAATTTAGCTATCAATCGAGATAATCAAAGAACTAAAACAAGATAAACCATACCAAGTAAAAAAACTTGAAACAGAGGCAGCGAGCAAGGGTGAGGCAAACTGACCAAGCCGTCGAGCGAGCGTGGGGGAGAGGGCGAGAGCCGGGAGGCAGAGGGTGAGTGAGGGCGAGAACCGAGAGGCAACGAGGGCCTCTGTAACATCCCAAAAATTTAGATAATTAGAAATTTTTAATTTTGGCATTTAAAGTGATTATTGAATATTCGAGGATTTAAGAAAAATATTTAATTCATGGGTTTTAGGGTGATTTATTGAGTTATGTGAAGTTTATATTAAATTTGGTATGTTGTTGGAATTAAAGTAATGTATTTATAATTATTTGAGGTTATTATTTGAAAACTTCAGAGAAAATTAATCATTTATGGTATTTGAGATTACTATTGAATATTTGGAGATTTAGGGAAGATAGTATTTCTAACGCTTTGAGAAAATGAGGAATTAAGGTAATAAATTAAATTAATTGGAAGCTATTGTGGAAGTAGTGAAGCGAATTAAATTACTGGGAGTAAGTGAAATAATGGAACTTGGAGAGGAGAAAATTAGCTTAAGAATTAATTTGGTGATATATTAATCAACGGTGGCAGCCAGCCCAGTGGTTGCGCATAAGGGTTTCTGAGCAAAGGGCGCAGGTTTGAGTCGTGCTGGGAGGGGAGGAGAGGAAAAAAGCTGGGATTTTTGCTCCTAGCAAAGCGCCAAACAGTGTTGTTTCGAGGCTACATGGCGCCCATGCGTGCGGGCACGGGCGGCCATGCCGCACGCACTCCATGCACGCAGTTGCGTGGCCGTGTGGCCCTCATGGCTACGCCAGGTGGCAGCCGCTGGGTTGTCACTTGCCTTTGTCCATTACACCCCCTTAATTCTCTAATTTTAATGCAAAATTCTTAGAATTTGAGGGAATAAATCTAATGATGATGCTCTCTAATAAGGAGTATTGCAAGGAGTAAATTGAGGGGTTTTGCAGATAATTAAATGATGAATGGTGCAGAGAATAATTTAGTGGAGTTGCATTGAATTGAGGGTATCATATTGGAAGTATAAATAGGGAGTAGGGGTGTGCAATTGTAGGAGGAAGTGAAGTAGTGGTCGTGAACTTGAGGAGGAGTTTTTGCAATAGGGTATGATTAATATTAGTGTATCATTAATTAAGTTGTGAAGTTAATCAATTAGGGAATTAATTTGATAAATAGTGTTAGGAATTAGTGAAGGTAGTGTATTTGCTAAACTAACGACTTAACTTAGTAAAATAATTTAGTGGAAATTCATTAGAAGATTTCAGTAGAATTGCTGCCATAGATCTATTGAATTAATTTGGCAATTTTAAGAGTATTGACATTACGTTATTGAGTTATCGACAGCTTGAGGTAAAAAAAATCTACTTAAACTAGTTATTTAGTAGGTAAATTATTAGAAGTACAATATGTTTTATTATAAATTTTATGCAGTTAAGTCTAGTTATTTTAAAGTCATGATTTCATTATTTTTCAACAAGAGTTTGATAAGGATGAGAATCGGTCATTTAAAGGCAAGTTCTTTCTCCTCTTTGTTTTAATTAAGAGGCAAGATCTCAGTTTTCTTATTAATATGCAAGTTCAGTTTCTTCCTTTTCTCAAGTTCATACTTGCAAGCTCATCTCCTATTTTACAAGTTTAGCCTTTCTTTGCTCAAGTTATGTTTAAATTACAAGTTTTATTCTCTATTTCTTGCTATTGCACAATCCTACCTCTTAATTTTCTAAATTGCAAGTTATTTTTCTATTTTACGAGTTATTTCCCCTTTTATTAGTAAATTATCTCATAGTCCTCATTTATACCTCTTGAGTCTCAAATAGGGTTTTGTATCACCCTATCTTTCCTTGGGAATGATGCTTTATTGTGGACATGCAAGAGTTTGATGTTGTCTTGCATGAATGTTGTTCTACTGTGCATATTGCTCCGTTAATTGCATGTCAGTTATATATGAGAAGTTATTATGAATATCCATGTTATGATAACGCATGAAACATGTACATGAAAATGGTTTTTTTTAAAAAAATATATATATGTAAAGGCCTTATGATGCTCGCAGAGGACAAGTCCACAGGATATATCCACAGAGAAAATGTTGAGCTCAAAGTTGGACTTCGATATTAAGTTTACGTTATGAACTTTGGTCCTAAGTTTATGTTATAGACTTCAGTCCCAAAGTTTTAGATTTCGGTCCCATGTTTATAGTTCTAAAAAGTACTGCATATGATGATGGATGCATATATCATTATTTTATCATGTGAAAGTACCTTAAATAGCATTCATGTCTCTTTTGCTTCTTGATACCCATGACTCTTATGCTCGTTTTCTTCCAGTTATACTTGCTGGGCCTTGTGGCTCATGTTTGCTTGCATCATTCCAGGTAAGGGTAAGATTAAAGTAGAGGGCAAGTCAAGTGAATCAAGATCCATGAGGTAGCGATGTGTACAGAGCCGTCTCAACCAAAGGTCCATGGGGATATTTTGGGGTGTGTAAAAATTAAGTCATGCTTGTTTATGTTTCAGATTGTACCTCGAAGGGATATGGTGGATTTATGAGCCCTGATATGGTGTGTAATATTGAGTTACTTTTGTTTTTGTGAGCATGTGGGCACCATTATGTTGTATATGAGTGTCGCTTCCGTTATCAATGAGGGTGTGTAATGTTCTAATGGGTTCTGCCTTTTATGTCATCTTGTTGTAGGTCCCTGGCTACGGGCTTCTACAGCCTGCGAGAGCAAGAAAGGCAGAGAGCTAGGGCAAGGAGAGCAAGAGAGGGCTAGCGAGGGTGAGCAAAAGCAAAAGAGAGGCAGAGACCAATGACGAGCAAGGGAAAGAGAGGCCGAGAGTAAGAAAGAGCCAGTGATGGTGAGCGAGGGCAAGAGGGGTCGAGAGCAAGAGAGGGCCAGCGATGGCGAGCAAGAGCAAGAGAGAGGCAGAGAACGAGGGCGAACGCTAGTGAACGAGCAAGAGAGATGAGGTAGAGAGCGAGAGGCAACGAGGATGAGAGAGATCAAGGGCGAGCGAGAGCAAGAAGGGCCGAGCCTTAGAGAGAGCAAGAGAGATCCAACGAGGGCGAGCGAGAGCAAGAAAGATACAGAGAGCGAGGGCGAGGGCGAATGCGTGGACGAGCAAGAGAAATGAGGCAGAGAGCGAGAGGCAACGAGGGTGAGAGAGAATGAGAAAGAGTGAGAGCAAGGTCGAGAGAAGAAGGAGAAGAGAAGGGGAGAAGAGAAGAGGAGAAGGGTTTGTAGGAGGCAAGGCAAGTGGGCTAGGCTCGGGTGGGTTGGGTAACTGGGTTGTATATAATATATTTTATATATATTTATATTCAGTTCAGTTCGGTTCGATTATCCACCATTTGATTCGATTTCGATTTAGGTTTTGGTTTAGATTTAATGAAAACTATAACCAAACTATATCCATTGAAACAGTGTGCGATTTTTTTCCAAATCAAACCATTACCCAGTCATACAATTTTTAACCACATTGATTGATTCAATTTCGATTCGATTCTCCATAATTTCAATTGTAATTACCATCCCTATCTGCAATAGTTAGCTTACGCAGCCATGTGGCGCGCGCTGGTGGCCCCCCTTGCCTTCTCCGTTTTGCATTAGATCAGCCTCTATTCTTCTCCAATTTTGAGGCGATTTTAGCCATGTAAATGGGTAAGCTTGGTTGACTAATTTGGCTGAGGGATGGCTTGGCCCGCAAGGGCTATTAATAGACGTGAAATGTCGTAATTATTCACAATAAAATTAAAGGAAAATCGTGGGTAATTGAGTAGTATAAATTGACATCAGCAAGGGTCTTGGTTAGGTGAAATCTGAAAGATGCAGAAACATTTTAATATAGTATTTGTATCGTTAATCAATCAATAAAGACATTCCAATATAGTATTTTTATCCCTAACCAATCAACACCATGTGAGACATCCAAAAATTAGAATATACTATTATTCACAAAATATGTAATATTACACAAAAATGAATTTCACAAAATAATCACACATTCACAAAAGACAAACCAATAAATTTGATCATCTTGTTCTTGGACCTCCTGCCGGTGAAGGTTTGCAAGATCGTCTACAATACCAAGGTTTTTCCCAATCTCATTTAAGAAATTTCTTCTTATGATAATACAGTTTGCATATATTAATGGAATTAAGTAACCTATCCTAAAGTGATGTCTTTCTTCTTCTATGAATATTCAAGCATTTTGTTTTTCTTTTGAAATAATTTTCTACTTATATGAGTTTGAAGTAATTGGTTTCAGGCTCTTTTGTACTTTATAGATTATCCCTTTTCCTTTTTCGTTATCTTTCTTATACCCAGTCCACTTTGAATTGCAAGTAACAATGAACATTTTTATATGAGCATTCAATTTATGTTCCTATTCAGTTATTATTTATGTGTTTCATAGTTAAAATTGCAAATAATATTACAAAAACATAATAATATTGGTAAACATGCAAAAAAAATTATAAAGAGGAGCAGTGTAGAGATATATCCAATTAGCAATGAAGGTGATAACAATGACAACGACGAAGGCAGATCTAGAACATAGGAGGTGACAACAAATGCGTCCAAAAAAGAGACCCAGACAACGACAACGGTGATGACTGATATGGAAACAGGAGACGGCGATGGCGACTTGCAGGTGATGATGGCAGCTTCCGACGCTAGAGGCGATGGCAGTGATGGGCGACGCTGAGCAGCGATAGGTGACGATGGTGGCGTTGGGCAGCGATGGGTGGTGACGGTGACTGTCGTGGGAGGAGATCCGACGATGACAGTAATGGCGAAGGCACAAATTAATGTTGCAGGAGAAGAAGGTTTCGTTGAAGGAGAAAATGAGGCTTGAAAATGTGTAGGGATATGAAGTGTAAATATTGAAATTAACCAAGGGCAAAATTGTCATTTCATTGGTCAACTCCAAAAGCTTACGTTGCATTCTCTTTCTTGTTTTCTACATATTTTTAGTTTTTAATTTTCTAAAACACTCAAAATGTGTTTACTTATCTAGTTTTAAAAATACATTTTCCAAAACAAAAAATAAATTTATTCACAAAACTCATAATGTGTAAAACCCATTTTAACTGTTTTTAGCCAAAATAGTTTCCCAAATTCAGAACACGAAAAATGGCCTCCATCATTACGTTCGTTCGACTGTTCTTCTCTATTATTTTCTCTTCAAGGCTATGGCCATTACCACCACCGCCAACCCCACGACCATCATCAATTTCCATCTCTCTTCTTCATTTCTTCTCTTCGTTTTAGTCGTTCCCTTCAACCAGCAACACAGATTCACCATTCAACAACGAGTCTTTTCATCTTTTAAGCTAGTGGTGAGAGGCTTCAGTGGCAAGAAGTGACAGCGATGGGCTTTAGCGATGAAGTGCAACGATGACAGTGATAACGTACGACGATAACATACATACATATATATATACACACACATAGTGAGTGGATTTCTCGAGTTTGGGGAAAAATGAGTCTTAGGCAAAGAAATGAATAGACATGGGAGAGAAGGACGCCAGGGGGAGGGGCAGATATGTACGTGTGTGTGTCATATATTAAGTAATATATTTATAAAAAATATATTTTTGTGTTATTTTTTATTTAATGATAGATATATTAAATAATATATATGTTTAGTTTTATTTATTTATCATAAAAAATCAAGTTGTGCGAGTCATGAGTTTGTAATTTTATTTTATTATTTTAATTTTTAAATTATAATTATTTTTAATATTTATATTGAAACTTGTAATTATATATCACTTACTATTGAATTGTTTGGTGCAATCTTATCATTCATAATCACAGTATATAATTATCAGTTCACGTTTTTAATTTTTATTTTTAAGTTAATTTATTTATTTATTAGTATTTTATTCTTATAACGAAAAAAATGTTATAAGATTTATTAACATTAAAATGTATAATTTTTAATAATATATTAAGATTAAATAATTATAATTTACTGAATAATAAAATTTATTAAATTAAATGTCATTAAAAAATTATTCACAAAATTTCAAAGAAAATATGTTTTCTAGTTTTATATTATGATAAATAATTTTTTAAAATGATAAATAAAACATGTTTTTAATTTTTTAAAAATAAATTATGAAAATTAAAATTTAAAATTTAAAATTATAATATAAAGAGAACATGACCTTATTTGCAAAAATTACCATTCCAGAACTTTCCTTAAACATTAATACTTTAAACGTTAATAACTTTTAAGTTATTAGTAATTCTAATATTAAAAAATAAGTTTACTAGCTTATACGCTATATTAATCGCATTCCAAAATATGAAATTTGTAATTTTTTTGTTAGACACTTATTGCAAAGAGTAAAAACACCGGTTGGAAGTAAAATTTCCCTTAAAAGTGTCCTTTTTTTTTTTTTTTTCATATTTTAGTACGGAAAGTCCTATTTTTCCAAGTTTCCCGCTAACCTCTGCAAACCCTCCTCCCTCCGCCCCCTTCTGCAAACAGCAGCAAACCCTTCTCCCGCTCTCCCTCTCCCCCTCTCGCTGGATCCGTTCTGTTGCTTGCCCTCGCTCTTGCTCGCTGCCTATCTCGCTCTCTCCCACTACCTCTCGCTCTCGCTCGCTCCCCCTCGCCCTTGCTCGCCGCCTCTGCAATACAAATACGGTTTTGACGGGAGGGATTTGGGAAGAGCAAAAATCGAAACACAAGAAGCGTCGACCAGGCGAGTCGGGAGTCGGACCTTCGTTTTCTGAGCATCATACTCGAATTCCCTTTTGCAATTTATCTCTGTACGCCGACAGCAAGGTCTCTCTCTCTCTCTCTCTCTCGGCAACTCACAAATTAGGGTTTCTGACTTGGTTTATTATTGGTCTGATTGATGCTCAAATACCTAAATCTAAATCTAACTTCCATTCTATATTTTTATGTAAATCTGTAATGCTTAAGAATGTGTTTGTGTTTGCTATTTCTTTCTTCACTCCTCTGTTTCGGTTCTTTTCCCCCTTACTGCAATGAATTGGAAGGTCGAACTTTCTGTTTCCTCCCTCCGCTCTTGCATCGATTTTTTTGATCAAATATTAATAAATATTGTGGGTGTGTTTGTGTTTGTCACTTAGATGTAGAAATAAATTAAATTATTTCAATTTAGGAGGCAATGTCAATTTGAAGCCAAAAGCATGGGGTTAATGCTAGGATTTTCATCTAATAATTAGGTATATGCTTGTATAATGTTATTGTTAGTTGCCACAACTGTGAAAGGCATAATGTATACCAAACAACTGGTCCCTAGAAGCCTTATCAAAGGGACTGAAGCCTCGATGGCATCAATATTTGGAGATATCAGAGGCGGCTGAGGTGGTTGTCCTGTGTGATGGTGGAGCTTGGTGGCAATGGTGGCTTTGCGGTGGTTGTTCGTGGCAGTGGATGGCATTGCTGTACTGCAGTTTGTAGAGAGGGTGGTGGCACTTGTGTTTGACAGAGGGAATATTTACCAGAGAATGAGAAGTTGTACATGACTTGCTGGTTCTGTTTCTTTCTGTTCTTGGTGTACTAATTTGAACTGAATAGCTAATAGAATAATTTCGTTTTATTGAGTTATTTTTGGTTTAAACTTCAGAGTTCAGTTGCACATCTCTGTCACTTGTGTGTTTGATCTCATTTTCTATGATTCAAATTGGACATTTTGTTTTCCTTATTGTCAAGAAAATTCAAATCATTTTAGTTCTTGTTGCTAGGCTATGCTATTCTAGAATGGTGTGGTGTACTAGCTGTGCCAAAAATTTTGAGAGGCTCGAATCGGATGAAAATTACACGTGAGTACCTTAACAAGCTAGTTATTTTATTTTTCAGTTCTTACTTCTCGTTGATTAATGCACATTTAGAAAACATTATCTCCTCTAGTTTTATAGCACTTGGGTGTGGCAGACAAACATTGGAGCTGATTACTGGTACTTATCCTTTTTCTCAGATGGTGTCCTGGATGTGGAAGAGTTTTTGATCAGTACAATTTTTCAAATGAACCAACATTTGTTAAAAATGCTGCTGGACAGGTGGGCACTTTTTGTTTTTAATTTTTACATTGTACATCTTTTGATTACCATAGAATGTCAAAACATCTCCTGTAAGAGTTACTAAAGACATTCACGTGATGCTGTTGAGCATTTTTACCATAAGTGTGTTTAGAGAGTTTAGGTAAAATAGAAATTCTCTCATATTTATTCCATGAGTATGAAACCCTATATATACAAGAAGTATGCTAATAAATCTCCTAAAAACTAGGAATGGATAACAACCTAATAAGTATGAACAATAATCTTCTATAATTTACATATTTATACAAAATATAAAACTTAAACTTGATTTATCTTATTGTTGTGTTTCCATATTGTACTTGTTGGTTTCACTATGTCAACTAAGTTATGGAACACAACTATATCAATTATTTTCATTCACCACCATCTCATGAAATTTCTCCATGTGAAGATGGTGTTCAAACTTTATTTCATCATTACTCCGCCAGGGGATATTATCCACTGCCGGTTCCAAGCCCGGATAAAGGAGGAGGGTTGCGTTAGGTAGCCGACAGCCAGCGTAAAACCTAGTCGGATCCAAATATGAATTCTAGACAAATTATCTGTTGGGATGTAACCCACATAGAAGTCTAGAATTCATGTAGCCAACCCCACATAGTGGGATAACGGCTGGATATGTTGTTGTTGTTGTTGTAAACTTGATTTATCTTCTTAGGCTTCATGCTTCCTTATCTTCTTATCATGAACTGCCACTCCTTATCTTCTTATCATGAACCGCCACTCCTTATCTTCTAGATGATAAGCTTTTTTATCTGTAACACTCCCCCTCAAGATTGAGAATGAATATCATCCATTCCAAGCTTGCTAGTCAACTTTTGATGCACAGCTGTAGGCAACCCTTTAGAGAGAATATTTGCAAGTTCTTCACAAGATGATATATATGGAGTACATATTAGACCACTATCCAATTTTTCCTTAATGAAGTGTCGGTCGGTCCACCTCAACATGCTTGGTTCTATTATGTTGTACCGAATTGTGAGCAATACTGATTGCTGATTTGTTGTCACAATATAGTCTCATAGGTTCCACTAAAGTGATCTTCAAATCATCTAACAAGATTTTTCAACCAAAGTAACTCACATACCCCTAACTCCATGGATCGGAACTCTGCCTCTGCACTTGATCGGGTCACCACACTTTGTTTTTTGCTTTTTCAAGTTACAAGATTACCCCCTAGAAAGGTAAAATAGCCGGATGTAGATCTCTTGTCCGCCACTGACCTTGCATAATCTGCATCAGTATAGGCTTCAAGTATCATACTCTGTCCCCTTTTGAACATAATGCCTTTTCTTGGTGTCCCTTTCAAGTAATGTAATATTCTAAAAACTGCTCTAAGGTGAGTTTCTTTTGGACTATGCATGAATTGACTGACCACCCCCACTGCATATGCAATATCTGGTCGGGTGTGAGCTAGATAAATTAGTTTCCTTACTAGTCTTTGGTAGGATTCTTTATTCACCTCTTTATCTTCTGGATCCTCCCCCAATTTGTGATTGAATTCAATTTGAGTAGTAGCAGCCTTACAACCTAGTAGCCCGGTTTCTGTTAGCAAGTCCACAATATACTTTTGTTGAGAAATAAAGATACCCTCTTTTGAGTGTGCAACTTCTATGCCCAAGAAGTATTTCAACCTCCCCAAGTTTTTAATTTCAAACTCTTTAATTAGGCATTCCTTTATTCTAGTTATACCTTCTTCATCATTTCCGATCACAACAATATCATCCACATATACCAATAGGACTGTTACTCCCCCTATGGCCGAGTAATGGATGAAGAGGGTATGGTCTCCTTGACTTTGTTTATACCCTAAGGTAAGCATCACATGGGTAAACCGGCCAAACCAGGCCCTAGGAGACTGTTTAAGGCCATACAATGCTTCTTTTAGTTTGCACACTACCTGCCCACGAGTATCTATACTATAGCCTGGTGGTAAGTCCATATAAACTTCCTCCTCTAGGTCTCCATGCAAGAAGGCATTTTTTACATCATATTGCATTAATGGCCAGCCTAGGTTAGCAGCTAGAGATAGGAGAACTCTCACTATATTTAGCTTTGCAACTGGGGTAAAGGTGTCTAGATAGTCAACGCCATATACTTGGGTGTATCCCTTTGCTACTAGCCTTGCCTTATACCGGTCTAGGTTCCCATCGAATTTGTATTTGATTGTATGCACCCACTTGCATCCTATCGGTTGTTTTCCTTTGGGTAATTGAACTAACTCCCAAGTGTTGTTTTTGTCAAGGGTTGCCATCTCGACTTCCATGGCAGTCCTCCAATTCTCATCCCTTATTGCTTCGGAAAAATGGTGAGGAATTGGAATGGTGTGTAGGCTGGTTAGGAAGGTTTTGTGTTGGGTAGACAGTTTGGAGCAGGATAGGACCAGGTGTAAAGGATGCTGAGTGCAGGTCCTGGTGCCTTTTCTGAGGGCTATAGGCCATTCCAGATCATTGGGGGAAAAGGTAGGAGCACTTGAGGTGTATGATGTTCAGTTATAGATACAGTAGAGTCAATAGAAGTGATAGAAGTACTACCTGCTGGTGTCACAAGAGAGCTGCTGGTGTCAGTGCTAGTAATAGGTGTAGGGGAGGAAGTAGATTCTTGGAGCTGCACTGGGCTAGTATCCAGCTTTTGCCGCCTTGAGTAGACCTGTAGGGGATGAGTACTTGGTGAGATTTCCTCTAGAGCCTTGTCTGGTGTATCCTTTGTAGTAACCGGATCTGGTGAGGAGGTAGTTTGAGGTGAAGGATCTAGATCAGGTAGAGATATGACTGGATTTTCCTCGGCAGCTTTTTTACTGTCATGAGAGTGATCAAAATAGGGAGAATTTTCTACAAAAGTAACATCAGCCGAGACAAAGAATCTTTTGGAAGGAGGGTGGTAACACTTATAACCCTTTTGGCTGGAGGAATATCCAATAAAAATGCATTTTAGAGCGCGGGGATCTAATTTGCCTCTATTAGGGTTGTGAACATGCACAAAGGATACACACCCAAATATTTTTGGTTTCCAGCAGCTAGATATATGTAAATTAGGAAAATGATTGCTTAAGAGTTGAAGAGGGTTATAGGATTCAAGAGTTTGAGATGGCAGTCTATTAATAAAGGTAGTGGCTATTAGGACAGCCTCCCCCCAATAATTTTTCAGAACATTATGGTGGAAAAGTAGTGCCCTAGTCACAGCCAATAGATGCCCATTTTTCCTCTCAGCCACCCCATTTTGTTGGGGTGTATATGGACAAGATGATTCATGAATAATTCATTTTTGTTGGAAAAATTGTGCGAGGGATTGATTGAAAAAATCTTTGGCATTATCAGTCCTTAGCCTCTGATTGACACTCCAAATTGAGTACTAATCATGTTATAGAAGTTAGGAAAAATACTGCTTACTTCAGATTTGTTTTTAATAAGAAACAACCACATTAACCTAGTGCAATCATCTACAAATATTATGAACCACCGTGCCCTAGAAAGATTGGGAACAGTTGCAGGGCCCCAAACATCACTATGAAGAAGAGAGAATGGACTAGAGGTTCTTTTATTGGATGAAGGGTAAGACACCCTTTTATGTTTAGCAAATTCACAAATAGGGCAATGAAAGTCTTGAATATCACAACTCCTAAACAAAGTTGGAAACATAACTCTAAGAGTAAAAAACGAAGGATGACCAAGACGATGGTGATGTAACCAGATCTGGTCCTTATTAGATTGCACCAAACAAGACACAAGATTCACCTTGTCCTTGTTTTCTTCCCCATTTGATCCATCAAAGTAATATAGGCCAGCCCTAGCTTTAGCAAGGCCAATCCTCTTCTTCAACCCCTGTCCCTGAATTTCACAAGTAGAAGAAAAATTAACACTGCAATTGTTGTCTAGGGTAAGCTTTTGAATGGAGATGAGGTTGGTGAAGAGTTTAGGGACATGGAGAACATCCTTAAGAGTTAGATGGTTATAAAGGATAATATTTCCTTGGCCAGCAACAGTGGTCAAGGAGCCATCTGCCAGGGTTATCTTTTTAGAGTTTGAACAAGGGCTATAGGTAATGAAACAATGGGATAAAGGGGTCATGTGATCTGTTGCTCCGGAATCAAGAATCCAAGAATTAGATTGGGTTATTTCCGAAGCATGTGGAGTAAGAGAATGAGAGGACGTACTTGTAAGTGCAAGAGAACATGTACCTTTTTCTTTCTTTTCAAGAGAGTCTAGAAAGTTTCTTAGCTTTTCAATTTCTACCCGGTTGAAATCCAAGCCATCTGCCTGTTCCTTTTGTTCCCCTTGCTTGTGCTCTGCCTGCTGTTGACTGCTGGCCATATAGTCTTGATTTTGAACCCTAAGCTGTCCTCTTTTAGATGGTTTTCCATGTAACTTCTAGTATCTCTCTATGGTATGCTTTGGTTTCTTGCAAAAGGGACACCATAGAGAGTCTCGAGAATCTCTATCGCTGGAAGTTTTATCTCCAACAGCCTTCCTTTCCTCCTTAGGACCCCAGTTAGGACCTCTCAATGCTATTAATGCTGACTTTTCTATAGGAGTAGTGTCTAGCATTACTCCTCTTCTCCTTTCTTCAGCTCGGATTAGAGAGATTACCTCATTTAGGGAAGGTATATCCTCTTTGCCAAGTATTTGAACCCTGACTGCATCAAACTCCATATTTAGACCTGTCAAGAAGTCATAGGTTCTCTCATTTTCCACAAATCTTTTTTCTAAGGTTGCATCTTCACTACATTTCATCTTTAGACATTGATAATGATCTAATTCTTGCCATAAAGTTTGCAGCACATTAGAGTACTCAGTAACATATCTTACCCCTTGTTTGGTTGCTACAATCTTAGTTTGGACTTCATATATCTGTGCTGCATCCTTCACTTTAGAATAGGTGAGGTTGACAGCCTCCCAAATATTCTTAGCAGTTGTTAAAAACATCATTGTATCACTTATCTCGGGCATCATCGAATTCCAAAGACAAGACATAACTAGAGAGTCCTCCTCATCCCATGCAGCAAACATGGGATCTCCTTCTTTAGGGCCAGTCCCTAAGAGATGACTTATCTTACCTTCACCTTTGAGAAATGTCCGGATAAGCTGGGACCACTTTAGGTAATTTCTTCCATTCTACCAGTAGGCTGCTTGGAGATTTTGTAGTTCTCCTCCATTACTTGAGTTGTTAGATCCAGTGAATGGAGCTTTTGACGGGCTGCTTGTTTCAACCGCCTCTGATGTAGGATCGGTGTTGGAAATGGTAGACATCTTAGGAAAAACTTGGACTTACTTATCGGTTGATGAACCAAACAGATGAAGGGAAAAACCCGATGAGAGAATATCGGGTGAAGAAGAAAGTCACAACTGACTTTGATCACTTCAAGAAACGAAACATGAAAAATAGGCTGGAATGGTACGAAGCAGGGAAAAAACGGCAATGAAGGCCTAAACAGAATTCCCTAGAAACCAGGCTCTAATACCATGTTGAGAGAGTTTAGGTAGAATAGAAATTCTCTCATATTTATTCCATGGGTATGAAACCCTATATATACAAGAAGTATGCTAATAAATCTCCTAAAAACTAGGAATGGATAACATCCTAATAAGTAGGAACAATAATCTTTTATAATTTACAGATGTATACAAAATATAAAACTTAAACTTGATTTATCTTCTTAGGCTTCATGCTTCCTTATCTTCTTATCATGAATCGCCACTCCTTATCTTCTAGATGATAAGCTTCTTTATCCGTAACAACGTGCTTAAAAGTATTCAGTCATCGTGAATAGGTTTGTTTGACAGAATTTTCAAAGGTGAATAGTATAGAATATTGGTTCAGTATTACACACTTACTGAAGTTGCAAGAAATAAACGTATTATTTGCTTGATATTGTTTCTTTTGCTCTATGGATTTTTTACTGCCTCGATGTCCTAACTTCTGATTATTTCCAGAGCCAATTGGCAGGAAATTTTGTAAAGACTGTCCAAAGTGACTATTCAGCTTCGCGGGAAAGGATATTGAGGATTGGTATGTTGTTTTACATGGCATGTAAACCGCTAAACCAGAATGCAACTATCGAATTTAGGCTATTTCTTCTCATTTAGTTTGATTAGTCAATGCACTACAACTGTTTTTACTTGAAGTATGGCGTTGGTTGAGTATTTTTTTTTGAAATAAGCTTAATTATATTAATGTGAGTGTAGAAGATGTACATAAGAGACCTGGAACAAGAGAGTTCCAAACAAAACTAAACCGACCAAAACAACCCCCCCCTAACACAAGCCGTTAGGGGGGAGCAACAACCCAAAACTGGCATTTAAGCCATCAAGCCTAGAAGAGGGAGAAGAACCTAGCGGCCAAAGGCAGAGACTGACATGATAACTTGATCCAAAGAGTAGGGGAAAGATGGCTCAAAAGCCCTCACCTAAGCAACTAACCTAGTAAGCACTAAGTTAAAGATGTCAATTGCACCTGACCCTCGGTCTTTGAAAATTAATCTATTCCGCTCCAGCCACATTGTCCATAGCGCTGAATACAATGGACAAAGAGGTGATCCACAGACTCCGGAGTAGAGCCACAGAAGGCACAAAGCAGGTCATCCCCTTGCAAAATACCTTTCCTACCCAGATTGTCCTTCGTGCTAATTTTACCCCAAATGACCAGCCACACAAACAACTCTACTTTTGGAGGAGTTAGGCTGCCCCAAACACGAGCTGCCACTGAATTAATGTGAGGAGTATTGGAACCAAACATTAGGGAGCAAAGCCTCTCATTAAAAGAGTGTGACGAGAAGGAACCGGTTGCTTCAAGCGACCAAAAAACCATATCCCTCCTCCCTCTCACCAAATGAGCTTGGGAGATAAGCCTTAACAGCTCAGCCCGGGTATCCTCTTCTCTGTCAAGCAACGGCGTTGGTTGAGTATATTGTAACATAAAAATGACTTGATGTAAGATTGGTGCAGGGACCACTCTCCTACTGAAGAGGAATCTTCAGGCAATATTGAAAGAAAAGCAGCGGAGGAATAGGAGGAAACAAAAGAGACAAAGATCTCGAATGAAAATAACTTCTCCAATAATCAGAAAAGAGGTACTGCTGGATATATATATACAAACCAGCAGACACTCTTAAAGAATGTAAGAAATAAAAATACAACAGCTTCTAACTAACTGAACAACAAAATAAAAACACATCTAAGCATTACTAAGCAAAACGACAATCAGTAACAATTAAAACGACAAAGCAGCAGTACCAGCATTCATTCAATAGTATCTTCTTCTACATTCCCCCTCAATTTAGACCCCCTGGCCGTGATAGAACATAGCTGCTTTGATTGTCCTGAAGCTGTTGATAAGGCTGTATTTATAGGAGACCATTTTAGACCCAATTTGCTACAGAGAAATAGGAAGCAATCTCTTGAGGGGCCTTTAGTAAAAATATCTAACCTGATCTGATGTAGGGACATACCAAATATCCACTTCACCATTTTCAACCTTTTCCCTTACAAAGTGAACATCAACTTCTATATGTTTAGTATGAGCATGAAAAATGGAATTCTCAGCTACACTTTTGGCTGCCATATTGTCACACCATAAAATAGGAACTTTAGGACATGGAAACCCTAATTCAGCGAACAATGATCTCAGCCATAGAATTTCAGTAACCCCCTGTGCAACTGCATGATATTCAGCCTCTCCCACTGATCTAGCTACAACAGTTTGCTTCCTTGAACTCCAAAGTAGCAAATTCTCACCAAGAAACACACAAATACCGCTGGTAGACTTCCGAGTAACTCTACATCCAGTGTGATCAGCAACAGTGAAAACATTTATAGTCAAATCTTGAGCAGTAGGTGTAAAAACCAGCCCCAAAACCAATTGTGCCTTTCAAGTATCTAAGCAGCCTTTTACATGCCAACTAATGTTGCATCTTGGGAGCAGACAAAAACTGACTAAGCCGATTAATCATGAAGGCTATATCTAGCCTTGTATAAGTCAGATACTGCAAAGACCCTATAATAGTCCGATAGAAAGGGGTCACACAAGATTTACAGTCTAACATGGATGCCTTCTTCAACAAATCAACTGTGTCTTTAGCCTGAGAAAGATAAATTCCAGTGGCATGTCTATATGCTTCAAAACCTAGGAAGTAATTGACAAATCCTAAGGTTTTAAGCGCAAAATGAGTGTCCAAAGCCTGAATACATTCTTTAATAGCTGAACAATTAGACCCAGGTATCAAGATATCATCAACATCCACAAAGTTGGAAGTCCTTTTAATAAACAACGATGCATCAGAAATTGCTCGTTTGAAGCCCCAATTTTTGTAAAGCTAAATGTAGCTTAGTGTACCAAGCTCTAGGAGCTTGTTTGAGACCATAGAGAGATTTCTTCAACTTACAAACGTGAGTGGGAAGCTGAGAATCCACAAAGCCCTCAGGTTGTGACATAAACACTTCTTCACTTAGGTCTCCATTGAGAAAGCGTTGTTAATATCAACTTGCTGAATGTCCCAATTGTATGTTACAACCAAGGAAAACAAAACTCTAACAGTTGGGGCCTTGATAACAGGACTAAAAGTATCAACAAAATCAATTCCAGGAGTTTGTAAGAAGTCCTTAGCTACCAAGTGTGCCTTGTGTTTTAGAATAGAGCCATCGGGATTGAATTTAACACGGAACACCCATTTAGAACCAATCAAATTCATGTTGGTAGAATAAGGAACTAGATTCCAAATTCCATTTCTTTGCAGGGCTGAGAATTTCTCCTTCATAGCCTTACACCAATGAGGATCTAAGAGAGCTTCATGAACTGAGGTAGGCTCTAGAGAACTCACTAAGGCATGGGGTGAGGTGACAGCAGATAGTCTGGCCTTTGAACGGGTAATCATAGGGTGAACTGAAGGAGCTGGAACAACCTTAAACTTAGGATGTGAGGATTTGATGAAGGCTGGTGTTGAGGATTAGGAAGATCTTGAACAGGGTCTGAAATGGACTCAGGATCATTTGAGACTGGAGAACAAGAGATAACAGGGGACTGTGCTACTTGAGGATAAACTCTAGAAGAAGTTGAATGAAATGAAGGAAGATAATGCAAAAAGGAAGTAGAGAAGCCCTTAGAAATCCCAAAATCAAGATTAGAACATGCAGCAGCCTGAAAGATATGAGGATAAGGGAACTCATCAGGGTTAAATTTGACATGTCTAGAGACATAAATTTTTCCCAAAGGATGCAGCCATTTGTATCCACCTTGCACATGGCTATATCCAATAAAAGCACATTTAGTGGAATGAAAATCAAACTTATGCTCATTGTAAGGTCAAAGATAAGGAAAACAAGCATATCCAAATGGTTGTAAATCCAAGTAGGTTGGCTGTTTGTGATAAAGCTTTTCATATGGGGATAGAAACTGCAGTGGCTGAGAGGGTAAACGGTTGATGGTATAAACTGAGGTTTAAAAGGCTTCCACCCAAAATTTTAAGGGCATTTGGGCATGGGCTAACAAGGTGAGACCCATCTCTGCAACGTGTCCATGTTTTCTCTCAGCAATTCCGTATTGTTGATGGGTATATGGACATGTAAACTGAGGTCTAATCCCATGGGTTTGCAAATAAGGTAAGAAAGCTTTGAATTCTCCACCATTATCAGTTTGCAAAGCTAGAAGTTTGGACTGGTATTGTAGTTTAGAGAATTTGTGGAAGGTAGTAAAGGCTGTTAAGGCGTTAGATTTGAGTTTAAGTGGATATAGCCATGTATACCTTGAATAGGCATCCACAAAGATTATGTAATATCTATAACCTTCAGTTGAGATAACAGGAGAGGGACCCCATACATCAGAGTACACTAGTTCTAAGGGCTTTGTACAGTAATTTCATGAGTAGAGAAAGGCAACTGATGTAATTTCCCAACCTTACAAGAATCACAGAACGACACTTCAGATTTTGAATAAGGAATTTGAATTTTATTCAATACAAGTTTCAGAACATGAGTTGATGGATGCCCTAAACGAGCATGCCATTGATTACAAACGCTGTTCAACTGAGTTACATCAACGCTACAGGACAGACCTGGAACAATCAGGTTCTGTTTATTACATTTATTAGAAGAAATTGAATTAAAAACAGCTGCAGCAGGGGCTTGTTTCCCAGAAACAGCTTGATCAAATGCTGGCACCAATTGATAAAGATCATCCCTAAGAGTTCCTCGAAGTAGCACCAGTCTTGTATCCTTGTCCTTAATGAAACACGAATGAGAATTGAATTCAACAACTACATTGTGGTCTTTGGTGAGTTGTGTGTTATTGTTTTGCCCTAGTTATTGTATGCTGGAATTCTGGAAGAAATCAGAGAAGGAAATAATAGTGATCGATGGCAGTTAGATTGCAGGTTTTAAATGTAACTAACTGTAATTAATAGGGTTAGTTTAGACTTTATGTAAGTTGGTTATTTGCCTAGGAAGTTCTGCCTCTCTAGTTTATAAATAGAAGGGTGCGGAGGCAAGTTTCGATTATCAATCAATCATTCATTACATTCTCTTGTGATCGAGTACAGTGAGAAGCAAAATAGAGCTGTGATAGAATAGTTCTTGGTGTCTTCATTAGAGAATTGTATTCGAGAGATAAGAGGAGGCGATTGGGAGAAGTCTTGTACTGATTTTCTACATTCTTAGTGGATTGTTCGCTTCTTGGATTGCTGGATGTAGTGCCATGTTTATGGCATGTACCAGGGTAAATCTGGTGTACTGCTTTCTAGTTTGCATTTCTATCCTTTTCAATTCTGTCATTTATCTTTTCTGTTTTTAATCTTGTATTGTGATTGATTTCGGTGAGATCATTGAGTGCTTCTTGAGTTATATTAGTACTCGGTTTCAACATTGTGAAACACTAATTAAACTCTTCTTCATATCAGGAACATGAAGCACATTAGGAAGAGAAATCAGAGAAGAAGGTTTAGTTTGAGTATGCAAATTGCTAATACCAACATTAAAAATGGATAATTGCTTACCATCACCCACAGATACTTTGTCACCACCATTGTTGGGTGAATGAAGAGAAAGATTTTGAAGATTGTTGGTAATGTGGTTGGTTGCTCCAGAGTCAACAAACCAAGATGCATTTCCACGATAAGAAGAATGAGATTGATTATCTAAAGGCTGTGGAGAAAGGAGATGAGTAGAACTAGAACCTAGATCAGCCATAAAAGTCTCATTAGAGTCATTGGATTCAACTATATATGCTTTAGGTTCGAATTGATGAACAAAGTTTCCTTTGCCAGTATTCTGAGTCTGCACTTGACTAGGAACTCTTTGAAAATTCCTATCAAACCTATAAAAACACCGATCCACAAAATGACCAGGTTTGCCACAAAGTTGGCAGTAAATCCGTTTTCCTCTTGTTTGACCACGACCTCGACCACCTCTAGGTAGATAATTTCCTCCTTGAGGAATAAAACCTCGTCTAGTATCGCGTCTAGATCCATAGCAACATTGACTTTCATAGCTCCCGAAGTCATATTATCAAAATTCACCGAAGCAACTAGTTGATTTTTAGCACTCAATCTTTGTTCATGCATTAAGAGTAGATACTGCACCTTTTCTAAATCAATCTTGTCCATCTGATAGGCAATTAGACTCACCACAATTTCAAAGTCATGATCTAAACCACTTAGAATTGTTAATAGTAACTCCTTATCCCTTAGTGGTTCTTCGATGGCTGAAAGAGCATGACCTATCGTCTTAATTTTCAAGATAGTCATTTACAGACATTGAATCTTTCTTAATAGACTACAACTGTTGCTTCAATTGAAAGTATCTAGCTACTGTTTGCTGAGAATAAAGATTCTCAAGAAAAGTCCATACCTCTACCGAGGACTCACAATGGATAACCTGAGCTAGTACCTCTTTCTCCATTGTAGATAAAAGCCAGCCGAGGAGGAGTTGATCAGAACGAAGCCAATTGGTGTAGGATGGATTAAGGATCGGCGAATCATCATTTGACTGATCCGCATTAGAATTCTACAAGTACTTCTCAAGTGGCGGGAACTTATTGATAAAAGGCACCAAATCAAAAGCTCTGATTATCGCCATGACTTGAGCCTTCCAGAAGAGATAATTTCCAGTATCGAGTTTAATCGGACTGTAATTGAAGGCTTTGGCGACAGAAGAAAAGTCAGATTGAGATTCCGACGATAAGGAGGAAATCGGTCGAGGTGTAGAAGGAGAACTCAAGTTGTGATTCATCACCATAGATGCTTCTCTTGGCTCTGATACCATGAAGAGGAATGTTTAGGTAATATTGAAAGAAAAGCAGAGGAGGAATAGGAGGAAACAAAAGAGACAAAGATCTCGAATGAAAATAACTTCTCCAATAATTAGAAAAGAGGTACTGCTGGATATATATATATACACAAACCAGCAGACACTCTTAAAGAATGTACAAAACAAAAATACAACAGCTAACTAACTGAACAACAAAATAAAAACACATCTAAGCATTACTAAGCAAAACGACAATCAGTAACAATTAAAACGACAAAGCAGCAGTAGCAACATTCATTCAATAGTATCTTCTTCTACACCTACAAGCATTGAGGTCAAATTTTTATATTGCAGTGATGAAGTAGGCTTTTGGGATGCTGGTTTCAGTTGGTTTTTTTTTATGGGTTTAAGTTTAAGTATCACTTTACTAGGGATTTTATGGCAGCGGGATCGTATGGTGTGTCATGTACTGTATAGTAATGGGGTAAAAAGGGAATTAAATGTTGCAGGGGAGAAATAGTAAATTAGTAGAAGTAAGCTGTAGGAGAATAGCACAGAATTTGTTACTGCTTGGGGAGCTTGTAGCCTTGTACATTCCCAATTTTGTAGGCGGTTATCCGCACATGATGAGAGAGGATCCAGCTATATATACCTGGATTCCTACTCTACAGATTATGCTGAAATTTATGCAAATTCTCTGACATTCTCTCTCTTACTCTTTCTCTCACTACCGAATTCGATCATCACTAGCTTCTTCGAAGCTGACATTTTGGTATCAGAGCTCTTTCTTGGGAGCTGATAGTCACTGATTAGCTACGAGCCATGACTGATGGTACAAGAATGAAACAAATGGAGACCTAGCTTCAGCAGGTAACCACAGTAATGGCGGAAATGCAAATGTGACTCAATGTGATGGAGATGTCCATGGACATGAGGATGGATTAGGCGATGGAAAGATGGAGGGTGGAGAGTCGAGAGTAAGGAGCTCTGCTTCGAGAACAGATGATGGAACAAACACAATAGATCATGCGTATGTTTGCCACCCAATAGCTGATACGACTATCCCCAGAATTTCTGCTGAGGGAACAAACAGAGCCTATTTTTCCTAGAGTGGGAATGGAGCAAAGGCTTCTGAGAACGTTGGAGTTCGAGTTTGAAACAGAGACGGTGGGAGAAACGATAAGAGAGAGGAGTCCCGGAGCTACGGCTAATCGTAACCAGTCGAGTTTCTCTATACTGAATTGGAGATACAATGTTTTGAAAGGGAGAACCCACGATGGTGGATAAGAAGGTGCGAACGGGTGTTTTCTCTGTGTTAAATTTAGGAATAGCAGAAGGTGACTCTAGCCTTTGCGTACCTGAACAACATGGGAGATGCTTGGTTCCAGGGATGGCTGACGACTAAGGGGGGAAGCCCTTGGAATGTCTTTGTTGAAGATTTTTGTGGGAGGTTTGGTGATAAGAACATGAGGGATGGTGTTTGAACATTTGGGGCTGGTTTTTTCTTGGGATTCTTTCTTCCTATTTGTGCAGTTCTTCTTCATATGCCCTTCTTCATGGCAATGAAAGCATTTAACCACTTTCTTGCCACTCTTAGACTTAGACCGAGACCTACCTTTGAACCTAGGGTCTCATTTTTCTGTTCTAGAGTTCATTGCCAAAGCTTCTATGGAAGATTTCTAGGACTCTACTTTGTGTTGCAAATCCTTGGAATTCAAAGCTCCTATCAGATCATCTAGGGTCAGCTTATCTCTTCCATGTTTCAAGATATCCACAAAGTTCTCATAGGACATAGGAAGAGAGTGCAATAAGACCAAAGCCTTATCCTTATCTTCATACTTAATATTTATATTCTCAAGATCCAAACACAGTTTATTAAAATTGTCCATATGATCTTGCAACCTTTGATTTTCATTCATCTTGAAAGAAAAGAATTTTGTTTTCAAAAACAGCTGGTTGGAGAGGGTTTTAGTCATATAATGTGTATCTAACCTATTCCAAAGCTCCTCCGCAGTTGTCATCTTTGACACCTCCCGTAAGACTTTGTCTCCTAGGCTTAGAATAAGGGTGTTAAAGGCTCTTTTGTTGGTTTCTTTTCTCTTATCCCTGATTTCCTTTTTCTGGACTTCAGTTAGGGTTTTGGGCATAGGCTTTTTAGCCTCTTAAGGCTTCATCCAGTCCAAGGTTTCCCAAAAGGGCTCTCATCTTCATCTTCCATAGGCCAAAATCATTTTGGCCATCAAATTTCTCAACATCATACCGTGCGATAGAGGCTATAGAAGCCATTCCTGCGGGTATGTGATGAAATTCTAAGTTCTTGATGAGAGACCCAGCTCTGATACCAATTTGTTATAAATTGGGAGCACTGATAGCCTTTAATCCTCTCAAGAAACCAATCAAAAACCACCCAACACACTCTCAATCACTCTCAACTCACCGGTCAACAAACCACAACATGAATATGTAATAAAGAACATAATTTAAACAAGAAGAAAATAAGAAAGAAACATTCAAACCGCATGAGAAGACAAAATTTTATCCTGGTTCATGCCAATTTAATTGGCACTACATCCAGCCTTGAAACCACCACCGAGCAGCCTTTTTTATTGATGAAAACAGTACAAAACTTCTCTCTTCTCTCTCTCTCTCTCACGATACAAGCTTTCCCAAAAGTGTACAATATTACAGTTTTCTCACTCTCTAGGCTCTCGCAAAATTAGAAGAGAACATGCGGTATTCTCTCTCAGCCCTCCCCCTATCCTATTTATAGAAAATAAGGTGATATTTCTTAGGGCCGGTTATGATATTTCTGATTTTATCCTCCACTAATGAATAATATTACAAGAGAGCCACCTACCAATCAACTAATCCCATAACTGCATACAAAACTGTAAACTAACCTATCACTAACTCTAGGCAATCTTTAATAGCTTGTATTTTGCTCTCATTGAGCCTTTAATTTTTTTGTGTTTTTTTTGGGGGGAGGGGGAGGGGGAGGGGGGGTGCTCCACTTACTGATGTTTGGAAGCCAGTGCGGGGCAGTAGGATTGCAGGTTGCTGCCCGGGGAGATGCCATAGGAGGTGGCGAAACCACTACCTGTTGGTGGTTGGTGACTGGAATCGTTGGAGCTTGAGTTTGGCTTGGGCCGTGTCTAGAATGGCCTTCTCGGATCACCAAATTCGTCTTCTCAATGCATTGAGCTAGGTCCATCATCTGCTCCAGCTCAATAGGCCTCAGCACCCTCATCTCCGCCCGAATATTTGGTCACAACCCCTTTATAAAGTGCCCCTCCAACAATGCTTTTGGCATGTTCTCAAGGGATGGTTGCTAGTGTCAAGAAACATAGGCGGTAGTCTTTGATGGACCCCCACTGTCGGAGTGTCTAGAAACATCGCTTTCAGCTCCTCCCAAGTCGTTGCGCGTCACCTTCGCTGCTCCTACTGGAACCAAGCTAAAGCTGCTCCTTTAAAGCAAAGAGTAGTGGAATCCAGTTTCTCCGCCTCCGAGAGTAAGTTCATTGTGAAATACCACTTGGCTCTGTTGATCCAACCGTTTAGGTTGTCTCTTTCAAATACCCACAGCTCCAGTTGCCGGCCTTGAACTTCCATCTGCTAGGGGCCATCGTTCCCACTTCCGACCTCCTTGCTGTGTTCCCCTAGTTTTGGCGAGTCTTTCAGGGCGAGCGACTAGTTCCCAGCTTCACCCTTCTCACCTAGTTTGCCTTTTTTGCCCCCCCTCTTGCTCGCCCCCCCTTCTCCATCATCACATTAAATTGCTCCAACATCATCGCCATATTTGCTTCAATTCCATGCACCCGCTGACACTCGGCCTTAATCGATTCCATGTTTGCCTATAACTTGTCAATCCTTCCTTCGATTTGCTACTGGCATGTCTCCATCCTCCCTTCTAACTCGCCCACTATTTTTGATAGAGACACCCCCATGGAATTGCTCTGATACCAAAATGATAGAGCTCTTCTCTTTGATTGAAATAAAATGAATTCAGTAGGAAAAACTCTCAGTACAATCGGTTTACAGCCACTATGAAAAGAAAACAAACTACAGAACAAGAAGGAAAATTAATGGCTATCGGCCTATTCAAGAGGGCCGAATTCTCTCCCAAATATTCTCTCCAAAATTCCAGATGTCACGTTCACCTTTTGCTCCTTCCTTTTATACCATTCCCTTTCATGTTCCAGCCACACGCCAATTATTCCTCTCTAACATCTTAGGACTATTTTACCCTCGAGCCATTTTATTGGCTTGCCCCTGTGGTCCCCTCCTCCTTTCTTCTTTGATAAGTTTATTTAATGGGGGTCCTAATAGGGTGTTTCATTGTTGACTAGTGTGGATATATTGAAGAGCAAGAAGAAATAATTGGCATCATCTTAGCTCCAAAATTTTTGACAGCTTTGAGGAGTGAAGGCCATTTGATTGAGTTAGATATACCAATTTTCTTAGGCTTTAAGATTCTTGACTGTAAACTCACGTTGCCATTTAATGGTTGTGTGTGTCATGCAAGGTAATCAGAGGCAAAAGACACTTAAGTTGCTATTACAATATATTTTCTAAGGCAATATGCCCCAGAAAAGCACTTCCTTGAGTGAAGCAAGGTGGTAAATTGACCAAAAAGAATATTGTCATGACCCTATGAGCAATAAAGGGGTATTATTGTAATAGGGTAGAATAGTTTGTTTTGGATATTTTAGCAATTAGTTAGGAGCACATGGCTACATGTGTAAGGCTGATAGGAAACAAATATGCTTATATAAGGCTGTTGTAAATGGATGGGATTCTCATGTTAAATGATAATTGAAATTTCAATTTCTCTCTTTCCCTCCCCCCCTTCTCTCTCTCTCTCTCTCTCTAATTTTCCATCCCTTCTCTCCCTAATTCTATTCAATCTCTCCCTCCAAATTTTGCTCTCTCTCTCTCTCTCTCGTGAACTCTTCTCACTTCCCCTTCCCTTTCTATCCTTAATCAAATCCTAGGGTTGTGACATTTGGTATCAGAGCATCGTTCCTCGACAGTTTTTCTTCTTGATTAATTTCCGACGGGAATTGACGGCTGCTGTCCAACGCAAGGAGGACTGGTTATCGGACTTTGAAGACAACTATGAAAACCAGAAGCAGCGCGGAATTAATCGAACAATTGAGTCGATCAATGACAGTAGGTGTGAACGTTAGGTGGAGCGAACTGAATTCAACGAATTCGGTTCCAGTTAGTCCAACGGAGGAGTGGCTCTCGGTTTGAAAAATTCGGAAGTGTTGTTCGATCAAGGAAGGCGACCTCGGTTGTGGAAGAAAAGCTTTAGGTTCGACTATTGAATTCCAGAGCAACATGTCGATTCGCTGCTATTTTTCCGAGTCGTTGCGGTTGCAATTTCGAAATTGAAGGCAAATCAGAGTGGCGCTATTGAAGCAGATGGGCGAATCATAGCCTCAATGAAGCGAAGCTAATTCCACAGGAGATTTTGGCGATTCAGTGCAGCTACTTCAACAGAGTTAATTGGATTCTCGAAAGTTTACAGCAGAGTAGTATCGTCCTCGGTTGTGATTTTGTTGCAACTCCGATTTGAAGGCGAATCCAAGTGGGGCTCAGCGGTGTGCTGCTCATTTGGATCGGAAGGTGATTCTGACCAGAGCCAATCGTTCCTCGGTTGTAAATTCAATCATTCTTATAAGTCAGTTGGTCGATTTTATCAGTTGTAATTTCCGTCGTCGATTCGTAGCGGAGCCCATCACCGATCAATACAAAGGAGCATTTGTGATTGGAGTGGGTCAATAGGCGAGGATACTTGAAGCATCGTGAATAGACAACGCTTGCGTTTGGTGAGGGAGTCCGTTGAAGAAGGTTGGGTGAGACAAAGGTGCTGATTTTGGCGAGAAAGGAAGGCGCGAAGTGGAAGCAGGTTTGGGGGTAGTCGTTGAATCTTAGCAAACGCACACAGAGCTTGGGCAATCTTGAATCCGCTGTAATCTTGTGTGGAGAGTGATCAGTGCAAGAGGCTGACGGCTAGCGGCTAAGGCTCCAATCTTGTTCGAAATTAAAGGCGAGCAAGCCACGAGGATTTATTATTGGAGCTTGTGGACGGTGATTGGGTGGCGACTGGTTCAAGGAGGAATTGGACTTGGATTGATCGAGCAACGATTTTGATGTAATCAACGAGTTCCAGCATTCCGGTGAGTCTGGGTGGGCTCTCGGTGGATGATTAATTCTCGGCCTTCGTGATTTCAGTAGATTAGAGTTGGATTATTGAAGACAAGTCCACCATGACTCTCGGTCGCGAAATTCAGGAAGTGTGAGTTGCATCAGAGTCGTGCAAAGTGTCGAGTGGCACCGATTGGATCCAAGTTGCTGTGTGTGCGTGATAGAGGCAAGCAAACCCAGGCGATCTTGGCTGTTTCTCCTTAGCAATGGATCTCGACCATTGCCCAGCTTCCAATCCCTCTTACTGCCACTAAATTCTGTGGGGTCTCGGCCAATTATAAGAGGTTAAAGTCCAAGATTGCAAGACTGATTGGGTGGTAGGAGGTGGACGAACAGTTTTGGCCCAGATTGAGAAGGCTTAAGGCGACTTGTCTATGGCTCCGGTGAAGGGATTGAGTAGCGAATCAGTGAAGAGGAATTTTGGCGGTAATTCCAATCAAATCCTAGGTTGCTAGTAAGGTAAACAAAGGGTAATTTCAACTTTGAATTGGTTAACTTTGTTTGAATTGGAGAGCTGAAGAAGAGCAGTATGTATATAGCTCCTTGGTCTTCAAAGTACGTTGATTGTGAAAAATCAGCTAAGGGGAGCAGTGCACATAGGATACCATTGGAGCCTCAATTGCAGCAGAAGAATGCTTTATTTTCAGTTGGAATGGAGCCCTAATGGCAGCCGAAGAAGGCTACATTTTCAGGTGGCAGCAACGGGGATGAGGAGTAATGTAGCCAGAAGAATCAAACATGGGAAAAGAAAATGGATAATCAGTTCAATCTAAGGCGTAAGGAAGCAAGTAGTGGGATTCATGAAGAGTGCGAGGAATTTGGCCGTATGTTCCGCGAGAAGCTGCAGGAGTTTGCGATGATACTGATCAAGTAGTATCAATACAACTTCCCCGTTGAATACTTCGATGATTATTGCGGGAGTTTTAACAAAGAAGAATTCTTAAAAATGGAGCACTTGGAAGAGAAGTGCAACATCATAAATGATAATAAAGGTGAATGGCATTATCCAAAGAGAATCTGTAATGAACAGGTTGATAGGGAAGCAAAGGCAAAAAGAGAGTTAGAGGAACACTCTGATTCCTTTGGAAAGGAGGTTGTTGATGAGGATGATCCAGAGGATAATCTTGGAAGTCCAAAACAAGAGATGCTTGAGGCATTCAATCAGTTGACAGGAATGACAAGAGACACCAAGGAATTTCTGGAATTGAAGAGGGATTCAACTGTAGTGATTGAGAAGTTAGAAGAAGAAATAATACTTGAAGATGCACCTACTGAAAGGTTGCAAGGAAATAATAGGGAAGCAATTGATGAAGTGATATAGGAAGCCAAAGTCACCTCGTTACCCCCGGTGGCTAGTGCATGGGCGGAAGGATTTGGTGGCGTTCCAGATCAGAAGTTGGTGGGAAATGGAACAACATTGGATTAGCCAAATCCGACTAAAGGACCAGCCATCGGTGCGGATGATGGTGCTGAAGCCTTTCCTCTGATTTTGGACTTATCGAAATCTGAGGAACAATCAAATTTGGAACAAAATATGGATTTGACTTGGGTTAAAATAGGCAATGAGAAGGTGAAGACAACACTAACTGGAGGAAAACTAAGGGATATAGCTAAAGGAGTCGAAGGGTTTGTTGAAGAAAACAAAACTATCGCTGCTGTGTTGGTTTTTGCTCCTATTGGAAAATCCAAGTTGCTGTCTACTGCGGGGTGGGATGAACCAATGGCTGATTGTGCTCTTAAAGTGGACACCAATCTTGATTGGACAACTATTGTAGAAGATTGGGAACGCAATACTGATGTGGTTGGGTTTTATTTTCTAGACCTTGCCTCAAATTATGTGCTGCCAGACTCACTTGTGAAATGGATTAAAGGTGGTAGAAAGCCTATCTATATTGGCTTTGGTAGTCTTCCTATTCTGGAACCTGACGAAATGACCCAGACAATTGCCCAAGCTCACGGAATAACTGATCAAAGGGACATCGTTAGCAAAGGCTGGGGGAGCCTGGGGAACTTGGCAGAACCAAAAGACCTTATATACTTGGTGGATAATTGCCCTCATGACTGGTTATTCTTTCAATGTGCAGTTGTGGTGCACCATGGAGGTGCAGGAACAACTGCTGCTGGTACTGAACTTGAACTCTATCAGATTGCCTTAGAGATTGATCTTAGATAGTCAAGAACGAGGGAGAAGAAAAGGCCTAGAAGTAGAAAGAAAGAAAGGAGGATGATCCGCATAGAGAAGGTTGGAATTGGATGAAGAGCAATGGCTATTTGCGGCAAGTTCTTGGGGATAAGAACTCTCTTAAGGAGGGGGGAATTGTCATGACACTATGAACAATAAATGGGTATTATTGTAATAGGGTAGAATAGTTTGTTTTGGATATTTTGTCAATTAGTTAGGAGCACATAGGTGCATGTGCAAGGCTGATAGGAGACAAATATGCCTATATAAGGCTGCTGTAAACGGATGGGATTCTCGTTGAATGATAATTGAAATTCCAATTTCTCTCTCTTTCCCCCCCTCTCTCTCTCTCTCCACTGTTCCATCCCTTCTCTCCCTAATTCTATTCAATCTCTCCCTCTAAATTCTGCTCTCTCTCCCGTGAACTCTTCTCACTTCCCTTTCTATCCTTAATCAAATCCTAGGGTTGTGACAAATAATAAACATATTTAACATGAAAAAGATAAATCACATGATCTGTAAGACATCTAAAATCAACTTCTTTTAGAATATTCAAACAAATAGATCTTGCACAAAATTCCACTTAATGAAACAGATTCAAAAGTCATTTAATATTAGAAAAAAGATAGTCTTATAGCCACTCATATTTTGCACATGTTAGTACCTAATTGCCAAATATTTGACACCATACAACAAAGATTGTCTTATAGCCTTTCAATGGGAATTTTCTTTTACGTCTAAAAAAAATTTATGATTGCATAAAATGCTTGATGAACTTTTTCACTATTTATGTGAGTGACATCCTAAGATATCTATAGGAATAACATGATCTTCAAGTTCCATTGCAACATCATTTAAACCTAATACTTTACTAAACTTACATTCTATATGTTTGATTTTCAATATGCTTAACTTGGAGCCTTTGAATTAGTTGTATACATAAAAAACTGGTGTAGTTTGACATTTACATACCGTTTCCACTGTGAAACTCATTTTTATTGTAGCTTATGATGATATAAACAACTTGGCAAGAGGCTTGGAAATGGATGATGCCGACATTGTTCTTCGTCCAGCTGTAGCCTTCTATACGGTGTGATGCTTCACATTTGAGTAGCTCTATCATTAACATATATGCAATTTCTATCAAGTGCCTGATTTCTGAATTCACTATACATTTTGAAGATTGCACTTGAACGGAATTTCACTAGGGGGCGCAGGAGGGAGCTAGTTGAGGCTGCTTGCCTTTACATCGCTTGTCGGTAAGGGATCTTATTTGATAATGGAGAAAAAATTTTGTAGGCTAGTGTATAAAGTTTATGTTGAAAAAACAAAATAAATTGATACAAAACAGAAATTGCAATTCACTGGAATTTGTAACTATGAACATAAATTGTGAAAAGGCAGTGGACCTTCTTCAAGACAAAAGCAGTTTAAAGGGTGGTTTCATGTGAATGCAAAAAAGAATTAACCTGACTTATAGCCAGTGTTAAAAGGCAATTAATTTGTATAGAAGATACAACTTGAAATCACAAGAAAATGACAACGTAGTAACAATTAGCATTTATGGTAATAAGTGTACAACATTGAACAAAAAATAGGGGAAACAGTTTAGAAAGTTGTGCTCAGTGCCTCTTGAGATTTTTTTTTAATTATTATGGTTTTTAGAGATTATTTAAAGTAAGATAGGTGGTAAGTTACCATACCATTTAAGTAAATTTAAATATCCTAGTGTAATATTTCTTGTTATCTAGCCAAAATAAATAGGAAGAAGAAAAAAAAAAAAATCAACAGCATATCAAGCTTTAGTTCCACTAGTTTATCTACAACCTTATCATACATAATAGTCTCCTACCATGTTTCTTAATACTTTATTTTGTTAAAAGAGTTGTTCCTTTCCATCCACTCTCTTTATGTGAGCCTCTATTGGTCTTCTTCTCATATGATAAAATTGTCTTAATCGTGTCTCAAGCGTCTTATTTTCAATAGGAGCCACCCTCACCTTATTTAGAATCTAATTTCTAATTTTATCTTTTCTTGTATGATTATATATTTGTCTTAAATCCTTCTTTATTACGCTCATATTTTGAACATGTTTGGAAATGAACTTTTCTCATGATCTAGAATGAGAATCCTGACTACCACATCGCCCCAAATGAATACTAAGCACTAGGCCAAGTAATCCTTGAACAACAAAGCTTGTATTATTTCGTAGTCATAATGTCCATTCTAGGACAAGTTGCCATGCAAATTAATGAAGTAAAAAACAATTGTTTTCAAGTCAATTCTACTTACCAAAGGATAAAGATCTTACCAATAAGTAAATAGAGTTGGCATTGAAGGATTACAAGACAATTTTGATAATTAGGTTTGCATGAAAAATGACCATTTGAACAAAATGCGCCTATCAAAAATCAACCGGATTGTGAAGATGGATGAATTGGGCTTAATGTTAGTTTAGATTTGAAAAATATAAAAACTGATTTAAGTGAGCCAACAGACAGTAAATAGATAAGAGTCATGGAGACGAAAATGAAGCTAGCTGTGAGTAAAGCTTTTGTTGAAAAACACAAGTGATGAAATTATATCATATTTGCTTGGGAAAACTTTATTCAGTGTGGCATTGTGCAAGATAAAGCTTTTTGATGATGATGATAATAAAATATAAACGAATTCCATATGAGAGTATTCTAAGGATAATGAAATCCAATAACGAATTGACAACCATACGGCTTGAAGATTAGAATTAATCCTATTGAATTGATTTTTTTTTTTTCCCAGCATGGCATTGCCAAAGTATTTAAATCCCTTCCACATCTGTTGCCTCGCATAATATTTTATCAAAGTACCTGCTAAACAGTGGGATTCAGGCTTGATATGTCGTTGACCGGCTAACTAAGGTCACCAAGTTGTGACAGGGCTAATATCTATTGAAACATGAAAAGATTGTGATCAATAAATATCGGAGAATTAGATTATGATCCCCTCTATGTTGATTTGCCTGCTTCTCCGTATTTGGCATTGTTACTTTGCGTATGGAAAAATGTTTTTGACACTAGAACTGTGTTAGCTAGGACAAGGATCAGTAAAGAGTTGACAACATGGATTGTGTGGTGTCCATAGATAAGTTTGAAAGGAATATTCTTCGCTGAATTGCTTATGTTGCAATTATACGCTTATGCAGATTTTGGCATGGCTAAATCCCATTTTTGTCAAATTTGTAACTTAAAAACATTTCAATAAATCACTTGCATTGTGAGTGACTTCTTTCGTCAGTTTCATTTGTTAGGGACCATATGCAGTAGGTGCTAACTCCATCATAAATGTGGGGAAGTCTCAGCCTCCTATAAGAAGTTCATTAGGCGATTCAAACATTTTGTTCTTAAGTGAATTTCTGGTTGTGGCAAGCAAGGGCTTACCTTGCTAAGTTACTATAGGTGAATTTTTGGGTGTGGCATGCAAGGGCTTACCTTGCTGAATTACTAGTGTCATATGAATTTCTTGAAATCTTTTAAAGCAATAAATTCTTGTTAATGTGAAAAATGTTATTAATGCCAAGCCATTATGTTTGATTTGCTAATTTGTATGGATGAATATCTTGTTGATCAATTTAGCATTTTTCTATCAATTGAATCTTCCAAGTGCTTCTACTGTCTGCTTACTGCTTACTCTTAAAAAAAATTGTGATTATACTAAATTTGGATCATTTTGTGCAGGGAAAGTAAAAAGCCATTTCTTCTTATTGATTTCTCCGACTTCTTGAAAATAAATGTGTAAGAAACTTTAATTTGTGATTAACTTCTCATTGTTTGTCTAAGTTATCATTCTTTTTGGTTAACATTTATAATTTACCTTTCCTCTTCCAATCTTCATTCTAATGAACATTTGCTAAATTTTATCCAAATTGTGTTGCAGATACGTTCTAGGTGGCACATTCTTACAGCTATGCAAATTGCTAAGCCTTGAGGAGCACCCCATTGTTCAAAAACCTGTAGACCCTAGCCTTTTCATTCATAGATTTGCAAACCGTAAGTACTTGCTGGGAGAGTCACATAGCTCTTATATTTGATTGTCAAATGGATGCCCCCGAGGCATATTTTCCTCATGTCTGATAGTATACCATATTTACGAGTAAATTTCATTCATAGAAGCAAAATGAAGGTTGTTTACTTCCAACATATGAAGATATAGTCATTAGATTAGAGAATCCTTGATAATATATTTGAATTTAAAAAATTCATTACAATCTAGAAAAGGAAAAAAAGTTCATTGAAAAAGTAGAAAGGGTACAAGAAATGAGAAATATGAAGAGAACCAGTAATGAAAATATTTTCGCCTAAATTTAGCTATTTTTGATGCATTCTTTTGTATTCCGTGTTTATTATTTTGCATTGTTCTTTTGTCTCATAAGGGATTTAACATCTTCCATCTCTTTAAAATCCAATTGGGAGATTTTCTCTAGGATTTCATGGGAGAGGTTCCTTTGCCAGCATTGACTTCATTTTGGCTCTTCATATTTATTGGTGTTCTGATCAGTCTGTTGTTAGCTGTCACCTTTGTCCCATCCTCCCCTGCTCTCTCCCTCCTTTTTTCTTTCCCACCCCTCTGCAGTGATTCACCCATTGTTCTAGCCTTTGATAATTTTTGCATCTCTATTTCCCCTTCTTGTTTGACTCTATCCATAGCCCATGCACTCTTTATTTCTAGTAGTAGACTCCCTTCCTGTTTAAACCCTAACCTTGCTCTCTTTCTTAAACCCTCCCCTTATGTTAGAGATGTGTAGCCTGATGTGATTTATGACACCAACTTTGAGTTGGCACGGTGTCCCGCTTGTAATTGTAACCTTCTCAAAGATAGTGAAAGAAACCCTAATGCGGCTGTGGACGTACGCGTTCTTTACCTAACCACTTAATTTTTTTTTTTGTGCCATGCGATTTTGTTCCAAGTTTTCTTTATCGCTGACGCTTGATGCTTTCCCTAACAACTAGTATCAGAGCCTCGTTAGGAAAGAACAATGGGAGCAATGGTGTCAGAAAAAGGGAAAGTTAAGATTGAGAATTTTGATGGCAGACATTTTGGGTTCTAGAAGATGTAGATTGAAGATTATTTGTACTAGAAGAAGTAACAGCAACCCTTGCTGGGAAAGAAACTAGAAGGGATGAAGCTAGAGGAGTGGACTCTGTTAGATTGCCAAGCACTTGGTGTGATTTGGTTGACATTGGAACAAAATGTAGCATTCAACATCGTGAACGAGAAGACCATAGCAGATTTGATGAAGGCGTTATTAATTATGTATGAGAAGCCATCTGTGTCAAACAAAGTTTATTTGATGCACTGATTATTCAATCTGATGATGGGGGAAGGTGAATTAGTTACAAATCACATCAACAAGTTCAATGTAATTATGACTCAATTGAGTTTGGTGAATCACAGTTGATGATGAAGTCAAAGCATTAATTCTATTATTGTCTCTATTAGAAAGTTAGTTTGCAACAGTGACTGCAGTGAGCAGTTTGTCAAGGAGTATTGAGTTAAATCTAGATGATGTTCGAAATTTGATTCTTAGTGAGGATATTTGCTGAAGAGAGTTAGGTGAACTTTCTGGTTCTGCTTTGAGTATTGAAAGCAGAGAAAGGAGCCATCAATGAGGTCATAATCAGGGCCATGGCAATCAAAATCAAAAGGAAAGGGTTAGTCTAAAAATCGTAGAGATATCACTTGCTGGAATTGCTATAAGAAGGGCCACTTGAAGAAGAAAAAGAAGAATCAAAACCAGTATGACGAGTCAACAAATATAACCTTTGAAGAAATTGCTGATGCCCTAATTTGTTTTGTGGACAGTCCTATTGAATCTTGGATTCTAGACTCATGTATGTTGTTTCACTCTACTCCACACTAAGAGTTATGGCATAACTGCGTTGTTGGGAATTTCTAAAAGGTCTATTCGAAAAGCTCTATCTTGTATATAATTAACCTTTGGACATTGAGGGGAAAGGTGAACTTTACATAAAGACTGCCCACGGAATGCAATGGAAATTGCAGAATGTTAGATATGTTCCACGTCTCAAGAGGAATTTGATCTCCATGATTCAAATAGATGATGATAGATACACAATAGTATTTGTAAGTAAATCATTGACGATGACGAAGGGAAATATTGTTGTGGCATGAGGTAGTAAGGTGGGAACTCTGTACATGACTGCAGAAAGTAAGGACACAATAGTAATGACTAACTGTGGTGGTTCGATGCTATAGAGCTGAAGGCTTGGGCACATGAGTGAAAAGGGAAGCAATCTGTTAGTATTAAAGGGGAAATTGCCAAACTTAAAAGTTTGTTGATATTGGTTTATGTGAAGACTTGATCTATGGGAAGCATAAAAGAGTTAGTTTCTCAAAGGCTGAAAGGACATCAAAGATGGGAAAACTGGAATTAGTGCATGTAAATGTATAGGGACCAACCCTTGTGAATTCCCTTGGAGGCTCATGCTATTATGTCACCTTTATTTATGATTCTAGTAGAAAAGGTATGGGTTTATTTTCTGAAAAATAAATCTGATATGTTTGGTACTTTTAAAAGGTGGAAAGTTGAAGTCGAGAATTAGAATGGTCTGAAGATCAAATGTTTGAGGTTGGACAACGGTGGGGAGTACAATAGCCAAGAGTTCAAGTCATTTTGTTTTGAAAATGAGATTAAAATGATCAAGACGGTTCCTGGAACACTAGAACGAGCGAGCAAGGAGCACAAGAATACATTCTGGATTGCCGAAAGCATTTTGGGTAGATGTAATTGACACAACTTCTTACCCATAAATCGAGGACCTTCAATTCCATTGGACTTCGAGATACCTGAAGAGGCATGGACTAGAAAGGAGGTAAACTTTTCACATCTGAGAACCTTTGGTTGTGTTACATATGTGTTTGTAACTTTTGACGACAAAGATAAGTTTGATCCTAAAGGCTAGAAAGTGTTTCTTTATTGGTTTTGACTATTTTGGTTATTAATTCTGAGATGATCAGACTAGTGTTATGTCCTAGGTTACTTAAGGGGATATTACTGTAATTCTCAAATACTTATGGTAGAAGAAGTAATAGATTGTGATAAATTAGTGAGGTACCAGTAGAGGTTGTACTCAAGTGGTTATTGCTTGAGGGGCTCGTACATTCCAGCTCATTCAAACGATTATGCACATGATGGGAATTGCATCAGCTATATAAGCGACCTAATCATTCGGTTATGACAATCTAATGAATCTTCTCTGATTATTGCATCTTCACTCTCTCTCTCTTTCTTATCTTTTTCTTGATCAAACCAATGATCGAGCACAACAATAAGATCCTTGGGAGTTGACACTTTGGAATCAGAGTGGTGTTCTTGGGTGTAGTCGAGTTAGGAGATAGCAATAACATGGCCGGCAAAATGAGAATGAAACAAATAGAGACCCAACTATAGCAAGTATCGGCGGTGATGACGGGGATGCAGGGAAGAATGGATAATTTAGAATCCTCCATCGGAGCAGGCATAAACGCTCGGATTGAGCAGGCGATGGAGAGATGGCGGGTTGAGAGTTGAGAGCAGGGAGCTCTGCTTCGGGAACAGATGATGGAGCAAATGCAGCAGATCATGAGGATGTTCGCGTTCCCACATCCGATATGGCTCTCGTTGGGATTTCCCCCAAGGGAGAGGACAAAACCCATTCTCTCGGGTGCGGGTGTGGAGCATGCACCAGGGGGAGCATCAGAATTTGAGTTCGAGGCGGAATGTTAACTTTAGGACTCTTAGATTATACCCTTAAGCAAGAAAAACCCTCTCATAAGCCCTCTCCAACACTTACGAATGTAATGGAAATATCAGAACAAAAAAATAAACAACAAAAACAGAAATTAACAGAATTTAAAAGGAACAAACACACCGCACAAGAAGACCAAGAATTATACTGGTTCAGGCCAATATTTGGCCCTACATCTAGTCGCCCTAGGCGCACAACAATCCACTAGAAACCAGCAGATCAAATGCAGTACACAGTCCCAACAATCCCTCTTTCTAGTGCTCCCAAGTACAACCTTCCCAAGAGATTACACAAGATCGCTCCAAGATCAACTCTCATAATCTCTCTCTCTTTTTCTCTGCCTTCAAGCACTCAAGGGATTCTCAATAATCAGAATGAATTGGATGTCCGAGACTGGTGCCTTTCTCCTCTATTTATAGAGGTTTGGGGCACCGGCTAAGAGGGTTTATTTTAAACCTATACAAAAGTCTAAAATGCCCCTTATAATGAGCAGAAGAAAAAACATCCTACACTACTTAGTCTCTCGGGCGAGCTCCTTCATGGGACTGCATGCATCCTTTCTTCTAGATCCAATTTGACTCTATGCAAAACTCTAACACGGAAGGAGTGATAGATAATGCGTGAGATAGGAGGCAGGGTATACTAGTTAACCGATTGCAAGCGAATTTTCCTGCTCCTAAGTTGGAGATTCTGCTCTTCGAAGGGGAGAACCCAAGGTGGTGGATAAGACGTTGTGAAAGGATGTTTGCATTTTACCAAATACAAGAACAACAGAAGGTTATTGAACAAGCTTAGATAAACTAGGGATAAATACTAAGCTTTAAGGAATCGGGTGAACCAAATCAGTTCCACACCCAACTATGATACATAATGTGTTTAAAGAGACAGAACTATCCTAAAATCTAGGAAATTGTAGACTTGTAGGAATATGCACCAGATTAATGGCACCACTTTCAATCTCTTGCTTTATAAAGTGCCTATCAATTCTTACGTGCTTCATCCGGTCATGTTGAACTGGGTTGTTTACTATACTAATGGCGGACTTGCTATCACAATATAGCCTTGTAGGTTTCGATATTTGATATCTTTAAGTCTTTCATGAATTTTTCCAACCATATTATCTCACATATATCTTGAGCTATAGCTCGATACTTTGCTGCAACACTGCTTCTTGCTACTACACTTTGTTTTTTGCTTCTCCATGTCACAAGATTTCCCCATAGTTTTGTGTAATAATCGGAAGTTGATTTGTTGTCTTCTAATGAGCCTGCCCAATCAGCATTTATGAACCCTTGGATTCTTCGATCTTCATTCTTCTTGAATAAGATACCCTTACTGGGAGTCCCTTTAAGATATTTTAGAATGTGATAGACAACATTTAGATGTTTCTTAGTGGATATATGCATGTATTGGCTCACTACACTCACTGCATAGGTAATGTCAAGTCGTGTAAGGGATAAATAAATTAACCTGCCCATTAACCTCTGGTATCTTCCTTTCTCTGTCCCATCTTCCTTCATTTTCCAATTAGGTTCTAGAGGAGTACTGGCTGGCTTGCACCTAAGCTTTCCGATCTCCTTAAGAAGATCCAACATGTACTTCCTTTGAAAGATAAGAATACCCTCCTTACTCCTTGCTACTTCCATCCCTAGGAAATACCTTAGTTTCTCGATGTTATGATTAGGAGCTCTTAGAAACCAATTCAATACTTAAGTTTGCTAATCTCTCTTAACTCTTCACCTGGAAATCAAATCCACAACAAAATATATAAAATAGGAAATGGAAATAGCAAAGAAACTGAAGTAAAAGAGCAATCAAACCAAACAAGAGGTGCAGAATTATCTTGGTTCGGATTGTAAAATGCAATCCTACATCCACCCCTTTCTCGAGAGACAAATCCACTAGAAACTACTTGAACAAGAGTACAAGAACCTTCCTTCTCTCTCTCACACAAGTTTGCTGCCTTATATGCAAGAGAAGATCAAGAGAAACTTTCCCTCTAAACCTTTCTCTCTCTTGACAGCCTCACTAGTATTCAGAGAAAACAGTAGAATGATTTGTTATATCCAACTTTCAGCCTCTCGCCACCTATTTATAAACTATAGGGGTGGTAATTACAAGGCTAACTACTTAGCCTATACAAAAGACTAATATATATCCCTCATAATAGAACAACTAAGTTAACTAATCTAACTCAGAATAAAATCAGTCCGAAATCATCTTCATTCTAATAGGTTCTATTCTTCATCCTCTAAAAATATTCCTCCATGCAAAAACCCAACACCCGAGATCCTTAACTTCAAATGATTTCTGCAACTGCCCCTTTAGTGTCATTTTTTGCTGCTAGTTATCCCCTGTAATAATAATATCATCCACGTACACAATTAGAATAGTCTTTAGACCATTAGTTGCATGATTGGTGAATAGGGTATGATTAGATTGTCCTTGTTGATATCCTAACTGATTTAAGTTTGTACTAAACCTTTTAAACCATGTGATAGGGGATTGTTTCAGCCCATATAATGATTTCTTTAACCTGCAAACTTTTCCATCTTCTTCAAAACTTGGAGGTATTTTCATATAAATCTCTTCTTCTAGGCTTCTATTGAGGAAAGCATTTTTAATGTCTAACTGATGCAATCCTATCACGCAGGTAGTTTACTAAGAGAATTTTTAATTTTTGCTTCTAAATGTAAGTTCCCTCCAGCTGTAGCCTTAGGCGCTAGTAGGAGCAGTAGGTTGGTTAGAATCAAGCTGTTACACAGTTAAGGAAGAGGGCCCATCTGTCAGGGAATGATTCCGTAAACGTCCTTATATAGGACTCTTCCATGCAGTGTAAGGATATGCAAAAACAATCAAGAACATCCTCTTCCAATTCTCTCTCTCTCCCTCCCTCCCTCCCTCTGTCTCTCTCTTCTATCTCTCTCTCTAATTCCTTGCTATCTCCTTCACGATTCTCTCAGAATTGTGGTAAACACATTACCGTCCAGCAGGGCTGTGACACATTGGTATCAGAGAATTGTTCTGTCCAGTGGGTGAGAAGGATTATCGATGGCTGAGGGGACGCGTATGAAGAACTTTGAAACACAGTTGTAGCAAATTGGGGTGGTCGTGGCGGAATGTCAAAGTAAGATGGAGCAATTGGAGCTGGTTACGACTCGGAATCAGGAGGCGATCCTTGCTCTGGATTGTCGGGTGGAGAGCGCCATGGATGGAATGGAAAGGAGGTTGGATGAGTCCATTACATGGGTACAAGAGGAACTAGCTGCACAAATGCAGCAATACATGGCCATGTTAGGCCGACAACAACTGATAAGGTTAGCACCAGACTTTCCTCCGAGAGAAGGGATAGACCCTATCCCCCAAAGGGATAGAGCTGGTCGGGAGCTGGAAATACATGAGGAGCTTAACCAGGGTGGCAGAGAAGAAGGAATACTGGGAAGAGGGCTAGCAGGCCCGATGAACGATCATCCTCAAGGGTTCCCTCTCCCTAAGATGGACATTCCAGTGTTCGAAGGGATTAACCCACGATGGTGGATAAGGAAATGCAAAAGGCTGTTCGAATGACATAACATTCTAGAGCTGTAGAAGGTGCCGTTGGCAGTAGCCTACTTCAATGAGGAGGTCGATGCTTGGTATCAAGGAGCCATACGGCTAAGGAGAAACTTGACGTGGGGGGAGTTCACAGAGGCTCTATGTGAAAGGTTTGGGGAAAAGAGTATGGCAGACATTGTGGAAGGGTTCAATAAGCCTAAACAGTCAGGAAGTGTAGAGATGTACTAGAAACGCTTCGAGGAGCTGAGGTCTTACATGATCTAATACAACCCCTACCTCACCGAAGCCTATTTTGTATCAAGTTACTTGAGTGGCCTCAATGATGAATTAAGGCCAATGGTTAAAGTGCTTAGACCCCAAATTGTAGCTCAAGCATCGGAAGATACTCGGTTACAGGAGCTAGAGGCCTTGTTAAAGAGGCAAATGCAACAGACAAGGGGAAATGGTGGCAGGGACCCAAAATGGGGTAGGGAGGTATTTTAATCGGGAAGCAGGCAAGGGTACCAGCGGGGTAAGAGGAGTTGTGGGTCAAAACACAGCACCCTTAGGAGATCTGTTGAGGGAGCAAAGAAGATTAGCAGGACTATGCTTCCGGTGTGGAGACAAGTACCACCCGGGGCAGTCTTGCAAGAGGCAGGTTCTGCTATTAGAAGGGAATGAAGGAAGTGACCAGGAGGTGGAGGAAGAGATGGATGGGGATGACGGGGGCATGGAAGACAATGGAGAAATATCCATTTATGCCTTGAAAGGGGTGGCCAATAACAAAATTATTAAGGTAGGAGGACAGGCCAAGGGGAGTACCTTGATGATTTTAATCGATAGTGGGAGTACCCACAGTTTTATTGATGAGCACACGATAAGGAGGCTAAATTGTCAGCTGACAAGGACGCCAGCCTTAAGCGTGACAGTGGCTAATGGCCAAAAGGTGCTAACTACTTCAGCTTGTAATGGGTTTTTGTGGGAAATGCAAGGAGAGAAATTTGTAACTGATTTAAGGCTGCTGCAGTTGGGAGGCTGCGACATGGTCTTGGGGGTGGATTGGATGAAAGGAGTAAGCCTTATTAGTTTTGATTTCAACCGCATGGAAGTATCCTTCGAGAAGGAGGGCAAAAGAATGACCATCAGGAGCGGAAAAGAAGCTGGGGTGTGCAAGTTGATGTCTGGGAAAGTCCTGAGGAGAGTCATGAAAGGGAAGTGGGTTCAATGGGCACAACTCTTTTCAATAGTGATCACAGAAGACACACCCAAGGAACCAGGAGAGCTGGGGCAGTATTACCTAACAGTCAGCAACCAGGAGGAGCCCCCTGATCAGGTAACACATTTGGCTTTACTTGATGAATTATTGGTGAAATATGGGGACCTCTTTGCAGAACCAAGATCCCTACCCCCTAACCGACTGTTTAACCATTCTATTACCCTTCAAGCCGAATACAAAACCAGTTAATATTCGAGCCTACCGATACCCACCTATCCAAAAGAATGAGATTGAGAGGATGGTTAGGGATATGCTCCAACAATCCATCATCAAACCAAGCCAAAGCCCCTTTGCTTCACTTGTTTTGTTAGTGAAAAAGAAGGATGGAATATGGCGGTTTTGTGTAGACTACTGCCACTTGAATTCCATCACAATCAAAGATAAATTTCCCATACCCTTGGTGGAAGATCTTTTAGATGAACTCCACAATGCCAAGTTCTTTTCCAAACTTGATTTATGCTTGGGTTATAATCAAATTAGGATGAAACTTGAGGATACTCCTAAAACTGCATTCAAAACCTACCATGGCCACTTTGAATTTCTGGTAATGCCATTTGGACTTACCAACGCCCCAGCCACCTTTCAATCACTCATGAACCGCATCTTTGAGCCCCACTTGCGGAAATTCATCTTAGTTTTCTTTGATGACATCCTTATCTATAGCTCCACCTTTGAACAACACTTATTGCACTTGCAAACCACCCTAGACATCCTTCGGTCCCACCAATTATTCATCAAGAAATCCAAATGTGAGTTTGGTCAGGGGTAGGTGGAGTATTTGGGGCACATAATCTCTAAGGGAAAGGTGAGCACTGATCCTAGGAAGATCGAAGCTATGGTGTCTTGGCCGAGGCCCACAACTGTGAGGGCCCTAAGGGGATTTCTTGGGTTGACAGGCTATTACCGACGGTTTGTTAAGAACTATGGGGTCATCAGCCGACCACTGACTGAGTTGCTGAAAAAGGGAGAGTTTCATTAAGGCCCCAAGGCAGAAAATGCATTCAACGAGGTGAAGGAGGCCATGAGCAGGGTGCCTGAGCTGAAGCTGCTAGATTTTGAGAAGCCTTTTACCCTGGAAACTGATGCATGTGGCACTGGCATTAGGGCAGTGCTAGCACAAGAAGGAAGGCCAATTGCCTTCTTAAGCCAAGTGCTAGGCCTTAGACATTCTAGGTTAAGCATCTATGAGAAGGAATTTTTGGCAGTCCTAATGGTCCTGGATCGATGGAGGCATTACTTGGAAGGGGGGCGATTCATCATCAAAACAGATCATGAAAGCTTGAAATACCTTTTGCAGCAAAGGCTTCAAACGCAATTGTAGCGCAAGGGAATGGCTAAGCTCATGGGATTAGATTACATGATACAGTATAGAAAAGGTAAAGAAAACATAGCTGCGGATGCCCTCTCCCGATGCCATGAAGAGGGAAGCATTGCAGCAGTCACAGTAGTGACTCCACAGTGGTACGAGGAAGTGATCAACAGCTATGGGAACGACCAAAGAATCACGGCCTTGCTGGAGAAACTGACTGTAAAGCAAGAAGAGGTGGAGGGGTATACTATGAAAGAAGGAATGCTGAGGTATCAGGTATGAATGGTGACTGGGGACCGGGCTGAGCTAAAAAGAAAGATTATGCAGGCCTTGCATGAGTCACCTTTAGGAGGCCATTTCGGCGAACAGAATACATATGTAAGGGTTAAGGGGATATTCTATTGGCCATGAATGAAGGCAGAGGTAAAGGAGTTTGTGAAGAGTTGTGATGTTTGCAGAAGGTGCAAAACGGAGCGGGTACCCTACCCCTGACTGCTGCAACCCCTCCCTATCCCGGATCAAGCTTGGTCAACTGTGTCAATGGATTTCGTGGACGGCTTACCCAGATCAGAGGGGAAGGACAGTGTTCTGGTGGTGGTGGATAGGTTCACTAAATTCGCCCACTTCATCGGGTTATCCTACCCTTACACGACTCAAGAAGTGGTGAGAGTTTTCCTGGGTCATGTGATCCAACTGCACGGGGTTCCTCAGAATATAGTCTCCGATAGGGATAGCATTTTCACCAGCCTACTTTGGCAGGAGTTAATGAAATCTCTGAGAACGAACCTAAGGTTGTCCACGACATACCACCCCCAAACGGATGGCCAAACTGAGAGGGTGAATCAATTCCTCGAGACCTATCTAAGGTGCATATGCCTATTACGACCCAAGGAATGACATAGGTGGTTGTCCTTGGCACAATGGTGGTATAACACCACCCGGCATTCAGCTATTCGAATAACCCCCTTCGAAGCACTGTTCGGATACAAACCACCTATGCTACCAGCAATAGGAGGAGGATTAGAGGCAACCACAGTAGAAGAGTACTTATAGAAAAAGAGAGAAGTGACTCAACAAATGAAACAAGAGCTGGCCTCCGCCCAGCACTGTATGAAGCAGTACGCAGACAAGAAGAGGATGGAAAGGGAATTTGAAACCGGGGAGGAAGTGTATTTAAGGTTGAAACAACCGCACCTAAGATCACTGACACAAGGGAAAGCTACTAAGCTCTGCCCTAGGTACTTCAATCCTTTCTCTATAACTAACAAGGTGGGAAAGGTGGCGTATTGATTGCAATTACCGTCCGGCACCCACATCCACCCTGTATTTCATGTTTCGCTACTGAAGAAGTCAATTGGGAGCCAGCCAGCAAGTGCCACGCTACCACCTTTTCCTAAGGAAAGTGAACAAGCTGTAGAACCAGAAGCCATACTTGGGAGACGAGTGATCTAGCAAGGGAGGGGTGCCCTTAATCCAAGTCTTGGTTAAATGGCAAGGGAGTACTAAGGAAGGAAACACATGGGAATATCTCCCTGAACTGCTTCAGAAATTTCCTCGCGCGGAGAGCCTAATCAATCTTCCTTGAGGACAAGGAAGCATTCAAGAGGGGAGTAGTGTCACGTAGGCATTTTACCAAGAGAATTTTTAATTTTTGCTTCTAAATGTAAGTTCCCTCCAGGCCTTAGGCGCTAGTAGGAGCAGTAGGTTGGTTAGAATCAAGCTGTTCACGGTTAAGGAAGAGGGCCCATCTGTTAGGGAATGATTCCCCAAACGTCCTTATATAGGACCCTTCCGTGCAGTGTAAAGATATGCAAAAACAATCAAGAACATCCTCTCCTAGCTCTCTCTCGTTCTCTCTCTCTCTCTCTCTCTCTCTCTCTCCCTCTGTCTCTCTCTTCTATCTCTCTCTCTAATTCCTTGCTATCTCCTTCACGATTCTCTCGGAATTGTGGTAAACACATTACCGTCCAGCGGGGTTGTGACAAATTCTCAGTCTAAATTTGTTGCAAGAGATAACAAATACTCGTATAGAATTTAGTTTTGCAACTGGTGCAAAAGTTTCTTCATAGTCTATACCTTGTGTTTGAGTAAAACCTTGGGCCACTAACCTGGCCTTATACCTCTCAATGGCGCCATCAGATTTATGTTTTACTGAGAAAACCCATTTGCTTCCTACTACCTTTTTGTGTTTGGGTAGGCTTACCACTTCCCATGTGCCATTCTTTTTCAATGCTTCCATTTCTTCCATCACAGCCATTTTCCAGCTTGGTATTTGTAATGCCTCATTAATACTCCTTGGAATGTACACTTCATCCACCATAGCAGTGAAAGCCCTGAAATCTGGAGATAAATGTGCATATGTCACATGATTAGAAATAGGATACTTAGTGCTTGATCTTACCCCCTTCCTCCAAGCAATTGGAATGTCCAAATAATGTAGATCAGTTTCTGTTCTGTTTTCCTCATTTCCTGCTGTGTTTTCTGTCTTCCTCCACCGTTTCAGGCATTAGAATTCCAGACCTGTCATTCTGTCTAGGACTAGAGCCTTCCTCCGGGGTTAATGCATGGCTTTGCTTAGGTTCTAGGGTCTTTCTCCTGGAATACACCTGAAGTGGTGGCTTAGGCATGAACTGGTCTGAATCATCTCCGCCTTGATTAGTTTCATGAATTGGAGTCAAAGGAAAACTGTCTCAGGCTAGAAAATGCTAGCATTCTCACTGTTTCTACCTAACTCTGCACTAGGATTCTCCCCCTGCAGAGTAGTGTAGTAGAACTGATGCTCGAGGAAGTAGACATCATATGACACAAAAAATTTGTTAGTGCTAGGCAATAACACTTATAGCCGAGCTGAGTAGGAGAATATCTAACAAATACGCATTTCAGAGATTCGGGATGCAATTTGGAGTGATAATGATGGACAAAGGCTGTGCAGCCAAAGATTTTTGGGGACAAAGAATTGAGCATGCGAGTGAGAAGAGGATAGAAGTCAAGAAGAGTGCTCAAGGGAGTTCTAAAATTGAGAACCCGAGTTGGAAGTCTATTGATTAGGTACACAGCCGTTAGAATGGCTCCCCCCCCCCCCCCCCCACCAAAAAAAAAGGAAGTAGGAACTTGGCTAGTAAACATCAATGTCCTAGCAGTTTCAAGTAAGTGTTAGTTCTTTCGTTCGGCCACTCCGTTTTGTTGAGGAGTGTAGGAGCAAGTACTTTAATGGATGATACCCTTCTCATTCAAATAGACTTCAAAGTCTCTTGAAAAATACTCCCTTCCATTATCTGATCGAAGGATATGGATTGAGGTTTGAAAAACATTAAGAACCATTTTGTAGAATTTCTGGAATACTTTTGAGAACTTCAGATTTTTCTTTTAACAAGAACACCTAACATACTCTAGTATGATCATCAATAAATGTGACAAACCATCGGGTATTAGTGAAAGAGATTTGGTATTTTTGTTGGTCCTCATACATCACTATGCACTAAATAGAATGGTTTAGTGGATTAATAGTATTGAATAGGATGAGAAGTGACTGTTCGTTTAGCTAAGATACATTGTTCACAATGAAATGACTTATCCCATTTATTGATAAACAAATGGGTATACAAGATTTTTAAGTATCTAAAGCTTGGATGGCCCAAACGGTTGTGCCATAACAAAATGCTAGAATCTGAAACAGTAGAGGACAAAAAAGGTGTATGAAACTTAAGCAAATTAGGAGTACCAGCAGCTTTCTTCATATAATATAGACCATCTTGTCCCTGAGCATTGCCAATCATCTTCCTTGAAGTTAGGTCCTGAAATACAGAGTCATTTGGAGAGAAAATTACTTGACAATTCAGGTCTTTAGTAATCTTGCTGATTACGGATTACATTTCAACTTAGGCACACAAAGAACTGATTTTAAACACAAATCAGCAATGGAAACCGAGCCTTCTCCTTGAGCATAAGAGATGGTACCATCTGCCATGGTTACCTTCACTCCTCTATCACTTTGTTTGTAATCCACTAATCCATTTAGTGAGCCGGTCATATGATCAGTGGCTCTGGTATCCACAATCCATTCATCCATATTTACCAATTGAGAAAGATGACATTTAGGAAAATTACCTTGTTTGGCAAGAGAGGTTTTAGGGTTTGATACTTCCTCTAAATTTGACTGTTTTGTAATGCTGGTTTTATTACAAAACTGTTGCAAGAACTCCAGTTGCTCTGGAGTTAAGAGTAAAAGGTGCAGCTTTTCTTCCTTCTCCGGCAGTGTCTACAGCATATGCTGCTTGCTGTCTCCTTTGAGTTTTCCCCTTCCAATTGGTTGGCTTCCCATGTATTTTCCAGCATGTATCTCTTGTGTGATAGGGCTTGTGGCAATGGTCACACCATTGCTTTTCCTTTTGAGATTCCTACCGGGTAGGTGCTGTTTTTGGTTTGGAAGCAGCTAGGGATGAACTGTTCTGATTAGTGACCTCAGGTGATGCACTAAGCATCACCTTCTTCTGGCTCTCCTCCCTTCTAACTTCTGAAAAAACTTCTTGGATAGATGGGAAAGGTTTTGCTCCTAGCAACCTTCATCTAAGTCAGAGTTTAGGCCATACAGAAAATCAAAAACCCTCTCCTTCTCTACCATTTTTGAATATTTTACTCCATCCTTTGTGCACTCCCAACTAAGGTCATAAAACATATCCATCTCCTGCCAAAGCTCACACAGCATATTAAAATAATCTGTGACTGAATGGTTACCTTGACAAGTATTTCGGATAGCTGATCTCACTTCAAAACATTGAGCTTTATTCTCCATATCAGAATACAAGCTTTGGAGAGCCTCCCATACTTCAGCCGCTGTCTTATAAAAGAGATAGGTTTTTCCTACCTTTGGCTCCATGGAGTTAATGAGCCACGCCATAACCAGGGAGTTTTCAGCATTCCAAGCTTCATAGTTTTCAGCTTCAGTGTTTGGTTTTGGTTTTCCTCCAGTGAGATATCACACCTTGCCTTTTCCCTTCATCACCAACATAACGGATTGAGACCACTCTCAGAAGTTGGTCCCATTGAGTTGATGTTATGTGATTTGGAGATTATGACTGTCTAGGGAATTCGAAGCAGCCACTGGAATCAGGGACTTTGAGCTTGTAGGCCAGATTGTCGATGATTCACTGGTTGGAGAAGAGGAGACCGTCTAGATGCCGTTGAGGTAAGAATATGGGTAGATTAGGGTTTTAGAACCGGTGGTTCTGATACCATGAACAAGCTTAGATAAACTAGGGATAAATACTAAGCTTTAGGGAATCGGGTGAACCAAATCAGTTCCACACCCAACTATGATACATAATGTGTTTAAATAGACAGAACTATCCTAAAATCTAGGAACTTGAAATACAAATTACAACAATAGATAAGTGGAGAAATTTTGGGAGAAGATTTCTCCTAAGTTTTCTCCTAATCTTTAGTAATAGATACAACTTTATCTCCTCCTAATTTTTAGGGAATAACTTTATCAGATTTTCCTCCTTTTCGGATTGAGCTTTATCAGATTTTCTCCTTTACTTTCGGATATATCTCCTCAACAGTTACACTGCCCTCTACTTACCTGAATGACTTGGGTGATGCTTGGTTTCAGGGATGGTTGGCAGTGAAGGGGTCAGTCCATGGAATGTGTTTGCCAATGACCTATGCGAGAGATTTGGAGATAGGAGTATGAGAGATGTAGTTGAAGAATTTAATAAACTTAAACAAAATGGTAGTGTACAAGCCTATCGGCTCAAGTTTAGGAGCTTAGGTCCCTGATGATGGTGTATAACCCCACTTGTTAGAAGAATACTTTGTTTCAAGCTTCATTAGTGGTCTAGGAGATGAAGTGAGACCCATGGTTAAAATGGTGTAGCCTGGGATAGTCAAACAAGCAGCAGAGAGTGCTAAATTGCAAGAAATGACCATGTTATAAGTGTGGCGATAGGTACTTTTTGGGACACAGATGTAGGCGCCAACTTCTTTTATTGGAAGGGGAAGATGAGGAAGAAGAGGAGATTAAGGAGAATTCAGTGGACGAAGGAGGGGACATAGGAGAAATCTCCATCCACACCCTAAAAGGGTTGAACCATATCAAAATCATTAAGGTGGAAGGAAGAGTCCATGACTCCCCTTTAATGGTACTCATTGATAGTGGGAATACCCACAGCTTATTGGATGAAGCCATGGCTAAGAATCTAGGGTGTGAGGTCTCTAATTCACCCCGTCTATCAGTGATTGTAGCAAATGGGCATAAGGTTCTTAGTCAGTCCACCTGCCAAGGATTTTGTTTGGAAATGAATGGGGAGGAATTTGTGGCAGATTTGAGGCTGTTGAAATTAGAGGGATGTGATGTGGTGCTTGGTATAGATTGGATGAAAGGGGTAAGCCTATAAGCTTTGATTTCAATAAAATGGAAGTGACATTTGAGAAGGACGGGAAAAGAAAAACCCTCACTGGCAGCTAAGAGTCAGGAGCATGTAAGATGATATCTGGGAAAAGGCTACAACACATCCTCAAGAACAAATTCTCTCAAGTAACACAGTTGTTTTCTATCCATGCTCCAGAGATAATGGACGGAAGTTAGGAACAAGGAGGGCTAGCGATGACAGTGAGCAGCCACCCACATGACCCATGGAAGGTACATGAGGCTAATTCACTTAATTTACTTTTAATTGAGTTTAAGGACCTTTTCTCTAAATCTACGTCCCTTCCTCCAGTGAGACCATTTGACCACTCCGTTAACCTTAAACCAAATTTGGAACCAATTAATGTAAGATCCTATCGATATCCTCCTAGACAGAAAATTGAAATTGAAAAACAAATCAAAAGCATGCTAGAATAGTCCATCATCCAACCTAGCCCTAGCTTGTTTGCTTCATCGGTCTTGCTTGTCAAAAAAAAGGATGGTTCGTGGAGATTTTGTGTTGACTATCGTCACTCCATTACCATTAAGGACAAGTTTCCTATACCTATTGTTGAAGACTTACTTGATGAACTCGAGCATGCTTCAGTTTTCACTAAGTTGGACCTCCGATCAGGTTACCATCAAATTCACATGAAACCTCAAGACATTCTCAAAACAACTTTTAAAACTCATCAATGGCATTATGAATTCAAAGTAATGCCTTTTGGACTTACCGACGCTCTAGCCATTTTTCAGGCATTGATGAACAAAATCTTTGAACCTTACCTGCGTAAGCTTATTATAGTATTTTTTAATGACATCTTGATTTGCAACCCCACATTTACCAAACATTTAGACCATTTGAAAACCACTTTCAAGATCATTAGACTCAATAAATTGTATATTAAGGAGTCCAAGAAGGCCATTTGTTTTGGAGACAGATGCAAGTGCACCTCGATAAACCATTTGTTTTGGAGACAGATGCAAGTGCATGAGGAGTGGGAGCAGTGCTGGTTCAAGAAGGCCGACCCCTAGCTTTTCTCAGCCAGGCATTGGCCCCAAGACACCTCGGGTTGAGCATCTATGATAAGGAGCTGTTGGCAGTAGACAAGTGGAGACATTATTTGGAGGGAGGTAAATTTGATCAAAACTAATCACGAAAGCTTGAAATTCTTGCTTCAGCAAAAACTATATACTTAATTACAGCGCAACGAAATGACAAAATTGATGGGATTGGACTGTGTGATCCAATACTGGAAGGGGAAGGAGAATTTGGCTGTGGATGCCTTGTCTAGATGTCATGAAGAGGGGAGTGTGGCGTCTGTTACTACAGTGCTTCTTGATTAGTACCAAGAGGTGGCAACAAGTTATGACTTAGACACAGGTATTAAGAAACTCCTACAACAACTGGTGGTAGATCCTATGTCCAAGTTGAGGTATACTCTAACTAATGGGACTACCTAAGAAACTCCTACTGTAGTTCCATGGACTTTATTGAGGGACTACCTAAATCAGAAGGAAGAGACTGTATTATGCTGATAGTTGACCGGTTCACAAAGTATGCCCATTTCGTAGACTTGACCCACCCTTACACTGCTCAAGAGATAGCTAGGGAGTTTTTAGACCAGGTGGTGAAATTACATGGGGTTCCAAAGACTATTGTGTCGGATAGAGACAAGATCTTTACTAGTCTACTATGGAAGGAGCTGATGAACCTATTAGGGGTCAAACTTCATATGCCAACGACTTATCACTCGGAATTCGACGAGCAAACAGAAAGAGTAAACCAGTGCTTGGAGACTTATCTATGATGCACGTGCTTCTTCTAGCAAAAGTCGTGGCATAAGTGGTTGGCTTTGGCACAATGGTGGTACAATTCTAACCACTATAGTGCCATTAAGAGATCTCCCTTTGAAACCCTATATGGGTACATGCCTCCCCTACTTCCGGAACTGGGAAATTCTTCCACAGAAACAGCTCTAGACGCCTACTTACAGCAGAGGCAACAGGTTTCCAGGTACTGACGGAAGAGTTAGCCAATTCTAAGAACCGGATGAAACAATTTGCTGATAGGAGGAGGAGTGAAAGGGAATCTCAGGTTGACGACTTGGTTTACTTAAAACTCAAACCAGGTCACCTTAAAGCTTTACTGAAGAAACCTAGCTCCAAGCTCAACTCTCGGTTCTACGGGCCATTTAAAGTTGTAGCTAAGGTGGGAAGTGTGGCTTAACGACTGCAGCTACCTGGAGATTCTAACATACACCCAGTCTTTCATGGATCACTCCTCAAGAAGGCAGCGGGATCACAGCTAGTCAGCTCTACGTTGCCTACACTGCCACACGGTGATCAAGGGGTGAGGGAACCAATAGCTATACTGGACAAGAGAGTTATCTATAAGCACGGGGCCCCAATTATGCAAGTCTTAGTCCAGTGGTCTGACCTTCATCCCAACAACAATACTTGAGAATATCTCCCAGATATTCTCAAGCAGTTTTCAAAGACAACAAGACTTTTCAATCATTCTTGAGGATAAGAATATTTTGAAGGGGAGGGTAACTGTTATGTCCTAGGTTATTTAAGGGGGTACTACTGTAATTCTCAAATACTTATGGTTGAAGTAGTAATAGATTGTAGTAAATTAGTGAGGTAGTAGCAAAGGTTGAACTTGGGTGGTTATCGCTTGAGGGGCTGGTACATTCCAGCTCATGCAAACGGTTATGCCCATGATGGGAATCGCATTAGCTATATAAGTGACCCAATCATTCAGTTATGACAATCCAATGAATATTCTCTGGTTATTGCATCTTCTCTCTCTCTCTCTCTCCCCCTCACTCTCTTGCCTTCTTTCCCTCTCTTATCTTTTCCTCGATCAGACCAACGATCGAGCACAACGGTAAGATCCTTGGGAGCTGACAATTAGGAAGATCGTAAGGCACAAGAATGTCACTTTTAATGAAAATGTGATGTATAACGGCAGGCTTGGAGTAGAATCTGATAGTGTAGGGAAACAAATAGAAAAACGTGAAAAAGATGGAAGATCTTGGAGAGTAACATGACTAGAAGGTTTATGGAGAATCTTGAAAACAGAGAACTAGAACAGGTTGATCTTGAACCTAAAGTAAGAAGATCTAGCAAAGTGTCTATACCTCCACAGCAGACTCTCCTTCATTGTACAATTTGCTTTTGATTGATGCCGGAAAATTGGAGCACTTTGATGAAGCAATGCAGATGAAAGATTGAGTTAAGTGGGAGTTAACCATGAAAGACGAGATGAATTCTTCTGAGAAGAATAAAACATGGACACTAACAAAATTGTCAGAAGGAAATAAAACATTGCAGAACAAGCGGATATACAAGGTCAAAGAAGAGCATGATAGCATTTCTTTGAGGAAGAGTTAGTAAAGGATTTGAATTTTCTTGCTTTGCTTGGTAATTTGATGCTCTGCTTTTGACTTGTGTTTCATTTTGTGTTTTCTGTTGTCAGAGCCTTGTTGGTAGTAGTATAATGCTTGCATGGATTTAGGTTCTTGCTGGTTGTTGGGGTTTTGGAGCCTTTGGCTGATCAGAGTGTCATGTAATGCTTTTGGGGCTCTCTTCTGTTGGTCTATGTTTTAGGTTTAGTTTTGTTAGGTCTTCTTTGGAGTTTCTTTTCTCTAGGACTTTGGTTTGAGTTCTCCTAGCACTCTACCTGTTGGCTTTCATGATATGTATGTATTTCGCAAAAGAAGAATTTTTTATTTTTCCATCTCTTTCCTTGTAGATTTACCTTTTCCCAAAAAAAGAATATATTTCCACATGTGATTCTTATTTGTTAATTATTTATTGATACTCTTTCATTCCCAGTGCAGCCTGTTGTTTATTTCATTGTATATTGCAGGATTATTTGGGGATGGTTACATGGCAGTTTCCAAGACTGCACTTCGCATTATAGCTAGCATGAAGCGAGATTGGATGCAGGTGCCATGGATGTGTTGTATACATAGAACATTCTGGATGATATGTGATTTTTTTTTTTTTTTGGGTTCTATTACTGATTTTTAAAGCTTTCAGACGGGGAGAAAACCTGGTGGTTTATGTGGGGTAGCATTATACGTATCTGCACTTTTTCATGGTCTCAAGTGCACCAAATTAGAGATTGTAAGTTTTTTGTTTGTCATTTCATTTTTTTTGTTCAAATATTAAATGTATGGTTTTGTTTATTTCTTGGAAACCTTTCTCATTTCATCATAGCTGGTTGATTCATAACAATTTGGTGCTTGATGATGAGATAGAGGCTTATGTTTTGGTTTGATTTTAGAATTTTTGATGGCTAAAATGCAGTAGTGAATTTTCTAATTTACTGGTCCAGATGCCATATTAGGCTCAAGATGCCATATTAGGCACAAAGTCATAGTTATATATCATTAGCATTATTGCCAAATAGAACTTAAAATGCCCTTCACCATATCTATAATTTCGGAGTCCATGAGTATCTTGAAAAAGCAGCTAGAGTAAGATAACCATAACATCCTGATATGGCCATGATAGCACCAATGTCTTTTCACTATTTTCTTTTCTTTCCTTTAATGTTCTGTCTGACACTATATTTACCTAATCCTTCCAGTCTTCCTAAACTGACTAAAACCATAGGCTACTTACTATATTTGATCTGTGGACAGCTTCATTTTCATCACATGGTAAATCAGGACATGATGGATGCATTCTGTGTTCTCTTCTCATTGCTTTGTTTTTTCCCCCCTTTTTTGGCCAAATAAAATCATATACTTTTGCTTTCATCTTTAGTGTTGTGGTTCCATGGAAACTCATTATTGCCTTTTGCACTCATTCCTAAATGATCAACTAATTATTGGGCAATTTCTTATGTCAAATCTTTCAAGATTCATGGATGTGTCTTTAATCTACTGAGGTCTGTAATATCGAAATATTATGATTTCATGTTGCTCTTTGCAATTCTGAACTGTGTGGTTTATAGTACATATGGTCAACTTTATTGCAGAAGAAATTATGCTTCTTTTCCTCAAAATGTTGGATTGAACCTTTGCTTTTAACAGACTAATGAGTTCAAATGATTCAATTTTGTAGTTTATATAGGTTTCCCTCTGCTGACAAATTTATCACTGTACTAACCTTTTCTTTTAAGAAGTTGAATTTTGGTAAATCAACAATATTTGCCTCCTGATATGCGATTGAAGTTGTCATCAGGTACGACTTGTTCATATTTGTGAAGCAACATTGACAAAGCGGTTGATTGAATTTGAAAATACGGAGTCAGGAGGCTTGACGGTATGCCGTACTTCAATATGGCACGACATCATATCTTATAGAAGTGACAATAGTCTCTGTCATTCTTAATTGCCACCTAACGGTAACATATATTTGGCTGCGATCCTATCAAAGATATATATTTGTCTTGATTTTTGTAGTCTGCATTATTGTTTTTTCGCATTTATCACTTGTTTTAGTGACTTTCTTAGTGATAAATATTTGCATTCCAATTTGGTTCAAGCCTATCTGATAAAAGAGCCGCACAAACATAGTTTTGGATGTTGATCAAATAAAAATTTTGTGAGTATGATCTTGTCAAGACAACACTAGTTCCATAACACTTTCAACCTTTGTGGTATGATGATCAGCTTGGCCTTTCCCTTTGAACTGCATTTTGACAGAGGTTGCCCATGAGAGATAATTGGTAGACCCTATCAACTTGACAGTGGTGATATTGGATGTTTCCAGACTGGAGACAATAAAGGACTGAGAAGCAACAGGGGCAACAGGTGCGGTTGCAGGAGTAGCACCAACAAAAACTGTGTGAATGAGGTCAGACATAGCGAGGATTTGACATCGGGAATAAGACTAGGGAAGGGAGGCGGGCTGATCTGGAGAAGCTGGGAGAAAATGGTCGGCAGACGCGCCTTCACGCATCGACACGTGGGAGCTCCAGTGGCTGTGGTTTTCTGGTGGCAACTCGGCTTGAAGGCGGCAAACCCTAGGGTGGAGTCGGTTCCAGCAAATGACGGCCAAACATTGATGTTTCGGCGTGAACAGTTACGGTGAAGAGAGAAAACTAGGGTTTGAAGACCGCTGAAAAAAGATACACAGTGGTGGCTAGGGTTTTTCTTACCGGTGGCTTTGATACCATGTGAGAAAACAATTTGAGAGAAAAACCTAAGAGATTAGTTTCTTAGTATGTTATTTATAATAGGCACAACGGGCCTAATAACCTACGGGCTTAGCCTAATCACACATAATTATAACAAATAAATAAATAAAAACACATGCAACAATATATAATATATCTAATTATACTAATAATTCTAATAGCATCACTGCCTCATAAGAACAACATACAACTAAATAATTATAATGAAGGAATTGACAATCAACTATCTGAAAATGTTATTCCTTTAATACCCCCCTTCAAATCAGGCTCCAGACTATGTAGATGAGTGATTTCTGTAGGCTTCCTCTTTAGTTGTATGTTTCCTGCTACCAGCACACATAGGAGTCCACGTTAATCCTAGTTTGTGACACAACAACTGAAACCTCTCTCTGGGCAAGCTTTTAGTGAAGATATCAGCAACCTATTCTTCAATAGCAACATATCGAATTTCCACTTCTGTATTTTCTACTTTCTCCCGAACAAAATGCACATCCATGCCAACATGTTTAGTCCGGAAATGAAACACAGGATTTTTGGCCATGCTCTTGGCAGCTAGATTATCACACCAAACTATAGGAGTAGCAGCTCATGGATAGCCCAATTTTGTAAATAATGATCTAAGCCATAGCAACTCGGTTACTCCCAATGCAATGACTTTATACTTTGCTTCTCCAACCGAGCGTGCAACCGCAGACTGCTTTTTAGAGTCCCAAACGATTAGATTACTTCCAAGATACACACAAAACCCACTTGTTGACCTTCGAGTCACCTTGTAGCCAGCATGGTCTGCATTTGTAAACACCTCCAAAGACAAAGCACTTGGAGTAGCTAAAAAGAGCAGTCCTTTATCAACTATTCCTTTAATGTATCTTAGCAGTCTCTTGTATGCCAACCAATGCTGCTGCTTAGGATTAGCTGAAAATTGACTTAACCTGTTCACAACAACCGATATGTCAGGTCTTGTGTAAGTCAAATATTGTAATGATCCCACTATAGTTCGATAAACACTTGGCTTGCCAAACAGTTCTCCTTCATCAGTAAGAGAAATCCTTACTGTCATGGGAGTATCACAAGGCTTGCTATCCTCCATTGCAGCCTTTTTTCAATAGATCTATCGCATATTTCACTTGAGTAAGGTACACTCCGTTACTATTTCGATAGGCTTCAAAACCAAGGGAGTAGTTAACAGATCCCAAGGTTTTTAGAGCAAACTGTTGATCAAGATCAAGAATACATGCCTTTTAAGGCATCAGAATTTGAGCATGTAATTAGTATGTCATCTATATACACCAAAACAAATATCACATAGTCAACAGTCCTTTTTATGAATAGTCAGGCATCAGACATAGCTCTCACAAAACCCCAGCTCTTCAAAGCATCTTTCAGTTTGGTATACCTATACCAAGCTCTAGGTGCTTGTTTTAACCCATAGAGTGACTTCTTCAGCTTGCATACATGCCTAGGGTTTTCAGCACTCACAAACCCTTCCGGTTGAGCTATATACACACTCTCAAGCAAATCTCTATTCAGAAACGTATTGTTAACATCAACTTGTTGTATTTCCCAGCCAAATGAGATAGCTAGTGTAAAGAGTACTCGAATAGTTGGGGCTTTAATAACAGGGCTAAATGTGTTGAAGATTAGGACTGATTTAATTGAAGCTAACCAAAGAGATCTCCTTACCAACACAAAGCAACTTCACAGAAACAGAAATTAAGAAAGAAACAAACCAAACAGAGACAAGATATACCCTGGTTCGGAATGCCTTTTGGCAAACCTACATCCAGCAATCAACACCCACTCGAACAGCCTTTATTAAGATGACAATGACCAGTACAACAAGCTTCTAAACAATCATCTATCTCTCCGAGTACAAGCACACATTCTCTCAAAGGATTACACAAGACTATACTGCCTTTCTCTCCTTTAAGAATGGAAGCTCCTCACTTGAACATAGACAAACCAGAAGCTCTCTCTATCATCTCTCTCGACTGTCTACCTCGCCCTTCTATAAATAGAGAATGGCGAGGTTCCCAAGATAGCTAACTTATTATGGGAAATTACAATTAGGCCCTCAAACTTACAAAGTAATTACACTTACATTTAAAGGCCCTAATTGATCTAAATCTTCCAGCCGATAGAGATTAACATCATTGATCTTCTACCACATCAAAGACTCTAGGCAAACTCAACAATTCTCCACCATTTGCCTTGAGATCTTTACTTGATAGCCTGAAAAACCTGTTCTTATCTGGATGAAGATAAAACACTGATCATATTAAAAACAAACAACATTAAGAATGGATAAACAATGCTGTAATTTAGATTTAGGGACAGCTTTGGTAAACATATCAGCTGCATTTTCTTCTCCTGCAACTTTTATTAGAGTTATCTCTTCTTTTTCAAGAATTTCCCTAATGAAATGATACCTAACATCTATGTGTTTAATTCTTTCATGGTGTTAGGGGTTTTTAGCCAAATGAATGGCACTTTGGCTATCACACATTAGCCTAACCTTAACATCTATTCCTAGAAGCTCACTAATGATTCCTTTAAGCCAAAGACCTTCTTTTATTGCTTCTGTTACAGCAATATACTCTGCCTCGGTTGTGGACAAAGCCACTACTGATTGCAGGTTTGTTTTCCAACTTATGGTAGATCCCCATAGTTGAAATACATAACCTGTAGAAGACCTTCTCTTATCAATATCTGCAGCGAAATCTGCATCTGTGAACCCTAGGATGAAAGGTTTTGATTCTGTTTTTCCTCCACCATAAACCAAAGACATACCTAAAGTCCCTTTAACATATTTAAAGATCCATTTTACAGTATCCCAGTGAGCTTTACCCGGATTGGCCATAAACCTACTAGATACACTCATAGAATGGGCCAAATCCGGTCTTGTACAGACCATGCTGTACATTAAGCTCCCAACTGCATTAGAGTAAGGAATCTTACTCATTTCCTTGATGTCTTTTCCATCTTTTGGAGTTTGTTCATGAGACAGTTTAAAGTGTTGGGCAAAAGGTATTGATACACCCTTTGCATCACTCATGTTGTATTTCTTAACCAACTTGCTAAGGTAGGACTGTTGAGACAAGATTAGCTGCCTATGCTGTCTATTCCTTTTAATTTCCATGCCTAATATTTTTCTAGCTTCTCCTAATTCTTTCATTTTAAAAATTGATTTTAAACTCAGTTTTAAATTCATGATTTCTTTAGTTGATTGACTTGCAATCAACATATCATCTACATATAGGAGAAGATATATGGATACATTATTAGGCATATGTTTAAAATAGACACAGCTATCATATGAGCTTCTTTTAAACCCTTGGGACAACGTAAATGAGTCAAACTTCTTATACCATTGCCTAGGGGATTGTTTCAAACCATAAAGAGATTTCTTAAGAAGACAAACTAGTTCTTTCTTACCTCTTACTTCAAATCCCTTAGGTTGTTCCATAAGAATATTTTCCTCTAAGTCTCCATGTAGAAAGGCTGTAGTAACATCCATTTGTTCTAAAATTAAGTTTTGATGAGATGAAATTGCAAGAAGAATTCTTATTGAGGTATGTCTCACAACAGGTGAAAATACCTCATTGAAATCTATACCAGCTACTTGAGTAAAGCCTCTAGCCACTAACCTAGCTTTATACCTAGGTTTATCTTCTTTTCCAGCTCCTTCCTTAATTTTATATATCCATTTACAACTAACTACTCGTTTTCCTAAGGGTTTTTTTACAAGGACCCAAGTTTTATTTCGTTTAAGAGAGTCCATCTCAGATTTCATGGCTTCCTGCCACTTCTGAGAATCTCTGGACTTTACAGCTACTTCATATGAAATAGGTTCTTCCCCTATTTCTGTAGCTGCACTTAATAAAGCATAGGAAACTAAATCAGAATAGCCATACCTTACTGGAGGTCTAGAAATCCTCCTCTGTCGGTCTCTAGCCACATTATATCTCTCTGGATCAAGAGAATTTTCTGAGCAGGAAGATTCTTCATAATCCTCTTGCTGATCAGTAGAGGATCCTTCATAGTCATCCTGCTGGTTTGGAGACAGTTCTCCATACTCTTCATTTTCTTCTTGAAAACTTAACTCTTGATTTTGAGAGTTATTTTGGTCTCTACCCATTGGTTCTTCAGATAGATCTATATCTACTGATTTTTCTTTTCCAGCATCCTTTAATTCTCCCTTTCCCTCAAAGTCTTTTATGTTAGATTCTTCCTTGAAAGTAACATCTCTGCTGATAAAGGTCCTAGGCATATTTGGGTCTAAACTCCACATTTTATAGCCCTTAACTCCTTCAGGGTATCCTATAAACAAACACCTAATAGCTCTAGGGTCCAGCTTACCTTGTTTGGAATGAGCATAAGCTATACACCCAAAAACCCTAATATGATCTATATTAGGCTTGTGACCAGTTCACATTTCATAAGGAGTTTTGAATCCTATGGCTGAGGATGGTGACCTGTTAATAACATAAGCTGCCGAGACTAGGGCTTCTCCCCAAAATGATTTGGATAGCCTAGCATGAATAATCATGCACCTTACTCTCTCTAGGAGAGTTCTATTCATTCTCTCAGCCAAGCCATTTTGTTTAAGATTTCCTGAAACTGATAAGTGTCTTAGAATACCTTCTTGTTTACATAGGTGGTCAAATTCCTTGTTGGAAAATTTCAAACCATTGTCAGTCCTAATGATTTTAATTTTGCTTCCTTTCTGATTTTCTATCATGGTTTTCCAGATTTTAAAAGCTTCAAAAGTTTTATCCTTTGATTTTAAAACATAAACCCAAACCATTCTAGAATAATAATCAATTATGGATAGGAAATACTTTGTTCCACCATGAGATAAGGTTGGGAAGGGCCCCACAAATTAGAATGGATATATTCTAAGGGGGCCTTAGTGGAGTGAGTAGCATTTTTAGGAAATTTTGCCTTTACTGATTTTCCAAAAATGCATGTTTCACATTTGTCTAAAGCTGTAAATTTCTTAGTACTTAAAATCCCTTGCTTAGCCAATTCTTTAAGTCCTTGCTCACTGATGTGAGCCATCCTATAGTGCCACAGTCTAGACTGCCCTTCGGATTTTCCTTCTCCTAATGCTGCCTCTCCCCCTACAGTGGAGGCCTGCAACATATATATGCCATTTTGAAGGATAACCTTCATGCATATGAGAGATCCTTTCACTATCTTAAGGACTCCACCAGCTCCTCTATAGGAGTATCCGTTTTTGTCTAATTCCCCAAGGGATATCAGATTTCTCTTCAAATCTGGTACATATCTTACAGCAGCCAATGTCCTGATTATTCCATCATGCATTTTGATTTTAACATCCCCAATCTCTTTGATTTTACATTCCTGGTTATTTCCTAAAAGGACTTTTCCCCCATCTATGTCCCTAAAGCTTAGGAACCAATCCTTATGAGGAGTCATATGGAAGGAACAACCGGAATCTAATACCCAGGCCTGTTTGTCCTCAGTTTTTGAGACAACTAGAACATCAGCACTATCATAATCGAATTCACAGATTGAGGATGATATTTCAGAATTCCCTTTATTCTGAAATTCCTTCTTTTTCTTTGGGCAATTTCTCTTAATATGATCTTCTTCATGACATAAGAAACACCTTACTGTTTTCTTACCATTTTTAGACTTTGATCTAGACCTTCCTTTGGTCTTTTGATCCCTCTTTTCTGTTCTTGACCTAGCTGTAAGGGCATCTCCTATAGAATTCTTGACTTCCAACTTTTGTTGAAGTTCCTTGGAGTTTAAAGCTCCAATAACATCATCTAGAGATAGGTTTTCTCTACCGTGTTTTAATATATCAACAAAAATCTCATAAGATCTTGGTAAAGAGTGCAATAAGACAAGAGCCTTATCTTCATAATCATATTTTATATCAATATTTTCAAGATCTAAACATAACTTTGTGAAGTCATCTATATGTTCTTGCAGTTTTTGCCCCTCTCCCATCTTAAATGAGAAAAACCTAGTTTTTAAGAACAGCCGGGTGGAAAGATTTTTGGTCAAGTACAAGGTTTCTAACCTATTCCATAAGGATAGGGCAGTGGTCATCTTTGAGACCTCTTGAAGAACCTTATCACCAAGATTGAGAATTAAAGTGTTATATGCCTTTACATCTATTTCTTCCCTTTGTTTATTATATTCTTGTTTCTGTTCAAGGGTACTAGTTTCAGGTAATTTCTTCTCCTCTTCTAATGCTCCTTTCAGTCCTAAGTTTCCTAGAAGCGCCTTCATTTTAATTCTCCAAAGGCCGAAATCATTTTGGCCAGTGAATTTTTCTATATCATATCTTGTTGCAGCCATAATTAGAACTAGAGTCTAATAAAAACAACAAGAAAGATATCAAGAAAGTATCAAGAAGACTTATCTTGGACGAAGGATGGCTTTGATACCAGTTTGTTGAAGATTAGGACTGATTTAACCGAAGCTAACCAAAGAGATCTCCTTACCAACACAAAGCAACTTCACAGAAACAAAAATTAAGAAAGAAACAAACCAAACAGAGACAAGATATACCCTGGTTCGGAATGCCTTTTGGCAAACCTACATCCAGCAATCAACACCCACTCGAACAGCCTTTATTAGGATGACAATGACCAGTACAACAAGCTTCTAAACAATCATCTATCTCTTCGAGTACAAGCACACATTCTCTCAAAGGATTACACAAGACTATATTGCCTTTCTCTCCTTCAAGAACGGAAGCTCCTCACTCCAACATAGACAAACCAGAAGCTCTCTCTATCATCTCTCTCGACTACCTACCTCGCCCTTCTATAAATAGAGAATGGCGAGGTTCCCAAGATAACTAACTTATTATGGAAAATTACAATTAGGCCCTCAAACTTACAAAGTAATTACACTTACATTTAAAGGCCCTAATTGATCTAAATCTTCCAGCCGATAGAGATTAACATCACTGATCTTCTACCGCATCAAAGACTCTAGGCAAACTCAACCAAATGTTTCAGCGAAGCCAACACCAGGATTTTGTAAAAACCCTTTAGCCACTAACCTGGCTTTGTACTTTAATATGGACCTATCAGGATTATAGTTCACCCGGAAAATCCATTTACTGTCTATTAGATTCATATCATCTATATTTGGAACCAGCTCCCATGTATTATTTCTTTGTAAAGCTGAATATTCTTCTTATGTGGCTTTAACCCATTGAGTGTCTAATATAGCCTCATGAACTGAACTTGGTTCAAGTGAACTCACCAAAGCATAGGGAGAAGTGGTCACAAGGTTTTTATCTTTAAGTCTAGTAAGCATATGATGGATTGAAAGTGCTGGAGGTTGTTTGTGTTTGGGTAATTTAGGTTGAGGAGGTGATGAGACATCTGGAACAATTGAGGTTGAAGTTGCAGGACTAGATTGCCGAGAGTCACTTGGAGAGTGAACTACTTGAGGACCCCTTGAAAAATGATGAAAAGAAGAAATAGTAGGATGAACAAAAGCAATGGATTGGCTACTGAAATCTGAATTTGAAGGCATTACAGTAATCTTAGTAGATGAACCAGAAAAGAAAACAGAATATAGAAACTCATGAATATTGAACTGAACATGCCTTGACACATACACCTTCCCAGGTGGATGCAGGCACCAATACCCATCTTGGTTTTGACTATAACTAAGGAAAATACACTTGGTTGAATTCAAGTTTGTGCTTGTTGTAGGGTCGAAGGAAACGAAAACAAACACAACCGAACGGTTGAAGCAAGTGATAGTTAGGGGGCTGATGATAAAACAATTCAAAAGGGGTATGAAATTTAATAGATGATGTAGGCAGCAAGTTAATCAAATGAACAGCAGTTTGAAGTGCTTCCAACCAGAATTTGAGAGGCATTTTGGCATGTACCAGCAAGGTCAAACCCATTTCTGTAATGTGCCTATGCTTTCTCTCAGCCACACCATTTTGTTGATGGGTGTGAGGGCATATAAATCTTGGTTGAATACCATTAGCATAGAGATTAGGTAAAAATGCTCGAAATTCTCCCCCTCCCATTATCAGTTTGTAAGGCTTGCAACTTGGTTTTGGTACTGATTTTCAACAAGTTTATGAAAGGTAGTGAAAATAGGTAGAGCTTCTGATTTGAACTTAAATGGATATAGCCAAGTATATTGAGTGCATGCATCCACAAAAATGATATAATATCTAAACCCTTCCATAGACAGAATTGGTGCTGGACCCCATAGATTTGAATACACTAATTGCAATGGTTGAGTAGCAGTGACCCCATGAGTAGAAAATGGAAGTTGAGTTAATTTTCCAATCTTACATGAGTCACAAAATAACAATTTGCAAGCTAAACAAAAGATTCCAATTTTATTCAAAACAATTTGTAAGACATTCAAGGAAGGATGGCCCAACTTATTGTGCCAATTTTGGCAAACATTGTAATTGTGGGCCACAAGAACATTCTTGGACAGATCATGAACAAATGAAAGCTGTCTATTACGATTTTATAAACCAGTACATGAATCACTTGTAGTGAGCTGAATGAACAGATATAGGTTCAAGGGATCGGGCTGGAATGCTGACTTCAGCAGAACAAATTGCTGGCTCTAGCCAATAAAGCCCATCCTTAAGGTGCCCTCGAAGTAGTACCTTCCCGGTAAGTTTGTCCTTTTCAAAACAAACAATAGAATGGAATTCAATCATCACATTGTGATCTCGAGTTAATTGTGAAACACTGAGTAGGTTCTTTTCTATACTTGGAACATGAAGAATATTAGATATGGAAAGGAAAGAATTACAGGGAAGCTGTGTACTCAAAACACTAGTTCCAATATGTGTAATAGGCAATTGCTTACCATTTCATATGGTAACTTTGTCTTCTCTATGATACGGCTTATGTAATGACAAATTGTTGAGGCTTGAAGTGATGTGGTTTGTTACTCCAGAGTTAACAAACTAGGTTGGATCATGAAAAGACTGGTTAGCAAAATTTTCAGAGGAAGAAAAAGGTTTAGAAATACTCCCAGAGGATGAAGCTTGCACTGAAACATTGTCAGTCATGCAGCCTCCATTAGAATCACTATAGGTAGCCATATAAGCTCGTGAATCAAACTGATTTCCAGTGTTAAAACCTCCATTCATTCGAACTGTTCCTTGATTAGCTAATCGATTAAAAGTTCTATCAAATCGATAGTAACACTTATGCACTAGATGCCCTGGTTTTCCGCATAATTGGCAGTAATTTCTCTTGTTTGAAGACCTACCACGACCTTTGTTTCCTCTAAAACTAGAATCTCCACCTCCTCCTTGTTGTGAAAAACCTCCTCTATTATATCCAACATTATTCTAGAAAGATTGAGATTGACGTGTAGCCACATTAACTTGCATGGAAGACAATAGTGAATCAAAATGTTGTGTAGTATGTGGCAAATTATTATTAACAGCTACGCGTTGTTCATGCATTAAAAGTAAATACTACATTTTCTTTAGATCTATCTCCTCCATTTGATATGTAATCAAACTCACAACCGTGTCATATTCTTGATCTAGACCATTAAGGATAGCGAGCAACAATTCATTATCACTCAAAGGCTCTCCTATAGCTGCAAGTGAGTGACCTATAGTTTTGATCTTCAAAACATAGTCATTAATTGACATATTCTCCTTCCTAACTGATCCAAGTTGTTGTTTCAGTTGGAAGACTGGGCTATAGTTTGTCTTGCATACAAATTGTCTAGATAGTTTCATACCTCTGCAGATGACCCTAAATGAACCACTTGTGCAAGAACTTCCTTCGTAATTATTGAAAATAGCTAGCCTAGAAATAACTGATCTGTTCTCGGCCAAGTCATTGTCACAATCCTAGGGTTTGGCTAGGGTTGTGATAGGAATTAGAAGAGATTTAGGGAAGAGAAGGCAGCAAGGAGGGAGGTTTAGAACTGAAATAGAAAGAGAAATGGGAAAGGAAAAGAAGAAGAAGTAGACGTGAGCGAGAGAGAGAAATTAAGAAAGGAAATCAGAATATTCAAAATCAAAATCTGCATACCTCCATCTGATTACAATAGCCCCTTATATAGGCATAACAAATTGCATAACCACCCCCATACTTCTAACTAATTGCTACAATATCACCTAATAAGCCTATTACTACATTACCCCTTTATTTTATTCTTATTACATCATTGACCCTCCTATACCCCTAGGTACATGACAATTCCCCCCGCCTAAAAATGTTTCTTGTCCCCAAGAAACTTATTATCGTTGAGCCACTTCTCTATCTTCATCCAATTCCCACCTTCAATTTCTGTTCAACGTCTTTTTCCCTCTTTATTCTTCTAGGCTTCTTCTTCTTTGTTCTTAGGATTCCAAGACCCAACCCAAACACAATTTGGCTTAGAGCTGCAATAAAAACAACCCGATTGGCCTCAATGATTTCAAGTTCAAAGCTGGGAGTACTTGATGAATTAGGAGACTCAAGCCCCATGCAACCACCTCTTGCTAAAGCTGTCCAATTAATTTCAGCCTTCCATTGGACAACATGATCAGCCACACCTGGCCTGATATGATTAGTAGTTGGAACTTGGAGTTTAAAGGAAGAGTGAAGTGTACCCTTGGCTTCCTTGGGTAGTCCATCCCCGTCCCGTACAAGTAAGAAAGTTAAGCAAGTATCTCTAGCTGCATTTATTGCAGTTCCATCCAGCTCACCTCCATGTTTTATGGTAAAGTTACCAGCAATTTCCTGGATTTGCAGCAAGGGAAGATTGCTGACTTGCCTTAGGTACCTCGACAAGGCTTGGTTGTGAGCTTTCGAATTAGGTGCTGCCACCACTCCCCTTCCAGCCGTCAATTCCTCCATCACTGCAGCTGAATCACTCCCCGATTCTAGCGATTCCTTGGTGTCTCCTGCCATTCTCGACAACTGATCGAATGCCTCAAGCATCTCTTGTTTTGGACTTCCGCTATTATCATCAGAATCATCCTCATCAACAACCTTCTTTCCAAAGGGATTAGAGTACTCCTTTGATTCTTCTTTTATCCAAGCACTTGGAGCCAGGCCCTCGGACCTTCTGTTATTGCTGCAAGCACTGTCCTTATAGCCCCCATAATTGTTGCTATTGCTGAAAATGCTGTCACATGGCTGGAAATCAGCAATTTTCATAACATTCTCCTCCTCTTTCATGGCTGGTTCCTCAGCTTCCTGCCTCCTTGACTTCCCATTAGAACACTTAATTCCAAGGAACTCCTCCTTATTAAAATTCCCATGATAATCCTCAAAGAATTCTGCTGGAAAATTATAATGATACTTCTTAGTAAGTATCATTGCAAACTCTTGCAATTGTTCATGTAGCATCCGGCTGAAATCTTGGCTCGATTCATGTACCATACTTCTTGTTCCTCTGTCCACTTGGCTGCTCCCCTCTACCAACTTCTTTTCCCTTGTTTGCTGCTTCTGGCCAACTGAGAATGCAGCCTTCTTTGGCTGCCATAGAGGCTCCATTTCCACTGAAAATGAAGTATTCATCTGCAGCAATTGTGGCTCTAATGGTCTCCTACGTGCACTGCTTCCCAAGGTTTCACGAATAGGACATTTCATTGAAATTGCAGCATCCTTCGGCTGCAATTGAGGCTGCTCGCTTGCATGAAAATTAACCACACACTTCACTGATTCGCTGCTATTAGTCATGTACCTGAACCGCTCTAAGAGTTGCTGGAAGCTCCGTCAAAATCGGCCCAGTCCCCTTCAAATTCCAAACAGAAATGACAGCCAATAATGGATTGGAATTCACGATCGAGATTGCCTTGGCTGCTCGATCAACACTCACTGAATTTCCAACCGAGAGCCACCAAATGCACTGTCAGCACCACTTGGCCAAGTCGCCTCCAGCACAGCCTCCCGACAGATCGACTTAGCTATTCAATCCATTCCTTCTTGTGTCTGGGATTGCTTCCTGCGATCCTTTGCGTGCAGCAACCTTCGTCAATGGAACTCCTTCCTCTAATTCTGCCCAATCACCGACCAATGGTCGGAATATTTAACCTACACGCTTCGGAATTGATTTCCGAGAATAACTCATAGCGGCCATGGATCAGATGCTCATAATTCTTCCCACTCCTTTCGTTTGTTGAGTCCCGACTCCATGGGCTACTAATTTTCGATCCTGCGCTTCGAGCCAAATCCACTTCGTAAACTACTTCTTCGATCGACTTCACCCTTGCTGGATTTGCACCAGCGGAAGAGGACGAAGGCCACGGATTGCTCGGAGGTTTTGATATCTTGGCTCGCCTAGCAGCCCAATCACCGACCGCACCTATGGCCGATCAGATTCGTTAACGTGATGAAGGCCGTCTTCCTTCTTGCTATCTACATGATCAAACACAGCAACCAGCCGACGTGTTCTTCTTCTACTAGAATCGTCTGGCTCACTTGCACGCCTTCCTTTCCGTTGTCTACTCACGATTGAAATGAATTCAATATCGCCAGCGTAGTCGTCCGCCTCAGTCGCACACACCAAGGCTCTCTGCTTCACCTTCGTCGGACTGGCTATCACCTCGGAACTCTGCCTATTCCGTTTAATCGCTGAAATTTATTTCAACAGCCTTCGAGAGGAATCAGAACCACAGCCTAGAACCGTTGCTCTGCTTCGACTCTCCTGAAATGCGACACCTCTGGCCTGCAATCGAATTGCCGACCAGAGCCTACACTCGCGCCTTCTTCTCAGATTTCATCGCCAGGCCAACACTCCTCTATCGGACTCACTGGAAGCTGAATTCGCTTAGCTTTGCTTCATCGTTCGGACAAGTCGGATCGGAATGACTGAAACGGTCTCCTCGTTTGATCGATGTTAATCTGGCTCGCTGAAAATCACTCGAGGCTTTGCTTCGATCACGCCTAGCTCGCCTCTCGCTACTTGATCAGTTCCGAGAATCGCTTGCTCTGTATCGCCTCCAAAGGATCAGAATTACGGAATCTGAAGTTGGATCGGAATCTACTTCCCCTATCATTTTGAGCCGAGAATTGCTAAGGCTTGACGGAATCACAACCAAGGACTAATTGTCTCGAACTAGAATTAATTGAAATCACAGCCAAGGATTGACTGCTCTGATACCAATTGTCACAATCCTAGGGTTTGGCTAGGGTTGTGATAGGAATTAGAAGAGATTTAGGGAAGAGAAGGCAGCAAGGAGGGAGGTTTAGAACTGAAATAGAAAGAGAAATGGGAAAGGAAAAGAAGAAGAAGTAGACGTGAGCGAGAGAGAGAAATTAAGAAAGGAAATCAGAATATTCAATATCAAAATCTGCATACCTCCATCTGATTACAATAGCCCCTTATATAGGCATAACAAATTGCATAACCACCCCCATACTTCTAACTAATTGCTACAATATCACCTAATAAGCCTATTACTACATTACCCCTTTATTTTATTCTTATTACATCATTGACCCTCCTATACCCCTAGGTACATGACAGTCATGTAATTAGGATTAATAGTAGACTCACCGCTACTCTGATTAGTCATAAATTTCGGAGGAGAAGCAGAGGATTTATTCAAAAACGAGACTAGATCAAATGCTCGGACCATAGTTAAGATCTGAGCCTTTCAGAACAAGTAATTCTTTGGGTCCAACTTTAGCAGGATAAAACTGAAAGCCTTTGTGGCTACTGCAAAGTCAGTTTGGCAAATCGAGGACATACTTGACGTTGATCGAGTTAGAGGAGAGGTGGAGGAGAAGGAATTTTCATGAGTTGACGCCATCAGAGATGTCGGCTTTGATACCATGTTAATTGGAAAACCCTTGGGTCAATAACGATGAAGGAAACATGCACATTGGAAATTTTATTGAATTGCAATCAAGAAAAATCTTACAAAGAAATGATATGAGCTACTTTATATATTAGCAGCTCATAACTGACAATGGCATCACTGTCTCATAAGAACAACTTACAACTAAATAATTATAATAAAGGAATATGACAATCAACTATTTAAAAATATTATTCCTCTAGCATCCTCATACACAGGGATTTCCATTCGAGGCATAGGAAACCCCAGGGGTTGGGGTTGATTCTGCTATTTCTGACCCCTATTTCTTATCACCACTACCCCTTCTTGTTCGGTTTCAATCCCTGCATTTTTTGGTGCTTTGTTTCTCTTAAAATCTGGAATTATGAGCTCTGTTCTATCCCTACAAGGGAAGTTCGGAGCCTTTCTTACCGTGTTTTGGCTGGTAAACATGACCATGAAGCATCGGAGTTGGGATCCCATCTCCTCTCTCATTTGCGTTACTTCTTCATGCATTAATGAGAGCGTGCCATCCAACCTTCTCTCTAGTCCCCTGATCAAACTCTCCACCTTACGATCCACAATCAAGGTCGCCTTATGGTTCCTTTCATTCCCTGACTCTAGATGGTTCACATGACCTTGGAAGTCGGACAAGGACGAGCTGAATTGCTGTAGCTGTCCTTTGAAATTTTTTATGTGGGTACTGTCTGCCGTGGTGGTCGCCTCGATGAACTACGGCCAAGACCAATGCATTAATACCAAATTGTCGTTGCTTGAGGCAAAGACAAGAGTTACTCTCTTGATTCAGTGAGAATTCAAGAGATGGTAGGGATGCAAAGCTAGAATGATAGAAAGAAGAGAGAAAAGAGAGAATAGAGTGGGAGAGAGAAATAGAGAGGATGAAAGGAATCATAATTCAGGTGAATGATTCTCGATGTCCTTTATAGCTCGCCTTTAGAGAATATATATATATATATATGTGGCCTTCGTTGCAGGCGTGCACAGCAGATTACTCCCTCTAGGAGGTTATAACCAACTAATTTGTCTTTTTCCTAGTCCCATACACGTGGGCCTTCTAGGCCTATCTAATAATACCTCTTTATTGAAATTGAAATACAATCTGAAAAGGTAAATGCTGAAATGAAATACGGAAATGAAACTAATTATCACAGTTGGAATAATAACAGAGCATGAAAAATTAAATCGGACATCCCCATTCTTCATTCGTGACACACTATGTACAAGAACAAGAGTGTAATGACAAATATGAATAATGGAAACAAAGACCAATATCAGTGAACAATGGATCAACACATGTAAGAAGAGTTGAATGTGAGACCTTTTAAATCGGAGTTGTGATACCATGTTAAATTGCTATGGCGCTTTGCAGCAAACCTCTTATTCCCAGCTTGAGCACTCTTATGCAATCATATTCATAATTGTTGTATTAGTCTAGGGTATTCGTTGAAGTCACTGATTAAACAAGAAATGATTTTTGATAATTTGTGTGGGAATCAATGGATTCAACGTACTTACACTTGTATTCGCTTTCATTAAATGGTTTTTGCATAAAAAAAAGTTGACAAATGCAATATCTACCATCTTTATAAGTTTGCTACCAGTCGGAGTCTTGTAGGATCTTTTTTGTTTTTGCTAGTGAATCTTAGGATGTTAACTACACCTAGAGTTATTTAAACCATGGGGAAGCCATCAACCCAATCATCTTTTGGGGGCACTTGAAATGGATAAATGAAGCAAAGTGATTTGAGTGTTCTTAGAGCCACTCTTCAAAATGACACCCTTGTATGCTGATTTTTGTTTAAATGTTTGTTACCAAGCAAGCAGTATTGGAACATTCTTGGGAAATATTTAATTATTGTTTATAAGGTCATTGATTTTCTGGGAAGTACTTAATTTAGATCTTTTCCATATTTGGATTTGATGTAAAGTTTTTTCTTTCCACATCTTGTTCATGATTCTTAATCGCTCCTTTCTGTGTAGATTGAGGAGTTCAACACAAAGGCAGAGGAGCTTGAAAGATATTGTGGCTCAAGCAAACATCCAGATATTGCGTTTAAATTGTGTGGGACAAATGAATTGCTTTGTGAACATAAGGGCAGTGGGAAAGCCCCTTTTGCTCTTGGGCTTTGTGAATGTTGCTATAATGATGTAACTCCTTGCTCCTTCCAACTATGTCTAAGAGATGATTAGCTTTAAATGTTATGATTAATGTTGTTACTTTTTCTCATAGTTCATAAAACTTTCTGGAGGGCTTGATGGAGGATTAGATCCTCCAGCTTTTCAACATGCTGAGTGGGAGAGAATGATGGAGGCGGCTGCCCAAGAAAATGTCGATGTTCCAATTGAAGGTCTGAAAGACAGTGTGGTATGCTTGATTTTCTTTCTGTACTTGTTGCTACCTGATTTTATAGTTAATGACCCTGGAGATAAAGCAAAAAATAAACAACAACAACAATGTAACAAGCTTTTATCCCAATATGTGGGGTTGGCTACATGAATTTTAGATTTTCATGTATCTCTATCTTTCGTCATATCTTTGTTTAGACCCATACACTTTATATCAAATTTTAATCTCTCCCAAAGTCTTCTTGGGCCTGTCTCTGCCTCTTTTGTTAACTACTTGTTCCATTTCATCAACTCTTCTCACTAGGGTTTCTATTTGTTTTATTCTCACATGCCCAAACCATCTTAGTCTAGTCTCCCTCATCTTCTCCTTGTTTGACTCTACTCCTACTTTATTACGAATAATCTTATTTCTAATTTTATCTGTTTTTGTATGTATGTACATCCATCTTAGCGTCCTCGTCTCTTCTATGCTTGACGCATGCTCACGTTGGTATTTTATTGCCCAACATTCTGAGCTATATGGTAAAACTAGTCATATAGTTGTCCTATTGAATTTTCCTTTTAGTTTTAATGGGATTTTATTATCATATAACACTCTCGATTCATTTCTCAATTTTAGCTAACCTGCCTTAATTCTATGTGTGACATCCTTGTAAATTTTTCCATCCTTTTGGATCACTAATCCCAAATATCTAAAATGGTCTTTTCTTTGAATGATTTGATCTTCCAATTTTATTATAAGATCATCCACTCTTGCATTATTACTAAATCTACATTCCATATATTCTGTTTTCCTTCTACTTAATTTAAATCCTTTAAATTTTAAATTTTTTCTCGACATCTCAAGCTTAATGTTCACTCCTTTTTTTGTTCCATCCACCAACACTACGTCATCTGTAAATAGCATATACCATGGCACCTCTGTTTGAATGTGTTTAGTGAGTTCATTTATCACTAAAGTCAATAAGTATGGATTTAGTGCAGATCCATGATGCAATTCCATTGTAATTTTTAAAGGTTCAGTATCCCCTTCGCTATGTTTTGACTTTTGTCTTTGCACTATGATATATGTCCTTATTGACTTGTATATAAGCTATTCGGCCTTCTTTCTTCTCTAAAATGCTCCATAATACTTCCGTAGGAACCCTATCATAAGTCTTTTCAAAATCTATAAGTATCATATGCAGGTCCTTCTGATGAGCTCAATATCTTTCTATTAGTCGCCTTAATAGATATATAGCTTCTATTGTTGACCTATCAGGCATGAAACCAAATTGGTTTTTAGATATATCTGTTTCTTTTCTGAGTCTTTGCTTTGTTACTCTCTCCCAGAGTTTCATGGTATGGCTTATTAACTTAATTTCTCTGTAATTTTCAAGTTTTGAACATCTCCCTTGTTCTTGTATGTAAGAACCAAAATACCGTTTCTCTACTCATTTAGCATATTTTTTTATTTAAGAATTACGTTTTTGTTAGCTAAGAAATGCCCTTTTCTTCCATGCATTTCCATGCTTCTATTGGTATATGATCCGGTCCCACAACCTTATAATTTTTCATCTTTTTTAATGCTTACCTTATCTCTTTTAAACTTGTGCGTCGATAAAATGTATAGTTCATGTTTTTTTCGGAGCTACTTCCCCTTTATCACCTTACAATCCTTGTAACATAACCGACCCTCTTGTCTTATGAGGAGGTAGTCTATTTGGGTGCTTGATGCGACATTTTTATATGTGATTTAGTGTTCGTCTTGTTTTCTGAACCTAGAATTAGTTATGATGAGCACATATGCCATAGCAAAATCTAGAATAGACTTACCATCATTATTGATTTCCTCAAATCCATTCCCTCCATGTACCTCTTTATAGCCATTTCCGTCTCTACCTACGTGACCATTTGAGGCACTTCCTATAATAACTTTCCTCTTGGTATCATTTCCACCTAGAATTTTGTTTTTATCTTCTCGCTTAACCCTGCCTGTGATGCATATGTACTGAAGATATTAATAGTTATTCTTCCTAGACTAACCTTCACCATAATAATCCTATTCCCTATTCTCTTTACATCCACTAGCTCATCTACTAAGTTTTTATCCATAATAATCCCCACTCCATTTTTCGCTCGATTAGTTCTTGTATATCGTATTTTATATATAGATTTTGATGAAGTTTTTGCTTTTTTCCTACCCATCTCGTCTCTTGAAGACATATAATATTAATCTTTCTCCTAATCATTATATCTACCACTTCCATAGTTTTGCCTGTTAACATTCCTATGTTCCATGATCCAATCCTTAATTTATGATTTTGATTTTGATTTTGGACTAACTTATTTATCCGCATCCATCCAACCAAATGCGAGGACCCTTGCTCATTTGTCACTACATCTGGGTGCCGATGCAGTGACCCTAGCTCATTTGACACTATACGCGGGCCGTGTAGTGCGCCGCTATGAAGGGTTATGTCCTAACGGTTTTTCATTGTTTGTCTAGAGTTCATGTTTGGATCCGACTAGGTTTTACGTTGAGTATTGGCTACTTAACACGACCCTCCTTTATCCGAGCTTGGGACCAATAGGGAGGAGCACTCCCTTATGAATTATCAAAGGATGGAGACCATCTAACACCCTAGAGATGGATGGGGTCATCCAGTCAGAAACAAAGGCTGTACATTATACTACAACAATGCTATCAATATGTTTGATGGCTATGCATGCCTTATAAGAGGGACTGATAATGTTGTTTGGTACATAAAATAAAAATTTGGATTTTCTTGAGCTGAAATCTTGTTACAAAGCTTTAGTTGCTCTTGCTGGGTTAGGCATTCTGGAAATAGTGTGTCTTTGAGACTCTTTCTAGTTATAGATTTGTTATGTGGGTATCAGTTAATGGTAAGAATCTCATGCTTTAAGATCTGATTAGGAGGAAGCTGATCTATGTCTATTGATGCCTGCTTATGGATGACTTGCAGTCTCTCACTCATCTCCTGATTTTTTCACATCTCTGGATGAAGTTTTGGACCTCCCAGAGTATAGTTGAGTAATCTTGATGCCACTTTTAGCATGCATACATTCATACATACATATATATATACACATTCTATTGACTGAAAGGGGCGCTTATTCTGAAACACTCTGTTTCTTGGATAAGATTGAGTAATAATGTTCTTGTCTTGAAGTGAAAGGTAATATTACCATATTTTAGGGATTGCCAACTTCAAGTACAGTAAGATCTCTCTGGTTGTTGTAGCATCATGATAGGGTTAGCTAGCTGCTAAGAAGCATTCAACTGAATATGGAAAAGTAAAATAAGCATAGACATAATATATGATTTTAAAAAATAAGAAGACAAAAATAATACTTAAAAGAGTGGCGCCTATTGAACATGCAAGAGTAAGATCATTTGGGCATGGTAGTAGAAAGCCAATATAAGCTCCTATGAGGCTAGTGGATAAAATGAAAGGAAATTTGTAGCGAAAGAGGGAGACCAAAGAAAATTTTCGGCAACACTGGCTGGCCTGTAAGAGACTCCTTAGATATCTTAAAGGTATTATTGAATTGGGCTTATTGTTTGCTCCAGCATCTACTAACCTTCCTCTGGTGGTTTATACAGACTCTGACCATGCTGGTTGTCGAATCACTAGATGCTTCACAAGTGGGGTTTGTGTTTTTCTTGAAATAACTTGATTGTGTGGAGTTCTCGGAAGCAAGATGTTGTTGCTTGATCAGTAGGGGAAGCTGAATATTGAGCCATTGCTCAAACGGTGACTGAACTACTTTTGTTAAACTCTCTCTTTACGGAGTTGGGCTATAAAAGTGAGCACACCTATAGTATGGACTGATAACATTGCTGCCAAGAGTAAGTCAGAGAATCCAGTGTTTCATTCTCGCACAAACCATATTGAATCGGATGTCCATTTTGTGCTAGAAAAAGTGGAGAAGGGAGAAGTAGAGGTTCACTAGGTTCCTAGAGCTAGTCAGCTTGCTGATTTTTTTACTAAGAGTTTACCTAAAGGCAGATTTCAATGGCTACGTGAAGATTTGTTTGCAGAAGTCACCTACTCAAACGGCAATCGCTAATGGATCAGTCAAGGAAAACTCAAGAAGAAGGGAGTCTAATCTGTGGGGGATTGCGAAAGAACATATCACGTGATTATATGCTGCTTTTGTTTATATCTTATAGTGTCACGTGTTATGTTTTATTACTGTTAGCTGTTAGTTATATGTTGCTGTTTGTTATTTTTATATCTATGTAAGGCGGTTATGCTGTGCCTATATAAACAACCTTTCCCGCTAGATTCTGTTTAGGTTGTTCATTTTTGAATTTTGTTTCAATTAGATGAGCCTCGTTTTCTCTCTACCTAAAACCCTAGCTTGCCTCTTTTTCTCATTTCGCACAGTTGATGATGATAATGATAGTGTATTGTATATTGGAAATATAGCATTAGTCCAACAGATGATTTAATTAAATAAAAAATGTTGAGAATATGATTTTTATTCCATTCATAGAACGGGAAAAGTAAATGTTTTGTGGATACTGTAATTAGGCCTAGTTTTTTTTGTTTTCTTTTATTTACCAAAAACATAATTTTTTTTCCCTATGGCTTTCTCTTTAATATTCTTTAATATTTACCAAAACTTATTGTGAATTTACTAAATTATTCAATCTTTTTATTTGTATTTCTCTCTCTCTCTCTCTCTCTCTCTCTTTTCTAGCTTTGTGTTACTTTATTGCACCTGTTAACTAGGTTTATTTATTAATTTGTGTTGCTATATTGTTCTATTTAATTTTTTACATCTATCTAATTATCTCTTTGTTTGTTGAGAAGGACTTGGATACACTAGAGAATGGAAACAAAGAGGAGCATTTTTCCAGGTCTGCTAGCAAAGGTGAGCTCTCTTCTCGTCTGTGGAAGAAGTATCACATATACCCTGAAGGCAATGAAATGCTTAAATTTTGTAACTCATAATGAATGGTTTCAGGCCCTGCTACTGATATCGTAGCTATTAATGAGGATACTTGTGATAAATTCAATGGAGTTGATGGCATGAGTAATATTGCTGATGATGAACAGGACAATTTTTCTGATATTGATGATAATGAGGTATGAATCCAAATCCTTTAAAATAATTTTTCTTAAAGTTTTTTTTTTTTTAATGTGTTGGCAGTGATTAGATCTTGTGCCTGCTAGTTGTCCTATTGGGCTATGTTACATTGACTTCGACTATTAGGCATTGTACCAGTGTCAACATGGGAAGACACTGGTGCTGGTACAGAATATGCGTCAGAGCCAGCATCTCTCCAATCAGCAAACCTCGCTCCACTCGACTTATCTCAAAAGCAGAACCCAGATCTCAGTTTTTGCAAACCAAGGTGTGGGTTTGTACAAGCCAGATCTGGGCTGTGATGTGAGAACTGTACTCACCTAGTTTGTGCCCTGTGTTGGCTCTGATCGCAGCTACCTTGCTCTGAACAAGTTCTTGGCCTTCAACAAACATGTTTGGTGATGCTTCCTGGTGATTACCTCTGACAACAAGATCTTCTCGGCAAGCTTCTCAGCTTTAAGCAACTACCACCTCTGGTCCCATTCGTGAAACTCGTTAACTCATATCTAATGTCATGAACATTAGAAAGAAATAAGTTATAGATAACTAATAAATCATCTTTCTTATTGCAGACAGAGTGGACTTTCATTTGGGCTTTCAAAGACAATGAAGCTTAACAGGAAAAAAAAATTTCTTTTTGTGATTTAGAAGAGAATATATGTAACTTTTATAATTAAAAAAATATTAATCCACTACAATTTAAATTTCAAATATAAAATGAATTCAATTTTTAAATATACACATAATAGTTAACAATGAATGAATCCTAATTAATCGATAACCTTAATTTTTAGTTATAGAACTAATAAGTGTAGGGGTAGGTTAGCGAGATTTATTGTTCTCTATTTTTGTATTCCTGTATGATGTCTTATGTTTGGATGCATATTCCGTATCCTGAAATTCATAAAATTGACAAGTTTGACCTCTAGATACATACCAATATCTGATACTTGTACCCAAGTTGTATATACAATCAATTTAAGGGTGCTATGAACTGTTGAAATCTTTGCACATAATCTGATTATGAAATTGAAAAAATATAGTATTCACACTGCTCCTATTTTGTATTCTCTGATCATGTAATTTTCAATTTATATGATGATTTCCTAGATGAAGATGACTGCTTTAATGTCATATTGTGTGCTTTCAGGTGCACCTAGTGGTTCTTTGTTCATTAGTAGTTTGTTGTTTGGTTGTTGTAGGTTGATAGCTACCTTCTCAACGAGCAGGAGAAACAATACAAAGAGAAAATATGGACAAAACTGAACGAGGAGTTCATGGAGGTGATCTAATTGTGTATTGCAATTGATTATTGACTATTGTCATAGTGTGAATACAAATGGGTACTTTATATTATTTATTAACCATTTTAGAGGGTATTTTTTTTTTTGACTCATAATGAGTAAGCTTCCACATGAATCCTTATTGCTAATTTACAGTAGACAACAGCAATAATGAAATAGTTATTAATTTCCTTATGTTGCCCTGAAACCCTTAAATCTGGCTGGCATCTGTCATGAGTCCTTTTAGTCGTTATCAATATATTGTTATGCCTATTGTGTTTGGTGGGTGCAGCCTATTTGGACTGAATGTAATGTGTGCAAGAACTATTTTTTTTCTCTTGACTGTGAACAGGAGCAAGCTGCTAAGGAAGAAGCTGCAGCAGCTGCCAAGAAAGCTTATGAGGCAAATTTTCACAACTGTCCAGAGGAAATGCAAGCTGCTCAGGAGCTTGCTGCAGCTGCAGCTGCAGCTGTGGCAAAATCTAGAAAGGTAATTTCTCTCAGGTTTCACGGCATTATTATAACTTCTTGTTATTTTGTTACAGGCTTCTTGATGCTGGTGCGAAGCTTTACTAGTTTTGCATTTGTACTTCAAAATTTTCTTATTCTAATAGATTGCTTGACTTGGTTTGCATTTTCTTTACACCTAAATGTTGTTTTTGGGGACTGGCCTTAGTGGGGTGGTAAGGTTCTTTTGTGTCCCAGAGGATTCCCGTCCTAAATGCCTTACCTGGGATGTGTTGCCTACCACAGCCCTTGGATTGTCTTGTGCCACAAATCTTGAATACCCTTCCATGGCTTGTATTTGGTGTACTCTGTAACTTATTCAGTTCTTTGTGTTTAGTACTTTCATTAAAGTGAGCCATTAATCATCATTAAGTGCACCTTATCCTGACCAAGTTAAGGCTGTGATGCAACATTTATGTTGCCGGTTAACTTCTAAAAGTTACATGGACAATATAAGTCCTTGCAAAACTACAAGTGAAAAATTTTACGCAGGATGGCCTTCCTCAGGTTGCCATAAAGTCATGTATGCATAATGTTGCCATAATGTACTTACCTCACTCAAAGCCTCAACTCTTCAAGTCTTCTAGGAACACATTCTCCATGTTCTCCCTTCCCTGGTATCCCTCACTTCCGCTTTCTTTTTTCTAGCACTCCTCTCACTTTCTCACCTTATACTATAGAGCTTCTCAATCTACAAGTAAGTTGTTTTGGAGCAAGTGCCTATAGGGCCTATTTTGTAAGTAAATCAAGGTGATTGACAAGTTGGTGAAGCAACTTGCTAACTGTCCATGCCATTTTCAGCCACCTACTCCTATTTTGGGGTCACTCTTCCTTCTTCAATGTAATTAGGGTTTCAGGAAAGAAAACAAAGAGCAAATGCAAGAGAGAGTTTCTGAATAATGCCTCGATCAATTGATTAATCAATAATAGGACAGTTCAGTTTTTTATATGAGTCTGTCCTCTTACAACTGAACAACCGCCTCTTCTACTAACAATAGAATAACCATCTAACTAACTACTGAACAAATATATCATCATAACAGAACACATAACAAAACGTAACATAACACATTAACATGAAATAACAGCTATCGTATAGCAATACAACGAACCTATCAGCACTATGAGCATTTGTTTTCTCTAACATTCTCCCTCAGTTTGGATCCCCTTGTACTGGTAGAACTTGGTAGCTTAGTCTTATCTAAATATGAGGCTTCTGTCAGGTGAGGATGAATAGGAGAAATAGGAGAAAACTTGAGTCCAAGCTTGTCACATAGAAAAGAGAATCTATCCCTTGGTAGCCCTTTAGTAAAGATGTTAGCCATTTGATGTACTGGAGGGAGATACTAAATCTCAACTTCTCCGTTCTCTACCTTCTCTCTAACAAAGTGAACGTCTATTTCAATATGCTTTGTACGAGAATGGAAAACGAGATTCTCTGCTATACTCTTAGCTACAAGATTGTCACACCACAAAACTAGAACGTGAGATAAAGAGTAACCCAACTTAGTGAATAGAGACTTGAGCCACATGATTTCTGTAACACCTTGAGCCACAACCTATACTTTGCTTCTCTCACAGATTGGGCTACTACTGATTGCTTTTTAGAACTTCAAATCAACAAATTTGAACCAAGAAAAACACATATGCCATTGGTAGACCTTCTTGTTACTTTGCATCTTGCATAGTCTGCATTGGTAAAGACCATTAGACTCAATTAATGGCTGTAGGTGTAAACTTCAACCCCAGACCAATAGTACCCTTCAAATACCGAAGTAAGCGCTTACAAGCTATCCAATGTTGTGTTTTAGGGGCAGATACAAGTTGGCTCAATTTGTTTACCACAAAAACAATGTAAGGGTGTATAGGTTAGATATTGAAAAGAACCTATAATCATTCTATAGAGAGATGGATCTGAGAAACTATCTCCTTCATCAACAATGCAACACCCAAATTCATTGGTGTTTCACACGGCTTGCAGTCTTGCATCCCGACCTTCCTTAACAGATCATGCGTGTATTTGGACTAAGGGAGGTACATGTCATGGTCTTAGGGTTTAGCCTAGGACTAGAATGACAAATTGGTATCAGAGCAGTCGCTCTTCAGCTATGGGTTGTGCGATTTTGGTAATCGATTCCAACGATTCTCGGTAGGATTGATTGAGCAAAGCAGATCTAAAGGTGATTCCGACCTAGAGCTGGTGGTCTTACGACCAACGAGCAAGCCAGAGAAGTAGACGACTGTAGCTCGTGAGTAGCGGACGGTGGGGTGACGCAAAGGAACGTTATTCGTGAGGAGCGACAGTCCGTCGGAGAGTCAAACGAACCACCAAGCATCCATGATTGTAGCAGACATTTCGAATGGTTGTGAGTTAAAGCGGATGGCCTAGGCGCTTGCGACGGAAGCGGAAGACAGGTTGCGGGAGCTCCGTTGTAGTTGATGACGTGGACGAGGCAGTGAATCTATCAATCAGGTGCGTTGTTGGTCTTGCCGCTTTGGCTGGTCAGAGATTCCAACCCAAATGGACGGTGATTGGGTAGTTGTTTTTTGGACCGGGAGTGGTGTTGTGGTTATACCCATTGCGGGCAGAGATTAACGACAGAAATATAGGATGAATTTGGTGTTGCGGCTGTTGTAAAATTAACAGAAATATAGGATGGATTTGGTGTTGCAGCCGTTGTAAAATTATGGTTGGTGATTAGGCTGGAAGGATTTGAGTTGAGGTGAGGCAAATCTGGGCGGTAGTTGTTTCTTGGCTGAGCTTTGATTTAAGTTCCAAGCAGGAAATTCAGCTCCTATGTTTAAGGTCCAGATTGGGATGTTGAAGGTGATACAGTGAGTTCCGAATCAACTGGAAGAAAGAGGGACTTGGAACTAATTAGTGTATTCGGAATGGGCGAACTGTCCTTTGGATCTGATTTCGGATTAAGTTTTGAGAATGAAGCAGATTTGATGGAGTTTGGAAGGAGGAACTCGGCGGAGATCTAGCCAGGTGAGTTTGGACTGATTCTAGGCTATTGCTTTCCAACGTGATTAATTCTCAAAACAGGAGTCTCGCTTTAAATTGTGGAGGAAAAGCGGAAGTTGAACACAGTTGTAATAGGCGTTTATAGAAGCGGATTCACTGTCGAAGCTCTGGTGACTTTGGAAGTTGCAAGTAAGGCAGTCTAAATTGAAAGTCAAAGCAAGACAATGATTGCCAGGGAACTAGACAATGGGTATGATTCAACAAGGCAATTTTCGGCCTGAATTCGAAAAATTGTAGCAACTGCATTGGAGTCGATCAATATAGGAGGCGAATTCGGAGTAGCCAATTACGAAACAGTAAGCAGTACCAGGAGGGGGAAGCTGTGAAACAGAAATATAGAAAAAAACAAAAAAATCAGAGGTGGATTCCGTTTGAGAAACAGATTCTTCCAACTTATCTTGCCCGTTGATTGTTGTTGCTTTAGGCGGTGAGTAAGGGGAAGTAAGAGGTAGATTTCGGTTGTGAATTTCGGTCAAATTGGTTCGAAGTGGAAAGGCAAAGAAGAGAGGGTGCCTCGGCTATTGACTTGCATGAGGCGAGTATAGGAATTGTTATAACAGGCAAAACAGAAGAATGTATAGAACTCCTCCTTGGTCTTCAAAGTGTCCTGTTCGTGAGAAGTCAACCATGGGGAGTAGTGCGCACATGAGACAATCGGAGCTTCAATGGCAGCAGCAGAATGTTGCATTTTCAGTTGACCAGAAGCCTCAAACATGGGAAAAGAAGTTTGAAAATGAGATCAACCAATAGAACAAGGGAGCAAGCAGTGGGGTACATGATACGAGCAAGGAATTTGACTGTATGTTCTGCAAGAAGCTACAGGAGTTTGTAATGATACTGATTAAGAAGTACCATTACAACTTTTTCTTTGAATACTTCGATGATTATCACGAAAATTTTAACAAAGAGGAATTCCTTGGAATCGAGTAGCCAAAGGAGAAGTTAAGATGGTAGAAAGTTGATCTATTGCCTACCTCCAATGTGGAGTGGAAGAAGTCTACCAGTTTAGGCGAAATTGACAAGGGAGGCGACTGTAATGACAGCGTTGGCAGCAACAACAGTAATTTCGAAGGTTTGGTACAAGGTGTGTGGGCAAAAGGAGAATTAAAGGAACACACCGGTTCATTGAGGCAAGGAGTTCCTGATGAGGATGTTCTAAATGCTACTCATGTAAGATCAAAACTAGTGTTGAGTGTTGCAGCTAGTTGTATGATAGAGATAACAGGAGGCATCAAGAAGTTTCTGGAATTGGAGAAAAATCCTCCTCCCGTGATTGAGAAATTAGAAGAAGCAATACCTTAGAATGCACCTATTGAAAGGCTAGAAGAGGAAACTGGGGCAGCATTTGAAGAAGTGACCGAGGAAGCCAAGGCCAACATGTTAACCCCGGTGGCTAGTGCATGGACTGAAGGATTGGATGATAAAGCTGAGGATTTAGTCATTGAGCAAGCTGTAAATGATGCTAGGGAAGGTGGACTTGATGGAGGCCATATTGCAGCCACTGAGGAACCATTGGCTTGGATGGAAGTTGCAACAATTCCTAATTCTAATGCACACGGACAACTTTGGTCTGAATGTCAAAGGCAAGTTTACAATTCGCCATTGCTGCATTTTCAGGATGTTGCTGGTAGTTTTGCAGTAGAACGTGGTAGTGGGCTGGATGGAAATGCATGAATTGATATTGAAAGAATTCTCTATTTTGTCTCTCTAGATTTCTCTCCAATCCCCCTCTCTTTTTTCTCTGCATCTCTCCCCCATTCCTCTCTAAATTCTCCCCCATTTCTATTCAATTTCCCCCCTAATTCCTTTTGTTCTTAACCCTATTAAATCGGATTCATCCGATTTCCAATCTAATCCTAGGCTAAACCCTAGGATTGTGACAATACATACCAGTAGTATCTCTATATGCCTCAAAACCTAGGAAATAATTGACTGAACCTAAGGTTTTGAGAGCAAAATGAGTGTCCAAATCATGTATACAAGCCTTAAGGGCAAAAGCATTAGACCCCGTGACAAGGATATCATCAACATACACCAAAAGAAATAAGACAGCCGGAGAGGTGCGTTTAATAAACAAAGATGCATCAGAAACTGGATGCACAAAACCCCAACTTTGTAAAGCCATGCGAAGTTTAGTATACCATGCTCTTGGAGCTTGTTTGACTCCATAGAGAGACTTTTCCGATTTGCACACAAAGGAAGGAAATCGAGAATCAATAAAGCCCTCAAGCTAAGCCATATAAACATCTTTTGTCAATTCTCCATTTAGCAAAGCATTATTAATGTCTAGTTGTTGTATGTCCCATCCAAAGTTAACGGCCAAAAAGAAAAGAACCCTAGTTGTGGGAGCCTTTACAATTGGACTAAAAGTTTCTCCACAGTCTATGCCGAGTGTTTGTAAGAAGCCCTTAGCTACCAAATGAGCTTTATACTTAAGAATTGAGCCATCAGATTGGTACTTGACACGAAACACCCACTTACACCCAATCAGATTCACATCAGCAGATAATGGAACCAAATCCCATGTGCCATTGGACTGTAAGGCAGTGTATTCCTCTTGCATAGCATTAGTCCAGTGGGGATCCAAAAGGGCGTTATGCATTGACCTAGGTTCCAGGGTAGCCAATAAAATATGAGAAGTAATGACAGGAGGTTGAGACTTTGATCGAGTAATCATAGGATGTATAGATGGCTCGAGAGGAAGCTTGTGTTTAGGAACACGAGTCTGTGGAGGTTGTGAAGGCTAGCAGCTATGATGACTGGAAGAAGAAGAATTCAGAGGCATTGAAGAGGAGGAAGGAGCTGAATTGATAGTGTTGGAAGGAGATAATTCTCAAAGAAGAAGATAAAAGCCTAGCAGCTGGTATTTATCTTAAAGATGACAAGGATAAATCCAGCCATAAGATTAACCTAATTCGAGATAGTTTAATCTGTAAATTAGTCTTTTAAATGTTGTAAATTTCCACTCCTATAAAGTAGGTGATTAGTGTATAATCTTTTCCCAGAAAATAGGAGGGAGATAGGAGAATTTCTTGGAGAATTTTTAGGGAGTTTTTTTGTATATATTTTCCAACATTCGATGAATAAATTCGCGGTTGAACGTTTTTCATCATTCTATACCATGCTTTCATGGTATCAGAGCTCGATGCTTGTGGCTTCCAAAAGTTTGACTTCTAGTTCATGTTGGACTCTCATAATCCGTGTTGCTGGTCATTCGAGGAAAGGGACGAGAAGGTTACCTGACAGGAGATATCCCACAACCAAGCCCTGATGCAGCAAATTCTGGTGTGTGGGAGGTCAAAAATGCCACTGTCATGGCATGGTTAATTAACTCCATGGAGCCAAAAATTGGGCGGACTTATTTGTTCTACAATTCAGCTAGCAAGATTTGGCAAGCTGTTCTGGAGATTTACTCCGACTTAGAGAACACTGCCCAAAGCTTCCAAATCCAGTCCAATATTCGCACAAGGCAAGGTTCCAACCCAGTTATAGAATACTTTAATGTCCTAACAGCACTATGGCAGGAGATGGATCTCTTTTATGAGATCGAGTGGGAATGTTCAGAGTATGGCAGAAAGTTTAACAAGATGGTGGAGTAAGAGTGGGTGTTCGATTTCCTTCATAGTCTAAATCCCAAATTAGATGAGGTAAGGGGAAGATTGCTTGGGACAAAACCATTTCCATCATTGTGAGAAGTCTTTGCTGAAGTGAGGCGTGAAGGGAGCTGAAGAAGGGTTATGTTATCAGCATTTGGATACTCAGTACTGAGGTAAATACCCAACATTCAGCCTTAAAGCACTTCTTGAATGAAACTTACTGCAACTAAAGGTGAATCCCAGAAGGATAGGTAGTGGTGTGACCACTGTAACAAACCTTACCATACTAAGGACACTTGCTGGAAAATCCATGGAAAGCCAGCAGGTGTGAAGCCCAGAAATCAGAGGAGAGGGGGGCAATCTGCATAGATGGTAGAGGTTGAAAAAGGAGGTCCAACTGGTGTCTCCCTAACTGCTGATCAACTAGAGGCTTTGCAGCAATTTCTTAACCAAACCAAAGTGCAGAAACCAGATGTTAAAGTATAACCCCTGTGGCATCTCTAGCAAAGCAAGGTAACATAAGCTACTCTCTACTATCTCAAAAGCTTTCTCCAAATGTTTGGATTATAGAGACAGGAGCAACAGATCATATGACAGGTTCACCAAAATTCTTATTCATTTATGAACCATTTGATTCAGGGGTTGATGTGTTTATGTCTGATGGTACTATCTCTCGAGCCAAGGCTAAAGGAACTGCTTACATAGCTGGATTAGTGTTGAAATCAGTTATTTATGTCCTTGATTTAACATGTAATCTGTTGTCTGTAAGCAAATTGACAGAAGACGGTGGCTGTACACTAACATTCTCTCAATCCTCTTGTGTTTTTTAAGGAATATCATCGGGGAAGATGATTGGCAATGCTGAGGTCAAAGGGGGACTATTAACTCTCAAGATTTGGTTATCCTACTGCAATTAGGTCTTCTGTTCAATCTTCTTTAGTTGTTTTTTCAGAATCAGACTATCACGGCACGTCCGTGAATTTAGAACTCTCCTTGCTAGTATGGATTAGGAGATGATTTCTACCGAACAGAACAAAACAGAGGGAGGGAGGGAGAGGAGAGAGAAGAGATTGAGAGAATGAAGAGAGAAATTAGAGCATTCGGAGGAAGAATTGGTTCAGATATTCCATTCAATGATCATCTTCCCAACAAGCTTGAGAATATTTATACAATCGATCGGTGGGAGGCTGCCATAGCAGATCCTTTCTCCATGCGGTTATAACTGTCTTTTTGTCCTATTCTACCCCCCCTCCCCATGGGGAATCTGCTAGCCTAGCTAACTAACATCTCTAGTGGAGTAGTAGTAAATAGCAAAATTACAGCAGTAAGAAAATTACACTAATGAGAAGAAAGCAAACTAATACTTCTAGCTACTTGGGTTATCAGTTCCAGGTCTTCTTTCCGTGACAATTCCCCCTCCCTTACACCTTTCTTGTCCTCAAGAAATGCTGAGGAGGCTGGTAGCTCTGGGGAATCATTTGAGTAAATTAGGCAGGTACTCCCAAGTGTTGCTCCTTGTTGCCCCATCCTGCCACTTCACTAGTACTTGGATGAGTGGAACCCCTTGGTTGTGAATTACCCGCCTATCCAAAATAGCCTCTGGTTCTTCCATACTATCCTTCTCTTCGGGCATGGTGGGCATTGCAGGGTTCACTTGCTCAGACCCTACTGTTTCCTTTAATAGGGAGACATGGAAAATTGGGTGGATTCGACTTCCCTTAGGAAGCTGTAGCAGGTAAGCCACCTTCCCTACCTTCTCCAATATGAGGAGCATACCAAAATACTTAGGAGCAAGCTTTGAGACTGGTCTTTGAGTAATAGCCTTCAGGTGGGGTTTCCTCAATCTTAGGTATACCTTCTCCCTTACCTTAAATTCCCTGTAACTTCTTTTCTTATCTGCAGCCTGCTTCATCCTATTTCGCGCTGTAGCCAATCCTTGTTTGAGTTGTTGCAATACCACTCTTCTCTGCTGCAAGTACTCCTCTATTGAGGCTGTAGTGGACTGTCCTTCTGTAGTAGCCGGTAATAAAGGAGGCTTGTATCCAAAGAGAGCCTCAAAAGGAGACATTTTTAAGGAAGAATGGTGGTTGGAGTTGTATCACCACTGGGCTAGGGATAGCCATCTATGCCAGCTCTTGGGCTGCAAGATGCAAATACACGTCAAATAACTTTCTAAGCCCTGGTTTACTCGCTCAGTATTACCATCTGTTTTGGGATGATAGGCTTGCGACATATTCAACTTAGTGCCCAACGCCTTCATAAGCTCCTTCCATAGGGTGCTTGTAAAAATCTTGTCTCGATTGGAGGTAATTGTCTTGGGAATCCCATGCAGAGCTGCCACTTGATTTATGAAGATTCGAGCCACTTCTTGAGCAGTATACGAATGGGCCAATCCTATGAAATGAGCAAATTTTGTGAACCGGTCTACCACAACCATTATACAGTCCTTTCCTTTTGACTTAGGTAGCCCTTCGACGATTGTAACAACCTACGTCACATCCCACCAATTGTAACAACCTTAGGTCTGCCTCAAAATTTTCACCCTGCATCTCCTAGCAGAACCCGTTGCAAGCCGAGATACTCAACACCCGTTGGCCATTAGTCACAGTCACACTCAAGGGTGGGGTACCCGTGAGTTGACATTTTAGCCTCTTGGCCATGCCTTCATCTATAAAGCTATGGGTACTCCTACTGTCAATTAAGACGATCAGGCCTTTTCCTTTAATATGCCCCTCTACCTTTATTATTTTGTTGTTGGTTACCCCTTCAAGGCATGGATTGATATTTCCCCATTGTCCTCTTCGGCCTCTTCCTCATCTTCTTTTTTTGTTACCTCTTGGTTAGGCTCCTCATCCCCTTCCAGCAGTAGTATCTACCTCTTACATTGATGTCCCATATGGTACTTCCTTCCACATCGGAAGCACAATCTCGCCAGTCTTCTCTACTCACGTAGTTGCTCTCCAAAAGGAGCTAGGTTAGGGCCTATCACCCCTCTCAGCCCACTACTTCCTTTTATCTGATCTCGATTGGGATGTCTTCTCGTAGCATTGGATGAGCCTACTACCACTCCTCTCGTTTGCTGCCTTTGCTTCCTCATTAAGGCTTCTACCACCAACTCTTACAGCCTGGCATTCTCTGAGGCTTGCTCCACTGACTGAGGCCTCAACACCTTTACCATTGGTTTGAGCTCGTCATTAAGGCCACTTAGATAACTCGACACAAAGTAGGTCTTTGAGAGGTGAGAATTATGTTGGATCATGAGAGATCTCAACTCCTCAAAGCATTTTTGGTAGCTTTTTACATTACCAGTTTGCCTAAGTTTGTTTAATTCCTCTACAATGTCCACTATACTCTTTTACCCAAACCTTTCACACATCGTCTCAGAGAATTCCTCCCAAGTGTAAATCCTCCCCTGTCCAAGGCTTCCTTAGTACCAGGTGTCAACCATCTCATTGAAATTGGTTGTAGCCATGGGTACTTTCTGCCCCTCAGGAACACCATACTACTCAAAGATTCTCTCGCATTTCCTCAGCCACCATCGAGGATTGACTCCCTCGAAGGTGGGAATCTCCATCCAAGGCATTGGAAACCCCGGGTGCTGGTGATTTATAGGACCTTCCCGGCCCCTATCCATCAATCTAGCCGACTCCTCCTCCAGGTCCACCTCAATCTTCGAAGTTCCTGGTCCCTTGTTAGTCCTATTCCTCTACATGATTGGTTCTGCATGCCCTCTACGTGGAAAATTAGGAGACATCTTTATCGGGTTTTGGCGCGCAAACATAACCATGAACTGTTGCATTTGCGCACCCAGTTCATCTCGCACCCTCGCGATGGACCCTTCCAGCCTCTGCTTCAATCCATCCATGGTGCTCTCCACTTGGTGATCCAATGCTATGATCGCTTCATGGCTTTGAGTAGCTCCTAACTCTAGCTGGTTGATTCGATTTTGGCATTCGGTCATGACCAAACTGGCCTATTGTAGTTGGGATTCCAAATTCTTCATACGGGTCCCTTCTGCCATCATCGTCTTCTTCCTTAACCGGTTGAGGACAGGTGGCTCTGAAACCAAAATGTCATGGCACGTCCGTGAATTTAGAACTCTCCTAGCCCGGTATGGATTAGGAGATGATTTCTACCGAACAGAACAGAATAAAGCGAGGGAGGGAGAAAAGGAGAGAGAAGAGAGTGAGAGAATGAAGAGAGAAATTAGAGCGTCAAGAGGAAGAGTCGGTTCAGATATTCCATTCAATGATCATCTTCCCAGCAAGCTTTGGGAATAATTATACAACTAATCAGTGGGAGGCTGCCACAACAGATCCCTTCTCCATGCGGTTATAACCCCTTTTTTGTCCTATTCTACCCCCTTCCACGTGGGGAACCTGCCAGCCTAGCTAACTAACATCTCTAGTGGAGTTATAGTAGTAAATAGAAAAATTACAACAGTAATGAAATTACACTAATGAGTTATGGGATGTCTCACCTCTTAGGAATATTTTCTAATCTTTCTATATATTTTCCTTCCTATTGTATAGATTGATTTGATTTTCTTAGTTTCCTAGTTTAGATAGAATGATTGATTGCTTTCCTTTTTGATGTAAATTCCTCTTCTATAAAAGAAGAGCTTGTGTATTATGATTTATAAATGAGAAAAGAGAGATTTCTCCTATTCTTTAACATGGTATTAGAGCAGGTTTCCTAGGATTTCCTAGCCTTAATCGCCTTTATCACCTAGGGTTTTCACCATCGCCTTTAGTGCGATTTCTTTTTGCCCTTACTGGCCTTCATCGCCAGTTCATAAACTACCTAGATTGAGAAGTCTACCACCTATGCCTGGATCAAGAGGTTTGCTTTCACCGTCACAGTCAACGCCTGTGCTGCCATCCTCCCCGCCATTGTTCGTCGCTTCCGACGGCTGGCTTCCAGATCGTGGCCGCCTTTGCTTGTCAGATCTATTCAGATTCAACTGCCGTCCTCTTCCCATCAAGTTTGTCGTCGTTGGATCTAGTCATCGCCACATGAGTCACCGTCGTTGGCCTCCGTCGTGGCCACCGCCATTGACCGTGAGTCACCGTCATTAACCTCCGTCGTGGCCACCACCATTGGTCTCCCTTGCTTTGGTCGTTCTTCACCAAAGCCTTGTCTGTCTCTCCTCATAATGAGGCCTTCAAGCGGCTGCCTAGAATTAACCCATTGGGCCAGATCCAATCCATTTTGCCAGCCAGATTCAGATCTCCTACTCTATTGGCCCACTCTAGCCTACTTCAGATCTGGTCAACCCAGAATTAATTCATTGGGTCAAATCCAATCTATTCTACCAGCCCAAATTCAGATCTCCCGCTCTATTGGCCCACTTTAGCCTACTTCAGATTTGGTTAGCCTAGAATTAACTCATTGGGCCAGATCCAATCCATTCTGCCAGCTCAGGTTCAGATCTCTTGCTACTTTGACTGATGATTGTCGACCTTCATCGCCGCCACCAACAGATTGCCACACGTTGCCCATTAGATCCGCCAAATTTGAACCATATTCAGAAATATATTGGAGACTTTAGAGGCTTGGCATCAGAAACTCAGGCCTATATTTCCATTGAGGAACATGATGAGGGGGGCTTAGCTGGTAAAATTGAATCGTATTCTACTTCTTATCGTACTCAAGTTGATGGAAACTGTGTATTTGTTCAGTAAGGCAATTGTTTGCATTCTGTCTCTTTTTCTCCCTCTAAATCTTATCAAAATAATATTTGGATCCTTAATTCAGGAGCTACTGACCATATGACCCCTCGTTTATTTGTATTTGACACTTATGAGCCTATTATCACTTCCAAACAGATTACTATTGCTAATGAAACTTTAGTTTCCATTATAGGTCGAGGTACAGTCATTCTTTGCCCACATATTACCCTAAAAAATGTTCTGCATATTCCAAACCTATCCACCAATCTTGTGTTTATTCATCAGCTTACCCATAACTTGAATTGCCTTGCTATCTTCTCTCCTAACATGTATGAATTTTAGGCCTTGAAGACAAGCAAGATGATTGGTGCTGCTAAAGAACAACACGGGCTGTATTTTTTGATGCGCAAGGGAGGCCGCTCTATTAGAAATTGGTTGTCCAGGTTTACTGGTTCATCCCAATTTACCTCTAATCCTATTGCTCTTGCATCATTACAGACTTGGCCATCCTCCTTTCACTTAGTTAAAACCAATGTTTCCCAACTTATTTTGGTCTCTAGATCCTATCTCTTTCCAATGTAATGTATGTGCGATTTCAAAACTGATAGAACCCAGAACAATTTCACTGGAAGATTATATTCAATCCACCAATCCGATCAGAATTACAAGGCAAAAAGAAACAAACAGGGCATTCGAGATGCCCTCTTTCTCTTGAATTTTCTACCCAAAAGCAAGCTAACCTCTCCACCAATTTTTCCTCATTATTTATAGGCTTCTTCCCTCCTCCTTCTAACCGCAATAGATTCCCATGTGCTGGTTTGTTAAACAAACTAGGGACTTTCTTCCAAAACTACCCCCCTTGCACATGGTTGGCTGTTATGCCAGCACATTTAGCCTCCTGACCTGCCCTTGGAACGTCTTTCATACGTCCAACGGATCAAGGCTCTATAAAAGACATCATCGTGTGTCTTCCCCTAATAGAGGTGATAAGTGCAGGACCCCAACATCAAAATAAACAAGCTCCAAATGTTGTTTGGGTGTAATAGAACAATGAGCGAATGGGAGTTGATGTAACTTGCCATCTTAAGTGAATCACAAGAGGAAATATCAGATTTTGAACAAGAAATCTGAATTTTATTCAGTACACGTTGTAGCACATGATGTGTAGGGTGCCCTAACTTGGCATGTCACTGTTGTCCTACATTATTTCTTAGGGCTACATTGACATCTGTAGACAGTTCTGGGGAAATCAAATTCTGTCTTGTACAATTATTAACAGGAAAAGAAGAAGCAAAATCTGAGCCCTTGAAAGGAGTGACAGCCTGAGACTTGGACATAACTGAATCAAAATCTGGCTCCAATTGATACAAACCATCTCTAATTGTTCCTTGGAGTAACACTGATTTTGTGTCCTTGTCCTTGATTAAACAAGAAGTGGAGTTAAATTCAGTTACAACATTGTTATCTTTAGTGAGTTGAGAAACACTAAGTAGGCTCTTCTTCATGTGAGGAACATGAAGAATATTAGGTAAAGAAAGAACTGAATTTGAATGAGATTGAGTACACAAATGACCAATACCAATATTAGAAATAGGTAAGGTCTTACCATCACCAACAGTGACTTTATTAGTGCCTTGATACGGAGAGGACAAAGACAAATTGTTAAGGATGGTAGTAATATGGTTAGTCGCTCCAGAATCGACAAACCAAGGAGAATCAAGATGAGATGAATGTTGAGATTGAGTATCAGTAGTTTGAGGCATATAGGCGTAAGAGGTAGAACCTAGATCAGTCACAAAGTCACTATTGGATTCACTAGGACTAGCTAATAAAGCATGTGACTCTGATTCAAACTGATAACCATTGCCACTGTGATCAGATTGTCCAAATCCTTGATTTTGAGCAAAAACTCTAGAAGCTCTTTGAAAATTTCTATCAAACCGGTAGTAACACCCATCAACAAGATGGCTTGGTTTAGCACATAGTTGACAATACACTCTTCTACCAGACCGGCTTCAACCTCTGCCTCATTTGTTCATAAATTGTCCACCACGAAACACAATACCTCCTCTATTATTGTTGACATTACCACTACCAGGTCTAGGTCTAGGTCTAGGTCCATAAGATGCAACATTTACATTCATAGGTGTTGTGATAGTCGAATCAAAATTTACAGATGAAAGGACAGAGGAACTTGGAGACCAATTGTTATTCATGCATAAGCAAGAGATATTGACAACAACAACATATCCAGCTTTTATCCTACTATGTGGGGTCGACTACATGAATTCTAGACTTCCATGTATTTTTGTCTTTTGTCATATCTTCATTTAGGCCCATACACTTCATATCAAACTTTAATGTCTCTATCAAAGTCTTCTTGGGTCTGCCTCTACCTCTTTTTTTGACTAATTGTTCCATTTCATCAACTCTCTTCTTCTCACATGATCAAACCATCTTAGTCTAGTCTCTCTCATCTTCTCCTCGATTGGCACTACTTCTACCTTATTACGAATAACCTCATTTCTAATTTTATCTTTTCTTGTATGGCCGCACATGCATCTTAGCTTTCTCATCTCCGCTACGCTCGTCTTTTGCTCATGCTAGTATTTGACTGCCCAACATTCTAAGTCATACAAAAAAATTGGTCTTATAGCTGTCCTATAAAATTTTTCTTTCAGTTTTAATAGGATTTTACCATCACATAACACACCCGATGCATTTCTCTATTTTAGCCAACCTGCCTTAATTTTATGTGTGACATCCTCGTGAATTTCTCCATCATTTTGCATCACTGATTCCAAATATCAAAAATGGTATTTTCTTTGTTTGATTTGGTCTTCCAATTTTATTATAACATCCTCCACTCTTGCATTCTTACTAAATTTACATTTCATATATTCTGTTTTCCTTCTACTTAATTTAAATCCCTTAGATTCTAAATTGTTTCTCCACAACTCAAGCTTAGTGTTCACTCCCTCTTTTGCTTCATTCACCAACACTATGTCATCTGCAAATAACATACACCATGGTGCCTCTGTTTGAATGTGTTTAGTGAGTTCATCCATCTAATATGTAATTAGGCTCACTACAGTTTTATAATCATGATCAAGGTCATTTAAAATAGCTAACAATAGATCCTTGTCACCTAGGGGTTCTGTTCTCCAATGACAACTAGAGCATGAGCAATGGTTTTAATTCTCAAAATGTAATCATTGAAAGAAAGAGAATATTTCTTAATTGACTGAAGCTGCTGTTTCAATTGAAAAGATATGGTTTTAAGTCTCAAAATGTAATCATTGAAAGAAAGAGAATGTTTCTTAATTGACCGAAGCTGCTGTTTCAATTGAAAAGATTTTGCAACCGCCTGTTGCGAGTATAAGGTTTCTAGAGAAGATCATACCTCCTCTGAGAAGATTCACTATGTATGACATGAGCAAATACTTCTCTATCCATTGTCGAAAACAACTAGTCGGGACGAATATCTGCTTGATTTAGAATTGACAAACTCGGATCAGAATCGTCTGTGTTTGAATTTGAAATATATTTAGGAGGTAAAGACTTGTTTATGAACTTAATCAAGTCAAATGCCTGAATGGTAGCTAAGATTTGTGCTTTCTAGAACATATAGTTTCTGGTGTCTAAGTTTAATTGGAACGAAATTCAATGATTTCGCAACTGATAGAAAGTTAATTTGTGAATTGGAGGAACAATTTGATTGAGGTAAAGAAGAAAAAGGAGGAGCAGTGTAATCACGATTAGAAGCCATGGACATCGGTCGTGGCTTTGATCCGATGTAATTATGGTTTTAGAAAAGAAAAGAGAGAACAAATGGAGAGAAAGTTTCTGGATAATGCCTTGATCCATTGATTAATGAATAATAGGACAACTTAGTTATTTATATGATCCTGTCCTCTTACAATTGAGCAACCGCCTCTTCTAATAACAACAGAATAACCATCTAACTAACTACTGAAAAATACATCATCGTAAGAGAAGACATAGCAGAACATAACTGTTGGCGATAGCAGATTCCTGAGAGTCCTATCAAAGGGAGACTTTTATCTCTATCTTCTCTTAGTATTTATCCATGTGTATTATCATTTTCTTATTTTCTGTTTTATTGTGTTTTGTAATTTGATCTCTAATCTGATCTCTTCCTACAAATTAGGATAGATTTTAAGGAGTAGTATTGAAGTAGGAGTCTTTAGGGTTCAAGAGTGTATGTCTATAAGAAAGCCCTTGTATTAGTTTTTTACATGAAAAATTAGATTGATTTCTTCTACATGGTATAAGAGCCTTGTTAATAGGTTGATATAGTAAACCCTAGTGCCTTCATTGCACAGCCACTTCGTTACTCCAAAGTGCCTTCATTGCACTGTTCAAGTCGGAACTCCTCTGTCCGGCCATCATCTCGCACCACCACCACCACCATTAGGTTCACTATCTCCAGATCGACCAACCCTAAAAAAATCACTGGCAACCAGAACCCCACGCATCGCTACGCGCCAACCGACGCGCCGCCGTTCAAGCTCGCTCTGACCCCACGCGCCGGCGCGTGAAGGCACGTCTGCCAACCGTTCGCTTCTAGCTCCATCAGATTTACCTTTGACGTCTTTTAAGCCCATCCTTGGTGTCGAAATCCTTCATGTTCGTGCCTTCCAGTCGTGTTCATGTTCCTTTGTGTTCGTATCTTTGTGTTCAATCGTCCGTTTCCCTTATCCATCATGTCAGACACTTCAACAACAACAAATCCAACTCTAACAATCACCATCGGAGACATCCTTCCATTGGATCAACCCCTTATTGCTGGAGAGTTACCAGGCATTCATCCATCATATCGGTTAGATGGTAGAAACTTCCTCCAACGGTCTCAGCTGGTCAAAACACTTCTTAAAGGGCGAGGAAAAGCAGCCACCAGTCAGCAAACCCTCCAACAGCTAACGATCCCAGCTTCAATACATGGGATGTAGAAAATTCCCGCATCATGTCATGGTTGTGGAGTTCGATGCAGACGGAGATCAGCAAGAAGTTCATGTTCCTTAATACTGTCTGTGAAGTTTGGGAAACCGTCTAGCAAACCTCCTCCAAGGTTAGAGATGCATCAGTGATCTTTGAGGTAAAAACAAAGATCAACTCCACTAAACAAGGGCCGCTAACAATGACCGAATACTACAACCAAATGAGGGGTTTATGGCTGGAACTCGATCAGTATCAAGCAATTAAAATGGTGTGCAAAATAGATGCTGCTGCCCTTCATTAGATTGTGGAGAGAGATCGAATTGTAGAGTTCCTAGCCAGCTTGAATCAAAAGTTTGATCAAGTTCGGGTACAAGTCCTAGGTAAGGACAAACTTCCTACCCTAAATGAGGTTTTTGCCATTGTTCGAAGTGAGGAGAATAGAAGAAGTGCGATGCTTACTGATTATTGTCCTGAAGGATCAACCTTCTTTATCAAAAACAAAGAGGGAGATGGGATGAGGTTTGGGAGATCAGTCACTCAAACAAGGAATACAAGTCGAGAAGGACAATGGTGTACTCATTGTAAGAAGCCCCGGCATACTAGGGAAACTTGTTTTAAAATACATGGAAATGAAGCTATGTTGAAGAAGATTGGAGGATTCAAGATTATGAGATCTCAAAGTTATCTCTCAAGCAAAGATCCGGAAGAAAAGGGTGAAAAAGAAAAGCCAAAAGAGCCAACAAAGGCTGATCTAAAGCTATTAAATGCTGAAGAACTCAGCAAACTAAAAGCCTTCTTAAGAACCTTCCAAGATGGAGCTTCATGCTCCACTGATCAGCAAGGTATATCTCTAACCAATTGTTCTTTTTCAGCTTCGAAAATTGATAGAGATAACATGTGGATCCTTGATTCAGGAGTCACGGATCACATGACACCTAATCCCAATTTTTTTGAGAGCTATGAGCCCCTTACCACTGCTAAACAAATCACCATTGCAAATGGTGTATCAGTCCCTATTACCGGAACAGGTACCATTCACATCAACCCTTCTTTAACCCTCAGTCATACTCTTTATGTCCTAAATTTGACTACCAATTTGATTTCTATTCATCAATTAACGAAAGATCTAAACTGCTATGCTATTTTTTTTTCTCATTTGTGCAAGTTTCAGGCCAAGGACACGGGGAAGATGATTGGTGTGGCTAAAGAGTATAATGGGTTGTACATTTTGCAAGGAGAGAGCCCTAACACAAAAAGAGAAAGGCTTGGGATGGCATATTCCACTGAAACCTCTACTGATTTCTCCTCAATTTGGCTCCACCATCTTAGATTAGGCCATCCTCATTTCATTTTATTAAAGAACATGTTCCCTAGTTTGTTTAGAAACCTAGAGCCTTGTGATTTTCAATGTGATGTGTGTGTCATGGCGAAGCACCATCGAGTGACTTACCCTATCAGCAATAAATTATCTTCTAAATCATTCTTCTTAGTCCATTCGGATGTTTGGGGACCATCTAAAATTTCAAACTGTTCAGGAGCTAGGTGGTTCATCACCTTCATTGATGATTGCACTAGAATGTGTTGGGTGTATGTTTTAAAAGACAAATCTGCCATTGGGTCCACTTTACAACACTTCTGCAAAATGATTCTCACTCAATTTGGCTCATCTATTTAACAATTCCGGACTGATGATGCAAAGGATTATTTTAACAATTCCTTGCATCTATTTTTTCAAAAAAAAGGCATTATTCATGAATCATCTTGTGTGGACACCCCCTAACAAAATGGAGTGGCCGAAAGAAGGATGAGACACCTTCTCAATGTCACCCGCACTCTTCTTCACCATCATCAAGTTCCAAAACAGTTTTGGGGGGAGGCTGTGCTAACAGTAACTTATGTGATAAATAAAGTGCCATCTAGGGTCCTAAAACATCAAAGTCTCCAAAAATTAGCCTCCTTCTATCCTGATTTTTCTTTGCATTCTCAACTACCACTTAGAGTTTTCGGGTATGTGTGTTTTGTTCACATTCCTAAAAACCACCAGGACAAGTTTGATCCAAGGGCTCATAGGTGTGTCTTCCTAGACTATTCTCCTACTCAAAAGGACTACAAATGCTACTGTCCTATCCTAAGAAAGTTCTATGTGTCTAAGGATGTTACTTCCTTGAAAATGAGTCATACTTTGCCCCTCTTCAAACCAGCAGTCAGGGGGAGCCTAATTTCAGCGAAAATCGAGCCTTTGAAATTTCTGTTCCCTTGGTAGAAACCAGCCCTTTGGACCTTCACTGCCCTTCCATCATGAACCAGCCTCTATTCCCAATGTCTAGCAGTGCCCATCAACCAGCCCATGTCATTTCCCAGCCATCTCTAATTCGGTACAAGGGTTCTCCATTTGTTTACAAAAGACGACATGACATCTCTACTTAGCAGCCTATCCAATCATCAGTACCTTGTCCAGCCCTGGAACCTACATCAAGTGAAGATGATGCTCCAGCAGAGTGCGGTCCATGCCCCGAACCTATTGACCTTGATCTCCCTATTGCTCTCCAGAAGGGAATTAGATCCTGTACTCAACATCCCATGTCCAATTATTTATCCTATCATTGCCTATCATCTAGCCACCGAGGATTTCTCTCTTCATTTGATGCTATTGTTATCCCAACATCACTAGAAAAAGCTCTAAAGAACCCTAAGCGGAAAGAAGCTATGCTAGAGGAGATGTGGGTACTTAACAAAAATCATACTTGGGATCTCGTGGCCAAACCCAAAACTGTTAAGCTGTTGGCTGCCAGTGGATATTTAATGTGAAATTCAAAGCTAATGGTACTCTTGATCGGTACAAGGCAAGGTTGGTTGCCAAAGGCTACACCCAATCTTATGGCATTGATTATCTTGAAACTTTTTCCTCGATCGCAAAGATGACTTCTGTTCGGGTTCTTATTTCATTGGTAGCAATATATGGGTGGCAACTCCAGCAATTTGATGTGAAAAATGCATTCTTGCATGGGGATTTAGAGAAGGAGATATTTATCGAACTACCTCCTGGTTTTCACTAGGAAGGGGGAGGAAGAGTATGTAGACATAAAAAGGCCCTCTATGGGCTCAAGCAATCTCCACGTGCTTGGTTCGGCCGGTTTTCTAAAGCTATGCTATCTATGGGATATCATCAAAGCAGGTGGGATCATACTCTCTTTATTAAGCATCATGGTGATTTGATGACAGCTTTATGATAGGTCACTGGTGTACCGGACCTACCAAAGACATAGCGGCATACAGGAAGGTTAGAATAGGGAATTAATACATGCAGGTTGTTACAACCAGCATGTGCGCATGGGGGGTAGTTTTGTAATCCACATGCTGAGGGAATAATCGCATGTGCAAGGGAATTCGGTTAGAGAGGGGCAGAGGAGATGTATAAATAGCTGAGAAGAAGAGCGAGAGGGTAGGTAGTTTTTGATAGAAGAATTGGGAGAGTTAGGGCCTCTCGAATGCCCTGGTTTATTCTTGTTTTCTTGCTAAAAAGTATTGATAGCTATTGATATTTGATTGTTGTTTGGATTTCTATCAGGGTTCCTATCAATTTGGTATCAGAGCTGTCATCGATCCTAATGGTGAACTTGACGGACAGAGTAGGAAATTTGGAAGGGAGGGTGGAAGGCATGCATAGGGAACTTGATGCCATGAGGGGTGTGGTTCAATCGGTGGGGAAGAAGGTAGCAAGCTTGCTAGAACAGTTTGCTTGGATGAGAACGAGGTGGGAAGAGCAGGATCAACAACAACAACAACATATCCAGCCGTTATCCCACTATGTGGGGTTAGCTACATGAATTCTAGACTTCTATGTGGGTTACATCCCAACAGATAGTTTGTCTAGAATTCATATTTGGATCCGACTAGGTTTTACGCTGGCTGTCGGCTACCTAATGCAATCCTCCTCCTTTATCCGGGCTTGAGACCGACAGTGGATAATATCCCCTGGCGGAGTAATGATGAAATGAAGTTTGAACACCATCTTCACATAGAGAAATTTCATGAGATGGTGGTGAATGAAGATAATTGATATAGTTGTTTTCCATAACTTAGTTGACATGGTGAAACCAACAAGTACAATATGGAAACACAACAAGTACAATATAGTTGTGGGAAGAGCAGGATCGAGAGAGGAAAAATGAGGAGAGACGAGAAGACCGGGAGAAAGGGAGGAAGGGGAAGCGAGATGAGGAAGACCAGCCTGCGGATTCGCCCTTGTCAAGGGAGGGAACGCCGGTGTACCGTGGGAGACGCCTGGAAATACCCATCTTCGAGGGAGATGATCCAGATGGCTGGATCTTTAGGGCGAAGCGCTACTTCATTGTGAACCAGCTATCCGATGCGAAGAAGTTGGACTCAAAGGCTCTTTGTTTTGAAGGAGCTGCTCTTTCTTGGTTTTAGTGGGAGCAAAGACAACAACGGGTGAGGACCTGGGAGGAGCTCAAGGCGATGTTGAGGAATAGGTTCAGGCCTGTGTAGGAAGGCACGGTGGAAGAAAGGGTCCTTGCATTTCGACAGTGGGGGTCCGTCAAGGACTACCGCCTTGGCTTCGAGACTCTGACCTCACCACTCACAGGCATGCCAAAGGCATTGCTGGATGGCCACTTTTTCAACGGAATGGAGCCGGTCATCCAAGCCGAGATGAGGGTGTCGAGGCCGATTGGGCTGGAGCAGATTATGGACCTAGCCCAACCAATTGAGGAGATCAATCTGGTGATTCATGGAAGCATTTTTGGACCCGGCCCTTTCGTCCCCAATTTCGAATCACCAGCGGGTAGTGATATTGCCTCCTCTGATGTTGGCACAAAAATGGGTGATGCCCAGCCTCACCTCATCACACTGGCCTTCGGCAGTCGCTAAGGCGATGGGTGAGGAGTTGGGAGTTGCGGTGTTGGCTGACGAGGTGAAGACGGACACAACAACATTGTGTTTGGAGGGTGTTGCACTTCCATGGGCCCAGTGGGAGCGAAGGAGACGAAGAGAGATTCGTGTGGGTAAGAAAGCAAACCTGAAAGACGAAGCCATAGGGTGCCGCCATCGCAGCTCTGCTCAAGCAATGGTGAAGAAGGGAAGGCGAAGAAGAAAAAGCCAGTGACTAGACAACCACAAGGTGATAGCAAAAGCGTCAAGAAGAAACGCAGGAAGAAGAAGAAGCTTCAGAAATACCAAGCTCTAGTCCCAACCAAAGACACCGCGATGCCAATTCAGTTTGATTCGGACGCCGACAATGATTCCTCCTCTGGTGAGACGAAGCCCGAGAAGATCCAGAAACTTCTCGAGCCCTACACCAGGTACCAGCGGATTAACTTCCTTGTCGGTGCCGCCGTGCCCGACACTTTCCTCTTCACTCGCTTCGCGATGCCGCGGATCGCGACATATCTCGTCGCAAACTCGTCGTCTACGGCTTCGCGTGGGACACGACGTGAGAAACCTTAGTCTCTGCCTTCGAGTCATATAACGAGATTGAGGGCTGCAATGTCATCTTCGATCGGGTCATGGGCAAGCCCAATGATATAGAAGTTCCACTTATGATAATGGAGTCTTGTTTAAATTCTGATTGGCTCCAACACTGTTTTCACTCTTGGGCACAGAGATGTCAGACTGCAAACAGTGCTGAATCTGTTGAAAGGCTGAAGGAGGAATTGGTTGATTCTACTCTGTGGGATGAGTTAACAGATTTTGGGCTTTCAAGGGTTGGTCTCATCAACAACACTGATGACTTATCTGGTCCAGCTGTTAGTGGGACATCGCTATTGGGAGAAGATGAACCTCAGTTAATTACATCTGAGCATCAACGAGAAAGATGAAAGAAACGGTCTGCTGTTGGAACACCTGACTATTTGGCTCTCGAGATTCTCTTAGGGACAGGGCATGGTGCAACTGCGGATTGGTGGTCTGTGGGTATCATTCTATTTGAGCTGATTGTTGGTATCCCACCTTTTAATGCTAAGCATCCTTAGATAATATTTGATAATATTCTTAACCGAAAGATACCTTGGTCCCGGGTACCTGAAGAAATGAGCTATGAAGCCCAATATCTCATTAATCGGTTATTAACTGAAGATTCTCATCAGAGACTAGGAGCAAGAAGAGCCTCGAAGGTGAAGCAGCATGCATTTTTCAGAGATATTAACTGGGACACCCTTGCTAGACAGACGACTGCTTTTGTTCCTTCATCAGAGAGTGCACTTGACACCAGTTACTTCATGAGCCAGTACTCGTGGAATTCTGCAGAGTAACATGTTTTCTATGCTGCTAGTGAGTTTGAGGACAGTGAGAATGGTAGCACCACTGGTAGTAGCAATGGTGCAAGCAATCGCCACGATGGATTGGGGAGCCCTACAATATGATTCAGCAACAATTTCCTACTTTTCACCTTGAGGACAAGGTGAAAGTGCGGGAGGGGTGTATTGATAGGTCACTGGTGTACCGGACCTACCAAAGACATAGCGGCATGCATGAAGGTTAGAATAGGGAATTAATACATGCAGGTTGTTACAACTAGCATGTGTGCATGGGGGGTAGTTTTGTAATCCGCATGCTAAGAGAATAATCGCATGTGCAAGGGAATTCGGTTAGAGAGGGGCAGAGGAGATGTATAAATAGTTGAGAAGAAGAGGGAGATGGTAGCTAGTTTTTGATAGAAGAATTGAGAGAGTTAGGGCCTCTCGAATGCCCTGGTTTATTCTTGTTTTCTTGCTGAAAAGTATTGATAGCTATTGATATTTGATTGTTGTTTGGATTTCTATCGGGGATCCTATCAGATACTAGGTCTTCAAACTGTGCGGTAGACAATTCTTTTGTTAGAATATCAGCCACTTGACACCTTGATGGCACATATGAGATATTGAGGAGACCTGAATCAAGCTTTTCTTTGTGGAAATGATGTTCAATCTCAATATTTTTTGTCCAGTCATGTTCGACCGGATTATGAGCTATACTGATCGCTGACTGGTTATCACATAGAAACTCAATGGGTCTTTGTACTGGAATTTTTAGATCTTCTAGTACTATTTGCAACCATAGAAGTTCGCATACTCCTAGAACCATAGCTCGAAACTCAGCTTCTGCACTTGATCTTGCTACAACTCCTTGCTTCTTGCTTCTTCAAGATACCAGATTACCTCTAGGAACACACAATACCCAGTTGTGGATCTCCTATCAACTAGACCCCCCCCCCATAGTCAGCATCCACATATTCTTGAATCTTTAAAACATCCCCCGAGGTAAATAAGATTCCCTTACCTGGTATAGCTTTAAGATAATTCAAAATCCTCCTTACTGTTTGCATATGTTTTGAGGAGAGATTATGCATAAATTGACTTACAAGGCTCATTGTCTAGTATGTGAGAGATAAATCAGCTTGCCCACTAGACGTTGAAACCTCCCTTTATCTATCTCCTCATCTTTGGTATTTACTTGCAACTTTAGATTTGGATCCACTAGTATGCTAGATCCTTTTCCTCCTAGAAGCCCTGTTTCTATAAGTCCGTAATATACTTTCTTTGTGACAAGAATATGCCATCTTTTGAGTATGCAACCTCAATGCTCAAGAAATATTTCAACACCCCAAGTTCTTTAATTTCAAATTCTTTAGCCAAGTTCTGCTTTAAGATTACCTGTTCAGCAGTATCATTACCAGTAACCACAATATCATCCACATATACAAGTAAAGTGTTATGGTCCACTGTAAGGTATGGGACTTGTCCCACATTGGAAGTTCAGGCTTCTGATGTGGGGTTTACAATCTCTTGGGCACCCTCTCCTTAATAGTTAGCTTTTGAGGGTGAGTTCTACCCGAGAGTTGTAACAATGGTATCAGAGCCAGCCCCATGGCTCCCAGTGCAAATGAGCGGCGATGTTGGCATTGCAGTGTTCACCCGAGACTAGCAAAGACTAGTGCACAGCCTGCTGTCGTGGGCGTCGGGCTGCGGAGCGTGGTGGTATGTTATGGTCCACTGCAAGGTATGGGACTTGTCCCACATTGGAAGTTCAGGCTTCTGATGTGGGGTTTATAATCTCTTGGGCACTCTCCCCTTAACAGCTAGCTTTTGAGGGTGAGTTCTACTCGAGAGTTGTAATAGTATTCAAGCTAGGGATGAGTGATATACATTCCCCAGCTTGAGGGGGAGTGTTGGTGATAGCAAATTTCTGAGAGTCCTATCAAAGGGAGACTTTTATCTCTATCTTCTTCTCTTAGTATTTATCCATGTGTATTATTAGTTTTTTATTTTCTATTTTATTGTGTTTTGTAATCTGATCTCTTCCTACAAATTAGGAGAGATATTAGAGAGTAGTAGTGAAGTAGGAGTCTTTAGGGTTCAAGAGTGTATGTCTATAAGAAAGCCCTTGTATCAGTTTTTTACATGAAGAATTAGATTGATTTCTTCTACAGTAACATAACACATTAACATAACATAGCAGCTATCGTATAGCAATACAGTGAAGCTATCAGGACCATGAGCATTTGTTTTCTCTAACATTCAACACTTTACAACTTGCTTCAACTCACCATGTTCAGGCACCCTTTTTCCAAAATGCTACAGAATTCTCACAAACTTGTGGATCCTTAATTCCAACTTCTACAATTCTCGACCAAAACGGTACGAGTTATGAATTTATGAACATCTTGTGAAACCTAATAAAAAATGAAGGCTGCTCGTTGTAATTCTTTAGTGTTAATGTCCACTACCTGATTGTTGCTACAAACAAGTCGAATGAGTTAACATAATACGAGTTTTTCTTTTTAAAAATTTAAAATTATCACCAAGAAACTTCTACAAAATAAAACTCAGAATTTATTCCCACACTAAAAATCTCAATCACATCACTCAGTGACTTTTGTCTGGAAAAGAGTGAAAGATGGAAATACAGAACACATGTATTTTTCAAAGAATGGTCTAAATGCAAATACAGTTTATGCTTTGGAAGGCAAAACATAAACTGCTAATGCAATTTATGTTCTTTTTATTTTTTTTCCCCATGCATACAAAGGATTAATTGTTGTGTTTCCATATTGTACTTGTTGGTTTCACTATGTCAACTAAGTGATGGAACACAACTATATCAATTATCTTCATTCACCACCATCTCATGAAACTTTTCCATATGAAGATGGTGTTGAAACTTCATTTCATCATTACTCTGCCAGAGGATATTATCCACTGTCGGTCCCAAGCCCGGATAAAGGAGGAGGGTTGCGTTAGGTAGCCGACAGTCAGTGTAAAACCTAGTTGGATCCAAATATGAATTCTAGACAAACTATCTGTTGGGATGTAACCCACATAGAAGTCTAGAATTCATGTAACCAACCTCACATAGTGGGATAACGGCTGGATATGTTGTTGTTGTTGTTGCATACAAAGGATTAACTGCAATGTGGTTATGCTTTTTTTTCTTTTCCCCCAAAAAATCATGCTTGTGTTTTTCAACGTTGAATGGGTGAAGTGGGAAGAGTTTTAGTGAGAATAATTTTAGTTTTGAGTTTTATTTTGTAATTTTTTTGTAAATAGTTTTAAATTAAAAAAATTCTCCAAAATGCAACAATATAATCCCCCAAATTTAAGCTGAATGTCAACCTTTTACTTGAGTGCAGCTACTTCAATGATCAATCCAACAATTGACTGTCCCCTCTGGTGGCTCTATCTCTTCAATCCTTCTAACTGTTGATCCATTCAGTCTACTGTTGGTCGACTTTCACCCCTACACATACACAATCGTTATCAAAGTGAACAAGCTAGTCTGTCACCTCTACACAACACCATTCTCTTTTCATATCCTCAGGCACAATGCCACATGTTTATGCGGGACTCTCATGTACAGACCATGGAAATGTCTTTCATCTGGAATGAATGTCTTCTCAAAAGCAGCTGCAATTTCACGCACTAGACTTTATATGGAGTTATTGAACCTCAGCCTGTTTAAAATACATGGAGATTATCATATTCGTTTTTTTTTGCTGAGTAATACCTGGAGATTATCATGTTCACTGTTTATGTTCCTCTTGTTTGTCCTATTTGTTTATGTAATAGTATTTCCAATATTTTAAGTGGCTGTTCTACAGAAGCCTGGCCTATTTGGTTGTTTATTATGGTTTTGAAGTAGGTTTTACAATTATCATTTGGATATTTTTGGCTGATCATAATGTTTGTTATGGCTTATTCAACTTTTTAATACCTTTTTATATTTTGACTCTGGTAGTTGTTACTCTTTAATTATATTTAGCATGTGCCTGACATTAAAGTCTTTAGATTCTTACTGTTTGTTAAGTTCCTCCTACACCAACTTATCAACTGTGTTTGCCCTTCTTGTTCAGACATATCATTTGTCTTTTTGGACTTGGCTGTTACCTGCTGTTTAATCTATTTCCTACGCATCTTGTTTTGCAGGAGCGGCAACAGAAACGAGCTGCAGAAGCCAGGAATTTTGGTCCTGCTCAAACTGCTGCGGAAGCCACCCGCCAAATGTTAACTAAGAAGGTACATTAATTCTATAAATAGTTGAGGACTTAGGACTTACTTCAAAAATTAATGCAATTCCAAAACTATTATTAAGGATCAAATTTTCACAAAGTAAGCAGCCAGTGCTGCATAGTGCTAAAACAGTATCAAATAATGAAGAGGTAGAAACAGAAGCATCACTTGTAATAGTAGAGCCTTGCAGAACATATAATTGACCTTATTGTTTTGTGCCTTTCATTACTGTGGAATTCCAGCTATCCGAGAGTTTCCTAAATCAAAGATTCTAATTAGTTGATCTTAGTGATTAGTTGTCCATTTAGTGTCTTCCTAATTTGTGTAGATTCTGTTTTTTGTATTTAGTAACTTCCTAAAATGTATTTAGTTAAGTTGTATAGTTCCCTAAAATGTATAGTTTCCTTGGCTGTTTTTGGAAGGTCCTACTTTTATATATTTGTAAGTTTTTCAGTCAAATAATAGAGAGAAAATTATTCTCCAAATCTTCATGGTATCAGAGCAGTTGAGTCTGATCCATTGATTGCTTCTCTAGTAAGCCATCATGGCAAGTGGAGGCGAGATCTCGTCATCTAAGGTGACGTCGGGTTCTGGAGGAACGGCTGCTCCAATTTCCAGCATTCCTGAAGGTCTATTCTTCAGATTACTGCACACAAATTGAACGGCCAGAATTTCATCCAATGGTCACAATTTGTCATGTTGTTCGTTTTTGGAAGAGGTAAGGAGGATTATCTCACCGGACTTGCTATTCAACCACAAGAAACTGATCCTACCTACAAGATCTGCAAGGTGGAGAACAGTATGGTCATGTCATGGATGATAAATTCCATAACAAATGAGATAGGTGAGAACTTTGTGTATTACAAAACTGCAAAAGAAATTTGGGATGCAGTTAAGGAGACTTATTTCAATGTTGACAACACTTCGGAAATATTTGGAATAAAAAATGTGCTGCACGAGCTAAGGCAACGAGATATGTCCGTAACAGTCTATTTCAATGCCTTGACTCGACAATGGCAGCCGTTGAATATTCTTCAAAAAAAAGTTTGGAAGTGCCCGGAAGATGGCCAACAATACAGGAAGATTGTTGAAAAGATTGGGCCTACCAATTTCTCCTTGGACTCAAGAAGGATCTAGATGATGTGAGAGGAAGAACCCTAAGTATCAAACCTCTTCCAAACCAGATCTGGCTATGGGCAATTGGGTCAAAACTCAAAACTAGATCCAGTTGAGATTTGGGTTGCTATCTTGGCTGGGCAACAAGCTGAGGTTGCCTTCATTAATGGCAATCGCCTTGATGGAGGCATGGAGGCTTGTCGATGGTAAAAGAAAACGGCCAAGGGTAGTAATGGTCGACAGTAACAACGAAGGCCAGTGGCAGAGGCGGCTGTCGCGATGAAAGGGGAGGTCGTTAGTGACCACAATCTAATAGGGGCGGTCACACAGGGGTGGTCGGACAACGACGACAGTGGCAGAGGTTGTGTGCGCCATCAAAGTTAGCAACAGTGGTGTCAAGAGGCGGCAACAACGACGACTGATGTGGAGTGAGGAGGCAAGGCAGAGAAGAATGGGTTGTCATTGGCAAATTCGAAAATGACCAAACAAAGGCCGAGATGTAGAGCGTGGACCGTGTTGTCGGTGGAGGCAAGCAGTTGATCATGAAGAGATAAAGGCTGCCACGAAAAGGAGGATTTATAACATCGGCGGCGATCGTTGATGGTGGCAATGGCGACGTGTGGCGGTTATCGGCAGTGGCTAGTCGCGTTGCAGAGGGTTGAATGGTTTGACGGTGGCAGGAGGGTCACGATGCAACAAGGATCGTCGCATGGTGTTTGTTACGAACAAACAAGTAAAACTCTAGGGAAAAACTAGAACAAGTTCAATCATAGAAAACATACCGTCATGGCTGGAAGCTTACGCAAGCATACACACAGAAAATATAAATCGTAAACCAAAAATAGAATAAAAGGAGAGGCCAAGGTTTTACCATAGTTCACCCCAAAATAGGGGTACGTCTACATTGAGCTCCGGTGAGAAGAGCTCACTGCACTATGAATGAAGAACGAAGATTACACCCTCAAACACTCACAAACACACTCTGTACATCAATGGTTCTCTATCAAAATGCCTCAATAATCACAAATACAGATTAGAGGCTAGTCCTATAGAACAAGAGAACAAAGAAGAAAATTATACAGAGCATTTATAGAGCAAACGAAGGAACCCCTAAAACCCTAGCCCGAAGACAACCTCCTCTCATTTTCTCCCTCTTTCTTCTTTTTCACTCATCTGACGCTCCATATCCCGAGGAGAGATAAATAGCAATTTTTGATGGTTGGGATGGAACCTCATAAAGGTTGGATGAGCAGCTGAGATCAGATCGTGCAACACGATCTCTTTTTCCAGTAGAAAAGTAATCGGGCCCCTCATGGACAGAGCGGATGGTTGCTGCATGTGACCATCCTGTAGGTGCCACATGGCAGCCTGCAGTTGCCGTAGGTGATCGTCCAATCCGCTAGACCACACGACACCGTTTGATGCTTCAACTAAAATCACATCAATCTCCACCTTGAAGCATCAAACCCCAGGTGAACTCTCATTCTCATAAAAATGCAGCATGCTTTAATACTTACCTTCACAACTCTTGTTGGCTATTTGATCAACCAACTCCTACAGTCAGCACCTTTCTACCCATATCTGTTGGGTTACTTTCTGTAGGCACCTTCAGAATGTTCATAGTGCCATTACCTACCAAATCTCTTACATAATGATACCTGACATCCACATGTTTTGTTCGTTCATGGTACACCAAATTCTTGGACAGGTGAATGACACTTTGGCTGTCTGAGAATACCATCACTTTGCTTTAAAGCAAGTGGGTCTCTTTTAGAAGGCCTTGAAGCCATACAGCCTCTTTGAAGGCATCAGTCATAGCTACGTATTCAGCCTCATTGGAGGACAGTGCAACAAGAGGTTGCAGTTGTGATTTCCAGTTGATGCAGTGTAACATCCCACATGGAGCGATAGGAAGGATCGAAACAACTTACCCTGATAGGGCTACGTGAACTTCCCAAGGGTCACCCATCATTGAGTTTTCCCAACTTAAACACACTTAACACAGGAGTTCTTTGCTTACATTTGTCATGACCCCAAGGAACCCTTAGGATATATTAGTAATACATGTGTTTTCCTTATTAGTTGTTTTTTCTATTGTTGTTAGCATTTTCAATTGTAAGCCTATAAATAGGCTTGAGTAGTTAGAGGAGGGGTAATGATTGAATTGAAGAATACATTTCAAAACTCAATTTCTCTCTCTTAATTTCTCTCTCTCGGTTCTTCTTCTCTTCCTTCCCTATTTCTTCTATTTCATTTCTAAACCTCCGTCCTTGCTGCTTTCTCTTCCCCAAATCTCTCCAAATTCCTATCACAACCTTAGCCAAACCATAGGGTTGTGACAATTGGTATCAGAGCAACCAATCCTTGGCTGTGATTTGATTCGATTTGAAGAGAGCCGTCCATTCAAGTTGTGAATTCTTGGCTGTGTTCAAGTTTTTGTTCGTTAAATTAGCTTCAGTAATTCTGTTGGTGGAATTCTCGACTGAGGATCTGGATCAAGGTCCAGATTGTGAAGGTGTGTGAAAACGACCTAGCCAAGCCGTTCCGACGGTGCTTCCGATAATTCCTGGAGTCATTTCAGCTGATCCGAATTAGCAGACGAGCAGGCCAGACGACTTTGAGTGGAAGTCCGACACTCTCGGTGAAGCGATCTCCGTCGTGAGTCCAGAGTTAGTTTGTTGCATGTGAAAGGGCGATTGCTGTAAGGCAATCTGGAATAATATTCCAGTAAATATTGTTCGAAATTGGAAGACGACTACGCTGGCGATATTGAATTCATTTCAATCGTGAGTAGACAACGAAAAGGAAGGCGTGCATGTGAGTCAGACGAGGAAGTGGTGTCGCGACCGTTGTCAATTGCGGTCGGTGATTGGGTGCGCGATTCTCCTGGGCTGGTTAGAGGCAATTGTTGCCTGGAAATTTTGGCGCATTTCTGTTCGACTTTTGAAGACGAAGATGACCAGTGATTGAAATTCAGTGATTTCGATGAAGTGATTGAACTATGAGATCGACTCTCCTAGAACACGAAGCAGGAGGATTGGCGTCTTGCTTGAGAAATTCGAAGAGTGTTGACCAAGCGAGGAAGACGAGCAGAGAATTGATTGATTAATTGGTTGTAATTTTAGTTCAGAATTTGAAGGTGATTAGGCCAGGCAGTTCTGACTTTCGGTGAATTTTCAGCATCCGAAATCGAGAAACAACCAGGCGATCTCTGGTTGAATCTTAGATTTGACGTCCGAAGCTATAAGTTTAGACGCTAACCACGCTCGCTGATCCACAGTGAAGCGGATCTTGAACGGTAGTTGATCCATAGTGATCGGGTGCAGTGATTTCCAGCAATCGGCTTGGGTTGGGAAATCGTTGAGATTGCAACTGTTGTTCGTCTTGATCGATTGTCAATTGCAGATCAAAGAAGATAGTAATGGCAGTTTAAAGGAGGCTGATCAAGTTGCAATAGAAGTTTCAGGAAGTAGCTCTAGGATTGATCGAACAACTGAGTCGATCAATTGCAGGTGGTACGAGCTGCAGGTGGAGCGAATTGAATTCAGGCGAATTCAGTTCCAGCGGAGGTGGTTTCCTAGCTATCGACCCTTGAGGTGATCGATTATCCACCAGCGATCTGAATTCTAATGTCAAATGACATGGGATTGAAGCAATGGAATCTCAGAATTGATTCCGACGCACAAGGAGAAATGAATCTGGCGCACAAGGAGGTGAGATCGGTCGATGTTTGAGGCTTGGAGTTGGAAGACGGCTTGGCCAGTTGATTTCGACGCAAGGAGCTTGACTCTCGGAAATTGAAGGCGATCACGGTAACCAGGATCAGCAGGCGATCTAGATCAGTTCCGTGACTTCGGCAATCTCGGTTGTGAAGGTGACCACTGTAGCAATTGATTCACACTTCGGATGGCCGATCAAATCACTGTAAGTGAGTGATTTTTCTACTGCTAAAATAGACTTACCTTGAAGCATAACAGTGGCTGCAATTTGCCACTTATTGGATCAATTTAAGAGGTGATTGGGTGAGGCAACTACAAAAAAGGGAAGTGTGGGGATTCAGGATGGACAACATTTCGATTTCTTGGCCTGTGGCTTGTCCAATTCGTGAAATTTCTGCCATGACGAGCAAAACTTAAATGAGACCATGGGAGCCTAACCTGTAGCAGAAGGATGTTGCATGTTCAGCTGGAGATAGACATCAAGGGAAGTTTGGCCAGAAGCCTCATGCATGGGAAAAGAAGTTGGAGATGGGGAGCAGCCAATTGGACCAAGGAACAAGAAGTGTGGTACATGAATCGAGCAAAGAATTCGGCCAAATGATACGTGAAAAGTTGCAAGAGTTTGCAATGATATTATCTAAGGAGTATCATTACAATTTTCCTACTGAATACTTTGAGGATTATTATGGGAGTTTTAACAAAGAAGATTTCCTTAAAATGGAGCAGCCGAAGGAGAAAGCAAAAAGTCGAGAAGCGGATTCACTACCTATTTCCAATGTGGAGTGGAAGAACTGTACCGATTCCAACAAAATTATCAAGGGGAAATGCAACATTAGTGATGATATTAGTGGTGCATGGCATTATCCCAAGAGAATCTGTGATGAACAGATTAATAAGGCAGCATTTGAGGAACTGATTGAGGAAGCTAAAGCTGATCCGTTACCTTTGGTGATTAGAGCAGGGATGGAAGGACCGGATGGTGTCCCAAATCAAAATTCTATCAGAAATAGATTTGATGGTGGAGCTTATAAGGCTGCAACTCATGTCAAGCATGAGTCGGAGGAAAAATTGGAGTTGGACCGGCCAATTGTAACTAAAGATTTCAGCAAGGAAGAGGGATGGGACAATGTTATCTGTGGGGATCACTGTTCATATCTGCTGGAAGATCATGTATCAAAACTAGAAGGGAAGGGTGGCAATGGTGATAGTGTCCTTGCGACTGATGAAAAGTATGAGGCTAATAAAGACCTGAGGATAAGGATGATAGCTGCAAAGAATGAGGATACCTCTACTAAAAAGAAAGAAGACATTGGGCAGATGGGGGGGAAATTCTTTGTGGACAGAAACAAGACTTTTGTTGCTTCGATAGTTCTCATTTCCATTGGAAAGCAGCAGCATCAAACCAAATTTCGGCCTGCAAAGCAATTTGACTTACTCTCAACAGTTAGAGAGATTATGGTGGAAGGTGTGATAGGTCAGATGAAATTAATTTTGAGAGCAACAAAGAATGGGTGGATGGATGGAACAGGTGCTGCAGCGAATCATGATACGGCTGTTTTCGGAGGAAGAGATATGGCAAGACAAAAGAAAAGAAAAGTGAGAGATGAGAACAAGAAAAGGCGAAGAAGAAAACAAATTATTAAGGCTGGAATTGGGTGAATAATAGGGTTAAGAGCAGCCAATTCTTGGGGACAAGAAATGTTTGAAGGGGTGGGGATTGTCATGACCCCAAGGAACCCCTAGGATATATTAGTAATACATGTGTTTTCCTTATTAGTTGTATTTTCTATTGTTGTTAGCATTTTCAATTGTAAGCCTATAAGTAGGCTTGAGTAGTTAGAGGAGGGGTAATGATTGAATTGAAGAATACATTTCAAAACTCAATTTCTCTCTCTTAATTTCTCTCTCTCGGTTCTTCTTCTCTTCCTTCCCTATTTCTTCTATTTCATTTCTAAACCTCCGTCCTTGCTGCTTTCTCTTCCCCAAATCTCTCCAAATTCCTATCACAACCTTAGCCAAACCCTAGGGTTGTGACAACATTCAGCTTAAAAGATATTCAGTTGATGTTGTTTCCTTCCTTACTTATCCTCGATATATACTACTGTTCTCTGGGTTCTTGGGGTATTATATTCTCCCCTCCTTGAGCATATGGCGTCCTTGTTATACGACCTTACAACTGGTCCCAGATCTTCTCCCTTTTAGAGGATGTCATCCTAGAAGCCTGTCAGGAGTCACTCATTGTTCTGGCCCTCGCGCCCCGACGCCAGTCCCCGCCCTCATTAGACCTCCTTCTCCAAGGGTCAGCTCTAATACCACCTGTAACATCCTGTATCGAGCGATAGGAAGGATCATAACAACTTACCCTGATAGGGCTACACGAACTTCCCAGTGGTCACCCATCATTTAACTTTCCTAGCTCAAGCATGCTTAATTCGGGAGTTCTTTGCCTACATTCAACCCAAAAGGTATCCAGCTGGTGTTGTTTCTTTTCTTACTTATCCTCAATATATACTACTCTTCTCTAGGCTCTTGGGGTGTTACATGCAGTTTTCACCCAAGGTGAAAAACATGGTAGTGGTAGACTTCCTTTTGTCTCTTTCTTCTACAAAATTAGAATCTACGAACTTCACAAGATCAAGTGTATGATATCTCTTCTTATAACTCATACCAATGTTTACAGAACCATTTATATATCTTAGCAAATATTTCAGTGCATCTCAATGTGGTTTCCCAGGGTTTGACATGAATATAGTAAGGGAAGAAATTGCATATGCAAGGTTAGCCCTGATACTAATTATTGCATACATAATGGTTCTAATTGCATTAGCATATGGAACATTTTCCATTTTAACAATTTCTGAGTTAGATGTAGGGTTTTGAGATTTAGTTAGAACAAAATGTCCAGCTAATAGAACACTTATAGGCTTGCAATTATGCATGCCAAATATGTGAACAACTTTCACTAGATAGTCATGCTAATGAATTTTTAAGCTAAGTTTACTTCTATCACTTTCTATTAAAACAACATATCCAGCCTTTATCCCACTATGTGGGGTCGGCTATATCCCTTTCTATTGTCATTACTAAAATTTTCTTAGCAGATTCTAAGTCTTTCATATCAAAATTTGTATTTAGCATTGTTTTTAATTCACTGATCTTTGACTTAGACTTGCTAATTAACAAGATTTCATCTACTTATAACAATAGGTAAACAGGGACATTCGAGAGCATGAAATAAAAGCAGTTATCATATTGACTCTTAATAAATCTAATCCCTAGAACAAAGCTGTCAAATTTTTTTATACCATTGTCTTGGGGATTGCTTTAAGCTGTACAAAGATTTTTTTTTTCAACAAACAAACATGCTTAGGCTTAACAAGGTCAATATATCCAGTTGGTTGAACCATATAAATCTTCTCTTCTAGGTTACCATATAAGAATGCTGTTTTAACATCTAATTGTTCTAGTTCTAGATCAAATTGAACAACAATAGCATCATGTGGATTGTTTTAAATTTAACTACAGGTGAGAAATTTTCATTGTAGTCTATACCCTCCCTTTGTATAAACCCCTTAGCCACTACTCTAGCTTCGTATCTAATTGGGTCAGCGAGAGACATACCTTCCTTTAATTTGTACAACCATTGTACTTGATTAGTTTTTGCTTCTGAGGTCGAGGGACCAATTCCCAAGGGCCATTTGCCTTAAGTGAGGTCATTTTCTCATCCATGGCTTGCTGCCACTTGTTGCATTCCTTCGAGCTGACAGCCTCCTCATATGTGGATGGCTCACTACTCCTTAATTCTATCCCTGCAACTAAAGTACAATAAACTAAATCTGAATAGGCATACTTTGCAAGAGGTCTAATAACCCTCCTGCTTTTGTCACGGACTAATTGATAGTCACTGAGGTTTTGAGGTGAGTCATGATACTCCACCTCAATCTCAGGGCCATCTTTTTGTTCCTCTTGATCATCATCATGATCAGAGGTGTGATTCTCATTGGACATAGGCAATGGAACTCCTCCTTGGTCAGGTTCTAATGTGGCAGGAGCAACTAGCAGGTTGTTGTTTCTTGCAGGTTGCTCCACCTCAACTTGAGAGCCTCCTAAAATGACACAATTATCTGGATTTTTTAGTGTGTTGGTTTCTTCTGTATTTAGAGATTTACAAGGGAAAATTGCTTCATTGAATATGACATTTCTACTGATAAGAATTTTTATTCTACCAGATTGTCTTTCCCATAGTCTATAGCCTTTGGTCCCTTCTTGGTAACTAACAAACACACTTTGTGGACCTAGGTTGTAATTTCCCTTCAGACTTGTGAGCATAAGCTTCACAGCCAAACACTCTTAGGTAATTTACATTTAATTTCCTATCGATCCATTTTTCTTTAGGGTATTTAAGATTTAAAGCAATTGTAGGGCTTTTATTTACTAAGTGGACAACAATTGAGAGAGCCTCACCCCAAAATGACTTAGGCATAGTAGAGGTAAATAAAAGGCACACAACTTTTACAAGGAGGGTTCAATTCATTCTTTCAACTACCCCATTTTGTTGGGGTGTATTCCTAACTGTTCTATGCCTAAGTATTCTTTGGGTATTGCAAAATTCATCAAATTCTCTACTACAAAACTCTTGACCATTGTCTGTTCTTAAGATTTTAATTTTTCTATTTGCTTGGTCTTCCACTATAGTCTTCTAAATTTTAAACTTCTCTAAAGTCTGATATTTAGTTTTTAATAGAAATACCTAGACCTTTTTAGTAAAATCATCTACAATAGATAGAAAATACCTGTTACCATCGTGAGTAGGAACCTGAGAAGGCCCCCACAGGTCTGCATGCAAGTATTCTAGGCATGCTTTCGCCAGGTGAGTTCCTTTATGGAAGTTCAACCTGTGTTGCTTGCTCAAAACACATGGCTCACAGAAATCAAGGAACCCAACAGGCATTGATCCAAGGTCACATTGGTTTGACAGTGCCTGAAGACCTTTCAAGCTCATATGACCAAGCCTCAAGTGCCATAGTTTTGTCTTATCAATATTAGCAATGCTGGCAGAATGCATATTAACAAAAGGAAAATAACAATTATTCAAAACATACAAGCCATTTTTCTTAGCACCAGTTAGGATTAAATCATTTCCTTTAAACACATGCATAGAACCTGATATGCCCTGTAAACTTGGAGAATTACAAGACCTAAAAAGGTTGTGAGATGTGGACATGAAGCCCAAAGGCCCAACGGGTTGTAGGAGATCGAGGAAATAAGCCGAAGGAGCAAGAGGTCGAGCCGAGACCAAGTGGGGAGGGCCCACTCGGTTATACCGAGTCGATATGACACTGCTTCAGTTTTTCAGCCATAACTTTCTCATACGAGCTCCGATTGGGCTGATTCAAAGTCCTATGGAAATATAAGAGAACTATCTACAACTTTCATGTTCTGAGTTTTGATAGATTCTAGATCAATACGTGGGTAAATCAGGTATGAAGTCGATGCACCTACACTATGAAGGCTCGGAGTCAAGTATTGAAGGAAGATGGACTCGAACCGAGTCAAATGGGCAAAAGAAGGCATGACCGAGTGGCCCCCCACTCGGTTGGGCAAAAAAGGAGCATGACCGAGTGGCCCCCACTCGGCCATGACCCACTCGGTCATGCCGAGTGGGTATGACATCACTTCAGTTTTTCGGCCATAACTTTCTCATACGAGCTCCGATTGACCTGATTCAAATTTCTATGAAAAGCTAAGAGAATTATCTACAACTTTTATGTTTTGAGTTTTGATAGATTCGGGCTTAATCAAGGGGTAAATTGAGTATGAAGTTGATGTACCTACACTATGAAGGCTCAGAGTCAAGTATTGAAGGAAGATGGACTCGAACCAAGTCAAATGGGCAAAAGAAGGCATGACCGAGTGGGCCCCCACTCGGTTGGGCAAAAAAGGAGCATGACCGAGTGGCCCCCACTCGGCCATGGCCCACTCGGTCATGCCGAGTGAGTATGACATCACTTCAGTTTTTCGGCCATAACTTTCTCATACGAGCTCCGATTTACCTGATTCAAAGTTCTATAGAAAGCTAAGAGAATTATCTACAACTTTTATGTTTTGAGTTTTGACAGATTCGCATTAAATCATCATGAAAATCGAGCATGAAGTTGAGGTATGGGAACCACTCAAAACCGAGCCAAGGGAAAGGGGAGAAGAATGCATGATCGGCTGACCGAGTGGCCAAGGCCACTCGGCATGACCGAGTGGCCATGGCCACCCGGCCACTCGGCATGACCGAGTGGCCATGGCCACCCGACCACTCGACAGCCTCCGAGACCCTTCGTAGTCCAGCCCATGGGCCCCGAGAATTCTGAAATGGGCCCCGAGATTTTCGTCGCAAATATCGCGAGAACACTCTCTCCCCTCCACTATAAATACAAGGCTTGATTTTCGACTAAAGGTATGCTATTTTGAGCAATTCAAGTACGATTTGATATTTTCTCTCGAGATCTAATTTAAGCATCGGAGGGCTTGCGCGGGGACCCCCACCCGCGCCCTAACGGTGCTCTCGTTTTGTAGGTCACTCGGTCACTAGGCCACTCAGTCACCACCAAGGCCACTCGGTCACTAGGCCACTCGGTCACCATCAGGGCCACTCGGTCACCCGGCCACCCGTTCGTCACAAGATCGCTCCGAGGCCTCTCGTCACCTTGAGGCCACCCGATCGCTCCGAGGCCTCTCGTCACCTTGAGGCCACCCGATCGCTCCGAGGCCTCTCGTCACCTTGAGGCCATCCGATCGCTCCGAGACCTCTCGTCACCTTGAGGCCACCAGATCGCTCCGAGGCCTCTCGTCACCTTGAGGCCACCCGATCGCTCCGAGACCTCTCGTCACCTTGAGGCCACCAGATCGCTCCGAGGCCTCTCGTCACCTTGAGGCCACCCGATCGCTCCGAGGCCTCTCGTCACCTTGAGGCCACCCGATCGCTCCGAGACCTCTCGTCACTTTGAAGCCACCAGATCGCTCCGAGGCCTCTCGTCACCTTGAGGCCACCCGATCGCTCTGAGACCTCTCATCACCTTGAGGCCACCAGATCATTTTGAGGCCGCCAGATCATCAACCCACAAGATTATCAGCTCATCAGACCATCAGCTCTGTTGGTTTGTCAGACCTGAGACTCCATCAGATCCAATTCCTCGTCCAGATTTCCATCGGAGAAGACACGAGTTCCGAGACTCTTGCGTCTGTCCACAATAAAAAAAAAAAATAGATTGTTGTATTTTGGCAACAACAATTGGCGCCGTCTGTGGGAAACGCAAGACAAAAAGTCAACTTAAGAATGGCAAACACTCGTGGACACCGACGAACTCTCTCTCAAGGCGTAGAAACACGCCTACCACCACAAAACACTCAGCAACAGGGAGCACCGCCTCCCCCACATAATGCTCAACCTGAAGGAGACAACCGCTCCATTTCCCCTATCCCGCAAGTGGGGAACCAAACAGTCCCACCATCACTACTTACCGGCTCAAGGCCGCCGCCTACCGACCAACCCGGGACTTCACGACAACCACCACGCACAGTCCCGTGGGAGGAGTATGAAGCATTGAGACAACAACACGTTGAGGGCATGCAAGCACTTCGAGACATGGCTGGTATCCTTCAAGGTATGATGCCTATAGGGACATTACCTGATACTCTGAAGAAGTTTATGCCACCCCCAAAACCTCAGCCAGAGGTAGGGGCCAATTCCTACCAAGAGGCTACTCCCGATTTTCATTCTCAACCTACGCCTCGATGGGAGGGTAGGCCTAGATCGCCACCACAAAGAAAGAACCCTCATTCTGTACCCCAAAGCAATGAAAACCTAAGATGGGAAAACAAAACCAGAAGCCCTCAAAGATGGAGGTATCATGAAACAGTGGCCAGTACGCCAATAAGACATGACAATCAAACAATAACCACTACGAAGGATGATATGAGAAGAGTAGTAGAAGAAGTGCTTAAACGAAAAAAGTTAATCCCTGCAACCGATGAGCACCAACGAAGAAAATGTCCTTTTACAACCGATATATTGGAAAGACCACTGCCTCGAAAATTCAAAATGCCACAAATCACATTCTACTCAGGGAAAGACGACCCATATGATCATGTTCAGAATTATAAGTCACTGATGATATTGCATGGGTGTGACGACGATATAATGTGTCGAGCATTTTCCTTAACACTGTCAGGACATGCTCGAACATGGTTTAACAGCCTTCCAGAAGCCTCCATTTCCTCATTTGGGCATCTTAGGACAGAATTTACTAAAGCTTTTGTGATTAACAGTCGAAGGAAACAGGATGCCACATATTTGCTTAGCATACGACAAGGGAATAAGGAATCTTTACGTCAATTTGTGGATAGATTTCGTAATGCCACCCTGGAAGTCCCCGACTTGCCGACCCAAGTCGCAGTGTCTGCTATGCTCCAAGGGACGCGCCTTGCCTCTCTCCAAGAGTCACTTTCTTTAGACCCCCCAACGTCCCTGGCTGATCTATTTGTCAGAGCAAACAGGTATATCCTTCACACTGAAATTATGAGAAATATGGCAGGGAATGAGGACAAAGAAAGGAAGAGAAAGGAGCGAGAAGGGGAAGAAGAGTCTATTCGACGACAGGAAAGGGTTAGAAGATCAGATATACCTCTGCCCCAGTTCCACCATTATACCAAACTCCTCCATCCTCGGTCAACCATACTTGCAGCCATCGAAGGGTCAGGTCTCATTAGACTCCTGAAAAAGGTTGACCATCCAATGGGGAAGAATAGAGAAGAATATTGTAGATATCACAGAACTCGTGGTCATTGCAGTGACCAGTGCTGGGAGTTAAGAGATCAAATTGAGATCCTAGTTCGTGAAGGACATCTTCAAAGGTACGTACAGGTCAAAGATGGTGATCCTCAAAGAGGAGAAGATAGACAGGAAGAGCGGAGGAGATCAAATCAGAGATGTCAAGAGAGAGAAGAGGGTTACGGAGAGAATCCACCTCTAGACAATGAACCAGTTCATGAGCCCATGCATGTCATCTCGGGCAGTGAAACTATGGTAAGGGACTCCTCCTATTCTATCTAGACAAGCCACGAAAGGATAGGCCCTTAGAAGAAGGCAGTTAGCCACCATTAATGCCCTCAAAGAGAAAACAGGGAGCAAAATTCAGACACATTGAAGAGAGCCTGTGTTAAAGATCGAGAAACTAAACATTTCGTGCTTGGAGGCAACAATAAGACCCAAAATGAAACAGTGGATGTACTCACTTATTTCAAAAAATGTAAGCATTTCCATTACACATTGCTTTGTGAAAGTTTGTTTGCTATGCTCTGCTTACAGGAAAAATAAACTCAAGCCCGTTGCCTCGCTCACGGCCCGGCAACGAGGTAACATTCAATCAAGCCCGTTGTCCCGCCTATGGCCCGGCAACGAGGTAAAACGCGATCGAGCCCGTTGTCCCGCCTATGGCCCGGCAACGAGGTAACATTCGATCCAGCCCGTTGTCCCGCCTATGGCCCGGCAACGAGGTAAAACGCGATCGAGCCCGTTGTCCCGCCTATGGCCCGGCAACGAGGTAACATTCGATCAAGCCCGTTGTCCCGCCTATGGCCCGGCAACGAGGTAAAACGCGATCGAGCCCGTTGTCCCGCCTAATGGCCCGGCAACGAGGTAACATTCGATCCAGCCCGTTGTCCCGCCTATGGCCCGGCAACGAGGTAAAACGCGATCGAGCCCGTTGTCCCGCCTATGGCCCGGCAACGAGGTAACATTCGATCTAGCCCGTTGTCCCGCCTATGGCCCGGCAACGAGGTAAAACGCGATCGAGCCCGTTGTCCCGCCTATGGCCCGGCAACGAAGTAACATTCGATCCAGCCCGTTGTCCCGCCTATGGCCCGGCAACGAGGTAAAACGCGATCGAGCCCGTTGTCCCGCCTATGGCTCGGCAACGAGGTAACATTCGATCAAGCCCGTTGTCCCGCCTATGGCCCGGCAACGAGGTAAAACGCGATCGAGCCCGTTGTCCCGCCTATGGCCCGGCAACGAGGTAAAACGCGATCGAGCCCGTTGTCCCGCCTATGGCCCGGCAACGAGGTAACATTCGATCAAGCCCGTTGTCCCGCCTATGGCCCGGCAACGAGGTAAAACGCGATCGAGCCCGTTGTCCCGCCTATGGCCCGGCAACGAGGTAACATTCGATCAAGCCCGTTGTCCCGCCTATGGCCCGGCAACGAGGTAAAACGCAATCGAGCCCGTTGTCCCGCCTATGGCCCGGCAACGAGGTAACATTCGATCAAGCCCGTTGTCCCGCCTATGGGCCGGCAAAAAGGTAAAACGCGATCGAGCCCGTTGTCCCGCCTATGGCCCGGCAACGAGGTAACATTCGATCAAGCCCGTTGTCCCGCCTACGGACCGGCAACGAGGTCAAACTCGATCGAGCCCGTTGTCCCGCTTATAGCCCGGCAACGAGGTAAAATTACATTCAAGCCCGTTGTCCCGCTCACGATCCGGCAACGAGAGAAAAATAAACTCAAGCCCGTTGTCTCGCCTATGGCCCGGCAACGAGGTAAAAGTACATTCAAAACTGTTACCCCGCTCATAGCACGACAACGAGGTAAAAGTACATTCAAGCCCCTTGTCCCGCTTATAGCCCGACAATAGGGAGGAAAAACAAACGCAAGCTCATGGTCTTTCTTAAAGCCCAACAATAAAGGAAAATTAAATGCGAGCCTATTGTCTCGCGCATAACTCAATAACTGGGAGCAAAATCAAACTTATTGTTCGATGCATGGTTCGACATCTATGGAAAGCAAACTTACTAGTATATCTACCTCATACTTCTGCAAATGAATTGAAAATCACTAGAGCCCAGAAATTGGAAAGCATGGTGTGCAAACAAGCTCAAGAGGATGTGTATAAGATGAAGCAGCTAAAAGAGAAGTACTGTTCAAAAAGTTTACAGGACAAGATACTCTTTCACCCGAACCTTCCGGTTAAAAGAGTAGGGAGCAATTGATATGCCCTGTAAACTTGGAGAATTACAAGACCTAAAAAGGTTGTGAGATGTGGACATGAAGCCCAAAGGCCCAACGGGTTGTAGGAGATCGAGGAAATAAGCCGAAGGAGCAAGAGGTCGAGCCGAGACCAAGTGGGGAGGGCCCACTCGGTTATACCGAGTCGATATGACACTGCTTCAGTTTTTCAGCCATAACTTTCTCATACGAGCTCCGATTGGGCTGATTCAAAGTCCTATGGAAATATAAGAGAACTATCTACAACTTTCATGTTCTGAGTTTTGATAGATTCTAGATCAATACGTGGGTAAATCAGGTATGAAGTCGATGCACCTACACTATGAAGGCTCGGAGTCAAGTATTGAAGGAAGATGGACTCGAACCGAGTCAAATGGGCAAAAGAAGGCATGACCGAGTGGCCCCCCACTCGGTTGGGCAAAAAAGGAGCATGACCGAGTGGCCCCCACTCGGTCATGGCCGAGTGGGGGCATGACCGAGTGGCCCCCACTCGGCCATGACCCACTCGGTCATGCCGAGTGGGTATGACATCACTTCAGTTTTTCGGCCATAACTTTCTCATACGAGCTCCGATTGACCTGATTCAAATTTCTATGAAAAGCTAAGAGAATTATCTACAACTTTTATGTTTTGAGTTTTGATAGATTCGGGCTTAATCAAGGGGTAAATTGAGTATGAAGTTGATGTACCTACACTATGAAGGCTCAGAGTCAAGTATTGAAGGAAGATGGACTCGAACCAAGTCAAATGGGCAAAAGAAGGCATGACCGAGTGGCCCCCCACTCGGTTGGGCAAAAAAGGAGCATGACCGAGTGGCCCCCACTCGGTCATGCCGAGTGGGTATGACATCACTTCAGTTTTTCGGCCATAACTTTCTCATACGAGCTCCGATTTACCTGATTCAAAGTTCTATAGAAAGCTAAGAGAATTATCTACAACTTTTATGTTTTGAGTTTTGACAGATTCGCATTAAATCATCATGAAAATCGAGCATGAAGTTGAGGTATGGGAACCACTCAAAACCGAGCCAAGGGAAAGGGGAGAAGAATGCATGATCGGCTGACCGAGTGGCCAAGGCCACTCGGCATGACCGAGTGGCCATGGCCACCCGGCCACTCGAGCTGACCGAGTGGCCATGGCCACCCGACCACTCGACAGCCTCCGAGACCCTTCGTAGTCCAGCCCATGGGCCCCGAGAATTCTGAAATGGGCCCCGAGATTTTCGTCGCAAATATCGCGAGAACACTCTCTCCCCTCCACTATAAATACAAGGCTTGATTTTCGACTAAAGGTATGCTATTTTGAGCAATTCAAGTACGATTTGATATTTTCTCTCGAGATCTAATTTAAGCATCGGAGGGTTTGCGCGGGGACCCCCACCCGCGCCCTAACGGTGCTCTCGTTTTGTAAGTCACTCGGTCACTAGGCCACTCAGTCACCACCAAGGCCACTCGGTCACCAGGCCACTTGGTCACCCGGCCACCCGTTCGTCACAAGATCGCTCCGAGGCCTCTCGTCACCTTGAGGCCACCCGATCGCTCCGAGGCCTCTCGTCACCTTGAGGCCACCCTATCGCTCCGAGGCCTCTCGTCACCTTGAGGCCATCCGATCGCTCCGAGACCTCTCGTCACCTTGAGGCCACCAGATCGCTCCGAGGCCTCTCGTCACCTTGAGGCCACCCGATCGCTCCGAGACCTCTCGTCACCTTGAGGCCACCAGATCGCTCCGAGGCCTCTCGTCACCTTGAGGCCACCCGATCGCTCCGAGGCCTCTCGTCACCTTGAGGCCACCAGATCGCTCCGAGGCCTCTCGTCACCTTGAGGCCACCCGATCGCTCCGAGACCTCTCGTCACCTTGAAGCCACCAGATCGCTCCGAGGCCTCTCGTCACCTTGAGGCCACCCGATCGCTCTGAGACCTCTCATCACCTTGAGGCCACCAGATCATTTTGAGGCCGCCAGATCATCAACCCACAAGATTATCAGCTCATCAGACCATCAGCTCTGTTGGTTTGTCAGACCTGAGACTCCATCAGATCCAATTCCTCGTCCAGATTTCCATCGGAGAAGACACGACTTCCGAGACTCTTGCGTCTGTCCACAATAAAAAAAAAAAAAATAGATTGTTGTATTTTGGCAACAACAGAACCATTTTCTGCTCTATAAGAAAAACCTAGCTCATCTAAGGTACCAAGTGAGATCAAGTTTCTTTTTAAACTAGGTACATATCTTACATCAATGAGGGTTCTTGTTTTGTTATCATGCAATTTAAGTGATATGTTACCTATGCCTTTAACGCTACAAGAGTGGTTGTTACCAGTGTTCTAAAACGTGGCCTATGCGGCCGCCTAGGCGTTAGGCAGACCTTTGCTGCCCCGAATACATGCAAATTGGCATCCTAGGCGTCGGGCCCGATTAATTGGGTCTAGGCAGCCTAGGCTATACCTAGGCGGCCAAAACACTAAACAACACCTTGACATTGTTTATATAAAAAAAAAGGGCAACCCGATGCTACAAAGCTCCCGCTATGCGCGGGGTCCGGGGAAGGGTCGGACCACTTGGGTCTATTGTACGCATCCTTACCTTGCTTTGCAAGAGGCTATTTCCAGGACTCGAACCTGTGACCTAAAGTTGTTGCCGTGTGACCTCCAGGTCACACGGCAACAACTTTATCGTTGACATATAAACATATATATATATATATATATAAATTTCTCTACCAACCAGTCTATCTGATCTGTTCATATAAATTTCATTTGTCTTTAACTTTGATTTATCTAAAAATAACATGAAATTATATCAAAAATTTAAAAAGCAAAAACGAAAAAACAACAGTGCGCCTAGGTCCTGCTTAGGCATCCTAGGTGCTAGGCCCCAGTCTAGCACCCGACTAGCGCCTAATGTGTTTTAAAACACTAGTTGTTACCCATGTAAACAGTTTCAGTTTCTCTGTTGTTAAAATTTTAAAACCAATCATTGTTAGGACACATATGAAATGAGTAAACAGGGTCCATAATCCATTCATTATCAACAGAGAAATCAGAAACAATAAGCACTTCAACGAAACAATTTGAATTATTAGCAGTTGTGGTCATATTTCCCCTTTGTTTTTGTTTTCTGATAAAATCATAGCAATACTTTTTAATATGCCCCTCCTTTTCACAATGGTAACATTTTCATTTTTGTTTTTTCTTCTTTTCTTTCTTTTTACCCTTTTGCCTTGACCCACCGGATTGATCAGTGTTTTCTATAGTATGTCTTTTCTCATTTTTACCCTTTACAAATAGGTTATTTCTCGATTTTTTATATGTGCTTAATTCCAATTCCTTAGCCTTAATGTCAGAAATTACAAGATCCAAACTAGGTACAATACTAGTATATCTTAAAGCATGCTTAATAACATTATAGTCATCAGGTAAGGAATTCAATAGAATCATAGTTTTACTGGTATCACCTAGTGCTTGATAGTACTTCTTAATAACAGAGCAAGCTCAGTAAATTCATCTATATTTTCATCCATAGATTTAGAGGTATTCATCTTAAAATTAAACATGCCTTTCAAATAAATTAAATTAAGTGCAGTCATAATAGAAAATAGAAAATCAAGTTTATTCCAAAGGTCAAGAGGGTTAGTCATACCGTCTACCTTTCAGATTACACTGTCACGCAAATGGAGGAATATCAGATTGAAAGCCTCATCTCTGATCTCAGTGGTCATCGCAAGTTGATTTGCGCCATTTTTCGATCATCCAGTTCAAGTGCTATCAACACTTTATGATAAGAGAGAAACACTCTCATTTTCTTTTTTCAGCTTCTGAAATCACTTTTGCCATCAAATATTCCGATATCAAATCGGGTAGACGCCATCTTTGCCATACACGAAGGTAACCTAAGGGGCTCTAGACACTGACTGAGACCCGCACAACAAACACCCGCTGACAAGGACTCTTAGAATACCCTAGACCTCACAGATAGACGAAACCCTAAATTTGAATAAAAATTTCAGATCGAACTTCGCAACCCTAAGAGACGATCTTAACAACCGTGCTCTGATACCACTATTACAAACAGACAAGTAAAACTCTAGGGAAAAATCAGAACAAGTTCAATCATAGAAAACATATTGTCATGGTTGGAAGCTTACACAAAGCAATAATCAAACCAACAACCAAACACACGAACACAGAAATTTATGTGGAAAACCCAAGTCGGGAAAAAACACTGGCAGAGAGAACAAAATATCATTAAGTAAATATTGGTAGTACAAAAGTGATATTAACATAATCGTGGTAACTTAATATCATAGACTTAGTGTTGACTGTATTTTAGGATTATTAGATAGATTTATAACTACTTTAGACCATATTACGTGGACTCTTCCAAATTTGATGAAGTTTCCTAACAAACACTTGACACCTTCAATGCTATCTGATATACATGTAGTTGTAGTTAATTAGATATGGCTATAGTAAATCTGTTAATCAAGAAATCTTCTGTTGAGCCATGTTTAGAACTCTCATTCTATGCATCATTCATCTTGCAATATGTAAATACAGTTTTGCGTAAAATAAATGGAATAATTAGTTAAAAAATTGGTTTATCCTCGTCTTTTGAGTATGAAAATCAGATGAGTCTGAAGTTTGGATGCGACCAATGGCCATACTCGGTATTCGCATGACTCTTACAGGGTGTTTGTCTTTTGCTTTATGGTCACAATGTGCACTTGCTTATTTAACAGCTTTTAGGACATCTTTGTGTTGGTCTATTGGTGTATTCCCTGTTATGAATTTGACTTCCTGATTGTTCTAGTCTTTAGCGAAGATAAGATAGAACGTGGACCTAGAGAAATCATTATATAAGTATATGTTTTATTGGTACATGATAATAATAAGGGCTTTACACTTGGGCTATGTTTGTTTGGGGGGAAGTGTTTTTTGTGTTTTCCCCATTCTCGTGTTTTGGAGCAGGAAAACACAAAAAATCAACAAAAAACCGAACTTAAAACAACACGCGAATTGGTGAAAATGACTTCCCATATGCTAGAAGGGAAATCGTTTTCCATTGCCCTAAAGCGCCTCTCTTGACTTCCCTTGCCCTAAAGCTCCTAAATCAGCCTCCTTTTGCATCTGTCTTTGCTGTTCCTCTGCGTTGTCGTTGTCGTTTGGGTCACCATCTGCGTTGCTCCCTAAGTTGCCATCAATGTTGGTTGCTCTCTCGCTCTCTCTATTCAATCACGACAAGCACCCAAATCGTCATGTTATAGTCAAACGATAGGAAATACATTTCATGAAAATTCTTTACAAGAAATTATTTTCTTTGAAAACTATTTTTCCTTATGAAAACTAGTGTTCTAAAAGGCGCTAGGCGCTAGTCAGACACCAAGTGAGGGTCTAGCGCCTAAGGTGCCTAAGCGGGTTCTAGGAAAAGTGTTATTCTTTTTTATTTTTTAATTTTATGATGTAATTTGATGTTATTTTCAATTAAATCAAAGTTAAAAGGCGTCAATAATGTAATATAAACCAATAATATAACAATAATGGAATGACAAGTGTAATATAGAATTAAGCATGAGAAAACAATTATTGTAGATTAGTTTTAGCTTCAAACTTCAATAAGACAAAAGTAACAAATATTAAATTTTTTAAAATATTAATAATAATTAATAAATATTTGAATAACAAATAATCAAATATTAACATAAATACTAAATTAAATAACAAAAAAACAAAAAAAAAACTAAAGAGGAAAATGAGGCGGAGGGTGAGTTGCTACTGTCGCTGCTTGCTTACTGCTTGCTTAATACTAAATTAATAAGCAAGCGTTGCTACTGCTTGCTTACTGCTGATCGAATGAGGTGGAGGGTGAGTGAGGAAGATGAAGCTACAAGAACAACCAGAGTGTGGCGGTGTGCGAGCACGCGACAGTGGTGACGACGGCGGCGACTCTGCAACTGCAAGAGATTGAGACGATGGAGGCGTGCGAGCACGAGAGAGGCGACAGCGATGGTGACTCTGCAATAGACTGTCGGTGGTGGTGCGCGCGAGAGAGAAGGGGTAACGGGTAAGGGGAAACAAAACCCTAATAAATTTATACTAAATTGATTCACGCGGCCCAGGCGGCTGATTAGGCCATAATCGGCCAGGCGGTTCACGCGGCTAGGCGTTCGCCCGATACCGATTAGCCGGGCCGGCGCCTAAGGTGGCCGATTTGGCCATAATGGCGGCGGCCAGCGGCCGCCTAGCGCCTGGGCCGTGTTTTAGTTCACTGATGAAAACACTTTTCCCCAAACAAACGAAGGCTTAAGTATGATATGAATTATAAAGACCTTACAACTAATCCCATATATCAAGATAGAGGCTTGATATGTTGTCTATACTAACATAATGCGGGCTCGTTTGAAAACGTTCCCTGTAATGTGTTAAATTTTTTTTTTATTTTCAATTTTTTGTGTTGAGCAAATGAAACTGAAGTTATTGTTTGATATTGTTGTCTCCCCCCGCCCCTCCGGTGCGGCTAAATATCTGAAAATTAAAATTGAATATTCTTTATTTTATGTGGTAATTAAATCTATGTTATAATTCGTTGGTATTAATGTTTAACCTAGAAAAAACTTGACTTTTTTGCCTTTGTTTACCGTTTTTAATCAATAAATCTACTGGGCTGTCAGTTTTAAAGAATGGAAGGTGGGTTTGAGTTTGCTGGCGAAAACATAAATGTTGTTTCAGCTGGAAAATCTAGACCCAGCCAATTCTTTTCCTATGTGTTTCTATTCTTGTTCACAGGTGGTTCAGAAAGGTTTGATGGTGGAGAAGAAGAGCAAGAAGGTTTTGAAGTTGTTTGGCTAGGCTTAAAAGCTGGTCGACACCAATTTTAAATCCATGAGCATACTTTTTTTAAAAAGGTTATCTTATTTGGCTAGGCTTAAATAGTCAAAATGCTGGCTAGCTTAAAAGCCTTTATGCCGACATTTGTAAAAAGTTATGGGGGGAAAAACTTTTTTTTGAAGCTTAAAAGTTATGCATAAAAAGCTAATGTTCACCAATGAAAGGACAAATATACCTTCAAACAAATCTGAGAATTTCAATCGATGACCCTTTGCCTTCCTCACCATTGTCGTTGTTCCTTGTTTTCTAGTTGTAAGTCGCTCAGCCCTGTTTGTTGGAATTGCTATCTCCTTTCTCACTTTGTTGTCTCCTTGTCGTTCTTTCTCTATTCGTGTTCTACATTTAGAACTGATTGACGTTCTGCTGATGACTGGATGATCCAATTGTCGATGGAATGTTTCGTTTTTTATTTATAAGAAATGCATGGTAAGGCTGCATACAATAGACCAAATGTGATCCGACCCTTTCCCGGGACCCCGCATTGGCGGGAGCTTCGTCCATCGGGCTGCCCTCTAATTATATTTACATTTGTATTCATATAAATATATTGTTGGATATATAAAAATCTATTAATTAGACAAAAATTTATAATTAAGTACAGATTTAAATAATGATGTATCCTATTTTTTTGTTACTAAGTATAATTATGAAATATAATTGAATATGTTCTTTCATTATAATTGTTTTTTGATGAATTTGTTTGCACAAATAGTGTTTTGTACTTTTTAGTCATTTTTCAACTTTTGACAATTTATAAACTTTTCTTTTACCAAATTCATAACTTTATAACTAATAGCTTAAACCACATTTTATCCAAACACTTCATTAGCATAAAGCAGTTTTATAACTTAAAGTTTTGAAGGGCTACAAGTCAAAGACAACTTAAAGCTCTCCTTAAAAATAGCCTAGCCAAATGGCCAGAAGGTGAGGAAGAAGAGGCATTTGGTTTCAGCAAATCTAGATTTATGTATGGTTCTGAACCCGGAGATTTAAGTTTGGCAAATTGTCGGTGCTACATGTGACGATGAAGAAACATGAAAGTGTTCAATACTGGAAAGAAAGGCGCCGCTCATTTTTGCTACATTTTGGTGAAATAAAGCACTGAATATTGTGAAGAAATAGGCATTGGGAAAGGGAAAAAATGGGGTTGTGGCCTGGTCTTTTGGAGAACATACTGCTTTATTCATAGGTGTTGGACGAAATTCAAAGTTGAATGTTGATAAGGCCATCCGGCCATATAGATTGAATTAGTGTATCTTATAATTTAAAGTTTAAATGTAATTGTTTAGTTTTTAGGTTATCTCTATAATTTAGGAGATAGTATTTCCTAAATTTTAGGAGATAGAACATCCTATCTCATCTCCTATTTTGTAGGAGAAAAGATAAGGATAGGTAGAGTATTTAACTTCTTGTTTTTCAGCATCTTTGAATTAATTCAAGCATTCTTTTCCTGCTTGTTTTCAATAGGCATGACCTAGAACACACAAAACAGTGATAAAATAACACCCCAAATTGGCGCATTCCCCCCCCCCCCTCGGAAAAAAGTAAAAAAAAAAAAATCCAAAATTTTGATTTCATGGAAATCTAAATAGGCAGTCAAATGTTATTTCTGTTCTTGTCTTCAAAATTTTGAAAGCTAAAACTAAAAATTAAATGGTTATCAATGACACCTAAGAAATGATATTTTACATTCTACCTGTAGGAAATAAGTATGGTAATAAATTTCTAATATCTATGAATTACTATTGATAAAGATTGAAAGTTTTGGACTTAAAAGTCAAATAAAAAGTTAGAGATGGAAGGACTACATATGTTCCTACTGATCTTATATAGTAATTAGATATTTCACTTACTGTCTTGAACGTGTAGATTGCCTGATATTTGTTTAATTGATGCAGACACAACTAGAACTGACATATGAGTTTGTAAAATATCTGAGAGATTCCCAACTCTGGAAAATTTGTAAAATAAAGAGTTACTTGGGTTTTTGTTTGGCTTGTATTGTTGAATTGTTTGCCTACCTTTGATATTCAGCATGATCTTGTGACTATTATAGTTATCCATGCATCCTACGAATTCTTCTTAATAATTTAGCTCGTTGTCCATCCATTCTCCCATGGAAAGATCTCCCTCTTTCAATAAGTACATTTTAAATTATTGACCACCAAGTCATTTAAAAGGCTGTGAGAGAGAGAATGGAGAGGAGCAACTTTATCTTTTATGTTATCATTTTTAGTCTGAAAAATGTATCTAAATATATGTGGATAATCCAAATAAGAAATCTGAATAGTATTGTAGCTGAAGACTGATTACTGAAGTGTCTTTTTTCAATGGCTCTCATTTTTTTAATGGATGTCGTTTGCTCCGAAAGCTTCTCTCAAGTCTTTATGGCATACCTGTGGATGTGTTATTCTGAGAATGATGTTATCATTAGACTCTCATTTTGGCATACTTTCGGTCATAATTATTTTCACAGCTAGAATGCTTTCAATCATGTGTATAGCTTTCCTCTTCTGGATTCTAATGCACTGATTCTGTGTTCTCTGCAGAGACTTAGTTCGAAAATCAACTATGATGCACTGGAGAAACTTTTTGATGATTCTGTATGTTTATCATCATTCTTGGTTTGCTTTTCATATTTAGCATGAAATGCTCTATTTTTTTCTTTCTTTGTGTTTGTTTTCTTTATTTTATGGAAGAGAAAATGACAGAACCAAGGTGTGTTCCCTGTATAATTCAAAATTTGTCTTTTTTTTTTTTAAATTCTCACTATGCTATTGCCTTAACATTTACATTCATAGAAATGCGTCATGCTAATAATGCATTGAATTAATCAATAGTCTGGATATGTAGTAAGGAGCTTTAAATGCAATTCTTAGCAGGAGGTTCCACAAAAAGCCAAGAAAAGTAGAACTGAATCATCACATTCTGATGATGATGAGCTGCCACACATTACCAAAAAGGGTACTGAGTCAAAGCATTATGATAGAAGAGATAGTGAATGGGGGGAACCCGAAGATGAATACGGCGAGGATGAAGGGGACATTGAGCAAGCACATGACGACAATTCGTACTATGAAAATTTAGGAGGATATGACTATGATGATGACTTTGACCATGACGGGTTCTGAATGTGAACGAAGAAAGATGAATCTTAGTCTTTCCCCCCTCATCTGGAAGGAGCTTCGAAGTGCCTGAAGATTGAAAGAGCAAGTAGATATTAATTTGTTTCGGCTCAGTATGGTGCATTGTGCTCCCATCTCTTGCGTATCGAAGCCATCCCTTCTTCAATGTTCTCTGAAAATCTTATGGGGATTTAGGTGTTAAAATATTCTTTGGGATGGAACTGTCAAGAGGAAAAAAGGGCATTACTATTATTTGTTTGCTTTCATTCTGTAAAGTGGTATCCAATTGCCTCATTAATGTTTTAACCTTATGGTCCACTTACTGAGGGTCACTTCAGTTAAATTTAATTGTCTCCCAGCTTAGATTAAATTTGTACATGATTCACTAAATCAAATAATTTTTTTTTTTTAAGTCTGCTAATACAAGCAATAGTTACATTTTATCTCGAGTCTTATTTAATTCTTTCTTGTCTTGTAAATCAATTAATTAAAAATAGAATTTATTTTCAGTATTCAATGAAAGTCTTTGGGTGTTACACTTATTGCCATGTTGGGGCCATTGATGCATGCATTATCTGTGTGACGATTTTATGTCATATTTTTCATTTATGTTATTTTTGTTGATAATTACATGTGGTGACAAGTTCGTGCATGGTAATCTTGTTTTAATTGAATTGGTAATAATTGTAGATTTAATTATTTATCGGAAGTGATAACGAAAATTACTCTCAGGCGTGATTGTATAATGTGACATAATTTAGTGAAATTCTTTTATAGCATACATTGATAATTAAAAATATGAAAACATAACATTTTGCCATTCATCTTTACATACAAATTTGTTCTAATTTTTATTTTAGTGTCAAGGTAGAAGGAACAAGTGATGTATATTTAAATTTTTGATGTTTTATTTTATTGATATTAATTCAAAAACAATTACGTAATATTAGACCTTATTATTTTTTATTATTTACTTAATGTTGAACTTTATTGTATAAATTTTGGATTGCTGGAGATTTCATTTGGAAATTTCATTTTATTTTACAAGTCTAACGTCACAACTAATATCAATTATCTTCATTCACTACTATCTCATGAAATTTTTTCATATGAAGTTGATGTTGAAATTTTATTTCATCATTACTCCATTAGGGTATGTTATTCACTGTCAGTTCTAAACTCGAATGAAGGAGGATGGTTGCGTTAAGTAGTTGACAGCCAGCGTAAAACTTAGTCGGATCCAAATATGAATTCTAGACATTATTTATTAGTGTATAATTCACATAAAAGTCTAGAATTCATGTAGTCGACCTCACATAGTGGAATAAAAGCTAGGTATGTTGTTGTAACGTCACAATCAAGTGATTTCTTTACTCGAGTCTAGTTTATGTTGAGCAATTAACGTCATTGGTTGAACTTTTTACCCGTACCAACCAGTTCATAGTACAAACAGAGATCTTTGACACTCTTTGGTGTGCCCGATGGCAAGGACAAGAGAAAAAGGAAAAGTCCATTGAGGAAAGGCTGGTAAGTAAGAGATAAGGCCTAAGAAATCCATAATTGCACCAAGATAGTTTCAGAAGTTCATATATTCCCTCAAACTCTCGTATTACTATTTTTTTCTTTTTTTTTTCATTGTGGGGGACATTTAATTAATTAATTTCCCTTCTTCCATTAAAGCGTTGGGTGAGAACCTGATTGCCTGTTGTAAATTTCACTAGTGTTTGGGTCATTCAACAAAACATCGTTGTGACCTCTAAAATCAAATTGAACTTCTTGTTCAGGAAGGCAAATTGGATAGGTTTATTCTTGATGGCCCAATGTGACCCAAGAGCCGAAAAGGTCTAAGATAATGCAACCAAGAAGGAAATTCTTTAAGGCTGAGGTGCAACAACCAATGGAGGAATAATACTGGAAATCACCAACAAGAATAAGGGAAGTAGGGTTGTAATCAGGCCGAGCTTCGATAAGCTCATCTCAAGTCAAGTTTGAAATCTTGGCTCTAGCTCAAGCTCAATTCTTATTCACTGAGCTCGATCTTAGCTTGCGCTTGGCTTGAGATCGGGCTCGCCACCATGCTCAAGCTTGGTTAGTAGCGAGAGTAGAGGATGCGACGATCGATAACGAGAGGCGAAGCGAAGGCCAAAGCAGCAAGATATGCGTAAGAGGCAATGCAACAGTGAGAAAGGCAAGAGATGCGTGGCGACGACCTTCAATGGCAGGTCTCTTCGTCTTTGAAGTTGGCAGCGAAGGCTTCAGCAATAAGAGGCAATAGTGACGGGCTTTAGTGATGAGGGAAGGCAACGACAAGCAACAACACGATGAGAGGAAGGCGATGAAAGACAAAACAACAACTATATATACCTTTTTAAGGGATGAATGAGAACCTTTGACAATCACTACTTATAATAGGATTTACATGAAAAGCTCACAACTAGATATCCCTCAAAATGATATGAAAGAAAGCTCTAGAGAATTTATATAAGAGAAGTGAAAATAATGAGAGTTATAATGCTCTTCTCTTTTGATGAAATGGTATTCATGAAGCATAACTAGGTATTGATGACTTGTGGAGAAACGTGAATATTGACAAAAGAGGCATATACTCAAGTATCATTTGCCCATTCATTAGCAACTTAGAGTGGCTTGACAACAACAACTTTATCTCTTGCAACACTTTTCTTTATATAAAAGTTGTGAGTTCTAGAAGTAAAATACTTTTTACCTGCACATCTCAATAATTTCTTTGATTTGACTATTTTGTTGAACAAAATATGCATATATTCAAAGAAAAAGTATTTTGCACAACATATAAGCATATTTTTCTTTATATTAAAAGAGAAGCCAATTAGATCCAATAAAGTAAAGAAAAAAATTCAAATGGGCAAAACTGTCCTCTTTGGTCGCTCTATGTAACGATTATATTTTTTAGTTTTTTCACACAAATGCTTGAGTGAAAAATAATAATACTCAATTGAATTCGGCATATGTTGAGTGAACAAAATACACAATCAATTGAGCACAAGGTTTACTCGATTATACAAGTACTTAGTCGATTTCTTTTTAGACTACAGAGACCAACTCTTTGTTCAAGCTAATTCACTCGATTTAAGTTATAATACATACTTGATTGAATAGATAACACTATTCAAACACTAGATAGCTTACAATCAATTAGCAAATATGCTTTCAAAGGAACAATCAATTGAATAATTTTTGGTATTCGATTGGATATGTTATCACTTGAGTATAAAATTCCTATTAGTCGATTGGAGAAAGAGATACGTAAACTTGCTCTTTATTCTTTTTAAGTATTTGACTATGGTATTAAGTCTACTCGATTGAATGAATTAAGATAGTCAATTTGGTATATTCTTCAGTCGATTGCTATAATAATCTAGATACTTGACACCCTATGGCCAATCCAATAATCAATTGGAAATTTTTTTTAATCAATTTAATATTTTAGCATTTTATCTCTAATCAATTAGGTACATGATTCACTCAATTGTTGACTTGAATAATTGAAAACATTTTTTATCACTTGATTAAATAGTAACAAAGAGATATTTGAGCTTAACAAGCTGATACTCAATTGAGTCATTTAATGCTGATAGAATGACTAGTAATGACATCACAACCCAAGAGGGGGGTTGAATTGGTTGCTTAAGAGCTTTAGCTTAATTTGAAATTTTTTTTTGCCTTAATGAGGATTTAGTGCCAAAAATATTGATTGATAAATTGCTTGATAGGATAAATGTAATGAAATAATAAACAAAGAAGACACATAAATTTTTAAGTGTTCAACCAAATCGCCCTAATCCACTACCTTAACTCCTCACTAAAAATTTCAAAAACTTCACTAAATCCCCCTACTTGATCACAAGTAGACCTTTTAGTCCACAAGACTAAAAATTATAATCTCTATCAAAGTAGCTTTAGACACTTGCTAGAAAAATATAACAAGAATTCAATAAGAGAGGATCTACGAGATGAATCTCTCAATTTCAAATTCTCTCAAAAATTACATGGCCTAAAAACAATAAAAAATTAGTAACATCACCATAGCATCCCACCTACTAATTTAATCCTTGAGACTTTCAAATTCATCAAACTCTTGCAAAACACTTGTTAAAGAAATTCTAAGAACCACATGTATATGATTATTTCATTTCATGGTCTATTCTCCTCAAATGCTCACTTATGTCAAGCCCTTACTTATCAAATTTTGTTTGACAATCCTCTATGATTCCTAAGGTAGCCACCTAACATGTCCCGTCACCAAAGAATCCCCAAGGTGAGTAATATCTCACATATCCCATAGTCATTTCATATCACTATTGCATGCTCATTTATTCATAGGAGTATATATGTGCATATAAACATCTTATGTATGCATATACAATCCTTATTCTTGTAAAATCAAAATTATTCCTTAGACTCCAAAGTTTCTCATGACAAAATTCGTCTTCCTAGACATTTGATATCTTCTAAGATTTTTAAGACTTCAAGTTTGTCAAACTTTGCAAAACATCTGTTAGTAAGGATTTAAAACCCAAAACTTTGGTAATAGACCAGATAATTAATATTTTTCTCAACATCCAATAGTCTCCAAAGGTTTCAAAAATTTAATTAATTTTCTAAATCCCAATGTAAAGTAATCTCTTAGGCCCTTATTATTCTTGGTAGCCTTGATATTACAAAACATCCTCAATTTAATAAGTTTCCTCAAACTTTAAGATTCCCAAATGGTTTGAAAATGGAGACCTTCTCCCAAGAACTAATCGTCCCAAAATCTTCTAAATTCCTCGAATACCTATAACCACCATTTGTTGAACCACAAATAAAAATATTCTCAAGTTCCAAGTTTCCAAAAATCCCAAACCTTTTAGAAAGGAGTTATTTCTAATGAACTTCCAGAAATCCAATGAATCACTCAAAATTGCAGCAAGGGGTTCTGAATAATTAAACACTTGTCTCGATCTCATCCCCACTTACTCAACATGTCCAACCGTCCTTATTGGGGTACCTCAAACAATGCGTGGCTTGTCCTGTCACCGAGGAACTTAAAGATTAGTACCATCAAATAAGCATCTCTTTTACTGTTTTTGTCTTTAATGATAATGGGATTTCAAGGTACCGGGTAAACATCATTTCTCCTCCTACTATTTCACCTTCCTCTTTTAGTATATACTTTACAATGGCCTATTTATTACATGTTTGTACATCCCCACTATCTTACCTTCCTTTTTACACACATACGTATTCTACACACATCCCTATTTTTCAAAAGATCAAAATTATTCCTCTTCGGTGTCTGATCTTGGTGGGGGTGTAAGGTCTCGTTCCTCGGATCCTTCTTCCAGCCTTAGCTCAACTATCCCCCAAGTTCATCTTCAAGATTTGCATTTTCTTCTATGGGTGCCTCCTCATGATTCAAATAGGCTTCAGTCTCACGTAGGTGAGAAGTAAAAGGTACAAAATCATCGTAGGGTCCTATAATGCGAAGATCATTCCTAGTATCCATATAGGAGTCAACAAAGAAATCAAATACAATATCTAAAGATCAACGAGATAGGTAACCATCCCATAGGGTGGAAACTATTGTAAAACAGGGGTAGCTAGATCTAGAAAGTCCCCTAACGTGTCCCATGGGTGCATGTATCATCCTTCTAGCAACGCAGTCAACCATCCCATTATGGCATGTTGGTGTTGGTTTTCTATTATATTTTGATCCATCCCTGTCACAGGCCAAGCATCTACAAAGTTAGCTCATCAAATCAAAATCGTGAATCTAACTTGGAAATATCCTCAAGCTTAGCTTGAATCAAATCCTAACTTATAAATTCTAGCTCTGATGCCAACTGTAACCGTTCTTTACATACAATTTTACCAATTTATGTACTATAAAGTTTAAAAGGCGTTAGGGAAATCCTGGACAACGGAAGCGTAGGATAGAACCTGAAACATAAAGATAGGATTTCCAAATTTGTTTAGGGTAATCTAACCTGTTAAAATGTCAAAACCATCCCACAGGTCGTATTGACTTCGCAAGTGCACAAGGTACAACCATTAGCTAACATCATATAACATGAGGTATCCTAACTGCTATTTACAATACAACAATTGGGATTATAAACATATATAACAATTTCAAAGAAAAAATAGAGCTACACCTCTTCCACCTCTTGACCCTTGTTCACTTTTACACCTAAAGTCCTGGCACACTAGATATACTTGGAACATTGAATGTTCCAAAGGTATGAAACACCCGTTAGATTATTACATTAAAGTGAGGTGATTCCAGACAAAGAAGATACACGAATGCATGAGAAATGAAGAATATGCAGTCTCCTCCTTTTTGAAAGCCATGCCAGGATGTTGAAATCATCCCTGTGCACATCATGTTTCAACACAAAGCCCTACCATACAAGCATGTTATCCCACAAGATCACTCAGGATGGCCACTAGCTTGCCACAAACCACATATGCTATGTTGAAAGGAAAAGTAGGACATGCTTTCACAAAGAATCAAGTAAGTATGGCCACAACCAACCACAATTAGTCAATAAATGTTTAACATGAGGCACAAGGGATGTAGGAAATCACTCACTTTTGGTTGTTTACCTGTTACTAATGTTGTTCACACTTCGGGTTTGGGTTTCGTTGCAAATATCATAAGTTCTGTAAGAAATATACTCAATATTTTTTCGTAGGAATGTAGGAAATTTAATTTTCTAACATTTTCCTTTTTGTTGCAGGTAAAGATGAGCCTTGACGCGCCCGTAGGTTCCACTAGAAGGGGCAGTCATGTGCCTTTACCCGCAGGCCTTGCTAGCTCGTGTACTGCAAGCGCCGGTCGTCTTCTTCGATTCCGACGTTATGGACCTGCAACCAGTTTCTTAAAACTGCGATATCTCGCGCATTTTAACTTCGTCTCGACCTCTATTTTTTCCCATGCGCTCCTCTTTCATCCCTCTATGGGAATATGAAAAAAAAATCGAACTAACCTCGCAGAATTTTAATGCGTTTTTTAGTGAACCCAAAAAATCTGACGAACCCATTTTCTCTTCGTTTCTTTCTCGAACTCTCCCATTTTCTTCTGTAGAATCTTCACCTATTTCTTCTCACCTTTCCCCCTTGATTTCACCCATAAAGTCTTCTCCCAAGTGCATATATTTATAGAGTTCTTCGGTGACTCATGTATCACCATGTGTCACCTTGGGATGCGTGCCCATTCATCCAAGGTTGCCAAGTGTCCCACCACCTACACCCTTGGGATTTGTGAGTCATCATTTCCCCAAAACTCCCATTTATCCCATTTGGTTACTTTAATGACCTAGTTATTAATTTTCAAGGATTACGTTTTGACCCAAGGTTTATGAGTATTTACACTTTCACCCCCAAACCCCTTTCTCCTATGTCCTTAGTCTCCCTCAATATTTCCTAGGCATCCTTGATGTTATGACCTCTTGCACCATTTCTTAGAGTTTTTGGTAAATTACACTTTGACCTGACTTCAATAATTATGGTTTTTGCCCCTAGTTCAGAAACTTTGCTTTTTCCTCAAGACTCCCATAATCCTTTAAAATGTCATGTTTCCTCAAATATTTGAGTTTAAAAAATCGCGAGTATTACACCAGACACTAGAAATTTGTTTACGCAATTTGGCACATCTCTCATACGCCTGCAACAAGAGTTTTGGTTGTGCGATTTGGGTTTTGTCTACACCTACAATAAGATAATCTGAAAATAGATGTTTTTGTTAACGTGGTTTGGTGTATCTTACCTACATTTCTAGTAAGATAACGGATGCTATCCGAGTGAAAAATCTTAAATGCTTCACAAGAAGGCAAACCATAACTAGATGCCTTTCGAGAAGATTATCCATTCAAGAAGATGTCTCATGAATAGATGCTTCTTAGAAAATACCATATAGATAAGTGTTTTTTGAAGAGGATAATCCATAAATGCTTTTGTTAATGCCATTTGGATTCATGTCACCTACATCCGTGGTAATATGTGAGTTTTAATAATAGGAAGTATGTTTTCAGGTGCCTTTTACCTTCTTAAATTATAGTGATTAGGTGTGAAGGCTTGTCTTTGCCAGTCCATCCTTAACTTTTTTTTTTCTTCTTTTTAAGTTTGTCCTGAATAGTGGAGAATAAACTGATCGAGTTTGCCTCTGTGAATCAAATATTCTAGTTGATTCCTTCAGGAGCAACATTCCTTTCTTGAATAAGCTAGGCATATATGGAATTTTCATAAAACACTCAAGTTGCCCCTCATAATTTGTCAAGAAGAAGGAAATGAATAAACCTTGTGGTTTTCCTATAAATTATTCCTGTAAGGGAGTTTGAGAGGGGCATGAACACTTTAAACTTTACTTTAGTGATCATATTAGATTTCTAAACCTTTACTTTAGGCTAAGTAGAATTTATATTGAAGGACTTCTCTTTTTTACTTCTTTCTTTTTTGCTTGAGGAGCTACACCCCTCAAGCATCTCTATTTGCACACTCTGTGGGATTCAAATTTTAGAGAGAGTAGTTACCTTGATAGATTACAAGAAAAGGCATTTTTCTCTAATGGGTGTGGTTGCTAGCAAAGAATTTATTCTTACTCAAGGATCTCTTTGATGATCTTTCTTACTTGATGTAACACCTAGTGTTACCGGTGTTAAGAGAATGAGAAAGGGAGTCAGAAAACTTCCAAAAATACCCTTGAGAAGGTGTGGGATCCTTGAGAATGATGGTGTCCTATGAGAGGGTCATTTTGGTAATTTGGATAGTGAAGTCCAATAAAGGGTATTTTGGTAAATTGGAAATAATTCCTATGTGGAATTAGGTGAGTAAGTGAATTAAATCCCAATTTTGTATTTATGTGGAGATATGAGATTAATAATTCATGAAAGGGTATTTTGGTAATTTGGAGTGATTCCATAGAGGAAATTTAATTATGAAAAATAGGGAAAATGGTGGATATTGAATTATTTGAGAAATAATTAATTTTCCCTAAATGGTGAATTAATGTGGTAATGCCACATGGAGGGAGTTAAAGAAATGCAAAAAGAAATGATATTGGTCATTCTTGCATTAATGAGAGACATGATTATATGGATTAAAGAAAATTCAAAAGAAAATGTGTAATTAGTCACCATTAATGCTTGAAATTATGGTGAATTAAATAAATCTAATGGAAAATGGGAAAATGGTCACCCATTAATGCTTTGGAAATTTGTGGGATTTATTTAAATGGAAAATGAAGGATTATGTCTTTCAAAGTGGTCTCTCATGTGATGGGGTGAAAATAGTCCCATTAAATTAAATGGGAAGAAAATTAAATTATGTCTCTCATGTGATGGTGGGAAAATAGTCAAATTAAATTAATTGAAAATAGAAAGGAAATTTCCAAGTGATCCAATCGTTGTGCTTGAGTCTTGAAAAGGCAAAATAATCCAATGGATGAGATTAATCAAGATAAAGAGCTTGGATTGTGCTTTCTCCAAGAGAGGAGACTTGTTTATTTGAAATGAGTGGTGGAGATTTAATTCTCCTTAAGCACATGGATTGTGCTTTGAATGGATGGTGGAGATCCATTCTTGAAAATGGAAAAGACTAGTATATAATGGCAAGTGAGAAAGTCTTGGTTTCCTTTGGCCATTTGGAGAAAGAAATGAAGAAGGAAAGAAAGAAAAAGAGATAAGAAAGTCTCCCATGGAAGAAAAAGTGAAGAAGAAGAGAAGGGATCAAGGTAAGCTTTGTTCCTTCTTCTCTTTATTTTAAATAGGCTTGAATGTAAAGTAAGTTTATTTTGGGATGCCATCTTAGATGGGAGAAAAATGAAGATGGAAGCTCTCTTGAAATGAAGATTTAAAAATTCAAGAAAAGGTAAGGGATGGCCCCATGGGAGGGTGGCCTTGCAATGTGTTGTAAATATGTTTCATAAATGTATATGTTGCATTTAACATGTTCTTTTATGTTCATGAGACTTATGGCCATAGGTTAGTTTGAGAACATGGTTGAAATGGTGGGTTGATGCCTCTAACCTTGGAGGGTTGTGAGGGTAAAGAAACCTACCCACACTTGCATGCATTTGACATCATATAATCTTGTTATGTTCATATTTATTTGGCATTGCACCCTTATTGAGCTTAATAGCTCATGAGGTTTTTACCCTCACATGTAGGTTGTGAAAGCATGGTAAAGTAAAGGAAATGGTGGAATGGCATGTGGAAGCATGGAAAGAAGATTCAAGTGTATGCTATGGCTTATGGAAGCCTATTTTGTTGTGTTTGATTTATGAGATGTAAATTAATTTGATTGTTAATGGCTTGTTAAAGCCTAAGATCATGTGTGTATTTCATATCTTGGGAGTATTTGATTTTATTTTAAAATGAGATGTTGGCTTGTGGCATGTTGAAGCCTAAGTGTGGTGTAAGTCTCATTGTTGGGTGGGTTGTGAGAAGCAACCAAAATGTAAAATAAAAGGATTTTGTTGGAAAAATAGAGTCAAAATTGGATGAAAGTGAGGTCCTTCTATTTGGCTGATTTTTGGAAAAAAATTGGGTTTTAAAGGCCCAAGGAAAAAAAAAAGGGGGAAAGAGAAAAAGGAGTGATGGAGCCGTAGCAACAGGCCGCAGGCGCGCGGCCAGCACCCAGCGGGGCCCCGTGCTGGCCTCCGGCGCGCCGTGAGCCCCGCTGGCCAATTTTTTTTTTTTTTTTTAAAATGGAATTTTGAGAAATTAAGGGGCGATTCTAAATGGATTTTGGGGCCCTGGAGGAACTTTCAAATATTGGGATTTTTTAGGCATTTTGGAGAATGATGCCAAAATTTTGGAAAATTAAAAATGATGAGTTTTTCCTCCAAATTTGATAATCAATCAATGGATTGATTTTAATGGTGATTTATGGAGCCCGGTAAAGCTTTAGTCGAAAAAGAGAATTTAAAATAATTGAGAAAATGACGGTTGAGCATTTTCATGAGTTTTCTTTAATCAAATGCAATGTGGTTAAAGCCCAATTCTGCTAGTGAATCCTGGGGTTCAGGGAAGGGAAGGACGAGCCTAGTTCCCACCTAGGGCGTTTCGTCTTGAAACATGGTCCACCTTTCACCAAAGGCCGGGCAGGTGGACAATTCGGGTGATTGTTCACAAGTAACACTCGTAAGTGGGGGTAGGGCGTTACACTTGAGACCTTTGAGGGCTTTGTGAGGCAACCTGAGTAGTTGTTTCATCTTAGTTAACAACTTTCATCTTAGGCAACAACCTTTCCTACTTGCCTTCACCTTCTCATGCATTCTTCTTCAAAGGGAATCACATGAGGAGTTAGACCTTGAGGGATTTAGGGTAGCATAGATGATTACCTCAAGGGTGAGTAAGATCTATTCCCCCTTGAAGCCAAGTATCTTATTGATGGAAACAACTTAATAATGTAAAAAGGGTTTTGCAAAAAACCTGAAATGTCCTCAAGCACTCTTAAGCTCTCAATATGGATCTTTTTTATTCATCATAACTCTTTTTGAGTTCTTGGTATTCCATGAGAGAGACATTCACAACATTTTTTTCTGGAAGTTCTTAGGATCCTTGTCAGGACTTGAGCAAAAAATGGTTCGAAAGACGCCACTGTGTTTTGGGATTTCTTCTTTGGTTGGATAATAGGGGAGCTTGTTTAAGTGGAGTTTTTCTAGGAGAACCAACGAGTTGACCCCCAGCTCCCCAAATATTTGTCTGTGAGGACTAGTTGTGCGGCTGATTGAGGGTTATCTTAGATAACGTGTGTAGGGGTGTTCTCTAGCAAAAGTCACAATAAGTTGTTTGGGAAGACTTACTCTAGTCTTGGGGCTTCCTTATGTTATAATAATGGTCTAACACAAGCAACCCCTATTCTTACCAATTTTGTTAGGCCTTTTGCACATTTTCCAAAGACTGTACCAAATTGTTGTTGGAATACAACAATTAAAATTTATTAGTTTTAGGAAAGCTCAATGAAGGGCTAGCAAGGCCTAATGCAAAGCAAGGTTGTATAGTGAGGAAGTACTCTACAGGGCAGAAGTAGGTTAAAAGGTGTTTGGGGATTTCTCTAGGAGAACTAGAGTTGAAAGGGGTGTCTAGAATGTGAAAAGTTGGGCTGTGAAGGCCAAAAGTCCTAGAAAGGAAAAAGGTATTGGAGTTGGAAAAAGTCCCCTGCATAAGAGGGGTATAGGTGTATTTATAGCATTTAGCCATGATTGGGACATGCGACACGCATGCGCGGGGGACTCGATACTATTTTAGGCGCAAGATATAGTGTTATCCTAATTGCGTACCGTGTTATCCTAGGCGTTAAGCTCAAAAAATGCCTTTGTGAGAACACCCCCCACCCCATGCACTCGAAAGAGAGCCTCTTCCATGCAGGTTACATTGTACGGGACAATATGGGGCACAATTGTCTGGGAAAATGGTCTCCCATATTCTTCTCTAGGAAATTGGGTTGACTAGGCATATAGCATGTAAGATATTTCTCCTATGGAGCTAGGTTGGGGATATTGCTTTGTAAGGCTCTCGAGGAGAACTTATTCTCCTAGGAGAGCTCCATCAAGAGAAATTCCTCTCTTATGATTGATTCATTTTCTAGGAGAACTCCCTCATAGAGGATATGCTACAACAATATTACATATATACCATCTCCCACACATGTATTATATATGTAAAATTGCAAATAGAGGATTATAGGATGGAAGACTAAAAATGTTTTGCATATATTAGTTTTGTTAAGCTCAAGGGTAAGTAAATACGATTTTGATGATAACAAAAATATTTTTATGATATAAATATATTTCTTTTTCATACAAAAAATAAATCTATTTTGAATTAAAAGTGGGTACAAAGAGTAAATTTAATTTTGAATTAAAGGTGGATTGTCTTTAGACATGTTTCCTTGTTTTGATCATTTATGTCTCAAAACTTTATGTTTGAATTTTTATTTCTTGATAAATGCATTTCTTACTTATGCAAAAAAGTATATTTATTTTGAATTAAAAAAGAATTATTTTTAGACATGTTTTCTCTTACTCATGCAAAAAATAAATTTATTTTAAATTAAAGGAGAATTATTTTAGACATGTTTTCTCTTACTCATGCAAAAAGTAAATTTATTTTGAATTAAAGGAGAATTACTTTTAGACATGTTTTCTTGTTTTAATCATTTATGCCTTAAAATCTTATATTTGAATTTTTAAATCTTGATTTCTCATACAAAAAGTAAATTTATTTTGAATTAAAGGTGATATATGTTTTCTTATTGTTTGAGAAAACCTAAACATTTTTTGAATTTCAAATTTCATATTAACTTTTTTTTAATGGCTGGTGTGTTTGGAAGATGTATATATATAGGGTAAGTATGGAGGTTTAAGATAGAACAAACTTGATAAAGCATTCAAACAAGAGTGAGAATGTTCTAAGTGTTGAAAGTGTGCTAACTGGTGGAATTCTCAACCGTTGGTAACTTGTTTGTAATTGTTTTTGGTTGTAAGTTTGTTATTTTTACTCACTTGTTGTGTAAGGGGATTGTATTTGCTAGTAATGTGCTAGTGGTTCTTTCTTAGGTAAGGGATTGTATTTTGGTTCTAACTCCAATTAAAAGCTAGTGTTGATTCTCTCTAGTGGAACTTCAAATTAAGTCTTGAGAGAAAAGATTAGATTTTTTAGAGCTAAACCTCTATAAATTTCTTTTGTTCTGTGTGGTTGTATGATTTTACTGTTATCAATCATACTGCAATCACCACATATTAAGATCACAAATTTAAGAGTTTTAAAAAGAGCTAAAATTATTAATTTTTAAAAAACCCAATTCACCCCCCTCTTGGGTATTTTTCTAGGCAACAATTGGTATCAAAACAGGTATATAATCTACTCTAGTTGTCTATTACTCTTTCTTGTGATCTTTATCTTTTATATTTTACTATGGAAGCCATTATTGGTAATGGTACAGTCGAAGGTCAGTCCACAAATAGACCTGCTTTGTTTCATGGCACAAACTATACCTATTGGAAAGCTAGAATGAAAATTTATGTTCAAGTTAATGATTATGATGCATGGAAAACCATAACTAAAGGTATAGAAATGCCTACCAAAATAGAAGAATGGGAAGTAGTTCCAAAACCTGAGGAAGAATATAATGAAGATGATATTAAGAAGGCACAAAGTAATGCTAAAGCTATCAATCTTTTATATTATGAACTTTCACCCACTGAATTTAATAGAAGCTTAGGTTGTGACACACTTAAGGAAATATGGGATATGTTACAAGTAACACATGAGGGGATTGATCAAGTTAAGGAAACTAGGATCTATTGGCATGCTTGTTCATAGTTATGAACTTCTTAAGATGGAATCTGATGAGTCTATTTTTGAAATTTTTACTAGATTTACTAATATTATTAATAATCTTAAATCTTTTATCCTAACTATTAAATTGTTACAAAGATCTTAAAGTGTTTGCCAAAGGAATGGAAGCCCAAAGTCACTGTCATTCAAAAGTTAAAGAATCTCAAGACTCTTGCCCTTGATGATCTAATGGGATCTCTCATTACCAATGAGCTAGAACTCAAAGAAGAGGAATAAGAGGACAACAACATAAAAAAGAAAAGAAGTATTGCGTTGAAGTCCATTGAAGAGGAAGATGAAAGGGATGATAGTGATGAGGATGATGAGCTTGCCCTCATCACAAGAAGATACAACATGTTGATGAAGAGGAAGTTTTTCAAAAAGAAGCCTCAAAAGAAAATGGATGAGTCTCAAAAGAAAGAGTCGATTATTTGTTATGAGTGCAAGAAACCTGGCCATATTAAATCCAAATATCCATTGCTCAAGAAATCAAAGAAGAAGACAATGGTGGCGGCATGGCCTGATAGTGAAGAAAGTGAGCAAGATGTTGAGGCTTAAGATGAGATTGCAAGTGTAGTTCTCATGGCTCTTGAGGATGAGGTAAAACCAAACTTTTCTTCTTTAGATTTAACATATGAACAACTTCTTAATGCATTTTATGATGTTTTTGATAAACTTGAAAAGTTTCTACAAAAAATTCTACTTTAAAAAATGAAATGACTTCTTTAAGAAAAGAAAATGATGCTATAAAAATAAAAATCAAAAACTTTGAAATAGAAAGTGTTTCTCTAATATTAAAAATTGAAAGTCTCGAAAAATAAAAAGAAAGTTTCAAAAATCAAGTAAAAGAGAATAAATTTTGTCAAAAATAAGCAAAATAAAGATAATAAAACAAAGAAAAATAATTTTTATAATCCTAACCAAAAGATCTATAGAAATACGTTTTGACAAAAATCTAAAGAAAAATCATTATTCTTTGGTACATGTTTTTCTTATTATGAAGAAGGGCATAAAGCCTACTCATGTCCATATAAAAGAAAATTAGTTAAAAAAGTATGGGTGCCTAAAAATATGCTTCCAAAATTTTCTAATCAAGTCGAACCCAAGGAAGTTTGGGTACCAAAAACAAGTGATTGAAATGTTTGTTGGAAAAATCAAAGTCTCAAAGAAGTGCAAAGTGGTTCTCGGATAGTGGATGATCAAGGCATATGACTGGAGATCCTAACAATTTCCTTGAACTCAAACCAAATGATGGAGGCTTTGTAACTTTTGGGGATAACATCAAAGGTAAAATAATTGGTACTAGAAAAATAGGTAATGTTCATTCCACTATCATTGAAAATGTGTTACTTGTGGATGGAATGAAACATAACTTACTTAAGGGGCGTTTGTTAAAATAAGCAAGATAAGAGGCATTAAGATAAGGTTGGAATGCATTACGGATCAAGATATGGAATGATCAAGATAAGATTGGAAAAAGCATTACAAGATTTTTATCAAGCTGTTTGTTAAATTTTTTAAAATGCACTAGAGGACACGAATGTCTTTTTTTTTTTCTTATCTATAAAGACCAAGATATGTTTATCTTAAGGGGGGAGAGATAAGCATATCTTGAAAGATCAAGATAAGGGGTCATTAATGATTTTTTCAAGAATTTCAGATAAACTTAACAAACATGTTGGAAAGGATAGAAGTCCAGGATGTATCCCATATCTTGGCTTTTCCACCCATATCTTGATTAACAAACGCTCCCTTAGCATAAGTTAACTATGTGATAAAGGATATATTGTAATATTTGAATCATCTAAATGTGTAGTTCAACATGTAACACCCCCTCTCCTAGAACTGCCCAAGAAGAGGTGCTACGGGGAAAATAAAATTAACTAACTGATAAACTGAAATCTGATATCATAAATGAATATCTCAATCAACTGAAATAAAAACTCTGAGTCAATACAGACTGAAAAGCACAAACTCTCTCTAATAGACAATCCCTCAACTAAAATATAAAATAGATCTAAACTGAGAAAACACTATCAAACTCAATAGACTCCCAGACATCTTTTATCTTGAGCGGCTCCACATACACGCACTACTGAACACTACTGCTAGGCCCCACATCTGATACTCCCCTGCTAGAACCTGGAGGGGTGAAGAGTACAAGGTGAGCTACAAAAGCTCAACAAGTAATAAGCTAGAAAGAATAACTGAAGCTGAATCAAAAAATATCGATACTGATAAATAACTCACTGAACTTGTACTGGATAATCACTATCTGATTGCATTCATAAAAGTGTAATGCACATAAACTGTAAACTAAATGTAGGTATGCAACTTTGGCGCATAGGCCCACATAACTGTAATACATACCTGACTGATCTGAATCCTGCAAACATAAAAGCTGTAAGCACAAACTGTGGGCAATAAGCCCCTAGCCCTCTGGTGGCCCCCAAGCGGGCAACTCATAAACTGAACTGAAACTGAAACTGATGGGATCCCCGCAGACAAGCCGCCTGGCGCGCATAATGCAATGCAATGCTCACATAAATGCTAGCACACGATATGTAGTGCTCCATATAAAGTCATGCTCAATGCTCATACCAAAATGTATGCACATAATCTCACAAAATAATGCTGATCATGTTATAATAATGCTGAACATGATATGATCTTCATCTATATATTAGAATACAAAGATTCAATGAACTATGATTTAGGGTATGGGTATGATTAACTTGTCATGTTCTGGCTTATAAATTCAATGTTGAAAGGTATTGAATACATTAATTGAATTAAACTTGAATGAGGACTCACTGGAAGCTAAATTCAATTTCTGGAAAAGTCATCCGAATATCAGGAAGGATATCCGGATATGATGAAAGACATCCGGATATGAAGAAGGCTCATCCGGATATACTGATATTCAAAGCAGAAACTATTCAGATATGCTGGGATGTATTCAGATATGAACTAGGACATCCAGATATCTCATTGATGCATTCGGATATAACTGGGGACCATTCGAATGAAAAATTTAACTTTTGAGGGAGGCATTCGGATATCAGGCGAGACATCTGGATATTATCTTGACATCTCTGGATGTATAAACAAACCATCTGAATATCATACTCGAAGAACTTTAGATACATCCGGATACGATACAAGGTATCCAAATATTTGAACTTAGAGTAATAGAACTTGCAATCCAAAATGGATACGGATTAATCGAACTTGTAATCCAAAATGGATAAGGATTAATGAGACTTGCAATCCAAAATGGATGAGGATTAATAGAACTGTCAATCCAAAATGGATGAGGATTAATGGAACTTGCAATCCAAATGGATGAGGATTAATGGAACTTGCAATCCAAAATGGATGAGGATTAATAGAACTGTCAATCCAAAATGGATGAGGATTAATGGAACTTGCAATCTAAAATGGATAAGGATTAATAGAACTTGCTCATAACTTCATTGTTATATGCATATATATATACGTCTCTGCTTACTGATATAAATTTGAAAACTATAACAAAGAACTAGAATAATCTGAAATTAAAACAGATATGAACCTGTAATGGAATGGATTACAGGAAGAATACTTGCCTGATAAAACTCTCTGATCGAACCCTGGAGCGATCCTAAAGACTCTAGCAAGCCTTTGCTATCTCTTGGCCTCTTGGTTCTTCACATAGCGTGAAGAAAAGCTAAGCTAATGGACTCTATATATAGAGGTATAAAAACCCTAGATCTCACTCCCTTTATAATATGAATTCCTTTTCCTAATATAACTAGGAGACTTTAAACCAAAACCATCTCATACATGGATTCTCATTCTCCTTTAAATACATAATCTCACTTAATTAATAATAATACAAAAAATATTATTAAAACTCTCAAATAATAATAAAACTTTAGAATTACCTTCATACCCTTGCATTTAATTTTCACAATAAATAAATGTTATTAAATGCTATATAAAAACCCTAGATCCTACTCCCTTTCTAACATGGATTCCTTCTCCTAATATAACTAGGAGACTTTAATCCAAAACCATCTCACATATGGATATCTTATAACTAGGAGACTTTAAACCAAAACCATTTCACTTATGGATTATCTTAATCCCTTAATCAATCTAAATTTAATTAACAATTAAATTCTAATAACAGATTTCTAAATGAGCTTAATATCTTAGCATTTAATTTTCACAATAAATAACTAGAATTAAATGCTCTTTAAATACTATTTAAATACTATTCTCTCCATTAAAAATCTAAATTTCCACATTGGAAAATTCCCTTAACTCCAACATTAAAAAGAAATAAATGTTATTCTTTTTCTTTAAAATCTCCAAATTGCCACATTAAATAATTAATTGGCAAAATCTCTTAATTAAATACTTTAACAATTAATTAAATAATTCTGAATAAATACTGGGTTCTCTAACGGGTCGTTACAAAACATGAGTCCAATATCATATTTGTTGGTCAAAGGCATGAAAATATATATATAGTTGATTTAGATGACCTCTTAGCAAATAATATAAGATGTTTATCTGCAACTAATGAAGATTGTTGGATTTGGCATAAAAAACTAGGTCGTGCTAGTATGGATCTACTCTCAAAATTAGTAAGACTTGATCTAGTAGAAGGTTTGCCTAAAATAAAGTTTGAAAAAGATAAAATGTGTGATATATGTCAACAAAGTAAACAAATAAGAATTTCATTTAAATCTAAGGATATAGTTTCAACAACTAAACCTCTTGAATTACTTCACATGGATTTATTTGGCCCAACTAGGACACTTAGCTTGGGAGGAAAGATGTATGATCTTATCATTGTTGATAATTACTCTAGATATACAAGGGTTATGTTCTTAGCCTCAAAAGATGAAACATATGATTACTTTTTAGAATTTTGTAGAAAAATTCAAAACAAAAGTAATATCAAAGTAATTAGTATTAGAAGTGATAAAGGTAAAGAATTTAATAATCAGGATATAAAACTCTTTTATAACATAAATGACATTAATCATAATTTCTCAACTCCTATAACACTTCAACAAAATGGGGTAGTAGAAAAGAATAATAGAACTCGAGAAGATATGGCTAGGACCATGCTATGTGATAGTAATTTGCCTAAATATTTTGGGCAGAACCTATAAACATTACTTGTTATATCTTAAATAGAGCTCTTATAAGATCAATTTTAAAGAAAATACCATATGAACTTCTTAGGAATAGAAAGCCTAAAGTCAGTCATTTTCATGTATTTGGATGTAAATGTTTTATATTAAATAATAACAAATATGGCCTAGGAAAATTTGAACATAAATCTAATGAAACAATATTTGTGGGATATTTGTGGTTTAGTAAATCCTATAGAGTTTTTAATAAACGAACTCAAACTGTAGAAGAATCAGTGCACGTTGCCTTTAATGACTCTTCACCTTCTCTACCTAGAGTATATTTAGATAATGATGATGTTTCTCAAAATAACAATCAAATTTTACCTCAACTAAATAATTCATTAGAAACTCAAAACCCTCAAAATGATTTAAGTAATCTTCCTAAAGAATGGAAATTTGTCCAAAATCATCATAAGAATCAAATCTTAGGCAATCCAAATGAAGGAGTTAGAACAAGTTCATCGATTAGAAATATATGTGAACATTTAGCATTTGTATCTCAATTGGAACCAAAGAAGTTTAAAGAGGCTAAAAATGATGAAAATTGGATGATGACCATGCAAGACGAATTAAGTCAATTTGAGAGAAATAAAGTTTGGTCATTAGTTCCTAGACCTAAAAATTACCCCATTATTGGAACAAAATGGGTGTATAGAAATAAAAAGGATGAATCTGGAATAGTAATAAGAAATAAAAAAATGCTTGTTGCTCAAGAGTATAATCAACAAGAAGGAATTGATTTTGATGAAACATTTGCCCCTATAGCTAGATTAGAAGCTATTAGAATGCTTTTGCCTTTTGTTTGCTATAAAAATTTTAAACTCTTCCAAATGAATGTTAAAAGTGATATTTTAAATGGATACTTAAATGAAGAAGTATATATTGAACAACCTCCAGGTTTTGAAATGACAAATATACAAACCATGTTTATAGGTTGTCAAAAGTTTTATATGGATTAAAGCAAGCTCCTAGAGCTTGGTATGAAAGATTAAGTAAGTTTCTTCTAGATAATAATTACTCAAGAGGAAAAATAGATAAAACCTTATTCATAAAAAATGAAGAAAATGAAATGCTCATAATTTAAATATATGTAGATGATATAATTTTTGGAGCCACAAATGAAAAATTGTGCAAAGATTTTGCCAAGTGTATGAAAAAATAATTTGAAATGAGTATGATGGGAGAATTAAATTATTTTCTAGGTTTTCAAATAAAACAATTAGAAGATGGAATATTTATAAATCAATCCAAATATATTAATGATCTTCTTAAGAAATTTAAGTTTGAATTAAATAAAGTAAGTCCAACTCCCATGAGTACTTCAACTAAGCTAGACAAGGATGATAATGGGAAGGATGTTGATCAAAAGAAATATAGAGGAGCGATAGAATCTTTACTTTATTTAATAGCTAGCAGACCCGATATAACGTTAAGTGTATGTTTATGTGTTAGATTTCAAGTTAATCCTAAGGAATCACACTTAACAGTTATAAAAAGAATCTTTAAATATCTTTTAGGAACAAAAGATCTAGGACTTTAGTATCCAAAAGGATCTTTTTTTTAATTAATTGGGTATTCAGATGTTGATTTTGCTGGAAGTAAGATTGATAGAAAAAGCACAAGTGGGACTTGCCAATTTTTAGGAAACTCACTTATTTCTTGGTTTAGTAAGAAACAAACATCAATTGCACTCTCAACAGTTGAAGCCGAATATATAGCGGATAGGAGTTGCTATGATCAAATCTTTTGGATAAAGCATCAAATGGAAGATTATGGAGTCAAGTTCAATCATATTCCCATTAGGCATGACAATACTAGTGCAATTCAATTAACTAAAAATCCCATTTTTCACTCTAGGACAAAACACATTGAAATTATACATTATTTTATTAGAGAACATGTAAAAGAGGGAGACATTGAATTAAAATATGTAAGCAGAAATGATCAATTGGATGATTTTTTACAAAACCCTTAGAAAAGAATCAATTTTACAAAATTAGAAGAGAATTAGGAATGTTGAAACTTTCTGAATAATTTAGTTCTTCAAGTTTATTATCATCTATGTATTTAACTACCTTAAGTTTATTTTTCCTGCTTCGCTATACATCTCCAGGCGAGCGAAGTATAGGCAATTTGAGGGTGGATTACTCGAGTTGAGGACTGACTCATGAGTATATCTTAGTTTGATTATGACAAAAAGGGGGAGAAAGGACCTTATGTTTTATTTTTTGTCTCGATCTTATGTACTCCCATATTTGTCTGTCTTATGCAAAATGAATATAATTATCTTATATTTGATAAGTTTAATATGTTCTTTTGTAGAAAATATTTTAATAGTTAACTATTTTATCAATTTTTTTATGCATAAAATCAGTGAGAGTATATCCTTAGGGGGAGTTATGTTTATATATGGTAAAATATGAAATTTTAGTCATCATAAAAAATGGGGAGATTGTTAAGCTCAAGAGTAAGTAAATACGATTTTGATGATAACAAAAATATTTTTATGATATAAATCACTACAAGAAATTTGACTTTTAGTGACCACATTTAGTTATGGCCAGTTAAAAGTCATCACTAATGCCAATCTTTAGTGAGGGTCAGATAGAATCCGTCACAAATGATGCACAATAGTGACAGCCACACGCTGTTGTCACTGAATGTAATACATCAGTGAGGGTCGGGCAATGTCGGTCACAAATGGAGGCATAATAGTGACGGCCACACGCGGTCGCCACTTAAAGTGACACCTTCAGTGAGGGTCAGGCAATGTTGGTCACAGATGGAGGCACAATAGTGATAGCCACACACGGTCGTCACTGAAAGTGCCACTTTCAATGAGGGTCTGGCAACACCTGTCACAGATGGAGGGACAATAGTGACGGCCACACGCGGTCGTCACTGAAAGTGCCACTTTCAGTGAGGGTCGAGCAACACCGGTCACAGATGGAGGCACAATAGTGACGGCCACACGTGGTCGTCACTGAAAGTGCCACATTTAGTGAGGGTCCGGCAACGTTGGTCACAAATGGAGGCACAATAGTGACGGCCACACTCGGTCGTCACTGAAGGTGCCACCTTCAGTGAGGTCGAGCAATGTCGGTCACAAATGGAGGCACAATAGTGACGGCCACACGCGGTCGCCACTTAAAGTGACACCTTCAGTGAGGGTCGGGCAACACCGATCACAGATGGAGGCACAACAGTGACGGCCACACGGGGTCGTCACTGAAAGTGTTATCTTCAGTAAGGGTCGGGCAACACCGGTCATAGATGGAGGCATAATAGTGACGGCCACACGCAGTCGTCACTGAAAGTGCCACATTTAGTGAGGGTCAGGCAACGTTGGTGACAGATGGAGGCACAATAATGATGGCCACATGCGGTTGTCACTGAAGGTACCACCTTCAGTGAGGGTCGGGCAGTGTCGGTCACAGATGGAGGCACAATAATGACGACCACACGCTATCGTCACTGAAAGTGCCACCTTCAGTGAAGGTTGGGCAAGATCGGTCATAGATGGACGCACAATAGTGACGACTAGAGATGCTCGTCACTAAATGTACCACTTTTAGTGAGGGTCGGGAAGCTCGGTCACAGATGAAGGCACAATAGTGACCACTGCACATGGCCATCATTGAATATTGGACCTTTAGTGAGGGTTGGGAATGCTCGGTCACAAATGGGTTAGCAATAGTGGCAGTCAGGATTGGTTGTCACTGAATGTACGGATTTAGTGAGAGCCAGGAGATGGTCACAAATGGAGATTAATAGTGACGGCCAAGTGTGGCCGTCACTAAATGTGATATTTAAGGATTAAGAAAGAATCATCAAAAAGAGTTGCACATTAAAAATATATATATATATATATATAAATTTAACATAATTTAGTCTTAATACACTTAATTATATAATTTGAAACTAATAAAATGAATTCACTTAAATAGCGATGGTGTAGTTTTTGAATAATTTTATTTATCTAGTCACAACAATTCTTGTAATACAAAAAAATAATTAATCAAAATTTGTATTCATTGGAAAAAGTTTGATTTTCTCTACGAAATTGTAGATAAAACACTTAGGATGCATTCTCTTTGTTGTTTTTAAGCCATTTTTAGTTTTTAATTTTCTAAAATAATGAATTATTGTTTTTAAAAATGCATTTTCAAAAATAAAAAAAACTTCATGGAAGAGGTTAGATTAGGAAGGGTTAGTAATGAATGATGTTGCTCTGCTGATATGATATGTTTTGGTTGATGAATAGTGTTCAACATTTCATATTTTGTTGGTTTATTGATTTTGTAAAGTGATACTTTGAATTATAGCTTTTGATTGTTGATAATGTGAGTATATATATATATATATATATATGTTTACCTTTTGGGTTATTGATGATCGTATAGCAATATATTTCATATATTGTGATAGTTTGTAACTTTTTGTAAAGTAAGTGTACATAAATTTGTAAAGTAAGTGTACATGCACGGTATAGGTTGTAGGCTAAATAATGTGAAATTGTAAATCACTTTCAGTGATGGCCACATATGGTCGTCACTAATGGGTAAACCACTTTTAGTGACGGCCGACATGATCGTCACTAATAGGTTAACTTTAGTGACAGTCACATATGGTCGTCACTAATGGGTAAACCACTTTTAGTGACGGCCGACATGATTGTCACTAATGGGTTAACTTTAGTGACGGTCACATATGGTCGTCACTAATGGATAAACCACTTTTAGTGACGTCCACATATGGTCGTCACTAATGGGTTAACTTTAGTGACGACCGACATCATGTCACTAAAGGGTTAACTTTAGTGACAGTCAACATGTAGTGACGGCCATGTATGGCTATCACTAATGGGTTGTCATTAGTGACGACCAGCATTATGGTCACTAATTACATTAGTAACGACCATATTGGTTGTCACTAATGGGTTGTGTCGACTTGTGATGGTACGTCTGGCCATCACTAATACTTTTAGTGACGACTTTTTGGGCTTTTAGTGACAACCCTGGCCTCCACTAAAAAGCTTGTTTCTTGTAGTGAATGTATTTCTTTCCCATACAAAAAAAATAAATTTATTTTGAATTAAAAGTGGGTACAAAGAGTAAATTTAATTTTGAATTAAAGGTGGATTGCCTTTAGACATGTTTCCTTGTTTTGATAATTTATGTCTCAAAACTTTATGTTTGAATTTTCATTTATTGATAAATGCATTTCTTACTTATAAAAAAAAGTATATTTATTTTTAATTAAAAAAGAATTACTTTTAGACATGTTTTCTCTTTCTCATACAAAAGTAAATTTATTTTGAATTAAAGAGAATTAGTTTTAGACATTGTCGACATTCGAAATTGGTCGACCGTGATTCGTTGGCCCACACTGGTGTAATGAATTCGAGAGGGAGAAAAGAGGTTATCTGATTCGATTTGTTGATCCGCTGGCTGGTCGGCCCTTGCAAAATACTCCGATGCTCAAATAAGTAAGCCAGTAAGGAAATGCAGAGTATCAGCAAGTTGGCAGGGAAAACATACCATGGCTCTGGGAAGAGTTGGCTGATATATGGGATAAGGAGATGTCTTCCTACATGTGATGTACGTCGGCAGGTGATGGGATATAATATTCGGTGCCAGCAGAGGTGCCCATGCAGTGGCAAGGTACTAACGGGACCCTCATTAATGTGGATGGATCCATCATTAACGAGGATGGGATCTAAGGTGGGCGTGCGAAAATCCCGAAGTGGCTGTAATGATGTTGTTGCAAGGAGCCAGGATGGGACTAACATGGGCCGACCAAATTGGCCGAGAGGATGGGGCCAAGTTGGGCCTGAATAGACCAGTTGGGATGGCCCCTAGCCCATTAATATTTTCTGTCATATAGCCATTTAGTTATGCAAACTAATCGGTTAAGCTGGCGAATTGCAAGAGTCGCTGGGAGCTCGCTCGAAGTGTAGTTGAGAGCTCGTTCGTATTAAGCCTGCTTGGTCCTGTGATCCGAGCTCGAGCTCTAACAATGTGCAAGCTTGCTTCGACGAATTCAGCTCGAGGTCTACTGGGCTTTATGCGATTGGGCCGGCTTACTAGGTTGAGCCCAGCCCATAAGGGGTAGAACGAGAAATACCTGTAACATTAAGCCCTCTAGCTCGCAGTGCGATCTTCGGACTGGGAGTTGACGTGTGCCAGACATTCCAGTTGTTAATACACCTTTCAGCTTTCTACCCAATCACTTCAAATCGCGCTGTTTCATGCAACACATCTTGTCTGCGGGTCATTTAGTGCACACGTTTACCCATTGCTACGCATGATTATGCATGTGGGACCCATAGGTCATCATGCAACTGACAGATGCGTAGCAGTCCATGAGTCGCAATGATCTGATGGCTGAGATTGATCGAGCTAAGAGGTATAATGGAAGGGAAACCCTTACTATTTCCCTCTTCACCCCATTTTGAATTTTCTTGCTTTTGCTCTCACTCTTTTTGCCTTCCTTTTGCTCTCGAAACATTCACGACGACCAGATCTTCCGTTCGCAATCGCTCAGGTGTCGAACATTTCTTCCTGAGGCTTGCATCAAGTTCACGCCGATGAGAGACTTAGCGATTGGTAAGTTTCTTGTGACTCTTGTCTCTTTCTTTTGTTTAGTCTGCCCATCGTCAGTTAACCGTCGATGGCCCTTCTAGTCTTCTCGATTCTGTCGATGTCGGTTCTGTTTTCTGGGGGATTGATTCGAATCGGTTGGTTAGGTGTTTACCAAGCTTTCAGGCTTAAAGACTTTAAGGTTAGTCTCCCATGGGATACCGGGCTCGTAGTTGCAGCCCTCCCTCCTTAGGCGGCATCCTGTTGCAAAGCGCATGGCCTATGAAATAGGGGAAACTTTTAGGGCTTTCCTAGTTCTTTGGGGTCTGGTTCATGACCTGCGACTTGACTGTCCTTTCTTTCTCTTTGTAGATGTCTAATTTTGTCCGAGAGAACTCAGGCCAGAAGCACTGCAACCATATCACAGGGGAAGACGATACCTTGACCTCCGAAGATTGCCTTGTGATGGAGACGCAAAAGTCAGAGGGGACGAGCTCGCGATCTAGGGACGTTGTTGATGTGATTTCTTCCGAAGCCGACCTGGAGGTCCATGAGCAGGTCGCTAAAGGAAGGATGGGGCATGAGGTTTTTAAAAGACTTCCCTCTAAAGCTAAGTTTCCTAAGGTGGGGACTTGTACTCTGGAGTTTCGTTTCCCGGTGAACTACCATGGTTACATCCCCGCCTCGAGCTCTCATGCAGCCTATCCACCATCCGACTACGTAGCCATTAGCCCCCAACACCTTGAGTTAGGTTTTAGGTTCCCTGTAGCTCCATATCTTCTTGACCTTTTCAATGATGTTAAACTCGCACCTTTTCAATTGACACCAAATTTATATACACAACTCACTTCCCTAACTGTCTTACTTCTTAGGAATAATCTTCCCCCTCCGTCACCAAAATTGATTAGATTTCTCTTTTCTTTTAAGAATGCCAAGGACGGGCTGTACTACTTGGCAGCTCGTCCTTCATAATACAAAGCCGCTCTTCCCCAACGCAGGGCAAAGGAGAAGTCCAACGTGGGCGATTATAAGTCTAGTTGGTTCTTCGTCTCCTACCCCTCGCTTTCATCACTCAAGAACTCCAACTTTGTGCTCACTCCAGGTAAAGGCATGCTCGTTGGCACAGATCGCTTCATTTTGCTTTATGTTTCTAACATTTTCTTTTGGTCATGTAGACATCGGGGGCAGAAAATCGAGCTTATTAGTCAAAGAGATTGAGATTTTGGACAAGCTTGTTGTTGCTGGGTCAGGCTCAGAAGAATTTGAAGTAACTAACAAGCTACTCAGGGAACACGAGCTCGTGCCTTCTCTTAATGCCAAGATTATCAAGGGAAATCATATCAGGGTCCTAGGCACGAAGGTTCTCTCGTCCGCTTTCTAAGTCCCTAAGTCAAGCAATAATAGAGGGAAAGACAGTCAGGTCGAAGATAAGGTGGATCTCGACCTAGTCGTGCCGAAGAGATTGGGGACCAGATCGGGTGCTACCTCGTCTTCAACTCTGAGCTCGAGCTCGAGGGGTGGGAGGTCAGAGCAACCACAACCATGATCGCGTTCTCAATAGCAACAAGCACCTCAATAGCCAAAGCATCACTATCAGCAGCAAAAACAATGACAACGACCCCACTCCCAACAAACACAACTACAACAACGCCCTTATCAATAACCAAGTCAACGAGCTGCTGCCCCTCATAAAATGTGGTTCAGGTGCAGCTCACGGGAAGGAGGTCGTGAAAGATACCCAGGACTCCTTCGCCGCAGGCTCGAAAAGAAAACCCGACCAGCCGCCACAACAGAAGGATGACAGGAGTAAGATAGCTAAGGTCCCTGAAAAAGAGCCAGCCTTGGAGGCCTTGCCGGGAGGGTCCTCTGTCAGCCCTCTCCTGGACTCCATTCCCACTCTTTTGGGTGTGAGTGTGAAGCCTCTGGAAGACGCGGAGATGAAAGGGGTCCCCCTCTATGACTTCATAGCTCGTCACAGTTTGGTGGTAAGTTACATCTTTCGTACCTTAATCTCTTAGTTTTGCCCTTTCTAGAGCTAACCTTTTTTTTTTTTTACAGCTTTCACTTGCTTCCATGAAGCTCAAACAGCAAAACCTAGATTTTGAGGCACAACTCGATGCTGTGAACACGTCCCTTCAGGGCGAAATAATAAAGCTTGAGGATGGGAAGAAGGCTCTGCATGCCGAGTTCCTCTTGGCCCGAGGGGAGGCTGAAAAGGTGAGCCAAAAATATAAAAACTTTGACAAGAAACTTCGTCGGTTAAAAGATATGTGGGAGTCTGCCAACTCCAAGCTTACTGGAAAATTAAATAAAGCTAAGGGGGAGCTGTAGAGGACCCAAGACAAGCTGAAATCGACCAAGACAAAGCTGCAGATGGCTAAGGACGAGCGGAAGCAGGTTGATGATCGAGTCGATCAGTGTGAGTAGATCGCAAAAAAGATTACCGATGATATCAAGGCAGAAGTGGGAGCTCGGATGGAATTAGTATACAAGGAAATCAAGTTTGACACCTGCTCGATGTTCCTATACACTCTTTGGCTGAACCATCCTGAGATGGATTTCTCTTTCTTTGGTATGCAGGCCGTCAAGGAGGTGAAACGGTATGCGACTGAAGCTGTTGAGGATGCTGAGGCTGGCACCCCGCTTGATTGATAAGAGGTCGCCACGCCAGCTACTTCCACGAGGTCGAGCCATCCAGGGCTGTCGAGGTTCAGCCTGCTGAAGCTATCAAGGTCCAGCCTACGGAGGTTGCTGAAGCTATCGCTCCTCCTAGCTAGGCTTCTTTTTAGTTTTCTTTCTTTATCTTTTTCTTTGTAACACAAGTACCTTTTTCATACTTTGTAATACGAGTACTTGTTCAATGAAAATGTAACATTTTCTGTACATATACCCCCTTGCTTAAAAATTTCTTCGCGAACTCGAGCCAATCAAAATTGAGATTTGTCGAATCTTAATAAATGATTTTTGAACTTGCCTCCTCAGTTCAACTTGATACAAGCTTCTGAATATCAGAATAAGCTAGAAAGTCTTCAAGAATTTTATTTGAAAATGGTAGGTCCAAATAGATCCAAAGAATTCCCAATTTGCAGGTTAGCTAGCTTAAAAATAGGTCATTGACAACAGATGTAATAATCATCGATGCATGTCCAATAAGGCGTGATCTTCCATACCTTAGGCAAATCAAGACAACACTTAGATAACATGTTTTTAAGAAGATGATTTTTTGAAAACCTTACCGAGATGTACATCTAGGTAGGTCGTCTCGCGATCTCAGTTAATATGCCATGGCCGAAAAGCTAGCGATTGATGGACATAATAACCAAGATGCGTGCCTGGTAGGTTGCGAATAGCCATCCTTGGGCAAATTAAGGCAAACCTCAGTTAACACTTCTCGACGAAATACCATATAAGTCATAATGAAAAGCTTGCCAAGATATATGTCCAGGTAGATCGTCCTGCGACCTCAGCTAACATATCACGGCTTGTTACAAGTTTAAAGGGCTAAGAGGGAACACCCAGGAAAGTCGCAGATTGTGACTTAACTCAAGATGAAAGGACCCTAGCTAATAAACCCTCAGCTTAGATAATGAAAGTGGTTGCTCAGTAGATACCAAATCATGACTTTAAGTCAAGACGGACAGTTCTCAATTCGCAACTTTAAAGATATTCAATCGAACATGAATAAAAATAATAATCCCACATCAGGTCGCCCAGAGGGCGACTGAGGGGCTCATAAGTGCGGTGGGGCTCTTGGCTGTTGAAGGGCAAGAGCTAAAAGCTAACCCGCAGCTGTGGACCCCATGATAATGACACGATGTGTGTAATACCCCAAGAGCCCAGATAAAGGGTAGTATATATCGAGAATAAGTAAGGAATGAAATAACACTAGCTGGATACCTTTTGAGCTGAATGTAGGCAAAGAACTCCAGAGTTAAGTGTGCTTGATCTAGGAAAGCCCAAGGATGGGTGACCTCCCTGTGATGTTCGCGTAGATCCATCAGGGTAAGTTGTCCTGGACCTTTCTATCGCTCGATGCGGGGTGTTATAAAAATGTGTGTCAACATTTGGCGTCGTCTGTGGAAACCTCCGCATTGGGGGGGCCAGGGGGTCGATTGGCCCCTAGGTATGAATCTCACATCAGGTCGCCTAGAGGGCGATTGAGGGGCTTATAAGTGCAGTGAGGCTCCTGACCGTTAAAGGGCGAGAGCTAAAAGCTGACCCGCAACTATGGGATTCGTGATGATGACACGATGTGTGTAATACCCCAAAAATTCAAAGAATGATAATATATATCGAGAATAAGTAAGAAAGGAAATAACACCAATTGAATACATTTTGGGCTGAATATAGGTAAAAAATTTCAGGGTTAAGCGTGCTTGACCTTGGGAAGCTCAATGATGGGTGACCCCCTTGGGAAGTTCGCGTAGGCCCATCAGGGTAAGTTGTCTCGGACCTTTCTATTGCTCGATGCGGGGTGTTACAAAAATGTATGTCAACAGACATGTTTTCTCTTACTCATGCAAAAAGTAAATGTATTTTGAATTAAAGGAGAATTTGTTTTAGACATGTTTTGTTGTTTTAATCATTTATGTCTCAAAAGCTTATATTTGAATTTTCAAATCTTGATTTCTTATGTGAAAAGTAAATTTATTTTGAATTAAAGGTGAGACATCTTTTCTTATTGTTTGAGAAAATTTAAATATTTTTTAAATTTCAAATTTCATATTAACCTTTTTTTTAATGGCTAATATGTTTGGAATATGTATATATATAAGGTTAGTATGGAGGTTCAAGGTAAACAAACTTGATAGAGCATTCAAACAAGAGTGAGAATGTTCGAAGTGCTGGAAGTGTGCTACCTAGTGGAATTCTCAACTATTGGTGACTTGTTTGTAATTGTCTCTAATTGTAAATTTATTATTTGTACTCACTTGTTGTTTGAGAGGATTGTATTTGTTAGTAGTATACTAGTGGTTCTTGTTTAGGCAAGGAATTGTATGTTAGTTCTAGTTTCAATTAAAAGTTAATGTTGATTCTCCCTGGTAAAACTTCAAGTTAAGTCTTGAGAGTCTCAAGCTAAGTTTTGAGAGAAAGGATTAGGCTCTTTAGAGCCGAATCTCTATAAATATATCTTGTTCTGTGTGATTGTGTGATTTTATTGTTATCAATTCTACTGCAATCACCACATATGAAGATCACAAATTTAAGAGTTTTAAAATGAGATAAAATTATTAATTTTTGAAAAACCCAATTCACCTCCTCTTGAATATTTTTCTAGGTAACAAGTTTATTGTACCGACAATATATTGTTAGTCTATTGAGAAAAATTATGTTCAATTCTTAACCCGTTATTACAGTTATTTTAATAACTTTATATTAAAAGTGATTCAAATTAGGTTTAGGAATTTTTGAGAAAAAAATTTTGTTTAACAAATAGTCATTTTAAGGTGGGTATTGGAAAATTATTAAGATCTATTGATAAATAATTCAGTCTATATAGCAGTGATCATTGTAGATATATTGAGGTTGGAAATAACTCGAGTTGGAGTTGGAATTATTAGCTCTGGATTTTGTTTGAATTAACTATTTTGAAATCGATATCTAACTTGATTATTTGATAAAAATACAAATACCCAAACCTATTCCTAACTTGTTAGAAATTACACAGACTCCATACAACAATGTTAAATATAAAATACTTGTCGACCACAAGACCATTACATTTTTTAAAATATGAAAATCAAATTTCCTCTCTCCTCTCCATTTAATTTCTTATTTTCGTATACAAATTTAGAAGATATACTAGCAGTGAATTACGAGGCTTATATGTTGATATATATATATATATCCCTTTATAAATGCACAAAAAATATATTTATTTATTTATATATTTAGATTTTTTTTATTTTAAATAAATATATTTTGTAATTATATTTATATTGTGGATTATATTAGGTCCATTATCCTTTCACAAGCAAAAATAAAATAAAAAATAAAAAAATCCAACAAACTCGTAATGGATGAACCCAATACAACCTCTCCATCAGGCCAGTCCATAGGAGTTGAGGGCCTTAGGGCTTTTAAAATTTGGAGGCCTTTTAAAAATAATCAAAAATATAAAAATTTTATTTTTAAGATATAAAATCACTAATTAAAATTTTGGATTCTAACTTAAATATTAATTTTTTTAATTGATAATATAATTAAATTACTTAATTTTTCATGTGATGTAGTTAAACTTAAGTAAGGTTTTATATAAATACATATATAGCCAGGGGCCCACCCCTCGTTGGGGGCCTAGGTGACCACCTACCCTCGGGGTCGGGCCTGCACACCCACCAATGTATGTATATATACGCCCACCAAATAATGTATATATGCTGTGTATCGTATCCCAAACCGAACATTGACATCTCGTTTTTCTGATACTGTATTTCTGTCAAACATTAGGACGATCGAGCGAGCGATCATTAATTCGTCGAATCATTCATTCATAGGTAGCTATATATTCACTTAATTTGATGCACTGTCGATCGGAACTGTTACACGTTTCACATTCGATTCATCCATTTCTATTTGGATGCAAAAACAAGACATGGCTCCCCATCAAGAAGAAGAAGAAGGCGCAGTACAACAAGAAGACGAACAAGAAACGTACGGCTGCACAAGAAGAAGAAGAAGAAGAAGAAGAAGAAGAAGAAGAATGACACGAAGCCGCAGGAAAAGAAGAAGAAGAAGAAGAAGAAGAACATCCAGATGGGGTGGGGTGATATTGGATCCAACGGACCCAGATTTGGCCAGTCAGTACTATCTTGTAAACATGAACATGGGTAAACTTCTTCCTGTTTATCTTGCGATATGTATATACCAACCATTCATGCGCACAGTTCTATATCATGCCCCTGTCGATCGTGGTACGTGCCTAGAAGCTTCTTCCATATTTCATCGATCTTTCTTTCTTTAATTTCATCTAAATTATTATACTTTAATATATATATATATATATATATGCTTTCCGCAGTTTCAGACCAAGCTCCGGCTGGTGAGAGACAATGGTTCATCTTTGTTAACGGGGAGGGAACATGTGTTGAGAAAAACACCGTTGGATTAGAATAGGATCACAACTAATAATTTAAGAAAAATAATAATGAAGAAAAAGGTTAGACACATAAATTATATATGAAAAATTTTCAAAAAAATCAAGGTAAAAATAATGGACAATGATAAAAAAATTCACTATAAAAAATAATAACAGTTATAATTTTCTCTCTAAATTACTAAAAAATAATAACAAAAATCTCTCTTATAAAATAGAAGAAACGCTCTTTCTTCTCTCTAACTCCCTATCTTTCTCTCTTGCAAAAGAATAGTGAATTTTGAATACTCTTATGCTTAGCAAATGATGCTAAGAAAATGAGTGGGGAGGCATATTTTTAGGCCTCCCTTGCTTGGGCAGCACTCCTTGTGCTTGGGCAACACTCCACGTTAATGTTGGCCATGGCTACAACTTGCAGCCGTAACTCTTGACTTCGCAATCTCTCACTTAAAAATTTGATTAAGGATCAATCTATCTTTATATAATTTTTTCTGTCTTGTCATCTTTGTTGCTTATGTTTTTGTTAGGCCATTTAAAGGATGAACACCAAATAAATTTGTCAGTATTAATTGTTTTTATCATAAAATATACTAAGTTTTCTCTAGTATGTATCTTTAGCATGTCTACACTTCCATCTTCTAGTACTTCTCGAATAAAGTTATAACACCCCCGGCTTTCCGAGGTGATATGTAACGTAAAATTCTGAGTATATATTTTTTTTTCAATCAACGAAAATTTAACACAAAACTGTTCCTTGAAGATTCCATTACACCTTCTTACTATATCAATTATGAACCATCAATAAACTAAGATAGGTATATCATCTCAAATGCGGAAACTAGATCAAAAACTCAATAAACCATAATCAAACTCACTTTATTCATAATATAAAGTCGAACCAATGTTTACATGACGTCATCAAAATTAACAACATAATTGAAAACGATATAAAATAAACTATCCACTAATCGCCGTCACTCCTCGGCGATCCCTTTTCCTTTTGCACTATTGCCTTCACTTGGAACTTTTGAATATTTCAGGGATAACGTCCATATTAGATGATGAATCATCTAAGTGAGAGTTCAAAAACACATTTTCATGAATGTATGCAAGACATGAAATAAACCAACAAATCCCGATAGGTCCTAGCCCAAGAGAATCCCACAACACTTAACCATACCATGGGGAAATAACAATCTCTCTAAAAGTTATACCACCATACTGACACATCGACACGACGCGATTCTACCTTAAGAGGGGCAAGTCAACGCATCTCTCCAACATCTCGAGAACAATCGTTATCAACTCCTGGCCTAGGAGGGTCACATCAGCGCAAGAACCTGGCTCACCACATTTACGTTGGAGATTACGTTACCACTCAAAAGCATCTTAGAACCACTACACCATCCCAACTCAAAAGCCATATGGATCACCTAGTCGTCCTAGTGCAACTTTCTTGACCCTACGACCCGGCACAAAAATCAATCCGGCTATCCCGGCATGTACACCAGCATAAGATACCCCTATTATTCCGGCAACACCATTAGGGAATTACGGCTACATTATCCAGACAACATTCCATGCTGACATTCTATATGAACAACACAAAACGCAAGACAATGCTGCATATCATAACTCAATGCATCATATAAACAACAATTTATAAAATGTAATACACAAGTACAAAATTTTTAGGGACGAACCTCTCTCATAAAACCAACCATCACTGATTATCGTTTGCTTGCAACAAAATCATTTTGCATAAAATCTCAACACATTTAGATAAAACAAACACCAAGTTTTCAAGATAAGAACAATTCTCAATAAATAAGTTTTGGGGCGGACACTCACAGTAAATCAAATCTTTAGATAAGAACACTTACAATAAACTAAATTTTTTGGATAGAACCACTCGCCTTAAATGTAACTCAAAATGCCTTGAAATTCGCCCAACCTCAACTCTCGTGTCAAACTTTTAAATACTAAATTTCAAGTCTCAATACATGTAACAGCCCACTTCTTCAGAGCATGTTATGTCTTAGGAAATTTAGTCTATTTTTTTTTTTTATCATTACATTATCTCGAAATTCCCTAAGACCTTATCTAGTGCGAGATATCTACACTAGAAAATAAATACAAAGCGGAAGCTGAACCGAACCTGCTCGTGGCATTACATAAATAACCGAACATAATGTTTATTACAAAGTTATTACATAAGCTTCTGAAAATAAATGCATGTACACAATTCTTAAACTAATCATATTACAACATAGCCTGACACATTTCCTCGTTTCCTGACGTCTCGCATCACTATACATCTCCAATCTCGGTATCATCGCTGCAAGGCCCGACTGGAATGTTGAATGTTCCAGGGGCGAACCCAAGTTAGATGATGAATCATCTAAGTAAGGGTACATAATGCTCTAACATGAGTGTATGCAATGTCTTTCATCGTAGGTGTCAACTGCACTCCTTAAACTATCTATCATTCTTACGGCCCCTCTTTCGGAGCCGGGGTATCTGGGGGTACCCTTGGTAGCAGTGCCAGTTCGTACTCCCTACGGCCTCATATGCGTGTGATCAACAACATCAACGTGTAATTATGCATTTCATAATCATGTATGCAATCTACGTGATAGATACATATCAAGACATGTCAATATGATGAACATTTTTGAGAAACATAAACCACTTGTAAACCAATAACTTTTCATAAAACTAACTTTAATTGAGAGTACCACTTACCTTCTCAAGCTTATCGGGGCTAACTAGATTCGTGTCTCGCCTCGATTTGCGTGCCAACCTCAAAATTTGCACGAATCTCTTCAACTTCAGCCTCAAAGTATCCTAATTACCATAATTATTTAAATAAACATTAAAACCTATTTTTTCATATTTTTTGACATTTTCTATAATTTTCTCTCTATTTCTTCATGTTTTTCCTCAATAAATCCATATTAAATATTTCTAAAATATTTTCTCAAATATTTCACTACGAAAATTCATAAAATAATATTCTTGAATTTCTAAAATTTTGAAGGAATTTTACTTACCTTGACTTAGCCTCTCTAGCTTTCTCGATATGCGTGTCATATTTTCGAAATACGTGCCTGAGCTGTTTTTCTCACCAAAATTTCCGGAATATCATCGAAACATAATTTTCTATTTTTTCAGAATTTTCTAAAATTTTTACCATTATTTTCCTATTTGTTTCTTCTTTTTCTTTTCTTTTCTTTTTTTTTTCCTCTTCTACTATTCATCATCTCCTTCCTCTGTTTTGCGCACAACCACCCTTCCTTCTTCTTTTCCTTTTCTTCTTTCTTTCTTCTCTTCTTTTTCTTTTTCTTCTTCCTCTTCTTCCCTTCTCTTCTTCTTCTTCTTCTTCTTCTTCTTCTTTCCTCTTCTTCTTCTTCTTTTCTTCTGCAACGCCTGCGCATGCACCCAGCACCTGCGACCAGCCCCTCCGCCCGTCACTGGCCACCGCAACCTCGCCAACAGCTGCTCGAGCCCTTACCGTCCTCCGTCGCGACAGCTACCGGCTACGCTTACTTACTGGAAGCTCGCGGCCATGGCTGCCGCGAGCTGTTGCAGCCAACGTTTGGCTGCTAGCTTCTCCTTCTCGATCTTCTACTCTCTCTCAGCCGATCTCTCTCTCGCGAGCTCTCTCGCTTGCTCTCGACCTTGGCTCAGTCCAAGCTTCCTCTCTCAATCTCTCTTCCCTCTGCTTCCCTTGGCTAAGCATTTCTCTCAAACTCTCTGATTCCCTCACTTCTCCTTGCTGCTATTTATAGCCTCCCAGCCGCTCCCTCACTGCCATACCCCCACCTACTTGCGTGAAAAAATCTCTTAGCGTATAAAATCTCTCATAAATGATGGCTTGCAGAGCATGGAATGGATTTGCAGGGAATGAGAGAAAATTGCAAAGGACGTGGCTGTTGCGGCAGGGGTATGCGTGAAGCTTGCAGTGGCGTGGCCATTTCCTTTTGCGTGAAAATCTTTCTAAACGTTGCAGAGACGTGACTGATGGCTGATTGTACAAGGTATGGACTTAAAGTTATGAAGGCATGGAGATTTTTGGAGGCATGAAGGTTGCAGGCGTTCCTACGTACATATCTATATATATATATAATGTTATATATATTATTTTATATTAATAACAATTTTATGCCTTTAAACTTTAAATTTTATCATAAATTTATTAGGGTAATTCTCTAATTGCAATAATATCTTCAAATTCTGAATTATAATACTGAAAACGCAAAATTAATAACTTTAAAGTTACTCAATTTAGACGATTTTGCCCCAATGTCTTCACCGGGCTATTGTTTTATCTCGAAACTACTGAAGGGTTGCTTATTACGAAAAATCGGAGCCTTCCTAGGGTTCCGTTGATTTTTTGGAAGTCTCCTACAACGATTTGATTTTATAGCCTAAATTGCAGCTGTATTTTAGCTGTACCGAAAACTGTTCCGAATTCAATTTCTTTCGGTACCATAAATCCTATCTCGATACGCTCGTCGAGACCATATAATTTTCCTTAGACAATTTCACTTTGAGGTATTCCCTACAATTAATTTGGTACTCAAAATTGCTATAAAATCAATTTTTCGATATTCTAAACTCATCAGAATTACGTGACAACGTTATACGAACATAGGGTATTACAATACATTTCTCAAATTTCAAATAAATTTTTAAAATCTTTTAAACTTTCTATTATTTTTCTTCGTCTCCTTTCTCTGTTATTCTCCTCCTTGCGCCTTCACCTCCTTGCACCCAACGCAATGCCTATTTATACTCAACTTGTGATTGGCCTCCAAGCATATATATGAATATTATATATAATACTTCCTATGTTTCCTATGTGCTCCCACGGATTTGCTTCACTGCTCCCACACACACACATATATATATATATATATATATTTTATATTATGCAGAAATCTTGGCCTACATTCCATACGTATACATATTATATTTACAATACATCGTTTTGGTTTTGCTTTTTCTGCCACGCCTATATCATATAATAATTACATTATCCACATATTATAATTATATCTTTCTTGACCACCACTCCATATATATATATATATATATATATATTTATAATTTCATCATCATGGCCAAGCTTTGGCCTTCACGCACACCTCATATACACTTCACACACAATAATATATATATATATATATATTATATGAGCGAACTTGGCCTTCACTTACCACGCACACACTCGCACATATATATGTACATATAATTTATATAATATATTATGCTTAATATATATAATTTATTAAAATTATAAAAATTATATATCAATCTCTTAATTAAATTCTTAATCCCACTTAGGCATTATATAATTATAATTATATTCTCAAATATTAATTTTATTTGGATTAAAATACTAAAATTTCAAAATTTATATTTCAAAATTACTCAATAAGGACAATTTTGCCCTCCGAGTGCTCACAAGACCCTTGTTTCATCCCTAAACCATTTCAGGGTTGATCTTAACGCAAAATCGGAGCTCTCTCAAGTTTCTGTTGACTTTCTGGAAATCTCCTGTGACGATTTAATTTTTCAGCCTGATCCACAACTGTACCGAAAATTATTTTTGATTCAACTTCTTTTGATACTTAAAATTATAACTCGAATCACTCGTCAATACTATTCTATTTTCCTTAAATATCTAGGATTCGGGATACTCTCTTCAGTCGATTCGGTCTCTTAAAACTGTGTTAGTATACTCTATAGTCTCATTCTTTAAAAAATTTTATTTATACTCTTCATAAAATACTATTTATAATCTCAAGAATTTCTGAGTATTACAAAAGTATACTAGACTCTATATACTTTGTTCGTGAATGAAAGGCTGGACTCCTTACGATATATATATATATATATATATGAAAGGTTGGTCATTTGTTCATATTCTTCTTGGCCTGCTACGGTGGATTGCAGCTTTATCACCTACTTTCTGAATTCATTGTTCTAAATAGACTACTACAACATACTATACCAAATTATAAATGAGTTATGTATTGCTTGCTTATGTATGGTAGCATCTTGTAGTGTGTAACAAATCAAGTGGATGATCCAAATGGTTATAGTGGACGATGCAGACGATCATCTTTCGTAATTATTTTTATGTAACAATCAGTATAATATTTAAAATATTATTAATATTTTGTTTGAATATTAACTTTTATTTTATAAATATAAATTTTATAATTTCTATATAATTCTATTTTTAATTTATATTAGAATTAAAACTATTTTTGATTAATTAGGTTAATTTAGTAATTAATTATAATTATAAAATAAAATTTTATTTATTTTAGCAATGCTATTCCGTCGCTCAAATTATATTTTTTTGAATTTTTTAAAACGTACCGACAGAAATTTATGTCACTAAAATAAATTTTTAATTTTATATATATATTTTATTTTTTAATATGTTTTAGTGAGGAAATTTTCGTCAGTAAGATTAGCGATTTGAAATGTCTGCTGCTAAGGTATTTCTTCATTTTTCTTTTTATGTAATTCAAAATATACTTTTTAGCAATAGAATATCCATGGCTACTGAATTAGAGATGGAATTACAACCAAAATTTTTGCCTCTAATTTTAAAAAAATTACATTTACCAATAGAAATTTTTCTCTTGCCAATTTTTGGTCGCTAAATTGGTGAAGCATTTGTTGCTAAAAAGAATTTATCAAGAAACACTTTAGTGATGGATGTGTTCCGACCTTAAATTGATCTAGTGATTGATATTTTGACTTTAGCGACGGAATATTTCTGTTGTTAAAATCCAAAATTCTTGTAGTGAGACAATTTGATAGCAAATGAATAGCACATTATTACAAATAAAAAGATAAAGAAAAATAATAATTGCAATATTTTATATTATGTTGGTACATTACGTAATAACTAAGTTGTTTTAAGTTTATGACCACATGTCTAATTTATGATTTTTTTTAAATCTATGAATTATAACATATAATTAGATAAAATAATATATATAGCCATATCGAGTAGGATATAATTAGGAAACCTTTACTCCGCTACCCTACCTGTAACACTCCGCCCCGTCGGAGGGCGTGTCACTATGCTGGGGTCCATCATATACATACATAATCCATTTTCCTCATACATCAAATACTGTATTTCAAAGGGAAACCCTAGGAAATCATTAAACATACGGAAGCGTTAATCGAAACCTGATACGGTACATAATTGAATTCACTATATTTAAAACAATATAAGAATCCGTACCATATATTACCATCATATCCTCAAATACGTAAATACATTTCTCATCAAATAAAATACTGGAATCTCCTGTTGAATCCATCGGCCACGCCATCACATGCCGTTATACATCAACCTGCTCCTTGCCCTAACTGCAAGTCTCAACTGGAACATTAAATGTTCCAAGGGCATAACCCATTAGAAGATGAAACTTCTAGTGAGGGTCCAAAAACATATATATGATGCATGATGCAAAGACATGAATAAACATATACCCATAATGTAACTTCCCAGGTATCCCCAACCCGGCTAGGAATCCTAGGCAAATCCCGAACGTCTGCGGGATAGGCCTAACGTTATTCCCTCAACGCCCTAGGAGAATTACGGCTACACTCTGAGGGTATCATCCCATCCCCATGCACAATTTCAATATGACAATAACATCGTGCAATGGAAATATCACGACTTTCAATGCAATATGACAATAATATTGCAATTCATAAGTAGCATGCATATATAACAATTATATCATGAATATAAGTTCTTGTGAGAATACCACTCACCTTTGCCCAAAGACAAAGACATCTCGAAAAGCGTGCATCGCCTCGATATGCGTGCCCGCCTCGATTCTCGTGCCAACTCTCAAAAGTTACACCAATCTTATCATCTCGATCTCCTCAAATATAAAATGATATTTAATTACTAAATATCCTCAATATTCCATTTATTTCCTATTTCCTTTCATTTTCCTTCATTTTTCGTTCTAAAAATCCCAATAAATATACCGAGACTATTTCCTCAAATCTAACTTCACAATAATTCATCATATGCTATGAACTTTCAAGGAAAAATATTGAACTTACCCGGATATTCCGTTTTCACGCAAAACGAGGCACTTTAGTGCGGAAACCGAGGCATCGGGAATCCCAAATCCCAATCTTTTTGCACAAACCTCCATAAAATATTTTTCTCTATTTTCTAAGCATTTTTCCTGAATTTTTCACCCTCACACGCGCCCCCACGCGCTCACACGTGCCTAGGGCGAGTGGGGCGCGTGAAGGCCAGCGCGTGGATTCCACGCGCCGGTCGTCTTCTCCGACGATCCGGTCGCCGGCGATCTGGAAAAACGGTGCCATCTTCTTCCTCACTTGAAGTCGATCACGATGGCATGGATTTCAGGCCGAAAGGAACACCAGAGCATGGCCAACCGGTCGTTTAAAGGTTCGGCCAGGCGGACCGCCTCCCGACTCCGGCGAGGCCTCGAAACCCCTTCAAACCTCGACCAAAATGGCCCAAAATCTCCAGAATGAAACTACAAGTCATGGGCAACAAAAGCCCCATGCTTTGAATGCCCAATTTGTTCAAAAAAATGACCGATTTGAAGCTCCAACTTCACCATTTTCGGCCATCGCAGAATCCCTATTTATAGGCAATACCGAACGCCCAAAGGCCCTTGGCCGCCTTACCCATCCTCTTAGGAGTCTTACCCGCCCCTGGGTGAGCCTCAAATCGGCTCCAACCGACCGGAATCGCGACTTGCAGGTCGCGACAATCCGACCAGTTTTCTGGTCGGTTCTTCCTTCAAAATCCGACCACTCGAGTGGTCGTTGGCCCTTGCTTCCTTTACAAAAATTGCTCCTCGACAAGCCCTCGTGCCATCCCTACGGTCGGATCAGCCGAAATCGACGACCGGAGACTTGATGGTCATTGGCCAAACTTTGCTGAAATTGCACTTTGGCCCCTTGACTTTTGGGCATCTCATTTTAGCCCTTTTTCACTTAACCCCTCAACTTTCCTTTATTACATTTAAGCCCAAAAAGTCCTAAAACATCATTTTGACCCTTGAAGATTCCAAAACAACCTTGTTTCGACCTCCCTCTAGCAATTTCTAAAAACTGCACTTAGGCCCGAATCTTCGTTTTGGCCTTAAACCCATTCGTTTCTTCCTGAAACCTCTGAAGGGTCATTCATCATGAAAAACCGAAGCCTCCTCAAGCTTCCGTTGACTTCCAAAAAGTCGTTTATGACAATTCTGTATTACAGCCTAATTGGCGGCTGCCTTTTTAGCTGTACCGAAAACTGTTCCCGTTCTCATTTCTTTTGACACCATAAATCTTATCTCGGGGTGCTCATTAATACCATATCATTTTCCTTTGGTATTTCGGCTCCAGGGTACTCCCGGCAGTCGATTCAGTCATCTATACAGTAATAAATTACCGTTTTACCCAAAATTTGTCCTTAAATTCATTTTTTACCCCAAGGTAAATTACCCTTGAGTCCTTTAGAATTTCTCAGGTATTACATTCACCCCTCCTTAAAGAAATTTCGTCCTCGAAATTTTCATCTGACAGTCAGGTAACTAAGAAATAACATAGCTCATTACCTGAAGACCTCAAATCCAACATCTATTTGATCCTTTGGCAAACACCTCTCGATTTGCATTCCTTACACGAGCAATGCTTACAAGCATATCGTGTTCATTCACATCATTTCCTTTTGTAGCTCTTTTCAGACAACCACATATCTTTCATCATTCTAGGCACGCATTTCCTACCCCGAAACTTTTGAGAATGCCCTCTTGCATTTCAAAATCGTTACTCTTGGACTGGTCATAATCATCAATCATAGACAAGAACACTTGTCAACCACCCTTGCCTTCGTATCTCGTTCACCAGATCCAGCTAAACAACCAGGCTAGCCATAAAAATAGACGATCCCTTCGGCACTACCATCATAGTCGGCAGGCTAACTAGCCTCCAACTTCATCTGACACTCACAACTATCCACCAGGTCCTGCGTTGGGCACATCTCTGCCACGCGCCTGGTGATACGAAGTAGTGCAGTCGTAGTTCTTAAGGAACTCCATCACCATTGCTACCTCTCGTTTAGCTCCTTCTACGAGAACTCATACTTCAGGCTCCTCGTGGTTCGTGAGCACATCAATGCCCCATCATTTCGGTAGTGTCTCTATAATCTCGAGAGCACGTACCACATTTGCCAATTCCAAGTCATTCATCGGGTAGTCCTTTCTGTGCCTTGGCATGATCTGCACGCCATCATTCGGTCATGTTGCATTATCACGCAACCCGATCCTTTGAGCTATCACAAGCTCTTACTGCACCTGGCAGTTCATTCTCATTTGACTCTCTTCTCGAGTCCTTTCATGGACACAACTATTTCAGAGTGTTCCCTTTCGAACCCCTGACAACAGCTTGTCAACCTCAAAAACTTTCCATCATTTCATAGACAGGTAGGGATCCTATCACAACACTCCGGTCCATTGAAACTTGTATCCTAGTCAAACCATAACAGTCACGGTGGTACCTAAACTTTGGAATCTGACCGTCTCCTTGGCAGTACGCTAAGAAACTTAGACCCTGAGTCACCTGACTCATACCGCGAGACAGCTACCTAGCTTCCCCGATACGTTGATCATAAGCTCTTTACTAGCCTTCATACCTTGGTCCTTGGGCTCAGATCCTCTGTTACAGGCCACACACCCATGGTGCTATCATCATTCTAGAGCCTCCTTGTCCCGTCTCCGAGAGTTGTAATTGACCCGACTCCCGTCACTTCTGATACTTTTCAATACCAGTCTAAATCTCCAAATCTTACGGATCCTCGATCCTATTCAGAGTTACATTCTCTTAGGTTTCCAACCTTTCCTCGAACCAACCTTTGTTCAAAACTCTTGGCTCGTCTCCCGAAATCTATCAGGACATCTTACCTTTCAGAAACTTCTAATCCTTATGGTGCTTATTTCAATCAATTCTGATTTCACATGCTCTCATCATTTCTTTCATAATCTGCTTACTACCTAGCAAGCCCATCTTGATCATAACATTTATCGTGATGTTCCTTAACATTATCCTCAACGTTCCTCGTGCGTATCTCTATCCGAGGGGTATATTATCATATCATCAATAGACACAATTACCAACGCAACTTCAATGCGAATGGTACTTTCATCAATTCCGAGATCATCATCTCATTATCCTTATCATCGAAACATCGATTTCATAATACCTTATTTCCTTATCTTAACCTCGATCACACATCAATCATATATATCTCAGCCTCTAGTAGCTGTTTCATTATTCATCAAATTCAAGGTAAAAAGATATCATTTCTAATTATCACCTTTTCTAAAGCCTGATAATTTACATCCTCAATCAAGCCACACACGGCTTATCATCCTATAACCTCAAGTTATCATTGGCCATCACCATTTAGAAATAATCCCGATGAATCTTTCGAGAATATATCCCAGCATCTTCCAATTCTTCTTACGGCTTTTTATTGACCGCAAGTGCCCGTACCATATCTCGACAGGCTTCTTATTTCCATAACTTGCTGACTTCACTCAGCGATACATTTCCCAATTTGCCCACCAAGGCTACCTAGACTAACTGTCTAGCCATACGAGAGTTCCAATCTCCAAAATCGAAAATCTCGAATCCTCAATCAACTTGGGTCTACAGCCTCTCTTACTGCGACCTCTCATCTTGGCACATCTGCCATCACTTGATCCTTTCAATCACGTCTAAGATTTGCACAATCTTCAAGACGACAATCATAGCCTTACTACCAGCTAGAGCAGGCAGGTACTTATGTCACCTACGATACTCTCATCCTTACTGGATTTCTTCCTTTCAAAACTCTAAAGTTCCATCTCTAGATCCTCAATCATTTCTTTCAAGGAAATTCCTCAAAAATCTCATATCGATCAATCCTCGAAGATCCCAAATCAAATCACAATATCTGGTTCCATTGATCTTCCAAGAACTCGATTTCCTTTGCCTTCATGGCTCACTATTTACCATTTATCATAGTGCCTTTAAGCTTTCTTCGTCGGATTGACTACCGACCACCTTACCTGATTTCACAGGTTCGTTTAACATACTGAACCGTAGTCACGACCTCTGTTGACTAGGTTTCCTTATCATTCCTTTAGGGTTGATACGACCTATCAAGCACCTCTTTCCTTTTTAGTACCCGAACTCTACTTTGAGTCGAGACTACCATTTCACTATTCATCAGTCAAGCCTTTGGACCGGTCATGCTCCACTATCTAAAATCTCATTTACCTAGAATCCACTGACTCTCGTCTTTCGTTCTTCAGATCCAGTTGACTATCGGCACCCGACCATTAAATTAGTTCTTCCTAGGCACTACTCTTTCCGTCAGCCAGCACACAGCTGTCATCATCACCCCATCATATGGTAGGCTTACTCCTACGTCATACGTCGACCCTCACTCGGGTACATTCCGAGTGAAAACTGCACGGTCTCGTTGTAGTCCTCTAAGAACTATCATTCGTCGTCGCTGCCCTGAGTCTAACTCCTTCTGTAAGAACCTTTATTCTAGGCCCTCATCATGGCCTGGTGATTTCCTCACCTCATAGGTAGCGCCTACACGACTCACGAGCATGCATCTTTCCTTTCCATTTCGTATGTTAGGTAGCTTTCCTTTGAGCCACCTAACACAACTATCACATGATCTCATTACCATACTAGACACTGAGGTATTCTATTCCTCGAGTCTAGCACCGTTCGTCGTGTCACTTACTCACAAGATGACCGCGAATCCCAATGCAATCCTTTAAATAGGACACACAGTCCATATTTAATCCATCTCTTTTAGATTCCTGAGGCTTCCGGCCTCGATCAAACATAGCTAGTGGCACACCTCGCACCCATTGGGACTTAGATCTCCCCTACAAGGTACAGACCCTACTGTGTTGCCCCAGATATTCAGCATCTGATCGTCTCCTCGACAGTACACTAAGCAACTTAGATCCTGGGTCCCTGACCCATACCGCGAGACAGCTAACTAGCTTCTCCGGTACGTTGATCCTAAGCTCATCACAAGCCTTCTGCCTCGGTCCCTAGATCCAGATCTGTCACTGCGAACACCGACCAGTAGTCCTGTCACCCTGCTAGGGTTCCCTTATCCCGCTTTTGCGAGTCTCATCGATTGCACCACTTTCACCTCATCAATTGACGCACTCACGCGCCATCATTTGGCCATTCTCGGCCTCTCGTTTGTCCCAATCCGTGGGATCCCATATCTTATTTCCGAGATACCAAATGATCCTCGAAAATACTTATCCTCTTATCCTAACTCATCAGCTAGGCCCTGTCACATCAGACTAATCATTCCTGATTCGATCATCCTCAATAACTACCTGTTATCCTATCTTTCCTTACAATGATTTTGACTAATGTCCTCAAATCAATAGTCTCCAAAATCTCTTGGATCCATAATCATGGTTACCGAGTCATCCTTACTTTCTAATCATATCGTCGGATCCTTATTCCAATAGCTAGATCATTCTTCCAGTACTAGCTTCTATCAGGCATTCTACTATTCACCGAGAATAGTAGTCGTCTACTGAAATAGTGTCTGTCGTGAAGAGTACACCAGGTAAGTTCCCAGGAAAGAGTGGTGGGTCACAATGGACGCACTTAAGTACCAAGTCTTTCCTTAGCTAGAACTAGCCTAGACATGCACTTCCACAACAACGCACTTATCCAGTAACCGTCAATATCCAAATCTTACGGTGGCTTTACTTATCTAGCCACACGCGACCTTTTCCTTAGGTTCGCTCTAATATCATCTATACTAGAGTCACATAAGTTTCAGACATTTCCTATGTCCTCAACATTTCCGCTCTGATACCAACTGTAACACCCCGCCCCGTCGGAGGGCGTGTCACTATGCTGGGGTCCATCATATACATACATAATCCCTTTTCCTCATACATCAAATACCGTATTTCAAAGGGAAACCCCAGCAAATCATTAAACATACGGAAGCGTTAATCGAAACCTGATACGGTACATAATTGAATTCACTATATTTAAAACAATATAAGAATCCGTACCATATATTACCATCATATCCTCAAATACGTAAATACATTTCTCATCAAATAAAATACTGGAATCTCCTGCTGAATCCATCGGCCACGCCATCACATGCCGTTATACATCAACCTGCTCCTTGCCCTAACTGCAAGTCTCAACTGGAACATTAAATGTTCCAGGGGCATAACCCATTAGAAGATGAAACTTCTAGTGAGGGTCCAAAAACATATATATGATGCATGATGCAAAGACATGAATAAACATATACCCATAATGTAACTTCCCAGATATCCCCAACCCGGCTAGAAATCCTAGGCAAATCCCGAACGTCTGCGGGATAGGCCTAACGTTATTCCCTCAACGCCCTAGGGGAATTACGGCTACACTCTGAGGGTATCATCCCATCCCCATGCACAATTTCAATATGACAATAACATCGTGCAATGGAAATATCACGACTTTCAATGCAATATGACAATAATATTGCAATTCATAAGTAGCATGCATATATAACAATTATATCATGAATATAAGTTCTTGTGAGAATACCACTCACCTTTGCCCAAAGACAAAGACATCTCGAAAAGCGTGCATCGCCTCGATATGCGTGCCCGTCTCGATTCTCGTGCCAACTCTCAAAAGTTACACCAATCTTATCATCTCGATCTCCTCAAACATAAAATGATATTTAATTACTAAATATCCTCAATATTCCATTTATTTCCTATTTCCTTTCATTTTTCTTCATTTTTCATTCTAAAAATCCCAATAAATATACCGAGACTATTTCCTCAAATCTAACGTCACAATAATTCATCATATGCTATGAACTTTCAAGGAAAAATATTAAACTTACCCGGATATTGCGTTTTCACGCAAAACGAGGCACTTTAGTGCGGAAACCGAGGCATCGAGAATCCCAAATCCCAATCTTTTTGCACAATCCTCCATAAAATATTTTTCTCTATTTTCTAAGCATTTTTCCCGAATTTTTCACCCTCACACGTGCCCCCACGCGCTCACACGTGCCTAGGGCAAGTGGGGCGCGTGAAGGCCAGCGCGTGGATTCCACGCGCCGGTCGTCTTCTCCGACGATCCGGTCGCCGGCGATTTGGAAAAACTGTGCCATCTTCTTCCTCACTTGAAGTCGATCACGATGGCATGGATTTCAGGCCGAAAGGAACACCAGAGCATGGCCAACCGGCCGTTTAAAGGTTCGGCCAGGCGGACAGCCTCCCGACTCCGGCGAGGCCTCGAAACCCCTTCAAACCTCTACTAAAATGGCCCAAAATCTCCAGAATGAAACTACAAGTCATGGGCAACAAAAGCCCCATGCTTTGAACGCCCAATTTGTTCAAAAAAATGACCGATTTGAAGCTCCGACTTCACCATTTTCGGCCATCGCGGAATCCCTATTTATAGGCAATACCGAACGCCCAAAGGCCCTTGGCCGCCTTACCCATCCTCTTAGGAGTCTTACCCACCCCTGGGTGAGCCTCGAATCGGCTCCAACCGACCGGAATCGCGACTTGCAGGTCGCGACAATCCGACCAGTTTTCTGGTCGGTTCTTCCTTCAAAATCCGACCACTCGAGTGGTCGTTGGCCCTTGCTTCCTTTACAAAAATTGCTCCTCGACAAGCCCTCGTGCCATCCCTACGGTCGGATCAGCCGAAATCGACGACCGGAGACTTGATGGTCATTGGCCAAACTTTGCTGAAATTGCACTTTGGCCCCTTGACTTTTAGCTATCTCATTTTAGCCCTTTTTCACTTAACCCCTCAACTTTCCTTTATTACATTTAAGCCCAAAAAGTCCTAAAACATCATTTTGACCCTTGAAGATTCCAAAACAACCTTGTTTCGACCTCCCTCTAGCAATTTCTAAAAACTGCACTTAGGCCCGAATCTTCGTTTTGGCCTTAAACCCATTCGTTTCTTCCTGAAACCTCTGAAGGGTTATTCATCATGAAAAATCGAAGCCTCCTCAAGCTTCCGTTGACTTCCAAAAAGTCGTTTATGACAATTCTGTATTACAGCCTAATTGGCAGCTGCCTTTTTAGCTGTACCGAAAACTGTTCCCGTTCTCATTTCTTTCGACACCATAAATCTTATCTCGGGGTGCTCATTAATACCATATCATTTTCCTTTGGTATTTCGGCTCCAGGGTACTCCCGGCAGTCGATTCAGTCATCTATACAGTAATAAATTACCGTTTTACCCAAAATTTGTCCTTAAATTCAATTTTTACCCCAAGGTAAATTACCCTTGAGTCCTTTAGAATTTCTCGGGTATTACACTACCCATACTCAACAAACTAATACCTTAAATACCTCACTTATACCATACTATAGATAGTTTTTTTTTTTTATGTCCAAACCCTCTCCATTAGGAAATAATTTTGACAAATACCGACGTGGTAAAATACCCTTTCTTTGGTAGTTCTCACCGAGGCCCTCAAGATAATTTCCAAAATGAGGATTTAATTGGTACCCTACCCTTGAACACTCCCGAACCTAGAATACTCGATTCCTTTCCGCTAGGAGCATGCAGATATTGACACAAAGAACACCATTTTTGAGCCAATACATATGGGCATGCAGATTATATGTATATGTATATGTGAACAGCAATACTATATCCCTTGCTTCAAATTTGAAGTGCAAATGTACATCAAAGCAAAATAAAGCAATTACAAATGTCCAGCAATATATAATTGCCATCTTTATTTGTCTTAGACCTTCATTCTCCACACACATATTGTGGAGATTTCCTACTAGAAAGAAAGCAAGAAAGAAAGAAAGAAAGAAAATGAGGAATTAAATGAACAAATGAATGATCAGATGGTAACTAGTTCTCTTGTTATCTGTCTTCTTCTTCTTCCTCTTTTAACAATAATTCCGGAATATCCCGTCGGAATCTCGCCCTCTTTTTACTCTTGCCACAACCCATGGAGCAATCTACGAAGAGGAAATTAAAAAATAAAATAATTAATAAAAAGGAAAAATGAACAAATTACGAAAATTAACTAATTATGGTCGTCATGACCTCAGGATAGCTGTGGGGCATTATGTACTCATCCATTCTCCAATGAGTCTTCTTGGCGCATGGCGGGGCTCCAGAATAGTAAGTGAACTGGATCTTGAGACCAATAATATTTTCACCACTAGAATCATAATCGTAGATTGATTCTTCGACTCCGAGGGATCTCCAAAAGCCGACATTTATTATATTTCCGACCACTCGGACTCGACTTCGTTCCACGCCGCGAACCAAGAAGCACCATTTCCTATCAGTCTCACCAAACGGGCCTCCGCCGACTATAAGTACGTACGCTCCCATGAAACCGAGCTAGCTAGGGTTAATTATAATGAGACTACACAGAAACCAACAAAAAAAGAAAAATGAAAAAGGAATTACAAGTAAATACCAAGATCCGTAGGGCTCTTGCTATAGAATTCGCTGGCTTCCATGCATGGTACCGAAGGAGTAAGGGGGTAAGGTTTGCCCAAGTTCTTCTTTATGAGATACCAAATCACCAACTGTCGGTCCATTGGATCAAGAATCATTCCCAGGACTGGTAGTATTTCGGCTGATTCTTCTTTCCCTTGTCGAGCTTCTTCTTGTTCTTGATCCTGAGCCATGTCTTTCTGGCGCATCGATTCCAAACAGAGATTGGATTAATTGAATATTGTCCAGCACAGCAGCTTCTCCCAGTTCCAAGATTCAAGTGAATAGCTTCAAGGGCTTCAACAAACTGCTAATTATCGATCAATCGTCCTACGTATTTGATGGTAATATCGTATCAGAGAAACAACAGATTCAAGATAGTGCAACATGGAGTGGATAGCGTTCTCTATATATATATACATATATATATATGTATATATTCATGCTGTAGTGGGTTGGACAGTTAGAGTTCGTTATCTGTTTTTAATTATCTGTTAAAGTTTTTTTCAATTTATATCTTAATTAACAAAAAATACTTAATTAATTAAGTATTTAATTTTTATATACAAGAGTATTTAAAGATTTATTATGCAAAGTACATTTTTATTAACTTATATATATAGCTTATATGAGATGACAAGAAAGTACCAAATTCTTATTTTGTGGAATTAATTGCATAAACTATAATTTTCCTGTTATTTTCAAGTGACATATTAAAATACTTATTGAGGGAAAGCGTACGTGATATTAGGAACTACATACAGCTATCTATTTATTATTATTATTATTATTATTATTATTATTATTATTATTATTATTATTATTATTATTATTATTATATCAAATCCAGCGGTCAGAGCCACCAATTAGCTGCGGTGTATTTTTATAAAACAAATATATATGAAGAGCACATTGAAAACTAATTAAAAATCATGTTTTTCTCTGGACATACTTATTTGGATCCAAAAACTTATTTATAGGTTGTACAGAAAGGAATCCTTTTAGATATGAAAAGAATATATTTTTCTCTATTTTTTGAGAGTACCAAGAATCCAATACTGTAAAGTGATAAAACTTATATAATAGAAAATAATTATTAAGATTTATTAGTTATTTTATCATATTTTAAAATTATTTCTCTATTTTATCAGTTATCATAATTAAAATTTATTTTATTTTTATCAATTAAATAATTATTAATATTATTTTTATATATTATTTAAATTTTTTAACAACTAAATATTTTAAACAACAAAATCAAAAAATCAAAAAAATCAGGGCAGGAGATGCCTAAATGAAAAATAAAAAATTCAAATTAGCGGCAAATCAAAATAAATTTAATTTTTTTATAATAATTCAAATATATTTATAAAATAAAAAAATAAAAGAAAAATTTAAATTAGCGACGGATATAGCTATGCCGGTCGCTAAATCAGCGACGGTAGCTAAAATTAATTTTTTATTTTTTATTTTTTTGATATTTAAATAAATATTACATAAAAATCTCAAAACAATAATTGAATGCATAAAATAAGATTAATTAGCTTGTAGCTTCTTTTTTTTTAAGTATGTATTTTTACAAATTATAATTTATAATAAATACATACATCGAAATTTAATTCTAAAATAATAACTTGGTGTTCCTTATTTTAAACTATGTATCGTGATACAATATAAAAATTTTACATAAATAAATAATATTATAAATCTAATATAATACCATAAATTGCAGTCATGTTTGAGTGAAAAACTATATTTTTCCACAATCAACTTCTGTAGCTATTCTATATCTAAAATGATTCTAAATAATTAACATTAATTAATTTTTACTGTGAAACAAGAAGTGATCATGCTTTCATTTCATTACTGATTTTTAATTATGTGTTGACAATTTACAAATAAGTCATTTGGACAATTAACATTAATTATGCTTTCATTACTGATTTTAAAAGAAGTGATGTATGTAATCGGTGGTCCATCTCCATGGGTTTAGCTCTTTATATATACTCTAATTGTCCAAATGACTTATTTCTCTAATCTAAAATGCTTCGCAGGTCACTATAAAAAAATTGACATTTAGCGATGATTTTTTTTGCATTTAGCGACGATTTTCAATAACCGTTGGAATAACTGCCGCTAATTATATTTTTTGCGGCAGTTTTAAAAACTACTGCAAAATAAGTGATTTAACAGCTATTTCGAAACCGCCGCAAAAAATTAAAAAAAATTAAATTTTTCATTTTAGTGGCGGTTACAAAACTGCCACGAAAATTAATAAAAAAAATTAATTTTTTAATTTTAGCAGCTGTTTCAAAATCGTCACAAAAATTAATAAAAAAAATTAAATTTTTAATTTTAGCCGCAGTTTCAAAACTGCAGCTAAAATTAAAAATTTTATTTTTTAATTACCCCCGCAGGCCAGCCCAGCCCGCGCTCGGTCTCCCGACCCACGCCCGCCCGCCCGTCCGTCTTGTCCCTGCCCAACCCTTGCGCGCCATGTGGCCGTTTGTGCGCGCATCACGTGGCGATGCTAGAAATTAAATCCCAACACCTTTCCCTTCTCCAAGTTTCGAACCCAAGACACTTAGTGCGCACGCGCACGCGAACAACTTCATTTGCGAAACACCCCTTGACATATATGGACATATATATATTATATACTAATCTAACAACTAATTTTCAGAATTATATTTTATATTTTTTAATATATATTAAAAATATTTATTAATTAATTAATTTTTAAAAGAATAATAGAATAAATTAAAAATAAATTAATTGAGTTAAATTAAATAAATTAATTAATTAAAAATAAAAAAGAAGATTTTATATATTTTTTAAAAATTATTAAAATTTTATATATTAAAATTTTGTTAAATTTATTTTATTTTTTTAAATTAGATTTTTAATGAATTTTGCTATTAATTTAAATGCAATTTTAAATTTATTTTTAAGATTTTATATTTTTTTTTATTAATTTAATTTTTAATTATTTTCTTAAGCAAAATTTAATCTTTTTAATGAAAATAATGGATTTTAATTTTTAAGATTTTTGTTTAATTTTAATTTTGACTTATTTAATTTTTTTAAAAATCGCCGTAAATGTTAATTTAATTTTAATTTTGATTTATTTTTTTTAATTTAGGGGCAGTTTTCGAAAATCGCTACAAATATTATTTTATTTTTAATTTTAAATTATTTAATTTTTTAAATTTAGTAGCGATTTCTTAAAAATCGCCGTGAAATTAAATTTAATTATTTAATTATTTTTTAAATTTAGCGACGATTTATTAAAAACTGTCGCAAAATTAAATTTTTTACTAAATTTTGCGGCGGTTTATGAAACCGCTGCAAAATTTAAATAAAAAACCGCAAAAATCATATTTAAAATATCATGTTTTGTGCGATTTTAAAAACTATTGCAAAAAAATTACCTCAAAAAATTAATTTTTTTGTAGTGGGTCATCTAGAAGCTTTATTTGATGTCAAGTTTTACTTTATTCGTATGCTTTACTTTCTCTTTCTGAGCACAATTGAAAGGGTTGTGAAATTCTATAGAGCTGCCTCATATTTTATTTATTTATTTATTTATGAATAAATAGTATTTAAAGATTGCATATTCAATTTTAAAAAAATAAAAATAAAAATAATTAATTATTGTAGCTAAGTTTAGTGACGAAATGTAACTTCCACCACTAAAATCAGCAAAAAATGTGATTTTTTTTATTTTTTAAATATTTAACGATGAAAAAAGTTTTTCGTCATTAATTTTGAAGACAAAAAGGATATCATGTCGCTATTATTAGCGACAAAATATTTCATTGCTATTTATATAAAACTTTTTTTTTATTATTTATAAAAATTAGTGACTGAAACACTTGTCCGCTGCTAAAATTAGCGACGGATTATAATTTCCATGGCTAATATTAAAAAAAAAAAATTTCAATTTTTTTATTACTTTAGCGATGGAATAATATTCTGTCATTAATTTGCATAGTTAATCTGTCACTAATTTTATAAAAAGAAATTCATAATCTGTCGCGATTCGTTGTTGTTTCATCGCAAAATAGCGAAAGAAATTTTTATTGCTAAAAATCTGTTGCTAAATTCTAAATTTTTTATAGTGATTATTTAAATTATGAATAGGAACTTATTAGAATAAAATATATCAACTATGTGGGTACTTATTACCCTATGAATATTTAATTTTAAATTCTTAATTTTGTTCAGCTAATTTTCACTTTTTCAGTGCAATACGATTGGATTTTAACGCTTATGTGCTAAGGGCATTATCAGTGATGATTTATTGATGGTGGTTCCCATCTGAGCTATTCCGTCTGAGCCATTCCCTGTTCAGGCCCCATCTCTATTTTGTCAAGTTCCCCATCTCTATTTTGTCAAGTTTTTTTTTGTGAATTATTGCCGTTCTTTTCATAAAGGCATGGTATGGCATGATTATATATATATAAAGTAAAGAATGGGCCATATAATGAATCAATAATTCATGGCATGATTAAATATATAAAGTAAAAAAGAGAGAGAGAGTGGAGAATGGGAAATTGAATCAATAACAAACTACAATCAAACCAATCAACCACACACGAATATAGAATTTAACTTCAAAAATCCAAATCGAAAAAAATTACATGTAGAAAGAATAAAATATCATTAATTAAATATTGATAATACAAAAATAATATTACACACACACTATGTGTCAAATTTCATATTATCTGAGCACCTATTTATAGACTTAAAATTATCTATGGATGAATACAGAAAATCAAACACGAAAAACTAGAAAAAATAATTATTTTCATAAAAATAATAGAAATCAAACACCAAAAGCTGGAAAAGTACAATAATTTTTAGGTGAAAAATTAAACCAATCAAACATTTTTAATTAACAATTTTTTTTAAAATTTATTTCCAGACAATTCAATTGCCTAAAAAATATTTTATTTCTACTGAAATTTCATGTTTTCTAAGAATTTTTCTATTATTATAACATGGTGTTTAGCAAGAATGAGATTGATTCTAAATTCAAATCTTTTTTTTTTTTTTTGGGGTAAAAAAGATGCGAACATATTATCATATCAAATAAATTTACAGTTGCTTAATAATATATTATACCCAATCTCAAATTTTTCAGAGTACCCTAAATGTGAACATTTGATTTAACCACATGTTTTACATCACATCATATATTATTGCTTGTAGTTAACGTCTTAGCTGTTATGAAACACGTGGTTATATAGCCATGTGATAGCAACTTTCCAACTTTAACCTTTTTTCTCCAACTTTAACCTTTTTTTCTTTTTTTAAAAGTATCAAATGATGAATATTTAACAGAACCATGCATGATGACTTATCCTTGTTTCTATATATAGGCCTCCATCCGATCATTCTTTTCCACCCATCATCCCTAATTGCTTATAATCACTAAGCTTAAGCAACCATGAATGTGAGCTATATATTATCGGCCGTAATCCTATTATGGTTTTGGTGGCTGGTTACGGCTGAATCGGTTTCGTCGTTAGCGGCGTTACCCAGGGATCAACATTCTCTCCTCTTCAACAACTTGCCCTCTGCCACAGAAGGTGCCACTATGGATCAACAGTCTCTCCTCTCGAAAAAGTTGGTCGAGTTGCATTTTACCACAAAAGGTGCGACGAAGAATAGCTTCTTCCGTTTCATTTCACTATTACGAGATCAATTGGCAAGTGGAGAAGTTAGCAATGAAATACCTCTGATGCGGGAACTATCCACTAGTGTGTGGGAGTGCGAGAGATATTTCTTGGTTCGCCTCACAAACAATTCAGGCTATAGCATTTCGTTGGGAATTGATATAATCAATGCCCATGTTGTTGCTTATGGAGTTGGAGACCGAACTTTCTTCTTTTGCAATTCTCCTCCAAGTGCATGGCATTGTCTTGCTAGTAAAGAGAATGATTCACTTCCTTTCGGAAGTAACTATATTTCCCTTCAACAAACTGCAAAGGTGCTTTCTAGAGGAGAAATCCCCCTCGGATTGACGGAGCTAAATGGCGGAATCACCAATCTATACAGTGACGGCGATAGCAGGCGGGTTGCTCGTTCGCTCTTAGTTTGCATTCAAATGATTTGTGAGGCTGCACGATTCAGATACATTGAACACCTAGTGGGACACAGCATTTCAGAAGGCGAAGGATTTCGGCCAAACGATAGCATGATAACGCTCGAAAATAATTGGGGTGCGCTCTCTCGGGCAGTCCAAAGGTCTATCGGAGGGGCCTTTGCTAATCCAGTTCAATTACGGTCACCCAGTGGTGGCCCCGAGAATGTGGACAATGTCAATCATATAAGCGTTATCCAAAACCTTGCTTTAATGAAATTCTTTTGTAGAAGCAGAAATATTATTATTAATCCAACACCTCAATTTTCTATGCTTATACAGTCTGTTGTAGCAGATGATGACGTTTGTGTCAGTGAAGAGCCGACAGTGCGCATTCGTGGTCCAAACGGTCTCTGCGTTGACGTTCGGGAGGGATATTACAATGACGGAAATCCAGTACAATTGTGGCCATGCAAATCCAATAATGATGTTAACCAATTATGGACCTTGAAAAGGGACGGCACGATTCGTTCAAATGGTAAATGTTTGACCGCTTACGGATTTACAGTAGGACAGTATGTGATGATCTACAATTGTTCAACTGCTGCTACTGATGCCACCATTTGGAAAGTACGGATGGACGGAAGTATAATAAGTCTCAAATCGAGACTAGATCCCCGATCAAGACTCGCCCTTAGTGCAGCCTCTGGAATCAGTGGCACCACACTCATTTTGGATACTAATACTCTTGCCCCTGCCCAAGGATGGATTGCCACCAATAACACACAAGATTTAGTCACATCCATTGTTGGATTTAGTACTGGTCTTTGCTTGTATGGAAGGTATGGCAAAGGAGAGGTGTGGATGGCAGAGTGTGGAAGAAACAAGTGGGAACAATGGGTTTCTTATCCAGATGGCTCCGTAAGACCGAATCAAGATCATGACTTCTGCTTAACTGGCCAGAATGATCATGTCTTTATTCTTTCTTGTAGCGCTGGGCGATCTAGCCAGCGCTGGATGTTTAGGGAAGATGGTACCATTTTGAACTTGTTCAGCAGCATGGTGATGGATGTGAAGATGATTTCCGACCCAAGCCTTTATCAAATCATTATGCGGCCACCATCTGGCAATCCAAATCAGAAATGGCTTCGTATCCCTATTAACTAATTACTGGCTTGCTTGCTTGCTGTTGTTTGTGACGTCAGTGTGTGTGTGATAGTATTTGGTTGGCTTGTCCATCTACGTACGCATGCATGCCCCCAATAAAAGACGTGGTATGCGTTCTGAATCATAGGGCATGAATATATAATCAAAGATGTGATCAATTGGTTTTCTTACTTTTCCTTCAATAATAATATTAATTATACTGTGTTTGCTGTTCTTATGGCATGAATAAAAGATGTCATCTAGTACTACTTCCTCTTCATGCATCATATATGTAATATATATATATATATATATTAATTATTACTATCATGTTTGAGTCCTATGCCACACTATAAATGTTGGCTTAATCGATCTATTTGACCTTGAGTATGTATACACCCTTAAATTTCACTGTTAGATGACAAATATATTTAGTTTTATCGATATAAACTTATGTAAAACATTGTGATATGTTTTCAGAAAAAATAAACTTTCAGGGAGATTATGTTGTTATTTTTTTTTTCAATATCAATGAATAATAAAATGTTATTTATATAATATTTTTTTATTTGAATATTATAAATAATATACTTTTTTTTTCACGCATGATATAAACTTTCGAAATATTTTTTATATCTGACATTTTTTTTTATTTTGATTAACAAATACTAGAGTTTAGTAGAATCTGTTTGTGGGAATAGCAGAGGTATAACACGAATGTCCTCTCACCGTTATATCATTGGGTGAAGCATTTTCTTTTTTCAGTGGCATTCGGTCAGTGAAGCATCTTAACACACAGACCAAATATGGTTCTTTCCAATTCCAGTTCTTGAACAAAGTTATGCATAGAAGGTAATGCTTAATAAATTCTTGGATTCGCTTCTTTGCGAGTGTCCTTTCGCAGATGTCTCACTCGTGTGGAGAGAACTTAAATTCTAACACACCCGAGCAAACAATTGTGATAGAGATTAGAACCTAAATTTCCAAGCTTTCTCACCCCTCGTGAAAATCGCTCAGGCACCCATAGGGGCTTAATGCTTAACAAATTCTTGGGATGACGTCCCCATGCAATGCTTAACAAATTAACAAATTCTTCAATAGAAGAAAGGAGGCTCTGATGGAGGAGATCAATTTTAGTCCTACGTGCCTTCTTGCTTTCAATTTCTTCTATTTATCCCACTCTCGTACGAACTTTTGAATCAAGGGCTAGGTCTGAATGGATACATCTTCCCTCTTCTCTTGTGGAAGAAGAGAAGGAGGCATTTGACACTTTTGACTTCCTCCTCCTTTTCCAGAAAGAGCAAAGGGTGGGGAATAGGAAAGGGGAAAAGAAGAACCACAAAGACTGGGTTTATTAAAACTTCACTAAGATAACGTGAGAAGTTGGATTTGAGTCTCGTAGTTTAAACTGTAGAATTTAATAAATTCAATCGTACAAAATTCTTATTTTAAATAAGAATTTAATAAAATTCTGTAAGAATAGTAAAAGGACCCATTGGAAAAAGGTGGTTGCAGATTAATGGAGAGGGAGAGAGTGTGAACTTTCTAATTTAGTGATAACTTCTACAATTGTTTTCTCATTTAATCTCTTCAGGCACAAAAAAAAATTAAATTAAATAAATTTTGAAAGTTATATTGTACTTATCTCTATTTTGAAAAAATATATATGTATTTTCTTTTGAATATTTTATCACTACTTATACAAAGATTTTTGTTGATATATATATAACTTTTAATAATTTAAAAGTTTTATTTTATAAAAATTAATCATCACTAATTAAAAAACCCAAAATCTTATCATAAATGTTATCCATAACAATTTTCATTCCAACTAGATTAGCAATAAATAAGATAAGCATTATCTACAAAAATCTCAATTCTAAGCTACTCTGAATTATTTTATATTTTTCTATAAATAAACAGGTACTCACTCTTAAAAAGTACGGCGTCTTACATACTGATTTCAATACAATTTTTATTATATTTCGTGTCTGATTTAAATATATGAGTATTTGCATGGAGACCTTTCTATAGCCTCTTATTATTTTTTTATTTTTGTAAATTTAGCCGATTTAACAATCACGTATATAATTAAAAAAAATTATTATTATAATCATACAACACCAAATAGTAAAAAGACCCAGTAGAAAAAAATGGTTGAAAATTAATGGAGAGAGAAAGAGAGAGAGAGTGAACAGTCTAATTTAGTGATAACTTCTAATAGTTTGAAAATTATTATAAATTATTATAATAATTTATAAGTTTTATTTTATAAAAACCCAATAACCTCACCAGTAACCGGTTTGATAATAAAATAATATTTTTATAAAGCATAAATTTAATTATAAGTCATAGAGTTTATAAATCAAATCTATTCCATATTAAATAATAGAAAAACGAAAGCATAAATGTACCATATATATATATATGCTTTATATTCTCCATTACTTAATTTCTGATGGACAAGTGATCGATCAACAATAAAACGATTCTATTAAAATAAAATTTTATTAAACTTAGTAAAAAAAATTAAATTGAATAATAATACATTCATACAAACTTTTTGAATGCTTATTTACGTATAGATAAATTTGAAAAAAGAAGAATTAATTGTGATATGTAATAATTTAAATTTTTTAAATAAAAACTTAATAAAACCTCATTTATAAAAGTAGGATGAAGTTGCGCGTAAGTTAATACAAAGTAAGTAATCATCAAGTGGGAAAGAAATAAGATACGATAGGCTCGCAGTCATGTCATGTCATGGATTGTCCACAGCACATGCACCCATTACAGAGTGAGTAATCAAGTCGGAAGGAAAAAGAAGTGGGGGGAGCAGCAATACCCATCAGATCAATTAATGGCCGGTCTTTCTTCACAAACAATAATGCAGCACTCACTTTTCTTTCTTTCAACATATAAGTCTCGGCATAGTACAGTGGCTAGCACCAATAACATCAAGGTAAATTCTATTTAAAACCCAAAAATTTACTCTTTAAAACTCACAACCTATCAAAATTTTCAATAATTTTAATATATCCCTTTTACCCCCATAACCCACAGTCAACTCTCTTCTCGCCAGCCATCACCCATATAAATATATATATACACTCACACACACTTATATATATACATAAGTAAAACGCCTTTGCAAAACAACCCAAATTCCAGAGGGTAAAAACCTCTCACTAGAACTGGTCCAATTGCGTGTAACCCAAGTTCGGGAGGGTAACACTGCCCACCTAGACCCACTACACACATTCCAACACATTTTCAAGATAAAGATAAAACTAGAGTCAAACCACTCACCTCAAATGTATTCAGATGCCTCGATCCTGGTGCAACGCCTCGATTTGCATGCCAAATCTCAAATACTTGAACTTATACGCAACCTCGAGCCACAAGACATCCTAAACATCATATTTAATTAAGGAAACATTAAAATCTATTTTCCTCAATTTTTCTGAACTATTTTCCAAAATATTTTAATACCATAAATCCTAAAATAATTAAATAAAAATAGTGGAGTTAAAATTACCGAATTGCCCTTTGGCATGCACTCTCATGCGCTTAGCACGTGGCTGCACATGAAGGTTGGCACGTACAGCCACGCGCCACCATCTTCTCCAATTTTCCCGCCGCCATCGACAACTCTGATTCCAGATCCGAGGGTACCCCCTGAAAACCCTCTCAAAGTCGATCCAGGTGGTGCCATTTTTCTACCGAAAGGAAGCCGAAAAAGCCCCTTAACAGGCAGTTGCAGGTTGCCCTAGGCGAACCGCCACCCACTTTCGGCCGAGCTTTAATCGGCCACAAAACTCACCCAAAAAGCTTCCAAACACTCCCAATCTCTTCTCCTTATCACAAGGATTCAAAACCCCTTAATCACTCACTCAAAAACACTCAAAATCGCGACAGATTTCATGCCAAAATCCTTGAAACTCTCGGCCCCTTTTATACCTAAAAACCGATCGGATTTCGGCTAATCATCGGCCGTGGCTTGGTCCCTAAGCCTCTTTTTGTCTGATACCACCTCCCCCGAGCCACCCTCGGTCGTCCCATCGCCTGAAAACGACAGCCACGTGCGGTGAAGGCGGCAGCCGATTTCCTCCTCACTGTGTTCACACTATTACTTTTATTTTATTGCACTGTCACCTCCTAAATTCTTCCAATATCATTTTTGCCCTTTTCCTTGAGCCCTCAAACTATCCAAACATACCACCATGCCCCGCGAGCTTAGTACTCTTCACTTCTCCCTTGAAATTCCTAAAAAACTATCGTTTTGACCTCCCTCGGGCAAATTTAGAAAATTACACTTAGGCTTGGTTGATCGATTTGACCTTAAATCCATTTGTTTTAACTCGAAATCACTTAAGAGTTGTTCTATACATGAAATATAGGTCCTTGACATGCTCCGTTGACTATCCGGACATTTCCTACGTCGATTCAGTTTTCTCAGCCTTGTCGACAGTTGTACCGAAAACTATTCCCGATCCCACTTCTTTCATCTCTAAAAATCATAATTCGAATCAATCGTCGATACTATACCATTTTCCTTGGCTATCTAGGGCCCGGGGTACTCCCTTCATCTAATTCGATAGCCTAAAACTGCATTAGTATACCCTATAGCCTTATTATTTTGATAATTCCACTTGTATCCTTTATCAAATATCATCCATAGCCTTAAATCATTCCTGGGTATTATAGTTGAGATCTGCCAGATGTTGATTGTTTGATACAACAGCTCTGATACCAGTTTGTTATGAAATTGAATCGACAACAAACCACAATCAAACCAATCAACCACACACAATCACAAAATTTAAAGTGAAAAATCCAAATCGAGAACAACCACGGGAAGAAATAACAAAATATCACTAACCAAATATTTGTAATACAAAAGTGATATTAGCACACACATTCTGTGTCAAATTTCATGATACCTGACCACCTATTTATACACCTAAAATTATTTATGGATGAATACAGAAAATTATATCCTAATTAGAATATGGCGCATGAGAATATTCCTCTAGATAAAATAATTCTTACATAAAATCGAATTTGACAATATTGTAATCACAGTTAAATTCGAAGTCATAATTATCACAAAAAAGAGTGGAGAATAAGCCATAATTCATATATATTGAAAAATGGGCCATTATTCAAATTTCAAAAAGGAGTGAAGAATGGGCCATAATTCATAATTTTTACTTTATATATAATTCATATATATCAGAGAATATATGAATTACAGCCCATGGCTCATTCTCCGCTCATTTCTTTACTTTCAATCACGTTTTGTGCTACAATTTTTTAGTAGGCTCCACTCAAATCTCTTTCTTTCAATTTCTTCTTTTCAGCTTTCTTTTGATTTCTTTTGCATAATAATTTATTATTAAATTTTTAGTAATATTATAATATTCATTTATAATATTTATTTTAATTTATCTCCTTTGCTTGATTCTTATGAAAATAGATTTAAATTATATAAAACCCATATAAATTCACAATGTAAGTAAAAATCTTTAAATGCGATCACAACTTATAGACTCTTAGAGCGGACATATAATCAGTCATCCACCACGCGGTGTATTTCTAGCTCTACATGAGTTTGATTCCCCTGCCACTCACAAGAGCTTTATCACTGAGTCATGCTATGGGGGCATTTAGCTAATGTCTAATAGTACTTCTAAGATCTGCATGTAAGGAGTTTTAATTTTGTCAGGATCTTCTTCTCTATATTTTCTCTTCAAGGCACTCCTAGTGTGTTAATTTTTGTCCTGTGAAATATCAGATTCCCATTAAAATTTGGCCTGAAGGTTAGGATCCCGCTAGAGGAGATTTGAGATTAGGAGCGGCAGATTGGTAATTTTAATTTTTTTTTTAACTTTTATGAGTTTTGGTTTAAATAAGTAATTCTTTTGAGGCAGTCTTTAATGGAGAGAAGGAGAAACATGGGGAAAGAGAGAGATAAAAGAGAGAGATAAAAGAGAGAGGAGGGAAAAGAGAGAAATCATAATACTCTAGTTTTGGTTTGGTGACCTTAGTTAAGTAATTAACCTCACCAATATTATTTATTTTATTTTAAAATTACTTAGAATGGTGATCGAGTTGTCAATTTTTAATTGGTCTAATCTATAGCTTATATGGTAGAATGAATCTACCCAAGAATTTTCAGAGGTGAAGTGTTTAAACATGATTAATAAATAACTTTTTCCATTATTTAATGTATTGAAAAGGTGACATGTAAATTTGTTATTGGATGAATCCAAGTATGAGATGGTCAAGTAAGTTATAACCTAAAGCTAACGATTGTTTGATTAGCCACATTTTTTTTTTATGAAAAATGGTTATTTTTTTTCTTAAATTCTATCTTTTGAAGTGTTTAATTAACCAAATTTTCTAAACAAATCAAAATCCCACTTTTGCTCATGTCATGACTTTTTCCTAATTTTGCTAGAAAAGATATTCTTAGGGGGAAGGAGATCAAAATTTTCATGCAATTGAAAACAGCCCACCCACCGTGCCCCCACGTCTTCCTCCTCAAGGTTTATCAGTGTCAGCCTTTCTCCTTGACGTGCATGGATGTAGCTTAATCAAAGTATATAGTAACTCGCCATGGTAGATGCAGTGGTCGACACCAGGGGAGAGGCTATGGCAGGTCTCTATGGCCGGTGGGTGCGGATAATCGAGAGAGAGAGAGAGATGGGGTTGAAGTTTGGCAGATTGAGCGATAGTGGTAGGATCGATGGTTGATCGAGCGGCGGAGGAAGAGATGGATAGATTAATCAATGAGGAAGGGAAGGACGACAGGAATGCGAGAGTGAGGGCAGAGGAAAGGATGGACAGTGAGAGCAACGGCGTTAAGGGGTGACAATAGTGTAATAGAATTCACAATGGGGGTTGATGGTGGTTGTAATACCCGAGAAGTTATTAAGAGTATAAATCATTTTTTTAAGGAAGGGTATAACTGGAATTAGCAAAAGAATAAGGTTATAGGGTACACTAACACAGCTATGGATGACCAAATTAGTCGGAGGGAGTACCCCGAACCCTAGATAGCCAAGAAAAATGGTATGGTATCGACGAGCGATTTAAACTATGATTTTTAGTGATGAAATAAATTAGATCAGGAACAGTTTTTGGTACAGCTATTGACCGAGCTGAGAAAATCGAATCGACGTAGGAGACATCTGAAATGTCAACAGAGCATGTCAAGGACCTATAGTTAATCTGTAGAACAACCCTTAAGCGATTTCGGGTTGAATTAAATGGATTTAAGGTCAATTTGACCAACCGGGCCTAAGTGCAGTTTTCTAATTTTGCCTGAGGGAGGTCAAAATGGTAATTTTTCAGGGGTTTCGAGGATCAAATGAGATATACTAAACTTATGGGACATGGTGGTATGTTTGGATAGTTTAGGGGCACAAGGAAAAGGTCTGAAATGTCATTAGAAGAAAGTAGGGGTCAAAGTGCAAAAAATGGAAAGTTTGCATAGTGTGAACGCGCGCAGCAAAACGGCCGCCGCAAATCCTAGCACGTGGAGGCCAAATCCGGTGATGGGACGGCCAAGGGCGACCTGGGGGAGGTTGTAGCCGGCGGTAGCAAGCTTGGGGACCAAGCCAAGGCCGGAGATTGGCCGGATAAAGCTCGGTTTTTGGGTATAAAAGGGGTCGAGGGTTTCGAATTTTTGAGGCGTGAAATCGATCGTGGTTTTGAATGATTTTGAGCGAGTGATTAAGGGGCTTCTGATCCTTGCATCAAGGAGAAGAGATTGAGCTCGATTTGAAGCATTTTGGTGCATGTTTGAGGGTTATTCGAAATCGACCGAGGGTTAGAGGCGGACGCGCAAACCAGACCTGTAAATCGATTTTTAATGGCCTTAACGATGTTGTTTCGGCCTGATTTTGGTGCCATCGGGATCGATTCTTCAAGAGCTTCAAGGGGGTACCGGTTTTTCAGTCATCGGAGGGGTCGTCGCCGGCCGGTCTTGAGGAAGAAGATGACGCGCGTGGCTGCACGCGCCAGCCTCCACGCACAGCCACGCGCAGGGCGCATGAGAGCGCGTGCGATGGGGTATTTTGGTCAATTTAATTCTAATATTTTTCTTTAATTATTTTAGGAATTATTGTGTTGAAATATTTTGGAAAATAGTTGAAGAAATAATTATTTTGGAATTATTGAGGTGAAAATTGGGAGAAAATAGAGAAAATCATGGAAAAATTGAAGAAAATAGATTTTAATGCTTCCTTAATTAAATATGATGTTTAGGAAGTATCTTGGTTTGAGGTTGAGCACAAGTTCAAGTAATTGGGGTTTGACACGCAAACCAAGGCGTTGCACGAGGATCGAGGCGATCTGAATACAATCGAGGTGAGTGGTCTGATCCTATCTTTACCTTATCTTGAAAACATGTTGGAAAGTGTGTAGTGGGTTCAGGTGGGCGGTGTTACCCTCCCGAACCTAGGTTAGACGCAAACGGGGCCAGTTTTAGTGAGCGGTTTTACCCTCCGAAACTTGGTGTATTCTGCGAAAACGTTTCACTTATATATTTATGTCATCATTGCATATTGAACATGTGATATATTGCATCAACTGTTTTTACTTTCAAAAGAGTCGGTGCATGACGTGCGATTTTCATATCATTGGGGTATTGATATTCGTGTCAATGTTGTTTTCTGTGTGGGACAGGATGGGGTCTACTTGAGATTGGGACAATGTTAATCCAGGTGAACGGGTGTCACACTGGGGCACTCGAGGGAACAATGTTAAACCAGGTGAACGGGTGTCACGACGGTGCACTCGAGGGATTAACGTTAGACCAGGTGAACGTGTGCCACAGTGGGACATTCGAGGGATTAAGTATGTCAGGGTGATGTCTCAAGTTAGACGTGTCTTGCATATTGTCGTTTGTCTGAGTATGCCATGATCGTATGTCTTTCATGCATTGTATAACTGCTTCTTACCTTCACTTAGATGGTTTATCATCTAACATGGGTTATGCCCCTGGAACATTCAACGTTCCAGTCAGGGATAGCAGCGAGGTCGAGGACACGACTGAGGAGCCAGTGGTGTATGTTTGATAGTTGTTGGTGTTATGTTATTTTTGGAAACATTAATGTTTTATATGTACCGCTTGATGATGTTGTAATAATTAGTATTGGCATTGTATTCATATGGTGGTATGGGAACAATTCGAGTGTAACACGTGGTAGACCACGTCATTTTGATTAATTAAGTTTTCTGCTGTGTTTATATTGTCTCGTTCGGTTGAGATTATATTATTATTAACTAAACGAGTAAGACTGGAACTTTCAGGGTTTTCATCTGCATGTGAAGATTGTGCTCACAGGCGCCGCGAGTATCGGAGTTGGTGAAAATGAAAAAAAAAAAAGAAACCCCGGGAATTTCCTTATAGTAACACGCCTGTATAAGGGCGGGGTGTTACAGTGGTAGTAAGAAAGAAAGATAGATAAAGTGAGATAGAGAGACAATGGTGGTTGGTGTTGCGAGAGAGAGAGAGAGAGAGAGAGAGAGAGCGAGAGAGAGATTGAGTGAGTGAAATGAAGGTAGGGGTGAATTTAGAAAATATAAAAAAAAAAATTGAAAGAAAGGTTTTTGGAATTCAAACCAGCCATGGGTGACTTGGAGGGTAACTCAGGGGTGGCAAAAGGGTGCACCCTCGAGTGCCACCTAGCGGGCATTGGCAAGGCACGACCCCCACGCTTGGTCGTGCGCCATGCGATAGCTTGGCAGGGGGCCACCCTCGCTCAAAGCCTTACCCTCGAGTAGGGTAACTTGGGGGTAAGACACCTTTGAGTGGGGGTCACTCTGGGGCGTGGGCAAGGCGTGGTCCCCCATGCTTGGTCGGGAGCCACGCCATAGCCTAGCGGGGGGGCACTCCATGCACAAAGCCCTACTCGTGTGTGAGAGCGCCAATAGTGGGCTGGTGCGCCCGTGTGCATGCACACCTATCTGCCTGTGCTTGTGTCATTACCCTCGCCCATACCAGCGCACACCCCTGAATGAGGGTCACTCGAAAAAATGTGAACATATTATCATATCAAATAAATTTATCGTGCTTAATAATATATTATACCCAAACTCAAATTTTTTAAAGTACCCTAAATGTGAACATTTGATTTAATCACATGTTTTACATCACATCATATATTATTGCTTGTAGTTAACGTCTTACATGTTATGCAACACATGGCTATATAGTCATGGGATGGGAACAGGTCCTTGCCCATACCTTTCTTGTTGCCATCCTTATGTAAACTGAATATCTTCACATCTTGCAAAGAAGAGATGCTTAACAGAAAAAGGGGCGACTCCAGCATGGTGCCTCCACCTCCGTCCAGTAGTCAGGTACTCGCGCTGGAGAGAAAGAGAGAGAGAGAGAGAGAGAGAGAGAGAGAGAGAACAAGCCAAAAGTAGGGGACTGGATAGTCAAAGGTGGAGGCACCAGATCTCATCGCAGTTGCGCACTTGCCAAAGAGAGAGAGTGCTCGCAGTAGTAGGGGGAGACAGCGATGCTCGCGACGATGGCAAGGTGAGGAAGGAGACGACGGTAGATGGTGCTCGCGACAGCCGTAGGTTTGAGAGAGAGAGAATGTGGGAGAGATAGTGAAAGACCGAGGGAAAGAGAGAGAGCTCCAGTGATGGGTTTGAGAGAGAGTGTGTGGGATAGATAGTGAGAGAGTGTGTGTGTGTGTGTGTGTGTGTGTGTGTGAAAATGGGTGGGATTCAAAAAGCAAAAAGATGAAAAATTAAATAAAAAATAAATTAAAAAAATTTCATAAATGTTTCTCTGAACCTTTCTCGAACTCTTTCTCTCCCTCTCTTTCTTGGCCGAGCTTTTTCCCTTTCCCAATCTCTTGGCTCACTGCTTTCTTGCAAGCTCTCATTCTCTCTCTCCTCTGTTTTCATTTTCAATGAAATTGGCCGGCCCCCTGTAGCATGCTTGGGGGCCACGCAGCTATACCTATATATATACATGTATATATTAATTAATTAATTAATTTAAGTTAAGTTAATTCAATTTATTCATTTGCTATTATTATTTGCATTATCCCTATTATTACTATTGTTATTATTATTATTATTATTATTATCTTCATTGTTATTACTATTATTATTATCTTTAGTATTATTTATCTTACTTAAATCTTCAAATACTTAACATTGATCTCAAATACCATAATTGAATAACTATTATTGTCTCCAAAATTTTGGGATGCTACGTGTACGCCTCATTCCCCTTTCCCTCTCTCTATGCCTCCTTCCCCTCAATGGCTCACCCCCTGCCCTTGATCGATCGTTGCTCGTAGCTCACTCTCACTGGTAACCGCCTTACCCTTACTAGTTCTCTCCTCGATCACTCGCCTCACTCTCGTTTGTTGCATTTATCAACTTTCTTGCTCTGTCGCTAGTCGGCGTCGCACCCTCAACCTCGCCGGCTCGCCCCTCCGGCCTTCCGTAGCTCATTGGTCGATCGCTACCTCTCTAACTCTCCCTCACTCTATCACTCGCCTAGCCTAAAAATCCCTGTTTCAGATATTATATGTATTTATAGAGGTTGCAATAGAGTCGTTGGATTTTATCGTTGAAAATGATCTATCATTTTTTCTCTCTCCAGAGGTTAGAAAAATGGCATCCCAAGAAGATTGTTACAATTTTGCAACCCGAGATGTAAAACCCCGTTTTGGTATAAGACTGCCACATCATTTAAGTAAGGTTTATATACCAAAAATTGGGTTTGAGAGTGAAATAAGCTGCCGAATCAATCGAAGGGAGTACCCTGAGACTTAGATATCAAAGGAAAATAATATAGTGCTAATGAGCAAGTCAAGAAGTGATTTTTAGTATCGGAAGAAATTGGATTGGAAACAGTTTTTGGTATAGCTAAAGTGTAACTGCGATATGGACTGAAATACCGAATAATCGTAGGGGGCTTCTGAAAAGTCAACAGAACCCCAAAGAGGTTCATATTTGGTGTATAGAACAATCCTTCAGTGGTTTTTGGAAGAAAGAAAAGGATTAAAGGCTGAAATAAAAATTCGGGCCAAAGTGTGATTTCTTAGAAATTACTGAATCGGTCGGAGGAAGGTCAAAAAGATGAGTTATCAGAATCTTCAAAAGAGAAAGTGAGGGTTTTGGATCATGAGGGTCCTAATGGAAATGATAGAAAGTTCAAGGGTTGATGAGAAGGGGCAAAAGTGCAATAAGGCAAAAGTGGGGCAAAATTGGAATTTCAGAAAATGGAATCAGCCATGGCCGACCAACAGCTCGTACGGCAGCCGATTGAGGTGTTTGACCATGGGGAAACCAAGGTTGGTGGTCAAGCATGCGTGGGGGGCGAGTCTAGGCCGACATTGAGCTCGAGGTGGTCGGAAACCGACCACGATTTTGTCGGTATGTCGCGGCAATGCCGCGACCTGTAATCTTCCAATCGAGGCCGTTTGTCCATGTTTTTGGGTCGCCCTAGAGGTGGTTGTGAAGCTTGAGGCTTTGGGTCGACCATCCATGTCGATTTTAAGGTCCAATTTTGGCTATAAATAGTCGGGTTTCACGAGAGGGTTTAGCCAAGGGTTTCAAAATTTTGAGCTTCAAATCGAGGGTCTTCTTGAATGCATTGTAGGCTAAAAGCATAGGGCTTTTGAAGCCCATGATCTGAGGAAGCATTCTGAAGAGTTTGGTGCGTTTTGGGGTCGATTTGAGTGGGTTTCGAAGCAAATTAAAGTTTGGAGGCGGTGAGTCTAGCCGAGACTTTGGCCGGCCATTGGAGGCCCTTCCAGGCATCTTTTCAGGCCATTCAAAGTGCCATTGGGATCGAATTCAAGAAGGTTGTCAAGTGTTGTAGTCGGGGGTGGATTCCAATGCCTACTGGCAACCATCTAGCCGGAGAAGAAAGAGCGTGTGCATTGCACGCACAGCTGCCACGCGCAGCAGATCCACTAGGCGCGTGCGCTTGAGGTATATTTTGTAATTTTTTTAAAATTCCTAGAAAAATATTTTAGGAATTTTTGTGCAAAAAGATTTGGTGAAAACGTTGTGTAGATATTTGTTTTGGAATGTTAGTTAGGATAAATGAGAGAAAAAAATAGGAAAATTTGAGGAAATTAAGGAGAAAATGATATGTTGATACTTATTGAAATAAATATGATGTTTAGGGTGCCTTGAAGCTTGAGGTGAAGTCGTTTGTGTGAAGTTTGAGGTTAGCACGCTAATCTAGATAATGCACACTTTTCGAGGATATCTGAGTTGCGTCTAAAGGTGAGAGTTTCTACCTACATAAAACTTGGTTTTGACTTGTGAGTTGTTTGCTACCAAAACTTGATTGTTCATGCAAATGATTTAATGTGTGAGTGGTTCTATCGGAAAAACTTGCTTTAAGGCATGTGAATGGTTTACTGTGAGAGTTCCTGACCGAAAACTTGATTTCTTGAAAGTGGTTACTCTCTAAAACCTTATGTGATTACAAGCAAAAGATGTTTTGACGCATGTGAACGATTTTAACTTGTGATGGCTGATTTCATATGGGTTCATCCCTAAAACGTTTTATGCATGTGCCTTGAATTTTGTGCGATAAATGATGTACATGAAATGATGTTTAAAATATGCATAGTTGATGATGTTGGCATTTGATGTACATGAAATGACGTTTAAACGATGCATAGTTGATGATGTTGGCATTGGCATGTTTGGGTGATGTCCGTATGGGATGTGTGTTGTCAACCTGTGTGAGGTACTTGAGTAATAGCATTAGGGAAGCGTGCCAAAGGAAAATACCCACCGGGACGGGGTTGAGACAGGCTTCACCCAATGGGACTAGGTGGCAAGCCTGCGAGTGGACACCACCTGTAACACCCCGTTTCGCCAGGCGTGTCACTATAAGGGTATTCCTGAGATTTTTTTTTTCTCCTAAATTCAACACACGTGGTGTATCAAGAACAATCTTCACATGCAGATACAAATCACAAGTACCCCAGCCTTGCCCGTTTAACTTTCAAGATCAATAATCTTAAATTAAAGGAGACATAATACAACGCAGCGGATATATTAACATCAAATACCGTAGTTCTTACATGGTATTTCCTTAACAAAATAGGTAATACAAATCAGATGACAACATTGCTACTAAACAACTGTTCATTTATAACCTGAAATACATATTAAAACCTCCAAACGTTACAATGACTATCAAACTAAGCACCATTGGCCCTCAACCGGCCACATCCTTGCCCTCGCAGCAGTCCCTAGCTGGAACATTAAACGTTCCAGGGGTATAGCCCAGGTTAGATGATAAAACATCTAAGTGACGGCATGAAACAGTTTATACAATGCATAAAAGACACACGAGCATGGCATACGAAGACAACAACATGCAAGACACGTCTAACTTGAGAAATTTCCCTGACATACTTAATCCCTCGAATGCCCCACTGCGACACCCGTTCACCTGGTTTAACATTAATCCCTCGAGTGCACCGTCGTGACACCCATTCACCTAATTTAACATTATTCCCTCGAGTGCCCCAGTGTGACACCCGTTCACCTGGATTAACATTGTCCCATTCTCAAGTAGACCCCATCCCGTCCCATACGGACACAACACCGACACGAATATCAATACCCCGATGATATGAAAATCACACGCCATGCATCGATTCTTTTATAAGTAAAAACAGTTGATGCAATATACCATATGTTCAATATGCAAATGATGCCACAAATACATAAGTAAAACGCTTTTGCAGAACAACCCAAGTTCCGGAGGGTAAAATTGCTCACTAGAACAGGTCCCAATTGCGTGAAACCTAAGTTCAGGAGGGTAACACTGCCCACCTGAACCCATGACACACATTCCAACATATTTTCAAGATAAGGTAAAGTTAAAATCAGACCACTCACCTCAAACTTATTTGGATGCCTCGATCCTCGTGCAACACCTCGATTTGCGTGTCAAATCCTAAATACTTGAACTTATATGCAACCTCGAGCCACAACACATCCTAAACATCATATTTAATTAAGGAAGCATTAAAAATATATTTTCCTCAATTTTTCCATATTTAATTAAGGAATAGTAAAATGTGAAATTCATTCGAATATGATTAAAATTCATTCGAATGGCCCGAGCGGGCACAGGGAATCAAATGCACATTCATATGTCCCTGCTCACTCATTCGAATGATCACTTGAAGCAAGCCTTCTAATGCGCAAATGAACGCGGTGGCACAAGCGGTAAATTCAACCAACTTTTTGAGAAACTTTTCACCAAGTGGTCCCCCTTCTCCATGCGCGACAAGGATGATCCTCCTGGAAATCAAAACAGCATGCAGAATTTGGCAAAGAATAGACAAAAGTAATATTCAGAATGCTTCAGAGGATTGGCGGGAGATTTGAAAAGATTTTGTTTCCAGTGGCTTATAAATAGACTAGACTATCAAGAAGCAAAAATGAGAGACCCCATTCGCCATTTCTGCAAGAATAAGGGGAAGAGAGCATTGTTTTCGTTCTATTTTTTTTCTTTCCTTTCATTCCAGTAGTGTTGTTCATTTACTTTGTTTCATCAATACAGTGTTCTTCATTTATGTTAGTTACATTATGCACTTTCTTTTCATACTTGTTTACATTTTGTAATGTTCTTTAACTGTTCATTTACGTTTCTGTAATTTTAATTTCTGTATTTACATTCTAGCATTTTACTTCTTGTCTCTTTAATTTTTAGTTGGAGATGTGTGGCTAAGCTTAAGTTTGGGCCAAGGCAAGGACTGTGTCCAGTGCCACTGCTTGCCCAAGAGAGCCGAACTCCTATTGAATTAACAGAATGCTTATTTGAATTGAGAAATGTGTGTGTATTGAATCTTTGGGTTTGAGTTGAAACATAAGCCTACCTTAGAGTCTCCATGCCATGTATGGACGTTACTTAAACTGGAAATAGTTTCATACTCAAGCTGGAATGATTAATCTGCGATCCAATTTATGATAGTTGCTTAATCTAGACTCTCTCATGCCATGTATGGAGAGTGCTTAACCTAGAACTATCATGACCTTGAGTTGTGGTTACTTATCGGATCTCAAATGTGTGTTAATCTGTATTTCAATTTATGATAGTTTCTTAATCCAGACTCTCTCATGCCATGTATGGAGAGTGCTTAACTTAGAACTATTATCATCTTGGGATATAATTAACCGCATAACCTCAATTTAAATCAATCGATGTTAATATTTTGATATCTCTTTGGTAAATCAGTGGGCTGGCACATAAATTGCTTTGTCCCAAGATTACCTTCCATCCACAAGCATCCATTTTCTTCTTGAAAAAAAAGCAAATCATTTAGCTGAATTGGTCTGACAAACCCATTTAGCACATAAAAATCTTTCATCGCATTTTATTTCTGTTTTGATCTCCTAGTGAATCGACCTAGACTTACCCAGAAAATTAAATTGTGCTACAGCGGACACTCGTACACTGGCGAGTATAAACGCCTTGTGCTTGCATGGTTGTTTCTTCTTTGTTTATTTTGTATGTGTTTGTTTGAAATAAATGCACAAGGTTAAGCGCAGCCAATTTTGGCGTCGTTGCAGGGGAGATCGGTGATGGAATTAGTGCTGTAAAAAAAAAAAATACAGTAACTTAGTTATTTTAATCTTGTTGTTGTGTTATTAATACATGAGACATAGGTTAGGTAAGATTCATTGTTAGAATTCTTATCTGCATTTTCACGTTCATATTTAATTATGTCTCAGTATCTTGATTACATGTCTGTGTTTGGAAATTCTGTTGGTTATCATGATCCTATTGAGCAAACTGTTTTAAGACCCTTTGAGGATTACCCAAACCTTTCTAGGCAACCAACTCCATCCTACACCACACTTCCTGTTGCTCCCCATGATTTTAATGACGACCCTAGTGTGACATTAGATTACTTAACCCGGAAGGTGGAGTGGTTGGAGTATCAAAATTTTCAAAATGTAAGTGAGGTGAGATGCTCAGTGTGCAAGTCTTTAAATCATCAAACAGATGATTGTCCTACCATACCTGTTCTTAAAAGATTTCTGAAGGGGCAACCATCTGATTTTCAATCACACCACAATGAGGGTAGGTTTTCTTATAACCAGATTCAGAGTCAGGGGGAGGATTCTTTTGTGTCGAGTTACAACCCAAGTCTTTTCCCTTACCCTAGTTCATATGATAATCAGAATTCTTTTTGAAGTAATGATTCTGTTTCTCAACTTCATGAACCCTTCCCTTCACCACCTCACCAATTTGAGTTAGAGCAAGGGTTTACATCCAATGAGTACCACTCTCAAGATGAGCAATCTTTAGAGGATACCCTTCAGAAATTCATGGAAGGTCAAATGAGAGTTAATGCACAGGTGGCCGAATTTGCTGAATTCCAAGATCAAACCACTAGAGCCATAGGTGATATTCTAGATCAGTTGACCTTGTTAACAGAGACCTTGAGCATGAGTGAGCCTGGTAAGTTTCCAACCCAACCCAATCAAAATTCTGTAGGTCAATATCTTGGGGAGGAATTTTTGTCCAGTGATACCATTGTAGAAGAAGAAGTCCAGGAGGAAGATGAGGATAAGATCCAGAAGTTGAAATGTCAAGATGTCATAGGTCTATCCACATTTGAGCCTAACTTTCTGATCTTTAGTTTGGTTTACATAGGGGATCAAATTAAATCAGACATGTGTGAGGTGTTTGTGCAAATTAATATGCCACATTCTGATGTAATAGATCCAACACCTCTGAATGAAACATTTTCAAAAGATGGTCGTGTTTTTTTAAGAAAAATCCAATTGTATCATTTTGAAAATAATGTTATAAGTGGTTTAAAGCATGTAATCATTGTTGTGATTCGAAGTGCAACCACTTATTTGATCCTTAACTGGAAGAAGAGGAAAAAGCAATAGAAAAAAAAATAATAAGAATAAAAGGCTATTAGTTCTGCCTTCATGTAGTTGTTTTCGATTTTGAATATGTGTTTGTTGTTAGAGAGTTCTTTTGTAAGTTTGGCATTTCTCTTTTAACATTCACTAGTTTATGTTTCTATTTCAGTTTTTGAAATCCACAATGAGCATATGGATCTTTTCTGCATTAAAGACACCAGGTACTCCTAAATCTCAACTTCTTACTGTGTCTAAGGGTATTTCACCATCCAGGTATTTCTATTTTTTATGTGTTATTGTGTTTAAGGACAATACATAATTCAAGTTAGGGGGTGAGGTATAATTGATTCATGCTTAACTGTGGTTGTTTGTTTGAAAAAAAAAAAAAATTTGCTATTATTCGAATTCTGTATCCGGATGAGCTTAGTAATTCGAATGTGTTGTAAACCATTCGAATGACCTGTGAGCTGTTAAAAAGAAAGCAAGAAAACATTCAAATAGTCTCTATTGTATTCGAATATGTCCAAAATTCATTCGAATGAAAGTACTATTGCATTCGAATAGCTGGCCAAATTCCTTTGTAAATGAAGATTACTGTTTAAAATTCATTCGAATGAATTTCTCTGTCTCCAAATCCATTCGAATGAATCTGCTGTTTCTTTAAAAAAAATTGAAGCCCGCATTCGAATACTCTCAAATTCATTCGAATAATCTATCCTTCATCTGAATCCATTCCTAACATCCGAATACGGTTTCAATTGTTTAATTTTCTTCCAAAAAATAAAAAAATAAAAATTTGGCTGACATTCGAATGTGTGCAGAGACATTTGAATGTCTTGGAAGCCATTTGAATGAGTTGTTGATACATTCGGATGACTCAAGGAAAACAAGAAGAAAATGTACAGGAAAAGAAAAACCATTCGAATGTTCTCATTTTCATTCGAATATGCTTGAAATTCATTCGAATGAAAACACTGTTGCATTCGAATGACCTGTATAAATCATTCACAAATTGAGTTACTGTTTAAAATTGATTCGAATGAATTTTGTTCTCATTCAAATGATAATCCTAATATATATATATTAAAAAAAAACCTAAAAAATATATATTTGAAAATTAAAAAAAATTAAAAAAATTGTTGAGAAAATACATTCGAATGTTGTCCCTGGCATTCGAATGCATCTCTTAAAAAAAATTAAAAAATATTTATAAAAAAATAAATATAATATTAAAAAAACAAAAAAAAACAAAAAAAAAAACTAAATAGAACAACACATTCGAATGATATTACTGTTTCATTCGAATGGGTTGTACAATCTCTTCATAAATTGAATTCCTATTTTGAAATTCATTGGAATCAATTTTGCACTCATTCGAATCATCTTAAAAATTAAAAAAAAAAATAAATACATAAATTAAAATATTAAAAAAAAAACTACTGCAAAAATCAATCCAAATGTTATTTCAATAGCAAATGAATTACTTAAAAAATTAAAAAAATATATAAAACATATTTATAAAAAATAAAAAAACTATAAAAATTAAAAAAAAAATCTGCAAATTCATTCAAACCTTATTCATGTAACATTCGAATGAATACATTAAACAAAATTAAAAATTAAAAAAATTAAAAAAATTAAAAAAAAAAGAAAAAAATATTTTTGGATTCTTTTGCTCTTCTTTACTCCTATATATATAATCTAAATTTTCCACTATTGGGAACTTAATGTGCTTAATTGGTGCTTATTCTATTGCATTAGATTTTTATGCTTCTAGCCAATTTGAGTTTGCTTTGAGACATGAGTGTGATGATTTCTTATTTGAACACATAAATGTATAAGATTTAGAATGAGTGATCTGTATGCATAGATTGTTCTTTGATTGGAAATTTGTTTGTCGGATATGAAATCTATTGAAATAGTAATTAATTGGTTAATGCATTGCATGACTCCTCAACTTAAGTGGAGACTGTTTACCTAGTGTGAGAAATTGAGCCTATTAAATGTTCATTCTGAGTGAATAAATACTTACTCTAGTTGCAGTTTTCCTTACCTCTCATGTTTTTCAATAGCTTCATTACACTACTTTGCTTTGAATGCCAAAAATGTCAATGAAAGAATTAAACTGGTTTCAAATTCTAAAATTTGATGATTGAGTGGAAGTGTGTCAATAGGATGTGACAGTGGAATTCTTTTGTTGAAAATTTGAGCTTGTTAACCTATTTCTTTTTTTCTATTATTTTCCCTTTTTAGTCCCATTGAGCCAATTAAATTATTTCTTTTCTTACTACCCTCATTTTATCCAAAACCCTATAAATATTACCCTACCTAATGTGTTCGGGAAATAGTCTATCTTGATACTAAAAAAATTGAAAAAAAAAAGAAAAAAAAAAAACTTGCAGCTATTTAATAAAAAGCTTAGGAGAAGATGTATGCTTTCATTGTGTTGATTCATTTTTTTTTTGTCAACATCAAATTGAAAAAAAACAAAACAAAAAAAATATATATATATTAAGAAAAAAAAAGAAAAAAAAAAAAGAGTATCTGCTTAGATAGGAATATTTCCCGGGACACATTTCTTTAAATTCTTTATCCTTTTCTTTGTTTACCCATCCACCCCTAAGCCGTTACAACCCGATATGCAATCCCTCTAGATCCTATGACACATGAAAGCTTGAGATTTGAATTTAGAATTGAAATTTTGTTTAATATCTGAAGTTGTGCATTTGTGTATTATTCCGATCATGAAGCTATGTCAAAATCCCTCTTCTTTCATTAAAGTCCATTTTTCATTTTAGGATGACACCGATTTGAATTTGGTTTGCATTTACTCTTATTACGGTGCATCCCAGAGAATAGCCATGAGGGATCATTTTTCTTGGAGTGTACACTTGAGAGGTTTTGAAGTCAAAGCTTAGAGGTTATAATGCGGGTGTGCTAATTTATTTGATTGCTTTTTCTACGATTGAGTGTCCCATGATGAAAATCTGACAAAAAATGGTCAATTGCATGTTAGAATAGCTTATTCTTGTTTTATACATTTTGGTTTTAGATTTGAAATTTAAACATTAATGTTGATGTTGTGAATGAAAATTGGCCAATATAAAATCTGATTGCTAGAGGACTAGCAATGTTTAAGTTGGGGGGTGTGATTGATGCTCAAAAATGTCAAAATTTTATTATATTTCCACCCTTATTTTAACCTTAAAATTGGATTTAATTGAATATTTGTATGCAATTAATAGTTATATGCAAGTTTAGAGGAAAATGAAATTTAAAGAGGAATTAAGAGTGAATTAGAAATTTTAGAAAAGAATATTCCTCTTTAATTTTTGATAAAAGAAATTAAAAAGAAAAGAATTTATAATATCTATAAATATATATATATATATATATAATATATCTCTATAATATATAATATAATAAATATCCATATATAATACATTTACATGCGTGCATGCCATATAAATATATAGTATAATATAATCTAACATATATACTCACCTCCAGTGTGAAGCTCAGCTATTCGGATATGAAGAGAAAAAGAAAGACAAGCCCATTCGAATGTTGCCAAACTCATTCGAATGCATTGAAGTAATCAGAAAAGCAAGATTAGAAATTCATTCAAATATGGTTACTGTTGCATTCGAATGACTGAGAAAATCGCCGTGCAAGGAACAGTAAAATGTGAAATTCATTCGAATATGATTAAAATTCATTCGAATGGCCCGAGCGGGCACAGGGAATCAAACGCACATTCAAATGTCCCTGCTCACTCATTCGAATGATCACTTGAAGCAAGCCTTCTAATGCGCAAATGAACGCGGTGGCACAAGCGGTAAATTCAACCAACTTTTTGAGAAACTTTTCACCAAGTGGTCCCTCTTCTCTATGCGCGACAAGGATGATCCTACTGGAAATCAAAACAGCATGCAGAATTTGGCAGAGAACAGACAAAAGTAATATTCAGAATGCTTCAGAGGATTGGCGGGAGATTTGAAAAGATTTTGTTTCCAGTGGCTTATAAATAGACTAGACTATCAAGAAGCAAAAAGGAGAGACCCCATCTGCCATTTCTGCAAGAATAAGGGGAAGAGAGCATTGTTTTCGTTCTATTTTTTTTCTTTTCTTTCATTCCAGTAGTGTTGTTCATTTACTTTGTTTCATCAATACAGTGTTCTTCATTTCTGTTAGTTACATTATGCACTTTCTTTTCATACTTGTTTACATTCTGTAATGTTCTTTAATTGTTCATTTACGTTTCTGTAATTTTAATTTCTGTATTTACATTCTAGCATTTTACTTCTTGTCTTTTTAATTTTTAGTTGGAGATGTGTGGCTAAGCTTAAGTTTGGGCCAAGGTAAGGACTGTGTCCAGTGCCACTGCTTGCCCAAGAGAGCCGATGTAACACCCCATATTTTTGGTAAGGTTGCCACGTATTTTAAGAGAGTTTAAAATACCGAAAAATGGCTCGGTAGCAAAATAAATCGCCGAATCGACTGCCGGGAGTGCCTCGAAGAAGGAATGTCAGTAGAAAATGGTACAGCCTCGATGAGCGTTTCGAGAGGGGATTTATGGAATTAAAATAAATTAGAATCGAGACGGTTTTCGGTACAGCTAAAATACAGCTGTGATTTGAGATCGAAATACCGAATTGTCATAGGGGATTTTCGGGAAGTTAGCGGAAAGCTGAGGGGGCTTCGATTTTCCATAACGATCAACCCTTCAGTGGTTTCAGGATGAATTAAGGGCCCGGTGAGGACCCGGTGGCGAAATTAATTTTATCGAGTAACCCCGAAGTCATTAATTTTGGTTTTAAAGCATTGTAATGCAATTTTAATTTGTCTTTGAGGGTGTGTTTGTAATTAAGAAATTCCCAAATGTATTAAGGGTAAATTATGGGGATTAAATATATATTTTATATAATTATATTAGTGTAATAATAATATAATATATAATATTTATATGTATATAGGTATTATATATGTGCAGGCACGTAATGAAGGCGTGGGAGGCAGTGTGGAGCATGGTTCTCCAATTAAGATTTTGGGTTGAGGGATTTGCAGAGAGGCTGAGGAGAATGTCGCGAAGGTGGCCTGGGCTGTCGGGGGGCGTTCTCACCTATATATATAGAGAGAGAAAGAGAGATGCCGGGAGAGTGAGAGCAAGATCGAGAGATATAGAGAGAATAGAGGATTTTGGCAGAACTTGCAGAGGCTCGGCAGTGAGCAAAGGAAGAAGAAGAAGAAATAGAAGAAGAACAAGAAGGGGTTGTTTGGCAGCCAGCTTCTAGAGAGATTTTTCTTCCATCAGGCAAGCTTCTCTCCTCCCTCTCTTCTCATTGAGTCACTGTTATTTTCCAGTGAATGTGCGAGCTGCGAGCTCTTCTCCTTCTAGTTATCTTTGATTTCCAAGCCTCTTTGTTCTTCCTCTTTGTAGCCTGCCTCTTCCTTCTTGTTGATTTCGCAGTTTATATAGCAGTGGGTTATATATATATTTATATACATATATCTTCGTGTGGCTGCCCTGCCATGGCTGAGAGGTATTCTAAGGTGTTTTGACAGTGGGGAATGGGAGTTCTGATAGGTCCCCGGGTGGCTGCCTTGGCTGGGGAGTGCAAGTGTATATATATATATATATATATATATATATATGTATGTACTGATGGGCAGCAACGTGACCGTGTGTGAGGGACTTTGCTGTGTGAGCATTAGAGTGTGTGTTTAAAGATAAAGAAAGCATGGTGTGTGCGTGGGCTCAAATTAAAGAAATGGCCTTTTGGCCAAGGGGCTTACTGTGTCCGTGTGGGTGTGTATCCATCACCATGCGTAAGTACATATATATGTCCAGGTGTAAAGTGAGTATTTGAGTATGTGAGGAAGACTAAGCGGCCTTTGGCCGTGAATGTAAGGGGTGAAATGGGTTCTGTGGGTGTGTTATAATATTATAAAACTAGAGTGAATATATATATACTTTCTTATTTAATATTAAAAGTTAAGTGTTAGGTTGGAGAAGATGGCATTTGGCCGTGAGTGTGAGGGTTGAGAGGATTTTAATAATAATTAATAGTTTTATTATTATTACTACTATTCTAATTATTATGATTATTAATTCTATTACTATTATTGTTATTATTTTGTTTACTAATTTATTTCTTCTAATACTCAATAATCGCTGATAAATCGTCCTTGTCCTTATATGGTTGAACCACGACCGATCGAGATAAGTTTTGATAAATAGTGACCGGGTCGTGAATAGTAATTGGGTCATGAATAGTAAGTTGGTCGTGAATAGTAACTGGGTCATGAATAGTAAACTGGGTCTTGTTCTTGTTTCCATGGAGAGTTAGTTTCCTCTCCTATTCCTTTGTGGAATGAAGCTAGGTACCTATGGGTAGGATCTTGTTAGAGGTTGTTATGGCCGAGAGTATTTGCATGCTTCTTTTATTACAGTATCGTGTCACTTCATATGCATGCATGGGTTTGGGATATGCATATGAGGGTTTCATGTGACTTTGTGCTTGGCCATGGGGCATATTGTTGTATATTTGTCTTCCCTTCGGGGCGAGCAAGGCATGATGCTTGGCTTATGGGGGCTTTGTATCATCGTTTGTGCTCATTATGCCTCTGCATTACATAAGCACTGCATTGTATGTGATTTCCTATATGGGCGAGGCTTGGCGGGATGCTTGGCTTATGGGGGCTTTGTATCCTGTCCGGTCTACTACGCCACCCCTTATTTGTTGCATTTGCACAGTCTTGGCGCCAGTTCTTGAGATACAGCTGTACGGTGTCGGGTTTCCCGAACCGAGTTATTTAAGGACGCCTCTGGCGTGCCTAGCAATTATTTAAGGACGCCTCCGGCGTGCCTAGCTTTTATTTAAGGACGCCTCCGGCGTGCCTAGCAGTTATTTAAGGACGCCTCCGGCGTGCCTAGCTTTTATTTAAGGACGCCTCCGGCGTGCCTAGCTTTTATTTAAGGACGCTTCCGGCGTGCCTAGCAGTTATTTAAGGACGCCTCCGGCGTGCCTAGCAGTTATTTAAGGACGCCTTTGGCGTGCCTAGTTTTTTTTTTATTTCGGTCGCTTATGCGAACCAGAAGGTGTGGTTATACCCACCTAGATGAGTTTCAGCTTGCAGCGCAGGTACAGTTTGCCTTTTAGGGCAGTGACAGGTTTGTGATAGGGACTTGGATGCCGTGTGTCTTATGTGGGCCCCAAGGACCAGTATGTGCATATTTTATTATGCTGCAGTTTTGTATATCTGTCATGGGATTCATGAGCATGTGATGTATGGCTATAGCACGTGAGGTGCAGATTACTCTTTAGCTTCCATACTCTTATCCATCCTTTCTTTCTTTATGAGCTTGCTGAGTCATTTGGACTCACCTTGTTTTCTCTTCATTCCAGGTAAAGGCAAGAATCCAGTTGTGGGTGAGTCTAGTGGGTCCCGACTTCCAGGTTAGATGGTGTACAGGGCCATGCAGACCTAGCAGATGCCAGCCTGGGGGTTTTTTTTTGTTCATTTTACCGCTTCCGGACTGTCTTTATTTCTTTAGTCTATTTGGGTCTGTATGGATTGTGTTATTTTGTGGCCAGTATGCCAGTGTTGTATGTTATGCATGCCTGGGCTATGTAAGCTTAGAGTTCAGTTGTTGTATAGTAGGTTGAGGTTTTGATATATATGCCGTGTTGGCAAGTTTCCTTTATCAGTTTTCTCTTGATATTTATCAGTGGCATGCATGACAGGTTCTTCTTTATCAGGTTGTCTTTATTTTAGTAGGGCACCCGCTCTGGTTCTTTGGGGACCTAGGTGGGGGCCTTACAGCCGAACTCCTATTGAATTAACAGAATGCTTATTTGAATTGAGAAATGTGTGTGTATTGAATCTTTGGGTTTGAGTTGAAACATAAGCCTACCTTAGAGTCTCCATGCCATATATGGACGTTACTTAAACTGGAAATGGTTTCATACTCAAGCTGGAATGATTAATCTGCGATCCAATTTATGATAGTTGCTTAATCTAGACTCTCTCATGCCATGTATGGAGAGTGCTTAACCTAGAACTATCATGACCTTGAGTTGTGGTTACTTATCGGATCTCAAATGTGTGTTAATCTGTATTTCAATTTATGATAGTTTCTTAATCCAGATTCTCTCATGCCATGTATGGAGAGTGCTTAACTTAGAACTATTATCATATTGGGATATAATTAACCGCATAACCTCAATTTAAATCAGTCGATGTTAATATTTTGATATCTCTTTGGTAAATCAGTGGGCTGGCACATAAATTGCTTTGTCCCAAGATTACCTTCCATCCACAAACATCCATTTTCTTCTTGAAAAAAAAGCAAATCATTTAGCTGAATTGGTCTGACAAACCCATTTAGCACATAAAAATCTTTCGCTGCATTTTATTTCTATTTTGATCTCCTAGTGAATCGACCTGGACTTACCCAGAAAATTAAATTGTGCTACAGCACACACTCGTACACTGGCGAGTATAAACGCCTTGTGCTTGCATGCTTGTTTCTTCTTTATTTATTTTGTATGTGTTTGTTTGAAATAAATGCACAAGGTTAAGCGCAGCCCGACGGCCATGTGCGGTGAAGGCGACGGCCGATTTTCTTCTCACTGTTCACTCTATAACTTTTGTTAAATTGAATTTTCACCCCCACAGTTTCTTCCAATCACGTTTTGGTCTTTCCCATGCACCCCTGAACTATCCAATACCACGATTAAGGCCCACAAGTTTAGCACATCTCATTTGACCCTCAAAATTCCTGAAAAATTACCGTTTTGACCTCCCTCAGGCAAATTTAGAAAATTATACTTAGGCCCGATTGATCGATTTGACCTCAAATCCATTCGTTTTAACCCGAAATCACTTAAGGGTTGTTCTATACATAAAATATAGGTCCTTGACGTGCTCCGTTGAGTTTCTGGATGTTTCCTACATCGATTCGATTTTCTTAGTCCGGTCGACAGCTGTACCAAAAATTGTTCCCGATCCCACTTCTTTCATCACTAAAAATCATAATTCGAATCACTTGTCGATACTGTACAATTTTCTTTGGCTATCTAAGGTTTGGGTTTCTCTCTCCGACTGATTCGATTGTCTAAAACTGCGTTAGTGTGTCATATAGCCTTATTCTTTCGATAATTCTAGTTATACCCTTCATTAAATATCATTTATACTCTTAATAATTTTCCGAGTATTACACCACCCCGAGACCATTGAGCGGTAGTATTGTTCCCGAGGTAGACGTGGATTCCCAAGGATAGTGTTGATCATCTTGTGGCCAGGGTTGTGTTGGGATCCATATGCTTTTGAGTGTGAGCGTAATGCCTAGACATGATATGAGGGTGGTACCCGAGTTCATGTGTTGAGGTTGTCCCTCTTAAGCAGGATCGCATTGTGCCAATGTGTCAATGTGGTTATGTGCCTTTAGAAAGATTGCATTTTCCCCAGTTAGGATTAAATGTTATGTGGGATTCTCTTGGGCTGAGGTATGTCGGGTAATGTCAGATGAGTTTATGTTGAATGATTGTTAAAGGATATGTCGATGTTATTTATGTTTGCATATATTCATGAAAATATTTTTGAATTCTCACTTAGATGATTCAGCATCTAATTTGTACTATGTCCCTAGAATATTTAAACATTCCAAGTGAAAGCAGTGGCACTAAGAGGAAGGGCGTTATCGAGATGTAGCTGTTGATTTTATTATAATCGTTAGCATATATTTTGTATATGCTCGAGGTATTAGTAGTTATGGTTGAGAGATAAGACTTGATGTATTTTGCTTTGAAGATGTTATGTCAAATGATGGTTCAAATTCTACGGTATGAATAAAGTGAATTCGGTTATGTATTTCGAGGTTTCTATTCTGCTTCTGCTGATGTGATGATTTTGTTAGTCTTAGCTTATTCTTAAGTTAATATGCTAAGAAAATAGCTCGGGATTGTCGGCATTTTGTTTATGCTAAGCGTATGTTGAGTATGTGTTGAGGAAAAAAAAAATGTATGCCCAAAATTCTGCGAGACTAACACCCGCTTCGGGTAAGTGGGGCGTTACACTGGATGTTATCCCCTTTGGAGTGAAAACATTTTAATTTGAGATGTTATTTCGGTAGTTATGGGGTTGGCATCCCAGATGGTACTCCCCTTGGAGTTAAGAGCAACTCCAAAGGGAGTTGCCATTTTGGGGTGCTAGCTCACCCATTTGCAAGTTTGAACAATGTTATGGCATTCTTGAATTATAAATTTGCTCTAATGGCAAGTGCCAAAATATGGGTGTTATTTTAATATTTTAATATTTTTCATTAAATCAAATTAGAAAATTGAAATTAAATTACAAAAATTAATATATATAGGCAAAGGAAAGCACCTATTTAAATTATAACAATTATTTTAAATGAAAATCAATTATATATAAATACCACCGCCTCCTTCTCTTTCCTCTTTCCCTTTCCCTCTCTTTTGTGCCTCCTTCCTCTCGACTGGTCGCCCCCTTTGCCCTCGATCGATCGTTGCTAGCGACTTGCCCTTATCAGTCGCCACCTTGCCCTCGCCGACTCTTCGCTCGGTCCTTTGCCTTGCTCTCGCTTGCTGCCTCTCTAGGTTTGTCCCTCGTCGGCATCGTCGCCTCAGCCTCGACCTAGCCCTCGTCGACTCACCCCTTTAGCCCTCCGTCAATCGATGCCTCTCTGGTGTCTCTCTTTAGCTCAATAGCTCACCTTGCCTAAAAAACCCTATTTCAGGTAATTATGATTTATAAAAGTTGAAATAGAGCCATACGTGGGATTTTACAGTTGGAAATCACACCTCTCATTTTTTCACTCTCTAGCGGTTGAAAAAATGGCAACCTAAGAAGATCGTTGCCATTTTGTAATCTTGGATGTCATCCCCATTTGAGTGGAAAATTTTTAATCCACGGTGCCATTTTGGCAGTTATGGAATTGACACCCCAAATGACACTCCCCCTTGAAGTTGCTCTTAACCCAGAGAGTTATCGTTGGCGGTGGCCCTGATTCCTCAAATATTTGCTTCGCCATTTGGCCATGAGGAGATGGAAATTTGTTCGAATCTTCTTGTTAATTTGCATCTTCTCTTCAAGCCGATCCTTGGTGCTAAAATTGATCCTACCTCGTTTAACCTTGCGTATTTAATTTTAAATTCTTAATTTTGTCCGGCTAATTGTCACTTTTCCAGTGCAATATGGTTGGATTTTAAAGCTTTTGTGCTAAGGGCATTATCAATGGTGATTTATTGTCGATGGTTCTCATCCGAGTTGTTCCGTCTGAGCCATTCCTTGTTTAGGCCCATCTCTATTTTGTCAAGTTTTTTTTCATGAATTATTGTTATTCTTTTCATAAAGGCATGGTATGGCATGATTATATATATATATAAAGTAAAGAATGGGCCATATAATCAATAATTCATGGTATGATTATATATGTAAAGTAAAAAAAAAAAAAAAAGAGTGGAGAATGGGAAATTGAATCAACAACAAACTGCAATGAAACCAATCAATCACACGAAAATAGAATTTAACGTGAAAAATTTAAATCGAGAAAAATTACAAGCAGAAAGAATAAAATATCACTAATCAAATATTGATAACACAAAAGAGATATTAACACACACACTCTCTGTGTCAAATTTCATATTATCTAGGTACCTATTTATAGATTTAAAATCATCTATGGATGAATACAAGAAATCAAGCACCAAAAACTGGAAAAAAAAACAATTATTTTCATGACGAATAATGGCAATCAAACACCAAAAGCTGGAAAAGTACAATAATTTTTAAGTGAAAAATTAAACCAATTAAACACTTTTAATTAGCATTTTTTTAAAATTTAATTCTAAACAATTCAATTGTCTAAAAAATATTTTATTTCTACTGAAATTTCATGTTTTCTAAGAATTTTTCTATTATTATCACATGGTGTTTAGCAAAAATGAAATTGATTCTAAATTCAGATCTTTTTTTTTTTAGGGTAAAAAAAATGTGAACATATTATCATATCAAATAAATTTATAGTGCTTAATAATATATTATACCCAAACTTAAATTTTTCAATGTACCCTAAATGTGAACATTTGATTTAATTACATGTTTTACATCACAACATATATCATTGCTTGTAGTTAACGTCTTCCCTGTTATCAAACACATGGCTATATAGTCATGGGATGGGAAGAGGTCCTTGCCCATACCCTTCTTGTTGCCATCTTAAGTAAACTCAATGTCTTCACATTTTGCAAAGAAGAGATGCTTAATTTAGCAAAGCTTTACACATCGAATGGATCAATGTCGATTTGCTGTCAGTAAAGAAAGTAGTAGCTGCTGCTGCTCATGCATATCTATTTACTAGTGTTGCTTCCCTTTCCAAGTTCTTGGTTCCTTCGTTTTTTTATCTAGTTATTCTCGTGGTTTTGCTGGCTTCTGTTGCTGTTGGTTTTCGTATTTTTGTTGAGTACTTTTTGCTTGATTTTGTCGTCTGTGCTTAGTTTGGGTCTCTCTTTATCTTTAGCTTATTTTATTGGTTAAAATTCAAAAAGGCGGATGTTGGAATTAATAATTTTAGGGTGTGTTTGATTGCACACATTTTTCACAGAAAATATGTAATTATTACATATTTTCTATGGAAAACAATCAAAAACTCTTAACTTTTCTATAGAAAAATATGTATAGTACAAACATTTAAAGGTTATTTTCATGAAATTCATTTTCCAAGGGGGTGGGTGGTTTTTATTTTCTAGGCAATATTACCTAGAATTAAATTCTAGGTAATGCAATCAAACACACCATTAATGTTTTGAAGAAATTCATGCAGCGTTCTCTTTGTCATTTTTAAATTATTTTTAAATTTTTTATTTTTTAAAATAACAAAAACACATTTTCTTTATTGTTCTTAAAAATGTATTTTCAAAACACAAAAAAAAAAAATTATTCACAGAACCGAAAGCAAAAAAATTCAGGTTGCGTTATCTTTGTTTATATAAATTTTAATTTTCAAATACAACACAGCACGAACAGAAGGAGGGGTGACTCCAGTGTGGTGCCTCCACCTCCGGCCAGTAGTCAGGTACTTGCGCTAGAAAGAGAGAGAGAGAGAGAGAGAGAGAGAGAGAGAGAACAAGCCAAAAGTAAGGGACTGGACAGTTGAAGGTTGAGGCACCATGATCTCATCGCAGTTGCGCACTTGCCAAAGAGAAAGAGTGCTCGCAGTAGTTAGGGGGGAGACAGTGATGCTTACGACAATGGCAAGACGAGGAAGGAGACGACGGTAGATGGTGCTCGCGATAGCGGTAGGTTTGAGAGAGAGAATGTGGGAGAGATAGTGAAAGACCGAGGGAAAGAGAGAGAGCTCTGGTGATGGGTTTGAGAGGGTGTGTGCGATAGATAGTGAGAAAGAGAGAGAGAGAGAGAGTGTGTGTGTGTGTGTGTGTGTGTGAAAATGGGTGGGATTCAAAAAGCAAAAAGATGAAAAATTAAATAAAAAAAAATTCGATAAATGTTTCTCTGAACCTTTCTCGAGAAGTAGCTTAGAGCACTCCAAAGGGAGTTTGCCATTTTGGGATGCTAAATCACCAATTTTGCTACTTTAAATAATGTTATCGTATTCTTGAATTATAAATCTTCACTAATTGTAGGTGCCAAAATAGAGGTGCCATTTTAATATTTTAATATTTTTTATTAAATCAAATTAGAAAATTTAAATTAAATTAAAAAAATTAATATATATAGGCAAAGCAAAGCACAAATTTAAATTATAATAATTAACTAAAATAAAAATATTTATTTTAAATTAAAATCAATTATATATATATATATACCTATATATATACCCCACCTCATTCCCCTTCCCTTTTCCCCTCTGTGCCTCCTTCCCTTTTCCCTCTCTCTGTGCCTTCTTCCCCTCAATGGCTCTCCCCCTGCCCTTAATCGATCATTGCTCGCGGCTCGTCCTTGCCAACTTTCTTCTGGATCGATCGCCTCTCTCTCGCTTGTTACATCTATCGACTTTTTTGGTCCGTCGCTAGTCGGCGTAACCGCCTCAGCCTCGTCGACTCACCCCTCTGGCCCTCCGTCACTCATTGGTCAATCACTGGCTCTCTAGTTCTCCCTCGCGCTGTCACTCATCTAGCCTAAAAACCCCTATTTCAGATATTCTATGTATTCATAGAAGTTGAAATAGAGGCGTTGGATTTTACCGTTGAAAATGACCTCTCTTTTTTTCTCTCTCCAGTGGTTAGAAAAATAGCATACCAAGAATATTGTTACCATTTTGCAACCCTATATCACTACAAAAAAAAATGAATTTTTGTGGCGGTTTTAAAAATCGCCGCAAAACATGGTATTTTGCGGCGGTTTTGAAACCGCCGCAAAATGATTTTTTCGACGGCTTTTTTAAAATTTTGCAGTCGGAAAATTTAGTAAAACATTTAATTTTGTGATGGTATCCAAAAAATCATTGCTAAATTTAAAAAATAATTAAATAATTTAAAAATTAAATTCAATTTTGCTGCAGTTTTTGAGAAACTGCCGCTAAATTCAAAAAATTAAATAATTCAAAATTAAAATAAAATAATATTTGAGGCCATTTTTGAGAAATCGCCGCTAAATTCAACAAGTTAAATAATTCAAAATGAAAAATAAAATAATATTCGTAGTGATTTTCAAAAATCATCGCAAAATTCATTAGAAAATTAAATTTAGTGGCGGTTTTCCAAAACCGCTACTAAATTCAAAAAATTAAATAATTCAAAATTAAAAATAAATTAACATTTGCGGCGATTTTCAAAAATCGTCGCAAAATTCATTAAAAAATTAAAATTTAGCAGCGATTTTCGAAAACCTTCGCTAAATTTAAAAAATTAAATAATTCAATATTAAAAATTAAATAAGATTTGTGATGGATTTCAAAAACCCCCGCAAAATTCAAAAAAAATTAAATTTAGAGGCGATTTTTTGAAAAATCACGGCTAAATTCAAAAAATTAAATAATTCAAAATTAAAATGAAATAAAAATCTTAAATAATAAAATTCATTATTTTCATTAAAAAAATTAAACTTTGCTTAAGAAAATTATTAAAAATTAAATTAATAAAAATAAATATAAAATAATAAAAATAAATTTAAAATTGCATTTAAATTAATAGCAAAATTCATTAAAAATCTAATTTAAAAAAATAAAAATACATTTAAAAAAATTTCACTCTATAAAATTTTAATAATTTTTAAAAAATATATAAAATCTTATTTTTATTTTTAATCAATTTATTTATTTAATTTAACTCAATTAATTTATTTTTAATTTATTCTATTATTATTTTAAAAAATAATCAATTAATAAATTTTTTTAATATATATTAAAAATATAAAATATAATTCTGAAAATTAGTTGTCAGAAACTTAATTTAGTAAATATAATAAATATAAAATATAATTCTGAAATTTTAATAAATATAATTCTGAAATTTAATAAATATAAAATAAATATAATTCAGAATTATATAAAATTAGTTGTTAGAAACTTATTTTCAGAATTATATTTCAATAAATATAATTCTGAAATTTATTTATAAATAAACTTATTAAATGTTAAAAATCTATTTATAAATATAATTCTAAAATATAATTATGAAATTTAAATAAACTTATTTTAATAAATATAAAATTAGTTGTTAGAAACTTATTTTCAGAATTATATTTTAATAAATATAATTCTGAAATTTTAATATAGATTTTTAATAAATTAAAAATCTATTTTTAATTTATTCTATTATTCTTTTATATATTTGTTTTTAAAATATATAAAATATATTTTTGCTAATGTATATAATATATATATGTCCATATATGTCAAAGGGTGTTTCGCAGATCAAGTGGTTTGCGCACACGCGCACGCACTAAGGGTCTTCGGTTGGAAACTTGGGGAGGGGGAAGGTGCTGGGATTTAATTTCTAACATCACCACGTGGCGCGCAAGGGTTGGGCGGGGGCAGGGCAAGCAGGCGGGAGCTAGGCTGGCCTGCTTAGGTAATTAAAAAATAAAATTTTTAATTTTAGCGGCGGTTTTGAAATCGCCACTAAAATTAAAATTTTAATTTTTTTATTAATTTTTGCGGCGATTTTGAAACCACCGCTAAAATTAAAAAAATTAATTTTTTTATTAATTTTCGTGGCGAGTTTGAAACCGCCACTAAAATTAAAAATTTATTTTTTTTTTAAATTTTTTGTGGCGGTTTCGAAACCGCTACTAAATATTATAGAAACCGTCACTAAATCACTTATTTTGCGACGGTTTTTAAAACCGTTACAAAAAATATAATTAGCAGCGGTTATTCCAGTGGTTGCTAAAAATCACCACTAAACGCTCCACGATGGTTGACTAAGTGGCGATTGTCAAAACCGTCGCTAACTTACTTAGCAGTGGTTAGAAAGCGCCGCTAAATGCCCATTTTTTTGTAGTGTATGTTACCCCAATTGGAGTGAAAAATTTTTAATTTGATATGCCATTTCGACAGTTATGGGGTTGGTACCCCACATGCCACTCCCCTTTAGAGTTAAGAGCAACTCAAAAAGGAGTTGCCATTTTGGGGTGCTATATCACCCATTTGCAAGTTTGAATATTGTTATGACATCCTTGAATTATAAATGTGCTCCAATGACATTTGGCCGTGAGGAGATGGAAATTTGTCTGAATCTTCTTGTTAATTTGCATCTTCTCTTCAAGCCGATTCTTGGTGCTAAAATTGATCCTACCTCGTCTAACCTCGCGTATTTAATTTTAAATTCTTAATTTTGTTAGGTTAATTGTCACTTTTCCAATGCAATATGGTTGGATTTTAAAGCTTTTGTGCTAAGGGCATTATTAGTGGTGATTTATTGTTGATGGTTCTCGTCTGAGTTGTTCCATCTGGGCCATTCCCTGTTTAGGCCCATCTCTATTTTGTCAAGTTTTTTTTCATGAATTATTGTGGTTCTTTTCATAAAGGCATGGTATGGCATGATTATATGTAGATAAAGAATGGGCCATATAATCAATAATTCATGGCATGATTATATATATAAAGTAAAAAAAGGATTGGAGAATAGGAAATTGAATCGATAATTAAACTAATCAACCATACACGAACATAGAATTTAACATGAAAAATCCAAATCGAAAAAAATTATAGGCAAGAAGAATAAAATATCATTAATCAAATATTGATAATACAAAGGTGATTTTAACACACACACTCTATGTCAAATTTCATATTACCTTGACACCAATTTATAGATCTAAAATCATCTATGGATGAGTACAGGAAATTAAACACCAAAAACTAGAAAAAAATAATTATTTTCATGAAAAATAATGGCAATCAAACATCAAAAGTTAGAAAAAAATAATTATTTTCATGAAAAATAATAATAATCAAACACCAAAAGCTGAAAAAGTACAATAATTTCTAACTAAAAAATTAAACTAATCAAACACTTTTAATTAATATTTTTTTTAGAATTTAATTCTAGACAATTCAATTATTTAGAAAATATTATTATCAAATGGTGTTTTGCAAAAACGAGATTGATTCTAAATTCAAATCTTTTCTTTTTTTTGGGATAAAAAAAATGTGAACATATTATCATATCAAATAAATTTACAGTGCTTAATAATATATTATACCCAAACTTAAATTTTTCAATGTACCCTAAATGTGAACATTTGATTTAACCACATGTTTTATAACTTTGCTTAATCCAAAAAAAATTTGTTCAGCTAATTGTCACTTTTTCAGTGCAATACGATTGGATTTTAATGCTTCTGTGCTAAGGGCATTATTAGTGATGATTTATTGATGGTGATTCCTGTCTGAGCTGTTCGTCTAAGCCATTCCCTGTTCAGGCCCCATCTCTATTTTGTCAAGTTTTTTTTTTTTTTATGAATTATTGTCGTTCTTTTCATAAAGGCATGGTATGGCATGATTATATATATATATATATATATATATATAAAGTAAAGGATGGGCCATATAATCAATAATTCATGGGATGATTATATATATAAAGTAAAAAAAGAGAGAGAGTGGAGAATGGGAAATTGAATCAACAACAAACTACAATCAAACCAATCAATCACACATGAATATAGAATTTAACATAAAAAATCTAAATAAAAAAAATTACAGGTAAAAATAATAAAATATCACTAATCAAATATTGATAATACAAAAGTAATATTACACACACACTCTCTGTCAAATTTCATATTATCTGGGCACCTATTTATAGAGTTAAAATCATCTATGGATAAATACAGAAAATCAAACATGAAAAACTCAAAAAAATAATTATTTTCATGAAAAATAATAGCAATCAAACACCAAAAGCTGGAAAAGTATAATAATTTTTATGTGAAAAATTAAACCAATCAAACACTTTCAATTAATATTTTTTTTAAAATTTATTTCTAGAAAATTCAATTGCCTAAAAAATATTTTATTTCAACTGAAATTTCATGTTTTCTAAGAATTTTTCTATTATTATCGTATGGCGTTTAGCAAAAATGAGATTGATTCTAAATTCAAAATTTTTTTTTTTGGATAAAAATAATGTGAACATATTATCATATCAAATAAATTTACAGTTGCTTAATAATATATTATACCCAAACTCAAATTTTTCAAAGTACCCTAAATGTGAACATTTGATTTAATCACATGTTTTACATCACATCATATATTATTGCTTGTAGTTAACGTCTTAGCTGTTATGAAACACGTGGTTATATAGTCATGTGATAGCAACTTTCCAACTTTAACCTTTTTTCTCCAACTTTAACCCTTTTTTTCATTTTTTAAAAGTATCAAATGATGAATATTTAACAGAACCATTCATGATGACTTATCCTTGTTTCTATATATAGGCCTCCATCCGATCATTCTTTTCCACCCATCATCCCTAATTGCTTACAATCACTAAGCTTAAGCAACCATGAATGTGAGCTATATATTATCGGCCGTAATCCTATTATGGTTTTGGTGGTTGGTTACGGCTGAATCGGTTTCGTCGTTAGCGGCGTTACCCAGGGATCAACATTCTCTCCTCTTCAACAACTTGCCCTCTGCCACAGAAGGTGCCACTATGGATCAACAGTCTCTCCTCTCGAAAAAGTTGGTCGAGTTGCATTTTACCACAAAAGGTGCGACGAAGAATAGCTTCTTCCGTTTCATTTCACTATTACGAGATCAATTGGCAAGTGGAGAAGTTAGCAATGAAATACCTCTGATGCGGGAACTATCCACTAGTGTGTGGGAGTGCGAGAGATATTTCTTGGTTCGCCTCACAAACAATTCAGGCTATAGCATTTCGTTGGGAATTGATATAATCAATGCCCATGTTGTTGCTTATGGAGTTGGAGACCGAACTTTCTTCTTCTGCAATTCTCCTCCAAGTGCATGGCATTGTCTTGCTAGTAAAGAGAATGATTCACTTCCTTTCGGAAGTAACTATATTTCCCTTCAACAAACTGCAAAGGTGCTTTCTAGAGGAGAAATCCCCCTCGGATTGACGGAGCTAAATGGCGCAATCACCAATCTATACAGTGACGGCGATAGCAGGCGGGTTGCTCGTTCGCTCTTAGTTTGCATTCAAATGATTTGTGAGGCTGCACGATTCAGATACATTGAACACCTAGTGGGACACAGCATTTCAGAAGGCGAAGGATTTCGGCCAAACGATAGCATGATAACGCTCGAAAATAATTGGTGTGCGCTCTCTCGGGCAGTCCAAAGGTCTATCGGAGGGGCCTTTGCTAATCCAGTTCAATTACGGTCACCCAGTGGTGGCCCCGAGAATGTGGACAATGTCAATCATATAAGCGTTATCCAAAACCTTGCTTTAATGAAATTCTTTTGTAGAAACAGAAATATTATTATTAATCCAACACCTCAATTTTCTATGCTTATACAGTCTGTTGTAGCAGATGATGACGTTTGTGTAAGTGAAGAGCCGACAGTGCGCATTCGTGGTCCAAACGGTCTCTGCGTTGACGTTCGGGAGGGATATTACAATGACGGAAATCCAGTACAATTGTGGCCATGCAAATCCAATAATGATGTTAACCAATTATGGACCTTGAAAAGGGACGGCACGATTCGTTCAAATGGTAAATGTTTGACCGCTTACGGATTTACAGTAGGACAGTATGTGATGATCTACAATTGTTCAACTGCTGCTACTGATGCCACCATTTGGAAAGTACGGATGGACGGAAGCATAATAAGTCTCAAATCGAGACTAGATCCCCGATCAAGACTCGCCCTTAGTGCAGCCTCTGGAATCAGTGGTACCACACTCATTTTGGATACTAATACTCTTGCCCCTGCCCAAGGATGGATTGCCACCAATAACACACAAGATTTAGTCACATCCATTGTTGGATTTAGTACTGGTCTTTGCTTGTATGGAAGGTATGGCAAAGGAGAGGTGTGGATGGCAGAGTGTGAAAGAAACAAGTGGGAACAATGGGTTTCTTATCCAGATGGCTCCGTAAGACCGAATCAAGATCATGACTTCTGCTTAACTTGCGAGAATGATCATGTCTATATTCTTTCTTGTAGCGTTGGGCGATCTAGCCAGCGCTGGATGTTTAGGGAAGATGGTACCATTTTGAACTTGTTCAGCGGCATGGTGATGGATGTGAAGATGATTTCCGACCCAAGCCTTTATCAAATCATTATGCGGCCACCATCTGGAAATCCAAATCAGAAATGGCTTCGTATCCCTATTAACTAATTACTGGCTTGCTTGCTGGCTGTTGTTTGTGACGTCAGTGTGTGTGTGATAGTATTTGGCTGGCTTGTCCATCTACGTACGCATGCATGCCCCCAATAAAAGACGTAGTATGCGTTCTGAATCATAGGGCATGAATATATAATCAAAGATGTGATCAATTGGTTTTCTTATTTTTCCTTCAACAATAATATTAATTATACTGTGTTTGATGTTCTTATCGTAATATATATATATATATATATTAATTATTTCAATCATGTTTGAGTACTATCACTACAAAAAAAACGGGATTTAGCGACGGATTTTTAGAGATGGACATTTCTGTCGCTATTTTGCGACGGAATAGCGACGGATTTGCGATGGATTTTTTTTTATTTTTTTTTTAGAATTAGCAACGGATTTTAGCGACGGAATATTTTTCCGTCGCTAAAAAAATAAAAAAATAAAAAAATAAAATTTTTTAGCGACGGAAAAAATAATCCGTCTCTAATTTTAGCGACGGAAATAATTTTCCGTCGCTAAATTTTAATAATAATAAAAAAACAAAAAAAAAAATTATATAGCGACGGATTTTTTTTCTGTCACTAATTTTAGCGACGAAAAATAAATTCCGTCGCAAAATTTAAAAATAAAAATTTAATTTTATTATTAATTTAAATAATTAAAATAAAATTTTAATATTAAATTTTTTATTATTAAAATTTAGCGACGGAAATAGATTTCCGTCGCTCAATTTTATAATAAAAAATTTAAAATTAAAAATTTTTTTAATAAAAAAATTAAAGCTAGCGACGGATTGTCCAAATCCGTCGCTTTAATTTTTAATTTTTTTTATTCAATTAATTTATAAATATTTAAATTTGGGATGAATATTTAAATATATAAATATTTAAATTTTATAAAAAAATAAATATACATTTAAACATGAGATGAATGTAAAAAAATTAATTTATAAAATTTAAATAAATATATTAATATTAAAAATTATAATATTGCTAAATTCTAACTTTATCAATTAATATATTTCATGTGTATAAAATAAAAAATATATTAAATGTATAATAATTAATTATTTGTAATATTTATTAAATGTGTACAAAATATAAACAAAACTACATTTGAAAAATAAATAAAAAATTTAAAAATCATAATATTATTGAAATTTTCTTTATTTTAAATTTTAGAAATCATAAAAATAAAACAATATTAAGGAATTATATTATATAAAAAGGTGTCTAGGAGCTATTTGTCAATTTCTTGTTTTTTATAAAGAGGATAATTTTTTGCAAAACTAAAAAGTTTAAAACTATAATATATGAATTACATTGTGTATAAGACCGTAATATTTATTAAATGTGTTTAAAATGTAAACAAACACTATATTTGAAAAATAAATAAAAAATTTAAAAATCATAATATTATTGAAATTTTCTTTATTTTAAATTTTAGAAATCATAAAAATAAAACAATATTGAGGGATTACATTATATAAGAAGGTGTTTAGGAGCTATTTGTTAATTTTTTTTCTTTATAAATAAGAGAATTTTTTGCTAAACTAAAAAGTTTAAAACCATAATATATGGATGATATTGTGTCTTATAACAATATCATATGTCACTATCTAATATATAGATATTGTAACACAATTAAATATACAATTAAGTCATTCATAATAAACAATTAGGGAAGTGAAATGTGTTGATTAAGATAACAGAGTATCAAGATAAATTCGGAATGATTTTCGAACGAAGATATGGAATGATTTTCCTCCTTAATAGTTATACTATAAAAAAATTATAGGGGTTAATTTTTATTTTTAAATTTTAAGTGTTATGTATAAAACATTAATGTTGACAAAAAAAAAATAAATATATCACTTTATTATTTATACTCTTTAATTTTGTTTTTGAGATAACAAACTATTAATAAATAATTCAAATTAATTTGAAATTTGTTTAGTATAATTTGAAATTCAGCAATTTAAAATTCGTTTAGTATTATTTTTATTTATCAAAACAAATTAATTTTTTAAGATAACAAACTATTAATAAATAATTCAATATATAAAATTAATTTATTATAATTATTCAATTTATAATATAATTAATTTTTTAGATAATTACAATAATATTCTATTGAAATTATTGAATAATAAAATTTTATTTAAATTATATTATTTTTATTAATTAAATAATTATTTTATTTATTTTTATAAATTATATTATTTTTTATTTAATTAATAAATATTAAAAATAAAATTGAAGAGGCGGGAAACTCCCCGCCTCTTTCATAACCAAATCCCCCCTCCCCCTTCCCCTTCCCCTCCCTTCCCCCCCCCAAAAACCCTAAGTCCCCCCTCCCCCAAATCTGTAACCCTCACTTTCTCTACCTCTCTCTAGCTTCTCGCCCCCGCATTCGCTCTCTGCCTCGCCTTCCCCCCGCTCTCGCTCGATCTCACCTCTCGCTCGCGGCCTCGCCCTCGCTGTCTCGCCATCGCTGTCTCGCTCTCGCTCTAGGTCGCTGCTTCGCCCTCGCTCGACCTCGCCTCTCGCTCGCTGTCTCGCTCTCGTTCTCCATCGCTGCTTCACCCTCGCTCGATCTCGCCTCTCGCTTGCGGTCTCGCCCTCGCCCTAGCTGTCTCGCCATCGCTCTCTCTTTTTCTCGCTCTCGGTCCCTGCTTCGCCCTCACTCGATCTCGCCTCTCGCTCGCGGCCTCTCCCTCGCTGTCTCGCCATCGCTCTCTCGCTCTCGCTTGCTGCATCGCCCTCGTCTCTCGCTTGCTCGCTCGTGGCTGCCCCTCGCTTGCTGCCCCTCGCCCTCGCCCGCGTTGCAGCCCCTCGCCCTCGCCCGAGTTGCAACCTCTCGCCTTCGCCCTTGCCAGGTTAATTTTTTATTTTTTATTTTGTGTTAATTTTTTATTTTTTTTAGATAAAATGTTAATTTTTTATTTTTTATTTTGTAAATATTTATTTTATTTTTTATTTTTAAAATTTGTTTGTAGCTCAGTTTAATTTAAGTAAATTTAAAGTATTTTCAGATGTTTATTTTTTAGATATTTATTTTATTTTTTATTTTTTAAATTTTTTTTGCTGTTCATATATTTTGTATGCTTTTTTCTTTTATTTTGTGTGTTATTTTATTTATTTTCAGTCAATTATTAGAAGTATTAGAAGTGTTTGTTAGTATTATAATTTTATTTTGTTTTTGATTATATTTAAAATTTAAATATTTAAGTATTAATTAATTATTTTTTTAATAATTTTATATTTATTGTAAATATTTTTTTATTTTTTAATTATTATTATTTTTTATTTTTTTTATTTTTTTTATTTATAAATATGAGTTAGCGACGGATTATATTCTGTCGCTAACATTTTTAAAATTTTTAATTTTATATTTAAAAAATAAAAAAATTATTAAAAAAAATAAATTTTAAAAATAGCGACGGAATATTCCGTCGCTAAAATAAATTTTAATTTTTTTAATAATTTTTTTTTAAAATAGCGACGGAAATTTTCGTCGCTAAATTTAAAAAAAATACATTTAGTGACGGAAAATTTTCCGTCGCTAATCCGTCGCTAAATTGGCGACGGATCTGTCGCAAAATAATATAGCGACCATTGTTTGAGCGACGGAAAAAATCCGTCGCTAATCCGTCGCTAAATTGATTTAGCGACGGATTTTTGAATTTAGCGACGGAAATATTCCGTCGCTAAAATCCGAAATTCTTGTAGTGTATGCCACACTATAAATGTTGGCTTAATCGATCTATTTGACCTTGAGTATGTATACACCCTTAAATTTCACCGTTACATGACAAATATATTTAGTTTTATCTATATAAACTTATGTAAAACATTGTGATATGTTTTTAGAAAAAATAAACTTTCATGTACTCCGTAGGGAGATTATGTTGTTATTTTTTTTTTAATATCAATGAATAATAAAATATTATTTATATAATACTCTTTTATTTAAATATTATAAATAATATACTGTCAAAACATTTTAAAATCATTGTAATAGAAAATAACATTTTAAAATCACTGTATATTATAAATAATATACTTTTCTTTTCACGCGTGATATAACATTAATAACATAAAGGAAAAAATAAGACCCATGAATTGGGTCGTACAAAACACAAACAAACTCTTTTTTGGCCTTTCAAAAATGTGGGTCCTGCAGTTCAGTTTGTGGGGTCCAGTAAATTTAATAATCCAGGTTCATATTTAGTAAGGGGCATTTGTTAAAATGAGAAAAATAAGAGATATCAAGATAAGTTTGAAATATTTTTTGATCCAAAGTATGGAATAGTTAAGATAAGATTAAAAATTATTTCAAGATTTTTATCAAACTGTTTCTTAAATTTTTTGAAATTAACTGATAATTATACTTTTTATTTTTATGTGTTTGTTAATATATATGATAAGTATCAAGATATAATTATTTTTACATCTTGAAATCTATCTAAAATTTTAAGATGAATTTTTCATCTTAAATTTGAGATGGATTGTTTTCGTCTCAAATTTGAGACGAATATTTTCATCTCGAAATTTGTTTCAAATTTAAGAGGGATTTTGAGACAAATTTTTCATCTCAAATTTGAAACGAATTTAGAGACAAATTTGTCTTATCTCAAATTTGAGACGAATTTTTTCATCATGAAATTCGTCTCAATTTTGAAAGGGTTGTGAGACGGATTTTTTCATCTTAAATTTGAGAATGATTTAGAGATGAATTTTTTCATCTCAAATTTGAGAGAGATTTTGAGAAGGATTTTTTCGTCTCAAATTTGGGAGAGATTTTGAGACAGATTTTTTCTGTCTGAAATTTGAGAGGAATTTTTCGTCTCTAAATATGTCTCAAATTTAAATATAATTAAAAAATAATCAAATTTTCTTTTAAAAAATTTCAAAATTCAACTTGATAAACACATATACAAATGGAAAAAAAATCATCTATACCATACAATAAATCCATAAAATAATACACATTATCCATAAATATTAAAAACACTAATAACATGTCCATAAATAGTAAAAATACTTAATAAATTCTATCATCCAAACAAATAACGGATCTTTTTAATGATCCGAAGAATCCAAGGGCCTTGAAGAGAAAATATAGAGAAGAAGATCCTAACAAAATTAAAACTCCTTACATGCAGATGTCAGAACTACTAGTAGACATTAGCTAAATGCCCCCACAGCATGACTCAGTGATAAAGCACTTGTGAATGGCAGGGGATCAAACTCATGTAGAGCCAGAAATACGCCTTGTGGTGGATAACTGATTATATTTGCGTTCTAAGAGTGTATAAGTTGTGATCGTATTAAAATTTATTTAATGTGATATTTTTTATACTTATATTGTGAATTTATATAAATTTTATATAATTTAAATCTCTTTTTATAAGAATCAAGCAAATGAGATAAATTAAAATAAATATTATAAATTAATATTATAATATTACTAAAAATTTAATAATAAAATATTATGCAAAAGAAATCAAAAGAAAGCTGAAAAGAAGAAATTGAAAGAAAGAGATTTGAGTGGAGCCTACTAAAAAATTGTAGCACAAAACCTGATTGAAAGTAAAGAAATGAGGGGAGAATGAGCCATAGGCCGTAATTCATATATTCTCCGATATATATAAATTATATATAAAGTAAAAATTATGAATTATGACCCATTCTTCACTCCCTTTTGAAATTTGAATAATGGCCAATTCTTCAATATATATGAATTATGGCCTATTCTCGACTTTTTTTTGTGATAATTATGATTTCGAATTTAACTGTAATTACGATATTGTCAAATTTGATTTTATGTAAGAATTATTTTATCTGGAGGAATATCTTCATGCGCTATATTCTAATTAGGATATGATTTTCTATATTCATCCATAAATAATTTTAGGTGTATAAATAGGTGCCCAAGTATCATGAAATTTGACACAGAATGTGTATACTAATATCACTTTTGTATTACCAATATTTGATTAGTGATATTTTGTTCTTTCTTCCCATGGTTGTTCCCGATCTAGATTTTTCACGTTAAATTCTGTGATTGTGTGTGGTTGATTGATTTGATTGTGGTTTGTTGTCGATCCAATTTCATAACAAACTGATATCAGAGCTGTTGCATCAAACAATCAACATTTGGCAGATCTCAGCCATTAATCTGCATCCTCAACATCATCATCATCATCATCATCTTCTTTTTCTTTGTTTCAAGTAACAATTGTCGTTCAGCCATCGCCGCCATCTATTGCAACCATCGCCATCGAACTCGTCGCCATCACTACTGCTGCCTCCGTTCATATTCTTCAACCCCACCGACGACAACTGCATGTTCGACCACCGCATTCAGTCGTCATTTCGCACAGCTGCCACCAACGTTTTGTTTCCCCTGTAGCTGCCCACATCCTAGACGTCATCGGTCGTCTTCCTCCTCATCACTCGCTGACGACCACCATTGATCAGATCTCCTTTGGCCGCCTCTCTTGCTTTGTTAATCACCGACCACCGAACCGACTGGCTTTTCTGTTGGCTTCTCTGCCCCTTCGTTCACTCATTTTGCTGTCCTCGTCGTCAGCTACCTTTGCTTTGTTCATCGGCCATCCTTGCGCGTTGCCTCCGGTCGTCCTCTTTGTCCTTCATCGCCGACCTTCCTATTGCCTTTTCCTATAGTTATTTCTACCATTGTTGACTATTATTGAAGCTTCACACCTAGATCTCAATTTGGATCTTGTTCGATCCAGTTGACGACAAGATCCAACCCGCCAGATTTTCCATCCAATTCTAGATTTGATTTTTACCTAAATTCGGCCCAATATTTTTGAAATTATTTGATATTATTTGGGGATATTTAAAATTGATCCTACCTCGTTTAACCTCACGTATTTAATTTTAAATTCTTAATTTTCTCAGGCTAATTGTCACTTTTCCAGTGCAATATGGTTGGATTTTAAAGCTTTTGTGCTAAGGGCATTATTAGTGGTGATTTATTGTCGATGGTTCTCGTCCGAGTTGTTCCGTCTGAGCCATTCCTTGTTTAGGCCCATCACCATTTTGTCAAGTTTTTTTTCATGAATTATTGTCATTCTTTTCATAAAAGCATGGTATGGCATGATTATATATATATATATATATATATAAAGTAAAGAATGGGCCATATAATCAATAATTCATGGCATGGTTACATATATAAAGTTAAAAAAAAAAAGAAGGAGTGAAGAATGGGAAATTGAATCAACAACAAACTACAATGAAACCAATCAATCACACATAAAGATGGAATTTAACGTGAAAAATTTAAATCAAGAAAAATTACAAGTAGAAAGAGTAAAATATCACTAATCAAATATTAATAACACAAAAGATATATTAACACATACATTCTGTGTCAAATTTCATATTATCTGGGTATATTTATAAATTTAAAATCATCCATGGATGAATATAAGAAATCAAACATCAAAAGTTAGAAAAAAATAATTATTTTCATGAAAAATAATAATAATCAAACACCAAAAGCTGAAAAAGTACAATAATTTCTAACTAAAAAATTAAACTAATCAAACACTTTTAATTAATATTTTTTTTAGAATTTAATTCTAGACAATTCAATTATTTAGAAAATATTATTATCAAATGGTGTTTAGCAAAAACGAGATTGATTCTAAATTCAAATCTTTTTTTTTTTTTGGGATAAAAAAAATGTGAACATATAATCATATCAAATAAATTTATAGTGCTTAATAATATATTATACCCAAACTTAAATTTTTCAATGTACCCTAAATGTGAACATTTGATTTAACCACATGTTTTACATCACATCATATATTATTGCTTGTAGTTAACGTCTTAGCTGTTATGAAACACGTGGCCAAAACCGACCCCCACGTGGCCAATTTTTGGCTATAGCTTCTCCCACATGTCTCCTAGACTGTCCTTGGCCATGCCCTAATGAGATTTGCTGTCATTTTTTCCAAATTTTTTGGCCAAATCCGCAGCCAGATCTGCTATGCTTTGGCAGATTTTTGAAAATTGCATTTTAGCCCATTTGAAACTTCCTTTTGCATTTTGGTCCTTATTCTCAAACCCATGATCTTCCCAGCACCATCACTAAGACCCTCAAGATTATTACTTCTCATTTCTCCTTTAAAACTTCCAAAAAATTACTGTTTTGACCTCTCTCAGGTAAATTTAGAAAATTACATTTAGGTCCGATTGATCGTTTTGACCCTAAATCCACTCGATTCAGCCCGAAATCACTTAAGGGTTATTCTATACATAAAATACTAGTCTTTGACATGCTCCGTTGACTTTTTAGACGTCTCCTACTTCGATTCGATTTTCTCAGCCTGGTCGACAGCTGTACCGAAAACTGTTCCCGATCCAATTTCTTTTATCACCAAAAATGATAACTTACATTACTTGATGATGCTATACCACTTTTATTAATTATCTAGGGTCCGAGATATTCCCTTCGGTCGATTTAGTGATCTATTTTACTATTAAACCCACTTTTCGGTATTTTAAATTCATCTAAATTACGCGGTGACCTCACACAGATATGGGGTATTACAAGTCTCTTGCCTCGTTCTCGCTTGCACTTTTCCAGTGCAATACAGTTGGATTTTAAAACTTTTGTGCTAAAGGCATTATCAATGGTGATTTATTGGTTATGGTTCCCGTCCAAATTGTTCCGTCTGAGCCATTCCCTATTTAGCCCCCATCTCTAATTTGTCAAGTCTTTTTTTCATGAATTATTGTTGTTCTTTTCATAAAGGCATGGCATGGCATGATTATATATATAAATATATATATATATATATAAAGTAAAGAATATGGGCATATAATCAATAATTCATGGCATGATTATATATATGAAGTAAAAAAAAAAAAAAAAGAGTGGAGAATGGGAAATTGAATCAACAACAAACTACAATCAAACTAATCAACCACACATGAACATAAAATTTAATGTGAAAAATTCAAATCGAAAAAAATTATAGATAGAAAAAATAAAATATCACTGATCAAATATTGATAATATAAAAGTGATAATAGCACATACACTCTGTATCAAATTTCATATTACCAGGGCACCTATTTATAGACTTAAAATCATCTATGGATGAATATAGAAAATCATCTATGGCTGATCCTTGGTGCTAAAATTGATCCTGCCTCGTTTAACCTGGCGTATTTAATTTTAAATTCTTAATTTTGTTCAGCTAATTGTCACTTTTTAAGTGCAATACGATTGGATTTTAATGCTTCTGTGCTAAGGGTATTATTAGTGATGATTTATTGATGGTGGTTCCCGTCTGAGCTGTTCCGTCTAAGCCATTCCTTGTTCAGGCCCCATCTCTATTTTGTCAAGTTTTTTTTTTTTTATGAATTATTGTCGTTCTTTTCATAAAGACATGGTATGGCATGATTTTATATATATATATATATATATAAAGTAAAGGATGGGCTATATAATCAATAACTCATGGCATGATTATATATATAAAGTAAAAAGAGAGAGAGAGTGGAGAATGGGAAATTGAATCAACAACAAATTACAATCAAACCAATCAACCACACACGAATATAGAATTTAACATAAAAAATCCAAATAAGAAAAAATTACAAGTAAAAATAATAAAATATCACTAATCAAATATTGATAATACAAAAGTAATATTACACACACACTCTGTGTCAAATTTCATATTATCTTGGCACCTATTTATAGAGTTAAAATCATCTATGGATGAATACAGGAAATCAAACACGAAAAACTAGAAAAAATAATTATTTTCATGAAAAATAATAGCAATCAAACACCAAAAACTGGAAAAGTACAATAATTTTTAGGTGAAAAATTAAACCAATCAAACACCTTTAATTAACATTTTTTTAAAATTTATTTTTAGACAATTTAATTGCCTAAAAAATATTTTATTTCTACTGAAATTTCATGTTTTCTAAGAATTTTTCTATTATTATCACATGGTGTTTAGCAAAAATGAGATTGATTCTAAATTGAAACCTTTTTTTTTTTTGGGGGGGGGGGGGGTAAAAAAAATGTGAACAGATCATCATATCAAATAAATTTACAGTTGCTTAATAATATATTATACCCAAACTCAAATTTTCAAAGTACCCTAAATGTGAACATTTGATTTAACCACATGTTTTACATCACATCATATATTATTGCTTGTAGTTAACGTCTTAGCTGTTATGAAACACGTGGCTATATAGTCATGTGATAGCAACTTTCCAACTTTAACCTTTTTTCTCCAACTTTTACTTTTTTTTTTTCTTTTTTTAAAAGTATCAAATGATGAATATTGAACAGAACCATGCATGATGACTTATCCTTGTTTCTATATATAGGCCTCCATCCCATCATCCTTTTTCACCCATCATCTCTAATTGCTTATAATCACTAAGCTTAAGCAACCATGAAAGTGAGCTATATATTATCGGCCGTAATCCTATTATGGTTTTGGTGGTTGGTTACGGCTGAATCGGTTCCGTCGTTAGCGGCGTTACCCAGGGATCAACATTCTCTCCTCTTCAACAACTTGCCCTCTGCCACAGAAGGTGCCACTTGGGATCAACGGTCTCTTCTCTCGAAAAGTTTGGTCGAGTTGCATTTTACCACAAAAGGTGCAACGAAGAATAGCTTCTTCCGTTTCATTTCACTATTACGAGATCAATTGGCAAGTGGAGAAGTTAGCAATGAAATACCTCTGATGCGGGAACCATCCACTAGTGTGTGGGAGTGCGAGAGATATTTCTTGGTTCGCCTCACAAACAATTCAGGCAATAGCATTTCGTTGGGAATTGATATAATCAATGCCCATGTTGTTGCTTATAGAGTTGGAGACCGAACTTTCTTCTTTTGCGATTCTCCTCCAAGTGCATGGCGTTGTCTTGCTAGTAAAGAGAATGATTCACTTCCCTTCGGAAGTAACTATATTTCCCTTCAACAAACTGCAAAGGTGCTTTCTAGAGGAGAAATCCCCCTTGGATTGACGGAGCTAAATGGCGCAATCACCAATCTATACAGTGACCGCGATAGTAGGCGGGTTGCTCGTTCGCTCTTAGTTTGCATTCAAATGATTTGTGAGGCTGCACGATTCAGATACATTGAACACCTAGTGGGACACAGCATTTCAGAAGGCGAAGGATTTCGGCCAAACGGTAGCATGATAACGCTCGAAAATAATTGGTGTGCGCTCTCTCGCGCAGTCCAAAGGTCTATCGGAGGGGCCTTTGCTAATCAAGTTCAATTAGGGTCACCCAGCGGTGGCCCCGAGAATGTGGACAATGTCAATCATATAAGCGTTATCCAAAACCTTGCTTTAATGAAATTCTTTTGCAGAAGCAGAAATATTATTATTAATCCAACGCCTCAATTTTCTATGCTTATACAGTCTGTTGTAGCAGATGATGACGTTTGTGTAAGTGAAGAGCCGACAGTCCGCATTCGTGGTCCAAACGGTCTCTGCGTTGACGTTCGGGAGGGATATTACAATGACGGAAATCCAGTACAATTGTGGCCATGCAAATCCAATAATGATGTTAACCAATTATGGACCTTGAAAAGGGACGGCACGATTCGTTCAAATGGTAAATGTTTGACCGCTTACGGATTTACAGTAGGACAGTATGTGATGATCTACAATTGTTCAACTGCTGCTACTGATGCCACCATTTGGAAAGTACGGATGGACGGAAGCATAATAAGTCTCAAATCGAGACTAGATCCCCGATCAAGACTCGCCCTTAGTGCAGCCTCTGGAATCAGTGGCACCACACTCATTTTGGATACTAATACTCTTGCCCCTGCCCAAGGATGGATTGCCACCAATAACACACAAGATTTAGTCACATCCATTGTTGGATTTAGTACTGGTCTTTGCTTGTATGGAAGGTATGGCAAAGGAGAGGTGTGGATGGCAGAGTGTGGAAGAAACAAGTGGGAACAATGGGTTTCTTATCCAGATGGCTCCATAAGACCGAATCAAGATCATGACTTCTGCTTAACTTGCCAGAATGATCATGTCTTTATTCTTTCTTGTAGCGCTGGGCGATCTAGGCAGCGCTGGATGTTTAGGGAAGATGGTACCATTTTGAACTTGTTCAGCGGCATGGTGATGGATGTGAAGATGATTTCCGACCCAACTGGCTTGCTTGCTGTTGTTTGTGACGTCAGTGTGTATGATAGTATTTGGCTGGCTTGTCCATCTACGTACGCATGCATGCCCCCAATAAAAGACGTAGTATGAGTTCTGAATCATAGGGCATGAATATATAATCAAAGATGTGATCAATTGGTTTTCTTACTTTTCCTTCAATAATAATATTAATTATACTGTGTTTGCTGTTCTTATGGCATGAATAAAAGATGTTATTTTTTATTTGAATATCAATGAATAATAATAATAATAAACTTTCAGGGAGATTATGTTGTTATTTTTTTTTTCAATATCAATGAATAATAAAATGTTATTTATATAATATTTTTTTATTTGAATATTATAAATAATATACTTTTTTTTTTCACGCATGATATAACATTAATAACATAAAGGAAAAAATAAGACCCACGAATTGGGTCATACAAAACACAAACAAACTCTTTTATGGCCTTTTAAATATGTGGGTCCTATAGTTCAGCTTGTGGGGTCCAGTAAATTTAATAATGCAGATTCATATTTAGCGATGAGGTATTTATTAAATAAAATGAGTAAGATAAGAGATATCAAGATAAGTTTAAAATATTTTTCAGATCAAAATATAAAATAGTTAAGATAAGACTAAAAAACATTTCAAGATTTCTATCAAACTATTTATTAAATTGTAATATCCCAAAATTAATAAATTTGTAAATTATGTTAATTTAATTTAAATTAATATATAAATACACATATACACATATATATTCACAAAAATAATAAGTGAAATTAAATTAATTAAATTAATTAATGTGATTAAACGTGTAGTAATGCTATTCGACCCATCGTAATGCCCACCGAAGTGCCACTCAGGAGAAAATTACAAATTTAGCCACTATTGTAATTACAGATATACCCTCAATATATATAAACTATTAACTCATCTTCCTCTCTCTCATTCTCTCTCGTGCTTCTTCTTTTCTGTTCATACTTCTTTCCCCTCCCCCCCTCTCTCTCTCCTCTCTTTCCTGCCCGTGCGACCGAGCTTCCCCCATTGCAGCAGCTTCGGCCCTCTCTCTTTCTCTTTCCCATAGTGCGTATATATTGGCCTCGATCTAGAAAGAGGTAAGTCTTCTAAACGTATTTGGGTTTGTCCGAATCTTTAAGCTTAGATCTACGGAGTTTTGGCCATTGGATCTTGTTGGTTTTTGGGTATGGTAGTCGATGGAAATAGGGGTGTCGGGTGGTTGCCTCTGATCGCCGGAAACCATCGGCCACGGTGGCCGATGGCGACTGGCAGTGCGTATATACGCATTATTGGGTTTGGTCGAATCTTTAAGCTTAGATCTACGGAGTTTTCGCCGTTGGATCTTGTTGGTTTTTGGGTATGTTGGTCGATGGGGATAGGGGTGTCGGGTGGTTGGCTCGGATCGCTGGAAAACACATGCTACGGTGGCCGGTGGTGGCTGGCAGTGCTTTTTTAAGTTTGACAAAAAATTAAAAATCAGATCTACTAAAATCTAACCGTTAAATCTGTCTCATTTTTTCATATGTTAACTCTCTTGACTTTGTGTTTCTAATGGTAGGTTCTGATCATTGGAAGATTCGGCTGGCGGTGGTCGTCGGCAGTGTTGGTGGCGGCGGTTGTGACTTCCGTCTGTATATACATACATATATTTATGTATTTTCTTTTGTAATGATTTTAATTTATATTGTAAATGTTGATATCTAATTATGAATTTGTATTGAAGATGTTGAAGTTAATATTGAATTTGTTGTCTTTTAATATTGTGAAGGTTAAAATTAAATTGAATTAGTTAAAATTTAAATGTTAATAAATTGAATTAGTTTGTATTTATTTTGTGAATCTTTGAGTTAAAATTATTAAGTTTATTTAAGAATTGAATGGTAAGTAGCTGTTAATTTTATTTAAATTTAGGTATTTAATAATATATATATTTTAAATTTATATTAAATAAAATTTTAATAATAATTAAATAATTTCATGTGATACATACACTACAACAAAAATAGGCATTAACGACCAAAAATTAGCGACGACATTAGTTTTGGTCGTTAATATAGTACTATTAACGACTAAATATAAATCCCGTCGTTATAAGATAACTTTTAACGACAGGCAAAATAAGTCGTCGTTAATATACCATTTTCCCGTCGTTAATGACTAAAATTTTTAATTCAAACCATAAAATAATAAAAAAAAAACTATTAAAATTTAACTAACACTTATATAAGTAATTCTTAATATAATTATATTTTTCTATAAATGCACAAATATAATTATTAAACTATGATAAATGAGCATTAGTTATTTATTGATAATATAATATGTTAAAAAAACATAAACATATTAAAAAGAATACATGAACAAATTAAAAAGAACATATAACATATTATTTTTTATTAAATTATTAAATATTAAAAAAAAAATTGAAGAGACCAAAACCCCCCTCCCCCAAAAATCCCCAATCCCCAATTGCCCGCAAATCCCTAAGTAATTGAAGAGGCGGGAATCCCCTGCCTCTTCCTGGCCGAAATCCCCCTCCCCCAAAAATCCCCAATCCCCAATTGCCCAATCTGCCCCCAAATCCCTAAGTCCCCCTCTCTGGCTCTCAGCTCGCCCTCGTCTCTCGCCCTCTCTGGCTCTCACCTCGCCCTGGCTCTCTCGCCCTCGCCTCTCGCCCTCGCCCTCGCGCCTCACTCGTTGCCTCACCCTCGCCCTCGTTGTCTCTTTTCACTTGCGGCCTCGCCCTCGCTCTCTCGTTCTCACTTGTTGCCTCACCCTCGCCCTCGCTGTCTGTCTCTCACTCACTGTTCGCTCTCGCTCGTACTCGTGGCTTGCCCTCGCCTCTCGCTTGCTGCCTCGCTCTAGCCCTAGCCCTCGCCTCTCGGTTGCTCACGGCTCGCCCTCACTGGCTGCCTCGGCCTCGCTCGACTATCGGTTATTTTTTATTTTTTGGATATTTGCTTTACTTTTTATTTTTAAAATTTGTTTGCTGCTCATATATGTTAAATTTGGTAAATTTGTAGTGTTTTTAGTATTCGTTCATTTTGTTTTTGTTTAATTCTTTTATGTTCCTTTCTTTCTTTTTTGCATTGTTTTGTTTGTTTAATTCGAGCTTATGAGTCTTGTCTTATGCCTGTTTGAAGATAAAAGGAAATCTAAATCAGATGGAAGTGATTTCAACAATGAAAATCTGTCCAAAAAAGATCTTGCCCTACAACAAGCGTTGCATCAAATTACTACTTCATTTAGAAAGGGATCTATCATGTGGTTGGGTTGGTTTATCTCTCATAAACAAGTTCCAGTGGTGTCTACAGGATCATTTGCTTAGGATATAGTTCCTGTGAAATATTTTATGATTTTCAATTATAAATTAAGTTTTGTTGGAGAATTTTCTATTTTTGGAAAATGTATGTTATACGCAGTCATAGACAGCTTTCATCTAACATTTTCTTTGTTAATATTTCCATCAAACACCCACAGTATGCTCTCAGCTTTTGCAAATGCAAATGACCACACTTAGGTACTGTAATAATTAATGTTTCTTTTTTACTTAAGTTTGAATCTAAGCTCCTTGGCTATTTTTATGTTTATTTATATTATTAGATTGTGTTACTGTGGAAGGCATTTTAAATTTATAGTGCTCTGTCTCAACTGTTTAGGTTAGGGGCAATTGCTTACTCTCAGCTTGTTGAATTCTACATGTATACTTGCTTGAACTGCTATCTGCATACCTATCCCCATTGTTGTTTGTGATACCAAACTCCCAAGGCTGTGATGATTTTGTGTGGGCCACTGTTGTGTGGATATAACCCAATTTGGCAGGTCACCAAATAAGAGAGGTGCCCAAAGGGCCTTTGAGGAGGCAGGGCTTTTTCGGCCCAGCAGCTCAGGCCCACACATGAAGCCCAGCTCGGCCAGTCTCTCCCAAGTATATAATGCGCGTTTCTCTGATCTTTGTGACCTATTTTCCTCTCTGGCCGTTTGCGACTCCGTCCAAACCCTAGCTTATCTTCTCCTCCTATCTCGCCATTCTTATCCTCTCTGAAACCCTGGTTCTTTTATCCTCCTTTGACGGAGTTTTTGCTGGTTTCGGTTTTATCTTTGATGGCTATAAAACCTGTGTGTTTTCGATGGGTCGGTAGTGTGAAAACTAAGAGAAACCTAGCTGATCTCGTTTGGTCTTTGTGTAAACCATCTCTGTGTGATCTTCTTGCTGTGTGCTGGTACCGAGCTGGGCCAATTGGATTTCGGATTTGGGAGAGCTTCTCGTTGGTTCGCTGTAGGTGACGATAAACAAATCTGAGCCTTGAATAAAGTAGTAACCTTTCGTTTATACTTAACAGGGAAGTTTATACTTTTTGTTCTTGTTTTATATTGCTATCACTTGTGATTCGATTTGTTCGCTACTAACAGAAAGTGTTTTGGCTTTGTGCGAGATTATAAGTTCTCAACACCCATACATCATGTGCCTGCATGTGTATGTTCATGAATTATAAGCCTGTGATCTGAAAAATATATTTCTTATGGGCTTTAGGTTAACAACTTAGTATTGATCATACCAAATTAGGTATGAATTAAGTAATCAAGTTAGTATTGATCATACCAAGTTTGTATAACCGTTGAGTCATGCCATGCGTGTGCCAAAAGTTTTAACTTTTTTGAATTATTAATATATATGTAAAGAATACTAATATAAGAGCTTTGTTTTTTTTAGGTTGGTAGATATATATATGTGTGTATGTATATATATATGTACATGAATACTGGTAGTGTTTTTATCCCATATTCTCGTGCTCTGTAACTATCTCTAATACTATTAATTTTTGTTGTATCTAGTACGATGGATAGGAATTGAATGCGATTGGATGATAGACTTTCTGACCAGTATGTTAATGGAGTTGATAATTATTTGTGATACCAACATTGTTCGAGGTATGTATCCTGTGAGTGATAGGATTTAATCACTCCCTCCGGGTGGTGGGTGATCACCCATTTTTTTTAAATTTTGAATGCTTAGTACTATATGCATCCTATGAGTGATAGGATTTAATCACTCCCTCCGGGTGGTGGGTGATCACCCATTTTTTTAAATTTTGAAAGCTTAGTATTATATGTATCCTGTGAGTGATAGGATTTAATCACTCCCTCCGGGTGGTGGGTGATCACCCATTATTTTTTTTATTATTAATGCTTAGTGTTTTATGTATCCTGTGAGTGATAGGATTTAATCACTCCCTCCGGGTGGTGGGTGATCACCCATTTTTAAAAATTTTTAATGCTTAATACTATATGTATCCTATGGTGTCTTTGTTAATTTACATCTCAATCTACTCTATATTTAAGGGTTTCTATGTTTTGGTACATTTTAGTGATTGTATGTTATGTAGTTCGTGATGGAGACGTTTTGGGCTTTATTAATTCTATTTCTAACATTTTATAAAGAAAACATGAACACTTCTTTGACTCTAATTTCATATTTTATTTTTTTTTATAGGTTAATGAGACAACAAGACTCTAAAGGAAGCAATTGTTGTCTTGGAGTACATGAACAATTTTATGACTATATATAGTGCTTTGTTGTACATTAGTTTTGAATAGTATATATGATTGTTAAAGTGTTACTTTTAGGTGAATATCTTTTTTGGTGTATATTTTTTAATAGTATATACAATTGTCAAAGTGTTATTTTTAGTTGAACATATTTTTTGGTGTAATTTGTTGGCAATTAACATTTATATATATACTACTTTTGGTGTATAAATGCTAATGGATAATAATTACTTTGGTATTATTTGAATGACATGTTTAATTTTATAAGTGTTATTCCAATTTGATATAGATAATGATATATAAGTTTGGTGGTTTATATCAAAACAAGATGTTTTTGTCATTGATGACTAGCAATTATTTTCATACTATTAAAAAAAATAAAAAAAATAAAAAAATATATTTTTAACGATAGGAATCATACCGTCGCTAATTGTTTACATTATTAACGAGAGAAAATATGGTCGTTATTGGTTTGTGTTTTGATATCTAAAAAGTTATTTTTAACGACAGGAATCATACGGTCGCTAATTATTTAGACTATTAACGACGGGAAATATTGTCGTTATTGGATTATAATTTGGTAGTTAATAATTATTTTTAACGACGGGAATCATACGGTCGATAATACAATTAACGACGGGTTTATCATTCCCGTCGTTAAAGACTTTTATCCTCGGAGGCAATAACGACGACTGACGACAGAAAAATTCCCGTCATTATAACTTTTTAACGACCAGAAATCAACTTTCAACGACTGATTTTTCCGTCGTTAAAACCCGTTTTTGTTGTAGTGATAAAGATTGAGTTGTATTCTCTTAATTTTTTTAATTAAATGGAGAAACACCACGAGAGATATCAAAGGTTTGTCCAAAAATTTGTTCATCTAGGTTTGTCTCTACTTTAATTTACCAAATTATGCATCTCTCTTTACTAAAGTTTTTATTCTTTTAAAAATTTTATTTAGTATTAAGATTTCATAAATTATATATGCATATACATAGTTAAAATATTACTAAATCATAAAAAAGAAAAAATATTTTTTAAATAAATAACAAACCTGCCAATTTATTTCCCACTTTGATGGTAGACTAATAGTACGTTTACTCCTTACAAATACTTTTTGTGTTTTGGTAAATAAAAAAATAATTAAAAACATCTTTTCTTTGGTTTAGACTAAGTACATTAAGAAATTACTTAAAAAAATGAAGAAGATGAATCCACGCCCTGTTGGGCGAATGTGGATATGGATGGGGCGAATGTGAATATGGATGAGGCGAGGCTATTTATTTTTAATAAAGTATACGATATATTTTAAATATTAATTTACTATGTAATTATTACATCACCTGCACAAAAATCGTTTTTACCGTAATATAAGCAACTTTCACATCAACATAAATTTATTTTAAAATACAAATTAATTTAATTTATTAACATTTAAATTTCAACCAATTTAATTTAATTTTTATCTTCACAGTACTCAAAAATAACGAATTCAATACAAATTCAATATTCACTTCAACTTTATCAATACAAATTCATAATTAAATATTATATTAAATATCAACATTTACAATATAAATTAAAATAATTACAAAAGAGAAAAAAGAAAATATATAAATATATGTGTGTATATACAAACAGGAAGTCACAACTGCCGCCACCAATGCTGCCGGCAACCACCACCGACCGAAGTTTCCACCGATCAGAACCTATCATTAGAAACACCAAATCAAGAAAGTTAACATACAAAAAAATAGAATAGATTTAACGGTTAGATTTTAGTAGATTTGATTTTTAGTTTTCGATCAAACTTAAAAACACACTGTCAGCCACCACTGGCCACCGTAGCCGATGGTTTCCGGCGATCAGAGGCAACCACCCGACACCCCTATCCCCATCAACCAACATATCCAAAAACCAACAAGATCCAACGGTGAAAACTCCGTAGATCTAAGCTTAAAGATTCAGCCAAACCCAATAACACGTATATATATTTGCTGATAAAACTAAAGACTTACCTGCTTGTAGATCGGGGCTGGAACTAGCTCAAGGGACGCCGAAGATGCTGTTGCACGAAGCTAGGGAGAGAGAGATGGTTGAAACTAGCCCAAGGGACGCCGAAAGCTCGGTCGGACGCACATGAAAGAAAGAGAGAGAGATGGCCTGAATGAGAGGGAGGAACGAGCCTACTTGAAGGAGAGCATGGGAGAATGAGAGAGATAGAAGGCTAGACTGAGAGGGAAGGAAGTTCACGCAGAGAAAATGTGAGAGAGAGAGAGAGAGAAGTGTGATAGAGAGAGAGAGAAATTTGAAATTTGAAAATTTGCTATTCTATCTTAATTGAAAATATCGTGATATTTTGCATTAAAATATCGTGATTACTCCTGGGTGGCACTTCGGTGGGCATTACGATGGGCCGAATAGCATTACTCTTAAATGTGTGTGCTGTGCTCGTGTGCGTGGAAGCTATGGAATGGCCAGTGGCCATGTTTTTCAAAGTGAGCAAAGGAGAGACAGGGGGAGGGCGAGCAGAGAGTGAGAGTTGGAGAGGGAGAGCTCGTAGGGAGCTGGGGGCCGAGATGGAGAGGGAGAGAGCTCGGGAGAAAGAGGGAGAGATCGAGACCGAGAGAGTGAGAAAAAGAGATGGAATGAGAGAGAGGGACGGCCAATCGGCCATGGCAACCGCTTCCATGGCCGACGAGGGAGCAGCCGCGACCATGGCGACGCGAGGCAGCAGTGGCGACGGCGGCGCACGCGGCCCTGGGAGGCTGAGCTGGAGGCGGCGATGGCTGGGCAGCGGCAATGCCGCTGGTTTGGGGCTAGGAAGGAGACGCAGGGGCGGCGCGGGGAAGAAAGGAAGAAGAAGAAGAAGAAAAGGAGAAGAAGAAAGAAGAAAAGAAGAAGAAGAAAAGGAAAGGAGAAGAAGAATGGAGTTGCAGGAAGAGGAAGACGCAGGGGAGAAGAAGAAAAAGGAGAAGAAAAGAAGGAAAGAAAAGAAAATAAAGGAAAATAAAATAATTTTGGGATTTTTCGACATGGGAAGTGATCAGGTACGTGGGTAAAAATTACTAGAAGCCTGATATGCTTAGATTATAATTTTTATGCGATTAAAATTAATTAATTTGAGTCCCGGTTGTGTTATTTGCTAGGAAATGATTTAATTTGCATCGGGAGCTCGAGTGAGGTCGAAATTAGCTGATTTCAGGCAAGTTCCTAATTCTTTTCTCGTATTGATTAATTCCCGTGAGAAACCCTATGATTTCTCGTATTTTGTACCCTCTCTTCGTCTGTTTCGGCCCGTTTATTTATTATGAAATTTAAATTGTTTAATTTAAATTTAATCTATTAAGCGGGTTTCGGTGATTTTATTAGCGTGATTGAATTTAAAATAAATATGAAACTCATTGAGATTTTATTGTGGTACGCTTACAAGAAATTTTAGACAGTTAAATTATTAATATTACACGGTAGATTTATTTAATTAAAGTTGCGATTTTATTTATTGCCAGCGAACGTTTTACTTCGCAGCAGGAGTGCAAGAAAAGCAAGAAACGGCCGTGTAAAGGCAAGCTCCCAACCCTCTCTTCCTGATCTTTAATTCCCGTGAAAGATCCCGCAATTTCCTATATTTTATCATCTCCCTTACTTTAATTCGGCACCTACCCTTGTTTGTTGAAGTATTATTCATTTGTTTTAATTTAGAATAAATCCGAGCCTTCTATAATTTCATTTGTTGAGTGCCTACGGGGGTTTGTACCGCCTCCATTCCTTTCGGAATGATGCTGAACCCAGTCTGGGGAACTAGGTTCCTAGTCGTGCGGGTTTTATTTACAGTTTTTCTTGGATTTATTTATGATTTGGTTAGAGCTATTGAGCAGTAGGGCAGGGGTCGACTGTTTGATGATGTTGGGGTAGCCTATTGTACGACCCTGAAGTGGACCGTCCGGCGGGCACTCCTAGTCACTGACCGTTGACTGGTTCCGGGCACTGCTGACTAGCTCTACCGGTATGTGATTTACTACATGAGTAGATGCATTGTATTATTGTTCATGATTTGATATGTACATGGGTACGGGATGCATGTTGGATTATCCATTTATTGAGTATGCTTGGACACGGACATTCTAGCTTGATTAGGTTACATCCAGCGCGAGCATATGCATGACGTGTGGTTTACTATGTGGGCGGAACATGGCCTGATGCCTGGATGTATGGGCGCCTTGCATCACGTTGATGCTCACTACGCCATTGCATTTTTATGTGCATTGCATGGCTACTGGTAGTTATTAGTTCTCGAACGGGAGTACCGTTCCGAGGGAGCCTATGGCTCAATTGTCAAGAGTACCGACGGGGACGGGTGACAGGAGTACCGGCCCGGGATCGCGCGCGCAGGTTTGTGGACATATTTGTTGCCTTTCAGGGCAGCGACAGGTTGGTATGGGACTTGGGTGCCGTGAGTCTTGTGTGGGCCCCAAGGACCGGTATGTGCTTTTATTACACTCTTCTATTGTGTTGTAGTGTCTCATGACTTGTGTGTATCTGGGGGTTTATTTTGGGGAGAGTTTTCTGGTTATGTTCAGCCTTCAGCCTTTCTTTTCTTTATGCTTGCTAAGTCTCTCGACTCACTTTGCTTTCCATCATTCCAGGTAGTGCCAGCGTGGGTCCGAGCAAGGGAGTTAGCGTTTAGCGGCCGAGTCGGTGGTGTGCAGGCAGTCCCGTTAATCTCTATCAACTCTAATGGTTGTGTAGGGTCTATTCTCTTATTTATTTATTTTTTTTTGTACTATGCCAGGTCACTTCTTGTGTCTCGTATATGTTGGCACAGGAGTCTGTTTTCATTTATTGATCTTGTGACCGCTGTACTAGCGGGGCACCGGTAGTGCATGCATGTGTTTTGCTTCTTCGCTTCCGTTGTTCTTATTTTTGTGTATGCATGTTAGGGTAGTTTTTGTCTCGTGTCTCATTCTTTTCTCCTTCCGTAAGTGTTCTCGTTCGGATAGTCCGGGTGGTTGGGATATCCGAGCGAGGGTGCTTACATAAATTTTTTAAAATTCACTAATAATTATACATTTTATTTTTATGTATTGGTTAATATATATGATTAGCATGAAGATAAGATTTGTTTTACTAAAATATCCCTATTATCAAATTCATTCAAAATTGTTTGTTAACATCAACAATAAATTTATGATTAATATGAATTGTCAAAAAAAAAATAATAATATTTTATTTTCTAAATCCATGTTCAAAAATAAATTTAAAAGGAGTTGAAAAGTAAAAATAATTATTGTTGGAATTACAATAATTTCACCTAGATAATTAAAAATGGCCAAGACATATTTTCATAATAGATAATAAATATAAAATTGAATAAAATAATTTAAAAATTGATAAAAGGAATTGTATTAGTTAATAAATATACATATATATATATATAGAGAGAGAGAGAGAGAAATTTTAATTTTAAAAATTAGTGTAATTTAAATTTTAAAAATTGTCAAAATATATGATAATTTTAAAATATATTAAATAATATTAATTATAAGACTTAAATGAATAAGTTTTTTTTAATAAATTTAAATTTTTAAAATATATTAAATGACATTAACTATCCTACAAGGGGTATATAGGTAGTTGAAACTTATCTGCAAAATATGTGGGGGGAGATCAGATAAATTTATCTCGAAAGAGGAAGATAAGAAATCATGTAAAGACTTTTTCAGAGATGGTTAGATAAGTTTAACAAATACATTGAAAATGTTAAACTTTCAAAATATTTTTTATATCTGACATTTTTTTTTTATTTTGATTAACAAATACTAGAGTTTAGTAGAATCTGTTTGTGGGAATAGCAGAGGTATAACACGAATGTCCTCTCACCTTTATATCATTGGGTGAAGCATTTTCTTTTTTCAGTGGCATTCGGTCAGTAAAGCATCTTAATAGCCAAACATACCACAAAATATTGCCTCTAGTATTTAAATACGTCTGGTAACACACAGACCAAATATGGTTCTTTCCAATTCCAGTTCTTGAACAAAGTTACGATTTTTTGAAAAATCGCGACTAAATTCAAAAAATTAAATAATTTAGAATTAAAATGAAATAAAAATCTTAAATATTAAAATTCATTATTTTCATTAAAAAAAATTAAATTTTGCTTAAGAAAATTATTAAAAATTAAATTAATAAAAATAAATATAAAATCTTAAAAATAAATTTAAAATTGGATTTAAATTAATAGCAAAATTCATTAAAAATCTAATTTAAAAAAAATAAAAATACATTTAACAAAATTTTAATATATAAAATTTTAATAATTTTTAAAAAATATATAAAATCTTCTTTTTATTTTTAATCAATTAATTTATTTAATTTAACTCAATTAATTTATTTTTAATTTATTCTATTATTATTTTAAAAAATAATCAATTAATAAATGTTTTAAATATATATTAAAAATATAAAATATAATTCTGAAAATTAGTTGTTAGAAACTTAATTTAGTAAATATAATAAATATAAAATATAATTCTGAAATTTTAATAAATATAATTCTGAAATTTAATAAATATAAAATAAATATAATTCAGAATTATATAAAATTAGTTGTTAGAAACTTATTTTCAGAATTATATTTGAATAAATATAATTCTGAAATTTATTTATAAATAAACTTATTAAATGTTAAAAATCTATTTATAAATATAATTCTAAAATATAATTATGAAATTTAAATAAACTTATTTTAATAAATATAAAATTAGTTGTTAGAAACTTATTTTCAGAATTATATTTTAATAAATATAATTCTGAAATTTTAATATAGATTTTAAATAAATTAAAAATCTATTTTTAATTTATTCTATTATTCTTTTATATATTTGTTTTTAAAATATATCAAATATATTTTTGCTAATGTATATAATATATATATGTCCATATATGTCAAGGGGTGTTTCACAGATCAAGTGGTTCGCGTGCACGCCACTAAGGGTCCTCGGTTCGAAACTTGGGGAGTGGGAAGGTGCTGGGATTTAATTTCTGGCATCGTCACATGACGCACAAGGGTTGGGCGAGGGCTAGGCTGGCCTGCGTAGGTAATTAAAAAATAAAATTTTTAATTTTATCGGGGGTTTTGAAACTGCCACTAAAATTAAAAATTTTATTTTTTTTATTAATTTTTGTGACAGTTTTGAAACCGCCGCTAAAATTAAAAAATTAATTTTTTTATTAATTTTCGCGGCAAGTTTGAAACCGCCACTAAAATTAAAAATTTAATTTTTTTAAATTTTTTGCGGCAGTTTTGAAACCGCTCCTAAATATTATAGAAACCGTCGCTAAATCACTTATTTTGCGACGATTTTTAAAACCGTTGCAAAAAATATAATTAGCAGGGGTTATTCCAGTGGTTGCTAAAAACTGCCACTAAACGCTTCGCGATGGCTGACTAAGTGGCAGTTTTCAAAACCGTCGCTAAATTACTTAGCGGCGGTTAAAAAGCGCCGCTAAATGTTGATTTTTTGTAGTGTATGTTACCCCAGTTAGAGTGAAAAAATTTTAATTTGATATGCCATTTCGACAGTTATGGGGTTGGTACCCCACATGCCACTCCCCTTTAGAGTTAAGAGCAACTCCAAAGGGAGTTGCCATTTTGGGGTGCTATATCACCCATTTGCAAGTTTGAATAGTGTTATGACATCCTTGGATTATAAATGTGCTCCAATGGCATTTGGCCGTGAGGAGATGGAAATTTGTCTGAATCTTCTTGTTAATTTGCATCTTCTCTTCAAGCCGATCCTTGGTGCTAAAATTGATCCTACCTCGTCTAACCTCGCGTATTTAATTTTAAATTCTTAATTTTGTCAGGTTAATTGTCACTTTTCCAATGCAATATGGTTGGATTTTAAAGCTTTTGTGCTAAGGGCATTATTAGTGGTGATTTATTGTTGATGGTTCTCGTCCGAGTTGTTCCATCTGAGCCATTCCCTGTTTAGGCCCATCTCTATTTTGTCAAGTTTTTTTTCATGAATTATTGTGGTTCTTTTCATAAAGGCATGGTATGGCATGATTATATGTAGATAAAGAATGGGCCATATAATCAATAATTCATGGCATGATTATATATATTGATGTACCCAGAAGGATAACGGCAGACAAAGCAGCAGTAAAGAAGCTAAAAAGACCCCCTTGGCTGGGCCAAGGGGGGCCATGCTGAATGACCAAGCTGAGTGGCCGAAGCCACTCGGCGTGGCTAAATGGCCAAGGCCACTCGGCAATGGTCAAGTGGCCAAGGCCACTGGCCTGACCGAGTGGCCAAGGCCACTCGGTCAGGCCGAGTGACCACCAGTCGACCTGACCGAGTGGCCAAGGCCACTCGACCAAAAATGAGAAAGACCCCCTACCCGAGTGGGGGTCCCCCGATAGCGTCAAGAGACTCTTCATGATTCAGCCCATGGGGCCCAAGAATTCTGAAACGGGCCCCAAGATTCTCTCCGAAATTATCGCGAGATTTCTCTCTCTCCTCCACTATAAATACAAGACCCAATTTTCATAACGAGGTACGCTATTTTGAGCAATTAAAGTACGATTTGAGATTTTCTCTCGAGATCTAATTTAAGCATCAGAGGGTTTGCGCGGGGACCCCCACCCGCGCCCTAACGGTGTTCTCGTTTTGTAGGCCACTCGGTCACCAGGTCACTCGATCACCAGGTCACTCGGTCACCACGCCACTCGGCCACCATCAGGGCCACTCGGTCACCAGGCCACTCGTTCGTCACAAGGTCACTCGTCACTCCGAGGCCTCTCGTCACTCCGAGGTCACCCGTCACTCCGAGGTCACCCGTCACTCCGAGGCCACCCGCCACTCCGAGGCCTCCCGTCACTCTTAGGCCACCCGATCACTTTTGGGGCCACCAGATCACTTTGAGGCCACCAGATCACTTTGAGGCCACCAGATCACTTTTGGCCACCAGATCATTCTTGAGGCCATCAGATCATCAACCCACAAGATTATCAGCCCATCAGATCATCAGCCTACAAGATTATCAGCCATCAGATCATCAGCTCTGTTGGCTTATCAGATCTGAGACTCCGTCAGATCCAATTCCTCGTCCAGGTTTTTCATCGGTGAAGGCACGACTCCCGAGACTCTTGCATCTATCCTCAATTAAAATAGATTGTTGTATTTTGGCAACAACAATTGGCACCGTCTATGGGAAACGCAAGATAAAAAGTCAACTTAAGAATGGCAAACACTCGTGGACACCGACGAACTCTCTCTCAAGGCGTAGAAACGCGCCTACCACCACGAAACACTCAGCAACAGGGAGCACCTCCTCCCCCACATAATGCTCAACCTGAAGGAGACGATCGCTCCATCCAGCAGGTGGGGAACCAAACACTCCCATCGCCACCACTTATCAGCTCAAGGCTACCTCTTACTGATCAAGCTGGGGCTTCACGACAGCCATCACATACGGTACCGTGGGAAGAATACGAAGCATTGAGACAACAACACGTTGAAGGTATGCAAGCACTTCGAGACATGCTGGGATCCTCCAAGGTATGATGCCTGTAGGGACGTTACCTGATACTCTGAAAAGGTTTATGCCATCCCCCGAACTTCAACCCGAGGCAGGGGCCGATTCCTACCAAGAAGCTACTCCTGATTCTCATTCTCGATCTACGCCTAGACGAGAGGGTAGGCCTAGGTCACCACCTCCAAGGAAGAACCCTCATTTCGTACCACGAAGAAATGAAAACCCCAAAATGGAAAACAGGACCAGAAGTCCTCAAAGACGAAGGTATCATGAAACAGTGGGCAGTACCCCAACAAGAAATGACAATCAGACAACAGCTACTATGAGGGATGATATGAAACGAGTAGTAGAAGAAGTGCTTGAGCGGAAAAAGTTGATCCCTGCAACAGAAGAGCACCAACGAAGAAAAAGTCCTTTTACGACAGATATATTGGAGAGACCACTGCCACGAAAATTCAAAATGCCACAAATCACCCTCTACTCCAGAAAAGATGACCCATATGATCATGTTCAGAACTATGAGTCACTAATGATGTTGCATGGATGGGATGACGACATAATGTGTCGAGCATTTTCCTTAACACTGTCAGGACATGCTCGAACATGGTTTAACAGCCTTCCAGAATCCTCTATTTCCTCATTTGGACATCTTAGGACAGAGTTCACCAAAGCTTTTGTGATTAACAGTCAAAGGAAAAAGGATGCCACCTATTTGCTCAGTATACGACAAGGGAATAAAGAATCCTTACGACAATTTGTGGATAGATTTCGCAATGCCACCCTTGAAATCCCCGACTTGCCGGCCCAAGTAGCAGTGTCTGCTATGCTCCAAGGGACGCGCCTCGCCTCTCTACAGGAGTCACTTTCTCTAGACCCCCCAACGTCCCTAGCCGATCTATTTGTCAGAGCGAACAGGTATATCCTCCACACCGAAATTATGAGGAATGTGGCAGGGAATGAAGACAAAGAAAAGAAGAGAAAGGAACGAGAAGGGGAAGAAGAGTCTATCCGGCGACAAGAAAGAGTTAGGCGTCCAGATGTACCTAAACCTCTCTTTAATCATTATACTCAGCTTCTACAGCCCCGATCAACTATATTAGCTGCAATTGAGGGAGAAGGACTCCTTCAACTACCCCCGCAGAGTTGACCGACCTATGGGAAAAAATCAGGGAGAGTATTGCAGATATCATCGAACTCGGGGGCATTCTACTGATCATTGTCGAGAACTAAAGAACCAGATTGAGATACTCATCCGTGAAGGGCACTTACAAAGGTACGTGAGAAAGGAAGAAGAAGAAGAAGAAAACAGGGAACCCCGACAAAGGGAAGATAGGCATGGTGGGCATGAAAGGCCAAACCCAAGGCAACAAGAAAGAGGAAGAGATCATCGACAAGATACTCGTCTAGACAATGAGCCGACTCAACAGGCCATTCACGTTATTTCAGGGGGGGAAACCCTAGGAGGAGACACATCAGCCTCCCGAAAGGCATATGCACGTCAAGCCTACCAAGTTAACTCAGTAATGGAAGTAAGAGACGATGAAGAGACCATCACCTTTGCCCCAACTGATCGAGGCGATATAATACTCCCACATGATGATCCCATGGTCATCTCAGCAGTCATGGCCAAACACCCCATCAGTAGAATTTTAGTGGATAGTGGCAGTTCTGTCAATCTAATCTATTGGAACTGCTTTGAACAAATGCATTTATCCCACGATCGATTGAAGAAAGTATCCTCACCTCTGTATAGCTTTACTGGAGAAGCGGTACCAGTTGCGGGATCTATTCAACTACCTATCACGTTAGGCGAAGACCCCCAACTTGTAACTCGACAAGCGAATTTTATGGTGGTTAAAACTTCCTCAGCGGCATACAATATGATTTTGGGACGCCCATTACTCAATGATTTAAGGGTCGTGGTATCCTCTTGCTATCTATTGATGAAATTCCCTACACCCGCTGGGGTCGGACAAGTTAGAGGAGATCAAAAGAAGGCACGAACTTGCTATATGTCGTCTACAAAAGGGAAAAGAGCTGAAGAAACCTTATCCATAGCCGAGAAAGCTATACATAAATCCTTGGAGGAAGGAGCTGCACGTAAACCTCAACCTGTTGAAGAATTAGAAATAATATACTTGAGTGAATCAGATTCTGAGAAAGTGGCGTATGTGGGATCCCAGCTTCCGGAACGTGTAAAAGAAGAAATCACCAGATGCCTGCGAGAAAATTCAGACGTGTTCGCTTGGAAACCGAAAGATATGCCAGGGATTAGTCCCGAAGTAATATGCCATCACTTGAATGTGGATCCTCATTTCAAACCAGTCCGACAAAAGAAGCGAAACATTGCCCCTGATAGGCTACATGCGCTAGAGGAGGAGGTTGACAAACTACTAAAGGCAGGTTTCATTAGAGAAGTATTGTATCCAGAATGGTTGGCCAATGTTGTTATGGTCCCGAAACCTAATGGAAAATGGCGTGTTTGTGTGGATTTCACCAATCTTAATAAGGCGTGCCCCAAAGACTCCTACCCGCTACCACGGATCGACCGCCTCGTGGATGAAACATCTGGATACCAGTTTTTAAGCTTTTTGGATGCATTTTCAGGGTACCATCAAATAAGAATGTACCCTCCAGACCAGGAAAAGACGTCATTCATCACTGAAAAAGGGACATACTGCTACCAAGTCATGCCTTTTGGACTTAAGAACGCCGGAGCCACTTATCAGCGCATGGTGAATAAGGTCTTTAAAAAACTGCTGGGCGACACAATGGAAGCCTATGTGGATGACATGATAGTAAAAAGTCGAGAGAATGAATCCCATGTAGAAAAGCTAACACGGGTGCTTGCGGTCTTCAGGCAATACAACATGCGGTTAAATCCCGCGAAGTGTGCATTTGGAGTACAGTCAGGAAAATTCTTGGGATACATGATCACACAAAGAGGAATCGAGGCTAACCCTGAGAAAATTCAAGCAATATTGGATATGGAACCACCCACGTCAACTAAAGAAGTTCAGCGATTGACAGGACGAATGGCAGCCCTGGGACGTTTTCTCTCCAAGTCAGCCGAAAGAGAGCTGCCCTTCTTGCGAACATTAAGAGTAGGTAAAAAGTTTGAGTGGACAGAACAGTGTCAAAAATCATTTGAAGCATTAAAAGAATATTTAAAAGGAGTTCCCCTGTTAACATGACCAGAGGCTGGAGAGACGTTATACTTGTACTTGGGGGTCAGTGATGAAGCCATCAGTGCAGTGTTAATCAGGAAAGAGAGACAAGTGGATCGACCAATATATTATGTCAGCAAGGTATTACAAGGCCCCGAGACACGTTATCCCGTGGTGGAAAAAATGGCATTGGCCCTACTAAATGCATCCAGGAAGTTGAGGCCATACTTCCAGGCCCATTCGATTATCGTACTTATAGATCAGCCTTTACGAAGTATTTTACAAAAACCCGAATGTTCGAGTCGCCTCACCAAATGGTCCATTGAGTTAAGCGAATATGATATCCAATATCAACCTCGACAAGCTATAAAAGGACAAGCGCTGGCTGACTTTATTGTGGAATGCACTCACTCCAACAAAGTAGGAGAAAACAAGCAAGAAGTATGGTTGTTGTTTGTTGATAGAGCATCTGGTTCACAAGGAAGCGGGGCAGGAATAGTACTAGTATCCCCTGAAGGAGAAACGTTGGAATATTCTCTACGATTTGCTTTTACAAGTACCAACAATGTGGCTGAATATGAAGCCTTAATTGCCGGAATGAGGATAGTAAAGAAATTGGAGGTAACACGATTAATTGCCCATAGTGATTCTCAGTTAATTGTGCAGCAATTTCAGGGACAATTCGAAACCAGGGAACAAATAATGGCTCAGTACTTACGTAAAGTCAAAGATCTGGCCTAAACATTCCAGAGCTTCGAATTAACACAAATAAACAGATCTCTTAATGGGCACGCTGATGCTTTATCCAAATTAGCATCCACCAGAGAAATAACAGGAAGAACAGTATTTGTGGAAAGGCTACACCATCCAAGCATTGAAGAAAAAGAAGTGTCGTGCATTGAGACGAAGATAGACTGGAGATCGCCTTTCTATCGTTATCTCACTAATAATGAATTGCCAGACGATCCACAAGAAAAGAGAAGGCTTAAGATGCGGGCTTCAAGATTCACTATCATAGATGGGATATTATATAAGCGAGCTTACACTACACCTCTTCTCAAGTGCTTAGGCCCTCAAGAGGTCGAATATATCCTAGCAGAAGCTCACAGTGGAATGTGTGGAGAACATCTGGGAGTAAGAGCCCTGGCGACCAAAATATTAAGAGCTGGTTTCTTTTGGCCCACACTAAGGTCAGACGCGCTAAAGAAAGTTAAGTCATGTGACAAATGCCAGCGACATGCTCCAGTCCAATCTGCTCCAATATCCCAGCTGCAGCCTGCATTCCAACCTATACCCTTCGCTCAGTGGGGCTTGGACATTTTGGGACCTTTCGCTCAAGCACCCGGGCAAAGAAAATTTTTAATAGTAGCTACTGACTACTTCACCAAATGGATTGAAGCTGAGCCGTTGGCCACCATTACAGCACGAAAAATAGAAGTGATGGTGTGGAAAGACATTGTTTGTCGATTTGGAATACCCAGAATCATCGTCACGGATCATGGGAAACAATTCGATTGTGACTCCTTTAAAACATTTTGCGACAATCTAGGGATTCAACTAAGATTCGCCTCGGTGGCGTACCCCCAAGCCAATGGACAAGCTAAGGTCAGTAACCGAACCATATTACATGGCTTAAAAACTCGACTTGAAGGAGCCAGAGGCACATGGGCAAATGAGCTACCCACCATTTTATGGGCTTATCGGACGACTAGTAGAGTAGCTACTGGAGAAACTCCATTCAACCTTGTATATGGGACAGAAGCCTTGATCCCCATAGAAATTTCAGCGAAGTCTCCAAGGTTAATGGCATATGAAGAGGAAGATGGTGCGAGGAATTCTGAAGCATTGCGAGAAAATTTGGATCTGATTGAAGAGCAGAGAGATAACGCAGCCATGAAGATAGCCGCATATCAGAGAAGAATAGCCAGTTATTTCAATTCTCGGGTTAAGAATAGACCCATGAAAGAAGGAGATTTAGTACTCCGGAGATCTGTCGTAACCAACGCGATAAGGGAAGATGGAAAGCTACGAGCCAATTGGGAAGGACCATATCGTATCCTAAAGCTGATCGGACCCAACACTTGCATCTTACAAACTCTTGAAGGGGACACCATGGGAAAAACATGGAATCTGAATTATCTGAAGTTGTATACAAACGATGTACCTGAGCAACTATCTGCAATAATATGAAGTCCTGAACAGGACCGTGGACGTAGGCACACTTTGCCGAACCACGTAAAAAATGCTTGTGTCTATATGAATGCCATTTTATTTTTGCAGAAACGCGATCGAGCCCGTTGTCCCGCCTATGGCCAGGCAACGAGGTAAAATTTGATCAAGCCCGTTGCCCCGCCTACGGCCCAGCAACGAGGTCAAATGCGATCGAGCCCGTTGTCCCGCCTATGGCCCGACAAAGAGGTAAAATTCGATCAAGCCCGTTACCCCGCCTACGGCCCGGCAACGAGGTCAAACGCGATCGAGCCCGTTGTCCCGCCTATGGCCCGGCAACGAGGTAAAATTCGATCAAGCCCGTTGCCCTGCCTACGGCCTGACAACGAGGTCAAACGCGATCGAGCCCGTTGTCCCGCCTATGGCTCGGCAACGAGGTAAAATTCGATCAAGCCCGTTGCCCCGCCTACGGCCCGGCAACGAGGTCAAATACGATCGAGCCCGTTGTCCCGCCTATGGCCCGACAACGAGGTAAAATTCGATCAAGCCCGTTGCCCCACCTACGGCCCGGCAACGAGATCAAACGCGATCGAGCCCGTTGTCCCGCCTATGGCCTGGCAACGAGGTAAAATTCGATCAAGCCCGTTGCCCCGCTTACGGCCCGGCAACGAGGTCAAATGCGATCGAGCCCGTTGTCCCGCCTATGGCCCGGCAACGAGGTAAAATTCGATCAAGCCCGTTGCCCCGCCTACGGCCCGGCAACGAGGTCAAACGCGATCGAGCCCGTTGTCCCGCCTATGGCTCGGCAACGAGGTAAAATTCGATCAAGCCCGTTGCCCCGCCTATGGCTCGGCAACGAGGTCAAATGCGATCGAGCCCGTTGTCCCGCCTATGGCCCGGCAACGAGGTAAAATTCGATCAAGCCCGTTGCCCCGCCTACGGCCCGGCAACGAGGTCAAACGCGATCGAGCCTGTTGTCCTGCCTATGGCCCGGCAACGAGGTAAAATTCGATCAAGCCCGTTGCCCCGCCTACGGCCTGGTAACGAGGTCAAATGCGATTGAGCCCGTTGTCCCGCCTATGGCCCGGCAACGAGGTAAAATTCGATCAAGCCCGTTGCCCCGCCTACGGCCCGGCAACGAGGTCAAACGCGATCGAGCCCGTTGTCCCGCCTATGGCCCGGCAACGAGGTAAAATTCGATTAAGCCCGTTGCCCCGCCTACGGCCCAGCAACGAGGTCAAACGCGATCGAGCCTGTTGTCCTTCCTATGGCCCTACAACGAGGTAAAATTCGATCAAGCTCGTTGCCCCGCCTACGGCCCGGTAACAAGGTTAAATGCGATTGAGCCCGTTGTCCCGCCTATGGCCCGGCAACGAGGTAAAATTCGATCAAGCCCGTTGCCCCGCCTACGGCCCGGCAACGAGGTAAAACGCGATCGAGCCTGTTGTCCTGCCTATGGCCCGGCAACGAGGTAAAATTCGATCAAGCCCGTTGCCCCGCTTATGGCCCGGCAACGAGGTCAAATGCGATCGAACCCGTTGTCCCGCCTATGGCCCAGCAACGAGGAAAAATTTGATCAAGCCCGTTACCCCGCTTACAGCCCTGCAACGAGGAGAAATACGCTCAGGATCAACATATTGTGCATAATTCAAAAACGAACGAGAGGTCTTGGCCTCATATCAGAGACGACAGCCAGGGGTAGCAAAGAAAGAGTATATCAAACAATAAAAGAACTAGGCACGTCGAATAGGACCAAGAAGAAAATATTTCATTAATAAAGCATAGTTCTCTTACAAAAAAAAAAAAAAAGAGGAAGCAACAGCAACAGCGGAAAACAAACTACAATGGGAACCTACTCGCGGGAGCGAGATCTACGAGACGAACGCCGAGTAGATCCAAAGGACACAACAGGAACCTCAAGAGACCCTGTGGGAAGTTCCCCTTCCTCAGCCTCGGCCGCATAAGGAAGGTCTTCAGCAATTCCCCCAGAAGCTTCTTCAATGACTCCGGGATCGGCCGTCACGCTTCCTTCCCCACTCTTAAACGAAAACGGATCCCAGGGGCCCGTCAGATTATCCAAGTCATCCACCAAGTGAGAGTCCAAGTAAGAAGGAGGACTCATAGTTTCATTTGGCTCATATCGACGCCAATCCACTTCATGGGTATAATACCCGAGAAATTCTAAAGGACTCAAGGGTAATTTATCTTGGGGCAAAATTAGAATTTAAGAATTAAATGAGGGTATAACGGTAATTTATTACCGTATGGATGACTAAATCGACTACCGGGAGTACCCTGGAGCCGAAATGCCAAAGGAAATTAATGTGGCATTAATGAGCACCCTGAGATAGGATTTATGGTTTCGAAAGAAATCGGATCGGGAACCGTTTTCGGTACAGCTAAAAAGGCAGCTGCCAATTAGGCTACAATACCGAATTGTCATAGATGACTTTTTGGAAGTCAACGAAAGCTTGAGGAGGCTTCGGTTTTTCATAAGGAACAACCCTTCATAGGTTTCAGGAAGAAACGAATGGGTTTAAGGCCAAAACGAAGATTCAGGCCTAAGTGCAGTTTTTATAAATTGCTAGAGGGAGGCCGAAACAAGGTTGTTTTGTGATCTTCGAAGGTCAAAATGATGTTTTAGGACTTTTTGGACCTAAATGCAATATTGAAAAGTTGAGGGGTTAAGTGAAAAGGGCCAAAGTGACAAACCCGAAACTAGAGGGGCCAAAGTGCAATTAAGCAAAAGTTTGGCCAATCACCACCAAGTCTCCGGTCGTCGATTTCGGCCGATCAAACCACGGGGTTGCACGAGGCTTGGTCGGGAGACCAACTTTAGTAAAGGGCTTGGTCGGAGAAAGCAATCGTGGTGGAGTCAGCCCCGATCGCCGGCGACCGGAAGGCCGGAGAAGACGATCGGCGCGTGGCATACACGCGCTGGTCTTCACGCGCGCCCAGTCGCCCTAGGCGCGTGCAAGCGCGTGAGGGCGCGTGGGGATGAGGAAAAATTGGGAAAAATGATGGAAAAATCGAGAAAAATGTTTTATGGAGGTTTGTGCAAAAATATCTGAAGTTGGGATTCCCGATGTCTCGGTTTTAGAACCAAAGTACCTCGTTTTGCGTGAAAACGCAATATCCAGGTAAGTTCAGTATTTTTCCTTGAAAGTTCATAGCTTATAATGAATTATTGTGAAGTTAGATTTGAGAAAATAGTCTCGGTATATTTATTGAGATTTTTAGAAGGAAAAATGAAGGAAAATGAAAGGAAATAGGAAATAAATAGAATATTGAGGATATTTAGTAATTAAATATCATTTTATGTTTGAGGAGATCGAGATGATAAGATTGGTGTAACTTTTGAGAGTTGGCACGAGAATCGAGGCGGGGCACGCATATCGAGGTGATGCACGCTTTTCGAGATGTCTTTGTCTTTGAGCAAAGGTGAGTGGTATTCTCACAAGAAGTTATATTCATGATATAATTGGTATATATGCATGTTATTATGATTGCAATATTCATTTGTCATATTGCATTGAAAGTCGTGATATTTCCATTGCACGATATTATTGTCATATTGAAACTTGTGCATGGGGATGGGGTGATACCCTCAGAGTGTAGCCGTAATTCCCCTAGGGCGTTGAGGGAATAACGTTGGGCCTATCCCGTAGACGTTCGGGATTTGCCTGGGATTCCTAGCCGGGTTGGGGATACCTGGGAAGTTACATTATGGGTATATGTTGTTCATGTATTTGCATCATGCATCATATATATATTTTTGGACCCTCACTAGAAGTTTCATCTTCTAATGGGTTATGCCCCTGGAACATTCAACGTTCCAGTTGAGACTTGCAGTTAGGGCAAGGAGCAGGTTGAGATATGACGGCACGTGATGGCGTGGCCGATGAATGCAGCAAGAGATTCCAGTATTTTATTTATTGTGGAATGATGATGTATGTATTCGAGGTTTTATATGATTGCACCTAGGGTGTTAGATGTTATCTCGAGAGAAATGTATTTATGTAATTGAGGATATGATGGTAACATATGGTACGAATTCTTTATGATATATATAAGTTGAATTCAGGTATGTACCGTATCAGGTTTCGATTAACGCTTCCGTATTTTATGAATGATTTGCTGGGGTTTCCCTTTGAAATACGGTATTTGTTGTATGAGGGACGTATTTGGTAAAGGGATTATGATGGGCCCCAGCATAGTGACACGCCCCTCAATAGGGACGGGGTGTTACAATGGGACTCTTCAACTTCGGGAGTAAGAAAAAGTTCCGGAAAACTCTCTCCCGGACGCTGAGACTCCAGGTGGGTGCGAGCAAGGTAAAACCCATACTTCAGGAAATCGGAAGCATATTTTCCCTTCCTATCCTGACAATCTTTCGAGAGACGATATTCCTTTACTGCTTGAGCTCGAATATCTCGGGCATCCCTACGGCTTATCTTCAATTCAGACAAACGTAAGGAATGTTCCTGCATGAGCGCTTCGTGTCGCGCTGCCAACTCCACATTCTTTTGCTCTTCAGCTCCAAGCCTAGAGCGTAAATCTTCATTCTCCTTATGAAGACTCGAGCTACCAGCGGAAGCCTCAGACAATCGCTCATTCATACGCCCAATCTCTTCCTCTGCATTCTTCATCCCAAGCTTTGCCTGACGCTCATCATTCCATGAAGTTTGGCGTCGCCTCCAATCTGACATCTGGGCCTCCACCTGCTCACGATAGGCCCTGTCCTTGGCATTGGAAGCAACCATCCCTTGGACCCCCTGCACCAGAAGCTGCTCTACCTCATCTCTGGTCTGAGCATAGTTGCCGCCAATAAATCATCGTTCTTCTCAAGGGAGAATGGTAGAATAAATGAGACGAGCACCAATTCCTGGTTCAGTGACGGAGTCTGTCTCCAACACGCCCGGAGAAACTTCAAAGTCCCGACCCATGAGTTTCCTACCATCTCCAAGGATCATAGTACGCCTCACATCCCCTGGAGGGGGAAGCATAGGAGGTGGCCTCAATGACTTCTCACCTTCAAGACGACGACGATCTTTTCTATTTGGAATAACAGGATGGCAACATTCTTCCTCTACTCGGGCCATATCACCAGCAAACCGAGAGGACGAACTTCGCCCCCCTCGAGAATTGGGAGCAGGAGAGGGGATATTGACGGCTTCTTCATGAGAAAGAGGAATCGATGGAGGACTTTCCGTTTGGGAAGGAAACTCAGCACTTAAGGGATCACTTCTCGGGCAACGCCGCCTTTCCACCCCTGTTGGAGAAACGCCGGCAGGCCTGCGAGAACGAGGAGGACAAGAGCTTGTAGCTCCCTCAATACTTGGAGGAGGAACCTCGGACGATGCCGCAACACGCGCCTCCTCTTCACGTTGGAGCCTACGCACCTCCCTCAACCTACTCACTCCAGCCATCTCTGCAAAAATCAAAGCAAAACCTTCAAAATGAGAAAAATAAATATAATAAAGAAGAAAAGAAGGAAACGTCAAAAATATATTCTACCCCCAGGAGTGTTTTCCTCCTGAGGACCGAAAGGAGGATGCGAAGACGACTCAGGCATTTCCATCTCCTCCTTCTCGACCCCTTCCATTTCCTGATTGGACAGCGTAGAAGACTGAGGAGAAGCAGTTGGCGTTACAACCCCCCAGCCCGCGGCTCTGAAATTCTCCACCGTCAAGAGGCTCATCAAATCAATGGGGCCTTGTGCTGACAGCATCTCTACAAGACGACGGTATACACCCCGAACTTCCTTACAATGAGGGAACCCTTGGCTAGCATCCTGATGATTCCAGTGCAGAGGTGCATCCCAGGTAGGCGGAGGTCCTATCACTACCCATCGCTTTTCAAATCGATTAATCTTATTTGGTAGAGCGTCAAACAACTCGAAGCCCTGAATCTTTTGGAGCGTATAAAGGGCACGGTTCTTACTAGCTTTTCGCAACCGATAAAAACAACTGAAAAGCATCAAAGAAGGGGGTACATCCCTCTGCTGGCAAAGCACAGAAAAGCCGACCATCTGGGCCCAACCATTAGGGTGAAGTTGGGTAGGAACAATCTGATAATGCCGTAGCCATGCCATGGCGAAAGGTGGAAGGAGAAAGCGGAGCCCCACCTCAAACGAAGCAAAATGAATTCCTAAGGAGCCCTCATCTACTTGAGAAGGATCTGGCTCGTCGAGCCGAGGATACCTCACCATAAAACCAGAAGGTGTGGCGTCATAAATCTTCTCGAAAGCATCATATCGAAGCCGAGAGCTTGAAGTATCAGGGATGTGCGCGGGGCTAGGGGGTGATGCCGGTCTTCTCCTCGACATATTCAAGAAATTCAAGACTGTTACCTGGTTACAAGAGAGAAGACGAAAGGTCACAGGGAACAAAACACCTGCACAAAAGACAAAAAACATCAGTATAAGGCAGAAGAAAGAAGCTATCGAAGAAAAATCAGGCGATTAAAGGCATAAAAGGACGAGAGAAGGCCGAAGCTACTCGGCCACAACCGAGTAAGGGGCCACTCGGTCATGACCGAGTGGCCTCAGCCAAAAACACGGCCACTCGGTCATGACCGAGTGGCCTCGGTCAAAAAACATGGCCACTCGGTCATGACCGAGAGGCCCCTTATCGCACACAAGGCCACTCGGTTATGACCGAGTGGCCTATAAATCACCCCCTTCCCTCAATGAAAGCGAGACGTGGCCCAGAAAACGCGCCGAGACCTGAGAGAATTCGAGTTTGAAAGTGACGTGCTTGTGAATCAAATGAAGACTTGACTCCCTATTTATAGGAGCTCAAAAAGTGAAAAATACCGAAATTTCCAAAAAAGTTACAGAAAATGAAGAATAAAAGCGCGTAAATGGCCTACCAAAGAAAGCAAAGAAGACAAAAAACGACGATGTAAAATTCTGGGAAACTTATACTCTTTTACCCGACCTCTCGACTAAAAGAGCAGGGAGCAATTGATGTACCCAAAAGGATAACGGCAGACAAAGCAGCAGTAAAGAAGCTAAAAAGACCCCATTGGCTGGGCCAAGGGGGGCCATGCCGAATGACCAAGCCTAGTGGCCGAAGCCACTCGGTGTGGCTAAATGGCCAAGGCCACTCGGCAATGGTCGAGTGGCCAAGGCCACTCGACCACAAATGAGAAAGACCCCCCACCCGAGTGGGGGTCCCCCAATAGCGTCAAGAGACTCTTCATGATTCAGCCCATGGGCCCCGAGAATTCCGAAACGGGCCCCAAGATTCTCTCCGAAATTATCGCGAGATTTCTCTCTCTCCTCCACTATAAATACAAGACCCAATTTTCATAACGAGGTACACTATTTTGAGCAATTAAAGTACGATTTGAGATTTTCTCTCGAGATCTAATTTAAGCATCGGAGGGTTTGCGCGGGGACCCCCACCCGCACCCTAACGGTGTTCTCGTTTTGTAGGCTGCTCGGTCACCAGGTCACTCGGTCACCAGGTCACTTGGTCACAAGGCCACTCGGTCACCACGCCACTCGGCCACCATCAGGGCCACTCGGTCACAGGGCCACTCGGTCACCAGGCCACTCGTTCGTCACAAGGTCACTCGTTCGTCACAAGGCCTCTCGTCACTCCGAGGTCACCCGTCACTCCGAGGTCACCCGTCACTCCGAGGCCACCCGCCACTCCGAGGCCTCCCGTCACTCTTAGGCCACCCGATCACTTTTGGGGCCACCAGATCACTTTGAGGCCACCAGATCACTTTTGGCCACCAGATCATTCTTGAGGCCATCAGATCATCAACCCACAAGATTATCAGCCCATCAGATCATCAGCCCATCAGATCATCAGCTCTGTTGGCTTATCAGACCTGAGACTCCGTCAGATCCAATTCCTCGTCCAGGTTTTTCATCGGTGAAGGCACGACTCCCGAGACTTTTGCGTCTATCCTCAATTAAAATAGATTGTTGTATTTTGACAACAACAAATAAAGTAAAAAAAGGATTGGAGAATAGGAAATTGAATCGATAATTAAACTAATCAATCACACACAAACATAGAATTTAACATGAAAAATCCAAATAAAAAAAATTATAGGCAAGAAGAATAAAATATCATTAATCAAATATTGATAATACAAAGGTGATTTTAACACACACACTCTATGTCAAATTTCATATTACCTTGACACCAATTTATAGATTTAAAATCATCTATGGATGAGTACAGGAAATCAAACACCAAAAACTAGAAAAAAATAATTATTTTCATGAAAAATAATGGCAATCAAATATCAAAAGTTAGAAAAAATAATTATTTTCATGAAAAATAATAATAATCAAACACCAAAAGCTGAAAAAGTACAATAATTTCTAACTAAAAAATTAAACTAATCAAACACTTTTAATTAATATTTTTTTTAGAATTTAATTCTAGACAATTCAATTACTTAGAAAATATTATTATCAAATGGTGTTTAGCAAAAACGAGATTGATTTTAAATTCAAATCTTTTTTTTTTGGATAAAAAAAATGTGAACATATTATCATATCAAATAAATTTACAGTGCTTAATAATATATTATACCCAAACTTAAATTTTTCAAGGTACCCTAAATGTGAACATTTGATTTAACCACATGTTTTACATCACATCATATATTATTGCTTGTAGTTAACGTCTTAGCTGTTATGAAACACGTGGCTATATAGTCATGTGATAGCAACTTTCCAACTTTAACCTTTTTTCTCCAACTTTTACTTTTTTTTTTCTTTTTTTAAAAGTATCAAATGATGAATATTGAACAGAACCATGCATGATGACTTATCCTTGTTTCTATATATAGGCCTCCATCCGATCATCCTTTTTCACCCATCATCTCTAATTGCTTATAATCACTAAGCTTAAGCAACCATGAAAGTGAGCTATATATTATCGGCCGTAATCCTATTATGGTTTTGGTGGTTGGTTACGGCTGAATCGGTTTCGTCGTTAGCGGCGTTACCCAGGGATCAACATTCTCTCCTCTTCAACAACTTGCCCTCTGCCACAGAAGGTGCCACTTGGGATCAACGGTCTCTTCTCTCGAAAAGTTTGGTCGAGTTGCATTTTACCACAAAAGGTGCAACGAAGAATAGCTTCTTCCGTTTCATTTCACTATTACGAGATCAATTGGCAAGTGGAGAAGTTAGCAATGAAATACCTCTGATGCGGGAACCATCCACTAGTGTGTGGGAGTGCGAGAGATATTTCTTGGTTCGCCTCACAAACAATTCAGGCAATAGCATTTCGTTGGGAATTGATATAATCAATGCCCATGTTGTTGCTTATAGAGTTGGAGACCGAACTTTCTTCTTTTGCGATTCTCCTCCAAGTGCATGGCGTTGTCTTGCTAGTAAAGAGAATGATTCACTTCCCTTCGGAAGTAACTATATTTCCCTTCAACAAACTGCAAAGGTGCTTTCTAGAGGAGAAATCCCCCTTGGATTGACGGAGCTAAATGGCGCAATCACCAATCTATACAGTGACCGCGATAGTAGGCGGGTTGCTCGTTCGCTCTTAGTTTGCATTCAAATGATTTGTGAGGCTGCACGATTCAGATACATTGAACACCTAGTGGGACACAGCATTTCAGAAGGCGAAGGATTTCGGCCAAACGGTAGCATGATAACGCTCGAAAATAATTGGTGTGCACTCTCTCGCGCAGTCCAAAGGTCTATCGGAGGGGCCTTTGCTGATCCAGTTCAATTAGGGTCACCCAGCGGTGGCCCCGAGAATGTGGACAATGTCAATCATATAAGCGTTATCCAAAACCTTGCTTTAATGAAATTCTTTTGCAGAAGCAGAAATATTATTATTAATCCAACGCCTCAATTTTCTATGCTTATACAGTCTGTTGTAGCAGATGATGACGTTTGTGTAAGTGAAGAGCCGACAGTGCGCATTCGTGGTCCAAACGGTCTCTGCGTTGACGTTCGGGAGGGATATTACAATGACGGAAATCCAGTACAATTGTGGCCATGCAAATCCAATAATGATGTTAACCAATTATGGACCTTGAAAAGGGACGGCACGATTCGTTCAAATGGTAAATGTTTGACCGCTTACGGATTTACAGTAGGACAGTATGTGATGATCTACAATTGTTCAACTGCTGCTACTGATGCCACCATTTGGAAAGTACGGATGGACGGAAGCATAATAAGTCTCAAATCGAGACTAGATCCCCGATCAAGACTCGCCCTTAGTGCAGCCTCTGGAATCAGTGGCACCACACTCATTTTGGATACAAATACTCTTGCCCCTGCCCAAGGATGGATTGCCACCAATAACACACAAGATTTAGTCACTTCCATTGTTGGATTTAGTACTGGTCTTTGCTTGTATGGAAGGTATGGCAAAGGAGAGGTGTGGATGGCAGAGTGTGGAAGAAACAAGTGGGAACAATGGGTTTCTTATCCAGATGGCTCCGTAAGACCGAATCAAGATCATGACTTCTGCTTAACTTGCCAGAATGATCATGTCTTTATTCTTTCTTGTAGCGCTGGGCGATCTAGCCAGCGCTGGATGTTCAGGGAAGATGGTACCATTTTGAACTTGTTCAGCAGCATGGTGATGGATGTGAAGATGATTTCCGACCCAAGCCTTTATCAAATCATTATGCGGCCACCATCTGGCAATCCAAATCAGAAATGGCTTCGCATCCCTATTAACTAATTACTGGCTTGCTTGCTTGCTGTTGTTTGTGACGTCAGTGTGTGTGTGATAGTATTTGGTTGGCTTGTCCATCTACGTACGCATGCATGCCCCCAATAAAAGATGTGGGGGGGGGAGATCAGATAAATTTATCTCGAAAGAGGAAGATAAGAAATCATATGAAGATTTTTTCGAAGATTGTTAGATAAGTTTAACAAATACATTGAAAATGTTAAACTTTCGAAATATTTTTTATATCTAACTTTTTTTTTTTTATTTTGATTAACAAAATACTAGAGTTTAGTAGAATCTGTTTGTGGGAATAGCAGAGGTATAACACGAATGTCCTCTCACCTTTATATCATTGGGTGAAGCATTTTCTTTTTTCAGTGGCATTCGGTCAGTAAAGCATCTTAATAGCCAACATACCACAAAATATTGCCTCTAGTATTTAAATACGTCTGGTAACACACAGACCAAATATGGTTCTTTCCAATTCCAGTTCTTGAACAAAGTTATGCATAGAAGGCAATGCTTAATAAATTCTTGGATTCACTTCTTTCCGAGTGTCCTTTCGCAGATGCCTCACTCGTGTGGAGAGAACTTAAATTCTAGCACACCCGAGCAAGCAATTGTGATAGAGATTAGAACCTAAATTTCCAAGCTTTCTCACCTCTCGTGAAAATCGCTCAGGCACCCATAAGGGCTTAATGCTTAACAAATTATTGGGATGATGTCCCTTTGCAATGCTTAACAAATTAACAAATTCTTCAATAGAAGAAAGGAGGCTCTGATCAAAGACATCAATTTTAGTCTTACGTACCTTCTTGCTTTCAATTTCTTCTATTTATCCCACTCTCGTACAAACTCTTGAATCAAGGGCTAGGTTTGAATGGATACATCTTCCCTCTTCTCTTGTGGAAGAAGAGAAGGAGGCATTTGACACTTTTGACTTCCTCCTTTTCCAGAAAGAGCAAAGGGTGGGGAATAGGAAAGGGGAAAAGAAGAACCACAAAGATTGGGTTTATTAAAACTTCACTAAGATAATGTGAGAAGTTGGATTTGAGTCTCCTAGTTTAAACTGTGGAATTTAATAAATTCAATCGTACAAAATTCTTATTTTAAATAAGAATTTAATAAAATTCTGTAACAGTGGTAAAAGGACCCATTGGAAAAAGGTGGTTGCAGATTAATGGAGAGGGAGAGAGTGTGAACTTTCTAATTTAGTGATAACTTCTACAATTGTTTTCTCATTTAATCTCTTCAGGCACAAAAAAAAATTAAATTAAATAAATTTTAAAAGTTATATTGTACTTATCTCTATTTTGAAAAAATATATATGTATTTTCTTTTGAATATTTTATCACTACTTATACAAAGATTTTTGTTGATATATATAACTTTTAATAATTTAAAAGTTTTATTTTATAAAAATTAATCATCAATAATTGAAAAACCCAAAATCTTATCATAAATGTTATCCATAACAATTTTCATCCCAACCAGATTAGCAATAAATAAGATAAGTAATTGTTGAGACTCGACAGAAACCCTTAGGGTTATACTTAAGCAATCACAAAGCAATATTTGATGTAAAACATTCACAGTGCTGGGATCAGAAAATATAAACTGCGAGAAACAAAAATAAAGAAATGGAGGCACAAGGGTTTTTACCGTGGTTCACCTCAAATCGAGGCTACATCCACGTTGAGCTCGAGAGAGAAGAGCTCACTGCACTATGAGATGAAAAATCGGATTACACACTCATAAACGCTCGCAAACAAAACCCTCAAAACGATCAATGGTTCGAGAACTCAAAACTGCCAATTAATCACTTAATACAGATTAAAGGCAAACCTATTGAACCATAAACCTATACAAACATATACAGAAGTAGAAATCGGGAACAAACCAGGAAGAACAGGAAGAACCCTAGCCCGGAAGAGGCGAGAGCCTCCAACCCGCAAAACCAAAATGACCCGATCGAACCCTTTCTGATTTTCTTTGTCTTTTTAGCCTCTCCCCGTTCACATCTCGAGGCAGCAATAAAAAGCGATCAAGAGCGGCTGAGATTGCGTCTCAATAAAGTGAGGATGGAGGGATCAGATCAAATCGTGCGAGCACGATTATAATCCCAACAGAAAGCAGCAGAGGTGCAGGAGAGCAGGAGAGCAGGGGAGCAGATCGAGCAAGGAGCATAATCGGGCGCCAACTGAGGGACAGCTGATGGTTGCCACGTGCAACCATCCAGCGACTGCCAAATGGAAGCACGCGGTTGCTGCACGTGGCCATCCAGTCAGCAAAGTGGAACGGCATCGTTTGGAGCTTCACAATTAACAAACTCCACCTTGAAGCACCAAACAGAAAAATGTAATCCAAAACATCATAACAAAAATGCAGCAGCTACAATTCTCTCTTTCATTGCTCTGGTTGATATGATCAACCAACACCCACATGCAACAAGTCCAAGCAATGCTTGAACTTAGTTGCATTTAGCAACTTTGTACGCATATCAGCAGGGTTATTTTCTGTAGGCACTTTAAGTATAGATATAGTGTCATTTGCAACTAAATCTCTAATATAATGATACCTGACATCCACGTGCTTGGTGCGTTCATGATAGACTGGATTTTTGGTCAAGTGAATCGCACTTTGACTGTCTGAATATACCACAGCCTTACCTTGCAGCAGTTGGTTTTGCAGGAGGATACCTTGAAGCCACACTGCCTCTTTAACAGCATCAGTAACTGCTACGTATTCAGCCTCAGTGGAGGACAGAGCAACCAGAGGCTGCAGCTGTGATTTCCAGCTGATGCAATTTCCACCTAGGGTGAAGTATAAAGCAGTAGTGGACTTACGAGAGTCTCTATCCCCTACAAAGTCAGAATCTACATACCCAACAAGATCAAGAGAGTTAAATATTTTCTTGTAACATAAACCAACATCAACTGATCCATGTATATATCTCAATAAATATTTAAGAGCCTCCCAGTGAGGTTTACCCGGGTTGGACATGAATTTACTGAGGGTTGAAATAGCATAGGCCAAATCAGGCCTTGTGCTAATCATGGCATACATGATGGTTCCAATAGCATTAGCATATGGAACACTTTCCATTTTAATGATTTCTGAGTTGGATGAAAGGCATTGAGATTTAGTTAAGACAAAGTGTCCAGCTAATGGGACACTTACTGGCTTGCAATTTTGCATGCCAAACCTTTTCACAGATTTCATCAAGTAGTCATTTTGATGAACCTTTAGGCTGAAATTTTTCCTATCCCTTTCTATTGTCATTCCTAGAATTTTCTTAGCTGAACCTAAGTCTTTCATGTCAAAACTTGTGTTGAGCATCTGTTTCAATTCATTTATCTTTGACTTAGATTTGCTGATTAACAAAATGTCATCAACATATAACAATAGATAAATGGGATCATTTGAGAGGATAAAATAAAAACAGTTATCATATTTACTCCTTACAAACCCAATTCCTAAGACAAAATTATCAAACTTTTTATACCATTGTCTTAGGGATTGTTTTAAGCCATAAAGGGATTTCTTTAGTAAACAGACATGCTCAGGTTTGTTTGAGTCAATATATCCAGCAGGTTGTATCATATAAATTTTCTCCTCTAAATCTCCATGTAAAAAAATTGTTTTAACATCTAATTGTTCTAATTCAAGATCAAATTGAACAACCACATATAGCATCATGCGAATGGTTTTGAATTTTACTACAAGGGAGAAAATTTCAGTGTAGTCTATTCCTTCTCTCTGAGTAAACCCCTTAGCCACTAATCTTGCTTTATACCTAATGGGGTCATTGAGAGTTATGCCTTCTTTTAACTTATACAACCATTTACATTGGATTAACTTCTATTTTTGAGGTCTAGGCACTAACTCCCAAGTGCCATTAATTTTAAGTGATGCCATTTCCTCATCCATGGCTTGTTTCCACTTAACACTTTCCTTAGAGCTGACAGCCTCCTCATAAGTAGAAGGCTCACTGCTCCTTAATTCCAGACTTGCCACTAAGGCACAAAACACTAAATCCGAATAGGCATACCTGGCAGGGGGTCTTGAAACCCTCCTACTTCTATCTCTGGCTAGATGATAATCACTGAGATCTTGGGTGGGGCTGTAATGCTCCACCTCAATCTCAGATTCTCTTTCTTGTTCCTCTTGATCATCATCATGATCAGAGGTTTGAATTTCATGAGGGTTTGGGACATCTTCTAGGTTGGATTCAATTGGAGCAGTTGGAAGGGAACCTTCTACTTGCTCCACCTCAATTTGGGATCCTCCTAGAATGACAAAATCATCTGGATTACTGTTATTGTTGGTTTTTTCATAATTTTCAATTTTACAAGGGAAAATGGCTTCATTAAATATGACATCTCTACTGATAATAATTTTTATCCCACCAGATTGTCTTTCCCATAATCTAAAACCTTTGGTCCCTTCTTGGTAACCAACAAACACACACTTAATGGATCTAGGATCTAACTTACCTTCTGTTTTGTGAGCATATGCTTCACAACCAAACACCCTTAGGTAATCTAAATTTAGTTTTCTATTTGTCCATTTTTCTTCAGGGCATTTTAGATTTAAGGCAGTGGAAGGGCTTCTGTTTACCAAATAGGCTGTTGTAAACAAGGCCTCCCCCCAAAAAGACTTTGGCATATTAGAAGTAAACAAGAGGCATCTAACTTTTTCTAGAAGAGTTCGGTTCATCCTCTCAGCTACCCCTTTTTGTTGGGGTGTATTCCTTACAGTCCTATGCCTAAGAATACCTTAGGTATTACAGAATTCATCAAACTCTTTGTTACAGAATTCTAGTCCATTGTCTGTCCTTAAGGTTTTAATCTTTCTATCTATTTGATTTTCAATTAAGTTCTTCCATGTCTTAAATTTCTCTAAGGTCTGGTCTTTAGATTTTAAGAGAAAAACCCAAACCTTCCTAGTGAAATCATCAATAATAGAGAGAAAGTATCTGTTACCACCATGGGTGGGGACCTGAGAAGGCCCCCATAAATCAGCATGTATATACTCTAGGCATACTTTCGCCAGGTGGGTTCCCTTATGGAAACCCAACCTGTGTTGCTTGCCTAGGACACATGGCTCACAAAAGTTGAGGGACCCCACTGACACTGAACCAAGGTAGCCTTGGTTAGACAGTGCCTTAAGACCTTTTAGGCTCATATGGCCAAGTCTCAAGTGCCATAATTCTGTCTTATCAGATTTTACTATGCATACAGAATTAATAATATCAGAAGGGAAATAACAGCCATCCAACACATATAATCCATTTTTCTTAGCTCCAGTTAGTATTAGATCATCTCCCTTAAACACATGCATGGATCCATTTTCTGCCTTATAGGAGAACCCTAGTTCATCTAATGTGCCAAGAGATATTAAATTCCTTTTTAGATCAGGAACATATCTTACATCAGTTAATATTCTAACTTTGTTGTCATGCAATCTGAGAGATATGTTTCCTACACCTCTAATTCTACAAGATTGATTATTACCCATAAACACAGTTCCTGATTCTGTTTTTTCAAATTTTTGAAACCAATCAATGTTAGGGCACATATGAAAGGAACACCCGGAATCCATGATCCATTCATTATCAATAGAAACATTTGAAACAGTAAGAACCTCAGCTAAGCAATTTGAATTATTTGGATTAGCATTCATGTTTCTCCCTTGCTTTTGTTTCTTAATAAAATCATAACAGTATTTCTTAATGTGTCCTTCTTTCCCACAGTGATAACATTTCCATTTCTGTTTACTCTTTTTATCTTTCTTCTTACCCTTTTGCCCTGACCCAATGGTTTGATCATTGTTATTTGCAAAGTGTTTTTTCTCATTCTTACTCTTTACAAATAGGTTGTTTCTAGATTTCTTAGAAGTTCCCAATTCTAGTTCTCTAGCCTTAATGCCTGAAATAACAAGATCTAATGTAGGTACTATGCCAGTATATCTTAATGCATGTTTAACAACATCATAATCATCAGGCAATGCATTTAATAAAATCATAGCTTCACTTGAGTCTCCTAAAGCTTGATCAGTACCCCTAAGTAGCAATGCAAGTTTAGTGAATTCATCTATATTCTCATCCATTGTCTTAGATGTACTCATTTTATAATTAAACAACATGCCTTTCAGATATACTAAATTAGGTGCAGTAATGACAAAAAATAAAGCATCTAATTTATTCCATAGTTCTAAGGGAGTAGTCATACCATCCACTTTGCGGATCACACTGTCTCCTAGATGGAGGAAGATCAGATTAAAGGCTTCCTCTCTGATTTCCTCTGTTCTTGCAAGCTGGTCTACTGACCATTTGCGATCGTCTGTCTCAAGTGCTATGAGCACTTTATGATGAGAGAGTAATACTCTCATCTTTTTCTTCCAGCTTCCAAAGTCTCCCTTTCCATCAAATATACCGATCTCAAATCGGGTAGAGTTCATCTTCGTATTGCACAAAGGTAACCTAAGGGCTCTATTCGCTGAAGAAGATCAATACAGTAAACACCCGCTGACACTGACTCTATCAGAGAACCCTAGTTTCGAAGAATGATTTGACCTTACAGTAAACCCTAGAAGCCGAACTTAAAGCGGCTCTGATACCACTGTTGAGACTCGACAGAAACCCTTAGGGTTATACTTAAGCAATCACAAAGCAATATTTGATGTAAAACATTCACAGTGCTGGGATAAGAAAATATAAACTGCGAGAAACAAAAATAAAGAAATGGAGGCACAAGGGTTTTGACCGTGGTTCACCTCAAATCGAGGCTACATCCACGTTGAGCTCGAGAGAGAAGAGCTCACTACACTATGAGATGAAAAATCGGATTACACACTCATAAATGCTCACAAACAAAACCCTCAAAACAATCAATGGTTCGAGAACTCAAAACTGTCAATTAATCACTTAATACAGATTAAAGGCAAACCTATCGAACCATAAACCTATACAAACATATACAGAAGTAGAAATCGGGAACAAACCAGGAAGAACAGGAAGAACCCTAGCCCAGAAGAGGCGAGAGCCTCCAACCCGCAAAACCAAAATGACCCGATCGAACCCTTTCTGATTTTCTTTGTCTTTTCAGCCTCTCCCCGTTCACATCTCGAGGCAGCAATAAAAAGCGATCAAGAGCGGCTGAGATTGCGTCTCAATAAAGTGAGGATGGAGGGATCAGATCAAATCGTGCGAGCACGATTATAATCCCAACAGAAAGCGGCAGAGGTGCAGGAGAGCAGGAGAGCAGGGGAGCAGATCGAGCAAGGAGCATAATCGGGCGCCAGCTGAGGGACAGCTGATGGTTGCCACGTGCAACCATCCAGCGGCTGCCAAATGGCAACACGCGATTGCTGCACGTGGCCTTCCAGTCAGCAAAGTGAAACGGCACCGTTTGGAGCTTCACAATTAATAGTAATAATTTACGTATAGATAAATTTGAAAAAAGAAGAATTAATTGTGATGTGTACTAATTTAAATTTTTTAAATAAAAACTTAATAAAATCTCATTTATAAAAGTAGCATGAACGCGTAAGTTAAATACAAAGTAAGTAATCATCAAGTGGGAAATAAATAAGAGTCTATAGGCTCGCAGTCATGTCATGTCATGGATTGTCCACAACACATGCACCCATTACAGAGTGAGTAACCAAGTCGGAAGGAAAAAGAAGCGGGGGAGCAGCAATACCCATCAGATCAATTAATGGCCGGTCTTTCTTCACAAACAATAATGCAGCACTCACTTTTCTTTCTTTCAACATATAAGTCTCGGCATAGTACAGTGGCTAGCACCAATAACATCAATGGTTGGTCTTTGCCCACAATGCACCCATTTTTCCCACTTTCCTCGTCGTGTCATTTACGGCTCGTCACTAGAAGGGTTCCTATGAAAGGATGCTAATTTAAAACCCAAACCCAATTGACGGGGCACCATTTTCCACGATTTGGAAGAACCCACGATTGTGCCCACACTGGCCAAGACTTCGCAAGCTGAAACAGAAAGTGACAAGTCTTCTTCTCACATTCCTATAGGACAGCTCAAAGCAATAGTCTGTAAATTTCACTTTTCATTTATGAAAATTTAATTGATATTTTTTGAATATTTTATGGATATTTTCTTGTTATTTTGTAAAATTTATACCACAAGTTCACGAAAAAGATATTTTACGGAAATATCATAGATATTTTCAGATATTTTTAGGATATTTTGACAGACCAGAGATTACACCCCTATCTATATTGATATACTTGATTTACAAAAATATTGACAAAATATCACAAAAATCTTAGATATTTTAAACTATGCGTGGGATAGAAAGACTCAAGTCCTAAAAACCTGTAATGCACCCAGACTTTGATGTCCATTGCCCCAGTGCCAATTGAAACAAAGACAGATTAATTAAAGCACAAAAGAAAAAAAAGGACAAATTATCCTTCTTAAAATAAAGTTAAATTCTAGCAGTTATTCTATTAAAAACAGAATTTGTCAATGAAATAATTTTTACAAAAGCTATCTGGTAAATTTCACAATGATGATCACAGGAAGGATCAAAATTCTATTTAATTATACAATTTTTGATATTATTTTTTTTTAAAAAAAAACTTAAATTCTTGGGTAAAGATTCAACTCAACTTTGTATGATAATATAAAACAATATTTGTATCAAGCATAAATAAATTCTATTTTTATCAAGCATAAATAAATTCAACTCAACTTGTAATTTAGTCGTGAATTGTCAATGAAGTTGTCAACAAAGTAGTTCGCATTATCCGGAAAAGGAGCGCAATGCCCATCAAATCAATGGCCCGTCTTTCTTCACAATAATGTACCCATTTTTCTTACTTTCAACGGAAGTGTCAGCATTGTACAGTGTTGAGCACCAATAACATCAACGGCTGGTCTTTGCCGAATGCACCCATTTTTCCCACTTTCCTCCTCGTGTCATTTACGGCTCCTCACTAGAAGGGTTCCTCTAAAAGGATGCTAATTTAAAACCCAAACCCAATTGACGGGGCACCTTTTTCCACTATTTGGAAGAACCCACGGTTGTGTCCACACTGACCAAGACTTCGCTAGCTGAAACAGAAAGTGACAAGTCTTCTTCTCACATTCCTATAGGACAGCTCAAAGCAATAGTCTGTAATTGACTTTAAGAAAACTATACATAAAAAAACACAATGCAATGTTTTAATCACTAAACCAATATATAGTTCTCGAACCATATAACAATTACAGAAAATCCAACAGCCGTTGTGTTCCTTAGCAAAATGAAGCAGCTTACTCCCCTTTTGCCTGCAATTTGGTTTATATACCTCCACCTCCTCCTTTTCTTCACTTCAAACTTAGTGTGGTTCCAGCATATCATCCAAACAGCCTCTGCATTAGGAAACGAGACTGATCGTTTGACGCTACTCAACTTCAAAGAATCCATATCCGATGACCCATATCAAATCATGGCCTCTTGGAATAGTTCCACTCACTTTTGCAATTGGCCAGGAATTACATGCAGCCATCGTCATCAAAGAGTTTCTGGGTTGATCCTGCGAGGATACCACTTACGTGGAATCATATCACCCCACATTGGCAACCTTTCCTTTCTCAGAAGACTTGACCTACGAAACAACAGCTTCAACGGTGAAGTGCCACAAGAGTTGGGTCGTTTATTCCGACTGAGCTATCTCGTGCTTGAAGATAATACTTTAGTAGGGCAAATTCCTATCAACTTGACAAGATGCTCTGAACTAACAGCCATAAGTTTAGATAGGAATAATCTCACCGGCAAGATACCAACTGAGATTGGTTCTCTATGGAAGCTTCAAGGGTTGTATATTAGTCGAAACAATTTAATAGGACAAATCCCGACTTCCATAGGAAATCTTTCTTCCCTTATTGATCTTGGAGTGGGTTATAATAACTTGGAGGGAAATCTACCAGAAGAAATTGGCCATTTGAAAAACCTAGATTTCATGGCAGTTGTTGCCAACAAATTGTCTGGTACGCTCCCTTCTTCTATATACAATATTTCGTCTCTCACTAAAATTTCAATTGCATACAATCAATTCCATGGCTCTTTTCCAGCTGACATGTTCCTCATCCTCCCGAGTCTCATATATTTTGAGATTGGTTTCAATCAATTCTCAGGTCCAATCCCTACTTCCATCACAAATGCATCCCTACTTCAAAAACTTGATATCTCTCAAAACCATTTTGAAGGACAAATTCCTAGTCTAAGAATGCTACGAGATCTTTGGTGGCTAAATTTAAATAACAACAGCCTTGGTGGTAATTCGGCTGCGGATTTGGAGTTTTTAACATCTTTGACAAATTGTAGTAAGTTGGAAATGATAGATATAGGTACCAATAACTTTGTAGGTCAGTTATCAAGTTTCGTAGGCAATTTATCAACCCAACTCACTGAGCTAACTGTCTATACTAATAAGTTTTCAGGACATATTCCTGTAGCACTTGAAAATCTGATTAACTTGATCACCATAGACATCGGAGATAACACTCTCACAGATTCCATTCCAACCAGTTTAGGGAAGTTACAAAAGTTGCAACTATTATCTTTGTATGCAAACAAACTGACAGGAGATATACCAGACATCATGCGCAACCTCACTAATTTGTTTATTATGGATTTATCAACAAATTTATTGGAAGGAAATATTCCTCCAAGTATTGGGAATTGCCACAATTTGCAGCTCCTACACCTTTCAGATAACAACCTTAAAGGATTCATCCCCTTGGAGGTTATGAATCTTTCCTCCTTAACAAACTTGCTAAACTTATCAAGGAATACATTGAGCGGCACTCTTCCTGCTGAGGTGGGCAAGCTAAGAAATATTGTTAAGTTGGATGTGTCAGAAAATCATTTGTCTGGTGCCATTCCTGGAACAGTTGGAGACTGTCAAAGCTTGGAGTACCTTTATTTGCAGGGAAATTCCTTCCAAGAAATCATACCTTCTTCTTTGGCTTCATTGAAAGGTCTTCGATATTTAGACTTGTCACGAAACAATTTGTCTGGGTCAATTCCAAAAGATCTTCAAAATATTTCTGTTTTAGAATACTTGAATGTTTCTTTTAACATGCTGGACGGTGAGGTGCCAACAGAAGGTGTATTCCGGAATGCAAGCACAATAGCAGTGATTGGCAATTGGAATCTTTGTGGAGGTATCTCAGAGTTGCAGTTACCATCATGCTCTGTCAGAGTCCTGAAACAAAAAAAACACCACAATTTTAGGCTGGTAGCAGTGATAATTTGTGTGGTTGCTTTTCTTTTTCTACTATCATCGATTGTTGCTATTTATTTGATTAAGAAAAGAAACCAGAAATCATCTTCTAATTCATCAACAATTGAACAACTTCGGAAGGTGTCCTATAAAGACCTACACCGTGCAACTGATGGGTTCTCAGCTTGCAATATGGTAGGATCCGGAGGTTTTGGCTCCGTGTATAAAGGTAGTCTCGAGTCAGATGATAGAGTTGTTGCTATAAAAGTGCTCAAGCTTCAAAAGAAGGGAGCTCACAAGAGTTTCATTGCTGAATGTAATGCACTCAAAAACATCCGACATAGAAATCTGGTTAAGATTTTAACATGTTGCTCCAGCACAAACTACAATGGTTGTGAATTTAAAGCACTGGTTTTTGAGTACATGAAAAATGGAAGCCTAGAAGAATGGTTGCATCCAGTCTTAGAAGGTTCAGAGCAGCCTAGGACATTGTACCTTGATCAGAGGTTAAATATCATTCTTGATATTGCCTCTGCATTACATTATCTTCACTGTGAATGTGAGGAACCTGTTATTCATTGTGATTTAAAGCCAAGCAATGTACTTCTTGATGATGACATGGTTGCTCACGTGAGTGACTTTGGCTTAGCAAGACTTCTCTCAACCATCAACGGCACCTGTCATAAGCAAACCAGTACAATTGGAATAAAGGGAACTATCGGCTATGCTCCTCCAGGTATAGAGTGATTACATTTAAATTTCCAATTCTATTTAAAGTCTCCTTTCTTTGTCTTAGTTTGGTAATTATTAGTTAGTTCCTTAGCACTGACTACTTTCCACTACATTTTAGAGTATGGACTAGGTTCTGAGGTTTCTACTCAGGGTGACATATACAGCTTTGGGATTTTGATATTGGAAATGCTTACCGGTAGAAGACCCTCGGATGAAACGTTTAAAGATGGTCAGTGTCTTCATCAATATGCGAAAGATGCATTTCCTAGTAATCTTTTGCAGATTGTGGACCGTCATCTTGTGCCAAGACATTCAGAAATAGCAGAGGAAGAAGAAGACAGGGAGAATATAACTGTTCATCCTAATAAGGTGGAAAAGTGCTTAGTTTCTTTTTTTAGCATCGGACTTGCATGTTCACAAGAATCACCGAAAGAAAGAATGGATGTGGCAAAAGTCAACAGAGAGCTAAATCTGATTAGAAATTCCTTTCTTGCTGGTGGGATCAATGGAGATTGACTTTTTCACTTCTCCATATATAACAGGAACAGGAAAACACAAGATGTATTAGTGCCACTTTCTCACTTCTTCCGCTGCCAATTAATATTAGCTTGTCTATACAATTTTCATATGTTGTTTGGTATTCTTTTTGAATAGCTAGCTTAGCAAGTAGAACAAATTTGCCCCCTCGCCGGCCCCCTATTTCTTTGGTTGGTTGGTTGAAATAAAGTAAAAAAATCTGATAAATTGTACATGTAGGCCCACTAGCTTTTTGCTATTAATATAATGGAGATTGAATCAATTCTCCTCATATAGCAAGAAAAGACAAGAGGTATATTAATTGCTGCCACTTTTAGACTTCTTTAGCTATTGATTAATGTTATCTGTTCTATACCATTTTCTTAATTTTGTTGTTTGGTTTCCTTACTGAATAGTTTTGCATTGCAGGTTGAAGAAATTTGCCCCCTCCCATTTTTTGAACAAATGTGCATCTTTTTTTTCTTTTGCATCAACCTACTTCTTCTCAAATATTAGGGTGTTCAAACTTCTGAAGATTTCAAGCAGTAAACATACATATATATATATATGCCAAGATGATTCAGAAATAAATTTTGATATATAATAATACAATAACTATTGCTATCAGATTACATGTACAATTAGGATGTGTTTGATTGGAGGGTGGAAAGTAGAGTAGAATTTCAATTTTATGGAATTTCAATTCTCACCTTATCCCCTAGAAATTTCATTTTTTTAATTTCAAGGAAAATCTTCACTTTTGAATTAAGATAAAATTTAAATTCTATAGAAAAAGAAAAGCTATTTAATAGAATTTTTTCAAATTTAAGGGTGTGTTTGATAGCATTTAGATGGAAAGGAAAATATTTTTCAACTTATATGAAAAACAAAAACCATCTCCTCCTTAGATGGAATTTTTCATGAAAAAGAGCAAAAAACAAGTTTTAATGATTATACCATAGAATTCAATTTCATGAAAAATGTAGTGTATCAAACACCCAAGATGAAATTCAATTCATTAGATAGAACATTTTTTATATATTTTTTATACTATCAAACACCCCTAAAAGAAAAAAAATTACACTCTCATTTTTCACTCCAATCAAACGCAACTAATGATTGTTATAACAAATTATTGATCCAAGAGAAGTTCCTCACAGAATAGTTTTCGTGTCCAAATTAAGAAGATAAGTGCGTACGGCTTAAGAAGTAGAAGTGTGAACAATTAATTGACAATTTTAATGCCATTCCAAATGTAAAATTCTTGCGCATATCCAACTAAAATAGATGATTCCTCCAAGTTCCACCATTAGCTAGTAGCACAAATAAGAATGACAATTTGAAAGAAATCTTCTTCATGACATATATATATATATAGAGAGAGAGAGAGAGAGAGAGAGAGCTCATCCTCACAGTTGTACACCACCGTACTAGTCTCATTGGGCCCGGCCCAGTATAAAGCTCAAGATCTGCTCGGCCTCCCTACCCGGTCTCGGCCTAGTACCAGCTAGCGGTCACATCATCACCACCGTACCTTGACACTCCAGGGCCCACTCTAAGTTCCCTCAGCATTTAATGCAAGTTTTGTCAATATCAAACCTCCATCAGGTAATCCAAACAACACTGGATATCTCAGTTCCATCCCTTTGCAACGCTCGAGGCCAACTTGCACATAACGGGATTTTTTTTTTTCTCTCTATATAAACCAACGTGCCCACATGCTAAGATGTATTCTTCTTTAGCCTATTAATATGTAGTCTATCACTTTGAGTCTTTACTCATTTAAGTATTAGAGTGCTTCCAGATGCTGTCACCCTTGCTATGCCGATCACCTGAGCTAGTTCTCTAGTATCTTTGGATTAAAAGAAACATTTAGCGCCCACCATAAGACCAATAAACCATACCTACCTCGTAAACACATCGAAAAATATCCCAAAGCCTATTCATGGCCAAAACCAAAAGCGTCCCCAACAAGAAAAATCAAAACACCGACAACCACGAGTTGAAAAATCCAACTACCATGGGGAAAAATTAAGGATTTACTTACATCTTCTTCATGATAATAATAATGATATAAAAAGTGACCAATAATAATATATATATATATATGTCAGATATAAGTTAATGAGTCTTATTTTGAAGTTATCTGAAAATTGTTGGTAATTGATATCCTTAATTTTTGTTTGTAGATATTTATCACTTGATCTTAAGTTTTTAAAAGTTTTTATAATCTTTAATTAACTTATAATAACACTAATAAAGCAAAATAAATTCATATGAAAATATTTCGATTTCAGAATGGTAAAATAGTTCAAAAATGTTTTTGCCTCCTCTGTTATATATAGTATAGATTTCAGAATATTTATTTTATTCATTTAAAAAAAAATAATATTAATTCTATTATTTTGAAAAATTATCCTCACATCAATAAAAAAAAATAAACTGTTATTTTTCTTCTCTCTCACATTGTCTCTACTCTTCCAGTAATGCTATTATCTATATTATATATATATATATAAATATGAAGAAGGCAAAAATATTTTTTTAACTTAAAATACCATTTTCGAACTTTTATTTACAAAAATATCATTTTAATTTATTATAAATTTACAATATGTTAAATTTTAAAAATATTTATTAAAAATTAAATTCAAATTTCAGAAATGATGATTATTTTTGCTCTCGTTATAAATGTTAATTCTTGTTTAAAAATAAATTTAATTTTTATATTTTTAATATTTACTATATTACTAGGTATCTAATATAATTAATATTAATTATCTTCATTACAAAAGAATGAATTTATAAAAAAAAGTATTTAATAGAAATTAATCTCTATAAATTAAACTCTAATTTTATAATTTTTTAGCAGTTGCTCTTTTGATTGAATATTGGATACAACATCAATTAGTTTTTTTTTTTTTAGAAGAATTCATATTATTTTCTAATTTACATACAACGCTGTGTGTAAAAACTAATAACAACAAATTAATGTGTTCATGTAGTCCCAGCCCTCTTCATTAATTTTCATCTGAATGCATATTATATTAGCTCTTCGAAGGCGGTGGCAGTGGATTGTGCTAGTAGTGGAAGGGCGGGCGAGAAGTGGAGCTCTTTTGCCTGTTTTTTTTTAAAGGATGGGTTGGATGTTATGATAAACACAATGGGGTCTAACTACATTGATGTGGAAGTTAAAGGTTAGAGAACCAACCATGGTTCTCTATGGGTACCTGGAAGAAGTGCGGAAAGAAGACACTTGGAAATTAATAAAGTAGCTAAGGTTATAATGCAAGCAATTCTTACTACAGAAGAGAAGCAACGGGGCAATAGTGTTACCTTTCCTCATATTTTTTGATTTTTGAAAACATTGCAACAAACTCAACTCTATGATTTGGGTGGGGTTCATTAATTGGAAACAGGTTCCCTTGAACAAACCGACGGGGAGGGGACACTAATATACAAGAGCATTTAGATTGAGCCTTGGCACGTCCTATGTGGCGTGATATCTTTCCCACTATAGAGGTCTCTCCTCTTCCGTTACTGCGCAGATCACGCTCCTATATCAATTTATTTTGGTAAGGGTGGGCCTGAGTAAGAAGAGACAAAAGTAGTTTAAGTTTGAGGAATTGTGGTTGACCGAGGAAGAAGTATTCAAGGTTATGTCAAATTCTTGGGGTATGGGCGAAGAAAATTTGTTAAATAAATTACAGTCTTGCTCTAGAGCTTCGGGGAGTTTAGTTACTTTGGGTGACATCCCTAAGCGCATTAGAACCTTAAAAAAGGAAGTGGATGGGTTACGAAAGGGGAAGCAGTCGGAAGCAAATCTGGGATGCCAAAAGCAGTTAGAAACAGAACTTGATGATTTATTGAGGCTTGAAGAAATTATGTGGCATCAAAGGTCAACAAGGAATTAGCTCAAATATAGTGACAAGAACACAAAGTTCTTCCATGGCAAGGCTTCGCAACGAAAAAAACCATAATCATATTGAAAGGATTCTCGACGAAGAGGGGGATATTTATTTTGAAGAGGACATTGCCAATTTGACGACTTCCTACTATGAAGATCTTTTCACAACTAGTAGCCTAGAGGGAGGAGATTTGGTTTTTGATACTATAAAGAGTCGTGTCACTGAGGACTTAAGGGTTGTACATGATGGGATTTCACTATAAGGGGTCGTGTCACCACAGTGGCCCTACACAGCGCAAGCCATTGCATCACATCCTACTTGCCTGAGGGCATGCAGGATGGATGTGTGCCAAATTTCACTCTATGCCAAGCTCACTAGGCATGCGGATGGATCGTTTCCGATGGAGGATAGGAAGAAAGTGAGTAACTGAGCAAGGGTCTAGAGCACCTGAACACTATCGCGTCTGCCAAGCACAACACTAGCCATTGCACCACATCCCTCATGCCTAGGGGTAAGCAAGATTAGTGCGCCAGAAGCGTATTGTGCGGGCTTTGCTAAGCATCGTGGGCAAAATCCGTTACAGGGGTGTTGCCAAGACCCCAGGGCGGGGAGAGGGGGGGCACCGACACCTGCTAGCAGCTTGCGCCAAGGCAGAATGGAGGTGCCCCCCCTATACATGCTAAAACTGTACTTTGGATGTTGACAGGAAAGATACACATTTTTTACGAGCTGCATATGGCCATTTAAGGGCCTTAGACATTTTATTTTGATGCAATTTTTTTCACACAACCTCAGAATAACATTATCTACGACTTCATAACAATTTTTTCAATTTTGAAAAAGGTCAAATGTTTTCAAAATTTTAGGCCAAGTGAGCACTACGAGCTACCAGCGACTGGGCATGCTAGCCATGCAATGCCACCACTTCGTGTGCTTGCTAGGCATGTTGTGGTAGCCCCATGTAGGCATGTTTGGCAAGCCTTGGCAGCACTAAGTAGGCATAATGAGAATGCCTATAGTGACGTGCGTGTACGCCAAGCCACGACACCCCCTCATGTGGGCATGCAACACTTGCTATGGCAACAGTCTTGCGTGGGCATGTTACATGTGCCATGGCAACCTTGTGTGGGCAGGATAAACATGCCATGACAACCTCTGGCGAGAAGGCAAGCCATGTCATGGCACCCCGGATGTAGGCACATAGCACCCGTGGGCAACTTGTCGTGTGAGCACGAAAGCAATGCCATGGCACCTACGTGGCCAGGCAAGACAAGCCATTGCATCCTCAAGTAAACCTTCCATGAGATAGGCAAGGCACAACATTGCAGCTGCAGGTGGCATGCTACACACGCGAGCACGATGGCATGCCTTAGCAATCCTAAGTAAACCTCATTTGAGGTAGGCAAGGTAAGGCATTGCAGCCGCGAGCGACACCCGCACAGGCATGCCATGGCAGCACCTGGTGAACTTCCCTTAACGTAGACAAGGCATGGTGTAACACCCTGCCTTTCAGGGCATTAAAATATATGCTAGGATTTGTTTTTTTTATACATCAAACATAACCCAACAATAAATCTTCAACATAACCTTTATACAATAACACTCCCAAACATAGCAAATGAATGATACATTTTAAACATAAGCGGAAGCAAGATCAGAACTTGTAAGAAACCTCGAAAACATAACATACATGGGTTTATAAACATCGTTTACCCAACATATCATTACAAGCATTATTTAAAACCTAAACATTACAGCCGAATGAAATAGATAGCCTTAGTCCCACATGGGACCCACAAAATTTCCGTCAAGCTCAAGCCTCGATTACCTCCTTGTGCTTCCAACCGCTTGCTTCGCCTGGAACGTGGAATATTCTAGGGACATAGTCCAATATTAAAAGATGAAATCTTCTAAGTAAGGGTTAGATAAACATGAATGAATGAATGATCCATGAACATTTATAAGTAGATACCCTAGTGTAACTTCCCTAACCTACCAGCCTGGCACGGAACCCTAAGCAAAATCCCGAACCTCTACAAGATAATCCTAACGTTGTTCCATTAGTTGTCCTTGAGGAATTACGGTTACACTCTTAAGGTGACATCCCAATCCCATGCACGAGTTTCAATATGTCAATAATATCGTACCATGCATACATCACAACGTCCCATGCAACAGTATATGAACAAATATGACAAAAACGATCATAACATACGTAAATATCATGCATAGAAAGATAATCATATTGTATAAAGCTTATAGGGACAAACCTGCTCACCTTTCAAAAATTCAATATACTTCAAAAAGCGTGAACTGCCTTGATTCTCATGCCAACTTCAAAATTCACACAAATTGTTTCACCTCAAGTCCCAAAACACCCTAAGTAAGATATTTATTTAAATAATCAATAAAACCTATTTTTCCTTAATTTTCCTGCCATTTTCTCAATTTTTCTCCAATTATTCTCTCTAATAATTCAAAATAAATACCTACATAGATATTTTCTCAAATATTTTTTTTTACAGAAAATCCTAAAATAATTTTCCAAGAATGCTAAAAAAAATTGCAGAAAAATCTAAGCCCACATGCGCTAGTGCGTGTCAGAGCGAGTGAGACTAGCGCGTGAAGCCCACACACCAGTCGTCTTCTTCAGTGCCAGTTAACTGAAAAATCAAGATTTTTGCATCTCGTTAAACTACAGGCTAAATCGATCCAGATGGTACCTTGATTGGCTTGAAAAGAGGTCAGGATGTGGCTCAACAAAGGGCTCAAAGTCTCGGCCAGGCCGCTTAGTGCTCCGGCAAGGCCTTGGATCTCCTTCGTTTCTGCTCTGTTGCTCACCAAATGCTCCAGAAATGACCTACTACTCTTGGGAAACAAAATCCCTCTATCCTTAGCTCTCAATTCATTCAAAAAGGCCTTTGATTTGAGCGTCAAACTTCTAAAAATTTTGGCCACTTCATGCTTTATTTATAGGCAAAGTCAAAGCCCGATTTGCCTTTGGCCGCCTCACCTATTGGCTTAGGCATTTACCCCTTCCCTAGATCGACTTGAAACAGCCCTCAACCAACAAAAACTCGTGTTGCAGAGCTCGACACCACGACCTACATTTTGGTCGGATTTCTAGAAAATCCGATCACCGCGGTGGCCGTTGTCGGCTCATCATCACTTCTTGGCCCGACCACTCCCCATGTGATCCTCGTGCTCCAAATGGCTAGTCGGCGACCTCCAGTGGGTTGGTCGGATTCCCTTTGCCGAAGTTTCCATTTTTTGCATTTTTACCCCAAACTGTTTTGTCTTTTTGTTTTGGCCCTCTTTCCCAAAGCCCTTCAACTTTTGGTTATTTCCATTGAGTCCCTAAGTATTATTCTTGACATTTCTTCCTTGAAACTTTTGGAAAAACATCATTTGACCCCCCTGGGCAACTTTGTAAAATTACACTTAGGACCATTTCTTCGTTTTGGCCGTAAACCTGCTTGTTTCTTCTTGAAAACACTGAAGGGTTTCTATACTCGATGAATCAAAGCTTCCTGAGGCTTCCGTTATCTTTTCAGGAGTCTTCTACGAGAATTCAATTTTTTAGCCCGATCCCTAGCTACACTGAAAACGGTTTCTAATTCGATTTCTTTCGATCTTAAAAATCATGCCTTGATATGCTCATTAGAGGCTTTCTTATTTTCTTAGACATTTAAGATTCAGGGTACTCCCTTCGGTTGATTTGATAATTTTTTTAGACTTTTTAGATACCAATCTTCCCCAAATTTCCATTTTTCTTTTAAAATAATAACCCAAAGTTCTTGGGTATTACACATGGCATTGTAGTTGGGCGCACGCTGGCATGCCTTGGCAACCCCAAGTGAACCTCATTTAAAACAAGCAAGGCACGACATTGCAACCGCGATAAACCTCCCTTGAGGCAGACAAGGCATGCCATGGTAGTCCTTGGTAAACCTCCCTTGAGGCAGACAAGGCATGACATTACAGTCTTGGGTGGGACCTCCTTAGATGGGCGTGCTGTTTATGCGATGGCAACCCCAAACAAGGCATGCGTCGACAACCCTTGGTTACATGCTTAGTATGTTTAGCACGCACACACTTGGGAACTCATGGTAGCCTCCTGTGGGCATTCCTCGAGATCCCACCGCATGGACAATGCCTCGCGCAAGAAATCTGCGCATGCCATGGCTATTGCCTACAAATAACGTTTTCCTCGAGTGTGTGATTCGTGACATGCCTTGAGTAATATGCTAAGGCGATAAGTGAGCACACAGGAGACAACAACAACGCAGGGGTGAACCTTTGGGCCTTTCTTTTTGTTTTTGAAATTTTGAAGTGGGGAAGGGACGAATTGAAGTGACAAGGGCTGAGTCTCAGTAAATTATGGCAGTAAGGCCACTTTGCCATTTACAATACCTTGTTGCATATTTAAGTCATTTGCAAAGGATTCGATCCATCGGTTGATGCGAATTGCTCTTCATAGTGTCTCGCAGGGCTCATCCGCAGCACGATGTGCGCCAACGACATGTGCCTTTGGGGGTCGAGGCCCTTTCGGCAGGTCGACAAATAAACGGCGGGCGCATGCGTCTCTTCTAGCTTGGATTCTAACTAAGAGGCGTTCAGTCATAATGCAATGCACGGTTGTTTCACGCCATTGGTTTTTCAACCAAGTGCGATGACCAATTGTGCGAATCAACAGTTCCTCTCATACTAGATTGAATTACTATCGCAACGTTGTCATCAATAGGGTAAAACTAACATGTCTCATGATGATCTAAACCCAACTCACATTCCCTATTGGTGGGTGAACAATCCAACACTTGATGAATTTTGCTTCACAATGATAGGAAGAGTCGACATCGAAGGATAAAAAAGCATCGTCACTATGAATGCTTGGTTGCCACAAGCCAATTATCCTTGTGGTAATTGTAATACTCAAGAATTTTCAAAGGACTCAAGAGTAATTTATTTTGGGGAAAAAATAGAATTTTCAGAAGTTTCGAGGATTTTAGTCTAATTTCTCACAGTTATGAGTGACCAAATTGACTACAGAGAGTGTCTTGGAGCTGAAATATCTAAGGAAAATGATATGGTATTGACAAGCATTTCAAGGAAAAATTTATGGCATCGAAAGAAGTCGAGTCAAAGATAATTTTCGGTACAGCTGTGTTTCAAGCTGAAAAATTGAATTATCTTAAGAGATTTTTGAGAAGTCAACGGAACCCCGAGGAGGTTCATATTTTGCATAAGCAACAACCTTTAAGTGGTTTCAGGATGAAACAAGGAGGTTTCACGATCAAAGCATAATTCCAAGCCAAAGTGTCATTTTTTAAATTTCTCAAGAGAGGTTAAAATAACATTATTTCTGAATCTTTGAGGGTCAAACGAGAAGTTTAGAATGTGAGGGTCTCAACAAAAATTTTGGAAAGCCCAGGGGCTTTGTGGAAAGGGCTAAAATAGAATTTTCAAACTTGAGCGGGGCAAAAGTGGAATTTTTGCAAAGCGCTTGGACGGCCATGGCCGACCAAGCTATCGGTCATCATCGATTTCGACCAATATTGGTCGAGAGAGTGGCTTGAAGGGCCTCAGGGCTAGGCCTAGGCCGTTCCTTGGTAGATAAATCAGCTATGTCGACGAAAAACATGGCCTAAAAAGTGGCCAAAATTTTGGGCCACTATAATCAATTGTGGGGGGCTATTTTCAAGGGTTTTGGATCGATCTTAGGCAAGTAAAAGTGTTAGTGGCCTTGGGTTACACAAGATGGGTCGTTTCAGTCCACGCACCAGCGCGTAAGGTAAGGGTAAGTTCTAGAATTTTTTTTTTAAAATTCTTAGAAAATTATTTTATGTATTTTGTGAAAAAATATTTGAGGAAGTATTTATTTTGGAATATTAGAGAGGAAAATGGGAGAAATATTGAGAAAAATATAATGAAATTGTGGAAATATAGGTGTTGATGTATTCTTTGTATAAATATGGTATATAAGGATCGTTGTGACTCAAGGTCGAGTATAAGTGCAATTATTTGAGGCTTGGCACGAGAATTGAGGATTTGCACCCAAATCGAGGCATTCTAAGTTCGTCTAAATGTGAGTGGTTTTCCCCCGAAAGCTTATATATGTTTTGATTTTCCTATGTTGAGCATAATAGTCACGAATGTGGCTAAGTTATATGAGCATCCTATCATATCCATGCATGTATTGTTGCATCGGTATTCGTGATTTTTCACTTGGTATGATATTATTGGCATATCAATATTTGTGTCAGGATGGGATGTCGCCCTGATAGTGTAGCTGTAATTCCCCAAGGGTATTTGATGGAACAACATTAGGACTACCCCGAAAATAGGTCGGGATTACTGTCTAGGGTTCCGTACTGGGTTGGTTTGCTAGGAAAGTTACACTAGAGCATATGTTTGTCCATGTCATTGCATCATGCATTCGTGTAACTGTTTTTAATCACTCACTAGAAGGTTCATCTTCTAATTGAACTATGTCCCTGGAACATTCAAATGTTCCAGTTAGGACTAGCAACAGAGGCAAGGAAATAGTTGAGATGTGATGGCATGTGATGACGTATCTGATGGTTTTGGCGAGTTGTTCCAATATTCACATCTTTATGATGATTTGGATATGTTTTTAGTCACGTTGAAAAACTTAGGCCCTGTTCTCTTTGCTGTTTTCGACCTGTTTTGAGTTTTCAGTTTTTCAAAACACTGAAAACACGTTCTCTTTGTTATTTTCAAAAACACATTTTCGAAAACAACAAAAAAATTTACAAAGGAAACCCAAAACAACATTTTGTTGTTTTGGGTGTTTTCTGTGAAAACAAGCAAAAAAATGGAAAACACGGAAAACGCACGCACAGCACTCCCCCCACCCCCAACCCTCCAATCGTGCACTGTTCTCCGTCTCTCTGTCTCTCTCCTCTCTTCTCTCTCTCTCTCTCTCTCGCCTCGGCCAAACACCGCGCCCGCCATCTCCGTCGCTGTCGAGCCGCCATCGACCTCGCCCGCCATCTCCGTCGCTGCCGAGCCCACCATCGACCTTGCCCGCCATCGCCAAAAGCCGCCGTCGATCGCTCTCCTCCCTTTTTTCATTCGACCTCGCTCGCCATCTCCGTCGCTGTCGAGCCCGTCGTCGATCGCTCTCCTCCCCCCGCCATTGACTGTGCCCTCCATCTCCGCCACGAGCAGCCGTCATCCTCACCCCCCTCCGCCACCGCGACCAGCGCCTCCGCCTCCACCGCGAATATCGCCCCCCCCGGCGCACACACAGAAAACCCTAGATGGAGATGGTTTCTGATTTGTTTTTTTTGTATTATTTAAGTTTATTTATTTATTAAACTGATTATGTGATATGCTTTATTTGTATTAATTTTTTTAAATGATATTTCTAAGGTTATTGATTTTTTATTTTATTTTATTTAAATTTTATTTTATAGTTTAAAGTATTTTGAATTAAATTTATAATTTATTAATAAATATTTATTATTTATTTTAAATTAAATTTATTAAATAAAATATCATTATAACAAAAAAAAACGTTTTTAAAATTTTAAAGTAAACGCATTTTCTAGTTTTCTGTTTTGAGAAATAATTTTTCAGAATGACAAAAAGAACGCATTTTCAAAAATTTCAAAACAGACACTCAAAACACAAAACTCAAAATGAATTCAAAACTCAAAACACAAAACTAAAACACAAAGAGAACACCACCTTATCTTTTCATTGAAAATCAGTCTTGTTAAATGTATGAGAGTTATGTATTGTAAATGATGTTCGAGAGTCAGTAATGTAATACCGTTATGTTTAATGTTATCTGAGGTATCATTTGATTGTATCTGATGTACTCAGTTTCTATTTTCGAGAGATGGTTCTCCATGTATTTAAGTATTTTAAGATACTATGGTACAATTTTTCATGTTATGAACAAAGTGATTTTGGTTATATACCATATCAGGTTTCGATTTTAACTTCCGCATTTATGATGATATTACATGTCTTAACTTAATGATTCTAAGTTTGATATGATGAGAAGGTAGAATGGAATTGTTGGGAAATGATTTATGTGTTTGTGGAAAAAAAAAAAATATCCCCGAAATTCTATAGTGACACGCCTTGAGAAGGTGGGGTGTTACAGTAACTTTTCTAACGCCTCTAGCTTCAAATTCTGAAGGACTAAAGGATCGATAGGCCACGCTTTCATGGTTCGTATTTGTAACATCCCTGATTTTGAAAATAATTAATTTATGGGTTTTAAGGTGATTTAATAGGTTATGTGTGATTTTGAGGAAAATAATAAATTGCTGAATCGAAGACAAAAAATGCCTCAGGACTGGGATGTCTAGGGAAGAGGGCATGAGATTGGTGAGCATCTCGAGATGAGATTGATGATGCTTGAAGCAGTTATATTGGAAATAAATTTTGGAATAATTTTTTTATAAACCCAAATAAATGTCAGTACCAAATAGTCGTAGGGAACCTCCAGAAAGCTGAGGGGACCCTAGGGGTAATTTGGTTTTACCAAGGAGGCAACCTTAAAGTATTTTTGGGTGGAATAAAGACCCCGTGCCAGTGCAGGGACGAAATTAGTCTTATCGAGTAATTTGGAGTTATTAATTATGAGTTTTAAGTATCTCAATAATTATTAATTTGATGTTAAGGTATAGTAACAATTAAAGTAATAATTTAATGGGATTTTTAATAAATAATTTTCATATTAATATAATATATTATATAGATATAATATATTATATATAAAGAATATATATTGGTAACCGTGGGCGTCAACCAAGGGATGAGAATCTGTGCTGCACATTGAAATAAATTACAAGCACATGGAATTGAGTGAAGGAAAGCATAATATAATATATAGATAAGATATAATATATGATGTATGCATACGTGTGTTGGCCAAGCTTCTAAGAGGTTCATGGCCGAGAATTGCTCCAAATATAATATGTATATGTATAAAGTGGCGGCGGCTATAAATAGGAAAGGGATGGAGGTGTGACTCAGCAATGAAATCGCGAAGGAAAAGCAGAAAATGAGACTCAACAGTGAGGTAAGAATATTAGAGAGTTTTATTTTATTTAGATTAATTAATTTATTTTAATTAGTTTACTAAATTAATTAGTAGTTAAGTTGAAGTTTATTTTAATTAAGTTTAGTAAGTTAATTAGTTAAGATAATTAGTTGGATTAGTAAATTAGTTAAATTAATGAATTTAGACAATGGCTAATTAATTAATTACTTAGCCTTATGTATATATATAATTGTGATAAGGGTGTTGTGGGTACGGTATCAGTTTCTATGATGAAATAGAGTTGATCACCGAGTAGCAAACAAATTAAGGTAAGGGTTAATATGCTTTGTGTGTAAATTATTTTTATCATGATTTGCATAATGTAATGACCCGTTAGCTGGTCCAGTATTTAATTAGAATTATTTAATTAATTAGTGAGGTATTTAATTAAGAGAATTTGTCATTTAATTTTAAGGTGGCAATTTAGAGTATTTTTAATTGAGAAAATAGCAATTGAATAGCATTTAATTATATTTCTTTATTAAATGCAAGGGCGTGAAAGTAATTTAGAGATTTAAATAATTATTAAAATTTAATTATTATTAAGAGTTTGTGTTCTGAGAGATATCCGAGCGCAAGAAGGTTTTAGATTTGTGAAGTCTCCTAGTTATAATAGGAGAATGAGTTGTGGCGTTAGGGCTTCTCAGATCAGTATATATATACATAATTTCATAAGCGACAATCATCTCACGCCGTAGAAAGAGAAGAAGTCTTGAAGAACAGAGAGGCCGAGAGATAGCATAGTCTTGTAAGAGCCTTCAAGATCATTCAAGGGTTCGATCAGAGAGTCTAAGGCAAGTATCATTCCCCTGTAATCCTTTCTTACAGGTCTTGACGGAGTTTTGATATCAGATTTCTAGAGTTTACCGGTTACAGTGCATGTATATATGTATATATATACGTTACAGTGGGTGCATGCCAGTCATGTAAGATTCTTCTAGTAGTTCTTATTAATATTATTATCAATTCATTCATAAAATTGTTTCATATCAGTTGGGACTTGTTTTTCTCAAGTTTTAATTCAGAATGGTGTAGTTTTATTTAAGTTTGAATCAAGAACGAAGTCTCTGTGTTCGTCATTTCTGAGTTTAAAAGTTGTAGACATCCGGATAGGATCTTTCATATCCGGATGGATTTTTCAGAGCATTTGAGTACCATCCGGATAGATTAGAGGCTATCCGGATGGGTCAGAAAGTTTTATGTGAGTGATATCCGGATAGATCTTGTTCATATCTAGATGGTCTAGCAATATTCGGATGCTTCATTTTCGTATCCGGATGTGTCCAACAGTGATTGTGAGTAGTATCTGGATGCCTCGAGTCGTATCTGGATGTGTTTAAACTGTCTGTGAGTGATATCCGGATGCTTTGTGTCGTATCCGGAAGAGTCTAAGGCTTTTTGTGAGTGATATTCGAATACCTTGTGTTGTATTCAGATGTGTCCAAATATGTTTGTGTCTCGTATCTGAATGAGACCTTGCTCATCCGGATGTCTCTCACAACTTATCCCAAAGCTCATGTGTTTTGTATCCGGATGAGACCTTATTCATCCGGATGTCTCTCACAATTCAATTCAAACTCATGTGTCTTGTATTCGGATGGGTGAAATTCATATCCCAATGGGTCTAAGGTGTATAACACTCGCATCGAAATTCCATCTTTTCTCATATTAGTTCCAATATCTTCAAAACCCCAAAGTTAAGCGTGCTCAGGTGGGAGTAATTCTATGATGGGTGACCCCCCTGAGAAGTCCTCATATTGCAATAAATAAATTATTAAATAATTAAATAAATATCATAAAATATTGTAATTCAAGGGAAAATACAAGTAAATCCTTGTATTCCAATATATTATATCAGATTACATGTTTAACATTTAATTTGACATGATCAACATTACTTTGTGAGATTATGTGCATACATCTTGGTATGATCATTGAGCTTGACTTTCTATGGAGCACTACATATCGTGTGCTAGCATGTATGTGAGCATTGCATTATGCGTGCCAGGCGGCTAGTCCACGAGGATCCCACTAGTTTCAGTTTCAGTTTGTGTGTCGCTCGTCTGATGTCGACCAGGGAGCTAGGGGCATATTGCCCACAGTATGTGCTTACAGCTTTTATGTTTGCAGGTTTCAGATTAACCAGGTATGTATTACAGTTATGTGGGCCTATGTGCCATAGTTGCATACCTGCATCTATCTTACAGTTTCTGTTCATTACATTTATGAATGCAAACAGATAGTGTTATACTCAGTACAAGTTCAGTAAGTTTTCTTCAGTGTCAATATTCTTCGATTCAACTTCAGTTGTACTTTCCAACTTATTACTTGCTGAGCTTTGTAAATCACCTTATACTCTTCACCATTTTAGATCTTAGCGGGAGAGTACCAGATGTGGGGCCTAGCAATAGTATCCAGTAGTTTGTGTACGTAGAGCCGCTCAAGACTAAAGATGTATGGGAGTTTCATCAATTTGTTAGTTTAGAGCATTTGTCAGTTTAATATTAGTTTATTTTTCAGTTGAGGGATTTTCCCTTAGACAGTGTTTATGGTTTTCAGTTTTGTTGAGTCAGAGTTTTATTTCAGTTGATTGAGATATTCATATTGGTATCAGATTCTAGTTCATAAGTGTTAGATATGAGCCCTAAAGACCAATTCTAGTGACACAAAGGGACTCGATCTTGTAATTCTTTAAATATTATTTAAATGGCAAGTTTATGTTTTTATTTAAATTGCAATATGGTTTAAATTGTAAAAACATATATCCATTAGTATAATAAGAAGTGGATACCATTCTTAAGAGTTAAGAATACGAGTTACGGATAATCCACAATTTGTTATACTATAAACATGTTCCTGGCCATAGAATTCCTATCATGGATGATAGCAACTCGTAAAGGTTAGCACATTGTCTTCCTCCTTGTTTTAGTATGAGATACTGGAAGATAAGGTTGGTGAGTCTCGTGCCATTCTGTATGAGCTATAGAAGGAAGATAAGTGGGTGCTCGTTACAAAAACGAGTTCACTGAACGGGACTGTTAACATTAAATCACATGGGTTATTTCTCACGGGTCAATGATTTAATGTTAGCTGCGATTTTACAACTAGTCCTTAGACCTGAGATGACATGGATATCTGTGTATTGGTGGATTAGGATATCATCGATATTATATGGTTGTTCTAATCAAGGATAATCATACGTATCTATGTGCCTGATTCAGTGATACATGAGGTATGTGTGCATCAGACATGGAATCTATCACCTCGAGATTTATGAGGAAGATATCCTATGCGATCCAGTAATCACTTGACGATAAATCCTTGGCCGAGGTAATATGACGATGGAATTTGTTCCATACGGGTTGTGTCATAATTTGTCAAGATTGATTTTGGATTTGGTCATATGACAAGATTAAGAGATTCGACCTACTGACCATGATCTCATATCTAGTCGGGATATAGGATGATAGAAGGACCGTATTGTATGGTAACGTAGTAAAAGGTTCACAATACCCGCTTCACAATAAATTGGGTAATCATGATATATTGCTAGATGTCACTCATGATTTACGAGAATTAATTGTTGATTATTCTTGTTGCCAATTTATTTGTGAACCCAGAAAGTCCCACACAAAAGAAATTACTTTCAAAGAGAAGAATAAATAATAGTGCATTTATTTATTGGATAAATAAGAATAAATAAATAAATAAATAAAAATATATATAATAAAATAAAATAAATAATAATAATTGTTATTATTATTTGTTTTATTTATTTGTTTTATTTATTTGTTTTAGTTAAAATAATAAAATAATAATAAATAAAATAAATAATAATAATAGTTATTATTATTTGATTTATTTATTTGTTTTATTATTTAAAATTAAAATAAAATAAATAATAATAATTGTTATTATTATTTGTTTTATTTATTTGTTTTATTTAAAATAATAATAATAATGAATAAGATAAATAATAATAATTGTTATTATTATTTTATTTTATTTATTTATTTTATTATTTAAAATACCAATGTATAATTAGTTATACAATTGTCCAATAATCATATGATTGCTTATAATATGCTTTTAATTGTTAATAGCATGTTGTGGATGCCTTGTTGCATATCGGTATTGGTCATGGACTTAGGACACTACATGGATGATGTATGTGTGATGTGGATGTATGGATTATTTTATTTAACGGCCTGCGTGCCGGAGGTAGCCGTTTTTTTCATAACGGTTGTAAAAATAATTATTTATTACTTTAATTTTATTGTAAAAGTAGTTTATAATAAATTGTAAAAGCAATGGATTCACACCAATCGAGGCACAGCTTGGAGTGAAGTCGTTGATGGTAAAATAATCAAGGAAATGAAGACCCTATGTGAAAGGGTTATGCTTGTAATAGTTATAGGCGTTTCCTTATTTATACACCCACGAATGCACCGCATAATTCCAATGGCTGGAATTGCGCTTAGAATGCATGATTGAGTCCATGACCATATCGACTAATTTTATGCAATGTTTATTTACATAGTTGATGTATGTTAAAACGTTGCATGTGAAAAGTGAGACCAATTAATTAAAAAATCTCCCATATTTATAAAATTAAATTGTAATCGGTTGGACTTTAAGAGTTAAGACAATCTAATCGGGGCTCTCCATCACGGTAGAAATTGGGGCTTTTTAATTCGTGTGTTGATCGGCTATGGATACATAGGGGTTGCACATTGATTAAAATACTTTAATTTCTATTTAAAACATTTGATGAAATGGGGATGCACAAATATCGTGACCCAAGAAACTATTATGTGAGGCAATCGATATTCAACTGTGCAGACTTGTCAGCGTGATGGTATAATTTAACTATGTTCAATTGCCAAGAAACTATTATGTGAGGTACATTGGACTGGGAGCCGAAACAAAATATTTGGGCCGTACATAAGATGTACTGGATAAACGTTGTCCACTTATTGAATTTATTATTCCAAGAATCTATTATGTGAGGAGTAATAAATTTAATAAGAATCTAAATACCCACTAGAATTCATACCAATGTGAATTCGCTTTTTCCTTCATTGGGAGTAAGGAATTTGAAAAACTTAGTGGGAGGTACTGTTTGATTTAAAGACCAAAATCAGATAGTTAAGAAAACAAGATATCTAATAATCTACTTATTTTCTGCAAATACATCAAATGGCTTCAGTAAATGCATTTTCTAAATTTATTGACGCAAACCGGCTAACTGGATCAAACTTCAACGACTGGCTTCTAAATTTGAAATTGATTACAAACTTGGAAAGAATCACCTATGTTATGGATGAGCCTATCCCTGGGTCTACTACTGAGCACATTACTCAGGAGGAAGAGGACATTCTTCTAAAATGGCATGATGATGATCTTGTCGTTAAGAGTTATATTCTGCTTTCTATGAGTACTGAGCTAAAGCGACAATTTTATAACATGCCAGATTCATATTCGATTATTACTCGCTTACAAGAGTTGTATGGTGAGAAAAAAGTCGAAGTGCTAGATATGAGATATCTAAAGCAATCTTTCGGGCAAAGATGTCTCCTAGAGGATCAATTGGGGACCATGTTCTCAAAATGATCTCTTGAATGGATAAGTTGAAGGAATTGAATGTTCCAATGCATAATTATCTTCAAATTGATGCGATCCTTCAGTCTTTGCCAGATTCATTTGGGGTTTTATTTTCAAACTTCTATATGAACAAGATTGATTGCTCTCTTGTAGAGCTTATGAACATGTTAATAACAACCCATGGTACCATGAAAACAGGCACTGTGATGGCTGTGTCCTCTACTAGTAAGACTAGAAAGGAGAAAGGTAAAAAGAAGGCCACCCAAGCAACTAAAGTGATTGAAAAGAAGAAGGGAAAAACTGTTGTCAAAGGAAAATGTTTCCATTGTGGCAAAGATGGACATTGGAAAAGGAACTGTAAAGATTACCTTAGTTCCTTGAAGAAGGAAGCGACAGGTATGATGATAGTTCACGAGTATTTTTCCATTGCTTACTCTTCTACTTTATGGATTCTAGATTCTGGAGCGACAACTCATATTTGTGCATCTATACAGGATCTGGAACAAAGTAGAAGGCTTGCAGATAATGAGATTGTTCTAAAGGTAGCAAATGGGGCAAGAGTTGCAGCCACAGCTATCGGCACTGTATCTTTGATTTTATCACATGAACATAGTTTAGTTTTGAACAATTGTTTATGTGTACCTGGAGCTTTTAAGAACATTGTTTCTATTCCTGTATTGGTGAAAGAAAATTATGAATTTTCTTTTAAGAATAATGTTTGTGGAATTTATTTTAGAAATAAATTGATTGCTACTGGTAATTTTGTCAATGGTCTTTACATTTTGAATGTGACTGTTGATAATAGTGAGCATCTGCATGTATCAAATAATAATAAGAGACCACGTGATAACCCAAATTCTAAAACTCTGTGGCATTACAGATTGGGTCATGTAGGGGATGACAGAATCACTAAGTTGGAGAAAGATGGGCTTTTGGGTCCATTAGGTTCTGAACCATATCCAACTTGTGAATCTTGTATCCTTGGAAAGATGACCAAATTGTCGTTTACTGGGCAGGGTGTAAGGGTCACAGAATTGTTAGGACTTATACATTCGGATGTGTGTGGGCCTATTAATGTAATAGCCCGAGGAGGTTATCAATACTTCATAACTTTTACAGATGATATGTCTAGATATGGATATGTTTATCTCATGAGACATAAATCTGAATCTTTTGAAATGTTCAAAGATTTTAAAGCTGAAGTAGAAAATCAAACTGGTAAAAAGATAAAGGCCTTACGATCAGATCGTGGAGGCGAGTATCTTAGTAACGAGTTTGAAGATTTTCTTAAGGTCTTAGGTATTATTTCACAACGGACCCCACCAGGAACGCCTCAACTGAATGGAGTTTCAGAAAGGAGGAATCGGACTTTATTTGATATGGTTCGAAGTATGTTAAGTTGTACAGACTTACCTTTGTTTCTATGGGGACACGCCCTTCTTACTGCAATATATATCTTAAACAGAGTTTCTTCCAAGTCAGTTCCTACAACACCACATGAGATATGGTTTGATAGGAAGCCCATTCTTAAACATGTTAAGATTTGGGGATGTACAGCTTTTGTGAAAAAGTTTAAATCAGAGAAACTTGAGACACGATCTTTAAAGGGTAGTTTCGTGGGTTATCCTAAAGATACCTTAGGATATGAGTTCTATATTCCTGAACTGCAACAAGTAGTTGTAAGCAGAAATGCCATTTTTCTTGAAAAAGAGTTTATTCAAGAAAGAGGCAATGAAAGGAAAATAGAACTTGGTGAAGGGTTCACCGAGCCTGAAACTATTCCACGAGATGTCCAAGTACCAATTGAGGAGCCAGGGTCGAGTGTTGCACCTCCCATTAGAAGAAGTGAGAGGATACCCCATCAACCTGAGAGATATGGTTTTCTAAATGAACAAGAGTTGTTCCTTGTAGGAGACAATGATCACTCAGATGATCCTACCACTTATCAAGAGGCGATATCAGATATCGACTCGAAAAGATGGCTAGAAGCCATGAAATCTGAAATGGATTCCATGTATGAGAACCAAGTCTGGACTCTTGTAGATCCACCAGAAGGTATAGTACCTATTGGATGTAAATGGGTTTTCAAGAAGAAGATAGGTTCAGATGGAAAGGTAGAGACCTATAAAGCAAGACTTGTGTCAAAAGGTTATCGACAAAGACAAGGAATTGACTATGAAGAAACCTTTTCTCCAGTCGTCATGCTTAAATCCATCAGAATTTTACTAGCCATTGCTGCTCATTATGACTATGAGATTTGGCAAATGGATGTGAAAACAACCTTCTTAAATGGTTATATAGATCAGGAAATCTATATGGAACAACCTGAAGGCTTCACACCTAAAGTTAACACAGAGAAGGTATGCAAGCTTAAGAGATCTATTTATGGTCTTAAGCAAGCATCCAGAAGTTGGAACATCTGTTTTGATGATGAAGTCAAATCGTTTGGTTTCATTCAAAACGTTGATGAACCCTGTGTTTATAAAAAGACTAGTGGGAGTGCAATAACATTTTTGGTCTTATATGTGGATGATATCTTACTCATTGGGAATGATGTAGGATTATTGTCAACAATAAAGGTTTGGTTGTCAAGTAAGTTCTCTATGAAAGATTTGGGAGAAGCAGCCTATATTTTCGGTATACGGATCTATAGAGATAGAACCAAGAGATTGATAGGACTCTCCCAAAATAAGTACATAGAAAGAGTGTTGAAGAGGTTCAACATGGAGGATTCCAAAAGAGGACTGTTGCCCTTTAGACATGGAATCCACCTCTCTCGTGATATGTGCCCCAAGACACAAGAAGAGAGAGAACGCATGTCTAGGATTCCTTATGCTTCAGTAATAGGAAGCCTAATGTATGCAATGCTATGTACTAGGCCTGATATTGCTCATGCTGTAAGTGTTACAAGCAGATATCAGTCTAATCCAGGTGAGCAACACTGGATTGCCGTTAAGAATATCCTTAAGTACTTGAAAAGAACTAAGGATTTGATCCTTACTTATGGTAAAGGAGAACTGAAAGTGGAAGGTTACACAGATTCTAATTTTCAATCAGATGTTGATGATAGAAAGTCTATCTCTGGATATGTGTTTACCTGCAATGGAGGAGTATTCAGTTGGAAGAGTTCCAAACAGGATACGACTGCCGATTCTACAACAGAAGCTGAGTATATTGCAGCATCGGATGCTGCAAAGGAAGCAGTCTGGGTCAAAAAGTTTGTGACAGAACTTGGAGTGGTTCCTTCTATAAAGTTTGCCGTGCCCTTGTTTTGCGACAACAATGGAGCCATAGCGCAAGCTAAGGAACCGAGGTCTCACCAGAAGTCCAAATATATTGAAAGACGCTTCCATCTCATTAGAGAGATCATTGGTAGAGGAGATGTTAATGTGCAGAGAATAGATACATCAGAAAATGCAGCAGATCCACTGACTAAGGCCATGAACCAGAAGCAACTAGATTTTCATCTAGATAGGTGGGGTATGAGATACCACACTGAATGGTCTTAGTGCTAGTGGGAGATTGTTAGATATGAGCCCTAAAGACCAATTCTAGTGACACAAAGGGACTCGATCTTGTAATTCTTTAAATATTATTTAAATGGCAAGTTTATGTTTTTATTTAAATTGCAATATGGTTTAAATTGTAAAAACATATATCCATTAGTATAATAAGAAGTGGATACCATTCTTAAGAGTTAAGAATACGAGTTACGGATAATCCACAATTTGTTATACTATAAACATGTTCCTGGCCATAGAATTCCTATCATGGATGATAGCAACTCGTAAAGGCTAGCACATTGTCTTCCTCCTTGTTTCAGTATGAGATACTGAAAGACAAGGTTGGTGAGTCTCGTGCCATTCTGTATGAGCTATAGAAGGAAGATAAGTGGGTGCTCGTTACAAGAACGAGTTCACTGAACGGGACTGTTAACATTAAATCACATGGGTTATTTCTCACGGGTCAATGATTTAATGTTAGCTGCGATTTTACAACTAGTCCTTAGACCTGAGATGACATGGATATCTGTGTATTGGTGGATTAGGATATCATCGATATTATATGGTTGTTCTAATCAAGGATAATCATACGTATCTATGTGCCTGATTCAGTGATACATGAGGTATGTGTGCATCAGACATGGAATCTATCACCTCGAGATTTATGAGGAAGATATCCTATGCGATCCAGTAATTACTTGACGATAAATCCTTGGCCGAGGTAATATGACGATGGAATTTGTTCCATACGGGTTGTGTCATAATTTGTCAAGATTGATTTTGGATTTGGTCATATGACAAGATTAAGAGATTCGACCTACTGACCATGATCTCATATCTTGTCGGGATATAGGATGATAGAAGGACCGTATTGTATGGTAACATAGTAAAAGGTTCACAATACCCGCTTCACAATAAATTGGGTAATCATGATATATTGCTAGATGTCACTCATGATTTACGAGAATTAATTGTTGATTATTCTTGTTGCCAATTTATTTGTGAACCCAGAAAGTCCCACACAAAAGAAATTACTTTCAAAGAGAAGAATAAATAATAGTGCATTTATTTATTGGATAAATAAGAATAATTAAATAATTATATTATGAATATAATTATTTGGTTATTAATTGGGTTAAGCCTTTTGCTAGTACATTAGGCTTGGCCCAATGGCACTATTGGATTCAAATAAATTTCATTGGATTGGGCTTGACCCAATTACATTAAATGGAATGGACTTAAGAAGCCCAATCCATTTAATGAAGAATGATTTATTAATTGGAACTATAAATAGCTCCAATCTCTTATTTTCTCTCATAAGTTGCATTTGGATCATTTTGAGAGTTGAGAGAGTTTTGGAAGAATAGTTCTTGAATCCAAGAGGTAAGTAAGAAATTTTTGTGAAAAATTTCTTTTACTTATCTTTCTCTTTGATATTCTTGAATAGAAGTGATTTTGGGTGGACCGACTCGGCATCCTACACTTGGAGGATTATACGGCGGGAAATCCAACGGTGAAATAAGATTTCATCCAAGAGGTATTTTTCGTTTATGCCTTCGTTGTATTAAACCATAATTTTTGAAAAACGGGATACCTCCAAAATAAATTTTAATTTCCGCTGCGCATATGATAAGATCTATGTAACTCAACAATAAGTCAGTTTTATATTTTTCCCATAGCATATCTTCTCGGGTAATTCTTAGAGAGGGGGTGTTAGATATTAAGGAAGTGCCTAGACATGGGGTAATGGATTGTTGACCGTGAGGGTCCTAGGACAGGGTCATAGATGGAACCACTTGGGGCCACCTAGAGGCTGAGATAGGTGCGGTGGATAGGCTTGTATGCACATTGCACTTTGTTTTTATCTATGATGTCATGCTTATTAATTTATTGCATTGCATATTACCTTTACTGAGTCCCCAGACTCACCCCCTTCACTCCCATTAACCCAATAGATGGGTCAGGATCTAAGAAAGGGAAAGTGATACTAGTGGAAGGGTCGCCGATCAACAGTGATTGCGGACAGTGAAAATGTAGGTCATGTCTTGTGTTATTTATGTAATTTATATGCTTTGTATTTGATAATGCGAGACAATAATGAATTAAATAAAATTTGGTTTAGACCAAGGTAAGGTTCCCACTGTGAGTAACTCAGTGAATGTGAACTATATATGCTTGACCATTGGAGTATTGTATTGGGTATGTTTTTATTTATTTTATTTCAAATTGGATCTATATTTTAAGGGCCTAATCGGGTTCAAGAATTGGGTAAATTTTTGTTGCCTAAGTATTTTAAACCTGAGTTCTAGACAGTCGAATGCGGCGAAACCTAGACCCCACCCAGGGCATCTAATATTATTTTAATATCTTATGTTATAAGGGCATAGCCATCGTTTGAGACAGGCCAGGGTTGTAACCGTAGGTTACGGTGGCACCCGGTAGTAGGGCCGGGGCGTCACAGTATTCGTATTGTAGGACCCCGACCCAGGTCCCCCAGACTAGCCATAGAACCCGACCAGGTGTCCCGAATATCGAATACAAAACTTGTCATGCATGCACCTCACATTCAAATATACCTGATCATGAATCTGAAAATCTAAAACAAAATCCAAAACACCGCATGCATAACAAAACACCACAGGCCCAACAAGGTTACATTTAAAAGCCCTGGCAAAAGACAAATCCAAACCACAAAACAAACCACAACCCGCCACAGAAAACGTCGAAATCCCCAAAGCCTCAAAGTACAAAAAGCCATAAGATAAAGCTAACTCGACCTGCCCTGTACACCATCTATGGAGAAGTTAGACTTCATTGGGACCATCCCCAATCTTGCCCTTGCCCTTACCTGGAATGAAGAGAAGCAAATGAGTGAGTCACGAGACTCAGCAAGCTCATACAAAAGGACTGGACAACAAGATTAAGCACTACCGAGTACCCTACACCTAACATGCAGTATCTATGCAAAGCATGTCCATGTCAACAAATAAATGCCAGGTATCTCGTGCATAAAAGAAATGCGCACATACAGGGTCTTGGGGCCCACAAAAGAAAAAATTGGCCCCCAAACCCATGATATATACCTGAGTGAGCTAGAGTAGACTGAACCTGCAACCTGTAGAGAAAACCTCAAGTAGGAGCGACCTCATCGAGTCACAACACACTAACCCAAAAGAACTCGCGTGTGTGGAAATATAACCAGCGCGATGTACCCGACACTGTCACAATAGTGGTCTCAGTCTTAATCAAAAGCCGGCATCAAACAACAAGTAAATGCACACATATAAAATGTAGTGGCACATGGGTAGAAACCTGATACAAAGCCCCCATAAAACCAAGCATCAAGTCACGCCCGCCCACATAGGCAAATACACTCAATGCAGTGCTCATGACTAGCTAACTATTGGATAAAATAAACAGCAATGCATGCACGTGGCCAAACATTCAGTCACATGAGTCCCCCAATGGATGCAACCCAAATCCCAGCACACAATACCCTGATATACAAGATGTCAAAAATGTGGGTGACTGACAGTATTAGCTGCCTTGGCTCGTCTGTGGCCAGTCATGATAGTCGATAGTTGGGCCCATATCACCAACCATCATCTACCAAGACGCAGGGGTCGACAACCAATGGCTTAACACTCGTCACTATAATAGACCGCCCTCCCGGAGGGAGAACATTACCACACCTAAAGACTTAGCTAACCCTGAAACCAAACTCGGCCCCAGGTTGGATACTACCCTGAGGATAACCTAGCTTCATTCCGCTTAGGAAGTAGAGAGTGAACAAGTTCTCTAGAAATGCATTCAAGACACGTTGCGTATATTTACAACCTCTATGATTTTATTAAACTATACTTATTTATTCCCTTACACATGGCCAAAACCATTTCCTTTAGTATTTTATACTCACACACTCACGGCTCTCACACACACGATAATAATAATAATAATAATAATAATAATAATAATAATAATATATTTATTAATTTATTCCCTTACACACATGGCCAAAGGTCATTTCCTTAGTGTTTTAGACACACACACGCATTGAACATCAACTCACAACCTAAGTGCCAAATTCACACGCTCCCTGATTTCATTTATTTCCTTTGTTTAATTAGATTATAGCGTGCTCTTTCTCAGGAAAACACCAATGCAATAGAGTTGAAGAACAAGGTAAAAGAGGTGGGACTTGGACACAGGGCCACGACATGACTATTACCCGCAAGCCTCAATGGATATATAGATATATAAACTATGCCTACATCCCACAATCACCCCAACACGTTACAAAGCAACACCCCCTGCTCGCTGCTTACACCCACCAGCACCTACATGAACACACACACACACACACACACACACACACACACACATATATAAATCAGCACCCACACTTAAAACACTCACAGCGAGCACCCCTTGGAAAATAACAGTAAAATTCCACATAGTGGCCTACCCGAGAGCTGCTATACAGAGAATAACCATATATATATATATATATATATCAACATATTGCACCCACACGCACACACCCTCACTACAGAGGCCATTCTCTTTAACATAATTTGGACTCACTCTCACACATAGTAACTTATCTCAATCCCAAGATGCTACCTGCTCGCTGTACACCTGCGTGTATACATATATATATATATCCGCTTCACAGAAAATATATCAGCAAGAGGGAGGATGAGAGCTTGCCTGAACAGCTTGCAGGAACCGAATCGGAACAACAGCTGTAACACACCTTCGATCCCCTCTGCTTCGCTGCTTCTTCTTCGTTTTTCTTCCCCTGTTTTCTACTTAGCCGAGATCCTCTCTTCTTCTACCCACTCTCTCTCTCTCTCTCTCTCTCTCTCTCCACTTCCACTCAAACTCCTAGCTCTACACGTGGCCACACTCCTTTAAAATCCACTACAAACCCACTGTCTCAATCAAATGCATAAAATGGCTTAGGGATTTGCAGCAAATGGAGGTGGGCAACAAAAGCTGGTGAAAATCTTTTCTAACTAATAATAACATTAATAACAATAATAATATTATCTATATTAACAATAATAGTAATAAATAAATTTGGGTCATTACATGTACAAGAAATCAAAATTAAACAAGCTTTTACTCTTTTGTTCCACACGAGATTTATGTTCTCGTTGAGCTCATCTTAGGACACCTATGTTTTCTTTTAACATATGTGCTACTCTAGTCAAACTCTCCACCTGATAATGTCTTCTGCCTGGATCAGCCAGTTGAGGCTGGCTTTGGGTCTAAAAAGAGGGGAGATTCACGAAACAAGTAAAATAACATTAAAAGTAGTGGTATTTCACTTTCGCCGCTTTCGGCTTCCACTTATCCTACACCTCTCAAGTCATTTTACAAAGTCAGATTAGACTCAAGCTCAACAGGGTCTTCTTTCCCCCTTGACTGTGGTTTTGCTAGATAGTAAATAGGGATAATGGGAATCTCGTTAATCTATTTATGCGCGTCACTAATTAGATGACAAAACATTTGACGGTCATAAGAGAGTCATAGTTACTCTCGCCGTTTACCCGTTCTTGGTTGAGTTTGTTCACTTTGACATTCAAAGCACTGGGTAGAAATCACATTGCATCAACATCTGTAGGGACCATTGGAATGCTTTGTTTTAATTAAACAGTTGAATTCCCCTTGTTTGTACCAGTTTTGAGTTGACTATTTGACACCCAGAGAAAGGACCCCAAAGGGCCCGTTCCCACTCTGTCCCCTGGCCGGCACACAATGACCTGCTCTTGCTGTAAGAGCAACTCGAGCAGTCCACTGAAAGCAGATGGATTCAGCACTAGGACCCACGTGCCCAGCCCTCAAAGCCAATCATTTTCTCGAGGTTACAAATCCATTTTGTTGACTTCCATTGCCTACATTGTTCCATCAACCAGAGGTTGTTCACTTTAGAGACCTGATGTTGTTATGAGCATAACTGAGCGTGGAAGGCACTTGGTCCTTTAGATTTCCAAGGGCCATTGGGGGTACACCAGACACCACGTGATGTGCGGTGCTCTTCCAACAGTTGGACTCTATCTCCAATTTTGACTAGTTTTCTTGGTCTACTGGGTTGATTCGATTTGGTTTTAAAAAGTAAGTTATTAACTATTAAGTCTTCATATAATTTGAAAATTTTCTTTTTGGATTTAGCTTCTCTAAAACTGAGGAGTTATAATCATTGATGACTAAATCAACAGTTGAGATAATGATAAAATACATAAACATATATAATAAACTATGGGATTATTAAAATCCTTTCCTCAAAAACCAGAAATGCCAATAATATGAAAGTAACCACAATTTAGTCGTCCAAAATTAATAAAATATTTAAGCTCCTTTTTTTAAATAACTTGGTACTTGCCTAGTTACCTATGATTCTCACGGAATCAGTTCTGGCTAGTGGTTTCTGCAAGCTTAAATATTGATACTTTTTTAAAAAGAAAAAGAGAATTGAAACATCTACCAAATTATAAGATCCGCTCAGATATTAAGATTGTACATAAAATATAATATATTATATTATATTTTACCTATTAAGTTATATTCAAAACATTAGTATTTCTAAAATGGGAGCATATAGTATAAAATTAAGGGAAAGTTTAAAAATATTTTATCAAAATTAATCATCTCTTAAATTATATTTTTGTCATCATCAAAAAGGAAGAGAATGTTGAGCAAACTTGCTCATATTAATTAAGTTTTGATGATTAACAAAAGAGAATTTTTAACTTACAAATTTTAGTATTGTTGGTGATTAACAAAAAGAATATTTTTCTTAAATATATTAATTGTGGCATGGGATAATATCATAGGACATAGGATTTCGATCATATTCTAATGGCCTTCGGGATCAAAGTAATGATTAACAGGGATTGTTGGGGGCATTCGTATTTCATAGTCAAAGGTGAAATTCTTGGATTTATGAAAGACAAGCAACTGCGAAAGCATTTTCCAAGAATGTTTTTATTAATCAAGAACGAAAGTTGGGGGCTCGAAGACTATCTAATACCATCCCAGTCTCAACCATAAAAGATGTCGACCAAGGATCAGCAGATGATACTTTTAGGACACTGTTGATACCTTATGAGAAATCAAAGTTTTTGGGTTCTAAGAAGAGTATAGTCGCAAGGCTGAAATTTAAAGGAATTAACGAAATGGCACCACTAAGAGTACAGCCTGTGACTTAATTTGAATCAACACGGGAAAAATTACTAGGTCCAGACATAGTAAGGATTGATAGATTGAGAACTCTTTATTGGGATTATCGCTCTTGCACAGTTCCCCGCTGCTCATGCCCTTGATTTGAGTAGATGACATAAATCACAGGTAAATGTTTTGACTTACTGCACAGGGTAAGGAGTTGAACCCATGACCTACTAGTATGAATCTCAACTTATCATACCCCAACCACTCGACATGTGCCTTGAGGACTGACTGAGAGCTCTTTCTTTGGGACCACTACTGAGAGCTCTTTCTTTTTTTTGGTTAACATACCATCATGAGCGCCCCCCACAGTTTGGCCTCATGATTCATGCAGGAGATGTAAATCAGGGAACCCAGCCTCCAGTTGCAACCCCTAGCCTCTTTTTGCAAACGTGAAGGCGGCATGGCGGGTCTTTCAACTTTCAAGACTACTCCTGGCTGCTAGGATTTTTCCTTCCCTGGTCAGGGCTCGAACACGGGACCAGAGAGCCCAGAGAGTAACACCCCAACGTACTTTTCCTTTGCCAGTTGATCTACACCTTGTGGGTTACTAAGAGCACTTTCTTTTTCTGATCGAAAGGTAAATGTATATAAATCAAAAGAACTATACAAGAACACTGGGCATGCCCAGGAATACAATCATTGACCCAAAGAGAGAGCCTCAAAATGAATCAAAACATGAGGATACAAAGAAAAGTGACTCTATATACTTGTGTTTTGATCCTACGAATGACTGTGTCAATACAAGGCCTATGGTCTTCAAAAATCTTCCTATTCCTGGTGTTCCAAAGATAGTAAACGATGCAGGCAAGAGCAATCCTCTTGACCTTGGCTTACCACGAGCTTCCTTCTTCAATCATTTTAAAGCGTTTGGCACTGAGCTCATCAGCCTGGATATGCCTAGCCACTGTCGGATAATGCCCCAAACAGATGAGCTGAAAGGGTATAGGAAAAAAAGATGACTGGTGGACTCCATGTCAGCCCCACAAATCACACAACTCCTGTCAATATCCATGTAAAGCAACATGTCCCTTGTAAGTAATCTTGATTTGGCAGCAAGCCAAAGGGTTAACGCATGCTTTGGAACAACACTCAAGTGCCACACATTAGATGCCTAGACCCTCAAAAGACCTTTGTCCCGAAAATAATTATAGGCCACCGAGATAGAGAAACGTTCACTGTTGGCCCAGTGAGAGATCTGTGATATGGAAACATCAGAAGACCCAGCCTCCAACAAAATTTTATCCCTGATCCAATAAAGCTTCTTAAGAAAAGAGGAGTCATCCCCCCTCCCGAACCATGCCCAGATTAACTACCCCTTGAGATATTCGTGGGAAACCCATTAGACCCATAGGGAATCTTTTTTCTGATGGATATCCCAAAAAGTTCTGGCAAGAAAGGTAAGGTTCTAGACCTTGATGTCCTTGAATCCGAGGCCCCCCTTTGCCTTAGGTAAACAGACGTCCTTCCATGGGACAAGTGGCTGCTTGGAGTTCCAAAGGAACACATGACATAAACGAACAATGCAGTCAATAACAGCAGTCGGGATGGGTAGGATGGAGAGCCAAAAACATTCAACTCCTTGAAGCACCGCACGAATTAACTCATCCCTGCTAGTGTATGAAAGAGTGTCCGAGGACCATTCATTATTGTAGGCAGCCACCTTATCCAACAAAGGGCATAATGGGAGACTTTTAGCTTCTCAACAATAAGAGGGATTCCAAGATACCTGAATGGCATAGACCCACTGGAAAATCCTGTAAGGCTTTGAATTTCCTCTAAATCAGAACCCACAATGCTAGCAGTGTAAAGGCAAGATTTAAGAGCATTGGCTGAGAGGCCTGAAACAGCCCCAAAGCCATTGAGGCAGTCCATAAGGATTTTAATAGAGATGGGATCCCCTCTCGCCATGAGCAGCAAGTTGTCCGTGAAAGTTAGATGGGTGATCCTTTGGCCTCTACATTTTAGATGGAAATTAAATTCGGGATTGCTGGTTACAATTTTGATTGCCCTGGAAAGATACTCAATGCATAACACAAATAAAAGAGGGGACAATGGATCACCTTGACGGAGCCCTTTCTTGCCTTTAAAAAACCCATGCATGCTGCCATTTATAACAAGAATGAAAGAGTTGTGACACACTGCATGACCCACATGAAAAACTGTTGGGGACACCTCAAGCTGATCAGAGTAGCCTCAAGGAAGTCCCAATTGATAGAATCAAACGCCTTACGAAGGTCGACTTTGATCGTGCAACGAGAAGAGATTCATTTTCTATTATACTTCATGAGAAGCTCTTGGGCGAGATGACCGTTCTCAACCAAGCTTCTCCCTTCAATAAAGGCTATCTGAGCACGATCAGTGATGGAATTCATAATGGGAGCCAATCTCGCTGCCAGGATCTTGGAGATGACTTTGTAGGTGACATTACAACATCTTATTGGCTTAAAATCTCCCACATGAGAGGAATGGGTGGATTAGGAAGGAGAACAATGGAAATGTGATTGATTTTCTTGAGGAGGGAACCGAAGCTAAAAAATTCCATGATTGCCTCAGAGAATTGCTCACCAATTGTTGGGCACAATTTCTTGAAAAAATAAGAAGTAAATCCATTGCGCCCAGGAGATTTATCATCTCCAATGCCAAAAAGAGCCTCCTTGATTTCGTCATTAGAAATGGGTCTAGGAAGGGAAGCCAGCTGCTCAGGGGAAACTTTCGGACCTGTCTCAATAATACTGCTATCAAAAGGCTAGCAATTGTTGGATACATCGAGAAGATTTTTATAGAACATCAAGAACTCTTCAGCCACCTGCTGCTGGGACAATGAGACAGAACCATCCTCCCTGGTAACAGACGCAATGAAGTTTCTTTTGGCATTTCTCTTAACAAGGGTGTTGAAAAATTTGGAGCATCTGTCGCTGTTCTTGATATAATTGCATTTAGCAAGCTGCATAAGGAACTGTCTCTTGGCATCTTTAAGGAAATTAGCAGATTTCCTCAACTCAACCACCTTACATTGAAGTTCAAGGTTGGCTGGATCATCATGTAAATCCAGCTGGGCAGCTTTAAGATCACTTGAAGCCTTATCAGCTCTAGAGGAAATGTGGCCAAAATGAGAGGAGTTGAGTTGCTTTAGAGGAGCATTTAGACTACGGAGCTTCTTACAGAGAACGTACTGCTTGGACCCAATGATCTGCTGTGACCAAGAATGGCTGACCAGAGCCTGGAAATCATTATGGCCCGTTCACATATTGAAGAAACAAAAAGGCCTACTGCTAGGCCTAGACGGATGGAAAGGGGAGACCAAGCATGGGGAATGGTCAGATAAGAATCCCAGAGGTAGAAAGTTGGCACAGCCATATAGACCCGCCAGCATCCAGTGATTATTAACCATGGCTTTGTCAAGCTTACTCCACACTGAATTATTGGACCAAGTAAAGAAACACCCCGATGACTGCAAGTCCGAAAGCCCAGAAGAAACACAATAGTCTTCAAAGTCCTTAACTTCATAAAGGGTAATCTTGGAACCATTGTGCCTATCACCGACTCTTAAGACGTTGTTAAAGTCGCCCAAAACCATCCATGGGAAGGAGTGATGTTCTACACTTGTGTTTAGTTTTGATGATGAAAAACATCCTTAATTTTGATCCTTAAGTCATGAGTCAAGTCTATATTAGTTGGAGATTTACAAAGTCATGTATTTAGTCTTAAAACATTCTCCTAAAATGATTTTCAAATTAGTTTTGAAGTCATTGGTCAACATAGAGCTAAAATTGTTCTAAGGCAAAAGACCAACTAAAACATAAATGTCTTTGATGAAAATCCAATCTTAAGTATGAAAAATTATTTATGTTAATCTCATATTTCAAAATAAGCTTTTCATATTTTGAAGCATGCATGAAACGTTGTGATCGAAAATTCAAATGTTTAAAAAATCTTTTAGTTCATGCATCATGTTTCGAAATTCCTTTTGATAAGGTTTTAATATTTTTCTAAGTCTGGAAGGTTAGCACCTTATAAGGAGACATATAAGAAAATATTTTTTTTTTTTGAAAAACTATCTCCCGGTATTTCAATAGCTAACATTCATTGGTGATAAAATAATTTTTAATAATTTTTTTTAAGAAATAGAAAGTATATATTTTGGAGGTGGTAACATTGTTAAATCTTGAGTTTATACTAAAACCCAAATTTTACTTTCTTATTGTTAAGGATTTTGATTTTCTATATATTTTTATTGAATCCAAATAGGGAGTAATTTCTTATTTACATTTATGTATTAAGGTAAATGGAAACTAAAATATAAATAAAATGTAAATATGTTATGGATTGTATCATCAAAGCAAAGTTGATGAGTGAATTTTTATCTTAGCAAATTGTCAACAGTTTGTTTCAAGATGTCGACGGTTTTATAAAAACTGTCGACAGTTTCAAACCTTGCTCTCTATATCTAAATGTCGACAGCTCCTGCATAAAAAATGTCAATAGTTCTTCAATATTGTTGATAGTTCTTCTTCAAATGTCGACAGTTTATGTCGCAAACAGCTTCCAACGGCTAGATTCTCCACTGTTCAAGTCTCCAACAGCTATATTTTTTAATGGGATCGAGATGCTCTATAAATAGAGATTAAATGGGTGATTCAAATAAACCGAGAGGATTGATTTCAAGCTTATAGGTATTCATTCTTTCAAGAGCTTAATTGTTTCATTTGTGCTTCATTTTTCTCTCTAAAGCCCTTGATTATCATTTGTATTATTTTGTTCAAGCCTTGTATTTATATTGAGAGATCTAGTAACTAAGAGTGTCTACTCTTAGATCCTCTCATTTTGTATTATACTTGGTTTTCCTAGCTTGTTGTGGTAAAGGATTTGCTTGTTGAAGCAAGGGGTTGAATACCTAGCTTGTTGCTAGAGGGCTTGCTTGTTTAAGCAAGAGGTTGTATTTCCTAGCTTATTGCTAGAGGGCCTATCATGAGAGATATGAGGTTTTTAGTGGATTGATTGAAAAATCTTCAGTGAGGAGCTAAGGTAGTGGATTAGACTTGGTTTAAGCTGAACCACTATATATCATTGTGTCTCTTATTTGCTTGTGCTTTTATTCATTTATTGTTCCAAGCATTTCATTAATCCTCACTTACACTAAAATCTCATTTTTCATCAAAATCATTTTCAAGTTCAATCAAATTTTTAAAACAACCCAATTCACCCCCTTGCTATTCAAATCTAACAAGGAGCAAAGAGCCCCAAAATCCATAAGATTACTCCATAAAGGCCGCCTACCAACAATAAAATGCATAGCATACACAAAGCTAACAGTGAAGGAAATTAAGAATACCTTACAGAAAGCTTTGCAATGGATAACTTGAGGAGATATCTCAACAGGCTCAAGAGCCAGTTTCAAGGAGTCCCACAAAATTAGAATACGACCAGCTTAATGGGTGTGGAAATTATTCATCTCACACCACCCTTGAAACTTAGTGGCCATGATTCTTTGAAGCTTCTCAAAATTCAGCTTACACTCTAAAATACCCGTAATAGCGATGTTATTATGTTTCATGAGGTCTCTAACCCCATTATGCTTTAGAGGCATATTAAAGCCTCTAATGTTCCAGCTGGCACATATCATGAGGCCTTTCGAAGGGCTAGTCTCGTTTTAGCAATTTTCTTCAGGCTGGCAGCCTTAACCTTTGTAGAAGGACCCACTGGCACTTGGCCATTAGCAGGTAAAGAACTATATTCTTCAGCCGGGTCTGACGCGAGGGAATTTTCCTCTGGCAATAATTTTTTCTTGCTACCTCTATTTCTGTGCCTCACCGTTGTGAAAAGGCCCCTAGGATCACTTTGGACCTGATCCACTAGGGGGGTTCATCTGAGAGGGAGGATGATGCTTGACGGTCTGGTCCACAAGAGGAGCTGACAAAGGAACTTGAGCAGAAGAGGAAGCATGAGGAATAAGCTCCTCCTGATGGGGACTTTCCTTATGAGAAACATCCTGACTTGCGTTGGGAGCCTGAAGATCCGACTTTGAGGGGACAACAACAACCTCAACAGATTCAGGCGGGGAGGGGGGATTTTCTGAGGGCTGAGATTTCATCTTGCAAGAAGACTGAAGATGCCGAAAGGTCTTGCATAAAGAACAATACATGGGCTCATACTCATAGATGACCTCCTGCATTCTGAGCTTTTCATCTGGGAGAGTCAGGGGGATGGACCGAACCAGGTCTTGAATGGCATCAACCTCGACCATAACTCTAGCGTACGAGATGCGCTCCATTCGGGTTGTAAGCTTGTCGGATGCAATCGGCTTGCCAACCTTAGTGGCTATCTTGCTCAGAGCTTCCGAGGTCAAACAATCCAGAGGGAGACCTGGAAAATTTACCCAGATCAGCATAGTAGAACCACTTTTATCATCAAACTGGAAATACCTTGGCATAACCTTCAATAGCAATGGTCTGCCAAAGACAAAATAAGGGCCCTCAGCTAGAACCTGGTCCCTCGAAGCTTCATCATTAAACTTGAAAACTAACCAGCCACTCGAGTGCGTTAGGTTACTGAAATGAACCTTCCAAGATTCACACATCTTGAGAAGCACTGACTTGCCTGGGAACCTCCCTGCGATGAAACCCACTAGGCAGAAACCCCAGGTTGCTTCAACTTCCTTCATGTCTGACTTTTGCAGAAACACCCCATCTCCAAAGGATTCGCTAACATAGAGAGAGAGCACTTGATCGCTCTTCCTGTTATTCTGGAACAAGCCGACCCAGGGGGCTTTTGTAACGCCCCGTTTTCTCGGGCGCGTTATTTCTTAGGACAATCCTGGGAGGATAACTTTTTTTCTTTCTAACTCATACTAAATCGCGTCATTCCTCGCATCCGTCCCAGAATTTCCCTACATTAATTTACTCTCGAAAGAGAGACATCACCATATACATACCTCAAATGCGGAAGTTAGAATCGAACCTGACATCTTACCTTAATCATAAATCAATTACTACATCATCAATCCTTAACGTTAAACATAAATCATATCTTACACCATCGTTTCTTAAACTTAATCCCCAATACAAGGCTTATTCATCAATGACTTAAACATAACATAAATTCTCAACTAATATTAACACATAACATACGTTCTCATCTAAAATTAACCCTAACTAGGGTTTATACATCGTCATCATTAACTATAAGGTTATATCATCATCCTTAACGTCAATCATCAATCATACCTTACATCATGGACTTCCAAATCGTTCAGATTTCAAAATAGCAAGACTTAAACACATGGGCTACATTACATCATTCATCTCATCATTCGTTTATCATGCACTTAGCTAAGTGTCATTTCATGCCTCATTCATCTTCGTACCTGCTATAATCTCCATCTGGAACGTTTGAATGTTCTAGGGGTAAAACCCGATTAGATGATGAACCATCTAAGTAAGCAGCACAAAATCATTTTCATGAATGTATGCAAAATGAAAATGTCATCATTCCTTATCTCATTCCGTGAATCGACCGCACCTTATGTTAACCCCATTGCTACGGCTTCATTTCCATGCCGAGGTCAATGGTGCAGCGGTGACGATCCGCATTCCCGTTTGCACCTTAATGCTACCCCTCATTGCTACGGCTTCCTTTCCATGCCGAGGTCAATGGGTGTAGCGGTGCCATCATAACTCATATGCAATACGTGATCAATAACATCATCTTGAATGTATGCACATTTCAACATCAATACATGTAAATGCAGTCTACATGACATAATCACATCAAGACATGACAACATGATAAAATCGTTTGCATCAAATAAGTTTTGAGAAAACCACTTCCAAATCTAGTATCTTTTCGTAAAGCTAAATCCATTTTGGGGAGTACTACTTACCTTATACGCATTCTTATAGCATCTCGATTCCCGTGCCAGACTTCTAACGAACTCAATTCGACTCCCCAACATACCCTGACCATCATATTTATTTAATAATATCAATAATCTATTTTTTCTAATTTCCTCATGACTTTCCTTTATTTCTTCCTATTTCTTCAATAATTCCTTATTAAATCATTTCTAAATAAATAATTCAAAGTAAATAATTCCTCGATAATCTAAACTAGACATCACTCAATTATTTCCTCAAATATTTCTCAATCACGATTCATAAAATAAAATTCCTAGTTTACTAGAATTTTCTAGGATATTTTTACTTACCTTAACTTAGCCTCCCGGTCTGCCTCGGTATGCGTGCCATGACATCAAAATGCGTGACCGACCTCAATTGTCACACAAGTCCTCGATTCTTGCACACTACCTTAATTCTCGCACATTACCTCATTCCCAAGCATTTACCTCGATTTTTGTGCAACATCTGAATTTTCGTGCACTGTCTCGATTTACGTGCACAACCTTGATCCCTGAGTCTTGCCTCAATTTTCACGCCCAACCTTGATTCTTACATCCTGCTTCGCTTTTGCACGCCACATTAATTTTCGTGCAATATCTCGATTTTTGTGCTTCGCCTCGATTTTCGTGCATCGTCTCGAAAAGCACGCACAAACTATTTTTTTCAATAAAATCTCCAGAATATTAATACAACACTATTTCCTATTTTTTTAGAATTTTTTCCGAGATTTATTTTCATTTTCTCTATTTTTCTGCCCTTTTTCTTTTTCTTTTTCTTTTCTTATTTTTCTTTCTCCACTTCACTGTTCATCTTCTTCCTTCACGCGGCCCCTGCAACTCCTCTTCATTTTCTTAATTCTTTCTTTCTTCTCTTCTTTTCTTCTTCTTCTTCTTCTTTCTTCTTCTTCTTCTTCTTCTTCTTCTTCTTCTTCCTTACCGCGGCTTCTTCTTTCCTCCTTGCGCGAACAGCACCGCTGCCTTCGGCCGCCACTCGCGACGCCTCCGCAACCGGCCTTCGCGCCACCGCCGCCAACTGCCGCCTTCGCGTGCTCGCTTCTGTGAGCTTGCTGCTCCCGCTCCGTCACGCCGACCTGCATCGCGGCCGTTGCTGGCCGCGCCTGCCACGCCACGCGCTGCCATGGCAGTTTGCAGCCAGCCCTCACAAGCTCGCGGCCTCCCTTTCTCTCTCAACCTATATCTCATCTCCTCTCCTTCTCGGGATCTCTCTCGCATGCTCTCTTTCTCCCTCAGCTACCTTCTTTTCCCACTCTCTGTTTTCGGCCATGGCCGAATCTGGGCTTCCAAGCTTGCTGCCATTTCTTCCTTGCTATCTCATTCCCTCTCTCTCTCTTTCTCTCTCTCTCTCTCTCGGCTTTTCTCTATATAGATGCATAGGCGAGCACCCCCGACAGCTCTCTCAATTTCTCTGCAATCCAGCAACCCAAAACCAACATGCTGAATTTTGCTCCCTCCATGCGCGCAGACAACCTTCCACGCGAATGCACCATTATACATATATATATATACATATATTATATATTTTACATAATTTATATTAATATAATTATAAAAAAAATACATAATTAATTCTCCTATTTAATCTTAATTACACTTAGAAATATCTCAAATTACAATTTGACCCTCAAACAACCAATTAATTTGCATTAAGATGCTTTAAATCCAAAATTAATAACTTTAAATATACTCGATAAAGACTGATTTTGCCCCCAAGTCCTCATCGAGTCCTTAATTCGTCTTGAAATCGCCTAATAGTTGATCATCATCAACCAAAATCGGAGCCCCTCTAGGGTTCCGTTGAATTCCAGGATGTCCCTTATGAAAATTCAGTATTTCAGCCTGATCTGAATCTGCATTTTAGCTGTACCGAAAATTATCTCAATTCTAATTACTTTTGCTTCCATAAATCCTATCTTGGAACGCTTATCAAGATCGTGTCATTTTCCTTAGCCAATCACACTTCGGGGTATTCCCTCCAATCGATTCGGTGATTTATTTTGTTATTCGACCAATTTTTCAGTATTCAAATCTTGCCTAAATGACGTGACAACCTTATGTCGAATTAGGGTTTCACAGCTTTAATAGGGGGACCCTCATTAACATCGCCCTTAGTTCTAAAAGAAAAATCCGAAGAACCTTCAATGTTGGTGTCTTTGTCCCCCAGTGTTTTGGAAATCTTAGGCGAGAAGGGACACGTGGTGGAGGAACCGAACTGGAGTTTGGGGAGACCTTCTGACGGGGAAGGAGGAAGGACGACCAGCTTCTCTATCTCCTTATTGCCGACAGATGTGGGCTCCTTAACTGCGTCTCTACTCTTCTTCTTGGCCATCGGGGGGAAATAAATGCAGACAAACAGTCTGGATGGAAGTCAAACCCTAGAGAAATGGAATTGAAACATGTGGCCAGACATTTGCCACTACTAAGAGCTCTTTCTTCGGGAGCAAAAGGTGTTAACCCACATCTCGAGGGCCCCCCACGAACTGCCCCACGCCACGTGAGGGGGGTAAATCAGGAACCCAGCCGCCATGGTCACGGGGAGGACCAGTGCGAGCCGCCCACAAGGACCCCTAAGGAGTAGGAAATCCCACACTGCGGCTTGTCCGACTCGATCCTTGCCTCTCGAGAGCAACTCTACCCGCTCACTGCCAACTGAGCTATGCCCTGGGGGCTATTAAGAGTTCTTTTTTAATTCTATGAATGGTGGTGCATAGTCATTTTTAATTAATGAAGTGATTTGTCTAATTAATTTCATTAACGAACGAGAGCTCAGAATATTAATTAGTTATATGAAAGTGACTCCCTACTGCTAACTTCTTAAAGGGGTTATGCCTCTCGAACACAGAAAATCAAATGAGAAATACATACTAATGAGGGGAGCTATGAATGTAATATTGAGATCACTGTTTACTTTTAATATGAATGGAAGTCAAAGAAGTTTTATTTTTATTTGATTTTTAAATATTTTTTTTACTGTATATATAGTTTGAAATGTGATAAATAAATTTATAAGAATAAATAAAGCTTAAAAAATCATTATTACAAGTTGTACAAGAATCATCATTATAGACTTTATCTGTGAAACATGTACAAATAAACTATTAAACTCGGCCCGGTCATCGACTCAACAAGAGTAGTAGGTCATTGAGTCACTGCCACATAAAATAAATATATAAATATTTAATATAAATAAAAATTATTAACAACATAATTATTTAATTAAATAATGATGATTCATATATAAATATTAAAATTTAATATAAACCTGCCAGTCCCACCTCTTCATCGTCCACGTCTGTTTGTCCTGAGTGGCCTCACTAGCCTGTTCGTTTGCATTTGAAGATTTTCTTTTATTTTTTTTTTTTTAAAGCATGACTTGATCGAGTCAATTAAACTCAACTGAGTCACCAGTTTTTACTAAAATTGGCTGAGTCAAATCGGTCATGCATGATTCGAGAAGTAATTTAGACTGGTTATCCAGCCGATTCACCGGTCCATTGGTCGAATTGGCTAGACCTATCTGAGTTTAATAACACTGCATGTACATCCATATAAGTTTTATCCACTAATTTTTACATTTATTTCAAAACAGTAACTATAGCTTATAGTGACGAGAAAAAAATCGTGTGTTAATGTATAGGTGTTTTAGTGACTATACTATCACTAAAACCTAAATAGTGACATGATAAAAATCGTGGGTAAATGTATAGGTGTTTTAATAAATGTATTGTGGGAATAGGGAGTCAAATCTTAGGGAAAAAAGTATCCATTGGTATAGATTTTGTGAGATATACTCATGATTTTTTTTACCCTCTACTATTAGAAAAATTAAATTTTGAGACAAAACAAATTTCATCTCTAATTGAGATGGAAATTGAGATAGATCACTTATGTTAGTCATGAAATGTTACTTTTACTTATTAGAGCCAGAATTGGAGATGAAATTCATCATGTAAATCATCTCTAATTTTATCTTAATTTAGTCAACTAATTATTTTTTAAAGTAAAAAATATTTAGAGATGGAAAGTTTTCATCTCTAAATTATAAATGTTATTTTTTGATTTTAAAAAAATAATAGAGATGAAAAACTTCCGCCTCTAAATGATAAATTTATTCTATTAATTTAGAAAAATGTTAGATAAGGAATATTTTCATTCCTAAATCATAAAAATTACTTTTTAAATTTAAAAAAAAAAAGTTAGAGACAAACTTATTCCATCTCTAAAATTAAAAAGTTACAAGAAAAGTATAAATATTATCGTAGAGACAAAAAATATCTCTCTTTTTCTTATGTGAACCAAGAGTGTCCCTCCACTTTATTTGGTGGAAGACTAATCCCTTCAGACTGAAGGTGGGATTCAGCCGTTTCAACTCCAGGATTCGAACTCCTGACCTTGTTTGTAAAATTTGTTTAGAGACGTAGTCCATTTTTACTGCTCTAACTGTCTGTTGGTAAAAGAATTTATCTCTAATTGAGAGATTAATTAATAAAAAAATTTAATTTATAATTAGAGCCGGAGCATATATGTCTCTAAATATTTGAAAAATTAAAAAAAAAAAATCAGAACGGTACGTTTTGATCTTGAAAGATCAAAACCCTTTTTCCTATTCTCTTTCTTCCCGTATCCCCAATCGGCACGACCCCACCTCTTCTTTCTTCCCCTATGTTATTTTGTGACTGCTAGTTTGTGCGTTTTTTGGAAGCCCTTAAATATGGTTTGGCTTCTTTGTAATATGGTAAAAGTTTACTAGATTCAGCGAATGATATAAATCCAGTAAACTTGTATAAGGATCCAATGTTTTAATTTTAATTACATTAGATAGTTTCCTTAATTTTATAAGTAGATTATGACTCATGGTTAGTATGTAAAGTTCCTTAAGTGGCCCATATGTTTTTTTATTATTATGGTTGTGGGTTGTAAAGGAATTACTTACTTTTCTTTGGCCCATATTATGCTCATGATTATGTTTCCATAATCACTTATTAATCGAGTTGTAAAGTGGCAAATGTATGTATATTCTTGATGAAAAAATGTAATATAAATTGATGATTTTGGTCTCTAAGCTTATCATCCCTTCTCTTCATCATACACCATTACTTGGGGTGTTTGAGAGCTTGGAAGAGTCAATATCAAATAGAAGAAAGTTGCAATAGCTAGAGGTAACTTCCGTTTAATTTTTTCGCATTGATCTAAATGCTATTTTAGTATTTGTAGCATATTAGATCTTATATCTAAGTCTAACAGTTGGTATCAGAGCTTTATTTGCCTCTGCCTTGCCATTTTTCAGTATTCTGAAAACTTTTTCAGCATTCTGAAAATTTTTCCAGCAATATTATTTTGATTAGATCTACAAAGTTATGACATATTTCGATGATTTAAGTTTAGATATCTTTGGGAAATTGATTTGTGAGCATTCTGCAATTTAAATCATCAATTACTATAGCTGGAATAGTGAGATATAATTGGGTCTTCAAAACGGGCTGAAACCGGGTCAAAATGACTCGGCTAGAGGTTGAAGATGACACTATTCAATAGTGTCAATAATAGCTGGGCTTGTGTTTTTCATGGGCTGATTTAATTAAATGAGTTTGGGCCTGTTTTCATGGGCTGGTATTTAATTAATTGGGTTTGGGGCTATTTTGTATGGGCTGTCATTTTAAATAAGTTTGGGCCTTTTTTGCATAGGCTGTCATTTTACATAAGTTTGGACCTATTTTTCATGGGCTGTTATTTTAATTAAATGGGTTTTGGCTTATTTTCATGGACATGTTTTAAATGTTGGCATGAAAACTTAAGTGTGCTGATGGCCCATTTCTGTTAAAATTAAAAATAAAGAATTTTGTATTATTTGCATAAATTAATTTATTATGTCCATATTAAATTATGCAAAATATTGAATGAGCTCATAAATTAATAATATATGCATAATATTATGATTTAATTATGCAATATCATTTTTATGCATGAGATAACATATTGTGTTTAGTTAAATCATGCAATTTAGATTATTTGCATAAAAATTTAGTTTTATGCATAATATTTAAATGTCTAGTGATCCATATAATTTTAATTAATTAAGGATTAGCCACAGCACCCTTAATTAAATAAAATTATATATTATGTTTATTTGGAATCACATGAAGATTTATAGACATTAATTGTAATTAATTATACTAAATATAATAAATTTTATCCCACATAAACTTTTATTATATTTATATAATTAATTAGAATAAAATATCAAATTATTCTCATAATATTCCCACAGGAATAATGAGTTAGTATATAATTTGATGGTTTTATCATAAAGTTTATTTTGATAGAGTTAATGTACTAATAAATCTTGAATTAGTACATATTTTGATAATTCTATCATAAGAAATACATGAATCTGCTTGAATTAAAAATTTAGCCCACAGACAATTTTTATGTCATCAGATTCATTCATGTATGATTTACATTGGTAAAACATACAATTTATTTAATTAGACCTCAAATTTTTGACATAAGCATTTATGATATTTATGCAGCTTCACAACTTACTAATTTCTCTGATATTCGTTGCGATATTCTTGAATTAACGGGTGATAACTTTAAGATATGGAAAGAGAGAATTCTTCTCCATTTAGGGTGGATGGACATTGATTATGCTATTAGAAAAGACGAGCCACCAGCAATCACTGATACTAACACTGCAGCGGACATCACACTTTATGAACGATGGGAGCGATCTAATCGCCTCAGTGTGATGTTCATTAAGACTAAAATTTCGGCTGGTATACGTGGTTCGGTCGATCAGCATGAAAAAGTCCGAGACTTGCTGAAAGCCATTGATGATCAATTCATCACTTCAGATAAGGCACTGGCAAGCACCCTAATTATGAAGTTCTCATCCTTAAGGCTCACCAGTGTGAAAGTTGTGCGTGAGCACATCATGCAGATGAGGGACATTGCGGCTTAACTTAAGAAACTTGAGGTTACAATGTCTGATTCATTTCTGGTGCATTATATCCTGAACACTCTCCCATCACAATACGGGCCATTCAAAATCTCATATAACACTCATAAGGATAAGTGGTCAATTAATGAATTAATAACCATGTGTGTTCAAGAGGAAGGTAGGCTTGTAATGGAGCATGGTGAAAGTGCAATGATGACTACAACACGGGGAAAAGGCAAATCTCAGGCTAATTAGAAAGGGAAAGGTAAAATGCCACCCCAGACTGATATTAAGAAGGAGTCCAAGTATTTCTTCTGTAAAAAGAAAGGACACATGAAGAAGGACTACGCTAAATTCAAGAAATGGCTTAAGGATAAAGGTAATCCAACCTCGTTTGTTTGTTATGAATCTAATATGGTTAATGTTAATATCAACACCTGGTGGATTGACTCTGGCTCTACAATCCATATTGCAAACTCTTTGCAGGGTATGCAAAACCTAAGGAAGCCAGTGGGAAGTGAGCAAAGCATCTTATCCGGAAACAAGATGGGCTCACATGTGGAGGCTATAGGAACGTGTGTTTTAACTTTAAGTGGTGGTTTTATTTTAAAACTAGATAGGACCTTTTATGTTCCAAGTTTTTCACGAAACTTGATTTCAGTTTCCAGACTTGTGCCTTTCGGATATTCCTTAAAATTTTTAAATACATCATTTAGTTTGTTTTCTAACTCTGATTGTGTTGGGAATGGTATTTTGTCTGATGGTCTTTATCATATTAATTTACAAGACAATACCACTTACAGTTCAATGCATGTTCATACTGGTACTAAAAGGTGTATTATTAACGAGGACTCATCTATATTATGGCACCGAAGATTAGGACATATCTCCATAAAGAGAATTAAGAGATTAACAAAAGATGGGGTACTTAGTACTCTAGATTTTACTGATTTTGAAACATGTGTGGACTGTATAAAGGGAAAACAGACCAACAAGTCCAAGAAAGGTGCCAATAGGAGTTCAGACATATTAGAAATCATACATACTGATATATGTAGTCCAGACATAGACTCACATGGTCAGAAATATTTCATCACCTTTATTGATGATTACTCACGATATATGTATCTCTACTTGCTTCATAACAAAAGCGAAGCATTAGATGCATTTAAGATCTTTAAAGCTGAAGTAGAGAAACAATGTGGGAAACAAATAAAAATCGTGAGATCAGATAGGGGTGGAGAATATTATGGTAGATACACTAATGATGGACAAGTACCTGGTCTGTTCGCTAAATTTCTTCGAGAGTATGGAATAGTTGCTCAATACACCATGCCTGGTTCACCAAACCAGAATGGTGTGGCAGAAAGAAGAAATCGAACATTATTAGACATGGTGCGAAGTATGCTTAGTAGCTCCAATCTTCCTAAATCTTTATGGACTGAAGCACTAAAGACGACTGTGTATATATTAAACCGGGTTCCAACCAAAGCTGTTCCAAAGACACCATTTGAATTATGGAAAGGTTGGAAACCGAGTTTGCGACATATGCGCATTTGGGGATGCCCGTCTGAAGTGAGAATTTATAATCCACAAGAAAAGAAGTTGGACTCGAGAACCATTAGTGGGCTTTTCATTGGATATGCCGAAAGGTCTAAAGGATACAAATTTTATTATCCATCTCACAACACTAGGATTGTGGAATCAAGAAATGCCAAGTTTCTTGAGAATGATTTGATCAGTGGGAGCGATCATATCAGGAATGATATTCCAGAACATGATCATTCAGAATTACAACCTTCCACCTCAAATGATAGATTGGTTATAGTTCACAACACCCCTCAAGTTCCAATTGGTGTTGAACAACCAATTAATGAAGTTCCACAAACTACTGACAACATTCCAATGGATCAAATAGTTCAGGAATTACCAGCACCTCCTGAACAACCAGTTGAATCACAAGCTTCTCAAGAAGATGTTGATACAACATTAAGAAGATCCACTAGAACTAAAAGGTCAGCAATACCTAGTGATTATATAGTGTACCTACAAGAATCTGACTACAGCATTGAAATCGAAAATGATCCTGAGTTATTTTCACAGGCCATGATTTGCAAAGAGTCAGAATTATGGTATAATGCCATGGAGGAAGAGATGAGTTCCATAAAGAGTAACAGAGTCTGGGATCTTGTTGAGTTGCTTGATGATGCAAAAGCCATTGGCTGTAAATGGGTCTTTAAGACTAAGAAGGACTCATTAGGCAACATTGAGAGATACAAGGTTAGACTCGTTGCTAAGGGATTCACTCAGAAGGAAGGAATTGATTACACAGAGACCTTTTCTCCTGTATCTAAGAAAGATTCCTTGCGCGTTATTTTGGCATTAGTAGCTCATTTTAACCTTGAGTTGCAACAAATGGATGTGAAAACGGCTTTTCTCAATGGAGATCTGGAGGATGAGGTTTATATGAAACAACCTGAAGGATTCCCCTCTAGTGATGGTGAGCATTTGGTTTGTAAGCTCAAGAAATCCATATACGACCTAAAACAAGCGTCCCGTCAATGGTATTTTAAATTCCATGAGGTAATTTCTTCATTCGAATTTGTTGAAAACCCCATGGATCAATGTATATACCAAAAGATCAGTGGGAGTAAGATTTGTTTTCTTGTTTTATACGTGGATGATATTTTGCTTGCAACCAATAATAAGGGTTTGCTACATGAGGAAAAGCAATTCCTCTCTGAAAATTTTGATATGAAGGATATGGGTGAGGCATCTTATGTCATTGGCATCAAGATCCATAGAGATAGATTTCAAGGCATCTTGGGTTTGTCTCAGGAAACCTATATCAATAAAGTTTTAGAGAGATTTCAAATGAAGGATTGCTCACCAAGTGTAGCTCCCATTGTGAAGGGTGATAGGTTCAATTTGAACCAGTGCCCGAAGAACGACTTTGAAAAGGAACAAATGAAGAACATTCCATATGCTTTTGTTGTTGGAAGCCTGATATATGCTCAGGTCTGCACAAGGCCTAACATTGCATTTGTTGTGGGAATGTTAGGACGGTATCAGAGTAATCCAGGTATGGACCACTGGAGAGCTGCAAAGAAAGTACTGAGATACCTTCAAGGGACCAAGGACTACATGCTTATGTATAGACAGACAGATAATTTGGAAGTGATTGGCTACTCAGATTCTGACTTTGCTGGCTGCGTTGATTCTCGTAAATCAACATCAGGATACATTTTTATGATGGCCGGTGGAGCTATATCATGGAGGAGTGCCAAGCAAACCTTGACTGCCACTTCCACTATGGAAGCCGAGTTCGTCTCTTGTTTTGAGGCTACTTCGCACGGTGTATGGAACAAGAGTTTCATATCTGGGCTTAAGATTATGGATTCCATTTCTAAGTCATTAAGAGTTTTCTGTGACAATTCAGCTGCTGTCTTTATGGCTAAGAATAACAAAAGTGGAAGTCAAAGTAAACACATTGACATTAAGTACTTAGCCGTAAGGGAACGTGTTAAAGAAAAGAAAGTGGTCATTGAACACATTAGTACTGAATTGATGATTGTTGATCCTTTGACTAAAGGCATGCCACCATTGAAATTCAAGGATCATGTTGAAAAGATGGGACTTGGTTCCATTATGTAATTGTATACATTTGGTATTTGAATGAAACTCTTATTTATTATGATGCTTTCTCATATTTATGTGCACCTTAATTTATTTGAGAAAACATATATGTAAGGGACCAAGAATAAACATAGGGTTTATTCATTAAGTAATATTGCCACATGAAGTATAATTCTTGAGAAACTGAATGCATTGTAATACATGGAAGGTAATACTCATTGTTAGAGGACTTACCACCATGATTCATGCATTTATTTCTTAAGAAGTGACAATCAATAAGATTACGTTAAGGCATTAGATTAAATATTTGGACCAAGTAGGAGAATGTAAAGTTCCTTAAGTGGCCCATATGTTTTTTCATTATTATGGATGTGGGTTGTAAAGGAATTACTTACTTTTCTTTGGCCCATATTATGCTCATGATTATGTTTCCATAATCACTTATTGATTGAGTTGTAAAGTGGCAAATGTATGTATATTCTTGATGGAAGAATGTAATATAAATTGATGATTTTGGTCCCTAAGTTTATCATCCCTTCTCTTCATCATACACCATCACTTGGGGTGTTTGAGAGCTTGGAAGAGCCAATATCAAATAGAAGAAAGTTGCAATGGCTAGAGGTAACTTCCGTTTAATTTTTCCGCATTGATCTAAATGCTATTGTAGTATTTGTAGCATATTAGATCTTATATCTAAGTCTAACATAGTAAGCATTTAAATTGGTCTCATTATATTATAGTTGTAAGCAGTGACTTGATTTAGATTGGAAAGTTGTCTTGGTTTACGTTACCAAAGGTATGATGTTTTGCAAAATATATATATATATATATACACACTAAAATAAGTTAATACTTAGGACTTTGGTTATTCAAACCTGCAATTTTATTTTTCATTGGAAAATATTAGAATAAAGAGAAATTAATACTACTGCCTGTAATTAAAATATTATTCAAACCTGTAATTTTATTTTATGTTTCCTCATAATACTGAAATTGTATTTCTCTCGTTTTGATAATACATTGAAAAGTAGGGTGTTCTATTTACTCAGCAAGTGATTTATGTATGGTCTTCTCTTTCTTCTTTCCTTTTTGTAGGAGAGACATAACAAGTGCAAATTTTTCTATGATTTCACAGACTTGGCCCACCTCTTGGAGTGTAGGAAATTTCATCAACACGAAGATATAATTGCACTCATATCATTGAGTAGAGGACATGCCAGGATCACATTCTATTTGGGCCGAGCCCAATACAGTTGGTACGATCCAAGTTCTTTTACCCCTCTTTTTCCTTTAGACATCTTCAGTCTGGTCACCTTCTCATCCAAACGTGGCACCTCCAGCTACCTATGCTGCACAGAAACGAAAATCAGAAATGTTTCTGATAGGAAATAGAAACGTGAAAACGGACGTTTTTCTAAAAAATAGGCATAAATAGAGTTCGAAATGGGAATAAGAAATGTTTCCGAAACGTTTCGGAAACGGGGAAATGACACCTACGAGGTTTTTTCGTGCAATATAACCAGCTACTTTCAACTTTCAAATGGGCTGAAATAGAACTCTAGAAACAGAGTGCACGAGACAGAGTATGTATACAAAAACAATCACAGCCAGCCACCCACCAGATGTCTTCCCATCACCGGCCGACCCCAACCGGCTCCCAAGCTTATAGATATTACACAATGCAAAGAAAAATCTTTTCAATTTAGGTTATTTATGTACTGTTTGTAAGCCCTGGGATCTCAACTACACAATTCATTGTTATTCTTAAAGGTACATAATATATGTAATTACATTAAGAAGTAAAAAACAAACATTATCATACCATTAAGAAGTAGAAAACAAAGATCAGCAATAGAAGTCTTTATTCCAATCATACCATCATATGAATATGTTCTTAAAGATCTTGGTCTCGGTCGCCTTGTGCTTGATCGTGATGATCATGATCGTCAAGCCCACGATTGTTGCGGGGCAATATTGCCCTAAGAGAAGGCCAATGGTCATGGATTTTCTTCACACCACCAATTATATAGTCATTAGTCGAACCTGGGGCAAAATTGATAAGTGCATACTGGTCTCCTTTAAAAATGTAAGCTTCATCCCCCCTGTAAGATGCGAAAGCTGCTTCAATTCCACTTTCAAAGATGGTGCCTATCAAACTATAAAAACCTTGATTAATGTAACAGGTGGCGATTTGATTCTTGGAACTATAGTTTATAAGAGCATACTGGTTGCCTTTGAATAAGTAAGCTTCGTTTCTCGTAGTTGCCCTAAATGCAGCGTCTTTGCCATTCTCAAACACTGTACCCTTGAAGAAGGCTAACATGGCAGTGATTGTCATAGGACCTTGGAGTATTCCTGGAGGCACAAAGTTTCCCAGAAAAGATGAATGCTTCCGTGCTATCAGTGTCAAACGCACAGTCTATTATTCTATATTCTCCAAATGCTGTACCAATAAGCGATGGATACCTATCACAAATAAAAAGCGGACCATTCACAATCCGGTCTTTTGTTGATCCTGGAGCATAATTCACCAGCACACACTCATTTTTCATGAATAAATAGGCTTCATTTGTACTACGTGCACGGAATGCAGCATTTATATAGCTCTGTATATCTTCTACATGATTTGCATACCAATCACAGATGGCATTCGAGTCTTGTCTTTTCACTCTCACAACATCCGATTCTGCTGGATAAATTTTTAGTTTTTTCAGACGCTTATGTCCAGCATTTTGATCACTGTAATCAACTACAGGCAACCGGAGTCGGAGCTCCCTATACGGATGCGACTGTAGGTTGAAATAGGCATTTAGTATTAGTGCGTCATCAGCTCTCCTCCACGTTGGATACCTGCACAACAAAAGCTAAAGGAAATAAATATGTATAATGTATTACTCATTATTTATTATTTGTGGCTCATTATTTCACAAATAAAGTTGATCCTCCTGCGAAGATGGGACTCCTCTTAAGTACAATGCATGATTCAAAACTGCTCTGGTCACCCTGAGGATCTTTGCTTCAACCTCGGCAATGACAGTCAACTAGTATCTTGAATCATGATGGATTTGAGAGTTCATGGAGACAACAACAGCTATAATCACACTCTTAATTTCATTATTTTTCTTTTTGGAAAAGCAAACTTCACCTCGAGTAAACCAATATGGGATTTCACTTCCAGGTATACCTAAGTTATATAAATTTCTGAAAGCAATCTGCATCCAGAAAAAGTAACTAGTAAAACTCCGCGTTGTTTCATTTCATAATATTTGTTGAAATGTCAGTGTAGATGCATATGCATACATGACGTGGGGGGAGGGGAGGGAGGGGGTGTTACCTTGTCATGTTTCTGTATCACCGCTGAGGCATGAGAACTGCAACCTGCCATGTACAACTTTCTCAAGGACCTCAATTGTTCGATGCCTAGGACATCCACTAGTTTCTCACAATTTGTGAATTCTAGCTCTATCAAATTCTACAAATTTGAGAGATCAGACAAGCTTTCTAATGATGTACAGTTCGCAACATTCAGTTTTTGTAAACTCGAGGGAAGTGGAGGAAGAACTTTAAGCAATTTGCAGTGCGACAATACAAGCTTTTTGAGAAGCTGGAGTCCTTTCATACTAGATGGAAGATTGTAAAAATCATTGTGACTCAAATTCAAATCCTCTAAAGATGATAACTTCTCAAAATCATCAGGTATCTTCCCAGATATCTTCCATGCACGAGCATTGAATTCTACTAGCAAGGAAAAATTTGAGAAAGAGAGGGAAGCACCTTCCTCTCTGCACTAGTAGCTAGCTCCAATGTTTCAGAAATCTGAGGCACCGGGGGGCAGGGCTTCTTTTCCATTTTCAATGTCCTCAACTAACAAAGCATCCCAAACGTTTCAGGTAATTCGGTAATGGAAGTCTCCTCCACAAACAGTTGGTGCAGGTTCTTCAATTTTCCAAATGAGGCCAGTAATTTGCTTAGTTTTGGGCACTTGTTCTGTAGCGGCCCTCTTCCAGATAATCCCGCTAGTATAGAAAATCCGCAAAATGGATACAGAAACAATAAGTCAGATTTATCACCATTTTTTTTTTAACTTGCTCACTAATCATCAAGAGCCAAAATAAAACATCTCCACATTTGTTCACTATCAATAAGAGCTCAAAATAAATATTACACACCCTTTACATTATCATCTTAGGCTTACCGCCCATACATTTTCCAAATAAAAGGGCACTAAGATTCTAACAACAAATTGAACCCTCTATTTATTGCCTCAACATTACACCCATGGATCTTGAGGTTGGGACATCTCTATACACAACTAAACTCGGGCTCTAGCCTTACTGGACTCGCCCTCAGCAAATGTTTTTCCCTTACCTCGAATGACAAGAATAAACAAAGTGAGGCACAAGGCTCAACAAGTATATATTACAACAAATAGAGCAGTAGAGTTAAGACATGGATAAATCAAAGTGGAATAGACCTGACTTCCCAAGTACGAGTAGCATTTCCCATTAGTTCTCATCATTATTATCATTCCCATGCCATTATCATTATGCATTTCATACATCGTTTCACTTCTCAATCATTATTATCATTCCCATGCCATTGTCATTATGCATTTTATGCATTGGTTCATTTCTCATGAATACATAAATTTCCATGCAGCACATCGGTTCTCAAAGCCTATCATTCACATGCATGCATACATACACATAGAAAACTCAATTAGCCATTTATTTGGCTTGAGCATCGCCTACCAAGTTTTAAGGAAGGTGATAAATGTCTTTTATACACTTATTTTGGTCTATAAACTTAGCATTTATACATTCAATGAGCATGATTTCTACTTGATTTGGTTCTATATATGGTTATGTAGATATGGAGCATGTGTTAAAGCGGACATGGAGCAAAAAGAGTGATTTTTGCTGCATGATGGGAGTGAAATGAAGCTTGGAGACATGGTCGGGTTTCGAATTAAAAAGAAGCAAAAGAGTATCGAAAACAAGAAGTTGAAGATGATAAAGCAAGAGGCCAAAGAAGAAGGCTAGCGGGCTTACAGCGGTATGCATACCGTTGTAGTACCGCTATAAGACTTAGTTTCTAGAGCTCACGGTCTTACAGCGGTATGCATACCGCTGTAGGACCGCTTTAGGAATTATTTTCTAGAGTTCATGGGTCTACAGCAACAAGCATACCGCGGTAGGACCGCGGTAGGGTTCAAAGCTTCGTGACAAGGCCGTTTTAAGCCCGTTTTAATCCAAATAAAAAGGAAATAGACTCCTTCAAGGTGAAGGACTTTGATAACCTAAAGAGGGCTATATAAAGGCTTATTTTTGGGAGATTAAGGAGTTTTTGGAAGAAGGAGAAGACAGCAAGTCGAGGCAAAAAGAGGATTCTCTTGAAGATCTTCGGTTTTGGTTTTATTTTTCTGTTCTTTATTCTTTGCAACATCATGAACTCCGTTTTTATTACTTTTTCTTTGGTTCAATCTATGTTAGGCTAAGTACTTTGTGGCTAGGGTGATTGATGAAACCTAGTTCAATGATGGTTTAATTTAAAGTATTTGGGTTTTATGTTATTCTTGTCTTTTGAGTCGATCATTTATTATGCACTAATTTCGTTTTGATGCTTGACCGCCATTAGAACGTGTTTGTGATTTATATTGCTTTCGAGAGATTCAATATAGATGAGCACTTGATAATAAATGACATAAGGTTCGATAATAGGTAGAGATACCGTTATGCCTTGTGAAATCTTATTTTGATGATCATTGTGGATAAATGCATGTTTGTATATTTGCAGATTAATTAGAGATAATTAATCTCATATGTGAGCATAGATTCGATTGACCATCGAGAGAGACTTTTGATTAACTTAGGATCATTGATTTTCTTCTCAAAGCAAGAATTATGAAACCCGATCACTGAAAGATTAAACCATTTATAGAACTATGGTGGAATCATGAACCCTAGTGCATTAGATTTCTATATTTAAAACTTAAAGAGTTATTTTGTGTTTTCTTTTTGGTGAGTTAGTTTTAACTTATATAAAACTTCTATTGATTATTCTTTTAATTGTGTGTGGCTTATTAAAGTTAATAGTGGTTAAAGTAGGGATTAAAAGCTAATCCTCGTGGGAACGATACTTGATTCATCATTATATTACTTGTTGAGATTCCGTTCACTTGCAGGAAAGAAAAAGGTGAACAGTAGGAATATCAACTTTTAATTTATAATCATTGTTATCCCAATGGTTGTGCTAATGCGCATTCCTCCTAACCCTTCTTCTACTAGGGCTCGCTATTGCTCGACCAAAATATCCTCTTCATCACTCTCTTCAGTCACTGGTCTTCTAGGATTAACAAGGACATGATTAATTGGTGGTCTTCCCGCTCTGGCTTGATTCACCCTATTATTAATGTTCCTGTCATCATCAACTCGTAGTAAGGTGCCCAATTGGTTGTTGATTTGCTCTAATCGTTGCTGGATGGTACGAGCCTGGTTGCTACCGTTAACTTCAAGATTAGCCATCTAATTAGTTGATTAACCGCTCTAACACCACCTGACATAAAGTGTACCGTGTGTGTGAAAAAGACACACCAAAATAAACCCTTGAAAGAACAAACTTCAAGCCAAAGCTTGACTTTCAAGAAGATGCAAAAACAAAATTATTTTGGTAAGAAAACCCAAATAGATTGCTGAAATTTGTATTGAGAAAACTTAATTACAAGCTCTAACTTCTAGGTATATTTATAGTGTTTGGCTAATCCAAATCCATCTAATATTTGTAAATAAAATTCAACTAGAATCTTAATAGAAATAAATCCTAAGTAAAAATCAACTAGAATCTTAATAGAAATAAATCCTAAATAAAATTTACTATAATCCTAATAAAAATAAAACTCTAATCAAACATGAAGTAGAATCTTAAATCACGTAGAAACATGAAGTAGAGTTTGCATATAATAGGAGTGTGCATTCAGCAACTAAGTTTTCACCTTTTGAAGTGGTTTATGGTTTTAATCCATTAACTCCTTTGGATTTAACTCCTTTACCTATGGCTGAGCGTGTTAATTTTGATGGAAAGAAGAAAGCTGACTTTGTTAGGAACATCCATGAAAAGGCTCACCAAAACATTGAAAGGAGGACTGAACAATATGCTAACCAAGCTAATAAGGGGCACAAGAAAATTTTATTTGAGCCGAGTGATTGGGTTTGGTTGCATATGCGGAAAGAACGCTTTCCCGTTCAAAGGCGTTCAAAACTGCTTCCACGGGGAGATGGACCATTTCAAGTACTTGAAAGGATCAATGATAATGCATACAAGTTAGACCTCCCAGGTGAGTACAATGTTAGTGCCAGCTTTAATGTTGCTGATTTGTCTCCATTTGATGTAGGTGACGATTTGAGGACAAATCCTTTTCAAGAAAGGGGGAATGATGCAAGTCACATAGCTAAAACCCCACAAGACCTGTTAAGCATCCATGGGGGTCCAATGACAAGGGCACGAACAAGGAAAATTACAGGAGCATTAAATGGGCTAATTGAACACATCTCAAATTCAAGCATCATTCAAGATTCTAATATGCCTGAATTAAGTATTCAAGATAGTCAATGCTTTGTCAATGTTATCCAAGTCTCTGAAGGTAATCTGGGTTGATTGATTGATTGAGAAGATTTGGGGTTGATTGATTGACAAGATTGCAAGATTTGGGAATGATTGATTGATTGAGAAGATTTGGGGTTGATTGATTGATTGGTTGATTGATTGACAAAATTTCAAGATTTGGGGTTGATTGATTGATTGGTTGATTGATTGACAAAATTGCAAGATTTGGGGTTGATTGATTGATTTGCTGCTTGATTGACAAGATTGCAAGATTTGGGGATGATTGATTGATTGACAAGATTGATCCAAGCTTCCCTTATTTCCTCCTTTGTTTTAAATCTTTTCTATTTTAGATAATTCTTGTTTATTTATCAGATTATGTTATTTCTTTCTTGTAATCAATTCCTACTATGCCTAGGATTTGATTTATTTCTTTCTAATTTAGAATTTGAGTTTGGCTATATAAGCCAATGTAACCCGAGAGGAATTTAGTTTTTGATCAATATTATTTGTGAGAGTTTTCTCTTTGGTTCTTCAACGAACTACTTTGAACTTATCAAGATTTTATCTTGTGGCATTCATCATTGACTTATCACTCACAACTCTTCTCATCTATCTTGAGTGTGGCGTCAACCCTACTTTCTTATACCTTTGGTTCTTATCTCTTTATAGATAACAAGTCAAGATCCTTTGTTTTCTTTATTATGAATTTGTTTTAGAACGATCATTGGCAAATGAACCATTTTTGATCGTCGGGTCTCACCTTCCTTCGTAGGGTTCACATCAAAGGGTCACACACTCAAAAAGACAAAAATGAAGTCCTGTTTATACAGAACTTAAATACATAACATCCATTAAAGAAAAATTGAAAAGTTATAAATAAAACTTTAAATGTGGGATGTTTGGCATGCCATATTTGAATGCCAAACTTTAGTTGCAAATGAAGAATATCAAGGTGGAGACATATATGAAAAATAAAAAATTAAATTAACTTTAATTAAAGAAAAATATTACAAATCTTAACTCGTTTTCTAAGAACAAAGCATTCTTGAAGAATCCTTTAACAGCTTAAAGAAGGGTTCTCTCTCCATTGGGGAACACATTAGACAATAAAAATCTATAAATGCAAAAACCTATACACTATTAACATGTCTATTTTAGAAAAGTGAGAAAGCGTTAGCTTTGGACCAAAAACTTTCTTGGGCCAATGTCTACAAATAAATAGTTTCCTTCTCTTAACTAATTTGTTCCTTCTCTATAGAATCATGAACCAAAATGTTAGATTGTATTCTCTTTGTTGTTTTCAGACCATTTTGAATTTTAATTTTTTCAAATACTATTTTACTATTTTTAAAAATACATTTTCGAAAACAAACAAAATTTTTGTAAAGAAAATCCAAAACAATATTTTGTTGTTTTGGGTGTTTTCAGCCAAAACACATTGAAAACAAAACAAAAAAAACAACCCCCACCCCTAATTTTAAAAATAGTATATTTATATTATAATTAACATATAAAATTTTATATAATATATTATTAAGTGTATTACATATATTATGTATAATAATATTTAATATAAAATATTATATTAAAAAGAGTTAATTTTATTATTTAATAATCAAATTTATTGAATAAAATATCATAAAATATTTTTTTCAAAATTTTAAAATAGACGTGTTTTCTAGTATTTTGTTTTAAGAAACAGTTTTTCAGAATGATAAAAAGAACATGTTTTCAAAAATTTCAAAACAGACACTCAAAACACAAAATTGAAAATAAATTCAAAACTCAAAATTGAAAATTGAAACATGAAAAGAACACCACCTTAGCTTCACAATATGTACAACTTTTAAACTAATTACAAACGATATGTAGAATACCTAGATTGCAGTGGAATAATCACAACTGATTTGTCTAACAACCTTCGTGGAAGAAAATTATAAAAATTTTCTTATACGTCCACCATTTATCCGCCCGAGGCTCAAATAGTGATGCTGGAAACAATATTTGAGCGATTAGAAACTGATTCTAATTGTCGTTTTTTTTCATTAGACTCTATGCCTATTTATAGATATCACACAGATATAGATAGACATATCTCTTTAAGAATTTGAATCTAATTCAAATTCTAATCAGTTATCCCATCATATTGTTAAAATTCAAATGCAAGTGAATTTGAAACAAATTCAAATTCTAAACATTTATCTTATCATTAGGAAACTTATACCTATATAACTGCAATTCTAACAATCTCCCACTCAGGTACATGGGATAATGCTCAACTCATCTCCTCACCCAAGATGTCAAGGGTGCGACCTTGATGACAATGATAAGAGTATTATATAAAACAATCACCAATGGCAACATAGTATTGCTGTAAACAGAAATATATAACACTACAAGAAAAATAGTTTTTAACGACGAAATTTACTGACGGAATTATTCCGTCGCTAATTAGTGACGAAAAACCCGTCACTAAATTTAGCAACATAAATCTCGTCACAAAAAAATAAAAAAATATTAAATAAAAAAAATTATAATTTAGTGACGGGGTCAACCCTGTCGCTAAAAAATAAAAAATAAATAAATAAATAATTCAAATTTAGCGATAAAATTAGTGATGGAAATTCTGTAGCTAAAAAATAAAAGATATTAAATAAAAAATTAAAATTTAGAGACGGGGTCCGTCGCTAAAAAATAAAAAAAAATTAAATAAAGAATAAAAATTTAGCGACGGGTCAACCTTGTCACTAAAAAATAAAAAAATAAATAAAAAATAAAAAATTTAAAATTTAGCCACGGGGTGACCTATCCCTAAAAAATAAAAAAATTAAATAAAAAATTAAAAATTTTACATTTAAACATATCATAATAATTTTTACTAACATTAATATTAGTAGAAATTAAACTAATAATTTTTTAAATATATTACAAATTAAAATCAAAATAAAAACATAATTTTTCAGTACTAATATAATAATTAATAAAGTTTTATTTGAATTAATAAAAAAATAAAATTAAAATTAATATTCATTTTCCTTTACTAACATTAATATTAAAATTAATATCAATAAATAAGTTTGAGAAACTTTGGTGTATAAACATAATTCTGAAATATTTTAAAAATAATACTATAAATATATTTTATGTACATCAATAAACATGAAGGCTTCCAGATCAGCTGGATCGCCTACAGAATTTGGTCATGAGAGGTTAGGGGTTCAAATATGGAGATAATAGGTGGGAGTAATATTCCAACCCTGCCACGTAGCGAGCAAAGGCGCAACCACGTGGTGCACATGAGGGGAGGTCAGGGCCTAGCACGCGTTGAATTTTTGGGTTGAATTTAGTGACTGAATTAGAGACGGGCAATAAAAAAATTAAATAAAAAATTAAAATTTAGCGGCGAGGTCAATCTCATTGCTAAAAAATAAAAACAACTAAAATTTAGCGATAGAGTCAACCCCATCGCTAAAAAATAAAAATTAAAATTTAGCGACCGGCTCAACCCCGTCGCTAAAAAAAAAATAATTAAATAAAAAAATTAAAATTTAGTGACGGGTTAACTCCGTCACTAAAAAATAAAAAATAAATAAATAAATAATTCAAATTTAGCGACAGAATTAGTGATGGAAATTCCGTCGCTAAAAAATAAAAAAAATTAAATAAAAAATTTAAAATTTAGTGAAAGGTAAACGAGTAAAAAATAAAAAATATTAAATAAAAATTAAAATTTTAATTAAAAATTTTACATGTAAACGTATCACAATAATTTTTTACTAACATTAATATTAGTAAAAATTAAACTAATAATTTTTTAAATATATTACAAATTAAAATCAAAATAAAAACATAATTTTTCACTACTAATATAATAATTAAAAAAGTTTTATTTGAATTAATAAAAAAATAAAATTAAAATTAATATTCATTTCCCTTTACTAACATTAATATTAAAATTAATATCAATAAATAAGTTTGAGATATTTTGGTATATAAATATAATTCTGAAATATTTGGAAGAGAATACTATAGATATATTTTATATACATCAATAAACATGAAGGCTTCCAGATTGGTTGGCTCGCGTGCGGAACTTGGTCATGAGAGGTTAAGGGTTCGAATCTGGAGATAATAGCTGGGAGTAATATCCAAGCGTTGCCACGTGGCGAACAGAGGCGCAACCACGTGCCGGACATAAGGGGAAGTCGAGGCCTAGCGTGCGTTGAATTTTGGGGTTGAATTTAGTGACAGAATTAGCAATAAGCAATAAAAAAAATTAAATAAAAAATTAAAATTTAGCGTCGAGGTTAATCTCATCGCTAAAAAATAAAAAAAATAAATAAAAAAATTAAAATTTAGCGACGAGGTCAACCTTGTTGCTAAAAAATAAAAATAAAAATTAAATAAAAAATTAAAATTTAGCGACGAGCTCAACCCTGTCGCTAATTCCTTCGTGCGTTGAATTTTGGGGTTGAATTTAGTGACAGAATTAGCAATAAGCAATAAAAAAATTAAATAAAAAATTAAAATTTAGCATCGAGGTCAATCCCATCGCTAAAAAATAAAAAAAATAAATAAATAAATTAAAATTTAGCGACGAGGTCAACCTTGTTGCTAAAAAATAAAAATAAAAATTAAATAAAAAATTAAAATTTAGCGACGGGCTCAACCCTGTCGCTAATTCCTTCGCTGATTAGCAACGGGTACAATCTCGTAGCTGATTCCATCGCTAAAAAAATCCCGTTACTAACCTAGTCACTAAATTTCAGCGACGCCCTTTTTAGAAACGAAAAAGTATCCATCACTAAATCTGTCACTAAAATATTTAGCAACGGATAAAACGTTGATTTTTTGTAGTGTGAGGGTAATGTCATTTATACCTTAGATAATAAATAATACATCAATCAAATGCTTCCAATCTCTCGAGAGTAATTCTAAATAGCATTTGATCATCAATCGAAGTTCTTGCACTCATGACCACCACACTGATGATCGTCCGGACTATGAGTTGCAAAACTTACAAGATGTGGTATAAATTATCTTTCCCAAAATTCGAATCAATCCATCTCTTGGTTCAACCATTTGCCCAGTCATGGCCCGCCTAACTACTTTCTTGCTGGCCAAGTGGGTAACATGCTAAAGTAATATAATTGAACCTCAATTTCATGAAACAATTTTAGGTTAGAAGGTGTAATACCTAAGAACTTTGGGTAATTAAGAAATGAATATTTTATTAGAAAAATGGAATTTGTGGAAAATAAATATCAGAATAGTCTGAGAAATTTACTGAATCGACTATAGGGAGTACCTTGGAGTCGAGATGCCTAAATAAAATGATATAGTAGTGTCGAGTATTTCAAGGAATGATTTATGGTATCGAAAGAAATAGGATTAGAAATTATTTTCGGTATAGTTAAAAATGCAGTTACGGGATAGGCTGTAAAATCGAATAATCGTAGGGAGCCTCCAAAAAGTAAACGAAATCCTAAGAGTATTCATATTCAACATGTAGAGCAACACTTCAGTGGTTTCTGGAAGAAACAAAAGGGTTTGAGGCCAAAACAAAGATTTGGGCCAAAGTACAGTTTACCGAATTCGTTGGAGGGAGGTCAAGATGATGAATTTTTGGAATCTTCCAAGAAGGAATGAAAGTTTTTAGGACTTGAGTGACTCAATGGAAATATTGAAAAGTTCAGGGGCTTTGTGAAAATGGGTCAAGGCATAAGAGACAAAAAATAGGGGTTGAAAGTGTAATTTTTCAAAGTGGAAGAAGGAAGGTGTTAGATTTGAATAGCAATGGCACCAACACCAAGAGGGGGGTGAATTGGGTTGTTTTAAAAATTTGATTGAAGTTGAAAATCCTTTTGATGAAAAATGAGAATTTAGTGAAAGTGAGGATTAATGAAATGCTTGGAACAATAAAAGAAATAAAGAGCACAAGCAAATAAGAGACACAACGATATATAGTAGTTCGGCTTAAACCAAGCCTAATCCACTACCTTAGCTCCTCACTAAGAATTTTTTAATTAATCCACTAAAAATCTCCTATCTCTCCGGATAGGCCCTCTAGCAACAAGCTAGGCATTTACAACCTCTTTCTTAAACAAACAAGTCCTCTAGCTATCTTGCTAGGAAATACAACCCCTTGCTTCAACAAGCAAATCTTCTAACACTCTTGCTAGGAAAATCAAGAATAATGCAACAGAAGAGGATCTAAGAGTAGACACTCTTAGTTACAAGATCTCTCAATATAAATATAAGGTTTGAACAAAATAATACAAATGATAATTAAAGCCTTTTAGAGAGAAAAATGAAGCACAAAAGAAACAATTAACCTCTTGAAAGAATGAACACTTGTAAGCTTGAAATCAATTCTCTTGGTTGGTTTGAATCACCTATTTGACTTGTATTTATAGTCCCTTGAGAGTACATTCACGAATCTTGCCGTTGGTAGTGGAAAAACCACTTTGGGTGAGTGGAAAAACTAGCCGTTAGGGGTTTCTGCGACACAAACGGTCGACAGATGCAAGGCATCGGTCGATAGATTAGCAAGAATTCAAAATCTGATCGACAGATCATCTGAACCGGTTGACAATTCTTTATGCACGCATTCTGCCAGTCGACAGATGCATAGGCATCAGTCGACAGATGGTGCACACTATCGAAGCACCACAAAATGACATTCTATCGGTCGACAGATGCAAGAGCATCGGTCGACAGATGGTCTAAAAATAAGAGGCCGGTCGACAGATGATGAGGTATCTATTGACAGATGAAGCCATCCTTCAGGATATGCATATAGTACAACTTATTTACATTTCTTTAGTTAAAGTAAATGTCCTCATTTTGTTTTATTTATATTTTACCTCCATTTACTTTAATACATAAATGTAAATAAGAAAGTACCCATCATTTGGATTCAATAAAAATATCAAAAAAATCAAAATCCATAAGAATAAAAAAGTAAAATTTGGGTTTTAGTACAAACTTAGGATTTTACAATTTTACCACCTCCAAGATATACACTTTCCATTTCTTGAAAAATTCGTTAAAAATCGTTTTAGCACTAATGGATAGAAGAAAACAAAATACCGGGAGATAGTTTTCCAAAATGAAATTATTTTCTTATATGCTTCCTTATAAGGTACTAGTCTTTCAGACTTAGAAAAATATTGAAACGTTATCAAAATGAGTTTCAAGATATGATGCATGAACTAAAGGATTTTTCATATGTTTAAATTTCAAGCCAAAACCTTTCATGCATGCTTCAAAATATGAAAGCTTATTTTGAAATATGATATTAACATAAATGATTTTTCATACTTAAAATTAGATTTTCATCAAACACATTTATGTTCAAGTTGGTCTTTTGCCGTAAAACAATTTTAACTCTATCTTGACCAACAACTTCAAAACTATTTTGAAAATAATTTTAGGAAATTCTTTTAAGACTAAAAACTTGATTTTACAAATCTCCAATTGATATAGAAAATCATAAATCTTTTTGGTTTTCATTTTAACAACTTACTTGAAATTGATTTTTGTTGAAAACCATAAACTTGACTCGATACTTGGAGATCAAAACCAAATGATGTTGTTCATCATCAAAACTAATCACAAGGTAAAACATCAATCTCCCCCTTTTTGATGATGACAAAACCTAAAATCAATTTCAACAAATCTCTCCCCCTTTTTGTCATAAATCAAAAAGGTTTGTTTTCAAGAAATTTAAACTTAAAACACCCCCTTAAACTTATATGACTAGAGAACAAGTCAAACATACTTAGATACTCCCCCTTAAACCAATAACTTAAAAATAGTTGAGTTGTAGGAGTACTTACATGAGAATTCATAAACGCTCCCTTTAGATGACAAAACCAACAAGGTTAGAGAATCAATAATCAATGAGCACATAAATCATAATACAAGTTCTCACTTAAGATGGCACATAAATCATAATACTAGTCATCATGAGTCATTCATATACATGTGCATGATCAAATTTATCAATTAAGACTCCCACTTAATATGATATAAACATTAGTCATACAACTTAAAATTGAAAACTTTCTCTTAAGAGATAGATTATATTCAATTAATAGAATTACATTAGAGCCACAAATCATAGGAATGAACCACATGTACTTATTTTTCATATATTCAAAGGATAAGTAGTCATTTAAAACCAAACAAGTTATGGAATATTTCATGCAAGAAGCTTAAGAATATACATTTCTCTTTTGATAATCATAGCTATACTTGTAACCACACATCAAGAGCAAAATATACCATTTTTCATTTAAACATTCTTTAACTTCCATGTCCATCAAAACAAAAGGGTAAATATATGAATCCAACATCATACGAGTCTAAATGCCAAAGAGGTTAGGAATAAGTTGAGTGCTTATCTCAAATGATGGGACATTCATTTTCCATACGCCAAGCTATGGCATATTTCATGCAAGAGATATAGTTTATTAGACATTAAATTAACCAAGGCATATATTCAATCCATATATTCAATGTCTTTTCAAGAGATCAAACCATAGGTATCATATCCCAAACTTAGGATTATAATATAAGTTCATTACATATACAGGTATACAAGAAGTAAGATGATCATTTAATTAGCATAATTTCTTACTCAAGTAATACACAAGAGTAAATACCAATTAGCCCAATAAGTATATACATGCATGTCTTATTATAGCCAAAATGCAAAACAAGTTTAGCTTTTGACAATTTAGATCATAAATCACAAAATTTATATATATATTTTCAAAGGATATAGGATTTTACATATCACACACATTTATTGAGTATGTTCAATTAAGCACATATTTTTCAAGAATGTCAAGACACAATCCTTCCTAGTTTACCTCTAGAGTATTCAAATATTTTCCTATCTAGGGGTTTTGTGAATAAATCCACCACTTAATGATTTGTGTTTTTAAATTCTAAATCTCCTTTTTGAGCATGATCCCTAATAAAATGATGTTTAATTTCAATGTATTGAACATGAAACACCAGATTTTTGGTTAGGGCTATAGCACCTGTAATATCATATTTTATTGGAATATTATGAGTTTTTATTCTAAGGTCTTGAAAAATATCACGTTTCTATCTATTCTTGAAAACCCATTTTGTTCTAATTATAGATTTATCCTTGATTCGATCGGTCGGTTCAATTCGGATCGGATAAAATATATATATATTTATTATTTATTTTTATTATTTAATTTTTTTAATTATTATTTTAATATATTATTATTATTGTTTATTTATTTATTTATTTTAATATCCGAACAGCTTTTCGGATTTTCCTCAACACGTCTGCAAACAGCTTTCTGGGATTTGATGCTCGTGTCTAGATGCTGTTGCAGAATTACTGCGCACAACCAAATGCTCTGCTTTTGGTTCTCTCTCTCTCTCTCTCTCTCTCTCTCTATTACTCGTGTAACTTCATTTCCAGCGTCTCTTAGGCTCGCTCTAACCCTCTCTCTATCTCTCTCGTCCATCACTCATCTCCATTGCTTCGATCTACAAAGAAGTAAGTCTCGCACCCATCTATGATATATATGTATATACGTATCATTTGGTTTGGCTGAAATTTTAAACTTAGATCAAAGAAGTTTCAACCATTTGATCTTATTTGTTTTTGAGTATGTTGGTCAAAGGGCCATTGGATGCCAGGTGGTTGCCTTTGATCACCGAAAATCACTGGCTACGATGGTCAGTGGTGACTGGCAACGTATGCATTTTAAATATGGCTGGAAAGAAACCTAGATCTATGAAAATTTAATCGTCAGATCTAGCCCATTTTTAAATATATTCTCCTCCTTGTCTTGGAGGTTCTAATGGTAAGCTCAGATCATAGAAACTTTTGTAAAGTTCTTTGTAGGATAGTTGGGTTCAATCCTAATGAGAATCGTAAGGCAAGTTCTTCTCCCTGTAATCCTTTCTTATAAGTTCATGTTTAGCATTCGTTCCCAGATTATTCAAGACTTTTTGTTCTTGATTTCAGATGATTAACGGACAGTATATATATATATATATATATGCATGAGCAAGTCATGAAGTTTTCCTTATAATGATTTTTTTTTTCAAATATGATCGTTGAATCATTCATGAGATTATTTCATATCGATTGGGATTTTCAGTAGAGTTGTTAGAGCTGTTGCAGAAAATATGTAAACACTGTCATCGTCCATATTTTTCATTTCTGTGATATAAGATTCATTCCTTTCACTTCAAAAGGTTCATCATTTAAAGAGTTTTTCAAGGCATATCTTTACAAAACAGAAACTTAGGTTTTGAAACCAGCATATCACATTACGACATGAACTTCTATTTCGAAATCTCTTTGTTTATATTTTGAAAATTGTTTCTTTGCACTTCAAATTCAGCTTTGTTACTTTCTTAAAAAGGATTGTCTTTACACGGTTGACACCACATCGTGCCATTCAACGATCTTGAGGATTAACTAAGCCGTAGCCTTCACCGACGACATCCTATTTATATTGGCGGTTGTTGTGATGGTTTAGGGTTTTGCGTAGAAACCTGATTGTTTGTATTTTGTGAATAATTTCTCAAAATTTTGGTAAAATAGGTTTATAACCCAAAGGAGACCATAAATCACCTCAATCTTTCAAAGGAATATTGTTAGGATAGGAATTTAGAAATTTTGGATACTGGAATGAGATTGGGGGTTTTCGGTTCGTCCGAGTGCGTTTCAGGAGTTCTCCAGCTTATCCTTTCTCTTTTTCTTTAGAAACAACTAGAAGATCATGTCAAGAATCGGTTTTCCATGCGGTGCTTGCAAGTACTTGAGAAGAAGATGTATCAAAGGGTGCATCTTTGCCCCTTATTTCTGCAATGAAGCAGGAAATACTGATTTTGAAGCTGTCCACAAAGTTTTCGGTACCAAAAATGCCTTCAATCTTCTGAGCCAACTTCCGGTAAGAGACCGTAATGAGGCTGTAACTACAATGATATATGAGGCTCAAGCTAGGATTAAAGATCCGACTTATGATTGTGTATCTGAAATTCTTATTCTCCAACAGTAGGTATGATGAACCCTAAATCCTTAATTTTATTTTATTTTTAAGTTTCTAGACTTAATTTGCAATTATATATGATTTTTAGGTTAATGATCTGCAAATTTATCGAGCCTTTTTGAATGAGATTGTAGACTCTTATGCAAACCTTCAAAATGTTTAGAATCAAATTCCCCCAGAACCCAACCTTATTCCAGAACTGGATCCGAGCATCACCGATGATTTTGTTCATATCGATGAACTTGGACCAGTCGTGTTCGGAAGATATAGGTATTGAGCATTATGAAGGTAAGCTAGATTTGAGGATTATATAATAATATTGTACTCCTCGGATATTTTAAATTTTTTTTTTTTGGTTATGTAATATTGGATCTATGGTTGGAATGATTAGCGAGTACATATCTTATGAATGTGTTGCAATTTAAATATTTTTGAGAGATAGTTGATACTAGGCATTTTTTTATCTTAGATAAGCCTAAGTACATTCTTTTTCCTATTATCTATTCTTATTGTTTCATTTGATCTATGACAAGATACTTCACATGGATTAAAACATACTTTATATCTTTTGACACACGATTGGCGTATGCTAATTAGGTTGTGCTTAAGAATATCTATCAAGATAATATTTCTTTAACACATATCAACATATTTTATTCTCCCCCTTATTCAATACATATCTCAAAACATTATAACTCTCATTTAATTATAGAAATTGATACAAAAAAAAAAAATCATAAAGGTCAAATTCACAATTCAATATCATCAAAATTTATAAGCATAGAGAGTTTAGGGATAGAAACATAACACCAAGATTTTGTTTAATAAAATATTACTCTTGGATGGAAATGCATCCCCTTTTCCTTCATGCTTGATTCATCCATAAAGATTTCTCTTTAAGATTCAGCTTGGTTGATATTTATTTGGATTTTTAGAGGCAAAAACAAGAGAAAAATTGGGAAAATAAGGAAATTATGAGAAAAATAGGTTTTTGATTATTATATGTTGATTAGGGTGCCTTGAGGATTAAATTGAAGTGATTTGTGCAAATTTTGAGTTTGGCACAAAAATCGATGTTGGGCATGCAAATCGAAGTAGTGTGCGCTTTTCGAGGTATCCTGAATTTTGTCAAATGTGAGCAGTTCTAACCCCAAAATTTTTTCATTGTACTTATCCTCTTATAAACTTGATTTGATCCATGCAAATGTTTTGCTGCATGTGAATGGTTTTTACCTATGATGGTTGTTTCATATGGGTATGTCCCAAAATGTTTTATGCATGTACATTGAATTTTGTGCGATAAATTGTGTACATGAAATGTTGTTTATGCATCGTATTATGCTTTGTGGCATTTGAAGTGTTTTTGGGTTGGGATGTAAACTTATGAGGTGGCACTTGAAGTAACAACAGTAAGGAAGCGTGCCAAGGAAAAATACCCACTTGTGACAGGGGCTGAGAGTGGACACCACCCTTGCGAGTCGACAAGTGGCGGGGCTGCGAGTGTACACCACCCTGGACCGACAAGAGGGGGCTGAGAGTGGACACCACCCCAGATGCCTTGCGCGGTAGTATTGTTTCCGAGGTGGACGTGGATAGTGTTGATCATCATTTGACCAGGATTTGTGTTGACGTGTGCTCCGTAAGCTTCTGAGTGGGAACGTAATGATGACAGAGTGGTTCCCAGGATCATGCATTGGCGTTGCTCCCTCTTAAGCTAGGACTGTGTTGTGCCAATGTGTTGATGTGGTTGAATTGCCTTTAGAGAGATTGCATTTTTCCCGGTTAAAGTTTAAGTGCTAGGTGAGTTTCTCTTGGGCCGGGTTTTGTCATGATGTTTCTGTTGTTTCATGTCTTACATACATTCATGAAAATATTTTGAACTCTCACTTAGATGATTCATCATCTTATATTGGACTTTATCCCTGGAATATTCTAATGTTCCAAGTGGTAGCAGTTGTTCCAAAGGGAAAGGAATTATCGAGAATTGACAGCATCTGGTAGGTGGATCGTAGAATATATTTGGATTATATGTATTTCATTTTGATGATGTTAGATGATGATACAGTTTTGATGTTATATAAGATGATTTCGGTTATGTATCATATCAGATTTCGATCTAGTTTTCGCATTTGTTTATGATGATATTACATGTCTTAGCTTGATGTTTTTAAGTTTGATATGCTGAGAAGGTAATCGAGATTGTCGGGGAAGTAATGGATTTAAGAGTTGTGTAGTGGAAGTGCATGTTTAGGAAAGTTCTGACTAAGGAAAGACTTGGTATTTAAGTGTGTCCCATGTGATCCACCTCTCTTTCTTGGAAACTTACTTGGTGTACTATTCACGTACAGACTCTTATATTTCATATTTATGGAGAAAAAATATATCCCCAAAATTCGTGATGGTTAATTTCGCATTTATAACGCCCCTCGGTTGGAGCAGGGTGTTACAGAAGGCATATTTAAATAGGATCTCACGTAGTGACAAAGAGAGAACAATCTTGTCACTTCCCTATAACCGTCGAACAAGCGCATGTTGTATGATGTGCATGCTACGTTGGAGCTCCCACTAACTCCAAATATCGTACATATGTCAGCCCAGTCACCACAAAGGCACTAGCCTGAGTCACTTAAATCATGAGTGCTCACATCCTGCTATTCTCAAGCTTAATATAGAATTCGAAATAGATCTATATTCGACTTCTTCAAATAAGCCTCATCTTAGCCGTACTAAGGCGACAATATCCAATTATGGTGATGTTAAGGCTTAGATAAACACTCATATATCCAATTATGGGAACTGATGTACCATTGGAAATTTGGATTTGTTTAGAGGTCTTCAGGGGTTGATAGGTGGTAAACACATCAGAGTTAGGTGTCATGTCATCGATAACTCTGGAATCTAAGATCCAAGTATCATTCCTAGTAGTGTTTAAGGCTGAAAAAAAATGCAAAATAGGAGTCATTACTTGAGGTCTTACCAGAAGGTTCTTGATGTGCTAAAGAACAACCACCGTCGTCTTGTATGGTCTTCAAGAAGGATTTCAGTTTGGTGATCTCTTCAATGTTGAGGAGATTGAGGTCTGGACTAAAATTTTCTTTTGATTTCCTCAAATTTCTGTCTTCTTCCTGTCCTTTCTGGGATAAATATGATTGAGTGTGAGGACTAATGGCTATACTTGGAAGTCCACCAATTTTGTTAAGGACTGCATCTTTCCCGTGAAGTTTAAAGCAAGTTTCTCGGGTATACCAAGGTTTCTTACAATATATACACCAAAGCCCTTCTCTATTATTCAACCATCCCTGAACACCTGTTTTTCCAGATTTTGAGCGAGAAGATGCTTCCCTTTTATTTGATATCATAGCAGACCCATCAGTGTAAGAACCCCGAAGCATCATTGCCTGTTTGTTTTCTTCACTGCGTACCATGGCAAATACCTAATTTAATGATGGTAATCGCTCTCAACTAAGAATCTGCACCCTTACTTGATCAAAAATAGAGTTAAAGCCAACTAAAAATTCAACAATTCTATCCCTTTCCATAATTTGATTAAGAGTTGTAGCATCAGCGTTGCACATCATCTTAATCTTTTGATATTGATCCAATTCCAGCCATAAACCATCCATACAATTGTAGTACTCAGTGACTATCATCCCCCCTTGTTTAATACTACTTAGTTTGGTTTTTACTTCATATATAACCGATGCATCTTGCACTTTAGAATAAGTTTTCTTAACTACCTCCCATATCTTCTTAATTGAACTTAAAAACATATAATTCCTACTTACCTCAGGTTGCATGGCATTCCATAGCCATAACATAATATGAGGAAATCTTCTACATTTCATACCTGAAAAGTAGGATTTGTTGTTGCCAGTGGAAGAGACGTAAGGTGGTTGAGCTTTCCTCACCCTTTGAGAAAGGTTTGGACTAGCCACGCCCATTGAAGATAGTTCCTACCGTCCAATTGGTAGGAAAGTAGTATTCCCGGTAGCTTGCTTCCTACTGCTCTAATGCTAGTGCTCATATCAGAAGTTACACCAATAATCACTCTAGTTACCCAATCTTCAGGTATTCTTTCACCAATGGTCATATTAGATGCTGAAGCTTTTGGCATACTCACGTGAGAGAGCATGAATGATGGCAATTAAAGTTGAAGGGAAAGCAAAGATGACTAGTTGAGAATTGAACACGAACACAAACGATTTTGATACCACGGGTGGGCTAAATAGACGTTGAAAGTAGAGTTAAAAAATTGGCGGGCCGAGCTAGACCTGGCTAGCCCGTCTCCTGCTTGGCCTACCCATTTCGTGGGTCAGGTCGAATTTGACCTGCAAGGGAGACGAGCTAGGAAATGAAAAATAGGGGTCCAGCACGACTCTATGGCCCTTAATAAATGGGCCAAGCACGAGCTGAGTCGTGGGCCACCAACTATGTAATGCAATATTTTTCTTTCTACTAAATTGTGCCACAATGTGTGATGAATTTGTGTTCACTTTTAACTTCTGTCTGTCTCTCTCTTTTTAAGAAAATAAAATGTTTGTTTGCTTGGGTGAGAGAAGATCTCTAACTTTATGATCAATCGTCAAAGAAATTATGAAAATTTAGATTGCCAAAATGTTTAATTAGCTCGAAAAAGTGGGAAGGCAAATTAATCTAAATTGATTAAAAACTAATAAATAACTACAAATTCCCTTATTTGTATATATAAAATACTAAAGTAATAATACAAATTTCAAAATAAAGAGAACACCAAATATTTACCCTTTATTTGGAATTAGGACTTTTTAATGAAAAATAGACTAACTTATAATATATATTTCTTTTCTTTTCATTTTTTAACTAAATTTTTACTTTTTTTTATACATATTGCAGCTATCTAGCTCCATCAGCAAGTTAATTTTGTGAGGCTAATTTTGTAAAGCTGCATTCAGCAATTCCTTTGGTAAGAGTTGATCACTAAATTGGAAACCGTGAGTAAGAGAGAGAGAGAGAGAGGGGGGAAGTGGCCATTTTGGTGGGTTGGGCCAGGGCCACAAAGTACTAGCTCGACACGGCTTGTATTCTTGGGGTCAAGCCGGATCAGCCCATTTGCTACAATACCAAACCAGGGTGGGGTGGGATGTAGGCCCATGGGCCGCCTGACCCATTTACCAACTCTAGTTGGAGGACCGATCTGGTGCAGCTAGAGGTGAAAGGTTAGTGAACGCGCCTTCAAATGCCGACACATGGGGTCAGAGACAAACTAGCTGCAGTGCGTGGGAACTTCGACAACGATGGGTTTCAAGTGGTTGATCGATCTGATGACGACAAACCCAATGATGGTGGTAGTGCTGGTAAGTGATGGCCGAACAGTGGTGTTTTGACTTTAATAGTGATGGTGCAATGAAGACACTTGAACAAATTGAAGTGATAGTGCAATGAAAATACTAGGGTTTACTGTACAAACCTATTAATGAAACTTTGATACCATGTAAAAAAGAAGAAAGGGAAACGATATTCTCACATTTTATTGATATAAATAAAAAATATTTATATAAGAAGTTTCTTAAAAATTTTCCTAAAATTTAAGATTAGATTACAACTCTAAAAGATAATACAAAGATAATACAAAGATAATGTTATTCTAGGATTATGTTATTCTACTTATATTACAACACTAAAAGATAATACAAAGATAATCTAAAAAATAATATAAGATAATACAAAATAAAATAAATAAACAAAATAACAAGATAATAGATGAGTCTCTTGAAACCTTCAAGACCCCAGCCCCGTCTTATTTAATTTCTTCAACACACCTTCCTGAGTAGAGTTTGAGATAATATTGTGTTCCTCAAGAAGAGTTTGAGATAATATTATGTTCCTCAGGAGAGCGAATAAACCTCCTCAATCTGTGTGTTACAGAATGTAGCTTTTCGTTCAAAGATTCTTCGTTGCCATCATAATCATCATCATTCTCGTAAACTAAATGTATCCCGCACTTCTTAAGGGTAACTCCAGGATCAAATGGAGGGTTGCGCCTTACCACCTGTATTTTATCACCTTCTTCTAGTATTGTAACTAATGGACGATAATCCGGATATCTGCACAAATAAAGTTGATCCTCTTGCGAAGATGGGATTCCTCTTAAGTTCAATACATGATTAAAAACTGCTTTAGTCACCCTGAGGATCTTTGCTTCAACATCGACAATAAAAGGCAACGCGTATCTTGAATCATGATGGATTTGAGAGTTCATGGAGACAACAGCAGCTATAATCACACTCTTAATTGCATTATTTTTCTTTTTGGAAAAGCAAACTTCATCTCGAGTAAACCAATCTGGGATTTCACTTCCAGGTATACCTAAGTTATATAAATTTCTCAAAGCAATCTGCATCCAGAAAAAGTAACTAGTAAAACTCCATGCTGCTTCATTTCATAATATTTGATGAAATGTCAGTGTAGATGCATATGCATACGTGACAGAGAGAGAGAGAGAGGGGGGGGTGTTACCTTGTCAAGTTTCTGTATCACCGCTGAGGCATGAGAACTGCAACCTGCCATGTACAACCTTCTCAAGGACTTCAATTGTTCGATGCCTGGGACATCCACTAGTTTCTCACAATTTGTGAATTCTAGCTCTATCAAATTCTGCAAATTTGAGAGATCAGACAAGCTTTCTAGTGACGTGCAGTTCGCAGCATTCAGTTCGTGTAAACTCGAGGGAAGTGGAGGAAGAACTTTAAGCAATTTGCAGTGCGACAATACAAGCTTTTTGAGAAGCTGGAGTCCTTTCATACTAGATGGGAGACTGTAAAAATCATTGTGACTCAAATTCAAATCCTCTAAAGATGATAACTTCTCAAAATCATCAGGTATCTTCCCGGATATCTTCCAAGCACGAGCATTGAATTCTACTAGCAAGGAAAGATTTGAGAAAGAAGACGGAAGCACCTTCCTCTCTGCACTAGTAGCTGGCTCCAATGTTTCAGAAATCTGACGCACCGGGGGGCAGGGCTTCTTTGCCATTTTCAATGTCCTTAAGTTACAAAGCATCCCAAATGTTTCAGGTAATTCGGTAACGGAAGTCTCCTCCATAAACAGATGGTGCAGGTTCTTCAAGTTTCCAAATGAGGCCGGTAACTTGCTTAGTTTCGTGCACTGGTTCAGTCTCAGCAGGGTGAGATTTTCCAACTTCCCTATAGATTCTGGTAACTCTATTATGACAGCTTTGTTCAAGATTAATGTATCAAGGGCCGACATGTTTCCAATTGAATCGGGTAGTGAATCAAGATTCTTGCAATCTCTAATTTCAAGTTTCCTAAGGGATTTCAAGGAACCAAATTGATCAGGTAAACCAGTGATTGCAGTCCTGTCTAACTGAATCCTAATCAATGAAGATAACCCTTCAATAGAGACAGACAATGTGTGTAAACTCTGACAATCTCCAACTGATAAGTCTTTTAGATAGTATAGTGAACCAACTGATGCTGGTATAACTTCCACTGAACTACCATTAAGCCAGAGACTGGCCAATGATTTAAGATTGCCAATTGAATCTGGAATCACAGTCAGCGATTTACACCGCATCAAATTTAGAATCTCAAGATTTCCCAACTCACCTATAGAATCAGGTAATTCCTCCAATGCGGAACTATGAAGAGAAAGTTCCCTCAAGGATCTAAGCTGTCTCATGCACATGGGTAGTCGCCTTAAGAATTTGCAAGAGTTCAGGGAAAGCCTTTCAAGGCTAGCTAGCCGGAATATAGTTTCAGGTAATTCTTCTATGGCAGTGTTATCAACGAGAAGTTCTTGTAAAGAATTCATGCTGCCAATATTCTGAGGTAAATTTTTAATCTGTGAACAACCAGAGAGAATGAGTACCTTAAGACGCTTTAGCCCAGAAACATCATTGGGAAACTGAACAAGGCTCGAACAATCCTTCAAGTTCAGATGGCGTAAATTCTCCAAGTCCCCTATTGACTTGTGAATACTTTTCAGACTTACGCAAAGCTCGAGTATCAGCTTTTCTAGGGACTTGTAACCAGATAAATCAGGAATTGAAGTTATTTTACAACAGTTATAGAGATTCAGCACCTTCAATTTATTATTCACCTGCAAGATTGATTACTTTTTCCATTGTTTTTCAATCAAATAGAACTAGCTATAAAGAATATGAACAGATACAACACACATACAGATATGTCACATATTAACGTGTCTAAACACACAACTTAAGATAGCTTTGCATTTTAACTGAAGCCTCCAAAATAAAGTTGACAATGACTGAACGTATTATCTAACCAACTAAATAAGAGAGATGGACTACCTAGCTCACTTATAATTTAAGAATGAATTACACATGAACAATCATATACTTTAAATTATCTTACAATAAATGAAGAACATAGCAAAGAGCGAAACGAGAAAACCAACAGAATGCGACCATATATGACACAGCGTGTAGCGTGGGTGTGAAAAAGACATGCCAAAATAAACCCTTGAAAAAACAAACTTCAATAGCTGAAACTTGGCTTTTAAGACGACGCAAAAATAAGACTATTTTGTTAAGAAAACTCAAATAGGTTGTTTTAATTTGTATTGAGAAAACTTAATTACTACCCTTAACTTCTAGGTATATTTATAGTGTTTGTCTAATTCAAATCCATCTAATATTTGTAAATAAAATTCAACTAAAATTCTAATAGAAATAAATCTTAAATAAAAGTCAACTAGAATATTAATAGAAATAAATCCTAAATAAAATTTAACTAGAATTCTAATAAAAATAAAACCCTAATCAAATATGAAGTAGAATCCTAAATCAAGTAGAAACATGAAGTAGAATCTTAAATCAAGTAGAATTCTAAAACTTAAGAAGTATTAAAATATTTTTCCGGCGTGGTCGGGTCGACCTTAGGTTGGGTTTTGATCAGTAACCATATCATTCACCTCCACTTGAGAAGAATTCGTTCTCGAATTGTAATTTGGGTATGACAACTCAACATCCGGCAAATACAAAGAAAGATCAGTAATATTGAATATTTTGGAAATACCCATATGATTAGGAAAATCCACAACATAAGCATTATCATTGATCTTCTTTATAATCTTGTAAGGACCATACTTCTTTGGCTTGAGCTTGTTCTGTTGTCCTACTTCCTATGCTTGTCAGCTGTCGCTTTGTACTTCTTATTCGTCTTGTGCAACTTGTAACACCCCAAATCCCGAAAGGGCGTTACTATAACGTAAGATTCCGGGGATAAAAAAAATTTCAAATAAAACCCATCACAAAAACCATTCCCCGAAGATCCCGTTACACCTTCTCAGTATATCAACTAAGAACCATTAATAAACCAAGATAGGTTCACCAACACATATGCGGAAGCTAGATCGAAACCTTAACAGGTCATAATCGAAACCACTTTATTTATATATAAAGCTGCACCAACGTTTACATGACATTTTCAAAAGTAAATAACATAACTGAAAAGACATAATGTAAACTATCCACTAATTGCCGTCACTCCTCGACGATCCCTTTCCCTTTCGCATCGCTTTCTTCACCTAGAACGTTTGAATATTCTAGGGACATAGTCCAAATTAGATGATGAATCATCTAAGTGAGAGTTCAAAACACATTTTTCATGAATAATGCAAGACATGAAATAAACCAATACACCCGGTAAGCCCTAGCTCAAGAGAATTCCCATGCGTTTAACCCTACCATAGTAAAAGAGCAATCTCTCTAAAAGCTATGCCACCACACCGACTTGACGACACGACGACACAACGCGATTCTAGCTTAAATGGGGCTGCCAACGCATCTCACCAGAATACGTTCCCACCTTAAGCATCCAAGAACCACCATACAATCCCAACTCCAAAATTTCACATGGACCACCTAGTTGTCCTAGTGCAACTTCCCTGACTAAACGGCATGGCACGAAAATCAAGGCAGCTACCCTGACATGCACACCAGCATCAGATACCCCTATTATTCCGTCACGCCCTTGGAGAATTATGGATACACTATCCAGACAACATCCTAGGCTAACATCCCACATGAACAACACTGTATGGACCGCCTAGTCATCCTAGTGCAACTTTCCCAGTCAAACGACCTGGCACGGAAACCAAGACGGCTATGTTGACATGCACACCAGCATTAGATACCCCTATTATTCCGTCACGCCCTTGGAGAATTATGGTTACACTATCCAGACAACATCCGAGGCTGACACTCCATACGTACACATAAAACGCAAGACAATGCCACATTTCACAATTCAATGCATTGTATAAACAACATTTATAAAATGCAATGCACAGTTCAAAACGTTTAGGGACGAACCTCCCTCGTAAAACCAACCGTCACCGGTTATCATTTCAATGCACAAAACCATTTTGCATGAAATCACCACATGTTCAAATTGAACAAGTACAATAAATCAAGTTTTGGTAGCGAACAACTCATAGTAAACCAAGTAGTTTTCCAGACAGAACACTCACAGTAAATCAAGTTTTGGAGGAGAGCCACTCATAAGTCAAAACAAAGTTTTGGGGGCGACCACTCACCTCGACGAATTCAGATCGCTTCGATCCTCGTGCACAACCTCGTTTTGCGTGCCAACTCACAGACACTTCAATTTACAGTCAACCTCGAACCACAACACTTCCTAAGCACCATAATTAATAAATGAAACATTAAAATCCATTTTCCTCAATTTTTTCATAATTTCCTCTATTTTCTCCCATTTTTCACCTCGATAATTCCAAAATAATTATTTCACCAACTATTTTTCCAAATATTTCAACACCATAATTCCTAAAATAATTAAATAAAAATACTGGAGTTAAAATTACGAAAATACCCTTTCTCACACGCTTGCGCGTGGATTCAAGTAAAGGCTGGTGCGTGCAGCTCACGCGCCAGCGTCTTCAACCTCGAGCCAGTCACTGGCAGTTGCTCCGATGGCCACGAAATCGGTAACCCCTTGAAGCTCTCTTAATGTCGATCACAATGTCACCAAAATCAGGCCGAAACAACACCGGTAAGGCCTCCAAAAGTCGATTTACAGGTCGACGGTAGCGGTCCGCCTCTAACCCTCGGCCGAGTTCGAACAACCCTCAAACACACACCAAAATGCTTCAAAATGATTCCAAAGTGATCCTTGATGCCTTACGACCAAAAGCCCTCTATCAAAGTTCCAAAAATCGTCCCAATTTCTTGTAAAAATTTCGAAACCCTCGGCCCCTCTTTTATAGCAAAAACCAAGCTTCCTCCGGCCAATCAACGGCCAAGCTTGGTCCCCAAGCATTCTCTCGTCCGTATAGCACCTCCCCCAGGCTAGCCTCGCCCGTCCCAACTCTGGAAACGGCGGCCACGTGCTGTGGTAGTGCGACGGTCGTCTTCTCCCTTGCGTTCACATTGCAGAGTTTTGTTTTATTGCACTTTCACCCCATGTTTTCATCTAATCTCATTTTATCCCCCACCAAGACACCCATGAACTTTCCAATACTATCACTAAGGCCCACAAGACTTGTACTATTCATTTCATCCTTGAAACCTTCGAAAAATTATCGTTTTGACCTTCCTCGGGCAAATTTAGAAAATTACACTTAGGTCTGGCTGGTCGATTTGACCTTAAATCCATTCAATTCAACCCAAAATCACTTTAGGGTTGTTCTATACATCAAATATTAGTCCTTGACACGCTCCGTTGACTTTCTGGACGTCTCCTACGTCGATTCGATTTTCTCAGCCCGGTCGACAGCTGTACCGAAAACTGTTCCTGATCCAATTTCTTTCATTACTAAAAATCATAGTTTAAATCGCTTGTCGATACTATACCATTTTTCTTAATTGTCTAGGGTCTGGGGTACTCCCTCAGACTAATTCGGTCATCCAAAGCTACGTTAGTGTACTCTATAGTCTCATTTTTTTTGCAAATTCCATTTATGCCCTTCATTAAATATCATTTATATCCTCAAATTATTCCTGGGTATTACACAAATTTTGCTTGACATTTTCCTAAACTACTTGAACGTGCTCGGATAAGTCAATAGCTGCAACACTGAAACCTAGTCCCTTTGGCAATTTTACCAAATCCAACGCATGATTAGGAACTTTCATGTATACAATGGAAAATGGTGATCTTTCTGTTGAGCTATGCATGGCATTGTTGTAGGCAAATTCCGCTTGAGCGATGACTAGGTCCCATTGTCTTGGCTTGTCTTTGCAAACACTGCGAATCAGATTTCCCAAGGTACGATTCACCACATCTCTCTGTCCATCATTCTAGGGATGTGTTGTGCTGCTGAAATTCAAAGATGAATCAAATATCCTCCAGAAAGTAATCCAGAAGTGACTCAAGAACCTTGTATCACAATTCGAAGCAATAGTTTTAGAGACTTCATGTAGTCAAACAATTTCCTTGAAAAACAGTTTGGCTGTAACTACTGCATCTGTTGTCTTCTTACATGGAAGAAAGTGCGTCATCTTGGAAAACTTGTCAACCACTACAAAAACAGAATCCATACCTCGTTGGGTTCGACGTAGGCACAACACGAAGTCCATAGACAAATCTTCCCAAATAGCATTGGGAACAGGCAATGGCATGTAGAGACCAGCGTTAGAAGATTGCCCCTTAGATGTTTGACATATATAACACCACGCCACAATAATAGAAACATCTCTCCTTACTCTTGGCCAATAATACCTTCCCATAACAGCTTCAATAGTCTTGTCTCTGCCAAGATGCCTTGCTAAGCCACCACCATGCAAATCCAAAATAATTTTCTCACGAAGGGATGCATAACTAATTTCTCTTCATGAGAAACCCATCATGTAAATAGAAATCTCCTGACGGTTGCTGAGACATGCATTGTTCCCACACGTGTTTGAAATCCTCGTCTGTCGCACATAATTTTTTCAAGCACTAAAACCCAACAATCTCAACACTAAGGGTCTTGATCAAATCCACACGCTTACTCAAAGCGTCCGGCACTCGATTATGTTGTCCCGACTTATGCACAATTTTATATAGAAATTTATCAATAAAAATAGACCATCTAGCATGCATATCACTCTTCAATTGCCTTTGGGTACTCAAATACTTAAGAACTTGGTGATCAATGTAAAGAACAAATTCTATGGCAAACAAGTAATGCTCCCATGTCTTAAGAGCCCTCACCACTGCATAAAACTCCTTATCATAAGTAGACCACTTTCTTCTGGCTTCACACAACTTCTCATTAAAAAATGCAATTATTCTCTTCTCTTGGGACAACACAGCACCTATATCCACTCCACTCGCATCACACTCAACCTCAAACAATTTGTCAAAGGCTGGCAAAGCTAAGACAGGAGCGGTACATAATTTCTCTTTTATCAAGGTGATACATTGCTCTTTTTTTTCACCCTAATGGAACTTTCCTTTCTTTAAACACTCAGTAATTGGAGCCACAATACTACTAAAGTATTTGATAAACCGCCTATAGAAAGTTACTAATCTATGGAAACTTCGCACATCACTAACATTTTTAGGGGTTGGCCACTTTCTTATAGCTCGCACGTTTTCCTCATCTATCTTTATGCCCTCTTTGCTTATAACAAAGCCCAAGAACAACAAGCTCTCACTCATAAAAGTACACTTATTCAAATTAGCATAAAGTTTGTCTTCCCTCAACACACTCAACACATCCCAAATATGCCCCACATGCTCATTAATAGACTTACTGTATATCAAAATATCATCAAAATACACCACAATGAATTTACCAATGAAAGGGTGTAATACTTGATTCATTAGTCTCATGAAAGTACTTGGTGGATTGGTTAGTCCAAAGCGCATGATTAACCACTCAAACAACCCATCTCTCGTCTTGAAAGCTTTCTTCCACTCATCTCCAGGTCAAATTCGAATTTGATGATAATCACTTCTAAGATCAATATTGGTAAAAATCACAACCCTATCAAGTTGATCAAACATGTCACCGAGCCTAGGGATTGGAAACTTGTACCCAATAGTAATCTTGTTGATGGCTTTATTGTCAACACACATCCTCTAACTCCCATCTTTCTTTAGTGTCAATAATGTTGGCACTGCACATGGACTCATGTTAGTCTGAATGTGCCCTTTTCTCAACAATTCCTCTACCTGCTCACGCAAAATCTCATTCTCCCTAGGACTCATCCTATAGTGTGGTAGGTTAGGCAAGCTAGCACCAGGAATCAAGTTAATGTGGTGTTGAATATCCCTCATAGGAGGTAGCTCATTAGGTAACTCCTTAGGAACCACATCGTGAAATTCTTCCAACAATCCTGGCACTTAGTGTGGTAGGTTAGGCAAGCTAGCACCAAGAATCAAGTCAATGTGGTGTTGACTATCCTCATAGGAGGTAGCTCATTAGGCAACTCCTCAGGAACCACATCATGAAATTACTCCAACAATCTCGGCACCTCCACTAGAATTTGATTAACCTTCAGTGGCTCACTCACGCTCTCTCCCTTGACAACCAATAAGTGAACCTCTTGAGTATCCTTATACTTCTTCACAAACTTAGTGTGCTTATGTGTAATGGTAAGAAAATTTTACCCTTCACTTTAGAAGCTTTGGTTTGGTTCTTTGCCACTATGGGTAACAAAGTATAACGCACACCTTCTTTCTCAAGTTAATATGTGTTCTTCCTACCCGAGTGCTTAGCATCCACATCAAATTGCCAAGGTCTTCCAAATAAAATATAGCAAGCATCCATATCAACAATATCATAATAGATTTCGTCAAAGTACTTACCAATAGAGAAAGGCACCTTGCAGTGTTCATCCACATGTATCCCACCAACTTCTTTGATCCATCCAATCATGTAAGGGCTTGGATGTTTTTCAAGAGTTAACTTCATCTTCGCCACCACGTCTCTTCCTATGATGTTCTCCTGACTTCCACTATCAATAATCAACTCAAAGATTTTTCCTTTCATCGTACACCTCCTGTGAAAAAGCTTGTGTCGTTGAGAAGTATCTTCATTCTTTTGAGATAGTACTAACTTCCTCATTACACAGGTATACTCCCCATGTCCATAATCTTCATCGTCATCCTTCCCATCAAGCCCGCAACATACTTCCTCTTCAGTGACGTCGTCCTCCTCCCTTTCTACAATATTTACTATTTTTCTCCTTGGGCAATCATTAGATCGATGCCCAACTTCATTGCACTTGAAACACTTTAAAGGAATAGGCTTTGCATAAGGATTAGGAGATTTTGGAATATTAGAAGTAGTACCTCGAATGTTTTCCCCTATTGTAGCCTTAGTAAGGTTGACTGTATGAGGTGGATTGGAGGGTTGTGCTCTCTGAACCGACTTACCTTTATCAAAAGCTGCTTGTTTATTTCTATTCCCACTATACTGACAATAGTTGTCATTAGGGTCTCTCACTCAACATTAACTCAGCCTTTAAAGCCAAGTTCCTTACTTCTTGCACACTTCTAGACCCCAATTTTATCACTAATAGCAGGCTTCAATCCATTCAAGTAACGAACTGCTTATTGATTATCACTTTCTAATAATTGGTTTCTCCCCGCCAAGCGTAAAAACTCAGAGGTATATTCATTTACACTCTCCATTCCCTATGCACATCTTTGATAAGCTTCAAACATTTATTATTCATAATCAAGGAGTAAAAACCTACCTCTTAGCAACCGTTTCATTCGTCTCCATGTTTGAACTGGCTCTTGGCCTTCCCTTGGTCTTGTCTCTCTCAATCGCTCCTACCAAACAGATGCACCGCCCTTCAATCTGTAAGCCACTGACTTTACTTGTCATTCATTTGGGATCTCCATATATTTGAAAAAATAGTCAATCTCAGTGATCAAATCCAGGAACCCCTCAATATCAAGATCTCCACTAAAGGTAGGAATATCAACTTTTAATTTATACTCATCGCTGCCCCAATGGTTGTGCTGATGCGCATTCCTCCTAACCCCTCTACTACTAGGGCTAGCTATTGCTCGACCAAAATATCCTTTTCATCACTATCTTCAATCACTGGTCTTCTAGGATTAACAAGGACATGATTAATGGGTGGTCTTCCCACTCCAACTTGATTCACCCTATTATTAAGGTTTCTGTCATCATCAACTCGTAGTAAGGTGTCCAATTGGTTGTTGATTTGCTCTAATCGCTGCTGGATGGTACGAGTTACTTCCCGTTCTTCGATTGCTCTCCAAATCGCGGACAACCCCTAATCACCATCACGAGCCTGGTTGCTACCTTTAACTTCAAGATTGGCCATCTAATTAGTTGATTAATCGCTCTGATACCACCTAACGCAACGTGTACCATGGGTGTGAAAAAGACACACCAAAATAAACCCTTGAAAGAACAAACTTCAAGCCGAAACTTGACTTTCAAGAAGATGCAAAAACAAAACTGTTTTGGTAAGAAAACCCAAATAGGTTGCTGAAATTTGTATTGAGAAAACTTGATTACAAGCTCTAACTTCTAGATATATTTATAGTGTTTAGCTAATCCAAATCCATCTTATATTTGTAAATAAAATTCAACTAGAATCTTAATAGAAATAAATCCTAAGTAAAAGTCAACTAGAATCTTAATAGAAATAAATCCTAAATAAAATTGAACTTTAATCCTAATAAAAATAAAACCCTAATCAAACATGCATGAAGTAAAATCCTAAATCACGTAGAAACATAAAGTAGAATCCTAAATCAAGTAGAATTCTAAAACTTAAGAAGTATTAAAATATTATTCCGTCGTGGTCGAGTCGGCCTTGGGCCAGTTCTTAATCAGTGACTGCATCAATATATCTCGCGTGGATATCAAAAGAGTAAAAAGCCATAATTGATGGCATCATAAGCACCAAGAACATACAATCTTTGGCATATCACCATAGTCCATGGCGATATCATCTACCATAACAAAATGCCTTTTCATTTACTAGAATAAATTCAAATCATTTTTCTTTTTAATTTTTATAAACAAATGCTCATAATTTAAGACTGTGATTGATCGTGGAAAAGTGAATAGATTTCTTTTTTTTAGTTAATCACTCTCTCAATTCAATTTCTCGGTTTGAAACTATTTGTTTTAATCAATCACTTCCTCACTTCAATTTTTTTATTTCTCATTCTTTTAATTCATTGTGAATCATAGCATTCTTCCTTGGGCTATATTGTTGTGACTAGTTCAAGCTCGCAATACAAAGTTACAAGCCTTTAACCAATACTCTAGCCCTGAATCCATATAATTTAACATTCTTCTTTGAAAATCGAAAAGTCAAGAAAACTAACTCTAAATTTACATCTTACAATAACAATGGCTAGCAAGTTTCATAGATCCTAGATCCAACATGCTAATGGGATGTGAAACAACAAAAAATAATGAAATTGTATGAAGAAGCAATTTATTCCCAACGTTTTGTTGGAGAAAAAAAAATAATAAACGAAGATATTGCAGAAGCAATAGTAAAGCCTCAAAGTTAAACAAAGAGACAAAAATAAAAAACAAAAATGTAAGAAGAAGAAAACTAGAATTTGAAGAAGGATATCTTCTTTTTTTATTGAATTGAAAGCTCACCTTAAGGGTCACACACTCAAAAAGACATAAATGAAGTATTGTTTATATAGGACTTAAATACATAACATTAATAAAAAAAACTAAAAAGCTATAAATAAAACTTTAAATGTGGGATGTTCAACATGCCATATTTGAATGCCAAACTTCACTTGCAAATGGAGAATATAAAGGTGGAGACATAAATGAAAAATAGAAAATTAAAGTAACTTTAATTAAAGAAAAATATCACAAATCTTAATACGTTTTTTAAGAACAAATCACTCTTGAAGAATCCTTTCACAGCTTAAAGAAGGGTTCTCTCTCCATTGGAGAATACATCTGATAATAAAAATCTATAAATGCAAAAAGCTATACACTATTAACATGTCTATTTTAGAAAATTGAGAAAGCGTTAGCTTTGGACCAAAAACTTTTTTGGGGCAATGTCTACAAATAAATAGTTTCCTTCTCTTAACTAATTTGTTCCTTCTCTATAGAATCATGAGCCAAAATGTTAGACTATATTCTCTTTGTTATTTTCAGACCATTTTTAATTTTTAATTTTTAAAATACTACTTTACTATTTTTAAAAATGCATTTTCGAAAACAAACAAAAATTTTGTAAAGAAAATCCAAAACAACATTTTGTTGTTTTGGGTGTTTTCAGTCAAAACACATTGAAAACAAAACACGAAAAACAGCCCCACCCCTAATTTTAAAAATGTAGTATATTTATATTACAATTAAAATATAAAATTATATATAGTATATTATTAAGTGTATTACATATATTATATATAATAATATTTAATATAAAATATTATATTAAAAATAATTAATTTTATTATTTAATAATCAAATTTATTGAATAAAATATCATAAAATAATTTTTTCAAAATTTCAAAGTAAACGTGTTTTCTAGTATTTTATTTTAAGAAACAGTTTTTCAGAATGATAAAAAGAATGTGCTTTTAAAAATTTCAAAACAGACACTCAAAACACAAAATTAAAAATAAATTCAAAACTCAAAATTGAAAATTGAAACATGAAAAGAACACCACCTTAGCTTCACAATATGTAGAACTTTTAAACTAATTACAAACGGTATGTAGAATACCTAGATCCCAGCGGAATAATCGAAATCAATTTGTCTAACAACCTTCGTGAAAGAAAACTATAAAAAAATTTCTTATACGTCCACCCTTTGTCCACTCGAGGCTCAATAGTGATGCTGGAGACAATATTTGAGCGATCAGAAACTGATTCTGATTGTTTTTTTTCATTAGACTCTATGCCTATTTATAGATATCATACAGATATAGATAAACATATCTCTTTAGAAATTTGAATTTAATTCAAATTCCAATAAGTTATCCTATCATATTGTTAAAATTCAAATGCGAGTGAATTTGAAACAAATTCAAATTCTAAACATTTATCTTATCATTAGGAAATTTATTCCAATGTAATCGCAATTCTAACAATCTCCCACTCGGGTACATGGGATAATGCTCAACTCATCTCCTCATCCAAGACGTCAAGGGGTGCGACCTTGATGACAATGATAAGAGTACTATATAAAACAATCACCAATGCAAACATAGTACTACTGTAAAAAGAAATAAATGACACTACAAAAAAAATAGTTTTTAACGATGGAATTTAGTGACGGAATTATTCTGTCGCTAATTTTTTTAAATATTTTTTTAATTTAGCGATAGAAAACCAGTCACTAAATTTAGCGACGAAAATCCCGTCACTAAAAAATAAAAAATATTAAATAAAAAATTAAAATTTGGCGACGGGGTTAACCCCGTCGCTAAAAAATAAATAATTCAAATTTAGCGACGGAATTAGCGATGAAAATTCTGTTGCTAAAAAATAAAAATATTAAATAAAGAATTAAAATTTAGTGACGGGGTCAACCCCATCACTAAAAAATAAAAAAATTAAAATTTAGCAACAAGGTGACCCATCGCTAAAAAATAAAAAAATTAAAATTTAGCAATGGGTTAACCCCGTTACTAAAAAATAAATAAATAAAAAATTAAAAATTTTACATTTAAACATATCATAATAATTTTTACTAACATTAATATTAGTAAAAATTAAACTAATAATTTTTTAAATATATTACAAATTAAAATCAAAATAAAACCATAATTTTTCACTGCTAATATAATAACTAATAAAGTTTTATTTGAATTAATAAAAAAATAAAATTAAAATTAATATTCATTTCCCTTAACTAACATTAATATTAAAATTAATATCAATAAATAAATTTGAGAAATTTTGGTGTATAAATATAATTCTGAAATATTTGGAAGAGAATACTATAAATATATTTTATATACATCAATAAACATGAAGCTTTTAGATCGGCTGGCTCGAGTGCGAAATTTGGTCATGAGAGGTTAAGGGTTCGAATCCGGAGATAATAGTTGGGAGTAATATCCCAGCACTGCCACGTGGCGAGTAGAGACGCAACCACGTGGCGCACATGAAGGGGGGCTGGGGTCTAGCGCACGTTGAATTTTGGGGTTGAATTTAGCGACACTAATTTGGGGTTGAATTTAGCGACATAATTAATGATGGGCAATAAAAAAAATTAAATAAAAAATTAAAATTTAGTGAAGGGGTCAACTCCATCGCTAAAAAATAAAAAAAAATAAATAAAAAATTAAAATTTAGCGACGGGGTTAACCCCATCGCTAAAAACTAAAAAAATTAAATAAAAAATTAAAATTTAGTGACGAGATCAACCCCATCACTAAAAAATAAAAATTAAAATTAAAATTTAGCAATGGGTTCAACCCCATCGCTAAAAAATAAAAAATAAATAAATAAAAAATTAAAATTTAGCCACGGGGTGCGACGGGGTCAACCCCGTCGCTAATTCCGTCGCTGATTAGCGACGAGACCCCTGTCATTGATTCCATCACTAAAAAAATTCGGTCGCTAAATTTCAATGTCTTTTTTAGCGACGAAAAAGTACCCATCACTAAATCCGTTACTAAAATATTTAGCGACAGATTTTGATGTTTTAGCGACAGAATTTTTCGTCTCTAAAATGTTGATTTTTTGTAGTGGCATGAGGGTAATGTCATCTATGTCTTAGATAATAAATAACACATCAATCAAATGCTTCCAATCTCTCGAGAGTAATTCTGAATAGCATTTGATTATCAATCGAAGTTCTTGCACTCATGACCATGACACTGATGATTGTCTAGATTATGAGTTGCAAAACTTACAAGATATGGTATAAATTATCTTTCCCAAAATTCGAATCAATCCATCTCTTGGTTCAACCACTTGTCCAGTCATGGCCCACCTAACTACTTTCTTGCTGGCCAATTGGGTGACATGCTAAAGTAATGTAATTGAACCTCAATTTCATGAAACAATTTTAGGTCAAAAGACATATGTGAATAGGATCCCACGTAGTGACAGAGAGCGAACAATCTTGTCACTTCCCTATAGCCATCGAACAAGCGCATGTTGTATGATGTGCATGCTACGGTGGAGCTCCCACTAACTCAAAATATCGTACATATGTCGGCCCAGTCACCACAAAGACACTAACCTAAGTCACTCAACTCATGAGTGCTCACATCCTACTATTCTCAAGCTTAATATGGAATTCAAAATAGATCTATATTCGACTTCTTCAAATAAGCCTCATCTTAGCCATACTAAGGCGACAATATCCAATTATGGTGATGTTAAGGGTTAGATAAACACTCCCATATTCAATTATGGGAATTGATGTACCGTTGGAAATTTGGATTTGTTTAGAGGTTTTCAGGGGTTAATAAGTGGTAAACACATCGGAGTTAGGTGTCATGTGGTCGGTAGCTCCAGAATCTAAGATCCAAGTATCATTCCTAACAATGTTTAAGGCTAAAAAGAAATACAAAATAGGAGTCATTACATGAGGTCTTACCAGAAGGTTCTTGATGTGCCAAGGAACAACCACCATCATCTTATATGGTCTTCAAGAAGGATTTCAGTTTGGTGATCTCTTCAATGTTGAGGAGATTGAGGTCTGGACTAAAATTTTCTTTTGATTTCCTCAAATTTCTGTCCTCTTCTTATCCTTTCTGGGATAAATATGATTGAGTGCAGGGACTAGTGGCTATACTTGGAAGTCCGCCAATTTTGCTGAGGACTGCATCTTTCCTATGAAGCTTAAAGCAAGTTTCTCAAGTATGCCAAGTTTCTTGCAATATATACACCAAAGCCCTTCTCTATTATTCAACCATCCCTAACCACCTGTTTTTCTAGATTTTGAGCGAGATGTTTCCCTTTTATTTGATATCATAGCAGACCCATCAGTGTAAGAACCCCGAAGCATCATTGCTTGTTTGTTTTCTTCACTGCATACCATGGCAAATACCTAATTTAATGATGGTAATCGCTCTCAGCTACGAATCTACACCCTTACTTAATCAAAAATAGAGTTAAAGCCAGCTAAAAATTTAACAATTCTATCTCTTTCCATAATCTGATTAAGAGTTACAGCATTAGCATTGCACACCATCTTAATCTTTTGATATTGATCAAATTCCAGCCATAAACCATTCATACAATTGTTGTACTCGGTGATTATCATCCTGCCTTGTTTAGTACTACTTAGTTTGGTTTTTACTTCATATATAATCGATGCATCTTGCACTTTAGAATAGGTTTTCTTAACTACCTCCCAAATCTCCTTAATTGAACTTAAAAACATATAATTCCTACTTACCTCAGGTTTCATGGCATTCCATAGTCATGACATAATGAGGGAATCTTTTACATTTCACACCTGAAAAGTAGGATTTATTGTTGCCAGTGGAAGGGAAGTAAGGTGGTTGAGCTTTCCTCGCCCTTTGAGAAAGGTCTGGATTAGCTACGCCCATTGAAGATAGTTCCTACCGTCCAATTGGTAGGAAAGTAGTATCCCCAATAGCTTGCTTCCTACTGCTCTAATGCTAGTACTCGTATCAACAGTTACACTGATAATCACTCTAGTTACCTGATCTTCAGTTGTTCTTTCACCAGTATCAGCAGTTACACCGATAATCACTCTGGTTACCTAATCTTCAGGTGTTCTTTCACCAGTGGTCATGTTAGATGCTAAAGCTTCTGGCATATTCACATGAGAGAGCATGAATGATGGCAATTAAGGCTGAAGGAAAAGTAAAGATGACTGGCTGAGAATCAAACACGAACGATTTTGATACTAGGGGTGGGCTAAATAGACGTTGGAAGTAAAGTTGGAAAATGCTAAAACTTCTGGCATATTCACATGAGAGGGCATGAATGATGGCAATTAAGGCTGAAGGAAAAATAAAGATGACTGGCTGAGAATCAAACACGAACGATTTTGATACTAGGGGTGGGCTAAATAGACGTTGGAAGTAAAGTTGGAAAATGGGCAGGTTGAGCTAGCCCGTCTCTTGCTTGGCCCACCCATTTCGTGGGCCAGGTTGAATTTGGCCCACAAGGGAGACGGGCTTGGCAATGGGAAATAGGGGCCCAGCACGACCCTATGGCCCTTAATAAATGGGCCAAGTGCGAGCCGAGTAGTGGGCCACCAACTGTGTAATGCAATATTTTTCTTTCTACTGAACTGTGCCATAATGTGTGATGAATTTCTATTCACTTTTAACTTCGCTCTCTCTCTCTTTTTAAGAAAATAAAATGTTTGTTTGCTTGGTTGAGAGAAGATCTTCTAACTTTATGATCAATTGTTAAAGAAACTATGAAAATTTAGATTGCCAAAATATTTAATTAGCTCGAAATAAGTGGGAAGGCAAATTAATCTAAATTGATTAAAAACTAATAAATAACTACAAATTCCTTTATTTGTATATATAAAATACTAAAGTAATAATACAAATTTCAAAATAAAGAGAACACCAAATATTTACCCTTTATTTGGAATAAGACTTTTTAATGCAAAATAGACTAACTTATAATATACATATATATAATATATTTCTTTTCTTTTCATTTTTTAACTAAATTATTATTTTAACTAAATTGTAATTAATTTTGTAAGGCTGCATTAAGCAATTCCTTTGGCAAGAGTTGATCACTAAACTGGAAACCGTGAGAGAGAAAGCGAGTGAGAGAAGGGAAAGTGGCCATTTTGGTGGGTTGGGCCATGGCCACAAAGCACTGGCTCGACACGACCTGTATTCTTGGGGTTAAGTCGAATCAACCCATTTGCTACAATACCGAATTGGGTTGGGGTGGGGTGGGGTGGGATGTAGGCCCATGAGTCGCCTGACTCATTTTCTAACTCTAGTTAGAGGACTGATTTGGAGCAACTAAAGGTGAAAGGTTAGTGAACGCGCCTTCAAACGCCGACGCATGGGGTTGAAGGCAAATTGGCTGCAGTGCGTGGGGACTTCGACAGTGATGGGTCTCAAGTGGTCGATCGATCTGATGACGGCAAACTCAATAATGATGGCGGTGCTGGTAGGTAGGTGGTAGTCGGACAGTAGTGTTTCGACTTCAATAGTGATGGTGCAATGAAAACACTTGAACAAATTGAAGTGATAGTGCACTGAAAGTGCTAGGGTTTACTGTATAAACCTATTAACAAAACTTTGATACCATGTAAAAAGGGAGAAATGGAAACGATATTTTCACACTTTATTGATATAAATAAAAAATATTTATATAAGAAGTTCCTTAAAAATTCTCTTAAAATTTAAGATTAGATTACAACCATATTATCTACCAGATTACAATACTAAAAGATAATACAAAGATAATCTAAAAAATATCTAAAAAATAATACAACATAATACAAAATAAAATAAATAAACAGAATAACAAGATAATAGATGAGTCTCTTGGAACCTTCAAGACCCCAGCCCGATCTTATTTAATTTCTTCAACACACCTTCCTGAGTAGAGTTTGAGATAATGTTGTGTTCCTCAAGAAGAGTTTGAGATAATATTATGTTCCTCAGGAGAGCGAATAAACCTCCTCAATCTGTGTGTTACAGAATGTAAGTTTTCGTTCAAAGATTCTTCGTTGCCATCATAATCATCATCATTCTCGTAAACTAAATGTATTCCGCACTTCTTAAGGGTAACTCCAGGATCAAATGGAGGGTTGCGCCTTACCACCTGTATTTTATCACCTTCTTCTAGTATTGTAACTAATGGACGATAATCCGGATATCTGCACAAATAAAGTTGATCCTCTTGCGAAGATGGGATTCCTCTTAAGTTCAATACATGATTAAAAACTGCTTTAGTCACCCTGAGGATCTTTGCTTCAACATCGACAATAAAAGGCAACGCGTATCTTGAATCATGATGGATTTGAGAGTTCATGGAGACAACAGCAGCTATAATCACACTCTTAATTGCATTATTTTTCTTTCTGGAAAAGCAAACTTCATCTCGAGTAAACCAATCTGGGATTTCACTTCCAGGTATACCTAAGTTATATAAATTTCTCAAAGCAATCTGCATCCAGAAAAAGTAACTAGTAAAACTCCGTGCTGCTTCATTTCATAATATTTGATGAAATGTCAGTGTAGATGCATATGCATACGTGAGAGAAAAAGGAGGGGAGGGTGTTACCTTGTCAAGTTTCTGTATCACCGCTGAGGCATGAGAACTGCAACCTGCCATGTACAACCTTCTCAAGGACTTCAATTGTTCGATGCCTGGGACATCCACTAGTTTCTCACAATTTGTGAATTCTAGCTCTATCAAATTCTGCAAATTTGAGAGATCAGACAAGCTTTCTAGTGACGTGCAGTTCGCAGCATTGAGTTCGTGTAAACTCGAGGGAAGTGGAGGAAGAACTTTAAGCAATTTGCAATGCGACAATACAAGCTTTTTGAGAAGCTGGAGTCCTTTCATACTAGATGGGAGACTGTAAAAATCATTGTGACTCAAATTCAAATCCTCTAAAGATGATAACTTCTCAAAATCATCAGGTATCTTCCCGGATATCTTCCAAGCACGAGCATTGAATTCTACTAGCAAGGAAAGATTTGAGAAAGAAGACGGAAGCACCTTCCTCTCTGCACTAGTAGCTGGCTCCAATGTTTCAGAAATCTGACGCACCGGGGGGCAGGGCTTCTTTGCCATTTTCAATGTCCTTAAGTTACAAAGCATCCCAAATGTTTCAGGTAATTCGGTAATGGAAGTCTCCTCCATAAACAGTTGGTGCAGGTTCTTCAAGTTTCCAAATGAGGCCGGTAATTTGCTTAGTTTTGTGCACTTGTTCAGTCTCAGCAGGGTGAGATTTTCCAACTTCTCTATAGATTCTGGTAACTCTATTATGACAGCTTTGTACAAGATCAATGTATGAAGGGCCGACATGTTTCCAATTGAATCTGGTAGTGAATCAAGATTCTTGCAATCTCTAATTTCAAGTTTCCTAAGGGATTTCAAGGAACCAAATTGATCAGGTAAACTAGTGATTGCAGTCCTGTCTAACTGAATCTCAATCAATGAAGATAACCCTTCAATAGAGACGGGCAAAGTGTGTAAACTCTGACAATCTCCAACTGATAAGTCTTTTAGATAGTATAGTGAACCAACTGATGTTGGTATAACTTCCACTGAACTACCATTAAGCCAGAGACTGGCCAATGATTTAAGATTGCCAATTGAATCTGGAATCACAGTCAGCGATTTACACCGCATCAAATTTAGAATCTCAAGATTTCCCAACTCACCTATAGAATCAGGTAATTCCTCCAATGCGGAACTATGAAGAGAAAGTTCCCTCAAGGATCTAAGCTGTCTCATGCACATGGGTAGTCGTCTTAAGAATTTGCAAGAGTTCAGGGAAAGCCTTTCAAGGCTAGCTAGCCGGAATATAGTTTCAGGTAATTCTTCTATGGCAGTGTTATCAACGAGAAGTTCTTGTAAAGAACTCATGCTGCCAATATTCTGAGGTAAATTTTTAATCTGTGAACAACCAGAGAGAATGAGTACCTTAAGACGCTTTAGCCCAGAAACATCATTGGGAAACTGAACAAGGCTCGAACAATCCTTCAAGTTCAGATGGCGTAAATTCTCCAAGTCCCCTATTGACTTGTGAATACTTTTCAGACTTACGCAAAGCTCGAGTATCAGCTTTTCTAGGGACTTGTAACCAGATAAATCAGGAATTGAAGTTATTTTACAACAGTTATAGAGATTCAGCACCTTCAATTTATTATTCACCTGCAAGATTGATTACTTTCTCCATTGTTATTCAGTCAAACAGAACTAGCTATAAAGAATAGAAATTAAAGAATATGAGCAGATGCAACACACATACAGATATGTCACATATTAACGTGTCTAAACACACAACTTAAGATAGCTTTTCATTTGAACAGAAGCCTCAAAAATAAAGTTCACAATGACTGAACGTATTATCTAACCAGCTAAATAAGAGAGATGGACTACCTAGCTCACTTATAATTTAAGAATGAATTACACAGGAACAATCATATACTTTAATTATCTTATAATAAATGAAGAACATAGCAAAGAGTGAAACGAGAAAACCAACAGAATGCGACCATATAACTCGTGTGGATATCAAAAGAGTAGAGAGCCATAATTGATGGCTTCATAAGCGCCAAGAACATACAATCTTTGGCATATCACCGTAGTCCATGGGAATATCATCGACCATACCAAAAGGCCCTTTCATCTACTAGAATAAATTCAAATCATTTTTCTTTTTAATTTTTATAAACAAATACTCAGGATTTAATACTTTGATTGATCGTGGAAAAGTGAATAGATTTTTTTTTAGTTAGTCACTCTCTCAATTCATTTTCTCAATTTGTAACTATTTGTTTTAATCAATCACTTCCTCACTTCAATTTTTTATTTCTCATTTTTTTAATTCATTGTGAATCATAGCATTCTTCCTTGGGCTATATTGTTGTGACTAGTTCAAGCTCACAATACAAAGTTACAAGCCTTTAACCAATACTCTAGCCCTGTATCCATACAATTTAACATTCTTCTTTGAAAATCGAAAAGTCAAGAAAACTAACTCTAAATTTACATAATACAATAACAATGGCTAGCAAGTTTCATAGATCCTACGCCCAACATGCTAATGGGATGTGAAACAACAAAAAATAATGAAATTGTATGAAGAAGCAATTTCTTCCCAACGTTTACTAAGAACAAAGCACTCTTGAAGAATCCTTTCACAGCTTAAAGAAGGGTTCTCTCTCCATTGGGGAATACATCTGATAATAAAAATCTATAAATGCAAAAACCTATACACTATTAACATGTCTATTTCAGAAAACTGAGAAAGCGTTAGCTTTGGACCAAAAACTTTCGTGGGGGCAGTGTTTACAAATAAACAGTTTCCTTCTCTAAACTAATTTCTTCCTTCTCTATAGAATCATGAGCCAAAATGTTAGCTTCGCAATACAAAGAGGAAAAGATTCGTTAACCATTCTCAATCTTTTTTAAGAGAGAGCTCTCAAGGAAAGAAAATAGAGAAGGAGGTGGCTCCAACTCAGGAGGACGAGGCTTGCAACAAATGATTGACCAAACAATTCAACCTCGTCTAAAAACCTTTTAGGAACAAAAGGAAAAACAACTTCAGCAAATACCAAAATAATACAAATGGTGGTGAATAAGGAAACAAAACGAGAATCTCCAAAAGGTTTAATGCCCAATCCATAAAAGGACTAACGAAACGGAACCGCCAGAGTAGGACTGACTACACTATCATAGAATGTTATTGCAAGTATGGTTATGCTGATCAAGAACAGAGATGCCAGAACCACTTGTAGCCTTAACTTTCCAAGAAGAAACCATGCAACATTCTATGCAGATTCCGGAACAACAGTACATATGACAACTGATACTGGTAAGCAACAATAAAGATGCTTGAACCACTTGTAGCCTTAACTTTCCAAGAAGAAACCATGTCCAATTTCTGTGTGGATTGAGCAACACATATGACAAATGATATCAGTAACTCATACAAGATGATTCTTGTGCTTTTGAATTCCAGATAATGATTTTGCAATAAATATCAAAGTTAAAGGGCAATAGCAGAGGTATATAAGAGGACAACTGCATGTCTTGAGGTTCAGATAGAAGTACTAGCAACTAGAAAATCTTACTCAGCCTCCTCTAATTTATGATTGAAATGTATAGTACATCTCTTTTCAAAAACCTTTACAAGTTTCAAGAATATGAAAAAAAAAATTAAAAAAATTAGTTGCTTATAATTTATAATCTATTTGTACTATTGTCAACAAGAAAAGAGTTGCAAACTTCCAAACTTCCTTTCTCAATTGAAATGAAATGTGTAGATTTCTCTTGGAGTACTTAAATACATTGTGATTCATGGATGCCAACCCCTATATCTTCCAATAAAAAATTTTGATATCTTCAACTCATACATGACGAAGGCACAATAATCAATCCAAAATCCCACAATTCAACTAACTTCCCAAACACAAACCCTTTAATCCTCAAGATTGAAGGATAATTTCCTTGTCAACCTGCCACATCTTGGTTTAATTAGAATTTCATATTTATCTCAAAAGAAGAGACTCTAGTCTAAACCTATGTAGCTTGGACTCGGGTACCCATGTCGGATAGGGGTACATATCTTATAGTCAAATTCTTTTTTTCTTGTCTAAAATCTAGGAGATCAGTATACGCTAAAAAGGATCCAAAATATACACATGGGTATGTGGATATATCTTATAAACTTAAAATATTTATAGAAATTTATATAATGACAAATTTAGATGCACTTTTTTAAGGAGATATATTAAATATTCAGTTGTATATTTAAAACAAATTAAATTGTAAATAGTAATAATTCATTTAGATTTCATTTCAAGTTTATAAATGTGAGATACAAATTATAAATCATTTTAAAGGAGAAGCTCACTTTAGTTTTAGTCACAATATGTATTAAATTCAGAGTCAACAGATCCGACAAGGATCCCATACCTTTACCCACATCCAATCCATTTGGCATGGGTGATTCCTCTGAAATGGAGGATCCAAGCATCTTAGGTCTTAACAACTAAATATAGTCTACATCAAACTCTATTTTAATCCTACTTTCCTAATTTATCATTAATTCCCCAGCAAGAATGCTATCTTTGATTCCCTACGTACTTTATTGAGACAAAGAGCAAGTTTTTATCTCGCAATTAAGAGACTACTACGAAACTGTTACAAATAAAACAGAGATAGCAAACACTCGCTCAAACCAAAATCATACACTGCTGAATAAAACTCAAATGGCCAAGAGTATAAAACATAAAATACAGCAGATATCAAAAACACAAATGTAACAAGAGGCAAGAGATTCATAGTGGTTTACCCCAAATAGGGGCTACATCCACTTGAGTTCCGGTGAGAAGAGCTCATCCAATGGGAGCCCAAAGGGCAGCCCACGGTTGCCAAGTGACCCCCTATCCTTTGGGCCTTATTTGATACTTCATAGAAAACAACAAACTCCACCTTGAAGCATCAAATGACTAGAAAACTAGATCTAACATATGAGTGCAGCATGCTACAATTCTCACCCTCACTGCTCAAGATGGCTGAGGAATTAGCCATCATAAATATGCAACAAGTTCAAGCAACGCTTGAACTTAGTTGCAGTCAATACCCTGGTGCCCATGTCAGCAGGATTGTTAACTGTAGAAACTTTTTTGATACCCATAGTTCCATTAGCAATCATTTCCCTTACATAATGATATTTCACATCCACATGTTTGGTTCGATCATGATACACCGGATTTTTGGACAAATGGATGGCACTTTGGCTATCCGAGAAAACCACCACTTTGCTTTGAAGCAAGTGAATTTCCTTGAGAATACCTTGAAGCCATATGGCTTCTTTGAAGGCATCAATTACAGCCACGTACTCTGCCTCAGTAGAGGACAGGGCAACAGGTGGCTGCAGTTGAGACTTCCAACTGATACAATTTCCACCCAAGGTAAAGTAGAAGGCAGTGGTGAATTTTCTGGAATCTTTATCCCCTGAAAAACCAAAGTTAACATACCCAACAAGATCAAGTGTATCAATGAGTTAACATACCCAACAACATTTTCTTAAAATTTAAACCAATACCTACAGAACCATTTATGTACCTAAGCAAATGTTTTAAAGCATCCCAATGAGGTTTTCCAAGGTTTAACATGAATCGACTGAGTAAGGAAATTGAATATGCAAGGTTGGGCCTAGTACTTATCATTGAATACATAATTGTTCCAATTACATTTGCATACGAGACATTTTTCATTTCTACAATTTCAGAATTGGATTGGATGTGGGACATTGAGATTTAGATAAAATAAAATGTCCAGCTAAGGGAACTATAACAGTTTTGCAATTTTGCATTCCAAATTTATGAACAACCTATACCAAATAATCATGCTGATGTATTTTGAGGCTATAATTGCTTCTATTCCTCTCAATTTTCATTCCTAATATTTTCTTAGCAGGACCTAAGTCTTTCATATCAAAGATTGTGTTTAGCATTGATTTTAACTCCTTAATCTTTGACTTAATTAACAAGATATCATCTACATACAACAGTAGATAAATAGGAATATTAGAGAGCATAAAGTAAAAGAAATTGTCATATTGATTTCTAACAAAAGCAGCCCCTAGGACAAAATTATCAAAATTTGTATACCATTGTTTTGGAGCCTATTTTAAGTCATACAAAGATTTTTTCAACAAACAGACATAATCAGATTTATCTGAAACAACATAACCAGTAGGTTGAACCATGTAAATGTGTTCATCCAGGTCACCATGCAAAAATGTAGTTTTAACATCTAACTATTCAAGTTCTAAATCAAATTGAACTACAATTACAAACATCATGCTGAATGTCTTAAATTTAACCACAGGAGAAAAAATTTCAGTATAGTCTATTCCCTTCCTGTAAGTGAACCCCTTAGCTACTAGTTTTGCATTTTTATCTAATAAAGTCATTAGAAGACATACCTTCCTTTAGTTTGAACAGCCACTTACACTAGATTAATTTTTGATTTGCTGGACGAGGGACAAGAATCCAAGTTATGTTGGCCATCAGGGAGGCCATTTCTTCGTCCATGGCTTGTTGCCATTTTTTACCGTCCTTAGAGCTGATAGCCTCCTCATAAGAGGAAGGCTCACTGCTCCTCATTTTAACACTTGCTACCAAGGCACAATACACTAAGTCTGAACAAGCATACCTAGTAGGAGGTCTTACAACCCTCCTGCTTTTGTCTCAGGCAAGTTGGTAATCACCAAAATCATGTTGAGGAGAGTCATGCTATTCCACCTCAATCTCAGTTTCACTATTTTGTTCCTCATGATCAGTCTCATGATCAGAGGTCTGGTCTAAGTTTGATATGGGTGAGGGATCACCTTCTAGTTGAGGTTCTAGTATAACTGGAGCACCAAGTGGGTTATCATTTATAGTTAGATGCTCCACCTCAATTTGAGTTCCTCTTAAGCAGATAAAATTATGTGTTACTATGTTGGTTTGTTTCTTCTGTTTTAGATAATTTGCAAGGAAAAATAGCTTCATTGAATATAACATCACAGCTAATAATAATTTTAACACCCTTAGACTATCCTTCCCATAGCCTATATCCTTTAGTCCCTTCCTGATACCCAACAAATACACATTTTGTGGATCTTGATTCCAGCTTACCTTTAGATTGGTGAGCATATACTTCATAGCCAAAAATTTTTAAGTATTTTACATTTTATTTTCTTCCAATCCATTTTTCTTTAGGGCATTTAAAATTAAGGGCAGTAGAAGGATTTCGATTTATTAGGTGTGAAGCTGTTGTCAATGCCTCTCCCCAGAAGGATTTAGGCATACCAGAAGTCAACAAAAGGCACCTCACTTTTTCCATGAGGGTTCGGTTCATTCTGTCAGCTACCCCATTTTGTTGGGGGTGTGTTTCTAACAATTTTATGCCTAAATATACCCTGAGAATTATAATATTCATCAAACTCTTTGTTACAGAATTCTAACCCATTATCTATTCTAAGAGTTTTGATTTTCCTATCAGCTTGTTTTCTACTAAGATTTTCCATGTTTTGAATTTCTCTAACGTTTGATCTTTTGTTTTTAGCAGAAATACCCACACCTTCCTAGTAAATTCATCTATAATAGAGAGGAAATATCTATTACCACCATGAGTGGGAACCTGGGAAGGTCCCCACAAGTCTGCATGTAAGTACTCAAGGCATGCCTTCGCCAGGTGAGTTCCCTTATGGAAACTCATCCTGTGTTTCTTGCCTAGCACACATGATTCACAAAAATCGAGAGACTCAGTAGACACTGAACCAAGATATCCTTGGTTTGATAGTGCCTGCAAACCTTTCAGACTCGTGACCAAGTCTTAAGTGCCATAGTTCTGTCTTATCAGTATTAACATAGCATGCAGAGTTTAATTTAACAGAGGAGTGAAAACAACCATTCAAAACATATAAACCATTTTTCTTAGAACCAGTTAGGATTAAATCTTCTCCTTTAAAAACATTCATAGAATCATTTTCAGCTTTGTTAGAAAATCCTAACTCATCAAGTATACTGAGAGAAATCAGGTTTCTTTTAAGACCAAATACATATCTTACATTAGTGAGTATTCTTACTTTGTTGTCATGCAACTTAAGAGTAATATCACCTATACCTTGAATACTACATGAATGGTTGTTACCCATATAAACTATTCCATAAGAGTTCGGTTCATTCTTTCAGCTACCCCATTTTGTTGGGGTGTTTCTAACAATTTTATGCCTAAATATACCCTGAGAATTGCAATATTCATCAAACTCTTTGTTACAGAATTCTAACCCATTATCTGTTCTAAGAGTTTTGATTTTCCTATCAGCTTGGTTTTCTACTAAGATCTTCCATGTTTTGAATTTCTCTAACGTTCGATCTTTTGTTTTTAGCAAAAATACCCACACCTTCCTAGTAAAGTCATCTATAATAGAGAGGAAATATCTATTACCACCATGAGTGGGAACCTGGGAAGGTCCCCACAAGTCTGCATGTAAGTACTCAAGGCATGCCTTCGCTAGGTGAGTTTCCTTATGGAAACTCATCCTGTGTTGCTTGCCTAGCACACATGGTTCACAAAAATCGAGGGACTCAGTAGACACTGAACTAAGGTATTCTTGGTTTGATAGTGCCTGCAAACCTTTCAGACTCATGTGACCAAGTCTTAAGTGCCATAGTTCTATCTTATTAGTATTAACATAGCATGCAGAGTTTAATTTAACAAAGGAGTGAAAACAACCATTCAAAACATATAAACCATTTTTCTTAGAACCAGTTAAAGAAAAACCAGTTAGGATTAAATCTTCTCCTTTAAAAACATTCATAGAACCATTTTCAGCTTTTTAAGAAAATCCTAACTCATCCAGTGTACCGAGAGAAATCAGGTTTCTTTTAAGACCAGATACATATCTTACATTAGTGAGTGTTCTTACTTTGTTGTCATGCAACTTAAGAGTAATATCACCTATACCTTGAACACTACATGAATGGTTGTTACCTATATAAACTATTCCACTTTCCCTGTTATTAAAGTTATGAAATTAGTCAATATTAGGGCATATATGGAAAGAATAGCCAGAGTTCATAATTCATTCATTTTTAACCGAATAATTGGATACATTAAGCACCTCAGCTAAACAGTTAGAACTACTAGTTGCTACAATTGCATTACCCCCTTGTTTCTGTTTTCTTAAATAATCATAGCAATATTTCTTTATATGTCCCTCTTTCCCACAGCGGTAACACTTCCATTTCGTTTTTTGTTTTCCCTTCTTGTCTTTCTTTTTTCCCTTCTACCCTGACCCATTAAATTGTTCAGCATTCCTTATATTATGTCTTTTATCAACATTTCCTTTTACAAACAAATTATTGCCCGTTTTCTTAGATGTGCTAAGTTCCAGTTCTTTAGCCTTAATACCAGAAATAACAAGTTCCATACTAGGGACTATACCAGTATAACGTAAAGCATGCTTTACATCATCATAGTCATCAGGTAATGAGTTTAACAGAATCATAACTTCACTAGTATCACCTAATGCCTAATCAATACCTGTTAATAACAAAGTCTAGTAAATTCATCATTGTTTTCATCCATAGACTTAGATATATTCATCTTAAAATTAAACAATATGTCTTTTAAATAAACCAAATTAGAAGCAGACATTACAGAATACAATGATTCTAATATATTCCAGAGATCAATGGGGTTAATCATACCATCAACCTTACAGATTACAGAATCACCGAGGTGGAGGAATATCAAATTGAAGACCTCCTCTCTGGTTTCATCAGTTTGAGCTAGCTGCTCAAGTGACCATTTGCGGTCATCTAGCTCGAGTACTATAAGCACTTTGTGATGAGAGAGAAAAACTCTCATCTTCTTTTTTCAACTTCCAAAATCTCCCTTTCCATTGAATGTACCGATTTCAAATCGGGTTGATGTTATTTTCGTATTGCACGAAAATACCCTAAAAACCTAGATTACTGACTGAGACTTGCACGGTAAACACCCGCTGACAAAGGCTCCTCAGAAAAACCCTAGGATTTAAAACAACACCTTCACAGAGAAAGAAAAAGAAACCCTAGATTTCGGAAAAAGGATCAGACACGATTTTGACTTAGAAAAACCCTAGGATACGGATACTAAGCTCTGATACCACTGTTAGAAATAAAACAGAGATAGCAAACACTCGCTCAAGCCAAAATTACACAATGCTGAATAAAACTCAAATGGTCGAGAGTATAAAAAATAAAACACAACAGATATCAAAAACACAAACGTAACAAGAGGCAAGAGATTTATAGTGGTTCACCCCAAATAGAGGCTACATCCACTTGAGCTCCGATGAAAAGAGCTCACTACACTATATGAATAAATCCGATTACGCCCATATAAACAAGATCAAAACTGGACAACCCTAGTTCTCTAAAAATACTCAAAACCACTTAATACAGGTTAAGAGCTTACCTTAAACAAACTAGAGAACACATATGAATGAAAACGAGGACGAAGACTGTACAAAGGATTTGCAGAGAGAGAGAGAGAATAAAACCCTAACCAACCGAAAAACTCTTGGCCACCCCATCTTTTCTTCGTCTCCCGATACCTGCATCAATCTCGAGTCCGCAAAATAAATAAGGCAACTGGACAGCTACGATTGGAAAAGCATAAAGGCAATAGCAACGGCTGGGATGTCATCGTGCAATACGATTTGCAGCAGGCTAACAGACAAAATTAAAGTGCTTGGGCCTGGGCTAAAAGAAGGCTGCCAAGGTGGCCATCCAGTGGGCGCCCAAAGAGCAGCCCACAGTTGCCAAGTGATCCCCCATCCTTTTGGCCTTATTTGATGCTTCATAGAAAACAACAAACAGCATGGCTGAGGAAATTAAAGGAATAGCAGTAGAATTCTACAGAGCATCCGAGATCAATTAGATGCAATGCAAATGGATGGGCATGATAACCTAAGGTGCCTGTAGGTAGGTGGCTACCTAAAGAAGTCAAATTCGATCCACGATCTTAATGAATAATGTCATAGGGTACTGAAATCTTCATATTCGTTGAGAAAAGATCAGACCCCACTTTTGTGTTCTCTCTGTTGGGTAGGCAAGTCCTTTCTTATATTAGGACATTGCGATGTTCAGTCATGGTACCCCACTACATAAAGCACTGAAATTGGTCTTCCAAAGGCAAATGTTCATTTTCGAGCAACTTGTTTTGGGAGTGATGTACATGATTGAGTAGGCAATACACTACTTTGTACACTACACTTAACTCCTACAAAACTGTGTCTCGTTCCTTTCCCTTCCAAAACCAACTTTGTAAGTTACAAATAGATTTATTTCATAAAATACAAGAGTTATTTGAATAGATCCCTAGACGACAGAGCTCTTTACAAAGGGTTTTACTCGTGTTCCTAGTGTAGGCTATAATGAACCTTTCAACGCGTTGACCAAGTCTACAACCCTTGTCATTCTCTTGTTAGACATTGTTACTCCTAGGACTATAAACTTCATGTCAACAATGAATTTTTCCCTGGTTTCTTCAAAGAAATTTTATGTACAGAGTAATTTCCACATTTGTTGATCCTTCATTGCCAAACCATCATACTACCTCATCATTTGGTTCTTATTGCAACAAATACAATTCCTACATATTTACACACATAACAGTAATTTAATTCTATCATTGGTTTAAGTAGATGATGTCATTATAACAAGAGTAACACTCTCTTATTCAACAAAATTTTCATGAACTGAGCTGTTAGTTTGCTGCCAAAGATTTGGTGTCATTCACTATTTCTTGGAGTTGCAGTCAAGTGTTAACAGGCAGCATCTTTCTTTCCAAAACCAATTGCCACAAACATGCTTGAATTTTTAAGTATTTCAACTCAAATAGTCAACGGCATTGTTGGCAACGTGCCTTAGTGCTTCAGTTAGGAAGTTACTGAATAATAGGTCAACAAATCAAGTCTTTAGGGAATATTTTCTGCTTTGATTATGGCTAAATATTACGAAGTTTTTTATTTCAGTTTATATTTTTGTTGTATAAATTGAAGTTTATGATTGAATAAAATATTGAATAACTTGCAATTGAAGACCCTCTCATTGTTTTGCTATTTTGCTCTTTGTTTCTGTCATAAACTATCAACAGGCATCAATATCTTATCTCAACTTTCTTTCAATAAATTGTTTTTGTGATGTATGTACATTGAGTTGCTTGTCCTCAGCCTACCAACGCACCACTTACTATTGTTACATCCTTGGCTAAAATTGTGTATCGTGGTCTTCCAAGAGAAAATCTATTGTTTCTCAATCTGGTGTTGAGCGAGAATATCGAGCCCTCGTTACCACCGTTGTGGAATTAACACATTAATTATCTCATGCAACATCTTGGGGTTGGGGTCCATCTCTCTTAAACAGCTTATCTTTTCAGCAACAATCTTAGTGCACTTCACATGACCATAAATACAATTTTTATGATCTTGTTGTTTTATGAAGCATCAAATGATGCCAAAAGGATGAGGAGTCACTTGGCAACCGTGGGCTGCCCTTTGGGCGTCCACTAGATGGCCACTTTGACAACCTCTTTTGGCCCAAGTCCAAGCCCTTTAATTTTGTCTGCTAGCTTGCTGCAGATCATGTTGCACGATGACATCCGAGCCGTTGTTGTTGCCTTTTTATTCTTTTGCATCGCAGTCGTCTAGTTGCCTTATTTATCGAGCGGCCTCGAGATTGGTTAAAAAATTGGGAGACGAAGAAAGAGAGGGGGTGGCCGAGAGTTGTTCATTTTGTTAGGGTTTATTCTCTCTCCCTCTGTAAATGCTCTGTACAGCCTTCCTTCTCGTTTTTCATTCTTCTGTGTTCTCTAGTTCGTTTAAGGTAAGCTCTTAACATGTATTAAGTGGTTTTGAGCATTTTTAGAGAACCAGGCTTGTCCAGTTTTGATCCAGTTTGTATGGGTGTAATCGGATTTATTCATATAGTGCAGTGAGCTCTTCTCACCAGAGGTCAAGTGGATGTAGCTCCTATTTGGGGCAAACCACTATAAATCTCTTGCCTCTTGTTGCGTTTTTGTTTTTGATATCTGTTGTGTTTAGGTTTATATGTTTTTATACTCTCGGTCGTCTGTGTTTATTCAGTAGTGTGTGATTTTGGCTTGAGCGAGTGTTTGCTATCCCTTGTTATTTGTAACAGTGGTATCAGAGCCCCGGGTCCGTGTCTTAGGGTTTTCTAAGTCAAAATCGTGTCTGATTCTTTCTTCTGAAATCTAGGGTTTCATTTTTTCTCTATGAAGGTGTTGTTTTAAATCCTAGGAATTTTTCTGAGGAGCCTTTGTCAACGGGTGTTTGTTGTTCAAGTCTCAATCAGTAATCTAGGGTTTTTTAGGACATTTTCGTGCAACACGAAAATGACATCAACCCGATTTGAAATCAGTACATTCGATGGAAAGGGAGATTTCGGAAGTTAGAAAAAGAAGATGAGAGTTCTTCTCTCTCATCACAAAGTGCTTATAGCACTCGAGGCAGATGATCGCAAATGGTCACCTAAGCAGCTAGTTCGAACTGATGAAATCAGAGAGGAGGCTTTCAATTTGACATTCCTCCACCTCGGTGATTCTGTAATCCGTAAGTTTGATGGTATGATTAACCCCATTGATCTCTGGAATATATTAGAATCTTTGTATTCTGTAATGTCTACTCCTAATTTGGTTTATTTAAAAGGCATGTTTAATTTTAAGATGAATACCTCTAAGTCTATGGATGAAAATATTGATGAATTTACTAGACTTACTTTGTTATTAAGATGTACTGATCAAACATTAGGTGATACTAGTGAAGGCATGATTCTGTTAAACTCATTACCTAATGACTATGATGTTGTAAAGCATACTTTGCGTTATACTGGTATAGTCCCTAGTATGGAGCTTGTTAATTTTGGTATTAAGGTTAGGGAATTGGAACTTAACACATCTAAGAAAACGGGCAATAATTTGTTTGTAAAAGGAAATGCTGATAAAAGACATAATATAGGGAATGCTGAACAATTTAATGGGTCAGGGCAGAATAGAAAAAAGAAAAACAAGAAGGGAAAACAAAAAACGAAATGGAAGTGTTACCGTTGTGGGAAAGAGAGACATATAAAGAAATATTGCTATGATTATTTAAGAAAACAGAAACAAGAGAATAATGCAACTGTAGCAACTAGTAGTTCTAACTGTTTAGCTGAGGTGCTTAATGTATCTAATTGTTTTGTTAAAAATGAATGGATTATGGACTCTGACTGTTCTTTTCATATGTGCCCTAATATTGACTGGTTTCATAATTTTAATAACAAGGAAAGTGAAATAGTTTATATGGGTAACAACCATTCATGTAGTGTTCAAGATATAGATGATATTACTCTCAAGTTGCAGGACAACAAAGTAAGAACACTCACTGATGTAAGATATGTACCTGGTCTTAAAAGAAACCAGATTTCTCTCGGTACACTTGATGAGTTAGGATTTTCTTACAAAGCTGAAAATGGTTCTATGAATGTTTTTAAAGGAAAAGATTTAATCCTAACTGGTGCTAAGAAAAATGGTTTATATATTTTGAATGGTTGTTTTCACTCCTCTATTAAATCAAACTCTGCATGTTATGTTAATATTAATAAGACAGAACTATGGCACTTGAGACTTGGTCACATGAGCCTGAAAGGTTTGCAGGCACTGTCAAACCAAGGATACCTTGATTCAATGTCTACCGAGTCCCTCGATTTTTGTGAATCATGTGTGCTAAGCTAGCAACATAGGATGAGTTTCCATAAGGGAACTCACTTGGCGAAGGCATGCCTTAAGTACTTACATGCAGACTTGTGGGGACCTTCTCAGGTTCCCACTCATGGTGGTAACAAGTATTTCCTCTCTATTGTAGATGACTTTACTAGGAAGGTATGGATATTGCAGCTAAAAACAAAAGATCAGACATTAGAGAAATTCAAAACATGGAAGATCTTAATAGAGAATCAAGCTGATAGGAAAATCAAAACTCTTAGAACAGATAATGGGTTAGAATTCTATAATAAAGAGTTTGATGAATATTGCAATTTCCAGGGTATACTTAGACACAAAACTGTTAGAAACACACCCCAACAAAATGGGGTAACTGAAAGAATGAACCGAACCCTCATGGAAAAAGTAAGGTACCTTTTGTTCATTTCTGGTATGCCTAAATCCTTCTGGGGAGAGGCGTTGGCAACAGCTTCACACCTAGTAAACTAAAGTCCTTCTACTGTCCTTAATTTTAAATGCCCTGAAGAAAAGTGGATCTGAAAAAAATTAAATTTAAAATACCTAAGAATTTTTGGCTGTGAAGCCTATGCTCACCAATCTGAAGGTAAGCTAAAACTGAGATCCATGAAGTGTGTATTTGTTGGGTATCAAAAAGGCAGTCTAAGGGTGTTAAAATTATTATTAGCCGTGATGTTATATTTAATGAAGCTATTTTTCCTTGCAAATTATCTAAAATAGAAAAAACAAACCAACATAGCAACACAGATAATTTTATTAGCTTAAGAGGAACTCAAATTGAAGTGGAGCACCCAGCTATAAATGATAACCCATCTGGTGCTCCAGAACCTCAAGCAGAAGGTGATCCCTCACCCATATCAAACTTAGACCATAACTCTAATCATGAGACTGATCATGAGGAACAAAATGATGAAATTGAGATTAAGGTGGAGCAGCATGACTCCCCTCAACATGATCTTGGTGATTACCAACTTGCTCGAGATAGAAACAGGAGGATTATAAGACCTCCTGCTAGGTATTCTTATTCAGACTTAGTGTATTGTGCCTTGGTAGCAAGTGTTGAAATGAGGAGCAGTAAGCCTTCCTCTTGTGAGGAGGCTATCAAATCTAAGGACAATCAAAAATAGTAGCAAGCCATGGACGAAGAAATGGCCTCCCTAATGGCCAACAGAACTTCGATTTTTGTCCCTCGTCCAACAAATCAAAAGTTGAACCAATGTAAATCGTTGTTCAAACTAAAAGAAGGTATGTCTTCGAATGACCATATTAGATATAAGGCAAGACTAGTAGCAAAAGGGTTCACTCAAAGGGAGGGAATAGACTATACTGAAATTTTTTCTCCTGTGGTTAAATTTAAAATAATCCGCATGATACTTGCAGTTGTAGTTCAATTTGATTTAGAACTTGAACAGTTAGATGTTAAAACTGCATTTTTGCATGGTGACCTTGATGAACACATTTACATGATTCAGCCTACTGGTTATGTTGTTTCAGATAAATCTAATCATGTCTGTTTGTTGAAAAAATCCTTGTATGGCTTAAAACAAGCCCTAAGACAATGGTATAAAAAATTTGATAATTTTGTTCTAGGGGCTAGTTTTGTTAGAAGTCAAAATGACAATTGCTTTTACTTTATGCCCTCTAATATTCCTATTTATCTACTGTTGTACGTAGATGACATCCTGCTAATTAGCAAGTCTAAGTCAAATATTAAGGAGTTAAAATCAATGCTAAACACAACCTTTGATATGAAAGACTTAGGTTCTGGTAAGAAAATATTAGGAATGAAAATTGAGAGGAATAGAAGCAACTATAGCCTCAAAATACATCAGCATGATTATTTGGTTAAGGCTATTCATAAAGTTGGAATGCAAAATTGTAAAACTATTACAGTTCCATTGGTTGGACATTTTATTTTGTCTAAATCTCAGTGTCCCACATCCAATTCTGAAATTGTTGAAATGAAAAATGTCCCTTATGCAAATGTAATTGGAACAATTATGTACTCAGTGATAAGTACTAGGCCCGACCTTGCTTATTCAATTTCCTTACTCATTCAATTCATGTCAAACCCTGGGAAACCTCATTGGGATGCTTTAAAACATTTGCTTAGGTACATAAATGGTTATGTAGGTATTGGTTTAAATTTTAAGAAAATGTTTGATACACTTGATCTTGTTGGGTATGTTGACTCTGATTTTGCAGGGGATAGAGATTCTAGGAAATCCACCACTGCCTTTATTTTACCTTGGGTGGAAATTGTATCAGCTGGAAGTCTCAGCTACAGCCACTCGTTGCACTATCCTCTATTGAGGCAAAGTACGTGGCTATAACTGATGCCTTCAAGGAAGCCATATGGCTTCAAAGTTTTCTCAAGGAAATTCACATTCTTCAAAGCAAGGTGGTGGTCTTCTCGGATAGCCAAAGTGTCATCCATTTGTCCAAAAATCCGGGGTATCATGATCGAACCAAACATGTGGATGTGAAATATCATTATGTAATAGAAATGATAGCCAATGGAACTATGGGTATTCAGAAAGTTTCTGCAACCAACAATCCTACTAACATGGTCACCAAGGTATTGACTGCAACCAAGTTCAACTTGTTGCATATCGATAATGGCTAATTCCTCAGCCATCTAGAGCAATGAGGGTGAGAATTGTAGCATGTTGCACTCATATGACAGATCTGGTTTCTTAGTCATTTGATGCTTCAAAGTGGAGTTTGTTATTTTATGAAGCATCAAATGATGCCAAAAGGATGGGGGGTCACTTAGCAACCATGGGCTGCCGCCCATTGGATGGCCACTTTGGCAGCCTCTTTTTGGCCCAAGTCCAAGCCCTTTAATTTTGTCTGTTAGCATACTGCAGATCGTGTTGCACGATGACATCCGAGTCGTTGTTGTTGCCTTTATTCTTTTGCATCGCAACCGTCCAGTTGCCTTATTTATCGCGCGACCTCAAGATTGGTGAAAAAATCGGGAGACGAAGAAAGAGAGAGGGTGGCCGAGAGTTGTTCATTTTGTTAGGGTTTATTCTCTCTCCCTTTGTAAATGCTCTGTACAGCCTTCGTTCTCATTTTTCATTCGTCTGTGTTCTTTGGTTCGTTTAAGGTAAGCTCTTAACCTATATTAAGTGGTTTTGAGCATTTTTAGAGAACTAGGGTTGTCCAGTTTTGATCTTGTATGTATGGGTGTAATCGAATTTATCCATATAGTGCAGTGAGCTCTTCTCATTGGAGCTCAAGTGGACGTAGCCCCTATTTGGGGTGAACCACTATAAATCTCTTGCCTCATGTTGCGTTTTTGTTTTTGATATCTACTGTGTTTGGGTTTATATGTTTTTATACCTTTGGCCATCTATGTTTATTCAACAGTATGTGATTTTGGCTTGAGCGAGTGTTTGCTATCCCTTGTTATTTGTAACAAATCTCATTGTGATTGAGCTTATTTATCACTTTGGTTCGTGGAAAAGTTGCCCTTGGTAATCTTGATGGCGTCTTAAGTCTTAACCAAGCTACTTCCCAAACATCATTGTGGAGAATTTCACGTCAAAGGGAGAGTTAGTTATTTCTATACACTGGTGTGAGGGGTCCTAGTAAATTCTTTGATTATCGTACTATAATCGTTGAAGATCACAGTAAAGGACAAATATTAAATCAACATAAACAACAACATATCCAGCCGTTATCCCACTATGTGGGGTTGGCATTAAATCAACATAAATCAAGAAAATATTACTGTTCATGGCTATCATAAGAATAAGAAGCAACAAATCTTTGCCATCCTAGAACCTTAAGCAATAAGAACAAAGATACCAATCTCACAGATCAGAGCAATAGAAAAAATAAACATCTACAAATCATTGCAACAGAAAGAATAAAGAGCAACTCAATTTTGATAATCTCACAACTCAAGGCAATCAAATAAAGAGCAATGAAATCATGGCATATCCATAACCAAAGCCTTTTCATGTCTAAATTCAATTCTAACTATTTGCTTTTAAATTTTCTGTAGATAAATACTCTTGATCAAGCGCACTCACAAAGTTCAATCAAACTGCAATTTTAGTTTTGCATAAAATCTCACATTTAAGAATCTTATATTTCGGAGTTATTCAAATAAAGAAGGTACTTGCAAGCTTGGAGGAATATCATAATGGGCACAAGCACAGTGGGAGCCTGTTACGAATTGGTTTATATTTCTCATGCAAAATCATATGACAGTTGCGTTTCTTTTTTCCTTCTTTTTCTTTTGCAAATTGTCTGCGTTGTAATGTCCCTGGTTCTAAATGTCATTGAAGCGAAACATACCTTTCGTCTGTCCCAGAACCATTTCCACCCCCATACACTTTCTATCTTGCTTTCTGCTAGATCAAGGACGGCCAGTTCCCTGGACAACAATACAGAAGGAAGACGTCTGTGTGAACATTTCCTCCATTGTAGCCATTTCACCGCAGAAGGTATAGAGTGAAAATCTCCTTCCAGTCGCACATTACTGAACTGAAGCATCCTTAGATTAACCATTGATTTAAACCATCTGGCATCAACTATTACTTCACCTTCCTCTGGAACATGTCGAAAATATTCCTTGTATGTCTCCTTCATATATGTTAATGCAGCAGTGAAATTGGGTACTCTTTGAAGATTATCCAAAGCTATAGTTTTGGAACTCATAACGCTTGTGCGGGCCATCACATCCAAATCAATGAGGAGCCCCTGGATGCTTCGTGTCCCCTGTAGATTGATATTTAAATTTCAGAGCATAACTGAATCAGTGAAAGAGAGAGAGAGATAATATTTTACCTTCTGGTCCTGCAAGACCTCAAGAACATCTCCACGATCCCAGATTCTACTGCGCTGTCCAATATCTGAATAGCTTTCTTGTAAAATGATTTGCCGTCCCATGTCTCTAATCTGATCATGCATCCACAACTCATCATTCTCATTAACTTTGATTAGAGATCTTGCTGTAAGGGTTGAAAGCGAAATCTCAGCTCTGAAACCACAGCCTTTCATAACATCGATTACATCCTCTCTTTTCATTTTCAAGTTGATCAATAAGCACGCAATGTCGAGAAATATACACTTCTCTTCTTCATCAAGTGCATCAAAGCTTATCCTCAAGATATCATGAAGATGGTCAGGACGAATCTTCTTCAGCTTCTCTAATGCATCGCTCCATTCTTCCAATCGCCTCTTGTCAAAAAGGAGTGAACCAAATACTTGTAGAGCCAAAGGTAATCCACCAGTAATGGAAACTATTTGCTCAGACAGCTTCAGAAAAGCCCCACTAGGCTTATCCCTTCCCAGTGCGTAGTGACTAAAAAGTTTTAATGAATCATCAGGACGCAATGTTCTGACATCATAAATCCTATTCACAACATCAGTAGGCAAAGCATCTCTATTTCTAGTACTGATGATAATCCGACTTCCTTCGAAAAACCATTCCCTATGAATAGCTAGTTCATTAAGTTGCTTTGCATCATCAACATCATCTAAAACAATCATAACTCGTTTTTCCATAAATATTCTTCTGATTTCTGCCAAAAAATCATTATTGTTGTAATTGGGATGCACTGAACTCGTAGAAAGATCTTTAATGAGTTTGTTTTTAAGTAACAATACACCATCGGGCTTAGCAAAAGTTTCTCTAACATCTGATATGAAACTGCGGCATTCAAAATGCCTTGCAAGTTTATTGTAAATAGCTTTGGCAAGAGTTGTCTTGCCAATTCCTCCAGTACCAAGGAACCCCAGAACTTGGGGGACATTGTGAGTTACATCCAACATTTCCATCAATTCTTGTATGGGAAAATCGAGCCCCACCGTATATGGAGCAACAACAATTGGGGAGTTGCTCATTGCATTCAGGATCCTTTTAACTAAAGTTTCAATCACATGTGTCGCTTCCCTGCCAGTAAAACGATAGTTCGTTCACATTAAACTGAAAGGATATCAATCACAAATTTGTCCAGTTTATAGACAAACTAAAGAAAATCCATTTTGTCAACAAAGAATCACAGTTTTGCTCTCAGTATATATTACGCCATTACATTTTTCGTTTGTTTTCATTTTTTGCACATTGTTGACAAAACCCCTTAAAAGACAATTTTACTTAGGTTAAGAGATTCGGCGAAGCTATGTGTCTCATAGTTATTTTTTTTTAGAGAAAAGTGAAAAGATATAGTGAGGGAGTGAGATGAATCAAGAAAAAAATATATGGAGGCTATCTAGCACACTCTCTAGATGGTATGCTAGACATTTTTTTTTTTTCTTATTATGTAAGCATTTTAAGGTGAAGTAGCACACTTTTTAATGCAACCCACCTTCCATTATTGGAGATGCTCGTGCAAAATCATCCTCCACACTTAAAGAAAGGTTGAATTTTTTCTTCGAACCTAAACCATTGCAAAAACTTTTGAAGTTCGCCAATATACTCTATTTATGGGAAAGATTTTGAGACACACTTCTCCTTATAATATTTTAAAATTCTTATTTTGTAAAATATTTCGTCTCCGTAAAATTCCCTCTCTTCACACTTAAAGGAAGTTTAAATATTTTTCCCGAATTCAAACCATTGCAATAACTTTTGAAGTCCACCAATGTACTCTATTTATAGGCAAAATCTCAAACTAGCTGAGGCATGCCTCTTGTTGTAACACTTTACAATTCCTGTCCTGTAAAATATTTCGTCTCCATAAATTACTGTCTTCATCTTTGAAAAGGAAACACTTTACAATGGATCCATACTTTTGTAAGTAAAACTTAAAGCTTTTAATAATATTTTATGAGTTTGTATATAAATTCTATCTTATATTTAATTCTTTCTTTTATTAATTTATACTATTACTCATCATTTAACTTGGGCCTAATTTGGTATAGAGCCAAATCTTTAAATTAACATTAGAGGAATTTTTTTTTCTTCCACTTGGTGTGTCTAAGTGTTGTATATTGGAGCCCATTGTTAAGCCATGCAAAGGCTGTTTTTGGGTTAGATATTTTTAGAGTCCAAAAAAAAATAATAAAAATTTTCTATGTTAAAAAAAGACATTTAGTTTCGATACTGATTCTTCATCTCTGGTTTGTTACTAGATGAATTCTTAAAGAATTCTTCAAAAATTATATCTTCTGAAGTAAAAGATTATTTAAAAAACTGGAATTTACCTAATGTCAGACCTAATAATGTTAATAAAATAGGAATGTTTTACTCAAGAGTCAAGAAAAATAGTCAAAGCAGTGGAACAAACCGTTCCTATTAGACAAGAATATGAAACCTTAAGATTATTTGATCCAGGAATAGTAAAGTACAAAGAAAATTATAAATTTTTACATATAAGCTTACTACAAATAGCCTTAAAACCCTAAACTAATGAAGGATTAAATGCTTGTACATTAATAGAGTTAAGACACTACAGACATTTAAATTTTGCCGATTCTCTTTTAGGTCTTATTGAGTCTGGTTTATGCAATGGTCCACATTTAGTAATCTCTATACTAGCAAATTAATATATGTAACTACTACTCTTCCTGAAGATCAGATGCATTTACATCCAGGATAAATGGACAGCATTCGCTAGTCGAAAATAAATAAAAATAAATAACAATATTAAATCAAATCTTGAGGCTCCTATAAAAGGATGGGTGTGACATGCATTGTTGAAGCAAGTCACAAATCATGTTTAAAATTTCTAATCTTAACATTTGGTGGCACCATATGCAGAAAACATTAAATAAAACGTTGTGTAATGGCAAGCAGAGAAAGATGTGGAGCTGTGACTAAAAAGCGGTAGATCTGAAAGGGAACAGCATCATTGGTGAGCCCGCTGCTAGAAATATAATGTGGGAATCATTTTGGAGTAAGTGGCATGATGGTTGGGACAATTGTAGCCAGATCTATTAATGAAGTTAGAGGGAAAGAAAAACATCATGCACCACTCCCACTTGTTGAACAAGAACAAGGTAGGAGTAGCCAACCTCCTCTGGAGGAACTAGTTCATAATCCACCACCAAGGAGAGAAGAAGTGGCAGAGAATTGAGAGAATGGAGTTAGGGAAGGTCACTGACGAGATCAACAGGCTCTAGAAGTAATGGTGATGTTAGCATTATTTGTGAAGCTCCAATCCAGTTTTTGTTTGGGCCAAGGGGTGGACGGCCTTTTGACAATCGCCCATGGGACTTCGGGAACCCATGGGCTGGAGGGCCAAAACGGCAACCCTCCTTGCCGTTTCATGCTGTTGGTGCCCTGTCGTCCTTTTGTCTTCAACCGATCTCATCGCAGCTGTTGAATCGCCTATTTATCTTTGCTAGCTCCTCGAGATTCAGACGAAGCAGCCTCCTACGCCTTATCAGATTGGGTTTTGTTTCCTTCTCAATATTTTGCTGTAATTAGCTCTGTATAGGGTTTGTTCGTTTTCTCTCTTGCGTCTAGGTTTCTTTACCTCTAATCTTTGTGTGCAATTATGGGGTTTTGCTAGTAGAGGGTATTTTTATTCTTGTACAGAGTATCGAGACTGTGATGTATTTTTGGAGGCTATAACCATTTTCGATTAGTGCAGTGAGCTCTCCTCTTTGGAGCTCAACGTGGATGTAGGCCTCATTAACGGGTGAATCACGGTAAAATCGCTTGTGTTCTTTGCTTTGATCTGTTTTACTTTTCTTTGTATGTGTTTGGTTGTTTCTGTCGAATGATTTGTGTATGAAATCGGTTTGTTTATTTTCAAAGGGTCGAGAAGGGTTGAGCTTAATCTCTACCCAATAGTGGTATCAGAGCCCTTATACTTGCAGTATCCAGGGCTGAATTTCTGTTTTACCTCAGTTAGGGTTTACTGTTATGGTGTCAATTTTTTTTGGGTTCCTAGGGTTTACCGAAAGTCTCTCGTCAGTCTATTGTTTTTGCTGAGTGAGTCCTAGTCAGTGTCTAGGGTTTTCTAGGGTACCTTCGTGCAAGGCAAAGATGACATCAACCCGAATTGAAATCGGTACATTCGATGGTAAAAGCGATTTTAGTAGTTGAAAAAAGAAGATGATTGTCCTGCTCTTTCATCACAAAGTGCTTATTGCACTTGAAACTAATGAACGAAAATGAACAGCAGAACAGCTTGCAAAAGCTGATGAGGTAAGGGAAAAAGTATTCAATCTGATTTTTCTACATCTTGGTGATAGTGTTATACGCAAGGTAGATGGCATGAATACCCCTATTGAACTATGGAACAAGCTTGATCATTATACTCTGTTTTGTCTACTCCTAACTTAGTTTATTTAAAGGGTATGCTATTTAACTTTAAAATGAATATGTTTAAATCTACGGATGAAAACATAGATGAGTTTACCAAACTTAGTTTATTGTTAAGAGGAAGAGATCAAGCCCTTGGTGATACCAGTGAGGCTATGATCCTTTTAAACTCATTACCTGATGAATATAATGTTGTTAAACATGCTTTGCAATATACTGGTATTGTGCCTAGTCTAGATCTTGTTATTTCTGGAATTAAGGCAAGAGAGTTAGAATTGAATACCTTTAAGAAATCTACTAACAACCTGTTTGTTAAAGGTAAATCTGATAAGAGAAACAACTCGGGAAATAGTAACCAATATGTGGGTTCTGGATTTAAGGGAAAAAATAAAAAAGGTAAACAAAAACCTAAGTGAAAATGCTATCATTGTGGGAAAAATGATCATATAAAGAAATATTGTTATGACTTGTTAAAGAAACAAAAACAAGAGGGTGATGCATCCATAGCTGCAAGCAACTCTAATAACCTAGCTGAAGTTCTTACTGTTTCTAGCTCAATTGTTGCTAATGAATGGATAATAGACCCTGGATGTTCATTTCACATGTGCCCAACCATTGAGTGGTTTCAAAATTTTAGTAACAAAGAAACAGTAACTGTCTATATGGGTAACAATCAATCTTGTTGTGTTCAAGGCATAGGTGACATATCTTTTAAAATGCATGATAACAGAATTAAAATACTCACTAATGTTAGATACGTGCCTGGATTAAAAAAATATCTAATATCTCTTGGTACCTTAGATGAATTAGGTTATTCATATAAAGCTGAAAGTAGGTTTATGCATGTCTTTAAGGACAAACACCTGATTCTCACTGGTACTAAAAAGCATAGTCTATATGTCTTAAATGGTTATTCATTGTCCCCTGTTAATATTCCTACTGCATGCAAGGCTAAAGCTGATAAAGCAGAGCTCTAGCACTTGAGACTTGGTCACATAAGCCAAAAAGGGCTAAAGACACTGTCAAACCAAGGCTACCTTAGTCTAGTGCCTACAAACCCCTTGAACTTTTGTGAGTCATTAATTCTAAGCAAGCAACACAGGATGAGTTTCTACAAAGGAACTCACATGGCGAAGGTATGCTTAGAGTATGTGCATGCTGATTTGTGGAGGCCCTCTCAAAAGCCTACTCACGGTGATAACAGGTATTTTCTATCCATTGTAGATGACTTTACACGGAAAGTTTGAATGTTTCCTCTTAGAAATAAGGATCAAACTTTAGACAAATTTAAAATATGGAAAGCCACAGTAGAAAACCAATCTAACAAGAAAGTTAAAACATTAAGAACTGACAATGGATTAGAATTCTGTAATAGAGATTTTGATGAGTTTTGTGACTCTTATGGCATTGTTAGGTATAAAACCATGAGAAACACACCCCAACAGAATGAGGTGGCTGAAAGGATGAACAGGACTTTATTAGAAAAGCTTAGGTCTCTTCTATTTACAGTTGGTCTACCTAAAACCTTTTGGGGAGAAGCCATTTCCACTGCTGCTCACTTGATTAATCGTAGCCCTTCCACTATGTTAAACTTAAAGTGCCCTGAAGAGAAATGGACAGGCAGTAAACTAAATTAAAATTACCTCAAAGTTTTTGGTTATGAGGTCTATGCCCACCAATCAGTGGGAAAGTTGGATCCTAGATCCATCAAATGTGTTTTTGTGGGGTATCAAGATGGCACTAAAGGATATAAGTTATGGGATAGGAGTTCAGGTGGAGTAAAAATAATTATAAGTAGAGATGTTATATTCAATGAATCCAATTTTTCCTGTAAATCAGAAAATTTGGAAGACTATCCCAAACCTAATACTCCAAATGATTTTCTTATAACTGGTGATGCCCAAATTGAGGTGAAGCAACCGACAGTGACTCCTGATCTACCGGCTACCTCCTCCTCTCATGTTTCTAATCCTAAATTTGAACTACCCTCTGATCATGAAAGTGATCATGAGAAGCCATCTGTAGTCCCTGAAGTTAAGGAAGAGCAATATGACTCTCCTCAACAAAACCTAAGGGACTATCAACTGGCAAGAGACAGAAGCAGGAGGACTATAAGACCTCCTGCAAGATATGCTTACTTAGATTTAGTTTATTGTGCCTTAGTGGCAGGTATGGAGATGAGGAGCAGTGAACCTACCTCCTATGAGGAGGTTGTCAGCTTCCATGACTGTTCAAAATGGCAGCAAGCAATGGACGAAGAGATGAACTCTTTGATGACAACAACACTTGGGAATTAGTCCCAAGACCTCAGAAACAAAAGCTGGTGAAATGTAAGTGGTTGTTCAAAATCAAAGAAGGTATGTTACCCACTAATCCCTTGAAATTTAAAGCTAGATTAGTAGGTAAAGGGTTTACTCAGAGGGAGGACATTGATTATACTGAGATATTTTCTCCTGTTGTTAAATTTAAAACCATTCGTATGATATTTGCCATAGTTGTTAGAACACTGAACAACTTAATGTTAAGACTGCCTTCTTACATGGCGACTTAGATGAACTTATTTATATGGAACAGCTTGTTGGTTATGTTAATAAACACCATCCTGATTATGTTTGTTCAGTGTTCTAAAACGCGGCCTAGGCGGCCGCCTAGGCGGAGCCGAGGCATTAGGCAACCGCTGGCTGCCGCAATTATGGCCAAATCGGCCAACTTAGGCGTCGGCCCAGCTAATCGGTACCGAGCGACGCCTAGCCGCGTGAATCACTTGGCCGAGGCGGACGCCAAGGCGGCCAAATCGGTCGCCTGGGCCGCGTGAAGCATTTAGTATTAATTGATTAGGGTTTTGTATCCCTTACCCGTTACCTCTTTCTCTCGTCGATTTCCCCTTCTCTCTCGCCCGCACCACCGCCGACAGTCAAGCTCCATCTCAACCCAAGGCCGCCGCTGCCTCCAGCTCCATCGCGACCTTATCACCGCCTCTACGCCGTCAAGCTCCATCCTCGTTGCCGCGTCCTCGCTACATCAACGCCGCCGCTGCTGTCAAGCTCCATCTCCACCTCTGCTTCCGCTTCCACTTCCGACCCCTCTCTCTCTCTCTCTCTCTCGCTCGCGCGCGCTGTCTTGTTGGGTGTTAGGTTTTATGTTATTTGATTTTATTTTTTATTTATATGTTATATATATTTCTTTTTTTATGTTAAATATATTAAATATATATTTTTATTTCTATTTATATATTAGATATATATATATTTTCTATTTATATGTTAGATATATAGATATTTTTATACCTATTTCAACTTTAATTTAATTGAAAATAACATCAAGGCACATCAAAAAATTTAAAAAAATAAAAAAAACTAACAATTTTCCTAAACTGCCTAGACCCGCCTAGGCGCTAGGCCCCAGCCTGGCACCTGACTAGCGCCTAGCACGTTTTAGAACACTGTGTTTGTTTATTAAAAAAATCTTTGTATGGTCTAAAGCAATCCCCAAGAAAGTGGTACAAGAAATTTGATAATTTTATAACTAGGATTGGCTTTGTTAGAAGTAAATATGACAATTGCTTCTATTTCATGTTATCTGATACTCCTGTCTACTTGTTGTATGTTGATGATATTTTATTAATTAGCAAGTCTAAGTCTAAAATATGTGAGTTAAAGTCATTGTTAAATACCAATTTTGATATGAAAGACTTAAGACCTGCTTGAAAAATTTTGGGAATGATTATTGAAAGAGATAGGAGTAAATATTGTCTGAAAATTCATCAACATGATTATTTGTTAAAATCTGTACAAAAGTTTGGCATGTCTGTATGTAAACCTGTAAATATTCCCTTGGCTAGTCATTTATTTTATCCAAGAAACAGTGCCCTATATCTGATTCTGAAATGCTTAAAGTTGAAAAAATCCCGTATGCTAATGTCATTAGAACTGTTATGTACTCAATGATTAGTACTAGATCTGATCTAACATTTTCAATTTCTCTACTCAGTAGATTCATGTCTAATCCTGGTAAAATTCATTAGGAAGCATTAAAATACTTGTTAAGATACATCAATGGTTCCACTAATATTGGGTTAATTTATAAGAAGAAATGTGATGTTTTTTTATCTTATTGGATATGTAGATTCTGACTTTGCTGGTGATAGGGACTCTCGAAAATCTACAACTACTTTCTTCTTTGCCTTAGGAGGTAATTGTATCAGCTGGAAGTCACAGCTGCAGCCTTTGGTTGCACTGTCTTCCACTAAGGCAAAATATGTGGTCGTCACTGATGCTTTCAAAGAAGCCATTTGGCTTTAGGGTTTGCTGAAAGAAATTCATATGTTACAAGGTAAAGTAGTATTGTTTTCTGATAGTCAGAGTGTCATTCATTTGTGTAAAAATCCAGTATACCATGAAAGAGCCAAACATGTAGATGTCAAATATCACTAGGTAAGGGATCAAGTGGCACATGGCATTGTGATAATCAAGAAGGTTCCAACAAAAGATAACCCAGCCGATATGGGAACCAAGATAGTGACTGCAGCAAAGTTCAAACATTGTTTGGACTTACTGCATGTCAAAGTTGGTTGAAGGAGCAACCAACAAGAGCAATGATGGAGGGGATTGTAGCATGCTGCACAAATCTTGGTTATGATGCCTCAAGTTGTTGGAGCTTCAAGGTGGAGATTGTTGGCATTATTTGTTAAGCTCCAATCCAATTTTTGTTTGGATTAAGGGGTGGACGGCCTTTTGGCAACCCGCCCATGGGCCTTCGGGAACCCATGGGCTAGGGGGCCAAAACGGCAACCTTCCTTGTCGTTTGATGCTAGCACCTTATTGTCCTTTTGTCTTCAACTGATCTCATCCCAGCTGTTGAATCGCCTATTTATCTCTCCTGGCTCCTCGAGATTCGGATGACGCAGCCTCCTATGCCTTATTAGATTGGGTTTTGTTTCCTGCTCGATATTTTGCTATAATTAGCTCTGTATAGGGTTTGTTCGTTTTCTTTCTTGCGTCTAGGTTTCTTTACCTCTAATCTTTGTCTGTAATTATGGGGTTTTGTTGTTAGAGGGTATTTTTGTTCTTGTATAGAGTATCGAGACTGTGATGTATTTGTGGAGGCTGTAACCATTTCCGATTAATGCAGTGAGCTCTCCTCTTTGGAGCTCAACGTGGACGTAGCCCTCATTAATGAGTGAACCACGATAAAATTGCTTATGTTATTTGCTTTGATCTGCTTTATTTTTCTGTGTATGTGTTTGGTTGTTTCTGCCGAATGATTTGTGTATGAAATCGGCCTGTTTATTTTCAAAGGGTTGAGCTTAGTCTCTTCCCAACATGTGACAACTAACACTCATAATAGCTTTGGAGCTTGGCCAAAATGGAAATCCGTTTCTCAGAAGACATCTTAGGGGACCCTTTACCGCAGGGGTTCAAGCTCCCTATTGTCCCCGATTATGATGGCACCACAAATTTGAAGGACCATTTAAAGAGGTTTGAATATATCATGCTACTCTACAGATTTCTAGATGATGTCATCTACGTACAAGGTGTTCCTAATTACACTAAAAACCAATGACCAAGCATGGTTCACCAAAGCTATAGTTACATATCACTACCCAGAGTAGATAACTCTATTAACCTTGAATCTTGAAGGTCATATAAAAGGATGGGCATGGAAAGAAATGTTGAAACAAGTCGCAAATCAAATTCCAAATTTCCACTCTTAAATGCCGCAATTCTTGTAGAATATGTTCACTACACTTATGTTGGTATAATTTGATGAGGTACATTGATGGGTTACATTTGTCACCTTGAAAAACTATCAAAAACTATGGTGTGATCATTTCTAATCCTAAGTTCAAAATTTAAAAGTGTTAAGAGAACCTACTTCTGCACACTATTATGGAATCAGTCAATACAACTATAGCCTGTTTGCTTGGATCCATGGCATCTACTCAAGAAGCGTGTGATCGACTACACAACACTTATGCCAATAAAAAGCGAATAACACAAATGGCAAGAAATGACAAGGTATTAAATCTGAAAGTATTTTCGAAGGAACATTTATCAAAGGACTATGAATCAACAATGAATTTCATTCCTAACCTAGCTAGGGTACATAAACTTTAATCGACAGGATGTGCTTAATTTTGTTAGAATCGGGTCGTTTGTCAAATGTGGCTGTTAGGATTTTTAGCAAGAAATCCTAATTAGTCTTGAAGATTATTTCTTAATCCTAATATTGATTTTTTGTTTAATTTGTAATCATATTTCATAATCGGTTGTTAATTGTTGTTAGGCAAAGAAACCTTAACCTTGACAAACAAATAAACTAGTTTATAAATAGAATGTTTGGCTTATTATTCAAGTTGAGCAAATCACTTGTGAGAGCTAGGAATTGGGTGTAATTGGAACTGGGGTTTAGAGAGAGAATATTGGGCTTTGTAGTTGTAAACTTTATTACATAGTGATATTTTTTCTCCGTCGTCCTAATGGTCGTAGTTTTTCCCCTTTTTGGCTTTTTCACGTAAAAATCCCTTGTATTTGAGTGTGATTGGATCATCTTGTGTTTTTTCTCATCTTATTTTTTTCCTTTAACAAGTAGTATCAGAGCTTTGGTTATCAGTCGCCTAGTAAGCAAAGGATATACCAAGCATAATGAAGTTTGATTTTAAAAAGTTTGATGGGAAGATCAATTTTGACTTGTGGTAAATACAAGTCAAGGATATTTTGATCCAATGCAGGTTACACAAGGTGTTGAAAGGCAAACCAATTCCTGAAGGCTCTGAAAAATCTGGTAGAGCAAGTCTGGCAAATGGCTCCAAATATTGTGACGCTAGAAGTTTTCATCTCTCAATTTTGTAGGAGATGAAGATGTTCTCTAAAGAGATGGATACATCCTCATGGCATACCACTAGACTACTAAAGTTGCCATGAAAGAGGATGTGGTACTTCTAGCGGATCCACAAGTTCACACAAGCATTGGCTTGGCGATGATGCAAGGTGTGTGGTAGAAAAGATGTCGATGGCTGAAGAGCTTCCAAAGAAGCCAAGCATGGGGGTTGCACCATAGTTTTTCAACAAGATACTTTTCAACATTGTGCCGTGAAAATCTTAAGGCGGTACGTGCCTAAGTGGTTGTACCATTTATGGTGAGGTATGGTGATCTTAGTGATTGAGATCATGGTGATTATCGATAATAGATGGTCATGATTGTCGTCGGATAATGGACACATGGTTTTAGGAATTCTCGCTGAGGTGGTGGTTTGTTAGGATTTTTAGCGATAAATCCTAATTAGTCTTGAAGATTATTTCTTATTCCTAATATTGGTTTTTTGTTTAGTTTGTAATCTTATTTCATAGTCAGTTGTTAATTGTTGTTAGGCAAGGAAGCCTTAACCTTGACAAACAATAAAACTAGTCTATAAATAGGATCTTTGGCTTGTTATTCAAAGTGAGCAAATCACTTGTGAGAGACAGTGAGAGCTAGGAATTGGGTGTAATTGGGACTTCGGTTTAGAGAGAGAATATTGGACTTTGTAATTATAAACTTTACTATACAGTGATATTTTTTCTCTGTCGTTCTAACGGCCGTGATTTTTCCCTTTTTTAGGTTTTTTACGTAAAAATCCCTTGTGTTTAAGTGTGATTGGATCATCTTACGTTTTTTCTCATCTTATTTTTTTCCTTTAACAGTAGCAAGATTGGTCAAACTACAAGGTTCTAAAGATCACATCTGCCTTCAGTTTTTAAGCCACGAATTAACTTCATGGACCAAGGATCATTAAGTTCACACACACACACACACTCTCTCTCTCTCAAATTCACTCCCGCGAGTTACAGCGTCCATCATTTCACTCCCCTCGCCTCACCACTGCATCAAGCACCGCCGTCACCCCTTCCATTGCGTCGAGCACAGTCCGTCGTCGCCCCCCATCACGAGAACCACCGCCGTCGCCCCTCCCTCTACCACTTGCACCCACCACCAGCCACAGACCACTATCAGCCCCCCTCTGTCGCTCAGACAGCCATCACCCCCCCTCCCCTTGGCGGTTGCCCTTCCCTCTGCGACAAGCTACCACCCACCACACCACGTCTCAAACAGCCACCGCCGACCCCCCATCGCCGTTCTCACCGCACCACAGTCGCCCCCTCCCACCATCGTCGCCCCCACAGGGTCCCCTCCCCCCCTCCCCAGCAGTCGAGTTTCACATACATTTATATATTTTTATTTTTCTACTTTAATTTTTCTATTTGCTTTTGTTGTTTTTTATGTGGTGATGATGATGATGATTTGGTTGTGAAAATGAAAAACTAAGAACGGAAGATGATGATTTTAATTCTTGTAATTCTGAAAATGGAAAATTTGTTATTTGAGTATAAATTTAGTCCTTGAAAAATTAGAATTTATATAATTAATTTTATATTGTGAAATTTATGTAATATAATTAATTTAATACTATGTAATATATTTAAAAAATTATCATTCATGAGATTTTATGTTATATAATTAATTTTATATTGTGTAATGTAAGTTACAATTCAAGAAATTTAAAAGAGTGTTTCTACGTTCACTCTAAATTTTGATAGAATCACAATCTCACTTCTTTCGTTTAAAAAGCTTAAAATAGTTTTGTTTTCATGAGCTCATTTGATTTTGAGATTTCCTAATTCCAACCCCCCCCCCCCAAATTGATTACGAGATTTCCCAATTCAAACCCACCCCCAACCCCCCAAACAAAGAAATCATTCTAATTTTTGTACTAACATGATGCACAATCACAAAAACAGATCTATACTACTTATGGGTAAGCAGAAGATTTAAAGTAAAATTCTAATTTTACTTTAACTATATATATTGACATTTGGTATAATAGGACAAGAGAGTGGAAATAGTATTAACATTTGGTATGATAAGCCCGTGATTTCCAACGATCAAAGACAACTATCTAAGACCCTTATCTCCATCCACCAACATACTCAAAAATCAACAAAATTCAACAACCGTATCTCCATAGATCAAACCATAAACGTTCGACCAAACTCAACCCACACGTAAACTTTTGGCCGAATTTTGGTAATTTTTTAAATATATTACACAACATAAAATTAATTACATTACATAAATTTCACAATATAAAATTAATTACATAAATTCTAATTTTTCAAGGACTAAATTTACACTCAAATAACAAATTTTTCATTTGTTATTTTTCATTTTCAGAATTACAAGAATTAAAATAATTACAAACAAAGTAATATTTAGACATTTTCGTCTTTCTCAACACCGTCTTCAATCATTTTCTGACTACATTTACTAGCGGGTAAATTTCGTTCCCCGACCACATCATATAAACTTGATATTCTATAAACCCAAATCCCAAACTCCTCACACAATCAAATAAAAAAAATATATTCTTAATTTTTTATTTTCACAACCAAATAATCGTCATCATCATCACCACATAGGACAAACAACATAAACAAATAGAAAAACTAAAGCAGAAAAAAGAAAAATATATAAATATATATAAATGTATGTGCGACTCCCAGGGGGCCGACTCGGTCGGGTGGACGATAGGTGAAAGGGTCAGGGGGGCCAACTGATGGGGGCGACCAACTGGGGGCGATGGCGGTCAGGAGGGCAACCGTGGTGCGGTGAGAGTGGCGATAGGGGGTCAACGGTGGTCGTTTGAGACGCAGTGTGGTGGGTGCAAGCGGTTGCTTGCAAGTGAGGGTGGGGGTAATGGTGGTCCGAGCGGTAGAGCGAGGGCGACAGTGGTCTGTAGCCGATGGTGGGTGTGAGTGGCAGAGGAAGGGGCGACGGCGGCCAATGCTTGACCGAGGGGGGGGGATAGCGACTGGTGCTCGCAATAAGGGGCGACAACGGACTGTGCTAGACACGATGGAGGGGACGACAGTGCCCAACCCGATAAGGGGGCAACAACAGTGCTCGATGTGGTGGTGGGGCAGGGGGGATGACGAATGCAGAGGCTTAGGGTCTGCACAATTAAATCCTTCGACAAATTTCAATATTATATAATACTTGTAGGTAACTTCACGAAATATATATGATTGTATCCAATAAAAATAAACGGGAAGAGCCAAGCCATCTCATTCTACCACTACCCGAGCTTGGGCTTTGCCTTATGCAATAGGAGTCAAGTTTGGGCTGGGCTCATTATGAGTTTGATCGAAAGACAAGTTTTTTATTTTTTTATTTTTTTTGGGCAAAAACAATTGTTGCAAATTTTGAAAATAAGCTATAAAAAACAAGCATAACACGTGTGCTCATGTAGGCTCATGCAGCCCATGAGCATTGAATGTCAAGCTCGACTCAATTCGTTCGATCAAATCTAGAGGTCGGCTTTACCCAGAGAACTTGTACAAACATGCTATGAAGCACGGAAACGGCTCGAAGGCAGCATTTTGGCGTTTCCGAACTGTTTCCCGTTTCAGAAATGCAAAGACGGCCCGAAACAATTTTCGGGCCACTTTTGTAAATTTTGAAACGTTTCAAGGGCAGTTTTGCAATTTACAAAAACAAGTGGGAAACGCATTTCCAGCAACCACGAATAAGCTCACCTGCAGCAAGGAAGACAATGGTCACCGAGAGGCGAGGCGAGATATGGAGTGTGCGGCGACGGTCGATGGTGAGGCAAGAGATTAAGTGTACGGAGGCAGTCGGCAACGAGGGTGAGAAGCGAGCGATGGTGGCAGAGACACGTCAACTGTGAGAGAGGCGAGATAGAAGGCGAGGGTGAGGGTAAGAGACTCGTCGATGGCGAGAGAGGTGAGCGATGGTGGCAGAGACGCGTTGACTATGAGAGAGGCAAGATCGAAGGCAAGGGTGAGGGCAAGAGACTCGTCGATGGCGAGAGAGGCAACGACGATGGCAGAGAAGCGTCGACTGTGAGAGGGGTGAGGGTGAGAGACGCATCGACAGCGAGAGAGGCGACGACGGTGGTAGAGACAGATGAAGCGACAGCGGTCGGCCAGTGATAGCGAGCGGCAAGACAGGTCGACGGCGGCGGTCGGCCATTGACAGCGAGTGAACACTGAAATGCAGTTTAGGGTTTATAAAATTAAACTTAATATTATTTATAGTATATAAATTATAAATTAATTTCACATACACCCTTATATTTTTTAAAATTACAGTTTACCCCGCATTTCTGTTTCCTAACTTTTTTTAAAAATGTCGTTTCCGCATTTCCGTTTCATATGGGAAACGTTTTCCGTTTCCGTTTTTGTGCAACATAGCAAACATGAGCCCCAACCACCCACTACAAGAAATTGGACTTTTAGTGACCACATTTAGTGACGACCAATCAAAAGTCGTCACTAATTTCAATCTTTAGTGATGGTCAGATAGAATCCATCACAGATGGTGGGCAATAGTGACAATCATATGTGGTTGTCACTAAATATGCAACCTTTAGTGAGGGTCGTGCAACGTCAATCACAGATGGAGGCACAATAGTAATGGCTAAAAGTAGTCATCTCTGAATGTGCAATCTTTAGTGAGGGCCAAGAAATGTCGATCACAGATGGGGGAGCAATAGTGACGACAAAGCACGTCGTCACTGAATATGAAACCTTTAGTGAGGGCTAGGCAACATCTGTCATACATGGGGGTGAAATAGTGACGGTCAATGACAATGATCTTTGAATGTGCAACCTTTAGTGAGGGTCAGGTAAAGTTGATCACAGATGCGGGAGCAATAGTGACAACTAGGGTTCAGGCCCATTGCCACTAGTACTCAAATCCCATTTGATTATGGTCATTGGTTGCCAAACAACAGATTATCAAATTAATCGAATACCAACTCCAAAATTGGGTAATAAATAGCTTTTGAAGTTCTATTTCATACTTCCTTAAATTGTCAAAATCTTTGAAATTTTAATCTCCAAAGCCAAATATTTCACATTTTGTAGAACACACAACTACTACCCACATTTTCACCACTCATTTCTTTCAATTATAATTGAATTATAATAGAATCCAAAACTGTAACCCAGCCAAAATTACCTACACATGCCACAAATTGGATTCCAAATCACATCCATGCATGTGTTTTCCTTGGTTACAAACTCTCCCATATATAATTCCTATATATATATATATATATGCAGCTATAAATGTCTTCTATCTTCAAAAATTTTAATGATTGACATGCATGCACTAGCTACTTGGGGAACATATGTTTTCTTTTTGTAATTAATATTCGTTCACAGTATTCCTGTGAGCTCCTAAACCCGAAACACATTGTGTTATTGTAAAACATGTTGCATTTGACTATGGAACACATCACCTTTCATTTCATGCAAAAGTAAATGTCCAAGTATCACTTTGTGTTTGACATCACTTGTTCATTCCACCAATTAACTAGCCAACTCTTTCACCAAACCCCTCTCACACTAGCAACTTCAACAACAATGGACAAGATAAGAGTTCTTGACCGAACACCTATCTTGCATGACCGAGCGCCTATCTTGCAAAAGCATGATAAAAAAAAACAAGTGACCAGTTCATTTAGTAAAACCCATATGGTAACTTCTAATTAGTATCTTCGTATCTAACTTAATACAATTAAATCAATTTAAGTATATAAATAAGGTCTATGCCGTTTCTTGTATCATATACTTCACATGCATGTTACTCGTCAAGTGTCCTCAAATAAGGATTTTTCTTCTTATTATTATTATTATTATAAATTTCCTATTCACAAATTATATAAAACAAATACTCCCATAATCACTCCACCTAGCTAAATTTTAAAACTAGTGTTATCATTATACAATTATGTTGTATTTAATGTGAAGCTTCAGAATGGCTGCGTTTAACGGAGGGGCAGGACGGTCATTTTGGCAACCCTCATGGCTGCCCAAAACGGCAGCGTTTTTGGGCCCTGAGTGGATGGCCAAAACGACAACCCCCCTGTCGTTTCTCTTGGCGTGCTTCATCTTGTCCTTTAGCCTGCCTCTTCCCCGATCGTCGATGAGGCCTGTTGTTCCTTTATACAATGCAATCTGCACCGTTGGTGTCCCCTTTATATTATCTGCAAGCGCCTCAAGATGAGCAATGCACAGCCTCTAATTTTCAGTGTCGGTTAGGGTTTGTTCAGTTCATTCTCTGAGTTTCTTTCTCTCTGTATACTTCATACGAATGTTTACTTTCTCTCTAGGTTTTGTGCCTCTAATTTGTAGTTCTATGGTTATGGGTTCGATTTGAGTTGAGAGTTGTTTTTGTATAGTGAGATTTGAGAGTGAGTCTGTGTATATTGAGGCTATAATCTGATTTTCTTCCGATAGTGCAATGAGCTCTCTTTGTCGAAGCTCAACGTGGATGTAGCCCTCTTTAACGGGTGAACCACGGTAAAATCGTTTATGTTCTTTGCTTTGATTTGCTTTACTTTTCTGTGTATGTTTTTTGGTTGTTTCTATCGAATGAGTTGTATATAAAATCGATCTGTTTATTTTAAAGGATTGAGCGTCGTCTCTTCCCAACAGTGGTATCAGAGCCCTTATACTTACAGTATCCACGGCTGACTTGTTTTACCTCAGTTAGGGTTTACTGTTGTGGTGTCGTTTTTTGTTTTTCTGGGTTCTTAGGGTTTACTGAAAGTCTCTCTTCAGTCTATTATTTTTTACTGAGTGAGTCTTGATCAGTGTCTAGGGTTTTCTAAGGTACCTTCGTGCGAGGTGAAGATGACATCAACTCAATTTGAAATCGGTACATTCGATGGTAAAAGCGATTTTGGTAGTTGAAAAAAGAAGATGGGTGTCTTGCTCTCTCATCACAAAGTGCTTATTGCATTTGAAACTGATGAACGGAAATGGACAGTAGAACAGCTAGCAAGAGCTGATGAGGTAAGGGAAGAAGCATTCAATCTTATTTTTCTGCATCTCGGTGATAGTGTTATACGCAAGATAGATGGCATGAATACCCCTACTGAACTATGGAACAAGCTTGATTCATTATACTCTGTTTTGTCTGCTCCTAACTTGGTTTATTTAAAGGGTATGCTATTTAATTTTAAAATGAATGTTTCTAAATCTATGGATGAAAACATAGATGAGTTTACCAAACTTAGTTTATTGTTAAGAGGAACAGATCAACCTCTTGGTGATACCAGTGAGGCTATGATCCTTTTAAACTCATTGTCTGATGAATATAATGTGGTTAAACATGCTTTGCAATATACCGGTATTGTGCCTAGTCTAGATCTTGTTATTTCTGGAATTAAGGCAAGAGAGTTGGAATTGAATACCTCTAAGAAATCTGCTAACAACCTGTTTGTTAAAGGTAAACCTGATAAGAGAAATAACTCAGGGAATAGTAACCAAACTATGGGTTCTGGATTTAAGGGTAAAGGTAAAAAAGGTAAACAAAAACCTGAGTGGAAATACTATCATTATGGGAAAGAGGATCACATAAAGAAAATATTGTTATGACTTGTTAAAGAGACAAAAACAAGAGAGTGATGCATCCATAGCTGCAAGCAGCTCTAATAACCTAGCTGAAGCTCTTATTGTTTCTAGCTCAACTGTTGCTAATGAATGGATAATGGACTCTGGATGTTCATTTCACATGTGCCCAAACATTGAGTGGTTTCAAAATTTTAGTAACAAAGAAAGAGGGACTATCTATATGGGTAACAATCAATCTTGTATTGTTCAAGGCATAGGTGACATATCTTTTAAAGTGCATGATAACAAAATTAAGATACTCACTAATGTTAGATACGTGCCTAGAATAAAAAGAAATCTAATATCACTTAGTACGTTAGATGAATTAGGTTATTCATATAAAGCTGAAAATGGGTTTATGCATGTCTTTAAGGACAAACACCTGATTCTCACTTGTACTACAAAGCATGGTCTATATGTCTTAAATGGTTATTTATTGTCCCCTGCTAATATTCCCACTGCATGCATGGCTAAAGCTGATAAGACAGATCTCTGGCACTTGAGACTTGGTCACATGAGCCAGAAAGGTATGAAGGCTCTGTCAAACCAAGGCTACCTTGGTCCAGTGCCTACAGACCCCTTGAATTTTTGTGAGTCATGCATTCTAAGTAAGCAACACAGGATGAGCTTCCACAAAAAAACTCACCTGACGAAGGTATGCTTAGAGTATGTGCATGCTGATTTGTGGAGGCCCTCTCAAAAGCCTACACTCGGTGGTAACAGGTATTTTCTATCCATTGTGCATGACTTTACAAGGAAGGTTTGGGTGCTTCTTGTTAGAACTAAGGATCAGACTTTAGACAAATTTAAAACATGGAAAGCCTTAGTAGAAAACCAATATGACAAAAGGGTTAAAACACTAAGAACTGAAAATGGATTAGAATTCTGTAATAAAGATTTTGATGAGTTTTGTGACTCATGGCATTGTTAGGCATAAAATCGTGAGAAAAACACCCCCAACAAAATGGGGTGGCTGAAAGGATGAACAGGACTTTGTTAGAAAATATTAGATGTCTTCTGTTTACAGCTGGTCTACCTAAAACCTTTTGGGGAGAAGACCTCTCCACTGCTGCTCACTTAATTAACCGTAGCCCTTCCACTGTGTTAAACTTAAAATGACCTGAAGAGAAATGGACAGGTAGAAAACTAAATTTAAATTACCTCAAAATTTTTGGTTGTGAGGCCTATTCCCACCAATCAGTGGGAAAGTTGAATCCTAGATCCATCAAATGTGTTTTTGTGGGGGTATCAAGATGGCACCAAAGGATATAAGTTGTGGGATAGGAGTTCAGGTGGAGTTAAAATAATTATAAGTAGAGATGTTATATTCAATGAATCCAATTTTTCCTGTAAGTTAGAAAATTTGGAAGACTATCCCACACCTAGTACTCCAGATGATTTTCTTATAACTGGTGATGCCCAAATTGAGGTGGAGCAACCGGCAGTGATTCCTGATCTGCCAGCTACCTCCTCCTCTCATGTTTCTAACCCTGAAGTTGATCTACCCTCTGATCATGAAAGTGATCATGAGGAGCCATCTGTAGTCCCTGAAGGTGAGGAAGAGCAATATGACGGTCATTTTGGCAACCCTAATGGCTGCCCAAAACGGCAACGTTTTTAAGCCCTGAGTGGATGGCCAAAACGACAACCCCCCTGCCGTTTCTCTTGGCGTGCTTTATCTTGTCTTTTAGCCTGCCTCTTCCCCGATCGTTGATGAGGCCTGTTGTTTCTTTATACAATGCAATCTGCAACGCTGGTGTCCCCTTTATATCATCTGCAGGCGCGGCGCCTCGAGATGAGCAGTGCACAGCCTCTGATTTTCAGCCTCAGTTTGGGTTTGTTCAGTTCATTCTCTGTGTTTCTTTCTCTCTGTATAGTTCTAAGAATGTTTACTTTCTCTCTAGGTTTTGTGCCTCTAACCTGTAGTTCTATGATTATGGGGTCAATTTGAGTTGAGAGTTGTTTTTGTATAGTGAGATTTGAGAGTGAGTTTGTGTATATTGAAGCTATAATTTGATTTTCTTTCGATAGTGCAGTGAACTCTTTTTGCCGGAACTCAACGTGGATGTAGCCCTCTTTAACGGGTGAACCACGATAAAATCGTTTGTATTCTTTGCTTTGATCTACTTTACTTTTCTGTATATGTTTTTTAGTTGTTTCTATCAAATGAGTTGTGAATGAAATCGGTCTGTTTATTTTAAAAGGTTGAGAAGGGTTGTGCGTCGTCTCTTCCTAACAAATTAATTTGTACATAATTACCAATTTGTAGACGAAATAAAAACCAAAAATATAGGGAAAGTTATTGACTGTTCTTCTTGTCTTGAATTTCTTTCTTAACCCTAGCTAGTTGGCTCCTATTTTGAAAAAGTGGCTTGATCGACAGACAACCTAGACGGGTTGTGAACATGAAATTAGGGCATGTCCGGGTTAGGGCCGCATGCATGCAGTTTCGTGAGTTGGGATGGATGGCCAATTATATATATATATATATATTGCCAGACAGACAAATCGATATATCCGAACTCGAGTTTGCCTGCCCAATTTTACATGGCCAAATTAATAGAGATAAATATATGATGCACGTACGTTTAAGTAGCTACGGCCTCTTTATTTCAAAACTTTATTTATTTCTTGGAACCCTCGATCGGAGTATTTGGCTTATTAATGGAAACATTCTAAAAATGGTGGGAGTACTAAAGTCAAATAACTCATCTACCAATGAAAAATTCTTGTTTGACTGACTACACCACATTTGAATTTAAGGATATAATTGCATGACTATTCAGGACTTTGAAAGAAATGGGAGTGCTAAAGTCAAATAAACCATCTACCAATGAAAAATTCTTGCTTGACTGACTACACCACATTTGAATTAAGGAGATAATTGCATGACTATTCAGGACTTTGAAAGATTCCTTCATCGGGCGTTGGGCGCTCAACACTCTATTAATTATTTATTTTATTTTTTAATTAATTACTTTTCCATCGTTCCAAAAGAAAAAAACAATTATATACCTAAATTATCCACCAATTTTTATTTTTTCTTATGGATACATGATTGGCTCTTACGAGACTTTATTACATCTCCAGCTAATTGAAATTTCCTATCAATAATAATATGTTTTCATCGTTGAAACTCTATTTTTTTTAAAAAAAATGAAATTTAAAAAAAAAAACATTATTAAAAAGGAGAATGGACATGTATTTGGTCTCATAAATTCATGTCAACTAAGTTATGGAACACAACTATATCAATTATCTTCATTCACCACCATCTCATGAAATTTCTCCATGTGAAGATGGTGTTCAAACTTCAAACTTCATTTGATCATTACTCCGCCAGGAGATATTATCCACTGTCGGTCCCAAGCCCGGATAAAGGAGGAGGGTTGCGTTAGGTAGCCGACAACCAGCGTAAAACCTAGTCGGATCCAAATATGAATTCTAGACAAACTATCTGTTGGGATGTAACCCACATAGAAGTCTAGAATTCATATAGCCAACCCCACATAGTGGGATAACGGCTGGATATGTTGTTGTTGTTGTTGTAAATTCATCTAGTCAAATACACTAAAAGACCTTCAAAATTCATGAAAATTATAATAAAAAGTCTAAACTATGAACAATGAAGATCTATATTACGATTGCAAAATCTCCTACTGTAATATTTCTATTAAAAGAAAATTGAAACTTGGTTCCATTATACTCCTTATTTTCATCTAATACATATTTCCAAATTCATTTATTCTTATTCGACAAATTGTTAGGACCCTTTTGTTTCATATGTAGATCGAAGCTTTTCTCTTCGATCTCGGACAAAATGCATCAATAGAATGATATATAGGGGGATCCAATTCTCCTATTCTAATAGATAGGCCCAAAAATCCTCACGAATCAAGATTGGTGTTCTTAATAAAAGCCAAAAGCACCAATTTCAAATTTTGAAGATTGCTAAATTATGTTTATTATCATGTAATCCTCATAGATTATAACCTTGTAAATATACTAATAACATGAAAAAAAAAAAAAAAATCAAACCTGATCTCCAATTACGTACAGAAAGACAAAGGGTTAAAGTGAGAACCTGTGGTTGTAAACCCAGCCAGAAATCCCTCCAACTCTTTCCATGGCGTTCCTCCATCTCACCACTTTTTCCACTCCAAATCTTCTCTCCAGATCCTCAATGTCCTTCTTAAATGGTCCTTTCAATCTCCGTACATCCGACGGATCAACTTCAAAGAACACCGGAAGCACAAGTTTTCTCAGCTCGCAAATTCTCGCCAGCTCCTCCAAGCACCACCGGGAGGATGCATACTTAGGCGATATAACAGCAATAGCTGCAGCCGAATCCTCAATAGCTTCTAGCAAACTCGGCGCTATTTCGTCGCCTCGATCCATTCCTTCATTGTCTAGAAAGACTCGGATTCCATTCGAGAAGAGACTATTGTAGAGATCATTAGTGAATCCGTCCCTGGTATCTTCTCCTCTGAAGCTCAAGAACACGTCCCATTTTAGCCGGAACGCCGGAGTCGACTCCATAACACCGTCTTTTTCCTCCATTTTTTCCCTCTCCGGCGGGTTCTCAAACTTAATTTATCTACTTTTTCCTTTTTGACAACTTGTTTTGTAATTTCATGTATATGGGATGGGAATAAATTAGGTTGTGAAAGAAGTTGTCTGGGGGAGTTGTTCGTCTAGCGTTGTCCGTGGGGCCATATATGTACCAGAAAGCCATGTACGTGACGGTGAAAGGCCCTGCGTGTGAATACCCACCCACAAGAATGGAAAATTACATAAAAGTCCCAAACTTGTGAATAATGCAGTTCTGATCTGATTAGTCTATTTTGACATTTGAACCTCCTCCTCATTTTCCTTTCCATTTTTTTTTTTTATGTAAAAACAACTCATTTCAGGTTAGACAATTTGTCTACTTGACCTAAAAGTCACGTACAATAAATTTTAAATCTATTTACTCCGTCACATTTCATGGTTCATTTGACTAACAAGCCTAATTATTATTGGTGTTATCAACAAATCATAAGCAACAATTAACTAGACTAAATATCTTTATTACTTTCGCAACCATCATTGTAAGATATCAAAATCCATTTGTATTCAACTTGTCATTCAAACTCTAATTAGTGTTCGAATTGATAGTTTGGAGAAATAAATGTTAGTATCATTCATGTTGTCAATCGATCATCAACTTTTCATTATTGTTTTTGTTTATATGGTTTGTTTTAGCATATGGAGCAAATGATTTATGATGCAAAAGAGAAATTTTACTTTGAAAAAAATTTACTTTGTGATGTACAATGTGAATTGATGATTAGTTGGAATCGGAAGCGAATCCAAAAGTGGATTTGGGAGAGAGTTGGCCCTCAAATTCATAGATCGTTTTAGCTCCTTCCCTCCTCCTCAAATAGACCAGATATATAAGACAGATTGAAGGGAAAGCTAAAGCTAGCACGAGCTGCAGTCCATGCCTGCCTCCTTAAATCCGTCCCTGGTTGGAATTGTTTCTTATTAATGATGTTAATCATTTACACTACACTCGAATCTTTTTAGGAGGTCGCACCTAATTACATAAGAAAATTGTCACACTAATATCGATAATTTACGCAACATTTTTTGCAGAAATGACAGTATTGTTGTGCCATAGATTTTTCAAAAAACATCCACCTGAAATGTTTCTAATTAATAAATTGTGATGTTTCTAATTAATAAATCCAAATGAGTGTATTTTTAACGAGTAATTTCAAGTGAGTGGTTTTTTTGAAGAATAAACCATGATTAAGTGGTAAATAACGTTTATAATATAAATATTCATGATTTTGAGGACAAAATGATTCTCAAAAAAATGTGACACTATTCCCTATAAATTGCACAATAAATAAATAGTAAAGAGATCTTTTTTGACACACTTTTCAAGACATAAATTTCTTCATGAAACGTTTTGGAATTTTCCTTTCGGAGGACTTTTGTATTTTCCTTTGAAAGGGATATTATTTTTCTTCCAAAGCAAGCATTTTTATTCCTTCTAAAATGGTATTACCTTTGTAAGGATCAAGCCTAGTAAGTTCATCGGTCCACACAATTGTCCATGTATCACTAGAAGATTCGGCAGCTACCGCCGCCCTGTTTGTGGCGACATAAAACCCTCCCTAGCAGTCATTTTTATTCCTTCCGAAACAATATTTTTCCGGCCAATTCTCTCTTTCGAAGCAGCTGCCCGCACCTTGTTTTTCCTTCGGAAATCGCCAAGGCATGGCACGTGGCGATCCTTCTGTCTGAAGCTCCTTCCGCCAGCACCCTCGCATCCGCACGGTAGCCTCATAGGCGCGCCCGCAAGGCCGCGTGCCACCTGTCGCCTCCAAAATTGCTGGGAGATAAAATCCCAGCGCGTCCTGCGTGATTCGATCACAGGACGCCCAGCTCCTAAGCCTCCTTCACGTGCGCGCAAAATCATCACTCCTGCGCGCTGGTTCATTTCATGCATATTTTAAGTTTATAGTAATTCTTCTACTATTTCTTGAAATTACGCTAATGCCCCAAAATTTTCCAAACTTATTTAATGCCCACAAGCCTCCAAAGCCAAGTGGGCCCTTTTGGTTGGGCCACGTGACTTCCTCAAAACCCTCCTTTAGTCGATTAAACTACATGCAAAGGTGCCACGCACTACCTTGACTCTTAATATTCAACAGGGGAATAATCACTCGTAAAAATATTATGAAAATTTTTGAAATAATAAATAACACTTGGAAGCATCTTATGATAACCCGAAGTTTTGTCAAGATAGGCCTTCTAGAGGCTAAGAACTTATTTCGGCAACTCGTCGTGAGGACTACCTTCTTTCGGATGATTCCCCAGGCTGTTCAGTCCTCGTGGAATGATTCCTCTTAAGTCGATCTGAGTGTTTCTAACCCACATGTTCACCCCCAATATTTGATACTATATTATGATCATGCCCCTTCTTATCGACAGAGGTATCTCATTTGTAGTTATTAAATGCATCATTTATTTATTTTAACTATTTTCCTACACGTACTGACTTAATCATCGGAGGGCATACACGAGTAAGGAATCCCCATGTGCCTTCTAACTTGTTTATGTGAGTGCAGTTATGCCCTGAACAAACCGAAGGTTAATCCTGATTGGACCAATCCGCTACTGAAAATGCCCTTGAGGGCTTATTTGAGACCCTAGCTAAATAATCGGAGACCGGAGCTACCCAACGTACATTTTCACAAGCAGACACTTGTCAGTTGTCTGCCTTGCCCTACCGCGACTCTGGCATTCCCGCCTCACAAATTCTAATTATTGTATTTTTTGCAACAACAGACAACAACTGATCGAGACTTTTTGAGAGGCAAAACGAGGATTAAAAATCCCATTTTATCACCTAATTTAAATATTTATTTCTTATTATTATTTTTACTATTTTAAAAGCAATTTGAATTTAAAATATAAAAATAAAATAAAACATAACAATAGCAGCAATTTCGAGACATTGGGTGTAAGGATTTTTAACCCCATTAAGGGTGCCATAATGAAAAGGTAAGGTAAGCCTGAGTAAATTCTCATGATAGTGAGGGTGCATTTGATAGGGGTGAAAAATGAAGATGAAATTTATTTTTCACCCAAATTTTAAGAAATTTTATCAAATAGTTTTTTTTTTCATGGAATTCGAATTCTATTTTATTTCAAAAAGTAGAGATTTTCCTTGAAATCAATAAATTGAAATTCTTAAGGGATGGGGTGAGAATTGAAATTTCATAGAATTAAAATTCCATCTCACTTTTTACCCTCTAATCAAACGCACCCTAAGTAAAGTTATTTTTTTTTTAAGGTTTCTACTAATATGTGACTTTATTCTTGTGATTAGACTAGGGGTGTTGCTATATCTATTGAACTCCGTATGTGATTCACTACTCTTCATGCCTACTCGACAAGATTTATAACGATGAGGTGGCCGTGGGGTAGGGTCACAAGTGCAGGAAGGGCGATGATTTTGTGGTTATAACTTATGAATGATCTAGATATCCGTAGATGTGACCAGATTTTTAAAAATTGGGGACTATGGTGACAATTTTTAAAAATAAAAATTGAGACTTGAGACACATCTAGATATCTCAGTAAACGTGACCAGATTTTCAATCCTAATGTCCTAATAATCGTTTGGCGTAATTCGAGAAGTATTTTGCAACTTAAAATTATAATTAATTTTTTTTAGCGAATGTAACTTCTCATTTTTTATCTCCCAAAACATTCAATTAGATATATAAAAGGACTGTTGATGGTCTATACATCATTAAAATAAATTAAGTTTAAATAATTCTCTCAACTATTTATCCCGATGATATTTAACTATTACTGTTAAACTCCTTTTTTATTCAAATAAAAAACTGAATAGTGTAAAAAAAAAAAAGAATAATGATAAGCGAACAGGAATGACGTTAAAAATTCAGGCATAGTCCATTTGTCTATGTGAACTTTCTAGGGGGTCACTCATTCTTGAGTTTCCCCAGTTCAAGCACGCTTAACTCAAGAGTTCTTTACCTACATTCATTCCAAAAGATATCTAGCTAGTGTTATTTCTTTCCTTACTTATCCTCGATATATACTACCCCTCTCTAGGCTCTCGAGGTATTACAAGCCTGAACACAAGTCAAGGTATTAAAAGCTTATTTGAGACCCCAGCTAGATAATCGGACACCGGAGCTACCCAATGTACATTTTCACAAGCAGACACCTGTTAGTTGTCTGCCTCGCCCAACCGCTACTCTGGCATTCTCGTCTCACAAATTTTAATTGTTGTATTTTTTGCAACAATAGACAGCAACTGATCAGGATTTTTTGAGAGGCAAAGCGAGGATTAAAAATTCGATTTTATCACCGAATTTAAATATTTATTTTTTATTATTATTTTTACTATTTTAAAAGCAATTTGAATTTAGAATATAAAAATAAAATAAAACATAACAATAACAGCAATTTCGAGACATTGGGTGTGAGGATTTTTAACCCCATTAAGGGTGCCATAATGAAAAGGCAAGTCTGAGCAAATTTTCATAACTTTGATAGTAAAGGTGCCCTGACAGAGGTGAAAAATGAGAATAAAATTTATTTTTTATTTAAATTTTAAGAAATTTTATCAAATAATTTTTTTTTATGAAATTTGAATTTCATTTTAGTTTAAAAAATAGAAATTTTTCTTAAAATCAAGAAATTAAAATTCTTAAGAAATGGGGTGAGAATTGAAATTTCATAGAATTAAAATTTTATCTCACTTTTTGCCTTTCAATCAAACGCAATGTAAAGTTATTTTTTTTTTAAATTTCTACTAATCTGTGTCTTGATTCTTGTGAGTAGGGGTGTTGCTATATCTATTGAACTCCGTATGTGATTCACTACTCTTCATGTCTACTTGACAAGATTTATAACGATGAGGTGGCCGTGGGGTAGGGTCACAAGTGCAGGAAGGGCGATGAGTTTGTGGTTATAACTTATGAATGATCTAGATATCCGTAGGTGTGACCAGATTTTTAAAAATTGGGGACTATGGTGACAATTTTTAAAAATAAAAATTGAGACTTGAGACACATCTAGATATCTCAGTAAACGTGACCAGATTTTCAATCCTAATGTCCTAATAATCGGTTGGCGTAATTCGAGAAGTATTTTGCAACTTAAAATTATAATTAATTTTTTTTAGCGAATGTAACTTCTCATTTTTTATCTCCCAAAACATTCAATTAGATATATAAAAGGACTGTTGATGGTCTATACATCATTAAAATAAATTAAGTTTAAATAATTCTCTCAACTATTTATCCCGATGATATTTAACTATTACTGTTAAACTCCTTTTTTATTCAAATAAAAAACTGAATAGTGTAAAAAAAAAAATAATAATGATAAGCGAACAGGAATGACGTTAAAAATTCAGGCATAGTCCATTTGTCTATTGTTACATACATTATTAATGGGTTTTTTTGTATACTATAGTTGTGACATTAAAAAGAAAAAAACTGTAAAGCTTTTTATTTGATTATCCCAATAGTTGGTCGCTATGAGTAAATATTTCTATAACTTAAAATGTGTGGTATAAAAATGAAATATTTGACTTTGAGAAATAATTAATTATTGAGTCTATGATAAGATTATTAGTTATTTGCAAGTTTAAGATGAATTAGTGAGAATTTGTGATTTGAGAAAATTAATAAAAAATATTAAATTTAATATATTTTAGAATGAGAGAAATAAATCAGAATTATGAAATTTTTTGAGTTAAAAAAATATAATTTAAAAATTAGTATATAAATTAATTTGTTGGGTCATGCAACAAAAAAGTTGGTGGCCTAGTGATTGTGTGCTATGTTGCACGAAAATACCTCATAAGAACTATTTTTACGTTTCTTATTCTTATTTTTGATCTTATTTATGTTTATTTTTTTAAAAAAATATTTATTTTATATTTTTATTTTTTATTAAAAATATTTTTTATTTCTATTTTCATGCAATATAGGTCATGTCGTGTGTGAAAGGGTATAGCGAAAGGTTTTAAGGATTGAGGCAGGGACATGCATTGCTGGAAATTATATTACCTATAAGAAGGGAAGCCTAGAAGTATAAGTTAAAATTAATGTTAGCATATATGTATGTGTATAATTGAAGGAGGTTGCTAGGCGGCTGGTCTTGGGATCGATCCTTAGGCAGTGCATTGGAGGAGCTGATTTTATGGAGAAGATATTGCTAGAATTTTCCAGCAGCGAGAAAGCCAAAACGGCGCCGTTTGGAGAGCCCAAATTGAAGTCAGATGGCAGCTGGAGGCGGCCACGCGTTGCACGCTGAAGGCTTGAAGCAGCCTTGTCCGCCCGTCTCTTCTATCTTTTCTTCCATTTTAATTCATTTTCAGCCAAGTATTTCCTCTCCAATTTTAATTGCTTTGCAGCTAAGTAAATGAAGTGAAGTGAAGGTTATGATTAGCATTGGAGAAGGAGAAAGCAGAGAAATTACGGTCGTAAATTGGTCAAGCATTGAAGCTAAGGGACAGGTAATTATGAGACTATTTTAGTGGGCTTCTTACTGTGGATGGAGATGGGAATTCAGTGAGCTGGGAATTAATATAATAGGGATAGTTCCTTATTCTATCTATTATTGTACGTAGGTACATCGTTAGTCCCTTTTGACACTTTCTTGTTAACTCGGGAGCAAAAGGTGTTAATCCACATTTCGAGAGTTCCCACGAACTGTCCCACACCACGTGAGGGGGGTAAATCAGGAACCCAGCCGCCATGATCACGGGAAGAACCAATGCGAGCCGCCCACAAGGACTCCTGAAGAGCAAAAAATCCCACACTGCGACTTGCTCGACTCGATCCTTGCCTCTCGGGAGCAACTCTACCCGCCCACTGCCAACTGAACTGTGCCCTGGGGGCGGCTTTCCTGTTAACTCAATGGCATTTCAGGAACTTCAAATAGAAGGGGGCCCAATGATGCGAATGTACTTACAATAGAAAAGAGACTGGACCGTTCTTATTTCTAATTTTTTTCTACGACATGGGCTGTGGAAGTTTTCTATTTCTACGATTGAAATTGAAACTCCTTTTGTTTTTTTGTTCCGAAATGTGGAAAGATTAAAATATTATTATAATCTCTAACTCAACTGGTTGAGTTTCATCCTTCTCGACATTCTAAATAATAATAATAGTATGATACAACATTTTTTATTTTTACACTATCATAGAATGTTATTTAATCTTTTTACAAAAGAAATTTCTTAAACCTCTAGTATCAGTTGATAAATATATATTTTCCATTTTTTTTAATTATTTTTGTGCTATTGTTTACTAATCTATTAGAAAATTAGCCTCATAAGTCTCCATTCTATTAAAAGTTTTCAAAAAATAATAAGAGTTACAATTTTTTTTTAAATTATAAAAAAAAATAATAATAATTTCTTTTAAAAATAAAAATACACTTCAAATATTTTTAACTTTTTATTTTTTATTTTTAGAATGAAATACTTGGGATGAATAACAAATAAGCCGGAAGACTTATAGGCCTTTTTTACGCGTTAAAAACGCGTTTGACGCAACAATCCTCTATTGTAGAATTTCCTTCTATCCAAATGTCAATTTTGTAGCTACTATTTAAGTTGTGACTGCTACAAATTAATTGCGCCAGCTTTCTCTTTCATTGTTTTAATTTTTGCTTTAGTGCTTTCAATTATTTTCAATTATTCTTTGTCCTTTTTTTCTTTCACAAATGTCAAAAAAGGCGACCCTTTTTTTGACTTCAACACATAAAACAATAGAATAAAAATTTTGCTATCAAAAAAATAGAATAGAGACTACATAGAAACTTGAACAATATTTAGAATGAGAATCAACAGCACTGAAAAAAAAAAAAAAGCCTCCCCCACCCCCCCCCCCTTTTTTTTCTAGGGCAATTGGTGATTGCTTCACCTAGTATAGACACAACTTGTATTACTTAAAAATACAATTAAAACAATTTCGAAAAAGATGTTTCAATCGCCAATAAATTAAAAATTACTCTAAAAATGACATAAAAAAGATGTTTTTTTTTTCTTAAAATTGAATTTTTGATGCAGCTTAAATTTTTTTTAAAACCTAAGTGTTCTTCCTTTTCTCTTTGTTTCATTATGCCATGAGAAGTGTAATTAGGGTTTAATTTGGTTTGTTGTTATTAGAATTCTATAATCATATTTATTGAAAATAATTTATTTTTCTTGTCAATATTGTGCTTGTTTGTTGGATCGTACTGATCCATTGGACTAAGGGCCTAAAGCCTAGCACCGAGCTTGGTCTCGGGTTATATCTTAGCCCAAGATGCCCCAATAATCTTTCTATCCATGTCCAGATCATCACGTTAGTAACAGATCTTATTGACTCCGAGTAACTCGCACACTGATCCTCGATTAACTCCTAATCTCCATCAAATTTAAGATCCTTGGAGATGGCTCTTATCACCACTATGTATATTGGCTTCCTATCTTCCCATGATGGTTGACGACACACAAGGCACCCTCACCTCTATATAAACTAGCCTTGTAACATCCCGCATCTAGTGACATGAAGGACCATAACAACTTACCCTGATGGGTCTATGCAAACTTTCCAGGGGGTCACCCATCCTTGAGCTTCTCCAGCTCAAGCACGCTTAACTCGAGAGTTCTTTACTACATTCATTTCAAAAGATATCTAGCTAGTGTTGTTTCCTTCCTTACTTATCCTCGATATATACTACTCTTCTCTAGGCTCTCGGGATATTACAAGCCTGAACACAAGTCAAGGTATGTTTTTTCCAAGCCTTATTTTGAACCCTCACTAACTTGAGCATCGGAGTATTTATAGGTGCCAGCCACTCCTGCATGATCACGGCATTCCATCATTGTAGTAGCCAATCTTACTAACCTTATTGGGTGGAAAGGAACATTTGGCTCCTACTGTAGGGCCAGACAAAATTTACCTAGCCCACAAGATGAATCCTTAGTCTTATTTACAAATTATCCATGGTCAAAACCAGAAGTTACAATAACATGGCCCCAAACCAGAAGATTTTGAATAGCACCATCAACCATCATCCAGAAAATTTAGCAACCATGGAGGCTCTCTTCCAAAGCATTCCACAACTTCAAGATCAAGTTATTAAGGTAACCCGCAATCAACAACGGGACCAACACAATGAACGAGTTGACGACGATGCAAAAGTCAACCGTCACCAACAACTTTAGGCTACTCACATTCCTGCTCCCCACTATCGGCATCCTTGTACACTCCGAATCATCTCTTCTTGGAGTTCATCATCTCTGTCCCCCTGCTAGAAGGATTCTACCTTCCTGACACATTGGAGTTGTATGACGAAACCACTAATCCAGGAGCACTTAACAATGTTCAACTCTTTGATGTTGTTAAATGGGGAAACTGATCCGATCATGTGTTGAGCTTTCCCTAGCACATTAAAGAAGTCCTTCTTGCTATGGTTCTCCACTTTGGAACCAAGCTCCATCCACGAATTCTCCGACCTCGCCACATGCTTCATTGCCCACTTCTCCACTAACCGAGCTCATCATAAAACTTTGGTCAACCTTATCAACTTGAATTAAGGAGAAAATGAGCCATTTCCGAACTTTCATGCATCGGTTCAACTAAGAGGCCATCCAAATTAGGGATCTCAATCCGACTGTCTCACTACATGCCATCATGGCAGGGCTTAAGCCCGGGCCCTTCATTGATTCTCTGTCTCGAAAGCCTCCTGTTGACCTTGGTGAGCTCTGAGTGCGAGCAACCAGTTATATAAATATGGAAGAAGTGTCGGCCGTTAGACGCAATAGCTCCCAACCACAGGTCTAAGCATAGTCGAATCAGTGGTTAGGCCTATCCACTGAGCATCATCGCCACCCAGAGAGAGAGCTAGTCGTAAAAGAGAAAATAAGGACCGAGGCAGGGGGCGAAAAGAGCTAGCCAGGGGACCCAAGCCATTCTGATTGTGCTACGATGCTTATACCATGCTAACGACTATGAGAGATTGATCTTCTAAGAAGTGTACAATTCAAGGATAATTTCACTTTCGGAGGTTAGAGCTCGACCTAACTCCAACCCTAAGGTGGACACCATTAAGCGATGTGATTATCATCACATGTTTTGATCACATGACAGAATAATGTACTACCCTCAAGGATCATATTAAGAAGCTAGTCAAAGAAGGCCCCCTCCGCTGGTATGTTTATAAGAGGTACAGGCGAAACAGAGAGCCGCGTGATGATCTACGCCTAAGAAGAAGCAGTAGCCCGCAAAGAAGACCCAGGGTTGAAAGAGGTCAGGAAGTGATGTGGGAATTTATTCATACATTTATTGATCACAATTGAGTAGTATTTTTAGTATTTTATGTGTTTTACCTAGAATTATCTAGTGTTTTGAGTTTACTTTACATATATTTAATTTCTAATACTTCTTGCTATTTTACAATAATACTACTTGGTGTTTGGGTTAAAAAATAAAAATAAAAAATAAGATACTATAAAGTTAATTTCAAAATTAATATTATAATATAAATAAAAATAAATATTATAATATAATTAAAGTTAATATAATTAATAGTATATTAAATATTAAATATTATTTTTTATATTATATTTTATTATATTATATATAGTATATTATATATTATATATCTATATAATAAAGCAAAATGATTTTGAAAATGTCTCAAATGTATCAGAGACACATTTGAGATGAATGGTTGAGATACATTTTAGATGTATATCAATGGTTGAGATTAATTTTAAATCTATAAAGTTCTGACCCATGCTATCTACCCTTTCTCTCTCTCTCTTCCTCTCTATTATTTTTCCTACCTAGTTATCCTTTCCCTTTCGTTTCTTTTCAGCTTTTGTCTTTATCAGAGCTTACTTCGGCCACGACATCACCAAGTAAGAGGGTTGTGTTTAGGTATGCCTAAGCTGTCTACCCTTTCTCTCTATTTTTGGTTCTATATACACACAGACACACACACACACAAACATATATATATATATCTGCACATATACGCACAAGCTGTCTACCATTTCTCTCTATTTTTTGCGTCTATATATACACAGGCACATATATATATATATCTGCACATATACATTGTCTACCCTTTCTCTTTGTTTTTGCTTCTGTATATACATAGGTACACACACACACACACATATATATCTGCACATATACGCACAAGCTAGTCAAAGTTGTTAGCTTGCAGGTCGACAATGGCTCAACTCACAATTTCATCAGCACTAAGGTCGCCCATAAGCTGCAAATCCCGACTATTAGCATTGAGCCCTTTGAGGTGCGAGTTACCAGCGAAAAACGCCTCACGTGCACACAATAGTGCAGTGCTGTAAGTTTGAAAATCCAGCACATTAATGTTACTGTAGATTTGTATGTCATACCATTAGCTGGAGTGAACATAGTATCGGGTGTGCAGTGGTTAGCCCAATTGGGCAATGTTGTGTTTGATTACAAGCAAATGGCTATGGAGTTCACCTTAGCGGGCCGACAAGTTCGCTTTGCTATGCAGCTGTGTGTTGTCCGGGCAACTGAAGTGAATGTCATACAAAAATTGATCTGAGCAGGTAGCAAGTGCTATGCCATTCAGATAACGTCTCAACCATCGGGTCCCGACAACTCTAAAAAAAAGGATGCGGTGGAATTGCCTGCAGACATACAGGCAGTCTTGACCAAGTTCCCTACAATAGTGCAAGAGCCCACAAACCTGCCACCAAGCAGGCCATTCAACCACTGCATCCCTTTGCTAGATGAGCATCCTATTAATGTAGCTCCTTATCGATATACCCACCAATAGAAAGCAGAGATTGAAAGGCAAGTGAAGGAGATGTTATAAAAAAATCTGGTGCGACCCAGTACTAGTCCATTCTCATCACCAGTCTTGCTGGTTAAGAAGAAAGATGGAACTTGACGCTTCTGTACTGATTACCGAGCACTCAACAAGGCAACAGTGAAGGACAGATTCTTGATTCCAACCATTGATTACATGCTGGATGAGTTAGCAGGGTCAACAATCTTTACAAAATTGGACTTACAGGTAGGCTACCACCAGATTCAGATACACTCGGGAAATATACAAAAGACTACGTTTCGGACACACCATGGGCACTATGAGTATCTGGTCATGCCCTTTGGCCGGTGGCCGGTGCAATGCACTGTCAAATTTCTAAGCGGCTATGAATCACATTTTTCAGCACATGCTACGTAAGTTTGTGCTAGTATTTTCGATGATATACTAGTTTATTTGAAGTCCAGGGACCAACATTTGCAACACTTGGAGTAAGTGTAATACTCCAAGAGTCCAGAAAAGGGTAGTATATATCGAGAATAAGTAAGGAAGAAAACAACACCAGTTGGATACCTTTTGGGCTGAATGCAGGTAAAGAATTCTCAAGTTAAGCATGCTGGACCTGGGAAAATCTAATGATGGGTGACCCCTCCTGGGAGGTCCATTAGGATAAGTTGTTCCAGTCCTTCTTATGGCTCAATGCCGAATGTTACAGGTGATATCAGAACTGACCCTTGGTGAAGGTGATCCGACAAAAGTGGGGAGTAGCGCCGGGACTCGATGGCCTGTATAAGGAGCAGCTTCTGGCAGGCTTCTAGGATGGCAGCCTCCAAAGGGAAGAAGATCTGGGACCAATTGTAATGTTGCATGACGAGAACGTCATGTGCTCAAGGAGAGGAGAATGTAATACCCCAAGAGTTTAGAAGATTGTAGTATATATCGAGAATAAGTAAGGAAGGAAACAACACTAGTTGGATACCTTTTGGGTTGAATGCAAGCAAAGAACTCCCAAGTTAAGCATGCTTGACTTGGGAAAATCTAAGGATGGGTGACCCCCCTGGAAAGTTTGCGTAGACCCATCAAGGTAAGTTGTTCTGGTTCTTCTTATCGCTCGATGCGAGATGTTACAACAAGTCTTGAGCATACTAGCTTGAGAAAGTTTCTGCATCAAGCTGTCTAAGTGTGCTTTTGGGCAGTCAGAGTTGGAGTATTTGGGACATAGAAATTGCCTTGATTGTGTTAAGGTAGAGCCACAGAAGATTGTTGTCGTACAGTCGTGGCCTAAGCCAAAGAATGTTTCCCAGTTGCACAGATTTTTGGGACTGAGAGGCTATTACTGAAAGTTTGTGCAGCACTATGGGGCCATTGCTAGGCCACTGACGCAACTATTGAAGAAAGACAAGTTCCAATGGATAGAAGAGGCTGACCAGGCTTTTGTAGCACTGAAACAAGCCATGACGTGCACCCCTGTCTTGGCTATGCCAGATTTCTCGCAGCCATTTGAAGTCCATACAGATGGCAGTAATATAGGCATTGGAGCAATATTTGTGTGGCAAGGCCGACCAATAGCCTATCTCAGCAAGGCGCTTAGCCCAGCTAAGGCCACATGGTCTGCCTATGCCAAGGAAATGTTAACAGTTATCGAAGTAGCTAGGGTGTGGCACCTCGACTTGTTGGGATAACGGTTCAAAATTGTGACTGGCCAATAGCTTTTGAGGCGAATTGTGACCCTAGATCAACAGAAGTGGGTGGCCAAACTGATGGGGTATGATTATGAGATTGTCTATCGACCAGGGGTGCAGAACAAGGTTGCTGATGCCTTGTCTCGATGGGACGATAGTGCCCAGTTGTTGCTTGTCACAGGGCCAACGTGGGTTATTTGGCAACAAATTTGAGATGCACTTGAGATAGACTAGCATAGCCAGGAGTTGATACAGGTCGACACAAATACAGATGCAGTGAGTGATTATGAATTCTATAATGGCATGTTACTATACCGAGGAAAGGCGTATGTGCCAGATGCTGATGATTTGAACAATACCCTTGTGCAGCATTTTCATAACTCATGGGAAGAAGGACACTCAGGCATTTATCGCACCTAGCAGCACCTTAATTGGCTTTTTCATTGGGAGGGTATGAAGTAGCAAATGGCCAGTCATGTGGTCGAATGTGACATTTGTCAGTGTGCCAAAAGTGATTCTACCCAGCCAAGTGGATTGCTGCAGCCACTACCCGTGTCTGAGCAGATATGGGAAGACTTGAGCATGGATTTTATCGAGGGACTACCAAAGTCACATGGGCATTCTTTTATTCTGGTTGTGGTGGACCGACTTAGTAAGTATGCCCATTTCATACTGCTAGTGGATCCTTTCACTGCATAGTATGTTGCTTGAGTATTCATGCAAACTGTGGTCTGTTTGCATGGCCTACCTAGAACCATTGTCATAGATCGGGACATAATCTTTACCAGCCATTTTTGGAAGGAGTTTTTTAAGATAATGGGAACGAAGTTATTAGCAAGCTCATTTTATAACCCATAGACCAATGGACATACTGAGGTCACCAATTGCACATTAGAGCAGTACTTGTGGTGTTTTTCACAAAGCAATCCATACACATGGGCTGATCGAATTGCATGGGCAGAGTACTGGTGTAATACATCCTATTATCAATCCTTAGGGTGCAACCTATTTGAAGCAGTAAATGGGCGGACACCTTCAACACTAGTGTCTTACACGCCATAGTCGGCTAAGATGGATACTGTTGACCGGGAGCTAGTAAATCGGGACGAGTTGCTAAAGAAGTTGAAAACCCACTTGTCAAAGGTGCAAACTTGTATGAAGAACTATTATGATCAGAGGCATCAAGACCGACAGTTCTAAGAGGGGGACGTGGTCTATGTTAGGATGCGGCCACGGAGGCAAAATAGCGTTAACACTTGCAACCAAGATGAAGCTTGGCTATCGCTACTGTAATACCCCGAGAGCCCAGAGAAATTAGTATATATCGAGAATAGTGTAAGAAAGGAAACAACACCAGCTAGATACCTTTTAGGCTGAATGTTGGCAAAGAACTCCCAAGTTAAGCGTGCTTAACCTGGGGTAATCCAGGGATGGGTGACCCCCCTGGGAAGTTCGCGTAGGCCTATCAGGGTAAGTTATTCCGGTTCTTCCTATCACTCGATCGGGTCGTTACAGGTGGTATCAGAGCTAACTCCCGAGCCTCTAAGCGCGGTGGTGGGGCAAACCTTAGCGAGGAGGATGAGTCTCTAGGGAGGCGTGTAGGCCCCTATGGGGGGTGCGTGTAGGCACCTTAGGCGAATCCCACATCGGCCATGCAAGGGGGGAGAGATCTGGGACCGGTTGTAAGGTCGCATGAAGAGGACGTCATGGGCTTAAAGGGGGGAGAATGTAATACCCCGAGAGCCTAGAGAAATTAGTATATATCGAGGATAGTGTAAGAAAGGAAACAACACCAGCTGGATACCTTTTAGGCTGAATGTTGGCAAAGAACTCCCAAGTTAAGCGTGCTTAACCTGGGGTAATCCAGGGATGGGTGACCCCCCGGGAAGTTTGCGTAGGCCTATCAGGGTAAGTTGTTCCGGTTCTTCCTATCACTTGATCGGGTCGTTAGAGCTACTATGAGCCTTACAAGATTATGAAGAAGATAGGACCAATTGCCTACAAACTGGATTTGCCCGCAGACACATATGTTTAACCAATGTTCCATGTGTCTTAACTTAAGTCCAAGGTGGGCCACTTGACCAATGTGGTGCATGATCTGCCCAAGCTCAACGAAGATACCACATTGCTAGTCTAGCCCTTGAGGATCCTAGATTACCGTGTGGTTAATAAGAACAAGAATAAGATGCTCGAGGCCTTGGTTTAGTGGAAAAACATGTCACTGGAGGAAGCTATGTGGGAATCAACTGAGTACTTGGCCTATTAGTTCCCACACTTGCACCTTAAGGACAAGATGCTTTCGAAGGGACGGGGAATGTTAGGATCGTGAGTCTCAGCCTTGAGGTTCAGGACACATCAAGCTTGAACAATAGCCTGGGCATTAGCGTAGTTAGCGATAATTTGAGGCAACTCGATAGCGATAGTCAGCATGCTGCACCAGTTGAGGTCCCAACTTACGCCAATGGATCAACTGGGCCAGCATTTGCCATTTGAGGCCATAGCCTAGCACCAACCTGTATGATTAGCCCACAGTTCAACCACAGAAGGCTAGTCCAGCCTAGCAAAATGAAGCCCACAAGACTAGGCCCATCACAGGCCCAATTCGACAAGCCCACCAGCCCGACTCGTGAAGACTAGAAGCCAAGAGACCGATAGCCAAGTCAACATTCTCTTCATTTGGCTTCCATAAATTATTCCTTTAATAGTTCCTTTAATTGTTCTTTTATTTCAGCAGTTATGTATTCTCTTTTAATTCCATCATGCATGTAGATTCATTTCTATTAAGAATGCATGCATTGCATTAATTTACTGAGCAACTAGAGGGTCAGGGACAACCATCTATATAAGGTTTTGATCTGCCTTCTATTTGAGACTTTTGAAGAGAATAGAAATCCGAAATTGCCTAAATGTCTTTACACTTTTGATTTCTCTCTTTTATCCTGAGATAGTTAGGTGAAAATCACCCTTCTGAGAACTAGGGCATCCATAAGATTTAACATAAAATAAAATTAATGCATAATGAAAGAAAAATAAGTTAAAATTTATATTTTCAATATTTTGTTATCATTGCAGAAATTAACTTTCAAGAGTAGACATTAAAATTTTTAAAAGAATTTTTAATTAGCATTAGAAAAACCCATATTTCCTTACGTTTAGGAATTTTAATTTATATTTATAATTTATAAATAAATATATAATATAATAAATGAGTTTATTTTAATAATTAATTAATAACTACCTTTAATTTAATGTAAATATTGAATGATTTGTTGTTCAAATGTAATAGGTTTTGTGTATAAATGAGAAGTTCACGTCAAGATTTTTTATTTTATATAATGCTCTACAATTTAATAAATTTTTTTTTAAATAACTTTTTAAAATATGGATGAAAGAGTTGATTTTGTCAATCAAATTAACGCTAGCAAGACACAATGGACATTGAAGGTTTGAGTCATGAAGTTTTGGAAGATTCCATGCTTTAAAGATGTAAACACTCTCGTCGGGATATTCCAACCACCCGGACTACCCGAACGGAAGCGCCTACGGAAGGAGAAAGAATGAAACATAAGACATGAACCACCCTGACATGCATACACAAGAATTAAAACAGCGGAATCTAAGCTACACACATGCATGCACTACGGTTACTCCCCTAACACATCGGCCACATGATAAATAAATAAATACAGACTCCTGTGCCGACATACACGAGACATGAGGAATGACCTGGCACAGTTAGAAATAATAGAGGAAATCCCTCTCAAACATCAGAGTTGACTAGGGCTGACAGGGGATGACGGGGACTGACAGAACTGCCTGTACACCATACTGACTCTGTCGCTAGATGCTATCTCCCTTGCCCTTAACCGACGCTGCCATTACTTGGAATGATGGAAAGCAAAGTGAGTCGAGAGACTTAGTAAACATAATTAAAGAAAGGCTACAGGCTGAACATATCCAGTAAACTTTTCCCAAAATACCAACCCCCAAATACACACAAACCATGAGACGCTCAACACAATATAAAAGCATAAATAAAGGCACGTATCAGTCATTGGAGCCTACACAAGACACACAACACTCAAGTCCCATACTAACCTGCAGCTGTCCTGAAAGACAACATATATCTCCAACAAATATGTGTGCGTTGTCCCGGGTCAATGCTCCCCTCACTCAAATGCCTGCGTCAGTCCTCCCGACACCCGAGCTGTAGAATAGCCGAGCCGTAGGCTCCCTCGAAATGGTCCTCCCATCTGAGACTTGTGAACTGTCGGTAACCATGCAATGCACATAAAAATGCAATGGCATAGTGAGTATCAACGTGATACACCGACGCCTATACATTCAGGCATCAGGCCATGCTCCGCCCACATAGTAAACCACACGCGATGCATATCCTCGTGCCAGATGCAATCTAACCATGCTAGAATGTTCGTGTCTAAGCACAAATAATAAATGAATACCCCAACATGTATCCCGTACCCATGTGCATATTAAACCATGAACAGTAGTACAACACATCGAATCATGCAATAAACCACATAAATCACATAATGGTAGAGCTTGTCAGCAGTGTCCAGCACCGGTCAACGGTCAATGACTAGGAGTGTCTTCTCGACGGTCCACTTTAGGGCCGTACGATAGTCTACTCCAATATTACCAAATAGCCGACCCCTGCCCCACTGCTCGATAGCCCTAGTTGACTCACACCCGAGAAATCCATAAATAAACCCGCACCTCTAAGAATCTAATCCCCAAGTTAGGCTAAGCATCATTTCGAAAGGAATGGAGGCAGTACACAATACCCCGTAGGCATATAGCAAATAAAACCCCAACAAGTTTCATATTTAATTTAAATTAATTCACGCTGATAAAATCCTCGAATCGTATAATTAATACGCAAAATCGAAACGAATTTAGGAAAGACGTAGGGTTCATAAAACGAAAGGAGCTCACAAAGATAGAAGGGGAGCTTGCCTTGTTTTAGCAAATTATAGCGTTTTCACGCTCGCACGCTACCAAATTAATACACGCTGCAAATTAACATAAACTCTTAAAATTAACAAAATTAGACCCAAAATTAAATTCCAACCGTACAGAATGATTAATACATATTTCTCTACTGACCTGGTTAATTAAACCTCGATTAAACCTCATTTAATCTTGCATTTTTCCTCAAATTCCCTTCATTTTTCTTCATTGAGTGCCGCTTCTTCTTTTTCAATTTTTCCTTTTGATTTTGCTTCTTTAGAAACGCCCAAAATGGGCTTAAAAAAAGAGCAAAAAGAGTGGTTGAGAAGAGGCCACATAGTAGCAGCAGAGGTAGTCGCTGGAAGGCACCACTGCCTCCCCGAAACATCGTCGTTTTGGGAAGCCTTTTGCTGATAAAAATTAGTATTTTCTCCCCACCAGCGCACACACCCCCTTGGCTCGATCCCGCAACCTGCCGTAAGACCCTTCACGCACGCGCCCACCCGTACTAGGAAGTTTCCTTTAACCTATGTGCGCTCCAATTAAATTTAAAGTGAATCGCGGCCACTTCCGCAATTCACATTTCAGCACCCCCAATTTCCATTAATTACACACGCACTTGAATTTCCATTTTCACTTATTCCACTAACACCTCAAGTTTCCAGAAATTTCACTAAATTAATTTATTTTACTATTTCCATAAATACTCCCAAATAAGATTATTAATTACCTTAATTTCTTTTTAATACAAATAATTTAATATTTCCTTTAAACATTAAATACTCAAGAATTACCGTCAACACAAATTAAATTAATGTCTCCCTTAAATCTACAAATATTTAATAATCACATTAATTACAATAATTAATAATGATTAACCATTCTCAAATAATTTAATTAATTACCCTTAATTAATTTCTTATTTTCTGAAAACAACATAAACTATTATTTTTCCTTAAATCTCCAAATATCCAATAATGACCTCTACACTAATAATCATAATTATTATTTATTTCCAAATTTTGGGGTATTACAGAAGGTAAGTCATAAACTTATAGCATTGAGATTGTTTTTATGGATGAATATGTTTTTCTTTTCTTTATAAATTTATTGTTAATTAATTTTATAGATTTTGACATCAAATTTATAGGGTTGAAGGATTCATGCAATAATCAAGCCTTCATTTGGATCGATCTTTCAAAATATTTATTTGTAAAGAATAATTATATTTTATACGTAATATTATAATTGGATACAACAATTGAAATACAAGAGTACAAGTCACAAATATAAGCTAAACTTTATGTGAAAGACTACTGTTGTAGATGTTATGAATAAAAGTTTTTCAATACAAAATTTCATCTTTAAATCATTTGCTAATATTTTGAGTGCAGTTGAATTTGATGAAAATTAATTGTTTGGTAAGTATAAAGTTGATTATGCAATTATTTATATTCTTAAAATTGATATTTTTTTAATTTTATTAAAAATATAATTAGATAGTTTGTTGACAATAACAATATTAAGTGTCAAGAATCTTATGAAATGACAAGCGAGAAAAATTGTGAATCAAGAAAAAAATAATGTTTTTTGAAATTTTTTTATCATGATATATTTTAGCAATCTATATAAGATGACTTTATCTGTGTTATTTGTCACTTTAATTCCATCAGATCCAATATTATCTTTTATATTCTAATGTATTTTTAGTTTGATAAAATATTGTTAATGATTTGCTGTTCCAATGTAAATTATGTAATAGCTTTTATTTTTATTATAATATTTATATATTGTAAATTTTATAAAAGATTAACAAAAGTTAATTTATGAGATTATAATTAGATAAAGTGAACTTAATATAATTCTAATATTTATATATTCATAACTATATAACATATTAACAAATTAGTACTACCATTAATCATAAATATAATAATTGTTTTGTTATACATTGAACTTATATAAATATTTTTTTATTTAGTTTAAATTATCATATTTTATTAAATATTTAAGAAACTACTCTGAAAAAGATATTTAAAAAACTAAATTAAGATTAAAATATTTGTTTTAATAACTTTTGTACACACATAATGCTTAATTGTTAAAAAATGTAACAACTTATTTAATGTGTTAATTCTTTTTTAACACATTAAATGACTATATATTGAATTAAGGGTATTTTCTATTAACACATTGAATGACAGACAATTAATTAAATATAAATTTTGGTGAAAAACTGAGTATTAATAGAAAAAAAAATTATAGTTACCATCATGTTAGAGTCATTTAACATTAATAGCATATATATTTAATTTTAGTGCTATTTTTATCATAATGCGAAGAAGGCCACAGGCCCGCTAGAAGAGTGTAAATGGAAGTGATCCAGAAAATTAAGAAGGAAGCATTATGATTAAAGAACAAGTGATAATTAGGCATATATAGTACTTAATTTAACAAGTTGATTTGATGAATATTGGAGCCATAGAAAATAAATAATAGTACTTGTGTATCTTAATTATTTTTATAAAATCCGCTTCTATTTTCAAATCTTTAACGCTCAATTATTAGCTGTCAAATACTGCTTTTCACATTCTCTCACCTAATCTTTCATGAAATCCGAGATTGAAATGAATAAATTTTACCCAAATTAGTCAATTTCTTGAAGAAGCAGAATCATCCAGTTGAGGCGGACCTAAAGGGGGGGTCGAGTGGGGGCAGGGATAGTAACGGGGCATGGCGGGGGCGGCCATCCCCATGTCCCTTCCTGTCGGGGATTTTTGGAACCGGGGCGAGGACGGAGAGGGGACAAAAAAATCTCCGTTTAGTAAATTATTTATTTTTTAATATTTTTTTAAATGAAATTTAAAATTTAAAATATAAATATAAAATAAACGGAGCGGGTTCGGGAAATTCGGGGCGGGTACCATGTTCTATTTGCTTACAAGTCCAATTTTTCTCTTTTAGCCCATATCATAACCCATTCTCATTTTTCCCAAATTTATAAAACCTTCACGTTCAGAATTTGATTTCAGTTCACACAAATCGACAGAACCCTTCTCCTTCCTTGATCACTTCTTCAGCCCGCTGCCCGTCTCGTCCGTCGTCCAACGCTGAATGGCCACTGATCGCATCCAATACTCGCCGGTCGCCACCACCAATCACCGTTCACTGTCTTTCAAGCATTTTATTGCAGGAGGCAGCAGGGAAATAGCTCAAAATCTCATATTCTCATTTTCTATTTTCCCAACATATATATATTTCTTTGACAATGTGTTATAATGTATTAAGTCTCTAGCTATGTTTTAAAAAGAAAAAAAAATTTATATGAAATAGGGATTTAATTAGATTTCGAGTTCTAGCTAGAGTTAGAGACTTTGGGTTTAAAAAGCAATTGATAAATGATAATGGGGCCATCTTGCATTGTTTGATTGACATATTAAATTAGTAATTAATTCTTTACAAATTACAATGAAGACATTTTATAGAGTGTAGTATTTATAATTTGTAAACATATATATATATATATATATATTGATCAAAATTACTTAGTTCTTGCAAAAATCAAGAAGTTGTTGACATATGTTATGATACATATTGCTTTTAGAATCTTTGAATATTATGAGTTAGTTATTTGGTAATCTATTTGTTAGCTGATAATCTATATATATAGTTTGCTTTTGGAAGTTGGAACTCCTAAAGGAAGTAAACAAATTGTTCATTAAACATAAGATTGAGAGATTTAGAGGTAACTACTTGAAAATTATATCTTGAATTCATACATTATTATTTGTAATTGTGCAGTAGTACGTAATGCTAGCTATATCAAGTTATCATTGCCTATGAAAATTCTTTGATATGTAAATTTTACATATGCCCCCCCAGAGGTTCAAAATCTTGATTCCGCCACTAGAAACATGTACATCCCATGCTCTCTCACTCTCTCGACAATTAGCTTATCAAAATCGAAAAATAAACAGTAGTGATGTTGCAAAGCTAATCATTTTTTTTTTGTCTCGAACCAAATACCTGTAAAAAGAATTGAGGACTTGTTCTCTCGTGATTATTGATATTTTACTCTTGGATAATAAAATAGTTTTTGATAATGTCAATATGAAAATCAATCTTTATAAATGAGTTATGGATAAGGCTGTTCTTGAATTAATGAGAAAATCAATCTTGTAATCTCTTTGAAATAAGGTTATGAAAATCTATAATTGAGGTTGGTTGAGTGTGTTTTAAATTCAAAATAAATATATCTTTGTGATGAGGAACAGAACCTCGGGTCTCAAAATTACGCCAACGCACAAGACAAACAGCCAAGATGCTAAGGAGACACGTGTTGCTCTTATGCAGAATTAGGCGTATGACTATTTCCTTGAGGACTAAAAGAACACGTGGCAGAAGATCATCGCCATGATAGGTGGCGGAGCATTAGGTGGAGAAAGCCCGAGATCCTCGGGCTCGATTACTTTGTCGAGGGCTCCGGTGATAGGGTCTATCCCGAAGATCTCGGAAGAGGACGCCTCTATAGAATCCTTATCAGGAAAAACCCGAAGATCCCGGGGAGATTCTGATCTAGAGGAAGGGATAAAAGGAAGCACCCGAGGTAAGTAAGGTTTCTTCTGGTTGATTACGAGAGAGTGCTAGAGAAAAAAAGAGGAACTGACTTGACCATCGGAGATCGACCGGGGGAGAAAGTCCCCGTCTCCATTGCAGGTACCCCGCAGGAGGCAGAAAAGGAGCATTCGGCCCCCTCTTCTCGAATCACCATCATCAATTGGCGCCCACCGTGGGGCCCGAAGCAATTTTTCTTTTCTGTCTCCCGGACGCAGCAGGTTGTGGGGATTTTTTCGATAATCTTTTCTTCGTTTGAAATGGCAACTAGAAGACAGCAATCTCGGGCGGTGGGGGGCAACCCTATCCCAGAGCCCAGTCACTAGAACCCACCTAGAAGTCCGGTGGGGAGGGACCGAAGCCCAGAAGGCCCTCCGCCACCTCCTGATCGGATAGCGCTCCTAGAAGGCCAGGTGCAACGGTTAACAGAATTACTCACGAGCTTCTTGGACTGGCAGCAACACGTTCAGTAGTCTCAGACAGAGGGAAGGCAGGAACCCCCGCGGGAGGAGGAGTCCTCTTTGCCGGAGGTGAATCCGCAGAGGCCCGGGCGAGAGGATGGCCAAGGTGAGGCGGAGGAGTCTTCGGACTTATCGTTCCTGCAGCAGCGACAGGAAGAAAGGCTACAACAGCTCGAGGAGGAGATTGCCGCCCTGAAGCCCAAGGCTGGGGAAGGGCAAGGAGCAATGACGGCTCAGCCTCTTAGCTCGGAGATCATGGCAGCTATACCACCGGAGCGTCTCCGTATTCCGGCCATTAAGCCTTATGCTGGGACCTCCGATCCGATGGTTCATCTTGACCTCTTCACCTCGCACATGATGGTACAAGACGCTTCGGATGCAATGTGGTGTAGAGTCTTCTTAGCCACCCTGGAGGGGCATGCACGGGCTTGGTATTCAAATCTGGCTCATCATTCCATTGTGAGTTTTGCGCAGCTTCGAGGCAGTTTTTTGGCGCACTTTGCTCTTCTCAGGAGGCATCGAAGGTCTACTATGGCCCTGGTAAGTATGAAGCAGAACCAGGGAGAGCCCTTGAAAGACTTCGTTTCGCGCTTCAATATGGAGGCCTTAAGTATAGAGAATTTTGACCATAATGTGGCTATGGTGGCATTCCAGAATGCCTTATGACCTGGTCCTTTTGCACAGTCATTAGCCAAGACGCCCCCGATCACGTTCACGGATATACTGGGCCAGGCTACAAAGTACATAAACGCCGAGGAAGTCATGCAAGCTAAAAGGGCAGAATACGTGGAGAAAAAAGATAAGAAGAAGCCTCCCGAGGAAAGGAAAGGAGAGGACCGAAGAGAGAAACCCCGTCCTCGGTGGGAGTTGGGTGGGTATACCCCCCTGAATGCCCCGAGGGCAGAAATCCTTGCCACTATTGAAGGAAAAGATTATCTAAAGAAGCCGAGGCCAATGAAGGCTCCGTCTGACAAAAGGAACCGGAATAAATATTGCCGCTTCCACCGAGATCATGGCCATGATACCGAGGAATGTCACCAACTAAAGGAGGAGATCCAGGAGCTTATCAATCGAGGTTTCTTGAGAAGTTATGTAGCAAAGGAAGGCGACTCTCGGAGAAGCAAAGATCAACGATCGCGATCACGGAGCCCCCCCAAGAGGGACCGCGTAGACAACCAGGATCGAGCCCAGCGGGAGAGATTGCACCGGGGAAGAGAGGATCATCCTCAGCCTCTAGTATTTCATACGCTGGCAGCAGGAGAGGTCCCAGTTATGAAGGAGGAAGGGGGTGGCCCTACGCGGCTAAAGAGGTTACGTAATGTGGAGCCAATCTTTTTCTTTGATAACGACCTCCCGGGATACCCGAATCGGAATGATCCCTTGGTGATAACAGCCGAACTTGGGAAGTGGGAGCTTCAGAGGATTCTCGTGGATCCGGGGAGCTCTTCGGAAATCTTATATCGACAGGCTTTCCTCGGCATGGGATATGAGATGGCACAATTAAAACCAACAAGAGTCCCTTTGGTGGGATTTGATGGAGAGGCCGTATATTCAGAAGAGATCGTCCAGCTTCCACTGACGGTAGGGAGAGGCTCTCGAACTTCTCGAGTAGTACTAGATATCCTGGTGGCAGATGTACCCTCGGCATACAACATGATTCTTGGTAGGTCTGGCCTTAATGCCCTTCGGGCCATTCCGAGCACATATCATATGATGCTGAAGTTCCCCACAGATAGGGGGACAGGAGAAGTACGAGGAGATTTGCGCTCTGCTCGTGAATGTTATATGGCCTCTATAGGCATAGCAAGGGACAAGGGGGCAGGTATACAAAGTGACGTTCCAAGCCCCAAAGTAGACCCCCCGAAGGAGGTCAGCTTCCTGTTAGAAGGACCTGAAGATCCGAAAACAGCAGAGCCGGTGGACAAGTTGGAGGAGATACCTTTAAAGGCAGACCGCCCAGATCGTTGTGTAAAGGTAAGCGTAGAGTTGAAAGATCCACTCAGAAGTCAGATAGTGGCGCTCCTTAGGCAATACGCGGATGTTTTCGCATGGATTGCTCAAGACATGCTAGGATTGGATCCAGCAGTCATGACACATAGGCTGGGGATCCGGCCAGGTTTCCAGTCGGTCAAGCAGAAGAAGCGTAGTTTTACCCCGGAGAGAGCCCGGGCGATCAAAGAGGAAGTTGCAAAGTTGATCGAAGCTGGATATATTCGGGAGGTGGATTATCCAGATTGGTTAGCAAATGTTGTGTTGGTCCCTAAAGGGGAAGGCAAGTGGAGACTTTGCATTGATTTTACCGACCTTAATAAGGCTTGCCCGAAGGATAGCTACCCACTCCCGAGGATCGACGCCCTAATTGACGGGACGGCTGGTTGTTCACTCATGAGTTTTTTGGACGCTTTCCAGGGATACCACCAGATTCCATTACACCCGGAAGACCAGGAGAAGACTACATTCATCACCAGTCAGGCGACCTATTGGTACACTGTAATGCCCTTCGGGCTAAAAAATGCAGGTGCCACTTATTAGCGCTTGGTGAATAAGCTTTTCCAACATCAGCTCGGGAGGAACATGGAAGCATACGTTGACGACATGTTGGTAAAAAGCCTGGAGGCGGGAAGTCACCCGGAGGATCTGGAGGAATGCTTCAAAACCCTTCGTAAGTCCCACGTAAAGCTTAATCTTGTCAAATGTGCATTTGGCGTTTCTGCAGGAAAATTCTTAGGCTACATGGATATGCCCGCACCGAGGAATGTGAAAGAGGTACAGAGCCTCACAGGCAGAATGACCGCCCTAGGCAGGTTTCTATCTCGCCTGGGGGAAAAAGGCCTTCCTTTTTACAAGGTCCTATCAAAGGCAAACAACTTCGAGTGGAATTTTGAATGCCAAAGAGCTTTTGAAAGGCTGAAGGAGCACCTGGCTACACCCCCAGTTCTTACTAAACCGAAGCCAGGAGAGCCCTTGTATATATATTTGGCAATAGCCGAGGAGGCCGTAAGTTCGGTACTGATACGAGAAGAAGACAAGACCCAGAGGCCTGTCTATTATGCAAGCAAACGGCTCACAGGAGCTGAAGTTCGATATCCCCCTATGGAAAAATTGGCCTTCGCCCTAATAATATCAGCCAGGAAACTCCGACCTTACTTTCAAGCTCATACGATTATTGTGCTTACTAATCAGCCTTTGCGACAGGTCCTGAGCAAACCATAACTTTCGGGGCGAATGTTGAAATGGGCGGTAGAGCTCACCGCCTTCGACATTGAGTATAGGCCACGGCCAGCCATTAAAGCTCAGTCGTTGGCAGACTTCATCGCTGAAGGAATTGGGGCTCTCGAAGGTCTGAAGGAAGATCGGAGGCCATGGATGGTAGCAGTAGATGGAAGCTCGACCTCGGGAGGTGGAGGGGTAGGATTGATGATTAAGAGTCCCGAAGGGCAGATATGGCCTTATGCTTTACACTTCGAATTCTGAGCATCCAACAACGAAGCAGAATACAAAGCCTTGCTGGCAGGATTGAGATTAGCCGAACAACTGGGAGCTCAGTGCGTTGAGGTAAGCTCGGACTCTAACCTGGTGGTACAACAGGTGAATGGAGAGTATGAAGCTCGAGAAGAACATATGGCGAAGTATTTGACCATGGTCAGAGAGTTGATGGCCCGTTTTTACCACGTGAAAGTTGAGTATGTCCCTCGGGCAATGAACATGGAGGCGGACTTGCTGTCCCGAATCGCCTCTTCCTCTTTCCCTATAAGTTCTCGAGAAATTCGGATTGAGTCCCTTCCGCAAAAAAGTATCGAAGAAGTTGATGATCAGTTATGCGTGGAGGACGAGCCTAGCTGGATGGATCCGCTGCTGACATATTTGAAAGAAGAAAAACTCCCCGAGGGAGATTTGGAAGCTCGAGAGATCAGGCGTAAAGCCCGAAGCTTCGTACTAGTTGGGGGAGAATTATACAGAAGGTCCTTTTCGCAACCACTGCTTAAATGCGTTCGGCCTCGCGAAGCAGATTATATCCTGCATGAGATACATGAAGGTATATGTGGAAGTCATATTGGAGCTCGGGCTCTTAGCCAAAAGGCTCTCCGACAGGGGTATTATTGGCCAACAATGGTGCAAGATTCGGAACAGTTGGTCAGAACCTGTGACCGATGCCAGCGAACGTCCAACCTGGTCCATGTGCCGACAGTCGCACTAGCCCATATGGCCGCACCTTGCCCCTTCGCTCAATGGGGCATCGACATCCTGGGACCTTTTCCCCCGGCAGCAGGACAAATCAAATACATCATGGCTGCTATAGATTATTTCACAAAATGGGTCGAAGCTGAGGTAGTAGCCTCAATTACCGCCCGGAGGGTAAAGCAATTTTTATGGAAAAACGTGGTTTGTCATTTCAAAATTCCTTGAGTACTTATCTCAGATAACAGTACTCAATTTTCTGATCGAACTGTTCAAGAATGGTGCCAAGAATTGGGAATTAAGCAGCAGTTTACCTCTATGGCCCATCCTCAGGCTAATGGTCAAATTGAGCTCGCTAATAGGACTTTGCTGAAAGGCTTAAAGGTGAGAGTGGACAAGGCGAACGGGAGCTGGGTAGAAGAACTGCCGGGCATTCTATGGTCCTATCGAACCACGGCGAAAGCTTCCACAGGTGAAACCCCTTTCAGTCTATGCTACGGTTCGGAAGCATTGATTCCAGTCGAGATCGGGGTACCCACGATGAGAGTAGAGCTTTTCAGCCCCGAATCCAATGAACAAGATCTGAGGGACAACCTCGATCTCTTAGATGAATTTCGTGATCAGGTGAAGATTCGACAGGCTGCTTACAACCAGCGCATAGAAAGGTATTACAATCGAAGGGTGAAGACACGACATTTTCTACCAGGAGACTTGGTGTTAAGGCGAGCGGAAGTTCGAGGGGCTCGGGAAGCCAACAAGCTAACACCAAATTGGGAAGGTCCTTACAAAATAGCGGAAGTCCTCAGCCTGGTGCCTACAAACTACAAACCCTCGAATGGACACCAGTAAAAAATGCATGGAACGTGCAGAACTTGAGAAAGTTCTATCAGTAATTATTCTTTATTATGTGTTAGTCTAAAAATTCATTAATTGCATATCTTGTCAGTAGTGTTTTCTTTGTTCTTTTCATAAGAAATTCAGGAATAAATCTACTTCTCCTCCGAAGCGCAAAGATTCGTTATTTCCAAAGACTCCTTATCAAAATAAAGGATCAAATATGATCCTCGGGGGGTTCGAACCCTCGGCTAAAATAAAGGATCAAATATGATCCTCGGGGGGTCCGAACCCTCGGCTAAAATAAAGGATCAAATATGATCCTCGGGGGGTCCGAACCCTCAGCTTACAAAGATCAGATTTGATCCTCGGGGGTCCAAACCCTCGGCTACGACAAAGATCAGATTTGATCCTCGGGGGTCCAAACCCTCGGCTACGACAAAGATCAGATTTGATCCTCGACAGATCCGATCTTCTCAAAACTAAAAACCTTCGAAGAAGAGAAGGGTTCGGAGAAGAGAAGGGGATCATGATCCCCTAAAATACGAAAGATCAAGCCAGATCCCTGATGATCTTTTTATTTTAATAGAATGAAAAAAAAAACAACAAGAGGAAAGTGATGGAAAAACAAAATTTTTCTATTACAACCACAAGATTCAAATACAAGGGCATCTACTCTAAAGAAGACAAGGCCGCGACCACATCAAAAGGAATGGAATCTACATCCAGATGGGGGAAGCGCTCTTTAACAAGTCTCTTCATATGCTCAAAGCCACCTCGAAGAACTCCTTCTAGCTCCGCGGCGTAAGCTTCGGAGCCTCAGAAATCTTCGCGACCATTTTGGAAAGCCACTTGGGCATCCTTGAGGGAGGACTGGAGCTGAGCATGAGCAGAGCGAAGATCTTCCTTACACCGGGCGTAAGACTCCAGTGCCTCGACTTGCCTCTTCTTGGCCTCTTTCAACTCCAGAGTAAGCCTTTGTAGATCCTCTTGCAGCAGATTATTGTCCTCTCGAAGTTGATTGTTGGTACTCTGCGCGGCGTCCAACTCCTCCCCAAGCCGAGAATTAGCCTGGTTGGCCTCGAGCATGTTCTTCTGGACTAATTCCAGATCTTCGCGCATTTGAGCCTCGGCTTCATTGGCGAGCCGAGCGTCTTCTTGGGCCAGCTCCACGGACTTAGTCAAGATATGAGTACGATGTTCCAAATCCGATAGCTAAGAAGAAAGGGACTCACGCCCTCGAAGTCTTTCAACCTCGGATTCCAGGGAGGAGATCTGGGCACGTAGCTCAGATTCTCGCCGAGATACCGAACCCTGGAACCCTGCAAGGCTCTGGAGAAATAGAAACGAAGCAGAAATGAAGATTACTGATACAAAGGAAATCAAAAAGAAGAAAGGTTAGGGTCATACCCTCAGGATCTCGGCACAATAATCTGGCTCGTTCGGCGCTTGAGGGACGTCGGGAAGGGCTAGAACTGCCGAAGGAGCAGTGGCGGCTTCGGGAGTTGGAGCTTCGGAAGGAGCGGTAGCCGAAGGGGTAGCCTCCGTCCTACGACGTTTGGTTCGGCGCGCAAGAATCTCCTTTGCAGACAAAGTGGAGGCCTCTTCCAGTGAAGCTTCCCCTGTTAGGTCCGAGCGCCTCGGTGGGGCAAAAGGCGTTAATATCCACTTAAAAACAGAACCAACAGGTATGCTGGAAGACGTAGCAAGGGGCTTCGTACCTGCCGAGGTAGTCTTCTCTTGTACCTCCGTGCAAACTGCAGCAACCACTTGAGTAATGGTCGCCGAGTCATCTTCGGAGGGGATCGGCAAAGGGGCAGGTAAAGAAGAAGGCGTTTGCTGAGAAGGAACCTTCGAACCCCCATCGGTACCGTCCTTAGGAGCTTCTTGAAAGGTGCGGGGATCCCCCTCGGCCGATATTCAGGACCTGGAGGACGTTGGAGCTTTCTTATTTTTTCTGCTCCTTGGGGCTCGCTCAGAAGGAGTCACCATTTCCGACGCCTTTTGGGTGCTAGGAGGAGCCGAGGGGCCCTTACTTCCGGGAAAATCCAAGATCATCCCCTCGGTAATGGGGGAATAGGATATCTCCCAGAGATCTTCAACTGAGAAGGAGAAACAAACAATAAAAATCAAATGAAGAAGAAGAGAGAGTAAGGAAGAAGATGAAAAAGGACTCACAATTCTCACCGTCCAAACCCGCCTTGGTGAGGCTGGGATTGGAAAGCCACCCCTCTTCCCAATTTTTGCTGTTTTTCATAATTCGGCTAGCGGATTCTTCGACGGCCTCGACGTTCGGGCGCTTGTGCTTCGTATCCAAGGTCCATTTGTTACAAACGAACCAAACCTCCTGAGAAGAGCCAGAGGGCTTGGGGCGGATAAAAACGAAACGCTCCTTCCAATCATCGGAATCCTTCGACCCTCCAGATTGCATGAGGGTCGAAGCGCCAATCTCGCCCCCAGGGCGCTCTTTGCCGGCGAGGAGACGACCATCTTTCACGATCCGGGGAGAGATGGAAATCCAACCTCCAGGATCCCGGTTGGTGGTAAAGAAATAGTCGAAGAGGTCTCCGGATGGTTCAATCTTACCCGAATGGCAGATGATAAGGAAGCCCATCAGATACTGCCATCCGAAGGGGGATAGTTGAGCAGGGGCAATGGTAAGATGTTGAAGTAGCGACATTACTCTTCTTCGGGGGGGAAGCCGGAAACCCCTATCAAAAGCACACTTGTAGACACAAAGCCGACCAGCTACAGGGTGGCACGCCCGCAGGTGGCTGTTGAATTCGACCTCCCACTCCTCGGGGATATGGTACTTCTCCCTGAACTGCTGACATTCCGCTTGGCTCATCCATTGGCATGAAATAGACGCGGCTGGATGGTTTTCCCATTCAATGAGCTCTGCGCCGGTGGAGTTTAACTTCCCAGAACCGGTGATCGCCATAGTAGTAGAATAGAAGAGGAAAATGAGGAAAGAGGAGAAAAAGGTCGTCGGCACGAGAAAAGCTGAAAGTTGAAGGAAAGTCGGGTGAAAAAGCGACTGAACGAATGAAGAACTTCTATTTAAACTAGGGGGAGGCTAAAGAGCGAGCAATGATGGACATTAATTACCGCAGGCTGGCAAGACGAAAGGGTCTTAGACAACGCATTGGGAAGGGATATCTCCGTAGAAAACAAATCGATTCCCGTGCCCTCCAAAACACGCGCAAGGAGAAAAATATGGTTAAACCCCTCAGATTGCATAAGATGACAACTGGCAAAAAGGGTCAAGAGGAAAGACCTCGGGAGCTTTACCACTCTTTTTGTCCTCCAAACCGGGGAACTCAAAGAGTGGGGGGGCAAGTGATGAGGAACAGAACCTCGGGTCCCAAAATTACGCCAACGCACAGGACAAGCAGCCAAGATGCTAAGGGGACACGTGTTGCTCTTATGCAGAATTAGGCGTATGACTATTTCCTTGAGGACTAAAAGAACACGTGGCAAAAGATCATCACCATGATAGGTGGCAGAGCATTAGGTGGAGAAAGCCCGAGATCCTCGGGCTCGATTACTTTGTCGAGGGCTCCGGGGATAGGGTCTATCCCGAAGATCTCGGAAGAGGACGCCTCTATAGAATCCTTATCAGGAAAAACCCGAAGATCCCGGGGAGATTCTGATCTAGAGGAAGGGATAAAAGGAAGCACCCGAGGTAAGTAAGGTTTCTTCTGGTTGATTACGAGAGAGTGCTAGAGAAAAAAAGAGGAACTGACTTGACCATCGGAGATCGACCGGGGGAGAAAGTCCCCGTCTCCATTGCAGGTACCCCGCAGGAGGCAGAAAAGGAGCATTCGGCCCCCTCTTCTCGAATCACCATCATCACTTTGATAATCTCAACTTACTTTCAAAAGAATCAAAATGAAGATTTGTTAAATTTTTAATCTTTTCAAAAGGATAGTCGATTATGTTTTTCATTCTGTTGACTATGCCTGAAAATAATCGACTATGTTATAAGGATAGTCGACTATGCTTGTTCAGCCGATCGACTATATCTTGTATCTGTTGACTATTTTTGGATCTGTCGACTATCATGTAAGGATAGTCAACTATGACTTTTCATTTGTCGACTATTTTTGTTTATAAGTTTCAAATTTTTCTTCACATTTTTGCATCTGTCGACTATGGGTATGTGTCTCTCGACTATGAAAAAGTTGTGTTACAAGATAGTCGACTATGCCTTCTTGTCTGTCGACTATGCCTTGTTTTACTTGTAAAAATAATCAACTATGCATTTTCTTCTATTGATTATATCTTTTACAGAAAGCTTCCAACGGTTAGTTTTTCAAACTCCAACAATCACAAACGGCTAGTTTCCTCTTCAATCTTTATGGAAGTCTATATATACAACTCAAGCAAGATCAAAAGAAGGCTAATGGACGGAAACGGGATTATCTAAATATTACAAATCATTTTATTCGATCTTACAGTGTTTTCTGTGCTTTCAATTTTATATTTTTCTATGCAAGGCTTCATTCTATCATTGTAAATTTATTCTTAAGCCTAGTTTTCATTGTGAGAGAACTTGTAACTAAGAGTGTTAACTCTTTGCTTCTCTCTTTCATTTGTATCGTTGTTATTTTCCTAACTTGTATAGCTAGAGAGCCTATTTGAGTGGGAGGTTGTAATTCATAGTCTTGGACTAGAGGACCTACTTGGTTTAAGTAGGGGGTTTTTAGTTGATGGTTTGAAAAATCTTTAGTGAGGAGCTAAGATAGTGGATTAGGTTTGGATTAAGCCGAACTACTATAAATCATTGAGTTTTTCTTGTGATTGTGCTCTTTGATTTATTTATCTTTCTAAGCATTTCATTATTCCTCACTTGGTTTACATATTTATCTTTGTAAGCTTACATCTGTCATTTTATATGCTTCACATTTTAAATCCAAAAACCTCAGTTTGTATCAAAAGGTCTTTACAAGTTTTATCAATTAAGTTTTTAAAATATCCAATTCACCCCCCCTCTTGGTGTGTGCCACAACATTTCCTGGTTTAACAATTGGTATCAGAGTCTAACTCCTTATTTCAAGGTCTAACCACCTGAGGAAAGATCCATGGCTCCTAAAGAAGGTTATCCCATAAATATGGCACCATATTTTGATGGCTCATTCTATGATTTTTGGAAAAAAAGAATTTGTGTATTCATGACATCCATCGATTGTTATTTGTGGTATATAGTGGAAAAAGGTTTTGTTTTAAAACCGAAGATGGAATGGGATGATCGTTATAAAATGAATTTTTCTGTAAATATTATAGCTATGCATATTTTATAGCATGCCCTAAGTGATGATACACATGTTAAAGTTTCTAAATGCTCTAGTGCTAAAGAGATATTGAGTACTCTTGATTCATTATATCTTTCTAACAAATGTTGTGATCAAGTTGATGAAAATTCACAGGTTGAAAATTCATTGAATCATCAAGAAGTAGAGGAGAAAGAGAGTTCCCACACCTCTAGTGAAGAAAGCTCAAACATGTGCCTCATGGTAAATTAAGAAAAGGATGTAACCTCTACTTCTACTATCGATTTTAATGATTGTAATGATATTGAAAATGATCATGAGTCTGGTTCTTTGAATGCTAAAAATAATGACCATGATCCTTTTACAAATAAAGAGTTGTTGAATGGTTTAAATGAATTATATGTAAATTTTGAAAAACTTTGCTCAAAGAACAAATCTCGTCAAAAGTAATTAGATTTACTGTCAAATGAATTGGAAGTTTTGAGATCAAAGAATGAATATTTGCTTGCTTCCAATCGAGAATTTTCAAAGGAAAAAGTTTTGGAAGAATTTGAATTAAAATCCTTAAACAGTGAATTAAATGAGAAATCCATTTTAAAAGGGGAGATTTCAAATTCTTGTGATCATGAAATAGGTGTTCAAAATTTTATTAGTCAAAGAGCTAATGTCAAAAGCTCACCTTCACACACCTCTCATGATATTAAATGTTTTTATTGTTGCAAGAAAGGCCACATTGCATTTTGTTGTCATTTTAAAAGGAAATCATCTAGTGGTCCTAATTTAAAATGGATTCCTAAGGGAACTAAGCTATCTAATATTTCTCATATTAAACCCCAAGGATCCAAGCAAATTTTGGTACCTAAAAACTCTCATTTTAAGAGGAATGTGCATAAGGGTAAGTGTAACGACCCATTATTGGGTCTAGAATTTTAGAATGATGTATTAATTTATTTTAGTTATTATATAAGTTGAGCAAATTTGATTCTTAATGTTGAAATAGATCTATGGGCTTGTATGTATGGGTTTAAATTAAATGGATGGAATAATGAGTTGGGCTTCAATTAATTAAGGCAAGTGGGCTAAGAGTTGGGCTTGGGCCTTTAAGGAAATAGAAGATGAGCCATTCATTTGGGCTTAAGTCCAATACAATACAAAAAAAAATGATAATAAATAAATAAATAAAAATAATAATAATAATAATAAATAAAATAATAATAATAATAATAAATAAATAAAATAATAATAATAATAACAAAAAAAAACACCCACCAACTACGCATCATTTCTTCCCAACCCCCATTTCGTTTTTTTCTTTCACCTTTTCTTTCACTTCTTCTTTATTTTTTTCACTCTCTCTTTTACTTCTCCTTTTACTTCTTCTTTTTCCTTTTACTCCTACTTTCTTCTTTCACTTTTTCTTTTACACATTCTTTTTTCTTCATCTTTATCTCATTTTCTTCTTCTCCCTCCCGACTTCTTCTTCTTCTTCTTCTTCTTCTTCTTCTCCTTCTTCTGATATGCATTTTTTTCTTCTCTACTGCTTCTATTCTGTTAAATTTTCTGTGGCAATTGGAGCTTCTGTGCAGGTGCTTCATCTTGATTTATTCATCCTCAGGCAAGTATCCTTTCTTCTTCTTCTTTTATTTTTCTCCCCTTCCATGTGTAGCATCTCTATTAATTTCTTTTTTGTATTTACATAGTATAAAATTCCTAAATATTGTGAGTCTATTTGATGTCTCAAAAGGGATTTGATTAACCCCAATATTATTCTGTGAATGGCATTTTTCACCTCCATTGTGATGGGAGTTTGTTCACTTTCATTATGCATTGTAGTGTATTTATTGGTATATCATATATGTGAATGATGTCTGGATAATTAATGTCTATACCCGAATGTCCCATGAAATTGTGGAAAAATATCAAGTTAATGTGTGAAAAATTCGGATGCTACAGTACTTATACAGTATCTCGATACAGTACCTATACAGTATCTCGATACAGTACTATACAGTACCTATACAGTATCTTAATACAATACTTATACAGTATCTCGATACAGTACCATACAGTACCTATACAATATCTCAATACAGTACCTATACAGTATATCGATACAGTACCATACAGTACCTATATAGTATCTCAATACAGTACCTATATAGTATCTCGATACAGTATCATACAGTACCTATACAGTATCTCAATATAGTACCTATACAGTATATCGATATAGTACCATACAGTACTTATACAGTATCTCAATATAGTACCTATACAGTATCTCGATATAGTACCATACAGTACCTATATAGTATCTCAATTCAGTACCTATACAGTATCTCGATACAGTACCATACAGTACCTATACAGTATCACAATACAGTATTTATACAGTACCTTGATACAATACCGTATAGTATATCGCTATAGTATAATATTGTATCCGTATAGTATACATACCGTATCTTGTTACAGTACCATACTGTATCCGTATAGTACTCCGCTACAGTACCCATCCGAAAATTTTTATTAATATTAATTAAACATTTACTTAATGTATTAGAGCGATTGTATGGTGGAAAAATAACATTTTTAAGCCATAACATTCTTCAATGGTATTAAATGTATATTGAGAACGAGAATTTAAATTTTACATTGCTGGTAAATGCATACATGATGCATACATGTACATGATGCTCATATATATGTTCTTAGCGCACTTATTATTTTGCGCGAAAATAAAGGGTACCCTAGGAGCTCTTGACGCGGGACGAGGTGGCCATAGCTCGGCAGGTTGTGCTCGATACGTTATGTGTTGATTTATTGATATGATGATTAACGCATATTTTGCATCGTGGCTTACGAGCCTATGGGATTTATACTTATGATGTATGCACTTGTATGATTATACATGAACAAAAATTGAAATTTATAATTCTATGAGATATGATTTCCTGATTTATATAATTGAATATTGATATGAAGTCGTTGTACAGTTCTCTCGGTGTCATCATGATTTCTCTTTCTTTATACTGCTATTTTGTACTAGAACTTGTTGAGCCTTGTGGCTCACTTGATCTTCTTATGCCATTCCAGGTAAGGGTAAAGCAGTCATTAAGGGCGAGTCCAGTGGGACTATAACCCAAGGGTAGTGGTGTATAGAGGCACTCAATTAGGAGATCCTAGTTGCGTTTGGTGAGGTAGATTTATGAGATTTTAATTTGTTATTTTGCATTAGAGTCTCATATTCAGTTTGTATGGCCTTAGAGCCCAGACGTATCAAACATTGGTTTATAATGAAAGTTATTGATATTCCGCTGCGTGAAAATAGATAAATGTGTGTGTTTATTATGAGGTATTGTTCTATATCATCCTTGTGATGACCTCCTTTCGAATGTCCTATGCTAGCAGGCACATTCGGGAGTGGGCCCTTACAGTTTTGGTATCAGAGAGATAAAGGATAGGAGTGAGGAGAGTCTCTGTACACCTAGGAGTGATGGGTAGAGTTAGGACTATGATTAGTAGTCCAAAATTTGGAAGTGTATTAGAATAATGTCCAAAAAATGGCTAGGAATGAGAAAAATGGGTGCTGGTGGCAAGAAGCCACTGACTTGAGGTTAAGGTTAGAACACCCCTCTTATTTACGCATATATATATATATGTAAGTATTCTTGTCATCCCATAGGAATGGTTAGAAGGGTATTAATAATAAGGCATATGTGTTCTAATTATGGTGCTTAGGGAGAAATGGTCTGCTTTGGTAGGGGATTTGACACTTGACCTTGCGTGCAGATTTTGGGAACACCTTAGCATGGATTCTGGAGAACCGAAATGGTGGATGTTAGAACCAAGTCTTGGGAAACTAGATTTGCTTTGGCATTGCTAGGAAGAGGAGCTACTGTCAGTGTGGGGAGGAAGGCAACGAGAGGGTGAGCTTGTGGTAGATTTTTTGCACCGAGTGGATGCATTGTTTGAGGCCACCATATGTGAACCTCTGTGGGGTCTTCCTGAAAAGCAAGTGTTGCTCGTGAGGAAGTATATGAATGATGCGTGGGGACATCTTACTAGAATCCTAATGATGGATATGCATATTCGGTTCCATTATGATGATTTTGCTAGTGCGGTGAGGCAGCAAGCAGAGCTATGGGAACCTTGTTAGACCCTACCTCATGACTCGGCCGATGGCAAAACCATTTGTGGGGACATTCCTTCAGAGGCCGTGGAATGGGGATCGACTTATCAGAGGAAGGGAACTACTGGACCTGAATCAAGTGTAGGCAGCGATGGGTACCCAGATCGTTGGGCAGATGAGGCCACATCCCGTGTTGAGGGGGACACGGAGAGCATTGTTTAATAAGGGAATTGTATTGGAAAAGTTGTAAGCGCTAGCTTGAATCTATGTAGTAATGGTAAAGTGTTTTTATGACTATGTAACTTTTGGAAGACACATGTGTGTAAGATGTGACTAACTATGACATGGAATGGGAAGCTTAAGAGGCCCGACCCGGGCAAAAATTTAATGGGCGTTTATCATTTCGATTCACATAAATGTATGTATGCATGTGTACAAAAGGAGAAAAAATGACATGGAGATAAGTTGTATTGCAATTCTAAGGAGTACTAAATTACAAGGAATTTAAGGAAAGACTATAAATTGAACTTGGGTATTGTGTATTGTTGAGTTTAAGATAAGTGGTCAAGTTAGTTAAATGAAAGAAAGACGAGCTGATAGGTTTAAAGATGCACGGTGAGGAAGTCGCTGCAAAATACAATGAAAGTGAAACTCGAATGTTGTTTATATATGAAATTTAGGGATATGCGATGTGGATAATAGATAAGGGAGAAGTCTTGAGCGAAGGCGATAAATGGTTAAATAGCCAAGAAAGCTATATGGAAAAGGGGTATAGGACCCCAGATTGATCAAGCTACTAGAACCTAAAATGTGAGCATCCAAGACTTAATAGTTAAGGGTTTAAGTCGCCTAAGGGATTCTTTTGGTGGGGATAGTATCGATGTATTTTCGACATAAGCATTCTCCATAATGCTGGATTGGATAACTTATATTCTTAGCTGACGGGGATGTATTAGAGAAAGCACAACCTAAGGGTGTTATGTTAATTCTTGAGGCCTTAAAAAGGAAAGGACCGCTCTCATGAGAAATGGAGCTTAGCGAATTGAGTGTCACCGAATTATTATCATGGGTTAATGGACGTGACATATGGACAATATAACTGTAATCAGTTAGAAGTGTAAATACTTGTGAAGCATGTGAGTAGGAGATATTTCGGTAATAAATGATGAAGTTTCGAGGGAAGTATAGTAACCACAAGTGCGCTAACCAGGGCAAGTATGTAGTTGTGTCAATGAAAAGCTAGGACTGGGATCCTAGGAGTGGCTCGTGAAATTACTCATGGAAATAACTAATTGGGATTTTGGATTGAGAGTACATACGCATACGATTATGTATATATATAAAATTTAGGTTAGCTTATAATAAGAGAAAAAAAATGTAATACGAAAACGGTAGGCTAGTGCGTGGCTAAGAGGAAATAAGCAATGAGGTGGAGCCTTATTTAGCATAGCAGCTGTTAACAGATGGTAAGGACCTGTCGACCGGTCGCGAACGGTCGCCAGTGCCCTTTCGTTTGGTGACTGTGTTGATGTTGGACTTGGTTTTCTAATACCATAGGAAATAATAATTATTGCAATAAAGTTATCTATATATATATACGAGTTCATGTGGTTCGCGATATTGTAATGTACCGATTTTACATGGGTCAGCATATAGTAATGCGTAATTAAGAAGAAACCACCATTTTTAACTTAAGGAAAAGGAAACAAGAACGTCAGGCGATGACCTATAGTGACTCAGGAAGTGAAGGATCTATGATCAAAACGGATAAGTAAACGTATTAAATAAGAAGGATGTATTGGAAGAAATGAAGATGCAGGAGCTCATGGTGAAATTATTCCAAGACAAGGATAGTGCTCGCTTAAGTGTATTCATTAGGAGAGAGTCCTAATACTCTATGTTTCGAGACAAGGATAGTGCTCGCTCTAGTGTATTCATTAGGAGAGAGTCCTAATATTCTATGAGGAGGAAACGTGGGAGATTTAGAACATGCATAGACTGTAGTACTCGAAGTAAATAACTATAACGAGTAAGAACCTCCACCATAAGTGGACAAATTGTTGGATTGGGTGTTAAGGCGATGTATCTTTTAAGATTGGCATGTGGTCGGATGGTATCGATAAATGGTAAGATGGGAAACAAGTCATCTAAAAAAAAAAATAATAATAATAATAAAAATAAAAAAATAAAAAAAATAAAAAATAAAAAATAAAAAAAGGGGGGATATTACAGTGCTATCGATGAAATGGTCATATATTCGCTGAGTGAAGGGACTCATTGGGAGTACCTAGGGGTTACTTGTACAAATGGGAAATTACAAAAATGTATACTATGGTTAGCAAATACGAATTTGGTTGAAGGGAATGGTTTCCTTGTGAATCATACTTGAGGCTTAAAGTACATTATATTATTAGCCTAGAACGATTCAAGGAGAGATGTGGCGAGACCTGTTTTGTAATGTGTAGTGTGTCAGTAAGTAAGGTCGAACATAGAAACTCGCAGATTCATTGCAATTATGATCAGCTTGGAATGGAAGTGGGATGATGCTCCCATGGACCTTGCATAGCTAATTTCTTAGGATAGCGAAGAGAATGAGGCCATTTGGGGTACTAGTAGTCAAGATGACTAAATCAGCCCCTGTTGGCTAATTAAGAAAAACGTTTTCCCTAAATCGTTGGGCAGAGATGTATATTGAAGAAATAGTGAGACTGCACTGTATTCCGTCAAGTATTTTGTGAAGTGTCATATGTTGCCTCAGAAGCCAGGTGGAAGTTAAGTACTACATCTCATTCACAGACTGACAAATAAACGAAGAGAACTCTTTAGGCATTGGAGAAGATGCTACTAGCACGTGTATTGGAATTCCATGGTAGTTGTGATGATCATCTGCCACTAGTAGAGTTTGCCTACAACAACAGTCACCACTCTAGTATTGGTATGCCGCCTTATGAGGCACTTTACAGCAGGCCGTGTAGATCACCCATTTGTTGGGAGGAGATTAGAGACAGAGCATTATTGGGGCCAGAGATTGTTGAGCAGACATCAGAAAATATTCGGATTATCAGGGCTAGAATGAAGGTTGCACAAGACCGACAAAAGAGCTATGCGGATAAAAGACGTCGAGACTTGGAGTTCTCAGCTAGGGACCACGTATGGGTGAGAGTGATGCCCATAAAGGGCGTACGTAGATTTGGGGTGTCAGGGAAGCTTAGTCCTTGCTATATTGGACCGTTTAAAATCTTGGAACGAGTTGGCCCTTTGGCCTATAGGTTGGCCTTGCCACCACAGTTAGCTGGCGTTCATAACGTCTTCCATGTGTCCATGTTAAGGAAGTACGTGCCGGATCCCCAGCATGTCATCGACTATCAGACTATAGAAGTCAAGGAGGATGTCACATACGAGGAGAAACCTGTTAGTATTTTGGAACGGAAACAGAAAGTGCTACGAAATCGATCGATTCCATTTGTTAAAATTCAGTGGCAGCGTCACTCTTTAGATGAGGCTACTTGGGAGCGCGAGGAGGAGATGAGGCGTCTTTTCTCCCAGCTATTCGAGTGACCAGACAGGAATTTGGGGACCAAATTCTTTGAAGAGGGAGAGAAACTTTAACAACCCATTATTGGGTCTAGAATTTTAGAATGATGTATTAATTTATTTTAGTTATTATATAAGTTGAGCAAATTTGATTCTTAATGTTGAAATAGATCTATGGGCTTGTATGTATGGGTTTAAATTAAATGGATGGAATAATGAGTTGGGCTTCAATTAATTAAGGCAAGTGGGCTAAGAGTTGGGTTTGGGCCTTTAAGGAAATAGAAGATGGGCCATTCATTTGGGCTTAAGCCCAATACAATAAAAAAAATAAAAAAAATAAATAATAATAATAATAATTAATAAATAAATAAAATAATAATAATAATAACCAAAAAAAAAAAACACCCACCATCTACGCATCATTTCTTCCCAACCCCCATTTCGTTTTTTTCTTTCACCTTTTCTTTCACTTCTTTATTTTTTTCACTCCCTCTTTTACTTCTCCTTTTACTTCTTCTTTTTCCTTTTACTCCTACTTTCTTCTTTCACTTCTTCTTTTACACCTTCTTTTTTCTTCATCTTTATCTCATTTTCTTCTTCTCCCTCCCGACTTCTTCTTCTTCTTATTCTATTCTTCTTTTCTTCTTCTTTTTCTTCTTCTTCTCCTTCTTCTGATACGCATTATTTTTCTTCTCTACTGCTTCTATTCTGTTAAATTTTCTGTGGCAATTGGAGCTTCTGTGCGGGTGCTTCATCTTGATTTATTCATCCTCAGGCAAGTATCCTTTCTTCTTCTTCTTTTATTTTTCTCTCCTTCCATGTGTAGCATCTCTATTAATTTCTTTTTTATATTTACATAGTATAAAATTCCTAAATATTGTGAGTCTATTTGATGTCTCAAAAGGGGTTTGATTCACCCCAATATTATTCTGTGAATGACATTTTTCACCTCCATTGTGATGGGAGTTTGTTCACTTTCATTGTGCATTGTAGTGTATTTATTGGTATATCATATATGTGAATGATGTCTGGATAATTAATGTCTATACCTGAATGTCCCATGAAATTGTGGAAAAATATCAAGTTAATGTGTGAAAAATTCAGATGCTACAGTACCTATATAGTATCTCAATACAGTACCATACAGTACCTATACAGTATCTCAATACAATACCTATATAGTATCTCGATACAGTACCATACAGTACCTATACAGTATCTCAATACAGTACCATACAGTACCTATACAGTATCTCAATACAGTATCTCGATACAATACCATACAGTACCTATATAGTATCACAATACTGTACCTATACAGTATATCGATATAATACCATACAGTACCTATACAGTATCTATACAGTATCTCGATACAGTACCATACAGTACCTATACAGTATCTCAATTCAGTACCTATACAGTATCTCGATACAGTACCATACAGTACCTATACAGTATCTCAATACAGTACCTATACAATATCTCGATACAATACCATATAGTATATCGCTATAGTATAATACCGTATCCATATAGTATACATACAGTATCTTGCTACAGTACCATACCGTATCCGTATAGTACCCCGCTACAGTACCCATCCGAAAATTTTTATTAATATTAATTAAACATTTACTTAATGTATTAGAGCGGTTGTATGGTGGAAAAATAACATTTTTAAGCCATAACATTCTTCAATGGTATTAAATGTATATTGAGAACGAGAATTTAAATTTTACATTGCTGGTAAATGCATACATGATGCATACATGTACATGATACTCATATATATGTTCTTAGCGCACTTATTATTTTGCGCGAAAATAATGGGTACCCGACAGGTTGTGCTCGATACGTTATGTGTTGATTTATTGATATGATGATTAACGCATATTTTGCATCGTGGCTTACGAGCCTATGAGATTTATACTTATGATGTATGCACTTGTATGATTATACATGAACAAAAATTGAAATTTATAATTCTATGAGATATGATTTCTTGACTTATATAATTGAATATTGATATGAAGTCGTTGTACACTTCTCTCGGTGTCATCATAATTTCTCTTTCTTTATACTGCTCTTTTGTACTAGAACTTGCTGAGCCTTGTGGCTTACTTGATCTTCTTATGCCATTCCAGGTAAGGGTAAAGCAGTCATTAAGGGCAAGTCTAGTGGGACTACAACCCAAGGGTAGTGGTGTACAGAGGCACTCAATTAAGAGATCCTAGTTGCGTTTGGTGAGGTAGATTTATGAGATTTTAATTTATTATTTTGCATTAGAGTCTCATATTCAGTTTGTATGGCCTTAGAGCCCAGACGTATCAAACATTGGTTTATAACGAAAGTTATTGATATTTCGTTGTGTGAAAATAGATAAATGTGTGTGTTTATTATAAGGTATTGTTCTATATCATCCTTGTGATGACCTCCTTTCGAATGTCCTATGCTAGCGGGCATAGTCCACATAGGTTTAAACAAATTTGGGTTCCTAAGGAAGAGCGCTATGCTAACAATGGTGATCCCAAGGTGGTTTGGGTACCAAAGGCTTGTGAATAGTTATTTGTGCTGGTTGCTTGACATCCAAATGAACTTTAAAGAGAAATTTTTGTGGATGAGTCAAGCATGAAGGAAAAGGAGATGAAAAGAGATTCAACCCCAAAAGATGTATTGTCATCCAAAAGTAAGATTTTATTAAACAAAATCTTGATGGTATGTTTCTATCTCTAACCTGCCTATGCTTATTAGTTTTTGGTGATAATGAATTATGAGTTTTCACTTTATGATATTGTTGAAAACTTGTACTTATTTCTAAAAATTAAGGGAGAAGTATAATGTTTTGATATATGCTTATGAGTAAAGGGAAAATAAAGTTTATTGATATATGCTAGAAAAGCTTTCTTGATAGATGTTCCTAACTAGCATAAGTTAATTATGTGATAAGAGATATAAATATGATTTAATGCTAATTCATGTGAGGTATTTTGTCTCAAAACAAAGGAAATAGAGATACAAGAAATAGGATAGAAATTGTACGTAGACTTATCTAGTATAAAAAAAAAAATCCCTAGTATCCTCTATTGCTCAAAACTCTTGGCTATATCATTAGAGACTAAGTTATGTGAGTATGAATGTTGTTGACTATCTATCCAACGTGATATTGTTGAAGGATTGCCTAAGCTTAAATATGGAGAAGACCATAGTTGTGGTGCATGAATGAAAGACAAATAAATAGATATTTTATTTAAGCCTAAAAATTAAGTAACAACCCCTAGGTCTCTAACTTCACTTTATTTAGATATTTTTGGTCCTATGAGAACACTAAACTTAGGTGAAAAATAATATGTGCTAGTTATTATGGATGATTACTCTAGATTTACTTGTTAATATTTCTTACATGTAAGAGTGATATTTAGGCCATTTGAAATATTTTCAAGAGACAAAAGTATATGTATTTCAAAAATTGAAAGCAATCATGGGGAGAATTTTGAAATAAACAATTCAAGCACTATTGTAAGGAAAATAGTATCGATCATAATTTTCTAGTGCTAGAACAAAAAGAGGTAGTTGAAAAGAAAAATATATTTTTACAAGAAATGGCTAGAATTGTGCTATGTGACAAAATTCCTTTTTAGTCTAACCTATTAACACCTCATGCTATATGTTGAATATGATTTCTATAAAGCCTATCTTAAAGAAAACCCCTATGAGTTATAAACCAAATATTTCATATTTTCATATTTTTGGTAGTACATGTTTTATCCTTAATAATGGTAAAAACTCTTTAGGAAAAATTTGATACTAAGAGTAAGGAAATAATTTTCTTAGAATATTCTTCTCAAAGTAAATCATATAGAGTATTTAAAGAACTCTAACTGTAGAAGAATCTTTTCTAGCTATAGTTGATGATGTGAGATAGTGTTAAAGATCTAATTCCTAGTGAAGATTGTGATTTAATGTTAATATGCTTAAATGTTTAATGAAGAAAACATAGTCCATGAAAAGAAAGAACAATCATTTTCAAAAAAAAAAATTTGTAGAGAAATGATATTATTGGAGATCCTTCCAAAGGTATTAGGACAAGGGCATCCATTATAAATGAATGAAAAGTTGCAACCTTCTTATCTCAAATAGAAATATCATAAACAAAAACTTCTATTTTGAAACCTCCTTGTCCATATTTCAAAATTTGTCTCTCTGCATTTCAAATCTAAGTTTATTATTTGCAAAAAGGGATTGTCTTTATACGGTTGATACCTCATCGTGCCATTTCAAGGTTTTGAGGTTTAACAAAGCCATGGCCTTCACTGGTGACATCCTTTCATTTGAAAAAGATTTTTTTTTTTTAAAAAAATCTTTATTTCTTTCCCACCCTCTTATAGAAATTCTTATTTTCATTCTCAAACCAAATGGGTGTTTAGAAAAGGCTAGATTAGTAGCTTAAGAGTTTAGTGAAGAAAAATGGGAAGATCATGATGAAACCTATGCTCCTATAGCAAGACTAGAATCCATAAGAATGTTGTTGGCATTTGCATGTCACAAATCCTTTAAGCTACATAAAGAATGTCAAGAGTGCATCTTTAAATGGTTATAAATGAGGAAATGTGCTGCTTTATTTCTTAAATAGAACCAAAAAATATTAAGGAAGCTCTAATGGATGAAAATTGGTTTATAGCTATGCAAGAAGGGCTAAATAGATTTGAAAGAAGTGGTGTATGCAATTGGTTCCAAGACTTAAGGATCACCCAATCATAGTAACCAAAAGGGTCTTATAAACAAAATTAGAATTAAATCTAGATTAGTAGCTCAAGGGTACAATCAAGAAAAATGAATCGATTATAATGAGACTTATGCCCATGTAGCTAAGTTAGAAGCATTGAGAATATTATTGGCATTTGCATGTCATAAGAAGTTTAAGCTATTTCAAATGAATATTGAAAATGCATTTTTGAACAGTTAAAAATGAGGAAGTATATGTAGATAAATTCTCTTGGTTTTGAATTCTCAATGAGAGGATCATATGTTCAAATTTACAAAGGAAGTATACTGTTTAAAACAAGCCCCTAAGTCATGGTATGGAAGTCCTAGCAAGTTTGTTCTAGAAGAAAAACTTAAAAGAGATCAAATAGATATAACATTACTTCTAAGCCTCATAACAAGGACATTTTATGAATCTACAAATAATTTATGTAGATAATATTACTTGAATTTTCAAATAAATTCCTATGGAATCAATTTGCCAATCTAATGCAAAGGGAACTTGAGATGAATATAATCCTCATGTCTAAGCAAAATACATCTTCTTAAGAAATTTAATATTTCTAGCCTCTCAAAAGAGCAGTTCATCAAGCCTAGACATTTATGAAAAAGCCAAATGGTGGAAAATGAGCTATATAGATATATGATTGGACCATTGCTATATTTGAAGCTAGCAGGATGAACATCATGTTTAGTGTTTGCCTATGTGCTAGACTTCAATCCAATCCTAATGAATTCCATCTTGGAGGCAAAATAGCTAAAAAGAACACTAGTGATCCATGTCAAGTTTTAAAAATTTCCTAGTGTCTTTGTTTAGAAGGAAGTGAATTTTCATTTCATTCTCTTTCACTGAAAGTGATTATATAATTGCTCAAATCCTATGGATGGAACAAAAAGACTATGACATAAATTCCCACAATATTCCAAATCAAATGTGCCAATACAAATGTCATAGCCCTAGCAAAAATTCAAGAAATCTTGCTTCAAAAGAAAATATCAATTGGTATCATGTCCAAATCTATTGGAATTCAATCTCTAGATAAATCCCTATCAATTCTTGAGTTTAAGTGATTTTATCTGAAGAAGTTTAGATCCTTCATGTCTCTCAAATCTATCATTGGTTAAATCAAAGGGCTTCGCCGTCAATCTCTTAAATCTCAAAAAATTGATAAATGATATATTCTTGATGGCATATAGTATTCATGTCTTGAATCATTTATAATGCTATTTTTCTTGTATAAAATAACTTGGTTATCTTTATGTGACAAATGAATACTTGAGTATGAAATCATGCTTTATTTACTAAAGGATCATCTTGCTCCTTGAAGTTATCTATATGTAATGATCCTATGTGATTACAAGTATGGCTAAGATTATCAAAAGACAAATATATGTTCTTAAAGCCTATCCTTAATATGTCTTGCATTAAATCTGCCATAACTTGTTTAGATTTATGTTTTTGGATGACCACTTATTCTTTGAATATATATATGAGTGCATGTGGTTCATTCCTCAAATTTATGATCATTGTCATATTTTAATCTTGCGAAAATTATTTGAATTGAGACAAATTGCTATTCTATTTTTATATGAAAAATGTCTCTATTTCTTAAAACCTCCCGTATAAGTTTAAGGGGGAGTCTTTTTCAAAGAGAGTCTTTCTATTTGCTTGAAATGATTTATTTCACTCCTATATTGATCATTTAATGTATATGCCTCTTATATGATGAATGGCTATGCGTTTGATCTAGTGCTTTGATTGTTTAAATATGAGTGATTATTTTGAAAGATATAGATTAATTGGCTCTGATATGATCATGAGTATGCAATATGGTATGAAAATATTTTTTGGCATCTCATGCATAAGGTTTCTGTATATGGCATGGGCTCAAAAATCTTCTATGATGTTAATTATGCCATCTTAAGGGAGAGCTATCTCTAGTTTTTTATAAAAGAAGCATTGAAAAGTCTTGTGATTTGTGAAATCGTTTGAAATATTTTTTTATTTAAAAAAAATGAAGTTTTTCAAACTATCGTTGGGGGAGAGTTAAAAAATGGGAGAGAGATTATCTTTTGGTTTAAGGAGTCTTTTTTTTTTATGCTCTCAGTGTATTTCAAAAAGGGGGAGTATTCATCTTTTTGATATTGACAAAAAGGGGAAGATAAAATAAGTGAATTGATTTTCATATTTGTTTTGTCATCATCAAAAAGGGGGAGATTGATATTTTACTCTTGGATAATAAAATAGTTTTGATAATGTCAATATGAAAATCAATCTTTATAAATGAGTTATGGATAAGATTGTTCTTGAATTAATGAGAAAATCAATCTTGTAATTTCTTTGAAACAAGGTTATGAAAATCTATAATTGAGGTTGGTTGAGTGTGTTTTAAACTCAAAATAAATATATATTTGATAATCTCAACTTACTTTCAAAAGAATCAAAATGAGGATTTGTTAAATGTTTAATCTTTTCAAAAGGATAGTTGACTATGTTTTTCATTTTGTTGACTGTGCCTGAAAATAGTCGACTATGTTATAAGGATAGTCGACTATGCATAAGGATAGTCGACTATGCTTGTTCAGTCTGTCGACTATATCTTGTATTTGTCGACTATTTTTGGATCTGTCGACTATCATGTAAGGATAGTCGACTATACATTTTCATCTGTCGACTATTTTTGTTCATAAGTTTCAAACTTTTCTTCACATTTTTGCATCTGTCGACTATGGGTATGTGTCTGTCGACTATGAAAAATTTGTGTTACAAGATAGTCGACTATGACTTCTTGTCTGTCGACTATGTCTTGTTTTACTTGTAAAAATAGTCAACTATGCATTTTCTTCTATCGACTATATCTTTTACAGAAGCTTCCAACGGCTAGTTTTTCAAATTCCAACGGTCACAAACGGTTAGTTTCCTCTTCAATCTTTATGGAAGCCTATATATACAACTCAAGCAAGATCAAAAGAAGGCTAATGGATGGAAACGAGATGATCTAAATATTACAAATCATTTTATTCGAGCTTACAGTGTTCTCTGTGCTTTCAATTTTATATTTTTCTATGCAAGGTTTCGTTCTATCATTGTAAATTTATTCTTAAGCCTAGTTTTCATTGTGAGAGAACTTGTAACTAATAGTGTTAACTCTTAGCTTATCTCTTTTATTTGTATCATTGCTATTTGCCTAGTTTGTGTAGCTAGAGGGCCCATTTGAGTGGAAGGTTGTAATTCCTAGTCTCAGACTAAAGGACCTACTTGGTTTAAGTAGGGGATTTTTAGTGGATGGTTTGAAAAATCCTTAGTGAGGAGCTAAGATAGTGGATTAGGTTTGAATTAAGCTGAACCACTATAAATCCTTGAGTTTTTCTTGTGCTTGTGCTCTTTGATCTATTTATCTTTCTAAGCGTTTCATTATTCCTCACTTGGTTTACATATTTATCTTTGTAAGCTTACATTTGTCATTTTATATGCTTCACGTTTTAAATCCAAAAACCTCAGTTTGTATCAAAAGGTCTTTACAAGTTCTATCAATTAAGTTTTTAAAATATCCAATTCACCCCCCTCTTGGTGTGTGCCACAACACTTCCCGGTCTAACAATTACTTCAACGTTTAAGTCAGTTCACAAGGTTATGAAAACTAGAGTCTTTAGTAGAAAACAGAAGAAAAATATCCCCTTTACCTATCCTAGTCGCTTGAATTTATAAGGTGATTCCCCCCTCTTGTTAAGTTAATATCTCTTCTTTTGAATTAGAGATTTTTCCCAATGCTTCAGAGAAAAATTGTCTTTTGAACTTTCTAGATAAGGATTTTATCCTTTATGAAGCCATGATCTTCAATGAGATGGATATTGTGATCGGTTTTCAAAAGGCTTGGGATAATTCTCGTCTCCATGAACTTTGAAGTGATGGTTGAGGTCGAGGATGTTGGAAAGTCCTCGTTGAGTAGAGATTAGGATTGCCAATCATTTTATTGGAACGATTCTCTCATGTGTCCCTCCCAAATTTAAATTAGATGGCGATCTTGGCTTGATTTTCTAACGAACACGTCTCCTTGTTAACATTGGCTAATTTTTTAAGGTATTGAGATAATTATTAGTGTAAGAGCATTTCCCTGAGTAATATATATAGCCAAAAAATTGTTTTATTTTATTCCTGACTAATATATATAGCATGCATTAATTGCCTTCGCCTTTCAGCCATGGGTGTCAATGTATGTCATTGTCCTCAATTGATCCTCCTATACTATTCATGGCAACCAATGCGATATATTGTTCGATCGTTTTCGAGGCGTGATCAAGAGAATCATGACTGTACTTAAGAGGCAGAGGAAATCTTTTAATAATACATTGATTTAATTAATAATTTATTAATTTTAAAAAATATTAAAAGGTTGAAGAGAATTATAAAAAAAAATTTAACAAAAATTTTATTAAAAATTCTAAAATTAACTATAAAAATATTTTATAAATATAGTATTTATATGTTACAACTCCCAACATGACTAGAAAATTGAAAAACACCTCTAAATTGTCTGAGCCCAATCTCGACCCTCTCTTTAGGCTCAATCTTGGACTCAATCTTGATCTTTCCTCTAGACCAGCCTTGGCCCAGTGCCAACTTGACATGGCATCATTGCAAATTCACTGGATATCTACGTAGCCGTCTCAGATCCCATCCTCATTAATGGTGGATCTCATCCTCATTAATGTCGGATCCCATCCACATTAATGAGGGTCCCGTCACCACCATGCTACCACTTGGGAACCTCCACCGGCACTAGATAGCCAATCCCATCACCTGAAAGTGCACGTCTCATGCATGCAAGAAGACATCTCCTCCTCTTATATCAACCAGCTCTCTTCAGAGTCAAGGTATGTTCTCACCTCTGACCTACTGACATATCGCTTCATCTTATTTTCTTACTCACTCGACCGTCAGAATGTTTGCAAGTGCCAGCCACCCCCCAGAAGGATTCGTCGCCAAAGCCCGTTCCCCGCCTCCAATCGTCCCCCTTTTCGTTAGGAAGGAACAACCCTAAAACCCTAAAATTCGAATCTTACCAAAAAAGACAAAATTAAGATTTTATTACATAATTAAAATTAGATTAAAATAAAGAAAATCTCCCAAAATGACATATTAAAATTCACTCCGTAATGAAAGTTATTACCAAATCAATTATTTCTTAAAATAGTAAAAACGCTAATTTTGAGACTTAAACAAAGAAATTTGCCTGAAACAATATGGACCTCACTAGTAAAGCTAGTGGTTTTGATTCTTTAGCTTAATTCTATTGAAATTAGCCTTTGAAATAACCTGAATCGCACACTTTAAACTTGTCAAAATTTACAAAAATGCCATAAAAATAATTGCCCATAACGACTTCTTTTCAAATTTTTTTTACATCAATTCTCCTCTCACATTTCATAAAATGCTAAAGTCATCTCATCCACATCAACCCTGTAACACCCCAATTCTTGGGAGGGTGTTAACGTAACGTAAGATTCTAGGGACATAATTTTTTTTTTCAAATAAAAACCCATCACAAAAATCGATCCCCGAAGATCCTGTTACACCTTTTCAGTATATCAACTATGAACCATCAATAAACTAAGACAGGTTCACCAACACAAATGTGGAAGCTAGATCGAAACCTTAACAGGTCATAACCGAAACCACTTTATTTGTAATATAAAGTCAAACCATCACTTACAAGACGTCCTCAAAATAAACAACATTATTGAAAGCGACGTATTACAAGCTATCAACTAATCGCCGTCACTCCTTGGCAATTCCCTTTCCTTTCGCACCGCTGCCTTCACCTGGAACGTTTAAATATTCCAGGGACATAGTCCAAATTAGATGATGAATCATCTAAGTAAGAGTTCAAAATACATTTTTCATGAATAATGCAAGACATGAAATAAACCAATACACCCGGTAAGCCCTAGTCCAAGAGAATCCCCAACGCTTAACCCAACCACAGGAAAAGAGCAATCTCTCTAAAATTTATGCCACCACACCGACTCAACGACACGATGACGTGACGCGATTCTAGCTTAAATGGGGCTACCAACGCATCTCACTAGAATACGTTCCAACCTTAAGCATCTAGGAACCACCATACAATCCCAACTCTAAAATTTCACATGGACTACCTAGTCATCCTAGTGCAACTTCCCTGTCTAAACGGCTTAGCACGGAAATCAAGATGGCTATCTTGACATGCTTACCAGTATCAGATACCCCTATTATTCTGTCACGCCTTTGGAGAATTACGGCTACACTATCCAGACAACATCTTAGGCTAACATCCCATATGAACAACACAATATGGACCACCTAGTAGTCTTAGTGAAATTTTCCTGACCAAACGATCTGGCAAGGAAACCAAGGTGGCTATCCTGACATGCACACTTAGCATCAGATACCCCTATTATTCCGTCACGCTCTTGGAGAATTATGGCTACACTATCCAGACAACATCTTAGGCTAACATTCCATACGTACGCACAAAACACAAGACAATGCCACATTTCACAATTCAATCCATCATATAAACAACATTTTATAAAATGCAATGCACAAGTTCAAAACGTTTAGGGACGAACCTCCCTCATAAAAACCAACCATCACCAGTTACCATTTCAATGCACAAAACCATTTTGCATGAAATCACCACATGTTCAGATAGAACAAACACAATAAATCAAGTTTTGGAGGTGAACACTCACAACTTAAAACCAAATTTTTGGGTTAGAACCACTCACCTTGAACGAAACTCAAAACACCTTGAATCTTGTGTCGAACCTAAACTTTTATGCAACTCTTCAAGTATTTTAACCAAACCACCTTCTTACACGTCCTCACGTGCTGCCCAAGTGCTCTGTGCGTGTGAAGCCTCGCGTATGCTTTAAAAACCCTCTATCCACTAAACCCAAAGCACTCTTGTCTAGCACAAATGTATCACAACTTCGAATGAGAGAATCCTTAGCCTTGAGCCCATATTTATATGTTTAGGAAACTTAGCCACCAAGAAATATATATTCTGCAATCATTTCAAATATTTCAAAATCTTTTCCAATCATTCCAAATCTTCTAAGATTTTCTATAATCATTCCAAATCTTCTGATATCTTTTGCAATCATTCCAAAAATTTTCTAAGATTCTCTACAATCATTGTAAATCTTCTATAATTATTCAAAATCTTCTAATATCTTTTGCAATCATTCCAAAATCTTCAAAGATTTTTCTATAATCATTCTAAATCTTCTAAGATCTTCTACAATCATTGTTATTCGAATTAAATCTTATCCAAATCAAATCTTTATCCAAATCAAATCATATCCAACAAAATCTTATCCAATCAAATCTTGTTCAAATCTTATCCTTAAAGTTATCACGAGCCTTCATCTTATCTCTAACGTCATCATGAGGCTTTATCTTATCTTTAATATCATCATGACACTTCATCCTTATCTCTAAAGTCATTTATGAGGATTTTCTTGAATCTCCCAAATGCCCTTAATAAAAAGGTTTCAAGAATTACACTTTAGCCTGAACTTTTGTGTAATTGCACTTTGACCCTTTTCAACATGGTCCTCGGACTAATTTTTAATTTCATTTTAGTCCCTAAAAAATAGACTAATTACGCTAATGCCCTGAATTTTTAGATAAATTACACTTTTACCTGAACTTCAAAATTACGATTTTACCCCTAGCTCAAAAATTAAACTTTTATCTCCAAACATCCACAATCCCTTAAAACATCATATTTCCTCAAGTATTTGAATCTAAAAAACCTCGAGTATTATATCCCTCACGATTATTCGATTTTCTCAACTTGGTAGATAGCTGTACCGGAAACTGTTCCCGATCCAACTTCTTTTGAGGCCTAAAATCATAACTCAAATCACTCGTCAATATTATACCATTTTCCTTGGCTATATAGGGTCCGGGGTACTCATTTCGTCTAATTCAGTCGTCTAAAGCTACGTTAGCCCTAAAGTCTCATTTTTCTGAAAATTTCACTCTTATCCTTCATCAAATATTATTTATAACCTCAAATCATTCCCGGGTATTACAAACCCATTTCCTGTACTATTGTGGTTCCAAAAACTCACCATGGGTAAGTTTATTAAGGGAAAATTTTCTAGTAAAAATAGTGCTGTTGTTTAATTCCATATTTTTCTTGAAGTTAAAGATTTGTGATGCTTAAGACTTGCTTATAAGCATATATATAAGAATCATTCACCCCTTTGTTTTTATCTTGCAATTTTTTGACACATCCATCCATGCCACTGTGCTTGATTTAAGAAACGGGCATTTAGTTATATAAGTGGACTACAAAAAGTGTTGAAATCATTAATAAGTTCATCTTTTTTGCTTATTGTTTAAAAGGCCTAGCTACTATTATTTAAAAACGTGGAAAAAATACTCTATTATACCCTTCTTTTAAAAATATTCAACTACCCCAACTACTATATATCTCTAGGTTACATTGAATTAAATTTTATGTCTTATTCACCCTTTCATCCTCCAACAATTCATCCTTCGTTTTGATCTCATTCTTTTGTTTTGTGTTTTTCTCTCTTCTTCATCCCATAATTTTTTTAACTCATCATACACTATCTTTTACAGTACATTACAAAGTAAGGAAAATCATTTATTTGTATTAAACACATAGTTCTTGGTTTATTTAAAGAGGTACAATTTCATTCTTGTTTCAAAATTATTTATCTTACTTCTAGTGCATTAACATATTAGTGTTGAAAATAAATGATTCAATATATAGGGCTACAAATGTATTTTTAAATGTGTAATGGTATCTTAAAGTTTAATTTTTGGGCTATTGGGTATTAAACTATCATAGAATTAATGTGTAGAGACATAAGTTATATTTCTAAATTGATGAGGGGCCAATTTAAAAATATTAAAAATTGTTAATTGCTTTTAGCAGTTATATATAAGGGTTATGGTCCCCAATTGATAGTAAGTTTTTAATCTCTTTGCATCCCTATCAACAGAGAAATTCTAAAGAAACTACGAATCAATTGGAAGATTGAAAGAAATCTTTTGATCAATCATGACAATGGGTATAGGTACGCTTTTGCTTATTGTTTATTTTATTCCTAGTGATTTGATATGAATGTTCTTGGAATTTGGTTGATAATTCTACAAGTGGTATCAGAGCGGTTTTCATGTTGAATCATTAAGAATCGTATTATTTTTATCCATAATTTACCTTTAATGTTATGTGTTGTGTCCAAGTTACAATAATGAATTTGTAATAGGGAAAAATACAGAATTGATATCATTGTCCAAGAGTAACCAAACGAATGAGAAATGGTCAATGAATCTCATGACGATGGCTCGCTGCTAATGAATAGTTACACCCTGATGGTATTGCTGAAAGAACAGACTAGGTCTTGATAATAACCGACTGCCTGGATAACCGACTGGCTCCTGGTTAAAATCGATTGGTTGGATAAACAATTGGCTTCTGATTAGAACGGACTAGCTGTTGATTAGAAACGAGTAGCTGGAGAATGATTATCTTCTAATTAGAACCGACTGAACTGGAAGAACCAATTGGCTCCTAGTTAAACCCGACTAGCTGGATAAATGATTGGCTTCTATTTAGAACCAACTGGCTGTTGATTAGAAATGACTGGCTGGAGAATGATTGTCTTCTGATTAGAATCAACTGAACTGGAAGAACCGTGAGAGAACCATGAGAGGTGCGGGGGACCCCGCGCAAACTCTCTGATGCTTAAATCAATACGTATTTGAGAGATAAAATGAGTATCAGTAACTGAATCAACGTACCTGTAGTGAGGAGTTAAGCCTCGTATTTATGGAGAGTCAAGAGGGGATAAAGTGGTCTCCATCCCGAATTTTACGGAGGACACGTGGCAGTCATCGAGGGCACCAAGAAAAAGGCTAGGCTCGCACGAACCGAATGGCACTCGGTTCTTATGAACTGAGTAGGACTAGGTTTTAATGAACAGAGTGGGACTAGATTTTAAGGGAACCGAAAGGCTAAACTGATGGCAGCCCTTATTGTTGCGTAAAAGCTATAGAAAATGCTTTGGCTTTTGATCAAATGAAAATAATTAGGGCTCGATTTAAATCAACCGAGTGATTCTAGATTTAATGGAACCAAGTGCCACTCGATTTGAGGGAATCGAGTAGCACTCAATTCTTTTGAAAGAATGACAAATTCCATAGCCGCTATCATTTTTGCACACAACAGTTGAAAATTCCACGGCTTCGACTCAAAAATAATGATTGGACTCGGTTTCAATCGAGACCCACTCTATTTTGTGGCCATTAGAGTGTGGCCACTTTTGTAACCAAGGAATCGAGTAGGGAGTCGGTTCTTAAGAATCGAGTCCTACTCGGTTCTTGCCAAGAAAATCAAGTGGGGTTTTGGCCCCACGCATTTCTCCAATTTGGCTTTAATTTTTCCCTCTCCTATCATTTTTACCTACATTTGTTAGGTATATCAAAAGCTCCCTACTCTTTTGGCCAGATGCACTGGTTGAAAGAGTAATTTGCACAACAATTTCATTAGATAGCCTTGCTCAATTTTTCCCAATTTTCCCAACTTTGCAATTATCACATTTGAAATTTTCTTTACATGCGCACGTTTTTCCACATTTTTTTACTCTCTCGCACCCTATAAATAGGGGTTGTGGAGCTTATTCTAACTCTTCATCTTCTAGGATTCCAAGATTTTTTCTCTCGCTCTTGCGGCTTCCAATTGATGGCACTTGGTTCTTTATGGCCACTCGGTTCAATCGAGTGGCAAGCAAATAAATTGGGGCACTTGGTTGAATCGAGTGGCCAGTTAATTGCATTGGGGGTACTCGGCTGAACCGAGTGCCCCATTACCTTTACTTAACCACTCAGTTCAACCGAGTGGCCAATTGGTTTTTGGGCCAAACCGAGTGTCCTTGCCATTTTCTCGCATTTGGATTCAACAAAACATCACTTAATAGAACTGAGCAGCCTCCGGTCAATTTAATCGAGTGGGGCCCACCTGATTTCTCCTCGTTTACCCGTCTTTATTTATGCCGGATGACACATTTGCATTCTTCTTCATGGCTTTGAATGCTCGACCTCCCTCTTTTACCGTATTAATTTTCTTCTCATGTCGTTTTTGCAAAAATTTCCCCATCTTTCACATCACATTTTGCTGCTCCCAGCTTATTCTATTTTTCAAAGGTAAATTCCTCATTTTTTCATAATGGTGCGTATGTAGCATGCTGGGCTCATCAACCTTGCTTTAGTCCTAGAAAATACCTCTTCCAAACTTCACATGAGAGATTTTTTAAAGGCTTGGAAGGCCATTGATGCACAAACCAATTTTATGGATAGATATCCTTGGATGGACGAGCCCTATGTCACTCAAGTAAGCGAGGGATGTTTGGGAATTCCTTATGCGTCATTTGATTTTGGTCTTCGATTTCCTATCCCTGAATTTATCATGGAATGGCTTTGTCATTATCAGATAGTTCCAGCCCAAATTTACCCTAACGGTTGGGCACAATTGGTTGGCTTTTCCATCTTATGTCATAGAAGAAATGTAGCTCCCTCATTCCATCTTTTATCTGGCTTTTATCGGCTTAATAAAATTAGCAAACATAAAGGTTTATACACTTTGCAAAAAGTGAGGGGCTTAGAACTCTTAACAAATCTCCACAACAAAGTGAACAAATTTGAGTCAAGATGGTTTGTAGTCATTTTACCATCGAGTTGGGACGCCCCATGAGTTTGGAATCATAAGGATGCTTGTGAGAGGGAATTATCCCCAGCCCAAGATATTCATCGGGTTTATAAAAGGTTAATAAACGATCTCATGGTTGAGGGACCGATAGAATTGTTAAGTCTTATTTCAGTTAAGAATATCCAAGAGGCAAGTTGGGGGTTCCTATGCTCGGGGATCATTCCCCTCCTCTTGTCTTCCAACATGAAGGACAAGATGATGAAGATGTCTTGGAAGCAGATGAGGAGGATGAAGAAAATGTCCTCGAGTATTCGCCACATACATTCAACACTCCCCAAGAGGATTCTCCTGAGGGTAGATTTTCACAATACTCATACTGCTTTATTTTCTTATATTCAAACATCTCTCAAATGTTTGATTTGCTTTACTCATTTTGTAGACTTGGATATTCTTAGAGAACTCCCTCGTTATCGATAAGATGAGGACGACAACTTGATTGCAAGGGGTAGAGGCTCCCCTCGATCCTCTCGAGGAGTTAACCCATTTTCTAGCTCTCGTCCCCCTCGTGGAATTATCTCTTCCTCAAGCTCCCGACTTTCTCAAGAACCAGATCCTTCATTGAGTTCCTATCAGACTCATGGAGCTGGCTCCCAAAGTGGATCTTGTCCTCCTTGTCCCTGAGGGCTCGAACGAACATCCTCATCAAAGGCTCGTGACTCTTCACACAAGCGTCAAAGGCGCAAGGACACTGTGCCTGTCGAAGAGGATCAGGACATCCCTTTTCCTGTTATTGAAGTTCCAATGCAAGACTTTCCTCCCCTTACTCCTAGCTCCAGGGGGGCTCCAGTTTCTTCATCTCGCTTATCTCAAGATTTGGAGCGAATCGATGAAGAGTGTCGTAACCAAACGATTCCTCACCATACTGACATGCGTAGATTATGAGATGAGCATTCTATGGCACGCCCTCCCATTTTCCCTCCCATGGATGAACCTTCACACGGTCTGTTTATCCTTGCTAACGGCGTGAAGGTCTTCCCTCAAGACTTTTAGGTTAACCCTAGTGTTTTGGAATCAAATTATGTCATGGATCCAGGTGTAGCCACTCGTCTTATCTACTCTACAATTTTTCCTCGGGATGAGCATCAACATTTTAATTTAAAATTTTCCCAAATGATGGATGAACTTGAACGTCAAGTTGTGAATGTAAGTTAATTTTTATTTGGTATTTACTCGGTTGTCCTTTCATATCTTTAATTCGTATTCTTTTCTTGTCCAGGCTATTCAGGGAATCATAGCCGTGAATGCCCATCGTCGAGCTCACTGCGAGTGAATGGAACGTGAGCTATCCAGATGAAGGGATAGAAAGGCCAATTGGGACGACGAGCGTGAAGATCTGAAGGGAAGAATGAGACAATACGAACAATACATGGAGGGGCTACGAATGCAACTAACTGAAGCTCAAGCTAGCACCTCCAACCTTCATGGTAAGGTCCAAGATTTGCGAAAAGGAAAAGCCGTATTAGAATGTGAGAAGGCCAAGTTACAAACTACCCACGAATAACTTCTCCATGAGCATTCTTTGAGGCTCTCAGAACTAACACTTGGTCATGAGGAATTGATAGCAGTTAGAAAGAAAAATCTGAAGCTTAAAGACCAACAAACCTCAGCTTGTGTTGAAGCCGTTAAGGCTTATCGTCTTTCCAAGGATTGCCAATATAGGAAAGGCCAATATGTTACTGGATTCACTAGGTATGGATTTTACCTAGCCTGCTCATATTTGGAATCTCAACGTCCAGGGGAGACATTTCCAGAATTGGTTTTCACTCGAGAAGTGGAAAAATTTGAAGCTCTAAACTGGCGTAAATACGACCCGCTTCCCTTGAGTCCTAATTCTTATTTGAAGTCTCGACTTAAGGATAACTGGGAGAATTTAATGGGTCCCTGGGAACCATTCGAGTTTGGGCCCGATGACGATAGTATAATTGAGGCCCTACAAGATTTGGGAGTTTCAGGAGATGATGTCAACCTTCCCAATATTACAACTGAAGAAGATGAGAAAGGTGAGATCCCAGATGTAGATGCTGATGATTAAGCTCAGGCCGCCTGTTTCTTTGTTATTTTTTTTTATTTTACTATTGTACTCCCTCATTCTCTTCTTTGCTTCGAATGAGAAATATATTTTCATCACCGTATTGTACATCATAATATTTTCCTTATATGAAAAATCCATGGCGAGCACCATGACGATCGATAAAATAATTTGAGATGGGTCGCTTGACTTTAGTGCTGGGGCCAAACGTGGAGTATCGAAACTATCTTTCTCCTTTGTAATGCCTAGGGCCCAATAATGAGATCGTCTTCATATGGTTGTTAGAACATTTACCAGATAATGAATCTGTTCTTATTACCGTTACTCAGTCGTAAGTTGGATAAATGATCTTTCGTATCTACCTCATTGTCGGGTCATAGACGGGACAACATGCTTTAATATTTACCTCGTCGAGCTGAAAACGAGACTATAGGTTTTGATTTTCATCTTGTTATCGAGCCTCAAGCAGGGTAACGAGCCTTGATTTCTTCTTCATTGTCTGGCTTTGGCAGGACAATGAATCTTGATTTCTTCCTCGTTACTGGGCTAAAGGCAGGATAACAAGTCTTGATTTCTTCCTCGTTACCAGGCCAAAGGTAGGATAACGAGTCTTGATTTCTTCCTCGTTACCGGGCCAAAGGCAAGATAACGAGTCTTGATTTCTTCCTCGTTATCGAACCAAAGGCAGGATAACAAGTCTTGATTCCTTCCTCCTTACCGGACCAAAGGCAGGATAACGAGTCTTTTTTATAGTAATTGTGTAAATATAAACAAGTAATGTTAGTATATTAGGGAAAATCAAACAAACCTTTTCTGGAAATCAGTGTAGCATACCACACATCTACATTCTCACATGGAGTTCACATCACTATTACCAGTTATTACATTTTTTTTTCATACTTGAGGAGGATAATATAGCTTGAGGTGGTTTAGATTCCAAGTTTTTCCCATACTTTCTCCTTAAAGTGTTTGATGAGTACATGTGTTAGGCCCAATCAACTTTTGGATGCAATATGACCCTTCCCAATTGGCTCTCAATTTTCCTTGTTCTCGGAGCATATTAGTAATAACTGACTTTCTAAGCACCAAATCATCTTCTTTCAACGATCGACTTCTTATTCGAGAATTGTAATAATTGGAAACTCTCTTATGATACGCAGCTAATCGGGTGGCAGCTTTATCTCTTTGCTCTTCAACTAGGTCAAGGTTTTCTTTTAGCAATGCAGAATTGCTTGAATTTGGGTTACCCTCATAAGCATTTAGTCTGGGAGACCCAACAAATACTTCCACAGGGATCAGGGCTTCTGTTCGATAAACCAAATTAAATGGTGTTTCTCCCATTGATACTCGACTTGTAGTACGGTAGGCCCATAAGATGGTCGGCAGTTCCTCAACCCATGCTTCCTTTGCTTCTTGGACGAGTTTTCAGACCATGCAAAGTAGTGCAGTTACTGACTTCAGCTTAACCATTAGCTTGAGGATACGCCACCGAGGTAATTCGCAGACGAATTCCCAAATTTTCACAAACACTCTTAAATGAATCACAGTCAAATTGTTTTCCATGATTAGTATTAATTATTCGTGGGACTCCGAATCGATACACAACATCTCTCTAAACCATATTTTTTACCTTCTTGGCAGTGATAGTAGCAAGCGCTTCACCTTCAATCCATTTTGTGAAGTAGTCCATTGCCATCAGGAGGAACTTTCGTTAACCCGATGCTTGAGGAAACGGTCCTAAGATATCCAAACCCCATTGTACAAAATTAGGGCAAATTGTATTGGAGCATGGCATTGGCATTTGTCACATTCCTTAACTTTCTTTAATGCATCATGTCAAAGCGTGGGTCAAAAGAAACCTGCTTGCATGATTTTTGTCGCTAAAGCTCCAGCTCTCAAATATTCACCGCAAGTTCTACCATGAACCTCTGATAGTGTAAATTCTGCATCTTGGGGATTTAAACATTTGAGAAGTGGCATGGTTAAGGCTCGCTTGTGTAGCATCCCATTAATAATGGTGAAATGTTCTCCCTAAGTTTTTATTTTTCTTGCTTCATCCGGATCACTTGGTGATGAGATCAATGGAGCTATAAAAGATGCCAAAGATCCTCTAAGCCTACAAGGAGGTCCAATCACTAGAGTAAAGGCAAAGAAAATGAGAGAGACACTCAATGGGCTAATTGAAGACATTTGAGCTAAACAAGGCTTTACTGATGGATCTACCAATTGGAAGACAACAAGTGGAAGTCAAGCCTATATCCATTTAATTAGTATGATTGCCCATTAAAAGATGACACGTGGCACCCAAGATTATGTCCATGTGTAGCTGACCAACAAAATAGTTGTTTAATTTGTTGAATTATATTATGGAGAGAGAGGGGACCAGCCCTTAAGGTAGTGGGGTGAGTGTGTGGCTGGTAGTTATTAAGCATTTGGGTAGTGGGTAGTTATTGAGCATTTGGCTAGTGGGTAGTTATTGGGTTAATGGGTAGTTATTTTAGGTTGGTTAATTTCATGTTTCTTGAAAGAAGAACTTTCCCACTTGGATTTTCCAAGAACTCTAAGACTTATAAAGATTGTTCCAATCTTGTGGCATCCAATTTCCAAGACTTATCACTCCCAATTTCTTTTCTCTTATTCTAGAGTGTGGCGTCTATATCATTCTTTTCCTTATTTTGTTTGTTTGCTTGAATCTGGTTTAGCTTTCTTGGGATGATGCTCATCTTGTTCGTGGGCTTTTAAATGTAACCAAAGTGAACTTCGTATGCTCGCATCAGTTTTGGTATCAGAGCACGGTTCTAAATCAGGTTCGAAATCACATTTAAAAAAAAAAACATTTCAAGTTGTTGGAATCTGTTAATTTCCATATTCTGATTAGGTTGCATTCTTGCTATTGTTGTTTTCTTCTACCATATACAAATTTCATTTTTTTTTGTTCTTCTTTTCTGCCCTTTTATTTTTATTCTCGGTTGTTCCTGTTTTTCATCCTTTGACTTTGTCCTTGTTGTACTTCTTTTTCTTATTCCCTGATTTGTGACTATACTAAAGTTCTTCCACTAGTATTGCATCCTTACTTGGTTACTTTTGATGCCTTTTGATCTGTTCATCTTGATTTTGTGAACTCTAATCACCTTCATTGTTGTCGTTTGTGTGAATCAACTAAACCCACACACCTATACATAAAGAGGTGTTGGATTCCAAGAATCAAAACCATATTCAAATAATGGAATTTTTGTGCTTATAAAAAAAAAAAAAAAGCTTCAGTCAAGCACGTAAAAAAAAAAAAAAGAGAAGAAAAAAAAGAAAACATACACAACAAATCAGTGGATACATAGCATTTCAAGACATGGCCAGAGTTTACTTTTTCCCTAATTCATACAAGACTTTGGAGACTTTGACAAATCTAGTTGTTTTTCTGATTTTCCAAGTTCATCCATTGTGATTAAATTTCGTGTTCAAAATCTACTCAATTATTGTTCCTTGTTTCAATCTAACTGGTTAACACTCTTTGCAAATTGGGTTGCCCATAGATTTGACTTTCTTGATTATAGTCGCTGAGTTCTTTCAAGAGCTAATTGAGAGAGTTGAGTGGTAAAAGGCAAGAGTGTGAGCTTATTAAAAGAAAAAGCCAATAAAGAGTGCTATACACGAGGGTTGAGTGAATCAAACAAATTGAGAGAAAACACGTGAGGGAGTGCTTGTGAGGTTATATATGAATTTTTGTGCAGGTTAGTAACATGGACCCAAAACACAAACGAGTCAGAGAAGAAGGGAGTAGTGATAATTCATTTGTGATCCAACAATGCAACAACAATTTGAATGCCTCAATGTTATCTTTGGAGAATTGACTGAACGAATAGAAAGAATAGAAAAGCGAGAAGTTGGCCCAACCAATGGAGAAGATGACCTATACTTTGATGATCAATCTACTTTGCCTAAATTCGGCACAATATTTGGAAGAAGAAATGTGAGAAGGCTGAGAACTCTAGACTGAGATGGAGAGGAAGAGCTTGAATTTGAGGATCAAGCCACAAACAGATTGGGTAATGAACGGGCTAACAGAATTGGTGGGAGGAATCCGAGACAGAGGGATACCTATGATCGTGACTTGGGGAGTATTAAAATGAATATTCCTTCATTTCAAGGAAAGAATGATCTGGAAGTCTACTTAGAGTGGGAAAAGAAAGTGGAACTTGTGTTTGACTGTCACAACTACTCTGAGGACAAAAAGGTAAAACTTTCTGTTGTTGAATTTACTGATTATGCTATAATTTGGTGGGATCAAGTTGTTTTAAATAAGAGGAGAAACCGTGAATGGCCCGTGGACACTTGGGAACAAATGAAGTCAATCATGAGAAAGAGGTTTATTCCAAGTCATTACTATCGAGACTTATACCAGTGGCTACAAGGCCTCACTCAAGGTGCCCGAAGTGTGGAGGACTACCACAAGGAAATTGAGGTTGCCATGATTCGAGCCAATGTGGAGGAAGATAGGGAGGCAACCATGGCTATGTTTTTACAAGGGCTAAACAGAGACATTGCCAATGTGGTAGAGCTACAACATTATGTTGAGCTAGAGGATATGGTACACATGGCCATGAAAGTTGAAAGGTAGCTCAAAGGAAAATGTGTTATATGGGTGGGACAAAATTCAGGTTCATCCTCAACTTTGAAACCAAATTGGAGTAAAAGGGAGGAAAAGGCAAATCTTAAAACCAAATTCGAGCTTAAGCCTTACAAGGGCAAGGAAGTGGGTCCTAGCAAAGAGAAAGGTACTTTTGATCCTCAATCTAATAGAAATCAAGATATAAAATGTTTTAAGTGTTTAGGTAAGGGACATATTGCATCTCAATGTCCAAACAAGAGGACAATGGTTTTAAGGAGCAATGGAGAGGTTGAAACTGAAAGTGAGACAAAGGCTGAATCTTGACCATAAATGGATGAGAGTGATGGAGAAGAGCGTCTTGTGGATGAAGATCATATGAGGGTTAAGAAAGAGAGGAGACCAACCATTAAGGTGATGATTTGTGGATGAATCCCCTTGATGAGGGGGGGGACTGATGAGATCAATGGAGCTATAAAAGATGCCAAATATCCTTTAAGCCTACAAGGAGGTCCAATCACTAGAGCAAAGGCAAAGAAAATGAGAGAGACACTCAATGGGTTAATTGAAGACATTCGAGCCAAACAAGGCTTTACTGATGCATCTACCAATTGGAAGACAACAAGTGGAAGTCAAGCCTATGTCCATTTAATTAGCATGCTAGCCCATTAAAAGATGACACATGGCACCCAAGATTACGTCCATGTGTAGCTAGCCAACAAAATAGTTGTTTAATTTGTTAAATTATATTATGGAGAGAGAAGGGACCAGCCATTAAGGTAATAGGGTGAGTGTGTGGCTAGTAGTTATTAAGCATTTGGGTAGTGGGTAGTTATTGAGCATTTGGGTAGTGGGTAGTTATTGGGTAGTTATTTCAGGTTGGTTAATTTCATGTTTCTTGAAGAGAGAACTTTCCCACTTGGCTTTTCCAAGAACAACACTTATCAAGATTGTTCCAATCTTGTGGTGTCCAATTTCCAAGACTTATCACTCCCAATTTATTTTCTCTTATTCTAGAGTGTGGCGTCTATATCATTCTCTTCCTTATTTTGTTTGTTTGCTTGAATCTGGTTTAGCTTTCTTGGGATGATGCTCATCTTGTTTGTGGGCTTTTAAATGCAACCAAAGGGAACTTCGTATGCTCGAATCACTTAGCAACTCTCATATGAGCAAATAATTGCAAATAGTTGTTCACCAATCGTCGGCCACATCAATGCATACCACTTCATCTTCCTTTATGCTGGGCTTATGAAGGACTTCTACAAGTACAGTTCTTCCGAGAGTTTCCTTAGCAGATGCTAACTTGGACAAGGCATCTACATGACTATTAAGGGACCGATTGATCTGCACTAACTGAAAGTTTTGGAATAATTGTGTGAGGGCCTTAACTTTTTTGTAGATATTGCGCCATCATTGAATCCCTGGTCTCATATTGCCCATAAAATTGTTGAATAATTAATTGAGAATCACTATGAGCCGTCAGTTGGGTCACTTCAAGTTTTTGAGCCAACCTCATCCCAACAATTAAGGCTTCATATTTTGCCACATTATATGAGCTGGGGAACGCAAACCGTAGAGAATATTCCATGACATCCCCTTCGGGAGGAATGAGAACTATCCCAGCCCCACTTCCTTGAGAACTAGAAGCTCCATCAACAAACATTGACCACTCTGATTGGTTTTCGACTTCTGGTTCACCAGTAGTTGTACATTCAACTATAAAATCTGCTAATGCTTACCCCTTAGTGGCATGTCTTGGTTGAAATTATATGTTATATTCGCTCAATTCAATCGACCATTTGGTGAGTCGACCAGAACACTCTGGCTTTTGCAAAATACTTTGCAGTGGTTGGTCAGTCCGCACAATGATGGAATGGACCTAAAAGTATGGCCTCAACTTTCGAGAAGCATTTACCAAGGAAAGGACTACCTTTTCTACAAAAGGATAACGTGTTTCTAGACCTTGTAAAACCTTACTGACATAGTATACAGGCCAGTCTAGTTGTCCCTCTTTTTTAATCAGTACTACACTTATTGCCCTTTCACTTATGCCCAAGTACACATATAATGTCTCCTCAATTTCTGGGTGTGTCAATAGGGGAACCTCATTCAGGTATTCCTTTAATGCCTCAAATGACTTCTAACACTTCTTTATCCACTCAAACTTTTTCCCAGCCCTCAGTGTTTGAAGAAATAAGAGTTTTCTTTTGGCAGACTTGGAGAAGAAACGTCCTAAAGCCGACATCCGATCTGTCAAACGTTGCACGTCTTTAATTGATGCTGGGGGTTCCATATCTAGTATAGCCTGAATTTTTTTAGGGTTTTCCTCGATACCCCTTTGTGTGATCATATACCCTAAGAATTTGTCAGACTGCACTCCAAAGGCACATTTTGAGGGATTTAATCATATGTCGTACTGTCGGAGTACTTTAAACACTTGAGACAACTTTTTTACATGTGATTCTTATTCTAAGATTTTCACAATCATATCATTTACATAAACCTCTAATGTATTACCCAACAAGTCTTTAAAAACTTTGTTTACCATGCGTTGGTAGGTAGCCCTGGCATTCTTAAGCCCAAAAGGCATGACTTTGTAGCAGTAAGTCCCCTTTTTCGTAATGAACGAAGTTTTTTCTTAATCTGGAGGATACATCGTTATCTGGTGATACCCTGAGAATGCATCCAAGAAACTCAATAATTGGTATCCAGATGTGTCGTCCACCAATCGATCAATTCTTGGAAAGGGGTACGAGTCTTTCTAACATGCCTTATTGAGATTTGTGAAATCCACGTACACTCGCCATTTGCCATTTGACTTTTTGACCATTACCATATTCGCTAACCAGTTTAGATACAGAACCCTGCCTTTAGCAACTTATCGACTTCCTTTTCTAAAGTTTTCAATCTATCAGGAGCAATATTCCACTTCTTCTGACATATAGGTCTGAAATGAGGATCCACATTTAAATGATGACAAATTACTTCAGGATTGATACCGACTGGGCATGTCAGCTGGAACCTAAGAAAAGATGTTCATATTTTCTCTTAAACACGCTACTATCTCATTCTTTAGCTTTTCAGGTAGTTGTGAGCCCATGTGCACTTCATTTTCTGGCTTGCTCTCGCTTAATCATATAGCCTCCAATGTCTCAACCGGTTGAGGTTTGTATACAGCTCTTTTGGTGAGAGAATTTTGTATTACCTATTCAGTGATTGATAGAGTCTCGTTCCTCCCCTTTCCTTTTTGGGAAGAGATATAGAAAGCACGAGCTTTCTTTTGATCTCCACGCACTTGTCCCACTTCTTGAGGCATCGGGAATTTTATTAACAAGTAACAGGATGAAACCACTTCTCTCATGTCGTTGAGCAAGGGACACCCCAAAATTATATTATAAGCGGTTGATGAAGTTTTCACGACCATAAAGTTAGCTTGTCGGGTTACAATTTGTGGATCAAAGCCTAACGTGATTGGAACCTGTACTGCTCCAGTGGCTTGTACAACTTGTCTAGTAAAACTGTACAAAGGCGACGAGATTAATTTCAAATGATCATGGGAGATGTGCATCTACTCAAAACAATTCCAATAAATGAGGTTGACTAAACTGCCACTATCAACCAAAATTCTCCTGATTGGGTGTTTTGCAACGACAACTGAAATTACTACAAGATCATCATGGGGAATGATTACATCTCCCTTATCAGCAGGTGTAAATATGATGGGCTCTTCATCATATTGCACCTACATTATAGAGTTCAACTGGTAGGCCTGGCGGGCATAAGCCTTTCGTGAAGCAAAAGTTGCACTAGCTAAAGTTTTGCCACCAGATATAATATGTATCTCCCAGTGCGTAGGTATGTTATCCAAGGGGTCAACTAGTTTGTTGTCCATTCCTCCATCATTTTGTCATAGGTTTTGTCTTTCTTGTCTCTTCGGTCTTTCTTCTCTTCTCCGAGGCTCCTTATTTGTTCTTTCTTCTTCTTTTACATATCTTTGCAGGTGCCCTTCACGTATGAGTATCTCGATTTGATTTTTAAGTTCTTGACATTGGTCAGTGGAGTGCCCTGGAGTTCCATAATATCTTCAATATTCTCCTTGGTTTCTTCCCCTGAGGTGATTGACTTTCTTCAGAAGTTTAATAAGACCCGAACCTTCTACGGCGGCTAATATCACCGATCGAGGTTGGGTAAGCCGAGCATAGTGATTAAATCGGTGTCTGGGGGTGTTTGATCTTCCCAGCTTTTCTTGTTGTCTGGTAGAGTATTCTTCGCCCTCTCGATCTTTTATTTTTCGCTCTCTATCTTCTCCTCCTATTACTTTTCTCATAACTTCGGTGTGGAGTATATACCTGTTTTCCCTAGTAAACAAATCTGCCAAGGATCTTAGGGGATCCAAAGACAAAGATTCTTGAAAAGATGTCAATTACGCCCCTTGCATCATTGTGGATATTGCCATTTCGAGCAGTAAGTTTCGAATTTCAAGAGTGGCACTCTGAAATCTATCCACATACTGTCATAAGGTTTATTATCCCCTTGCCAAATACTAAGGAGATGTGTCGTATCTCTTTTCTTTTGACTATTGATTACAAAAGGTTTGACAAATTCTATCCTCTGCTGCACAAATGATGAAATGTATGCCTCGAGTAATCCTTTGAACCATGTTTGGGCATGCCTAGTTAGGGTTAATGAAAACGCTCGACACATAATCTCGTCTTCCTAGCCGTGGGGTATCATCAATGACTCATAATTCTCAATATGATCATCTTGGTCATCTTTCCCGGTATACGAAGTAATCTGTGGTATCTTGAATTTTTTTAGCAATGGCTTCTCCATTATACTTCGAGTGAATGGGGATTTCTTCCTGGACTGCTCTTCAGCATCTAGGACCAATTTCTTTTGTTCCAACACTTCTTCGATTACTTTTCTCATATCGTTTCGCATACTCACTATAGTATTGACGTCATCTTCTCTATTTCTTGGTGTTGAATTTCTAGTGGGGCTTTGTTTTCCACCTGTAGGTGTACTTGCCATGACCTCTAGTTGTCTTTCGCCTTTTAGGTGTCGCCTATCTCCTTTTTCTCTTTGATATCCCAACTTTTGCCCTTGATTTTCACGTCCGGTGGCTCTATGATCTTGCAATGGTTGCTTCGAATAATTCCCTTGGCAGGGTGAGGGCCGAGAGTAAGTGTCAAATGCAAGTCCTTGATAGGAGTCAACTTCTTTATTTCCTAGTTGAGTTTCCCTCAGTGGTATTGTTTCAGGTACAAGCCTTCTCAAAGTCGGGGGCAGTACGGTACCAGGAACCATACTTTGGAGTACTCCCTCCATGTCTCGTAGGGCTTGCATTCCTTCGATATGTTGTTGTTTGAATACCTTATAATCTGCCAAGGGGACAATGGGAAGAAATGATGTGACAGTCCGGGCTGATTGTGAGTTTCATGTTGATTCACTAGACGGTAAGAACCTGGTGGAGGTGACTGGGTCTCCACTTGCAGTTGTGGATTGAAGGGAGTTGATTGAAGACTCCCTTGTTGTTGGAAACCAAGTGGAGGTCGAGGTATCCGCTTGGGATTTTGTAAGCCCCGCGAATGGGGATGAGTTTCAGCACCCTAAAAGAAAGTCCGTTGATTACCCCTGGTACTTACCATCAGCTTTGTTCTTTAATTTGACCTTTTGTTGCATTTCTCACAGATAACGCCAATTGTTGTGTCCAAGTTACAACAATGAATTTATAATAGGGAAAAATACATAATTGATATCATTATCCAACAGTAATTAGACAAATGAGAAGTGGTCAATGAATCTCATGACGATGGCTCGCTGCTGATGAATAGTTACACCTTGACGGTATTGCTGCAAGAATCGACTAGGTCTTGATAATAACCAACTACCTAGATAACCGACTGGCTCTTGGTTAAAACCAAGTGGTTGGATAAACGATTGGCTTCTGATTAGAACTGACTGGCTGTTGATTACAAACGACTGGCTGGAGAATGATTGTATTATGATTAGAATCGACTGAACTGGAAGAACTGATTGGCTCTTGGTTAAAATCGACTGGTTGGATAAACGATTGGCTTCTATTTAGAACTGACTGGCTGTTAATTAGAAATGACTAGTTGTAGAATGATTATTTTCTGATTAGAACTGATTGGACCTACAAAATGAGAGAACCACGAAAGGCGCGGGTGACGCTGCGCAAACTCTCTGATGCTTAAATCAGTACCTATTTGAGAGAGAATATGAGTATCGATAACTGAATGAACGTACTTATAGTCAGGAGTTAAGTCTCGTATTTATAGAAGAGTCAAGAGGGGACAAAGTGGTCTCCATCCCGGATTTTATGGAGGACACGTGGTAGTCATCGAGGGCACCAAGAGAAAGGCTAGGCTCACACAAACTGAGTGGCACTCGGTTTATAAGAATCGAGTGGCACTCGGTTCTTATGAACCGAGTAGGACTCAGTTTTAAGGGAACCGAGAGGCTAAACTGATGGAGACCCTTATTGTTGCGTAAAAGCTATAGAAAATGCTTTGGCTTTTGATCAAATGAAAACAATTAGGGCTCGATTTAAATCAACTGAGTGACTCTCAATTTAATGGAACTGAGTGCCACTTGGTTTAAGGGAACCGAGTAGCACTTGGTTCTTTTGAAAGAATGGCAAATTCCATAGCGGTTATCATTTTTGCACACAACGGCTGAAATTTCCACGGCTTTGACTCAAAAATAACAACTAGGCTCGGTTTCAACCGAGACCCACTTGATTTTGTGGTTACCAGGGTGTGGCTACTTTTGTAACCAAGGAATCGAGTGGGGAGTCAGTTCTTAAGAACTGAGTCCCACTCGGTTCTTGCTAAGAAAATCGAGTGGGGTTTTGGCCCCACACATTTCTCCAATTTGGCTTTAATTTTTCCCTCTCCTATATACTTTTAGCTAACATTTGTTGGGCATATCATTATGATATTTGAGTTTTTCATGGATTCAATTTTCAAACAAAATTTTACATTGAGTTATGGTGTAATCTTTTGACTGCGCCAATAAGGAATAGACACGGCCATCTGGCCGCGACATTAAGAAAATCAAAGCTGCGTGTAATACCCCGTATCTTCATGAAGTTGCTATGTAATTTAGATAAATTTAAAATATCAAAAAACGACTTGATATTAAAAATAAATCGCTGAATCGACTGCAGGGAGTACCCCGGTGCTTAGATGCCTAAAGAAAATGGTACATTAGTAACGAGTGCCCCAAGATAAGATTTATGGCATAAAAAGAAGCTAGATCTGAAACGGTTTTTGATAAACTAGGTTTCAGGCTGAGAAACTGAATGATGGCAAGGGATTCCAGGGAAGTCAATGGAACCTCGAGTAAGGCTAAATTAAATATAAGAAGCAACCCTTAAGAGGTTTTGAGAAGAAACACAAGGATTTTCGACTAGCATATGATCCTACGTATAATCGGGCCTAAGTGTAATTTATTGATTTTGGTCAAGGGAGGTCGAAACGATGGTTTTTCTAGATTTTCAAGGGTGAAATGAAGATTTTATAACTTATGGGGATTAGTGGAATAGTTGGATAATTTAGGGGCATGAGGATAAGGGCCAAAATGCAAAAGAAAGTTTCAAGGGGGGTAAAAATACAATTTTTTAAAATCTGCACAAGCATGGCAAATCTGGCTACAATTTTTGCCGAAAAATTCAAGGAAATGGTAGCCAAACTTCATCAGGGCATGGCCAAGGATGGTCCAAGAGGCATGTGAGAGAAGCTATGGTTGGAGATTGGCCTTGTGAGGGTCGATTTTGGCTTATAAATAGCAAGGGTTCTTAGTCGATTTTAGAGCAACAAATTACTCAATTTTGAGGGCGAATCCAATGAAGCCAATAAGGGGCTTTTGATCCTTGATACAAGAGGACCATTTCTGGAGATTTCGTGGGTTTTTGAGAGGGTTCGAGGGTGTTTCGAGGCTGATCGAAAAGGCGAGGCTAGGCGGTTCACCAAGCTGGGCCTGCAACTGCCCAATCAGGGGCTTTTTCGATGTCTTTTTGGCCGACGATTGGTGCCATCTGGATTGACTGGTTGAGAGCTTCAAGGGGGTACTCTTAGATTAGCCATTAGAGTCGTCACCGGCGGCTGGAAGTCAGAGAAGAAGGTGGCGCGTGAGCTGCATGCGCCATACTCCTCGCATAGCCACACGCCAGGCACATGAGGGCGCGTGAGAAGGGCTATTTTGATAATTTTTCTTTCACTATTTTTCCATATTTATTTTAGAAATTATTGTGTTGAAAAATTTGGAGAAATGCTTGACGAAATAATTATTTTGGAATTATCAAGGAAGAAAATAGAAGAAATTATGAAAAATTGAGGAAAATAGATTTTTGATGCTTTAAAATTAAATATGGTGTTTAGGGAGTATTATGGCTCGAGGTTGAGTATAAATACGAATGTTGTGATTTGACATTCAAATCAAGGTGGTGCACGAGAATCGAGGCTATCTGAATACATTCGAGGTGAGTGATTCTTCCGAAAAAAGTTGTTTGTGGCATGTGAATGGTGTACTATGAGTTATTCAATCCAATTCTTGTGCATATTCTTGTTACTTTGATCACTTTTGATTTATCGTGAGCGGCTAGTTTCGTGCGATGGTTCGTCCAAATGATTATTTTCACATGCATTGAATTTCGTACGGTAAATTGCATACATTGAAATGTTGATTTTATGTCATACATGTTATGATTTTCGGCATTTGTATGTTATGTGTTGCCCATGTGGGACGTGGGTTGTTAACTTGTGACGTGGCCCTTGAGTGACAGCACTCGGGATGCGTGTTGAGGATTAATGCTATGTGACCCACTTGGGACGGGGCTGAGATGGACTTCATCCTACGGTACTCAAGTGGCGGGGTTGAGAGTGGACACCACCCCGATTGTTGGCTCAAGTAGTGGGGTTCAGAGTGGACACCACCCTAGGTTTCTTTGAGCAATAGCATTAATACAGAGGTGTCGTTGATTCCGGGGATAGTGCTGATGTGATACTCTTAGGGTTAGGGTTGCGTTGGATTTTGGAATGCTTTTGAGTATGAGCGTAATGCCTAACAATGACAATGGGGTGATTCTTGGGTTCATATGGCGAGGTTGTCCCTCTTAAGCAGGATTGTGTTTACCAATAGGTCGATGTGGTCGTGTCATCTTTAGAGAGATTGCATTTTTCCCAGTTAGGGCTAAGTGTTATGTGGGATTCTCTTAGATTGGTGCATGTCAGGATTTGTCAGTTTTATATATAATTTTGCATATCCTCATGAAAATGTTTTGAACTCACTTAGATGATTCAGCATCTAATTTGGACTATGTCATTGGAATATTCAAACGTTCTAGGTGAAAGCAGTGGCGCCAAGGGAAAAGATGTCGTTGAGATGTAGCTGTTATGTTTAGTTTTTGTAGGTCTTTGTCTATGATTATGATGTTCAAAGGTTATGTAATATTTTGATATTTTGATGTGAAACATTGATTTGGTTATTTAACTGTAAAAGGAATTTCTCGGTTATATATCTTTGAGGTTTCGATCTTTCTTCAGCTGATGTGATTGATAATACCTGTTTTAGTCTATAAATTTTTAAATTTTGATATGTTGAGAAGGTTTAATTGAGATTGTCGGGAAATGATTATGATGAGGGTATGTATATCGAGAGACTTATGTTGTGTGTTTGATGTTGAAAAAAAAAATTCTCAAAATCTCGAGGTAATGCGCATTTTGGGAAGACAGGGCTTTACAACGCGGCTAGTGGCCACTGCATAAGAAAAAAAAAAAAACAAATCGTGGCTAGTGGCCGCAACGTCATATGGTAGAGAGGCGACCTAATTGCTACCTCCATCTCTAGGGGATGAAACCTCTAGGGTTTTCAGACATGGGCCCAAAAATGCCTATGGCAATTCGTGCTTTTGGGCTGCGGGATAGGCCTACAATAAATCAATTAATTGATTTATTAATTAATTGATTAATCTAATTTAGTAAATTAATTAATTAATTAAATTCAGTAAATTAGTTAAAAATAATTTTTTTTAAATTAGTTTTTCATTATTTTTCTTTAAAAGGAAAATAAGAAAAATAGTTAAAAGTGGGCTGGTGCAGGATCCAAGATGGGTTGACTCGACCCGGTCCAGTCCTGACCCAGTCAACGTTTTTTGTTTAAAAAAATATATATGAAAGAATTATTTTGGTGCAATTTTAAATTCAGATATTGGCATGCTTTTATAGATATATTTTGAAATAAATTAATTGAAACAAAATGTCTCCAAAGTGACCTCTCTTGTGGAAATTAATTTATTTTAAATATAAATGGTTGTGTGGATGTAATTTGTGTGAATATTTATTGGCCCAAAGGAATATAAATGTTTAACATAATTTTATGTACACCAGTGGTAATAAATGTGTGATAATTGTTCGGTATATACATGTGACCAATAAATCGGCAAGGAAGATTTATTGTTTGATATGTATTCTTATCAGTGTTTGATTACTACACCAAGAGTACCACTTAGAATTAATATTACTGTCCAAAGACTTGATATTAATGTTGTGCTAGGTATCTTGAGATGGAGCTCACCATTATTTGAATTTATTGATTGATTTATTATGGATATTAATTGAGCATTTTTTTTATTTGGTTATTTTGTTTTCTATACAGCTAATGTGTTTGCTACTACAATATCTGCCAATATAAATTCAATTCCCATGCTAAATGGGACAAACTTCAAGGATTGGAAAGAGAACATTTCGATTATTCTTGGCTACATGGATCTAGACCTTTCGTTCAGGATTGAGCAACCTGCTCCTCTTATGGATGAAAGTTCACTTCATGATAGGAGGAACTTTGAGAAGTGGGACCACTCAAATCGCATGAGTCTTATGATCATTAAGCGTGGCATTCCGGAAGCCTTTAGTGGCGCAGTGTCAGAAGGGATAACTAATGCCAATGAGTTCCTTGTTGAAATTGAGAAGCGTTTTGCAAAAAATGATAAGGCTGAAACAAGCAAGCTTTTGCAACGCTTGATTTCGATGAAATATAAAGGCAAGGGTAACATAAGAGAGTACATCATGGAAATGTCTCACATTGCTTCAAAACTTAAGGGATTAAAGCTTGAGTTGTCTGATGACTTGCTTGTGCATTTCGTATTAATCTTGCTTCCAACACAATTCAATCAATTTAAGGTCAATTATAACTGCCAGAAGGAGAAATGGTCTCTAAATGAGCTTATTTCATATTGTGTGCAAGAGGAAGAAATGTTGAAGCACGATAGAACTAAAAGTACTCACTTGGCAAGCACTTCTAAAGATAAGGGCAAGAAAAGAAAGAAATGATATGAAGCTACTCTTACGGGTCCATCACTAAAGAAACAACAATAAGACAATAAGAGTTGTTTTTTTTTGCAATAAGACTGGACATGTGAAGAAGGATTGTGCCAAATATCACGCTTGGCGTGCAAAAAAAGGTATAATTCTTACTTTGGTCTATTTTGAGGTTAATTTAGCTTCAATACCTAAAAAAACTTGGTGGTTAGATTTTAGTGCTACTACTCATATAAGTGTTTCTATGCGGGGTTGCTTGAGCTACTAAAACCTAAATGATGGTGAAAGATACATCTTTGTGGGTGATGAAAAATCAGTGGAAGTTGATGTAATAGACACTTTTAGGTTATTGTTAGCAAGTGGTTATTATTTGGATTTGAAAGACAGTTTTGTTGTATCGTCTTTTAAACGGAATTTGGTTTTTATTTCTTTATTGGACAAATCTAGATTTTATTGTTCATTTGGAAACAATCAGTTTAGTCTTTCATTAAATTCAAATGTTATTGGTACTGGTTCATTATATGCATATGATAACCTATATTTACTTAATACTGTTGCGTCATATCATGAAACTTTGCATGTGGAATCTCATGGTACTAAATGCAAATTAAACAAAGAAAATTCAGTGTCATTATGGCATAAGCGATTAGGTCATATCTTAAAAGTTATAATTGAGAGACTTGTGTCTAATGGCATTTTGGATTCCCTTGACTTCATAGACTTTGATGTCTGCAATAGTTGCATCAAGAGAAAATAGACCAACACTAAGAGATTAGGTGCTAATAGAACTTCAGACGTCCTAGAATTGATTCATACAGATATTTGTGGACCATTCTCTACAGTTTCTTGGAATGGTCAACAATATTTTATCTCATTCATAGACGATTACTCACGTTATGGGTACCTATATCTCATTCATGAGAAATCTCAGTCCTTGGACGTGTTCAAAGATTTTAAAGTTGAAGTTGAAAATCAACTCAACAAAAGGATTAAAAGCATTAGGTCTGACCATGGTGATGAATACTATGGCAAATATGATGGTTCAGGAGAACAACGTCCAGGACCATTTACTAAATTCCTAGAGGAATGTGGAATCGTCCACAGTACACCATGCCAGGATCTCCTAGCATGAATGATGTAGCTGAAAGACAAAACAAAACTCTTAAGGATATGGTAAGGAGTATGATTAGTCATTCTACCTTACCAGAATCACTCTAAACAGAAGTATTAAAGACTGCAGCTTATATTCTTGATAGAGTACCAACTAAAGTGACTACCAAAATGTCTTATGAACTTTGGACATGCAAAATTCATAGTTTAAAGCATTTTCACATTTGAGGATTTCCAGCTGAGACGAGGGCTTATAGGCCACATGAAAATAAATTGGACTCCAAAATAGTAAGCAACTACTTTATTGGTTATTCTGAGCTATCTAGGGGCTGCAAATTTTATGATCCCATACTTAGGTCAATTTTTTAAATGGGAACTGCAACATTTTTTAAGGATATTGAGTTTGGGGAGAGAAATAAGGTTAGAGACATTGTCTTTGAGGAGGAATCAGTTTTGATTCTTACTATTATACTTGTCATTGATCAAGAAAGAAATTAGGAACCTCAACAAGATAATGTTGAACAACCTCCTATTCAAAATAAAGTAATCATTTCAGAAGAACAAACTCAAGAACCTCAAGAACTAAGGAGATCTACGAGAGAAAGGAGAAGTGCTTTCCCAGACAATTATATAGTATTTCTTCAAGAACGTAAGAAAGATATTGGAATGGTGGATGATTATCCAATTAATGTCCATCAAGCCATGCAGGATTCTAACTCTCAAAAGTGGATTGATGCCATGAATGAGTAGAAGTCTATGCAAGACAATAAAGTTTGGGATGTTGTCCCATTGCTAGAAGGTGCGAAGCCCATTGGTTGTAAATGGATATTCAAAACCAAGAGGGATTCAAAAGGTAATATGGAAAGATATAAGCCTCGTCTTGTAGCTAAAGGCTTTACCCAAAAGGTGGGCATCGACTACAAAGAGACTTTCTCTCCGGTTTCTATGAAAGACTCTTTCAGGACTATTATGATGCTTGTTGCACATTTTGATCTTGAGTTACATTAGATGGATGTTAAGACGACGTTTCTCAATGGCGACATTGATGAAACCATCTATATAGTGCAACCAAAAAACTTTGTGTTAGGAGACCCAAAGAATATGGTTGGCAAATTAAACAATCCATCTATGGGCTCAAACAAGCCTCCCATCAATGGTACCACAAATTTCATCAAGTAATTATTTCATTTGGTTTTGAGATTAATGCTATGGATGATTGTGTGTATCAAAAGTTCAGTGGGAGTAAGCATATTTTTCTGATTTTGTATGTTGATGACATACTGCTTGCCACTAATAATATAGGCGTGTTGCATGAAACGAAGAGATATCTATCAAAGAATTTTGAGATGAAAGATCTTAGTGATGCCTCTTTTGTATTAGGGATTCAGATACACCGAGATAGTTCTCGATATATGCTTGGATTATCACAAAAGAGCTATATAAATAAGGTGCTTAACAGATTTTGCATGTAGAATTGCAAACCAGGTGACACCCCTGTCGCTAAGGGAGATAAGTTTAGTCTTGGTCAGTGTCTTAAGAATGACCTTGAAGTTAAGGAGATGTAGATGATTCTCTATGCGTCAGTTGTCTGGAGTCTAATGTATGCTCAAGTTTGTACACATCCGGACATAACATTCATTGTTGAAATGTTAGACAGATATTTAAACAACCCTAGCATGGATCCTTGGAAAGCAACAAAATGGGTTATGAGGTACTTGCAAAGAACAAAAGATTACATGATCACATATAGGAGGTCGGATCAGTTAGAGATCATGGGGTATTCTGACTCTGATTATGCTGGATGCCATGACAATAGGAGATTCACTTTAGGCTACATTTATCTGCTAGCTGGAGGAGCTATTTCTTAAAGGAGTGCCAAGCAGACACTCATAGCATCTCCCACCATGGAAGCAGAACTCGTGGCATGTTATGAGGCATCCAACCACATAATATGGTTGCAAAATTTTGTCACTAGACTGCGCATTTTGGATGGTATAAAAAGACCACTTAAGTTATATTGTGATAATAAATTAGCAGTTATGTATTCCAATAATAACAAGAGCTCATCTAAGTCTAAGCATATTGACATAAAGTTCCTAGTTGTGAAGGAAAGAGTACAGAGTGAACAAATTTTCATAGAACACATTAGGACAAACTCCATGATTGCAGATCTGTTTACCAAGGGATTACCACCGAAGGTCTTTCATGAACACACTGTTCATATAGGTATTGTATTGTGTGAGGATATCATGTTTTAGTGGGAGTTTGTATTTGGATATTTTTTGTACAAAAATGAAGTATTTGGTTCATTTTACTCTGTTATATTATGTTAAGTATCGATCTCATTAAGGAATAACGAAGGACCAGTTAGAAATAGGCATGTTTGGATCATATCACATGTAATTTCCATGCTACACATCCATGATTGATATATGTCATTTGATTGTATTGGTATACATGACCATTGATGGATTTTAGTCACGCTAAATGTGATGAAGATCACTTTGATCCTATATTAGTATGATTAATGGATGAGATTGTTCGAAAATACCCTTAATGGTGATAGTAAAATTTTAGTGCTCATAAGGTTTTGCACATTTGTAAGGTTACATATGTGGTCTAGTGGGAGATTGTTGAAAATAAATGATTCAATATATAGGGCCACAAATGTATTTTTAAATGTTTAATGCTATCTTAAAGTTTAGCCAATTAAAAGTCATCTATAAAGTTTAATTTTTGGGCTATTGAGTATTAAACTATCATGGAATTAATGTGTAGAGACATAAGTCATATTTCTAAATTGATGAGGGGCTAATTTGAAAATATTAAAAATTGTTAATTGCTTTTAGCAGTTATATATAAGGGTTATGGTCCCCATTTGATAGTAAGTTTTTAATCTCATTGTATCCCCATCAACAGAGAAATTCTAAAGAAACTACGAATCAATTGGAAGATCAAAAGACCCGTTTTGATTAATCATAACAATAGATACAGGTACGCTTCTGCTTATTGTTTATTTTATTCTTAGTGATTTGACATGAATGTTCTTGAAATTTAGTTGATAATTCTACAATTAGAACATCTATTTATACTAAAATCAAAATGCTAAAATAATATATAGGTGATAAAAAACAAGAATGTAATATAAAGTTTAGGTGAGCTAGTGTCGCAACGACCACATTGTCACATAAATTGGTCATTGGCAGTGCTCTCTCTCGACCAGTAGTGGGTAAGCACTATCCATGACCGGTCGTGGACAGTGTTGTCGTATGAACTCGTTGTGGATAGTTCTCTCCTATGACTGGTCGTGGACAGTGTTTTTGTACAACCTAGTCATGGACATGCTAGTCCACTATCCAGGATGCTACTTACCCTTGATGTGTACGTGGATAGTGCCCTCCCTCAACTAGTCATGGACAGTGCTCTCCCACAATCGGTCATGTATATTCAACGATTGATCGTAGACAGTGATGTCATATGACTTGATCATGTACATACCAGTCCATGACTGATTGTGGACGTGTTAGTTTTGGAATTACCTATATGTATAACATAATTTATCACTACAGTTGTGGTGGTGCACTAAATTATGGAATACTATTTTATGTTGTTAAACATTATTTGACTAATATTTTTATATCTTGTCTAATATGAAAATTTGAATCCCAACAATATACGGATTACTATATTTTATTTTGTCGAGTTTGAAGAAAATGATTAAGGAACATGGATATGTAAATCAATAGAGAGCAACCCACCAATTACAATTGGATTTCCTGTATCAAGAAATGTTTCATATGTTGAGTTGTATGATAAAGTTCAAAATCTCCTTAATTAATGTTGATTTGAGTTTATATAAAATAGAGATGGGATTTCTTGTCCCTCAGATGTCTATGTCACTCCCACCAGTGAACATTAATTCCAATAGAGAATTAAAGTGGTTTATCCATGTTTATGGTTAGATTGTTTCTCTTTGCATAACTCTAGTTGGCAATGGTTTGCAGAACATGGCATGTAATGATCAATGTGATGAACAAATTGATGTAGATAGTGAAGGAGATGGCAAAAATTGTGGTGAGATGCTAAATAATGCGGGTAATGAAGGATGCAGTGACCAATTTGAATCATATTATAATAAAGATTCCTATTGAGAAGATTTGCACATAGTTTAAGACGACGTTGATGATATGGTACTGAATGAAAACGTTGTTGAGGATGTGGCTATGAATGAGAACACTATTAGTTCATCTACTCCTAGGCCTATTGTCTATGCCAATGATGTTGTGACTTCAGAACTTGGTGCTTGTTCACAGCTTTATGCAATACAACGATAGATTTCCAAGGATCAAGACTTGAAAGAAAGTCAATTTTTTGATAACCAAAAAATACTCTAGACCACACTACACATGCTTGCTTTGAACAACAACTTTGAAGTCAAGGTGAAGAAGTCAAACAGGTCTTTGTTTACAATTGCTTGCATTGATGACAGTTGCAAGTGGCATTTGATGGCAACGAATATGAAAGAGTGTGATTATTTTCATGCACTACAAAACATCAAACTTTTAGCAACGAAAAATTTTATTGCTAAAATATCAAAATCCGTCGCTAAATTTTTTAACAACGAATTTAGTGATGGGGGCCTTTCCATTGCTAAAGATGGCATCACTAAAATTTAGTGATGGAATCAATAACGGGTGATTTGCCCATCGCTAATCAACGATGGGCTAAGCTCCGTTGCTAAAAAAAAAAAAAAGTGTATTTTTTAAATAAATAAATTTAAAAGAAAAAATAAAAATAAGATTTTTAAGCATAAATAAAAAAATAAAATTATTAAAAATTATATAAATAAAAATTTAAATATAAACAAATTCATATTTAATTAATATTCAAAAAATTGTTTATATTTTATATTTATTTAAAAATAATTTTTTCTATATAAATAAAATTGATGATAATTAACAATTTATTTTAATTAATTAAATAGAAATTAAAAATATATTTATACAATCATTAATTTAAAAATAAAAAATTAAAATTCATATAAATTTATAAAATAACAAAATTGAATATGTAATTCAAATTGATTAATTTAATTAATAAAATCTAATCATAAATATTCAGTTACAATCATCATCATTAAAAACATTATTTTGTTCTTCATTATCATAAAACTGGTTACTCGGTCCAGGTTGAGTTAAAGGTCTAGATTGCTGATAAAGGTGAGTTGACGGGCCAGATTGTTGTAACGCTATCATTTGTCTATTCATATGCTCCTTCCATGCCATCATCTGTTGTTGCCACTAACGCATCTGTACATTCTCATTTTGAATCTTTGTCACCTAGGTCCAAGCGGAATGCAGCTCCTTATCCATCTGGGTTTGAGTAGAATGTAGCTCATTTTGCACCTCGATCACCTAGGTCCGAGCAGAATGCAACTCCTCGTTCATTTGGGTGACCCTCATTATCATTTGTTCTAATTCTAACGATAACTCATACAAACCACTAGAGCTACTATCGGATCCAACCGGGTAGTATTGCCTACCTTGAGAGCCAAGATCGTAGACACGACCCTTCTTGTTCCTACCAGAGATAACTTGATAAAAAATGTAAACTCATCGACTATAGGTGGAAAGGACGACTTACTACCGTCGGTTGATGCTGAAGATGCCTCTACACTTATTCTCTCAAACGCCTCTTATATAAATTAAAACATTGACGTTGTTAATTAATAAAAAAATATTAAATTATAATGTTAATTAAATTATACATAAATACAATTACTGTGACGGCCATTGATCTATTATCACCCACACTTCTTATCCTTGATCATCTTTCTGAGTGTGGGTTCTTCTGAAAATCTCAAATTCATTGGGCTCGCAGTCTAATTTCTTTGCCTGCATGACAAATATATGAAGTAAATAAAATAAAATATAAACCACTATATAAGTTTATAAAATTTATATTTAAATAGAAAAATTAATTACCATCCTTATTTGGCTCTCGGTGAAAGGAATGGATCCGCCTGGGTGAATTGACCCACCAAGCTCGGAGGCGCGATTCTTTTTGTTTTGTTGTACTGGACTTCATCCCACTTTACCTGCAATGCTCGCTGCACCATCGGATCCATCTACTAAAAATATCAAAAATATTGTCAAAAATTATTATTCATCTCAATTATATAATTAATTGGAGTGTAGCATAGTAAAAAATATAGTTACCTAATTAAATATATAATTTTGAGTATAATATTACAATTAAAAATATGTATCCGCTCATGGACACTTCTTACTCCACTATTAATAAAAATATGTACCTGTTCCAGGGAATTATTTTCCTAACAAGCGAGTCATTGTTGCTCTTTTCAAGAATTGAACCCTGGATCTCTTAACCTCCAAAAACTTACACATGCATGCGCAACCAGCTAATCTGAATGTTTCCTTCATTTATTATGCACATAAAATATTTTTATTGTATTTTTGTTTAAACTTTTCAAAATTACATTTTGTTGTTTTACTTTTGTATATTAGTTTTGATGATAAAAAATATCTATTAGCTTAATCCCCAAGTCATGAGTCAAGGTTATAGTTTTTAATATATATCAATTTCAATATCAAGTATTATTTTGTTCAAATGAAAACCAAATTAATTTTATTCTTATAGATATGGAGATCTACAAAAAAAAGTATTAAGATTCAAAAGAATCTCCTAAAGTGATTTTCAAAATTAGTCTTGAAATCGTTGATCAAAATAAAACTAAAATTATTCTAAGGCAAAAGACCAACTAGAACATATTTTTGAAAATGTTTTCATTTTGAAAAACTATCTCCCGATATTTTGATAGCTAATATCCATTGGTGATAAAATGATTTTAAATAATTTTTTAATAAATAAAAAGTATGTATTTTGAAGATGGTAAAATCGCTATATCCTGAGTTTGTTTTAAAACCAAAATTTTACTTTCTTATTGCTATGGATTTTAATTTTTTGAATATTTTTATTGAATGCGAACAAGTGATACTTTCTTATTTACATTTATGTATTAAAGTAAATGGAAGGTAAAATATAAATAAAAGAAAATATGGACATTTGCTTAAACTAAAGAAATGTAATTATGTTGTAATGTATACGTGCTATGGATTGTGTTTTCAAGTAAATCCTTTTGAATCTCTGTCATGTTTCTATGCATGTTTCGAAACCTCTTTTGATTTAATGATCTCTATGTGTGTATGCTATTTCGAAACATCTATGTAATGCTTTTATTTTCAAATCAGGTTTTAGACTATGTTTCAAAACCTATATTTTATGTTTCGAAACCTATATGTTAGTGGGGAATAGATTATGTCTCCCACTCATTATTGTCTCTAAGTGCAAGTCTAGCTAGAAAGGTTGTATGTTTCGAAATATGAGGAGTATGTTTCAAAATCTTAGTGTAAATTTTTTATGTTTCGAAATCTTTTTTTCTATCTTGTCTCTAACGGCTATAAATGACCAGATTTCTATCTCTTGATATAAATAGTAGGTGTTTGAAGACAAGAAAAAAAAGAAACAAGAGAGCACACACTAGAGACACATACACAAACACAAGTGCAGATCAAAACGTTTATTCAAGCTTTCAAAGAAGATCTTCTACAAATCCTATTCTTGTGCATTATGAGTAAGACGGAGAAGCAAGATAAAACAAGAAGTCATATCTTTTATAGCTCTCCTCGTCTTAAGCTAATATAAAGGTTTGCACAACCATTGGTAAGATATATTCATTGTTATAAATTCATTGGACTATAAAAATAAAACTCTATTTATCTTAATCGTTGTAAGGTTTGAGTTGAGCGTAAAACTCACTTGTTGTAAGGTTTGAGTTAAGCTCGTAAAAACTCACTTGGTGAAATGTTTGATTTGAGTCATAAAAACTTATTGTACAAGGTTTTTGAGTGAACGGTAGTAAAACCCTTGTTGTGGTTGATCACTAATAAAAGTGATTGAAATTGAAAAATCTTTCAAGTGGATAAGCTTGAAGGTAGTGGACTAGGCGGGGTGCCGAACTACTATAAATTTTGTGTGCAGTTAATCTTTTGCTTTCGCTTATCCATTATTGCTTAAACTTTCACAAGAATAATTATCAAAGACTAAAACATATTTTCCTTGAGTATAACCTTATACATATACATATAAACATATCTTTGATATCAAACACCTTTGATATACTCTTAATTATGTAAATTATCTTTGCCAAAGATCATTATTTTGAAATACAAGTTAAAACATTTCGAAACAAGAAAAACATTGTGGTATATTTCAAAACATATATAGTAGGTTTCGAAACCTACTTAACAGAAAAGTTTATTTCGAAACATAGTGTTCTGCCATCATTCATTGTTTTAATTATCGAAAAATTTATACGAATCCCAATTCTCCCCCCATCTTAGGATATATTTGCCATCAGTAGAACCAACACATTTGCACCCCAATATTTTTCAAACTTATTTTCAAAATATGTTTGAAAACTCATTTTGAATTTAATTTATAATTTCATGTTTTATTAATTAGCAACTTAAAAACGAAATATTCTGTCACTAATTTTGAATTTAATTGAAATTTTTATAAATTCTATATATTTAACTATGAAAATTTTCATTTTCAAATCAGATTTTAAATTTAATTTAAATATTTTATGAATTTCACATTAAATTTTTAAAAATATTTTTCAAAAGGTTAATTTCAATAACATTACTAAGTTTATGTGTAAACTCCTGAATTATATAGTGTGACATCATCTAATTAATGATAAAATTTAAAATAAGTGAAACATATTAGCTGAATATCGTGGACATTATTTTTATTTTATTTGCATATTATTTAATTAAAAAGATGAGTATCTGCTAAAAGATAACATATTACTCAATAATGAAGATCAATATCCTTAAAAAATGTATGCATATATGGGGCACATCTAGATTTTTATTTATGTACTATTATGTTTTTTTTTTTATGTACAGTCATTTGAATTTTTTATTTTCTAATTATACTTCTTTATTTATGTTTTTAAGTTAAATTTATTTTTATATCTATATTTTTTATTCAATTTAACCACTTTACTTTAATGTGTAAAAAAAAAAAGATAAATACAAATATATAAATGTAATCCAAATAATGAAAAGTTTAAGTTTTCACAATTAAAAAAATATATTTAATTAAATTGAGTCAAAAATATAAATTTAGTTACTAAAATGTGAAATTAAAGTATGAATTTCACATTTTATAAATTTAGTTGTTAAAACATAATATTTTCTAGCTACGGATTTGTTTTGTCACTAAAGTTTAAATTTTTTAATTTATTTATTTATTTTTTGAGATGGATTTATTTCATCGCTAAATTTTTTAATCTTTTTTTAGCAATGAATTTATTCTGTCGCTTAAGTTTTTATTTTTTAATTTATTTATTTTCCTTTTTTAGCGATAGATTTATTCTGTTGCTAAAGTTTTTAATTTTTCTTTTATTTTTTTCTTTTTTTAGCGATGGATTTATTCCGTCACTAAAGTTTTGATTTTGATTTTATTTTTTTCTTTGTTTAGTGACAGATTTATTCCATCGCTAAAGTTTTTATTCCTTTCCCTTTTTAGCTATGGATTTATTCTATCGCTAAAGTTTTTAATTTTTATTTTATTTTTTTACTTTTATTAGCGACGGATTTACTCTATCGCTAAAGTTTTTATTTTCTAATTTATTTTTTTTTAGTGACAAATTTATTCTATCATTAAATTTTTTAATTTTTATTTTTTTTACTTTTTTAGCAACAGACGTTTTCTGTTGCTAAATATTTAAATTTTATTTTATTTTTTCAATTTTTTAGTGACGAATATTTTTTCGCTAAATTTTTTATTTTTTTAATTTTTTTGTGACAGGTATCCCGTCACTAAGCTAAATTTAAAAAAATCTAATGATGAAAAAGGCCATAGCAAATCCGTCATAAAAAATTAGCTATGAAAATCCGTCGCTAATTAGGGACAAATTTTGTCGCGTCACTAATTATGTCGCTAAATAGGGTATTTATTCTAGTGATATTTGAAAGTATTCATGCATGCATGCATACTTGCTCATTAGATGTTCGATAAAGTAATCATACACAAGCAAGTTGTTGGGTAATTGAGAGACATGTCATGCCAAAATTTCAGGATCCTTACATAGTCTACACACCTTCAAACATCATCAATGAGATATTTATGTGTCGAGAGTTTGGGATAGAATTGAGTTGTATAAAGACGTGGATGGCTAAGAACTATGCTTTAGAGCTTTTTAAGAGGTTCACCCGAGGATAACTAAGCTAAATTGGCCTCATATGCCTGCATACTGTAACAATCTAATCCTGGTACAACCTTGACTTTTGAGATTGATGATTAGAATTGGTTCAAGTACTTTTTTATGGCATTTAACCTAGCATTCAGGGGATTTCACTCTTCAATGTGACCGATAATTTGTGTGGATGGAACATTTTTGAAATCTAGATATCGAGGTACATTGATTACTTGTTGTCACATGTCAAGATACAAATCTTCAAATATATCCTCATGCATGGCCCATAGTTGACTAAGAGAATCATGAGTCGTGGACATAGTTTTTAGGAGGTTATTGGAAGTAACGAGTCAAATTGAAGACTTGATCTTTATCTCCAATCAACACAAAAGTATAATCAATGGGGTAAAAATGATCTATCCTAATGCACATCATGGTTATTACATGTGGCACATGCAAATAACATAAAGACCACGACCCATCATGTTGGAATGTTGTTATTGTTTAAGTTAGCGACAAAAGTGTATCGATTGTTAGATTTTAGAAATTATATAGTCGAGATATATAACAGAGAAAACAAACTTGAAAAGTGCCTAGAAGAATCTCAGTTTTGAATGTTGGGCCAAGGCACATTTTAGAGGGAATTAGTACAATATTGTGATAACTAATAACGTAAAATTAATCATTAAACTCGATGTTGAAGAAAGCTCATGAGTTTTTGGTACTTGTGTTGATTGACCACATATGAATAGAGATGTAGAAGTGGTTTCACAGGTGACGAGAAATTGCCTCAGGTTGTACAAGTGTTCTAAGCCCACCTATGGAGGAAAAACTACGTAAGACTGATGATAAGGTAATAATAAGGTTTAAAGCAAAACATGTGAAAGATCATGAATAGCATTGGTAGGGAATTTGGGTTGGAAGTAAAAGAAGAGAAAACAAAGAAGTGGAGAAGAGGATAAGGGATAAATTATTATTAAACTCATGCCCAACATCGAGTTAGGAGGTCTTTTTAAAAGACTTGTGCACAACAAAAAATTGGGAAACAAAATAATCCTAACAAATCATAGATGTTGCACAACGCAGTATGGCCTACCAAGTCAATAACAAGAAATAACAATAAACAATTAACTAAACCAAGCAGTATGGCCTGCCAACATAACACCCAATTCGAGATATATGTAATATGCAAGTCATGCACGTAGGACCATATCATTCCATCCCCCTGACAGTGTCCTTGCCCTCAAGGACAAAAATTCAGATAGGAACGCATGAACCGCCACTTAGTTTCCCATGTAGCATCCTTAATAAGCGCCCCAACCCACTTGACTAAAACTTCTTCTTTGGGACAATAGCGACCCTTTTGGATAACTCTACTGTCAAGAATGGACTCAAGTTGTGGTTGCATGGTATAATAGTCGGCCACGGGCGGCAATTCATGCATGACTGGAATAAAAGACCCCACAAACTTTTTAAGCAAGCTGACGTGAAAAACATTGTGAATGCGGGATCCCTCAGGTAACTCTAGTCGATATGCGACAGAACTAATGCGAGACGAAATCTTGTAAGGACCATAGTACCATGGAGATAATTTGAGTTACTGCGAAAAACCACAGAATTCTGGTGGTATGGCTAAAGTCGTAGATAAACATAGTCACCTGGGTTGAATTCCACTTCTCGCCAATGCTTGTCAGCTTGAACCTTCATCCGATTTTGAGCCATAACCAAGTGGTGACACAAAGTCTTCAAAAGTGAGTCCCAAGTTTGCAAAAGTGTATCCACTGGTTCCACTTTTGAAGTACCTGGAACATAAGCAAGCACATTTGGGGGAGGAATGCCATAGATAACTTAAAAAGGTGTGAGACAAGTGGTAGAATGGATGCAGGTATTGTAACTGTACTCTGCCCAAGCGAGCCAATCCATTCATTTTCGAGGCTGATCATGAGTGAAGCATTGGAGGTATTGTTCAAGGGTTCGATTAACCACCTCAGTTTGTTCGTCCGTCTGGGGATGGTGGCTCGAACTCATACGGAGGACAATGCCTTGTAATTGAAACAAGGTTTTCCAGAACATCCTAACAAAAACCTTATCTCAGTCACTAATAATTGATGCAGGAACTCCATGCAATTTGACAGTATTTTGCACAAAAGCTTTTGCCACCGTAATAGCAATGAAGGGATGTTGTAATGGCACAAAGTGGGCATATTTGGATAAGCAATCCACCTCCACCACCATGATAACAATATAGCCTTGTGATGATGGAAGTCCTTTAATGAAGTCCATTGAAATGTCGGTCCAAATCTTTTCAGGAATGGCTAAAGGCTGAAGGAGTCTGACTGGAGAAAGGGTCTCACTATTGCAGCGTTGGTAGGCATCGTAACTCTGAATATGATGTTTGACAGAGGTTTGCATTCTAGGCCAATAAAAAATAGTTTTGATACGGCTAAGGGTCTTGTGAAAGCCAAAACGTCCGCCTATTGGAGAGGAATGATTGTCAGTGAGGATACTTGATATTAGTGATGAAGTATGACTCAAAAGGACCTCATTTTTTTTTAACCAAACTCTATCCCTGAATAGATAATGATAAGGATATTTGTCACATTAAGACTTCACTTGCTAAAAAAAAGGATTCAATAAAACTTCTTGTTAAAGAGAGGTCCACCAAACCAAACTCTGTTGAGATAAAGCATGGAATTCAAATTTAGCTATGCGAGATAGTGCATCTGCACCCTTATTGTCCTCCCATTTTTTATATTGTATAATATAATCATATCCAAACATTTTTGACAGCCACCACAATTGAGTAGGGGTTGTGATCCGTTGTTCCAATAAATACTTCAAACTCCGCTAATCAGTTCAAACGATGAATGGTCAACCTAAGAGATATGGCCACCACTTTCGAATTTCCCACACAATTATTGCCATTTCTTTATCATAAGTTGAAAAGGCTAGAGTCGTACCTTTGAGGGTTGCGTTAAAAAAAACATGTTAGTCGTTTTGTGACAAGATGACACCAATCCCAATTCCGTAGGCGTCACATTCCACAACAAAGGGCTGAGAGAAATCTGGCAGACGCAAAATAGGAGCCGACATGAGAGTTGTTTTTAATTATTGAAATTCAGTCTCAACTTCAGAATACCATGGAAACCAGCCTGCGAGGTGAGTCAAGTAAGGGGGGCTGTTGTTTGTGTATTATTTCCCGCAAGTGTACAGAATTGTAACAAGTAATATAATGATGAATAGAGTATCATTCCCACGAGGATTAACTTTTGATCCCTACTTTAACCACTATTAACTTTAATAATACCACACACAATTAAAAGAGTACTTACTATAAGTTTTATATTAATGAAAACTAACTCACTAAATAGAAAACACAAAATAATTCTTTAGGTTTTTTAATGTAGAAATCTAATGCACTAGGGTTCATGAATCCACCGTAGTTCTTTAATTGGTTTAATCTTTCAGTGATTAAGTTTTATAATTCGTGCTTGGAGCTGAAAATCAATGATCTTAAGTTAATCAAAAGCGTCTCCCAATGGTCAATCAAATTTATGTTTATATATGAGATTAATTATCTCTCATTAATCTACAAATATACAAACATGCATTTATCCACAATGATCATCTAAACAAGATTTCACAATGCATAACGGTATCTCTACCTATTATTGAACCTTATGTTGTTTATTACCAAGTGTTAATCTATATTGAATCTCTCGAAAGCAATATAAATCACAAACACGTTCTAATGGCAACCAAGCATCAAAACAGAATTAGTGCATAACAAACAATCAACCCAGAAGACGAGAATATAATAAAACTCAAATACTTTTAATTAAACCATCATTGAACTAGGTTTCATCAATCACCATGGCCACAAAGTACTTAGCCTAACATAGTTTTAACCAATGAAAGAATAATAAAAATGGAGTTCATGATGTTGGAGAGAAGAAAGAACAAAAAAATATAACGCCGAAGTTCTTTAAGAAAATCTCCTTCTTCTTTCTCGACTTGCCTCTTTTTCTTCCATCCAAAAACTCCCTCAAACCCTCAAGAATAAGTTTTTATATAGTGTTTTTTAGGTTATTAAAGTCGTGTATAGTGAAAACTCTAGTTTTCCATTGATTTGGACGGAGATAGGTTGAAACTGGGCTTTGAATTGAAGTTCAGAACACTACCAAAGTCCTATCGTTGTATGCTTGTTGTTGTAGACCCATGAGCTCTAAATAGCAATTCCTAAAGCAGTCATACAATGGTATGCATTCCGCTGTAGGACCGTGAGCTCCAAAAACTAATTCTTATAGCAGTCCTACAGCAGTATGCATTCCGCTGTAGGCCACTAGATTTCTTCCTTATCCTCTTTCTTCTTCGCTTTTCACTTTTCTCTCTTGTTCCACTTTCGCTTTCTCTATCTTATTTCAAGTTGATAGTTGACCATGCCTTCAAGTTTCTCTTCCACTCCTATCATGCACCAAAATTGTTTCTTTTCGTTTCATGTCCGCTTTACATGTGATGTGTACCTATATTAACAATATTGAGCCCAAAATGAGTAGCAATCATGTTTATTGAATACTTAAATGCTAAGCTTGAACCACTAAATAAGAGTGCAAAATATGTTGATCAGTTGCAATGGTGCCAAACCCACATATAAACTTATGGTAATAGCCTGCCAATCCAAGGAAGGCACGTACACCTGTTACTGACGATAGTTTAGGCCAGTCTTGGACACTTGGATCTTTGGTGGATCAATAGATACTTCGTTTGCAGCGATTATGTGACCAAGATAATCAATCCGAGTGGTTTCGAAACAACATTTGGTTTACTTTGCTATTAATTGATTTTTAGACAAGACCTGCAAAATGCTTCAGAGGTGCTGCAAGTAATCAGACTAGGACCTACTATAGACAAGAATGTCATAAGAAAAACAAGAACATATTTCCGTAAGAAAGGTCTGAAGATGTCATTCATCAAGCTTTGGAATGTCGTCGAAGTGTTAGTCAAACCAAATGTCATGACCACGAATTCATAATGACCTTCATGGGTTCGAAAGGCAGTCTTGTGTATATCCTCTTCTCGAACTCGAATTTTATGGTAACTGGAACAGAGGTCCATTTTGGAAAAGATTGTGGCTCCATATAATTCGTCTAGGAGCTCATCAATAATCGGTATTGGGTATTTGTCTTTAATTGTAGCTTCATTTAGTGCCTTGTAATCTATGTAGAAATGCCAAGTACCATCCAATTTTTTAACCAACAAGATAGGGGATGAGAAGGGACTAGAGCTGTGTTTGATAATTTCGAAAGTCAAGAATTCTTGTACCAAACACTTAATTCCTATCTTCTGATATTGAGGGTAATAGTAAGGGCACACACTTGCTGGTTTGTGGTTGGCTTTGAGTGGGATTTGATGATCATAGCGGCAGAATGGAGGCAGGCTGACTAGTTCAGTGAATACTCTAGGGAATTCGACGAGTAATGTTTGAATTTGTTGATTAACCTTTGTCGCTAAGGCCGTTATGTCTTGTTCTTGTTGAAGGAAATCAATTTGGGTTGGCCCGAAAATTTGCAAGTAACAACCCATACCTGTGAGTTGCTGTAACTCATTGTTAAAATGGTGTGGCTTTGTATGACTAGTGAAAGGTTAAAACATCTACCGATACACTCAATTTTTTTGCAATTTCCAACCATGACTTGAAAGACTCGATCTCATATGACTGGCAGTGATATCTTGTTAACAATGGACCAATCAATGAAGTTGTGGGTGCTCCCACCATCAATGAGTACCATAATGTCTTTGTTCTTGATTTTTCCCATCATCTATAAGGTTTGTTGTAATACCCGGTATTAAATAATAAGAGAATTTTTAGGATATGGGTCAAAACGATATTTAAGCAAAATTTCGGGCCTAAGTGCAATATTCGAAACTTAAAACGAAAGACGAATGACCGAGTTAAGATAAGTCAATTGAGGATAAATGGCACAATTGGACGATATTTGATAAAATTAGGGATTTTCAAAGGGTTGAAGTCAAAAGCACGCAATTAGGAGAGTTCGGGCAAAAGTGCAATTTTTGCAAAATGTCAGTGGGAGGTTGAATCGACGAATTTTTCAGAAATTCCAAAAAGAAATGGAAAATATAGAACTTGAGGGTTATTGTGGTATATTTAGAAAGATCAGGGACTCAAAAGAAAGGGCCAAAATGTTAAAATAAGAAAATAGGGGTGAAAATGCAATTTTTGAAAAATTGCACATGGGAAACCGACCGGCCGCACATAGTCGCCGGCAGCCGCGTCTGGAGGCGTCGGGAAGCTCGCCTAAGGGTGCTAGCTTGCTCGCCAGGTGATGATGAAGCTCCAGGGGGTGGCCATTGGCCGAGCACGGCGGCGACGTGACAGAAAATGATGGCAAAAGATTTTTCCGATTGGGCCGAATCTTTCGAGGGATCTAGAGCTCGATTTGTTGTTTTTCGATTGGTTTAGAGGCTAGATTTGGGCTAAAGGGATGAGGACGAGCAAGATGGGGTGAATAATTGAGCAAAAATCGACTATAAAAGGGGGTGTTCGGCCGAGGGTTCAAAATCAAAATCGTTCAAAAATTGTCGTGTTTTTGCTTGAATCGAGCTTGAGGGATAAGGGGCTTTTGTTCTTGGTGTTCTAAGGATCATTTCTGGAGCATTTGAGGTCATTTGGTATAGAAATAGAGGAGTTTTCGAAGTTGGCCGGAAAACCGAGGTTTTCGACGCCGCGACCTGCAACTCGGTTTTAATCCCACTTCCGGCCACTGTTTCCGAAGAAAAAAAAGCACCATTGAGGTCGCCTTGAAGAGATCTACAAGCCCCCATAGGAATTTAGGGCATTGGACGTGAGGTACTATTTTTATGTGTTTTTAATTCCAGAATTTAGATAGAATTATTTTAGGAATTATCATGGAAGAAAATTTTGAAAAAAATGATGTTTGGTATTTGTAATGAATTTCCGAAGGTATAGATGTTTAAAAATTAAATAAAAATAGAGAAAATTATGGAAAAAATAGAAGGTTGATTCCAAAGGTGTTAAATGATGAAATAGGAGTCATTTGGGTCATTGGAAGAGGATTTACACAGTTTTCGAGGTGTGGCACGTTTTTCGAGGTAAAATTTGAACTGTTCCGAATTAAGGTGAGTGGCTTGATTCTATCTTATCCTCGTCATTAAAGTGTTTTAAAACGCATTTGGTGAGTTCTAGTGGGCTATTATACCCTGCTAGACTTAGTCTATTTTACAAGTTTTATACTCAAGGTCATGGTGTTGACATTCGCTACATTGCATAAACTGATTTACTAAAAAACGTTAGTGCATGGCGTGTGAATTTTTATATCATTTAAAGTCTAATTTCATTACTTCATTGGGTTCATATGGGGCAGTCGGGGTCTTCTTGAGAATGGGACATGGTTAGTCCTGGCGATCGGGTGATACGGTAGGGCATCCGAGGCCAGTATTGGTGATCGGGTGACACGATAGGGCATCCGAGACTGGTAACCGAGTGACACGGTAGGGCACCCGGGGATTAAGTTTGTCAGGAAAATTCTCAAGTTTGACGTGTCATACATGTTGTCGATTAGTATGCCATGCTCATATATCATTCACTGCATTACATAATCTGTTTCATGCTTTCACTTAGATGTTTATTCATCTAACCTGGGTTATGCCCCTGAAACATTCAACGTTCCAGTTAGGGACAGCTGCGAAGCCAAGGACGAGACCGGGGAGCCAATGGTGTTTATGTGATAGACATTGTATCATTTGGTAGCATAGTAATCTATTTTGCTATATGTATGAACGTTTGTACGTCGGTGATGTAAACTTTTGGTATTGATGTTATATGTATGTTGATAGGAAACAACTTGTGTAACACGTGGTAGGCCACGTCATTTTGATTAATTAAGTATTCCGTTGTGTCTGTATTATCTCGTTCGGTTGAAATTATGTTATTATTAACTTAACGAGCAAGACTGGAACTCTCGGGGTTTTCATCTACATGTGAAGATTGTGCTCACAGGCGCCACGAGTATCAGACTTGGTGAGAATGAAAAAAAAAAAAGAATCCCCGGGAATTTCCTTATAGTAACACGCCTGTATAGGGCGGGGTGTTACATTTGTGGATGACAAGTTCCGGCCATTGCGTGAAATGAAATTTCTGGTATTGTCTCTATAGTGGCCAGTCCTTCCTCAAGTTGTTGTGGTTCTTCTTCTGCAATCCCTTGATAGTCTTCTATCATGAAGAGTTGAGGTTGTTGACATTTATGGTCAGGAACATATTTCCTATCACAATAGAAACATAATCCCTTCTCTCAGTGGTCCTTCACTTCTTGCCCAGTGTAATATCTGGTATTACATGGTATTGAAAATAAATAATTTTTGGATTATTTTGGCAGGACCTCGGGTGGTCCGGGAAGGCCAAAGGTTAATTTCGAGAAATTAATTAATAAAATTGCCGAATTGGCCGCAAGGAATGCGTCGGGACTTGGATGTCCAGGGAAGAGGACAAGAGATTGATGAGAGTCTCGAGATGAGGATAGTGGCACTAGAAGCGGTCTGACCGGGAATAATTTTCGGAATAAATTCTGTATAAGTCCGAGTGGGTGCCAATACCGAATAGTCGACAGAGACCTCCTGGAAACTGAGGGGACCCTAGGGGTGGTTCAGTTTTCTGAGTAATGCAACCCTTAAGTGTTTTCGGGTCGAATAAAAGTCCGTGCAGGCACAGGGCCAAAGTCGGTATTCCGAGTAAAACTCGAATATTAATTTTCAAAGAAATCGAGTTGGGAGTGGCTTAATTATAATTAATTTAAGCCTTGAGAGGGCCCAAGTGTTATTATAGAAATCCTCAAATGCAATTATCCAAATTTTCCTAAGTGAAATTATGAGAAAATTAGTGGGTTAAATCGTAATTATGTATATATATATATAGCCGTGTGAGGAAGCTTCCTAGAAAAACGTCTATGTAAATTTGAAATGAGAGGGCAGAGCATCCGAGAGATAGGATGGCCGAGTGGGCAATCCCTGCACGAGAAGAGAGATCGCGAGAGTGAGAAGCATAGAGGCCGAGAGATGGAGAGCTTGGGCCGAGAGTGATCGAGAGAGAGAGGGAGATGGAGCGGCCATGGTGGATGCGGAAGGTAGCAACAATGGCAGACGGTCGTGGCTGAGACAGAGGCGATGGCACGGGGATGCCCTGAGGCTGCCGTTGATGGCTTAGGTGCGGGTTGCAGCAGCTCAGGGTGATGACGATGGGGTTGCCAAAGCCGGCAGCGGCGACGAAGAAGGCAGACGATCGGCCATGGCAGCTCACTGGTGCGGCTGTGCGTGCTAGCGGTGGCTCACACCTGCAATGGTGGATGGCAGCAAGCGCGAGGCAGTCAGCGGGAGCGCGAGGAGGTGCTCGGAATCAATGGGGATGGTCGGGGGCGCGGCCATGGCAGCCGCGAAGCTGCCATTTCAGCAGCCAAGAGCTGCCATGGCTATGCGCAGCAACTACAAGAAAGAAGGGGGCCGTCGAGCAGCGGTTGCGCGGTGGCCGGAGGAGACGGCTGAGCGGTGGCAGCGGCGATGGGCCGTGGTCGTGCGCTAAAGCTGCTGGGTGAGAAGTTTGCGAAGAAGAAGAACAAGAAGCGTGCGCGGGAAATGGAGGAGGAAGATGAAGAGTAGAAGAGAAGAGAAAATAAAAGAAAAAGGAAAAGAAAATATGGAAAATTGGGAAAAATAGTGGAAAAATCTAGAAAAATTGGGGAAAGCCCTAGAAATTAATTTGGGGCTCGAGGAGTGGGCCGGAGGTTCGATATGGAAATCCAAGGGCATTATGGCGGTCCAATAGGCGATGCCAATGTGGGCGATTAGTCGATTTTCTCTTCCAGATTAACTGAGGTGAGTTAATTAATTCTTTTCAAAAATATTTCCTTTATGTAGATATTAAATTGTGTTGAGTAATTTAATTATTGGATTAAACCCTGGGTTGGGGTTGTTTGGAATTTATTGACGGCTGGTGTATGCCGTGGTTAGTGTTGTTTGGAGATAATGTTTATGCGTGATTTTGCGGTGTAAGCAAAAACGAAGGCGTTTGTTAATGCTTGATATGGTGAGGTTTTGCCTGTTTGTCTCTAGGTTCGACCGGGAAGGTAGTGATCCTAGAGGAACTTGAGATTTAGGCTGGAATTCGTGCTGAGGCAGAGATGAGGCTTCGAGCCAGGTAAGGGACGACCCCATGTGGAGGCGGCCTTGCAAGTCGGTAAATGTGTTTGATAATGATTTTATGTTGCATTTGCATGTAGTGGTTATCTTGTGTGATGCAAGATCTAGTGGTTAACTTGTGTGATGCAAGACCTAGTGGACCTATGGCCATATGCAGGACTAGTGTGGTGGGGGCTGATAGGTTGATGCCTCAAACCTTAGTGGGTTGTGAGGATAAGTGGGCCTATCCTCATTTGCATGCATTGGGCATACATAATCATCTTTATATTCATATTTACATGCATTGCACCCTTACTGAGTCTTTATGACTCATGAGGTTTTACCTCATGTGTAGATATTGCAAGTCTAGAGGCAAGCAGGGGTGGCGACGGGAGGCTGTTGTGGCAATTAACTTTGTTGCTTGAGATGTGTTGTTGTGTATTCCCTTGTAAATTTTTATACGTATTCATGTAATTGAGTGTAAGTGATATTGAGCACTAGACGTATTTAATTGTTGTAATCATCATAGTGTGATAAATGATTGTGACATTGTTCTTTGGATATGGCTTAGTTGGCCAAGATGAGTTTCGGACCAAGTAAAGATCAGCAAGGTACGTTCTCATAAATCCTCAATACTCAGCGAAGTGTTTGTATGCTAGCTTTGTGCCTGGGTCACCTCTGGCTTGCTCTGAGGTGAGCTGAAGAGAGATGAAGCTCACTCGGGTTTCGGGTCTCGGGCCGCTGTGTTTTCTTGATTGAGTTGGGACCGATTCTTGAGTGGAGCGAAGGGAAGGACGAAGCCTAGTTCCCACCTAGGGCGTTTCCTGCTGAAACATAGTCCAACCCTTCAGTCGTGGTTTGTCGGGTGACTAATCCGATCAATTATTTACTAGTGATGCCCGTAAGTGGGAGCGGGTCGTTACAGTTTGGTATCAGAGCATGGCTAGCTATAAGAGTGGGAAAGGCTAGCTTGTTTGGGTGTTAAGTATGGTCGTTTAAGTAATTGATCTGAAGTGATTGCCAGAATTTTGAGTCAAGGATGTCTGTGATGGATTGAATGTAAGTCGGAATGTCTTAACTGCTGAGTTAGGGTCGAGAACAATTGGTTTGTGGTCTCAAGATTTTGATGTGAAATTGGTCCAATAACCTTGAAAGTTAGACATGTGGACTGAGGAGCCTACGGGATTGGGTCGAGTCATTGAGGCCTGCAATGGTTTGAATGGTATGTTGGGATATTCCTATTCTAGGAATGAGAAAATACCCTGGATTGAGATAATATACCTGTGAAAGGTATAAGGGCTGAGCAAAGAAGAATCGAAAACCCAAGTGTGGGTGTTGGTGTCAAGAAAACTCAAATGTGTCGTTTCGAGGATAGGAAGTGTTTCAAGGATGGTAGTTCTTTGAGATTGAGTTGTTAAGGCTCGTGTGGGGACACGAAGCCGAATCATGACAGGAGTCATGAAGGGGCAAGGGAGCCTGAGGCATAACTAATCCGGTCAGGGATTTGTCTAGCATGCTCGAGGGAATAGAGTTGTCCCTTGGAAGTGGTGCAGTAAGGTTTGTGCACTTGAGATAGAGTAAGCTAAAGTGGGAGTTAGCTCGGGGGCTCAAGGAAATGAGTCATCAGCGGGCTAGGTGACGAGCCCTAGTAAAGGAGTAAGGTTAATGGCAGTGAGGCTCCATGGGGAGTGTGCATGTAATGCATCGGTATGTCATGGCAAGTGAAGGCATGACTTAAGTAGAATCTGAAAGGACTTTGAGGGGAGTCAGGATGCTAGATATATGTGATGCGATGTGATCGTTTTGTTATGATGATCCCAGAGGGGATGTGCCTAGGGTATGAGTGGACCCTAGTTGATTTCATGATGAGATGAGGTCTATCCTTGGGAATGATAGGTGTGTGGCAAGTGAACCCTAGCGGGTGTTTGTATGAGATGAAAATCCCAAGTAAGTCGAGCTAGAATCCAAGGGAATCCAGATTTGGGATAAAGGAGTTAGGCATGCGTAGATATGCGCGTGGGAGCCATGGGATTGGAAGTCCTAGTTGGGAAAGGCCAAGTGACCGTTCATGTGATTTATGGATGAGAGGTGAATAGACCCTCATTATGATGCCTGGGGTCGAGATGACGGCTAAGGTCTCGAGACCCTTGATGGGAGACGTGGAGGTCACCCAATGAAGGGTATGAGCAGTATGTGGGCCGAGGGTAGTGAATTGTGGTAACAAGACATCCGTGGGCTATGCGCGCACAAGAAATGCCAACTTTGGATGCCAAGTGGGTAGGGGCATGGTAAGCAATGTGGAAGCCCCGAATTTTATAGTTCCTAGTCAAGGAAGCTCGAGCGAGGCGTGTAGGAAGGCCAGGTCGGGTGTAGTGACTGAATGTGTTCATGAGTGTGCAAGGAGAGACGAGAGGTCTCAATTTACTTGGAGGGTAACGGTAGGTACTCTATGGTTATGGGTGCCGGAGCTTGAGGTAGTTTCAACGTGTCGGTTGTGGACTGAGAGATCATTGATAACCAAGCTTTGGGATGAGCTGGGAGGCAAAACGAATCATGATGGATTGGGATCCATTGTCATGGAAAGTTGGAGCTTCCAAATATTGAGAGAGAGCCGTGAGGTATAATCTTGTGGGGTAAGATCATGAGGCCTCAAGATGGGAAATGGTTTGAGAGTCTTGAAGCGGTAAGAGATGTAAAGTCATGAGGAGTAGGGCTTATGGTATGAGCTTGAGGTTATCAAGGCAAGGATAACCAAGTAAGATGGCTTTGGTAAGTTAGTGGCGGAATCATCGCAGTTTGCGGAGGTTTATAGTAGCAAAATGCTATGGGTGCAAGTCTCGCAGTGACGGATCTGATGCTATGGACTGTGTGGCAGAGGACTAATGAGTTGGCTTGCGTTGAGGGCAAGTGGCCCATGAGCCTAAGCAATTTAGTGAACTGCAGATGACGATCAGATGCCAAAAATCTAGAGCGGCACCTTAAGAGAGTTAGTCATGTGAAATCGATAGTCTCCAGCAAGGGATCGGACATCTAAAGTAGTCCTATGGAGGAATTGCAAAACGCGGTAATGATCCGATGGATTTTGCAGAGTAGGAAGCCTGGTAAGAATAATGGTTGCGAGTATGGTAGGGTGGTCATGCCGAGTTCGATATCGGAGGTTGGATTGGAAGATTTAAAAGTCACACTACGGAGTGCGAAGCAGATCAGAGTGGGACCTGAGCCATGCTGTAGGAAATTGTTGTTGGGCTAGTGTAAGGGAGCAACACAGTATTGAGATTAAGTGTTAACTTTCTGAAGCACAGGGCAACACGATGGGGAACCAGTGTTGGGCCAGTGTATGGGAGTGACACGGTAGTGATGACCAGGAGTTGGCTCGCCTAAAGCACAGGGCAACACAGTGAATATGCAGATGGTCAGGGGCTGAAAATCTGTGAGATGCACGATAGAGGTGGCAAAAGCTGTGGTCAGTTTCGCAACTCAGCTACGAGTAATAAGCGGTGTTGAGGCGGTTAAGCGAATGTTGAGGTGTTATAGTGTCTCGAGATGTTTGAGAAAGAAACCCATGGAAAAGAAACGGGTCTAGCGTGGGAATAATGCTACGGTTGATGCCTACGGGTGACGGGTCTAATACTAGGGACCACTGATACAGACGGTTAGTTCACGGGAGGGACTGCAGCCCTCTATATGGAGTAACCTGTCTGTAGTGGAGACGATTAGATGTAACACCCCGTCTCGCCAGGCGTGTCACTATAAGGGTATTCCCGGGATTTTTTTTTTCTCCAAGTTCAACACGCGCGATGCATCAAGAACAATCTTCACATGCAGATACAAACTCCGAGAACCCCAGCCTTGCCCGTTTAACTATCAAGATAAATAATCTTAAACTAAACGAGACATATTACAACGCAGCGGATACATTAATATCAAAACACCATAGTTCTTACATTGTGATTCCATAGCAAAATACGTAATACAGACCAAATGATAACATTGCTATTATACAACAGTTCATTTACAACCTGAAATACATACTAAAGTCTCCAAACGTTACAATGATTTAACAAACCAAGCACCATTGGCCCTTAACCGGCCACATCCTTGCCCTCGCAGCAGTCCCTGGCTGGAACATTAAACGTTCTAGGGGCATAGCCCAGGTTAGATGATAATACATCTAAGTGACGGTATGAAACAGTTTATACAATGCATGAGAGACATACGAGCATGGCATACTCAGACAAACGACAACATGCAAGACACGTCTAACTTGAGATATCACCTTGACATACTTAATCCCTCGAATACCCCACTGTGGCACACGTTCACCTGGTCCAACGTTAATCCCTCGAGTGCACCGTCGTGACACCCGTTCACCTGGTTTAACATTATTCCCTCGAGTGCCCCAGTGTGACACCCGTTCACCTGGATTAACATTGTCCCAATCCCAAGTAGACCCCATCCCAACCACACAGAAAACAACATTGACACGAATATCAATACGCCGATGATATGAAAATCACACGCCATGCACCGACTCTTTTGTAAGTAAAAATAGTTGATGCAATATATCACATGTTCAATATGAAAATGATGACATAAATACATAATTGAAATGCTTTCGCAGAATAACTCAAGTTCCGGAGGGTAAAACCGCTCACTAGAACTGGCCTCATTTGCGTGTAACCTAAGTTCGGGAGGGTAACACCACCCACTTGAACCCACTACACGCCTTCCAACACATTTTCAAGATAAGGTAAAGATAGGATTAGACCACTCACCTCGAACAAATTTGGATTGCCTCGATCCTCGTGCACGGCCTCGATTTGCGTGTCACACCCCAAATACTTGAACTTGTGCTCAACCTCAAGCCAAGATACTTCCTAAACATCATATTTAATTAAGGAAACATTAAAATCTATTTTCCTCAATTTTTCCGTAATTTTCTCTATTTTCTCCCATTTTTTTCACCTCGATAATTCATAATAAATACCAAACACCAAGTTCTTCCAAATATTTTTATACCAATATTTCTAAAATAATTTAATAAAAATAATGGAATTAATTTCAGGCCCGGATTGTACTTCACGCGCCCTCACGCGCTGGCGCGTGGGTGAGGCTGACGTCCGCGCGTGCACACGCGCCAGCTGCCTTCTCCGATCTTCTTCTCCGGCCACAGTCACCGGCGATGACCTCCGATGACCGATCTGACTACAGGGGCTTGAAGCCCTCTTCCATCCGACCTTAATGAAGCCTTCAACCAACGAAACCAGTCGCCGGAGGTAGCCTTAAAAGGCTGTTGCAGGTCGCGGCTCCGTCGAGCCCGACTTTCCGGCCATCTCGCTAAAACTCGAAGAATCCTATGCCAAACTCTCCCATTTTCTCCAGAAATGTTCCCCACAATGCAAAGATCAAAAGCCCCCTATCCTCTTTGCTCGATTCAACCCAAAACGCCCTGAATTTCTCTCGATTCCTTTTGAAACCCTCGGCCTTGGTTGGCTATTTATACCCGTTTTCGACGCCGATTTCCACCAAATCTCGGTTAATCTTATCCCCTTGTTCCCAAATCTAGCCTTTAATCCCATCAAATGGCCTTAAATCATGAGATATGGCCTTCGAAAAATCCGACCGAATCGGCGGTCACTTTCTTCATTAATATCGGTCACTTCGAAGCTTTCTCCGGCCAATACCAAGCTCCAATGGCTTCATCATCACCTGGAAGCTACTCTGAAGCTTCCAGGCAACCTTCCCGACGCCTCCAGAGGTGGCTGCCGGCGGCCATGTGTGGCTGTCGCGTTCACACTATGAAGTTTTGAGAATTTGCACTATCACCCCCTGTTTTCTTCTAATTCCATTTCTACCCTTTTCCTTGAGCCCCCAAACTATCCAAACATACCACCATGCCCCACGAGTTTAGTATATCTCATTTGATCCTCGAAACCCCTAAAAAATTACCATTTTGACCTCCCTCAGGCAAAATTAGAAAACTGCACTTAGGCCCGGCTGGTCAAATTGACCTTAAATCCATTTAATTTAACCCGAAATCGCCCGAAATCGCTTAAGGGTTGTTCTATACATAAAATATTAGTCCCTAACATGCTCCGTTGACTTTCCGGACGTCTCCTACTTCGATTCGGTTTTCTCAGCCCAGTCAACAGCTGTACCGAAAACTGTTTCTGATCTAATTTCTTTCATCACTAAAAATCACAGTTTAAATTGCTCATCGATACTATACTATTTTCCTTGGCTATCTAGGATCCGGGGTACTCCCTCCAACTGATTCGGTTATCTAAAACTGCGTTAGTGTGTCTTATAGCCTTATTCTTTTAGTAATTCCAGTTATACCCTTCCTTAAAATCATTTATACTCTTAATAACTTCTCGGGTATTACAATTAGATTCCGAAGACTTGGGGTATGCTGTAGGTTATGCCTGGGCCAAACCTAAAATTTCGTAAGGATTGAAGTATGGTGGTAGTGCTTTTGGTGTCAAGGCAGCAAGAAGGTTTGTGAATCGAGGGGGTGATATCTTGTGGAGTGATAACAAGATGTGTGGTGATGCTCTTTGCTAAAGGATGCTAACGTAGTTGTGGTTAATTTGATCGAAGTAGATCTAGCAAATTGGGATGATGGACCCAGTGTGATCTTGCAGTAATGCATGAAGACGGGATTGATTGGTGGAGTCGATAAATGGCTCGAGAATGATAAGTGAGTGCCGTGGAGGGCAAGACTTACGAATTGAAAGCCAACCATGAGACGAGAATATTGATGCGTGCGAAGGTTTCAAATAAAGGGATCTCTAATCCTGTGATGTGAGTTGTGGTAGGCTGAATGCGTGGCTAAGGCATGGTTCGGAATCCGGGAAGGCTCACAATTGCACAGTCTAGTGTTAGTCCTGATGTGTCGATGCGAAAATAAGGAAGCATCCTCATATAGCACTGGATGGATTTCCAGTTGACGATATAGGATCAGTTGCCAGGTGGTAGCACCTAATGGCAATGATGAGCGTGAGGCTCGAGGACTGTGATGTAAAGCCTTGTTGATTGTCGTGTATGCCTTTAATATAAAGGTTCGGCGGATCCTGGTGGTTAGACCAGGCGAATTGTGAGAAATAGATCCAAGGTGATAAAAGATAGTTGGTTAGGGCAGAATTGTGCTGCTTAAAGGAGTGTTACTCCGTAACGAGGGCTATAGATGGTAGCATTGAGATGTGGCCAGGGTAGAACTTGAGAGGTTCTCCCAAGAAAAGTTGAGCATGGGGCAACAGCATGGGACGAACCTCCTAAAGAACTACAACTCTATCAAGATGGATCACCCAGCAAAGCCCGTGTGAAGGAAAGTGCCTGAGTAGGAAGATGAGTCCTACGGCATTGAGTGGAAGTGTGAATTCCAAACGAATGGCAGGGGTGATTTCCAATGGATGGAGTTTGTATCGAAGCGGTAGTCGATGATGGCAAGTATAGCACCTAGAGGAGGGTTGTGCTGGTTGTGAGCTGGGCGATCCGGTTACAGTTAATCGAGGTTGTTAGATGGAAGATGAGGGCGAATTTAAAATGTCGCTAATGGGTAAAGAGAGCTCAAAGGTAGAGCTTATGGGACGAGATTGATTTCCAAAAATGGAGATGAGGTGATGAAATCACCTGGAAACTGTGAGTAATACAGCTGGAGGGATGCCTTGGAGTTTGGGCAATTAATGAGATTCAACCTCGTGGCTAAAGGTTAATGGTTGTGAAAGGAAATCGGCTAGTGAAGCTGTTGTGGTGTTAGAACCCATGTGGTCGCTCACCAAGTGGTGTGAGCTGGTTATGGCAAAGTGTATAAGAAATTCGGGAGAAGCCAGAGTCTCTCAGGGATTTAGCTAGCTGATATAAGTATAGAAAGTGATGTGAAGAAGTCGGCCTAAGAGTGGGGTCGTGCTGGTTACGATGACCAATGAGATTCAAGGAGCAGCGAGTCTTTTGAGATGAGATGGTGATGTCATTGTTGCTGTCGGGAAAAAGAGGTTGTCAAGAGGTCAAAAGTAGCCATGGTGCATGGTAGGACCTCGAAACCGAGTATGAATGGTCATGAAGGCTAGTGCCTGTGAAATTTGAGATGCAACGACCGTGGAGGGAAATCTGTTGCTGTCATGGTGTTGTCCTGGCCGAGGAAAACAAAGGGAACCATTGTGCATGGTTTAAATCAGGTGTTTATTGCGGATTGAGAATGAACCTGATTTAGGATGGCTGAAAGTGTCATGCCTCTAGAGTAAGAGGCTCTATCGAGCAATGGTGAGGATTGAAAGGTCCTAATGAAAATAAAGCTGGGCGAGTAAATTTGGCTAGAAGACTGCTACAAGAGTGAGGGTGTAACCATGTTGGCTTGTTGTGGTGCGGACCAAAGGCACGAGTTATCCTACAGGTGTGATGCAATAAGTGATTGTGTAGATGGTAATAAGCCAATCACTTGTGCCACGCACCGTAGGTGATGACGAGGGTCGATTAATGGTTCCGCGACCTTAAGCGTAATGGTAGGATCCTTGACTTGCGGTAGGGTTTAATAGCCAAGGTAAGGCCTAGCATGGGGCATTATTGCGAAAGCTGAATTGGGTGAAGTATTGAAGAGGGGTTGCTCAGTGAAGAGTTCCTTGGTATGGGTATGAGACCCTACTAGCGTGTGATATCAGCTAGTAAGTATCTTATGAGCTTAATGCGAAGAACTCCTAATTGGGAGAAGGTTGTGGCCCGAGCATGGTTAAGCTCGAGGTGAGATTGTAATGGTGCGTGCCTCGCCAAGCTTGAGTTGGACTCGAGTAATGCACGTATGGTTGAAATGTGTACTTACCTGGCATGGTGTTAGGCATGTCGATTTTGCGTAATCGTATCAATAAATGAGGGTTGGCTGGTCAAGGTAGTAAATCATGTATGAAATGGTCGAAGTTGGCTAGGTGGGCCAAATGGTTGCTTCCCATGTAGTGCTAGCACAATAAGTTGATTGGTAATGAGAGATTGCCATGGGGATCAACTCAAGCTATGCATGTGTATGATTAATGGCGGTATGCCATGGTGAATAGGTGTCAAAGTGTCTTGTGGGCACTAAAAGAGACACTGCGGCAGATGATCAGTGCTAAGACGTTGCTGGTTGGACCAGCGTAAAATCGTGGCCATGTGTGATTGACAATGGGAAACGTTGCTGTGTGTGATCGGCGTAAAATCGTGGTAGACTGATCAGTGATGCAATGTTAGCGAGAGTTAGTTTCAATTGATGGGAAAATGGGAAGTAAACCACAAAACGATGCTTCAAGGCAAGGAAAATCCATCAGGAGATGGATATTGTTGCAGTAAGCATGACCAGCAACTAGTGGTGTGATTTGGCTGGAGGCCAAAGTGGTATTCGGTTGGTGAATCTCCTCATGAGGCAGAGGACCAAATGCCTAAGTGAAGCCTTGAGGTGGGAATAACCCAAAGTAATGGCTGAGAAATGGTTCGGTTACGGATTCTCGAGCAGGGGATTCGGAGAGTAGCCTAAGAATGTGATTGTCTTGGGCAGGAAAATATAGTAAAGTGAATTTCGAGGACGAAATTCTTTAAGAGGGGTGGAATGTAATACACGGTATTACATGGTATTGAAAATAAATAATTTTTGGATTATTTTGGCAGGACCTCGGGTGGTCTGGGAAGGCCAAGGGTTAATTTCGAGAAATTAATTAATAAAATTGTCAAATTGGCCGCAAGGAATGCGTCGGGACTTGGATGTCCAGGAAAGAGGGTAAGAGATTGATGAGAGTCTCGAGATGAGGATAGTGGCACTGGAAGCGGTCTGACCGGGAATAATTTTTGAAATAAATTTTGTATAAGCCCGAGTGGGTGCCAATACCGAATAGTCGGAGGGGATCTCCTGGAAGCTGAGGGGACCCTAGGGGTGGTTCGGTTTTCTGAGTAAGGCAACCCTTAAGTGTTTTCGGGTCGAATAAAAGTCCGTGCAGGCGCAGGGACAAAGTCGGTATTCTGAGTAAAACTCGAATATTAATTTTCAAAGAAATCGAGTTGGGAGCGGCTTAATTATAATTAATTTAAGCCTTGAGAGGGCGTAAGTGTTATTATAGAAATCCTCAAATGCAATTATCCAAATTTTTCTAAGTGAAATTATGGGAAAATTAGTGGGTTAAATCGTAATTATGTATATATATATAGCCGTGTGAGGAAGCTTCCTTGAAGCTTCCTAGCAAAACGTCTCTGTAAATTTGAAATGAGAGGGCAGAGCATCCGAGAGATAGCATGGCCGAGTGGGCAATCCCTGCACGAGAAGAGAGATCGCGAGAGTGAGAAGCATAGAGGCCGAGAGATAGAGAGCTTGGGCCGAGAGTGATCGAGAGAGAGAGGGAGATGGAGCGGCCATGGTGGATGCGGAAGGTAGCAACAATGGCAGACGGTCGTGGCTGAGACAGAGGCGACGGCGTGGGGATGCCTTGAGGGGCCGTTGATGGCTTAGGTGCGGGTTGCAGCAGCTCAGGGTGATGACGATGGGGTTGCCAAAGCCTGCAGCGGCGACGAAGAAGGCAGACGATCGGCCATGGCAGCTCGCTGGTGCGGCTGTGCGTGCTGGCGGTGGCTCACACCTGCAATGGTGGATGGCAGCAAGCGCGAGGCGGTCAGCGGGAGCGCGAGGAGGTGCTCGGAATCAATAGGGATGGTCGGGGGCGCGGCCATGGCAGCCGCGAAGCTGCCATTTCAGTAGCCAAGAGCTGCCATGGTTGTGTGCAGCAACGACAGCAACGAAGGGGGGCGTCGGGCAGCGGTTGCGCGGTGGCCGGAGGAGACGGCTGAGCGGTGGCAGCGGCGATGGGCCGTGGCCGTGCGCTAAAGCTGCTGGGTGAGAAGTTTGCGAAGAAGAAGAAGAAGAAGAAGCGTGCGCGGGAAATGGAGGAGGAAGATGAAGAGTAGAAGAGAAGAGAAAATAAAAGAAAAAGGAAAATAAAATATGGAAAATTGGGAAAAATAGTGGAAAAATCCAGAAAAATTGGGAAAAGCCCTAGAAATTAATTTGGGGCGCGAGGAGTGGGCCGGAGGTTCGATATGGGAATCCAAGGGCATTATGGCGGTCCAATAGGCGATGCCAATGTGGGCGATTAGCCGATTTTCTCTTCCAGATTAACTGAGGTGAGTTAATTAATTCTTTTCAAAAATATTGGATTAAACCCTGGGTTGGGGTTGTTTGGAATTTATTGACGGTTGGTGTATGCCGTGGTTAGTGTTGTTTGGAGATAATGTTTATGCGTGATTTTGCGGTGTAAGCAAAAACGAAGGCGTTTGTTAATGCTTGATATGTTGAGGTTTTGCCTATTTGTCTCTAGGTTCGACCGAGAAGGCAGTGATCCTAGAGGAACTTGAGATTCATGCTGAAATTCGTGCTAAGGCAGAGATGAGGCTTCGAGCCAGGTAAGGGACGGCCCCATGTGGAGGAGGCCTTGCAAGTCGGTAAATGTGTTTGATAATGATTTTATGTTGCATTTGCATGTAGTGGTTATCTTGTGTGATGCAAGATCTAGTGGTTAACTTGTGTGATGTAAGACCTAGTGGACCTATGGCCATATGGAGGACTAGTATGGTGGGGGTTGATAGGTTGATGCCTCAAACCTTAGTGGGTTGTGAGGATAAGTGGGCCTAGCCTCATTTGCATGCATTGTACATACATAATCATCTTTATATTCATATTTACATGCATTGCACCCTTACTGAGTCTTTATGACTCATGAGGTTTTCCTCATGTGTAGATATTGCAAGTCCAGAGGCAAGCAGGGGTAGCGCCGGGAGGCTGTTGTGGCAATTAACTTTGTTGCCTGAGATGTGTTGTTGTGTATTCCCTTATAAATTTTTATACGTATTCATGTAATTGAGTGTAAGCGATATTGAGCACTAGACGTATTTAATTGTTGTAATCATCATAGTGTGATAAATGATTGTGAGATTGTTCTTTGGATATGGCTTAGTTGGCCAAGATGAGTTTCGGACCAAGTAGAGATCAGCAAGGTACGTTCTCATAAATCCCCAATACTCAGCGAAGTGTTTGTATGCTAGCTTTGTGGCTGGGTCACCTCTGGCTTGCTACGAGGCGAGCTGAAGAAAGGTGAAGCTCACTCAGGTTTCGGGTCTCGGGCCGTTGTGTTTTCTTGATTGAGTTGGGACCGATTCCTGAGTGGAGCGAAGGGAAGGACGAAGCCTAGTTCCCACCTAGGGCGTTTCTTGTTGAAACATAGTCCAACCCTTCAGTCGTGGTTTGTCGGGTGAGTAATCCGGTCGATTATTTACCGGTGACGCCCGTAAGTGGGAGCGGGTCGTTACACCCAGTGAGACGAAGGATAGGTGGACTAGGGGACGAAGAAATTGGTTTCTGAATTGGAGATGGACCGAGAAGTCTAGCAGTGGTGTTGTTGTGATTTTGTTGGTAGTAGGATGGGCTGAAGGCCTTGGAACTGCCACTATTGACTCCTTTCTTTTGTAGAGAATTTCTTTCTTCAATTAAGCAGGCAACCCCAATGGTATCTAAAAGAGTTTTAGGTTACTTAATCTTGACATCCGACTGGATTTCATCCCGTAACCCAGCAATAAAGCAGCCAACAAGGAATTGTTCTGGTAGATGATCCACCTGATGTGAGAGCCTTTCAAATTCTTCTTGATAGTGTCACTATTGAAATTTGTTTGAGGCGAGTTAAAGCCTCTGATGGATCCTCGTAATTCGTCGGTCCGAATCTTAGGAGCAGTGCTTTTGTAAATTATGTCCAAATAAGAGGTCCGCGAAATTTTGTTAACCACCGGTGCCATTGCAAGGAGATTCCTTCCAAGTGAAATGAGGCCAATTGCACTCGTTGTTCTGGATTTTCTTGAATTCGAAGAACTGTTTAGCCTTGTACACCCATCCAGTCGGGTCATCTCCACTGAAATTGGGAAAATTCAACTTGAGCTGATGGTGTTTCCTAGGAGAGGTGGGAGAGTTTGAAACGATAAGTTGTGTGGGGCAGTGAGAAGATTTTACAGCTGCAAATGGATTGCTTTCAAGTGTTTGTGTAACATCCCGAAATTTGAGATAATTAGTAATTTTAATTCTCGTATTTGAAGTGATTATTGAATATTTGAGGATTTATGGAAAATATTTAATTCTTGGGTTTTGGGGTGATTTATTGAGTTATGTGAAGTTTTATATTAATTTTGGTATGTTGTTATTTAAGGTTATTAATGAATATTTGAAAATTTCAAAGAAAATGTTTATTTATTGTGTTGAAAGAAAAAATGAGAAATTAAGGTAATTAATTATTTTATGTGGGAATATGTATGAAATTATTAAAATAAAATAAATTAATTGATTTATGAAAATTATGGGGTTAAAGAGAAATTCTGAAAATATAGTGCGAGTTGCTTTAAATTTTATGAGAGGTGATATTTAAGTGAATGAGCAGCTAGATCAGGCGGTTGGGCATGCGCATGGGGCTAGGAAAGGTCGCGGGATCGAACCCGTGGCCGTGCAAGGAAAATGGCTAGTTTTTATAAACCAGCCAGGCACCAGGAGGAGCCCAGACGCGCGCGCGCGCGACTGCATACCCATGCGCGGCCAAGCCACGCCACACGACCATTCTGCCTGTTAGGTGTCCAAACACCTTTTTTCTGCTTTAGAAATTTGTCTCCCTTGCTATTCTTTCTTCTTGGCCTATAAATAGGCAATAAATGCATGTGTAATGGGGGGAATTTGAGAAGAAAATTAAGGGTTGCTTTGCCTTCATAGTGCACACCAACCTTCCTTTTCCTTAGCCTATATGTATGAGATGAATGTTTGAGTGAAATGAGAGATTTTGGAGAGATAAGAGAGATTTTAATGGCATGGGCTTGAGTAACAACTCTAATTCATTGCAAGAGTGAAGGAAAATATCTAAAGGTAAGTTATTTTCCTAGTTTTTGCAAGTTCTTCTTCCCCTTTGTTCCAATTAAGAGGCAAGATCTTAGTTTTCTTATTAATATGCAAGTTCCTATTACTATTTTGTAAGTTCTTCTCCTGTTTTACAAGTTAATTCCATTTTTTTAGAAAATTATTCCATGATTTACATTTATATCTATTGAATCTCAAATAGGGTTTTGTATCACCCTATCTTTCCTTTGGAATGATGTTTTATTGTGGACATGCAAGGGTTTGATGTTGTCTTGCATGAATGTTGCCCTATTGTGCATGTTGCTCCGTTAATTACATGTCGATTATATATGAGAAGTTATTGCGAATATACATGTTATGATAATGCATGAAGCATATACATGAATTCAAAAATGGTTTTTTAAAATATGTAAAGGCCTTATGATGCATGCAGCGGACAAGTCCGTATGATATATCCGCAGAGAAAGTGTTGAGCTCAAAGTTGGACTTCGGTCCCATGTTTATAGTTATAAAAAGTACTGCATATGAGCATGGATGCATGTATCATCATTTTATCATGTGAAAGTACCTTAAATGGCATTCATATCTCTTTTGTTTCTTGATAGTCGTGACTCTTATGCTCGCTTTCTTCCAGTTGTACTTTCTGGGTCTTGTGGCTCATGTTTGCTTGCATAATTCCATGTAAGGGTAAGGGTAAGGCTAAAGTAGAAGGCGAGTCAAGTGAATCAGGATCCATGGGGTACCGATGTGTACAGAGCCATCTCAATCAAAGGTCCTTGGGGGGTGTTTTGTGGTGTGTAGTATTAAGTTATGCTTGTTTATGTTTCAAGTTGTACCCTTGAAGGGATATGGTAGGTTTATGGACCCTGATGTGGTGTGTAATATGGAGCTACTTTTGTTTTGTGAGCATGTGGACATTATTGTGTTTGTCTACGAGTAAGAATGTATGAGTGTGACTTCCGTTGTCAAAGAGGATGTGTAATGTTTTAATGAGTTTTGACTTTTATGTCATCTTGTTATGGGTCCTTAGTTAGGGACGCCTACAGTTTGGGTATGTGAGACGTCAAGAGATTGTAGCTTCGACATCATGGTTTGCAGTGCGGAGTGCAGTTGTTCTAGGCTTGATTCATGGTGGCCTAGAATTTCTTGCACCTCATTCTTGAATTATGCATTGATTTGATTTCGAGTGGCCAGGGGTTGAGACAACCTAGCTCTGATACCAAAAATGGTAGGGAATTTGGGTTGGAAGTAAGAGAAGAGAAAATAAAGAAGTGGAGAAGAGGATAAGGGATAAGGGATAAATTATTATTCAACTCATGCCCAACATCAAGTCAGGAGGTCCTTTTAAAAGACCTATACACAATGGAAAATTGGGAAACAAAATAATCCTAACAAATCATGGACGTTACACGGGGCAACTCCTATCATTATTATCGAACAACACTACCCCACTAAACTAAAGTGGATGGACCAAGTCAATAACAAGAAATAACAATAAACAATTAACTAAACCAAGCAGTATGGCCTGCCAACATAACACCCAATCCAAGATATGTGCAAATATGCAAGTCATGCACGTAGGACCATATCAGGCATGTAACATCTAAAACTTGTACAAATGTTGTTAACCTTCAACAAAAAACTTGTACGTGTAAGCGTTTTGATTTAGAAAGATTTCCCTGCAAACATGCTATTGCAGCTACAAGGTACATGGCGGTGTCATTTTATACTGTCTTCTCCATTTTGTAGTGCTCAACATTGGTAACAAGCATACGCCGTATCTTATATCCTCTACCAAATGAAGTTGATTGGAATGTTCCTAAAAACATTGAGTCCCTTGCCTTGTTTCCTCCATTGGCATGGCGGTGGACGACCTCGAACACATAGAATATGATATGATCAGTTAGAGAGTTTTCGAACAGTCATAGGCGTGGTACATGCGGTGACCATGGGCATAACCATAAGAGCTGTACGAATCCTAAACGAAGTGGTTGAACAGAAGATCAATAGACATTTGTATTGGAGGTGGGCATTGTGGATGTGGTGTACTATCTAGTGTAGTAGACATTCTGAGGTATTTTTCCACATCTTTCAGTTGCACTATATATATACCATTTTGCAAAAAGTTACTATTTTGTTATGAATCTTATTAAACAAGTTTGCAAGTACCAACCTGTTAAATGGGACTAAACAATAAAAGATTTGAAGAAATTTCGACAGAGTTTTCCTATAAGATGGACTAAACAAACCTAAAAATCCCTGTCAAATTTCCAAACATAATATACAAAATTAATTGAGGAACTATAAAAGATTTAGAAAACATTTCGGCGTAGTTCTCCCTATAAAATAGACTAAACCAACATGAAAATCTCTGTCAAACTCCCCAACATAATATACAAAATAAATTGAGGAACTATAAAAGATTTAGAAAAATTTCGGCATAGTTCTCCCTTAAAATGGATTAAACTAACATGAAAATTCCTGTCAAATTCTTAAACATAATACATAAACTAAACTGGGGAATACTTGTTCAAATACACAACAATTTTGACAATTCATGTCATACAGAATAAACTAAAAAGTATCTGTCAAACAGAATAGAATCACTCAACATTCCATGCAATATACAACTAAATCTATAAAAAATAGTCTAATAAATACAAAAAAAAATCCCTATTGGCTAAAGCCGAAATTGCCTCATATGCCCATATCTGCGCATTAATCAATAGATTTTGCACATGTTTTTAATTTAAACAAATAAAGATAATATTTCATTATTTCATGAATGGCTACTTTTTCTTTCAATAGTGCGTACCTTTATTCATGTTCATCCAATCTTTTTTGTAACTACTAACCAAGAGCTCGTAGCACAATCTCGACCACATAAAAGCATTAAAGTACTCAGGATTATTAACATATTTCATATACTCAAAATGAATGTTTTTTGTCCGATCTCCGCACAATAATGTGGAATCTAAGAAGTAAACCAAGGATAGCTTAATTATATTTATCTTCCATGTCTTTACAAGCTAGGAAGATCTTACCCAAAACTTTGAATGTAACGGTTCCTTTTATATTTTTAAAGTACTTATTAAACAAGTACATGCTTTGGGATCTTTTGGTCTCCTTCGGCAATTGTATTGTGGGCATACCGGTTATTAATGTCCACTCGTCAAATGAAAACCTCGCGGGCTTCCCACTTAGTTTGAGTTTTAGGTGCTCTATCGATGATTTCTGAGACACCTTCCCATCAGTTCTATGGCTTGGTTTTATAATGTAGTTCATCCTGCAACAAATGTGAAACAAAATTATGTATTAGCTAGTCAAGAACGTGTAGTATAAACAATTAATTTTCAGTTTAAAAAGTAAATAACATGTTAAAAATCACATAATTCAAAGCAACTTAAGAACAAATCAAAGGGCAGAAAACATGATCAAATCATTTTGATAAAAATTACAATTTTATCCTGATTTCATCACCATATATCCATGATAATGCTGCAAAACTGCTATTTTATCAAAACTGCTATTTTTGCACTGAAAACTCATTACATGGTATTGTATGTCTTGTATAAGTAACTAACATGATTTTTCGTCTCTCGAAATCAGTGGATGGCCTTAATATTGTGATGCAACCAAAGCAAAATGGGTCGTCTCGGCCAGGCAGTCCAGAGTTCGAGTCAATTGGTCGGATGACTACTACTAATTAGATTATTACAGTATCATTTAAATGTTTGCATAATATACTGTCATTGAAGCAGAAACTATTCAATCTTACACCATTCAATCTTGCAAAATCCATTTCACACTGCTATCTCTCTCTAGCCTTATGCAGCGTATCTTACTAAATTCAATGTTACTGTAGTGTTTTTTTAACCTAATTTTATTAAGGCTCGTGCCGTCTATCTTACCATGGTAGATATTAGTATACGCTTGATACTCAACATCAGAGCTTCAACGCTTCTTCTTTTTCTTAAAAAGTTAAGTATTTGAATATTAGTACGATTAGCAAAAGACCTTGAATATTTTTTCAATCGTAGTACTATCCAATTCTGTACGGTGCTTCAAGTGAGTTACTTGAAATTATTTGTCCACACTCGAGACTAGGATTTTAAAGTGAGTTTACAAAAGCTTGATAGGCTTTGTGAAAACTAATTAAGGAAATTAAAACTTCCATTTAACTACTGTTAATAATAAACAGCTACACTTTAGATGTTCCGTGATAACTTCAAATTGTAACTAATAAAGAACGAAAGATCACAATAATTAACATTAAATTAACTTAGATAAGAAAGTCAACATTCGTCTAATTGAATGAAAAGGACATATGATGAAAATTATGTGCTATCGCGTTCAATAACTTAAAATAACACATACCAATATGTCATAATATAGGATGCAAATGAAGTTAATGAACAAATTTGTTTATATTTTTAAGTTATTTTAGTTTTAACAAAGCAGATGAGAGAGAGACAAAATATAATAGCCTCATTGATCTTTTCATTAATTGGATCTAAGCCTTTAAATAGTAGCCCTAAAATTAATACATCAATATTATAAAAATACCATTGTTTGAGTGCAATTTTGTTCACTCCCTTTAACGGGGGTGAACATAACCCTCGTTACTTTGGGGTTAAAAATCTATCTTGATCGTAACGGGGGTTAGTCAAAATAGGCAGCCCAATGTTGCAAAGTCTCGCCCATTGGCTTTTTCCTCTGTCTCTCTATCTCTCTCTCTCTCTCAATCTCCATCGTCTCTCTCTCTCTCTCCCCACCAGCAACAATGGTGTCCTCACCAGCAGCAGCGACCATCCGACGTCTTCTCCAGCAGCAGTGTCTCTCTCCCTCCCCCCCTCTCTCTCTCCACCATATCTCTCTCACACTAGTAGTAGTGACATCGGTCCTCCAGCATCCCCTCTAGCAACGACGTCTCTCTCTCTCTCACCAACAGCAGCGGCATCGGTCCTCTGTCCCCTCCAGCAGCTCTCTCTCTCTCTTTGTTCTCTTTCTTCTTCAAGTAGATACTACTTTAGTTTTTTATTTGAAAATGGTCTGACAGCCACACTCTACTTCTTCTGCTTGTGTTTCTTATTTGTTCTTATTTGTCTGCTTTCCCATAGGTGTCTCTCTGTTATTGGTCAGAATGTGAGTGTATTAACGATTTGCTTGCGTGCATCTTTGAACAGATATTTTTTACATTGTTTCACTTAATTTTTGTTAGTAAATGGTTGAGATCTACGCTGTTGATATGTTTTAAAATTTTAGAATTGAGAAATTTTTAACTATTTTTTAAAAATAATTTTCATTCTATTTTTAAACAATCGGGGAATTTTAATTTCTTGAGAATATTTTTTTTCTATTTGATGTTAATTTAGATAATTTCTCTGGCTTGTGAATGATCACAATGGCACATTTGTTTTATTAAAGCAAGAGTGGGGTTGTTTTAAATAACTGCCTGCCACTAATTTCAAAAAATATTTTTAATTTGAGTTGTAGATTTTGTGGCTCCGGTTTTGTTTTTTTTTTGTTTTTTTTTTCCAACAGCACACCCTCTGTGTTAGTATTGATGCTTCTCTAATCCTCTAATTTTTTATTATTAAATGAATTAAGAATTAATAATAAGTTTAGCTTATATTCATGATAAATTAGGCATCTTTTGTTCACAAGACTCTCCATTTCAGAGGATTAGAGAAGGATTATTTTTATATGTAGTCTTTCCTTTACTTTGCAAAGGGGTTGTATCTACAATTTGGAGCTGTGATCTTTTAGTCATAAAGAGCAACCTCACCTTTGCTACTCAGCTGCAAAGGTGAGGTTGCTCTTTATGACTAAAATCTACATGTTTATTCAGCATTTAAATTCACACTTAAAAAAGAACATTGATTCAATTGATTTACCCACAGAATGTTAGTGAGTCTTAAAATTTACATGTTTATTGTTCATTTGTGAAAAAGTACTCAAATTTATTAAGAAATATCAAATTTTGGTAGGCTACTTCCCGATCTATACATGAAAACACAATTTCAGTGTTTGGTAAAATTACGTATGCAGATTTCAACATGCAATAGAAGAATTAACAACAAATGCTCGTGTATCTTAACAAAAGAAAAAAAAACTCATAATTTAGTTCAAACAAAGTATTACTTTACAAACATGATCAATAGTAACTCCAAATTTTTGTTGTGTCTTAACAAAAGTAATAATAAAAGTAATCAGGAGGGGACGCCGGAGGAGGATGAGAGAGAGAGATGCCGTTGCTAGAAGGGACGTCGGAGGACTGACGCCGCTGCTGTTGCTGGTAAGAACGTCGGCACACCGTTGTTGCTGGTGAGAGAGAGAGAGAGACAGTGGAGATTGAGAGAGACGGAGAGGAAGGGAGAGACAGAGGAAGAAGCCAATGGGCGGGACTTTGCAATATTGGGCTGCCTATTTTGATTAACCCCTGTTACGGTCAAGATAGATTTTTAACCCCAAAGTAACGAGGGTTATGTTCACCCCCGTTAAAGGGGGTGAACAAAATTGCACTTCCATTGTTCAACAACAACAAAATAACAAAAAAGAAATAACAGAAAAACAAAATACAAACTACACAAAATACAAACTAACAACAATTAAAATGCTAATATACCAAGCTCCAAAGTAAATACAATGAATTAAAACCCAAATACTCTGTTAAGCCCCCTCAAGATGGACCATGAGGATTGAGGATGGCCATCTTGGATAATAATGGAAAAGGCTAGGAACGAGGTGGAGCCTTAGTAAACATATCGACTAGTTGATGGTGAGACTGAATATGTAGAAGCTTGACATGATCGACTAAGACCTTGTCGCGAACAAAATGATAGTCAAGCTCTATATGCTTGGTGCATTCATGGAAGACCGGATTAGTAGCAATATGAACAATAGCTTGATTATCACAAAATAGGAAAGCAAGAAGAGAAACAGAAACTTGGAAATCCAACAAGAGTTGAGTAATCCAAGTTTGTTCACTAGCAGTGGAAGCCAAGGCACGATACTTAGCTTCAATTGAGAAACGAGATACAATACCTTGTTGTTTAAAACACCAAGATACCAAACAATCACCAAGAAACACACAATAACCTGTGATTGAACGTCGGGTATCTAAACAAAAAGCCTAGTCGGCATCTGAGAAAGCTTGAAGATGCATAGATGATGCTCCTAAAAAAAATAAACCATGGCCAAGAGTTGCCTTAAGGTATTGCAGCAGGTGATAAACACAATCAAGATGGGATTTGTGTCACCCCCTCCTTTTCCGGAGCATGTCATTATGCTAGGGCCCAACATATAAATACATACATTCTCTTTATACAATATATTTCTTAATACCTCAAATACTGTATTTCAAAAATCAAACTCTCAACATATTATCACAAATGTGAAAACTAAAATTGAAACCTGATATGGTACATAATCAAATTCACTTTAATCATAACATAAGAATCCGTATCATAGTATATCTTCAAAATTAAATACATGGAGATTCATCATCATGATATAACAACTGAGTACCTCAAATAATCAAAAGATACCTCAATTAACATTAAAATAATATTACATGATTGATTTTTCAAATCACCATTCGAAATACATAACATACTTTGAGATTACTAGACTAATCCTCAAAAGAGGATAAGATTAAGAACATATCCGTCTCTTCATGTTGAATTAAAATACCGGAACCACATATTGAATTCATCGGACACGTCATCATGTGCCGTCACGTCTCAATCACTTCCATGCCTAAGCTGCAAGTCCTATCTTGAATGTTTGAATGTTCCAGGGGCATAACCCAATTAGAAGATGAATCTTTTAGTGAGGGTTTAAAAATAGATATGTAAGACCCCGCCTCGCATGGGCGCGCCACTATAAGGGAATCCCCAGGAATTTTTTATTTTTTTTTTCAAGTTCATCACGCACGATGCTTCAAGAACAATCGTCACATGCAGATAAGATCCCGAAAGAACCCAGTCTTACCCATTTAACTAACAAGATCAATAATCATATGGGGAGCAAAAGCCCCTTATCGATAATGCTCAATTCGAGCCAAAACACGAGCTATTTCTCCCCCATTTTCTTTTGAAACCCTCAGCCATACCCGGTTATTTATAGCCAATTTCGAGCCTTTAAACACCAATGGTTGTCTAATCCAAGGTCTCTATCACCATTAAGACCATTAAATGGCCTCACCCTGCTCGATTCTAGCAGCAAACGTCCCACCAAAAGATTTGATTTTTTTGGCAGCTCTCACGGCCAAAATCTGTCAAAATCAGCCACCCTTATGTAGACATGGCCAAAATTGAACCGGACCGGCGGTTCGAACCGGAACCGGACCGGCCAGAACCGGACTCGGAATCGGCCGAACCGGAACCGGAACCGGACCGAACCGGCGAAATTTGATCCGATTCCGGTTCGAGGTTCCGCGAAACCGGAACCGCCTGTTCCGCCCCCCTCCCCCCTCCCCCCAACGGTCCAATTTTGGACCGTTGTAACGGTCCAAAATTGGACCGTTGGCTGCTGCCAACGGGCAGCAGCCAAATTCCCTTATTATTATTTTTTTTTCCTATCTATATATACCCCTCCCTCCCCACTCATTTTTCACACTTTCTCTCTCTCTCTCTCTCTCTCTCTCAAGTCTCAAGCTATTATTCTCTCTATTTTGTCTCTCATTTAATATTTCAATTTCAATTTCTTCAATCTTCTCATTTTGTTATTTGTCAATTTATTCAATTATATTGTTAATTATTTATTACTTGTTACTATATTATATTATTACTAATATTTTCATTATATTTGTCAATTTTTTACTATATTATTTTATCATTATTATATTCTTTTATTATTATACTTTTTAAAAAAAAATGGCAAGTGAAGGTAGAAATTTTGAAAATGTTGAAAATGTTGAGTTTGAAACTCAAAATTTTCAAACACAAGAGAGTGCAACTCAACAAAAGGAAGGTGAAAAAATTTCTACTTCTGATATTTTTAATATTCATTTCAAGAAAACACCAAAAGGAGATGGTAAATTTGATGTATCTTGTAATTATTGTAATCAGGTATACAAATTCAAGCAAGGAGGTGGATATGGTACTTTCGCCCGACATTTGCAAACAAAGCACCCGCTCAAGGTTGGATTGAGCCGCGATCAAACACAAATATCCGGGTTTGCTACCTCTTCAAACTCTCCTCAATTATTTCATTATAATGAAGCTAATTGTAGGTCTGGTTTAGCTGAAATGGTAGCAATTGATCATTTATCTTTTAGTTTTGGTGAAAAATTAGGTTTTACTCGATTTTGTCAAAACTTTGTTAATCCTAGTTTTAAATCAATTCCTAGAAATACTTTGAAAAGGAATTTGTTAAAATTGTTTAAAAACTCAAAAATTGAATTGATAACATATTTTCAAAATAATAATATTAATGTTTCTATTTGTAGTGATATTTGGAGTGATCATTGGCAAACTCATTCATATATGGGTATTACTTGTCATTGGGTTGATGAAAATTATGTTTTACAAAAAAGAATTCTTGCGTATCGATGTTTTGATGAAAGTCATAATGCTGAAAATATTTGTAGATTAATTCAACAAATTTTACAAGAATATAGATTAGTTAATAGAATTTTTTCATTTTCTTTTGATAATGCATCGGCTAATACTGCTTCTATTAATGAATTGAAAAGAATTTGCCAACCAAATTTTGGTGGAAGATTTTTTCATGTTAGATGTGCATGCCATGTTTTAAATTTATGTGTTCAAGATGGTATTAAGTCACTTAATTCTTATTTAGATCCAATTAGAAATGTTATTTCTTATATTTGGGTACACCCTCGAACTGCAAAAGCATGGGCACATTTTTGCACCTCCAATGGTCAAACCCCAAAACGTTTTTCAAAAGATGTTCCTACTCGTTGGAACTCAACTTTTAAATTACTTAATCAATCTTTTGAATATAAAGATTTATTGTGTTCTTTTGCAGCAAATTATATTCCACAATATCCTATTTTTCCAACTATGTGGAATGTTTGTAGTTCAATTTTGAATATTTTACGAAATTTTAATGATGCTACTCATACACTTAGTAGTGTTTATAAACCAACTTCACATCAATTTTTAATAGAAGCAATGAATGTGGCCGGTGTATTAATGGAAGGAATTAATGTTGAAGAAATTTGTCATGCTGTTTTAGAAATGAGAGAAAAATGGTTACGTTATTATCAATTTATTCCTAAAATTTTTCTTGTTACTATGGTATTTGATCCTAGGTGTAAATTTGATGGTTTAATTGAGTGTTTGTCTAACTATTATTTGTTGTTAGGATTAGAAAATAATGAAGAAATTGATGTGAATATTATAATTTCTAAGGTTAGAACTTTATGCAATCAATTATATGAAGCATATGTTATTGCTCCTAGTAGTGAAGAATCATTTCCATCCATAGCTTCACATTCCTCTTCCTCCCAACCAATGAAATGGGGTCATAAATTTTTAGATCAAATGAGGAAAAAACCTAGATCAAGCTCACATTCGGAGCTCGAAACTTATCTAACCACAGTTTTTGAGTTTGGTGATGATACAGGTTTAAATTTTGAAATTTTGGAGTGGTGGAAAAGGCACAATGAGACATTTCCAACTCTTGCAATTATTGCAAGTCAACTTCTTGCAGTTCCAACTTCAACTGTAGCCGTTGAACAAACATTCAGTAGTGGAGGCAACATTTTGGACGAAAGAAGATCAAGATTGGCTCCAGAATCATTGGAAGCTCAAGTTTGCCTTGATGATTGGGAAAGAGCTAACATGCGACGTCAAGAAGAACTTATCCATTCATCATCATCTGACGAATGGGTTAATGATGGTTCAACAACGGCGACTTCCGACTCCAATGAAGATGCGTAGGATCCAAGTCCATTTTTTATTTTTTTTCACATTTGTAAAAATTAATTACTTGTATTACATTTTTGTTGTAATTATTTTTTAATGAAATTAAGTCTAATTCTATTTTTTATTTTTTATTTTTCACATTTGTAAAAATTAATTACTTGTATTGTATTACATACTTGTTTAGTTGTTTTAATTATTTTTAATGAAATTATTACTTATATTTCTTCAATTTTTAGTAGTGTTTTTTATTAAAAATATGGTTGAGAATATCTATATTTACAATTAAATTTAACAATTAAAAATTGAAACCAAACCGAACCGAACAACGGAACAAGGACCAAAATTGAATACAACAATATTTAAAAAAAATTAAAAAAATTCGGTTTGAACCGGAACCAGAACCGTTGACCGAACCGGCTCAAACCGTTGACCGAACCGGTCCAAACCGTTGACCGAACCGGCACGAACCGAAACCAGAACCGAACCGTCCCAAACTGCCCTTGGGCGGTTCGGTTCAGGTTCAAAGATTTCTTGAACCGGAACCGGCGATTCATGAACCGGAACCGGCGGTTCATGAACCGTGGCCATGTCTACCCTTATGGTCAATTCTCATCCAAGGGTTGGCCAACATGGCCCTAGGCTTAGCCTTGGAGCCCCCACAACCTCTCTAGCAGCAGTCCTCAGCCGAAATCGACGATGGGAGGTGGATGGCGGCCATGGCAGTGTTCACACTACCAGGTTTTGCCAAATTACTTTTTTGTGTAGCGACCCATCAGAGGGTCTAGAATTTATTTAAAAATTATTTAATATCTTATTTAAGTTTATTTCAGAGATTTGACCAAGTATATTTTAATATGTCCATTTAGAGATTTTAATTGAGAAAATAGCATTTAATTATATTTACTTATTGTGGAAATTAAATGCAAGGACATAAGGGTCATTTAGCAAATTGTGATTAGAATTTAATTATTTAATTAAAGTTATATTGAGAATTCAAGTTATTAGTGATTGGGAGTCCATGCGAGAGATGGATTAGAATTAAGAAGTCTCCTAGTTATATTAGGAGTTTGAGATGGGCTTTAGGGCTTCAAAGTATATATATATATAGCTTGATGGCTAATAGCTATTCACGCCATGTGAAGAACAAAAGAGAAAAGAAGAGGCAGAGAGTTAAAAAGCCTTGGCAGTGTCTTGCTTATTGGATTTTCATCGGAAGAGTCGATCAAGAAGATCATAAGGCAAGTATCCTATCTGTAATTTATTTCATTACAGATTCATGTTAGTTTGTTCTCAGATTATTCTAGCTCTTTATTGAGTTCTCATATTTATATCAATTCCAGTGTATATATATATATATATGCATAGAATAGTGAGTGCATGAAGAAGATATGTGTGATTCTTTACAGTGAATCTTTTAAATATGATCTTTAAATCATATTAGCAATGATCTCAAAATACCAAAACTCTTTGTTTTGGGTTCCCAGTTTAATCAGATGGTATGTTCATGTATATGTATGTATATTCATGCGGTATACCATTACCCAGTGACTTATGTTAAGCTATGTATAATTTTTATAGCGATTTCTTTCAGAAACAATTGATTTATCTATCTTGATATTATTCTATATCAATTGGGATTGTTCTCGCAAGATTTCTTTCGAAATGGTGTAGTAATGTTAAGTTTTAATTCAAGATATTGTCTCTGTTATCATGAGTTTTATTTCTGATGAGATTCCAGTCATTTGAATGAGTCTTGTGTCATTCGAATGAGTTTTATGGCATTCGAATGAGCTCTTAGTGTTATCGTTAAATTTTTGTCTTATAATGTATCAGTCATTCGAATGAGTCCTTGGTCATTCGAATGAGTCATGTTTTATCGTATCATTTGTATGTGTTTTTAAAGTTTTGAGTTTGTCATTTGAATGAGTTTTCTTGTCATTCGAATGAGTCCTAGAAGATTTGAATAAGCTGTTGCTTTGTATAGTCTAGCATTCGAATGAATCTCTCTATCATTCAAATGACCCGTGAGTATCCCATTCATTCATTCGAATGAGGGTACTATTGCATTCGAATGAGCCACTTTTTGCCAGTTCAAAAGTTAGAAAATTATCAAATTCATTCAAATGAATTTGTGAGTCATTCGAATGAGTCCTTGATCATATCCGAATAGCCTTTGCTATATATCATCTATCATTCGAATGAGCCTCTGTCATTCGAATGAGTCTTTGTCATTCGAATGAGTTTCTGTCATTCGAATGAGCTTGTTGTAGTCCATTTTTTTCATTCGAATGGGTTGCTATTTAATTCAAATTTCTCCTTATGCTTCATCAATCATCTGAATAGTATCATATGGCATTCAAATGGCTTCCAATAAATTCTTAATGCAAGTCTTAAATTTGATATAAATATTCAATTATTTAAATATTAAATTTTTATGCCAAGATATGATAAAATCCAGTATGTTAAGCCCATACTTAGAAATTGCAGAATCTTTGTATCTCAATATAGCTAATAAAAATCATATACCATGTTTAGCATTTATTATGACATGTTCAGCATTATTTTGTTAGATTATGTGCATACATATTTGTATGAGCATTGAGCATGACCTTATATGGAGTACTACATACCGTGTGCTAGCACTTATATGAGCATTGCATTATGCGCCCCAGGCGGCTTGTCCGCGGGGATCCCACTAGTATCAATTTCAATTATATCTCAGTTATGAGTTACTCGCCTGATGTCGACCAGGGGGCTAGAGGCATATTGCCCACAGTATGTGCTTACAGTTTTTATGTTTGCAGGATTCAGATCAATCAGGTATGTGTTACACTTATGTGGGCCTATGAGCCAAAGTTGCATACCTGCATTTATATTATTATTTATGTGTATTACATTTTGCGAATGCAATCAGATAGTGATTATACTCAGTACAAGTTCAGTAAGTAATTTATTAGTATCGATATTTTTCGATTCAACTTCAATTATTCTTTTCAACTTATTACTTGCTGAGCTTTGTAGCTCACCTTGTACTCTTCACCATTCCAAGTCCTAGCGGGGGAGTACCAGATGTGGGGCCTAGAAGCAGTTGTCAGTAGTGTGTGTACGTGGAGCTGCTCAAGACAAAAGATGTTTGGGAGATTATCAGTTTATAGTGTCTTATCATGTTAGGGTTACTTTATTTTTCAGTCGAGGGCTTGTCCCTTAGATAGACTTTATGGTTTTCTGCTTATGATTGACTCAGAGTTTTATTTTAGTTGATTGAGATATTCATTATGGTATCAGATTTCAGTTTATTAGTCAGTTTTATCTTATTTCCCGTAGCACATCTTCTTGAGCAGTTCTAGGAGAAGGGGGCGTTACATTTTGCCCCTCCAATTTTTGGAATTCCATTTTTGCCCTTTCCAAATAGCCCCTAAACTTTTCATTAATTCCTATACTACCTATAAGTTCCAAACTATTCATTTCCCTCAAGAATTTCTAAAAAATTCATTGATTTGACCTTCCTCGAGCAGTTTACGCAATCTGCACTTTTGCCCGGATGCCCCTAATCGCGTGATTTTGACCTCAAACCTTCACAAATCTCTTAGTTTTGTCGAATATCGCTTATTTGGGCATTTTTACCCTCATAGACTTGTTTTGACATAGACCCTCGCCTTTCATTTATGTTTTGGACATTGCACGTTGACCCGAAACTTTGATAAATTCCATTTTGACCTCTCAATCTCCAAAAATACCTTTGATTTTGAATACTGGGTATTATAAGATATATGAATGCATGATGCAAATACATGAACAAACATATGCCCTAGTGTAACTTTCATGGCTCTCTTGCCCAGTACGGAACCTTTCGGTAGTAATCCCGACCTACTTTCGGGATACTCACAAATGTTGTTCCATCATTATCCTTAGGAAATTACGGCTACACTATCAAGGCGACATCCCAATCCCATGCACGAGTATCAATATGCCAATAATATCGTACCATGTAAAAATTACGAATTTCCATATAATATTATATGAACAAATATGACAAAATGAATATATGATACATATAACTTAGCCACTTTCATGACTATCATGCTCAACATGAGCAAAACATAACATATATAAGCTTTTAGAAAAAAAACCACTCACCTATTACACCAAGTTCAGAACACCTCGAAAAACATGCATCAACTTGATTTTTGTGCCCAACCTCAATTTTCATGCTGAACTTAGAAATCATTTAATCTCGAGCCACAATGATCCTATAAATCATGTTTATACAAGGAAAATATCAATACCTTCATTTCTTCATATTTTCCTCTATTTTTCTTCCATTTTTCTCTCTAATATTCTGAATAAATATTTTCTTAACTGTTTTCTCAAATATTTTTCCACAACAATTCTTAATATTCTAAGAATTTTAAAAGAAAATTTCAGAACTTACCCTGATGCTTTGACTGCAGGCATATCAGGCCTGGTTTACGCGAAATCCAAGAAACTCGAAAATTAAACACCAATTCTTTTTGCATAAACCTCTTTATTTTATTTTTATCTTTTTTTTTTGTATTTTTTTCATAATTTTTCGGCCCTGGATGCACTCTGACGTGCCACCTCCTTCTCCTTCACATGTCTTCACGTGTAGAGGCTGGTTGATGCGTGCACTACACGCGCCAATCTTCTTCCTTGTGCAGATCACCAGCAAACACGAATTGGCCTCAATTGTTTTGGCTTTTCTCCTTTGTTTGAGCTTTGTTTTTCCTCCCGTTTGAATCTACGCCTTCCTTTCTTCATCCTGTATAGGATTATAGCCTCAAACACCTCGATCGGAGGCATTTTTTTTTATTGGCCAAACCCATTCTCCGGCGAAGCTCGATTTTCCAACGAAACTTTGAATCACCCTCAAATCTCAACAAAACTTGCTCAAACCTTCCAGAATCACTCATTCGAACATGGGAAAAAAAAATCCCTTATTCATTTCCCTCAATTCTTCCCCAAACTCACAGATTTTTGAGTTTAAACTTTGCATTATTTTCAGCCATCTCCAAAAGCCTCTATTTATAGGCAACCCCAAGCCTTGCAATGCTCATGGCTGCCCAATCAAATCACTCGGAGGCTTCTACCTGCCCTAGATCAATCCAAAACCCTCGATAAAAGCTCTCACAATTGTTTTTCAAAGGCCCAAAATTCCTTCCATCTTTCAACCGAAATTTCAGCCACCTCCACCGTCGATACGGCCAATTTATCAGCTAATGATAGCCTGGGCCTTGCTCTAAGGCCCCCCATCCACTCCCTCAAGTTCCCTGTGGCCGAAAACGGCGATGAGAGGTGTGGCCAGCAGCTTGGTCGGTGTCCAATCTTCTAAAAATTACACTTTTGCCCTTTTCAAATTCCAAAATTCCAGTTCAGCCCTCTCCACAAAGTCCCCAGGCTTTCCATAATTTAAATTGAGACCCTCAAGTTCTATACCTTCCATTTCATCTTAAAAAATTCCAAAAAAATGCCATTTCGACCTCCCTCGAGCAAAATTACGAAATTACACTTAGGCCCAAATGTATATTTTGACCGTAAATCCTTTTGTTTCAACCTGAAACCACTTAAAGGTTGTTCTAATTAGTAAATCAAAGTCTCCTCAATCTAAGATAAAGGGAAGGATCCTCAAGCAAATCACCATCAGAAGCACTAAGTTTCAGATTGGGAATTATAAGGAGAGAAACAAACTTACTAGCCAATAGACCAGAATCTTCCAATAATTGGAACATATAATGTCGCTGAGAAAAGAATATACACTTTTCAAATTAAGCAATCTCTAAGCCAAGAAAATATCTCAATTTTTCAAGATCCTTAAGTTTGAACTGGCTGTGGATAAACAACTTAAGATCATTTAAAGCTATAAGATTAGGGCCTGTAAGGATGATATCATCCACATACACTAAAAAGTCACAAAAGAAGAACCCATGCCCTTAGCAAACAATGAATAGTTAGATTTGGACTATACAAAACCAAATTGAAAGAGGGCATTGGAAAATTTTGAAAACCACAGCCTTGAAGCTTGTTTTAAACCATAAATTGATTTATGTAACCAGCAAACTAATTACTCCTTTTTTGAACCTACTAGCACTAAAGGTCTATATCCAAGAGGCAAGTCTATAAACATTTCTTCAAAAAGATCCTCATTAAGAAAAACGTTGTTCACGTCTAATTGTACAGGAGACCACTTATTTATAGTAGCAAGAGCCAACAGAATTTTCACAGTGATCAACTTCGCTATAGGAGAAAAAGTGTCCAAAATTTCCAAGCCTTCTTGTTGGGTATATGCTTTTGCATCCAAGCGAGCCTTGTGTCTCTCTAGAGACCTATTAAACTTGTATTTTATTTTATAAATTCATTTGCACCCAATGTCATGCTTATGAAGAGGCAAAGAAGTGACTGTTCAAGTGTGGTTGAGATACATAGCATCTAACTCAGCTTTCATGGCATCTCTCTAATGGGCATGGTGAACAACTTGATGATAGAATTGAGGCTCAAAGTCAGCTGACACTTGAAGGAGAAATGAGCTATGAGCAAGAGAAAAATTTGAATAATAAAGATATTGAGACAAGGGTAAGGACTGTCAGTTGAAGGAGGTGTCTTGTGAGAGAGAAGGCTGCAATGAAAATCCTAAAGGTATGTAGAAGGTTTAACCACCCTAGTATACCTGCAAACGGGAATGACAAGAGCAGAATTGGGAAAATAAGTGGGACTGGCAACAGGGGAAAGAGGATTGATTGTAGGAAAATTTGAAGAAACAATGGGAAATGGAGCATGAGAAGAAGGCAAGTCAGTAGCTAGAATTGGGAGCACCAAATCAGGAAAGGGGTCAACCACTTCATCAGGAAGAGTGATAGAATGAAAAGGGAAAATGTGCTCTTTGAAATTGTACATCCCAAGAAATGAAGATGGATTTGGTGTAAAGATCATAAAGTTTGTAGCCTTTAATATTTGGAGGATAACCAAGAAAAATGCAAGCAGTGGCCCTAGGATTAAATTTTGATCTATGAGAATGCAATGTGGAGGCAAAACAAAGACTACAAAACACTCGAAGAGAGGCATAATCAACTAGTGAATGGTATAACAATTGATAAGGTGTTTTAGAATGCAAGAGAGGAGAATGGGTTTTATTTATCAAGAAAGTCGAAGTAAGAATGCAATCACCCCAGAACTGAATGGGAATCCTAGATTGAAAAAAAGTGCTCGTGCCACATTTAAGAGATGTCGAAGTTTCCTTTCAACCATTGAGTTTTGTTCAAGCCTCTCAACACGTGAAAACTAGTGTATAATTCCTTTTGAGACAAAATAATCGACAAATTTAAGTTCATGGGCATTGTCTAACCTAAACCTTTTAATGACCTTATTGAATTGAGCCACAACCAAAGAAAAAAATTTAGGGATAATGTCCTTAGCTTCTGATTTATGTCTCATAAGGAATACCCAAGTATATCTTGTGCAGTCATCAACTAAAGTCAAGAAATACTTATATCCAACATAGGTAGGCACATGATAGGGACCCCAAGTGTCATAATGAATCAAATCAAACGCATTTTGTGATAGATGATTATGAGATATAAAAGACAGTCTCCTTTGTTTAACCAAGGGACAAACAGAACATAAATCCTTATCATTATTATTGAATTGAAGTTGAGACTATTAAATCCAATCTTTTGAAAGAAAGATGCCCTAGCCTCTTATGCCAAATAGTCTTACTAACATGAGCTATTATGGCTACAAGAATCTCGAAATCTACTACACCAGAAATGAGAGGTAAAATTGAGACTCATGGAATTTTACCTTGCCAATCATCTTCAAAGTGTGTGTATCCTGTATTGTACAGGCATGAGAGGTAAAATTGAGACTCATGGAATTTTACCTTACTAATGCACTCACTAAAATGAGGTTAAACTTGAAATGAGGCACATATAGGACATTGTCTAACACGATATGTGAAGTAAGATTAACACGACCCATATATTGAACTAAAATTTGTGTGTGGTTTGGTAAAGTAACATAAGCATCCCAAATAAGCTTCAACTCAACAAAGGATGCATGATTAGAACACACATAACTTGTGGCTTCAGAGTCCAACACCCAATGATTAGGATTACTAATCAATGAACTGATATTAATAGAAAGACAGGTACCTGATGCCTGACTAGAAGAAGAAGGGGCACCAGGAGAAGTAGATTCAACATTTTCCTGTTTGGTAACTGTGAGGTGAGAGCTCAGCATGCTTAAAAGACTCTGATATTGCAGTGGACTTAGGGACTTCATAAATCTTCTTACTTCTTTAGTCTAAGAAGAGCTAGAGATAAATCCTAACACCTGACTAACAATAGGATTTTTAGTATGATTATTTACAGCCATTTGTTCAAAATTATTTCCCCTTTCTCTAGGCTTATATTCAGGAAGATATCCATGAAGTTTATAGCACTTATCTATGGTATGTCCACTAAACCCACAATGGGTACAGAAAGACCTCTCTCTCTTCTAATTTTTACCCTGATTAGGCCTATGTGTGTATGTCAACGTTCGGAGTTGGTTAACTATGATTCATAGGCCCGCAATGAGATAATGAGCACAAATGCAAAGAGGAGGAACAAATAATAAGACGTACACATAAAGTTTTTACGTGGTTCAGCCAGAATGATACCTAATCCACGACTATTCTCTAGTTATTCTGGCAGAGTAACAGTATATTATTATTGTCCATCCTCTCTACAATGGTTTTTCACCCTGATTTATAGTATGGGGTGTTTGCAATTTACATAAAATCCAAAGTAATAGGATAATATCATGGAGACAAGATGTCCTTATCAATTCCATAAATCAGGAATGGATTCCGTATTACCAGGGATCTAGTTTGCCTCAAGTAAAGTAGGTGGGTCCCACATTCATTTATTCAGCGGCCTTGTTATTATGCTAGCTGAACGGTTAAGCTAGCGAGCTAGAAGCATTGCTTGGAGCTCGCTTAGTTAGGCTAGCGAGCTGGAAGCATTGCTAGGAGCTCGCTTGGTTTTGCGGTCTGAGCTCGGGTCTCAGCGACATGTAACCTTGTTCTGATGAGCTCGGTCTTAGGTCTTTTGAGCTTCAGGAGATTGGGTCGGCCTACTGAGTTGAGTCTAGCCCATAAGAAGTGATCTAAGAAATACATAAGGAAATACATGACATACTTAGTGTGATAGTATTCAGCTAAAGACTTCTAACCACCACATGTACATTTTCCACACGAACAAGTTGGCTTATAGCTGCTAAATTCATCCCAAATGACCTTTGATTTGGTAAAATAGGCACTGATCAATAATTATCCTTGTTGTAAGTTCATCAATTCTCTCCTTAGTTGAAAGATTTGAGGACCATTAGCTTGTTGATATCTTTCTTTTAATTCATTCCATATGCCATAAGTAGAATTAGAAAAAATGACACTTGTCGAGATTTCTTTAGAGGCAGAATTCAATATCCATGAAATCACTATATTATTGTTCTGGATCCAAGAATTGAGAAAGGGATCATCACCTGATGACCAGGAAATCAAGCCATTTACAAACCCTAGTTTTTTCTCTACCAAGAGTGCGATGACCATGGCACGGCTCCAGGACAAGTAGTTGTCTCTCGTCAATGGTTACGAAATTAGCAATAGTCTAGGATTGTCGAAGTGGTGCAATAGTAATGGCTTAAGATAATGTCAATGGCAGAGTTCCTTTTTGACGGAGAAGATATTTCTAGAAACATATTCTCCATAGAACAAGTATTGACGATCAAGGAAGAAAAAGATAAATCAATAGCAGGAGATTGCCATAGAGAGAGATTGATTAGATCTTCGATCAAACGAGATTGCTGTCACAGAAAATAAGAAACTCCGAACAATGGAGATGCACAAAACTGAACAATGGAGATTCAATCTAAAAGAGTAAACGTACCTAAGGCTTGGCAGAGATCGTCGAATATCAACAAAGAAGGAATCATGATCGACAGCCAAAAACGAAATCGCGAGCCTAGAGTTTAGAAACGCTCTAATACCATAACAAAGCAAAGGAGAGAGAGACAAAATATAATAGAGCCTCATTGATCTTTCCATTAATTGGATCTCAGTCTTTAAATAGTAGCCCTAAAACTAATACATCAATATTACAAAAATACCATTCTTCAACAACAACAAAATAACAGAAAAACAAAATACAAACTAATAACAGTTAAAATGCTAATATACCAAGCTCCAAAGTAAAATACAATGAAAACCCAAATACTTTGTTAAGTTTTGTGATACTATATGCTAGTTCTAAAAAGTAATATATATTATATTTTGTTCACGTATAAATTAAATTCAAACGATTTGATTATTTTCCTATTTTTGATAATGACTAAGTTAAGACATAGAAGTTAAATATTTAGAAGTTAAATAGAATTTTAAAAGTATTTAATGGAACAAATGACTTCTACACTAACAAAATTAAGATACCAGTTTCAAAGCAAGTCTTGCAGTTGTCATTTCCAAAAAATTTCTTCAACAAAATAAACAGACAGAAAAATGGTAGCTAGGAGCTGAAATAAGAGAAAAATACTTGGAAATTAATTAAACACTTCAATGGTGTAAAAATGGTGTGTTGGGTTTTTGCATGGAGAATTATTTCTAGAAGATTAAGAATAGAACCTATTAGAATGAAGATGAAGTGCGATTGTATTTTTTTACAAGTTAGATTAGTTAACTTAGTGGTTATATTATGAGGGTTATTTTAGACATTGAGTATATAAAATAACCTGTTGTAATTAACACCCCCTATGTTCTATAAATAGGAGGTGAGGGCTAGGCAGTCACATAGAACATCATTCACTCATTCAAACTATTTTCTTTGAATGCAAGTGAGATTGCCGAGCGAGAGAAAGACTTAGAGGGAAATTTTGTCTTTGTATTCTCTTGTGTGAGAGAGAAAAGAGAGTTATTGTAATCTTGTTCAAGCAGTTTCTAATGGAATTGGCTCTCAAGATCAAGGCTGGATGTAGGATTGCATATTGCAATCTGAACAAGGATAAATTAATGCCTACTGTTTGGTGTGATTGCTCTTTTACTTTAATTTCTTTTCTGTTTTTCATTTCCAGTTTTACATAATTTATTATGGGTTGATTTTTGGGTGAGGAGTGGAGAAAGATTGGAAAACTAGAGTATTGAATTGAGTTTCTAAGAGATCCTAATCCTAACAAATTGGTATCAGAGCCAAGACCTCTTTCAAGAATTGCCAAGAACCCTAGAAATCAATAGGATTCTTCCCTAAAATGGCTTATGCGGCCTTTACTGCTAGTTATGACATTGGGAAGTTCGATGGGTCTAATGATTTAGACTCTGGAGAATGAAAAAGAGAGCTTTGTTGGGTAATTTAGGATTTGAAGAGGCTCTTGATGGAGAGTCAAAAATGTCGAATGATTATCCTAAAGAAAAGAAGAAGGAAATCATCAAGAAGGCATACAACACCCTAATTCTAAGTTTAGGGGACAAAGTTATTAAAGAAGTTTCAAAAATGGAAATTGCAGCAGAGTTATGGCTCAGGTTAGAGAGTTTGTATATGACCAAATCCCTATCTAGTAGGCTGTTCTTGAAGGCAAAATTATTTTCCTTTAAGATGCAAAAAGGGCAGGAATTGCATAGTCACATAGATGAGTTTAATAAGTTGAGTTTTGACTTAGAAAATATAGATGTGAACTATGATGATAAAGATAAAGCCCTTGTGTTATTACATTCTTTACCTAAGTCATATGAAACTTTTGTGGATATCCTTAAACATGGTAGGAATACACTAACCTTAGAAGATGTTATAGGAGAAATGAATTCTAAGGCGTTACAACAAAAAAATAAAAGGAAAAACTGCTGGAGATGTCCTTACTGCAAGAAGTGGGACTAAAAAGAGAGAGTTTAAACCAAGGGGGAAGTCTAGATCCAAGTCTAAGAATGGCAAAAAACAGTTTAAATGTTATCATTGCCATGAAGAGGGTCATATTAAGAAATTCTGCCCTAAAAGAAAGAAAGAATTTATGGAAAAATCAAATTCTAAAATTTCATCCTCCCTATGTGAGTATGATTATGATAGTGTGAATGCATTGGTTACATCTTGCCCAGGTATTACATTCTCCACCCCTTAATAAATTTCGTCCTCGAAATTTAACTCGTGATAATTGAATCACTACTATTGCTAATAACTCCCAATTGTAATATCCTAAATATATCATTCCCATTCCTTGGCAATCATTCCTTGCTCACGTCTTAACACGATCAATGCATACCAAACATGTTTCTTATTTTCCAGAATATCTTGTTGTAGCTCTAAACAGGCAGTTTACACACATCCCAAGATAACTCATAATACTTAATATCATTTCTAATCATGTCATCAGAACCCATTTTATTTGACTCCTAACTCTCCCAACCCACTCTGATGCTAATGGATATGCCATGATCATAAAAAATTATCAACATTTAATTGAGCTAACTCAGCGTACCTTTCTCCATTGTCGGGTAGATCTCTTCATCATCTTTTGATAGGCAGAAAACTCGTCTAGGGCGAGTTTTTTGTGGCTCATTCGCTTTTCCCAATTGCTCCACCTTCTGCCTCTTTGGACATTCGCTCGAGTAATGACCAAGTTGTTGACACATAAAACATGTGATCCTCATTCGATTCCCGGTCAGAGGTGCCCTTTTATTCTTAGGGCAGTCCTTTTCCTTGTGTGCTTCTTCGCCGCATGTAAAACAGCGGACATGTCTTTGGAAACATTGTCTCCCTGAGTGTATCTTGTTGCATCGGGGACACGACCCACTATCTTTGGAGTTCCTTCCATCTGATTTATGTTTCCTACCTTTCGGATCTTTCTTCTTTTCGTCCGATCTAATCAATCCGACACATAGTAGATTAGTCTTCGTGGCTAAGGCTCTATCCAACGCCTCGTTATAGGTGTCCATCGTCCACGAGCTAAGAGCTTGCTACAGTCCCACTTTCAGTCCACTCACAAACTTCTATGCCTTTTGCCACTCATCGGCTTTGTACATAGGCACGTACCTAATCAGTTGAGTAAACTTGACGTCATATTGAGTCACTGACATCTTGACAATCTGCTTCAACGTCATGAACTCCCAAGTCTTTTTTTTTCTCTAGCTTCGAGGAAAATATTTTGCGTCAAACGTTTCCTTGAATCTTGCCCAAGTCACAGGTTGAGCTTGCCTCGGCCTTGGATCTTGTTCCACTTGCCTGCGTGTCCTCTTCAAAGCTCGTTGGGCTGATTGCCACCATCGTGCAACTTTTTCCTCTAGCATAAATGTAGCACAGTTAACCTTCTCTTCGTCACTGCACTACAAATGTTGTAGCAGCTTCTCAGTTTGCTCCATCCAGAACTCCGCCATGTAGGGGTCGTCTTCTGCTTTTCCCCTGAACATCGGGGGTCTTTGTCGGCGATACTGTAACACCCTGTGTTACCGGTGTTAGAAAATAAGATAAAATTCCAAAAGTACTCTTTGAGTGAGAGGCAAGAAATGAAATGATGGGCCCTGGGAGGGGCATTTTGGTAATTTAATCAGTGAGCGGTCTGGTGGGCCCTAGGGGCAGTTTGAGAATAAAGTAACAAATTGTCGAATTAATGGCAGAAAATGCCGTAAGACTTGGATGTCCAGAAAATGGGGCAAGGGATTGTCGAACATTTCGAAATGAGACTAATGACTCTAAGATAAGTCAGATCGGGAATAATTTTCGGTACACCTGCGATATAATCTTAAGTTATTGGCTGAATCGAATGTTTGAGAGGGCCAATAAGTAAATCATCGATATGGTAGAGGGACCCTAAGGGTGGCCCGATTTTATAAATAAGTCAACCCTATAGTATTTTCAAATTGAGATAAGGTCTTATGAAGGTACAGGGACGAGATCGGTCTTAACGAATAATGACCGATTATTAATTTTGAGAAATCAAGATTTTAGTGTCTTGAGGGCAATTATTTAAGACCTTAGAGGGTCTAAATGTGATTATTAAAAATTCTCTAATTGGGATTATGGATTATTAACAGGGTTGATGCGAAATTATAAAATAATTATGTGTGTTTTGGTGAAATTTAATATGTATAATTAAATGTAATATAATTATATATATTATATATATGTGTGCAATGGATGCGCATTGGATGCGAGAGCTGGCTGGGCATTGGATACCCAGCTTCAACAGTGGCCTTCTTCCTTGGATTCGAAAGAGAGAGAGAGCAATGAGGGAGAAGAGTGATGGCCGAGAGATTGAAGTGAAGGAGCTCGAGAGATCGGTCAAGAGAGAGAGAGAGAGCTCAAGGCGGCAGCGGCCATGGCTGCCATTTGATGGCCGATGATGGAAGAAGAAGAAGGCAGTGGCCAACCAGCGAGGGCGCGCGACGGAGCTCGTGGAGGTTGGCTAGGTGCGTCGCAGTGGCTGCCTGGATGCGTCGATGGCCGGCCGAAGCCAGCGGTGGTGGCAGCGGCGGTGCGTGCAAGCTGTTTGGGAGAGGCTGCCATGGCAGCTCGCGATGGCAGCGACCAACGGCGGCTGGCGGTTGCGCGGCAATCGGCGGCGAGCTGGAGGGCAGCGGTGGTGACCGGCGGGTGGCGGCAACGTGTAGGCGGCGTGCGCAGGTCAGCCGCGCGTAGAAGATGGTGAATAGTACGCGCGCGGGAGAAGCCAGGGAAGAAGAGAAAGGAAAATAAAAAGAAAAAGAAAAAAAAAGATAATAAATAAATAAATAGAAAGTATGGAAAATTCTGGAAAATGGGGAGAAATTCCGAAAAATTCCAGAAAATTCTGGAATTATTCCAGAAATTAATTTGGGGTTTGAGGAGCATGTCGGAAGCTCAAAAATGGGATTTTGGGCGTAAGTGGAGGCTCGGGAGCCAACGCCGGTATGGACGTCTGACCGATTTTCTCTTCCAGATTAACCGAGGTAAATTAATATTTTCTTCTTAAGTTATTAGCATTAAGCGAGTTAATGTAAATTAGTTATTTATTGGATTAAATCCTATGTTGGGGTTGTTTGGAAATTTATTGATGGTTGGTTTATGTCGTGGTTGGTGTTGTTTGGAGATAGTGTTGATGAGTGATTGTACGATGTAAGCAAAAGCAAAGACATCGATTAACGTCTGATGTATGGTTGGTCTTTGTGTGTTTGCCTCTAGGTTTGACTGGGAAGGCAATGATCCTAGAGGAACTTGAAATTCAGGTTGGAATTTGTGCTGAGACAGAGATGAGGTTTCGAGCCAGGTAAGGGATGACCCCATGTGGAGGTGGCCTTGCAAGTTGGTAAATATGTTTGACAATGTTTTTATGTTACATTGGCATGTAGTGGTTATACCTTGTGTGATGCAAGACCTAGTGGACCTATAGTCGTATGGAGGACTAGTGTGGTGGGGGCGGATAGGTTGATGCCTCAAACCTTAGTGGGTTGTGAGGATGAGTAAGCCTAGCCTTATTTGCATTCATTTGTCATACATAAACACGATTATATTCATATTTACGTACATTGCACCCTTACTGAGTCTTTATGACTCATGAGGTTTTACCTCATGTGTAGATATTGCAAGTCCAGATGCAAGCAGGGATTATGTCGGGAGGTTGAAGTGGCGACTAGCGTGTTGCCGCATTATAAATTGTATTATCTCCTCTATATATTCATGTCGTGGTATGTATATATATATATATATCCGTGTAGATGAATGTGTATGTTATTGGGCACTGGATTGTATCCAGTTTGTTGTAATCGGTATAATGTAGTATACGATTGTGTAGACTTTTGGATGGCAGTGGCTTGTTGGGTGAAGCCAAGCTTATGAACAGGAAAAGATCAAGGCGGCACTTCCCATAAATCCCCAATACTCAGTAGGTATTTATTGTGCTAGTTATTTTGCCTGGGTCACCTTTAGCTTGTGATGAGACGAGTTGAAGAAAGGTGAAACTCACTTGAGATTCGAGTCTCATCCGCTGTGTTTCTTTTTATGTTTTGGGACCCACTCCTTGAGTAGAGCGAAGGGAAGGACGAAGCCTAGCCCCACCGAGGACGTTTCCCGATGAAACATAGTCCATCTCTTCATTGGTTTGGTGTTACGTGTGAGTAATCCGGTTGATTATTCACTAGTAGCGCCCGTAGGTGGGAGCAGGTCGTTACAGATACTGATCCAACACATGAGTGGTATGCCTTGGCGGCTTGTTACATGTGTCAGCATGCCCTCTAAAATTCTTTCCATTCGGTCAAGCCTATTCTCACTAGGACCTAATCGCTCTTCTTGCCGTCCATCGCTCGTGACATGATTCGCAGAACGACTGCGATGACTGCTACTACTGTCACTCTCATCTCGTTCTTTGAGATCCGTGACTCTCCAAGTTTTCACCATCTGAAAAGGAAAAAATACTTTCTTAATCATTGCTAAACTCACTTAAAGATAATATCTATCTTGCTACCCGTTCTTTCAGGTCCCACAACCATCAAAGGTACCCTGTCCAAATCTTAATTCATAAGTAGCCAAAATTTCTAGTCTCCAATAGCCTTTACGGGATTCAATCCTATATCCCAGCCATTTCATTTTCTAGATCAACATTTGAACTAACACACTTGACTCGTTCCCATGAGTCGTTTCCTTTAGGTAACCCTACCTCGATCCTCACAACATTTATTTTGAGATCCCTATCATCAAAATCGATCTTTCGAATCCTTAAACTCTATTCTCAACAACACTTATCGAATCATCCTAAGTTCAATATCCCTAGGATCCTCGACCAAAATCAAATTAGTCTAACTCGACCATCCCTGATAACTACTAGTTATCCCATTTCTCCACGTATGGATTTCAACTATTGACCTCAAATCGATAGTTTCTAAATTTCAAACGAAATCTGTAATCCTCAAATAACCTTCGCTCTAATCAGAGTCCTTTAAATTTGAAACTTTCGCTCTGATACCAATTGTAACACCCCGTTCTCCTAGGGCGTTAGGTAATGTAAGATTTCGGGGATATTTTTTTCCCAATCAACAGAAACTCAACACAAAATCGTTCCTCGAAGATCCTGTTACACCTTCTCAGTATATCAATTATGAACCATCAATAAACTAAGACAGGTTCATCATCTCAAATGCGTAAGCTAGATCAAAACCTTAACAAGTCATAACCAAAACCACATTTTTCATAATATAAAGTCAAACTAATGTTTACATGACGTCATCAAAAGTAACTACATAACTGAAAACGACATGAAGTAAACTATCCACTAATCATCGTCACTCCTTGGCGATCCTTTTCCCTTTCGTACCACTGTTTTCACCTGGAATATTTGAATATTCCAAAAACAAAGTCCATATTAGATGATGAATCATCAAAGTGAGAGTTCAAAACACATTTTTCATGAATGAATGCAAGACATGAAACAAACCAATACACTCGGTAAGCCCTAGCCCAAGGAAATTCCAAGCGCTTAACCCTATCACGGGAAAGAGCAATCTCTCTAAAAGCTATGCCACCATACCGACATATCGACATGACGCGATTCTAGCTTAAGAGGGGCAAGTCAACGCATCTCTCCAACATCTCGGGAACAATCGTTACCAACTCCTAGCCCAGGAGGGTCACATCAATGCAGGAACCCAGCTCACCACATTTACGTCAGAGATTACATTCCCACTCTAAGCATCCAGGCATCACAACACAATCCCAACTCCAAAATTTCACATGGACCACCTAGTCATCTTAGTGCAACTTCCCTGACCAAATAGCCTGGCACAAAAATCAAGACGATTATCCCAGCATACTCACCAGCACAAGATACCCCTATTATTCAGTCACGCCCTTGGAGAATTATGGCTACACTATTCAGACAACATCCTAGGCTGACACCCACATGAACAACACAATATGGACCACCTAGTCATCCTAATGCAACTTCCCTGGCCAAACGGCCTGGCACAAAAACCAAGGTGGTTATCCCAAAATGCACATCAGCACAAGATACCCCTATTATTCTGTCACGCCCTTGGAGAATTATGGCTACACTATCTAGACAACATCTTAGGCTGACATTCCATACAAACACACAAAACGCAAGACAATGCCACATTTCACAATTCAATGCATCATATAAACAACATTTTATAAAATGCAATGCACAAGTACAAAATGTTTAGGGACGAACCTCCCTCATAAAACCAACCGTCACTGGTTATCGTTTGCATGCAACAAAATCATTTTGCATGAAATCTCAATACATTTAGATAGAACAAACACCAAGTTTTTAGGGTAGAAGCACCTACAGTAAATCAAGTTTTGAGCGCGAACACTCACCTCAAATGTATTTGGATCGCCCCGATTCTCATGCACTACCTCGATTTGTGTGTCAAATCACAAACACTTGAATTTATTCTCAACATCGAGCCATAACACTTCCTAAATATCATATTTAATTAAAGAAGCATCAAAATCTATTTTCCTTATTTTTTTCATAATTTCTTCTATTTTTCTCTCAATTTTCACCTTGATAATTTCAAAATAATTATTTCCTGAACCTCTTTTCCAAATATTTCAACACAATAATTCCTAAAATAATTTAAGGAAAATATTGGAAGAAGAAATATCAAAAGTGCCCTTCTCACGCGCCTAGCGCATGGCTGCGTGTGGAGTATGGCGCATGGAGCTCACGCGCCACCTTCTTCTTTAATTCTTCGGCCGACAACGACGACTCCAATGGCTAAACAAATGGTACCCCCATGAAGCCTTAAAGAGTCGATCACGATGGCACCCTTTTCCGGTCGAAAGGACACTGAAATGTGCCCTAAACGGGCAGTTGCAGGCCGCGATAGGTGGTCCGCCTGGGGTTTTCTGACCGAGCTTCAAACAGCCATCAAATGCACTCATTTGCTTCCCAAATACTCCAGAAATGATACCCACACACCAAGGAGAAAAATTCCTCTATCCCTTGCCTTCGATTTGTCCTCAAACTTGATGAATTTGATGCCAAAATCTTGAAGTTTTCAGCCCCCTTTTATAGCAAAAAATCGGCCACATCTCAACCAATCACCGGCCGAGGCTTGGCCTCCAAACTTCCCACGGCCGTATACTACCTCCCCCAAGTCACCCTTGGCTGTCCCATCATCGGAATCGGTGACCACGTGCGGTGGAAGGCTGCAGCCATATTTCTTCCTTGCGTTCATACCACTAACTTTCCATAATTGCACTTCAACCCCCATTTATTTCTTCAAATGCCATTTTAGCCCTTTCCAAAACACCCCTGAACTATCCAACAATATCACTAAGGCCCACAAGCTTTGTACTCTTTGTTTAACTCTCGAAATTTTTGAAAAACTATCTTCTTAACCACCCTCGGGTAAATTTAAAAAATTACACTTAGGCCCAACTGGTCGATTTGACCTTAAATCCATTAGTTTCAACTCAAAATCGCTCAAGGGTTGTTTCATATACAAAATCTAAGTCCTCAAGACACTCCGTTGACTTTTTAGATGTTCCCTACATCGATTCGATTTTCTCAGCCCGGTAGATAACTGTACCAAAAATTGTTCTCGATCCCACTTCTTTTGATGCCTAAAATCATAACTCAAATTACTCGTTAATACCATTATATTTTCCTTAGCTATCTAGGGTTTGGAGTACTCCCTCCAGTAGTTTCGATCACTTAAGACTGCAATATTGTACCCTACAGCCTCTTTCTTTCGATAATTCTGGTTATACCCTTCATCAAATACCATTTATCCCTTAAAAGATTCCTGGGTATTAAAAATATCCCTAGGAGAATTAGATAAAAATGGCCATTCCTATAAAGGGCATGGTGGAGTTTTAAGGGTATCAAAGGGATGGCTCACATTAGTGAGTAGGGACTCAGAGAACTGTCCAAACAGGGTATCCTAGGGGCTAAAAATTTAACAGATTTGGACCAATGTGAAACATGTATTTTTGGAAAGTCTTCCAAGGTAAAATTCCCTAAGAAAGCAAACCACATATCTAAAGCCCTTTTAGAATACATTCATTCTGATTTATAGGGCCCTAGTCAATCTTTAACACATTGTGGGGTAAGGTCTTCTTTGTCTATCATAGATGATTTCTCCAGGATGGTTTGGGTATATGTAATTAAATCAAAATGTGCAACTTTTGAAGCTTTCAAAACTTAAAAAACCTTAACAGAGAATTAGAAAGGTATGGGAATCAAGATTATTAGAACAAATAATGGTCTTGAGTTTTGTAACAAAGAACTTGCTCAAATGTGTAAAGAAAGTGGCATCCTTAGGCATCTGATAGTTCCCGAAAACCCCAAGCAAAATGGCCTAGCTAAGAGAATGAATAGGACCATTTTAGAAAGGGTGAGATGCATGTTAATCCATGCTAGGTTGTCCAAATCATTTTGGGGAGAAGCTGTTACAACAGTTTCCTATGTAATTAATAGGTCTCCTTCTGTTGCAATAGAGTTTAAAACACCTTATGAAATGTGGCATGGCCATAAGCCAAGCTTAGAGCATCTAAGGGTATTTGGCTGCATTTCTTATACACATGTTAAGCAAGGGAAATTGGAGCCTAGAGCCTAGAGCCAAGAGGTGTTTATTCATAGGTTATCCTAATAGGGTAAAGAGAAATAAGTTATGGGCCCTAGAAGAAGGATTGCCAAGGACTTTGGTTAGTAGGGATGTGACTTTCAGTGAAGATACTTTCTTAAAGGATGATAAGATAGGTATTCAAAAGGATATGATAGTGAAATGGAAGGCTGTTGAGATGGAACAACAAGTTCAAGATGCTGCCATGAATAATCCCATGGAATTGGCAGCAGATCAGCACACTGACAATGTTGATTATCCTTTGCAAATGGACCAACATGATGTTGATCCTGATTCCCCTACCTTAGAGAGTTTCCAGTAAAGTGGCAGTGATGATCCCTCAAGTTCTAAGAGATTCCAACTTTCTGTAAGTGTTGGATCTTCAGGTTTAAATAGTTCCCCTAGTATAGGTAGGTACAATGTGGCAAGAGATAGGCAAAGGAGGAAGGTTAGACCTCCTATTAGGTATGGATACTCTGATTTAGTCTCATATGCACTGTTATGTGTAGAAGAGACAGCTAGTGATGAACCTCGTACATATGAAGAGGCTATGAGATCAAAGAATTCCAAGTTATGGTTGGATGCAATGAGATCGGAAATGGATTCCCTTAATAAGAATAAAACTTGGGTTTTAGTTGATAAACCCTTAGGTAAAAGGGTGGTAGGCTGTAAGTGGCTCTTTAAGATTAAAGAAGAGGCAGGTAATGAGCAAAAAACCTAGGTATAAAGTTAGGTTAGTAGTAAGGGGATTCACCTAAGTGGCTGGGGTAGATTTTAATGAGATTTTCTCACTAGTAGTGAGACATACCTCTATTACAATCTTGCTTGCAATGAAAGCCCATTTGGACTTAAATCTAGAGAAAATGGATGTGACCATCGCATTCCTTCATGGTGAATTAGAAGAGGACATTCTAATGGATCAACCTAAGGGATTTGAGGTTAGGGGTAAGAAAGAGCAAGTATGCTTGCTAAAGAAATCCTTATATGGACTTAAGCAATCTCCTAGACAATGGTATCAGAAATTTGATACATTCATGATCAACCAAGGCTTCAAGAGAAGTGCCATTGATTGTTGTGTCTATTTTAAGCATATTTCATTTAAAATCGTTATCTATCTCCTTCTTTAAGTGGATGACATGTTGATTGCTAGCTAATCAGATATGAAAATTCATAGGTTAAAGTTGTAATTAAATTCAACTTTTGAGATGAAGGAGCTAGGGGAAGCAAGAAAGATTTTAGGGATTAAAATAAAAAGAAATAGACAAAAGAGGTTAATCAAGTTATCTCAAAAAGCATACCTAGAGAAATTAATTAAGAGATTTCAAATGCATAATGCAAAGGAGGTAAATGTTCCTTTTGCACAACACTTTAAGTTATCCCACAACCAATCACCTAATGATAAAGAGAGTATAAGAGAAATGAGAAAGATACCCTACTCTAGTGCAGTAGATAGCCTCATGTATTGTATGGTGTGTACTAGGCCAGACTTAGCCCATGCTATGAGTGTTGCTAGCAGGTTTATGGCTAATTTGGATAAGGAACATTGAGCTGCAGTAAAATGGATATTTAGGTACCTTAAAGGATCAATAAACATGGCTTTAGTTTATGGTGGAGTTTGTGAAGAAGATGAGCCTAATATACTAGGATTCACTGATGCTAATTATGCAACAAACTTAGATAGAAGGAGGTCATCTACCGGTTATGTATTTAAGCTATGGAATGTTACCATAAGCTGGAAAACAAATTTGCAATTGGTAGTGGCACTCTCAACCACTAAGGCTGAGTACATAGCGGTTACAAAAGCTATGAATGAGAGCCTATGGTTAATTTTGGAGATCAATATATGAAGTATTAAAATATTATTCTGATGTGTTCAAGTTAATTTTGGACCGGATCCTCATTGATGACTGCATCAAGAAAGAAGCTCGACATGTCATTTAAGTGTAAAAATGGAGAAAGCCACTGCTTCAAGCTAAGATGATACGCGGCCTCCTCAACGAGGAGCCGTATGTGTGAAGAGTTGTTTCTACGCGGAAGGAATTGTAAGGGAAGAATTAGGGCATTAATGTATTTGGAGGCAAAATTGAAATTTAAGTTAGTATATATATATATATATATATATATATTTTTGCTTTATTTTATTAAATAATCGCAGGAACAGGCCTCTTAGCCAATTTGTAAACTTTTCTTGGCCATATATTAATATAATTCCCCTTTTAAGCCCAATTGAAAGTGGAGATTTTCTTTGACGAGTCAATTTCGTGAATTTCACTTCAATGTTTATGTTTAACAAAAAAAGAAATCGATAATGTGAATTTACATATTTATATAATTAATAAGGTTGTGAAGCATTTTTCGTAAGTCACAGCACAGCACAAAGTAGATGCAACTTTGAATCTTTAATTCCTTTTTTTTTTCTTATAAATATGTTGTGGCAAATTAAGTTAACAGGGTTTGTGTGTGCAGTGTTTTTAGTCACATTAATAAAATGTAATGTAATGGTCCAAAAACCATTACATTTTTTTTTTTTTTGAAAGCTTAAAAAAAACAATTACTTGATATATAGGACTTTTAGATAGTGCTTAATTAGGTACATGAAATGAATGAATGAATATATATAGTCTAAATGTCACAATATATATAATATTACAGAAAATAATTAGCAACATGATTATATATATATACATATATATGTGCAGATTTTACCTATGCACACATGCGTGTGTGTGACCTTAATTTTTATGAACTACTAATTATGACACATCGATCATCAAAAATGAGATGACTTGCATTCCTTCTCCTCCTCAAATTAATTTCTTATATATAAATAATTAATTAATGATTTGACTTGTTCTAAATATGCGAATGTATCATACATGCATACATACATAAATCATGCAGTTTCAGTCATTAGCAATACATATATATGATATGTATATGTACGGCCATAATAACGTGTCTTAGGCAGGGTTTCAAACTATAATACCATATATACAGTGTCGTATCTGAGATTTTAAGATCCTAAAGTGAAATATAAAAATGGATCTCAAATCGTAGCAACTAACCGTTAAAATTTAAAGACTTGAACTGATAAATCATGCAGTTTCAGTTAGCAATACATATATATGTATATGTACAGCTATAATAACATGTGTCTTTGGTTAGACTTCAAATTGATAATACCATATATAATTCATACGTAATGTACTTTTACATGCATGTAATATAAGCGTGCACATATATATATATATATTTTTTATTTTTTTCATGTTCAACACAAAAATACGTACGTACATTTTTACAAAAGGCAATTACTTAAGTAAATATGACTAACTTTGTCAACTCATCAAACAAGATATGCATCATGATGACAAAAATAAGGATGCATTAATTAATCATGTTTTTTTTTTTTGTATATAGAATAAACTAATGAGTTTTTGAGAATAATTAAATAATATATATGAAATCGAGGTCAAATTAATTTTAAAATTCAAATAAGAAGTTGATAGAAATTAAGTTACATATATTAATTTCACGTGTTTGGTATCTAAAATCTAGAGAGGGACAATTTCAAGAATAATTAAAAAAGTGACACAAATTTAATTTACAACCATATTATCTAAGATTAGATATTATTCTATTAGATTACAATACTAAAAAATAATATAAAAGTAATTTAAGAAATAATATAAAATAATACAAAACAAAATAAATAAACAAAATAACAAAATAAAAATATGATAATGGATGAGTCGCTTGGAATCTTCAAAGCCCAGCTCCCTCTTGTTTAATTTCTTCAACACGCCTTCCTGATTAGAATTTGAGATAATATTATGTTCCTCAGGAGAGCCAATAAACCTACTCAATCTCTGTGTTACAGAATGTAAGTTTTCGTTCAAAGATTCTTCGTTCCCATCATAATCATCATCATTCTCGTAAACTAAATGTATCCCGCACTTCTCAAGGGTAACTCCAGGATCAAATGGAGGGTTGCGCCTTGCCACCTGTATTTTGTCACCGTCTTCTAGTATTGTAACTAATGGATGACAATCCGGATATCTGCACAAATAAAGTTGATCCTCCTGCGAAGATGGGACTCCTCTTAAGTACAATGCATGATTAAAAACTGCTCTACTCACCCTGAGGATCTTTGCTTCAACCTCGACAATAACAGGCAACTCGTATCTTGAATCATGTTGGATTTGAGAGTTAATGGAGACAACAGCAGCTATAATCACACTCTTAATTGCATTATTTTTCTTTTTGGAAAAGCAAACTTCATCTCGAGTAAACCAATCTGGGATTTCACTTCCAGGTATACCTAAGTTATATAAATTTCTCAAAGCAATCTGCATCCAGAAAAAGTAACTAGTAAAACTCCGTGCTGCTTCATTTCATAATATTTGATGAAATGTCAGTGTAGATGCATATGCATACGTGAGAGAAAGAGGGGGGGAGGGTGTTACCTTGTCAAGTTTCTGTATCACCGCTGAGGCATGAGAACTGCAACCTGCCATGTACAACCTTCTCAAGGACTTCAATTGTTCGATGCCTGGGACATCCACTAGTTTCTCACAATTTGTGAATTCTAGCTCTATCAAATTCTGCAAATTTGAGAGATCAGGCAAGCTTTCCAGTGATGTGCAGTTCGCAGCATTCAGTTCGTGTAAACTCGAGGGAAGTGGAGGAAGAACTTTAAGGAATTTGCAGTGCGACAATACAAGCTTTTTGAGAAGCTGGAGTCCTTTCATACTAGATGGGAGACTGTAAAAATCATTATGACTCAAATTCAAATCCTCTAAAGATGATAACTTCTCAAAATCATCAGGTATTTTCCCGGATATCTTCCATGCACGGGCATTGAATTCTACTAGCAAGGAAAGATTTGAGAAAGAAGACGGAAGCACCTTCCTCTCTGCACTAGTAGCTGGCTCCAATGTTTCAGAAATCTGACGCACCGGGGGGCAGGGCTTCTTTTCCATTTTCAATGTCCTCAAGTAACAAAGCATCCCAAATGTTTCAGGTAATTCGGTAATGGAAGTCTCCTCCATAAACAGTTGGTGCAGGTTCTTCAAGTTTCCAAATGAGGCCGGTAATTTACTTAGTTTTGTGCACTTGTTCAGTCTCAGCAGGGTGAGATTTTCCAACTTCCCTATAGATTCTGGTAACTCTATTATGACAGCTTTGTACAAGATCAATGTATGAAGGGCCGACATGTTTCCAATTGAATCTGGTAGTGAATCAAGATTCTTGCAATCTCTAATTTCAAGTTTCCTAAGGGATTTCAAGGAACCAAATTGATCAGGTAAACTAGTGATTGCAGTCCTGTCTAATTGAATCTCAATCAATGAAGATAACCCTTCAATAGAGACGGGCAATGTGTGTAAACTCTGACAATCTCCAACTGATAAGTCTTTCAGATAGTATAGTGAACCAACTGATGTTGGCATAACTTCCACTGAACTACCATTAAGCCAGAGACTGGCCAATGATTTAAGATTGCCAATTGAATCTGGAATCACAGTCAGCGATTTACACCACATCAAATTTAGAATCTCAAGATTTCCCAACTCACCTATAGAATCAGGTAATTCCTCCAATGCGGAACTATGAAGAGAAAGTTCCCTCAAAGATCTAAGGTTTTCTATGCACGGGGGTAGTCGTCTTAAGAATTTGCAGGAGTTCAGGGAAAGCCTTTCAAGGCTAGTTAGTTGAAATATAGTTTCAGGTAATTCTTCTATGGCAGTGTCATCAACGAGAAGTTCTTGTAAAGAATTCATGCTGCCAATATTCTGAGGTAAATTTTTAATCTGTGAACAACCAGAGAGAATGAGTACCTTAAGACGCTTTAGCCCAGAGACATCATTGGGAAACTGGACAAGGCTCGAACAATCCTTCAAGTTCAGATAGCGTAAATTCTCCAAGTCCCCTATTGACTTTTGAATTCTTTTCAGACCAGTGCAAAGCTCGAGTATCAGCTTTTCTAGGGCCTTGTGACCAGATAAATCAGGAATTGAAGTTATCTTATAACAGTTATAGAGATTCAGCACCATCAATTTATTATTCACCTGCAAGATTGATTAATTTTTCCATTGTTATTCAGTCAAACAGAACTAGCTATAAAGAATAGAAATTAAAGAATATAAGCAGATACAACACACATACAGATATGTCACATATTAACGTGTCTAAACACACAACTTAAGATAGCTTTGCATTTGAACTGAAGCCTCCAAAAATAAAGTTGACAATGACTGAACGTATTATCCAACCAGTTAAATAAGACAGATGGACTACCTAGCTCACTTATAATATAAGAATGAATTACACAGGAACAATCATATACTTTAATTATCTTACAATAAATGAAGAATTTAGCAAAGCGAAACGAGAAAACCAACAGAATACGACCACATAACTCGTGTGGATATCAGGAGAGTAAAGAGCCATAATTGATGGCATCATAAGCACCAAGAACATCCAATCCTGGCATATCACCATAGTCCATGGCGATATCATCTACCATAACAAAAGGCCTTTTCATCTACTAGAATAAATTCAAATCATTTTTCTTTTTAATTTTTATAAAAAAATACTCAGGATTTAACACCTTTATTGATCATGGAAAAGTGAATAGATTTTTTTTTTTTTTAGTTCATCACTCTCTCAATTCATTTTCTCGGTTTGAAACTATTTGTTTTAATCAATCACTTCCTCACTTCCAACTTTTTATTTCTCATTTTTTAATTCATTGTGAATCATAGCATTTTTCCTTGGGCTATATTGTTGTAACTAGTTCAAGCACACAATACAAAGTTACAAGCGCCTTTAACCAATACTCTAGCCCTGTATCCATACAATTTAACATTCTTCTTTGAAAATCGAAAAGTCAATAAACTAACTCAAAATTTACATCGTACAATAACAATGGCTAGCAAGTTTCATAGATCCTACACCCAACATGCTAATGGGATGTGAAACAACAAAAAATAATGAAATTGTATGAAGAAGCAATTTCTTCCCAACGTTTACTAAGAACAAAGCACTCTTGAAGAATCCTTTCACAGCTTAAAGAAGGGTTCTCTCTCCATTGGGGAATACATTTGATAATAAAAATCTATAAATGCAAAAACCTATACACTATTAACATGTCTATTTCAGAAAACTGAGAAAGCGTTAGCTTTGGACCAAAAACTTTCGTGGGGCAGTGTCTACAAATAAACAGTTTCCTTCTCTTAACTAATTTGTTCATTCTCTATAGAATCATGAGCCAAAATGTTAGCTTTGCAATACAAAGAGGAAAAGATTCGTTAACCATGCTCAATCTTTTCTTAGGGAGAGCTCTCGAGGAAAGAAAATAAAGGAGGTGCTTCTAACTCAAGAGGACGAGGTTTGCAACAAATGATTGACCAAACTTCACATCACTAGGAGGTCTCGTTGTAGGTCTTCAGTTGCTTTGATGGTTCATATGTCTTTGGTTCTTTTATTTTCTCAGTGTTGCCCGTTTGTGCCTTTCTCTTGCCGTGTATGTTTGTGGCGGTGTGTTCTGTCTTTCTTCTCTCTCGTTTTGTTGGTGTTGTAGCTTTGTTCCCTGCTCAGGGTATTTCCCTATTGTTTTTTTAGCCGCTTTTGCGCTGGGCTCTTTTGTTCTATAAAATATTTTATTTATAGAAAAAAAAACTCATACATTCTTGTGTTTTTGAATTCCAGATAATAATTTTACAGTAAATATCAAAGTTAAAGGGCAATAGCAAAGGTATATAAGAGGACAACTGCATATCTTGAGGTTCAGATAGAAGTACTAACAACTAGGAAATCTTACTCAGCCTCCTCTAATTTATGATTGAAATGTATAGTACATCTCTTTTCAAAAAACTTTACAAGTTTCAAGAATATGAAATTTTTAAAAAAAAATTTAGTTGCTTATAATTTATAATCTATATATTTGTACTATTGTCAACAGAAAAGAGTTGCAAACTTCCTTTCTCAATTGAAATGAAATGTGTCGATTTCTCTTGGAGATAGTACTTAAATACATTGTGATTCATGGATGCCAACCCCTATATCTTCCAAAGAAAATTTTCAATATCTTTAACTCGAACGTGACTAAGACGCAATAATCAATCCAAAATCCCACAATTCAACCAACTTCCCAAGCACAAACCCTTTAATATTCGAGATTGAAGGATAATTTCCTTGTCAACCTGCCACATCTTAGTTTAATTAGAATGTCATATTTATCTCAAAAGTAGAAACTCTAGTCTAAACCTATGTAGCTTGGACTCGGGTACCCATGTCTGATAGGGGTACATATCTAGTAGTCAAATCCTTTTTTTCTTGTCTAAAATATAGGAGATTGGGATACACTAAAAAGGATCCAAAATATACACATGGGTATGTGGATATATCTTATAAACTTAAAATATTTATAGAAATTTATATAATGACAAATTTAGATGCACTTTTTTAAGGAGATATATTAAATATTCAATTGTATATTTAAAACAAATTAAATTGTAAATAGTAATAATTCATTTAGACTTCATTTCAAGTTTATAAATGTGAGATACAAATTATAAATCATTTTAAAGGAGAAGCTGACTTTAGTTTTAGTCACAATATGTATTAAATTCAGAGTCAACAGATCCGACAAGGATCCCATACCTTTACCGACGTCTGATCCATTTGGCATGGGTACTGATAAGTGTTTTTATACACTTAGTTTAGACCAATGAACTTAGCATTTATTCTATTAATAAGCACGGTTTCTATGTTAATTTGTTCAATATTTGACCATGTAGGTGTGAAACATGTGTTGAAGACATTTGGAGCAAAAAGTGATGATGTTATCGCATTTTTTGGAGCTAAACTAGGCATTAAAGGCAAGGTCAAAGATCCACTCGGGGTCGAGGTTGATGAGGTCGCAAAGCATCGGAAGGAGGACATCATTGGTGAAGTGTTGGAAAGCAAGAAGAAATGGCTCACAGTGTTATCACGCAAAGCATTCCGTGGTAGGGTAGTGGCTGCTGAAACTTTCTGTAGCTTATGGTCTTATCGCGGAAAGTATTCTGCGGTAAAACTATGGTTGGACAAGTATTATGCGGCTCACGGCCTTATCACGGAAAGTATTATGTGATAAGGCCGCAATAAGGCTCAAAGCTTCGTGAAAAGGTCATTTTAAGCCTGGTGTTTTGATTGAAATCATGTTGGGCTAGGTGTTTTGTAGTTAGGGTGAATGATGAAACCTCGACTTCTAATGGTTTGATTTAAAGTTACTCAGTTTGTTATTTTCTTATTCATTCGGGTTGATTGTTTGTTATGTTCATAATGTCATTTTGATGCCTGATCACCATTGAAACATATTTGTGATTTGTATTCTTTTGAAATATTCAATACAAATTAAATATGGTAACAAACAACGTAGGGTGCTATAATAGATAGAGATATCGTTATGCCTTGTGAAATCATTTTGTGATGATCACTGTGATTTAATGCGTGTTTATATGTTCGAAAGTTGACTAGAGATAGTTAATCTCATATATATACATAGAATTGAATGACCATCGAGAGAGGATTTTAGTTATAATTGGATCATCAATTTTCAACCTAAGATAGGGAATAGCAAGATCTAAGTAATGAACAATTGAATCATAAAAGGACGACGGTGGAGTCATGAACCCTAGTGCCTTCGACTTCTGAGTTTCAAAACTAAAAGAGTTGTTTTTGCATTTTCAATTAGTGATTTAGTTATTGTTATTATAAAACCAACTGTTAATAGCATCTAATTTGGGTATGTTTTGTTAAGATTAAATGTGGTTAAAGTAAAAATCATTAGCCAATCCTCGTGGGTATGACACTCTACTTATCACTATATTACTTGTCACAATCTGTCCACTTGCAGGATAGAATAAGCATACAGGTACTTCCTCTGAAATGGAGGATCCAAGCATCTTAGGTCTTAACAACTAAATATAGTCTACATCAAACTCTATTTTAATCTTATTTCCTAATTTCAAGCTATCATTAATTCCCCATCAAGAATGCTATCTTTGATTCGCTACGTACTTTATAAAGCCAAAGAGCAAGGTTTTATCTCGCAATTAAGACTACCACGAAACAACATGGCTGAGGAAATTAAAGGAATAACAGTAGAATTCTACAGAGCATCCAAAATTAGTTAGATGCAATGCAAATGGATGAGCATAATAACCTAAGGTACTTGTAGATAGGTGGCTACCTAAAGAACTCAAATCCGATCCACTATCTTAGTGAATAAGGTCATGGGGTACTGAAATCTTCATATTCGTTGGGAAAAGATCAGACACCACTTTTGTGTTCTCTCTGTTGGATAGGCTAATCCTTTCTTATATCGGGACATTGCAATGTTTAGTCATGGTACCCCACTACATAAAGCACTGAAATTGGGCTTCCAAAGGCAAGTGTTGGTTTTCGAGCGACTTTTTTTTGGGAGTGATGTACATGATTGAGTAGGCACTACACTACTTTGCACACAACACTTAACTCCTACAAAACTACATGTCTCATTCCTTTCCTTTCCCTTCCAAGACCAACTTTGTAAGTTACAAATAGATTTGTTTCATAAAATACAAGAGTTATCTCAATAGATCCCTAGACGGCACAGCTCTTTACAAAGGGTTTTACTCATGTTCCTAGTGTAGGCTATAATGAACCTTTCAACACGTTGACCAAGTCTACAACCCTTGTCGTTCTCTTGTTAGACATTGTTACTCCTAGGACTATGACTTCATGTCAACAATGCATTTTTCCCTGGTTTCTTCAAAGAAATTGTATGTACAGAGTAATTTCCACATTTGTTGAAACTTCATTGCCAAACCATCATACTACCTCATTAATTATTTTCATTTGTCTCTTATTACAAAAAAAATACATTCCTACATGTTTACACACATAACAGTAATTTAATTCTATCGTTGGTTTAAGTAAATGATGTCATTATAACAAGAGTAACACTCTCTTATTCAACAAAATTTTCATGAACTGAGCTGTTAGTTTGCTGCCAAAGATTTGGTGTCATTCACTATTTCTTGGAGTTGCAGTCAAGTGTTCACAGGCAGCATCTTTCTTTCCAAAACCAATTGCCACAAACATGCTTGATTTTTTAAGTATTTCAACTCAAATAGTCAACGGCGTCCATATCTTATCTCAACTTTCTTTCAATAAATTGCTTTTGTGATGTACATTGAGTTGCTTGTCCTCAGCCTACCAACGCACCACTTACTATTGTTCCATCCTTGGCTAAAATTGTGTATCGTGGTCTTCCAAGAGAAAATCTATTGTTTCTCAATTTGGTGTAGAGGTAGAATATCGAGCCCTCGTTACCACCGTTGTGGAATTAACACATTAATTATCTCATGCAACATCTTGGGGTTGGGGTCCATCTCTCCTAAACGGCTTATCTTTTCAGTGACAATCTTAGTGCACTTCACATGACCATAAATACAATTTTTATGATCTCATTGAGCACATTGAGCTTAACGATCACTTGGTTCGCGGAAAAGTTGCCCTTGGTAATCTTGATGGTATCTTAAGTCTTAACCAAACTACTTCCCAAACATCATTGTGGAGAATTTCACGTCAAAGGGAGAGCTAATTATTTCTATACACTGGTGCGAGGGGTCCTTGTAAATTCTTTGATTATCTTACTATAATCGTTGAAGATGGTAAAGAAAAAATATTAAAACAACATAAATCAAGAAAATATACTACAGTTCATGGCTATCGTAAGAATAAGAAGCAGCAAATCTTTGCCACCCTAGAACCTTAAGCAATAAGAACAAAGATACCAATCTCACAGTTCAAAGCAATAGAAAAAATAAACATCTACAAATCATTGCAACAGAAAGAATAAAGAGCAACTCAATTTTGATAATCTCACAACTCAAGGCAATCAAATAAAGAGCAATGAAATCATGGCATATCCATAACCAAAGGCTTTTCATGTCTAAATTCAATTCTAACTATTTGCTTTTAAATTTTCTGTAGATAAATACTCTTTGATCAAGCGCACTCACAAAGTTCAATTAAACTGCAATTTTAGTTTTGCATAAAATCTCACATTTAAGAATCTTAAGGTACTTGCAAGGTTGGAGGAATATCATAATGGGCACAAGCATATACGAATTGGTTTATATTTCTCATGCAAAATCATATGACAATTGCGTTTCTTTTTTCCTTCTTTTTCTTTTGCAAACCGTCTGCGTTGTAATATCCTTAGTTCTAAATGTCATTGAAGTGAAACATACCTTTCGTCTGTCCCAGAACCATTTCCACCCCCATACACTTTCTATCTTGCTTCTTGCGAGATCAAGGACGGCCAGTTCCTTGGACAACAATACAGAAGGAAGACATCTGTGTGAACATTTCCTCCATTGTAGCCATTTCACCGTAGAAGGTATATAGTGAAAATCTCCTTCCAATCTCACATTACTGAAATGAAGCATCCTTAGATTAACCATTGTTTTAAACCATCCGGCATTAACTATTACTTCACCTTTCTCTGGAACATGTTGAAAATATTCCTTGTATTTCTCCTTAATATATGTTAATGCAGCACTGAAATTGGGTACTCTTCGAAGATTGCCCAAAGCTATAGCTTTGGAACTTAAAATCCTTGAGTGGGTCTTCACATCCAAATCAATGATGAGCCCCTGGATGCTTCGTGTCCCCTGTAGATTGATATTTAAATTTCAGAGCACAACTGAATCAGCGAAAGAGAGAAAGATAATATTTTACCTTCTGGCCCTGCAAGACCTCAAGAACATCTCCACGATCCCAAATTCTACTGCGCTGTCCAATATCTGAATAGCTTTTTTCAGTTTCTTGTAAAATGATTTGCCGTCCCATGTCTCTAATCTGATCATGCATCCACAACTCATCATTCTCAACAACTTTGATTAGAGATCTTGCTGTAAGGGTCGTGAGTGCAATCTCAGCTCTGAAACCACAACCTTTCATAACATCGATTACATCCTCTCTTTTCATTTCCAAGTTCATTAATAAGCACGCAATGTCGAGAAATATACACTTCTCTTCTTCATCAAGTGCATCAAAGCTTATCCTCAAGATATCATGAAGATGGGCAGGACGAATCTTCTTCAGCTTCTCTAATGCATCGCTCCATTCTTCTAATCGCCTCTTGTCAAAAAGCAGTGAGCCAAATACTTGTAGAGCCAAAGGTAATCCACCAGTAATGGAAACTATTTGCTCAGACAGCTTCAGAAAAGTCCCACTAGGCTTCTCCCGTCTCAGTGCGTAGTAACTAAAAAGTTTTAATGAATCATCAGGACCTAATGCTCTGACCTCATAAATCCTATTCACAACATTAGTAGGCAAAGCGTCTCTATTTCTGGTACTAATGATAATCCGACTTCCTTCGAAAAACCATTCCCTATGAATAGCTAGTTCATTAAGTTGCTTTGCATCATCAACATCATCTAAAACAATCATAACTCTTTTTTCCATAAATATTCTTCTGATTTCTGCAAAAAAATCATTATTGTTGCGATTGGGATGCACTGAACTCGTAGAAAGATCTTTAATGAGTTTGTTCCGAAGTAATAATACACCATCGGGCTTAGCAAAAGTTTCTCTAACATCTGATATGAAACTGCGGCATTCAAAATGCCTTGCAAGTTTGTTGTAAACAGCTTTGGCAAGAGTTGTCTTGCCAATTCCTCCAGTACCAAGGAACCCCAGAACTTGGGGGACATTGTGAGTTACATCCAACATTTCCATCAATTCCTGTATGGGAAAATCGAGCCCCACCGTATATGGAGCGACAACAACTGGGGAGTTGCTCATTGCAGTCAGGATTCTTTTAACTAAAGTTTCAATCACATGTGCCACTTCCCTGCCAATAAAACGATACTTCGTTCACATTAAACTGAAAGGATATCAATCACAAATTTGTCCAGTTTATAGACAGATAAAAGAAAATCGATTTTGTCAACAAAGAATCACAGTTTTGCTCTCAGTATATATTATTTACGCCATTACATTTTTCGTTTGTTTTCATTTTTTGCACATTGTTGACAAAACCCCTTAAAAGACAATTTTACTAAGGCTAAGATATTCGGCGAAGCTATGTGTCTCATAGTTATTTTTTTCTAGAGAAAAGTGAAAAGATATAGTGAAGGAGTGAGATGAATCAAGAAAAAATTATATGGAGGCTATCTAGCACACTCTCTAGATGGTATGCTAGACATTTTTTTTTTCTTATCATGTAAGCATTTTAAGGTGAAGAAGTAGCACACTTTTTAATGCAACCCACCTTCCATTATCGGATATGCTCGTGCAAAATTATCCTTCACACTTAAAGAAAGGTTGAATATTTTCTTCGAACTTAAACCATTTTAAAAACTTTTGAAGTCCGCCAATGTACTCTATTTATAGGCAAGATTTTGAGACACGCTTCTCCTTATAATATTTTAAAATTCCTGTCTTGTAAAATATTTCGTCTCCGTAAAATTCCCTCTCTTCAAACTTGAAGAAAGTTTAAATATTTTTCCCAGATTCAAACCATTGCAATAACTTTTGAAGTCCACCGATGTACTCTATTTATAGGCAAAATCTCAAACTAGTTGAGACATGCCTCTTGTTGTAACACTTTACAATTCCTATCTTGTAAAATATTTTGTCTCCATAAATTACTATCTTCATCTATGAAAAGGAACACTTTACAATGGATCCATACTTTGGTAAGTAAAACTTAAAGCTTTTAATAATATTTTATGAGTTTGTATATAAATTCTATTTTATATTTAATTCTTTCTTTTATTAATTTATACTATTGCTCGTCATTTAACTTGGGCCTAATTTGGTACCAGAGCCAAATGTTTAAATTAACATTAGAAGAATTTTTTTTTCTTCCACTTGTTGTGTCTAGGTGTTGTATGTTGGTGTTAAGCCATGCAAAGGCTGTTTTTGGGTTGGATATTCTTAGAGTCCAGAGAAAAAATAATAAAAAATTTCTACGTTAAGAAAAGACATTTAGTTTCGATATTGGTTCTTCATCTCTGGTTTGTTACCAAATGAATTCTTAAAGAATTCTTCGAAAATCATATCTTCTGAAATAGAAGATTATTTAAAAAACTGGCATTTACCTAATGTCAAACTTGATAATATTAATAAAATAGGAATGTTTTACTCAGAGTCGAGAAAAATAGTCAAAACAGTGGAATAAACTATTCCTATTAGACAAGAATATGAAACCTTACGATTATTTGATCCAGGAATAGTAAACAACAACAACAAAACAACAACATATCCAGCTTTTATCCCACTATGTGGGGTCGGCTACATGAATTCTAGACTTCCATGTATTTCTATCGTTTGTCATATCTTCATTTAGATCCATATACTTTATATCGAACTTTAATGTCTCTTCCAAAGTCTTTTTGGGTCTACCTCTACCTCTTTTTGTGACTAATTGTTCCATTTCATCAACTCTCCTCACAAGAGCGTCTCTTAGTCTCCTTCTCACATGACCAAACCATCTTAGTCTAGTCTCTCTCATCTTCTCCTCGATTGGCACTACTCCTACCTTATTACGAATAACTTCATTTCTAATTTTATCCTTTCTTGTATGTCCGCACATCCATCTTAACATCCTCATCTCCGCTACACTCGTCTTTTGCTCATGCTGGTATTTGATTACCCAACATTCTGAGCCATACAGCAAGACTGGTCTTATAGCTCTCCTATAAAATTTTTCTTTCAATTTTAATGGGATTTTACCATCACATAACACTCCCGATGCATTTCTCCATTTTAGCCAACCTGCCTTAATTCTATGTGCGACATCCTCATGAATTTCTCCATCTTTTTGAATCACTGATCCCAAATATCGAAAATGGTCTTTTCTTTGTAAGATTTGGTCGTCTAATTTTATTATAACATCATTCACTCTTGTATTTTTACTAAATTTGCATTCCATATATTCTGTTTTCTTTCTACTTAATTTAAATCCCTTAGATTCTAAATTGTTTCTCCACAACTCAAGCCTAGTGTTCACTCCTTCTTTTGTTTCATCCACCAACACTATGTCGTCTGCAAATAGCATACACCATGGCACATCTGTCTGAATATCTTTAGTGAGTTCATTCATTACTAAGGCAAATAAGTATGGACTTAGGGCAGAACCTTGATGCAGTCCTATTGTAGTTGTAAATGGTTCAGTATCCCCTCCGCATGTTCTGACCCTTGTCTCTACACCATGATACATGTCCTTAAGGGCTTGTATATAGGCTATTTTGACTCCTTTCTTCTCTAAAACCCTCCATAATACTTCTCTAGGAACCCTATCATAGGCCTTTTCTAGATCTATAAACACCATATGTAGGTCCTTCTGATGATCCCGATACCTTTCCATTAGACGCCTCAGTAAATATATAGCTTCCATTGTTGACCTGCCAGGTATGAAACCAAATTGATTTTCTGACACATTTGTTTCTTTTTTAAGTCTCTGCTCTATTACTCTCTCCCAGAGTTTCATGGTATGACTCATTAACTTAATTCCTCTATAATTTTCACAGTTTTGAACATCTCCTTTGTTCTTGTATATAGGAACCAAAGTACTCTTCCTCCACTCATCTGGCATCTTTTTTGATTTAAGGATCGCGTTAAATAGTTGCGTTAGCCAGGAGATGCCCTCTTCTCCCATGCATTTCCATGCTTCTATTGGTATATTATCTGGTCCCACTGCCTTATGATTTTTCATCCTTTTTAAAGCTTGTCTTATTTCATTTGAACTTATGCGTCGATAGAATGTGTAGTTCACATTCCCTTCGAAATTACTAAGATGTCCCAACCTAACTCTTGTGTCACCACCATCATTGAATAATTTTGTGAAATACTCCTTCCATCTCTCCTTAATCGCTCCCTCATTTACTAAAACATTTTGATTGTCATCTTTTATGCATTTCACTTGATTTAAATCCCGTGTTTTTCTTTCTCTTGCTTTAGTTAATTTATATATATCCCTTTCTCCATCTTTTGTATCAAGTCGTTTATATAGATTCTCATATGCTTTTGACCTTGCTTCACTAACAGCTCTTTTTGCTACCTTTTTTGCTTCTTTATAATTTTTTTTATTTTCTTCATTGTTGCATTGATATACCGCCTTATAGCAAGTTTTCTTATTTTTAATTTTCAATTGTACATCTTCATTCCACCACCAAGACTCCTTAAGGTTAGGGGCTCTACCATTTGTCTCTCCAAGGACTACCTTTGCCGTGCTTCTCAGAGCATTAGCCATTTCTTTCCACATTTGGTTTGTCTGTCTTTCTCCATTCCATTCCCTTCTACCCTTTAATTTTTCTTTGAAGATTAGTTGTTTCTCCCCTTTTAAATTCCACCACCTGATTCTTGGATTTTGTTTTATGTGATTTTTTCTTTTCCAATTTCTTACTTGGACGTCAAGTACTAGAAGTCTATGTTGAGTAGTCAAACACTCTCCCGGTATTACCTTATAATCCTTACAACATAACCGATCCTCTTGTCTCATGAGGAAGTAATCTATTTAGGTACTTGAGGTGATATTTTTATATGTGATTAAGTATTCGTCCCGTTTTTTGAACCTCGTATTGGTTATAATGAGCCCATATGCCATAGCAAAATCTAGGATAGATTTACCCTCATTATTAATTTCCCCGAATCCATACCCTCCATGTACCTCTCTATATCTGTTTCCGTCTCTACCCACGTGCCTATTTAAGTCACCTCCTATAATCACTTTCTCTCCTCTTGGTATCATTTGTATAAGTCCCTCTAGGTCCTCCCAGAATTTTATTTTTATCTCATCACCTAACCCCGCTTGTGGTGCATATGTACTAAAGATATTCATAGTTATTCTTCCTAGACTGATCTTCACCATAATAATCCTATCCCCTATTCTCTTTATATCTACTACCTCATCTATTAAGCTTTTATCCATAATAATCCCCACTCCATTTTTCGCTCGATCAGTTCCAGTGTACCATAGTTTATATCCAGTTTCTGATAAAGTTTTTGCTTTTTTCTCTACCCATCTCGTCTCTTGAAGGCACATAATATTAATTTTTCTCCTAATCATCACATCCACCACTTCCATAGCTTTGCCTGTTAATGTTCCTATGTTCCATGACCCAATCCTTAATCTATGATTTTGTTTTTGTCCTTGACTTTGGATTTGATTTTGTTTTTGGCCTTGACTTTGAATTTGATTTTGTTTTTTATTTTAATTTTGGTTCTGATTTTGATTTTGGTTTGGATTTTGATTTTGATTTTGGTTTTGATTTTGATTTTGATTTTGGACTAACTTCTTTACCCACATCCGTCCAAGCAAATGCGGGAATCCTTGCTCATTTATCACTACATCCGGGCGTCAATGCAGCGGCCCTAGCTCACTTGTCACTACACGGGGGCAGTGTAGCGCGTCGCTATGAAGGGTTACGCCCACGCCCAAACGATTTTTCATAATTTGTCTATAGTTCATGTTTTGGATCCGACTAAGTTTTACGTTGGCTGTCGGCTACCTAACGCAACCCTCCTCCTTTATCCGGGCTTGGGACCGGCAGTGAATAACATTAATAGAGTTAAGACACTATAGACATTTAAATTTTGCGGATTCTCTTTTAGGTCTGATTGAGTCTAGTTTATGCAATGGTCCACATTTAGTAATCTCTATACTAGAAAATTAATATATGTAACTACTACTCCCTGAAGATCAGATGCATGCATTTACATCTGGGATAAATGGACAGCATTCGCTAGTCAAAATAAATAATAATATTAAATTGAATCTTGACGCTCCTATAAAAGGATGGGTGTGACATGCATTGTTGAAGCAAGTCCCAAATCGTATTTAAAATTTCTACTCTTAACATTTGGTGGCACCATATGTAGAAAACATTAAATAAAACGTTGTGTAATGGCAAGCAGAGAAAGATGTGTGGAGCTGTGACTAATTAAAAAGCAGTAGATCTGAAAGGGAACAGCATCATTGGTGAGCTCGCTGCTAGAAATATAATGTGGGAATCATTTTGGAGTCAGTGGCATGATGGTTGGGACAATTGTAGCCAGATCTATTAATGTAGTTATTAGAGGGAAAGAAAAACATCATGCACCGCTACCACTTGTTGTACAAGAACAAGGTAGGAGTAGCCAACCTCCTCTGGAGGAACTAGTTCATAATCCACCACCAGGGAGAGAAAAAGTGGCAGAGAATTGAGAGAATGGAGTTAAGAGGGAAGGTCACTGACGAGATCAACAGGCTCAAGCTAGAAGTAACGGTGACAACTAACACTACTCATAATAGCTTTGGAGCTTGGAAAAGAGGAAATCCGTTTTTCAGAAGACATCTTGGGGGACCCTTTACCGCAGGGGTTCAAGCTCCCTATTGCCCCGATTATGATGGCACCACAAATTTGAAAGACCATTTAGAGAGGTTTGAATATATCATGCTACTCTACAGATTTCTAGATGATGTCATGCATCTACGTACAAGGTGTTCCTAATTACACTAAAAACCAATGGCCAAGCATGGTTCACCCAAGCTATAGTTACATATCACTACCCGGAGTAAATAACCCTATTATTAACCTTGAATCTTGAAGGTCATATAAAAGGGATGGGCATGGAAAGCAATGTTGAAACAATTCACAAATCAAATTCCAAATTTCCACTCTTAAATGCAACAATTCTTGTAGAATATGTTCACTATACATTTATGTTGGTATAAGTTGATGAGGTACATTGATGGGTTACATTCGTTACCTTGAAAAACTATCAAAAACTATGGTGTGATCATTTCTAATTCTGAGTTCAAAATTTTAAAAGTGTCAAGAGAACCCAACTATTATGGAATCAGTCAATACAACTATAGCCTGTTTGCTTGGATCCACGGCATCTACTCTAGAAGTGTGTGATCGACTACACAACACTTATGCCAATAAAAAGCGAATAACACAAATGGCAAGAAATGACAAGGTATTAAATCTGAAAGTATATATTTCAAGGGAACATTAATTTATCAAAGGACTATGAATCAACGATGAATAGGATACATAAACTTTAGTCGACAGGATGCGCTTAATTTTGTTAGAATCGGGTTGTTTGTCAAATGTGTGGCAAGATTGGTCAAACTACAAGGTTCTAAAGATAGATCACATCTGCCTTCGGTTTTCAAGCCACAAATTAACTTCATGGACCATTATTAAGTCAAATGGGTTCATGGATTACTTAGAAAAAAATTGCCAGTAAGCAAAATACAGGATGTCTAAAAAATCCTTAATTCCAACGAAATATGATAAGGATTCCATCAAGCTGACGTGGCTAAAAAAAAGTTAAACATTGTCGAGGGCATCGTCTAAAGGTAGAGGCTAGCTCTATTAGAAGGAGTGAGTCAGTAAATTAAATCTTTTTTTTTTATCTTTTGAGGAAAAAAAAGGATAAACTCGAAAAAAATTTATTTCGTTATAACTTATTTTTAATTTTATGATTTATAAATTGGATTAAGCTCCTCGTAGAGAAAAGGTTAGAGAAAGTTTTATCAAAATTAATAATTTATTTTTGAATTAATTTTTCATCTTTGCCCGCCCTTTTTCATCCTAGCTTGCCCATTCTCTCTTTCTCTCTCTCTCTCTCTCTCTCAAACCCACCCTTGCAGATTGCCGCGTCTGCTGTCTCACCCCATCGCCCCGCCACCGCATCAAGCACCGTTGTCCCTCCCCCCGCCCCAATCGCGTCGAGTAAGGTCCGCCATCGCCCTCCCCCCCCCCCGGTTGCGAGCACCGACCCCGTGGTCACCCCTCTGCCGTGAGCAACCGCCTAAACCCACACAACATCGCATCTCAAACGGCCACCATCGCACCACAATTGCCCCTTCCCACCATCGTCGCCCCCACCGGCCCCCCAGTCGAGTCGCACATACATTTATATATTTATAAATTTTTCTTTTTTCTGCTTTAATTTTTCTATTTGCTTTTGTTGTTTTTTTATGTGGTGATGATGATGATAATTTGGTTGTAAAAATGAAAAATTAAGAACGAATGATGATGATTTTAGTTCTTGTAATTCTGAAAATGAAAAATTTGTTATTTGAGTGTAAATTTAGTGTTTAAAAAATTAGAATTTATGTAATTAATTTTATATTGTGAAATTTATGTAATATAATTAATTTTATATTGTGTAATATATTTAAAAAATTATCTTTCATGATATTTTATGTAAAATAATTAATTTTATATTGTGTACTGTAAGTTACAATTCATGAAATTTAAAAGAGTGTTTCTAAGTTCACTCTAAATTTGGATAGAATCACATTCTCACTATTTTAGTTTAAAAGGCTTAAAATAGTTTTGTTTTCATGAGTTCATTTGATTTTGAGATTTCCCAATTCCACCCCCACCCCCAAATAAATCATTCTAATTTTTGTACTAACACAATGCACAATCACAAAAACATATCCATGCTGCTTATGGGTAAGCAGAAGATTTAAAGTAAAATTCTAATTTTAACTATGTATTGACATTTGGTATGATAGAACAAGAGAGTGAAAATAGTATTGACATTTGGTATGATAAGCCTCTGATTTCCAATGATCAAAGATAATTATCTGAAACCTTTATCCCCATCCACCAACATACTCAAAAATCAACAGAATTCAACGACCGTATTTTCATAGATCTAATTATAAACTTTCAACCAAACTCAACTCACGCATAAATTTTTGGCATAATTTTGGTAATTTTTTAAATATATTACACAATATAAAATTAATTACATTACATAAATTTCACAATATAAAATTAATTACATAAATTCTAATTTTTCAAGGACTAAATTTACACTCAAATAACAAATTTTTCATTTTCAGAATTACAAGAACTAAAATAATTACAAACAAAGTAATATATAGACAATTTTGTCTTTCTCAACACTGTCTTTAATCATTTTCCGACTACATTCACTAGTGGATAAATTTCGTTCCCCGACCACATCATATAAACTTGATATTCTATAAGCCCGAATCTCAAACTCCTCACATAATCAAATATTTTTTATTTTCACAACCAAATCATCATCATCACCACATAAGAAAAACAACATAAACAAATAGAAAAATTAAAGTAGAAAAAAGAAAAATATATAAATGTACGTATGACTCCCTCGGGGGGGTTGACCCGTTGGGGGCAGACGGCAAGTGAAAGGGTTGGGGGGGGCCAGCGGGTGAGGGTGACCAGCTAGGGGCGATGGTAAACTGGAAATCCTTCAACTAACATGCCACGTATACAACAATCCATAGAATGCATAAGAGATGCTCTCATAACTCCACTTAGGAGCCTCCCACCACATTAATTCAGATCTTCAAAAACTTTCCATTCACTCCAAATATGGTGGTAATGACAACAAAATCATCGGTGTTGTAATGGTGGCCATTGAGTAAGCATAGGGAAAAAAAAATTAAGCGAGAAGATAAAGCTAGGGCCGATGGGATCATGGCTAGGAGACATGGACGACGAGGGGTAGCTAGGGGAGGGAGACGAGAGGGTTTGGAAATAAACTTCTTAATTTCCAAACCGTCTTTCTTCTATAGTAAGGAAATTAGCGTAACAGTATACCTTCTACCTTAACCACCTTTCTTCTACATTTTTTTTATATTTTTTGAGAATGAGAAACATCTCAAACTTGGTTAGAAATTTGTAATTAATGTTTATCCAATAAAAGCAACAAGATTCATTATAGTGTTTCATCTAGTATGAGTGTTAAAAAACGAGCTTATTTACCCAGAGGCTTAGGGTCTGCCACAAATTGGATTCCAAATCACATCCATGCATGTGTTTAAATTCCTTGGTTACAAACTCTCCCATATATAATTCCTATTCCTATATATATATATATATATATATATATATATGCAGCTATAATCTTAATTCTAACTTCAAATTAAAGTTTTAATGATTGACATGCATGCACTAGCTACTTGGGGAACATATGTTTTCTTTTTGTAATTAAATACTTTACAATTGAATACTTCAATAACTTGTGTTAAGATATTCTTAATACGTGAAAAAAAAAAAAAAACATTATTAGAAAGGAGAATGGGCATGTATTCCGCCTCATAAATTCATCTAGTCAAAACATATACGACACACCTAAAGACCTTCAAAATTCATAAAAATTATAATAAAAAGTCTGAACTATGAACAATATGAAGATCTATATTACGATTGCAAAATCGCCTACTGTAATATTTCTATTAAAAGAAAATTGAAACTTATTGGTTCCATTATAATCCTTATTTTCATCTAAATACATATTTCCAAATTCATTTATTCTTATTTGACAAATTTTGTTCATTTTTCCTCTTTCTCCATTGATACATGCACGTGATATCAAAATTGTTGTGAAGGGTTGTTAATTAGAAAAGAAAAAATTGTTAGGACCCTTTTATTTCATATGAAGGGGATCCAATTCCGATTCTAATAGATAGGCCGAAAAATCCTCACGAATTAAGATTGGTGTTCTTAATAAAAGCCAAAAGCACCAATTTCAAATTCTAAATATTGCTAAATTATGTTTATTATCATGTAATCCTCATAGATTATAACCTTGTAAATATACTAATAACATGAAGAAAAAAAAAAATCAAACCTTATCTTCAATTACGTACAAAATTAAAGAGATAGGGTTAAAGAGAGAACCTGTGGTTGTAAACCCAGCCAGAAATCCCTCCAACTCTTTCCATGGCGTTCCTCCATCTCACCACTTTTTCCACTCCAAATCTTCTCTCCAGATCCTCAATGTCCTTCTCAAATGGTCCTTTCAATCTCCGTACATCCGACGGATCAACTTCAAAGAACACCGGAAGCACAAGTTTTCTCAGCTCGCAAATTCTCGCCAGCTCCTCCAAGCACCACCGGGAGGATGCATACTTAGGCGATATAACAGCAATAGCTGCAGCCGAATCCTCAATCGCTTCTAGCAAACTCGGCGCTATTTCGTCGCCCCGATCCATTCCTTCATTGTCTAGAAAGACTCGGATGTCATTCTTGCGGAGACTATTGCAAAGACCATTAGTGAATCCGTCTCCGGTATCTTCTCCTCTGAAGCTCAAGAACACGTCCCAGTTTAGCCGGAACGCCGGAGTCGACTCCACAACACCGTCTTTTTCCTCCATTTTTTCCCTCTCCGGCGGGTTCTCAAACTTAATTTATCTACTTTTTCCTTTTTGACAACTTGTTTTGTAATTTCATGTATATGGGATCGGAATAAATTAGGTTGTGAAAGAAGTTGTCTGGGGGAGTTGTTCGTCTAGCGGTGTCCGTGGGGCCATATATGTACCAGAAAGCCATGTACGTGACGGTGAAAGGCCTTGCGTGTGAATACCCACTCGCAAGAATGGAAAATTACATAAAAAGTCCCAAACTTGTGAATAATGCAGTTCTGATCTGATTAGTCTATTTTGACATTTGAACCTCCTCCTCATTTTTCTTTTCTATTTTTTTTTTTTTATGTAAAAACAACCTCATTTCAGGTTAGACAGTTTGTCTACTTAACCTAAAAGTCATGTGCAATAAATTTTAAATCTATTTACTCCATCACATCCCATGATTCATTTGACTAACAAGTCTAATTATTGTTGGTGTTATTAACAAATCATAAGCAACAATTAATTGGACTAAATATCTTTATTACTTTCGCAACCATCATTGTAAGATATCAAAATTCATTTGTATTCAACTTGTCATTCAAACTGTAGTTAGTGTTCAAATAGATGGTTTGGAGAGGTAAACGTTGGTATCACTCGTGTTGTCAATAGATCATCAACTCTTCATTATTGTTTTTGTTTATATGGTTTGTTTTAGCATATGAAGCAAATGATTTATGATGCAAAAGAGAAATTTTACTTTGAAAAAATTTACTTTGTGATGTACAATGTGAATTGATGATTAGTTGGGATCGGAGGAGAATCCAAAAGTGGATTTAGGAGAAAGTTGGCCCCCAAATTCATAGATCGTTTTAGTCTCCTTCCTCCTCAAATAGACCAGATATATAAGACAGATTGAAGGGAAAGCTGAAACTAGCACGAGCTGCAGTCCATGCCTGCCTTCCTAAATCCGTTCCTAGTTGGAATTGTTTCTTATTGATGATGTTAATCATTTACACTACACTCGAATCTTTTTGGGAGGTCACACCTAATTACATAAGAAAATTGTCACACTAATATCGATAATTTACGCAACATTTTTTGCAAAAATGGCAATATTGTTGTGCCATAGATTTTTCGAAAAACATTCACCTGAGGTGTTTTTAATTAATAAATTGGGATGTTTCTAATTAATAAATCCAAATGAGTGTATTTTTATCGAGTAATTTCAAATGAGTGTTTTTTCTGAAAAATAAACCATGATTAAGTGGCACATAATGCTTATAATATAAATATTCATGATTTTGAGGGTAAAATGGTCCAAGAAAAAATATGGCACTATTTCTTATAAATTGCACAATAAATGAATAGTAAAAGAATCTTTTTTGGCACACTTTTCAAGACATAAATTTCTTAATGAAACGTTTTAGAATTTTCCTTTTGAAGGACTTTATATTTTCCTTTTGAAAGGGATATTATTTTTCTTTCAAAGCAAGCATTTTTATTCCTTCTAAAGTGGTATTACCTTTGTAAGGATCAAGACTAGTAAGTTCATCGGTCCACACAATTGTCCATGTATCACTAGAAGATTCGACAACTACCACGGCCCTTGCTTCTTCTGGTGAAACTCTAGGTTGAGAAGTTACTCGGAATGACTTTGAATCCAACACTTGCTTTAACCTCTGTTTGTGATGACATAAATCCCTCCCTAGCAGTCATTTTTATTCCTTCCGAAACAATATTTTTCTTGCCAATTTTCTCTTTCGAAGCAACTGCCCGCGCCTTGTTTTTCCTCCGGAAATCGCCACTGTCTGAAGCTCATTCTGCTAGCACCCTTGCATTCGCACTGTAGCCTTATAGGCGTGCTCGTATGGGCTTGTGCCCCCACACGGCCGCGTGCCACCTGGCGCCTCCAAAATTGCTAGGAGATAAAATCCTAGCGCGTCTTGCGTGATTCGATCCCAGGACGCCCAGTTCCTAAGCCTCTTTCACGTGCGCGCAAGACCATCACTCTTGCGCGCTGGTTCGTTTCATAGTATGCATATTTTAAGTTAGTAATTCTTCTACTATTTCTTGAAATTACGCTGATGCCCCAGAATTTTCCAAACTTATTTAATGCCCCCACAAGCCTTCAAAGCCAAGTGGGCCCTTTTGGTTGGGCCATGTGACTTCCCCAAAGCCCTCCTTTAGTCGATTAAACTACATGTAAAGGCGCCACACACTACCTTGACTCTTAACATTCAACGGGGAATAATCACTCGAAAAAATATTATGGAAATCCTCGAAATAATAAATAACACTTGGAAGCATCCTATGATAACCCGAAGTTTTGTCAGGATAGGTCTTCTAGAGGCTAAGAACCTACTTCGGCAACTCTCCGTGAGGACTATCTTTTTTTGGATGACTCCCTAGGTTGTTCAGTCCTCGTGGAATGATTCTTCTTAAGCCGATCTGAGTGCTTCTAACCCACATGTTCACCCCCAATATCGAGTACTATATTATGATCATGCCATTTCTTATCGACAGAGGTATCTCATTTGTAGTTATTAAATGCATCATTCATTCATTGTAACTATTTTCCTACACGTATTGACTTAAGCATCGGAGGGAATACATGGGTGAAGAATCTCCGCGTGCCTTCTAACTTGTTTATGTGAGTACAGTTATGCCCTGAACAAACTGAATGTTACTCCTAATTGGATCAATCTGCTACTGAAAATGCCCTTAAGGGCTTATTTGAGACCCCAACTAGATAATCAGAGACTAGAGCTACCCAACGTATATTTTCACAAACAGACACCTGTCAGTTGTCTGTCTCGCCTTACTGCGACTCTAGCATTTCCGCCTCACAAATTCTAATTGTTGTATTTTTTCCAACAACAGACAGCAATTGATCGGGACTTTTTGAGAGGCAAAGTGAGGATTAAAAATCCCATTTTATCACCCAATTTAAATATTTATTTCTTATTATTATTTTTACTATTTTAAAAACAATTTGAATTTAAAATATAAAAATAAAATAAAACATAACAATAGCAGCAATTTCAAGACATTGGGTATGAGGATTTTTTACCCCATTAAGGGTGCCATAATGAAAAGGTAAGGTAAGTTCGAGCAAATTCTCATAATTTTTATAGTAAGAGTGCATTTGATAGGATTTAAAAATGAAGATGAAATTCATTTTTTATCTAAATTTTAAGAAATTTTATTAAATAACTTTTTTTTTCATGGAATTCAATTTCTATTTTAGTTCAAAAAGTAGAGATTTTCCTTGAAATGAAGAAATTGAAATTCCTAAGGAATGAGATGAGAATTGAAATTTCATGAAATTAAAATTCTATCTCACTTTTCATCCTTCAATCAAACTTACCCTAAGTAAAGTTATTTTTTTTTAAGGTTTCTACTAATCTGTGACTTGATTCTTGTGACTAGACTAGGGGTGTTGCTATATCTATTGAACTCCGTATGTGATTCACTACTCTTTATGTCTACTTGACAAGATTTATAACGATGAGGTGGCCGTGGGGTAGGGTCACAAGTGCTGGAAGGGCAATGATTTTGTGGTTATAACTTATGAATGATCTAGATATCCGTAGGTGTGACCAGATTTTTAAAAATTGGGGACTATGGTGATAATTTTTAAAAATAAAAATTGAGACTTGAGACACATCTAGATATCTCAGTAAACGTGACCAGATTTTCAATCCTAATGTCCTACCATCGGTTGGCGTAATTCCAGAAGTGTTTTGCAACTTAAAATTATAATTAATTTTTTTTAGCGAATGTAACTTCTCATTTTTTATCTCCCAAAACATTCAATTAGATATATAAAAGGACTGTTGATGGTCTATACATCATTAAAATAAATTAAGTTTAAATAATTCTCTCAACTATTTATCCCGATGATATTTAACTATTACTGTTAAACTCCTTTTTTATTCAAATAAAAAACTGAATAGTGTAAAAAAAAAAAAGAATAATGATAAGCGAACAGGAATGACGTTAAAAATTCAGGCATAGTCCATTTGTCTATTGTTACATACATTATTAATGGGTTTTTTTGTATACTATAGTTGTGACATTAAAAAGAAAAAAACTGTAAAGCTTTTTATTTGATTATCCCAATAGTTGGTCGCTATGAGTAAATATTTCTATAACTTAAAATGTGTGGTATAAAAATGTAATATTTGACTTTGAGAAATAATTAATTATTGAGTCTATGATAAGATTATTAGTTATTTGTGAGTTTAAGATGAATTAGTGAGAATTTGTGATTTGAGAAAATTAATAAAAAATATTAAATTTAATGTATTTTAGAATGAGAGAAATAAATGAGAATTATGAAATTTCTTGAGTTAAAAAAATATAATTTAAAAATTAGTATATAAATTAATTTGTTGGGTCATACAACAAGAAAGTTGGTGGCCTGGTGGTTGTGTGCTATATTGCATAGAAATACCTCATAGAAACTATTTTTTCGTTTTTGAAATGTTTCAAAAACGTTTCTTATTCTTGTTTCTGACCTTATTTATGTTTAATTTTTTAAAAAATATTTATTTTTATATTTTTATTTTTTATTAAAAATATTTTTTATTTTTATTTTCGTGCAATATAGTTCGTGTCGTGTGTGGAAGGGTATAGCGAAAGGTTTTAAGGAATGAGGCAGGGACGTGCATTGCTGGGAATTATATTAGTGTTAAGAAGGGAAGCCTAGAAGTATAAGTTAAAATTAATGTTAGCATGTATGTATGTATATAATTGAAGGAGGTTGCGGTTGCTGGGTGGCTCGTCTTGGGATCGATCCTTAGGCAGCGCATTGGAGGAGCTGATTTTGTGGAGAAGATACTGCTAGAATTTTCCAGCAGCGAGAGGGCCAAAACGGCGCCGTTTGGAGAGCCCAAATTGAAGTCAGATGGCAGCTGGAGGCTGCCACGCGTTGCACGCTGAAGGCTTGAAGCAGCCTTGTCCGCCCATCTCTTCTATCTTTTCTTCAATTTTAATTCATTTTCAGCCAAGTATTTCCTCTCCAATTTTAATTATGAAGTGAAGTGCAGGTTATGATTAGCATTGTAGAAGGAGAAAGCAGAGAAATTACGGTCCTAAATTGGCCAAGCATTGAAGCTAAGGGACAGGTAATTATAAGACTATTTTAGTACTAAGGGCTTCCAACTGTGGATGGAGATGGGAATTCAGTGAGCTGAGAATTAATATAATAGGGATAGTTCGTTATTCTATCATTATTGTACGTAATATAATAGGAATAATTCCTTATTCTATTGATCTAAAAGGTAAAATCGTTCATTTTGAATACCTCATAATCAGTTCGACAATACCTAAGGAGGAGGTAAATTCATGATAATGCAGCCAAATATAGTGGCTAGATCCGTGCCCGTCTCGCATAAGTAGTCTCCCTCATTTTGGAGAGAAATACTCACTTTATCACTTGCAAGACTCAATTCCTAATCATTGATCTAAAATTCACTACAGAAGCACTTTCTACCCCCTTCTTGTCCAATTAGGCTGCCATGCGGGAACTTATTCCATCTATTATTGTAGGTAAGTACATCGTTAGTGCCTTTTGACACTTTCCTGTTGACTCAATGGCATTTCAGGAACTTCAAATAGAAGGGGGACCAATGATGCGAATGTACTTCCAATAGAAAAGAGACTGGACCGTTCTTATTTCTAATTTTTCTACGATATGGGCTGTGGAAGTTTTTTATTTCTACGATTGAAATTGAAACTCTTTTTGTTTTTTTGTTCCGAAATGTGGAAAGATTAAAATATTATTATAATCTCTAACTCAACTGGTTGAGTTTCATCCTTCTGGACGTTCTAAATAATAATAATAGTATGATACAACATTTTTTATTTTTACACTATCATAGAATGTTATTTAATAGAATGTTATTTAATCTTTTTACAAAAGAAATTTCTTAAACCTCTAGTATCAGTTGATAAATATATATATTTTTCATTTTTTTAATTATTTTTGTGCTATTGATTACTATTCTATTAGAAAATTAGCCTCATAAGTCTCCATTCTATTAAAAGTTTTCAAAAAATAATAAGAGTTATAACTTTTTCTTAAATTATAAAAAAATAATAATAATAATTTCTTTTAAAAATAAAAAAACATTTCGAATATTTTTAACTTTCTATTTTTAATTTTCAAAATAAAATATTTGGGATGAATAACAAATAAGCCGGAAGACTTATAGGCCTTTTTTACGCGTTAAAAACGCGTTTGACGCAACAATCCTCTATTGTAGAATTTTCTTCTATCCAAATGTCAATTTTGTAGCCACTATTTAAATTGTGACTGCTACAAATTAATTGCGACCGTTGTTGCCAGCTTTCTCCTTCATTGTTTTAATTTTTGCTTTAGTGCTTTCAATTACTTTCAATTATTCTTTGTCCTTTTTTCTTTCACAAATGTCAAAAAAAGGCGACCCTTTTTTTGACTTCAACACATAAATCAATAGAATAAAAATTTTGCTATCAAAAAAATAGAATAGAGACTACATAGAAACTTGGACAATATTTAGAATGAGAATCAACAGCACTGAAAAAAAAAAAAAAAGAAGCCTGCCACCTTTTTTTTTTCCTAGGGCAATTGGTGATTGCTTCACCTAGTAGAGACACAACTTGTATTACATAAAAATACAATTAAAACAATTTTGAAAAAGATGTTTCAATCACCAACAAATTGAAAATTACTCTAAAAATGACATAAAAAAGATGGTTTTTTTTTTCCTTAAAATTGAATTTTTGATGCAGCTTAAATTTTTTTTAAAAGCTAAGTGTTCTTCCTTTTCTCTTTGTTTCATTATGCCATGAGATGTGTAATTAGGGTTTAATCTGGTTTGTTGTTATTAGAATTTTATAATCATATTTGTTGAAAATAATTTATTTTTCTTGTCAATATTGTGTTTGTTTGTTGGATCGTACTGATCCATTGGACTAAGGGCCCAAAGCATAGCACCAAGCATGGCCTTGGGCTAGATCTTAGCCCAAGATGCCCCAATAACCTTTCTGTCCATGTCTAGATCATCACGCTAGTAATAGATCTTATCGACTTCGAGCAATTCGCACACTAATCCTCGATCAACTCTTATTCTCCATCAAATTCAAGATCCTTGGAGATGGCTCTTATCACCACTGTGTATCTTGGCTTCCTATCTTCCCATGATGGTTGACGACACACAAGGCACCCTCACCTCTATATAAACTAGCCTTGTAACATCCCGCATCTAGCGACATGAAGGACCATAACAACTTACCCTGATGGGTCTACGCGAACTTCTCAGGGAGTCACTCATCCTCGAGCTTTCTCAGCTCAAGCATGCATAACTCGAGAGTTCTTTACCTACATTCATTCCAAAAGATATCTAGCTAGTGTTGTTTCCTTCCTTACTTATCCTCGATATATACTACCCCTTTCTGGACTCTCAGGGTATTACAAGCCTGAACACAAGTCAAGGTATGTTTTTTCCAAGCCTTATTTTGAACCCTCACTAACTTGAGCATCGGAGTATTTACAAGTGCCAGCCACTCCTGCATGATCACGGCATTCCATCACTGTAGCAGCCAATCTTACTAACCTTGTTGGGTGGAAAAGAACATTTGGCTCCTACTGTAGGGCCAGACAAAATTTACCTACCCCACAAGATGAATCCTTAGTCTTATCTGCAAATTATCCATGGTCAAAACCAGAAGTTACAATAACATGGCCCCAAACCAAAAGATTCTGAATACCACCATCAACCATCATCCAAAAAAATTAGCAACCATGGAGGCTCTCTTCCAAAGCATTCCACAACTTCAAGATCAAGTTACTGAGGTAACCCGCAATCAGCAACGGGACCAACGCAATGAACGGGTTGACGACGATGCAAAAGTCAACCGTCACCTATAACTTCAGGCTACTCACATTCCTACTCCCTACTATCGGCATCTTTGTACACTCCGAATCATCTTTTCTTGGAGTTCATCATCTCTGTCCCCCTGCTAGAAGGATTCTGCCTTCCTGACACATTGGAGTTGTATGATGAAACCACTAATCCAAGGAGCACCTAACAATGTTCAACTCTTTGATGTTGTTAAATGGGGAAACTGATCCGATCATGCGTTGAGCTTTCCCTAGCACATTAAAGAAGTCCTCCTTGCTGTGGTTCTCCACTTTGGAACCAAGCTCCATCCACGACTTCTCTGAGTTCGCCACATGCTTCATTGCCCACTTCTCCACTAACCGAGCTCATCATAAAACTTTGGTTAGCCTCATCAACTTGAATTAAGGAGAAAACGAGCCATTTTCGAACTTTCATGCACCGATTCAACCAAGAGGCCATCCAAATTAGGGATCTCAATCCGGATGTCTCACTACATGCCATCATGGCAGGGCTTAAGCCCGGGCCCGGGCCCTTCACCGATTCTTTATCTCGAAAGCCTCCGTTGACCTTGGTGAGCTCTGAGTGCGAGTAACCAGTTATATAAATGTGGAAGAAGTGTTGGCCGTTAGACGCAATAGCTCCCATCCACAGGTCTAACCATAGTCGAACCAGTGGTCAGGCCTATCCACTGAGCATCATCGCCACCCGGAGAGAGAGAACTAGTCACAAAAGAGAAAATAAGGACCGAGGCAGGGGGCGAAAAGAGCTAGCCAGAGGACCCAAGCCATTCTGATTGTGCTACGATGCTTATACCATGCTGACGACTAGAAGAGATTGATCTTCTAAGAAGTGTACAATTCAAGGATAATTTTACTTTCGGAGGTTAGAGCTCGACCTAACTCCAACCCTAATGTGGACACCATCAAGCGATGTGATTATCATCATATGTTTTGATCACATGACAGAAGAATGTACTACCCTCAAGGATCAGATTAAGAAGATAGTCAAAGAAGGCCACCTCCGCTGGTATGTTTATAGGAGGTAAAGGCGGAACAGAGAGCCGCGTGATGATTTGCGCCTAAGAAGAAGCAGTAGCCCGCAAAGAAGACCCAGGGCCGAAAGAGGTCAAGAAGTGATGTGAGAATTTATTCATACATTTATTGATCACAATTGAGTAGTGTTTTTAGTATTTTATGTGTTTTACCTAGAATTATCTAGTGTTTTGAGTTTACTTTACATATATTTAATTTCTAATACTTCTTGCTATTTTACAAGAATACTACTTGGTGTTTGGGTTAAAAAATAAAAATAAAAAATAAGATATTATAAAGTTAATTTCAAAATTAATACTATAAATTAATATTATAATATAAATAAAAATAAATATTATAATATAATTAAAGTTAATATAATTAATAGTATATTAAATATTAAATATTATGTTTTATATTATATTTTATTATATTATATATTATATATTATATATCTATATAATAAAGAAAAATGATTTTTGAAAATGTCTCAAATGTATCAAAGACACATTTGAGATGAATGGTTGAGATACATTTTAGATGTATATCAATGGTTGAGATTAATTTTAAATCTATAAAGTTCCCGTCCATGCTATCTACCCTTTCTATCTCTCTCTTCCTCTCTATTATTCTTCCTACCCAGCAATCCTTTCCCTTTCGTTTCCTTTCAGCTTTTGTCTTTATCAGAGCTTACTTCGACCACGACATCACCGAGCAAAAGGGTTGTGTTTAAGTATGCCCAAGCTGTCTACCCTTTCTCTCTATTTTTGCTTCTATACACACACACACACACAAACATATATATATATATATATATCTGCACATATACGCACAAGTTGTCTACTATTTCTTTCTATTTTTTGCTTCTATATATACACAGGCACATATATATATCTGCACATATACACTGTCTACCCTTTCTCTCTGTTTTTGCTTCTATATATACATAGGCGCGCGCACACACACACACACATATATATATCTGCACATACATGCACAAGCTAGTCAAAGTTGTTAGCTTGCAGGTCGACAATGGCTCAACTCACAATTTCATCAGCACTAAGGTCGCCCATAAGCTGCAAATCCCGACTATCAGCATTGAGCTATTTGAGGTGCGAGTTACCAGCGAAAAATGCCTCACATGCACACAATAGTGCAGAGCTGTAAGTTTGAAAATCCAGCACATTAATGTTACTGTAGATTTGTATGTCATACCATTAGTTGGAGTGAACATAGTACCGGGTGTGTAGTGGTTAGCCCAATTGGGCAATGTTGTGTTTGATTACAAGCAAATGGCTATGGAGTTCACCTTAGAGGGCCGACAAGTTCGCTTTACTATGCAGCTGGGTGTTGCCGACAAGTGAAGGAGATGTTATAAAAAAATCTGGTGCGACCCAGTACTAGTCCATTCTCATCACCAGTCTTGCTGGTTAAGAAGAAAGATGGAACTTAACGCTTCTGTATTGATTACCGAGCACTCAACAAGGCAACAGTGAAGGACAGATTCTTGATTCCAACCATTGATGACATGCTGGATGAGTTAGCAAGGTCAACAATCTTTACAAAATTGGACTTACGGGTAGGCTACCACCAGATTTGGATGCACTCGGGAAATATACACAAGACTATGTTTCCGACACACCATGGGCACTATGAGTATTTGGTCATGCCCTTTGGCCGGTGCAATGCACTGTCAACTTTCTAAGCGGCCATGAATCACATTTTTAAGCACATGTTACGTAAGTTTGTGCTAGTATTTGTCGATGATATACTAGTTTATTTGAAGTCCAGGGACCAACATTTGCAACACTTGGAGCAAGTGTAATACTCTAAAAGCCTAGAAAAATGGTAGTATATATCGAAGATAAGTAAGGAAGAAAACAACATCAGTTGGATACTTTTTAGGTTGAATGTAGGCAAAGAACTCCCAAGTTAAGTATGCTGAACCTGGGGAAATCTAAGGATGGGTGACCCCTCCTGGGAGGTCCATCAGGATAAGTTGTTACAGTCCTTCTTATGGCTCGATCAAGATAAGTTGTTCCAGTCCTTCTTGGTGAAGACGATCTGATAAAGATGGGGAGTGGCGCCGGGACTCGATGGCCTGTATAAGGAGCGGCTTCTGGTAGGCTTTTAGGATGGCAGCCTCCAAAGGAAAGAAGATCTGGGACCAATTGTAAGGTTGCATGACGAGGACGTCATGTACTCAAGGAGAGGAGAATGTAATACCTTAAGAGTCTAGAGGATGAAAGTATATATCGAGGATAAGTAAGGAAGGAAACAACACCAGTTGGATACCTTTTGGGTTGAATGCAGGCAAAGAACTCCCAAGTTAAGCATGCTTGACTTGGGAAAATCCAAGGATGGGTGACCCCCCTGGGAAGTTCGCGTAGACCCATCAAGGTAAGTTGTCCTGGTCCTTCTTATAGCTCGATGCGGGATGTTACAGCAAGTCTTGAGCATACTAGCCCGAGAAAGTTTCTGCATCAAGCTGTCTAAGTGTGCTTTTGGGCAGTCAGAGTTGGAGTATTTGGGACACAGAATTTGCCCTAATTGTGTTGAGGTAGAGCCACAGAAGATTGTTATCGTACAGTCGTGGCCTAAGCCAAAGAATGTTTCCCAATTGCGTAGATTTTTGGGACTAACAGGCTATTACTGAAAGTTTGTGTAGCACTACGAGGCCATTGCTAGGCCACTGGCGCAACTATTGAAGAAAGACAAGTTCTAGTGGATAGAAAAGGCTGACCAGGCTTTTGTAGCACTGAAACAAGCCATGACGTGCACCCCTGTCTTGGCTATGCCAAATTTCTCGCAGCCATTTGAAGTCCATACAGATGCCAGTAACATAGGCATTGGAGCAATATTTATGTGGCAAGGCTGACCAATAGCCTATCTTAGCAAGGCGCTTAGCCCAGCTAAGGCCACATGGTCTGCTTACGCCAAGGAAATGTTAACAGTTATCGAAGTAGTTAGGGTGTGGCGCCCCAACTTGTTGGCATAACGGTTCAAAATTGTGACTGACCAATAGATTTTGAGGTGGATTGTGACCCTAGATCAACAGAAGTGGGTGGCCAAACTGATGGGGTATGATTATGAGATTGTCTATCGACCAGGGGTGTAGAACAAGGTTGCTGATGCCTTGTCTCGATGGGACGATAGTGCCGAGTTGTTTCTTGTCATAGGGCCAACGTGGGTTATTTGGTAGCAAATTTGAGATGCACTTGAGACAGACCAGCATAGCCAGGAGCTGATACAGGCTGACACAAACACAGATGCAGTGAGTGATTATGAATTCTACAATGGCATGTTACTATATCAAGGAAAGGCGTATGTGCCAGATACTGATGATTTGAACAATACCCTTGTGCAGCATTTTCATAACTCATGGGAATGAGGACACTCAGGCATTTATTGCACCTAACAGCACCTTAACCGACTCTTTCATTGGGAGGGCATGAAATAGCAAGTGGCCAGTCATGTGGCCGAATGTGACATTTGTCAGTGTGCCAAAAGTGATTCTACCCAGCCAAGTGGATTACTGCAGCCACTACCCATGCTTGAGTAGATATGGGAAGACTTGAGCATGGATTTTATTAAGGGACTACCAAAGTCACATGGGCATTCTTCTATTCTAGTTGTGGTGGACCGACTCAGTAAGTATGCTCATTTCATACTGCTAGTGGATCCTTTCACTGCATAGTATGTTGCTTGAGTATTCATGCAAACTGTGGTCTGTTTCCACGGCCTACCCATAACCATTGTCATAGATCGAGACATAATCTTTACCAGCCATTTTTGAAAGGAACTTTTTAAGATAATGGGAACGAAGTTATCAGCAAGCTCATCTTATCACCCACAGACGGACGGACAAACTGAGGTCACCAATTGCACATTAAGACAATACTTGCAGTGTTTTTCACAAAGGAATTCGCACACATGGGCTAATCGAATTGCATGGGCAGAGTACTGGTATAATACATCCTATTATCAATCCTTAGGGCGCAACCTGTTTGAAGCAGTATATGGGCGGACACCTTCAACACTAGTGTCTTACACGCCATAGTTCGCTAAGATGGATATTGTTGACCGGGAGCTAGTAGATTGGGACGAGTTACTAAAGAAGCTGAAAATGCACTTGTCAAAGGCGCAGACTCATATGAAGAACTGTTATGATCAGAGGCATCAAGACCAACAGTTCTAAGAGGGGAACGTGGTCTATGTTAGGCTGTGGCCATGGAGGCAAAATAACGTAACACTTACAGCCAAGATGAAGCTTGGCTACCACTACTATGAGCCTTACAAGATTATGAAGAAGATAGGACCAATTGCCTACAAACTAGATTTGCCCGTAGACATCTATGTCCAACCAATGTTCCATGCGTCCTAACTTAAGTCCAAGGTGGGCTACTTGACTAATGTGGTGCATGATCTGCCCGAACTCAATGAAGATACCACATTGCTAGTCCAGCCCTTAAGGATCCTAGATTACGTGATTAATAAGAACAAGAATAAGATGCCCGAGGCCTTGGTTCAGTGGGAAAACATGTCATTGGAGGAAGCTATGTGGGAATCAACTGAGTACTTGGCCTATTAGTTCCCACACCTGCACCTTAAGGACAAGATGCTTTCGAAAGGGCGGGGAATGTTAGGATCGTGAGTCTCAGCCCTTGAGATTCAGGACACATCGAGCTCAAACAATAGCCTGGGTATTGGCGTAGTTAGCGATAATTTGAGGCAACTCGATAGCGATAGTCAGCATGCTGCACTAGTTGAGGCCCCAACTTCCGCCAATGGATCAACTAGGCCAGCATTTGCCATTTGAGGCCACAGCCTAGCACCAACCTGTATGATTAGCCCACAGTTCAACCACAGAAGGCTAGTCCAACCCAGTAAGATGAAGCCCACAAGACCAGGCCCATCACAGGCCCAATTCGATAAGCCCACTAGCCCAACTCGTGAAGACTAGAAGCCAAGAGACCAATAGCCAAGTCAACATTCTCTTCATTTGGCTTCCATAAATTATTCCTTTAATAGTTCCTTTAATTGTTCTTTTATTTCAGTAGTTATGTATTCTGTTTTAATTCCATCATGCATGTAGATTCATTTCTATTAAGAATGCATGCATTGCATTAATGTACTGAGCAACCAGAGGGCCAAGGACAACCATCTATACAAGGTTTTGATCTGCCTTTTATTTGAGACTTTTGAAGAGAATAGAAATCCGAAATTGCCTAAATGTCTTTACACTTTTGATTTCTCCCTTTTATCTTGAGATAGTTAGGTGAAAATCACCTTTCTGAGAACTAAGGCATCCATAAGATTTAGTGCTAATTAAGATTTAATATAAAATAAAATTAATGCATAATGAAAGAAAAATAAGTTAAAATTTATACTTTCAATATTTTGTTATCATTGCAGAAATTAACTTTCAAGAGTAGACATTAAAAATTTTAAAAGAATTTTTAATTAGCATTAGAAAAACCCATATTTCCTTACGTTTAGGAATTTTAATTTATATTTATAATTTATAAATAAATATATAATATAATAAATGAGTTTATTTTAATAATTAATTAATAACTACCTTTAATTTAATGTAAATATTGAATGATTTGTTGTTCAAATGTAATAGGTTTTGTGTATAAATGAGAAGTTCATGTCAAGATTTTTTTATTTTATATAATGCTCTACAATTTAATAATTTTTTTTTTAAATAAATTTTTAAAATATAGATGAAAGAGTTGATTTTGTCAATCAAATCAACGCTAGCAAGACACAATGGACATTGAAGGTTTGAGTCATGAAGTTTTGGAAGATTCCATGCTTTGAAGATGTAAATACCCTCGTCGGGATATTCCAACAACTCGGACTACCCGAACGGAAGCACCTACGGAAGGAGAAAGAATGAAACATAAGACATGAACCACCCTGACATGCATATACAAGAATTAAACAACGGAAACTAAGCTACACACATGCATGCACTACGGTTACTCCCCTAACACATCAGCCACATGATAAATAAATAAATACAGACTCCTGTGCCGACATACACGAGACATGAGGAGTGACCTGACACAGTAAAAAATAATAGAGAAAATCTCTCTCAAACATCAGAGTTGACTAGGGCTGACAGGGGATGACGGGGACTGACGGAACTTCCTGTACACCATACCGACTCTGCCGCTAGATGTTATCTCCCTTGCCCTTAATCGATGCTGCCATTACTTGGAATGATGGAAAGCAAAGTAAGTCGAGAGACTCAGTAAACATAATGAAAGAAAGGCTGCAAGCTGAACATATCCAGTAAATTTTCCCCAGAATACCAACCCCCAAATACACACAAGCCATGAGACGCTCAACACAATATAAAAGCGTAAATAAAGGCACGTATCAGTCCTTGGAGCCCATACAAGACACACGACACTTAAGTCCCATACCAACCTGTAGCTACCCTGAAAGACAACATATATCTCCAACAAATCTGTGTGCGTTGTCCCGGGTCAATGCTCCTCTCACCCGAATGCCCACGTCGGTCCTCCCGACACCCGAGTTGTAGAATAGCCGAGCCGTAGGCTCCCTCGAAATGGTCATCCCATCTGAGACCTGTGAACTGTCGGTAACCATGCAATGCACATAAAAATGCAATGGCGTAGTGAGCATCAACGTGATATACCAACGCCCATACATTCAAGCATCAGGCCATGCTCCGCCCACATAGTAAACCACACGCGATGCATATCCTCGTGCCAGATGCAATCTAACCATGCTAGAATGTTCGTGTCCAAGCACAAATAATAAATGAATACCCAAGCATGCATCTCGTACCCATGTGCATATCAAACCATGAACGGTAGTACAACACGTCGAATCATGCAATAAACCACATAAATCATATAATGGTAGAGCTTGTCAGCAGTGTCTGTAACACCCCAAATTTATCTTGAGCGTGTTATAACTTAGGATTTCGGGATTATAAAAATTTTCATATCACAATAGCTGTCATACACCACACAATATCCCAAAAACCTTAATTTTACCTTCTCAGCTTAACAAACCCAATAATTAAATAGCTAACATAGGTATTAAAATCTCAAATGCGGAAGCTAGATCGAACCTGATATGGTTCAAAACCATAACATTTTATTTATCATAAAATTCTTCAAGACGTCTACAAAATGTATTAATATACATCGTCTCTAGCAAATGATAACTAAACTTCTTAAACATATCCAAAATTACATAAGCTTTCACATAAACAAAAGTATGCTAAACATGCTACAGGTAGTAAGTTAAACATATTCTTCAGCTACCTCCTTTCCCTTAGAGCTGCTCGTCGAACCTGGAACGTTTGAATATTCCAGGGACATAGTCCAATTAGAAGATGAATCTTCTAGTGAGAAACTCCAAAAACAGTTTATATAGATGCATGATCAAGTATAAAATGTATGAGAAGACAACGAGAACTACTCCGAAGTGCCTCGCAAACACGTCAGCCTCCTCTAACGAGAGCTTTCTCAATGGCGCACGCATAGCGCCTCTCGGGAGGTCCCTAACCATGTCATTTTGGCCCAACTTCATAGAACTCATACAAGCATCACATCCGTTGTTCCTTAGACTCACAGTCTTCCCCACGAGAGCTTTCTCGATGGCGCACGCATAGCGCCTCTCGGGGGATATCCGACTTTTGCCCTCGGTCCACAACAAATAGGTACAATAGTATGGCTACAAGAATTTTATAAATGCAACAGTTAGAAAGCCAACAACATATATTTTCAAGAAAATTCAGTTTATATATGCAACATGATTTCACGTAAGAGAACAATAAGAGTTCATGTATAATAACTTCAAGAAACACGTCTCATGCAATAGAAGTCTCTCATAAGAGAATAAAAATAGGATTTGGAGTATAGGAATCTCACGGAGTCTCACATTGTTGGTTTATCTCTTCGACGGTATAATTTCACAGCAAACAGCCTATGTTTCTGTAGAAAACACACGTTTTGGTAAACCTAACCTCAAATATTTTTACATAGGGTTGAAGGGTATTAAAGTAGGGGCATAACTGAAAAATTGCATGTAAAAAGGACCTCTCACACGCCCTCACGCGTCCCAACAAGACTGGCCACGCGACCCTACGCGCAGCCATTATCCGGCGCATGTAACTCACGCGCAGGCACTAGATTCCAAACAACAACGCATCGTTTTCGTATTTCGGCCATATCTCCCTCGTTTTAACTTCGATTCGACCCCCGTTTAAACCTACACGACCCTCTCTTTTCCCTCTAAGGATTATAAAAAAAAAGGGACTTACCTCGATTTTTTGCTTACTGATTTTGGTGAACTCCGATGAGGGTCGTTCTCCCCGGCTTCTCCTTCGATTCCTTCCCACCTTCTTCCCGAACTTCCTACTCTCTGTCTAGAACAAACTCCTCCTCTTAGAGTGCTTCAACTCTCAAGCTTGCTTGGAATGGTTTGAGAACAATCCATGGTGTTTTTTTATAGATTTCTCCAACCACTCATATCATGCCACTTGTCACAATTTTAGCCATGGACTCCAAAGACTCAAAGACATATTTGAATGGCTTTTGAAATCCAAAACTAGAATTAATCCAACTTTTGAAATCCAAGCTAAAACCCCAAACTTTTTTCAAATAACACTTTGGCCCTTATTTCAAGTTCTTAACTTCAATATTTTACCACATAAGCTCTTAATTTTATCCTTATTTCGTTTGGATAATTCTCTAATTACAATTACACCCTCAAAGATCAAATTTATCTAGATACTTAAAATCTCGAATTTAATAACTCAAAATTACTTGATATATACAATTTTTCGGAGCCCCTTACCATCATTCGGCTATTTTAGGCTACAACTTAGCTTAACTGAAAAACCATCTCTGATTTAATTTCTTTCAGCGTCATAAATCTCGCCTCGAGATGCTTGTTAAAAATATACCTTTGTCCTTTAGGTATCTAAGCTCCAGGGCACTCCCTACGACCGATTCGGTCACTTGTTACCATCTTAAGCATATTTTTCGATATTTTAAACTCACTTAAAATACGTGGCAACCTTACGAAAATATGGAGTATTACAATCTACCCCCCTTAAAAGAATTTCGTCCTCGAAATTGGCTCATACACACAATCTCCAAAGATCAAAATAAGCCATTTCACAGCCTGGACATATCTCATAGTCCACAAAATCCCAAATTTTCATTTTAACTTTTTCGGTGGTGAGCAAACAAGAACGACCAACAACCATACCTCAACAGTCGACAGTTAACACCCATACATCTAGTATCCCTCTCGTCGGTCCGATGTGGGATCGCTCCTCCCCTAAGGAAATCCGAAGCACCTACTGGCAGAGGCTTCCTCACCTCCAGTGGTCTGGACATTCCCAGCCTGGGTATGGACTGCCCCACCCACTCGGTTCAACCACAGGGACTACTTGACTAAGGGTCCAACGGTCGATAGTTTTGGTATATCGGGCGACCGATAGTGTTATTCCACCACAAACCACACAAGAAACCATTCCAATGCTGCCATTGTAACATGAACTCAACCAATGATAGGTGCTCCTCCCAAACTTTAGGCACGCACATACTATCCCGAAACTTGAGAATGTCATCTCGCATCTCAAAAATCAGAACCCCTGGGCTGGCCACACTTATCTATTCATAGAAGTATACACCGATCTCCCCTACTAGTCTCTCGTATCTTAGTCTCCAGATCTAGCCGAACCGCCAGGTCAGCTATCAAGACGGACGAACCCTTCGGCACTACACTCACCCACATCAGGCTCAAAAGCCTCAACAGCGGCCACCCTTGGGCCATCAACCCAGCCACCTCATTGGCACGCCCCGAGTGATACAAAAAGTGCAGTCGTAGTCTTTCAGGAGCTCCATCCACAGTTGCCACCTCATGTTCAGCTCTTTATGTGAGAACACATACCTTAGACTTTTGTGGTCCGTGAACACCTCAAACATCTTACCGCATCGGTAGTGCTTCTATAACCTCAAGAGCACATACCCTAATTGTCAGCACCAAGTCACACATCGGGTAGCTTACCTTGTGCCTCAACGTGATCCACACACGATCACAAGGTTATGTTGCATCAACACGCAACCCAATCCTTTGAGCTATCACAAGCTCTCACTGCATCCAGCAGACCATTTTCACTGGACTCTCCTCACGAGTCCTAACATGGATATAACTACTCTGGAAATTCTCTTCACGAATATTTGACAATAGTCTGCCAATTTCAACATACTTCCAATCTTTTCATAGATAGCTTAGGGATCCTATCACAAAGTTCTGGTCCCTTCCTCTATCACTTCTGACACTACTTCCCGTACCAGGCGTAACTCCAAACCTCATGGATCCTTGGGTCACACATCCCTAAGAACTCCATATTCCTTCCCATAGGTGTCAAAATCACCATTAAACAACCCATAAGTTCAGCTTCTACTGTCAACGAAATCTCACTATGGTCTTGAGCTACACGCCTCAAACCATTACATAAATATTTCAAAGATCTACCTTTCAGCTTTCTCGATAAAGATTTGGTTCCCATGCGGTTGCCTAGGGCATAACCTATCCACATGTCTCTTCTCACAGATCGTACCCAGACTTTTGATCATCGTGTGTCTTCCTTACACGGATATACTATCATCCCAAGGACATCAACTCATCATGTCCCAAATCATGGACAATTAAAATTTCCAACTTGAAACCTCTACAAGGCTTAAGACTTCATCTTGGCCATTTCATCAACTAAGTTGGCACCAAACTTACATAACCCGACCCCTCGAGTCGCTTTCTCAATTTAACCTTACCTCAATTCCAAAATCCGAGACATTATCAAAAACCTTTTCCCTCAACTACCTCGGGCTGACCGGACTTTTGGGCAGGTCATCGCACCTCTGTCACTCCATCACACGGCCAAGATTCTCGCATGGGTGACCACAAAGCTAGGGTCGCCCTTCAGCCTATTAGAAGTCAACTTTAAGGCGTGCCTCCATTGCATGCTCTCAAAATTTTTCAAATCCTCGAACCTACTAGACTGCTCAAAATTCTTGGCCTAAATCCCAAGATTCAGAGTGGCTTCGCACATCTAGCCACGTACAACTTTTTGATCATCTATCAGGTTCTAACAAAATAATGCAAACCTTCCCTTAGGTTCGCCTTGAGTTTACAATCCCCAAAAATCTCCAAGCCCACTCATGGCTAATCACCTAATAACCTCAAGCTATTAACAGCAAATTCAGACTTATCTATCGATAAATCTATCGAGAATACACACTGGTATCTCCCAATTTTCTTATGGTTTTTCACCGAATGCAAGTGCCTGTACCATATCTTAGCAGGCTCATAACTCGTTGGCATCACTCAGCTATACATCTCCCCATTTGCCTACCAGGGCTACTTAGACTAATCGTCTAGCCATACGGGAGTTTCCATTCTCCAAAATCAAAATCTTGGATCTCCAATTAATTTAGGTTTGCAGCTTCTCCTACTACGACCCGTCATCTTGGCACATCTTCCATTACTTTATTCTCTCAATCACGTCAAAGATTCGCACAATCTTTAAGATGACAATCCACAACTACATTGCCAGCTAGAGTAGGTAGGTCTTTACATCACCCACGGTACTCAAATCCTTACTGGATTTCTTCCTGAAACTCTAAAGTTTTATCTCGAATCCTTAGATCCTCAATAAATTCTTTCAAGAAATTCCTCAAGAATCTCAAACCGATTTATTTCTGAAAATCTAGAATCAGATCACGATATCTGGTTCCAATCGTCTTCTGAAAGCTCGATTCCTTTGCAACAATGGCCCTCAATCCACCATTTATCATGGTGTTTTCAAATTCTTCTCGTCGGGTTAACCACTGACAACTTTTCCTGATTCCACAGGTCTATTCGGCACATTGAACCGTAGTCACAACCTCTGTTGACTAGGTCGCCTTATCAATTGACACAACTCACACGTCATCACTTAGCCATCTTCGACCTCTCACTTGACCCAATCTGTTAGATCCCTGATCTACACATCTCATTTTCGAGACACTAATTGATCCTCGAAAAAACTTATTATTCAATCCTAACTCATCAGCTAGGCTATGTCAGATCAGACTAACCATTCATGATTCACTTATCCTTGATAACCACCAGTTATCTCATCATTTCTCACAATGATTTCGACTAATGACCTCAAATCAACAGTCTCCAAATTTCTCAGATCCATAATCATGGTTACCAAGTCAACCTTACATTTGAACCACACTATCGGGTCCTAACGTCCATCAGGCTTCCATTATTCATTGCAAATAATAACCATATACTGGAATAGTGTTTGCACGTGAATAGTACACCAAGTAAGCTCCCAGGAAAGAGAGATGGGTCACAAATGGACACACTTAAATACCAAGTCTTTCCTTAGCCAGAATTTTCCTAGACATGCACTTTCACTACACCACACTTAAATCCATAACCTTTAAAACTTCAGCCGTCAATCCCCGAATCTCCAAATAGGGGTTTCGTCTTATGAACCATTGTCTCTTTCCCCTAAGCCTTCACTTGGGGTTCCTACTAATTGGTTCTATTAATATCGGATCATCTTAAGTCTCCAAATAACATTATGCTCTAATATCAACTATATCAGAGTCACTTAAGTCTTCTAATAAACTTAAGCTCTGATACCAACTGTAACACCCCAAATTTTTCTTGAGCGTGTTATAACTTAGGATTTTGGGATTATAAAAATTTTCATATCACAATAGCTGTCATACACCACACAATATCTCAAAAACCCTAATTTTCACCTTCTCAGCTTAAAAAACCCAATAATCAAATAGCTAAGATAGGTATTAAAATCTCAAATGCGGAAGCTAGATCGAATCTGATATGGTTCAAAATCATAACATTTTATTTATCATAAAATTCTTCAAGACGTCTACAAAATGTATTAATATACATCGTCTCTAGCAAATGATAACTAAACTTCTTAAATATATCCAAAATTACAAAAGCTTGCACATAAACAAAAGTATGCTAAACATGCTACAGGTAGTAAGTTAAACATATTCTTCAGCTACCTCTTTTCCCTTAGAGCTGCTCGTCGAACCTGGAACGTTTGAATATTCCAAGGACATAGTCCAATTAGAAGATGAATCTTCTAGTGAGAAACTCCAAAAACAGTTTATATAGATGCATGATCAAGTATAAAATGTATGAGAAGACAACGAGAACTACTCCGAAGTACCTCGCGAACACGTCAGCCTCCTCCAACGAGAGCTTTCTCAATGGCGCACGCATAGCGCCTCTCGGGAGGTCCCTAACCATGTCATTTTGGCCCAACTTCATAGAACTCATGCAAGCACCACATCCGTTGTTCCTTAGACTCACGGTCTTCCCCACTAGAGCTTTCTCGATGATGCACGCATAGCGCCTCTCAGGGGATATCCAACTTTTGCCCTCGGTCCACAACAAATAGGTGCAACAGTATGGCTACAAGAATTTTATAAATGCAACAGCTAGAAAGCCAACAGCATATATTTTCAAGAAAATTCAGTTTATATATGCAACATGATTTCACGTAAGAGAACAATAAGAGTTCACGTATAATAACTTCAAGAAACACGTCTCATCTAATAGAAGTCTCTCATAAGAGAATAAAAATAGGATTTGGAGTATAATAATCTCACGGAGTCTCACATTGTTGGTTTATCTCTTCGACGGTATAATTTCACAGCAAGCGGCCTATGTTTCTGCAGAAAACACACGTTTTGGTAAACCTAACTTCAAATATTTTTACATAGGATTGAAGGGTATTAAAGTAGGGGCATAACTGAAAAATTGCATGTAAAAAGGACCTCTCACACGCCCTCATGCGTCCCAACAAGATTGGCCACGCGCCCCCACGCGCAGCCATTATCCAGCGCGTGTAACTCACGCGCAGGCACCAGATTCCAAACAACAACGCGTCGTTTTCGTATTTCGGCCATATCTCCCTCGTTTTAACTCCGATTCGACCCCCGTTTAAACCTACGTGACCCTCTCTTTCCCCTCTACAGGATTATCAAAAACAAGGGACTTACCTCGCTTTTTTGATGATTGATTTTGGTGAACTCCGGTGAAGACCCGCAACTTCGATGAGGTTCATTCTCCCCGGCTTCTCTTTCGATTCCTTCCCGCATTCCCGCATTCTCCTTTGAATGGCTTTTGAAATCCAAAACTAGAATTAATCCAACTTTTGAAATCTAAGCTAAAACCCCAAACTTCTTTCAAATAACACTTTGGCCCTTATTTCAAGTTCTTAACTTCAATATTTTACCACATAAGCACTTAATTTTATCCTTATTTCGTTTGGATAATTCTCTAATTACAATTACACCCTCAAAGATCAAATTCATCAAGATACTTAAAATCTCAAATTTAATAACTCAAAATTACTTGATATATACGATTTTTCGGAGCCCCTTACCATCATTCGGCTATTTTAGACTACAACTTAACTTAACCGAAAAACTATCTCTGATTTAATTTCTTTTAGAGTCATAAATCTCGTCTCGAGACACTTGTAAAAAATATACCTTTGTCCTTAGGTATCTAAGCTCCAAGGCACTCCCTACGACCGATTCGGTCACTTGTTACCATCTTAAGCATATTTTTTGGTATTTTAAATTCACTTAAAATACGTGGCAACCTTACGAAAATATGGAGTATTACAGTGTCCGGCACCGGTCAACGGTCAGTGACTAGGAGTGTCTTCTCGACGGTCCACTTTAGGGCCGTACGATAGTCTACCTCAACGTTACCAAATAGCTGACCCCTGCCCCACTGCTCGATAGCCCTAGCTGACTCACACCCGAGAAATCCATAAATAAACCCGCACCTTTAAGAATCTAATCTCCAAGTTAGGCTCAATATCATTTCAAAAGGAATGGAGGCAGTACACAATACTCCGTAGGCATATAACAAATAAAACCCCAACAAGTCTCATATTTAATTTAAATTAATTCACGCTGATAAAATCGTCGAATCGTATAATTAATACGCAAAACCAAAACGAATTTAGGAAAGACGTGGGGTTCATAAAACGAAAGGATCTCACAAAGATAGAAGGGGAGCTTGCCTTGTTTTAGCAGATTACAACGTTTTCACGCTCGTACGCCACTAAATTAATACACGCTACAAATTAACATAAACTCTCAAAATTAACAAAATCAGACCCAAAATTAAATTCCAACCGTATAGAATGATTAATACATATTTCTCTACTGACCTGGTTAATTAAACCTCGATTAAACCTCATTTAATCTTTCATTTTTCCTCAAATTCCTTCCATTTTTCTTCATTGAGTGCCGCTTTTTCTTCAATTTTTCCTTTTGATTTTGCTGCTTTAGAAATGCCCAAAATGGGCTTAAAAAAAGAGAAAAAAGAGTGGCTAAGGAGAGGCCACGTAGCAGCAGCAGAGGCAGTCGCTGGAAGGCACCACTGCCTCCCCGAAACGTTGTCGTTTTGGGAAGCCTTTTGCTGATAAAAATTAGTATTTTCTCCCTACCAGCGCACGAACCCCCTTGGCTCGATCCCACGACCTGCTGCAAGACCCTTCATGCATGCGCCCACCCGCGCTAGGCAGCTTCCTTTAACCTATGTGCGCTCCAATTAAATTTAAAGTGAATCGCAGCCACTTCCGCAATTCACATTTCAGCACCCCCAATTTCCATTAATTACACACGCACTTGAATTTCCATTTTCACTTATTCCACTAACACCTCAAGTTTCCAGAAATTTCACTAAATTAATTTATTTTACTATTTTCATAAATACTCCCAAATAAGATTATTAATTACCTTAATTTCTTTTTAATACAAATAATTTAATATTTCCTTTAAACATTAAATACTCAAGAATTACCGTCAACACAAATTAAATTAATGTCTCCCTTAAATCTACAAATATTTAATAATCACATTAATTACAATAATTAATAATGATTAACCATTCTCAAATAATTTAATTAATTACCCTTAATTAATTTCCTATTTTCTCAAAACAACATAAACTATTATTTTTCCTTAAATCTCCAAATATCCAATAATGAACTCAACACTGATAATTATAATTATTATTTATTTACAAATTTTGGGGTGTTACTGAAGGTAAGTCATAAACTTATAGCATTGAAATTGTTTTTATGGATGAATATGTTTTCTTTTCTTTATAAATTTATTGTTAATTATTTTTATAGATTTTGCCATCAAATTTATAGGGTTGAAGGATTCATGCAATAATCAAGCCTTCATTTGGATCGATCTTTCAAAATATTTATTTGTAAAGAATAATTATATTTTATACGTAATATTATAATTGGATGCAACAATTGAAATACAAGAGTACAAGTCACAAATATAAGCTAAACTTTATGTGAAAGACTATTGTTGTAGATGTTATGAATAAAAGTTTTTCAATACAAAATTTTATCTTCAAATCATTTGCTAATATTTTGAGTGCAGTTGAATTTGATGAAAATTAATTGTTTGGTAAGTATAAAGTTGATTATGCAATTATTTATATCCTTAAAATTGATATTTTTTTAATTTTATTAAAAATATAATTAGAGAGGTTGTTGGCAATAACAATATTAAGTGCTAAGAATCTTGTGAAATGACAAGCAAGAAAAATTGTGAAGCAAGAAAAAAATAATGTTTTTTGAAATTTTTTTATCATGATATATTTTAGCAATCTATATAAGATGACTTTATCTATGTTATTTGTCACTTTAATTCCATCAGACCCAATATTATCTTTTATATTCTAATGTATTTTTAGTTTGATAAAATATTGTTAATGATTTTCTGTTCCAATGTAAATTATGTAATAGCTTTTATTTTTATTATAATATTTATATATTATAAATTTTATAACAGATTAACAAAAGTGAATTTATGAGATTATAATTAGATAAAGTGAACTTAATATAATTCTAATATTTATATATTCATAACTATATAACATATTAACAAATTAGTACTACCATTAATCATAAATATAATAATTGTTTTGTTATACATTGAACTTATATAAATATTTTTGTATTTAGTTTAAATTATCATATTTTATTAAATATTTAAGAAACTACTCTCAAAAAGATATTTAAAAAACTAAATTAAGATTAAAATATTTGTTTTAATAACTTTCGTACACACATGATGCTTAATTGTTAAAAAATGTAACAACTTACTTAATGTATTAATTCTTTTTTAACACATTAAATGACTATATATTGAATTAAGGGTATTTTCTATTAACACATTGAATGACAGACAATTAATTAAATATAAATTTTGGTAAAAAATTGAGTATTAATAGAAAAAAAAATTATAGTTATCAATCATGTTAGAGTCATTTAAAATATCGAATTTAATTTTTTTGTTTTTAAATTTATAAATTTATTTATGATTACTCTTCCCGTGCAGCGCAGGAGTTTAACATTAATAGCATATATATTTAATTTTAGTGTTATTTTTATCATAATGCGAAGAAGGCCTCAGGCCCGCTAGAAGAATGTAAATGGAAGTGATCCAGAAAATTAAGAAGGAAGCATTATGATTAAAGAACAAGTGATAATTAGGCATATAGAGTACTTAATTTAAGAAGTTGATTTGATGAATATTGGAGCCTTAGAAAATAAATAATAGTACTTGTGTATCTTAATTATTTTTATAAAATCCGCTTCTATTTTCAAATCTTTAACGCTCAATTATTAGCTGTCAAATACTACTTTTCACATTCTCTCACCTAATCTTTCATGAAATCCGAGATTGAAATGAATAAATTTTACCCAAATTAGTCAATTTCTTGAAGAAGCAGAATCATCCAGTTGAGGCGGACCTAAAGGGGGGGTCGAGTGGGGGCAGGGATAGTAACGGGGCATGGCGGGGGCGGCCATCCCCATGTCCCTTCCTGTCGGGGATTTTTGGAACCGGGGCGAGGACGGAGAGGGGACAAAAAAATCTCCGTTTAGTAAATTATTTATTTTTTAATATTTTTTTAAATGAAATTTAAAATTTAAAATATAAATATAAAATAAACGGAGCGGGTTCGGGAAATTCGGGGCGGGTACCATGTTCTATTTGCTTACAAGTCCAATTTTTCTCTTTTAGCCCATATCATAACCCATTCTCATTTTTCCCAAATTTATAAAACCTTCACGTTCAGAATTTGATTTCAGTTCACACAAATCGACAGAACCCTTCTCCTTCCTTGATCACTTCTTCAGCCCCCTGCCCGTCTCGTCCGTCGTCCAACGCTGAATGGCCACTGATCGCATCCAATACTCGCCGGTCGCCACCACCAATCACCGTTCACTGTCTTTCAAGCATTTTATTGCAGGAGGCAGCAGGGAAATAGCTCAAAATCTCATATTCTCATTTTCTATTTTCCCAACATATATATTTCTTTGACAATGTGTTATAATGTATTAAGTCTCTAGCTATGTTTTAAAAAGAAAAAAAAAATTATATGGAATAGGGATTTAATTAGATTTCGAGTTCTAGCTAGAGTTAGAGACTTTGGGTTTAAAAAGAAATTGATAAATGATAATGGGGCCATCTTGCATTGTTTGATTGACATATTAAATTAGGAATTAATTCTTTACAAATTACAATGAAGACATTTTATAGAGTGTAGTATTTGTAATTTGTAAACACACACACATATATATATATATATATATATATATTGATCAAAATTAATTACTTAGTTCTTGCAAAAATCAAGAAGTTGTTGACATATGTTATGATACATATTGCTTTTAGAATCTTTGAATATTATGAGTTAGTTATTTGGTAATCTATTTGTTAGTTGATAATCTATATATATAGTTTGCTTTTGGAAGTTGGAACTCCTAAAGGAAGTAAACAAATTGTTCATTAAACATAAGATTGAGAGATTTAGAGGTAACTACTTGAAAATTATATCTTGAATTCATACCTTATTATTTGTAATTGTGCAGTAGTATGTAATGCTAGCTATATCAAGTTATCATTGCCTATCAAAATTCTTTGATATGTAAATTTTACATATGCGCCCCCAGAGACTCAAGATCCTTATTCCGCCACTAGAATCATGTACATCCCATGCTCTCTCTATCTCTCAGCAATTAATTTATCAAAATCGAAAAATAAAGAGTAGTGATGTTGCAAAGCTAATCACTCTCTTCTGTCTCGAATCAAGTACCTACAATAAGAGTCGAGAATTCGCTCCCTCGTGATCACTCCAACACTTAAGTCAGTTTACAAGGTTATGAAAATTAGAGTTTTTAGTAGAAAACAAAAGAAAAATATCCCCTTTACCTATCCTGATTGCTTGAATTTATAAGGAGATTCTCCTATCATGTTAAAATAAGATCTTTTCTTTTGAATTAGAGATTTTTTCCAATATGTCAGAGAAAAATTGCCTTTTGAACTTTCGGGATAAGGATTTTATCCCTTATGGAGCCATCATCTTCAATGAGATAGATATTGTGATCGGTTTTCGAAAGGCTTGGGATAATCCTCGTCTTCATAAATTTCGAAGTGACGGTTGAAGTTGAGGATGTGAGAAAGTCCTCGTTGAGTAGAGGTTAGGATTGTCAATCATTTTGTTGGGATGCATCTCTCATGTGTCCCTCCCAAATTTAGATTAGATGACGGTCTTGACTTAATTCTCTAACGAACACATCTCCTTGTTAACATTGGCTAATTTTTGAGAGTATTGAGATAATTATGAGTGTAAGAGCATTTCCCTGAGTTATATATATAGCCAAGCAATTGTTTTCTTTTATTCCTGACTAATATATTGATGATAATACGGTAGCCGATCACCCTTTTCCTGCCTCTTCTTGTGCACCTGCAATGGAGACGGAGACTTGCTCTCCCGGTCAATCTCTAATGACCAAGTTAGATGTCTCATACCAGAAAATCCAGTATAATTACTTAAGTCGTATCTCAAAAGCAGAAGAAGACCCCTTTTACTTACCTTGTCCTCTCTTCTTATTATTCTCCCGAGATAGGGATCCTAGAGAGATCTTCGGGATCTCCCCTCCGCTCTTCTCGGAATCGTCCTGATAAGAATTCAATAGTAGCATCTATCTCCGAAGGGTTCGGGATAGCTCTTGCCCCTGCGACCCCCGGCGAGATAGTCAGTCCCTAAGAACTCGGAGATTTCTTTACTATGTGCCCTGCCAACTGGAGTGGTGATGCTTATCCGCCACGTGTCTTCTAGACCCAAGCAAGATAATCATAAGCGAAGCTCCCTATTAGGAAACATGTGTCACGACCACCATTGGATGCCCACCTGGGGTATTGGCGTAATTATGGACCCGGGGGCATTCTCCTCAACACTTGCCCCCCCACTTCTTGAGCTCTTCGGCTTGAAGGACTCAAGGAGTGGTAAAGCCCCCGAAGCTCCGCCTCCTATCCTCCCGACGGTCGATATCCACAAGGTTCGAGGAGTTAACGTGTCTTTTCTCTCACGCGTGCTTGGAAGGCACAGGTATCAATTTGTTCTGACGACGATACCCCTTCCCAATACGCCGTCCAAACCTTTTCGTCTTTCGAGCCACGCCAGTCCGGAGTAGTTAATGCTCATTATTACTCGTCCTTTGGCTTCTTACCCCTATAGTTTAAATAGGAGTTTTCCACTCTTTTACTCGTTTTTCCTCTCGACACTCTTCACTTTTAGCTTTTCTTGCGTTATTAAGCATTCCCCTTTTCCCGCATCTCTTTCTTCTACTTCTCTGCTATGGCGATTACTGGGTCTGGGAAATTCAACTCCACCGGTGCGAATCTTGTTGAGTGAGAGAACCATCCTTTCGCATCTATTCCTTGCCAATGGATGAGTGAGACGAAGTGTCAATAGTTTAGGGAGAAATATAACATCCCCAAAGAGTGGGAAGTGGAGTTCAACAGCCATCTGAGAGCGTGTCATCCTGTCATTGGCTGCCTCTGCGTTTACAAGTGCGCCTTCGATAAGGGCTTTTGCCTCCCTCCCCGAAGAAGGGTGATGTCCTTACTTCAACATCTTACCATCACTCCAGCCCAACTGTTTCTCTTCGGATGGCGATATTTGATGGGCTTCTTCATCATTTGCCATTCTGGTAAGATAGAGCCATCCGGAGATCTCTTCGACTACTTCTTCACAACCAACCGCGACCCAGGGCGTTGGATCTCCATTTTCCCCCGAATCATGAAAGATGGCCATCTCCTCGCTTCCAACGAGCGCCCCGAACTTGAAATTACTGCCTCAACGCTCATGTAATCCAGTGGGTCGAAAGACTCTGACGACTGGAAGGAGCGCTTTGTCTTCGTCCGCCCCAGGCCGTCTAGCTCTTCTTAAGAAATCTGGTCTGTCTACAATGGGTGGACTCTAGATACTAAGCACAAACGTTCGAGCGTCGAGGCTATCAAAGATTCTGCCAGCTGACTTATGAAGAACAACCGGAACTGGGAAGAGGAATGGGTTTCTAACCTGAGCCTTACTAAAGCGGGCCTAGACGGCGAAAACTGTGCTCTTTTTCCTTCATCTTCTTCTTTACTTCCCCTTCTTTTTTTTTTTTATATTTGATCTTTATCTCTATTTCCTTCGTAGTTGAAGATCTTTGGGAGATAACATATTCTCCTATCACCGGGGGGATGATCTTGGACTTCCCCGAGAGTAAGGGCCCCTCGGCTCCTCCCAGCAACAAGAAGATATCGGAAAGGGCTGCACCTCCCGAGCGAGCTCCGAAAAGTAAAAAGAATAAAAAATCCTCAACACCTTCCAGATCACGAAGAACGGCAGAGGGAGATCCTCGGACTTTTCGAGAGGCTTCGAAGGACAGCACCGATGGGGGTTCGAAGGACCCTTCTTCAGAGCTCTCTGCCTCAAAAACCAAAGACCCCCCGAATACACAATAAAAATCCACCGCCGTGCCTGCCCCCTTGTCGATCCCCTCCGAAGATGATTCGGCGACCATCGCCCAAGTACTCGCTGCGGCTCGCACAGAAGCACAAGGAAAACAAACTTTGGTAGGTACGGAGCCCACAGCCATGTCTCCCAGCATTCCTATTAGTTCTATGTTTAAATGAATATTAACGCCACTAGCACCAGTGGGGCGCTCAGAATTGACGGGAGAGGCTTCGCTGGAAGAGGCTTCCGCGCTATCGACGAGGGAGATATTAGTGCGCCGGATGAAACGTTGTAGGGTAGAAACTGCCCCCTCTGCCGTCACTACCTCCGAGCCTTCGGTTCCTGAAGGCACCAATGCCCCCTCAACAACTTTGGCCCTCCCCAGCACTCTACCAACCCCGAACGAACCAGACTATTGTGCTGAGATTCTGAGGGTATAACCATAATCTTTTTCTTTTGAACTCTTTTATGTGAGTAAGTTTTAACCCTCATTTTGTTTCCACTTCTCAGAACCTTACGGGTTTCTAAGATTCAGTCTCCCGGCGAGAATTCGAGCTGCATGCCTAGATCACCTCCCTGGAGTCCGAGGTCGAGAGGCTTCGAGAGCTTGAGTCCCTTTCCTCCCAACTGTCAGGTCTCGAACACTACGTTCACATTTTGACCAAATCTGTTGAGCTGGCGTAAGAAGATGCAAGACTCGCCAATGAAACTGAAGCTCAGGTGCGCGAGGATCTAGAGTTAGTCCAGAAAAACATGCTTGAGGCTAACCAGGCCAATTCCCGGCTCGGGGAGGAACTAGATGCCGCAAAGAGTGTCAATGACCAGCTTCAAGAGGACATAAAGAGGCTCACTCTAGAGCTGAAGGAGGCCAAAAAGGGGCATGTCGAGGCCCTGGAGTCCTATTCCTAGTGCAAGGAAGACCTTCACACCGCTCATGCCCAACTCCAATCCGCCCTCAAGGATGGCCAAGTGGCCTTTCAAAATGGTCGCGAGGATTTTCGAAGCTTTGAAGCTTACGTCGCGGAGCTGGAAGAAGTCCTTCGGGGTGGGTTCGAACATATGAAGAAACTCACCAAAGAGCGCTTCCCAAACCTGGATGTGGACTCCATCCTTTTCGATGTTACTGCTGCCTTATCCTCCTTATAGTAGACATCTTTGTATTAAAACCTGTTGCCATAATAAAATTTTAACTTTTCATCTGATTTTGGGAAATCTTTCTTTAGCTACTGCTTTGCTTTTGTCATCTTTCTTCGCTTTTCATTGAGAAAAATAAAAAACCCTTAGGGATCAGACTTGATCCTTCGCTTTTGTTGAACTCGTTTATTTTGTTTATTACAGACCTTAATCTTGCTATTTGCTCCGAAGGTCCAGGCCCCCCAAGGATCACGCCTGGTCCCTTTATCCTTTACGAGGGGTCGTGCTCTGTGAGAAGCACATCTGGTCCTTTCACTTTTGTTGAGGGGTCAAGCCCCGTAAGGATCACATCTGATCCTTCCATTTTTGTCAAGGGTTCGGGCCCCTCGAGGATCGCATCTGATCTGTTTGTTTTTTGTCGAGGGTTCGAGCCCCCCGAGGATCATGTCTGATCCTTTCATTTTTGTCGAGGGTTCGGGCCCCTCGAGGATCTCATCCGATCCTTTTGTTTTTGTCGAGGGGTCAAGCCTCGTAAGGATCACATCTGATCCTTCCATTTTTATCGAGGGTTCGGGCCCACCGAGGATCGCATCCAACCCTGTTTATTTTCGATTTTTGGGCCTCGAGGTCCTTCGAAGTTAGGCTCGTTTTACTTAGGAGCGCCTTCTTGGGTCTTTGGAAATGAAGAGTTTTTACTCATAGGAGAAAGAATAAGTTTATTCCAGAATAACATATGAAAGTAACAAAGAAATACTACTGCCAAGACATATGGAAATAATAAAGAATTATTACCGACAGATCATATGAAAATAATAAAGAATCATCACTGGTAGAACTTTCTTAAATTCTGCATGTTCCATGCGTTTCTCACTGGTGTACCCTCGAGGGTCTGGAGTTTGTAAGCACCAGGGCTGAGAACTTCCATTACCTTGTAAGGACCTTCCCAATTCAGTGTTAACTTATTTGCTTCTCGGGCTCCCCGAACATCTGCTCGCCTTAATACCCAATCTCCAAGAAGAAAATTCCGTGCCTTCACTCTTTGATTGTAGTATCTTTCTATATGTTGATTGTAAGCAGCTTGTCGAATTTTCACCTGATCACGAAATTCATCAAGGAGGTATAAGTTGTCCCTCAAATTTTGTTCGTTGGATTCAGGGCTAAAAAGCTCCACTCTTAGCATAGGTACCGCAATTTCAACTAGGATTAATGCTTTCGAGCCGTAGCATAAGCTAAGAGGGGTTTCACCCCTAGAAACCTTCACCATGGTTTGATAAGACCACAGGATGTTCGGTAGTTCTTCCACCCAGCTACCATTTGCCTTATCCATTCTCGCTTTTAGACCACGTAACAAAGTCCTGTTGGCGAGCTCAATTTGGCCATTAGCCTGAGGATGGGCTATCGAGGTGAACTGCTGCCTAATTCCCAATGCCTGGCACCATTCTTGGATAGATCGATCAGAAAATTGAGTGCCATTATCGGAGATTAGTACCCGAGGAATTCCAAAGCGACAGACCACATTCTTCTATAGAAATTGATTCACACGCCGGGCGGTAATAGAGGCTACTGCCTCGGCTTCGACCCACTTTGTAAAATAATCGATAGCGACTATGATATACTTAACTTGACCAGTCACTGGGGGAAAAGGCCCCAAGATCTCAATACCCAATTGAGCGAAGGGGCAAGTCGTAGCCAAATGAGTTAGTGCAACCGCCAGTACATGGACCAAGTTGGACGTCCTTTGGCATCGGTCACAGGTCCTGACTAGCTATTCTGAATCTTGTACTATCGTTGGCCAATAATACCCCTGCCAAAGAGCCTTTTGACTGAGAGTCCGAGATCCGATATGGCTTCCACATATGCCTTCATGAATCTCTCTCAGGATATAATCTGCCTCGCAGGGTCGGATGCACTTGAGCAATGGTTGTGAAAGGACCTTCTGTAGAGCTCCCCATTAACTAACACGAAGCTTGGGGCTTTCGCTTGACCTCTCGAGCCTCTGAATCATCTTCGGGGAGTTTCTCCTCTCTTAAGTACAACAGAAAATGATCTATCCAGCTAGGCTCGTCCTCTACACACAATTGATCAGCGACTTCTTTGATACTCTTCTGTGACAGGGACTCGATCCGAATTTCTCGGCAACTTGTAGGGAAAGAGGAAGAGGCAATTCGGGACAATAGGTTCGCCTCCGTATTCATAGCCCGAGGGACATACTCCATCTTTACATGTTGGAAACGTGCCATCAACTCTCTGACCATGGCTAAGTATCGTGCCATGTGGCCTTCTCGAGCTTCATATTCTCCATTCACCTGTTGCACCACCAAATTAGAATCTGAACTCACCTCGACGCTTTGAGCTCCCAACTGTTCAGCCAATCTCAATCTTGCCAACAAAGCCTCATACTCTGCCTCGTTGTTAGATACTTGGAATTCAAAATGTAAAGCATAAGGCCATATCTGTCCTTCGGGACTCTTTATCATTAATCCTGCTCCTCTGCCACCCGAGGTCAAGCTTCCATCTACTGCCATTGTCAATGGTCTTTGATCCTTCTCCGCACCTTCGGGAGTCTTTATCCCTTCGGCAATAAAGTCTGCCAACGATTATGCCTTAATAGCTGGCCGCGGTTTATACTCAATGTCAAAAGTGGTAAGCTCCATTGCCTATTTTAGCATCTGCCCTGAAAGTTCTGGTTTGCTAAGAACCTGCCTCAAAGGTTGATTAGTAAGCACGATAATCGTATGAGCTTGAAAATAAGGTCGAAGTTTCCTTGCCGAAACTATCAAGGCGAAAGCCAGTTTCTCCATAGGAGGATATCGGACCTCGGCTCCTATCAACCGCTTACTTGCATAATAAACAGGCCTTTGAATCTTATCTTCTTCTCGTATCAACACCGAGCTTACGACTTCATTGGCTATTGCTAAATAGATATACAATGGCTCTCTCGGCTTTGGCTTGGTGAGAAATGGAGGTGTAGCAAGTGCTCATTCAGCTTTTCGAAAGCTCTTTGGCATTCAGAATTCCATTCGAAGTTATTTGCCTTTGATAGGACCTTGTAGAAAGGAAAGCCCTTTTTTTCCAAACGAGAGAGGAATCTCCCTAAAGCCGTTATTCTGCTTGTAAGGCTCTGTACCTCTTTCACACTCCTCGGGCCTGGCATATCCATAATGGCTTTAACCTTCACTGTGTTCACCTCAATCCCTCGGTGGTGTACTATATAGCCCAAAAAATTTCCTGCAGAGATGCCAAAAGCACATTTGACAGGATTAAGTTTCACGTGGAACTTACGAAGGGTTTTGAAGCACTCCTCCAAATCTTTCGAATGATGCTCTACCACCAGGCTTTTTACCAGCATGTCGTCCACGTATGCCTCCATATCTCTCTCGAGCTGGTGTTGAAAGAGCTTATTTACTAAGCGTTGGTAAGTAGTTTTTGTGTTTTTCAGACCAAAAGGCATCACCATGTAGCAGTAAGTTGCCTTATTGGTAATAAATGTCGTCTTCTCTTGATCCTTTGGGTGTAATGGAATCTGGTGATATCCTTGAAAAGCATCTAGAAAACTCATGAGCAAGCAGCCGGTAGTCCCATCGATCAGGGCGTCAATCCTCGGGAGTGGATAGCTATCCTTCGGGCAGGACTTATTAAGATCAATGAAATCAATGCAAAGTCTCCACTTGCTCTCCCCTTTGGGAACCAACATGACATTTGCTAACTAGTTCAGATAATCGACCTCCCGAATATATTGTGCTTCTGTTAACTTTGCAAATTCCTCCTCAATTGCCCAAGCTCTTTTTGGGGCAAAGCTCCGCTTCTTCTGTTTGACAGGTCAGAAGCCCGGTCGTATCCCCAGTTTGTGTGTCTTAACCTCTAGATCTACTCCTGGAATGTCCTGAGCAGTCCATGCGAAGATGTCCGCATACTGCCTAAGGAGTGCTAATATCCGACTCCTCAACGGGTCTTTTAACTCCACACTCATCCTTATACAACGATCTAGGCAATCTTCTTTCAAAGGTACTTCTTCCAACTTGTCCAACGGGTTTTTGGATCTTCTGGTCCTTTTAGTAGAAAACTGACCTCCTTCAGGGGATCCCTTTGGGAGCCTAGAATGTCCCCTTGCGACATTGCTTCTCTATCCTTTGCTATGCCTATAGAGGCCATATAACATTCGTGGGCTGAGCGCAAATCTCCCGCACTTCGCCTGTTCCATTGCCTGTGGGAAACTTCATGATCATATGGTACGTGCTAGGAATAGCCCGAAGGGCATTAAGGCCAGATCTTCCAAGAATCATGTTGTAGGCCGAAGACACGTATGCTACAAGGATATCTAGCATAACTTGAGAAGTTCGGGAGCTTCTCTCTACCGTCAGCGGGAGCTGGATGATCCCTTCCGAATATACGGCCTCCATATCAAATCCCACCAAAGGGACCCTCGTTGGCCTTAGCTGCGCCATTTCGTACCCCATACCTAAGAAGGCTTGTTGATACAAGATTTTAGAAGAACTTCCTGGATCCACAAGGATTCACCGAAGCTCCCACTTCCCGAGTTCAATTGTTATTACCAGCGGATCATTTTGATTCGGGTACCCCGGGAGGTCACTATCTGAAAAAGAGATTGGTTCAACTCTTCTCGACCTTTTTAGCACAATGGCTCGACCGCCCGCGCCTCCTTCACCCTTCATGACTGGGACCTCCCCTGCCACGAGTGTATGGAATACTGGAGGCTGAGGATGATCATCTTCCACTTGCTGCAATCTCTCCCTTCAAGGCGAGCGCCGAGCATGATCTCGATCGTCCGTGTGGTCCCTCTTGGGGGGGCTCCTCGACCGCGACTGTTGGTCCTTCCTTCTTTGAGAATCGCCTTCCTTGGCCATATAACTTCTAAGGAAACCCCGATTGATGAGCTCCTAGATCTCCTCTTTTAATTGGTGACATTCCTCCGTATCATGGCCATGATCCTAATTGAAAGGGCAATATTTATTCTGGTTCCTTTTGTCAGACGGTGCCTTCATCGGTCGGGGCTTCTTCAGATAGTCTTTACCCTCAATGGTGGAAAGGATCTCCACTCTCGAGGCATTTAGGGGGGTAAAACCACCCGAGTCCCACCGAGGACGATGTTTTTCCCTCCGGTCATCATTCTTCCTTTCCTCAGGGTGCTTCTTTTTATCCTTCTTCTTTGCGTAATCAGCCCTCTTAGCTTGCATGACCTCTTCGGCATTTTTGTACTTCGTAGCTCAGCCCAAGATGTCCGTGTGTAATACCCTTGATGAGTCATGATAGATTTTATCACTTAAGAGAATATTGGTATATGGAAAATTTCATAATTGCCCTTGAATTAATGAGAAGGCACATAATATATAGGATGCCTTAGGAGGGGCAAAATGGTAATTTGGAGTCCCGTCCCGTAGAAGGGGTAAATTATTTTTGGAGAAATTATTCATATTGGAGAATTGATTTTTGGAGAATTTAATTCTTGATTAAGTGTATGGATAATTAGGAAATTTAATTGGAAGCCAAGTATGGTTAGATTTGTGACACTTGCAAAATCTCATGGAATGAGATTTAATTAAATTTGGGAATAAGGATTTATTTGATTAAGAGAAATTGGTGACACTTGGCATGATCTTGTGAAACAAGAGTGGTGTTTAAATAAATGAAAAAAGAAAAAAAGAAATGAGTCTCTCAAGCATTAAATGAGAGCCATTATGTAGGGAATTAAAAGAAATTCCATATTAAATGGAAATTAGTCAAGCATTAATGTGGAAAAATGGTGGATTTAATTAAATGTCAAAGTAAATGGAATTATGTCTTTCAAGAGCATTTAAATTAAATCAAAAAGAAAAGATTTTAGTCTCCATTAAATGTTTGAAAAGTTATGGATTTAAATTAAATAGAAAATGGAGAAATTGGTCAATCTTGAAACTAGTCATTATTTATTAATTTGGAAAATAAGAGAATTATGGGAATTAGAGATTGATCCAATGGTTGAGGATTTAATCTCCAAATAAAATCAAAGGATGAGATTTAAAGAGACAAAGTCTCTTGGATTGTGTTTCTTTAGAGTTTAGAGATGAGTCTCTTAAAATCAATGGCTAAGATTGAGTTTAGGAGAAGCACAAGGATTGTGCTTGTGTTTAAAGGTTGAGATTAAGTCTCTTGAATTCAAGAGAAATCAATAACTAAGATGTGATCTTGTGTCTTAGCATGGATTGAGTAGAAAAACTCTATAAATAGGGAGTTGAGAATTTAGTTCAAGGTTTTTCCCATTTGTGAAGAGAAAGAAAGCAAGAAGAACTAAGGTTAAGAGAAGGAAGGAGAAAGGCTAGGAAGAGGTAAGCCTTATTTCCCTCTCTTGAAGTAGCTTTTAATGTTTGTGTATAAGAATTAAGGTTGTATTTATTTTTCTTTAAGGTGATTTAAAGTCAAAGAGAGAGTCTTGACTTGTGGTAGTGTTGAAGCTTCAAAGATAAAAGGTAAGGGATAACCCCAAGTGGTGGGGTTTTGCTTGCATTTGTACATGTTTTGAATGAGTTACATGTAATGGTCTTATTGCATGCTTGTGTTCTAGTAGACCTATGGCCATAAGGAGGACTACTGATGAGAGAGGGGTTGGTTGGTGCCTTAACCTAAGTGGTTATGAGGGCATGGAGGACTACCCATAATATGCATTGCATTTGCATTACATGTCTATAATCTCATGTTACATTTACATTTGCATAGCACCCTTACTGAGCATTGACTCATAAGATTCTTTGACCTCTATGTAGGTGGAGAATCATCTTAGGGAAAAGGAGTTTTGCAAGGTTAAAGGTAAAGAAGCAAAGGAGAAATGCATGTGAAGTAAATGCATTTTGTGGTTTAGTGGTTAATGTTGTATTTATTTTGTCAAATGTGTAATGAATGCTTAATGTGGGTGAAAGATGGCAAACTTGAGTGTTTTGGAAGCCACTTGAAGTGAAAAAGCATTCTGAAAATTTTGAGTTTAAAAAGAAAAAAATATATATTTTTTTAATAAAATAAAAGGGGGCTGTGTGCTGGTGTTAGGGGCGCATGGCAGGGCGCGCTTGGGCCTGGCCAGTGTGCGCGGCCAGGATTTGCGGCCAACGCCCGCGGCCTGCGTGCAGGGGCGCAACTGGCTGCTGCTGCCCGCTCCCCTTCTACTATGATGTTTTTCTTTTATTATTTATTTTTCTTTTTCTGTTTATTTAATTATTTATGATATTCTGGGAAATTCTGAAATAAAGTATGCTAAATAATTAAATAAAGGAGTATTTTAGCCTCCAAATTAATTATTAAATTAATATAAATTTGAGGCAATTGTGGGAAAAATCTCTATATTTTGGGAAATTGAATAATGGAGTATTTTCCTTAAATTTTGAAATTAGATGAGGATGCCTTGATGTTGTATTTCAAAAATTAATTTCCTAAGGGTTTGAAAATTATGGTATTTTGAAATAATTAAAGAGAAAAATCAATGGAGATTGATAAGGAAAAGTTTATTAAATTTTTCCAAAGAAATATTAATCAAATTTTTTTTTTAAAGGAAATGAAGGTGAGATAAATGGGTTAATGGTTGGGGCAAAGAAAGATTATTTTTCTTATAATTAAGGCTTTATGCCATATTTGATATGAAGTATGGGAATTAGTTTATTTCATTCGATCCTGGGAGGTCACCCTTAGCTCTTCATTAAGAGCTTGAGAAGGGGTGACACTTCTTGAGGTTTCGGGTTTTATTTTCGCGGGGTCGTTTTAGTATTTCTTGAATCCTTGAGGGGAGCGAAGAGAGGGCAAAGCCTAGTTCCCACCTAGGTCGTTTCTCATTGAAACGTAGCCGTCTCTTCATCTTTGCCCTAGCGTGTGAATAATATGCTGGCTATTCGTGAGTAACACCCATAGGTGGGAGTGGGGCGTTACAGCTTGGTATTAGAGCGTGGTTTTAGTTTGAGATGGGATTTCATGATTATTGGGCATTATAATCATGTTGATATTATTGTTGTGGTGATGATGTCTTTGGGTTGATATCTGTGGTGTGGTGTTTTGTGCGTAAGTATGGAGAGACAAACCCCATTTCGTTCGGTGTGGCTAGTGCGAGACTACATCCGGAGGCTGAAGGCCCAATGGACATTAGCCCTATCAGTGATGAGACCTGGTGAGTCCATCTAGAGCTACCTTAGCAGGGTGGAGGACGTCATCGCAGAGACCCCAGGCACGACCTTACCTCCTAGATTATCGGGTGAAGTAAAGGTGCATTATGTGAAAGAGTTACTCCATGGCAAATGGAGGCGGTACAAGAGGAGGATTGCTAGGAGTCCAAGAGTGTCCCAAAACTTTGCCTTATTCATTGAGATGATTCGGGAGACAGACGTGTGGCAGTCTAGAGAAGTAGCCCGTAGGCATGCGGGACCAGATGAAGAAAGTGTGGGAAGTAATGAAACCATAGAGGATTCGAAAGAAGACCTTGATAGGGAGGTAGATTCTCCCGAAGCCCCTTATGAGGACCCCTCGGAGGAGTCCGAGACCCAGATCAGCATCTACTACAGCGACTCGGTCAGTCTGAAGCTTCGAGGCGGGGTGATCCCGGGCAGGCCTCAGAGTAGTTATGTGGTTGATGGGCCATGTGGGCCTAGTGGCGAGGGTCGTGATGTGGAGGTCATGGGTAGGGCTAAGTCATGCTAGTTGACTGGTGAGCTTTGAGGGTTGAGTTTTGTGGGGCTGGTGGGGGGATATGATGTATTTTGTCTTGGGTGGCTTTGGTTCAAGGTGATTATAGGCTTTTCCTCTCATTGAAATCATTTTGTAAAGGGGAAAGCTTTCTTTTGTAAGCCTGGATCTTGTTTGTATAAATAAATAAGTTATGTTGGAAACTTCATCTTGTATGGCATTACTCGAAACTTGTGTTATGTATGTATGTGTGGCTATGGTGTAGTAGAAAATGAATGTCGCTTATGCCATGGTGTAGATGAGCCGTGAGGAGCGACTTCACAGAAGAATGGGCTAGGCCCAGTCGTCATCTTGAGACATCCCGGAAGGGAGCGGCTCAGGGATGCCAAGTGGTGACAGGCCATTTGAAAGGTTTGTTGAAATGATGATGAGTTCAATGAACAGATCAGAAACCCCTACCATAAATTGGCTGAAGATGTTTCGGGTTTACATCTGCCAGGCTTTAAAGGTGACTCGGAAGTGGACCCAAGCGTAGGAAAGTATTGGATGGAACAAACTGAAAAGCTGCTGGAACACTTAGAATGCCCTGAAGAGCACTGGGTAAGATGTGCCACATTTATGTTAGAAGAAGAAGCGGCTATTTGGTGGAAGTCTATGTCAAGAGTCTTAAGGACTCGAAATACCGTCCAAGAAAATGGGGAGGTGTGGGTGACACCTATTACTTGGGAGCAATTCAAGACTGCTTTTAATGATAAGTACTTTCTTGAGTACTGGAGAGAGGTGAAGAAGCAAGAGTTCTTGAAGCTGGCCCAGTCAGATGATATGTCCGTGGTGCAGTATGAAGCTAAGTTTTCCATGTTGATTATGTACCCATGTACACCACTGACAAATTTGAGAAGGCCCAGAAGTTTTTCCAAGGACTCAGAAAGGAAGTGAAACAAGTTCTATACGCGTGGAACATTCGCACTTTTGAAGATGCAGTGGAGAAGGCCATTACCGTTGAGCGAAACATGATGGCTCAAGGAGAACTGAAGCTCTGTAGTGATTCAAAAAAGGAGGTAGAGAGCAAAGACAAATCAACAAACCCTCTAGTAGCTCAATTCAGGAAGCCGGAAGGAACCAAATTCAAAAGGGAAAGGTATTGCAAGAAGTGCCAGAAAAGACATGCTGGAAATAAGTGTGGGACCAAAGACAAAGGCAAGGGAGCAGGTTGCTTTGTTTGTGGAGAAACTGGACATTTCACAAGAGATTGCCCTTAGAGGAAAACGTTGAAGATTGAGGAAGCACCCAAAAAAGAGGTGACGTGTTATGCTTGCAAACAGCGGGGACATTATGCATGGAACTACCCCCAGCGAGGTAAGTCTGACCAAGGAAAGAAGCCAGAAGGAAAATCACGCCCACAACCAGCACGAGTGTTTCAGCTGACAAAGGCGGAGGCGGATACTAACCCGAGCGTGGTGGAAGGGACGCTCTTCATCCACACTACTCCTGTGCATGCATTGGTGGACCCTTGGTGCCACTCATTCATTCATAGCAAGTGAGTCTGCTAGGAGTTTGAGTCTTGAACCCTCAAGAATGGGGCATGGAGTTAGGATTCAATCTCCAATTGGGGAGACTATGGAGACTAATTTAATAGTCCGAGATTGCGATGTGGATATTGAGGACGAGAGGTTTAAAATAGATCTAATACTTATGGAGATGCATGATTTTGATGTCATCCTAGGTATGGATTTTCTGTCTCGATACTGTGCTAGTATGGACAGTTTGGGAAAGATAGTGGAATTAGGATGTCCAGGGGGGAAAGTGGTGAAGTTTAAGGGACCACGGTTTGGTAGGCAGCTAAAATTTGTATCAGCCTTGAAAGCATGCAAATGGTTGAAAAATGGAGCATATGGATTTATAGCTCATGTTATGGTGGTTGACAATAAGTCAGAAAAGAAGCCGGAGGAAGTAGAAGTAGTGAGGGAATTCTTGGATGTTTTCCCAAAAGATTTAACAGAGCTACCTCCAGATTGAGATGTGGAGTTTTCCATTGAACTATTTCCAGGAACAACGCCAATTTCTATACCCACATATCGCATGGCTCTGGCCGAGTTGAAGGAGCTTAAAGTACAACTTCAAGATTTGGTGGATAAAGGATTTATTCGACCAAGTATTTCCCCATAGGGAGCTCAGTTTTGTTTGTAAAGAAGAAAGATGACAGTTTGCGATTGTGTATCGATTTTCGAGCACTCAATAAAGTGACAATGAAAAATAAGTACCCATTGGCCAGAATTGGAGAGTTATTTGATCAATTGAAAGGTGCTAGAATATTTTCAAAAATTGATCTGTGCTCGGGGTACTACCAACTGAAAGTTAGAAGTGAGGATATACCCAAGACAGCATTTCGATGTCGATATGGACACTTCAAATTTTTGGTGATGCAATTCGGGTTAACCAATGCCCCTGCAACTTTTATGGATCTCATGAATAGAGTGTTTAAGCCATTTGTAGACCAGTTTGTGATCTTCTTTATTGATGATATCTTGGTGTACTCAACTAGTGAGGCAGAGCATTGTGAGCATTTGAGGTTGGTGCTAGAGAAGTTGTGTAACGAAAGGCTATATGCCAAATTTTCCAAATGTAGCTTCTGGTTGAGAGAAGTAGCATTTCTTGGCCATGTAATTTCGAGTGACGGTGTATCAGTGGATTCATCCAAGATAGAGGCCATTAAGAACTGGCACCGACTGAGGTCAGTGTTCGAGGTGAGAAGTTTTCTGGGGTTAGCTGGATACTATTGACAGTTCGTTGATGGATTTTCAAAAATTGCTTTGCCACTGACACATTTGACTCAAAAGAATGTGAGGTTCATTTGGGATGACAAGTGTGAACAAAGTTTTGAGGAACTTAAGAAGCGGTTAACCACAGCGCCGATTTTGACCCTACCTGAAGGTTTTGGAGGATTCGTGGTCTACAGTGATGCTTCAGGATCGGGATTAGGCTGCGTGTTGATGCAGCATGGTAAAGTGATTGCTTATGGGTCGCGTTAATTACGACCTCATGAGAAGAACTACCCAGTCCATGATTTGGAATTGGCTGCAGTTATCCGCGCCCTGAAGATTTGGCGACATTATCTGTATGGTGATAAATTTGAGATATATACCGATCATAAAAGCCTAAAATATATCTTCTCCCAAAAAGAGTTGAACATGAGACAACGTCGATGGATGGAGTTCTTGAAGGATTACGACCGCACCATGCATTATCATCCAGGGCGGGCGAATGTTGTGGCAGATGCCCTTAGTCGTAGGGATCTTGCAATCGCGACCAGGATGATGATGCGAGAATGGCAGCTGATAGAGGTGTTCAGTAGCCTAACGGTGGGTGTAGTGCCTGGGAACGGAATGTCCATGGTGGCTAGTCTGCGAATTCAGCCGGGTTGGTGGGAGGAGATACATCAGGCTACTAGGGAGGATCGGAGGCTTCGCCAATGGGTGGATGAGAAGGGTCAGCCAGTGAAGATAGGTTTTGAGTTCAGAGATGGAATCTTGAGGATGAACGGGCGAATTTATATTCCTAATAATGCAGAATTAAGGCAAAAGATTCTAGATGAAGCGTATCGATCAAAGTACACTATTCATCCAGGGGCAACCAAGATGTATAAAGACTTGAGAGAAGTTTATTGGTGGCCTGGAATGAAGCGGAATGTGGCTCAGTTTGTAGCCAAGTGTGACGCATGCCAGCGTATTAAGATCGAGCATCAGCGACCAGCAGGATTGTTGCGACCGTTAGAGATTCCAGAATGAAAGTGGGAGCACATTTCTATGGATTTCATTGTGGGATTACCTAGGACATCAAGGAAGAAAGACTCGATATGGGTTGTTGTCAACTGGCTAACAAAGTTGGCTCATTTTATACCTGTTCGAACTGGTCAAGGTGCAGAAGAGCTGTCGCGGATTTATGTTCAAGAAATTGTGTGGCTGCATGGGACCCCAGTCAGCATTGTGTCTGATAGAGATTCAAAATTTTTGTCGAGATTTTGGACGTGTTTGCAGGAAGAATTGGGAACAAGATTGAACTTCAGTACTGCATATCACCCCCAGATAGACGACCAGACTGAGAGGGTGAACCAGGTTTTGGAAGACATGTTGCGGGCATGTGTCCTGAAATTTGGAGGAAGTTGGGATGAGTACTTGCCGTTGGTGGAGTTCTCATATAATAACAGCTATCAGAGTAGCATTGGCATGGCGCCGTATGAAGCATTGTATGGCAGGCAATGCAGATCGCCTTCGTGTTGGCTTAAGGTGGGTGAAAGGCAGTTGGCCAAGACTAAATTAGTGCAGCAAGCCTCTGAGAAGATTGATGTGGCGAGAAAGTGTATGAAGATTGCTCAAGATCGCCAAAAGTATTATGTGGATCACCGCACGCAAGATTTGGAATTTCAAGAAGGGGATAGAGTATTTCTTCGGATTTCACCACAAAGACCGTCAATGAGGAATTGAAAGCAAGGGAAGCTTAGTCCGAGGTTTATGGGACCATAAAGGATCATTAAGCGAGTAGGTCCTTTGGCCTATCGGTTGGCCTTACCCAACGAATTAGATGGATTTCATGACGTGTTCCATGTATCTCAATTGCGAAAGTTCATACCGAATCCAAGAATGGAAGTTCCAGAAGAAGAGGTTGAGGTTCGTTAGAACCTAACCTATATTGAGAGGCCAGTGAAAATCTTGGACCGTAAGGAGAAAAGGTTGAGAAGCAAATCAATTTCATTAGTTAAAGTTCAGTGGAACCATCACTCTGATTGGGAAGCAACATGGGAGCTAGAAGAGGATTTAAAGCCCCAATTTCCCGAATTATTTGTTGATGTAATGGAAGAGTAGCTTTGATGTATTGATCAATTATATTAATGGAAATAAAATTTTGAGGACGAAATTCTTTTAAGAGGGGTGAAATGTAATACCCTTGATGAGTCATGATAGATTTTATCACTTAAGAGAATATTGGTATATGAAAAATTTCATAATTGCCCTTGAATTAATGAGAAGACACATAATATATAGGATGCCTTAGGAGGGGAAAAATGGTAATTTGGAGTCCCGTCCCGTAGAAGGGGTAAATTATTTTTGGAGAAATTATTCATATTGGAGAAATGATTTTTGGAGAATTTAATTCTTGATTAAGTGTATGGATAATTAGGAAATTTAATTGGAAGCCAAGTATAGTTAGATTTGTGACACTTGGCAAAATCTCATGGAATGAGATTTAATTAAACTTGGGAATAAGGATTTATTTGATTAAGAGAAATTGGTGACACTTGGCATGATCTTGTGAAGCAAGAGTGGTGTTTAAATAAATGTAAAAAGAAAAAAAGAAATGAGTCTCTCAAGCATTAAATGAGAGCCATTATGTAGGGAATTAAAAGAAATTCCATATTAAATGGAAATTAGTCAAGCATTAATGTGGGAAAATGGTGGATTTAATTAAATGTCAAAGTAAATGGAATTATGTCTTTCAAGAGCATTTAAATTAAATCAAAAAGAAAAGATTTTAGTCTCCATTAAATGTTTGAAAAGTTATGGATTTAAATTAAATGGAAAATGGAGAAATTGGTCAATCTTGAAACTAGTCATTATTTATTAATTTGGAAAATAAGAGAATTATGGGAATTAGAGATTGATCCAATGGTTGAGGATTTAATCTCCAAATAAAATCAAAGGATGAGATTTAAAGAGACAAAGTCTCTTGGATTGTGTTTCTTTAGAGTCTAGAGATGAGTCTCTTAAAATCAATGGCTAAGATTGAGTTTAGGAGAAGCACAAGGATTGTGCTTGTGTTTAAAGGTTGAGATTAAGTCTCTTGAATTCAAGAGAAATCAATGGCTAAGATGTGATCTTGTGTCTTAGCATGGATTGAATAGAAAAACTCTATAAATAGGGAGTTGAGAATTTAGTTCAAGGTTTTTCCCATTTGTGAAGAGAAAGAAAGCAAGAAGAACTAAGGTTAAGAGAAGGAAGGAGAAAGGCTAGGAAGAGGTAAGCCTTATTTCCCTCTCTTGAAGTAGCTTTTAATGTTTGTGTATAAGAACTAAGGTTGTATTTATTTTTCTTTAAGGTGATTTAAAGTCAAAGAGAGAGTCTTGACTTGTGGTAGTGTTGAAGCTTCAAAGATAAAAGGTAAGGGATAACCCCAAGTGGTGGGGTTTTGCTTGCATTTGTACATGTTTTGAATGAGTTATATGTAATGGTCTTATTGCATGCTTGTGTTCTAGTGGACCTATGGCCATAAGGAGGACTACCGATGAGAGAGGGTTTGGTTGGTGCCTTAACCTAAGTGGTTATGAGGGCATGGAGGACTACCCATAATATGCATTGCATTTGCATTACATGTCTCTATTCTCATGTTACATTTACATTTGCATAGCACCCTTACTGAGCATTGGCTCATAAAGTCCTTTGACCTCTATGTAGGTGGAGAATCATCTAAGGGAAAAAGAGTTTTGCAAGGTTAAAGGTAAAGAAGCAAAGGAGAAATGCATGTGAAGTATATGTATTTTGTGGTTTAGTGGTTAATGTTGTATTTATTTTGTCAAATATGTAATGAATGTTTAATGTGGGTGAAAGATGGAAAACTTGATTGTTTTGGAAGCCATTTGAAGTGAAAAAGCATTCTGGAAATTTTGAGTTTAAAAAGGAAAAAAATATATATTTTTTAATAAAATAAAAGAGGGCAGTGTGCTGGTGCCAGGGGCGCGCGGTAGGGCGCGCATGGCAGGCGGCCCGCGCGCTGGGGGCGCAGCTGGCTGCTGCTGCCCGCCCCCTGCTGCTGTGATGTTTTTCTTTTATTATTTATTTTTCTTTTTCTGTTTATTTAATTACTAGCGTATACCCGTGCCTAAAGGCACGGTATAAATAATATTAAAATTAAATTAATATTCTAAATAATAAAATATTACTCTTTTCATTTTTTGTTAAAGATTGTATCATTTTTAATGCAAATTAATCTTAATGCAAATTAAAAAACGAATATATAAAATTCATTGGGAAGGGGGATTCCCGATCGCCCAGGGTCAGGGACCTCTCGTTTCCCTGATCGTGAGATTGATTGTATGGATTTTCATATTTTTACATTTTTATATTTCAAAAATTATTTTTCCAGATTACCTCCACTCCCAAAACTTTTTCTCCTCTCTCTGACAAACTTTTTGTTTAAGAAACGTTCCCCCTCCTAAATCTCTCTGACAATCTCACTACTCCAAGAAATCTCCGCCTCCCTCTCACTCCTTCCATCCTTCTCATGAAAAGAGAATGCATTTTAGATGCAAGCTTTTCTCGTGTTTTGGATAAGCTGTTATTTTGGGTGAAATAATTTAAATTTTTTTATTTTTAATTTTTTTTTAAAATGATAAAAAAATATATTTTTATTATTTTAAAAAACTTAAAACGAAAATAATTTAAAAACAATAAATAGAACGCAACTTAATTTTTTTAACATATTCTTGATATAATTGAAGGTTTACAATTGACTACCTAACAAATACTTTGTAAATAGTAAGTAAACATCTAATATAATTATTTTTAAACATTTTTGTATATTTATTTCATATCCTGTGATGCACGCAACTGTCTTGGAAGATCACATTTCTCTCATAAATGTTGGCAGCTTATTTCACACAACAGTTGGGGCCTTCTCCTTATTATTACTAATAGGCCCATTGAATTCCTTTATTTCATACCCGAGAACTTCATCATTTCAATTTCACATGCCTAGAGAGCAACAGGTGGTGGTGGCAGCAGCAGACCATGGCGCGGCAAAGCCGAGCGGACAGCGCGTGTGTGGCGCATCCAAACGACACCGTTTCATGCCCCAAGCCTGCTCACACGGAGAATCGAACCCGAGACCTGCCTTGCGCATGCGTAGCCACTAGGGTACCTCCAGATACATATCTGCAATAATTAAATATATACTAATCCAGATTCCAGTTTCTTACATTTAAACCCAACAAATTTCACAATTTCTGATTCCCTTTTCCATTTAAAAAATAATAAATTTAATATCTTCAATTAATTTTTTTAAAATCATAAATTTTTAAAAAAGAGAAGGGGGAAGAGGCAGCTAGAACAGAAAATGGAGGAGGCGGTGGCCGCCATGGCATCATTCGCCGTTGTCGATCACGCGGGTGCATGGGTTTACTTGGTTGGTCGATTCGCCATGGTCGTTGCCCAAAGCTTCTTCGATCGGTCTCGCCTCAACGTTGGTTTCGTGTTTGAAATGGCCGATCCCAACTCTCCCTGTCACTGAAAATATGTTATTGAGTACTGTTCATCGATTTGGGTCTCTGAGTGAGAGAGAGAGAGATAGATCATAAGGTTGGATCAATGGCGAAAGCGAGGAAGCAGATCTGGAGGAGGTCGATCGACGTCGTCGGCAAACATGGGAGACGTGGGTGTTCTCCAGCCATGGCAGTGGCTGTTCGCTTGGTGATGTTGCCGGTTATGGGTCACGTGATGGGTCGTTTCTTCTCCGCTGTGGGTCTCTGTGGGCGCGATTTGTCGCTGTTCTCCGTTGTAAGTATTCCTCATGAGTCGCGACCTATTGCCTTCTTCATTATCTTGGTTGGTCAGTCAGCGATGAAAGGTCATTTGCCGTGTTCGCTGGGTGTCTGCCATGGCTGATCATTTTAAAGCTTTCCCCGTCACCGGCGGCCATGGTTGCGACCCTCTCCCTTTGTGTTCGCCGTGGCAGTTTTCTCCTCGTCTGTTCGCCATGGTAATGGTCGTCGTAGTGGGTTCGATGTGGCCGATCGGTTGAGTCATTTTTCTCGACCATGGGTCGATTCTCATCGTAGCTATGGTCGATGGTGCTTGCAAAGTTGAGGGCCATAGCATTGCAATCTCCAGCGATGATGGGTGATGAGGCGGACAGTGATAATGGAGGAAAAAACGACCAGTGGTGGGCAGAGAGGGAGTATGAGTGTGCGCGCGCGCGCGTGGAGGATGCGATGGTTTTGGGGGGGAAAATAAATTGATCTCAACCATTGATATTCTTCAAAACTCATCTCAACCATTGAAAAAATGTCCCCCTCACATCTATGTTATCTAATTCAAAAACCTTTCTGCTTTATTATATAGATTTATGATATTCTGAGAATTTCTGAAATAAAGTATGCTAAATAATTAAATAAAGGAGTATTTTAGCCTCCAAATTAATTATTAAATTAATATAAATTTAAGGCTATTGTGGGAAAAATCTCTATATTTTGGGAAATTGAATAATGGAGTATTTTTCTTAAATTTTGAAATTGGATGAGGATGCCTTGATGTTGTATTTCAAAAATTAATTTCTTAAGGGTTTGAAAATTATGGTATTTTGAAATAATTAAAGAGAAAAATCAATGGAGATTGATAAGGAAAAGTTTATTAAATTTTTCCATAGAAATATTAATCTAATTTGTTTTAAAGGAAATGAAGGTGAGATAAATGGGTTAATGGTTGGGGCAAAGAAAGATTATTTTTCTTATAATTAAGGCTTTATGCCATAATTGATATGAAGTATGGGAGTTAGTTTATTTCTTTCAATTCTGGGAGCTCACCCTTAGCTCTTCATTAAGAGCTTGAGAAGGGGTGGCACTTCTCGAGGTTTCAGGTTTTATTTTCGCGGGGTCGTTTTAGTTATTCTCGAATCCTTGAAGGGAGCGAAGAGAGGGCAAAACCTAATTCCCACCTAGGTCGTTTCTCATTGAAACGTAGCCGTCTCTTCATCTTTTCCCTAGCATGTGAATAGTAAGATGACTATTCATGAGTAACACCCGTAGGTGGGAGCGGGGCATTACACCGTGAATGTAATCGGGGGCTTTTTGGCTAATGATTAGGCAAAAGGATTGGGCCTTAGGGCGTTCTGAAACGCCACCATAGCTACACTATGATCAAAGTTCTATATGCTCAAGGCCTCCATATTGAAACGTGAGAGGAAGTCTTTCAAAGGTTCTCCTCAGTTCTTCTTCATACTTACGAGGGCCATAGTGGACCTTTGATGCCTCGAAAGAGGTGCAAAATGCGCTAGAAAGCTGCCACGGAGTTGCGCAAAACTTACGATGGAATGGTGGGCCAGGTTTGAATACCAAGCCCGTGCGTGCCCCTCCAGGGTTTCCAAGAAAACCCTACACCACATTGTGTCTGAGGCATCCTGTACCATCATATGAGAGGTAAAAAGATCGAGGTGATCCATCGGGTTAGAGGTCCCCGCATAAACCTTGATGGCTGGAATGCGAAGATGCTCCGGCGGTACGACCGCCATGATCTCCGGGCTAAGGGGTTGATTCACCATTGTCCCCTGAGCCTTTCCAAACTTTGGCTTCAGGGCGGCGATCTCCTCTTCTAACTTCTGTAGCCTCCTCTCCTACCGCTGCTGCACAAACGACAAGTTGGAAGACTCGACTGCCTCACCATGCCCATCGTCTTGTCCTGGCCTCCACAGATTTGCCTCCCGCAGATAGGACTCCTCCTCCCTCGGGGGCTCTTGCCTTTCCTTCGCCCGAGAATGCTAGGCTTTGTAAGACCCCGTTTCGGCATAAGCTTGCTACGTAATTTCAGTGAGATTAAAATACCGAAAAGTGGGTTTAATAGTAAAATGAGTCGTCGAATTGATTGTAGGGAATGCCATGGAGTGTAATTGGTTAAGAAAAATGATATGGTCTCGATGAGCGTTCCAAAATAAGATTTATGGAAGTAAAAGAAATTTGAATTGAGATGGTTTTCGATACAGCTAAAATACAGTTTTGTTTTAGGCTGAAATACCGAATTATCATTAGAGACTTCCGAAAAATCAACGGAACCCTAGGGGGACTCCGATTTTTCATAACGATCAACTCTAAAGTGGTTTTAGGATGAAACAAAGGTCCGGTGATGGCGCATGGACAAAATTGTCCTTACCGAGTAAGTTTGGAATTATTAATTTAGGATTTAATGTATCGTAACGCAAATTAATTTATCATTTGAGGATATAATTGCAATTAGGGAAATTGCCAAGTGAAATAGAGATAAAAAGTGAGATTTAAATGTATAATTTTTATTATTATAATATAATATTTAATTATATATATATGTGTGTGTGCGCGCTGTGGGTGTGCTGTCTGTGCTCGTGAGATGACAGTGAGGAGCAGAAATGCATGCGAAATGGAGGCAGTAGATTTGAAGAAAATCAGCGGGATTTGAGGATCAAATTGCATGCGCCGAAAGAGAGAGGAGATTGAGATAGGATTTTATGTATAATTTATATATATATATATTCATGGAGGGAGTGAGTTGCAGAGAGAGTTTAGAAATAAGAAGGAAATGGCCAAGAGAACTTCAGCAAGTTTGAGAGATTTGAAGCAGAGAGTTGGAGTTGCGGAGTGTTTGAGGGAGGGAACAAGATGGGGAGATGATGGCCGAAATTAGCAAGCGGCCATGGCCGAGGGAAATGGAGCTGGGCAGCAACCTGCAGTGAAGAAGAAAGAAGAAAAGGAAAAAAGAAAATAGAAAAAGAAAGGAAAGAAAGAAGAAAATGAAGGTTGGGCATGTGCGTAGGAGTTGTTGGAAGGAAGCAGGGGGAGGAAGATGAATAGTGAGGAAGGAGGGAAAAAAAAAGTAAAAGAAAAAGAAAAGAAACATAAAAGAAAAGAAAAGAAAAGGAGAAAAAGGAAAAGAAATGAAGAAAAATTCTAGAAAATGTTAGAAAAATTCTGTAAAATAGAAAATGTAGATTTATGATTATTTTAGAGACTTTGGCAAGAAAAATGATTTGGGCACGCATTTTGAGGTTGGGGCACGCATACCGAGGAAGCCTAAGAGGCTAAGTCAAGGTAAGTAAAATTCTCTAAAAAATTCTAAAAATTCAGAAATATTATTTTATGTATTGTCATAGTGAGATGTTTGAGAAAATAATTGAGAAATATTTAGTTTGGATTTATTGAGGAAAAATAGGAAGAAATAGAAAAAAAAATAAAGAAAATGTAAAAAATTATGAAAAATAGGTTTTAATACTTATTTAAATAAATGTGATGATTAAGATGTTTTGAGGCTTAGGTTGAAGTGACTTGTGCAAGTTTTGAGATTGTCACGCAAATCGAGGTAGTCACACTTGAGGTTAAAAGCACGTTTCTCGAGGTTTAAGCAAATTTTAAAGGTAAGCTAGTTTTTTCAAAACTTAAGTTATTTATGAAAATTATTTTCTGAAAACGTGCCCTATTGTTTAAAATGAAATGCCTATATGTTGAAATGATGTATGTTTTAAAGTATGTTTTGGCATGTTGACATGTTATATTACGATGTGTTTGCACGTAGGTGCATTGACATGTTATGATGAAATGCATACATACATAAACTTACCATTCATCATGCATTGCATATGTTTGAGAGTACGGACAAGCAACGTCGGCTCAGGCCGGTATGTATGTTATACGTTGGCTCAGGCCGGTATGAAAGTTGTTAAAGGCTTGTCGGCTCAAACGGCCAAGTGGACAAGACATTGTTACATTTTGCACTCACGTATGCAAATTTTTAAATGAATGCTTACTTAGATAATTCATCATCTAATTTGAGCTTTGCCCCTGGAATATTCAAACGTTCCAGATGGAGATTGTAGCAGAAACGAAGATGAATGGGGCATGAAATGACACTTGGCAAAGTACATGATGAGATGAATGTGAAATGAATGTGAATGAAATATATGATATGTAGCCCATATATGTAAGTTCTGCTACTTTATTCTTTGAACGTTTTGAAGGTCCATGATGTAAGATATGATTTATGATTGAAGTTTAAGGAATGATAATGTATAACCCTATTTAGGGTTAATGTTGGTCAAGAACTGATGTTATGTATTAAGTTATGTTGAAAACTTATGTTCCATTAATGAATAACCTTGTATTAAGGATTAAGTTCAAGAAGCGATGATGTAAGAGTTGATTTATGATTAATGTTAAGATGTCAGGTTAGATTCTAGCTTCCGCATTTGATGTATATGGTGATTCTCTTTTCAGATAAATGTATGAAAATTTTGGGATGAATAAGAACAATTATATGGTTTAGTAGTGGTTTTAAATAGAAAAAAATTATTATCCCAGAATTATCCTAGTTTAGTAATGTGCCCGAAAAAGCGGGGCGTTACTGTAATACCCCGTTTCGGTGTAAGGTTGCCACGTCATTTAAGTAAGGTTTAAATATCGAAAAGTGAGTTTGATAGCAAAATAAATCGTCGAATCGATTGAAGGGAATGTCCCGGAGTGTAATCGTTCTGAGATAGGTTTTATGAAAGTAAAAGAAATCAGAATTGAGATGGTTTTCGGTACAGCTAAAATGCAGTTTCGGATCAAGCTAAAATACTGAATTATCGTATGGGATGTCCGAGGATTCAACGGAACCCTAGGGAGGCTCCGGTTTTGCATGACGATCAACCCTTAGGTGGTTTTAGGACGAATCAAAGGCCCGGTAAGGACCCGAGGGCGAAATCATCCTTGTTAAGCAAACCCAAAGTTATTAATTTTGGGTTTAAAGCATCGTAATGCAAATTAATTGGTTGTTAGAGGGTCTAATTGTAATTTGAGATATTCCTAAGTGTAATTAAGATTAAATAGGAGAATTAATTATGTATTTTTCCTATAATTATATTAATATAAATTAATTAAAATACTATAATATATATTATATATGTATGCGCGTATAGGCGTGGGAGACCAATTCTGCTCCATGTTGGGTTGTCTCAAGCTTGAGAGCTTTGGGCTGTGAAATGCAGAGGGTTTGAGGGGCTTGTCGAGGAGGATGAGTAGCGCCCAAGCTATCTCTTTCCTATATATAGAGGGATATAAAGAGAGAGATTGCGAGAGGGAGTGATCGGCCATTGCAGGGGGCTCGTATGAGCTGGCCGAGATTGAGAGAAGAGAGCAATGAGAGAGCATGCAAGGGAGAGAGATATCGCGAGGGAGAGAGAAATGGAGAGAGGCTGAGAGCTCGAGTGAGAGAGCCGGGCGGCCATGGAAGGAAGAAGCCGCAACCTTCAGCAAGCAACTGGCCCCGGCAGTGGGCATGGCAGCCCGAGCGGCCATAGCCGCGACGGAGTAGCAAGCGCGCAGTGAGCAGGGGGTGGCGGTGCGGCGCGCACGAGCGGGCAGCGGCGGGTAGCGAGCAGGCGGGGGTCGAGGCGGCGACTGGCGGAAGCTGGGTTGGCCGAGGAGGAGCTGTTCGCATGGGAGGAAGAAACAGAGGAGAAGAAGAAGAAGAAGAATAAGAAGAAGAAGAAGAAGAAGAGAAAGGAAAAAGAAAAGAAAGAAAGAAGGAGAAGGAGAAGAAGAAAATGAAGAAGAGAAGTTGCAGTGGCTGTGCGCGGATGAAGAAATGGAGAAGAAGATGAACAGTAGAAGGAGAAGAAAAAAATAAGAAAAGAAAAGAAAAGAGAAAAAGGAAAGAAAAATATAAATAAATCCTAGAAAAAATCTGAAAAATAGGAAATGAAGATGTAATGATATTCTGGAGATTTTGACGAGAAAAATAGTTCGAGCACGCGTTTTGAGACAGTGCACGAAAATTGAGGCAGTGCACACAAAAATTAAGATGTCGCACAAACATCGAGGTAATGTGCAAGAATCAAGGTAATGAGCGAGAATCGAGGATTTGCGTGGCAATCGAGGTCAAACATGCCTTTTGAGGTCAGGACACGCATACCGAGGCAACCCAGGAGACTAAGTTAAGGTAAACAGAATTCCCTAGAAATTCCAATAAATTAGGAAAATGATTTTAGGAATTGCTATTGAGTAATATTTGAAGAAAATAATTGAGGAATAATTAGTTTGAATTATTGTTGAGAAATTATTTATTTAGGAATTATGTATTATTTATTTATGAATTATTTATTATTTAGGAATTATTACTTAGCAATTATTTAGTTAGAAATTATTTAGTGAGGAATTATTTATTGAGGGAAATGTTTAAGGAATTTTGAGGAAAATAGAAAGAAATAAAGGAAAGTCATGAAGAAATTATGAGAAATAGATATTGATGTTATTAAATGAATATGATGGCCAAGGTATATTGAGGATTTGAATTGAGTTCGTTAGAAGCCTGGCACGAGAATCGAGATGTTATGAGAATGCGTGTGAGGTAAGTAGTATTCCCCAAACCAGATTTAGTTATATGAAAAGATGCTTGATTGAAAGTGGTTTTTCCAAAACCCAATTTGATATAAATGATTTTATCATGTCGTCATGTCGTCATGTGATTATGTCATATAGATTGCATTTACATGTATTGATGATGAAATGTGCATATATTCACGATGATGTTAATGATCATGCATTACATGTGAATTATGATGGCACCGCTGCACCCATTGACCTCGACATGGAAAGGAAGCCGTAGCAATGAGGGGTAGCATTAAGGTGCAACGGGAATGCGGATCGTCACCGCTACACCATTGACCTCGGCATGGAAAGGAAGCCGTAACAATGGGGTGGGTAGCATAAGGTACGGTCGATTCATGGAATGAGATGATGAATGATGACATTTGTCATTTTGCATACATACACGAAAATGATTTTTGTACTACTTAGATGGTTCATCATCTAATTGGGCTTTGCCCCTGAAATATTCAAACGTTTCAGATGGAGATTGTAGCAGGTACGAGGATGAATGAGGTATGAAATGGCACTTTCCAAGTGCACAATAAAATGAATGATGAACGAATGATGTAATGTAGCCCATGTGTTTAAGTCCTGCTACTTTGAAATCTGAACGATTTGGAAGTCCATGATGTAAGGTATGATTGATGATTGATGTTAAGGAACGATGATGTAACCTTATGGTTAATGATGACGATGTATAACCCCATTTAGGGTTCATGTTAGTAAGAACGCATGTTATGTGTTAATGTTAAGTTGAGAACATATGTTATGTTTTAAGTCATGTTAAGGATTAAGTTCGAGAGACGATGATGTAAAGACTTTATTTATGATTTATGTTAAGGTAAGATGGCAGGTTCGATTCTAGCTTCCGCGTTTGATGTTATTATGATGATTCTCTCTTTCGAGAATAAATTAATGTAGGGAAATTCTGGGATGATGCGAGGAATGATGTTATTTAAGTGTCAGTTGAAAGAAAAAAAATTTATCGTCTCGGGATTGTCCCAAGAAATAACGCGCCCGGGAAAGTGGGGCGTTACAGTTACAGTTGATATCAGAGCTTAAGTTTATTTGGGAGCCCTTAAGTGGCTCTGATACAGTTGATATCAGAGCTTAACTCTCTTTGGAGACATAAGAAAAGTTTGATGAGGAAATAAGGAACCTAGTATGGTTCGGTTAATGTTTTTGGATAATATAATTTGGAAATTTGAAGTTTGATTTTGATGATGAGATAAGGATCTCGAAATTGGTGAAATAGGAATTGAGTTAAAGTTACTTTGAAGAAGAAAATGATAGGAAATTGAAGATTCATCTGTCGATTTGAGGTTAGTAGTTGAAATCATTACAATGAATGATTGGGTAATAGATAGTTAGTAAGAATGGTTGAATCATGGATGGTTCGTAGAATGAAGTCCTTACCTAGAGGCTCGAGGATTGTCGATTGAAGTTTTAGGGGTTATTAATTTGAGGATCTAGCATTGTTAAGCGATAGAATAGCTGGTCGAATGATCAAGCTATGAAAGATAGGGTCCGATGATATGGTTCGATAAGTGTTTTGAAAAATAGAATTTGAGGATTCTGGAAGTAGATTTTTAATGATTAGGATATTGAATTAAGAATCTTGAAATTTGGTAAGGTTACCTCAAAGAAACGACTCATAGGATTGAGTCATGTATGTTTGAAGTTAGAGGGTAAAGTGGTCAAGGTGTAGTCTTAAGCCTTAGAAGGTTTTTGAGTTGAAAATTTTAGTCTGTTCCCGATTTGGGATGTGAGAAGAGTCATTGTGAGATTGATAGTATAGCTTTTGTAGATGAACCTATATAAATGTTGTGACAGCCTATGATGATCAAAAGTCTAGGTTCGACCTAGAGACGAGGCATGTAGTTAAGGACCCCAGGGTTTGGGTTAAGGTAAAGAGATATGATAAGAAAATAGTATTAGCTAAGATGATGGGCTCAAGTCCTAATGGATTAGGGTGCAAGGTGTGCCAGTAGCGTGTTGATCAAGGTTGGAAAGGAATAAACACAGAATAAGATGGACTGTTTTGTGAAGACACAATCCAAGGAAAGATGAGCAAGTAATGTCTTGAGTGTGGACTGTGTCCTATTTAAAGAATTGTATATGGGTTCGTGGTCATCTTGTGAGTTGGTTATGAGACAAGGATTGAAAGGCTCGAGAGGTAGATTGACCTCGTTGTCTAGTATGGCAATGCAAAGTGAGATCATGAGCGGGTTGTGTTCGTACCAGTCTCAAGGATATGGTTGGATTGCATAGTAAGAATTATCTGATGTGTGAAATGGACATAGTAGACTTAATGTATAGGTGCTACCTATATGGTGACGGGATCACCAGCGTTTATGAGAAACCTAGTAGGCAGAAATTGCAACTACGGTTTAGTGTGCTAAGTGGGCTGAGGATTCGTAATGAGACTTTAAAGTTCTACAAGAAAAGATCTAAAAGGTTTTTGGGTAATGTCGTTAAGAAAAATAGAGATTTAATCTCTTAAGCTGTGAAAGCTATGATCCAACAAGGATTGAAGTATCATGAGTGAGGTAAGTTCCTACGTTCGGGTTAAGTGAAGTGATTATGAATGATTGTCATTGCGATTATGTAAATTGATTGATGTACTTGAGAGAGACAAGTGATAGGGATCCCTTTTACTTAAGTCGTATCTCAAAAGCAGAAGAAGACCCCTTTTACTCACCTCGTCCTCTCTTCTTATTCTTCTCTCGAGAGAAGGATCCTAGAGAGATCTTCGGGATCTCCCCTCCACTCTTCTCGGAATCTTCCCGATAGGGATTCCATAGTAGCTTCGGGATAGCTCCTGCCCGCCGACCCCCGGCGAGATGGTCAGTCCCTAAGAACTTGGAGATTTCCTTACTATGTGCCCAGCCAACTGGAGTGGTGATGCTTATTTGGCACGTGTCTTCTAGACCCAAGCAAGATAATCGTAGGCGAAGCTCCCTATTAGGTCACGCGTCTTCTAGACCCAAGCAAGATAATCGTAGGCGAAACTCCCTATTAGGGAACATGTGTTATGGCCGCCATTGGATGCCCGCCCGGGGTATTGGCGTAATTATGGACCCAGGGGCATTCTCCTCATCATCTATATATAGCATGCATTAATTGCCTTTGCCTTTCGACCATGGGTGTTAGTGTACATCATTGTCCTCAGTTGATCCTCCTACACTATTCATGGCGGCCAATGCGATGTATTGTTCAATTGTTTTCGAGGTGTGATCAAGAGAATCATGACTGTACTCATGAGGTTGAGGAAATGTTTTAATAATTCGTTGATTTAATTAATAATTTATTAATTTTAAAAAATATGAAAAAGTTAAAAAAATTATAAAAAAAATTTAACAAAAATTTTATTAAAATTTCTGAAATCAGCTATAAAAATGTTTTATAAATATAGTATTTATATGTTACAACTCCCAACATGACTAGAAAATTGGAAAACACCTCTCAATTGTCTGGGCCTAATTTCGGCCCTCTCTTTAGGCCCAATCTTGATCTTTCCTTTGGAACAGCTTTGGCCCAGCGCTAACCTGTCATGGTATCATTATAAACGCACTGGATATCTATGCAGCCGTCTCAGATCCCATCTTTATTAATGACGGATCCCATCCACATTAATGAGAGTCTTGTCGCCACCATGCTACCATGAAAACCTCCATCGGCACTGGATAGCCAGTCCCATCACTTGCAAGCGCACGTCTCATGCATGCAGGAGAACATCTCTTCATCTTATATCAATCAGCTCTTTTCAGAGTCAAGGTATGTTCTCACCTTTGACCTACTGACACACCGCTCCATCTTACTCTCTTACTCACTCGACTGTCGGAGTGTTTGCAGGTACTAGTCTCCTCCCGGACGGATCTGTCGCCGAAGCTCGCTCCCTGCCTCCAATCGTCCCCCTTTTGGTCAGGAAGGAACAACCCCAAAACCCTAAAATCCGAATCTTACCAAAAAAGACAAAATTGAGATTTTATTACATAATTAAAATTAGATTGAAATAAAGAAAATCTCCCAAAAAGGCATATTAAAATTCACTCTCTAATGGAAGTTATTACTAAATCAATTATTTCCTAAAATAGCGCTTATTATTACCAAATCAATGATTTCCTAAAATAGTATAAACGCTAATTTTGAGACCTAAATAAAGAAATTTACCTGAAAAAATACGGACCTCACTAGTAAAGCTAGTGATTTTGATTCTTCAGCTTGATTCCATTGAAATTAGCCTTTGAAATCACCCGAATCGCACACTTTAAACTTGTTAAAATTTACAAAAATGCCATAAAAATAATTTCCTAGAACCACTTCTCTTCAAATTTTTCCTACATCAATTATCCTCTCACCTTTCATAAAATGTTGAAGCCATCTTATCAACATCAACCCATTTCTTGTACTACTGTGGTTCCAAAAACTCACAGTGGGTAAGTTTATGAAGGGAAAATTTGCTGGTAAAAATAGTGTTGTTGTTTAATTCCATATTTTTCTTGAAGTTAAAGATTTGTGATGTTCAAGACTTGCTTATAAGAATATATATAAGAATCATTCACCCCCTTGTTTTTATCTTGCAATTTTGTGACACATCTATCCATGCAACTGTGCTTGATTTAAGAAACGGGCATTTAGTTATATAAATGGACTACAAAAAGTGTTGAAATCATTAATAAGTTCATCTTTTTTGCTTATTGTTTAAAAGGGCTAGCTACTATTATTTAAAAACATGGCAAAAGTACTCTATTATACCTTTCTTTTAAAAATATTCAACTACCCCAACTACTATATATCTCTAGGTTACATAGAATTAAATTTTATGTTTTATTCACCCTTTCATCCTCCAACAATTCATCCTCCGTTTTGATCTCATTCTTTTGTTTTGTGTTTTTCTCTCTTCTTCATCCCATAATTTTTTTAACTCATCATACACTATCTTTTACAGTACATTCCAAAGTAAGGAAAATCATTTTATTTATATGAAACACATAGTTCTTGCTTTATTTAAAGAGGTACAATTTCATTCTTGTTTCGAAATTATTTATCTTACTTCCAGTGCATTAACATATTAGTGTTGAAAATAAATGATTCAATATATAAGGTCACAAATATATTTTTAAATGTGTAATGCTATCTTAAAGTTTAACCAATTAAAAGGGATCTATAAATTTTAATTTTTAGACTATTGGGTATTAAACTATCATAGAATTAATGTGTAGAGACATAAGTTATATTTCTAAATTGATGAGGGGCCAATTTGAAAATATTAAAAATTATTAATTGCTTTTAACAGTTATATATAAGGGTTATTGTAATACCCCATGTTCGTATGAGGTTGTCACGTAATTTCGATAAATTTAGAATACCGAAAAATTGGTTTGATAATAGTTATAAGTACCGAATCGACTGTAGGAATGCCTCAGAGTGAAATTGTCTAAGAAAAATGATATGGTCTCGACAAGCGTTACGAGATAGGATTTATGGTTTCGAAAGAAATCAAATCGGGAACGATTTTCAGTATAGCTAAAGTGCAGCTGCTATTTAAGCTGTAAAACCGAATCGTTGTAGGAGACTCCCAAAAAATTAACAAAATCCTAGGGGGGCTCCAGTTTTGAGTAAGGATCAACCCTTCAGGGGTTTTGGGAGTAAACGATGGCCCGGTGAGGATACTAGGGTGAAATCGTCATTATTGAGTAACTTTAAAGTTATTAATTTTGCATTTTCGGTATTGGAATGCAAATTAATTCGATATTTAAGGGCATAGTTGCAATAAGGGAATTAACCAAATGAAATAGAGATGGAATTTGAGATGTAAATATGTGATTTCTCTTGCATCATAGTGTAATATATAGATGTTATATATATATATATATATATGCATGTGAATGGCCAAGCTTGTGTGAAGCTTTAATGGCCAAGATTGGAAGCTGGATTTGAGGAGGAAACCTGCAGTGGGTAAGGAGAAGAGATTTGAGAAGGTTGAAGAATTAAATGTGACGTCTATATATGTATATACGTAGCAGTGTGGGGGCGTGAGGCCATGCCTCTGCAAATTCATTCAAGACCACTGTAATGCCATAGCCATGCTTCTGCATCTGAGATTTGTGCAAAATTGGAGTAAATGGCAGTAGGATTTGAGGAATGGCAACAAGATTATGATTAAATGTACTATATAATTTATACATATGTATATATATACGCGTTCGTAGCAAGCAAGCAATGGCTGCCTATAAATAGGCACAGAGCTTGGCCAATGAGAAGTAGCAAGAGAGATCGAGAGAGAGAGAAATAGAAAAGCGGGAGAGCTCGTGAGAGAGAGCGCTGGAGGCAAAAGGGCCGCCTGGAATGGCCAAAAATCGGCCATGGCTGCCATGGCCGACACGCAACTAGCAGTTGCGAGTGCGGCAATAGCCGCGACAAAGGACAACGGGTGTGGTGCAACCGATGCAGCGGCCGACGAAGGCGCTGGCAGCTGGCGGGGGTAGCTGGTGCGTGGGCAGGGTGGCTGTGTGTGCTGGTGCGTTGCAGGGGAATGGGAGAAGAAAAAGGACGAGGGAAGAAGAAGAGAAGAAAAAAAAGAAAAGAAAAAGAAAAGAAAAGAAAAGAAAAGAAAAAAGAAAGAAAAAGAAAATGGAAGAAAAAATAGAGGAAATGTGGAAAAAAATTCTGAAAAATAGGAAATAGAGTTTTATGGTTATCCTGGAGATTTTGGTCAAGAAAATGGTTCAGGTGCGCGTTTTGGGAATATGACATGCATACTGAGGAAGCCTAAGAGGCTAAGTTAAGGTAAGTAACATTTTTTAGAAAATTTTAAAAATTTAAGAATATTATTTTATGAATTTTCATAGTGAAATATTTGAGAAATATTTAATTTGGATTTATTGAGGAAAAATAGGAAGAAATAGAGAAAAAATAAAGAAAATACAAAAAATTATGAAAAAATAGGTTTTAATGTTTATTTAAATAAATATGGTGATTAGGATGCTTTGAGGCTTAAGTTGAAGTGACTTATGAGAATTTTGAGATTGGCACGCAAATCGAGGTGTTGCACGAATTTTAAGGCAAGGCGTAAATATCGAAGTAGCCCGATAAGCTTAAGAAGGTAAGTGGTACTTCCTAACTGAATTTATCTTTATGGAAAATGGTTGATTGTAGGTGATTATGTTTCAAACCCCGATCCTCGGGGATGTTTTCATCATATTGACATGCTCTAATATGTATCCATCACGTAGATTGCATACATGACATGACTATGAAATGCATAAATACACGTTGATATCATTGATCACACGCATTGTGGCCATAAGGAGTACGAACTCACACCGCTGCTTTACCAAGGGTGCATCCATACACCCCGGCTTCGAAAGAGGTGGCCGTGAAAATAGTGAGTAGCATGAAGGGTGCAGTTGACCCTTACGATGAGTAAGACATTGCATTCATGCATGAAATATATTTTCGGTACCCTTATTTAGATGATTCATCATCTAACTTAGGCTTTGCTCATGGAATATTCAAACGTTCTAGATGAAAATTGTAGCAGATACGAGGATGAATGAGGCATGAAATGACACTTAACAGAGTGCATGAGGAATGAAATGTATGTAATATAACCCATGTATTTAAGTTTTGCTACTTTAAATTCTGGACGTTTTGAAAGAATGAGGATGTATAACCCTATTTAAGTTTAATCATAGTTGAGAACTTATGTTTGTATTAAGTTATGTTGAGGAACGATGATTTAATGATCAATGTTAAGATATCATGTTAGATCCTTGCTTTCGCATTTGATGTGTATAGTGATTCTCTTTCGAGAAAAAATGAATGGGAATTTTGGGACGAAAAAAAAATTATTGTCCCAGAATTGTCCCAATTTATAACGTGCCCAGGAAAGTGGGGTGTTACAATTATGGTCCCTAATTGATAGTAAGGTTTTAATCTTTCTGCATCCCTATCAACAGAGAAATTCTAAAGAAACTGCGAATTAATTAGAAGATCAAAAGACTTATTTTGATCAATCATAACAATAGATACAGGTACGCTTCTGCTTATTGTTTATTTTATTCTTAGTGATTTGATATGAATGTTCTTGGAATTTGGTTGATAATTCTACAAGTGGTATCAGAGCAGTTTTCTTGTTGAATCATTAAAAATCGTATTATTTTTATCCATGATTTACCTTTAATATTATGATATTTGAGTTTTTCATGGATTCAGTTTTCAAACAAAATTTTACATTCAGTTATGGCACAGTCTTTTGACTGCGCCGGTAAGGAATAGATGCGGCCATCTAGCCGTGGCATTAAGAAAATCAAAGCCGCAGCTAGTGGCTGCTGCATAAGAAAAAAAAAATCACGACTAGTGGTCGTGGTGTCATATGGTAGAGGGGTGGCCTAATCATTGCTTGCATCCCTAGGGGATGAAACCCCTAGGGTTTTCAGACATGGGCCCAAAAAGGCCCATGGCAATCCGTGCTGTTGGGCTGGCTAAGCCTGCAATAAATCAGTTAATTGATTTATTAATTAAATTTAGTAAATTAGTTTAAAATAGTTTTTTTTAATTAGTTTTTCTTTATTTTTCTTTAAAAGAAGAATAAGAAAAATAGTTAAAAAAAAACTATTTTTTAAAGGAAACAAGGGACTGGGTGGGCTGGTGCAGGATCCGAGATGAGTTGACTCGACCCGGTCCAGTCTTGACCCAGTCAATGAGTTTTGTCTAAAAAAATATATATTAAAGAATTATTTTAGTGCAATTTTAAATTCAGATATTGTCATGCTTATATATATATATATATATATATATATTTTGAAATAAATTAATTGAAACAACATGTCGCCAAAGTAACCTCTCTTGTGGAAATTAATTTATTTCGAAATATAAATGGTTGTGTGGATGTAACTTGTGTGAATATTTATTGGCCCAAAGGAATGTAAATGTTTAACATAATTTCATGTGCACCTGTGGTAATAAATGTGTGATAATTGTTCAATTTATACATGTGACCAATAAATTGGCCAAAGGAAGATTTATTGTTTGATATGTATTCTTATCAGTTTTTAATTACTACACTAAGAGTAGCACTTACATTTAATATTATTGTCAAAAGACTTGATGTTAATGTTGTGCTAGATATCTTGAGATGGACCTCACCATTATTTGAATTTATTGATTGATTTATTATGGATATTAATTGAGCATGTTTTTTTTTTTTTTTTTTTGGTTATTTTGTTCTCTATACAGCTAATGTGTTTGTTACTGCAATATCTGGCAATATAAATTCAAATCCCATGCTGAATGGGACAAACATCAAGGATTGAAAAGAGAACATTTCGATTGTTCTTGGCTACGTGGATCTAGACCTTGCGCTCAAGATTGAGCAACCCGCTCATCTTATGGATGAAAGTTTACTTCATGATAGGAGAAACTTTGAGAAGTGGGACTGCTCAAATTGCATGAGTCTTATGATCATTTAGTGCGGCATTCCGGAAGCCTTTAGGGGCGCAGTGTTAAAAGGGATAACTAATGCCAATGAGTTCCTTGCCCAAATTGAGAAGCGTTTTGCGAAAAACGATAAGGCTGAAACAAGCATACTTTTGCAACGCTTGATTTCAATGAAATATAAAGGCAAGGGTAACATAAGGAAGTACATCATGAAAATGTCTCACATTGCTTCAAAACTTAAGGGATTAAAGCTTGAACTGTCTGATGACTTGGTTGTGCATTTGGTATTAATTTTGCTTCCAGCACAATTCAATCAATTTAAGGTCAATTATAACTGCCAGAAAGAGAAATGGTCTCTAAATGAGCTTATTTCATATTGTGTGCAAGAGGAAGAAAAGTTGAAGCATGATAGAACTAAAAGTGCTTACTTGGCAAGCACCTCTAAAGATAAGGGCTAGAAAAGAAAGAAAGGATATGAAGGTACTCCTACGGGTCCATCACAAAAGAAACAACAACAAGACAATAAGGGTTGTTTCTTTTGCAATAAGACTGGACATGTGAAGAAGGATTGTGCCAAATATCACGCTTGGTGTGCAAAGAGAGGTATAATTCTTACTTTGGTCTATTCTAAAGTTAATTTAGTTTCAGTACTTAGAAACATTTGGTGGTTAGATTCTGGTGCTACTACTCATATAAGTGTTTCTATGCGGGATTGCCTGAGCTTCCAAAAGCCAAATGATGGTGAAAAATACATCTTTGTGGGTGATGACAAATCGGTGGAAGTTGATGTAATAGGCACTTTTAGGTTATTGCTAGCAATTGGTTATTATTTGGATTTGAAAGACACTTTTGTTGTACTGTCTTTTAGAAGAAATTTGGTTTTTATTTGTTTATTGGACAAATCTAGATATTATTGTTCATTTAGAAACAATCAGTTTAATCTTTCATTAAATTCAAATGTTATTGGTACTTATTCATTATGTGCATATGATAACCTATATTTGCTTAATACTGTTGCGTCATATCACGAAACTTTGCATGTGGAATCTCGTGGTACTAAACGCAAATTAAACAAAGAAAATTCAGCATCATTATGGCATAAGCTATTAGGTCATATCTCAAAAGCTATAATTCGGAGACTTGTGTCTGATGGCATTTTGGATTCCCTTGACTTCACAGACTTTGATGTTTGGATTAGTTGCATCAGGGGAAAACAGACCAACACTAAGAGATTAGGTATTAACAGAACTTCAGACGTCTTAGAATTGATTCATATAGATATTTGTGGACCATTCCCTATGGTTTCTTGGAATGGTTAACAATATTTTATCTCATTCATAGACAATTACTCACGTTACGGGTACCTATCTCATTAATGAGAAATCTCAGTCCTTAGACGTGTTCAAACTTTTTAAAGCTGAAGTTGAAAATCAACTCAACCAAAGGATTAAAAGTAATAGGTCTGATTGTGGTGATGAATACTATGGCAGATATGATGATTCAGGAGAACAACGTCCAGGACCATTTGCTAAATTCCTAGAGGAATGTGAAATCATCCCACAATACACCATGCTAGGATCTCCTAGCATGAATGATGTAGCTGAAAGACGAAACAAAACTCTTAAGGATATGGTAAGGAGTATGATTAGTCATTCGACCTTACTAGAATCTCTCTGGGAAGAAGTATTAGAGACTGCAATTTATATTTTTAATAGAGTACCAATTAAAGCGACTGCCAAAATGCCTTATGAACTTTGGACAGACAAAAGGCCTAGTTTAAAGCATTTTCACATTTGAAGATGTCCAGCTAAGACGAGGCCTTATAGGCCACATGAAAAGAAATTGGACTCTAAAATAGTGAGCAACTACTTTATTCGTTATTCTAAGCGATCTAGGGGCTGCAAATTTTATGATCCCATACTTAGGTCAATTTGTGAAATGGAAACTACAACTTTTTTTAAGGATATTGAGTTTGGGGGGAGAAATAAGGTTAGAGACATTGTCTTTGAGGAGGAATCAATTTCGATTCCTACTATTATTTTTGATAATGTACAAGCTTTTATACCTGTCATTGATCAAGAAATAAATCAGGAACCTCAACAAGACAATGTTGAACAACCTCCCATTCAAAATGAAGTAATTATTCCAGAAAAACAAACTCAACAACCTCAAGAACTAAGGAGATCTACGAGAGAAAAGAGAAGTGTTATCCCAAACAATTATATAGTATTTCTTTAAGAACGTGAGGAAGATATTTGAATGGTGGATGATGATCCAATTAATGTCCATCAAGCCATGCAGGATTCTAACTCTCAAAAGTGGATTAATGCCATGAATGAGGAGTACAAGTCTATGCAAGACAATAAAGTTTGGGATGTTGTCTCATTACCAGAAGGTACAAAACCCATTGGTTGTAAATGGATATTTAAAACCAAGAGGGATTCAAAAGGTAATGTGGAAAGATATAAGGCTTATCTTGTAGCTAAAGGCTTTATCCAAAAGGAAGGCATTGACTACAAAGAGACTTTCTCTTCGATTTCTATGAAAGACTCTTTCAGGACTATTATGGTGCTTATTGCATATTTTGATCTTGAGTTACATCAGATGGATGTTAAAACGACGTTTCTCAATAGCGACATTGATGAAACCATCTATATGGTGCAACTAAAAAATTTTGTGTCAGGAGACCCAAAGAATATGGTTTGCAAATTAAAGAAATCCATCTATGGGCTTAAACAAGCTTCCCATCAATGGTACCACAAATTTCATTAAGTAATTATTTCGTTTGGTTTTGAGGTTAATGCTATGGATGATTGTGTGTATCAAAAGTTCAGTGGGAGTAAGCATATTTTCTTGATTTTGTTTGTTGATGACATACTGCTTGCCACTAATAATATAGGGATGTTGTATGAAACCAAGAGATATCTATCAAAAAATTTTGAGATGAAAGATTTTGGTGATGCCTCTTTTGTATTAGGGATTCAGATACATCGAGATAGTTCTTGGTTTACGCTTGGATTATCACAACAGAGCTATATCAATAAGGTGTTTAAAAGATTTGCATGCAGAATTGCAAACCAGATGACACCCCTATCGCTAAGGGAGGCAAGCTTAATCTTGGTCAATTCCCTAAGAATGATCTTGAAGTTAAGGAAATGCAGAAGATTCCCTATGCATCAGTTGTTGGGAGTCTAATGTATGCTCAAGTTTGCACGCGTTCGGACATAGCATTCATTGTTGAAATGTTAGACAGATATTTAAACAAATCTAGCATGGATAATTGGAAAGCAACAAAATGGGTTATGACGTACTTATAGAGAATAAAAGATTACATGATCACATATAGGAGGTCAGATCAGTTAGAGATCATAGGGTATTTCGACTCTGATTATGCCGGATGTCATGACAATAGAAGATCCACTTTAGGCTACATTTATCTGCTAGCTGGAAGAGCTATTTTTTGGAGGAGTGCCAAGTAGACACTCATAGCATCTTCCATCATGAAAGCAGAATTCGTGGCATGTTATGAGGCATCCAACCATATAATATGGTTGCAAAATTTTGTCACTAGGCTGCGCATTTTGGATGGTATAAAAAGACCACTTAAGTTATATTGTGACAATAAATCAGCAGTTATGTATTCCAATAACAACATGAGCTTATCTAAGTCTAAGCATATTGACATAATGTTCCTAAAACAAATAATACACAAAATTAATTAAATAATTTAAAAGTAACAAGTATTGAGCTAAAAGTAAAAAAAAAAGAGTAACAATTAGTTTACCTTCTTCAAGTTGTTCAACATGATCCAAATCTTTTTCAACACTCATTGGGGTGGTAGATGATCAAATCAAATCTTGCGTACAAATTAAACTTTCAACCACTTTAGGAGAAAGAAAACTCCTAAATGGATCAAGTACTCGACCCCCTATGCTGAAGGCAGATTCAGACGCAACAGTAGAAATTGGAATTGGCAACACATCCCAAGCTATATAAGATAGAATAAGAAACAGATGAGAATTCACTTTTCACCAATTCAAAATGTCAAAGTCATCAGTTTTCTCCTCACACACTTCACTAAAATACTTATCCCATTTCGAAGGCACAGTTATAGACCCACTACCACTGGCATACTTAAACCTTTTGAAATGAGAACTAAGTAAATTTGGTCTGCCAGATTTTCCCTTCTCAACATTCTCCATAATAGATGGAGTAAACACTTGAGACTGCTCTCCTGCTTCACCTTGAGGTGTCAATTTTTTCTTATATTCTTTATACAAAACATATACGACATCTTTTAAGGACAAACTACAACAACCCTTTTCTCACCTGGATACATCTCCTAAAGTGCATACTCTATAAACTCTAACTTGTGCCTAGGATCAAGTACCACAGCAATGTAAAGCAAGTGATGTATTTTTTTCGGATCCCCCAATATTTATCAAACTTTTCTTTCATTTTTCCAGCCATCTCACTCAACTCAAGATCATCACCTTCCTGCCACTCATGTAAGAGACAGTGAATGGTATTAATCTCATGGAAAAAAGTGTTGGAGGTGACATATGAAGTACCCAAAACTCGCAAAGTAAGCTCATAAAACTGTTGCAACACTCTAACAAACATTCTAACCCTCATCCAATCCTCTAGCTTGGGTCTCCCATTAATAGTAATAACCTGTTGCAGGTCATTATTCCAACTACTTGTACCAAGATCAAGCATAAAACATGGCTCTTCCTCATTAAACCTCTCAAAATCCCTCTTAAACTTTTGAGCAGTCTCTAACATCAAGTTTGTAGAGTTTCATCTAGTTGCAATATCCAATGACAATAAGCCCTTACATTCTATTTTTTTCCATTTCCACACATTCTTTAAATTTTCTTAGTTTTGCTGGAGATTGCCTAATATATCTGACTGCATCCCTAACTCTTGTTATTGATTCATCTAGCTCTTTCAACCCATGCTGCACATCCAGATTTATTATATGAGCCACACACTTAATATGCAAATAATGGTCACTCATAATGCTAGCATCCCATTTTGTCTTCTTTTTTTTTTTTCTGTAAGTTACCCACAACAACATCATTTGAACTAGCATTATCTACTGTCAAACTCAAAACTCTATCAAGTTTCCATCCCATTAAACACTTCTCAATTGCCATAGCAATGACATCACCCTTATGACTATATATTGGACAAAAATTTAAATTTTTTTTCTTCAATGTCCAATTGTTGTCAATATAGTGTGCCGTCAAGCACATACAATTAATCCTTTGAATGAAGGTCCATGTGTCAGTGGTTAAACAAACTTTTTGACATGAATTTTTTACCTCATTCATCAATTTTAACCTCTCTTCATTAAATAATTCAGAAAAATCATGAGAAATTGTCCAATGTGAAGGAATATGAAATTTTGGACAAATCACATTAATGAGGTGCCTAAATCCCTCATTTTGGACAAATTTGAAAGGCATCTCATCCATTATCACCATGCGAGTTAAAGCCTTTCTAGCAAGCACTTGATCAAATCTCCAATTTACCAATCCCATACTCTCCCCCTCTCTCTCAACCCCCATTGAAGTTGGTTGCAAGTTTAATTGCATTTGGTAGGTTTCCAAAGCATGAGGGTGTTTTTTACATGTTCCCATATGATTCTTTAGAGCCGTAGTCCCATTTTTTTTTTGGGATCACAATGGAACTCCCTAGAACAATAGTTGCATCTCCCTTTAATCTGACCCTCTGAATTTGTAAACTTTGTAAAATGATCCCACACATCTGACCTAGCTCTTAATGTTTTTCTCCTTTCCTTTCTTAGTGATGTTGCACCTCTATCAGGTTGAGATTAGGTACATTGACTTGGTACTATTGGTGTCGGTCTTGAACTATCATCCATACTAGGGATGTTTGTTGTGTGACTGGTGTCTTCTTCTCTTGCCATCTAAAATTAATACAATTGTAAATTTGTAATTAATATGTATTGTATTTAAAGAGTGAGTTTAAATATATTCTAGTTGTTGTCATTTGATTTGTATCTTAGGGAATGAAAAAATCTCACATCATTGTTTTTTGACAATCTGTTGGGGAATTATGCAATCTGTTGAGTGTTGACAATCTGTTGGCAGATTGTTTTTTGCTTCTGTTTTTTTTTTTTTTTCTTTCCTTTTGGTTTCAGTTTCAGTGGATTCTTGGATTGAGGCATTATGTGGTTTAATTTGAGCTCAATAAAAGCATTTTCTTTAATTTGACAATCTGTTGATAGATTATTTTTTCTTCTGTATATTGTATGTGGTTTAATTTGAACCTAATGAAGGCATTTTTTTATTTAGGAAAGCTTTGGTTGTTCTAATACGTGTGTTTATTTCATTTTGTTATTGGTGTTTGTTGTGCTATCTTTTGGTAAAGTCTTCATATTAAAAATCAAACATGAAAAAATAATCATATCTTATATTCTAATTGTATAATTTGTATTGTGCCCTTACATACAACATACATTATTTTAATAAACACCGACACTGCTAAAGAAGGTAATAAAAACTATATAGTTGATGCAAAAAGTATCAGCCAACTATATCATTTTTATAAATGCACATAATAAGAGACAAACAATTTGAAAACTTATGGTGTTTATGAAAAAGTAAATGGGGGAAAGAAATAACTAAATTATTATTAGATTTGTTGGATTACTACTTTATTCATAATTTTAGATTTTTTTTAAAGTTGTTAATGCATGTGACATGACATTATAAAATAAGATTTCATTATTGTTTAACTGCAAAAATTTCAAGATCACAACATAAGAACAATGGATTGGTTGTGGTAATTATTTTTAAGAGTGACATCCAACCAACCACATACAATATAAAATCATTTACTCGAAAATTTTTCAGATTAGTGGACATCAACAGATTCAACACAATAGTGACATCCAACCACACACAGTATAAAATCATTTACATACTTATTGCTCAGATTAATGGACATGAATAGATTCAACACAACAATTACATGATGACATCCAACCACATACAATATAAAATCAATTATATGGAAAATTTTCAGATTAGTGAATATCAATAGAACAGATTCAACACAACAGTAACATCCAACTAAAAAGATACTTAAAAAATAATCGAATGTTCCATTGACTCATCAGAACAATTTTAGATTAGTGAACGGACAAAAGAGAACAGAACAATAGTCAACAAAGAACAAAATAAAAGCATTTACACGAAAATGTTAAACAGTCAACAAAGAACAAACTAAGGTAAGTTACCTTTAACCTTTAGGAGTGGACGGACAGACGGCTAAATCGCTTTAGGAGTGGACGATGGACCGTGGACGGACGACGATGATATCTGCAAAACAAAAGAACAAAATAAATACAGAGAGATAGAGGCATAGAGCAACTAAGAAAGAAAGAGAGATAGAGAGAGAAAGAAGGAGAAAGAGATCGCTCGAGAGAGAAAGAGATCGTAAGATGAGTCGATAATAGAAGTAAAACTAACCTATTGGACGATGGTGGTTAAGAAGGATGACCGAAAGCAATCGACGACGATGGTAGATAGCGACGACGACGGTAGGGTTTTGGTAGGGGGTTAGGGTTTAAATTTCGGGCCTCTCTCTTTCTCTCTTTCTCTCTTTCTCTCGTCGATTAGAAATCTGGAGGAGGCTCGAGAATGCCTTCGAAGTCCCCTCATGCACGGTTAACCGAAGCCATCACAAAACGACGTCGTTTATGATACACAAAAATGACATCTGATCATTGGTCGGCTTTGATTAATCGGTTAACTGACCACCAAACCGAGCTTATATTTAACTAACTGAACTGGATAACCAAACCGTTCCTTGCTAACCGAATACCTAACCGAACTGACCAAGGGTAACCAAACTGGTAACCGAGCCTTATTTAATCGAATTGAACCAGTTCGATTAGTTCGGTCTAACGGAACCTCTGCACACCCCTACAAGGGATTACCACCCAAGGTATTCCATGAACACACTGTTCATATGGGTGTTGTATTGTGTGAGGATATCATGTTTTGGTGGGAGTTTGTATTCTCGTTGTTTTATGTTTGGTTTTAAAGACATTGTTGTATTTGGATATTTTTTGTACAGAAATGAAGTATTTGGTTCATTTCACTCTGTTATATTATGTTCAGTATCGATCTCATTAAGGAATAACGAAGGACCAGTTGGAAATAGGCATGTTTGGGTCATATCACATGTAATTTTCATGTTACACGTCCATGATTGATATATGTCATTTGGTTGTATTGGTATATGGTTGTACTCTCACCTTACAATTAAAACACAATAAAAATACAATAAAACTTTTATATTTTTTTCTTTATTTTAGTGAGAGGTTTATACTCGTCAGTGTACGAGTGTAATTGTAGTCCAAATTTAAATTTGTATTTTCTGGATGGGTCCAGGTCTCCACTGAGAGATTTATTTATGACAAAAGAAAAAGAATGTCACACACACACACACATGCATTTGGACGAATTGACAACAAGATTTTTTTTATGGATTTTCAAATAACGGATACTAGGAAATAAAGCAAGACATAAATTGAAATAAACACTGAATGTGAGAATATGAAATTGGATAGCACTTGAGTTAAGACAATTTCAGCACCAACCCGCTGATCCCCAATTTTTAGCAAAAAAGATTATTAATATTAATTTAATTTCAGATATGAGGGTTTATTATTAAATGTAATTAGAGATAATGATAGTTTTAGTTTAAGTAATCTCCATACATGATATGTGGGATTCTAATTTAAACAACTACCATAAATCCAATTGCAATTAATACACAAAATAACTAAATTATTCATCCGGGTTTGGGTATAATAACGTTTCCAGTTCTAGTAACTCTCATGCGTGACATGAAAGCTCTAAGTTAAGCTTACACTCCAATCCAAATCTAGTGATTTCTCAATAATTAATACACACTCATACTGAAATTTAAATTAATGTCACTCATTTAAAGCGTAACTTTCTTTGAGAATCATTGGCGTTGGACACTGTTCTTGCCATAACCCAAAATTGGATTTAGCTACTCATCTTCATTTGAAAGTTAATTGACAGAAATTTAAATGGCGTAATTTAAATAACGAAATTTAAATGACAGGAATTAAAATAGCATAAATTAACCGGCCATTTAGGCGGTAGATAATAAAATAACAATAAATGACATAAGAATTGAAGAGAAGAAAGAAAAAAAGTAAGATCACAAGAGAAGACAATAGAGAAAAGAAGAGAGAACAAGAGCAATTCTCAAAGAAAAAATCTAAGAAAACAACTAAGTTTTGATTCAAGAATAATAATCACCCCTACAAGTGCAATCAAGTGAGCTATTTATAGCCCACAAGACGTAATACAAACCACATAATTTCAATTATTCAACTAGACATAATTATATCTATTGGGCACTCACACACCTAAAGTTAAATGGATTTTAGCTAAAAGACACACCTAAAGAAGCAAAAATAAAAAAAAAATAAATTTTTATAAGTTGGGTTTTGGGTCTTCTATATGTTGGATTTGGGCCTTCTTTGGAATTAAAATGCTTGGACCTTCTTTGGTTGGACTCCATTGAATAGTTGACCCAATTGCACTAGATTTTGAGTAGTAACGTTGGCTATCCGATTAACTTTTTAACATCTTCAATTACTCGACAAATGTCAATTTCTTCATATCATCCTGATAATTGTACATAATGTGCATAATTATTCAAATTAAACATTAATATAAGATAAAAAATTGGAATATAATTTATTAAAATTTAGAAAAATTAACTCCTCATCAGTATACGTGACCATTGATGGATTTTAGTCACGTTAATGTGACAAAGATCACTTTGATCCTATATTAGTATGATTAATAGATGAGATTGTTCGAAAAGACCTTTAATGGTATAGCAAAATTTTAGAGCTCATAAGGTTGTGCACATTTGTAAGGTTACATATGTGGCCTAGTAGGAGATTGTTGAAAATAAATGATTCAATATATAGGGCCACAAATGTATTTTTAAATGTGTAATGTTATCTTAAAGTTTAGCCAATTAAAAGTGATCTATAAAGTTTAATTTTTGGGCTATTGGGTATTAAACTATCATGGAATTAATGTGAAGAGACATAATTCATATTTCTAAATTGATGAGGGGCCAATTTGGAAATATTAAAAATTGTTAATTGCTTTTAGCAGCTATATATAAGGGTTATGGTCCCCATTCGATAGTAAGTTTTTAATTTGTCTATATCCCCATCAACAGAGAAATTCTAAAGAAACTACGAATCAATTGGAAGATCAAAAGACCCGTTATGATCAATCATAACAATGGATACAGGTACGCTTCCGCTTATTGTTTAGGTATGCTTCCGCTTATTGTTTATTTTATTCTTAGTGATTGACATGAATGTTCTTGGAATTTGGTTGATAATTCTACAATTAGAACATCTATTTATACTAGAATCAAAATGCTAAAATAATATATAAGTGATAAAAAAACAAGCATGTAATATAAAGTTTAGGTGAGCTAGTGTCGCAACGATCGCACTGTCACATAGACCGGTCGTTGATAGTGCTCTCCCTCGACCGGTAGTGGGTAAGCACTATCCATGACCGGTCGTGGACAGTGTTGTCGTATGACCTCGTTGTGGACAATTCTCTCCTATGATTGGTTGTGGACAGTGTTGTCATACAACCTGGTTGTGGACATGCTAGTCCACTATCGAGGACGCTACTTACCCTTGACATATACATGGATAGTGCCCTCCCTTGACTAGTCATGGACAATGCTCTCCCACGATCGGTCATGTATACTCAAACGATTGATCGTAGACAGTGATGTCATACAACCTGGTCATGTACATACCAGTCCATGACTGATTATGGACGTGTTAGTTTTGGAATTACCTATATGTTTAACATAATTTATCACTACAGTTGTGCTGGTGCACTAAATTATGGAATACTATTTTATGTTGTTAAACATTATTTGACTAATATTTTTCTATCTTGTCTAATATGCAAATATGAATCCCAACAACATACAGATTACTATATTTTATTTTGTCGAGTTTGACCAAAATGATCAAGGAACATGGATATGTAAATCAATAAAGAGCAACCCACCAATTACAATCGAACTTCCTGTATCAAGAAATGTTTCATATGTCAAGTTGTATGATAAAGTTCAAAATCTCCTTAATTAATGTTGATTTGAGTTTATATAAAATAGAGATGAGATTTCTTGTCCCTCGGATGTCTATGTCACTCCCACCAGTGAACATTACTTCCAATAGAGAATTAAAGTGGTTTATCCATGTTTATGATCAGATTGTTTCTCTTTGCATAACTCTAGTTGGCAATCGTTTGCAGAACATGGCATGTAATGATCGATGTGATGAACAAATTGATGTAGATAGTGAAGGAGATGGCGAAAATTGTGGTGAGATGCTAAATAACACGGGTAATGAAGGATGCAGTGATCAATTTGAATCATATTATAATAGAGATTCCTATTGAGAAGATTTGCACATAGTTTAAGACGACGTTGATGATGTGGTACTGAATGAAAATGTTGTTGAGGATGTGGCTATGAATGAGAACACTGTTAGTTCATCTACTCTTGGGCCTATTGTCTATGCCAATGATGTCGTAACTTCAGAACTTGGTGCTTGTTCACAGCTTTATGCAATACAGAGATAGATTTCCAACGATCAAGACTTGAAAGAAAGTCAATTTTTTGATAACCAAAAAATACTCTAGACAACACTACACATGCTTGCTTTGAACAACAACTTTGAAGTCAAGGTGAAGAAGTCAAACAGGTCTTTGTTTACAGTAGCTTGCATTGATGACAGTTGCAAGTGGCGCTTGATGGCAACGAATATGAAAAAGTGTGATTATTTTCATACACTACAAAACATCAAACTTTTAGCGACAGAAAATTCTATTACTAAAATATTAAAATCTGTTACTAAATTTTTTAGCGACGGATTTAGTGACAGGGGCCTCTCCATCTCTAAAGATAGCGTCGCTAAAATTTATTGATGGAATCAGTGATGGGTGATATGCCCATCACTGATCAACGATGAGCCAAGCCCCGTCGCTAAACAAAAAGAAAATAAATAAAAAAGTGTATTTTTTAAATAAATAAATTTAAAAGACAAAATAAAAATAAGATTTTTAAACCTAAATAAAAAATAAAATTATTAAAAATTATATAAATAAAAATTTAAATATAAACAAATTCATATTGAATTAATATTCAAAAAATTGTTTATATTTTATATTTATTAAAAAATAATTTTTTATATATAAATAAAATTGATGATAATTAAGAATTTATTTTAATTAATTAAATAGAAATTAAAAATATATTTATACAATCATTAATTTAAAAATAAAAAATTAAAATTCATATAAATTTATGAAATAACAAAACTGAATATGTAATTCAAATTGATTAATTTAATTAATAAAATCTAATCATAAATATTCAGTTACAATCATTATCATTAAAATTATCATTTTGTTCCTCATTATCATAAAACTAGTTACTCGGTCCAGGTTGAGTTGATGGTCCAGGTTGCTGATAAGGGTGAGTTAATGGGCCAGATTGTTGTAATGCTATCATCTGTCTATTCATCTGCTCCTTCCATGCCATCATCTGTTCCTACCACTGACGCAACTGCACATTCTCATTTTGTATCTTGGTCACCTGGGTCTAAGCGGAATGCAACTCCTTGTCCATCTAGATTCGAGCAGAATGCAACTCCTCGTTCATCAGGGTGACCCTTACTGTCATTTGTTCGAATTCCGATGACAACTCATATGAACCACTGGAGCTGCTATCGAATCCAATTGGGTAAGACTACCAACCTTGAGAGCTGAGACCGTAGACATGACCCTTCTTGTTCCTACCAGAGACAACTTGATAAAAAATGTGAACTCGTTGACTGTAGGTGATAAGGATGACTTGCTACAGTCGGTTGATGTTGAAGATGCCTCTACACTTAATTTCTCGAATGCCTCCTATATAAATTAAAACATTGACGTTGTTAATTAAAAAAAAATATTAAATTATAATGTTAATTAAATTGTACATAAATACAATCACTGCGACAGCCTTTGATCTATTATCACCCACACTTCTTATCCTTGATCATTCTTCTGAGTGTGGGTTCTCCTGAAAATCTCAAATTCATTGGGCTTGCGGGCTAATTCCTTTGCCTGCATGACAAATATATGAAGTAAATAAAATAAAATATAAACCACTATATAAGTTTATAAAATTTACATTTAAATAAAAAAACTAATTACCATCCTTATTTGGCTCTCGATGAAAGGAATGGATTCGCCTGTGTGAATTGACCCACCAATCTCGGAGGTGCGATTCTTTTTGTTTTGTTGTACTCGACTTCATCCCACTTTGCCTGCAATGCTCTCCGCACCATCGGATCCATCCACTAAAAATACTGAAAATATTATGAAAAATTATTATTCATCTCAATTATACAATTAATTGGAGTATAGCATAGTAAAAAATATAGTTACCTAATTAAATATATAATTTTGAGTATGATATTACAATTAAAAATATGTATCCGCTCATGGACACTTCCTACTCCACTATTAATAAAAATATGTACCTGCTCTCGGAAATTATTTTCCTAGCGAGCGAGTCATTCTTGCCTTTTTCAAGAATTGAACCCCGGATCTCCCAACCTCCAAAAACTTACATACGCATGCACGACTAGCTGATCTGAATGTCTCCTTCATTTATTATGTGCATAAAATATTTTTATTGTATTTTTGTTTAAACTTTTCAAAATTACATTTTGTTGTTTTACTTTTGTATATTCATTTTGATGATAAAAAATATCTATTGACTTAATCCCTAAGTCATGAGTCAAGGTTATGGTTTTTAATATATATCAATTTCAATATCAAGTATTATTTTGTTCAAATGAAAACCAAGTTAATTTCATTTTTATACGTATGAAGATCTACAAAAATAAGTATTAAGATTTAAAAGAATCTCCTAAAGTGATTTTCAAAATTAGTTTAGAAATTATTAGTCAAAATAAAGCTAAAATTGTTCTAAGGTAAAAGACCAACTAGAACATATTTTTGAAAATATTTTCATTTTGAAAAACTATCTCCCGATATTTCAATAGCTAATATCCATTGGTGATAAAATGATTTTTAATGAATTTTTCAAGAAATAAAAAGTATGTATTTGGAGATGGTAAAATCGCTAGATCCTAAATTTGTTCTAAAATCAAAATTCTACTTCCTTATTACTATGGATTTTGATTTTTTGGATATTTTTATTGAATCCAAACAAGGGGTACTTTCTTATTTACATTTATGTATTAAAGTAACTGGAAGGTAAAATATAAATAAAAGAAAATGTGGACATTTACTTAAAGTAGAGAAATGTAAATATGTTGTAATGTATACATGCTATGGATTGTGTTTTCAAGTAAATCCTTTTGAATCTCTGTCATGTTTCTATGCATGTTTCGAAACCCCTTTTGAAAAGGTTTCAATGATCTCTTTGTGTGTATGCTATTTCGAAACATCTATGTAATGCTTTTGTTTTCAAATCAGGTTTTGAACTATGTTTCGAAAACTATATGTTATGTTTCGAAACCTATATGTTTGTGGAGAATAGATTATGTCTCCCACTCATTGTTGTCTCTAAGTGCAAGTCCAGCTAGAAATGTTGTATGTTTCGAAATATAAGGAGTATCATTTAAATGTTTGCATAATATACTATCATTGAAGCAGAAACAATTCAATCTTACACCATTCAATCTTGCAAAATCCATTTCACACTGCTATCTCTCTCTAGCCTTATGCAGCCTATCTCACTAAATTCAATGTTATTGTAGTGTTTTTTTAACCTAATTTTATTAAGTCTCGTGCCGTCTATCTTACCATGGTAGATATTAGTATACGCTTGATACTCAACATCAGAGCTTAAACGCTTCTTCTTTTTCTTAAAAAGTTAAGTATTTCAATATTAGTACGATTAGCAAAAGACCTAGAATATTTTTTCAATCGTAGTACTATCCAATTCTGTACGGTGCTTCAAGTGAGTTACTTGAAATTTGTCCCCACTCGAGACTAAGATTTTAAAGTTGAGTTTACAAAACCTTGATTGGCTTTGTGAAAACTAGTTAAGGAAATTAAACTTCCATTTAACTACTGCTAGTAATAAACAACTACACTTTAATTAGATGTTCCGTGATAACTTCAAATTGTAACTAATAAAGAACAAAACATCATAATAATTAACATTAAATTAACTTAGATAAGAAAGTCAACTAGCCTAAAAAGACTCGAGAATATACCCTTAAAAAAACCCGAACATTCGTCTAATTGAATGAAAAGGACATATGATGAAAATTATGTGATATCGTGTTCAATAACTTAAAATAACACATACCAATATGTCATAATAGGATGCAAATGAAGTTCATAAACAAAATACAAACTAACAACAATTAAAATGCTAATATACTAAACTCCAAAGTAAAATACAATGAATTAAAACCAAATACTCTATTAAGCACCCTCAAGATGGACCATGAGGATTGAGGATGGCCATCTTGGATAATAATGGAAAAGGTTGGGAATGAGGCAGAGCCTTAGTAAACATATCCACCAGCTGATGGTGAGACCGAATAGGTAGAAGCTTAACCTGACCGACTAAGATCTTGTCGCAAACAAAATGACAGTCGAGCTCTATATGCTTGGTGCGTTCATGGAAGACCGGATTAGTAGTAATATGGACAGTAGCTTGATTATCACAAAATAGGAAAGCAGAAAGAGAAACAGAAACTTGAAAATCCAACAAGAGTTGAGTAATCCAAGTTAGTTCACTAGCAATGGAAGCCAAGGCACGATACTCAGTTTCAACTGAGAAACGAGATACAATAGCTTGTTGTTTAAAATGCCAGGATACCAAACAATCACCAAGAAACACACAATAACCTGTGATCGAACGCCGGCTATCTAAACAAAAAACACAGTCGGCATCTGAGAAAGCTCAAAGATGCATAGAGGATGCTCCTAAAAAAAATAAAACCTGGCCAGGAGCTTCCTTAAGAAGGTATTGCAACAGGTGATAAACACAATCAAAATTGGATTTGTAGCACCCTCGCCTTTTATCGAGCGTGTCATTATGTTAGGGCCCAACATATAAATACATACATTCTCTTTATATGATACATTTCTTAATACCTCAAGTATCATATTTCAAAAATCAAACCCCCAACATATCATCACAAATGCGAAAACTAAAATCAAAACCTGATATGATACATAATCAAATTCACTTTAATCATAACATAGGAATTTGTATCATAGTATATCTTCAAAACTAAATACATGGAGATACACCATCATGATATAACAACTGAGTATCTCAAATAATCAAAAGATACCTCATTAACATTAAAATAATATTACATGATTGATTTTTCAAATCACCATTCGAAACACATAACATACTTTGAGATTACTAGACTAATCCTCAAAAGAGCATAAGATTAAGAATATATCTCTCTTCATGATGAAACAAAATACCGGAAGCATATATTGAATCCATCAGACACGTCATCACTTGCCGTCACGTCTCAATCACTTCCATGCCTAAGCTGCAAGTCCTATCTGGAACGTTTGAATGTTCCAAGGGCATAACTCAATTAGAAGATGAATCTTTTAGTGATGGTTTAAAAATAGATACATGAATGCATGATGCAAATACATGAACAAACATATGCCCTAGTGTAACTTTTCTGGCCATATTGCCCAGTACGGAACCCTCAGTAGTAATCCTGACCTGCTTTCAGGATACTTCCAAATATTGTTCCATCATTACTCTTAGAGAATTACGGCTACACTATCAAGGTGACATCCCAATCCCATGCACGAGTATCAATATGCCAATAATATCGTGCCATGTAAAAATTACGACTTTCTATGCAATAGTATGTGAACAAATATGGCAAAATGAACATATAATACGTATAACTTAGCCACTTTCATGACTATCATACTCAACATAGGCAAAACATAACATATATAAGCTTTTGGAAAAAAAACCACTCACCTGTTGTACCAAGTTCAGAACACCTCGAAAAATGTGCATCACCTCGATTTTTGTGCCCAACCTCGATTTTCATACCGAACTTAGAAATCACTTAATCTCGAGTCACAATGATTCTATAAATCATGTTTATACAAGGAATACATCAATACATTAATTTCTTCATATTTTCCTTTATTTTTCTCCCATTTCCCTCTCTAATATTCCAAATAAATACTTTCTTAACTATTTTTCCACAATAATTCTTAATATTCTAAGAATTTTAAAAGCAAATTCTAGAACTTACCCCAATGCTTTGACTGCATGCATATCGAGCCTGGTTTGTGTGAAATCCAAGAAACCCGAAAGGTAAACACCAATCCTTTTTGCACAAACCTCTTTATTTTATTTTTCTCTTTTTCTTTGTATTTTTTTCAGATTTTTCCAGCCTCAGACGCGCCCTCACGCACCACCGCCTTTTCCTTCACACATCTATATGTGTAGGGGTTGGCTAGCACGTGCACTGCACGTGCCGATCTTCTTCCTTGTGTAGATCACTAGCGAACACGAACCAACCTAGATTTTTTTGGCTTTTCTCCTTCATCTAAGCTCTGTTTTGCCTTCCATTTGAACCTACACCTTCCTCTCTTCATCCTCTATAGGATTATAGCCTAAATCGCCTCGATCAGAGCCATTTTTTTGACTGGTCAAACCCATTCTCCGGCGAAGCTTGATTTTTTGACGAAGCTCGATTTTCTGACCAAGCTTCGAATCACCCTCAAATCTCAACGAAACTTGCTCAAACTTTTTAGAATCACTCATTTGGACATGGGGAACAAAATCCCCTTATTCACTTCCCGCAATTCTTCCTAAAACTCACGACTTTTTGAGTTTAAACTTTGCATTATTTTCGGCTATCTCCAAAAACCTTTATTTATAGGCAACCCCGAGCCTTGTAACGCTCATGGTTGTCCAATCAAACCACTCTGAGGCTTCTACCTGCCCCAGATCGGTCCAAAACCCTCGATAAAAGCTCCCATGATTGTTTTTCAGAGGCCCAAAATTTCAGCCATCTTTCGGCTGAGATTTTGGCCACCTCCATCGTCGATGCGACCAATGATGGCCGAGGCCTTGCTCTGAGGCCCCCCATCCACTCCCTCGAGTTCCCCGTGGCTGAAAGTAGCAATGAGAGGTGTGGCCAGCAGCTTGGTTGGCCATGGCGGTGTCCAATCTTCTAAATATTCCACTTTTGCCCATTTTTAATTCCAAAATTCAATTTAGCCCTCTCCACAAAGTCCCTAGGCTTTCCATAATTTCCATTGAGACCCCTCAAGTTCTATACCTTCCATTTCATCCCCAAAGATTCCAAAAAAATTCCATTTCGACCTCCATCGGGCAAAATTACGAAATTGCACTTAGGCCCGAATGTACATTTTGACTGTAAATCCTTTTGTTTCAACCCGAAACCACTTAAGGGTTGTTCTAATTAATAAATCGAAGTCTCCTTAGGGTGTCGTTGACTTTTCAAAAGTGTCTTACAAGAATTCAATTTTTTAGCATGACCCACACCTGTATCGAAAATGGTTTCTAACCCGATTTCTTTCAATGCTAAAAATCATTCCTCGAAATGCTCATCAATACAATATAATTTTTCTTAGACATCTCGACTCCAGGGCACTCCCTACAGTCGATTTGGTCTTTCATAACAGTAAGAAATTACTCTATAACCCCAATTTATCTATAAATTCTATTTTCACCCCAAGACAATTTACTCTTGAGTCCTTTAAAAATTCTTGGATATTACAGGATTTCCAAGGACTAGACACAAACTGACTGAGTTTGTGAACCGCAAAAGTAATATCCAACCGGGAAATAGTAATATAGAGCAACCTGCCTATCAATCTACGATAAAAGGAATGATCCTCAAGCAAATCACCATCAAAAGCACTAAGTTTCAAATTTAGTATCATAGAGAGAGAGAAATAGACTTACTAGCCAAGAAACCAGAATCTTTCAACAATTACAACGTATAATGTCGCTAAGAAAAGAATATACCTTTTTTAGATTGAGCAATCTCTAAGCCAAGAAAATATCTCAATTTTTCAAGATCCTTAAGTTTGAACTAGCTATGGAGAAACAACTTAAGATCATTTATATCTATAAGATTAGGGCCTGTAAGGATGATATCATCCACATACACTAAAAAGCCACAAAAGAAGAGCCTGTTTCCTTTGTAAACAATGAATAGACAGATTTGGACTATTCAAAACCAAATTAAAGGAGGCCATTGGAAAATTTTTAAAACCACTGCCTTGAAGTTTGTTTTAAACCATAAATTGATATATGTAATTAGCAAACTAATTTCTCCCTTTCTGAACCAACCGGGACTGGAGGTTTATATCCAAGAGGCAACTCTATATACGCTTCTTCAAAAAGATCCCCATTAAGAAAAGCATTGTTCACATCTAATTGTATAAGAGACCACCTATTTATAGTAGCAAGAGCCAACATAATTTTCACAGTGACTAACTTCGCTACAGGAGAAAAAGTGTCCAAAATTTTCAATCCTTCTTGTTGGGTATATGCTTTTGCAACCAAGTGAGCCTTGTGTCTCTCTATAGACCCATTAGGCTTGTATTTTATTTTATAAATCCATTTACATCCAATGGCATACTTGTGAGGAGGCAAAGAAGTGACTGTCCAAGTGTCGTTGAGATGCATATCATCTAACTCAGCTTTCATAGCATCTCTCCAATGGGCATGGTGAACAACTTGATGATAGAATTGAGGCTCAAAGGCAGCTGACACTTAAAGGAGAAATGAGTTATGAGCAAGAAAAAAATTTGAATAAGAAATATATTGAAAGGAATAAGGACTGTCGGTTGAAGGAGGTGTCTTGTGAGAAAGAAGGTTGCAATGAAAATCCTAAAAGTATGTAGGAGGTCTAACCACCCTAGTAGACCTGCAAACTGGAATGACAAGAGCAGGATTGGGAAAAGAAGTGGGACTGGAAACAGGGGAAAGAGGATCGATTGTAGGAAAATTTGAAGAAAGAGAAGGCAATGGAGTATGAGAAGAAGGCAAGTCAGTAGCTAGAATTAGGAGCATCAAATTAGGAAAAGGGACAACCACTTCATCAAGAAGAGTGACAGAAGGAAAAGGGAAAATGTGCTCTTGAAATTGTACATCCCGGGAAATGAAGATGGATTTGGTGTGAAGATCATAAATTTTGTAGCCTTTAATATTTGGAGGATAACTAAGAAAAATGCAAGCAGTGGCCCTAGGATGAGATTTTGATCGATGAGAATGCAATGTGGAGGCAAAACAAAGACTACAAAACACTCGAAGAGAGGCATAATCAACTAGTGACTGGTATAACAATTGATAAGGTGTTTTGCAATGCAAGAGAGGAGAATGGGTTTTATTTATCAAGAAAGTGGTAGTAAGAATGCAATCACCCCAAAACTGAATGGGAACCCTAGATTGAAAAAAAGTGCCCGTGCCACATTTAAGAGATGTTGATGTTTCCTTTCAACCATTGAGTTTTGTTCAAGCCTCTCAACACATGAAAACTGGTGTATAACTCCTTTAGAGGCAAAATAATCGGGAAATTTAAGTTCAGGGGCATTGTCTAACCTAAACCTTTTAATAACCTTATTAAAATGAGTCTCAACCAAAGAAAAAAAGTTAGGGATAATGTCCTTGGCTTCTAATTTATGTCTCATAAGGAATACCCAAGTATATATTGTGCAGTCATCAACTAAAGTCAAGAAATACTTATACCCAGCATAGGTAGGCACATGATAGGGACCCTAAGTGTCATAATGAATCAAATCAAACGCATTTTGTGATAGATGATTATGAGATATAAAAGACAATCTCCTTTGTTCAGCCAAGGGAAAAACATAATAGAAATCCTAATCATTATTATTGAATTAAAGTTGAGACTTTATTGAATCCAATCTTTTGAAAGAAAGATGCCCTAGCCTCTTATGCCAAGTAGTCTAACTAACATGAGTCATTATGGCTATAGGAATCCCAAAATCTTCTACACCAGAAATGACATCCAAGACATATAATCCATCAATAAACTTAGCCTTGCCAATCATCTTCAAAGTGTGTGTATCTTGTATTATATGGGTATGAGAGGTAAAATTGAGACTCACGAAATTTTTCCTTACTAATGCACTCACAAAAATGAGGTTAAACTTGAAATGAGGCACATAAAGTTGAGACTTTATTGAATCCAATCTTTTGAAGGAAATATGCCCTAGCCTCTTATGCCAAGTAGTCTTACTAACATGAGCTACTATGGTTACTGGAATCCCAAAATCAACTACACCAGAAATAGCATCCAAGACATATAATCCATCAATCAACTTAGCCTTTCCAATCATCTTCAAAGTGTGTGTATCTTGTATTGTACAGGCATGAGAGGTAGAATTGAGACTCATGGATTTTTGCCTTACTAATGCACTCACTAAAATGAGGTGAAACTTGAAATGAGTCACATATAGGACATTGTCCAACACGATATGTTAAGTAAGCTTAACATGACCCATATATTGAACTAAAATTTGTGTGTGGTCAGGTAAAGTAACATAAGCATCCCGAATAAGCTTCAACTCAACAAAGGATGCATGATTATAACACACATGACTTGTGGCTCTAGAGTCCAACACCCAATTATTAGGATTATTAATCAATTAACTGATATTAATAGAAAGACGGGTACCTGATACCTGACTAGAAGAAGAAGGGGCATCAGGAGGAGTAGATTCAACATTTTCCTGCTTGGTAACTGTGAAGTGAAAGCTCAGCATGCTCAAAAGACTCTGATATCAGTGGACTTATGGACTTCATAAATCTTTCTACTTCTTTAGTCTGAGAAGAGCTAGAGACAAATCCTAACACCTGACTAACAATAGGATTTTTAGCATGATTATTTACAGCCATTTGTCCAGAATTATTTCCCCTTTGTCTAGGATTATACTCAAGAGAATATCCATGAAGTTTGTAGCACGTATCTATGGTATGTCCACTAAACCCATAATGAGTACAGAAAGACCTCTCCCTCTTTTGATTTTTACCCTGACTAAACCTATGTGTGTCATTCTTGACCAATAGTGTAACAGGATTAGAATTAGCAAATGCATTATGTATGTTCCTTTGGTTCTCCTCTTGTGTAATCAAGGTAAAAACCTTATTGATTGGTGGGATAGGATCCATCAACAGTAATTGTCCTCTAACTTGAGAATAAGTATCATTTAAACCCATGAGGAAAGACATGACATACTTAGTGTGATAGTATTCAGCTAAAGACTTCAAACCACCACATGTACATTTTCCACACGAACAAGTTAGCCTATAGCTACTAAATTCATCCCAAATGACCTTTGATTTGGTAAAATAGGCACTGATTGATAATTTTCCTTCTTGTAAGTTCGTCAATTCTTTCCTAAGTTGAAAGATTCGAGGACCATTAGTTTGTTGATATCTTTATTTTAAGTCATTCCATATGCCATAAGCAGAATTAGAAAAAATGACACTTGTCAAGATTTCTTTAGAGACAGAATTCAATATCCATGAAATCACTATATTATTGTTCTGGATCCAAGAATTGAGAAGCGAATCATCACCTAATGACCTGGAAATCAAGCCATTTACAAACCCTAGTTTGTTCTTTACTGAGGGTGCGATGACCATGGCAAGGCTCCAAGATGAGTAGTTGTCTCCTGTCAATGGTTGCGACACTAGAAATAGTCTAGGATTGTAGAAATAGTGCAAATAGTAGGGGCTCAAGACAATGTCAATGGCAGAGTTGCTCATTGACGGAGAAGATATTTCTAGAAACATATTCACCATAGAACAAGTATGGACGATTGAGGAAGAAAAAGAGAAATCAATAGCAGGAGATTGCCACAAAGAGAGATCGATTTGTAGATCTTCGATCAAAAAAGATCACTGTCTCAAAAAAGAAGAAACTTCAAATAACGAAGACGCAAAAAACTGAACAACGGAGATTCACAATGGAGATTCAATCAAAAATAGGAAACATACCTAAGGCTTGGCAGAGATCGTCGAAGATCAACAGAGAAGGAATCGTGATCGACAGCTAAAACTGGAATCGCGAGCCTAGGGTTTAGAAATGCTCTAATACCATAACAAAGCAGAGGAGAGAGACAAAATATAATAGCGCCTCATTGATCTTTCCATTAATTGGATATCAGCCTTTAAATAGTAGCCCTAAAACTAATACATTAATATTACAAAAATACCATTGTTCAACGACAACAAAATAACAGAAAAACAAAATACAAACTAACAACAATTAAAATGCTAATATACCAAGCTCCAAAGTAAAATACAATGAATTAAAACCCAAATACTTTGTTAAGTTTGGTGATACTATATGTTAGTTCTAAAAAGTAATATATATTATATTTTGTTCATGTATAAATTAATTTCAAACGATTTGATTATTTTCCTATTTTTTATAGTGACTAAGTTAAGACATAGAAGTTAAATAGAATTTCAGAAGTATTTAATGGAACAAATGGTGTAATACCCGAGAACTTTGGGTAATTTAGAAATAAGAATTTTATTAGAAAAATGGGATTTGAGGAAAATACGTATCAAAATAACCCGAGAAATTGACCGAATCGACTGTAGGGAGTACCCTGGAGCTGAGATGCCTAAATAAAATGATATGGTAGTGTCGAGTATTTTGAGATATGATTTATGGCATTGAAAGAAAATGGATCAAAAATAGTTTTCGATACAGCTAAAAATGCAGCTATAGGATAGGCTGTAAAATTGAATTATTGTAGGGGGCTTCCGAAAAGACAACGAAACCTCGAGGGTATTCATATTTGGTGTGTAGAAAAACCCTTCAGTGATTTTTGGAAGAAACGAAAGGGTTTGAGGCAAAAACAAAGATTTGGGCCAAAGTGCAGTTTACTGAATTCACCGGAGGGAGGTCAAGATGAAAAATTTTTGGAATCTTCTAAGAAGGAATGAAATTTTTTAGGACCTAAGGTACTCAATGGAAATATTGGAAAGTTTAGGGGCTTTGTGAAAATGGGCCAAGGCATAAGAGACAAAAATAGGTGGGGTGAAAGTGCAATTTAGCAAAGTTGAAGTTGGAAGCTTCTAGCCATGGCCGACCAGCAGCTTCTAGTTGCCAACCAACGCCTGCCAACCATGGGGAATGGAGCCAAATGAGTCGGGGATGAATCAGGGTCGAGTATGGGCCGACAATGGAGCATGGGTTGGCCAGAAAATGAAAATTTTCGACCAAGTTTTCGGTCGGATCTTGGAAGCTCTACAAGTCATCATCACGATCAATTTTTGCTGCAATTAGGTCAATCCAAGGGTGGTAGAAGCCTCAGAGGTATCATTTTAGCAAGCTTGGAGCGTTTGGAAGCTCGGGTTGCCTATAAATAGCAACAACCGAATGCCTTTGAAAAATTAAGATGTTAGATTCATAAGTTCAAGAATAAATTGGGAGAATCGGATAAGGGTCTTTTGTTTCCCATATCCTAAGCTTCATTTATGTGCAATTTCAGCCATTTTGGTTGAGAGATGAGTGAGATCTGAAGCCTCGTCAGAAAAATGAGCTTTGCCGGAAAACGAGCTTGAGCAGTCTGAAAATGGCTTGGTTTGTGAGATTTTTTGGTATCATCTTGTAGAGGGTGAAAAGAGGAAGCCATAGGTTCAAACGAGGGGTCAATCGAAGGTCGGATGAAAGAGATATGGCCATTAAACCAGAGGCATTGCGACCTGGCCAGAATCTGGAGGAAGAAGACAACCGGCGCATGCAACACACTCTCCAGCTGGGCCCCGCAAATGGGTGCCTGTGATCCAACTTACATGTTTAGGAAAGTTCTGGCTAAGGAAAGACTTGGTATTTAAGTGTGTCACATTGTGACCCACCTCTCTTTCCTGGAAACTTACCTGGTGTACTATTCATGTACAGACACTGTGTTTGTGAAAAAAAAAACATATCCCCGAGATTCATGATCAGGTTTATTTATTCCGCACTTATAACGCCCCTCAATTGGAGCGGGGTGTTAAAAATGGCTTCTACACTAACAAAATTAAGATACCAGTTTCAAAGCAAGTCTTGCAGTTGTCATTTCTAGAAAATTTCTTCAACAAAATAAATAGACAGAAAAATGGAAACTAAGAGCTGAAATAGGAGAAAAATACCTAGAAATTAATTAAACACTTCAATGGTGTAAAAATGGTGTGTTGGGTTTTTGCATGGAGAATTATTTCTAGAAGATGAAGAATAGAACCTGATAGAATGAAGATGAAGTGAGACTATATTTTTTTCCAAGTTAGATTAGTTAACTTAGTGGTTATATTATGAGGGTTATTTTAGACACTAAGTATATAAAATAACCGATTGTAATTAACGCCCCCTATGTTCTATAAATAGGAGGCGAGGGCTAGGTAGTCACATAGAACATCATTCACTCATTCAAATTGTTTTCTCTGAATGCAAGTGAGATTGTCGAGAGAGAGAAAGACTTAGAGGGAAAGTTTGTCTTTGTATTCTCTTTTGTAAGGACAGTGAACTTGTGTGAGAGAGAAAAGAGAGTTTTTGTAATCTTGTTCAAGTCGTTTCTAGTGGAATTGGCTCTCGAGATCAAAGCTGGATGTAGGATTGCACATTGCAATCTGAACCAGGATAAATCAACGCCTATTGTTTGGTTTGATTGCTCTTTTACTTTAATTTCTTTTCTGTTTTTCATTTCCAATTTTATATAATACGTTATGGGTTGATTTTCAGGTGAGAAGTGGAGAGAGATTGGCAAGAATTGGCAAGAACCCTAGAAACCAATAGGATTCTTCCCTAAAATGGCTTTCACGACCTCTGTTACCCGTTATAACATTGGGAAGTTCGATGGGTCTAATGATTTCGGACTCGGAGAATGAAAATGAGAGCTTTGTTGGGTAATTTAGGATTGGAAGAGGCTCTCGATGGAGAGTCAAAAATGTCGAATGATTATCCTAAAGAAAAGAAGAAGGAAATCATCAAGAAGGCATATAACACCCTAATTCTAAGTTTAGGGGACAAAGTTATGGCTTAAGTTAGAGAGTTTGTATATGACAAAATCCCTATCTAGTAGGCTGTTCTTGAAGGCAAAATTCTTTACCTTTAAGATGCAAGAAGGGTAGAAATTGCATAGTCACATAGATGAGTTTAATAAGTTGTGTCTTGACTTAGAAAATATAGATGTGAACTATGATGATAAAGATAAAGCCTTTGTGTTATTACATTATTTACCTAAGTCATATGAAACTTTTGTGGATATCCTTAAACATGGTAGGAATACACTAACCTTAGAAGATGTTATAAGAGCATTGAATTCTAAAGAGTTACAATAGAAAATAGAAGGAAAAACTGCTGGAGATGTCCTTACTACAAGAAGTAGAACTTAAAAGAAAGAGTTTAAACCACAAAGGAAGTCTAGATCTAAGTCTAAGAATGGAAAGAAACAGTTTAAATGTTATCATTGCCATGAAAAGGGTCATATTAAGAAATTCTGCCCTAAAAGAAAGAAAGAATTTAAGAAGAAATCAAATTCTAAAATTTCTTCCTCCCTATGTGAGTATGATTATGATAATGTGAATGCATTGGATGCATCTTGCCTAGAAGATAAAGATTTGCGGGTTTTAGAATCAGGTTGTTCCTTTCACATGACATCCCATAGAGAATGGTTTTTAAACTATCAAGATATAGGTGGTGGAAATGTGATGTTAGGAGACAACCATGTATATCATAAAAGGGATAGGAGACATAAAATTAAGAACGAATGATGGATTGGAAAAAATTTTAAAATCTATTAGATATGTTCTAGATTTAAAAAGGAACTTAATATCCTTAGGAGAATTGGATAAAAGTGGTCATTCCTATAAAGGGCATGGTGGAGTTTTAAGGGTATCAATGGCTCACATTAGTGAGCAGGGACTGTTAGAACGGGAGGTGTTATGGCACACACCAAGAGGGAGGGTGAATTGGTTATTTTAAAAAATACTTTATAGAACTTTGAAATCCTTTTGATTGAAAATAAAAACTCAATGCAAGTGAGGATAATGAAATGCTAGTAGTGATAAACAAATCCAAAAACATAAGCAAGAAAGAACACAAAGATTTATAGTGGTTCGACTTAACCCAAGCCTAATCCACTACCTTAGCTCCTCACTAAGGATTTTTCAAACCATCCACTATCAACCCCCTACTCAACCCGAGTAGGTCCTCTAGTCCGAGACTAGGAAGATACAAAACCTCCTACTCAAATGGGCCCTCTAGCTACACAAGCTAGGAAGAATAAGAAATATAGAATATGAGAGAATCTAAGAGATGAATCTCTTAGTTACAATGTCTCTCAAGAATAAACAAGGCTTAAATCAATGTATCAATAGTAATAGAACAAAGCCTTGGAAAGAAAAGTATAACAATGAAAGCACACGGAACACTGTAATCTTCGACTAAAATGATTTGTAATATTTAGATCATCTCGTTTCCATCCATCAGCCCACTCTTGATCACCCTTGATGTGTATATATAAGCATCCCAAGAGATTGAAGAGAAATGTAACCGTTTGTGACCGTTGGAGTTTGAAAAACTAGCCGTTATAGCTTTCTGCAAAAAGAAATAGTCGACAGAAGAAAATGCATAGTTGACTATTTTTACAAGTAAAACAAGAAATAGTCGACAGACAAGAGGCATAGTCGACTATCTTATAACACAAATTTTCCATTGTCGACAGACACATACCCACAGTCGACAAATGCAAAAATGTGAATAAAATTTTGAAACTTATGAATAAAAATAGTCGACAGATGAAAAGCCATAGTCGACTATCCTTACATGATAGTCGACAGATCCAAAAATAGTTGACAGAAGCCTTATATAGTCGACAGATTAAATTATCATAGTCGACTATTCTTTTGAAAAATCTGAAAACTTAACAGATAACAAGTAGAAGCACACTTGATTGATACAAAACATCACCACATATTTACATGTCCTCATTTTGTTTAATTTATATTTTACCTTCCATTTACTTTAATACATAAATATAAATAACGAAGTACCCCCTATTTGGATTTAATAAAAATATCTAAAAAATCAAAATCCATAAGAATAAGAAAGTAGAATTTGGGATTTAGTAGGAACTTAGGATTTTGCGATTTTACCACCTCCAAGATATACACTTTCTATTTCTTGAAAAATTTGTTAAAAATCATTTTATCACTAATGAATGTTAGCTATTGAATTACTGGGAGTTAGTTTTCTAAAAAGAAAACATTTTCATATATGTCTCCTTATAAGGTGCTAGTCTTCCAGACTTAGAAAAATATTGAAACGTTATCAAAACGAGTTTCAAGACAGGATGCATGAACTAAAGGATTTTTCATACGTTTAAGTTTCAAGCCAAAACCTTTCATGCATGTTTCAAAATATGAAAAACTTATATTGAAAACATTTCATTTGAATTTCTAGTTGGTCTTTTGCCTTAGAACAATTTTAGCTCTATGTTGACCAACGACTTCAAAGCTAATTTGAAAACCATTTTAGGAGATTTCATCATAATACATGTTTGTGCAAATCTCTATGTATAAGAATATAAATCATTTGGTTTTCATTTTAACAAAGTAATACTTGATATTAAAATTGATTTATGACTTAGGGATTAAATAAAATATTATTTTTCATCATCAAAATTAAGTATATAAAAGTAAAACAACAGGGACTTATATATAGAACTGTCCAAACAGGGTATCCTAGGGGCTAAAAATTTAACAGATTTGGACCAATGTGAAACATGTATTTTTGGCAAGTCTTCCAAGGTAAAATTCACTAAGAAGGAAAACCACATATCTAAAGCCCTTTTAGAATACATTCATTCTGATTTATGGGGCCCTAGTCAATCTTTAACACATGGTGGGGCAAGGTATTTTTTGTCTATCATAGATGATTTCTCTAGGATGGTTTGGGTATATGTAATTAAATCAAAAGATGAAACTTTTGAAGCTTTCAAAACTTGAAAAACCTTAACAGAGAATCAGAAACGTATGAAAATCAAGATTATTAGAACGGATAATGGTCTTGAGTTTTGTAACAAAGAATTTGCTCAAATGTGTAAAGAAAGTGGGATCCTTAGGCATCTAACAGTTCCCGGAAACCCCAAGCAAAATGGCCTAGCTGAGAGAATGAATAGAACCCTTTTAGAAAGGGTGAAATGCATGTTCAGCCATACTAGGTTGTCCAAATCATTTTAGGGAGAAGCTGTTACAACAGCTGCCTATGTAATTAATAGGTCTCCTTCAGTTGCAATAGAGTTTAAAACACCATATGAAATATGGCATGGCTATAAGCCAAGGTTAGAGCATCTAAGGGTATTTACCTGCATTGCTTATACACATGTTAAGTAAGGGAAATTGGAGCCTAGAGCCAAGAAGTGTTTGTTCATAGGTTATCCTAATGGGGTAAAGGGATATAAGTTATGGGCCCTAGAAGAAGAATTGCCAAGGACTTTGGTTAGTAGAAATGTGACTTACAGTGAAAATACTTTCTTAAAGAATGATAAGGTATGTATTCAAAAGGATAGGATAGTGAAATGGAAGGTTGTTGAGATGGAATAACAAGTTCAAAATGCTGCCATGAATAATCCCGTGGAATTGGCAGCAGATCAGCACACTGACAGTGTTGATTATCATATGCAAATGGACCAACATGATGTTGATCCTGATTCCCCTACCTTAGAGAGTTTCCAATAAAGTGGCAGTGATGATCCCTCAAGTTCTGAGAGATTCCAGCTTTCTGGAAGTGTTGGATCTTCAGGTTCAGATAGTTCCCCTAGTATAGGTAGGTACAATGTGGCGAGGGATAGGCAAATGAGGGAGGTTAGAACTCCTATTAGGTATGGATACTCTGATTTAGTCTCATATGCATTGTTATGTGCAAAAAAGATAGTTGGTGATGAACCTCGTACATATGAAGAAGCTATGAGATCAAAGAATTCCAAGTTATGATTGGATGCAATGAGATCGGAAATGGATTCCCTTAATAAGAATAAAACTTGGGTTTTGGTTAATAGACCCTTAGGTAAAAGGGTGGTAGGTTATAAGTGGCTCTTTAAGATTACAGAAGACGCAAGTAATGAGCAAAAAACCTAGGTATAAAGTTAAGTTAGTAGCAAGGGGATTCACCCAAGTGGCTAGGGTAGATTTTAATGAAGTTTTCTCACTGGTAGTGAGACATACCTCTATTACAATCTTGATTGCAATGACTACTCATTTGGACTTAAATCCAGAGCAAATGGATGTGACCACCACATTCCTTCATGGTGAATTAGAAGAGGACATTCTAATGGATCAACCTAAGGGATTTGAGGTTAGGGGTAAGAAGGAGCAAGTATGCTTCCTAAAGAAGTCCTTATATGGACTTAAACAATCTCCTAAACAATGGTATCAGAAATTTGATACATTCATGATCAACCAAGGCTTCAAGAGAAGTACCCTTGATTGTTGTGTCTATTTTGAGCATATTTCATCTAAAATCATTATCTATCTCCTTCTTTATGTGGATGACATGTTGATTGCTAGCCAATCAGATAAGAAAATTCATAGGTTAAAGCTACAATTAAATTCAGCTTTTGAGATGATGGAGCTAGGGGAAGCAAGAAAGATTTTAGGTTTTAGGGATTGAAATAGAAAGAAATAGACAAAAGAGGTTAATCAAGTTATCTCAAAAAGCATACATAGAGAAATTGATTAAGAGATTGCAAATGCATGATGCAAAGGAGGTAAATGTTCCTTTTGCAAAACACTTTAAGCTATCCCACAACCAATCACCTAATGATAAAGAAAGCATAAGAGAAATGAACAAGATACCATACTCTAGTGTAATAGGTAGCCTCATGTATTGTATGGTGTGTCCTAGGCTGAACTTAGCCCATGCTATGAGTGTTACTAGCAGGTTTATGGCTAATTCGGATAAGAAACATTGGGCTGTAGTAAAATGGATATTTAGGTACCTTAAAGAATCAATAAACATGGCTTTAGTTTATAGTGGAGCTTGTGAAGAAGATGAGCCTAATATACTAGAATTCTTTGATGCAGACTATGTAACAAACTTAGATAGAAGGTCATCTACCGGTTATTTATTTAAGCTATGGGAAGCTACCATAAGCTGGAAAACAAATTTGCAATCGGTAGTGGCACTCTTAACCACTAAGGCTAAGTACATAGCGATTACAGAAGCTATGAAAGAGAGCCTATGGTTGAAAGGTTTAGTAAGTGAACTCTTAGGTAGAAAGGTTAAGGCAATCTTAAATTGTGATAGCCAAAGTGCTATTCACTTGGCTAAAATTCAAGCACACCATGAAAGAACTAAGCACGTTGATATTAGGTACCACTTTATCAGAGAAGTCCTTGATAGGAAGGAAATAGATTTGATAAAGGTAGCAGGAGAAGATAATGCTACTAATATGTTTACAAAAGCAGTATCAATGTCAAAATTACATCATTATTTGAGGCTCTTACACATTTATATTTGTGAATGATTAGTTGTTTTGCAGGTCCAAGAAAAGAGCAAATTGATGGAGCCAAATTCTAGAAGATACACATGCAAAAATGGTGGAGATTTGTTGGGTTTTTGCATGGAAAATTATTTCTAGAAGATGAAGAATATGACCTATTAGAATGAAGATAAAGTGCAACTGGATTTTTTTCTAAGTTAGATTAGTTAACTTAGTGGTGATATTATGAGAGTTATTTTAGGCATTGAGTATAGGCAGTCGCATAGAACATCATTCACTCATTCAAACTGTTTTCTCTTAATGCAAGTGAGATTATCGAGAGAGAGAAAGGGTTAGAGGGAAAATTTGTCTTTGTATTCTCTTGTGTAAGGGCAGTGAACTTGTGTGAGAGAGAAAAGAGAGTTTTTGTAATCATGTTCAAGCCGTTACTAGTGGAATTGGCTCTCGGGATTAAGGCTGGATGTAGGATTGCATATTGCAAATCTAAACCAGGATAAATCAACGCTTACTGTTTTGTTCGATTGCTCTTTTACTTTAATTTATTTTTTGTTTTTCATTTCCAGTTTTATATAATCTTTTGTGAGTTGATTTTCGGGTGAGGAGTGGAGAGAGATTGGCAAACTATTGAATTGAGTTTCTAAGAGCACCTAATCCTAACATAGTGAAAAATACCAATGCTTGAAGATGGAGAAATTAAAATACACTGCCTTTGTGCACTGGAAGAAGGAAAAAAATAACTTCACAATGATGGGAAAAAAAAAACAATGAAGCAATCATCGTGTGAAGAAAGAAAAGTTACCGTTGAATTATTGTGATGAGAAGTGACGCAACGTGTAGCACGTATGTGAAGAAAACATACCAAAATAAACTCTTGAAAGAACAAACTTCAATGGCCGAACCTTGACTTTCAAAAAGACTCAAAAATAAAATTGTTTTGCTAAGTAAACCCAAACAGGTTACAGAAATTTGTATTGAGAAAACTTAATTACAAACTCTAGATCCTAAGCATATTTATAGTGTTTGGCGAATTCAAATTTATTTAATATTTGTAAACAAAATCCAACTAGAATCCTAATAGAAATAAATTCTAAGTAAAATTCAACTAGAATCTTAATAAAAATAAAACTCTAATCAAATATAAAATAGAACCCTAAATCAAGTAGAAACATGAAGTATAATTCTAAATCAAGTAAAATTCTAAAACATAAAAAGTATTAAAATATGATTTTGATGTAATCAAATTGACTTTAGCTCGGGTCTTGATCGGTAACTGCATAAAGAAGAAAGCGTCGAGATGTGTCATCTAAGTGTAAAAATGGAGAAAGCTAATGCTTCAAGCTAGATGATACGCTGCCTCCTCAACGAGGAGTCATGTGTGAAGAGTTGTTTCTACGCGGAAGGAATTGTAAGGGAAGAAATAGGGCATTAATGTTTCGAGGCAAAGTTGAAATTTAAGTTAAAAAAAAATATATATATATATATATATGCTTTATTTTATTAAATAATCGCAGGAACAGGCCTCTTAGCCAATTTGTAAACTTTTCTTGGCCATATATTAATATAATTCCCCTTTTAAGCCCAATTGAAAGTGGAGATTTTTTTTGACGAGTCAATTTCTTGAATTTCACTTCAATGTTTATGTTTAACAAAAAAAGAAATCGATATTGTGAATTTACATATTTATATAATTAATAAGGTTGTGAAGTATTTTTCGTAAGTCACAGCACAGCACAAAGTAGATGCAACTTTGAATCTTTAATTCTTTTTTTTCTTTTATATAAATATGTTGTGGCAAATTAAGTTAATTAACAGGGTTTGTGTGTGCAGTGTTTTTAGTCACATTAACAAAATGTAATGTAATGGTCCAAAAACCATTACATTTTTTTTATTGTTTTTTGTTTTTGAAAGCATAAAAAAAACAATTACATGATATATAAATGGATGCACCAACATTAAGGTCAGTAGTGTTCATGAGATCGACTTGCTTTGGAGATATATATATATAGAAACGCAAACTGGGTGAATATAGGACTTTTAGATAGTGCTTAATTAGGTACATGAAATGAATGAATGAATATATATAGTCTAAAGTTATGTTTAATTGCATTACTTAAAATTTAATTTTATGTAATATTAGTTAGAAAACAAAAATCATCCCACTCCCTTAGAAAATGAATTCTAAGGAAAAAAAACTTTAAATACTTGTACCTTATACATTTTTTCATAAAAAAAATTAAGAGTATTTGATTGTTTTTCATAAAAAATGTGTAATGATTACACATTTTGTATGATAAATATGTGTAATCAAACACACTCTAAATGTCACAATATATATAATATAATAAAAAATAATTAACAGCATGATTATATATATATATATATATGCAGATTTTACCTCGCACGAAGAACTTATATATATATGCACACATGCGTACGTGTGACCTTAATTTTTATGAACTACTAATTATGACACATCGATCATCAAAAATGAGATGACTTGCATTCCTTCTCCTCCTCAAATTAATTGCTCATATATAAATAATTAATTAATGATTTGACTTGTTCTAAATATGCAAATGTATCATACATACACACACATAAATCATGCAGTTTCAGTCATTAGCAATACATATATATGATATGCATATGTACAGCCATTATAACATGTGCCTTAGGTAGGACTTCAAACTATAATACCATATATATATATATATATATATATAGTGTCGTATCTGATATTTTAAGACCCTGAAGCAAAATGTAAAAATAGATCCCAAATCGTAACAACTAACCGCTAAAATTTAAAGACTTGAATTGATAAATCATGCAGTTTCAGTTAGCAATACATATATATGCATATATACGGCTATAATAACATGTGTCTTTGGCTAGACTTCAAATTGATAATACCATATATAATTCATACATAACGTACTTTTACATGCATGTAATGTAGGCGTGCACATATATATATATATATATATATATATTTATTTTCTTCATATTCAACACAAAAACACGTACATATGTTTTTACAAATGACAATTACTTAAGTAAATATGACTAATTTTGTCAACAGATCGAACAAGATATGCATCATGATGACAAAAATAAGGATACATTAATTAATCATGTTTTTTTATTTTTTATATAGAATAGACTGAGGAGTTTTTGAGAATAATTAAATAATATATATGAAATCGAGGTCAAATTAATTTTAAAATTCAAATAAGAAGTTGATAGAAATTAAGTTACATATATTAATTTCGCGTGTTTGGTATCTAAAATCTGGAGAGGGACAATTTCAAGAATAATTAAAAAAGTGACACAAATTTAATTTACAACCCTATTATCTAGGATTAGATATTATTCTATTAGATTACAACACTAAAAAATAATATAAAAGTAATCTAAGAAATAATATAAAATAATACAAAACAAAATAAATAAACAAAATAACAAAATAAAAATATGATAATGGATGAGTCCCTTGCAATCTTCAAAGCCCAGCTCCCTCTTGTTTAATTTCTTCAACACGCCTTCCTGATTAGAATTTGAGATAATATTATGTTCCTCAGGAGAGCCAATAAACCTACTCAATCTCTGTGTTACAGAATGTAAGTTTTCGTTCAAAGATTCTTCGTTCCCATCATAATCATCATCATTCTCGTAAACTAAATGTATCCCGCACTTCTCAAGGGTAACTCCAGGATCAAATGGAGGGTTGCGCCTTGCCACCTGTATTTTGTCACCGTCTTCTAGTATTGTAACTAATGGATGACAATCCGGATATCTGCACAAATAAAGTTGATCCTCCTGCGAAGATGGGACTCGTCTTAAGTACAATGCATGATTAAAAACTGCTCTACTCACCCTGAGGATCTTTGCTTCAACCTCGACAATAACAGGCAACTCGTATCTTGAATCATGTTGGATTTGAGAGTTAATGGAGACAACAGCAGCTATAATCACACTCTTAATTGCATTATTTTTCTTTTTGGAAAAGCAAACTTCATCTCGAGTAAACCAATCAGGGATTTTACTTCCAGGTATACCTAAGTTATATAAATTTCTCAAAGCAATCTGCATCCAGAAAAAGTAACTAGTAAAACTCCGTGCTGCTTCATTTCATAATATTTGATGAAATGTCAGTGTAGATGCATATGCATACGTGAGAGAAAGAGGGGGGCAGGGTGTTACCTTGTCAAGTTTCTGTATCACCGCTGAGGCACGAGAACTGCAACCTGCCATGTACAACCTTCTCAAGGACTTCAATTGTTCGATGCCTGGGACATCCACTAGTTTCTCACAATTTGTGAATTCTAGCTCTATCAAATTCTGCAAATTTGAGAGATCAGGCAAGCTTTCTAGTGATGTGCAGTTCGCAGCATTCAGTTCGTGTAAACTCGAGGGAAGTGGAGGAAGAACTTTAAGGAATTTGCAGTGCGACAATACAAGCTTTTTGAGAAGCTGGAGTCCTTTCATACTAGATGGGAGACTGTAAAAATCATTATGACTCAAATTCAAATCCTCTAAAGATGATAACTTCTCAAAATCATCAGGTATTTTCCCGGATATCTTCCATGCACGGGCATTGAATTCTACTAGCAAGGAAAGATTTGAGAAAGAAGATGGAAGCACCTTCCTCTCTGCACTAGTAGCTGGCTCCAATGTTTCAGAAATCTGAGGCACGAGGGGGCAGGGCTTCTTTTCCATTTTCAATGTCCTCAAGTAACAAAGCATCCCAAATGTTTCAGGTAATTCGGTAATGGAAGTCTCCTCCATAAACAGTTGGTGCAGGTTCTTCAAGTTTCCAAATGAGGCCGGTAATTTGCTTAGTTTTGTGCACTTGTTCAGTCTCAGCAGGGTGAGATTTTCCAACTTCCCTATAGATTCTGGTAACTCTATTATGACAGCTTTGTACAAGATCAATGTATGAAGGGCCGACATGTTTCCAATTGAATCTGGTAGTGAATCAAGATTCTTGCAATCTCTAATTTCAAGTTTCCTAAGGGATTTCAAGGAACCAAATTGATCAGGTAAACTAGTGATTGCAGTCCTGTCTAACTGAATCTCAATCAATGAAGATAACCCTTCAATAGAGACGGGCAATGTGTGTAAACTCTGACAATCTCCAACTGATAAGTCTTTTAGATAGTATAGTGAACCAACTGATGTTGGTATAACTTCCACTGAACTACCATTAAGCCAGAGACTGGCCAATGATTTAAGATTGCCAATTGAATCTGGAATCACAGTCAGCGATTTACACCACATCAAATTTAGAATCTCAAGATTTCCCAACTCACCTATAGAATCAGGTAATTCCTCCAATGCGGAACTATGAAGAGAAAGTTCCCTCAAGGATCTAAGGTTTTCTATGCACGGGGGTAGTCGTCTTAAGAATTTGCAGGAGTTCAGGGAAAGCCTTTCAAGGCTAGCTAGCCGGAATATAGTTTCAGGTAATTCTTCTATGGCAGTGTTATCAACGAGAAGTTCTTGTAAAGAATTCATGCTGCCAATATTCTGAGGTAAATTTTTAATCTGTGAACAACCAGAGAGAATGAGTACCTTAAGACGCTTTAGCCCAGAAACATCATTGGGAAACTGAACAAGGCTCGAACAATCCTTCAAGTTCAGATGGCGTAAATTCTCCAAGTCCCCTATTGACTTGTGAATACTTTTCAGACTTACGCAAAGCTCGAGTATCAGCTTTTCTAGGGACTTGTAACCAGATAAATCAGGAATTGAAGTTATTTTACAACAGTTATAGAGATTCAGCACCTTCAATTTATTATTCACCTGCAAGATTGATTACTTTCTCCATTGTTATTCAGTCAAACAGAACTAGCTATAAAGAATAGAAATTAAAGAATATGAGCAGATGCAACACACATACAGATATGTCACATATTAACGTGTCTAAACACACAACTTAAGATAGCTTTGCATTTGAACAGAAGCCTCAAAAATAAAGTTCACAATGACTGAACGTATTATCTAACCAGCTAAATAAGAGAGATGGACTACCTAGCTCACTTATAATTTAAGAATGAATTACACAGGAACAATCATATACTTTAATTATCTTATAATAAATGAAGAACATAGCAAAGAGTGAAACGAGAAAACCAACAGAATGCGACCATATAACTCGTGTGGATATCAAAAGAGTAGAGAGCCATAATTGATGGCTTCATAAGCGCCAAGAACATACAATCTTTGGCATATCACCATAGTCCATGGCAATATCATCGACCATACCAAAAGGCCCTTTCATCTACTAGAATAAATTCAAATCATTTTTCTTTTTAATTTTTATAAACAAATACTCAGGATTTAATACTTTGATTGATCGTGGAAAAGTGAATAGATTTTTTTTTTTTTTTTAGTTAGTCACTCTCTCAATTCATTTTCTCAATTTGTAACTATTTGTTTTAATCAATCACTTCCTCACTTCAATTTTTTATTTCTCATTTTTTTAATTCATTGTGAATCATAGCATTCTTCCTTGGGCTATATTGTTGTGACTAGTTCAAGCTCACAATACAAAGTTACAAGCCTTTAACCAATACTCTAGCCCTGTATCCATACAATTTAACATTCTTCTTTGAAAATCGAAAAGTCAAGAAAACTAACTCTAAATTTACATAATACAATAACAATGGCTAGCAAGTTTCATAGATCCTACGCCCAACATGCTAATGGGATGTGAAACAACAAAAAATAATGAAATTGTATGAAGAAGCAATTTCTTCCCAACGTTTACTAAGAACAAAGCACTCTTGAAGAATCCTTTCACAGCTTAAAGAAGGGTTCTCTCTCCATTGGGGAATACATCTGATAATAAAAATCTATAAATGCAAAAACCTATACACTATTAACATGTCTATTTCAGAAAACTGAGAAAGCGTTAGCTTTGGACCAAAAACTTTCGTGGGGGCAGTGTTTACAAATAAACAGTTTCCTTCTCTAAACTAATTTCTTCCTTCTCTATAGAATCATGAGCCAAAATGTTAGCTTCACAATACAAAGAGGAAAAGATTCGTTAACCATTCTCAATCTTTTTTTAGAGAGAGATCTCAAGGAAAGAAAATAGAGAAGGAGGTGGCTCCAACTCAGGAGGACGAGGCTTGCAACAAATGATTGACCAAACAATTCAACCTCGTCTAAAAACCTTTTAGGAACAAAAGGAAAAACAACTTCAGCAAATACCAAAATAATACAAATGGTGGTGAATAAGGAAACAAAACGAGAATCTCCAAAAGGTTTAATGCCCAATCCATAAAAGGACTAACGAAACGGAACCGCCAGAGTAGGACTGACTACACTATCATAGAATGTTATTGCAAGTATGGTTATGCTGATCAAGAACAGAGATGCCAGAACCACTTGTAGCCTTAACTTTCCAAGAAGAAACCATGCAAAATTCTATGCAGATTCCGGAACAACAGTACATATGACAACTGATACTGGTAAGCAACAATAAAGATGCTTGAACCACTTGTAGCCTTAACTTTCCAAGAAGAAACCATGTCCAATTTCCGTGTGGATTGAGCAACACATATGACAAATGATATCAGTAACTCATACAAGATGATTCTTGTGCTTTTGAATTCCAGATAATGATTTTGCAATAAATATCAAAGTTAAAGGGCAATAGCAGAGGTATATAAGAGGACAACTGCATGTCTTGAGGTTCAGATAGAAGTACTAGCAACTAGAAAATCTTACTCAGCCTCCTCTAATTTATGATTGAAATGTATAGTACATCTCTTTTCAAAAACCTTTACAAGTTTCAAGAATATGAAAAAAAAATTTAAAAAAATTAGTTGCTTATAATTTATAATCTATTTGTACTATTATCAACAAGAAAAGAGTTGCAAACTTCCAAACTTCCTTTCTCAATTGAAATGAAATGTGTAGATTTCTCTTGGAGTACTTAAATACATTGTGATTCATGGATGCCAACCCCTATATCTTCCAATAAAAAATTTCGATATCTTCAACTCATACATGACGAAGGCACAATAATCAATCCAAAATCCCACAATTCAACTAACTTCCCAAACACAAACCCTTTAATCCTCAAGATTGAAGGATAATTTCCTTGTCAACCTGCCACATCTTGGTTTAATTAGAATTTCATATTTATCTCAAAAGAAGAGACTCTAGTCTAAACCTATGTAGCTTGGACTCGGGTACCCATGTCGGATAGGGGTACATATCTTATAGTCTAATTCTTTTTTTCTTGTCTAAAATCTAGGAGATCAGTATATGCTAAAAAGGATCCAAAATATACACATGGGTATGTGGATATATCTTATAAACTTAAAATATTTATAGAAATTTATATAATGACAAATTTAGATGCACTTTTTTAAGGAGATATATTAAATATTCAGTTGTATATTTAAAACAAATTAAATTGTAAATAGTAATAATTCATTTAGATTTCATTTCAAGTTTATAAATGTGAGATACAAATTATAAATCATTTTAAAGGAGAAGCTCACTTTAGTTTTAGTCACAATATGTATTAAATTCAGAGTCAACAGATCCGACAAGGATCCCATACCTTTACCCACATCCAATCCATTTGGCATGGGTGATTCCTCTGAAATGGAGGATCCAAGCATCTTAGGTCTTAACAACTAAATATAGTCTACATCAAACTCTATTTTAATCCTACTTTCCTAATTTATCATTAATTCCCCAGCAAGAATGCTATCTTTGATTCCCTACGTACTTTATTGAGACAAAGAGCAAGTTTTTATCTCGCAATTAAGAGACTACTACGAAACTGTTACAAATAAAACAGAGATAGCAAACACTCGCTCAAACCAAAATCATACACTGCTGAATAAAACTCAAATGGCCGAGAGTATAAAACATAAAATACAGCAGATATCAAAAACACAAATGTAACAAGAGGCAAGAGATTCATAGTGGTTTACCCCAAATAGGGGCTACATCCACTTGAGCTTCGGTGAGAAGAGCTCATCCAGTAGGCGCCCAAAGGGCAGCCCACGGTTGCCAAGTGACCCCCTATCCTTTGGGCCTTATTTGATACTTCATAGAAAACAACAAACTCCACCTTGAAGCATCAAATGACTAGAAAACCAGATCTAACATATGAGTGCAGCATGCTACAATTCTCACCCTCACTGCTCAAGATGGCTGAGGAATTAGCCATCATAAATATGCAACAAGTTCAAGCAACGCTTGAACTTAGTTGCAGTTAATACCCTGGTGCCCATGTCAGCAGGATTGTTAACTGTAGAAACTTTTTTGATACCCACAGTTCCATTAGCAATCATGTCTCTTACATAATGATATTTCACATCCACATGTTTGGTTCGATCATGATACACCGGATTTTTGGACAAATGGATGACACTTTGACTATCCGAGAAAACCACCACTTTGCTTTGAAGCAAGTGAATTTCCTTGAGAATACCTTGAAGCCATATGGCTTCTTTGAAGGCATCAATTACAGCCACGTACTCTGCCTCAGTAGAGGACAGGGCAACAAGTGGCTACAGTTGAGACTTCCAACTGATACAATTTCCACCCAAGGTAAAGTAGAAGGCAGTGGTGAATTTTCTGGAATCTCTATCCCCTGAAAAACCAGAGTTAACATACCCAACAAGATCAAGTGTATCAATGAGTTAACATACCCAACAACATTTTCTTAAAATTTAAACCAATACCTACAGAACCATTTATGTACCTAAGCAAATGTTTTAAAGCATCCCAATGAGGTTTCCCAAGGTTTAACATGAATCGACTGAGTAAGGAAATTGAATATGCAAGATTGGGCCTAGTACTTATCATTGAATACATAATTGTTCCAATTACATTTGCATACGGGACATTTTTCATTTCTACAATTTCAGAATTGGATTGGATGTGGGACATTGAGATTTAGATAAAATAAAATGTCCAGCTAAGGGAACTATAACAGTTTTGCAATTTTGCATTCCAAATTTATGAACAACCTATACCAAATAATCATGCTGATGTATTTTGAGGCTATAATTGCTTCTATTCCTCTCAATTTTCATTCCTAATATTTTTTTAGCAGGACCTAAGTCTTTCATATCAAAGGTTGTGTTTAGCATTGATTTTAACTCCTTAATCTTTGACTTAATTAACAAGATATCATCTACATACAATAGTAGATAAATAGGAATATTAGAGAGCATAAAGTAAAAGAAATTGTCATATTGATTTCTACCAAAAGCAGCCCCTAGGACAAAATTATCAAAATTTTTATACCATTGTTTTGGAGCCTATTTTAAGTCATACAAAGATTTTTTCAACAAACAGACATAATCAGATTTATCTGAAACAACATAACCAGTAGATTGAACCATGTAAATGTGTTCATCCAGGTCACCATGCAAAAATGCAGTTTTAACATCTAACTATTCAAGTTCTAAATCAAATTGAACTACAATTACAAACATCATGCTGAATGTCTTAAATTTAACCATAGGAGAAAAAATTTCAGTATAGTCTATTCCCTTCCTATAAGTGAACCCCTTAGCTACTAGTTTTGCATTTTTATCTAATAAAGTCATTAGAAGACATACCTTCCTTTAGTTTGAACAGCCACTTACACTGGATTAATTTTTGATTTGCTGGACGAGGGACAAGAATCCAAGTTATGTTGGCCATCAGGGAGGCTATTTCTTCGTCCATGGCTTGTTGCCATTTTTTACTGTCCTTAGAGCTGATAGCCTCCTCATAAGAGGAAGGCTCACTGCTCCTCATTTTAACACTTGCTACCAAGGCACAATACACTAAGTCTGAACAAGCATACCTAGTAGGAGGTCTTACAACCCTCCTGCTTTTGTCTCAGGCAAGTTGGTAATCACCAAGATCATGTTGAGGAGAGTCATGCTATTCCACCTCAATCTCAGTTTCACTATTTTGTTCCTCATGATCAGTCTCATGATCAGAGGTCTGATCTAAGTTTGATATGGGTGAGGGATCACCTTCTAGTTGAGGTTCTAATATAACTGGAGCACCAAGTGGGTTATCATTTATAGTTAGGTGCTCCACCTCAATTTGAGTTCCTCTTAAGCAGATAAAATTATGTGTTACTATGTTAGTTTGTTTCTTCTGTTTTAGATAATTTGCAAGGAAAAATAGCTTCATTGAATATAACATCACAGCTAATAATAATTTTAACACCCTTAGACTATCCTTCCCATAGCCTATATCCTTTAGTCCCTTCCTGATACCCAACAAATACACATTTTATGGATCTTGATTCCAGCTTACCTTTAGATTGGTGAGCATATACTTCATAGCCAAAAATTCTTAAGTATTTTACATTTTATTTTCTTCCAATCCATTTTTCTTTAGGGCATTTAAAATTAAGGGCAGTAGAAGGACTTCGATTTATTAGGTGTGAAGCTGTTGTCAATGCCTCTCCCCAGAAGGATTTAGGCATACCAGAAGTCAACAAAAGGCACCTCACTTTTTCCATGAGGGTTCGATTCATTCTTTCAGCTACCCCATTTTGTTGGGGGTGTGTTTCTAATAATTTTATGCCTAAATATACCCTGAGAATTATAATATTCATCAAACTCTTTGTTACAGAATTCTAACCCATTATCTATTCTAAGAGTTTTGATTTTCCTATCAGCTTGTTTTCTACTAAGATCTTCTATGTTTTGAATTTCTCTAACGTTTGATCTTTTGTTTTTAGCAGAAATACCCACACCTTCCTAGTAAAGTCATCTATAATAGAGAGGAAATATCTATTACCACCATGAGTGGGAACCTGGGAAGGTCCCCACAAGTCTGCATTTAAGTACTCAAGGCATGCCTTCGCCAGGTGAGTTCCCTTATGGAAACTCATCCTGTGTTGCTTGCCTAGCACACATGGTTCACAAAAATCGAGGGACTCAATAGACACTGAACCAAGGTATCCTTGGTTTGATAGTGCCTGCAAACCTTTCAGACTCGTGACCAAGTCTTAAGTGCCATAGTTCTGTCTTATCAGTATTAACATAGCATGCAGAGTTTAATTTAACAGAGGAGTGAAAACAACCATTTAAAACATATAAACCATTTTTCTTAGAACCAGTTAGGATTAAATCTTCTCCTTTAAAAACATTCATAGAACCATTTTCAGCTTTGTAAGAAAATCCTAACTCATCAAGTATACTGAGAGAAATCAGGTTTCTTTTAAGACCAGATACATATCTTACATTAGTGAGTATTCTTACTTTGTTGTTATGCAACTTAAGAGTAATATCACCTATACCTTGAATACTACATGAATGGTTGTTACCCATATAAACTATTCCATGAGAGTTCGGTTCATTCTTTCAGCTACCCCATTTTGTTGGGGTGTTTCTAACAATTTTATGCCTAAATATACCCTGAGAATTGCAATATTCATCAAACTCTTTGTTACAGAATTCTAACCCATTATCTGTTCTAAGAGTTTTGATTTTCCTATCAGCTTGATTTTCTACTAAGATCTTCCATGTTTTGAATTTCTCTAACGTTCGATCTTTTGTTTTTAGCAAAAATACCCACACCTTCCTAGTAAAGTCATCTATAATAGAGAGGAAATATCTATTACCACCATGAGTGGGAACCTGGGAAGGTCCCCACAAGTCTGCATATAAGTACTCAAGGCATGCCTTCGCTAGGTGAGTTCCCTTATGGAAACTCATCCTGTGTTGCTTGCCTAGCACACATGGTTCACAAAAATCGAGGGACTCAGTAGACACTGAACTAAGGTATTCTTGGTTTGATAGTGCCTGCAAACCTTTCAGACTCATGTGACCAAGTCTTAAGTGTCATAGTTCTATCTTATTAGTATTAACATAGCATGCAGAGTTTAATTTAACAAAGGAGTGAAAACAACCATTCAAAACATATAAACCATTTTTCTTAGAACCAGTTAAAGAAAAACCAGTTAAGATTAAATCTTCTCCTTTAAAAACATTCATAGAACCACTTTCAGCTTTTTAAGAAAATCCTAACTCATCCAGTGTACCGAGAGAAATCAGGTTTCTTTTAAGACCAGATACATATCTTACATTAGTGAGTGTTCTTACTTTGTTGTCATGCAACTTAAGAGTAATATCACCTATACCTTGAACACTACATGAATGGTTGTTACCCATATAAACTATTCCACTTTCCCTGTTATTAAAGTTATGAAATTAGTCAATATTAGGGCATATATGGAAAGAACAGCCAGAGTTCATAATTCATTCATTTTTAACCGAATAATTGGATACATTAAGCACCTCAGCTAAACAGTTAGAACTACTAGTTGCTACAGTTGCATTACCCCCTTGTTTCTGTTTTCTTAAATAATCATAGCAATATTTCTTTATATGTCCCTCTTTCCCACAGTAGTAACACTTCCATTTCGTTTTTTGTTTTCCCTTCTTGTCTTTCTTTTTTCCCTTCTACCCTGACCCATTAAATTGTTCAGCATTCCTTATATTATGTCTTTTATCAATATTTCCTTTTACAAACAAATTATTGCTCGTTTTCTTAGATGTGCTAAGTTCCAGTTCTTTAGCCTTAATACCAGAAATAACAAGTTCCATACTAGGGACTATACCAGTATAACGTAAAGCATGCTTTACATCATCATAGTCATCAGGTAATAAGTTTAACAGAATCATAACTTCACTAGTATCACCTAATGCCTAATCAATACCTCTTAATAACAAAGTCTAGTAAATTCATCAATGTTTTCATCCATAGACTTAGACATATTCATCTTAAAATTAAACAATATGCCTTTTAAATAAACCAAATTAGAAGCAGACATTACAGAATACAATGATTCTAATCTATTCCAGAGATCAATGGGGTTAATCATACCATCAACCTTACAGATTACAGAATCACCGAGGTGGAGGAATATCAAATTGAAGACCTCCTCTCTGATTTCATCAGTTTGAGCTAGCTGCTCAGGTGACCATTTGCGGTCATCTAGCTCGAGTACTATAAGCACTTTGTGATGAGAGAGAAAAACTCTCATCTTCTTTTTTCAACTTCCAAAATCTCCCTTTCCATTGAATGTACCAATTTCAAATCGGGTTGATGTTATTTTCGTATTGCACGAAAATACCCTAAAAACCTAGATTACTGACTGAGACTTGCACGGTAAACACCCGCTGACAAAGGCTCCTCAGAAAAACCCTAGGATTTAAAACAACACCTTCACAGAGAAAGAAAAAGAAACCCTAGATTTCGGAAAAAGGATCAGACACGATTTTGACTTAGAAAAACCCTAGGATACGGATACTAAGCTCTGATACCACTGTTAGAAATAAAACAGAGATAGCAAACACTCGCTCAAGCCAAAATCACACACTGCTGAATAAAACTCAAATGGTCGAGAGTATAAAAAATAAAACACAACAGATATAAAAAACACAAACCTAACAAGAGGCAAGAGATTTATAGTGGTTCACCCCAAATAGGGGCTACATCCACTTGAGCTCCGATGAAAAGAGCTCACTACACTATATGAATAAATCCGATTACGCCCATATAAACAAGATCAAAACTGGACAACCCTGGTTCTCTAAAAATGCTCAAAACCACTTAATACAGGTTAAGAGCTTACCTTAAACAAACTAGAGAACACATATGAATGAAAACGAGGACGAAGACTGTACAAAGGATTTACAGAGAGAGAGAGAGAATAAAACCCTAACCAACCGAAAAACTCTTGGCCACCCCATCTTTTCTTCGTCTCCCGATACCTGCATCAATCTCGAGTCCGCAAAATAAATAAGGCAACTGGACAGCTACGATTGGAAAAGCATAAAGGCAATAGCAACGGCTGGGATGTCATCGTGCAATACGATTTGCAGCAGGCTAACAGACAAAATTAAAGTGCTTGGGCCTGGGCCAAAAGAAGGCTGCCAAGGTGGCCATCCAGTGGGCGCCCAAAGAGCAGCCCACGGTTGCCAAGTGATCCCCAATCCTTTTGGCCTTATTTGATGCTTCATAGAAAACAACAAACAGCATGGCTGAGGAAATTAAAGGAATAGCAGTAGACTTCTACAGAGCATCCGAGATCAATTAGATGCAATGCAAATGGATGAGCATGATAACCTAAGGTGCCTGTAGGTAGGTGGCTACCTAAAGAAGTCAAATTCAATCCACGATCTTAATGAATAATGTCATAGGGTACTGAAATCTTCATATTCGTTGAGAAAAGATCAGACCCCACTTTTGTGTTCTCTCTGTTGGGTAGGCAAGTCCTTTCTTATATTAGGACATTGCGATGTTCAGTCATGGTACCCCACTACATAAAGCACTGAAATTGGTCTTCCAAAGGCAAATGTTCATTTTCGAGCAACTTGTTTTGGGAGTGATGTACATGATTGAGTAGGCAATACACTACTTTGCACACTACACTTAACTCCTACAAAACTATGTGTCTCGTTCCTTTCCCTTCCAAAACCAACTTTGTAAGTTACAAATAGATTTATTTCATAAAATACAAGAGTTATTTGAATAGACCCCTAGACGGCAGAGCTCTTTACAAAGGGTTTTACTCGTGTTCCTAGTGTAGGCTATAATGAACCGTTCAACGCGTTGACCAAGTCTACAACCCTTGTCATTCTCTTGTTAGACATTGTTACTCCTAGGACTATAAACTTCATGTCAACAATGAATTTTTCCCTGGTTTCTTCAAAGAAATTTTATGTACAGAGTAATTTCCACATTTGTTGATCCTTCATTGCCAAACCATCATACTACCTCATCATTTGGTTCTTATTGCAACAAATACAATTCCTACATATTTACACACATAACAGTAATTTAATTCTATCATTGGTTTAAGTAGATGATGTCATTATAACAAGAGTAACACACTCTTATTCAACAAAATTTTCATGAACTGAGCTGTTAGTTTGCTGCCAAAGATTTGGTGTCATTCACTATTTCTTGGAGTTGCAGTCAAGTGTTCACAGGCAGCATCTTTCTTTCCAAAACCAATTGCCACAAACATGCTTGAATTTTTAAGTATTTCAACTCAAATAGTCAACGGCATTGTTGGCAACGTGCCTTAGTGCTTCAGTTAGGAAGTTACTGAATAATAGGTCAACAAATCAAGTCTTTAGGGAATATTTTCTGCTTTGATTATGGCTAAATATTAGGAAGTTGTTTTTATTTCAGTTTATATTTTTGTTGTATAAATTGAAGTTTACGATTGAATAAAATATTGAATGACTTGCAATTGAAGACCCTCTCATTGTTTTGCTATTTTGCTCTTTGTTTCTGTCATAAACTATCAACAGGCATCAATATCTTATCTCAACTTTCTTTCAATAAATTGTTTTTGTGATGTATGTACATTGAGTTGCTTGTCCTCAGCCTACCAACGCACCACTTACTATTGTTACATCCTTGGCTAAAATTGTGTATCATGGTCTTCCAAGAGAAAATCTATTGTTTCTCAATCTGGTGTTGAGCGAGAATATCGAGCCCTCGTTACCACCGTTGTGGAATTAACACATTAATTATCTCATGCAACATCTTGGGGTTGGGGTCCATCTCTCTTAAACAGCTTATCTTTTCAGCAACAATCTTAGTGCACTTCAGATGACCATAAATACAATTTTTATGATCTTGTTGTTTTATGAAGCATCAAATGATGCCAAAAGGATGAGGAGTCACTTGGCAACCGTGGGCTGCCCTTTGGGCGTCCACTAGATGGCCACTTTGACAACCTCTTTTGGCCTAAGTCCAAGCCTTTTAATTTTGTCTGCTAGCTTGCTGCAGATCATGTTGCACGATGACATCCGAGCCGTTGTTGTTGCCTTTTTATTCTTTTGCATCGCAGTCGTCTAGTTGCCTTATTTATCGAGCGGCCTCGAGATTGGTGAAAAAATTGGGAGACGAAGAAAGAGAGGGGGTGGCCGAGAGTTGTTCATTTTGTTAGGGTTTATTCTCTCTCCCTCTGTAAATGCTCTGTACAGCCTTCCTTCTCGTTTTTCATTCTTCTGTGTTCTCTAGTTCGTTTAAGGTAAGCTCTTAACCTGTATTAAATGGTTTTAAGCATTTTTAGAGAACCAGGCTTGTCCAGTTTTGATCCAGTTTGTATGAGTGTAATCGGATTTATTCATATAGTGCAGTGAGCTCTTCTCACCGGAGCTCAAGTGGATGTAGCTCCTATTTGGGGCGAACCACTATAAATCTCTTGCCTCTTGTTGCGTTTTTGTTTTTGATATCTGTTGTGTTTAGGTTTATATGTTTTTATACTCGGTCGTCTGTGTTTATTCAGCAGTGTGTGATTTTGGCTTGAGCGAGTCTTTGCTATCCCTTGTTATTTGTAACAGTGGTATCAGAGCCCCGGGTCCGTGTCTTAGGGTTTTCTAAGTCAAAATCGTGTCTGATTCTTTCTTCTGAAATCTAGGGTTTCATTTTTTCTCTATGAAGGTGTTGTTTTAAATCCTAGGGCTTTTTTTGAGGAGCCTTTGTCAACGGGTGTTTGCTGTTCAAGTCTCAATCAGTAATCTAGGGTTTTTCAGGACATTTTCGTGCAACACGAAAATGACATCAACCCGATTTGAAATCAGTACATTCGATGAAAAGGGAGATTTCAGAAGTTAGAAAAAGAAGATGAGAGTTCTTCTCTCTCATCACAAAGTGCTTATAGCACTCGAGGCAGATGATCGCAAATGGTCACCTAAACAGCTAGCTCGAACTGATGAAATCAGAGAGGAGGCTTTCAATTTGACATTCCTCCACCTCGGTGATTCTGTAATCCGTAAGTTTGATGGTATGATTAACCCCATTGATCTCTGGAATATATTAGAATCTTTGTATTCTGTAATGTCTACTCCTAATTTGGTTTATTTAAAAGGCATGTTTAATTTTAAGATGAATACCTCTAAGTCTATGGATGAAAACATTGATGAATTTACTAGACTTACTTTGTTATTAAGATGTACTGATCAAACATTAGATGATACTAGTGAAGGCATGATTCTGTTAAACTCATTACCTGATGACTATGATGTTGTAAAACATACTTTGCGTTATACTGGTATAGTCCCTAGTATGGAGCTTGTTAATTTTGGTATTAAGGTTAGGGAATTGGAACTTAACACATCTAAGAAAACGGGCAATAATTTGTTTGTAAAAGGAAATGCTGATAAAAGACATAATATAGGGAATGCTGAACAATTTAATGGGTCAGGGCAGAATAGAAAAAAGAAAAACAAGAAGGGAAAACAAAAAACGAAATGGAAGTGTTACCGCTGTGGGAAAGAGAGACATATAAAGAAATATTGCTATGATTATTTAAGAAAACAGAAACAAGAGGATAATGCAACTGTAGCAGCTAGTAGTTCTAACTGTTTAGCTGAGGTGCTTAATGTATCTAATTGTTTTGTTAAAAATGAATGGATTATAGACTCTGACTGTTCTTTTCATATGTGCCCTAATATTGACTGGTTTCATAATTTTAATAACAAGGAAAGTGAAATAGTTTATATGGGTAACAACCATTCATGTAGTGTTCAAGATATAGATGATATTACTCTCAAGTTGCAGGACAACAAAGTAAGAACACTCACTGATGTAAGATATGTACCTGGTCTTAAAAGAAACCAGATTTCTCTCGGTACACTTGATGAGTTAGGATTTTCTTACAAAGCTAAAAATGGTTCTATGAATGTTTTTAAAGGAAAAGATTTAATCCTAACTGGTGCTAAGAAAAATGGTTTATATGTTTTGAATGGTTGTTTTCACTCCTCTATTAAATCAAACTCTGCATGTTATGTTAATATTAATAAGACAGAACTATGGCACTTGAGACTTGGTCACATGAGCCTGAAAGGTTTGCAGGCACTGTCAAACCAAGGATACCTTGATTCAATGTCTACCGAGTCTCTCGATTTTTGTGAATCATGTGTGTTAGGCTAGCAACATAGGATGAGTTTCCATAAGGGAACTCACTTGGCGAAGGCATGCCTTAAGTACTTACATGCAGACTTGTGGGGACCTTCTCAGGTTCCCACTCATGGTGGTAACAGGTATTTCCTCTCTATTGTAGATGACTTTACTAGGAAGGTATGGATATTGCAGCTAAAAACAAAAGATTAGACATTAGAGAAATTCAAAACATGGAAGATCTTAGTAGAGAATCAAGCTGATAGGAAAATCCAAACTCTTAGAACAGATAATGGGTTAGAATTCTATAATAAAGAGTTTGATGAATATTGCAATTTCTAGGGTATACTTAGACACAAAACTGTTAGAAACACACCCCAACAAAATGGGGTAGCTGAAAGAATGAACCGAACCCTCATGGAAAAAGTAAGGTACCTTTTGTTCATTTCTGGTATGCCTAAATCCTTCTGGGGAGAGGCATTGGCAACAGCTTCACACCTAGTAAACTAAAGTCCTTCTACTGTCCTTAATTTTAAATGCCCTGAAGAAAAGTGGATCTGAAAAAAATTAAATTTAAAATATCTAAGAATTTTTTGCTGTGAAGCCTATGCTCACCAATCTGAAGGTAAGCTAGAACTGAGATCCATGAAGTGTGTATTTGTTGGGTATCAGAAAGGCAGTCTAAGGGTGTTAAAATTATTATTAGCCGTGATGTTATATTTAATGAAGCTATTTTTCCTTGCAAATTATCTAAAACAGAAAAAACAAACCAACATAGCAACACAGATAATTTTATTAGCTTAAGAGGAACTCAAATTGAAGTGGAGCACCCAGCTATAAATGATAACCTATCTGGTGCTCCAGAACCTCAAGCAGAAGGTGATCCCTCACCCATATCAAACTTAGACCATAACTCTGATCATGAGACTGATCATGAGGAACAAAATTATGAAATTGAGATTAAGGTGGAGCAGCATGACTCCCCTCAACATGATCTTGGTGATTACCAACTTGCCCGAGATAGAAACAGGAGGATTGTAAGACCTCCTGCTAGGTATTCTTATTCAGACTTAGTGTATTGTGCCTTGGTAGCAAGCGTTGAAATGAGGAGCAGTAAGCCTTCCTCTTGTGAGGAGGCTATCAAATCTAAGGACAGTCAAAAATAGTAGCAAGCCATGGACGAAGAAATGGCCTCCCTAATGGCCAACAGAACTTCGATTCTTGTCCCTCATCCAACAAATCAAAAGTTGAACCAATGTAAGTGGTTGTTCAAACTAAAAGAAGGTATGTCTTTGAATGACCATATTAGATATAAGGCAAGACTAGTAGCAAAAGGGTTCACTCAAAGGGAGGGAATAGACTATACTGAAATTTTTTCTCCTGTGGTTAAATTTAAAATAATCCGCATGATACTTGCAGTTGTAGTTCAATTTGATTTAGAACTTGAACAGTTAGATGTTAAAACTGCATTTTTGCATGGTGACCTTGATGAACACATTTACATGATTCAGCCTACTAGTTATGTTGTTTCAGATAAATCTGATCATGTCTGTTTGTTGAAAAAATCCTTGTATGGCTTAAAACAAGCCCTAAGACAATGGTATAAAAAATTTGATAATTTTGTTCTAGGGGCTGGTTTTGTTAGAAGTCAAAATGACAATTGCTTTTACTTTATGCCCTCTAATATTCCTATTTATCTACTGTTGTACGTAGATGACATCTTGCTAATTAGCAAGTCTAAGTCAAATATTAAGGAGTTAAAATCAATGCTAAACACAACCTTTGATATGAAAGACTTAGGTTCTGGTAAGAAAATATTAGGAATGAAAATTGAGAGGAATAGAAGCAACTATAGCCTCAAAATACATCAGCATGATTATTTGGTTAAGGCTATTCATAAAGTTGGAATGCAAAATTGTAAAACTATTACAGTTCCATTGGTTGGACATTTTATTTTATCTAAATCTCAGTGTCCCACATCCAATTCTGAAATTGTTGAAATGAAAAATGTCCCTTATGCAAATGTAATTGGAACAATTATGTACTCAGTGATAAGTACTAGGCCCGACCTTGCTTATTCAATTTCCTTACTCATTCAATTCATGTCAAACCCTGGGAAACCTCATTGGGATGCTTTAAAACATTTGCTTAGGTACATAAATGGTTACGTAGGTATTGGTTTAAATTTTAAGAAAAGGTTTGATACACTTGATCTTGTTGGGTATGTTGACTCTGATTTTGCAGGGGATAGAGATTCTAGGAAATCCACCACTGCCTTTATTTTACCTTGGGTGGAAATTGTATCAGCTGGAAGTCTCAGCTACAGCCACTCGTTACACTATCCTCTATTGAGGCAAAGTACATGGCTATAACTGATGCCTTCAAGGAAGCCATATGGCTTCAAAGTTTTCTCAAGGAAATTCACATTCTTCAAAGCAAGGTGGTGGTCTTCTCGGATAGCCAAATTGTCATCCATTTGTCCAAAAATCCGGGGTATCATGATCGAACCAAACATGTGGATGTGAAATATCATTATGTAATGGAAATGATAGCCAATGGAACTATGGGTATTCAGAAAGTTTCTGCAGCCAACAATCCTGCTAACATGGGCACCAAGGTATTGACTGCAACCAAGTTCAACTTGTTGCATATCGATGATGGCTAATTCCTCAGCCATCTAGAGCAATGAGGGTGAGAATTGTAGCATGTTGCACTCATATGATAGATCTGGTTTCTTAGTCATTTGATGCTTCAAGGTGGAGTTTGTTATTTTATGAAGCATCAAATGATGCCAAAAGGATGGGGGGTCACTTAGCAACCATGGGCTGCCGCCCATTGGATGGCCACTTTGGCAGCCTCTTTTTGGCCCAAGTCCAAGCCCTTTAATTTTGTCTGTTAGCATACTGCAGATCGTGTTGCACGATGACATCCGAGTCGTTGTTGTTGCCTTTATTCTTTTGCATCACAACCGTCCAGTTGCCTTATTTATCGCGCGACCTCAAGATTGGTGAAAAAATCGGGAGACGAAGAAAGAGAGAGGGTGGCCGAGAGTTGTTCATTATGTTAGGGTTTATTCTCTCTCCCTTTGTAAATGCTCTGTACAGCCTTCGTTCTCATTTTTCATTCGTCTGTGTTCTTTGGTTCGTTTAAGGTAAGCTCTTAACCTATATTAAGTGGTTTTGAGCATTTTTAGAGAACTAGGGTTGTCCAGTTTTGATCTTGTATGTATGGGTGTAATCGAATTTATCCATATAGTGCAGTGAGCTCTTCTCATTGGAGCTCAAGTGGATGTAGCCCCTATTTGGGGTGAACCACTATAAATCTCTTGCCTCATGTTGCGTTTTTGTTTTTGATATCTACTGTGTTTGGGTTTATATGTTTTTATACCCTTGGCCATCTATGTTTATTCAACAGTATGTGATTTTGGCTTGAGCGAGTGTTTGCTATCCCTTGTTATTTGTAACAAATCTCATTGTGATTGAGCTTATTTATCACTTTGGTTCGTGGAAAAGTTGCCCTTGGTAATCTTGATGGCGTCTTAAGTCTTAACCAAGCTACTTCCCAAACATCATTGTGGAGAATTTCACGTCAAAGGGAGAGTTAGTTATTTCTATACACTGGTGTGAGGGGTCCTAGTAAATTCTTTGATTATCGTACTATAATCGTTGAAGATCACAGTAAAGGACAAATATTAAATCAACATAAATCAAGAAAATATTACTGTTCATGGCTATCATAAGAATAAGAAGCAACAAATCTTTGCCATCCTAGAACCTTAAGCAATAAGAACAAAGATACCAATCTCACAGATCAGAGCAATAGAAAAAATAAACATCTACAAATCATTGCAACAGAAAGAATAAAGAGCAACTCAATTTTGATAATCTCACAACTCAAGGCAATCAAATAAAGAGCAATGAAATCATGGCATATCCATAACCAAAGCCTTTTCATGTCTAAATTCAATTCTAACTATTTGCTTTTAAATTTTCTGTAGATAAATACTCTTGATCAAGCGCACTCACAAAGTTCAATCAAACTGCAATTTTAGTTTTGCATAAAATCTCACATTTAAGAATCTTATATTTCGGAGTTATTCAAATAAAGAAGGTACTTGCAAGCTTGGAGGAATATCATAATGGGCACAAGCACAGTGGGAGCCTGTTACGAATTGGTTTATATTTCTCATGCAAAATCATATGACAGTTGCGTTTCTTTTTTCCTTCTTTTTCTTTTGCAAATTGTCTGCGTTGTAATGTCCCTGGTTCTAAATGTCATTGAAGCGAAACATACCTTTCGTCTGTCCCAGAACCATTTCCACCCCCATACACTTTCTATCTTGCTTTCTGCTAGATCAAGGACGGCCAGTTCCCTGGACAACAATACAGAAGGAAGACGTCTGTGTGAACATTTCCTCCATTGTAGCCATTTCACCGCAGAAGGTATAGAGTGAAAATCTCCTTCCAGTCGCACATTACTGAACTGAAGCATCCTTAGATTAACCATTGATTTAAACCATCTGGCATCAACTATTACTTCACCTTCCTCTGGAACATGTCGAAAATATTCCTTGTATGTCTCCTTCATATATGTTAATGCAGCAGTGAAATTGGGTACTCTTTGAAGATTATCCAAAGCTATAGTTTTGGAACTCATAACGCTTGTGCGGGTCATCACATCCAAATCAATGAGGAGCCCCTGGATGCTTCGTGTCCCCTGTAGATTGATATTTAAATTTCAGAGCATAACTGAATCAGTGAAAGAGAGAGAGATAATATTTTACCTTCTGGTCCTGCAAGACCTCAAGAACATCTCCACGATCCCAGATTCTACTGCGCTGTCCAATATCTGAATAGCTTTCTTGTAAAATGATTTGCCGTCCCATGTCTCTAATCTGATCATGCATCCACAACTCATCATTCTCATTAACTTTGATTAGAGATCTTGCTGTAAGGGTTGAAAGCGAAATCTCAGCTCTGAAACCACAGCCTTTCATAACATCGATTACATCCTCTCTTTTCATTTTCAAGTTGATCAATAAGCACGCAATGTCGAGAAATATACACTTCTCTTCTTCATCAAGTGCATCAAAGCTTATCCTCAAGATATCATGAAGATGGTCAGGACGAATCTTCTTCAGCTTCTCTAATGCATCGCTCCATTCTTCCAATCGCCTCTTGTCAAAAAGGAGTGAACCAAATACTTGTAGAGCCAAAGGTAATCCACCAGTAATGGAAACTATTTGCTCAGACAGCTTCAGAAAAGCCCCACTAGGCTTATCCCTTCCCAGTGCGTAGTGACTAAAAAGTTTTAATGAATCATCAGGACGCAATGTTCTGACATCATAAATCCTATTCACAACATCAGTAGGCAAAGCATCTCTATTTCTGGTACTAATGATAATCCGACTTCCTTCGAAAAACCATTCCCTATGAATAGCTAGTTCATTAAGTTGCTTTGCATCATCAACATCATCTAAAACAATCATAACTCGTTTTTCCATAAATATTCTTCTGATTTCTGCCAAAAAATCATTATTGTTGTAATTGGGATGCACTGAACTCGTAGAAAGATCTTTAATGAGTTTGTTTTGAAGTAACAATACACCATCGGGCTTAGCAAAAGTTTCTCTAACATCTGATATGAAACTGCGGCATTCAAAATGCCTTGCAAGTTTATTGTAAATAGCTTTGGCAAGAGTTGTCTTGCCAATTCCTCCAGTACCAAGGAACCCCAGAACTTGGGGGACATTGTGAGTTACATCCAACATTTCCATCAATTCTTGTATGGGAAAATCGAGCCCCACCGTATATGGAGCAACAACAATTGGGGAGTTGCTCATTGCATTCAGGATCCTTTTAACTAAAGTTTCAATCACATGTGTCGCTTCCCTGCCAGTAAAACGATAGTTCGTTCACATTAAACTGAAAGGATATCAATCACAAATTTGTCCAGTTTATAGACAAACAAAAGAAAATCCATTTTGTCAACAAAGAATCACAGTTTTGCTCTCAGTATATATTACGCCATTACATTTTTCATTTGTTTTCATTTTTTGCACATTGTTGACAAAACCCCTTAAAAGACAATTTTACTTAGGTTAAGAGATTCGGCGAAGCTATGTGTCTCATAGTTATTTTTTTTGAGAGAAAAGTGAAAAGATATAGTGAGGGAGTGAGATGAATCAAGAAAAAAATATATGGAGGCTATCTAGCACACTCTCTAGATGGTATGCTAGACATTTTTTTTTTTTTCTTATTATGTAAGCATTTTAAGGTAAAGTAGCACACTTTTTAATGCAACCCACCTTCCATTATTGGAGATGCTCGTGCAAAATCATCCTCCACACTTAAAGAAAGGTTGAATTTTTTCTTCGAACTTAAACCATTGCAAAAACTTTTGAAGTTCGCCAATATACTCTATTTATGGGAAAGATTTTGAGACACACTTCTCCTTATAATATTTTAAAATTCTTATTTTGTAAAATATTTCGTCTCCGTAAAATTCCCTCTCTTCACACTTAAAGGAAGTTTAAATATTTTTCCCGAATTCAAACCATTGCAATAACTTTTGAAGTCCACCAATGTACTCTATTTATAGGCAAAATCTCAAACTAGCTGAGGCATGCCTCTTGTTGTAACACTTTACAATTCCTGTCCTGTAAAATATTTCGTCTCCATAAATTACTGTCTTCATCTTTGAAAAGGAAACACTTTACAATGGATCCATACTTTTGTAAGTAAAACTTAAAGCTTTTAATAATATTTTATGAGTTTGTATATAAATTCTATCTTATATTTAATTCTTTCTTTTATTAATTTATACTATTACTCATCATTTAACTTGGGCCTAATTTGGTATAGAGCCAAATCTTTAAATTAACATTAGAGGAATTTTTTTTTCTTCCACTTGGTGTGTCTAAGTGTTGTATATTGGAGCCCATTGTTAAGCCATGCAAAGGCTGTTTTTGGGTTAGATATTTTTAGAGTCCAAAAAAAAATAATAAAAATTTTCTATGTTAAAAAAAGACATTTAGTTTCGATACTGATTCTTCATCTCTGGTTTGTTACTAGATGAATTCTTAAAGAATTCTTCAAAAATTATATCTTCTGAAGTAAAAGATTATTTAAAAAACTGGAATTTATCTAATGTCAGACCTAATAATGTTAATAAAATAGGAATGTTTTACTCAAGAGTCAAGAAAAATAGTCAAAGCAGTGGAACAAACCGTTCCTATTAGACAAGAATATGAAACCTTAAGATTATTTGATCCAGGAATAGTAAAGTACAAAGAAAATTATAAATTTTTACATATAAGCTTACTACAAATAGCCTTAAAACCCTAAACTAATGAAGGATTAAATGCTTGTACATTAATAGAGTTAAGACACTATAGACATTTAAATTTTGCCGATTCTCTTTTAGGTCTTATTGAGTCTGGTTTATGCAATGGTCCACATTTAGTAATCTCTATACTAGCAAATTAATATATGTAACTACTACTCTTCCTGAAGATCAGATGCATTTACATCCAGGATAAATGGACAGCATTCGCTAGTCGAAAATAAATAAAAATAAATAACAATATTAAATCAAATCTTGAGGCTCCTATAAAAGGATGGGTGTGACATGCATTGTTGAAGCAAGTCACAAATCATGTTTAAAATTTCTAATCTTAACATTTGGTGGCACCATATGCAGAAAACATTAAATAAAACGTTGTGTAATGGAAAGCAGAGAAAGATGTGGAGCTGTGACTAAAAAGCGGTAGATCTGAAAGGGAACAGCATCATTGGTGAGCCCGCTGCTAGAAATATAATGTGGGAATCATTTTGGAGTAAGTGGCATGATGGTTGGGACAATTGTAGCCAGATCTATTAATGAAGTTAGAGGGAAAGAAAAACATCATGCACCACTCCCACTTGTTGAACAAGAACAAGGTAGGAGTAGCCAACCTCCTCTGGAGGAACTAGTTCATAATCCACCACCAAGGAGAGAAGAAGTGGCAGAGAATTGAGAGAATGGAGTTAGGGAAGGTCACTGACGAGATCAACAGGCTCTAGAAGTAATGGTGATGTTAGCATTATTTGTGAAGCTCCAATCCAGTTTCTGTTTGGGCCAAGGGGTGGACGGCCTTTTGACAATCGCCCATGGGACTTCGGGAACCCATGGGCTGGAGGGCCAAAACGGCAACCCTCCTTGCCGTTTCATGCTGTTGGTGCCCTATCGTCCTTTTGTCTTCAACCGATCTCATCGCAGCTGTTGAATCGCCTATTTATCTTTGCTAGCTCCTCGAGATTCAGACGAAGCAGCCTCCTACGCCTTATCAGATTGGGTTTTGTTTCCTTCTCAATATTTTGCTGTAATTAGCTCTGTATAGGGTTTGTTCGTTTTCTCTCTTGCGTCTAGGTTTCTTTACCTCTAATCTTTGTGTGCGATTATGGGGTTTTGCTAGTAGAGGGTATTTTTATTCTTGTACAGAGTATCGAGACTGTGATGTATTTTTGGAGGCTATAACCATTTTCAATTAGTGCAGTGAGCTCTCCTCTTTGGAGCTCAACGTGGATGTAGGCCTCATTAACGAGTGAATCACGGTAAAATCGCTTGTGTTCTTTGCTTTGATCTGTTTTACTTTTCTTTGTATGTGTTTGGTTGTTTCTGTCGAATGATTTGTGTATGAAATCGGTCTGTTTATTTTCAAAGGGTTGAGCTTAATCTCTACCCAATAGTGGTATCAGAGCCCTTATACTTGCAGTATCCACGGCTGAGTTTCTGTTTTACCTCAGTTAGGGTTTACTGTTATGGTGTCAATTTTTTCTGGGTTCCTAGGGTTTACCGAAAGTCTCTCGTCAGTCTATTGTTTTTGCTGAGTGAGTCCTAGTCAGTGTCTAGGGTTTTCTAGGGTACCTTCGTGCAAGGCGAAGATGACATCAACCCGAATTGAAATCGGTACATTCGATGGTAAAAGCGATTTTAGTAGTTGAAAAAAGAAGATGAGTGTCCTGCTCTTTCATCACAAAGTGCTTATTGCACTTGAAACTAATGAACGAAAATGAACAGCAGAACAGCTTGCAAAAGCTGATGAGGTAAGGGAAAAAGTATTCAATCTGATTTTTCTACATCTTGGTGATAGTGTTATACGCAAGGTAGATGGCATGAATACCCCTATTGAACTATGGAACAAGCTTGAATCATTATACTCTGTTTTGTCTACTCCTAACTTAGTTTATTTAAAGGGTATGCTATTTAACTTTAAAATGAATATGTTTAAATCTACGGATGAAAACATAGATGAGTTTACCAAACTTAGTTTATTGTTAAGAAGAAGAAATCAAGCCCTTGGTGATACCAATAAGGCTATGATCCTTTTAAACTCATTACCTGATGAATATAATGTTGTTAAACATGCTTTGCAATATACTGGTATTGTGCCTAGTCTAGATCTTGTTATTTCTGGAATTAAGGCAAGAGAGTTAGAATTGAATACCTTTAAGAAATCTACTAACAACCTATTTGTTAAAGGTAAATCTGATAAGAGAAACAACTCGGGAAATAGTAACCAATATGTGGGTTCTGGATTTAAGGGAAAAAATAAAAAAGGCAAACAAAAACCTAAGTGAAAATGCTATCATTGTGGGAAAAATGATCACATAAAGAAATATTGTTATGACTTGTTAAAGAAACAAAAACAAGAGGGTGATGCATCCATAGCTGCAAGCAACTCTAATAACCTAGCTGAAGTTCTTACTGTTTCTAGCTCAATTGTTGCTAATGAATGGATAATGGACCCTGGATGTTCATTTCACATGTGCCCAACCATTGAGTGGTTTCAAAATTTTAGTAACAAAGAAACAGTAACTGTCTATATGGGTAACAATCAATCTTGTTGTGTTCAAGGCATAGGTGACATATCTTTTAAAGTGCATGATAACAGAATTAAAATACTCACTAATGTTAGATACGTGCCTGGATTAAAAAAATATCTAATATCTCTTGGTACCTTAGATGAATTAGGTTATTCATATAAAGCTGAAAGTAGGTTTATGCATGTCTTTAAGGACAAACACCTGATTCTCACTGGTACTAAAAAGCATAGTCTATATGTCTTAAATGGTTATTCATTGTCCCCTGTTAATATTCCTACTGCATGCAAGGCTAAAGCTGATAAAGCAGAGCTCTAGCACTTGAGACTTGGTCACATAAGCCAAAAAGGGCTAAAGACACTGCCAAACCAAAGCTACCTTAGTCTAGTGCCTACAAACCCCTTGAACTTTTGTGAGTCATGAATTCTAAGCAAGCAACACAGGATGAGTTTCTACAAAGGAACTCACATGGCGAAGGTATGTTTAGAGTATGTGCATGCTGATTTGTGGAGGCCCTCTCAAAAGCCTACTCACGGTGATAATAGGTATTTTCTATCCATTGTAGATGACTTTACACGAAAAGTTTGAATGTTTCCTCTTAGAACTAAGGATCAGACTTTAGACAAATTTAAAATACGGAAAGCCACAGTAGAAAACCAATCTAACAAGAAAGTTAAAATATTAAGAACTGACAATGGATTAGAATTCTGTAATAGAGATTTTGATGAGTTTTGTGACTCTTATGGCATTGGTAGGTATAAAACCATGAGAAACACACCCCAACAGAATGAGGTGGCTGAAAGGATGAACAGGACTTTATTAGAAAAGGTTAGGTCTCTTCTATTTACAGTTGGTCTACCTAAAACCTTTTGGGGAGAAGCCATTTCCACTGCTGCTCACTTGATTAATCGTAGCCCTTCCACTATGTTAAACTTAAAGTGCCCTGAAGAGAAATGGACAGGCAGTAAACTAAATTAAAATTATCTCAAAGTTTTTTGTTATGAGGTCTATGCCCACCAATCAGTGGGAAAGTTGGATCCTAGATCCATCAAATGTGTTTTTGTGGGGTATCAAGATGGCACTAAAGGATATAAGTTATGGGATAGGAGTTCAGGTGGAATAAAAATAATTATAAGTAGAGATGTTATATTCAATGAATCCAATTTTTCCTGTAAATCAGAAAATTTGGAAGACTATCCCAAACCTAATACTCCAAATGATTTTCTTATAACTGGTGATGCCCAAATTGAGGTGGAGCAACCGACAGTGACTCCTGATCTGCCGGCTACCTCCTCCTCTCATGTTTCTAATCCTAAAGTTGAACTACCCTCTGATCATGAAAGTGATCATGAGAAGCCATCTGTAGTCCCTGAAGTTAAGGAAGAGCAATATGACTCTCCTCAACAAAACCTAAGGGACTATCAACTGGCAAGAGACAGAAGCAGGAGGACTATAAGACCTCCTGCAAGATATGCTTACTTAGATTTAGTTTATTGTGCCTTAGTGGCAGGTATGGAGATGAGGAGCAGTGAACCTACCTCCTATGAGGAGGTTGTCAGCTTCCATGACTGTTCAAAATGGCAGCAAGCAATGGACGAAGAGATGAACTCTTTGATGACAACAACACTTGGGAATTAGTCCCAAGACCTCAGAAACAAAAGCTGGTGAAATGTAAGTGGTTGTTCAAAATCAAAGAAGGTATGTTACCCACTAATCCCTTGAAATTTAAAGCTAGATTAGTAGGTAAAGGGTTTACTCAGAGGGAGGACATTGATTATACTGAGATATTTTCTCCTGTTGTTAAATTTAAAACCATTCGTATGATATTTGCCATAGTTGTTAGAACACTAAACAACTTGATGTTAAGACTGCCTTCTTACATGGCGACTTAGATGAACTTATTTATATGGAACAGCTTGTTGGTTATGTTAATAAACACCATCCTGATTATGTTTGTTCAGTGTTCTAAAACGCGGCCTAGGCGGCCGCCTAGGCGGAGCCGAGGCATTAGGCAGCCGCTGGCCGCCGCGATTATGGCCAAATCGACCAACTTAGGCGCCGGCCCGGCTAATCGGTACCGAGCGACGCCTAGGCGGCCAAGGCGGACGCCTAGCCGCGTGAATCACTTGGCCGAGGCAGATGCCAAGGCGGCCAAATCGGTCGCCTGGGCCGCGTGAAGCATTTAGTATTAATTGATTAGGGTTTTGTATCCCTTACCCGTTACCTCTTTCTCTCGTCGATTTCCCCTTCTCTCTCGCCCGCACCGCCGCCGACTGTCAAGCTCCATCTCAGCCCAAGGCCGCCGCTGCCTCCAGCTCCATCGCGACCTTATCACCGCCTCTACGCCATCAAGCTCCATCCTCGTTGCCGCGTCCTCGCTACATCAACACCGCCGCTGCTGTCAAGCTCCATCTCCGCCTCTGCTTCCGCTTCCGACCCCTCTCTCTCTCTCTCTCTCCACTTCCGCTTCCGACCCCTCTCTCTCTCTCTCTCTCTCTCTCTCTCTCGCGCGCGCGCGTTGTCTTGTTGGGTGTTAGGTTTTATGTTACTTGATTTTATTTTTTATTTATATGTTATATATATTTCTTTTTTTATGTTAAATATATTAAATATATATTTTTATTTTTATTTATATATTAGATATATATATTTTTTCTATTTATATGTTAGATATATATATATATTTATACCTATTTCAACTTTAATTTAATTGAAAATAACATCAAGGCACATCACAAAATTTAAAAAAATAAAAAAAAACTAACAATTTTCCTAAACCGCCTAAACCCGCCTAAGCGCTAGGCCCCAGCCTGGCGCCTGACTAGCGCCTAACACGTTTTAGAACACTGTGTTTGTTTATTAAAAAAATCTTTGTATGGTCTAAAGCAATCCCCAAGAAAATGGTACAAGAAATTTGATAATTTTATAACTAGGATTGGCTTTGTTAGAAGTAAATATGACAATTGCTTCTATTTCATGTTATCTGATACTCCTGTCTACTTGTTGTATGTTGATGACATTTTATTAATTAGCAAGTCTAAGTCTAAAATATGTGAGTTAAAGTCATTGTTAAATACTAATTTTGATATGAAAGACTTAGGACCTGCTTGAAAAATTTTGGAAATGATTATTGAAAGAGATAGGAGTAAATATTGTCTGAAAATTCATCAACATGATTATTTGTTAAAATCTGTACAAAAGTTTGGCATGTCTGTATGTAAACCTGTAAATATTCCCTTGGCTAGTCATTTATTTTATCCAAGAAACAATGCCCTATATCTGATTCTGAAATGCTTAAAGTTGAAAAAATCCCATATGCTAATGTCATTAGAACTGTTATGTACTCAATTATTAGTACTAGACCTGATCTAACATTTTCAATTTCTCTACTCAGTAGATTCATGTCTAATCCTGGTAAAATTCATTAGGAAGCATTAAAATACTTGTTAAGATGCATCAATGGTTCCACTAATATTGGGTTAATTTATAAGAAGAAATGTGATGTTTTTTTATCTTATTGGATATGTAGATTCTGACTTTACTGGTGATAGGGACTCTCGAAAATCTACAACTACTTTCTTCTTTGCCTTAGGAGGTAATTGTATCAGCTGGAAGTCACAGCTGCAGCCTTTGGTTGCACTGTCTTCCATTAAGGCAGAATATGTGGCTGTCACTGATGCTTTCAAAGAAGCCATTTGGCTTTAGGGTTTGCTGAAAGAAATTCATATGTTACAAGGTAAAGTAGTATTGTTTTCTGATAGTCAGAGTGCCATTCATTTGTGTAAAAATCCAATATACCATGAAAGAGCCAAACATGTAGATGTCAAATATCACTAGGTAAGGGATCAAGTGGCACATGGCATTGTGATAATCAAGAAGGTTCCAACAAAAGATAACCCAGCCGATATGGGAACCAAGATAGTGACGGCAGCAAAGTTCAAACATTGTTTGGACTTACTGCATGTCAAAGTTGGTTGAAGGAGCAACCAACAAGAGCAATGATGGAGGGGATTGTAGCATGCTGCACAAATCTTGGTTATGATGCCTCAAGTTGTTGGAGCTTCAAGGTGGAGATTGTTGGCATTATTTGTTAAGCTCCAATCCAATTTTTGTTTGGGTTAAGGGGTGGACGGCCTTTTGGCAACCCGCCCATGGGCCTTCGGGAACCCATGGGCTAGGGGGCCAAAACGGCAACCTTCCTTGTCGTTTCATGTTGCTAGCGCCTTATTGTCCTTTTGTCTTCAACTAATCTCATCCCAGCCGTTGAATCGCCTATTTATCTCTCCTGGCTCCTCGAGATTCGGATGACGCAGCCTCCTATGCCTTATTAGATTGGGTTTTGTTTCCTGCTCGATATTTTGCTATAATTAGCTCTGTATAGGGTTTGTTCGTTTTCTCTCTTGCGTCTAGGTTTCTTTACCTCTAATCTTTGTCTGTAATTATGGGGTTTTGTTGTTAGAGGGTATTTTTGTTCTTGTATAGAGTATCGAGACTGTGATGTATTTGTGGAGGCTGTAACCATTTCCGATTAATGCAGTGAGCTCTCCTATTTGGAGCTCAACGTGGGCGTAGCCCTCATTAATGAGTGAACCACGATAAAATTGCTTATGTTATTTGCTTTGATCTGCTTTATTTTTCTGTGTATGTGTTTGGTTGTTTCTGCCGAATGATTTGTGTATGAAATCGGCCTGTTTATTTTCAAAGGGTTGAGAAGGGTTGAGCTTAGTCTCTTCCCAACATGTGACAACTAACACTCATAATAGCTTTGGAGCTTGGCCAAAATGGAAATCCGTTTTTTAGAAGACATCTTAGGGGACCCTTTATCGCAGGGGTTCAAGCTCCCTATTGTCCCCGATTATGATGGCACCACAAATTTGAAGGACCATTTAAAGAGGTTTGAATATATCATGCTACTCTACAGATTTCTAGATGATGTCATCTACGTACAAGGTGTTCCTAATTACACTAAAAACCAATGACCAAGCATGGTTCACCAAAGCTATAGTTACATATCACTACCCAGAGTAGATAACTCTATTAACCTTGAATCTTGAAGGTCATATAAAAGGATGGGCATGGAAAGAAATGTTGAAACAAGTCGCAAATCAAATTCCAAATTTCCACTCTTAAATGCCGCAATTCTTGTAGAATATGTTCACTACACTTATGTTGGTATAATTTGATGAGGTACATTGATGGGTTACATTTGTCACCTTGAAAAACTATCAAAAACTATGGTGTGATCATTTCTAATCCTGAGTTCAAAATTTAAAAGTGTTAAGAGAACCTACTTCAGCACACTATTATGGAATCAGTCAATACAACTATAGCCTGTTTGCTTGGATCCACGACATCTACTCAAGAAGCGTGTGATCGACTACACAACACTTATGCCAATAAAAAGCGAATAACACAAATGGCAAGAAATGACAAGGTATTAAATCTGAAAGTATTTTCGAAGGAACATTTATCAAAGGACTATGAATCAACAATGAATTTCATTCCTAACCTAGCTAGGGTACATAAACTTTAATCGACAGGATGTGCTTAATTTTGTTAGAATCGGGTCGTTTGTCAAATGTGGCTGTTAGGATTTTTAGCAAGAAATCCTAATTAGTCTTGAAGATTATTTCTTAATCCTAATATTGATTTTTTGTTTAGTTTGTAATCATATTTCATAATCGGTTGTTAATTGTTGTTAGGCAAAGAAACCTTAACCTTGACAAACAAATAAACTAGTTTATAAATAGAATGTTTGGCTTATTATTCAAGTTGAGCAAATCATTTGTGAGAGCTAGGAATTAGGTGTAATTGGAACTGGGGTTTAGAGAGAGAATATTGGGCTTTGTAGTTGTAAACTTTATTACATAGTGATATTTTTTCTCTGTCGTCCTGATGGTCGTAGTTTTTCCCTTTTTTGGCTTTTTCACATAAAAATCCCTTGTATTTGAGTGTGATTGGATCATCTTGTGTTTTTTCTCATCTTATTTTTTTCCTTTAACAAGTAGTATCAGAGCTTTGGTTATCAATCGCCTAGTAAGCAAAGGATATACCAAGCATGATGAAGTTTGATTTTAAAAAGTTCGATGGGAAGATCAATTTTGACTTGTGGCAAATACAAGTCAAGGATATTTTGATCCAATGCGGGTTACACAAGGTGTTGAAAGGCAAACCAATTCCTGAAGGCTCTGAAAAATCTGGTAGAGCAAGTCTGGCAAATGGCTCCAAATATTGTGACGCTAGAAGTTTTCATCTCTCAATTTTGTAGGAGATGAAGATGTTCTCTAAAGAGATGGATACATCCTCATGGCATGCCGTTAGACTACTAAAGTTGCCATGAAAGAGGATGTGGTACTTCTAACGGATCCACAAGTTCACACAGGCATTGGCTTGGCGATGATGCAAGGTGTGTGGTAGAAAAGATGTCGATGGCTGAAGAGCTTCCAAAGAAGCCAAGCATGGGGGTTGCACCATAGTTTTTCAACAAGATACTTTTCAACATTGTGCCGTGAAAATCTTAAGGCGGTACGTGCCTAAGTGGTTGTACCATTTATGGTGAGGTATGGTGATCTTGGTGATTGAGATCATGGTGATTATCGATAATAGATGGTCATGATTGTCGTCAGATAATGGACACATGGTTTTAGGAATTCTCGCTGAGGTGGTGGTTTGTTAGGATTTTTAGCGATAAATCCTAATTAGTCTTAAAGATTATTTCTTATTCCTAATATTGGTTTTTTGTTTAGTTTGTAATCTTATTTCATAGTCAGTTGTTAATTGTTGTTAGGCAAGGAAACCTTAACCTTGACAAACAATAAAACTAGTCTATAAATAGGATCTTTGGCTTGTTATTCAAAGTGAGCAAATCACTTGTGAGAGACAGTGAGAGCTAGGAATTGGGTGTAATTGGGACTTGGGTTTAGAGAGAGAATATTGGACTTTGTAATTATAAACTTTACTATACAGTGATATTTTTTCTCTGTCGTCCTAACGGCCGTGATTTTTCCCTTTTTTAGGTTTTTTACGTAAAAATCCCTTGTATTTAAGTGTGATTGGATCATCTTACGTTTTTTCTCATCTTATTTTTTTCTTTTAACAGTAGCAAGATTGGTCAAACTACAAGGTTCTAAAGATCACATCTGCCTTCAGTTTTTAAGCCACGAATTAACTTCATGGACCAAGGATCATTAAGTTCACACACACACACACTCTCTCTCTCTCAAACTCACCCCCACGAGTTGCAGCGTCCATCATTTCACTCCCCTCGCCTCACCACTGCATCAAGCACTGCCGTCACCCCTTCCATTGTGTCGAGCACAGTCCGTCGTCGCCCCCCATCACGAGAACCACCGTCGTCGCCCCTCCTTCTACCACTTGCACCCACCACCGGCCACAGACCACTATCAGCCCCCCTCTGTCGCTCAAACCGCCATCACCCCCCTCCCCTCGACGGTTGCCCTTCCCTCTGCGACAAGCTACCACCCACCACACCACGTCTCAAACATCCACCGCCGACCCCCCATCGTCGTTCTCACCGCACCACAGTCGCCCCCTCCCACCACCGTCGCCCCCACAGGGTCCCCTCCCCCCCTCCCCAGCAGTCGAGTTTCACATACATTTATACATTTATATATTTTTATTTTTCTACTTTAATTTTTCTATTTGCTTTTGTTGTTTTTTATGTGGTGATGATGATGATTTGGTTGTGAAAATGAAAAACTAAGAACGGACGATGATGATTTTAATTCTTGTAATTCTAAAAATGGAAAATTTGTTATTTGAGTATAAATTTAGTCCTTGAAAAATTAGAATTTATATAATTAATTTTATATTGTGAAATTTATGTAATATAATTAATTTAATACTATGTAATATATTTAAAAAATTATCATTCATGAGATTTTATGTTATATAATTAATTTTATATTGTGTAATGTAAGTTACAATTCAAGAAATTTAAAAGAGTGTTTCTACGTTCACTCTAAATTTTGATAGAATCACAATCTCACTACTTTCGTTTAAAAAGCTTAAAATAGTTTTGTTTTCATGAGCTCATTTGATTTTGAGATTTCCTAATTCCAACCCCCCCCCCCAAATTGATTACGAGATTTCCCAATTCCAACCCACCCCCAACCCCCCAAACAAAGAAATCATTCTAATTTTTGTACTAACATGATGCACAATCACAAAAACAAATCTATACTACTTATGGGTAAGCAGAAGATTTAAAGTAAAATTCTAATTTTACTTTAACTATATATATTGACATTTGGTATAATAGGACAAGAGAGTGGAAATAGTATTAACATTTGGTATGATAAGCCCGTGATTTCCAACGATCAAAGACAACTATCTAAGACCCTTATCTCCATCTACCAACATACTCAAAAATCAACAGAATTCAACAACCGTATCTCCATAGATCAAACCATAAACGTTCGACCAAACTCAACCCACGCGTAAACTTTTGGCCGAATTTTGGTAATTTTTTAAATATATTACACAACATAAAATTAATTACATTACATAAATTTCACAATATAAAATTAATTACATAAATTCTAATTTTTCAAGGACTAAATTTACACTCAAATAACAAATTTTTCATTTGTTATTTTCCATTTTCAGAATTACAAGAATTAAAATAATTACAAACAAAGTAATATTTAGACATTTTCGTCTTTCTCAACACCGTCTTCAATCATTTTCTGACTACATTTACTAGCGGGTAAATTTCGTTCCTCGACCACATCATATAAACTTGATATTCTATAAGCCCAAATCCCAAACTCCTCACACAATCAAATAAAAAAAATATATTCTTAATTTTTTATTTTCACAACCAAATAATCGTCATCATCGTCACCACATAGGACAAACAACATAAACAAATAGAAAAACTAAAGCAGAAAAAAGAAAAATATATAAATGTATGTGCGACTCCCAGGGGACCGACTCGGTCGGGTGGATGATAGGTGAAAGGGTCAGGGGGGCCAACTGATGGGGGCGACCAGCTGGGGGCGATGGCAGTCAGGAGGGCAACCGTGGTGCGGTGAGAGTGGCGATAGGGGGTCAACGGTGGCCGTTTGAGACGCAGTGTGGTGGGTGCAACCGGTTGCTTGCAACTGAGGGTGGGGGCAATGGTGGTCCGAGCGGTAGAGCGAGGGCGACAGTGGTCCGTGGCCGATGATGGGTGTGAGTGGCAGAGGAAGGGGCGACGGCGGCCAATGCTTGACCGAGGGGGGGATAGCGACTGGTGCTCGCAATAAGGGGCGACAACGGACTGTGCTAGACACGATGGAGGGGACGACAGTGCCCAACCCGATAGGGGGGCAACCACAGTGCTCGATGTGGTGGTGGGGCAAGGTGGGGATGACGAATGCAGAGGCTTAGGGTCTGCACAATTAAATCCTTCGACAAATTTCAATATTATATAATACTTGTAGGTAACTTCACGAAATATATATGATTGTATCCAATAAAAATAAACGGGAAGAGCCAAGCCATCTCATCCTACCACTACCCGAGCTTGGGCTCTGCCTTATGCAATAGGAGTCAAGTTTGGGCTGGGCTCATTATGAGTTTGATCGAAAGACAAGTTTTTTATTTTTTTATTTTTTTTGGGCAAAAACAATTGTTGCAAATTTTGAAAATAAGCTATAAAAAACAAGCATAACACGTGTGTGCTCATGTAGGCTCATGCAGCTCACGAGCATTGAATCTCAAGCTCGACTCAATTCGTTCGATCAAATCTAGAGGTCGGCTTTACCCAGAGAACTTGTACAAACATGCTATAAAGCACGGAAACGGCTCGAAGGCAGCATTTTGGCGTTTCCGAACTGTTTCCCGTTTCAGAAATGCAAAGACGGCCCGAAACAGTTTTCGGGCCACTTTTGTAAATTTTGAAACATTTCAAGGGCAGTTTCACAATTTACAAAAACAAGTGGGAAACGCATTTCCAACAACCACGAATAAGCTCACCTGCAGCGAGGAAGACAATGGTCACCGAGAGGCGAGGCGACATATGGAGTGTGCGGCGACGGTCGATGGTGAGGCAAGAGATTAAGTGTACGGTGGCAGTCGGCAACGAGGGTGAGAAGCGAGCGATGGTGGTAGAGACACGTCAACTGTGAGAGAGGTGAGATCGAAGGCGAGGGTGAGGGTAAGAGACTCGTCGATGGCGAGAGAGGTGAGCGATGGTGGCAGAGACGCGTTGACTATGAGAGAGGCAAGATCGAAGGCAAGGGTGAGGGCAAGAGACTCGTCGATGGCGAGAGAGGCAACGACGATGGCAAAGACGCGTCGACTGTGAGAGGGGTGAGGGTGAGAGACGCATCGACAGCGAGAGAGGCGACGACGGTGGTAGAGACAGATGAAGCGACAACGGTCGGCCAGTGATAGCGAGCGGCAAGACAGGTCGACGGCAGCGGTCGGCCATTGATAGCGAGTGAACACTGAAATGCAGTTTAGGGTTTATAAAATTAAACTTAATATTATTTATAGTATATAAATTATAAATTAATTTCACATACACCCCTATATTTTTTAAAATTACAGTTTACCCCGCATTTCTGTTTCCTAACTTTTTTTAAAAATGCTGTTTCCGCATTTCCGTTTCGTATGGGAAACGTTTTCCGTTTCCGTTTTTGTGCAACATAGCAAACATGTGCCCCAACCACCCACTACAAGAAATTGGACTTTTAGTGACCACATTTAGTGACGACCAATCAAAAGTCGTCACTAATTTCAATCTTTAGTGATGGTCAGATAGAATCCATCATAGATGGTGGGCAATAGTGACAATCATATGTGGTTGTCACTAAATATGCAACCTTTAGTGAGGGTCGTGCAACGTCAATCACAGATGGAGGCACAATAGTAACGGCTAAAAGTAGTCATCTCTGAATGTGCAATCTTTAGTGAGGGCCAAGAAATGTCGATCACAGATGGGGGAGCAATAGTGACGACAAAGCACGTCGTCACTGAATATGAAACCTTTAGTGAGGGCTAGGCAACATCTGTCATACATGGGGGTGAAATAGTGACGGTCAATGACAGTGATCTTTGAATGTGCAACCTTTAGTGAGGGTCAGGTAAAGTCGATCACAGATGCGGGAGCAATAGTGACAACTAGGGTTCAGGCCCATTGCCACTAGTACTCAAATCCCATTTGATTATGGTCATTGGTTGCCAAACAACAGATTATCAAATTAATCGAATACCAACTCCAAAATTGGGTAATAAATAGCTTTTGAAGTTCTATTTCATACTTCCTTAAATTGTCAAAATCTTTGAAATTTTAATCTCCAAAGCCAAATATTTCACATTTTGTAGAACACACAACTACTACCCACATTTTCACCACTCATTTGTTTCAATTATAATTGAATTATAATAGAATCCAAAACTGTAACCCAGCCAAAATTACCTACACATGCCACAAATTGGATTCCAAATCACATCCATGCATGTGTTTTCCTTGGTTACAAACTCTCCCATATATAATTCCTATATATATATATATATATATATATACGCAGCTATAAATATCTTCTATCTTCAAAAATTTTAATGATTGACATGCATGCACTAGCTACTTGGGGAACATATGTTTTCTTTTTGTAATTAATATTCGTTCACAGTATTCCTGTGAGCTCCTAAACCCGAAACACATTGTGTTATTGTAAAACATGTTTCATTTGACTATGGAACACATCACCTTTCATTTCATGCAAAAGTAAATGTCCAAGAATCACTTTGTGTTTGACATCACTTGTTCATTCCACCAATTAACTAGCCAACTCTTTCACCAAACCCCTCTCACACTAGCAACTTCAACAACAATGGACAAGATAAGAGTTCTTGACCGAACACCTATCTTGCATGACCGAGCGCCTATCTTGCAAAAGCATGATAAAAAAAAAAAAAACAAGTGACCAGTTCATTTAGTAAAACCCATATGGTAACTTCTAATTAGTATCTTCGTATCTAACTTAATACAATTAAATCAATTTAAGTATATAAATAAGGTCTATGACGTTTCTTGTATCATATACTTCACATGCATGTTACTCGTCAAGTGTCCTCAAATAAGGATTTTTCTTCTTATTATTATTATAAATTTCCTATTCACAAATTATATAAAACAAATACTCCCATAATCACTCCACCTAGCTAAATTTTAAAACTAGTGTTATCATTATACAATTATGTTGTATTTAATGTGAAGCTTCAGAATGGCTGCGTTTAACGGAGGGGCAGGACGGTCATTCTGGCAACCCTCATGGCTGCCCAAAACGGCAGCGTTTTTGGGCCCTGAGTGGATGGCCAAAACGACAACCCCCCTGCCGTTTCTCTTGGCGTGCTTCATCTTGTCCTTTAGCCTGCCTCTTCCCCGATCGTCGATGAGGCCTGTTGTTCCTTTATACAATGCAATCTGCACCATTGGTGTCCCCTTTATATTATCTGCAAGCGCCTCGAGATGAGCAATGCATAGCCTCTGATTTTCAGTGTCGGTTAGGGTTTGTTCAGTTCATTCTCTGAGTTTCTTTCTCTCTGTATACTTCATACGAATGTTTACTTTCTCTCTAGGTTTTGTGCCTCTAACTTGTAGTTCTATGGTTATGGGTTCGATTTGAGTTGAGAGTTGTTTTTGTATAGTGAGATTTGAGAGTGAGTCTGTGTATATTGAGGCTATAATCTAATTTTCTTCCGATAGTGCAATGAGCTCTCTTTGTCGAAGCTCAACGTGGATGTAGCCCTCTTTAACGGGTGAACCACGGTAAAATCGTTTATGTTCTTTGCTTTGATTTGCTTTACTTTTCTGTGTATGTTTTTTGGTTGTTTCTGTCGAATGAGTTGTATATAAAATCGGTCTGTTTATTTTAAAGGATTGAGCGTCGTCTCTTCCCAACAGTGGTATCAGAGCCCTTATACTTACAGTATCCATGGCTGACTTGTTTTACCTCAGTTAGGGTTTACTGTTGTGGTGTCGTTTTTTGTTTTTCTGGGTTCTTAGGGTTTACTGAAAGTCTCTCTTCAGTCTATTATTTTTTACTGAGTGAGTCTTGATCAGTGTCTAGGGTTTTCTAAGGTACCTTCGTGCGAGATGAAGATGACATCAACTCAATTTGAAATCAGTACATTCGATGGTAAAAGCGATTTTGGTAGTTGAAAAAAGAAGATGGGTGTCTTGCTCTCTCATCACAAAGTGCTTATTGCACTTGAAACTGATGAACGGAAATGGACAGTAGAACAGCTACCAAGAGCTGATGAGGTAAGGGAAGAAGCATTCAATCTTATTTTTTTGCATCTCGGTGATAGTGTTATACGCAAGGTAGATGGCATGAATACCCCTACTGAACTATGGAACAAGCTTGATTCATTATACTCTGTTTTGTCTGCTCCTAACTTGGTTTATTTAAAGGGTATGCTATTTAATTTTAAAATGAATGTTTCTAAATCTATGGATGAAAACATAGATGAGTTTACCAAACTTAGTTTATTGTTAAGAGGAACAGATCAACCTCTTGGTGATACCAGTGAGGCTATGATCCTTTTAAACTCATTGCCTGATGAATATAATGTGGTTAAACATGCTTTGCAATATACCAGTATTGTGCCTAGTCTAGATCTTGTTATTTCTGGAATTAAGGCAAGAGAGTTGGAATTGAATACCTCTAAGAAATCTGCTAACAACCTGTTTGTTAAAGGTAAACCTGATAAGAGAAATAACTCAGGGAATAGTAACCAAACTATGGGTTCTGGATTTAAGGGTAAAGGTAAAAAGGGTAAACAAAAACCTGAGTGGAAATACTATCATTATGGGAAAGAGGATCACATAAAGAAAATATTGTTATGACTTGTTAAAGAGACAAAAACAAGAGAGTGATGCATCCATAGCTGCAAGCAGCTCTAATAACCTAGCTGAAGCTCTTATTGTTTCTAGCTCAACTGTTGCTAATGAATGGATAATGGACTCTGGATGTTCATTTCACATGTGCCCAAACATTGAGTGGTTTCAAAATTTTAGTAACAAAGAAAGAGGGACTATCTATATGGGTAACAATCAATCTTGTATTGTTCAAGGCATAGGTGACATATCTTTTAAAGTGCATGATAACAAAATTAAGATACTCACTAATGTTAGATACGTGCCTAAAATAAAAAGAAATCTAATATCATTTAGTACGTTAGATGAATTAGGTTATTCATATAAAGCTGAAAATGGGTTTATGCATGTCTTTAAGGACAAACACCTGATTCTCACTTGTACTACAAAGCATGGTCTATATGTCTTAAATGGTTATTTATTGTCCCCTATTAATATTCCCATTGCATGCATGGCTAAAGATGATAAGACAGATCTCTGGCACTTGAGACTTGGTCACATGAGCCAGAAAGGTATGAAGGCTCTGTCAAACCAAGGCTACCTTGGTCCAGTGCCTACAGACCCCTTGAATTTTTGTTAGTCATGCATTCTAAGTAAGCAACACAGAATGAGTTTCCACAAAGAAACTCACCTGACGAAGGTATGCTTAGAGTATGCGCATGCTGATTTGTGGAGGCCCTCTCAAAAGCCTACACTCGGTGGTAACAGGTATTTTTTATCCATTGTGTATGACTTTATAAGGAAGGTTTGGGTGCTTCTTCTTAGAACTAAGGATCAGACTTTAGACAAATTTAAAACATGGAAAGCCTTAGTAGAAAACCAATATGACAAGAGGGTTAAAACACTAAGAACTGAAAATGGATTAGAATTCTGTAATAAAGATTTTGATGAGTTTTGTGACTCATGGCATTGTTAGGCATAAAATCGTGAGAAAAACACCCCCAACAAAATGGGGTGGCTGAAAGGATGAACAGGACTTTGTTAGAAAATATTAGATGTCTTCTGTTTACAGCTGGTCTACCTAAAACCTTTTGGGGAGAAGACCTCTCCACTGCTGCTCACTTAATTAACCGTAGCCCTTCCACTGTGTTAAACTTAAAATGACCTGAAGAGAAATGGACAGGTAGAAAATTAAATTTAAATTACCTCAAAGTTTTGGTTGTGAGGCCTATGCCCACCAATCAGTGGGAAAGTTGAATCCTAGATCCATCAAATGTGTTTTTGTGGGGGTATCAAGATGGCACCAAAGGATATAAGTTGTGGGATAGGAGTTCAGGTGGAGTTAAAATAATTATAAGTAGAGATGTTATATTCAATGAATCCAATTTTTCCTGTAAGTTAGAAAATTTGGAAGACTATCCCACACCTAGTACTCCAGATGATTTTCTTATAACTGGTGATGCCCAAATTGAGGTGGAGCAACCGGCAGTGATTCCTGATCTACCAGCTACCTCCTCCTCTCATGTTTCTAACCCTGAAGTTGATCTACCCTCTAATCATGAAAGTGATCATGAGGAGCCATCTGTAGTCCCTGAAGGTGAGGAAGAGCAATATGACGGTCATTTTGGCAACCCTCATGGCTGCCCAAAACGGCAACGTTTTTAAGTCCCGAGTGGATGGCCAAAACGACAACCCCCCTGCCGTTTCTCTTGGCGTGCTTTATCTTGTCTTTTAGCCTGCCTCTTCCCCGATCGTCGATGAGGCCTGTTGTTTCTTTATACAATGCAATCTGCAACGCTGGTGTCCCCTTTATATCATCTGCAAGCGCGGCGCCTCGAGATGAGCAGTGCACAGCCTCTGATTTTCAGCCTCAGTTAGGGTTTGTTCAGTTCATTCTCTGTGTTTCTTTCTCTCTGTATAGTTCTAAGAATGTTTACTTTCTCTCTAGGTTTTGTGCCTCTAACCTGTAGTTCTATGATTATGGGGTCAATTTGAGTTGAGAGTTGTTTTTGTATAGTGAGATTTGAGAGTGAGTTTGTGTATATTGAAGCTATAATTTGATTTTCTTTCAATAGTGCAGTGAACTCTTTTTAGAAGATGGTGTTCAAACTTCATTTCATCATTACTCCGCCAGGGGATATTATCCACTGCCAGTCCCAAGCCCGGATAAAGGAGGAGGGTTGCGTTAGGTAGCCGACAGCCAGCGTAAAACCTAGTCGGATCCAAATATGAATTCTAGACAAACTATCTGTTGGGATGTAACCCACATAGAAGTCTAGAATTCATATAGCCAACCCCACATAGTGGGATAACGGCTGGATATGTTGTATGTTGTTGTAGTTCAGTGAACTCTTTTTGCCGGAACTCAACGTGGATGTAGCCCTCTTTAACGGGTGAACCACGATAAAATCGTTTGTATTCTTTGCTTTGATCTACTTTACTTTTCTGTATATGTTTTTTAGTTGTTTCTATCAAATGAGTTGTGAATGAAATCGGTCTGTTTATTTTAAAAGGTTGAGAAGGGTTGTGCGTCGTCTCTTCCTAACAAATTAATTTGTACATAATTACCAATTTGTAGACGAAATAAAAACCAAAAATATAGGGAAAGTTATTGACTGTTCTTCTTGTCTTGAATTTCTTTCTTAACCCTAGCTAGTTGGCTCCTATTTTGAAAAAGTGGCTTGATCGACAGACAACCTAGACGGGTTGTGAACATGAAATTAGGGCATGTCCGCGTTAGGGCCGCATGCATGCAGTTTCGTGAGTTGGGATGGATGGCCAATTATATATATATATATATATTGCCAGACAGACAAATCGATATATCCGAACTCGAGTTTGCCTGCCCAATTTTACATGGCCAAATTAATAGAGATAAATATATGATGCACGTACGCTTAAGTAGCTACGGCCTCTTTATTTCAAAACTTTATTTATTTCTTGGAACCCTCGATCGGAGTATTTGGCTTATAAATGGAAACATTCTAAAAATGGTGGGAGTACTAAAGTCGAATAAATCATCTACCAATGAAAAATTCTTGTTTGACTGACTACATCACATTTGAATTTAAGGAGATAATTGCATGACTATTCAGGACTTTGAAAGAAATGGAAGTGCTAAAGTCAAATAAACCATCTACCAATGAAAAATTCTTGCTTGACTGACTACACCACATTTGAATTAAGGAGATAATTGCATGACTATTCAGGACTTTGAAAGATTCCTTCATCGGGCGTTGGGCGCTCAACACTCTATTAATTATTTATTTTATTTTTTAATTAATTACTTTTCCATCGTTCCAAAAGAAAAAAACAATTATATAGCTAGATTATCCACCAATTTTTATTTTTTCTTATGGATACATGATTGGCTCTTACGAGACTTTATTACATCTCCAGCTAATTGAAATTTCATATCAATAATAATATGTTTTCATCGTTGAAACTCTATTTTTTTTTAAAAAAAATGAAATTTAAAAAAAAAACATTATTAAAAAGGAGAATGGACATGTATTTGGTCTCATAAATTCATCTAGTCAAATACACTAAAAGACCTTCAAAATTCATGAAAATTATAATAAAAAGTCTAAACCATGAACAATGAAGATCTATATTACGATTGCAAAATCTCCTACTGTAATATTTCTATTAAAAGAAAATTGAAACTTGGTTCCATTATACTCCTTATTTTCATCTAATACATATTTCCAAATTCATTTATTCTTATTCGACAAATTGTTAGGACCCTTTTGTTTCATATGTAGATCGAAGCTTTTCTCTTCGATCTCGGACAAAATGCATCAATAGAATGATATATAGGGGGATCCAATTCTCCTATTCTAATAGATAGGCCCAAAAATCCTCACGAATCAAGATTGGTGTTCTTAATAAAAGCCAAAAGCACCAATTTCAAATTTTGAAGATTGCTAAATTATGTTTATTATCATGTAATCCTCATAGATTATAACCTTGTAAATATACTAATAACATGAAAAAAAAAAAATCAAACCTGATCTTCAATGACGTACAAAAAGACAAAGGGTTAAAGAGAGAACCTGTGGTTGTAAACCCAGCCAGAAATCCCTCCAACTCTTTCCATGGCGTTCCTCCATCTCACCACTTTTTCCACTCCAAATCTTCTCTCTAGATCCTCAATGTCCTTCTTAAATGGTCCTTTCAATCTCCGTACATCCGACGGATCAACTTCAAAGAACACCGGAAGCACAAGTTTTCTCAGCTCGCAAATTCTCGCCAGCTCCTCCAAGCACCACCGGGAGGATGCATACTTAGGCGATATAACAGCAATAGCTGCAGCCGAATCCTCAATAGCTTCTAGCAAACTCGGCGCTATTTCGTCGCCCCGATCCATTCCTTCATTGTCTAGAAAGACTCGGATTCCATTCGAGAAGAGACTATTGTAGAGATCATTAGTGAATCCGTCTCTGGTATCTTCGCCTCTGAAGCTCAAGAACACGTCCCATTTTAGCCGGAACGCCGGAGTCGGCTCCATAACACCGTCTTTTTCCTCCATTTTTTTCCCTCTCCGGCGGGTTCTCAAACTTAATTTATCTACTTTTTCCTTTTTGACAACTTGTTTTGTAATTTCATGTATATGGGATCGGAATAAATTAGGTAGTGAAAGAAGTTGTCCAGGGGAGTTGTTCGTCTAGTGGTGTCCGTGGGGCCATATATGTACCAGAAAGCCATGTACGTGACGGTGAAAGGCCTTGCGTGTGAATACCCACCCGCAAGAATGGAAAATTACATAAAAAGTCCCAAACTTGTGAATAATGCAGTTCTGATCTGATTAGTCTATTTTGACATTTGAACCTCCTCCTCATTTTTCTTTCCATTTTTTTTTTTTTTTTATGTAAAAACAACCTCATTTCAGGTTAGACAGTTTGTCTACTTGACCTAAAAGTCTAGTACAATAAATTTTAAATCTATTTACTCCGTCACATCTCATGGTTCATTTGACTAATAAGCCTAATTATTATTGGTGTTATCAACAAATCATAAGCAGCAATTAACTGGACTAAATATCTTTATTACTTTCACAACCATCATTGTAAGATATCAAAATTCATTTGTATTCAACTTGTCATTCAGACTGTAGTTAGTGTTCAAATAGATAGTTTAGAGAGATAAACGTTGGTATCACTCATGTTGTCAATAGATCATCAACTCTTCATTATTGTTTTTGTTTATATGGTTTGTTTTAGCATATGAACCAAATGATTTATGATGCAAAAGAGAAATTTTACTTTGAAAAAATTTACTTTGTGATGTACAATGTGAATTGATGATTAGTTGGGATTGAAGGCGAATCCAAAAGTGGATTTGGGAGAGAGTTGGCCCTTAAATTCATGGATCGTTTTAGCCTCCTCCCTCCTCAAATAGACCAGATATATAAGACAGATTGAAGGGAAAGCTGAGGTTAGCACAAGCTACAGTCCATGTTTGCCTCCCTAAATCCGTCCCTAGTTAGAATTGTTTCTTATTAATGATGTTAATCATTTACACTACACTCGAATCTTTTTAGGAGGTCGCACCTAATTACATAAGAAAATTGTCGCATTAATATCGATAATTTACGCAATATTTTTTGCAAAAATGACAGTATTGTTGTGTCATAGATTTTTCGAAAAACATTCACCTGAGATGTTTCTAATTAATAAATTGAGATGTTTCTAATTAATAAATCCAAATGAGTGTATTTTTAACGAGTAATTTCAAGTGAGTGTTTTTTCTGAAGAATAAACCATGATTAAGTGGTAAATAACGCTTATAATATAAATATTCATGATTTTGAAGGCAAAATAGTCCCAAAAAAATATGACACAATTCCCTATAAATTACACAATAAATGAATAGTAAAGGGATCTTTTTTAGCACACTTTTTCAAGACATAAATTTCTTCATGAAACATTTTGGAATTTTCTTTTCGAAGGACTTTGTATTTTCTTTTTGAAAAGGATATTATTTTTCTTCCAAAGCAAGCATTTTTATTCCTTCTAAAGTGGTATTACCTTTGTAAGGATCAAGCCTAGTAAGTTCATCAGTCCACACAATTGTCCATGTATCACTAGAAGATTCGACAACTACCGCGGCCCCTGCTTCTTCCGGTGGAACTCTAGGTTGAGAAGTTACTCTGAATGGTTTTGAATCTAACACTTGCTTTAACCTCTATTTGTGGTGACATAAATCCCTCCCTAGCAGTCCTTTTTATTCCTTCCGAAACAATATTTTTCTCGCCAATTCTCTCTTTCGAAGCAGCTGCTCGCACCTTGTTTTTCCTTCGGAAATCGCCAAGGCATGCCACGTGGCATGTGGTGATCCTTCTGTCTGAAGCTCATTCCGCCAGCACCCTCGCATCCGCACGGTAGCCTCATAGGCGCGCCTGCATGGGCGTGCGCCCTCGCGCGGCAACGTGCCACCTGGCGCCTCCAAAATTGCTGGGAAATAAAATCCCAGCGCGTCCCGCGTGATTCGATCCCAGCGCGTCCTGCGTAATTCTTCTACTATTTCCTTAAATTACGCTAATGTTCCAAGATTTTCCAAACTTATTTAATGCCCTGCAAGCCTCCAAAGCTAAATGAGCCCTTTTGGTTGGGCCACGTGACTTCTCCAAAACCCTCCTTTAGTCGATTAAACTACATGCAAAGGCGTCACGCACTACCTTGACTCTTAATATTCAACGGGGAATAATCACTCGCAAAAATATTATGAAAATCCTTGAAATAATAAATAACATTTGGAAACATCCTATAATAACCTGAAGTTTTGTCAAGATAGGCCTTCTAGAGGCCAAGAACCTACTTCGACAACTTATCGTGAGGACTACCTTCTTTCGGATAACTCCCTAGGCTGTTCAGTCCTCGTGGAATGATTTCTCTTAAGCCGATCTGAGTGCTTCTAACCTATATGTTCACCCCCGATATCTGGTACTATATTATGATCATGCCCCCCTCTTATCGACAGAGGTATCTCATTTGTAGTTATTAAATACATCATTCATTTATTGTAACTATTTTCTTACACGTACTGACTTAAGCATCGGAGGGCATACGCGGGTGAAGAATCCCCGCGTGCCTTCTAACTTGTTTATGTGACTGCAGTTATGCTCTGAACAAACCGAAGGTTACTCCTGATTGGATCAATCCGCTACTGAAAAATGCCCTTAAAGGCTTATTTGAGACCCCAGTTAGATAATCGGAGACCAGAGCTACCCAACATAGATTTTCACAAGCAAACATCTGTCAGTTGTTTGCCTCGCCCTACCATTACTCTAGCATTCCCGCCTCACAAATTCTAATTATTGTATTTTTTGTAACAACAGACAACAACTGGTCGGGCCCTACCATTACTCTAGCATTCTCGCCTCACAAATTTTAATTATTGTATTTTTTGCAACAACAGACAACAACTGGTCGGGACTTTTTGAGAGGCAAAGCGAGGATTAAAAATCTCATTCTATCACCCAATTTAAATATTTATTTCTTATTATTATTTTTACTATTTTAAAAGCAATTTGAATTTAAAATATAAAAATAAAATAAAACATAACAATAGCAGCAATTTCGAGACATTGGGTGTGAGGATTTTTAACCCATTAAGGGTGCCATAATGAAAAGGTAAGTCGGGGCAAATTTTCATAACTTTGATAGTAAGGGTGCATCTGATAGGGCGAAAAATGAGAATGAAATTTATTTTTTATCTAAATTTCAAGAAATTTTATCAAATAATTTTTTTTCTTTTCATAGAATTTAAATTCTATTTTAATTCAAAACGTAGAAATTTTTCTTGAAATAAAAAAATTGAAATTCTTAGGAGATAGGTGAGAATTGAAATTTCATGAAATTAAAATTCTATCTCACTTTTCACCTTCTAATTAAACGCATCCTAAGTAAAGTTTTTTTTTTTTTTTAAGGTTTCTACTAATCTATGACTTGATTCTTATGACTAGGGGTGTTGCTATATCTATTGAACTCCATATGTGATTCACTACTCTTCATGCCTACTCGACAAGATTTATAACGATGAGGTGGCCGTGGGGTAGGGTCACAAGTGCAGGAAGGGCAATGATTTTGTGGTTATAACTTATGAATGATCTAGATATCCGTAGGTGTGACCAGATTTTTAAAAATTGGGGACTATGGTGATAATTTTTAAAAATAAAAATTGAGACTTGAGACACATCTAGATATCTCAGTAAACGTGACCAGATTTTCAATCCTAATGTCCTACCATCGGTTGGCGTAATTCCAGAAGTATTTTGCAACTTAAAATTATAATTAATTTTTTTAGCGAATGTAACTTCTCATTTTTTATCTCCCAAAGCATTCAATTAGATATATAAAAGGACTGTTGATGGTCTATACATCATTAAAATAAATTAAGTTTAAATAATTCTCTCAACTATTTATCCCGATGATATTTAACTATTACTGTTAAACTCCTTTTTTATTCAAATAAAAAACTGAATAGTGTAAAAAAAAAAAAGAATAATGATAAGCGAACAGGAATGGCGTTAAAAATTCAGGCATAGTCCATTTGTCTATTGTTACATACATTATTAATGGGTTTTTTTGTATACTATAGTTGTGACATTAAAAAGAAAAAAACTGTAAAGCTTTTTATTTGATTATCCCAATAGTTGGCCGCTATGAGTAAATATTTCTATAACTTAAAATGTGTGGTATAAAAATGTAATATTTGACTTTGAGAAATAATTAATTATTGAGCTTATGATAAGATTATTAGTTATTTGTGAGTTTAAGATGAATTAGTGAGAATTTGTGATTTGAGAAAATTAATAAAAAAATATTAAATTTAATATATTTTAGAATGAGAGAAATAAATGAGAATTATGAAATTTCTTGAGTTAAAAAAATATAATTTAAAAATTAGTATATAAATTAATTTGTTGGGTCATGCAACAAGAAAGTTGGTGGCTTGGTGGTTGTGTGTTATGTTGTATGGAAATACTTTATAGGAACTATTTTTTTGTTTTTGAAATGTTTTAGAAGCGTTTCTTATTTTTATTTTTTATTTTATTTATGTTTATTTTTTTAAAAAAATATTTATTTTTATATTTTTATTTTTATTAAAAATATTTTTTATTTCTATTTTCATGTAACATAGGTCGTGTCGTGTGTGGGAAGGTATAGCGAAAGGTTTTTAAGGATTGACGCAGGGACGTGCATTGCTGGGAATTATATTAGTGTTAAGAAGGGAAGCCTAGAAGTATAAGTAAAAATTAATGTTAGCATGTATGTATGTATATAATTGAAGGAGGTTGCTGGGCAGCTAGTCTTGGGATCGATCCTTAGGCAGCGCATTGGAGGAGCTGATTTTGTGAAGAAGATATTGCCAGAATTTTCCAGCAGCGAGAAAGCCAAAACGGCGCCGTTTGGAGAGCCCAAATTGAAGTCAGATGGCAGCTGGAGGCTGCCACGCGTTGCAGGCTGAAGGCTTGAAGCAGCCTTGTCTGCCCGTCTCTTCTATCTTTTCTTCAATTTTAATTCATTTTCAGCCAAGTATTTCCTCTCCAATTTTAATTGCTTTGCAGCTAAGTAAATGAAGTGAAGTGCAGGTTATGATTAGCATTGGAGAAGGAGAAATCAGAGAAATTACGGTCGTAAATTGGCCAAGCATTGAAGCTAAGGGACAGGTAATTATGAGACTATTTTAGTGGGCTTCTTACTGTGGATGGAGATGGGAATTCATTGAGCTGGGAATTAATATAATAGGGATAGTTCCTTATTCTATCTATTATTGTACGTAGGTACATCGTTAGCCCCTTTTGACACTTTCTTGTTAACTCAATGGCATTTCAAGAACTTCAAATAGGAGGGGGACGAATGATGCGAATGTACTTCCAATAGAAAATAGACGGGACCGTTTTTATTTCTAAATTTTTTCTACCCAAATGTCAATTTTGTAGCAACTATTTGAATTGCGACTGCTACAATTAAATTGCAATTGTTGTTGCCAGCTTTCTTTTTCATTGTTTTAATTTTTGCTTAAGTGCTTTCAATTACTTTCAATTATTCTTTGTTCTTTTTTCCTTTTATTTTCTTCTTTCACAAATGTCAAAAACGGTTACCTTGTTTTTGACTTCAACACATAAAGGAATAGAATAAAATTTTGCTATCAAAAAAATAGAATAGAGACTACATAGAAACTTCAACAATATATAGAATGAGAATCAACAACACTGAAAAAAAAAAAAGGCCTCCCCCCTCCTCCCTTTTTTTTTCTAGCCCCCCCCCCCCCGGTAGAGGCACAACTTGTACTACTTAAAAATACAATTAAAACAATTTCGAAAAAGATGTTTCTATCACCAACAAATTGAAAATTACTCTAAAAATGACATAAAGAAGATGTTTTTTTTCTTTAAAATTGAATTTTTGATGCAGCTTAAATTTTTTTTAAAGGCCAAGTGTTCTTCCTTTTCTCTTTGTTTCATTATGCCATGAGAAGTGTAATTAGGGTTTAATTTGGTTTGTTGTTATTAGAATTCTATAATCATATTTGTTGAAAATAATTTATTTTTCTTGTCAATATTGTGCTTGTTTGTTGGATCGTACTGATCCATTGGACTAAGGGCCCAAAGCCTAGCACCGAGCTCGGCCTTGGGCTAGATCTTAGCCCAAGATGCCCTAATAACCTTTCTATCCAAGTTGAGATTCTCACGCAAGTAACAAATCTTATCAACTCTGAGCAACTCGCACATTGATCCTCGATCAGCTCCTAATCTCCATCAAATCCGAGATCCTCGGAGATAGCTCTTATCACTACTGTGCATCTCGGCTTCCTATCTTTCCATGATGGTTGATGGCACGCAAGGCACCCTCACCTCTATATAAACTAGCGTTGTAACATCCCGCATCTAGCGATAGGAAGGATTAGAACAACTTACCCTGATGAGCCTAAGCGAACTTCCCCAAGAGTCACCCATCATTGAGCTTCCCTAGCTCAAGCACGCTTAACTTTGGAGTTTCTTGCCTATATTCAGCCCAAAATGTATCTAGTTGGTGTTATTTCTTTCTTTACTTATCCTCGATATATACTACCATTCTCTGGACTCTTGCGGTATTACATTCTCCCCCCTTGAGCACATGACATTCTCGTCATGCGACCTTACAACTGGTCTTAGCTCTCCTTTTTGAAGGCTTCCATTCTAGAAGCCGCTCCTTGAACAGGACCTCAAGCCTCGGCGCCACTCCCCGCCCTCATCGAACCGCCTTTACCAAGGTCGACTCTAATACCATATATAACATCCCACATCGAGTGATAGGAAGGACTGGAACAACTTACCCTGATGGGCCTACGCGAACTTCCCAGGGAGTCACTCATCCTTGAGCTTTCTGAGCTCAAGCACGCTTAACCCGGGAGTTTTTTACCTACAATCATCTAAAAAGATATCCAGCTAGTGTTGTTTTCTTCCTTACTTATCCTCGATATATACTACCCCTCAATAGGCTCTCGGGGTATTACAAGCCTGATCACAAGTCAAGGTATGTTTTTTCCAAGCCTTATTTTGAACCCTCACTAACTTGAGCATCGGAGTATTTACAGGTGTCAGCCACTCTTGCATGATCTCGACATTCCATCACTGTAGCATCCAATCTTACTAACCCTGTTGGGTCGAAAGGAACATTTGGTTCCTACTGTAGGGCTAGACAAAATTTACCTACCCTACAAGATGAATCCTTAGTCTTATCTATAAATTTTCCATGGTTAGAACCAGAAGTTACAATAACATGGCCCCAAACCAGGAGATTCTGAATACCACCATCAACCATCATCCAAAAAATTTAGCAACCATGGAGGCTCTTTTCCAAAGCATTCCACAGCTTCAAGATCAAGTTATCGAGGTAACCTGCAACCAGCAACATGACTAACGCAATGAACAGGTTGACGACGATGCAAAAGTCAGTCGTAACCAACAACTTTAGGCTACTCACACTCCTGCTCCCCACTGTCGGCATCCTTCTACACTCCAAGTCACCTCTTCTTGGAGTTCATCATCTTTGTCCCCCTACCAGAAGGATTATGCCTTCCTAACACATTGGAGTTGTATGACGAAACCACTGATCCAAGGAGCACTTAACAATGTTCAACTCTTTGATGTTGTTAAATGGGGAAACTGATCCGATCATGTGCCGAGCTTTCCCTAGCACATTAAAGAAGTCCTCTTTGTTGTGGTTCTCCACTCTGGAACTAGGCTCCATCCATGCTAACCGAGCTCATCATAAAACCTCGGCCAGCCTTATCAACTTGAATTAGGGAGAAAACGAGCCATTTCCAAACTTTCATGCACCGGTTCAACCAAGAGGCTATCCAAATTAGGGATCTCAATCTGGCTGTCTCACTGTTGCTGTACTTTATGTACAATAGTTTTAATGATGAAAAATATATATTGGTTTAATCCCTAAGTCATGAGTCAAGTATGTGGTTTTCAATATATATGAATTTCAATATCAAGTTTCACTGTGTGAAAATGAAAACCCTGTTTTTGACTAAGTCTAGAAGGTTAACACCTTATAAGGAGAAGTATAAGATAATGTTTTCGTTTTAGAAAACTATCTCCCGGTAATTTCATATGTAACATTCATTAGTGCTAAAACGATTTTTAATGAATTTTTTGTTAAATAGAAAGTATATATTTTGGAGGTGGTTAAATCGCAAAAGCGTAAGTTTGTACTAAAACCCAAAATCAACTTTCTTATTTATTTGGATTTTGATTTTCTAAGTATTTTTATTGAATCCAAATAGGGGGTACTTCGTTATTTACATTTATGTATTAAAGTAAATGGAAGGTAAAATATAAATAAAATAAAATGAGGACATTTACATGTAAATAACCTGTGATGTATACATGCTGTGGATTGTGCTTTCAAGCAAATATTTCTAAAACTCTATCATGTTTCCATGCATGTTTCGAAACCCCTTTGAAATGGTTTTCAATGTATGGTATTTCGAAACATCTTTGCATTGCATGTGTTTTCAAATCAGGTTTTGGACTATGTTTCGAAACCTCCATATCATGTTTCGAAACCTCATTTCCAGAGAGGTATGTTTCAAAACCTATATGCATCATGTTTCGAAACCTCATTTCCAGAGAGGTATGTTTCGAAACCTATTATGTCATGTTTCAAAACCTCTGACATTCTGTCAGAAGATAATTTGAAAACTGAGATGCATTTGTTCTGCAACTTTGTATTTATCTAAATGCTTCTCAAAGTATTTTTTAATGCACTCTCCATGCTTAAGAGATTCAAATTTGAATTTGAATGTGAGTGCCTTTAAAATATTCAAAGTGGGTGTAAGATTCTGTCTCCCACTATTTGTTGTCTCGAAGTGCTTGTCCTGCTATAAAGTGTTGTATGTTTCGAAACCTGTTCTCTATGTTTCGAAACCTTAGCCTATTTATGTGATGTTTCGAAACCTACTAAGTATGTTTCGAAACCTACTTTCCTGTCTTGTCTCTAACGGCTAGATTTCTATATCTTGGTATAAATAGCAGGAGTTTGAAGACAAGAAGAGATTGATAGAGATTGATAGAGAGACAACAAGCAAGAACAAGTGAGCACACACTAGAGACACACACACAAGCACAAATGATCTAAATCCATTCTTTTGACAAAGCTTTCAAAGAGGATCCATTCATCCATTCCTAGATGTGCATTGTGATGTGAAAAAGGAGAAGCAAGTGCAAACAACGAGCATCATCCTTCAGCTCTCCTCACCTCAAGTTAAGAGGTTTGTACAACCATGTGGTAAGGCATTTATTTCTTATTGGGTTGTAAAAGATAAACTTTATTTATCTTGATTGTTGTGAGGTTTGAGTTTAGCCTAAAACTCATTTGGTGTAAAGGTTTGAGTTGAGCCTAAAACTCACTTTGTCAAAGGTTCGAGTTTAGCCTTAAAACTAACTTGGTATAAGGTTTGAGTTAAGCCTAAAACTCACTTGGTGCTAGGTTTGAGTTGAGCCCGTAAAAACTCACATTGTAAGGTTTTGGGGTGAATCGTGGTAAAACCCTTGTTATGGTGATCACTAGTAAAAGTGATTGGGATTGCAAATCCTTCAAGTGGGTAAGCTTGAAGGTAGTGGAGTAGGCGGGTGCCGAACCACTATATATCTTGTGTGCAAAGTGTTCTTTAGCTTTCATGTATCATTATTGCCTATTGCACATGCTTGTATAAGTTTTGTTATCAAAGTCTAAAATAGTTTTCTTGAGCTTAATTGTATACATACTTAGAAAACAAATCTTTGATATACAAACATATTTGGTATACTCTTAATTACATAAATCATCTTTTCCAAATATCATTATTTTGAACTACAAGGTAAAAGATTTCGAATCAAGCAAAACAGTGAAGTAGATTTCGAAACATACATTTCATATTTCGAAACTTGTAAAACAGTGAAGTATATTTCGAAACATATATAGTAGCTTTCGAAACCTACTTAACAGAAAACTTTATTTCGAAACATATATCCTATATTTCGAAACATAGTGTTTTGCATTCAATCAAAGTTTTAATTTATCAAAATTTATACAAATCCCAATTCACCCCTCCTCTTGGGATATATTTGCCATCATTAGGAACCAACACTCACTACACGCCATCACGGCAGGGCTTAAGCCCGGGCCCTTCGCCAATTTTCTGTCTCGAATGTTAGTTTTATATAATGGCAAATATATCCCAAGAGGGGGGTGAATTGGGATTTGGGTGATTTTAAGAAACTTGATGAACTTTAGCTAATCAGGATACTAGGTTTCGAAACCTGAAGGAGTATGTTTCGAAACTGACCTCTCTGTTAAGTATGTTTTGAAACATAGGTGAGTATGTTTTGAAATCTTACTTACTGGAATGTGTGTTTCGAAACCAACTGTAGTATGTTTCAAAACCTTGTTCTCTGGTTAGCTTATTTCAAAACTTCTTTTACTTTTGAAAAACGATTCTTTTGAATACACAGATAACACCAATAAACAAATGATATAATCAAGACACGAGCACACGAGATTTATAGTGGTTCGGCACCCGCCTACTCCACTACCTTCAAGCTTACCCACTTGAGGGATTTTCAACCACAATGAGCTTTTTCGGGATAAACTCGAACCTTACAACTTGTGAGTTTTAGGCTCAACTCAAACCTTATAACTTTAAACGAGATAAATAAAGTTTACCTCTTACAGCCCAACTGGATTTACGTAATGAAAACAACTTACCAAAACACGGCTGTACAAACCTCTTTGGTTTAAAAGTTGGAGAGCACAGATGAAAGAATTCTTTAGCTTGCTTCTCCTTTTTTCACTTCACACAGCACACTTGAAGATGGATACAAAGGATCTTCGTTGAAACCTTTCTCATCTATTTTCGTTCACATGTGCTTGTGTGTGTAACTTGTGTCTCTTGAGAATATAGATGAATAAGTGCTTTCTTTCTCTTGTCTTGTGTGTTCTTTACATCTTTAAAGACCTGCTATATATATTGAGAAACAAAGTTCTGACTGAAAATAGCCGTTAGAGACAAGATCAGAAAAGTAGGTTTCGAAACATACATAATGTATTTTGAAACATCATAGAACTAGACCAAGGTTTCAAAACATGAACCTTAGGTTTCGAAACATCACAGCTTCCAGCTGGACAAAGCACTTAGAGACACAGACAAGTGGGGACAATGTCCTTGAGGAATCTTTTGGACAATAGGATATAAAAACAGTCTCCACTTAGACATTTAACAAATGAGATTGTAAGGCATAGAGAGATTACTTTAAAAGGATATTTAAATGTTTTTTTTGATTAAACAAACATTCAGTTCCCATGCTACCTGGTTTTGAAAATATTCTGCTGACACAAAGTCAGAAGTTTCGAAACATAGATATGAGGTTTCGAAACATATTCCGAAAAATTCTTTCGAAACATATGCAACTCAAAACAAACACTTGAATGCTCTGCAGACAGAGACATAAGTTTCAAAACATGATAGGGTGGGTTTCAAGACATACTTCTTGAATTTGATATAGGTTTTGAAATATGATATGTAGATTTAGCAAATAATGAAACCTAGACCAAGACCATTTCGAAACATGTATGGAAACATATAAGAACAATGTTTCGAAACATAGACACTTAGTTTCTAAACATCATACATGCATTTGGATTCTTTCAAACATTTAAGCTAGCGCACCTAAAAACTACTTATGCATTGTTTCGAAATATGAAAACCTATTTCAAAACATAATTATCTCAAAGATAGATTTTGCATCAAAACTCTTTTTCTCATATACCAAAAAATATGATACAACAATTCTCCCCCTATTTTTTGATAATGATGAAAACCCTTTGAAAAATCAATATGCATTCAATATTTACATAACTCCCCCATAAACATTCATTGGAGTTAGAAATACAACCTTGAAACAGCACATCCTCTTTTGCTTTTGTTTGAAACTACATAACATAAAAATTTCTTGATACAAAGAGTTAGTGTTTCAACATAAGACTAATAGGTTTAAAATTGAATGTTTGATACCAACTTAAGTAAGCATCCATTTCACACATATATTTCAAGCACCCAATACATTTTTCATTTTTCTCCCCCTTTTTATCATAACCAAAAAATATGGTAATCAAGATAAAACATTCATGAACACAAACAAAGTACCAAGAGTAACTGAATAGAAATGCATTTAAAACCAAACATCCAATACTTTGCAAAAACAGAATCCAATATGAGAGCACAAAGATAGTCAATTACAAAACATAGAATTCAACTGAAAAATAAACTAGGGAGATGGGGAGTTAGGAGCATTAGGATTTGGGTGACTCGCGACCAACTCTTCTAAGTTTCCTAGTTGATCCCTAAGACTGTCAAGGTAGTCTTTCGTTTGGCGGTGATTGTCATTGATTTTGTTGTTTAACGCTTGCAGTTGAGTCCCAAATGTGGCTTGAATAGCCAAGACGTCATCGAACTTCCGAGTAATAGATGCAAAGCCTTTAACTATAGTAGACTAAAGAGATGCTAACATGTCAGGGGTGACTCTAGAGGAGGGTCCAACGTCAGAGGCTGGAGCGTCATCGTCTTGTTCGTCCTCAGCTTTTTTTTACCGCTTGTTCTTCCACTTATGCGTCCATTTCAAAACTAAATCTTTGATGGCGATGGATCATTTTTGTATACCTTTTGTTCACATCATCATATCTGTATCCCATTTTTGTTAGGGATGTATGATCGAAAAGAGTGAGTTTGGATACCAGAAGAATAGATGAGGATTGGATAGATGGGAACTTGGTTTTTATAAATGCTGAAAGTAAGCAACCGTAAGGAAGTGATTACTTATGATGAGCGTGAGCATTTACCATTTTATTACACATGATTGAGGGAAGATTGATCGGTTTGTTTTCCATAAGCTTTTCCATGAACTATAGATCCTCGGGATAAAGCTTAGCATAGTTTCCCTTTCTAGGATGTAAGACTTGAGAAATAATAATATGAAGGATACAGAAATCAAATGATAAGACATTTATATTGGTGAAAGCTTCTTTGAGATTTGGGTTTCCAAAAATTTTTCGACAAGCATCTAGGGACTTGAATGTATAGGGAATGTAGATGTCTCCCTCAATAAGAATGTTAAAACATTTAGCTATTGAACTAGGGCTAATTTCGAATTCGGTGTTTTGAAGAAAAGTGCGAAAACGATCACTATACTCATGCCCATCAAAATGTGTTTGAGCGTTTGAATAGAGGATTCGAACGTAGTTTAGAAAAACTGGGGATCTAAACTTTAAAAGTTGCAACCACTTTCTATCTCTTAACAAGGGTGAGTAAGAGAAGTTTGCCTTTTCTAACACATCAATATCAAATGGGCAACCGGGATTTACCTCACGTTTTTCAAATAGCAATTTGAAAGATTGGTAGGCTTGAGGAGTAAGGAAGTCGTCATTGAACTCTTGAGGAGGAGGAGACGGCGAGACATGAGTGCGTTGACACTTTCCGACGGATCTCTTCGACCTAACCATGATTGATTTGCAAGATTGGATTGAGAGATTGAGAGAGATTTCGAGTGAGAATGAAAGGGAAAGAGGTTTTGGAGGCTAGGGTTTCGAAATAGAGAGAAAGTTTTGGAGATAATGAAGGTTTAAAATTGTTCGGGTATTTATAATCCCAACATTAGGTTTCGAAACGTGAGGCTTATGTTTCGAAATATACCTCTCTGGAAAACAGGTTTCGAAACATGGATCAAGTATGTTTCGAAATAACACTCTCTAGAAATTGTGTTTCGAAATAAGAGTATATGATGTTTCAAAACATGATTTACTCGTTACAGCACATGTTTCAAAACATAGAAAAGATGTTTCGAAACTTCCTTAAGCAGAAACACTTAGATTCAAAAATTCGATAAAACTAAATCTAGAACTTGATATCTAGCAGGTTAAGGCACAATCTAAAGTGTTCGAACTTGGCACTCTCCAAAGGTTTGGTAAAGATATTGGCTACTTGATGGTTTGTGTCTAAGAATTCTAAAACAATATCTTCCTTTTGGGCATGATCCCTTAAAAAATGGTGTTTGATCTCAATATGTTGGTTCTTGCATGGAATACATGATTTTTGGATAAAGCTATTGTGCTCATGTTATCACACTTGATTGGAGTTCTTTCTAGATGAACGCCATAGTCTTCTAGTTGATGTTTAATCCATAAAACTTGTGTGCAACACAAACTTGCTACTACATACTCAGCTTCGGTTGAGGACAAAGCAATAGTGTTTTGCTTCTTGCTAGCCCAAGACACTAAGGAATTTCCTAGAAAGTGACATATTCCGCTTGTGCTCTTCCTATCAATTTTGCATCCTCCATAATCAGTATCGGTGAAAGCCTTTAGCTTGAGATCTTTTGATTTTGCATAGAATAGACATAAGTTTTCAGATCCTTTGATGTATCTTAAAATTCTTTTAGTAGCTTTTAAATGAGACTCTTTTGGATTGGCTTGATACCTAGCACACATACCCACGCTAAATACAATATCGGGTCTAGAGGTTGTTAAATGTAACAAAGAGCCAATGATTCCTCTATATAGCTTTTGGTCTACCGATTTCCCTTTCTCATCTTTATCAATTTCATTTGATGAACTCATAGGGGTAGAGATGGGCTTACACTCATTCATTCCGAATTTAGCTAAGATTTCTTTTATATACTTAGTTTGACTTAGATAGGTTCCTTTAGGTGTTTGCCTGATTTGAAGACCTAAGAAATAATTTAATTCTCCCATCATGCTCATTTTAAATTCATCTTGCATCATTAGGGAAAATTCATCACATAGGCTAGGGTTCGATGATCCAAATATAATGTCATCAACATAGATATGAACAATCAGCATATCATTTCTTTTCTTTTTGATGAAAAGTGTTGTATCTACCTTTCCTCTTTGAAATCCATTTTCTGTAGGAAACTTACTTAGCCTTTCATACCATGCTCTAGGAGCCTGTTTTAAACCATATAGGGCTTTAGTAAGCTTGTATACATGATTTGGATATTTTGGATTTTCAAAACCGGGAGGTTGTCTTACAAACACTTGCTCTGAAATGAAACCATTTAGAAATGCATTCTTAACATCCATTTGGAATAAGGTGAAGTTCTTGTAGCATAAGAAAGATAATAGGATTCTTATAGCTTCCAATCTTGCTACCGGAGCATAGGTTTCATCATAGTCAATGTGTAACGCCCCACTCTTCCATTACAAGCTGAAGCTAATTACAAGCTAATATCCACAAGGGCGTTATGGAAATCCTTACCAATGGAAGCAATGGATCGAACCTGATAGCTAGCTGAAGCTAGATAAAAAGGATTTCCAATAATAAAACCTCAAATATGAGTGCACCGTAATGCATGACTTTCAAAAATCATCAAATATCTCTTACCAAGATTGCAGTACATAGCAATCATAACTTACAACTTTAATAGTATAATGTAACGCCCCGCTCCCACTTACGGGTGTTACTCGTGAACAATCACCCGAATTGTCCACCTGCCCGGCCTTTGGTGAAGGATGGACCATGTTTCAAGACGAAACGCCCTAGGTGGGAACTAGGCTCGTCCTTCCCTTCGCTGAATCCCAGGATTTACTAGCAGAATTAGGCTTTAGCCACACCGTATAGGCTATAAAGAAAATCTCATTCCGATGCCCAATCGCCATTTTCTCAATTTTATTTAATTCTTTTCCAACCAAGAATTTTACCGGGCTCCATAAATCACCATTTAAATCAATCCATTGATTGATTATTAATTTTGGAGGAAAAACTCATTTTTTTTCAATTTTTCAAATTTTTGGCATTTTTTCCAAAAATGCCCAAAAAATCTCTTTATTTTGAAAATTTCTCCGGGGCCCAAAATCAATTAAGAAATGGCCCAAAAATCTCCAAAAATTCCAAATTTTTAAAAAAATTGGCCGGCGGGGCCCGCTGGCCCGCGCGGGGCCTTGCTGGGCGCTGGCCAGGCATGCCGCGCGCGGCCGCCCCCGCGCGCCCGCACGCCCCCGCGTGCCAGCGCGCGCCCGCGCGGCTGCTGCCCGCGCCTGCTGCTGCTGGGCCTGCTGCCAGTGCTGCCTTCCACTTCTCTCTCTCTTTTTTTTTTTTTTTAATTCTTGGGTCTCCTAACCCAATTTTTCCAGAATTCAAAATAATCAAAAATCCTTCACATTCATTTGATTTTTGCCTCTAATTCTCCATAATCAAGGCTTAAACCATGCTCTTGATGTTTCCATAACATTATCAAACACACACAATTTTTTCCAACAAACCATTTTACTATACATCTTAGATGTTTCCCAAAACATACCCAACAATGAGGCTTTCACCCAACCTAGGCTTCAACATGCCTTAAGCCAATGCCTCATTTCACAATAAAATCAAACATCCTAAAATATAGATTACATACATGATCTTAGGCTTGAATAAGCCATCACCAACCAAACAAGTTTACATTTCATAAATCAAACATAACCACATAGGCTTCCATAGGCCATAACATGCACTTGAACCTTCTTTCCATGCTCCCACATGCCATTCCACCATTTGCTTTACTTTACCATGCTTTTACAACCTACATGTGAGGATAAAAACCTCATGAGCTATTAAGCTCAATAAGGGTGCAATGCCAAATAAATATGAACATAACAAGTTATATGATGCCAAATGCATGCAAATGTGGCTAGGTTTCTTTGCCCTCACAACCCTCCAAGGTTAGAGGCATCAACCCACCATTTCAACCATATTCCCAAACTAACCTATGGCCATAAGTCTCATGAACATAAAAGAACATGCCAAATGCAACATATACATTTATGAAACATATTTAAAACCCATTGCAAGGCCTCCCTCCCATGGGGCCATCCCTTACCTCTTCTTGAATATTTAATCTTCATTTCAAGAGAGCTTCCTTCTTCATTTTCTCCCATCTAAAATGGCATTTCGACAAACCACTTACTTTACATTCAAACATACTAAAGTAAAGAGGAGGAAGAAATAACTTACCTTGATTTCCTTCATCTTCTTCTCTCTTTTCTCCTCTTTTCTTCTTTCTTTTCTTTCTTCTTCTCTCTTTCCTTGTTTCAAATGGCCAAAGGGGAAACAAGTCTTGCATACTTTCCCTTATATACTACCATTTCCCAATTTCAAGAATGGATCTCCACCATTCATTAAAAGCACAATCCATGTGCTTAAGGGAGACTCAATCTCGACCATTCATTTAAAACAACAAGTCTCCTCTCTAGGAGAAAACACACTTTTAAATAAGTTGGCAATCCATGCCATTTACTCTCTTTAAATCCCCACCCTTGGATTTATTCTCCTTCTCAAGAATGCATCTCACCCATTAGATCTCTTGTATTTTTCATCCATTTCTCATTTACTTAATGAGACTATTTTCATATCTATTTTCAAGACTTAATATAAGCCATTGGATATCTTTCACCTTTTCAAGACTTGATCCTAACCCTTGGATCATTTAGAGATTTCTACTTGTTTCTCATTTAAATAAATCCTCCCATTTTCACTCATAAATGAGTGACTAATTTCCATTTCTTTCCCATTTAAATTAATGGGACAAATTTCACATCCATCACACTTGAGAGACATAAATACTTTCTTTCCCATTTAAATTAATGGGACTAATTTCCAACATCACATTTGAGAGACATAAATACTTTCTTATGTATTTAAATAACTCTCATATTTTCCAAGGCATTAATGGTGACCATTTACCATTTTCTTTTGGATTTACTTTAATCCATATAATTATGCCTCTCATTAAATGCTTGAAAGACCAATTAACATTTCTTTTGCATTTAATTAATTCACCCAATTATACTTGAACCACAAAATGCCAAGTGTCACAACAAGACACTAACTTTGGCTTCCAAGTTTAATCTCATCTCTCCAAGTGGCATTACCACATTAATTCACAACCTAGGGAAAATATAATTACTTTCCTCAAATAATTTAATATCCATCATTTTCCCTATTTCCAAAATTAATTTCCTTTATGGAATCACTCCAAAATTCCTAAATAATCTTTGTGAATTTATTAATCCCATATATCTCCACATAATTACTAAATTGGGATTTTTATTCACTTACTCACCTAATTCCACAAAGGAATTATTTTTAATTTATCAAAATACCCTTTATTGGATTTCTCTATCCAAATTACCAAAATACCCCTCTCATAGGGCACCCTCAATCTCAAGGATCCAACACCTTCTCAAGGGCATTTTTGGAATTTTCTCACTTTCTTTCTCATTCTTTTAACACCTGTAACACCGGGTGTTACATTCCTCCCCCCTTAAAAGAATTTCGTCCTCGAAATTCGCTTTACCATCAACTCCTACCCAAGACAATCACATTCTCGGGCTACTTGCCAAATTCTCCTGCTCGAGAATTCCACAGCCTATCCATTCCACACATCTACCTCGGGTTACACCTACCTCAAGGCTTCACTTTAGGCTTTTGATCCTCCGACCCTCAAGGACATTCAACAACCGAACACCACTTTAGCCTCTTGCCAAATTGCACAACTGGTCGCTGATGACGCTTACTACAACGCTGTCCATTTCTGGATGGATTTTCTCTTCCTAGCATCACTTTGCAGTCCACTTCCATTTTTCCCATCAGTTAAAACCACATACGCTAACATTGCATCATTGATCAGTCTACCACGATTTTACGCCGATCACACACGGCAACGTTTCTCACTGCCAATCACACATGGCCACGATTTTACGCTGGTCCAACCAGCAACGTCTTAGCACTGATCATTCACCGCAATGTCACATTCTAGTGCCCATTAGACACTCGGACACCCATTCCACCATGGCATCCCACCATTAATCACACGCCTGCATAGCTTGAGTTGATCCTCATGGTAACCTCTCATTACCGATCAACTTACCATGCTAGCACTACCTGGGAAGCACCCATTTGGCCCACCTGGCCAACTTCGACCATTTCATACATGGTCTTCTACCTTAACTAGCCGACCCTCATTTATCGGTACGATTACGCAAAATCGACTTACCTAACACCATGCTAGGCTATCACACATTTCAACCCTATGTACTGCCCGAGTTCACATCGAGCTTGGCGACGTATGCACCATTTCAATCTCACCTCGAGCCTAAGCATGCTCGGGCCACAACCTTCTCCCAACCAGGAGTTCTTTGCATTAAGCACACAACGATACTTACTAGCCGATATCACATGCTAGTAGGGTCTCATACCCAAACCAGGGAACTCTTCACTGAGCAACCCCTCTTTAATTCTTCACCTCATTTCAACTTTTACAATCATGTTCCCATGCTAGGCCTTACCTTGGCTATTTACCCTACCACGAGTCCAGGATCCTACCATTGCGCTTAGGGTCGTGGAACCTTTAATCAGCCCTCGTCATCACCCACGGTGCGTGGCATAAGTGATTGGCTTATTACCATCTGCACAATCACTTATGCATCGCATCTGTAGGATGACTCGTGCCTTTGGTCCACACCACAACAAGCTATCATGGTTACACCCCCACTCTTGTAGCGGTCTTCAGCCAAATTCACTCGCCCAGCCTCAATTTCATTGGGACTTACAAACCTCACCATTTCTCAATAGAGCCTCTTACTCTTGAGGTATGACACTTTCAGCCCTCCTGCATCAGGTTCATTCTCAACCCGCAATAGACACCTGATTTAAACCATGCTTAATGGTTCCTCTTGTCCTCCTTGGCAAGGACAACACCATGACAGCAACGAATTTCTCCCCCACGATTGTTGCATTTCAAAATTCACCGATACCAGCCTTCATGGCCATTCACACTCGGCTTCAAGGTCTTACCATGCACAATGGTTACCTTTGACCTTCCTGACAACTTCTTTTCCCTAACCACGAGACACCACCATGCCATCTCAAAAGATTTGCTACTATTTGAATCTCACTGGTCACCATAACCAGCACGACCCCACTCTTAGGTGGCCTTCCTCACATCACCTTTTATACATATAACATCTAGCTAAATCCCTGAGAGACTCTGGCTTCTCCTGGATTTCTTATACACTTTGCTACAGCTAGCTCACACCTCTCGATGAGCAACCACATGGCTCTAACACCACAACAACTTCACTAGCCGATTTCTTTTCACAACCATTAACCTTAGACACGAGGTTAATTTTTATCAATTGCCCACACTCCAAGGCATCCCTTCAACTGCATCACTCACAGCCATTAGGTGATTTCGACACCTCAACACCACTACTGGAAACCAATCTCGTCCCATAAGCTCTTTCTTCGAGCTCTCTTTACCCATTGGCGATATTTTAAACTTGCCATCATCTTCCATCTAACCAACTCACTTAGCTCTAGCCGGATCGCCCAGCTCATAACCAACACAACCCGACTCCAGGCACTACTCTTGCAATCATCGATTACCGCTTCGATTTAAACTCCATTCACTGGAAATCACCCCTGCCACTCCTGTGGAATTCACACTTCCACTGGATGCCGTAGGACTCACCTTCCTACTTAGGCACATGCCATTACGCTAGCTTTTCCCCGGGTGATCTTTCCTGATAGAGTTGTAGCACCTTAGGAAGTTTATCTCACACTGTTGCCTCATGTGCAACTTTTCTTGGGAGAACATCTCAAGTTCTACCCTAACCACAATTCCACTACCATTGATAGCTCTCATTCCAAAGCCACACTCCTTTGAGTGGCACAATTCTGTCCTGACCAACCGTCTTTTATTACCTTGGATCTCTTTTGCACAATCAGCCTGGTCTAATCACCAAGACCCACTGAACCTTTATATTGCATACACAACAACCAACAAGGATTTACACCACATCCCTCGAGCCTCACGCTCCACTAGTGCCATCAGGTGCTACCACCTGGCAATTTCTTGTGTGTCATCAACTGGAAACCCTTCCAGTACCACATGAGGACACTTCCTCATTTCGCATCGACACAACCAAGACTAACACCAGACTGTGCCATTGCGCACCTTCACGAATTTCAAACCGTACCTTAGCCACATGTTCAGCCTACCACATCTCACATCACTGGATTAGAGATCGCTTTATTTAAAACCTCCGCATACTTCAATTTCCCCATTTGATGGTTGGCTTCCATTTCGTAAGTCTCGCCCTCCACGGCACTTACGTATCATTCTCGAGCCATTTACCAACTCTACCAATCAATCCCACCTTCATGCATTACTGCAAGATCACACTGGGTACATCATCCCAATTTACCAGATCACTTCGATCAAATTTAACCACAAGATATCTCACCACAAGATATCACTCCCTCGATTCACAAACTTTCTTGCTGCCTTGACACCCACAGCACTACCACCATACTTCAACCCTTACGGAATTTTTAGGTCTGGCTCAGGCATAACCTACAGCATACCCCAGGTCTTCGGTGTCTAATCGTCTCCACCACAGACAGGTTACTCCACGTGGAGGGCTGCAGTCCCTCCTGTGGACTAACTGTCTGCATCCAGTGGTCCTTAGCATTAGACCCGTCACTGATAGGCGTCAACCGTAGCATTATTCCCACACTAGACCCGTTTCTTTTCCCCGGGTTTCTTTCTCAAATATCTCATAGATCTTCGGTCCCTGACCATCTGCATAGTCACTGTGTTGCCCTGTGCTTTAGGCGCGCCAACACTGGTCACCATCATCGTGTCACTCCCATACACTGGCCCAACACTGGTTCCCCATCGTATTGCCCTGTGCTTCAGAGAGTCAACACCCAATCACGTGTCACTCCCATACACTGGCCTAACACTGGTTCCCCATCGTGTTTCCCTGTGCTTTAGAGAGTTAACACCCAATCATTATTACTGTGTTGTCCCTTACAGTGGCCCAACAACAGTTTCCTACAGCATGGTTCAGGTCCCACTCTGATCTGCTTTGCACCCCGTATTGTGACTTTCACCTTTCAGTCACACCTCTGCTATCAAACTCAGCATGACTCCCACGCCACGCTCGCAGCCACTATTCTTACCAGGCGTCCTACTTGACACCAAATCTATCGGATCATTATCGCGTTCCACGAATCCTCCTTAGGACTACTCTAGATGTCCTATCCCGCACGGAAGATTTTTGGTCTCACTTGACTAATTTCCTAAGGTGCTGCTCCACATCCTCGGCATCTGATCGTCACCTGCAGTTCACTAAATTGCTCAGACCCATGGGCCACTTGCTCTCAACGCGAGCCAACTCATTAGTCCTCTGCCACACGGTCCATAGCATCAGATCCGTTACATCGAGCTTTGCACCCTTAACATCATGGCTACTTAAAGCCTTCCCAAGCTACGCTGGTTCCACCACCATCTTACCAACGCCATCTTACTTGGTTATCCTTGCCTTGATAACCTCAAGCTCATACCATAAGCCCTACTCCTCATGACTTCACATCTCTTACCGCTTCAAGACTCTCAAACCATTTCACCTCTTAAGGCCTCATGATTTTACCCCACAAGATCACACCTCACGGCTCTCACTCAACATTTGAAAGTTCCAACTTTCCAGGACAATGGATCCCAGTCCATCATGACTCATTCGCCACCCAGCTCATCCTAGAGCTTGATTATCATAGATCTCTCAATCCACAATCGACATACTGAGCCCATCTCAAGCTCTGGCACCCATAATCATGGAGCGCCAACCATTACCTTCTAGGTAAATTGAGACCTCTCGTCTCACCTTGCACACTCATGAACACATTCAGTCACTTCGCTCGGCCTGGCCTTCCTGCACGCCTCGCTCGGGCTCCCATGACTTGACTATAAAATTCGGGGCTTCCACATTGCTCACTATGCCGCTGCCTACTTGGCATCCAAAGTTGGCATTTCTTGTGCGCGCATAGCCCACGGATGTCCTGTTACCACAATTCATAGCCCTCGGCCCATACCGTTCATACCCTTCGTTGGGTGACCTCCACGTCTCCCATCAAGGGTCTCATAACCTTAGGCGTCATCTTGACCCCAGGCATCATAATGAGGGTCTATTCACCTCTCATCTCCCGACCTTAGGCGTCTCGCCTGACCCCAAGTGTCAATGAGAGTTTAGATTGACCCCTCATCCATCATTCACATGAACGGTCACTTGGCCTTTCTCAACCAGGACTTCCAATCCCATGGCTCCCACGCGCATATCTACGCATGCCCAACTCCTTTATCCCAAATCTGGATCCCCTTGGATTCCAGCTCGATTCACTTGGGATTTCCATCTCACACAAGCACCCGCTAGGGTTCATTTTCCACAGACCTATCCTTTCTTAGGATATATCCCATTTCATCATGAAATCAACTAGGGTCCACTCATACCCTAGGCACCTCCCCTCCAGGATCATCATGGCACCATATGCATCCCTCATGCATGACTCACACCCGACTCCCCTTGGAGTCTTTCAATGAACTACCAACGTCATGCCTACCTTGGCCATGACTGGCATATGCTTCACATGCTCGCTCCACCAAGAGCCTCTCTACAAGCAACTTTAGCTTGCTCCATTCCCGGAGCTCGTCACACAACCTGTTGGCGACTTCTTTCCTTGGGTTTCGAGCTAATTTCAACCTCAGCTCACCCTAGTTTAAGCACGCTGATAGCATGCATATTTATGCTATATTTTGGCATTTCACCTCAATCTTATTACACAATTTGAAGTAATTTTGCTGATCTTTCATTGTTTCTATTTTATGATACTTCAAATTGTCCTTACACTATTTTCTATCTTGCTGTTTATGCATTTATACAGGCAAGCAAGCGTACTTTAATGACATTCTTGTATCAACCTACATTATAGCATCAATGGTTTGCGAAATGGAAACTGAAAATGTAAAAGAAATGGACATTGAAGTTGTCTCTTCAATGTGGCCTGAATATATGAATGAAGCTGGGAAACAATTCAATATAGAAATGATGTGGCTGTTCAAAACAAAGGACTAAAGATAAATGCCGAGTATGATACTGTTGTATACTGGAAGCAACGGGCCATGCATTTAGAGAAATTGTTGGAGGCTAGCATCCAAGGAGCAGATTTGGGCTGCTCAATTATACTGTTTTGGGCTGCTCGTTTTTGTTGTCTTGGGCTCATATATGTTGGGCTAGGCTAGGCCCAACCCTAGCCTTCCTAGGTCTTCATCTCTTAGCCATGTATTTAAGACCTCTTAGCACTTATTTTCCAACAGATAGAGAAGAGATTGAGAGGAGAATTCTGGCCATTTTTCTGATTGTAGCATTTTTCTGTTTTCTCCATTTTGCTTCCGTTTTGTCTTCCTTGTTGCAATGAAAGGCTAAGGCTATTGTAACCGGTTGTGTAATCTTGAACCCATGTGGAATCTGAGTCCCGGATGAACTACAAGAACCTGGTTTGTTGTTTTAATCTTATTCATTTCCATTTGGTTTAGTTTGAACAGATTTTGGAATGCATGAAGTTCATGGCAGGTTTGTGTTAATTTACATGGATTCATTTTCTGTTAAATGCTTAAGAGAATACAGTGTTGTAGTCGGTTGGTATAACATCTCAGAAATGAATATGATATGCTTGAATGGTTGTTCTTGCATAGCTCCGGATGGGTTGAATAGAGAGTGAATGGTTGCATTTTGTTTATAAGAGATTTCTTTATTCATTTTGCTGTTCCAATCATTCTAATCCTTGGACGGTTGTTGGGGATGCTTTGAGTTAGATATCTAGAGATTATAACATCCAACCAACCAAGATCTATAGGTTGGACAAGGAAGATTTCACATAGGGGATAAATACACAACTGGTTGCTCTCCATTTACTGATTTTCATCTATATTTGTGTTTCTGTTTTGTTATTTAGATTTCTGTCAAACCCCCCCCCCTAAATTGTTATGTTGTTTATATTGGTTCTCATTGTTGGTAGAAGAAGATAAGGTTCATTGTGAGAGATGACCTAGGGTGCACTTTGCTGCAAACTAGAGAAGGATAAAACAATTCTGGAGTGGTTCGACAACTGCTCGACCACACGCAACCCTTAGCACGTCACCTCTATGGGAACCACTCCATTCCCTCATACGGGCTTATACATCTCCCCAACATAGGTTGGTCCACTAATCCCTTCTTGGATTAGCTATACGTCGGGCTCTCCTTGTCCCATCATGATCCTTATCATGACTCAGCTTTGTGTCCCCACACAAGCCTCAACACTTCAATCACAAGGAAATCTCATCCTTAGAACGCTTCATATACTCCCAAATTTCTATATTCGGGTTCTCGACACCAGTCCCACACCTGGGCATTTGACTCTTCTTTGCTTGACTCTTATATCTCTTACGGAATATCATCTCAAGCCATGATATTTTCCTTATTCCCATAGCAGGAATGTCCGAGCACACCATTTCCATCACCACAGACCTCCACGTCTCGACCCAACCCCTAGGGTCTTCGGTCGCTTGTGGTCCTACCTCCAAGGCCTTCATATCAACCTTCGACCATATTTCTTCAAGCATCTTCCACTTGACGCTCCAACCACGCTCTGATACCAATCTGTAACGCCCCGCTCCCACTTACGGGTGTTACTCGTGAACAATCGCCCGAATTGTCCACCTGCCCGGCCTTTGTAAGGATTACCCACAAATGAAACCAAGAATGATCAAGAGGAAGCATGCACAAGAACCACTCACCTTGATCGTTTTCCCTTCAATAGCACGGTTTATAGCCTAGTTTCGAGCACTAGGGGATGTTTATGTAGAAATCATAGATTTTAGTGAACCAACCTCAAATATTTCTACATAGGGTTGTAGGTAATTAAAATAGGAGAACAACAATGAAAATTTCAGGCCAATCGGAGGCCGGATGCGCCCTCACGGGCCCCCGGAAGGTGGCCACGCGCTACCCCTTCTCTATTTTGCAACCCAAAATTAAAATGGCCATATCTTGCTCATTTTTTATCCGATTCGCCCTCCGTTTGAACCTAAGGACTCCTCTTTTCATCCTCTACGATCCTACAAAAATAAAGTTAGCTTACCTTTTCATTTTCCTTTCCGTTTTGGCAATTTTCCAGACAGGTCTCTCTTTCCTTCCTTCTTTGCTTTTTCTTTTCTTTTTCTTGCACTTGCTTTCTTTCCTTTCTCCTTAGCTTCTCGTGGCCTTTATTTCTTCCCTTTATATAGCCTTTAAATGCCCAAATACTCAAGATTTTACTTAGCCACCAAGTTGCTCATTTTCCACCCAAGTAATCATCACAACTTTGGGATTGTTTGCAATCTTCTCAAGCAAGCTTCCACTTCCTCCAATCCTAGGCTTCCAACTACACTTTCAAGATAAGCCTTATCATCATCTTTCCTTGCACGCAACTTCTACCAATTCAAGTCTTCCGAAGTCACACTTAACCCTTAAGTTAGCCATTTTTCTACCCAAGTAATAATGACTAGCTTTGAATTTTCTCCACTTGATTCTTCCTTCCTTTGAAAGCCTTCCCTTCTTCCAATCCCATGCCTCCAATTGCCCTTTACGTGGCTTGCAAAGAAACCCTTCTTATCCCTTTCTTTTGGTGAACCAATGGAATTCTTCCAAGTTTTCCTTATTTTGAATTAAGGGTAAAAGTAATTATTGTCATCATAAGATTTAAGACTTCAAGACTTCTTGCATAAGCATTTATAATTACAATTATTCTCATTGTTGGAGAAGTTATCCTTTGATATTTGCATTTGAGTCCTTAAAATCATTTCCATTTATACTTAAACCCAAAACTTCCATCAAAACACCTTATTGCATCATCCAACCTTTACATTAAATTTTTGGGGTATTACACATAACCCAGGTTAGATGATAAAAACATCTAAGTGATGGCATGAAACAGTTTACACAATGCATGAACAACATACGAGCATGACATATACAGACAAACGACAACATGCAACACGTCTATCTTCAGAAATCTCCCTGACATACTCAACCTCCCGTGGAAAACACATTCCACGCATCGTTGGGGTTGACCTTGCCGCGACATACTTATTCTCTCGAGTGCCCTACCATGTCACTCGTTCATTTGGATTAATATTGTCCCATTCTCAAGAAGACCCCATCCCATCCTGATAGAGCACATATTTTCATACTATTTAGCCCTCATATTTAGTCTTTTTGCATGTTAGTTGTGTCATTTTATTCATCTTGATTTTGTTTTATTTTATTTTATAGGAATTGAGCTTCACACTGTTTTATCTTATTTTGGAAAGATTTAGGCTTCCTGGGTCATGAGGAATTTTGATGGCAAGAAGGGAAACAAAGAGATTGGAGACAAAAGAAGCAAAAGTGTGCTGACAGATTTGACCTTATATGCTTCTTTTAAGTTTTTGGCCAAGTTAAAATCCTAGAACGTGAATTATATCTTCAGAGATATTGTAGAGGACTTCTTGGGCTTTTTGGAATGGTATGGTAGGTCCAAATCCAAGTTCTTTTGGGCCTCCAAACATCGCTTCAAAGTTGGGACCAGAAAGTCGGGTCAAATTAGGAAAGCTGCACAGATGCTGAATCTTTAAAAGGCCATAACTTGGGTGTCCGATATCCAAATCAAGTGATTTAAAAGCCCAAATTAATCTAATCTTCCTGATATACAATCTTGATGAAGGGGACGAAGCCCAGAACGCATTTTATCCTATTAGAAATTGGCTGTGAAGTTGCGGTAACCTAGGGTTTCCTCCCTAAGCCCATTTAGCCTAGGTTTTCTTTTGCAAAACCCTATAAATAAGAGCGAGCTAAGAGGTATTGAGGTGTGGCCGATTTTGGAAGAATTCTCATGATTTCAACCAAGAAGATGGAAGGCTAATTCGCTTGTGAATCGCTACACTCTCGTACCCCTTGCCCAGTTTGAGTCTCGGTTATATTGTTGAATCTAGTTTGGAACTCGATTTTCATGTTTTTATGGATGATTTTGTTTCTTTTCCTTCTCTAAGTTTATGTATGTTTCTTTTATGTGATTGTGTGAATGCATGCATGATCTTTAGATGGTGTTAATTGACGTACTCGGTTGAGGCTTTGATTAGAAAGAAACGATATATTTGTATGAGCGATTGCTTGATTGGATTTAATCTTTTACGGTTGTAGAAGAGTTTTTCAAATCAAAAGAAAATCAAACCAAAACAGATTGTTTTCATAAATGAGACGAGGATTACCATGGTAAGGAGGTAGGGTTTGTAGCGGGTTACGTTTTACTTTATCTTTGTTTCATTCTTGAACGTTTTTAATTCCGATTTTCATCACAAACCCCCTCGTTTAATCTTGTTTTGACAGATCCGTTTGAGGTTCGTTGGGAGACGACTTTGGGTTGCACCCTTACTGCAAATTCGAATCTATATTTCATCTAATCTATCGTTGTTCGACAGCACCGATCAGATTTTGGCGCCGTTGCCGGGGAACTGTCAATCTTTTCTGCCATAACAAGATTTGCTTTCTGTCTTTCTTTTTCTTTTTAATTCTCTTTCACTCTTTGTTGCTTTCTTTTGTTTCTTATTTGTGTCTTGCTCATTGGTTTCTCTTTCCTTTTGTTTCTTTGTTGATTCTTTGTGTTTTTTCTTTGTTCTTTCTGTGTTTTTCTTTTCGGTTTGCTTGTTTTCTATTTTTTGCCATAAATAGCACTGTTCACAGCCGACTACTATCTCGGAATGCCTTGATTTTTGGTGTCCAAAGGAATGGGGGTGTGGGGAGAAATAATCACTGTTACACAGTGAGGAGGGCGTATTTTGGCAAAATTCTAACGTTTAGACAACTTTTTGGGCAATTTTGTGTTTTCTTGGTGTGTTTATGTGATTTTTCCTTGTGTGTTTTGTTTTGTTTTTGTTCTTGTTGATATTTAATGCATGATCAGATCATCTAAGGGTGACCTAATTGATTTAGATCCAGAAATTGATAGAACCCTTAGGCGACAAGCAAGAGAACTTAGATCTCAAGATAGGGCAGTGACTAATAGTGTCTTTCCCACTGTTTCTGATACTGTGTTTGAGTTTCAACCTAAACTGATCAATATGGTCGCCAATGAAAACAATGGCAATGAGAATAGGAATAATGGGAATAATGCTAACAGAAGTATTAGAGAATTGGTTGCCCCTGATGTGCATTATCAACCTTTGTGTATTCAGTATCCCCAATTGGAGGCAAACTTTGAACTGAAATCTGGATTGATACATTTGCTTCCTAAGTTTCATGGTCTTGCAGGTGAAGATCCACACAAGCATTTGAAGGAGTTTCATGTTGTATGCTCCACTATGAGGCCGCAAGGGGTTGATGAAGAACAGATCAAGCTAAGGGCATTCCCTTTCTCTCTTGATAGAGCTGCCAAAGACTGGTTGTATTACTTGCCACCTGCTGCCATTACCAATTGGGATGGCCTGAGGAGAATATTTCTGGAGAAGTTCTTCCCTGCTTCCAGAACAGCAGCCATCTTGAAGGACATTTGTGGCATTCGACAGATAGATGGAGAAAGCTTGCATGAGTATTGGGAGAGATTCAAGAAGCTGTGTGCTAGTTGCCCTCATCATCAGATAAGTGACCAGCTCCTCATTCAATATTTTTATGAAGGTTTGCTTCCCATGAACAGGTACTTAGTGGATGTTGCATCTGGAGGAGCCTTAGTGGAAAAGACACCAGCTGCAGCCCGGGACTTAATTTCAAAGATGGCTCAAAATGCACAACAATTTGGTACCAGGTTGAACACTCCCATGAAGACTGTCAATGAGGTTGGTTTTGCTGCACCTATGGACCGAAGGAGAATAGAAAATAGGCTGGAGGAACTCACTTCAATGGTTCGCCAGTTAGCCCTTGATCGAAACCAGCCCCAGCAGGTATGTGGCATTTGTTCATTATCTTCACATGTGACTGATCAGTGCCCACAATTGCAGGATAACACAGAATCATGCAATGGAATCTTCCCTGGAAGACCGTTTCAGCAACAGCCACAATAGAATAGGTATGATCCTTATGCTCCCACCTACAATCCGGGCTGGAGAGACCATCCCAACTTCAGATATGGGGGTGCTTCAACTCAACCATTCCAACAGAGGTTCAATGCACCGGGTCAGAGTAATGCCACACCAATGAAGCAACAAGCACAGACATTACCCAAGACAGAACTGAGCTTGAATGACATAGTGCAGCAATTGGTTGCCAATACTCTCAAATTCCAACAACGGACTGACACCACCATATAGAATTTGGAGACACAGATTGGGCAGTTAGCAACTAACATAAATGAGCTAAGGAGTCAAGGCTCGGGTCAGCTACCTTCACAGTCAATATCCAATCAAAAGGGGAATGTGAGTGCGATCATGCTGCGTAGTGGTAAAGAAGTGGATGTTCCAGAGAAGACACAAGAAGAAACTGGTAGAAAAGAAGAGCAGCAGCCCTCCTCAATCCAAGAAGCCAAGCAGCCAAATTCCAGCTATCAAGAATAAGGAAAGTCTTCCAACAACCAGCCCCTGCCATTTCCACATCGAGCAACACAAAACAAGAAAAGAGCAGAGGCCGAATTAGATAAAGAGATTCTGGAGACATTCCAGAAAGTGGAAGTCAATATACCCCTCCTTGAAGCCATCAGACAGATCCCCAAGTATGCAAAATTTCTCAAAGATTTGTGTACGCACAAGAGGAGATTAAGAGGGAACGAACAAGTCAACCTTGGGAGGAATGTTTCAGCTCTCATACAACCTGCCATGCCAAGGAAGTGCAAAGATCCAGGGACGTTTTCCTTTCCTTGTACTATAGGAGACATGCAATTTAGTAATGCTTTGCTAGATTTAGGTGCATCCATTAATGTTATGCCTAACTCTATCTATGCTTCTTTGTAGTGTGGTCCTTTGAAGCCAACAGGAGTGGTTGTCCAGCTAGCTAATAGAAGCACAACCTACCCCTCTGGAGTCTTGGAGGATGTCCTGGTTAAGGTTAAGGATTGTATCTTCCCTACTGATTTTTATGTTTTAAATATGGAAGATGACAATTTACATGAGCATGCACCTCTCATCCTAGGTAGACCATTTTTAAAAACTGCAAGGACTATCATCAATGTGCATGAGGGTACACTTTCCATGGAATTTGCTGGTAGCACAATTCATTTTAACATACTTGATGCCATGAAATGTCCCCCTGAAGATCATTCCACTTTGCAAGTTAACTTAATTCAATTGTTGGTTGATGAAGCATGCACTAAGTCTTGTGATTTAATTGATGCATTCCCCACTATTCATGACCTTCTAGATTCCTTCATCGGTCCTGATTGTAGTAATGAGAGTGATCCATGTGATGCATGTTCTGAGATTGCTGCATTTCTAGATAATCATGATTCTGATATTCAAATTGAGCATGCACAATCTAATTCTTATACTTCTCCTGGGGAGGATAGTGTTTCTACTAACCATGTTGAACAGGTAGACAGTACCCTTGAGATAAAGGCAAGAAGGTTAGTCCCTTCATTACAGCAACCACCATCCCTTGAGTGTAAGCCTTTGCCCAAGCATCTTAAGTATGCCTTCTTGGAGGATAGCGAAAAGCTGCCAGTCATCATCGCCAATAACTTGCAGCTTGACCAAGAGAAAAGATTGCTGGATCTACTCAAGAGGAACAAACGAGCAATAGGCTGGACCTTGGCGAACATACCAGGTATTAGTCCTTCTTTGTGCATGCACATGATTCATTTAGAGGAAGGAGCCCGACCAGTGAGGCAGCCACAGAGGAGACTCAATCCCACCATCCTAGATGTGGTCAAGAAAGAGGTAAGTAAGTTACTTTCGGCTGGTATCATTTATCCTATATCTGATAGCAAGTGGGTGAGTCCAGTGCAGGTTGTCCCCAAGAAGACAAGTTTCACAGTGGTGGCTAATGAAAGAAATGAGCTAGTGCCCATGAGAGTGCAGAACAGCTGGAGGGTCTGCATCGACTATAGGAAGCTCAACCAAGCAACCAGAAAAGATCATTTTCCCCTTCCATTCATCGACCAAATGTTGGAGAGGTTAGCAGGTAAATCTCATTATTGTTTTCTTGATGGTTTTTCTGGTTATTTTCAGATATGCATAGCACCAGAGGATCAGGAGAAGACCACATTCACTTGTCCTTTCGGCACTTTTGCCCATCGGAGGATGCCATTTGGCCTATGTAATGCTCCAGGTACGTTCCAGCGGTGCATGATGAGTTTATTTTCTGAATTTCTTGAGCATTGTATGGAAGTATTCATGGATGACTTTTCTGTTTATGGCACCTCATTTGATGACTACTTGGTTAGCTTGGGTAAAGTTTTGGAAAGGTGTGTTGAGAAAAACCTTGTTTTGAATTATGAAAAATGTCACTTCATGGTTGAGCAGGGCATAGTCTTAGGTCATGTGATCTCCAAACAGGGTCTTAGGGCATAGTCTTAGGTCATGTGATCATTTTCCTTAATTTTTCCTATTTTCTCCTATTTTTCAAACATTTCTCCCTTCCGAAAAATCATAATAAATACCAAACACCCACTTTTCCCAAATATTTTTACATAAACCATCCTAAAATAATTTTATAAAAATTATAAAATTAAAATCAAGGAAAACCTGGATCTCACGCGCCCTCACACGCTGGCGCGTGGGTGTGGCTGGGGTCCGCGCGTGCAGCCACATGCGTTGTCTTCTCCGGCCTTCTTCTCCGGCTTCGGCGATCTGCAACAACCTCTGATGATCAATCTAATTGCAGGGCTTGAAGCTCTTGAAGAGGTGACCTTGACTGCACCTTCAAATGTCGGAAAAAGTCACCGGAAGAGGGTTTAAAACTCGGTTACAGGTCTCGGCTCCGGCAAGCTCGTTTTTCCGGCCAACCCCTTAAAACCTTGTTATTTCTACACCAATCGACTCCAAATGCTCCAGAAACAATCATCACAACCCAAGGAACAAAAGCCCCTTATCCCAGAAGCTCGATTCAGCCTAAAATGAGAGAAATTTTGATCGATTTTTGCTTCAAACCTCTCAGCCGAGAACCCTTTTTATACTCATTTTTGACCTGATTCCCCACCATATCTTGCTTGTTCTTATCCCATAAGCCCAGATCTAGCCTCCAAACCAATCGAAAAGCTCCAAATCACGAGCTATAACCTCAAAAAATCCGGTCGAATCGAACATCCCATCTGCCATTAAAATCGATCACCTCGATGTTTTTTTCTGGCCAATAACACGCTCAAATGGTTCCATCATGGCCTGAAGACTACCCTAGAGTCTCCGGACGGCCTTCCCGATGCCTCAGAGGCGGCTGTCGGTAGCCACAGAGCGGCCGGTCAGTTTCCCACTATGCATTTTTTGTTGTTTTGCATTTTAGCCCATAGCCAACTTCTAATTGAATTTCCTCCCAATCCTACATACCCTAGACTATCTAACACTTCCACTACTACCCATAAGTTCCATATTTTTCATTTCCCTCAGAAATTTCTAAAAAGCTCACCATTTCGACCTCCCTCGAGTAGTTTACAAAATCTGCACTTTTGCCCGAATGTCCCTAATTGCGTGTTTTTTACTTCAATCCTTCGAAAATCTCTTGATTTAGTTGCATATCACTTATTTGGATAATTTTACCTTTATTGGCTTGCTTGACAAAGTCCCTCATCCTTCGGTTGTATTTTGAATATTACACGCAGGCCCGAAACTATAATAAATATCCTTTTGACCTCATAAATTTTGAAAATACTCTTAATATTAAATACTGGAAATTACAATACATGGGACAAGCCCCACTGCTCGCTAAACCCAAGGAGGGAGAAAAGTTGACCTTGTATTTGGGAGTATCCCAACAGGCTCTTAGTGCGGCCCTCGTCCGAGGGGAAGTAGGGGTGCAGCACCCCATATATTACATCTCCAAAAGCTTGATCGATGTAGAAACAAGGTACACACTGATTGTAAAATTGGCTTACTGTTTAATAATGGCATCAAGAAAGCTACGGCTTTATTTCCAAGCTCATGAGATTGAAGTCTTGACCAAGTACCAGCTGAAGCAAATCTTGCAAAAGCCGAATACCTCGGGTCGCTTACTAAAATGGTCTATCGAGCTCGCTCAGTTCGATATAAAGTACAAACCAAGGACAACGATAAAGGGTTAGGCGTTGGCAGATTTCATTGCCGAGTTCACTAGACCGATTGACAAAGAAGTCTAGAACTTGAAAGTGTCATCCTGGAAATTATACGTTGACGGATCATCAAGTGAACAAGGAGCGGGAGCGGGGGTTATGTTAATAAGCCCCGAGGGTCACAAAATCCTCTGCACCCTGAGATTCGGGTTTTCGGCCACCAATAATGAATTTGAGTACGAGGCCCTATTAGTAGGGTTCCGCCTAGCAAAGGAAATATGAGCTGAATCCTTGGAGATCTTCAATGACTCTCAACTAGTTGTCAATCAAGTACGGGGAGAATACCATGCAAGAGATACAAAGATGGTGGCATACTTACAAAATGTACGCGAACTCTTAGCCACTTTTGAAAAATATGAAATGCGCCAAATCTCCCGCTCCCAGAACTCTCATGCAGACATGTTAGAGTTGGAAATGTATACCCTAAAGACACGTTTTGTTTAATTTATAGTAATGATGTTTCTTTTAGTCAGTTTATGGCACATATATTATTTGCATTTAATTGTTGGAAAAGTGTCCATGCTATTAAGTAAGTGATTCATGTGATGGGTCGTTCTTCACAGTTAGGCATGAATCATGGGTACTTAATAAGCAAGAAAATATTACTCTTGATTTTTTGATAGAATTGGGCATTCTATCATGATAAGATCATTGTGCAATAGATCCTAATGGAGGATGGCTTGCCTTAGCAAGTAAACAATCCGTTTACTCTAATTGTACAAGCGCATTTGGAATGCGTAGAGTGGACCTGTGATAGAAGCTAATGACAAAGTACTAATTATCATGGAGCTAGTCTATCACTGCTACTACGTGGACGAGTACTCTAATACTTGAGTATTAGTTGGTGGTCTAGTGAACCTAGAGCTATATTCTTAGATTCACTGTAGGTGAGGTCTATCAAAGATCAATAACCTTGTGAGTTGGGAGTATGGTTTCTAATTAGCTAAGACAGACTAATACAAGATAGTTTATGTGATTCACCCCTTGTGATTGTCCAAGCATAATCAAATAATCCAGGGCCCTGGGAATGTGACTTAAGAGTGTGTGCTTCTGGGTAGCTCCCAGTGATAAGCAAGTACATTCGAGTAGTCACGGATTATTGGACTAGTGATCTAAGGATGGTAGAAATCATTTAGAGAGGTGTTAGTACATTATTCCTTTCTAAATGATGGGTGGTACGCAGAGGGGTATTTTCATCATTACACTAGTAGGTCAAAGACATTGCACATGCAAAATTATTCGTGGGGTCAGTGTTACCATATGGTGATAGTTGGAACACTTAGAATGACAAAATATAGCTACTGGGTAGCAGGGGTATTTTGGTCATTTTAGTAGCCATGAATAATTTGTCTTTTGGTCCCCGGGGTAGCTCGATATAACTCATGTATTATTTAATACATTTGGCTTGTTGGGTGAATTACATTGAGAGAGAATTATTTTATTCAGAATGGTCCATAATTAATTGGGCTAGAATAAAATAATAGTTCATTGGTTTTTTAATTAATTAATTGGGCTAACCCAATTAGAAAATTAATTAAATGAACTTGGCCCACTAGGGTTTTTACCCTAGGGTTCTCCCTCTATATATTCTCTCCTTGGTTGTTTTTCATCAACAGGTTTTTTTTTACTCTTCTTCACCAAAAGAGAGGCTAAGAGTTCTTGAGTCATACCTTGGAAGATCAAGAGAACATTCAAGTTCTGATGCGAAGGAGCCGAAGGATTGCAGGACAGCCGTCATCTCCACCACGCGAAGAAGCTCCCGCCCCTCCTCCTCCTGTCGCTTCGTTTCGTCCGGTGATCCGAAGGAAAAGTAAGTTTCCTAGATTCTAATCAATACGAGTAAAGTTTTTCTCAAAAATAAAGAAAAAACGCTTTCGTTGCATGCTATGTATCCTCGTGATGGTCCTTCAGTTAGCTCACCTAGCAACTGCCCAGGATGCGGAATTCTTGGGAGACATACCTGTAGATTTTTTAGCTAGCCCAAGCACAGAACAACGAGCTGAAACGTTGGCGATCACGGTGTCCCAAAACTCATGGATGATTCCCATTCTAGGGTATCTACAAGACTGGAAACTGTCGAAAGACAAATTGGAAGCACGTCGGCTGCGAGCTTGAGCAGCTCGATATTGCATCTATGAAGATAGACTGTACAAGAGGGGGTTCTCAGCCCCACTCCTGAGGTACATTAACGGCACCGATTGCCAGACCGTGCTGGGAGAAATTCATGCAGGTTACTGTAGTAACAATGCTGGGGCACTTTCACTGGCACAGAAGGCACTCTGGTAAGGGTTTTATTGGCCCACCATAAAGCAAGATGCCATAGAGACAGTCAAAAAATGTGAAAAATGCCAAAGATTCGCCAAGATTTGGCAAGCTCTGCCAAGTTATTTGCAACAGATGAGCAGCCCATGGCCTTTTGCTATTTGGGGCATGGATCTAATCGGGCCACTCCCAACGGCCCGCGAAGGGTGCAAGCATGCCATAGTGGCAGTCGACTACTTCACTAAATGGGCAGAAGCCAAAGAGCTCACATAGATTACCAGTTCGAAGGTACAAGCATTTACATGGATAATATCGTCTGTAGGTTCGGAGTGCCACAGCGAATAATAACAAACAACGGGACCCAATTCACTAGCGAACAATTCATCCAATTTTGCGAATCAATGGGGATCCGGAAAAGTTTCACCGTCGTAGAGCACCCCCAGGCCAATGGACAGGTCGAAGCTGTCAATAAAATAATCAAGCAGACCCTGAAAATAAAGCTTGAAGCTATAAATGGGGCTTGGGTGGACGAACTGCAAACAGTGCTCTAGGCTTATCGCACAACAGCTCGGAGCAGCACTGGAGAAACCACATTCTCAATGGCGTATGGATCGGAGGCTATGATCCCTGCTAAGAATGAAGTGGCCAGCCACCGGAGGGCCACCTTCAATTCAGATCACAATAACGAGCTACTAGCGACAAATCTGGACTTGCTTGAGGAAATAAGGGATGTAGCTCGTATAAGGGTCGCCGTCTATCAACAAAGCGTGGCGCGATATTACAACAGAAATGTTCGAATTCAACATTACGACGTCAGAGATTCGGTATTACGCCTGGTACTCCCAGGAGCTTGCACGACTAGCGATGGCACCCTAGGCCCTAACTGGGAAGGTCCATTTATCATCAAAGAAAATCTGGGTAACGGAGCATATCATCTGGAAAATATGGACTGGATTCGTCTCCCACGAGCTTGGAATGCGGAACACCTTCGTCCTTACTTCCAATAAATGTAATTGTTCTGACCTATGCTCCAAAATTCCTTCATCAAAAAGTACGTGCATGATTCTGATTGGAGTTTATATATCTTTATGCATCACGCTTTATTGAACAGAATGTCTCTAAAATGAGGGGTCATGAAACCATGGTTTGCGAGATGAAACCCATTCGACTTGGCCATCATGCTATGGTTTATGGTTTGATTGAGCATCTGCCTTGGTACGCCCCTCAAGCTGTGGTTTACGAGCTGAGAACCATTCATCTTAACTTAATGTCATGGTTTGGAACCTACTGAGCAACCACTCCCATAAGTGATTTCGAGTCAGGAATCACTAGCTGGGGTCCTTTCATCCTGACTCAGGTCATGATCTGCGACCCACCTGGGTGTTCCCTCTCGGTTCAATTAAAACTTATAAAAGCCATGGTGTGTTAGCTGAGGTTGTAATACGGTTTACCTGGACGCACAGCTCAGCAATGCAAGTTAATAAAATAACAAGCCATGATATGTTAGCTGGGGTCACCCTATGATCCACCTGAACATATAACTTGGCGATACAAGTTGGAGTTTCACTAGCTGGAGTCCCTTTATCTTGGCTTAAGCCATGGTCTGCGACCTACCCAGGTGTTCACTCCCAATTCGTTAAACTTGTCAGGAGCCACGATATGCTAGCCGAGATCGCTACACAATCTCATATCCTAGCAGATTTTTCATGTTAAAACGTGTTAGCTAAGGTCCGTCTTAATTCGCCTAAATAAGACTATTCGCGACCTACTGGACACGCATCCTAATTATTAATTATCATATTCATCAAATCACGAGTTGCTTGGCCACGGTGCGTTATCTGAGATCGCAAGGCGACCTACTTGGGCGTATATCTCGCTTGTTAAATCTGCGAGCTGGGAATTATTTGGCCCTATCTGGACTTATATTCGGACGATTCATTCTCAAGTTATATTCTTGGAGACTTCTTCCAAGTTAAACTTTTGAGCTTGTCCTGGTATACAGAAGTTTGCTGAAGTTCTTTTCGAGTTATATCATGAAGATTGGTTCAAGAATTATTTTATCAGGACTTCGTTAGAATTTAAGTTTGATTGGCTTGAGTTCATGAAGAAATTTAAAGCAAAGATACACGAGTACAGAAAATGTTCCATTTCATTGAATAAATGCTCGTGTTACAAAAAAAATAAAAATAAAAAATAAATAATGTGGGAGTCCTAGCTAGGAGGGGTGGTTGCTTCGACAGACTGGGCCTCGACGGGCTGGAGGATGTCAGCAGACTGAGTCGGCTGAGAATCGATAGCTCTGGAAGGAAGAACCTCGGCAACCTTCGAAGGTTGTGCCTCGACAATCTTACTGGGCTGAACCTCCACAGCCTTAGATTGCTCATCCTGAGTAGCTGGCGTCATGACCTTTGACGAATCAAGCGGGGTGGCAGCTTCGGCGTCCTCAGCAGCCTCGGCCGCGTACTGTTTCACCTTCTCGATGGCCTGCGCACCAAAGAAGGAGAAATCCATCTCAAGATGGTTCAGCCAGAGAGTGTACAGGAACGACGAACAGGTGTCGGATTTGACTTCTTTGCGTACTGAGTCCATCCAAGCCCCCACCTCTGCCTTGATATCATCGATGGTCCTTTTTGCGATCTCCTCGCACTAGACGGCTCGATCGTCAGCCTGTTTCCGCTCTACCTCGGCCGCTTTTAGCTTGTCTTGGGTTTCTCGCAAACACTCATTGGCTTTCTTCAGCTCGTCGGTGAGCTTTGAGTTGGCAGACTGCCACTTATTCTTCAACTGGTGGAGCTCCTCGTCGAGGTCTTTGTTTTTCTGCGTCGCCTCCCTCAGACGCGTCTCGGAGCCCTCGACCTCCTTCCGGGTGGAAAAGAGCCCGGCCTCTAAAGTTTTCTTCTCCCTCTCGAGCTTCACGAGGTCGACTTGGAAAGATGTGTTCACCGCATCTAACTGCGTGTCAAAATCCAGGTGCTGCTACTTGTGCTTCATGGAGGCGAGAGAAAGCTATGGAAAAAGAAGAGTTAGCTCAAGAAAAAGGGCGAGCCAAGAAATTGAGATACAAAAAAGAGTAACTTACCACTAAGCTGTGACGAGCCATATACTCGTAGAGAGCCACCCTTTTCAGCCTGGCATCATCCAAGGGCTTCACGACCGTACCCAGGAGGGTAGGTATGGAGTCTAGAAGAGGGCCGATGAAGGTCCCTCTTGGAAGGTCTTCCAAGGCTCGCTCTCTTTCGGGGACCTTAGCCTTTTTCCTTCTATCATCCTCCTGCTGCGAAGGCTGGTCGGGTCTCCTTTTAAAGCCCATAGTAGGGACCTTCTGAACCTCCCTCGCGACCTCCTTCCTGCGACCTCTGCTCGGATTACAATCTTGAGAGGCAGAAGCTCGCTGTCCTGATCGTTGAAGGGGGCACTGTTGTTGTGTCTGGGGAAGATGTAGGTGTTGCCTTGGTTCTCGCTGTTGTTGGCTATGTTGTTGCTGCTGGGGTTGTTGTGGGTGTTGTTGTTGTTGAGACTATGATTGAGGTCACGATTGCTCTTCCCTCCCTCCCTATGAACTCGAGCTCGGGGTTGCAGACGAAGTGGCACCAGATCTGACCCTAGACCTTTTCGGTTGGACGAGCTCAAGATCCACCATGCCTCCAGCTTGGCTGCTAGGCTCAGGCACTTGGAAGGCGGACGGGAGGACCTTTGTGCCAAGGACGCCGACGTGGTTCCCCTTTATAAGCTCGATGTCAAGGGAAGGAGCAAGCTTGTGATTCCTGAGTAGCTCGTCGATTATCTCAAAATTCTCCGAGCCCAAGCCCGCGACAACAAGCTTGTTCAGAACGTCGGTCTCTTCGGCTGGTAGGAGTGGTTTCCTGCCTCCAAGGTCTGCATGGCAAAGCTAAATGTTAGAAACATAAGGTGAAACAAAGCGACCTAGGCCAACTAGTGTGCCTTTACCTGGAGTAAGCATGAAGCTAAAGTTGTTAAGCAACGAAAGCGAAGGGCAAGAGACAAAGAACCAACTGGACTTATAGTCGCCCATGTAGAATTTCCCTTTTACCCTTCCTTAAGGAAGAATGGCTTTGTATTGCGAAGGACGAGCTGCCAAGTAATACATCCCGTCCTTGGCATTCTTAAAGGAAAAGATAAATCTAACTAATTTTGGTGATGGAGGGGGGAGACTGTTCCCAAGAAGTAAAACGGTTAACGAAGTAAGTTGGGCATATGAATTCGGTGTCAATTGAAAAGGTGTGAGTTTGACATCGTTCATAAGGGCAAGATGGTATGGAGCCATAGGGAACCTAAAACCGGACACAAGGTGTTGGGGGCTAATGGCTATGAAGTTAGATGGTGGATAGGCTGTGTGAGAGCTCGAAGCAAGGATATATACAAGGCAGTCCCAGGAGAGACGAAACTCCCGAATACTAGACGCCACCTCGTGATGTTTGGCTTTGGATGGAAATCATTTGAAAACCTCATGCCCCGTACTTCCTTCAGCGACCTGATCTTGGACCTCTAGGTCGGCTTGGGAAGAAGTCACGTCAACGACCTCCTGAGATTGCGAGCTCGTGCCCTCAAAATCTTGGCCCTCCATCACAAGGCAATCTTCGGAGTTTGAGGTATCATTTTCTCCTACGATATGGTTGTAGCGCTTTTGACCTGAATTTTTGCGGATGTGGTCGGACATCTATAAAGAGAAAAAAGGGACAGTCAGGTCGCAGGTCGCGAACCAAACCTTAAAGAACTAGAAAAAGCCCTAAAAATATCCCCTATTTTTTTGACCGAGCGCTTTACAGCAGGGAGCCGCCTAAGGCGGAGGGGCTGTAACTGCGAGCCTGGTATTCCATAGGAAACTAATCCTAAGGTCATTGTAATACCCAATAACTTTGTGTTATTATTTTAAAGGAAAATTGGAAATTCAGGAAAGTTAAGTATCTGAAAAGCCCAAAAAATTTACCGAATCAACCGAAGGGAGTACCCTAAGGCTTAAATGTCTAAGGAAATAGGAATGCCTATAACAAGCATCTCGAGGCATGATTTTTAGGATCAAAAGAAATGCAATCCGAAACGATTTTTAGTACCGCAAAAATGCAGCCGTCATTTAAGCTGCAAAATAGAATTCTAGTAGGAGACTCCCGAAATGATAACGGAAGCTATGGGAAGCTTCGGTTTGTTGAGAAGAGCAACCCTTTAGAGGTTTCAGGAAGAAACGAGTAGGTTTAAAGCCTAAACGGAGAAACAGGCCTAAGTGTAATTTTCTAAAATTGCTCGAGAGGGGTCAAAATGTCATTTTTTGCAAAAGTGACAAAGAGGAAATTGAAATATTGGAACTTAAGGGGCTCAAATGAAATTAAATAAAGTGTAGGGGTCGTGAGGAAAGGGGCCAAAATGGAAAAATCGAATCTAAGGGGGGCGAATCTGTAATTTCAGAAACTCCATAGCCATGGTTTCTGACAATGGCGCCCAAGCTCTGGCCAGCCGTTTCAGGCAATGGGCTAGCACGATGGATGGTCGGGGATCTCGTTAGAGTCATCATGAGCCGACAATAGCCACCGGAGTGGTCGAAATTTCGAGAAAATCGGCCAAGAAAGCTAGCCGAAAATGGGATGCTTGCAACTCGCTTTTGCAGGCGAATATCAATGCTTTTGGGTCGATCTAGGGGTGGTGAAGACTCCTAAGGCAATGGGCAAGCCATCCAAGGCCATTTCGAAGCTCGACATATAAATAGAGCTCTTGATGGCCGAAATTTTCAAAAGTTGGAGGCTCAAATCGAGGGCTATTTCAAACAAATTGAGAGGTAAGGATAGAGGGTTTTGGTTACCCATAGGTTGGAGATCATATATGGAGAATTTGGTGAGCAACTGAGCATAAACGAAGCCAAATCGAAGCCTCGTCGGAACCCTAGGCGGACCGCCTGGCCGAAAGTTTGAGGCCTTCATTGAGCCACTTTCTGACCTCTTTTGGAGCCCATTCAAGTACCCCTAGGATCAACTGGACATAAGCTTCATCGTGGTATAATTTTTGCATTTTTACGGCAAGCCGTGGCCGGAGAAGATGACCAGTGCGTGGGCCCCACGTGCCAGTCTCACTCGCCCTAGCACGGGCCAGCGATTGTGGGTGCGTGCGGGCTTGGTTTTCATGCAATTTTTTTTAAATAACTTAGAAAAATATTTTATAATTTCCTATGTAAAAATATTTATAGAAAAATAGGTGTAGGTATTTATTTTAGAATATTAGTAAGGAAAAATTTAGGAAAAATAGAGAAAAAAGCAAGAAAATTGAGGAAAAATAGATTTTATTGATTATTTAAACAAATATCTTGTCTAGGGTGCTTTGGGAAGTGAGGTGAAACATTTGGTGCAAATTTCAAGATTGGCACGCAAAATGAGGCAGTTTGCAAACTTTTTGAGGCATCCCGATAACTGTGAAATGTGAGTGGTTTTGTCCCTATATCTCATATATGATATGATTTCCTTGCTATGCATAATATTTTCATATGTTATGATCATTTTCGTTCATATACTGTTGCATGGGAAAACGTGATATATGCACAACACGATATTTTTATCATATTGAAACTCGTGCAGTGGATTGGGATATTACCCTAAGAGTGTAGCCGAAATTCTCCTAGGGCAAATAATGGAACAACGTTAGGCGTATCCTACAGAGGTTTGGCATTCTGCTTAGGGTTCCGTGCTGGGCTGGTGGGCCTGGGAAGTTTCATTATGGGTATATGTTTATAAGTGTCCATGCATCATTCATTTATGCTTATCTAACCGTCACTTAGGAGATTTCATCTTCTAATTTTAGATTATGTCCCTGGAATATTCCACGTTCCAGGCGAGGCAAGCAGCTGGAAGGGCAAGGAAGTGGTCAAAGCATGATCGCGGTAGAAATTTTGTGGGTCCCATGTGGGACTAGGACTATCTGTTTATTTCAGATGTATTGTTTAGATTTTTATATTATCTGTAATGTTATGTTAGGTGAGCGATATGTATGTACCTGCATATGTTATGTTTTTGAGGTTTGCTACATGTTCTGATCTTGCTTCCGCTATGTTTGAAGGGTATTATTCCTTTACTATGTATGGAGTGTTATTAAATAAACGCTATGTTGAGGATTTATTGCCGATTTATGTTTGATGAAAAAAAAAAATCCTAACATATATTAATGCCCTGGAAGACGGGGTGTTACAGTCATTGTGTCTGAAGGCTCAGTAGATGCCGAACCAACTGATTCGAGTCGCTTCCTCGAAAAATGGAAGCGACATTGATAGAATCGGTAAGACCAGAGAAACCACCGACGGCTAACCGACGATGGACGGCCTTAGAAAAAAAAGAAGAAGAAAATAAAGAAAGTCGCAGCAAACTTACCAAACACTGAGCCTGACGTCTGTATGGAAACTTGGAGCAAGCACCGGACGGGAACGGTCAGCGTCTGAAAGCACGGTAGCAATGGAAGCCTCGAGAAAAGAAGACAAAAGCAAGAAGGGATTTCGAAATAGCGTGAAAGAGGGAAAAGAGGGACACCCCCCACTATTTATACCTCTAGCCTGATTAATCTCAGCCGTTGGATCTAAAAATGACTTACCGCTTGCTCCACATCTAGCAGTCGCATGATAGCTTGTGGGTTCCACAGGCATAATCATGCGTAGTAATGGGGGAACGTGTGCACTAAATGTGCCGCAGACAAGGCGTGTTGTGGGAACGACGAGATTTGAAGCAATTGGGTAGAAGTCGGAGAAGTGGGTCAACAGCTGGCACACGTCAGCCCCTAGTGCGAAGATCGCACCGCGAGCTGGGGGCTTGTGTTATACGCATTTCCCGCATCACTCCTTATGGGCCATACTCAGTCCAATGGGCCAGCCCAATCACCCAGAGCCTCGAAGGTCCAGGCAACCGCGTTAAAGAAAGCCCATACACCATCAAAATTCGAGGCTCATAAAGCGAGCTCCTTTCGAGCTTCCGGTGAAGCCTCTAACGAGCTCTCAGCGATTGACTAACGAGCTCCCAGTAAAACCCTCAGTTCGCTGGACCGTCCAGATCGCTGGCTTAAAACCTCAAACTCGCATAAATGGCAAAGTTGCTCAGAAGTCAGAGGTAGGGTCCATTTACATTATCTGCAACAGCCCATGCTCCTCGTAATGAGGATCCCACTCCCGGTTTTGTATAGATGATAAGAATTGTTTGTCCCCGTTATATCATCTTTATATTTCTATATGTTATCCATATTGTAAGGACCCCTCATTATAAATAAGAGTCAGAGATACCATAAGGGGGCAAGGAGAATAATCAGACACCGCCATTCTGAAAGAATAATCAGAGTGCGATCGTGGAGTAGGTATCGTTTTGGCCAAACCACGTGAAAATTGCTTGTGTTGACTCATATATGGGATCTTTGTTTTGTTCTTCTTAACATTTTGAACTCACTAACCACGGCCCAAAACGAATCACGATCGGCTGAAATTGAACGTCGACAATTATTTATTTCCAAATTTCGGGGTGTTACAAAAGATAAGTCATAAACTTATAGCATTGAGATTATTTTTATGGATGAATATGTTTTTATTTTCTTTATAAATTTATTGTTAATTATTTGTATAGATTTTTCCATCAAATTTATAGGGTTGAAGGATTCATGCAATAATCAAGCCTTCATTTGGTTCGATCTTTCAAAATATTTATTTGTAAAGAATAATTGTATTTTATACGTAATTTTATATTTAGATACAACAATTGAAATACAAGACTACAAGTCACAAATATAAACTAAACTTTATGCGGAAGACTACTGTTATAGATGTTGTGGATAAAAGTTTTTCAATACAAAATTTTTGTTGGTCCCTTGACACACACAATGGCCACTCAAGAGGGGGGTGAATCGAGTGATTAAAATTAATTGAATCAAATTCTTCCTTTTTAAAACTCTTGAGATTTTCTTATAAATAAAATACCCTTATTATAAATATATATGTTGTTTGAAAATGATAGCAATATAAATACACAAACAACCACAATAATCGACACAAGAAATATAGTGGTTCGGTGTCTTCAACACCTACTCCACTCTTTCAAGGTCAACCTGACACTTGAGGTTCTACTAAAACCACACCTAGGTTTTTAACAAGCTTACTTAGGGAACTTTTACACAACACAGAGATTTTCTCCTTAGCTCACCCTAGAAACTAATACAACAAAACACACCTAGATTACTTGGGCTCTAGGAGGCCACTCACAATCCACAATAAATACAAATAATCAATCCTATGTCCAACACACTTGGACTAAAATGGATACCAATATAAGAACAATATACAAGGCAAATATGCAAATACAATGATATAATTTTTACCAACTTGGAGAGAATATCTTCTTCTCCTTTGCCTTGGGCTCCAATAGATGTATTTTTGAGCTTAAGCCTTGGATTGCTTTGAAATGCATGCTTGAGAGCTTGGAAGTGCTTTAGGATGATAGATCTTGATTGTGCATTAGCCTTCTCCAAAAATCCCACATTGATATTTATACTAGAGCTTCCAACGGATCTGTAACGGTTAGAAAAAATTCGACTTTTAGAACCGAGAGTCGACTTCTCTAAAACAGGAGTCGACTCCTATTTGAAGTAGGAGTCAACTCTAGTTATACAAGAGTCGACTTCTCTAATGTTAGAGTTGACTCTTCGAAAAACATCAATGCTGCTAGGTCGACTCTGCATCAACTACTCTCGACTGGGTCGCCTCTCACTTTGCAAGAGTCGACTCCAGCTGAAGGGGAGTCGACTCTAGATATATAAGAGTCGACTTTTAGGCCAAATTTTATAGAAAATGGATTTTAAACATATAGCAAATGTTTGAAGGCATAATCCATATAGCATGAATACACTACAAGTTATTTCCATTTCTCATTTTATTTTATTTATATTTTACCTTCCATTTACTTTAATACATAAATGTAAATAACAAAGTACCCCCCATTTGGATTCAATAAAAATATCTAAAAAATCAAAATCCAAATAGATAAGAAAGTAGATTTTGGGTTTTAGTACAAAATCGGAATTTAGCGATTTTACCACCCCCAAAATAGATACCTTCTATTTCTGGAAAAATTCGTTAAAAAACATTTTAACACTAATGAACATTAACTATGAAAATACTGGGAGTTAGTTTTTCAAAAAGAAAATATTTTTTTATATGTTCCCTTATAGCGTGCTAATATTCCAGACTTAGAAAAATATCATTATTTGGTTTATTTTAATACACAAAATAATATAATACTTAAGACATATCAAAAATACATTAGAGGTTTTAAATATACCAAAAATAGTTTTACTAAAATTATATTTTGTTAATCATCAAAACACACAATAGGTTGATTGGAGCAATTTGGCTCAACAATTTTATCTTCAAATTATTTGCTAATATTTTGAGTGCAATTGAATTTGATGAAAATTAATTGTTTGGTAAGTATAAAGTTGATTATGCAATTATTTATATCCTTAAAATTGATATTTTTTTAATTTTATTAAAGATATAATTGGAGAGGTTGTTGACAGTAACAATGTTAAGTGCCAAGAATCTTGTGAAATGATAAGCGAGAAAATTGTGAAGCAAGAAAAAGATAATGTTTTTTGAAATTTTTTTATCATGATATATTTTAGCAATCTATATAAGATGACTTTATCCCGTTATGTGTCACTTTAATTCCATTAGATCCAATATTACCTTTTATATTCTAATATATTTTTAGTTTGATAAAATATTGTTAATGATTTGCTGTTTCAATGTAAATTATGTAATAGCTTTTATTTTTATTATAATATTTATATATTATAAATTTTATAACATATTAAGAAAAGTGATCTTATGAGATTAGAATTAGATAAAGTGAATTTAATATAATTCTAATATTTATATATTAATAACTATATAACATATTAACAAATTAGTACCACCATATAATCATAAATATAATAATTGTTTTGTTATACATTGAACTTATATAAATATTTTTGTATTTAGTTTAAATTATCATACTTTATTAAATATTTAAGAAACTACTTTGAAAAAGATATTTAAAAAACTAAATTAAGATTAAAATATTTATTTGGATCACTTTCGTACACACATAATCCTTAATTGTTAAAAAATGTAACAACTTACTTAATGTGTTAATTTTTTTTAACACATTAAAAGACTATATATTGAATTAAAGATGTTTTCTATTAACACATTGAATGACAGATAATTAATTAAATATAAATTTTGGTGAAAATTGAGTATTAATAGAAAAAAAATTGTGGTTGTCAATCATGTTAGAGTCATTTAAAATATGGAATTTAATTTTTTTTATTATAAATTTATAAATTTATTTATGATTATTCCTCCCGTGTATCACATGAGTTTAACATTAATAACATATATATTTGATTTTAGTGCTATTTTTATCATAATGCAAAGAAGGCCTCAGGCCCGCTAGAAGAACGCAAATGGAAGTGATCCAGAAAATTAAGAACGAAGCATTATGATTAAAGAACAAGTGACAATTAGGCATATATAATACTTAATTTAAGAAGTTGATTTAATTAATATTGGAGCCCTAGGCGGTGTTTGTTAATCAAGATATAAGGTGAAAAAATTAAAATATGAGATGTATCTCCAACTTTTATCATTTCCAACATGTTTGTTAAGCTTATCTAACCATTATTGAAAAAATCATTATTGACTTCTTATTTTGATTTTTCAAAATATGCATATCTCTCATTCCCTTCAAGATAAACATATTTTGGTTCCTACATATAAGAAAAAAATGACTTATGTGTCCTCTAATGCATTTCAAAGAATTTTAACAAATAATTTGATAAAAATTTAAAAATATTTCTTAACTTTATCTTGATCATTTCATATTTTGATCCGAAAATCATTTTGATTTTATTATGATATTTTTATATTTTTTTTATTTTAACAAATGCTACTTTAGAAAATAAATAATAGTACTTGCGTAAATTAATTATTTTTATAAAATCCACTTCTATTTTCAAATCTTTAACGCTCAATTATTACCTGTCAAGTACTACTTTTCACATTCTCTCACCTAATCTTTCATGAAATGGAGATTGAAATGAATAAACTTTACCCAAATTAGTCACGAAAAGGCTAGGATAAGGCTGGCCAGATGGGCTGAGAAAGTGGGCCTGAGCCATCTAACTGGGGCGGTCTCTGGCTCATTAGCGTATCAAGGTTTATACCTTTCTTATAATACGAGTTGATTGGTTGAGCCAGCAAACTGCGAGATTGCTGGGAGCTTGCTCGAAGCGTAGCTGAGAGCTCGCCCAGATACATTGATAATCTGGAGGCATTACCGGGAACTCGCTAGGTGTTATTATACCAATCTAGGCTTCAGTCACGCACGACCTTGCTCTGAGGGGCTTAGCTTGAGGCCTCTTGGCCCTTTAGCGGTTGGGCCGACCCACCGAGTTAAATTCAGCCCTTATAGAGCAAAACGAGAAATACCCGTAACACATACTTTATTAAATATTTAAGAAACTACTCTCAAAAAGATATTTAAAAAATCAAATTAAGATTAAAATATTTGTTTGAATCACTTTTGTACACACATAATGCTTAATTGCTAAAAAATATAACAACTTACTTAATGTGTTAATTTTTCTTTTAACACATTAAATGACTATATATTAAATTAAGGGTGTTCTCTATTAACATATTAAATGATAGACAATTAATCAATCATAAATTTTATGAAAGACTGAGTATTAATAAAAAAAAAAATTGTGATTATCGATCATGTTAAAATCATTTAAAATATCAAATTTGGTTTTTTAATTTTAAATTTTAAATTTATTTTTGTGATTACTCCTCCTTGCATCGCATGAGTTTAACATTAATAGCATATATATTTGATTTTAGTGCTATTTTTATCATAATGCGAAGAAGGCCTCAGGCCCGCTAGAAGAATGTAAATGGAAGTGATCCAGAAAATTAAGAACGAAGCATTATGATTAAAGAACAAGTGATAATTAGGCATATATAGTACTTAATTTAAGAAGCTGATTTGATGAATATTGGAGCCTTAGAAAATAAATAATAGTACTTGTGTAAATTAATTATTTTTATAAAATCCGCTTCTATTTTCAAATCTTTAACGCTCAATTATTAGTTGTCAAACACTACTTTTCACATTCTCTCACCTAATCTTTCATGAAGTCCGAGATTGAAATGAATAAACTTTACCCAAATTAGTCAATTTCTTGAAAAAGAATCATCCAGCAGAGGCGGATCGCCCCGCGGGGGGGCTAGCCAAGTGGTAAAGAGGTAAACTGAAAGCTTGTCTGGAGGTTCCTAGTGTGGGTTCGATTCTTGGGAAAAGCAGAATGCTTCCTTCTGGGGGAGGACCTTAGGAGTAATATTAGTAGTGCTAAGGTCTATCACCCTGATCATTTGGACACATCCCTCGATTTACCTCCTCAGTGTAGCTCTAGGGGCAGGGTGGCTGAGGACGCCAATAATAGGGCGTAATCCAAAAAAAAAAGGGAGGGGTCGAGTGGGGATAGGTATAGCAACGGGGCATGGCGGGGGCGGCCATCCCCATGTCCCTTCCTGTCGGGGATTTTTGGAATCGGGGCGAGGACGGAGAGGGGACAAAAAAATCTCCGTTTGGTAAATTAATTATTTTTTAACTTTATTTTTTAATTTTTTTAAATGAAATTTAAATTTAAAAATATAAATATAAAATAAACGAAGCGGGTTCGGGAAATTCGGGGCGGGTACCATGTTCCCTGTCCCCACCCTGTTTACTAATCCGGTCAGGGAATCTCCGCCCCATTTGCTTACAAGTCCAATTTTTCTCTTTTAGCCCATATCATAACCCATTCTCATTTTTCCCAAATTTAAAAAACCCGGCCGTCCACTCCTTCACGTTCAGAATTTGATTTCAGTTCACACAAATCGACAGAACCCTCCTCCTTCCTTCCTTCCTCACTTCTTCAGCCCTCTGCCCGTCTCGTCCGTCGTCCAACGCTGAATGGCCACTGATCGCATCCAATACTCGCCGGTCGCCACCACCAATCACCGTTCACTTTCTTTCAAGCATTTTATTGCAGGAGGCAGCAGGGAAATAGCTCAAAATCGCATATTCTCATTTTCTATTTTCCCAACATATTTCTACCTATTTCTTTGACAAAGTGTTATAATGTATTAAGTCTCTAGCTATGTTTTAAAAAGAAAAATAAATTATATGGAATAGGGATTTAGATTTCGAGTTTTAACTACAGGGGGAGTTAGTTGTTTGAACGAGACTTTTTTGTTGGTGGCACTAGGGATGGTACTTTTCTAAATGGTGTGGCAGGGGTCGAAAAGTCTGTGGTTGAGTGTGTTGAGACGAGGACAATACTAGAATGAGTGAGACATAACATGTCTAAAATGAATGATGTGGCTTTCTTGGGGTTTGCTTCTAGTAGAAACATTGTGTGTTGTCATTCGAGGGCTTAGGTGTGACGCTCCATTTCCACTTACGGGTATCACTCGTGAACAATAATCTAAATTGCTCACATGTCCGGCCATTTGTGAAGGATTGACTATGTTTCAACACGAAACACCCTAAGTGAGAACTAAGTTTTGTCCTTCTTTTCCCTTAACCCCAGGATCTACTAGCAGATTTGGTCTTTAACCATACCACACTTGCCTAATTAATTTTTATTAAGATTGCCCCAATCACCATTTTTATTTATTTTAATAATTTTTCTTTCCAAGAATTTCACCGAGCTCCATAAAAATCACCATTTTAATCAACTCATTGATTTTTACCAATTTTGGAGAAAAAAACTCATATAATTTAAATTTTCAAAAATTTTGACATTTTCTCCAAAACTCCCTTTATTTTTAAAAATTCCTCTGGGGGCTCGAAATCAACCAAGAAATGCCCCAAACATTCCCAAATTTTCCAATTTTTTTACAAAAATTTGGCCGACGAGGCTTGCTAGGGCGATCGAGCCCCTACGAGGCCTTGTGGTGCACTGGCTGCGCAGGCTAGCAGCGGGCTGCGCGCGCTTGCTCCCTGCTATGGCCCCCCTGCGGGCCCCAGCTACTGCCACCTGACAACCTCACACTTTTTTTTTTCTCCTCTTAGCCTTTCTAACCCAAAATTTTCAGATTTCTTACCCCTCATACATGCATAAAAAATATCCACTTTTCCAACAAAATCATTTTCTCCAACCCCCATGATTTATTCCAAATAAAATTACATCCATAGTTTTAGGCCTTCACAAGCCATTACCAACCATTAAATTATATCACATGAAGCACATACAACAAATAGGCTTCCCTAAGCTATAAACTCACAAATTAAATAAAACACATGCTAAGACTTCATAAGCTATAAATTTACAAACCCACCAGGAGCCTCTCAACTTCAAGCTTGCAACCTTTCCTTTTTCTCTTGGCACATGAACAACCTATAAGTTGAGGGTAAAACCTCATGAGCCATTAAGCTTAATAAGGGTGCAATGACAATAAATATGAACAAAAACATATCATGTGATGCCAAATGCATGTATGCAACATGGTTAAGGTTTTCGTATCCTCACAACCACCTAGGTTTGAGACTTTAAACTATCCTACCCCATACAACCTCATGGTCATAGGTTCTTGAACACAAACAACATGCCAATGCACACATTTAAAGTTTAAATGCATACTTACAACTTGCAAAGCCACCTCCCTTGGGGCTATCCTTTACCTTAGCATTTTTCGAAGCTTTAAACTCTTCCTAACTTCCTTCCATCCCTTCTTCCCAAGGGACCCTTAAAACAAAAATTAAAGAACTAAGCCACTAACAAGAGAAATAAAAGAGCTTACACAACCTCTAGGTAGAAACCATACCTTTCTTCTTCTATTTCTGTCTCATTGGAAAGCTTCTCCCTTTCTCTTATTTTCTTTCATCTTCTCTCTTTCTTTCTTTCTTCTTCTTCCCTTTCCTTTCTTCTTCAAGGCTCTTCAAATGGAAAAATTTGAGACAAAGGCTCTTTTTCCCTTTCATACTTTTCTTGTCTTGATATCTCAATTTTAGGACTCCATCTTAGCCCTTGATTTCCCTTGGCTTTTTGAGAGAAAATCCTAACCACACAAGAAAGCACAATCCATGTGCTTTTGCCTTGTTTAATCTCATCCATTCATTTTGGAAGAATAAATCTCCACCCTTAAGAGAAAACACACTCTTAATAAATTGGCAATCCATGCCATCCTCCAAGATCCACTTCTAGCCATTGGATCCATTCTTCTTCCAAGACTCAAGCACAACCATTTGATCACTTGAAAATTTTTATTTTATTTTTCAATTAATTTAATTTGACCATTTTCAAGACAAGTCTTGAAAGACATAAATCACCTATTTCCCATTTAAGAAATTCTCTCAATTTTCACACCATTAATGGATGACTAATTTCTTTTATTTTTCATTTTCTTTTTAGGCAACAACATCATGGCTTGCATTTAATGCTTGAAAGACCATTATCTCTCTAATTTGAATTTCATTTAAATGCTCATTCTTGCTTCACAAGATTATGCCATGTGTCACCAACCACCATCTCCCAATTTCTCATTTTATTTTGGATTTTCTTTTAATCCAACACCATCGTGCCTCTCATTAAATTCTTGAAAGACTAAATATAATTTCTTTTGCATTTATTTAAATCTCTCCATTTTACTTGAACCACATAATGCCATGTGTCACTCTAAGGCACCAATCTTGGCTTCCAAGCTTCCATCTCAACCATCCATGTGGTATTACCACTAATTCTCCAATTTATGAAAAATTAATTATTTTATCTCATAATTGAATATTCTTTATTTTCTCATTCTCCACAATTTAATTCCTTTATGGAATTTACTCCAAATTACTAAAATGCTCTTTGTGAATTATTAATCCTATTTATCTCCACATAAATACCAAAAATGGGAATTTAATTCACTTACATTCTTAATTTCACCTAGGAATTATTTTCAATTTACCAAAATACCCATTATTGGACTTCACTATCCAAATTACCAAAATGTCCCTCTCATAGGGCACCATTATTCTGAAGGATCCATCACTTTCTTAAGGGAATTTTTGGAAGTTTCTCACTTCCTTTCTCATACTCTTAACACTGGTAACACCGAGTGTTACATTGGGCCACTAATGTTGATGTCATCTGGTTGTGGTTGGGGATTGTCTGCTTGCTCCAAGGTTGAAACTTCGAAATGCCGGGGTCACCTAGGCGGTGGGTCACCCAGGATTTTCATTAAGAGCAGCGGTCGTGCTGTCGGAATCTAACCCCCTTTGAGGGCAAGATGCCATGAAGTACAAAATGGGGTCCAGCCACTCCTAGGCGATTCAAGAGTGAGGCGATTACTGATAATCTAGAGGAGTTCGACTGCTGCTTGACCATGTTTTACTAGTTTGTTTGGCTTTTGTTAGGTCTCCAAGCATTTGTGTTGTGCGATATATGTAGTGTAATAGGCAAGTGTAACATAAATTATCATAGATATGAGGCTTGTAATCAGATGTAATTTTGTAGTGAAATCTAAATGTCTTCCGGGTACCTTGTTTCTTGTTGTGTTTCTGATGTAAAATATTCTGGGGTTGGATTCAAGGGAAGCTCGAGGTCCATCGTGCCTGTCTGCTATAAGGCACAACTTTGGGGTTGGACAGGGGGAAGCTCTAGGTCCGACGTGCCTGTCTATTTTGAGGCACGACTTTCGGATCGGACCCAGGGGAGCTTTGGGTCCAGTGTGCCTGTCTGTTACAAGGCACGACTTTGGGGTTGGACCGAGGGAGGCTATAGGTCTAGTGTGCCTTTCTGTTACAAGTCATGACTTTGGGGTCGGACGGGGGGAAGCTCTAGGTTCGGCGTGCCTGTCTGATACAAGGCGTGGCTCGATAGGGCAGAGACGGGCTCAAGGCGCCTAGAGCAACGGCAGGGCTGTGCCCGAGGTCCGCTCAGGGCGGACTGACCTTGTCGATCTGGGTCCCGAGCACGGCTTAAAAGAGGATTGAGTCTAACTCAAGATCTTATGCGCCTGTCTGATACAAGGCGTGGCTCGATAGGGTCGAGGTGGGCTCGAGGCGTCTAGAGCAATGATGGGGCTGTGCCTGAGGTCAGCTCAGGGTGGACTGACCATGTCGGTCTGGGTCCTAAGTACGGCTTAAAGGAGGACCGAGTCTGGCTTGAGGTCCTGTGCACCTGTCTGATATAAGGCATGGCTTGATAGGGCCGAGACGGGCTCAAGGCACCTAGAGCAATGATAGGGTTATGCCCGAGGTCCGCTCTTGTACCTGTTTTTGAATTTTTCTTTAAAAAAGTGTGGATTTTTGGGCATACCTTGTTATCTCATCCCGCTTTAGCGGTGATTTGCCCGAGTATGTCTCTAGATATGCGTTATGCAGGTTGAGGTTTGGAGATGACTTGCTCTTGTGTTTTAATCAATCAGGTGAGGCCAGTCGAGGGGCTTTCTGGGGTGATGGAGGAAAAATGGGACCATACTGGGATTTGTTGGGGGGTTACCAAAAAAGAGTCCGTGTTTTCATTTTTTTGTGAAGTTATGACAAGTAGTAAGTGGAAGCAATCGTTTTTTATTTGGCCAAGGACATTGTAACAATGGTTTCCTAGGAGTATGTGTCCTTGCTTTCTTATGCTGCAAATTTATCTGGGCAGGAGTTTGGCTCTTCGAAGTGGGGCCCTGCTTTTGGTCGACATTGGTCGTCCATTGATTGATTTTGTTTTCCCAATTCTGTCACGTGCATACTGGAGTGCGGGTCTTAACCATCTGTCATTGCCACTCGACCGTTGTTCCTGGGGGCGTTGTTTCCCTTGCCATCCTTGTTGGGCCTTGGGCTTCGAATCCTGAGATTGTCGTGATAGCATTGTCGAGCCTCCTTCTGGTTGGCGTGAGTGGTTCCGACCTCGGTGTCTGTTACCGGGAACTTCATGGCTAGATGAGGAGTAGACACTACTGAACCTAGCTTGTTAAGTGAAGGGCGGCCAAGCAACGCATTGTATGGTGTTTGGCAGTCGACGACTAAGTATCAGATGTAGATTGTCTTGACAAGGGGGGAAAGGAATCCCAAACGAAGTTAGCAAGTCGATGTAGCCCTTAACTCCTACTTACTCCCCTGAGAAACCGATCTAGTTTCCATCGAATGGTCTTAGTCCTTGTTTAGGGATTCCCATCTTCTTGAGGGTTGACAGGTACAATAGGTCGACTGAGCTTCCCTGATCCACGAGGACCTTTTTCACCAAGAAGTTGGCTACGACGACCAAGATTACCATGGGATCGTCGAGGTCTTTATTGATGCCTTCAAAGTCCTCCTCGATAAAGGAGATTGCAGGGTGGCAGGGAATTCTCCTTGGTCTTTTTTCGGCGTTGTTTATTGACATTACCACTCAGAGGTGCCGCTTTCTTGCCGAGCTAGACTCTCCGCCACCTGTGAAGCCTCTGGATATGGTGTCGATAATTCCAACTACCTAGTTTCCTGGAGGTGATCCGGCATTTGGTCTGTCTTGGCGCCACCTCTGAGGGCTGCGGCTCCTTTGCCTTCCTGGGTTGCCCTAGGGGGATTGCCTTCGGTCGGGCCCGTAGGCGTATTGGCAGAGGTAACCCTCTCTAACCAGTCGCTCTATCTGGTTTTTTAGGGCGGTGCACTCTTTGGTCGTGTGCCTGAACATGCGGTGGTAATCACACCACTTACTAGTATCGGTGTTGCTGCGAGGGGGTCATTGCTCGTCGATATCTGGGAAAGGAATGACTCTGGTGTTATAAACTTCTTGAAAAATTCAGTCCTTTCTTCTCGTGAGGGGGATGTACGCATTGTAATGTAACTGGGGTGGTTTGAGGGCTCGAGGTGGTTCCCGTCGTTCTTTGTTGTGATCTCGATATTTTTTGTTTCGGTGGGGGTCCTTCCTATGGCTGTGTTGATGCCAGGGAGGAGGTCCCAGTTGGGGGGCCGGCTGTGGCTGTTTTTGCGGCTCAGCTTCTGCTCGTCAGGTGGCTGAGGCTTCCTCTATGTTGATGTACCTTGCCGAGAGTGTCCTAAGGTCGGCTAGGGTAGTAGGGGGCTTCCAGGCTAGCGAATCGACAAAAGGACACGCTTTCAATCCAACCGTAATGGCGTATAGGGATACCTCAGGGTTGAGATCTTTGATCTGGAGGGCCTCTTAAAAGAACCTGCTCATGAATGCTCCTAGCGGCTCATGTTCACCCTGTTTCGGGTTGATAAGACTGGTTGAGGTCCTGCGGTGGGCTTGACTAGTGGAGAAGTGAGTAAGGAAATGAGTGGCTAGCTTGAAGAAGTCATGGATGGAATTCGGCTCTAGGGAAGAAAACCACAACATGACTGATTTTCTCAAAGTGCTGGGAAAGGTTTGACACATGATTGGGTCCGAGCTTCTGCTTATCAACATGGCAGAGCTAAAGGTGGTGATGTGATCTTGGGGGTCGGTGGTGCCATCATAGGGTTCTAAGGCATAGAGAGGGCGAAAGCTGTCGGGCAAGGGAATGATCATGATGAACTCGGAGAAGAGATGACTGTGATAGTACAGGGATGCAGAAGATGAGGGGGCTGGGGTGTGAGTAGCCTGGTGGTGGTGGTGACGACTACCTTCGACCTTGCAGTCAGCTCGTTCATTGGGTTGGTCGCGTTGCTGGTTTTGTGTCAATTCAGCAACCCGGTTCTGGAGCCATTCGACTGTCTAGAGAATAACCTCTATGACAGCCAAATTTTACAAAGGGTGACATGGGTCATTTGGCTCTTGAGTGGGGGTGCTTCTAGTTCGGACCATGATGTAGCTACGGGGAGATCGGTTCAAAAGGCTTTGTGAGCTTGTGGGGTAGGTAAGTTTTACCGAGTCCCACGGTGGGCACCAGATATTCCTTCCTGACCAAAGGGGGACGATTGGAGACGGAGCGTGGGCTTCGGCGACGGGTCCGTCCGGAGGGCGGCTGGCACCCGCAAGTACTCCGACGGTCGAGTGAGAAAGAGAGCAAAATGAGGCAGTGTATCAATAGGTCAGAGATGAGAACATACCTTAGCTCTGAAGAGAGCTGATTGATATAGGAGGAGATATCCTCTTGCATGCATGAGACGTGCGCTTGCAAGTGATGAGACTGACTATTAGGTGCCGGTGGAGGTTCCTTGAAGGTAGCATGGCGGCTACGAGACCCTCATTAATGTGGATAAGATCAGCCATTAATAAGGATGAGATCTGCGATGACTGTGTGGATATCCAGTGAGAGTCGTAATGATGCCGTAGTAAGCTGGCGCTGGGTCAAGACTGGGTCTAGAAGGAAGATTAGATTGAGCCAAGATTGGGCCTAAGAAGAGGGCCGAGATTGGGTCCGGACGATCCAATTTACGTCTTTAATTTTTATTTTAATGCTTCCTATTTATAATCACATTATGATCGCACTTACTATTTTTTTAAGTTAATTTATTTATTTATTTAAAATTAAATAGTTTTAATTTTTTGAATAATTAAATTTATTTAATAAAATATTATTAAAAAATCATTTTCAAAATTTTAAAGAGAATGCGTTTTTTAATTTTCTGTTTTGAGAAATAGTTTTTCAAAATGATAAAGAGAAGCTATTTTTAATTTTCTGAAAATAGACTATCAAAATAAAAAATTAAAAATAAATTTAAAATTTAAAATTAAAAATTAAAGAAAACGCAAGATTAGGGTTTAAAAAGTAAAAAGAACGCATTATTTGATTGACATATTAAATTAGTAATGCTTTACAAATTACAATGAAGACATTTTGTAGAGTGTAGTATATGTAATTTGTAAACATATATATATATATATATTGATAAAAATTAATTAGTTCCTGCAAAAATCAAGATGTTGTTGACATATGTTATGATACATATTATTGCTTTTAGAATCTTTAAATATTATCAGTTATTTTAGTAATAAATTTGTTAGTTGATAATCTATATATATAGTTTGCTTTTGGAAGTTGGAACTCCTAAAGGAAGGAAACAAATTGTTCATTAAAGATAAGATTGAGAGATTTAGAGGTAACTACGTTATTATTTTTAAAACATAGCTAGTAAGTAATGCTAGCTATATCAAGTTATCATTGCCTATGAAAACTCTATGATACGTAAATTGTGGCCCCACAAGTTCAAAATCCTTATTCCCCCACTAGAATCATGCACATCCCATGCTCTCTCTCTCTCTCTCTCTCTGTGGACAATTAGTTTATAAAAATCGAAAAATAAAGAGTAGCCAAGCAATTGTTTTATTCCTGACTAATATAGCACGCATTATTGCCTTCGCCTTACGGCCATATATAGGTGTCAGTGTCATTGTCCTCAATTGATCCTCCTACATTGTTCATGGCGGCCAATGCGATGTATTATTAGATCGTTTTCGAGGCGTGATCAAGAGAATAATGAGTGTACTCATGATCAACAGAAGTCTTCTAATAATTCATTAATTTATTTTAAAAAATAAATAATTTAGATTATAAGACTCAATCAATAATTAAAGAGTGTTAAATAATAATGTGATTAAATAATGTGACTCAATCAATAATTTGTTGATTCTAAAAAATATCAAAAAATTGAAAAGTGTTAAATAATGTGATTTAAAATACTTTTATCACTTATATTTTTATATATAATCTGGTTGCATTTCTTTTATATGACATTAGGTTACATTTAACTTTCATTTAAATGCAATTTAAATATGTATGTCAAATCTACTGTTGACATTTGTGATGATTAAATATTGTGGACCAAGAACTATTGCCGAACCAAACCCATATTCATATGGCTCGTGCGTGTTTGTTTCGGCCTAGTTTAGATTACTTGCTGCTATATAAAGGCCTTTTGGTGTCCTAATCGACACATTTGCTCATTCCCTCTTTCGCGATATTCAAAACCCTAATCTCTGCAAGGGTGAGACACAACGCATGAATCCCTAAGATCTGCAATAACATTCGATGAGTATTGTGTTGATCTTTGTTCTAAATCGCTTGAGGTGTGAAAGATCGGTAAGGAAAGGCTGTTTCTATAGGTAGTTTGTTGGTTTTTTCGATTATCTGTATGTTGTAAATCGGTTGTTCTTGATCTGTTTGGCCGAGATTTGGTACAGGGTTTTCATACTGCATCAACAAAGAGAATTATGGAAAAAAATTTAACAAAAATTTTATTAAAAATTCTAAAATCAACTACAAAAACATTGTATAAGCATAGTATTTATAGGCTACAACTCCCAATAGGACTAGGAAATTGTAAAACACCCCAAAATCCTAAAATTTGAATCTTACCGAAAAAGGCAAAATTAAAATTTCATTGTAGAATTAAAATTAGATTGAAATAAAAAAAAATCCCTCAAAATTGCATATTAAAATTCAAAACTTATTACCAAATCAATTATTTCTTAAAATAACAAAAATGCTAATTTCGAGACCTAAACAAAGGAATTTTGCTGAAAAAACATGAACCTCACTAGCAAAGCTAATGATTTTGAATCCTCAACCTAATTATAATTATAATACCCGAGAAATTCTAAAGGAGTCAAGGGTAATTTATCTTGGGGTAAAAATCGAATTTAAGGATAAATTGAGGGTAAAACGGTAATTTATTACCGTATAGATGACTGAATCGACTGCCGGGAGTACCCTGGATCCGAGATACCAAAGGAAATTGATGTGGTATTAATGAGTACCCCGAGATAAAATTTATGGTGTCGAAAGAAATGAGAACGGGAACGGTTTTCGATACAGCTAAAAAGGCAGCTGCCAATTAGGCTGCAATACCGAATTGTCATAGACGACTTTTCAGAAGTCAACAGAAGCTTGAGGCAGCTTCGGTTTTTCGTAAGGAACAACCCTTCAGAGGTTTCAGGAAGAAACGAATGAGTTTAAGGCCAAAACGAAGATTCGGGCTTAAGTGCAGTTTTTAGAAATTGCTAGAGGGAGGCTGAAACAAGGTTGTTTTGGAATCTTCGAGGGTCAAAATGATGTTTTAGGTCTTGAGGGGCCTAAATGAAATTATGGAAAGTTGAGGGGTTTAGTGAAAAGGGCTAAAATGAGATAGCCAAAAGTCAAGGGGCCAAAGTGCAATTAAGCAAAAGTTTGGCCAATCACCACCAAGTCTCCGGTCGTCGATTTCGGCCGATCCAACCGTAGGGATGGCACGAGGCTTGGTCGGGGATGATTTTTTGTAAAGGAAGCAGAGGGCAACGACCACTCGAGTGGTCGGATTTTGAAGAAAACCGACCGAACTTTCGGTCGTTTTTGGCCGCCACCTGCAAGTGGCTTTCGTGGTCGGCCAAGGCTCGGGGGAGGTCGATCTAAGGTAGGTTGAGGCTCCTAAGCTGATGGGTAAGGCGGCCAAGTGGGTTTGAGAGCTCGGGTTTGCCTATAAATAGGCATTCGAAGTGGCCGAAAGTTTAGCATTTTGGAGCTTCAAATCGGCCGTTTATTCGAACAAATTGGGAGTCAAGACCATGGGGCTTTTGTTGCCCATGGCTTGAAGATCAAATCTGGAGAATTTGGGCCATTTTGGTCAAGGTTTCAAGGCGATTCGAGGCTCGCCGGAAAGCGGAGGCGGTGCGCCTGACCGAGAATTCGAACGGCCGGTTGGCCGTGCTCCGGACCTCCTTTGAGGCTCAAACTTGGCCATGAGGATCGACTAAGAGAGGGCTTCAAAGTGGTGGAGTCAGCCCCGATCGCCGGCGACCGGAAGGCCGGAGAAGACGACCGGCGCGTGGCATACACGCGCTGGTCTTCACGCGCGCCCAGTCGCCCTAGGCGCGTGCAGGCGCGTGAGGGCGCGTGGGGATGGGGAAAAATCGGGAAAAATGATGGAAAAATCGAGAAAAATGTTTTATGGAGGTTTGTGCAAAAAGATCTGAAGTTGGGATTCTGGATGTCTCGGTTTTAGAGCCAAAGTGCCTCGTTTTGCGTGAAAACGCAATATCCGGGTAAGTTCAGTATTTTTCCTTGAAAGTTCATAGCTTATAATGATTTTTTGTGAAGTTAGATTTGAGGAAATAGTCTCGGTATATTTATTGGGATTTTTAGAGGTAAAAATGAAGGAAAATGAAAGGAAATAGGAAATAAATAGAATATTGAGGATATTTAGTGATTAAATATTATTTTATGTTTGAGGATATCGAGATGATAAGATTGGTGTAACTTTTGAAAGTTGGCACGAGAATTGAGGTGGGGCACGCATATCGAGGCGATGCACGCTTTTCGAGATGTCTTTGTCTTTGGGCAAAGGTGAGTGGTATTCTCACAAGAAGTTATATTCACGATATAATTGATATATATGCATGCTATTTATGAATTGCAATACTCATTTGTCATATTGCATTGAAAGTCGTGATATTTCCATTGCACGATATTATTGTCATATTGAAACTTGTGCATGGGGATGGGATGGTACCCTCAGAGTGTAGCCGTAATTCCCCTAGGGCGTTGAGGGAATAACGTTGGGCCTATCCCGTAGACGTTCGGGATTTGCCTGGGATTCCTAGCCGGGTTGGGGATACCTGGGAAGTTACATTATGGGTATACGTTGTTCATGTATTTGCATCATGCATCATATATATGTTTTTGGACCCTCACTAGAAGTTTCATCTTCTAATGGGTTATGCCCCTGGAACATTCAACGTTCCAGTTGAGACTTGCAGTTAAGGCAAGGAGCAGGTTATGATATGATGGCACGTGATGGCGTGGCCGATGGATTCAGCAGGAGATTTCAATATTTTATTTATTGTAGAATGATGATGTATGTATTCGAGGTTTAATATGATTGCACCTAGGGTGTTAGATGTTATCTCGAGAGAAATGTATTTATGTAATTGAGGATATGATGGTAACATATGGTACGAATTCTTTATGATATATATATAAGTTGAATTCAGGTATGTACCGTATCAGGTTTCGATTAACGCTTCCGTATTTTATGAATGATTTGCTGGGGTTTCCCTTTGAAATACGGCATTTGATGTATAAGGGAAAGGGATTATGTATGTATGCGATGGACCCCAGCATAGTGACACGCCCCTCGATAGGGACGGGGTGTTACAATAATGAAATTAGCCTCTGAAATCACTCGAATTGCACACTTCAAACTTGCCAAAATTTACAAAAATACCATAAAAATAATTGCCTAAAACCACTTCTCTTCAAAATTTCCTTGCATCAATTCTCCTCCTACCTTTCATAAAATGGTAAAGCCATCTCATCCACATCAACCCATTTCATGTACTACTATGGTTCCAAAAACTCACGATGGGTAAGTTTATGAAGGGAAAATTTACTGGTGAAAATAATGTTATTGTTTAATTCCATATTTTTCTTGAAGTTAAAGATTTGTGATGTTCAAGACTTGCTTATAAGCATATGTATAAGAATCATTCACCCCCTTGTTTTTGTCTTGCAATTTTGTGACACATCCATCCATGTAATGTGCTTGATTTAAGAAACGGGCATTTAGTTATATAAGTGGACTACAAAAAGTGTTGAAATCATTAATAAGTTCATCTTTTTTGCCTATTGTTTAAAAGGCCTAGCTACTATTATTTAAAAACATGGCAAAAGTACTCTATTATACCCTTCTTTTAAAAATATTCAACTACCCCAACTACTATATATCTCTAGGTTACATTGAATTAAATTTTATGTTTTATTCACCCTTTCATCCTCCAACAATTCATCCTCCGTTTTGATCTCATTCTTTTGTTTTGTGTTTTTCTCTCTTCTTCATCCCTTAATTTTTTTAACTCATCATACACTATCTTTTATAGTACATTCCAAAGTAAGGAAAATCATTTTATTTGTATGAAACACATAGTTCTTGCTTTATTTGAAGAGGTACAATTTCATTCTTGTTTCAAAATTATTTATCTTACTTATAGTGCATTAAGATATTAGTGTTGAAAATAAATGATTCAATATATAGGGCCACAAATGTATTTTTAAATGTGTAACGGTATAAAGTTTAGCCAATTAAAAGGGATCTATAAAGTTTAATTTTTGGGCTATTGGGTATTAAATTATCATAGAATTATTGTGTAGAGACATAAGTTATATTTCTAAATTGATGAGGGGCCAATTTGAAAATATTAAAAGTTGTTAATTGCTTTTAGCAGTTATATACAAGGGTTATGGTCCCCAATTGATAGTAAATTTTTAATCTCTCTGCATCCCTATCAACAGAGAAATTCTAAAGAAACTACGAATCAATTGGAAGATCGAAAGAAATGTTTTGATCAATCATAACAATGGATACAGGTGCGCTTCCGCTTATTGTTTATTTTATTCTTAGTGATTTGATATGAATGTTCTCAGAATTTGGTTGATAATTCTACAAGTGGTATCAGAGCGGTTTTCATGTTGAATCATTAAGAATTGTATTATTTTTATCCATAATTTACCTTTAATGTTATGTGTTGTGTCCAAGTTACAACAATGAATTTATAATAGGAAAAATACAGAATTGATATCATTGTCCAAGAGTAACCAGATGAATGAGAAATGGTCAATGAATCTCGTGACGATGGCTTACTGCTGATGAATAGTTACGCCCTGACGGTATTGCTGAAAGAACCGACTAGGTCTTGATAATAACCAACTGCCTGGATAACTGACTGGTTCTTGGTTAAAATCGATTGGTTGGATAAACGATTGGCTTTTGATTAGAATCGACTAGTTGGAGAATGATTATCTTCTGATTAGAACCGACTGAACTGGAAAAATCGATTGGCTCCTGGTTAAAATCGACTAGCTGGATAAACGATTGGCTTCTATTTAGAACCGACTGGCTGTTGATTAGAAATGACTGGCTGGAGAATGATTGTCTTTTGATTACAACCGACTGAACTGGAAGAATCGATTGGACCTAAAAAACGAGAGAATCGTGAGAGGTGCGGGTGACCCCACGCAAACTCTTCGATGCTTAAATCAATACGTATTTGAGAGAGAAAATAAGTATCGGTAACTGAATGAATGTACCTGTAGTGAGGAGTTAAGCCTCGTATTTATGGAGAGTCAAGAGGGGACAAAGTGGTCTCCATCCTGAATTTTATAGAGGACACGTGGCAGTCATTGAGGGCACCAAGAGAAAGGCTAGGCTCGCACGAATCGAGTGGCACTCAGTTCATAAGAACCGAGTGGCACTCGGTTCTTAAGAACTGAGTAGGACTAGGTTTTAATGAACTGAGTGGGACTCGATTTGAAGGGAACCAAAAGGCTAAACTGATGGCAGCCCTTATTATTGCATAAAAGCTATAGAAAATGCTTCAGCTTTTTATCAAATGAAAGCAATTGGGGCTCGATTTAAATCAACCGAGTGATTCTCAGTTTAATGGAACTGAGTGCCACTCGGTTTGAGGGAATCGAGTAGCATTCGGTTCTTTCGAAAGAATGGAAAATTCCATAGCGGCTATCATTTTTGCACACAACGGTTGAAAATTCCACGGCTTTGACTCAAAAATAACGACTGGGCTCGGTTTCAACCGAGATCCACTCAATTTTGTGGCCACCAGGGTGTGGCCACTTTTGTAACCAAGGAACTGAGTGGGGAGTCGGTTCTTAAGAATCGAGTCCCACTCGGTTCTTGCCAAGAAAATCAAGTGGGGTTTTGGCCCCACGCATTTCTCCAATTTGGCTTTAATTTTTCCCTCTCCTATACATTTTTTGCCAACATTTGTTGGGCATATCAATTGCTCCCTACTTTTTGGCTAGATGCACTGGTTGAAAGAGTAATTTGCCCAACAATTTCATCAGATGGCCTTACTCAATTTTTCCCAATTTTCCCAACTTTGAAACTATCGCATTTGAAATTTTTTGTACATGCGGACGTTTTTCCACGTTTTTCTACTCTCTCGGACCCTATAAATAGGGGTTATCGGAGCTCATTTTAACTCTTCATCTTCTAGGATTCCAAGGTTTTTCTCTCTCTCTTGCCGCTTCCAATTGATGGCACTGGTTCTTTATTGCCACTCGGTTTAATCGAGTGGCAAGCAAATAAATTGGGGCACTCGGTTCAACCGAGTGCCCAAACAACTTCATCGGCCACTCAGTTGAACCAAGTGGCACTCGGTTGAACCAAGTGCCCCCTTACCTTTACTTAGCCACTCAGTTCAACCAAGTGGCCAATTGGTTTTTGGGCCAAACCGAGTGTCCTTGCCATTTTCTCACATTTAGATTCAACAAAACATCATTTAATAGAACCAAGTAACCTCCGATCAATTTAATAGAGTGGGGCCCACCCAATTTCTCCTCGTTGAACCGCCTTTATTTATGCCAGATGACGCATTTAAATTCTTCTTCATGGCTTTGAATGCTCGACCTCCTTCTTTTACCGTATTAATTTTCTTCTCATGTTCGTTTTGCAGACATTTCCTCATCTTTCACGTCACATTTTGCTGCTCCTAGCTTATTTTATTTTTCAAAGGTAAATTCCTCATTTTTTCATAATGGTGCGTATGAAGCATGCTGGGCCCATCAACGCTGCTTTAGTCCTAGAGAATACCCCTTCCAAACTTCGCATGAGAGATTTTTTAAAGGCTTGGAAGGCCATTGATGCACAAACAATTTTATGGTTAGATATCATTGGATGGATGAGCCCTATGTCACTCAAGTAGGCGAGGGATGTTTGGGAATTCCTTATGCGTCATTTGATTTTGGTCTTCGATTTCCTATCCTCGAATTTATCATGGAATGGCTTCGTCATTATCAGATAGTTCCAGCCCAAATTCACCCTAACGGTTGGGCACAATTGGTTGGCTTTTCCATCTTATGTCATAGAAGAAATGTAGCTCCCTCATTCCATCTTTTATTTGGCTTCTATCGGCTTAAGAAAATTAGCAAACATAAGCCTTTATACACTTTACAAAAAGTGAGGGGCTTAGAACTCTTGACAAATCTCCCCAACAAAATGAACAAATTTGACTCAAGATGGTTTGTAGTCATTTTACCATCGAGTTGGGACGCCCCATGAGTTTGGAATCATAAGGATGCATGTGAGAGGGAATTACCCCCAGCCCGAGATATTCATCGGGTTTATAAAAGGTTAATAAACGATCTCATGGCTGAGGGACTCTCATGGCTGAGGGACTGGTAGAATTATTAAGTCTTCTTTCAGTTAAAATTATCCAAGAGGCAGGTTGGGGGATTCCTGTGCTCGGGCATCATTCCCCTTCTCCTGTCTTCCAACATGAAGGACAAGATGATGAAGATGTCTTGGAAGCAGATAAGGAGGATGAAGAAAATGCCCCCGAGTATTCACCACATACATTCAACACTCCCCAAGAGGATTATCCTGAGGGTAGATTTTTCACAATACTCATACTGTTTCATTTTCTTATATTCAAACGTCTCTCAAATGTTTGATTTGCTTTACTCATTTTGCAGACATGGATATGCTTAGAGAACTCCCTCGTTATCGACAAGATGAGGACGACAACTTGATTGCAAGGGGTAGAGGCTCTCCTCGATCCTCTCGAGGAGCTAACCCATCTTCTAGCTCTTGTCCCCCTCGTGGAATTATCTCTTCCTCAAGCTCCCAACTTTCTCAAGACCCAGATCCTTCATTGAGTTCCCATCAGACTCAAGGAGCTGGCTCCCAAAGTGGATCTCGTCCTCCTTGTCCCCGAGGGCTCGGACGAACATCCTCATCAAAGGCTCGTGACTCTTCACGCAAGCGTCAAAGGCGCAGAGACACTGTGCCTGCCGAAGAGGATCAGGACAGCCCTTTTCCTGCTATTGAAGTGCCGGTGCAATACTTTCCTCCTCTTACTCCTAGCTCCAGGGAGGCTTCAGGTTCTTCATCTCGCTTCTCTCAAGATATGGAGCGAATCGATGAAGAGTGTCGTAACCCAACAATTCCTCACTGTACTGACATGCGTAGATTACTAGAGGAGCGTTCTATGGCATACCCTCCCATTTTCCCTCCCATGGATGAACCTTCACGTTTTTCGTTTATCCTTGCTAACAGCGTGAAGGTTTTCCCTCAAGACTTTTAGGTTACCCCTAGTGTTTTGGAATCAGATTCTGTCATGGATCCAGGCATAGGCACTCGCCTTATCTACTCTACAATTCTTCCTCGGGATGAGCATAAACATTTTAGTTCAAATTTTCCCCAAATTATGGATGAACTTGAGCGTCAACTTGTGAATGTAAGTTAATTTTTTTTTTTGGTATTTACTTGTTTATCCTTTCATATCTTTAATTCGTATTCTTTTCTCGTCTAGGCTGTTTAGGGAATCGTGGCCGTGAATGCCCACGGTCGAGCTCACTGCGAGTGGATGGAATGTGAGCTATCCAGATGAAGGGATAGAAAGGCCGATTGGGACGATGAGTGTGAAGATCTGAAGGTATGAGACGAAACAAACAATACTTGGAGGGGTTACGAACGCAACTAACTGAAGCTCAAGCTGACACCTCCAACCTTCATGGTAAGGTCCGAGATTTGTGAAAAGGAAAAGCCGTATTAGAACGTGAAAAGCCGTATTAGAACGTGAGAAGGCCGAGTTACAAACTACCCACGAACGACTTCTCCAGGAGCATTCTTTGAGGCTCTCAGAACTAACACTTGGTCGTGAGGAATTGACAGCAGCTAGAAAGCAAAATCTGAAGCTTAAAGACCAACAAACTTTAGCTTGTGCTAAAGCCGTTAAGGCTTATCATCGTTACAAGGATTGCCAATATAGGAAAGGTTAATTTGCTACTAGATTCACTAGGTATGGATTCTACCTAGCCCGCTCATACTTGGAATCTCAACGTCTAGGGGAGAGATTTCCAGAATTGGTTTTCACTCGAGAAGTGGAAAACTTTGAAGCTCCAGACTAGCGTAAATATGACCCACTTCCCTTGAGTCCTAATTCTTATATGAAGTTTCGACTCAAGGATAACTTGGAGAATTTAATGGGTCCCTAGGAACCATTCGAGTTTTGGCCCAATGACGATAGTATAATTGAGGCCTTGTAAGATTGGGGAGTTTCGGGAGATGATGTCAACCTTCCCAATATTACAACTGAAGAAGATGAGAAAGGTGAGATCCCGGATGTAGATGCTGATGATTAAGCTCAGGCCGCCTGTTTCTTTGTTATTTTTTTTTTATTTTACTATTGTACTCCCTCATTCTCTTCTTTGCTTCGAATGAGAAATATATTTTTATCACCGTACTGTACATCATAATATTTTCCTTATATGAAAAATCCATGGCGAGCACCATGACGATCGATAAAATAATTTGAGATGGGTCGCTTGACTTTAGTGCTGGGCCAAACATGGAGTATCGAAACTGTCTTTCTCTTTTGTAATGCCTAGGGTGCAATAATGAGATCGTCTTCATATGGTTGTTACAACATTTACCAGATAATGAATCTATTCTTATTACCGTTACTCAGTCGTAAGTTGGATAAATGATCTTTCGTATCTACCTCATTGTCGGGTCATAGGCGGGACAACATGCTTTAATATTTACCTCGTTGAGCTGAAAACGAGACTATAGGTTTTGATTTTCATCTTGTTACCGAGCCTCAAGCAGGGTAACGAGACTTGATTTCTTCTTTGTTGCCGGGCTTTGGTAGGACAATGAATCTTGATTTCTTCCTCGTTACCGAGCTAAAGGCAGGATAATGAGTCTTGATTTCTTCCTCGTTACCAAGCCAAAGGCAGGATAACGAGTCTTGATTTCTTCCTCGTTACCGGGCCAAAGGTAAGATAACGAGTCTTGATTTCTTCCTCGTTACCAGACCAAAGGCAGGATAACGAGTCTTGATTCCTTCCTCCTTACCGGACCAAAGGTAGGATAACGAGTCTTTTATATAGTAATTGCATAACTGGAAACAAGTAATGTTAGTATATCAGGGAAAATCAAACAAACCTTTTCTGGAAATCAATATAGCATACTACACGTCTACATTCTCACATGGAGTTCACATCACTATTACCAGTTATTACATTTGTTTTTCATACTTGAGGAGGATAATATAGCTTGAGGTGGTTTAGATTCCAAGTTTTTCCCATACTTTCTCCTTGAAGTGTTTGAAGAGTGCATGTGTTAGGCCCAATCAACTTTTAGATGCGATATGGCCCTTCCCAATTGGCTCTCAATTTTCCTTGTTCTCGAAGCATATTAGTAATAGCTGACTTTCTGAGCACCAAATCATCTTCTTTCAACGATCGACTTCTCACTCGAGAATTGTAATAACTGGAAATTCTCTTACGATACGCAGCTAATCGGGTGGTAGCTTTGTCTCTTTGCTCTTCAACTAGGTCGAGGTTTTCTTTTAGCAATGCAAAATTGCTTGAATCTGGGTTACCCTCATAAGCATTTAGTCTGGGAGACTCAACAAATACTTCCACAGGGATTAGGCCTTCTGTTCCATAAACCAAATTAAATGGTGTTTCTCCCATTGATACTCGACTTGTAGTACGGTAGGCCCATAAGATGGTCGGCAATTCCTCAACCCATGCTCCCTTTGCTTCTTGGACGAGTTTTCAGACCATGCAAAATAGTGCAGTCACTGACTTCAGCTTGACTATTAGCTTGAGGATACGCCACCGAGGCAATTCGAAGACGAATTCCCAAATTTTCATAAAAACTCCAAAATGAATCACAGTCAAATTGTTTTCCATGATCAATATTAATTATTCGTGGGACTCCGAATTGACATACAACATCTCTCTAAACCATATTTTCAACCTTCTTGGCAGTGATAGTAGCAAGTGTTTCACCTTCAATCCATTTTGTGAAGTAGTCCATTGCCATCAGGAGGAACTTTCGTTGACCCGATGCTTGAGGAAACGGTCCTAAGATATCCAAACCCCATTGTGCAAACGGTATTGGTTATAGTTCCAAAATTGGGGCAAATTGTATTGGAGCATGGCGTTGGCACTTGTCACATTCCTTAACTTTCTTTAATGCATCATGTCAAAGCGTGGGCCAAAAGAAACTTGCTCACATGATTTTTGTCGCTAAAGCTCTGGCTCCCAAATATTCACCACAAGTTCCACCATGAACCTCTGATAGCGTAAATTTTGCATCTTGGGGATCCAAACATTTGAGAAGTGGCATGGTTAAGGCTCACTTGTATAGTATCCCATTAATAATGGTGAAATGTGCTCCCTGATTTTTTATTTTTCTTGCTTCGTCCGGATCACTTGGTGATGAGATCAATGGAGCTGTAAAAGATGCCAAAGATCCTCTAAGCCTATAAGTAGGTCCAATCACTAGAGCAAAGGCAAAGAAAATGAGAGAGACACTAAATGGGCTAATTGAAGACGGTCGAGCCAAGCAAGGCTTTACTGATGCATCTACCAATTGGAAGACAACAAGTGGAAGTCAAGCCTATGTCCATTTAATCAGCATGCTAGCCTATTAGAAGATGACACGTGGCAGCCATTAGAAGATGACACGTGGCACCCAAGATTATGTCCATGTGTAGTTGGCCACCAAATAATTGTTTAATTTGTTGAATTATATTATGGAGAGAGAGGGGACTAACCCTTAAGGTAGTGGGGTGAGTGTGTGGCTGGTAGTTATTAAGCATTTGGGTAGTGGGTAGTTATTGGGTTAATGGGTAGTTATTTTAGGTTGGTTAATTTCATGTTTCTTGAAAGGAGAACTTTCCCACTTGGCTTTTCCAAGAACTCTAAGACTTATCAAGATTGTTCCAATCTTGTGGCATCTAATTTCCAAGACTTATCACTCCCAATTTCTTTTCTCTTATTTTGTAGTGTGGCGTCTATATCATTCTTTTCCTTATTTTGTTTGTTTGCTTGAATCTGGTTTAGCTTTCTTAGGATGATGCTCATCTTGTTCGTGGGCTTTTAAATGTAACCAAAGTGAACTTCGTATGCTCGCATTAGTTTTGGTATCAGAGCACGGTTCTAAATCAGGTTTGAAATCACATTTAAAAAAAAATACATTTTAAGTTGTTGGAATTTGTTAATTTCCATATTCTGATTAGGTTGCATTCTTGCTATTGTTGTTTTCTTCTACCATATTCAAATTTCATTTTTTTTTTGTTCTTCTTTTCTGTCCTTTTATTTTTGTTCTCGGTTGTTTCTGTTTTTCATCCTTTGACTTTGTCCTTGCTATACTTCTTTTTCTTATTCCTTGATTTGTGACCATACTAAAGTTCTTCCACTAGTATTGCATCCTTACTTGGTTACTTTTGATGCCTTTTGATCTGTTCATCTTGATTTTGTGAACTCTAATCACCTTCATTGTTGTCGTTTGTGTGAATCAACTAAACCCCTATACATAAAGAGGTGCTGGATTTCAAGAATCAAAACCATATTCAAATAGTGGAATTTTTGTGCTTATAAAAAAAAAAAAAAAGAGTTTCAGTCAAGCATGTAAAAAAAAAAGAAAAAAAGAAAAAAAAGAAAACATACACAACAAATCAGTGGGTACATAGCATTTCAACACATGGCCAGAGTTTACTTTTTCCCTAATTCATACAAGGCTTTGGAGACTTTGACAAATCTGGTTGTTTTTTCAATTTTCCAAGTTCATCCATTTGATTAAATTTCACGTTCAAAATTTACTCAATTATGTGTTCCTTGTTTCAATCTAACTGGTTAACACTCTTTGGAAATTGGGTTGCCCATAGATTTAACTTTCTTGATTATAGTTGTTGAGTTCTTTCAAAAGCTAATTGAGAAAGTTGAGTGGTAAAAGGCAAGAGTGTGAGCTTATTAAAAGAAAAAACCAATAAAGAGTGCTATACATGAGGGTTGAGTGAATCAAACAAATTGAGAGAAAACACGTGAGGGAGTGCTTGTGAGGTTATATATGAATTTTTATGCAGGTTAGTAACATGGACCCAAAAGACAAAGGAGTTAGAGAAGAGGGGAGTAGTGATAATTCATTTGTGATCCAAGCAATGCAACAACACTTTGAATGCCTCAATGTTATGTTTGGAGAATTGACTGACCGAATAGAAAGAATAGAAAAGCGAGAAGTTGGCCCAACTAATGGAGAAGATGACCTAGACTTTGATGATCAATCTGCTTTGCCTAGATTCGACCACATATTTGGAAGAAGAAATGTGAGGAGGCTGAGTACTCTAGATCGAGATGGAGATGAAGAGCTTGAATTTGAGGATCAAGCCACAAACAGATTGGGTAATGAACGGGCTAACAGATTTGGTGGGAGGAATCCGAGACAGAAGGATACCTATGATCGTGACTTGGGGAGTATTAAAATGAATATTCCTTCATTTCAAGGAAAGAATGATCCGAAAGTCTACTTGGAGTGGGAAAAGAAAGTGGAACTTGTGTTTGACTGTCACAACTACTTTGAGGATAAAAAGGTAAAGCTTGCTGTTGTTGAATTTACTGATTATGCTATAATTTGGTGGGATCAAGTTGTTTTGAATAAGAGGAGAAACTGTGAACGGCCCGTGGACACTTGGGAACAAATGAAGTCAATCATGAGAAAGAGGTTTATTCCAAGTCATTACTATCGAGACTTATACCAGTGGCTACAAGGCCTCACTCAAGGTGCCTGAAGTGTGGAGGATTACCACAAGGAAATGAAGGTTGCCATGATTCGAGCCAATATGGAGGAAGATAGGGAGGCAACCATGGCTAGGTTTTTACAAGGGCTAAACAGAGACATTGCCAATGTGGTAGAGCTACAACATTATGTTGAGCTAGAGGATATGGTACACATGGCCATGAAAGTTGAGAGGTAGCTCAAAGGAAAAGGTGTTATATGGTTGGGACAAAATTCAGGTTCATCCTCAACTTGGAAACCAAATTGGAGCAAAAGGGAGGAAAAGGCAAATCTTAAAACCAAATTCGAGCTTAAGCCTTATAAGGGCAAGGAAGTGGGTCTTAGCAAGGAGAAAGGTACTTTTGAACCTCAATCTAATAGAAATCGAGATATAAAATGTTTTAAGTGTTTAGGCAAGGGACATATTGCATCTTAATGTCCAAACAAGAGGACAATGGTTTTAAGGAGCAATGGAGAGGTTGAAACTGAAAGTGAGACAAAGGCTGAATCTTGATCATTAATGGATGAGAGTGATGGAGAAGAGCGTCCCGTGGATGAAGATCAGATGAGGGTTAAAAAAGAGAAGAGACCAGCCATTAAGGTGATGATTCGTAGATGAATCCCCTTGAGGAGAGGGGGACTGATGAGATCAATGGAGCTATAAAAGATGCCAAAGATCCTCTAAGCCTACTAGGAGGCCCAATCACTAGAGCAAAGGCAACGAAAATGAGAGAGACACTCAATGGGTTAATTGAAGACATTCGAGCCAAACAAGGCTTTACTAATGCACCTACCAATTGGAAGACAACAAGTGGAAGTCAAGCCTATGTCCATTTAATTAGCATGCTAGCCCATTAGAAGATGACACGTGGCAGCCATCAGAAGATGACATGTGGCACCCAAGATTATGTCCATGTGTAGCTGGCCAACAAAATAGTTGTTTAATTTGTTGAGTTATATTATGGAAAGAGAGAGGACCAGCCATTAAGGTAATGGGGTGAGTGTGTGGCTAGTAGTTATTAAGCATTTGGGTAGTGGGTAGTTATTGAGCATTTGGGTAATGGGTAGTTATTGGGTTAATGGGTAGTTATTTCAGGTTGGTTAATTTCATGTTTCTTGAAAGGAGAACTTTCCGACTTGGCTTTTCCAAGAACTCTAAGACTTATCAAGATTGTTTCAATCTTGTGGCGTCCAATTTCCAAGACTTATCACTCCCAATTTATTTTCTCTTATTCTAGAGTGTGGTGTCTATATCATTCTTTTCCTTATTTTGTTTGTTTGTTTGAATCTGGTTTAGCTTTCTTAGGATGATGCTCATCTTGTTCGCAGGCTTTTAAATGCAACCAAAGGGAACTTCGTATGCTCGAATCACTTGGCAACTCTCCTCTGAGCAAATAATTGCAAATAGGTGTTCGCCAATCGTCGGCCAGATCAATGCATACCACTTCATCTTCCTCTATACTGGGCTTATGAAGGACTTCTACAAATACAGTTCTTCCGAGAGTTTCCTTAGCTGATGCTAACTTGGATAAGGCATCTACGTGACTATTAAGGGATCGATTGATCTGCACTAACTGAAAGTTTTGGAATAATTGTGTGAGGGCCTTAACTTTTTGTAGATATTGCGCCATCATTGAATCCCTGGTCTCATATTGCCTATGAAATTGTTAAATAATTAATTGAGAATTGCTATGAACCGTCAGTTGGGTCACTTCAAGTTTTCGAGCCAACCTTATCCCAGCAATTAAGGCTTCATATTCTGCCACATTATTTGAGTTGGGGAACACAAACTGTAGAGAAAATTCCAAGACATCCCCTTCGGGAGGAATGAGAACTATCCCAACCCCACTTCCTTGAGAACTGGAAGCTCCATCAACAAACATTGACCACTCTGATTGGTTTTCGACTTCTGGTTCACCAGTAGTTGTATATTCAACTATAAAATCTGCTAATGCTTGCCCCTTAGTGACATGTCTTGGTTGAAATTGTATGTTATATTTGCTCAATTCAATCGACCATTTAGTGAGTCGACCAGAACACTCTGGCTTTTACAAAATACTTCACAGTGGTTAGTCCGTCCACATAATGATGGACTGGGCCTGAAAGTATGGCCTTAACTTTCGAGCAGCATTTACTAAGGCAAGGACTACCTTTTCTGCAAAAGGATAACGTGTTTCTGGACCTTGTAAAACCTTACTGGCATAGTATACCGGCTAGTCCAGTTGTCCCTCTTTTTTAATCAGTACTACACTTATTGCCCTTTCACTTATGCCTAAGTACACATATAATGTCTCCCTAGTTTCTGGGCGTGTCAATAGGGGAACCTCTTTCAGGTATTCCTTTAATGCCTCAAATGACTTCTAACACTGCTTTGTCCACTCAAACTTTTTCCCAGCCCTTAGTGTTTGAGGAAATGGGAGTTCTCTTTTGGCAAACTTGGAGAGGAAACGTCCTAAAGCCGACATCTGACCTGTCAACTGTTGCACGTCTTTAATTGATGTTGGGGGTTCCATATCTAGTATAGCCTGAATTGTTTTAGGGTTTTCCTCGATACCCCTTTGTGTGATCATATACCCTAAGAATTTGTCGGTCTTCACTCCAAAGGCACATTTTGAGGGATTCAATCATATGTCGTACTGTCAGAGTACTTTAAACACCTGAGACAGCTTTTTTACATGTGATTCTTATTCTAAGCTTTTCACAATCATATCATCCACATAAGCCTCCATTGTATTACCCAACAAGTCTTTAAAAACTTTGTTTACCATGCGTTGGAAGGTAGCCCTAGCATTCTTGAGGCTAAAAGGCATGACTTTGTAGCAGTAAGTCCCATTTTCCGTAATGAACGAAGTTTTTTCTTGATCTGGAGGACGCATCGTTATCTGGTGATACCCCGAGAATGGGGATGAATTCATAAATAACCTAAAAGAAATTTAGAAAATTGTTTTTAACCACTTTCTAGTAAAAAAACGTTTCTGACAAATCAAACAAACTAATTACACTCTATAGCCACTTTTATGTGAAATGCCTAAAATACCCTTAATGAGATTTTAAATTGGAAAGCCCACCTTGCCCTTATCTTCATTACCAAAATATCCTTGCCTCTTTCTCTTTCACTTTACCTATCCTCTCTCTCAACATTCACGCTCTCTTATTTTCTTTCTTCTCCATTGCTGAAAGCGTCAAAACTCAACCATTCTTCCTACATTCAATATTCTGCTGCTTGGGTCATTCAATCTTCTTTGTCAATAACAGTTAGGACTTCATTGAAGCTGCATTCACCAAGTTTCACCATCTTCACCAACAAGCATTCTCAATCTCAAGGTATCGATTACGATTTCTATTTAGGTTTTCAATTATTTTTATGTTCACATTGCTTATTAAGCTGTGTAGAATGATTGTAATTGTGAGTAAAAAACATATGGTTAGTCTATTATTCCAGATCTGAAGGATTTGTGTGGAAGAAGAGAAAAAAAAAAATTTAAATCTGCACAATCGGACCGGGTTTGGTCCGCCACCACCAAACCCGGACCGGGTTTGGTCGGCGCCACCAAACCCATCGACCCACCCTCCACCAAATCCGGCGCCGAGTTTGGCACCCACCAAAGCCAGTGCCGGGTTTATCAGGGGTATTATTTGTGTAAGTTTTTCATAAATTTTTTAAATTTCTAGGAGTGAATTTTAATTTTTTGTCAGAAACTACAAAACTAATTTTTTGTCAGAAACTACATAATTATTCAAAAAAATAATATTGTAGTTTTTATAAGTCAAAAATCATTTGAATTGTACAAATCTAAAAAAATAAGTCTTTTATACTTACTAATAGTTAAAAAGAATTGGGGAATATTAGAGTTTAATAGCCTAACTTCTTGCTTTTAATTTTGCAGCAATGGATAAAGTGCCGTTGGTCATCATGTGGAACGTGAAATGGAATGATGATGATAAGTACATTGGAGGGAATAAGAAGTGTATGATGGCTAACAAGAATGCGACTTTTAGTCAATTGATTGATATTGTTTACACGGTGACAGAAATTGATAAAATAATGTACGACATCAACATTCATTTTTTAAGTGAACCATCAAGCAATCTTCCAAGTACTAAGTTCCCTATCGATGACGACTATAGTGTTGAGTTTGTTATGTGCGAAGGAGGCAGATATAAAGTGATTTATGTTGATATGATTAGTAAAGATGCTGGAGTTTGTGGTGGTAATCAAGATACAGGTGTTGACATTCCACTTACATCAACACGTAGTCCAATGTGGAATGATGATTTTGGTACATATGGTACGACTGGTTTGTCAAATGATGCTGCACACATGGATGATGATGGTGATAATGAAACAGATGAAACAGATGATAATGGTGATGATAGTAGTGGTGATGGTAATGAAGGAGGAGCCAGTTCGGATTATCCTGAAGTAAGATTTTCAGGTTCACAATTTGAGGACAACCCTTTACATGGAAATTGGGTTGTTCCTGGAGTAGAAAATTGTGCAATTGAGCAAATGCGACCTGAAGTGTTGATTCCCCTCCAGGGTGATATTTTTTACCAAGGCGCACTATTTAAAACTAAACAAGAATTGATATTGGCTTTTGGACAATATTGTGTTCATGTGAAGATGGACTATCAAATCAGACGTTCGTGCACTGTTCGATTTGATGTCGGTTGCAAAGATGTGAACTGTAAGTTTCTGCTTCGTGCAAGATGTAGACCTGGTTGTACGTTTTGGCATGTGCTGAAGTTTATCCCGGGTCACACATGTACTCCAGATGTCTACGATTCACATTTTCGAAATGTGAAGGCTATTGTCATAGGGAGTTTGTTTTCAGAACGAGTGGCAATTGGTGAACATACACCTGGAATGCTAATTGGGGAGTTGTTGGAGCAAAATGGTGTGCAGATCATGTACACTAAAGCTTGGAGGTCTTTACAGCATGCAAAGAGACTCGTTTACGGCAATGCAGATGAGTCATTTCAGCAGCTACCCTCATATTTTCACATGTTGAAAGAAACAAATTCAGGCAGTATCACGGCAATAGAAACAAATGAAAAATAATTGTTCCTTATATTCATTTTTTGCACTTGGAGCTTCCCTTAAGGGTTTTTGGTCTTACATAAGACCAGTTGTTGCCGTTGATGCCACCCACTTGAAAGGTAAATACAAATGGGTGATTTTTGTTGTCACTTGTAAAGATGGGGAAGAGATGATTTATCCTATCACTTTTGGATTTGGAGATGGTGAGTCTGACAAATCATGGATTTGGTTTTTTGAAAAATTGAGAGAGGCTATCGGCGTGCCAGAGGATTTGGTCATCGTATCCGATCGACACCAAAGCATTGCGAATGCGATGAGTTTTGTCTTCCCCAATGTCTCACATGTATTCTGTTTCTTCCACCTTAAGCAAAACTTGAAGAAACGATATAGACAGCGAAAGGATGTGACGGAGACATTTTACCGTGCAGCATACAGCTATACTCAAGTAGAGTGTGGTACATACTTGGCAGAAATACAGTCTATGCATTCTCAGGCGCATCTGACATTGGTGGAAGCAAGAATGGAAAAGTGGTCGCGTGCATATTGTCCGAGAAGAAGATATTCCATGATGACCACCAATATTGCCGAGTCTCTCAATAAATGCATGATGAAAGCACGTCGGTTGCCTATAACGAGTGCACATGAATTTCTGAGACATATGCTTTAGAAATGGTTCAGTGACAAACGTGTTACTGCTGTCAGACTCGAAACTGAGATTACCTCAGCTGCAGTAGCGCATGTCAACTTTGTCCATAGCAAAACATTAGATCGAGGATGTAGCGTAGTTCCTATAATACACGGGAACAAGTTCCTCGTGAAAAATGCTAAGGAAGGTGATGGGATCGTTGACATTGCTGCGAAGACATGTAGTTGTCGTAAGTGGGACCTTGATCAATTACCATGTTTTCATGCAGTTGCTGCTAGCAGGTATCATGATTTGACTTTCTTATTCTTATTTCATTCATAATGTGATATTAACACTGTCTTTATTTATTGTATGGTGACAGTTTCATGCGGGTGCACTACTATTCGTTTTGCCATCCATATTACACCTCAAGATGTGTCAGAAAAGCATATGAATTTCCCATCAATCTGGTCCCTAACAAGTCTGCTTGGGTCATTCCTGTGCACATCAGAGGGGTGGTTGTACACCCACCCGTACAAAGAAGACAACCTGGTAGACCGAGAGAGGGTTGGATTCCATCCGCTGGGGAAGCTCGTCGAAGGAAAAAATATGGAAAATGCGGTGCACAGGGACACAACCGTCTAGGTTGCCCTAATGAATGGTCTTTCTCCATTGGAGAGTCAAGCACAGTAGCTACTCTAGAATCAAGAGACGTTGCAATATCCACTGCAAGGGCTAGTCGAAAATGCAGCATTTGCAAAGAGACTGGACACACTCGTCGTCGATGCCCTGTACAGTTGTTCAATCCAGGTGATGATAACCTTGGCAACAATGCAAACAATTAATATACATGAACTCATTCAGGTATGATAAAGTCATCACTTATGTTATTAATTAATAGTTGTTAGATCGTTTCAACAATAATGTGATTCTTACTCGCATTTACAGTGTGTTTGGATTTCTTACTGACCATATCTCCTCCGTGTATCAGTAATGCTCAAAAATCACTGCTACAAGAGAAAAAATGATGACCAGGACGCTTCGGACACAACATCAACCCAATATTTATTTTTGTCATGGAGAATGAATGTTGTTTTTTACATTATTATTTGTAACAGGAATAAATTTAGCAACGGTAATCTTTTGGTTTCTTTCACCTAAACTGTGGTTGCATCAATCAAAATTTGTAATGATTGAATTGTGGTTGTATGTTATTGTAAAAAGAGACTGAGTCTCTAATACAGGTTCGATGGAAGAAAAACAAGGAAGATTTTGCCAAAATTTTCTAAAATTAAACAAAAAAGATTGTGAAAAGTGCATTGTTCATTTTTCTCTCTCTCTTTATATTTTTTTTATTTTTTTCCGTGACGTGGTTGACCTTAGAAATGATCTCTTTTTTATTATGTTTTAAGGGTTGATTGAACTTAGGGTGCACAACAATGGGAAGATTTGATAATCAATCAAGCAATACATGATCAAAGTGTTCTAGCTACTAAACATAATCTTGGACAAAGATGATGTTATGATTATCTAAAAATTAATAGTGAAGTTTATAAATAATAATTTTATTTAATCTTGTGCGTATAGGTTTCAATGAGAAATAAAGAAAAGGCAAAAAAAAACAAAAAAAAAAATCAAAAATCGAGTTTGGTGGGCCAACAAACCCGATTTCGGGCTTAGTGGGCAACCAAACTCGATTTCGGGCTTAGTTGGCCACCAAACCCGAAAATGTTCGTTTTTCTCTCTTTTTTTTTTTTCTTTCCGTGACTTGTTTAACCTCAGAAATGATCTATTTTTTATTATGTTTTAAGGGTTGATTGAACTTAGGGTACACAACAATGGGAAGATTTGATAATCAATCAAGCAATACATGATCAAAGTGTTCTAGCTACTAAGCATAATATTGGACAAAGATGATGTTATGATTATCTAAAAATTGATAGTGAAATTTATAAACAATAATTTTATTTAATGTTGTGCGTATAGGTTTCAATGAGAAATAAAGAAAAGGCAAAAAAAAAAAAAAATCAAAAATCGAGTTTGGTGGGCCACCAAACCCGATTTCGGGCTTAGTAGGCAACCAAACCCGAAAATGTTCGTTTTTCTCTCTTTTTTTTATTTCTTTCCGTGACTTGTTTGACCTCAGAAATGATATCTTTTTTATTATGTTTTAAGGGTTGATTAAACTTAGGGTGCACAACAATGGAAAGATTTGATAATCAATCAAGCAATACATGATCAAAGTGTTCTAGCTACTAAGCATAATCTTGGACAAAGATGATGTTATGATTATCTAAAAATTGATATTGAAGTTTATAAACAATAATTTTATTTAATGTTGTGCGTATAGGTTTCAATGAGAAATAAAGAAAAGGCAAAAAAAAAAAAAATCAAAAATCAGATTTGGTGGGCCACCAAACTCGATTTCGGGCTTAGTGGGCAACCAAACCCGATTTCGGGCTTAGTTGGCCACCAAACCCGAAAATGTTCGTTTTTCTCTCTTTTTTTTATTTTTTTTATTTCTTTCCGTGACTTGTTTGACCTCAGAAATGATCTATTTTTTATTATGTTTTAAGGGTTGATTGAACTCAGGGTGCACAACAATGGGAAGATTTGATAATCAATCAAGCAATACATGATCAAAGTGTTCTAGCTACTAAGCATAATCTTGGACAAAGATGATGTTATGATTATCTAAAAATTGATAGTGAAGTTTATAAACAATAATTTTATTTAATGTTGTGCATATAGATTTCAATGAGAAATAAAGAAAAGGCAAAAAAAAAAAAATCGGGTTTGGTGGGCCACCAAACCCAATGTCGGGCTTAGTGGGCAACCAAACCCGAAAATGTCATTTTTCTCTCTCTTACATACCACAAACAACAACCACATACCTTCAACCATTATTACAAAAAAATTGTAATAATGTCAAAATTACAACACAAACCACCACCTGAACAATACTACTATGTCAAAATTACAAAAAATTTTGACAAAATCTACCCTGTATTTTCATGCCACTAAACCTGCAACACCACAAACCACAAACCACAACCACATACCTTCAAACATTACCTTCTACAACAACGCAAACCACATAACAATACACTATTTTGTCATGTCAAAATTACAACACAAACCACATAACCTGAACAATACTACTATGTCAAAATTACAAAAAATTTCGGCAGAGTCTACCCTGTTTTCATGCCACTAAACCTGCAACAACACAAACCACAAGCCACAAGCCACAAACCACAAACCACAAACCACAAACCACAACCAACAACACAAACCACCTTCAACCATTACCCTATACAACAACACAAACTACATGCCATTAACACAAACCATATACCATCAACCATTACCGTCTACACCAACACAAACTACATGACGTCAACACAAACCACATACCATCAACCATTACCCTCTACAACAACACAAACCACATAACCTGAACAATAATGTTGCTATGTTTATACAAAAAAACTAAAACTAAAATAAAAATAATATACATCAAGTACTAGTAATCTAAATAAAACTACCTAATATATCAATCTACTACAAGTTTGCTATGTCTATACAAAAATATTCCGATCTGTCTACGAAAAGTATAGACATCCGGATTCGGGTCTATCTGCCAGCTACCCTCATTATGCCTAAGGATGTCCTCGATGTATTTGATAACAAAGCATCCGCAACTGGCATTGTATTAGACATACGGGTTAATTGTTGTTTCAATTGACAAAATAACCATATATTCACAATATCTCTATAATATTTAAATTATTTACCTGTCCACTTGTTGAGGCACCTTATGAGGATCAGTACCCTCCACATCCCATTCTCTGTCTGAAGTCGTAGTTGCAGTTACATGCTTATAATATCCACTGCTTTTCAGTATAATGGGTAGGACTTTCGCCAATGGAGTTACAGCTGCTACCCTAATCCTCCGACTGTCTTCACTCTTGGCGCTAGAGTCGTATAAGAACAGTTTTTTATTCTTCAAGCTAATTTTGATAAGAAACCAATGTTGATTTTTGTTGTTACACGGGAGCAACACTTGTTTTCGTACGTTAGTGATATACTATATAAAAATCCATCAAATCAATTAAAGAACACTTACATTGTCAACCGTCCACCAAGGGAGATTCCCTTCATTGCTCCCGTCCACAAAACATGTTCACTCCGTCGGAACAATCGCCGTAGAAGGATCAAAAACTTTCCCATTGTCTCTATCATATTCTTGAGTCCAAAAAGTTGATATATATGACTGTAAAATAAAATAAAAAATTTATATACTAAATTGAGATACAACAAAAGAAAAAAGGAGTAATGGTTGTAACACTCACAAATAGCGGGGTCGACATGATAGCATAATTGTCGTCGTATAGAGGACGCGATTGTATACGTCTAAGGCAACACATGTAACTATCAATGTGACGCTCGTTCAACCATTCGCTCATGTCCTCTATGCATCAGAAGTCAGCCGGGGATAGATATTCAAGGTACCCGGTGTCATGACTACAATAACCAAGAATTATAATTTGTAAATATCAAAATGTATTGTTAATGTAATTCTATATGGGACTAGTTACTTACAAAATGTTTTCTTTGGATGCTATGAACTCAGTGTAACCCTCAAGAGGGTTAAGATCATCGTCCCCCATTTGCGGCACTGCGTCCGACCCCTCCACCGCGACATCCACCTTTCTTTTCTTTGATCGAATAGGATCAGTGAAAGGTGTCTTACAAAATTGCGATTTTTTTTTGTCTCGCATAGGTCGCTTGCCGACCCTAACCACATCCTCTTCCTGCAACTGTACATAAACTAACTATTACAATATTGTACTTCAAATTCTGATATGTAAACGTATAAATTTGGAACTTACTACGGATGTAGATGCTTCGTCGTCGCTATCGTGATGACTAGGATATATCTAATCACCACCTACGTGCTGCTCATCGCCATCATCGATGTGAACTGAAGAATGGTTAATATGCGAACTACATTGCGCCCTCTCTAGTTGTAGCAACTGGGCCCTCATTTGACCCATTTCTCGATCAAAATGTGTCCTCATTTGACCCATTTCTTGGTCAAGATGTATCCTCATTTGTACTATTTCTGTCCTTATTACACTCATTTCCCCGTCAACCCTCCTCAACATCTCCAGCGTTTGAACTAGCATCTCGGTGATCTACAAAAGGAAAACACACAAATTTTTAAACGTTAAAAATAATTGCGAAAAAAAAATAAAAACCATTATTGTAATAAAATCATACCCCGTGCTCATCTGGTCTGTGTTGAGGACTGTCAAGGACTCTTGCCTCCTGCCTACCTTCTTTACATGTCTTTTTATGTAAAACTTCCTCCTCATCCTTCTCATGATCCTCCTCCCTTCTTTGCTCATCTCCATGGCTATGCATAGGCTCATCCTCGTCACCACCCTCTTCCTCCTCCTTTCTCTGCTCATCTCCATGGGTATGTATAGGCTCATCCTCGTCACCACCCTCCTCATCCTCGTCACCCCCTCCACCCCCAAATTTGAATACGTACTCTCCGACCAAGTGCTTTGGGTTGAAGGACCTCCAAAAATCCATTTCCCGCTCATCATCAGTGGGCTCAAGTGTCGGACTCAATCCTTATACCTACAACATAGTGTTATTTAGATAGATATTAACTAAAATAAAAACAAAAATAAATGAAATTTAGATTCAATTGCACACTTACTTCATTCGTTAGACAATCATTGTAATTTTTTATTTGTGGCCTTTTTTTTTGACAACCACTTTCTGCACCTGGGAATGAATGCGCCGGGTAGTGGGATGGCCCATTTATTTTGAATCCATGTAAATTTTTCGATTAACCACCACTGTAAAGAAGAGAGTAAAAAAATTAGTAATAGAAAACAAAAAACGAACAAAACAAAACAAACATTTAATTAGTATAGACAAATCATATACAAGTAATGTAAAACAATACAAAGAGAGTAACTTGTACCTGAAATGCCCACACAAAACCATAAATGTTTTTTTTTTTCCCAACTCCACTCAGCTTGTCCTCGCTCATGGCCATTCGAATGTAATGTTGACTCTTACTGTACACGTATGTCCCCCAAGGGAAGGCCTCAAATGCATCTAAATTCTCAACCATAGTCCACAAAAAATCATCCACACGTGCACGCTCATCTAGGCCCAACAATAACAGGTTAACCATAACAACATAAACCAATCTAAGTATATCATCTGAAACCAGGTCCTCTCTGTTATTAAGTAGGGTTTTGATGTCGTCTCCAGACACTCCTTTATGGTGCTGTGAAAATAATCGTGCACGTAAATTGTTTGGGGCACTAGTCCTTGTTTCAAGAATTTTGTTATCAATTGCCCCAAATTGGAGTCCGGTAATAAGTATGAATTCCTGCTTCCCGTACCTATATGCCATGCCATCGATCTCGAACCACATTTCATCGTGGCAGGCACCCGGGAATGTCACCTCCCTAACTAGAACATTATATATCAATTGCGGTGCAGTCAAATGGAGTGATGGAGGGATTTTCAAGAAATGTCCTAATGGGCCCTCTAGGAATCTATCCAATAGCTCATATCGGTTTAGAGCAATCCTCATCGTCTCGAGGTGTTTGATCCCGCAATGAGTAGTAACCCGTGTTCCGGACGGTAATGCTCGGTGAGTATGAACATAAGTAAATTGCCTAATTTGTTGGCCAGTCATCTGTAAGAAAAAGAAAAAAACAATACAAGAATAACAATTGTCTTGGTCAAGATGACAAAGTGTGCAAGTAGGTGTATTCATTTACTTGTTGAAATAAGATACAATACTGCTAGATATTCAAACTCAAGATCTTATTAAAGCATGTAATAGGCAAATTGAAATTGAAATAAAAATAAAATAAACAAATAATATTTTCTGTTTACATATTGAAGTAGAATAGGACATATGAGTAAATTGAGATAAAATTAATATTAATTAACAAGAATCAATTGTAAGAAAAGAAAAATAAAAAATAAAAAATAAAATTTACAATTTTTTTTTTATTTTTTTCATTCTGGGCCCGGATACGGGCTTCGTTTGGGACTAAGCCCGTATCCGGGCTTTGTCCCAAATTAAGCCCATATGCAGGCTTAATTTGGGACAAAGCCCGGATACGGGCTTCATATACGAAGCCCGTAACCGGGCCAAGAAAACCCGTATCCGGGCTTTGTATTGACGAAGCCCGAGGGCTTCGTCGTCGACCAGGAAGCCCTCGAGATTCGTCCTCTCCGACGAAGCCCAAGGGCTTCGTCAGAGAGGACGAAACCCGAGTTAGCTATGCCGACGGCGATAGGGCTTTGCAAAGCCCCATCGCCACCGCCCAACCCACCCAACCCAACTACAAAGGAATCTTACCTCTTTGGGGTTGCAGGGGGCGATTGGCAATGTCGGCGGTGCAAGTCGGAGGTGGCGGTGGCTGCGACGATGCAAGTCAGCAGTGGCGGTGGCTACGGCGGCTGCGGCGGCCGTTGTTTGCGTTGGCGGTGGCATGGAAGATCGGGTAAGGTGTTATCGGGTTTGGAAGACAATCGGGCTAGGTTTTGGGTGGGTGGTGGTGGGTTCCACTAGGTAGAGGGGTAGTGGGTTTCATTTTTCTGGTCAGGGTTATTTTGGTCTTTTATGTTTTAATTTTTCATTTTGAATATTTACATAAAGTGTTCGATTTAAATATTAAGTGGTGGGGTCAGAATTGGGAAAATGGCTATAGGATGCAAATCATTTGTTTGGAGAGGACTAAAACTTTTTTTTCACAAAATAGGGGTTAAAAAAGAATTTATTGTTTGTAAAGTGGTTAGTTTGTGCAATTTCCACCCGAGAATGAATCCAAGAAACTCAATAATTGGTATCCAAATGTGTCGTCCACCAATCGATCAATTCTTGGAAAGGGGTACGAATCTTTTTGACATGCCTTATTGAGATTTGTGAAATCCACGCACACTCGCCATTTGCCGTTTGACTTTTTAACCATTACCATATTCGCTAACCAGTCTGGATATAATACTTCTTGAATGAACCCTGCCTTTAGCAACTTATCGACTTCCTTTACTAAAGTTGCCAATCTATCAGGAGCAATATTCTGCTTCTTCTGACGTACAGGTCTGAAATAAGGATCCACGTTTAAATGATGACAAATTACTTTGGGATTGATACTGACCGGGCATGTCAGCTGGCGCCCAAGAAAAGATGTTCATATTTTCTCTTAAACACACTACTATCTCATTCTTTAGCTTTTCAAGTAGTTGTGAGCCGATGTGCGCTTCCTTTTTTGGCTCGCTCTCGCATAATCATATAGCCTCCAATTTCTCAACCAGTTGAGGTTTGTATACAACTCTTTTGGTGAGAGAATTTTGTATTGTCTGTTCAGTGATTGATAGAGTCTCGTTCCTCCCCTTTCCTTTTTGGGAAGAGATATAGCAAGCACGAGCTTTCTTTTGATCTCCACGTACTTGTCCCACTCCTTGAGGCATCGGGAATTTTATTAACAAGTAACAAGATGAAACCACTGCTCTCATGTCGTTAAGCAAGGGACGCCCCAAAATTATATTATAAGCGGCTGATGAAGTTTTCACGACCATAAAGTTAGCTTGTCGGGTTACAATTTGTGGATCAGAGCCTAACGTGATTGGAACCTGTACTGCACCAGCAACTTGTACAACTTCTCCAGTAAAAATGTACAAAGGCAAGGAGATTAATTTCAAACGATCATGGGAGATGTGCATCTGCTCAAAACAATTCCAATAAATGAGGTTGACTGAACTGCCACTATCAACCAAAATTCTCCTAATTGGGTGTTTTGCAATGACAACTGAAATTACTACGGGATCATCATAGGGAATGATTACATCTCCCTTATCAACAGGTTTAAAGATGATGGGCTCTTCATCATATTGCACCTCCATTATAGAGTTCAATTGGTAGGCCTGGTAGGCATAAGCCTTTTGTGAAGTAGAAGTTGCACTAGCTAAAGTTTTGCCACCATATATAATATGTATTTCCCGGTGCGTAGGTATGTTATCCAAAGGGTCAACTGGTCTATTGTCCATTCCTCCATCATTTTGTAGCAGGTTTTTTCTTTCTTGTCTCTCCGGTCTTTCTTCTCTACTCCGAGGCTCCCTATTTGTTCTTTCTTTTTCTCTTACATATCTTTGCAGGTGCCTTTCGCATATGAGTATCTCGATTTGATTTTTAAGTTCTCGACATTGGTCAGTGGAGTGCCCTCGAGTTCCATGACATCTATAGTATTCTCCTTGGTTTCTTCCCATGGGGTGATTGACTTTCTTCGGGAGTTTAATAAGACCCGAACCTTCTACGGCAGCTAATATTACCGATCGAGGTTGGGTAAGCTGAGCATAGTGATTAAATCGGCGTCCTGGGGCATCTGATCTTCCTAGCTTTTCTTGTTGTTTGGTAGAGTGTTCTTCGCCCTCTCGATATTTTATTTTTCGCTCTCTATCTTCTCCACCTATTACTGTTCTCATAACTTCGATATGGAGTATATACCTGTTTGCCCTAGCAAACAAATTTGCCAAGGATCTTGGGGGATCCAAAGACAAAGATTCTTGAAAAGATGTCAATCGCACCCCTTGCATCATTGCGGATATTGCCATTTCGATCGGTAAGTTTCGAATTTCAAGAGTGGCACTCCAAAATATCCACATACTATCGTAAGGTTTCTTTAGCCCCTTGCCGAATACTGAGGAGATGTGTCACATCTCTTTTCTTCTGACTACTGATTACAAAAGGTTTGACAAATTCTATCCTCAGCTACGCAAATGATGAAATGGATGCCTCGGGTAATCCTTTGAACCATGTTCGGGCATGCCTAGTCAGGGTTAATGAAAACGCTCGACACATAATCTCGTCTTCCCAGCCATGGAGTATCATCAGTGACTCATAATTCTCAATATGATCATCTTGGTCATCTTTCCCGATATACGAAGTAATCTGTGGCATCTTGAATTTTGTCAGCAATGGCTTCTCCATTATACTTTGAGTGAATAGGGATTTCTTCCTGGACTACTCTTTAACGTCTGGGACCAATTTTTTTTGTTCCAACACTTCTTCTATTACTTTTCTCATATTGTTTCGCATACTCACTATAGTATTGTCGTCACCTTCTCTATTTCTTGGTGTTGAATTTCTAGTGGGGCTTTGTTTTCCACCTGTAGGTGTACTTGCCATGACCTCTGGTTGCCTTTCACCTTTTAGGTGTCGCCTGTCTCCTTTTCCTCTTTGATATCCCAGCTTTTGCCTTTGATTTTGATGTTCGGTGGCTCTATGATCTCGCAATGGTTGCTTCGAATAATTCCCTTGGCGAGGTGAGGGCCGAGAGTGAGTGTCAAATGCAACTCCTTGATAGGAGTCAACTTCTTTATTTCCTGGTTTAGTTTCCCTCATTGGTATTATTTCGGGTACAAGCCTTGTCAAAGTCGGGGGCAGTACGGTATCGGGAACCATACTTTGGAGTACTCCCTCTATGTTTCATAGGGCTTGCATTCCTTCGATATGTTGTTGTCTCAATGCCTCATAATCTGCTAAGGGGACAATGGGAAGAAACTGATGTGACGGTTTGAGCTGATTGTGAGTTTCGTGTTGATTCACCAGATGGTGAGAACCTGGTGGAGGTGGCTGGGTCTCCACTTGCAATTGTGGATCGAAGAGAGTTGATTGAAGACTCCCTTGTTGTTGGAAACCAAGTGGAAGTCGAGGTATCTGCTTGGGATTTTGTAAGCCTCGCAAATAGGGATGAGTTTCGACACCCTAAGAGAAAGTCCGTTGATTACCCTGGTACTTACCATCAACTTTGTTCTTTAATTTAACCTTTTGTCACATTTCCCACAGATGGCGCCAATTGTTGTGTCCAAGTTACAACAATGAATTTATAATACGGAAAAATACAAATCGATATCATTGTCCAAGAGTAATTAGACGAATGAGAAATGGTCAATGAATCTCGTAACGATGGCTCGCCACTGATGAATAGTTACACCCTGACGGTACTGTTGAAAGAACCGACTGGGTCTTGATAATAACCAACTGCCTGGATAATCGACTGGCTGTTGGTTAAAACTGACTAGTTGGATAAACGATTGGCTTCTGATTAAAACCGACTGGTTGTTGATTAGAAACGACTAGCCGAAGAATGATTGTATTCTGATTAGAACCGACTGAACTAGAAGAACTTATTGGCTCCTGGTTAAAACTGACTGGTTGGATAAACGATTGGCTTCTATTTAGAACCGACTGGCTATTAATTAGAAATGAATGGTTATAGAATGATTGTCTTCTGATTAGAACCGACTGAACTGGAAGAACCGATTGAACCTACAAAACGAGAGAACCATGAGAGGCGTGGTGACCCCCCGCAAACTCTCCGATGGTTAAATCAGTACGTATTTGAGAGCAAAAATGAGTATCAGTAACTGAATAAACGTACATATAGTGAGGAGTTAAGCCTCGTATTTATAGGAGAGTCAAGAGGGGACAAAGTGGTCCCATCCCAGATTTTATGGAGGACACGTGGCAGTCATGGAGGGCACCAAGAGAAAGGCTGGGCTCGCACGAACTGAGTGGCACTCGGTTTATAAGAATCAAGTGGCACTCGGTTCTTATGAACCGAGTGGGACTCGGTTTTAAGGGAACTGAGAGGCTAAACTGATGGCGACCCTTATTATTGCGTAAAAGCTATAGAAAATGCTTTGGCTTTTGATCAAATGAAAACAACTAGGGCTCGATTTAAATCAACTAAGTGGCTCTCAGTTTAATGGAATCGAGTGCCACTCGGTTTAAGGGAACCGAGTAGCACTCGGTTCTTTTGAAAGAATGGCAAATTCCATAGCGATTATCATTTTTGCACACAACGGCTGAAAAGTCCATGTCGTTGACTAAAAAATAACAACTAGGCTTGATTTCAACCGAGACCCACTTGATTTTGTGGCCACCAGGGTGTGGCTACTTTTGTAACCAAGGAACCGAGTGGGGAGTCAGTTCTTGCTAAGAAAATCGAGTGGGGTTTTAGCCCCATGCATTTCTCCAATTTGGCTTTAATTTTTCTCTCTCCTATATATTTTTTGCCGACATTTGTTGGGCATATCATTATGATATTTGAGTTTTTCATGGATTCAGTTTTCAAACAAAATTTTACATTCAATTACGGTGCAACCTTTTGACTGCGCCAGTAAGGAATAGACGCGACCTTCTGGCTGCGACATTAAGAAAATCAAAGCCGCGTGTAATACCCCGTATCTTCATGAAGTTTCCATGTAATTTAGATAAATTTAAACTACCGAAAAGCAACTTGATAGTAAAAATAAATCGCTGAATCGACTGTAGGGAGTACCCCGGTGCTTAGATGCCTAAAGAAAATGGTACATTAGTAGCGACTTCCCTAAGATAAGATTTATGGCATGAAAAGAAATTGGATCTGAAACGGTTTTCGGTACAACTAGGTTTTAGGCTGAGAAACTGAATGATGGCAAGGGATTCCCGGGAAATTGACGAAACCCTGAGTAGGGCTATATTAAATATAAGAAGCAACCCTTAAGAGGTTTTGAGAAGAAACACAAGGATTTTCGACCAGCATATGATCCTACGTATAATCGGGCCTAAGTGTAATTTATTGATTTTGGCCGAGAGAGGTCGAAACGGAGGTCGAAATGATGGTTTTTCTAGATTTTCAAGGGTGAAATGAAGATTTTGGAACTTATAGGGCTTAGTGGAATAGTTGGATAATTCAGGGGCATGAGGATAAGGGCCAAAATGCAAAAGAAAGTTTCAAGGAGGCGCCAAAATGCAATTTTCAGAAATCTGCGCAAGCATGGCAGATCTAGCCACGATTTTAGCCAAAAAATCTAGGGAAATGGCACCCAAACTTCATCAGGGCATGGCCAAGGATTGTCCAAGAGGCGTGTGAGAGAAGCTATAGTCGGAGATTGGCCACGTGGGGGTCGATTTTGGCCTATAAAGAGTGAGGGTTCTTGGCCAATTTTAGAGCAACAAATTGCTCAATTTTGAGGGCCAATCCAATGAAGCCAATAATGGGCTTTTGATCCTTGATGCAAGAGGAGCATTTCTGGAGATTTTCATGTGTTTTCGAGGTGGTTCGAGGGTGTTTCGAGGGTGATCGGAAAGGCGACGCGGTTCGTCAAGCTGCGCCTACAACTGCCCGATCGGGGGCTTTTTCGGTGTCCTTTCGAACTAAGATTGGTGCCACCTAGATCGACTGGTTGAGAGCTTCAAGGGGGTACTCTCAGATCGGCCATCAGAGACATCACCGGCAGTTGGAAGTCAGAGAAGAAGGTGGCGCGTGAGCTCCACACGCCTCACTCCACGCATAGCCACGCGCCAAGCGAGTGAGGGCATGTAAGAAGTGTTATTTTGAAAATTTTTCTTCCAGTATTTTTCTATAATTATTTTAGAAATTATTGTGTTGAAAAATGTTTGAGGAAATAATTATTTTGGAATTATCAAGGAAAAAAATAGAAGAAATTATGAAAAATTGAGGAAAATGGATTTTTGATGCTTTGAAATTAAATGGTGTTTAGGGAGTATTGTGGCTCGAGGTTGAGTATAAGTACGAGTGTTGTGATTTGGCACGTAAATGGAGGCAGTGCACGAGAATCGAGGCCATCCGAATACATTCAAGGTGAGTGGTTATACCGAAAAAACTTGTTTGTGGCATGTGAATGGTTTACTGTGAGTTGTTCAATCCAATTCTTGTGCATATTTTTGTTACTTTGATCACTTTTGATTTATCGTGAACGACTAGTTTAGTGCGATGGTTCGTCCAAATGATTATTTACACATGCATTGAATTTCGTACGGTAAATTGCATACATTGAAATGTTGATTTTATGTCATGCATGTTATGATTTTCGGCATTGGCATGTTATGTGTTGCCCATGTGGGATGTGGATTGTTAACTTGTGACGTGGCTCTTGAGTGATAGCACTCAGGATGCGTGCCTAAGATTAATGCTATGTGACCCACTTGGAACGGGGCTGAGATAGACTTCACCCTACGGTACTCAAGTGGCGGGGCAGAGAGTGGACACCACCCCGATTGTTGGCTCAAGTGGCGGGGCAAGAGTGGACACCACCCCAGTTTCCTTTGAGCAATAACATTAATATCGAGGTGTCGTTGATTCCAGGGATAATGCTGATGTGATACTCTTGGGGCTAGGGTTGTGTTGGATTTTGTAATGTTTTTGAGTATGAGCGTAATGCCTAACAATGACAATGGGGTGATTCCTGGGTTCATATGGCGAGGTTGTCCCTGTTAAGCAAGATTATGTTTGCCAATGGGTTGATGTGATCGTGTCGCCTTTAGAGAGATCGCATTTTCCCGGGTTAGGGCTAAGTGCTATGTGGGATTCTCTTAGGCTGGTGCATGTCAGGATTTGTCGGTTTTATATATGATTTTACATATCTGAAAATGTTTTGAACTCTTACTTAGATGATTCAGCATCTAATTTGGACTATGTCCCTGGAATATTCAAATGTTCTAGGTGAAAGCTATGGCGCCAAGGGAAAGGATGTCGTCGAGATGTAGCTGTTATGTTTAGTTTTCGTAGGTCTTTGTCTATGATTACGATGTTTAGAGGTTATGTAATATTTTGATATTTTGATGTGAAACATCGATTTGGTTATTTAACTGTAAAAGGAATTTGTCGGTTATATATATTTGAGGTTTCAATCTTGCTTCAGCTGATGTGATTGATAATACCTGTCTTAGTCTATAAATTTTTAAATTTTGATATGCTGAGAAGGTATAATCGAGATTGTCGGGAAATGATTATGATGAGGGTATGTATATCGAGAGACTTATGTTGTGTGTTTGATGTTGAAAAAAAAAATATTTTCGAAATCTCGAGGTAATGCGCGTTCTGGGAAGACAGGGCATTACACCACGGCTAGTGGCCGCTCATAAGAAAAAAAAAAAAAACTGGGGCTAATGGCCACAACGTCATATGGTAAAGGGGCAGCCTAATTACTACTTTAATCCCTAAGGGATGAAACCTCTAGGGTTTTCAGACATGGGCCAAAAAATGCCTATGCAATTCGTGCTTTTGGGCTGCGAGCTAAGCCTTAATTAATTGATTAATCAAATTTAGTAAATTAATTAATTAATTAAATTCAGTAAATTAGTTAAAAACAATTTTTTTAAAATTAGTTTTTCATTATTTTTCTTTAAAAGAAAAATAAGAAAAATAGTTAAAAAAATTATTTTTTAAAGGAAACAAGGGACTAGGTGGGCTGGTGTAGGATTCGAGATGGGTTGGCTCGACCCAATCCAGTCCTGACCCAGTCTGCGTTTTTTGTCTACAAAAAAAATATATTAAAGAATTATTTTAGTGCAATTTTAAATTCAGATATTGGCATGCTTTTATAGATATATTTTGAAATAAATTAATTGAAACAACATGTCTCCAAAGTGACTTCTCTTGTGGAAATTAATTTATTTTGAAATATAAATGGTTGTGTGGATGTAACTTGTGTGAATATTTATCGGCCCAAAGGAATGTAAATGTTTAACATAATTTTATGTGCACCTGCGGTAATAAATGTGTGATAATTGTTCGGTTTATACATGTGACCAATAAATCGACCAAATGAAGATTTATTGTTTGATATGTATTCTTATCAGTGTTTGATTACTACACCAAGAGTACCACTTACAATTAATATTACTATCCAAAGACTTGATATTATTGTTGTGCGAGGTATCTTGAGATAGAGCTCACCATTATTTGAATTTATTGATTGATTTATTATGGATATTAATTGAGCATTTTTTTTATTTGGTTATTTTGTTCTCTATACAGCTAATGTGTTTGCTACTACAATATCTGCAAATATAAATTCAATTTCCATACTAAATGGGACAAACTTCAAGGATTGGAAAGAGAACATTTCGATTGTTCTTGGCTACATGGATCTAGACCTTTCGTTCAGGATTGAGCAACCCACTCCTCTTATGGATGAAAGTTCACTTCATGATAGGAGGAGCTTTGAGAAGTGGGACCGCTCAAATCGCATGAGTCTTATGATCATTAAGCGCGGCATTCCGAAAGCCTTTAGGGGCACATTGTCAGAAGGGATAACTAATGCCAATGAGTTCCGTGCTGAAATTGAGAAGCGTTTTGCAAAAAACGGTAAGGCTGAAACAAGCACGCTTTTGCAATGCTTGATTTCGATGAAATATAAAGGCAAGGGTAACATAAGAGAGTACATCATGGTGATGAATACTATGGCAAATATGATGGTCAGGAGAACAACGTCCAGGACCATTTGCTAAATTCCTAGAGGAATGTGGAATCGTCCATAGTACACCATGCCAGGATCTCCTAGCATGAATGATGTAGCTGAAAGACGAAACAAAACTCTTCAGGATATGGTAAGCAGTATGATTAGTCATTCTACCTTACCAGAATCACTATGGGGAAAAGTATTAAAGACTGCAGCTTATATTCTTGATAGAGTACCAACTAAAGTGACTGCCAAAATGTCTTATGAACTTTGGACATGCAAAAGTCCTAGTTTAAAGCATTTTCACATTTGAGGATGTCCATCTAAGACGAGGGCTTATAGGCCACATGAAAATAAATTGGACTCCAAAACAGTAAGCAGCTACTTTATTGGTTATTCTGAGCGATCTAGGGGTTGCAAATTTTATGATCCCATACTTAGGTCAATTTTTTAAATGAGAACTACAACATTTTTTTTAAGGAAATTTAGTTTAGGGAGAGAAATAAGGTTAGAGACATTGTCTTTGAGGAGGAATCAGTTTCGATTCCTACTATTATTTTTGATTATGTATAGGCTTTTATACTTGTCATTGATCAAGAAAGAAATTAGGAACCTCAACAAGACAATATTGAACAACCTCCCATTCAAAATGAAGTAATTATTTCAGAAAAACAAACTCAAGAACCTCAAGAACTAAGGAGATCTATGAGAGAAAGGAGAAGTGCTTTTCCAGACAATTATATAGTATTTCTTCAAGAACGTGAGAAAGATATTGGAATGGTGGATGATGATCCAATTAATGTCCATCAAGCCATGCAGGATTCTAACTCTCAAAAGTATATTGATGCCATGAATGAGCACAAGTCTATGCAAAACAATAAAGTTTGGGATGTTGTCCCATTGCCAGAAGGTGCGAAGCCCATTGGTTGTAAATGGATATTTAAAACCAAGAGGGATTCAAAAGGTAATGTGGAAAGATATAAGGCTCGTCTTGTAGCTAAAGGCTTTACCTGAAAGGAGGGCATCGACTACAAAGAGACTTTCTCTCCGGTTTCTATGAAATACTCTTTCAGGACTATTATGGCGCTTGTTACACATTTTGATCTTGAGTTATATTAGATCGATGTTAACACGACGTTTCTCAATGGCCACATTGATGAAACCATCTATATGGTGCAACCAAAAAACTGTGTCAGTAGACCCAAAGAATATGGTTGGCAAATTAAAGAAATCCATCTATGGGCTCAATCAAGCTTCCTATCAATGGTATGACAAATTTCATCAAGTAATTATTTTGTTTGGTTTTGAGATTAATGCTATGGATGATTGTGTGTATCAAAAGTTCAGTAGGAGTAAGCATATGTTCCTGATTTTGTATGTTGATGACATACTGCTTGCCACTAATAATATAGGCATGTTGCATGAAACCAAGAGATATCTATCAAAGAATATTGAGATGAAAGATCTTGGTGATGCCTCTTTTGTATTAGGGATTCAGATACACCAAGATAGTTCTCGGTATATGCTTGGATTATCACAAAAGAGCTATATCAATAAGGTGCTTAAAAGATTTTGCATGCAGAATTGCAAACCAGGTGACACCCCTGTTGCTAAGGGAGACAAGTTTAGTCTTGATCAGTGCCCTAAGAATGACCTTGAAGTTAAGGAGATGCAGAAGATTCCCTATGCGTCATCTATTGGGAGTCTAATGTATGCTCAAATTTGTACATGTCTGGACACAGCATTCATTGTTGAAATGTTAGACAGATATTTAAACAACCCTAGCATGGATCTTTGGAAAGCAACAAAACAGGTTATGAGGTACTTGCAGAGAACAAAAGATTACATGATCACATATAAGAGGTCGAATCAGTTAGAGATCATAGGGTATTCTAACTCTGATTATTGTGGATGCCATGATAATAGGAGATTCACTTTAGCCTACATTTATCTACTAGCTAGAGGAGTTATTTCTTGGAGGAGTTCCAAGCAGACACTCATAGCATCTTCCACCATGGAAGTAGAACTCGTGGCATGTCATGAGGAATCTAACCACATAATATGGTTGCAAAATTTTTTCACTAGGCTGCGCATTTTGGATGGTATAGAAAGACCACTTAAGTTATATTGTGACAATAAATCAGCAGTTATGTATTCCAATAACAACAGGAGCTCATCTAAGTCTAAGAATATTGACATAAAGTTCCTAGTTGTGAAGGAAAGAGTGTAGAGTGAACAAATTTTCATAGAACACATTAGGACAAACTCCATGATTGCAGATCTGCTTACCAAGGGATTACCACCCAAGGTCTTTCATGAACACACTGTTCATATGGGTATTGTATTGTGTGAGGATATCATGTTTTAGTGGGAGTTTGTATTCTCGTTGCTTTATGTTTGGTTTTAAAGACATTGTTGTATTTGGATATTTTCTGTACAAAAATGAAGTATTTGGTTCATTTCACTCTGTTATATGATGTTAAGTATCGATCTCATTAAGGAATAATGAAGGACCAGTTAGAAATAGGCATGTTTGGATCATATCACATGTAATTTCCATGCTACACATCCATGATTGATATATGTCACTTGATTGTATTGGTATACATGACCATTAATGGATTTTAGTCACGCTAAATGTGACGAATATCACTTTGATCCTATATTAGTATGATTAATGGATGAGATTGTTCGAAAATACCCTTAATGGTGATAGAAAAATTTTAGAGCTCATAAAGTTGTGCACATTTGTAAGGTTACATATGTGGTCCAGTGGGAGATTGTTGAAAATAAATGATTCAATATATAGGGCCACTAATGTATTTTTAAATGTGTAATGCTATCTTAAAGTTTAGCCAATTAAAAGTGATCTATAAAGTTTAATTTTTGGGCTATTGGGTATTAAACTATCATGGAATTAATGTGCAGAGACATAAGTCATATTTCTAAATTGATGAGGGGCCAATTTGAAAATATTAAAAATTGTTGATTGCTTTTAGCAGTTATATATAAGGGTTATGGTCCCCATTTGATAGTAAGTTTTTAATCTCACTGTATCCCCATCAACAGAGAAATTCTAAAGAAACTACGAATCAATTGGAAGATCAAAAGACCTGTTTTGATCAATCATAACAATGGATACAGGTACGCTTCCGCTTATTGTTTATTTTATTCTTAGTGATTTGACATGAATTTTCTTGAAATTTTGTTGATAATTCTACAATTAGAACATCTATTTATACTAAAATCAAAATGCTAAAATAATGTATAGGTGATAAAAAACAAGAATGTAATATAAAGTTTAGGTGAGCTAGTGTCGCAACGACCGCACTGTCACACAAACCGGTCGTTGACAGTGTTCTCCCTCGACCGGTAGTGGGTAAGCACTATCCATGACCGGTCGTGGACAGTGTTGTCGTATGAATTCGTTGTGGACAGTTCTCTCCTATGACTGGTCGTGGACAGTGCTTTTGTACAACCTAGTCATGGACATGCTAGTCCATTATCAAGGATGCTACTTACCCTTGACGTATATGTGGATAGTGCCCTCCTTCAACTAGTCATGGATAGTGCTCTCCCACGATCGGTTATGTATATTCAACGATTGATCATGTACATACCAGTCCATGACTGATTGTGGACGTGTTAGTTTTGGAATTACCTATATGTTTAACATAATTTATCACTATAGTTGTGGTGGTGCACTAAATTATGGAATACTATTTTATGTTGTTAAACATTATTTGACTAATATTTTTCTATCTTGTCTAATATGAAAATATGAATCCCAACAATATATGGATTACTATATTTTATTTTGTCGAGTTTGAACAAAATGATCAAGGAACATGGATATGTAAATCAATAGAGAGCAACCCACCAATTACAATCGGATTTCCTGTATCAAGAAATGTTTCATATGTTGAGTTGTATGATAAAGTTCAAAATCTCCTTAATTAATGTTGATTTGAGTTTATATAAAATAGAGATGAGATTTCTTGTCCCTCAGATGTCTATGTCACTCCCACCAGTGAACATTAATTCCAATAGAGAATTAAAGTGGTTTATCCATGTTTTTGGTTAGATTGTTTCTCTTTGCATAACTCTAGTTGCAAATGGTTTGCAGAACATGGCATGTAATGATCAATGTGATGAACAAATTGATGTAGATAGTGAAGGAGATGGCAAAAATTGTGGTGAGATGCTAAATAACACGGGTAATGAAGGAAAACACTATTGAGAAGATTTGCACATAGTTTAAGATGACGTTGATGATATGGTACTGGATGAAAACATTGTTGAGGATGTGGCTATGAATGAGAACACTGTTAGTTCATCTACTCCTAGGCTTATTGTCTATGGCAATGATGTTGTGACTTTAGAACTTGGTGCTTGTTCATAGCTTTATGCAATATAGAGAGAGATTTCCAAGGATCAAGACTTGAAAGAAAGTCAATTTTTTGATAACCAAAAAATACTCTAGACAACACTACACATGCTTGCTTTGAACAACAACTTTGAAGTCAAGGTGAAGAAGTCAAACAGGTCTTTGTTTACAGTTGCTTGCATTGATGACAGTTGCAAGTGGCGCTTGATGGCAACGAATATGAAAGAGTGTGATTATTTTCATGCACTACAAAACATCAAACTTTTAGTGACGAAAAATTCTATTACTAAAATATCAAAATCCGTCGCTAAATTTTTTAGCGATGAATTTAGTGATGGGGGCCTTTCCATCGCTAAAGATGGCATCGCTAAAATTTAGCGACGGAATCAATGACGGGTGATTTGCCCATCGCTGATCAACGACGGACTAAGCCCCGTCGCTAAACAAAAAAATAAAAAAATATATTTTTTAAATAAATAAATTTAAAAGAAAAAATAAAAATAAGATTTTTAATCGTAAATAAAAAATAAAATTATTAAAAATTATATAAATGAAAATTTAAATATAAACAAATTCATATTTAATTAATATTCAAAAAATTGTTTATATTTTATATTTATTTAAAAATAAATTTTTTATATATAAATAAAATTGATGATAATTAACAATTTATTTTAATTAATTAAATAGAAATTAAAAATATATTTATACAATCATTAATTTAAAAATAAAAAATTAAAATTCATATAAATTTATAAAATAACAAAACTGAATATGTAATTCAAATCGATTAATTTAATTAATAAAATCTAATCATAAATATTTAGTTACAATCATCATTATTAAAAACATCATTTTGTTCCTTATTATCATAAAACTGGTTACTCGGTCTAGGTTGAGTTGAAGGTCCAGATTGCTGATAAGGGTGAGTTAACGGGCCAGATTGTTGTAACGCTATCATTTGTCTATTCATATGCTCCTTCCATGTCATCATATGTTGCTGCCACTAATGCATTTGCACATTCTCATTTTGCATCTTTGTCACCTGGGTCCAAGCAGAATGCAGCTTCTTATCCATCTGGGTTTGAGCAGAATGTAGCTCATTTTGCACCTCGATCACCTGTGTCCGAGCAGAATGCAACTCCTTGTTCATCTGGGTGACCCTCATAGTTATTTGTTCTAATTCTGACGACAACTCATATAAACCACTGGAGCTGCTATCGGATCCAACCGGGTATTATTGCCTACCTTGAGAGCCAAGACCGTAAACACGACCCTTCTTGTTCCTACCAGAGACAGCTTGATAAAAAATGTGAACTCGTCAACTATAGGTGGAAATGACGACTTACTACCATCGGTTGATGCCGAAGATGTCTCTACACTTATTCTCTCGAACGCCTCCTATATAAATTAAAACATTGACATTGTTAATTAATAAAAAAATATTAAATTATACATAAATACAATTACTGTGACTGTTTTTGATCTATTATCACCAACACTTTTTATCCTTAATCATCCTTCCGAGTGTGGGTTCTCCTGAAAATCTCAAATTCATTGGGCTCGTAGTCTAATTCCTTTGCCTGCAAGACAAATATATGAAGTAAATAAAATAAAATATAAACCACTATATAAGTTTATAAAATTTACATTTAAATAGAAAAATTAATTACCATCCTTATTTGGCTCTCGGTGAAAGGAATGGATCCACTTAGGTGAATTGACCCACCAATCTCGGAGGCGCTATTCTTTTTGTTTTGTTGTACTCGACTTCATCCCACTTTGCCTGCAATGCTCGTTGCACCATCAAATCCATCCACTAAAAATATTGAAAATATTATTAAAAATTATTATTCATCTCAATTATATGATTAATTGGAGTGTAGCATAGTAAAAAATATAGTTACCTAATTAAATATATAATTTTGAGTATGATATTATAATTAAAAATATGTATCTGCTCATGGACACTTCCTACTCCACTATTAATAAAAATATGTATATGCTCCCGGGAATTATTTTCCTAACAAGCGAGTCATTCTTGCCTTTTTCAAGAATTGAACCCTGGATCTCCTAACCTCCAAAAACTTACACACGCATGTGCAACCAGCTGATCTGAATGTCTCTTTCATTTATTATGTGCATAAAATATTTTTATTGTATTTTTGTTTAAACTTTTCAAAATTACATTTTGTTGTTTTACTTTTGTATATTAGTTTTGATGATAAAAAATATCTATTGGCTTAATCCCCAAGTCATGAGTCAAGGTTATAGTTTTCAATATATATCAATTTCAATATCAAGTATTATTTTGTTCAAATGAAAACCAAATTAATTTCATTCTTATACATATGGAGATCTACAAAAACAAGTATTAAAATTCAAAAGAATCTCCTAAAGTGATTTTCAAAATTAGTTTTGAAATCGTTGATCAAAATAAAACTAAAATTATTCTAAGGCAAAAGACCAACTAGAACATATTTTTGAAAATGTTTTCATTTTGAAAACTATCTCCCGATATTTCGATAGCTAATATCCATTGGTGATAAAATGATTTTAATGAATTTTTCAAGAAATAAAAAGTATGTATTTTGGAGATGGTAAAATCGCTATATCTTGAGTTTGTTCTAAAACCAAAATTCTAGTTTCTTATTGCTATGGATTTTGATTTTTTGGATATTTTTATTGAATGCAAACAAGGGGTACTTTCTTATTTACATTTATGTATTAAAGTAAATGGAAGATAAAATATAAATAAAAGAAAATATGGACATTTGCTTAAACTAAAGAAATGTAAATATGTTGTAATGTATACGTGCTATGAATTGTGTTTTCAAGTAAATCCTTTTGAATCTCTGTCATGTTTCTATGCATGTTTCGAAACCCCTTTTGATTCAATTATCTCTATGTGTGTATGCTATTTCGAAACATCTATGTAATGCTTTTATTTTTAAATCAGGTTTTGCACTATGTTTCGAAACCTATATGTTAGTGGGGAATAGATTATGTCTCCCACTCATTGTTGTCTCTAAGTGCAAGTCCAGCTAGAAAGGTTGTATGTTTCAAAATATGAGGAGTATGTTTCAAAACCTTAGTGTAAATTTGTGATGTTTCGAAATCTGTATGCTATGTTTCGAAATATTCTTTTATATCTTGTCTCTAACGGCTATAAATGGCCATATTTCTATCTCTTGATATAAATAGCAGGTGTTTGAAGACAAGAGAAAGAAGAAATAAGAGAGCACATACTAGAGACACATACACAAATACAAGTGCAGATCAAAACGTTTATTGAAGCTTTCAAAGAAGATCTTCTACAAATCATATTCTTGTGCATTGTGAGTAAGAAGGAGAAGCAAGCTAAAATAAGAAGTCATATCTTCTCTAGCTCTCCTCGTCTTAAGCTAATACAAAGGTTTGTGCAACCATTGGTAAGATATATTCATTGTTATAAATTCATTGGATTGTAAAGATAAACTCTATTTATCTTGATCGTTGTAAGGTTTGAGTTGAGTCTAAAACTCACTTGTTGTAAGGTTTGAGTTAAGCCCGTAAAAACTCACTTGGTGAAAGGTTTGAGTTGAGTCATAAAAACTTATTGTACAAGGTTTTGGGGTGAACGGTAGTAAAACCCTTGTTGTGGTTGATCACTAATAAAAGTGATTGGGATTGAAAAATCCTTCAAGTGGGTAAGCTTGAAGGTAGTGGACTAGGCGGGGCGCCGAACTATTATATATCTTGTGTGCAATTAATCTTTTGCTTTTGCTTATCCATTATTGCTTAAACTTTCAAAAGAATTATTATCAAAGACTAAATCATATTTTCCTTGAGTATAAGCTTATATATATACATATAAACATATCTTTGATATCAAACACCTTTGATATACTCTTACTTATGTAAATTATCTTTGTCAAAGATCATTATTTTGAAATACAAGTTAAAACATTTCGAAACAAGCAAAACATTGAGGTATATTTCAAAATGGACCATACTAGATGTACAACCATTTTGTACATCTTGAGCTACACAAGGGGTATAATGACCAAAATATCCTGTGCCTCACATGCGTCTCACGCGCCTCATGGGGGGCTTTTTTGTCATTGGTACACCTTTATGTAGCTCAAGGTGTACACAAAGGTGTACCAATAGCATTTTCCTTCCAAAAAATATATAGTAGGTTTCAAAATCTACTTAACAGAAATGTTTATTTCGAAACATATACCCTATATTTTGAAACATAGTGTTCTTCCATTAATCATTGTTTTAATTATCAAAAAATTTATACGAATCCCAATTCACCCCCCCATCTTAGGATATATTTGCCATCAGTGGAACCAACACATTTGCACCCCAATATTTTTCAAACCTATTTTCAAAATATGTTTGAAAACTCATTTAGAATTTAATTTATAATTTCATGTTTTACTAATTAGCAACTTAAAAACGAAATATTCCGTCATTAATTTTGAATTTAATTAAAATTTTTATAAATTCTATATATTTAACTATCAAAATTTTCATTTTCAAATCAGATTTTAAATTTAATTTAAATATTTTATGAATTTTACATTAAATTTTTATAAATATTTTTTAAAAGGTTAATTTCAGTAACATCACTAAGTTTATGTGTAAACTCTTGAATTATATAGTGTGACATCATCTAATTAATGATGAAATTTAAAGCAAGTGAAACGTATTAGCTGAATATCGTCGATATTATTTTTATTCTATCTGCATATTATTTAATTAAAAAGATGAGTATCTGCTAAAAGATAACATATTACTCAATAATGAAGATCAATATCCTTAAAAAATGTATGCATATATGGGGCACATCTAGATTTTTATTTATGTACTATTATGTTTTTTTTTTTTTGTACAGTCATTTGAATTTTTTATTTTTTAATTACACCTCTTTATTTATGTTTTTAAGTTAAATTTATTTTTATATTTGTATTTTTTATTCAATTTAACCACGTTACTTTAATGTGTAAAAAAAAAAAAGATAAATGCAAGTATATAAATGTAATCCAAATAACGAAAAGTTTAAGTTTTCACAATTAAAAAAATATATTTAATTAAATTGAGTCAAAAATGTAAATTTAGTTACTAAAATGTGAAATTAAAGTATGAATTTCACATTTTATAAATTTAGTTGTTAAAACATAATATTTTCTAGCTACGGATTTGTTTTGTCACTAAAGTTTAAATTTTTTAATTTATTTATTTATTTTTTGAGACGAATTTATTCTATTGCTAAATTTTTTAATTTTTTAATCTTTTTTTAGCAATGAATTTATTCCGTCGCTTAAGTTTTTATTTTTTTATTTATTTATTTTCCTTTTTTAGCGACAAATTTATTCCGTTGCTAAAGTTTTTAATTTTTATTTTATTTTTTTCTTTTTTTAGCGATGAATTTATTTCTTAGCTAAAGTTTTGATTTTAATTTTATTTTTTTCTTTGTTTAGTGACGGATTTATTCCGTCGCTAAAGTTTTTATTCTTTTCCTCTTTTAGTGACGGATTTATTCTATCGCTAAAGTTTTTAATTTTTATTTTATTTTTTTACTTTTTTTAGCGACGAATTTACTCTGCCGCTAAAGTTTTTATTTTCTAATTCAGTTTTTTTTCTTTTTTAGCGACAAATTTATTCTGTCATTAATTTTTTAATTTTCATTTTTTTTACTTTTTTAGTGACGGATGTTTTCCATTGCTAAATATTTAAATTTTATTTTATTTTTTCAATTTTTTAGTGAGGGACATTTTTTGTCGCTAAATTTTTTATTTTTTTTTAATTTTTTTGTGGCGGGTATCTCGTCGCTAAGCTAAATTTTAAAAAAAATAGTGACGAAAAGGCCATAGTAAATCCGTCATAAAAAATTAGCTATGAAAATCCGTCGCTAATTAGGGACGGATTTTGTCGCGTCGCTAATTCTGTCGCTAAATAGGATATTTATTCTAGTGATATTTGAAAGTATTCATGCATGCATGCATACTTGCTCATTAGATGTTCGATAAAGTAATCATACACAAGCAAGTTGTTGGGTAATTGAGAGACATATCATGCCAAAATTTCAGGATCCTTACATAGTCTACACACCTGCAAACATCATCAATGAGATATCTATGTGTCGGGAGTTTGGGATAGAATTGAGTTGTATAAAGGCATGGATGGCTAAGAACCGTGCTTTAGAGCTTTTTAAGAGGTTCACCCGAGGATAATTAAGCTAAATTGGCCTCATATGCCTGCATACTGCAACAATCTAATCCTGGTACAACCTTGACTTTTGAGATTGATGATTAGAACTGGTTCAAGTACTTTTTTATGGCATTTAACCTAGCATTTGGGGGATTTCACTCTTCAATGCGACCGGTAATTTGTGTGGATGGAACATTTTTGAAATCTAGATACCGAGGTACATTAATTACTTGTTGTCACATGTCAAGATACAAATCTTCAAATATATCCTCATGCATGGCCCATAGTTGATTCAGAGAATCATGAGTCGTGGACATAGTTTTTAGGAGGTTATTGGAAGTAACGAGTCAAATTAAAGACTTGATCTTTATCTCCAATCAACACAAAAGTATAATCAATGGGGTAAAAATGATCTATCCTAATGCGCATCATGGTTATTGCATGTGGCACATGCAAATAACATAAAGACCATGACCCATCATGTTGGAATGTTGTTATTGTTTAAGTTAGTGGAAAAAGTGTATCGATTGTTAGATTTTAGAAATTATATAGTCGAGATACATAACAAAGACAACAAGCTTGAAGAGTGCCTAAAAGAATCTCAATTTTGAATGTTAGGCCAAGGCACATTTTAGAAGGAATCAGTACAATATTGTGATAACTAATAACGTAAAATTAATCATTAAACTCGATGTTGAAGAAAGCTCGTGAGTTTTTGGTACTTGCGTTGATTGACCACATAAGAATATAGATGTAGAAGTGGTTTCACAAGTAACGAGAAATTGCCTCAGGTTGTACAAGTGTTCTAAGCCCACCTATGGAGGAAAAACTACGTAAGACCGACGACAAGGTAATAATAAGGTTTAAAGTGAAACATGTGAAAGATCATGAATGGCATTGGTAGGGAATTTGGGTTGGAAGTAAGAGAAGAGAAAACAAAGAAGTGGAGAAGACGATAAAGGATAAATTATTATTCAACTCATGCCCAACATCAAGTCAGGAGGTCTTTTTAAAAGACCTGTGCACAATGAAAAATCAGGAAACAAAATAATCCTAACAAATCATGGACATTGCACGGCGCAACTCCTGCCATTATTATCGAACAACACTACCCCACTAAACTAAAGTGGATGGATCTAGTCAATAACAAGAAATAACAATAAACAATTAACTAAACCAAGCAGTATGGCCTGCCAACATAACACCCAATCTGAGATATATGCAAATATGCAAGTCAAGCACGTAGGACCATATCATTCCATCCCCCTGACAGTGTCCTTGCCCTCAAGGACAAAAATTCAGATAGGAACGCATGAACCGCCACTTAGTTTCCCATGTAGCATCCTTAATAAGCTCCCCGACCCACTTGACTAAAACTTCTTCTTTGAGACAATAGCGACCCTTCTGGATAACTCTACTATCAAGAATGGACTCAGGTTGTGGTTGCATGGTATAATAGTCGGCCACGGGCAGCAATACATGCATAACTGGAATAGAAGTCCCCACAAACTTTTTAAGCAAGCTGACGTAAAAGACATTGTGAATGCGGGATCCCTTAGGCAGCTCTAGCCGATATGCGACAGAATTGATGCGAGACGAAATCTTGTAAGGACCATAGTACCATGGAGATAATTTGAGTGTACTGCGAAAAACCATAGAATTCTGATGGTATGGCTGAAGTTGTAGATAAACATAGTCACCTGGGTTGAATTCCACTTCTCGCCAATGCTTGTCAACTTGAACCTTCATTCGATTTTGAGCCATAACCAAGTGGTGACACAAAGTCTTCAAAAGTGAGTCCTGAGTTTGCAAAAGTGTATCCACTGCTTCCACTTTTGAAGTACCTAGAACATAAGCAAGCACATTTGGGGGAGGAATGCCATAAATAACTTAAAAGGTGTGAGGCGAGTGGCAGAATGGATGGAGGTATTGTAACTGTACTCTGCCCAAGCGAGCCAATCCATCCATTTCCGAGGCTGATCATGAGTGAAGCATCGTAGGTATTGTTCAAGGGTTCGATTAACCACCTCAGTTTCTCTGTCCATTTGGGGATGGTAGCTCGAACTCATACAGAGGACATTGCCTTGTAATTGAAACAAGGTTTTCCAGAACATCCTAACAAAAACCTTATCTCGGTCACTAATAATTGATGCAGGAACTCCATGCAATTTGACAGTATTTTGCACAAAAGCTATTGCCATCGTAATAGCAGTGAAGGGATGTTGTAATGGCACAAAGTGGGCATATTTGGATAAGCGATCGACCACCACCATGATAACAATATAGCCTTGTGATGATGGAAGTCCTTTAATGAAGTCCATTGAAATGTCGGTCCAAATCTTTTCAGGAATGGCTAAAGGCTGAAGGAGTCCGAGTAGACAAAGGGTCTCAGTGTTGTAGTGTTGGTAGGCATTGCAACTCTGAATATGATGTTTAACAGAGGTTTACATTCTAGGCCAATAAAAAATAGTTCTGATACGGCTAAGGGTCTTGTGAAAGCCAAAATGTCCGCCTATTGGAGAGGAATGATTGTCGGTGAGGATACTTGATATTAGTGATGAAGTAGGACTCAAAAAGACCTTTTTTTTTTTAACCAAACTCCATCCCTGAATAGATAATGATGAGGATATTTGTCACATTAAGACTTTACTTGCTAAAAAAAAGGATTCGATAAAACTTCCTGTTGAAGAGAGGTCCACCAAACCAAACTCGGTTGAGACAAAGCATGGAATTCAAATTTAGTTATGCGAGACAGCGCATCTGCACCCTTATTGTCCTCCCATTTTTTATATTGTATAATATAATCATATCCAAGCATTTTTGGCAGCCACCACAATTGAGTAGGGGTTGTGATCCGTTGTTCCAATAAATACTTCAAACTCCGCTGATCAGTTCAAACGATGAAATGTCGACCCAGGAGATATGGCCGCCACTTCCGAATTGCCCACACAATTGTTGGCATTTCTTTATCATAAGTTGAAAGGGCTAGAGTCGTACCTTTGAGGTTTGAGCTAAAAAAAACATGTTCGTCATTTTGTGACAAGATGACACCAATCCCAATTCCGCAGGCATCACATTCCACAACAAAGGGCTGAGAGAAATCTGGCAGACGCAAAATAGGAGCCAACATGAGAGTTGTTTTTAATTGTTGAAATGCAGTCTCAGCTTCAGAATCCCAATGGAAACCAGCCTACGAGGTGAGTCAAGTAAGGGGGGTTGTTGTCCGTGTATTATTTCCCACAAGTGTACGGAATTGTAACAAGTAATATAATGATAAATAGAGTAACGTTCCCACGAGGATTAACTTTTGATCCCTACTTTAACCACTATTAACTTTAATAATACCACACACAATTAAAAGAGTACTTACTATAAGTTTTATATTAATGAAACCTGACTCACTAAATGGAAAACACAAAATAATTCTTTAGGTTTTTTAATGCAGAAATCTAATGCACTAGGGTTCATGAATCCACTGTAGTTCTTTCACTGGTTTAATCTTTCAGTGATTGAGTTTTATAATTCTTGCTTGGAGCTGAAAATCAATGATCTTAAGTTAATCAAAAGCCTCTCTCGATGGTCAATCAAATTTATGTTTATATATGAGATTAATTATCTCTAATTAATCTACAAATATACAAACGTGCATTTATCCACAATGATCATCTAAATAAGATTTCACAATGCATAATGGTATCTCTACCTATTATTGAACCTTATGCTGTTTATTACCAAGTGCTAATCTATATTGAATCTCTCGAAAGCAATATAAATCACAAACACATTCTAATGATAACCAAGTAGCAAAACAGAATTGGTGCATAACAAACAATCAACCTGGAAGACAAGAATATAATAAAACCCAAATACTTTTAATTAAACCATCATTGAACTAGGTTTCATCAATCACCATAGCCACAAAGTACTTAGCCTAACATAGTTTTAACCAATGAAAGAATAATAAAAACAGAGTTCATGATGTTGGAGAGAAGAAAGAACAAAAAAATACAACTAAAGCCGAAGTTCTTCAAGAAAATCTCCTTCTTCTTTCTCGAATTGCCTCCTTTTCTTCCATCCAAAAGCTCCCTCAATCCCTCAAGAATAAGTCTCTATATAGTGTTTTTTAGGTTATTAAAGTCATGCATAGTGAAAACTCTCGTTTCCCATTGATTTGGACGGAGACAGGCCGAAACTGGGCTTTGAATTGAAGTTCAGAACGCTACCGCGGTCCTACCGCTGTATGTTTGTTGCTGCAGACCCATAAGCCCTAGATAGCAATTCCTAAAACAGTCTTACAACGGTATGCATTCTGCTGTAGGACCGTGAGCTCCAGAAACTAATTCTTATAGCGGTCCTACAACGGCATGCATTCTGCTGTAGGCCACTAGATTTCTTTCTTATGCTCTTTCTTCTTCGTTTTTCACTTTTCTCTCTTGTTCCACTTTCGCTTTCTCTATCTTATTTCAAGTTGATAGCTGACCATGCCTTCAAGTTTCTCTTCGACTCCTATCATGCACCAAAATTGTTTCTTTTCGTTTCATGTCCGCTTTGCATGTGATGTGTACCTTTATTGACAATATTGAGCCCAAAATTAGTAGCAATCATGTTTATTGAATACTTAAATGCTAAGCTTGAATCACTAAATAAGAGTGCAAAATATGTTGATCAGTTACGATGGTGCCAAACCCACGTATAAACTTGTGGTAATAGCCTGCCAATCCAAGGAAGACGCACACACCTGTTACTAATGATGGTTTAGGCCAGTCTTGGATGGCTTGGATCTTTGATGGATCAACAGATACTCCGTTTGTAGCGATTATGTGACCAAGATAATCAATTCGAGTGGTTCCAAAACAACATTCAGTTTGCTTTGCTATTAATTGATTTTCAGACAAGACCTGCAAAATGCTTTAAAGGTGCTGCAAGTGATCAGACCAAGACCTGCTATAGACAAGAATGTCATAAAAAAAACAAGAACATATTTCCGTAGGAAAGGTCTAAGGATGTCATTCATCAAGCTTTGGAATGTCACCGAAACGTTAATCAAACCAAATGGCATGACCACGAATTCATAATGACCTTCATGGGTTTGAAAGACAGTCTTGTGTATATCCTCTTCTCGAACTCAGATTTGATGGTAACTGGAACAGAGGTCCATTTTGGAAAAGATTGTGGCTCCATATAATTCGTCTAGGAGCTCATCAATAATCAATATTAGGTATTTGTCTTTAATTGTAGCTTCATTTAGTGCCATGTAATCTATGCAGAAACACCAAGTACCATCCGATTTTTTAACTAACAAGGCAGGGGATGAGAAGGGACTGGAGCTGTGTCTAAAATTTTGAAAGTCAAGAATTCTTGTACCAAACACTTAAATTCTATCTTCTGATATTGAGTGTAACGGTAGGGGCACATACTTGCTGGTTCGTGGTTGGCTTTGAGTGGGATTTGATGATCATAGCAGCGGATAGAGGCAGGTTAACTGGTTCAGTTAATACTCTAGGGAATTCGGCGAGTAGTGTTTGAATTTGTTGATTAACCTTTGTCGCTAGGGCTGTTATGTCTTGTTCCTATTGAAGGAAATCAATTTGGCTTGGCCCAAAAATTTGCAAGTAACAACCCATACCTGTGAGTTGTTGTAACTCATTGCTACAATGGTGTGGCTTTGTATGACTAGTGAAAGGTTAAAACATCTACTGGTACACTCAATTTTTCTACAATTTCCAACCATGACTTGAAAGACTCGATCTCATATGACTGGCAGCGATATCTTGTTAACAATGGACTAATCAATGAAGTTATGGGTGCTCCCACGATCAATGTAACACCCGGTGTTACAGGTGTTAAAAGAATGAGAAAGAAAGTGAGAAAATTCTAAAAATGCCCTTGAGAAGGTGTTGGATCCTTGAGATTGATGGTGCCCTATGAGAGGGGTATTTTGGTAATTTGGATAGTGAAATCCAATATAAAGGATATTTTGGTAAATTGGAAATAATTCCTATGTGGAATTAGGTATGTAAGTGAATAAAATCCCAATTTGGTGTTTATGTGGAGATATATGGGATTAATAAATTCACAAAGTGTATTTTGGGAATTTTGGAATTAATTCCATAAAGAAAATTAATTATGAAAAATGGGGAAAAATGAAGAATATGAAATAATTGGAGAAAATAATTATATTTTCCCTAGGTTGGTGAATTAATGTGGTAATGCCACATGGAGGGATGAGATTAAACTTGGAAGCCAAGGTTAGTGTCTTGTTGTGACACTTGGCATTTTGTGGTTCAAGTATAATTGGGGTGATTTAATTAAATGCAAAAGAAATGATAAATTGTCTTTCAAGCATTTAATGAGAGGCATGATTACATGGATTAAAGAAAATCCAAAAGAAAATGGAAAATGGTCACCATTAATGCCTTGAAAAATATGGAGAATTAAATAAATCCAAAGGAAAATGGGAAATTAGTCTCCCATTAATGATGGAAAATTGTGGGATTTATTAAATGGGAAATAAATGTTTATGTCTCTCAAATGTGATGGGGTGAAAATAGTCCCATTAATTTAAATGGGAAAGAAATGAAAAATTGGAAGGATGGGATTGATTCTTGGAATTGGAAATGATCTAAGGGCCACCATTTAGTCTTGAAAGTTGGCAAGGATTGCCAACACATTAATGATTTAATTTAAAGACTAATTTTGGAAGGCTAAGATTAATTCTTTGAAGGGCACAAGGATTGTGCTTCCTTTTAATGGTGGAGATGAAGTCTTGTAAAGGCAAAAGTAATCCAATGGGTGAGATTTAAAGGGAGGAGATGGCATGGATTGTGTTTCTTCCAAGATAGAGATATGTAATCTAAAGAAATGGATGGTTGGGATTTTCTCTCATAAAGCAAATGGCAATCAAGGGCTAAGATGAAGTCTTGAAAGTGAGATTTCAAGACAAGAGTAGTATAAAAAGGAATAGAGTGCTTTAGTCTCAAATTTTTGCCATTTGAAGTTTCTTGAAGGAAGAAAGAAGAGAGATAGGAAGAAATCTCTCATGGAAGAAGTAAATGAAGAGAAGAAGAAAATGAAGAATGTAAGTATTTTCCTTAGGCTTGTTTAAGTTTCTTCCACTTCTTTATTTGGTAGCTTAGCTACTTTAAATTTTTGTTTTAAGGAGCTCTTAAGGAGAAGAGTGGGAATTGAAGCTAAATGATTCTTGAAGCTTCAAAGAAAAGAAGAGGTTCTTGAGAAAGAGCAAAGATTTAAGGTAATGAAGCAAGGAGATTTTTGAAAATTCAAAGAGAAGAATGAGGTAAGGGATGGCCCCATGTGGAGGTAGCCTTGCATTGCATTGTAAGTAGGTTGCATAAACTTTTATGTATCTCTTTGCATGCTTTATTTGTTCATGAGACCTATGGACATGGGGGTGGGAAAGAAATGGTAGGTTAATGCCTCAAACCATGTTGGGTTGTGAGGATGGAATGACCTAACCATGCTTGCATGCATTTGCATTACATAGACTTGTTATGCTTGTATTTACCTTGCATATGCACCCTTATTGAACTTAATAGCTCATGAGGTTTTTACCCTCACATGTAGGTTGTGAAAGCATGGTAAAGTAAAGGAAATGGTGGAATGGCATGTGGAAGCTTGGAAAGAAGATTCAAGTGTAGGTTATGGCTTATGGAAGCCTATGTTATTGTGTTTGAGTCATGAGATGTAAATTAACTTGATTATTAATGGTTTGTTAAAGCCTAAGATCATGTGTGTATTTCATATCTTGAGAGTATTTGATTTTATATTAAGATGAGATGTTGGCTTATGGCATTTGAAGCCTAAGTTGTGATGTAAGTCTCATTGTAAAGGTATGTTGTAATAAATAAAGATTAAGAAGGGTTTTGTTTGAGAAATAAGGCCTTGCAATGAGAAAAGTGGAGGATTTGATGCATTTGGAGGTGTGTGAAATTTCTGGAAAATTGGGAGTTGGGAAGCTCAAAGAAAAAAAAAATTTGGAAGCAGGCAGCAGCCTGCGTGCGGGCAGGCGGCCGCGCACAACATGCGCGGCCAGCGCCCAGCGGGGCCCCGCCGGCCAATTTTTTTTAAAAAAAATTGGATTTTTGGGGATTTTGGGCCATTTCTAAATTGAATTTGGGTGCCGGAGGAATTTTCAGGCATTTTTGAAGAAAATGCCGAAATTTTTGGAAAATTAAAAATTTGAGTTTTTCCTCCAAAAGTGGTAATCAATCAATGGATTGGTTTTAAATGGTGATTTATGGAGCCCGGTAAATTCTTGGATGGGAAAAGAATTAAATATAAATAAGAAACAACGGTTGGGCATTTTCATGAGTTTTCTTTTTAACCAATGCGGTGTGGTTAAAGCCCACTTTTGCTGGTGAATCCTGGGAATGAAGGAAGGGAAGGACGAGCCTAGTTCCCACCTAGGGCGTTTCATCTTGAAACATAGTCCACCCTTCACCTAAGGCCGGGCAGGTGGACAATTTGGGTAATTATTCACTAGTAACACCCGTAAGTGGGAGCGGGGCGTTACAATCAATGAGTACCTTGACGTCCTTGTTCTTCATTTTTCCCATCATCCATAAGGTTTGTGGATGACAAATTCCGGCCATTGCGTGAAACGAAATTTCTGGTATTGTCTCTATAGTGGTTAGTCCTTTCTCAAGTTGTTGTGGTTCTTTTTCTGCAATCCCTTGATAGTCTTCTATCATGAAGAGTTGAGGCTGTTGACATTTATTGCCAGGAACGTATTTCCCATCGCAATAGAAACATAATCCCTTCTCTCAGCGGTCCTTCGCTTCTTGCCCAGTGAGGCGAAGGATAGGTGGACTAGAGGAAGAAGAAATTGGTTTCTGAATTGGAGGTGGACCGAGAAGTCTAGCAGTGGTGTTGTTGTGATTTCATTGGTAGGAGGATAGGCTGAAGGCCTTGGAACTGCCACTGTTGACTCCTTTCTTTTGTAGAGAGTTTCTTTCTTCAATCAAGCGGGCAACCCCAATGGTGTCTGAAAGAGTTTTAGGTTGCTTAATCTTGACATCCAACCGAATTTCATCCTGTAACCCAGCAATAAAGCAGCCAACAAGGAATTATTCTGGTAGATGATCCACCCGATGTGAGAGCCTTTCAAATTCTTCTTGATAGAGTGTCACTATTGAAATTTGTTTGAGGCAAGTTAAAGCCTCTGATGGATCCTCGTAATCCATCAATTCGAATCTTAGGAGCAGTGCTTTTGTAAATTTTGTCCAAGTAAGAGGTCCGCGAAATTTTGTTAACCACCGGTGCCATTGCAAGGAGATTCCTTCCAAGTGAAATGAGGCCAATTGCACTCGTTGTTCCGGAATGATTTTCTTGAATTCAAAGAACTGTTCAGCCTTATACACCCATCCAGTCGGGTCATCTCCACTGAAATTGGGAAAATTCAACTTGAGTTGATGGTGTTTCTCAGAAGAGGTGGGAGAGTTTGAAACGACAGGTTGTGTGGGGCAGTGAGAAGATTCTGCAGCTGCAAATGGATTGCTTTTAAATGTTTGTGTAACATCCTGAAATTTGAGATAATTAGCAATTTTAATTCTAGTATTTGAAGTGATTATTGAATATTTGAGGATTTATGGAAAATATTTAATTCTTGGGTTTTGGGGTGATTTATTGAGTTATGTGAAGTTTTATATTAATTTTGGTATGTTGTTATTTAAGGTTATTAATGAATATTTGAAAATTTCAGAGAAAATGTTTATTTATTGTGTTTAAAGAAAAAATGAGAAATTAAGGTAATTAATTATTTTATGTGGGAATATTTATGGAATTATTAAAATAAATAAATTAATTGATTTCTGAAAATTATGGGGTTAAAGAGAAATTATGAAAATAGAGTGCGAGTTGCTTTAAATTTTATGGGAGGTGATATTTAAGCGAATGAGCAGCTAGATTAGGCGGTTGGGCATGCGCATGGGGCTAGGGAAGGTCGTGGGATCAAACCCGCGGCCATGCAAGGAAAATGGCTGGTTTTTATAAACCAGCCAGGCGCCAAAACGGTGTCATTTTAGGCGCCAGGAGGAGCCCAGGCATGACGCGCGCGGGACCGCATGCCCATGCGCGGCTAGGCCATGCCACGCGACCATTCCGCCTGCTAGGTGTCCAAACACCTTTTTTCTGCTCCAGAAATTTGTCTCCCTTGCTGTTCTTTCTTCTTGGCCTATAAATAGGCAATAAATAGGTGTGTAATGGGGGGAATTTGAGAAGAAAATTAAGGGTTGCTTTACCTTCATAGTGCACACCAAACTTCCTTCTCCTTAGCCTATATGTATGAGATGAATGTTTGAGTGAAATGAGAGATTTTGGAGAGATAAGAGAGATTTTAGTGGCATGGGCTTGAGTAACAACTCTAGTTCATTGCAAGAGTGAAGGAAAATATCTAAAGACAAGTTCTTTTCCTAGTTTTTGCAAGTTCTTCTTCTTCTTTGTTCCAATTAAGAGGCAAGATCTTAGTTTTCTTATTAATATGCAAGTTCCTATTACTATTTTGTAAGTTCTTCTCCTGTTTTACAAGTTAATTCCATTTTTCTAGAAAATTAATCCATGATTTACATTTATACCTATTGAATCTCAAATAGGGTTTTGTATCACCCTATCTTTCCTTGGGAATGATGTTTTATTGTGGACATGCAAGGGTTTAATGTTGTCTTGCATAAATGTTTCCCTATTGTGCATGTTGCTCCGTTAATTGCATGTTGGTTATATATGAGAAGCTATTGTGAATATGCATGTTATGATAATGCATGAAGCATATACATGAATTCAAAAATGATTTTTCAAAATATGTAAAGGCCTCATGATGCACGCAGCGGATAAGTCCGCATGATATATCCACAGAGAAAATGTTGAGCTCAAAGTTGGACTTCGTTTACGTTATAGATTTCAGTCTCAAGGTTTCGGACTTCGGTCCCATTTTTATAGTTATAAAAAGTACTGCATATGAGTATGGATGCATGTATCATCATTTTATCATGTGGAAGTACCTTAAATGGCATTCATGTCTCTTTTGTTTCTTGATACCCATGACTCTTATGCTCGCTTTCTTCCAGTTATACTTGCTAGGCCTTGTGGCTTATGTTTGCTTGCATAATTCTAGGTAAGGGTAAGGGTAAGGCTAAAGTAGAAGGTGAACCAAGTGAATCAGGATCCATGGGGTAGCGATATGTACAAAGCCATCTCAATCAAAGGTCCTTGGAGGGTGTTTTGTGGTGTGTAATATTAAGTTATGCTTGTTTATGTTTCAGGTTGTACCCCTGAGGGGATATGGTAGGTTTATGGACCTTGATATGGTGTGTAATATGGAGTTAATTTTGTTTTTGTGAGCATGTGGACATTATTGTGTTTGTCTACGAGTAAGAATGTATGAGTGTGGCTTCCATTGTCAAGGAAGATGTGTAATGTTTTAATGGGTTTTGGCTTTTATGTCATCTTGTTATGGGTCCTTAGTTAGGGGTGCCTACAGTTTGGGTATGTGAGACTTCAAGAGATTGTAGCTTCGACATCATGGTTTGTAGTGCGGAGTGCAGTTGTTCCAGGCTTGATTCATGGTGGCCTAGAATTTCTTGCACCTCATTCTTGAATTATGCATTGATTTGATTTCGAGTGGCCAAGGGTTGAGACAACCTGGCTCTGATACCAAAAATGGTAGGGAATTTGGGTTGGAAGTAAGAGAGGAGAAAACAAAGAAGTGGAGAAGAGGATAAGGGATAAATTATTATTCAACTCATGCCCAACATCAAGTCATGAGGTCTTTTTAAAAGACCTGTACACAATGGAAAATTGGGAAACAAAATAATCCTAACAAATCATGGACGTTGCACGGGGCAACTCCTGCCATTATTATCGAACAGCACTACCCCACTAAACTAAAGTGGATGGACTAAGTCAACAACAAGAAATAACAGTAAACAATTAACTAAACCAAGCAGTATGACCTGCCAACACAACACCCAATCCGAGATATATGCAAATATGCAAGTCATGCACGTAGGACCATATCAGGCATGTAACATCTAAAACTAGTACAAATGTTGTTAACCTTCAACAAAAAACTTGTAAGTGTAAGCGTTTTGATTTAGAAAGATTTCCCTGCAAACATGCTATTGCAGCTACAAGGTACATGGCGATGTCATTTTATACTATCTTCTCCATTTTGTAGTGCTCAACATTGGAAACAAGCATATGCCGAATCTATATATCCTCTACCAAATGAAGTTGATTGGAATGTTCCTAAAAACATTAAGTCCTTTGCCTTGTTTCCTCCATTGGCATGGCGGTCTAGCGGACGACCTCGAACACATAGAATATGATATGATCAGTTAGAGAGTTTTCGAACGGTCATAGGTGTGGTACATGCGGTGACCATGGTCATAACCATAAGAGCTGTACGAATCCTAAACCAAGTGGATGAACAGAAGATCAATAGACATTTGTATTGGAGGTGGGCATTGTGGATGTGGTGTACTATCTAGTGTAGTAGACATTCTGAGGTATTTTTCCACATCTTTCAGTTGCACTATATATATACCATTTTGCAAAAAGTTACTATTTTGTTGTGAATCTTATTGAACAAGTTTGCAAGTACCAACCAGTTAAATGGGACTAAACAATAAAAGATTTGAAGAAATTTCAACAGAGTTTTCCCTATAAGATGGACTAAACAAACATAAAAATCCCTGTCAAATTTCCAAACATAATATACAAAATTAATTGAGGAACTATAAAAGATTTAGAAAACATTTCGGCATAGTTCTCCCTATAACATGGACTAAACCAACATGAAAATCTCTGTCAAATTCCCCAACATAATATACAAAATAAACTGAGGAACTATAGAAGATTTAGAAAAAATTCGGCATAGTTCTCCCTTAAAATGGACTAAACTAACATGAAAATTCCTGTCAAATTCTTAAACATAATACATAAACTAAACTGGGGAATACTTGTTCAAATACACAACAATTTTGACAATTCATGTCATACAGAATAAACTAAAAAGTATATGTCATACAGAATAGAATCACTCAACATTCCATGTAATATACAACTAAATATATAAAAAATAGTCTAAAAAATACAAAAAAAAAATCCCTATTGGCTAAAGCCGAAATTACCTCATATGCCCGTATCTGCGCATTAATCAATAGATTTTGCACATGTTTTTAATTTAAACAAATAAAGATAATATTTCATTATTTCATGAATGGCTACTTTTTCTTTCAATAGTGCGTACCTTTATTCATGTTCATCCAATCTTTTTTGAAACTACTAACCAAGAGCTCGTAGCACAATCTCGACCACATAGAAGCATTAAAGTACTCAAGATCATTAACATATTTCATATACTCAAAATGAATGTTTTTTGTCCGATCTCCGCACAATAATGTGGACTCTAAGAAGTAAACCGAGGATAGCTTAATTATATTTATCTTCCATGTCTTTACAAGCTAGGAAGATCTTACCCAAAACTTTGAATGTAACGGTTCCTTTTATATTTTTAAAGTACTTATTAAACAAGTACATGCTTTGGGATCTTTTGGTCTCCTTCGGCAATTGTATTGTGGGCATACCGGTTATTAATGTCCACTCGTCAAATGAAAACCTCGCGGGCTTCCCACTTAGTTTGAGTTTTAGGTGCTCTATCGATGATTTCTGAGACACCTTCCCATCAGTTCTATGGCTTGGTTTTATAATGTAGTTCATCCTGCAACAAATGAGAAACAAAATTATGTATTAGCTAGTCAAGAACGTGTAGTATAAACAATTAATTTTCAGTAATCCTCTAATTTTTTATTATTAAATGAATTAAGAATTAATAATAAGTTTAGTTTATATCTATGATAAATTAGGCATCTTTAGTTCACAAGACTCTCCATTTCAGAGGATTAGAGAAGGGTTATTTTTATATGTAGTCTTTACTTTACTTTGCAAAGGGGTTGTATTTACAATTTGGAGCTGTAATCTTTTAGTCATAAAGAGCAACCTCACCTTTGCTACTCAGATGCAAAGGTGAGGTTGCTCTTTATGACTAAAATCTACATGTTTATTCAGCATTTAAATTCACACTTAAAAGAACATTGATTCAATTGATTTACCCACAGAATGTTAGTGAGTCTTAAAATTTACATGTTTATTGTTCATTTGTGAAAAAGTACTCAGATTTATTAAGAAATATAAAATTTTGGCAGGCTACTTCCCGATCTATACATGAAAACACAATTTCAGTGTTTGGTAACATTATGTATGCAGATTTCAACATGCAATAGAAGAATTAACAACAAATGCTCGGTGTATCTTAACAAAAGAAAAAAACTCATAATTTAGTTCAAACAAAGTATTACTTTACAAACATGATCAATAGTAACTCCAAATGTTTGTTGTGTCTTAACAAAAATAATAATAAAAATATAAATGATTGTTTCCCCCACATAACATATTATTTTACATAAACTCACAAAAATATTTATTGCATTGTTCACTTCATATTTTTCTAAACTTCAAAACATATTGTCCAGCTAAAAGAGCCTCCTTCTCATTGATAACCTGAAAATATATAATATGTGAGACGAATAAAAGTAACAGATAAAAACATAAATTAAATTAAATATAAAATTAATTAATAACTTTCTCGTAGTGTAATCACAAAACGAAATAATTAACACCAATGAAATACAGATTTATTTGTTATTCAAAATATTATGACATTTTCAATTGTCATATTTCTAAAGTCCCACGAAGTATGCCTGTGATTATTGCGCTGTGTATTGCAAAATACTTCATTTTAAAAGGGAAGAAGAAAGGATTGGTTGGTCACTTCCCAGATCCTAGATGGATAAACTCACTATTTGTGTTTGTCTAGCAACTCCAACTACAGAAACCTAAAATGTTCTAGTGGCATTGCAAAAGGAACATGAAAGCTACATCATAACTTAATCCAAAAGGTCACCTGTTCGAGTTGGGGAAGCAAGAGCATAGGAAAGGAAAATTATTAAGAAAAGGAAGAAATTTAGCTGATTTTTCAGGATGATATTGACATATCAGGTGAAGTAACTAAAGCAGAACTATGAGTCAATAAAAGAACAATGCGCAAATAATAGGCATTCACAGCCATCATTGAAGTATGGAAAAATGATCTCAAGTGGAACTAAACCATCGAGAGAGAGTTTCATTCTTTTGATTCTCATGTTTCCCATGATGCTTAATATAAAAATAGTCTGGCAAAAGCAGAATGATAAACAAAACACATTTAAAATAGCTCAAATCACTACCTGATCAAGGTAACACGAACTTGAGAAAGAGAGAGAGAGCTGTAGGAGGGAATGCCAGAGGAGGACCAATGCCGTCGCCGTTGCTGCTGGTGAGAGAGAGAAATGGTAGAAAGAGAGAGAGACGTTGTTGCTAGAGGGGACGCCGGAGGACTGATGCCACTGCTGTTGTTGGTGAGAGAGAGAGAGACAGTGGAGATTGAGAGAGACAGAGAGGGAGGGAGAGACGGAGGAAGAAGCCAATGGGTCGGACTTTGCAATATTGGGCTGCCTATTTTGATTAACCCCCATTACGATCAAGATAGATTTTTAACCCCAAAGTAACGAGGGTTATGTTCACCTCTGTTAAAGGGGGTGAACAAAATTGCACTCCCATTGTTCAACAACAACAAAATAACAGGAAAAAAAAAATACAAACTACACAAAATACAAACTAACAACAATTAAAATGCTAATATACCAAGCTCCAAAGTAAAATACAATGAATTAAAACCCAAACACTCTGTTAAGCCCCCTCGAGATAGATCATGAGGATTAAGGATGGCCCTCTTGGATAATAATGGAAAAGGTTGGGAGCGAGGTAGAGCCTTAGTAAACATATCCACCAGCTGATGGTGAGACCGAATAGGTAGAAGCTTGATCTGATGGACTAAGACCTTGTTGCGAACAAAATGATAGTCAAGCTCTATATGCTTGGTGCGTTCATGGAAGACCGGATTAATAGCAATATGGATAATAGCTTGATTATCACAAAATAGGAAAGCAGGAAGAGAAACAAAAACCTGGAAATCCAATAAGAGTTGAGTAATCCAAGTTTGTTCACTAGCAGTGGAAGCCAAGGCACGATACTTAGCTTCAACTGAGAAACGAGATATAGTAGCTTGTTGTTTAAAATACCAGGATACCAAACAATCACCAAGAAACACACAATAACCTGTGATTAAATGTCGGGTATCTAAACAAGAAGCCTAGTCGGCATCTGAGAAAGCTTGAAGATGCATAGATAATGATCCTAAAAAAAATAAACCCTGGCCAAGAGCTGCCTTAAGGTATTGCAGCAAGTGATAAACACAATCAAGATGGGATTTGTAGCACCCCTGCCTTTTCCGGAGCGTGTCATTATGCTAGGGCCCAAAATATAAATATATACATTCTCTTTATATGATACATTTCTTAATACCTCAAATACCGTATTTCAAAAATCAAATTCCCAACTTATCATCACAAATGTGAAAATTAAAATTGAAACCTGATATAGTACATAATCAAATTCACTTTAATCATAACATAGGAATTCGTATCATAGTATATCTTCAAAACTAAATACATGGAGATTCATCATCATGATATAACAACTGAGTACCTCAAATAATCAAAAGATACCTCAATTAACATTAAATAAATAGTACATGATTGATTTTTCAAATCACCATTCGGAATACATAACATACTTTGAGATTACTAGACTAATCCTCAAAAGAGGATAAGATTAAGAACATATCCGTCTCTTCATGATGAATTAAAATACCAGAACCATATATTGAATCCATCGGACACGTCATCACGTGTTGTCACGTCTCAATCACTTCCATGCCTAAGCTGCAAGTCCTATCTGGAATGTTTGAATGTTCCAGGGGCATAACCCAATTAGAAGATGAATCTTTTAGTGAGGGTTTAAAAATAAATATGTAACACCCTACCTCGCACGGGCCCGTCACTATAAGGGAATCCCAGGGAATATATATATTTTTTTTTCAAGTTCATCACGCGCGGTGCTTCAAGAACAATCATCACATGCAGATAAGATCCTGGAAGAACCCAGTCTTACCCATTTAACTAATAAGATCAATAATCTTACAACTAAACAAGACATAGTACAATGCATTGAATACATTAACATCAAAATACAATGGTTCTTACATAGTATTTCCACAACGAAATATGTAATACAGACTACCAAATGATAACAACATTATCACACAACTGTTCATACATAAACCAAAGTACATACTGAAGCCTCCAAAAGAGATACAACGACTATCAAACTAAACACCATTGGCCCTCAACTAGCCACGTCCTTACCCTCGCAGTCCTTGACTGGAACATTGAATGTTCCAAGTGCATAACCCAGGTTAGATGATAAAAACATCTAAGTGATGGCATGAAACAATTTACTAAATGCATGAAGGATATACGAGCATGGAATATACAGACAACAACGACAACAACACGTCTAACTTGAGAAATCTCCCTGACATACTCAACCTCTTGTGGAAAATCCATTCCACACACCATTGGGGTTGACCTTGCTTCGACATACTTAATCCTCGGGTGTTCTACCGTGTCACCCGTTCACTTGGATTAACCTTATCCCATTCTCAAGAAGACTCCATCCCATCCCCCAGGGCCATGCACCGACTCTTTTATAAGTAAAAACAGTTGATACAATATACCACATGTTCAATATGCATACGATGCCACAAGTACATAAGTAAAACGCATATGCATAACATCCCGACTTCTGAAGGGTATGACCGCTCACTTGAACTGGTTCAATCACATGCAACCTAAGCTCAGGAGGGTAAAATCGCTCACCTGAACCCACTACACACACACACACTAACATATTTCCAAAATAAGGGTAAACTTGGAGTAAAACCACTCACCTGAATTCGGTAAGAGCCGACTTTTGCCTCGTAATGCATGCTAAGCCTCAAAATACGCATACAAATCCTCGATTCTCGTGCTCAGCCTCCAATCACCACACCTATACTCCACCTTGAGCCTCAATGATCCCTCTATACTCCACCTTGAGCCTCAATGATCCTCCTATGCTTTAACGACACGCTTGTCGAGGCGACTTTGTTGTGAAACCCAAGAAACTTTAAAGGTCAACCCAAATATTTTTACACAAACCCTTCTTCTCATTTTTCTAGATTTTTTGAGAATTTTTGCAGAATTTTCTGGCTAAAGATGCGCCCTCACGCGCTTGTGCGTGGGCTATGCGTGTTGATTAGCGCATGCAGCTCACGCGCTGGTCATTTTTCCCAGTGCCGGTACACCGTTGTTTCTGGATTTTTCTCCTACTTTGTTCCCCTTGTCTCATCGATCACCATGGCATAGTCATTTTCCCGAAAACATCACTAGACGACCTCGATTTGGCCATTTACAGAGCTGGACTCGACGACCTCCTCGCTTTCTGGCCAAGCCTCGAAACGGCTTAAAACGTGTACCAAAATGCACAACAAACTCCAGAAACGATCCTTAACTTATGGGGAGCTAAAGCCCCTTATCGATGATGCTCGATTCAACCAAAACATGAGTTATTTCTCTCCCATTTTCTTTTGAAACCCTCGGCCATACCCGACTATTTATAGCCAATTTCGAGCCTCGAAACACCAATGGTTGTCCAATCCAAGGTCTCTATCACCATTAAGACCATTAAATGGCCTCACCCTGCCTGGTTCTAGTCGCAAATGTCCCACCAAAAGATTTGATTTTTTCGGCAACTCTCACGGCCGAAATCTGTCAAAATCGGCCACCTCCGTGGCCTATTCTCGTCCAAGGGTTGGCCATCATGGCCGTAGGCTTAGCCCTGGAGCCCCCACGACCTCTCTAGCAACCGCCCTCGGTCAAAATTGGCGATAGGAGGTGGCTAGCAGCCATGGTTTTGCCAAATTACTTTTTTGCCCTTCTAATTTTTGGAATTCCATTTTTTCCCTTTCCAAATAACCCCTGAACTTTTCATTAATTCCTCTATTGCCTATAAGTTCCAAACTATTCATTTCCCTCAAGAATTTCTAAAAAATTCATCGATTCGACCTCCCTTGGGTAATTTACGCAATCTGTACTTTTGTCTGGATGCCCCTAATTGCGTGATTTTGACCTCAAACCTTCGCAAATCTCTTGGTTTTGTCGAATATCGCTTATTTGGGAATTTTTACCTTCATAGACTTGTTTTGACATAGACCCTCACCTTTTGTTTATGTTTTAAATATTGCACGTTAGTCCGAAACTTTGATAAAACAAACATATGCCCTAGTGTAACTTTCATGGCCCTCTTGCCCAGTACGGAACCTTTCGGTAGTAATCTCGACCTGCTTTCGGGATGCTCCCAAATGTTGTTCCATTATTATCCTTGGGGAATTATGGCTACACTATCAATGCGACATCTCAATCCCATGCACAAGTATCAATATGCCAATAATATCATACCATGTAAAAATCACAACTTTTTATGTAATAGTATATGAATAAATATGACAAAATGAACATATAATACATATAACTTAGCCACTTTCATAACTATCATGCTCAACATGGGCAAAACATAACACATATAAGCTTTTAGAAAAAAATCACTCACCTGTTGCACCAAGTTCAGAGCACCTCGAAAAACATGCATCACCTCGATTTTCATGCCCGACCTCAATTTTCACACTGAACTTAGAAATCACTTAATCTCGAGCCACAATGATCCTATAAATCATGTTTATACAAGGAAAACATCAATACCTTAATTTCTTCATATTTTTCTCCCATTTTCCTCTCTAATATTCTGAATTGAAGATGGTGAGAAAATTAAATCAGACTTTTATTCAATTAGTCTCTCCTTCCTTTACATACTTGGTCCTTATTTAACATGTACATAGAGAAAAAAAAAATGGAAACATAAGATTTAACCCAAGAAATCAGCCCCAAATAATTAGCCTAAACCTTCCAAATATTGTGACCTCAATCTCTCAGAACAATCTCCTCCAAATCCTCTTCAAATCATTCAGGATTTCAACACTCCCCCTCAAGTTGGATCATAGATGTTGATCATGTCCAACTTGCAAATAAACTCTTCAAAGCTAGATCTCTATAACCGCTTAGTGAATATATCTATCAATTGTTCTCTAATAGGAATATAGGTCATGCAGATTGTCCCTTTCTCAATTTTCTCCTTTATGAAATGTCTGTTAACTTCTATATGTTTAGTCCTGTCGTGTTGGACCGAATTATGGGAAATACTGATAGCAGCTTTGTTGTCGCAGTAGAGTTTGAGGGGAAACTCTACTGTGATATGTAGTTCCTCCAAAAGCTTTTGTAACCATAGCCCTTCACATATCCCTTGAGCAATAGCTCTGAATTTAGCTTCAGCACTACTTTTGGCTACCACATTCTGCTTCTTACTTCTCCATGTTACTAGGTTTCCCCAAACATAGGTACAGTAGCCGGTAGTAAATCGTCTGTCTTCTGCTAAGCCTGCCCAATCTGCATCTGTATAGATCTCTATCCTTTTACTATATCCTTTCTTAAAGAATAGACCCCGCCCTGGTGAGCCTTTCAGATATCTGAGAATCTTATACACTGCTTTTAGGTGACTCTCCTTTGGTGAATGCATATGCTAACTGACAACACTTACGACGAAAGCAATGTCGGGTCTAGTGTGAGATAGGTAGATCAATCTACCTACTAGCCTTTGATATCTTTCTCTATCCACAGGCTTTCCAACGTCTTCCATTCTTTTCCCTACCTCGATCGGGGTATTGCTTGGCTTGCAACCAAGCATACCGGTCTCAGTCAAAAGGTCAAGAACGTACTTTCTCTGAGAGACACTAATTCCCTTCTTTGATCTGGTGACTTCCATTCCCAGAAAATATGGCTAGGTTTTTTACTTCAAACTCTATGGCTAAGACCTTCTTCAACATCTCCACCTCTCCTGTGTTATTTCCAATAAGTATGATGTCATCCACATACACAATCAGAATGGTCCTTCTACCATCATTGGATAGTTTGAAGAACATAGTATGATCTGACTGCCCCTGTTGATATCCTTCATTCTTAATTACCTTTGCAAATCTATCAATCTACATACTCTGGTTTCTTTTCCCTCATTGTAAAATCCTGGAGGTAATGTCATGAATACTTCTTCCTATAGCTCGCCATTCAGAAAGGCATTCTTGATGTCAAACTGATGGAGTGGCCAGTCTAGGTTTACAGCCAAGGACAAGAGAACTCGTATAGTATTCAACTTGGCTACTGGTGCAAATGTCTCGGTGTAGTCAATACCATATGTTTGGGTGAACCCCTTTGCAACTAGGCGGGCTTTGTACTGCTCTACTGTGCCATCCGTCTTGTACTTCACTGTGAACACCCACTTACAGCCCACTGGTTTCTTCCCCCTTGGCAACATCATCACCTCTCAAGTTCCGTTTTTTTCTAATGCCCTTATTTCTTCCATCATTGCTTCTCTCCACTTTGGAATCTCCAAGGCTTCTTGAATATTCTTAGGAATCTGAGTTCTATCAAGGTTAGAGATAAAAGCATGACACTTGGCAAAAAGGGCATTATAAGATACAAATTTGGAGATAGGATGGAGAGCACATGAACGAGGTTGTTTTCTAAGAGCAATGGGTAAGTCATCAAGATTTTTTACTTGGTTAGGATTGGGCTTTGGCTCATGAATATTCAGAGCTATCACCAGTTCAAACTCTTTTGATGCTTCAGATGCGAGAGTCTCATCGGGCTTTGATTTAGGTCTCCTTGAGTAGACAAGTGGCTCCTTGTCTATTTGTTCTCCCACATCTCCCCCTGAGTTCAAGATTCCTTCTGCGTTGGACAAAGAATGAGATGGTATATCATAGGGAGCAGACTCAAAGATCGCAACATCAAAGTCAGTGTTTGAGGGACGAGCTTCACTCAAGGATTCCCCCTGAAGCGAGTAGTAGGGAGTATGCTAAAAAAATGTGACATCTAGACTAGAGGGTCATAACACTTGTAACCCTTCTGAGTAGGAGAGTAACCAAGGAAGACACATTTGAGGGCTTTTGGATCCAACTTAGTACATTGGGAAACGTGAATGTGGACAAACACGGTGGACCCAAAAACACGAAGCGAGAGAGATGAACTGAGCCGAGAATTAGGGAAGATCTCTTGGAATTTTCGGAGAGGGGTTGCAAATGAGAGAATTCGACTAGGCATTCGGTTGATGAGGAATGCAACAGTCAGAATTGTAACACCCCGCTTTTCTCTTACCGAGCGTGTTACTATGCTGGGGCCCAAAACATACATAAATTATTTTTTTTTCTTTCTTTCTCGGTATATAACTTAACCTTAAGTACCAAATTCCAAACAAAACCCCCAACAAATCATTAAAAATGCGGAAGCGATAATCGAAACTTGATATGGTACATAATCAAATCACTTTATTTATAACATACGAATTCGTACCATAATTAACATCATATCCTCAATATTGAAATACATAAATACATGGAAATTCCATAATATTTTACCAAGGCTAAACATCAATAAAATATCAGCTAAAACATATCTGAGTCAGCTCACTGAATCCATCGGCCATGCCATCACGTGCCGTCATATCTCAACTTGCTCCTTACCCTAACTGCAAGTCTAAAACTGGAACGTTGAATGTTCCAGGGGCATAACCCATTAGAAGATGAAACTTCTAGTGAGGGTCCAGAACATATATGCATGATGCAATAACATGAACAACATTTGCCCTTAGTGTAACTTCCCTGGCCCGCAAGCCCGGTTAGGAATCCTAGGCAAATCTTGAACCTCTGCAAGATAAGTCTAACGTTATTCCCTCAACGCTCTTGGGGAATTGCGGCTACACTCTGGGGGGCGACATCTCATTCCCATGCATAGATATCAATATGACAATAATATCGTGCCATGCAAATATCATGACTTTCAATGCAATATGACAAAATGAACATTGCATTCATAAATAGCATGCATATAAACAATCATATCATAATATAATTTCTAGTGAGAATATCACTCACCGATTCATACTTAGGATAAGAAAACTCACCTTTTAAGATAAACTTAAATTTTCTCGAAAAGCGTGCATTGCAGCTATATGTGTGCCCCACCTCGATTCTCGTGTCAAACTCTCAAAAGTTGCACCAATTACATCATCTCAATCACCTCAATCATAAAATAATATTTAATCACTAAATATCCTCAATATTCCATTTATTTCATTTTTTCCTTTCCGAAAATTCCAATAAATACCTCGAGACTATTTTCTCAAATCTAATTTCATAACAATTCATAATAGACTATGAACTTCAAAGGAAAAATATTGAACTTACCCGGATGTTGCGTTTTCACGCAAAATGAGGCTCTTTTATGCTAAAATCGAGACATCGAGAACCCCAACTTCAAAACGTTTTGCACAGAACCCTGTAAAATAATTTTCTGGATTTTTCAATATTTTTCCCAGAATTTTTGGACCAGCCACGCGCTCGTACGCGCCTGCACGTGCCTAGGGCGAGTGGCGCGTGTGAAAGACCGCACGTGTCGGTCGTCTTCTCCAGCGCCGGCAACACCGGCAATGCTTGTTTTTGATGCCATATTCTTCCTCTCCTTTAGTCGATCCACTTAGCATATCTTTTAGCTCGAAAAGAGACCGGGAATGCCTCCGATTTGCCGGCCAAAGGCTCGGCCAAACCACCCTCCTCCAAACTCCGCCGAGCTTCTAAACCCTATAAAAACTCCATGAAAATGCTCCAAAGTTTCCAGATATGCTCTACACCTCATGGGCTTCAAAAGCCCCTTATTTTCGAGCCCCAATTCATTCAATACAAGCCTCGATTTGAAGCTCCAAAAACCCTAACTTTTGGCCACCATTGAAAGCCTATCAAATGAGCACCAAAACGCTCCAAATTTTCCAGAATTCTTCTTCAAGCCATGGGTAACAAAAGCCCCATGGTCTTAACTCTCAATTCATTCGATATCAGCCCTGATTTGAAGCTTCAATTTGCTCTACAATCGACCATCATGGACGCCTATTTATAGGCAAAATCGGGCACCCAAATGCCCTTGGCCAACCTACCCACTGCCTTAGGAGCATCACCCGCCCCTGGATCGACCTTAATTGAGCCTTGGCCGACCAAAAACTCGAATTGCAGGGGCTCCATCGCGCGACCAGAAAGCTAGTCGTTCTTTGCTCGATTTTCGGCCACCCTTATGGCCTTTGTCGGTCCAGCCCTCACAAAAGATGCTCCCCCGACCAAGCCTCGTGCAACCCCGTGGCCAATTTCGGCCATGGTCGATCAGTCAGATTTGCCCATGCTAGCTTTTTGCATTTTTTGCACTTTAGCCCCCCAAGTTTTGGCTATTATCACTTTGACCCATTTCACTTAACCCCTAAACTTTTCAATATTTCCATTGAGTCCCTCAAGTCTTAAAACATTCATGTGATCCTTGAGAATCTTGAAATAATATCATTTCGACCTCCCTCTAGCAATTTCCAAAAACTGTACTTAGGCCCGAATCTTCGTTTTGGCCTCAAACCCTCTCGTTTCTTCTTGAAACCACTGAAGGGTTGTTTCTTATAAAAAACTGAAACCCCCTCAAGCTTCCGTTGACTTCCAGGAAGTCGTCTATAACAATTCGGTATTGCAGCCAAATTGGCAGCTGTTATTTTGCTGTACTAAAAACTGTTCCCGATCAAATTTTTTTCGATGCTATAAATCATATCTTGGGGTGCTCGTTAATGCCACATCATTTTCTTTTGACATCTCGTCTCCAGGGTACTCCCGACAGATGATTTGGTCAATTTTTTGGGCTATTTAGATACCAATTTTCTCTGAAATCTTTTTTCTCTAATAAATTACTTATTTTTAATTAATCCAAATTTCTTGGGTATTACAAGAATGGCATCACCCCAAAAATTATTTTTCATGTGAGAGGTGAATAAGAGGGCACGAGCTACCTCAAGAATATGCCGATTTTTCCGCTCAGCAACCCCATTTTGTTGGGGGGTGTGAACACAAGAACTCTAGTGAACAATACCTTTGGCTTGAATATAGGGGCCCAAAGAATGATTGAAGTACTCAGTGCCATTATCAGTACGAAGAATTTTAATTTTTGTGTGAAATTGGGTGTAAATCATAGTGTAGAAGTTCATGAAGACAGAACTAATCTCAAATTTATCATGTAGTAAATACACCCAACAAAGACAAGAATGGTCATCAATAAAGGTAATAAACCATTTTGTGTGGGTCCAATTGGGGACTCATGAAGGCCCCCAAAGGTCACTGTGAATCAAAGTAAAAGGCAAAGATGGTTTATAAGGACTGGAGGGAAAAGTAGTGCGATGATGTTTTGCAAGTTCACAGACTTCACATTGTAAATCCAAAAGATTTTTATTCGAACAAAGTGAAGGAACCAAATGTTTTAGATATTGAAAACTTGGATGACCCATTCGTTTATGCCATAACTATAGGCCACTATCCCTAGGACTAGATGCAGAATTACAAAAAGAAGGATGACACTGTTTACTCATGTGAGCATCATCAAAGTAGTAGAGTCCCTTACATTCCTTAGCACTACCAATCGTCTTCCCCGATAATAGCTCCTGAAAGACACAATGGGAAGACAAAAATGTAGCTGAGCAATGAGATTGGTTGGTTAGCTGACTAACAGACAACAGATTGCAAGACAAATTAGGAACATGAAGGACACACTCCAAAGTAATAAATTCAGAGATACGAATACTCCCCTTGCCAGCTACCGGGGATAAAGTACCATCTGTAATTTTTACTTTCAAGTTACCAGCACAAGGTGAGTATGTGGAAAATAAATGATGGGAATCAGTCATATGATCGGGTGCGCCAGAATCAATAATCCAGGGAGTACAGCGCGAAGTAGTACTAAGAGCAGTCAAAAAAGTACCTTTGTGGGCTAAGGAACTTGATGAAGGAGGCGTAGAAGACTGACCCGAGGCTTGAAAGGTCGAGCAAATAGCATATAACTTCTCAAGTTACTCGGAGTTAAAACCCCTAGTAGGGGCTAACTGAGTATGATGGGCTGATTTTATTTGCTGTTCAGTCAAGCCTTGGTACCCATGAGATTTATTGGGCTGCCTGGGTTCCAATTAGCAGGCTTGCCATGTAAAACCCAACAGGTATCTTTGGAATGGCTTGATTTTTTGCAATGGTCACAAAAAAGCCTTTTGTTTTGTTTCCACCCAGATGCTGTGGAAGGCCCATGAGATACAAGGGCTGAAGCCTCAAGCCCAGCTGCAATCTTCTCCCTCAACATCACCTTCCACCTACTTTCTTCTCACCGAATTTCAAAGAATACCTCCCGAATGGAAGGTAATGGCCGACGACCCAAGACTCGGCTTCTCACATCATCGAGCTCTCTATTGAGCCCAGCCAGAAACTCGTACACCCTCTTATTCTCCATCAACTTCTTGAATTGCACACTGTCACTCATGCACTCCCAAGATTCTTCAAAGCTAAGGTCCAGTTCTTGCCACAAACCTAGCATCTCCGTGTAGTATTCTGTCACTACTCTTTCTCCTTGCTTCATCTGCCATAACCGAGTCTTTATCTCAAAAATTTGACAGGCATTCTCGGCGTCGAAGTAGGTCTCGTGAACTGCTTCCTACACGTCCTTCGTTGTCGGCAGGAACATGTATGTCTTGCCGATCGCTGGTCGCATAGAGTTGATCAAGTAGGAGGTGATGAGGGAATTCTCATACCGCCATTTCTAGAAGGCTGCTACCTCTTTGGAAGATGGTTGTTTGATCTCACCGGTAAGGAAGCCCAATTTGCCTTTGCCGTCGATGACCAACTTGATGGATTGGGCCCATTCTCGGTAGTTCTTCCCATTCAGCTTCTCTACGGTAAGATAAATTAAAGAATTTTCAAACCCACCAGTCGAACCCATGGAGGGAATTATCTTTGATTCTCCCTCCTGAGTTACCATGTAATATCCCGGAAATTGAAAAATAAATAAAGATTATTAATTTGGAGTTTTGAGGTCATTACGAAAAATTTGAGGAATTAAGGAAATAAGGAATGAAAGGTAATTAATTAAACTATTTGGCTGATGATTATCAATTATGGTATTTGCGGTGATTATTGAATATTTGTGGATTAAAAAGAAAATATTAATTTATTTGGGTATTTGGAGAAAAAAATGTTTAATTATGTAATTTTGAGGAAATAAGTATAAATGAAAGTTGGGGCGTATGAGTAATTTAAAGGAAGTTGTGGGTGTTGGAAAGTGATTTACGGAATTTTCCGAAACTTACTATAAAATTAATTGAAGGCATTGTGTGCAATGAGAATGCGGCCAGCCCAGTGGTCGCGTGCGTGCGGGCGCTGGCGTGAGGCGCGGGATCGAGGCCCGGGGTGCGCGCGGCTGGGGGAAGTAGATATTAATTTTTGGGCAGCAGAGGCAGCCCAAAACGGCGCCGTTTTGATTAGGCGGTGGGCAGCCCTTGGCTGCCACGTGGCGCGCGCTGACGCGCCCAACGGCTGCCTCTCTCTCACGCCCACTGTTGCACGCAATTTAAGGCAAATTTGGCCAAGTATTTGGCCGATTTTTCTTGGGTATTGGCCGGTAATTTTGCTGCTATAAATGCTTCTCATTGAAGCTAAGATAGGGTTAAAACAGTGAGTGAACAGAGGATTCCCAGAAGAAGAGAATGGCGCGAAGAGGCTGAAAATCTTAAGGAAAATTGGGAGAAGTTGAGGATTTGGTCAAATTTAATTGCGGATTAATTGCTCAGGTGAGTAAATAATTATGTATTAATAATTTTGTTCGGTTCGAATTTATTTAAAAGTGTGATTTTGTTAATTTGGGTGATTATATTGTGTAGGGTGTATTTATTTGATATGCAAGTATATATATATATATACACATGGTAAGACGCTGTGTGCGGGTGGTGAGTTTGTTGTTTGTATATTAATTTGATTGTGAGGGTTAAACACAGTGAGTGTGCCGTGTGCAAATTATATATCTAAATATATACATATATATATATATGTGTAACTACAGTACATGGGGTGTGGACGTCCCTGTGTGTGGGTGCAATGAAATTGGGGTGATAGAAAAGCTAAGGAATGCCTGGCCGTGTAAGCATATTGCTGAAGATATGTGTTTATGCTATTAAGTAAATATATATGTGTATATATATATATTCCTATATTAAAAGCTAAGCAGGAGGTAGTGGTGAGTGAGTTGTTAATATTATTTGTTTCCCCGTGTGGGTGAGTTGTTAATATTATATATATTGAGGATGTTATTGATGTGATATAATTTAAATCAAATATAAGATTCGTCGGGGTTTTATTTACGGTGTGCTCACATGGGATTTTAGTAGGTTAGATTTAGTTAATGCGAGTCACGGGTTTTATTAATCGCTATTAAACGTTTTACTTTGCAGCGAGAGTGCAAGGAAGAGAAGAAACGGTCGTGTAAAGGCAAGCTCTTAACCCTCTCCCTGTGTTCTTCAATTCCTGTAAAAGACCCCGTGATTTCTCGTACTTTATCATCTCCCTTACTTTAATTCGGTACCCAGTCTTATTTGTGAATTATTATTCATTTGATTTAATTTAATTTAAATCTGATGCTTCTAGAATTTTATTTGTTGTGAGCTTACGGGGGTTTGTACCGCCCCCACTCCTTTTGGGAATGATGCCGAACCATCTTGGGGATTAGGTTCTTAGACGTGCGGGTTTATTCACTGTTCTTATTGGATTTATTTATGGCTCGGTTAGAGCTATCGAGCAGTGGGGCAGGGGTCGGTTGTTGGTGACGTTGGGGTGGACTTTTATACGGCTCTGATGTGGACCGTCGGGTGGACACTCCTAGTCACGGGCTGTTGACCGGTGCCGGGCACTGCTGACTAGCTCTGCCAGTATGTGATTTGTTGCACGTCTAGATTCATTATTTTACTGTTCATGATTTGATATGCACATGGGTACGGGTTGCATATTGGGATATTCATTTATTGAGTATGCTTGGACACGGACATTCTAGCCTGGTTAGGTTGCATCCAGCGCGAGCATATGCATGGCGTGTGGTTTACTATGTGGGCGGAGCATGGCCTGATGCCTGGATGTATGGGCGCCTTGTATCACGTTGATGCTCACTACGCCATTGCATTTTTATGTGCATTGCATGGCTACTTATAGTTATTAGTTCTCGGACGGGAGTACCGTTCCGAGGGAGCCTATGGCTCGGTTGTCGGGAGTACCGACGGAGACGGGCGACGGGAGTACCGGCCCGGGATCGCGCGCGCAGGTTTGTGGAGATATTTGTTGCCTTTCAGGGCAGCGGCAGGTTGGTATGGGACTTGGGTGCCGTGTGTCTTATGTGGGCCCCAAGGACCGGTATGTGCTTTTATTATGCTCTACTATTGTACTGTTGTAGCGTCTCATGGCTTGTGTGTACCTGGGGGTTTATTTTGGGGAGAGTTTTCCGGTTATATTTAGCCCTCGGCCTTTCTCTTCTTCATGCTTGCTGAGTCTCTCGACTCACTTTGCTTTCCATCATTCCAGGTAGTGCCAGCGTGGGTCCGAGCAAGGGAGTCAGCGTTTGGCAGCAAAGTCGGTATGGTGTACAGGCAGTCCCGTCAATCCCTGTCAACTCTGATGGTAGAGTAGGGTTTACTCTATTATTTGTACTGTGCCAGGTCACTTCTTGTGTCTCGTGTATGTTGGCACAGGAGTCTGTTTTCATTTATTGATCTTGTGACCGTTGTGCTAGCGGGGCACCGGTAGTGCATGCATGTGTTTTACTTAGCTTCCGTTGCTCTTATTTTTTGAGTATGCATGCCAGGGTGGTGCTGGTCTTGTGTTTATTATTTTTCTCCTTCCGTAAGTGCTCCTGTTCGGGTAATCCGGGTGGTTGGGTTATCCGGGCGGGGGTGCTTACATTGTTGGTATCAGAGCGTAGTTGGAGTCAGTTTTGTGGGACGAGTACCTGTACACCAAGATTGTCGGGTAGAGATGGAGAGGTGTCAAGCTTGTCTTTAGTGGCCGGATATGAGTCTAATAAGGAACCCTATGTTTATAGGATGGTCTTAGGTTAAGGGTGAGGAATTTGATACCTGGCTTGATATTTGATTTTGTGTGCAGATCACAGGGTCTTTTGCTATTTGGTATGGATCCAGGAGGATCAAGTTCTAGGGTGCCAGACCCGGATCAGGTGGCACTTGATTTGGTTTGGAAACGTTGGGAACGCGAGCTACTCCCCACCCTAGGCGGTAAGCAGCGTGATGGGGAGCATGTGGTGGCTTTTCTATGGCGTATGGATCAAGTATTCATGCTGACTACCCACGAGCATCTGTTAGGCCATTCCGAGAAACAGGTACTCTTTGTAAGGGAATGCATGAATGAGAGGTGGAAACAACTTACCCGGATCCTGATGGAAGATGTGACCCTCCGATACCAATATGACCAGTTCGCCTGCGCTGTAGAGCGGCAGGCAGAGCTTTGGGATCCCAATGACTCAGGGCGACAGCGGGAATCATCGGTGGGGCGTCCGATAGATGCTGCGGTGCAGGGTCCCACTTGTTTGAGGGATGAATCTGTAGGACCTAGTTCCAGCATTGGGAGTAGCGGAGGTTTGGCAGATCCAACGGATGAGGTTATGTCCCGAGCGGAAGGAGATGCAAGGAGTTCCACCTAGTAAGGAACGTTTGTGATTGTGGGGAGAAAGGACAGTAGGCGGATTGTTAAATAGGGTTTATGTATGCGTCTTCTTTTGGTTAATGGTGTGAATGTAAATAGTGGTTGTATCGAGCCTAAGTAGTAGGAAGAACAAGAGTTTTGTGTAAACTCTCCTGATGTATATGTAATTATCTTGGAATGTATATGGGTATTAATGCGCAAGATGATGAGACGATGGGCACGAACACTTTATGAGGTGGTTAGGGTGTATGACTGCGTGCGAGTAAACATGATGCAGGATGTCATTGTGACTTGCTAGGTCACTTCCATTGGTAAGTGCGTACGTCTGCATGTTCATGAGTAACCGTGAAGGAAATGGTGAGGCGGTAGCGAGACACAGCAGGTAGTCGACCGTGGGTAAGGGAGCTGTTGGCCGGTGGCCAACGGACACCAGTTCTCTTCCTATCTGTCGATCTTTTTGCTGGGAGCTCGGTATATGCCATGTGTAGCAGTGAGAAGGAATTGATGATAGGAAAAGTCGGGAAAACAAGGAAAAGGAACTTATTGGTACGTTTATAGGTTGTGTGCATATCTGGATGTTAAAGTTTTGTTATTGGGTATGACGAGTAAATAAATTGGTAGTTTTGTACCTGGAAAGCCTAACTGTGATTTGATAAGGACTATTCTGTGACGCTGGGATATTTCTGCGGATATGGAACAAGCACCGTGCAGGCAAGGAAATTGAACTAGGTTCATGATAGTTTCCAATTGTTAAAGATTTGGACTTTTGGTGTAACTCTGAGTAGGGAGTTATCGTCTCGGCAACTCGTATGGTTGGGTTTTGAGGAAATGAGTAGATTAAGTGATTGGGACCCATTAGATGGGGTCTAGGCAGTTCACTCGAAACAATTATTAAGGGTTGTGTTTATTATGGGAACTCAGAGATGTTAGGCCCGGGCGAGTATAGAGAGTCTGTCGGAACATGAGGGTATACTCAAGTGCATGTCGGGGAAAGGTTACCTTCTAAGCTGGAAATCGAGACTAGCAATGGATTACTGTTTGGGTTCATTAATGATCAAGCCTAACCAAGGGTGTTCCTTATGGCTAGGTTTGGGGTAAAATAGTCCATCGGATTATGTTTGAGGTGACTAACATTCTGGTGACACTTATGGACTGTATGAGTTGAACGTCCCGAGCATCTTTGGGTGGATTACCTTTGATCTCGTTGGTGTTGTTCGGGTTAGCTATCGGTGGGGTTATGGTTGGACTCCTGAGGTGCAGACCGTGAGGGGAAGGATCACCACGGGTCGTCCCAGTTTCATCGATCTGTCTGCTATTTGTGTGGCCAGTCGGGCCATATGAGATGAATTGTCTGCAGACAGTGGGGACGGTTGTTGGTCCGATGACTGTTGCTTTCGGTCTAACCAAGAAGAGGCATAAAGTGAGTAACTAACAACAATCACCATAGCCTGATGAGCAGAGGTTTTGAGGACAAGGTGAAGGGTTGGTAGTTATCGAATGAGCCGTATGAAGGGTCCATAATTGGGTAAGTCGATTTCTTTAGGAGGGGAGATTGGGTGACATTTTAGATCTCGGGATGTGTTGAGTGAAAAACGTTTATTCCTTAATAGTCCTGAGAACATGGCTACCCATATTTATTAACGGGACCCTGAGTGTATGCGCCACTTGTGGGAGAAAGTACTGTCGAGAAAATGTTGTGTATCTGGTTAAGAATCAGTTGGAAAAGTCAGACTAAAGGATATTGCTGTTGAATCCTTGATTGAGTTTGTAGTCTCGTTTCTCGGTCACGTTACCGAGTATTAGCTTCTCGATGTGTAAGAGGATGGCTCTACTCTTGTTGCTACTATTTGTAGTTGAAGTTAGCTGCAGTTGCATCGAGGTTTGTGTTGCAAACCAGTTAATCATTGAGATTTAATATCTCTGAATTTTGAGTTTGTATTTAGGTTGATATATGAGATAGCCTTGAGGAATGGTTGGATTGTGAGGTTGTTCTAGGCGAACTATGTTGGTGTGTGTAATATGATTGATGACGTTCCTTAAGCTAGTTAAGGTATTAGTAATCGTATCATGGTCCGAGTGAGGTGATGGATTGGCAGGAAATGTGCTAGCATATTAAGTCCTGTAGGACGTAGTAGACTTTAACTTGTGAGAATTGAAAAATGATGATATGGAATGTTCTGAAAGTAATGTTGGGTAATATCACGAGAGATGTGAGCGTATCTTGAGGACATGGACCAGACGCGAATTTCGAGGACGAAATTCTAATAAGGAGGGGAGAATTGTAATATCCCGGAAATTGAAAAATAAATAAAGATTATTAATTTGGAGTTTTGAGGTCATTACGAAAAATTTGAGGAATTAAGGAAATAAGGAATGAAAGGTAATTAATTAAACTATTTGGCTGATGATTATCAATTATGGTATTTGCGGTGATTATTGAATATTTGTGGATTAAAAAGAAAATATTAATTTATTTGGGTATTTGGAGAAAAAAATGTTTAATTATGTAATTTTGAGGAAATAAGTATAAATGAAAGTTGGGGCGTATGAGTAATTTAAAGGAAGTTGTGGGTGTTGGAAAGTGATTTACGGAATTTTCCGAAACTTACTATAAAATTAATTGAAGGCATTGTGTGCAATGAGAATGCGGCCAGCCCAGTGGTCGCGTGCGTGCGGGCGCTGGCGTGAGGCGCGGGATCGAGGCCCGGGGTGCGCGCGGCTGGGGGAAGTAGATATTAATTTTTGGGCAGCAGAGGCAGCCCAAAACGGCGCCGTTTTGATTAGGCGGTGGGCAGCCCTTGGCTGCCACGTGGCGCGCGCTGACGCGCCCAACGGCTGCCTCTCTCTCACGCCCACTGTTGCACGCAATTTAAGGCAAATTTGGCCAAGTATTTGGCCGATTTTTCTTGGGTATTGGCCGGTAATTTTGCTGCTATAAATGCTTCTCATTGAAGCTAAGATAGGGTTAAAACAGTGAGTGAACAGAGGATTCCCAGAAGAAGAGAATGGCGCGAAGAGGCTGAAAATCTTAAGGAAAATTGGGAGAAGTTGAGGATTTGGTCAAATTTAATTGCGGATTAATTGCTCAGGTGAGTAAATAATTATGTATTAATAATTTTGTTCGGTTCGAATTTATTTAAAAGTGTGATTTTGTTAATTTGGGTGATTATATTGTGTAGGGTGTATTTATTTGATATGCAAGTATATATATATATATACACATGGTAAGACGCTGTGTGCGGGTGGTGAGTTTGTTGTTTGTATATTAATTTGATTGTGAGGGTTAAACACAGTGAGTGTGCCGTGTGCAAATTATATATCTAAATATATACATATATATATATATGTGTAACTACAGTACATGGGGTGTGGACGTCCCTGTGTGTGGGTGCAATGAAATTGGGGTGATAGAAAAGCTAAGGAATGCCTGGCCGTGTAAGCATATTGCTGAAGATATGTGTTTATGCTATTAAGTAAATATATATGTGTATATATATATATTCCTATATTAAAAGCTAAGCAGGAGGTAGTGGTGAGTGAGTTGTTAATATTATTTGTTTCCCCGTGTGGGTGAGTTGTTAATATTATATATATTGAGGATGTTATTGATGTGATATAATTTAAATCAAATATAAGATTCGTCGGGGTTTTATTTACGGTGTGCTCACATGGGATTTTAGTAGGTTAGATTTAGTTAATGCGAGTCACGGGTTTTATTAATCGCTATTAAACGTTTTACTTTGCAGCGAGAGTGCAAGGAAGAGAAGAAACGGTCGTGTAAAGGCAAGCTCTTAACCCTCTCCCTGTGTTCTTCAATTCCTGTAAAAGACCCCGTGATTTCTCGTACTTTATCATCTCCCTTACTTTAATTCGGTACCCAGTCTTATTTGTGAATTATTATTCATTTGATTTAATTTAATTTAAATCTGATGCTTCTAGAATTTTATTTGTTGTGAGCTTACGGGGGTTTGTACCGCCCCCACTCCTTTTGGGAATGATGCCGAACCATCTTGGGGATTAGGTTCTTAGACGTGCGGGTTTATTCACTGTTCTTATTGGATTTATTTATGGCTCGGTTAGAGCTATCGAGCAGTGGGGCAGGGGTCGGTTGTTGGTGACGTTGGGGTGGACTTTTATACGGCTCTGATGTGGACCGTCGGGTGGACACTCCTAGTCACGGGCTGTTGACCGGTGCCGGGCACTGCTGACTAGCTCTGCCAGTATGTGATTTGTTGCACGTCTAGATTCATTATTTTACTGTTCATGATTTGATATGCACATGGGTACGGGTTGCATATTGGGATATTCATTTATTGAGTATGCTTGGACACGGACATTCTAGCCTGGTTAGGTTGCATCCAGCGCGAGCATATGCATGGCGTGTGGTTTACTATGTGGGCGGAGCATGGCCTGATGCCTGGATGTATGGGCGCCTTGTATCACGTTGATGCTCACTATGCCATTGCATTTTTATGTGCATTGCATGGCTACTTATAGTTATTAGTTCTCGGACGGGAGTACCGTTCCGAGGGAGCCTATGGCTCGGTTGTCGGGAGTACCGACGGAGACGGGCGACGGGAGTACCGGCCCGGGATCGCGCGCGCAGGTTTGTGGAGATATTTGTTGCCTTTCAGGGCAGCGGCAGGTTGGTATGGGACTTGGGTGCCGTGTGTCTTATGTGGGCCCCAAGGACCGGTATGTGCTTTTATTATGCTCTACTATTGTACTGTTGTAGCGTCTCATGGCTTGTGTGTACCTGGGGGTTTATTTTGGGGAGAGTTTTCCGGTTATATTTAGCCCTCGGCCTTTCTCTTCTTCATGCTTGCTGAGTCTCTCGACTCACTTTGCTTTCCATCATTCCAGGTAGTGCCAGCGTGGGTCCGAGCAAGGGAGTCAGCGTTTGGCAGCAAAGTCGGTATGGTGTACAGGCAGTCCCGTCAATCCCTGTCAACTCTGATGGTAGAGTAGGGTTTACTCTATTATTTGTACTGTGCCAGGTCACTTCTTGTGTCTCGTGTATGTTGGCACAGGAGTCTGTTTTCATTTATTGATCTTGTGACCGTTGTGCTAGCGGGGCACCGGTAGTGCATGCATGTGTTTTACTTAGCTTCCGTTGCTCTTATTTTTTGAGTATGCATGCCAGGGTGGTGCTGGTCTTGTGTTTATTATTTTTCTCCTTCCGTAAGTGCTCCTGTTCGGGTAATCCGGGTGGTTGGGTTATCCGGGCGGGGGTGCTTACATACCAACTGGATAGATTCATGGTTGACGGCCATGGCTTCTAGGGTTTTCAGAGTGACCTGGGCTCTGATACCATGAAGACGATGAGAAAATTAAATCAGACTTTTATTCAATTAGTCTCTTCTTCGTTTACATACTTGGTCCCTATTTAACATGTACATAGAGAACAAAAATGGAAACATAAGATTTAACCCAAGAAATCAGCCCCAAAGAATCAGCCTAAACCTTCCAGATATTGTGACCTCAATCTCTCACCACAATCTCCTCCAAATCATTCAAGATTTTAACATGAATAAATACTTTCTTAACTATTTTCTCAAATATTTTTCCACAACAATTCTTAATATTCTAAGAATTTTAAAAGAAAATTTCAGAACTTACCCCGACGCTTTGACTGTAGGAATATCAAGCCTGGTTTGCGCAAAATCCAAGAAACTTGAAAGGTAAACACCAATTCTTTTTGCACAAACCTCCTTATTTTATTTTTTTCTGCCTTTTTTTGGTATTTTTTTCATAATTTTTTGGCCCCGAATGCGCTCTCACGTGCCACCTCCTTCTCCTTCACACACCTCCATGTGTAGGGGCTGGCAGGGGCTAGCTGGCGCGTGCACTACATGCACCAGTCTTCTTCCTCATGCAGATCACCAGCGAACACAAACCGGCCTCGATTTTTTTGGGTTTTCTCCTTTGTCTGAGCTTTGTTTTTCCTTCCGTTTGAACCTACGCCTTTCTCTCTTCATCCTCTATAGGATTATAGCCTCAAATACCTCAATCGGAGCCATTTTTTTTTACTGGTCAAACCCATTCTCCGACGAAGCTCTATTTTCTAACGAAGCTTTGAATCACCCTCAAATCTCAACAAAACTTGCTCAAACCTTCCAGAATCACTCATCCGAACATGGGGAACAAAACCCCCTTATTCATTTCCCTCAATTATTCCCCAAACTCACGGATTTTTGAGTTTAAACTTTACATTGTTTTCAGCCATCTCCAAAAGCCTCTATTTATAGGCAACCCCAAGCCTTGCAACGCTCATGGATGCCCAATCAAACCACTCTGAGGCTTTTACTTACCCCAGATCAATCCAAAACCCTCGATAAAAGCTCCCACAATTGTTTTTTAGAGGCCTAAAATTTTGGCCATCTTTCAACCGAGATTTTGGCCACCTCCACCGTCGATACAGCCAATTTATCGGTTAATGATGGCTTAAGCCTTGCTCTAAGTCCCCCCATCCACTCCCTCAAGTTCCCCGTGGCTGAAAGCGGTGATGAGAGGTGTGGCCAACAGCTTGGTCGGTGTCCAATCTTTTAAAAATTATACATTTACCCCTTTCAAATTCCAAAATTCCAGTTCAACCCTCTCCACAAAGTCCCTAGGATTTCCATAATTTAAATTGAGACCCTGAAGTTCTATACCTTCCATTTCATCCCCGAAAATTCTAAAGAGATGCCATTTCGACCTTCCTTGGGCAAAATTACGAAATTAAACTTAGGCCCAAATGTATATTTTGACCGTAAATCTTTTCATTTCAACCCGAAACCACTTAAGGGTTGTTCTAATTAATAAATTGAAGTCTCCTCAGGGTGCCATTGACTTTTTGAAAGTCTCTTACAATAATTCAATTTTTTAGCCTAACCCACAACTATACCGAAAACGGTTTCTAACCTGATTTCTTTCAATGCTAAAAATCATTCCTTGAAATGCTCATCAATACAATATCATTTTGCTTAGACATCTTGGCTCCAAGGCACTTTCTACAGTCAATCCGGTCTTTCATAATGGTAAGAAATTACCCTATAACCCCAATTTATTTATAAATTCCATTTTTGCTCCAAGATAATTTACTCTTGAGTCCTTTAGAAATTCTCAGGTATTATAGGATTTCCAAGGACTGGACACAAACTGAATGAGTTTGTGAACCACAAAAGTAATATCCAACTGGGAAATAGTAAGATAGAGCAAGGTGCCTATCAATCTAGGATAATAGCAAGGATCCTCAAGCAAATCACCATCAGAAGCACTAAGTTTCAGATTGGGAATTATAAGGAGAGAAACAAAATTACTAGCCATGGGACCAAAATCTTCCAACAATTGCAACATATAATGTCGCTGAGAAAAGAATATACACTTTTCCGATTGAGCAATCTTTAAGCCAAGAAAATATCTCAATTTTTCAAGATCCTTAAGTTTGAACTAGCTGTGGATAAACAACTTAAGATCATTTAAAGTTGTAAGATTAGGGCCTGTAAGGATGATATCATCCACATACACTAAAAAGCCACAAAAGAAGAACCCGTGCCCTTAACAAACAATGAATAGTCAGATTTGGACTATACAAAACCAAATTGAAAGAGGGCATTGGAAAATTTTGAAAACCATAGCCTTGAAGCTTGTTTTAAACCATAAATTGATTTATGTAACTAGCAAACTAATTTCTCCCTTTTTGAACCAACCAGGACTAAAAGTCTATATCCAAGAGGCAAGTCTATATACACTTCTTCAAAAAGATCCCCATTAAGAAAAGCATTGTTCACATCTAATTGTATAAGAGACCACTTATTTATAGTAACAAGAGCCAACAGAATTTTCACAGTGACCAACTTCGCTACAGGAGAAAAAGTGTCCAAAATTTCCAAGCCTTTTTGCTGGGTATATGCTTTTGCAACCAAGTAAGCCTTGTATCTCTCTAGAGACCCATTAGACTTGTATTTTATTTTATAAATCCATTTACACCCAATGGCATGCTTGTGAGGAGGCAAAGAAGTGATTGTCCAAGTGTGGTTGAGATGCATAGCATCTAACTCAGCTTTCATGGCATCTTTCCAATAGGCATGGTGAACAACTTGATGACAGAATTGAGGCTCAAAGTCAACTAACACTTGAAGGAGAAATGAGCCATGAGCAAGAGAAAAATTTGAATAATAAAGATATTGAGACAAAGGGTAAGGACTGTCAGTTGAATGAGGTGTCTTGTGAGAGAGAAGGCTGCAATGAAAATCCTAAAGGTATGTAGGAGGTCTAACCACCCTAGTATACCTGCAAATCGGAATGATAAGAGCAGAATTGGGAAAAGAAGTGGGACTGGCAGTAAGGGAAAGAGGATCGATTGTAGGAAAATTTGAAGAAACAACGAGAAATGGAGCATGAGAAAAAGGCAAGTCAATAGCTAGAATTGGGAGCACCAAATCAGGAAATGGGTCAACCACTTCATCAGGAAGAGTGACAGGATGAAAAGGGAAAATGTACTATTTGAAATTGTACATCCCGGGAAATGAAGATGGATTTGGTGTGAAGATCATAAAGTTTGTAGCCTTTAATATTTGGAGGATAACCAAGAAAAAAGCAAGCAGTGGCCCTAGGATTAAATTTTGATCTATGAGAATGCAATGTGGAGGCAAAACAAAGACTACAAAACACTCGAAAAGAGGCATAATCAACTAGTGACTAGTATAACAATTGATAAGGTGTTTTGGAATGCAAGAGAAGAGAATGGGTTCTATTTATCAAGAAAGTTGAAGTAAGAATGCAATCACTCCAGAACTGAATGGGAACCCTATATTGAAAAAAAATGCTCATTCCACATTTAAGAGATGTCGATGTTTCCTTTCAACCATTGAGTTTTGTTCAAGCCTCTCAACAAAAGAAAACTGGTGTATAATTCCTTTAGAGGCAAAATAATCAACAAATTTAAGTTCAGGGGCATTGTCTAACCTAAATCTTTTAATGACCTTATTGAATTGAGTCTCTGTAACACCCCGTCCCTATCGAGGGGCGTGTCACTATGCTGGGGCCCATTATACATACATAATCCCTTTCCTAAATACGTTCCTCATACAACAAATACCGTATTTCAAAGGGAAGCCCCCCAGCAAATCATTCACAATGCGGAAGCAATAATCGAAACCTGATACGGTACATACTTGAATTCACTATATTTAAAACAATATAAGAATCCGTACCATATATTACCATCATATCCTCAAATACATAAATACATTGAGACACGTCTCCCGAGATAATATCTAACACCCTAGGTGCAAATCATATGAAACCTCGAGCAGACATCAGATACATTTCTCAATAAATTAAATACTTGAATCTCCTGCTGAATCCATCGGCCACGCCATCACGTGCCGTTATACCTCAACCTGCTCCTTGCCCTAACTGCAAGTCTCAACTAGAACGTTGAATGTTCCAGGGGCATAACCCATTAGAAGATGAAACTTCTAGTGAGGGTCCAAAAACACATATATGATGCATGATGCAATAGCATGAATAAACATATACCCATAATGTAACTTCCCAGGCATCCCCAGCCCGACTAGGAATCCTAGGCAAATCCCGAACCTCTGCGGGATAGGCCTAACGTTATTTCCTCAACGCCCTAGGGGAATTACGGCTACACTCTGAGGGTATCATCCCATCCCCATGCACAAGTTTCAATATGACAATAATATCGTGCAATGTAAATATCACGACTTTCAATGCAATATGACAAATGAATATTGCAATTCATAAATAGCATGCATATATAACAATCATATCATGAATATAAGTTCTTGTGAGAATACCACTCACCTTTGCCCAAAGATCAAGACACCTCAAAAAGCGTGCATCGCCTCGATATGCGTGCCCTGCCTCGATTCTCGTGTCAACTCTCAAAAGTTGCACCAATCTCATCATCTCGATCTCCTCAAGCATAAAATAATATTTAATCACTAAATATCCTCAATATTCCATTTATTTCCTATTTCCTTTCATTTTCCTTCATTTTTCCTTCTAAAAATCCCAATAAATATACCGAGACTATTTCCTCAAATCTAACTTCACAACAATTCATTATAACCAATTAACTTCAAGATAAAAATACTGGACTTACCCGGATGGTGCGTTTTCACGCAAAACGAGGCAATTTGATGCTAGAATTGAGACCTACAGAACTCCAAATAGCTATCGAATTTAGAGGAATTTATAAATTTTTTTCACATTTTTCTGAGCTTGGACGCACCTTCACGCTCCGCTCTAAGTTATGCCACGCGCCTCCACTCGCGGGTACTGTTGGGAGAGTGTGTTACACGCGCCGGTCTTCTTCCTTGGGCAGTTCGCCGGACTGATGCGCTGCCTTTGGTTTAATCACCATAACTTCTTCATCCGACCTCCGTTTGACCTCTCGTTTGAACCTATGGCTTCCTCTCTTCATCCTCTACAAGACTATGGCTTCAAATCGGACGATTGGAGCCATTTTTTGACTGCTAAACTCGATTTTCTGGCGAAGCTCGATTTTCCGTCGAAGCTTCATAACTCCCTCATCTTTCAACGAAAATTCCTCAAATTTCACATTAATTATCCTCTGGACATGGGCAACAAAAGCCCCTTAAAATGGAATGTCAATTCGTTCGATAAGTGGGTCGATTTGAAGCTCAAAATAACCCTAAGTTTCGGCCATCTTTGAACGCCTATTTATAGGCCTTTTCGAGCAACCAAATGCCCTTGGCCGAGCAACCCATCAACCTTATAGTTCAAACCTACCTTGGATCGACCTTAATCGAGCTTGGCGACCAAGAAAAGCCCACTTGCAGGCCGCGACAATCCGACCAACAATCTGGTCGGATTTTCTTCAAAATCCGACCACTCGAGTGGTCTTTGCCCCCTCCTTCCTTTACAAAAAATCCTCCCCGACCAAGCCTCGTGCCATCCCTACGGTTGGATCGGCCGAAATCGATGACCGTAGACTTGATGGTGATTGGCCAAACTTTTACTTAATTGCACTTTGGCCCCTCCAGTTTCGGCTATTTCATTTTAGCCCATTCCACTTAACCCCTCAACTTTCCTTTATTGCATTTAGGCCCCTCAAGACCTAAAACATCATTTTGACCCTTGAAGAATCCAAAACAACCTTGTTTCGACCTCCCTCTAGCAATTTCTAAAAACTGCACTTAGGCCCGAATCTTCGTTTTGGCCTTAAACCCATTCGTTTCTTCCTGAAACCTCTGAAGGGTTGTTCCTCATGAAAAACCGAAGCCCCCTCAAGCTTCCGTTGACTTCCAAAAGGTCGTCTATGACAATTCTGTATTACAGCCTAATTGGCGGCTGTCTTTTTAGCTGTACCGAAAATTGTTCCCGATCTCATTTCTTTCTACACCATAAATCCTATATTGGGGTGCTCATTAATGCCATATCATTTTCCTTTGACATCTCGGCTCCAGGGTACTCCCGGCAGTCGATTCAGATAATCATACGATAATAAATTACCGTTATACCCTTAATTTCTCCTTAAATTCCATTTTTGCCCCAAGACAAATTACCCTTGAGTCCTTTAGAATTTCTTGGGTATTATAGTCTCAACCAAAGAAAAAAACTTAGGGATAATGTCCTTAGCTTCTGATTTATGTCTCATAAGGAATACCCAAGTATATCTTGTGTAGTCATGAACTAAAGTCAAGAAATACTTATATCCAACATAGGTAGGCACATGATAGGGACCCCAAGTGTCATAATGAATCAAATCAAATGCATTTTGTGATAGATGATTATGAGATATAAAAGATAGTCTCCTTTGTTTAACCAAGGGATAAACAGAACAGAAATCCTGATCATTATTATTGAATTGAAGTTGAGACTATTAAATCCAATCTTTTGAAAGAAAGATGCCCTAGCCTCTTATGCCAAATAGTCTTACTAACATGAGCTACTATGGCTACAGGAATCCCGAAATCTACTACACCAGAAATGACATCCAAGACATATAATCCATCAATCAACTTAGCCTTGCCAATCATCTTCAAAGTGTGTGTATCTTGTATTGTATAGGCATGAGAGGTAAAATTGAGACTCATGGAATTTTGCCTTACTAATGCACTCACTAAAATGAGGTTAAACTTGAAATGAGGCACATATAGGACATTGTCCAACATGATATGTGAAGTAAGCTTAACACGACCCATATATTGAACTAAAATTTGTGTGTGGTTCGGTAAAGTAACATAAGCATCCCGAATAAGCTTCAACTCAACAAAAGATGCATGATTAGAACACAAATGACTTGGGGCTCCAGAGTCCAACACCCAATGATTGGGATTACTAATCAATGAACTGATATTAATAGAAAGACAGATACCTAATGCCTGACTAGAAGAAGAAGGGGCATCAGGAAGAGTAGATTCAGCATTTTCCTGCTTGGTAACTGTGAGGTGAGAGCTCAGCATGCTCAAAAGACTCTGATATTGCAGTGGACTTAGGGACTTCATAAATCTTTCTACTTCTTTAGTCTGAGAAGAGCTAGAGATAAATCCTAACACCTGACTAACAACAGGATTTTTAGTATGATTATTTACAGCCATTTGTTCAAAATTATTTCCCCTTTGTCTGGGCTTAGACTCAGGAGGATATCCATGAAGTTTGTAGCACTTATCTATGGTATGTCCACTAAACCCACAATGAGTACAGAAAGACCTCTCCCTCTTCTAATTTTTACCTTGATTAGGCCTATGTGTGTATGTCGACGTTCGGAGTTGGTCGACCATGATTTGTAGGCCCGTAATGAGATAATGAGCACAAATGCAAAGAAGAGGAACAAATAATAAGATGTACACAAGAAGTTTTTACGTGGTTTGGCCAGAATAATGCCTAGTCCACGACTGTTCTCTAGTTATTCCGGTAGAGTAACAGTATATCATTATTATCCATCCTCTCTATAATGGTTTCGGACCCCTATTTATAGTATAGGGTGTTTGCAATTTACATAAAATCCAAAGTAATAGGATAATATCGTGGAGACAAGATGTCCTTATCAATTCCATAAAATCGAGAGTGAATTCCATATTACCAAGGATCTGGTTTGCCTCAGGTAAAGTAGGTGGGTCCCACCTCTGTTTATTCAACGGCCTTATTGTTATGCGAGCTGAATGGTTAGGCCAGCGAACTGGAAACATCTCGGAAAGCTCGCTTAGTTAGGCTAGAGAGCTAGAAGCATCGCTGGGAGCTCGCTTGGTACCGCGATTTGAGCTCAGGTCTCAGCAACATGTAACCTTGTTCTGACGAGCTCGGCCTTGGGTCTTTTGGGCTTTAGGAGATTGGGTTGGCCTGCTGGGTTGAGTCCTGTAATACCCAGGAATGATTTAAGGATATAAATGGTATTTAGTGAAAGGCATAAAATGGATTTTGTGGAAAATAAGATTATAGGGTACACTAACGCAACTTTGGACGATCAAATTAATCAGAATGAGTACCCTGGACCCTAGATAGCCAAGGAAATGGTATAGTATCAACAAGTAATATGAGTTATGATTTTAAGCATCAAAAGAAGTTGGATCGGGAACGGTTCCCGGTACAACTAAAAAGGCAATTGTGATTTAGGCTGAAATACCGAATTATCGTACGGGGGATCTAAGAAGTCAATGGAACCCCGAGAAAGTTCATATTTGGCATATAGAGTAACCCTTAAGTAGTTTTTGAAAGAAACAAAAGGGTTTGTAGCCAAAACGAAGATTCGGGCCTAAGTGCAGTTTTTCGAAATTGACAGAGGGAGATCGAAACGATATTTTTTTAGAATTTTAAAGAGAAAGTTTTAGGATATTTCAAAGGGTTATAAAAGTCTTTAAAGAGAAGTTCAGTTTTTGAGCCAGGGGTAAAATCGTAATTTTTTAGGTTGGGGTAAAAGTGTAATTTACTTAAAAATCAGGGGCATTAATGTAATTAACCCATTCTTCAGGGACTAAAATGCAATTAAAAATTAGTCCAGGGACCATGTTGAAAAGGGTCAAATTTCAATTACCCAAAAGTTCGGGCCAAAGTGTATTCTTGAAATCTTTTTACTATGGGCATTTGAGAGATTCAGGAAAAAGCTTCATAAATGACTTTAGAGATAAGGATGAAGTCTCATGATGACGTTAGAGATAAGATGAAGGCTCATGATGACTTTAAGGATAAGATTTGATTGGATAAGAAAAGATTTGATTTGGATAACAATGATTGCAGAAGATCTTAAAAGATTTTGGAATGATTACAAAAGATATTAGAAGATTTTGGAATGATTGCAAAAGATATTAGAAGATTTGAAATGATTGTAAAAGATTTTGAAATATTTGAAATGATTGCAGAATATATGTTTCTTGGTGGCTAAGTTTCCTAAATCTATAAATAGGGGTTCATAGCCAAAGGTTTCTCATTCAAAATTTTGAGAAGTTCGTGCTAGACAAGAGTGCTTCGGGTTTAGTGGATAGAGGGCTTTTTAAGCATATGCGAAGCATTACACGCGCAGAGCACTTGGGTAACGCGTGAGGACGTGTAAGGAGGTGGTTTGGTCAAAAAACTTGAGGAGTTGCACAAAAGTTGAGGTTCAGCACAAGATTTGAGGCATTTGAGTATCGTTCAAGGTGAGTGGTTTGACTCTAGTTTTACCCTTATTTGGAAAATATTTGGTGTGACTGTAGTGGGTTCAGGTGAGCAGTCTCACCAAAACTCGGGATGCTATGCTTATGCGTTTCACTTATGTATTTATGTCACCATTTGCATATTGAACATATGATATATTGCGTCAACTGTTTTTACTTACAAAAGAGTCAGTGCATGACGTGTGATTTTCATATCATCGGAGTATTGATATTCGTGTCAATGTTGTTTTCTGTGTGGGACGGGATGGGGTCTACTTGAGATTGGGACAATGTTAATCCAGGTGAACGGGTGTTACACTGGGGCACTCGAGGGAACAATGTTAAACCAGGTGAACGGGTGTCACGACGGTGCACTCGAGGGATTAACGTTAGACCAGGTGAACGTGTGCCACAGTGGGACATTCGAGGGATTAAGTATGTCAGGGTGATGTCTCAAGTTAGACGTGTCGTGCATATTTTCGTTTGTCTGAGTATGTCATGCTTGTGTCTATCATGCATTGTATAAACTGTTTTATGCCTTCACTTAGATGTTTATCATCTAACATGGGCTATGCCCCTGGAACGTTTGATGTTCCAGCCAGGGACTGCTGCGAGGCAAGGATGTGGCCGGTTGAGGGCCAATAATGCTTAGTTTGTTAGTCATTGTAACGTTTGGAGGCTTTAGTATGTATTACAGGTTGTAAATGAACAGTTGTATAATAGCAATGTTATCATTTGGTCTGTATTACGTATTTTGCTATGGAATCACAATGTAAGAACTATGGTGTTTGATATTAATGTATCCGCTGCGTTGTATTATGTCTCGTTTAGTTTAAGATTATTTATCTTGATAGTTAAATGGGCAAGGCTGGGGTTCTCGGGGTTTGTATCTGCATGTGAAGATTGTTCTTGATACACCGCGCGTGTTGAACTTGGAGAAAAAAAAAAAAGAAATCTCGGGAATACCCTTATAGTGACACGCCTGACAAGACGGGGTGTTACAAGTCCAGCCCATAAGAAGTGATCCAAATACCCATAACAGTGTCATTCTTGACCAATAGTGTAACAGGATTAGAAGTAGCAAATGCATTATGTATGTTCCTTTGGTTCTCCTCTTGTGTAATCAAGGCAAAAACCTTATTAATAGGCGGGGTAGGATCCATTAACAGTAATTGTCCTCTAACTTGAGAATAAGTATCATTTAAACCCATGAGGAAATACATAACGTACTTAGTGTGATAGTATTCAGCTAAAGACTTCAAACCACCACATGTACATTTTCCACACGAACAAGTTAGCCTATAGCTGCTAAATTCATCCCAAATGACCTTTGATTTGGTAAAATAGGCACTGATCAATAATTATCCTTGTTGTAAGTTCATCAATTCTCTCCTAAGTTGAAAGATTCGAGGACCATTAGCTTGTTGATATCTTTCTTTTAATTCATTCCATATGCCATAAGCAGAATTAGAAAAAATGACACTTGTCAAGATTTCTTTAGAGGCAGAATTCAATATCCATGAAATCACTATATTATTGTTCTGGACCCAAGAATTGAGAAGGGGATCATCACCTGATGACCAGGAAATCAAGCCATTTACAAACCCTAGTTTTTTCTCTACCGAGAGGGCAATGACCATGGCACGGCTCCAAGATGAGTAGTTGTCTCCCGTTAAAGGTTGCAACATTAGCAATAGTCTAGGATTGTCGAAGTGGTGCAAATAGTAGGGGCTTAAGACAATGTCAATGGCAGAGTTCCTCATTGACGAAGAAGATATTTCTAAAAACATATTCTCCAAAAAATAAGTATGGATGATCGAGGAAGAAAAAGAGAAATCAACAGCAAGAGATTGCCACAGAGAGAGATTGATTTGTAAATCTTCGATCAAAAGAGATTGCTGTCATAGAAAAGAAGAAACTCTGAACAACGGAGATGCACAAAACTGAACAATGGAGATTCAATCGAAAAGAGGAAACATACCTAAGGCTTGGCAGAGATCATCGGAGATCAACAAAGAAGGAATCGTGATAGACAGCCAGAAATAGAATCGCGAGCCTAGGGTTTAGAAACGCTCTAATACCATAACAAAGAAAATGAGAGAGAGACAAAATATAATAACACCTCATTGATCTTTCCATTAATTGGATCTCAGCCTTTAAATAGTAGCCCTAAAACTAATAGATCAATATTACAAAAATACCATTGTTCAACGACAACAAAATAACAAAAAACAAAATACAAACTAAACAAAATACAAACCAACAATAGTTAAAATGCTAATATACCAAGTGCCAAAGTAAAATACAATGAATTAAAACCCAAATACTCTGTTAAGTTTTGTGATACTATATGCTAGTTCTAAAAAGTAATATATATTATATTTTGTTCATGTATAAGTTAATTTCAAACGGTTTGATTATTTTCCTATTTTTGATAGTGATTAAGTTAAGACATAGAAGTGAAATATTTAGAAGTTAAATAGAATTTCAGAAGTATTTAATGGAACAAATGGCTTCTACACTAACAAAATTAAGATACCAGTTTCAAAGCAAGTCTTGCAGTTGTCATTTCCAGAAAATTTCTTCAACAAAATAAACAGACAGAAAAATGGTAGCTAGGAGCTGAAATAGGAGAAAAATACCTGGAAATTAATTAAACACTTCAATGGTGTAAAAATGGTGTGTTGGGTTTTTGCATGGAGAATTATTTCTAGAAGATTAAGAATAGAACCTGTCAGAATGGAGATGAAGTGCGACTATTTTTTTTTCCAAGTTAGATTAGTTAACTTAGTGGTTATATTATGAGGGTTATTTTAAACATTGAGTATATAAAATAACCTTTTGTAATTAACGCCCCCTATGTTCTATAAATAGGAGGCAAGGGCTAGGCAGTCGCATAGGATATCATTCACTCATTCAAACTATTTTCTCTAAATGCAAGTGAGATTGCCGAGAGAGATAAACACTTAGAGGGAAATTTTGTCTTTGTATTCTTTTGTGTGAGAGAGAAAATAGAGTTCTTGTAATCTTGTTCAAGCGGTTTCTAGTGGAATTGGCTCTCAGGATCAAGGTTGGATGTAGGATTGCATATTGTAATATGAACCAGGATAAATCAACACCTACTGTTTGGTTTGATTGCTCTTTTACTTTAATTTCTTTCCTATTTTTCATTTCTAGTTTTATATAATTTATTGTGGGTTGATTTTTGGGTGAGGAGTGGAGAAAGATTGGCAAACTAGAGTATTGAATTGAGTTTTTAAGAGCTCCTAATCCTAACAGATTGGTATCAAAGCCAAGACCTCTTTCAAGAATTGCCAAGAACCTTAGAAATCAATAGGATTCTTCCCTGAAATGGCTTATGCGGCCTCTACTACCCGTTATAACATTGGAAAGGTCGATGGATCTAATGATTTCAGACTTTGGAGAATGAAAATGAGAGCTGTGTTGGGTAATTTAGGATTAGAAGAGGCTCTCGATGGAGATTCAAAAGTGCCGAATGATTATCCTTAAGAAAAGAAGAAGGAACTCATCAAGAAGGCGTACAACACCCTAATTCTAAGTTTAGGGGACAAAATTCTTAAAGAAGTTTCAAAAATGGAAACTACAACAAAGTTATGGCTTAGGTTAGAGAGTTTGTATATGACAAACTTTTGTGGATATCCTTAAACATGGTAGGAATACACTAACCTTAGAAGATGTTATAGGAGCATTGAATTCTAAGGAGTTACAACAAAAAAATAAAAGGAAAAACTGTTGAAGATGTCCTTACTGCAAGAAGTGGAACTGAAAAGAGAGAATTTAAACCAAGGGAGAAGTCTAGATCTAAGTCTAAGAATGGCAAGAAATAGTTTGAATGTTATCATTGCCATGAAAAGGGTCATATTAAGAAATTTTGCCCTAAAAGAAAGAAATAATTTATTAAAAAATCAAATTCTAAAATTTCATCCTCCCTATGTGAGTATGATTATGATAGTGCGGATGCATTGGTTACATCTTGCCCAGGTATCACATTCTCCCCCCCTTAATAAATTTCGTCCTCAAAATTTGACTCGTGATAATTGAATCACTGCCATTACTAATGACTCCCAATTGTAATATCCTAAATATGTCATTCCTATTCCTTGGTAATCATTCCTTGCTCACATCTTAACACGATCCATGCTTACCAAACAAGTTTCTTATTTTCCAGAATATCCCACTGTAGCTCTAAACAGGCGGTTTACACACATCCCAAGATAATTCATAATACTTAATATCATTTCCAATCGTGTCCTCAGAACCCATTTTATTTGACTCCTAACTCTCCCAACCCATTCTGATGCTAATGCATATGCCATGATCATAAAAAATTATCAACAATTAATTGAGCTAACTCGGCCTACCTTTCTCCATTGTCGGGTAGATCTTGTAACGCTCCACTTTTCCAAATACACGACAACATGGAATATAAGTAGACATCACCTTATGGGCGTTATGGAAACCCTTACCAACGGAAGCATTGGATCGAACCTGAAAGCTTAACTAAAGCTAAATAAAGGGGTTTCCATTAGATTTCTTTATATGAACAGGAAACGCATATAGTTTTCAATAAACTCAAAAGACACAACTCACTACTTGTAGTTATAACTACAACACATCCCCAAGCTAGCGAATAAACCCTCATCATGGCAACTTCCCCATACAACATTTAAAGTGCACCAATTGAGATATTACACCCACACATTTAATACAAGCTCGATCATCCTAACCGCTATTACAATACATCACTTGAATTGCATAATGAAATAAAACCAAAAACTAGCTGCAAAACCCAAAGCTAGCCAAGCACCACCTTTTTGCCTTTACTCGAACCAGAACCTGGAACACCTGGCACTTCTGATAAACCAGGGACGTTGAATGTCCCAGGGGTATGAAACACCCGAGTTAGATAATAAAATCTAAGTGAGTGACTCAGAAAAGGTAAGTACATGCGTTCAAATGCAATAATGCCATTATGAAATCCACCCCAGTGGTAGCAATGCCAAGGTGTTGCAATCAGCCCCGCGGTCATCATAGTCACCCCTTGGCTCACCGTAAGAGCACGAGTTCTTCCATGATGGCCCAACAACTAGCCACAGTCACCAACACAAACATGACATATGACAAAGCAGAAGGAATATGCATAGCCAAGGGAAAATATGACATGTAAGCCACGAAGGCATGATATGCAATCCAACATCCACACACAAGTGAAGCAACAAATGCTCAAAATGCAACAAAACATACAGGGATCAGTTACCTTAGGAAGCATGGTTTACAATGAGCGGAATGAGTTTTCTCACTGTTTTTCTTATTGCTTGGCACGAACTTTGAGAAAGACCCAAAAATTCTGTTAAGACTTATTCTTCCTTGACTTTCTCTCTTCTTTTCGACAGCTTTTCCTCTCTCAAACTCCCTTCCTTTTCCTTCTTACTTGGTGCCCAAAATGAATAACCCTAAAGCCTTTATTTATAGGAAACTTCGGCAAACCAAATCGCGCCACGTGTCGCGTCATCATTCCATCCATGAGCATCCAATTAAAATATGCCATGTGTCCCCAAAGATTTGTGCATTTTCATGCCCTTACGGCAAGTCTCCCTTGAGATATGAGCCATCACATGTTTAATTTGATTTTCAAGATTCCCCATCATTACATCCCACATGGTTAATTCATTTTTCTACATTTCTCATCATTACACCTTTAATTAACAACTAAATCCCACATGGTTAATTGTATTTTCCACATTTCTCATCATTACACTTCAAATCCTATCTCCAAGTGGCCAATGAATGCTTGCCACATGTCCTTAGGGATAAGGTTTGGAGACTTTTGCAAACTTGGACGCTAAGTAAGCTTTTCCTCAGCCAATCACGCAATGTCATCTCAAAGGGTCATTATGAGCCATCATGTGACCTTATCTTATCTTCCAAGTGGCCAATGGTTGATTGTCATGTGTCAATGAAGATAAGGCTTCATCATTTCTCCCATGTGCATCCAACCCAAATGCACCACTCGTCTCTTAATTGAATTTAATAGAGTTTAGAATCCAAAGCTCCATTTGATTTGAATTTGAAATCCATGATACCTTGAAGAGATACCTTGGCCCAAACTTTTCGGATAATTTGTACTTAGACCCTTGCAACTTGGTCCTCAAGCCATTTTTAATTGCACTTTTTGGTCCCTAAAAAATGGATAAATTGAAGGACCATCAACGAGGATACATAGCATGCAACGGAAGCGTTTTTTAAAAAAAAAAACTTTCCTCGTATTGATTAGAATCTAGGAAACTTACTTTTCCTTCGGATTACCGGACGGAATGGAGCGACAGGAGGAGGAGGGGCGGGAGCTTCTTCGCGTGGTGGAGATAACGACTGTCCTGCAATCCGTCAGCTCCTTCGCATCAGAACTCGAACGTTCTCTTTTGATTTTCTAAGGTATGACTCAAACTCGTGGCCTCTCTTTTGGTGAAGAAGAGTAAAAACCCCAGGTGAAAAACAACCAAGGAGAGAATATATATAGGGAGAACCCTAGGGTCAAAACCCTAGTGGGCCAAACCCTAGTGGGCCAAGTTCATTTAATTAATTTTCTAATTGGGTTAACCCAATTAATTAATTAAAAACCAATGAACTACTATTTAATTCTAGCCCAATTAATTTTGGATCATTCTAAATAAAATAATTCTCTCTCAATGTAATTCACCCAACAAGCCAAATGTATTAAATAATACATGAGTTATATCGAGCTACCCCAGGGACCAAAAGACAAATTATTCATGGCTACTAAAATGACCAAAATACCCCTGCTACCCAGTAGCTATATTTTGTCATTCTAAGTGTTCCAACTATCACCATATGGTAACACTGACCCCACGAATAATTTTGCATGAGTAATGTCTTTGACCTACTAGTGTAATGACGAAAATACCCCTCTGTGTAACACCCATCATTTAGAAAGGAATAATGTACTAACACCTCTCTAAATAATTTCTACCATCCTTAGATCACTAGTCCAATAATCCGTGACTACTCGAATGTACTTGCTTATCACTGGGAGCTACCCAGAAGCACACACTCTTAAGTCACGTTCCCAGGGCCCTGGATTATTTGATTATTCTTGGACAATCACAAGGGGGTGAATCACAGAAACTATTTTGTATTAGTCTGTCTTAGCTAATTAGAAACCACACTCCCAACTCACAAGGTTATTGATCTTTGATAGACCTCACCTACAATGAATCTAAGAATATAGCTTTAGGTTCACTAGACCACCAACTAATACTCAAGTATTAGAGTACTCGTCCACGTAGTAGCAGTGATAGACTAGCTCCATGATAATTAGTACTTTGTCATTAGCTTCTATCACAGGTCCACTCTACGCATTCCAAATGCGCTTGTACAATTAGAGTAAACGGACTGTTTACTGGCTAAGGCAAGCCATCCTCTATTAGGATCTATTGCACAATGATCTTATCATGATAGAATGCCCAGTTCTATTAAAAGATCAAGAGTAATATTTTTCTTGCTTATTAAGTACCCATGATTCATGCCTAACTGTGAAGAACGACCCATCACATGAATCACTTACTTAATAGCATGGACACTTTTCCAACAATTAAATGCAAATAATATATGTGCCATAAACTGACTAAAAGAAACATCATTACCATAAATTAAATAAAACGTGTCTTTAGGGCATACATTTCCAACATAAATTACACTTAGCACCCCAAGATTTTAGGTAAATTACACTTTTACCCAAACTTTAGTATTTACGATTTTGCCACTGGTTCAGAAACGGAACCTTTGCCTCAAGGCTTCTATAATCCCTTAAAAGGACCTATTTCCTCAAGTATTAGAACCTAATAACCTCAGGTATTACATCATATTTGAGTTGAAAATCTGGGATGTTATAGATCTCTTCGTCATCTTTTGACAGGTAGAAAACTCGTCCAAGGCGAGGTTTTTCTGCCTCATTCGCTTTTCCCAATTGCTCCACTTTCTACCTCTTTGGACATTCGCTCGAGGAATGACCAGGTTGTTGATACGTAAAACATGTGATCCTCATTCGATTCCTGGTCGGAGGTGCCTCTTTATTCTTAGGGCAATCCTTTTCCTTGTGTCCTTCACCGCACGTAAAACAACGAACATGTCTTTGGAAACATTGTCTCCCTTAGTGTATCTTGTTGCATTAGGGACACGGCCCACTATCTTTCGAGTTCCTTCTATCTAATTTATGTTCCCTACCTCTCAGATCTTTCTTATTTCCATCATATCTAATCAATCCGACACGTAGTAGATTAGTCTTTGTGGTTAAGGCTCTATCCAACACCTCATTATAGGTGTCCATCGTCCACGAGCTAAGAGCTTGTTGCAGTCCCACTTTCAATCCACTCACAAACTTATGTGCCTTCTTCCACTCATCGGCTTCGTACATAGGCACGTACCTGATCAGTTGAGTAAACTTGATGTCATATTGAGTCACTGACATCTCGTCAGTCTATTTAAACTTCATGAACTCCCAAGTCTTTTCTTCTCTCCATCTCAGAGGAAAATTTTTTGCATCAAACGCTTCCTTGAATCTTGCCCAAGTCACAGGTTGAACTTACCTCGGCCTTAGATCTTCCTCCAGTTGCCTGTGTGTCCTCTGCAAAGCTCGCTGGGCTGATTGCCACCATCACGCAGCTTTTCCCTCTAGCATGAATGTAGCACAGTTAATCTTCTCTTCGTCACTACACTGCAAATGTTGCAACAGCTTCTCAGTTTACTCCATCCAAAACTCCGCCATGCAAGGGTCGTCTTCTGCTTTTCCCCTGAACACAGGGGGGCTTTGTCGGCGATACTGATCCAACACATGAGTGGTATGCCTCGGCGGCTCATTCCTCGTTACATGTGTCAGCATGCCCTTTAAAATTCTTTCCATTCAGTCAAGTCTATTCTCACTAGAACCTAATCGCTCATCTTGTTGTCTATCACTCGTGACATGATTCGTAGAACAGCTACGATGACTGCTACTACAGTCACTCTCATCTCGTTCATTGAGATCCATGACTCTCTGAGTTTTCACCATTTGAAAAAGAAAAAACACTTTCTTAATCATTGCTAAACTCACTTAAAGATAATCTCTATCTTGCTAACCATTCTTTCGAGTCCCACAACCATCAAAGGTACTCTGTCCAAATCTTAATTCATGAGTAGCCAAATTTTCTAGTCTCTAATAGTCTTTACTGGATTCAATCCTATATCCCAGCCATTTCATTCTCTAGATCAACATTTGAACTAACACACTAGACTCGTTCCCATGAGTCGTTTCCTTGAGGTAACCCTACCTCGATCCTCATAACATTTATTTTGAGATCCCAATCATCAAAATCGATCTTTCGAATCCTTAAACTCTATTCTTAACAACACTTATCGAATCATCCTAAGTTCAATATCCCTAGGATCCTCGACCGAAATCAAATTATTCTAACTCAACCATCCCCGATAACTACCAGTTATCCCATTTCTCCACTTAAGGATTTCAACTATTGACCTCAAATCAATAGTTTCTAAATTTCCAATGAAAACTATAATCCTCAAATAACCTTCGCTCTAATCAGAGTCCCTTAAATTTCAAACCTTTGCTCTGATACCAATTATAACACCTCACTCTCCTAGGGAGTTAGATAACGTAAGATTTCGAGGATATTTTTTTTCCAATCAACAGAAACTCAACACAAAATCGCTCCTCGAAGATCCCGTTACACCTTCTCAGTATATCAATTATGAACCATGAATAAACTAAGACAGGTTCATCATCTCAAATGCGGAAGCTAGAATGAAACTTTAACAGGTCATAACCGAAACCACTTTTTTCATAATATAAAGTCAAACCAACGTTTACATGACGTCATCAAAAGTAACTACATAACTGAAAACGATATAAAGTAAAGTATCCACTAATCACCGTCACTCTTTGGGATTCCTTTCCCTTTTGCACCGCTGTCTTCACCTAGAACGTTTGAATATTCCAAGAATAAAGTCCATATTAGCTGATGAATCATCTAAGTGAGAATTCAAAACACATTTTTCATGAATGGATGCAAGACATGAAACAAACCAATACACCCGATAAGCCCTAGCCCAAGAGAATCCCAAGTGCTTAACCCTACCATGAGAAAAGAGCAATCTTTCCAAAAGCCATGCCACCATACCGACACATCGACACAACGCGATTCTAGCTTAAGAGGGGCAAGTCAACGCATCTCTCCAACATCTCGGGAACAATCGTTACCAACTCCTGGCCTAAGAGGGTCACATCAACATAGGAACCCAGCTCACCATATTTTCGTCGGAGATTACGTTCCCACTCTAAGCATCCAGGAATCACCACACAATCCCAACTCCAAAATTTTACATGGACCACCTAGTCATCCTAGTGCAACTTCCTTGACTAAACGGCCTGGCACAGAAACCAAGGCGGCTATCCCGGCATACTCACTAGCACAAGATACCCCTATTATCCAGGCATACTCACCAGCACAAGATACCCCTATTATCCCGGCATGCAGCTCACGCTCCACCTTCTTCCCTAATTCTCCAGCCGACGACGACGATGACTCCAATGGCCAAACAAATGGTACCCCCTTGAAGCCCTTGAAGAGTCGATCATGATGGCACCCATTTTCGGTCTAAAGGACATCGAAATGTGCCCCAAATGGGCAGTTGCAATCGGCGGTAGGTGGTTTTCCTAGGGTTTCTTGGTTGAGCTTCAAACGGCCATCAAACACACTCATTTGCTTCCCAAATGCTTTAGAAACGATGCCCACACACGAAGGAGCAAAAGCCGTCTATCCCTTGCCTTCGATTCATCCTCAAACTCGACGAATTTGATGCCAAAATCTTGAAGTTTTTGACCCCTTTTTATAGCCAAAAATCGACCACATTTCAGCCAATCACCTACCGAGGCTTGGCCTTCAAGCTTCCCACAATCGTATACTACCTCCCCCAAGTCACCCTTGGTCGTCCCATCATTAAAATCAGTGACCATGTGGGCTGAAAGGCGGCAGCCGTATTTCTTCCTTGCGTTCACACCACCAACTTTCCATAATTGCATTTCAACCCCTCTGTTTCTTCAAATGCCATTTTAGCCCTTTCCAAAGCACCCCTGAACTATCCAACAATATCACCAAGGCCACAAGCTTTGTACTCTTCGTTTAACCCTCAAAATTTCTGAAAAACTATCTTCTTGACCTCCCTCGAGTAAATTTAGAAAATTAAACTTAGGCCCGGCGGTCGATTTGACCTTAAATCCATTAGTTTCAACCTGAAATCGCTCAAGGGTTGTTTCATATACAAAATCTAAGTCCTTAAGACACTCCATTGACTTTTTTAATGTTCCCTACGTCGATTCGATTTTCTCAGTCCAGTCGACAACTGTACTTAAAACTGTTCTCGATCCCACTTCTTTTGATGCCTAAAATCATAACTCAAATTACTCGTTAATATCATTATATTTTCTTTAGCTATCTAGGGTCTGGGGTACTCCCTCCAGTCATTTCGGTCACTTAAGACTGCGATAGTGTACCCTGCAGCCTATTTCTTTCAATAATTTCAGTTATACCCTTCATCAAATACCATTTATACCCTTAAAAGATTCCCAGGTATTAGAAATATCCCTAGGAGAATTGGATAAAAGTGGTCATTCCTATAAAGGGCATGGTGGAGTTTTAAGGGTATCAAAGGGATGGCTCTCATTTGTGAGCAGGGACTTAGAGAATTGTCTAAACAGGGTATCCTAGGGGCTAAAAATTTAACAGATTTGGACCAATGTAAAACATGTATTTTTGGCAAGTCTTCCAAGGTAAAATTCCCTAAGAAAGAAAACCACATATCTAAAGCCCCTTTAGAATACATTCATTCTGATTTATGGGGCCCTAATCAATCTTTAACACATGGTGGGGTAAGGTCTTTTTTATCTATCATAGATGATTTCTCTATGATGGTTTGGGTATATGTAATTAAATCAAAAGGTGCAACTTTTGAAGCTTTCAAAACTTGAAAAACCTTAACAGAGAATTAGAAAGGTATGAGAATCAAGATTATTAGAACAGATAATGGTCTTGAATTTTGTAACAAAGAACTTGCTCAAATGTGTAAAGAAAGTGGCATCCTTAGGCATCTAACAGTTCCCATAAATCCCAAGCAAAATGGCCTAGCTAAGAGAATGAATAGGACCCTTTTAGAAAGGGTGAGATCCATGTTAATCCATGCTAGGTTGTCCAAATCATTTTGGGGAGAAGTTGTTACAGCTGCTGCCTATGTAATTAATAGGTCTCCTTCAACTGCAATAGAGTTTAAAACACCCTATGAAATGTGGCATGGCCATAAGCTAAGCTTAGAGCATCTAAGGGTATTTGGTTGCATTGCTTATACACATGTTAAGCAAGGGAAATTGGAGCTTAGAGCCAAGAGGTGTCTCTTCATAGGTTATCCTAATGAGGTAAAGAGAAATAAGTTATGGGCCCCAGAAGAAGGATTGCCAAGGACTTTGGTTAGTAGGGATGTGACTTTCAGTTAAGATACTTTCTTAAAAGATGATAAGGTAGGTATTCAAAAGGATATGATAGTGAAATGGAAGGCTATTGAGTTGGAACAACAAGTTCAACATGCTGCCATGAATAATCCCATGGAATTGGCAGCAGATCAGCACACTGACAATGCTGATTATCCTTTGCAAATGGACCAACGTGATGTTGATCCTGATTCCCCTACCTTAGAGAGTTTCCAGCAAAGTGGCAGTGATGATCCCTCATTGTAACACCCCTAGTTTAGAAGTCCTAAACCTAGATGTGTTAAGGTTCACCTTACTTTAAATGCAGAAATTATTTTATTTTTAACTTATTTTTTTAATAAAATTCTATAAAAGTTTCGACAGAGTGTCCCCTGTAAATTAGACTTAGCCAACCTATAGAGGGACAACACACCCACAACAGTAGAAATATTAACCAACTAAACCCAAAACTATCTTATTCAAAACTTCAAGATTAAACAATTAAGGAAATGGATAATGATGTACCCGAAAAGACGAGGCAGGTAAAGCGGAGCTGAGGAAGCAAAAAAGACCCCCTTGGCCCAGCCAAGGGGAAAGCCACTCGGCAACCCCCCACTCGGCCTTGCCGAGTGAGGGCCACTCGGCCATGCTGAGTGGCCCACATCTCATTCGGCCTAGCCGAGTAAGGTCCACTCGGCTAGGCCGAGAGACACCCACTCAGGTGGTGACCGAGTGGGGGGTCACCCGACACCCTGCCAGGTGACCCTTTGTGATGGAAAATCCAACCCATGGCCACCCCCTTGACTAGCCAAATGGGCCCCGAAAATTCTGAAACGGGCCCCAAAATTCCCGCCGAAAATATCGCGAGATCTCTCTCTCTCCTCCACTATAAATATAAGACCCCGCCTTCATCACAAGGTACACAATTTTGAGTAATTAAAGCACGATTTTCTCATTTTCTCTCGAGATCTAATTTAAGCATCACAGGGTTTGCGCGGGGACCCCCACCCGCGCCCTAACAGTGCTCTCGTTTTGTAGGTCTCTCGTCATTATCAAAGCCTCTCGTCATCCCAAGGGCACTCGTCATCCTTGAGGCCACTCGTCATCCTTGAGGCCACTCGTTATCCCGAGGCCACTCGTCATCCTTGAGGTCACTCGTCATCCCGAGGCCACTCATCATCCTTGAGGCCACTCGTCATCCTTGAGGCCACTCGTTATCCCAAGGCCACTCGTCATCCTTGAGGTCACTCGTCATCCCGAGGCCACTCGTCACCCTTGAGGCCACTCGTCATCCCGAGGCTACTCGTCATCCTTGAGGCCACTCGTCATCCCGAGGTCACTCGTCATCCTCAAGGCCACCAGATCACTTTGGGGCCACCAGATCACTTTGGAGCCACCAGATCATCAGCCCACAAGATCATCAGCCTGTCAGACCATCAGTACTTTCGGATTATTAGACTTGGAACTCTGTCGGATCCAATCGCTCATCGAGATTCTCATCAGTGAAGACACGACTCCCGAGACTCTTGCGTCTGTCCACAATTAAAAATAAATTGTTGTATAGGCAACAACAATTGGCGTCGTCTATGAGAAATCGCAAGACAAAAGGTCAAACTAAGAATGGCAAACACCCGTGGACACCGACGAACTCTCTCTCAAGGCGTAGAAACACACCTTCCACCACGGAACACTCAGCAACAGGGAGCACCTCTTCCCCTACATAATGCTTAACCCGAAGGAGGTAACCGTTCCATTTCCCCCAGCCCGCAGGTGGGGAACCAAACAGTCCCATCGCCACTACTTATCGGCTCAAGGCCACCTCCTACTGATCAAGTTGGGGCTTCACAACAGCCATCACGCACGGTCCAATGGGAAGAGTATGAAGCATTGAGACAACAATACGTTGAGGGCATGCAAGCACTTCGAGACATGGCTGGTATCCTCCAAGGTATGATGCCTGTAGGGACATTACCTAATACTCTGAAAAAGTTTATGCCATCCCCAGAACCTCAACCCGAGGTAGGGGCCGATTCCTATCAAGAAGCTACTCCCAATTCTCATTCTCGATCTACGCCTAGACGGGAAGGTAAGCCTAGATCGGCACCGCCAAGAAAGAATCCTCATTTCGTACCTCGAAGAAATGAAAACCCAAGAATGGAAAACAGAACCAGAAACCCTCAAAGACGGAGGTATCATGAAACAGTGGCCAGTACACCAACAAGACATGGCAATCAGACAACAGCTACTATAAGGGATGATATGAAAAGAGTAGTTGAAGAGGTGCTTGAGCGAAAAAAGTTGATCCCTGCAACAGAAGAGCACCAACGAAGAAAATGTCCTTTTACGACAGATATATTGGAGAGACCGCTGCCTCAAAAATTCAAAATGCCACAAATCACCCTCTACTCAGGAAAAGACGACCCATATGATCATGTTCAGAACTATGAGTCACTTATGATATTGCATGGATGGGATGACGACATAATGTGCCGAGCATTTTCCCTAACACTGTCAGGACATGCTCGAACATGGTTTAACAGCCTTCCAGAAGCCTCTTAGGATAGAGTTTACCAAAGCTTTTGTGATTAACAGTCGAAGGAAAAAGGATGCCACCTATTTGCTCAGTATACGACAAGGGAATAAGGAATCCTTACGTCAATTTGTGGATAGATTCCGTAATGCCACCCTTGAAGTCCCTGACTTGCCGGCCCAAGTGGCAGCATCTACTATGCTCCAAGGAACATGCCTCGCCTCTCTCCAAGAATCACTTTCTTTAGATCCTCCAACGTCCTTGGCCGATCTATTTATTAGAGCAAGCAGGTATATCCTCCACACTGAAATTATGAGGAATGTGTCGGGGAATGAAGACAAAGAAAGGAAGAGAAAAGAGCAAAAAGGGGAAAAAGAGTCTATTCGACGACAAGAAAGGGTTAGGCGCCCGGATGTACCTAAACCTCACTTTAATCATTATACTCGACTTTTACAGTCCCGATCAACTATATTAGCTGCAGTAGAGGGAGAATGACTCCTTAAATTACCCCGCAGGGTCGACTGACCTGTGGGGAAAAATCAGGAAGAGTATTGCAGATATCATCGAACTCGGAGACATTCCACTGATCACTGCCGAGAATTGAAGAACCAGATTGAGATGCTCATCCTTGAGGGGCACTTGCAAAGATATGTGAGAAATGAGGAAGAAGAAAACAAAGAACTCAGGCAAAGGGAAGACAGACGTGATGGACATGAAAGACCAAACCTGAGGCAACAAGAGAGAGGAAGGGATCGTCGGCCAGATACTCGCATAGACAAAGAGCCGACCCAATAGGCCATTCATGTTATTTCAGGAGGGGAAACCCTAGGTGAGGACACATCAGCCTCCCGAAAAGCATACGCCCTCAAGCCTATCAAGTTAACTCAGTGATGGAGGAAAGAGATGATGAAGACCCAATCACCTTTGCCCCAACCGATCGAGGAGATATAATAATCCCACATGATGATCCCATGGTTATCTCAGCTGTCATGGCCAAGCACCCCATCAGCAGAATTTTAGTGGATAGTGGCAGTTCTATCAATCTGATTTACTGGAATTGTTTTGAACAAATGCATTTATCCCATGATCAATTGAGGAAAGTATCCTCACCTCTGTATAGCTTTACTGGAGAAGCGGTCCCAGTTGCAGGATCTATTCAATTACCTATCACTTTAGGTGAAGACCCCCAGCTCATAACTCGACAAGCGAATTTTATGGTGGTTAAAACTCCCTTGGTGGCATACAATATGATTTTGGGACGCCCGTTACTAAATGATCTAAGGGTCGTAGTATCCTCATGTTATCTGTTGATGAAATTCCCCACACCCACTGGAGTGGGACAAGTTCGAGGGGATCAAAAGAAAGCACAAACTTGTTATGTATTGTCTACAAAAGGGAAAAGAGCTAAAGAAACCTTATCCATAGCCGAGAAAGCCATACATAAATCCTTGGAGGAAGGAGTTGCACGCAAACCTCAACCTGTTGTGGAATTAGAAGTAATACAACTGAGTGAATCAGATTCTGAGAAAGTGGCGTATGTGGGATCCCAGCTTTCGAAACGTATGAAAGAAGAAATTACCAGATGCCTGCGAGAAAATTCAGACGTGTTTGCTTGGAAACCAAAAGATATGTCGGGGATTAGTCCAGAAGTAATATGCCACCACTTGAATGTGGATCCCCACTTCAAGCCAGTTCGACAAAAGAAACGAAACATTGCCCCTGATAGGCTACATGCGCTAAAAGAGGAAGTTGACAAATTACTAAAGGCGGGTTTCATTCGAGAAGTGTTATATCCAGAATGGTTGGCCAATGTTGTTATGGTCCCAAAACCTAATGGAAAATGGCGCGTCTGTGTGGATTTCACCAATCTCAATAAGGCGTGCCCCAAAGATTTCTACCCGCTACCACGAATTGACCGCCTCGTGGACGAAACATCTGGATATCAGTTTTTAAGCTTTTTAGATGCATTCTCAGGGTACCATCAGATAAGGATGTACCCTCCAGACCAGGAAAAGACGTCATTCATCACTGAAAAGGGGACATACTGCTACCAAGTCATGCCATTTGGACTTAAAAATGCCAGAGCCACTTATCAGCGCATGGTGAATAAGGTCTTTAAAAAACTGCTGGGCGACACAATAGAAGCCTATGTTGACGACATGATAGTGAAAAGTCGAGAGAATGAATCCCATGTAGAAAAGTTAACACAGGTGCTTGAGGTCTTTAGGCAATACAACATGCGGTTAAACCCAACGAAGTGTGCATTTGGAGTACAGTCTGGAAAATTCTTGGGATACATGATCACACAAAGAGGAATAGAGGCTAACCCTGAGAAAATTCAAGCAATATTAGATATGGAACCACCCGCATCAACTAAAGAAGTTCAGCGATTGACAGGGCGAATAGAATCTCTGGGACGTTTTCTCTCCAAGTCGGCCGAAAGGGAGCTACCCTTCTTGCGAACATTAAGAGCAGGGAAAAAGTTTGAGTGGACAGAACAGTGTCAACAATCGTTTGAAGCGTTAAAGGAATATTTGAAAGGAGTTCCCCTATTAACACGACCAGAGACTGGAGAGACGTTGTACTTATACTTGGGGGTCAGTGATGAAGCCATCAGTGCAGTATTAATCAGGAAAGAGGGACAGGTGAATCGACCAATATATTATGTTAGCAAGGTATTACAAGGCCTCGAGACAAGCTATCTTGTGGCAGAGAAAATGGCATTGGCCCTGCTAAACGCATCCAGGAAGTTGAGGTCGTACTTCCAGTCCCATTCGATTATCGTGCTTACAGATCAGCCTTTACGAAGTATTTTACAAAAGCCCGAGTGTTCTGGTCGCCTTACCAAATGGTCCATAGAGTTAAGCGAATATGATATCCAGTATCAACCTCGACAAGCTATAAAAGGACAAGCGTTGGTTGACTTTATTGTGGAATGCACTCACTCCAATAAAGTAGGAGAAAGTGAGCAAGTAGTATGGTTGTTGTTTGTTGACGAAGCATCTGGTTCACAGGGAAGCGGAGCTGGAATAGTACTCGTATCCCCTGAGGGAGAAACGTTGGAATATTCTCTGCAATTTTCTTTTCCAAGTACCAACAATGTGGCTGAGTATGAAGCCTTGATCGCCGGAATGAGGATAGCAAAGAAATTGGAGGTAACACGATTGGTTGCTCATAGTGATTCTTAGTTAATTGTGCAGCAGTTTCAAGGACAATTCGAAACCAGGGAGCAAATAATGGCTCAGTACTTGCGTAAAGTCAAAGACCTAGCCCAAACATTCCAGAGCTTCCAATTAACACAAATAAACAGATCCCTTAATGGGCACACTGATGCTTTATCTAAATTAGCATCCACTAGAGAGATAACAGGAAGAGTAGTATTTGTGGAGATGCTACACCATCCGAGTATTGAAGAAAAAGAAATATCATGCGTTGAGACGGGGACAAACTAGAGATCGCCCTTCTATCGTTATCTCACTAACAATGAATTACCAAACGATCCATAAGAAACGAGAAGGCTTAAAATGCAGGCTTCAAGATTTACCATCATAGATGGGATATTATATAAGCGAGCTTACACTACACCTCTTCTCAAATGCTTAGGCCCTCAAGAGGCCAAATATATCCTGGCAGAAGCTCATAGTGGAATGTGTGGGGAACATCTGGGAGCAAGAGCTCTGGCAACCAAAATATAAAGAGTTGGTTTCTTTTGACCCCACTAAGGTCAGACGCGCTAAAGAAAGTCAAGTCATGTAACAAATGCCAATGACATGCTTCAGTCCAATCTTCCCCAATATCCCAGTTGCAACCTGCGTTCCAACCCATACCGTTCGCTCAGTGGGGCTTGGATATTTTGGGACCTTTTCCTCAAGCACCCGGACAAAGAAAATTTTTAATAGTAGCTACTGACTGTTTCACCAAATGGATTGAAGTTAAGCCACTGGCCACTATTACAGCACGAAAAGTAGAGGCAATGGTATGGAAAGACATTGTTTGTCGGTTTGGAATACCCAGAATCATCGTCACAGATCATAGGAAACAATTTGATTGTGACTCTTTCAGAAAATTTTATGACAATCTAGGGATTCAATTAAGATTCGCCTCGGTGGCATACCCCCAAGCCAATGGACAAGCTGAGGTCAATAACCGAACCATATTGCATGGCTTAAAAACTCGACTTGAAGGAGCCAGAGGCACATGGGCAGACGAGCTACCCACCATTTTATGGGCCTATCGAACGACTAGTCGAGTCGCTACTGGAGATACTCCATTCAATCTTGTATATGGGACAGAGGCCTTAATCCCCATAGAAATTTCAGCGAAGTCCCCAAGGTTAATGGCATATGAAGATGAGGATGGTGTGAGGAATTCTGAAGCATTGCGAGAAAATTTGGATCTGATTGAAGAGCAGAGAGATAACGCTGCCATGAAGATAGCTGCATATCAAAGAAGAATAGCCAATTATTTCAATTCTCGGGTTAAGAATAGACCCATGAAAGAAGGAGATTTAGTACTTCGAAGATTTGTTGTAACCAACGCGCTAAGAGAAGATGGAAAGCTACGAGCCAATTGGGAAGGACCATATCGTATCCTAAAGCTGATTGGACCCAACACATGCATTTTACAAACTCTTACAGGAGACACCGTGGGAAAAACATGGAATCTGAATTATCTGAAGTTGTATACAAACGATATACTTGAGCAACTATCTGCAGTAATATAAGTCCTAAACAGGACCGTGGACGTAGGCACATTTTGCCGAACCACGTAAAAATGCTTGTGTGTGAATGATTGCCATTTTATTTTTGCAGAAAGGGAACTCAAACGCAATCAAACCCATTGCCCCGCTCGTGGCTCGGCAATGAGGTAAAACGCGGTCGAGCCTGTTGCCCCACCTATGGCCTGGAAACAAGGTAACATTCGATCAAGCCCGTTGCCCCGCCCAAGGCCCAGCAACGAGGTAAAATTTGGTCGAGCCTGTTGCCCCGCCTATGGCCCGGCAATGAGGTAACATTCGATCAAGCCCGTTGCCCTACCCAAGGCCCAGCAACGAGGTAAAATTCGATCGAGCCTGTTGCCCCACCTATGGCCCGGCAACGAGGTAACATTCGATCAAGCCCGTTGCCCCGCCCAAGGCCCAACAACGACGTAAAATTTGATCAAGCCTGTTGCCCCGCCCATGGTCCGGCAACGAGGTACAACACGGTCGAGCCCGTTGCCCCACCTATGGCTCGGCAACGAGGTAACATTCGATCAAGCCCGTTACCTCGCCCAAAACCTGGCAATGAGGTCAAACGTGGTTGAGCCCGTTGCCCCGCCTATGGCCCGGCAAAGAGGTAAAATTCAATCAAGCTCGTTGCCCCGCTTACAGCCCGGCAACAAGGAAAAATACACTCAAGATCGCCTCACTATGCATAATTCAAAAACGAAAGAAAAGTCTTGGCCTCGTATCACCAGAGACGGCAATGAAAGAGTAAATCAAGCAATAAAAGAACAGAGCATGTTGGATAGAACCAAGAAAAAAATATTTCATTGATAATGCAATAGTTCTCCTACAAAAAAAAAAAAGCAACAACAACGAAGAGCGAACTACAATGGGGACCTACTCGCGGGAGCGGGACTTGTAAGACGATCGCCGAGTAGACCCAAAGGACACAACAGGAACCTCAGGAGACACTGTGGGAAGTTCCCTCCTCAGCCTCGACCGTGTGAGGGACATCTTTAACAGCTGCGCCAGAAGCTTCTTCAACAACTCCGGGATCAACCGCCACGCTTCCTTCCCCACGATTGAAGGGAAACGGAACCCAGGGGCCGTCAAATTTTCCAAATCATCCACCAAGTAAGAGTCCAAGTAAGAAGAATGACTCAGGGGCTCATTCGGTTCATATTGACGCCAATCCACTTCATGAGACTCTTCAATCTCGGGGGTAAGAAAAAGTTCAGGAAAACTCTCTCCTGGGCGCTGAGACTCCAGATGGGCGTGAGCTAGATAAAACCCATATTTCAGGAAGGATGAAGCATATCTTCCCTTCCTATCCTGGCAATCTTTGGAGAGGCGATATTCCTTCACTGCTTCAGCTCAAATATCCTGGGCATCCCTATGGCTTATCTTCAATTCGGACAGGCGTAAGGAGTGTTCTTGCATAAACGCTTCATGTCGCGCCATCAACTCCACATTCTTACGCTCTTCAGCTCCTAACTTAGAGCGTAAATTTTGAATCTCCCCATGGAGGCTCGAGGTACTAGCAGAAGCCTCAGACAACCGATCATGCATACGCCCAATCTCTTCCTCCGCGTTCTTCTTCCCAAGCTCTGCCCGACGAGCACCACCCTTTAACTCTTGGCGCTCCTCATTCCAGGAAGATTGGTGCCGCCTCCAATCTGACATTTGGGCCTCTACCTGCTCTCGATAGGCCCTGTCCCTGGCATTGGAAGCAACCATTCCTTAGATCCCCTGCACTAGGATCCGCTCTGCCTCATCCCTAGTTTGGCCATAGTTGCCACCAATAAACCGTCATTCTTCTCAAGGGAGAATGGTGGAATAAATGAGACGAGCACCAATCCCTGGTTCAGTGACGGAGTCTGTCTCTAATACCCCTGGAGAAACTTCAAAGTCCCGACCAGTGAGTTTCGTACCATCTCCGAGAATCATAGTATGTCTCATGTCGCCTGGAGGGGGAAGTATAGGAGGTGGCCTCAATGACTTCTCACCTTCAAGACGGCGACGATCTTTCCTATTAGGAATTACAGGATGACGACATTCTTCCTCCACCTGGGCCATATCACCAGCAAACCGAGAAGACAAACTTCACTCCCCTCGAGAATTGGGAGCAGGAGATGGGATATTGATGGCTTCTTCATGAGAAAGAGGAATCGATGGAGGACTTTTTGTATGAGAAGGAATCTCAACACTTGAGGGGTCGCTTCTCGGGCGACGCAGCCTTTCCACCCCTGTGGGAGAAACGCCAGCAACCCTACGTGATCGAGGAGGATGAGAGCTTGTAGCTCTCTCGGTACTTGGGGGAGGAACCCCGGACGTCGTCACAACACGCGCCTCCTCTTCACGGTGGAGTCTACGCAGCTCCCTCAACCTACTCAATCCAGCCATCTCTGCAAAAATCAACGCGAAGCAAAACCTTCAATATGGGAAAAATAAATACAATAAAGAAGAAAGGAAGACAATGTCAAAAAGATATTCTACCCCCAGGAGTGTTTTCCTCCTGAGGATCGAAAGGAGGATGTGAAGACGATTCAGGCATTTCCATCTCCTCCTCCTCGACTCCTTCCATCTCCTGGTTGGATAGCGTAGAAGACTAAGGAGGAGCAGTTGGCGTTACGATCCCCCAGCCCGCGATTCTAAAATTCTCCACCGTCAAGAGACTCATCAAATCGACGGGGCCTTGTGCTGTCAGCATTTCTACAAGACGACAATATACACCCCGAACCTCCTTACAGGGAGGAAACCCTTGGCTGGTATCCTGATGGTTCCAGTATAGAGGTGCATCCCAGCTAGGCGGAGGTTCTATCACCACCCATCGCTCTTCAAACCGATTGATCTTATTTGGAAGAGCGTTGAACAGCTCGAAGCCCGAAACCTTTTGGAGCGTATATAGGACACGATTCTTGCTAGCTCTTCGCAATCGATAAAAACAGCTGAAGAGCATCAAGGAAGGGACTACATCCCTCTGCTGGCAAAGCACAGAAAAACCTACCATCTGGGCCCAACCGTTAGGGTGAAGTTGGGCAGGAACGATTTGATAATGACGTAACCATGCCATGGTGAAAGGTGGAAGGGGAAAACGAAGCCCCACCTCAAACGAAGCAAAGTGAATGCCCAGGGAGCCCTCATCTACTTGAGAAGGATCTGGCTCGTCGAGGCGAGGATACCTCACCATAAATCCAGAAGGGGTGGCGTCATAAATCTTCTCAAAAGCACCATATCGAAGACGAGAACTTGAAGTGTCGGGGATGTGCACGGGGCCAGGGGGTGATGCCGGTCTTTTCCTCGACATATTAAAAAGATTCGAGGCCGTTACCTTGTTGCAACAGGAAAGACGGAAGGTCACAGCAAGCAAAACACCTGCACAAAAGACAAAGAACATCAGTACAAGGAAAAAGAAAGAAGCAATCAAAGGAAAATTAAGTGGCTAAAGGCATAAAAAGACGAGAGAAGGTCGGGACCACTCAGCCATAACCGAGTGGGGGGCCCCTTGGTCATAACCGAGTGGCCTCGGCCGAGAACAAGGCCACTCGGTCATGACCGAGTGGCCCCCCATTCGCACCCTTCCAGCGATGAAAATGAGACGTGGCCCAAAAAACGCACCGAGACCTGAGAGAATTTGAGTTTGAAAGTAACAAGCTTGATCCTTATGAGAATGGAATGAAGACTTGAACCCCTATTTATAGGGGCTCAAAAGGTGAACAACACCGAAGCAGCCAGAAAGATACAGAAAATGAAGAATAAAAACGCATAAACGGTCTACCAAAGATAAGCAAAAAAAGATAAAAAAATCACGTTACAATTTTCAAGAACCTTATACTCTTTTACCCGACCTCTCGACTAAAAGAGCAGGGAGCAATTGATGTACCCGGAAAGACGAGGCAGGTAAAGCGGAGCTGAGGAAGCAAAAAAGACCCCCTTGGCCCAGCCAAGGGGAAAGCCACTCGGCACAACCGAGTGGGGGGCCACTCGGCCCTACCGAGTGAGGGCCACTCGGCCATGTCGAGTGGCCCACATCTCATTCGGCCTAGTCGAGTGAGGTCCACTCGGCTAGGCCGAGAGACACCCACTCGGGTGGTGACTGAGTAGGGGGTCACCCGACACCCTGCCAGGTGACCCTTTGTGATGGAAAATCCAGCCCATGGCCACCCCCTTGACTAGCCAAATGGGCCCCAAAAATTCTGAAACGGGCCCCAAAATTCCCACCGAAAATATCGCGAGATCTCTCTCTCTCCTCCACTATAAATATAAGACCCCGCCTTCATCACAAGGTACGCAATTTTGAGTAATTAAAGCACGATTTTCTCATTTTCTCTTGAGATCTAATTTAAGCATCGGAGGGTTTGCATGGGGACCCCCACCCGCGCCCTAACGGTGCTCTCTTTTTGTAGGTCTCTCTTCATTATCAAAGCCTCTCGTCATCCCAAGGGCACTCGTCATCCTTGAGGCCACTCATCATCCTTGAGGCCACTCGTTATCCCGGGTCACTCGTCATCCTTGAGGTCACTCGTCATCCTGAGGCCACTCGTTATCCTTGAGGCCACTCATCATTCTTGAGGCCACTCGTTATCCCGAGGCCACTCGTCATCCTTGAGGTCACTCGTCATCCCGAGGCCACTCGTCATCCTTGAGGCCACTCATCATCCCAAGGCCACTCGTCATCCTTGAGGCCACTCGTCATCCTGAGGTCACTCGTCATCCTCAAGGCCACTAGATCACTTTGGGGCCACCAGATCCTTTTAGGCCACTAGATCACTTTGGAGCCACCAAATCATCAGCCCACAAAATCATCAGCCTGTCAGACCATCAGTACTGTCGGATTATCAGACTTGGAACTCTGTCGGATCCAATCGCTCATCGAGATTCTCATCAGTGAAGACACGACTCCCGAGACTCTTGCGTCTGTTCACAATTAAAAATAGATTGTTGTATAGGCAACAACAGGTAAATAAATGAATAATGAACAAGACAAGTCTAAAACTAAAACCCTATGCCATTGGTTACTGGGTGAGTCTACCTCCAAGTGATCTCCTCAACTCATCTAGCTCTTATCACCTGAAACGTGGGGAAAATAAAGAGGTGAGCTAAAGCTCAGCAAGTAAACTCTATGCACATGATGCATGCTTGTGACATGCAAAGTTTGAATAAAGTTTGGAAAATGTATCCCTATTTATTTTAACTTTTCAAAACATTTCATTACTATTGTGAGCTCACAGGGTGTGTCATCTAGCCAATCAGAATGCAGTGGGCAATTCTTATTTGGAACCAGATTTATTCCATCAGTAGTACCGCAAAGCGGTTAAAAATTTCTTTCCACTTTCAACTTTCACATTCACATTTCTTCACAGGTCGGGTGCGCCGGTCCCCCACACCCCATTTCCCACTCACATTATTCATGGCATAGACATTCACCCATTTCCTTTAAAACTTGAGTTATATATCTTTGAAAGAAAATTTGCACGTTTACACATCTTTCATGTGAAAAACATTTAACCTTCTCTAATCAATGCCTATGCGTGCTCATTGATGCAATGACATGTCATATATACATGCTTAATCATTTTCATTGTATGTAAGGAAATGACACAAAGTAACGAGAAGATTTAGCATTAAATATCTACAAGCCAACCATAAAGCACAATGTTTCCACATTAACCATTCAACATGGGGTGAAAATTAGAGAGAGATTACTTACCTAAAGTCTTTAAAGTTCACTTCTTGGATTTGCAAGTGGAAGAGTCTTTGTTGCCCACGACGTCAATGTGCCAAAAATCCTAATTCATTATCAATCATTTTAAAATTTTTCAATAATCCTTACATTCTAAACATGACTCCAATTCACTATTATTTTTCTTAAGTTAATTCATTATAATACTACGTGTATAAATAGCATTCAATGCAAAAACATAAAGAAGACATTTACAATAGAGACCTACTAGTGAAACACTACCCATTTACGAATTCAAATTGTCGGCCCTTACGAAGACAAACATAAATTTAAATTCTTAACACAAAATTATGTGAACCCAATTTGGTGGGCTAAATACCTCATAGAGACACATTCTCAATTAAATTCACATCAAAATTAAGATCAAGACCCTCAAAATATTTTTTTTTTCCAAATCCACAAACAGAATTTTTTTTTTCTGGCAGCATGTAGTAAAATATTTCAAAAATCATTTAAAAATAGGAAACGATTTCGTAAAATTATAAAATTTATACAGGATGTATTAAACTCTTATAAGTTCATCATATATAAAAATGAGCTCATTACAGCAACGTTTGGGGTTCCAAAGTATTTTTCTATCCTCCAAAAATACTGTTCTCGTATGAATCTGTCAATGTATACGAAAGATGTTATAAAAACTTATACGAGCCTCCAAATGAGGTCATTCCAAGTCCAGATGATAGACAACTCATATGGGGTCATTTTCCAATTTGAATCTCCCCAAAATTCAACATATACAATTTTTGAAAAAATTTTAAAGTAAGAGCAGAAAAACTATTAAATCTGGACATCATTGTTATTCCATTAGATCTATCAAAATTACATGCCTATAATACCCAATCAATATAAAATCAAATCAATCATATGTATTCTGCCACATCTATGCATATATATTGTATGTAAAATACCCATCTTATTAAAGGTTGTTTTGGAGAAAACTAAATAAAAGAAAAGTTACCTTCTTTTTCTTTTTCTTCTTCTTCTTATTCTTCTTCTTCTTGAGAGGTGAAATGTGTGTTGAGAGAAAAGAGAAGTGAGATGTGTGAGGGAAAGAGGGAGACGTGAGGTTTGGGAGGGGGAAAAGAGATGTATTAGGGGTTTTTTCTCTTTTTTTTATTAGGTCTTGAGTTGGGTGGGCTTTAATTGGGCTTTTCGGGTTTTTTTTTTTCACCCATTGGGCCAATAATGAGTCTCTTATAAATTAAATCCAACATTAAATTAATTTGTGTTCTAGATCTTATTGAGTGCTACTTAAAAATTTCAAACCCAAATAAATATATTAAGCCACTTGAATTGAATTTGATAAAATTATAATACACTTAGAAATTTTTAAATCAATAGTAACACATTGAACTGCATAATAACAAATTATAATTTTTTTTTTCTAATTGGCACATTGAGTGTGACGGCGTCCATTTCCTTCCACTGCATAACAAGGCTCAATAATTGATAGTAATAATTATAATTAAATCACTTATATGGGCATAAGCAATAAAATTACGCAAAATTTATAAATGTATGTAAAATAACACTCAGTGTTACACTCATGTTTTGAGATTCTAGCTTTCTGGAAGTGTTGGATCTTCAAGTTCAAATAGTTCCCCTAGTATAGGTAGGTACAATGTGGCAAGAGATAGGCAAAGAAGGGAGGTTAGACCTCCTATTAGTTATGGATACTTTAATTTAGTCTCATATGCACTATTATGTGTAGAAGAGACAGCTGGTGATGAACCTCGTACATATGAAGAGGCTATGAGATCAAAGAATTCCAAGTTATGGTTGGATGCAATGAGATCGGAAATGGATTCCCTTAATAAGAATAAAACTTGGGTTTTGGTTGATAAACCCTTAGGTAAAAGGGTGGTAGGCTGTAAGTAGCTCTTTAAGATTAAAGAAGAGGCAGGTAATGAGCAAAAAACCTAGGTATAAAGTTAGGTTAGTAGCAAGAGGATTCACCCAAGTGGCTGGGTAGATTTTAATGAGATTTTCTCACTGGTAGTGAGACATACCTCTATTACAATCTTGCTTGCAATGAAAGCCCATTTGGACTTAAATCTAGAGAAAATGGATGTGACCACCGCATTCCTTCATGATGAATTAGAAGAGGACATTCTAATGGATCAACCTAAGAGATTTGAGGTTAGGGGTAAGAAGGGGCAAGTATGCTTGTTAAAGAAGTCTTTATATAGACTTAAGCAATCTCTTAGACAATGGTATCAAAAATTGGATACATTCACAATCAACCAAGGCTTCAAGAGAAGTGCCTTTGATTGTTGTGTCTATTTTAAGCATATTTCATTTAAAATCATTATCTATCTCCTTCTTTATGTGGATAACATGCTGATTTCTAGCCAATCAGATATGAAAATTCATAGGTTAAAGCTGCAATTAAATTCAACTTTTGAGATGAAGGAGCTAGGGGAAGTAAGATTTTAGGGATTGAAATAGAAAGAAATGGACAAAAGAGGTTAATCAAGTTATCTCAAAAAGCATACCTAGAGAAATTGATTAAGAGATTTCAAATGCATGATGCAAAAGAGGTAAATGTTACTTTTGCAGAACACTTTAAGCTATCCCACAACCAATCACTTAATGATAAAGAGAGCATAAAAGAAATGAATAAGATACCCTATTCTAGTGCAGTAGGTAGCCTCATGTATTGTATGGTGTATATTAGGCCGGACTTAGCCCATGCTATGAGTGTTGCTAGCAGGTTTATAGCTAATCCGGATAAGGAACATTGGGCTATAGTAAAATGGATATTTAGGTACCTTAAAGGATTAATAAACATGGCTTTAGTTTATGGTAGAGTTTGTGAAGAAGATGAGCCTAATATACTAGGATTCACTGATGTTGACTATGTAACAAACTTAGATAGAATGAGGTCATCTACCGGTTATGTATTTAAGCTATGGAATGCTACCATAAGCTGAAAAACAAATTTGCAATTGGTAGTGGCACTCTCAACCACTAAGGCTGAGTACATAGCAGTTACAGAAGCTATGAAGGAAAGTCTATGGTTGAGAGGTTTAGTAAGTGAATTCCTAGGTAGAAAGGTTAAGGCGATCTTAAATTGTGATAGCCAAAGTGCTATTCACCTGGCTAAAAATCAAGCACACCATGAAAGAACTAAGCACATTGATATTAGGTATCACTTTATCAGAGAAGTTCTTGATAGGAAGGAAATAGATTTGATAAAGGTAGCAGGAGAAGATAATGTTGTTGATATGTTTTCAAAAGCAGTACCAATGTCAAAATTACATCATTGTTTAAGGCTCTTACACATTTATATTTGTGAATGATTAGTTGTTTTGTAGGTCCAAGAAGAAAGCAAATTGATGGAGCCAAATTCTAGAAAATACGCGTGCAAAAATGGTGGAGATTTGATAGGTTTTTACATGGAGAATTATTTCTAGAAAATGAAGAATAAAACCTATTAGAATGAAGATAAAGTGCGACTGGATTTTTTTCTAAGTTAGATTAGTTAACTTAGTAGTTATATTATGAGAGTTATTTTAGACATTGAGTATAGGCAGTTGCATAGAACATCATTCACTCATTCAAATTGTTTTCTCTAAATGCAAGTGAGATTGTCGAGAGAGAGAAAGGGTTAGAAGAAAAGTTTGTCTTTGTATTCTCTTATATGAGGGTAGTGAACTTGTGTGAGAGAGAAAAGAGAGTTCTTGTAATCTTGTTCAAGCAGTTTCTATTGGAATTGGCTCTCGGGATCAAGGCTAGATATAGGATTGCATATTGCAATCTGAACCAAGATAAATCAACGCCTACTATTTGGTTTGATTGCTCTTTTACTTTAATTTCTTTTCTATTTTCCATTTCCAGTTTTATATAATCTGTTGTGGATTGATTTTTGAGTGAGGAGTGGAGAGAGAGATTGGTAAACTAGAGTATTGAATTGAGTTTCAAATAGCTCCCAATCTTAACATGGTGAAATATACCATTGCTTGAAGATAGAGAAATTAAAATGCACTGCCTTTGTGCACTGGAAGAAGGCAAAAAATAACTTCACAATGATGGGAAATAAAAAAACAAACAACGAAGCAATCGTCATGTGAAGAAAGAAAAGTTACCGTTGAATTTTTATGATGAGAAGTGGTGCAGTGTGTAGTGCGTGTGTGAAGAAAATACACCAAAATAAACTCTTGAAAAAACAAACTTTAATGGCCGAAGCTTGGCTTTCAAAAAGACACAAAAATAAAATTATTTTGCTAAGAAAACTCAAATTGATTACAAAAATTTGTATTGAGAAAACTTAATTACAAATTCTAAATTTTAGGCATATTTATAGTGTTTGAGGAATTTAAATACATCTAATATTTGTAAACAAAATTCAACTAGAATCTTAATAGAAATAAATCCTAAGAAAAATTTAACTAGAATACTAATAAAAATAAAATCATAAATGAAGTAGAAATATGAAGTAAAATTATAAATCAAGTAGAATTTTAAATATATGAAGTATTAAAATATTATTTTGATGTGGTCAAGTTAATTTTAGACCAAGTCTTCATTGATGACTGCATCAAAAAAGAAGCTCGACATGTCATTTAAGTGTAAAAATGGAGAAAGCCAATGCTTCAAGCTAAGATGATACGCTGCCTCCTCAACGAGGAGTCGTATGGTCCAAAAACCATTACATTTTTTTTTTTTTTTGAAAGCATAAAAATACAATTACTTGATATATAAATGGATGCACCAACATTAAGGTCAGTAGTGTTCATGAGATCGACTTGCTTTGGAGATATATATATATATAGAAACGCATACTGGATGAATATAGGACTTTTAGCTACTACTTAATTAGTTACATGAAATGAATGAATGAATATATATAGTCTAAATGTCACAATAGATATAATATTACAGAAAATAATTAGCAACATGATTATATATATATATATGGACATTTTACCTCTGCACGAAGGACTTGTATATATATGCACGCATGCGTGCGTGTGACCTTAATTTTTATGAACTACTAATTATGACACATCGATCATCAAAAATGAGATGACTTGCATTCCTCCTCAAATTAATTGCTCATATATAAATAATTAATTAATGATTTGACTTGTTCTAAATATTCGAATGTATCATACATACATAAATCATGCAGTTTCAGTTAGTAATACATATATATGATATGCATATGTACGACCATAATAACATGTGCCTTGGGCAGGGCTTCAAACTGATAATACCATACATATAGTGTCGTATCTGTTTTTAGAACCTTGAGACGAAATGTTAAAATGGATCCCAAATCGTAGAAACTAATCGCTAAAATTTAAAGGCTTGAACTGATAAATCATGCAGTTTCAATTAGCAATACATACATATACATATGTACTACCATAATAATTCATACGTGACGTACTTTTACATGCATGTAATGTAAGTGTGCACATATATATATATTTTTTTTATTTTCTTCATGTTCAACACTAACACGTACATACGTTTTTACAAATGACAATTACTTAAGTAAATATGACTAATTTTGTCAACTGATCGAACAAGATATGCATCATGATGACAAAAATAAGGATGCAATAATTAATCATGTTCTTTTTTTATATATAGAATAGACTGATGAGTTTTTGAGAATAATTAAATAATATATATGAAATCGAGGTCAAATTAATTTTAAAATTCAAATAAGAAGTTGATAGAAATTAAGTTACATATATTAATTTCACGTGTTTGGTATCTAAAATCTGGAGAGGGACAATTACAAGAATAATTAAAGTGACACAAATTTAAGTTACAACCTTATTATCTAGGATTAGATATTATTCTATTAGATTACAACACTAAAAAATAATATAAAAGTAATCTAAAAAATAATATAAAATAATACAAAACAAAATAAATAAACAAAATAACGAAATAAAAAGATGATAATGGATGAGTCCCTTAGAATCTTCAACGCCCAGCTCCCTCTTGTTTAATTTCTTCAACACGCCTTCCTGATTAGAATTTGAGATAATATTATGTTCCTCTGGAGAGCCAATAAACCTACTCAATCTCTGTGTTACAGAATGTAAGTTTTCGTTCAAAGATTCTTCGTTCCCATCATAATCATCATCATTCTCGTAAACTAAATGTATCCCGCACTTCTCAAGGGTAACTCCAGGATCAAATGGAGGGTTGCGCCTTGCCACCTGTATTTTGTCACCGTCTTCTAGTATTGTAACTAATGGATGACAATCCGGATATCTGCACAAATAAAGTTGATCCTCCTGCGAAGATGGGACTCCTCTTAAGTACAATGCATGATTAAAAACTGCTCTAGTCACCCTGAGGATCTTTGCTTCAACCTCGACAATAACAGGCAACTCGTATCTTGAATCATGTTGGATTTGAGAGTTAATGGAGACAACAGCAGCTATAATCACACTCTTAATTGCATTATTTTTCTTTTTGGAAAAGCAAACTTCATCTCGAGTAAACCAATCAGGGATTTTACTTCCAGGTATACCTAAGTTATATAAATTTCTCAAAGCAATCTGCATCCAGAAAAAGTAACTAGTAAAACTCCGTGCTGCTTCATTTCATAATATTTGATGAAATGTCAGTGTAGATGCATATGCATACGTGAGAGAGAGGGGGGGAGGGTGTTACCTTGTCAAGTTTCTGTATCACCGCTGAGGCACGAGAACTGCAACCTGCCATGTACAACCTTCTCAAGGACTTCAATTGTTCGATGCCTGGGACATCCACTAGTTTCTCACAATTTGTGAATTCTAGCTCTATCAAATTCTGAAAATTTGAGAGATCAGGCAAGCTTTCTAGTGATGTGCAGTTCGCAGCATTCAGTTCGTGTAAACTCGAGGGAAGTGGAGGAAGAACTTTAAGGAATTTGCAGTGCGACAATACAAGCTTTTTGAGAAGCTGGAGTCCTTTCAAACTAGATGGGAGACTGTAAAAATCATTATGACTCAAATTCAAATCCTTTAAAGATGATAACTTCTCAAAATCATCAGGTATTTTCCCGGATATCTTCCATGCACGGGCATTGAACTCTACTAGCAAGGAAAGATTTGAGAAAGAAGACGGAAGCACCTTCCTCTCTGCACTAGTAGCTGGCTCCAATGTTTCAGAAATCTGAGGCACGAGGGGGCAGGGCTTCTTTTCCATTTTCAATGTCCTCAAGTAACAAAGCATCCCAAATGTTTCAGGTAATTCGGTAATGGAAGTCTCCTCCATAAACAGTTGGTGCAGGTTCTTCAAGTTTCCAAATGAGGCCGGTAATTTGCTTAGTTTTGTGCACTTGTTCAGTCTCAGCAGGGTGAGATTTTCCAACTTCCCTATAGATTCTGGTAACTCTATTATGACAGCTTTGTACAAGATCAATGTATGAAGGGCCGACATGTTTCCAATTGAATCTGGTAGTGAATCAAGATTCTTGCAATCTCTAATTTCAAGTTTCCTAAGGGATTTCAAGGAACCAAATTGATCAGGTAAACTAGTGATTGCAGTCCTGTCTAACTGAATCTCAATCAATGAAGATAACCCTTCAATAGAGACGGGCAATGTGTGTAAACTCTGACAATCTCCAACTGATAAGTCTTTTAGATAGTATAGTGAACCAACTGATGTTGGTATAACTTCCACTGAACTACCATTAAGCCAGAGACTGGCCAATGATTTAAGATTGCCAATTGAATCTGGAATCACAGTCAGCGATTTACACCACATCAAATTTAGAATCTCAAGATTTCCCAACTCACCTATAGAATCAGGTAATTCCTCCAATGCGGAACTATGAAGAGAAAGTTCCCTCAAGGATCTAAGGTTTTCTATGCACGGGGGTAGTCGTCTTAAGAATTTGCAGGAGTTCAGGGAAAGCCTTTCAAGGCTAGTTAGTTGAAATATAGTTTCAGGTAATTCTTCTATGGCAGTGTCATCAACGAGAAGTTCTTGTAAAGAATTCATGCTGCCAATATTCTGAGGTAAATTTTTAATCTGTGAACAACCAGAGAGAATGAGTACCTTAAGACGCTTTAGCCCAGAGACATCATTGGGAAACTGGACAAGGCTCGAACAATCCTTCAAGTTCAGATAGCGTAAATTCTCCAAGTCCCCTATTGACTTGTGAATACTTTTCAGACCAGTGCAAAGCTCGAGTATCAGCTTTTCTAGGGACTTGTGACCAGATAAATCAGGAATTGAAGTTATCTTATAACAGTTATAGAGATTCAGCACCATCAATTTATTATTCACCTGCAAGATTGATTAATTTTTCCATTGTTATTCAGTCAAACAGAACTAGCTATAAAGAATAGAAATTAAAGAATATAAGCAGATACAACACACATGCAGATATGTCACATATTAACGTGTCTAAACACACAACTTAAGATAGCTTTGCATTTGAACTGAAGCCTCCAAAAATAAAGTTGACAATGACTGAACGTATTATCCAACCAGCTAAATAAGAGAGATGGACTACCTAGCTCACATATAATTTAAGAATGAATTACGCAGGAACAATCATGTACTTTAATTATCTTACAATAAATGAAGAATATAGCAAAAGAGCGAAACGAGAAAACCAACAGAATACGACCATATAACTCATGTGGATGTCAGGAGAGTAAAGAGCCATAATTGATGGCATCATAAGCACCAAGAACATTCAATCCTGGCATATCACCATAGTCCATGGTGATATCATCTACCATAACAAAAGGCCTTTTCATCTACTAGAATAAATTCAAATCATTTTTCTTTTTAATTTTTATAAAAAAATACTCAGAATTTAACACCTTTATTGATCATGGAATAGTGAATAGATTTTTTTTTTTTTTAGTTAATCACTCTCTCAATTCATTTTCTTGGTTTGAAACTATTTGTTTTAATCAATCACTTCCTCACTTCCAACTTTTTATTTCTCATTTTTTAATTCATTGTGAATCATAGCATTTTTCCTTGGGCTATATTGTTGTAACTAGTTCAAGCTCACAATACAAAGTTACAAGCGCCTTTAACCAATACTCTAGCCCTGTATCCATACAATTTAACATTCTTCTTTGAAAGTCGAAAAGTCAAGAAACTAACTCTAAATTTACATCGTACAATAACAATGGCTAGCAAGTTTCATAGATCCTACACCCAACATGCTAATGGGATGTGAAACAACAAAAAATAATGAAATTGTATGAAGAAGCAATTTCTTCCCAACGTTTACTAAGAACAAAGCACTCTTGAAGAATCCTTTCACAGCTTAAAGAAGGGTTCTCTCTCCATTGGGGAATACATCTGATAATAAAAATCTATAAATGCAAAAACCTATACACTATTAACATGTCTATTTCAGAAAACTGAGAAAGCGTTAGCTTTGGACCAAAAACTTTCATGGGGCAGTGTCTACAAATAAACAGTTTCCTTCTCTTAACTAATTTGTTCATTCTCTATAGAATCATGAGCCAAAATGTTAGCTTCGCAATACAAAGAGGAAAAGATTCGTTAACCATGCTCAATCTTTTCTTAGAGAGAGCTCTCGAGGAAAGAAAATAGAGGAGGTGGTTCTAACTCAAGAGGACGAGGTTTGCAACAAATGATTGACCAAACTTCACATCACTGGGAGGTCTCGTTGTAGGTCTTCAGTTGCTTTGATGGTTCATATGTCTTTGGTTCTTTTATTTTCTTAGTGTTGGCCGTTTGTGCCTTTCTCTTGCTGTGTATGTTTGTGGCGGTGTGTTCTGTCTTTCTTCTCTCTCGTTTTGTTGGTGTTGTAGCTTTGTTCTCTGCTCAGAGTATTTCCCTATTGTTTTTTTAGCCGTTTTTGCGCTGGGCTTTTTTGTTCTATAAAATATTTTATTTATAGAAAAAAAAAAAAACTCATACATTCTTGTGCTTTTGAATTCCAGATAATAATTTTACAGTAAATTTCAAAGTTAAAGGGCAATAGCAGAGGTATATAAGAGGACAACTGCATATCTTGAGGTTCAGATAGAAGTACTAACAACTAGGAAATCTTACTCAGCCTCCTCTAATTTATGATTGAAATGTATAGTACATCTCTTTTCAAAAAACTTTACAAGTTTCAAGAATATGAATTTTTTTTTAAAAAATTTAGTTGCTTATAATTTATAATCTATATATTTGTACTATTGTCAACAGAAAAGAGTTGCAAACTTCCTTTCTCAATTGAAATGAAATGTGTCGATTTCTCTTGGAGATAGTACTTAAATACATTGTGATTCATGGATGCCAACCCCTATATCTTCCAAAGAAAATTTTCGATATCTTCAACTCGAACGTGACGAAGGCACAATAATCAATCCAAAATCCCACAATTCAACCAACTTCCCAAGCACAAACCCTTTAATCCTCAAGATTGAAGGATAATTTCCTTGTCAACCTGCCACATCTTGGTTTAATTAGAATTTCATATTTATCTCAAAGTAGAAACTCTAGTCTAAACCTATGTAGCTTGGACTCGGGTACCCATGTCTGATAGGGGTACATATCTAGTAGTCAAATCCTTTTTTTCTTGTCTAAAATCTAGGAGATTGGGATACGCTAAAAAGGATCCAAAATATACACATGGGTATGTGGATATATCTTATAAACTTAAAATATTTATAGAAATTTATATAATGACAAATTTAGATGCACTTTTTTAAGGAGATATATTAAATATTCAATTGTATATTTAAAACAAATTAAATTGTAAATAGTAATAATTCATTTAGATTTCATTTCAAGTTTATAAATGTGAGATACAAATTATAAATCATTTTAAAGGAGAAGCTGACTTTAGTTTTAGTCACAATATGTATTAAATTTAGAGTCAACAGATCCGACAAGGATCCCATACCTTTACCCACGTCCGATCCATTTGGCATGGGTACTTGTTGGTTGTGAAGCTCCAAACGGCGTCGTTACACTTAGCTGACTGGAAGGCCACGTGCAGCAACCGCATGCTTCCATTTGGCAGCCGCTAGATGGCTGCACGTGGCAACCATCAGCTGCCCCTCAGCTGGCGCCTGATTAAGCCTTCTCAGCCTTTTGCCCGATCATCTCCTGCTCTCCTGCTCCTCTGCCGTTTTCTGTTGGGATTATAATCGTGCTTGCACGATTTGATCTGATCCATCCATCCACACTTTATGAGGCGCAATCACAGCCGCTCTTAATCGCTTTTATTGATGCCTCGAGATGTGAACCATAGAGGGGGCTAGAAATACGAAGGGAAAAATCAGAAAGGTAGTCGGGTTGCTCTTGCGGGTTGAAGGCTCTCGCCTTTTGGCTAGGGTTCGTTCTGGTTTGTTCCCGATTTCTTTTTTGTACATGTCTGTATAGTTTTTTATGGTTCGATAGGTTTGCCTTTAATCTGTATTAAGTGATTGATCGGCAGTTTTGTTTTCTCGAACCATTGATTGTTTTTGAGGGTTTTGTTTGTGAGGGCTTATGAGGGTGTAATCTGTTTTTCATCTCATAGTGCAGTGAGCTCTTCTCTCTCGAGCTCAACGTGGACGTAGCCTCAGTTTGAGGTGAACCACGGTAAAAACTCTTGTGCCTCCGTGTTATTTTGTTTCTCTGTTTGTATTTTGTTTTTCAGCTTTGGGTATGATTGTTTCCATTCAGACCATCGAATAGTCTGTGATTGATTAAGTAAAACCCTAAGTGTTTTTAGTGTCGAGTCTCAACAGTGGTATCAGAGCCGCGTTAAGTTCGGCTTCTAGGGTTTTCTGTAAGGTCAATCGTTCTTCAAAAACTTAGGGTTCTCTAATAGAGAACGTGTCAGCGGGTGTTTGCTGTATTGATTCATTTCAGTGAATAGAGCCCTTTAGGTTACCACGATGCAATACGAAGATGAATTCTACCCGATTTGAAATCGGTATATTTGATGGAAAATGAGACTTTGGAAGCTGGAAGACAAAGATGAGAGTATTGCTCTCTCATCATAAAGTGCTTATAGCACTTGAGACAGACGATCGCAAATGGTCAGCAGACCAGCTTGCAAGGACAGAGGAAATCAGGGAGGAAGCCTTTAATCTGATCTTCCTGCATCTAGGTGACAGTGTGATTCGCAAAGTGGATGGTATGACTACTCCCTTAGAGCTATGGAATAAATTAGATGCTTTATTTTCTGTCATTACTGCACCTAACTTAGTATATCTAAAAGGCATGTTGTTTAATTATAAAATGAGTACATCTAAGACAATGGATGAGAATATAGATGAATTCAGTAAACTTGCATTGCTACTTAGAGGTACTGATCAAGCATTAGGTGACTCGAGTGAAGCTATGATTTTGTTAAATGCATTGCCTGATGATTATGATGTTGTTAAACATGCATTGAGATATACTCGCATAGTACCTACTTTAGACCTTGTTATTTCAAGAAGGCTAGAGAACTAGAATTGGGAACATCTAAGAAATCTGGAAATAACCTATTTGTAAAGAGTAAGAATGAGAAAAAACACATTGCAAGTAATAATGATCAAACCATTAGGTCAGGGCAAAAGGGTAAGAAGAAAGATAAAAAGGGTAAGCAAAAATGGAAATGCTATCACTGTAGGAAAGGACACATCAAGAAATACTGTTATGACTTTATTAAGAAACAAAAGCAAGGGGGAAACATAAATGCTAATACTAACAATTCAAATTGCTTAGCTGAGATACTTATTGTTTCAAATTTTTCTATTGATAATGAATGGATCATGGATTCCCGCTGTTCTTTTCATATGTGCCCCAACATTGATTGGTTTCAAAAATTTGATAAAAGATAATCAGGGACAGTGTTTATGGGTAATAACCAATCCTGTAGGATTAGAGGTATAGGAAACATATCTCTCAAATTGCATGACAACAAAATTAGAACATTAACTGATGTAAGATATGTTCCTGATCTAAAAAGGAATCTGATATCCCTTGGCACATTAGATGAACTAGGGTTCTCTTATAAAGCAGAAAATGGATCCGTGCATGTGTTTAAGGGAGATGATCTAATACTAACTGGAGCTAAGAAAAATGGATTAGATGTGTTGAATGGCTGTTATTCCCCTTCTGATAATATTAATTCTGCATGCATAGTCAAATCTGATAAGACAGAATTATGGCACTTGAGACTTGGCCATATGAGTCTAAAAGGTCTTAAGACACTGTTTAACCAAGGCTACCTTGGTTTAGTGCCAGTGGGGTCCCTCGGCTTTTGTGAGCCATGTGTTCTAGGCAAGCAACACAGGCTGGGTTTCCATAAGGGAACCCACCTGGCGAAGGTATGCCTAGAATATATACATGCTGATTTATGGGGGCCTTCTCAGGTCCCTACTCATGGTGGTAACAGATACTTTCTTTCTATTATTGATGATTTCACTAGGAAGGTTTGGATTTTTCTTTTAAAATCTAAAGACCAGACTCTAGAGAAGTTTAAGACTTGGAAGAACTTAATTGAAAATCAAATAGATAGAAAGATTAAAATCTTAAGGACAGACAATGGTCTAGAATTCTGTAATAAAGAGTTTGATGAATTCTATAATACCCAAGGTATACTTAGACATAGGACTGTGAGGTATACACCCCAACAAAATGGGATAGCTGAGAGGATGAACCGAACTCTTCTTGAAAAGGTTAGATGCCTCATGTTCACCTCTAATATGCCAAAGTCATTCTGGGGGGAGGCCTTGTCTACAGCAGCCTATTTGGTAAATAGAAGTCTGTCCACTGCCTTAAATCTGAAATGCCCTGAAGAAATATGGACCAGTAGAAAATTAAATCTAGATTACCTAAGGGTGTTTGGTTGTGAAGCATATGCTCACAAATCAGAAGGTAAGTTAGATGCTAGGTCCATTAAGTGTGTGTTCGTTGGTTACCAAGAAGGGACCAAAGGCTTTAGATTATGGGAAAGACAATTTGGTGGGATAAAAATTATTATAAGCAGAGATGTCATATTTAATGAAGTCATTTTCCCTTGTAAAATCGTAAATTCTGAAGAAACCAAAAATAATAGTAGTCCAGATGATTTTGTCATTCTAGGAGGGTGGTCTCAAATTGAGGTGGAGCAAGCAGAAAGTCCCCTTCCAGCTACTCCAACAGAATCCAACATAGAAGATGTTCCAAACCCTCATGAAAATCAAACCTCCGATCATGATGATGATCAAGAGGAACAAGAAAGAGAATCTGAGATTGAGGTGGAGCATTTTAGCCCCACCCAAGATCTCAGTGATTATCATTTATCCCGAGATAGAAGCAGGAGGGTTTCAAGACCCCCTGCCAGGTATGCCTACTCGGACCCAGTGTTTTGTGCCCTTGTGGCAGGTCTGGAATTAAGGAGCAGTGAGCCTTCTACATATGAGGAGGCTGTCAGCTCTAAGGAAAGTGTTAAGTGGCAGCAGGCCATGGATGAGGAAATGGCCTCACTTAAAATTAATGGCACCTAGGAGTTGGTGCCTAGATCTCAGAAACAGAAGTTAATTCAGTGTAAATGGTTGTATAAGTTAAAGGAATGCATATCTCTCACTGACCCTATTAGGTATAAAGCAAGATTAGTGGCAAAAGGGTTTACTCAGAGAGAAGACATAGATTACACTGAAATTTTCTCCCCTGTAGTAAAATTCAAAACCATTCGCATGATGCTATCTGTTGTTGTTCAATTTGACCTTGAATTAGAACAATTAGATGTTAAAACAACTTTTTGCATGGAGATCTAGAGGAGAAAATTTATATGATACAACCTGCTGGATATATTGACTCAAATAAACCTAAGCATGTTTGTTTACTGAAAAAATCCCTTTATGGCTTAAAACAATCCCCAAGACAATGGTATAAAAAGTTTGATAATTTCATCATAGGGATTGGGTTTGTAAGGAGTAAATATGATAACTGTTTCTATTTTATTCTCTAAAATGATCCCATTTATCTATTGTTATATGTTGATGACATTCTGTTAATCAGCAAATCTAAGTCTAAGATAAATGAATTAAAACAGATGCTCAACACAAGTTTTGACATGAAAGACTTAGGTTCAGCTAAGAAAATTCTAGGAATGACAATAGAAAGGGATAGGAAAAATTTCAGCCTAAAGGTTCATCAAAATGACTACTTGATGAAATCTGTAAAAAGGTTTGGCATGCAAAATTGCAAGCCAGTGAGTGTCCCATTAGCTGGACATTTTGTCTTAAGTAAATCTCAATGCCCTACGTCCAACTCTGAAATTATTAAAATGGAAACTGTTCCATATGCTAATGCAATTGGAACCATCATGTATGCTATGATTAGCATAAGGCCTAATTTAGCTTATGCTATTTCAACCCTCAACAGATTCATGTCCAACCCAGGTAAACCTCACTGGGATGCACTTAAATATTTATTGAGATATATACATGGATCAGTTGATGTTGGATTAAGTTACAAGAAAAGATTTAATTCTCTTGATCTTGTTGGGTATGTAGATTCTGACTTTGCAGGGGATAGAGACTCTAGTAAGTCCACTACTGCTTTATATTTCACCTTAGGTGGAAATTACATTAGTTGAAAATCACAGCTGCAGCCTCTGGTTGCTCTGTCTTCCACTGAGGCTGAGTATGTAGCAGTAATTGATGTTGTTAAAGAGGCTGTGTGGCTTCAAGGTATCCTCCAGGAAATCCAACTGCTCCAAGGTAAGGCTGTGGTATACTCAGACAATCAAAGTGCGATTCACTTGACCAAAAATTCAGTCTATCATGAACGCACCAAGCACGTGGACGTCAGGTATCATTATATTAGAAATTTGGTTGCTAATGGCACTATATCTATACTAAAAGTGCCTACAGAAAATAACCCTGTTGATATGGGTACAAAGTTGCTAAATGCAACAAAGTTCAAGCATTGCTTGGACCTGTTGCATGTGGGTGTTGGTTGATCCTATCAACCAGAGCCATGAAAGAGAGAATTGTAGCATGCTGCATTTTGTTATGATGTTTGGATTTCACTTTTCTGTTTGGTGCTTCAAGGTGGAGATTGTTGGCTGTGAAGCTCCAAACGGCGTCATTACACTTAGCTGACTGGAAGGCCACCTGCAGCAACCGCGTGCTGCCATTTGGCAACCGCTGGATGGATTTACGTGGCAACCATCAACTGCCCCTCAGCTGGCGCCTAATTAAGCCCTCTCAGCCTTTTTCCCGATCATCTCCTACTCTTCTGCTCTTCTGTCGTTTTCTATTGGGATTATAATCGTGCTTGCACGATTTGATCTGATCCATCCATCCACACTTTATGAGGCGCAATCCTAGCCGCTCTTAATCGCTTTTATTGATGCCTCGAGATGTGAACCATAGAGGGGGCTGGAAATACGAAGGGAAAAATCAGAAAGGTAGTCGGGTTGCTCTTGCGGGTTGAAGGCTCTCGCCTTTTGGCTAGGGTTCGTTCTGGTTTGTTCCCGATTTCTTTTTTGTACATGTCTGTATAGTTTTTTATGGTTCGATAGTTTGTCTTTAATCTGTATTAAGTGATTGATCGGCAATTTTGTTTTCTCGAACCATTGATTGTTTTTGAGGGTTTTGTTTGTGAGGGCTTATGAGAGTGTAATCTGTTTTTCATCTCATAGTGCAGTGAGCTCTTCTCTCTCGAGCTCAACGTGGACGTAGCCTCAGTTTGAGGTGAACCACGGTAAAAACTCTTGTGCCTCCGTGTTATTTTGTTTCTCTGTTTGTATTTTGCTTTTCAGCTTTGTGTATGATTGTTTCCATTCAGACCATCGAATAGTCTGTGATTGATTAAGTAAAACCCTAAGTGTTTTTAGTGTCGAGTCTCAACAGTACTGATAAATGCTTTTATACACTTAGTTTAGGCCAATGAACTTAGCATTTATTCTATTAATGAGCACAGTTTCTATGTTAATTTGTTCAATATTTGACCATGTAGGTGTGAAACATGTGTTGAAGACATTTGGAGCAAAAAGTGATGATGTTATCGCATTTTTTGGAGCTAAACTGGGCATTAAAGGCAAGGTCAAAGGTCCACTCAGGGTCGAGGTTGATGAGGTCACAAAGCATCGAAAGTTGTTAGAGATATGCCCCACAAGCCAATTATATTTACATATAATTGATCATATTTTATATTGTGACTCTTTATCTTCAATCAATTATTATTGCAAGGCATTATGTTTTTTGTTTGTCATTGATGGTTGTCTTTATTATTTTCATATTTGACAAAGTCCATAGATCAGATAGGCTCATGGAATATGGTCGTGCATAGAGATGACGATCATGAAACATATTTCTTATAAGCCTTGATCTTAAATGTTCCTAGTCGTAGAGTTATTAAGATTGGACACTAATAACTCGGATAGACTAGCATATATGATGCATGCTCAATTAGGAAAATGTCTTGTTTCATGGATATTGGTGTGTAGATACTAGTGCATATATGTGGGTGCTTATTATAAGAATAAGTACACTGAACTGACCCGCTACAGAATTCCTAATGGTAATTGTTGATTGTCGAATTGGAATTTCTGTGTAACAGTAGTGCAGATTGGTCCTTAGACTTGAGACATCATGGTAGTCTTATATTTGACTGATTACGCTTTGGTTCTTTTTTGGATTCCAATGGAGTCATTAACAAATTATCACTGGGCGTAACCTTATCACATATGAAGGCTTGTGAATGTCAAAATAGGATTCATCACTTATCGACAAGATGAGAAGATGTCCTATGTATTCCGATGATTTCATGACTGAGGAAATCCTTGGCCAAGGTGAGATGAAAATCAAAAAGTGTTTTGATTTCATCGAACAAGTCATAAATCTGGAATGGATACATAGTTGTTGAATGACTAGGATTTCGTCATAAAATCATACCCTAAATTCAATCGAGACATAGTTGATGAAAGGATTTTACTGTACGGTAATTGCAATCGAAAAGGTCCGTGTTTTTTCATCATTAGCTAGGCGTTCATGGCATGTTGCTAGACGTTAACCATGATATGTAGGGTTTTAGAATTAATATGATTAATTCTAAAACTATTAATTAAAGAGTTTAATTAAGAAGTTCATGAGATGAGTTAATTATGAAGCCCATAAGTTTAATTAAAAGAGTTTAATTATTCTAAGGAGTTGGGCCTTCATATAGCCCAATAGAATTGGCCCTACATCTAGCCCAATGGTGGACCTAAGGGGTTACACACTTGGGTCGAGTCCGTTCCACAAATTAAAAGAGAGATACGGCCCAATATGATTATGGGCCAGACCTAAATCGTTTAGGGTTTTTTCAAAGGCATAATTAGCGTTTTTACTCTATAAATAGGCCACTTAAGAAGCTGAAAAAATAAGGAGAAATTCGGATCTCTCATTGGAGGCGCCTAGGGTTACTAGCATTACTCAAGGCGTTCGTGGAAACAGCCGATCGTGTGGACCGACTTGGAGGAGTTCGTGTTTGCGGCTCTACGGATCAATCAAGGCAGAATCAAATCTTCACGGTTGCCTGGTTCCTAACAAGGAGGACATCATTGGTGAAGTGTTGGAAAGCAAGAAGAAATGGCTCACAGTGTTATCACGTAAAGCATACCGTGGTAGGGTAGTGGCTGCTGAAACTTTCTGTAGTTTATGGTCTTATCGCGGAAAGTATTCTGCGGTAAGACTGTGGTTAGACAAGTATTATGCGGCTCACGGCCTTATCGCGGAAAGTATTCTGTGATAAGGCCGCAATAAGGCTCAAAGCTTCGCGAAAAGGTCATTTTAAGCCCAGTGTTTTGATTGAAATCATGTTGGGCTAGGTGTTTTGTAATTAGGGTGAATGATGAAACCTCGACTTCTAATGGTTTGATTTAAAGTTACTCAGTTTGTTATTTTCTTATTCATTCGGGTTGATTGTTTGTTATGTTCATAATGTCATTTTAATGCCTGATCACCATTGAAACGTATTTGTGATTCGTATTGCTTTTGAAATATTCAATACAAATTAAACATGGTAACAAACAACGTAGGGTGCTATAATAGGTAGAGATACCGTTATGCCCTGTGAAATCATTTTGTGATGATCACTGTGATTGAATGCATGTTTATATGTTCGAAAGTTGACTAGAGATAGTTAATCTCATATATATACATAGAATTGAATGACCATCGAGAGAGGATTTTAGTTGTAATTGGATCATCGATTTTCAACCTAAGATGGGGAATAGCAAGATCCGACTAATGAACAATTGAATCATAGAAGGACAACAGTGGAGTCATGAACCCTAGTGCCCTCAACTTCTGAGTTTCAAAACTAAAAGAGTTGTTTTTGCATTTTTCAATTAGTGATTTAGTTATCGTTATTATAAAACCAATTGTTAATAGTATCTAATTTGTGTATGTTTTGTTAAGATTAAGTGTGGTTAAAGTAAAAATCATTAGCCAATCTTCGTGGGTACCACACTCTACTTATCATTATATTACTTGTCACAATCCGTCCACTTGCAGGATAGAATAAGCATACAGGTACTTCCTCTGAAATGGAGGATCCAAGCATCTTAGGTCTTAACAACTAAATATAGTCTACATCAAACTCTATTTTAATCTTATTTCCTAATTTCAAGCTATCATTAATTCCCCATCAAGAATGCTATCTTTGATTCTCTACGTACTTTATAAAGCCAAAGAGCAAGGTTTTATCTCACAATTAAGACTACCACGAAACAACATGGCTGAGGAAATTAAAGGAATAACAGTAGAATTCTACAGAGCATCCAAAATCAGTTAGATGCAATGCAAATGGACGAGCATGATAACCTAAGGTACCTGTAGGTAGGTGGCTACCTAAAGAACTCAAATCCGATCCATAATCTTAGTGAATAAGGTCATGGGGTACTGAAATCTTCATATTCGTTGGGAAAAGATCAGACGCCACTTTTGTGTTCTCTCTGTTGGGTAGGCTAGTCCTTTCTTATATTGGGACATTGCAATGTTCAATCATGGTACCCCACTACATAAAGCACTGAAATTGGGCTTCCAAAGGCAAGTGTTGGTTTTCGAGCGACTTTTTTTTGGGACTGATGTACATGATTGAGTAGGCACTACACTACTTTGCACACAACACTTAACTCCTACAAAACTACATGTCTCGTTCCTTTCCTTTCCCTTCCAAGACCAACTTTGTAAGTTACAAATAGATTTGTTTCATAAAATACAAGAGTTATCTCAATAGATCCCTAGACGGCACAGCTCTTTACAAAGGATTTTACTCATGTTCCTAGTGTAGGCTATAATGAATCTTTCAACACGTTGACCAAGTCTACAACCCTTGTCGTTCTCTTGTTAGACATTGTTACTCCTAGGACTATGACTTCATGTCAACAATGCATTTTTCCCTGGTTTCTTCAAAGAAATTGTATGGACAGAGTAATTTCCACATTTGTTGAAACTTCATTGCCAAACCATCATACTACCTCATTAATTATTTTCATTTGGCTCTTATTGCAAAAAAATACATTCCTACATGTTTACACACATAACAGTAATTTAATTCTATCGTTGGTTTAAGTAAATGATGTCATTATAACAAGAGTAACACTCTCTTATTCAACAAAATTTTCATGAACTGAGCTGTTAGTTTTCTGCCAAAGATTTGGTGTCATTCACTATTTCTTGGAGTTGCAGTCAAGTGTTCACAGGCAGCATCTTTCTTTCCAAAACCAATTGCCACAAACATGCTTGATTTTTTAAGTATTTCAACTCAAATAGTCAACGGCATCCATATCTTATCTCAACTTTCTTTCAATAAATTGCTTTTGTGATGTACATTGAGTTGCTTGTCCTCAGCCTACCAACGCACCACTTACTATTGTTCCATCCTTGGCTAAAATTGTGTATCGTGGCCTTCCAAGAGAAAATCTATTGTTTCTCAATTTGGTGTAGAGGTAGAATATCGAGCCCTCGTTACCACTGTTGTGGAATTAACACATTAATTATCTCATGCAACATCTTGGGGTTGGGGTCCATCTCTCCTAAACGGCTTATCTTTTCAGTGACAATCTTAGTGCACTTCACATGACCATAAATACAATTTTTATGATCTCATTGAGCACATTGAGCTTAACGATCACTTGGTTCGCGGAAAAGTTGCCCTTGGTAATCTTGATGGTATCTTAAGTCTTAACCAAACTACTTCCCAAACATCATTTTGGAGAATTTCACGTGAAAGGGAGAGCTAATTATTTCTATACACTGGTGTGAGGGGTCCTTGTAAATTCTTTGATTATCATACTATAATCGTTGAAGATGGTAAAGAAAAAATATTAAAACAACATAAATCAAGAAAATATACTACAGTTCATGGCTATAGTAAGAATAAGAAGCAGCAAATCTTTGCCACCCTAGAACCTTAAGCAATAAGAACAAAGATACCAATCTCACAGTTCAAAGCAATAGAAAAAATAAACATCTACAAATCATTGCAACAGAAAGAATAAAGAGCAACTCAATTTTGATAATCTCACAACTCAAGGCAATCAAATAAAGAGCAATGAAATCATGGCATATCCATAACCAAAAGCTTTTCATGTCTAAATTCAATTCTAACTATTTGCTTTTAAATTTTCTGTAGATAAATACTCTTTGATCAAGCGCACTCACAAAGTTCAATTAAACTGCAATTTTAGTTTTGCATAAAATCTCACATTTAAGAATCTTAAGGTACTTGCAAGCTTGGAGGAATATCATAATGGGCACAAGCATATACGAATTGGTTTATATTTCTCATGCAAAATCATATGACAATTGCGTTTCTTTTTTCCTTCTTTTTCTTTTGCAAACTGTCTGCGTTGTAATATCTTTAGTTCTAAATGTCATTGAAGTGAAACATACCTTTCGTCTGTCCCAGAACCATTTCCAACCCCATACACTTTCTATCTTGCTTCTTGCGAGATCAAGGACGGCCAGTTCCTTGGACAACAATACAGAAGGAAGACATCTGTGTGAACATTTCCTCCATTGTAGCCATTTCACCGTAGAAGGTATATAGTGAAAATCTCCTTCCAATCTCACATTACTGAAATGAAGCATCCTTAGATTAACCATTGTTTTAAACCATCCGGCATTAACTATTACTTCACCTTTCTCTGGAACATGTTGAAAATATTCCTTGAATTTCTCCTTAATATATGTTAATGCAGCACTGAAATTGGGTACTCTTCGAAGATTGCCCAAAGCTATAGCTTTGGAACTTAAAATCCTTGAGTGGGTCTTCACATCCAAATCAATGATGAGCCCCTGGATGCTTCGTGTCCCCTGTAGATTGATATTTAAATTTCAGAGCACAACTGAATCAGCGAAAGAGAGAAAGATAAAATTTTACCTTCTGGCCCTGCAAGACCTCAAGAACATCTCCACGATCCCAAATTCTACTGCGCTGTCCAATATCTGAATAGCTTTCTTTAGTTTCTTGTAAAATGATTTGCCGTCCCATGTCTCTAATCTGATCATGCATCCACAACTCATCATTCTCAACAACTTTGATTAGAGATCTTGCTGTAAGGGTCGTGAGTGCAATCTCAGCTCTGAAACCACAGCCTTTCATAACATCGATTACATCCTCTCTTTTCATTTCCAAGTTCATTAATAAGCACGCAATGTCGAGAAATATACACTTCTCTTCTTCATCAAGTGCATCAAAGCTTATCCTCAAGATATCATGAAGATGGGCAGGACGAATCTTCTTCAGCTTCTCTAATGCATCGCTCCATTCTTCTAATCGCCTCTTGTCAAAAAGCAGTGAGCCAAATACTTGTAGAGCCAAAGGTAATCCACCAGTAATGGAAACTATTTGCTCAGACAGCTTCAGAAAAGTCCCACTAGGCTTCTCCCGTCTCAGTGCGTAGTAACTAAAAAGTTTTAATGAATCATCAGGACCTAATGCTCTGACCTCATAAATCCTATTCACAACATTAGTAGGCAAAGCGTATCTATTTCTGGTACTAATGATAATCCGACTTCCTTCAGAAAACCATTCCCTATGAATAGCTAGTTCATTAAGTTGCTTTGCATCATCAACATCATCTAAAACAATCATAACTCTTTTTTCCATAAATATTCTTCTCATTTCTGCAAAAAAATCATTATTGTTGCGATTGGGATGCACTGAACTCGTAGAAAGATCTTTAATGAGTTTGTTCTGAAGTAACAATACACCATCGGGCTTAGCAAAAGTTTCTCTAACATCTGATATGAAACTGCGGCATTCAAAATGCCTTGCAAGTTTATTGTAAACAGCTTTGGCAAGAGTTGTCTTGCCAATTCCTCCAGTACCAAGGAACCCCAGAACTTGGGGGACATTGTGAGTTACATCCAACATTTCCATCAATTCCTGTATAGGAAAATCGAGCCCCACCGTATATGGAGCGACAACAACTGGGGAGTTGCTTATTGCAGTCAGGATCCTTTTAACTAAAGTTTCAATCACATGTGCCGCTTCCCTGCCAATAAAACGATACTTCGTTCACATTAAACTGAAAGGATATCAATCACAAATTTGTCCAGTTTATAGACAGATAAAAGAAAATCCATTTTGTCAACAAAGAATCACAGTTTTGCTCTCAGTATATATTATTTACGCCATTACATTTTTCGTTTGTTTTCATTTTTTGCACATTGTTGACAAAACCCCTTAAAAGACAATTTTACTAAGGCTAAGATATTCGGCGAAGCTATGTGTCTCATAGTTATTTTTTTCTAGAGAAAAGTGAAAAGATATAGTGAAGGAGTGAGATGAATCAAGAAAAAATTATATGGAGGCTATCTAGCACACTCTCTAGATGGTATGCTAGACTTTTTTTTTTTCTTATCATGTAAGCATTTTAAGGTGAAGAAGTAGCACACTTTTTAATGCAACCCACCTTCCATTATCGGATATGCTCGTGCAAAATCATCCTTCACACTTAAAGAAAGGTTGAATATTTTCTTCGAACTTAAACCATTGCAAAAACTTTTGAAGTCCGCCAATATACTCTATTTATAGGCAAGATTTTGAGACACGCTTCTCCTTATAATATTTTAAAATTCCTGTCTTGTAAAATATTTCGTCTCCGTAAAATTCCCTCTCTTCAAACTTGAAGAAAGTTTGAATATTTTTCCCAGATTCAAACCATTGCAATAACTTTTGAAGTCCACCAATGTACTCTATTTATAGGCAAAATTTCAAACTAGTTGAGACATGCCTCTTGTTGTAACACTTTACAATTCCTATCTTGTAAAATATTTTGTCTCCATAAATTACTATCTTCATCTATGAAAAGGAAACACTTTACAATGGATCCATACTTTGGTAAGTAAAACTTAAAGCTTTTAATAATATTTTATGAGTTTGTATATAAATTCTATTTTATATTTAATTCTTTCTTTTATTAATTTATACTATTGCCCGTCATTTAACTTGGGCCTAATTTGGTATCAGAGCCAAATGTTTAAATTAACATTAGAAGAATTTTTTTTTTTTTTTCTTCCACTTGTTGTGTCTAGGTGTTGTACGTTGGTGTTAAGCCATGCAAAGGCTGTTTTTGGGTTGGATATTCTTAGAGTCCAGAGAAAAATAATAAAAAATTTCTACGTTAAGAAAAGACATTTAGTTTCGATATTGGTTCTTCATCTCTGGTTTGTTACCAAATGAATTCTTAAAGAATTCTTCGAAAATCATATCTTCTGAAATAGAAGATTATTTAAAAAACTGGCATTTACTGTTATTATTTGTGAAGCTTCAGAGCGCTGGAGGGTCATTTCAGCAACCCTCAGAGTAAACTCAAAACGCTGTCGTTTCTTGAGAGCTGAGTGGAGGGCTGAAACGGCATCCCCCTCTGTCGTTTTGGTCGACGTACTTCTTTGTCGCCTTGCCTGATGGATGCCCGATCATTGATGTTCTGCTGTGCCTTTTTCCCTCTCGATCTTCACCGTTCGAGCTGCCTTTATAGCCTCTACAGTGCCCTCGAGATCTGCAGTGAGCACAGCTTCCGATTACCCCTTTCACAGCATCGGTTTGATCTGATCATTTTGTTTTCACTCTGTACATTTTACGCTTTGTTTTCTCTCTAGGGTTTTGGCCTCTGATCCTTAGTCTTGTGGTTATGGGGCCGATCTTGAGGTGAGTTATTTTTGTTCTTGTACAGTGAGGTTTGAGAGATTATTTTTGTACTCTGTGATTGTAATCGGTTTCTTTGACACAATAGTGGAGTGAGCTCTCTTTGCCGGAGCTCAACGTGGATGTAGCCCTAGTTAACGGGTGAACCACGGTAAATTGTTTGGTGTTCTTTTGTGCTTGTTCTTTTCTGTTTTCGCATGCTTACAGAGTCAAATATTTCTGGCTGTGTTGCTGTGTTTATTTGAAAGTGGCTTATCTTTTCGTAACAGTGGTATCAGAGCCATTTCTCTGGTATTCACAATTAGGGTTTTCAGAGCCTGTTCTATTTTTCTATTGCCGAGTTATATTTTATCTTTACCTTTGTTGGTCTAAGGATCTAGGGTTTGTTGTGAGTCTTAGTCGGTCAAGGGTTTACTGTGTGAGTCTCTGTCTGCGTCTAGGGTTTTTAGGGATCTTCGCACAAAGCGAAGATGACAACAACCCGATTTGATATCGATACATTTGATGGGAAAAATGACTTCGGTAGTTGGAAAAAGAAGATGAGAGTCTTGCTCTCTCATCACAAAGTGCTTATTGCACTTGAGCCAGACGACAGAAAATAGTCTGCAGACCAGTTGGCTAGATTTAATGAGGTGAGGGAAGAAGCTTTTAATCTTATCTTCTTACACCTTGGTGATAGTGTAATTCGTAAAGTTGATGGCATGAATTCTCCTATTGATTTGTGGAACAAGCTAGAATCTCTATATTCAGTATTGTCTACTCCTAACTTAGTTTACTTAAAAGGTATGTTATTCAATTTTAAGATGAATGCTTCAAAATCTATGGAAGAAAACATAGATGAATTTACCAAACTTGCTCTATTGTTAAGAGGTACGGATCAATCCCTGGGTGATACCAGTGAGGCTATGATTCTTTTAAATTCATTGCCTGAAGAATACAATGTAGTTAAGCATGCTCTTCAATACACTGGAATTGTACCTAGCTTAGACTTAGTTATATCTGGAATTAAAGCTAGGGAACTTGAATTGAACACATCCAGGAAAACAGCTAATAACTTGTTTGTGAAGGGCAAATTTGAAAAGAAAAACAACTTAGGCAATGGAGACCAAACTTTGGGTAAGGGTAAAAACAAAGAGAAGAAGGGCAAACAAAAACCTAAATGGAAATGCTATCATTGTGGGAAAGAGGAGCATATTAAGAAATACTGTTATGATCTTTTAAAAAAACAGAAACAAGGAGGTAATGCAACCATAGCTGCAAGTAATTCAACTACTTTAGCTGAAGTTCTAACTGTGTCTGATGAAACTGTAACTAATGAATGGATTATGGACTCAGGATGCTCTTTCCATATGTGCCCCAATATTGCATGGTTTCAAAACTTTAGTAATAAAGAATCAGGTACTGTGTATATGGGCAACAATCAATCATGTAGTATAAAAGGAATAGGAGACATAACCCTTAAAATGCATGACAACAAAGTTAGAATGCTCACTAAAGTAAGATATGTGCCAAGTCTAAAACGAAACCTAATTTCCCTTGGTACTTTGGATGAATTAGGCTATTCTTACACTGCTATAAATGGTTTCATGCATGTGTTTAAAAATGATAACCTAATCTTAACTGGTACCAAAAGGCATGGCTTGTATGTGTTAGATGGTTGTTCTTATTGTCCTGTTTCCTCTGCATGTACTGTTAAAACTGATAAGACAGATCTCTGGCATTTGAGACTTGGTCACATAAGCTAGAAAGGTCTGCATGCACTGTCATCTCAAGGATATCTTGATTCAGTGTCTGCAGAGTCCCTAAACTTTTGTGAGCCTTGTACTCTTGGCAAGCAACACAGATTGAGCTTCCATCATGGAACTCATCTGGCGAAGGCATGCCTAGAGTACTTGCATGCAGACCTTTGGGGTCCCTCTCAAACACCAACTCTCGGTGGCAACAGGTATTTCCTTTCAATTGTTGATGACTTTACTAGAAAAGTGTGGGTCTATCCTCTTAGGACTAAAGACCAAACGTTAGAAAAATTTAAGGTATGGAAAGCTTTAGCAGAAAATCAGACATCTAAGAGGGTTAAATTCCTAAGAACAGACAATGGTCTAGAATTTTGTAATAGGAAATTTGATGAATTTTGTAACTTACAAGGTATCACTAGACACAAGACTGTTAGAAATACACCCCAACAAAATGGGGTGGCTGAAAGAATGAATAGAACCCTTCTAGAAAAGGTCAGGTGTCTGATGTTTACAGCAAGAATGCCTAAAACCCTCTGGGGTGAAGCCCTATCCACTGCTGCCTACCTTATTAACCGAAGCCTTTCATCTGTGTTAAATTTTAAATGCCCTGAAGAAAAATGGTTAGGCAGAAAACTGAATCTAAATCACTTAAAGGTCTTTGGATGTCAAGCCTATGTTCATCAATCTATAGGGAAATTAGACCCTAGATCCTCAAAGTGTGTCTTTGTAGGATATCAAGAAGGAACTAAAGGATATAGGTTGTGGGACAAGAGTTCTGGAGGAGTCAAAATAATTATAAGTAGGGATGTTATATTTAATGAGAATGTTTTCCCTTGCAAAATAGGAAATACAGAAACAGAACCCGAACCCAATAACTTAGAAGACTTTGTGATAGGGTCTAATACCCACTTTCAGGTGGAGCAGCCATCAAGAATGTCTGATGTGCCAGCTTCCACATCAAGTGATCCATCCTCTGACCATGAAAGTGATCATGAGGAAACAACTGAAACCCCTGAGGCTGAGGTGGAGCATCATGACTCCCCTCAGCAAAAATTGGGGGATTATCAGCTGACTCAAGATAGGAGCAGGAGGTCAGTGAGACCCCCTGCCAGGTATGCCTACTCAGATCTTGTTTATTGTGCCCTTATGGCAGGCATGGAATTAAGAGGCTGTGAACCTGCCTCTTTTGAAGAGGCAGTCAGCTCTCAAGATAGGTCTAAGTGGCAGGATGCCATGGATGAAGAAATGGCATCTTTGATAACAAACAACACTTGGGACTTGGTCCCAAGACCCAAGAAACAAAAGTTAGTGAAGTGTAAGTGGCTGTTCAAAATCAAATAGGGCATTTTACCCTCTGACCCTCACAGATTTAAAGCAAGATTAGTTGCTAAAGGGTTTACACAGAGAGAAGGCATAGATTATACTGAAATATTTTCACCAGTTGTTAAGTTTAAAACTATCCGTTTAATGCTTACAATAGTAGTTCAGTATGATTTAGAGATAGAACAACTTGATGTTAAAACTGCCTTCTTACATGGAGACTTAAAAGAAACCATCTATATGGAACAGCCAGTTGGATATGTTAACAAAGAACATCCTGACTTTGTTTGTTTGTTGAAAAAATCCCTGTATGGTCTAAAACAATCCCCTCGCCAATGGTATAAAAAATTTGACAATTTTGTAAGTGGGATTGGTTTTATGAGAAGTGAATATGATAATTGTCTTTACTTCATTCTCTCTGATATCCCTGTATATTTGCTGTTGTATGTGAATGACATTTTATTAATCAGCAAATCTAAGACTAAGATCAGTGAACTGAAATTAATGTTAAACACTAACTTTGACATGAAGGATTTAGGATATGCTAGAAAAATCTTAGGGATGGTAATTGAGAGAAATAGGAGTAAAAACTGCCTAAAGGTTCACCAACATGATTACCTATTAAAGGCTGTACTGAAATTTGGAATGGCGGATTGCAAACCAGTAAACACACCTTTAGGAGGTCACTTTATCTTATCTAAAGCCCAATGCCCAACATCTGAGTCTGAAAGATTAAAAATGGAACTCATCCCTTATGCCAATGTAATTGGTATTATCATGTACTCCATGATCAGTACCATACCAGACCTTGCTTTCTCAATCTCTTTGCTTAGTAGATATATGTCCAACCCTGGGAAGCATCACTGGGAAGCCCTAAAATATTTACTGAGGTATATTAATGGCTCCTTAAATGTTGGTTTAAATTACATGAAAAGAACTGATACACTTGATTTGGTAGGGTTCGTAGACTCTGATTTTGCAGGTGATCGAGACTCAAGGAAATCCATTACAGCTTACTACTTTACCCTAAGTGGTAATTGTATAAGTTGGAAGTCCCAATTACAGCCACTGGTGGCTCTATCCTCAACAGAGGCCGAATATGTTGCTGTAACTGACGCCTTCAAAGAAGCCATCTGGCTTCAAGGTATCCTTTCAGAAATTAAGCTTTTACAAGGTAAGGTAATGGTTTTCTCTAATAGTCAAAGTGCTATACATTTATGTAAGAATCTTGTTTACCATGAAAGGACAAAACATGTAGATGTTAAATACCATTATGTAAGGGATCAAGTGTCTAAGGGAAAGGTAATTATACAAAAGGTCCCTACAGAAAATAACCCAGCTAATATGGGAAAGATTGTGACTGCAGCCAAGTTTAGACATTGTCTGGACTTCCTGCATGTCACAAATGGTTGAAGGAGCAACCATCATGAGCTATGAAGGCAAAGATAGAAGCATGCTCCATTATTGTGTTCGTGTCCCTATAAGTCTGAAGCTTCAAGGTGGAGATTGTTATTATTTGTGAAGCTTCAGAGGGCTGGAGGGTCATTTCAGCAACCCTCAGAGTAAACTCAAAACGCTGTCGTTTCTTGAGAGCTGAGTGGAGGGCTGAAACGACATCCCCCTCTGTCGTTTTGGTCGACGTACTTCTTTGTCGCCTTGCCTAATGGATGCCCGATCATTGATGTTCTGCTGTGCCTTTTTCCCTCTCGATCTTCACCGTTCGAGCTGCCTTTATAGCCTCTACAGTGCCCTCGAGATCTGCAGTGAGCACAGCTTCCGATTACCCCTTTCACAGCATCGGTTTGATCTGATCATTTTGTTTTCACTCTGTACATTTTACGCTTTGTTTTCTCTCTAGGGTTTTGGCCTTTGATCCTTAGTCTTGTGGTTATGGGGCCGATCTTGAGGTGAGTTATTTTTGTTCTTGTACAGTGAGGTTTGAGAGATTATTTTTGTACTCTGTGATTATAATCGGTTTCTTTGACACAATAATGGAGTGAGCTCTCTTTGCCGGAGCTCAACGTGGATGTAGTCTTAGTTAACGGGTGAACCACGGTAAATTGTTTGGTGTTCTTTTGTACTTGTTCTTTTCTGTTTTCGCATGCTTACAGAGTCAAATATTTCTGGCTGTGTTGCTGTGTTTGTTTGAAAGTGGCTTATCTTTTCGTAACATTTACCTAATGTCAAACTTGATAATATTAATAAAATAGGAATGTGATGATGGTTTTTGGGACCGACCACCACGTGCCACCTCTACGACTGGACCTCGGGAATGGAACCTCGGACTTGGGGATGTCGGACCTCGGGCGTAGGACCTGCAAGACAATGGAGGGCCGGGGCTTGGATCCCCTGGGGTGGACTCCGACACTCAAATCAGTAGAGTAAATGCAGGTAGAAGTAAATGAAAGAGCTGTCGAGCTTAGGTATACCTGGCGAGAGTCCTTGTCTTTTATAGGCGAACCCGTTTTGGGATACCCGAGATAAGTGGGCACGACTCCCGAGAATCTCGGTCCAGTTGGAACGGGTCTTGCGGTTCGGCCCGAATTTCTCGGACTCCGTTTTGGAGTGTTGACTGGCCACGTGTCGGTCTCTCAGGTGATCCACATGGGAGGTGAGACTATCAGCGCGTAGGGGTATTCTAGTAATTTAAGTTGGTGCCACATCACTTGCCCCCCACTCCTTGAGCTGAGCTGAGAATCACACTAGGTCGAGGAGTAACTTAATTTCTGAGTCTATTCGACTGTAGATTTTCCCGGAATGCATAGAAGTATTTTTAAGTATGAAACCGCCAAACTCTCCACTTTTTGAGGCCGACCTCCGCTCCTTTGGGCTTTCTGCCCAATTTTTTTTTTCATAACATATATAATATATACATTTATATATAATATATATATATATATACATTTGGAGCTGGGAGGTCGGCCAGGCCGACCTCCGCTCCTTTGGGGCTTTCTCCCCCTTTATTTTATTTTATTACTATTTTTTTAATAACATATATAATATATATAGATTTATATATATAATATATATATATAGACATACATTTGGAGCTGGGAGGTCGGCCAGGCCGACCTCCGCTCCTTTGGGGCTTTCTGCCCAATTTTTTTTTTATAACATATATAATATATATATTTATATATAATATATATATATATATACATTTGGAGCTGGGAGGTCGGCCAGGCCAACCTCCGCTCCTTTGGGGCTTTCTCCTCTTTATTTTATTTTATTATTTTTTTTTAATAACATATATAATATATATATATATATTTATATATATAATATATATATAGACATACATTTGGAGCTGGGAGGTCAGCCAGGCCGACCTCCGCTCCTTTGGGGCTTTCTCCCCCTTTATTTTATTTTATTATTATTTTTTTTAATAACATATATAATATATATATATTTATATATATAATATATATACATAGACATACATTTGGAGCTGGGAGGTCGGCCAGGCCGACCTCCGCTCCTTTGGGGCTTTCTCCCCCTTTATTTTATTTTATTATTATTTTTTTTAATAACATATATAATATATATATATTTATATATATAATATATATACATAGACATACATTTGGAGCTGGGAGGTCGGCGAGGCCGACCTCCGCTCCTTTGGGGCTTTCTCCCCCTTTATTTTATTTTATTATTATTTTTTTAATAACATATATAATATATATATTTATATATATAATATATATACATAGACATACATTTGGAGCTGGGAGGTCGGCCAGGCCGACCTCCGCTCCTTTGGGGCTTTCTCCCCCTTTATTGTATTTTATTATTATTTTTTTTAATAACATATATAATATATATATATATTTATATATATAATATATATACATAGACATACATTTGGAGCTGCGAGGTCGGCCAGGCCGACCTCCGCTCCTTTGGGGCTTTCTCCCCCTTTATTTTATTTTATTATTTTTTTTAATAACATATATAATATATATATATTTATATATATAATATATATATAGACATACATTTGGAGCTGGGAGGTCGGCCAGGCCGACCTCCGCTCCTTTGGGGCTTTCTCCCCTTTTATTTTATTTTATTATTATTTTTTTTAATAACATATATAATATATATATATTTATATATATAATATATATACATAGACATACATTTGGAGGTGGGAGGTCGGCCAGGCCTACCTCCGCTCCTTTGGGGCTTTCTCCCCCTTTATTTTATTTTATTATTGTTTTTTTTAATAACATATAATATATATATATTTATATATATAATATATATACATATATTTGGAGCTGGGAGGTCGGCCATGGCCGACCTCCGCTCCTTTGGGCCTTTTTGCCTAATTTTATTTTTTATTATTATTATTACTATCATATATTATCATATTTTGTTAATAATAACAATATAGGCTTTAAAATAAGGTTTAATTTGACTGACCCGTTTTTGTTGCTTTTCTTTGTTGCAGGCGTGGCTTGAGATTTCTCAAGATAGATCGCGCCTATTGAGCTTCATTTGACTTGTGCCCAGCTGTGGTTTTCCTTCCCTGATCTTCTATATTTTCTTAATTGGAGAACGGTCTAGGACTCTTGACCCTTGAATTATCGCCACTCCCATGCAAATGAGGGTGTTGAGTTTCTTCCAGCCATTAATCCATCTTTGATTTGTGGACGGCCTAGGGCACTTGACCCTTGAATTTTCGCAACTCCCACGCGAAAGAGGGTGTTGAGCTCTGAATTTTTCCTTAGCCCTTAGTCCATCTTCGGCTTGTGGACGGCTTAGGGCTCGTCACCCTTAGATTTTAGCCAACCCCTCACGCGAAGAAGGGTGTTAGCTAGAGTTTTTTCCGTGGCCCTTAGTCCTCTTTTAAGGACGGCCTAGGGCTCGTGACCCTTGGATTTTAGCAACTCCCACGCGAAGGGGGGTGTTAGCTAGAGTTTTTTCGTGGCCCTTAGTCCTCTTTTGAGGACGGCCTAGGGCTCGTGACCCTTGGATTTTAGCCACTCCCACGCGAAGGAGGGTGTTGGTTAGAGTTTTTTCCGTGGTCCTTAGTCCTCTTTTGAGGACGACCTAGGGCTCGTGACCCTTGGATTTTAGCCACTCCCACGCGAAGGAGGGTGTTGGCTAGAGTTTTTTCCGTGGTCCTTAGTCCTCTTTTGAGGACGACCTAGGGCTCGTGACCCTTGGATTTTAGCCACTCCCACGCGAATGAGGGTGTTGGCTAGAGTTTTTTTCGTGGCCCTTAGTCCTCTTTTGAGGACGGCCTAGGGCTCGTGACCCTTGAATTTTTCTCTGGCGAAGTGTTGGCCTTTGTGAGATTGTTGTTAGATGGAGAGAATCCGAAGTCTTGCCATTAGTCGTAAAAAAAAAGAGTACATAGAGGTGCGAGGAATTCCCTTCCTCATTGAAGAAACTTCCTTAAGTTTTGGACATTCCAAGTATGCTTCAAGGACTTGCCTTCCATGTCTTTTAGTCGATATGCCTCTCAGACTTAAGGATTCTAACACCCTAGCAATGCGCTGATTACACGCAGCTTTGTGAATTTGCAACAGGTCCCGGAGCTCATCCATCCCCAGCGGGCTGTTTTCCTTCTCTCCGGGACGGTGTCCAACTTCGCTCTCGGAAGCGATCCCGTGTAGGAGACCTTCTCCTATCATCCGACTTGGACTCAACTCTTCCTGAACTCATGCCTTCTTGGCCAACGAAATCTCGAAGGTAACCCCGGTTGATAAGCTCTTGAATCTCTTCTTTTAACTGGATGCAGTCCTCTGTAACATGACCATGATCGCGGTGAAATCGGCAATACTTCCTTTTGCTTCGAGTGTTGGGTGGAGACCTCAGCGGTGGAGGACGCCGCAAATAATCCTTATCCTCTAATGCCAGTAGAATCTCGGCTCGACTGGCATTGAGGGGAGTATAACTCATCGGGCTTCCACGTGCACCCCCAAAACCCAGGCGATTTGGAGCTCGGGAGAGGCGATAGTCCATCTTCTGCTCTGCCACTGGTTTTTTCTTCTCCTTTTCTCTTTCCTTCTTGTCAGGTTGTTCCGCCCGCTTCACCTTCATCACCTCTTCGACGTTGATGTACTTGTTAGCCCGGGCTAAGGCCTCTGTGAAAGTACGAGGTGGAGTCTTGGCCAAGGACTGAGCAAATGGCCCAGCTCTCAAGCCATTCTAAAGAGCCACCATTGCGATTCGCTGGTCGAACTCATCGATACTCAATGCTTCCTCGTTGAACCTAGCCACGAAATCCCTCAGGGATTCACCCCGGTTCTGCTTGATGTTCACCAGAGCCATGGAAGACTTTCGGTGGCGCTTCAAAGGAGCGTAGTGGGCTAAGAAACAGGTATTCAGCTCTTCCCAGCAGTTGGTAGAACGATGGGGAAGGCAAGAGTACCAGGTCCGGGCATGTCCTCCCAAAGTAGCCGAAAATGCCCGACACCACATTGCGTCCGACCCCGATTGCACCAGCATGTGAGAGGAGAAAAGCTCGACGTGGTCATAGGGATCTGTACTTCCGTCATAGAGCTTGATGGAGGGGATACGAAACCTTTCCGGTGGAATCTCTGCCATGATGCCCTTACTCAAGGGTTGGTTAGAGCCGAGGTAGAGCAGCTCTTCCTTTCCCTTCTTGAGTCCCTGGACTTGTTTCTCTAGGAAACGCAATCGTCTCTCCTGCGAAGTCCCTCTCTCTCGCGTAGGGGCAGAAGTGGATCCTGCCGCTTCAGAGGAATGGATTTCCTGACCCGTCTGGCGGGATTAACGAGCCTCCCGAGTAGGAGGAGGAGACTGATGCTCCACCCGCTGAGAGGGCACATGAGAACGATGCTGCTCGGTCTGGTGTAGATAACCAGTCAACAACTCAGTTAGTTGTTGGACCTGGTTTTCCAACCTAGTGAGTCGGTCCTCCGGCATTGGATTGGCTGGAGGTGGTGGATTCTCTCCTTGTTGCAGGGCTTCTAGATTGGCTCCGACCTGGCTGCGAGTCACGTCTCTTCGGGGAGCCATGTAGTTAGTTATGACAAGGAGCGAAAGTCGTGTGACACTCGTGGAAAGACCGAGGTCCGAAGTGAGGAGTTGAAGTCCGAAGCGCGAGGTAAGGAATGAAGAGGCTAGCGAGTCTGGACGTCAGGCCCCACGGTGGGCGCCAAATGATGATGGTTTTTGGGACCGACCACCACGTGCCACCTCTGCGACTGGACCTCGGGAATGGAACCTCGGACTTGGGGATGTCGGACCTCGGGCGTAGGACCTGCAAGACAATGGAGGGCCGGGGCTTGGATCCCCTAGGGTGGACTCCGACACTCAAATCAGTAGAGTAAATGCAGGTAGAAGTAAATGAAAGAGCTGTCGAGCTTAGGTATACCTGGCGAGAGTCCTTGTCTTTTATAGGCGAACCCATTTTGGGATACCCGAGATAAGTGGGCACGACTCCCGAGAATCTCGGTCCAGTTGGAACGGGTCTTGCGGTTCGGCCCGAATTTCTCGGACTCCGTTTTGGAGTGTTGACTGGCCACGTGTCGGTCTCTCAGGTGATCCACATGGGAGGTGAGACTATCAGCGCGTAGGGGTATTCTAGTAATTTAAGTTGGTGCCACATCAGAATGTTTTACTCAGAGTCGAGAAAAATAGTCAAAACAGTGGAACAAACCATTCCTATTAGACAAGAATATGAAACCTTACGATTGTTTGATCCAGGAATAGTAAAGTACAAAGAAAATTATAAATTTTTACATATAAGCTTACTACAAATAGCCTTAAAACCCTTAACTAATGAAGGATTAAATGCTTATACATTAATAGAGTTAAGACACTATAGACATTTAAATTTTGCCGATTCTCTTTTAGGTCTGATTGAGTCTAGTTTATGCAATGGTCCACATTTAGTAATCTCTATACTAGAAAATTAATATATGTAACTACTACTCCCTGAAGATCAGATGCATGCATTTACATCTGGGATAAATGGACAGCATTCGCTAGTCAAAATAAATAATAATATTAAATTGAATCTTGACGCTCCTATAAAAGGATGGGTGTGACATGCATTGTTGAAGCAAGTCCCAAATCGTATTTAAAATTTCTACTCTTAACATTTGGTGGCACCATATGTAGAAAACATTAAATAAAACGTTGTGTAATGGCAAGCAGAGAAAGATGTGTGGAGCTGTGACTAATTAAAAAGCAGTAGATCTGAAAGGGAACAGCATCATTGGTGAGCTCGCTGCTAGAAATATAATGTGGGAATCATTTTGGAGTCAGTGGCATGATGGTTGGGACAATTGTAGCCAGATCTATTAATGTAGTTATTAAAGGGAAAGAAAAACATCACGCACCGCTACCACTTGTTGTACAAGAACAAGGTAGGAGTAGCCAACCTCCTCTGGAGGAACTAGTTCATAATCCACCACCAGGGAGAGAAAAAGTGGCAGAGAATTGAGAGAATGGAGTTAAGAGGGAAGGTCACTGACGAGATCAACAGGCTCTAGCTAGAAGTAACGGTGACAACTAACACTACTCATAATAGCTTTGGAGTTTGGAAAAGAGGAAATCCGTTTTTCAGAAGACATCTTGGGGGACCCTTTACCGCAGGGGTTCAAGCTCCCTATTGTCCCCGATTATGATGGCACCACAAATTTGAAAGACCATTTAGAGAGGTTTGAATATACCATGCTACTCTACAGATTTCTAGATGATGTCATGCATCTACGTACAAGGTGTTCCTAATTACGCTAAAAACCAATGACCAAGCATGGTTCACCCAAACTATAGTTACATATCACTACCCAGAGTAAATAACCCTATTATTAACCTTGAATCTTGAAGGTCATATAAAAGGGATGGGCATGGAAAGCAATGTTGAAACAATTCACAAATCAAATTCCAAATTTCCACTCTTAAATGCAGCAATTCTTGTAGAATATGTTCACTATACACTTATGTTGGTATAAGTTGATGAGGTACATTGATGGGTTACATTCGTCACCTTGAAAAACAATCAAAAACTATGGTGTGATCATTTCTAATTCTGAGTTCAAAATTTTAAAAGTGTCAAGAGAACCTAACTATTATGGAATCAGTCAATACAACTATAGCCTGTTTGCTTGGATCCACGGCATCTACTCTAGAAGCGTGTGATCGACTACACAACACTTATGCCAATAAAAAGCGAATAACACAAATGGCAAGAAATGACTAGGTATTAAATCTGAAAGTATATATTTGAAGGGAACATTAATTTATCAAAGGACTATGAATCAACAATGAATAGGATACATAAACTTTAGTCGACAGGATGCGCTTAATTTTGTTAGAATCGGGTTGTTTGTCAAATGTGTGGCAAGATTGGTCAAACTACAAGGTTCTAAAGATAGATCACATCTGCCTTCGGTTTTCAAGCCACAAATTAACTTCATGGACCATTATTAAGTCAAATGGGTTCATGGATTACTTAGAAAAAATTGCCAGTAAGCAAAATACAGGATGTCTAAAAAATCCTTAATTCCAATGAAATATGATAAGGATTCCATCAAGCTGACGTGGCTAAAAAAAAGTTAAACATTGTCGAGGGCATCGTCTAAAGGTAGAGGCTAGCTCTATTAGAAGGAGTGGGTCAGTAAATTAAATCTTTTTTTTTTTATCTTTTGAGGAAAAAAAAGGATAAACTCGAAAAAAATTTATTTCGTTATAACTTATTTTTAATTTTATGATTTATAAATTGGATTAAGCTCCTCGTAGAGAAAAGGTTAGAGAAAGTTTTATCAAAATTAATAATTTATTTTTGAATTAATTTTTCATCTTTGCCCACCCTTTTTCATCCTATCTTGCCCATTCTCTCTTTCTCTCTCTCTCTCTCTCAAACCCACCCTTGCAGATTGTCGCGTCTGCTATCTCACCCCCATCGCCCCGCCATCATCGCACCACAATTGCCCCTTCCCACCATCGTCGCCCCCACCAGTCCCCCCAGTCGAGTCACACATACATTTATATATTTATAAATTTTTCTTTTTTCTGCTTTAATTTTTCTATTTGCTTTTGTTGTTTTTTTATGTGGTGATGATGATGATAATTTGGTTGTAAAAATGAAAAATTAAGAACGAATGATGATGATTTTAGTTCTTGTAATTCTGAAAATGAAAAATTTGTTATTTGAGTGTAAATTTAGTCTTTAAAAAATTAGAATTTATGTAATTAATTTTATATTGTGAAATTTATGTAATATAATTAATTTTATATTGTGTAATATATTTAAAAAATTATCTTTCATGATATTTTATGTAAAATAATTAATTTTATATTGTGTACTGTAAGTTACAATTCATGAAATATAAAAGAGTGTTTCTAAGTTCACTCTAAATTTGGATAGAATCACATTCTCACTATTTTAGTTTAAAAGGCTTAAAATAGTTTTGTTTTCATGAGTTCATTTGATTTTGAGATTTCCCAATTCCACCCCCCACCCCAAAGAAATCATTCTAATTTTTGTACTAACACGATGCACAATCACAAAAACATATCCATGCTGCTTATGGGTAAGCAGAAGATTTAAAGTAAAATTTTAATTTTAACTATGTATTGACATTCGGTATGATAGGACAAGAGAGTGAAAATAGTATTGACATTCGGTATGATAAGCCTGTGATTTCCAATGATCAAAGATAATTATCTGAGACCTTTATCCCCATCCACCAACATACTCAAAAATCAACAGAATTCAACGACCGTATCTCCATAGATCTAACTATAAACTTTCGACCAAACTCAACCCACGTGTAAATTTTTGGCCGAATTTTGGTAATTTTTTAAATATATTACACAATATAAAATTAATTACATTACATAAATTTCACAATATAAAATTAATTGCATAAATTCTAATTTTTCAAGGACTAATTTTGCACTCAAATAACAAATTTTTCATTTTCAGAATTACAAGAACTAAAATAATTACAAACAAAGTAATATATAGACATTTTTGTCTTTCTCAACACCGTCTTTAATCATTTTCCGACTACATTCACTAGCGGGTAAATTTCGTTCCCCGACCACATCATATAAACTTGATATTCTATAAGCCCGAATCTCAAACTCCTCACATAATCAAATAAAAAAATAGATTCTCAATTTTTTATTTTCACAACCAAATCATCATCATCACCACATAAGAAAAACAACATAAACAAATAGAAAAATTAAAGTAGAAAAAAGAAAAATATATAAATGTATGTATGACTCCCCGGGGGGGTTGACCCGGTGGGGGCAGACGGCAAGTGAAAGGGTTGGGGGGGGCCAGCGGGTGAGGGTGACCAGCTAGGGGCGATGGTAAACTGGAAATCCTTCAACTAACATGCCACGTATACAACAATCCATAGAATGCATAAGAGATGCTCTCATAACTCCACTTAGGAGCCTCCCACCACATTAATTCAGATCTTCAAAAACTTTCCATTCACTCCAAATATGGTGGTAATGACAACAAAATCATCGGTGTTGTAATGGTGGCCATTGAGTAAGCATAGGGAAAAAAAAAAAAAATTAAGCGAGAAGATAAAGCTAGGGCCGATGGGATCATGGCTAGGAGACATGGACGACGAGGGGTAGCTAGGGGAGGGAGACGAGAGGGTTTGGAAATAAACTTCTTAATTTCCAAACCGTCTTTCTTCTATAGTAAGGAAATTAGCGTAACAGTATACCTTCTACCTTAACCACCTTTCTTCTACATTTTTTTTATATTTTTTGAGAATGAGAAACATCTCAAACTTGGTTAGAAATTTGTAATTAATGTTTATCCAATAAAAGCAACAAGATTCATTATAGTGTTTCATCTAGTATGAGTGTTAAAAAACGAGCTTATTTACCCAGAGGCTTAGGGTCTGCCACAAATTGGATTCCAAATCACATCCATGCATGTGTTTAAATTCCTTGGTTACAAACTCTCCCATATATAATTCCTATTCCTATATATATATATATATATATATGCAGCTATAATCTTAATTCTAACTTCAAATTAAAGTTTTAATGATTGACATGCATGCACTAGCTACTTGGGGAACAGATGTTTTCTTTTTGTAATTAAATACTTTACAATTGAATACTTCAATAACTTGTGTTAAGATATTCTTAATACGTGAAAAAAAAAAAAAAAAAAACATTATTAGAAAGGAGAATGGGCATGTATTCCGCCTCATAAATTCATCTAGTCAAAACATATACGACACACCTAAAGACCTTCAAAATTCATAAAAATTATAATAAAAAGTCTGAACTATGAACAATATGAAGATCTATCACTACAACAAATTTTGGATTAAGAGGCATTTAAAAATGCCTTAATAGATAGTCTATTAGGGCATTTTAACTATTAAGGCATTAATAATAATGCCCCATGTAACTGTGCCCTAAAAACGTATTGAGGCACTTACAAATACCTTAAAAACAACTATAAATTTAAGTTTGTTGCGACACTTAAAAATGCCTCAAAAATCACTATAAATTTATTTTTCATATCCCTCACAAGGCCTTCTCTTAATTCTAACTTACTTCTCCCTCGACTCAAACCCTGAACCTTTCCTTCTTCTTACACACGCATGACCACCTAATCTGCACATCATCTTATTAATATATGTGCCTATGTTTATTTTATAGTATATCTAAGTTTCATTAGAATTATTCTATTGGGGCACTTAAGATTTGTCTATTAGGACACTTCATCAGAGTGTCTTGTTAAAATTATTTTAATGGGGCATTTCAAAAATTCTGCCCTATTAGATTTATCTATTAAGACACTTATACTTATCTATTAGGGCATTTCATTGTTGTGCCTCATTAGAATTGTTTTATTGGGACACTTTTTAAATTGTGCCTTAAAATGATATTTTATAGGGCACTTAATTGTTGTGCCTCATTAAAGTTATTGTATTGGGGCATTTTTTTAGATTGTGCCTTAAAATGGTATTTTAGAAGACACTTTCTAAAAAATGCCCTAAAAAATATGCCTCAACAAATCATTTTTGTTGTAGTGTATATTACGATTGCAAAATCGCCTACTATAATATTTCTATTAAAAGAAAATTGAAACTTATTGGTTCCACTATAATTCTCATTTTCATCTAAATACATATTTCCAAATTCATTTATTCTTATTTGACAAATTTTGTTCATTTTTCCTCTTTCTCCATTGATACATGCACGTGATATCAAAATTGTTGTGAAGGGTTGTTAATTAGAAAAGGAAAAATTGTTAGGACCCTTTTATTTCATATGAAGGGGATCCAATTCCGATTCTAATAGATAGGCCCAAAAATCCTCACGAATTAAGATTGGTGTTCTTAATAAAAGCCAAAAGCACCAATTTCAAATTCTAAATATTCTAAATTATGTTTATTATCATGTAATCCTCATAGATTATAACCTTGTAAATATACTAATAACATGAAAAAAAAAAAATCAAACCTTATCTTCAATTACGTACAAAATTAAAGAGATAGGGTTAAAGAGAGAACCTGTGGCTGTAAACCCAGCCAGAAATCCCTCCAACTCTTTCCATGGCGTTCCTCCATCTCACCACTTTTTCCACTCCAAATCTTCTCTCCAGATCCTCAATGTCCTTCTCAAATGGTCCTTTCAATCTCCGTACATCCGACGGATCAACTTCAAAGAACACCGGAAGCACAAGTTTTCTCAGCTCGCAAATTCTCGCCAGCTCCTCCAAGCACCACCGGGAGGATGCATACTTAGGCGATATAACAGCAATAGTTGCAGCCGAATCCTCAATCGCTTCTAGCAAACTCGGCGCTATTTCGTCGCCCCGATCCATTCCTTCATTGTCTAGAAAGACTCGGATGTCATTCTTGCGGAGACTATTGCAAAGACCATTAGTGAATCCGTCTCCGGTATCTTCTCCTCTGAAGCTCAAGAACACGTCCCATTTTAGCCGGAACGCCGGAGTCGACTCCATAACACCGTCTTTTTCCTCCATTTTTTTCCCTCTCCGGCGGGTTCTCAAACTTAATTTATCTACTTTTTCCTTTTTGACAACTTGTTTTGTAATTTCATGTATATGGGATGGGAATAAATTAGGTTGTGAAAGAAGTTGTCTGGGGGAGTTGTTCGTCTAGCGGTGTCCGTGGGGCCATATATGTACCAGAATGCCATGTACGTGACTGTGAAAGGCCTTGCGTGTGAATACCCACCCGCAAGAAGGGAAAATTACATAAAATGTCCCAAACTTGTGAATAATGCAGTTCTGATCTGATTAGTCTCATTTTGACATTTGAACCTCCTCCCCATTCTCTTTCTTTCCCTTTTTTTTTTTTTTTTTATGTAAAAACGTCCTCAAGTTAGACAATTTGTCTATTTGACCTAAAAGTCACGTGCAATAAATTTTAAATCTATTTACTACGTCATATCTCATAACTCATTTAATTGACAAGTCTAATTATTATTGATGTTATTAATAGGTCATAAACAATAATCAACTGGACCAAATATCTTTATTACTTTGACAATCATCATTATAAGATATCAAAAATCATTTGTATTTAACTTGTCATTCAGACTGTAATTAATGGTCAAATAGATAAGTTAGTTTGGGGAGATAAAACGTTGGTATCATTTGTATAGTCAACCAATCATCAACTTTTCATTGTTAATTTTGTTTATATGGTTTGTTTTAGCTTATGGAGCAAATGATTTATGATGCAAAGAGAAATTTTACTTTCAAAAAAAATTACTTTGTGATATACAATGTGAATTGATGACAAATTGAGATCAGGGGCAAATTCAAGAATGAATTTGGGGGAGGACTAGTTCTCAAATTCATAGGTCATATCAGTCTCCTCCTTCTCCAAATGAGCTAGATCTAAAAGGCAAATCAGAGAGATATTTAAGGCTGGCACGGGTTGTAGCTTGCATGCTTATCCCCTAAATTCACCCCTGGTTGGGATTGTTTCTTATTGATGATGTTAATTATTTACATTAAACTATGATCTTTTTGAAAGGTCACACCTAATTATCTAAGAAAATTGTCATACTAATACCGATAATTTGCATATCAATTTTTGTAAAAATTATAGCGATTGATGGGGTTTTTTGGGAGGTAAGGATTAAAAATTTCACTTTATCACCTAATTTATGTATTTATTTTTTTATTATTTTAATATTTTATAAGCTATTTAAATTTAGAATATAAAAATAAAATAAAACATAATAATAACAGCAATTTCGAGACATTGGGTATGAGGATTCTTCATCCCATTAAGGGTACCATAATGAAAAGATAAGGTAAATCCACGCAAATTGCCATAACTTTGATAGCAAGTAAAGTTGTTTTTTTTTTTTAGGTTTATATGCATATAAATTTACTAATTTGTGACTTGATTCTTATGGGTAAGAGTATTGCTATATTGTTTGTATGGGTAGCTTAACTGGTCACAATTAAAGGCACAAAGTACCTTTAAGGTGAAGTCTGAGATAACAATTAAGGATCGAATCTCGTTAGTGATAGTGTGAGAACAATCTCTGAAAATGAGATAAACTCCTTGTATGTAATGAATATTAATATAATCAGTGTATTCAGAATCAGATGTAAGGACGCCTAAAGTGAACAAATCACCTCTTTACCTATTTAACTTCGTATGTGATTCACTACTTTCATATCTACTTGGTAAGATTTATAATGATGGTGATGGCAGTGGGTAGGGTCACAGGTGCTGGAATGGCGATGGTTTTGTTGTTGAGACTTGTGAATGTTCTAGATATCTATAGATCTGACTAGATTTTAAAAAATTGGGGACCATGGTGATAATTTTCAAAAGTAAAAGTTGAGACTTGAGACTCATCTAGATGTGATGTCAGTAAACATGATCAGATTTTCAATTGTAATGTCGTACCATCAGTTGGCGTAATTCGAAAGGTACTTTGCAACTTAAAATTATAATTAATTTTTTTTAGCTAATGTAACTTTTCATTTTTTATCTCTCAAAACGTTCGATTAGGTATATAAAAGGACTGTTGATGTTCTATACATCATTAAAATAAATTAATTTTAAAGAATTCTCTCAACTATTTATCCCAATGATATTTACCCATTTAACTATTACTGTTAAACTCCTTTTTTATGCAAATAAAAAACTGGAGGAGCTGATTTTGTGGAGATACTGCTGGAATTTTTCAGGAGCAAGAAGGCCAAAACGGCGCCGTTTGGAGCGCCCAAATTGAAGTCAAATGGCAGCTGGAGGCTGCCACGCGTTGCATGCTGAAGGATTGAAGCAGCCTTGTCCGCCCATCTCTTCTATCTTTTCTTCAATTTTTCATTCATTTTCAGCCAAGTATGTCCTCTCCAATTTTAATTGCTTTGCAGCTAAGTAAATGAAGTGAAGTGAAGGTTATGATTAGCATTTCAGGAACTTCAACGAATTAATTGAGTATAGCAATATTTTATATTTAATCTTTTTACAAAAGAAATTTCTTAAACCTGCTAATATCAGTTGATAAATATAAATATTTTTATAATTTTTGTATTATTTTTGTTCTATTGGCCGCCTCTCTATCGAAAAATTGGCGTTATAAAATTCCATTTTATTGGAAGTTCTCAAAAAATAATAGAAATTATAATTTTTTTTAAATCATAAAAAAATAACAACAATAATCTCTCTTAAAAATAAAAAAAATACTCTAAGTATTTTTAACTCTCTATTTTTTACTCTCAAAATGAAATACTTGAGATGAATATATAACAAATGAGCTGAGAAAACTTATAAACCTTTTTTACGAGTTAAAAACATATTTGACGCAATAATCTTTTATTGTAGAATTTTCTTCTCCCCAAATATCAATTTTGTAGCCACTATTTGAATTACGACTGCTACAAACTAATTGCAATTGTGGTTGCCAGCTTTCTTTCTCTTTCACTGTTTTAATTTTTGCTTGAGTGCTTTCAATTACTTTCAATTATTCTTTGTCCTTTTTTCCTTTTCTTTTACAAATGTCAAAAAAGGCTACCCTTCTTTGACTTCAACACATAAAGTAATAGAATAAAAATTTTGCTATCAAAAAAATAGAATAGGGACTACATAGAAGCTTGGAACAATATATAGAATGAGAATCAACAACACTTAAAAAAAAAAAAAAAAAAAGGCCTGCCCCCTTTTTTTTCCTGGGACAATTGGTGATTGCTTCCCAAATTGTAAAAATAGAATTAAAGCAATTTCTAAAAAGATGTTTCTATCACCAACAAACTAAAAATTACTCTAAAAAATGACATAAAAAAGATGTTTTTTTTTCTTGAAATTGAATTTTTGATGCAGCTTAAATTTTTTGTAAAGGCTAAGTGTTCTTTCTTTTCTCTTTGTTTCATTATGCCATGAGAAGTGTAATTAGGGTTTAATTTGTTTTGTTGTTATTAGAATTCTATAATCATATTTGTTGAAAATAATTTTTTTTTCTTATCAATATTGTGCTTGTTTGTTGGACCGTACTAATCCATTGGACGCCCAAAGCCTAGCACCGAGCTTGGCACTAGGCTAGATCTCAACCCAAGATGCCCCAATAACCTTTCTATCTAAGGTGAGATCCTTACACTAGTAAAAGATCTTATTAACTCCGAGCAACTTGCACGTTGATCCTCGATCAGCTCCTAATCTCTCTCAAATTCAAGATCCTCGGAGATAGCTTTTATCATCATTATGTATTTTGGCTTCCTATCTTCCGATGATGGTTGGTGACACGCAAGACACCCTCAGCTCTATATAAACCAGTTTGATCACAAGACAATGTATATTCTTTCCAAGCCTTACTCTGAACCCTCACTGATTTGAGTATCAGAGTGCTTGCAGATGTCAACCACCTTTGCCAAATCACGGCACTCCATCATTGTAGCAACCAATCTTACCAACCCTATTAGGCTAGAAGGAACATTTAGCGCCCACTGTGGGATCAGACAAAACTTACGTGCCCCACAAGATGAATCCTTAGTCTTTTTTGCAAATTATCCATGGTTAAAACCAGAAGTCACAACAACATGGCCCCAAATCAGGAAATTTCAAATACCACCATCAACCATCAACCAACAAATTTAGCAACCATGGAGGCTCTCTTCCAAACCATTCAACAGCTTCTAGATTAACTTACCGAGTTAACCTTCAACCAGCAACGTGACCAGCACAATGAACGGGTTAACAACGATGCAAAAGTTAGTCGTCACCAACAGCTTCAAGCCACTCACACTCCTACTCCCCACTGTCAGCATCCTTGTACATTCCGAGTCACCCTTTCTCGGAGTTCATCATGTCCATCCCTTTGCCAGAAGGATTCCGTCTTCTTGATACATTGGAGTTGTATGACAGAACCATTGATCAAATGAGCACTTAACAATGTTCAACTCATTGATGCTATTAAATAGGGGAACTGATCCGATCATGTGTTGAGCTTTCCCTAGCACATTAAAAAAGTCCTCCATGTTATGGTTTTCCACTCTAGAATCAGGCTCCATCCACAACTTCTCTGAGCTCACTACATGCTTCCTTGCCCACTTCTCCATTAATTGAGCTCATCATAAAACCTCGCCCAACCTCATCAACTTGAAGCAAGGAGAAAACGAGTCATTATGAACTTTCATGCACCAGTTCAACCAAGAGGCCATCCAAATTAGGGATCTCAAATCGGCTATCTTATTGCACGCCATCATGGCGGGGCTAAAGCCCAGGCCCTTCACTGATTCTCTGGCTCAGAAGCCTCTCACTGACCTTGACGAGCTCTAAGTGTGAGCAGCTGATTATATAAATATGGAAGAAATATCAACTGTTAAATGTAGTAGCTCCCAACCACAAGTCCAACCACAATCGAACCAGCGATCAAGCCTATCCATTGAGTATCACCACCATCCGAAGAGAGACCCCAGTCGCAGAAGAAATAACAGGGACCATTTTAGAGGGAAAAGAATGCCAGCTAGGGGACTCGAGCCACCCTAATTGCGCTACGATGTTTATACCATACTAATAACTATGAGAGATCAGATCTTCCAATAAGTGTACGATTTGAGGATAATTCCACTTCCCGAGGTTAGAGCTCAGCTTAACTCTAGCCCCAATGTAGACACTATCAAGCAATGTGATTATCATCGTATGTTCGATCACATGACAGAAGAATGTACTACCCTCAAGGATTAGATTGAGAAGTTGGTAAAATAAGGCCACATTCACTGGTATGTTTATAGGAGGCGAAAGCAGAGTTGAGAGCTGCGTGATGATCAATGCTTGAGAAGAAGCTGTAGCCCACAGAGAAGACCCACAACCGAAAGAGGTCAGGAAGTGATGTGAGAATTTATTCACACATTTATTAGTCACAATTGAGTAGTGTTTTTAGTATTTTATGTATTTTACCTAGAATTGTCTAGTGTTTTGAGTTTACTTTATATATATATATATTTAATTTTTTGTATTTCTTGTTATTTTATAGGAATATTATTTGGAGTTTGGGTTAAAAAATAAAAATAAAAATAAAAAATAAGATATAATTAATACTATAAATTAATATTATAATATAAATAAAAATAAATAGTATAAATAATTAATATTATAATATAATTAAAGTTAATATAATTAATAGTATATTAAATATTAAATATTAAATATTATATTTTATTATATTGTATTATATATATGTGCGAAGTGGCATGAAGTTGTGAAGTAGAGCTGTGCGTGGAGGCCTTGTATATATATATATATATAATATTAATATATGGGATTGGGAGGAAATTAAAGAGGCAGAATTTGGAGAAGCTTTGTGCGGCAAAACTTGAAGCTGGAAGCACAAGAGAAGGGAAAAGTAAAGGAATTGGTGGAGCAGCGGACGAAAGGGACTTGGAGATTGAAGACTGCGCATGAAAAGAATTGGACAGAAGTTGGGAGCAGCGCACACAACAGTAGCCAAGACGCACACGCCGGTAACAGATTTAACACTCAGATCTTGAACAAATTTGGGCTAGGAATTTTTTTTTCTTCATTTTTATTTAATTAATTTTTTTATACACCCACTGTTATTTTGGATTTTAATTAATTTTGTCATGAACTAATTTGTTAAACTAATGCTATGGATTGGTCGAAACTATGATAGTGTATTTTTTTTTTATAATTTTATGTGACTGAATAATTTGAATTATGTTGAGTTGTATGGTATTGAATTTAATGGTTATGAATAATCGGATACTATTTACATGATTTGATGTCTAATTTTGAGACTGAGAGGAGATAGGTTGAGAATTGCATCGTAGGTACCATACACCATAAAGTAAAATCGACTAAAAATAGAATTCAGTTATTAATAGAATTCATAAAAATATAGGAAGTTATTAAATGAGAATAAATTTGTTATAACCTATAAATAGAGTAACGAATACGTTAAGAGATTTCACCGTCATATACTCAATTTACCAATTCATTCACATAAAAATCTATGATTTGCATTGCATTGCTAGGTTCATACATTTGTCTTAATTATTAAAATTCACTAATTTCTTTTATTCAATTTGGCTTCTAAATCAATTTTATTTTATTAATTTAATTTATTAGTTTAATTTATTTTTTTTATCATTCTTGGTCTTTATTAAAGCTAGAATTTCTAATTGTCTAAATAATATATAAAGCTTGAAAATTTGGTATTTGAAATATTTCCTTATGGGAACGATATTCTTACTCACTATTGTATTACTTGTGCGACCTGTACACTTGTGGTATATTTTAGGGCGATCAAATTTTTGGCGCTGTTGTTGAAAAAAATATTTTTCAATATCAAATTAATTTTTTTTCTTTATTAATTTAGATTGTATACATACTTTTTGTGAGTGTTTTCCTCTTATGTGATTTTTTTTATATTTATATTTATATTTATTTTATTTTATCACTATTTTAGCTAAAACATAGTCGGATCCAAATATGAATTCTAGACAAACTATCTGTTGGAATGCAACCCACATAGAAGTCTAGAATTCATGTAGTCAACCCCACATAGTGGGATAACGGCTGGATATGTTGTTGTTGTTGTATCACTATTTTAGCTATCTTACACCTACTAAGTAGTAATTGGGATATGTTAACCACTTTGACGCCAACCAAACACTTTTGGTCTACAATAAGAATCTCTTTATCTCCTTGATGTACCCCAAAAGACTTTGAGTGACAACTAGCATTATGTCAGGGTGATCCGACCAATAATGAAGTCTTACTTCAGTAATAAAACATATTTGGGCTTTTGATTCCCGTGTACTATAATCTCTCAATCAGTGTTTCTGCAATCAAGACCACCACTGATCGCATAAGATGTTCACCTCATGCTGGAGATCGATGGATCCTATTAGCAATCACCTGTGTCCATATGCCACTACAAAAGGACCACATAATGCATCTCCCACCCATTGACCGAATGGTTCTTAGCAACAACAAATCCCTGACACCAACACATGAGATAACTGTGTTGCCTTCGGTCAAAAAGACCAGTAACACAATTGAAGCCTGTGATAGACCATAGATTCTCCCAGCCAAGTGATCTATCACTTGTGTCACATTCAATAAGAATTCCACTAACACCTACCCATATGTATACTATACCCATTTCATAGATTATGGCATGTGACTCATCATCCTTTATTATTAGTATCTCATACTAATCAAATATAGTATCCCATGTGTCATTTCGCACTCGACTAATCAAAATCATCATCTGAGAAGTCTAAGGATTAGGAATAACCACTAAGATATCCTTATTACAAAGGTCAATTTTCACATATTCTTAACACTTAAGAATAAGACCTTCAAAATGAAATCTAATGACTCATTCATATATAATGATTGGACAGCTATGAATGAAGATATAACCTCAAAATATGAAAACACATTTTGTCATATATCTATATAATAAGGGAGGATGGTTTTTGATGGTTGAGATTAATTTTCAAGAAGTTCAATGGCTGAGATCAATACATTTCCCCCCCAAAACCATCCCATCCTCGACACTCACACACTATTCCCTCTTTGGCCAACGTACACTCACACAGCTAAGTCTTTTACAATGGCCTTCAAAATTTAAAAATATTTGGGCATTGGGATTGTGGCCGAGAGAAGAAGAGAGAGAGAGAAGAAAGAACAGATGGCCGAGAGCAATCGCGAGAGAGAGAAGACTGATCGGTGGCAGCGACGAGTTGCGGCGGAGGCATCGGTGACCGGCGATGGCGGTGCAGCGAGTAGGGCAACAGCAGTGACTGGCCATTGGTCTTCTTCTTCCTTTTCCAGTCGTCGTCGCTTGCCTCTGTCGCGCCTTTCTGTCGGAGGAGAGAAGGCAGAAGGCCCAGAAATCAACAGTTTCCATCTCTATCTTTCTCTGTTTTTGATCTCTATATGCAGAATCAACTTAGTTTTTGATCTCTTTATATGAGGAATGCATATTTGTCCGCTTAATAGATTTCTGTAAATGTTCAAGTTGCTTCCACAATCATCGATTTCTTTTTATGATACATGCCACCTGTTTTTTGTTTTTGTTTTCTGTCAGTGAGAGTTAAAGTTTCCAAGAAAATAAAAATAATAACACTACAATCAATGGGTGTATTTGTAATATATATAATAACACCTATATGTAGTGTGTATTTTTCATGGGATATATATATATGTAGTGTGTGCTTATATATGTAATATATGTATGTGTGTGTTCTGTGCATACATGTATATGTGTGTGTGTGTGTAAATGGGTGTGTGTGTTCTGTGTATACGTAATATATGTATGTATGTGTTCTGTGTAAATGGGTGTGTGTATATATATGTCAATGGGTGTATGTGTGTGTTCTGTGTATGTGTATTTGTAAATGGGTTTTCTTTTTTCATCCTCCCTCTCTACCCAACACATTCCCTCTTTGCCAAACCCACTCTCTGCCTGCCTCCCGTTCTCTCTCTCTCTCTCTCAAAGCCCCTACATCGCCGCCCCTGCCGTCCACCGTTGTCACCCCTATCTCTCTCTCTCTATTTCATCTCTCTCTCTCTCTCTGTTTATAGATATACATGCAGCCGCCGGCCACGTTGTTGGGGGAGGAGGGTGCTGAGGGTTGGGGGGAGGGGTGGTCTGGAACTAAGGGGAGGGCGTGGGCTGGGAGGGATACCCTCTCCCTGGCCACTTTTTTTATTTTTCATTTTATACTTCATATTTTTTTGTTGTTTTTTTATCTTACACTTATAATTTGTGTAAAAATATTTTTATAAAAATATTTAAAGTTAGATAAAGTAGAGGCACGGGTTATTCAAAGTAAAAATATGTGTATGTTGTGTGCGTGTGTTCTGTGTGTATCTATGTATATATCATGTATATGTGTGTGTGAGTGTGTTTGTGATGTTTCCTTTATTATATAGATGTGTGTGTTGTGTGTGTGATGTTTACAGTGTGTATATGCATGTGTGTGTTGTGTGCGTGTGTACACACCCATATATATAGATAATATACCAATCTTTGTTTTTCTTTGGAACTGAAATTTTTTGTTGTTTTTCTTTTAGTTTCATTGAGATTTTGTTGGTAGTTATGTCAATGAGGGGAAAGTTGAAATCTTTTCCTAGGTTAGAATTTGTAATGGAGTGTGTCGAATTATTCTATGTGATTTTATTTTATGTCAGTTTTTATGTGTTATTAATCGAATTAAAATAAGAGATATTGTTTACATACAAACATAATACATTGATGTTTTACTATTTTCTTTAACAAAAAAGTATTATATAATTAGTTTTGATTTTAATTTAATACATACGTATTATCTTTGTTAATAATATTAATACAAATATATTTACAATATATTTTCATATTGTGTTTTATATTTTAAAACAAATGCTAATTTCTACAATTTGAACTATTTTAGTATTTTTAATATATAAATAGTAAATACCATCATTTTATGTAATATTATTTAATTGATATTCCTTAATTAAATTTAACTAATTGATTAGATCGAATTCATAAATTAATGGTTCTTTTTTTTTCTTAAAATTTTTAGATAATGTATTTTGGTCTATTAGTTTGAATTTCTCAATTTGTAAACATATTATATTTGTTAATAATATTAATACAAGGGATGTCACTTTTTTGTTAAAGAAAATAGTAAAAAACAAACCAACGATATTTTGAAAAACAGATTCTTTGGATGTCTATTTAAATTTTTTTTTCAATTGGACATGATTTTCTAATTTTTATATTTTGTAAATAAATTTTTTGGGATATCTTTGTGATTGTGAAATTCATTTGAGTTGTGTGGATATAAAGAAATGATGATTTATGAGTTTTAATTTATAGAGATGTTAATTTTTTTTATATTTAATTTATAATTTTAATATTAGATTTTGTTTTTCGCTTTTATTCCATATAATATAGTTTTAGTTTTAATTAAGAATTTTTTTGTAAATTTATTTTTAATAAAAAACTAAATCTACATATCGATACTTTTAATTACAAACAACTAAAAATAGCCTTTTCATAAAATAAAAATAGAATAATTTTTAATGTAAGACTATTTTAATAAAAATAGAATTATTTTAAATTTAAAATGTCATTATTTTATGTTGATTGTTAAAATTATTATTATTAATAGGGATAACCGGTGCGTTTAGGTAAACCAAGGAGGAAAACAAAATCAAACATTGAATGTGTTGTAATTTCACATCAAAGGTGAATCAAATTGGAAAAAAAATTAATTTAATGGTAATTTCACATTATCTAATTATGTATTATTATGTAACTAAATTGTGAATACATGAGATCAAAAAAATAATAAATGTTATTTTGTTTTTAATTTTATTAAAACTTATTAGTTATCATGTGTCAATTTTTCACATTATGTCACCTTACTTAAATTATTCTTACTCATGTGTTGTAATCAATGGCAGTGACGATAGTTGAAATTTTAAATATTTTTGCCATTTAACTGTGCCCAAATCTCCAAAGACTCTTTCTTCTTATTGCTATTGTACTGAATATATTTTAGGTACTCTTTAAAAGAAAAGTGAGAATGAGAGAGCTATCTAACAAAATTGGTTTGGGACAAAAAAGATTGTTTGTTTGGAGATATTTGAAACGAAATGGATTGTTTTAACATTTTTGTGTAATATATATAGCAAGAAAGTTTATGTTTTTTTTTTTTACACTTTTTAAGAGAGTATAATATTTTATGTTGTATTTTAAAAAATTTTGGTGAATCTTCACTTTCTATGTCTTTGTTATCTGTGGAAATTTGTTTTTTTTTTTTGCATAAATTTATGTTTTGACTTTCGAAGTAATAATTATTCATACCACGTTTTGTTTTTGGTTTTAATTTCATTTCTATAAAATTGTGCTCCAATTTTAATTTTATCATTTTAATATGATTGTTAAAATACATCTATTCTAAACATTGAGTTGGCGGGTAAGACGACAATGAGGGGGGCAAGAGGGGCGACAACAAATGGAGGCGATGGCGGTCCGAGATGACCCACGGGCCCCCGACCGACCGCTATTGGGGGCCCTTGAAGTCCCCAACCAATAATGGTAGGGGCCTCAAAGGGTCTCCGGCGGTGGTTGGTATGTATTGTTTGATATTTAATTTTTAATTTAATTAGTTCAAATTGTAGAACATTTACTGACGTGTTTTATTATATTAATTTAGTAATTTTTTTATTATAAAATGTTAACAAGTATATAATAATTTTAATTTCTGTTTTTTGTTCAGTATTTATCATTTTTGTTTTTGCAATATTAGTGAACATAATTATATTTTAATCTTAATATTATTTATATCGTGTCTTTAGGCATGTTTATATTCATTTCTTGATAATTTAATGTTTAAGAACTATATATATTGTCTTCAAATACGTGATATAAGCGAGTTTAAACTTTCAGTTTAGTACGTATCCGAGTTCAGTACTTCATTATTTTGTGTTCAAATTTAATATTCAATTTTTTTTAGTTGCACCGTGCCTTTAGGCACGGGTTATCCCTAGTATATATATATTGCAAGAATTACATAATTAGTCCCAGAATTATAAATACCATCTAAATCTAGCATTAGAGCACCACACTAACAATATTCTACTTGCACTAATGCTAATTTACAAACTCCAGGTCCTCATTGCATCGTTTGCTAGTATCTAGTACCCATCTTCTCAAGATGGCGATCAAGATGACTCTATGAAAGTGTTTTAGTTAGTGGGTCTGCGACATTCTCTAATGATGTAATCTTTTGCAACTGCATGTCTCCACATGTTATGATCTCTTGGATAAAATGGAAGCGTCGCTCGATGTGTTTAAACTTCTGGTAAGACCTGGCTCTATTACCTATGTAATGGCTCCATTGTTGTCGCAATATAATGATATCGATAACTCAATGGACTGGATCACTTCAAGTTCAACAATGAATTTCCTCATTCAAACAACCTCATTTACAGCATCGCATGTCGCAACATATTCGGCTTTCGTAGTGGAGTCTGCAGTTATTTTTTACTTGGAACTCTTTCAGCTAATTGCCCCTCCATTACAAAAAAATACAAACTCAGATATAGACTTTTTATCATCTATTATCCATATTATATTGAAAATATGAATCTGTGAACCCGTCAACACGGAGATCGCCTTTTCCATACATCAGTAACAAATCCTTAGTCTTTCTCAAATACTTAAGGAAACACTTTACCATATTCAGTGTTCCATACCTGTATTGGACTAATATCTGCTCGTGACGTTCATAGCATATGCAATATCAGGTCTTGTACATAGCATAACATAGCATACATAAGACTCCTCACAACTGAGGCATAAGGGATCTTTTACATGCTTTTTATCTCTTCAGGTATCTTGGGAGACATCCCTTTAGATAGATGTATTTAGCTTAGTTAAGGTGGTAAATAAATTGTTGGTCCCTTAGGGTATGGCCACTCAAGAGGGGGGTGAATTGAGTGATTAAATTTTTTCTCAATTTTAATAAATATTATTGATTAAAGATATTATTAAAAAATATATTTGATAAATATAATAAATTATGTTTAAAATTAATAATAAATGTAAGCCACAAGATATAAGAAAAATAAATAATATGAGACACAACACAATTTATAGTGGTTCGATGTTTCCACATGTTGAGCCAACTTGCTCATATTAATTAAGTTTTGATGATTCAAAAATATTTTTATGATATAAATATTTTCTCTTACTCATGTAAAAAATAAATTTATTTTGAATTAAAAGAGAATTATTTTTAGACATGTTTTCTTGTTTTAATCATTTATGTCTCAAAAGTTTATATTTGAATTTTTAAATTTTAAATTAAAGCAGATTGCTTTTAGACATGTTTTCTTGTTTTAATCATTTATGTCTCAAAAACTTATATTTGAATTTTCAAATTTTGATTTCTCATGCAAAAAGTAAATTTATTTTGAATTGGTAAGACATGTTTTCTTATTGTTTGAGAAAGTTTAAACATTTTTTGAATTTAAAACTGATATTTTACTCTTGAATAATAAAATAGTTTTGATAATGACTATATGAAAATCAATCTATATGAATGAGAAAATCAATATTTTAATCTCTTTGAAGCAAAGTTATGAAAATCTATGTAGGAGAAATGATTGAGGTTGGTTGAGTATGTTTTAAACTCAAAATAAATATATTTTTGATAATCTCAACTTGTTTGTTGAGAGTGATTTGTTTCAAAATATACTTTTGATAATCTCAACTTGCTTTCAAAATAATCAAAATGAGGATTCAAAAGAATCAAATGAGAATTTGATAAATTTTCAATCTTTTCAAAAGGATAGTCGACTATGTTTTTCATTCTGTTGACTATGCCTGAAAATAGTCGACTATTCTGTTTGATCTGTCGACTATTCAAGGCATCTGTCGACTATTTTTGCATCTGTCGACTATCGAGTAAGGATAGTCGACTATGGCTTTTCATCTGTCGACTATTTTTGTTTATAAGTTTCAAAATTTTCTTCACATTTTTACATCTGTCGACTATTGAAAATTTGTGTTATAAAATAGTCGACTATTCGTTTTTGTCTGTCGACTATTTCTTGTTTTACTTGTAAAAATAGTCAACTATGCATTTTCTTCTATCGACTATTTCTTTTTGCAGAAATCTATAACGGTTAGTTTTTCAAACTTCAACGGTCACAAACGGCTACATTTCTCTTTAATCTTTATGGAAGCCTATATATACAACTCAAGCAAGATCAAGAGAGGGCTAATGGACGGAAACGAGATGATCTAGCACTTGCAAATAATTTTATTCGAGCTTACAGTGTTTGTGCTTTCGTTGTTATATTTTTCTCTCCAAGGCTTCGTTGTTCTATCATTGTAAATTTATTGTTAAGCCTTGTTTTCATTGTGAGAGAATTTGTAACTAAGAGTGTTAACTCTTAGCTTATCTCTTTCATTTGTATCGTTTCTATTTTCCTAACTTATTATGCTAGAGGACTTGTTGTTTGAAGCAAGGGGTTGAAATTCCTAGCTTGTGTAGCTAGAGGGCCTATTTGAGTAGGAGGTTTTGTATTTCCTAGTCTTGAACTAGAGGACCTACTTGGTTTAAGTAGGGGGTTTTAGTGGATGGTTTGAAAAATCCTTAGTGAGGAGCTAAGGTAGTGGATTACGCTTGGGTTAAACCGAACCACTGTAAATCCTTGTGTTTTCTTATGCTTGTGTTCTTTGATATATTTATCTTTCCAAGCATTTCATTATTCCTCACTCGGTTCACATATTTATTTTTATTCATTTGTCATTTTTATGCTTTACGCTTTAAAACTCTAAAATCTCAATCTGTATCAAAAGGTTTTTTCAAGTTCTATCAATTAAGTTTTTAATATAACCAATTCACCCCCCCTCTTGGTGTGTGCCATAGCATCTCTCGTGCTAACAAAAACTTCATATTAACCCTTTCTTTAGTGACTAAAATGCTTATAAATACCCTCTCAAACTTATTTTTTGAGTATCCAAGTGCTTCCATTACATATCTAAAACACTCGAAAACTCTCAAACGCTCTCAAACAAAGCATCCACTACAAGAATTTGAGAGTTTTACCTACACATAAATTATCCACACATATTATATGTAGGTATTTATCCACACATAATAGTAATATGTGTGGGTAATTAAATTAGATAAACTCGTTATATTATTCACATTTATTATGTGTGGGTAAATTGATATACCCACACTTATTTTGACGGAAAAAATTTCCTCCACTTTCAGAGGTTGGTAGGGTATTTTTCAAAAAAAATTTAGCTGATGTGGCATTTATTTTGGATTATATTACCCACACATATTAATAAATGTTTGGCATGTATGGGTAATTGTTTATAAACTTACCCACACATAATTATAAATATTATATATGTGTGGGTATCCACACATGTGTCAATTTTTTGAATTATATTGCCCACACATATTAATAAATATTACTTATGTGTGGGGAATTATTTATAAATTTACCCACACTTAAATTACCCACACATATTATACGTGGGTATTTACCCACACATAATGGTAATATGTGTGGGTGATTAAATTAGACAAACTCGTTACAGTATCCACATTTATTACATGTGGGTACATTTAAATTAGACAAACTCGTTACCTATCTTGAAATGGTCTCTCTCTCTCTCTCTTTGTATTGGTATAATGCATCATCTCTTTTATTTTTCTACAACTATAAATCTAAATATTTTCTTCTTGACTCTCCCCTAACTTGGTAAGAAAATAGTTAAAATAATAAAATATGTATTGTCTCTCAATAATTTCTCCTCAACATAAGTAAGGTGAGTATAATTTTTAAAATAAAAAAATATTATTTATAATTTACAAAATATTTCAAAATATCAAGTGCAATTTACCTTTCTTTTACTTTAATACTGAGCCATGCCAAATTTTCAATGGGTTGCTGTCCTTTTTTTTTTAATAATTCTTCTAGACATAATATCGTTAGGAAATATTTAGTTTAATCCATAGAAGACTCAATTGCTTTTTTTTAACATCAATCATATAATTTTTTAAATAAAAATAAATTTTAGATTTGAATCATAGACTTAAAAAAAATACATTTAAAAAAATACACAAAATACGTAATAATGATAGCTTTTGGTACTTGCATATTAAATTATTTTAATATTAATTTTATAAATTATTTTATTTTATATTTAATAACAAAATATTTCAACCTAAAAAAAATAAAGAAAACTATTTCCCTCCCCAATTCCCCTTTTCCCTTACCCAAAACCCTAAGTCACCCATTCTTCCCCCCCTCTCTCTCTTTCTCACTCTGCCCCAGCTCTCTCTCTCTCTCTGAACTCCGTCTGTTGACCCCTCCGCCTGCATCTCCGTCTCCAGTCATCGTCGTCGCGTCGCCTCCGGTCGTCGTCGTCGTCTCCGGTCATCCTCGTTGCGTTCGTCTCTGATCGCTGTTCGGTTGTTCGATTCTCCCTAAAAGGTTTAAATTGTGATTTTAACATTTCTTTGAAGTTTAAGATATTTATTAAATGATATTTAATTGTTGATGAGTTTATTAAGCCTCAAATAGGCCATGGTTTTGGTTGTTCTGCTGTTCTGCTGTTCTGTTGTTCGATTTTTCTTTCATGGGTCAGCTCATGTTTATCTTGATATATATGAATTAAACATAATCCTTTAGCTTATGATTAAATTGAGTTTAAATGAAGTTCAACCAGTTATATTCAAGCTTGACCCTTAATACTAACCTTAATCTTCATAGGTTGCAATCAAAATATGAAGGGACTGGTTTATGTCGAGAACTAGCTGTTGGCCATTGATTCAATCATCTGTATGCTCCAACAAAAAAACCTGTCAAATGTCAAATTCTTCAATAGATCAGTATTGTTACATATTGACTGTTAATTCAAACTTGAAAATTTTAAAAACAGTTGCTCCCTCTATGGAGGCTTGATCCAATTATGCTTGTGTGCTGTAGTGTTTTTACTGCTGTTGGTTCACAGCTTTCCTTATGCTTGCGCTTTACCTGGCAAACCCACATGGATACAAATATGTTACTTTTAATCATATAATATTGATTGAACCTCTAGTTATCAACTGTGAATCACCGCTGCTAGCTTGATGTTTTAGTTTTGTGTTTGGTTTGGATTTTATGGCTATAGTTTGCATTCTTCATGACAATAACATTATTAAGTACTCATGTCAAACTTGATAGAACTGGCTATTAGTTCTGACTTGTAGGGGAAGCAAAACTTGATAATAGATTCCTTGTTTCTGAAGAGAGACTTCAGTTAAAACTCTGATGGAATTGCTTATAGTTAATATCATGTTCAAATCTGTAAATGAATCTTACTTGCATGAGTATCTGTGCTGACAGTAAATAGGATGTGTTGGTTTACATGTGCAATTAAGGATTTTGAGACTGTTCAATTTGAACTTGTAGAATAAGAAAAATTAAAAAGAATGTTGTTTCAAGAACTTGTATGTGCAATCGACTCAATACTTTGTGGGAATTGAAGTTTGGTAGACCACATGTTATCATCAAGAACATCTAAATAAGTGTTATTTTTAAACCGCATGTTGGCCTTCTTGATGAAAATTTATTGTTTGATTACATAATTAATGATTCAATTTATTTAACACCTAAATAAGTGTTATTTTTAAACAATAGAGAATTCAAAATACCATCATTTGTATGATTCAATCCTATTCACATACAAATGCAATTTATGTGGTCCTTGTAACATGGAAGAGGAAATCATACAATAAATTGTAGTCTTTTGGTATTGTTTGAATCTAAGAAGGGTTTATTCTTTAACTCAGATCTCTCTTGCAACTATATCAATGGGTCAATTCCGACATTTTTTTCTAAGCTCCCGCTCACAAATTTGTAAGTTTCTATTTTCTACTTTATGCTTTTGATTTATAAGAGCCTTTTTTATTTCCTTGATCTGTATATTTAACAGTTTTTTAAAAACTGGTTTTCCATTAGCTTATTCATTTAGCAGTTAGTTAAACTGGTTGCACTGCACTACAGGTCCCTTTTGGGTAACCACATTAGTGGTCCAATTCCTAAGAAAATTGGAGATATTGCTACTCTTGTGGAGTTGTAAGTCCTAAAAAACTATCTGGTCTACCTGAGTAATGCATAAAGCTTGGCCTTGTTTTAACTTGTAATTTATCATCTAGGATCCTGGAGGATAACCAGCTTGGAGGAACCCTTCCACCAAACCTTGGAAATTTGAGGAATTTAAAGAGGCTGTGAGACTTCCAATCCCTTTTTTCTAATGATTCCGCACTTACAGTTCCTTGAAAGTTTACCTCAAAACTTATCATGTTCCAAAGTTTCTTATCTGAAAAGGTTTTCCTGATGGACTTAAAATGATTACCGTGTCAAGGTCCAAGGAACAGCTTGTAAACATGATCTAGTCTGGCTCCGGTTGTCAAACATTGAATCAGGGTCCTAGGTGAAAAATTGTTAAGAAATTAAATTTGAACTGGGAGAATTATGCTTTCATTTTTCTCGATAAAATCTTAAGAACTTGATGTAACTACCTTATGTAAATTCTGCAGTTGATATTAAAGTATTGTGATCTCTTTTGAGGTACACCTGCAGTCTGGTTGCAAGTATACCATCCAGTTGTAAGTTATCAATGAAGCTTAAACATTATATAACTTATTTAGTATATTTATATATATATGTATATGTATGTGTAGAGATAGATAATCTCTCCAAGCTGTTGATGTGAACAGAGAGATAGAGGCTCCTGCATATGGCTTTCTGGGCGTGAAATAAAGGATGATTTGAAGGAAATTGGATAAGCATAAAATGTGTAGGTGCTAGTAATAGTGGGCCTGTTTGTGTGGCTGCACAAGGACACTTTGAATGGCTGTAATTAGCTAGGAGCTATAACAAAAAGTTTCCTATGGATGGGGATTGCATTTGATACCCTCGTCATCCCTTCAGCTCACACATGAAGATGTTTTTAATTACTAATTAAAAACATTGGCATAATTGAGTATATACCTTATAAATTTAATTGCTTTACATTGGCATAATTGAGATTATATTTTTAATTTAAAAATAGTTGATTAAGAATATGTTGTATTTTTTTACAGGAACAAATGATGCAGCTAAGGCAAGATAATCCTCCAGATAAAATGACTGATAAGGATATTTTAGAAAAGGTCATTGGATGACAATTTGTTCGATTATTTGGTTGGGGGCGATCTCCTAGTACTTCCGAGACAACATGCACTAGTGAGGAGTCCAGTCGTTCAACCTACAATGAATTGGTAGAAGATTTGAACCAATACAAGTCTCTTTTTCAAGAGCTCAAGGGAGACATAAACATGTTGCGACAAGTGTTAATTGAGAAGAATATTATGCCTCCTCCATCCACTCCACATGTGCCATCGGATCATAGTTCAGGACGATCTCGCCTCGGCCATTCTCGTCTTGACCCATCCAGCTCCAGCCACTCCCTCCATTCTACTGAACAGGAGTTTGGCGATGAGATTTAATAATTTGTTTTATGTTTTTTTTTTCATATATGTTTGAACTTTTTAGGTGACTTCATGATTTTATGTTTATTTTGTGACTTTATGACTTTTTTGGTCCGTATATATTTGAACTATCTTGTAATAGATGTTTCAACAATTGAAATTTTAAATATACAATTTTAGTTTTGTCCACACATAATATGTTTTTTAGCCACACATAAAAATTATCCTCTCATATAGAAATTACTTTTTATATTATTGTCCACACATAATATATTTATTACCCACATTATAATTTCTTTTTACCCACACATATTCTAAATTTTTTTAAATTATTATCCACACATAATATTTTTTTTACCTACACATAATGTTTTTTACCCACACATATGAAAATTATTCTTTATATTATTACCCACACATAATCTTAACTTTACCTACACAAACAAATACACGTGTCATGCCACATTATTATCCAATTAAAGCCACATCATCAGCCACGTCATCAGCCACGTCACAATTACAACTTTCTGACATAAAAATACCTACACATACAAACATATTTACCTACGCATATATGTGTGGGTAATATCTTAAGTTTTTCCCACACACAAATATATGTGTGGGTAAAAGTTATTTTCTACCACATTTTACCCACACATCTTGACATTTGCATTATGTGTAAGGAAAAATTATAGTTGACACATAAGGTAATTTTTACCCACATTTACGTGTGTGGGTAAAACCCTCAAATTCTTGTAGTGATCCAAGCAATCTGAATCTCTTGAAATATTATTACACATCCACCGAAGAGCCACAAGGTAAGAGAAAAAAAGTTCTTCAAGTCTTTTACAACAAATCCAAACTTCTCTATTTGAGATTATAAATTTATTTATTTATTTAAATATTGTTGTCTTGTATAATTTGTTCGTAATTGCTTATTTGTGTCTAAGTGTGGATAAATTATTTGTAACATTTAAATTACTATTGTGGATTGTATAGGTTTTCTAAAATCATTAAAATCTAAGTGAATCTAGTTTCTAAGGTAAGTTAGGAAGAAAACCTTGGTATAGTGGTTGTCTAGAACCCGTTGTAATCTGAGTGTGTATCTAGTTTTCAAGATGAGTTAATGTGAAAATCTTTGTGAAATTATTTTAATGGAACCCCAAGGGTGGTTAGAACTTGGGAGAGTGGATTAGGTGTATGTGAAGACATCGAACCATTATAAATTGTCTTGTATCTCACTGTATTTATTTTTGTTATATCTGGTGGTTTATATTTATTATTAATCTCAAATATAATTTATTATATTTATCAAATATATATTTTTCAATAAAATCATTAATCAATAATATTTATTAAAATTAAAAAAAAATTTAATCACTCAATTCAACCCCCTCTTGAATGGCTGTACCCTAAGAGACTAACAAATGGTATCAAAACGAATCCTAAAATATTTGTGATTTTTCAATCTCAAATCTTATAATAAGATCTTATAATGAATTCTTATTTTAGCCAATCCCTATGTGATATCTCAATCCCCTCTATTCCTCCAATATTCAATAGAAAGGATTATGGTTTTTGGAATATTAGGATGGAATCCTATATCATTTTCATAAACTATTTTTTATGAAGACTTGTTAGAGATGGATTTGATCTATCCTTTCAATATGAGGAAGAATGGTCAAAGGAATACCTAAGAAAAATAGAAATGAATCATAGGGTAAGGTATTTAATTTTTAGTTCTTTAATGTCTAGTGAGTGTGGAAAATTATCTTCATACTCCACATCTCATGAATTATGGAAAAAATTAGAGAGAATTTATGAAGGAACCAATAATTCTAAAATGAGTTTTCTTATGTCTCAATATAAAAAATGTAAGTTATGGCTTAGTGAGACAATTAGTAATTTAAATGGATGGTTCGAAAAAGTCTCAAATATTTTTAAAATGCTAAGGAAAATGAATGAAGATGCAAAACATTAGCATTTAAAGGTGAAGAGAAAAAGAAAAATAAGAAGGAAGAAAAAAGAGCTAAAAAATCATAGAGAAATGTCATTTCTACATAAGATATGCATGATTTTAGTGAGACATTTCAATCCAAAAAGAAAAGACACATGTATGCTTTATGGCTATAGAAGAAGATGAAGAAGAGGAAGAAAACTTAGAGTTAGAAGAATTACAAAAAGCATACGAAGAACTATATATAAAATATATATCTATTAAAAAATAAGTAAAAACAATCAAGAACAATCATAAAGAAGAAAATAAAAAATTAAAGAATGAAATGAAGAATTTAAAAGAAAAATTACAAGAACTTAAGAAAGAAAATGAAGATAAATTAATTAATCTTGAAAAAAAAAACAAAATATTAAAAACTCAAAATGATAAATTATTAGTAGAAAGAAAGCTATAGAAAAAATTTTAACCACATTAATTTTAAAAAAAAATTCAAAATCCAAATCAAGGTACAAAACACCTAAAAGAGAATAGAAACAACCTAGATGGAGACCCCAAGCTAAGAGAAACATTATAAGACAAATGTGGATACCCAAAGGTGTAAGCACCCCCGTTTGCATATTCCAACCACCCGGACTACTCGAAAGAGAGCGCTTACGGAAGGGAAAATGAATAAAACATAAGACAGAAACTACCCTGGCATGCATACACAAAATAAGAATAGCGAAAGCGAAACTAAACACATGCATGCACTACGGGTACCTTGCTAACACAGTGGTCACATGATAAATAAATAAATATAGACTCCTGTGCCGACATGCACGAGACATGAGAAACGACCTGGCACAATACAAAATAATAGAGTAAATCCTACTCGAACATCAGAGTTGACGGGGACTAACAGGACTGCCAGTACACCATACCGACTCTGCCGCTAGACGCTAACTCCCTTGCTCGGACCCGCGCTGGCACTACTTGGAATGATGGAAAGCAAAGTGAGTCGAGAGACTCAGCAAGCATCAAGAAGAGAAAGGCTGAAGGCTAAACATAACAAAAAAACTTTCCCCAAAATAAATCTCTAGGTACACACAAGGCATGAGACGCTACAACACAACAGTATAGCATAATAAAACACATACCGGTCCTTGGGGCCCACACAAGACACACAGCACCCAAGTCCCATACCAGCCTACCCCTGCCCTAAAAGGCAACAAATATCTCCACAAATCTGCGCGCGCGATCCCAGATCGGTACTCCCATCACCCGTCCATGTCGGTACTCCCGACACCCGAGCCATAGGTTCCCTCGGAACGGTACTCCCGTCCGAGAACTAATAACTACTAGTAGCCATGCAATGCACATAGAAATGCAATGGCATAGTAACCATCATGTGATACACTGGCGCCCATACATCCAGGCATCAGGCCACGCTCCGTCCACATAGTAAACCACATGCCATGCATATACCTGCATTGGATGCAACCTAACCATGCTAGAATGTCCGTATCCAAGCATAATTAGCAAATGAATATCCCAACATGCATCCCGTACCCATGTGCATATCAAATCATGAACAGTAATACCATGCATCTAATCATGCAGTAAATCACATACCGGCAGAGATAGTCAGCAGTGTCCGGCACCGGTCAACAGCTAGTGACTAGGAGTGTCCGCCTGACGGTCCACTTCAGGGCCATACAATAGTCTACCCCAACGTCACCAAACAATTGATCCCTGCCCTACTGCTCGATAGCTCTAACCAAATCATAAGTAAATCTGAGAAAAACCGTAAATAAACCCTCATGTCTAGGAACCTAATCCCCAAGCTGGGTTCGGTATCATTCCCAAGAGGAGTGGGGGTGGTACAAATCCCCGTAAGGACACAATAAATAAAACTCTAGAAGTCTCGGATTTAATTTAAATTAAAACAAATGAATAATAATTTAACAAATAATGCTATGTGTCGAATTAACGTAAGGGATATGATAGAATATGAGAAACCATGAAGTCTCTCACAAGAATTGAAGAGCAGGAGGAATGGGTTAGAAACTTGCCTTTACACAGCCATTTCTTGTCTTTCTTGCACTCCCGCTGCGAAGTAAAACGTTTAATAGCGATTAATAAAACCGTGGCTCATATTAATTAAATCTAACCGTATAATATAAATAATTTAGCTGTCTAAAATCCCACTAAGCTCACCATAAATAAAATCCCAATAAGTCTCATATTTATTTTAAATTAAATCACACTAATAAAATCCTCGAAGCCAACTTAATAAATTAAATTTAAATCAAACAACTCAAAATTTCATAATTAATAAATGGACCGAAACAGATGAAGGGAGGGTATAAAATACGAGAAATCATAGGGTTTCTCACAGGAATTAAAGATCACGAGGAAAGGGATTGGAGCTTGCCTGAAATTAGCTGCTTTCAGCCTTTCTTGTGCTCCCGATGTAAATTAAAACATTTTCTAGCAAATAACACAACCGAAACTTAAATTAATTAATTCTAATCACGTAAAATTTATAATTTAAACATATCATGCTTTTACAAATTTTTACTCACGTACCTGGTCACTTTCCACATCGAATAATCCCAAAATCACTTTATTTTTCATATATTTTTCTTTTTTTTCCTTCTCTTTCCTCTTCTTCTTCTTCTTCTTCTTCACATAACTGGTGAGAGATCTATTCATGAGATCTCACTTCCAAAGATGGAAAGTGTTAGATATAACCCCTTAAAACCAGTTCTAGTGATACAATAGGGCTTGATCTTGTAATTCTTTAAACCCTATTTAATGGCAAGTTTTATGTTTAATTTAAATTGCAATATGATTTGAATTGAACATACAAATATCCTTTAGTATAATAAGGAGTGGATACCATTGTTAATTGTTAAGAATAATAGAGACGGATAATCCACAATACGTTATACTATAAATATGTTCCTGGCCACATAGTTCATAACCTGGATAATTAGTAACTTGCAAAGGCCGGCACATCGTCTTCCTCCTTGTTCGGTATAAGATACCGAAAGACAAGATTGGTGGGTCTCGTACCACTCTGTATAAGATACAGAATGAGACGAGTGGGTGCTCGTTATAGGAACGAGTTCACTGAACGAGACTGTTAATATTGAATCACATGGGTTTTATCTCACGGGTCAATGATTCAATATTAACTATGGATTTGCATTAGTCCTTAGACCTGAGATGACATGGATATCTGTGTGTTGGTGGATTATGATATCAAAGTTATTATATGGTTGTCCTAATCAGGGATAGCCGTATGTATCTATGTGCCTAGTTCAGTGACACACGAGATATGTGTGCATCAGACATGAAATCTATCACCTCGAGATATACGATGAGGATATCCTATGCGATCTAGTGGTCACTTGATGATAAATCCTTGGTCGAGGTAATATGACGACGGAATTTGTATTCCGTAGAGGTTGTGTCATATTAGTCAAGTGTGATTATTGGATTTGGTCATATGACGAGATCGAGAGATTTGACTTGCTGACCGTGATCTTATATCTCGTCGGGATATAGTATGATAGAGAGACTGTATTGTAGGGCACCGTAGTGTAAAGTTCACATTGCTGCTTCACATTAAATTAGGTAATCATGACATATTGCTAAATGTCACTCATGATTTACAAGAATTAATAATTGATTAATTCTCGTTACCAATTTAATTGTGAACCCAGAAAGTTCCACCCAATAGAAATCGTTTTAAAAGAAAAATGGGCAAATTTAGTAATTATGAAATTATTAAATTATAAGTGCAATTATTTATTAAAGAAATAAGAATGATTAAATAAGTAATATGATTATTTATTTTATTATTAAGTTGTATTGGGCTTTTTGTTAACACCTAAAGCCCAGTCCAATAGCACTTAGGGTTTTAGGGTTTTTTGTTTATAAATATAACATTAAACCCAGAATCCAAATCAATCAATCAGTTGGATCAAAACGAAAATTTTAGAGAAAATTTATGTGTCCTTTTCTTCTCTCAAGTCTATTGGAGTCTTGACGGTTTCGGGTGGACTGACTCAGTATCTCACACGTGAGAGATATTAGGCGGATTATCGGCTACGAAATTAGATTTCATTTTGAGGTAACTTTTTGTTTTATGTCTTCTATTTAAACCGTAAAATTTGAAAAACATGATACCAATAAAATCAGATTTTATTTTTCTGCTGTGTATGATCAGATCATGATTTCTAATAGAAAGTCTGTCTCTTTCCAAGATAATGCCAAATAGTAAAGAATAAGGATATTATTTTTGTGGAAAAAAAGATATATTAGGTTATGTAAATCCAAACTTAATCAAGAAAGTTTTGATTTAGTTGTCGGGCTTCCTAAAATGAAAATCAATGAAGAAATTTTTTGTGATGCTTGTTATTAAAGTAAGCAAAGCAGAGCCTAAATCTATGAGTGAAATATCAATAAGTAAGCATTTACAACTTTTATACTTAGATCTATTTGAATCCACACAAACTAGAAGTTTTTGTGAAAAATATTATATGTTGTAGTAGAAAATTTCTTTAGGATTACTTGGTTATGATTTTGCTTTCAAATGATAAAAATTTTCAAATCTTTAGAAAGAAAGTTAAGAGAATTAGATGATAAAATATCTCTCTAAGATGAGGATGATTTAGGTATGTTTGTCAAGAATTATAAATTTGTTCAAGATCATCCAATAGATCAAATAATTAGAGAACCAAGTTAAGGTGCAAGGACAATATGTTTTAAAATGTGGCCTTCATATCTAATGATTGAGCCAACTTGCATGGATTAAGTCTTAGAAGATGAATTTTGGATCAATGTTGTGCAAGAAAAATGAAGATTGAAAATTAGTGATATTTTGCTCTTGTATTTGGTTTTGATGATGAAAAACAAAATCAATTTATTTCCTTAAGTCATTTGTCAAGTATATGATTTGTTGGAGATTATGATTTGTCAAGAATATGAAAATCAAAATGATCTATGATTTTCTATATTAGTTGAAGATTAACAAAAACAAGTATTAAGATTTAAAAGAATCTCCTAATTGATTTTACAAATTGGTTTTAAATCATTGGATAAACGTATGTGTATTATAGTATTTTGTGTCTATTCTTCCTAGTTAGATGTTAAAGGGCTTGCTTGTATAAGCAAGAGGTTTGTAATTTCCTACTCTTGGACTAAAGGGCCTACTTGGTTAAGTAAGAGGTTTTAGTGGATTACTTGCAAAATCTTTAGTAAGGAGATAAGGTAATGGATTAAGCTGAACCATTATAAATCCTTGTGTTTTCTTGTGCTTGTGTTCTTTGATCTATTTATCTTTCCAAACATTTCATTATTCCTCACTTGGTTCATATACTTATCTTTATTCATTTGTTATTTTATATGCTTTACGTTTTAAATCACTAAAACCTTAATTTGTATCAAAAAGTTTTTCAAGTTCAATTAAGTTTTAAAATAACCAATTCACCCCCCTTCTTGGTGTGTGCCATAGCACCTCCTTGTCTAACAATTGGTATCAAAGCGTAACTTCTTGTTTCAAAGTTTAACAACCTAAGGATAGATCCATGACTTTTATGGAAGGTTATCCTAAAAATGTGGCACTATACTTTGATGGCTCATTTTATGATTTTTGGAGAAAAAGAATTTGTATATTTATGACATCCATTGATTGTTATTTGTGGAATAATAGTGGAAAAAGGTTTTGTTTCAAAACCAAAGTTGGAATGGAATGATCATGATAAAAGAGATTTTTTCTTTAAATATTAGAGCTATGCACATTTTATAGCATGCCCTCAGTGATGATATTTATGTTAAAATTTCTAAATGCTTTAATGCTAAAGATATACTAAACATTATTGATTCGTTACATCTCCTTAACAAATGTTGTGAGCATGTTAATGAAAATTTACAGGTTAAAAATCCACTGAATCATCAACAAATAGAGGAGAAAGAAAGTTCCCATATTTCTAATGAAGAAAGCTCAAACATGTGCTTTATGGTAAATGAAAAAGAGGAGGTAACCTCTACTTCTATTTTTGTTATTGATGATAATGATTATAGTGCGAATGATTTTTCAAATGAAGAATTGTTGAATGCTTTAAATGATTTATATGAGAATTTCAAAAAACTATATTTGAAAAACAAAGCTCTTCAAAAGCAATTAGACTTAGTGTCAAATGAATTGGAAGTTTTAAGATCAAAGAATGAATATTTGATTACTTCTAATAAAGAATTTTCAAAGAAAAAAGTTTTGGAAGAATTTAAATTGAAATCCTCAAACAGCGCATTAAATGACAAATCCATTTTGAAAGAGGAGATTACAAATTCATATGATCATGACAAAGGTGTTGAAATTTTCATAGTCTAAGAGCAAAAGTCAAAAGCTCACATTTACACACCCATCATGAAATTAAATGCTTTAATTGTTGTAAATTAGGCCACATTGTATTTTCTTATCCTTTTAAAATGAAATCATCTAGTGGTCCTAATTTGAAATGGATTCCTATGGGAACTAAGGTATCTAATATTTCTCATATTAAATCCGGATGATCCAAGTATGTTTTGATACCTAAAAACTCTCATTTTAAGAGAAATGTACATAAGAATAAGAAACAAACAATCTTCATAAAAAGGAAACAAAAATCCTTTGCTTCACATCCTGGCTATTAGTATCATTTTAGAAACAAAGGCTTTGAAAGAAATAATCCACATAGGTTTAAACAAATTTGGGTACCAAAGAAGGAGCTCTATGCTAACATTGGTGAACCCAAAGTGGTTTGGGCACCAAAAACTTGTGGATGATTTATTTTTACAAATTTACTTGACATCCAATTGAAAGTTAAAGTGAAATCTTTGCGAATGAATCAAGCATAAAGGAAAATAGGATGAAAAAGAGATTCAACCCTAAATGATAAATTGACATCCAAGAAGTAAGAATTTATTAAATAAAATCTTGGTGGTATATTTCTTTTCCTAGACTCTATATGTTTATGAGTTTTGATGATAATGAATTATGAGTTTGCCATTTATGATTTTGTTGAAAACTTACATTGATTTCTAAAATTAAGGGAGAGTTATAGTGTTTTGATATATGCATTGATTAAGGGGGAGAATAACATTTGTTGATATGTGCTAGAAAATGTCTTTGTGGGAAATGGCCTTAAAACATAACTTGATTAGTGTTACCAATTATGTGATATGAATCATAAAGTATGCATTAATACTAATTCTTGTAAGGTTACATGTCTAAAAACAAATGAGACAAAAAATAATAGGTAATAGGATAAAAAATGTGTATAGATTTATTCTTATCTAGTATAGAACAATGTCTAGTATCATTTACTGCTCAAAATTCTTGAATATGGCATAATAGGCTAAGGCATACTAGTATGATCGTCATTAATGAATTATCCAAATATGATCTTATTAGAGGATTGTCTAATGCCAAATATGAAAGATATTACTTTTGTGGTGCATAAATGAAAGACAAATAAATAAAGATATCATTTAAGCTTAAAATGAGGGTTCAATCCTTAGGCCTCTAAATCTATGTCATTAAGATCTTTTTGGCCCTATGAGGACACTAAGCTTAGGTGGAAAACTATAATGCCCCACTTTTTCAAATACAAAATAACGTGAAATATAAGAAGATATCACCTACGGGCATTATTGAAAATCCTTAATCAACGGAAGCAAGGATCGAACCTGAGTATGCTAAATAGCTAGGATTTTCACAACTTAAATAAAATCTGTCATGTACCACATACGTTAAAAAACTGTATCACCCTCATGAATACATGAATTTGCGGCACAGCCATAGAACCGCACACAACACCATACATTCTTAAACATTTTAATCGCTATTTACAATACAATATTGAGATTACAACGGTACATAATGAAATGAAGCCCATAGCTAGTAGCAGACCCAAAACTAGCCAAGTATCACCTCTTTGCCCTTGCTCTATCTAGAACCTGGATCACTTGGCACGTCTAACACACTTGGGACGTTGAATATCCCAGGGGTATGAAACACCCGAGTTAGATTGTTATATCTAAGTGAGTGACTCAGAAGAGGAAAGGATGCATGCAAGAGCAATATGCAATTATGCCAAGTAATATGCTGAAATAAGAACGAAATATCCCAAGATCATGGCTCACTGCAAGAGCATGAGGTTTAGGCTCACTGCAAGAGCACGAGGTCCCCTGTGATGTCTCAAAAACTAGCCACAAATACAAATATCGAGATGCATACAAAAATAAATAAGATATACTCAAGGTTACAAGCATGAGATGTAACCTCTCGGCCCCCTTACATAGGCACGAGATATCATACTTGCTTGCCATGTATGAACCCCTCAGCCCCTTACACAAGCTCAAGGTAGCCCCCTTACACAGGCCCACGTGGTCAGCCCCCTTACACAGACCCCCGTGGTAGTTCACACATGACAAACCACCAAGTTGCCACAGTCACCCAAATGACACGATGTCCGACAAAGCAGAAGGAATATGCATAGCCAAGGAAAAATATGATATGTAAACCACCAAGGCATGATATGTAATTCATCATCCACACACAAGTGAAGTAACGAGTGCTCAAGGTGTCACAAAACATGCAAGAATCACTCACCTCGATCGTTTCCCTTCGATAGCACTGTTTGTAGCCCTATTTTCGAGTACTAGGGCTATTTCTGCAAAAATCATGGATTTAAGTGAATCAAACCTTAGATATTTTTATACAGGGTTGTAGGTAATTAAAATAGGAGAACAAAGGTAAAAATTTCAGGCTAAACGGAGGCCGGATGCACCCTCACGAGCCCCTGGAAGGGTGGCCACGCTCTGCCCCCTTCTTTATTTTGCAACCCAAAATTAAAACGGCCATAACTCTCTCATTTTAACTCCGATTTGAGTGCCGTTTGAACCTACGGACTCTTCTCTCAGTGTACTACAATCCTACAAAAATAAAAGTGACTTACCTTTTAGCTTTATTCTCCGTTTTTGGCAATTTCCAATCTGATCTCCCACTTGGCTTCTCTTGCCTTCCTCTTTTGGCTTCTTCTTCCCTTGCTTTTCCTCTTCTATTTTCCTTCTACGTGGTCCACTTCTCTCCAGCCCTTTTTATAGTCCTTTTACCTCCAACCTTCAAGATCACATTTGCCATTTTCTACCCTAACCATCTGTAACACCTTAGTTGTGAGTGTGAATTTAATTAAATAATTATGAGAATAGAGGTATGTGGGATTCCAAAATTTTCCTAGGTTGGCCGATAGAAGTATATATATTTGGGATGTCTCTAGAAGGACAATGTGGTAATTTGGATATTATCCCATTAAAAGAGAATTATTATGGGTGAAAAATATGTAATAAATCCTATGGAAAGGATTTAATTTTGATTAATTTATTAAAAGATATTGGATGGCCAAGATTATGGATTGGGATGCCAAATAGGTATCAAATGGTGACACTTGGCAAATTCTCAATGAAGAAGATGAGATATTAAAGAAATAAGAAATGACTAAATTAAGTGTATGAGTGATACTTGGCAAAATCTCATTAAAAGAGAAGTGAGATTTAATTAAAAGGAAAAGAAAAAAAAATGTGTCATTCTTGTCTTTAATGAGAGTCATCATTATGTTGCATAAAGAAAAAGCAAAGTAAAATAGAAGGTGGCCATGCAATTATGATTGAAAATGGAAGAATTAAATAAATGGGAGAAAAATTAAAAGTTTAAGATGGATCCAAGGGATAAGATGTGGCCTTGGAGTGGGAGTTGATCCAAGGGCCACAAATGAGTCTTAAAAATTGACATGGATTGCCAATATAACTAAAAATTAATTTTTGAGAGATTAGAATGGATGGATGGGATAAATCTTGGATAGGAATTAATGGATAAGATGGTGTCATCTTTTGGCACATGGATTGTGCTTCCTTGAAGGGTGAAGATTTAATCTCCATTTTAAATTAATGGCTAGGATTAAAGCCTTTTTAACCATGGATTGTGTTTCTTCTCAAGGGTTGAGATTAAATTCTAAGTGATCAAAGGATGAGATTTAAAGTTTAGTTAGCACATGGATTGTGCTTGTAGTGAATGGTGGAGATTAATTCTCTCAAACCAATAAAATCCAATGGTTTAAAGTAAATCTTGAAATTAAGATAATTAAAAGAAAATAGAAAATAAGGTAATATAAAGAGGAAGAAGGTATGGAAGGTTAAATTTCTTGGCCAAGAATACAATTAGAGGAGGAAGAAGAAGAAGAGTAGGAGAAAAGAAAGGAAGGTAAGACTTTTATACTTTGTTGTTCTTAGAAAAGAAAATAAGAAGTTTTCTTAATCCTTCTCATCTCTTGATTTTAGAAATCTTCTAATGTTCAAAAAAAATTCTCTTTAGGTTATTGGAACCAAAGAGGTACTTGGAAGCAATTGTTTGAAAAACATCTAAGAGTTAAGGTAAGGGATAACCCCATGGGTGGCGGTCTTGCTTGTTTAGCAAATGTTTGTTATGAGTTTCATGTATTTGCAAGTATATATACATTAGTGGACTCTAGTGGACCTTTGGCCATAAGAAGGACTAGGAGCTGGGAATAGGGGTTGGTTGAAGTCTCTACCATGAAAGGTTGTGAAGGTTATGAAGACTACCCATATTTGCATTACATCTCGCATTACATGATTATTTATGCACTCATTTGCTATGCATTGCACCCTTACTGAGCAATAGCTCATAAGGTCATCTTGGACCTCCTTGTAGGTGGTGAAAGCTCAAAGGGAAAATACATTTTGGAAGGAGTAAGGGCTATGAGTATGGAAGACTAGATGTGTACCCCTTTATATGTTGTTATGGTGTTTGAGAGTTTGATGGAGTTTAAATTTGAGTATGTATTTTAATTTGGTTCATGTGGTGTAAGTACTTTATGGTTGTATGGCTTGATTTTGGGAGTGAATGTGAGGGTTATGATTTAATTTCTGTAAATTAAATTTTGGAATTTTTGAAAAAAAAAAAAAAAAAGGGTTGGCAGTCGGGCTGGGCACTGCTGGCGCGCGGCAGGTGCGCGGACGGCCCGCGCTTGCACGCGGGGCTAGTGCAGTCAGTGCCCGCGCGCGCGGACAGCAAGGCCCGTGCCAACGCGCATGTGGCCAGCAAAGCCCGCGCGCGGCCAGCGCGGCCCCAGCGCCCAGCAGGCGCGGTTGGGCCGCTACCACCACTGTTTGTTTTTCTGTTTTAATTTTTTTTTTAAATCCTCGAAATTCTGGAAATAAATCAGGTTTATTTAATAAAATGAATGTGAGATTGAGCCCCTAAAATATTTATTAAATTAAATAAAAATTTGGGGCACTTTAAAAAGAAAAATTTCTCTATATGTTGGAAAATAAAACAAAAGAGTATTTCCTTGAATGTGGGGAAAATGGATGAATAAACTTGGTGTTTGAAATTCAAAAAAAAAAACTTACTCCCCAAGAAGATGGAAAAATTGGTGTATTTTTGAAATAAATTAAAGGAAATAAGTGGAGTTTTGGCCGAGGAAAATTTCATTAAAATTTTCAAGAGAAGTTTAACCCAAGTATTTCCTAAGGCTAATGAGATTGAGAAAATGGGTTATTACTTAAATCAAAAATTTAATTTTTTTGTGTTAAGGCCTTAAGACATAGATAAATTAAATGAGTGAGGTTCGCTTTTGTTGAATCCTGGGAAAGATCATCCTTGTCTCTTTATTAAGAGTTTGAGGAGGGTGATGCTTCACTAAGGTGCCGGGTTTATTTCTGTAAGGTCCTTTTTATATCTTCCTGAAACCTTGAGTGAAGTGAAGAGAAGACAAAGCCTAGTTCCCACCTAGGGCGTTTCTTATTGAAACATAACTTGTCTCTTCATTATTACCTTAGCGAGTGAATGGTTAATCGATTATTCACGAGTAACACCCGTAAGTAGGAGCGGGGCGTTACACCATCATTGCTTATCTTTGAAAAACTCACATTTGATTTCATTCTTCTCTTGGAAGCCTTTTCTCTCCCAATCCACTCCTTCCATTTTCCCCTTACATGCTCACTTATTCAACCTATCTTATCCTTATCTTTTTACAAGCCAATAACATGCTTCCAACTCCATTTACTTTTGAATTAAGAAATTAAGGTAATCATGGTTTAAGACTTTTGAATACAATTACCCAATACAATATTTCCACCTTAAGGCTTCTCCCATAAGCCTTTATTATGACCATAAGTCTTCCAATGAAAATTTACCAACGCAAAGCTTTCCAAATAAGCTTTTATCGTGACTTTTATTTGGAGACGTTATCCTTTTGCATCTAAGTCCTTAAAGTCATTTTCATTTGCATGCAAATCCAAACTTTCATTTAAATCACACTTTATTACACCATGCATCCCTTACATTATATCCACCCTCTACATTAAATTTTTGGGGTATTACATCCTCCCCCCCTTAGAATAAATTTTGTACCCGAAATTTCCTTCTTCATAGCTCACTCAGAATCTATCCCAAAGCAAATCCATTCCCTAAGAAACATCATTTGTACTCCTCAAAACTCACTTTGAGGTCGATGGTTTATTTGACTTGGCTGCCTCGATCAATATAGTTTTCCTTAACTCTTAGCCTCAGGCACAAAATTCAAAAAAAAATCATAGCATTCTCCCCAAAAGTCGAATACTAGGGTTTGACCCATTTCCAATTGTCAACACATGGCCACACATTCGAGTCTTCTAAAATAGCTTGATAGGTCTGTTCATTAGATGAGAGTGAATCGCCAGGCTAGCGACATAAACAGATGTTTCATCAAGAATCACATTCAATGCCACAGGCTAAAAAGCCTCCACCAATCCCCACTCTCGGGTCAATAGAACAGGCTCATTCTCGCATTAGCCACCACGTTCACCTAGATCAGGCTATTAGAGCAGGCCCATTGGCCACCATGTTCATTTTCTCGAGATGGTACTGGATCACACAACCACAACCCTTCAAAAACTCTATCCACCGTCGTTACCTAGCATTCGAATCCCTCTAAAAGAATAGGCACTTCAAGCAATCATGAAGACCTCGAACTTTTCATTTAGCGCTGCCATATCATGCTTACTACTGCATCAATACCCACATCAACAAGGGTAGAGTTTAGGATAACCAAATCAGAGCCAATTGCTCACAATTCCTGGGGCGTACAATAATTTGCATATTAAACCAAAGGCTAGGTCAGTAACTAGAATAAAATATCCCTTCCCCAAAGGCCAAGTATGGGAATCACAATCCCTTGGCTTACTATTATGGGAAAACACATTTCCTAAGTAAGCTCTCAACACACCACAAGCCTATATAGGGGATAACATACCACCCATAGTTACGACCTACCTCGACCCATGTATGCAATTACCATTCCTTCACCCCCCCTTTCCAAACCTCCATATTCCCAAACCCACTTAGCACACAATGCAGTAGTCACACTCCTGGTACTGACACTTTCTCATGCTCGAATTTTCTCGAGGAGAACAAATTGGACATCGGTCCATAAATACAATTACAACTCATATAAGTATGATTTGAACACCTCAATCATCAACTCACAAGGGTTATAGGTGTGTTACTCTTAAATACCATCACCAGATACTTATAATAACATGATCTAGGGTAACCTTGTTACATCTTCCTTTCCACTCCTAATAACATTCCTTAAAGCCATAAATCATGCTCAAAGTTACAATTAGAACTCATTAACTCACAACTTACTACATGGCATCCTTTCTTTTGCCAAATTATAGGTTGATACATTTACCATCACTCCTTAGGTGATGTGAATGGGTTGACCGGGGATCGACTAACACTCGCATGACCACATTAAGGAGGATTCGAGGTACCTTGTGTGATCGTTGGGTTGTCACTGGCATCTTTTCCCGTCAACTAGAATACACGACCCTGTTGCAGCTCTCGGCCTCCTTGATTCATCACGGATTGATTGACTTCCCTCTTTTACGGGCAGTCCCTAGAGAAATGGCCAGTTCGTTGGCACCTAAAGCACTTGGGTCCTTTTGGACAGTCTCGTGCAACGTGGTCCCTCATTCCACAATTGTAACATCCTTGGGTTCTTTTTTCACATGGTTTCCCAGGGTGAAACTTCTGACATTTGGGGCAGTTCCTTTTGTGTTTAAAATTTTCTCTTTGAACCCCAAGATTATGTCTTTTCCCAAGTTTTCTATCGTCGGGTTCCTGACATTCCGTCCTTAGGGCATTCATTTGATGGAGGTTACTCTCCACAGCTAGGGCTTGTAACACCACCTCCGCGTAAATACGTGCCCCTAGAGAGCTTAGTGCTAATTGGATCTCCAATTTTAATCCCCCAAGGAACTTTTGTGCCTTGGCTTCCTCGTCCAGGTTGTAAACTGGCATGTACTTGATTAGTCGAGTAAAACTATCCTCATACTAGGCCACAGTCATGTTCCCAGTTTGTTTTAGGTTCATAAACTCTCGGCCTTTTTCCAATTTCTTGCATAAGGGAAAATATTTGGTGTTAAAGAGTTCTTTAAATTGTGCCCATGAAATATTTGGCATACCTTGCCCCTCGAAATCTGGCAAAGTCCTTTGCATAGTTCTCCACCAATGGTCTGCCTCGTCCCGAAGCATAAAAGTGGCACATGTAATCTTTTCCTCCTCTTTACAACCAATAAAATTAAATATCTTTTCGATCTGCTCTAACCAATACTCACTTTCACTTGGGTCGGCTCCTGCTTTTCCTCGAAAGATAGGCAGATTCAACCGCTGGAACTTGTCAACCATATCAGGAGCTCGAGGGCTAACTCGATCTGTTAACTGCACCCCTTGCATGTAAGTTACCATATTTTTCATGACTCGCTCCATTCAGTCCATGCGAGTTCCACTTTCATGGTTTCCTCCTTGGGATGGGTTTTCTTGGGGGCTTTCCGATGTCTCCTCGTGGGTGTGTTGTGACTCTTCTTCTCGGGTAACACTCCCACGATGGTTTGGAGTAGCTGGTTCAAATCTTCGGGAGCATCGGGTATTCACCATCTGAAACAGCCACAACCAAAATCATGAGGTTAATATTTAAACCTTAACAGTAGAATCATCATTCATAACCATCTCAAAAATCATATATTTCCCAACATCCTCGATCTTTGTGGACCTAGCTAAGTTTTCGACTTTCTCAACTCATGTGAATCTTGTTGGTCACCAATCCAACAAATTCCAAACATTTATATCCCCGAATTTTGTATACAGATTTCATGAACTAGGTGCCCACTAGACCGTTATCAAGTTCATAAACTTGGTTAGGTTGATCTCCAAAACCCCAAATTTTTGTAAAACAATTAGACAACAAAATAGTTTCCCAAGAGCTTGTTATCCTCCAAAATCCTCGAAACACCTGCAAAACATTTGTTAATTCTAATGAACCTCAATTTAAGTATTTAGTTGTACCATTCTCTAACCTACTCATCCCACTCACCCATCAAATCCTCTATGTTCTTCAAGCTATCATCTACTTTTTTTTTTCCCACCATAAAGCCTTCATGGTTAATTCTTCCAATATGGTGACAAATACAACTCGTAGAAACTTTCACTATTACATATGTATATAGCCACTTCTAGTGCACCACTTTATTTATACTTGCCTACACACTATCTTATTTCCTTCGCACACATCAACGAATCTACATCCTCAAAAGGAATTTATTTCTTAGGACTAAGTTACTCTTCCTCGTTTTCTGATCCTGGAGGTGGCATAAGATCTTGTTCTTCAGGTTCCTCTTCGCAACTCTGGTTTATCGCTTCCTCTAGGGGGTTTAGGTATGCCTCTACCTCGCGTAGATGGGTAATAAAAGTTACAAAATCATCATAGGGTCCCAAAATGCGAAGATCGTTTCCAACATCCTGCCACTCCGGGGTTAGTAAGGAAATCAAATAGAATATCTGTAAGTCCACCATATAGGAATTCATCACATAGGTTGAAAACTGTTGTAAAGTAGGGGTAACTAAATTCAGGAAATCTACTAACTTCTCCCCCGGATGCATATATCGTCCTCCTAGCAACGCGGTCCATCCTCCCATGATGGCACGCTGAAATTGGTTTTCTTCTAGCCGCCGATCCATTCCTGTCACAGGCCAAAATATCTTCCAAGATTAGTCATATCAAAACTCAAAAACTCATATCACTATTGCATCTTCAAAGTTAATTAACTCAAACTCAAACCAAACTATTTATTTTAACTCTTATACCAACTGTAACGCCCCACTTTTCCAAATACAAAATAACGTGAAATATAAGAAGATATCACCTACGGGCGTTATTGGAAATCCTTAATCAACGGAAGCAAGGATCGAACCTGAGTATGCTAAATAGTTAGGATTTCCACAACTTAAATAAAATCTGTCATGTACCACATACGTTAGAAAACTGTATCTGTTGAAATCCATAATGATTTGAAGGAGATTTGGAGGAGACTATGGTTCAGATTGATATCTCTAATTAAGAAGGTTTAGGCTGATTCTTTGGGGCTGATTTATTGGGTTAAATCTTATGTTTCCTTTTTTACTCTCTATGTATATGATAAATAGGAACCAAGTATGTAAATGTAAAGTAAGACTAATAAATACAATTCTATTCTATTCTTCCTCATAATCTACATGGTATCAGAGCCCAGATCGCTCCTAACACCCTAGCAGCCATGGCCGCCAGCCATGAATCTCTCCAATCGGTCACCCAGGAGGAAGAATCAGAAATAATTCCTTCCATGGGTTCAACCGGTGGATTTGAAAATTCCTCGATTTATCTTACTGTAGAGAAGCTGAATGGGAAGAATTACCGAGAATGGACCCAATCCATGGAAGGAATTATTTCTGATTCTTTCGACCTTTCAAGCCTCGGGTCAGTCTCCTACGCCTCCTTCATCAAGTTCCTTAGCCCACAAAGGTACTTTTTTGACTGCTCTTAGCACTACTTCGCACTGTACTCCCTGGATTATTGATTCTGGTGCATCCGATCATATGATTGATTCCCATCATTTATTTTCTACATACTCACCTTGTGCCGGCAACTTGAAAGTAAAAATTGCAGATGGTACTTTATCCCCGGTGGCTGGCAAGGGGAGTATCCGTATCTCTGAATTTATTACTTTGGAATCTGTCCTCCATGTTCCTAATTTGTCTTGCAATCTGTTATCGGTTAGTCAGTTAACCAACCAATCTTATTGCTCAGTTACTTTTTTGTCTTCCCATTGTGTCTTTCAGGAGCTATCCTCGGGGAAGACGATTGGCAGTGCTAAGGAATGCGAGGGACTCTACTACTTTGATGACGGTCACATGAGTAAACAGTGTCATTCTTCTTTTTTTAATTCTGCATTTAGTCCTAGGGATAATGACCTATTGTTATGGCATAAACGAATGGGTCATCCAAATTTTCAATATCTAAAACGTTTGTTTCCTTCACTTTGTTCGAATAAAAATCTTTTGGATTTACAATGTGAAGTCTGTGAACTTGCAAAACATCATCGCACTACCTTCCCCTCCAGTCCTTATACACCATCTCTGCCTTTTACTTTGATTCATAGTGACCTTTGGGGGCCTTCACGTATCCCCAATAGGACTCACACAAAATGGTTTATTACCTTTATTGATGATCATTCTCGTCTTTGTTGGGTGTATTTACTACATGATAAATCTGAGGTTAGTTCTGTCTTCATGAACTTCTACACTATGATTTACACCCAATTTCACACAAAAATTCAAATTCTTCGTATTGACAATGGCACTGAGTACTTCAATCAGTTTTTGGGCCCCTATCTTCAAGCCAACGGTATTGTTCACTAGAGTTCTTGTGTTCACACCCCTCAACAAAATGGGGTTGCTGAACAGAAGAATCGGCATATTCTTGAGGTCGCTCGTGCCCTCTTATTTACTTCTCACATGAAACATTATTTTTGGGGTGATGCCATTCTTACTGCTGCATTCCTCATCAACCGAATGCCTAGTCGAATTCTCTCATTTGCAACCCCTCTCCAAAAATTTCAGGAGATCTTCCCTCATTCTCGGCTCTATTCATCTCTCCCACTCCGTGTTTTTGGGTCCACTTTGTTTGTCCACATTCATGCCTCCCAACGTCCCAAGTTGGACCCCAGAGCCCGTAAATGTGTTTTCCTTGGTTACTCTCCTACTCAGAAGGGTTACAAGTGTTACGATCCTCTTTCACATAAATTATATGTTAGTATGGATGTCACGTTTTTTGAGGATACTCCCTACTACTCACTTCAGGGGGAGTCCTTGAGTGAAGCTCGTTCCTCAGACACAGACGCTGACTTTGATGTTGCACTCTTTGAGTCTGCTCCCTATGAACCATCTCCATCTCCTTCTTTGTCCAACACAGACGAAATCTTGAACTCAGGGGGAGATGTGGAAGAACAAAAAGACAAGGAGCCACTTGTCTACTCAAGGAGACCTAAATCAAAGCCTGGTGAGACTCTCGCATCTGAAGCATCAAAAGAGTTTGAACCAGTGATAGCTCCAAATACTCATGAACCACAATCCAATCCTGACCAGGTAAACAATCTTGACGACTTACCCATTGCTCTCAGAAAACAAACTCGTTCATGTACTCTCCATCCTATCTCCAAATTTGTATCTTACAATGCCCTTTCTGCCAAGTGTCGTACTTTTACGTCTAACCTTGACAGAACCCAGATTCCTAAGAATATTCAAGAAGCTTTGGAGATTCCAAAATGGAGAGAAGCAGTAATGGAAGAAATAAGGGCATTAGAAAAAAATGAAACGTGGGAGGTGATGACGTTGCCAAGGGGGAAGAAACCAGTGGGCTGCAAGTGGGTGTTCACAGTGAAGTACAAGGCTGATGGCACAGTAGAGCGGTACAAAGCCCGCCTAGTTGCAAAGGGGTTCACCCAAACATATGGTATTGACTACACCGAGACATTTGCACCAGTAGCCAAGCTGAACACTATACGAGTTCTCTTGTCCTTGGCAGCAAACCTAGATTGGCCACTGCATCAGTTTGACATTAAGAATGCCTTTCTGAATGGTGAGCTCGAGGAAGAAGTGTTCATGACATTACCTCCAGGATTTTACAAGGAGGGAAAAGAAACCAGAGTATGTAGATTGAAGAAATCTCTATATGGGCTCAAGCAATCACCAAGAGCGTGGTTTGATAGATTTGCGAAGGTAATCAAGAATCAAGGATATCAACAGGGGCAGTCAGATCATACTATGTTCTTTAAATTATCCAATGATGGTAGGAGGACCATTCTGATTGTGTATGTGGATGACATCATTCTCACTGGAAATAACATAGAAGAGGTGGAGAGGTTGAAGAAGGTCTTAGCCACAGAGTTTGAAGTAAAAGACCTAGGTCAAATGCGATATTTTCTGGGAATGGAAGTCGCCAGATCAAAGAAGGGAATTAGTGTTTCTCAGAGAAAGTACATTCTTGACCTTTTAACTGAGTCTGGTATGCTTGGTTGCAAGCCAAGCAATACCCCGATTGAGGTAGGAAAAAGAATGGAAGATGGTGGAAAACCTGTGGATAGAGAAAGATATCAGAGACTTGTAGGTAGATTGATCTACCTGTCTCACACTAGACCTGACATCGCTTTCGCCGTAAGTGTTGTCAGTCAGCATATGCATTCACCAAAGGATAGTCACCTGGAAGCTGTGTATAAGATTCTCAGATATCTGAAGGGCTCACCAGGGCGGGGTCTATTCTTTAAGAAAGGAGACAGTAAAAAGATAGAGATCTATACAGATGCGGATTGGGCGGGCTCAGCAGAAGACAGAAGATCTACTACCGGCTATTGTACTTATGTTTGGAGAAATCTAGTAACATGGAGAAGTAAGAAGCAGAATGTGGTAGCCAGAAGTAGTGCTGAAGCTGAATTCAGAGCTGTTGCTCAAGGGATGTGTGAAGGGCTATGGTTACAAAAGCTCTTGGAGGAACTACATATCACAGTAGAGGTTCCCATCAAGCTCTACTGCGATAACAAAGCTGCTATCAGTATTTCCCATAATCCAGTCCAGCACGACAGGACTAAACATATAGAAGTTGACAGACATTTCATAAAGGAGAAAATTGAGAAAGGCATAATCTGCATGACCTATATTCTTACTAGAGAACAATTGGCAGATATATTCACTAAGGGGTTACAGAGATCAAGCTTTGAAGAGTTTATTTGCAAGTTGGACATGATCAACATCTATGATCCAACTTGAGGGGGAGTGTTGAAATCCATAATGATTTGAAGGAGATTTGGAGGAGATTATGGTTCAGATTGATATCTCTAATTTAGAAGGTTTAGGCTGATTCTTTGGGGCTGATTTATTGGGTTAAATCTTATGTTTCCTTTTTTACTCTCTATGTACATGATAAATAGGAACCAAGTATGTAAATGTAAAGTAAGACTAATAGAATACAATTCTATTCTATTCTTCCTCATAATCTACAGTATCACCCTCATGAATACATGAATTTGCAGCATAGCCATAGAACCGTACACAACACCATACATTCTTAAGCATCTTAACCGCTATTTACAATACGATATTGAGATTACAATGGTACATAATGAAAGGAAGCCCATAGCTAGTAGCAGACCTAAAACTAGCCAAGTACCACCTCTTTGCCCTTGCTCAATCTGGAACCTGGATCACCTGGCATGTCTAACACACCTGGGACGTTGAATATCCCAGGGTATGAAACACCTGAGTTAGATTGTTATATCTAAGTGAGTGACTCAGAAGAGGAAATGATGCATGCAAGAGCAATATTCAATTATGCCAAGTAATATGCTGAAATAAGAACGAAATCTCCCAAGATCATGGCTCACCACAAGAGCATGAGGTTTAGGCTCACTGCAAGAGCACGAGGTCCCCTATGATGTCTCAACAACTAGCCACAAATACAAATATCGAGATGCATACAAAAATAAATAAGATATACTCAAGGCTACAAGCATGAGATGTAACCTCTCGTCCCCCTTACACAGGCACGAGATATCCTCCTTGCTTGCCATGTATGAACCCCTCGACCCCTTTACACAAGCTCGAGGTAGCCCCCTTACACAGGCCCACGTGGTCAGCCCCCTTACACAGGCCCCTGTGGTAGTTCACACATAACAAACCACCAAGTTGCCACAGTCACCCAAATGACATGATGTCCGACAAAGCAGAAGGAATATGCATAGCCAAGGAAAAATATGGCATGTAAACCACTAAGGCGTGATATGTAATCCATCATCCACACACAAGTGAAGTAACGAGTGCTCAAGGTGTCACAAAACATGCAAGAATCACTCACCTCGATCGTTTCCCTTCGATAGCACTGTTTGTAGCCCGATTTTCGAGTGCTAGGGCTATTTCTGCAAAAATCATGGATTTAAGTGAATCAAACCTTAGATATTTTTATACAGGGTTGTAGGTAATTAAAATAGGAGAACAACGATGAAAATTTCAGGATAAATGGAGGCCGGATGCACCCTCACGGGCCCCCGGAAGGGTGGCCACGCGCTGCCCCCTTCTTTATTTTGCAACCCAAAATTAAAACGGCCATAACTCTCTCATTTTAACTCCGATTTGAGTGCCGTTTGAACCTAGGGACTCTTCTTTCAGTGTACTACAATCCTACAAAAATAAAAGTGACTTACCTTTTAGCTTTATTCTCCGTTTTTGGCAATTTCTAATCTGATCTCCCACTTGGCTTCTCTTGCCTTCCTCTTTTGGCTTCTTCTTCCCTTGCTTTTTCTCTTCTATTTTCCTTCTACGTGGTCCACTTCTCTCCAGCCCTTTTTATATTCCTTTTACCTCCAAGCTTCAAGATCACATTTGGCCATTTTCTACCCTAGCCATCATTGCTTATCTTTGAAAAACTCACATTTGATTCCATTCTTCTCTTGGAAGCCTTTTCTCTCCCAATCCACTCCTTCCATTTGCCCCTTACGTGCTCACTTATTCAACCTATCTTATCCTTATCGTTTTTCAAGCCAATAACATGCTTCCAACTCCATTTACTTTTGAATTAAGAAATTAAGGTAATCATGGTTTAAGACTTTTGAATACAATTACCCAATACAATCTTTCCACCTTAAGGCTTCTCCCACAAGCCTTTATTATGACCATAAGTCTTCCAATGAAAATTTACCAACGCAAAGCTTTCCAAATAAGCTTTTATCATGACTTTTACTTGGAGACGTTATCCTTTTGCATCTAGGTCCTTAAAGTCATTTTCATTTGCATGCAAATCCAAACTTTCATTTAAATTACACTTTATTACATCATGCATCCCTTACATTATATCCACCCTTTACATTAAATTTTTGGGGTATTACAAAAACAATATGTGCTAGTTATTGTGGATAACTATTCTATGTTCACTTGGATAATATTTCTTGCATCTAAAAGTGAAACATATAGATCATTTGAAATATCTTGTAAATGAGTTCAAAAAGACAAAGATATATATATTTTTTTCAAAAATTAAAGGTGATCATGGATGAGATTTTGAAATAAACAATTCAAGCTCCATTCTAAGGAAAATGATATTGATCATAATTTTTCTAGTGCTAGAACAAAATGAGGTAGTTGAGAAGAAAAGTAGATCTTTATAAGAAATGGCTAGAATTATGCTATGTGACAAAAATCTTTCTGTCTAAACTATTAACACCCTATTCTACATGTTGAATAAAGATTCCATAAAGCCTATCTTAAAGAAAACCCCTATGAGCTATATAAAGGAAGAAGACCAAATGTTAGTCATTTTAATATTTTTGATAGTGCATATTTTATCCTTAACAATGGTAAAAACTCTTTAAGAAAAATTTGATCCTTAGAGTGAGGAAAGAATTTTCTTAGAATATTCTACTCAAAGTAAAGCATAATGAGTATTTAATAATATGACTCTAATCGTAGAAGAATCTATTCTAAATATAGTTAATTATGTGAGTGTTGAAGCTCCAAAACCTAAGGAAAGTGGTGATAAAAAATTAGGATAAAAATTTGAAATTTTTTCACTAGATCAAAAGAATCAAATCTATCAAATGATAATATGTTTAAATGCTTAATGAAGAAAATGTAGCTCATGAAGAGAGAAAATCATCATTTCTAAGAGAAAATATGGGCAAGATAATGAGATCATAGAAGATCATTCTAAAGAAATATGGACTAGATTATCTATTTATAATGAATGTCAATGTGTTGCTTTATATCTCAGGTATAGCCAAAAAGCATTAAGCAAGCCTTGAATGATGAAAATTGGATCATTGCCATGAAGAGCTAAATCAATTTGAAATAAATGAAATGTGGCAATTGGTTCCAAGACCTAAGGATCACCCAACCATAGTAATCAAATGGGTGCTTATAAATAAAATTAGAATCAAAGCTAGATTAATATCTCAAGGGTGCAGTCAAGAAAAAAGGATTGACTATGATGATATCTATTCCCCTATGGTAAGATTGGAAGTCTTAAGAATATTGTTGGCATTTGCATGCCACAAGAATTATTTCAAATAAATGTTAAAAGTGTTTTTTTATTGAATGGATATAAATGAGAAAGTATATGTGGATAAATCTCCTAGTTTTGAGAATCCTCAATATAAGGATCATATGTTCAAACTTACTAAGGCACTACATGATTTAAAGCAAGGCCCTAGGGCATGTATGAGAGACTTAGCAAATGTCTTCTAGAAAAAGGATTCAAGAGAGAGATTATATAGATATCATATCTTTTGTTAGAACTCATGACAAGGATATTTTATGAGTCCAAATTTATGGACATCATTTTTTGGTTCAACAAATAAATCCCTACAGAATCAAATTTGTCAATCAAATGCAAAGGGAATTTGAGATGAGTATAATAAGAAAATTGAAATATCAATCTCTAGGATTGCAAATTAGGTAAGAATATGAAGAGATCTATATGTCTTAACAAAAATATGTCCTCTTAAGGAATTCAATATTCTTGAAAGAAAATCATTAGCCACTCCTATGAGTAGTGCATCATACCTAAATAAAGATATGAGATAAGTCAAGTTATAATGAATAACACATTATATAGAAGTATGATTGGATCTTTACTATTTGATAGCTAATAGATCGAACATTATGTTTAGTGTTTGTCGAGGTACTAAACTTCAATCCAATCCTAAGATAAGTGAACTACTAAGGATTGTGTTTTGATATTTGTGAAAAATACATATATATTTGTGATAAATTCAAATACTTTGAATATAAATATACAAAAATTTGTGATTTATGATTTAAATTGTCAAAAGCCAAACTTGTTTTTGCATTTTGACTATAATAAGATATGCACATATGCTTATTGGGCTAATTAGTATTTACTCTTGTATATTGCTTGAGTAAGAAATTATTTTAATATATATTTTGTCTTTAAAAATTATAGGATCATCTTGCTTATTATAGATCTCTATATGTAATGATCCTATGTTATAATCCTTAGTTTAGGATATGGTACATATGACTTAATCTCTTATAAAGGAATTAAATATTTGATTGAATGTCATGTTTTTGGGTACTTTGATGTTATGCCTTGAATCACCTCTAGTACTATGAATGAAATTTGCCTTTGCTATTCAAGTCTATCAATTACTATAAATTGGTATCATTGTTTGGTTTTGTATGATGAATGAAGACTTATTCTTCAAATATAAGGAACATAAGTACATGTTGTGACTTTCTAATGATGATTTTTACATCTGAAGTATACATGACTCATTCATGTCATATTAAGGGGAAGTTTTCATCTTCAAATGGGAGTTTTTCTCTTAATCCCTTCACTTGGAATGAAATATTTTACTCCTATATTGATCATTGGAGTAAGAAATTATTTTAATAAATATTTTGTCTTTAAGAATTATAGGATCATCTTGCTTATTATAGATCTCTATATGTAATGATCCTATGTTATAATCCTAAGTTTAAGATATGGTACCTATGACTTGATCTCTTATAAAGGAATTAAATATATGATTGAATGTCATGTTTTGGGTACTTTGATGTTATGCCTTAATCACCTCTAATACTATGAATGAAATTTGCCTTTGCTATTCAAGTCTATCAATTACTATAAATTGATATCATTGTTTAGTTTTGTATGATGAATGAAGACTTATCCTTTGAATATAAGGAAAATGAGTACATGTTGTGACTTTCTAATGATGATTTTTACATCTGAAGTAACATGACTCATTCATGTCATATTAAGGGGAAGTTTTCATCTTCAAATGGGAGTTTTTCTCTTAATCCCTTCACTTGGAATGAAATATTTTACTCCTATATTGATCATTTAATGTATATGCATTTTATATAATAATTGGATGTGAATTATTTGGAATGATATATTTTTGGTCTTATAAGATCATGAGTATGGGATACACCATCACATGTTTTGAACAATTTGGAGATTATTATAGCTTCTTATGTGAATGTCTTATGAATGACTCATATATAAATTGTTCACTTATTACATAACTTATCAATTTTTATTCATTCACAATGGTGATTATGTCATCTTAAAGGGGAGTTAGTGCTAAAGAAATTTAATGTAAGTATCCCTAAATCTCCACCAATCTTGAATTGTTAGTTTTAGGGGGAGTATCTCGTCAAAGTGTCTCAGTTTGTTCTTATGAAGTCATACTTAAATTATGTTTAAATCTTTTCAATGACTTGTTTTCTAATCATATTAGTTAAAGGGGGAGTTTTTGAATATAAAATGCTTGTAAACATTTCCTCCACCTCATTATTCTTTTAAAAAGTTTAAAGTAGTGGATTAAGCTTGAATTAAACCGAACCATTATAAATTCCTGTGTTTTATTGTGCTTGTGTTCTTTGATCTTTTTATCTTTCCAAGCATTTCATTATTCCTCACTTGATTCACATATTTATCTTTGTTCATTTGTTATTTTACATATTTATTTTTGTTCATTTTTTATTTTATATGCTTTATGTTTTAAATCACTAAAATCTCAATTTGTATATGTTGTTTTCAAAATACAACAATATATATATATATATATTTTGTGTGTGGGAGAATACAATTTGTGCCTGGTTGATCATACTAGTCTCGCTCAAGCCTCGTAAGGGTTTTGAGAGTTTTGTCACCAACACCCGCTGAGAGTCTCATCACCAATGCACTGTGAGTCTTGTTACCGTGTGTTCAGAGTCACGTCTTCAATGATAAGAATCCTGGCGAACAAGGGAATTCGTCGAATAGGTGGGTCAAATGATCACGTGGGTCTTGGTGATCATGTGGCCCTTGGTGATCTGATGGGTCTCAATGATCTGGTGGTCTTTGGATAACCGAGTGCCCCAAGATAACCAAGTGCTAAAGATAACTGAGTGGCAAAAAATAACCGAGTGACCTAAGATAACCAAGTGCCCCAAGATAACTGAGTGGCCTGTAAAACGAGAGCACCGTTAGGACATCGGTGGGGGTCCCCACACAAACCCTTTGATGCCTAAGTCAGCTCTCGAGAGTAAAAGTATGAAATTGTGTTGAGGGGCCCAAGAGTGCGTACCTTGTGATGAAGACGACATGGCCTCCTATTTATAGTAGAGGGTAAGGGGAACCACGGCAATCACGATGAGATTTTCACGGCCCATTCTGGAGATTCCGAGGCCCTTTTTGAGGGTTTCGGGCCCATCCGTAGGTGCACAAATGTACCCACTCGGTTATGACCGAGTGGGTCATGAAAGGGGTTGGACCCTACCCACCCACTCAGTTATGACCGAGTGGGTCTTCTTGGCTTTGAGCATCTTTTTTTATCCTTTCAACTTAGGTGTATAAACTTCAAACCCGATTTTCACCTTGATGAAGCCTAAATCTCTTAAAACTCAAAACATAAAAGTTGTAGATAATTTTCTTAGATTTTCATAAGATTTTGAATCACCTCAATCAAAGCTCAGACGAGAGAGTTATGCCCAAAAAACCAAAATAATATTGCACCAACTCGGTCATGATTGAGTAGGTCATGAAAAGAGAGGTGGGATTGGTCCCCCACCTAGTTAGTCATGATTGAGTGGGGGCCCACTCAGTCATGACCGAGTGGGTCTTCATTCACTTGGATTTGAGGGAACTTTTTCTTTTTGCCTTGATTCAGATCCATCTTCGCTCCAATACTTGACTCTGAGCCTTAGTAGTGTGGGTCCATCAACTTAGAGACCAGTTTCAGCCTTGATGCGGCTTGAATCTCTTAAAACTCAAAACATTAAAGTTGTATATACTTCTCTTGCATTTCTATAGGATTTTGAATCACCTCAATCGGAGCTCGGGCGAGAGAGTTATGCCCGAGAAATCAAAGTAGTGTCACACCCACTTGATCATGACCGAGTGGGGCCTCTCTACTTGGTCTCGATTGATTTCTTGCTCCTTCAACTTGTTTCCTTAATCTTCTGCAACCCTTAGGCCTTTTGGGCTTCACGTCCATGTCTCATGACTCTTTTAGGTCCCGTGACGCTCCAAGTTTGCAGGGCATATCAATTGCTCCATACTCTTTTGGCTAGGAGTTCTGGGTGGAGGAGTATCTTGTCTTGTAAACTTTTGAACATTACATCTCTTTTGGCCACTTCATCCTCTACACATCCTCTCTTGTTTGTTTGCACACCGTGCCTTTAAATTTTTGGGCTCTGGTCCTTTTCAATTCCTTTGTAGAAATATGAGGTAGATATATTAGCAAGTTCACTTTCCATATTCTACTGTGGTTTGATGTTATGCATCTATACTAAGGTTGAACTCAACCAGGAGATGAGTGGAAGACAGTATAAAAATCAAAGAACAGACTCAACAAGTGGTTAGCCATGTCTTTAAAAAATGCAGACACCCTAGAATACCCTTCTGTTTTTTGGTCGCAGGAGCATTTCCTACCCATTTCCAATGCCAAATAAGAGAACAGAAAGTGATGTGCAAGAAAAACTTCTATTTCCATTTCTCATTTTGTTACTGAAGCCAATCAACAATCTCATTTAAAATTCAGAATCACCATTACACAGGGAATGATAAAATTGGCAACCTAATTATTTTTATCCAAGTGTTAAAAAAGGATCTTCGAATCTTCTAAGGATCTTTGAATCTTGTTCAAGATAATACAGGCGTGAGGACGAACATCTTGCATGAATGAGACTCTAAATCAACTGATAAACCCCCAACGTACTGTGTCTCCAGTGTCTCATGCTCCCACAGGTCTCTAGCGATTACAGGAGTACTGGGAGGAAGCCCTATGTCTTCCCACTTGGCTCCCATGGAGCTGGCCGAATTGAGGCCATTAATAATTAGTAGAGCAACTCTATAACCAGAAAGGGGCCCTGCCCAAACCTGAAGATCGCCTTCTTGCCGAACCCTTTTAGCTTGAACGCCAAGCTTATCTTGGTTCACATCAATCACGTCCTTATTAAAAAGAATCTCCTTGGTATCATTCGACATATCTCTAACATCACAGCCTATGAGAAGCGGAGCCTTGGAAATTGCCCATAAGCTGAAGTGCACTATATATTCATTTTTTGTCATTCCTCCGTTTCCAACCTCAAGCATGTCAGGATCTGTAGAGAACCAGATTCAATAAGAAACTAGACTTCTGCTAAGCGAAAAAGTCTGTCTAGGGGCAAAACTAACCGTTCCAGCCACCAGGCCTAGCATAATCAGCATAAACTTCATTCTCAAATGCTTTAGACATCATACTGTTGAAGAGCCAAAAATCACAAGAAAAATAAATGTAGTGCAAGCTTCAGATTGCCAATAGAAGCTAAAGAACCAAAAATGACAGCAACCATACCTATCCCACGTGTCTTGAATATCACTTGTAGTTCTCCAACTGTTGCCTACCTGGTAACCCCAAAGAGCTGGATGCAGATCTCCCCATTCACATAGTGAGAAGAAGATAGGTCGGCCAGCATTCCTTAGAGCTCTGGTCATCACAGGGTAACTAGAAGAAAGAGATAGAAACATTTTATAAAGACCACATGAGCTGAAAATACCAGACATTTTTCTGCGAGCTGAGCTCAGTCAAATATCAATTACCGATCAGTTGGGTTTATGCCCTGATTATAGCAGTTATCGTACTTCAAGTAATCTATTCCCTGTAAACAGGAAAATGTTACTGCTTCACAAATTTGACACATTCGTCCCAAAAGAGTTAAGGAAGGATTGTCTTACCCATTCCGCAAAGGTTTCGGCATCTTGTTCCTCATAACCAAGAGCACCTGGCATGGTACCGCTACAGGTATAAGTGCTGCAAAAGGAATTGAAGTAAATACATTGGTAAATCATAACATTGGAAATAGATGATGAATGTGTAGAGCCATCTTACCCTGCATCAGTGTAGATTCCCAACTTAAGACCCTTGCTGTGAACATAGTCAGCGAGAGCTTTTATCCCTGAAGGAAATGTGGATTTCTTGGGTACCAAATTACCCTGAAATGAACATATTGACATAAAGATGGGCAGGTAATACATGATCCAAGAAAATAAAAATAATCATAACAATAATAAAAGCAAAGAAAAATGTTACTGAAAATTAATTGAGTAAAGTAACCTTGGCATCTCGTTCTTTTTCAGCCCAGCAATCGTCTGAGAAAGAAAAAGATTCAAACTCTCTGTTACTTAATTGTTGCCCTTGCCAAAAGAATAAAGGAGCTACTAGACAAGAAGAAAATAAACTGACGTTTTACCTATGTTGATATATTTATACCCAAGATTTGCAAGACCAGTTGAAACCATTGCATCAGCTGTCAAAATAAATAATTTAAGTCGTGAAGTGGAAGTAATACATGAAAATGAACGGAGAAGAGCCCTTTTTTTCTCCTTTTTTTTTCTTTTTTTGGGAGAAAGAATTTGCAAATTTGTTCCATGTTGGAATTAACCATGGATTAAAGTTGGATAACAAAATCATTTCCAGAGAAACAGAAACACAACATGTGGCAAATCGAAATGTAGAACAAGAGTATGAATCAGAAAGTCATTAGTATGTCAATCACAGCTTAATGCTTATCAGATTAATAACAGAAACAAGACATTGCATGGAGAAATTAAGGAAAAAAAACAAAACAAAAAGTAAATGATATTAGAATTGATATGGTAAGGGAGAAATAATTCTTGGATCCTATCTCAATACCTGTTGCTCTGACCATTTCCTCATCAATATCGCAGAAGAAATGATTCCAGCTATTCCACCTGAATTTGTAAAGCAAAAGCAAATGAATATTAAACTTAGGGACGACAGGTAACAGAAAAGAATTTTTGAGGAAAACCAAAGAAAGAAGATTAGAAATGTACGTACCCCATGGGAGGAGTGGCCCCGAGGCCATTGGCAAGCATATTACGGCGGTGTCTGGCGGCGGAGATTGGTAATGCATGGCTAAGAATGACTAATAAAATGCATACTATTGGCATCAATGCCTTGCTCACCCTAAACTCCATGAATAAATGACAAGATGACCAGACACAGCACTACCTTGGCCTACTCCTCAGATTGATTGGTTGATTGATTGCGGGTGTTCTTGAAGAACTTATATATAGTAGCAAGTGGTGTAGATCGAGTGGGGGACTGAGGAGTAATCCGAGAGAAGATAATTCAGACAAACATTATATCAATAATGATCATCAAGATGGATACGAATTCAGTGATTCATGCAGATCCTCTTATCATTCTGCTAACCGAATTACACATTTTTTGGATACTAGTTATCTTCCTAATCCATATACGAATTCAAAATTTTTAACAGGAAGAGCTAAATTAGGTTTGGTATATTGATTAGCATATAATTTTGTTAAAATTTTGTTATAATTATAATTTTACCCACATTTTAATCTTAAAAATTGAGTTTAATTGAATATTTTGTCAGTATATGCAGGTTTAGAGAAAAATGAAGTTCAAAGAAAAATTAGGGATGAATTGAAATTTTTTTTAAAAAAAGTAAAATAGAAAAAAGAATACTTCCCTTTAATTTTTGATAAAAGAAAAGAATTTACAATATATATGTATAAATATATATAGTACATAATATATCATAATACATATACATATATTTAATACATATATGCATGCGGGCCATGCTATATAGATGCACATATATAAAATATATAACACACATTATAATTGGAGAGCATGCGTGAAACATATATATATAATATATAATATATTAATAACTTCATTGCTTGCAGTGTGAAGACATGCGTGACGCTCAAATCAAAGAAGCAGTTTAATTGAATTGAATATAGTAAGTGAAGAAGGCCAGCCGCAAGGCCCAAATTGAGCAGCCATCCATTAGAGTCCAGCCAATTGAAGTCCAAATTGAGGCCCACTGATGTGAGTTAAAGCCCAGCAGCGTGAATGAGCAGGCACGGCAGCAACACGCGGTCCCTCTATGGTAATTCTCACTCAATTTCAAGGGCAACGTGGAGGGCATGATATACATACAGGAAATTCTATTGGGGAAAATTCTATTTGCAACCATACAATTTACTCATCACAATCATTGTAATTAAAATATTAAATTTTATTATTTACAACTCTTGAATTTACTCTTTACAACCATTTACATATCAAATATACCCTCCACACACCCATCCCTCAAAACACACACCCACGCGCGTCAAACCCTAGTCGTCTTCTTCTTCTTCTTCAGACCACTAGTGACAGCACCGTCGACCTCTCTCCATCACCCACTTTGCTTGCGTCGTCCAACCTCTTCCTTTTCCTTAAAGTCCTCGAAATTGAAATCGCATAATAGGTAAACCATTTAATTTGATTCATTTCATGGTAGAGGCCACCGATCAGAGGTGCGTTTCATCGGAGTTGAACTCCGAAAACGTGAGGTCGTTCGGGAACCCTCGAACATCGAGTTTCGGGGGAGTTTGGGTTCCCCGAAACTCGCTGTTCGAGAAAAAATTTCCCCTCGAACAGCGAAATTCGAGAAGCCCCACTCCCCCGAAAATCGCTGTTCAGGGGAAAAATTGGCCCCCGAATAGCGATGTTCGGGGAAGCCTCGCTCCCCCCGAACAACGAAGTTCGGGGGGTAAGGGGTTCCCCAAACCCTGCTGTTCGGGAACCCCTAACCCCTCGAACAACGAGATTCGGGGGTATGAGATTCTCCGAATTTCGCCCTTCAGGGTAAAGGTTCCCCTAACTTACTTAATTTGACATGGTGAAATTCAGATCAAATTAGGTTGAGTTATTAATATCAAAAATTAAAATTATATATATATTATAATTATATTTTATGAAAAAACAAAAAATTTATTATATATATACATACATATTATATGTATAGTTATAGTTATAATAGTTTATGTATATAAAATATATATAATTATATATACTATATATAATTATAATTATAACTATATAATATAATATATAAAATATATATATATCTTATCTCCTAACCTCAAGGTTCAGGAGAATATATATCTCCTAAACCTCAATCAATTCTCCCGAACATCGAACTATCGAACTTCGAGAGAATTGATTTTCTCCGAAGTTAGAATTTTTGCAATCTCTCGAATTTTGAGATTCGGGAGTTGATGTCCCGAATTCTGGAGTTTGGAAAACCTTAAATCGCTCGAATCCAAAGTTTTGGGGTATCCCCCAGATCCCGAACCCCCGGGGTTCGGGGCTTCAAGGAATAGTATTCTTTATTTTTTAATTAATTTTATTTTTTTAATTCATCCCTGTCTATGTAAATTATGTGATTTAACTAGTGATCGATGTTTATGATGTTATAAATTATGTTATTTTTAAATATAAATTATATAAATGCATACTATTTGATAATATTAAGAAATTATTTTAATTTTTAAAAATATTAATAATTTTCTACTGTTTTATATTGATCTACTATAGTTGTTGCTATTTAAAAAAGTAACTGTGGCAATGGTGGGTGAGAAAGTGGGTGCACGTGCTTGAGGAGTAATGGTGGATGATTGATCGTCAATTATTTAAATAAGGGCAAATATGAGTTTTTATCTGAGGATATTTTAGGAATATTAAAAGTAGGTTACAGAGAGTAAAATATATGGTTACAAATAGAATTTTCCTTACCTATTACCTACTTATTCATAACTAAGACAATACAACAAAAAATATCAAATTTGATATAATTGAAAAAAATAAATAAATAAAAATATACACATATCCACAAATATAAATATATATATATATATATATACATTAACAGTCACTGCACTGCATACATATATATACTTATACATAAAGCAAGCGGCGGCCATAGCTTCACGCCCCCATGAATCCTAGGATTTAGGGAGTTTGAAGACTCCCGAATTGAAGGCACCGAATACTGGGGTTCGGGAGGATATTTTTGAAAAATATTAGTTGTAAAGAGTTATTAATTTGATTATAAAAAATAAAAAAATAAAAATAATATTTTAATGATTACGAAAAGCAAAAAAAAGTGATTGTGAATAAAATTTTCCTACACATTAATGTACAAACGGACGCAATGAGAGACCTAAGCCCCCAATCGGCCATTTCCACCAGAATAAGGGGGAGGCGCTGGAATTCGGAGAGCAGCAACACGCAGTGGCTGGAACAGAGAAGAGGGCGCTGGGAATGGATTTCTTGGACAGCAACGTCGCACAGCAAGGCTGGGATTCCACGGACAGCAGTGCACTCGAGTGAGAACAGTGCGCTGGGGTTTGACGCACAGAACTTCTTTCGATCTCTGTTTGTTTAATTGATGTTCTTTCATTTTCTTTATTAATTTCTGTATTGGATTATTGCTGTCTTTTAATTTCAGCAATTTTAATTCTACCTTTACATTGATGCATTTTAATTTACTGCAATCAATTTCAGCAATTTAAAGACTGTTTTTTAATTTTTCCAAATTTAGTTTTAGTAATTTTAATTTCTTGTTATTTAATTTCTGTTATTTAAATTTTGTAATTTAATTTTCATCTTTAATTTTCTGCATTAAATAATAAAAATGTGTGGTTAAAATAAGACTTGGGCAAGATAAGACAGCATCCAACTCGTGATTTCCCAAGCAAAGCCAAATTTCAACTTACGTAATATTGGTCTGAATTGAACTCAGTTATGCTTTTATATATACTTTTTGGGTTTGAATTGTAGTGTAAGTCTAACTTAGAGTCTCCATGATATGTATGGAGATTGCTTAACCTAAAAACGCTATTATACCCAAATTCAAATGAGACGATATTTTATCTATTATTTACTGTTCAATTTATGTTAATTGCTTAACTTAGAATCTTAGGAGATTACTAAACCTAGAATTATCATGTTGAATTGGGCTTAATAGTAAAATCTCAATTTATAAAATGTTTTGTATTAATCAGAGTTCAATTTATGATAATTACTTAACTTAGAGTCTCCATGCCATGTATGAAGGTTGTTAGACCTATAATTATTATTATCTCGAATCAGAGTTAATATTAAAACCTCAGCTTCATTTTAGACTGATGCTACTATTTTTTTTTACTATTTGGGGAATTTCGGCTTGGTACTGAAGTTGTCTTGATCCAAGGTTGTTTAAATTCAGTATTAGTTTATTTTTAATTCTCGTCTTTAGATCATCTTAATCACTTCTTAAAATCAAATATTGTGTGATTTTTATTTTCATTTATAAATAATCTCTCTGTGAATCAATTCGAACTCACCGAAATATAAATTTAAAATTATATTATACGCACACTTGTATACTGGCGAGTATAATCGCCCTACTTTTGAGTTAATAAAAGGATTAATATTTGACGAATTTAATTATAATTTTAATGAATAAATATGCAGGGTAGCGTAGCAGTGATATATATCTTGAGTTTAGGGCATGAATCTCTATTTTGCAGGTAAACTATACCAAAAAGGATGAAAGCCAACCGATTCGCCTTCCCACACTCCAATTCCTACTTCTCAGGGATCCCATCTTCCTGGATGAGATCTCTTATTACATCGGCGAACTACTTGTATTGCAGCAGGATAACTGAAGCTATTCTGCTATTATTCCAGCAAGAAATGTTCAAGAGCAACAATACCTTAGCTTGAAAAGAATAATGAACCTGAAATTTTTCCTCGTACAAGTTAAATGTTATAGTAGTTTTTTTCATCCTTCTGTAAGCCATCTTTCCTACCTCTTGGCCAAAACATTTCCTTGTTCCTTAAAGAAAATTTCATTTATTTGAATTTGTGCATCACTCCAGATCATGCTTATTTGCAGTTTCTGACTCGGTGACATCTGATTCATCAAAATTTCTGTTTACACAATTTTTTAGTTGAAGATGCAATGGAGCTAATGCGAATCCACCATTAGGTGATAGGATGTTGCTGCCTCCCTTTTCTTTCTGCAGTACTGGTATTTGGGAGAAAAGAATGGTTTCACTAGGGGTGTTCGCGGTTCGGTTTGACCGGTTTTGAGCCGGTTTAATGCGCCGAATCGCAAGCTCGGTTTTCTAACAAATCAAACCAAGCAGTTTGATTTGGTGTGGAAAACCGAACCGAACCGCACTGCATTTTGCGGTTCGGTGCAATTCAATTTTCATGGTTTCAAAAATTTTGCAGCTCGTCCCAGATTTGCTAGCAAATGCAGCACAAACACATCCCCAAGGACCCTAACAAGCTAGTACAGTACAAGACGAAACTGTCGCTGAAGTGAATCCATTGCTTGAGTACCAAAAACTTGCACTAAAAAATAATCAACAGAAAGTGAGAGAGAGAGCATACCAGCGATCAATGATCGGAATGGGAAGAGGAAGAAAATGGGGCGACGGGCGTCGGACTGCTGCGAGCCTGCGATGGCGTGGGGACCGTCGGTGTGAGGTGCTGACTGCGACGACGTGAGGTGTTGATTGTTGCGAGCCTGCGACGACATGGGGGCCGCCAGTGGGTTGGCGTATATCGACGATCATCCAAGGGAAAGGGGAGAGAAAGAGGGTACGGTGCGACGGGCGTAGATGGGTGCGTTTTGGTTCAAGCAATAGGGTTAGGGTTTGGTTGGGGGGAAGGGGGAGACTTGGGAGAGAAGGAGGAGAGGAAGAGCTGAGAGGGTCTGCTGCCCCTTTTTAATTTTTATATTTATAATATATAAATTATATATTATATATATGGGCGGTTCGGTTTTAAATTGAACCGCCGGTTTGCCAAACCGCGAACCGTGCGGTTTGGCAATTTTTCGAACTGAACCGAATTGCCAAGTTAAAAAATCGGCCGGTTCGGTCTGGTCTGGTCTGGTCCGGTTCGGCCGGAAACCGCGGTGCAGCGGTTTATTTGAACACTCCTAGGTTTCACAACATCAAATTTGTGAGGAATCCCTAGAAGGAAAATTAATAATGTGCAAAAGAGAAAACAAATGCCAGTTTCTGAAATTTCCAGTATACCAATTAGTCGTTTTGTTTGTTATTTAACCAAGGCGAAAAGTGCTCAATTAGCAAAAGAAATAGGGAAACTATTTTTACTCAAACTGTATATCTCTTGAAATTAAGTTGTCAAAGTCCACATTGCAGTTCCTTTGCAGATGAAACTTCACAGTTTTTCTGGAAACTGAGTGATGCTCTAATGGCTTTTCAAGAGACAACTTTTAGTTGCTTAGGAATAAAGAAACACATTTTTGGCAGACTGACTATTTTGTTTGCTCGATGGATTAACCTAATGCACAGTTCAATGAAGACGCCAAAACAAATTCTTGCAAATTAATTAGACCTCATTTTTACGGAATCTGGATGCTTATATATTATCAAGAAACAACTATCTCTACACAATCGTTAGAAACAGAACTGTAGCAGAACACAAGAAGAAAAGCAAAGATTTTCACTAGAAATCATGAAACCGAGCTTACTGTTTATCAGAATCACACGGAAAATGATTTACACACAGCATTACGGATGTAATCTCTAAGCTTTGTAGAACAACATCAACAAGAACCCCAAACAAATTTGCCAATCACAAAGCATCAATATCAACAAAATCCACAAACAAGTTTGCCAATCTTAGATTATCGTAGAAAGCTTAAACTGAGCGCTGCTGAAATCTGTCATCATTCAGTTCTGCCAAAACCTATCTCAAACTCACGAACGAGAACTTCCTTCTATCCTGAAAAGTCACGAAGAGCATCCATTGATTTCAAGAAAACTTGGTTGCAATATGTTTTGTTTCAATTACATTCTCAATGCACAGCATTCTAAACTTCAAAATTGTGACAAGTCTTGTCTGATGTCAAGGAAAATCGTGGAACTAACTAACGTGTTCAAGTGCAGCACGCAAGATTGCGGAATGCATTAATTTGGATTGATTACAGGATATTCACCAAATCCAGGCCCGGACCTATAGCCAATTTCAAGAGCCCATTGTCTCAGGACCATGATTTTGCCATATTTAGGGAGCCCATAAATTTGAAATAAAATTACTATTTTACCCCTTTGTCAAAATAACAATTTTGCCCCCATATATATCTCTCCCCAACCCTCCCCTCCCCCCCCAAAAAAAATCTGTTAAACGCAGATACGAAAATCTCTGGCAAACTCTCTCTCCTTTCTTCCACTCTTTCGAACAACTTGATTATAAAAATTTGATTAATATTTTTATTTCTAAAACTGCAAGGAGAATAATTTTTAATTGATCAGTTATAAGATTTTCAATTTTATTCTGATATGGTATGAATATTTTTTTTATATTTTATTATAAAAAAATAAAATTTAAATGTACACTATAATTTGAGACTCATTTTTTACATTTCGACTCAGGCCCCAAAATCTTAGGTACAGCACTGACCAAATCACAGTAAAGATTAACCTATTTAGAATTTCACATGACAATCACCTATAACATTTGCAACTGAATTTACATAGAAAATTAAGGATGCGCTCTCTTTACTTTTTAATTTTCACTTTTGAGTTTTGAATTCATTTTCAGTTTTCTGTTTTGGTAGTTTGTTTTTAAAAAATTGAAAATGTGTTCTCTTTGTCATTTTGAAAAACTATTTTTCAAAACAGAAAATTAGAAAACGCGTTCTCTTTGAAATTTTAAAAATATTTTTTTAATAATATTTTATTCAATAAATTTGATTATTAAGTAAATTATAAATATTTAATGTTAATATATTATTAAAAAATATATATACATTTTAAAGTTAATGAATTTTATAATATTTTTTTCAATTACAATAATAAAATATAAATAAATAAATAAATAAATAAATATGTTTTGAGTTTTGAGTTTCTTTTGGATGAAAACACTCAAAACAACTTTTTATTGTTTTGAGTTTTCTTTGTAAATTTTTTTTTGTTTTAAAAAATGCATTTTCAAAAATAGTAAAGAGAACGCGTTTTCATTATTTTAGAAAATTGAAAACTAAAAATGACTTGAAAACAGTAAAGAGAACGCAATCTAAAGAATTGGGTGAAAAAGCAATAAAGGAAACTGAGAAAGAGGATCAAAACGGTTAATATAGAAAGCTCCAAAGCAATACTTATTTTATTTTTCTTATCAGTGCCCTTTGTCCTATAGTTGAAAATAGTGGTTAGAATGTGAAAAAGAAACATAGAAAAAATACTGTTATTTTACGTACCAGAAACAATAAAATCCCATTTACCTCATAGGGTCTTTTCCCTTCTTACTTTTGCCGTCGTGATGTTTAGTCCACAGCGTCTTCAATCGCAGAGTCATGTAAATGAAGGCCACAGTTAAAGCAATAAGTTTTTGCTGCAAGAGAAAAGAAGTCAGATTCTTTGAAATTGATCCACCTGATGTCTTGCTGCAGTAGTACACAACAGAAGATAACTAAACCACGGAAAATTCTCCTTCGTTGCCTTTTGTTTATTGAGTGCATATGAAAATAAAAATTTGAACAAGTGCTTTCAGGATTATGAAAAATTTCTAAAAAAAAGACGTTCATATCACAGGAAAAGGATGCTCAGAAATTCAATGAGAGGTAATGATAAGGCAAGCAAAACATTTACAATATGAAAACGCTTTCAGAACGAGCTTGTACCTCGGCGAACATACGGCCAAGACGAACAATAAGTTTTTCATTCCCCACGTTGAGTTGCTGTACCTGAATACTTCTTGCGGACTCAAATGCCATAAGGCTACAATATTCCATGTCAATCAACTGCAATGTGCATATCTCCCCAAAATCAAGAGGGATCTTGGTCAGGTTGACACAGTACCTGACAACTAGCCATTCCAGCTTAGGAAAATGATCATGCTCAGCTATCCAGTGCTCCAAATCTAAAGATTCGAGCAGCAGAAATTTCAATTTGGGGAATCCTTCATTATTCTGTACCCACTCTGGCCCTTCAAAGGAGCTATTTTTTAGTTTGAGCACCTCAAGTTTTGGCAACAGGGCTAAAGCATTTATTTCATTCCAAGGTAAACGGCTTAAAAGTAGAGTCAACTGCGTGATGTTTGGTAGGAAACTTTCCCAGCAATAAGCGGATCTTGGATTTGCAAGTCTTAGATTGCAAGTTATCTTCAATTTTTGAAGTTTATGCAAGTAGACAAGATTGCTGAGGCAGAGTTCATCTCCCCTAGCATTTTCTCTAATTTGATGAATACCTAATTCTTCCAAATTGGGCATATTTTCGAATATTTCCTTGGTACAACTGGCAGAGCTTAGAGTGGAAAGTGTTTGAAGATCAGTAAGAACTGAGTCACGGCATGATGGATTGGGCAAGTAGGTGCAGGTTCCAACGTGTAGATGCCTCAGACGAGGCAGTAACCATATCTCTTTTGGCAAATTTCCACCTGCCCTTTGATGATTATTGATTAAAGTTTCTAGATAACAAAGTTTGGACACTGAATCAGGAATATCGGCAGAAGTGGACAGGGCAAGATACCTCAGATTGACCCTGTCTGTTATCTCATGTGGGAAATCATCAAAAGGCTGATTTAGAATATCCAAGATCTTGAGGAGTTCGAATCCTGCAGAACTGAGAGGACAATCTGATTCAAAAGAGCGGCCAGAATAGAGTAAAGTATGGGTGAGACCCAATGCGTACTTCATGTCATCATCAGGATTGAAGTAAGGATGGCTCAAAGGGGAGTGACCAAAAATGTAATCGCCTTCTTTCCGAGCTTCTCTCATGCTCAAGTCCCACAAGAGATCATGGATGCCACATGAATTAACTTTACCATCAAATTTCTTTTTCTTCGCTATAATTAAACTTCTTCTAATAAGATCCTCAAAGCACTTCTGTGCTACCTCTTCCGTGCTCTTCTGCGGTTCTGGATGCACAAATCCCATACCAGCCCACATCCTAATTAGTTTCCTAACAGGGATATCGGAATTCTTTGGGAAAATTACCAGTGAGAGGAAGCATGCTTTCAAGTCCTGAGGCAAGCCATTATAACTCAAAGAAAGAATGTTGAAGTTCTCCTGGGATCCATCTATGAGAGAATCCATGGTTTTTGCAACATTCTCCCAGCTGTGTTTAGTCTTGCCAATATTGGAAAGGTGCCCTGCTACCACAATGACTGATAGCGGATGTCCTTGGCATTTGTTTGCTATTTGCTTTCCGATATTCAATAACTCAGAAGGACATCCTTCTGTTCCAAAAACCTGTTTACACAACAGTTTCCAACTATCTTCAGGGCTGAGCAAGTTCATCGGATAAGGATGGTTAACATAAGAAGCCACTTGATGAAGCCTACTTGTCAACAGAATTCGGCTGCCGTTGTTTTTATCTGGAAACCACCACTTCATGCAATCCCATGCTTCAGTAGTCCAAAGGTCATCGATGACAATGAGATACTTCCGACCTAGTAAGTGTTTGCGTAACCGTTCTCCTAATTTTGTATTGTCCTCATCAATGAGAGAAATATTCGAATTCAATAAGCCAATCGACTCCAATAAGCCTGTTATGACATCTCTCTCTCGAAATTCTTGAGAAACTCTAATCCAGCCACGAACACGGAAGCGATTCTGAATCTGAGCATCCTCATAAAGACTTCTTGCCAGAGTTGTCTTACCAATTCCACCCATACCTACTATGGGTGTAATCCCTAGCTCTGAAGTTCCCGCGATCAGTCGTTCCATAATTCTCTCCAGGTCACCGCTTCGGCCCACCAGCTCATTTTCCCTGACTTTCGCCCGCAGCTTGTTCAGATATTCCTTAATTGTCTCCGGGCCACCGCTTTGGGGCACCAGCCCATCTTTCCCTTCTTTCGCCAGCCGCTTATCCATATCTGAACCATATTCTTGAAGTAGCCGTTTATCCATTTCTGGACGAAAAGCCGATGTTCCATATTCTTGAAGAAGATACTTCCCTGTTAGGCTTCTTTCCAACAAAGTCAAAATCTTGTCATCATAGTTATTATCTGGTAATGGCCTTCGTTCAGTATATGAGCTGATGTAGTATCTTGCTAATTCTGCTGCCTCTATGATGTTGTCTCTGAAGTTTTCAAATTCCCAACACTTCTCTATAGCATCCTCCTCACCAAAGTGATGGTAACAAGAAAGAAGTCTGTGAAGGAGCACTGGCTCGAGATCATGGAAAGCCAGTTCTTCGAAATTGAAATACTTCTGTAAGAACATTGGTTCGACCATCCACCCTGTAACTAGCACGAAGGATTTAAGGCCAACATACCATACAGCATCTGCAACCCGATCATCAGTTTTGACATAAATAGATCTATCCACTGGGCGTTTCTGAAGCATAGATGTCAGCCACACAACCACTTCTGCATACCAAAGTTGATAAGCAGACTCAGGATCATCTGGAGATTTACCTAGCAAATCCATGAAACCATCCGTGATAAGGGACACTTTAGTAGCCATATCAACATTAGCAGTCATGATACTCTTAAATTTAGCCCCGAAATCATTAACACCAGGCAAAAGAACATAGGGCTCCTCATCATCTGAATCATCCATATTAAGCAGCCACTGGAAGGTCAAACTGTTGAAGACACAACACAAAAAATGTGAGTACATTTGCCACTAATTGCCAAAGGATCAAAATTTGAAGAAATAGATACCATAACCTGTCACGCCCCAAAATAAGGAGGCCGTGACCGGCACTACCCCCCATGAAGCCATAGACTCCAATAGGGAGCAGAAAGCCTCTAATTTAACCTTAACCATAAAAGCAACAATATAAACCATAATGCTTACATAGCTTTTATTCAACATTCATATGCCAACTGGCCAATATTCATCATCTGATTACAATACCAATTACAAAAATATGCCTAAAATAAATAAATAAACACAAAAGTGTATCCCACAAACAATTCCCGTGAAATGAGAAATGTGCTGTAACTCAGAACGTGTCTATGGCCAATGCAAATTAGATCGCCTACCACGATCTTCACTATCAGAACTGATACCAACCTACAAGTCTGAAATTTTTAAGGGATAAGTTGACCACTTAGTGAGGGGGTAAAAAGCATTATAACAAGGGGAAACAGAATTAGTGCAGCAGAGACAAATCGTCATGCCATGTCATACTAAGCAATAAATAGTACAATGGAAGAGATGATGAATAAACATGCACAACTAGGAATAACCAAGTTAGAACCAGAATCCATATATCCAAATAACTTAGGGTGGAACCACTCACACCCACAAGCATACATCGGCGGAACCACTCACGCCTAATATCCATATATCCAAATAGCTTAGGGTGGAACCACTCATGCCCACAAGCTTAAATCGGCGAAACCACTCATGCCTAATGTGAACATAATGGTGGAACCACTCACGCCAATACGGGACCAACTTTCACCCCAAAACATACGTGGTGCATCAACGGCTAACTCTTACTGCAGTTAGCAATACAGTGTTCTAACTAGTTAGTTACTCCCTTTAGGATACATTTTGTACTACCATTCTAAAATAAAAAGGGTCACATGCGTTGTATAAAACATAAATATCAACATGCATGGATCAAGGCAATATGAATTCTGATTTCCCCAAATGCAACTTCAAAGGAAATGCCAAACAACAATATGAATATATATATATATATATCAAGATCACAAGGATAATAAACGAAATGAATGCAACAATACTACCATAATACAATTTACCCACTCACCGTGCTTATATAAGTCTCAGAATTCCTCAGTTGCCACCTGGTTGGGTCAAGCCAAAATCACCTAAACAATTATTAACATGCATAAGAATTACTATCAACAGAAAATGAAAATTATAAAATACTTACGACGAACTACAGCGTCTACTCTAATTGACCAACAGGCCACGATTGGATAAAGATAGGCTTGAGAGGTGAAGTATAAAATCTAACGGCGGTCTATTTGGGTTTAGAATTTAAGAATGGGCCGATTTGAATTGAGAGTATGCCTAACCCATAACGGGTTTACAACAGCTCCCAATTGCAACTACGGATTTGAGAGGTTATGGGACTTGAGTTAACCTACTATTATTTAGAGCAAAATAAATTATAGGTCAGTATTTAATTCACTTGGAAATAAAATAGGTACACTACTACAATCTAATCACCACATTATTGGAAATTACCTAATATACCTTTATTTTAAAGACCGATAACCCATCTTTATATATATATATATATATTTATGTGTATGTATATATATTTCTTTTAAGAATATCATATGCTAATTAACTGAAATTTAAGAATCACATAATCACTTTAAATATACATGACATCATAATTTGCTCAAGTAGACTTGAAATTAACAAACTATAATTTATCTATATTCTTTTAATAAATCAAAGTTGACAGATCTAGAAATTAAATAATTGATATAACATAATTAATACTATAAATTATTTTAATACTAATATAAAAATAACTCATATTGCTTTTAGTAATAGAATTAATAATAAAAATTTATAATATAGTATAAGTGATATTAATGCCCTCTGTAACCTGTTATTGATAACACAACTGACAATAAAACAAATGAATAAATAAATCAATAAAAGTAAATAAAATAAAAAAAATAAGAGAACGAGGATGTCGGCCGGCAGCGGTGGCATCCGACCACTGTCGTCGGAAGCCGCTGTGCCTCGGCCATGTTACTGTCGGGGCTCGGAAGAAGGAGAAGGAAAGGAAGACGGAACAGAACTGAAACTAGAGGCTAGATCGGAGACGGCAAATCGAACAGCAAGACGAACCAGGGGACTAACCGAAACCGAAACCGGAACTAGAGGGGACCCGATCGGAGAGGAAAAACGGAACAGAACCCAAACAGGTGAGCTGCCTTCGGCCATAACATTCGGAAACCCCAACGGAATCGGACCGAATAGACTACCCAATAACCAGAACAGAAAACCCACGAGGAAAGGACACGATTCAAGGGAAGAAAGAGGGAAATGAACCACGAACCAAGATATTAACGATCTTGGCCATGGCAAAACCCCCACCACCAATCGAAAGCAAACCCAACAATGCTAGAATCGTATTTCTTACCTGAATCTCGGCTGCCCAGAACACCAATACAGAGACAGTTCGCGTGAGAGAGAAGCGAGAGAACGGTTTTTCGTCCCATGACTTTTGTGTTCTTTTTTGCCGTTTGATTTTTGTTCTCATTGGTCTTCCTGTCTTCCTCTTTTGACTTTGTCCTTGTACTTTTTTTTTTTTTTCCTATTCCTCCATTTGTGACTATATTCAAGTTCTTTTACTGCCATTGCATCCTTACTTGATTACTTTTGATGCCTTATCATTTGTTCATCTTAATTTTGTGGACTCTAAACATCTTCATTGTTGTTGTTTGTGTGAATTAGTGCTGAATTTCAAGAATCAAAACTATTTTCAAATAGTAGAATTTTTGTATTTATAAAAAAAATAAAAAAAAGAGTTTTAGTCAAACTCATGAAAAAAAAGTAAAAGAAAAAAAAAAAACAACACATAGCAAAATCAGTGAGTACGGAGCATTTCAACAGTTTACTTTTCCCTTAATTCATACAAGGCTTTGGAAACTTTGACAAATCTAGTTGTTTTTCTGATTTTTTAAGTTCATCCATTGTGATTAAATTTCTTGTTTGAAATTTACTCAATTTTGTTTTCCTTATTTCAATCTAACCTGGTTTATACTCTTCGAAAATTAGGTTACTCATAGATTTAACTTTCTTGATTATAGTTGTTGAGCTCTTTTAAGAGCTAATTGAGAAAAGTTGAGTGGTCAAAAGCAAGAGTGTGAGCTTATTAAAAGAAAAATGCAATAAAGAGTGTTATACACGAGAGTTGAGTGAATCAAACAAATTGAGAGAAAACACGTGAGGGAGTGCTTGTGAGGTTATATATGAATTTTTATGTAGGTTACTAACATGGACCCAAAAGACAAAGGAGTTAGAGAAGAGGGGAGTAGGGACAATTCATCTGTGATCCAAACAATGCAACAACACTTTGAACGTCTCAATGTTATATTTGTAGAATTGATTGACCGAATAGAAAGAATAAGTTAGCCCAACCAATTTGAGAAGAAGACCAGCTCGTGAAAGTGCTAACTTGGGAAGACAAAGTTATCTTGATGGATATAAGAATGATGGAGAAGATGACCACATATTTGGAAAGAGAAATTTGAGGAGGTCGGGATTCCTAGACCGAGATGGAGATGAAGAGTTTGAATTTGAGGATCAAGCCAAAATAGATTGGGTAATGAACGGGCTAACAGATTTGGTGGGAGGTGTAACATCCCGCATCGAGCGATAGAAAGGACGGGATTAACTTACTCTGATGGGCCTACATGAACTTCTCAGGGGTCACCCATCCTTGAGCTACCCTAGCTCAAGTACGCTCAACCCGAGAGTTCTTTATACACATTCAACCCAAAATGTATCCAGTTAGTGTTGTTTCCTTTCCTTATTATTCTTGATATATATTACATTTTCTAGAGTCTCTTCTTGGACCTGACCTTGGGCTCTCGGGGTATTACATTCTCCCCCCTAGAGCACATGACGTCCTCGTCATATGACCTTACAAATGCTCCTAGATCTTATCCCCTTTGGGGGCTGCCATCCTAGAAGCCTGCCAGGAGCCGCTCCTTGTTCAGGCCCTCGTGCCCCGGTGCCACTCCCTGCCTTCATTGAACCACCTTCTCCAAGGGTTGGCTCTGATACCACCTGCAATATCCTGTATCGAGCGATAAGAAGGACCAGATCAACTTATCCTGATGAGCCTACGCGAACTTCCTAAGGGTCACCCATCTTTGAGCTGTCCTAGCTCAAGCACGCTCAACCTGGGAGTTCTTTATCTACATTCAGCCCAAAAGATATCTAGTTAGTGTTGTTTCATTTCCTTACTATCCTTGATGTATACTATCTTCTCTAGAGTCTCTTATTGGACCTGACCTTGGGCTCTTGGGGTATTATAGGAGGAATCTAGGAAGAAGGGACACCTATGATCGTGACTTGGGGAGTATTAAAATGAATATTCCATCATTTCAAGGAAAGAATGATCTGAAAGCCTACTTGGAGTGGGAAAATAAAGTGAAACTTGTGTTTGATTGTCACAACTACTCTGAGGATAAAAAGGTAAAACTTGTTGCAATTGAATTTACTGATTATGCTATAATTTGGTGGGATCAAGTTGCTTTGAATAGGAGGAGAAACCATGAACGCCCTGTGGACACTTGGGAGCAAATGAAGTTAATCATGAGGAAGAGATTTATTCCAAGTCATTACTACCGAGACTTGTACTAGCTATTGCAAGGCCTCACTCAAGGTGCTCGAAGTGTGGAGGATTACCACAAGAAAATGGAGGTTGCCATGATCTGAGCCAATGTGGAGGAAGACAGGGAGGCAACCATGGCTAGGTTTTTACAAGGGCTAAATATAGACATTGCTAATGTGGTGGAGCTACAACATTATGTTGAGTTAGAGGATATGATACACATGGCCATGAAAGTTGAGAGGCAGCTCAAAAGAAAAGGTGTTGTACGGGTGGGACAGATTTTGGGTTCATCCTCAACTTGGAAACCAAATTGGAGCAAAAGGGAGGAAATGACAGATTTTAAAATCAAATTCAAGCCTAAGCCTTACAAGGGCAAGGATGTGGGCCCTAGCAAGGAGAAAGGTACTTTTGAACCTCATTCTAATAGAAATTAGGATATAAAATATTTTAAATGTTTAGACAAGGGACATATTGCATCTCAATATCCAAACAAGAGGACAATGGTTTTAAGGAGTAATGGAGAGGTAGAAACTGAAAGTGAGATAAAGGATGAATCTTTACCACTAATGGATGAAAGTGATGGAAATGAGCGTCCCATGGATGGAGTCGCTTTGGTGACAAGGAGAGCTTTGAATTTGCAAGCAAGAGAAGAGAATGAGGTGTAGCGGGACAATATTTTTCACATAAGGTGCCGCATCAAAAAGAGAGTGTGTAGAATGATTATTGATGGAGGAAGTTGATGTTGCACCTTTTTGTATATTAGTTTTGATGATGAAAAATATATATTGGCTTAATCTTTAAGTCATGAGTCAAGGCTATGGTTTTTAACGTATATCAATTTCAATATCAAGTTCTACTTTGTTAAAATGAAAACCAAAATGATTTATGATTTTCTATATCAATTGGAGATTTGCAAAGTCAAGTATTTAGTCTTAAAAGAATCTCCTAAAATGATTTTCAAAATAGCTTTGAAGTCGTTGGTCAAGATAGAGTTAAAATTATTTTACGGTAAAAGACCAACTTGAACATAAATGTGTTTGATGAAAATCCAATTTAAGTATGAAAAATCATTTATGTTAATCTCATATTTCAAAATAAGCTTTCATATTTTTAAGCATGCATGAAAGGTTTTGGCTTGAAATTTAATCGTATGAAAAATCCTTTAGTTTATGCATCATGTTTCGAAACTCCTTTTGGTAAGGTTTCAATATTTTTCTAAGTCTGGAAGATTAGCACCTTATAAGGAGACATATAAGAAAATGATTTTTTTTTGGAAAACTATCTCCCGGTATTTTGATATCTTCTATCCATTAGTGCTAAAACGATTTTTAACGAATTTTTCAAGAAATAGAAAGTGTATATCTTGGAGGTGGTAAAATCGCAAAATCCTAAGTTTGTACTAAAACCCAAATTCTACTTTCTTATTCTTATGGATTTTGATTTTTTAGATATTTTTATTGAATCCAAATGTGGGGTACTTTCTTATTTATATTTATGTATTAAAGTAAATGGAGGTAAAATATAAATAAAACAAAATGAGGACATTTACAAAATGAGGACATGTAAATAAGTTATACTGTATGCATATCCTGAAGGATGACTTTATTTGTTAACAGATTTCTCTCCATCTGTCGACCGGCCTTATATTTTTTGTCCATCTGTCGACCGATACTCTTGCATCTGTCGATCGACAGAATGCCATTTAGTGATGCTTCGATAGTGTGCACCATCTGTCAACCGATGCCTATGCATCTGTCGACCGACAGAATGCGTGCACAAGGAACTGTCGACCGGCTTAGATGATCTGTCGACCGATGCCTTGCATCTGTCGACCGTTTGTGTCGTAAAAACCCCCAACGACTAGTTTTTTCACTCACTCAAAGTGGCTTTCCCACTACCAATGGCAAGATTCGTGAATGGACTTTCAAGAGACTATAAATACAAGTCAAATGGATGATTCAAGCTAACCAAGAGATTACATTACAAGCTCTCTAGTGCCAAGATCATTGTTGTGCTTCATTGGTAAATTCGTTCTCTTTTCAAGGCTTTGTATTAATTTGGTTAAATTTATTATCAAGCCTTGTATTTATATTTGAGAGTTTGTAACTGAGAATATTGTTTGTCAGATCCTCTCCTATCTTATATCTCTTTGTAATTTTCCTAGCTTGTTTTGCTAGAGGGACTACATTGCTTGTAGGGGGATTTTGATTCCTAGTTTGTTGTGCTAAAGGACTTGCTTATTGAAGCAAGGGGTTGAATACCTAGCTTGTTGTGCTAGAGGACTTTCTTGTTGAAGCAAGGGGTTGTATTTCCTAGCTTATTGCTAGAGGGCCTATCCGGAGAGATAGGAGGTTTTTAGTGTATTGATTGAAAAACCCTTAGTGAGAAGCTAAGGTAGTGGAGTAGGCTTGGTTTAAGCCGAACCACTATATATCGTTGTGTCTCTTATATGATTGTGCTATTTGTTTCATTTATTATTTCAAGCATTTCATTAATCCTCACTTTCACTAAAATCACATTTTTCATTAAAAGGATTTTCAAGTTCAATAAATTTTTTTAAAACAACCAAATTCACCCCTCTTTTGGTGTTGGTGCCATAGCTATTCAAATCTAATAGAAGTTGCACCAATGTAGCTAGCACGGAATTGGTGGAGAAGCTGAATTTGCCAACTCAAACATATCCCCAGCTATACAAGCTATAATGGCTGAATGATTGTGGTGTGGTTAAGGTAAATAAACATGTGCTAGTTTCATTATCCATTGGTAGGTATTGTGATGAGGTTCTTTGTGATGTTATGCTAATGCAAGCTGGTTATATCCACTTAGGGAGGCCATGGTAGTTTGATAGGCGGGTCAAGCATGATGGATACATCAACAAATACTCTTTTGTAATGAATGGGAAGTCTGTTACCCTTGTATCCTTGACACCCTAGCAGATATATGAAGATCGGATAAAGGTTAAAAAAGAGAATGAAAAGAAAAGAGGGAGTGAGAATGAAGGAAATAAAAAGGAGGAAGAGGAAAAGAGTAAGGAAGAAAAGAATGAATCTAAGGGGGTTTAAAAGGAAAGAAATTCAGAGAAAAGAAAGAAGGTTGAAAAAAAGAACAACGATAGTAAAAAGGAAAAAAAAAACCAGAGAGTGAAAAGGGAAAGATAGAAAAAAAAGGGAAGTTTTTATGCAAGAGAAGGAGATGTGAGGAGTGTTCTTTATGCTAAGCAGCCTATGTTTGTACTCTTGTACAAAGAGGCTTGCTTAAATACTAATGAATTTGACCTTTCCCAATGACATTCCAAGTGGTTTGCCGCCTTTAAGGGGAATAGAGCATCAAATAAATTTCATCCCAGAAACATCAATTCCTAACCGACCAGCTTATAGGAGCAATCCTGAGGAAACTAAGGAGTTCCAAAGGCAGGTTGAGGAACTTTTGGCAAAGGGATATGTAAGCGAAAGCATGAGTCCATGTGCGGTTCCAATCTTATGCCTAAAAAGGATGGGACATGAAGGATGTGTGTGGATTGTCAGGCCATCAACCAAATCATTGTAAAGTACCACCATCCCATTCCTAGATTAGATGACATGTTAGATGAATTGCATGGTTCATGTATCTTTTCTAAAATTGATTTAAAAAGTGGATATCACCAGATAATAATGAGGGAAGGCGATGAATGGAAAACCACTTTTAAAACAAAATATGCTTTATATGAGTGGTTAGTGATGCCCTTTGGGTTAACTAATGCCCTTAGTACATTCATGAGATTGATGAACCATATTTTGCATCCTTTTATAGACAGGTTTGTAGTGGTTTACTTTGATGACATCCTAATTTATAACAAGACCTTAGATGAGTATCTAAAGCATTTACATAATGTTCTAAGTGTTTTGAAAAAAGAGAAGTTATTTGCTAACCTCAAGAAGTGTTCCTTTTGCATAAATTAGATTGTGTTCTTAGGATATGTTATAAGTGATAAAAGGGTTGAGGTAGATGGGGAAAAAGTTAAAGCAATCAAAGAATGACCTACACCTAAATCTATCACCAAAGTGTGAAGTTTCCATGGCCTAGCTAGTTTCTATAGAAGATTTGTTAAGGATTTTAGCACTTTGGCCGCACCCTTGGCTGAGGTTATTAAAAAGAGTGTGGGTTTTAAGTGGGGAAGTAAGCAAGAAAGAGCTTTTAATTTGATTAAAGAGAAGTTAAGTTCTGCACCAATACTTGCCTTAACTAATTTTTCTAAAACCTTTGAGATTGAGTGTGATGCTTCAAGTATTGGCATTGGAGCTGTCTTAATGCAAGAATCGCACCCCATTGCATTTTTTAGTGAGAAGCTAAATGGAGCAACCCTTAACTACCCTATATATGATAAGGAGCTATATGTCTTGGTTCGGGCTTTGGAGATCTGACAGCACTATTTATGGCCGAAGGAGTTTGTCATACACATTGATCATGAATACTTGAAGCACTTGAAAGGATAAGGGAAGTTAAACAAACGACATGCAAAATTGTTAGAATTCCTTGAGACCTTTCCTTATGTGATCAAATGTAAACAAGGAAAATAAAATGTGGTTACAGATGCTGTTAGATACAAGTCCTTAAGACTAGTTCTTGTGACACAATAGAGTTTGATCTTGTAATTCTTTAAACTCTATTTAATGGCAAGTTTTATGTTTAATTTAAATTACAATATGGTTTGAATTGAACATACAAATATCCTTTAGTATAATAAGGAGTAGATATCATTCTTAATTGTTAAGAATAATTGAGATGGATAATCCACAATACGTTATATTATAAATATGTTCCTGGCTATAGAGTTCCTAACCCAGATAATTAGCAACTCGCAATTGCCGGCACATCGTCTTCCTCCTTGTTCAGTACAAGATATCGAAAGATAAGATTGGTGGGCCTCGTACCACTCTGTATGAGATATAGAAGGAAGATGAATGGGTGCTCGTTATAGGAACGAGTTCATTGAACGAAACTATTAATATTGAATCATATGGGTTTTATCTAACGAGTCAATTATTCAATATTAACTTAACTACAGATTTGCATTAGTCCTTAGACCTGAGATGACATAGATATCTGTGTGTTAGTGGATTAGGATATTAGAGATATTATATGGTTGTTCTAATTAGGGATAGTCATACGTATCGATGTGCCTAGTTCGGTGACACATAAGATATGTGTACATCAGACATGGAATCTACCACCTTGAGATATATAAGGAGGATATCCCATACGATCCAGTAGTCACTTGACGATAAATCCTTGGCTGAGGTAATATGACGACGGAATTTGGATTCCATAGAGGTTGTGTCATATTAGTCAAGTGTGATTATTGGATTTGGTCATATGATGAGATTGAGAGATTTGACCTGTTGTCCATGATCTCATATCTCGTCAGGATATATGATGATAGAGGGACCATATTACATGGCACCGTAGTGTAAGGTTCACATTCTTACTTCACATTAAATTGGATAATCATAACATATTACTAGATGTCACTCATGATTTACAAGAATTAATAATTGATTAATTCTCATTGCTAATTTAATTGTGAACCTAGAAAGTCCCACCCAATAGAAATTATTTTAAAAGAAAAAAAGCTAAATTTAGTAATTATGGAATTACTAAATTATAAGTGCAATTATTTATTAGATAAATAAGTATAATTAAATAATTAATATGATTATTTATTTAATTATCAAGTTGGATGGGCTTTTTGCTAGCACCTAAAGCCTGGTCCAACAACACTTAGGGTTTCTGTCTATAAATAAGCCATTAAACCTAGAATCTAGAGAGATTAATCAGTTGAATAAAAAACGAAACAAAAATTTTAGAGAAAATTTTCATATCCTTTTATCTCTAAAGTCTCTTGGAGTCTTGATGATTTCGGGTGGACCGACTCGGCATCTCACGTGTGGGAGATATCAGGTGGGTTATCGGCTACAAAATCAGATTTTATTTTGAGGTAACTTTTTGTTTTGTGTCTTCGATTTAAACCATAAGATTTGAAAAAAGTGATACCAGATTTTATTTTTCCACTGCGTATGATCAGATCATAATTTCTAATAGTGGTATCAGAGCCATCGTTTATCAAACTTATGATTTTAATTTATGTGTTTGTCGGACATCATTTATGTGTTTTGAATCAAAAATAATTTTATGTATATGAGATATACGTAAATACATGTTCTGGAAGAACAAAACAAGTTTGTTCTATTTAAATATATATGTTCGTATTTTCATGTATTTGCTGGAATGTCAAAATTATATATATATATATGTATATATATATATTTTGCAGAAAATCAGAAAGCAAAACAAGGGAAGGTAAAGTGTCGGATTCGATCTGTTGCTGCTGTTGGCAGCATTGCCAGAAAAAAAGGCGCCACTGGGCGGCGCCAGATGCAGCGATTGGTGCCTCCAGCGACGCCCACGGCCAAGGGTCGCACTGCTGGGCAGCGCAGCCGTGGCCACTGTCGTTGTTGTTGCTGGTGAGGGTGGTCGTGGGAGAGGGGTGGCCACTGGGCGGCCACCAGATGGAAAGCTGTTAGGCTAATTCCCAAGCATACAAATCGCACAAGTAATATAATGAATGAGTAGAGTGTCGATCCCACGAGGATTGGATTAAGTACTAAAATTAGATTAACTTTAATATTATTTAGACTATAAAAAGAGATGAATTTGAATAAATTAAACTAATGAGAACTAAAATTAAACACAAATTTAAAAACACTTAACTTGGATAAACTGAAGGCAACTAGGGTGTTTTGAATCCACTTATTAATCTGTCTTAATTTTCAATCAATTGGGTTTCTATCAATTCAATGGGGCGAATATCTAAATTGGTTAGTTTCTTTCCCAAGATTTACTAACCTAATTAAATCTCAATTTGTTAACAATCAACCTATTTCCCAATAGTTATAACAAACTGAAATTCATTGTTAAGTTCCAATTCATTATCCCTCATAAGATTCAAGTATCAAATCCCTTATCAACTATCTATCTTATAAAATTTATTACTTCAACCTATTACAAAAATCACCTCTCGGTCTCAAATCATAATACAAAATTAATTAAATGATAGTTAAATCACTTAATCACATTAAGAACAAGTAATAAATAATTGAAATCATGAAAAGAAATTCAATTAATAAAAATCAAGAATTAATAACAAGCTTTATCTCTAACCCTAGTTAAATAAAATTAGTTCATGATGAAATTAATGAAAACCAGAATTACAGTGGTTGAAAAGAAAATAAGAGCTCCCTGTGCGCTGCTTTAATACAAAATATGTATATATATTATGTGTGCAACGGCTTTCTCCAATCTTCAAAGCCTTCTGTGCGCCTCCAATTTCTTCAATTGCATCCATTGTGCGCCGCTGAACCTCGCCAAAATCCTAAGTTTCTTGTGTCACGCCAGCCTTCCCCTTCCATCTCTGTTGTTCCGCCAACTCTTTGCCCCCCTAATTCCATGTTCTCCAATTACATATGTATATATATAATTGTGTGCGTGTGTTGCACGGCGGCTGCCTTCCTTCCCCCTCCAAGTGCCTTTTTATATATATATATATATATAAGGTGCATATGGCAGCCCTAGTCCATCCTTTCCAATCTCACGCCACAGCCACATTATTTTATATAAATAATATAATATATAATATAATACATATATATAAAGATTATAATTTAATATATAATATGATATATAATATCTAATATACTATTAATTATAATAACTTCGATTATATTATAATATTAATTATTTATAATACTTATTTTTTTATTATAATATTAATTTAAAATATTATTTTTGAAATTAATTTTATAATATATATTTTTTCTTTTTATGCTCAAATCTTCGAAATAACATCCTTTGTTGGGTTCCTACAAAAAAGAGATTAAAATGATGCAAAATTTATGTAAACACACATTTTTTGTAGGAATAATAGCACAAGGTTAAGATAAAAAGTAGATAAAAATATGCATACAATTAAACCCTATCAAATATCCCCACACTTAACCTTTTGCTTGTCCTCAAGCAAAGTAGAGAAACTCCATACTCAAGAAAACAAAACATGTATTTGGAATCATTCATCATATTCAAAGATTTTGTTATGTCCACATCTAAATCTTCAATCGAGAATCCAACAATAGCAAATAAAGAGAAATTGAGCATACTCATATTTCCTAGTTCAAGAATTCATACAAAATTCTAAGCTCAATCATGTTTTGTCATGTACCCAGCACAATCGAATAATGCAATACTCATTCTTGTAACCATCCATTCTCACTACTACAAACAAAGGTAACAAATTAGGAGTTTCTTGTTTTTCTTTAATATATATATATATATATATATATATCTTTAACAAGTGCATTTTATGCTCCATCTCATTTTTTTATTTTTTTTACTGTTGAACGAGTGCATTTTATGCTCCATCTTGTTTTTTCATTTTTTTTTTGAATTGTACAACGAGTGCATTTTATGCTCCATCTCGCTCAACATTATTCTCCCTACTTACTTAAACCTTGTTTAGGCCTAGCTCAAAGGGAACAATCACAAGAAAAACATTGCATTTATCTTTCATGTCTAGTCACACAACTTACACGACTTCGCAAAGAACATGTATTTCAACGATCATAAAAACCCAAGTATGCTTAATCTTGCTTTATAAGATATTGTTCATTCCAAATCAAAGACTCAATGTTAAACACAATAAAGAACCCAAATGCAAATCATGATTCCAAATAACAAATTTTGTTTATTTTATCTTTCATTTTTTTTTCAAGGCTTGGGGTTGGGATTGGCCAAATGTGCACTTGACATAAGCTCCACCAAAATTTTCACATCAAAACACACATATGCAACAAAAATAACACATAACAATTAATAATGTTACCCCTCCCCCAAACTTATTTAACACATTGTCCTCAATGTAAATCAAAAGAACATGAAAGAAATACTCCCTTGAAATGCGAAGAAATGCCCACAAAATTCTTTTTGTCATCTACCTTCACACCTACAAAAGAAGAGAAAAAGAAAAGAAAAAAAAAATCAATGAGAAAATAAATAATAACAAGAAGACAAAATCAAGAGATAAAACAAACAAACAAAAAAACATGCTTAATTTAAGTCTAAAGCTAGACTTTTGGAACTTTGGTCTTCAAGTGAGCTGGATGGAAGTCTTTTGTGGAATTAGACTTCCATTGATGTATGGTTTCAAATGCTGCCCATTAACTCTGAAAACTTTATCACCACATTAAACTTCAATTGCACCATGAGGGAAAATTCGAGTGATAGTAAAAGGGCCTGACCATCGTGATTTTAATTTTCCTGGAAACAGTCTCAAACGAGAGTTATATAATAACACCATTTGACCAATTTGAAAATCACGCTTTACAATATGCTTATCATGCCATTGCTTAGTTCTCTCCTTATAAATCCTAGCATTCTCATAAGCATTCAATCTGAACTCATCCATCTCATTCAATTGTAACAATCTTTTCTTACCACAAGCATGCATATCAAAATTCAAGAATTTAATAGCCCAATATGCCTTATGCTCTAATTCCACAGGCAAGTGACATGTTTTTCCATAAATTAGACGATAAGGGGACATACCAATAGGTGTTTTAAATGCGGTCCTATATACCCATAATGCATCATCCAATTTATGAGACCAATCTTTTCTAGAGATATTTACTGTTTTCTCCAATATGCTATTAATTTCTCTATTAGAAATCTCTACCTGGCCATTAGTTTGAGAATGGTACGGTGTAGCAACCTTGTGGGTAACCCCATATTTGGCTAGTAAAGAATCTAGTAAGCGATTACAGAAATGTTTACCTCCATCACTTATAATTGCCCCAGGAACTCCAAAACGAGAGAAGATATTCTTCTTAAAAAACTTAATGACACTTTTAGAATCATTTGAAGGAAGTGCAACTGCTTCTACCCATTTCGAAACATAATCAACAGCAACAAGAATGTATTGGTTTTTAAATGATGAAGGAAAAGGTCCCATAAAGTCAATACCCCAAACATCAAATAACTCAACTTCTAAAATGTTAGTTAAAGGCATTTCATTCCTACGAGACACATTACCTGTTCTTTGGCACCTATCACATGAATGAACAAATGCATATGCATCTTTAAATACGGTGGGCCAATAAAAACCACTTTGAAGCACCTTAGCTGCAGTTTTGGAGGGTCCAAAGTGACCTCCTGTTTCTAAAGAATGACAATGAGTAAGCACACTAACAACCTCATCTTCATTCAAACATCTTCTAATAAGTTGATCAGAGCAATATTTAAACAAGTATGGATCGTCCCAAAAATAATTTTTCACTTCAGAAAAGAATTTCTTCTTCTGTTGATAAGTTAGATCATGAGGAACAATACCACTTGCTAAATAATTCACATAATCAGCATACCAGGGCGATGATGAAATCAGAAGCGCATATAATTGTTCATCAGGGAAGGACTCATTGATGGGTAGACTTTCCTCTTCATGAGTGTTCTCCCTTTCAAGTCTTAACAAATGGTCAGCTACCAAATTTTCAGCTCCCTTTTTATCTTTAATTTTCAAATCAAATTCCTGCAATAATAAAATCCATCTAATCAACCTTGGTTTAGCATCTTTCTTTGCTAACAAATATTTAATTGCAGAATGATCAGTGTATACTATTGTTTTAGCTCCTATAAGATATGATCTAAATTTATCAAAAGCGAAAACAATAGCTAAAAGCTCCTTTTCAGTGGTGGCATAATTCAATTGCGCATCATTTAAGGTCCTGTTGGCATAATATATGACATGCAATTTCTTGTCTTTTCTCTGCCCCTATACGGCTCCAACTGCATAGTGACTAGCATCGCACATCAATTCAAAAGGAAGAGTCCAATCAGGTGGAGTCATGATAGGCGTTGAAATCAATTCTTCCTTTATCCTGTTAAAAGAAAACAAACACTCATTAGTAAATTCAAATGGTATATCTTTAATCAACAAATTACAAAGAGGCTTAGTGATTTTAGAGAAATCTCTTATAAATCTTCTGTAGAACCTTGCATGCCCCAAGAAACTTCTCACTCCTTTAATTGTGGTTGGAGGTGGTAATTTTTCTATTGCTTCAACTTTTGCTCTATCCATCTCAATTCCTCTTTCAGAAACCTTATGACCCAACACAATTCCTTCTTGCACCATAAAATGACACTTTTCCCAATTTAACACTAAATTAGTGTCTTCACATCGCTACAAAACTTGGGAAAGGTTAGCCAAACAATTATCAAAAGAAACACCAAAGACTGAAAAATCATCCATAAAGACTTCAATAAAATTTCCAATCATATCATGGAAAATTGCCATCATACACCGCTGAAAAGTAGCAGGTGCATTACACAAACCAAATGGCATTCTCCTAAAAGCAAAAGTGCCATATGGACATGTAAAAGTAGTCTTTTCTTGGTCTTCAGGTGCAATAGGAATTTGTGTATAACCAGAATATCCATCTAAGAAGCAATAAAATTTATTTCTAGCAAGTCTTTCAAGCATTTGATCAATAAAAGGCAAAGGAAAGTGATCTTTTCTAGTGGCATTATTTAACTTTCTATAATCAATGCAAACATGCCACCCTGTGACTGTCCTAGTGGGAATCAATTCATTGTTGTCATTTTTAACCACAGTCATTCCTCCCTTCTTCGGTACTACTTGAATTGGACTCACCCAACTGCTATCAGAAATAGGATAGATAATTCCAGCATCGAGCCATTTAATAATTTCAGCCCTAACAACTTTTTGCATGTTTGGATTTAATCTTCTTTGATGTTCAATAGATGGTTTAAAATTATCTTCCATTAAGATCTTATGCATGCAAAACGAAGGACTAATACCTTTGATATCCGTAATAGACCAACCTAAAGCTCTAATATGCCTTCTTAATACATTCAAAAGTTCTTCTTCCTCTTTTTTTGTCAAATGTGCAGAAATAATAACAGGAAGAGTAGAAGACTTATCTAGGAATACATACCTCAAATGTGATGGTAACGGCTTTAAGTCAAGCTTAGGAGGTACCTCAATCGAAGGTCGAGATTCTTTCCTTAGCTGCTCAAAAGCCTTCTTTTCATCTTCACTGAATCGATCAGTTCCATTGGGATTTATAACAGTGTTTTGTGCATGTTCCAGTTCCTGCATGTCACCACTTTCAATAGTCAGTAGTTTTTCATCTAATGGCTCATGCAAACTATTAACATATTCATCAACACATTGATTAAGAACATCAATTCTTAAACAAGAGTCATCATCATTCAATCCTTTAGAAGCCTGGAAAGCATTAAAATTCACCTCTTCAGACCCTATTCTCAAAGTTAATTTACCTTGTTCAAGATCAATTAAAGCTCTACCTGTTGCAAGGAATGGTCTTCCTAAAATCAATGGTATTTCCCTATCCTCTTCCATTTCAAGCACAATAAAATCCACAGGAAAAATAAATTTAGCAACTTTAACAAGGACATCTTCTATCATTCCTATGGGATGCTTAATGGACCTATCAGCAAGTTGTAAGGAAACAGAAGTATGCTTAATTTCACCAAGGCCTAGCTTTTTAAACAAAGAATATGGCATCAAATTTATGCTAGCACCTAGATCACAAAGAGCATTATTAAATTCACAATTTCCAATAATGCATGGTATCGTAAAACTCCCTGGATCTTTTAATTTTTGAGGCAACTTGTTTTGGATAATGGCGCTACACTCCTCAGTAAGCATCACTGTTTCATTCTCATCTAGTCGCCTTTTCTTTGATAGAATTTCCTTCAAGAACTTTGCATAACTTGGCATTTGAGCCAATGCATCTGCAAAAGGAATGTTAATATGCAATTTTTTTAAATACATCAAGAAATTTGAGAAAATTCTTATCTTCATTTTGCTTTTGCAATCTCTGAGGAAATGGAACATATTTCTTCATATTTTCAACCTGCCTTGCATCTTCCTATTCTTTTTGCTTCTTTTCTTCCTGCACTGTTTTCCACTTCGGTATCCACTTTGTACTTCCAGTCAACCGCTGATCTTCAAATTTTAACTTTTTTGATTCAGTTGCATTTCGATCGCGATCGTTGATGGCCCAATCGATTGTTTCTGGAAAATTCTGTCTAGCTTCTTCTGGTTCAGCTTTTTCTTCTTCATCTTGCCCCACTTGCTTTCCATTCCTCAACTTTATTGCTTTGCACTTCTCTTTTGGATTATTTTCTGTTGTACTTGGTAGCGTTCCTTGAGCTCTATTGTTCACCATATTGGCTATTTGGCCAATTTGCACTTCTAGATTTCTAATGGCAGCTTGTTGATTTTGAAACATAGTGTCTGTCCTAGCCATATAATCTAAATTTGTCTTAGCCATGGTAGCCACTAAATCTTCCAATGAAGGCTTCTTTTCCTGTTGTTGGAATCCTATCGGAGGCTTCAACACATTTTGATTATTGGACCATGAAAAGTTGGGGTGATTCCTCCATCCTGGATTATAAGTGTTTGCATTGGGAATGAATTGTCTTCCTCCTTGATTAGCCACATAGTTGACCTGCTCAGATGGTTGAGGTATAAAAGATATCCCGGCTTGACACTCATGGGTAACATGATGACTAGCACAAATCTCACAAGCCTGCACACAAGATTGAATAGAGTTAATATTCAACTGATCGATTTTCTTAAAAAGATTATCTACCTTTGCATGCAATGCTGTCATCGCATCAATCTCATGTACTCCAGCTGTTCTTCTTGGCATAGATCTTTCAGATGACCATTGATAGCTGTTGTTGGCCATCTCTTCTAGAAGGTTATATGCTTTATCAGTCTCTTTTCCCATTAAAGCTCCTCCTGCAGCTGCATCAACAGTAATCCTAGTGTTATGATTTAAACCATTATAAAATGTTTGAACCACTAACCACTTTGGAAGCCCATGATGAGGACATCTTCTTAACAGCTCTTTAAATTGCTCCCATGCTTCATATAAATTCTCCATGTCTGCCTGCATGAAATTGGTTATATCATTCCTCATCTTTGCAGTTTTCGCAGGTGGAAAGAATTTATTGAGAAATTTCTGTGCCAAATCATCCCATGCTGTAATGGACCCTGCAGGCAAAGAGTTCAATCAACACTTAGCTTTATCTCTTAATGAAAAAGGAAATAGCCTAAGTCTAATCGCATCATCAGAGACACCATTTTGCTTAAAAGTATCACAAATCTTTAAAAAATTAGCCATATGAGCATTGGGGTCATCGCTCGGTAACCCGCTAAACTGAACAGAGATTTGAATCATTTGAATAATAGCTGGCTTAATCTCAAAATTATTTGCCCCTATGGTTGGTCTGGTAATGCTGGATGGTGTTCCTTGAATAGAGGGCATAGCATAATCCCTCAAAGCTCTAGTTTGGCTATTCCTTTGCTCCACAATTTCGTCTCCTATGTTTTGTTGAGATTCCAATGTGACCTATAAAGAAGAAATAGAATATCACAACGGTTAAAAACTTGATTTTTTTTCTTTATTTTTTTTATATTTTATTATTATTATTATTATTATTTTTGAACACTCAAAAATGCAATAAAAGAAAACACAAAAATGAAAACAAACAACTAAAAAAAATTTAATGTCTAAACTAATATTCAAGTTAATTAGTACTGATATTAATACCAATCCCCGGCAACGGCGTCAAAAACTTGTTAGGCTAATTCGTAAGCGTACGAATCGCACAAGTAATATAATGAATGAGTAGAGTGTCGATCCCATGAGGATTGGATTAAGTACCAAAATTGGATTAACTTTAATATTATTTAGACTATAAAAAGAGATGAATTTGAATAAATTAAACTAATGAGAACTAAAATTAAACACAAATTTAAAAACACTTAACTTGGATAAACTGAAGGCAACTAGGGTGTTTTGAATCCACTTATTAATCTGTCTTAATTTTCAATCAATTGGGTTTCTATCAATTCAATGGGGCGAATATCTAAATTGGTTAGTTTCTTTCCCAAGATTTACTAACCTAATTAAATCTCAATTTGTTAACAATCAACCTATTTCCCAATAGTTATAACAAACTGAAATTCATTGTTAAGTTCTAATTCATTATCCCTCATAAGATTCAAGTATCAAATCCTTTATCAACTATCTATCTTATAAAATTTATTACTTCAACCTATTACAAAAATCACCTCTCGGTCTCAAATCATAATACAAAATTAATTAAATGATAGTTAAATCACTTAATCACATTAAGAACAAGTAATAAATAATTGAAATCATGAAAAGAAACCCAATTAATAAAAATCAAGAATTAATAACAAGCTTCATCTCTAACCCTAGTTAAATAAAATTAGTTCATGATGAAATTAATGAAAATCCAGAATAACACTGGTTGAAAAGAAAATAAGAGCTCCCTGTGCGCTGCTTTAATACAAAATATGTATATATATTATGTGTGCAACGGCTTTCTCCAATCTTCAAAGCCTTCTGTGCGCCTCCAATTTCTTCAATTGCATCCACTGTGCGCCGCTGAGTCTCGCCAAAATCCTAAGTTTCTTGTGTCGCGCCAGCCTTCCCCTTCCATCTCTGTTGTGCTGCCAACTCTTTGCCCCCCTAATTCCATGTTCTCCAATTACATATGTATATATATAATTGTGTGTGTGTGTTGCATGGCGGCTGCCTTCCTTCCTCCTCCAAGTGCCTTTTTATTTATATATATATATATATATATATATAAAAGGTGCATATGGCAGCCCTAGTCCATCCTTTCCAATCTCACGCCACAGCCACATTATTTTATATAAATAATATAATACATATATATAAAGATTATAATTTAATATATAGTATTATATATAATATCTAATATACTATTAATTATAATAACTTTGATTATATTATAATATTAATAATTTATAATACTTATTTTTTTTATTATAATATTAATTTAAAATATTAATTTTGAAATTAATTTTATAATATATTTTTTTTCTTTTTATGCCCAAATCTTTGAAATAACATCCTTTGTTGGGTTCCTACAAAAAAGAGATTAAAATGATGCAAAATTTATGTAAACACACATTTTTTGTAGGAATAATAGCACAAGGTTAAAATGAAAAGTAGATAAAAATATGCATACAATTAAACCTTATCAAAAGCCACTGCCTGGGGCGGTGGTGTGCAGGTGCACAATCCTAGGGCGGCATGCGCTCGCACAACGCAAGCTAGGCCTGCATCCCCTTTGCTAGGCCACGTGCCTCGCGTACTCGGCCTTCATGGTCGCGTGCCTTACACATGCGGCCATGCGCTTGTGCAGCACCTATCCCCCCTCCCCCCAAATTTTTATTTATTTATTTTATATTTCCAGCAAAATAAATTTATAATAATAATAATAATAATAATAATAATAATAATAATAATAATAATAATAATAATTGGTTTTCAAAACACTTTAGGTATAATTGTTATACCCATGTCTGACAATCATATAAATTTTATAATATGCTTTTTAATTGTTAAATAACATGTTATGGACGCCTTATTGCATATCGATATTGGTCATGGACTTAGGACACTACATAATTGATGTATGTGTTATGTGGATGTATGGATTATTTTATTTGATGGCTCGCGTGCCGAGATTTGTCGTTTTTAGATAACGGTTGTAAAATTAATTGTTTAATTTTATTTTCACTTTTTATTCTATTATAAAAGTAGTTTATAGTGAATGTAAAAGCGGGGATTCAACCCATGGAGGCACAACGTGGAATAGAGTCGTCAAAGGCAAAACAATCGAGGAAACGAAGACCCTATATAAACGGGTTATGCTTGTAATAGTTATAAGTAGTTTTCTTTTAATGCACCCATGTATGCAACACATGTTTCCAATGGCCGAAGTCGTACCTAGAATGCATCTTTGAGTCCATGACCATATCAACTACTTTATGCAATGTTTATTTTACATAGTTGATGTATGATGATTAAAACGTTGCATGTGTAAAGTGAGACCTAAAAATTAGACCGAAAATCTCCCATATTTGTAAAATTAAATTGTAACCAGTTAGACCTTAAGAGTTAAGGCAATTTAATCGAGGCTCTCCATCACGATAGAGATTAGGGCATTTTGATTCGTGTGTTGACCGACTATGGATACATAGGGGTTGCACACTGGTTAAAATGTTTTGATTTCTATTTATCATTTGATGAGATGGGGATGCACAAATATCGAGATCTAAGAATCTATTATGTGAGGGGATTGATATTCAACTATGTAGACTTGTCAACGTGATGGTATAATTTAACCATGTTCAATTGCCAAGAAACTATTATGTGAGGTATATTGGACCGGGAGCCAAAATAATATTTGGGACGTACATGAGATGTACTGGACAAGAGTTGTCCACTTATTGAATTTGTTATTCCAAAAATCTATTATGCGATGAGTGATAAGTTTGATAAGAATCCAAATACCCACTGGAATTCATGCCAACGTGAATTCGCATTTTCCTTCATTGAGAGTAAGGAATCTGAAAAACTTAGTGGGAGGCACTGTTTGATTTAAATACCAAAATCAAATGGTTAAGAAAGACAAGATATCTAATAATCTATTTATTTTCTGCAAATACATCAAATGGCTTCATTGCACCCACTTACTAGAAATCTTGACAAGCACTAGCTAACTAGACCAAATTTTAATGATTGACTCTTAAACTTGAAACTGATTTTGAACTTGGAAAAAATTACTTATGTGTTGGATGCTCCTGTACCTGTGCCTGCTCATGATAATGAAAGAGGGGAAAATGTTCCTCAAAACATTACTCAAGAGGAGCAAGATACTATCACCAAGTGGCGAGATGATGATCTCACCGCTAGGAGCTCTATGCTTGTTTCAATGAGTAGTGAATTACAGTGTCAACATGTGAATATGCCTAACGCGTACTTTATAATCACACACCTACAAGAGTTGTATGGTGAGCAAAGTCGGAGTGTAAGATATGAGAATCTAAGGCACTATTTAGGAAAAAGATGTCTCCGGGAGGATCAGTAGGAGAACACATTCTCAAAATGATCTTCTTGTTAGAGAAGTTAAAGGATTTGGAAGATGAGTTGAATCTTCACCTCCAAATTGATTCGATCCTTTAGTCTTTTCCAGATTCATATGGTAATTTCATATCGAATTTATATATGAATAAAATAGAGTGTACATCGGCAGAGTTAATGAACATGCTCATTACGACACATAGCAACATGAAATCGAGTACTGTGATGGCTGTTGCCTCTTCCAGTAAGACTAGGAAGGAGAAAAACAAGAAATATGCCATACGAGTACCATAGGGGGCCAAGATAATAAGTAAGAAGAAGAGAAAATCTATTGCCAAAGGAAAATATTTCCACTGTGCCAAGAACGGGAACTAGAAGAGGAACTGTAAAGATTATCTTAGTTCCTTGAAGAAGGAAGAGAAAGGTATGATGATAGTTGACGAGTATTTTTTCATTGCTCATTCTTCTACTTTATGGATTCTAGATTCTGGAGCAATAACTCATGTTTGTGCTCTATATAGGATCTAGAGCAAAGTAGAAGGCTCGCAGATGATGAGATCGTGCTAAAGGTGGCAAATGGGGCAAGAGTTGCAACCACGGCTATTGGCACTATTACTTTATCTTTATCACATGGACATAGTTTAGTTTTAAACAATTGTTTATGTGTACTTGAAGCTTTTAAGAACATTATTTCTATTCCTGCTTTAGTGAAAGAGAATTATAAATTTTCTTTTAAGAATAATGTTTGTGAGATTTATTTTGGAAATAAATTGATTGCTTTTGGTAATTTTGCCAATGGTCTTTATATTTTGAATGTAACCGTTGATGATGATAAACATCTACGTGTATTGAATAATAACAAGAGACAAAGGGATAACTCAAATCTCAAAATTTTGTGGCATCATCGATTGGGTCATATAGGGGATGACAAGAACACTAAGTTGGAGAAAGATGGGCTTCTTGGCTCATTGGGTTCTAAACCTTATCCAACATGTGAATCTTGTATCCTAGGTAAAATAAACAAATCGCCCTTTGTTGGACAAGGGGTTAGAGTTATAAAATCGCCAATTAATGTAATGGCCCGAGGGGATTATCAATATTTCATAACTTTTACAGATGATATGTCTAGATATGGATATATTTATCTCATGAGACATAAATCCGAATCTTTTGAAATGTTCAAAGATTTTAAAGCTAAAGTAGAAAATCAAACTGGTAAAAAGATAAAAACCTTACAATTAGATCATGGAGGTGAATATCTAAGTCACTAGTTTGAAAATTTCCTTAAGGTCTCAGGTATTATTTCACAACGCACTCCACCAGGAACACCTCAATTGAACGGGGTTCCAGAAAGGAGGAATTTGACTCTATTAGATATGGTCTGAAGCATATTAAGTTATTCTAACTTACCTTGTTCCTATGGGGTCATGCCCTTCTTACTGCAATATACTTTTTAAATAGAGTACCTTCCAAGTCAGTTCCTACAACACCACATGATGGTTTGGTAGGAAACTAAGTTTTCAACATGTTAAGATTTGGGGATGTATAGCTTCTGTGAAAAAGCTTAAATAAAAAAAACTTAAGACTCGATCTTTAAAGGGTAGTTTCATAGGTTATCCTAAGGATACCTTAGGATATGAATTCTATATTCCCAAGCTGAAACAAGTAGTTGTTAGCAGAAACGCCATTTTTCTTGAAAAAGAGTTTATTCAAGAAGGTGGAATAAAAAAGAAAATAGAACTTGGTGAAGGGTTCGCCAAACCTGAATCTATCCCACAAGATGTCCAATTACCAAGTAAGGAGCTAAGGCCAAGTATTGCACCTCCGAATAAGAGGAGTGAGATGATACATCGACAACCTGAGAGATATGGTTTCCTAAGTGAACAAGAGTTGTTCGTAGTAGGAGACCATGATCACTCAGATAACCCTACAACTTACCGAGAGGCAATGCCAGATATCGACTCACAAAGATAGCTAAAGGCTATGAAATCCGAAATGGATTCTATGTATTCGAATCAGGTCTGGACTCTTGTAGATCCACCAAAAGGTATAGTACCTATTGGATGTAAATGGGTCTTCAAGAAGAAGACAGGTTTGGATGGAAAGGGAGAGACCTACAAGACAAGATTAGTGGCAAAAGGTTATCGTCAAAGGTAAGGTGTTGACTATGAGAAAACCTTTTCTCCAATTGTCATGCTTAAAACCATTAGGATTCTACTAGCCATTGTCGCTCATTATGATTATGAGATTTGACAGATGAATGTGAAGATAGCCTTTCTAAATGGTTATATAGATCAGGATATCTATATGGAACAACCTGAAGGTTTCACACTCAAGGATTAAACAGGGAAGGTATGCAAGCTTAAGAGACCCATTTATGGTCTTAAACAACCATCCAGGAGTTGGAACATTCATTTTGATAATGAAGTCAAATTGTTTGAGTTTATTCAAAACATTGACAAGCCCTGTGTATACAAAAAGGTTAATGGGAGCGTGATTGCGTTTTTGGTCCTATATGTTGATGACATCCTACTCATTAAGAATGATGTAGGATTGTTATCAAAAATAAAACTATGGTTGTCAAGCACGTTCTCCATGAAAGATTTGGGAGAAGCTGCCTACAATCTCAGCATTCGGATCTATAGGGATAGAACCAAGAGATTGATAGGGCTCTCCCAAACCAAGTATATAGAAAGAGTGTTGAAGAGGTTCAACATGGAGGATTCCAAGAGAGGCCTACTGCCCTTTAGACATGGAATCCACCTCTCTCGGGATATGTGTCCCAAAACACAAGAAGAGAGAGATCGCATGTCTAGGATTCCTTATGCTTCGATAGTAAGAAGCCTGATGTATGCGATGTTATGTACTAGGCCTAATATCGCTCATGTTGTAAGTGTTACAAGCAGATATCAATCTAATCCAGGTGAGCAACACTGGATTGTTGTTAAGAACATCCTTAAATACTTGAGAATGACTAAGGATTTGATTCTTACATTTGGAACGGGAGAACTTAAAGTAGAAGGTTACACAGATTCTGATTTTTAATCAGATGTTAATGATAGAAAGTCTATCTCAGATTATCTGTTTACCTACAATGGTGGAGTATTCAGTTGGACAAGTTCCAAACAAGATACTACTGCTGATTCTACTACAGAAGCCGAGTATATCCCGGCATCTAATGCTGCGAAGGAAGTTGTCTGGATCAAGAAGTTTGTGACAGAATTTGGAGTGATTCCCTCAATAGAGTCTGTCGTGCCCTTGTTTTGCGACAACAATGGGGCTATAGCGCAAGCCAAGGACCAAGGTCTCACCAAAAGTCCAAACACATTGAGAGACATTTTCATCTCATTCGAGAGATCATTGGCAGAGGAGATGTCAATGTGCAGAGAGTAGATATATCAGAGAATGCAGCAAATCCATTGACTAAGGCCATGAACCAGAAGCAACCAGATTCTCATCTAGATAGGTGGGGTATGAGATATAATTTAGAATGGTCTTAGGGATAGTTGGAGATTGTTAGATATAAGCCCTTAAGACTAGTTTTACTGACACAATAGGGCTTAATCTTGTAATTCTTTAAACTCTATTTAATGGTAAGTTTTATGTTTACTTTAAATTGCAATATGGTTTGATTAAACATACAAATATCCTTTAGTATAATAAGGAGTGGATACCATTCTTAATTACAAGAATAATCCACAATATGTTATACTATAAATATATTCCTGGCTATAGAGTTCCTAACCCAGATAATTAGCAACTCATAAAGGCCGGCACATCATCTTCCTCCTTGTTCAGTATAAGATACCAAAAGATAAGATTGGTAGGCCTCGTACCACTCTATATGAGATATAGAAGGAAGACAAGTGGGTGCTTGTTATAGGAACGAGTTCACTGAACAGGATTGCTAATATTGAATCACATGGGTTTTATCTCATGAGTCAATGATTCAAGATTAAATACGGATTTGCATTAGTCCTTAGACCTGAGATGACATGGATATCTGTATGTTAACGGATTAGGATATTAGCGATATTATATGGTTGTCCTAATCAGGGATAGTCGTACATATCTATGTGCCTAGTTCAGTGACACACGAGGTATGTGTGCATCAGACATGGAATTTATCACCTCTAGATATACGAGGAGGATATCTTATGCGATCCAGTGGTCACTTGACGATCAATTCTTGTCCGAGGTAATATGACGAGGGAATTTGGATTCTGTAGAGGTTGTGTCATATTAGTCAAGTGTGATTATTAGATTTGGTCATATGACGAGATCGAGGGATTTGACCTGTTGTCTGTGATCTCATATCTCATCAGAATATAGGATGATAGAGGGACCGTATTGCATGGCACCATAGTGTAAGGTTCGCATTCTCACTTCACATTAAATTGGGTAATTATGGCATATTGTTAGATGTCATTTATGATTTATGAGAATTAATAATTGATTAATTCTCGTTGCCAATTTAATTATGAACCCAGAAAGTCCCACCCAATAGAAATCGTTTTAAAAGAAAAAGGGGCAAATTTAGTAATTATGGAATTACTAAATTATAAGTGCAATTATTTATTAGATAAATAAGAATAATTAAATAATTAATACGACTATTTATTTAATTATCAAGTTGGATGGGCTTTTTGCTAGCACCTAAAGCCCATCCAATATCACTTAGGGTTTTAGGGTTTTTGCCTATAAATAGGCCATTAAACCTAGAATCCATAGAGGTCAATTAGTTGAATAAAAAATGGAACGAAAATTTTAGAGAAAATTTTCAAGTCCCTTTTTCTCTCAAGTCTCTTGGAATCTTGACGGTTTCGGGTGGACCGACTCAGCATCTCACACGTGAGAGATATTAAGTGGGTTATGGGCTACGAAATCAGATTTCGTTTTGAGGTAACTTTTCATTTTGTGTATTCGATTTAAATCGTAAGATTTGAAAAACGTGATACTAATAAAATCAGATTTTATTTGTCCGCTGTATATGATCAGATTATAATTTCTAACAGATGCATTATCTCCCACATATGCCCTTATTTCAACTTTGAACGCTAAACTGCTAGGATTTGAATTTATTGAAGATTTATATCTTAGTGATCCAGATTTTGCTAATGTCTATGGGGCTTGTGAGAAAATGGCTTTTGAAAAATTTTATAGACATGAGGGGTATTTATTTAGAGAGAAGAGAATGTAAGTGCCTATAAGTTCTTTGAGGGAATTACTTGTGCGGGAGGCTCATGGGGGTGGCCTAATAGGACACTTTGGAGTGAGAAAAACATTAGATGTATTAATTAAGCATTTCTTTTGGCCACATATGCGATGGGATGTTGAGAGGGTTTGTGGAAAATGTATCACTTGTAAGCAAGCCAAATCAAGAGTTTCACCCCATGGTCTATATACTCCTTTAACTATTTCGAGTGAACCTTAGGTTGACCTTTCTATGGATTTTGTATTGGGTTTCCTAGGTCTAAGAGGGGAAAAGATTTTGTTTTTGTTGTTGTTGATGGGTTCTCCAAGATGACACATTTCATTCCATGCCATAAATCAGATGATGCCAACAACTTTTCAAATTTGTTCTTTAAAGAGATTGTTCACTTGCATGGCATGCTAAAGAGTATAGTCTCGGACTGGAATGCTAAATTCTTAAGCTACTTTTGGAAGACATTGTGGGGTAAGTTGGGAACAAAACTTTTTTTTTCTACTACTTGCCACCCACAAACGGATGGATAAACTGAAGTAGTGAACCGCACTTTGTCTACTCTATTGTGTGCCATCATTCCAAAGAATTTGAAGAATTGGGATGAATGCTTACCTCATGTGGAATTTGCATATAATCGTAGTGTCCATTCTGCCACTAACCATTCTCCATTTGAGGTAGTTTATGGTTTTAATCCACTAACTCTATTGGATTTATTACCTTTACCACTTGTTGAGTGTGTCAATTTAGATGGAAAGAGAAAAGCAGAAATAGTGAAAGAAATGCATGAGAAAGTTTGGCAACAAATTCAAAGATAAACCGAGCAATATGCTACTCAAGCCAACAACGGCTGAAAGAAACTAGTTTTTGAACCAGGCGATTGGGTTTGGGTACATATGCGCAATGAGAGATTCCCAGCTCTAAGGTATTCTAAGTTGCATCCAAGGGGTGATGGACCGTTTCAAGTGATTGCTAGGATCAATGACAACACCTACAAGTTGGACCTACCTGGTGAGTATAATATTAGTGCTACCTTTAATGTTTCTGATTTAACTCCTTTTGATGTAGGTGATGATTCGTGGACGAATCCTCTTGAGGAGAGGGGACTAATGAGATCAATGGAGCTGTAAAAGATGCGAAAGATCCTCTAAGCCGACAAGAAGGTCCAATCACTTGAGCAAAGGCAAAGAAAATGAGAGAGATACTCAATGGGTTAATTGAAGACATTCGAGCCAAACAAGCCTTTATTGATGCATCTACTAATTGGAAGACAACAAGTGGAAGTCAAGCCTATGTCCATTTAATTAGCATTCTAGCTGACTTAAATTGATGCATCAACCCATTAGAAGATGACACATGGCAACCAAGCATTAGAAGATGACACGTGGCAGCCAAGTTTATGCCCATGTGTAGTTGGCCAAAAATAGTTGTCTAATTTGAATTTTAATTCATTAAATTGTATTGGAAAGAGAGGGGGCCAACCATTAAGGTAGTGGGGTGTGTATGTGGTTGGTAGTTATTGAGCATTTAGGTAGTGGGTAGTTATTTAGCATGTGGGTAGTGGGTAATTATTTCAGATTGGTAGTTATTTCATATTTGTTTTTATTTTTTAAAGGGAATTGTAAACACTTCAAAAGGTAGGTTAATTTTGTGTTTCTTGAAAGGAAAACTTTCCTGACTTGGCTTTTCCAAGAACTCAAGACTTATCAAGATTGTTCCAATCTTGTGGCATCCAATTTCCAAGGCTTATCACTCCCAACTTCTTCTTCTCTTATTCTGGAGTGTGGCATCTATATCATTATTTTTCTTATTTTGTTTTGTTTGTTTGAATTTGGTTTAGCTTTCTTGGGATGATGCTCATCTTGTTCATGGGCTTTTAGATGTAACCAAAGGGATCTTCATCTGTTCACATCAAAGAGAGAGAGAGAGAGAGAGAGAGAGAGAGAAGCGAGAGATCGGGAGATAGTGGTGACAGAATCACAAGAGAAGGGGAGACCGAGAGATGTAGCATAGAAAATAGGTCGCGAAAAGCATTAGGTTGCCATGGAAGGTAAGTCTATGATTGGCATCTTGGGCATGAATGGGGGAAGAGAGAGAGAAAGAAAGAAAGAGAGAGTCATGATTTCGGTCATGATTGAGAGAACGAGAAAGAGAGGACAGAGCTCCCATTCTTGCTTGTAAAGGGTTGCGCGGCTAAGATGAGGGAAAGGAGAAATGGGGGTTTAAATAGGGGAAGGGATGGGAAGCCCTAAGGCTGCCCCTCCCATGGGCCTTCAACAAGGCCCACTTGGGCTGGGCCTTACATAAGCAAGTACTTGGATGAAATCATAATTAGATATGCTAAATATAAATGGATTGGGATATTTCTCCCAAAAAAAGAAAAAAAAAGGATAAGAGACATTATTGCAATAATGGAATCATTATCATTACGATTATTATGGAAGTATAAATTGTGTTTTATGGTGTTTTTCCATTTTTTTATGTTCATTAATATATCCCTAAAAAAGCTTTCACAAAAAGTTATAAATGGGGTTAAAAAGTTGAAAGACATTAATGTGTAAAAATAACAATCACAAGGTTAACAAATCAGAATTTCTATAAAAACTCATTATTTTTTACTTCTACTAAATTTCTCTCTTTTTTACTACTTGGCTTTCTTTGGAAAGTCATGTAATGTATACTTAGCTTCCATTATCATAGAAATGTGAACAAAAAACACAATATAAACTGTGTTGAGTTATAAGGTTATATTTAGGGTTAATCTTATGTTAGAGCCTGTGGCCCATGGCCCATGGCCCATTGTATTTTGTATATATATATATAGGTGTATAGTCTATGAGTTTAATTAATGGTATATACACGTTAAAAGTTAGGGTTTTCTTCCTAAGCTTCACATGGTATCAGAGCCAAAATACAAACCCTAGCAGCCACCATACAAACCCTAGCCACCGCCGCCCCATTTCTGAGGCAATCCCTCTTCTCGTGAGTCCTCCTTCTCCTATTCTCCCTGTTCCATCTTCTACCCCATTGCAAGTTTATCATCGACGTCATCAGCCTCGGTGTCCTCCTAATAGAGATGTTGTTCTTGTGCCTTCTCCCGTGTCTCCTACTATTCAGCAACTCTTGCTGCCTCACATCCTGCTCTAGTCTCTCCATGTGTTGCGGTCCTGCCTTATGAGGATCTGCTTCCTATTTCCCTTCAGAAATGTACTTGTTCTTCTCGCAATCCACACTCCATTTATAATTTTCTTAGCGATCACCATCTCTCGTCTCCTTTTTGTGCTTTTGTGTCTTCCTTATCCTCTGTTTCAGTACCTATTCCTTATCCTCTGTTTCAGTACCTAAGACTCTTAGTGAGGTACTTTCTGATCCGAGGTGGCTACAAGCAATGGTGGATGAAATTACTACTTTGTATTCCAATGGTACTTGGGATTTGGTTCCTTTACCCCCAGGGAAATCTCTTGTTAGCTGTTGGTGGATTTATACTGTTAAGGTGGGTCCTGATGGGCAAGTTGATCGCCTTAAGGCCCATTTGGTTGCCAAGGGGTATACTCAGGTTTATGGTCTTGACTATGGTGACACTTTTTCCCCTGTTGCTACGATGTGCTCTATGCGTTTATTTCTCTCTATAGTAGCTATGAGCCACTGGCCGTTGTATCAGCTAGACATTAAGAATGCCTTCTTACATGGTGAGCTTCAAGAGGAGATTTATATGGAGCAACCTCCTGGGATTGTTGCTTAGGGGGAGTCTGGGCTAGTTTGTAAACTCTATCGCTCACTATATGGGTTGAAGCAGCCTCCTTGAGCCTGGTTTGGTCGCTTTAGTGTTGTTATTCAAGACCTTGGTATGACTCATAGTGAGTCTGATCATTCAATTTTTTATAAACACACATCACAAGGGAGGTGTATATACTTGGTTGTCTATGTGGATGATATTGTTATTACAGGTGATGATCAGGATGGTATTATTCAGTTGAAGAAACATATTTTTCATCATTTTCAGACTAAGGACTTGGGGTTACTTAAATACTTTCTTGGCATAGAAGTTGCTCAGTTCAGTTCTGGTGTTGTTATCTCTCAACGAAAGTATATGTTAGACATTCTGGAAGGAACTAGGATGCTTGATTGTAAACCTATATATTCTCCTCTGGACCCTAATGTAAAGCTCTTGCCAAGATAGGGGGAGCCTCTTACTGATCCTGGGAGATACCGCAGGCTAATCGAAAAACTTAACTATCTCACTATCACTTGCCTAGACATTTCTTTCTTAATCAGTGTTGTCAGTTAGTTTTTACAGTCTCCTTGCGATAGCTACTGGAATGCAGTAGTCCGGATTCTCAGGTATATTAAGGGAGCTCTAGGTAAAAGACTATTGTATGAGGACAGAGGTCATACTCAAGTAGTCGGATATTCTCATGCTGATTAGGAAGGTTCTCCCTCTAATAGACTGTCTATTTCATATATTGTGTTCTAGTTGGAGGAAACCTAGTATCTTAGAAAAGTAAGAAGCATGAGATTGTTGCTAGGTCGAGTGCAGAAGCAGAATATCGTGCTATGGCCTTGGCAACGTGTGAATTTATTTTGTTAAAATAATTGCTTCAAGAGCTCAAGTTTGGGGAGATATCACAGATGAGATTAATTTTCTACAATCAAGCTGCATTACATATTACTTCCAATCCAGTCTTTGATAAGAGGACCAAATATATCGAGATAGATTGTCACTTTATCCGAGAGAAGATTTTATCTGGCTATATTACCATAGATTTTGTCAATTCCAATTACCAGTTAGCAAATGTCTTCACTAAGTCTCTCAAGGGTCCTCGAATTGAGTATATTTGTAAGAAGGTTGGTACATATGATATATAAGCTCCAGTTTGAGGGGGAAGTGTTGAGTTATAAGGTTATATTTAGGATTAATCTTATGTTAGAGCCCGTGGCCCATGGCCCATTATATTTTGTATATATATATATATATAGGTGTATAGTCTATAAGTTTAATTAATGGTATATACATGTTAATTGCTAGGGTTTTCTTCCTAAGCTTCACAAACTGCTTTTCAATCAAAGAAGCATATTGAGAGTTAGATTTTCATCCTTTTTTTTTTTTTTTAAAGAGTGGAAGTTAGAAGTGTTGGATGATGGTATTTGTTTGAGAGGTGCTGTTAAGAAGTGAAATTGAAGCAGATTAAAAATCCTATGACAAAATTGAATGATTGTCTTTTGGAATTGATTCTTTTTTCTAGATATAAACAGTATTAAGATGTGTTAGCATATGTTGTATGCAAATCATGCAAATTATAATATATACATACATAATCTAGAGGCATGTATCTTTGTAGGAGGATACTGATCCAATTAATACTTTTAAGATAATAGATGAAAGGAATGAGTAAGATAAAAGAAGTTCATATAAGAAATGAATAGATACTTAAATTTGAGCATGGCCCCTTTGACACTTGATTTCAAATACTTTAGCATTCAAGATAGCCATTATGTATTTCTTGACAATATAGCTCATACAAAAATATACAACTACTTACTTTATTCCATGCACTTGCTTCTAAAAATTAAAATTTCAATGTGATAGATATGTTTATGCTTTATGTTTGGTATAGTCTTCAATTCAAAATTCCTTCTATTTATGTTGATTTATAGAAAAATTAAGTCCTTGTAAAATTCTCCTAATTGGAGTTGGAATTCTTGGAGTAACAACTAATTTTGAGACCATTTTCTTCTCCTTCTATCTTCCTTTGCCTCTATTCCACCAACTAAATCACTATTTTCCTTTTGGTTGGCAATGCTACATGTTTCGTTCTTGTATTTGACTCGAAGTTATCGAACATAATATCCATTATAACTCAAATATGAAATTTCTTAGTTATTTCAAAGTCAAAAATAGCTACTCGGGTTCCTTACTAATGTAGATTATAGTTTATTAATTAAGAATTAAGAAGTTTATGCCCAAGAAGCCCGAGAGTATAATGTTTCAAAGAAAAGACACAAAACCATAAGATTAGAAGAAGTTCATCTCTGATTTGATTTTGGTATACTGATGTATTTAGCAAATACAATGTCATAATTTTGTAACAACTAATTAAGATGACTCTTCACTATCTCGAGTAACAAGAAAACTTGGGATTTGTCTAAATCAAAAGAGAAACACAACAATTTACTGAATTTGGTAATAGGGACTTGATTCAAGGAAAGAAAACGCCATCATCATTAGAAAAAATGATGTGTATTGAACTTAAAAAGTTTTGTCAAATAAAAGGATTTATCCTAATGACTTACAAATATGACGTTCCCACTTGATCTTTTCTTTTTAAGTACAGAATCGTGGGTCAACTAGCTCATTAAATAAAATTATAGTAGCTTGGATTTCAATTCAGTCTAGTGAGAAAAAAGGATAATTCTAACAAACCTCCCTGAATTGAGAAATACACATATACACTCTGGTTTCCATAATTACACGTATGTCCTTTTATTATTACCATAGGAGGAGCCCATCCATTATCCAATTGCAAAGGTAAATTGAAGAGACAATGATACCCTCAAAATAACTTAACAATTTAGCTTCAGGGTAAATGGTATGGAACTCGTTTGTGTAAAAATTAGCAAGTACTATTACAAATGAAAGAGAGCTAAACTCTCCCCCATCAAATTAACGGTTCTCAAGTTTAATCTATTCAATTGCATATGTGCCTATTCCTCCTACTTTCCTTATAAGTTATCTTTAAAATAAAAAACTGTGGTGAAGGGATGTGAGTCATTTGACTACCATTTTTGAGATCTATGTGTTTTATCAGGCACTTAGAGGGGTGGTTCAAGAAATTATTGCAAAAAAGGGGGAAAAAAAGATACTTCATGTTGATATGCCTTGCAAACTTGGAGAATTACAAGACCTAAAAAAGTTGTGAGACATGGACATGAAACTCAAAGGCCCAATAGGTTGTAGGAGATCAAGGAAATAAGCCAAAGGAGCAAGAGGTCGAGCCAAGACCAAGTGGGGAGGGCCCACTCGGTTATGTCGAGTGGGTACGATACTATTTTGGTTTTTTAGGTATAACTTTCTCATATGAGATCTGATTGAGGTGATTTTAAGTCATATGGAAAGATAAGAGAATTATCTACAACTTTCATGTTTTGAGTTTTAAGAGATTTGAGTTGAATCAAGGTGTAAATTGGGCATGAAGTTGATGCACCTGTACTATCAAGGCTCAAAGTCAAGTATTGAAGGAAGATGGATCCGAACCAAGACAAAAGCCAAAAAGAAGGCATGAATGAGTGGCCCCCCACTCGATCATGACCGAGTGGCCCATCACTCGGTCATGGGGAGACCAATTTTCCACAACTTTTCATGACCCTGCTCGGTTATGCCTAGTGGGCACCACACTACTTTGGTTTTTTGGCCATAACATTCTCATATGAACTCTGATTGAGCTAATTCAAAGTCTTGTGAAAAGCTAAGATAATTATCTACAACTTTTATGTTTTAAGTTTTATGCGATTCGAAATCAATCAATATAAAAATTGGGCATGAAGTTGAGGTACGAGAACCACTCAAAATCGAGACAAGGAAAAGGGCAAAAGAAGGCATGATCAGGTGGCCCCCACTCGATCATGACCGAGTGACCCCCCACTTGATCATGGTCGAGTGGGCTTTGGCCAATCTCTCATCTTTTCCCTCTCGGATGGGCCGCGAAATCATCGAAATGGGTCGCAAGATTCTCGCCCCGATTCTTGCACGTCTTCTCTCTCCCCTCCGCTATAAATATGAGACCATACCTTCATCACAAGGTACACAATTTTGAGTGATTGAAGTATCATTTCGTATTTTCTCGAGATCTAACTTAAGCATCGGAGGGTTTGCGTGGGGACCCCCACCCGCGTCCTAATGGTGCTCTCGTTTTGTAGGCCACTCGTCGCCCTCAGGTCACTCAGTCACCAAGGCCACTCGTCACCCTCAGGTCACTCGGTCATCAAGGCCACTCGTCACCCTCAGGTCACTCGGTCATCTTGGGCCACCAGATCATCAGCCCACCAGATCATCAACCTTGACAGACCATCAGCTCTGTTGGGTTATCAGATTTGGACCTCTACCAAATCTAGTTGCTCATCATGATTCTCATCAGTGAAGGCACGACTCTCGAGACTCTTGCGTTTGTCTGCAATTAAAAATAGATTGTTGTATTTTGGAAACAACACATGTAAAAGCAAAAAGAAAGTAAAGAATAAAAGAAAACAGCTAGGATAAGCTAAACCTACTGCTTTTCCTTATAAGGAGAAGAAAATGTTCGCAGAAATCTACAAATAAAAGAGCAAGGCCTTGATGATCGAGTTGTAGTGAGAGCAATAGAGAGATCAGAGAAGAAAAACCTACTACTTCTGTACAAGTATACCCAAAGGAAACGTATCCACTTCTCAGAGTTTATAATTGAAAAACCACAATTGTTTCATAGAGTCTTCGTAGTACTCTTGATGGACTTAAGGATGTGGGGATATTGTTATTGACTGGTGATGGGAAATTTTTTTAAGGTAAACTTGGTGATAATGCCCGAGATTAATCATGGCATGTGGAAAATACACGTCAGAAGATGGGGTCCGAGCGAAAGGTACATATTGACATGACAACAAGCAAAACTCACCCTGGCGCAAGTCAAGTTAAATTCAAAGGAATATCCATCTTATTCTCGAAGGCCTCGGAATGTGATCAGCATGCCCTTATCCAAAGATAGCTAAAAGTCTATCCAAGATAAGCCCCGACCATCTCGGGGGATCTTGGAGCCTTCAAGCATGCAAAGTTTAGTCTCTCCAAAATTACTCTAAGACACGGCCCTCCGGGAGGCCACGTGTCTTTTTCTTAACAAACAATGGGACGTTCTCTCCAAATTCATCCCATTTCCGAATTCCATTCAAACTAAGGGATATAAACTAAATCCCAGGAATTGGGGAGGGTTAGCTGGGTACTCCTTATCATGTAACAACATATATATACAGGTTTGTGAATCCCCTACGAGGTAACACTTATCACTACAAGAAATTTGGTCATTAGTGACAAATTTTTAGTGGCGCTATGAATTTTCGTCACAAAAAGTACTCTTTTGGTGACGATATAAGAATTCCATCACCAAAATTCGTGAACTGTTATTTTTTAGTGATGATTTTTAGATTTCGTCACAAAAAACGTCATGCATAAGTTGACACCAACTTTTAGCACTAACACTCGATTGCAAAACATGATTTTTGTGACGCTTTGTTTATGTAGGTGACGAAAAATAAAACGCCAGTATATTAATATAATATTGAGTGACGATATATTTGTGTCACAAATAAATGAATGACCATCTGTGACGCATTGGATATCGTCACAACTGTAAATAGTATTAGGTGACGTTAACTTTGGTCACCCATTGATAGTAATATTTTAGTTTGTTACATGGGATGACGACTTTAGGAATGTCACTAATAAGTGTTACATTTGGTGACGATATTATATGCGTCACGTATACAAGTATAACCTATTTGTGATGCATTACATATTGTCATATTTGTTAATAATATTAGGTGACGTTGAGTTTCAACACCCATTATTAGTATGTTGTAGTTTGTTGCATAACGTGACGACTTTTGAAATGTCAACAATGAGTATTACAGTTGGTGACGATTTTTCTTTCGTCATGTATGCAAGAATACCTATTTGTGACACATTACATATCGTCACATGTGTGAATAGTATTAGGTGACATTATGTTTCGTCACCCTTTGTTAGTAATATTTTAATTTGATGCATATGGTGACGATTTTAGAAATGTCACTAATTAGTATTACATTCAGTGATGATTTATTGTGTCACGTATTCAAAAATACCTATTTGTGACACATATCATATTGTCATATTGGTGAATAATATTAGGTGATGATTGTTTTGCGTCACATATGCAAGAATACCTATTTGTGACACATTACAAATAGTCATATTTGTGAGTATCATTGGGTGATGTTGAGTTTTGTCACCAATAGTTATTGATAATTTTTGTGTTGTGCACAAGTTAACAAAATATTAATTGTCACAATTACCTATCATATTGGGTGACAAAAAAATGCGTCACGTATGGTTATTCGTCAAATAATGAGAAATTAATTACTTGTTAATAAATAATTATTAATAATTTTTTGACTATTAATACTAAATTTTAAACAAGATATTAAATTTATTCTAAATAGCATTTATATCATTTATAATATTATGCAATCTTAATATCTTTTAAATTTATTAGTATTTATATTTAAGTACTTATCAGTTTGTCTAAGATAGAAACAAGTGAGACAAATAAGAAATGATGTATTGACAATAATATAATTTTATTTTAGAAAGAAACTTTAAGTTGAATGACTAGATAGGACAATGTTTAAGTATCAATAAATTTTTTTTTTGTTATATTATATGCATTTATTGTACCTTATTTTCAAAATTGAAATAATTTTATTGGTTAATAATAAATATATTATATGATTTGAATTATTTACTTAACTAATAGAATTATTTGAATGTTAAAAATAATATGTAATAAATGTATCTTATTTAAAAATAAGATTAATTTATTATTACTTCGCATTTGAATTATTTATATATATATATAAAGTTTTACTAATAAGAATGCTTGGCTTTGAATAATGCACCGAAGAAATAACAATGATAACTACAAAAATAATAATAATCCCAAAAAAGTAGAAAAATTATTATTATTATTTTTGTTATTTTAGAATGAGTTTTTACCATAAGCTATAAAAATGAACATATTGTCATGTCACATTGTTTTAAGTTTAATTTTGACGGGACTTTATTTTCTTTTACGATACTTTACAATTAATATAAAATTTAAAATTTATATGTAAAATTAATATTTTTTAAGATTTGATGTAAAAGTAATAATTTGATCACATTTTGATAATATTTAATAATTTATCTTATTATTTTTGGCCTTTTATTAGGTTAAAATTCATAACAGTTTTGTGAATGCAAAAAGATATTTACTAAATGAGAAAAAAAAAATACTCACACAAGTCGATAATTTTGAAATTTAAAACAAAAACATTAATTAATAGACCAAATACATTCCCCACATTTGCTTTTATGAGTACATTATTTAGAAAAGATGATAAAAAAAAACATTATTATCTTTAGTAATGATAAGATTTTTTTATAAGAAAATAAAACATTATTATCTAAAGAAACTAAAGTATATAAAACACTCACCGCATTGGTTTATTAACCAAATTTATAAGAGCAAATTAGTTGTTAACATTTGTTTTATTAACATTAATTTTAAGAAAATAAAACATTTGTTTTATTAACTAATTTTGGATAATAAAACATTATTATCCAAAATTAGTTAATGCTATTGCAGCTAAAGAAACTAAAGTATATAAAAATAAGAAATTATAAGAAAATATAAAATATATAAAAATTAGAAAAGATAAAATATTTTCCTTAAAAATAATTATATAAAACACTCACTATATAAGAATTTTGAAGGGGCGGGAATGAAAAATGCATTCCCCCCACATCTCCAAATCCTCTGCAAAATTAAAAACCCTAAACCCAACTCTTAAAGTGCAACAAGAGAAGGGAACAGAATCGTCATATCTCTATTATCTGCACCAGCACTGCATCTTAAAGCTCTTCTTTGAAATCGACGGACGCACCTCCACTAGGCTCTGGTGAGTACATTATTGTTTTGATTTAACAGTTTGATTTTCTTTTATGAGTATATTCTTCTTCTTGTCATCTGTTGAAATCAATATCCATGTTGGTGTGGTGCTTGCTTCATCCATCCTAATGCCGGATACGACTGATTGTGTGGAGGTGCTTGGTCGTAAGTATGTATACATAGTTTTGGTTTTAGTTTTGATTTCAGTTTTGGTTTCTTAACATAAAGAGGGAATATATATATATATATATGTATGTATGTATGTATGCCCTGTTGGTAAGAAGAATATATATATGTATGTATATATATTATTCATTGCAATTGTGGTTTCAATTTTATTATGCCCTGCTTTCAATTTCAGTATGTGTATATATATATATATATATATATATTACGCAAGTTTCAGTATGTATATATATACATATATATATTATTCATTGTAGGGCATACATTCTTCTACTTTCGATTTTGTCCTGTAATGCCCTGCAATGAATAATATATAATGCCCACTGAAAGTATGATATAAATAATATTATTATTGTTAATAATGGACCACCAAGTATTATTGGGACCACTAAATATTAAATAAATGTTGAGAGTTAGAATTTTGCTTCACAGAATTTTGTGTCATTTTTTCTTCACTAAATAGTTAAGTTTATTATTTTTATTTTTAATTAATTTATAATAATAATATTGTGCATAATTGTTTAAGATTAATTGAGATGTTGAGGTTTTTTTTTTTTTACATTAATTATAATTTTGTGCCTGAAAATTATGTCAAAAGGAATTTTCCATAAAAAATAAAATTATAAAAAAAGTTAAATTCTCAAATTATAAATTTAAAAATAATTTAATAAATTTTAACTTAAGACAAGAGTATGCCTCAAACAAAGAGTTGACTGACCCAAGAAATAGAAGAACAAATATACTATTACTAATAAGTGGATGTTACAGCAAATTAATTGATTGTGGGCATGTTACTGAAAGCAACCCAATTCAAATTTAAAAGCTCCAAACCACCAAAGCCTTTTGAAATCCAACATGATATTAATAAACTATCAATTCTTTTAATTGTTTATAAGGGTATTTTTTTAATCATTTATTCTTTTAATTGTTTCTTTTTTAATGATTGTTAGGTATTCATATTAGAACATGGATAAGAGCTGGATGACGGAACATAGGTTCTCTGACAAATATATAGTGGGAGTTCGTTCATTTATGAAGTTTGTCCATGATAGTTTGGGAGGCGAGTGTAAAATTCGATGTCCTTGCCGAGAATGTTTGAATGTGTACACATTAAGTCAAGAAGAAGTTGAGGACCACTTGATGTTGACTGGAATTAGTATTAGCTACACTAAGTGGGTTTATCACGGTGAACCTTTTACTTCATCTGACAATAATAGTCATGGCTACGAGAATGACAATCGGACTAATGACAATTGGGATAATGAAATGGAAAATGATGATGGGTTGCTTGATATGTTAGAAGATTTGCAAAATGGAGTAGCCATGGATGATGGCACAACAAGAGAAACTAATAGGGTAGCCAAGAACGTAGATGAGATAAGCGTACTACTTGGAAAAGTTATCGATGAACTTTATCCTGGTTGTTTGAATTTCTCTACGTTATCTTTCATTGTCAAGCTCTTGCATGTTAAGGTGTATAATCGTTGGAGTAATAAATCATTTGATATGCTATTGGGATTGTTGAAGAAGGCATTTCCTGAGGGTAATAAAGTTCCAAATTCTTATTACGAGACAATTAACATGCTTCGTGACTTGGGTCTTGGTTATGAGCCGATCCATGTTTGTAAATATGATTGTTCCATATTTTGGAAGGAGTATAAGGACTACCAAAGTTGTCCAGTTTGTGGCACATCTAGGTGGAAAATTAATAAAGGTCGTCATTGCAAGCAAATCCCTTGGAAAGTTTTGCGTTACTTTCCACTAAAACCAAGACTCCAACGACTATACCTGTCTAGAAAAACAGCTAAGGATATGAGGTGGCACAAAGAGAAACGGGTTGATGATGGAGTGTTGAGACACCCGGCAGATGGTGATGCATGGAAGGATTTTGATAAAGAATATGAGTGGTTTGGAAATGAAACTCGAAATGTTCGACTTGGTTTAGCAATGGATGGGTTCAACCCTTTTGGTAACATGAGCACTTCTTATAGCATGTGGCCTGTGATTGTTGTTCCATACAACTTGCCCCCTTGGAAGTGCATGAAAGAGCCATTTTTATTCCTCTCATTGCTTATACCTGGACGAAAAACACCAGGGAAAGACATAGATGTGTTCTTGCGACCTTTAATAGATGAGTTAAAGGAGTTATGAGATACTGGCATGCAGACATGGGATGCAGTTACAAAACAAAATTTCAATCTACAAGTAGTTGCTCTCTGGACAATAAATGACTTCCCTGCCTATGGTGATATTTCTGGTTGGAGCACGAAAGGGTATTTGGCGTGTCCTGTTTGTAACAAGGACACTTCATCACGAAGGTTAAGAAGTAAAATCTGCTACATGGACCATCGACGATTTCTTCCTCATGACCACATTTGGCGTCAAAGTAGGAAATTTGATGGGAAGCCTGAAAGAAGAGAAAAGCCTCACCAATTTTCTGGCAGTGAGTTGTCACAACAGTTAGAAGTGTTTCCAGATTGCAAATTCGGAAAGCATCCAAATAACAAGAAAAGAAAGCGTACTTCTGAAGAATTGAATTGGACTAGAAAGCCTATTTTATTTGAGTTACCTTACTGGTCAAAACTAAAGTTAAGACATAATCTCGATGTCATGCACATTGAGAAAAATATTTGTGATAATATAGTAGGTACTTTGTTGAATATCGAGGGAAAGACCAAAGACACATTTAAGGCAAGGTTAGATTTGGAAGATTTGAAAATTAGAAAGGAGTTACACTTGCAAAAACGCTTGGATGGGTCTTTTATGATGCCTCCAGCATCTTACACGTTATCAAAGGAGGAGAGGAATGAATTTTGTGAATTTCTACAATCTGTGAAGTTCCCAGACGGGTATGCATCCAATATCTCAAGGTGTGCAAATGTTAGCGATGGAAAATTATCTGGATTAAAAAGCCATGATTGTCATGTCCTATTACAACGAGTACTTCCTATTGGAATTCGTAAATACTTACCAAAGGAAATTTGTACAACATTGGATGAGTTAGCCCATTTCTTCCAAATGATATGTTGCAAAACTTTGAAACGCAAAGATTTGGAGATTTTAAAAGAAGACATTGTCATAATTCTTTGCAAATTGCAAAGAATATTTCCTCCAACTTTTTTTGACATTTCAGTACATTTAGCAGTTCATTTACCATGTGAAGCCATGCTTGGAGGACCTGTTCAATATAGATGGATGTTTCCCATTGAAAGGTAATCTCATACTTATTATTCTCGTTTCAAACTAATAGCTCACCAACTTCAGTTCCATTGAATGACACCATTAAATATTACTTATTAGGACATTGGGTCGTTATAAGGGGTTTGTGCGTAACAGAGCTCATCCAGAAGGATCAATTGCAGAAGCATACATTTCAACTGAATGTTTAACATTTTGCTCAATGTATTTGGCCGGGATTGAAACTAGGTTTAATCGAGAAGAAAGGAATGACGACAAAGGTAAGGAAGATGATATAGATGGCATGTTAGTCTTCTCTCGTAATGTGCGCCCATTTGGAGCTTCAAAATATGATACACTGACACCTGAAGAATTTGAAAAGGTGCAATGGTACATATTAAGTAACTGTGATGAAGTGGAACAATATTTTAAGTGAGTTCATTCATATCTTTTTTTTTTCCTCTCATATTTCCTTTTCCTTTACATGTGTTAAAAAGCATGATGTTCTAATTATTTACCCTCTTGGCTATGCAGTCAACATAAAGATATGCTAAAACAACAAAGAAATACACGTTTAGAAGAAAAACATCGACAACAATTTCCAAAGTGGTTTAAAGAAAAAGTAAGAGAAAGCATTAACTTAAGTAATATAGTTATTTAATTTATATTTAAAGATTAACTAATTATACATTTATGTTAATCTGGCAGATGACATCTTTATGAAGTCAAGATCAATCTAAATTAACTGAGCAAATTTATGCTCTTGCTTGTGGGCCTGATAATCGAGTGAGACGGTATAGTGGGTGCATTGTTAATGGTGTAAGATTCCACACAAAAGAGCATGAAACTAATCTTAGAAGTCAAAATAGTGGTGTGGTTGTAGAAGGGATGCATGAAGATGAAGAGATTGACTTTTATGGTGTTGTAACAGACATCATTGAGTTAAACTACATCAAAGATAACTGAGCCATATTATTCAAGTGTGATTGGTTTGATCTTAACAAGAAGAAGAAAGGAATCCATCATGATGGATGGTTAACAAGCATCAATGTTAGCAAGTATTGGTATAAAGATGACCCTTTTGTGATGGCATTGCAAGCAAAACAAGTTTTCTACTTGGTTGACTTAAAATTAGGAAAAGATTGGAGAGTGCCCCAGAATTTTAGCCACAGACACATATATGATGTTCCTGAGATGTCAAGTAGTGCAGTTGAGACAGAAGAACTTGCTAATGTTGAGAATGAGATCATTTACCAAGACATTGAAATATCTGAGAACAGTAGACATGTTCAACTAGAGGAAGAGGAAGACGGACCACTGATAAGGAATGACGTAATCCCAGACATTGTTAATGCTGATATCTTAGAGACAAGTATAGGAGCAAGACATGATGTAGACGATTTTCTTGATTATGGTGTGGAAGATGAAGAGATGGACGTTTTTTCTCAAGAAAATGAAGAGACTGATTTTACTTCCACTAATAGTGATTCAGATCCAATGGAGTAAAAATGAACTTTTGTGATTTGTGTTCATAATAATGAACTCTTGCTATATTTGGTAACAATTGTGTTTTTATGATTTGTACTCTTAATAAATATGATTTCTACTCTTAATGAATTGTATTTTGTAAAGTTAAAACTAATCTTACCAGATGCTTTTTGTAGGAAATAATGGCTCCAGGACTGACTGCAAAGAAAATGTTGGTTAATGGACAATCACATTCAGCTAGTTCAAACCAAATAGCATCTATAACTCCAAGTGGTCAACATGTTGAGAAGATCGTTGCCTCAAATCAAACTGGTCAAAATGGGAGAGTGGAACTAGAATCTTCGCAAGAGAATACAGGTAATCCTTTTGATGTCTAAAATATCATTTCTTTGATTGTGATATTGATTTTCATTTTGATGTCATGTTATGACAAACAAATTAAATACAGATTCTAACTCTTCCAAAAGAGTAAGAGGACCCACACGAGGTAAGAAGCTTGAGAAACTACTCAAGGTGAATGGGAAAATGGTAATCGACATACCACTTGGAAAAGGAAGACCAGTTTGTGAGGTTCAGTCTGCAAAACTATCATCGGAGCTTGGAGTCATCTCTCGATAATTCATACCAATACCAGAAAAGTGGAAAAATTTTACTGAGGACGAGAAAAGGCATGCATTTGAAAGACTTGAAGTAAGTAATTGTTTTATATTGAAAATTATTTTTGTTTAAACTATGTCACCTATGAAAATTAATTATTTGCTACATGTATTAATCATTTTAGACTAGGTTTCAAATTCAAATTGATGACGAATATGTGAAGAGCAGTGTTGAAAAGATTTTACAAAAGTTATCAAGAAACCAACGGTATAGACTCCACCAATGCTTTAAAAAGTATTCATCAGTGCAAGAAGTTCGTCGAAACAAGTCTACCAATTTTAACTTGAATCAAGAAAATTGGGACAAATTATGTGACATGTGGAGTGATCCCAAATTCCAAGTATGTGATATTACATTTGATTCATTCTTATATATATATATATATCAAGACACATGTCACTAACTCTTTTAAATTAAATGTTCTACTTCATTATTTATATATATTGACTAAAATTATAGGAAAGATGTGCAAAGAATGTAAATAATCGCCAGATGGTACAATGGTCTCATAACCAAGGCTCAAGGGCATTTGTAGCAAGTCATCACAAGATGGTAATATTTTTATTACACATATTTTGAAAAGTTATTGGTCGTGTTTCATTACTTACATTGTTTGAACATCAATAGTGCATGGATAATGAAGAGCCTAATAGGATAGAGTTTTTCAAGGCCACACACTACTCAACACAAAAAGGATGGACAACACCTACAACAGAAGAAGCTTATGTAAGATTAAATCATTCTCTCTTTATAACTAAAATTTTATATTGAGTATTTTAATTGATGTTGCTTTCTTTCGTCAATGTCTAGGACAAAATGGTTGCGTTGCAAAACCAACCCATAGATAGTGAGAACCCAATGTCTGTAGATGACATAGTGGATAGTGTACTAGGCACTAGGTGTGGATATGTTAAGGGACTTGGGTATGGACCTAAACCTAAATCATTTAAAGCTTCAGAAACGAGGACTTATGAGTTGGAAGAGAAGCTTAAGAAGACTCAAGATGAGCTACAAACTTGTCAAGCAAAGTTTGAAACAACAACAACTCAATTAGAAGGGAAATTGGATACTATGATGAGTAATTACAGCCAATTACTACAATTTTTGGTGAGTTCAGGGACCCAACTGCCTTCTTCGATTCTATCTCCTTTAACCCCAAATCAAGGTAAGAATAAAATAACTACTTTTCTATTTACTTCATTATTAAATAAACTTTACATGTGTCCAACTTGATCAAATTTCCATCTTACATTGCATGTTTCTATCCTTCCAACACAATTACAAATGTGATTGATTTCAAGTTCAAATGAATCGCATGCAGAATCAACTGAAGGGTTGGACAGAAGAGATTGAAGTATATTGTGGTGGTACTTGTATTGTCACATTTGAACATGTTTTGTGAAATCTACTTCGTTAATTCATAACTTTTACTGAGATACTAATTAGATGTTAATTACTTCTATATTTTTGGATGTTTCATATTAGGATTTATTTTTTGTGACAAAGATTTGATCATCATATATCAATCCATTTTGTGTGTGTAATATGATTTTAGTATTTTTAATTTAAAATTTTGGATCAATTGATAATGAGTATAATATTTGTCAAAGAAAACATTTACAAGTTTATACAATTTGCTACAAAAATAATTTTGTCACTTATTAGATAGTGCAATTTTGGGTGACGACTTGTTTTTGTCACCAAATTAACAAGTTTAATTTATGAATTATGACAATTAAACTTTTGCCACCTATCTACACATACATATTTGAGTGACATTTTATTTGTTTGTCACTAAATAAAGATAATATATAATTGTATGAATTTAAGACGCTTTTAAATTGTCACCAATTGGTTATCCTATTATTTAACAATTTTATTGATGTTACAAAAGTGATGCCTATGGTGACGAAAAGGTCTATATGTGACAAACATTTTTTATTTTTTGTGGCAAAAAAATTTGTAAAAAAATATATTTGATAGGTGACGATATTTATGTGTCACCAATTAACATATTGACCCAACTTATTAGTGACGAAATCAATATTTGTGACGAAACGAAGTTGCCTTTTGCCACGATTTTTTGTGTCACCAATTACAAGATATTTTGTGACGTTTTAGTTTGCGTCACCAAATCAAACTTGATCAAACTATTTAGTGACGATTTTATCTAATAGTGACGAAATATAAAAAAACTATAGTGACAATATTATCGTCACTGTTGTCTCAGTTTTTTAGTGACGATAGGAATTGTCGCAATAAGAAACCCATCACAGTTGTTTTGTGACGATTTGAACTCTAAGATGACGCAATTTTATTGGTTTTCATGGCAAAATTACGCGTCACTAAAGGAGATGCCTTTGGTGACAACAAAAATTTCGTCACCTTTCCTTTATGTATTTGTGACGAAATATAAAAAACGTCATTAATTACTTTTCCCTACGGACCTAACGTGACGATGGTTGTGACGCCAAAAAATCGTCACCAATATAGTTTTGTGACGAAATACTAATCATACGTGACGATTTTGTTTCGCCACTGATGACCAAATTTCTTGTAGTGTATTCTCATGCTCTCATCCTTCTATCTCCTTTTTGCTTTCAAGTCCTAGACTAACTCAAGCATCAGAGTGTCTACCCTGGCTAACCTTCGGGGTCCACACTTATGGTGTTCTTTGTTAAGTCAAGTTCAGTTCGTGGTCCGTGTAGCGCCGATCAACATTGCTCGTTGCCATCTCGTGGGTATTCTACAAATAAAATTGGTGACTCATTTCGTTACATCATCAATTTGGTGCCATCTATGGGAATCAAAGGGTTATTGAAGCAAGCTCCCACTATACCTTGAGATGGCCCACATCGAAGATCACAGTTCCATTGAATATGGGCATTCTTCACAATTGGCAAGCCAGTTGCCTCCCTTGAGACAACTGGTACAAGGCTGGCCTAGAAGGAGTTCACGTGTCCACTAGAGCTCTCGTAGCTACACACCTCCAAGATGGTCTCCTCGAAGACCCTTGCCAATTCCCAGGGACCGTGTGCCATCACAGCCAACCACCTAGCTTCTCTGATCCGCCGTGATGGATGAGCACCTTTAGCAACCATTTATTGGAGCCACCCCCTCCAACTTGTAAGAACAACCAAATCTTCAAAGTCCACTCAAAGTTGAAGGTCGCCTATCGCCCAAGGTAGGCCAGCCTCAAGATCATACCCTCGTGGTGAGCCTAGATCCTGTAGCCTTGCTAATGTAGATTGAAGAATTGAAGAGACAAGTGCGGAGCTAAGGAGGCAATGGCACCCGCATAATGCCCTCGGTAGCGGTACTTATCAGGGTCAACAGGTTGCATAACCTCGGACGTGCCCACGGGGATTGGTGACGCCATCAGATATTGAACCTTAGGATGAGTACGACAACCCCATTGATGTCGAGGAAGGAGGATATATGAGGGATCGCCATCGCACTCGAAGGAGAGAGTTCTCTAAAGAAAATGAGGAGAGAGGGGCTCCGAGATAGGGCTAGAGTTTGGTACGATACTCTTCCCAAAGGAAATATCCAGAGTTTTCATCAGTTATATAGGCTGTTTACTGATAGATTCGGGGGCAACTGAAGGGCCTCGAAGTCCAATTCTAGTTTAATTCTAGTCAATCACTGTGCTAGGGAGCCAATGAGGGAGTATATCAGTCGATTCCAAAAGGCAACTACAGAGGTTGATAGGCTCAATGATAATATAACAATAGCGGCCGTATACACCCACTTAGTCGACACAGGCTTCGGGTTCTCATTAAATAAACACGTGCCAAAAACTTTGATAGAGTTGTATTCTTGAGCCTATAGGTACATTTATGCAGAGGAGTAGAAATACTTGAGTTAAATAGGGTCGCCACTGCTAAAAAAGAAGGATACGGATGGACCCTCCATGTGATGAAAGAAGGGTCAAAAGAAAGATCAAAGTGGTCGAAGGGAGGACTGGTAGAGGTCTTCTTGACCCCTCATCGCACAGGTATACGAGACCAACTAAGGGAGGAAGGACCGCCAGTCAAAGCGGTCAAAGAAATCCACCCCAAGGGATGAGAAGTATTGTGACTTCCATAGGCAGAAGGGGCACGGTACTGAAGAGTGCCGAGAATTGAAGAAGGTAATTGACTCTCTTATACAGCAGGGAAGCCAAAGGTTTATGTGGGCACAGTAATGCCAGAATCAAGCCTCTGAAAGGGTACAAAAGGATCCCCCTCATCTCGAGAACATAGGGGAAGTAGTCCACTCCATCTTCGATGCGGCATAGATCCCGAGTAGAATAACAGTTCATTGCCCCAGTAGCCGAAGTGTTGCAACTGGGAAAAAGGGTTCGAGCAGACACGAAGTCGATGATTAGCTTTTCTGATGAAAACTTGGGGGGTGTAAGCCTTCCCTAGGATGATCCGCTCGTGGGCCAGGCAATCATTAATAATTTTGAGGTACATCGGGTACTTATTGACATTGGCAATCCAGTTAATTTGTTGTTTGTAGATGCTTTTAGTAAATTACATTGGAGCCTCGACAACTCATACCCACTGGTTCCTTGATTGGTTTCCATGGCCACAAGGTGGCTCCTAGGGGAGTCATATCTTTGCCTATCACCCTGAGGAGCAGACCCCAATGGAGAACAATTATGGCTAACTTTGTAGTAATTAAAGGCTTAAGTAATTACAATGCTATAATCGGGAGCCCGATACTGAATAAACTAGACGTAGTGGTCTTAACATTCCACCTGAAGATGAAGTTTCCTACCTCGAACGGAATTGGGGTATTCATGGGGGATCATTCGATTACCCGGGACTACAACAGTATTGTAATGTACTTCGAACCTTACGAACAGGTTTTGGCCTCACCTATTGAGGATCTAAAGCAGTTTCCCCTCTTGGAAGAAGAGCCTAAGAAGACAGTAAAGTTGGGCTCGAATCTTGCTTAGGAACAACGCAAATGTATTCTCCTGCTACTTCAAGAATTTTCTAATCTCTTCGCGTGGCAGTTGGCAAGCATGCTCGGCATTGATAGACAAGTTATTAAGCATTGTTTGAAGCTTGATCCGACGTATAAGCCAGTGGTCTAGAAGAGAAGAACGTTTTCCTCGGTAAAATAGGAGGCTATTGAGAAAGAGGTGAACAAATTACTGGAAGTACAGAGAAGCCCAATCCCTGATATGCGTTTCTAATGTGGTACTGGTTAAGAAGGCCAATGGAGATTGGCATATGTGTGTTGACTTCACGGACCTAAACAAAGCGTCGCCCAAAGATCCGTTCCCATTGCCTTGGGTGGACCAGCTAGTAGACGCGACATTAAAAAACTAGTTAATGAGCTTCATGGATGCATACTCTGGGTACAATCAGATTCGCATGGCTGAGGATGACGAGGAGCATATGACCTTCATTACTAACCGAGGGTTGTATTGTTACAGAGTCATGCCCTTTGGGCTGAAGAATGCAGGAGCCACATACCAGCGACTGGTGAATGCGATGTTCAAGTCTCAAATTGGTAGAAACATGGAGGTGTATGTCGATGACCTACTAACCCAAAGTCATAAAGCTGTGGATCACGTCCAGGATCTTCGAGAAACCTTTGAAACCCTCCAACGGTATCATATGAAACTGAACCCGAATAAGTACGCCTTCGTAGTTACATCAGGAAAGTTTATAGGCTACATGGTTACACATCATGGCATAAAAGTTAATCCGGAGAAGATTCGGGCAATCCTCGACATGCCGCCCCCAAAGGATGTTCGAGGGATCCAAAGCTAACAAGAAGGATTACAGACCTTAGCAAATTTATCTCCAAGTCTATTGACATATGCTTAGCATTTTTTCAGATCCTCTGAAAGGCTAACTGGTTCAGATGGGATGAAAGGTGCCAGAAAGCTTTTAATGAATTGAAAGAGTATCTGACCTCCCCGCCGCTCCTTACAAAGCCCGATGAAGGTGAGGAGATTTATGCCTATATTTCCACGAGCGAGTATGCGTTGAGCAGAGTTCTAGTGCGTGAAGAGAGGAAGAAGCAGAGGCCCATATATTACGTCAGGAAGGTTTATCACGGGGTCGAAGTAAGGTATTCCATCCTTGAGAAACTAGCCCTTGCCTTGGTCATTATGGCCTGAAGGCTACGACATTATTTCCAAGCTCATACGATTGTGGTGCTTACCAATTTACCCCTGAAGAAGGTTCTCCAGAAGCCTGACTTAGCAGGTCAGATGCTCGCGTGGATGATTGAACTCAGTGAGTTTGACATACAATACCAACCTCACCCCACTTTAAAGTCCCAAGTACTGGCCGATTTTATCAATGAACTGTCAGGGATCAATACCCATGAAGGGTTATTGGGGGAGGATGCAAGTACATGGAAGCTATACGTTGATGGAGTTTCAGTAGAAGAAAATTAGGGAGTAGGGGTGTTATTGCTCGACCCTAAAGGTAACTCTTACAAATATGCTCTTCGCTTTAATTTTCCTGCTACTAACAATGAAATAGAGTACAAGGCTTTGATAGCTAGCCTCCACATTGTTCGGGAGTCAAAAGCTCTTAGCATAGAAGCACACAGTGATTCGCAGCTTGTGGTACACCAAGTTTCAAGAGATTATAAAGTTCGCTAGCCAAAGCTGGCCCAGTACCTAGCCAAGGTAACCAAACTGGTCTCTCATCTCCATTATTTTAAGGGTAAATTATATAAAACCCCCTTGCACTTAGGGTCATGTGCAAGTTACCCCCCTATGCTTTTGATTGTAACAAAAAACCTTCTTACACATTCAATTTGTTGCAATTAACAACAATAGTTAGAAAAAATTAACGCTGTTAAGTCAAGTGCACGTGCAGCTCTCGTGTGAAATTATATCCCCAAAATCAACCTCATATCCCCCAAAATCAACCGCACAAATCCCTAACCCAACCCAAAATCAAACCCACCCAAATCCCTAACCTCACCCCAAAATCAACCGCAGCCACCATTGTTGCCGGCTACCCACCCATCTGCTCACTGTTTCTTCGTCGTCGGCCACCCATCTGCTCACCGCTTCGCCGCAGGCCACCCATTTGCTCACCACGCGACTGTCGGCCACCCATTTGCTCACCGCGCGACTGTCGAACATCCATTTGCTCCTCTCGATTGCTGAATATCCTCCTCATTTCTTTCTCTCTGTCGCGACTGTCGGCCACCGTCCAAGCTTCTCCTACTCCCGACCGCCAGCCAAGCTTCTCTTCCTCGCGACCGCCAGCCAAGCTTCTTCTCCTCGCGACCGCCAGGCAAGCTTCGTCTCGGCCAGATCGAGTCTTCGACCATTCTGGTAAGTTCGACCAAACCCACACACAAACACACGAACACGCCTCCCTCGGTCTCGCCCAAATTTTTCTGCAAAACCCACACACACAGTCTCCCCTCTCTCTTGTGTGAAACTCAAATCCAGCCCCCCTTTACACACACACACACTCTTTGTAATTTACGACTGCCTCTATCTCTCTCAGATTAATGTTGAGCAGAGTGGATTGTTGTATGAGACTTGAGCAGGATCAGTTAATTATGGATGTGCCGATTCGAGTAGCACATGATGAAGGTGATAGTGAATCAGATGAGCAACAAACAAATTTAACCGGATGTGATTTCCACGATAGTGATGATGATGTTGCTGATTTGTTTTGTGAGAAAGGTGTTGGAGGTGGTACTGAAAATACTGATGCATTAAATTCTAATAGTGTACTTGTTAGTTTCGGTGTTGGAACATCTAGGATATTAACTGAGACACCTAGGTTGACTACTTCAGATTATGAAGATAGTGATGAGTTGCTAAGTATGAATGGGTCTGATGAAGAATGGTGTCAACCTAGATTCCCAAAATTTAATTGGAAAATTGACATGCAGAGACCAATTGAGCTCAAAGTTGGAATGAAGTTTGCAGATTTCAGAGTGTATAGGAAAACATTGAAGCAATATGGTATTGACAATGGGATTGAGTTTAGATTCATAAATAATGAAAGTGCTAGGATTATAGTGGAATGTGTGAACAAGTGTGGGTGGAGGATACATGCTTCACCTACAGAAGAGAATGATGCTTTTCAAATAAAGAGTTTCCATCATCCTGTGCATAATTGTGGATGGATGAGAAACAATTCTAGGGTCACTGCATCATGGATGTCGAACAAATACATAGACAACATAAGAGACCAACCAGATTGGAAGACCTCTGCCTTTGCTAATCAAGTGCAAAGAGACCATAATGTTGAGGTCTCTAGATTCAAAGCATATCGAGCAAAGAAGCAAGCGATTGCTCAAATTGAGGGTATTAATTTGGAACAATTTGCTAAGGTTTGGGACTATTGTGCTGCAGTAAGAAAACACCATCCTGGGACTACAATGATGGTGCAATCAGATATGCGTGTTTTCCAAAGAATGTATGTCTGCCTTCATGCATGCAATAAGGGCTTCTTAGCCGCGTGCAGGCCAATTGTGTGCGTAGATGGGTGTTTTTTGAAAGGTCGGTTTGGGGGCCAACTGTTATGTGCGATTGCAAAAGATGGTAATGAAAATATGTACCCCATAGCATTTGCTATTGTTGAAGCTGAAACAAAGGATAGCTGGCAATGGTTTATGAAATTATTGTTGGGGGATATTGGGACATTTGATGACAAAGGATGGGTCATAATGTCAGATAAGCAAAAGGTAAGAAATTGTGAACTTCTCTCATTTACTAGTTACTTTAATTTTTTAAACATCTTAGTGTCGTAATCTAATGATGTTGCTTTTATTATAGGGATTGGAGTATGTTCTAAAGGAATATGGGTGTGAGCATAGGTTTTGCGTACGCCATTTGTATGCCAATTTCAAGTTAGAATTTAAAGGCAAAAGTTTGAAAGATGAGCTATGGAATGCAGCAAGGGCATCAACAACACACGATTTTGAGTCTCACATGGCTGGAATAAAGAATCTTGATTGTCATACAGAATCTTGGTTGAGAAATAAGTTACAACCATGGATGTGGAGTAGACATGCATTCAATCCCAGGGCAAAGTCAGATATGCTACACAACAACCTGGCCGAAATCTTCAATTCATTTATACTTGAAGCACGGGATAAACCAATATTGACACTATGTGAGACTATAAGAAGAATGTTGATGAACAGGTTCATTGCAAAGAGGGAAGGGATGACTAACTATAAGGGGCCAATCCGTCCTCGAATACAAACTAAGCTAGAGAATGTGAAGAAGCAGGCCTCGGAATGGATTACTGTTCCTTGTGGAGATGGTAGGTTTGAGGTGGAGAATGCATGGAGAACTAGGAAGTTAGTTGACTTGAATCAAAAGACTTGTACTTGTAGGCAATGGGATCTTACTGGTATTCCGTGTCCCCATGCAGTGGCTTGCATCTACAAGATGAGATTGGTTCCTGAAGATTTTGTTCATCCTTATTACTCCATGGAGACATTTCGAAAAGCCTATGCACATAACATAGACCCAATTCCAGGGGAGGAAGATTGGCCTAAAACTAATCAAAATCCACTTGTTGCACCAAAGTACAACAATGGACCTGGGAGACCAAAGAAGGCTAGGAAGAAGGCTGCAGATGAACCAATGAACCCTTATCGAGTCAGTAGGAAAGGGCAGTCTCTTAAGTGTGGGAATTGTGGTGCAGTGGGCCATAATGCTAGAGGATGCAAGGGCGTAGTTAACCCGAACAGGAAAATAAGGAAGAAGAAACAAAAGGCCACTCCTCGAGCCAGTCAAGAGAGTGTATGTCATTTATCACTAACATGTAATTTATGTATAAACATAAATGCTAACATCTATTATATTTTTCTTTTTGTCTTAGGGCATTGTGGGTTCTACAGCTCCAACCCCATCACAACAGTCCATGTTTTATGCAGCATCCTCTACAGCTCCAACCCCATCACAACAGTCCATGTTTTATGCAGCATCCTCTACAGCTCCAACCCCATCACAACAGTCCATGTTTTATGCAGCATCCTCTACAGCTCCAACCCCATCACAATAGTTCATGTTTTATGCGGCATCCTCTTCATGTAGGAACAAGGAAATGATCACAAAGAGAAGAAAGAAGCCATAACAAATACCAAGAATGGTGTAGTTTTAATGTAGGGTGTAGTTTTAGTGTAGGGTGTAGTTTTTTTTATGCTGTTAAGCATTTAAGTGCTGTAATTGGTATTTTAAGTGTTGAATTAATGTAGGGTGTAGGGTTTTTTGACTTTGAAATGTTTGAAAGTGATAATTTATTTGTTAATGACACTGTGAGTTCTGTTTGAAATGTTTGAAAGTAGTATATATAAATCTGTTATGACGAATTTTTGGCAAAATTATTGCAAAATATTTAGGCAAAATTGATTCTATGTCATCAGCAGTAACCAGCAGTAACCAAATAACCAGGAGAAGATTCGGCAGTGATGGGTGACAAGAAAACCAGAAAAAAATAAAATAATACAAATTTATAATACAATATTTTTGGGTATAACTTTATACAGATGGGTGGGTGGCTGGCGACAATGGTGGCTGGTGGTTGATTTTGGGGTGAGGTTAGGGATTTGGGTGGGTTTGAGGTTGATTTTGGGGGGATATAATTTTACACGTGTAGCTGTACATGCGTTAACTTAACAGCGTTAACTTTTTCTAACTATTGTTGTTAATTGTAACAAATTGAATGTGTAAGGAGATTTTTTGTTACAATCAAAAGCATAGGGGGTAACTTGCACATGACCCTAAATGTAAGGGGGTTTTATATAATTTATCCTTATTTTAATATACTGCAAATTCCCAAGGAGCAAAATTCAGTAGTAGACGAACTATCGCACCTCATGCGGGGCTCTAAAGTCCCTGAAGGTGTCTGCGTGGAAACGTTGTCCTCCCCGAGCACCGAAGATGGCAACGCCATATTGTGTGCCAAACATGAGGATAGTTGGATGAACCCCATAATTAAGTATCTTCGGAGCAGACAGTTACCCAAAAACAGGTCCGAAGCTCGCAACCTACGGCTTAAGGCTACCTATTATGTGTTAGATGATGACAACTTATATTGGAGGTCTCACAGTTTGCCTTTGTTGTGGTGCTTAACTCCCTCAGAGACGTTTTACGCTTTACGGGAAGTACATGAAGGCACCTGTGGACATCACTTGGGAGGTCGATCCTTGGCGCACAAAGTCATGAGACAGGGCTACTACTGGCCTAGTCTATTTGAGGATGCTAATCATCTAGTTCGTAACTGCGATAGTTGCCAGAGGCACGCTCGGCACATATATCAACCCTTACAGCCTATAAAGGCTTCAGCCTCCCCATGGACATTTTTCTAGTGGGGGATTGACATCGTTAGACCTCTGCCGACCACTACTGCCTAGCAAAAGTTTCTCATTGTAGCTGTGGATTATTTTACTAAATGGGTCAAGGTCAAACCCCTAGGAAAGATCAATTTAGTGAAAGCTCAGGATTTTATGCATAGATCAATTATATGTCGCTTGGAGTTCTCAGGGTTATAGTGGCTGATAATGGTACTCAGCTTGACGGGAAGCCTTTCCGGGAGATATGTGAAGAATACCACATTTAGTTGAGGTTCTCGACGGTTGGATATCCTTAGGCTAACGAGTAGGTAGAGGTCACTAATTGAAGCATCGTTCAGGGCCTCAAAACCAAACTGTCTTCGGCTAAAGGATTGTGGGTCAATGAACTCCCAAACATCCTATGGGAGTTTCGGAATACTACCAGAATAACTACTGGTGAGACCCCATTCTCCTTGGCCTTTGGAACAGAGGCCCTTCTGCCAGTGGAAATTGGAGCTCCAAGTCATCGTGTCCTTAACTTTGATCCAGAACAGAATGAGCTGGCACTTCGGGGAAACTTGGACCTGCTATAGGAGAAAAGGGAGAAGGCCAGGCTTCACCAACTAGTATATCAGAGACGAATATCTCGCTATTATAACCGACGGGTACAACAACGAGACTTTTTCGAGGGTAATTGGGTTCTCCAGAAAGCTAGTGTCTTCGACAGGCCCGAAGAGCAAGGAAAGCTGGCTACGAAGTGGGAAAGCCCTTATCGAATCAGCAAAGTCATTCAGCTAAGGGCGTACAGAGTCCAAACTGCCAAGGGAAAGGAGCTGTCTCATGCCTGGTCTTCGGATAACCTGAAAAAGTACTATTAGTAGCGGCCGCACGTTGCTAGGAACGCCAGATAGCTTTCCTTTACCTCTCACAATTGTTTTTCATTTTAAAGTATAATAAATTTCATTTATTTAGGGGCGACGGTACAATGTCGAACCCCGAAAACTCTAGTGTCTATGTTTGAATGTTTTCGCAGAGGTAAGCTGAAGATCTGCTCTTCGTAAACAGTAAGCTGAGGATTTGTTCCTCGTGAACAGTAAGCCAAGGATCTACCCCTCACATATCAAAAATCGAGGATCTGCTCCTGGCAAACAGTGAGCCGAGGACCTACTCTTCACAAGAGGCAGAACAATGGCTTGCCCCTCTCTCAAAAGCATTGGCATACTTGGCGCTAGGACCCCTTCGCACCCAAAATCTTGTAAACCCTACGGTCCTTGATGACATGCGGAGAAATGGATATCCAACCGCCCGAATCTCTGTTGGTAGAAAAAAAGAAGTTTAATAACTCACCCGACGCGGCCATGTTTGCTACTAGCAGATGGCGATGAAGCCCATCAAATATCGCCACCCAACAGTGATAATTCTGTCGGAACCGCAGTAAGATGTTGCAGCAAATCCATCACTTCTTTTTGCAGAGGTAAGCAAAACCCACGGTTGAAGGCACACTTAAATATACAAATACATCCAAAGACGGGGTGGCAAGATTTTAGGTGGGTATTAAACTGTATGTCATACTTCTCCAGGAAGTCATGTTGTTCAGCGTTAGACATACATTGGGCTTTGATGGTAGAGGCCGGGTGTGCCTTCCAATCTACGAGTTCGGCCCCACTTTTAGTGAAACTTTCAGTGCCAGTGATCACTATGGTGGCAGTGAAGAATTGGGGATGGGGAAGAAGGCAAAGAAGCAAGAGCACGGGAAAGAATAAAGTGATAGTGCGCAAGTAAATGCTCCGACGAGAATTAGAGTGGAAAGAAAAAGGTAAGAAGAAAATATTGAAGTATATATATTTGCCGGTACACGAGTAGCTCTCTTCGGGATACGGAAAGCCACTGAAGCATGCAGGTGACACGATGATTGGGAGTCAGGCAACGTGTTACCTTCAGATTGGGTGAATTCAAAAGTTAAATGGCCCCGTGTTTCGAAGAACCAACAAATAGAGGTACGTGACCACGAGTAATTGGATAACGAAACTTCTATCTGGAGCATGTAGAATTGCGCTTTACAGCCCACACCTCACCAAATATTACAATAATTTTAAAATATCTATTTTATTCCTCATAGTCTACAACCCACTATCTCCTTCAATCACCCCTGATCGCCAGCCGCTGTCTCACATCTCTCTTTCTCTCCCGCATCATATACATACATACACACACAAACACATACATATATATATGCACGCCATTGCTGGGTCGGCCATGACCGACTCACAGACAGATATATATATATACACACACACACATATATACACACACAGACTCACACACATGAAAGGTTCCATGGCCGCGACAATGGAACCCAGCAGTCGGGGAACGCAGGGTTCCCCGACTGTCCTCCCAGGGTTCCCCGACTCCTGTTGCTGGGTTCCATGGCTGTGGCTACCATGGTCGTGGCCATGGAACCTTTTGTGTGTGTGTGTGTGTGTATATATATATATAGGTGTATATATATGTGTGAGTGTGTGCGTGTGTGCGTTTGTGTGTGTGTGTATATATATATATATCTATGTGTGTGGGTTGGCCATAGTTGACCCAGCAATGACGTGCATATATATGTATATGTTTGTGTGTATATAGTGCAGGAGAAAAAAAGAGACATGAGGCGACGGTCGACAATTAGGGGTGATCGGAGTAGAGAGTAGGCTGTGGGCTATGAGGGGTAAAATAGGTATTTTAAAATTATTGAAGGATTTGGTGGGGTGTGGGCTGTGAAGAGCAATTCTACGGGCTGCAGATAGAATTTCCCATTAGAAAATCCTAAAGGTTCGGCAATATAGTTGATTTTGCATTTAATGCTCTGATAATAATTGCCCACGCAAGTGCAAACCAAAATTACTTAACTTCCTAAAATTTGATTACTCGGACTTAGGAAGTGGAGAAGTCCTGATAACGCCCAGATTAATCATGGCACGTGGAAAATACACATCAGAAGATGGGGTCCGAGCGAAAGGTCCATATTGACAAGACAACAAGCAAAACTCACCTTTGCACAAGTTAAATTCAAAGGAATATACATCTTATTCCCGAAGGCCTTGAAATGTGATCAACATGCAAACCCTTCTCCGAAGATAGCTAGAAGTCTATCCAAGATAAGCCCTGACCACCTTGGGGGATCCCAAACTTCTCGGATAGCTCCGAACTCTTTAAGCGATCCCGGAGTCTTCGAGCACGCAAAGTCTAGTCTCTCTAAAATTACTCTAAGACACGACCCTCCGAGAGGCCACGTGTCCTTCTCTTAACAAACAATGGGATGTCCTCTCCAAATTCATCCCATTCCCAAATTTCATTCAAACTAAGGGATATCAACTAAATCCTAGGAATTGGGGAGGGTTGGCCGGTACTCCTTATCATGTATTAGCATATAGATATAGGTTTGTGCATCCACTACGAGGAAACACTTATTCTCACTCTCATCCTTCTATCTCCTTTCTACTTTTTAAGTCTTAGACTGATTTAAACATTGGAGTGTCTACCCCAACCAATCTTTGAGGTCCACACTTAAGGTGTTCTTTGTTGAGCCAGGTTCGATTCGTGGTCCGTGTAGCTCAGATCAGCATTGCTCGTTACCATCTCGTGGGTATTCTACAAATAAAATTGGTGACTTAATTCGTTACGTCATCACTTGTTCTACGGTGGACCGGATTCATCAGAACAAGCCACCCGTCTTATTTATTCTTTTCAACAGACAAGTTACCGGTAAACTGCCTCTTCCGTTTCTATTCACGCTTGTCTTCTCTTCACACATTCCAATCACTCTTCTTTCTCCGCGACCCTCTGAGATTTAAGATCTTCCCCTCCTCTCACTACAACGCATCTTTCTACGTTGCTCTCTTCTACAACCCCACCTCTTGCCTCCACTATTTCCTCGTTACTGTGTCTCTTACTGCCCAGCCTCACCTCTACCTTCTTTATACTGCCAGTAGTTTGAGAATGAAAATAAAATGCCCACCCACTTCAATGAAAGGCATGAAACTCACCATTTTGTATTTATTTTCACCTTCCTCATCTCAGCCACTTATTTATTTGAGAATGAAGAGGAAATACACCTAGTACAATGGGATGCCACTTGTTCATTTGACAATGAAAATACACTCAGTATTTTCCCGAGTTCATGATAAAGGCATAATGTCATTCCAATCATTTGAAAAAAGGTTACAATCAGCCATTTTCTCACATCTAACCCAAATGCAAACTTTGAATTCTCATTAGAATCCTCCCACCCGGCACCCGCAAGCAATTTTTGAAATTGATTGTGGACAGATTTTCTTGGGTAAGAGGATAACAAACTTTGTTGATTTTCTTAGCCAAAAGAGAACAAATCTGGCTAATGGTGGTTGAGATTGAAATATACAAATGGTTGAAGAACTAAACAAAAAAATAAATCAATCAATCAAACTCACCAGCGAATGATAGTGGCGATGGTGGGCGGCTAGAGACACCGCCGGCAGAAGAGACAGGGAAAAGAGACTAGAAAGATAGGAAGAAGCCAAAAGTCAAAATATAGATATGGAGTGCGGGGAAAAGGGAGGGACGAAAGAGAGAGAGAGAGAGAGAGAGAGAGAGAGAGAGAAGTGATGGGAGAAAGGTCAATGAGGTCTGCAGCAACTTTTAGAAAAAATAAGAGAGGTGGCCTATTCTGATGAGTCCGGTCCACAAGTGGGACGGTAAACCGGATCCACCTTAGAATTCCCCTATTGAGACTGGCGCAGGGAGTAAATATCGAGGGATACATGCGTACAAATTTATTGTTTGGAGATAAGGATGGTTAAGAAAAAAATAAGAAGGCATTTACTCCCTCTAGTCATTTTTACTTGACAAAAATAACCAGTGTACAAGGATTAAGAAAAGACAAAATTCTATTTGTAACCATAATTTTTATTTTTTACAATTAACGTAAGTAAAATTTTAATTTTTATTATTTACAATCAGAATGATTACTTTTTGCAATCATCTATATTCTTAACATACCCTCTAAATATTCATCTCTCAAAAGATACCCCTCACGATCAACAAACCCTCTTCACACCACTTCTCACATCAAACCATCTTCAGACTATTGCCATCTTGCTAGAGTCGCTTGCCTCGCATCCCTTTTCGCTGGAGTCTCTCGCTTTTTTGTCGGAATCACAGAAGCTTAAGAAAATTCTATTTGGTTACTCTTCATGAGATAATTAATATAGCTGCCTATCATTTCACCTGAAGATTTGGGGGCTTTGAAAGTACCCGAATCTATGATTTCGAGAAAATATAATTCTCTCAAACTCATGGATTCGAGAAAAATAATTTTTTTCAAATCCACATATATATGTATGTAATATAATATTGTTACATATATATATGTAATATGAAGTTATTCTCATAAAATGTTACTGCATTTGATTGGATTTGGCCATTTATAATTCCCATGTGACAAACTCTTTCATTTGGAATAATTTATTTATAAAATTAATATATATATATATATATGTATATAGTTATAATATATATAATTATAATATATTGTATAAATATTATACTATATATTTGGGAGAATTGGATGCTTCTAAATCCATCAATTCGGGACAATTGCATTCTCTTGAATTCATGGATTCGAGAGAATTGGATTCTCCCAAACCCATGGATTCGGAAAAAATGGTTTTTCCTGAATTTATAGGTTCGAGAGAATTGATTTTTCTCAAATTCATAGATTCAGGGTGCTTTCAAAGTCCTCGAACCTTAGGGTTTGCGTTCGATTGCCGCTGACATCTAGAGACATCGAATGGTTCTGACAACAACTGCATTGAATAGCTCCAATAACAGCTGGTGGGAATACCTTCAAATCGCGACGTTCGAAGACGGTGATCGCCACCGAACCCCAGGGTTCGGGGTTTCTCGAACACCAAGAACGTTGGGATTTGGGTAGTCAGGGGTTCCCGGAACCCTAGGGTTTGGGGAACCCCAAACACCCTGAAACTCATTGTTTAGGGGGTGAGGGATTCCCCGAACTGTTGGGGTTCGGGTAACCCCTAACCCCCCGAATCTCGTTGTTTGGGGGATTAGGGGTTCTCCGAATCGCAGGGTTCAAGGAATCGCTATGTTACTATTTTTTTAATTAATGTTAAATGTAAATCATGTATTATCTTAATTTTTTAATTAATCCTAAATAATGTAGCCTATGAGAATTTGTTTTGAAAAATATTAATAATTTGTGTGTGTTTAGTGTAATTGTGCAGATATGTTACGTTATGCAAGTAATGAGAATTTGTGTTTTAGAAATATTAATAATTTACGTTACGCAAAATGTATGATATCTCATTGGTAGTAAACGATTCAATAGCATCAAATGACTGTTGAAATGAAAAAAAAAAATTATGTAAATAAAAAACATATATAATTTGAAAATATTGTTCAAAAAATAATTAAATGAAAGTTTAATTGTAACACCCCAAATTTTTCGGGCGTGTTATAACTTAGGATTTCAGGAATATAAATTTTTTTTCATATCACAATAGCTGTCACATATCACATAATATCCTAAAAACCCTAATTTTCACCTTCTCAACTTAACAAATCCAATAATCGAATAGCTAAGACAGACATTAAGATTTCAAATGCGGAAACTAGATTGAACCTGATATGGTTCACAACCATAATACTTTATTTATCATAAAATTATTCAAGACGTCTACAAAATGTATTACAAGGAAATCATCTCTCGTAAGTGATGACTTTCAGTTATGATAAACATATCCAAATCATACATAGATATGATAAACATGCTACATACAACAAATTAAACTTATTCTTCAGTTACTTCCTTTCCCTTCGAGCCGCTTCTCGAACCTGGAACGTTTGAATATTCCAGGGACATAGTCCAATTAGAAGATGAATCTTCTAGTGAGAAACTCCAAAAACAGTTTATATCAATGCATGAACAAGTATAAAACGCATGAGGAAAATAACGAGAACTACTCTGAAGTGCCTCGTGAACATGTCAGTCTCCTCTAACGAGAGTTTTTTCAATGGCGCATGCATAGCGCCTCTCGGGAGGTTTCTAACCATGTCACCTTGGCCCGACCTCATAGAACTCATGCAAGCACCACATCCATAATTCCTTAGACTCATGGTCTTCCCCACGAGAGCTTTCTCAATGGCACACGCATAGCGTCTCTTGGGAGGTCCCTAACCATCTCACCTTGGCCCGATCTCATAGAACTCATGCAAGCACCATATCCATTGTTCCTTAGACTCATGGTCTTCCCCATAAGAGCTTTCTCGATGGCGCACGCATAGCGCCTCTCGGGGGATATTTGACTTTTGCCCTCGGTCAACAACAAATAGGCGCAATATTATGGTCACACGAATTTTATAAATGCAATAGTTAAAAAGCCAACAACATATATTTTCAGGAAAATTTAGTTCATAAATGCAACATGATTTCACGTAAGCAAATAATAAAAGTTTACGTACAAGAACTTCACAAAACATGTCTCATGCAATAGGAGTCTCTCATAAGAGAATAAAAAAAATAGGATTTGGAGTATAGGAGTCTTACCTTGTTGGTTTATTTCTTGAACGGTATAATTTCACAGCAAATAGACTACGTTTCTGCAAAAAACACACATTTTGGTAAACCTAACCTCAAATATTTTTACATAGGGTTGAAAGGTATTAAAGCAGGGACATAATTGGAAATTTTCATGCAAAATGGACCTCTCACGCGCCCAAGGAAGGATTTCCATGCGTCTTCACGCGCAGCCACTTCCGGCGCGTGTATCTCACGCACTGCACAGCAGAATTCGGACAGCTTTGCGTCGTTTTCGTATTTCGGCCATATCTCCATCTTTTTAACTTTGATTCGACCCCTGTTTGAACCTACATGACCCTCTCTTCCCCCTCTACAAGATTATAAAAAAAAGGACTTACCTCACTTTTTTCTGAATGATTTTGGAAAATTCTGGCGAAGGATCGTAACTCTGACGAGGCTCGTTCTCCCCGGCTTCTCCTTTGATTTCTTACCGCCTTCTTGCTGAACTTCCTCTCTCTCTCTAGAACAAACTCCTCCTCTTAGAGTGCCTCAACTCTCAAACTTATTTGAAATGATTTGAGAACAAACCAAGGTGGCTATTTATAGATTTCTTCAACCAATCACATTATGCCACTTATCATAATCTAAGCCATGGACTCCAAAAACTCAAAGATATAATGGAATGGCTTTTCAAATCCAAAGCTATAATGAATTCAATTTTTGAAATCCAAGCTAATTCCCCAACTTCTTTCAAATGACACTTTGACCCATATTTCAAGTCCTCAACTTTAATATTTTACCATACGAGCTTATAATTTCATTCTTATTTCATTTGGATAATTCTCTAATTATAATTACACCCTCAAGCATCAAATTTATCGAAATATTTAAAATCTCGGATTTAATAACTCAAAATTATTTGATATATATACGATTTCCGAGAAGCCCTTACCATCATTCAGTCTTTTCAGGCTACAACTTATCTTAATCGAAAAATTGTCTCTGATTTGATTTCTTTTAGTGTCATAAATCTTGTCTCGAGACGCTCATAAAAAATATAGCTTTGGCCTTAGATATCTAAGTTCCAGGGCACTTCCTACAACTGATTCGACGACTTACTGCTCTCTCAAACCCATTTTTTGGTACTTTAAACTCACTTAAAATACGTTACAACCTTAGGAAAATATAGGGTATTACATTAATAATATATAATACCTGATTGTTAGTAAAGGATTCAATAGACTGATGAAATGAACACAAATTATGTAAATAAAAAACATAAATAATTTGAAGTAATGAAATATCTCGAATTGTTGGATTCAGGGTTACTTGACTTTCTCAAATTGAAGGATTCGGGGCATCTTCGAGTTCTCGAATTCTTCAGTTCGGATACACAAGGAGTCTTCGAATCCTTCAATTCGGGAGGTATCAACTCCCCCGAATCCAAGGATTCATGGCACACTGATTCTCCCAAATTCGAGGATTCAGGGGATCCTTCTCTGGTCGACACTCTAAGTGTCCCAACTCCAGGTTCTCGCCTGTTGATGTTAAATAAATTTAGAAATACAACAAATTTTCAAATACCTCATGGATTTTATCATCTTGTTTCTCGTCGGAACAAGAATAATTAATATCTTCTTTGTAAAACTCTGTAAACATTTGTCTATAATAATTTTCCATACTTAATTTGCCTATGACGAGCAAAAGTGTGCTTAACAATCTTCGGTGTTGAATAATAATTGTTGTGCAATGCTCGATGTTGAATAATAATGGTTGCGCGGTGTGGGTGAGTAAAGGTGTTCAGGTATGGTCAGTAAAGTGACTGTGGCGATAATGGGTGAGAAAGTGCGTGCACGTGTTTGAAAAAGTAATGGTAAGTAGTTGATCGTAAAGAATTTAAATGAAGGGTAAATATGAGATTTCATCTCAAGGTATTTTATGAATATTAAAAGTGGGTTGCGAAGAGCAAAACTTATGATTGTAAATAGAATTTTCCTTCAGAAAATATTGAATTTTAAAAGTGAAAAACTATAATACCCTTCTCATTGATTAAAAAAAAAACTAATGGGATTTGATAAATTCATTTTTAAATTAATGTATTGGTTTATAATGTAGTGGGATTTGACAAATTTATTTTGGGTATTTGTTTATCAATAAATAAGTCTTGAGTATTGGTTTATCATGTATTGGGATATGATAAATTCATTTTTTAAAATTGAAATTAATTAATGTGACTGTTTAGTAAAATAATGAAGATTAGGGGTAGAATTGAAAAAAAATTGTTAAGACATTCTCGATTTTACGAAATGTCCAGGAAAAAGTTCATTTTTTACAAGTAAAAAAGACCATTGAGTTGATTGAACTTTACCCCCTGAAGTTATGGGGTAGGAGCACTTGACCTCCATTTCTTCTAAAAAGTGCAGTTTACCCCCATGGACGGCTAATCAACTGTTAAGGACCCTAACAGCTATTATGATGAACGTTAAAAGACATTTTTACTCCTACTTTATTAGTTGCATTTACAATTATACCCAAAACAAATTTCATTAATAGTTTATGTTGCTTATTTAATGCCACAATGAACAAGAAGAATCAGGGGTGTTCTAGGTTTTTCCTTTTTTTTTTTTTTTTGAAAACTAGGATATTATAAAATGGTGAAAATTGTGCTAGTTTTTGTCCACAAATTTCATGAGCTAAATAAGGGCAATCTTGTAATCTCGATTGCCCACATATGGCTGACGTCAGCATCTGACAAACGTTTACGACGGATGGGGATAAACTGCACTTTTTAGAAGAAATGAGGGTAAAGTACTCCTACCCCATAAGTTGAGGGGTAAAGCGCAATTAATCATTTTTTTAATTTTTCCCTTATCCTATATTAATGAAGTAATAAAGGGGAGTTATTGTTATTTTTCAAACATTAGGGGTGATTTTTGTAATTTTGCTAAATTTCAAAGGTGTTTTTTACCATTACTATTCAATTAAAGGCAATGTTAAGCAATAATAAATACATCTTATTTTTCAATTAAGATACATTTATTTTATCTTGTTTTAATACTCTAATAATTTAATTAATTAATAACAAACGTGTATTTGTTGACTCATTTAATTAACTAATATAAATATTTAGATATTAAAAAAATATTATACCCACAAACAATTTTCTCAAACATGGTACACAAAATTCATAATAATCATACTCAAAATTAGATATTTTAAGTGAAACTATGGTGAATTATTATAAATTTTATTAATTTATAAAAATTATTTATTAAATTTATTTGTGAACATAGCATTTTCATATAAAAAATAATGTGTATTTATTATTATTTAATTATTATCATTAAAATAATAATGAATTATATTTTTCAATTAAAAATATAAAATAATTAATTCAAGTACTAGCTAAGTTGGGGCCGGGCTGCGATCCTATGCATGACCAACAACCCGCACCTAACTAAGGGTTCCTATTTTATCCTAAATCTGTCCCTTTGAAATTTTAAAACGTCCATAGATTTTATAAAAATTGAATAATTAACAAAGATTAAAAGAAATTAGATCGAAATCAAAATTTTAAAATTTATTGAAACAAAAATCAGACAGGGGCAAAAGAAAACATTAATTTAGTGTTATAAAATCTTATTAAAAAGTAATATTTTAAAATAATCTTTACATGTTTTACTTAAAAAATAAAAATGAATTAAAAACAAAATTTAAACACAAGAATTAAAAAAAAAAAAGAAAAGAAACTTCAAGTGTGAATTACCAGTAACACCCCAGACGTCCAATAAACAAGATATTAGAACTCATCTACCAGTCCCGCTGGTGAAATTATTTTGCACTGGCTTGTTGCTTACAATTTTACAGCCAGACGCGTGGCGAAAGATTGATGGTACAATTTTGCACTGGCTTGTTCCTTACAATTAATAAATGAAGTCTCTTTTACTCGTAACGAATGCTGCTTAATAACTTTTTTTAATTCATGTGCAAAAAGCATAAACGGCAATTATTATAAAACGGAGGAAGTAATCTCTTAAATTTTTGTGTCAAATTAAATATGCACATTCAATTTGGAACAAAAAAAAAAAAAGTACTATTAAAAAATTAAAACCATAGACTGTTTTTATTGAGCCTTACTTCCATAGTATAGCATAGTGGCAATATTAATCATCACTAGCATGAGTTCAACAGTGATTTTGGATTGCATAGCTCCACTTGTAAGAATTGTTTATATTAGGGGTGTTTACAGTTGCATTTGGTTCAATTTTGGGCAATTTTAAAACCAAACCAATCATTGTTGTTTGAAAATTTTGATATCAAACTAAACTATTTAAAACTTGAAACCATTGGTTTCGCTTTGATGCAGTTTGGACGGTTTCAAAGTAACATATCTCAAAATATACTAATAGTACTTCCAATGAATAATATATCTCAAGATATATCAATACTACTTTCAACAAGTAACGCTAAAAACTCCTATTATCTGTCACCAAAAAAAGAAAAGAAAAGGGAAAAGCCCAAACTCCAAGCTTATTGGAATGGTTCAGGATCTCTCACCTATAAGGGTCCTTTATTATTGTATTTCTTTTCCTTTGCTCTAATTTATTTTCTTTCTCTTTTACTCATGCTAAGCATTTGGGCAACATACCTGTCCATTTATTAGCTCAAAAGGTTAGGTCTCTAAATACTTTTATTTGTGTTGTTGCACGAATACAACAATAAATTTATTTAAGTGAAAAAATTATCTTCGATTGTCTCATGGGTGTCCGGCACGAACAATGGGTGGCACTCCTAAGTGAGCGATGGAAGACCCTCTCGTGGGGATGATTTGACAGAGATGAAAGACTCTCGCGGGGGTGTTCTAATAGCGATGAAAGACCCTCTCGTGGGGCTTTTCAAACAACGATGGAAAACCCTCTCGTAAGGGTGTTCGGACAATGAAGGAAGACTCTCTCGAGGCGTGTTTTGACAGCGATGGAAGACTCTTCCAGGGGTGGTTTAACAATAACGGTAATGTGTACTTTAACAACGGTCAAGTTCACTGTAGCAAACGGTAAAAATTTTGACTGTTGGGGACACTGTAGCATCACTATAGTAGTACTGTAGCAATAGTGAAAATTTTGATTTTTGGTCCAAATTTCAAAAAAAAAAATATTTGTATTGAGTTTTTACTTACTTGAAAAATAATTTAATAGAAATACTATTTTTTATAATACATATATTGTGCCAAAATATTTTATAAATTAATATAAAAATATTAACAAATATTTTTAATAGAAAATAATATTTTTGGTAATACATATACTATGAAAAATATTTTATAAATTAATCCAAAAATTATATAAAAATATTTTTAATTGAAAATAATATCTTTAGTAATACATATGCTATCAAAAAATATTTTATAAATTAATAAAAAATAATTCGATACTACAATTAATATTTTTAAGGAAAATACTCTTTGTTAATCACCAAAAATACTATAATTTGTATATTAAAAATTATCTTCTTTATTAATCATTAAAACGTAATTAATATGAGAAAGTTGGCTCAACATTCTCCCCCTTTTGATGATGACAAAAACATTATTTATGAGATTATTAATTTGATAAAATATTTTTAAACTTCCCCTTAATTTTATATTATAAGCTTCCCCTTTTAAAAATACTAATAGTATAAAAGTGTTTTAGGTATAACTTAATAGATAAAATAATTTTTAAGAATTTTAAAGACCATTTTAAAGACCAAACCTAATTTCTTATCTCTTATATATACAATTTCTTAGATACAAGGTCTCTCAAAAAAATATACAATCTTTTCCCCCATACAAAAATAATTTACAACTTAAAATTAAAACTTATTCTCATACATACAATCTCTCATCTCATAACATCTCATTCTTCTCTCCCTTTTCGTCATAATCAAAAAAACACTATTAATGGAGAGAATAAAGATATAAACAATATTGTCTATGAGAGAAATTGACCAAGTATAATTCACATAAACAATATGATGGATGATGAACAAAGAGTACTAAAAATATAAATGTAACGTTAAGTATTGTGGACGTTCAGAATTAGTCTAGTTTGATTCACCAACCGTATTGATGGAATTATCACGAACACAAGGGGAAGAAAACAATCGCACCATCAATAAACAATACACGAGAGTTTTTACATAGTTAAGCCATAATGATACTTAATCCACGACTGTTCTCTAATCATTTTGGCAGAGTAATAGTATGTATTCTTTTTCATGTGTGTACAATGGCTTTTGACCCCTTATTTATAGTGTAGGGTATTTGCAATTTACACGAAGTTCAAAGTAATAGGGCCACATCGTGAGGGACAATGTGTCCTTATTATCTCCATAAAATCAGGAGCAAAAGCTTCACACCATCTAGGCCCTAGTTTACCACGGATAAGACAACTGGACATCATCTCCTGTTATCCTGCTTTATGGTTCTTTTAGCTAGCTGATCGAATTGACTAGCGAGCTAGAGGCATTGCAAAGAGCTCGCTTGCTATTGCGGTCAGAGCTCGTGCTTTAGCATTATGCGACCTCGTTGAGATGTCTTCGGCTTTAGGTCCATTGGGCTTCGAGGGGTTGGGCTCAATCATTGGACTATTCCCAACCCAAAGCGATCCAGACAATAGTCCAAGACGGTTCAAAAAATGCTCATAACACTAGTCCCCCAGCTTGTGGTGCGATCTTCAAAGCGCGAGCTGATGTATTCAGACCGGATTAGGCCATGCAAGCTGTTAATCCACCTTCTGAACTTCTACCCAATTGTTTCAAATTGTGTCATTTCACGCCACACGTCTTGTTTAAGGCGCCTGTAATGCGCACGTTCCCTATAACTGCTTAATCATTATGTTTGTGGGCCCCATGCCCTCGTGCGTTACCATTGGATCTAGGGCAATTCATCAGTCTCGGTAACACCCGCTGTTACCGGTGTTAAGAGAATAAGAAAGGAAGTCGGAAAACTTCCAAAAAATACCCTTGAGAAGGTGTTGGATCCTTGAGAATGATGATGCCCTATGAGAGGGGTATTTTGGTAATTTGGATAGTGAAATCCAATAAAAGGGGTATTTTGATAAATTGGAGATAATTCCTATGTGGAATTAGGTGAGCAAGTGAATAAAAATCCCAAATTGGTATTTATGTGGAGATATGGGATTAATAATTCATGAAATGAGAATTTTGGTAATTTGGAATTTAATTCCATAAAGGAATTTAATTATGGAAAATAGAGAAATTGGTGGATATTAAATTATTTGAGAAAATAATTATGTTTTCCCTAAATTAGTGAATAAGTGTGAAAATGCCATGTGGGTGGATGAGATGAGATCTTGAGAGCCAAGTATGGGTTTAAAAGGTGACACTTGGCAAAGTCTTGTTCAAGTATAAATGGGTGATTTAATTAAATGAAAAAAAGAAATTCTTTTAGTCTTTCAAACATTTAATGAGAGGCATGATGGTGTTGGATTTAAAGAAAAATCCAAAAGAAATGAAAATGGTCAAGCATTAATGTTTGAAACATATGGGATTTATTTAATTGAGAAAGAAATTATTTATGTCTCTCAAGTGTGATGGTTATGAAAATAGTTTTATTTAAGTAAATGAGAAATAAATGAAAAATGCAAGTGATCTAATGGCTTAAACGCATTCTTCAGAAAAAGAATAAATCCAAGGGTGGGGATTTAAAGAGAGTAAATGGCATGGATTGCCAACATATTAAAAGTGTGCTTTCTTTTAGTGGTGGAGATGAAGTCTTGTAAAGGAAAAGGTAATCCAATGGATGAGATTTAAAGGAAGGAAATGGCATGGATTGTGTTTCTTCCAAGAGAGATGTATTAAGTCCAAAGAGATGGATGGTTGGGATTTTCTCTCAAAAGGCAATTGAAAATCAAAGGCTAAGATGAAGTCTTGAAATGGAGATCTCAAGACAAGAGTAGTATTTAAAGGGAAAGTAAGCCCTTGTCTCAAGTTTTGCCATTTCAAAGAGAGAAAGAAAGTGAGAGGAAGAAAGAGTTGTCTTCCAAGGAGAAGAAAAGAGAAGAAAAGAGAGAAGAAGATGGAACAATCAAAGTAAGTTTATTTCTTCATTTTCTTTACTTTAATATGTTAGTATGCAAAGTAAGTGGCATGTTGGAATGTCATCTTAGGTGGGAGAAGAGGATGGACGAGCTCTCTTGAGAAGAGGATTTAAACCTTCAAAGAGAAGAATGTTAAGGTAAGGGATGGCCCCATGTGGAGGAGGCCTTGCATTGCATTGTAAGTAGGGTGCATAAACTTTTATGTATCTCTTTGCATGCTTTATTTGTTCATGAGACCTATGGCCATAGGGGTGGGAAAGAAATGGTAGGTTGATGCCTCAAACCATGTTGGGTTGTGAGGATGGAATGACCTAACCATGCTTGCATGCATTTGTCATTACATAGACTTGTATGCTTGTATTTACTTTGCATATGCACCTTTACTGAGCTTTTGAGCTCATGAGGTTTTATCATCCCCTTGTAGGTTGTTCTTATGTCAAAAGAGAGAAGAAAAAATTACAAGCTTGTGGTTGGAAGCTCATGGTGTTTATTTATTTTTGTTGTAAATTTATGGCTTATGGAAGCCTATGTTGTTGTGTTTGATTTATGAGATGTAAAATTTATTGGGTTGGTAATGGCTTGTTAAAGCCTAAGACTATGGGTGCATTTTCTTTGAAGTGTTTGATTTTAATGGAAATGAGGTTATGGCTTATGGCATATTGAAGCCTAAGTTTGGTGAAGTCTTATTTTTGGGATGTTATGAAAGCATCAAGAGTTGGTTTAAGCCTTAATTATGGAGTAATAGAGGCAAAATTTGAAGAAAAGTGAAGTATATTTATTTAGTTTAAATTTTGGGTTTGGAAGCCCAAATAAAAAAAAAAAAAAAGAATGAAGTTGCAGTATGGCTGCAGCAGGGGGAGGCTGCAGTAGGGGCAGCAGCAGCCCCGCTTACGGGCAGGGCCGCGAGGGCGGCTGCGCACGCGCGGGAGGCCGCGCCCGCGGGCAGGCGCGGCCAGCGCCCCGTGGGGCCCCCCGGCCATTTTTTTAAAAAAATTGGAATTTTGGGGCATTTCTTAATTGAATTTGGGCCCCGGAGGAATTTTCAAAATAAAGGGATTTTTCGGGCATTTTAGAGAATAATGCCAAAATTTTGAAAAATTGAAAATGATGAGTTTTTCCTCCAAATTTGGTGATCCATCAATGGATTGATTTAAATGGTAATTTTTATGGAGCCCGGTAAAATTCTTGGTCGGAAAAGAATTTAAAATAATTGAGAAAATGGCGTTTGGGCGTCTGAATGAGATTTTCTTTTTAGCCAATGCAGTGTGATTAAAGCCCAATTCCGCTAGTGAATCCTGGGGATGAGGGAAGGGAAGAACGAGCCTAGTTCCCACCTAGGGCGTTTCATCTTGAAACATGGTCTACCCTTCACTTAAGGCCGGGCAGGTGGACAATTTGGGTAATTGTTCACGAGTAACACTCATAAGTGGGAGCGGGGCGTTACAGTCTCTCCATCCAACGGTAGGATATCTCAAACTATAAAAGCGTGAGGGAATTCTTTCCCCTCCTTACCGTGTCATTTTAAAACGTTCTTTGCTTCTGCAACCTTCTTCTTCTTCTCAACTCCAAGACTCCATTACCGACTGTTCCGAAGCTTTCTCGCCTTTCACCATCGCTTTCTTGCTAGTTCTTTTCCTCAATTTTTGCAACAATCAATCAAGAACAATAAGTTTCTCGTAGTTCTTTAGTTTACTTTATTACTGCTCCCTTTTTTTTTCTGTCGATTTCATTTTCATGCCTCGTCTCTTAGTGATGGTTGTGTATCTTTTAGGGCTAACTTTCATCTATTTTAGGAGGCTTAATAGGCTTTTAGGTCATACCCTGTTGCGAAGCGCGCAACTTGATAAGTAGGAAGTATCTTTAGGAACTCCAGTCTGTGAGAATCGGTTTATTTTTAATGACCTGACTCTTATTTTTTCTTTTTGTCTTTCCATCGTAGATGTCCACATCAGGTCAGAAGCGTCGTAACCATAGGGTAGAAGATGACGACACCTCTAGCTCTTCAGAGCATAATGGAGGGATGCTAGCACGGACTGCGCAGGACATGGTCTCGTCTAACTCTGAGGTCATTGTGAGAGTTCCTCAGTGCATCGACCCTGTAGTTGCTCAGCGAGCTGCCAAGGAACACGCAACTCGTGAGGTCTTCAAATGTTACCCTTTAAAATTGACGATCAACGAGTTAAGGTCATGTGCTTCGGAGTATCGCCTTCTCTGCGGCACACGTGTAATGGTACCTTCTCTCGGTGACCACACAACCTTTCCTCCCGTAGGGTTCGTAGTTATCAGCCCCCAACACCTAGAGTTCGGACTTAGGTTTCCACTCCAACCTTATCTCATTACCATTCTTAACGACTTGAAACTCGCACCTTTCCAACTAACTCCCAACTCTTATGCCCAGATAACCTCCCTAGCCATTTCAAAAAGAATAAACTTCATCATCCAACCCCCAAAATCCTTAGGTACCTTTATTCTTTCAAAGGTGTTGGACCGGGAAGTGCTATGACACACACCAAGAGGGGGGTGAATTGGATATTTTAAAAACTTTAGTTTGAAACTTGAAATCCTTTTGATGGAAAATAAAAATTCAATGTAAGTGAGGATTAGATAAGTGCTTAACAATAAAGAGAATTTAAAGAACACAAGAACACCAAGATATATAGTGGTTCAACTTAACCCAAGCCTAATCCACTACCTTAGCTCCTCACTAAGGATTTTTCAAACCATCCACTAAAACCCCTACTTAAACCAAGTAGGTCATCTAGTCCACAACTAGGAAAATTACAAAACCTCCTACTCAAATGGGCCATCTAGCTACACGAGCTAGGAAATACAATAAATGTAATAAAGAGAGGATCTAAGAGATAAATCTCTTAGTTACAAGATCTTTCAAAAATGATACAAGGCTTAAAGTAAATAATTACAAGTGAAGATCAAAGCCTTGAAGAGAGAAAATAGAAGCACAGTTAATGTAAATACTGATAAATATACAATGTAAGCTCAAATCAATTTCTTTTTCATTGATTAGCCTTCTCAAGACATCCTTGATTTGAATATATAAGCATCCCCAGAGCTTTGCCCGAAACTAGCCATTTTGTGACCATTGAAGATTGAAAAACTAGCTGTTATGGCTTTTTATGAAAAGAGTTAATTAACAGAAAACAATAGATAGTTGACAGATTCATAAATAAAACAAGGCATAGTCAACAGAAGAGATGGGATAGTCCACAAAACAAAAATATGAAGAAAATTTATAACATCATACACACAAATAGTCGATAGAGACATTTTTGTAGTTGACAAAACTTGCACAATAGTCAACAGAACAAAACACATAGTCGACTATTCATAGGCATAGTCAACAGATCAAAAAACATAGTCGACTATTCAAGACACAGTCGACAGATGCAAGGCACATAGTCGATTATTCTCTTAGAACAACTTAACACTTAGTCGACAGATGCTACAAATTTGCCTTTTAACTTCATTTTCCAATCTCTTAAATCAAATTTGCCTTTGATCACATACATTTGAAATTATTTAAGGCATCATTTAATTTAGAGCATTAAGATAATAAACATCGTCAAAATACAATGGTTTTTCATAATCAAAACTCTATCAAAGGCAAAACATCAATCTCCTTCTTTTTTATGATGACAAAACATTTTATGAAATACCCAAAAGTAAAAAGTTATTCTAAGAGAATAGTCGACTATGTGCCTTGTTTCTGTCGATTATGCCTTGAATAGTCGACTATGTTTTTTGATCTGTCGACTATGCTTGTGAATAGTCGACTATGTCTATGTTCTGTCGACTATGCCTATGAATAGTCGACTATGTGTTTCGTTCTGTTGACTATTGTGCAAGTTCTGTCGACTACAAAAATGTCTCTGTCTACTATTTGTGTGTATGATGTTATAAATTTTCTTCATATTTTTATTCTGTTAAGTATGCCTTATTTTATTTATGAATTTGTCGACTATCTATTGTCTTCTGTCAATTAACTCTTTTCGTAGAAAGCCATAACGACTAGTTTTTCATAACGACTAGTTTATTGTCAAGCACCTATCCAATTCTCACTTGCATTGAATTTTTATTTTCCATCAAAAGGATTTCAAGTTTCAAACTAAAGTTTTTAAAATATCAAATTCACCCCCCTCTTGGTGTGTTCCATAACACCTCCCAATCCAACAATTGGTATCAGAGACTAACTCCTTGTTTCAAGGTCTAACAAAAGATACCAAGGATGGGTTGTATTATATGGCAACTCATTTTTCTGACTGTAAGAAGCTCTTGCCTCAAGGGAAAGATAAGGGCAAGTCCAACGTAGGGGACTACAAGTCTCAGTGGTTTTACCTTTCTTGTTCCTTGCTCCACGATCTTAGTAATTTCAGCTTTGTCCTTGTACCGAGTAAGTAGTCTTTCAACCAATGCTTGTAACAACGATTTTTTTTTTAACGAGTCTCTTTTGAATTTTGCAGACGTCGCTGGCGGTAAACTCAAGATGACTATTTCCGAGGCACAAGGACTTCAAACTGCCTCAGAAGCAAAGACAGATGAGGATGACTGCGAGCTCTCTGATTGTTTACTCCGGGACTATCAGCTCGCTCCCCCTCTTAACCTCAAAGACATCAGGAATGAGGACATAGGAGTTTGGGTCCAAAAGGAGATAAGGTCGGCCTTTGACGTGGTCGACTTCAGCGGGAGTCTGATAAGGGAAAGTAGAGCTCACTGAGAAGTCACAATCGAGGCCTTACCAACATCATCAGAGGCAATGAAGTTTCAACTCGAAAAACTTGGCACTTCCGCGATCTAGAGCTTGCCTGAGGTTGTCCGCGCATCTTTTTCTCTTGCTAAAATCCAATGGGCGGAGCCTCGCGCCGAGGTGGCCAGTAAGAGTCGTGACCTCGTCGCTCTGCCCAGTCCTGACCCCGCAGCAACTGCCGTGACTTTGTCAGACCCTGCTCCTGCTAACACCTCTTCACAGTGCGCGATGGATATGGTTGCAGTAAGTCATGGTAAGTTTGTGGTTCACGAGGAGGCCCCTACGGCTGGGAGCAAAAGAAGAGCATCTCCCTCCTCGCAGGCTGTTCAGCAAGCCTAGGCAGACAAAAGGAAGAAGGTAACTGCTTCTATCAAGATGAGTGCATCTGAGGTCGTAGCCGATGGGACATACTTCGAGTCCCTTCTTAACAATTTAGACGGGGTCCTTGGTAACTCCACTAAGGCTCTGGACAAGAAGGAGGTGTTGGGTGATGCGCTCTCTGACTACATTGCTCGTCACAGTCTTTTGGTAAGGGTTTCAACTTGACTCTACAAATCTTGTGTATCTCTTTCTTATGTAATGACATCTCAAGCTTTATAGGCTTCCCTGGCATTTTCAAGCAAAAAGAAAAGAGAGCTCGAGCCGTTAAGGAAAAAGTGCAGCTCGAGGCCGTCATCGGGGTGCTCAAGAAGGACAAGAAGAAGTTGGAGGATAGTTTGGCCTTCTTGACTACCGGGTCCCAAAGAGCCTGGAGCAAGGTTGAGGGCTTGGAAGACCGAGTGAGGGAGGCCAAAAGAGCTAAACAGGAGGCTGTGGACAAACTAGCCCACGAGAAAAAGATGTATGACTCGACCTTCTCCCAGGCCACTTCAAAGCTAAATAAGGCTAAGGCAGAGCTGGCTGCATTGCGAGGTGACCTGGAACAGGCCTAGCAGCAAGCTGGCGCTGCATCTGCGGAGGCCGAAGCGGTAAAATAGGAGGTCGAGCAAATAAAGGTCGACGTTAAAGCTCTGGTCACCAAGGAACGCGAGGAGGTCGAGTCTGACATTTGCAGTGCGTTTATCTTCACTTTGTGGAAAGTGCATCCAGAGCTCAATTTTTCCTGCTTCAGCTAAGAAGTGATGGAGGCAGTGAAGAAATATGCTACCGATGTCGCGAATAAGAAGGTCGTCGAAACCTTGTCCATGCCTGATTAGACCGAGGTCGTTCCTCCTATTGAAGATGCCGGTAATCCAGTTCCCTAGGACACAGCTACTTCAAGCTCGCATTCCCTAGGCCACTAGGATTTTTTATTTTCCTTACTTTGTTCTTGTACTTTGATTTTGAAAGTGACACACCTTTCTGTTTCAATGAACTTTTGTTTCTTTATCATTTGCCGCAAGCTGAAAGTCGAACACAAAAATCATGCGTGAGTTTAAATTTAGTTAACTTAGGGATACTTTTAGCTCACAACTGATAAATCTCAAAACCAAATGACTTTGGATAATATGTTAAGCAAGATTTCATTAGTTCGAGCCATAAGCCTAGTAGGTCATGATCATTTAAGTAAATGAGATCAAATATAGGCTAATATATGGTAGCTCAGTGAACGTTAAGTCAACTCGCATTTTGCCGTCAAGTTATATGTCCAAATAGATCGTAATTTGATCTCAACTAACATACCATGACTTTTAAGGGCTTAGTGAGGTCAAGATGAACACCCAGGTAGGTCATAGTCCATGACTTCTGTCAAGATGAGAGGACCCCAGCTAGTGAACCATGACTTATAAGTTCTTAGCAGAGGTGGTGGCTTAATAGGCGCCAAACCATGACACTGCGGTTAAGATGAATGGGCTCTAGTTCGCCAACCACGGCCTAGGGCAAAGACTAAGATGAATACTCAGATAAGCCACAAACCATGGCACGTAGGCCAAGTTGAATGGGCATCAAGTTGCAAATCATAACATTTTAACCCCGAATTAGGATTATTACCTGCCTCTTAAATAAAATGAAAAGCAAAAATAATAAGATTTGACAACAATAATCGTAAGTTCAATTCCTTAACAGAGTGATGCCAGCATAAACAGAACATCAATCAAACACATGCAAAGAAAATATGTTGCTTATCGGAAATATGGTTTGAGATGCTCCGCGTTCCAATCTCGTGGGAGAATAGCTCCATTCATATCTACCAAGTGATATACTCTATTGCCCAAGTTTTCTTTGATCACATAAGGGCCTTCCCAGTTCTGGCCTAGTGCCCCGTCGTTGGCCTTATGAACTCCTGGAAGAATAAGGCGTAGCACGAGGTCACCGATTTTATAGCACCGAACTCAAACTTTATGGTTATAATATCTCACGATCTGCTGTTGATAGATAGCCACCCTTATGCGAGCTAACTCCCTTGCTTCGTCGAGTAAATCAAGGTTTGTGGCTACTAGCTAGTTGTTGTCTTCGGGGTTGAAGGTGGCTTTTCGTTGACTTATCACTTTATTCTCCACAAGGATCATCGCCTCAGACCCATAAACCATGGAGAAAGGAGTTTCTCCTATAGTGGTCTGAACTTTTGTTCGATAGGCATCTTAACAGCGAGGCATCGAATCCCCTTTTGTAGAGCATATAATCATGAAGGCAATATCTGACCGCTCGAGGTCGCACATGATGCGTCTCTATTTTGTCACTTGGTAACTTTCCTTCCTGTAGATAGTTGATAATGGGTTTCATCCACGAGCCCGGGGTCACCGTGATTACTAAACCTTCCCCTTGACCCTCCGTGCTTGGTGCTGTTAGGATTTCCACCGGAATGGCTCCCAATGAGTTCGCATCTCAAGCTAACGCCAAGCGAGTTAGAGCGTCGGCATGAGAATTCTGGTTCCTTGGCAGCTGGCTCACCTCGCACCTCTCAAAGGTGCGCATTAAATCCCGAACTCTCTAGAGGTAGGCCACCATCTTTGAGCCCTTCACCTAATATTCACCTCATATTTGACATACCACAAGTTGAGAATCACTGAAGACCGTCAGTCGTTTTGTTTTCACCTCTCTTGCCAGGCGTAGTCCTGCCAACAGTGCCTCATACTCTGCTTCATTGTTGGTTGCTTTAAACCCGAATCTCAACACGTAAGGAATTTTATGCCCCTCCAGGCTTATCAGGAGCACCCCAGCTCTAGCTCCATGCTCACTGGAAGATCCGTCCACATATAACTCCTAGGATGGACTCTTTGAAGACTCAGGCTCTTTTTCTACTGGTCCTGTGAACTCTGCAATAAGGTCTACTAGCACTTGCCTTTTTATAGCCGACTTGAGTTTGTACTCTATGTCAAACTAAGCGAGCTTGATGGCCCACTTAAGTAACCGGCTGGATGATTCGGGCTTCTACAAGACTTGTTTCAGCGAGTATTTGGTCAACACATCAATTCGATGGGCTTGGAAGTAAGGGCGCAGCTTCCTCGATGCCAGCATTAAGCAGTAGACAAGCTTCTCCATTAGGGTATATCTAGTTTCTGCATCTAACAGTTTGTGGCTTACATAGTACACGGGGTATTGCACCAGCTTCTCCCCTTCCTTTAGCTTGGACATAAGCGGGGCTCGTCCCATATACTCTTTCATCTGTTGAAAGGCGACCTCACATTCTTTCATCCATTGGAAATTTTAACCTTCTTCAACATGTTAAAGAATGGAATACATTTATTGGAAGCCTTTGAGACAAACCTGCTAAGGGTGGCGATCTGGCCGTTAAGGCTCTGCACCTCTTTTATCTTAGTTGGAGACCTCATGTCAAGCAGAGCTTGGATCTTTTCTGGGTTGGCCTCAATCCCCTTTCATTCACCATGAAGCCCAAGAATTTCCCAAAAGCTATGCCGAATGTTCATTTGAGTGGATTCAGTCTCATCTGATATTTCCTCAAGATCTGGAATATTTCATCCAGATGGCGAACATGGTCGTTAACCTGCTTGGACTTCACCAGCATATCATCCACATAAACCTCCATGGTCCTTTCGATCAAATCCTCGAACATCATATTATCGACGCTGGTAGGTCCCTCCAGCGTTCTTTTTCCTGAAAGGCATCACCTTATAGTAGTATAACCCTCGATCTGTGATAAACAAGGTGTGCTCCTCGTCTTCGGGTTTCATAGGAATTTGGTTGTACCTAGAATAAGCGTCCATGAAACTAAGAAGCTGGTGACCAGCCGTTGCATCCACGAGCTGGTCTATTCTGGGTAAAGGGAAACTATCATTTGGGCAGACTTTATTTAAATTGGTGAAGTCCACGCAAGTCCTCCACTTCCTGTTCTTCTTTTTTATCAGAACCAGATTAGCGAGCCAGATCGGGTAATGAGCTTCTCTGATGAACTTGTTCACCAGTAGTTTGTCAACTTCTTCTTTTAGGGTCGCATAACATTCTACAGTCACAGGCCTTCTCTTTTGGTGAACTTGCTTGTGATCGAAATCTATGTTGAGTTGGTATATCATCACATCCGGGTCTATCCCCACCATATCTTCATGGTTCCAAGCGAACACATCTAGGTTTGCTTTGAGAAAGTTAGTTAGCTGAGTCTTTACCTTAGGAATGAGGTCCTTACCCAACTTGAGACACCTCTCAACATCCATGTCAATAACCACAACATCTTCCAGCTCACCTACTAGACCTGCAACTCGGTCATAGTCCACCTTACGTGGATCCAGGTTGTGACTGACTCCTTTCTCACTTACACCTCGTGAGCCACCTTTTGGGACAATATTGACTTTCTTTCCTTTGAATCCCATTTTCAACACCTCTTCGTAGCAACGTCTCGTTGAATATTGCTCACCTCTCATGCATCAAGTCCCATTCAAAGTTGAGAATTTGATGGTCAAAGCTTTGGTCGAGATAACCAGATTCAGGTCATTCATAGCGGGCCTCCCCATGACAACGTTATATGTCGAAGGGTAGTCGATGATCAAGAAGTCCGTCATCACAGTAGCCTGGCGATATGAGTCCCCAATCGTAAGTGGGAGCCTGATGCGTCCCGTCGGGGTCACCGCATCTCTAGTGAAACAATAAAGCAGCTATGGGGAAGCCATTAGTTGATCCAACCCCAGGCCCATTTGGTCGAAGCATCCTCTATACATTACATTTACCAAGATGTCTGTGTCAACTTTAATCCTTTGCATTTCAATGTTTCCAATTCGAGCTCAAACCACAAGAGCATTGTTGTGGGGCTAATGCACCTCTCTTGTATCTTCTTTTATAAAAACGATGTCACCGGGGGTTGTTCTAGCTTTCTTTAACAGTATTCCTGTTCGCCATACCCAGCAAGTAGGAGGTGACTAGCCTCCCGTACATAACGCTCGTGCGACCTATTAGAGGTTCCTGCGATATGAGGCCCACTGTGAATAATGAAGATAGTCCTTACTGCTAGTGCCTGATCTTGCTCGAGAGCTTGACAAGGCTCTGATTGAATATGATGTTAGGGTTGTTGATCTCCTGGCTGCACCACATAATAACACAAGCAACCTCTCCTGATCAATTCTTCAATCGCGTCCTTTAATGCCCAACACTCGGAGGAGTTGTGTCCTGCCTCATTGTGGTAAGCACAAAACTTATCCTTGTTCCTGAACCTGTTGGGAGTCCATATGGGATTAGGGCTCCCAAAATTTTCTTTTCCCTTTTGAGCAACGAAGATCCTATCCTACGTGTCGGATAGGACACTATAGTTCTCATAGCAACCTTGGTGTGGAGGTTACTCGCTTCCCTGCTCATTTCTTACTTTCTTAGCAACCTGATCATTAGGATTTCACCCCTAGCCTCCTTTATCGTTGTTGCCATTACCCCACTTCTTGCTCTAGTTAGCGCTTCCACCTCCATCCTTTTGATTACTGGCCTTCCTCGAACCAAAAGTTTCCTCCCATCTGATCTCCTTCACAGTTCGCTCATAGAACTCACCCAGGTCCCTTACGAGGGACTTATAGACGCTCTCATAGAGCTTTTCATCTTTTCGGAGTCCCGTAGACATCGCAATCAGAATACTTTGGTTTGAGGGGTTCTCGACATTGTTGACCTCGCACCTGAACCTCTCTATGTATTTCTTCAAAGATTCATTGTATCGGAAGAAAATCGTAGTGAGGTGATATGTTTGGGCACCGAAGCAATCTGTATTGGTTAATGAACCTCTTCTGGCACTTCTCCTAGCTATAGATACTACCGCAGGGAGGGGAAGACTTCTTAACTATGTCTGAGGTATGTCCCCAGGGTCGCGGGGAATACTTCGTATTTAGCTAGCGAGCTAGAGGTCTGCAGGTCCATTGGACGTTAAAAGCATCCAGATGGTCATAGGGGTCACCGTCTCTGTTGTACTGAGGGATGTTCGAGACCTTGAATCTGCAAGGGAGAGGTTCCAGTTCGACTTCCCTTGAGAATGGGGTCCTTTCATCACGGTCCCCCTTCTGATCATGAGCTTCATGTCGCGATTCTAATTGTAAGACCATTTACAATAATTCCTCTATAGTTGGATTTTGGTTCAAAGATCGTCCGAATGGGAGACCGCCTTTCCCATGCGCTACCTCGTTCTGGCGAATAGCGAGCTCTCGACTAATGTTGTCTCCTATTTCCTGGCGAGTTGCAATAAGTGGCATGACCTAGGCTGATCTTGGTCGAGCTCTCCCCTAGGTGTGGATCCCCATGTCATCGACTCCCTTCATGAATCTCATCACAGTGATCTTCATAACGATTTGCTCTCATTCTCAGATTTGTGGCGTATGCCTCCAGTCCCTTTCCTTGAGATAGCCATTCTTTCGATCTCCCGAACCGTGAGCTCGAGGAACGTGCAAATCCATCCTGTTGTGATATTCCTCTACCTTCCCTTTCATCTGGAACGGGTCTTCATCCTGAGGCTGCTGGCCCCCTCTGAGTGGTGTGACCTCCACTTGATTTTGGATGACCTGAACTTGCGTTTAGGCCAATGTCCTAACTGCATTCGCGAGCTGCCTGACTATATTCTACAACGCCTCTTGACGTTGCTTCCAGGATGGAACTGCCTCTATCCATGGAACAGGGGTCACAAACTGATAGAGAACCCATTAGGGGATTAATCCTGAGGTGGTTCCAACCAATGGGAGAACAGAAGTAGTTATAGTGGTCACGACTGTGCCCCTTATAGGTGGGATTTTCGACAATCAACTAACACGATACCACCACTTCAGAACTTCCCGTGTTTCTCCCTCTTACCATTGACATCGATAAGAACGAGCCTCCTTCCTTTAGCGCCAAAATATCGACGTTCAAAATTGGTTGACTGTGATTCGTCGGCCCGTACTAATGGAATGATCATGAACACAAGGGGAAGAAAACGATCGCACCATAACAAACAATACGCGAGAGTTTCTACGTGGTTCGGCCAGAATGATACCTAGTCCACGACTGTTCTTTGATCATTTTAGCAGAGTAATAGTATGTATTCTTTTTCATGTGTGTACAATGGCTTTTGACCCCCTATTTATAGTGTCGGGTATTTACAATTTACACGAAGTTTAAAGCAATGGGGCCACATCGTCAGGGATAATGTGTCCTTATTATCTCTATAAAACTAGGAGTAAAAGCTCCGCACCATTTGGGGCTTGGTTTACCACGGATAAGACAAGTTGACATCATCTCTGGTTATCCTGCTTTATGGTTTTTTTAGCGAGCTGATCGGATTGGCCAGCGAGCTAGAGGCATCGCTACGAGCTCACTTGCTATCGCGGCCGGAGCTCGTGCTTTAGCATTTTGTGACCTCGCTGAGATGTCTTTGGCTTTAGGCCTATTTGGTTTCGAGGGGTTGGGCTCAATCATTGGATTATTCCCAGCCTAAAGCAATCCAAACAATAGCCCAAGGCAGTTCAAAAAATGCCCATAACAAGTATTAAAAATAGTACATCATACCCATCATGGAAAATATTTTGAAATTAAGATGCTGTAAAAAAATAATATTTTTTGTAAAAATATTTTTGCATATAGCACATATTTATCTTTCATATATATGAGAACACATTTAGACATATAATGCACACACACAAAAAATGTTCTCTTCTATTTAAAAAGGATTTATTATCCCTAATTCCCTTCGAATAAAATCAAATCTTCCTTGTGGAAGGGTTTTGTGAAAATATCTACTAATTGTAATTCCATTGGGACAAACTCAAAAGATATTTCTTAATTTTGGACATGGTCCTTAAGGAAATGATGTCCAACCTCTATATGCTTTGCAACTGGATTCTTAGAGAGGTTAATTGCACTAGTATTATCACATCGAATGGGGGTTTGCTTAAAATTTATTCCGAAGTCTTTTAATTCTTGGCGAATCCAAAGAACTTGAGCATAACGACTACCGACAGCTACATGTTCGGCTTCAGCAGTAGATAATGCTACTGAGTTTTGCTTCTTGGAGAACCGTGAAACCAACTTGTTTCCTAACAATTGACAAGTTCCAGAAGTGCTCTTGTGGTCTACCTTGCAACCAGCAAAATCCACATTAGAATATCCAATAAATTCAAAATTATTCCCCATTTGGATACCATAAACATGCATCTTGACTTCCAATTAAATATTTGAAAATTCTCTTAACTGCCAATACATGAGATTATTTGAGATTTGATTGAAATCTTGCACATAAGCATACACTAAGTAAGATATCGGGCCTCCTTGTCATTAGGTAAAGTAATGACCCTATCATACTCCTATAGAGTTTTTGACCTATACTTATTCCTTGATCATCTTTATCTAATTTTATGGATGCACTCATAGGTGTGTCTATTGCTTTAGAATTTTTCATCCCAAATTTCTTTAACATTTCTTTTGAATTGATAAAAAAAATAATATATTAAGCTAATTTATTATAATTATTGGATTTATAATATAATTACATATTTTTTTAAATAAATATTAATTTGAGGCACTAATTTAAAATATTTTATTATCATAATCATAAATTATGATAATATTTTTATCATAATTTAATGCAGGGGGTTGTCGTTTGACCTTCTGCTTTTGGTTGCTCCAAAACGAAAGCGTTTTTGGAGCTTCACAGAATTCCAACAGGGCATGGACAGGTAGCCTCTTCTTTTTATTCTCTCTCATTTGTCTTCCTTCTTTCTTTATCTCTTCTTCTTCTCTTACACTTCTTGTTATTTTTGCTTGGATGCGGTTTTAATCGGGCTCAAACGGCATCACTAACGGGTTGGATTTCTTCGTTCAGATCATCCATTTCAAAGGAAAGTTCTTACTTGCACTTGTTTTTCATTTTTATGGTGCAATTTTCATTTCTTTCTCTTCATTTCATTGCAAGATCTTACAATTGTATCTTGTGGGATGTAAATTGGAGTCTTGCAGGTTTCTAGTGTCTTCAAATAATGAGTTTTCGGGTTAATTTATGAAATATTAGGGGTTGTTGTGATGGTTTAAGGTTTTGCGTAGAAACCTGGCTGTTATGATGGTTTAGGGTTTATGGTTTAGGCTTTAGGGTTTTTTCTAAATTTGTTACTTTGGATCATGGCCTTGATGAAGGCTTGGGAGAGCCTAATTTCTTGAGGATGCCAATATAGTATCAGTGGATTCCCTTGACATGTAGTCAATGTAGGGTGTTTGGTCATTCTTTGGATTGATATGTTCCGGTTAAGTTGAAGGCTCAAAAGAAGCAAGAGAGCAATAAGAACAATGCACGTGCTAAGGCAAACCATGTTATTAGTATCAGTCGATCTGTGATTGCAAAACCGAATTGAGTCTGTTTTACTTTGTGCACTTAGATCTTTTATTCTTGTTGATTGTGACTTTCCTTCTTTTTCTTAGAAACAACTAGAAGATCATGTCAGGATCTAGTTTTTCATGCGGTGCCCATAAGTTCTTGAAAGAAAATGTACCCAAGGGTGCGTCTTTGTCCCTTATTTCTACAATGAAGAAGGACCTACTCATTTTGCAGCTATCCACCAAGTTTTTGGTGCTAGTAATGCCTCCAACCTCCTGGCCCAGCTTCCAGTAAGTGACTGTTATGGGGCTACCGTTACAATCTTATATAAAGCTCAAGTTAGGCTTCAAGATCCTATTTAGGATTGTGTATCCTATATTTTTTCCCTCCAAAAGCAGGTTAGTTAGGGTCCATAGAAGTATATGATGAAACCCTAAATCCTTAATGTCTTTGTGTTTCTAGACTTAATTTGCTAATTATGTATGATTTTTAAGTTGTCAAACTGCAATTTCATCTAATTTTATTGGAGAAATTACTATTTGCAAACTCTTGTGCAAACCTTCAAGATGTTCAAAATTGGTTTCACCTAGAAATTAATTCAAACCCTATTCCAAAATTGGATCCGAGCTTCGCCGATAGTTTTGAACACATCTCATATTGTGAAAATGGATCATTACTCGTGGATGATCAAAATCCTATCTTAAGTTCTAGAAACCTAATTATCCTAGAAAATAATGTCTTGTTTTCTTATTTCCAATAGGCTAATTGTCAACATGATCCTGTCGAAACTAGCAGCAACCGGTGGCCATTCCGAAGTGATGTCGATGAACTTAGATCCATCGTGTTTGACAAATATCATCAACACTGAGCATTGACAAAATCCAAAGCTATCAATGTGGGTGAATTACTTTGTGGATTCTATAATGATACTGTACCCCTTGAATATTCTATGATTGTTTTCTTAGATGTTGTGTAAAAGTTGTTGATATGCTTATTGATTGATATTTTATTCTTAGATTTAGGCTCTACGTTGCTTACTTTAATAGCAAACATCGCAAAAAATTTATTCACTAATTTTCATTTTAGGAAGCTCAACAACTAGATTAAAACTTTTCTTGATTAGGTTTGGATTTTCATGACCTAATATATCTTTTATGCTATAAAAATAATATCTTCATTCTTTACTATTTGGCATTATCTTGGAAAGAGACAGACTTTCCATCTTTGGGAGTGAGATCTTATAAATAAATCTATCACGGTCTCACCAGTCATGTGACGTGAGCATCCACTTATCCATATATCATTTACTACCCATTATGGTCGTCATGCACATCTGCCCTTTCAAAATCACTTTTTAATTTTGGGTACCCATCTATAGGCGGGTCTCTTGAATTTCTCTTCATTTATATCAAATGCTTTTGAAGAATTTACACTAACGTCATTAATAGTTTTTGAGATCTTATGATCTAAGGATCTTATTTTTCGGACTACCCCTTTTAGTATTCAAATTAGCACCTCATTGCTCTTCCTAGATTGAGGTTTTCATCTAACTTGTTTCCATTTCCTCTTAAGCACCTTGTACCTTGGTTTGGGTCTCGAATTTTTCTTTGAAATTAATGTGGCTAAAGTTTTCTCAATTGCATTCTTTTCTATTGATAATTTATTATTTTGAGATTTTAATATTTTATTTTCTTCTTGAAACTTAATCACATGATCATCAACCTTGTTCTTACTTTCTTCTCTTAAGTCTTGAGCTTTTTCTTCTAATCTTTTTATTTCATCTTTTAATTTATTTGTTTCTTCCTTATGGGATTTCTTAGTGTTTTTTAATTCTTTCTTAGTAGATTGGTATTTTTTATACAATTTTTTTTATGCTTTTTTGAGTTCTTCAAGCTCGATGTTATCTTCCTCTTGTTCATCTTCTTCTATAGCCATAAAACATTTCCCTTCATTTACTTTTAGGGTTGAGGTTTTCTTATCTTTCTTACTCTTTATGTCTTCATTCATTTTACTTAATATTAATTCATGAGTTAATAGTGTTCTTATTAGTTTTTCAATTGTTAATTCTTTTAGATTTTTAGGTTGGGATATTGCAGTCACTAAAGGCTGTCAATCTACTGTTAGAAATCTAAAAACTTTCTTAATTTAATCTTCTTTTGAAATTATTTTTTTTAGCATTTTAAGATTATTTATAATCTTTTGGAATCTACCATTCATATCACTAATATTTTCATTTTGAAATAGTTTAAATTCTTCATATTGAGACATTAAAAGATTAATCTTAGTATCCTTTACTTGATCGGTACCTTCATATACCACTTCTAATTTTTTCTAAATTTCATGTGACGTAGAACAAATAGATAATTTTTCATATTCATTAAGAATGATTGAACAAAAAATTATGTATTTAGCTTTATGATCCATTTAGTGTTTTTTAATGTCTTCTTCATTCCAATCATTTTCTTCGATTGTAGATGTAACAAAGCCGTCTCTAACTATTTTTCACAAATAATAATCTATTAAAAATAAATATGACTCTATTCTCATTTTTCAATAGGCAAAATTTGTGCAATCAAAGAATGATGGTCTAGAAGGTAAGGGTCCTCTGACTATGACTTGGTTAGTAAATGAGGCTCTCTAGATCTCTTCTAAGTTGAGGTATAAACTAAGGGTTCAACTATTTTGGAACCCTACTCTAATACCAATTGTTGGTCCCTTAAGGTATGGTTACTCAAAGGGAGGGTGAATTGAGTAATTAAAAATTTCTTGCCCTTTTAATAAATATTATTAGTCAATGATTTTATTTAAGAATTGTTATACGTATTTCCCGCACCACTCCTTATGGGCTAGACCTAGTCCAATGGGCCGGACTAATAGCCCGGAGCCTAGAAGGTCCAGGCAACCTCGTCAAAGAAAGCTGAAACACCCCCGAAATTCGAAGCTTATAATGCAAGCTCCTTGCGAGCTTCCAGCAAAACTCCTTGAGAGCTCCCAGCGATCGACCTAACGAGCTCTCAATAAAGCGTCTAGTTCGTTGGATCGTTCAGTTTGCTGGCCTAAAACCTCCACTCACATAGATGACAAAGTTGCTTAACAGTCAGAGGCAGGGCCCACTTACTTTATCTGAAACGAACCATACTCCTCGTAATGAGGATACTACTCCCGATTTTATGCAGATGATAAGGGTTGTTTGTCGCCCATTATATCATCTTTATATTTTTTATATTTTATCCAAATTGTAAAGGCCCCTGATTATAAAGAGGAGTCAGAGATATCATAAGGGGGCAAGGAGAATAATCAGATACCGCCGCTCTGGAAGAATAATCAAGGTACAGTTGTGGAGTAGGCATTGTTCTGGTCGAACCACGTGAAAATTCCTTGTGTTCACTCACACATGGTATCTTTGTTTTCTTCCCTTTGGCATTTCGAATCCACTCACTGTGGTCCAAAACGAATCAAGTCAGTCGAAATTGAATGTCGACAAGAATATAGATTGATGATTAAAATAAATTTATGTTTGAGATTAATAAATTATAAACCACAATATAGAAAAAATAAATAAATGAAGCACAAGACAATTTATAGTAATTCGATGTAAGGGTATGCAAAAAAAACCGTCAAACCACGGAAACCGTCCACACCAAATTGCACGATTTTTTAGAGGTGCGGTTCGACATGGTTTGAGAAATTCTCAAACCATGCGATTTGCGATTTTTTTGGTTCGGTTAAAATCGAATCGGCCAAGTAGTGTATTAATAAAAAAAATTAAAAAATCTAATAATTTAAAAATTAAAAAAATAAAAATATATGCTTGCTTGACCATTAATTATATTGTGGATTTTTGTGTTATTTTTATATTATGGACATTTATATTGTGGGTTTTTTTTTTTGTTATTTTTATATTATGAACATGTGCCTATGTTGTAGATTTTAAACTTTTAAGTTTGTATTTTTTAGTAGATTGTAATTTATTTTACTTTTAAACTCCAAGATACTATAAGAATTTAAAAACTATGATTTTATGCATTGAGTTTTATGTTTTAATTAAAAATTTACAATCTAGTAGAGGAAGCACCAAATGAAGCAATAAAAAGCACCAAACCATGAAAACCGCACCAGACCACACCGCAAAATGCGGTGCGATCTGGTGCGGTTTGTGCACAACAAACCAGACCACGCGGTCCGGTTTAATGCCAAACTGCATATGCGGTTTGGTGTATTAAATTCCTTCTAAACCACCCAAACTGCATCGTGCACACCCCTAATTGGGTGTCTCCATAAATACCTAGTCCACTTTCCCAAGGTCTCAATCACCCTTGGAGTTCCACTAATCTTACTAAGGTTTCCACACTAGCTCATATTGAAAACTAAATACACCTAGATTTTTCAATAGTTTTAGAAAACCACTACACCAAGATTTTCTCCCTATCTCACATTGGAAACTAGATTCACCTAGATTTTCTACAATTCTAGGAAACCAATACAATTCTCAACAAGAGTTTAATAGTTACAATATTTGTCCACAGTTGGACGCAAATGAATAAACAATTAAGCACAAAAATGCAAGGCAATAATATACAAATAAATAATTAAATCAGTAATCTCGTTCGGATGGAGAATATCAGATTTGGCTTTACGATCTCTTTTTTTTCACTTGCCTTGTGGCTCTTCAGTGTATGTACAACGATGCTTTGAAAGCCTCGGATTGCTTGGATTTTTGCTTTAGAGAGTTTGAGAGCTTTTGAGTGTTTTGGATGTACAATATGTGCAATAAATAATCTCCAAAATGACTTTGGAGCTATTTATAAGCGATTTGAAAATTACTGTAGCGGCACAATAGCCAAATTCATTGTAGCAACAGTCAAAGTCATTGTAATATCCCGAAATTTGGGAATTAAATAAATGATTATTAATTTAGTTGGGAACAATTAATAATTGCTAAATTTTGCATTTGAAGTGATTTTGATTTATTGGAATTGAATAATTTGGTGAATGGTTAATACTTAGTAATTATTGCGTATAAGTTGATTGTTAAATATTTTTGGGTTTAAGAAAAATATTAATTATTAATTATTGTGGTTGTGGTGATTATTGAATATTTGTGGGTTAAAAGAAAATATTAATTTATTTGGGTATTTGGAGAAATAAGAAAAACGTTTAATTATGTAATTTTGAGGAAATAGGAAATTTAGGTTTAATTAATTTAATTGGTGTTAATAGTAATTATTAGTAATTTGGGAGTATTTGTGGAAATAAGAAAATAAATTAATTTAGTGGATTTTCTAGAAATTTGGGGTATAAGTGTATTAAGAGGGAAATTGAATGTGGGGGTGCAAGTGAGTTTTTCAGAAGTTATGAGTGCTGGTGCAAATCTCGCAAAGGGATGAGAAGTCACTTTAAATTTAATGCAATGCATATTAATGTTAACGATGGCAGGTAACACAGGTGGCACACGCGCGAGGGGTCCAGGAAGCAGGCGCAGGATCGAGACCTAGGGCATGCGCGCGCTGGAAGGATTTTGGCTGATTTTTTAGCTAAAATTTTGCCTAAAACGGTGTTGTTTTGGGCAAGGCGGTAGGCAGCCAGCAGCTACCATGTGGAGCGCGCTGAGTCGCCCACTTTTTGTCTTTTTAAAGCTCAATTTTAGCAGCAATCGGGGATCATTTTAAGCAACAACCAGCAAGTAAAAATTGAAGAAGAAGCAGCGGCGCCGTGATGAAGAAATGGAGAAAAGTGAAGATTAAATGCGGTTTAAGTGGATTTTAGTTAGCCAGGTAAGTAAAAAAATGTGTATAAATCATTTTGTACGATTGAAATTTCGTTTTGGATCCAATTTTATTAATTTTGGGAGTTTATATTAATTTGTAGTGTGTATTATTTTGGTGGCATTCAAGCATAAAAACGTTGTAACCAGCTTAAACGAGACAAGCTTCCCTCTAGCCTTACGATCTCTTTCCATTTTGTGAACCCCTTGCCTTCCCATAATTCATTTTGGTTTCGCGTATTAATTATTCGAAACGAGGATATTATTAGTGTGATTTAATTTAAAATAAATATGAGACTCATTGAGATTTTATTTATGGTGCGCCTACGTGAGATTTTAGACTGCTAAATTAATTATATTTCACGGTAAATTTATTTAATTAAAGCTACAATTTTATTTATTGCTAGCAAACGTTTTACTTCGCAGCGGGAGTGCAAGAAGGGCGAGGAACAACCGTGTAAAGGCAAACTCCTAACCCTCTCCTTATGTTCTTTAATTCCCGCGAGAGACTTCGTGGTTTCTCGTATTTTAACCCCTCTCTTACTTTAATTCGGCGCCTAGCATTAATTATTGAATTATTATTCATTTGTTTTAATTTAAATTAAATTCAGAACTTCTAGAATTTAATTGTTGAAAGCTTACGGGGGTCTGACTGCCCTTATTCCTTTCGGAATGATGCCGAACACAGCTTGGGGACTAGGTTCCTAGACGTCCGGGTTTATTCACGATTTTCTCGAGTTTGTTTATGGTTCGGTTAGAGCTATCGAACAGTGGGGCAGGGGTCCGCTGTTTAGTGACGTTGGGGTAGACTATTGTGCAGCCCTGAAGTGGACCGTCGGGTAGACACTCCTAGTCACTAGCCGTTGACCAGTGCTGGGCACTACTGACTAGCTCTGCCAGTATGTGATTTACTGCACGATTAGATTTATTATATTACTGTTCATGTGCACATGGGTATGGGTTGTATGTTGGGATATTCATTTATTTATCTTGTGACCGCTGTGCTAGCGGGGTTACCCGTAGTGCGTGCATGTGTTCAGCTTCGCTTCCGCTGTTCTTAATTTTGTATATGCATGCCAGGGTAGATCTTGTCTTGTGGTTCATTCTTTTTCCCTTTCGTAAGTGCTTCTGTTCGGGTAGTCCAGGTGGTTGGAATATCCGGGCGGGGGTGCATACATTTTTGGTATCAGAGCGTAGTTTGAGTCAGTCATAGGTGACGAGTTCCTGTACACCAAGGTTGTCGGGTAGAGTTAGGGAGGTCTAGGTGAATCGAATAGGGTCAAGCTGCGTTGAGTTTTGCTGATTTGTGTGAGAGACTGTGTCCCAATTTATGTTCGTGCATGGGTGATAAGTGCACGTTAGGATGGGACCGTGAGGTGGTATGAATATGATTTATTTAGTACTTGTGCCTACCCCTAAGTATTTGGGTAAGACGTTAGTTTAGCGTAATTTATTTGCTTGATATTTGGTGTTGTATGCAGATTTTGAGTATTCCCAATGGAATTCGGAGGGCCAGATCTTACTGTACCCTTACCCAATCTGGATGATCTCCTAGCATTGGATTGTTTATGGTGTTGGTAGAAACAATAGTTCGTTTCTGGATGGGGAAGCGAGCAAGACGAAGAGGAATACCTAGTGAGTTATATGTATCAGCTTGATGAGATGTTTCAAGAGTCGATTCAAGAGATCTTTTGGAGATTGTCAAAGAGACAAGTCCTGTTTTCCCGTGAGCACATGAATGACGTGTGGCGATGGCTGACTGAAGTAATGAGGAATGATGGGAGCCTTTGTTCCATTATGATGCTTTTGCCAAGGCTGTGAGGCAACAAGTTGCCATTTGAGAGCCTTGCCAGGGATCGATACAGGAAGTGCATAGGATTGGAGCACTACCTAACACTTAGTTCTTCCAAGCCACCGTGAGGGTACTGTCACAGCTGCCAGAGGAACCTGTTAGACCCAATCCCAACATAGCTAGCGATGAGGACTTAGCTTACTTGGGAGATGAAGCTACCTCGGTTGCCAGGGGTGACGAGGGGAGCTCTAGTTAGTATGAGTATTAGGGGGTTATAATGTAAATGTATGGCTATAAATTATGAGTTTTGTAAGGATGGGAATTGTGTGTGAAACATCATGTTCTATGTTTGAAGGTATCATGTAATGAGATGTATTTAATGAACTTATGAGCCTTGGGATCCCTAGGAATCAAGTAGTCATTGCTATGAGCAAAAAGTATCTTGGTGACCTGATGTGATGAATAGATTGGACCTAGAAAGTCACAGGCCAAACCTGCGATGGACATTTGGTTGCGAATTGTTTTCGCTAAGACCGAGTGGACTGGACACTTGACTTGTGGTGGATTTGTTGGGTCCCTAACCATTGTCTATTGCTGATGTGGATTAGAGATAACACGTACCTTGGCTAAGGGAAGTGATTAAGGGAATTTTTAAAGCTGCATCTAAGGCGCACGTTGCTCATGATAAGGGCGTGTATGGCTAGATTTTTCCCTGGTTGTGAGTGAGAGAGGGATATTCTTGGCTTTCTTAAGGATGTACCAGGAAGGTTGCGTTAGTGAGGGATTGACCTTGCAATTGAACCGGGTAGCCTTGAGGCATAAAAGTCTTTTCTCCCAAGCAGATGATTTGTCGGGCTAACTCTGAGGTGTTTTCTAAAGAGGTCTAGAGCTTCTTTGGTCTTACCAGGCGTTGCTGACGCCCTACCTAAAGCTTGCGTCAATTTTATGAGAGATGAGGTCGTGGTAGAATGTGAACTAGAGGCCCATGATTGGATTTTGCCGGGAATGGTAAGGAAAGGTCCCACCATGTGTGAATGTGCTATAGGAGTCCGATGGTAAATGGTAGACCCGTAGGTATCGAGATCTGTACATGGCATACTGAGACGAAAAACTGAAGGCTGAGTAATGTGGTAGCTTGTATGTAAATGACAGTTAAACTGTCTGCAAGTGCATGTATTCGGACGAGAGATGCATTATGTGATAGGGTGTGAAGGCAAATTGAGGTTCTGAGGGGTTTGCATTTCCTTGGAGGTTTAGGACAGCAACCCTAAGTTTAATTGAATCTGGATAGGGTCAAGCTTATTCTAAGAGAGATCTGTGATGGAATTGACTGAAGGGCTATTTCGGAAATGTGGCCTTGGAATTTACAGCAGTTATGCTGCTTGGAGATCTGGCATCACTACCTGGCTAGGGTATAGGTGTTTCATTCTCACAAGTGGAGCGGAGTACAAGCGACGCCGCGGTTGGTGTGGTAAAGGACTAAGGCTGTGAGATTCTATAATAAATAGGGTAAGCAAAGGTGGTAGTAGATGTTTTGGACTGCTGTGGAGCATCTTTGGTAAAGTGAATTAGAAATAAGAAAACCCCTTTAAGATTGCAAGAGATATTGGGGTGTATGGCTAGGATCGAAGTTAGTTGTATGTCTAAGTAACTATTGGGTTCTATTATAAGGATAGTGGTTGATATGAGTACGCTCAGTACTAATTACGGACCACATGCCCTAGGGTCGATTATTGACCAAGTGAGGGAATGAGGCTCCTCTAGGTGTTGGTCAAGTGATACATCGACGGAAGCATAAGATTGTCAGTTATAACAGTCAGAAGAATGCTTAACTCACATCTTTAAGTCACTTCTCCCCAAAAGCAAGACTTATGAGATGCCTTGGGGATTGGGACAGCTACTGATACGGTGAGATGCTTTTAGTCGCACAGGCTATAGAACAGATAACACCGGTTTTAAATATCATGTTCTAGCTAGCGTATAGAATCTTTGAGGAGGTTAGGGTTAATAATTAGTGATCGAGAGAAGGTATGGTCCATTAGTAATTTGAAGTTAAGATCAGTAGCATGATAAGATTGAGGGTTGGTGGTCACTGAATAAGTCATAGTAGGAACCGACAATTGGATATGTCGATTTCCCCCTTAAGAAATCACACTCAGGTACGACAGGGGCAGAGGAAAGTTCTGGTGCTACACTACTTAAGGATTTCATGGCACTACATCTGCTAGAGTTTGGGGGAGGTGCAGACGCAACAGAGGCAGGGGGAGATCTGGTGACATTTTAGATCTCGAGATGTATTGAGTGGAAAACGTCTATTTCTTAATAGTCCTGATTAAACATCTACCCATATTTATTGACGGGACCCCGAGCATTCGCGGAAAATTATGGGAGAAAATACTGCCGAGAAAATGTTGTGTACCTGGTTAAGAATTAGTTAGAAAAAGTCAGACTAAAGGATATTGTTGTTGAATCCTTGATTGAGTATGTCGTATTGCTTCCATGTCTCTATGCTTCGTAAGTACGTGGCAAGTCCCGGTCACGTTACCGAGTATTAGTTTCTCATTAAGCAAGAGGATGGCTTTACTCCTGTCTCTACCGATTGTATCTGAAGTTAGTTGTCTTTACATTGAGCTTTGTGTTGCGAATCGGTTTATCATTGGGATTAAATACCTCTGAATTTTGAGTTTGCCTTTAGATTGATATGTGGTCGAGATAGGTACCAAACGATAATGCGATGGGATTGCGAGATAGCTTTAGGGAACGGTTGAATTATGATATGATAATAGGAAAACCTTGTTGTTGTAAGTAATATGATTGATGATGTTCCTTAAGCTGAATGAGGTATTAGTGGTCATAACGTGGTCCAATTGAGGTGATGGATTAGGGAGATATGCTAGTGCATTAAGTCCAATAGGATGTGTTGTAGACTCAGACTTGTACGGATACTGAAAAATGATGATATGGAATGTCCTGGAAGAGATGTTAGGTATTATCATGAGAGATGTGAGCATATCTTGAGGATATGGACTCAACGCGAATTTCAAGGACGAAATTCTAATAAAGAGAGGGGAATTGTAATATCTCGAAATTTGGGAATTAAATAAATGATTATTAATTTAGTTGGGAACAATTAATAATTGCTAAATTTTGCATTTGAAGTGATTTTGATTTATTGGAATTGAATAATTTGGTGAATGGTTGATACTTAGTAATTATTGTGTAAAAGTTGATTGTTAAATATTTTTGGGTTTAAGAGAAATATTAATTATTAATTATTGTGGTTGTGGTGATTATTTAATATTTGTGGGTTAAAAGAAAATATTAATTTATTTGGGTATTTGGAGAAATAAGAAAAATGTTTAATTATGTAATTTTGAGGAAATAGGAAATTTAGGTTTAATTAATTTAATTGGTGTTAATAGTAATTATAGTAATTTGGGAGTATTTATGGAAATAAGAAAATAAATTAATTTAGTGGATTTTCTGAAAATTTAGGGTATAAGTGTATTAAGAGGAAAATTGAATGTGAGGGTGCAAATGAGTTTTTCAGAAGTTATGAGTGTTGGTGAAAATCTTGCAAAGGGCTGAGAAGTCACTTTAAATTTAATACAATGCATATTAATGTTAAGGATGGCAGGTAGCGCAAGCGGCACGCGGGCGAGGGTCCAGAGAGTAGGCGCGGGATCGAGACCTAGCGGCGTCGTGATGAAGAAATGGAGAAAATTTGGGAGAAAAGTGAAAATTAAATGCGGTTTGAGTGGATTTTAGTTAGCCAGGTAAGTAAAGAAATGTGTATAAGTCATTTTGTACGGTTGGAATTTCGTTTTGGATCCAATTTTATTAATTTTGGGAGTTTATATTAATTTGTAGTGTGTATTATTTTGATGGCATTCAAGCGTAAAAACGCTGTAATCAGTTTAAACGAGGCAAGCTTCCATCTACCCTTACGATCTCTTTCCATTTTGTGAACCCCTCGCCTTCCCATAATTCGTTTTGGTTTTGTGTATTAATTATTCGAAATAAGGATACTATTAGTGTGATTTAATTTAAAATAAATATGAGACTCATTGAGATTTTATTTGTGGTGCGTCTATGTGGGATTTTATACTGCTAAATTAATTATATTACACAGTAGATTTATTTAATTAAAGTTACGATTTTATTTATTGCCAACAAACGTTTTACTTTGCAGCGGGAGTACAAGAAAGGTAAGGAACAACCGTGTAAAGACAAACTCCTAACCCTCTCCTCATGTTCTTTAATTTCCACGAGAGACTTCGTGGTTTCTCATATTTGAACCCCTCTCTTACTTTAATTCGGCGCCTAGCATTAATTATTGAATTATTATTCATTTGTTTTAATTTAAATTAAATTCGAAACTTTTAGAATTTAATTGTTGAAAGTCTACGGGGGTTTGTACCGCCCTCATTCCTTTCGGAATGATGTTGAACCCAGTTTGGGGACTAGGTTCCTAGACGTGCGGGTTTATTCACGATTTTCTCGAGTTTGTTTATGGTTCGGTTAGAGCTATCGAACAGTGGGGCAGGGGTCCACTGTTTGGTGATATTGGGGTAGACTATTGTACGGCCCTGAAGTGGACTATCAGGTGAACACTCCTAGTCATTAGCCGTTGACTGGTTCCGGGCACTGCTAACTAACTCTGTCAGTATATGATTCACTGCACGATTAGATTTATTATATTACTGTTCATAATTTGATATGCACATGGGTATGGGTTGCATGTTGGGATATTCATTTATTTATTTTGTGATCGTTGTGCTAGCAGGGTTACCCATAGTGCATGCATGCGTTTAGCTTCGCTTCTACTGTTCTTAATTTTATATATGCATGCCAGGGTGGTTCTTGTCTTGTGGTTCATTCTTTTTTCCTTCCGTAAGTGCTCCCGTTCGGGTAGTCCGGGTGGTTGGAATCGTCCGGCGGGGGTGCTTACATTCATTGTAGCAACAGTCAAATTTATTGTAGCAAACGGTAAAATTCTGATTGTTGGGGCACTATAGTGTTACTGTAGCAATTGTGAAAATTTTAATTTTTTGTCCAAATTTTGAAAAAATATATATTTGTATAAGTGTTTACTTACTTGAAAAATAATTTAATAGAAAATACTAATTTTTATAATACATATATTGTGCCAAAATATTTTATAAATTAATCTAAAAATATTAGCAAATATTTTTAATAGAAAATAATATTTTTGGTAAAACATATACTATGAAAAATATTTTATAAATTAATCCAAAAATTATATAAAAATATTTTTAATAGAAAATAATATTTTCAGTAATACATATGCTATCAAAAAAATATTTTATAAATTAATAAAAAATAATTTGATACTACAATTAATATTTTCAAGGAAAATACTCTTTTTTTTAATCAAAAAAAATACTATAATTTGTATATTAAAAATTTTCTTTTTTGTTAATTATCAAAACTTAATTAATATGAGCAAATTGGTTCGTGTGTATTTTCAAAATTATTCCTCCCTTTACGGTATATATCTAATATGTCTTCTAAATTTTTTCTTAAAATAAACGTATTTTTTATTTAAACTGCTAGTAAACTTCTTTAATTTAAGAAATATTATGGGTATTTTTCGGACCACCTTTCTTATGGGTTGGACCTGACCCAACAGGTCGGCCCAATCCCCCGAAGCTCAACCGATCCAAGGCCGAGGTCGTCAGAACAAGGTTACAAGTCGCTGAGACCCGAGCCTAAACCACAGAACCAAGCGAGCTCCCAACGATACTTCCAGCTCACTGGCCTAATCGTTCAAGTTGCATAATAATAAGGCTGTTGAATAAATGGAGGCGAGACCTACCTACCTTACTTGAGGCAAATCAGATCCCTAGTAATGCGAAATCCACTCCCGATTTTATGGAATTGATAAGAACATCTTGTCTCCATAATATTATCTTATTATTTTAGATTTTATATAAATTGTAAACACCGCATACTATAAATAAAGGTTAAAAACTATTGTAGAAAAAAGATGATGAATGATAATGATATACTGTTACTCTGTCGGAATAACCAGAGAACAATCGTGAATTAGACATCATTCTAATTGAACTACGTAAAACCTTTCAGTGTATGACCTATTATTTGTTTTCATTTGTTTATTCTCTTTGTATATATGTGTTCATTTTTCTCATTGCGAGCCTACGAATCATGGTCGACCAACTCCGAACGTCGACAAGAAATATGAGTTCTACTAATACATAAATCCCTCCATTAACCTTCTTAATCGATTATTAAAAAAAAATAAAAAAAACCTCCATAATTGATAACTGTAAGCTTGAAACTTGTATGATATCAAATGCTCTCTAAAATAATTGTTGTGTCCAGCGTGCGTGCGTACATTCAATTTTGAACAAAAAGAATACCATTAAAAAACTGAAACCATGGACTGTTTTGTGAACTATGAGTCAGACACTTAAATCACTAATAAGCTATTATCTAAATGACTCTTGTAAGAGTAGTTTATATCAAAAATACTACAAGACGTATCTAAAATAATTTTAGGAGCATCAGTTACAAAAAATGAGACCACTATATTATATAGATATAGTACATATTGTCACGTGTAAAACTTTTTTCTAGGCTCATCTCATATATAGTATGTTTGAAATCAACCCCTTTCACTTGTGACTTGTACAGCGTAAAATCCAAGCTTAATAACCGACAGACAGAGGCCGACTGTCCGTAGTATGTGTTGTAACTATATATGCTACAGTGGCATATTAATTAGAATATGCCCCCATGCACATGCAGGTAGAGATTTTTGTGTAGTCTTATCAATCGGAAAATTCTTATATAATATTCATGAATCAATCATGTATTCTAAATATTTATATTTTATATATTATATATATCTTAAAAGAATATAAATTTAAAAATTATATAATCTTCATTGACTAAATCTACCCAAGTCTTTTCTCTTATGGGCTATTATTGTTCATTGTCCATAGTTAGTTGTGTACCACACCAAAGGTAGAATGATGAATTCTCGATCGTGTTCTCTTTTTTTTGGAGTGGAACATGCATGGTCCTTAATTTTTTTTTTCTTTTTAATTAGGAAAAGGTAGAACATGATTCAATCATGAAGCGAATAATCCCTTATTTTATACTCTCTCTTGTTATTTATCAATATATATATATATCTCCCTTGTTGCTCTCTCATTTATTTTGATTTACTATTAAAAATGTCCAAAAAAAAAATTAAGAGAATTATTCACTTGCAGGTTATGGATCTTAATCCACTAAGATGAAATCAGTGAGATAACCAATTTTGTTCAATACGATAAAATATACTATATGAATTATGCCTTTATGCACGATAGACAAAGATAGATAACAAACCCCCACAAATTAAGACTTAAGTGAGGCATCTTAAGTCCTTGTGGAAACATTGAAGTCTTTGGGCTAAAGTAGCATTAATCTGTCACTGTCTATTGTCATGGAAACATTGAAGTCTTTGTGGGTTCGTTTAATCTGTCACTGTCTATATATTTCATTTTCAGTTGGGTCATTTTCCACGCCAGTTGCAAACAAACATTGAAGTCTTTGTGGGGGTGGGTTCGTTTAATCTGTCACTGTCTATTGGTCAATAATAAGTCACCAATTGGGCTATCTATGCCACTAATTAATTTAGATGTTGCTTGGGAATTTCTGGCCGAGAGCAAAAGCATCCTATTCCTACCTACCTACTCCCTCCACCTTATACATGTTTCACAAGAGGGGCCTCCGTCGTCTTTCTAAATGCCTACTGTTAGTGGGAATGAATGGATGGTGAGGGATCAATATTCTTCGCAGTATGGCCCATTCACTGTTATAATTGAAATGAGCTCCTTTCAATTTTTTTTTTCAAGTTAAAAAGTTATTTTAATTTGTTTTAAATTACTATTTAGTTAAAGAAAGGTTAAAAAATCTGTTTTCGAAAGCAATTAAGGAAGTACTTTTTGAAACTACTTTTAGTTTGGTTGAAAATGATAATGTAATATTAATTTTTAAAATAATTTTTTTTTCAAAAGTACAGCATTTCATAAACTTTGAAAAAAAAAAAAAAAACACTACAAGACGAGAATAGACCTATAAAGTATGGACGTAAATTTGTATTATGGGTTTTTATCATTAAACTATTCTAACTTTTGAGCATCTTTTCACTTTAATTAATACCCTAACGTTATTTTATTTTCATTTTAATACCTTCCGTTAAGAAAATAATAGGGAGGAATTCATAATTAGCCTGGCTCAAATGTGCAAAATTGTTTTTATCCTTTCACAGAAAATTTTAGAATAGTCTACAAAAAAAAATTCCCCCCAAAATTTTCATTAATTATAATTAAATTATTATTACTAAAAGTAGTAGTAATTAATAATTACTATAAAATTAATAATAAAATTTTCAATACATGAGTTTTTCAATGCTAATAATGGGTTTTCCAATGCATTATTATGTGTATATTAAATATTTAGTTAGTAAATAATTTATTGTGGAGACAATTAAAGAGATGAATATACATATACACGTAGGTAATTTTTAATCTGCAAGAATGGATACACACTAAGAAATTACATAAGATGTAGCTAGAAGATCACTTTTATATTGATTTTCCATAGTCTTTCCAGCTTACTTGCTAAAAATGTAAGCACCCCCGCTCTGATATCCCGACCACCCGGATTACCCAAACGGGAGGGCTTACGAAAGGGAAAAGAATGAAATATAAGACCAAAACCACTCTGGCATGCATACACGAAATTAAAAACAATGGAAGCGAAGCTAAACATATGCATGCACTACGGGTACTTCGCTAGCACAGCGGTCACATGATAAATAAATAAACATAGACTCTTGTGCCGACATACACGAGACTCGAGGAAAAACCTGGCACAGTACAAAATAATAGAGTAAATCATACTCAGACATTAGAGTTGACAGGGATTGACGGGACTGCCTGTACACCACACCGACTCGGCCGCTAGACGCTGACTCCCTTACTCTGACCCACGCTGGCACTACCTGGAATGATGGAAAGCAAAGTGAGTCGAGAGACTCAGCAAGCATAAGAAAAGAAAGGCTGAAGGTTGTATAGAACCAATAAACCTCCCCCAGAACACTAACCCCCAAGTACACACAAGCCATGAGACGCTACAATACAATAAAAGGGCATAATAAAAGCACATACCGGTCCTTGGGGCCCACACAAGACACACGGCACCCAAGTCTCATACCAACCTGCCGCAGCCCTGAAAGGCAACAAATATCTCCACAAACCTGCGCGTGCAATCCCAGGTCGGTACTCCCGTCACCCATCCATGTCGGTACTCCCGACAACCGAGCCATAGGCTCCCTCGGAACGGTACTCCCGTCCGAGAACTAATAACTACCAGTAGCCATGCAATGCACATAGAAATGCAATGGCGTAGTGAGCATCAACGTGATACACTGGCGCCCATACATTCAGGCATCAGGCCATGCTCCGCCCACGTAGTAAACCACACGCCATGCATATGCCTGTGCTGGATGCAACCTAATCAAGCTAGAATGTCCGTGTCCAAGCATACCCAATAAATGAATATCCCAACATGAATCCCGTACCCATGTGCATATCAAATCATGAATAGTAATACAATGTATCTACTCATGCAGTAATCACATACCGGCAGAGCTAGTCAACAGTGCCCGGCACCGGTCAACGCCCAGTGACTAGGAGTGTCCGCCTGACGGTCCACTTCAGAGCCGTACAATAGTCTACCCCAACGTCACCAAACAGCCGACCCCTGCCGCACTGCTCAATAGCTCTAACCGAACCATAAATAAACCCAAGAAAACTATAAATAAATCTACACAGCTAGGAATCTAGCCCCCAACCTGGGTTCAGCATCATTCCGAAAGGAATGGGGGCGGTACAAACCCCCGTAGGCACTCAACAAATAAAACTCTAGAAGTCTCGGATTTAATTTAAATTAAAACAAATGAATAATAATTTAACAAATGAGGTTAGGTGCCGAATTAGAGTAAGGGAGGTGATAAAATACAAGAAATCACGGGGTCTTTCACGGGAATTGAAGGTCAGGAAGAGAAGGTTGGGAACTTGCCTTTACACTGTCGTTCCTTACTTTTCTTGCACACCCACTGTGAAGTAAAACGTTCGCTGACAATAAATAAGATCGCAATTTTAATTAAATAAATTTACCGTGTAATATAAATAATTTAACCGTCTAAAATCCCTTGTAAGCGCACCACAATAAAATCCCAATAAGTTTCATATTTATTTTAAATTAAATCACGCTAATAAAATCCTCGAAGCCAGCTTAATAAATTAAATTTAAATCTAACAAGTCAAAATTCTATAATTAATAAAGGAGTCGAAACAGACGAATGGAGGGTATAAAATACGAGAAATCACAGGGTTTCTTACGGGAATTAAAGAACGCGAATAAAGGGATTGAATCTTGCCTGAAATTAGTTGTTTTCAGCTTCTCTTGTACTCTTGATGCGAATTAAATCATTTCCTGGAAAATAACACAACCGGGACTCAAATTAATTAATTCTAATCGCGTAAAATTTATAATTTAAACATAACATGCTTCTATAAATTTTTACCCACGTACCTGATCACTTCCCATGCCAAAAATCTCAAAATTCATTTATTTTTCACTTATTTTTCTTTTCTTCCCTTTCTTCTATCTATTTTCTTCTCATTTTCTTCTTCTTCTTCTTCTTCTTCTTCTTCTTCTTCTTCTCCTTCCCGTGCCCCTGCTTCCTGCGCCTTGCTTCTTCCTCTTCCTTCTTTCCTTCTTCTTCTTCTTCTTCTTCTTCTTCTTCTTCTTCTTCTTCTTCTTCTTCTTCTTCCCTTCTTCTTCTTCTTATTCTTCTTCCCGCGGCCGCTGCTTCCTTCTTCTCCTCCATGGCGCACGCGCACCAGCTCGCAGCCACCAGCAGTCGCCGCTGCCTCCAGCCGCATGCGCCACCTGCTCCCGCGTCGCCCATGGTCGTCGCTGTAACCTCACCCTGCTCCAGCATCAACCATGGTCGCGGCTTCTTCAAGCCGCAGCTGCCCCTTGTCGGCCATGGCAGTGGCTGCCATGGCCGATTGGCCTTTTCTCTCTATCTCTCTCGACTAAACTCTCTCTTACTACCCTCATTCCCTCTCAATCTCAATCTCTCCCTCTCGATCTCTCCCTTCCTCCTAATCTCTCGGCCCATTGATCTCTATCTTTCACTCTCTGCTCTTCTGTTTTCTTCTTTGAAAAACATGGCCACTGGCCATTCCTAAACCTCCACGCACATGTACACAATCACACAAAAGTGATATGATATTAATTAATTAACTAAATTTAATTTAGGTAAATTTAATTTACACTTTTATTAATTTTGCGTTATTACAATTCTCCCTCCTTAATAGAATTTCGTCCTCGAAATTCGCATTCAGTCTATGTCCTCAAGATACACTCACGATAATACCTAACATCTCTTTCAGGACATTCCATATCATCATTTTCCAGTATTACCACAAGTCCGAGTCTATTATGCATCCTACTTGATTTAATGAACTAGTACATCTCCCTAATCCATCACCTCAATTGGACCATGTTTTGACCACTAATACCTTAACCAGCTTAAGGAATATCATCAATCATATATTACGTACAACCATAAGGCTCTCCTATTATAATATCATAATCCAACCGTTCCCAAAGTTATCTCGACCACATATCAACCTAAAGACAACCTCAAAATTCAGCGGTACTCAATCCCAATGATAAACTGATCCGTCGCACAAGCTCAATGAAAACGCAGCTAGCTTCAATATACAACCGGTAGTGACAAGAGTGGAACCATCATCTTGCATGACAAGAGGCTAATACTTGGTAACGTGACCGGAAGTTGCTATGTACTTGCGAAGCATAGGAACATGGAAACAATATGACATGCTCAATCATGAATTCAACAGCAATATCCTTTAGTCTAACTTTTCTCAATTGATTTTTAACCAGGTACACAACATTCTCTCGGCAGTACTTTCTTCCATAATTTGCTGCGAGTGCTCGAGGTTCCGTCAATAAATATGGGTAGTCGTTTAATCAGGACTATCAAGAAATAAACGTTCTCCACTCAATATATCTCGAGGTCTAAGATGTCACCAGATAGTCTCCCCTCCTTAAAGGAATCGACATACCCAATTGCTGGTTCCTACGATGACTTATTCGGTGACCACAACCCTCAGTCTTGTCCTACTGCCAATCTTAAGTCTAAATGACTAATGGGCCGTACCTCCTCAAAGACTCTATAAGTTAGCTGGAACCTGATCCTTATAACCAATGCTATCTACTCTAAAGCCCGCTCGTCTGAAAGCACCTCACCGTATCAGTAACTGTTCTAGTCCCCAAGGCATCTCATAAGTCTTCCCAACAACGAAAATTAACTAAAATGGGTTAAGCATTCTTCTGACTGGCATAACAGACCATCTCATGCTTCCGTCGATGTACCACTTGACCAGCATCCAGGGGAATCTCATCTCCTCAACCGGTCAATAATCAACCCTAAGGTATACGGTCCCTGATTAGTACCGCGCGTACTCATAGCAACCATTATCCTTACAGCAGAACCCAATAGTTACTTAGACATACAACCAACTTCGGTCCTGGCCATACACCCGGGTATCTCTTGCAACAACAATCTTTAGAGGGGTTTCTTTATTTCTGATTCACTTTATTACGAATGCTCCACGATAGTCCAAAATGTCTGCTACCACCCTTGTCTTACCCTATTTATTACCGAATCTCACAACCTTAGTCCTTTACCACGCCAACCGCGGCGTCGCATGTACTCTGCTCCACCTATGAGACCTAAACACCTATACCCTATCTAGGTAATGATGCCAAATCTCCAAACAACATAACCGCTGTAAACTCCAAGTCCTCAATTCCATAATAGTCCTTCAGTGAATTCCCATCACAGATCTTTCTTGGGATAAGCTCGACCCCAGGCTTATCATAAATACATTTACACCAGGCACACATCTCGGTACCTACGGATCTACCATTAACCATCGGACCCTATAACACGTTCCTACATGGTGGGACCTTTTCGTACCACTCTTGGTAAAATCCAATCATGGACCTCCAGCTCACATTTACCACGACCTTATTTCTCATGAGATTGACACAAGCGTTAATAGGGCATCGACAAACGCCTGGCGAGACCAAGGAAACTCCAGACCTCTATCTCTGTCGCTGGTCCCAACCAATCTATAAATATTGCGAAGGCGTCAGTCAGCCCCAAATGGCATGGCCACGAACTTACAGTAGCTGTACAAGTACGATCAGGAATCGCTAGAGAACACCTCGGGGTTAGCCCGATAAATCATTTGCTTGAGAGAAAAAACATTTATGCCTCAAGGCTGCCCGGCTCAATTACAGGGTCAATCCTTCACTAAGAAGACTTCCCTGGTAAATCTTCAAGAAAGTTAAGAGTATCCCTCGCTCACTCACAATCGGAGAGAAATCTAGCCATACACGCCCTTATCATGAGCGACGTGTGCCTTAGATGTAGCTTTAAAAGTTCCCTTAATTCACTTCCCTTAGACGAGGTACGTGTTATCTCTAATCCGCATCATTAATAGACAATGATTAGGGACCCAACAAGTCCACCACAAATCAGGTGTCCGGTCCACTCGGTCTCAGCGAAAACAGTTTGTAACCCAAATGTCCATCGCAAGTTTGGCTTGTGACTTTTCAAGTCATACTATTCATCACATCATGTCACTAGGACACTCTTTGCTAATAGCAATAACTACTTGAATCCTAAGGATCCCAAAACTCATAAATTTTCTAAATACATCTCATCACATAATAACTCCAAACATGGTGCATGATGTTTCCCACATACTTCCCATCCTTACAAAACTAGTAATTTACAACCACACATTTACTTTACAGCCCCTTAATAACCCCACTAACTAGAACTCCCCTTATCACCTCTAGCAACCGATGTAGCTTCCTTTACTAAGTAAGCTAAGTCCTCAACGCAAGCTACGCTGGGCCTAGGTTCAACAAGTCCCTCTGGTGGCTGTGACGGTCCCCTCACGGTGGCTTGGACTGACTAGGTGTCAGGTAGTGCTCCAATCCTGGGCACGTCCTGTACCAATCCCTGTGAAGGCTCCCAAATGGCAGCTTGTTACCTCATAGCTCCGGCAAAAGCATCTTAATGGGGACGGAGACTCCCATCATCATCATTACACCGGTCAACCACCTCTACACGCCATTCATGTGCTCACGGGCGAACAGAACTTGTCTTTTTGACAATCCCCAAAAAAATCTCGTGAATCGACTCTTGAAACAACTCGTCAAGAAAATACACATAACTCACTAAGTATTCCTTTTCGTCTTGCCCGCCTCCCCATTCAGAGGCAAACTCCTGTTCCCACTGACACCATAAACAATGCAATTCTAGAAGAGCATCCGAATCGAATAGGGGTACACCAAAATCTAGACCTCCGAATTCCATTGGGAATACTAAAAATCACCAAATATCAAGCAAATATATTTAGGCTAGACCAACATCTTGCCCAAACACCTAGGAGCAGGCACCAGTCCTAAATAAATCCATTCATACCACCTCACGGTCCCATTCTAATGTGCACTTCTCACCCTTGCACGAATGTAAATTAGGACACAGTCTCTCACACGAACCAACAAACTCAACTTGATGCAACCTGACTCTATTCGATTCACCTAAACCTCCCTAACTCTACCCGACAAATGTGGTGTACAGGAACTCGTCCCTGAAAACTGACTCAAACTACGCTCTGATACCAACAATGTAAGCACCCCCGCTCGGATATCCTGACCACCCGGATTACCCGAATAGGAGGGCTTACGGAAGGAAAAAGAACGAAATATAAGACCAAAACCACCCTGGCATGCATACACGAAATTAAGAACAACGGAACCGAAGCTAAACACATGCATGCACTACGGGTACCCCGTTAGCACAGCGGTCACATGATAAATAAATAAACATAGACTCCTGTGCCGACATACATGAGACTCGAGGAAAAACCTAGCACAGTACAAAATAATAGAGTAAATCATACTCAGACATTAGAGTTGACAAGGATTAACGAGACTACCTGTACACCACACCGACTCGGCCGCTAGACGTTGACTCCCTTGCTCGGACCCACGCTGGCACTACCTGGAATGATGGAAAGCAAAGTGAGTCAAGAGACTCAGCAAGCATAAGAAAAGAAAGGCTGAAGGTTGCATAGAACCAATAAACCTCTCCCAAAACACTAACCCCCAAGTACACACAAGTCATGAGATGCTACAATACAATAGAAGGGCATAATAAAAGCACATACCAGTCCTTGGGGCCTACACAAGACACACAGCACCCAAGTCCCATACCAACCTACCGCTACCCTGAAAGGCAACAAATATCTCCACAAACCTGCGCGCCAATCCCGGGTCGGTACTCCCGTCACCCGTCCATGTCAGTACTCCCGACAACCGAACCATAGGCTCCCTCGGAACGGTACTCCCGTCCGAGAACTAATAACTATCAGTAGCCATGCAATGCACATAGAAATGCAATGGCGTAGTGAGCATCAACGTGATACACTGGCGCCCATACATCCAAGCATCAGGCCATGCTTCGCCCACATAGTAAACCACACGCCATGCATATGCCCGTGCTGGATGCAACCTAATCAAGCTAGAATGTCCGTGTCCAAGCATACCCAAGAAATGAATATCCCAACATGCATCCCATACCTATGTGCATATCAAATCATGAACAGTAATATAATGTATCTACTCATGCAGTAATCACATACCGGCAGAGCTAGTCAACAGTGCCCGGCACCGGTCAACGCCCAGTAACTAGGAGTGTCCGCCTGACAGTCCACTTCAGGGCCATACAATAGTCTACCCCAACGCCACCAAATAGCCGACCCCTGCCCCACTGCTCAATAGCTCTAACCGAACCATAAATAAACCCAAGAAAACTATAAATAAATCTACACAGCTAGGAACCTAGCCCCCAACCTAGGTTCAACATCATTCCGAAAGGAATGGGGGCAGTACAAACCCCCGTAGGCACTCAACAAATAAAACTCTAGAAGTTTCGGATTTAATTTAAATTAAAACAAATGAATAATAATTTAACAAATGAGGTTAGGTGCTAAATTAGATTAAGGGAGGTGATAAAATACAGGAAATCACGGGGTCTTTCACGGGAATTGAAGATCAGGAAGAGAGGGTTGGGAACTTGCTTTTACACTATCGTTCCTTGCTTTTCTTGCACACTCGCTGCGAAGTAAAACGTTTGCTGACAATAAATAAGATCGCAATTTTAATTAAATAAATCTACCATGTAATATAAATAATTTAACCGTTTAAAATCCCTCGTAAGCACACCACAATAAAATTCCAATAAGTTTCATATTTATTTTAAATTAAATCACGCTAATAAAATCCTCGAAGCCAACTTAATAAATTAAATTTAAATCTATCAAGTCAAAATTCTATAATTAATAAACGAGCCGAAACAGATGAAGAGAGGGTATAAAATTCGAGAAATCACAGAGTTTCTTACAGAATTAAAGAACGCGAAGAAAGGAATTGAAGCTTGCCTGAAATTAGTTGTTTTCAGCTTCTCTTGTACTCCCAATACGAATTAAATCATTTCCTGGCAAATAACACAATCGGGACTCAAATTAATTAATTCTAATCGCGTAAAATTTATAATTTAAACATAACATGCTTCTATAAATTTTTACCCACGTACCTGATCACTTCCCATACCGAAAAATCCCAAAATTCATTTATTTTTCACTTATTTTTCTTTTCTTCCCTTTCTTCTTTTTTCTTCTCCTTTTTTTCTTCTTCTTCTTCTTCTTCTCCTTCCCGCGCCTCTGCTTCCTGCGCCTTGCTTCTTCCTCTTCCTTCTTTCCTTCTTCTTCTTCTTCTTCTTCTTCTTCTTCTTCTTTTACTTCTTCTTCTTCTTCTTCTTCTTCTTCTTCTTCCTGCTACCGCTGCTTCCTTCTTCTCCTCCATGGCGCGCGCGCACCAACTCACCGCCACTAGCCGTGGTCGCTGCCTCCAGCCGCATGTGCCACCTACTCCCGCATCGCCCATGGTCGTCGCTACAACCTCACCCTGCTCCAGGATCAACCATGGCCGCGGCTTCTTCAAGCCACAGCTGCCCCTCATCGGCCATGGCAGCGGCTGCCATGGCCGATTGGCCTTCTCTCTCTGTCGGCTAAACTCTCTCTCACTGCCATCCTTCCCTCTCAATCTCAATCTCTCCCTCTCGATCTCTCCCTTCCTCCCAATCTCTTAGCCCATTGATCTCTATCTCTCACTCTCTGCTCCTCTATTTTCTTCTTTGAAAAACATGGCCACTGGCCATTCCTAAACCTCCACGCACATGCACACAATCACACAAAAGTGATATCATATTAATTAATTAATTAAATTTAATTTAGGTAAATTTAATTTACACTTTTATTAATTTTGAGTTATTACAAAAAAATTATTAAAAAATTATTTATAATGTGTATATTATTTATCCACCCATTTAAACATTTAGTTAGTTAACTTCAAAGCATGGATTTTTCAATGCATTATTATGTGTATATAAATATTTAGTTATTAAGTAGTTTGCTAAGCATTTTTTTCCTCCAAGTAGTCTGCCCAAGTATTTTTTACATCTAAAACTTGCATTAAATTAAAGATAGTAACAATTAATAATTAAAGTAAAAATTAAGCATGGGTTTTCAATACTATTTATAATATTTATTTATAACTTAATTTTAAACTCAATTAATCTTCTCATCAATTAATTAAAAATATTTATATTATTATTTTTGATTTATTCCTCAATTAATCCCTCAATCAATCAAAAATAAATATTATTTTTGAAGAATATGAATAGACAACTTAAACTATTAGTTAAGTCATAGAAAATTATTCATTTGTATAAAATAAAAATAATTTTCATTTAGTACTTATTATTCTAGAGCTACTGGAGACTTCCTATAAAGTATTTTGGAATTTTCACTATCAATTAAATAAATATTATTAATAAAAAATTTGAATAGATAATTTAAATTATCAATTATGTCATGTATAGATATATAATTTCTCAATGAATTCAAAATATGTACTTTTTTTTATAAATATCATTAATAAAAAATATTTATGATATTATTTTTGATTAATTTCGTAATTATTAAAAAATAAATATTAATGTATAGATTTTTTAATGTTAATTAAGATTTAATATATCACATTTGCAAGACTATGGAAGAGAATTAATACACAGTGAAAGAAAAATAAGTCAAAATTCATATTTTCAAAGTTTTGTTATCACTGCAAAAATTAAATTTCAAAATCAGAAATTAAAAATTTTGAGTAAATTTTTAATTAGTTTCTCACATTTAGGAGTTTTAATTTATATTTATATTTATATTTATAATTTATAAATAAATATGTAATATAATTATTGTTACACAGTTACAACAATAAATTTGTAAAAGGGAAAACTGTCGATGGATGATTCTCGCGGGGTGTATCTGAGCAATGGATGACTCACTCAGGCAATGACTCCTTCGGGTAATAGGTGACGTGTGGATTGTCCAAACGATGAGTAATTATCGAGAGAGATAGGTGAGTCCCCCGGAATGGAGTGACAGCGATGGATGAGTCTCTTAGGGGTTACATCAGCGATGGATGAGTCTCTCGGGGGGTCACAATAGCAATGGATGAGTTTTTCGGGGGTCACGACAGTGATGGGTGAGTCCCTTGGCTAGGTTGAGAGCGATGGATGAGTCTCTCGGGGGTCACGGCAGCAATGGGTGAGTTCCTTGGCTAGGTTGAGAGCGATGGATGACCTACTAGAAAGAAAATCGGTTAGAGGCGTGGGTGAGAATCCCCGCGTGGACCCTCCGATACTTAAGTTAGTCCCTTGTAGAAGTGAAATGCTTGAAGATAAAAAGTAAGTACAAGAGTGAGAGGTTGCTTGTCGAATGAGAGGAAAAGACCCCCTATTTATAGTGATGGGAGGGGCATCCATGTGTCGAGTGACCCAATTTTCTTGGCGGATATCTCGAAGGCGGTTTTGACCGAATCTTGCGGGGTTATTGGCGCGAGGGTGCATGGTTGAGAGTGCACATGAGCATACGCGGGTGCGCGCAAAAAACACCCTCGAGTGACCTCCCTCGGGGGTGTGAGGCACCCTCTAGTGACCTCTTTCGGGGGTGGGGGGTGAAGCCCCCCTTTTACCTTAGCCACGCTGCCGCATGGTAGGGGGCGTGAGAATACTCCCGAGAGACTCTCTTGGGGGTGGGGGGGTGAAGCCCTCCCTTTATCTTAGCCACATTGTTGCGTGGCAGCGTGGGGAAAGGGGAAGCACCCCCCATTTCCCTGGCCCCTAGCCACGTTGCTGCATGGTAACGTGGGAATAGGGAGGGAAGCGGCTAGGCCGCCTCCTGGCTACATGGAGTAGCCAGGCCACTTTAATGGGCTGTCACATGGCCTTTTTTCTTTTTCAGACTACTCATTTATTTATTTTAATAGGCATAACAATTGCTCCCTACTCTTTCTATAGGGTCTCCCGGGAGGAAAAGTATTCTGCCTGTAACACTACCATACTTTAAGAGGTTATTTTTTCTCCTTTGTAGCAATCTTCTCCTTCACGTCTTTTGTAGCTATTTTTGGCATTCTACTCCCTGTGTGCCCTTAGAAAAGAAGGCTTGAGCTTCTCATTTAGCCATTGTTTCAACAATTCTTCTATGTTATTTGTGGCTTTGGCATTTTCATATTTCAACTCCTCATAAGCGCGATGACTTCAAGTAGATGTGGCAAAGTCTTCGAATGATGTGCTGAAGCCCCTGCCCTTGCAATTGTGGTCCATGCATTCAGTTCTTCATCTTCTAGGAGTATAAACACGATTTCTTCATATGCTCCCAGCTCTCAAGGTGATGGGGGCTCGAAAAGATCTTAAAATGAAGTCAAAAGTGACCATATCATTACTAGCTCGTATATGTATCTACATGTTGCCGAGAGATGAATTGGCGTATTGAGGAATTTTCTCCAAATCCAAGGGTGTTCGTGATGATTGTCACTTCATTTTCTGGTTTGTCGGATTACTTGCAAAATGATGAATATGACATCTCTTCTTGAAGGGCAGCAGCTATTGCACCATTCGAATGCCAGGCGAAGCAGTGTAAGTCACTTGCGGGGCCATTGAAATTATGCTCCCTCGATGTATCGCAGGATAACGATTTTATGCCTTCTCGTTATCATGCTGCTTGCGAGGAAATGGGATGTTCTTGCCTACTCATCGCCAAGTTGTGAGTGGGGCAATGAGCCTTTTTGTTACAATGGCGCGGCTCTCTAGCTTCACGTGTACATGCTCGTTGGTATTGTGAGCACAATGTCTAAGTTTGCAATATTTTATTCTTGTGGTTCGACATGATGCCTACTTCTGCGATTAGTTTTGGTATTTTCTTGTTGCTGGGGTATGAGCAGGGTAACAGACTTGTTGTTTTCACTTTGTGGTTGGACTGTTAGCGAGACAACAGGTCTTTTTGTGTTTACCTCGTTGTTGGACTAGTAGTAAGGTAATGGGCCTTAGGTCACCAGGCGAAGCGATATAGGTCGCTCACAGGGCAACAAATATTATGGCTCATTTCTATCGAGCTTTTTGCAGGACAGTAATTTTATTTTCACCCTATTGTCAGGCCATATGCGGGATAATGTCTTATTTTTCCCCTATTGTCGAACTACACGCGGGACAATGGGCTTGTTGTCTCCCTCGTTGTCGGGTTATGAGCAGGGCAATTAGCTTTTAACTTTCACCTCGTTGCTAGGCTGTGTGCGGGGCAACGGGCCTTTCGTTCTAGAAAGAACCCTTGATGAAATCTGGTAGATAATAGTAGACGCAATAATGATAATTTATTTGCAGGAGTGAGTACAAACATTTTGATGTGGTTTAACCAAATGTGCCTACGTCCACAATCCCGTTTTGGACTCACATTATTATAATACAAATAATTCTAATAAAAGAAATAATACAACCTACTCTTACATAGTTTGCTTGGCAATCAATAAAGTCTCTTCACTCTGTTGCCCTTTTGCAGATGCAACATAGCATGTGCGGGCCTTCCGTTGATCCCCTCGGACTTGTCCCACTCCCTGGGGTGTAGAAAATTTCATCAACAGATAGCAAGAAGAGACTATGACTCTCATGTTGTTGAGTAAAGGACGACCAAAAATTAGATTATATGTTGTTGATGAGGCTTTAACCACCATAAAGCAGGCCTGGCGTGTTGTTCTCTGAGGATCAGAGCCCAATGTGACTGGCAACTGAATTGAACCAGCCACCGAGATAGGCTCCCCAATGAAACTATATAAAGGGGAAGAGATATTTTTCAATCAATCTTGTGAAATGTGCATTTGCTTGAAGCAATTCCAATAAATGAGGTTAACTGAACTACCATTGTCTACCAAAATTCTCTCAATTAGGTGCTTTGCAATGACAGCAGAGATTACCATCGAGTCATCATGTGGAATGATTATATCTCCTCTGTTGGCAGGTGTGAACATAATGGACTCTTCATTTTCTCTAACCTCTATTACCAAATTGACCTGGTAGGCTAAATAGGCATAGGATTTTCGAGAAGATGAGCTATCACCGGTGAAGGTTTCGCCGCCCGAAATGACATGTATAACCTGATGTGTTGGTTCATTATCCAGAGGGAGATTTTATCTTTAGTCGCTTCCTCTCTCTTGTTGTCTTGGATTATGTATTTCTTATGTTTCAGGCCTCTCTTTTTTTCTTTATGGCTCCCTGTTGTTTTCCTCTTCTTCTCGTACATATCTTTGTGAGTGCCCTTCCCGGATAAGCATCTCAATTTGATTTTTCAACTCTCTACATTGATTAGTGGAATGGCCACGAGTCCTATGGTATCAACATCAGTCATCTTGATTCTTTCCTATAGGTCGATCCACCTTTTTTGGAAGTCTGATTAGTCTTGATCCTTCTATGGCTGCCAATATGATAGACCGAGGTTAGGTGAGCAGGGTATAGTGATTGAACTAGGGCCTGACATCATCTAGTCTTCGGGTCCTTTCTTGTCGCCGATTAAGGTCTTCTTCAATATCTCGCTCCTTTCTTTTCCGCTCACTGTCTTCATCCATTACCACAGTCCTCATTACTTCTGTATGGTGTATATATTTATTGGCCCTGACGAACAAATTTGCCAAGGATTTTGGGGGGTCTAGAGATAGACATTCTTGGAAGGAAGTCAGTTGCACCCCTTGGAACATGGCAGACATTATCATCTCAATCGGTAGGTTGTGAATCTCAAGCGTAGCGTTCCGGAATCTGTCCACATAATGGCGTAGGGTCTCTTTGCTCCCCTGTCGAATGCTAAGGAGGTATGTCGTGTTTTTCTTCCTCTGGCTGTTAATAATGAATGCTTTGATAAATTCTGCCTTTAGCTGCCCAAACGAGGAAATGGATGCTTCGGGTAAACCATTAAACCAAGCCCGAGCATGCCCAACTAGGGTTAACGAGAAGGCCCTACATATTATCTCGTTGTCCCATCCATGGAGCATCATCAAAGACTCTTAGTTCTGTACGTGATCGTAAGGATCATCCTTACCAGAGTAAGGAGTTATTTGGGGCATCTTAAACTTCCTTGGCAAGGCTTTTTCCATTACTTCGACCACAAATGACAACCTCCCTCGTGATTGCTCTTCTGAAACTGGTAATAATTTATTTTGCTGCAACACTTGCTCAATCATTTTCTTCATGTCAGTTGTTTCTTGAGCACTAAATGTCGTAGAGTTGTCATCAAGCTCATCATTCTGCTTGGTTACGGGTTTAGAGGAATTTCGACCTCCTACCACGGGAGTGCTGGCCATCGTTTCAGAATATCTTCCCTTTTGAGGGCTTCATTTTTCTGTCTTTCGATAATTAATTCCTCCTTGATTTCCTTGATAGGGAGAAGTTTGGCTATGAGCCCCTCTTAGGGGAGATCTCGGTTGATTGTTTCGAGGAGGGATAGGTTGAGCATGAGTTTCAAGGGTCGCTTCCCAATAAGAGACATTCCCTAGTACCTCCTGATGAGCCCTATGGGATGGAGTTGTTTTAGGTATAAACTTTCTCAATGTGGTTGGGATTGACCCATGGGGAACTAAGCTTTGCAAAATTCCAGCCATTTCGCGAAGAGCTTGCACCCCTTCAACATGCTGTTGTCGTAAGGCCTCATACTTAACCCAAGAAACTGCATATGGAATATGTATACCTGAGTAAGGTCCTGAAAGGGCATGTGTAGTGGTAAGGGACGGCACTTGAAGTTGAACCCCTAATGGATGATGAGGCCCTAGAAGAGGTGGCTGCTGATGAGTGAGGGATGGGTGACCCTCACGAGGGGACTGATGGTTGAGGGACGGCTGACCCTCATGGGTGAGGGGTGGCTGGCCCCATGGATGAGGGGTGGTTGGCCCCCATGGATGAGGGGTAGCTGATCTTCATGAGTAGATTGATGTTGTTCTTCCACCCAAGAGAGGGTCTCTCGACAGGGCGAATGGGCACCATGGGAAAGAGTTTGACGATTACTTCAGGTTTGGGCCATGACGAGGGAGTCGTTCTGTAGCTTTTTGTTTATGTTTCCCACAGATGAAGCTAATTGTTGTTACACGGTTACAACAATAAATTTGTAAAAGGGGAAACTGTTGATGGATAACCCTTGTATGGTTGATCCGAACGATGGATAACTCTCACAGGGTGTATCTGAGCAATGGATGACTCACTCAAGGGATGACTCCTTCGAGCAATGGGTGACGTGTGGATTGTCCAAATGATGAGTAATTATCGGGAGAGAATGGTAAGTCTCTCGGAGTGGACTGACAGCGATGGATGAGTCTCTCGGGGGGTCACGACAGCGATGGATGAGTCTCTCGGGGGTCAGGGCAACAATGGGTGAGTCCCTTGGCTAGGTTGAGAGCGATGGATGACCTACTGGAAAGAAAATCGGTTAGGGGCGCGAGTGAGAATCCCCGCATGGACCCTCTGATGCTTAAGTTAGTTCCTTGTAGAAGTGAAATGCTTGAAGATAAAAAGTAAGTATGAGAGTGAGATGTTTCCTACCGAATGAGAGGAAAAGACCCCCTATTTATAGCGATGGGAGGGGCATCCATATGTCGAGTGAACCGATTTTCTTGGCAGATATCTCGAAGGCGGTTTTAACCGAGTCTTGTGGGGTTATCGGCGCAAGGGTGCATGGTTAAGAGCGCACACGAATATACACAGGTGCGTGCAATAGACACCCCCGAGTGACCTCTCCTGGGGGCATGAGAATACCCCTGAGAGACTCTCTCGGGGGTGGGGAGTAAAGCCCCTCTTTGCCTTAGCCACGCTGCCGCGTGGCAGGAGGTGTGAGAATACCCCCGAGAGACTCTCTCGGGGGTGGGGAGTAAAGCCCCTCTTTGCCTTAGCCATGTTGCCGCGTGGCAAGAGGTGTGAGAATACCCCCGAGAGACTCTCTCGGGGGTGAGGGGGTGAAGCCCCCCATTTGTCTTAGCCACGCTGCCGCGTAACAGCGTTGGGGAGGGGGAAGCACCCCTCATTTCCCTGGCCCCTGGCCACGTAGCATAGCAGCGTGGGAATGGGGAGGGAAGCGACCACTTTGGTCGCTTCCATGCGACCAGGCCGCCTCTTGGCTTCATGGAGCAGCCAGGACACTTTGATGGGCTACCACGTGGCCTTTTTTCTTTTTTCTTTTTTGGACTACTTTAAATAGCCATAACAATAATAAATAATTTTACTTTAATAATTAATCAATCACTACCTTTAATTTAATGGAAGAGTAATGCATGGGTTTTTCAATACTAATTAAGATTTAAGATATTGTATTCTCAAGACTAATATATAAATTTTTTAATATTAATTAAAATTTAATTTTTAAATTTATTGTAATTAACCTCTTGTGCAACGCACGGGTGAACACTAGTTTTAGAATAGAAAGACTACATTGCCCTCAGCCTTATTTACCAAAATACCCTTATTTATTTCATATAACATTTCCTCTCTCCTCTTCCAAATTTACATTACTCTCTTTTTCTCCATTGTCAAACTATCCAAACTCAGTCACTCTTCATACATTCAATATTTTTGTTTGTTGGATCATTCAACCTTCTTCATCAATCGCAACGACCTCATTGAAGTCCCATCGAACAAATTTTTTTCTCCCCAACAAACAATTTCACTCAATCTCAAGTTATCGATTTGATTTCTATTTATTTTAATTTTTAAAATAATTTTTGTGTTCACATTGCTTATTAAGATTGTGTAAAATGATTGTGATTGTGAGCAAAACATATTTTGATAGATATCAATCCAAATCAACACTAATTTGCGTGAATTTTTTTTTTCGAACGGGTTTTGTGGGCCACAAAACTCGGCCAACTAAGTTTGGTTGCCTACTAATTCCAGTTTTAAATTTTTTTATTTTTTTCTATAAATTAATGCGTTCAATTAACAATAAAATGATGTCTTTTTACGATTTTCTGATTAATTGAATATATAAACCACAACAAATAACAATATCTTTGACTTGGTATGTGTGGCAAAAATCAATACAATCAAGTGTTCTAACTATTAACAACACGAAGATATATAATGATAATAATAATAATAATAATAAATTTATCAAAAATAAAAGTATAATTTTTAAATAATAATCTTTTTTTGGGACTATCGTGTAACTTCAAAAAAACCAATGAAAAAAATAATAAAAAAATTTAAAATCGAGTTTAGTTGGCAACAAAACCTAGTGATTGGGTTTGGTTGCCCACTAAATCCTATTTTAATTTTGTTTAATTTTTTTTTTCTATAAATTAGTGGGTTCCATTCAGAACCGGTCCTACTATAAGACCAGATAGGCGGCTGCCTAAAGCCCCCAATTGTGAAAAGCTCCACTTTTCAAATTTTATAATTTTTATATAATTTTTATTTTTTAATAATAAATACTTTATTAAAAAATTAAATTCAAAATTTTATTTTTTATATATTTTTCTATGTTCGGTAACTTTGATTTTTTTTCTTTAACTTTTATTTTTGGGTGTATAACATATATTGTTTTTTAGATTTTTGTATTCTTGTGTGGATATTTTTCCGACTTTAATTTATTGATTGTTGTGTCATAATTATTGATTAACAACTAAACTAGTTGTCTTTTTTTTTTTTTTATCTTTGTTACTTTTCAACTAATATGTATCTCCAACCATTTTTATTTAACATAGATGATTTGAGATGGAGTTTAATATAAATTTATAATACATTTTTCATGAGTATAACATAAATTTAAAAAAAAATCATTAGGTTATTTTAATATTTAATTAAATTACTCATCTAATTTATAATTAATAATTGTAATGATTGAATTAATGTAGGTCTACCAATAATATTTTTTTACCTATAGTATGAATTTGATGTTGAATACAAATTTAGTAAAATTAAAGAATGTTTTAATTTTTTATTTTTAAAAAATTAATAAATAAAATAAAAAATGACATTAATTATGTAATTGATTGAAATAAAAAATTAATAAATTTTGTAGTGGATTTAACTTCAAATTTTTTTTTAATTTAATGAAATTTTGAAATTTTCTTGAAAAAATATGTATTATTTATTTTTTTATAAAAAAATTAATGCTTTTGAAAAAGCCTCAAAAAAATTTTTCCACATAGAGCCCCCAAATTGGTTGGGTCGGCTCTTATTCCATTAGCACTAAAATAATATATTTTTACTATTCTCTGATTAATTAAATGTATAAATCACAACAAATAACAATATCTTTGACTTGGTGTGTGTGGCTAATATCAACATAACCAATGCATAATTAAGTGTTTTAACTACTAACAATACCAAGATGATGTAATGATAATAATAATAAATTTATCCAAAAATAAAAGTATAATTTTTAAACAATAATCTCTTTTTGGGACTATCGTGTAAATTGAAAAAAATCAATAGACAAAAAAAAATAAAAAAAATTAAAATCAGGTTTAGTGGGTAACAAAACCTGATTTTAAATTTTTTCTATAAATTAGAGGGTTCCATTAACACTAAAATGATATGTTTTTATGATTTTTTGGGTTAATTGAATGTATAAATCATAACAAATGATAATATTTTTGACTTGATGTGTGTGGCCAATAGCAACACAACCAATGCATGATTAAGTGTTCTAACTACTCACAACACCAAGATGATGTAATGATAATAATAATAAATTTATCTAAAAATAAAGTATAATTTTTAAACAATAATCTCTTTTTGGGACTATCGCTTAACTTCAAAAAAATAAATGGACCAAAAAAAATTCTAAAATTTAAAATTGGATTTAGTGGGCAACGAAACTCGGTCACTGGGTTTGGTTGCCCACCAAACTTGGTTACTAGGTTTTGTTACCGATTAAACCCGATTTTAAATTTTTTTTATTTTTCTAAGAAATTAGTGGGTTCCATTAGCACTAAAATGATGTATTTTTATGATTCTCGAGTTAATTGAATGTATAAATCACAACAAACATCAATATCTTTGACTTGGTGTATGTGGCCAATATCATTACAACCAATGTATGATCAAGTGTTCTAACTACTAACAACACCAAGATGATCTAATGATAATAATAATAAATTTATCCAAAAATAAAAATATAATTGTTAAACAGTAATCTCATTTTGGGACCATCGCGTAACTTAAAGAAAACTAATGGACAAAAAAAAATTAAAATTTAGTTTAGTGGGCAACCAAACTCGATCATCAGTTTTGGTTGCCCACTAATCCTGGTGACCAAGTTTTGTTATCTACTAAACTCGATTTTTTATTTTTTTTATAAATTAGTGGGTTTCGTTAGCACTAATGTAATATCCAATAATTTGAAAATAGTTAATAATTATTAAATTTTATTTTTAAATTAATTATATTGAGATTTTTAAGGAAAATGATTAAGTGTAGCATTTTGAAGTTTTAATTTTTATATTATTATAACTCACGATGTGTAGTATGGAATATATGTTAAACTAAAATAAATAAAATAATAACAAAGCAATTGAGAAATTGGAAGTGGTACCCGAGCATAAGTATGCATAAAAATATATTAATAGTTTATGTGGTCTCATGTAAATGAATATAGTAGCTAGCAGAGAAGTTAAAAGGAAAAATCAAAATGAGGAGGCTGCCGAATTGTATGGAATAAATGTGTGTGGGTGTGTGTGTGTATATATATATATATATATAATGAGGGGCTGGTTTCTGGAGGAAGCTAGAATTTTCCAACAAGGAGGCACCCCAAGCGGCACTGTTTCACGCAAGAGAGGCTGCAACGTGGCCGCTTCTCGGCTCTTCTTTTTTGTGGCTTTAATGCCACTTAATTTGGCTATAAAATGGGTGGTTTTGGGCAACAAGCAGCAACCATTAAACGCTTAAATCTGGAGGTGTTATGTGAAGAAAAGGCACGAAGGCAGCAGCGCATTGAGGGAGAAAAATAGAGGGAAAATATAGAAAATTAATTTTTCTTCATGTAATTGAAAATTCGAAGGGCGAGATAGGTTAATTAGCTTGTATTAAATATTTTTTACAGATTAAATCTTATTTTTAGACTATATTTTAACTTATTTTAGTGTTATTATTATTTTGCAGTGCGTAGGCATTTAGGACCAAAAATCTGTAAAATAAGGTAAGTCCTATTTACTTTCTAATTTTTAATGGCCTCGTATACCCGTAATAGTCTCGATTTTGTACCGATTTAATTAGACTATTGGAGATACGCGTATATGCTTTGAATTGAAGGTTTGTGTGATTAGTAAATTTATTAATTTGTGCAACAACAGAGCAAGGAGGTGGAAATCTACTATTAAAAGGCAAGTTCCTAATCCTCTCCTTCTGTTCTTTAATTCTCATGAGAGACTCCGTGGTTTCTCGTATTTTATCCCCTCTCTTACGCTAAATCGACGCCTAGTTTTAATTATTGAGTTATTATTCATTTGGTGATTTAAATTAAATCCAGGACTTCTAGAACTTTATTTGTTGTGAGCCTACGGGGGTTTGTACCGCCCATATTCCTTTCGGAATGATGCTGAACCCAACTTAGAACTAGGTTCCTAGATGTGCGGGTTTAGTTATGGATTTCTCGAGTGTGGATCGACTAGGGCTATTAAGCAGTAGGGCAGAGGTCAGCTGTTTGGTGACGTTGGAGTAGATTATTGTACGACTTTAAAATGGATCGTCGGGTGGACACTCCTTGTTATTGACAGTTGACCGAAGCCGGACACTACTAACTAGCCCTGCCAGTATGTAATTTACTGCATATTATGATATGTTGTATTATCGTTCATGGTTTGTTATACGCATAGGTACGGGATGTTATTGAGTATGTTTGGACATGGACATTCTATCATAGTTAAGTTGCATCCGGCACGTGCATATGCACTGCGTGTGGATTACTATGTGGGCGGAGCATGGCCTGATGCCTGGATGTATGGGCGCTGGTGTATCACGTTGATGCTCACTACGCCATTGTATTTTTATGTGCATTGCATGGTTACTATATGTTCAGCAGTCTCGGACGGGAGGACCGTTTCGAGGGAGCCTACGTCTCGGTTATTCTATAGCTTGGGTCTCGAGAGGATCGACCCGAGACAACGCGCACAGGTTTGTTAGAGATATATGTTGCCTTTCAGGGCAACGGCGGGTTGGTATGGGACTTGGGTGCAGGGTGTCTTGCGTGGGTCCCATGGACCGGTATGTGCTTTCATTATGTTGTACTTTTGTATTGTAACGTCTCATGACTTGTGTGTGCTTGGGGGTTAGTGTTCTGGGGAGAGTTTTTTGGGATATGTACAACCTTCAGCCTTTCTTTCTTTATGCTTGCTGAGTCTCTCGACTCACTTTGCTTTCCATCATTCCAGGTAGTGGCAGCGTAGGTCCAGGGCAAGGGAGATAGCATCTAGCGGCAGAGTCGGTATGGTGTACAGGCAGTTCTGTCAATCCCCCTCAACTTTGATATTTGAGTAGGATTTACTCTATTATTTTTTACTATGTCAGGTCATTCCTCGTGTCTCATGTATGTTGGCATAGGTGTCTGTTTGTATTTGTTGGTCAGGTGACCATTGTACTAGTAGAGTACCCGTAGTGCATGCATGTGTATAGCTTAGCTTCTGCTGTTTTAATTATTGTGTATGCATGCCAGGGTAGTTTCTGTCTTGTGTTTCATTTTCTCTCATTCCATAGATGCTCCCGTTCGGGTAGTCCAGGGTGGTTGGGATATCCGGACGGGGGTGCTTACAACTAAAATGATATATTTTTACGATTCTCAGGTTAATTGAATGTATAAATCACAACAAATGACAATATCTTTTGTAACACCCCAAATTTTTCGGGCATGTTATAACTTAGAATTTCAAGAATATAATAATTTTCTATACCACAATCGCTGTCATACATCACACAAATTCTCAAAAATCCTAATTTTCACCTCCTTAGCTTAATAAATCCAATATTAAATAGCTAAGACAGGTGTTAAAATTTCAAATGCGGAAGTTAGATTGAACTTGATATGGTTCACAACCATAATGCTTCCTTTATCATAAATAAAATCGTTTAAGATATCTACAAAATGTATTACATGGACATCATCTCTAGCAAGTGATAACTGAATGTCTTAAACATATCTAAAATTACATAGGTTCGCACATAAACATAGATATGCTAAACATGCTGTAAATAACAAATTAAACTTATTCTTCAGCTACCTCCTTTCCCTTATAGCTGCTCGTTGAACCTGGAACGTTTGAATATCCAAGGACATAGTCCAATTAGAAGATGAATCTTCTAGTGAGAAACTCCAAAGAACAGTTTATATCAATGCATGAACAAGTATAAAACGTATGAGGAAAATAACGAGAACTACTCTGAAATGCCTCGTGAACACGTTAACCTCCTCCAATGAGAGCTTTCTCAATGGCGCACGCATAGCGCCTCTCGAGAGGTCCCTAACCATGTCACTTCGGCCCGACCTCATAAAACTCATGCAAGCACCATATCTGCTGTCCCTTAGGTTCACGGTCTTCCCCACGAGAGCTTTCTCGATGGCGCACACATAGAGCCTCTCGGAGGATATCCGACTTTGTCCCTCGGCCAACAACAAATAGGTGTAATAGTATGGCCACACGAATTTTATAAAAGCAACAGTTAAAAAGCCAACAACATATATTTTTCAGAAAAATTCATTTCATATATGCAACATGATTTCACGTGAGAGAATAACAAGAGTTTACATATAAGAATTTCATGAAACACGTCTCATGCGATAGAAGTCTCTCATAAGAGAATAAAAAATAGGATTTTGGAGTATAGGAGTCTCACCTTGTTGGTTTATCTCTTGGACGGTATAATTTCACAACAAACGGCTTAGGTTTCTGCAGAAAACACGAGTTTTGGTAAACCAAATCTCAAATATTTTTATATAAGGTTGAAGGGTATTAAATTAAGGGTCCCTCACGCACCCTCACGCGCCTTCACGCGCAGCCATTTCCGGTGTGTGTATCTCATGCACTGCTACCAGATTTCAGACAACATTTCGTCATTTTCGTATTTCTGCTATATCTTCCTCGTTTTAACTCCGATTCGACCCCCGTTTGAACCTACATGACCCTCTCTTCCCCCTCTACAGGATTATTAAAAAAAAAGAGGGACTTTCCTCATTTTTTTCTGACTGATTTTGGTAAGCTCTGGTGAAGGCTTGTAACTCCTACGAGGCTTGTTCTCCCTGGCTTCTCCTTCGATTTCTTCCTGCCTTCTTGCCGAACTTCCTTCTCTCTTTCTGGAGCAAGCTCCTCCTCTTAGAGTGCCTCAAATCTCAAATTTTCTTGGAATGATTTGAGAATAACTCATGGTACTTATTTATAGATTTCTTAAACCAATCACATTATGCCACTTGTCACAATCTAAGCCATGGACTCCAAAGACTCAAAACCATAATTGAGTGGCTTTTGAAATCCAAAGCTAGAATGAATTGAACTTTTGAAATCCAAGCTAATACCCCAAAGTTCTTCCAAATAACATTTTGGCCCTTATTTCAAGTCCTCAACTTTAATATTTTACCACATGAACTTATAATTTCATCATTATTTCATTTGGATAATTCTCTAATTATATTTATACCCTCAAATATCAAATTTATTGTGATACTTAAAATCTCAAAATTTATAACTCAAAATTACTCGATATGTACTATTTCCGGGAAGCCCTTACCATCATTCAGTCTTTTTAGACTACAACCTAGCTTAACCGAAAAACCGTTTCTGATTTGATTTCTTTCAGCGCCATAAATTTCATCTCGAGACGCTTATCAAAAATATACCTTTGTCATTAGGTATCTAAGCTCTAGGGCACTTCTTGCGACCGATTCAGTCACTTGTTTCCATTTTAAACATATTTTTCGATATTTTAAACTCATTAAAGATACATGGCATCTTCACGAAAATGTGGGGTATTATATCTTTGACTTGGTGTGTGTGGCCAATATCAACAAAACCAATGCATGATCGTTCTAACTACTAACAACACCAAGATAATGTAATGATAATAATAATAACAATAATAAATTTATCCAAAAATAAAATTGTAATTTTTAAACAATAATCTCTTTTTGGGACTATAGCGTAACTTGAAAAAAAATCAATGGATAAAAAAAAAATTTAAAATGGGTTTAATGGGCAACAAAACCTGATAACCGAGTTTGGTTGCCCACCAAACCCAATGACAGGGTTTTGTTGCCCACTAAAATCAATTTTTTATTTTTTTTATTTTTCTATAAATTAGTAGGTTCCATTAGCACTAAAATGATGTATTTTTACGATTCTCGGGTTAATTATAAATCACAACAAACAACAATATCTTTGATTTAGTGTGTGTGACCAATATCAATATAACCAATGCATGATCAAGTATTCTAACTACTAACAACACCAAGATGATGTAATGATAATAATAATAGTAAATTTATTCAAAAATAAAATTTTAATTTTTAAACAGAAATATCTTTTTGGGATTATGGCGTAACTTGAAAAAAATCAATGGACAAAAAAAAAAAAGCCTAAAATTTAAAATCGGGTTTAGTGGACAACAAAACCCAATCACTAGGTTTGTTGCCCACTAAACCTGGTTTTAATTTTTTTTATTTTTATTATAAATTAGTGGGTTCTATTAGTACTAAAATAATGTCTTTTTACGATTCTCGGGTTAATTGAATGTATAAATCACATCAAATAGCAATATCTTTGACTTGGTGTGTGTGACCAATATCAATACAACTAATGCATGATCAAGTGTTCTACCTACTAATAATATCAAAATGATATAATGATAATAATAATAAATTTATCCAAAAATAAATTGTAATTGTTAAACAATAATCTCTTTTTGGGACTATCGTGTAACTTGAAAAAAACCAATGGACAAAAAAAAAAAAAAAGGCCTAAAATTTAATATCGGGTTAAGTGGGCAACAAAACCCAGTGATCGGGTTTGATTGCCCACTAAACACGATGTTAAATTTTTTAATTCTTATTATTTTTTCTATAAATTAATGGGTTCCATTAGCATTAATGGGTTCCAAAAATAAAAGTGTAACTTTAAAATGGTAATCTCTTTTTAGGACTATCGCATAATTTGAAAAAAAATAATATGGAAAAAGAAAGCCTAAAATTTAAAATCGAGTTTAATGGGAAACAAATTAGGTGACCGAATTGTTAGATATGAGCCCTGAAGACCAATTCTAGTGACACAAAGGGACTTGATATTGTAATTTTTTAAATATTATTTAAATGACAAGTTTATATTTTTATTTAAATTGCAACATGGTTTAAATTAAAAAAATATATCCATTAGTATAATAAGGAGTGGATACCATTTTTAAGAATTAAGAATACGAGTTACGGATAATCCATAATTTGTCATACTATAAACAAGTTTCTGACCATAGAGTTCCTAATCGGATAATAGCAACTCGTAAAAGCCAGCATATCGTATTCCTCTTTGTTCAGTATGAGATGCTAAAACTTAAGGTTGGTGAGTCTCATGTCATTCTATATGAGATATAGAAGGAAGATGAGTGGGTGCTCGTTACAAGAATGAGTTCACTAAATGAGACTGTTAACATTGAATCATATGGGTTATTTCTCACGGGTCAATAATTCAATGTTAGCTGCGGATGTACAACTAGTCTTTAGACCTGAGATGATATGGATATCTATGTATTGGTGGATTAGAATATCATCGATATTATATGGTTGTTCTAATCAAGAATAATCATATGTATCTATGTGCCTAATTCAGTTATACATGAGGTATGTGTGCATCATACATGAAATCTATCACCTCGAAATTTATAAGGAGGATATTCTATGGGATCTAATAATCACTTGACGATAAATTCTTAGTCAAGGTAATATGATGATGGAATTTGTTCCATAAGGGTTGTCATAATTAATCAAGATTAATTTTGGATTTGGTCATATGACAAGATTAAGAGATTCGAGCTGATCATGATCTCATATTTTGTCAGGATCTAAGACATAGAAGGACCGTATTATATGGTAACATCATAAAAGGTTCACAATACCTGCTTCAGAATAAATTGGGTAATCATGACATATTACTAGATGTCACTCATGATTTACAAGAATTAATCGTTGATTATTCTCATTGCCAATTTATTAGTGAACCTAAAAAGTCCCACCCAAAAGAAATCACTTTCAAAGAGAATGAGGATAAATTAGTAATTTTATAATTACTAATAATAGTGTATTTATTTAGATAAATAATAATAATTAAATAATTATACTATTAATATAATTATTTAATCATTAATTGGATTGGACTTTTTGCTAGCACACTAGGTTTGGTCCAATAACACTATTAGATTAGATTTAGCACAACTAAACTCAATTGAATTAGGCTTGGCCCAATAGCATTAAATGGAATGGGCTTGGGAAACCCAACCCATTAAATGAGTAGGGTTATGTTGGAGCTTTATAAATAGCTCCATTAACCCTTCATTTCTCCTTCTTGAAAGCCTTGTGAATTGAGAGAGTTTTTGAAGAAATGTGTGTGAATCCAAGAAAGTAAGTTAGAAATTTTTGAGAAAAATTTCTTCTACTTCTCTTTCTCTTGATATTATTTGATAGAAGTGATTTTGGGTGGACCGACTCAGCATCCTACACTTGGAGGATTATACGGTAGGAAATCTAACGGTAAAATCAGATTTCATCAAAGAGGTAACCTTTCGTTTTTAGCTTTCAATTTGTAAACCATAATTTCTAAAACATGGGATACATGCAAATTAAATTTTTTATTTCGCTACACATATGATAAGGTCTATGTAAACCCAACAGTGGTATCAGAGCCATCATTTTTCAGATTTATGGTTTTGTTCATGTGATTATTAGACATTGTTCCTTCCTAACTAAAGGGAGGGGTCGGAGACGGGATCGTGATAGCAGGGAGCGGGCTCCGGTGAGGGGTCTATCTAGGGGGTGGCTGGCACCTACAAGCACTCGGACGCTTAAGTGAGTGATAGAGTAAAGAAATGACAGTGTATCGGTAGGTTAGAGAGCAAAACATACTTTGGCTCTAAAAAGAGCTAGTTGATATAGGGGGAGGAGATATCTTCCTACATGTATGGGTCGTGTGTTTGCAAGTGATGAGACTAAGTATACAGCGCCAATGGAGGTTCCCAGGTGGCAGCATGGTGTCGACAGGACCCTCATTAATGTGGATGGGATTCGCCATTAATGAGGATAGGATTTAAGCAGGCAGGCAGATACACAGTAGAGGATGCAATGATGTTGCTATAGGTTGGGTTAAGGCCAGGATCGGGCTGAGATAGAGATGGGTTGAGACTGGACCATGAGAGATGGGTTGAGATTGGGCCATGAGAGATGGGAAGAGATTAGGCTGGGAAATGGGCCAAATTGGGCCTGGACGGTCCACAACCCCTCAGGTCGAATGCTTGAGAAGTGAGTGTTCAAGCTAGAGAAGGAAAGTTTGGGTAATTTGTTGCATACATTAGTTTTGGAGAGTTGGATTGTCATTAGGGACTGGCCAAGATGGATGGTCAAGTTGACGCATGGTCTAGTTTGAACAAGATGTTGGTACTAAAGGCATCTGGACTCGGCTTGGCCTCTATGGTAAAGCATTTCTTTTTATGCTTTGATTCGTGGTGCGCGTAATGCACATGGTTTCGATATTCGAGGTGTTATGCTTGAGAGGGCCCGAGGTGACATCTAGGTGTGGTGGCTAGCTGATTTATCTTGAATGTGCATAGGTGGAGTTTTAGGCTGTTGTTGGGACGTACTCAGGGCATAGCCGAGCTTGCGCTTGGTTTTTGCTACCCAAATTTGGAAGGTAGAGGAAACAATCAAGCTACCCTCACCGAGGATTGAATATGCTTTTGGGAGTGGTGCTCTAGTTATGGTTGGCTTCTTAACTCGTAAGATTGGGACCGGATTTGGGGGCGGGGGAAGTCCCCCCAATGTTCTGACATACGATGGGTGAAACTTCAGGATATGGAGCGTCATGCTTAGGAGACGCAGTGTTGTAGGTACAAGTGATAGCTTAGGATTTCCTTTGAAAGGTTGAACACGCATTGCCGTAGGTGCGAGCGGGGGCTCATGATTTCCTTCGAGAGGTTGAATGCGCAGTGTTGTAGGTATGAGTGGCGACTCATGATTTCCCTCGAGAATCTGAATGTGCAACAGGTGGCATGCCACTGGCGGTTGCTAAGTGCCTGATGGCATTTTGCTTTCTTCTAGACGCGCTGTATGGGAATAGTATAAAGGGTGTGTCCCCTTTTGGGTTTTCTATCGCTACTTCTTCCTTCTTGCTTCTAGGGTGCACTACTTTCCTAAATCTTTTTCTTTTAATTGTTACTTGAGGCGAAATGGCTTCCTGGCTTAGCAGAGAAATGCTGAAGGATATCTTCGACGGAAAGAGAGAGGCCTCTAGTGGCATCGGTAGGGGAGGCGCCTCTTCCCCCACTGTGGGTCTTACATCTTTCGTCGTGTCACTCCTTTTGCCTACTTCTAGTCTCGTCTCGGTGTTACATTATGAGAAACCTATTACTGATGAGAGGTGGTTATCGATTAGGAAATGCCCACGGGAAGTTGGAGGGGTTGGACCATCTGCTGACATGCCTTTTGTGGGCGTGTCTGACCCACCTACTTCAGGGGATCGACTGGAGGCATATCGCCGAATGGAGGATCAGGCTTTAGGGGTAAGGACGGAATGTTATGCACTGGAGTTTGGGTTCCGAACAGAGATAGCTGATCTCAAACGGTTGCATCGAGATAAGATAAAACGGGTTCAAGAGGTTGTAGAAAGCAAGTTGAGGGATGCAATGGCTATGGCGTCGATGACCGGCTTGAGCCGACGGGTAGAGGAAGCAAAAGTGTCGTTGGTTCGCTGCCATGAGGTCATAGGTCGACTCAGCTGCCAGTGCGATGATGCTAAGTTGGAGCTTCATCACTCAAGGGTGGAGGTTGCCCATCTGCGAGCTGCAATTGGGGTCGCTCAAGTGGAGGCAGACGCCGGTAGGGCTCAAACAATAAAGGCTGTAGATGGGTATTTGGAGGGTTATGAGGAAGCCTTACTCTACATTAGGACTTTGTTTCCGGTTTTGGACTTGTAGCCTTATAAGCCCTTTATGAGGGTCGAGGATGGTCGACTTGTTGATCCGTTCGAAGAGGGGCGTACCGTTAGTACTTCAAGGGGAATTCCGAGTGCCGAGGCAGACTAGGTTGAGGAAGGTGTTGCCAACATAGTGGAGCCTTGGGCTTAGTCAGGTTAACTTTTTCCGTTTTTCCTACCTTGTAGTAGTGTAGGTTTTCTAGTGTTTTTGGCAGCCATGTTTTACTAGGTCTTGTAATATTACCGCTTGTTGACTCTGCCAATGAAATAAAAGGTTTCCTTATTGTTGGGGGTATTCTCATTTCCTCTGGCTTGGTTTATTATGCTTTTCCTAGTTGGGTTAAGGCCCTTAGGGGCTAATGCAGTGATCCCAGCGCTAGGGCTGGTGCTTGGCCTTAGGGCTTGGAGAAGAAACGTTTGTTGACTCGACTCCATGGTATTACAGGAGTGTGAGGGAATTGTGCGTGTGACACGGGATTTAAGGTTATAAATAAGGTAGGTTTTTGGTGGCAGCGTTAGGTGCGCCGCTCTTTACGAGATGTTTCTTCAGGGTTTTCTATTGAGCGCGTGGAAATGGTTAATTGGCCATAGTGGGGGTGACCTTTTGGTTTTCGAGGCGGGGGTATGATCGTATCAATAGCATGATTTTTGAAGTCTGATCATATTGATTTTTAGGAGACGATGAGGGTCTTCTGATCGTTGGGTAACCATGCCTATAAAATAGGGGAGGGAAGCCCTTGGTTTCTTCCAATGTTACTGCTCGTTTTGTGCGCTAACTCTAGGAAGTTGGGGAAACAAGGCTGATGGTCTATAGTCGGGGTTCTTTATTTGAAAGGGTCGCTTCAGCTAGCAGTATCGCCGATGGGGTTGAAATCGGAGCAATGGGGGCCAAGAAGTTTGAAGTAAAGTGTTCTTGGATGAGAGCAATACTAGGATGGGTGAGGCACGATACATCTAAAATGGGTGATGTGGTTTTCTTGGAGTTTGCCTCCCGGGGGGGGAGGGAGCACCGTGCTCCGGCATCTGACTATTTCGATGTTTGTCGCCGGCGTCATCAAGCTAGATACTGGGGGTCGCTCGACCGCTCCAAGGTTAAAAGTGGGAGATCTTCACCTCGCACAGGCGCTAGGCCTTCTTGGATTTTCTTCGGGAGTAATTACCAGACCAGCAGAATTCGACCCCTTTGTCAGGGATAGGATGTCTGGCAATACAAAAAGAGTTTCAGCCTTTGCCAAGCAGCCTGTGGGGAAAGCCGTTACTAATGATTATAGGGGGAGCATGTCCCACAACAATTGCTGCTTGGCTTTACTTTTACTTCGGGTGTGATTTTAGGTCGCCTCCGACGTTTGTGCTTTATCATGGGTGTAGCGTGATAAGCGAGTGTAACATAAAATTACTGCATATATGAATCTTGTAATCAAATGTAAGTTTCGTAATGAAATGTAGGTGTCTTCTGGATACTTTATTTTTTGTTCTGTCTTGCATGCTCTTTTTAGTAGCGTCTCTTAGTATTCTTAGACCTGTGTCTGATATAAAGCACAGGGTCTGGCATGCCTATCTGATACAAGGCATGACTTTAATGTTGGACTAAGGTTGGCTCGACATCTGTGATGCCCCGTCCCCACTGCTGGGTGCCACCGTGACCCAAGGTTACATCAAGAGGTCCCACTCCGGAGACCGGCTATGCCCTAACAACAGAAGAATGAAAATAATGCGAGCGCCCTGGGTGGGGTCTAGGCTTCACCGCCTCCGACCATCGAGAACTCGAGCTCTGAGACTTATAGGCAGTGGAAGGACACTCGAGTCTCGAATCTGACCTGTGCCTTATGAGCAGATTAATAAACTGCAATTAGGGTATATCACAACTTACTCACACAAAATACTCATTAAAAGTAACAAGTTCAACTGGGAAATACAGACAGCGTTCAACAGAACCACAAAATAATTACATGGCAGACACGAGTTACTAGGCCGCATTCCCATCATGGGTTGCCATTTTCATCATTCAGCTGATCTTCGGCATACACTATCTTTCCCTTACGAGATCCCGAATTATCTGTGTGGTCAGTGGGAATGAAAGGGGTAAGTCCTAGGACTTAGTAAAGGTAATATGCAATGCAGTAAATTATTAAGCATGACATCTTAGATAAATATAAAGTGCAACATGCATGCAAGCCTGTCCACTGCACCTATCTCAGGCTCTAAGTGGCCCTTAATGGTTTCCTCCAAGACCTTATCTTGAGACTCCCACGGTCAGAAATCCACAGGCTCATGCCTAGGCACTCCCCCGACATTTTATGCAAGCCATGACAAAAATAATTTACACACAAAGCATATTAAACCCTTACCTCGAGATACGTGTCGCCTGATAGTTTGTACTGTTGACACACTCAAAATCCCTATATGTACAACAAAATTAATTAAATAAATCCATGGCAACCATTCTACAGAAATCCTCCCATAAATACCACTAAATTATTTTACTAGGTTAATTTACTAACTAACTAGCTTATCAAGTTAACTAGTTTAACTAAAAATTAGGTTTGAAATTAATATACCTCACTGCCTAAAATTCCTTTTCAAGCTCTCAACCACCTCTCCTGCTTTCCTCACTTCATGCCTTCCATTTAATTCCCATGCCCACCTATTTATAGCCTCAGCTGCCCCTTGTTTCCACATCCAAATCCATGGTCTCATCCATTATTTTATCCTCACAAAACACAAGGCTAATTATGTCTCTGCAAAGCATCATCATTTTATTCCTTCAATTTCCTAGGAGATGGTAGTCCACTATTGAGTACAACATCATTCATGTTCTCCTCAAGTTCTAAGAGTATTTGCAATATAGCATATTATAATATTCCTCAAGTAAAACCACTATTTCACCCATAGACTTAGCCATGCGTACATATACATGTTATAAAGCTTATTTGCACACCCATATAACATATGCCTCACAGCACACACGGACATATAATTTATTATATAATAAAAAAGTATATATAAATTCATAAATTATATTCATACTCTCACTTCAACCTATGCACATTATGATTACGTCATCAAATATCAATTTTATTTAAATTAAAATATCAAAATTCCAAAATTTATTTCAAGGTTTACTCGATAAAGGCCGATTTCATCCTTGCGCTTACACGGGATCTTTATTCCACCCAAAAATACTTCAGGGTTGCCTCACTGGAAAAATCAAACCACCCTAGGGTCTCCTATGACCATTCAGTACCAATCATCCATTCAGGCTTATACACAAATTATTCCAGAATTTATTTTCAGTTTGACTGTTTCCAGCATCATTAGTCTCACCTCGAGACGCTTATCAATCTCATGCCCTCTTCCCTAGACATCCAAGTCCTAAGGCATTTCCTATCATTGATTCAACAATTTATTAATTATTTCCAAAATCAGGGATGTTACAACGTCCTATGCACCTGTTTGATACAAGACGTGGCTCAATGGGGTCGAGGGAGGCTTGAGGCCGTAAAACAGTGATAGGGCTATGCTAGAGGTTCGCACAGGATGAACTAACCATGTCGATCTAGGTTCCGAGCACGATTTAAAGGACGATCAAGTCTGGATAGAGGTCATGTACGCCTGTCTGATACAAGACATGGCTCGATAGGGCCGAGGCAAGCTCGAGGCCCTAGAGTAGTGATGAGGCTGTGCCCGAGGTCCGTGTAAGGCGGACTGACCATGTCGATTTGGGTTCCGAGCAATGTTTAAAGGAGGATCGAGTTTGGTTCGAGGTCATGTGTGCCTGTTTGATACAAAGCATGGCTCGATAAGGCCGAGGCAGGCTCGAGGCCCTGGAGCAATGATGGGGTTGTGCCCAAGGTTTGCACGGGGCAAACTAATCGTATCAGTCTGGGTCTCGAGCACAGTTTAAAGGAGGACCAAGTTTGACTCGAGGTCTTGTGCGCCTGTTTGATACAAGGCGTGGCTCGATAGGGTCGAGACAGGATATAGGCCTTAGAGCAGTGATGGGGCTGTGCCCAAGGTCCGCGGGGGCGAACTAACCTTGTCGATCTGGGTCCTAAGTATGGTTTAAAGGAGGACCGAGTCTGGCTCGAGGTCCTGTGCATCTGTCTAATACGAGGCATGGCTCAATAGGGCCGAGGCAGCTTGAGGTCCAAGAATAGTGATGGGGCTATGCCCGAGGTTCGCGCGAGGTGGACTGACCATGTCAGTTTAGGTCTCGAGCACAGTTTAAAGAAGGACTAAGTTTGGCTCGAGGTCTTATACATCTGTTTAATACAAAGCGTGGTTTGATAGGGCCGAGGCAAGCTCGATGCCCTAGAGCAGTGATGGGGTTGTGCCCGAGGTTCGTGCAGGGCGAACTGACCATATCGGTCTAGGTCACGAGCATGGTTTAAAGTAAGACTGAGTCTGGCTCGAGGTCTTGTGCACCTGTCTGATACAAGGTGTGGCTCGATAGGGCTGAGACAGGCTCAAGGCCCAAGAACAGTGACGAGGTTGTGCCCGAGGTCTGCGCAGGGCAAACTAACCATGTTGGTCTATGTCCCGAGCACGATTTAAAGGAGAACTGAGTCTGGCTTGAGGTTTTGTGCGCTTGTCTGATACAAGGCGTGGCTTGATAAGGCCGAGGCAAGCTCGAGACCCTAGAGCAGTGACGGGATTGTGCTCGAGATCCGCTAGGGGCGAACTGACCATGTTGGTCTAGGTACTGAGCATGGTTTAAAAAAGGATCAAGTTTGGATCGAGGTCATTTGTTGCTAACACTCGCATTGAATGAATTATGGGTAGTAAAAATGAGGGATTTCTAAGTGCTTTGTGGCTTCCGTTGATTTTTCTAGTGTCGCGTTTGCAAGGCCGACCCTACCCTTAAGCCATTTATGCCATGGCATTAGGACTCTCAAATTGGAAGGCCCCAAATTTTAGAAATTTGTAATATTTATATATATTTTTATTTTTTTAATAATTAATATTTTACTAAAAATTAAATATAAAACATTTTAAATTTTTTTTAACTTCTTTCACCATTTTTCATTTTTTAACTATTACTGTGGTGTTCCACATAAAACCCATGATTTATTAAATAAACTTGATTATAGAGATTTAATCAATAATTTTGTATCTCAAAAGGGAAGAAAATTGATTTTATATAAAGGTGAATATAGTCCAACACATATTTGTAGAATAAAAAGTTGTTACTGGTGAATTTTATCCTTTAATATTATCAGTTTAATGTTATGTTTTGTTTCTCTCTATAAGAGAATCATGAATATATAGTTTTTTGCTCGCATTGATCTTCTTAGACTTTCAAGAAAAATTAGTTTTATTTTTCTTTGTTTATTGTTGTAAGTTGTTTGGCTTTTTTTCTTATCTCTAAGACATTATATTTTAGTTGAAAATTTATTATCGTTAAGAGATTATTATATTTTGTAGTTGATTGAATTTTAATTTTTTTATTTAATAAAATGATGAAATATTTATGTAAAAAAATATATTATTTATTTTTTTATAAAAGAATTAATACTGAAAGGTCTCAACAAACCTTTTCGCCTAAAGCCCCCAACTCTGTTGAGCCGGGTCTACGCGTTTGTAATGAATTTCTCTCTGTATATTGCCTTTGAAAAGAATTGTGATTTTTATCATGTTATTTAAGAGTTCTCTACATAAATTCTTGTGTTTCTTATATTTCTCTATTATTACTTTGATATTTGTATATATAAAAGGGTGGATGTTGACTCCTTAATGGAGGTGGAGGATTTGATTTGGGTGGATTTTGAGAGTGAAGAATTTAATTTTCTCTAAAATTAGTTTAGAGGTCTAATTCATTTCATTCCCAATAATTTGAGTGTTAAATTGGGCCCAACCGCCCAAGAGTGGTATTTGAGCGTGCATGGAGGAGTTTGTTTCAGTTCCTAATTAAATTGCCGCCTTTTGCTGTTTTGCATCTCCGTAAATAGAATCATCCATCGCGTTCTCTCCAAACTTTCTCGATCTGTTTGTCGATTTCTTATTGTAATAACATATCAGACATCCCGTTATTTTCTCTAATTCACCGCACCGGCCCAGAACTAACCCAATATCATTAAACGTCTGATATCAACATGGCCCAGGACAAGGCCCAGATTTTACACTAATGTACATGCAGCTATTTATCCTAAAAAGGAAATTAAAAGGCTATTTATGAAGAAGAACAATCTAGATTTTTATTCAATCAATAATAGTGTAAGTTACTTTTATCAATAATAATAATAATAATTATAACATCCCACTCGAGCGATAGGAAGAACCAGAACAACTTACCTTGATGGGCCTACGCGAACTTTCTAAGGGGGCTACCCATCATTGGATTACCTCAGGTTAAACACACTTAACTTGGGAGTTCTTTGCCAACATTCAACCCAAAAGGTATCCAGCTAGTGTTGTTTCCTTTCTTACACTATTCTCGATATATACTAACTTCTCTAGGCTCTTGGAATATTACATTCTCCCCTCCTTAAGCACATGACGTCCTCGTCATGTGATCTTACAACCGGTCCCAAATCTCCCCCCTTGCATGGCCGATGTGGGATTCGCCTAAGATGCCTACACGTACCCCTCATAGGGGCCTACACACACTCCCATCGGGACTCAGCCTCCTCGCTAAGGTTTGCCCCACCATCGCACTCAGAGGCTCGGGGGTCGGCTCTGATACCACCTGTAACATCCCGTTCGAGCGATAGGAAGGACCGGAACAACTTACCCTGATGGGCTTACACGAAATTCCCAGGGGGTCACTCATCCCTGAGCTGCCCCAACTCAAGGACGCTTAACCCCAGAGTTTCTTGCCTACATTCAGTCCAAAAGGTATCCAACTGATGTTATTTTCTTTCTTACACTATCCTTGATATATACTAACTTCTTTGGACTCTCAAAATATTACAATAATAATAATAATGTAAGTTGCAGTCAATCTTATATAGCTGAACCCGACTTCTTTCAACTGGACCAAGTCCAAGCATGCAGACCCAAAACTAGCCGAACACAACACGCATCATTCTAACATATGCTGGTAATTTAATGTCTGCATGCAGTAGATAAAACTTTTGTTGTTAATAGATTCTATTTATTAATTTGATTTTGAAAAACTTATATCGTATATATATACGTGGTCGCGGTGGTTAATTAAAAGAGTACTTTTGGAGCTAAACTCAGTCTCACCCTCTGCACACAATATATAGATCGAAATGTAATTTCAGTATATATTTTGAATACAATAAGATGATGAATTGTATCATTAATTATTATATATATAGATAGCTACTGGAGAAGGATGGCATAAAAAAGCAAAGTACTGGAGCAGGAGAACATTAATAGAGCACATAATGAGAAAAACCAAGGAATATATATGTAGTGTTCATCAATATCGATGGGTACACTACTCTATCTATAGCGTCATTAATATTGTTATAATAATTAATTCAATCTTTGCATTGTCCTGAAGATAGGTAGCGCCCTGTACCGGCAGCAAGCAGACTACGGCGACTGTCTCAGCAGGATGAAACGACCTCTCCGGTGAACGGCAACCACAAACGACCGGAACTAGCAGAACTCAAGACGGGCTCGCTCTCAGTGATGGAAAAACTCAAGAAAAACAAGTTCTTTCAATACTCAAAGAACAAAACTCGAATGAGAGACAAACTTGAGAAGAGAGAACAACTTGAGAGCTTGTGAAGAAAATGAAAACTTCACACCCATATATATAGGCATCCACCAAACTTTGAGACCAAGCCAATCAAGAAGTGCTTGAAGGCCAAGTATATCTAGAAGAACTTGGGGGCCAAGTTCTTTTAGAACATCTTGGGGACCAAGCAAGAAAGAAATAAAAATAAAAAATAAAAACCAAATGCACACACACACACACACTTCTAACAATCCCCCACATGAGTGTGTGCGCTCAAAAATCATACAAAACGACATGGAGACACTGAGAGCAAATAGACAAGTTATGCATCAACAAGGTGTCTTTTGCACTTGAACCTTCCTTAGTGAATGTCTATCGAATTTACCGAAGAAATAGTGAGACTAGCTCTTGAATTATCCTTCTGAGGGTAAATCGAGACAATAGACATCACACACAACATGTCTTAACCCATTGAGTTCTATACGATTGTATCCATTTTGGTCCTGGATAGCATCCTGGGTTTCATGAGAGCTTTAGAGAACCCAAGCCATTGAACAGTTCTCATAGAAGCGACTCCACTTCTACTCTGATATAGGAAAGCATTGACTAAGAGTACCCTGTCACTACTCCTCTTATATCAAGATGTCAACCTTCCCTTTAACATCGACAGGACACACTCTTCAATTTTTGAGACATGGGAAGAAATAAGAAGTTTCTTAATGTGTCAACTATGACTCATTCCAACCAGTTGGCCAATTTAACCTAGATCTTGGGATCTCTAGTCAACTAGGTTTGGTTACCACCGAAAAAGTCATTTTAAAGGCTTTAACCCCATTCCCTTCGATGTAAATTTGACTTGCTCACGAGTCACTCCTTTCGTCAAAGGATCAGCTAGATTTTCTTTTGACTTCACATAGTCAATGGAAATTATTCCATTTGTGAGCAACTCTCTGACAGTGTTATGCCTGCGCCTAATGTGTCTCGACTTTCCATTGTAGACACTATTCTTAGCCCTCATTGAGGCAGCTAAGTTATCACAGTATATGTAAATGGCGTTAACAGGCTTTGGCCATAATGGAATGTCTTCGAGAAAATGGCGACGCCATTCAGCTTCTTCGCCTGCTTTGTCCAAAGCTATAAACTCTAACTCCATAGTTGATCGTGCTATACACGTCTGCTTTGAAGACTTCCACGACACGGCAGCACCACCTAGGGTGAACACATACCCACTGGTTGATTTAGTCTCTAAGCTATCGAAGATCCAATTAACATCACTAAATCCTTCCAGTACATGTGGATATTTTGTATAGTGCAATCCGTAGTCCAGGGTGTACTTCAAGTACCTAAGTACCCTGACCAATGCACCCCAGTGGTCATGCCCAGGATTGCTCGTGTATCTTGCTAGCTTGCCTACGGAGTAGGCGATGTCAGGTCTAGTACAATTCATGATGTACATCAGACTCCCAATAACTCGGGCATATTCCAGAGAAGATACACCTTCATCATGATTTTTCTTTAATTTTGAATTTGGATCAAACGGAGTAACTGCTGGCCTACTCTCGAAGTGACCAAATCTTCTCAACACTTTCTCTATGTAATGACACTGAGAAAGTACATACCCTTCAGAATTCCTTATTATTCGAATTCCAAGAATAACATGAGCAAGACCAAGGTCTTTCATGTCAAAATGAGAGTTTAACATCTGCTTTGTGGATTGTATGACACTTTGATTTGTGACCATTATCAGCATGTCATCCACATACAGGCATACAATGACACATTCTTGGTTTATGTTTTTCACATAAACACATTTATCACACTCATTTATCTTAAATCCATTTAACAACATTGTGTGATCAAACTTCTCGTGCCATTGTTTGGGCGCCTGTTTCAACCCATAAAGAGACTTTATTAATTTACAAACCTTCGTTTCATGTCCCTTTACAACAAACCCTTCAGGTTGTTCCATGTAGACTTCTTCTTCTAAATCTCCATTCAGGAATGTTGTTTTTACATCCATTTGATGTATCTCCAAATTGTATAACGCTGCAATAGCAATCAGCATCCTAATAGACGTAATTCTCGTCACTGGAGAATACGTGTCAAAGAAGTCTTGTCCTTCTTTCTGACGATAGCCTTTAGCTACCAGCCGAGCTTTGTACTTATCAATAGTACCATCAGCCTTTAATTTCTTTCTAAAAATCCATCTGCACCCAACTGGTTTACACCCAGGTGGCAAATTGACCAATACCCAAGTATTGTTTTGCAAGATGGAATCCATTTCACTATTAATAGCCTCTTTCCAATAAGGAGCATCAGGAGATGTCATTGCATCACCATATGTTTGCGGCTCATCTTCTAACACAAAGGTTAGGAAATCTGGGCCAAAGGAAGAGGCCTTCCTTGCCCTTTTGCTTCTTTGAGGCTCGATGTTAGTTTCCTACTCATCTTGGCCTTTTGAAGAACTTGCTTCATGAGTTCTCTTGGAACCACTCGCACTAGGTTTATCTCCCTTAAAAAGGAAGATGTTCTCAAAGAACTCCACTTCTATAGATTCCAGAACCATATTGACATTAATGTCAGGAATTTTTTATTTTGTTACCAGGAACCTATAGGCAGCACTATGCGAGGCATAGCCTATAAAGACGCAATCAATTGTTTTTGGACCAAGTTTAGTCCTTTTAGGTAAAGGAACCTGCACCTTAGCCAAACACCCCCACACTTTTAGGATTTTATAGGAGGGTTGCCTATTATTCCACACTTCATAAGGCGACCTGCCAGACTTCTTATGTGGAATTCTATTCAATATAAAATTTGCAGTAAGCAACGCTTCCCCCCACAAATTATGGGGTAAACCAGAACTATTTAACATGCAATTTATCATGTCCTTCAAAGTTCGGTTCTTCCTTTCAGCTACACCATTTTGTTGTGATGTATAAGGTGCTATCGTCTGATGGATTATACCATGAGATTCACAAAACTCAGATAATGCTGATGATTCATACTCACCACCCCTATCTAATCTGAGCACCTTAATTTTATTTCCCAGTTGATTTTCAACTTATGCCTTAAATGTTTTAAAAACATCAAAGGTCTCATTGATAGAGCGCATATTTTCATATTATTTAGCCCTCATATTTAGTCTTTTTGCACGTTAGTTGTGTCATTTTATTCATCTTGATTTGTTTTATTTTATTTTATAGGAATTGGGCTTCACACTGTTTTATCTTATTTTGGACAGATTTGGGCTTCCTGGGTCATGAGGAATTTTGATGGGAAGAAGGGAAACAAGGAGATTGGAGACAAAGAAGCAAAAGTGTGCTGACAGATTTGACCTTCTATGCTTCTTTCAAGTTTTTGGCCAAGTTACAGTCCTAGAACGTGAATTATGTCTTCATAGATATTGTAGAGGACTTCTTAGGATTTCTGTAATGGTATGGTAGGTCCAAATCCAAGTTCTTTTGGGCCTCCAAACATCGCTTCAAAGTCGGGACCAGAAAGCAGGGTTAAATTAGGAAAGCTGCACAGATGCTGAATCCTTAAAAGGCCATAACTTGGGCGTCCGATATCCAAATCAAGTGATTTAAAAGCCCAAATTCATCTAATCTTCCTGATCTACAATCTTGATGAAGGGGCCGAATCCCAGAACGCATGATATCCTATTTGAAAATGGCTGTGAAGTTGCGGTAACTTAGGGTTTCCTCCCTAAGCTCTATTTAAGCACATTAAGTGGCCGATTTTGGGGGTGGCCGATTTTGGGAGATTTCTCACGATTTAAACCAAGAAGATGGAAGGATAATTTGCTTGTGATTCGCTACATTCTCGTACCCCTTGCCCAGTTTGAGTCTCGGTCATATTGTTGAATCCGGTTTGGAACTCGATTTTCATGTTTTTATTGATGATTATGTTTCTTTTCCTTCTCTAAGTTTATGTATGTTTCTTTTATGCGATTGTGTGAATGCATGCATGATCTTTGGATGGGTTTAATTGATGTACTCAGTTGAGGCTTTGATTAGAAAGAAACGGAACGGTATATTTGTATGAGCGATTGCTCGATTTGGTTTAATCTTTTACGGTTGTAGAAGAGTTTTTCAAATCAAAAGAAAATCAAACCAAACAGATTATTTTCATAAGTGAGACGAGGATTACCGTGGTAAGGAGGTACGGTTTGTAGCGGGTTACGTTTTGTTTCATTCTTGAGCGTTTTTAATTTCGGTTTTTATCAAAACCCCCCCTCGTTTAATCTTGTTTTGACAGATCCGTTTGAGGTTCGTTGGGAGACGACTTTGGGTTGCACCCTTATTGCAAATCCGAATCATTATTCATCTAATCTATCGATGTTCGACAGCACCGATCACTCATCTTTACTGCGTAGTAAATATGCATAGCAATATTTACTGCAATCGTCAATAAATGTGACAAAATAATTCTTTCCACCTCTAGTGGGGGTACTTTTCATGTCACAAACGTCACTGTGAATTAGGTCAAGTAATTCACTATTCCTTTCCACAGATGGAAACGGCTTTCTTGTAAACTTTGATTCAACACAAACTTCACATTTGTGTCCCTTATCAATGTTAAAACTAGGTAATAACCCTAGATTAACCATTCTTTGGAGGGAACGATAATTGACATGTCCTAATCTTGAATGCCAAACATCACACTACTCAACAGTATAAGCAGAAAAGTCATTCTTATTGATCTTCTTAGGCACTTGGGCCTGTACATTCAACTTGAACATGCCCTCATCTAGATATCCCCGACCAACATACATTCCCCCCTTTGTAAGAGTAAACTTATCAGATTCAAAAACGAGTTTAAACCCATTTTTGTTCAACAGTGTTCCAGACACCAGATTCTTGCGAATCTCAGGCACATGCCAGACATCTGTGAGGGTCAGGATCTTCCCAGATGTCCATTTTAGCAGCACCTTGCCCTTACCTTCCACAGTTGAGGCTGCGGCATTTCCCATGTACACCTTTTTAGTGCCATCCATCTTCCCATAAGTTGAGAACAAGGATTTATCCTTGCAAATGTGCCTTGAAGCACCCATATCGATCCACCAGCCTTTAGCGTTATCAACCATGCAGACTTTAGTGATGACTATAACAAGCTCATCATCTTCCACCATATTTTTATAAAAAGGCTTAGACTTGCGCTAGTTGCTACCAGAGCTTTGACCTTTCTTATGTCTGCAATCCACAGCCCTATGGCCTGTCTTACCGCATACCCAGCAGGTGCCTTGAATGCGTTTGTTGGCAGTGGTCTTCTTTGGTCCCAGCGACCCGCTTACTCTCTTGCCTTGCTGCTTCTTAGGCTGAGATTTGAAAGCCTCAGCTAAGTGAGCCTTAGCTTCATATCTATCTGAGACTTTATCTCCTTTGCGGTTGTCTTCTTCAATACGAAGATGAAGAGCTAGATCTTCCATAGACAGCTCCTTGCATTTGTGCTTAAGATAGTTGTCCGCCTAATTCTATCCCGCAAGTGGACGGATCGTGACAAGTAATACAGTGATGAATAGAGTGTCGTACCCACGAGGACTAACTTTTGACGTTTACTCTAACTGATTTAACTTTAACCTAACACACACATTAACAAAGAATTCAACTATAATGAAAACTAATTTATGAATAAAAGATGCAAACAAAATAATTCCTTTGATTTAAAACTCACAAGACTAAGGCACTAGGGTTTGTGAATCCACCATCGGCCTTCTATGATTCAATTATTCGTTACTCGGGTCTTGCTACTCCTTATCTTAGGTTGAAAATCGATGATCCAATCACAACCAAAAGCCTCTCTCGATGGTCATTCAGTTCTATGAATATATATGAGATTAACTATCTCTAGCCAACCTTCGAACATATAAACATGCATTCAATCACGGAGATCATCACAAAATGATTTCATAGGGCATAACGGTATCTCTACCTATTATAAGACCCTATGTTGTTTGCTACCATGTCTAATCCATATTGAATCTCTCGAAAGCAATACAAATCACAAATATGTTCCAATGGTGATCAAGCATCAAAACAACATTATGAACATAACAAACAATCAACTCGAATGTATAAGAAAATAGCAAATCGAATAACTTTAAATCAAACCATTAGAAGTCGAGGTTTCATCATTCACCCTAGTTAAAAAAACTTAGCTATGCATGCTCTCAATCAAAAGAAAAGGAAAAGAGTTGGAATCCATAGCAAAGAACGAAAAAAGAAAAGAAAAGAAAAGAAAAATACAACCCCAGAGTAGTCTTTAATCTTCCATCCGCTTCTCTTCTCTCCCAAAAGACTCCCCAAAAGACTCAAGAATAAGTCTTTATATAGTTCTCTTTTAGGTTATCAAAGTCCCACACCTTAAAGGAGTCTATTTCTCTTTTATTTGGGTTGAAACGGGCTTAAAACGGTCTTTTCACGAAGCTTTGAACCCTACCGCGGTCCTACCACGGTATGCTTGTTGATGCAGACCCGTGAGCTCCAGAAAGTAATTCCTAAAACGGTTCTACAGCGGTATGCATTCCGCTGTAGGACCGTGAGCTCCAGAAAGCAATTCCTAAAGCGGTCCTACAGCGGTATGCATTCCGCTATAGGACCGTGAGCTCCAGAAACTAAACCTTATAGCGGTGCTACAGCAGTATGCATTCCGTTGTAAGACCGCTAGCCTTCTTCTTTAGCCTCTTGCTTTATCATCTTTAACTTCTTGCTCTCGATACTCTTTTGCTTTCTTTTAATTCGAAACCCGACCATGCCTCCAAGCTTCATTTCATTCCCATCATGCACCAAAATCACTCTTTTTGCTCCATATCCGGTTTAACCCATGCTCCACATCTACATAACCATATATAGAACCAAATCAAGTAGAAATCATGCTCATTGAATGTATTAATGCTAAGTTTATAGACCAAAATAAGTGTATAAAAGACACTTATCAAATACCCTCAAACTTAGACTCTTGATCGTCCCGAGCAAGATTATTGACTCAAATAAATCATCCCTCAAGTAGAGAATAGTTAATATTTCAAACTCACTCACAAGTTGGATAGCCTTTCAAGTAGCCTCAGATTTTGGTACCATTCTTAATTCACACAGAGTTTTCTAGTAACGCTACACAAATGTTTTGGACCTTCCATGTTTTGACGTGTGTGTGTGCGAATCCTGTCAGGTACAATATCATGCATAAGGTTGTTGGTATCTCGACCCTTTGATTGTTATGTACACTTTCCCGCTCGTGATATGCACTCCACCCCCAAACTTGGTCTTTTCATTCAGTGCTTAGGTGCTCTCAATCACTCTTTTCTTTCTTGTTCAAGTTTGGTTGGACTCGGCCAAAAATGACATTGTCTTAGTTTGTGAAGACTCTCCTTTATTTTGAATGGTTCGGCATGCTAACATCCACTAGACAGTCAAACTCACCAGTTTTCTCAATCCCTAAGAGTTACAAACATCGGCACCATTATTGAGATTTTTTTTTTTTCGCTGAACGAGTGCATTTTATGCTCCATCTCGTTTTTTTTTTTTTATATATCTTATGTGCAAGCCTTTACTCCATTAAGCTTTCTGAATGACCTTTGTAACGAGCTTTCAGCCGATGACTCCCAAGCCAAATGACCACGGGGCATCAGGTTTTAAGATACCCCTACGGGCATAATCACTCAAGTCATTCAGGCTACAAAGAAAGGTATAAGATATACGCAAGTTCAAATTTAAAATGGTGTACGACATAGTGACATAGGGATTAGATCACTAGCCTATGGTCATTGCTTAGCTTCCTTTAGTATGCCTAACACATTCCACATAAAGCACGGAGTCAACACATTCCTCAACATTTGTCATCATGGCTCAACCTTCCCCAAACTTTTCTTTTCATAATGTTTGATGATTGAGTTGCTCACAAAGTTGGTTTAAGGGAAAAAGTCTATATGGAAACCTATGTATTTAACCTCCTGACACTTGTGCTCAAACATTCGTCTAACATGGATAATGAATCACAAAACAAAATAAGTAGCATCACTATCTTTACTCGTTTCATCAAAATGGTACCAAATAAGATTCATCATTGATGGCACGTCTACCCAATAACACAAGACAAAATTTTTTTTTTTTAATAACACCATACAACATATGCAAGCTGCCCATAGTGAACCTCCCCCCAAACTTAAACGTTTCATTGTCCCAATGGAATGAAGATAAAGAAAAGGAAGGAGTGTACCCAGTCCATAGTGTCAAGGTTGTGATGGTAGATAGATCAACACATGCTCGTTTTGAGGTATTGGAACTTTTGGCAATGGCTTTGCCTTTGTAAGCAGTTGGTGTAGGATGGCTCTTCGATTGCATCATCACTTCTGAAAATGTACCTACAATGCACAAGTTTGAACATGAGAAGGAAACAATGAATCAGAATGACATGAAGTAGACAGAGTCACATGGATGCCCAAACTCCCCTCAAACTTAGACCTCACAATCCCAAACTTAAGGTGCAATGTGCAAGTAAACATTGGTTTGGGCATTTTATCAAGCACATCATATGCATGCTGTTATGATGACCTCAACATTATTTTTGTGCAAAATCTTAAAGAATGACACTCGAACCTAACTCAAAGTAAAGAATAAAAGAGAAAAAAAAATGCATATGCCAATAAATGAAAGAGATAGGAAATTGGGTTGCCTCCCAATAAGCGCTTGTTTAAAGTCATTAGCTTGACTAGGCCTCCATCTTCAAGGAGGCTTGAATACTTTTTCCATCAACATTTTGTGGGTGCCATTTAATGAACTTATTCCTTGAATGTTAGCAACCTTTAATCCAATCCCCTTCTTTTGCTCCCTCAACACCCTTACCAACTTTTTCTTTTCATGACTTGGTGGCTTGGCTTTTGAAGAAGAAGAAACATCCAAATAACACAGTTTGTCTCTTTTTGATAGACCACCTTTTTGCTTCTCTCCCAAAGAGCCCACGACCACAACCTTGTTCTTGACATCCAAACTTTGTTCCTGCTTATCAAAAGAGTTAGCAATGCAATTTTCTTTAAGATCATCAAGTCTCTCTACTAAATCAACAATTCCATCTCTCATTAAAACTTCTTTTTCATTGCCACTAGAATATTTCATAGCCTTAAATACATTAAACGTAACCGTCTCATCATAAATTCTAAGGCTAAGTGTTCCTTGCTGGACATCAATCAAAGCTCTCCCTGTGGCAAGAAAAGGTCTCCTTAAAATTAAGGGCATATCATAATCTTCTTTGATGTCTAGAACAAAGAAGTCAACAGGAAAAATAAATTTATCCACTTTTACCAAAACGTTCTCCACTACTCCCCTCGGATATTTGATACTTCTATCAGCTAATTGAAGAGAAACAGTGGTGGATGTTGGTTCTTTTAATCCAAGCTTCCTGAAAATAGAGTAAGGCATTAGATTTATACTAGCACCCAAATCACATAGAGCTTGTTCAAATAATAAACTACCAATGGTACAAGGAATAGTGAAACTCCCTGGATCTTTAAATTTCGGTGGTAGTTTGTTTTTCAATATAGCGCTGCTCTCTTCCGTTAGCATAACAGTTTCATGCTCCTCCAATTTCCTCTTATTTGAAAGGATCTCCTTCATGAACTTTGCATAGCTGGGCATTTGGGCTAAGGCATCCGCAAACGGTATATTAATATGAAGTTTCTTGAATACCTCTAAAAACTTCTCAAATTGCTTATCCATCTTGTTCTTGCGCAACTTTTGAGGGAATGGAATCGGAGGAACATATGGCCTTACCGGTGGTGGCATCACCTTCTCTTGGAGCCCTTGTTTGACTGACACTTCTAGTTCTTCTTGATTATTTGGAGCTTTAGACTCATTTGATTCAGCTGTTGTCTCTTGAACTTTTGTAGTCTCTTTTGCAACTCCGAGTCTTTTAACATGAATTTCTGGAAGCTGTACCCCGCTCCTTGTTGTGATTGCATTTACTTGCTCCTTTGGGTTCACCTCGATGTTGCTAGGCCAAGTGCTCGGTTGTCTCTCTGTTAGGATTCTTGCTAGCTGCCCAATCTGATTTTCAATATTCTTAATAGCTGCGTCGGTCCGGTCACTTCGTTCTTGAAGCTTTGAAACCACTTCTTCCCATCCTCCTTTTTCTCCTTGTGGTGGCCCTTGTCTTGGTGGATTTTGGATATTCTGAGTATTACCATAAGAGAAATTAGGATGATTCCTCCAACCCATATTGTATGTTTGTGAGAATGGGTTATTTTGCTGACGTTGAAAATTTTGAGCATAAGCAACTTGCTCCGTGAATGGTGGATTTATGAGTAACGGACATTCAGGCGATGGATGAGTTGCTCCACAAGTTGCACATATGGTAAGTGATCCTTGCACCATATTAACATTCGAAGTATACTTTAAGGCTTCCATCTGCTTTGATAGTGCATCAATCTTGGCCAACATCAATGTGTTAACATCCACTTCATGCACTCCAGCTACTCTTTTATGTGAACTTCTATCTGGCCACATGACTAACTGTTCACTCATTGTCTCAAATAGGTCATGAAGCTCCCTGGCTGATTTATTTCGGATAGATCATCCTGCTGTGGAATCAACTGCAGAGCGACTTTGAGGAGTGAGTCCAGCATAGAAAAAATGATTTTGAGCTGGTAGTGGGAAGCTATGACTCGGACACTTTCTCAAAAGCTCCTTGAACCTCTCCCATGCCTCATGAAAATTTTTAGACTCAGCTTGTTGAAAAGTTGAAATCTCATGCTTAAACTTGGTAATCTTGGCCGGTGGGAAGTATTTGAGTGTGAACTTCTGTACCAAATCTGTCCATGAAGTAATACTACCCGGTGGTAATGAGTCTAACCATTCTCGAGCCCTATCCTTCAGAGTGTGAGGGAAAAGGCGCATCTTGAGTGCCTCTTCATTAATTCCTTGATACTTAAAATTCCCACAATACTCCAGAAACCGAGACAAGTGATAGTGTGGATTTTCCTCGCTCATTCCATAAAAAGGTATGTTGTTGGCGAAGAGATTGATCACATTTGGCCTTAACTGAAAATTCTCATGCCCGTAAGGAGGATAGATTATGCTTGACTGGTTCTCAATCATTGGGGGCATCATGAAGTCCCCCATTAGAATATCTCTTTCATTGACTTCAACGGGCTGCGCCATTGGAACAAGTTGGTTTGCGTTGTCACCCATGTTACTTAGTTGTTTTTCCCTCCTTGTTCTTTGTTCACGACGCCTTTGATGAAACGTTCTTTCTATTCAGGATTAAACTGACAAATATCCGAACGTTCTGAACGGCTCATGCACTATCTCAATCCCTACACACACACAAATTGAAATAGCTTAGCCTAGAAAAATAATGAAAACAAAATTTGATGATTAAAGCTAATATCAATCAAAGTAATAATCAAAAGAGTTAGTCCCCAGCAACGGTGCCAAAAACTTGTCCGCCTAATTCTATCCCGCAAGTGGACGGATCGTGACAAGTAATACAGTGATGAATAGAGTGTCGTACCCACGAGGACTAACTTTTGACGTTTACTCTAACTGATTTAACTTTAACCTAACACACACATTAACAAAGAATTCAACTATAATGAAAACTAATTTATGAATAAAAGATGCAAACAAAATAATTCCTTTGATTTAAAACTCACAAGACTAAGGCACTAGGGTTTGTGAATCCACCATCGGCCTTCTATGATTCAATTATTCGTTACTCGGGTCTTGCTACTCCTTATCTTAGGTTGAAAATCGATGATCCAATCACAACCAAAAGCCTCTCTCGATGGTCATTCAGTTCTATGAATATATATGAGATTAACTATCTCTAGCCAACCTTCGAACATATAAACATGCATTCAATCACGGAGATCATCACAAAATGATTTCATAGGGCATAACGGTATCTCTACCTATTATAAGACCCTATGTTGTTTACTACCATGTCTAATCCATATTGAATCTCTCGAAAGCAATACAAATCACAAATATGTTCCAATGGTGATCAAGCATCAAAACAACATTATGAACATAACAAACAATCAACTCGAATGTATAAGAAAATAGCAAATCGAATAACTTTAAATCAAACCATTAGAAGTCGAGGTTTCATCATTCACCCTAGTTAAAAAAACTTAGCTATGCATGCTCTCAATCAAAAGAAAAGGAAAAGAGTTGGAATCCATAGCAAAGAACGGAAAAAGAAAAGAAAAGAAAAGAAAAATACAACCCAAGAGTAGTCTTTAATCTTCCATCCGCTTCTCTTCTCTCCCAAAAGACTCCCCAAAAGACTCAAGAATAAGTCTTTATATAGTTCTCTTTTAGGTTATCAAAGTCCCACACCTTAAAGGAGTCTATTTCTCTTTTATTTGGGTTGAAACGGGCTTAAAACGGTCTTTTCACTAAGCTTTGAACCCTATCGCGGTATGCTTGTTGCTGCAGACCCGTGAGCTCCAGAAAGTAATTCCTAAAGCGGTTCTACAGCGGTATGCATTCCGCTGTAGGACCGTGAGCTCTAGAAAGCAATTCCTAAAGCGGTCCTACAGCGGTATGCATTCCGCTGTAAGACCGCTAGCCTTCTTCTTTAGCCTCTTGTTTTATCATCTTCAACTTCTTGCTCTCGATACTCTTTTGCTTTATTTTAATTCGAAACCCGACCATGCCTCCAAGCTTCATTTCATTCCCATCATGCACCAAAATCACTCTTTTTGCTCTATATCCGCTTTAACCCATGCTCCACATCTACATAACCATATATAGAACCAAATCAAGTAAAAATCATGCTCATTGAATGTATTAATGCTAAGTTTATAGACCAAAATAAGTGTATAAAAGACACTTATCAATAGTTTTTAAAATCCTTCCAGGAAGGCGGCAGCTTCTCAATCACAGCGGCAACTTGGAATGGATCGTTAATGACCAATCCTTCACTATGCAAATCACTAATAATGATTTGTAGTTCCTCCATCTGGTTGACCACCAATTTGGTATCAACCATCTTGTAATCCAGGAACTTGCCCACCAGAAATTTCTTGGTGCTAGCGTCCTCAAGCTTATATTTCTTTTCCAAGACCTCCTATAGTTGCTTGGAAGTAGCATACGCAGTACAGTACACATTGTACAGCGGGTGGGCCAAGCCACTCAGAATATAATTTTTACAAAGGAAATCTGAGTACATCCATGCCTCCTTCGCAGCCACAGTCTCCATGGTCATATTCTCCTCTGAGACAACGGGGCAATCCTCTTTGAGGATGTGGGCTAGATTCAGCGTGGTCAGATAGAATAACATCTTCTGTTGCCACCTTTTAAAATCCTCACCATTAAATGGTGGTGGCTTCTCCACGTGTGGGGTTGGCTTGGCCACGGCTGAACCAAGCCCTTGCATGGTAGCTGTTGCAGAAACAGCGGCGGCAGGCGGACAAAGACTCGAGGCAACACCAGCAGCAGCGGCACTAGAACCATCAACGGGAATAGGGGCATCCATCTTTTCTAGTCTCTTTTAATAATTGTCTTCAGATTGTTAGGGATATAGAGAGAATATATATAAAAGCTTCACTAGAATGATCCGCCTACTACAGAAATAACCCACCCTGATATAAGGATATCAATTCAAACCCGTTACAGTACAAGAAACATAAACTATATACTTGACCACTATTATAACAGCTGATATTAATGGCAACAGAAGCTTATATAACCAACAACAACAAATGAACAATAACAGATGTTACTAGACCAAAACAGTAGAGCAGAGACGATGGTTGAATAGCAACGCTCGTAGCTTGAACGCAGAAGAGTCAGGAACAAAAGTAGGTCGAGTCACGCTTTGCGCTGTCCTGAAGACAGTTAGCGCCCTGCACTGGCAGCAAGCAGACTACGACGACTGTCTCAGCAGGATGAAACGACCTCTCCGGTGAACAGCAACCATGAACGACCGGAGCTAGCAGAACTCAAGACGGGCTCGCTCTCAGTGATGGAAAAACTCAAGAAAAACAAGTTCTTTCAATACTCAAAGAACAAAACTCGAATGAGAGACAAACTTGAAAAGAGAGAACAACTTGAGAGCTTGTGAAGAAAATGAAAACTTCACATCCATATATATAGGCATCCACTAAACTTGGAGACCAAGCCAATCAAGAAGTGCTTGGAGGCCAAGTATATCTAGAAGAATTTAGGGCCAAGTTCTTTTAGAACATCTTGGGGACCAAGCAAGAAAGAAATAAAAATAAAAAATAAAAACCAAATGCGCACACACACTAACACTATCAAATAGATGGATCAAGAATAATAACCAAAACATATAACTTTATTTATTTATATTTAATTACTGTGTCCGTGGGTGGACGGACAGACGGACGTACACCAATACTACTTTAATTTAGTTCCACTTATTTAAGTAAATTATTACAACTTCACGATAGATAGATAGATAGATAGATGTAGTTCTATCGTGATTTTTTTTGGCAACTAATTAAGTAATCTTACAAGTGAAAAATTCTGTAGCGAGCATATATATAGTCTGCAAGAAAATGTTTCAGGACAACTTTTTTGTATCGATATGAATTCACTTGTTGAAATTTGACTTTCATGAATGAATTTATAACGATACAAATTCTGTTGTCTTGAAATTTTTTCCTGCATATATTCACGCTAAAGAACCTTCCATCTCGATCGGTGGTGCATATTACTCTTGTGAGTGACCACCGACTTCTCTGTTCTTGATGATTATGAAATTGAAAGAGGTGTTGCTCAGAACAAGGCGTCCACCGTACTCATAACTGATCCCTACATCACTGCACAGAGCTGCACTGTTTCTGCAATGGCAGTGAACCAACTTGTAGAAAGGATAATCACAGGTGCCACCAACCTTCTTGATGTAGAACCAGTTAGGGTAGGTTTCCGGTCCGAACTCTCCTTCGATGCCGTCGGTGGTTATGAACCACTTCCCTGCCCATGGTTGGTAGTCACCAACCCTCCAGACGGTCGACGTCTGGTTGCAGCTGAAGAGAGGTCCTTCGGTGAACTTGATGTTGAGATTGGTGTCGGTATTGACGACGCCATTTATGTCGGTTACAGGTGAAAATCTTACTGGAATTCCTCGACGTCAACGGGACATGTGTTGTTTAGACCAGGAAGTGCTAAGACTCCTCCCTCGCCTGCACCCCAAGTAAGAGATCTGATGAAGTAATCCTGGCCGACGAGGACCTTGTCGCCATTGCCATCTCGCAAAGCAATAGGAACCGAGACTAGTGGTTTTGTAGTGAAAGCAAGGAGAAAGAAGGAGAGTGCTATTAGTGCTGATGATGGACTCTTCATGAGGAAGGAGAGTGCTGGTACGTATTATTATTTTATTAGCTTTGGTTGATCGATCTGGGGAAATTGAATGGAGAAGAACTTGAATTTATAGAGATTCAAGGTGATGTCCACTGTGCTATAACTTAATCCCATCATTCACCATTGAAGTTGAAAAAAATTGAAACTAAAATTAATTAATTTTTTTTTTAGGTCAATAAATTTGAAACATTTTGATTTATCTAGTTATTGAAAAAGATATATATATATATATATATATATTTTATCTCCAAAGCACATATAAAAATGATTAGATCATGATAAATTGATATTTGTACCAATAGATTGTAGGTTCGATTCCTTGTGCTGCACAGTAAAATAAATTATTTATTTATAATTTATCTATTTTACTGAAATTGAGAATACGACTAGCAAGGGGACCTCGCAAGAATAATAATCCGAAGATCTCTTAATTAATGCTGGCGTTCACCTTTTGTAAATGTAATGTATACTTTGATTAAAAAAAAAACAGTTAAAAATCAATCAACGTACACTATAAGGATTAAAGGATAATATATAATGTATAATGATACAAATTCCACTTTAGAGTTTTACTAAAGCTGTGAACTTTTAGTGGGCTTTGGGTCTTAATTAGTGCTTTATTGTTTTATAAGACTCAGTATCAGTAGATGCAGATTCAATGTCTGATCTTTAAAAAAAGGAAATAGCGGAGCTAGATATTTTAGGATGGAGGACTAATCTATTATTATCGAAAAATTTAATGGGCCAAAGTATAATTACTATAACAATTTGAGATAAATAGATAAAATTTAAAAAAATCACTGAAATTACATTCAATCATTTATAATTATCACTTGACATCACCCATTAGTTTATTTTCAAGGGCAATTATTATTTTAGTCCCTATGTTTTGAGACTGAGTCAAATTTTTAACTATGTTTGGTGAAAGTGAAAAATAGTTCCTAAAGTTTAAAAATCGAATTAAATTAGTCCCTACAGTCAATCAACTGATAGTCAAACCTAACAGAAAACATGATGGACAGGGGCAAATTTGTCATTTCAAATTGCAACATATATAGGATGTGATGATAGTTTTTGGATCGACCACCACGTGCCACCTTTGTAAATGGACCTCAGGAATAAAACTTCGGATTTGACGATGTCGGATCTCAGTGATAAAACCTGCAAGACAATGGAGTGACGGGGCTAGGGTCTCTTAGGGTGGACTCCAACACTCAAATTAGTAGAGTAAATGTAGATAGTAATAAATGTAAGAGGTGGAGAACTTGGTCATACCTGGTAAGGATCCCTGCTTTTTATAGGCGGATATGTTATGAGGTTCCCGAGATAGGAGGGCATGAATCACGATGACCCTAGTCAAGCTGGAACGAGTCTCGCAGTCCGGCCCAAATTTTTTGGACTCCACTTTGGACTGTTGACTTGCCACGTGTCAATCTCTTGGGCAATCCATGTGGCGAGCGATGCCACCAGCATGTAGGGGTATTCTTATAATTTTAGACAGTGCCACATCAGGATGTAAACACGTGTAGGTGTTAGATAAATTCAAAAATGATTAAATTTAAAAAGAAAAAAAATATCAGTAAATTTGTTAATGATGAAATATTTGTGTTTAATTTCAAATCCTTTGCTTAGTGTTGTTGCCAAATACAATAATGAAATTTATAATACATGTGGGGAATACAACTTGATGCCAATACAATCATCTCGGACTACAAAATAATACAAAGACCGAAGAATAACTGAATAGTCTAGAGTGACGCTAACAAGGCCTCAACAGATATGGATCAGGCTGGAGTGAAGTAGGAATCCAATGGGGCGTGGGCTCGAAATGGTCTTTAGGGGTCTTATGTGCAAAGTGTTTGGGATAATTCTTGAACGGCGTGCAACGTAGGGGCCTCCAAGCAAGATCTCCAATAGATCAGGCCTTTGAGCACCAAGGACGAGTGATTTGGGACGTGGCCTGCGGGCACAAAAGCAATTAGGAGGCCATGTGGGGGACTTCCCCACGTGGGCCCTCCAACGGCGAAGTCAAATGATGTTCTAACAAATATATACCATGCATGTCGAAGATGGTATGCATGGCATTGTCGATGCGTGCATGGATGCTCATGCTGATGTATGATGTTTGTTGATGAATAGTGTTTGGTGAATAGTAACTCCTTGATGAATAATATTGTAGCAATAATTGACACTGTATGTAACATCCCATATCGAGCGATAGAAAGGACCGGAACAATTTACCCTGATAGGCCTACCCAAACTTTCCAGAGGGATCACCTATCATTGGATTACCACAGGTCAAGTACGCTTAACTTGGGAGTTCTTTGCCTACATTCAGCCCAAAAGGTATCTAGCTGGTGTTGTTTTCATCCTTACTTATTCTCGATATATACTATCTTTCTCTAGACTCTGGGGGTATTACATTCTCCCCCCTTGAGCACATGACGTTCTCATCATGCGACCTTACAACTGATTCTAGATCGTTTCCTTTTTGGAGCCTGCCATCCTAGAAGTTTGCCAGGAGCCGCTCCTTATACAGGTCCTCGAGCCCCAACGCCATTCCTCGCCCTCATCTGACCGTCTTCACCAAGGGTTGGCTCTGATACCACTTGTAACATCTCGTATCGAGCGATAGGAAGGATCGGAACAACTTACTCTGATAGATTTACCTGAACTTCCCGGGGGGTCACCCATCATTCGATTACCTCAAGTCAAACACACTTAACTTGAGAGTTCTTTGCCTACATTCAACTTAAAAGGTATCCAGCTGGTGTTGTTTTCATCTTTACTTATCCTCGATATATATTATCTTTCTCTGGGCTCTAGGATTATTACACTGTAGAAATAATGATAACTGGCACAGTAGAAATAATAATAATCAGCACTGTTGAAATAGTGATCAATGAATAGTATTAGTCGATTGGTAAAAAATAATTGCCTGCCCCCAAAATGATGAATGGCCTTGAGATAACCGACTGCCCCTCTTTGAACTGATTGGTTTTGAGAGAATAAAGTTTTCTTCTTAGGGTTCGATCTCTGAATGAAAAGGTAAGCTTGGTATTTATAGAAGAGGAAGGTGGAGGACATGTGACAGTAATCCCAGGCTTTTCAAGCACACATGGCGGCCATTTAAAGGCGTTGGGAGTCGATTTTCTTGGAGAGATTGAGAGGGAAGAAAGAGAAAATGAGAGAAATAGGTGGGGATTTAGCATAGTCGAGTCCCCAAGCTCTAGCCGCACATGCTTGTTGCCCTTATAGGGGGCAGTCGATTCCCCTTGCTTGGGGAGAACTGGTTGGCCTCCAACAAAGTCCTTTGCCATTTTTTGCTATTTTTTTATTTTATTAAAATTTTCTTATTTTCAACTATTTTGTTGTTTATTTTTTATCTTAGCTCGCATTTCCAATTTTATAGAGATTTCTAAAATTTATGGGCATATGAATTAGTAATAAAAGAGTAAATCACATGAGCTTAATTATATCCCTTGAAAAATGATCTGACATTCAATGGTACCTACACAAATATTGGAAGGAATTTATATGTTCATATATATCACTTTTTTTTTAAATTATATGATAAACTGTTAAGGGACTATAATTAATAAATAAATAAATAAGCAATTTTAAAAGAATAAATAAATAAATATAGAATGGGAAAATATATGACAAATAATATTAGAAGAAATAAATAAATAATATGACAAATTTGTAACTTCACCATATATGTACAACCCCAACTACCAGTTGTCGGGAAAAAAATATATTAAATAAATTAATTTAAAAAAAATAATTAAATAATTTCAAAATTAATATAAGGGTAAAAAATAATTATAATATTTACCAATGGTTTGTTGAACTTGAAGTTGAGACCAAGGATAAAATATTTTTCCACATTTTCTGTTAAGTTTAAACGTCACTTGACGGAAGAGTGGGACTATTTTGAGCCAATTTTTAAAATTTTCAGATTATTTTTATCTTTAAGCAAATATAGTTAAAAAGTTGTCTCTTTTTCAAAATATAGGGACTAAAATGATAATTGCCCTATTTTCAAAACAAATAAAAATCATGAAGCCAAAACAATACCCATAAAAATATATAATTATAAAAAAAAATTATAATAAACTAAATTTTAAGGAAAAGATTGAGTATTGACGTCTTTCACAAGGACATGTATTAATTAAAGATAAAAAAATCTCATATTTATTTTTTGTTGTTGTTTTATTTATTTAGTTTAGGATGTACAAATTAAAAAGGTTTTTATAAAAAAAAATTATATGTATAATCAGAATAAATTTTTACATGGTACCAAATATAAGTTATTTAATATTTTTCAAAAAATATAAAACTATCGCTTTATTTATTTAATTAAAGATATCAAACTATTGATGCAAAGATAAATAAGGAGACAAAATTTCAAATTATAGTCATATATTAACAATTATGATGTAATAAAATTAATTTAGAATTTTTGAATTCATTGATTAGATATATAGTTTAATTAGTGTAGGCATAATAAAACATATTATAATTTTATATTTATATAATAATGAAAATAAAATTAAAAATAAGCATGCTGGTACTAGAATTTCAAACGAGAGAAGTGTGTGAATTAGGATATATTCATGAAACAGAAAAAACAAAAATAAAAAGCTCAATAGATAGATATTGTTTAATTAGGAAACGACAATTAAGTTTGTAAAGTTAATAAAAGTTGAAACAAATTTTCAATAATTGTGGGGCACTACCCTACCCCACCTGGGCTGGAATCCCAAATGATGGGACAGGTACCCACCACCTAACCTGGGCATGCATGCATGTTAAATATGAACTTCGAGGTGGCATCAAAAAAAAGTTTTTGAGATAAATAATTTTTTTTTATGGCTTAATACATAATTTAGTTTCTGAACTAATAAAAAAAATGACTTTAAAGATATCAACTAAATTATCCTCATTATTCATTCCTAAGCAAAATAATTTATACACTTTTAGTCCCTAATTTAACCGACGTTAACTGAGATGTTAATTTTGGCTCGTCACGTTGTCACGTTATCGACACGTCACTCCTTAGCGCTGCCACGTCACCACTGCTTAATTTATTTTTTAGTCCCTAGACTAATAAAGAAAATGGTTTTAAGGATTTCAACTAAATTGTGCTCACTATTCATCCTTGAACAAAATAATTTTATACACTTTTAGTCCCTAACTTAATCGACGTTAATTGAGATGTTAATTTTGTCTCGTCAAGCTGCCACGTCACTCATAATATTCACGTCTGCTATCCATGTTTTTATTAAAAAAAAAAAAATCAACTTCAACACATACACAGCCATGGCTACCGGCGGCCATGGGGAGTCATTTTTCCCCCTTCTCCCTTTTTCCTGGTTTTGGACCACTCTTGCCTCTGCACCTGTCGTCGATTCAGCCATTGCTTGTCGCCTCGGAACGATTGGGGGTCAAGGACTCTAAACCCAGCAATCAGGAAAAGGTTAGGGGTCGGGACCAAGATTTTGGGATTCCTCGACCCCCAAAAGCTGACGGCCATGGCGGCCAGTCGCCCAACCATTAGGTTCCTGATCCTAGCCATGGCTGGGTCGAGGAACCTAGCCTCCCTATGGCCGTGGTCGAGGAGCCCAACTGTGGAGACGTTATTATTTTTTTTTTATATAAAAATATGGACAATAGATGTGGATATTATGAGTGACGTGGCAGCGTGATGAGTCAAAATTAACGTTTCAGTTAACGTTGGTTAAGTCAAGGACTAAAAGTGTATAAAAAAATTTTGTCCAAGGATGAATAGTGAGTACAATTTAGTTGATATCCTTAAAGTCATTTTTTTTATTAGTCCAGAGACTAAAAAATGCATTAAGCCGTGGTGACGTGGCAGTACTGAAGAGTGATGTGGCAGCGTGACGTGGCAAAGTTAACATCTTAGTTAACGTCGGTTAAGTCAGGGACTAAAAGTGTATAAATTATTTTGTTCAGGGATGAACAGTGAGTACAATTTAGTTGATATCCTTAAAACCATTTTTTTGATTAGTTCAAGGACTAAATTATGTATTAGGCCTTTTTTTATTTATACTGTACCCGTGGCTGGCCCATGTGTGTACATACATTCATGTTAAATATGAACATCGATGCATTAAAAATTTTGCGATAAATGCATTTTTTATATAATGAATAATCAATATTAATAAAATTTCCAACCATTGATGCAGGCTCTTTTATTCACAACCCTTGGATTGATACAATAATAATTGTTATTTGATAGTGCTTATTATAATACAATAAGGGGGCCGGTACTGATATGAAAATTATTATTATTATTATTACTATTATAGTAGCTTTCATATATATGAACACCCCTTTAATTCTTCTATTTATAACTGATCTTGCATTAATCCAATGGTTAAGATTTAAGGGTGTTAATTAATTATAATACAACAATTAAGGGGCTGGTGTTGATATGAAAATTATTATATATATATATATATATAATTTAGAGGATATAAATATATGTTTCATAGGATAAGGAATGCATGGCATGAACTTTGTACGTGGTTGTGGCATGTAAAATGAGTTTTTAGAAGAAAAATATTTCTGCCAAGTCTTCTATATATATCATCGACTTTATATATATTTTAATATCTTCTATTATAATGATTTCTTGTTTGATGTCTTGGATTTTATACACTTTAGGATGGTCCAAAATTCTGACAGCAGAAGTATTTTTGTCTTTGCATGAGAACATGTAAATCATGCACTTTTTTATTATTATTATTATTTTGTGCCTTTTTGAAGTAATCACATTTTAGATTTTAATTAGATGGTTGGTTTGGATGGAGGACGCTTCCTCCTTATTGTAATCGGAATTTCATTGTAGGATTCTCTTCATATATAGTTTGTAATCTTCTTTTATTATTAATTTTTTCTCATTTTTTGTGTTTAATGATTATGTGTAGAACAATACTATAACACATCTCAAATTAAAACATCTTCTTGATTTAAAAACAAATTAATAATCCTTTTTATGCATGTTTACATATGTCACTACAAGAAAAACGGATTTTAACGACGAGAAAATCAGTCGTTAAAAGTTGATTTTCGATCGTTAAAAAGTTATAACGACGGGAATTTTCCTGTCGTCAGTCGTCGTTATTGCCTCCGAGGATAAAAGTCTTTAACGACGGGAATGATAAACCCGTCGTTAATTGTATTAGCGACCGTATGATTCCCGTCGTTAAAAATAATTATTAACTACCAAATTATAACCCAATAACGACAATATTTCCCGTCGTTAATAATCTAAACAATTAGCGACCGTATGATTCCTGTCGCTAAAAATAACTTTTTAATTATCAAAACACAAACCAATAACGACAATATTTCCTCTCGTTAATAATATGAACAATTAGCGACGAAATGATTTTTATCGTTAAAAAAATATTTTTTTTATTTTTTTATTTTTTTAATAGTATGAAAACAATTGCTAGTTATCAATGATAAAAACATCATGTTTTAATATAAACCACCAAATCTATATATCATTATCTATATCAAATTAAAATAAAACTCATAAAATTAAACATGTCATTCAAATAACACTAAAGTAATCATTATCCATTACCATTTACACACCAAAAGTAATATATATATATATATGTGTTAATTGCCAACAAATTACACCAAAAAATATGTTCAACTAAAAATAACACTTTGACAATTGTATATACTATTCAAAAATGTACACCAAAAAAAATATTCAACTAAAAATAACACTTTAACAATCATATATACTATTCAAAAATGTACAACAAAACACTATATATATATATAGTCATAAAACTATTCATATACTCCAGACAGGAGTTGTTTCCTTTAGAGTCTTGTTGTCTCATTGACCTACAAAAAAAGAAATAAAACATGAAATTAGAGTCAAAGAAGTGTTCATGTTTTCTTTATAAAATGATAGAAATAGAATTAACAAAACCCAAAATGTCTCCATTGCAAACTACATAACATACGATCACTAAAATGTACCAAAAAATAAAGAAGGAATTGCCATTAGGAGTAGCAATTCCTTCTTTTCCACCACCGTATCTTTTTTGTAAATTCCTCCTGGAAGTCCCTCAAGAAATGCTGACCATATGAATTCCAATTATTCCATGGCAACACAACAGATAAAGCTATCTACAACAAGGTAGTTGAAAGTTGGCTATCGCATGTGTAGGTGTTAGCTATCACAATCATAGCAGAATTGTAGGCAAACTTACAGGTCACATTAAGTTCCTGGAGGAACTTAGAAGCTTGTGTGTTCTTAAAACTTAAAAGCAACTAATTAGCTTTGACACCAATCACAAATGCTTACAAGTCAATCCTACTCTGTTTTCTCTGATGAGGATTTTGTTTTTGTTCTGGAGAAGGATCAATGACAGTGAGAAGGTGGCAGTTCGAACTCTCTGATTTTATGCTAAGAAGAAGTTCAATGAAATGCTTTCTTCAATTGTGTGTCAAATGTTGTAAGCCTTTTTGGCTGGCAGTGTGTTTGAAGTTAACTACTGCATAAAATTTTTAAGATGGCTACCAAACACCATGAAATATGATTGGTGTAGTCCTTTTACCTGTAATATGTTTTCCATTTACAATCATATTTATGTAAAATATTTTACTTCAATACAACCTCACATATAAGGGCTTGGCATGTTATTGTTGTTGTTGTTTTACTTCAAAACAAGCCAAAGACTAAAAATTTTACTGCAAGCTGAATTCTGCATATCCTCTATATGGTAGTATAGTTAGTATTATTGAATGATAGTCTGCAAAAACATTTCCAACGATGATACAACATCATATTGCTTCAAGATAAACTACTTTATGCAACTACCCATTTTTTGCATTCATGGCAATTCTAAATTTCTCTTAGTTTAAAAAGGAAAATAAAGATTTCTACTCCATTAATTTAATTTCATGCCCGATAAGTCAACAACGGAAGCTATCTTGTAAAAATGAAAAAAAAAGTCAGGGGGGTAAACAAAATTATTTATATATGATGCTTATAGGCATGGAACTAAAACTTACAACAAAATCTTTAAAGGAATCTTATAATTTAATTTCTAACAGTTGTTTATTAAAGACATACCCTATGTAATATAATTAATCATTGGACAACAATTTGTATTAGGATTTATGAAGAAGAATTTGAAACTTTTTTCAATTATAAGTCGATTACATCAACAATCTAAACTGAGAATTTAAAAACTTCAAGTTGGGATGTAGAAGGTTGATATATTACCTGAGTAGATTGAGATGTGGAAGGTTGATCTTGACTCCTAAATTGCATAAATTCCTTAAATACATCTTCTAGAGCTTTCACCCAGTCTTTAAGCATCTTGTTCTCTTCTTCCAGTTCATTCTTGTATGAACTTTTAGAAACTAAACTTTAAAAGCAAGTAAACAAAAGTTTAGGCCAACTTATTACATGAACTATTAAAAGCTTGTTGAATCAATTAAAAGCTTGTGTGTGTGTGTGAAAATTATAATGTAACTTAACTTTTTAAGCATGTAAAAGTCAATCACTGTAAATTTGTTGAGGAGGTGGAGAGCTCTGAAATTGGAGCATGATTAGGCTTGGGAGAAGAAACAAATTATTTTTTTTAAAGTAATTATTGTAAAATTATCACATTTTGAAAAATGATTTTTACAATAGTATCAAAAATTTCAACTATATCAACTACGCATTTAATCTTATCACTAGTGACGTGGCTCGCACTATATACATTTAAATAAAAAAAAATTCAAATAAATGTTCACAAAGTGTCACTTAATATTTACAGGAAACGCAAACACTCCCTTACGTTTATATACTTTCCAATTGGTGGAAGGGAAATGTCAAATGGGCTAAAACAGGATACAGATACAGTTGTGTTAAGAGAAGAAAAGGTAGTGCCTTAATCCAATCCCAATACTAGCACAGAACAGGATCAGATTCAGAGTTGATAAATTGCATAATTTCATAATATATCGGGCAGATTGATAATTTGAATTATGCTTCCATTCAAGAACTAGTACTAGTATTGGATTCACTAAAAATTAAACCAGTATATTTTGCAAGTTATCAAGAAGAAGTCCATGATTCAGAAATAAACCCATGTAAATACGCCTGCAAACCAGTATATTTTGCAACATTGTACTGTGTTTGATGCTTCGGATGATGACTATATATGATTGAGCTCTCTTTAACTTACAAATGCAATACAAATGCAAATGAAAATGCAGGTTAGACAAGGCAAGGCAGCCACTCTCAAGAAAAGTACCAATTGCATCCAGCAAGGTGAATCCTTACCAAAATTATTTTACTGTAAAATCATTAACTTACCGTAAAATCATTAAATCGCAAATAAACTCACAAAGCCCACAATGGACCCACGAATCACTTAAATACTCACACAGAATATATATACACACATATATATATATACACATATATATACATATACATATACTCTGTAATATATTTAAAAGTACCATCATAAATAAATGTCAAATTTAAATGGAACAACAACAATAGTATATCGTTTTTAATGCAGTATATATCTTGTGTTGGATATATGTATAGAAGCAATTCATTACTGAAATCACAGGATATGAATGGTATATATCTTTATAGAAGCAATTCACTATCATTTTTAATGCAGTATATATCTTGGTGTTGTTTTGTGTATATATGCCTACATGTTGATGTTGATGCTGCCGCTGGATCACGGAACATTTGAGGTGTATATTTGCATTGCCGCTGGATATGAATTGAGCAGTCAGCTTGATTGCCCTGGTCCACCTACAGGAAGTAATCTTCCCTCAGTTTCTGCATCTGATGTTGAATGATGAAATTGGTGAAAATGGTGGAAAGACAAGGTATAGGCTACAGGCTAACGTGAGTAGGGTTAGTAGTACCGTTCGAAGCGAATTCGATGATTCACACGAGCTGCTTATAAATGCTTTAGTACTGGAGGATCAGCCAAATAAGAATAAAGACCAACAGAGTTCTCGTTAAAAGGTAACAGCTTTATGTTCAAATATTCTTGCTTTTAGTTTTGTAATTATGCTACTTTTGATGTAAAGTTCATAAATTGGTTTCTTATTAGAGGTACTATTGTTCAGTTACAAATGAAGTTAAAAATCTCTTGCGATCCAATCTAAAACCTTGAGTGAAAACTGCAAAACATACAGAGATTAACTATCAAGTATCAACCCATTAACTGGTGTTCCTACCTGTTTGTATTTTATTTTTATTCTCCCGATATGTCTAGGTTGCTTTGTTAATAATATTTGCTCCTTAATAGAAATATTGAGTAACTACATGAGAGGTATTTATCCAGAGAGAAGAGAAAGAGAGAGAAAGGCATCTTGAATGCTTGCAGATCTTCATACTCTGTAATACATATACACACAGAGTTACATATTCACAAATATGTAACTCTGTAATATATATACACACATATATATACATATACATATACTCACACAGAATATATAGACACACGCAGACTACATACACACACAGAATATATATATATATATACACATACCTTCTTTGAGGCGGCGAAGGCGGAGGATAATCTGGCCGTTGCGAATGCGAAGGCGAAGCCCAATCGAGCTGGAGACGACAGCAACAGAAGGTGGAGGCAGCGGCAATGGGTCAATCGCGGGAGTACCTCACAGACAGATAGAGAGAGAGAGAGAGAGAGAGAGAGAAATTGGGGGGAGGGTGACTTAGGGTTAGATTTAGGGATTTGGTGAAGGAGAAGGGGAAAGGGCGAGGGAGAGAGAGAGATACGACGGGAACACTCTCGCCCACCCTTTTAGTTTTTAGTTTTTATTTTTTAATATTTATTTATTAAATAAAAAATAATAATTTATACAAATAATATTATTTATAATTTAATTGATAAAAATAAAATAATTTATGATTATGATAACTAATAAAATAAAAATTTGAAATAATAATCTAAAATATAGAATAATAATAATTTATAATTATGATAATTAATAAAATAATAATTTGTACAGTTACAGAAAAATATAATTATATTGAAATTGATTATATAAGTAGTACTTAAATCTTAATAATTTGTTTGTTATTAGTTAAGATTATGATAACTGATCAAATAATTTAAATGATTGTATTAAATTAATAATTATTTAAAAATAAAATTATATTATAAATAAATCTAATAATTATAATAAATTAGTTTGATAAATTGTATTCTTTTTAATATGTTCATATTTTTTAATATATTATATTATCAATAAATAACTAATGTTCAATTATCATAGTTTAATAATTATATTTGTACATTTATAGAAAAATATAATTATATTTAGAATTGTTTAATTATATAAGTGTTAGTTAAATTTTAATAATTTTTTTTATTATTTTATGGTTTGAATTAAAAATTTTAGTTATTAACGACGGGAAAATGGTATATTAACGACGACTTATTTTGCCTGTCGTTAAAAGTTATCTTATAACGACAGGATTTATATTTAGTCGTTAATAGTATTACATTAACGACCAAAACTAAAGTCGTCGCTAATTTTTGGTCGTTAATGCCTGTTTTTGTTGTAGTGTGTATGTTCTCTCTGCATATGTATATGTATATATATGAAGTTTATTGTGTGTAAAATAAGAATTTGATGGATGGTATATGTATATATATGAAGTTTATTGTGTGTAAAATAAGAATTTGATGGATGGCATATATATATATATATATATATATACATTGATTTGAAGGTAGCTCTATACAAGTTGTAGTGGACACAAATTTTATTAATTTGATCATCCATATATAATATCACAATAATGCTATATTTATAGGAGTGGATATATAATATATTTGTAAGATTTGAATCATCTAGTGATCTTTTACACAGATTTTAAAGATCGAATGTTATGTGACCACTAAAAGATGATCGATCAGAATTTACTTTCTCTATTTTGTAGCAAAATCACCAAATAAGTTCAGAATTTTTTTTATTATAATTATAAATAGTTTGCTTCTTTTTCATTTTTTTTATCAAATTAATCTTCTTATTGTTTGTTTAAAGTGCCAAATATATTGGTTTCGCTTACCAATTTTTGATGATTAATGTTCACTATTTTAAGGGTTAAATTATATTTTAATTAATATATATTACAATATCATCAACGTGTGTGTATAGTGTTCGATATTGTTAAAAAAAAAATAATAATACGATTAAAAATAATAGTTACAAATTTATATATAATTATCAATGATTTAATTGCAAAAGGGTCCAATTTGATCACATTTTAAAACATTGAATAATGATTTGGTATTTGTTAAAAATATAACATTCAGTCTTTCAGTTAAATTTGTCAAAAAAAAATTTTGCCATTCTTAATTTTCAACTTATCTTTTTTTCTTAGTTAATACACCATCACGAGCGTCCCCATAGCTCGGCCCCATAATTTTTGTGGGAGATATAAATCAGGGTATCCAATAGTCAATTCAACTCTTAACCTTTCTCCGTAAACATGAGGAGAAAGCCATCAGCTTATCTTAATTAGACCAGTTGCATGCATCTGTTTAAATTTGGATAGAAATCCTTGAAAGTCCATTTTAAAATCTGATAACTTAGATATGTGAGAGTCTTTGAAACTATTATTGTGTATTGGACCACATAATTTGATTATTTTGTCGTGTATATATATATATATATTATCATACGTTTAATTGGATCACTCTATAACTATTTTTCTTGAAAAATTATATATAAAAAACTACCACACATGTTTTACATATTAATCGATATATATTATTTGTGAACTACTTAGGTACATTGAATTTTGTAACACATATTTTAAACATTGATGTCCTATCATTTTTTTTCTTAAATTGAAAAAGTGAGCAATGCATTGGTGGAGTAGTCCAAAGGCAATTCAACCTCTATTCTTTCTCCGTTACCTCTAACCTTTCTCTGTAAACACGAGGAGAAAGGCATCAGCTTATCTTAATTAGACCACCTACATGCATCTATTTTAATTTGGATAGAAATCCTTGAAAGTCGATTTGAAAATATGATAACTTAGGTATGTGAAAGTCTTTGAAACTATTATTGTATATTGGACCACATAATTTGATTATTTTAACGTGTATATATATATATTATCATACGTTTAATTTGACCACTCTATAACTATTTTTCTTGCAAAATTATATATAAAGAACTAGCACACACGTTTTACATATTAATCGATATATATTATTTATGAACTACTTAGGTACATTGAATTTAGTAACACACATTTTAAACATTGATGTCCTATCACTTTTTTTCTTCCTTCATAGATTGAAAAAGTGAGCAATGCATCGGTGGAGTAGTCCAAAGGTAATATTGGAATATCCATTTCATGAATAGTCGGAGAAAGCCAAAAAAACAAATAACAATATTGCATATATATAGATCCATAAATCATGTGAAATTAAAGTTGATGCATTCCGTATCATTAATTATTTTGTCTTTATATGTATAATAACAAAAAAAATTATATCATATCAATAAAGAAAGTCCTCATCAAAATTAAACCGTATATATAGATGGTTTTGTCATTTCATGTTCTAAGCTCACTAAATTCTATCTGGATGCAGCTAAAAAGGGTATTAGCTTAAAATGCTTGTAGTGTGCATAAGGTTTGTAACAGAATAATGGATTGGGTACTTAAAATTATCTGCATAAAAATATGCTTTCAATTTGAATTATTATTATTATTATTATTATTATTATTATTATTAATGAATTATTAAGAATTTAGTGTTGAGGAAGGAGGACATGACTACTCGTGGACACGGGCGGGCGGGGATTGGGACCCTGGCCCCCTAGAAATTTTGGAAAAATTATATATATATATATTAAATAAAATTAATATTTTATTCTATCTTTAGTTAGATAAATAAAAATAAATAATACATATTTGTCTTTATAACAAAATGAGAGGAATAATGACCTTAAAAGTGCTAAAAAATTAAGTTAAGGTGATTTGATTAATTTAATTGTTTATTTGTTATAGTACAAAAATGATGTAGGGGTCTTTATCATGAGTGCAAACAAATTTTTAGGTGTATTAATTTGTTGTTCTAAATTGTTTGAAGATGCATGAGATTAAAAAATTGATCTTACTAAAAAAAAACAAAAAGCTCAATATATAGATAGATATTGTTTAATTAGGAAATGACAATTAAGTTTGTAAAGTTAATAAAAGTTGAAACAAATTTTCAATAAAAGTTGAATCACAAATATGATGTGAGGGGTACCCACCGCCTAACTTAGGCATGCATGCATGTTAAATCTGAACTTCGAGGGGGCCTTAATGAAAAGATTTTGAGATAAATACATTTTTTTTAAACTGTACCGGCGGCTGGCCCATGCGCACATACATTTATGTTAAATATGAACATTGATGCATTAAAAATTTTGTGATAAATGCATTTTTTTATATAATGAATAATTAATATTATGATTTGAATTAAAAACAGTGACAAGGTTATGCCCGAGGTCCACGCGGGGCAGACTAACCATGTCGGTCTATGTCCCGAGCATAATTTAAAAGAGAACTGAGTCTGGCTTGAGGTTCTGTGCGCCTATTTGATACAAGGCGTGGCTCGATAGGGCCGAGGCAAGCTCAAGGCCCTAGAGTAGTAACGGGGCTGTGCCCGAGATCCGCGCGGGACGAACTGACCGTGTTGGTCTGGGTACAAAGCATGATTTAAAGGAGGATCAAGTTTAGATCGAGGTCTTTTGTTGCTAACACTCGCATTGAATGAATTATGGGTAGTAAAAATGAGGGATTTCCAAGTACCTTGTGGCTTCTGTTGATTTTGCCAGTGTTGCGTTTGTAATGAATTTCTCTCTATATATTGCCTTTGAAAAGAATTGTGATTTTTATCATGATATTTAAGAGTTCTCTACATAAATTCTTGTGTTTATTATATTTCTCTATTATTACTTTGATATTTGTATATATAAAAGGGTGGATGTTGACTCCTTAGTGGAGGTGGAGGATTTGATTTGGGTGGATTTTGAGAGTGAAGAATTTAATTTTCTCTAAAATTAGTTTAGAGGTCTAATTCATTTCATTCCCAACAATTGAGTGTTAAATTGGGCCCAACCGCCCAAGAGTGGTCTTTGAGCGTGCATGGAGGAGTTTGTTTCAGTTCCTAATTAAATTGCCGCCTTTTGCTGTTTTGCATCTCCGTAAATAGAATCATCCGTCGCGGTCTCTCCAAACTTTCTCGATCTGTTTGTCGATTTCTTGTTCTAATAACATATCAGACATCCCGCTATTTTCTCTAATTCACCGCACCCGCCCAGAACTAACCTAACATCATTAAACGTCTGATATCAACATGGCCCAGGACAAGGCCCAGATTTTACACTAACGTACGTGCAGCTATTTATCCTGAAAAGGAAACTAAAAGGCTATTTATGAAGAAGAAGATGAACAATCTGGATTTTTATTCAATCAATAATAGTGTAAGTTGCAGTCAATCTTATATAGCTGAACCCGACTTCTTCAACTGGACCAAGTCGAAGCATGCAGACCCAAAACTGGCCCAACACAACACGCATCATTCTAACACATGCTGGTAGTTTAATGTCGGCATGCAGTAGATAAAACTTTTGTTGTTAATAGATTCTATTTATTAATTTGATTTTGAAAAACTTATATCGTATATATATACACGTGGTCGCGGTGGTTAATTAAAAGAGTACTTTACACAATATATAGATCGAAAGGCTTTGCTATGTTGCCCAGTGTCAGGCAACATAGCAATTGTCCAATAATGAGAGAGGCAAAGGCCCCATGCACGTGGGGCCCATGATAGATCGAAGTGTAATTTCAGTATATATTTTGAATATAATAAGATGATGAATTGTATCATTAATTATTATATATATAGATAGCTACTGGAGAAGGATGGCATAAAAAAGCAAAGTACTGGAGCAGGAGAACATTAATAGAGCACATAATGAGAAAAACCAAGGAATATACAGTAGTATTCATCAACATCGATGGGTACACTACTCTATCTATAGCGTCATTAATATTATTACAACTTCACGATAGATAGATAGATATAGTTCTATCGTGATTTTTTTGGGCAACTAATTAAGTAATCTTACAAGTGAAAAATTCTGCAGCGAGCATATATAGTCTGCAAGAAAATGTTTCAGGACAACTTTTTTGTATCGATATGAATTCACTTGTTGAAATTTGACTTTCATGAATGAATTTATAACGATACAAATTCTGTTGTCTTGAAATTTTTTCCTGCATATATTCACGCTAGAGAACCTTCCATCTCGATCGGTGGTGCATATTACTCCTGTGAGTGACCACCGACTTCTCTGTTCTTGATGATTATGAAATTGAAAGAGGTGTTGCTCAGAACAAGGCGTCCACCATACTCATAACTGATCCCAACATCACTGCACAGAGCTGCACTGTTTCTGCAAGGGCAGTGAACCAACTTGTAGACAGGATAATCACAGGTGCCACCAACCTTCTTGATGTAGAACCAGTTAGGGTAGGTTTCTGGTCCGAACTCTCCTTCGATGCCGTCAGTGGTTATGAACCACTTCCCTGCCCATGGTTGGTAGTCACCAACCCTCCAGACGGTCGACGTCTGGTTGCAGCTGAAGAGAGGTCCTTCGGTGAACTTGATGTTGAGATTGGTGTCGGTATTGACGACGCCATTTATGTCGGTTACAGGTGAAAATCTTACTGGAATTCCTCTGAAGAGGGGTCCAGTTCCCCAGGCGACGTCAACGGGACATGTGTTGTTTAGACCAGGAAGTGCTAAGACTCCTCCCTCGCCTGCACCCCAAGTAAGAGATCTGATGAAGTAATCCTGGCCGACGAGGACCTTGTCGCCATTGCCATCTCGCAAAGCAATAGGAACCGAGACTAGTGGTTTTGTAGTGAAAGCAAGGAGAAAGGAGGAGAGTACTATTAGTGCCGATGATGGACTCTTCATGAGGAAGGAGAATCTGAGATCTATTTCATTTAGCTATTTTTCAACTTTTTGGGGAATGGAAGATATGGGATTCATTGGATTTTTTGTTTTTCTATCAAATACAAATGAAAATCTTGTATTTTATATATACTAGGATAGAAATATGAAGGTCACTATGCATTAGTCTTGTTTTGATAATAAACCATTTCGTTACGGGTTCATATTTTGACAAATAAAATTTGTTTTGAAATTTCTAATTTGTTAAAAATGAAAAGAAGGCCCATATTTTCCCTTGTAGAATGAATGTTCAAATCATTTCAGGAAATGGGCTTCAATATTTCCCATAGGCTCGAGTGAGAGTCCTCTTATTGGGCCGGCCCTTTGGCCTTATAATACTCTTCTTTTTGGGCTGGCTCCAATGGCTTCTTTAGATCCACAAGTCTGCACTCGTCAAACAACAGTTCCACAAGCTCATTGAATATGGGCCCTTCTCATTATGACTACAGGTAGGATGTAAATGAGTTTTCATGGCTTATATTTTTTTATTATAAATTTTATATTTAATAACTGGAGAGATTTTAAATCAAATTAATTGGAGACTCATTTACATAGATTTATTTCCAATTTTGCGAGAAGAGAACAGCTTATTTGTGTCCAATACGGAAACAAATAAAATGTACTCAATAACAAATGGATTTATTGTGGAAACTGAAATGATAGTGAGTAAAGTCAATTATTACAAAAAAAACAAAGTATAAATTCTATGGGCAGCGGGGCAGTGGAGGTCAAACATTCCGCGAAGAAGAGACCTGGTTTGGAAGGACGTCAGGTCGGGTCCCCAGGCACACCATAAAAGAGGGCGCCAGATCCAAGACCAACTCTCGATCTCACTCAAGCGTTAGCCACGCGACTGACGGCGCCAAATTCGCCCCTTGTTTGTTCTACCTGCCGCCGCTTCTCCACAGTTCCTTCATCCCAACTAATTTTAATTTTTACTTAAAGCAAATTAATTGATTCGTTTAGTTAATTAATCTTAAAAAAAAAATACTGGTTTTGTTAGCATGCATGCAACGGTGGTGGTTGTAATAGGAGATGGTAATTGTGTTGTGTTGTTTAAGCAGGACATGCAGCAGATATAAGGTTCAGACAGAAAAAGTGAAAGAGTGACAATCCTTTCCTTTCATGTTCATACTACTGCTACAAGCGAACATTTTTCTCATTTTGGGCAAGCACAAATTACTATAGCGATGGCCTAAAGTACGCCCCCCCACACATGCAATTAATCTTCGGTCCGCTATCCTTTCATTCACCAATTGGCAGTTGCGGTTCATATGTCAACTCCATTGCCATTCCCTCCTTTTTAATTCTTGTACCTTCCCGACCCATGCCACTGCAAATTTAATTTATGCGCCATGACTAATTCTAAGATTTTTTTGGTACGTACACCCAAACTTCATTTGATTTGCATGAATGGGATAACATAAGGGGCTGATTTTGAGAATCCAACCCCTTACACACTTTTGACATTAATTTCCGTTTTATCACTTTGTACCTTAATGATTAAGGTGAGATGATTAGAATGAATCACTAAATTCTATCAAGATATTTATGTCAGTGCTTGTAAAAAATAATAAATAAATAAAAACAAAGTTAGATCTCTCAATCGTTTAAATTAGTATAGAATATCAATAAATATGTATTGAGGTTCTACCTTTTATATAAGTTGGATGAGACAAGATGCTTGATATTAATCTATGAGATTTTTTTTTAATTCTATTTCGAATTTTTTGAATTGAGATTTAAGATAATTGAATCAATGACTTATCTTTTGAATTTTAAAAGGTGAAATGACACGTATCATTCTTTTATGGGTACGTATTATTATTTTATTAGCTTTGGTTGATCGATGTGGGGAAATTGAATGGAGAAGAACTTGAATTTATAGAGATTCAAGGTGAGGTCCACTGTGCTATAACTTCATCCCATCATTTACCATTGAAGTTGAAAAAAATTGAAACTGAAATTAAAGTTTTTTTTATTTTTTTTGAGGTCTATAAATTTGCAACATTTTGATTTATCTAGCTATAGAAAAAGATATATATATATATATATATATTTTATCTCCAAAGCACATATAAAAATGATTAGATCAGGATAAATTAAGATTTGCACCAATAAATTGTAGGTTTGATTCCTTGTGCTGCACAGTAAGATAAATTATTTATCTGTAATTTATCTATTTTACTGAAATTGAGAGTACGACTAACAAGGGGACCTCATAAGAATAATAATCCGAAAATGTTTTTCTCCTAAAAGTCTTAATTAATGCTGGCGTTCACCTTTTGTACATGTAATGGATACTTTGATTAAAAAAAACAGTTAAAAATCAATCAACGTACACTATAAAGATTAAAGGATAATATATAATGTATAATGATACAAATTCCACTTTAGAGTTTTACTAAAGCTGTGAACTTTTAGTGGGCTTTGGGTCTTTATTAGTGCTTTATTGTTTTATAAGACTCAGTTTCGGTAGATGCAGATTCAATGTCTGATCTTTAAAAAAAGGAAATAGCGGAGCTAGATATTTTAGGATGGAGGACTAATCTATTATTATCGAAAAATTTAATGGGCCAAAGTATAATTACTATAACAATTTGGGATAAATAGATAAAATTTAAAAAATCACTGAAATTACATTCAATCATATATAATTATCACTTGACATCACCCATTAGTTTATTTTCAAGGGCAATTATTATTTTAGTCCCTATGTTTTGAGACTGAGTCAAATTTTTAACTATGTTTGGTAAAAGAGAAAAATAGTCCCTAAAGTTTAAAAATCGAATCAAATTAGTCCCTACAGTCAATCAACTGACAGTCAAACCTAATAGAAAATATGACGGACAGGGGCAAATTTGTCATTTCAAATTGCAAGATATATAGGATGTAAACACGTGTAGGTGTCAGATAAATTCAAAAATGATTAAATTTATAAAAAACAAAAAAAAATATCAGTAAATTTTCTAATGCTGAAATGCTTGTGTTTAATTTCAAATCTTTTGCTTGGTGTTGTTGCCAAATACAACAATGAAATTTATAATACTTGTGGGGAATACAACTTGATGCCAGTATAATCATCTCGGAGTACAAAATAATAGAAAGACCGAAGAATAATTGAATAGTCCAAGGTGACATTAGCAAGGCCTCAATAGTTGTGGATCAGGCTAGAGTGAAGTAGGAATCCAATGGGGCGTGGGCTCGAAATGGTCGTTAGGGGTCTTATGTGCGAAGTGTTTGGGATAGTTCTTGAACAACGTGTAACGTAGGGGCCTCCAAGCAAGATCTCCAATAGATCGGGCCTTCGAGCACCAGGGACGAGTGATCTAGAACTTGGCCTACGGGCACAAAAACAATTAAGAGGCCACGTGGGGGACTCCTCCACGCGGGCTCTCCAATGGCCAAGTCAAATGATGTTCTAACAAATATATGCCATGTATGTCAAAGATGGTATGCATGGCATTGTCGATGCGTGCATGGATGCTCATGTTGATGTTTGCTGATGAATAGTATTCGATGAATAGTAACTCCTTGGTGAATAATATTGTAGCAATAATTGACACTGTAGAAATAATGATAACTGGCACGGTAGAAATAATAATAATCAGTATTGTTGAAATAGTGATCGATGACTAGTATTAATCGATTGGTCAGAAATAATTGCCTGCCCCCCAAAATGATGAATGGCCTTGAGATAACCGACTACCCCTCTTTGAACCGATTGGTTTTGAGAGAATAAAGTTTTCTTCTCAGGGTTCGATCTCTAAATGAAGAGGTGAGCTTGGTTTTTATAAAAGATGAAGGTGGAGGACATGTGGCAGTAATCCTAGGCTTTTCGGGCACACATGAGGGCCATTTAAAGGCGTTGGGAGTAGATTTTCTTAGAGAGATTGAGAAGAAAGAAAGAAAAAATGAGAGAAATAGGTGGGGATTTAGCATAGCCGAGTCCCCAAGCCCTAGCCGCACATGCTTGTTGCCTTTATAGGGGCAATCGGTTCCCCTTGCTCGGGGAGAACTGGTTGGCCTCCAACAAAGTCCTTTGCCATTTTTTGCTATTTTTTTTATTTTATTAAAATTTTCTTATTTTCAACTATTTTGTTGTTTATTTTTTACCCTTACTCATATTTCCAATTTTATAGAGATTTCTAAAATTTATGGGCATATCAATTAGTAATAAGAGAGTAAATCTCATGAGCTTAATTATATCCCTTGAAAAATGATCTGACATTCAATGGCACCTACACAAATATTGGAAGGAATTTATATGTTCATATATATCACTTTTTTTTTTTTACTATATGATAAACTGTTAAGGGACTATAATTAATAAATAAATAAGCAATTTTAAAATAATAAATAAATAAATATAGAATGGAAAAATATATGGCAAATAATATTAGAAGAAATAAATAAATAATATGGCAAATTTGTAACTTCACCATATATGTACAGCCCCCGCTACCAGTTGTCAGGAAAAAAACATATTAAATAAAATAATTTAAAAAAGAAAAAATAATTAAATAATTTCAAAAATAACATATTGGTAAAAAATAATTATAATATTTACCTGTAGATAAGGGTAAAATGGTTTGTTGAACTTGAAGTTGAGACCAAGGGTAAAATATTTTTTCACATTTTCTGTTAAGTTTAAACGTCACTTGACGGAAGAGTGGGACTATTTTGATCCAATTTTTTAAATTTTCAGATTATTTTTATATTTAACCAAATATAGTTAAAAAATTGACTCTTTTTCAAAATATAGGGACCAAAATGATAATTGCCCTATTTTCAAAACAAATAAAAATTATGAAGCCAAAACAATATCCATAAAAATATATAATTATAAAAAAACAAAATTATAATAAGGTAAATTCTAAGATAAAAATTGAGTACTGACGTCTTTGACAAGGACATGCATTAATTAAAGATAAAAAAAATCTTATATTTATTCTTTTTTGTTGTTTTATTTATTTAGTTTAGGATGTACACATTAAAAACGTTTTTATAAAAAATAAATTATATATATATAATCACAATAAATTTTTACATGGTATCAAATATAAGTTATTCAATATTTTTCAAAAAAATATAGAACTGTCACTTTATTGATTTAAAGATATCAAACTATTGATGCAAAGATAAATAAGGAGACAAAATTTCAAATTATAGTCATATATTAACAATTATGATGTAATAAAATTAATTTAGAATTTTTTAATTCATTGATTAGATAGTTTAATTAGTGTAGGTATAATAAAACATATTATAATTTTATATTTATATAATAATGAAAAAAATAAAAAATAAGCATGCTGGTAGTAGAATTTCAAACGAGAGAAGTGAATTAGGATATATTCATGAAACAGAAAAAATAAAAATAAAAAGCTCAATAGATAATAGATATTGTTTAATTAGGAAATGACAATTAAGTTTGTAAAGTTAATAAAAGTTGAAACAAATTTTCAATAATTGTGGGGCACTACCCTACCCCACCTGGAATCACCTAACCTAGGCATGCGTGCATGTTAAATATGAACTACGAGGCATTTAATATTTTAAGATAAATACATTTTGTTTTAAACTGTACCGGCGGCTGGCCCATGCGTATATCATGTGACAGGTACCCAATCCTAAACTAAAGATTTTTGAGATAAATGATGGGACAGGCAAACACCTTTTAAATTTAGATAAAAGTCGTTGAAACTCTATTTGAAAATCTGATAACTTAGGTATGGGAAGGTCTTTAAATTATTAATGTGTATTGGATTATATACATTATTTGATTATTTTATTGTATGTATATAAATATATATATTATTGTATGTTTAATTAATTAGATCACTCTATAATTATTTTTTTTATAAATTTATATATAAAAAATTACTATACACATTTTACACATTAATTGATATATTATTTATAAACTATTTACATTGAATTTAGTATCACACGTTTTAGACATTGATGACTTATCATTTTTTTTTGCCCTCATAAATTGAAAAAGTGAGCAATGTATCGGTAGATTAGTCAAAAGGTGGTATTGGAATATTCATTTCATTAACAGTAAGAGAAAGAAAAAAATAAATAACAATATTACATATGAATCCATAAATCACGTGAAATTATAGTTGATGCATCCTGTATTATTATTTTGTCTTTATATATATAATGAAAAAAGAAATTATATCATATCCATAAAGAAAGCCTTCAAAATTAAACCATATATATGGTCTTATCATTTCATGTTCTAAGCTCCACTAAATTCTTTCTCGATGCAGCTAAAAAGGGTATTAGCTTAAAAATTAAAATGCTTGTAGTGTGCATAAGGTTTGTAATATATAGAATAATGGATTGGGTATTTAAAATTATCTGAATAAAAATATGCTTTTGATTTGAATTATTATTATTATTAATGAATTATTATTAATGAATTATTAAGAATTTAGTGTTGAGCAAGGAGGACATGATTACTCGTGGACAGGGGCGGGCGGGGATTGGGAGCCTGGCCCCCTAGAAATTTTGGAAAAATTATATATATTAAATAATATTAATATTTTATTCTATCTTTAGTTAGATAAATAAAAATAAATAATACATATTTGTCTTTATAAAAACTATTTATTTTAATTGTAAGATCAATTTTTAAATCTCATCTTCAAACAATTTAGAACAACAAATACACCTAAAATAAAAAGCTCAATAGATAGATAGATATTGTTTAATTAGGAAATGACAATTAAGTTTGTAAAGTTAATAAAACTTGAAACAAATTTTCAATATTTGTGGGGCACTACTCTACCCCACCTGGGCTGTAATCACAAATGATGGGACAGGTACCCACCACCTAACCTGGGCATGCATGCATGTTAAATATGAACTGCGGCATTAAAAAAAAGATTTTGAGATAAATATATTTTTTTTATGGCTTAATATATAATTTAGTCTCTGAACTAATAAAAAAAATAATTTTAAAGATATCAACTAAATTGTCCTCACTATTCATCCCTAAGCAAAATAATTTATACACTTTTAGTTCTTGATTTAACCGACGTTAACTGAGACGTTAATTTTGGCTCGTCACGCTGCCACATCATCGACACGTCACTCCTTAGCGTTGTCACGTCACCACTGCTTAATTTATTTTTTAGTCCCTAGACTAATAAAGAAAATGGTTTTAAGGATTTCAACTAAATTATGTTCACTATTCATCCCTGAACAAAATAATTTTATACACTTTTAGTCCCTAGCTTAACGGACGTTAATTGAGATGTTAATTTTGTCTCGTCACGCTGCCACGTCACTCATAATATTCACGTCTGCTAGACATGGCCAAAATTGAACCGGACCGGCGGTTCAAACCGGAACCGAACCGGCCGGAACCGGACCCGGAACCGGCCGAACCGGAACCGGAACCGGAACCGGACCGAACCGGCGAAATTCGGTCCGGTTCCGGTTCGAGGTTCCGCGGAACCGGAACCGCCGGTTCCGCGGAACTCGAACCGCCGGTTCCTGAACCGGAACCGGAACCGGCGGTTCCGCGGAACCGGAACCGCCGGTTCCACCCCCCCCCCCACCCCCCACCCCCCACGCGGTTCCGCGCCCGCGGAACCGCCCCCCCCCCCACCCCCCCCCCCCCCACGCCCACGCGGTTCCGCGGGCGCGGAACCGCCCCCCCCCCCCCCCCCACCCCCCCCCCCCACGCGGTTCCGCGCCCCACTCCCCCCCCCCCCCACCCCCCCTCCCCCCCCCCCCCACCCCCCAACGGTCCAAAATTGGACCGTTGCAACGGTCCAATTTTGGACCGTTGGCTGCTGCCAACGGGCAGCAGCCCAATTCCCTTTTTTTTTTTTTTTTTTTTTTTTAATCCTATAATTTTATCTATATATACCCCTCCCTCCCCCACTCATTTTTCACACTCTCTCTCTCTCTCTCTCTCTCTCTCTCTCTCTCAAGTCTTAAGCTATTATTCTCTCAATTTTGTCTCTCATTTAATATTTCAATTTCAATTTCTTCAATCTTCTCATTTTATTATTTATCAATTTATTCAATTATATTGTTAATTATTTATTACTTGTTACTATATTATATTATTACTAATATTTTCATTATATTTGTCAATTTTTTACTATATTATTTTATCATTATTATATTTTTTTATTATCATACTTTTTTCAAAAAAATGGCAAGTGAAGGTAGAAATTTTGAAAATGTTGAGTTTGAAACTCAAAATTTTCAAACACAAGAGAGTGAAACTCAACAAAAGGGAGGTGGAAAAATTTCTACTTCTGATATTTTTAATATTCATTTCAAGAAAACACCAAAAGGAGATGGTAAATTTGATGTATCTTGTAATTATTGTAATCAGGTATACAAATTCAAGCAAGGAGGTGGATATGGTACTTTCGCCCGACATTTACAAACAAAGCACCCGCTCAAGGTTGGATTGAGCCGCGATCAAACACAAATATCCGGGTTTGCTACCTCTTCAAACTCTCCTCAATTATTTCATTATAATGAAGCTAATTGTAGGTCTGGTTTAGCTGAAATGGTAGCAATTGATCATTTATCTTTTAGTTTTGGTGAAAAATTAGGTTTTACTCGATTTTGTCAAAACTTTGTTAATCCTAGTTTTAAATCAATTCCTAGAAATACTTTGAAAAGGAATTTGTTAAAATTGTTTAAAAACTCAAAAATTGAATTGATAACATATTTTCAAAACAATAATATTAATGTTTCTATTTGTAGTGATATTTGGAGTGATCATTGGCAAACTCATTCATATATGGGTATTACTTGTCATTGGGTTGATGAAAATTATGTTTTACAAAAAAGAATTCTTGCGTATCGATGTTTTGATGAAAGTCATAATGCTGAAAATATTTGTAGATTAATTCAACAAATTTTACAAGAATATAGATTAGTTAATAGAATTTTTTCAATTTCTTTTGATAATGCATCGGCTAATACTGCTTCTATTAATGAATTGAAAAGAATTTGCCAACCAAATTTTGGTGGAAGATTTTTTCATGTTAGATGTGCATGCCATGTTTTAAATTTATGTGTTCAAGATGGTATTAAGTCACTTAATTCTTATTTAGATCCAATTAGAAATGTTATTTCTTATATTTGGGTACACCCTCGAACTGCAAAAGCATGGGCACATTTTTGCACCTCCAATGGTCAAACCCCAAAACGTTTTTCAAAAGATGTCCCTACTCGTTGGAACTCAACTTTTAAATTACTTAATCAATCTTTTGAATATAAAGATTTATTGTGTTCTTTTGCAGCAAATTATATTCCACAATATCCTATTTTTCCAACTATGTGGAATGTTTGTAGTTCAATTTTGAATATTTTACGAATTTTTAATGATGCTACTCATACACTTAGTAGTGTTTATAAACCAACTTCACATCAATTTTTAATAGAAGCAATGAATGTGGCCGGTGTATTAATGGAAGGAATTAATGTTGAAGAAATTTGTCATGCTGTTTTAGAAATGAGAGAAAAATGGTTACGTTATTATCAATTTATTCCTGAAATTTTTCTTGTTACTATGGTATTTGATCCTAGGTGTAAATTTGATGGTTTAATTGAGTGTTTGTCTAACTATTATTCGTTGTTAGGATTAGAAAATAATGAAGAAATTGATGTGAATATTATAATTTCTAAGGTTAGAACTTTATGCAATCAATTATATGAAGCATATGTTATTGCTCCTAGTAGTGAAGAATCATTTCCATCCATGGCTTCGCATTCCTCTTCCTCCCAACCAATGAAATGGGGTCATAAATTTTTAGATCAAAGGAGGAAAAAACCTAGATCGAGCTCACATTCGGAGCTCGAAACTTATCTAACCACAGTTTTTGAGTTTGGTGATGATACAGGTTTAAATTTTGAAATTTTGGAGTGGTGGAAAAGGCACAAGGAGACATTTCCAACTCTTGCAATTATTGCAAGTCAACTTCTTGCAGTTCCAGCTTCAACTGTAGCCGTTGAACAAACATTCAGTAGTGGAGGCAACATTTTGGACGAAAGAAGATCAAGATTGGCTCCAGAATCATTGGAAGCTCAAGTTTGCCTCGATGATTGGGAAAGAGCTAACATGCGACGTCAAGAAGAACTTATCCATTCATCATCATCTGACGAATGGGTTGATGATGGTTCAACAACGGCGACTTCCGACTCCAATGAAGATGCGTAGGATCCAAGTCCATTTTTTATTTTTTTTCACATTTGTAAAAATTAATTACTTGTATTACATTTTTGTTGTAATTATTTTTTAATGAAATTAAGTCTAATTCTATTTTTTATTTTTTATTTTTCACATTTGTAAAAATTAATTATTTGTATTGTATTACATACTTGTTTAGTTGTTTTAATTATTTTTAATGAAATTATTACTTATATTTCTTCAATTTTTAGTAGTGTTTTTTATTAAAAATATGGTTGAGAATATCTATATTTACAATTACATTTAACAATTAAAAATCGAAACCAAACCGAACCGAACAACGGAACAAGGACCAAAATTGAATACAACAATATTTAAAAAAAATTAAAAAAATTCGGTTTGAACCGGAACCGGAACCGTTGACCGAACCGGCTCAAACCGTTGACCGAACCGGTCCAAACCGTTGACCGAACCGGCACGAACCGGAACCGGAACCGAACCGTCCCAAACCGCCCTTGGGCGGTTCGGTTCAGGTTCAAAGATTTCTTGAACCGGAACCGGCGGTTCATGAACCGGAACCGGCGGTTCATGAACCGTGGCCATGTCTAACGTCTGCTATCTATGTTTTTATTAAAAAAAAAAAAAATCAACTTCAACACATACACAGCCATGGCTACCGACGGCCATGGGGAGTCATTTTTCCCCCTTCTCTCTTTTTCCTCGTTTTGGACCACTCTTGCCTCTGCACCCGTCGTCGATTCAGCCATTGCCAGTCGCCTCAGAACGACTGGGGGTCAAGGACTCTAAACCCAACAATCAGAAAACGGTTAGGGGTCGGGACCAAGATTTTGGGGTTCCCTGACCCCCAAAAGCTGACGGCCAGTCGCCCAACCATTAGGTTCCTGGTCCTAGCCATGGTTGGGTCGAGGAACCTAGCCTCCCTATGGCCGTGGTTGAGGAGTCCAACTGTGGAGACGTTATTATTTTTTTTTTAATATAAAAATATGGACAATAGATGTAAATATTATGAGTGACGTGGCAGCGTAACGAGTCAAAATTAACGTCTCAGTTAACGTTGGTTAAGTCAAGGACTAAAAGTGTATAAAAAAATTTTATTCAAGGATGAATAGTGAGTACAATTTAGTTGATATCCTTAAAGTCATTTTTTTTATTAGTTCAGGGACTAAAAATGCATTAAGCCGTGGTGACGTGACAGTACTGAAGAGTGACGTGGCAGCGTGACGTGGTAAAGTTAACGTCGGTTAAGTCAAGGACTAAAAGTGTATAAATTATTTTGTCCAGGGATGAACAGTGAGCACAATTTAATTGATATCCTTAAAACTATTTTTTTGATTAGTTCAAGAAATAAATTATGTATTAAGCCTTTTTTTATTTATACTGTACCGGCGGCTGGCCATGTGTGTACATACATTCATGTTAAATATGAACATCGATGCATTAAAAATTTTGCGATAAATGCATTTTTTTATATAATTAATGAATAATCAATATTAATAAAATTTCCAACCATTGATGCAGGCTCTTTTATTCACAACCCTTGGATTGATACAATAATTGTTATTAGATAGTGCTTATTATAATACAATAAGGGGGCGGTACTGATATGAAAATTATTATTATTATTATTATTACTATTATAGTAGTTTTCTTATATATGAACACCCCTTTAATTCTTCTATTTATAACTGATCTTGCATTAATCCAATGGTTAAGATTTAAGGGTGTTAATTAATTATAATACAACAATTAAGGGGCTGGTGTTGATATGAAAATTATTATATATATATATAATTTAGAGGATATAAATATATGTTTCATATATAGGATAAGGCATGCATGGCATGAACTTTGTACGTGGTTGTGGCATGTAAAATGAGTTTTTAGAAGAAAAATAGTTCTGCCAAGTCTTCTATATATATCATCGACTTTTTATTTTAATATCTTCTATTATAATGATTTCTTGGATTTTATACATGTAAATCATTATTATTATTATGGTCCAAAATTCTGACAGCAGAAGTATTTTTGTCTTTGCATGAGAACATGTAAATCATGCACTTTATTATTATTATTATTATTATTATTATTATTATTATTATTATTATTATTATTATTATTATTATTATTATTATTATTTTGTGCCTTTTTGAAGTAATCACATTTTAGATTTTAATTACTTTAATTAGATGGTTGGTTTGGATGGAGGACGCTTCCTCCTTATTGTAATCGGAATTTCATTGTAGGATTCTCTTCATATATAGTTTGTAATCTTTTTTATTATTATTTTTTTCTCATTTTTTATGTTTAATGATTATGTGTAGAACAATACTATAACACATCTCAAATTAAAACATCTTCTTGATTTAAAAAAAAAATTAATAATCCTTTTATGCATGTTTACATGTGTGTGTTCTCTCTGCATATATATATATATGTATATATATGACGTTTATTGTGTGTAAAATAAGAATTTGATGGATGGCATATATATATATATATATATTGATTTGAAGGTAGCTCTATACAAGTTGTAGTGGACACAAATTTTATTAATTTGATCATCCACAGATAATATCATAATAATGCTATATTTATAGGAGTGGATATATAATATATTTGTAAGATTTGAATCATCTAGAGATCTTTTACACAGATTTTAAAGATCGGATGTTATGTGACCACTAAAAGATGGTCAATCAGAATTTACTTTCTCTATTTTGTAGGAAAGTCACCAAATAAGTTTAGAATTTATTTTTTATAATTCTAAATAGTTTGCTTCTTTTTCATTTTTTTTATCAAATTAATCCTCTTATTGTTTGTTTAAAGTGCCAAATATATTGGTTTGGCTTTCCAATTTTTGATGATTAATGTTCACTATTTTAAGGGTTAAATTATATTTTAATTAATATATATTACAATATCATCAACATGTCTGTATAGCGTTCGATATTGTAAAAAAAAGAAAAATAAAACTATTAAAAATAATAGTTATAAATTTATATATAATTATCAATGATTTAATTGCAAAAGGGTCCAATTTGATCACATTTTAAAATATTGAACAATGATTTGGTATTTGTTAAAAATATAATATTCAGTTTTTGAGTTAAATTTGTCAAAAAAAAAAAAAAAATTGGCATTCTTAATTTTCAACTTATCTTTTTTTCTTGGTTAATATATCATCACGAGCGTCCCCATAGCTCGGCCCCATGATTCCTATGGAAAATATAAATCGGGGTATCCAATAGCCAATTAAACTCCTAGCCTTTCTCCGTAAACATGATGAGAAAGGCATCAGCTTATCTTAATTGGACCAGTTGCATGCATTTGTTTAAATTTGGATAGAAATCCTTGAAAGTCCATTTTAAAATCTGATAACTTAGGTATGTGAGAGTCTTTGAAACTATTATTGTATATTGGACCACATAATTTGATTATTTTGTTGTATATATATATATTATCATACATTTAATTGGACCACTCTATAACTATTTTTCTTGCAAAATTATATATAAAGAACTACCACACATGTTTTACATATTAATCGATATATATTATTTGTGAACTACTTAGGTACATTGAATTTTGTAACACACATTTTAAACATTGATGTCCTATCATTTTTTTTCTTAAATTGAAAAAGTTGAGCAATGCATTGGTGGAGTAGTCCAAAGGCAATTCAACCTCTAGCCATTCTACGTTATCTCTAGCCTTTCTCTGTAAACACGAGGAGAAAGGCATCAGCTTATCTTAATTGGACCACATGCATGCATCTATTTTAATTTGGATAGAAATCCTTGAAAGTCGATTTGAAAATATGATAACTTAGGTATGTGAAAGTCTTTGAAACTATTATTGTATATTGGACCACATAATTTGATTATTTTAACGTGTATATATATATATATTATCATACGTTTAATTTGACCACTCTATAACTATTTTTCTTGCAAAATTATATATAAAGAACTAGCACACACGTTTTACATATTAATCGATATATATTATTTATGAACTACTTAGGTACATTGAATTTAGTAACACACATTTTAAACATTGATGTCCTATCACTTTTTTTCTTACTTCATAGATTGAAAAAGTGAGCAATGCATCGGTGGAGTAGTCCAAAGGCAATATTGGAATATCCATTTCATGAACAGTCGGAGAAAGCCGAAAAAGCAAATAACAATATTGCATATAGATCCATAAATCACGTGAAATTAAAGTTGATGGATCCCGTATCATTAATTATTTTGTCTTTATATGTATAATAACAAAAAAAATTATATCATATCAATAAAGAATTAAAGTCCTCAAAATTAAACCGTATATATAGATGGTTTTGTCATTTCATGTTCTAAGCTCACTAAATTCTTTCTGGATGCAGCTAAAAAGGGTATTAGCTTAAAATGCTTGTAGTGTGCATAAGGTTTGCAACAGAATAATGGATTGGGTACTTAAAATTATCTGAATAAAAATATGCTTTCAATTATTATTATTATTATTATTATTATTATTATTATTATTATTATTATTATTAATGAATTATTAAGAATTTAGCGTTGAGCAAGGAGGACATGATTATTCGTGGACGGGCGGGCGGGGATTGGGACCCTGCCCCCTAGAAATTTTGGAAAAATTATATATATATATATATTAAATGAAATTAATATTTTATTCTATCTTTAGTTAGATAAATAAAAATAAATAATACATATTTGTCTTTATTACAAAATGAGAGGAATAATGACCTTAAAAGTGCTAAAAAATTAAGTTAAGGTGATTTGATTAATTTAATTGGTAATTTGTTATAGTACAAAATGATGTAGGGGTCTTTATAATGAGTGCAAACAAATTTTTAGGTGTATTTGTTCTAAATTGTTTGAAGATGAGATTAAAAAATTGATCTTACTAAAAAAAAAAAAAGCTCAATAAATAGATATTGTTTAATTAGGAAATGACAATTAAATTTGTAAAGTTAATAAAAGTTGAAACAAATTTTCAATAATTGTGGGGGTACTACACAACACTACCCCACCTAGACTGGAATCACAAACATGATGTGAGGGGTACCCACCACCTAACCAAGGCATGCATGCATGCATGCATGTTAAATCTGAACTTCGAGGCGGCCTTAATGAAAAGATTTTGAGATAAATACATTTTCTTTAAACTGTACCGGCGGCTGGCCCATGCGCACATACATTTATGTTAAATATGAACATTGATGCATTAAAAATTTTGTGATAAATGCATTTTTTTATATAATGAATAATTAATATTATGATTTGAATTAAAAAACTTCAAATTATGAGTATGAGAGGTTTATTATTGCTTTATTCTCATTTTGTTGTGATATATTAATTCTCTCGTGAAGAATTCATTGAGTTAATTTTAATTTGTAAATATTGTGATCAAATCCAATCAATTTTAATGTGATTATTATTTTTTTTAAGTCACAAATTCAATGAAAAATGTGAGAAAAATTCAGAGTTTTGACACTATTTCTTTTTTTCCTCAATTGTCTAATTTTTAGGCCTTTTTTAATGCTTGATTTTTTAAAACAAAATCGGAAAAAAATAGTTGCACTGTTCAAAAACATTAGAATTTTGTGCACATGTATTTTTCATTAAACTTTTGATTCACAAAAAGAATCATATCAAATTCATTGATATCCATTGAATTTCATATATATATATATATATATATATGAAGATTGTTCTGGAAATTACATTAACTCACTGTGTACTGGTTTGATTACTCGTTTGTGCATTAATCAACATACATCGGATCATTACGATAAAATCATTTAATTTGGCTATCATTATTTTTGTAAGTTAGTTATATATCTGGGACATGTGAAAGTTGTATGATCTTGTTTATAGATATATGATTTAGTTTCCCCCTATCATTAATTTTACATATAAGAGAAAATAATTATATAGGGTGTGTGGTCGACCAACATAAACAATAAATTTCTAATTGATGAAATTTTATATATTATCTATATGTAAATTTGCACGCAGATAGTTCAATATTAAGATAAGGATGCCAAGTAATTAAGCAACTTAGTAATCGAAACCAATAGCTATTACAAAAATTGTTAGAATTTGTTTGCATATAATTCAGTTGATTTAAGAGAGTGGTTGTAGTTAACCTCTTTTTCTTTTTCTTTCGAAAAAGATATTGTAAATTTATATATTGTTGCTTAGGTCATGACCAATGTATGATTTGATTAAATAAAAAAGTATAAATATAAATTTAATTACAAAGACAAGTAGAGACACAAAGAACAGTAAAATAATGTCATGAATTATCTAGAATTGTTACTGCTATTAATATTTTTCTTAATTAAAAGAAATAAAAATTAGAACAAATGCTGATGAGATCATTGTAAAGTTTTGAGAGTTATTTCCTTGTCTTATAATTCTTGGATTTGTAATAATTAAATAATAAAAATAATCATTTTTTTTAGCAAAATAAAATAATAATTCAATTTGATCAAATTGGAAGTAATCGTACCAAGTCCATTTATTGATCACGATTTTAAATTTATACAGTACAAGGATCTCAAAATCCTTATAATTTATTTCCAACAACAAGAAGGACTCGGATAAACTATTTAGATTGTGAGTGGGCACTAAACCACACTAGCAATCATTGCCTTGTTGAGTCTTGCTTCTTGAACTTGGAGAGCATCAGACTCTTTGACAATCTTCAAACGCAAAGGTGAGCTATTATTTAAAGCAGGACGCCTATCGAACTCAGAAACGATCCCAACATAGCTCTTTGGTATATTCTGACAAAGCTCACAATCCGAGGGATCAAAAAGCAAGACGTATACATTGTCCCCGAATTTCTCAAACTTGAACCAAATTGGTCCTGAGAGTCCTATACTCCCACGTGCTGTAATGATCCATGCACCCACTGTGCTATCATATGGGCCAACAATCCACGCATTTGGTAAAAGCCTACAGAGTTGAGAAGGGAAATGGATGTTCAAATCAGTGGACTCATAGATAACATTACCTACTTTATAATCATAGCTACTGTAGTTGGCACCATAGAATATTACTGGCTGACCCAACGATGAATCTGAACTTTCTTGGTAGATGTCGCCTGGGCAGGCTGGACTTGTGGTATAAAAACCACCTCCATCTCCACTGAATGCTGGTAGGAGGTAGTATTGGGTGCCGGTGACGACTTTATTGCCGGAGGAGTCGTACAAGGGCTCAGGATTATCAGCCATAAGAAGGTTTGGGAGCGAGAAAAGGAGAAGAAAGGAGAGTAGTAGCAGCAGCGAGCTCTTCATTTTGTTGATGTTTTTCAAGACTTTCTTTCTTTTCTTTTTGCGGGCAGTGAAGCAAAGCTGAGTAGCTTGAATTTATAGAGATGAAAGATGAGAACAAATTTAATTATGATCAGATCAATTTATTGTGAAAGCAACATTTATTTCTATATCATCAATTTTCACGTGACTTAAGGTTCACGATGTATATGTACTGTTTATGCATTATGCTTGTTTGTTTTTTTTCCTTGTCTGACTGTCCATGAAATGGATTATTAATTATTCTTTCAATATTGCCTTTGATTATCCATTTGAATTTATTATATTAATATTATAAACATGTATTAGTAAATTGTATGTAAAACAGTTAAATAAAGAATCAATGTGTAAAACATGTATGGTCGTCATTATTTTTGTACTCAATTATTAGAATACATTTAAAATCATAACAATGACTTTTGTCTACTCAACAGAGTTTTTTTTTTTTTTATTATTTAAGTGAAAATTCTACATTTTTACTCATCACGCTTCATATATACTTGTTTGTTAGAAATTTTATATTTTTATGCATTAATAAATATACATCGGACCATTATGATAAAATCTAATTTGATCGTCATTATTTTTGTAAGCTAGTTATACATCTAGACCTATGAAAATAATTGGAATTATTTCAAGATCATCAATTTGCAAATTCGTGTCCTCGAAGATCTTATATATATATATATATAGATATGATTAAGTTTTTCATTTTATTTTATATTTAAGAGAAAATAATTATACCAAGTGCGTGGTCTAACATATACAATAATTTGGAAGACTTGATTTCTAATTGATATGATTTTCTATGTGATCTATATGTAAATTTACACCCAGATAGTCCAATATTAAGATAAGGATATTGATTCCAAATAATTGAGCAACTTTGTAATTAACCAGTAGCTCCAATAGAGTTAATTATCCTCTTCCTTTTCCTCCAAAATGAGATATTGTAAATTTATACATACATCAATTAGGGTGTAATACACTATTTAACTAAATCAAAAAGCATAAATAAAGATTTGATTAGAAAAACAAGTAGAGTCAGAAATTGGGAGAGAAAACTAGAGAGAAGAATAGAGTAATCTTTATGTATTGTTACCATTTTTTTTATTTTAAATTTAGTCAGGATAATTGAGTAAATATGTAATAGGTTTCTCCTTCAATCAGGAGAAACCTATTACATATTCAATCAGTAAATATGTAATACGTCTCTCTCATCTCTTGCCATTTGTCTCTCTACTAATTTCTCTCTAGAAAGATAGGTAACTTGGGTTAATATAAAATGTATTTCCATTATTTATTTTTCATGCTATTTTCATTATTTAGTGTGTTAAAAACAAAAATCACGTGGTTTGATCTGTCGTAATATTCAATTTCCAAATCTGAAAATTTTACACAGAATTTCTAATTTGTTTGTTGAATGTGTAAAGTTGAATTTATGAAAAGTGAGTAAAATTGAGTTTACGAAGAGTGTGTAAAGTTGTTCAGTTTGAACTCATACGTATGAGTTCAAACTGATCTCCAAGAGTAAAAAACTTAAAAAAACTTAAAGTAATCAGATATTGTAAATTTGATCTCCAAGAGTAAAAGAACTTAAAAAAATTTCAAGAAGGTCATTTTTAAATTTTTTATTAAATTGAGGGTCATTTAAAAAGTTGACTAAAACAGATATTGTAAATTTCAAAAATAAAGATTTATAACTAAATAAAGAGATGCTTATTGAGCAATGTCGATGCATGATATCATTTTAGACTTTGAGGCTTATTTTCTCGTCTCACAATTCTCGGATTTGTAATAATTAAATAATAAAAGTAATCAGTTTTTTTTTAAAATAAAATAATAATTCAGTTTGATCAAATTGGAAGCAATCGTATCTTATTATATTTCTATTTTAAATTTATGCATGTAGTACAAGAATCTCAAACTGGTATTCTTATAATTTATGATAATGTTACACGACGAATTTGGCTGACAACATGGTTGACAATTTGATATATTCATGAGATTTTAATCAAATTATCGCGATAAATTAAAGGCCCAATTATTTGCTCAATTATTTTGAATTCTCACCCAAATTGGGAGACCCACATATTCCCCCTGTCTCTTCACCTTCAACATTGACCTCCCATTCTCTCTCTCAACCTCGACCTCATTTTTTTTTGTGTCTCTTCACCTTCGCAGCCTTGTCTCTAGCAATTGTCAGATCCGTCTCATCTCCGCTGTCGTGTCGCCTTGTCTAGCACCCGCCGAATCCTTATCGCCTCCTCCGCTGCATCGCCTTCTCTAGCAACCGCCAGCAACGAGCACCATCTCCAGCATCCTCAACACCGTCGGCCTCTCATTCGTCTGGTCTGGATTTGACATCTCCAGCGTGCGAAGCCCCTCTCTCTTTCTCTACATATAATTTTAATAAATAATTTTTATGATGCACATACATTTGTCCCAATGAATAGATTTAGTAATTTTAATTTATGATGCACATATTTGTCTCAGTGAATAGATGTAGTAATTTTAATTTGTGATGTACATACATTTGTCTCAATGAATAGATTTACTAATTTTAATTTATGATAGACACACATATAGTTTAATTTATTATTAATTGTAAATAAAATTATTATAAATGCAGGTAAAATGATTATAGTTTAATTTGTTGTTGCATAATCCTTAGTGTGCACTATTTAACTAAATCATATTTTACAAATTTTACTATTTTAGTTAATATGACTCCAAATTTGAAAATGAGTGAAGTTTCAATCAACTTTTCTACCTCTCATCAAGGAATTGTGTATGAGCACGGTGTACCTGTTTGGTGCTATACATCATGGACTAAGAGTAATCCTGGAAGAAAATTCTTAAGGTGTCAATTCTGGAAGATAATTTATTATCTTATAAATGAAAAATTTGTTAATGGGAATGGAATTGATTGTTGGATGGCTTTGTAGATAAGTTGATGATTACAAATAGTTTCAATGGATCGATGATGAACGCAAAAGTCGTGAGAAAGCATTATGTGGAGCTTTGTTGGATAAGTTGAAACGTAACATAACATAAATAGTTGAAAGAGAGAGAATACTACAAGAACAAATAAGAATTTTTGAACAAAAATCTTTAAGCAGAAAAGAAAAGATACTAAAACTTGAGAAAGACCACATGTCTGTAATAGAAGAAAACTTTCAATTGAAAGTTAAGCTCCAAGAGTATAGGACCAAAGAAAATAAGTTTGTTAGAGGTTTAATAGTGTTAGGATTGATTTGTTTTTTTGTTAATTTTATGATTGATGAAAAAAGAAGGTAGTAGATTTAAGTATTTGATTTTACTGTAATCAATGTATAAACGGTTATTAGATAGGAGAGTACATTTGTTGTTTGTTAATTATGTATTTGTAACTTATTATTATCTTAGTTAATAGTATGATAAATAATTATATTAGTCAATGCAAAAATTTAAACACAATTTTTGACATTTTGGTACTTTTGAAATTGGAATGAGCATTTGCAACAAGCCATACGATTGAAGAAATCTACCATTGCAATACCTCGCACTATCAGTGAAGGTCTTTAAGTATTTAAAATTGTTTATTTCATTACTTATCAAAACCCAGAATCCCAATGTGGCAACAAAAATTTGCAAACAGATATCATCAACAGCGTTCTAGTCGTAGCCACCAATTCTCTATAAAAGAATAAGAATTACATAAGGTTAAAATTCCATGGCACTGCAATCAACCCATTATAGTCAAAGATAGGGGGAAGCTGCTCTTTTTGACATCCCCAGTTTATCATTAATATTTAACCCCAGATCATTAGCCTTTAACTGCTAGCTGCAGGGAAGTGTCATTAATACAAAGTAAGACATTAATCCCACATGAATGTTTAGCGTCTTTATAGTCCGAAAAGACTAGGAAAACTCAATAAGCATCTGTTAGAAGCCCTAAAATCGACCAATCAATCATCATGACCCAAATTTCAGAAATAGAATCTAAATCTCATCATAAATGTCGTGTTATGTTTACCATACGATACTCCAAATTTCAGGAATAGAATCTAAAATAACACGATAGATTTTAATTTCAGAAATTCTCAAAACGTAACAAGACTTCAGAAATAGAATCTAAAAGAACGGACACATACCATGCCCCAAATTTCAAAAATTCTAAGAGAACAAGTATCTCTGGCCAGAGGGTATCCATGAATTATAATCTAATAAATTCTAAGCTTACAACAAAATCACCACCATTGGACATAACTAAAATGTGTTAAGATAGATGTCCTTATCAATATAAACTGGAACGTCCAAATCCCTTTCTAAAAGCTTCCCATAGCTTTTGAAATGTATCATTTGCAAATTACAAACCAAACTGAACATAACCAACGGCATCAACATCACAAGTATGCTGCTTTAAGTGATTCATCAGTTTGCTAGTGCCATAACCTTTTACTTGCTCATTTGATGTTACACAAAAAGCTATCTTCTCAGACTTTTGGCTAGGCAATAAAAAAACAATAAAGAGAAAGGTATTTTATATTAGTTAATGGACAAAATTAGCATACTGGAATCATCAATAATTCAACCAAAAAAACAATAAAGAGAAAGGTATTCTTGATCAACCAAACCAAATGGTTAATACATTAATATAAATTTACATGTAGCATGTTTAATTTAACTTTGACTTGTATGGACCATCTAGTTAGCAAGGGAATGTCCAGCATTATATGTTTTCTTTCTCAGGATTTAACTCAATAAATATAACTCCCGGTTAAACACACTGATCTATGCCCAGTAAGAGGGGGACTAATTACATGAATAATCAAACAAATGAAACTTGTTTGGGAGAGGGGCATGTTTTGCAGATATTAGCTAAGTAGCCTGCATCCGAGACAGTTCTGGGCTAATTGATCCAACAGTAGTACTAGTAGTAGTAAATCAGATAATCACCTACTAACTACAAAAACTAAATCCTGATTGAGTGTATTGCAATACAAAAACATGGGTTGATCAATATACCTTCATGCTACAACAACCCGCAATTAGAAAACAAAATCATTTTTCCCTGATGTCAATAACAGTAACTACTAACTATAAAAACTAAATCCGTATTGAGTATATTGCAATACAAAAACATGGGTTGATGCTAACAAAAAAATAAAATAAAATAAATAATACAAGTCAATCAATATACAATCATGCTACAACAACCAACAATTAGAAAACGAAACCATTTTTCCCTGATACCAATAATAGTAATTAAAAGAATAAGCTTCCTAAACCGTAGGGAACAAAAAAAAGATAGAAGTAACATGTTGATGATTAAAGCTTCAGTTTGTTAAGGGATAAATATAATTTGCTCATCTCTTAATTGGCATATTTATGGTGGTGAGAACTGAATATAGCCAAGTATTAACGGTCACTACCAAACCATTTTGATAACAATATTCCATTTCATATTCACACAAAATGCAACTAAAAGAACTAAAGAAGGACAAAGAGCACAAGGAGAGGATCCGGACCTGTTGCCAGACATATGCAAATGTTGGGAAAACTCTTTTTGGGCTCTTCATATTCAGGCAGCTGCAATGTTGCAATACATGAAAACATAGTTAGAGAATATTTATTCTAGTAAGTGCTTAAAAATCACAAATGAAAAGTCAAATAGAATTAAATGGAAGAACATGGAATAAGAAAATACAAAAATCTCAAAAATTTGTTGGGTTGTCATCAGGCTGTCGGTGGGGCAGGTTCATTGGCATAAAGGGCTGAGCCATGCCAAAGGTAGGCACTATAGGCACTCCGTGAGCAGTATTCTAAGTTTGATAGTGAGTAGCAGCTTGCAGCGAAAGAGATTACCTACAAAAGATGCACGCAAAGCCTAGAATATAATCTAAAAGAGGTTGAGAATATTTTAAAAATTACAAGTTATAACCTAATCTTATCCAAATACTTACCATCAAATGTTGTGAGTAGGTCAATGTTGTAAGCGCGTGATACTATACATATTGTGAAAAAACTTCATTAATTGCTTGAGCATCTTGAACAATGTTTTTCCTTGGGGTTTTGCCTTTGTTTGATTTTGAGGATCCCACCTAGGCATCAAACGAAATTAATAACCATTATAATCAGGAATTCAAGCATAGCATATTGCTTTGAGGTAAGTAAAAAATATATAAAAGCATACATTTTTTTTCTTGGTATTTGTTTCCAATGGGCCCTTCTTGCGAAGCTTCCTAGGGGCTCCATTTGTCTGCGAGCATCTGGGACCAAATACTTGGCTGCTTGAAGCTGTTGCTGCCTTTCCACAATCAGGGACTTGTTCTTCCACATTGTGTTGAGCATATATATGACTACCACAGCTTAACTTCGCTTTGGATATGCTTAATGCATTCAATTGAGATTGGATCCACTCTATAGTTGGTCGGGTTTGTTTTTCGTCGTCTGCTACCAAGTTTGCTACCTTGGCAAATGCACTACACAGTTCATCGTATCTTAACTGGCTAAGTGTACTAATCCAACAATTGTAATTGATCTTGACCCTCATATAGGATCTACTGATATCTCTCCTCCATTGTCGTAAGATATACCTCTCAGGAATTGATCTAACACCTTTTTGGATCAAAACTGTGATAGTATGTCTACAAATTATTCTCTTAAACTCGAACATGTGACAACTGTAAACAATATCACATTTATCTTCCTAAAAAAGAACCCAATATTTTTTTTGCTTCACTATTTCCTCAAATATGATATCTTCTCGTATCTCGTACCTAACAATCCCTCTTCGGTAGACACAATCACGCAATACATTTTCCCAGTGAACTCTTATTGAAACTCCTTGAATTTGGAGATTGTGTACACTTCCTGAAATTTTTTCTCCATGGCATACTTCGATACACATGGAACCATTTAAGAAAATGAATTAACGTCGGCTTGAAACTCCTTTTCAACTTTACACCTCATTGTCCGTTCATATTATTTAACAAATTGCTTCAATGAGGTTTTCAAGTGTACATATCTATCAAAGAATGGATTCATACCCTCACTCTGTTGCGTTGTTGATATATCTGCCCAAAAACTAGTTTTCAAGAAACGTGGGACCCAATGACCTCTTTCTCTATAAAGTCCATACAACCAATCGTTGTCATGCAATTCATATTTCTCAATCATTGAATTCTAGGCTTGCTTGAATTCTCCAGGTGATGTGACACTACCTAAAATTACAAGAATACCCCTATGCGCTAGTAGTCTCGCTCGCCACGTGGATTGCCAGAGAGACTGACACGTGGCAAGTCCATAATCTGGAACGGAGTCCAAAAAATCCAGGCCGGACCCCAAGACCCTTTCCAGCTTGATCAGGGTCCTCGGGAGTCGTGCCCACCTATATCGGGTGCCCCATAATGGACCTACCTATAAAAAGTAGAGGTCCTCACCAAGTATGACAGGCTCTCTATCTCTTACATTTTCTACTACTCACATTTACTCTACTAATTTGAGAGTTGGAGTCCACCCCGGGGGATCCTAGCTCCGTCACTCCGTTGTCTTGCAGGTTTTATCCCCGAGGTCCAACATTGCCAAGTCCGAAGTTCTATTCCCGAGGTCCATTTGTCGAGGCGGCATGTGGTGGTCGGTCTGAAATACCATCATCATTTGGCACCCCCTGACGTCCATACTCGCCAGCCTCTTCTTTCCCTGCCTCACGCTTTAGACTTCCACACCTCACATTGGACCTCGATTTTCCCATAAGTGTCAATGATTTTTTCTCCTTTCCATAACTAATTGCATGGCTCCCTGAAGAGACGTGACCTGTAGCAAGGCTGGTGCCAATCTAGAGGCCTTGATGCAAGGGGAGAATCCACTGCCTCTAGCCAATCCAATGCCAGAGGACCGACTCACCAAGCTGGAAAATCAAGTCCAGCAATTAACTGAGTTGTTGACTAAGTATCTACACTAGAATGAACAACGTCGTCCGTAGGTGCCCTCTCAGCTAGATGGGCACCAGTCAGCTCCTCCTACTCAGGAGCCTCGTTTATCCCACCAGTCGGGCCAGGAAATCCATCCCTCTGAGGTGGTAGGATCTACTTCTTCCCCCTCGCGAGAAGAAGGGACGTCACAAGAGAGGTGGTTGCGTTTTCTAGAGAGACAAGTCCAGGAACTCAAGAAAGGAAAGGAAGAGCTGCCCCACTTCAATTCTAATCAAGCCCTGAGTAAGAGCATCATGGTAGAGGTTCCTCTGGAGAGGTTTCGTATCCCATCCATCAAGCTTTATGATGGAACCACAAACCCCTATGATCATGTAGATCTTTTCTCCTCTCACATGCTGGTGCAATCGAGATTAGAGGCGATGTGGTGCCGGGCCTTTTCGGCCACTTTGGGAGGTCATGCCCGAACTTGGTACTCTTGCCTTCCCCATCATTCTATCAACAACTAGGGAGAGCTAAAGACCTATTTCCTAGCCCATTATGCTCCCTTGAAACGCCATCAGAAGTCTTCTATGGCTCTAGTTAACGTCAAGAAAAACCAAGGTAAAGGGATTTTATGGCCAGGTTTAATGAGGAGGTATTGAGCACCGATGAGTTTGATTAGCTGATCGTAATGGTTGCTCTCTAGAATGGATTGAGGGCTGGTCCATTTGCTCAGTCCTTGGCCAAGACCCCATTTTGTATTTTCACAGAAGTCCTTGCTCAGGCTACTAAATACATCAATGCTGAAGAGATGATGAAAGTGAAGAGGGTTGAACAACTTGACAGGAAGGAAAGAGAAAAAGAGAAGAAAAAGCCAGTGGTGGAATAGAAGACAGACTATTGCCCCTCCCAAACCCCAGATCACTTGGGTTTTGGGGGTTTTCGTGGAAGTCCGGTGAGTTACACTCCCCTCAATGCCAGTCGAGCAGAGATTCTACTGGCATTGAAGGATAAGGATTATTTGTGGCGTCCTCCCCCATTGAAGTCTCCACCCAACACTCAAAACAAAAAGAAGTATTATCGATTCCACCTTGACCACGACCATGACATAGAGGACTACATCCATTTAAAAGAAGAAATTCAGGAGCTTATCAATCGGGGTTACCTCCGGGATTTCGTTGGCCGAGGAGGCAAGAACTCGGGCAGAGTAGATTCCAAGCCAAAGAACAGGGGGAGGTCTCCTACTCGTGATCACTTCATAGAGCGAAGTTGAACACCTCCCCGGAGGGAAAGAAAACAGGCCGCCTGGGATGGAGGACAGAAGTTTATCTTGTACATGTTGGCAGCGGGAACGGTTCCCGAGCTTCAAGATAATTGGTTGGGGGTTCAGAGTGGGTTAGACTCCACTACTCCCAAAAATACGGTAAAGGATAAGGGGGTCATCACTTTCTCCCAGGAGGATCTTTCGAACTATCCCAACTATTCAGACCCTCTGGTGATCACTGGTCAGGTAAGAGAGTAGGAGACTGATAGCTTTTCAGAGATTCTCTACAAAAGGACGTTCTTGTATATGGGGTTTATGCTCGATCAACTTACGCTAGTCCAAGTCCCATTGGTTTTTTTTGATGGAATGGCTATTCATTCAGAGGGGTTGATTCGGTTGCCCCTGACGGTCGGTAATGGCTCTCGCAAGTCCCAGGTGACACTGGATTTTTTGGTTGTCGATGTGCCCTCAGCATACAATATGATCATTGGTAGGTCTGGGCTTAGTGCTGTGAGGGCGGTACCGAGCACATATCACATAGAGTTGAAATTTCCTACTTCGGGCGGGATTGGCAAGCTAAGTGGAGACCAATGATAGGCTAGGGAATGCTACATAGCGTCCTTGAATGCCACTATTGCCAAGGGGTCAGAGTCAAACTCTTGATGTGGTCACCAGTTTCATCTTGAAGGGTCTGGAAGAGCCTAAGACCTCATAGTCGGTGGACGAGCTTGAGAAAGTCCTGTTGGGGGATGAGCCTGATCGAACAGTGCAGATCAATTCCAAGTTACAGAAGCCATTGCGATATGAAGTCCTTTCACTCCTATGTCGATATCGTGATGTGTTTGCATGGTCTACACTGGATATACCGGGATAGACTCGGTGGTCATGACTAGTCGCCTGGGGCTTTACCCCTTAATTGCGTGCCGGTAAGGCAGAGGAAGAGGAAGTTTGCCCTAGAGCGGGCTAAAGCTATAAAGGCCGAGGTGGAAAAACTTATCGAGGCCAATCACATCCAGGAAGTCGACTGCCTAGAGTGGCTAGCAAACATGGTTCTTATCTCCAAGGGCTCGAGAAAATAGAGGCTCTGTATTGATTTTAAAGATCTCAATAAAGCTTGCCCGAAGGACAACTATCCTTTGCCCATAATTGATGCGTTGATTGACAGAACATCAGGGTGTCAGCTAATGAGTTTCTTGGATGCATTCTAGGGGTACCACCAAATCCCATTACACCCTGAAGATCAAGAAAAGACTGCTTTCATCACAGACAAGGCCACCTATTGTTATCAGGTTATGCCCTTCAAGCTTAAGAACGCCGGAGCTACATATCAAAGGTTAGTTAACAAATTGTTCGAAACTCAGCTCGGTCAAAACATGGAAGCTTATGTGGATGATATGTTGGTCAAGAGTCTCTTGGCTGAGCAACATTTGGACGACCTGCAGGAATACCTCCGGACCTTGTGCCAGTATCAGATGAAGCTCAACTTTCCCAAGTGTGCCTTTGGGGTTACGGTAGGTAAGTTCTTGGGGTTCATGGTGCACTATTGGGGAATTGAGGCCAACCCCTCGAAGATAAAAGCCATCCTGGAGATGCCTCTTCCTCGGAGTATCAAGGAGGTGCAAAGACTAACTGGGAGGATAGCGGCATTGCAGAGGTTCTTGTCAAGGTTTGTGAAAAAGCAATTGCCATTTTTTAAGTCCCTGACTCAAGTCTAGAATTTTACATGGATTGAAGAATGTCAGGAGGCATTTGAGTAGCTAAAGCAATATCTAGTCTCCCCCCAGTCCTGGCTAAGCCGTAGCCAGGGGATTCACTATATATTTATCTAGTTGGTTTGAATGAAGTTGTCAGTTTGATTTTGGTGCGAGAGGAGGACAAAGTTCAGAAGCTGGTATACTACGTGAGCAAGAGGTTGGCTGGGGCTAAGATTTGCTACACTCCAACAGAGAAGTTGGCCCATGCCCTAATCATCTCTGCTCGAAAGCTGAGGCCCTACTTTTAGGCACACCACATTATCGTCTTATCTAGCCAGCTGTTAAGGCATGTGTTGGGAAAGTCAAACTTATCGGGGAGGATGCTCAAATGGGAGGTAGAGTTAAGTGCTTTCGACATTGACTATCGTCCTCTACCGGCCATCAAGGTACAGGTTCTGACAGACTTCATAGTTAGGGCACCCTACTGAAGGAAGAAGACAAAGAGGTTTCCCAAACTTGGACTTTCTTTGTGGATGGAAGCTCTAGTGTCGGGAAAAGTGATGTTGGATTACTGCTCCAGGGCCCCGATGGCCAGGATTGTCCGTATGCCCTCCATTTCTAGTTCAATGCCTCTAACAATGAAGTCGAGTATGAGGCGCTCATTGCCGAGCTCATACTAGTGGAGCAGATGGGAGTTAGGGATTTGGAGGTGTATTTTGACTCGAATTTAATTATGCAGTAGGTCAAATGAGAGTTTAAGGCTCGAGAGGATGTCATGGCCCAGTACTTGGCCATAGCCAAGGATTTTATGGCACGATTTTGGGTAGTGAAAATCAATCATGTCCAACAAGCATAGAATGTAGTGGTGGATGTTCTCTAAAGGATAGTTGCTTCTTCCTTCCCCAGGAATTATCGAGTTGTCTACATGTAGTCATTGCCCCAGAGGAGCATAGAGACTGAAGCAGAGCAGCTTTACGTAGAAAAGGTAGAAAATTGGATGGATCCCATCATAGCACATCTAACCAAGGGATGGCTACTAGAGGAGGAACAAGAGAGCAGGAAACTCAAGCGTCAGGTTGCCATGTTTCTATTTGTAACGACCCGTGTTCGACTAGTCTTTCCTGCAAGTAAACGGAATCTTAACAAGTAATATAATGATGAATCAAGTATTGTTCCCACGAGGATTAGCTTTTGGTCCCTACTTTAACCACTATTAACTTTAATAAGCCACACACAATTAACAAAATACTCAATGGAAGTTTTATTTAATTTAAAACTAACTCACTAAAAGGAAAACACAAAATAATTCTTTAGGTTTTAAATATGGAAATCTAATGCACTAGAGTTCATGAATCCACCATAGTTCTATATTTGGTTTAATCTCTCAGTGATTGGGTTTCATAATTCTTAATTTCAGCTGAAAATCGATGATCCTAAGTTAATCAAAAGCCTCTCTCGATGGTCAATCAAATCTATGCTCACATATGAGATTAATTATCTCTAATTAATCTGCAAATATACAAACATGCATTTATCCACAATGATCATCAAAATAAGATTTCACAAGGCATAACGGTATTTCTACCTATTATCAAACCTTGTGTCATTTATTATCAAGTGCTAATCTATATTGAATCTTTTGAAAATAATATAAATCACAAACACATTCTAATGGTGGCCAAGCATCAAAATAGAATTAGTGCATAATAAACGATCAACTCAAAAGACAAGAATGAAATAAAACCCAAATACTTTTAATTAAACCATCATTGAACTAGGTTTCATCAATCACCTTAGCCACAAAGTACTTAGCCTAACATAGTTTCAACCAACGAAAGAGTAATAAAAATGGAGTTCATGATGTTGTAAAGAAGAAAGAACAGAAAAATAAAACCAAAACTAAAGATCTTCAAGAAAATCTCCTCCTTTTGCCTTGACTTGCCGTCTTCTCGTCCTCCAAAAAACTCCTCAATCTCTCAAAAATAAGCCTTTATATAGTCCTCTTTAGGTTATCAATATCCTCCACCTTGAAGGAGTCTATTTCTCTTTTATTTGGATTGAAACGGGCTTAAAACAGGCTTGTCACGAAGCTTTGAACCCTACTGCGGTATGCTTGTTGCTGTAGACCTGTGAGCTCCAGAAAATAATTCCTACAGCGGTATGCATTCCGCTGTAAGACCGTGAGCTCCATAAACTAAGTCTTATAGTGGTTCTACAGTGGTATGCATGCCGCTATAAGCCCGCTAGCCTTCTTCTTTATCCTCTTGCTTTATCATCTTCAACTTCTTGCTCTTGATACTCTTTTGCTTTCTTTTAATTTGAAACTCGACCATGCCTCCAAGATTCATTTCACTCCCATCATGTACCAAAATCACTCTTTTTGCTCTATGTCCATTTTAACACATGCTCCACATCTACATAACCATATATAGAACCAAATCAAGTAGAAATCATGCTCATTGAATGTATAAATGCTAAGTTTGTAGACCAAAATAAGTGTATAAAAGACACTTATCAAATACCCCTAAACTTAGACTCTTAATCGTCCCGAGCAAAATTATCGACTCAAATATATCACCCCTCAAGTAGAGAATAGTTAATATTTCAAAATCACTTACAAGTTGGATAGCCTTTCAGGTAGCCTCAGGTTTTGGTATCATTCATAATTCACACAGAGTTTTCTAGTAATGCTACACAAATGTTTTGGACCTATTCCATGTTTTGACGTGTGTGTGTGTGAATCCTGTCATGTACAATATCATGCATAAGGTTGTTGGTATCCCGACCCTTCGATGGTCCTATACACTTTCCCACTCGTGAAATTCACTCCACCCCCAAACTTGGTCTTTTCATTCAATCCTTAGCTGCTCTCAATCACTCTTTTCTTTCTTGTTTAAGTTTGGTTGGACTCAGCCAAAAATGGTGTTATCTCGATTTGTGAAGACTCTCCTTTATTTTGAATGCTTCGGCATGCTAACATCCACTAGACAGTCAAACCCACCAGTGTTCTCAATCCCTAAGAGTTACAAACATCGGCACCATTATTGAGATTTTTTTTGTTTTTTTTTAATATCTTATGTGCAAGCCTTCACTCCATTAAGTTTTCTGAATGACCTTTGTAATGAGCTTTCAGCTGATGACTCCCAAGCCAGATGACCACGGGGCATCAGGTTTTAAGATACCCCTACGGGTATAATCACTCAAGTCATTCAGGCTACAAAGAAAGGTATAAGATTTACGCAAGCTCAAATTTAGATTGGTGCACGACATAGTGACATAGGGATTAGATCACTAGCTTATGGTCATTGCCTAGCTTCCCTTAGTATGCCTAACACATTCCACATAAAGTACGGAGTCAACACATTCCTTAACATTTTCCATCATGGTTCAACCTTCCCCAAACTTTCTTTTTCATTATGTTAGGTGATTAAGTTGCTCACAAAGTTGGTTTAAGGGTGAAAGTCTAAATGGAAACCTAGCAGTGTAGTCAACCTATGCATTGAATCTTCTAACACATGTGCTCAAACATTCGTCTACATGGATAATGAATCACCAAACCAAAATGAGAAGCATTACTATTTTTACTCGTTTCATCAAAATGGTACCAAATAAGATTCATTAATGATGACCTGTTTACCCAACAAATTTTTTTTTTTTTTTTGGCTACAACCAAGTAGATTAACACATCATGCATGATTGGATCATCAAAACCCTCCCCCCCAAACTGAAAATGAGCCATTGTCCTAAGGGCTCGAAAGGCATTAAAAAGGAAGGAAGGTACCTGGGCAGAAGAGTCAGTGCAGGGATGGCCGGAATAAATCAATGGTCTTCAGGAGGTTGCGGCAGCTGTGACCGGAGTAGTTGGGCAAACATGGATCTCATCTCCTCGTGCTAGGTACGAAGGTCGGCTCTGAGAACATCGAAGCCTGCTTGCAACATGTGAAATTGTCGATCTTGCTCCTCTCGATTTTCTTGGAGTTGTGCTTGCATGGCCTCCAATGTGGGGCCGAAGTTGACTCCTCCAGGTCAGCGTCGGGGTGGTGGTCTCACTGCTGGTGGTGCTTCAGGTTCCATGTACTCCTTGGTTGCATCTTCTTCCTCGACCTTTGCTGCCGCGTCTCGCATGCAAGTTGCATGACGGCGTTGGGCAATCTGAGTATGTGACTGGCGGATAGTATATAGATTGATTGGTGCGGGCTGCGTCTTGTCGAGCTCAGATGCAGATATAGGGACTTTAGCTTACTTGCACAATGCTGAGATGAGCGCTGGGAAGTAAATCCTCTTCTTACTACCCTTGGTCAAGGCGAGGGCGACGATTTGTTGGAAGATACGCTCACCAAAATTCAATTCATGTCCAGTAGCTAAGGCATAAAGAAGTTGCATCCGTGGAGGGTATATCTTAGTCATGTGTGAAGATGGAGCGATGTTAGAAGATAAGATGTAATGGAACATCTTCGCCTTGAGGTTAAGCTCATTATGGAGCACCACATTGTGGCGTGGCCACACGGGTGGAATGTCTTCATTTTAGCAAAAATGAGCCACTTGATTCCAATCTTCTATGTCTGCGAGATCTGTCCCTGATGGCACTTGATAAAAGTGTTGAATGACGTCAGGACTGAATGGTACCCATACTCCGCGCACATATGTATGGAAGGCATGAACTTCCTCATTGTCATCATCACGTCCAAGGTTATTATCATTGAAATTGGCAAGAAATTCTCGAACCACAAAGGGATATATCTTGGGAGACTTGGCACAAAATTTGAGCCACTGCTTGGCATGAATAACTTTAGAAACACCGGTGATCCTAATGCTAGCAAGGTCAACTTCCCGCTCCCGGTGGAGAGGCCATGACTCTATCACTCGAGCCCTTTCTTCAGCTTTGGCAGTGAGGTAGATTGGATATGATGGAGGATCAACTCGCAACCACTTGGAAGTGTTTGAACTCGTTGCAATGGCTTTACCCTTGGCTGCGGCTGGAGTGTAGCGAGTTTTGGGTACCATCTTTGCTTGGGCTCGGTCCTGGAAGCACAAAATCAAACAGGAGAATGAATAAGAGAAAGAATCAATTAATTCGTGGCTTGTTTGTTTCTTGTTCTTTATTTATTTATTTATTTAATCTTTTTGTTTTGATTTATTTATTTTGTAAGAAATAAATATTTTGGAGAAGCCAAAGATGCCACAAGATCCCCCGAACTTAATTCATTCCATTCCTACAATTCATAATGCAATGTGTGTGAAAATGTTTGGAAATGTGTGGCTGGGGCATTTTAGCAAACACTTGGTGGCCATGCTGAAAAGAAAGAGTGCAAATAGGACTTAGGATACACTGAAATTCCCCAAATGAAATCACACCAAACAGCCACACAAACACCAACCACAACATCTTTTCTCCCATTCACAAATCAACGAACACCCATTTCCACAAGAGAATATCAATCCATGCAAAAACATTAAAGAGATTCCACACATACCTTAAATGATGAAATTGGAGAGTGGAGAAAGGAGGGCCTTTTGGGAGAACTTGGGAAAATGGAATGGAAACAAGCTGGGATAATCAGTAGGATGCTAGGCGAAGGTGGGGTGAGGGTGCTTTGAGAGAGAGAAGGGAAAGATAGAGCAAGGGGGGGGGGGAATTAAAAGGCAGGGGGTCGGCCTATTAAGGCCGACCTGTACCGCAGCGCGGCCGCGGTTGACCCGCGAGCCACAACAAGGTTATTGTGGCGCGGGCTGGCTGTGGTGTTCCATACCGCGGCTCGCCCACGAGCAGTAGAAAGGCTGCTGGCTCGCGTTGGTGGCCGCGGCATGCATGCTGCGGTCATGGCGCGAGCTGCCCCCTTTTGAATTTTTTTTTAAAATTTATTTTATTATATATATATTTTTTCATTATTATAGCATAGGCTCTAAAGGATGAACTCTCCTACCCAAGGCACTTTCTAACCTAGTACCCACACTCTAAAACACATGCAAAATAAAGAAAATAAAAGAACCAACACAAATAAAAAATGAAAGGATAGAAAATTGGGTTGCCTCCCAAAAAGCATTTGTTTAGAGTCATTAGCTTGACTGTGCTGCTGCTCATTCTAGATTGCTCAACATGGTGGAAACCTTGTCTTTTGTAAATTTACCGTCAAGATAGGGTTTGAGCCTTTGCCCATTCACTTTGAACGTGCCCTTGGTGTTATGAGTCACTTCAACTGCACCATAGGGGTATACTTGGACCACGGTGAACGGGCCTGACCATCTCGAACGTAGTTTGCCGGGAAACAACTTGAGATGCGAGTTGAACAACAATACTTTTTGCCCCACCTGGAATTGTTTTCGGTGTACGTGCTTATCATGCCATTTCTTGGTTTTCTACTTATATAATTTGGCATTCTCATAGGCTTCCAACCGGAACTCATCCATTTCATTTAACTGTAGCAACCGTTTCTCACCAGCTTGCTTGAGATCAAAATTCAACTTTTTCATTGCCCAATATACCCGGTGCTCTAGCTCAACAGGTAAGTGACATGCTTTTCCAAAAACAAGGTGATATGGGGACATACCAATTGGCGTTTTGAAGGCTGTTCTGTATGCCCATAATGCATCGTCTAACTTCTTAGACCAATCTTTTCGAGAAGTACTCACTGTAAGCTCAAGGATCTTCTTTATCTCTCTATTTGAAATTTCCACTTGGCCACTCGTTTGGGGGTGGTATGGTGTAGCAACTTTATGCCTTACCCCGTACTTTGCCAAAAGAGATTCAAAATGCCGGTTACAAAAATGCTTCCCCCCATCACTGATAATGGCCCTAGGAGTTCCAAAGCGAGTAAAGATGTTCGTTTTCAGAAAACTTACCACTGCTTGGCCATCGTTAGTTGGTAGTGCTACTGCTTCGACCCACTTGGAGACATAATCCACTGCCACTAGGATGTATAAATTGGAGAACGAGGATGGAACCGGCCCCATAAAGTCAATCCCCCAAAGATCAAATAATTCAACCTCAAGAATGCCATGTAATGACATCTCTTGCTTCCTGGAGATGTTCCCCATTCTTTGGCATTTATCACACTTTTTTACCATGGTATGAGCATCCTTGAATAGAGTTGGCCAATAAAACCCAGATTGAAGTACCTTAGCTGCTGTTTTTGTTGTTCCAAAATGTCCACCATAGGGGGAGGCATGGCATTGCTCTAAGATCATTTCCATCTCATCTTCTGGAACACACCTCCAGATTACTTGATCTGTTCCTCTCCGATAAAGGATGGGATCCTCCCAAAAATAGTATTTGAGCTCCAAAAAGAATTTCTTTCTTTGATGGTAATCATAATCATGAGGTACAATGTTACTTGCGAGGTAATTGACATAATCAGCATACCATGGTACCTCCATTTTGCTGCTTGCTTGTTCCACTCTTAGAAGCTGCTCATTTGGAAATTTTTCATTAATCTCCCCTGTTTCAGATTGATTTTGTTATTCCAATCTAGAGAGGTGGTCGGCTACCACATTCTCGCATCCTTTCTTATCTCGAATTTTCAAATCAAACTCTTGGAGAAGGAGGATCCAGCGGATTAGCCTTGGTTTTGCCTCTTTTTTTTGAAAATAGATATTTCAGTGCGGCATGATTTGTATAAACAATCACCTTTGAACCAATGAGATATGATTGAAATTTTTTGAAAGTAAAGACCACCGCTAGGAGCTCTTTTTCTGTTGTGGCGTAGTTCATTTGGGCATCATTGAGAGTCCGACTAGCATAGTAAATCACATGTAAGACTTTGTCCCTTCGCTGTCCCAAAACTACTCCAACTGCATAGTCACTAGCATCGCACATTAATTCGAACAGCATGTTCCAATCTGGTGCCGCAATAACAGGTGTGGGAATTAACTTTTCTTTTAGTGGTAAATGACTTTAGGCACTCCTCAGAAAATTCAAATTTTATATCCTTCTCCAACAAGTTGCATAAAGGCTTTGTAATCTTGAAGAAATCCTTAATAAATCGTCTATAAAAGCCGGCATGTCCCAAAAAACTGCGGATACCCTTGACTGATGTGGGCGGAGGAAGCTTCTCATCACTTGAATTTTTGCCTTTTCAACTTTAATACCCCTAACTGAAATTCGGTGTCCCAATACAATTCCCTCTTGGACCATGAAGTGGCATTTCTCCCAATTGAGCACCAAGTTCGTTTCTTCACAACGCTTCAAAACAAGTGTCAAGTTCTTTAAGCATTTGTCATAAGAACAACCAAAGACTGAAAAATCATCCATGAACACTTCAATAAATCTTTCTACCATATTGAAGAAGATTGATATCATACAACGCTGAAAAGTGGTAGGGGCATTGCACAAACCAAACGGCATCCGTCGGTAGGCGAATGTACCATATGGACAAGTGAACGTTGTCTTCTCTTTGTCTTCTGGAGCTATTGGAATTTGATTATATCCTGAAGAGCCATCAAGGAAACAATAGTGGGAATGACCTGCTAAGCGCTCCAACATTTGATCAATGAATGATAGGGGAAAATGATCTTTTCACGTTGCATCATTCAACTTATGATAGTCGATGCAAACCCGCCATTTGGTAATAGGTCGAACTGGAATGAGCTCGTTGTTTTCGTTCTTTTCTACTGTAATACCTCCGTTCTTAGGCACCACTTGAACCGGACTAACCCAAGCACTGTCTGAGATAGAATAGATAATTCCAGCATCTAGTAACTTCAGTACTTCAGCTCTAACTACTTCTTGAAGATGAGGATTTAGCCATTGCTGATGTTGCACTACCGGCTTGTAGGTGTCTTCCATTAATATCTTGTGCATGTAAAGAGATGGGCTAATCCCTTTTATATCAGCTATAGTCCATCCAAGAGCTGACTTATGTTCCCGAAGCACCCAGAGTAACTTTTCCTCTTCTTCTTGGTTAATGGACTTAGCAATGATAACTGGAAGAGTAGAGGACTCACCCAAATAGGCATACCGAAGATGGGATGGCAGCTGCTTTAGCTCCAATTTCGGAGCTTGTTGAATGGAAGGTAAAGGTCGTGGAGGCCCCGTGCCCAATGCCTTGTATTGCTTTCCCTTTTGAATAAGTTCAGATCCTTACAAATATTTGACACATTCTTCAATCGTAGCAGAGTTAGTATCTTCAACTTGTGAGTGCATCACACATGCTTCCCAAGGATTTGATGGTTGATTCAAAGTGAAGGTGTTTTCTATTTCTTTATCCACAATATCAATCTGAAAACAAGAATTTGAAGCAATAGGAAATTTTAGTGCTTTAAACACATTAAAAGTGAGTTGTCCTTTATGCACATTAATAAGTGCTCGTCCAGTAGCTAGAAAAGGTCACCCCAAAATAAGGGGAATTTCCCTATCTTCAGCCATATCCAAAATAATGAAATCTGCTGGAAATATAAACTTGTCCACTTTTACCAAGATATCTTCAACAATTCCACGTGGATGTTTCACGGACTGATCCGCTAGCTACAATGACACCCTTGTAGGTTTTGTTTCGCCTAACCCAAGCTTTTGAAAGATAGAAAATAACATCAAATTATTGCTAGCACCCAAATCACATAAGGACCGTTTAAAATATAAGTTGGCAATGGTGCACAGGATGGTGAAACTCCCTAGGTATTTCAACTTTGGTGGCAATTTATTTTGTAAAATGGCACTACATTCCTCTGTTAGCATCACAGTTTCATGCTCCTCAAGCTTCCTTTTGTTTGATATAATCTCCTTCATAAATTTTTCATATCTGGGCATTTGAGACAGAGCTTCAGTAAATGGTATATTGATATGTAGCTTTTTGAATACCTCCAAAAATTTCTCAAATTGCTTATCCAACTTGTGCTTGCGCAATCTTTAAGGAAATGGAATAGGTGGAACATAAGGCTTGACTGTTGGTGGAATCACCTCCTCTTGTTCAACTATATCTTTGGGCTCCTTATTCTCAGTTGCTATCCCCTTTTCAACATCAGTTTTCTTTTCCACACTTGGTCTTTTAACATGAATTTTTGGTAATTGCACCTCGCTCCTAGTAGTGATTGCATTTGCTTGCTCCTTAGGATAAACTTCAGCGTTGCTTGGCCATGTGCCCTATTGCCTCTCAGTAAGAATTTTAGCTAACTGCCCAATTTGAGTCTCCATATTTTTTATAGCTGCATCGGTTTGCTCACTTCGTTCTTGAAGTTTTGAAATTGCTGCTTCCCATCCTCCTTTTTCCTCATGTGGTCCTCCTTGTTTTGGTGGGTTTTAAATTCCCTGATTGTTGCCATATGAAAAATTAGGATGGTTTCTCCAGCTGGGATTGTATGTTGGAGAAAATGGATTATTTTGTGGATGCTGGAAATTTTGTTGACGCGAGAAGTTTTGCGCATAAGCAGCCTGCTCTGTGAGTGAATGGTCTCTAATGGTCAATGGGTATTCGGATGACAGATGGTTCGCCTCACAAGTTACACAAACTGGAAGAGATGCTTGTACCATATTAATTGATGGAGAGTATTTTAAGTTTTCTATCTGTTTTGAAAGAGCATCAATCTTAGCCAACATCAACGTATTCATATCCACTTCGTGTACTCCAGCTGCTCTCCTATGTGAACTCCTATCCGGCCACATTACAAATTGCTCGCTCATAGTTTCATAAAGATCATGTAGCTCTCCAGCTAATTTGTTTCTAATGGAACCACCTGCTGTAGAATCAATTGCTGAACGGTTGTAAGGAGTTAACCCGGCATAAAAATAGTGATTTTGAGCTGGTAAAGAAAACCCATGATTCGGACACTTCCTTAGCAATTCTTTATACCGTTCCCAAGCTTCATGAAAATTCTCAGTTTCAGCTTGCTGGAAAGTTGAAATTTCATGCTTTAATTTGCTGATCTTGGCTGGTGGAAAATATTAAGTGTGAACTTGTGAACCAAATCAGCCCATGTAGTGATGCTACTAGGTGATAGTGAATCCAACCACTCTCGAGCTTTGTCTTTCAAAGTATGAGGAAAAAGTGGCATCCTTACTACTTCTTCATTGATCCCTTGATACTTAAAGTTGCCACAATACTCTAGAAAACGAGAGAGATGGTAGTGTGGATTTTCATCACTTCTCCCCTAGAATGGAATGTTGTTGGAGAATAAATTTATCACATCCGGTCTCAATTGAAAGTTATCGTGCCCATATGGAGGATAAACTATGCTCGACCGATTTTCAACGACTCAAGGCATCATGAAATCCCCCATCAAGATATCTCTCTCATTGATCTCAATAGTACGCTCCACTTGAACAAGGTGATTTTCGTTGTCGGCCATAATGCCTTGCTGTTGCTCCCTTTTTGCTCTTTGTTCACGACGCCTTTGATGAAAGGTTTGTTCAATCTTCAGATCAAACTCAACAAGATCAAGATGTTTTGAACGCCGCATGCACTATTTCAATCCTAACACAGCAAAAATTAAAACAGTTCAGCATAAAAAATAAGGAAAGCAACAGAAGTGTTAAAGCTAATCTTAACTAAAGCAGAAATCAAAAGAACCAATCCCCGGCAACGGCGCCAAAAACTTGTTCGACTATTCTTTCCTGCAAGTGAACGGAATCTTAACAAGTAATATAATGATGAATCAAGTATCGTTCCCACAAGGATTAGCTTTTGGTCCCTACTTTAACCACTATTAACTTTAATAAGCCACACACAATTAACAGAATACTCAATGAAAGTTTTATTTAATTTAAAACTAACTCACCAAAAGGAAAACACAAAATAATTCTTTAGGTTTTAAATATAGAAATCTAATGCACTAGGGTTCATGAATCCACCGTAGTTCTATATTTGGTTTAATTTCTCAGTGATTGGGTTTCATAATTCTTGCTTTCAGCTGAAAATCGATGATCCTAAGTTAATCAAAAGCCTCTCTCGATGGTCAATCGAATCTATGCTCACATATGAGATTAATTATCTCTAATTAATCTGCAAATATACAAACATGCATTTATCCACAATGATCATCAAAATAAGATTTCACAAGGCATAACGGTATCTCTACCTATTATCAAACCTTGTGTCATTTATTATCAAGTGCTAATCTATATTGAATCTCTCGAAAACAATATAAATCACAAACACGTTCTAATGGCGGCCAAGCATCAAAATGGAATTAGTGCATAATAAACGATCAACTCAAAAGACAAGAATGAAATAAAACCCAAATACTTTTAATTAAACCATCATTGAATTAGGTTTCATCAATCACCCTAGCCACAAAGTACTTAGCCTAACATAGTTTCAACCAACGAAAGAGTAATAAAAACAGAGTTCATGATGTCGTAGAGAAGAAAGAACAGAAAAATAAAACCAAAACCGAAGATCTTCAAGAAAATCTCCTCCTTTTGCCTCGACTTGCCATCTTCTCTTCCTCCAAAAAACTCCTCAATCTCTCAAAAATAAGCCTTTATATAGTCCTCTTTAGGTTATCAAAGTCCTGTACCTTGAAGGAGTCTATTTCTCTTTTATTTGGATTGAAACAGGCTTAAAACGGTCTTGTCACGAAGCTTTGAACCCTATCGCGATTCTACCACGGTATGCTTGTGTAGGACCGTCCACGAGGAAACATAACATGCAACGGAAGCGAAAATTAAAAAATTTCCTCTAGTTGATTAGAATCTAGGAAACTTACTTTTCCTATGGATTACCGGACGGAATGGAGCGGCAGGAGGGGGAGGGGCGGCAGCTTCTTCGCGTGGTGGAGACGACGGCTGTCCTGCAATCCTTCGGCTCCTTCACATCAGATCTCTTGATCTTCCAAGGTATGACTCGAAACTCGTGGCCTCTCTTGGTGACGAAGAGAAAAACGACTTAGGTGAAAAAACAAAACAAAGAGAGAATATATATAGGGAGAACCCTAGGGTTAAAACCCTAGTGGGCCAAGTCCAATTAATTAATTTTCTAATTGGGTTAGCCCAATTAATTAATTAAAACAATGAACTATTATTTTATTCTAGCCCAATTTAATTATGGACTATTCTGAATAAAATAATTCTCTCAATGTAATTCACCCAACAGGCCAAATGTATTAAATAATACATGAGTTACATCGAGCTACCCCGGGGACCAAAAGACAAATTATTCATGGCTACTAAAATGACCAAAATATCCTTGCTATCCAGTAGCTATATTTTGTCATTCTAAGTGTTCCAACTATCACCATATGGTAACACTGACCCCACGAATAATTTTGCATGTGCAATGTCTTTGACCTACTAGTGTAATGACGAAAATACCCCTCTGTGTAACATCCATCATTTAGAAAGGAATAATGTACTAACACCTTTCTAAATGATTTCTACCATCCTTAGATCACTAGTTCAATAATCCGTGACTACTCGAATGTACTTGCTTATCACTGGGAGCTACCCAGAAGCACACACTCTTAAGTCACGTTCCCAGGGCCCTGGATTATTTGATTATTCTTGGACAATCACAAGGGGGTGAATCACAGAAACTATCTTGTATTAGTCTGTCTTAGTTAATTAGAAACCACACTCCCAACTCATAGGGTTATTGATCTTTGATAGACCTCACCTACAGTGAATCTAAGAATATAGCTTTATGTTCATTAGACCACCAACTAATACTCAAGTATTAGAGTACTCGTCCATGTAGTAGCAGTGATAGACTAGCTCCATGATAATTAGTACTTTGTCATTAGCTTCTATCACAGGTTCACTCTACGCATTCCAAATGCGCTTGTACAATTAGGGTAAACGGACTGTTTACTGGCTAAGGCAAGCCATCCTCCATTAGGATCTATTACACAATGATCTTATCATGATAGAATGCCCAGTTCTATCAAAAGATCAAGAGTAATATTTTTCTTGCTTATTAAGTACCCATGATTCATGCCTAACTGTGAAGAACGACTCATCACATGAATCACTTACTTAATAACATGGACACTTTTCCAACAATAAAATGCAAATAATATATGTGCAATAAACTGACTAAAAGAAACATCATTACCATAAATTAAATAAAACGTGTCTTTAGGGCATATATTTCCAACAGCTTGTTGCTGCAGACCCATGAGCTCCAAAAAATAATTCCTAAAGCGGTCTTACAGCGGTATGCATTCCGTTGTAAGACCGTGAGCTCCAGAAACTAAGTTTTCTAGCGGTCGTACAGCGGTATGCATGTCGCTATAAGCCCGCTAGCCTTCTTCTTTAGCCTCTTGCTTTATCATCTTCAACTTCTTGCTCTCGATAATCTTTTGCTTTCTTTTAATTCGAAACTCGACCATGCCTCCAAGCTTCATTTCACTCCCATCATGCACCAAAATTACTCTTTTTGTTCCATGTTCGTTTTAACACATGCTCCACATCTACATAACCATATATAGAACCAAATAAAGTAGAAATCATGCTCACTAAATGTATAAATGCTAAGTTTATAGACCAAAATAAGTATATAAAAGACACTTATCAACCCACTCCCACTTACGGGGGCCAGCAATGAATAATCGTCCAGATTACTCACCCAACAAACCACAACTGAAGGGTTGGGCTGTGTTTCAACAGGAAACGACCTAGGTGAGAACTAGGCTTCGTACTTCCCTTCGCTCGACTCGAGGAATCGGTTCCCTACACAAACAAGAAACATAGCGGACTGGGACCCGAAACTTGAGTAAGCTTCACCTTTTTCCAGCTTGCCTTATCGCAAGCCAAAGGTGACCCAGGCACAAAGCTAGCATAACAAACATTTTGCTGAGTATTGGGGATTCTTGGGAACTTACCTTGCTGACCTTTACCCAATCCAAACTTGGCTCTAACAACTAAAACCATATATACATCACGCAATCTCACAATCATCCATCAGATTATGATGATTACAACAACTAGATACATCTAGTGTTCAATAATGCTTACATTCAATCACATGAATACATATAAAAAAATACAAGAGAACACAACAACACATCTCAGGCAACAATGGTAGGTGCCACAATAGCCTCTTGGCACCATCCCCGCTTGCATCTGGACTTGCATCATCTACAACATGAGGTAAAAGCTCATGAGTCACAAAGACTCAGTAAGAGTGCAATGCTTGTAAATATGAGTATAACCATGTTTATGTATGCCAAATGCATGCAAATGAGGCTAAGCCCATCCCTCCTCACAACCCTCTAAGGTTTGAGGCATCAACCTATCAGCCCCCACAACACTAGTCCTCTTTATGGCCATAGGTCCACTAGATCTCGCATCACGTAAGTGTTAACCACTACATACAAATGCTTCATAAAAACATTATCAAACATATTTACCAACTTGCAAGACCACCTCCACATGGGGCCATCCCTTACCTGTCTCGAAGCCTTATCTCTGCCTCGGCATGAACTCCAGCTTGAACCTCGAGTTCCTCTAGGATCATTGCCTTCCCGGTCGAACCTAGAGGCAAAAACACAAAACCCAACTCCATTAGCATCACCTTAGGGCCTACGCATTTGTTATTCATCGCAAATAACCACCCGCCAACAACTACAAACAACCCCAACCATGGGTTTAAATCCAACCAATTCTTCACATTATAATATTCCACAACATCTCACATAAGCAAATAATTCAAAAAGAAATAATTAATTACCTCATCCAATCTGAAAGGAAAAATCGGCCAATCGCCTACGCCGACGTTACCTCATTGACTACCATCTCATGCCCGAAGTCCCATTCTCGAGCTTCCAGTATGCTCCATGAGCCTCAAAATAATTTTCAGAACTTTTCTGGAATTTTTTGGAATTTTTCTCCTATTTTTCCCATTTTTCCAGATTTTCTTTTATTTTTATTTTTCTTCCTCCTTTCTCCTTCTTCTTCGCGGCTTCTTCTTCCTTGCGCGCACGGCCACCTGCACACGCACCAGCCACTGACCACCGATTCCTAGCTCAGCTGCCTCCGCCACACCTACCTTCGGCCGACTTCGCAAGCCCTGCAACCGCCGCCATCGGCAGACGCCATCGCGAGCAGCAACCCAACCGGCCTCCCGCGCGCACCGCAGCCGCTACAACCGCCATGGTTGACCCTACTCGTGCCTCCGACTGCCGCTTCAGGCCGCTGTCGGCCACCAACCCGGCCAGCCATTGACCAGCTGTCTCACGCGAACCTTTGCGCACCACAGCGCGCTTGCTGGCGCCACCTTCGGCCGTTGCTGCTTCATCGTCGGCCATGACAGCTATTGCCATGGCCGATCAGCTCTCTCTCCCGATCTCTCTCTCGCTTGAGCAATGCCTCTCTCGGCCATGCTCTCTCCCGCTTTGCTCCTCTCGGTCCAACTCTCTCTCTCTCTCCCTCGGGAAAGCTCTCGGTCATTTCAATTTGTGAGACACACGAAGCTTCTCTCGCCCACAACTTTATATATACATATATCTACACTTACATATATTTACACATTGCCCCTATAATGTACTCATAAATTCACTTGAGAATTTTAATATATTGCACTTGAGCCCTCCATGGTTTTAAATAATACCATCACACCACTTAGATTATTGATTTTTCCCAAAAAATTAATAATCGACACTTACTTGGGAATATCGATTTCGTCCCTACACCTACACGGGACTTTTATTCTACCTGAAAATACCTAAGGGTTACCTTGCAAAACCGTACCACTCCTAGGGTCTTCTCAGCTTCTCGGAGGTTCCCTTCGACCATTCGGTATTGACACCCACTCGGGCTTATACAAAATTTATTTTGAAAATTATTCCTGGTCGGACCGCTTCCAGTGTCATTATCCCCATCTCGAGATGCTCACCAATCTCTTGCCCTCTTTCTTGGACATCCAAGTCCCAAGGCACTCCCTGCCGCCAACTTGACAAATTTCATTAATTAATTTCTTGAAACCGACTCTTGGGTTTCCTAGACCACCCGAGATCCTTTCAAGATAATCAAAAATTATTTATTTTCAATACCATGCAATACCGGGTATTACATTCCACCCCCCTTAAAGAATTTCGTCCTTGAAATTCACTTTACCTTACTCTTCTGACCAAGACAATCACATTCTCAGGCTACTTTCCGAATCCCCTGCTTGAGAATCTTGTAGCCGAACCATTTCTCACCTTTACCTCGGTTATACCCACCTCAAGGCTTCACTTAGGCATTTGGTCCTCCGCCTCTCGAGGACATTCGCCAACCGAATACCGCCTTAGCCTCCAGCCAGATCGCACCACTGGTCACTGGTCACGCTTACTGCAATGTTGTGCATCTCCGGATGGATTTTCTCTGCCTCGAAGCATCGCTTTGCAATTTACTTCCCATTTTCCCTTCAATCGAAACAAACTCTAGCTAACATTGCATCACTGATCAGTCTACTATGATTTTACGCTGATCACACACGGTAATGTTTCCCACTACCCATCACACATGGCCACGATTTTACGCTGGTCCAACTAGCAACGTCTTAACACTGATCATCCGCCACAATGTCACTTCTAGTGCCCACAAGACACTCTGACACCCATGCCACCATGGCATACCGCCATTAATCACATGCATGCATAGCTTAAGTCAATCCTCATGGAAACCTTTCATTACCGATCAACTAACCATACTAACACAACATGGGAAGCAACCATTTGGCCTACCCAACCAACTACCTTGACCACCCGACCCTCATTAATCGGTATAATTATACGTACTCGACATACCCAACATCATGCCAGGTAATTACACATTTCAACCTTACGTGCACTACCTGAGTCCACCTTGAGTTTGGCGATGCACACACCATCACAATCTCACCTCGAGCTTAACCATTCTCGGGCCACAACCTTCTCCTAACCAGGAGCTTTTCGCATACGCACACAGAATTCTCTGGCCTTCTTTTCTAGCTGATATTACACGCTAGTAGGGGTCTCATACCTATACTAGGAAACTCTTCACTGAGCAACCCCCTTTAATTCTGCACCCAAACTTATCTTTCACAATCCTGTCCCATGCTAGGCCTTACATTGGCTGTTAAGCCCTACCACGAGTTAGGGATCCTACCATTGCCCTTAAAGGCGCGATACCATTAACTGGCCCTCGTCATCACCCACGGTGCGTGGCACAAGTGATCGACTCATTACCATCTGCACCATCACTTATTGCATCGCACTTGTAGGATGACTCGTGCCTTTGGTCCACACCGCAACAAGCTAACATGGTTACACCCCCACTCTTGTAGCGGTCTTCTAGCCAAATTTACTCGCCTAGCTTCAATTTCATTGGGACTTTTCAAATCTCACCATTTCTCACCAGAGCCTCTTACTCCAGAGGCACGAACTTTCAGCCATCCTACTCAGGTTCATTCTCAATCCGCAATAGACACCTGACTTAAACCATGCATAATGGTTCCTCTTGTCCTCCTCGGCAAGGATAACACCATGACAACAACGAATTTCCTTCCACAGTCGTTGCATCTCAAATTTCATAGGCACCAGCCTTCATGGCCATTCATACTCGACTTCGAGGTCCTACCATGCACAATTGTTACCTTTGACCTTCTTGAACACATCCTTTCTCCGACAGCGTCGATGACACTACCATGTCATCTCAAAAGACTCACTGCTCTTCGAATCTCACTGGTCATCACAACTAGCACGACCCCACTCTTAGGTCGCCTTCCTCATATCACTTTCTATACTTATAGCAGCTATCTAATTCTCTGAGAGACTCTAGCTTCTCTCGGATTTCTTATACGCTTTGCTACAACTAGCTCACACCACTCGGTGAGCGACCACATGGGCTCTAATGCTACTACAGCTTCACTAGCCGATTTCCTTACACAACCATTAACCTCAGACACGAGGTTAATTCTCATCAATTGCCTACACACAAAGGCATCCCTCTAGCTGTATCACTCACAGCCATTAGGTGATTTCATCACTTAAACACCATTCTTGGGAACTAATCTCGATTAGCTCTAGCCAGATCGCTTGACTCACAACCAACACAACCTTCCTGCAGGCACTACACTTGCAATCATCGACTATCGCTTCGATATAAACTCCATCCATTGGAAATCACCCCTGCCATTCGTGTGGAATTCACACTTCCACCTAATGCTGTAGGACTCACATTCCTACTCAGGCACTTGTCATCACGCTGGTCTTCCCCGGGTGATCCATCCTGATAGAGTTGTAGTGCTTTAGGAAGTTTATCCCGTGTTATTGCCCATACTCAACATTTTCTTGGGAGAACCTCTCAAGTTCTACCCAGGACACATTTCAACACTACCTTCTAAAACCTTCATTATGGAGTAACACTCATTTAGGCGGCACAATTCTACCCCCGACCGACCTTCTTTTATCACCTTGGATTTCTTTCTCAAAATTCGTCTGGTCTAACCACCAGGACTCGCTGAACCTTTAAATTAGAGGCATACATGGAAATCAACAAGGCTTTACATCACAGTCCTTGAGCCTCACGCTCCCATCATTTCCATCAGGTGCTACCACCTGGCAACTGATCCTATGTCAACAACTGGAACCGCATCCAGTGTTACATGAGGATACTTCCTCATTTTCACCTCGACACATTCAGGATCCACACTAGACTGTGTAATAGCGAGCCTTCATAGATTCTGAGCCATGACTTAGCCACGCGTTCAGCCTACCACAACTCACATCACAGGATTTGAGATCCCTTTACTTGAAAACTTCGCAAGCTTCAATATTCCCATCTCATGGTTGGCCTCCAACTCATAAGTCTCGCCCTCCATGGCACTTACGTAACATTCTAGAGTCATTAACTGACTCCACATCACCGTAAGGTCACATTGGGTCCTTCATCTCAATTTACCATAACCATTTTGGTCATATTTAACCACAACTGCGTTAGCATCCTTTAGCAAGGAGCATCGCTATGCATCATGATATCACACCACAAGATATCACCCAATTGATTCACAAACCTTCTGCTACCATGACAACAAAAGGCACTACCACGATACTTCAACCCTCATAGGAATTTAGGTCCAGCCTAGACATAACCTATAGCATACCCCAGGCCTTCGGCATTTAATCGTCTCCACCACAGACAGGTTACTCCACATAGAGGGCTGCAGTCCCTCCTGTGAACTAACCGTCTGTATCAGTGGTCCCTAGCATTAGACCCGTCACCTGTAAGCATCAATCGTAGCGTTATTCCCACGGTAGACTCGTTTCTTTTCCATGGGTTTCTTTCTCGAACATCATAAGACGCTACCACGCCTGAACATTCATTAAACCACTTCAACACCGCTTTATAGAAATAAAGGGCTTAACCCCCACTTAGGTGCAATGCCCTAATAGCTCTCATTACTCGCAACTGAGTAGTGGGACTGACCACAACTTTCGTCACCCTTACCGTGCATCTCACAAATCTTTAGTCCCTGACCATCTGCATAATCACTGTGTTGCCCTGTGCTTTAGGCGAGCCAACACCTGGTCATCATCACCGTGTCACTCCCATACACTGTCCCAACATTGGTTCCCTATCGTGTTGCCCTATGCTTCTGAAAGCCAACACATAATCATCATAATCGTGTTGCTCCCATACACTAGCCCAACACTAGTTCCCCATCTTGTTGCCCTGTGCTTTGGAGAGCCAACACCTAATCATCATAACTGTGTTGCTCCCTTACACTAGCTCAACAACAATTCCCAACAGCATGGCTCAGGTCCATCTCTAATTTGCTTTGCACCCGTAACATTTTGCTACTATAAAACCTCCACGAGATACGAGGGTTCCACCACCGTCAACCAAAAGCAACCTCAAGCTCACACCATGAGCCTTGCTCCTCAGGATTCTACATCTCTTACCGCTTAAGAGACTCTCAAGCCACTTCACATTTTGAGGCCCCATGATCTTACCCCACAAGATCATACCTCATGGCCCTCAATTAATATTTGAAAGCTCCAACTTTCACTTCACCACCCAGCTCATCCCAAAGCTTGATTATCAATGATCTCTCAATCCACAATCGACATGCTAAGCCTACCTTAAGCTCCGGCACCCATAACCATAGAGTGCCTACCATTACCCTCCAGGTAAATTGAGACCTCTCGTCTCTCCTTGCACACTCACGTATGCATTCTGTCATGATGCCCAGCTTGGCCTTCCCGTACGCCTCGCTTAGGCTCCCATGACTTGGAATATAAAATTTGGAGCTTCCACATTACTCATCATGCCCCTGCCCACTTGGTATCTAAAGTTGGCATTTCTTGTGCGCGCATAGTCCACGGATGTCCTGTTGCCACAATTCACAACCCTTGGCCCACACATCGCTCATACCCTTCATTGGGTGACCTCTACGTCTCCCATCAAGGGTCTCATGACCTTAGGCGTCATCCCGACCCCAAGCATCATAATGAGGGTCTATTCACCTCTCATCTCCCAACCTTAGGCGTCCCACCAGACCCCAAGCGTCATTCTGAGAGTTTCGATTGACCCCTCATCCATCATTCACATGAACGGTCACTTGGCCTTTCACCACCCAGGACTTCTAATCCCATCGCTCCCACACGCATATCTATGTATGCCCAACTCCTTTATCCCAAATCTGGATTCCCTTGGATTCCAGCTCGACTCACTTGGGATTTCCACCTCATACAAACACCTGCTAGGGTCCACTTGCCACAAACACATCATTTCCTTAGGATAGATCTTGACTCATCATGAACCCAACTAAGGTCCACTCATACCCTAGGCACATCCCCTTCGGGATCATCATAACAGTACGATCACATCGTATCACATACATCTAGCATCCTAACTCCCCTCAGAGTCTTTCTGTAAGCTACCAATGTCATGCCTACCCTGGCCATGACAAGCATATGCCTCATCTCTGCCTCGGCATGAACTCCAGTCTGAACCTCGAGTTCCTCTAGAATCATTGCCTTCTTGGTCGAACCTAGAGGCATGCACACAAAACCCCAACTCCATTAGCATCACCTTAGGGCCTACGCGTTTGTTATTCTCTGCAAATAACCACCCGCCAACAACTACAAACAACCCCAACCATGGGTTTAAATCTAACCAATTCTTCGCATTATAATATTCCACAACATCTCACATATGCAAATAATTCAAAAAGAAATAATTAATTACCTCATCCAATTTGAAAGGAAAAATCAGCCAATCGTCTACTCCGACGTTGCCTCATTGACTTCCATCTCATGCCCGAAGTCCCATTCTCGAGCTTCTAATATGCTCCATGAGCCTCGAAATAATGTCCAAAACTTTTCTGGAATTTTTTGGAATTTTTCTCCTATTTTCCCCATTTTTCCAGATTTTATTTTATTTTTATTTTACTTTTTCTTTTATTTTTCTTCCTCCTTTCTCCTTCTTCTCCGCGGCTTCTTCTTCCCCATGCGCGCAGCCACCTGCGCACGCACCAACCATTGACGCCTGGCTCCGCCGCCTCTGCCGCACCTGCATCCAACTGACTCCGCAAGCCCCGCAACTGCCGCCATCGGCAGATGCCATCGCGAGTAGCAACCCAACTGGCCTCCCGCGCGTAATGCAGCGGCTGCAACCGCCATAGCCGACCCTGCTCGCACCTCCGACCGCTGCTTTAGGTCGCTGCTGGGAAAGTGAATGGGCAAGTGAGGCTGACAAATAGGACCATTCTGCAAGGACTCCAAGCTCGGGTTGAGAAAGTGAATGACTGATGGGTAGATGAGCTCCCTAGCATACTATGGTCTTATCGAACCACACGACAAACGGCTATAGGTGAATGCCTTTTCACATTGTGTTATGGCTCGGAGGCTCTTATCCCTGTCAATATTGGGGTGACTAATTACTGAGTGGAGCATTTCGATCCTGAGGCGAACGAGCAAGGGCTAAGGTGAAACTTAGATCTAATGGATGAGCTCCGAGACTTGATGCGGATTAGATAAGTCGCGTATAATCAGTGCATTGCTAGGTACCACAATCGACGAGTCCACGCTAGGAGTTTCATGCTAGGAGACCTTGTGTTGCGACGTTCGACGTGAGTCATCCTCGGGACATGAATAAACTAACCCCGAATTGGGAAAGACCGTACCGGGTGGTGGAATCCTTAAGTCCGGGGGCATATCAACTAGAAGATATGGAAGGTAAGCGTTTGAAACAAACTTGGAATGTGAAAAAATTAAGGAAGTTTTATCAATGAGAAGGGGAATTTCCTGAACCTCTTTGTACTCTTTTTTACGACTAATGGAAAGACTTCGGATTCTCTCCATCCAATAGTAATCTCACAAAGGCCAACACTTAACCAAAGAAAAATCCAAGGGTCAAGAGCCTTAGGATATCCCCCAGTCAGGGTGAACCAAGGGCCAGAAACGAAATTCAGAGCCCAACACCCTCCTCCCGGAGGGAGTGGGTAAAATCCAAGGGTCAAGAGCTCTAGACCGTCCCCAAAGGTAAACTAATGGCCAAGGGAAAACTAGAGCCCAACACCCTCATTCGCAAGGAAGTGGCTAAAATCCAAGGGTCAAGAGCCCTAGGTCGTCCCCAAAGACGAACTAATGGCCAAGGAAAAACTCTAGCCCAATACCCTCCTTTGCGAGGAAGTGGCTAAAATCCAAGGGTCACGAGCCTTGGGCCATCCCCAAAGGAGGACGAATGGCTAAGGAAAAATTCTAGCCCAGCACCATCATCTGGAAGGGAGTGGCTAAAATCCAAGGGTCAAGAGCCCTAGACCGTCCCCTCCAAATTGTCGACTAAAAGAGAGCCAAGGGTCGAATTAGCCCTCTTCAACTATGCAAAGGATTAGGGTTTAACTAGTCCTAGCCCATATGTTCGCAATCACAAAGTGAAGAGTCAAAATAGAATGGCATTATATAAAAGTGAAATAGTCCAATACATGGTGTTGGAGGAGGTACAAAAAGTCCTAGCTAGAAAATGAGGAAAAACTCAAGCATCAGGAGAAGCATCTTCGTCATTGGCTTTCTCTAAGTCCTCTAACTCAGGCACAATTTCTTCAACGGATCGAACATTGGACATGCCCAAGTTTGGATGAGCTCTAACACCTTAGTAGCATGGGCTTGAGAACCTTTTGTCCAAGCCTTCTGCAAGTTTTGCTGGATGAACTCCTTCACCTCAGGAAGTTTGGTGGGCTCAGCATACTCACGTTCGTACCTACGATTGAGTGAGTTCGCCTGGGATAGCTCTGAGTTGGCCCAGGATAGCTCTTCCTCGAGCTCCTGAATGTGTAGGACCAAAGATTGTTGCTTGTAGGTCAACTCTTCCAGGTCCTTCCTCTGAGTCTCTACTAGCTCATCCCTCTCATGCAATTGTGTGTCTAGTTCTAGGGTCTTCTTAGAAGCTTGGGCAAAGCGTTCAGAGAAGTCCGAAACAAGCGTGACCACCTGTGCTAAGCAGGATAAGTAAGGGCAGTATAGCTAAGCCTGAAAGATGCTGGTAAAGTAGAAAGGATTACCTAGGCCAAATGCTTACACAAGGTGGCTTCTACTGCCTCCGAGGAATGTTTAGCTAGCACTTGACGGTTGGTGGGGTTGGTGAAGTAGTGAATCATTTGTCTCGCTACCTGATTATTCTGATTGAGGGCTTATAACATGTCTATTGTGTCACTATTGTGTCACTATAACATGTCTTAAGGGCTTATATCTAACACTTCAGCTCTTACAATTTTTACAACTCGCATTTACTCTACTAATTTGAGCTTCGGAGTCCACCCCGAGAGATCCTAGTCCTATCACTCCGTTATTTTACAAGTTCTATCCCCGAGGTTCGACATTGTCAAGTTCGAAATTCTATTCTCGAGGACCATTTTTTGAGGCAACATGTGGTGGTCGATCTCAAATACCATCATCACCAGGACTTTGTGATTCATACACTGCGTCATGTATGGCTGAAAAAATATAAGCCTGATAGCTATGATTTTCGAGTTTTTCAGGCAACTTCTTTAATATATGCCATAAACACCATCTATACTTTGTGTAAGGGAAGACTATCTCAATAGCATTTTGCATGGCTCTATCTTTGTAACGACCCGTTAAAGGGCCTAGAATTTATTTAGAAATTATTTAATTGCTGGCTTAAGAGAATTGCCAATTAAATATTTAATGTGACAATTTAGGAATTTTTAAAAGAGAGAATAGCATTTAAAGGAATTTAAATTATGTGGAAATTAAATGCATGGGCATGAAGGTAATTCTAAGAGTTTTAATAATAATTTCTTTTATTAGGAATTATTTATTAGAGATATTATGTAATTGGGAGAATCCATGCGCGAAAAGGTATAGGTTTGAGGTCTCCAAGTTAATTAAGAATAAGAACTCCAAGTTATAGTAAGAGAAGGAGATGGGCTTTTAGGGCTTATGTGTGTATATAAGTCTCATAAGCTTTAGTTTTCTTCATGTCGTGTGAAGAACAGAGAGCCAAGAAGAGGTAGCAGTGTCTTGCATAGGAGAGTTTGTAAGTTTCGTTTGAGGAATCCGATCAGAGAATCGAAAGGTAAATTCTTTTCCCTGTAAACCTTTCTGACATGATCATGTTAGCATTCATTTTCAGATTATTCGGTCTCTTCATTGAGTTCTTAGAATTTTTTATCAGCTAGCAGATACGTATATATATATATATGGGTACAGCAGTGAAGTTATGAGAAAGTTATGCATTAGTTCTTATAGCGATTCTTCTAGATATGATCTTTGATTTATCCTCATGTTGTTTCATATCGATTGGGATTTGATTTCCCAAGATTTCTTTCGGAATGGTATAGATTCGTAAAGTTTTGTTTTAGAACAGAGTCTCTGTTAGCATTCATGTTCGTCAAATATATTTGTAGACATCCGGATGTGAGCCCTCATATCTGGATGGGTTGATCAAAGTATGTGAATAGCATCTAGATGGGCTTGAGGCTATTGATTGATGCTCAAAAATGCAAAAAATTGTTATATTTTATTGCCTCCTAATCCATTTGATCCACTTAAAATCTCCAGAATTGCTTGATGCAGCCCAAAAGAAGGAAAAGAGATGAAAGGAATGACTTAACTCTCCAAAGGCATGATTGAAAGAAGAAGAAAGAGTCAAGAAATGAAGGTGTTCTGATAAGAATCAAAGCCATTTGAATGAGTCATCGGAAGATATTCGAATATGGAACAAATCAGATGGAAACTAGTAACCCATTCGAATAAAACCAATCTATTCGAATGAGCTGAGAATGAGAAGAAATTCGTATAAGCATATCGTTCAGAAGAGATGAAGACATATTCGAATGAAGCCCTAGACATCTGTATGTAATTACAGAAGGAAGAGAAGTCTATTCGAATGAAGGCTGAGTAATTTGAATAAGAAGCAACTCCAGTAACTCCAAATTCGAATACTCCCCAAGTCATCTGAATGCTATGAAGAACTCAAGAGAAAAACTAGAAATTCATTCGAATGAAAGTACTGTTGCATTCGAATGATTGAGAAAATCATCGTGTAAGGAACAGTAAAGTGTGAAATTCATTCGAATGGGACTAAAATTCATTCGAATGATCTGAAAAGCCAAAAGAATCTCAGCACTCATTCGAATATCTTGGCTAACACATTCGAATGAGTATCCGAACAAAAGTCTGACATGCACAAATAAACGCGGTGGCTCCGAGGTAAATTCAATAAACTTTCTGAACTAATGGACCCCACCTCCATGCGTCGTAAGATTAAAAAGGAATCGGCATTCTTTGGAATCAGAACTGCGGGAGAGCAGAGGATACTCAGAAGAAAAACACAAAAAAAAAAAAAAAAAAGATCATTAAAAAGTAGAAAGTCCTTTTCCATTTTGTCTGTTTTCTCTCGTTTTCTTTAGTTCTTGTCTGTATTTTGAAAAACATATAGCACTTTAGTTGTTCTCTTTGTTCTTGTTGGTTCTAAGCTTTGCTTTTACAAGACCATTTTCATTTCTGTGTTAACTAGTAGTTCATTTTAGTAAACGATACAGTATTAGTTTATCCAGTCCTTAACATTTGATCCAGTTTTATTTCTTTCCTTGCAAATTTCATATTCATCCGTTGAGAATAGTTTAGTAGTGCACTTCTTATGAAGATGTGTGGCTAATTCGTTTCTTGGGTTAAGGCAGAGGAGGTGCCCAAAGCCACTGATGAATCAATATAGCAAAACTCTAGATGACAAAGTAACCAAAGTAAAAGTAGTTTGGGAAAGTTATTAACAAAAACCTCAGTCTTGGATTGGTTCGTAAGCCTAAACTAGAGTTCCCATGCCATGTATGGGGGCTGCTTAACCTGGAAACATTCTTATACCCAAGCCCAGAGCAGTCATTTTGTAAAAACATTATTTATACACTGATTTATGATAGCTGCTTGACGTAGAATGTCTAGATTTGTCTTGACCCAAGATCTCTCCATATCCAGATACGGTCTTGTACATTTAGCTTGATCTCATTTTATTATCAAAAGAACTGGTGTAGTTATCTCCTTCCATGAGTAATCTCCCTGTAAGACGACCCGGTCTTGCCCGAAAAAATTACATATAATTTTTCGCTACAATCACACTCGTGCACTAGCGAGTCTAACACCTCATTCTGTCTGTGAACAAAAATAGTTGCCAAACCAGCTGAGTTAACAAAAGAAAAATACAAAAAGTGATAAATACAGGGTGAGTGATGCAGCCAATTTTGGCGCCGTTGCCGGGGAGATTAAGGTAAGCCGAATAATTATCCCTAGTTCTTTTCTGTTTATTGATTCCTATCCTTTGATTTCTCTTCTCTATTAACTCTCTGCCTGTTTGAACTCTCATTATTGTATTTATTCATGTCTCAACATGATAATATGTCTGAACATGGTGATGAGAATGGTGGGAATGATCCTGTTGTTAGAAACCAGGTAACCGTGAAGATTTGATTTTGCCTTTATTGATCCGTAGAGCCGCAAACATGAACTCCTCCAAGTCGGTCCACACGATCGGCCGTTTCCACGAACGCCTTGAGTAATGCTAGTAACCCTAGGTGCCTCCAATGAGAGATCTGAATTTCTCCTTATTTTTCCAGCTTCTTAAGTGGCCTATTTATAGAGTAAAAACCCTAATTATGCCTTTGGAAAAACCCTAAACAATTTAGGTCTGGCCCATAATCATATTGGGCCGTATCTCTCTTTTAATTTGTGGAACGGACTCGACCCAAGTGTGTGACCCCTTAGGTCCACCATTGGGCTAGATGTAGGGCCAATTCTATTGGGCTATATGAAGGCCCAACTCCTTAGAATAATTAAACTTTTTTAATTAAACTTATGGGCTTCATAATTAACTCATCTCATGGGCTTCTTAATTAAACTCTTTAATTAATAGTTTTAGAATTAATCATATTAATTCTAAAACCCTACATATCATGGTTAACGTCTAGCAACATGCCATGAACGCCTAGCCAATGATGAAAAACACGGACCTTTTCGATTGCAATTACCGTACAGTAAAATCCTTTCATCAACTATGTCCCGATTGAATTTAGGGTATGGTTTTATGACGAAACCCTAGTCATTCAACAACTATGTATCCATTCCAGATTTATGACTTGTTCGATGAAATCAAAACACCTTTTGATTTCCATCTCACCTTGGCCAAGGATTTCCTTAGTCATGAAATCATCGGAATACATAGGACATCTTCTCATCTTGTCGATAAGTGATGAATCCTATTTCGACATTCACAAGCCTTCATATGTGATAAGGTTACACCCAGTGATAATTTGTTAATGACTCCATTGGAATCCAAAAAGAACCAAAGCGTAACCAGTCAAATATAAGACTACCATGATGTCTCAAGTCTAAGGACCAATCTGCACTACTGCAACACAGAAATTCCAATTCGACAATCAACAATTACCATTAGGAATTCTGTAGCGAGTCAGTTCAGTGTACTTATTCTTATAATAAGCACCCACATATATGCACTAGTGTCCACACACCAATGTCTATGAAACAAGACATTCTCCTAATTGAGCATGCATCATATGTGTTAGTCTATCCGAGTTATTAGTGTCCAATCCTAATAACTCTATGACTAGGAACATTTAAGATCAAGGCTAATAAGGAATATGTTTCATGATCGTCATCTCTATGCACGACCATATTCCATGAGCCTATATGATCTATGGACTTTGTCAAATATGGAAATTATAAAGACAACCATCAATGACAAACAAAAAACATAATGCCTTGCAATAATAATTGATTGAAGATAAAGAGTCACAATATAAAATATGATCAATTACATGTAAATATAATTGGCTTATGGGGCATATCTCTAACACCTGTTGATCAGGAGATAATTAGACCTCTTAGGGATTATCTTCACCCTCCTAGGCAAACAACACCCTCGTGTATCATCCTTCCTGTCAATCACCATAGGTTTAATTTTAAACCTGGCACAATTCAATTGTTGCCAACATTCCATGGCATGGACTCTAAGAATCCATACACTCATATGAAGGAATTTGAGGAGGTTTGCAGCACCTGCATGGACCACATTGTAAACTAGGATGTTATAAGGCTAAAACTTTTCCCATTCTCACTAAAAGATAAGGCAAAAATGTGGTTGGGTACTCTTCCTCCTAGATCTATAGGGACTTGGAGAGAGATGCAGGCAACATTCCTAAAAGAATATTTCCCTGCAAATAGAACTGCCACTCTCCAAAGGCAAATCATGAACTTTGCCTGTAAGTTAAATGAAAACTTTGCTCAAGCATGGGAAAGGTTTAAAGATCTCCTCCATACTTGTTCGCATCATGCCTTTGAGCAATAGAGAGTAGTCAGCTTCTTTCGTGACTCACTCACTCCCCAACTTAAAATGTTAGTTTCTACAATGTGTAATGGAGAGTTCTATGAGAAAACTCCAGAAGAAACATTCCACTTCTTTGATACATTGGCTGAAAACACCAAGAACTAGGAAGTCGGCTTAACTTCTTCTAGTGATCAAAGAGAAAATTCACAAACAAAAGGAAGACACCAGTTGAGTGAAAATGATGATTTACATGCAAGACTAACTGCCTTGACGAGAAAAGTTGAAAATATGGAGCCAAAAAAAGAACAATCTGTTAAACAAATGGAAGTGAGATGTGCAGTGTGTGAAACAATAGATCATGCAACTGAAGAGTGTCCTACTCTACCTGCATTCAAGGACGTATTGTATGGGCAAACTAATACCAACCACTCACACAATTTTGAGGGAAGACAGAACCAAAATCAAGGTGGAACCTATTACGGGAACAATCAAAACCACAATCCATACTATCCCAATAATAGGAACCACCCCAATTTTTCATGGAGACATGATCCTGGAAATCACTCTCAAAATTCCTTCCCTGCACATCAACAATCTTTCCATCAAAATCAAAGCTCTTCTTCCAATACATACCAACCTCCGCATAAGATATCATTAGAAGATACCTTGCATCAATTTATGCAAAACCAAACAGGTATCAACAATCAGGTTGCCCAACTTACGAAAAGTCAAGAGCAAACCAGTAGAGCCATGGAAGATATGAGAAGTCAGATAACAAAGTTGACCCAAACACTAAGTGTGAGAGAACCTGGAAGATTCCCTTCTCAAACCAACCCTAACCCAGTTAGGCAAACAAATCAAGTGGAATCTTCTAGTAGTGAAAGTAATGCACATGAACAAGTCCAATCTGCGACTATCTTAAGAAGTGGAAAGATAATTGAAAAACCAAATGATCTTAGGATAAGCCAAACTGTTGATGAGAAAGAAAAGCAGAAGAACAGGAGCCAACCTTAGAAAAAAAAAACAAAAACAATGAAAAGGAAAAAAACAAGCAAAAACAAAAAGAAGATGGAAAAGGGAAGGACATTGAAAGAGAAAGTCAATATCATCCTAAACCTCATTTTCCTCAAAGACTGAGTGTTACAAAAAGGGAACAACAAAATGCTGATATCTATGAGGTGTTTAAACAAGTGAGGATCAATATTCCACTCTTGGATGCGATCAAACAAACACCCTCATATGCGAAATTCCTAAAAGATCTTTGCACTGTAAAGAGAAGAGTGAACGTGCATGGTAAAGCCTTTCTGACTGAGCAAGTGAGTTCCATCTTGCAATTCAAGACCCCCTCCCCAAATACAAGGACCCAGGCTGTCCAACCATCTCGTGCATAATAGGAAGCCAAAAGGTAGACCAAGCACTCTTAGATTTGGGAGCAAGTGTCAACCTATTGCCTTTTAGTGTCTATCAACAGTTGGGTTTGGGAGAACTTAAGCCTACTAGAGTCACTCTGCAACTGGCAGAAAGATCAGTTAAAGTCCCTAGGCGCATTGTGGAAGATGTCTTAGTTCAGGTGGATAAATTCTACTTCCCAGTAGACTTCATAGTTCTAGACACTCAACCCCATCAGGGTCCACAACCACCTGTTCCTGTGATTTTGGGAAGACCATTCCTAGCAACTTCCAATGCAATCATTAATTGTAGAAATGGAGTTTTGAAGCTGTCGTTTGGAAATATGACTATGGAGATGAATATTTTTAGAATTTCCAAGCAACAGAACACTGAAAGTGAGATAGAAGAGGTAGATTTGATTCAAACTCTGTCTAAAGAGTATTTTGAGAAGGAATTTGTCACTCAAATAGTGAAGGGAGGTAATCACTTGGAGGATAGCAGTAAGGAAACAGAGATGCCTATAACTCAATGGATTCCTAAGCTAGAACCTGTAGAACCATTGCATACACCATCAACCTCTGTGAGTCATCCGCCCATACCTGAAAAGAAGCCACTTCCGAATGAGTTGAAGTATGCTTTTCTAGGAGAAGGAGAGACATACCCAGTAGTCATTTCTTCCAGTCTAAGTACCCATCAAGAAGTGCAATTGATAAAAGTGCTGAGAGCACACAGGAAGGCTTTGGGATGGACCATATCCGACTTGCATGGAATTAGCCCTTTGATTTGCACCCATAGGATCTTCTTAGAAGAAAATTCAAAACCAGTGAGGCAAATGCAGAGAAGGCTAAATCCCAATATGAAAGAAGTGGTTAGAAAAGAAGTGCTCAAATTACTGGATGCAAGTATTATTTACCCAATATCTGATTCAAGATGGGTTAGTCCAGTCCAAGTTGTTCCTAAACGCTCTAGAATTACTGTGGTGAAAAATGAGAAGAATGAGTTAGTCCCAATCCGCCTCCAAACAGGTTGGCGTGTATGCATAGACTATAGAAAACTCAATTCAATGACTAGGAAGGACCATTTTCCTCTTCCATTTTTGGATCAGACACTTGAAAGGATAGCAGGGTAAGCATTCTACTGCTTTTTGGACGGATATTTAGGATATAACCAGATTGATGTAGCATTGGAAGATCAAGAAAAAACAACCTTCACGTGCCCTTTTGGGACATCTGCATATAAACGTATGCCATTTGGGTTGTGTAATGCTCCTGCCACCTTCCAAAGATGCATGATGAGTATCTTTAGTGAAATGGCTGAGCATATTGTGGAGGTGTTTATGGATGACTTTTCTGTCTATGGAAGTAGCTTTGACTTGTGTTTAAAGAATCTGGAGAAAGTTTTGATTCGTTGTGAGGAGACTCATCTTGTGCTCAATTGGGAAAAATACCACTTCATGGTTAACCAAGGCATCGTCTTAGGACACATAGTCTCATCTAGGGGTCTAGAAGTAGACAAAGCCAAAGTTGAAGCCATTCAGAAGCTTCTAGCCCCTAGAAATGTCAAGGACATAAGATCTTTTCTTGGTCATGCTGGCTTTTACAAGAGATTTATTGCCTCATTTAGCACAATAGCAAGACCTTTGTGTTGTCTGTTATCTCAGGACGTTCCATTCGAGTGGACTCCAAAGTGTCAAAGTGCCTTTGAGAAGCTGAAACATGCGCTTATCACTGCACCAATCATACAACCTCCTGACTGGACTTTACCTTTTGAACTAATGTGTGATGCAAGTGATCATGCCATAGGGGCTGTGCTAGGACAGAGCAAAGAAAAGAAGCCCCACGTCATTTACTATGCCAGCAGAACTTTGAATGAAGCTCAGAGAAATTACACTACCACAGAAAAAGAATTGTTGGCCGTGGTATTTGCATTGGATAAGTTTAGGTCATACCTGGTAGGATCAAAGGTGATTGTATACATAGATCACGCTGCTTTGAAATACCTGCTCACTAAGCAAAACACCAAACCACGCTTCATTAGGTGGATTCTATTACTCCAAGAGTTTCACATAGAAATTAAGGATAAAAAGGGAGTGGAAAATGTTGTGGCTGACCATCTGTCTAGAATTCCAGGTTAGAATCTTACTGAGGGTCCTATTCATGATAATTTTCCTGATGAACATCTTCTTCATGTGAGCACATTGACTACTGCCCCTTGGTATGCTGATATAGCTAATTATTTGGCTGTAGGTTCAGTTCCCAGTCATTGGACTAAGCTGGATAGACAAAAGTTCTTCAAAAAAGTGAGAACATATTTTTGGGATGAACCATATCTGTTTAAATATTGTGCTGATCAAATTGTGCGGAGGTGCATTCCAGAACATGAGCAACACAGTGTAATGAACTTCTGTCACACCCTAGCTTGTGGAGGACATTTCTCTACCCGAAAAACCATAGCAAAAATCCTACAAAGTGGATTTTATTGGCCTACCATGTTTAGGGATGTACACTAGTTTTGTTTATCATGTGATAGATGCCAGAGATTAGGAAGTCTGACAAAAAGGGGTATGATGCCTTTGTAGCCCATTCTAGTCCTTTAAATTTTTGATTGTTGGGGAATAAACTTTATGGGTCCTTTTGTTAACTCACTTGGGAATGAATATATCCTGCTTGCTATAGACTATGTCTCCAAGTGGGTTAAGGCAATCCCAACAAGGACAAATGATCACAGGATAGTAGTGAAATTCTTAAAGGAAAACATTTTCAATAGGTTTGGAATGCCTCGTGCCATTATCAGTGATGGAGGTTCTCACTTCTGTAACAAGCCAGTGGCAGAATTAATGAAAAAGTATGGGGTAGTTCATAAAGTCTCAACTCCATACCACCCTCAGATAAATGGCCAGGCAGAATTGGCAAATAGGGAGATCAAGCGCATTTTAGAAAAAACCGTCAATTCCAACCGAAAGGATTGGTCTTTGAGGTTAATAGATGCTCTTTGGGCTTATAGGACTGAATATAAAACCATATTGGGCATGTCTCCCTATCAACTGGTTTATGGAAAACCATATCATCTGCCAGTAGAGGTTGAGTACAAAGCTTACTGGGCCATCAGGAAGATGAATGGAAGTTTAGAAGAGGTGGGATTTAACAGAAAGCTGCAACTGAATGAGCTTGAGGAACTTAGAAACGAGGCATTTGAGAATGCCAAGTTTTCTAAGCTGCACATGAAGAAATTGCATGACTAACACATTAACAGGAAGAACTTTTGTATAGGTCAACATGTGCTACTCTACGATTCAAGGCTCCATCTGTTTCCTGGTAAACTCAAGTCAAGGTGGACTGACCCCTTCAAAATTCGTGGCATCTCAGCTCATGGTGTATTTGATATTGAAAATCTTCAATCTGGTCAAGTTTTCAAAGTAAATGGTCAACATCTGAAGTCCTACTATGAGTCTTTGAATGAACAGGAAGAGAACATGGATCTTACAGATTCACCCATTGGGTAGTGGTTAGTTAGTTAAAATATATATATATATATATAATAATAAAAAAAAAAGGGATAAAGTTTAGTGTTTTGCTTTCATGAATTGTTTTCACTCTTTATCTTGATTTAAATATTGAAGGAAGCTCACGGATCTACACGAAGGCTACCAGCAATATCCAAGTAAGCAAATGGATCTTTGTGTTCAAATATTTTTGAAGAGCTCCAGGTATTTATTACATCATCTTTCTTAAGAATTGTTCAAAACAAGTTGGGGGGTAAAGGTATGCTTGAGCTGTTGAGGTGATTCTTGCATATTTGGTGATATTTTGTGTGGATTTAAATTTTATGTTTAGGTATTTGGAAGTATGTAAAAAAAAAAAAAAAAACTTTGCTGTTATTCCGTATGAGCTTAGTCATTCGAATGTGTTGTACACCATTCGAATGACCTGTAAGCTATTAAAAAGAAAGCAAGAAAGCATTCGAATAGTCTCTGTTGTATTCGAATATGTCCAAAATTCATTTGAATGAAAGTACTGTTGCATTCGAATAATGGGCCAAATTCCTTTGTAAATGAAGATTACTGTTTAAAATTCATTCGAATGAATTTCTCTTTCTCCAAAACCATTCGAATGAGTCTGTTGTTTCTTTAAAATTTTTGAAACCCACATTAGAATACTCTCAAATTCATTTGAATAATCTACTTTACATTTGAATCTATTCCTAACATTCGAATATGGTCTCAACTGTCTAAATTCCTTTAAAAAAAATTAATAATAATAAAAAACAAATAAATAAAAAACAAAAAAAAAAATAAATAATAATGCTCAAAGTTATTCGAATGAAACTTCTTGCATTTGGATGATCGTTCTATTTTTGGTTGAGCATACTGCCAAATTCATTCGAATGAAAATACTGTAGCATTCGAATGAGTAGCTCAAATTCTTCGATAAGTCAAGTCACTGTTTAAAATTCATTCGAATGCATTTTTCCACATTCGAATGAGTTGTCTGGCCCTTTAAAAAGCCCTTGGCGCCCATTCGAATCCCCTGCTACCCATTGCTCTAAGACCCGAGATACCATTCGATTCGCCCAATGTTCATTCGAATCCGCCTCTATCATTTGTATAACCCTAGAATCATTCGAATCATGTTCCTGATAGTCTCTTAACCGTCTCTGAAATCCGAATCGATGCCCCTTTTAAAAGGTCGAAAACCTTCCTCAATCGGTACGAACGTTCATTCATCCACCCGAACTCATCCTATAAATCTTGTTGCCCTCATTCAACATCCATTGCATCCATCCGAAGATCAAGCTGGTTATGCACAAGGAAGGACATTTCGCGAACATTCGAATGAGGGGTTGTTGCATTCGGATATTCTAGGAAGAAAACAGCCGAGAGGTAAGGATTGTTCCCATTGTTTAAATTCGAATTTGATTGGTTGGATAAAGGAGTTGTTGTAAAGAGGGAGTGAAGGAGATCAGTAAGAAGGAAAGAAGATTGGTTGGGAAATTGAAAGAAGAAGAAAATAGAGGAACCAATTCGTGCCCACCAACTGTTCGACTAAATTCCAAAGCCATCTCCCTAGAACAAACAACCCTCATTTAGCCATGCCTCCAAAGCAAAAACGTCCCAAGGCCGTAGGAGAAAGCTTTAGGGCATCAAAGAGACAGAAAGGAAAGGAAACCACTACCATCCCAACCATTGATTTGAGCCCACCGTATTCCAATGTTAGGTTCATTAGCCCCACTGCTGAAAAGAATTACAATGAGGGGTATGCTAAGAGGCCAGTGCTTTGTGAGAGGGGAATTATGCTGGATCGATTTGAAGAACCCCCGTGTGATTTATTGTCATTGATCATTGCCAAAGGATGGCAGACTTGGGTTAAGTTTCAACACAAGGCCATAGTTCCCTTAGTCAAAGAGTTTTACTCGAATATAACCAGTGACAGAGATGACTCGGGGAACAAGTGCCTAACTACTAAAGTGAGGAAAGTGAAAATAGAGTTGAAGCCCTCTGATATTGCTGAAACCTTCCAAATCCCAAGAGAGGCATCACCAAGAGACCTTGAGGAGTCAAGTGTGGACTTAGGGAAGGAAAACCTAGCAAAAATTTTGACAGAAAAGGACGATGCTGTATGGCTAGGACCTGCCCTTCCAAAGAAGAATCTGTCCCCTAAATTCATCACTCTACATAGACTTCTTTGTTCACATTTCATGCCCCATGCATTCACTGGAAGTGTCTCCATTAAGCAAGCCACATTCATGGGAAAGATGATCCTGGGAGTACACATAGACTTGGCCAAGCACATTTTTGATACCATAGACCTAGTGACCAAGCATGCACATGGGAGTGGAGGACTACCCTTTGGAGGGCTGATCTCTTACTTTTTACTAAGGAATGGGGTAAAAGAAAAGACAACTTTTGAAGTCATCAAACCAATGGATAGAATCAACCCAACATCTACACGCAGAAGTAGTGGACAGTTGAAGAGGGTTGAGGCAGTAACACCTGAAAAGGGAGAAGCATTAGGAAGGCAGGTTGAATCACAGGAAGGACCATCTCAGGAACTGCCACTGCATGAGGACGAGGCAGAGAGACAAGGGGAAGATCATATACTTAGAAGTTTGTATAAGTTGGTTAAGAAAATGCAAGAGAGGCAAGAAAGGCATGAAGCCTTAGTGGAGCAATCATTGAAGAAGGCCCAAGAGAGGCAAGAGGCTATCTTTGAGGAGCTTCAGGTGAGGCAGAGGGTCATCTATTCAGAAGTGATGACCATGAGCGACCGTCACACTGCATTGGTCAAGAAGATAGGTTAGCTTCTGAGCACACCTATAGAGGAGCCACCACAGAAGTCACTAAAAGACAAGTTGGGCGATGCTGAGACTTACATTCAGAGGGCCATTGCCTTGTGGGGAGAGGAAGGGGGTGCACCTACACATCCACAGCTTGAGCATGCAGCTCCTCCTCACTCCGCCATTCCATCTTCTTCTTCTGTTCCTACTACTGAGCCCTTATCAGAGACTCTTTCTGGAAGCTCCACTGAGGAGAACTCCACTTCTGATGATGCCACTGATGGCACTGAGTAGTCATAGGATTTGATTCTTCATGTTTAACTTTTGTACCTATGAACTACAAAGATTAAATTTTCATTTTTCAATAGAAATCACCTTGCTTACTCTATGCTTCAGATTATTGTGCTTGATGCTTTAGATTCACAACTGGTTATTTGCATGATAATCTTTTATTTGAAAACAAAACTGTATGAGATTTAGAACCAGGGCCATGACTACTTGGGGTGCTTTATTTCTGTTCATTTGTTGGGTTGGCATATGAAACATGGTGAAATGATCAACAAATTGCTTAAATTCTTAAAGTTAAGTGGAGATTTGTTACCAAAGTGAGTGTTGAAGCTTCATAACTTTTTTTATTCTGAGTGAAAAAACACTTATTCATGCAATGAAATATTTTGTTGATTCTCTTGTCTTTCAATGGCTTCAAAACAACATTTTGCTTTGAGTGTCTTTAATAATCGCAGCTAATCTTGACTGACTCTAAGCTTGAAACCAATTGAATGAATGGTGTTGTTTTATAGAACATCATAGAGGGATCATTTACCTATCACTTGAGCCAATCAACCTATTGCTTTTTGATCAAATCTCCATTCATAGCCCATTGAAACTCTTCATGACAGGTTACATCATTCCCTCCATTGAAGCCATAGCCATGAGATTTTTCTTATCCATTGATTAGGTCCCGGGAATTACTCTGAAGGCTCAGTATTATTTAACATGTCCTAATCTAGCATGTCATAGAACAACAGAGTCAAGCAAGTTAGCAGAAGAAGATGCATTCATAATTTCAAAAACATTGAGTACAAAGAGTCCTTGGTTACAATATCCTTTGCCCATAAATACATTATTTTTAGTCATTACAATCTTATCAGATTCGAATGAAACTTTAATCCCAAACTTTCCCAACAAAGCCACAGAGACCAAATTTGCCCTTATGTTAAGGACATGTAGCACTTCACTCAAATCCAGTATTTTGCTCGAAGTCAACTTCAGACAGACTTTGCCTTTACCAAGAACATTTGCAGTTCTTGAATCTCCAAGGTAGACCACCTCTTCTCCATCCTCAACAGGTGTATAGGTGGAGAAGGATTCTTTACTAGCACATATGTGCCTAGTAGCACCAGAGTCTACAACCCATTCTTTGTTATTAGTCACCATATTGACTTGAGAAACAACCACAACAATAACTTCTTCTTCTCCTTCAACCAAGTTTACCTTGGGTTTAGGAGGATTTTCGTTTCTCATTCTTTTCCAGCATTGAGGTGCATGATGGCCAAGTTTTCCACATACAAAACAATTTCCTTTTTTCTTAAAATTGTTGGGTTTGGGTTTGACTGCATTAGACTTGTAATCGTAGGACTTATTATTATTATTTGATTTATTGAAGTTGTTATTATACCTCTTTTGGTGCGGATTAACTTGCACCAAATTCGCTTTGGAAGCCATTTTCTTTGCCTTGACAGCTTGCAATTCTTTCCTATTTGTATCTTCAATTATGATGTGAGTGATAAGGTTGGCCAAGGACAACTGCCTTTGCTTGTGCTTGAGTTGTTGCTTGTAGTCATTCCATGTGTTGGGCAGTTTTTCGATCAAAATTCCAGCAACAAATTCCTTTGGCAGATTGATTTTTTCCTCTTTCAATTCTTCCAATAGTTTGTGGTATTCATTGATTTGAGTTTTGATGTTTTTGTCATCCACCATCTCCCATTGATAGTATTTACCAATCACAAACTTTTGCTTACCGACATCCTCGGCTGTATATTTTGTGACCATATTGGCCCATATCTCTTTTGCTTCCTTATAGCCACAATATACATCAAACAATTCATTAGAAAGAGTACTAAGTATAGAGTGACGACAAACCTTATTTCCATGCATCCACATTTCAGCATTTGCGTCAGTTTTGGGTTCGGACAGAACCCATGCAACTCTATGCATGTCAAGTACTATAAACATTCTTTCTTGCCATCTCTTAAAATTCTCACCACCAAAAACTTCAATTTTAGAGATGTTGGGAAAAGGCTTGGCATAAGGAATTGTAGGGACAGCAGCTGGTTGGAATGTAACAACAGCAGAAGGGTTGGGAGCAGCAGGAACAATGGTTGTATAAACAGTATTGGTGTTAGGAGCAGCAGCGGAAGTTGAGTCATCGTCCATTGATAAGTTGTAACGACCCGCTCCCACTTACGGGTGCCACCGGTAAATAATTGATCGAATTACTCACCCGACGAACCACAATTGAAGGGTTAGACTATGTTTCAACAAAAAACACCCTAGGTGGGAACTAGGCTTTGTCCTTCCCTTCGCTCTACTCAAGAATCGGTCCCAACTCAAACAAGAAAAACTCAACTAATCGAGACCCAAAACCCGAGTGAGCTTCACCTTTCTTCAGCTCACCTCATAGCAAGCCAGAGGTGACCCAGGCACAAAGCTAGCATAACAAACACTTCGCTGAGTATTGGGGATTTATGAGAACTTACCTCGCTGATCTTTACTCAATCCGAACTTGGCTTCAACAATTAAAGCCACATATACATCAGCCGACTCACAATCATCTATCACATCATTCTGATTACAACAACTAGATATATCTAGTGCTCAATAACGTTTACATTCAAACACATGGATACATATAAGAAATTACAGGAGAATACACATCCACACATCTCGGGCAACGATGCTAGTTGCCACCACAGTCTCCTGACACCATCCTGGCTTGCTTTTGGTCTTGCATCATCTACAACATGAGGTAAAACCTCATGAGTCATAAAGACTCAGTAAGGGTGCAATGCATGTATATATGAATATAACCATGATTATGTATGCAAAATGCATGCAAATGAGGCTAGGCCCATCCATCCTCACAACCCTCCACGGTTTGAGGCATCAACCTATCAACCTCCACAACACTAGTCCTCCATATGGCCATCGGTCCACTAGGTCTTGCATCACACAAGATAACCACTACATGCAAATGCTTCATAAAAACATTATTTGAAATATTTACCAACTTGCAAGGCCACCTCCACGTGGGGCCGTCCCTTACTTGGCTCAAAGCTTCATTTCTGTCTCGGCGAGAACACCAACCCAAACTTCGAGCTCTTCTAGGATCACTACCTCCCCGGTCGAACCTAGATACCAATCACACAAAACCCCACAATATTAGAATTTAATCCAAGGCTTCAATTTCGCTATACACCACAAACATCACCCAACAACACTTCCAATAAACCTCAACCGAGGGTTCAATCCAACCAACACTACACAGTTCATTATCTCAAATAATGGAAATATTCTGAAAAGAATTAATTTACTTAGCTCAGTCAATCTAGAAGAGAAAAATTGACTAATCACCCACGCTGCCGTTGCCTCATTGACTTCCATCTCATGCCTAAAATCCCATTCTCAAGCTTCCGGTATGCTCCATGAGCCTCGCAATAATTTCCAGAACTTTTTCAAAATTTTCTGGAATTTTCTATCATTTTTTTCCTCCAAATTCTCCATTATTTCTTTTCTTTCTTTTTTATTTTCCTTTTCTTTTTCTATTTTTTCTTCTTTCTCTCGCGTGCCCCTGTTCTTCTTCCTTCTTCGCGGCTTCTTCTTCTTCCTTGCGCAGGCGACCTACGCACACACCAGCCATCGCCGAACACCATCAACTACACGCTTGGCCTCTACCGCTGCCGGCTCCACCGTCGACTACCTCCATCGCGCCACCGCAGCCCACATGCAGTGTCACCGAGGGCCGCTTCTGCTCCAGCCATGATCACAACAACCAGCGCCGCTGCAACCGCCATTAATGGATGCCGAGCTCCTGGCCGCCTCGTGCGCCACCGCGAACCAGCTCTGCCTGACACTGCCTCCATTGCCATCGTTGCTCTCGGCCACTGCAACAGCAGCGCTGACAGCAGCCTTCGCTGCAACACCTCAGCCAGGCCTTCCAAGCACGACCCAGCCGCTTTCGCCGCCACACCAGGTAGCCTCCACCACCATTGCCGCCTACAGCCGCTGCTTGCGCGACCCACCAGCTGCCTCAACTTATTCCCAAGCCACCGCCTCTTGCTAGCTGCTCTGCTCAGCCTCCATGGCTGGCCAGCCATGGCCGCTGCATCCTTGGGTGCTATTCAGGTCCCCGGCCAGACCTCATCCGGCCTCTTCTCTCCCTCTCTCGCGAGCTCTGTTCCACTCTCACGAGCTCTCTCTAGTTTCCTTCATCTCAGCTATTTCAAAATGGCTGATACAAACACTAGGAAGCTTCCTTCCTCACACACACACGCTATATATATATATATATATGCTAATTACATATAAACCCTCCAAAAATCTCATAATTCCACTTAAGCAAATAATAATTGCACTTGAGGATTTTTATAATAGCACTTGGGCCCTCTCAAGTTTCTAATTAATTACTCTTAAGCCACTAAGATTCTTAATTTTCTCAAAATTAATTACTGGCATTTACTCAAAAATACCGATTTCGCCCCTACGCTTGCGCAGGACCTTTTCTCTACCCGAAAACCTCTCAGGGTTGCCTTATTCTCAAAACCAGACCACCCCTAGGGTCCCCTCAGCTTCCCGGAGGTTCCCTATGACCATTCAGTACTACCACCCTTTCAGGCTTATACAGAATTTATTCCAAAAATTATTCCCGATCAGACTGCTTCCAGCGTCATTATCCTCATCTCAAGACGCTCACTAATCTCTTGCCCTTTTCCCTGGACATCCAAGTCCCGAGGCACCCCTTGCGGCCAACTCGACAAATTTCATTAATTAATTACTTGAAATCGACTTTTGGGCTTCCCCGACCACCCGAGGTCCTTTCAAATCACTAGAAATTATTATTTTCCATTATCATGTAATAAGGGGTATTACATTCCACCCCCCTTAAAGAACTTCGCCCTCAAAATTCACTTTACCATACTCTCCTGTCCAAGACAATGACATTCTCTAGCTACATGCCAAATTCTCATGCTCGAGAATCTCATAGCTTATCCATTTCTCAGATTTACCTCGGGCTATACCCACCTCGAGGCTTCGCTTAGGCTTTTTTTTTTTTTGGTCCCCCAACTCTCGAGGACATTTACCAACCGAATATAGCTTTGGCCTCTTGCCAAATCGCACCACTAGTTGCTGATCATGCTTACTGCAACGCTGTCTATCTCTAGATGGATTTTCTCTTCCTCGAAGCATCACTTTGCAGTCCACTTCCCATTTTTCTATCAGTTGAAACCAACATACGCTAATATTGCATCATTGATCAGTCTACCACGATTTTACGTTGATCACACATGGCAACATTTCTCACTGTCAATCACACATCGCCACGATTTTACGTTGGTCCAACCAGCAACGTCTTAGCACTGACCACACGCCGCAATGTCACTTCTAGTGCCCACAAGACACTCGGAGACCCATTCCACCATGGCATACCGCTATTTATTACAAGCATGCATAGTTTGAGTCAATCTTCATGGAAACCTCTTATTACCGATCAACTAATCATGTTAGCACTACATGGGAAGCAACCATTTGGCCCACCTAGCCAACTTCGACCATTTCATACATGGTCTTCTACCTTGACCAGCCGACTCTCATTTATCAATACGATTATGTATTACCGACATACCCAACACCATCCTAAGTAATTACACATTTCAACTATACGTGTACTACCCGAGTCCACCTCAAGCTTGGCGATGTACGTACCATTACATTCTCACCTCGAGCTTAACCATGCTCGACCACAACCTTCTCCCGACCAGGAGTTTTTCGCATAAGCACACAGAGATACTCAGGCCTTTCTCACTGGTCGATACTACTCCCTAGTAGAGGTCTCATACAAATAATGGGGACCTCTTCACTGAGCAACCCTCTTTTAATTTATGACCCATTTTTAGCTTTCACAATCATGCTCCATGCTAGGCCTTACCTTGGCTGATAAACCCTACCACGAGTCAAGGATCCTACCATTACGCTTAAAGGCGTGGAACAAATAATCGACCCTCATCATCACCCACGGTGCGTGGCATAAGTGATCGGCTCATTACCATCTGCACAATCACTTATTGCACCATACCTGTAGGATGACTCGTGCCTTTGGTCCACACCATAGCAAGCTAACATGATTACACCCCTGTTGTTGTACTTTTTGTACAATAGTTTTAATGATGAAAAACATATATTGGTTTAATCCCTAAGTCATGAGTCAAGTATGTGGTTTTCAATATATATCAATTTCAATATCAAGTATATCATGTATCACTGTCTGAAACTGAAAACCCTGTTTTGGCTAAGTCTGGGAGATTAGCACCTTATAAGGAGAAGTATAAGAAAGAGTTTTCTTTTTAGAAAACAAACTCCCGGTAATTTGATATCTATCATTTATTAGTGCTAAAACGATTTTTAATGAATTTTTCATTAAATAGAAAGTATATATTTTGGAGGTGGGTTTATTGCTAAAACTTGAGTTTGTACTAAAACCCAAAATCTACTTTCTTATATATTTAGATTTTGATTTTCTAAGTATTTTTATTGAATCCAAATAGGGGGTACTTCGTTATTTATATTTATTTATTAAAGTAAATGGAGGTAAAATATAAATGAATTAAAATATCGACATTTACTTAAGTTAAAGAAATGGAAATAACTTGTGATGTATACATGTTGTGGAATGTGCTTTCATATGTTTCTGAATCTATGTCATGTTTTTGTGCATGTTTCGAAACCCCTTTGAAATGGTTTTCATGTATGCTATTTCGAAACATCTATGCATTGCATGTGTTTTCAAAACAGGTTTTGGACTATTTTTTGAAACCTCCATATCATGTTTCGAAACCTCATTTCCAGAGAGGCATGTTTCGAAACCTATATGCATCATGTTTCGAAACATCATCTCCAGAGAGGAATGTTTCGAAACCTATCATGTCATGTTTCGAAACCTCTGACATTCTGTCAGCAGATTATTTGAAAACCGAGATGCATTTGTTTTGCAACTTTGTATTTATTAAAATGCTTCTCTTTCATTTATTTAATGCACTCTCCATGCTTAAGAGATTCAAATTTGAATTTAAATGTGAGTGCTTATATTTTATTCAAAGTGGACTGAAGAGTTTGTCTCCCACTATCTGCTATCTCTAAGTGCATGTACAGCTGGAAAGGCTGTATGTTTCAAAACATGGGGAGTATGTTTCGAAACCTGTGTAAAATTGTGATGTTTCGAAACCTACTTTGTTGTCTTGTCTCTAACGACTATAAACGGCCAGATTTCTATCTCTTAGTATAAATAGTAGGTATTTGAAGACAAGAACAAGAAGATTGAGCAAGAACAAGATACAAAGAGAGAACACACACTAGAGACACACACACAAGCACAAATGATCTAAATCCGTTTGACAAGCATTCAATGAAGATCCATTCATTCATTGGTGTGCATTGTGATGTGAAAAAGGAGAAGCAAGTGCAAACAACGAGCATCATCCTCCAGCTCTCCTCACCTCAAGTTAAGAGGTTTGTACAACCATGTGGTAAGGCATTTATTGCTCTTTGGGTTGTAAAGATAAATTTGATTATCTTGTAAATGTTGTAAAGGTTTGAGTTTTGCTTAAAACTCATTTAGTGTAAAGGTTTGAGTTGAGCCTAAAACTCATTGTGGTTTGAGTTGAGCCTAAAACTCACTTGGTGCTAGGTTTGAGTTGAATCCGTAAAAACTCACTTTGTAAGGTTTTGGGGTGAACCGAGGTAAAACCCTTGTTGTGGTTGATCACTAAGTAAAAGTGATTGGGATTGCAAAATCCTTCAAGTGGGTAAGCTTGAAGGTAGTGGAGTAGGCGAGTGCCGAACCACTATAAATCTTGTGTGCAAGTGTTCTTTAGCTTTCATGTATTATTATTGCCTATTGCACATGTTTTCATAAGTTTTGTTATCAAAGGCTAAAATAGTTTTCTTGAGCATAAGCTTATACATATACATAGAAAACATATATTTGATATACAAACATCTTTGGTATAATCTTACTTATGTAAATCATATTTACCAAAGATCATTAGTTTGAAATACAAGTCAAAAGATTTCGAACCAAGCAAAATAGTGAAGTAGATTTCGAAACATACATTTCATATTTCGAAACTTGTAAAACAGTGAGCTATATTTCTAAACATATATAGTAGGTTTCGAAACCTAGTTAACAGAAAGCTTTATTTCGAAACTTATAGCCTATATTTTGAAACCTAGTATTCTTCCAACAATCAAAGTTTTTAAATTATCGAAAATCTACCTAATCCCAATTCACCCCCCCTCTTGGGATATTTTACCATCATTAGGAACCAACAACCCCCACTCTTGTAACGGTCTTCTAGCCAAATTCACTCGCCTAACTTCAATTTCGTTGGGACCTTCCAAATTCTGCAATTTCTTGATAGAGCCTTATATTCTAGAGGTACGAAACTTTTCAGCCACCTTAAATCAGATTCATTCTCAATCCGCAATAGACACCTGACTTAAACCATGCATAATGGTTCTTCTTGTCCTTCTCGGTCATGACATACCAGGATAGCAACGAATTTCCTTCCAAGGTCGTTGCATCTCACTCTTACAGGTCAACTTGACCCATACAACCCTAATCTTGGATTTGCTTTTCTCTACCATCTTGCCATTTCTTGAATGACTTGCTAATCCGTAGAAAACTCTGGCTTCTCCCAGATCCTCCTCAGACCTTTTTGCTACCATCAGCTCACACCACTTGGTGAGCGACCTCATTGTCTCTAATGCCACCATCATCGGCTAGGATAACCTCCTACCATCGCTTGGCCCACATCCAACCACAAACACAACTCCGGAGCTACCTATGCCACTGACCGACTACTCTCACGACGTCGCACGACCTCGGCAAACCACTACTCGCCACTACCACTATCACTGGTCGGCGCCTTTGGTCGACGCCGGCTACCTTTAACCGGTCACCAATTGGCTCCACTAGTTGCTTTCTTTCACACCCATTAGCCTCTAACCACAAGACTAAATCTCATCAATTGCCCCCATACCAAGGCATCCCCTAGCTGTATCACTCACAACTATCAGGTGATCTCATCATCTCACACCATTCCTGGAAACCAATCTCGTCCCATAAGCTCTTCCTTCGAGCTCTCTTTACCCATTAGCGACATCTTAAATTCGCCCTTAACTTCCATCTAACCAACTCAATTAGCTCTAGCTGGATCGCCCAGCTCACAACCAACACAACCTTCCTCTAAGCACTACACTTGCAAACATCAACTATTGCCTCGATTTAAGCTACACCCACTGGAAATCACCCATGCTACTCCTGTGGAATCCACACTTCCACTCGATGTCATATGACTCACATTCCTACTCAGGCACTTGCCATCACGTTGGCTTTCCCCGAGTGATCTCTCCTGATAGAGTTGTAGTGCCTTATGAGGTCCATCTAGTGTTGTTGCCCCCTGCTCAACTTTTCTTGGGAGAACATATCAAGTTCTACCTAGACCACATTTCAACACTACCATCTATAGCCCTCACTTCAGAGCAACATTCCTTTAAGAGGCACAATTCTGCCCTGACCAACCATCTTTTATCACCTTGGATTTCTTTCTCAAAATTCGTCTGGTCTAACCACCAAGACTCGCTGAACCTTTATATTAAAGGCATACACGGCAACCAACAAGGCTTTACATCACAGTCCTTGAGCCTCACGCTCCCATCATTGCCATCAGGTGCTACCACCTGGCAACTGATCCTGTGTCATCAATCAGAAATCCATCCAGTGCTACATGAGGATACTTCCTTATTTTCACATTGACACATCAGGACTAACACTAGACCATGCAATTGCGAGCCTTTATGGATTCTAAACCATGCCTTAGCCACGCGTTCAGCCTACCACAACTCACATCACAGGATTAGAGATCCCTTTACGCGAAGCCTTCAAACGCTTCAATTTTCTCATCTCATGGTTGGCTTCCAACTCGTAAGTTTCGCCCTCCACGACACTTACCTAACATCCTGGAGCCATATACCAACTCCACTAATCAGCTCATCTTCCCGCATTATGGCAAGGTCACACTGGGTCCATCATCCCAATTTACCATAACCATTTTGGTCATATTTAACCACAACTGCGTTAGCATCCTTTGGCAAGGAGCATCGCCACGCGTCTTGCTATTACGCCATAAGACATCACCCAATCGATTTACAAACCTTCTAACTGTCATGACACTAATGGCACTACCCCGATACTTCAACCCTCACAAAAATTTAGGTCTGGCCTAAACATAACCTACAGCATACCCCAGGTCTTCGGCATCTAATCGTCTCCACTATAGACGGGTTACTCCACATAGAGGGCTGCAGTCCCTCCTGTGGACTAACCATCTGTATCTAGTGGTCCCTAGCATTAGACCCGTCACTGATAGGCATCAACCATAGCATTATTCATATGCTAGACCTATTTCTTTTTCTCGGGTTTCTTTCTCAAACATCTCGAGACGTTACAACACCTTAACATTCGCCAAACCACTACGACACTGCTTTATCAAAATAAAGGGCTTAACCCCCACTTGGGTGCAACGCCCTAACAGCTCTCATTACTCGCAACTAAGTAGTAGGACTGACCACAACTTTCGCCACCCCTATCGTGCATCTCACAACTCTTTAGCACCTGACCATCTGTATAATCACTGTGTTACCCTGTGCTTTAGGCGAGCCAACACTTGGTCATCATTACTGTGTCACTCCTATACACTAGCCCAACACTGGTTCCCCATCGTGTTGCCCTGTGCTTCGGAGAGCCAACACATAATCATCATTACTGTGTCACTCCCATACACTGGCCCAACAATAGTTCCCAATAGCATGGCTCAGGTCCATCTTTGATTTGCTTCGCACCCGTAGCATTTTGCTACTATAAAACCTCCACGAGCTACGATGGTTCCACCACCCTTGACCAAAAGCAACACCCATAACCATAGAGCACCTACCTTTACCCTCCAGGTAAATTGAGACCTCTCGTCTCTCCTTGCACACTCACGTATGCCTTCTGTCATGATGCCCAACTTGGCCTTCCCGCACGCCTCGCTCAGGCTCCCATGACTTGGAATATAAAATTCGGGGCCTCCACATTGTTCATCATGCCCCTGCCCACTTGGCATCCAAAGTTGGCATTTCTTGCGTGCGCATAACCCACGGATGTCCTGTTGCCACAATTCACTACCCTCGACCCACACACTGCTCATACCCTTTCTTAGGTCACCTCCACGTCTCCCATCGAGGGTCTCGTGACCTTAGGCGTCATCCTGACCCCAAGCATCATAATGAGGGTCTATTCATCTCTCATCTCCAGACCTTAGGCGTCTTGCCTGACCCCAAGTGTCATAATGAGAGTTTTGATTGGCCCCTCATCCATCAATCACATGAACGGTCTTTTGGCCCTTCACAACTAGGACTTCTAACCCAATGGCTGTCACACACATATTAACGCATGCCCAACTCCTTAATCCCAAATCTGGATTCCCCTGGATTCCAGTTCAACCTACTTGGGATTTCCATCTCATACAAACACTCGCTAGGGTCCACTTACCACACCTATCATTCCCAAGGATAGACCTCGTCTCATCATGAAACCAACTAGGGTCCACTCATATCCTAGGCACATGCCTTCCGGGATCGTCATAACAATACAATCACATCGCATCACATACATCTAGCATCCCAACTCTCCTCAGAGTCCTTTCGGATTCTACTTACGTCATGCCTTCACTAGCCATGACATACAAATGCATTACATGCACACTCCCCGTAGAGCCTTACTGCAATTAACCTTACCCCCTTCCTGGGGCTTGCCACTTAGCCCACTGATGACTCATTTCCTTGAGCCCCGAGCTAACTCCCACTTTAGCTCACTCTATCTCAAGCGCACAAGCCTTACTGCACCACTTCCAAGGGGCAACTCTATTCCCTCGGACACGCTCGGCAAATCCCTGACATAGGGACACTCCGCTAATCCCTTCTCGGACTAGTCATGCTTCAGCTTCGTGTCCCTACACGAGCCTCAACACTTCAATCTCAAGGAGTTCCCATCCTTAAAACATACCATACACCCAAATTCCAATATTCAGGTTTCCTGATACCGACACCCATACTTGGGTTTCTGGTTCCTCTTACTTGACTCGTATACCCCTTACGAGCATATCATCTCAACCCAGGATATTTTCTCATTGTTAGAGCAGGAATATCCGAGAATTCCCTCAAAGCCATCACAGGCCTCAACGCCTTGACCCAATCCCTTAGGGCCTTCCGACCACATGTCTAACTTTCAAGGTTATCGGATCAATCTCACATCAAAATCTTGAGACCATAAACCAACTGTTCTCAACCCTAACTCAGCAGTTAGGACATTCTGACTTACATCCAAATCATGCCAGATAATCCTCGACTCAAAACTCTGGCAATCGCTCACATCAATCACTTAACCGACCATACATAACATTCCAACACGCTAACCTTCCCCACTCATATAGCTAGCCATGCTCTGATACCAACTATAACGACCCGCTTCCACTTACTTGTGCCACTGGTAAATAATCGACTGAATTACTCACCCGACGAACCACAACTGAAGGGTTGGACTATGTTTCAATAGGAAACGCCCTAAGTGGGAACTAGGCTTTGTCCTTCCCTTCGCTCCACTAAAGAATCGGTCCCAACTCAAACAAGAAAAACTCAACGGACCGAGACCTGAAACCCGAGTGAGCTTCACCTCTCTTCAGCTCACCTTATAGCAAGCCAGAGGCGACCCAGACACAAAGCTAGCATAACAAACACTTCGCTGAGTATTGGGGATTTATGAGAACTTATGTAACGACCCGTTAGAGGGCCCAGTATTTATTCAAGAATGATTTAATTAATTGTTGAAGTATTTGATTAAGAGATTTTGCCAATTAATTATTTAATGTGGCAATTTGGATATTTTGAAGGAAAAGAATAGCATTTATTTCTTTTTAATGTTAGAGTTAAGGGAATTTTCCAAGGTGGCAATTTAGATTTTTAATGGAGAGAATAGTATTTAAATAGCATTTAAAGAGCATTTAATTCTAGTTATTTATTGTGGAAATTAAATGCTAGGACATGAAGGTCATTTAGAAATTTGTTATTAGAATTTAATTGTTAATTAAAGTTAGATTGATTAAGGGATTAAGATAATCCATAAGTGAGATGGTTTTGGTTTAAAGTCTCCTAGTTATAAGATATCCATATGTGAGATGGTTTTGAGTTAAAGTCTCTTAGTTATATTAGGAGAAAGAATCCATGTTAGAAAGGGAGTAGGATCTAGGATTTTTATATAGCATTTAATGGAAAATATTTATTGTAAAAATGAAATGCAAGGGCATGAAGGTAATTCTAGATTTTTATTATTATTTGAGAGTTTTAATAATAATTTTTGTATTATTATTAATTAAGTGAGATTATGTATTTAAAGGAGAATGAGAATCCATGTATGAGATGGTTTTGGTTTAAAGTCTCCTAGTTATATTAGGAGAAGGAATCCATGTTACAAAGGGAGTGGGATCTAGGGTTTTTATACCTCTATATATAGAGCCCATTAGCTTAGCTTTTCTTCACGCCATGTGAAGAACCAAGAGGCCAAGAGATAGCAAAGGCTTGCTAGAGTCTTCGGGATCGCTCTAGGGTTCGATCAGAGAGTTCTATCAGGCAAGTATTCTTCCTGTAATCCCTTCCATTACAAGTTGATATCAGTTTTGATTTCAGATTATTCTAGTTCTTCGTTGTAGTTTTCATATTTATACCATCAAGAAGAGACGTGTATATATATATATGCGTATAACAGTTAAGTTATGAGCAAGTTCTATTAATCCTTATCAATTTTGGATTGCAAGTTCTATTAATCCTTATCCATTTTGGATTGCAAGATCTATTAATCCTTATCCATTTTGGATTGCAAGTTCAATTAATGTTTATCCATTTTGGATTGCAAGTTCTATTAATCCTCATCTATTTTGGATTGCAAGTTCGATTAATCCTTATCCATTTTGGATTGCAAGTTCTATTACTCTAAATTCTAATATCCGGATACCTTATATCGTATCCGGATGTATCTAAAGTTCTTCGAGTATGATATCCGGATGGTTTGTTTATACATCCGAAAAGGTCAAGATAATATCCGGATGTCTCGCCTGATATCCGGATGCCTCCCTCAAAAGTTGAATTTTTTATTTGAATAGTCCCCAGTTATATCCAAATGCCTCAGTGACATATCTGGATGGCCATAATCATATCCGGATGTCCTAGACCATATCCGAATACTATCCAGCATATCTGAATAGCTCATTCTTTGTGCTTTCAGTGTATCAGGATGACTAGTATCATATTCGGATGTCCTAGTTTCTATCCAAATATATTCCAGCATATCTGAACAGCTTCTTATTTAAGCGTCAGTGTATCCGGATGAGCCTCCTTCATATCCGAATGCCTTTCATCATATCCAGATATCCTTCCTGATATCCGGATGGCTTTTCCAAAAATTTTATTGAACTTCCAGAATAGTTTAATCCAAGTTTTAATTAAGTTAAAATTATTCAATAGCTTCCAATAACGAGTTTATATGCCAAAAAGTAACAAGTTAATCATGCCCATACCATAAAAAATAATTCGTTGAATCTTTGTATTCCAATAAATAGATGAAAATCATTTCATGTTCAGCATTATTTTACATGATCAGCATTATTTAGTGAGATTATGTGCATACATTTTGGTATGAGCATTGAGCATGACTTTATATGGAGCACTACATATCATGTGCTAGCATTTATGTGAGCACTGCATTGCATTATGCGCACTAGGCGGCTTGTCCGCAAGGATCCCATCAATTTCAGTTTCAATTCAGTTTATGAGTTGCCCGCCTGGGGGCCACTAGGGGGCTAGGGGCATATTGTCCACAGTATGTGCTTACAGTTTTTTTTGTTTACAGGATTCAGATCAGTCAGGTATGTTTTATCAGATTATGTGGGCCTATGAACCAAAGTTGCATACCTGCATTTAGTTTACAGTTTATGTGCATTACACTTTTATGAATGCAATCAGACAGTGATTATTCAGTACAAGTTCAGTGAGTTATTTATCAGTATCGATATTCTTCGATTCAGCTTCAGTTATTCTTTCCATCTTATTACTTGCTGAGCTTTGTAGCTCACCTTGTACTCTTCACCCCTTCAGATTCTAGCAGGAGAGTACCAGATGTGGGGCCTAGCAGCAATGATCTATAGTGTGTGTATGTGGAGCCGCTCAAGATAAAAGATGTCTGGGAGTCTATTGAGTTTTGTAGCGTTTTATCAATTTAGATCTATTTACATTTCAATTGTGGGATTGTCCCTTAGTCAAAGTTTATGCTTTTCAGTTTGTATTGACTTAGAGATTTTATTCTAGTTGATTGAGATGTTCAGTCATGGTATCAGATTTCAGATTATCAGTCAGTTTATTTTATTTTCCCCGTAACACCTCTTCTCGGGCAGTTCTAGGAGAGGGGGTGTTACAGTATTGGTATCAGAGTAGGGTTTTGAGGAGTCTCCTGTACACACATAGGATGTTGGGTAGAGTTAGGACTTGTGTCCGTCAATTAGACATGTTAGCCCAATTAGCAGTATTTTAACCCTAAGTGGTGATGCAGAAAGATGAGTAATAGTGGTGGACAACCCCGGACTCGTAATCAGGCTGTTTTTATTCCAGTGGAAGTTCCAGTATCCACGCCTAGCTTGCCAGGGGAGTCTAGAAGTGATCTATGGCAAGGAATGACCGAGATGCGAGGTATGCTAGCAAGATTGATGAGGGTGATAGATACCCTAGTTACTAATCAGGTAACGGAATCGCAAGTTCTCCAAGAAGTAGGAGGTAGGTGAGGCGATAAGTCAGTCACTCCAATAGCTCCAGTTGTGGAGGCAGATACAGAGAGTCAGCTATTAAAGGATTTCATGGCCTTCAGACCACCAACGTTCCAGGGAGGCACAGATGCAGTAGCGGTTGAGAATTGGATGCTATCGATAGAGAAGCATCTCCAATCTATTGGTTGTGCGGACGACCGGCGAGTATGACTTAACACATTCATGTTTAGAGGTGACGCCAAGAGATGGTGGGAGACTGCCGCCAGAGGTTTGGTAATTGAGAGCCCACATTGGTCGAATTTTAGCAAGTATTCAATAATGCTTATTACCCAGCATAGGTGAAGGACCAGAAAGTTTTTGAGTTCGTTGAGTTGGTGTAAGGTATCAAGACAGTAGCCCAATGTGAGGTAGAGGTTATAGCTTTGACTAGATAAGCCTCAGAGTTAGTGTCCACTAAAGCTAAGAAGGCTATTAAATTCCAGAGATGATTGCATGCTGATATTATCCACTCTTTTAGAGGAGCTTAGAGTGTGGATTATGCCACGATAGTTTAGTAAGCATATGCTATTAAGAGAGACAGTAATGAGTGGAAGGTGACACAAGCAACCAAGGAGGAAGCAGGTACATGATAAGAAGCTATTTGGAGACTTAGAAGTTCTTAATGTTAGGGATTTTGTTTTGATCCTTGGCATGGATTGGTTGTCACGACATTATGCAAGAGTTGACCGTCGATGGAAGATTATAGACTTTGATCTACCTCGATAGCCTGTTCAAAAATATAGAGGAGTCAAGCCTACAGCTACGATTCCTATGATCTCAATGATGAAAGTAGAGAAGCTATTGTGTGATAGATGTGAAGCTTACCTAGCTTTTGTTACCTTAGATGAGGGAACTAAGAGGAAGTTGTTTGAGGTGCCAGTTGTACGAGATTTCTCAGATGTTTTCCTTGATGAATTACTAGGATTACCTCCTTGGAAAGGAGCAGAGTTTACCACTGAGTCATTACCTGTTACGCAGCCTATCTCTAAGGCTCCATATCGAATGGCACCTAATGAGCTAAAGGAGTTGAAAGCCCAGTTAGAAGAATTAATAGAGAAGTGTCTCATCCAACCCAGTTCATTCCCATGGGGTTTACCAGTATTATTCGTGAGGAAGAAAGATGGATCTTTAAGGTTGTGCATAGATTATTACAAGTTGAATTAGGTAATAGTGAAGAACAAGTATCCTTTTCCCTCGAGTGGATGACTTATATATTAGACCAGTTACGAGGAGCTAAAGTGTTATCAAAAATAGATTTGAGATAGAGATACCACCAAGTGCAAGTTAGAGATGATGATATTCAAAAAGACTGTTTTTAGGACTCGCTATGGACACTATGAGTTTGTGGTGATGCCATTTGGGTTGACTAATGCCCCAGTTGTTTTCATGGATTTAATGAATCAAGTTCTGCGTGAGTACCTAGATTTTTTCATTATTGTCTTCATAGATAATATTCTAGTTACTCACCTAATGTAGAGGAGTATACAGAGCATCTTACTTTAGTACTATAGAGACTCAGAGAAGAGCAATTGTACGACAAGTTCAGCAAGTGTGAGTTTGGCTCACTCAGTTTGAATTTCTAGGCCATATGGTGTCCGAAGACAGTATTTCAGTAGATGCAGACAAGACTAAAGCAATTATGGGTTTGTCGAGGCCGACGATAGTGATAGAGATATGTAGTTTTCTAGGTCTTGCAGGTTATTATAGGTGATTCATTGAGGGATTTGCTTGTTTATCTTCCCCTATGACTAAGCTAACAAGGAAATGAGAGAGTTTGAATGGAATGTTGCGAATGAACGTGCCTTCCAAGAATTGAAGCAGAAGATGACTACTGCACTAGTCTTAGCTATACCAAGAAGTAGATAGAAATATTCCATTTACAGTGATAACTCCCATTCAAGATTGGGATGCATATTGATGCAAGAGAGTTGAGTTAATGCTTATGCTTCAAGGCAATTGAAGAAACACGAGATGAACTACCCTACTCATGATTTGGAGTTGGCAGTGGTAATATTTTCATTGAAGATATGGCGACATTATTTATATCGTGAGTAGGTTGAGATTTATACAGATCATAAGAGTTTACATTATCTTCTATCCCAGAAAGAATTGAACATGAAGCAGAGACGTTGGGTCGAGTTATTTAAAAAACTTCGACTGTGAGATTCTATACCATCCAGAAAAGGCTAATGTAGTAGCCAATGCTTTGACTTAACGAGGAGCTTCTATGGCCACGATGATGGTTCAAGAATGGAAGTTATTGGAGAAATTAAGTGATTTATTTATTTCAGCCCTAGAGGATAGATCAGTGATGAGTTGTGCTTGTATGAGGGTGTAACTCTAGTTATTTGATTTAATCAAGAACCAGCAATCAAAAGATGGGAAGTTGGAATGGATTTTAACAGATATTGAGAAGTTTTCTCCTTTAGGATATGCCATATAGAGTGATGGAATACCCTTATTTCGGGGACAGATTTGTATACCCGATGATAGAAATTTTAAGTAAGAGTTTTTGAATGAAGAAAGATATAGCCAAATATATTTCATAGAGTTTAGTATGCCAGCAAGTTAAAGAGAACATCAGAAACCCGTAGGTTTATTAGTTCTATTACCTATTCTAGAGTGGAAATACGATAATGTTGCTATGGATTTTTGTGATGGGTTACCCAGGATGACTAGAGGCTATGATGCTATATGGATGATTGTCGATCGTTTGACTAAATCAGCCAATTTTCTTCCTATTAAGAAGACTTATCCATTGAATAGATTTGCAAGAATTTATATTGAGGAGATCGTGAAATTACATGGTGTTCCATCCAGCCTTGTATCAGATCGAGATCCTCTTTTCACTTCTCATTTTTGGAGAGCTTTGCATGATGCATTAGGATCTCAGTTGAAGTTTAGTACGATATTTCATCCGCAGACAGATAGTTAATCAGAAAGGACTATCAGGACTCTCGGGGACATGTTGAGAGTCTATGTTCTAGATTTCCGGGTAGTTAGGATGAGCATCTACCTTTGGTAGAATTTTCCTACAATAATAGTTTTCGTTGAAGTATTGGAATGTTCGTATGAGACTTTGTATGGGCGACCATGTCAATCGTCGATATTTTGGAAGAGATTGGTGATAGGGCTTTATTAGGTCCTGAAATTGTTGAGCAGACAACAAAAAAAGATTCGAGTTATCAAAGCAAGAATGAAAACAACCCAAGACAAACAGAAGAGCTATGTAGATAAGTGACGATGAGACCTCGAGTTTGAGGTAGGCGACCATGTTTAGTTGAGAGTAATGCCTATTAAAGGAGTTCACAGATTTGGTGTAACAGGGAAACTTAGTCCTCGTTACATTGGTCTGTTTGAGATTTTGAAATGGATAGGGACTTTAGCATATAGTTAGCTTTGCCACCTCAGTTGTCCAATGTTCATAACGTGTTTCACGTTTCAATGTTGAGGAAGTATGTGCCAGATCCTTAGCACGTAATTGATTTTCAAACTCTTGAAGTTAGAGAAGATGTGTCTTATGAAGTGATACCTACCAGTATTCTAGAGTGAAAAGAAAAGATTTTGAGAAACCGATCAATTCCTCTTGTAAAAGTGCAATGGCAGTGACACTTGTCAGAAGAGGCGACATGAGAATTAGAAGAGATGAGGTGTCTTTACCCCCTCGTTGTTTGAGTAACCAGCTATGAATTTGGAGGACCAAATTCTTTTAAGAAGGGGAGAAATTGTAACGACCCGTTAGAGGGCCCAGTATTTATTCAAGAATGATTTAATTAATTGTTGAAGTATTTGATTAAAAGATTTTGCAAATTAATTATTTAATGTGGCAATTTGGATATTTTGAAGGAAAATAATAGCATTTATTTCTTTTTAATGTTGGAGTTAAGGGAATTTTCCAAGGTGGCAATTTAGATTTTTAACGGAGAGAATAGTATTTAAATAGCATTTAAAGAGCATTTAATTCTAGTTATTTATTGTGGAAATTAAATGCTAGGACATGAAGGTCATTTAGAAATGAAGGACCATCACAAGGATTCATAGTATGCAACGGAAGCGAAAAAAAAACTTTCCTCGTATTGATTAGAATCTAGGAAACTTACTTTTCCTTCGGATCACCGGACGGAATGAAGCTACAGGAGGAGGAGGGGCGGGAACTTCTTCGCGTGGTGGAGATGACGGATGTCCTGCAATCCTTCGGCTCCTTCGCATCAGAACTTGAATGTTCTCTTGATCTTCCAAGGAATGACTCAAGAACTCTTGGCCTCTCTTTTGGTGAAGAAGAGTAAAAAACCCATGGGTGAAAAAAAACAAAAGAGAGAATATATAGAGGGAAAACCCTAGGGTTAAAACCCTAGTGGGTCAAACCCTAGTGGGCCAAGTTCATTTAATTAATTTTCTAATTGGGTTAGCCCAATTAATTAATTAAAAAACCAATGAACTATTATTTTATTCTAGCCCAATTAATTATGGACCATTCTGAATAAAATAATTCTCTCTCAATATAATTCACCCAACAAGCCAAATGTATTAAATAATACATGAGTTATATCGAGCTACTCCGGGGACCAAAAGACAAATTATTCATGGCTACTAAAATGACCAAAATACCCCTGCTACCCAGTAGCTATATTTTGTCATTCTAAGTGTTCCAACTATCACCATATGGTAACACTGACCCCACGAATAATTTTGCATGTGCAATGTCTTTGACCTACTAGTGTAATGACGAAAATACCCCTCTGTGTAACACCCATCATTTAGAAAGGAATAATGTACTAACACCTCTCTAGATGATTTCTACCATCCTTAGATCACTAGTCCAATAATCCGTGACTACTCGAATGTACTTGGTTATCACTAGGAGCTACCCAAAAGCACACACTCTTAAGTTACGTTCCCAGGGCCCTGGATTATTTGATTATTCTTGGATAATCACAAGGGGGTGAATCACAGAAACTATCTTGTATTAGTCTGTCTTAGCTAATTAGAAACCATACTCCCAACTCACAAGGTTATTGATCTTTGATAGACCTCACCTACAATGAATCTAAGAATATGGCTCTAGGTTCACTAGACCACCAACTAATACTCAAGTATTAGAGTACTCGTCCACGTAGTAGCAGTGATAGACTAGCTCCATGATAATTAGTACTTTGTCATTAGCTTCTATCATAGGTCCACTCTACGAATTCCAAATGCGCTTGTACAATTAGAGTAAACGGATTGTTTACTGGCTAAGACAAGCCATCCTCCATTAGGATCTATTGCAATGATCATATCATGATAGAATGCCCAGTTCTATGAAAAGATCAAGAGTAATATTTTCTTACTTATTAAGTACCCATGATTCATGTCTAACTGTGAAGAACGACCCATCACATGAATCACTTACTTAATAGCATGGACACTTTTCCAACAATTAAATGCAAATAATATATGTGCCATAAACTGACTAAAAGAAACATCATTACCATAAATTAAACAAAACGTGTCTTTAGGGCATACATTTCCAACAAGAAATTCTCCATTATTTCTTTTCTTTCTCTTTTATTTTTCTTTTCTTTTTCTATTTTTTCTTCTTTCTCCCGCGTGCCCCTATTCTTCTTCCTTCTTCGTGGCTTCTTCTTCGTCCTCGCGCAGGCGACCTACGCGCGCACCAGCCATTGCCGAACGTCGCCGACCACTCGCTTGGCCTCTACCGCTGCCAGCTCCACCGTCGGCTGCCTCCATCGCGCCACCGCAGCCCACACGCAGCGCCACCGAGGGTCATCTCTGCTCTAGCCATGATCGCAGCAACCAGTCCCGCTGCAACTGCCATTAATGGATGCCAAGCTCCTGGCCGCCTCGTGCGCCACCGCACGCCACCGTTAACTAGCTCCGTCCGATGCTGCCTCCATTGCCATCATTGCTCTCGGCCACTGCAACAGCAGCACCGACAGCAGCCTTCGCTGCAACACCTCGGTCAGGCCTTCCAAGAAAGACCCAGCCACGTTCGCCACCACACTAGGTAGCCTCCGCCACCATCGTCGCCTACAACCGCTGCTCGTGCGACCCACCTGCCGCCTCAGCTTATTCCCGAGCCACCGCCGCTTGCTGACTGCTCGTCTCGACCTCCATGGCTGGCCAACCATGGCCACTGCATCCTTGGGTGTTGTTCGGGTCCCCGGCTAGACCTCAACCGGCCTCTTCTCTCCCTCTCTCGCGAGCTCTCTTCCTCTCTCGTGAGCTCTCTCTGGTTTCCTTCATCTCGGCTATTTCAAAATGGCAGATACAAACACTAGGCTTAAAGCTTCCTCACTCACACACGATATATACATATATACTAATTACATATAAACCCTCCAAAAATCTCATAATTCCACTTAAGCAAATAATAATTTCACTTGAGGATTTTTATAATAGCACTTGGGCCCTCTCAAGGTTCTAATTAATTACTCTGAAGCCACTAAGATTCTTAATTTTCTCAAAATTAATTATCGGTATTTACTCAGAAATACCAATTTCTCCCTTGCACTTGTGCGGGACCTTTTCTCTACCTGAAAACCCCTCAGGGTTGCCTTATTCTCAAAACTGGACCACCCTTAGGGTCCCCTCAGCTTCTCGGAGGTCCCCTACGACTATTCGGTACTACCACCCTTTCAGGCTTATACAGAATTTATTCCAAAAATTATTCCCGATCGGACTACTTCCAGCGTCATTATCCTCATCTCGAGACGCTCACCAATCTCTTGCCCTCTTCCCTGGACATCCAAGTCCCGAGGCACCCCCTACCGCCAACTCAGCAAATTTCATTAATTAATTTCTTGAAACCGACTTTTGGGCTTCCCAGACCACCCGAGGTCTTTTCAAATCACTGGAAATTATTATTTTCCATTATTATGTAATACGGGGTATTACATAAGTATCCTTAAGATTGTAGGAAAAAATGAATAGAACGGAGACCTGAATAGAATTAAAACACCCGAGGCGTGATAACACTATCCTTAAGGATATTTCCCTATGGTAGGGTATCCCCCAGGATTCAACGGGTTCGTCCTCTTTGGGAGGGATACAGAAACAGCAAAAAAATATTAAACCCAGCAAGGAGAAGATAGAAATAATGAGAAGAAGCTTAGTTTGTTCTCTGCAGAATAAGGAATACAAGAAGCTATTTATAAGCAAATATCAAGTCTTCAAACAACTAGTTTTTGATTAAATGAGAGAATAATAAAGGCCTTTGTAACTGGTAGCTGATGGAGGAAAATAAATATATGAGTTATTAGTGTTTAAAGATAAAACTGATAGCTGTTAGGCCTTAATAAATATTCTAGCTGTTGGAGAAATTTAATTTCAAGAGTTAAAACCTTTAGAAATACTCTTATACATACAACAGCCACGGCCTCTCTGGCTCTGCACTTGTCTCCATAATTCTTCAATCTGCATCAACAAGGCTATTGAATCCAGGCTTGCCATGGGGGTATGATCCTAAATCTGGCCTGCCCCAGGCAACAGGCGACTTTCAACTTTAAGTGGACCCTGAAGATTTGGTTATTCTCCCAGGTTAGATGGGGCAGCTTCAATCGGTGGCTGTTGAAGACACTCATCCACCACAGCGGATTGGAGAAGCTAGCGGTTGGTCGTGAAGACACATGGTCCCTGGGAATCGACGGGGGCCTCTGAGAGGACTGCCTTGGAGGTGTGCACCTATGAGAGCTTTGGCCGACTCGTGAACATCGTCTGGGCTAGCCCTGCACCAGCTATCTCAAGGGTGTACACTCCAGTGCTTAAGTCAGTACAGGACTTAAGAGTAGGAATAAGGATGATAAAAGAGGATTAGAGGATAAGTGTATGAGAATAGGTGTTACCTCGTAGGGGATGTACAGATCTATATATATAGGTTGTTACATGATAAGGAGTACCTGGCTAACCCTCCTTAATTCTCGAGATTTAGTTGATATCCCTTAGTTTGAATGGAATTTGGGGATAGGATGAATTTTGATGAGGAGAATGCCCTCGGTCACATAATTACGCCAATACCCCGGAGAGATATCCAGCGGCGGCCAAGACATATGTTTCCTAATAGGGAGTTTCGCCTGCGATCATCTCGCTTAGGTCTAGAAGACACGTGGCAGATAAGAATCACCATACCAATCAGATAGACACTCAATAAGGAAATCTCCGAGATCGTAGGAATAGACTAACTCGCCGAAAGGTCACGGAGGCAGCAGCTATCTCGAACCCTTTGAGGATGGACACTATTATGAAATCCTTATCAGAAAGGCTTCGAGAAAAGTGGTGGGGAGATCCCGAAGATCTCTCTATGATCCCTTTCCCAAGAAAAGGTTAAAAGGAGAAGGCGAGGTAAGAATATGGGGGCTTTTTTGCTTTTTTTGAGATACGACTTAAAGTAACTATGCTGGTTTTGTCTGGAAAAGATATCTGACTTGATCGTCGAAGATCAAACAGGGGAGCAAGTCCCCGTCTCCATTGCAGGTGCGTCCGAAGAGGTAGAAAAGGAGCTTACGGCTACCACTTCAGAAGATCATCATCAATTGTCACCCACCGTGGGGCCCAGACATTCTTCTTTTCTGTCTCTCCAGCGTAGCAGGTTGTGACAATCTTTGATAATCCTTTCTTTGCCTTGAATGGTAATTAGAAGACAGCAATCTCGAGCCATAGGGGGCAACCCTGTTCTAGAGCCAAGACAGCAGAACCCTCCCAGGAGCCCACCGGGGAGGGATCGGAGTCCGGAGGGCCCTCCGCCCCCGCCTGATCGGATAGCGCTCCTAGAGGGTCAGGTGCAACGATTGACGGAGTTACTCGCGGACTTCTTGGATTGCTAGCATCAGCAAGTCCAGCACTCCCGGACGAAGGGGAGGCAAGAGCCCCCGAGGGAGGAGGAGTCCTCTTTGCAGGAGGCAAGCCCGCGGAGGCCAGGACAAGATGACGACCGTAGCGAAGCGGCTAAGTCTTCTGACTTGTCGTTTGTGTAGCAATGGCAGGAAAAAAGATTACGATAGCTTGAGGAGAAGATTGCCGCCCTGAAGCCCAGGGCTGGAGAGGTTCAGGGGGCAATGACAAATCAGCCCCTTAGCCTGAAGATCATGGCGGCCATACCGCCGGAACGTCTCTGCATTCCAGCCATTAAGCCTTATGCGGGGACCTCTGACCCGATGGATCACCTTGATCTCTTTACCTCTCATATGATGGTACAGGACGCTTCAGACGCGATGTGCTATAGGGTTTTCTTGGCCACCTTAGAAGGGCACGCACAGGCTTGGTATTCAAACTTGGCTCATCATTCCATCATGAGTTTTGCACAGCTCCGAGGCAGTTTTCTGGTGCATTTTGCACCTCTCCGGAGGCATCGAAGGTCTACCATGGCCTTGGTAAGTATGAAGCAAAACCAAGGAGAGCCCTTAAAGGATTTCATCTCACGTTTTAATATGGAGGCCCTGAGCATAGAGAATTTTGACCACAGCGTAACTATGGTGGCATTCCAGAACGCCCTAAAGCCTGGTCCTTTCGCCCAGTCATTAGCCAAAACGCCCCCGATTACGTTCACGGACATATTGGGCCGGGCTACAAAGTACATAAATGCCGAAGAGGTCATGCAAGCTAAGAGGGCAGAACATGTGGAGAAGAAAGATAAAAAGAAGCACCCCGAGGAAAGGAAGAGTGACGACCGAAGGGAAAAGCATCGTCCTCGATGGGACTCGGGTGGTTTTACCCCCTTGAATGCCCCGAGGGCAAAGATCCTAGCTACTATTGAAGGTAAAGACTATCTAAAAAATCCTCGGCCAATGAAGACGCCGTTCGACAAAAGGAACCGGAGTAAATATTGTCGTTTCCATCGGGATCATGGTCATGATACGGAGGAATGCCACTAATTAAAAGAGGAGATCTAGGAGCTCATCAATCGGGGTTTCTTAAGGAGTTATGTGGCCAAAGAGAGTGATTCTTGGAGAAGGAAGGACCAACGGTCGTGATCGAGGAGCCCCCCCAAGAGGGACCGCACGGATGATCGAGATCGGGCTCAGCGGGAGCGATCGCATCGGAGGGAAGACGATCATCCTCAACCTTCGGTATTCTATACACTCGCGGTAGGGGAGGTCCCAATCATGAAGGATGAAGGAGGTGGTACCGTTCGGCTGAAGAGGTCGAGAAGTGTGGAACCAATCTCTTTTTCAGATAGCGACCTCCCGGGGTACCCGAATCAGAATGATCCGCTGGTGATAACAACCGAACTCGGGAAATGAGAGCTTCGACGGATCCTCGTGGATCCAGGGAGTTCTTCAAAAATCTTGTATCGGCAGGCCTTCTTAGGCATGGGGTACGAAATGACACTGTTAAGGCCAGTGAGGGTCCCTTTAGTGGGATTTGACGGTGAGGCCGTGTATTCAGAGTGGATCATTCAACTCCCATTAACAGTAGGAAGAGGCTCTCGAACTTCTTGAGTTATGCTAGATATCCTGGTGGCAAACATCCCTTCGGCCTACAACATGATTCTCGGGAGATCTGGCCTCAATGCCCTTCGGGCCATTCCTAGCACATATCATATGATGGTGAAGTTCCCCACAGATAGGGGGACGGGTGAAGTACGGGGAGATTTGCATTCAGCCCGCGAGTGTTATATGGCCTCTATACACATTGCAAAGGACAGAGAGGCAGCATCGCAAGGGGACATTCCAAGCCCCCGACCGGACCCCCCGAAGGAAGTCAGTTTCCTACTAGAAGGACCCGAAGATCTAAAAACAGCGGAACTGGTGGACAAATTGGAAGAAGTACCCCTGAAAGAAGATTAACCAGATCGTTACAGAAGAGTGAGTATGGAGTTAAAAGACCCACTGAGGAGTCGGATAGTAACACTCCTTAGGCAGTACGCAGACGTCTTCGCATGGACTGCTTGGGACATGCCATGAGTAGATCCAGAGGTTATGACACATAGACTAGGGATCCGACCGGGCTTCCAACCTGTCAAGCAGAAGAAGCGAAGCTTCACCCCGGATAGAGCTCGGGCAATCGAGGAGGAGATTGCAAAATTAACAGAAGCACGGTATATTCGGGAGGTGGATTATCCGGATTGGTTAGCAACTGTCGTACTGGTTCCAAAAGGGGAGAGCAAGTGGAGACTTTGCATTGATTTCATCGATCTTAATAAGGCCTGCCTGAAGGATAGCTACCCACTCCCGAGGATTGACGCCCTGATTGACGGAACCGCTGGCTACTCACTCATGAGTTTCTTGGATGCATTTCAGGGATACCACCAGATTCCATTACACCCAGAGGACCAGGAGAAGACAGCATTTATTACCAACAAGGCAACCTATTGCTACACTGTAATGCCTTTTGGTTTGAAGAACGCAGGAGCTACTTACCAACGCTTAGTAAATAAGCTATTTCAACACCAACTCGGGAGGAATATGGAGGCATACGTCGACGACATGTTGGTGAAAAGCCTGGTGGCAGAGTGTCATCCGGTGGATTTGGAAGAGTGCTTTAAAACCCTTCGTAAGTTCCATGTGAAGCTTAATCCTGTCAAATGTGCTTTTAACATTTCTACAGGAAAGTTCTTAGGCTACATAGTACACCACCGAGGGATTGAGGTGAACCCTACGAAGGTTAAAGCAATTATTGATATGCCAGCCCCGAGGAGCGTAAAAGAGGTACAGAGCCTTACAGGCAGAATGACTTCCTTAGGCAAATTCCTTTCTCGTTTGGCAGAAAAGGGCCTTTCTTTCTATAAGGTCTTATCGAGGGCAAACAACTTCGAATGGAATTCTGAATGCCAGAGAGCTTTCGAAAAACTGAAGGAGCACCTGGCCACGCCCTCGGTTCTCACTAAGCCAAAGCCAGGAGAACCATTACATATATATATTTGGCAGTAGCCGATCAGGCCGTAAGCTCGGTGCTGATATGAGAAGAAGATAAGATCCAGAGGCCTGTTTATTACGCAAGTAAGCGGTTGATAGGGGCCGAGGTCCGGTATCCTCCTATGGAAAAATTAGCTTTCACCTTGATAATATCGGTAAGGAAACTCTGACCTTATTTTCAGGCTCATACGATTATCGTGCTTACTAATCAACCTTTGAGGCAGGTCCTTAGCAAACCAAAACTTTCAGGGCAGATGTTGAAGTGGGCAGTGGAGCTTACCCGCTTCGATATTGAGTATAGGTCGCGGCCGGCTATCAAGGCACAGTCACTGGCAGATTTTATCGCCGAAGGGATAAGGGCTCCCGAAGGCGCGAAAGAGGATCAAAGACCATGGATGGTGGCAGTAGATGGAAGATCAACCTCAGGTGGTGGAGGAGCAGGATTAATGATAAAGAGTCCCGAAGGACAGATATGGCCTTATGCTCTACGTTTTGAATTCTGAGTATCTAACAATGAAGCGGAATATGAGGCCTTGTTGGCTGGTTTGAAATTGGCTGAACAGTTGGGAGCACAAAATGTCGAGGTGAGTTCAGATTCTAATTTAGTGGTGCAACAGGTGAATGGAGAGTATGAAGCTCGAGAAAGTCACATGGCCCGATACTTGGCCATGGTCAGATAGCTGATGGCATGTTTCCAACACGTAAGGGTGGAGTATGTCTCTCGGACTATGAATACGGAAGCAGACCTGTTGTCCTGAATCGCCTCTTCCTCTTTCCCTACGAGCTCTCGAAAAATTCGGATCGAGTCTCTTTCACATAAGAGTATTAAAGAAGTCGCTGATCAATTATGTGTAGAGGACGAGCCTAGTTGGATGGATCCTTTGCTATTGTACTTGAGAGAGGAAAACTCCCCGAAGGCGATTCGGAGTCTCAGGAGGTCAAGCGAAAAGCCTGAAGTTTCGTGTTAGTTGGGGGGGAGTTGTACAGAAGGTCTTTTTCACAACCATTGCTCAAGTGTATTCGACCCTGCGAAGCAGATTATGTCCTACGAGAGATCCATAAAGGTATATGTGGAAGCCATATCGAAGCTCGGGCTCTTAGTCAAAAGGCTCTACGGCAGGGGTATTATTGGCCAACGATGGTACAAGATTCGGAGCAGCTAGTCAGGACCTGCGACCGATGCCAGAGAATGTCTAACTTGGTCCATGTGCCGGCGGTCACGCTAGCTCATATGGCTACGCCTTGCCCCTTCGCTCAATGGGGTATTGACATCCTAGGACCTTTTCCCCTAGCGGCTGGTTAAGTTAAGTATATCATGGTCGTTATCGATTATTTCACAAAGTGGGTTGAAGCGGAGGCAGTGGCCTCTATTACAGCTCGGTGAGTGAAACAATTTCTATGGAAGAGTGTGGTCTGTCGCTTCGAAATTCCTCGGGTACTAATCTTCGACAACGGCACTCAATTTTCTAATCGATCTGTTCAAGAATGGTGCCAGGAGTTGGGAATTAGACAACAGTTTACCTTGGTAGCCCATCCTCAGGCTAATGGCCAAATTGAGCTCGCCAACAGGACTTTGTTGCGCGGTCTAAAAGCGAGGGTGGACAAGGTGAATGGTAGCTGGGTGGAAGAATTACCGAACATTCTGTGGTCTTATCGAACCACGGTAAAGGCCTCCACGAGGGAAACTCCTTTCAGCTTATGTTACAGCTTGGAAGCGTTAATCCCAGTTGAAATCGGAGTACCTACGCTAAGAATGAAGCTTTTCAGCCCTGAAGCCAATGAACAAAATTTGAGGGACAACCTGAACCTCCTTGATGAATTCCGTGATCAGGTGAAGATTTGACAAGCTGCTTACAACCAACGCATAGAGAGATACTACAATTGAAGAGTGAAGGCACGAAATTTTCTACTAGGAGATTTGGTATTGAGGCGAGCAAATGTTTGGGGAGCCCGAGAAGCAAATAAGTTAACACCAAATTGGGAAGGTCCTTACAAAGTGACAGAAGTTCTCAGTCCTGGTGCCTACAAACTACAGACCCCCGAGGGTATACTAGTGAAAAACGCGTGGAACGTGTAAAACTTGAGAAAGTTCTATCAATGATGGTTCTTTATTATTTTCACATGATCTGTTAGTAATAATTCTTTATTACATATCTTGTCAGTAGTATTTTCTTTGTTGCTTTCATATGCTATTCAGGAATAAATTCATTCTTCCCCCTATGCATAAGAACTCGTCGTTTCTAAAGACTCCTCAGCAAAAACAAAGGATCGGATGCGATCCTTGGGGGGCCCGAACCGCTGGACGAAACAAAGGATCAGATGTGATCCTCGGGGGACTCGAACCCCCAGACGAAACAAAGGATCAGATGTGATCCTCGGGGGACTCGAGCCCCTGATCGAAATAAAGGATCAAATGTGATCCTCGGGGAGCTCGAACCCCCTATCGAAACAAAGCATCAGATGTGATCCTCGGGGAGCTCAAACCCCCGGTCGAAACAAAGGATCAGATGTGATCCTCAGAGGCTCTAACCCTCGACAACAACAAAGGATCAGATATGATCCCCGAAGGGCCCAAACCTTCGACAAAAATAAAAGGATTAGATGTGATCTCCCCCCAAAGCTAAACCCCCCAAGAAGATACGGGGATCAGACGTGATCCTTGGGGGGCCGGGACCCTTTAGAGGAAACAAATTGCGCGATCAAGTTCTGCAATGAACAAAATAAGCAAGTTTGGCAAGAATGAAGGATCAAGCCTGATCCCTGATGGTCTTTTCTTTATCTTAACAAAATGTAGAGAAGACGACAAAAAGGTAATAGCAAAAGAAAATTGCGCGAAAAATCTAAAAATTGTATTATTACAGTAACAGGTTTACAAAGATATCTACTCTAAAGAAGACAAGGCGGCAGCAATATCGAAGGGGATGGAGTCTACATCCAAGTTGGGGAAGTGCTCCTTGGTGATTTTCTTCATATGTTCGAACCCACCCCAAAGGACTCCTTCCATCTCCGCGGTGTAAGCTTCGGAGCTTCGGAAATCCTCACGACCATTTTGAAAAGCCACTTGGGCATCCTTGAGGGCGGATTGAAGTTGAGCATAGGCAGTGCGAAGGTCTTCCTTGCACTGGGAATAAGACTCCAGCGCCTCGACCTGTCCCTTCTTGGCCTTCTTCAGCTCTAAAGTAAGCCTTTTTATGTCCCCTTGAAGCTGATTATTGACACCCTTCGCAGCGTCTAGTTCCTCCCCGAGCTGGGAATTAGCCTGATTAGCCTCGAGCATGTTTTTCTAAACTAACTCCAGATCCTCGCGCGCTTGAGCTTCGACCTCATTGGCGAGCCTGGCATCTTCTTGTGCCAACTCAACAGACTTGGTCAAAATGTGAACGCGGTGTTCAAGACCCGACAGTTGGGAGGAGAGGGACTCAAGCCCTCGGAGCCTTTCGGCCTCGGACTCCAGGGAGGTGATTTGGGCGCGCAGTTCGGATTCTGGCCGAGAGACTGAATCTTGGAACCCTAAAAGGTTCTAAGGAAGTGGAAAGAGAATATGGGTTAAGACTAACTCACATAAAAGAAGTTCAAAAAAAGAAAGACTATGATCATACCCTTAGAATCTTGGCATAGTAGTCGAGCTCATTCGGGGCTCGCATGATGCTGGGCAAGGTCAGAACGGTTGAGGGGGCATTGGTGGCTTCAGGAGCCGAAGGCTCAGAGGAAGTGGCAGCCGAGGAGGTAGTTTCTGTCCTACGGCGTTTCGTCCGGCGTGCTAATATTTCCTTCGTGGACAACACAGAAGCCTCTTCTAGAGAAACCTTCCCCGTTAGTTCTGAGCACCCCGCTGGTGATAATGGCATTAATATTCATTTAAAAACAAAGCTGATAGGAATGCTGGGAGACGTGGCAGTAGGCTCTGTACCTGCCAAAGTTTGTTTTTCCTATGCCTCTGTGCGAGCCGCAGCAAGCACTTGCGTGATGGTTATCGAATCTTCTTCAGAGGGGATCGGTATGGGGACAAGCATGGTAGTGGATCTCTGCTGTGCATTCGGGGGATCTCTGGTTTTAGAGACGAGGGGCTCTGAAGACAGGTCCCTCGAACCCCCAGTGGTGTTACCCTTGGAAGCCTCGTGGAAAGTCTGAGGCTCTCCCTCCACCGTTCTTCGTGATCTAGAGGGTGTTGAGGGTTTCTTATTCTTCCTACTCTTCGGAGCTCGCTTGGGAGGTGCAGCCCTTTCCGACATCCTTTGGTGGCTGAAGGAGCTGAGGGACCCCTACTCCCGGGGAAGTCCAAGATCATTCCCCCGGTGATAAGAGAATATGATATCTCCCAGAGCTCTTCAACTGAGAAGGACATAGAGACAAAAATCAAATATAGAAAAAGGAAGAAAAGAGAGTAAAGAAGAAGGGGAAGGAAGAAGAGCTCACAGTTTTCATCGTCTAATCCCGCCTTGGTAAGGCTGGGGTTGGAGAGCCATCCCTTTTCCCAGTTCTAGCTGTTCTTCATAAGACGGCTAGCAGAATCTTCGATAGACTCGACGCTCGAACGCTTGTGCTTAGTATCTAGAGTCCACTCATTGCAGACGGACTAGGTTTCTTGAGAAGAGTTGGATGACCTAGGGCGGACGAAGACGAAGCGCTCTTTCCAATCATCAGAATCTTTCGACCCACCAAATTGCATGAGCGTCGAAGCGGAAAGCTCAAGTTCAGGGCGCTCCTTACAGGCGAGGAGACGACCATCTTTTACGATTCGAGGGGAGATGGAGATTCAACCTCCTGGGTCGCGGTTGGTGGTGAAGAAGTAGTCGAAGAGGTCCCCGGATGGCTCAATCTTGCCGGTATGGAAAATGAGAAGGAATCCCATCAGATATCGCCATCCGAAAGGGGACAACTGGGCAGGAGAGATGGTAAGATGCTGAAGTAAGGACATCACTTTTCTTCGGGGAGGAAGCCGAAAGCCCCTATCGAAAGCACACTTGTAAACGCAGAGGCGACCAAGGACGGGATGGCACGCTCGCAGGTGGCTATTCAACTCCACTTCCCACTCTTCGGGGATGTTGTACTTCTCTCTGAACTGTTGGCACTCCGTCTTGCTCATCCATTGGCATGGAATAGAGGGGGCAGGGTGCTTTTCCCACTCAATAAGCTCCGCGTCGGTGGAGTTGAACTTCCCGGAACTAGTTATCTCCTAGCAGAAAGGTAGTAGAAAGAGATGCGAAAAAATGGAAAACGCTTACCGGCACAAGAAGAGCTAAAGCTGAAGAAAAGTCGAGTGGGAAAAGAAGAAAAGGGGTGGAGAGTTCCTATTTAAACTGTATGGGTAAGAGACCAAAGGGTGAGCAATAAATGGGTATTAATTACCCCGGGCTGGCGTGGCTCGAAAGACGAAAAGGCTTTGGACAACGCATGGGGAAGGGATATCGCCGTTGAAACCAATCGATTCCCGTGCCCTCCAGACACGCGCAAAAAAAAGGAAAAAACACAGCCAACTCTCTAGACCTTATAGATATCAGTCGACAAGAAGTTAAGAGAAGGAGCCTCGGGAGCTTTACCACTCCATGAGTCCTTCAAGCCGAAGGGCTCAAGAAATGGGGGGGCAAATGATGAGGAGAATGCCCTCGGTCACATAATTACGCCAATACCCCGGAGAGATATCCAGTGGCGGCCAAGACATATGTTTCCTAATAGGGAGTTTCGCCTGCGATCATCTCGCTTAGGTCTAGAAGACACGTGGAAGATAAGCATCACCATACCAATCAGATAGACACTCAATAAGGAAATCTCCGAGATCGAAGGAATAGACTAACTCGCCGAAGGTCACGGAGGCGGCAGCTATCTCGAACCCTTCGGGCATGGACGCTATTATGAAATCCTTATCAAAAAGGCTCCGAGAAAAGTGGAGGGGAGATCCGGAAGATCTCTCTATGATCCCTTTCCCGAGAAAAGGTTAAAAGAAGAATGCGAGGTAAGAATATGGGGGCTTTTTTGCTTTTTCTGAGATACGACTTAACGTAACTATACTGTTTTTGTCCGGAAAAGATATCTGACTTGATCGTCGGAGATCGACCAAGGGAGCAAGTCCCTGTCTCCATTGCAGGTGTGTCCGAAGAGGCAGAAAAGGATCGTACGGCTACCACTTCAGAAGATCATCATTAAATTTGGAGATGACGTCCCATTGTTTGTTAAGAAAATGACATATGGCCTCCCAGAGGGCTATGTCTTGGAGTAATTCTTGAGGGACTAGACTTTGAGTGCCCAAAGATTTCAGGGTCGTCCAAAGAGTTTTGGGGTTGTCTGAGAAGTTTGGGATAGCCTGAGGTGCTCAGGGCTTATCCTGAATAAGCTTCTAGCTATTTTCGGATAAGGATTTGCATGTCGACTGCATTTCGAGGCTTTTGGGAATTAAGAAGGATATTCCTTTAAATTTAATTTGACTTGTGCAAAGATATGGCTCACTTTGCTTATTACCGTGTTAGTTAAACCTTCTCTTGGATCCCATCTTCTGACGTGTATTTTCCACGTGTCATGATTGATCCCAAGCATTATCAAGATTATTGGACATGGTGCTTTTGGAGCAATTTATAAAGGCATATTGCCCTCGATGGGAGATATTATGGCTGTGAAGAGTTGTAGTCATAGTGCGTGAACAAGGAAAGGCGAAATTTTTATCTAAATTGTCAATTGTTTAGATGGAAAGCAAATGAGTGTTAGGGATAGCTTAATTCATGATGGAATGTTAATGGCAAGTTTGATTGGAGATGATGGTGGAAATAGCCAATGCAAGAAGTGGAGATGGCGTGGAGGTGAGCGGGAAGAGAAGAAGAGAAAAGAGAAATGAAGGTGGAGGCAAAGGTTAATAGGCAGAAAGATGATGGTGTGGGTAGAGGCAATGGGCAGTGGTGGAGGCGAGGTGGTGGCAGCCTCTACATTGATGGCTTCTTAAGAAAACAATGAAAAGGAAAGCTTTGGGTTTTTTTTTTTTTCTTTTTATATTTTATTTTGACTTTTTTTTTGTTAATGCACTATCACGAATATCTCTATTGCTCAGTTTCACGACTTCAGTAAGAGATGTAAATCAGAGAACCCAACAGTCAGTTTTAACCCCTAGTCTTTCTCTACTGATGTGAGGGTAGTCTGTCATTTTTCAATTTTCAAGATTGTCCCTGACTGTTGAGTTTTCTCTCCTGATCAGAGTTCAAATACAAAATCTAAGAACCTAAAGAATATTACCCTAATAGTTTTTTCTTTTCCAATTGATCTATATCCTGAGGTCTTTTTTGACTTTTTCATGATATAGTAGACTTTCTCATATTAATAGTAAGGATAATATTGTAATTCAACCATATAAGTAAATTGAAAAGACAATGATGCACTCAAATAACATCCAGTATACTTTCAGGGTAAATGGTAAGAAAATGTTTCTTGTGTTTGCAAAAAATTAGCAACTATTTTTACTATTGATGGAGAGTCAAAATAAAACTCTTCCTATTAAATTAAATTAATGGCTCTTGAGTCTAATTTTGGTCATATTCAGTTACATATAAGCTTATTTCCTCCTCCTTGCCCTTGTGATAGTGTAAGTTATCCTAAAAACAAAAAAAAAAACTATAGTGAAGGGGTGTGGGTCATGTGTAACTACTATTTCTGAAACTGTAAGGGACCTTTGTGTATTTATGAGGAACTTAAGGGGTGATTTATGAAATTATCCCAAAAATGAAAGCCAAAAAAAATACTTCATGTAAAAGCAATGAACAAAGTAAGGAATAGACAAATCATACTTTAATTTAATGTCTCCTAACTTTTTTTACACTTTAATTTTTATACATCAAAAGAGGAGAATATAAATCGAACCTAAAAAATTCTTAATATCCAAAACAAATAATACTCTGCGGAACTTTAAATGAATTACCTAATCAACTTAATTTATTGATTCCTCAAACAAAATAATAAGCAATCAAGTTTTATTGAGTTCAAGTAAGATATTATTTACTGTTTAATAATGATAAATAAATACTGAAATAAGATCTGAATCCACTAAGATGAAATCAGTGAGATAACCAACTTTGTTCAATATAATAAAATATACTATATGAATTATTCCTTTTTGCACCTACGATAGACAAAGATAGATAACAAACCCCCCACAAATTAAGACTTAAGTGAGTCAGGCATCTAATTGTGCTGTGCAACTGATGCATGCCATTTGGGCTAGTTCTCTCTCTCTCTCTCTCTCTCTCTCTCTCTCTCTCTCTCTCTCTCTCTCTCTCTCTCTCTCTCTCTCTTCACTTTTGGTTTTGAGAATGAAAAGAAAAATTCTACTCACACTTTCCTCATCATTTTCAGGAAAGAATACTTATACTAGCCCAAATGGAAATCTGATATATCTAACCTTTATGAACCATAATTAAGTTCCAAAAGTTATTCTCCTCATTATATTCCAATTTGATTATCTCTAAATTTGATACAAAGTAGTTATTTATTAGTCACATGTTTTCAAAAATTAATGTTTTTGCTAAATTAATTTTTAATTATTGAACGAAATATCGTGTCAAATAAAAAATAGTGTTTTTTTTCTTCTTTGCCCCCTGAAGATTGTTTTTATGTATTCCCTCTGGTCATTTTTACCTGTCAAAAATGACCAGAGCACAGTAATAATTAAGAAAATCCTGAATTTTAGAGAATTTTAAAAGCTAAAGACTATAATACCCTCTTCATTGATTAAAAAAAAAACTAATTAGATTTTATAAATTCATTTTTAAATTAGTGTGTTTGGTTTATCATGTATATATTGGGATTTGACAAATTAGTTTTGGGTATTGGTTTGTCAATAAATAAATAAATAATTCTTGGATATTAGTTTATCATGTCTATATATATTGGGATTTGATAAATTTATTTTTAAAATTAAAACTAATTAATGTGACTGTTTAGTGGAATAATGAAGAGTACTAGGGATAGAATTGAAAAAAAAAAAAAGTTGTTAAAACATTATTGATTTCGTTTTTTTACTAGTAAAAATGAATGAACAGAGTGAGCATTTGTTACACAAATATTTCAATACTAAACAGAAAAAGTTTTTGGGGTGTAAGCTTTTGCTTTGACTGAGCAAATAAAAAAAAGACCCACCCACCTGCTTTATTGCAATATTTTCTCAGGAACTTGTAGTAATTACAGCATTTCAAACTTGTAGTAACGAAGGTTCGGAATATATAGCAGTTGAAATCATATATATGTCTTGTAAGCACCCCCATCCGGATATTTCAACTACCTGGTCTATCCGAATGAAAGTACTTACAGAAGGAAAGATAATAAAATACAAGACAAAAATACCCTAGCATGCATATATAAGGAAAACAACAGCGGAAGCGAAATGACGAATATGCACGCACACAAGTACCCCGCTAGAACAACGGTCACGGAGTATATATAAAAATATATACAGACACTTGTGCCAGCAAATAAGAACACAAGGAACGACCCAGCACTGTCAAAAATGAGAAACATAATCCTGACAAAATACCAGAGACAATGGGGGCAAGCCAAATGTACACCCTACTGACGCGGTTGGCTGCTAGGTGGAACAATCCTCGGCCTTCGCTTTTCTCTTACCTGGAATGATAGAAAGTAAGGTGAATCGCAAGACTCAGCAAGTTATAAGAAAAGGAAGGTTATATAGTAAAGAGAGGAGATCACCCCAACACAGTCCTACACGTACACACAAGCCATGTGACGCAACCATACAATAGTGCAGCATAATAAAAGCACATACCGGTCCTTAGGGCCCACATAAGACACCTGGTATCCAAGTCCCATACCAACTTGCCGCTGCCCTGAAAGGCAACATAAATCTCCAACAAACCTGTGTGCACTGTCCCGGGTCAGTGCTCCCGTCACCCGTATCCATGTCGGTACTCCCGACACCCGAGCCATAGGCTCCCTCGGAACGGTACTCCCATCCGAGAACTAATAACTGCCAGTAACCATGTAATACACATAAAAATGCAATGGCGTAGTGAGCATCAACGTGATACACTGGCGCCCATACATCTAGGTATCAGACCATGCTCCGTCCATATAACAAACCAAACGTGATACATATGCCCGTGCTGGATGCATCATAACCAAGCTAGGATGTCCGTGACCAAGCATAACCAAATCATGAAAACCCCAATATGCAGCTCATACCCATGTGCACACCAAAACATGCAACAAGAATAAAATGATACCAGTCATGCTATAATCACGTAACGGCAGAGCTAGTCAACAGTGCTTGGCACCGGTCAACGGTCAGTGGATAGGAGAGACCAGCCGACGGCCTAAGATAGACCGTACGACAGTCACTCCGTCACCGAACAGCCGATCCTTGCCCCCACTGCACAACTGCTCTGGCCTATAAACAACCAATTTCCATAATAATATCCGAACAGATAAGAACCTAGCCTCGGGTGAGTACGGCATCATTCCCACAGGCTTGGGGGTGGCACAAACCCCCGTAGGCAACCAACAAACAAAATCCACGAGACCAGTTTAACAAATTAAATTTTAAAACTAACCATTTAAAAATTCCATAATTAATTAACGGCCGAAACAAACGAAGGGAGGTCAAATAAATTGACAACGAAAGAATCGACGTGGAGGGTATAAAGAACTTGCCTTTACGAAGATATCCTTAGGTTTGATTTGGCCTAATGCGGTAAAAATTATACAAACTGCAATATCTCAATAATTTGCCAAAATTAATAACATTGGACTCTAAACGAAATTCCAACCGTGCAAAATATTAATTACTAACTTGTCTACTTACCTGGGTAATCAAAACCTGAATTAAACTTGATTAAATATTGATTTTTCTCACCAAAATCCCCCAATTTCTTCGCACACGTGCATTGTTTCTTTTCTAATATTTGCTCACTGTTCGGCTGCAAAAAGAACGCCCAAAATTGGGCTTAAATTCGTGCAAAAAGAAGCGGACGAGAGGACGCCACGTGGTAGCTCGCGGGCCAACTGCTGGGAAGGCCACCACCTCACCGAAACAGCATCGTTTCGACGCCTATTGCTAATTAAAATCAGCAAATTTCCCTGCCTCGCATGCACCTGCCTGCGGATTCGATCCCGTGCCTCGCCTACGGCTGCCCTCGCGCGAGACCGCTCGCCTTTAACCATATAGCGCAACCATTAAATTTAAAGGAGCCCTCGGTCCCAGTTTCTAAAATCGCTCCAGCCACCCCCAAACTTCCATAATTAACACACACATCCCCTTTAATTAATTACACTAACACCCAGAACTTATAAAAATTCCACAATTTAATTTATTTCAAACTTTTTCCTATTTTCTTAAATATTCTAAAATAACATAATTAATTATCCTAATTTCTTATTTCCTTAAAATCACATAATTTATTTTTATTTATAACAACAAGTTAATTTTAATATTTCTTTTAATTAGATTAACTCAATAAATCAATAATTAAATTAATTTACTATTTATGGGGCATTACATGTCTCATGCGTGATATTTTATTTATAACATGTCAAGCTAATGGCAACAAAACCAACTCTTATCAGTATTTTTTTGATCACTTTTTATGGACCAGATTCGGTCCAACTGGCCGACTCGATCTCTCGAAATCCAACAGATCCAAGACCGAAGTCGTTAGAACAAGGTCGTGCATCGCCGAAATTCGAGCTTAGTTTGCGGGAACTAAGCGAGCTCCCAAGAATGGCTTTAGCTCACTGGCTGAACCGTTCAGCTTACATAACAAGAAGATCACGGAATAATCGGAGACAATATCCACATGCCTTATCTGAGGCAAATCAAATCCCAAAAATCACGGCATCCGTTCCTAATAGTTCGAACACAATAAGGAAACGCCATCTACAGAACATAATCTTTCTACATTTAGAACTCATTCAAATTGTAAACACCCCATTCTATAAATAGAGGTTGACAACCATTGAATAAGGGAGAACAATAATATACTGTTACTCTGCTAGAATTATCAGAGAATAGTCACGGACTAGACATTATTTTAGTCGAACCACGTAAACTTTCTTACGTGCTTCTTTTCATTCGTTCTATTCATTTCTTTCTTTTGCGTTTGTATTTAAATACTCAGTACGGGTTAACAAATTTCGGTCAATCAATTTCAAACATCAACACCAACAAAACTCATTAATGCTGTCACAGTCTATTGTATGCTAAAGTAGCATTAATCTGTCACAGTCTATTGTCATGGAATAATCCATCTATATATTTCATTTTCAGTTGGGTCATTTTCCACGCCAGTTGCAAACAAACATTGAAGTCTGTGGGGTGGGTTCGTTTAATCTGTCACTATCTATTGTCATGGAATAATCTATCACTGTCTATTGGTCTATAATAAGTCACCAATTGGGCTATCTAAACCACTATTTAATTTACATATGTTGCTTGGGAATTTCTGCCCCAGAGCAAGAGCATCCTATTCCTACCTACCTACCTACTCGCTCCACCTGATACATGTTTCACAAGAGGGGCCTCGATCGTCTTTCTAAATGCCTACTATTAGTGGGAATGAATCTTTCTAAATGCCTACTGTTAGTGGGAATGAATAATGCTACACGTGGAGAATGCCTACTAATACTCATTTAAACAAAAATGGATTCTTAGACAAAAGTTTCAGCAAGGAACAAGTAGTTTTGAGCCATGAAAGCAGCTTCCAAATCATGATCATCTAAACAAAACAACAGAAGCAAGGAAGCAAATAGAAAAACTAAAGTAGAAAAAATAAAATATATAAATATATGTATATACACACAAAAAGAGTCTAAACTAGCCACAATTGCTGCCACCGGTGACAATGATTTCTGTTGATCAAAGACAATCACCCGACACCTTTATCAACATTATCCCACATACTAAAAAACTAACAAAATTTAATGGCTAAATCTCCATAAATCTAAGCTTGACTTTCAGCAGTGGCGGGTTTCTATGATCGACGAATGATAGGTGATTGGTGGTGGCACGTTTCTGTGGTCGGTTGGGGGGAGGGCTATCTGAGAGAGGGATGACAACAGTGTGAGCGGGGGCGAGGACAACGGCGACGATGGGCTGTGCTTGAGGCATTGGCAAGGGAAACGAGGGGTGACGGTGACGGCGATAACGCATTTCGCCCTCAAGGCCGAGCGCAAAACAAAGAGAGAAAGAATGGGTGGAGTTTGGGCGGCCATGGGTGAGAGAGAGAGAGAGAGAGAGATAGTGGAAGAGGGAAAAAGAGAGAGTGAAAATGAAGTTGGGCAATTGGGCGGACATCAGAGAAAATGATGAAAAAATAATTAAAAAATAAATTATTATTCTCGATAAACATTTTTCTGAAACTTTCTCTACAAGTAGCATTACTCAATGAATAATGCTACACATCTAGAATACCTTACAGAAAATCTTATGGGTAAGTTTTATTTTTTGTATTTTCACTTTTCCAACTCTCCCACCCACTGAATTTCCCCCCCTCTCTCTCTCCTTCCCTCCAAGATCGCTGTCACCCCTCCATGGCCACTTCCGCTCTTGCTGTAGGCCCCTCTGTCATCGCCACCACCACTCCACCCCTCCCCCTTGTTGCCCGACCCTTACCATTGCCAATCCCGACGCACTCACCTGTCGCCATCGCCGCACCCACCCCCTCCTCTCGCTGCCACCACTGCACCCACCCCAGTTGTCGCCTTTCTCACCCCACCTCCACTGTTGCAGTCACTGTCATTTGCCTCCTACATAGTGGCTGCTGCCTTTCTCTGTCTCTATCTCTCTCTCGTTCTTGGTCGCGTCTTCTACCCCTTTGTTGTTGCTCGCCACCATCGCTTCCATCACCACCATCATCGTTAACACAGATCTGGTCGAGATTCTCTACTAGAACCCACAACATTGACATCTCAGCAGCGTCCGAATGGTTGTTCCAAAGATCGAAACTCATTTTGAAGGAGTTGTGGGCATTGTTGGGGCGCTTTGGGGTGGAGATGAGATATGGGGAAGTAATGCACACCAAGTGTTTGAGGAATGAACAAGGTATGAAATTTCTCAAATAATCTTGTTTTTTTCATTTTAAATGGTTGCAAAAATTGTTCTCTTTTGTTCCTCGATCTGTTAACCAAAAATGGTTGTCAGGAAAATTGTCTTAGTAACAATCAATTATTAAATGCAAACAAAGCATCAAAATAACAAGTACATAAAACAAAATTGGTCTAGCCCATAATCCACCTGAAGAAATGCCTGAATGCAATTATCACTGGTCTCCAGTTGAATAAGCTTATTAGAAATTCTTGTAATGTGCCCTAGGTTTCTTACTTGTGATGTCTATTTCCCATCAGCAACTTATTAAAACAGGTTCGCTACTCTTTACCGTGAATGTTTAGTGTTTTTCTATATACTTTGGATGCTAAAGGTTTAGATTCATATTGTTTATGCATTTTTATAGGTTGAGCCACATCATTCAACTTCATCATTTGGGGCATTGAAATTCACAGAAGCATGAAAAAGACTTGAGGTTGCTGGTTGCAATTGCTAGGTGCTAGTTTTTAAACAAATACTTGTTATTAAGTAGTACAATAAGGATTCATTTTTCACTCTTTGTTGGTTGTATAAAAATATAATCATTTGTGAGTAATGTGATGCCCCGCTCCCACTTACGGGTGCCACTTGTAAAACAATCATCCAAACTGTTCACATGCCCGATTATTTGTGAAGGGCGGATTATGTTTCAATATGAAACGCCCTAGTGGGTACTAGGCTTTGTCCTTCCCTTCCCTCCATTCCAAGATTGACTAGCAAATTTGGATTTTAACAATACCACATTTGACTAATTAATTTTTATTAAGTTTGTCCAATCATCATTTTTTTAATACTTTAATTCTACTTCTTCCCCAAGAATTCCACCGGTCTCCATATAGTTCAAAATTCCAAACCACCCATTAATTTTACCAATTTCGAGGAAAAATTCATATAATTTAAATTTTCAAAAATTTTGGCATCCTCTCCAAAAATATCCAAAAATCCTTTTATTTTTGAAAATTTCTTCGGGGCCCATAATTAATCCAAAACTGCCCCAAAAATCTCAAATTTTCAGATTTTTTAAAAAAATTTGGCCGACGGGGCCTGCTGGCGCTCTTGGGGCCTTCACAGGAACCCGCAGTGCACTGGCAGCGCGGGCTGGCCGCGGGCCACGCGCGTGGCCGATGTGCCGCACCTACTTACCCACGCGTCACGCACCTGCCACGCACCCGCGTGCCTACTGCCACTGTAGCCCCTTGCAGGCCACTTGGTAGCCCTACTACTGCCTTATTCACTCTTTCCTTTTTTTTTTTTCCTTGGGCTTCCTAACCCAAACTTTCCATCTTTCATACACATCATACATACACCAAAAATAACCCACTTTTTTTTTTCACAAGAGCTTACACAACAAAAAATAATACTCCTTACACCCACTCATGGTGCTTATTACAACATGAATCAAATACAACAATATAGGCTTCCATAAACCATACAATGATCTTAGATCTTCATTCTCATGCATCCATATGCTATCCCATCTTTACCTTGACTTTCCCCATGCCTTGACAACCTATATGTGAAAGTAAAACCTCATGAGCTATTAAGCTCAATAAAGGCGCAATGACAATAAGCATGAACATGAATATAAAATGTGATGCCAATGAAGGCAATGAAACATGGTTAGGGTTCCCACATCCTCACAACCATCTTGGTTTGAGACTTTAATTTACCCTACCCCACACAATCTCATAGCCATAGATTCTTGAACACAAACAATATGCCAATGTACACATATTAGTTCATGAACCATACTTACAACTTTGCTAGCCACCATCCCATAGGGTTATCTCTTACCTTAAATCCTTTAGATATTCCACAATTTTTAACTTCAAGACCTTATTTGCTTTCAATCCCTTTGCTCTTTCCTTTCTCTTCTTCTTTCTTTCTTTCTTCAAATGGCCAAAGAAAAGCTTGTCTTTCTAACTTGCCAATTTATACTAATTTTCCCCCACTTTCAAGAATGGATCCTAACCCTTGGATTTTTGTGGATTTAAGAGAATAAATCCTAACTCTTCATCAAAAGCACAATCCATGCCTAATGGGAAGACAAAATCCTAGCCCTTGGGATTTCTTTGGAGATTTCATCTCTACCTTTCACCTCATCTTTTCTCTTAAACCATTTTAATCCACTTGGCAATTCATGCCAACTTGAAGGATTATATCTCATCCATTAGATCACTTCTCATTTTCAAGAATAATCCTCCACCCTTGGATCATCTTGAATTTATATTTCCTTTCTCATTTAATTAAATCCCCTTATTTTTCAAGATATTAATGGTGACTAATTGCCATTTCTTTTGAATTTTCTTTAATCTAACATAATCCTCACATCTATTAATGATTACAAAACCAATTTCACTTTTCTTTTGGAATTATTTAATTTCACCTTTCTCTTGGAGGAGAACTTGCCAAGTGTTACATTTAGACACAAGCCTTTGCCTTCAAGCTTCCATCTCAACCATCCATTAATTATAAACATAATTTACCAATTTAGAGAAAATCAATTATTTTCTCTCATAATTGAATATTCTCTATTTTTCCTATTTTTCATAATTTAATTCCTTTATGGAATTCCACTCCAAATTACTAAAAATACACTTTATGAATTATTAATCCCATTTATCTCCACATAAATACAAAAATGAAAAATTAATTCACGTCCATACTTAATCCACCTAGGAATTATTTTCAATTTACCAAATTACCCTTTATTGGACTTCACTATCTAAGTTACCAAAATGCCCCTCTCATAGGACACCATTATTCTCAAAGATCCATCATCTTCTCAAGGGCATTTTTGAAAATTTCTCGTTTCCTTTCTCATTCTCTTAACATCAGTAACACGAGGTGTTACAAGTAACCAGCAACATTATTTGTTAGTTACATTTGTAAAACAGTATTTACGGATATAAGTAAATGACATCGATAGTTTTGAAGGAAGACAGCTTGAAATTATGAAATTCTTTAGATAACAAGGCAGCTTCTAAAGCATGAAATCAATCAGATTTAGATTTTATTTATGAGATTTCTTGCAAAAAGCCTTCACCCATTGGAAACTCAATTTCTTCTTGCCAGATTTGTTCTTCTTGTATTTCCCTTTCTTGTCGTTCTCTGAGGATGGAGAGGGCGCAAAAAGCCTTCACCCATTGGAAACTCAATTTCTTCTTGCCAGATTTGTTCTTCTTGTCTTTCCCTTTCTTATCGTTCTCTGAGGATGGAGGGGGTGCAAAAAGCCTTCACCCATTGCAAACTCAGTTTCTTCTTGCCAGATTTGTTCTTCTTGTCTTTCCCCTTCTTGTCGTTCTCTGAGGATGGAGGGGGCAGAGGCTCAGGGTCCCATTGATCAGCCATGATAGGCCATTGGACTCATATATGTCCATCTCTTCATGTCCTCCTTCTTTCTCTACCCTCCCCCTATTTTGGCTTAATTTGGTTGCAGCAGACAGCCAGCACAAACAAGGAAGAGGAAGAAATGTAATTTATATGACTATGCAACACAAGTCACCCATCCCTTCTCTAATTAACTGTTGTGTGTCTTAATTTGGCAATTGCCTATTATTACATTTTACTAATGTTATTGCTCAGCCAGTCTTTTTATTACCCTTTATTAAACTGTGGATTAGTTTTGGATTAATTTTTAAACAATTCCTTATATAAGAAATCAACATGAGAGATCACATGTTAAAATTCAAAAGTTCATAAATTTAAATGAACAAATGAAAAAAGAGTAAATAAAAAAATATTTGTTTAACTCCATAACAGATATGGAGTTCTTAATCTATAATTAGAGTTTGCTCTAATTCCTAATATATATATATATATACCAATGTGAGTTCTTTTTGTCTGCTCCAACCCATAATCACAATCTCACAAGTAACATAATCAAGAACTAGCCCTTTCTCATGGTGTAGATCATCAAAGCATAATCAAGAATAATCTCACAAGAAGCATAATCAAAGCCAACCCTTCCATGCTTGCAGTTCCCATCAATTAAATTAGTAAAAATAACATCATTTGGCACCAATTATAACACCCCCTCTCCTAGAACTGCCCGAGAATAGGTGCTACGGGGAAAATAAAATAAAACTAACTGATAACTGAAATCTGATACCATAAATGAATATCTCAATCAATTGAAATAAAAACTTTGAGTCAATACAACTGAAAAGCATAAATTCTGACTAAGGGACAATCTTTCAACTGAAATGTAAATAGATTTAAACTGACAAATGCTACAAAACTTAACAGACTCCCAGACATCTTTTATCTTAAGCGGCTCCACGTACACACACTATAAACCACTGCTACTAGGCCCCACATCTGGTACTCTCCCACTAGAACTTGGAGGGGTGAAGAGTACAAGGTGAGCTACAAAGCTCAGCAAGTAATAAGTTGGAAAGAATAACTGAAGCTGAATCGAAGAATATCGATACTGATAAATAACTCACTGAACTTGTACTGAATAATTACTATCTGTTTGCATTCATAAAAGTGTAATGCACATAAACTGTAAACTAAATGCAGGTATGCAACTTTGGCTCATAAGCCCACGTAATCTAATAATACATACTTGTTTGATCTGAATTCTGCATACACAGAAACTGTAAGCATATACTGTGGGCAATATGCCCCTAGCCCCCTTGTGGCCCCCAAACGGGCAACTCATGAACTAAGTTGAAACTGAAACTGGTGGGATCCCCGCAGACAAGCCGCCTAACGCGTATAATGCAATGCAATGCTCACATAAATGCTGGCACACGATATGTAGTGCTCCATATAAAGTTATGCTCAATGCTTATACCAAAATGTATACACATAACCTCACCAAATAATGTTGATCATGTAAAATAATGCTGAACATGAAATGATCTTCATCTATTTATTGGAATACAATGATTCAACGAATTTTGATTTACGGTATGGGCATGATTAACTTGTTATATTATGGCATATAAACTCATTACTGGATGTTATTGAATAATTTAACTTAATTAAAATTTGAATTAAACTATTCTGGAAGTTCAATTAATTTTTTGGAAAAACCATCCGGATATCAAGAATGATATCTGGATATGATGAAAGACATCTGGATATAAAGAAGGCTCATCCGGATACACTAACGCTCAAATAAAAAGCTGTTCGGATATGCTGGAATATATTCGGATAGAAACTAGGACATCCAGATATGATTCTAGTCATCCGGATACACTGGAAACACACAAAACGATTTATTCAGATATGCTGGATAGTATTCGGATATGGACTAGGACATCCGGATATGATTCTGGCCATCCGGATATCTCACTGAGGCATGCAGATGCCACAAGAGATTATTTGAATACGAATTTCAACTTTTGAAGGAGGCATCTGGATATCATGCGATACATCTGGATATTATCTTGACCTATCCGGATGTATAAACAAACCATCCGGATATCATCTCGAAGAACTGTAGACACATCCGGATACGATACAAGGTATCCGGATATTACTCACAGAAAGTCTTAGACTCATCCGGATACAACACGAAGTATCCGGATATCACTCACAACAACTAGGCACATTCGGATATGACTCAAGGCATTCGGATACTACTCTCAATCACTACTGGACACATTCGGATACGAAAACGAAGAATTCGAATATCACTGGCCATCCGGATGTGAACAAGAGCTATCCCGATACCACTCACAAAGAACAACTAAGACATCCGGATATCTCTACAACCTGTCCGGATGTCACTCACATAAATCTTTTTGATACATCCGGATAGTCTCTAGCCTATCCGGATATCACTCACATACTTGGAAAAACTCATCCGGATATGAAGGCTCACATCCGGATATTTGCAACTCTTAAACTAAGAGACGAACGCTCACAGAGACTCTGTTCTTGAACGATTCTTAACAAAACTACACCATTATGAATTAAAACTTGGGAAAACAAGTCCCAACTAATATCAAGCAACTTTAGGGATGATTCAACGATGATATTAACTTGAATCGTTGTATTAAACATGCATGAACTGCCTGAAAAACTCACTATAACGTGTACAATTATGTATATATATATATACGTATGTGTTGGTTGATATAAACTAAAAACTGAACAATGATACTGGATAATCTGGAAATAACTCAAAAGAACCTGTAATGGAAGGAATTACAGGAAGAATACTTGCCTGATAAAACTCTCTGATCGAACCCTGGAGAGATCCTAAAGACTCTAGCAAACCTCTTCTATCTCTTGGCCTCTCTATTTTTCACACGGCGTGAAGAAAAACTAAGTTAATGGGTTCTATTCATAGGGAAAGAGAGCAACCCTAAAGCTCTCACAATCTCCTTATATAACTTGGATTTCTTCTCCTATTATAACTAGGAGACTTTAAACCAAAACCATCTCACATATGGATATCTTATAACTAAGAGACTTTAAACCAAAATCATCCCACTTATGGATTATCTTAATCCCTTAATCATAATAACTTTAATTAACAATTAAATTCTAATAACAAATTTTTAAATGACCTTCATGTCCTAGCATTTAATTTCTACAATAAATTGCTAGAATTAAATGCTCTTTAAATGCTATTCCCTCAATTAGAAATTACTAGATCGCCACCTTGACCAATTCCTTTAATTCCAACATTAAAAAGAATTTAATTTTATTCTTTTCCTTCAAAATCTCTAAATTGTCAAATTAATTAATTAATTGACAAAATCTCTTAATTAAATACTTCAACTATTAATTAAATAATTCTTGAATAAATACCGGACCCTCTGACGAGTCGTTACACCAATCCTCTGTCACACATTTCATCAAACAGTCGATTTGCATCATCTAACCTACTATTCTTTCAAAATCACAATCTCACAAGTAGCATAATCAAAGCCAACCCTTCCATGCCTGCAATTCTCATCAATTAAATTAGTAAAATAACATCATTTGACACCAATTCTCTGTCACACATTTAATCAAACAGTCGATTTGCATCATCTAACCTACTATTCTTGCAAAATCCATTAATCAAGATACTGTAAGTATAGGCATTGGGAGAAACATTTATGTCCTTTATAACCCTTTTTAACCTAAACCCTTCCTCCAAATTTCCCAATTTACAGCAATCATTTATCATCGTATTGAATTAAGAGTGCGTTTGATAGACATGGAAAATAAAGATGGAATTCCAATTCCATGGAATTCCAATTCTTTCCTCAACTCCTAAGAATTCCAATTCCTTGATTTCAAGAAAAATATTTATTTTTTGAACTAAGATGGAATTCGAATTCCATAAAATTAAAAAGTTGTTTGATAGAATTTTCTAGAATTTAGATAGAAAATGAATTCTACCCTCATTTTTTATGCCTATCAAACACACCTAACAGCACTAAACCTCAAACTCCACTTCCCAATTCGATCAAAAATCAACTGGGCTTCTTTCATTTTACCTTCTTTGCACAAGCTGTTCGTCACAATGTTAAACTTTTATTACAGTACCCACAACCCAAACTCTTCGAGTAGAACGCCCAAGCTGTCGTAGGCGAATTCGACTTCATCAACAGGTCAAGAAGACGACACGGGCTTGAAACGAGACACCATCTTTGGAACAACCATTCGGACGCTGCCGAGACGTCGCTGTTGCGGGCTCTGGTAGAGAATCTCGACCAGATCTGTGTTGACGACGGCGGTGGCGATGGAAGCGCTGGTGGCGGGCAACGAAAAGGGGGTAGAAGACGCGGCCAAGAACGAGAGAGAGACAGAGAACGGCGGCGGCCGCTGTGTAAGAGGCGAACGGCAGCAGCTGCAACGGCAGAGGTGGGGCGAGGAAGGCGGCGACGGGGGTGGCAACGAGAGGAGAGGGCGGGTGAGGTGGTGAAGGCGGGTGAGTGCGGCGGGGCTGGCGACGGCAGGGGTCGGGCGACAAGGGAGAGGGGTGGGGCGGTGGCGGCGAAAGCAAGAGCGACGGTGGGGGGCAACAGCGACCTTGTCAGGAGGGAGAGAGAGAGAGAGAAAAGACAGACAAAGTGAGAAAAGAGAGAGCGGGAGGGAAAATTGGGGGGCGGGGCAAAAAATAAAATTTACCAGTAAGACTTTCTGTAAGTCATTGTGGACGTGTAGCATTATTCATTCCTACTATGGGGGGGGGGGGGGGGGAAGACTTTCCGCAAGTCATTGCGGACGTGTAGCATTATTCATTCCTATGATTATTCTTTTCGTATTCATAATTGCATCAAAAAAATCCGATAACACCTCGCCATTAAAGTCTTTGGCGACCGACCCAACGCCTCCGCGGATCTTGAATGAAAGCTCCATCGACGTTCAGCTTCAATGTACCCTCCTCCGGCGCTTCCCAACTAGTTCGTTCTGCTTCAAACCTGCAGAGGATTTCAATTCAGAGAAGTAGATATGTTTCCTTCTTCTGCTATACTTGTTAGGTAAGAAGTGCCATAAATCTTTCAGAAGCAGCAGCTAATTTTTCTTCTCCGGTCTCTCTATTGCTCTCCCTGCAACTGGATCATCAAGGGGTTGTTCTTTCTTTCCCTGATTTCTGTGAGCATTTCTTCTCCCAAAGCGTCTTTTTAATTAGTTCATGGATTTTGCTTCTTGATTATTTTTGTTCAGCTTATGCTTGTTTCTTTCTGTAGTATTTTTGTTTTTCCTTTTTCTTTTTGGGCATAATTTCATAAACCACCCCTTTTAAGTACATGAAAAATAAACATAGATCGATCCCTCAGGGTTTTGGTTTTAGATAGTCGCATGATCACTCACATCCCCTTCACCACCAGTGTTCTGTTTCTCAAACTTGGGAGTTATTAATTTAATAAGAAGAGTATAACATTAACTCTCTTTCATCAGTAACAATACTTGTAATTAGTTTTTGCTAACTAGCCCCACCCCCACAAGACGAATTCCTCACCATTTACTGTGTAGGGTTATTGTGTGTTTATTTGAGATTAATAGTCTTGATACATTCAGCCTCACCAAAAATGGTGGCTAATCAGAACCTCCCATTTTCTTTTTCCTTGCAAAGATGAAGGAACGGAGCAAAACCGGACTCAAATCTGTTTTGTTGAAATAATTATTTTCTCTCGCTCCCCCTATTTTCTTCAATTTGCTCCTTTGTTCTCTTTTTATTTTTACTTGGGAAAGTGGAGACCTGTTATTGCTCTTGAGATTGAAGTTGTGGTGAGTAAGTTTAAAGACACTCCTCCAGTTTCTTGCTCCCTCTTTCACGTGGGTGAGAGAGGCAAAGATTGGAGGTATTCTTCTTGGAAAATGCCAAATAACTGTAAAAAATTCGTAGAAGATCCTTTTTTTCCCCCCTTGACTGGATTGGAATCCATGCCAGTATAACTCTATTTAATGAAAAATAAAAATAAAACTCTATTTAATGAGCTAGTTGACCGACAATTTTGGTAAATAGTAAAGATCGAGGAGCAAGAAGATTCTTGAAGTGATTAAGATATAGTACTCTACTCCCTCCATCATTTTAACTCGTTAAAAATAATTTTTTTTTATTTCTAATTATTATTTTGTGAAATTAAGAATATTTTAATAATTTTTTTTTTTTAATTTTACCCTTATTCTTTATTGATCTATCACATTTATATGTTTCAATTTTAAAAAAATGAATCTTTTAATCTCAATGCACGACTATTGAATTACCAAAACATATTCAATGTTATCATGACCAAATTTCTTTCAATTCAATTTAGTACTCCATGTGAAAGGAAGAGAGAGAGAGAGAGAGAAATTTAATTTTGTTTTAATCAATAAAAGAGTATTATAGTCTTTTATTTTTAAATTTGTTTAGAATTCAAAAAATTCTTAATTCTTATGCTCTGATTATTTCTTACAACTAAAAATGGCCGGAGAAAATACTACATTTGTTTCATAATTGACAATGCAATTTTTATTTATTTATTTATTTATGTTCCATTAGAAAAATTTAATGGGAGGTGATTAATTTGTACGATGTTCGGCTGGAATTCGTGAGTTAGATTATAAAATGTTAGTTGGGGCTTGTCAAAATCAGTTGCGTACGTGATAATATTCAACTCATTTGATTAAAAATATTTCTTATCATTGGATATATCCTGAGTTAGATATACATTCCGTTTTTCTCATGTGAATGCCCCACACACACACACACGTGCATGTAAATATATATATATGCGCGCATGTATGTATCTCAATTTGTGGTTTCGATCATTCTGAGTGGTTTTTACTTCATTAATATTTTCCCTCCTTAATTTGACAATCTGTCTTCAATAGATTAACCATCGGAAAGCCGCTCAAAATGGATTCTGCAATCGAGGATGTGATCGAGGGTGCATTGTCTGATGTTCATGACTTGCAGGGTACGTTGTATGATATTCTAAATCGTGATGGTCTGGATATGGCTGCTAAAAAGTGCCTTTTCATAGCCGAGTTCCTTAATTATCTTAAAAGTATAGACGCTTCAGAAGCATGTGTGGCTTTTGATCGTCTAAGAACTGGAATGCATTGGTGGCTTTTTATTGAAACTGACTATTATCGAGGTTTATATGGTCCTTTGAAAAGAGAGAATAATCAGCTCATAGATGCTGCAAACCATGCTGCTTATAACTCCTTTGCGCAAGTTATGATGGAACTAAGGCAACCAACAGCATGTCTCCATTTCAGTGCTGCCAAAAAAATCATCAAAGCTCCGTGGAAAAGAGTTCTTGCTTATTTTGATTGGTACTGCAAGGATCTCTCAGTCGAAAACAGTTTCTATGTTGCTAATTTAAGGGGCAATATCCAAAAGGCTGCAGACTTCGCAAAACAATACATGAGTCAAGAAGCAGATCAATTGCAATTCCCAGAGGATAAATTAGAAAGGATTGATTACTATTGTATGCGCGCTTTGCAATGGGGCCTTAGGGGGAACTATGTTCTTAAGGATACTTCTTCAGATATGCAGCATGCTGCCAAAGCTATGGATGATGATGACATCGTGGGTCTTGATGGTGACTCCATAAAAATTAAACAACAACTAACAAGTAGTCTGTCAGAACTCAAGATAATCCCTATAGTGGGTATGGGAGGAATCGGGAAGACAACTCTTACCAGAAGAGTTTATGAGGATCCTCAAATCATGGTTCACTTCCCCGTTCGTGCTTGGACTATAGTATCTGAGGAATACCATGAAAGAGATGTTTTACTCCGCATACTACAGTCAATTGCTCCACTGCCGGAACAAGTATCCAAGGAACACGAAGGACAATTAGCTGATAGGCTATATAGAAGATTGAAGGGTTGGAGGTACTTCATTGTCCTTGATGACATTTGGACTACGCAGGCTTGGGATCGATTAAAGTTGTGTTTTCCTGATGACAACAATGGCAGCCGAATTGTAATGACAAGTAGGATCAGTGAAGTTGCTTGTTATGTGAACCCTGAGAACTCTCCTCATTTTATGAATTTTCTAGGCCTTGAAGATAGTTGGGACTTGTTGCGTAAACAAGTATTTGGAAAAGAAGCTTGCCCTCCTCAGTTGGTAAGTGTCGGAAAGCAAATAGTAGAGAAATGCCGAGGATTACCACTAGCCATTAAAGTAGTAGCAGGACACCTTTCCAACTGTAGTAAGAAGCAGGAGTCTTGGCAGGATGCTGCAGAAAGTGTAAGTTTGGCAACCGAAGTATCCCAAATGGAGTCACTTCTCAACATTCTTTCAATAAGCTATATTCACTTGCCTCAGCAATTAAAGGCATGCTTCCTTACAATGGTCACTTTTCGGAAGAATTTCGAGATCCCTGTTAGAAAACTAGTTACACTTTGGGCTGCTATGGAATTTCTACATCCTAATGTGCCAAACACTGTGGAAGAAGTAGCAATGATGTGTTTGAAGGATCTCATTGCCAGAAATTTAATTATGGTGACAAAGAGGAAATTCGACGGTAAAGTGAAATTATGCGGCGTCCACGATCTCTTGTGGGACTTGAGCATGAGAGAAGCTCGAAAAGAAGGCAATTCCATTTTCGGTAACAATATCTCTTTGAGCCATTCTTACTTTAATGGTAGTAATGACATAAATTACGTAATGGGTCTCAGCAATACTCTACGCTATTTTGACCACTCATTTGAATCAGATTGTCCCATCGGTTGCTCAGAATTCAAACTACTCAAGATCTTGGATATCTTGAATCAGTCTTTTGATCATTTTCCAGATGAGATTACAGAGTTAGTTAATTTGAGGTATCTTGAGTTGGCTACTAGTAGCAATATTCCAGAGTCGGTGTCGAAACTTTGTCATCTAGAAACATTGATCAACAATCATGAAGGGGCAGCTCCAACATTACCAAATGGAATATGGTCATTAGCACGTCTAAAACATCTCCATACAAGAACTTGCTCTTCCATGGCTAAACCCCCTAGTAGTGAAGGAGGAGGCTGTGCTTCAGCAGGTCTTCCTAATCTTGAAACGCTTTCCAACTTAAGCTTTGCCAGTTGTACCGAGGACGTCCTCTTAAAGATTCCAAACCTGAAGGAACTAGGGATTCACGAAACGGAAGAGGAATTAGATGCTGAAGGTGATCAGCTCCTATTTAGTTCCCTTAGCAATCTCATTTGCTTAAATCAACTTGAAATCTTCAAGTTGTGCTGCAATGCGGCGGAACTTGATCAGAAACCAAGATGTATTCCGCAGTGGGATAGCTTCATTCCAAACATCAAGCAGTTGACTCTAGTTGGATGCTATCTGCCATGGAGCGAAATTAATGCTTTAGCCATGTTACCCGATCTAGAGGTGCTAAAATTGAAAGGCTGGCCTGCCGATGTTGGATCTGAATGGGAATTGGTTGATGAAGAATTCCTCCAATTGAAGTGTCTGGTGCTTGATCGCTTACCTCTGATGTTATGGAATGCAAACCAAGACCATTTCCCTAACCTACAATGCCTAATAATAAGGAACTGTCCCAACCTGTTCAGTATCCCTTTGGAATTTGGGAACATACCTACATTGCAGTTAATTGACTTGGAATACTGTAGCTCTCAGGCCTTTGAATCTGCAAGACAAATTCAAAGAGAACAACTCAATATGGGGAATGATAAACTTAAAGTTTGCCTTGGTCGTTTGATACAGAATGTATGTATGTCCAAAAATCTTTTCTTTTTGCCTTTCGTTGTGGATTATTGTTATTATTATGCTGCTTGTTCCATTTTTTGGGGTTCAAATATTTTCTGATTGCCTAATTGCCTGCTAGGAGGTCGGAAGAATTTGATTGCCGCCTTTATTTTGCAGGAACAATTCTTGAGTTTAGTTAATACCATAGTTTACATGAATTCTCGATTGAAGATTCAACGGGGGGCTAAGACTAAGAGAGTCCGATGCAAGAAACATTTTTACATGAATAATTCACGGTTGAAGATGCAATGGGCCAAGAAACTGATCCGTAGCAAAAAGATGAAGAGGAAAGAAGACGCTGATGACGGGTAATGGAATTAATGCTTGCTGCCTTTTCTTTTCTTTTCCTTCTCATATGTGGTTTGAAAAGATCGAAATTGCCAACAGCTAAAGAAATTCATAAAGGCTCTAATCTAATGAACTTCCGTTGAAATAAATTCATAAAGGCTCTATTGATTTTTCAGGCAAAGTGAAGTTTCTGTTGGTGAGTGCTCCAGCAATTCCACATTAATTGGCAGTGCCAAATGATGATTCACATTGACTGTGTGGGCGCTGAAATGAGGATTTTGGCTTCTTTTTTTTTTTTTTTTAGGGGGAAAAAGAGGATTTGTGGTTACTTAATGTTTTGAAATAGTTCTAATTGGTACGGTTCAATAAGCTGGATTTCTTTTGCTTTTCTTTTAAATACAATAAAATTGTATTAATGCCCATATAGTTGTGGGCTAATGCATATGGTGGTTGTACTCTGATACATTCAAGTAATTGACAAACTCGAGTCTTGTACTGTTTTTTAATTTTCTTTTTTTTTGTTAATGCACCAACACGAGCTTTCTTGCTGCTCGGCTTCACGATTCTAACAGAAGATGTAAATCAGGAAACCCAGTAGTTAGTTTCTATCCCTAATTTCTTTCCGCTGATATGAGAGCGTCTTGATAATTTGTTTTTCAATTTTTTATATGCTATTGACACTACAAGAAAAAGGGGCATTACTGGTGAACTTTTTCCGATGGTTTAAACAATGTCCGGGAATACATCAAAATCCCCGACGGTTTTAGTAACCGTCAGGTATGGCATACACATCCCCGATGGTTTTGACGATCGCCGGGTATGTATACATATCTCTGGCGGTTTTTATAAACCGCCGGCTATGGAATGCACATCCCTAGCAGTTTTTATAAATTGTCGGTGATGTTGGCCCATCCCCGACGGTTTTTTAAAATCGCCGGGGATATGATTTAATATAACCTCGCGAAAATCCCCCCCTCTCTCGCGCCCCCGCCTAAATCTTTCTCTCCATCTCATTCTCTTCCAAAATCCCCCCTGCAAACCCTAGAACCTTTCTCGCTCAAGCCTCGTTGTGTCTCTCTCGCTCTAGTTTTCGCTCTCGCCGCTGAGTCGCTGCCTCTCTCGCCCTCGCTCTTGCTCTCGCTCCTCTCACCCTCGCTCGCTATCGCCTTCACCCTCAAAAAAGGTTTGCCTTGAAGCTTCTGCTTTGATTTGTCTGTTGTAGGTTTTCTTTTTCTTCTTTTTTTTTTTCACAATTTTGGAAGTAGATCATATATATAGATCGATTTCTTGCTTGGACATTTTTTTATCAGTAGTGTGTTTTTGTTACTAGAGGATTATTATATGATGCAGGGTTTGATGAGCAACTGTGTTCTAGTTGATAATTGCCAATAATTGATGTTTCTCGTGTTCCTTTTATTTGTTTTTTTTTTCTATTGCAATATACAAATGTTTGTTTTATTTTTTATTTGTCTTTAATTGTTCTTGTTATGTGTTTTATATAATCCAATCTTATAATATGCGGCCTCTTAGATTTCCATTTGCAATGTCATTGACTAGCTAGATTGCTTTTTCTCATTAATATTTTACTTAAACAAAGGAATCAAGAAGAGTTCGCGGGATAAACAAGAGATGATTTTTGGAAATGATGATTTTTGGGATAAACAAGAGATGACTAAAAATCTTTGCTTTGTTATGGCAGTTGATCAGTTTCACAATTTACTTAAGTGCAAAATTCAAAATCAAACTGCTTTGTGTGATTGTTAAACCATAATTGATCAAAAAATTTGTGATATTGCATTTTTGGCAATTTTGGAAAAATTTAATTTTATTTAAAAAATTGAGTAAATTATGATAAAATTTACACAATTTTATTTAAAAAAAAAAACAACATAAGAAAAACACCGAACATGATATCTTTAAAGGTGATGTACGCAGAAAGAGGTTGTGGGCTCACCTTTTGCAACAAAGGCTGTCTTTATGTATAGGTGTATCCTCTCCACTGCTAAGTAAAGAATGATTGTATATGGTTTAACAAAAAATAAACAATTTTAATGTCCACTAATCACAACCTCACCAATAAACAAAAGATTCAACACGTTTCCAGCTGTCAGGCATTGAGCTAACAATCAAAACGTGTATTAAGTCATGCCATCATTCACTCTACTTTGGTCTTTGGTGTTATTTACCCTCTCTGCTCAATCACCAATAAACAAATTAAGTAACCCTTGCTCATGGGCCTAGCGTTTGAGTTGATGGTGACAGATTCAGATGCTTTGCTTATAAAGCTGATAATAATGGTTCTATATATAATTAAGAAAGACCAAGCAGGAGTTACTTAGACATGGATTTGATGCACGAAGGACAGAGAAAGATAGATAGCCAGTAAAGAAGCATCAAAACCCATCTGTTTGGGACTCATTTTATCACATTTCATTACCAAGTTAGATGCAGCAGCAGCCGTAGTGATGATAATGATTTAAAAAGATGTTTTAAATCATTTATGTCATTATCAAGAAATATGATGATAATGAAATGTTTTATACACAAGAACTACATATTGTTTATTTAAAATAGTGAAGATGATAATAAAAAGTTAGGAGAATCTGATGAACACTACTCTTCTGGAGAATCTGATAAAGATGGTATGCTAGTTGATATCTCATATAACGACAACAATTTTATTCCTTATACTGCACATAGTGATAATAATGATTTCTAATATTGAAGTGGCATGTATATGTCTTCCTTGCATAATATTTAATGATGTGGTATGTATATATGTTTATGTTTTTAGCTTTTTATGTTTTGATTTGTTATTTTTGTTTAACCTAAATTGATATGCTAACAAATTATTTTTTACATTTAGATCAATAATAAGCAATTACACTGATAGCACCTAAGAGGCAAACTCGTTGGCCAATTGGATCCATAAGCGTGAATCAAGAACTTTATTTTTTTGTTATATTTTGTTGTGCATTAATTTCTCATACATTTATGACTATAAACGCAGGGTGAATGTTTTGTTTCAACCATTGTCTGATGTACAAAAATACTAATTTTTGATAAAAGAAGCTGCGCATATTTTTTATATTGCCTAAATATTTCTTAAAATTGCAAATTTAAAAGACTAGATTTTTAGAGTTACGAAAAAGTTATTTCCCCAAATCTGTTTTAAACTTTTCAACTACTTCTCTAATTTGTCTCACAAGGATGTATCCCTTTTTCTACTTCATATCTAAACTATTCTTTTAGAGATACATTAAGACCATTTTAGAGATTAATTTTTCTATTTTAAATAAATTTGACAAATATATTGTTATATGTATTTTCTGTACCACTCCTTATGGTTCAGACTCAATCTAATAGACCGACCCAATCGCCTGAAGCCTAGAAGGCCCAAATATGCTCGTCAAATCAAGCTCATACACTGTTGAAATCCGAACTCAAATCACGGAACCAAGTAAGCTCCTAGCGAGCTCCCAATAAGACATTTAGCGAGCTCCCAGCGATATATCTAACGAGCTTCTAATAACGGTCCTAGTTCGTATGCCTACTCGCTTAGTTCGCCGGTCTAAATCTTTCAACTCGTATAGACAACAAAGCTGCTAGACAGACAAAGGCATGGGACCCATTCATTTTATCTGAAGTAAGTCATACCTCTCAAAATGAGGATCTCACTCTTGATTTTATACAGATAATAAGGACTGTTTGTCCCCTATTATATCATCTTTTTATTTTTATATTATGCAAATTGTAAACATCCTTCATTATAAATAAGGTCAGAAATATCATTAGAAATAGTATTTTAAAATTATAAATTTATAAGACTAGATTTTTAGAGTTACGAAAAAGTTATTTGGCCAAATCTTTTTAAAATTGCATTTATTTTTTTGAGACCAAAAACACAAGCATATCCATTGTCACCTCACTAAAATCAAGGATGATCTTGTATATCTATAACTGGACAATAATTTTTGATAAATCAATTACAATCTCATTAAATATGTTTGACTTTTGCAGTTTTCTCATTAAATCAAGGTAGTTATTTTTTTAAGGTTTTTTTTTTCTTTTTTTGCATTCCAAATATGACTCTCAAATCACAAAAATTCTAGTGATATAGTAATTGGAAGAAAAGTCAAACTAAAACTAGATAAGCTGCACAATTCTACTACATAAAGAAATCTAGAGTGAATTAAGGAAAAAAAAATAGAAATCTAGAGTGAGATGATGAGAAAATTTACCATGACAGTTACTTGGATCAATGAACTTGTGGACTTTTAGAGTTGCTCGACCGTGATTCATAGGCCTGTAATGAGAGAATTAGCACAGAATGTCAAGAGGATAAACAAATGGAATGAAAAATAAGCAGTACGGAGGGAAGTTTTTACGTGGTTCGGTCAGAATGATGCCTAATCCACGATTGTTCTCTAGTTATTCTAGCAGAGTAACAGTATGTTATTGTTGTTCTCTTCCCTTTTACAATGGTTTTTGACCCCTATTTATAGTGTGGGGTGTTTACAATTTACATAAAATTCAAAAGTAGAAGGATAATATTATGGGGGACAAAGTGTCTTTATCAGCTCCATAAAATCAAGAGTGGGTTCCGCACTATCAGGAATCTGGTTTGTCTTTGATTAAATAGGTGAACATCACCTCCGATTATTCCGCGGTCTTTTTGTTATGCGACCTGAAGCATTTCAGCGACGTGCGACCTTGTTCTGACGACCTCGGCATTGGGCCTATTGGGCTTCGGGAGGTTGGTTCGACTTGTTAGGTCGAGTCCAACCCATAAAAAGTGGTCCAGAAAATACCTATAACACTAGCCCCCTAGCTCGCAGTGCGATCTTCGGACTGGGAGCTGATGTGTGTCAATCAATTTGAGTGTTCCAACTGTCAATTCATCTTTCAGACTTTTGCCCAATCATTTCAAATCACGTCGTTTCATGACACACGTCTTGTCGGAGGCACATTTAATGTACACGTTCCCTTATTATTGCGCATGATTAAAACCGTGGGACCCACAAGCCGTCGTGTTGCCGGTGAGTATAGGGTATGCCATAAGTCATTTTGATCTGACAGTTGGGATCATTCGAGCTGGACATATAAATAGTAGAGAGACCTTTCTATTTCCCTCTTCATGCTATTTTGAAATTCTGCTCTTGCTTTCCTTCATCTCAGAGAGTTTCATTGCGACGAAGTGCTTCCAACTACAATTGCTCGGGTGTCTGCCATCATCTAAGGCTTGCTCCAGGCTCTCGTACCAGCAAGAGATCCACCGATAGGTAAGCTTCTTAGGACCTTCATCTCTTTCTTTTGTTAGGCCATCCGTTGTTGGCTAAGTGTCTTTGGCCCCCTAGGCCTTCCTGGCTCTGTTTGAGTTATTCTTTTGAGTCACCTCCCATCTTCTAGTGCACCAATTTGAATTGGTTTGTTAGGTATTCTTTGACCCATCAGGCTTGATGACTTTAGGACTAGTTTTTCATGGAGTATCGGGCTTGTAGTCTTTGCCCCTCTGCCTTGGGTAGTGCCCTATTGTAAAGTGCATGACCTTCTAAATAGTGGATATCTTTAGGGTTTTTTGGTTCTCAAAGGTTTGGTTCACGAGCTACGACCTGACTGTTCTTTCTTTCACTGTAGATGTCTACTTCTATCCAAGAAAATTTAGGTCAAAAGTGCTGCAACCACATCATAGGAGAAGACAATACCTCAAATTCTGAATACTACCTCATGATATAAATGCATAACATTGAAGAAACGAGCTCGCGAGCTAGGGAGGTTGCAGAAGAAACGACTTCAGGAACTGCTCCGACTGTCAGTAGGTAGTCACCGAAGAAAGTTAGGGGCGAGAGGTTTTTAAGAGGTTCCCTTCCAAAGCCAAATTCCACGAAGAGAGTCAGGGGAGTTCCGTTTTCCAAATGACTGTCGGGTGGTGGTCCCTTATTCGAGTTGTCATGCGGCTTATCCTCTAACTGGCTTCATAGCCATTAGTCCCCAGCACATTGAGTCTGGGTTTAGGTTCCCTATCATCCCATATTTCCTCAACTTTGTTGAACGAGCTCAAGCTTGCGCCCTTCCAATTAACCCCGAACTCGTATGCTCAACTCACTTTGTTAGCCATCTTATTCCTTAGGAACGACCTTTCTTCTCCATGACCAAAGCTTATAAAATTCTTTTATACTTTTAAGAATGCTAAGGATGTGATGTACTACTTGACAGCTCGTCTTTCAAACTATAAAGCCATTCTTCCCTGGGGCAGGGCCAAAGGGAAGTCTAATGTGGGCGATAACAAGTCCCATTGGTTTTTCGTTTCACGCCCCTCTCTCCGTCGCTCAAAAATTTCAGCTTCGCACTAGTCCCAGGTAAGCTAAATAAAACTGATGAGGAGCTGAAATGGGTGAAAGACGAGCTGAAGGTGGACATTAATTGAGCTAAAGAATGCGAGTAGATGGTTGGCAGGGGTCGTTGATGAGATCAAGGAAAGTGTGGAAGATTGGATTGCCAAAGTGCGAGAAGAGACCGAATCCGACACTTGCTCAGGGTTTTTCTACAACTTATGGATGGAGTATCCAAAAATGGACTTCTCCTTCTTTGGTGCGGAAGCCGTTAAGGAGGTGAAACACTTCGCGGCTCAAGCTTCCCAAGAGAAGTTGCTGAGGCTTCCACCTCGTTGGACCAAAGTGGCACCGCTTCTCTAGTTGAGAATGTCGAAGACCAGCCAGTTGAAGCAACAACTCTTCCTACCTAGGGCTTATTTTTGCTTTCTTTCTTCATTTTTTCACTACCAAAAATCCATTAATTAGTGACGGATTTAGTGAAAAAATTTTCTGTCACTAATTAGAGACGGTCTGGCGATGGAATTTTCGTTGCCAAATTTTTATTTTTTTTTTAAATTTAACGACGGAATTAACGATGGAATATTCCGTCCCTAAATATTTTGAATATTTTTTATTAAAATTTTAAATTTAGCGACAGGATTAGCCGTAGCTAAATAATTAAGCAAAATAAAAAATAAAATAAAATTTATTTAGTGACGAGTTTTCGTCGCTAAATAATTAAAAAATAAAAAATAAAATAAAATTATTTAGCGACTGAACTACCAGTCACTAAATAATTTAAAAACTAAAAAATAAAATAAAATTATTTAGCAATAATTAAATAAAATGAAATTATTTAGCAACGGAATTACCCATTGCTAAATGTTTAAACAAAATGAAAAGTAAAATAAAATTATTTAACGACGGGATTACCCTTCAATAAATAATTAAAAACATAAAAATAAAATAAAATTTTATTTAGCGACTAGGATTACCCGTCGCTAAATATTTAAACAAAATAAAAATAAAATGAAATTATTTAGCGAAGGAGTACCCGTCGCTAAATAATTAAAAAAATAAAAAATAAAATAAAATTTATTTAGCGACAGGATTACTCGTCGTTAAATATTTAAACAAAATAAAAAATAAAAAATAAAATGAAATTATTTAGCGACGGGTTGACCCGTCACTAAATAATTTCAGAAAATAAAAATAAAATGAAATTATTTATCGACAAAATTACCTGTCACTAAATAATTAAAAAAATAAAAATAAAATAAAATTATTTAATGATAATTAAAAAAATAAAAAATAAAATAAAATTAATTAGCTACAAGATTACTCGTCGCTGAATATTTAAACAAAATAAAAAATAAAATAAAATTATTTAACGATGGGATTACCCATTGTTAAATAACTAAAAAAAATAAAAGTTTATTTAGCGACAGGATTACTCGTCGCTAAATATTTAAACAAAATAAAAATAAAATGAAATTATTTAGCAACAGGACTACCCATCGCTAAATAATTAAAAAAATAAAAAATAAAATAAAATTTATTTAATGACGGGATTACCTGTCTCTAAATATTTAAACAAAATAAAAAATAAAATGAAATTTATTTAGGCGAGCTTTAAAAAAATAAAAAATAAAATGAAATTAACTCGTTGATAAATAATTTTAAAAAATAAAATAAAATAAAATTATTTAGCGACGGAATTACCCATCGCTAAATAATTAAAAAAATAAAAAATAAAATAAAATTATTTAGCTATGGGGTTACCTATCGCTAAATATTTAAATAAAATAAAAAATAAAATAAAATTATTTAGCGACGGGATTACCCATCGTTAATAATTAAAAAAAAATAAAAAATAAAATGATATTTTATTTAGCAATGGTATTACCTTTTCGCTAAATATTTAAACAAAATAAAAATAAAATGCAATTATTTAGCGACGGGATACTAATTGCTAAATAATTTAAAAAATACAAATAAAATAAAATTATTTAGTGACCTATCGTTAAGTAATTAAACAAAATAAAAAATAAAATGAAATTATATAGCGACGAATTGACCTATTGCAAAATAATTTAAAAAATAAAAATAAAATGAAATTATTTTGCACTGAGATTTCCAGTTGCTAAATAATTTAAAAAAATAAAAATAAAATAAAATTATTTAGTGACGGGATTACCTGTCACTAAATATTTACACAAAATACAAAATAAAAGAAATTTATTTAGCGACGGGTCCCATCACTAAATAATTTTAAAAAAAAATTAATAAAATTATTAAGTGATAGGATTACCAGTAGCTAAATAATTAAACAAAATAAAAAATATAATGAAATTTATTTAGCGACAGATTGACCTGTCGCAAAATAATTTTAAAAAATAAAGATAGAATGAAATTATTTTCCGACGGGATTACGCGTCGCTAAATAATTTAAAAAAATAAAAATAAAATAAAATTATTTAGTGACAGGATTACCCGTCGCTAAATAATTATATAAAATAAAAATATAATAAAATTTATTTAGCGACTGGTTGACCCGTTGCTAAATAATTTGAAAAAATAAAAATAAAATGAAATTATTTAGGGATAATTAACAAAATAAAAAATAAAATGAAATTATTTAGCGACGGGATACTCGTTGCTAAATAATTTATAATAAATAAAAATAAAATAAAATTATTTAGTGAAGAGATTACCCGTTGCTAAATAATTGCACAAAATAAAAAATGTAATGAAATTTATTTATCAACGGGTTAACCCATCGCTAAATAATTTGAAAAAAAATAAAATGAAATTATTTAGTTACGTGTTGACCCGTCACTAAATAATTAAGCTAAATAAGTAAAAAATAAAAATAAAATAAAATTTATTTAGCTATGGTTTAAGTCGTCATTAAATAATTTAAAATATAATATTAAAATAATATTTTCATCACTAAATAATTAAAAAATAAAAATTAAATTAAATTTATTTAGCGATTGGATATTTTGTCGTTAAATAATTAAAAAAATAAAAATAAAATTGCATTCATTATTCTGTTGCTAAATAATTAAAAAATAATATTAAATTAGGAATATTTAGCCTTGAAATATTTCGTCGCGAAATAATTAAAAAAAATTAAATTTTTAAGAAATTTAAAATTTTAAATTATTTAAACAAATATAAGTATAATTTCCATAATACACAAAAACATCTCAAGAGTGTCGTTTGAATCATCATCTCACGCTTAAGGCTAGACTTAAAGATCAAAGCAAATTACTAACAATATTTAACTGAAGAAGGGTTAAAACTATGTTAATTTTAAGAAATGCTATAAAGATACAACTTTACTCTCCACACTCCATTTTTTTATATGCTACAAGGCTATTAATTATTTAGCGATGAAACATTTTTGTAGTTAAAAAATAAAAAAATTTATTAAATTTTTTACTGAATATATATAAATCTTTCCACCAAGTTAAGTTGTGTACCGAATATATATAAATCATGATCACTTAACAAATTGGTATAAAATAGTGTATTAGAAAATGAGAAATAATTTGTCAATTTGATGAGTTATATTATTCAAAGTCTTATCCACTCTAAATAAAACAAGTGTAGAAGGAGATATGGGCAGCCCGCAACATGAAAAAAATTTTCACTACATTATTTATGTAGGCTAGGGTCGCCATCTAATCAAAATATGATTATGTGACAAAAAAATTATATATAATTGAATACAAGTTTTCATATAACAATTTTTTATTGAATGGTTTTTTGGTCCAAATGAAACCATGCATCTTATAGAAAATTTTCACTGTTGATGTATCATTAATTTTTTTGATAATAAATTAATATTTAATAATACTAATTTTCTCACTCATCTGGTGATTAAAAGACTAAGATGTGATATTGCATATGATACTTTTTTAATTTGATATGAGTATACATGTTACGCACTATATATTTCATATAAGTTCTTCTTATTAATCTTATTGTCATTTTTTTTGTTGATTCAGGTAAGTTCAATCATAGATCCAACAAGCACTATGAGTAAACATTTTTTTTTTAAAAATAAGAAAAAATTCTTATTCACCTAAACAACAAAAAAATACAATAATTTTATAGATAGAGATTCAATACAAAAAATATATCGTAAACATTTGGATCATATCATTAACTCAAATTAAATTTTTTTATTATTTTAAAATTTAAATGAGATTGCAGAGATCAGTGGAATCATTCACGTCCTAGAGGAAAAATATATATACACATAATATTACTTAAGTAATTTTGATATATGCTTTCTATACAAATCAAGAAGCACTTCTCAAAAAATATATAGAAATTCCTAGAAAAAAAATTCTTTTATCATTGGAATTGATGCACCAAATTTTTTGAGTAATACCCATATTAAGATTATTTTTGTTTGTAATATTCTATAATTCTATATGTATGAATCAATCGACCAAGATTTATGAAGAACCCCAATATCAGCACAACCAAAGATCATACATTCGACAATACTTGACATGTCATACCAAGTAAAAATGAAATTAAAAATCTAACAATTGATGTCAAGTGCTTTCAACATTTATACTGCAAATTCAAAAACATAAATAAAGGGTTATAAAGATTCAAAGAAATAATCTTGATCAATGAGAAATATAATTTTTAAATCTATATTTGATTTATTTGTGTATTTATATTTTATTATTTTTTTAGAATTAATTTATATTTTATGATTTTTATATTAGTATTTATATTATTTATATTGTTTTATATTTTAATTTTTAAAAATAAAATAGTATATTTTAATATTTTAATAGTATATTTTATATTATATTATAAAATATTATATTTTATTATATAATATATTATTATTTATATTTTTAATTTTATTTTAATTCTCACACCCTTCCTCCCCACCATGCCCCCTCCCATCCTGTCACCGCCCTCGCCGCCGCCTCCCAGAGCAAAATTGAAATCCCCCGCCACAATTTCAATTCCCGGCCCACCTCTCCCCTATTTAAATCCCCACATGCCTTTCCCCTACCCCCCTTCGCTACACTTTCCCTTTTTGCGTCTCTCCCTCTCTCCCTTGCTCTCACAATAAATCTATATTTGGCATTTTAATCGAGCATCGCAGCTTTTCTTATAAGGTTTTTTTCTTTGCTTTTGTCTTTATATTTTATTTTTATTATTTTAACTGTTTGATATATTTTGAATGTTTCTAAGATAAAAAATATTTATGTTAGTTATAGATTGTGTTTTTTAATTGATATGTCAATTTCATTTTAATGTCTTTGTTATTTATATTTATTGCATGATGTTATTATTTATTTTACTTTTATATAGTTGTATATTTTGTATATATTATTGTGTATTATGTATATATTATTGATGATTTAAATAAAAAATATTAAAAAATATGTAAAAAAAATTATGTCAATCAACATTTGTAAATGAAATATTAAGTAATTATAAAAAATAAAATGAATATACAATTTTTTTTAAAACAGTGTTGTACGTAGTTATTTATTAAATATATTATAATAATTTTAAATAAAAAGCTTAATATTTATATTTTAACTAATTTTTATTTGTATTTTAAAATTAAAAATACAAATATGATGTTATAAATATTGTTAGTTAGTTAGGTAATTATTAAATACAAGCTTTAAAATTAAAAATAAAAACATCTATATAATAAAACACAAGGGTTTTGAAATGTCTCAAATGTATAGACATTTTGATGGTTGAGATCAATTTGGTTGAGATGAATGGCTAATATTACACCCTTCATTTGTATGTTCCCGCTCATCATCCGTCTCTATCTGTCTCCCCACCCTTCCTCTCTATCTCTCTGTTCCTTTCCCTGTTTAAGCTCTCTATTTCTCTCTTCCTCTCTGTTCTTTTTCCTCTCTCAGCGAGAAGCTCGCTGTCTGTAACCTTCTAAGAGAAAGAAGACCGCGCACCTGGAAGAACGAAAGAAGAGAAGAAGAAGAAGAAGACGCACAGGAATAGGGGGCTGCGTCTCACCCACGCCCAGCGCCCAGAGAAGAAATCGAGAATGGATAGAGAGAGAGAGAGAGAGTTGGGTGTCGAGAAGCTCGTTGCCGAAAATCGAGAGGCTGTTATTGCTCCTTTCTCTTTGTTTTTGCTTACACACACAAGCATATATATATGATTTATACACTCACATATATAAGGCTTAAGATCTGACCTGATATATATGATTTCTGCCTCTCTCTCTCTTTGTTCGCTGCTGCGGCCAGAGGTATGTGATGTTTGCTATGTATTTTTTATTGTTGGATTTGTTGTTTCTGGTTGTTGAGAACATAAATTTTAATGTGTTCTTTGCTGTTGATTTTTGCTATGAATGGAATCTTTGCTGTTCTTAGAAATTTCTATTGGGTATATTCATAAAGCTATTATGCCATGTTGTGTGTGTGTGTTTATATACTAACTGCGCGTGTGTGTATATATTATGTATATATTATATATGTATGTGTGTGTGTATATATTATGTATATGTGTGTGTTCTTTGTGTGTATAAACACAGAACACACAGAACAGCCTGAGATCACACACATACATAATATATACACACAGTTAGTATACACACATACAGAGAGAAAGAAAAAAGAAGATAACAGAGAACACTCATACAAATATACACAGCAAAAGAATAGAGACACACAGAACTGTATAAACACACATACCTCAGGCTAAAAGATGGATACACACACAAAAACAAAAACAGCCCCCCCAGCCACACACCCATCAACATACGTATAATCATATTCGTGGTTGTGTGTACATCAAAAAACACACATACAGAAACAGCCCCCCAGCCACACACGTGCACTTGTGTGTGTATTCTTTATTTTTTTTTTTTTGCTTTATTTTTTTTATCCCTTTCTTTTTCTCTCCATCTTTAAAATCTATGTGTGTGTACATCTCTGTTTGATGTTTGGTGTAAATTTTATTTTTGCAATTAAATTTTAAGATAATTAATCATATTTTATATAAAATTTTAAGATATAAAATACTGATAAAATTGGATAATGTTGGTCTATATGGTAAAAAAAAAAGTATAATTTAAAGTTATATCAATTTTTTATTTTATATGTCAAATTGTAAAAAAATATATCAATCTTGTGTGTTTACAATTTTTTTTTGCAATATTAATGAATATTATTGTATTTTAATCTTAATATTATTTACACCGTGACTGTAGGCACGGGTATACGCTAGTAATGTTATAAAATTTTCAAAAATAATTTAAAAAATAATTTTTTTGTAAGATAAATATTAATTATATATAAAAATTTTAATAAATAGACAAATATTTTTTGGAAAAATAGTGTTTTAAGTAGTTATTTATTAAATATATTATAATAATTTTAAATAAAAAGCTTAATATTTGTATTTTAATTAGTTCTTATTTGTATTTTAATTAGTTCTTTTTTATATAAAAATTAATTTATATAATTTTATTTATATTTAATTAAATTTAATTAATGAAATTATTTTTTAAAAATTTTTACATTTAAAATAATTTAATTTTATTTAAATTTTAATACATAATTTTAATTTTTTAATTATTATTATTTTAGTTTTTAGATTCTTACATGATTTTAAATAATTTATTTTTAATTTAATTTTATTTAAATTATAATATATAATTTTTTATTTTTATTATAAAAATTAATTTTGTTACGGGAAGCCTTGTCGTTGATTTGTGACGGGGTTCCTGTCATTAATCAATGACAGTAACCCGTCACAATTAATAAATTATAATATATATGTTTTATTTTTTTATTTAAAAAAATAATTTAGTGACTGGTTGTCCCGTCGTTGATTTGTGACGGTGTTCTCATCGATAATCAGTGACGATAACCCCATCATAGATTAGGAATTAAAATAATTCAATTTTACTTAAATTATAATATATAAATTTTATTTTAAAAAATAATTTCATGACGAGTTGCCCCATCGCTGATCTGTGATAGGGTCCTGTCGCTAATTAGTGATGGTAACCCCATCATAGATTAGGAATGAACATAATTTAATTTTATTTAAATTCTAATATATAATTTTATTTTTTTATTTAAAAAAAATTTAGCGACAAGTTGCCTCGTCGCTAATCAGCGACGGGCATCCCGTCACAGATTAGGAATTAAAATAATTTTATTTTATTTAAATTTTAATATATAATTTTTATTTTTTATAATTAAAAAATGTTTTAGTAACAGGTCTACCCGTCGTTGATCTGTGACGGGAGAACCCCGTCACTAATTAGCGATAGGGATTTTCGTCGCAAATCTACGATGGGAAGCCCTCGTCGTTGATTTCGTCACTAAAATTGTCCGTCACTAAATCCGTGACTAAATTTCTGCGACGCCAGTTTTAGTGATGGATTTTCCTATTTTAGTGACGAATTTTTCTGTCACTAAATTTGATTTTTCTTGTAGTGTTTTGCCTTATAATACAAGTACTTTTTTTTTCTCAATGAAATTTAACATTTTCTGAACTTGTGCCTCTTGCTTTAAATTTTTCCACGACTCAAGCCAATTAAACTTGGAGTTTAAATAAGACTTGACGAGAAAACACTTGAACCAATCTTCATGATATAACTTAAAACGAGCTATAGGAAGCTTCTGTATACCGAGATAAGCTCAAGAGTATAACTTGGAAGAAATCTTCAGAATATAAACTCGGAATGAATCTTTCGAGTTATGTTTAGATAGACCCAAAAAATTCCCAGCTCGCAACTAACAAACTTGAAATAGCTCGTCATTGATGGACATAATAATTAATAATCAAGATGTCTAGTAGGTCGCGAACAACCATACTTAGGCAAATAATTGCAAACCTCAGCTAACATGTCCTGACGAAATAATATCTAGGTTATATTGAAAATCCTGCTGATATATATGCCTAGTTAGATTGTACTGCGATCTCGGCTAGCCTATCATGGCTCCCATTTGACTGACTTGCATTGCCAAGCTATATGTCCAGATGGATCATAGGTTGATCCCAACTAACATACCATAACTTTTTACAAGTTTAACTGATCGAGAAGGAACACCCAAGTAGGTTGCAAACCATGACTTGAATCAAGATGAAAGGATCTCAGCTAGTGAACCTTCTACTTGAATTGCCAAGCTATATGTTCAGGTGGATCATAGGCTGATCCTAGCTAACATACCATGGCTTTTTACAAGTTTAATGAGCCAAGAGGGAACACCCAGGTAGGTCGCAGACCATGATTTAAGTCAAGATGAAAGGACCCCAACTAGTGTACCCTTAGCTCGAAATCATTTACGGAAGTGGTTGCTCAATAGGTACCAAACCATGACATTAGGTTAAGATGAATGGTTCTCAGCTCGCAAACCATGACCTGGGGGAGGACCAAGATGAATGCTCAGTTGAGCCACAAACCATAGCACGATGACTAAGATGAGTGGGCCCCAGCTTGCAGACCATGGTATCTCTACCCCCAATCTCAAGGATGTTCAATCGAACATCAATAAGGATAAAGTACAATGAATGAAAATTCATAAATTCCAATCAGAATTATGAAAGTTAATTGCAATAAAAAGTTGAAACATAAGTAACAACAATTACATTCATTGGAAGTAAAGATGGAGGTGCTCTGCATTCCAAGCACGTGGGAGAATAGCCCCATCCATATTTACCAAGTGATATGCTCCATTTCCCAAATCTTCTCTGACAACAAAAGGCCCTTCCCAGTTAGGACGAAGTGTGTTGTCACTGTCCTTGCGAGCTCTGGGAAGTATCAGGCACAATACAAGATCTCCGATATTGTAATGTCGAACCCGGACCTTTTTTTTTTGTAGTACCGCGCCACCCTTTGTTGATAAATGGCAACTCTCATGCGAGCTATGTCTCTTACTTCCTCAAATAGGTCTAGGCTTGCTGCTAGCAACTCGTCATTGTCGTTTGGAAGGAAGGTAGCCCTTCGCTGGTTAGTCACTTCGTGCTCTGCTGGGATCATAGCTTCGGACCCATACATAATTGAGAACGGGGTCTCCCTCGTGCTACTTCGAGTTGTCATTCGATAGGCCCAGAGCACCATTTGCAGCTCGTCCACCCAGGCTCCCTTTCTGGCCTCAAGCTTTGTCTTCAAGATTTGCTTGATTATTTTGTTAATAGCCTCGACCTGTCCTTTGGCTTGAGGGTGGTCCATGACCGTGAAACTCTTCTGGATCCCCAGCGATTCACAGAATTGGATGAACTGCTCATTCGTGAACTGAGTTCCGTTGTTTGTGACTATTTGCTTTGGAACTCTGAACCTGCAAATGATGTTATCCCACATAAAATTATGTACTTTTGAGCTGGAGATCTGCGCGAGCTCTTTGGCTTCTGCCCACTTGGTGAAGTAGTCAACTGCCATTATAGCATACTTACACCCTTCGTGGCCTGTTGGAAGTGACCCAATCAGATCCATACCCCAGATAGCAAAAGGCCACGGGCTGTCCACTGGCATATTGTAAGTAGGCTGGTGAAGCTCGTGAGACTTTAGGAAATCTCTGGCACTTGTCACACTTCTTGACCAGCTCTATTGCATCTTATTTTATTGTGAGCTTATAAAATCCTTGTCGAAGTGCCTTCTACGCCAGTGATAGTGCCCTGACATGATTACCACAATGGCCCGCATGAATCTCTTCTAGCACAGTTTGAAAGTTAGGGCCATCGATACATCTCAAAAGTGGGGTTGTGAACCCTTTCCTATATAGCCTATCGTCATAGACACAATACTGAGTTGCTCAAGCTCGCAATCGGTGTGCCTCCATCTTATCTTCTGGTAGCTTCCTATTTTGCAAATAATTCAGAATGGGATTCATTCATGAGCCTCGGGGCACATTGATTACCATCATTTTAGCTCGTTCTTCAGTGCTTGGGGTAGCCAAGAACTCTACTAGTATAGCCCATAGAAACTCCGTATCTTAGGCAGTTGCCAGACGGGCCAGTGCATCTACATGAGAGTTCTGAGAATGAAGAATTTGGCGTATTTGATATTCTTGAAGGAACCTAGGAGCTCGCGTACTTTCTAAAAGTATGCCTCCATTTTCAAGCCCCCGACCTGGTATTATCATCGTATCTGATTTACAACTAGCTAAGAATCGCTGAAAAATTACAAGGACCTCAGCTCGCACCTCCTTCGCTAAGCGAAGTCCTGCCAATAGTGCCTCGTACTCAGTTTCATTATTAGAAGCTTGGAAATCGAATCTTAGGGCATAGAGGATCCTGTGACCCTTGGGGCTGATCAACATGACTCCAACTCCAGCCCCCTGCTCACTTGATGACCCGTCCACATATAGGTCCTAGGACGGTCCTTGCGAGCACTCCGCTTCCTTTTCAATTGGGCAACGAACTCAGTAATAAAATCTGCCAGCGCTTGCCCCTTAATCGCCGTCCTCAGTTTATACTTTATATCGAACTAGGCAAGCTTAATAGCCTACTTCAGTAAGTGACTTGAGGTGTCTGGCTTTTGCAAGATCTGCCTCAACAGGTACTTTGTCAGGACCTCAATCTGATGAGCTTGAAAATAAGGCCGCAGCTTCCTTGATGCCATTACTAGGTAATACGTAAGTTTTTCCATCGATGTGCACCTTGTCTCTGCATCCACTAGGCTCTTGTTGACATAATATACGGGGTACTGCACCCTATCCTTCTCCTGAATGAGGGTTGCACTGAGAGCATGTTGAGACACTCTCAAGTATATAATCAGCTTTTCTCCGTCGTTGGGCTTGGTGAGTAGCGAAGCTCGTCCCATATACTCCTTCAATTGCTAGAAGGTAACCTTACATTCTTCCATCCACTAGAAATCTCATGCCTTTTTTAGCACCCCGAAGAATGGGACGCATTTATCAGTTGCTTTGGAGATAAATCGGCTTAGGGCAGCAATCTGGTCGTTGAGACTTTGCACATCTTTTATCCGTATGGGTGACCTCATATCTAGCAAGACTCTTATTTTTTTCGGATTAGCCTCGATGCCTCTATTATTCACCATAAAACCCAAAAATTTTCTAGAGGCCACCCCAAAAGCACACTTATGTGGGTTGAGCTTCATCTGATAGCTCCTGAGGATGTTAAACATCTCCCCCAAAATCATGAGCATGATCAGCTACCTACTCTAACTTTACCAGCATGTCATCAACATAGACCTCCATGGTCTTGCTGATCAGTGCCTCAAACATCATATTCACCAACCTCTGGTAGGTCGCTCCAGCATTCTTCAGCCCAAAGGGCATCACTTTGTAACAATACAACCCCTGATCGGTGATAAACGATGTGTGCTCCTCGTCGCTAGGGTTCATGGGGATCTAATTATAGCCCGAATAAGCATCCATAAAGCTAAGGAGCTGGCGACTGGCTGTTGCATCCACGAGCTGGTTGATCCTAGGGAGAGGAAAACTGTCATTTGGGCAAGCTTTATTCAGGTCGGTGAAGTCGACACAGGTCCTCCACTTCACGTTCTTCTTCTTTACCAAAATTGGGTTGGCTATCCAGATTGGGTAGTGGGCTTCTCTAATAAACTCGCTCGCCAAGAGCTTGTCTACTTCTTCTTTAAGAGCAGCATAGCGCTCAGGAGTCATCGGCCTCCTCTTCTGACTCACTGGCTTATAGTTGGGGTCAACATTGAGCTTGTGCGACATAACTTCTGGGGCTATCCGTACCATATCCTCGTGATTCCATGCAAATACATCGAGGTTAGCTTTAAAGAAATTGGTGACTTGGGATTTTACCTGGGGAGCCAGATTCTTTCCCAGCTTGAGGCATGCACACTATTCCTAGCCATACCAAGAAGTGGAGAGAAATATTCCATATACAGTGATGCATCTCTTTCAGGATTGGGATGCGTATTGATGTAAGAGGGGTAAGTTAATCCTTATGCTTCAAGATAATTGAAGAAACATCAGGTAAATCACCCTACTCATGATTTGGAGTTGGCAGCGGTAGTATTTGCATTCAAGATATGGCGACATTACTTGTACAGTGAGAAAGTTGAGATTTATACAGATCACAAGAGTCTACACTACCTTTTATCCCAAAAAGAATTGAGTATGAGGCAAAGGATTTGGGTCGAGTTATTTAAAGACTTCGATTACAGGATTTATACCATCTAGGAAAGGCTAATGTGGTAGTCGATGCTTTAAGTAGGCGAGGAGATTCTATGGCTATGATGATGGTTCAAGAATGGAAGTTATTGGAGCAATTGAGTGCTTTATCAATTTTGTCCACAGAGTATAGTTCAGTGATGAGTTGTGCCTATATGAGAGTACAACTAGAGTTATTTAATCTTCTTAAGACCCAACAATTGAAAGATGAGAGGTTGGCCCAGATCTTAGATGATATTGAGAAATTTTCCCCTTTGGGATATACTCTACGAAGTGATGGTATACTCTTATTCCAAGGACGTATTTTTATACCCGATGATGAAAATCTTAAACAAGAGATTTTGAATGAAGTGCACAAGACTCGGTATACTATTCATCCAGGTGCTATGAAGATATACCATAACCTAAAGCGACAGTATTGGTGGAGTGGTATGAAGAGAGATGTAGCTAAATATGTTTCACAGTGCTCAGTATGCTAGCAAGTTAGAACGGAGCATTAGAAACCCACAAGGTTATTACTTCCATTACCTATTTCAAAGTGGAAGTGAGACAATATTGTTATAGATTTTGTGATGGGATTACCCATAACGACAAGAGGCCATGATGCTATATGGGTGATTGTGGATCGTTTGACCAAGTCAGCCTATTTTTTTCCTATTAAGAAGACTTACCCACTGAATAGATTTGCAAGAATTTATATTGAAGACATCGTAAAATTGCATGGTGTTCCATCCAGTATTGTATCAGATTGAGATCCTTGTTTTACTTCTCATTTTTGGGGAGCTTTGCATGATGCATTACGATCTCAGTTGAAGTTTAGTACATCATTTCATCCATAAACAAATGGCCAATCAGAGAGGACTATCAAGACTCTGGAAGATATGTTGAGAGCTTGCGTTCTAGACTTCCAGGGTAGTTGGGATGAGCATCTACCTTTGATAGAATTTGCTTACAATAATAGTTTCCATTCAAGTATTGGGATGTCACCATACATGGCTTTGTATGGTTGACTGTGTCGATCGCCAATATGTTGGGAAGAAATTGGTGATAGAGCTTTATTAGGTCTTAAAATTATTGAGCAGACAACGAAAAATATCCGAGTTATTAAAGCCAGAATGAAAACAACCCAAGACAGATAGAAAAGCTATGTAAATAAGCGGCAACGAGATCTAGAGTTTGAAATGGGTGACCATGTTCGGTTGAGACTCATGCCTATAAAAGGAGTATGAAGATTCAACATAACAGAGAAGCTTAGTGCCCGTTACATTGGTCTGTTTGAGATTTTGAAGTGGATAAGGACTTTGGCATATGAGTTAGCTTTGCCACCCTAATTATCCCATATTTATAATGTGTTTCATGTTTCGATGTTGAGGAAGTATGTGCCACATCCTCAACACATAATTGATTTTCAAACTCTTGAAGTTAGAGAATATGTATCTTATGAAGAGATGCCTATCAGTATTTTAGAGTGAAACGAAAAGATTTTGAGGAACTGATCAAATCCTTTTGTAAAGGTGCAATAGTAGCGACACTTGTCAGATGAGGTGACATGGGAATTAGAAGAACTCGTTATTCGAGTAACCAGATACGAATTTGGAAGACCAAATTCTTTTAAGGAGAGGAGAAAATGTAACGACTCGTTAGAGGACCCATAATTTATTTAAATCATTTAATGGTCTATTTAATGTTGTGTTAACAGAAATTCCCAATTAAATATTTAAGGTGTCAATTTAAGAATTTTTAAATAAGAGAATAGTATTTAAATTATGTGAAAATTAAATGCAAGGGCATGAAGGTAATTGTAAGAGTTTTAATAATAATTTCTTTTATTAGAAATTATTTATTAGTGATATTATGTATTTAAGGGAGAATCCATGCATGAGAAGGTTTAGGATTGAAGTCTCCAAGTTATAATAGGAGAATGAGATATGGCTTCTAGGACTTCTTATGTGTGTATATAAGTCTCATAAGCCTTAGCTTTCTTCACGTTATGAAGAACAAAGAGTTCAAGAGATAGCAGTGTCTTGCATAAGAGAGTTTCAAGTTTTGTTTGAGTTTATCAAGATCGTAAGGCAAGTATCTTCTCTGTAATCCCTTCCATTACAGGTTCTTATCAGTTCGTTTTTAGATTATTAAAGAACTCTTATTTGAGTTTTCAGTTTTATAACAGTCAGAGATATACATATTTATATGCGTATATATCAACATACAGTGTTAGTGCCCTAATGCTAGATTTAGATGGCATCTGGCATTTACATTTATGGGACTAATGATGTAATCCTTGCAATATGTAATAAAATATGTTTTCATATTTAAGGTCATATCTTCATTCATAGCTCTCCAATCATTAATATGAATGAGTCCTTAAATTTCCTGTTGAATGTCTTATTCTTAACTATTAAGAATATGTGACAATTGACCTTTGCAAGAAGGATGTCTTAATGGTTATTCCCAGTCCTTAGACTTCTCAGATGAGGATTGTGATTAGTCGAGTACGGACTGACACATGGGATACTATCTTTGATTAATATGAGATGCTAATGATAAAGGATGGCGAGCCGCATGCCATAATTCATGAGATGGACATAGTATACATGTGGGTAGGTGTTAGTAGAATGCTTATTGAATATGATGCACGAGATAGAACACATGGATCAAAGGATCTATGATCTATCACAGGTAGGAATGGCAATTCGGGTTGACGGGTCGTAATCGTGTCGTGTCATGACACACGTATAACACGTATCAGGCTAACTCGAACACGACCCGTTTAATAATCGTGTCAAATTTCTTAAACCCGAACACGACACATTTATTAAACATGTAACACAACACGACCCGTTTAACCCGTTTAATTAAAAGTGTCGTGTCGTGTCACCTGTTAACCTGTTTAATTAAATATGTCGTGTTGTGTCACCTGTTAACCTGTTTAACCCGTTTAATTAAACATGTCGTGTCGTGTCACCTGTTTAACCCGTTTATAACACACGACACGACACGATACGGTAACCCACTTATTAAATAGACACGACACTACACGTTATCTCACTTATTAAACAGACACGACACGTTAACACGAATAAAAACATATTAACACGAATAAAACATGTTTAACCTGTTAAAATAGGAATATTCTCAATAATTAACACATAATAAAAGTCATCTAATATACAAAATAAAATACAATCATTCCAACAATAAAATAAAATACAATCATCCAACAATAAAATAAAATGTTCTAAATTAGATATTACACAATTTAATCAACAGTGAAAGAATTAGAGCATTGAATTGAAGGAGTGTTTTCCTTAGAAATATCCAATTGAATGATATCTTCAGTCAGTTCCACCGTATGTAACTCGGAATTTTCTGCAAGAAAAATATTTATATAAACAATCATCAACATTTTTCATTCATTAAAAATAATGAAGAAAATAAAATAATAAATTTTGTAAAACAAACTAGAAAGAAATATCACCGATCTCTCCAAACATCCAATCTCTAGTGCATATGAGTGCCCCCACTATTTCAGGTTTGAGAGAACTGCGATACTGATTAAGGACTCGACCACCAGTACTGAAAGTGGACTCAGAAGCAACTGTGGAAACAGGAATACTTAAAATATCTCGAGCCATAAAAGCAAGTTCTGGATACCGATATTGATTTTCTTTCCAATAAGATAAAATATCCAAATTTACTTCTTCATCAATGCTTGCCTCTTCCAAATATAAGTCCAAATGTGATTTTTGAGTTCGAGTTTGATCTTTACTTCGAAATGAATCAAATTCCTAATAAGTTAAAATATGAAAATAATTAATAATAAGTATTTACAACCACATATAAACAAAATGGAATGGAAATTGGAAGCAACCTAATTAATAAGTAGGAAAAATAATATATTACCTTAAACAAACCCTTTTTAAATGATGACTCTTCTTGGTTGGAATCACTATCTTTGCTTTGAGAGGCTGGAGTAGGAGATGGAGACACTTTGTACTCATCATAAATTTCATGCAACTTTGAACTGACATTGTCAAATTGTGGTGAGTCAACTCCATACATTTTTTCATAAGCCCAATTCACAAATTGAAGATTGTATCGGGGATCTAGTATCACTGCAATGGCTAAAATCATACTAAATTCGGACCAATATTTTTCGAACTTTGTCATCATCAAATTAGCCATATTTTTCAAGTACACATCTTCTGAATCCATGTGCTCTTTCAACATCATGTATGCCGTAAAGATAGAAGGAAAGTACAAGTTAGCAGTAGGATACCTTAACCCCGAAAACACACAAGTAATGTCATAAAAGACACTCAAGAAACTGCTAATTTTCTTAACTTTATCCCATTCAAATTGAGATGGACAACTCTTATAATTTGAATCACTTATTTCTAAGTGGTTGAAGGCCCGTCTGTAGAAAAGAGCACTCTCAAGCATAAGATAAGTAGAATTCCACCTTGTAGGAACATCTTGTCTCAAACCCTTCTTAGCATTCAAAGACAAAAACTTCACACATTCTAAAACTTTCTGCTTTCTCACTTGTGATCCTCTAACATACTTGATACTTTCCCTAACTTTGTGAATAGAATCATCAATTTCTTTCAATCCCTCTTGCACAACCAAATTCAAAACATGAGCACAACATCTAAGATGGAAAAATTCTCCTTTACAAACAAGTGGCTTTTTTAAGTTCAAATTCCTTTTCAATAAGCTTACAAAAACATCATTAGCTGAAGCATTGTCCAAAGTAACACAAAATATTTTCTTCTCTATTCCCCAATCTGATTCTAAAATCAAACCAACCTTTTCACTCAAAGCTACACCACTATGTGGAGGTGGCATAAAAGAAAAATTCAATATTTTTTTCTGTAAAACCCAATCATTATCAATAAAATGGACAGTAACAGCAATATATCCATCTGTAGTGATAGAAGTCCACAAATCAGAAGTCAAACACAACCTTCCTGGTGCCTCTTTAAGTACACATTTCAGTTTATCCTTCTCCTTCTTATACATTTTTAGCAAATCAGACTTCAAAGTATTTCTAGAGACAAGTGTAGCATTAGGATTAAGGTAAGAACAAAATGCCCTAACACCAGCATACTCAACAAAGGACAATGGCAAATCATGCATAACAATGGCAGCCACAATCAACTCTCTAAACTTATCAGGATCAAATTTAGTGGATCTCATTGACATATCTTTGTTCAATAGCAATTGCCCAATATCAACAATGTCTTTTCTAACACAACTTTCACTATGGCGCTTAAGATTACCAGTCCCATACTTGCTTTCACAAATAAATATGGCACCACATTTTTTACATTTGCACCTTTGCTTCCCATCCACTGATTTCTCTATTAGTTTATCAAAAAACATCCACACTTGTGAAGTTAACTTCCTCTTGCGCTTTCCTTTACTATCTATTTTCAAAGTTCCATCAACTTTTGATTCTTCTAACTCAATCACATTATCATCATCTTCATGTGCGCCTAATGAAGAACCGAACTGTAACTCAAGATTAACTTGAATGCCATCGGGATCCATCTGCATATAGACATGACCTCATACTAAATTATACAAAACAATCACCTAAACAATCCTCATAAGAATACGGGACAATATGTAAATGCCTTCTACTTTGTATGATTTGACACTGTATCTAATTTTAAACCAAAAAAATAACATAATCAAATAACATAAGTAAAATTATAAATATGCAAAGGAGTACTGGAACCATATATGGCACTCCAAATATGGTTCCAGTACTTGCAACTTCATAAACTTGGAAAAGCAGAAGGCTAAAATTATAACTTCATAAAATTATAATTGCATTGGTGTTCACCAGAAAGGTTTTCCACTGAGATGTTAAGGGTATGGCTCGTGAGGTTCTTCGACCAAGTTACGATTACATTGCTTGAAAAATCTGCAACCTTGGCTTCGTAGACACAGGTGATACATTGCCAAGACACAGGTGAAAAATCTGCAACCTTGGTTCTTCGCTAGGAGGTTGATACATTGCCAAGACCCAAGGCTTTTCTTTTCATACAAAATCTGATTGAGATATGACGCACAACATTTCTGGTTTATGGAGCCTTAAGCCTTTGCATCTAAGCAGATCTACAATTCGTAGATCAACTTCAATGCAATCCGTACGTAGCAGTTAACAATTTGGTTAATTAGCACATGTATATGACTCATACATACATGGGTCAGAAGCAGAAGGCTAGAAGCAATGACAATGGAGAACATAAAGTCAATAACACAAGAACAGAACAAAAAAAGAATTCAAGAAGACTAAACCTTTGATTTGAAGCTTTGAAATTTGAATGTGAATGAATGAAGAAGAAACAAACAGTAATTGAAGCAACGACGTTTGCAGTGGCAATGGCGGGGCTGGAGTAGTTTTGGTTTCCAACTAATAGGGTTGGAGCAGTTTCCAACTAATTGCAATCGCAAATCGGAAATGAGAATTGGGGCTGGAGCGGTTTTGGTTTCCAATTAATATTTAGTTATTACATAATATTTAGTTATTTGGTTATTACATAAAATAACTAATATTTAGTTATTTAGTTATTACATAATATTTATTTATTACATAAAATATTTAGTTATTTGGTTTCTGACTAATATTTAGTTATTACATAATTATTTAAATTACCATAATTAATTATAATAGTTAATAATTATAATCGTACATCTGATATCATTTTGTTTTATTATTTTATCAATCAACTGCAATCCTCCACAATAAATACAAAAAAATAAAAAAAATAAAAAAATTGATAACAACTTGGAAAAGGCCTGTAACTCAATTCTCATTATGCAGTTTAATAAATTATACAAAAAGTCAAAAAATATATATATATATAATTCTCCCACGATAGCTTCGGATTATGCAGCTTAGTGTTAATGATAATTGCCGAACATGTCGTATCCAAGTTCATCGACGTTTGCTTCTGGGATGACTGGGTTCGGATCATGTTGAACATTTTGAACTTGCATATTATTAACCTCCTTCAAAAAGGCTACATAAACTTGTAGATTATTAACCTAAAAATCACACATAATTAGAAAATTAATCTAAAAACGCAAAAATCACACATATATCTTTTGATGAAAATGAGATGTCGTCTATGAAGACCACGGCTTCGTTAAACCTCAAGACCTTGAAATGACACGATAAGGTATCAACCGTATAAAGACATCTCGTCTTGACAGTGGAGAACACAGGATTGAAAAATATGAAATTTTTTTCAATGAAAGATTAAATATATGAATCAAGTTGTTCGTCATACCTGTCGTTGGAGGGCCAAAATTTTGGATACACAGCCATATATGGGATCTTAAAACCTGGCTTGAGCTTCATATGAGAGTGTAATGGCAGCCGTTGAACGATCACTTACCGAAAGCCCGGGCAGGAGTTTAGAGGCATTTCTGGCACCAAAAATTGTGTGGATAGCTGCAAATTCTTGTTTACTAGTGTAATAAGGGGCAAAGATACATCCTTGGATGCATCTTCTTCTCAAGAACTTACAGGCACCGCATTGGGAACGGGATGCTGGAGTTGAGGGAGCAGCATCGGCAACAATAGCTGAGGGAGTAGCATCGGCATTAATAGCGCTGGTGGCAATGGTAGCTAGCAGAAGGAAGATAATGGTGGTATTTACTCTTTGTTTTTGGACAAAAAGCAAAAGAGCTATCGATTTTCGTCTAACCTTGAGCAAGATGGACGGGGTTCGATTATATGACGGACTCGACAATCGACATGGAAGCAGACACTCCGCAAAACCAGCCACAAAATCAGAAAGGCTGGAGAGAAACATGCAGAGGAAATTCTGAAAGGTTGCTGGGACCTCGCAAGTCGCGACAACATCTGAACGCACGCATAAATTACAAAAAGTTGTTGGAACAATAATGGAAGAAATTAGAATAAATTAATTGAAATTAATAGAACAATAATGGAATATTTTTTTTAATTTTTTTTATACATTTTCTAAAAATTTGCGACAACTAATTTTATTTTAAGTGACATTTTCTAAAAATTTATTTTAATTAAAATTCAATGATACAAAATTTAATTTTAATTCGTTCCAGTACAAGATTCGGCGAAGGCATGGAATGGTTGCACTAATTTCATTTATTTTTAAATAATATTTGCTCACTTAAAAATATAATATAATAATAATATATGAGAATAATTTCACTGTAGAATTCACCATCATCATGTGGCATGTCAATTGCCAAGTTTCTACCACCACCTTCTCCTAACTTTCCTTAGTTTATGATCTCTGAATATCAAAAGCACCAAAATTAAGTTAGACTCAATCATAGTATACATGGCCTTTGAAACATAAAGACCCATATGACATTTAAATACATATATTTTGAAATTGAAAGTGCATCAAAAACACCAAAATTAAGTTAAACTCAATCATAGCATTCATGGCCTTTGAAACATAGAGACCCATATGTCATTTAAATACATATATTTTGAAATGGAAAGTGCTTGAAGCTTACTGAAATATAAAAAAGAAAAGCTCATTTCAAATGCTTTTATATTTTTGGGGGTTGTGTATGATGCCAAGATAAGAAGAGGCTCCACATTTTTTTTTTTTATAAATGCCACTTTTAACAGCCAAAGAATCCGATGCCACTACTAGGGGATGAATGATGTTAATCCCAACATTTAGTTATTTTGTAAAGTTTATAACTCTTAATATTAATATTTTTTTCTAATCTTTATACATTTAGTTATTTTTTAGTTATCATTTATAGATGTAATTGAGTTGATTGTCTAAACTAATTAAAAAATAAATTTAATTATTATAAACTTTTTTTTATTAAATTCAAATTGGATTTGACCATAGCTAATATCTCATAATTATTGATTGAAGATCTAATTTGGAGGAATGATATAACATCAACTAATAATTGTCCAAATAGATTTAGTAATTTACTATAAATTATAATAAAATATATATGTATATTAGATTTATTTAAAAAAATAAATAACATAGTTAAATTTTAAACCTATTTGCTATTTAAATTTATGACTCATAGTGCAAGAGATTAATAGTTTGAATTTTGTCATCCTCTTGCATTAATTCTCTCCCTCTATATATATATATATCATTTTATAATTTTTATAACATTGAGATCCAGAAACTTAAAAATTTATATATTAGATCCACTAATTATAAATATTAAATTATAATCATAAAATTTTAGAATATATAATATTTTTTAATATTATAATTATTTTTAATTTATTTTTGTAAATTAATCTTAAACGTGTCATTTCGTGTATAATTGTGTTAACGTATTCAGATCAACCCACTAACCCTTTTAATTAAACATGTCATTTCGTATATAATAATGTTAACGTGTTCGGGTCAACCTGTTAACCCATTTAATTAAACGTGTCATTATGTGTCTAAACAGGTTAGGCGGGTCAACCCGCCTAAGACACGAAAATAACCGTGTCATAAACGGGTTGACCCGTTTATGACCCAAACCCAATTAGCCCCAACCCTAATCCGCTTAACTTCGTGTCGTGTCGTATCATGTAATCGGGTCGTGTCAAAAATTGCCAGCCCTAATCACAGGCTTCGATCGTGTTATTGGTCCTTAGACCAAAAGTAATACAATTGTCTTGTATGACAATGTCAGGAATTTGTCATTGCTAAGTACCATTCGATTACCAGGTGGGAGATGCACTGTGTGGTTCTTGAGCAGTAGCGTATGTAGACAGGTGATTGCTAATGGGATCCGTCAACCTCTAGCGTGAGGTGAACATCCTATGCGATCAGTAGTAGTTGTGGTTGTATAAATCCCTGGCTAGGATACACATGATTGAAAAGGTGTTTCTAATGTCGAAAGATGTTTCGATGTGTCATCTCAATCACACAACACTAGATCAATCCATGACTCTCACTCGATCAGAATATTAATCGATGAAAGGATTATAGTACATGGGAATCGGAAGCCTAAACAGGTTTTCAAGAAGTATGACTTCGTTACTGGTAGGATTGTCCTGACAGAATGCTAGTTTTCACTTAGGGTCTTTCAAGTTATATCGAGGAAATGGAGAGATCCTCATTGTAGACCAAAGTATTTGGTTGGCGTCAAAGAGTTTAATGTGTCTCGATTGCTACTTAGTGGTGAATCTAAAAGGTCACACGCATATCCAAGTGTAGTGGTTAGTTAAGTGATGAAAGTTATAATCTTCATTAAGGGTTAATGATTTTTATTGGGATATTAATAATGGGAATGGTTCTCATTGGATAATTAATTCTTATATAATATTTTATGTATAATAGTTATACATGTATTATATTATATTGAGAGAATTAATTTAAATTTAACATATGAAAATTAAAAGAGAATTTCCATTATCTATATAATATATATGATATATTATGTGAAAAAGAAAATAGCTTTTTTATTATATATATATAATATATATGGAAAAGAAAAGGGCACCTTCAATATATAATATATTTGATATATTATATGGGCAAAGAAAAGAGCACTTCAAATAATATACATAATATATTATTAAAAAGAAAAATGCACTTCCATTATATTTAATATATAATATATTTTATTAAAATGGAAAGAGGACTTCAAATAATATATATGATATATTATTGAAAAGAAATATACACTTCCATTATATATAATATATAATATATTTTATTAAAAATGGAAAGAACACTTTAAATAATATATATAGTATATTTTATTGAAAAGAAAAATGCACTTTCATTATATATAATATATGTGGTATATTATATTGAAAATAATATGGCCATCTCCTCCTATATAAGTAGGTGATCATGAAGAGAAATGAATGTGTGAGAAATCATTTGACCATAAGCTCTTATCCTTCTTATTCTAGTTGGAATTCTCTTGGCTATTACTCTCATTTATGCTCTTAATTCCATTGTTATTAGTGTAACAAGTCCAACCTAGTTGAGAGTATTAGTTTTTGGAATCTATTTAGCTTTTATCTCCTACACTTAGCTTAGCTAGCACATAAGCTAAGTTGTAAGATTCATTCCCTACTTGGAGTGTGGACTAACTAGGCCCCTCGTGCTTTCGAGGGATGGTTCGGTCTAATCGGTTATCTGTTCGGAAGCTGTTGGTGTGCAACTGTTGCTATCTTGGAGAAGATTCCAACCTTTACACCGGACTACGAACCACTATGAGGTATATATGCTAAATCCGCTATGGCATGGTTTGATTTTGTATTGCATATGGTCATGAAAAACCAAGTCTTGCAAGGTGGTCTTGAACTTATTTCCATTGCATTCTTATTTATGTTTTTGAAAAAGTTTTAAAAACAATAAAACCCTTACATTAATACACTAAGAGTTGGCATTTCCCTTTAGTGGTATCAGAGCCTCGGCTCGGTTTCAATGACCTATGCTTGATGCATATTTCATTAACATGAAATTTATTTATATGCCAAATTCTTAAATGAGATTGAATAGATGGGTGATCATGGACTTGGTATAATTTGATTATATGGATGAATGTTATAGGTATTTAAGAAATGGTCTGTAATAATAATTATTTTTCATTCCATTTGGGACTGTAATGAGACATAAGTCTCCTTGTTATTTTTATTTTGTCTTAGAAAAATGTATAATATGTTTCTCTATGTAAAATGAAGATGAAGGCATCAAGAGTTAATGATTCTAAGGAGCAAGAAGGACGAGTGAAATGTTTTGTGCTCATGTGATGAGCATTGGTTATTTATCTCAATAAATGCTAATTAATTAAATCTGAGCCTTCCAGAGGCTCGGATTTAATTAATATGCATAAGTCCATGATCATCCTATTATGTAGGAGATGCATAATTAGAAAATTTAAATGTGCAAAGTGAAACCTCCAAAATAAATTTAGATTTATTTTGAATGTATGAGTTGGTTATGTATGAGATACATAATTAGAAAACTTAAATGCATGTGCAAAGTGAAATTTTCAATATAAATTTAGATTTATTTTGAATGTATGAGTTGGTTATGAGATGTATAATTGGAAACTTTAAATGCATGTGCAAAGTGAGATCTTTAAAAATGAAAGCCCAAAATCTTCCCAAATTGTGCAAACTTATATTAGATATGGTAAATAAGATTTATCATGACCCTCCACCGTCGTAGGAATTCGTCGCTCGATTGGGTGTGCCAAGATACCACCAAAGTGTTGAGGGTGCATTCCATGAGAGTTGATTGAATGTCCTATCCAAGCATGAGATGTTGTTGGTTACCCCACACGGAGATGGCCAACATACCATCAAAGTGTTGAGGTTATAGACATTTCAAGTGGTTCGCTAGATGAGATGGTGGGTCTTGTCTATGTTTGTCACTCTCCAACATACCACCAAAGCGTTGAGGAATAGGTGGCATATGGGTCAATGGATCAAACCTCACATGAGATGTGATAGGCAAAGAGTTGCCTACTCAACTATGTGGGTATCCCAACATTCCACCAAAGTGTTAAGGGGTATTCATGTAGGAGAAAACTTGATCACCCGCCACGAATCTCCTTTGGGATTCACATTTACCACCATGGGAAGTGTGGGATTTGAAAAAATTGAGTGGGAGGTACTATTTAGTTTGAGACCGAAACGTAATGGATGTGCAAGATTAAATCAAACTAACAATCGCTTATTTATTTATGTAGTTTTTTTAATATGGCAAACTCAAATCCTATTTTCGGTCTTTTGGACAAAAACATTTTAATTGAACCCGACTATATGGATTAGCTAAGTGAATCAAAAGTTGATTCGAGTAAGGAGCATAATAATGAGTCATTGGAGAGGTTTGTTCTTACCTTAGTGTCTGAAGACACTTATAAGAGAGAGTGTGGCCAATGGGAGCAAATGAGGGAGATGAATGGAAAGAATGAAGAAGTAGCTAGATATGAGATATCTAGGGAACTGTTTAGGTCTAGAATGGCAGAAGGCACTAATGTGGACGACCATGTCCTTAACATGATCAATTTGATTGATCAATTGGACTCATTGGGATTCTGCTTGAATGCTGATCTGAAAGTAGACCTCATTCTCCAATTGCTTCCAAATTCATTCACCTCATTCATTCTAAAACATCAAATGAACAATGTTGTGTGCACACTTCCTGAGTTGTTAAAGAGTTTAACAATAGCATAGGCCGAAATGAATGGAAAAAGCAGAGAAGGTGTTCTTACTATTGCTTCTTCCAATACTTCTGAGAGAAAGAATAGTTCTTTCAAGATCAAGAAGTTGGCCCTACAGAAAGACATCTCAAAGGGTAAGCACAAAGAGAAGGGATCAAAGGGAAAATGTTTCCACTGCCAAAAAGATGGGCATTGGAAGAGAAATTTCCGAACCTATATCTCTAGCTTGAAGGTCAAGCGCTTGGAGAACTAGGGTACAGGTATATCTTCCTTTTATGTTATTGAGATGATCAGTGTGATTGGTCATTCTTCCATCTCTTGGATTCTTGATTCAAGTGCAACTTCTCATATATGTGTTTGCATGTAGGATCTAAAAAGAAGTAGGCTGCTTGAGAAGCAGGAAGTTGTCCTCTTCATACTAAAAAGAATGGGAAATGGAGCTCTTGTAGAGCCATTAGCTATAGGGACAACTTATGTAACTCTTCATACTGGGCATGTATTAACTTTGAAAGACTTTTTATATTTACCTAATGTTTTTTGGAATGTAGTGTCCATTCCTAGACTTGTAAGGGATGGTTATGAACTATCTTTTTCTTCTAATTCATGTCAAATTCATTATGGTAATGAGGTAGTTGGCATGGGCATTATGGTGAATGGTCTTTATATTTTAGAGTTTCATGAAACTATCAGACAGAAGGATGTAAACGTTGCATCCATTAGCAGCGGGAAGCGTTCTCGTGATGACGGTGTTAACCTTAAACAACTATGGCATCTTAGACTATACCACATAAATGAAAGAAGGATTAGTGAATTAGCTAAAAGAGGATTAACTGATCCAGTAGGTTCTGAACCGGGGCCAACTTGTGAATCCTATCTCCTCGAAAAATTGGCTAAGTCACCATTTGTTGGACAAAGTGGGAGAGCCAGTGAGTTATTAGGGTTAATCCACATAGATGTATGTGGATCATTCTCTATAATGGTAAGAGGTGGTTATAACTACTTCATAACTTTTACTGATGACTTGTCATAGTATGGTTATGTATACTTAATGAAGTACAAGTCTGAAGCCTTTGAAAAGTTCAAAGAGTTTAAAACTGAAGTAGAAAATCAAACCAAAAAGAGTATTAAAATACTTCAATCAGATCGAGGTGGAGAATACTTGAGTATGAAGTTTAATGACTACCTCAAGGCCAATGGCATTATATCCCAGTTGACTCCTCTTACAACCCCATAGTTAAATGATGTTTCTGAGAGAAGAAACCATACTTTGTTGGACATGGTATGATCAATGATTGCTTTTGCTGATCTACCATTATCATTGTGGGGCTATGCTTTATGCATTGCTTTTGCTTTATGTATGCTATACGAAATATGGACTGGGAGACAACCCAGTCTTAAGCATGTTAAGATATGGGGTTGTCCTGCCTATGTTAAGAAACTCAAGACAGATAAGCTAGAATCTCGTTCTAGTAAAGGAAGATTTGTAGGGTATCTCGAGCATTGCAAAGGATACTACTTCTACTTTCCCCATGATCAAATAGTGTTAGTCAACAGAGATGCCATATTTCTGGAGAAAGAGTTTTTCCAGGGATGTGGCTTTGGGAAGACAGTAGAATTCGAAGAGGTATATTTTGAACGACAAGTCAAGCCTATTAAAGAAACCAATCTAGAACCTGTAAGTCCAAGTAGTGTCATTCCACGTGAGCCTCGTAAATCTAGTAGAATATCTTGTCCTTCGGAATGATATGGTTTTATTGTAGAGGAGATACATGAAGTATTCTTGTATGGAGATAATGACAAGATTTTGATCCTACTAACTACAAAGAGGTAATGTCAGACATTGACTCTAAGAAATTGCTAGAGGCTATGCAGTTTGAAATGGAATTCATGTATTCCAACCAAGTCTGGACTCTAGTGGATCCACCTAAAGGAATAGTTCCTATATGGTGTAAATAGATCTATGAGAGGAAGATTGGTCTTGATGTGAAGGTACAAACCTTTAAAGCATGACTAGTGGCAAAAGGATATCGTTAGAAACATAATATTGACTATGAGAAAACGTTTTCGCCAGTCGTAATTCTCAAATCTATCAGAATGATGCTAGCCATTGCCGCACAGTATGATTATGAGATTTGGCCGATGGATGTCAAAATGACATTCCTGAATGGTTATCTTGAGGAAGATATATTCATGGAACAACCTCGTGGTTTTGAATCTTCCAATGCAAATCAAGTGTGCAAACTTAAGAGATCCATTTATGGTCTTAAGCAAATCTCAAGGACTTGGAACATTCGTTTTGATAGTGAGATCAAAGAGTTTGGTTTCATTAGAAATTCGGATGAACCTTGTATATACAAGAAAGTCAGTGGAGCGTGAGAGATTTACTTATTTTGTATGTGGACGACATCCTCTTAATGGGGAAAGACATTGGCATGTTGATGTCAATAAAATTATTTTTGTCCAATAAATTCTCCATGAAAGATCTAGGAGAAGTGACCTATATCTTGGGAATTCGCTTCTATAGAGATAGAGTGAGGAGAAAAATAGGTCTCTCCCAGAGCCTGTACATAGAAAAGATGCTAAAGAGGTTTAGCATGAAAAATTCCAAGAAGGGATTTATAACTTTCAGGCATAGAATTCATCTCTCTAAGGAGATGTCTCCCAAGACACCCGAAGAAAGACAACATATGGAAATGATTCCTTATGCCTTGACTATTAGAAGTCTAATGTATGTTATGCTATGTACAAGGCCTGATATCGCATATGTTGTGAGTGTCACGAGTAGATATCAGTCCAATCCAGGTTTGAAACATTGGACAACAGTAAAGTGTATCCTTAAGTACTTAAAAAAGAGTAAGGATTTGTTACTAATGTATGGAGAAGGTGATCTCCATGTTGATGGGTTAACTGATTTAGATTTCCAATCTGATATGGATGATAGAAAGTCTACATTCGGGTTTGTGTTCGTCTGTTATGGTGGGGCAGTTACCTAGAAGAGTTCCAAATAAGAAATAACTGCAAACTTTACTACAGAAGCCGAATATGTTGCAGCATGCGATGCTGCAAAGGAGACTGTTTGGATGAGAAAGTTCATTGATGAATTAGAAGTGGTTTCATCCATTGAGTTGCCGATATCTTTATATTGCGATAGTAACGGGGCCATTACACAGGCCAAGGAACCCAGGTCTCACCAGACATCCAAGCACATCGAGCGACGATTCCATTTACTCCGAGAGATCATAGCACGTGGAGACATTCAACTGCAAAAGATTGCGTCATTGGAAAATGTCGCAGACCCACTGACCAAAGCACTATCACAAAGTCATCTTGATCGTCATCATGAGAAGATGGGTATTAGATACCAAGCAACGATTCAATAATGACCTATAGCTTGTAAATCAAGATTAGTGTAAGTGGGAGATTGTTAATGTTAGTGCCCTAATGTTAGATTTAGATGGCATCTGGCATTTACATTTATAGGACTAATGATGTAATCCTTGCAATATGTAATAAAATATGTTTTCATATTTAAGGTCATGTCTTCATTCATGGCTCTCCAATCATTAATATGAATGAGTCTTTAGATTTCCTGTTGAATGTCTTATTCTTAAGTGTTAAGAATATGTGACAATTGACCATTTGTAATAAGGATGTCTTAATGGTTATTCCCAGTCCTTAGACTTCTCAGTTGAGGACTATGATTAGTCGAGTACGGACTAGCACATGGGATACTACCTTTGATAAAAATGTGAGATGCTAATGATGAGTCACATGACATAATTCATGAGATGGACATAGTATACATATGGGTAGGTGTTAATGGAACGCTTACTGAATATGACGCACCCAATAGATCACATGGTTCGGAGGATCTATGATCTATCACAGGTTTCAATCATGTTACTAGTTCTTAGACCAAAAGCAACACAATTGTCTTATATGATGGTGTCAGGAATTTGCCATTGCTAAGTACCATTTGGTTATCGGGTGGGAGATGCACTGTGTAGTTCTTGTGTAGTGGCGTATATATGGAAACATGTGATTGCTACTGGGATCCGTCAACCTCCGGCATGAGGTGAACATCCTATGTGATCAGTGGTAGTTGTGGTTGTATAAATCCTTGGCCAGGGTACACATGATTGAAAAGGTGTTTCTAATGTCGGATGATGTTTCGAAGTGTCTTCTCAATCACACCACACTAGATCTAGGCATAGCTATCGGGTTAGTGAGTTTGATCAATCCATGACTCTCACTCAATCGGGATATTAATCGATGGAAGGATTATAGTACACAGGAATTGGAAGCCCAAATAGGTTCTCAAGAAGTATGACTTCGTTACTGGTAGGATCACCCTAATATAATGCTAGTTGTCACTCAAAGTTTTTCGAGTTACATCGAGGAAATGGAGAGATCCTCATTGTAGACCAAAGTATCTGGTTGGCGTCAAAGAGTTTAACGCGTCTTGATTGCTACTTAGTGGTGAATCTAGAAGATCACACGCATATCCAAGTGTAGTGGTTAATTAAGTGATGAAAGTTATAATCTTTATTAAGGGTTGATGATTTTTACTAGGATATTAATAATGAGAATGGTTCTCATTGGATAATTAATTTTTATATAATATTTTATGTATAATAGTTATACATATATTATATTATATTGAGAGATTTAATTTAAATTCAATATATGGAAATTAAAAGAGAATTTCCATTATCTATATAATATATATGATATATTATATGAAAAGAAAATAGTATTTTATTATATATATATAATATATGATATATTATTGAAAAAAAATGCACTTCCATTATATTTAATATATAATATATTTTATGGGAAGAGAACTTCAAATAATATATATGATATATTATATTAAAAAGAAAAATGCACTTTCATTATAGATAATATATGTGATATATTATATTGAAAATAATATAGCCATCTCCTCCTATATAAATAGGTGATCATGGAGAGAAATAAATGTGTGAGAAATCATTTGACTATAAGCTCTTATCCTTCTCATTCTAGTTAGAATTCGCTTGGCCATTACTCACATTTATGCTCTTGATTCCTTTGTTGCTAGTGTAGCAAGTCCAACCTAATAGGGAGTCTATTAGTTTTTGGAATCTATTTAATTTTCATATCCTACACTTAGCTTGGCTAGCACATAAGCTAAGTTGTTGGATTCATTCCCTACTTGGAGCATGGACTAACTAGGCCCCTCTACTTTCGAGGGATGATTCGGTCTAACCGGTTATCTGTTTGGAAGCTGTTGGTGTGCAACCATTGCTATCTTGGAGAAGATTCCAACCTCTACACCAGACTACAAACCACTATGAGGTATATATGCGAAATCTACTATGGCATGGTTTGATATTGAATTGCATATGGTCATGGAAAACTAAGTCTTGCAAAGTGGTCTTGAACTTATTTCCACTACGTTCTTATTTATGTTTTTGAAAAAGTTTTAAAAACAATAAAACCCTTGCATCAATACACCAAGAATTAGCGTTTCCCTTCATCTTGGGCATATTCGAATGGCTTTAATAAGATATCTAGATGGTTTATATCACATCCAGATGAGTCCAGTGCCTATTGTGAGTAATATCCGGATGCCTTGGGTCATATCCGGATGTGTCTATTATTCTTTGTGAGTGATTTTTGGATATCTTGGTTCATATCTGGATGAGTCTTATTATTTTACGTATGATATCCGGATTGCCTTCTTCATGTATCCGAATAGGTCTAGCATATCCGGATGCCCTTTTCTTCTATCCGGATGAGTCCGGCATATCCGGATGTCTTGATTCATATCCAGATGTTTATTTCAAGTTTTGAAATTTCATATCTGAATGCCTTAGTGAGATATCTGGATGACCAAAATCATATCCGGATGAGACATCATCGCATCCGAATGTCCTCTTCATATCTGAATACCCTTCCTTCATATCCGGATGGTTTTTCCGAACAATACAAATATGGTATCGAGTGAACCTCAATCCAAGTTATTAATTGAATAAAGATTAAATAATCTCAAATATTGGAATCCCATGACATTTATGATAAGTTAACATGCCCATGACTCCTGAATCTTTGTATTCCAATATAAATGATGATGATCATAGGACATGTTAGCATTATTACGCAACATTATGTGCATACATCCTGGTATGAGCATGGATCATGACTTTATATGGAGCACTTCATATCGTGTGCTAGCATGTACATGAGCATTGGATTGCAGTATGCGCACCAGACGACCAGTCCATGGGGATCCCATAGTTTCAGTTATAGTTCAAATATGAGTTTCTCGCTTGGTGATGACCAGGGGGCTAGGGGCATATTGCCCACAACATGTTCTTACAATTTTTATGGTTGCAGGATTTAGATCAGACAGATATGTGTTTTAGAATACGTGGGCCTAAGGGCCAAAGTTGCATTACCTGCATTTAATTTATAGATTACGTGCATTGATATTTTATTCGTGCATCATTCATTATTTATCAGTCTCATAGTACAAGATTAGTTAGTATTTTATGAGTATCGATATTCTTCGATTATGCTTCAGTTATTCTTTCAAGTTTATTACTTGCTGAGTTTTATAACTCACCATGTACTCTTCACCATTCCAGATCCTAGTAGGACCCCGACCAGAGCGACGATGTTGCGATTCTCGTTGGTAGCCTCAGAACAAGGTTCCACTCTTTGGACACTAGCAAGAGAAAGAGACGAAGAAACGACTGCAGGGGAGGTCACGGATTGGTCGGGCTTGCGGAGCTTCAACTTCACCATTACAGCAGTTTCAGTCTTTGCTCCACGAGCTACTTCGCGTTCCTCGCTCGAGCTTTCACTTACGTCCACCACTTGGAAGATAGACTCGATCTCCTGTCTGCCTCTAACTCTGATATCCTTCTTGTCCCTAATGGACTTACAATCGACAGGAGGTGTAATACTTGAGAATTTCTAAAGGACTCAAGAGTAAATTATCTTGGGGCGAAAATGGAATTTATAGATAAATTGAGGTTATAAGGTAATTTCTTACCATTATAAATGATCGAATTGACTATAAGGAGTGCCCTGGAGTTGAGATGCCTAAGTAAAATGATATGGCATTATCGATCATCTCTAGGTATGATTTATGGCACTGAAAGAAATTGGATTAGAAATGATTTTCAGTACAACTAAAATATAACTATAATTTAGGTTAAAAAATTGAATTGTCATAGGAGAATTTTGGGAAGTCAACGGAACCTCGAAGAGGTTCATATTTTGCATAAGGAATAACCATTAAGTGGTTTCAAGAGGAAACAAAAGGGTTTACGGTCAAAACGTAAATTCTAGCCTAAGTGTAATTTCTTAAATTTGCCCAAGAGAAGTCGAAATGGCATTTTTTCAGAATCTTTGAGGATGCAATGGAAAGTATAGAACTTGTGGGTCATAATGGCACTATTGGGAAGCTCAAGGGCTTCAAGGAAATAACCAAAGTGAAAAATGGAAAGAGGCTGGGGTCAAAGTGCAATTTTACAAAATCTTGCAAAGAGAAATCTGCCATGGCTGATCAAGCTACTGCCTACACCTCCCATCACCGAATTTGGTGGCGGAAGACTTGAGGGAGTGGGATGAGGGGCCTCAGAGCTAGGCTTAGGCCAACAATTGGCTGTGTCATCAACGGAAATGACCAAATTTTGATCGAAAGTGGCTGGAACTTCGGGCCACTGTAATCAGCTTTTGAGGGCTTTAATCGAGGGTTTTGGACTATTCTAGGGTAGGTAGAAGCCTCAAGGAGGTTGGATTGACCAGCCATGAGCGTTGCAAGGCTCGGGGTTGCCTATAAATAACGAGTTTGAGAGATGATCGAATTGTGTAGAAAATTAATCTCTCAAATCTGAGAGTTTGAGGGAAATTGAGGGAAATAGATAAGGGGCTTTTGGTCCCCATTTCCAGAGGATCGTTTCTAAAAATTTTGAGCAATTTTCATTGAGAATTGAGAGAGATACGAAGTTTCATCAGAAAAATGGGGTTTTCCAGAATTTGAGAAAAACTAGTCAAACAATGCTCCGATCGAGGCATTTGAAACTATAATCCTATAGAGGATGAAGAGAGGAAGGCGTAGGTTCAAACGGGAGGTGAAATGGAGATTAGATGAAGGAGAAAAGCTAAAAATACAGAAGCTGGTTCGTGGTCGTTGGAAGCTGGCCGAGGAAGAAGGCCGACACGTGCAGTGCATGCGCCAACCAGCCCCTGCACATGGAGGCGTGTAAGGAAACTTGAGGAAGCACATGAGGGCTCGTCCGAGCCTAAAAAATTATGAAAAAAGTCCAAAAATAGAGAAAAATAAGAATAAGGTGTTTGTGCAAAAAGATTTAGTGTTTGGCTTTTGGGTTTCATGATTTTTGCACAAAAATAGCCTCAATATGCATGCATTCAAAATATCGGGGTAAGTTTTGGAATTTCCACTCTCTTAGAATATTAATTATGAATTGTTGTGAAAGAATATTGGAGAAAATATATAATGAGCTTTTTATTTTGAAATATTAGAGAGGAAAATGGCAGAAAAATAGAGAAAATAAGAAGAAATTATAGATATTGATATTTTTGATTAAAAAAGATGTCTAGGGGACATTTAGTCTTGAGGTTGAGGAAATAGTACGAGAATCAAGGTCGTGCACAAGAATCGAGGTTGGGCACGAAAATTAAGGCGGTGCACATTTTTCGAGGTATTCTGAACTTGGTGCAAAAAAGTGAGTGGATTTCCCCAAAAGCTTATATATGATATGAATTGCCTATGTTGAGCATGATAGTCACGAAAGTGGCTAAGTTATATGTACATCTTGTCATATCTGTACATATATTGTTGCATCGATGGTTATGATATTTCATTTGACATGATATTATTGGCATATCGATATTTGTGTCGAGATGGGATGTCGCCCTGATAGTGTAGCCGTAATTCTCTAAGGGCAATTGATGGAACAACGTTAGAATTATCCTGAAAGCAGGTTAGAATTTTGCTTAGGGTTCTGTGTCAAGCTGGTGGGCCAAAGAAGTTACACTAGGGCATATGATTGTTCATGTTATTGCATCATGCATTCATGTATCATATTTTTAAACCCTTATTAGAAGATTCATCTTTTAATTGGGTTATGCCATTGGAATATTCAAGCGTTCCAATTGACACTTGTAGTTAGGGCAAATAAGTGGTTGAAATATGACGGCGCGCGATGACATGTCTGATAGACTTGGCAAGATTATCCCAGTATTTTGCTTCTTCAGATATGACTTTAGTTATGTTCTGTTCAGGATTAGTCTTGTTAAGATGTAAGTATAACATGTATTATTTGAGGTATTTAGTTACTATATATGAGAAATGAGTCTTCATGTATTTAAGTGTTTGAAGATATAATAGTACAGATTCTTATGTTATGATTAAAGCGAATTCAGTTACGTACCATATCAGGTTTTGATTTTAACTCCTATATTTATGATGATTACTTGTCTTGGCTTATTGATTCTTATTATGGTATGCTGAGAAGGTAGAATGGGATTATTGGGAAATGATTTATATTGAGTTTATGTTGAAAAAAAATATATTCCCGAATTCCTAAGTTATTTAACGCTCGGGAAAATGGGGCGTTACAGGAGGAGCGAGCTGGTAAGAACGGAGCAGTAGGTCGGTGAGCTCGAGGTCGTTTGAGTCTGTTTTTCTCTTTGCGAGAGCTTCAAGCTCCTTAACCTTAGTGTGGGTGAGCTCAAGTTTTCCACCGTCAATGTCTGCAAAATAAAAAAAAAATAAGAGAGAGAGAGAGAGAGAGAGAGAAGAAAAAGAAAGTGAGGTGAAGTTCTTGAAGCTATGAAGTAAAGGATGATGCGCCCTAAGGATCGCCTACCTAGTACAAGGACAAAGCTAAAGTTCCTAAGGCTGTGAAGGGAAGAACAAGAGATGTAGAACCAGTGCGTCTTATAATCACCCACATTGGACTTCCCCTTGGCTTTGCCTTGGGGAAAAAGTTTTTTATAGTTAGATGAACGAGTTGACATATAGTACAACTCGTCTTTCATACCCTTGAAAGAGTAGAGATGTCTAAAGATTTTTGGTAGAGGAGGGGGAAGGTTTTCTCTTTTGAAAAGGATGGCTAAGGAAGTAAGCTGAGCATAAGAATTTAGAGTGAGTTAAAAGAGGGAAAGTCTCTGGTCATTTAGGAGGTCTATGAGGTAGGCTAGAACAAGGAACCTGAAGCCGAACTCCAAGTGTTGGGGACTAACAACAATGAACCCCTATGGAGGATAGGCCACGTGATCACTCGAGGAAGGCACAATGATTGGGCAGCCCCTAGGCAATCAGTACTCCGAGGCGTACACCTTGAGATCACCAAAAGTCGCTTTGAAGGGGTAGTGCGCTCCTCTGCAGCCTGATGAGTCGCAGCAGGATCAATGGTTGCAACGAGTTCCTTAGCGACCTTAGTATGTTGGGGGTCGCTCCTTACGCAGTTTGCACCCCCTCTCCGCTACAATCTTGAGGGCTCGGGGTGTCGTCGTCTCCTATTGTGTGGTTGCAATGCGTCTGACCTGAGGTAAACATCTACAACGAAAAAAGACAGGGTGTAATATCCCAGATTTTCTAAAGGACTCAAGTGTAATTTAACTTGGACCGTAAGTGAAATTTTTAGATAAATTGGGGTTATAATATAATTTCTCACAGTTATGAGATATCAAATCAACTACAGGAAGTACCCTGGAGCTTAGATACCTAAGGAAATGGATATGGGATTGACGAGCGTTCCGAGACATGAATTATGGCATTGAAAGAAATCGGATCAGAAACAATTTTCGGTACAACTAAAACAGCTATGATTTGGGCTGAAAATTGAATTGTCGTAGGAGACTTCCGAGAAGTCAACGGAACCCTGAAAGGATTTCGATTTTATGTAAAGATCAACCCTAGAATGGTTTCGGGATCAAACAAAGGCCCTATAAGGGTGCAAAGATGAAATCGTCCTTATCGAGTAAGTTTGGAATTATTAATTTTAGATTTTCAGTATCGTAATATAAATTAATTTGATGTTTGAGGGTATAATTACAATTAGAGAATTACCCCCAATGAATTAAGGATGAAATTTGGGTTCAAAAGTGTAACTTCTTTTTGCATCATAGTGTAATATATATAGTTATATATATGTACATATATATATGCGTGTGGCCAAGCTTCTGTGAAGCTTCACTGGTCAAGATTTTGCTACAAGTTGGAGAGATATTGGCAACATGATTTGAGGGAAAAAAATATGTAAGAATTATGGAGCAGATAAGGTAGGAGATTTGGGAAAAGATTGATAACAAATGTGATGTATAATATATATATATATATATATATATTCGTGGAGAATAAGCATTGGTTGCCTATAAATTGGCATAAAGCTTGGCTGAGAAGGGGAAGAAAAATGGAGAGAAGAGATGCAATTGGGAGAATCAAGAAGAGAGAGAGAGAAGTAGTGGCAAGAAGCGACTAGAACAGCAGGCGGAGGCGGCCATGGCTACGAGAAGCAAGTCATGAGCAACGGAGCAGGGCAGCCGGTAAGGCGGAGCAGTGATGGCCGGTGGTAGGAACAGTAGCCGACAGGCGCAGAGAAGGCCGGCGATGCGGCAGACTGGCATGGCTGTTCATGTGCAGGCGGAAGAAGCAAGGAGGAAGAAGAAAGGAGAAAGAAAAAAGAAGAAAGGAAAAAGAAAAATAAAAAGAACAAAGAAAAAGGAAGAAAAAAATAGAGAAAAAATGGAAATTATTTCTAGAAAATTTTAAAAAAAATAGGAAATGGAGATTTATTAATTTTTTGAGAAAATTGGCCAGGAAAGATACTCGATACACGTAGTTCGTGGAAAAGTATATATACCGAAATGGTTGAAGGGGCTTCATCGAGTTGAGTAAAATTTCTTAGAAAATTTTAGAAATTAATTTGGGGCTAGATGAGCATACCTGAGGTTAAGAAATTATCTGGGCATGCGTTTAGAGGGCATGACACGTATACCAAGGAAGTCTGAGAGGCTAAGTCAAGGGTGCATTGAGGTTCCAAATTGAGTTCATTAAAAACCTAGCATGAGAATCAAGATATTCTGAGATACGTTCGAGGTAAGTGGTTAGACCCTAAACCCAATTTTATGTAAATGATTTTATCATGTTGTCATATCATGATGTGAATATGTCATGTAGAATGCATTTACATGTTATGATGAAATGTACATATGTACACGATGTTATTATTGATTATGCATTGCATATGATTTGAGAGTACGAGCGGGCACTGCTGCTCTACCAAGGGTGCACCCATACACCCCGGTTTGTTCAGGAAACCGTAAAAATGGGGAGTAGCATTAAGGTACAATCGACTTAAATGAAAGGAAAAAGGAAAAGGACATTTTGTATATTGCATCAATGCACGAAATATGATTTTGTACCCTTACTTAGATAATTCATCATCTAACTGGGGCTTTGCCCTTAGAATATTCAAACGTTCCAGATGAAGATTGTAGCATAAACGAGGATGAATGAGGCATAAAATGGCACTTAGCAAAGTGCATGATAGATTAATTGTATGTTATGCAGCCCATATATCTAAATTCTACTACTTTCAATTCTGAACGTTTTGAGGAATGATGATGTATAACCTTATTATTGGTTAATGTTAAAGTTACGGTTCAATTCTAGCTTCTGCATTTGATGTTTATGATGTTTTTCATTCGAGATAGATGAATGAAAATTTTGGGATAGATATGGGGAATGATATGGTTTAGGCATAGTTTTGAATAGAAAAAAATTATTATCTCATAATTGTCTTAGGTTATAATGCACCCGAGAAAGTGGGGTGTTACATAAGGAACGGAGTCAGGCCATTGTAAGCGGACCAAGCCACACAAATCAGAGTTCCTAATGACACTTCCTATCTGTCAGGTCACACGCTTCACAATAGGGAACTGCTCAAGGTAGAAGGGCTAGGTCTACTAGCTCGTCAAACCTCTAAAGCAAAATAAAGCTACCCTTATAGTAGGCTGGCCTGAAGGCTAGACGACACATCACCAAATGCCCTAAAGACACACAACCATCACCGGAAGGCGAGGCGTGGAAAGGAACTCGACAGGAAGGAAACATAGCGGCTATAAAACGAGCTAACTGTTGGTCCTAATGATGGAAAATATATCCCAAGAGGGGGGTGAATTAGTATTCCTATAAATTTTTGATAATTTAAAACACAGATTGATGGCAGAATACTATGTTTCAAAATATAGAGTATATGTTTTGAAATAAACCTTTCTGTTAAATAGGTTTCAAACCTATTATATATGTTTCGATATATACCTCATTGTTTTGCTTGTTTCAAAATATAGAATGTGTGTTTCGAAATATACTTTTTTATTTTTCTTGATTCGAAATCCTTTAGCTTGTATTTCAAAATAAAGATCTTTGGCAAAGATGATTTGCAGAAGTAAGTGTATACCAAAGGAGTTTGAGATCAAAGATATGTTTATACATATATATACGTTTAAGCTCAAGGAAACTTTGTGTTAGTCTTTGAAAACAATTCTTTTGAAAGCATGAGCAATAGGCAATAATGATAAGTAAAAGCAAAAGAACAATTGCACACAAGATATACAGTGGTTCGGCACCCCGCCTAGTCCACTACCTTCAACTTTACTCATTTGAAGGATTTTTCAATCCCAATCACTTTTACTAATGATCAATCACAACAAGAGTTTTACCACGGTTCACCCTAAAACCTTACACAATGAGTTTTTATGGGCTCAACTCAAACCTAGCACTAAGTGAGTTTTTACGAACTTAACTTAAACCTTACACCAAATGAGTTTTAAACCTAAACTCAAACCTTTGACACAAATGAGTTTTAGGTTCAACTCAAACCTTTACACCATAATGAATTTTAGGCTAAACTCAAACCTTCACAACATTAACAAGATGAATGAAATTTATCTTCACAACCCAATAGAATGTATAGTAATGAATATCTTACCAATGGCTAAACAAACCTCTTAACTTGAGGTGAGGAGAGCTGAAGAGATTATACTTCTTGCTTTCGATTTGCTCCTCCTTTATACACTCATAGCACCACAAATGTATGTATGGATCTTCTTTTGAAGCTCAATCAAACTCTTTGATCACCACTTGTGCTTGTGTATGTGTCTCTAGTGTATGCTCTCTTGTTTTACTTGTTCTTGTCTTAAAACACCTGCTATTTATATTAAGAGATAGAAATATGGTCATTTATATCCATTAGAGACAAGACAAAAAAGTAGGTTTCAAAACATAGCATACAAGTTTTGAAACATTACAAATTTACACTAAGGTTTCGAAATATACTCCTCATCTTTCGAAACATATAGCCTTTTACAGTTGGACAAGCACTTAAAGACAACATTAAGTGGGAGACATAACCTATTCCCCACTAACATATAAAAATGATCTCCATTTTCAAATGTGAATTTGAATTCTTAGAGCATGGAGAAAACATTTAAAAATACTTTTAGATAGAGACAAAAATGCAGCACACATGCATCTCGAATTTGAATGCTTTGTTGACAAAATGTCAAAAGTTTCGAAACATAAAATGAAGATTTCGAAACATACCATACAAGTTTCGAAACGTAGTCTAAAACCTGATTTGAAAACATATGTAATACTTAGATGTTTCGAAATAGCATACACACTTGTAAAACATTGAAAACCTTTTCAAAGGGATTTCAAAATATGCATAGAAACATGATAGCTTTTCAAAAAGATTCACTTGAAAGCACAATCCATAGCATGTATACATTACAACCTATTTACATTTTCTTTTATTTATTTATATGGCGTGTCCACATTTTTTTATATTTATATTTTACCTTCCATTTACTTTATTTGGTTTTAGTACAAACTCAGGACTTAACAATTTTACGACCTTCAAAATACATACTTTTTATTTCTTGAAAAAATCATTAAAAATCATTTTATCACCAATGGATATTAGCTATCGAAATATCGGAAGATAGTTTTTCAAAATGAATACATTTTCAAAAACATGTTTTAATTGGTCTTTTGCCTTAGAACAATTTTAGCTTTATTTGACCAACAATTTCAAGACTAATTTTGAGAAACATTTTAGGAGATTCTTTTAAATCTTAATACTTGTTTTTACAAATCTCCATATGTACAAGAATGAGCTTAATTTGGTTTTCATTTGAACAAAATAATACTTGATATTGAAATTGATTTATGTTGAAAACCATAAGCTTGACTTATGACTTAGGGATTAAGCCAATAGATGTTTTTCATCATCAAAAATAATATACAAAAGATGCAACATCACTAACAAGTTATGAAAACTCACCGTTTCAATTGATGGTAGCAAATGCTTGAGGTGAAAGGCAATATCTGATAGAAATGTGGTGATGTTCTTTGCGAAGTAAGACAGAAAGCTTCGAAGCAATCGGCAATGGGCGAGCTCCTCTAGCCATTAATATAACCTGCTAATTTATCGGTTAAAGCAGCATAATGGCTAATTCTCAACTTCTCCGCATCTAAAGGGATTCCCAAATACCGAAAAGGCATGGATTCAGAAGAAAAACCCAACAGCCTCTGAATAATAGAAAAATCAGAATCGAAAATACTTGCTAAGAAAAAATTGGACTTAAGTTGATTAATGCTTAGACCCGATTCATAATGTCTCATTCAACTGTCTTTATTCTTTGAAAGGACTTAGCTTTATCATTAATAGATGGATTTCCTTATCTAAGAAAAAAGAAAAACATTTTCATGGTCTAGCTTTCACATCTATACCTCCAGTGTCTATTCCATAGATGCCATTATTTGGTTAAAATCAAATTTTCAAACTGATCCTGTTAATCCAATCAGTCTTTTTCCAAATTTAATTTGTTAGAGTTTCTTATATTGAAATAGTTATTTTTGTTCCTAGTTTTGATTTTTTTTGTTTAGTTTTAACACAAATGTTATGGTTTTAAACCAAATAAACACAATCGATCGAAATATATAATTATTTTACAAAAATATCAATAAGTTTTAACACTTTTCTTTTTGTAAAAAATATCGATATCTAATAACGATGGTATCTCATCTTCTTCTATTTTAATAAATTTCTCTTAAATTTAGAATTGTTCATGATTTTTTTCCTACTCTTAAAACAAAAAGTGGAACCTTAATTGCAAAATCAAAAATAGTTTTTGTAGTGGCAAAAAAAACCACGACAACAGAATTTATAGAGAGGGAAAGCTCAAGCTGAGGTAGAGCAAGGTTGACAGCTGGCAGGAGTCTACTGGTGGAAATAGGCGTCGGGTAACTTTAGTCCTCGATGTACTGACCGGGGTTGTAAATGGACCTCTGAGCGTGCCTTCGGTATCGCTCTGGATTGGCCTTATGTGTACTCGGGACATATCTACGCTCACAGGCACAAGTTAGAAGGCACGCGGGGATTCCTCACCCGCGTATGCCGTCCGATGCTTAAGTCAATATCGATATGAGAGAAATGCGATAGAAAAGTAAAGCATGATATAATTGAATATGGAACAGTTATACCTTTCTCGGCGATAGAGGGTCGATCTCTGCACTATTACAGGGAACATGGGATGGACCTACACATGAGTGGCAACTGGACGAGCTTAAGAGGAATCCCTCCTGGAGGGTCGGACTACCGAAGGGGCCCTCCGGGAGAAGGTGGGCCTCACGGTGGGCAGCCTAACAGGGTCTCGACCCCTAAGGGACCTACTTGGGCACAGTTTCGGGCTTGGTGAGAGATGTCTCGGGGTGACTCTTACTTTGCCACTACTCCCCTATGGGGGATATCGCAATGCACGGATGTCGGCATGTTTGTAACATCCCGTTCGAGCGATAGGAAGGACAGAACAACTTACCCTGATGGGCCTACACGAACTTCCCAGAGGGGTTACCCATCCCTGGATTACCCCAGGTCAAGCATGCTTAACTTGGGAGTTCGTTGCCTACATTCAACCCAAAAGGTATCCAGCTGGTGTTGTTTCCTTTCTTACACTATCCTTGATATATTCTAACTTATCTGAGCTCTCGGGGTATTACATTCTCCCCCCCTTAAACACATGACATCCTCGTCATGCGACCTTACAATCGATCCCAGATCTCCCCCCTTGCATGGCCAATGTGGGATTCGCCTAAGGTGCCTACACGCAGCCCCCATAGAGGCCTCACACCCCCCTCGGGACTTAGCCTCCTCGTTGAGGTTTGCCCCACCACTGCGCTCAGAGGCTCGGGAGTCGGCTCTGATACCACTTGTAACATCTCGTTCAAGCGATAGGAAGAACGGAACAACTTACCCTGATGGGCCTACACGAACTTCCCAGGGGGGTCACCCATCCCTGGATTACCCCAGGTCAAGCATGCTTAACTTGGGAGTTCCTTGCCTACATTCAACCCAAAAGGTATCCAGCTGGTGTTGTTTCCTTTCTTACACTATCCTCGATATATTCTAACTTATCTGGGCTCTCGGGGTTTACAATGTTATATTACATTCTATAAACATACCACCTGTGAGGGTCATATGAATGTGATGTATATATTATCTTATGTGTCCATAATATAATATGGGGATTTGAGGGCACACCATAAGGATACGCGTGACATTACGTTACATCACACCTGGGCTTACTCACTTGGCTGCGTCTCACGCAAGCTCATATACTAGACATACATACACATATACAAATATATACTATATGCCAATACTCAAACACACGTGTATATATATAATACCTATCTCTGCCTCTTACATATATACATACATAAAGATATACATGCAGAGGAAGGGAGAGAGAGAGAGAGAGAGAAACGGGTCTTCTCGAGAGACCTTGGAGGGACTTTCTCCAAGAGGACTCTCGGGAACAGGCTTTGCAGAGAGGCTTCAGCCCCGGGGCTTTGCGGGAGCCCTTGGGAAGAAACCTTCCCAAGAGACAGCTCACCGAGGCAGTATGGCCAAGCTAGAAAAATGGCCGAAGGAAGACTGCTACGGAAGGACCCTGTGTCCGAGAACAGAGCCATAGCCAAGAGAGGGGGAGGTCTCGTAGAAAGCCCGATTGTTGCTTGCTGAGAGGAACCGCCATGAATGACAAGGGTTTGCTGCTCTCGGCGAGACGCAGCATCACTGAAAGATGGAGAGATCCTTACCGAGAGAAACTCCATGGCCGTCGAGAGTGAAATAGAGAGAGCTTGCTGGTGGAGACTGTCGTGACTGTTGTGCCATAGAATTCCTGAGTGTCCACCTAGGGGCATTTCAGTCATTAGGCGCCTAGGGTTATTTTGGCAATTAGGTGCCTAAGGGTATTTTGGTCACTAGGACAAAGGGGGTGAACCCCAAAATTTGTCCAGAGGTGGGACATGTTTTTCAAGAAGAAATCGCAATTAAATAACTAAAGAATCAATATGAGGGGCATAGTGTAAATGACCCAAACTTAGGAGAGGGGTGAATGTGTAAAAAAAGGGAAGTTGAATGATGCATAAAGGGAAAGAAAACAAAAGCAATGGGGGACTATTCATGGGCAACTCTCTCTCTCTCTCTCTCTCTCCTGCACTCTCACTTGAGTGCTCTCTACAAATCTCTCTCTGAGAGAGTTTTTCCTCTCTCGCAGAAAGAAAATGGGGTCTTCTCTGAGAGAACCAGCTTCCCTTGGTGATATCTCGGGAAGACAAGCCTCCTTCTCCGCGGCCATGGCAGTGTCCACCAACAAGCTCTCCCTATTTCTCTCTCGTGGGCCATGGAGTTTCTCTCAGCAAGGATCTCTCTCTTTTGGTGATGCTACGTCTTGCGGAGAGCAGCAAGCCCTCGTTGTTCATGGCGGTTGATTGATGCTCAAAAATGTACAAATTTTATTATATTTCCACCCTTATTTTGACCTTGAAATTGGATTTAATTGAATATTTATATGCAATTAATAGTTATATGCAAGTTTAGAGGAAAATGAAATTTAAAGAGGAATTAAGAGTGAATTAGAAATTTTAGAAAAGAGTATTCCTCTTTAATTTTTGATTAAAGAAATTAAAAAGAAAAGAATTTATAATATCTACAAATATATATAATATATCTTTATAATATATATAAATATAATACTTATATAAAATATAAAACATATATATTCCATACATATACATGCGTGCATGCCTTATAATATACCATAAAAGCATATATAATATATAACATATGTTCACTTGATTTGGATGCAGCATGCGTGGACTTGGAGGCTTATCAAAATCCAAAGCAAAAGAAGGCCCAACTCCAAGCAGCCCATGAAATTAAAAAGGAAGCCAGCTCGTGAAATCAGCAGGCGCACAACAGCTTCACCATGTGATCTTCTGTCAGAGCACGCGTAAATGAACGTGGTGGCATGCGATGTAATTTCTTCTTTGACCAGGGCCATTTGCAGAATATGTACATATATATATATATTCATCGTCGACTTTAGCAAGAGAGAGACCCCATCTGCCATTTCTGCAAGAATAAGGGGAAGAAAGCACTGTTTATGTTTTGTTTTCCTTTTGTTTTCTTTTCATTCCAGTAGTGTTGTTCCTTTAATTTGTTCCGTCAATACATTGTTCTTCGTTTTTGTTAGTTACATTCTGCAATTTCTTTTCACGCTTGTTTACATTCTGTAATGTTCTTTAACTGTTTATTTACATTGCTGTAATTTTAATTTCTGTATTTACATTCCAGCATTTTATTTCTTGTCTCTTTAATTTTTAGTTGGAGATGTGTGGCTAAGCTTAAGCTTGGGCCAAGGCAAGGACTATGTCCAGTGCCACTGCTTGCCCAAGAGAGCCGAACTCCTATTGAATTAACAGAAGGCTTATTTGAATTGAGAAAAGTGTGTGTATTGAATCTTTGGGTTTGAGTTGAAACATAAGCCTAAATTAGAGTCTCCATGCCATTTATGGAGGTTACTTAAAATGGAAATGTTTTCATGCCCAAACTCATTCGATTAATCTGAGTTATTGATCTCTATTCATTAAATTGCGATCCAATTTATGGTTATTACTTAATCTAGACTCTCTCATGCCATGTATGGAGAGTACTTAACTTAGAATGATCATTATCTTGAGTTGTGATTATTGACAGAATCTCAAAGTATGTTAAATGTATTTTTGACTTATGATAGTTGCTTAATCTAGACTTTCTCATGCCATGTATGGAAAGTGCTTAACTTAGAGCTATCATCATTTTGAAATATAGTTAACTGCATAATCTCAATTTAAATCAGTCGATGTTAATATTTTGATATCTCTGTGGTAAATCAGTGGGCTGGCACATAAATTGCTTTGTCCCAAGATTACCTTCCATCCACAAACATCCATTTTCTTCTTGAAAAAAAAGAAAATCATTTAGCTGAATTGGTCTGACAAACCCATTTAGCACATAAAAATCTTTCACCGCATTTTATTTCTGTTTTGATCTCCCAGTGAATCGACCTGGACTTACCCAGAAAATTAAATTGTGCTATAGCGCACACTCGTACACTGGCGAGTATAAACGCCTTGTGCTTGCATGCTTGTTTCTTCTTTGTTTATTTTGTATGTTTTTGTTTGAAATAAATGCACAAGGTTAAGCGCAGCCAAATTTTGGTGCCATTGCCGGGGAGATCGGTGATGGAATTAGTGCTGCGAAAAAAAAATACAGTAACTTAGTTTCTGTTAATTTTGTTGTTGTGTTATTAATACATGAGACATAGGTTAGGTAAGATTCATTGTTAGAATTCTTATCTGCATTTTCACGTTCATATTTAATTATGTCTCAGTATCTTGATTACATGTCTGTATTTGGAAATTCTTTTGGTTATCATGATCCTATTGAGCAAACTGTTTCCAGACCCTTTAAGGATTACCCAAACCTTCCTAGGCAACCAACTCCATCCCACACCACACTTCCTGTGGCTCCCCATAATTTTAATGATGACCCTAGTGTCACATTAGATTATTTAACCCGAAAGGTGGAGTGGTTGGAGTTTCAATATTTTCAAAATTTAAGTGAGGTTAGGTGTTTGGTGTGCGAGTCTTCAAATCATCAAACAGATGCTTGTCCTACCATACCAGTTCTCAAGAAATTTTTGAATAGGGAGCCATCTGATTTTCAAACACACCATAGTGAGGAGAGGTTTCCTTTTAACCATTTGAATCATCCATGGGACGATGACCCTGTGTTTCAATCTCATGAACCTTTTCCTCCATCACCTCACCAATTTGAATTAGAGCAAGGGTTTGCATCCGATGTTTATCAGTCTCAAGATGAGCAATCTTTAGAGGATACCCTTCAGAAATTCATGGAAGGTCAAATGAGATTTAATGTACAGGTGGCTGAATTGGCTGAACTTCAAGAACAAACCACTAGGGCCACAAGTGACATTTTAGAACAATTGACCTTGTTAACAGAGACCTTGAGCATGAGTGATCCTGGTGAGTTTCCAACCCAACCCAATCAAAATTCCATAGGTCAATTCCTTGGGGAGGAACTTTCGTCCAGTGATACCATTGTAGAAGAAGAAGTCCAGGAGGAAGATGAGGATAAGATCCAGAAGTTGAAATGTCAAGATGTCATAGGGCTATCCACATTTGAGCCTAACTTTCTAATCTTTAGTTTGGTTTACATAGGGGATCAAATTAAACCAGACATGTGTGAGGTGTTTGTGCAAATTAATATGCTACATTTTGATGTAATAGATCCAACACCTCTGAATGAAATATTTTCAAAAGATGGTCGTGCTTTTATAAGAAAAATCCAATTGCATCATTTTGAAAATAATGTTATAAGTGGTTTAAAGCATGTAATCATTGTTGTGATTCGAAGTGCAACTACTTATTTGATTCTTAACTGGAAGAAAAGGAAAAAGCAATAAAAAAAATAATAATAAGAATAAAAGGCTATTAGTTCTGCCTTCATGTAGTCGTTTTTTTTATTTTGAATGTGTGTTTGTTGTTAGAGAGTTCTTTTGTAAGTTTGGCATTTCTCTTTTAACATTCAATAGTTTATGTTTCTTTTTCAGTTTTTGAAATCCACAATGAGCATATGGATCTTTTCTGCATTAAAGACACCAGGTACTCCTAAATCTCAACTTCTTACTGTGTCTAAGGGTATTTCACCATCCAGGTATTTCTAATTTTTTTTTATGTGTTATTGTGTTTAAAGACAATACATAATTCAAGTTGGGGGGTGAGGTACAATTGATTCATGCTTAACTGTGGTTGTTTGTTTGATTTGTTTTTGAAAAAAAAAAAATTGTTGTTATTCTAATTCTGTATCCGGATGAGATTAGTCATTCGAATGTGTTGTAAACCATTCGAATGACCTGTGAGCTGTTAAAAAGAAAGCAAGAAAACATTCGAATAGTCTCTGTTGTATTCGAATATGTCCAAAATTAATTCGAATGAAAGTACTGTTGCATTCGAATGACTGGCCAAATTCCTTTGTAAATGAAGATTACTGTTTAAAATTCATTCGAATGAATTTCTCAGTCTCCAAATCCATTCGAATGAATCTGCTGTTTCTTTAAAAATTTTGAAGCCCGCATTTGAATACTCTCAAATTCATTCGAATAATCTACCCTACATCCGAATCCATTCCTAACATCCGAATACGATTTCAACTGTCTAAATTCTTTTTTTTAAAAAAAAAAAAAACAAAATTAAAAATTAAAAAAAAATTAAAAAAAAATTAAAATTTTTTTTTTGCAGTCATTCGAATGTGTGCAGAGACATTTGAATGTCTTGGAAGTCATTCGAATGAGTTGCTGATACATTCGAATGACTCAAGGAAAACAAGAAGAAAATGTGCAGGAAAAGAAAAACCATTCGAATGTCCTCATTTTCATTCGAATATGCTTGAAATTCATTCGAATGAAAGCACTGTTACATTCGAATGACTGAGAAAATCGCTGTGTAAGGAACAGTAAAATGTGAAATTCATTCGAATGGGACTAAAATTCATTCGAATGATCTGAAAAGCTAAAAAAAAAAAATTCAAAAAAAAAAAAAAACTGCCAAAATCAATCCAAATGTTATTCCTGTAGCAAATGAATTACTTAAAAAAATTAATTAAAAAAATAAAATAAAAAAAATAAAAATATTTATAAAAAAAAACTATAAAAATTAAAAAAAAAAATCTGCAAAAATCATTCAAACGTTATTCACGTAACATTCAAATAAATCTCAAAAAAAAAATCAAATAAAAAAAAATTAATTAAAAAAAAAAAGAAGAATCAATTCGGATGTGCTTCCTAAAGCATCCAAATACATCAATTAAAAATAAACAAAATTAAAAAAAATTAAAAAAATTAAAAATAAAAAAAATAAAAATTAAAAATAAAAAAAATTAAAAAGAAAGAGAATTTTTTTTTTTTTTTTGATTCTTTTGCTCTTTTTTTTTTTTTACTCCTATATATAATCTAACTGTTCTACTATTGGGAACTTAATGTGCTTAATTGATGCTTATTCTATTGCATTAGATTTTTATGCTGTTAGTTAATTTAAGTTTGCAATTGAGGCATGAGGGTGATGATTTCTTATTTGAACACATGAATGTATAGTATTTAGAATGAGTGATCTGTATGCATAGATTGTTCTTTGATTGGAAATTTGTTTGTTGGATATGAAATCTATTGAAATAGTAATTAATTGGTTAATGCATTGCATAACTCCTCAACTTAAGTGGAGACTGTTTACCTAGTGTGAGAAATTGAGCCTATTAAATGTTCATTCTAAGTGAATAAATACTTACTCTAGTTACAGTTTTCCTTACCTCTCATGTTTTTCAATAGCTTCATTACACTACTTTGCTTTGAATGCCAAAAATGTCAATGAAAGAATTAAACTGGTTTCAAATTCTAAAATTTGATGATTGAGTGGAAGTGTGTCAATAGGATGTGACAGTGGAATTCTTTTGTTGAAAATTTGAGCCTGTTAACCTATTTCATTTTTTCTATTATTTTCCCTTTTTAGTCCCATTGAGCCAATTAAATTATTTCTTTTCTTACTACCCTCATTTTATCCAAAACCCTGTAAATATTACCCTACCTAATGTGTTTGGGAAATAGTCTATCTTGGTACTAAAAAAATGAAAAGAAAAAAATGATGAAAAAGAAAAAAAGAAAAAAAAAACTTGCAGCTATTCAATAAAAAGCTGATGAGAAGATGTATGCTTTCATTGTGTTGATTCATTCTTTTTTGTAAACATCAAATTCAAAAAAAAAAAAAAAAAAACACACAAAAAAAAAAAAAAGAAGAAGAAAATAAGTATCTGCTTAGATAGGAATATTTCCCGGGGCACATTTCTTTTAATTCTTTATCCTTTTCTTTGTTTACCCATCCACCCCTAAGCCGTTACAACCCAATATGCAATCCCTCTAGATCCTATGACACATGAAAGCTTGAGATTTGAATTTAGAATTGAAATTTTGTTTAATATCTAAAGTTGTGCATTTGTGCATTATTTCGATCATGAAGCTATGTCAAAATCCTTTTTCTTTCATTAAAGTCCATTTTTCATTTTAGGATGACACCGATTTGAATTTGGTTTGCATTTACTCTTATTACGGTGCATCCCAGAGAGTAGCCATGAGGGATCATTTTTCTTGGAGTGTACACCTGAGAGGTTTTGAAGTCAAAGCTTAGAGGTTGTAATGCGGGTGTGCTAATTTATTTGATTGCTTTTTCTATGATTGAGTGTCCCATGATGAAAATCTGACAAAGAATGGTCAATTGCATGTTAGAATAGCTTAATCTTGTTTTATACATTTTGGTTTCAGATTTGAAATTTAAATATTAATGTTGATGTTGTGAATGAAAATTAGCTAGCATGAAATCTAATTGCTATGGGACTAGCAATGTTTAAGTTGGGGGGTGTGATTGAAACACAGGGTTCCTCTCGGCAAGCAGCAATCGGGCTTTTTAAGAGACCTCCCCCTCTTTTGGCTATGGCTCTGATCTCGGACGCAGGGTCCCTTCGCAACGGTCTTCCTTCACCATTTTTCCAGCTTGGTCATGTCACCTCGGTAAGCCGTCTCTCGGGAAGGTTTCTTCCAGAAGGCTCCCGCAAAGCCTAGGGCCGAAGCCTCTCGACGAGGCCTTTTCCCAAGAGGCCTCTAGGAGAAGGTCCCTCCGAGGTCTCTCGGGAAGACCCATTTCTCTCTCTCTCTCTCTCTCTTTGTGTCTCCCTTCCTCTGCATGTATATCTCCGTGTATGTATATATGTAAGAGGCAGAGACAGGTATTATATATATACGCGTGTGTTTGAGTATTGACATATAGTATATATTTGTATATGTGTATGTATGTCTAGCATATGAGCTTGCATGAGACGCAGCCAAGTGAGTAAGCCCAGGTGTGATGTAACGTAACGTCACGCGTATCCTTATGGTGTTCCCTCAAATCCCCATATTATATTATGGACACATAAGATAATATATACATCACGTTCATATGATCCCCACAGGTGGTATGTTTATAGAATGTAATGTAACATGCCGACATCCCTGCATTACGATATCCCCCGTAGGGGAGTAGTGGCCAAGAGTCACCCCGAGACATCTCTCACCAAGCTCAGAGCTACGACCAGGTAGATCCCTTAGGGGCTGAGACCCTGCTAGGCTGCCCACTGTGAGGCCCACCTTCTCTCAGAAGGTCTCCTCGACAGTTCGACCCTCCGGGAGGGATTCCTTTTAAGCCCGTCCGGTTGCCACTCATGTGCAGGTCCATCCCATGTTCCCTGTAACAGTGTAGAGATCGACCCTCTATTGCCGAGAAAGGTATAACCGTTCCATATTCAATTATATCATACTTTACTTGTCTATCGCTTTTCTCTCATATCGATACTAACTTAAGCATTAGAGGGCATACACGGGTGAGGAATCCCCGCGTGTCTTATATCTTGTGCTTGTGAGTGCAGAAATGTCCCGAGCACACAGGAGGCCAATCTCGAGCGATACTGAAGGCGCCCTCAAAGGTCTGTCTATGACCCCGATTAATACATCGAGGACCAAAGCTACCCAATGTCTATCTCCACTAGTAGACTCCTGCCAACTGTCAACCTCACTCTGCCTTGGCTCCAACTTTCCCTCTTTATAAATTCTATTATCGTGGTTTTTTTTTTTTTTGCCATTACAATTGGCGCCGTCTGTGGGAAACAGACAAGAAGCTAAAATCTTCGAGGAAGAAAGCCAAGTCTGCCAAGCGTCAGACATCAGTTGGGTAATACAAGAAGAACCAGCAGATCCCGTTTGGGGAACTAGGGGGCTTGCTCGTCAATTGAGTTTGCTAGTATGAAGCTATCAAAGATCACGTGTGGGCTTACAGAAACCTTTAGCGGCCCTAAGATGAAGTCCTCCAGTGATCGCGGTCTTCCCATATTCATTGATTGAGCATTAGCAACTATTTTTCTCAATAAGCACGGGGAATCAAAGAAAAACCATGATGCGTTTAGAGCGTAACAAGATTGTTAGAGGAAAGTCATCTGCATTGCAAGCAAGAAATGATGATCATTTCTTTCGAATCGTCGCTACATATACCAGCACATTGAGGGTCTTTAAGAAGTCCGAGCCGGTGTCATTTTGAGTACTCCCCTACGAGTATGCCGCTAAGGACAGGATACTCGAGAAGCTGAAGAGGGCATGAAAAATCGTCATCTAAAGAAGGACAAGCAAAAGATACGACTCTAGGAAGGAATAAGGAGTCAACTTAAGGTATACGACGATCGCTAGACTGCCATGGGCCGTTCAGTATAGAAACTTTAAAGGGAGGAGCTCGTCTCTCGCTTTAGAGGTATGAAGAGGTGATTCGACTCTATGAGCGGACCCTCGTCTAGGCCAAAGAGAATTTCTCTATGACCATTGGTGATAACAACAAAGTTGATTATGGACCCAAATACGATAAACCCGCTATAAGGCTGTGGTGGTGGCATTTGATATCCAAGCCCTACCTCCAGTTGGGAAGGCCTAAGGTGGTTCAAGATTTTTCTAAGAAGGAAAAGCAATTGAGATCCCCTGAAACAAAGTATGGAAGTAGGGTTGAGGAGTCGTCGATTTTGTTTTTAGTAACAAGTTGTGAACTTTTATGCCATTAAGATAAAGGGAACGAAGCCTTTCGACATGAAAGACGTGAATAGGCGATGGAACATTATAGTGTGGTTGCATCTATCGGTGTTAAGTTTCAGCCTTCGTAGCTATCTGCCTTTGCGAGTGTGCTACTACGTATCAAGCTCCGAACCAAATTGCTGGCATCATCATAGATTGCAGCTTAACCATAGCTCCCAATAGAAGTCACGAAGGTAGCTTCTAGAAGAGCCACTTTACCTAAGGCTGTATCCTAATCGCTCTAAGGACGATACCACGGAAGCTCCCAACCTGCGAGTAGACCTGAAAAGCTTGTTCTTGGCTAGTGATCTTCCTAATGAATTTGATCGTCTAGGCCAACAGACGCTTCGAGCAAATGGAGACTTCGAGCATTCTCAACCCTCTGATCTCCTTGAGTCCGAGCAACGAGAAATGGATAAAAGATATCTAAGGCGCGCCATGAGCAAAGTGAAATCAAATTGAGCAATTGACTAGCAGAAGGAAATTAAATCAGTCTGAATTTGGCAAGCCAAGGCCACGGTCCAACCAATGGTTTGGACAAAAGCCAGCATGTGGAGAGCAACCACTTTGGAACGGCCCATTGTGATAAAAGTGATTGAAATAAGGATAACCAAAGATATGATGAAGTGTCAGGCGATCCCAATAAAATAGTAGGGGAACTACTCGGGAGTGAACCTATAACACCCCGTTTTTCTCTTACCGAGCATGTCACTATGCTGGGGCCCAAAATATACATAAATTATTTTTTTATTTCTTTCTCGGTACATAACTTAACTTTAAGTACCGAATTCCAAACAAAACCCCCAGCAAATCATTAAAAATGCGGAAGCAATAATCGAAACCTGATATAGTACATACCTGAATTCAACTTATATTATATCATAAAGAATTCGTACCATATATTACATCATATCTTTAATAGCCTTAATACATGAAGAATCCATAATATTCTAACAAGGATAATCATCAATAAAGCATCAGCTCGCTGAATCCATCGGCCACGCCATCACGTGCCGTCATAACTCAACCTGCTCCTTGCCCTAACTACAAGTCTCAACTGGAACGTGGAATGTTCCAGGGGCATAACCCATTAGAAGATGAAACTTTTAGTGAGGGTCCAAAACATATATATGAATGCATGATGCGATAACATGAACAACATATGCCCTTAATGTAACTTCCCAGGCCCACCAGCCCGGCACGGAATCCTAGACAAACCCCGAACCTCTGTAGGATAAGCCTAATATTATTCCATCATCGCTCTTGGGGAATTACGGATACATTCTGGGGCGACATCCCATTCCCATGCACAAATATCAATATGACAATAATATCGTGCCATGCAATTATCATGACTTTCAATGCAATATGACAAAATGAACATTGCATTCATAAATAGCATGCATATAAACAATCATATCATGATTATAAGTTCTTGTGAGAAAACCACTCACAAACCATAGCTAGGATAGGAAAACTCACCTTTTAAGATAAACTTGCATTTTCTCGAAAAGCGTGCATCACCTCGATATGCGTGCCCCTCCTCGATTCTCGTGTCAACTCTAAAAAATTGCACCAATCACATCATCTCGATCACCTCAATCATAAAATAATATTTAATCACTAAATATCCTCAATATTCCATTTACTTCCTTTTTCCTTCATTTTCTTTCATTTTTCCTTCTCAAAAATTTCAATAAATACCTCGGGACTATTTTCTCAAATCTAATTCCACAACAATTCATAATAGACTATGAACTTTAAGGGAAAAATACTGAACTTACTCGAATGTTGCGTTTTCATGCAAAATGAGATTCTTTGATGCTAAAACCGAGACATCGAGAATCCCAAACTCAGATCTTTTTGAACGGACCTCCGTAAAATAATTTTCTCTATTTTTCTATATTTTTTCCTAAATTTTCCCAAGCCTCACGCCCCTGCACGTGCCCCCATGCGCCTAGGGCGAGTGGAGTGCGTGAAGCACCATGCGTGCCGGCCACGCGCCGGTCGTCTTTTCTGCCGAGGGCAACGGCGGTGATGCTGGTTTCTTCCACCCCTCGAAAGCTCTTCTCCAGTCGATCCATATGGCACTTCTTGAGCCTCGAAAGGATGGCCGGAAAGCCCTCAACCGGAGGGCTCGAAGCCTCGACCAGGCGGTTTGCTTCCCTCTTTTCAGCGACCCTCGAAACCTCACCAAACCTCAACCAAAATAGCTCAAAATCTCCAGAATTATTCTACCTCTCATGGGCTTCAAAAGCCCCTTAAAATGGATGGCTAATTCGTTCAAAAACGTGGCCAATTTGAACCTCAAAAACCTTCCATATTCAGCCATCGCGGATCTCCTATTTATAGGCAAAATCGAGCATCCAAATGCTCTTGGCTGCCTTACCCATTACCTTACGAGCATAAACCTCCCCTGGATCGACCCTTAAATGACCTAAGCCGAACACAAAAAGCCACTTGCAGGCGTGTGAATATTTGGCTAACTTTCGATCATTTTTTCTTCAAAATCCGACAACCACGATGGCTTTTGTCAACCCATCCCTTTACCAAAAGTGTTCCCCGACCATCCCTCGTGAAAACCCAGTGGCCAATTTCGACCATGGCTAACTAGCCATGTGCTGGTCATTGGCCAACTTTGGAAAATTGCATTTTGGCCCCTCAACTTTTGATTTTTCTCATTTTGGCCCTTTCCACTTAGCCCCTTGACTTTCCATAATTTCATTTAAGACCCTCAAGTCCTAAAACATCATTTTGACCCCCGAAGATTCTGAAAAAATATCGTTTTGGCCACCCTCTAGCAATTTAAAAAACTGCACTTAGGCCCGAATCTTTGTTTTAGCCCTAAACCTCTTCGTTTCTTCCTGAAACCACTGAAGGGTTGTTCCTTATGAAAAATAAAAGTCCCCTCAAGCTTCCGTTGACTTCCCGGAAGTCATCTATAACAATTCGGTATTGCAACCTAATTGGCTGCTGTATTTTAGCTGTACCAAAAATTGTTCCAGATCCAATTTCTTTCTACACCATAAATTCTATCTCGGGGTCTTCGTTAATGCCATATCATTTTCCTTTTGCATCTCGACTTCAGGGCACTCTTGGCAGTCGATTCGGTCATTCATACGGTAATAAATTACCGTTATACCCTTCATTTATCTTTAAATTCCATTTTTACCCTCAAGATAATTTACTCTTGAGCCCTTTAGAATTTTTCGAGTATTACAGAATCTATGCATTCTCGGTAAGCGAAAGTGTGGCAAGGAAGTCCACGATGGATTAAAAGTGGACAAAATGTTAGCGTCATAAGAAGGTGTATGATGGTCTCTTAGTCATCCTTATCATAATCCTCAAGCATATCATGAGAAGCATCCCTACTTGCTCACTAACTCCCTTCCTCTCAAACATGCTTGCCTAAGATAACAAATGTGCTGAACAGATGAAGATGGGGAATCCTCTTAGTGAGAAAAGAAAGAGACAGGTCCAGGCTGCAAGAAGAAATTACTCGGATCTAATTGTAGAAAATGAGGCTATTGAGGCACCCAATAAGATCTTCTTTAAAGGAACAAGAGCAGTTTATCGACACCTCAGGATTACTTCTTCGCCTTTCCTATTGTAATCATCAAGTGTCTTGTTGACTAACTCCCACCCTGGAGGCGATCCTTACAATGAGAAAGTTCAGTCTCAAACATTCCAAGAGTAGGACTTGGCGTTTTAAAAAATGGATATCACAAGTGCATTAACAAAGAAAGAAGAGAACTCTTAGTTGAGCTAGGAAAGGCCTTACAGAGTCACGAAGTATAGGGACCTGAAACGCGCATGTTACCAACGTTGCTAAGAGAGGCAACGCGCAGAAGGTCAGGGGTGGTACATTTTGAAGAGTACCTCCCATTATGTGACGAATTGTATTTTCGTTTTAAAGTTTTGTCATACATTGTAACTTTTTTAAAAGGAATAAAAGAATATATCCCTTTTGTATTCCTGTGAATGATGGCAATCTCATAAGCTGAACCACATAAATTCCCTGTGCATCATATATTTGTACATGTATATATAGCTATCATGAAATGTGATGTAGGAACTATGCTACGAAGACAGGATGGGCAGTGATACTCCCAAACTCAATGGAGGCATGTCGGTTAAGGTAAGGAAGAGTTCAAGTCCTGAAAGGTTTGGCCTGACAAATGATAATCTAGGTTTAAGACGTCGTACCCTCCTGGAGTCTTAGGTACGTTTCGATCCATACCCGCAGGCTAACCTGGATCCCTTGCCTACGTCTAGTGCTAAGCGCGCGAGCTAACCTTGACTCCTTGGCGGATTTAGTGCTAAGCCTCCCAGCAAACTTGAAACAACCAGTGGTAATTCGGTGGGTAATGATAGGTCTAACCTAGATCCCTTGCGTTAGACAAGCCCAAAAAGGGCTCAATGGAGCTACAAGTAACCTTCCCAAATAGGCCTACTTAGTTATGATTAGGAGTAATGGCCAGGTCCTTCTTATACTCTTGGATGCATTCTGATGCCATGCCGGCAAGCTAACTTGGATCCCTTGCGTGAGTTCGGTGCTAGGCATGCATGCCAACCTTAACTCCTTGGTTGATCCAGTGCTAAGCCTCCCGACAAACTTTGAACATCCAATAGAAGTTTGGCAGGGGACCTTGGGTTGAACCCAGATCCTTTTTGATGGACATGTGTGGGAAGAAAAATCAAGCAATGAAGATATGAGTATTCTCTTTTTGCGGACATAGGCAAGGCATGTCGAACCACTGAAACAAAATATCGAAGCAACTATCCCATCCAGCGCATATGCATGCCTTTAATATTCTCAACAAGAAATTCTTGAAAGTGAATGAGGTATGCCTAACCCCATAAATTATTTCATGGATAGTACTCTTTGTGTTTGTTGTAAGATCTAGTGCAAGTGTCACGACTTGAGCACAATGCGAAAAAATGACAGAGCTACCGGGTATAACGGTAATAGGCCAATAAAGATAAAGATAAGCCCCCTCCTAAGGGGTCCGGTTTGACAAATTGTAATCTGGTGTTAAAACCCCAGACTCGCCTAAATTCATATATGTGTTCCGATCCTATGCTCGCAGGCTAACCTGGATCCCTTACACTAGTCCGGTGTTAGGATTATGAGCTAACCTTGACTCCTTGGTAAATCTATTGCAAAGCCTCCCAACAAACTTAGAACGACCGGTGCTAATTCAAAGGAAGGTCCTGGGTCTAACCTAGACTCCCTGTGTTGGACAAACTCAAAGGAGTAACGTGGAAGAAATGGGCACGACCTACCTTCTCAGACGAGTTGCCTAGTGGTGATCTGGCGCGATGGCCTCGAACCCTCTTGGATTCCCGGATGCGTTCCAATGCTATGCTCGCAAGCTAACCTGGATCCCTTGCGCGAGTTCAGTGCTAAGCTTACGAGCTAACCTTGACTCCTCGGTAGATCTAACACAAAGACTCCTGGCAAACTTGGAACATCTGGTGGAAATTTAGCAATAAGTCTCAAGTCAAACATAGATCCCCTGTGGCAAACAAGTCTAAGAAAAGAATGAAGAAATGCCAAGTACATGTATGGATTTAGTGTCTGTCCTGAATTTCAGATGTGTTCCGATGCCTTGCTTGCAGGCTAACTTGATCCCTTGCTAGAGTCTGGTGCTAAGTTTACAAGCTAACCTTGACTCCTTAGCAGATCCGGCGTTAAGCCTCCCAACAAACTTGGAACGACCGATGGGAATTCAACGATAGACCCCTGGTCAAACCTAGATCCTCTGTGGTAGGCAAACCTAGGAAAATACAGACTGAAGAGACTTGACGAAGATATAGAGAAAAGATCACCGGGCAATAATTAATCCGAATGACAAGCAATGCACATAATGTGCCTGAGCAACAGAGTTGGTATCAAATGCTAGGTGACCTTTTGAAAAATCGACACTAGGCTACTCCGAGGACAAAAATGATTTGCCTGGCTTTGAGGGGCTAAGCATATGCTTTAACTTTACATTGATCTCTGCGTAGCCCATGGCTTCAACTCGGGTGGCCTGATGGGAGTAACTTCACCTTAAAACTACTTGGTGGTAAGAATGAGGGCATTCTTATACTAAAAACCAGTTTGATAACGGTTCAGCTCTAGGGGTCCCATATACTTAAAACCCACTGAGACGTTTAGGTTAGAGATGACCACATCATAGTTCCCCGTAGTAGCCTGGCGAAAGGCTGAGGGACAGTAAGAGTAACATGAGCAACTTTACCCCAGTTAGTCATTGCTATCCTACCATGCCAAGCCTCCAGATTTTGGTGACATGGAATTGTTTGGAGTCCATTGTAACGACCTGTTAAAGGGCCCAGTATTTATTCAGGAATTATTTAATTAATTATTGAAGTATTTGATTAAGAGATTTTGCTAATTAATTATTTAATGTGGCAATTTAGAGATTTTGAAGGAAAAGAATAGCATTTAATTCTATTTAATTTTGGAGTTAAAAGAATTTGCCAATGTGGTAATTTAGATTTTTAATTGAGAGAATAGTATTTAAATAGAATTTAATGGCATTTATTTATTGTGAAAATTAAATGCAAGGGCATGAAGGTAAATCTAGAGTTTTATTATTATTTGAGAGTTTTAATAATAATTTTTGTATTATTATTAATTAAGTGAGATTATGTATTTAAAGGAGAGTGAGAATCCACGCGTGAGATAGATTTAGATTGAGAGTCTCCTAGTTGAAGTAGGAAGAGGATTCCAAGTTAATTAAGAATAATGACTCCAAATTATAAAAAGAGAAGGAGATGGGCTTCTAAGGCTATTTATTTCTCTATATAAAGGCACATAAGCCATAGTTTTCTTCACGCCGCGTAGGGAGCATAGATCCAAGAAGTCTGTGAGTTGCAGAAGTTGCTTTGCATAGGAGATTTATGGTTGAGATCGTGTGAGTCAATCAAGAGTTATCGAGGCAAGTATCTTCCCTATAATCCCTTTCATTACAGGTTAATATTAGTTTCGTTTTCAGATTTATATCAGTAAGAAAGATGTATATATATATATATATATATGCGTATAACAGTGAAGTTATGAGCAAGTTCTATTACTCCTTATCCATTTTGGATTCTAAGTTCTATCAATCCTTATCTATTTTTGATAGCAAGTTCCCTTATCTATTTTGGATTGCAAGTTCTATTAATCCTTATCCATTTTGGACTGCAATTTCTATTACTCCTTATTTATTTTGGATTGCAAGTTCTATTACTCCTTATCCATTTTGGATTGTGAGTTCTATTACTCATTTTCCCATTTGGAGCGCAAGTTCTATTATTTCTTCTTTCTCTTGAGTTGCAAGTTCCTTCCTCCTTTTATTTCTTTTAGAGGCAAGTTCTCATATCTGCATGATCTTCATAGCGATTCAATCAAATATTATCTTTGAATCATCCTTAAAGTTGTTTCATGTCAATTGGGATTCGTTTTCCCAAAATTTTATTCAGAATGATGTAGAATCATTAAGTTTTGTTTCAGATTTCAGTCTTTTTTTGCGTTCATGTTCGTCAAATTTAATTGTAAATATCCGAATAAGTCTTCCCATATCCGGATGAGTTCCAAGTTCCTTGCGTATGATATTCGGATGGTTCTTCGCACCTCCAGATAGCTCATATCCAGATGCCCTTTCTTCTATCCAGATAGGTCTAGCATATCCGGATGCCTCCTTCTGTATCCGAATGCCTCTCTCCAAAGTTGAATTTTATATTCAAATAAGTCTCCTGATATATATATATATATATATCCGAGTGCCTTGTGAGATATCCGAATGTCCAGAATCGTATCCGGATGAGCCTTCTTTCTATCCGGATGTCTTTCCTTATTCCAGATATCCTCCCTAATATCCGAATGGCTTTTCCAGAAATCCGAGTGAACTTCCAGTGATGTTTTAAATCAAGTTTTATTCAAATAAAGATATTCAATACCTCTAAATATTGAATTTTATGCTAGAATATAACAAGTTAATCATGCCTATACCATAATGCATAATTCATAGAATCTTTGTATTCCAATATATTGAAGATGAGATTACATGTTTAGTGTTTATTATGACATGTTCAGTATTATTTCGTGAGATTATATGCATACATCTTGGTATGAGCATTGAGCATGACTTTATATGGAGTACTACATATCGTGTGCCAGCATTTATATGAGCATTGCATTATGCACGCCAGGAGGCTTAATCCACGAGGATCCCACCAATAACAGTTTCAGTTACAACTCAGTTTATGAGTTGCTTGCCTGGTGATGACTATAAGGCTAGGGGCTTTGTCCACAGTATGTGCTTACAGTTTTTTTTGTTTGCAGGATTCAGATCAGTCAGGTATGTTTTATTAGATTATGTGGGCCTATGAGCCAAAGTTGCATACCTGCATTTAGTTTACAGTTTATGTGCATTACATTTTTATGAATGCAAACAAACAGTGATTATACAGTACAAGTTCAATGAGTTATTTATGAGTATCAATATTCTTCGATTCAGCTTCAATTATTCTTTCCAGTTTATTAGTTGCTGAGCTTTATAGCTCACCTTGTACTCTTCACCCCTCCATGTCCTAGCGGGAGAGTACCAGAAGTGGGGCTAGCAGCAGTGGTCTATAGTATGTGTACGTGGAGCCGCTCAAGATAATAGATGTCTGGGAGTCTGTTGAGTTTTGTAGTGTTTCGTTAGTTTAGATCTATTTTATATTTCAATTGAAGGATTGTCCCTTAGTCAGAGTTTATGCTTTTCAGTTTGTATTGACTCGGAGTTTTTATTTCAGTTTATTGAGATATTTATTTATGGTATCAGATTTTAGATTATCAGTTAGTTTATTTCATTTTCCCCGTAACACCTCTTCTCGGGCAGTTCTGAGAGAGGTGGAGTTACATCCATCGTCCATCAAGCTTTAAGCTTTGTGCGGCCAACTTCTGTTTCCTCCATCTAGGAAGCTAGCATTCAATGTATCGAATGCTGAAGCCATGACCATTGTACCGTATGATCAGTCATTAGCTAAACTCGATAAGCAATCTTCTCTGACCGATGGGCAACCGTGTCTTAAGCAGCCTTCCAAAACGTTGCGAGAAGGCAAGATCACAGAACCAATTGAAGAGGAATTCCATGAAGCAGGAAAGCAAATCCAGAGCCATCTTCTTAGTGTCTTAGAGTTGACGGATTTTCGTGACCACAAGACCATGGCTAGAAATGCCAATTCATCTTTCGGGTCTCTAGATGGCTTGCTCGTTGATTATCAACCCTTCAAACAACGAGTAATGGAACTTGTCAGCACTGCAGCATCACTCGCAGAAGCTGGATTGTTTACCCAATAAGTCAACTCCCTACAGCAGCTTGTTGATAGATACAATTGCCACAAACAACACTTAGAAAGAGCTTCTCATCACCGTGCGAGGACTATCGCTGCTCTAAAAGCTTCATCCAAGCACCTCAGACCTCCCAAAAAAGAGGCTACTCAGATCAAGGCCACACCCTGCCGTATAGAGGAGGAGCTATTATCCTGCAAGGCTGGTAATGTGGAAATCCTAAATCACTTAGAGTAAGTCAATGAAGAAAAGATGGAATCTCAACAGAGATTGCAAGTTGCAACCATGGAGATGGAAGACAGGTATGAGACACGAACCAGAAACTCCCTTCGAGGAATATAGTCATGTCCTAAGAATAAATGCTAAGAGCTTCGGGAGCTTGCAAAGTGATATCAGAAGACCAGAAGATAATAGCTCTTTGAAGAGAGATGGAATAGAGAATGGATCTAATGTGGAAGTGTATTCAGGGACATCTTTAGGTAAGAGAAGAAGGGACAGTGGCTGCTGGCCTTCGATGCAAGATAAAATGGAACATTGTTAGGGCATAAATGGTCATTGTGAAGAAGGCATTGGCGTCAATAGTCCAGGGAACTGGTTTAAATCAGGGAGAATGGCTGAAGATGGACAACCATACTTCACCAATTGTTATGACAGAATACCAAGGGAATCCCTGGGATAGGGTAAGCAGAGCCACTGATGATGGTAGGGAAGAGAAACACTCTTAGCATAATGATTTTAGGTTGGCAGCATTGCCTCTCACCTCCGACTTAAGACGCTTGTAGGAGTTTAGCAAATCAAGTTCAAATGAGTGATGATCTAAGGAGTTAGCGAGAGTCGCCATGGGAAAATGCATCATCTCGGGATAAGACCTGCTGAGGCGCTTCGATCCTAAAGAAATTCGTCTTAGCCCAAGCCTAAGTCTGAATATGACCAAAACCACCAGTATAATCTTCTCTACGCCTAAAAACCATCCTCTAAAGAGCCTAGTGCCCCTGAGCACTCAAAATTCCATCTATCTCTATTTATATCCTAGGCCACAACCAAGATCCTATTTCCAGTTTGTGAGCCATTGGGCTATTTTCTTAGCGTTCCGTTGTCAATAAGGCCCGGGTTTCCTCAAATCCCCTCTTATCGTGCCTTAGCGGCACACCGATATCTTTCCCTCGAGCGAGTTATTCTTTATTTTAGATGCATCAAGTTGCACCTTCATATCTCTCGCCATTTGCTTAGCATAGCAAGGTGTGCTTTTGTGTCGCTATCGAGCCTTGCTTCGATAAGTGACATCGTTTTAGTGTCAGCGTGAAATCGTGAATCTTAAGAAAACAGTTTTATCCATCGAGGCATGTGGACGTGAGACTACAACATTAGTCTTCCCTTTGACTTAATAGTCAAAGCAAAGACTGGGGGGCTATTGTTGTGCCATAGAATTCTCGAGCGTCCACCTAGGGGCATTTCAGTCATTAGGTGCCTAGGGTTATTTTGGTCATGAGGCGCCTAGGTGTATTTTGGTCATTAGGCTAAGGAGGGCGAACCCCAAAAGTGGTCCTAAGTTGGGACGTGTTTTCTCAAGAAGAAATTGTAGTTAAATAACTAAAGAATCAATATGAGGGCCATAGTGTAAATGACCCAAACTTAGGGGAGGGGTGAATGTGAAATAAAATGGAAGTTGAAGGATGTATAAAAGGAAAGAAGACAAAAGCAATGGGGGACTATTCATGGGTGGCTTTCTCTCTCTCTCATGCGCTCTCACTCGTGCGCTCTCTGCAAATCTCTCTCCAAGAAAGTTTTTCCTCTCTTGCAGAAAGAAAATGGGGTCCTCTCGGAGAGAACCAGCTTCTCTCGAAGAGGCTCCCCCCTCTCGGTGATATCTCGAGAAGACAAGCCTCCCTCTCCGCGGCCATGGCAGTGTTTACTAGCAACCTCTCCCTATTTCTCTCGGTTGCCATGGAGTTTCTCTCAGTAAGGATCTCTCTCTTTCGGTGATGCCGCATCTCACGGAGAGCAGCAAGCCCTCGTCATTCATGGCGATTCCTCTCGACAAGCAGCAGTTGGGTTTTCGACGAGACCTCCCCTTCTCTTGGCTATGGCTCTGCTCTCGGACGCAGGGTCCCTCTGTAGTAGTCTTCCTTCGACCATTTTTCTAGCTTGGCCATGTCGCCTTGGTGAGCCGTCTCTCGAGAAGGTTTCTTCCCAAGGGCTCTCGCAAAGCCCTGGGCCGAAGCCTCTCAATGAGGCCTCTTCCCGAGAGGCCTATCGGAGAAGGTCCCTCCGAGGTCTCTTGGGAAGACCTGTTTCTCTTTCTCTTTCTCTCTCTCTCTCTCGCTCCCTTCCTCTGCATGTATATCTCTATGTATTTATATATGTAAGAGGCAGAGACAGGTGTTATATATATGCGCGTGTGTTTGAGTATTAGCATAGTATATATATTTGTATATGTGTATGTATGTTTAGAATATGAGCTTGCGTGAGACGCAGCCAAGTGAGTAAGCCCAGGTGTGATGTAACGTAACGGCACGCGTATCCTTATGGTGTGCCCTCAAGTCCCCATATTATATTATGGACACATAAGATAATATATACATCACATTTATATGACCCTACAGGTGGTATGTTTATAGAATGTAATGTAACATGCCGACATTCGTGCATTGTGATATCCCTCGTAGGGGAGTTGTGGCCAAGTAAGAGTCACCTTGAGACATCTCTCACTAAGCCTAGAGCTATGCCCAGGTAGGTCCCTTAGGGGCTAAGACCTTGCTAGGCTGCTTGCCGTGAGGCCCACCTTCTCCCGGAGGGCCCCTTCGGCAGTCCGGCCCTCCGAGAGGGATTCCTCTTAAGCCCGTCCAATTGCCAATCATGTGCAAGTCCATTCCATGTTCCCTGTAACAGTACAGAGATCAACCCTTTATTGCTGAGAAATGTATAATTGTTCCATATTCAATTATATCATGCTTTACTTGTCTATCGTTTTTCTCTCATATCGGTACTAACTTAAGTATCGGAGGGTATACGCGGGTGAAGAATCCCCATGTACCTTCTAACTTGTGCCTGTGAGCGCAGATATGTCCCGAGCACACAAGAGGTCAATCTCGAGCGATATCGATGGCGCCCTCAGAGGTCCTTCTACGACCCCGGTTAGTACATCGAAGACCAAAACTACCCAACGCATATCTCCACCAATAGACTCCTGCCAGCTGTCAACCTCGATTTGCCTCGGCTCCAGCTTTCCCTCTCTATAAATTCTATTGTCGTGGTTTTTTTTTGCCATTACAATTTTCACATTTTAGATTCAAGTAAAACTCAATGAAATTGATGTATTTTTATAAATTTTCATATAAAAAATATTATCTAAATAATATGTTTATTGTGATTACAAGTCCCTCTTATATTTTTTATATTAGTTATATAAGAGTTATAAGAGTTTTTCTTTTTATTATTGATGGTTTATTTAATGTGGTTACAAGTCGGAGTTGCATCACTTTTAATAGACTATTTATTTTTTTCCTGCAATTGCTTTTGTTTTCAAGTGTACGCCTAAAAATGTTTTTAAGCCACATCATTTTACCTCCATCAAACCTCAAAATAGATCTGAACAAGTTATAGACTCAGATCATAATCAAATACTAGAACTTTGTATTTATATATTTATATAAGTAGTGTGCAGATTAGTACTAATGTGTTTCCTTCCATTTATATATTTATATATAGTCTTTGTATGATGTGTTTCCTTCCATTTGTATTTAAGTCTTTTGAGTCATTTGCTCCTTTAAAAATAAATTTTTTATGAATATTAGTACATTTTAATTATATAATAAAATTGAACATATGCCTTAATTCTTGTCAAGATTAATTGGGTTGTATACAAATTCATGACAATTTGAAACATATATAAAAAAAATTCAAAAATTTTTTTTATTTCAAGTGCATATATAAAATTGTCGCAAAACGTAGACAATTTTATTTCTAGTGCATTGTGATTGGATGCATTTTGAGGCTTGTTAATTTTCTTAGCAATAAAATAAGGTCACTGATACTATATATGTAGCATCAATAATTCACGAATATTTTGAAGAGAATGAAAACTACCCCAAAGTCAATAATTATATAAAATGACTTCCAACATTAATTAGTAAACAATTTTAAGAATATTTTGAACAGAATGAAAACTACCCCAAAATCAATAATTATATAAAATGACTTCCAACATTAATTAGTAAATGTTGTATTTATGTGAAGCTTCAAATCGACACCATTTATGGAGGGGGGCAGGAGAGTCTTTTGACAACCATCAAGGCTACCCAAAACGACAAGTACTCCTGCCGTTTCACTTGGTGTGCTTCATCTTATCTTTGAGCCTGCCTCTTCCCCAATCGTCGATGTTGTCTGTTGTGCCTTTATACGATGCAATCTGCACCGCTGGTGTCCCCTTTATATCATCTACAGTCGCCTTGAGATGTGCAGCGCATAGCCTCTAATTATTTGCTTCATTTAGGGTTTGTTTAATCATTCTCTAGTTTTCATTCTTTCTATATAGTTGATTTGTATGTTTTCTATCTAGGGTGTAAGCCTCCAATCTGTAGCTTGTGGTTATGGGGCTGATTTAACTTGAGAGTCATTTTGTATAATGAGATTAGAGAGTGATTTTTGTGTAAACTGATACTGTAATCAGATTTTCTTCTGATAGTGCAGTGAACTCTCTTTGTCGGAGTTTAACATGAACGTAACCCTCTTTAACGAATAAATCACGATAAAATCGTTTGTGTTTTATTTATGCTTTTGATTCTGTTTATTTGCATGCTTGATTTGTCAAAGCCTATGTAAATGTTTGTTGTCTCTATTTTGTTTACTGTTTAAGTAGTGGTCGAGAGTTGTCTTAGCTTAACAGTAAACGATTTTAAGAATATTTTCAAGAGAATGAAAATTACCCAAAAGTCAATAATTATATAGAATGACTACCAACATTAATTAGCAAACAATTTTAAGAATATTTTGAAGAGAATGAAAACTACCCCAAAGTTAATAATTATGTAAAATGACTTCCAACATTAATTAGTAAACAATTTTAGGTTGCAACCCAATCCTAAAAAATAAATTAGTTTAACGGAGAAGCATTCAAATACAATTAGGACGGACGTTAGAGAGAAGTAGTATTTTACTCTAAAAAACAAAAACATGATAATGTAAAGGCTTATAAAACTCTCTTTTTTTCTCGACAATAACCACTTTGTCCTCTTTCTTGACCACAACATCAACCCTGTCTTCTTCAACAGTATCGAAGACTACGCAGGCAATGAACCCCACTCACTCTCTACTCAGGACAAACATTTAGATACCATTGGGACGACGTTAAGGAGAAAAACTCTTACAATAACATTTTAAATGTACAAATATGCTATCACAATTATTTTTATTATTTTAATTTATAATATTTCGAGAGTCCAAAATCAGGTCCAAGAAAGAATTTTAGAGAAGCTATATATCGAGAATAGTAAGGAATGAAATAATACCAACTGAATACTTTTTAAGCTAAATATGGATAAAGAATTTCGAGATTAAGCATGCTTGAGATAAGGTAATTCAAGAATGGGTGATCCCTAGGAAGTTCGCGTAAGCCTATGAAGATAAGTTGATCCAGTCTTTTCTATCACTCGATACAAAATGTTACAATATTTATAGAGGAGAGTTTTTTCAACCCTTATTGTTGTAATTGTTAAAATCAAAACCCATTTTCACAGGTAAATATATTAACCATTATCAAAATAATTATTAATTAAGAAACTAAAATTATCTATCTATATCTATACGTATATATATAATAGCATAGCATAATTCAATTATAAAATTTTTAAATTTACTAATACGATTTAACATTTCTAATTATTTGAGAATATATTTTACTTTTCTTTTTTGATTTCATATTCTTATTTTTTTATTTTGAATTCTTATTCTTATTTAAAGTTAGATTTCTATTCCTATTATGAAAACATCCCGTATCAGGGTCGAAAGACGAAGAGAAACAGTGGAGAAAGGACCCAAGATGCAGGAAGAAAAATGGAGAGAGGAGATGCAATTGGGGAATCAAGAAAAGGGAGAGAAGCAGTGGTCGAAAGCGCCCAAAATTGGCCGGAACAGCAGATGGGGGCGACCATGGCCGCAAGTAACAAGTCACGAGTAGTGGAGCAGGGGCGACCGGTGGTAGGAGCAGGGTGGCTGGCTATGGCCCAGAGGAGGTTGGTGGTGCGGCGGGCTAGCATGGTTGTTTGTGTGCAAGCGAAAGAAGCAGGGAGGAAGAATAAAGAAGAAAGGAAAAAGAAAAGGAAAAAAAAATGAAAAATGAAGAAAAAAATTGAGAAAAATTTAAATTATTTTTAGAAAATTATAAAAAAATAAGAAATGGAGATTTATTAATTTTTTGAAAAAAATTGGCCAAGAGAGTTACTCGAGACATGTAGTTCGAGAAAAAGTATATATACTAAAAAGGTTGAAGGGGTTTTATCAAGGTGAGTAAAATTTTCTAGAAAATTTTAAAAATTAATTTGGAACTAGATGAGCATGCCCGAGGTCAAGAAATTATGTGGACACATGTTTTGAGGTCATGGCACGCATATTGAGAAAATATGAGAGACTAAGTCAAGGGTGCATTAAGGTTCCGAATTAGAAGCCTGGCACAAGAATCAAGATATTTTGAGATACGTTCGAGATAAGTGGTCAAGATAAGTGGTCCGACCCTAAATTCGATTTTATATAAATGATTTTACCATATTATCATGCCATGATGTAAATATGTCATATATAATACATTTACATGCTATGATGAAATGTGCATATATGTACACGATGATATTTTTTATCATGCATCGCATATGGTTTGAGAGTACGGGCTGCCACTGCTGCTCAACCAAGGGTGCACCCATACACCTCGACATGGTCAGAAAATCGTAAAAATGTGGAGTAGCATTAAGGTACGATTGGCTCAAACGAAAGGAAAAAGGAAAAAGACATTTTGCGTATTGCATTCATACACGAAATATGATTTTGTACCCTTACTTAGATGATTCATCATCTAACTTGGGATTTGTCCTTGAAATATTCAAATGTTCCGAATAGAGATTATAGTAGAAACGAGGATGAATGAGGCATGAAATCACACTTAGTAAAGTGCATGATGAATTGATTGTATGTTATGTAGTCCATGTATTTAAATTCTACTACTTCGAATTCTGAACGTTTTGAGGAACGATGATGTATAATCTTATTATTGGTTAATGCTAAAGTTAAGGTTCGATTCTAACTTCCGTATTTAATGTTTATGATATTTCTCATTCGAGATAAATGAATGAAAATTTTAGGATAGATATGAGGAATGATATGGTTTAATTGTAGTTTTGAATAAAAAAAAATATTACTCTAGAATTGTCCAAGTAATAACACGTCCGAGAAAATGGGGTGTTACACAGGAAACGGAGTCAGGCCATTGTAAGCGGACCAAGCCCCACAAATCAGAGTTCCTAAGGACACCTCTTATTTGTCAGGTTGCGCGCTTCGCAACAGGGAATTGCTCAAGGCATGAGGGCTAGGTCTACCAGCCCGTCAGACCTCTAAAGTAAAATAAAATTCAATTGTTCATTACATCATCAATTCATCAATTGTTCGTTACAATTTGAATAAAATTTAAAATGAAATAATAATATCATGAAAATAATATTCCCTTATTAGTTTCACCTAATTAGGAATGGATTCCGCATTTATAGGGATCCAATTTGTCTTAGATTAAGAAGGTTGACTTATTCTCTAACTGTTTCCAATAAATTCGTAATCTTTTTGCGACACGAACTAAGTTGCCTGACGGCACGTTTCACAACTTAAGACATTCTGCGATCTGAACCCAGTCGAAATGACCTGCGACCTCGCCTTGATATCCTCAACTCGAGACTTAGTGGGCTTCGAAACATTGGGCTGATCCACTAGATCGTTTCCAGCCCATGTAGTGTGGTCTAGAAAATACCCATAACAATATGCAAGACCTTATCTGAAGATAGCTAGAAGTCTATTCAAGGTAAACCCCAATTTCCATTCAAACTAAGGGATATTAACTAAATTTCTGGAATCGGGGAGAGTTAGCTGGGTACCTTTTATCACGTCTCATCCTTTTATCTCCTTTTTCCTTTTAAGTTCCATACTGATTTAAGTATTAAAATGTTTACTCCAACTAATCTCCAAGATCCACACTAACGATGTCTTTTGTTAAGTCAAGTTTGATTGGTTGTTAGGTCACTTCAGATCAACGTTGCTCGTTGCCACCTTAGAGGTATTTTACAAATAAAATTGGTGACTCAGTTCGTTACATCATCAGATAGATTAAACAAACCCCACAAAGACTTAAATGTGGCATCTTATCCTTTGTATCTTCCACATTTCAGATTTGTAATCATCACTGTTTCCTTTTATTTTCAGAGTATCAATAATATTTATTAAAAAAAAAACAGTTACCCCAGCCCTAGAACAACTGGTAAAGAATGAATATGCTGAGGTGTTGCTCTTTGGGGCCTGGCAAAGAATGAATGTACTGGCGTGTTACTCTTTAGACCCTAGATTCTATGTTCGAATTCTATCTAAAAAATAATTCAGCAAGTAAGGAACGATCTTGAAAAATAAAAATACTTGTCGTCTTCATGTTTGTAATTGTGTTAAGGATCAAAATCTATCTGTTAAATTTTTTGATTTACCTCTTCTACTAAAATCGTAAGACCGAACAACACTCGTAATGCTACGTTAATAAAAAAAAATAATAATTTCAATAGTGGTCATTTAATTTTATTGTGTCTTCGTTAAAAAAAAAAAAAATTATTGTGTCTCGAACACATCACGTGAACTGTGTCCCCTCTTTGACAAATTGTGGCGTGTTCGAGACACAATAGTTTTTTTTATTGTGGCGTGTTTAGTTTTTTTATTTTTTTTATTATCCCACCTCTTGTGTTTGGTAAGACGTTGGGTGGAAATTTGAGCCCCAGAGCATCATTTTGTCCTACCTCTTACCTGCGCCTCATTCTATATATATATATTTCACCACAGGAACTCCCCTCTCTAAATAAATATGCCTACTGGTTGTGGGACGGATGGTCCGCGATCAATCTACGTAGCCTGGGGCCCATTTGTAGTTTTTTTTTCTTATTTTTTAGATTTAATTTATAATATTTTAAATCACGAAATGAAATAAAGGGGAAGCTCAAAGTAATTATTATTCCCTACTGTTGCAATCTAATTCACAAAGTTTGCCCAATCGTATGGTCTAAATTTTGTCCACTGTAAAAACAGTTTAATTGCGTAAATGTAATAAATAATAAAATGTACAAAAGTCTATTAACTTTACTACCCAAAAATTGAACTGGCTTAAACTCTACGCGAAGAAGTTTTAGAGATTCTTTACGGTCAAAGTCAATCGTAGTAAAATATGCGCGTTAGCCGGCCCAAGAGTAGTACGGGTCCACCATCACAGACATTTTCCCTAATTAAGCCCGAGAGTTCATCCACTTGAATTTCTTTACTCTTGAGTCAACCAACTCTCGACAGCCATTATTGATGCTCCCATGAGCTACAATTGAACTGCTCTGCTATATTGCAATCTCTCTCTCACAAAACCACTCTTCATCTCTACTTTGCTCATTTCACACAAAAAGGAAAGAAAAAGAAATCAAAGCACATTAGCTACTTGGTAGAGAGGAAGAAAGATGGCAAGCATTCCACTAGATTCTATAGTGGGATTTCTGTTGCAGAATTTGGAGGAGTTCATTAAGTACAACGCTAATTTGATCGGTGGAGCAGAGGATGGTTTCAAATCGTTGTCCCAAGAACTTGGTTTCTTGAAGGGCTGTCTCCAGAAATGCATGGAAAATTGCAGCGACGATAGCATTCTGGAGAGTTTAGCTGACAGTGTTCGGAACTTGGTTTATGAAGCTGAAGATGCAATTGAGACTTACATCGTTCTGGCCTCGAGGCAAAGAGGAAGAAGTAGGATGGAGAAAGCTCTTAACGTGGTTGATCATACAAAGGAAATTCGAAATTTTGGGAAGAAGATCGAGAGCATCAGCTTAAAGGTGGAGGAATTTTACAAGAACAAACTGCAGTTCATCACAAGTCAAACCCCGCCAAGAACACCAGAAAGAAGAATCAGAAAGGTAAAAGTCGAATACTTACTTTGAGAACTGCTTTTGCTTAGCTTTGAAGGAGACAAGTGAGGACTTACAGCTACTTGCTTCTTGTTCCTTTCTTCTTCAACTTTGGCATGGGAGTAGCGCTGTTCATAGAGCTAATTTTTGACCGACTTTAGGGTCGGTTCTACAAGCTTCCATTTTTTTTTTTTTTTTCTTGTGATCCATACCTCAGATTTTTACTTCAATTATTGCTAGATTTTAATTCAAAATTTTTTGAATTTTTTGTGTGGAAAAAAATAGAGTTCGCAGTGAGAAAAGAAAATTATTTTAAAAAATCAGTCCAAATACAGATTATTTTTGGATCACAAATTAACCTGCACATTAGATGCCCCAAGTCTGAGCTCGGGACAATGACAAATTAATTAATGGCTTTAAGTACTCGTAGAAACGCAGGCAGTAGTTGAAATTCATAAACTCTGAATTAACAATAATACTGAGGGATAGGATAAACTCTTGTCAAATTGTAGTAAAAATCTACCAAACCTATATATAAATAGCCTTCATCCAACATCGATCATTTCAATATATACTCTCTTATTCAGAAATCTTTAAGAAGATCTTATATACTATTGTTCTGCTACGAAATTTGTCTGAACTGTCTTGTTCTACTACTTCCCCAACCCAACAGAGGCACTCTCAATTAATCTTTCATTTTTAGGTAGATTTGGTTTTTATAGATCTCAAGAGTTATAGACATTATTTTAAAAAAGATATAATATTTTAAAACTTGTAGGGGGTAAAGATCAGATCAGTTTGTTAGTGTACGTATACAAAGGAAAGGAGAGCTAGCTGTAGCTGAAAGCCATAGCTGCCAGGGGCGGAGCCACGTGGGGGACATTCAATTTCAAAAATTTAAGAGAATATTTGACCATAGGCAAGTTACTATCTTACCATTATTATTAATTAAAGAAAGAAATTAGTGGTAGGGTCCATGTGTTAGTGGAACTCATTTCCCTTAAATCAAGGAGTTCCTTATTGATTAAAGAGGTTAGTGGTAGGGCCCATGTATTAGTGGAAATAGGATATTCAATACATACCTTACATTTCAAAAAGGAAAATGGGACATTCAATTTCGGGCAGAGGGAGTATTTATTTTTATCATTCACACATATGGTAGAGCACTCCTCACCAGATATGATGGTCTCGGGTTTAATTAATGTTTATGGGGCGCATCCTTATTCCCTGTTCCCTTCCTCCTTTGTCATCATAGTATATGTATGTATATATGATTATCTCAAAACAAATATGTATTAAAACTGATAATACATAAGTGCTCGTTTACAGGTAATAGTATTGAAATAGACTATCCAAAGTGTTATAAGCATTGAAGATTTTGAAATCTTTTTTTTTTTTTTTTCATTATAAATAAATATTTCAATTCAAAGGACTGTCAAATAAGTGCTCGTTTATAGGTAAAAAAATAAGTGGCCTAATTATCATTTTTCTTGTCTCAAATTATCTGTCTACTTGTGAAATCAAGGAAGTATTTATTACTTCTTTTATTTCAAATTTACCCTTACTCTACTAAACTTTCATATTAATTGTTTTAAAATTTCAAGTATACTAGTAACTATTTCAAACACAATGTGAAGAGAGAGAGAGAGAGTGTTACTATAGTGGTGGTGTTTTACAACAACATATTCAGTCTTTATCTTCCTATATATATGGGGTTGGCTACATGAATTCTAGATTTTCATGTATTTTTATCTTTTGTTATATCTTCGTTTAGACTCATACACTTCATATCAAACTTTAATGTCTCTTTCAAAGTTTTATTGGATTTACCTCTTACCTCTTTTTTTGACTAATTGTTCTATTTCATCAACTCTCCTCATAGAAACGTCTCTAGCTCTTCTTCTCACATGATCAAACCGTCTTAGTCTAGTCTCTCTCATCTTCTTCTCGATTGGCACTACTCTTACCTTATTACGAATAACCTCATTTCTAATTTTATCTTTTCTTGTATGACCACACATCCATCTTAGCATTCTCATCTCCACTACGCTCGTCTTTTGCTCATATTGGTATTTAACTGGCCAACATTCTGATCCATATAACAAAACTAGTCTTATAACTATCATATGGAATTTTTCTTTCAATTTTAATGGGATTTTACCATCATATAACAGTCCTGATACATTTCTCCATTTTAGCCAACCTGCCTTAATTCTATGCGTGACATCCTCGTAAATTTCTCCATCTTTTTGAATCACTGATCCCAAATATCGAAAATAGTATTTTCTTTGTATGATTTGGTCTTTCAATTTTATTATAGTACCCTCTACTCTTGCATTCTTACTAAATTTATATTTCATACATTTGATTTTCATTCTACCCAATTTAAATCCCTTAGATTCTAAATTATTTTTCCATATCTCAAGCTTAGTGTTCACTCTTTCTTTTGTTTCATCCACCAATATTATGTCATTTGCAAATAGCATACACCATGGCACTTCTGTCTGAATGTGTTTAGTGAGTTCATCAATTACTAAAGCAAATAAGTATGGATTTAGTGTAGAACCTTAATACAGTCGCATTGTAGTTTTAAACAGTTCAATATTCCCTTCACATGTTCTGACTCTTATCTCTGCATCGTGATACATGTTCTTAAGGGCTTGTATATAGGCTATTTGAACTCATTTCTTCTCTAAAACCCTCCATAATACTTCTCTAGGGACCTTATCATAGGTTTTTTTCTAGATCTATAAACACTATATGCAGGTCTTTCTGATGATTCCGATATCTTTCCATAAGGCGCCTCAGTAGGTATATAGCTTCTATTGTTGACCTACCAGGCATGAAATCAAACTGATTTTCCGAAACGTTTGTTTCTTTTCTAAGCCTCTGATCTATTACTCTTTCTTAGAGCTTCATGATATGGCTCATTAACTTGATTCCTCTATAATATAGGAACCAAAGTATTTTTCCTCCGCTCATCTGACATCTTTTTTTATTTAAGGATCGCGTTAAATAATTTCGTTAGTCAGGAGATGTCCTCTTCTCCTATGCATTTTCATGCTTTTGTTAGTATATGATCCGGTCCCATCGTCTTATGATTTTTTATCTTTTTTAATACTTGCCTTATTTTTTTGGAACTTATGCATTGATAAAATGTATAGCTCACGTTCCCTTCGGAGTTACTAAGATGTCCCAACCTAATTCTTGTGTCCCCACCATCATTGAATAATTTTGTGAAATACTTTTTCCATCTCTCCTTAATCGCTCTCTTATTCACTAATACATTTTGGTTTTCATCTTTTATGCATTTCACTTGCTTTAGATTCTTTATTTTCTTTCTCTTGCTTTAACTAACTTATATATATCCCCTTCTCCATCTTTTGTATCAAGTCGTTTATATAGATTCTCATATGCTTTTGACCTTCCTTCACTAACAACTTTTTTTAGTGTCTTTTTCGCTTCTTTATAATTTTTTTAGATTTTCTTTATTGTTGCACTGATATACAGCCTCATAGCAAGTTTTTTTATTTCTAATTTTCAATTGTATCTCTTCATCCTTAAGGTTTGGGGCTCTACTATTTGTCTCTCAAAAGACTACCTTTGTCGTGCTTCTCAGGGCAGTAGCCATTTTCCCTCCACATTTGGTTTGCCTATCCTTCTCCATTCCTTTCCCTTCTACCCCTTAATTTTTCTTTGAACATTAATTGTTTACCCATTTTTAAATCCTACCACCTCTAATTCTTGAATTTTGTTTTATGTGATTTTTTTCTTTCAATTTCTTACTTGGACGTTAAGTACCAAAAATCTATTTTGAGTAGTCAAACACTCCCCCGGTATCACCTTACAATCCCTACAACATAATCGATCCTCTTGTCTCATGAGGAAGTAATCTATTTGGGTGTTTGATATGATATTTTTATATGTGATTAAGTGTTCATCCCCTTTTTTGAACCTAGTATTGGTTATGATAAGCCCATATGCTATAACAAAATCTAGAATAGACTTATCCTCATTATTAATTTCCTCGAATCCATATCCTCCATGTACCTCTCTATAGCCGTGTTTGTCTCTATCCACGTAACTGTTTAAGTCATCTCTTATAATTACTTTCTCTCCTCTTGATATCATTTGTATGAGTCCCTCTATGTTCTCTTAGAATTTTGTTTTTATCTCCTCACCTAACCTCGCTTGTAGTGCATATGTACTAAAAATATTCATAGTTATTCTTCCTAAACCAACCTTCACCATAATATTCCTATCTCCTATTCTCTTTACATCTATTACCTCATCTACTAACCTTTTATCCATAATAATCCCCACTCCATTTATCGCTCAATCATTTCTTGTGTACCATATTTTATATCCAGTTTTTTATAAAGTTTTTATTTTTTTCCCTACCCATCTCATCTCTTGAAGGCACATAATATTAATCTTCCTCCTAATCATCACATCTATCACTTTCATAGCTTTTTCTGTTAATGTTCCTATGTTCCATGACCCAATCCTTAATTTATGATTTTGATTTTGGTTTTGACTTTGAATTTAATTTTGTTTTATATTTTGATTTTATTTTTTATTTTAGACTAAGTTCTTTACTCGCATCTGTTCAAACAAATGTGAAGACCCTTGCTCATTTATCACTATAGCCGGGCACCGATGCAACGGCTCTAGCTCACTTGACACTACACACGGTCAATGTAGCACGTCGCTATAAAGGGTTACGCCCCATTGATTTTTCATAGTTTGTCTAAAATTCATATTCTAGATCCGACTAAGTTTTACATTGGCTATCGACTACCTAACATAACCCTCCTCCTTTTATGGTGGTGTTTTATTTGAGGAAATTAAATTAAGGTTATTTTGGTCCTTTTATGATTTCCATAATATAGAATTGATTGTTTTCTTAATTCTCGTGAAAATGGCAATTAGGCACAGTTTTTGCCGGAGGGAGTGCTTATTATAATGTACTAATTGACTCAGTGGAAGTTAATCCATTTATCATTTAGTTGTCACAAGCTTTCTATTAACTCCTCTTATTAAAAGATATAATGTAAATATATATTATTGTTTTCTGATTTAATACTAGAAGTTAGTTACTAAAATTCCAAGGGCATATTACACACTGGCTAGTTAATTCTAATGATATATTAGGTAATCCGAAAAAGGCAAAAGCAGTCATAGTGTAAATCATTCTAACCCTAAGCCACATTTTTATAATACTAACAGATTATGTTTTGTGTAATAATCAAATCTGCAAGTGCAATATCATGTTTGATCAAGCTGTGGCTCTTAGTTTTGGTGAGTCTGAGTTGTGATTTCAGTTGGAAATCTTGAATTTGTATAATTTCTACCTTCATGTTCTAATTTTATCCTCTGTGGTTCCTTCCTTGATTAAGTCATATATATACTTCAATTTTGGATGTATTAATTGTTGTGTTTCTGATATGTGTTAGTAATTTCATGCCTGCAGCCTCCTATTGATGATATTGTCGTTGGCCTTGAAGATGAGACAGAAAAATTAATTGGGCTTCTCACTGAAGGAACAGAGCAACTAGATGTGATATCAATTGTTGGTATGCTTGGTTTGGGAAAGACCACAATAGCTAAAAAGGTCTTTAATCATCCAACAATTGAGTTTAATTTCTCCATTCGTACGTTTGTCGAAGTTTCTCAAGATTATAGGAAGAATGAAATGTTTCTGAAAATTCTGCGTACTTTCACTCGGATCACTGATGAAATGCGAAGCATGTCAGATGATGATTTGGCGATATTAATTAGGCAGAATTTGGAGAAAAGACAATATTTGATAGTCTTGGATGATGTCTGGACTACACAAGCATGGGATGATCTGAAGGATTCTTTTCCAAACAGTGGCGTGGGTAGCAGAATCTTGATAACTACGCGAGAAAAACCTGTGGCAGAATATGCTAGGAAGAAGATTGATCCACATTTTTTGCGTTTTCTCAATCCAGAGGAGAGTCGGGAGTTATTGAGAAGAAAGGTTTTTGGTGAGAATACATGTCCACCGGATCTAGAGGAGCATGAAACACCTATCCTACAAAGATGCGGAGGACTACCATTATCTATAGTGGTAGTTGCTGGTGTTCTCACAAATAATCGGTATGAAGCTCGCTGGTGGAAGAAAGTAGCTGAGGGAGTGGAAAACTATTCTCCTAAGGCTAAAGAGCAAATAGATTACGTTATAAACCTAAGCTTCAACAATTTGCCTTACCGTGTGAAGCCATGTTTTCTATACCTAGGGGTTTTCCGTGAGGACTTTGAGATTCCTGTGCGGACATTGTTGCAATTGTGGGTTTCAGAAGGTTTTATACCCCCAAGTAATGGGAATAGAAGCCTGGAGGATGTCGCAGAAGATTATCTAGAGGACATGGTTGATAGGAGTTTAGTGATGGTGCTGGGGAGGAGATCAAACGGTCAGCTTAAAGCGATCCAGATTCATGACACATTGCGTGAGTTCTGCAAGAATCTTGGCCGAAAGGAAAGTCTTTTTCGAGAGATAAGGACGCTTGAACAGGTAACCAATTCATCTGGAAGCACATCATTTGGCAATGACCGTCGCCATTGTGTTAATTCTTATGTTCTGGATTATGTAAAACATCAACCTGCTGGAAAGCATGTCCGCTCGCTCTTGACTTTTGCAAAGGAGGAATTGAATTTGCCTGTGGAATATCACACCTCTTTCATTCCTAAAACCTGCGAACTGCTGAGGGTGTTGGAGGTTAGAAAGATCAGGTTGAGTCGTTTCCCCTCTCAAGTTTTTAACCTTTATCTTTTGAAGTATATTGCCATCACTTGCGATCTCAAGATCCTTCCTAAAGAAATATCGAACCTGTGGAATCTGCAAACTCTTATTGTTAACACTTCAGCACCGAGCCTTGATATAAAAGCCGACATGTGGAAGATGGCACGATTGAGGCATCTAGACACAAATGTGTCCACATCTTTGCTGGCAAAGACCAAGGCAGATTCCTCAATTAAGGCAAATATACAGACTATTTCTGCACTCTCTCCCGTGAGTTGCCAGAAAGAAGTCTTCGAGAGGACTCCAATGCTCAAGAAATTGGGTATATGTGGAAAGTTGGTACCTATTATGGAAGGTAACGCTGCATCCAATTTGTTTGGTAGTCTTCAGAGACTAGAATTCCTTGAAAATCTGAAACTGCTGAATACTGATACAACTGCCAAGTTACATGTCCTTCCCAATGAGAGCAACTTTCCGAGAAACCTCACAAAGCTGACTTTATTAAATACCAAGCTTGACTGGGAATATATGTCTACATTGGGAAAGCTGAAGAAGCTTGAGGTGCTAAAACTGAAAGAGAATGCATTTGAAGGAACCTTGTGGACAACAGAAAATGGGGGTTTTCAACGACTCAAGGTTTTGCACATTGGAAGCACAGATTTAGCTGTCTGGAAGGCTTCTGCAAGTCATTTCCCAAAATTGACTCACCTTTTCCTTAGGCATTGCATTAAGCTTGAGAAAATTCCATCTGGACTTGCAGATATTCCCACGCTGAAGCTGATGGATCTTTATTGTAACGACAAATCCGTGGCTCTATCCGCTAGGGAACTTCAGCGGGCAAAACTTCAAGTGCTAGCCCAAGACAAGAACGCGAAAGATAGTGTGTTCAAGCTCTCTATTTATCCTCCAGAGTTATGAAAAGCTCATAATCAATGCGGAGTGCTTATTCTTCCTTGATAGGTTAGAGAAAATAGAAGCATTTTATTCTTCAAGTCTGTCTTTCGAACTAGATATCTTTCACTTTCATTAGAACATGCATATGTTCCTCTATTGATCCTTTTTCTTCTTTCAGGTAAGGCCATCTCTGCTTCACGGAAGAAACTTTCTCATTGGAGAATTTCTTTGCTTCTGGGTTCTGTTATGATCTAATAATAAAGTGGGTTTTTTGTACTCTTCTATTTTCCGGCTTTTGTAGTCAGCAGAATACTCTTTTATCTTCTGTTTAACAAAGTTCATGGTGCGGAAAAAGAGGCCATATGTGTTTTGGCCAATGAAGTAATCAAGAGGAGGAGGATTTTCTTTAATTTTGTTGTGCTTGTATTTTAATTGTTGGTGTATTAATGGAGTTCAGGGGTGTGCTTCTCCATTTTATTGTACTTTCCTTTCGATACTGAATAAAGTTGGTGCAGTTTCATTCTGAATCTTGCTTCACTCAAACAAAAAGAAAATCAGTCCTTTCTTTAAATGAAAATTAAGAGGGGGGGAGGGGGTTTGGGGGCGTGCAAATTCTATTTGTCCTGAATTGCATGATTTACTTTTGTAGTTTTAAGATGGCACAAAACATTAGAAAATTTTGGCAAAAGGAAGTTTTACAATATCTCTAAGCGTGATATAAGCTAGTCCTTTGTTAAAGTGTTCTTCTACTGAATAACATTTCACTCAGGGTCTAGAAATTTTTGGTGTTCAGTTTTTTACTAGTTGCTTTGTGGTATTTTGGAAGAATCTGATGGCCTTTATTTTGCCGGAACAATGCCAGAATTTAGTTATGACCTTTGTTTACATGAATTGGTGATTGAAGATGCAACGGGCTAAGAAAGTCCGTAACAAAAAGAGAAAGAGAAAAGATGCTGTTAGGTAATGGAATGCTGCCTTTTCTTTTCCTTCATATCTTAGTTTGAAAAGATTGAAATTGTTTGCTTAAGTGCAAACAACTGATGATGCACTGTACTTGTAACGGTTCTGAATAGTCCAATAACTTTTGTTGAAATTCATTGAGGCTCCAATGGCTTTTCAGGGAAAGTGAAGTTTCAATTGGTGAGTGCTCGAGCAACTTCACATTGGCAGTACCAAATGATGTTTCACATTCATTGTATTGGGCTGAAAGGATTCATGCGTCATTCTGCGGCAGCATCATTGCGGCACCACACTCAGTATTCACATGCCCGCTCAAATATCATCCTTATTTATGGTAGATCCCATTTTTATTTATGGTAGATTTCATTCTTATTAATGAGAGTCCTATTGACACCATGCTACCACTTGAGAACCTCTACGGGCATCAGATACTCAGTTTCATCACCTGCAAACACACAACGCATGCATGCAGAAGGACTTCTCTTCCTTCTATATGAATCCGCTCTCCTCAGAACTAAGGTATGTTCTTTTCTCTGACTCACTGATACTTTACCACTTTCTACTCTTTTACTCAATCGAGCGTCGGAGTGCTTGCAGGTGCCAATCATCCTCCTGACAGACTAATCGCCAAAGCCCGTCTGTTGTCGTTGCAGGTTCATCCCCGACCGTTCCTTTTGTTAGGAAAGAACACTTATTCAAATTGCCGAATTGGAGACAATTTAGAGGCCGCTAAATTATATATTTCTATTCAATAGCTAATAATAAGGGTGATGAGATCTAAAGCATATGGGAGATGACAGAATATTTATCCTCAAGGAGATGACACAATATTCGTCTCTAATATTGGAGACAAGATAGAGAAGACTGCTTTTGGTCTAATTCATCTCTAAATTAGCAAAAAAAAAAAAAAAAAAATCATCTCTATTTTGACTCTAGATAGACACAGGCCAAATATAAATTTTCCACGTCCCTATTTTTAGAGATGATTTCGAGGTGAAATTTTCCTCTCTAAATTGTAGAGACGAGTTTGATACGAAGATCGTTCATTTGTCGTCTAATCAGCACACACGTAGACCACAACCTTTTATTCTTCATTTCAAAATTGGACCCCTTCTTTAAAAAATAATAATTAAAATAAAATTATCTAATATATTTAGAGGTCAATATGGGAAATAAATCTAACTCTATCTAATCTTTATCTTTAAGAATCTCTTGCATCTCTATCTCCGTAACAATAAAACCTCTTCAACTTTTTCGTGATCTTCTATGCTTTTACTCAATATTTTCCCCATTTGTTCTCAAGTAGTTTACCTTCTAATATTTTTCCTAAATAATGCTTTTGTTTCTATTGGTAATATTTTTGTTAAGGGAGAACACTGAATTTTTTTACCACCCAATCCCAATCCCAATACTCGAATACCATCCAATCCCAATACTAATAAATTAATTTACCTATTGGACTTAAAAACATTCTAACGGAAGCAATACATACATATCCAAGCAAGTTAAAACATCCTTTGGCACAAAAGGAATAAAAGACAAGTTAGGTACATAATGGAGCAAAAATAATTGTTTAGATTTGAGGCAACAATAACTATTACAATAAGATCATACAAGTACCTCTTGTCAAACTAAAAATATGAGGAAATAGTGTGAGATAAAATCTCAACAAGTTCTATGTGTGTACATCTTTTCATGAAGCATTGACGGAAAAAACCATTTAATAAAACCATGCAAATCCTAGAAAACGATTCTTGTGAAGGTTTTCAAGACAAATCAACTTTTAAGATATCTATCCTATTTGTTGTGCTTTATCGTATTGATACACATAAGTGTATCTTGATTTTTCATATCTTGTTTATTGGGTTGTAGTTGAGACCTGGTTTAAAAAACTACTTAAAGGTTTGAGTTAAGCCTATTCAAAAACTCAGAGTGTAAAGGTTATTGAGGTGAGCCATGTAAAACCTCATTCTATCATTGTTTGATAGTGAAAATACCTTCAAATGAGGATACTTGAAGGGAGTGGACTAGGCCAAGGGATTAACCACTATAAATCTCATGTGCCATTTATTTTTGTGTGCACTTGTGTTTAAATACTTTCATTCATTTTAAAAGATTTAGATCTATTCAAAATCATTTTCGTAAAACTAGATATTTCATAATCACAAAGGTTTTCAAGTTCTAAAAAAAATAGAAAAAGTTTGTTTTCACATTCCTTTAAAGGTGATTTGCAAAACTTAAAATTTCAGCAATACTATTTTTGAAACATCTAAGATCTTATTTTGAAATATCATAAAACAAAAAGCTTTATTTCGAAACTATTGTGGGCTACCCTAGAAAAACAAGCCAAAATGAGGGCCCGAAGACCTAAGCCTGTAGTAACCTGGAGACTTAAGTCTCCAGGGGAACCAAAGCCACCTGGAGACTCAAGTCTCTAGAATAGTATCAAGAAGCATGTCTTCGGGAGAGTTTGGCCCCAAAGACACTTCTAGACCCTCTGAAGAGTCAAAGCACCTCTGGCTGACACGTGTTGCACCCCAAAAACCTCAAGATTCGTGCCTATAAATGACCACCTCATTCATGACATAAGCACGCCATTTTCACCTACATACTTGCACAGTGTTTGACCCATCCAAAGACTATACTCCTCGGAGGATTACAGTCACCCGAAGCTTCAACCCCTAACACCTATTTTCTCACATTGATGCTTGCATACTAATCCTTGTGCAACTGCTACTTGCATTTTTCCCCATAACCTGGTTTGACTTAAGCATAGGAGGGCCCACGTGAGAAAGAACCCCGTGTGCCTTATGACTGGGTCCTATGTTGCAAAATACTCAAAGAGTCATCTAAAGCCAGTCTTCGAAAGTCAGTCATCGGAAGCCAGTCATCAAAAGCCAGCCTTTGAAAGTTTATGCACCCCTGAGACTCTAGTCATCAGGAGACCCCTCAGCCTTGAAACATCAGACAGTAGTGGATTCTCCTTCAGCTCTCCCGGACAGCAAATCGAGCCACCTTTTTTGAACAACATCCTCTTGCCTAGTTTTGCTATTGTACTCCCAAAAACAAACAAATTTTAATTGTTGTAATTTAGCAACAATAACTTTGCGCCATCTGTGAGAAAGTACAAGAAGCTTTATGTTCAATGGTCATCCACTCCGAAGGGTCACCAAATCTAGGAATGTGGTTACCGAGGAGCCTAGTTGAGTCCCTACCCCTCAGTCCAGGCATTAGTGGAGCCTGGAGAGCACTTAGCAAATCCATCATGTGACATTGTTCCCTCTCTAGGAAACATGGCGCCCCTTAGGAGAATTTATCAACCTAGCCAGCAATGTGGGGGTTAGTAGGTGATATGAGCCCAGGGATGCGTCCAGAGTACAGAGTGGTAACCCCTTTACAAATGTTGGCCACTTAACACCTTTTAAAGATACATCAATAGCAAACCACCTCTCTAACTATGAAAGGCTCAAACAAGACTATGATGAATTGAAGAAATCTAATGAAGAACTAAGAAAGAGTAATAAAGAGAATATCAAAATGGTTTGAGGGCTCACATCTCTACTCCAGAATTTGGTACCCGAGATAGGGCCACAGAGTGGCCGACCACAACCTATGCTGGAACATATTTTTTAATTAATGATTTATTGATTTAAAATGATCTTTGAGTTTGGGAAAGATGTGTGCTTAAATGTTTTATCTATGTTTTGAAACATTTATATTTCGAAATATGTGTTCTTGATTTCGAAACCTATGTTCAATATTTGAATTTAAATCTTCCCAATGGGTCTTTGTTTGGTGGTCAGCTGTTTCTGATAGTATGTTTCGAAACATGAGATCTGTATTTCGAAACCAATTTTAAAAATCTGTCTCTAATGGCGAAAACGACTAGTTTCTACCACCACTTTCTTTCCTCTATAAATACCAGATATTTTGACGAGAAGAACAAGAGGTGATCCTATGAGATGAAAAAAAAAAAAGAAGAAGAAAGAGGGGAAATCAAAAGAGAAAGAAAAGCGATACAAAACTTGAGCTTCAAAGATTCAAAAGAGAGCATAACATTCAAGCCAAGTCAAAGCATTCAAAGCTCTCACCTTCCAAGCATTCAAGAGGTCTACTTGCAACTCATTGTATATTCATAAAGTAAGATCCTCTTTGTTTTTATTTGTGCTTCATTGAGTTGTACTTGTAGATACACATAAGTGTATCAAATCTATTTTGTATTTATTTGTTGGGTTGTAGTTTAGCCTAAGAAAAACTACATCATAAAGGTTTGAGTTGAGCCTTGAAAAACTCAAGTGTAAATGTTTGAGTTAAGCCTTTGAAAAACTCAAGTGTAAAGTTAGAGTTGAACCCGTGAAAAGCTCATTGTAAAGGTTTTGAGGTGAATAGTGAAAACCTCTAACTATCTTGGTTTGATAGTGGATATCCTTCAAGTGGGGATACTTGGAGGAAGTGGAGTAGGCAGGTTGCCGAACCACGGTATATGTTTGTGTTCTTTACAATTCTTGTTCATTTCATTCCACTATCTATTGCATAAACAAAAAGGGTATTCAAGTTTGTTAAAGAGGTTAACCACTTAAAAGAGTTTTCAAAGCATATCTTGCAAAAATAGAAAGTTATATTTCAAAACCTGCATACCATATTTCAAAACCTGTATAGACAGAAACTTATATTTCGAAATACACCTTCTCCTATTTCGAAACCTATCTCTCTAACTTTCAAATCTAAGTTTATTACTTTCTAAAAGGAGGTTGTCTTCACACGATTGATACCTGATTGTGCCTTTAAAGGTCTTGAGGTTTAACAAAGTCGTGGCCTTCACTGGCGACATCCTATTTAAGTGAAAAATAGTTTTGTGAAAAAGAGAACTTTTAATTTCCCCAATTCACCCCCCTCTTGTAGAAATTCCTAATTGCCATGCACTAACAATTGATATCAGAGTAGGGTCTCTAGTGCTTATTTTGCAAATCTAACAATCTAGGAGCAAAGATCCAACAGATGGCCTTCCACATTGAAAGACAAAACACTATAAGGCCTCATTTCTTTGATGGTTCAAACTACACATATTGGAAAACAAGGATGAGGTACTTTCTTATGCAAAACATTGAACTTTATGATTGTACTTGTAGAGATATAGTATTGCTTGAACCCCCAACATCTAATTGGACTGATGAAGAAAAGAAAATAAATTAGGCAAATGTTAGGACAGTAAATATTTTGCATTGTGCTCTTAGCTCTACAGAATTTAATAGGATCATGCACTGTTCAACAGCTAAAGAAATATGGGATCATCTAGAAATCACACATGAGGGCACTGAAAAAGTGAAAAATACAAAAATCACCATTCTAGTAAAAGAATATCAAAGTTTTTGTATGGCCCCCAATGAATCTATTAGACAAATGTTCACTAGATTTAATGATATAGTGACCAATTTACAAGCCTTGGGAAGAAAGATTTCAACTGCTAAAAAAGTTGAGAAAATCCTAAGTAGTTTCCCTCCTATTTGGGAACCTAAGGTCACTGTCATAGGAAAAGCTAGAGATATATAAAAATTATCAATGGAAGACTTGCTAGGTTCACTGCTCACTCATGAGATAAAGATTAAGGGACCAATCAAAGTTCAAAATGATTCACTTGCTCTTAAAATTCAAAATCAAAAGGAAAGTGAAAGTGAGAGTGAAAGTGAGGACAGTGATTATGAGGTTGAAAGGCTAACAAAAAGATTCAACAAATTTATCAAAAATGGTGGATTTTCTAAAAAGAAATATAAAGATGATGAAAAGAAGAAATGTAAAGATTATTCTTATGAATTAAGATGTTTTGAATGTCAAAGGCCAGGTCATATTAAATCTGATTGCCCATTGCTCAAGAAGACTAAGAAGTTCAAGAAGAAGGCCTTGGCAATTTGGGGTGATGAAGATTCTTCCACATCAAACTCAAGCCATGAGGAAAATGAAGCTGTAAATTTGTGTTTCATAGCAAAAGAAGAAGAAGAAGAGGTAAGTTCCTCCTCATCCATGCTTTGGGATGAAGTTTGTTTTGATGAATTGTGTGAGGAATATAATTTTCTTCTTGATACATAAAACAAAATCCTTGCTAAAAATAATGCTTTAAAGAATATGTTTTTTACAAACGAAAAAGAATGTCAAGAGTTAAAAAATTCATATGATTTATTGGGAAAGAAGAAAGAAGCAACTTTAAAAGAAAATGAAGTTTTCGAAAGAAAAATTTCAGAACTTGAGAAGAAAAATCAAGATCTTACTGATTCTTTTGAAAAATTATTAGAGGGAAAGAAAAAGCTAGAAATGATTCTTGGAAATCAAAAGAATTTTGGTGATAAAAGATAAGGGGGAGAATGAAAATGAAAATTTTATTTGCAGGCCTTTGTGCTTAACAAGTTTTCTTTGTTCAACAAAGAAGGACAAAAGAATGGCATCTCCTCAGGTTAGTTCTCCTTGCCCCAATTATGTTGAATTAAAGGGGCAGACAATTTTTCAAAATGTTTTCAAAAGTTTTTTAAATCAATTATGTTCACATTCTCCAAATGTATTTCAATGGTTTTATCATTATCAAAAAATAGGAGGAGAATTGTTGGAACATATTTTTTTATTAATGATTTATTGATTTAAAATAATCTTTGAGTTTGGGAACAATTTGTGCTTAAATGTTTTTGTATATGTTTTATCTATGTTTTGAAACATGTATATTTCGAAATATGTGTTCTTGATTTCGAAACCTATGTTCAATATTTGAATTTGAATCTTCCCAACGGCTCTCTATCTGGTGGTCAGCTGTTTTTGATAGTATGTTTCGAAACATGAGATTTGTATTTCAAAACATGAGTGTATAATTATGAGATTTTGAAACCTGCTTCTTATATTTTGAAGCCTATTTTAAAAATCTGTCTCTAACAACTAGAAAATGGCTAGTTTCTGCCACCACTTTCTTTCCTCTATAAATACTAAATATTTTGACGTGAAGAACAAGATGATGATCCTATGAGATGAAAAAGAGAAAGAAAAATGGGAAATCAAAAGAGAGAGAAAAGAGATACAAAACTTGAGCTTCAAAGATTCAAAAGAGAGCATAACATTCAAGCCAAGTCAAAGCATTCAAAGCTCTCACCTTCCAAGCATTCAAGAGGTCTACTTGCAACTCATTGTATATTCATAAAGTAAGATCTTATTTATTTTTATTTGTGCTTCATTGAGTTGTACTTGTAGATACACATAAGTGTATCAAATCTATTTTGTATTTATTTGTTGGGTTGTAGTTTAGCCTAAGAAAAACTACATTGTAAAGGTTTGAGTTGAGCCTTGAAAAACTCAAGTGTAAAGGTTTGAGTTGAGCCTTGAAAAAACTCAAGTGTAAGGTTAGAGTTGAACCCGTGAAAAGCTCATTGTAAAGGTTTTCAGGTGAACCCGTGAAAACCTCTAACTATCTTGGTTTGATAGTGGATATCCTTCAAGTGGGGATACTTGGTGGAAGTGAAGTAGGCAGGTTGCCGAACCACTATATATGCTTGTGTTCTTAACAATTCTTGTTCATTTCATTCCACTATCTATTGCATAAACAAAAGGGGTTTTTGTAGAATTCCAGTTGTGCATCAATGTCCTACATGCTTTCTATCTGCTAGTGCCGTGGATGAAGAATGGGCTGCTTAGGCTTATCATCTTATTTGGAAGAAGAGCTTATCATCTTTAGAGTTATCTTATTTATCTATTCATGTATTTTGTTTATCTCATGAATTAATCTAGTGTATAATCTAGTCCTAAAAATTAGGAGTCCTCATCCTAATATCTAGAAACTAAAGTCTAGGAGATTTTTTAGGAAATCTAAGCCGAAGTTTATGTATATATTGTAATCAATTCTCTCGGATTTGAGTAAGAAAAGAAAAGGAACAAGAAGTTCCAGTTTCTTCATGGTATCAGAGCAGTACATCTGATCCATTGCGAGCTTGTTTCTGATAAGCCGTCATGGCTAACACATGCGAGATTTCAGCATCTGAAGTTTCATCTGGATCCGGAGGAATGGTTGTTCCAATGTCCAGCATCCCTGAAGGTCCTATACTTCATATTACAGGACACAAATTGAATGGCTAGAACTTCATCCAATGGTCACAATCAGTCATGCTGTTCTTTTGTGAAAGAGGCAAGGAAGATTACCTCACCAAAACTACAGTGCAACCTTAAGAAACTGATCCTACCTACAAGATTTGGAAGGTAGAAAATAACATGGTCATATCATGGTTAATAAACTCCATGACAAATGCAACAGGAGAGAACTTCTTGTATTATAAAACCGCAAAGGAGATATGAGATGCGGTCAAGGAGACTTACTCCAATGTTGATAATACATTAGAAGTGTTCGGAATAAAGAGTGTACTTCATGAATTAAGGCAAAGAGATATGTCTGTAACAGACTATTTCAATGCTTTAACTCGCCAATGGCAGCAGCTAGATATTCTTAAAGAAAAATCGTGGAAGTGCTAAGAAGATTCTCAACAATACAAGAAGATTGTTGAAAAAGATCGAGTCTACCAATTCCTCCTTGGACTCAACAAAGATCTAGATGATGTAAGGGGAAGAATACTAAGTATTAAGCCTCTTCCTAGTGTCAGGAAGTCTTCTCAGTAGTCCGTAGGGAGGAAAGCTGGAAGAAACTAATGCTAGGATCACATCACCCTTTTCTCCCAGCAGAAAACTCTGCCATGACAGCCCAAGGAAATTTCTTCAACCGAGACAAACAGCAGAAGAACAGACCAGTGTGCGAACATTGTAAGAAAGTTGGGCATACTAAGGATATATGCTGGAAGCTTCATGGCAAACCAGGAAACTGGAAACCAACCCGAGAGAAAGAAAGACGTGGAAACACTGCTAAATCACAAACAAACGCTGAGGCCAATCCCTTCAATAAAGAACAACTGGAAGCCCTTCAAAAGATACTGAAACAGACTCTTCAAAATAATACTACTGGGTTTGGTACGCTAGCCTCAAAAGGTAACTTACTTCATGCCCTAAGTGTCCAACAAGAAAATCCAAAGGCCTAGATAGTTGAGTCAGGTGCAACAGATCATATGACAGGAGATATATCTTTATTTAACAAGTATACCTCTTGTCTTGATAGTAAGTATACTGTTCGCATAGCAGATGGAACTCTATCCCAAGTAAAAGGCATAGGATCTGCTATGATTTCAAGGAGCATCAACCTTGAATCAGTCCTTTATGTCCCTAATCTCAATTGTAACTTACTTTTAATGAGTAAGCTGACAAAAGAGAGAAACTACATCACTAAATTCTCTTCCAACTTGTGTGAATTTCAGGAATCTGACTCGGAGAAGAGGATTGGCAATGCTAAGATGTGTTCAGGACTCTACTTACTTTGAGTTGAAGTTGTTCAACTATCACAATCAGGTCCAAAACCATGTAGTGCACTAAACTCTAGCTTAAATACCCTTAGTCCAACCATGTTGTGGCATTATCGATTATGACTTCCAAATTTCATGTATCTCAAGAAATTATTTCTCTCATGTATCTCAAGGATGTTCTTTATCAATGTGAGATTTGTCAACTTTCTAAGCATACTCGTGCTACATATCCTACTCGTTCTTACAAATCCTCTCATCCTTTTTCTATGATACATAGTGATATTTGGGGGCCATCTAGGGTCCACAATATCACCGGTGCTAAGTGGTTTGTCACATTCATCGATGACCACACTAGACTCACTTGGGTGTTCCTAATGAAAGAGAAATCAGAACTTGAAAATATTTTTTAACACTTCCACAACATGATCATGAATCAGTTTCAAACCAAGATTCAAGTGTTCAAAACTGACAATGAGCGGGAGTATTTCCATTCCAATCTTAATGCCTACCTATCCAAACATGGTATTGTTCACCAAACTTCATGTGTTGACACTCCACAACAAAATGGAGTTGTAGAAAGGAAAAATAGACACCTTTTGGAAGTCACCAGATCTCTTATGTTGATATCCAACATTCCTAAACATCTTTGGGGTGAAGCAGTCCTCACTGCCACCTACCTTATAAAATGGATGCCTTCCCATGTGTTGAACTTCAAAACCCCATCTCAAACTCTTCTTAAAACCAACCCTCACACCAAATTACTCTCATCCATTCCCTTGAAAGTATTTGGGTGCACTGCATTTATTCATAATACTCAGATGCAATGCAGCAAACTCGATCCAAAATCCACTAAGTGTGTCTTTTTTGGCTATTCATCACATCAAAGGGGTTACAAATGCTATTCTCTAGGCACCAGAAATTTTTACTATGGATATTACCTTCTTCAAAAATCATCCCTTCTACACCAGAACTGATAGTCAGGGGGAGCATCACCCTCATAAGGAATACCAGTTTCTAGATCTCATACCTACCTCTATAACCCCTCTGCTTCAGCCTTCTAATGATCCTAAGGAGCTGATTGTGTATTCAAGGTGTCAGAAAACTCAAGGGAAAGTAAAGCACTGCAACATACCCACCACTGACCAAGAATCAACTCAAAATTCTGAACCTCCTGAAGTTGATACAGGTAATATATTTGTTGTTCCTACTTCTGAAGCTAACATTGAAACCCAAGTACAGGAGATCTCAGCTGATTTAAACATGCCCATAGCCTTGCGAAAAAGAGTTAGATCCTATACCCGACATCCAATAGCGAAATTTGTCTCATATGACAAATTATCACCCAGTTTTCGTGCATTTTCTACCCAATTGGACAATGTACAGATTCCAAAGGATATTTATGAAGCTCTCAGGGAACCTAAGTGGAAGATGGCAGTAATGGATGAAATTATAGCACTTGACAAGAATGGCACCTGGGTGATAACTGATCTTCCCAAACGTAAACAACTAGTTGGTTGTAAGTGGATTTTTACAGTTAAATATAATGCTGATGGAAGTTTAAACCGGTTCAAGGCCCGACTAGTTGCCAAAGGATTCACCCAATCTTATGGAATAGACTATAAGGAGACATTTACTACAGTGGCCAATTAAATTCAATTCGAGTCCTACTTCCCTTAGCAGCAAACTTGGATTGGCCACTTCACTAACTTGACATCAAGAATGCCTTTTTAAATGGTGACTTGGAAGAAGACGTATATATGGAAATACCTCCAGGATTTGATAAACAAGGTAAGGATGGGAAAGTATGCAAACTTAGAAAATCATTATACAGGCTTAAGCAATCTCCAAGAGCATGTTTTGACTGACTCACTAGAGTTCTAAAAAGGTATGAATTCCTCCAATGCTAATCTAATCATACATTATTTGTGAAATTTTCAAAAAAATGGAAGAGAGCTATTATTATTGTGTGTGGATGATATAATTATCACAGGAGATTTCAATGAAGAAATTAGTAATGCAAAGAGACTGTTAGCAAAGGAATTTGAAGTAAAAGACTTGGGATTTCTAAAGTACTTTCTCGGGATGGAAATAGCTCGATCAAAAGAGAGAATTTCTGTGACCCAAAGGAAATATGCATTAGACTTATTTCTCAAAACCCCAAGTGGTCACTTATAAGGAAGGATGTTTCCAAAATCCCACAAATCACTCATGACCTTGGCTAGGGATTCAATTAAAATACTTACTTGTACCTTGCCTCACTCTACTTACTCATTGGATTGTACTATCCTTAGCGAAAATCTCCTCAACCCATGTGCAATCTATCCTGTCACTGAGATTCAAGTATCAGTAACAACTTGTTGTGCCATAGAAATTGGGTGGAAAAAAATCAAAATATTGTTTTAATTAATTAACGATATTGCACTGAAAGATCGTGACACAAAGCCGCAAGCTAGCGGGCAAGCCTTGCCGCAAGCTCACAACAAAGGCATGCTCGCGGCAATGCCACACGTCACGGGCAGGCCTTGCCATAAGCTCGCGGCAATGCCTTGCCACGAGCTCGCGGCATGGCCAAGCTTACGGCAAACTTATGCCGCAAGCTTGTGGCAATTTGCATAGCACAAGCTCGCGGCAAGGCCACGCCGTGAGCTCGCGACCTGCCACACGCTCGCGGTAGTGCCGCAAGTTCACGGTCGTGTACGCCTTTTTCGAAAAACCAAGAGTTCCATCCAGGAGAGGACACGTGTCACCACCAGGTACCCTTGAAAATCGTGCCCTATAAATACCCAACTAGAAGACAATGAACAGGACATCCGATTCTGGTAAAAATTTACACTTTGATTGCACATTTACTGCTTCTGGTGAATAGTCATTGGCATTGGGGACTGACTTTGGCATCGGAGGGTCTTTGCGGGAAAGATTCCCGCGAGCCTTCTAACCTATTTTCTCAGTGCTAACAGGTCCAAAAGCTAGCGGCGGAGGCTAGTGGCAAGAGCTAGTGGCAAGAGCTAGTGGTAAGGGCTAGTGGCAAGGCTAGTGGCAAGGGCTAGTGGCAAGAGCTTGTAGCAAAGGCTAGTGGCAAGAGCTAGTGGCAAGGGCTAGTGGCAAGAGCTTGTGGCAAAGGCTAGTGGCAAGAGCTAGTGGCAAAGACTAGTGGTAAGAGCTTGTGGCAAAGGCTAGTGGCAAGAGCTAGTGGCAAAGGCTAGTGGCAAGAGCTTGTGGCCAAGGCTAGTGGCAAGGGCTAGTGGCAAGAGCTTGTGGCAAAGGCTAGTGGCAAGAGATAGTGGCAAGGCTAGTGGCAAGGGCTTGTGGCAAAGGCTAGTGGCAAGAGCTTGTGGAAAAGGCTAGTGGCAAAGACTAGCGGCGAAGACTTGAGACGAATCCTTGCGACGAGCACCCTAACAACAAACTCCCTTGTGACAGCATCTCTAACGGCGACCCAACTTCACCCGACATCAAGCTCGAGTGGACCCCACACATCACAAATTTTAATTGTTGTATTTTGACAACAACACAACTGAAGTATATCATAATTAACTCACATAACCATTTTGCCTTCTACAATCCTCAAGGTAGGTCACATAACCTATGTTTGTCATCAAGAAACCTTCATAGGTTAATACCACTAAGATATCTCATATCACTAATGTATCACAAAAATTCAAGCTTCCAGAAATCTAGATAGTCTTCTAAAACTCAAATCTTTAAATTTAAATTGATTACATAAAGGATTCCAACAACCATGTCAAAATATTTTCTAGAAATTTAGTGGGTTATTATAGCAGAAGGTTTATCAAATACTTACTTACTTCCACCTCAGCCCACTTACTCATTGCACACTTATTTATACCAAGTTCCACCCTATTATCAAGAAATATCACAGGTTAGTGATAAATAACATCCCATGTCACTAGGGTATCCTTGGTTTCATGAGTATATACTCAAAAATCCTCATTCTTCCGACAACGAAACAAATCCTCTTCCTCAAACTTAGATCCATTCCTACTATAGATCAAGACAACCTCAAGGTTAGTCAAATCAAAGTCTAAACCCAAATCATATATTTAAGCTTTGATACCAACTATAACGCCCCACTCTTTAATTATAAGCTGAAGCTAATTACAAGCTAATATCCACAAGGGCGTTATGGAAATCCTTACCAACGGAAGCGATGGATCGAACCTGATAGCTAGCTGAAGCTAGATAAAAAGGATTTCCAATAATAAAACCTCAAATATGAGTACACCGTAATGCATGACTTCTAAAATCATCAAATTTCTTTTACCAAGATCGTAGTACACAGCAATCATGACTTACAACTTCCTACTTGTATAATAAGTAAATTCGAGCCTTACGTAACCCCTGTTTATACAAATGTGATATACAACCCTCAAAACAAACCCAAGGATTTCATACGAACCATAGAACATGAGAATAGAAAATTAAACTAACTTCGGCCTCCTCATAGCCCTTTTCTCTTTCTCATCTTCGGTACCTGACATGCTGAGATACCTAGGACGTTGAATATCCCAAGGGTTTAAAACACCCGAGTTAGATTGTTACATCTAAGTGAGTGGTACAAGCAAAGGAAACTGTGCATGCAAGAGCAATATGTAGCCATGCCAAGAAATATTCAAAGATAAGTACAAATCTTCCAAGATCATGCCAACATAAAACTTCCCATGTGGTAACCAAGTCAGGGGGTTGTAATCACCCTCGCAGTCATCATGGTAGCTCACCGCAAGAGCATGAGATCATGGCTCACCGCAAGAACACAAGATCTCCCGTGATGTCCCGCAATCATCATGGTAGCTCACCGCAAGAGCATGAGATCATGGCTCACTGCAAGAGCACGAGATCCCCCATGATGTCCCAACAACTAACCACAGATACAAACATTGAGATGCGTATAAAATAGGCCAATATGCTCAAAAGCAATAAAACATGAGATGTAAACCACCAACCATGACATGTTATATGACAAAACAGAAGGAATATGATATACAAGGCATAAGCCACGCACGAAAGCTGTCATGGTCAAACCCGATGCCACAAAGTAGAAATGATATGCTCAAAACAAAGGAAATCATGAAACGCAAACCATAACCACTTATAAATGAAGTCAAGAGTGATGAGGATGAAGTAGGAGATATGAAAGAATAGTTTACATGTACAAGAACCACTCACCTTAGCTTCACACTTCTCGATTGCACAAATTTAAGGTCAAACGTCACTCCAAGTGGACTGTTCTATAAAAATCGAGACATTTTTGTATCCAAACCTAAAATATTTTTAGATAGGTAATTAGCCATTCAAAATTGGAGATTGCATGAAAAATTTCAAGCCCAGAAGGCCTCTCACGCGCCCACACGCGCACCCACAAGGGCTGCCACACGCCTGAACGCTCAGCCTTGCTAGGCGCGTGTGGCGCACGCGTCGGACGGACTTTGGACGTCGAAAATTAAAACGGCCATAACTCTCTCATTTTAACTCCAATTCAAGTATCGTTTGAACCTATGGACTCCTCTTTCAACCCTCTACGTGATTATGGAAAGAAACAGAACTTACCTTGCAGTTTTGGTTACTGTTTTTCACAAATTTCGAGGAGGCTCGTGCCTTCCAACGGCTTGCCTTCGGCTCCTACTCGGGCAGGGTTTCCTTCGCTTTTTTCCAACAGAGTTTCCCCTCCTTTATAAGCGACTTACCTCCTTAATTTGGTGGCCAAAAACCCAACCCAAAGCATTCTTATATAGTGCCCTTAAATCCATAGGATTGAGACACTTGGCTTTCTAAGATGGTGACACTTGGCACTTGAGATTTGCACCCTAATTATTGCTTTCTTCCCATGGTGACAAGTGGCTCTTGAGATATGAGGCTCATAATGACATTTTAAACCCTTTATCGAATGGATTTTCGCCACTTGTTATAGAGATTTGAGCTATAATGATTGCTTTCATCCTATGGCGCCACGTGTCCTCGAGATATGAGCTATCATCATTACTTTCTTCCTACTATGCCATGTGTCCCTCGAGATATGAGCCATCATCATTGCTTCCATCCTACGGTGCCACGTGTCCCTCAAGACTGGTGCTTAAATCATTACTTTTGATTTTTATTTCATATAACAAATGAAGAGTTGCCATGTGTCCCAAGATCATTATTACCTCCATATTTTTCCATCCAAATTATGCCACGTGTCCATATAATCATGTTTATCCATATGTTTCCATCCAACGGTGACATGTGTCCATATAATCATTTCTATCCATGTGTCTCCATCCAAATGGTGACATGTGTCCACGTAATCATTTCCACCCATGTATCTCCCTCCAAATGGTGACATGTGTCCCTTAATTGAATTTAATTTGGGTTTGAAATCCATAACCACTTTTGATAACTTTTGGAATCCAAAGTTAGGTTTAAATAAGCTTTGAAGTCCATTGCACTTAAATCCCCTAAAGATATCCTTTAATCTCACAAACTCCCAAGTTTTTTAGTCAATTGTACTCGTACTCAAACTTTTATAATTACGACTTTGCCCCTAGCTCAGAAAATAAACTTTTATCTCAGGCATTACGTCATATTTGATTTTGAAAAATCTCGGGTACTACAAGGAATGCGACACAGTGTCCAGTGCGGGGTGCCTTCTCATGAAGCTTAACGGGCAATTAGTGGGAGGTAACTTTCAGGCAAGGCTATAGCTCATGAAGAGATTGTTGAGAGTACCCTATTAAGGGTTAATAGACCAATGAACCAGGCTCTGTGTGCACGAGCCCGGACTACCAAAGTGAGCACTTAAAAGCCACTTGGGGTTGCTGTGAAAAGATGATCGAGGAGGTTTTAGAAGAGAAGCAAGTTATCACAGCACTGCCAGGAATGTCTTCTAAGGGATTCCCCTTATCAGCAGAATTGCTCAACCAACCTACCCAACCTACTTTTAAACTACTGCAACTGCTTGTGTACTTTGAAAAAGAAGACCCAGAGTCCCACATACAGAGGTTCGTATCTATTGCAAGTTTGCATTAGTGGAATGAAGTTACCCAGTACCGATCCTTTCCCCTATCCTTAGTTGACCAAGCCTACCAGTGGTTTGTCAACCTCCCAAATGGGCACATTAAATCCTTTGGCTAGATAGCGAGGGCATTTTTGGAAACGTCTACTGGATATATACCAAAGAAGAAGAATCCCTCATATGTTATGAGCATTCAGTAGAGGCCCAACGAGTCATTAAAATAGTATGTTGAATGGTTTAGGAATGCTACTTCGGAGGTGCAGGACTTTCCCACCAGCTTAGCCTTGGTTTCTATGATCCAAGGCACCACTTTCACCCCACTAAAAGAATCCTTGGCTTGTGCTCAACCATCTACTCTGTCTGAATTGTTTGCTTGAGCTGATTAGCTTATTGCTCAAATGGACCTTTTGAGAAATTGTGAATCAAAGAAAAGAGAGGGACAACTAGATGGAAAATTTATAAGAGTTGAAAAAGTAGCCTAATAAGGAGAAGATCCATGCAAATCACCTTTTTAAAATTTCACCCCCCTCAACGAGTCCAGAGCAACCATTCTATCCTCAATAGCACATACAAGCTTGATCAACTTCCCCCTCTTTCCAATTAGCCCCAGGCTAGACTCTTTTTGCAAATTCCATGAATGTTTGAGGCACTCTACAGAAGCCTAACGAGAACTACAAGAACAAATCAAGCAGTTAATACAGCAAGGAAAGTTTGATTGATTCTTGCTAGATAAGCCAAGGCGTCAACAAGAGGGTAGATGGGGGAAAAAACAAGACCATGGAAGGCACTTGTCCGCCTATTCTATCCCGCTAGTGGACGGATCATGACAAGTAATATAGTGATGAATAGAGTGTCGTACCCACGAGGATTGGTTAATGATTTTTACTTTAACTATACTTAACCTTAACAAGACACACACAATTAAATGCTATTAACAATTGGTTTTATAACACTATAGCTAAATCACTAACAGAAAATGCAAAAACAACTATTTTGGTTTTGAAACTCAAAAGTCGAAGGCACTAGGATTCATGAATCCACCGTTGCTCTTAATATGGTTTAATCTTACAGTACTCGAGTTTGCTAATTCTTACACTGAGTTGAAAATCGATGATCTTAAAACAATTAAAAGCCTTTCACGATGGTTAATCGATTCTATACATATATATGAGATTGATTATCTCTAATCAATCTAAGAATATATAGACATGTATTTACCCTTAGTGATCATCTTCATACGATTTCACAAAGCATAATGATATCTCTACCTGTTATTGGACCTTATGTTGTTTCTTACCATGTACTAATTCATATTGAATCTCTCGAAAGCAATATGATCAAAAATAAGTTTTAATGGTGATCATGCATTAAACAGAACAAGAGTATAATAAACAATCAATCCAAAAGACAAGAATACAGCAAAATCGAATACTTCGAATTAAACCAACAATGAACAAGGTTTCATCATTCACCCTAGTTACAAAACACCTAGCCTAACATGACTTCAATCAATAATAACACAATAAAAACGAAAGTCATGATCTAGAATAGAAGAAAGAACATAGAAAAATACAACTAAACAGTTGAGTTCTAAAAAGTCTTCTCCTTTCTTCTTCGAATTTTCTTTGTCTTTGGCCAAAAAACTCCCCAAATCCCTCAAGAATAAGTCTTGATATAGTGTCTTTTAGGTTTTTAGAGTCATGCACCTTGAAGGAGTCCATCCCCATTTGATTTTGAAGAAAATAGGCTCAAAACGGCATTTTCTCGAAACTTTGAATCCCACCACAGTCCTACCGCGATATGCTTACCACAGCAAGACCGTGAGTTTCAGTAAAGATATCTAACCGCAGTCCTACCACCGAATGCATTCCGCATTAGGACTATGAGCTCCAACAACTTCCTTCCACAACGGTCCTACTACGGAATGCATTCCGCTTTAGGACCATGAGCTTCAACAACTTGGCCTATCAACTCTTCAACTTTTGTATTTTCACCTCGCCACTTTGTGACTTCAATTTGGTGAACACTTAACTTAATAAAGGAAAAATTTGGGGAAGGTTGAGCAATAGTAGTATCTGTTTAGGAATGAGTTGATTTCGTGCATGGCAAAAATTTGTGTGGAAGGTGTTTGGCATACTAATGGAAGCTAGGTAATGACCAGAGGTTAGTGATTTAATGGGCATGATTTCTACTTAATTTGGTTCTATATGTGGTTATGTAGGTGATAAACTCATTTGAAGATATTTGGAGCAGAAATGAGTATTTTAATGCATGATTAAAGTCAAACCCGGCATGGATTGACATCTATTCAGGGTTAATATTGAGAAATTCACAAAGCGAGGAGGTGAAAATACAAAAGTTGAAGAGTGGAGAGGCCAAGTTGTTGTAGCTCACGATCCTAAAGCGGAATGCATTCCACAGCAGGACTGCTGTGGAAGGAAGTTGCTGGAGCTCACGGTCCTAATGTGGAATGCATTCCGCAGTAAGACCACGGTTAGACATCTTTACTGAAGCTCACGGTGCTGCCGCGGTAGGACTACAGTAGGGCTCAAAGCTTCGTGAAAAGGTCATTTTAAGCCTGTTTCATTCCAAACAAAATAGGGATGGACTCTTTCAAGGTGCACGACTCTAATAACCTAAAAAAAACTATATAAAGAATGATTCTTGGAAGATTTAGGGTCTTTTTTGGCCGAAGACAAAGAAGAGTCGAAGAAGAAAGGATGAGGCTTTGAAGAACTCAACTGTTTGGTTGTATTTTTCTCTGTTCTTTCTTTTTTTCCAGATCATCACTTCCATTTTTATTGTTCTATTATTGATTGAAATTATGTTGGGGTAGGTGTTTTGTAACTAGGGTGAATGATGAAACCTTGTTCATTGTCAGTTTAATTCAAAGTATTCGATTTTATTGTATTCTTGTCTTTTGGGTTGATTGTTTATTATACTCTTATTCCGTTTGATGCTTAATCACCATTCAAATGTGTTTGTGATTCATATTTCTTTCGAAAGATTCAATACGAATTAACGCTTGGTAATAAACAACATAAGGTCCGATAATAGGTAGAGATACCGTTATGCTTTGTGAAATCGTATGGAGATGATTATTGAGGGTAAATACATGTCTATGTATTCGTAGGTTGATTGGAGATAATTAATCTCATATATATGCATAGAATCGATTGACCATCAAGAGAGGCTTTTGATTGTTATAGGATCATCAATTTTCAACTCAATACAAGAATTGGCAAACTCGAGTAATGTAAGATTAAACCATATCAAGAGCGATGGTAGATTCATGAACCCTAGTGCTTTTGACTTCTGAATTTCAAAACCAAAGTAGTTGTCTTTGCGTTTTTCTATTAGTGATTTAGTTTTCGTTTTTATAAACCAACTGTTAATAGCATCTAATTGTGTGTGTCTTGTTAAGATTAAGTGTAGTTAAAGTAACAATCATTAGCCAATCCTCGTGGGTACAACACTCTACTTATCACTATATTACTTATCACGATCTTTCCACTTGAGGGATAGAATAGGCGGACAAGTTTTTGGCCCATTGTCGGGGATTGGCTCTTTTGATTATTACTTTAGCTAAGATTAGCTTTAACATCTGTGTTGCTTCGAATAATTCCTGATGCTAAACTGTAACGCCCCGCTCCCACTTACGGGTGTTACTCGTGAACAATCGCCCGAATTGTCCACCTGCCCGGCCTTTGGCGAAGGGTGAACCATGTTTCAAGACGAAACGCCCTAGGTGGGAACTAGGCTCGTCATTCCCTTCACTGAATCCCAGGATTTACTAGCAGAATTAGGCTTTAGCCACACCGCATAAGCTATAAAGAAAATCTCATTCCGATGCCCAATCGCCATTTTCTCAATTTTATTTAATTCGTTTCCAACCAAGAATTTTACCGGGCTCCATAAATCACCATTTAAATCAATCCATTGATTGATTACTAATTTTGGAGGGAAAACTCAAATTTTCAATTTTTCAAATTTTCAGCATTTTCTCCAAAATGCCCGAAAAATCCCTTTATTTTGAAATTTTCTCCAGGGCCCAAATTCAATTAAGAAATGCCCCAAAATTCCCTAATTTTTCCATTTTTTAAAAAAAAATTGGCAAGCGGGGCCCGCTGGCCCGCGCGGGGCCCAGCTGGCCGCTCATGCCGCGTGCGGCCGCTCGCGCGCTCGCTTGTGCACGCGGCCACCCGTGCGCAGCCGCTCGCGCGTGCGCCCGCGCAGTTGGCTGCTGGCTGCTCCTTCACTTTAATTTTTTTTCTTTTTATTTTTTTTTCTTGGGTTATAAAATCCCAAAATTTCCAGAAATTTAAAGGAATGAAAAACACTCCACATCCTTCAATTTTTGCCTTTATTTCTCCATAATCAAGGCTTAAACAACACCCTTAATGCTTCCACAACAACTCATACCAAATGAGATTTACCTAGGCTTTATCATGCCATAACACAATAATTACACTTCACTTTCTAAATGGAAACAAACATTCCAAAATATAACATACACACATGCTCTCTGGCTTCAACAAGCCATTATCTAACAATGAAATTACATTTCATAAATTAAACATAACAAAATAGGCTTCCTTAAGCCATAACATGCACTTGAATCATCATTTCCATTCTTCCACATGCCATTCCATCTCTTCCTTGATTCTTCCCATGCTTTCACAACCTATATGTGAGGATAAAAACCTCATGAGCCATTAAGCTCAATAAGGGTGCAATGAGAAATAAATACGAACATAACAAGTTATATGATGCCAAATGCATGCAAATGTGGCTAGGTTTCTTTGCCTTCACAACCCTCCAAGGTTGAGGCATCAACCCACCATTTCAACCATGTTCTCAAACTAACCTATGGCCATAAGTCTCATGAACATAAAAGAACATGCTAAATGCAACATATACATTTATGAAATATATTTAAAACCCATTGCAAGGCCACCCTCCCATGGGTCATCCCTTATCTCTTCTTGAATATTTAATCTTCATTCCAAGAGAGCTTCCATCTTCATTTCTTTCCATCTAAAATGGCATTCCAACAAGCCATTTAATTTTTTGCATACAAGCATACATAAATAAAGAGAAGAAAACATACTTGCCTTGACTTTCTTCATAATCTTCTTTATTTCTTCATTTTTCCTTCCATGGAGACTTCTTTCTCTTTCTCTCTTTTCTTCCTTCTTCATTTCTACAAATGGCCAAAAGGGAGACAAGTCTCCCACACTTGCCTTTTTATATTAGATTTCTCATATTTCAAGAATGCATCCAAGCCATTCATTAAAGGCACAATCCATGTGCTTAAGAGAGAATTAAATCTCCACCATCCATTTTAATAACCAAAACTTCTCTCTTGGAGAAAACACAAAAGCACAATCCATGTGCTCCTTTCTTGATTAATCTCATCCATTGGATCACTTTCCCATTTGAAGAATTAATCTCATCCTTTGAATTATCATTTCTTTCCCATTTAAATTAATGAGACTATTTTTCACCATCACATGAGAGACCACTTGAAAGACATAAAAACTTTCTTTTTTCCATTAAAGAAATTCTCTCCATTTTCACACCATTAATGGATGACTAATTTCTTTTTATTTTCCATTTTCTTTTTAGGCAACACATCATGGCTTGCATTTAATGCTTGAAAGACCATTATTTCTCCAATTTGAATTTCTTTTAAATGCTTATTCTTGATTCACAAGATCATGCCATGTGTCCCTTGCCATCATCTCCCAATTTCTCATTTCTTTCCCATTTAAATTAATGGGACTATTTTCATAACCATTACACTTGAGAGACATAATTAAATTCTTTCTCATTTAATAAAATCTCCATAATTTTCAAGGCATTAATGGTGACCATTTACCATTTTCTTTTGGATTTTATTTAATCCAAATAATCATGCCTCTCATTAAATGCTTGAAAGACTAATATCCTTTCTTTTTGCATTTAATTAAATCATTTTCCAACTCATAAATCCACATTTATAATTTCTTTCAAATTTTCAAGATTATGCCAAGTGTCACTCTAAGACACAAACTTGGCTTCCAATTCTTTATCTTGGTCATCCATGTGGCATTACCACATTAATTCACTAACTAAGGGAAAATATAATTATTCTCCTCAATAATTTAATATCCACCATTTTCCCTATTTCCAAAATTAATTTCCTTTATGGAATCACTCCAAAATTCCTAAATAATCTTTGTGAATTTATTAATCCCATATATCTCCACATAATTACCAAATTGAGATTTTTATTCACTTACTCACCTAATTCCACATAGGAATTATTTTTAATTTATCAAAATACCCTTTTATTGAATTTCTCTATCCAAATTACCAAAATACCCTTCTCATGGGCATTCTCAATCTCAAGGATCCATCACTTTCTTAAGGGCATTTTCGAAAGTCTTCTTACTTCATTTCCCATTCTCTCAACACTGGTTACACTGGGTGTTACATTCCACCCTCCTTAAAAGAATTTCGTCCTCGAAATTCGCTTTACCATCATCTCCTACCCAAGACAATCACATTCTCGGGCTACTTGCCAAATTTTCCTGCTCGAAAATCTCATAACCTATCCATTCTTCACATTTACCTCGAGTTACACCTACCTCAAGGCTTCATTATAGACTTTCGATCCTCTAACTCTCGAGGACATTCAACAGCCGAACACCGCTTTGGCCTCTTGCCAAATTGCACAACTGGTTGCTGATCACACTTACTGCAACGCTTTCCATTTCTGGATGGATTTTTGCTACCTCGAGCATCACTTTGCAGTCCACTTCCATTTTTCCCATCAGTCAAAACCACATACACTAACATTGCATTATTGATCAGTCTACCACGATTTTACGCCGATCACACACGGCAACGTTTCTCACTGCCAATCACACATGGCCACTATTTTACGCTGGTCCAACCAGCAACGTCTTAGCACTGATCATTCACCGCAATGTCACATTCTAGTGTCCATTAGACACTCAGACACCCATTCTACCATGACATACCGCCATTAATCACACGCTTGCATAGCCTGAGTTGATCCTCATGGTAACCTCTCATTACTGATCAACTTACCATGCTAGCACTATCTGGGAAGCACCCATTTGGCCCACCTTTCCAACTTCAACCATTTCATACATGGTCTTCTACCTTGACCAGCCGACCCTCATTTATCGATACGATTACGTAAAATCGACTTACCTAACACTATGTCAGGCTATCACACCTTTCAACCTTGTGCACTGCCCGAGTTCACATCGAGCTTGGCGACGTATGCACTATTTCAATCTCACCTCGAGCTTAAGCATGCTCGGGCCACAACCTTCTCCTAATAAGAATTTCTTTGCATTAAGCACACGACGATACTTACTAGCCGATATCACATGCTAGTAGGGTCTCATACCCATACCAGGGAACTCTTCACTGAGCAACCCCTCTTCAATTCTTCACCCCATTCAACTTTTACAATCATGTTCCCATGCTAGGCCTTACCTTGGCTATTTACCCTACCACAAGTCCAGGATCCTACCATTGCGCTTAGGGTCGTGGAACCTTTAATCAACCCTCATCATCACCCATGATGCGTGGCATAAGTGATTGGCTTATTACCATCTTCACAATCACTTATGCATCGCACCTGTAGGATGACTCGTGCCTTTGGTCCACACCACAACAAGCCATCATGGTTACACCCCTACTCTTGTAGCGGTCTTCTGGCCAAATTTTCTCGCCCAGCTTCACTTTCATTGGGACCCCTTTAAATCTCACCATTTCTCAACAAAGCCTCGTACTCTTGAGGCACGAACTTTCAGTCATCATACATCAGGTTCATTCTCAATCCACAATAGACACCTGATTTAAACCATCCGTAATGGTTCCTCTTGTCCTCCTTGGCAAGGACGACACTATGACAACAACGAATTTCTCCCCCATGATCGTTGCATTTCAAAATTCACCGATACCAGCCTTCATGGCCTTTCACACTCGGCTTCAAGGTCTTACCATGCACAATGGTTACCTTTGACCTTCCTGACAACTTCTTTTCTCTAACCGCGACGATGACACCACCATGCCATCTCAAAAGACTTGCTGCTCTTTGAATCTCACTGGTCACCACAACCAGCACGACCCCACTCTTAGGTCGCCTTCATCACATCACCTTTTATACATATAACATCTAGCTAAATCCTTGAGAGACTCTGGCTTCTCCCGGATTTCTTATACACTTTGCTACAGTTAACTCACACCTCTCGGTGAGTAACCACATGGCTCTAACACCACAATAGCTTCACTAGCAGATTTCTTTTCACAACCATTAACCTTAGACACGAGGTTAACTCTCATCAATTGCCCACGCACTAAGGCATCCCTCTAGTTGTATCACTCATAGCCATTAGGTGATTTCATCACCTTAACACCATTCCTGGAAATCAATCTCGTCCCATAAGCTTTTCCTTCGAGCTCTCATCACCATTGGCGACATCTTAAATTCACCCTCATCTTTCGACTAACCAACCAGATTAGCATCTGCCCGATCGTCCGGCTCATAATCAACACAACCCGACTCCAGGCACTACTCTTGCAATCATCGACTATCGCTTCGACTTAAACTCCACTCACTGGAAATCACCCTTGTCACTCATGTGGAATTCACACTTCCACTTGATGTCGTAGGACTCACCTTCCTACTCAGGCACTTGCCATTACGCTGGCTTTTTCCCGGGTGATCTTTCCTGATAGAGTTGTAGCGCCTTAGGAAGTTCATCTTACACTGTTGCCTCATGTGCAACTTTTCTTGGGAGAACATCTCAAGTTCTACCCTAACCACAATTCCACTACCATTGATAGCTCTCATTCCAAAGCCACACTCATTTGAGTGGCACAATTCTGCCCTGACCAACCATCTTTCATCATCTTGCATTTCTTTCTCACAATTTGCATGGTCTAACCACCAGGACCCGCTGAAACTTTATACTAAAGGCATGCACAGTACCAACAAGGCTTTACCTCACCGTCCTCGAGCATCACGCTCCATTATTTCCATCAGGTGCTACCACCTGGCAATTTCTCGTGTGTCATCAACTAGAAACCCTTCCAGTGCCACATGAGGACACTTCCTCATTTCACATCGACACAACCAAGACTAACACCAGACTGTGCAATTGCACACCTTCACAGATTTCAAACCGTGCCTTAGCCACACGTTCAGCCTACCACAACTCATATCACTGGATTAGAGATTGCTTTATTTGAAACCTCCACACGCTTCAATTTCCCCATCTGATGGTTGCTTCCATTTCGTAAGTCTCGCCCTCCACAACACTTACGTATCATTCTCGAGCCATTAACCAACTCTACCAATCAATCCCATCTTCATGCATTACTGTAAGATCACACTGGGTCCATCATCCCAATTTACCAGATCACTTCGATCAAATTTAACCACAACTATTTTAGCATCATTTAGCAAGGAGCATCACCACACCTCTTGTTATCACACCACAAGATATCACTCACTCGATTCACAAACCTTCTTGCTGCCTTGACACCAACAGCACTATCACCATACTTCAACCCTTACGGAATTTTAGGTCTGGCTCAGGCATAACCTACAGCATACCCCAGGTCTTCGGTGTCTAATCGTCACCACCACAGACAGGTTACTCAACGTGGAGGGCTGCAGTCCCTCCTGTGGACTAACCGTCTGCATCCAGTGGTCCATAGCATTAGACCCGTCACTGGTAGGCGTCAACCGTAGCATTATTCCCACGCTAGACCCGTTTCTGTCCCCCGGGTTTCTTTCTCAAATATCTCATAGATCTTCAGTCCCTGACCATCTGCATAGTCACTGTGTTGCCCTGTGCTTTAGGCGCGCCAACACCTGGTCACCATCATCGTGTCACTCCCATATACTGGCCCAACACTGGTTCCCCATCGTGTTGCCCTGTGCTTTAGAGAGTCAACACCCAATCACGTGCCACTCCTATACACTGGCCCAACACTGGTTCCCCATCGTGTTGCCCTGTGCTTCAGAGAGTTAACACCAAATCTTTTTTACTGTGTTGTCCCTTACACTGGCCCAATAACAGTTTCCTACAGCATGGCTTAGGTCCCACTCTGATCTGTTTCGCACCCCGTATCGTGACTTTCACCTTCTAGTCACACATTTGGTATCGAACCTGGCATGACTACTTCGCCACGCTCGCAGCCACTATTCTTGCCAGGCATCCTACTCGGCAACAAATCTATCGGATCACTACCGCGTTCCACGATTCCTCCTTAGGACTACTCTAAATGCCCTATCCCTTACAGGAGACTTTCGATCTCACCTGACCAAATTTCCTAAGGTGCTGCTCCACATCATCGGTATCTGACCGTCACCTGCAATTCACTAAATTGCTCAGGCCCATGGGCCACTTGCCCTCAACGCGAGCCAACTCATTAGTCCTCTGCCACACGGTCCATAGCATCAAATCCGTCACATTGAGCCTTGCACCCATCACATCGAAGCTACTTAAAGCCTCTCCGACCCCGATGGTTCCACCACCAACACCATCTTACTTGGTTATCCTTGCCTTGATAACCTCAAGCTCATACCATAAACCTCGCTTCTCCGGACTCTACATCTCTTACCGCTTAAGAGACTCTCAAACTATTTCACCTCTTGAGGCCTCATGATTTTACCCCACAAGATCACCTCATGGCTCTCACTCAACATTTGAAAACTCCAACTTTCCACGACAATGGATCCCAATCCATCGTAATTCATTCGCCACCCAGCTTATCCTAGAGCTTGATTATCATAGATCTCTCAATCCACAATAGACATGCTGAGCCTACCTTAGGCTCTGGCACCCATAACCATAAAGTACTTACCATTACCCTTTAGGTAAATTGAGATCTCTCGTCTCTTCTTGCATACTCATAAATGCGTTTTGTCACTACGCCCGGCCTAGCCTTTCTGCACACCTCGCTCGGGCTTCCATGACTTGGAACTAAAATTCCTGGGCTTCCACATTGCTCATCGTGCCCCTGCCCACTTGGCACCTAAAGTTGGCATTTCTTGTGCGCGCATAGCCCACGGATGTCCTATTGCCACATTTCACTACCCTTGGCCCACTCCGCTCATACCCTTAGTTGGGTGACCTCCGCGTCTCCCACCAAGGGTCTCATAACCTTAGGCGTCATCTCGACCCAGGCATCATAATGAGGGTCTATTCACCTCTCATCTCTTGACCTTAGGCATCTCGCCTGACCTCAAGCGTCAATGAGAGTTTAAGTTGGCCCCTCATCCATCATTCACAAGAACGGTTACTTTGGCCTTTCTCAACCAGGACTTCCAATCCCATGGCTCCCACGCACATATCTACGCATGCCCAACTCCTTTATCCCAAATCTGGATCCTCTTGAATTCTAGCTCGACTCACTTGGGATTTCACATCTCACACAAACACCTGCTAGGGTCCATTTGCCACATACCTATCCTTTCTTAGGATATATCCCATTTCATCATGAAATTAACTAGGGTCTACTCATACCATAGGCACGTCCCCTCCAGGATCGTCATAACAATATAATTGCATGGCACCATATGCATCCCTCATGCATGACTCACACCCGACTCCCCTTGGAGTCTTTCAATGAATTACCAACGTCATGCCTACTCTAGTCATGACTGGCATATACTTCACATGCTCGTTCCACCTAGAGCTTCTCTACAAGCAACTTTAGCTTGCTCCATTCCCGGAGCTCGTCACACAACCTGTTGACAACTTCTTTCTTTGGGTTTCGAGCTAATTTCAACCTCAGCTCACCCTAGTTTAAGCACGCAACCCTTAGCACGTCACCTCTACGGGAACCACTCCATTCCCTCATACAAGCTTGTACATCTCCCCAACATAGGTTGGTCCACTAATCCCTTCTTGGATTAGCTATACCTCAGGCTCTCATTATCCCATCATGATCCTTATCATGACTCGGCTTTGTGTCCCCACACAAGCCTCAACACTTTAATCGCAAGGAACTCTTATCCTTGGAATGCCTCATGAACCTCCAAATTTCCACATTCGGGTTCTTGATACCAATACCCACACTTGGGTATTTGACTCTTAATTGCTCGACCCGTATATCTTTTATGGTATATCATCTCAAACATGATATTTTCTCTTTCCTATAGCAGGAATATCCGAGCACTCCATTTCCATTACCATAGACCTCCATGTCTCGACCCAACCCCTAGGGTCCTCAGTCACTTCTGGTCTTACTTCCAAGGCCTTCATATAAACCTTCGACCACATTTCTCCAGGCATATTCCACTTGATGCTCCAACCACGCTCTGATACCAATCTGTAACGCCTCGCTCCCACTTACGGGTGTTACTCGTGAACAATCGCCCGAATTGTCCACCTGCCCGGCCTTTGGCGAAGGGTGAACCATGTTTCAAGACGAAACGCCCTAGGTGGGAACTAGGCTCGTCCTTCCCTTCGCTGAATCCCAGGATTTACTAGCAGAATTAGGCTTTAGCCACACCGCATAGGCTATAAATAAAATCTCATTCCGATGCCCAATCGCCATTTTCTCAATTTTATTTAATTCTTTTCCAACCAAGAATTTTACCGGGCTCCATAAATCACCATTTAAATCAATCCATTGATTGATTACTAATTTTGGAGGAAAAACTCAAATTTTCAATTTTTCAAATTTTTGGCATTTTCTCCAAAATGCCCGAAAAATCCCTTTATTTTGAAATTTTCTCCAGGGCCCAAATTCAATTAAGAAATGCCCCAAAATTCCCCAAGTTTTCCATTTTTTAAAAAAAAATTGGCAGGCGGGGCCCACTGGCCCGCACGGGGCCCAGCTGGCCGCTGGCTGCGCATGCCGCATGCGGGCGCCCGCGTGCCTGGCTGCGGGCGCGGCCTGCTGCAGCAGCCAGTTGCTGCTGCTGGCCGCTGGCTGCTCCTTCACTTTTATTTTTTTTTTATTTTTTTTTCTTGGGCTATAAAATCCCAAATTTTCCAGAAATTTAAAAGAATGAAAAACACTCCACATCCTTCAATTTTTGCCTTTATTTCTCCATAATCAAGGCTTAAACAACACCCTTAATGCTTCCACAACAACTCATACCAAATGAGATTTACCTAGGCTTCATCATGCCATAACACAATAATTACACTTCACTTTCTAAATGGAAACAAACATTCCAAAATATAACATACACACATGCTCTAGGGCTTCAACAAGCCATTATCTAACAATGAAATTACATTTCATAAATTAAACATAACAAAATAGGCTTCCTTAAGCCATAACATGCACTTGAATCATCATTTCCATTCTTCCACATGCCATTCCATCTCTTCCTTGATTCTTCCCATGCTTTCACAACCTATATGTGAGGATAAAAACCTCATGAGCCATTAAGCTCAATAAGGGTGCAATGACAAATAAATATGAACATAACAAGTTATATGATGCCAAATGCATGCAAATGTGGCTAGGTTTCTTTGCCTTCACAACCCTCCAAGGTTGAGGCATCAACCCACCATTTCAACCATGTTCTCAAACTAACCTATGGCCATAAGTCTCATGAACATAAAAGAACATGCTAAATGCAACATATACATTTATGAAACATATTTAAAACCCATTGCAAGGCCACCCTCCCATGGGGCCATCCCTTACCTCTTCTTGAATATTTAATCTTCATTCCAAGAGAGCTTCCATCTTCATTTCTTTCCATCTAAAATGGCATTCCAACAAGCCATTTAATTTTTTGCATACAAGCATACATAAATAAAGAGAAGAAAACATACTTGCCTTGACTTTCTTCATAATCTTCTTTATTTCTTCATTTTTCCTTCCATGGAGACTTCTTTCTCTTTCTCTCTTTTCTTCCTTCTTCATTTCTACAAATGGCCAAAAGGGAGACAAGTCTCCCACACTTGCCTTTTTATACTAGATTTCTCATATTTCAAGAATGCATCCAAGCCATTCATTAAAAGAACAATCCATGTGCTTAAGGGAGAATTAAATCTCCACCATCCATTTTAATAACCAAAACTTCTCTCTTGGAGAAAACACAAAAGCACAATCCATGTGCTCCTTTCTTGATTAATCTCATCCATTGGATCACTTTCCCATTTGAAGAATTAATCTCATCCTTTGAATTATCATTTCTTTCCCATTTAAATTAATGAGACTATTTTCCACCATCACATGAGAGACCACTTGAAAGACATAAAAACTTTCTTTTTTCCATTAAAAAAATTCTCTCCATTTTCACACCATTAATGGATGACTAATTTCTTTTTATTTTCCATTTTCTTTTTAGGCAACACATCATGGCTTGCATTTAATGCTTGAAAGGCCATTATTTCTCCAATTTGAATTTCTTTTAAATGCTTATTCTTGATTCACAAGATCATGCCATGTGTCCCTTGCCATCATCTCCCAATTTCTCATTTCTTTCCCATTTAAATTAATGGGACTATTTTCATAACCATCACACTTGAGAGACATAATTAAATTCTTTCTCATTTAATAAAATCTCTATAATTTCCAAGGCATTAATGGTGACCATTTACCATTTTCTTTTGGATTTTTTTTAATCCAAATAATCATGCCTCTCATTAAATGCTTGAAAGACTAATATCCTTTCTTTTTGCATTTAATTAAATCATTCTCCAACTCATAAATCCACATTTATAATTTCTTTCAAATTTCCAAGATTATGCCAAGTGTCACTCTAAGACACAAACTTGGCTTCCAATTCTTTATCTTGGTCATCCATGTGGCATTACCACATTAATTCACTAACTTAGGGAAAATATAATTATTCTCCTCAATAATTTAATATCCACCATTTTCCCTATTTCCAAAATTAATTTCCTTTATGGAATCACTCCAAAATTCTTAAATAATCTTTGTGAATTTATTAATCCCATATATCTCCACATAATTACCAAATTGAAATTTTTATTCACTTACTCACCTAATTCCACAGAGGAATTATTTTTAATTTATCAAAATACCCTTTTATTGAATTTCTCTATCCAAATTACCAAAATACCCTTTTCATGGGCATTCTCAATCTCAAGGATCCATCACTTTCTTAAGGGCATTTTTTGAAGTCTTCTTACTTCATTTCCTATTCTCTCAACACTGGTTACACTGGGTGTTACATAAACTATTTCAATTTCTGTTGTGTTAGGATTGAGATAGTGCATGCCCCATTCAGAACATCCCGATCTTGTTAAGTTTGATCTGAAGATTGAACGAACCTTTCATCAAAGACATCATGAACAAAGGACAAAGAGGGAACAACAACAGAACACTATGGGCGATAACGCAAATCAGCTTATCCAAGTGGTGTATGCTGCTGAGATCAATGCATAGTTATCAAAGGCGCGCGCCTAGGTGCGAGGCGCCTTAAGGCTCTAGTTTGGCACCTCGCCTGGGCCGAGGCGAGGCGGTTTTGGCGAGGCCCTCACCTTGCGCGCCTAGGCACTGGGGCGTGAGGAGCGCCCCTTGAAACTGAAGTCTTCTACTAAATATTACAGCCCAATCGCACTTGCCTCTTCTCCCGACTGCATCCAGCTGTGCTTGCCTCTCATCTCCGGCTCGCTACTCGCTCCTCACTCCTCCTGACTATAGCATCTGCCGTGCTTGCCTCTCATCTCCAGCTCGCTACTCGCTCGCCGGATCTTCCTCTTCCTCTCTAGCCCTAGCCGTGCCTGCCTCCTCTCTTCCTCTTCTCTCCAGCTCGCCCTTGCCTGATCTTCTTCTTCCTCTCCTCTCCAACTGCGACCCCCCTCCTCTCCAGCTTGCCCGATCTTCCTCTTCCTCTCTGTCGCGTCTGCCTCCTCTCTTCCTCTCCTTTCCAACTCCCTGCTTGCTCGATCTTCCTCTTCCTCTCTAGCCCCAGTGGCCAGCCGCGCCTGCCTCTTCTCTTCCTCTCCTCTCCAGTCGCGACCCCTTGATCTTCCTTTTCCTTTCTTCTCCACTCTCCAGCAGCGTCTGTCTCCTCTCCAGTCTCCAACTGTGCCCTCTTCTTCTATTCTCCTCTACTGAGTCTGCCCATGGTCTTCTCCTCTCTTCCTCGCCTATTTTCATCTGCTCTTGAGCTCTTCAAGTTGAAGCTGCTAAGGGCCTAAGGCTGCCGCCGCTACCCACGTCTTTTCCTATATTCATAATTTCATATTGTAAGTTCTTTACTTGTATTTTATTTGTTTATTTCTTGCATTTTTGCTTAATTTATTTTGCTGGCAGCTGGTTGCTGAAATTTGCTTTATGTCTTTATAATTTATTTGTGGACTTGTAGTGTTTATGTGTTTGTTTAGAACTTTGCATTATAATTGGTACTTGGTAAAGTTTGAGACTTTAAGTTTGAATTCTGATGATGTTTCTAGTTTAGAATTTGAATAATGAATGAATTAACTTTGATGTTATTAGTTTATAGAATTTGAAGATAATGAATCATGAATGATATGAATGTGTTATTATTGATAATTTGATAGTTATTTATGATTTTACAAGATTTTGAGTTTTTTTCCTAAAAGGCGCGCCTCGCCTTGCAAAGGCACGCCTCACCTCGTGTGCCTCGCGCCTCAGGCTCCAGGACCTTTTGCGCCTCGCGCCTTTCAGAACTATGGATCAATGAGATAGATATCTTGATGGGGGATTTCATGATGCATCCAGTCATTGAGAACCAATCCAACATAATTTATCCTCCGTATGAGCACGATAACTTCCAATTAAGGCTAAATGTGATCAACTTGTTCTCCAATAACATACCTTTTTATGAGAGAAGTGCTGAAAATTCGCATTATCATCTTTCATACTTTTTGGAATATTGCAAAAATTTCAAGTACCAAGGTATAAATGAAGAAGCATTTCAAATGCAACTCTTTCCCCACACATTGAAAGATAAAGTTGGGGAGTGGTTCAATTCCTTACCAACTGGCAGCATCATTACATGCGTGGATTTGGTTTAGAAGTTTACGTTGAAATGTTTTTCACCAGCTAAGATCAACAAACTTAAGCATGAAATTTCAACTCTTCAGCAAGCTAAATTTGAGAACTTTCATGAGGCATGGGAATGATTTAAAGAGTTATTGAGGAAGTGTCCAAGTCATGGTATCCTGTTACTAGGCACAAAATCATTATTTTTACGCTGGACTGACTCCTTATAGTCACTCAGTCATTGACTCAGCAGCAAGTGGTTCCATTCGAAATAAATTAGCTGGGGAACTACATGATCTTTTTGAAACAATGAATGAGTAGTTCATAATGTGGTCAGATAGGAGCTACATAAAGGAGTAGTTGGAGTACATGAAGTGGATGTGAGTACTTTGATGCTAGCTAAGATTAATGCTTTGTCAAAATAGATGGAAGCATTCAAATACTCCTCATTCGCTAATATGGTGCAAGGATTTCTTCCTGTTTGTGTAACATGTGGAGCGAATCATCAATCTTCAGAATGCCCATTGGTCATCAAGGATCCTTCCTTTACGGAGCAAGTTGCCTATACACAAAATTTCCAACACCAATAAAACTTTTAGTGGCAGCACAACAATCCATTATTTTAGACATACAATCCCAGCTGGAGAAACCATCCTTACTTCTCGTATGGCAACAATCAAAATGTTCAAAATCTACCAAAACAGGGAAGATCACAAGAAGAAAAAGAAAGATGGGAAGAAGCAGTCTCGAATTTTCAAGAACGGACCGATGCAGCCATTAAGAATATAGAAAACCAAATTGGGTAACTGGCAAAACTTCTCACTGAAAGGAAATCAGGCATGTGGCCAAGTAATACAGAAGTTAACCCAAAGGAGTGGGGTGCAGCTGCCGGAAATCCATGTTAAGAGACCAAGTGTGGCAAAAGAAAATGGTACAACTAAGGAGACAACTGATCAAGATGACAAGCCCAAAGTAGCAGCTGATAAAGAGAAGGTTGCTCTGACACTGATTAATCCGTATGTTCTGCCAATTACATTCCCTCAGAGGTTTCGCAAACACAAATTAGATAAGCAATTTGAGAAGTTCCTAGAGGTGTTCAAGAAGCTTCACATAAACATCCCATTTGCTAATGCTCCAGCTCAAATGCCCAGCTATCTGAAATTCATGAAGGAAATCTTATCACATAAGAGGAAACTAGAGGAGCATGAAACAGTCAACCTAACATAGGAGTGTTCAACCATCTTGCAGAATAAGCTTCCACCAAAACTCAAGAATCCAGGGAGCTTTTCTATTCCTTACACTATTAGTGAAATTAATTTTGACAAAGTTTTATATGACCTTGGTGCAAGCATAGACTTGATGCCATTTTCTATTTTTTAGGAAGCTTAAATTAAAAGAACCAACACCCAACACTGTTTCTCTTCAATTGGCTAATAGAAGTATCAAATATCTGAGGGGAGTAGTGGAAGACATTTTGGTAAAAGTGGAAAAATTTATTTTTCCTGTTGACTTCTTTGTTCTGGACATGGAAGAAGATTATGATATGCCCTTAATTTTAGGAAAACCTTTTCTTGTCACAGGGAAATCTTTGATTGATGTCCAGTAAGGACCACTTAGCCTTAGAATTTATGATGAGATAGTTACGTTTAATGTATTTAAGGCTATGAAACATTCTTATGGTAATGAAAAAAAAGTCTTAATAAGAAATGGCATTGTTGATTTGGTAGAGAGATCTGATGTCCCTATAGAAAATTGCATTGCTAACTCTTTTGATGAGCAGAAACAAATTTTGGATGCCAAGAACAAGGTCGTGGCTGTGGGTTCTTTGGGAGAGAAGCAAAAAGGTTATCCATCCAAAAGAGACAAATTGTGTTCTTTGGATGTTTCTTCTTCTTCAAAAGCCAAGGCACCAAGTCATGAAAAGGAAAAGTCGGCAAGGGTGTTGAGGGAGCAAAAGAAGGGAATTGGACTGAAAGTTGCTAACATTAAAGGAATAACTCAATTAATTGGCACCCACAAAATTTTGATAGAAAAAGGATTCAAGTCCCCTTAAAGATGGAGACAAAGTCAAGCTAACGACTTTAAACAAGCGTTTATTGGGAGGCAATCCAATTTTCTCACCCTTTCATTTATTGTCATTTTGCATTTTTTTGTTTGGCTTTCTTACCTTTGGTTTATTTGATTTTGGGTTAGGTTAGTGTTTTTTTTAAGAATTGTTTTGTGCATAAAAATAATAATGTTGAGGTTATTTGGAGTCGGTTAAAAAAAATAGGGGGGGAGTTAGGGGTTAGACCGAGGCAAGCATGTCACGACCCAAGTGCATTATAGCATGCTTGTTGTTGCTCATGGTCGAATCACAGTAAGAAAAGGCTTGTTGTTGCTCACAGTCTAAACGCGGCAAGCATGTCTCGATAGGACCGCGGTACAAATTGGTTTATTAAAATCAACCCCTCCTTTCATTTGTGTCACCTTTTCTCACTCTCTCCAAAAATCCTCTCCACCAAACCTTCAATCTACCTTCCAATCCATCATACATTTGTAAACGCATTGATTTCATCCTCAAATCATGCATTCCAACCTTACATTCTCGAATTGCTAGGGTATGTATTGTGAAACTTTATGTTTTGGGGACATCTTTGCATTGTTGTTTATTTTTCAGCTATGATGGTGTATGAATGGAAGTTGGGGCATTATTGTGTGTGCATAGATGAAGGAATTTGTGGTTTTTTCTTAAGGGGTTTCTAGCACCTTAAATGCCCTATTTCATGTGTTTATATACAACATGCATACTAGGTGTTTGATAAAATGCCCCAACCAATGTTCACTTGCACATTGCACCTTAAGTTAGTGATTTTGAGGTTTAAGTTTGGGGGCAATTTGGGCATCCATGTGACTGTGTCTACTTCATCTCATCCCTATTCATTGTTGCTCTATCATGTTCAAACTTGTGCATTGTAGGTACATTTTTTGAAGTGATAATACCGCCAAAGACTCGTCCTACACCAACTACTTGAAAGGGCAAAACCATTGCTGAAAGTTCCAGTACCTCAAAACGAACACATGTTGATTTGTCTTCCATCACACTTTCATTGCGCATCAGGTACACTCTTTCCTTTTTCTTTCTTTTTGTTCCATTGGGACAATGTCTCATTTAAGTTTGGGGGAGAGTTTACTCCATTGGGGTGTGATGTGTTCTATTTTGTTGAGATGATGCTTAAATATATATATATATATATATATACATAAAAAGGGTTTTGTTGGATAGGCTAGCCGGCAATGATGAAACTTATTTGGTAATGTTTTGATTCATAGAGTAAAGATGGTGATGCTACTCACTTTGTTTTGATGACTCATGTAATATCCTAGTATTTTGAGAATAATAATAATGATAATAATTAATTTTATATTTAAAATATTTTTTTACATCAATTAGAAATTATAATTGAGAAAATTAATGGGCTTAGAGTTAGTGGGTTAATTTGAAAAAAAAATAATAAATAAATAAATAAGTAAATGGGTTTAGAATTAGTGGCCTAAATTAAAAAAAGAAAAATATTAAGTAAATGGGCTTATAGTTAGTGGGCTAAGTAAATGGGCTTATAGTTAATGGGCTAAGTTGAGAAATGAAAGGTTAAGTAAATGGGCTTAGAGTTAGTAGGTTAAGAAAGTGGGTTTAAAATTTATGGACTAAATGAAAGAATAGTCCATTCAAAATAGGATTTAGTTGAAAAATAATAATAAAAGATAATAGGTAAATTAATAGAGAATGTGGGAGACAAAATATGGTGTGAATAAATAATCAAAGATAATAGATAAATTAATGGAGAATGTGGGAGACAAAATGTGGTGTGAATAAATAATTAAAGATAATAGGTAAATTAATGGAGAATGTGGGAGACAAAATATGGTGTGAATAAATAATCAAAGATAATGAGAGAATTAATGGAGAAATGTGGGAGATAAAATATGGTGTGGACAAATAATTAAAGATAAAGGATGAATTAATGGAGAAATGTGGGAGACAAATTAAAGTATGGCCAAATAATCAAAGATAATGGGTGAATTAATGGAGAAATGTGGAAGATAAAGTAGAGTATGGACAAATAATTAAAGATTATGAGTGAGATTTAGTGAAAAATTAAATAAAAAAAAGATAAAATAATAAAAGATGGTGGATCACTACAATTAAATTAAACTTAATTCAATCTCTATAAATAGAGAAAACTTGAAAGGTTGGAAGACTTAAATTAGAAAGAGAAATGTTGTAAGAAAGAAGGATTTGAGAGTAAGAGAGAGATTTGAAAGAAAGAAAGAAAGAGATTGTGAGAAAAATTGAGCTTGTGAGAGAAATTTGAGAGGAAGGAGTAAAGAAGAGCAATTTGGGCACATCAAAGACAAGTTTGAAGAAAGTGTTACAAGATAAGTATAAAATATCTCAAATAGATGGAAGTTGATAATATTTTTTTTATATTATTATGTTTAATTTTTTGAAACATTTCAAAAAAAAATTAGGTGTTTTATTTTATGAATTATTATGGAAGAAATTTATGAAAAATATGGAAAGAAATATTTATTTGGTAATTGTTGGGATAAAGAGAATTCTTGAAAAATAGAATAAAATAGGAAAAAATTATGAAAAATTCCCATAAAATTTTAAAAGATTAGAAATGTTGTTTTATGAATTTTTGTGGAGAAAAATTAAAAAATGCTTGGGGAAGTATTTATTTTGGAATTATTGAGAAAATAATGGGGAGAAATTTAAGCAATTGAAGAAAAATTGAGGAAAATAAGTTTTAATACCTTTGAATAAATATGATGTCCAGGAATCATTGAGACTAAAGTTTGAGTATAATTAAGAGTCTAGTGCGAAAGTCGAGGCGAGCACGTTTTTGAGATTAAAGCACATTTTTCGAGATTCAAGCCAATTTCAAAGGTAAGTTAGTATTTCTCAAACCTAATTTGTCTATATAAGGTAATTTCTAAAATGTGTCATATGATTTGATAGAATATTAAATGCGATGTATGTTTCAAAGTATGTTTCGACATGTTGACATGGTATGATGTGTGCAAATGTCACGTAGATGCATTTACATAAAATGATGATGATATGCATATGTTCACATGTAATCCGTCGTTACTCATGCATTGCATATGTTTGAGAGTACGGGTGGGCATCGCTGCTTTACCAAGGGTGCACCCATACACCTCGGCCTGGAAAGAGCTGGTCGTAAAAATGGTAAGTGGTATATGAAGTATGGATGCCCGTCGGCTCAAACAGGCCAAATGACAGGACATTATGCATTTATATTCATTCATGAATATTATACTCTTACTTAGATGGTTGATCATCTAATTGGGTGATGCCCCTGGAATATTTAATGTTCCAGATGGAAGTCATAGCAAAAACGAAGGAGATGAAGGCATGTGATGGCACTCGTTGAAGTGCGTAAATGTATCGGTTATGTATATAACCTGTCATGTTATGTCTTGCTATGTTATCCATGATGTTAATTATGATATTTCGACATGTAATATTAAGGGATGATCATGATTATGTTTAAACACTAGTACGTTTGAGAATGATGTTATGATTTTATTATGAATATAAATGTACGATTCTGATGTTAAAAGCTTGTTAAGTATTAGGTTACGATCTATTATGTTTCCGCTGTTAACTATAGTTACCCCAATGAGGAGAATGAGAGAAAGAAAAAGAAATATATGAGGTAGAATTGATAAAATAATTATTAATTAACAAATGTTGGGGTAAGAAACGCTTCGAGAAGAACGGAGTGTTACAACTCATTTGCCCATGTGAGACTAATATTGAGCACTATTGTCAAGAGGTTCATTGCATAGGTTGATTACATTTACTAAGTTGCTAGTGGACTTTAGCCCCCAAAATCAATTTAGTGAACACTTAACCTAATAAAAGAGAAGTTTGGGGAAGGTTGAGCGATAGTAGTATCTATTTAGAAATGTGTTGATTCCGTGCATGTCGAAAATTTGTGTGGCGTGTGTTTGGTATACTGATGGAAGCTAGGTAATGACCAGAGGCTAGTGATCTAATCCCTGTATTAATATGTCCTGCAAAAAAAAAAAAAATCAAGCTTACATATATCTTATACCTCTCTTCGTAGCCTAATGACTCGAGTGATTAAGTCCATTGGGGTATCTTAAAACCTAGTGCCCTATGGTCATTTCACTTGAGAGTCATCAGCTGAAAGCTCACTACAAGGGTCATTTAGAAAGCTTAATGGAGTGAAGTCTTGCACATAAGATATATATATATATATATGCACAAAATAAAAAATAAAAAAAGATTATGCCGATATTTGTTTTTGGGGATTGAGATAACTAGTGGGTTTGACTACCTAGTGGATGTTAGCATGCCAAAGCATTCAAAATAAGGGAGAATCTTCATAAACCGAGGTAGTGCTATTATTGGCTAGGCCTAACCAAACCGGAGCAAAAAAGAAAAGAGTGATTGAGAGCATCATTAGAGCACCTAGGGATTAAATGAAAAGACCAAGTTTAGGGGTGGAGCGCATATCACGAGCGGGAAAGTGTACAAGACCATTGAATGGTCGAGATACCAACAACCTTACGCATGATATTGTACCTGACCAGATTCACACACACACAAGTCAAAACATGGAATAAGTCCAAAATATTTGTATAGCATTACTAGAAAACTCTATGTGAATTATGAACAATACCAAAATTTGAGGCTGGGAGACTATTCAACATGTAAGTGATTTTGAAATGCTAACTATTCTCTTGAAGGGCGATATATTTGAGTCGATAGTCTTTCTCGAGACGATCAAGAGACTAAGTTTGAGGGTATTTGATGAGTGTCTTTTATACACTTATTTTGGTCTATAAACTTAGCATTTATTCATTTAATGAGCATGATTTCTACTTAATTTGGTTCTATATGTGGTTATGTAGGTGATAAACTCATTTGATAATATTTGGAGAGGAAATGATTATTTTAGTGCATGACTAGATTTAGAGTTGAACTCGGTATGGAAAGCATGGATGGACATCTATTTGGGGTCGATATTGAGGAAGTCACAAAGTGGCGAGATGAAAATACGAAAGTTGAAGAGTTGAAAGGCTAAGTTGTTGTAGCTCATGATCCTAAAGCGGAATACATTATGTGGTAGGACCACTATGGAAGGAAATTGCTGGAGCTCACAAGACTTTATGGATATTTCAGCTAGATTATCGACCAATTTTTTTTTATGGATATATGATTGGCTCTTACTAGACTTTATTACATCTTGAGCTAATTGAAATTTCCTATCAATAATAAATATGTTTTTATCATTGAAACTCTAATTTTTTTTTTAAAAAAAAAAAGAGATTTCTCTATGATATTTCATTTTTATTTGTTTTATTTTTTAATTACTTTTGCCATCCTTCCAAGAAAACAAATTAAATTAATTACTAGCTTCTCAAGTATATATATATTTTTTAAAGCTTAAGTTATTATTTCAACTTTCACTTAAGAATGCATGTTTCCTGAAAGTTTGTTTGAAATTAATTCATTGACAAAGTAAGTTGCGTTCATATTAAATACTTTACAATTAAACATTCCAATAACTTGTGTTAAGATACACTTAATAGGTGGAAAAAAAAAAACATTATTAGAAAGCAGAATGGACATGTATTTGGTCTCATAAATTCATCTAGTCAAAACATATACGATACACTAAAAGACCTTCAAAATTCATAAAAATTATAATAAAAAGTCTGAACTATGAACAATGAAGATCTATATTACAATTTCAAAATTGCCTACTGTAATATTTTTATTAAAAGAAAATTGAAACTTCGTTTCATTATAATCCTTATTTTCATCTAATACACATTTCCAAATTCATTTATTCTTATTTGACAAATTTTGTTCATTTTTCCTCTTCTCCATTGATACATGCACGTGTAATCAAAATTGTTATGAAGAGTTATTAATTAGAAAAGAAAAAATTGTTAGGACCCTTTTGTTTCATATGTAGCTGGATCGAAGCTTTTCTCTTCCATCTCAGACAAAATGCATCAATAGAATGATATAAAGGGGGATCCAATTCTCCTATTCCAATTCAGATTCTACTAGATAGGCCCAAAAATCCTCACGAATCAAGATTGGTGTTCTTAATAAAAGCCGAAAGCACCAATTTCAAATTCTCAAGATTGCTAAATTATGTTTATTATCATGTAATCCTCATAGATTATAACTTTGTAAATATACTAATAACATGAAAAAAAAAAAAAATCAAACCTTATCTTCAATTACGTACAAAAAACAAAGGGTTAAAGAGAGAACCTGTGGTTGTAGACCCAGCCAGAAATCCCTCCAGCTCTTTCCATGGTGTTCCTCGATCTCACCACTTTTTCCACTCCAAATCTTCTCTCCAGATCCTCAATGTCCTTCTTAAATGGTCCTTTCAATCTCCGTACATCCGACGGATCAACTTCAAAGAACACTGGAAGCACAAGTTTTCTCAGCTCCCAAATTCTCGCCAGCTCCTCCAAGCACCACCGAGAGGATGCATACTTAGGCGATATAACAGCAATTGCTGCAGCCGAATCCTTAATCGCTTCTAGCAAACTGGGCGCTATTTCGTCTCCCCGATCCATTCCTTCATCGTCTAGAAAGACTCGGATTCCATTCGAGAAGAGACTATTGTAGAGATCATTAGTGAATCTGTATCTGGTATCCTCCCCTCTGAAGCTCAAGAACACATCCCATTTTAGCCGGAACGCCGGATTTGACTCCATAACACTGTCTTTTTCCTCCATTTTTTCCCTCTCCGGCCAGTTCTCAAACTTCATTTACTTTTTCCTTTTTGACAACCTGTTTTGTAATTTCATATATATGGGATGGGAATAAATTAGATTGTCAAAGGGAGTTGTTCGTCTGGCATTGTCCATGGGACCATATATGTACCCGGATGCCATGTATGTGACTGTGAAAGGCCTTGCGTGGGAATGCCCGCAAGAAGGGAAAATTACATAAAAAATCTCAAACTTGTGAATAATGCAGTTCTGATCTGATTAGTATCATTTTGACATTTGAACCTCCTCCCCATTTTTCTTTCTTTTTTTTTTTTTTTTTGTTGTAAAAACAACCTCATTTCAAGTTAGACAGTTTGTCTATTTGACCTAAAAGTCACGTGTAATAAATTTTAGACCCGTTTACTCCCTTAGGTCCTATATTTCATTTGATTGACAAGCCTAGTTGTTATTAATATTGTCAACAGGTCATAAACAACAATCAATTGGACCAAATATATTCATTGCTTTGCCAACCATCATTATAAGATATCAAAAACCATTTGTATTTAACTTGTCATTCAAACTGTGGTTGGTGTTCAAATAATTAGTTTGGAGAGGTAAACTTTGGTATTATTTGTGCAATCAACCAATCATAACTCTTTATTGTTGTTTTTGTTTATATGGTTTGTTTTAGCAGATGGAGCAAATAGTTTATGATGCAAAGGGAAATTTTACTTTGGAAAACATTTACTTTTGTGATGTACAATGTGAATTAATGACTAGTCAGGATCGTGCACAAATCTATGAGTGGATCTAGGGGAGGATTGGCCCATTCATAGATCATTCTAGCTTCCCTTCCTCCTCAAATGGGCCAGATCTATAAGGCAGATCTGGAGAAGAACTAAGGCTGGCACGGGCTGCAGCCCACGTCCACCCCCCTAAATTCGCCTCTGATTGGGATTGTTTCTTATTGATAATCTTAATCATTTACACTACACTCATATCTTTTTGGGAGGTTGCATTTAATTACATAAGAAAATTGTCACAATACTTTACACAACAATTTTTGTAGAAATGGCAGTGATTGACTGAGGCTTTTTGGGAGGTGAGGCGAGGATTAAAAATCCCATTTTATCACCCAATTTAAATATTTATTTTTTGTTATTATATTTGCTATTTTAAAAGTGATTTGAATTTAAAATATAAAAATAAAATAAAACATAACAATAGTAGCGATTTGGAGACATTGGGTGGGGATTATTCGTCCCATTAAGGGTAGCGTAATGAAAAGGTAGGGTAAGTCCGGGCAAATTGCCATCCCTAACTTTGATCATAAGTAAAGTAGTTTCTTTTAGGTCTATATGCAAATAAATCCACTAATTTGTGACTTGATTCTTGTGAGTAGGGGTGTTGCTATATCTATTGAACTCCGTATGTGATTGACTACTCTTCATATCTACTTGACAAGATTTATAACGATGGTGGTGGCGGTCAGATAGGGTCACAAGTGTTGGAATGGCAATGGTTTTACGGTTGTGACTTGCGAAAGATTTAGATATCTGTAAATGTGACCAGATTTTCAAAAATTGGGCACTGCAATGATAATTTTCAAAAATAAAAGTTGAGACTTGAGACGCATCTAGATGTCCGTAGATGTAACCAGATTTTCAGTCTTATGGTCCTACCATCGGTTGGCGTAATTCGAGAAGTATTGTGTAACTTAAAATTATAATAAATTTTTTAGCAAATGTAACTTCTCATTTTTTATCTCTCAAAATATTCAATTAGATATATAAAAGGACTCTTGATAGTCTATACATAATTAAAATAAATTAATTTTAAAGAATTCTCTCAACTGTTTATTTCTATGATATTAAGCCATTTAACTTTTACTGCTAAACTCTTTTTTTATGCAAATAAAAAATTGAATAGTAGCCCTCAGGGCATAGCTCCGTTGGCAAAAGAAGTATACCCTGAGGTGATGTTCTTAAGTAAACAAATTAGTAAAATAATATTATGGTAATAAATTATACAAAAGGTAATTCCATTTACATATTATTTGCTCTTCCAAGAAAGGATGTCATACTCCAATTTGTCAGAACCACTGTTTCACGTCCCAAATGCTGCTAGGCATAAAATCACTTGGAAAATAATGCACTTTGCATCAAAAGACTTTACATACAGTTAAAGTAAATGGTCTAGTTTGTATTTACTTTACATATAGTTAAAGTAAATAGTCCCAAATGATGCTATGCATTAAATTTCAATGGCTGGTAGGAACAATGCAAACCTATAAAACTATACAAGGAGTCCAGCTACATGGAACCCTAGTCACTTGCAGTTTCTGTAAGCGAAGAAGGGTTATATATATAAAGCCAAATGTCACAGAAAAACTTCATGAATGGATTCATGGGTATTTAATTGAAGAGAAAAGTAAATCATTATCTCAGAACAAAAACAATTTAATACATCAAATAGACTATTAAAATAAAAGAAATCCATCAACATGATAAAATAATAAAGGGGGAACTAACTGTCCTATTTGCACAGCAAAGACACTTCAAGACATTGCACTTTAAGAATTTGTCTTCTTACAAATCTTAGAATAGACCATACAATTGTGTCACCATTTAAATAATATTAATTTTTACTTTACGGACATCAAATATATCTAGAGCCAGCCATGTTACTGCCCAACCCATCAAAAGTATGATCGACCCATCATCAAAATCCCACATAATCAACATTCTCCCACAATTAAAACAATACGAGACAATGAAACAAAGTAGCCAAAGTCATAAAAAATATTATAAAAGAAAGATCTGTAAATTTCGATGTTCCTTTGTGATGTGTCAAATGATAGGAAGAATAAATTGATCCAAAATCAAGCAGTTGAACACAACAATAACAACTGAATTCCCATAACAGTAAAGCAACACCACAATTCCCATAACAGTAAAGCAACACCAGGGTAGAAAATCTGCAGTTACAACAAACATAATTTTTAACTATACGCTGCAATCCAAAAAGTACAACATGTTTTTAACTATACGTTGCAATGCAATGTAACAGAGCAAAACAAAGATCTGAAAAATCAATCCAAGGGTTCATCTTCTCTCAAGAAGAACAAAACAAAACCCAAAACAGCCAGGCCACGATCAAAATTGAAAAATCGCGCATAAGATATAAGTCGCGAATATCCAAAGATCCAACGATCAGAACTGAAAAATCGCACATAAGATACAAATCGCGAATATCCAACAGTCAAATATCCAAAGATCTAAGCTAAAACCTCTGGCCAGATACAAAGCGCGCATACATACGTATATATCATGGATTTTTGTTGAAAATAGTTGCTGATTAGACTAAAAGACTTACAATCGGAGGCGAGAGATCTGGTCTTGAAGAGAGGAAAAGAATGAAGTAAAGGCAGCAAACAGTGGCAGAGCCAAGGAAAACTTTTAGTCCGGGCCAAGGGCTAATTTTAGCCTTGGCCAAATTATAAAAATTATAATTATTCATACTAATATATATAAAAAATGAAAAAAATAAAAAAACTAGCTGGGGCCAAGGCCCCAGCTGGCCAACATGTGGCTCCGCCACTGGCAGCAGATCTGGCCGGCGACGGTGATGGCCTTGAAGAGAGGAAGAGAATGTAGCAGTAGTGGCAGATCTAGCTTGAAGAGAGGAAGAGAAGGAAGGAAACAGTGGCGACGATGATGGTTTGAAGAGAGGAAGAGTGAAGGAAGAGAGAAGATGGGAAGATAATACAAAACACGGAAAATGAATGTCGTTTTCCGTGTTTTGATTTTGGGTTTTGTTTTGGATTTTCTTTATAATTTTTTTTTGTGTTTTCAAAAATACATTTTTAAAAATGGCAAAGAGAATGCGTTTTCGTTATTTTTGAAAACCAAAAACTGAAAATGGCTTGAAAACGGCAAAGAGCGTAGCCTTAAGTTTTGAGGCAGGGACATGCAATGCTAGAAATTATAATATTTTTAAGAAGGGAAGCCTAGAAGTATAAGTTAAAATTAGTGTTAGCATGTATGTAACTAATATTAAAATTAAAATATAATTATAATTTATACATATTATGTAATAATAATTTTACTTATATTAAACGTTTTACAAAACTCAAATAAGAAACAAACATATAAGATTTATAATGTTCATTAATATTGTAAATCAAAATATAACATAATAATTTTACTTATATTAAACACTTTACAAAACTAAAATAAGAAACAAACATATAAGATTTATAATATTCACTAATATTGCAAATCAAAATATAAGAGCAAGTAAAAAAAAATATAAATACTGAACAAAAAATAGAAATTAAAGTTATCGTATACTGGTTAATGTTTTATAATAAAAAGAAAAAAATATTAAATCTATATAATAAAACATATCAGCAAGTACTCTAAAATCTGAACAAATTAAATTGAAAATTAAATATCAAATAATATATACCAGCCGTCGCAACCATCAACCAGGGGGGAGGGGTTGGAGAACCTTAGGTTCCCTGACCATACGTGGTTGAGAATTCTTTGATTTTTATATTATTTTAATTTAAAAAAAATTATTGTGCCTAAAATAAAAAATATAATTAATAAAATAAAAATAGAATTAAAAAAATAAATAAATTCTTTTTGAATTTTTGTATTTTTAAGTAACTCAATAGGATATATTAACCAATTTTACATTTTTTAAGTATCAAATATTCAACACTTAAAGATAAAAATATTAAATTTCGAATTAAGCTTCCTATTTTGATTTCATTATTTGAATAAAATTTTATACTAAAAACAGCATTTAATCATCAATGATTTAAAAAAGAGTTTTTTATTTCCTTTGCAATTCAATCATCCATGTCAAATTCTAAATGTCAAATTCTTATACATTAAAACTTACGTTGTTGGTGTTTTTTTATTTAAAACTTACATAATATTTCAAAACTTACATGATATCTCAAAAAATTTCAAAAACTTACATTGTTGATATTTAGAATACTTAAAAATTAAGTATTAAATGCTTTAAAAAATTAAAAATTTAAAAAAAAATTGGAGTCCCCAACCGCCGTTGGAACCTTAAAGCTGCTTATGATGAATTGATTTAAACTTGGAGTCCATATTGATTTAAAGCTGCTTATGATGAATTGATTGTAACCTTCCTGATTTGTAGTAGGAAAGATTGACTCAAGGATGCTGGTTGGAAATATGGACGTCTTTGACATGATATGGACGGATTGTTTGGATGAGTAAGTTATGATGGATTTGTCTTTAATTAGTTTGTTTTGAGTAGGTGTCGAATGGAGAATGAGGAATAGATCTTTCATTTTGAAGGGATCATTGAGTTTTGCTCAAGATAAGTGTAATTATCATGTTAAAAAGCAATTTCCTTAAAGACTTATCGAAAGCTATTTGGTACATTATATTGAAAATAAAGGCCAGAAGATTGAAAGGAACATTAAATATTGCACACCACATAAAAATTAAATCATCTAAGGTAACAACATGATAAGAACCACTCCCAATGTTAATGGAGGTGACAATGAAATGTTGAAGAACCCTATGCTCAGGGTCTAGGATTTCATGAGATGCAGGGGGTTTACAAGTAGAAATTCCCTAGAGAAAAAGCTACATATCAACATGTTTAGAGTATTAGATGTTGGAAATAAAAAGTTCAACATATTGGGGTCACAAATGTAATTTTAAATGTGCAATATTATCTTAAAGTTTAACCAAATAAAAGTTATCTATTTCAGTAATTTTGAACTATTGGGTATTAAACTGTCATGGATTTCATGTGTAGAGACCGAACTAGTATTTCTAAATTGATGAAGAGGCCAATTGAAAATACTAATTCTGTTAACCATTGGAAGCAGTTATCAAATTAGTAACTGCAAATAAAGGGGTCTTGTCCCCATTTTTGTACGTTTATCTTTTCTCTGCATCCCTATCGACTGAGAATTATTGAGGGAATTACGTATCAAAATTGGAAGATCAAATACCCGTTCAATTAGCACAACAACAATGGATTCATCAGGTATGTTTATGTTGTTTTTGTTCTTCATTTTTTCTCTTTGAATCAAGATGGATGATCCAAATAATGTTAGGATTATTATACTTAGATGCAACCAGTTTTAGTAAATTTTGTACAAGTGGTATTAGAGCCTTTCCATTCTTGAGTCATGGAGAAATTATGGATTTTGAAGATTTTGGGGATTATGTTTAGGGTTTAGCAATTCTGAAATCTTGGGTTATTTAAGGACATACAGTGGGTTGAATTTTGCATATAAGTTTTCTTTTGGGGTTGTGTTTTTCATCTCCATTTTTTGGTTGACGAGAAAGAAAATGTATACGTGTATATGTTTATATCATCAGGTTTGTGCAAAAGAAGAAATTATATATACACAGTTATATCATTTATATTTGTGCTTACCTATGCAATTTCTGCTAGAACATCTGTGTTAGATTTCTTCTTTTTATTGTAACTGCAAGCAGTCCTTTGTGCTGCATTAGTGTTTCTTCCGTTGTGCTATTTTTCTTTTACCACCCTTGCATCTTCGTCTTTGGGTGTCTGATAACACATGTATACATATATATATGTATATAAAAAAAGAAAGCAAAACCCTAGCCTTCAGTTTCATGGGCCTTACATTAGTTGTTCAATTTGGATTTTTTTCCATTTCCATGGGCTCACATATCCATTTAAAATATTATGATTCAACAGTGTTCCCAATTTCAATTTTGATGACAACAGTGGGCCGTGAACATTGTGACTTGAGTTCTAATTTCTATTTGATACTTTTAGTGGACTAACAAGTTAAGGAATCAATTACAATTCAAATACATGGTATCTCATTTTATTGATTATAGTTGTCTGATATTTTCAATAAGCTGGTTAATATAACATGTCACTAAAGTGACATCTCTTGTGGAGATTGGTTTATTGGGAATAATTAAATGGTTGTGCGTGTGTTTATTCATGCGAGTATTAACTGACCCAAAGGAAGTTTAATATTTGGTCGAATTACATACACATTTGTAGTGGTAAACATGAAACAATTATTAGATTTCCATGTGAATGGTAAGTCAATCCAAAGCTGGGCTTATTATTTGACAAGAATTATTGTTAATGTTTGATTACTACCAGAGTACCACTTACAATTAATATTACTATCCAAAGACTTGCTATTAATGTTGTGCTGGGTATCTTGAGATGGGGCTTACCATTATTTGAATTTCTTGATTGATTTATTATGGATATTAATTGAGCATGTTTTTTTTTATTTGGTTATTTTGTTCTCTATACAGCTAATGTGTCACGTACTATAATATTTTTCAATATAAATTCAATTCCCATGCTGAATGGGACAAACTTCAAGGATTGGAAAGAGAACATTTCAATTGTTCTTAGCTGCATGGATCTAGACCTTGCGCTCAAGATTGAGCAACCCACTCTCCTTGAGGATGAAAGTTCACTTCATGATAGGAGAAACTTTGAGAAGTGGGACTGCTCAAATCGCATGAGTCTTATGATCATTAAGTGCAACATTCCGGAAGTCTTTAAGGGCACAATGTCCGAAGGGATAACTAATGCCAACGACTTCCTTGCCGAAATTGAGAAGAGTTTTGCGAAAAACAATAAGGCTGAAACAAGCACGCTTTTGCAAAGCTTGATTTCAATGAAATATAAAGGCAAGAGGAACATAGATGTCTCACATTACTTTAAAAGTTAAGGGATTAAAGCTTGAGCTGTCTGATGACTTGCTTGTGCATTTGGTATTGATCTCACCTCCAGCACAATTTAATCAATTTAAGGTCAGTTATAACTGCCAGAATGAGAAATGGTCTCTAAATGAGCTCATTTCATATTATGTGCAAGAGGAAGAAAGGTTGAAGCACGATAGAACTAAAAGTGCTCACTTGGAAAACACCTCTAAAGATAAGGACAAGAAAAGAAAGAAATGATATGAAACTGCTCCTACGGGTCCAACACAAAAGAAACAACACTAAGACAATAAGGGTTTTTTTCTTTTGCAATAAAACTAAACATGTGAAGAAGGACTATGCCAAATATCACGCTTGGCGTGCAAAGAAATGTACAATTCTTACTTTGGTTTATTCTGAGGTTAATTTAGCTTCTGTACCTAGAAACACTTGATGGTTAGATTTAGGTGCTACCACTCACATAAGTGTTTCTATGCATGGTTAGTTGAGCTACCAAAAGCCAAATGATGGTGAAAGATACATCTTTGTAGGTGATGGTAAATCGATGGAAGTTGATGTAATAGGCACTTTTAGGTTATTATTAGGAACTAGTTATTATTTGGATTTGAAAGACACTTTTGTTGTACTATTTTTTTTACGAAATTTGGTTTCTGTTTCTTTATTGGATAAATTTGGATATTTTTGTTCATTTAGAAATAATCAATTTAATCTTTTATTAAATTCAAATGTTATTGGTACTAATTCATTATGTGCATATGATAACCTATATTTGCTTGATACTATTGTGTCTTATAATGAAATCTTGCATGTAGAATCATATGGTACTAAACTCAAATTAATCAAATACAATTCAGCATCATTATGGCACAAATGATTAGGTCATATATCAAAAGCTAGAATTGGGAGACTTATGTCTGATGACATTTTGGATTCACTTGACTTTATAGATTTTGATGTCTAGATTGATTGCATCAAGGGAAAACAGACCAAAACTAAGAGATTAGGTGCCAACAGAACTTCAGACATCTTAGAATTGATTCATACAAATATTTATGGACCATTCCCTACGGCTTCTTGGAATGGTCAACAATATTTTATATCATTCATAGATGATTACTCACGTTATGGGTACCTATATCTCATTCATGAGAAATCTCAATCCTTAGACGTGTTCAAAGTTTTTAAAGCTGAAGTTAAAAATCAACTCAATAAAAGGATTAAAAACGTCAGGTATGACCGTGGTGATGAGTACTATGACAGATATGACAGTTCAGGAGAACAACGTCCAAGACCATTTGCTAAATTCCTAGAGAAATGTGGAATTATCCCACAATACACCATGCCAAGATCTCCTAACATGAATAATATAGCTGAAAGACGAAACAGAACTCTTAAGGATATAGTAAAAAGTATGATTAGTCATTCTACTGTTGGGTTTCTTAGATCCAAACGTAGCAAAAAAATTAAAAATTTTTGGATCAACCAAACTCTTTGGCTAAACTTGAAACCCGAAAAGACCAGATCTAATTTGCAAATATATAATCTTTCAAAAATAAAGAACATATAACGAAAAATCAAACCTTTTGATTATCCAATGAAGAATGGATGAATCTTTGTGCCACGAGGTGTTACCCACCCTCTATAAGTGATCCACACAAAAAGAGAAGGTTCAATCGATGTCGATGAGCACACCCCTATGACTTCCTTGCATCAACTATGCAAGATTTAATCCAACACTTGGAACTATGCTTGGTTTTTCTCAAAAACCATTTTCTCTCTCTAGAAAGCCAAAGGAGTTATGAGTAAAAATAGAGAGAATCATTCAAACCCTAGTTAAACTAAGGAATTATAGAAAGCCCAAGCATGTTATAAACAAGTTAGGCCAAGGTCCAACTGATTTGTGGGTTTTTCATCTTGTTTTATTTTTTGCTCATTTTATCGACATCTTGTGAATTTTTCCACGAGTTCTAGCTCACCCCAAAAATCTACGAATTCTTATGAGCCCCAAAAATATTTTTCGATCCCACTAAAAATTCCATGATACTTCTCTTTGTTCGTGTGTAACCTTATAAGTTCACTATGAAGATGGCAAAGGGCAATTTATAAAATCCTACTCCTAATAAAACTCTTTGATTATGATCATTAATTTATTTGATCTCATGACAAAAAATTATTATCATGCCCTTAGACCAAGATTAACGTCTATCAACGTATCATGGCCCCCATATTATAATGAAATGAAAATGGCACTTCTAATGAACCTTTTCATGACAAGTTTCAGTGTTATTCGATCCCTCTATCATAATACCCTGGTATAGTCTAGAAGTATGGTAAAATGTTAAACTTCTAGTATCCTACACTATGTGTACGAATGTTAAGTCCATAACTCTTATAGTCGAATTAATAACTCTTATTAATTCTCAACTATCTGCGTTGACCAACGACTCCTCGAGTTGTGACTTCATTATTCAAACAAAGCATATACCTTTTAAATCTTACTAAGGTTGATAGATTCCATCTTGCGTACACACCTACCTTCGTATGATTCAGATCATACTCAATAACCACCCTATTAGGGACCCATCTTACTGGACCCCGTACAGTGGCATCAAAATATGACACTTCTCATACAAGATAACTGTGGTACCTCAGGAAATAAGATTACTAGCACATGTTGCCACATAGAACTCCCAATTGACATTTAGTAAAAATTACCATTTGGGTGTTCTCATGTTAGGCCATTCAGTGAACTCATTCACCAATGAGCACCTATACACTTGCATTAGTGTCACCACACAAGTAGTCAATGAAATCAACTACCCTCTTTATGAGCATGCATAGTGTATACTGGTCTTGATGGTACTATAGAGACCCCACTTTATAGTCCTATGATTAGGAATAGTTTAAGAATGAAGCATCAGTCATCCGTTCTAATTAGTATGATCTCATCATAACTCGACTGACATTGTTACACTCTTTGGGATTCATCTAAATAGTAAAATATAAAGATGAACGTATTGCCACGTATTAAAAGAGAAATACTAATATTAATCAAAATATGTCCAAGATTAATTAGAAATGTAGCTAACTCACAACTCTTAAGATTGATTCCCAAGTTACAACTCTATCATCTACCTTACCAAAATCACTATGGGATAAGCATTAAAGACTGCAACTTATATTCTTAATAGAGTACCAATTAAAGCAGTTGTCAAAACACCTTATGAACTTTGGATAGACAAAAGGGCTAGTTAAAGCATTTTCACATTTAGAGATGTGCAGTTGAGGCCAGGCTTTATAGGTCACATGAAAAGAAATTGGACTCCAAGACCATGAACAGCTACTTTATTAGTTACTCTAGGGGCTACAAATTTTATGATCCCATACTTAGGTCAATTTTTTAAATGGGAACTACAACATTTTTTGAGGATGTTGAGTTTGGGAGGAGAAATAAAGTTAGAGACATTGTCTTTGAGGAGGAATCGGTTTCGATCTCTACTATTGTTTTTTATAATGTGCAGGTTTGTATACCTATCATTGTTCAATATTGAACAACCTCCCATTCAGAATGAAGTAATTATTCCTAAAGAACAAACTCAACAACCTCAAAAACTAAGAAGATCCACTAGAGAAAGAAAAAGTGTTATCTGAGACGATTATATAGTATTTCTTTAAGAACGTAAGAAAAATATTGGAATGGTGGATGATGATCCAATTAATGTCCATCAAGCCATGCAAGATTCTAACTCTCAAAAGTGGATTTATGCCATGAATGAGGTGTACAAGTTTATGCAAGACAATAAAGTTTGGGATCTTATCCCATTACCAGAATGTGCGAAGCCCATTGATTGTAAATGAATATTTAAAACCAAGAGGGATTCAAAAAGTAATGTGGAAAGATATAAGGCTTGTCTTGTAACTAAAGGCTTTACCTAAAAGGAAGGCATCAACTACAAAAAGACTTTCTCTCCGATTTCTATGAAAGACTCTTTTAGGATTATTATGGTTCTTGTTGCACATTTTGATCTTGAATTACATCAGATGGATTTTAAGACGGCGTTTCTCAATGGAGACATTGATGAAACGATCTATATTGTGCAACAATAAAACTTTGTGTCAGGAGACCAAAAGAATATGGTTTGCAAATAAAAGAAATACATCTATGGACTCAAACAACCTTCCCGTCAATGGTACCACAAATTTCATCAAGTAATTACCTCATTTGGTTTTGAGGTTAATGCTATGGATGATTATATTAAAAGTTCAGTGGGAGTAACTATATTTTCCTAGTTTTGTATGTTGATCACATACTGCTTGCCACTAATGATATAGGCATATTGCACAAAACCAAGAGATATCTGATAAAGAAATTTGAGATGAAAGATCTTGGTGATGCCTCTTTTGTATTAGGGATTCAGATACACCGAGATCGTTCTAGGTATACTCTTGGATTGTCACAAAAGAGTTATATCAATAAGGTGCTTAAAAGATTTGGCATGCAGAATTGTAAACCAAGTGACACTCCTGTCACTAAGGGAGACAAATTTAGTCTCGGTCAGTGCCCTAAGAATGACCTTGAAGTTAAGGAGATGCAGAAGATTCTCTATGCGTCAGCTGTCGGGAGTCTAATGTATGCTCAAGTTTGTACACGTCCGGACATAGCATTCATTGTTAGAATGTTAGGCAAATATTTAAACAACCCTAGCTTAGATCATTGGAAAGCAATAAAACGGGTTATGAGGTACTTACAAAAAATGAAAGATTACATGCTCACATATAAGAGATCGGATCAAGTGGAGATCATAGGATATTCCGACTCCGATTTTGTCTGATGCCAAGACAATAGGAGATCCACTTCAGGTTACATTTATCTGTTAGTTGGATGAGCCATTTCTTGGAAGAGTACCAAGTAGACACTCGTAGCATCTTCCACTATAGAAGTAGAATTTGTGGCTTATTATGAGGCATCTAACCACGGAATATGGCTGCAAAATTTTGTCACTAGGCTGCACATTTTGGATGGTATAGAAAGATCACTTAAGTTATATTGTGACAATAAATCAGTAGTTTTGTATTGTGTGAGGGTATCATGTTTATCTGTTAGTTTATCTGTTAGTTTCATGAACACACTGTTCATATGGGTGTTGTATTGTGTGAGGGTATCATGTTTTAGTGGGAGTTTGTATTCTCATTGCTTTATGTTTGGTTTTAAATACATTATTGTATTTGGATATTTTTTGTATAGAAATGAAGTATTCGATTCATTTCACTCTGTTATATTATGTTCAGTATCGATCTCATTAAGGAATAAGGACCAATTGGAAATAGGCATGTTTGAATCACGTCACATGTAATTTTCATGCTATATATCCATGATTGATCTATGTCATTTGGTTGTATTGGTATACGTGACCATAGATAGATTTAGTCATCTTATATGTGATGAAGATTGCTTTGATCCTCTATCAGTATGATCAATGGACGAAATTGTTTAGAAATACCCCTAATAGTGATAACAAATTTTTGGAGTAAGATTGTGCACATTTGTAATGATACATATGTGGCCCAGTGGGAGATTGTTGGAAATAAAAAGTTCAGCATATTGGAGCCACAAGTGTAATTTTAAATGTGCAATATTATCTTAAAGTTTAGCCAAATAAAAGTGATATACTTTAGTAATTTTGGGCTATTGAGTATTAAATTGTCATGGATTTAATGTGTAGAGACTGAACTATTATTTCCAAATTGATGAAGGGGCCAATTTGAAAATACTAATTTTGTTAACCGTTGAAAGAAGTTATCAAATTGGTAACTGCAAATAAAGGGGTCATAGTCCCCATTTTTGTACGTGGATCTTTTCTCTGCATCCCAATCAACAGAAAATTCTGTAGGGAACTACATATCAAAATTGGAAGATCAAATACCCGTTCAATTAGCACAATAATAATGGATTCATCAGGTATGTTTATGTTATTTTCGTTCTTCAATTTTTCTCTTTGAATCAAGTTAGGAGATCCAAATAATGTTAGGATTATTATACTTGGACGCAACCAATTTTAGTAAATTTTGTACATAGAAAGACAAGTTCCTGTATAAAATGATATAAATAAATATGAAGACCAAAAGAAGCCCTTGAGTTCTTTCCACTGGGAAACCTAAAAAAAATGTACCTTCCTTGTAAGAATAATACCATAATAAAAGTTGATGATTGTAATGGAAGATGTAGAAGGATGGGAAAGGATTATAAATAAAGATGATGTATTCAAAAATTACCAATCAACTGTAATAATTAAGAAAACGTATCTTGAATGAGTTGACTTTCGAAACAGTTGGCTTCTCTTCAACCCCATAATAAGTAAATCATCCTCAAAATCCTTATAGCAATTTCATACTTCAAACTTATAATTTATGAAAGTAATTGAATTAGACTAAACAACATCCTATGCCAACATAAAGCTTAGTTATCAAGAAAAATGAATGTTACTAAATACTCACCACACCTCAAAGAAATTTCGAAACAGTAACACCCCACCTCGTCTGACGTGTTACTATAAGGGAATTCCCGAGGATTTTTTTTCCATGATTATCACCCGCGGTGCAGCAAGAATAACTTTCAACATGCCTGACACATACAACGATCCAACGAACAATCTCACATGCTTACACAGGCCGGCGCCCGCGGTGATTTCAAAAATAATCTTCACATGCAAATGAAATCCTGGAAACCCTAGTCTTTCCCGTTTAGCTAACAAGATCCATAGTCTCAAACTAAAAGAGTCATAATATTATGCAGCAGAAAATAATATCATACATCAAATACCGTGACCTACCACGGCTTACATGCATAGCAAGATACGTATTACACGCTACAAAATGATAATAACGCTATCATATGCCCATTCATACATATATCAAAATAAGTACTACCGCCCCAAAACGATACAATAACTATCACACTAAACTCTGTTGGGCCTCAATTGGCCACATCCTTGCCCTTATAGCAGTCCCTAGTTGGAACATTGAATGTTTCAAAAACATAACCCAGATTAGATGATAAAGCATCTAAGTGATGGTATGATACAGTTTATTGAATGCATGAATAACACATGAACATGACATATACAGACAAATTCTACATGTAAAACGTCTAACTTGAGAAATCTCCTTAGCATACTCAACCTCTAGTGGAAATCCATTCCACACACCTTTAGGGTTGACCTTGCCGCGAAATACTTAATCCCTGGATGCCAATTCATGTCACTCGATCACTGCGATTAACCTTACCCCATTCTCAAGAAGACCCCATCCCGAAAACGACACAAAATCAACATCACGATGATATGAGCAGAACACGTGCCATGCACCACTTTTCATAAGTAAAATAATTGATGCAATATTCAACATGATCAATATGCATACGAACTAATCCAAACACATGCAATCCTAAGCTCGGGAGGGTAGAATCTCTCACCTGAACCCACTACATACGCATCAAGACACTTTCAAAATAACGGTAAGACTGGAATCAAACCACTCACCTTAATTAAGAAAAACTAGATTTTTGCCTCGAAAAGCATGTCACGCCTCGAAAATCATGCAATATTTTCCTCTAACACTCAAATCGTCTCCTGTGCATCATCGTATCTATAGAAATCAACATTTCTATTTCTTCTATATTTTCTCTTATTTTTTGATAAATTCGTTTCCTTAGAAATTCAAAAATAATTATCTATCATGCAATTTCACCAAATATTTTTACACAAAAAATCTTAAAATATTTTTTCAAAAATACTAAAATTAATTTCGGAAGAAAATAGCACTTCACGCGCCACCCCCAGCCTCAGCGAGTGAAGTCCAAGCGCAGTCGTCTTCTTTGGTTGTCTTATCCGGCGACAGCGACTGTGTCATAGCTCCGATGCTTGATCTGATCCTACCCCCTTGTAGCTCTCCTCGAGACGGTCCTAGGGGTATCATTTAATGGATGAAAACATCACTGAAAAAGCCCCAAATGGGCGGTTGCAGGTCTCGGCTCCAATGAGGCCCGATTTTCCGGGCAACTCCCAAAACTCCTTGAAACCTATACCAAATGCTTCCAAATTCTCCAGAAATATTCCCTAGCACTCAAGGAACAAAAGTCCCTTATTCCCAAGGCTCGATTCTTGCTAAAACACGATCAATCTACTTTGATTTATTTTGAAACCCTAGGCCTCAAGAGCCCTATTTATACCCAATTTCGACCAGATTTTCGACTAATCAGAAGCTTTCCTAGTTGCCAAACTTTGAACCTCATCATAGCAAGCCTCAAATCGAGCCAAATGGCGACCAAATTTCCTCGAAATTTCCCGCTAGATTTTGATTTTCTTTAAAAATTAATTCCCGTCGACAAACCGTGGATCTCGGCCAATGGCTAGGTTCAATCGAACCATCACTGCAACACCCCACTTTCTCGAGCGTCTTATAACTTAGAACAATTCTAGGATAATAAATTTTTTTCTTTCAAACTTAAACCTAAATAATATCATTCCTCATATCTATCCCAAAATTTTCATACACTTTCTCGAAAGAGAATCATTATGCACATCAAATGCGGAAGGTAGAATCAAACCTGACATCTTAACATTAATCATAAATCAATTCTTACATCCTCATTAACCATAAATAAGCTCATACATCATCATTCCTCAAAATATTCAGAATTCAAAGTAATAGAACTTAAATACATGAGCTACATAACATACATACAATTCATCATTTAATTCATCATACACTTTGTTAAATGTCATTTCATGCCTCATTCATCCTCATTTCTACTACAATCTCCATCTGGAACGTTTGAATATTCTAGGGGCATAACCCAAGTTAGATGATGAATCATCTAAGTAAGTGAACAATAAACATATTTCGTGCATAAATGCAAAATGTAAAATGCCATTTACATATTATTTCGATTTGAGTTGACTGCACCCAACTGCTACTCCCTATTTTTATAGTCTCTTTACCAGGCCGAGGTGTATGAGTGCACCCTTGGTAGAGCAACGGTGTCAGTCCATAATCACAAACCCTTACGCGATGCATGATCAATAATATCATCGTGAACATATGCACATTTCATCACCAATACATGTAAATGCAATCTACATGATATATTCACATCAAGAATATATCCACTTCAGAATATATTCACATCAGAATATTAATAAATATCCACTTCCTATTTTTTGAGTTTTTTTCAGAATTTTTTCCCATTTTTTTCTATTTCTTCTATTTTCTTCCTTTTTCCTTTCTTTTCTTTTTCACCTTATTCTTCTTCTGCTTCTTCCTCCTCCTCCTCCTTCCCTCTGCCAACCTACTCTAAAAAATGCTTCACTCTAGCCGCCGCCTTATCCGGCTGCTGGCGCCTTTGTCGATCGCTACACCAGCCGCACCACGTCCGTCGCCGTGAGCTTCCATCGCGGCAACCTCCCCTGCCTCACGTCCAACCACAGAGCTCGCAGCCATGACTGCCTTCAACTTACTCGCATGCGGCCGCCACTTGCCTCGGTCTCTATCGAGCCCGTCAGTCACCGTTGCAGCTTGCTTCCATCAACGTGTCGTTGTTGGCCGCCCTCCACTCGCTTGAGCTCGCTCTCGACCTCCCTCCAATCTCTCTCCCCTTACTTGGCCAAGCTTGTTGCTGCCTTTGCTTCCATTTCTCTTCCTCTTGCTTGCTATTTATAGGCGAACCACAACTTCCTTAGCCATGCCTCATTGCGTATAACACACTCAAATTGCCATAACAATTGTAGGCCATGGAGTTTACAGAGGGTATCGGTTGCAGGGCATGGGCAGCCATCACTCACGCACACACAACATGTGCATATACATATATATGTGTATAAAGCTATATATTACACTTTAAATTAAAAAAAATTACACATTAAACTCCAATTTCCTTCTTAATTTGACTTGAGTAATTCCCTTACTGCAACTATGCCCTCAAATGTCAAATTAATTTGCATTACAATACCGAAAACGCAAAATTAATAACTTGAAAGTTACTCGATAATGACGATTTCGCCCCAGTACCCTCACCGGGGTATCGTTTCATCTTAAAACTACTAAAGGGTTGCTTATTACAAAAAATTGAAGCTCCCTTAGGTTTTCGTTGACTTCCCAAAAGCCCCCTACAATGATTTGATTTTGCAACCTAAATCGCAGCTGCATTTTAGCTGTACCAAAAACCATCTCTGATCCGATTTCTTTTGATGTCATAAATCCTATCTCAGGATGCTCATTAATGTCGTATCATTTTCCTTTGGCATCTCAGCTTTAGGGCACTCCCTGCAATCGATTCGATACTAATAACTGTTATCAAGCAAATTTTTTGGTATTCTAAACTTTCTTAAATTACATGGCAATCTCACGAAAATATGGGCTCTTACATTCTCCCTTCCTTACAAAAATTTTGTTCTCGAAATTTGCTATATGTTCTAAATCTCAAAATTTCATCCTCAAAATTAGCACCTGACTAATCAAATAACTAGGGAAGAACATACCTCAATACCTCATTTCAAATAATCTTGTTGTAGCTTTTCACAAGAAATCACATATCCCAAGGAAAATTTATACCGACTATAATTATCTCTTAATCACAAGATCTTTGGCACATATATCCTATTCGAAACTTGAGAATGCCACCGTGCCTCTCAAATTAAAACCCTTGGGTTGACCATGCTCACCAATCCCTAGACAAGTACACTTGCATGTCTTTCGTATCTCGTTCACCCAAACCAGCTAAACAACCAGGCTAGCACTAAAAAATAGACGATCCACTCGGCACTACACTCATAATTAGTAGGCTAACAAACCTCCAACATCTGACATTCACAGTTATCTACTAGGTCCTGCGTCAGGTACCTCATTGCCACACCCTGGTGATACGAAGTAGTGTAGTCATAGTCCTCAAGAAACTCCATCCACCGTTGCTACCTCTCGTTCAACTCCTTCTGCGAGAATCCATACCTTAGGTTCCTCGTAGTTTGTGAGCACATCAAAATGTCTCACCATTCCGGTTGTGTCTTCCATAACCTCGAGAGCACATACCACAACTGCCAACTCCAAGTCATACATTGGGTAGCCCACTCTATGCCTCGGCATGATCCACACTCAATCATTCGGTCATGTTGCACTAACGTGCAACCTGATCTTTTGAGATATCACAAGTTCTCACTACATCCTGCAGATCATTCTCATTTGACTCTCTTCACGAGTCCTATCATGGCACAACTATTTCAGAAAGTCCCTTTTACGAACCCTTGACAAGAGTTTGCCAACCTAAAAAACTTTCAATCATTTCATAAACAATTACGAATTCTATCACAGTGTTCCAGTCCCTTGGAACTTAGATCCTAGTCAAAACATAACATTCACGATGTTACCTAAACTTTGGCATCTGACCATCTCCTTGGCAGTTCACTAAGCAACTCAAACCCTAGGTCTCAAACCCATATTACGAGACAACCTACAAGCTTCTCCGGCACGTTAGTCACAAGCTCATTACTAGCCTTCTGCCTTGGTCCCTGGGCTCAAATCTATTGTTAACAGGCCACACACCCATGGTGTTATCGTCATTCTAGGGCCTCCTTGTCCAGTCTCCGAGAGTTTTAATTGACCCGACTCCCATCACTTTTGATACTTTTCTCAATACCAGCCTAAATCTCCAAATCTCTCGGATCCTCAATCCTTTTCGGAGTTACACTTACTCAAGTTACCAACCTTTGCTTGAACCAACCTCTATTCAAAACATTTGGCTCGTCTCCCGTAACCTATCGGGATATCTAACTTTTCAGAACTTTTGATCCTCATGGTGCTTATGACAATCAATCTTGATTTCACGTTCACTGATATGAAGCCTCATGCTCTCATCATTTCTTTCTCGATTTGTTTACGACCTAGCAAGCTATTCTTAGTCTCAACATATATCGTGATGTTACCTAACATTATCCTCAATGTTCCTCATGCGTCTCTCTATCCGAGGAGTACACCAATATATCCTCGATAAACACCATCACCAATGCGTCTTTTGATGCAGCGAGTGCAGTGGTTAAATCATCAAATCACAACTCCATTGTCGTATTCGAAATGCCTCATTCCCTTATCTTAACCTCGATCGCACACCGATCATAGAAAAATCCCAGCCTCTTACAGTTGTTTTATAATTCATCAAATTCGAGGTAAAAGATATCGATTATTTAATTATCACCTCTTCCAAAGCCTGAAAATTTATGTCCTTAGCCACACATAGCTAAGCATCCAATAACCTCAAGCTATTATTGGCAATTTCATCATTAAGAAATAATCCTAATAAATCTTTCGAGAATATATCCTAATATTTCCCATTTTTCTTACAGCTTTTCACTGACTGCAAGTGCCTGTACCATGTCTTAGTAAGCTCCTTATTTCCATAACTTACTAACATCACTCAGCGATACATCTCCTAATTTGCCCACTAGGCTACCTAGACTAACCGTCTAGCCATACGAGAGTTTCATTCTCCAAAATTGAAATTCTCGGATTTCCAAACAATCTAGGTCTACAGATTCTCCTACTACGACCTTATCCTGGCACATCTACAATCACGTGATTCTATCAATCACATCTAAGATTCGCACAATCTTCTAGACGATAATCCATAACTATACTACCAGCTAGAGCAGGTAGGTACTTATCTTACCCATAATACTCTAATCCTCACTGAATTTCTTCTGAAACTCTAAAGTTTCCTCATGAATCCTTAGATCCTCAATCAATTCTCTCCAGAAATTCTTCAAGAATGTCAAATCGATTTATCTCCAAAAATCTCGAATCAGATCACGATATCTAGTTCCAATCATCTCCCATGAACTCTATTTCCTTGCAACTATTGCTCTCAATCCACCATTCATCATGGTGCTTTCAAGTTCTCCTCGTCAGGTTGACCACCGACAACTTTACCTGATTCCGCAGGTCTATTTGGCATACTGAACCGTAATCACAACCTCTGTTGACTAGGTCTGCTTATCATTAATTTAGGGTCGATACGACCTATCAAGTAACTCTTGCCTTTTTGGTACCCGAACTCTACTTTGAACTGAGGTTTCCATCTCACTACTCATCGTTAAGGTTTTGGACTAGCTATGCTCTACTACTTGAAATCCCATTTATCGAGAATCCAATGACTCTCGCATTTCGTTCCTTAGATCCAGTTAACTATTGGCACACGACCATTAAATTAGTTTTTCTTATGCACTACACTTATCGTCAGCCAGCACACGAGCTATCATCATCACCTCGATCATATAGTAGGCTCACCCTTACACCATACGTCGACCCTCACACGGGCATGTCCAGAGTGAAAACTGCATGGTCTCATCGTAGTCCTCCAAGAAGTATCATTCGTTGTCGCTGCCTCGAGTCTAACTCCTTTTGCAAGAACCTTCATTTTAGGCCCTCGCGGCCGGTGATCTCATCACCTCATAGGTAGCACCTAAACGGCTCACGAGCATGAATCTTCCATGTCCATATCATACGTCGGGTAGCTTTTCTTTTGCAACCCAGCTCTTTCTTTGAGGCAATTACAAACACGACCATCTCATGATTCCATTGCCATACTAGACACCGAGGTATTCTACTCCTCGAGCCTCGCACTATTCGTCGTGTCATCCACTTCCAAGATGACCGCGAACCCCGATACAATTATTTAAATATGACACTCAGTCCATATTCAATCCATCTCATTTTGGGTGGATTCCCTAGGCTTCCAGCCTCGATCAATCACAGTTAGTGGCACACCTCGCATCCTAGATCATTGAGAATTAAACCCATACAAGGTACCTACCCTACTAAGTTGTTCCAGATCTTCAGCATCTGATTGTCTCCCAGGCAATCCACAATGATGCTTTGGTCGACGGGTCTCCCGTACCTTATCACAAGCCATCCATCAGCCCTCTGCACGTGGGTCCCTAGATCCAGATCCATCATTGCAAACGCCAAACCAATAGTGCCATCACACTGCTAGGGTTCCTTATCCCGTCTCTGCGAATCACATCGATTGTACCACCATCACCTCATCAATTGGCGTAACTCATACGCCATCATTTGGCCATCTTCAGCCTCTAGTTTGACCCAATCTGTTGGATCCCTGATTCCTACATCTCACTTCCAAAACAATAAATGATCCTCGAAAATACTTATCATTTGATCCTAACTCTTTAGCTAGGCCCTGTCTCATCAAACTAATCATTCATGATTCGATCATCCTCGATAAGCACAGTTATCTTATCTTTTATTGTAAAGATTTCAACTAATGACCTCAAATCAACAGTTTCTAAATCTCTCAGACCCATAATCATGGTTACCGAGTCAACCTTACACCTGAATCATATCATCGGGTCCTAACTTCAATAACTAGATCATTCCGCTTGTACTAGTTTCCATCAGGCTTCCATTATTCACTGAGAATAGTAACTGTATACTAGAATGGTGCTTCTATGTGAATAGTATATCAGGTAAGTTCTCAGGAAAGAGAGATGGGTCACAAATGGACACACTTAAATACCAAGTCTTTCCTTAGTTAGAACTTTCCTAGACATGCACTTCCACTACATAACACTTAAATCCAATAACCTCTAAGCCTTCAACCTCCAATCTCCAAATCTCCAAATATGGATTTCGTCTTACGAACCATTAGTCTCTTTCCCCTAAGCCTCCACTTGGGGTTCCTACTAACTAGGTCTATCTATATCGGATCTTCTTAAGTCTTCAAATTGTTATTCCCTAATTTCCAAATAGGGTTTAACTTTGATATCAACTATATCATAGTCACTTAAGGCTTCCAATAAACTTAAACTCTGATATCAATTATACCACTCCACTTTCTCGGGCATGTTATAACTTAGGACAATTCTAGAATAATAATTTTTTTTCTTTCAAGCTTAAAGTTAAATCATATCATTCATCATATCTATCCCAAAATTTCCATACACTTTCTCAAAAGATAATCATTATGCACATCAAATGCGGAAGGTAGAATCGAACTTGACATCTTAACATTAATCATAAATCAATTCTTACATCATCATTAACCATAAATAAGGTTATACATCATCATTCCTCAAAATGTTTAGAATTCAAAGTAGTAGAATTTAAATACATGGGCTACTTAACATACATACAATTCATCATTTAATTCATCATGCATTTTGCTAAGTGTCATTTCTCCCCAACATATCATTACAAATGCGGAAACGATAATCGAAACCTGATATGGTACGTTCACTTTAATCATAACATCAGAATCTGTACCATAATTTAACATCATATCTATAATAGCCTTAATACATGGAAACTCGATTCCCGAGGTAACAACGAAACACCTCAGGTGTAATCAAATGATACCTTAAACACACATTGACATTTCTCGACTTAACTGAAACATATACGGATCTTCATGAACAAATAAAATACCGGGACCACATATTGATTCCACCGGACACGTCATCCCGTGGTGCCATATCTTAATCACCTCCTTGCTTAAGCTGCAAGTCTCAACTGGAACGTTGAATATTCCAAGGGCATAACCCAAGTTAAATGATGAATCATCTAAGGGAACAATAAACATATTTCATGCATGAATGCAAAATAAAAAATGTTCTTTCCATATCATTTCGGTTCGAGTTGACCGCACCCAACTGCTGCTCCCCATTTTTACAGCCTCCTTTCCAGACCGAGATGTATGGGTGCACCCTTGGTAAAGCAGCAGTGCCAGTCCATAATCCCAAACTCTTATGTGATGCATGATCAATAATATTATCGTGAACATATGCACATTTCATCACCAATACATGTAAATGCAATCTACATGATATATTCATATCAAGGCATGATAACATGATAAAATCATTTACTTAAAATCGGGTTTTTGGGTGGAACCACTTACAAACCAAGCATTTTTCATAAACTAAATCCAGTTGGGAAGTACCACTTACCTTTTCAAGCTTATCGGGCTAACTCGATATTTCTGACTTGTCTTGAAATTCGTGTATCATCTCAATTTGCGTGTCAACTTCAAAATTCAAACAAGTCACTTCAACTTAAGATTTAAAGCATCCTAATCACCATATTTATTTAAATAAACATTAAAACCTATTTTTTCATAATTTCTTGCATTTTTTTATTTTTTCTCAATAAATCCAGACTAAATATTTCTCAAATATTTCACTATGACAATTCATAAAATAATATTCCTAAATTTTTGAAATTTTCTAGAAAATTTTACTTATCTTAACTTAGCCTCTTAGGCTTCCTTACTATGCATGTCATATCCTCAAAACGCGTGCCCGAACTATTTTCTCGCACAAAATCTCTGAAATATTAATAAATATCCACTTCCTATTTCTTAGGATTTTTTTCAAAAATTTTCTCCTTTTTTTTTTCTATTTCTTCTATTTCTTTTCTTTTTTTCATTTTTCTTTTCTTTTTCCCCTTCTTCTTCTTCTTCTTCCTCCTCCTCCTCCCCTTTGCCCGACCTATGCTTGAACTAGCTTCACGCCAACCGCAGCCCACGTGCCTACCGCAGCCCTAGCTGGCTGTTGGCGTCTTCGCCGACCGTTGCACTGGTCGTACCACGCCCGCCACCGCGAGCTCCCATTGCGACAACCTTCCTACCTTGCGTCGGGCCACGGAGCTCATGGCCATGGCCGCCTGTAACTTACTCGCATGCGGTCTCCATTTGGCTTGGCTTCTATCGAGCCTGCAGGTAGCCGTCGCAACTTCCTTCCATCAACGCGTCGTGTCTAGCCGCCTTCTGCTCGCTTGAGCTCACTCTCGACCTCCTTCCAATCTCTTTCCCCTCTCTCGGCCAAGTTTGTTGCTACCCTTGTTCCCATTTATTTTCCCCATTTCTCTTCTTCTTGCTTGCTATTTATAGGCGAACCACAACTTCCTTAGCCATGTCTCATTGCGTCTAACACACTCAAATTGCCATAACGATTGCAGGCCATGGAGTTTACAGAGGGTATGGGTTGCAGGGCATGGGCAGCCATCACTCATGCACACACAACACGTGCATATACATATATATGTGTATAAAGCTATATATTACACTTTAAATTAAGAAAAATTACACATTAAACCCCAATTTCCTTCTTAATTTCATTTGAGTAATTCCCTTATTGCAACTATACCCTCAAAAGTCAAATTAATTTGCATTACAATACCGAAAATGCAAAATTAATAACTTCAAAGTTACTTGATAATGACAATTTTGCCCCAGTATCGTCATCGGGCTATTGTTTCATCCTGAAACCACTGAATGTTTGCTTATTACAAAAAATTGAAACCCCCTCAGGCTTCCATTGACTTCCCGGAAGTCTTCTACAATGATTCGATTTTGCAGCCTAAATCGTAACTACATTTTAGCCATACTGAAAGCCGTCTTTAATCCGATTTCTTTTCCTTTGGCATCTCGACTTCTGGGCACTCCTTGTAATCGATTCGGTACTAATAACTGCTATCAAGCTAATTTTTCGGTATTCTAAACTTGCTTAAATTATGTGGCAACCTTACGAAAATATGGGTTCTTACAATCATGACTTGGAGATCATTCTGATACCCTTTGGTAGTTCCGATGACGACTGCCACAAAGTTGGATGGCGGTTTGCAGGTTTCACACCAGATTTTTGGAAATTACACTTTCACCCCCTATACTTTGATATTTCAAGATTCTGCCCCTTTCACTCAAACCCTTGGTTTTTCATTAATACCATTAGACCCCTCAAGTTTAGGATGTGTCACTACACCCTTGAAAGTCTAGAAAAACCCTCATTTTGACCACCCTCCATCAATTTTTTGATTCTGCACTTTGGCCCGAATGCCCTTAATCGCGTAATTTCAACCCAACACCTTTGTAAATCTCTTATTTTTGACATACCATGACTTTTTGAACATTTTTACCCTCCAAGTTTTGTCCTAGTTTGCTCACTTATTTTTTTGTTCAAGTTTTGAATATTACACATTGGCCCGACACTTTGATAAATTCCATTTTAACCCCATAATTTTCAAAAATACCTTTGATATTAAATACTGGGCATTACATAAACGATCGTGAGTTTGGAAAAGTTTTTTTTTTCCTTAGATAGCGTTTGTTAAAATGAGCAAGATAAGGGAGTATCAAGATAAGTCCTGTTATGGGTATTTCCCGTCCTACTCTATAAGGGCTGGGCCCAACTTACTGGGTTGGTCCAACTGTCAAAGGAGCTGATAGGCTTCAAGCTGAGACCCCCAGAGCGAGCTCGCGCATGGCCCAAACTCGGCCTGGTTACCGGCTCAGCCAACCAGCTCGCGTGATAAAAAGGCCAAAGCCCTGACGAGTTGACGAGTTAACAGGCCAGGGGCCGCCCCCAGCCGTGCGGTCCAGGCCCATCACTCTCGGCCCATCTGGCTAGTCCGTGTCAGTCCCATCTTAGTCCTTTCATAACGACATCATCACTTCAGTGCTTGGGTTTCCGCGCATCCGCCCCAAATCCCATCTTCATTAATGACGGGTCCTCTCGCCGTCAATGACTGGTCTCGTCCACATTAATGAAGGTTCCATCGATACCTTCAGGCAGCATGGACATCCTTCGCCGGCACTAGGTATTCTGTCCCATCTCCTAGGATAGACATGCTACACCTGAGGAAGAACATCCCTCGATATATATGGGCCAGCTCTGGTAAGAAAGGGTAAGACTGATTTTCCCAATTAACATATTTTTCCTCTCTTGACTCTCCACAGACTCGCTTATTAACTTAAGCTTCGGAGTACTTTGCAGGGACGAAGACGAGGCACAGGAGACCAAAATCGGACATCATATATACATTCTTCGGATCCATTGCGCCAGGCGGGCCAAAAGAATCACAGTCCACCAATTTTGAACGTCGACATTTTGGTGCTAGAAGGAGGGCGCCAGCTCCGGACCCATGCTCGTCGGAAGAACCATCAACAAACAGCTACCAGATGGGAGAGAATAAATGGGGGCTCTTCAATTGGTCCCGTGAATTCCGCGACAAAGTCAGCCAGGGCCTGCCCTTTTATGGCCGTTCTGGGCTTGTATTCAATGTTGAATTGGGCGAGCTCAATAGCCCATTTGAGCAAGCGTCCAGATGAGTCGGGTTTCTGAAGGATTTTCTTTAGTGGATGCTTGGTTAACACGCCGATTGGATGAGCTTGGAAATAAGGGCGTAGTTTTCTGGACGCGACAACCAGAGAGAAAGCGAGCTTCACCATAGGGGAGTACCTTGTTTCGGCATCGAGGAACCTGTGGCTGACGTAATAGACTGGGTATTGCACTCAGTCTTCTTCTCGTATAAGTGCAGTGCTGACTGCGTATTCAGATACTCCTAGATAAAGAATTAGTTCCTCTCCCTCTTTCAGCCTAGACATTAGGGGAGTCCGCCCCAAGTATTCTTTCAGTTGCTGGAAAGCGTTTTCACATTCCTCTGTCCATTCGAAGCTTCTTGCCTGCTTCAAGATGTTAAAGAATGGGATGGACTTGTCGGATGACTTGGAGACGAATCGGCTGAGGGCTGCAATTTGTCCATTAAGGCTCTGGACATCTTTCGTTTTGGTGGGTGACTGCATGTTCAGCAAAGCTTGGATTTTCTCGGGGTTGGCCTCAATTCCTCTCTCATTGACTATGAATCCTAGAAATTTCCCGGAGGCCACGCCGAACAAGCATTTGAGCGGATTTAACTTCATACGGTACTTCCTTAGAATTTGAAATGCTTCCGTGAGGTCGCTGATATGGTCATTGGCCTGTCTGGACTTTACCAGCATGTCATCGACATATACTTCCATGACTTTCCCAATCAGGTCCCAGAACATCATATCGACGAGCCGTTGATATGTAGCTCCCGCGTTTTTTAATCTGAAAGGCATCATCTTGTAGCAGTACAGCCCTCGATCCGTCATAAAAGAGGAATGCTCTTCTTCATCAGGGTTCATAGGGATCTGGTTGTATCCTGAATAGGCGTCCATGAAACTTAAGAGCTGGTGGCCGGCGGTGGCATCAACGAGCTGATCAATTCTTGGTAGAGGAAAGTTGTCTTTTGGGCAAGCCTTGTTCAAATCTGTAAAATCGATACAGGTTCTCCATTTCCCACTCTTTTTCTTTACTAGGACCGGGTTTGACACCCAGGTCGGGTATTGGGCCTCCCTGATAAGCCCGCTGGCCATGAGCTTATCCACCTCTTCTTTTAACGCTGCATACCGTTCGGTCGTCATCGACCTCCTCCTCTGACGCACCAGTTTGTAACTGGGGTTGACATTAAGCCGGTGCTGCTTTATCCTCGGGTCTATCCCTTCCATGTCTTCGTGACTCCATGCGAACACATCCAGGTTTTCCTTGAGGAATTCGGTCAGCTGGGCCTTCATACCAAGGGAAAGGCCCTTGTCGATCTGGAGCAGTCTTTTGAAGTTATGATAACTGATTTCCACTTCTTCCACTTCGTCGGCCGGGCTAGTGGTTCGGTCGCAGTCCACATCGCGCAGATCCAAATCGTGGTTAGCTTCCCGGCCACTGGGGGTTGAAACTTCTCCTCTGGTGATCATATTTACCCCCTTTGCTTTAAATCCTATCTTTAGTGCTTCTTCGTAGCAGCGTCTTACTGATTGCTGTTCGCCCTTCATGCATCCGGTGCCCTTTGGTGTTGGGAATTTAACTGTCAAGCTCTTGGTCAAGATAATAAGATTGAGGTCGTTCATGGCAGGCCTCCCCATGACGACATTGTACGCGGATGGGCCATCGATGATGAGGAAATCTGCCATCACAGTGGTCTAGAGGTCTGATTCTCCCACTGTTAATGGGAGCCTTATACGTCCTTTGGGTGTTACGGCGTCACCAGTGAACCCATACAACGGTTTTGGAGAGGATATCAGCTGGTCGATTTTTAGCCCCATCTGATCGAAACATGCCCTGTACATGACGTTCACCGAGCTACCAGTATCTAGCATGATTCTCTGCACTTCCATGTTACCTATGCGAGCTCGGACTACGAGGGCGTCGTTGTGCGGCCAGTGCACCTCTTTGGAATCGTCCTCCGTGAAGGAAATGTCAGCCAAGGCCATTCTGGCCTTTTTGGATGGTTCCCCTTGACTGCTATCCCTGACGAGCAGAAGGTGCCCGGCCTCTCGTACATATCGTTCATGCGACCTATTGGAGGTCCCTGCAATATGAGGCCCTCTATGAATGGTGAAGATGGTTCTCACCGCGGGCGCCTGGTCCGGCTAGAGAGTTTGGTGTGGGCTCTGATGAGCTGGCTGCTTGGATTGCTGCTCTCGGGGACGCACCACATATTCACGTAGCCGGCCTCTCCTAATCAATTCTTCAATTGCGTCTTTCAGCGCCCAACATTCGGATGTTGTGTGTCCTACCTCGTTGTGATAGGCGTAGAACTTGCTCTTCGTTCTGTATTTGTCGGGAGTCCTCAGAGGGTTAGACTTCCCGAAATCTTCTCTGTCACGCTCTGTAGCGAATATCCTATCGTGGGAATCAGACAAGACGCTATAATTTTCGTAACTACCTTGACGGACTGGTCGTTCGACTCCCTGGGCAAACTTTGCCTTCTTAGCAACTTGATCATCGGGAGCCTGCCCTTGCCCCTTTTTGCGGGATTCTTTTTCGCCCTTCTTTTTGTTCTGGCTAGAGAGACCCTCTCCCTTTTTCTGGTCGCTGGGCTTCTTTAAACAGAAGGCCTCTTCCCAACGGACCTCCTTCGAAGCTCGCTTGAAAAATTCGCCAAGGTCACTCACTGGGGACTTGTAAATGCTCTCATAGAGCTTTCCATCTTTGAGGAGCTCGGCGGAGATCGCGGTCAATATTCCTTCGTCGGATGGGTTCTCCACATTGTTTACTTCGCGTCTAAACCTCTCAATATAATCTTTCAGGGACTCGTTGGATCGTTGGAAAACGGTAGCGAGGTGGCATGTCGGGGCGAGCTGCCTGCGGAGTGACCTATATTGATCCGCAAACTTGCTCTGACATTCTTGCCAACTTCCAATACTGCGGGGTTGAAGCCTTTGTAGCCATGCTCGGGGTATGTCTCCCAGTGTCGCGGGAAAAGCTCGGCATTTGACTAACGAACTGGATGTTTGCAGGTCCATCTGGACATTAAAAGAGTCTAGATGATCGTAAGGATCACTATCTCCATTGTATTGAGGAATGCTGGGGACTTTAAATCTGTGAGGCAGGGGCTCCAACTCGATTTCTCGGGAGAATGGGGTTCTTTCCTCGCAGCTCCCCCTCTGATTGTGTGCTCCATGCCTGGCCTCCAGTTGCTGAATTCTCAGGAGTAATTCCCCCACCAAAGGGTCTTGATTTGCCGACCGCCTGGTAGTGAGTTGTTCTTCTGGTGCGGTGTCCCGTTCCGAGTGATAGTGATCTCGCGGGGTGGGCCGTACCCTGCATTTGTGATCAGGAGTACGGTGGTGGTTGGCATGGCTGCTGCTGATCTTTACCAAGGGGTTCCCCTGCTGTCGGTTTCCTGGCTGGTGACTTTCTCCATAAGGGTCTTCGTGGCCACTGCGAACTGGGCTTACCCCAGTCTTCTGCTCGGTGGGGTGCGTCCTCAGCTCTTTATCGTGGTGGCGCCACTTTTCCACCTCCCAAGAGCGCTGGTTGGAGGAACGGACTGAGCCAGCTTGTCGGGGGCGCCTTCCGGCCTCATTTTTTTCTCCTGATGGGGTCTTTCACTTAAGGGCCGAGAAACGGCTTCTTGCCTTTACGCTGTCTGAGCTTGTACTTGTGCGAGAGTCTTGACCGCATCAACAAGCTGTATAACAGTGTTCTCCAAAGTTTCTTGACGTTGCTGCCAGATTCGCGTCATTTCTGCATCAATGGCAAGAGCCACGAGCGGGTAGGGGCATGGTTTGATAACGAGTCACCACGTATTAAAATAATAGCCTGCGAGCTGGGGCCCATTCAACTTAGCTTTTATGCTATGGTTTGTGGCTTACCTGAGTAGCCATTTTAGTTTCTTCCCAAGATCGTGGTTGACAAAGTTAAAATCATTCATCTTGACCCTAGTGGTATGGTTTGATAACAAGTCACCACGCATTTAAAAAAAAAAAAAAATGGTCTGCGAGCTGAGTCCCATTCAACTTAGCTTTTATGTTATGGTTTGTGGCTTACCTGAGCAGTCATTTTAGTTTCTTCCCAAGATCGTGGTTGACAAAGTTAAAATCATTCATCTTGACCCTAGTGGCATGGTTTGATAACGAGTCACCACGCATTAAAATAATAGCCTGCGAGCTGGGGCCCATTCAACTTAGCTTTTATGTTATGGTTTGTGGTTTACCTGAGCAGTCATTTTAGTTTCTTCCCAAGATCGTGGTTGACAAAGTTAAAATCATTCATCTTGACCCTAGTGGCATGGTTTGATAACGAGTCACCACGCATTAAAATAATAGCCTGCGAGCTGGGCCTATTCAACTTAGCTCTTATACTATGGCTTACGGTTTACTTGAGCATCAATCTTAGCTTCTCCCTAAGACCTGTTAGGCGGGTTATCGTGTTGATCGAATTGGAGAGCATCCTTATGTTCGACTTTCAGTCCGCAAAAAATATATACATATAAAGAATAGAAAGACGAGAACTTCGAGCAATGAGGAAACTTTATTATTCAAGGGATCCGAGTACAAGGTTGAAGGAAAAGAGAAACAGAAATCTAAGGGCCTAGAGGGTTCGAGGTCGGGGCCGCAACATCCTGAGGACTTGGATCGGCGGCGTCTTCCGCAGATAGGTTGACCACGACCGGGGAAGGTCCGGGCTCAGGGACTCCAGTCTGGGAGGTCACGGCTTCGGCGGCATATCTCTTCACCGCCATTATTGCTTCCTCGCCAAAGCAAGAGACGTCGAGATCCGGGTGCGCCTTCCATAAAGTGAAAAGGAACGCACTACAGATGTCGGACTCGACCTCCTCACGCTCCTTGGAGACCCGAACCTCGACGTCGACCTTCAGCTGCTTGATTTCTTCCTCCGCCGCTTCGGCCCGTCGAAGAGCCCAGTCCAAGTCACCCCGCGTCGCAATCAGCTCCGCTTCGGCCTTATTCAGCTTTGAGGTCACCTGAGAGAAGGTCGATTAATGCATCCTTTTCTCGCGGTCTAGCTCGTCTTCGGCCTCCTTCTTGGCCCTCTCGGCATCTCGCGCCCGATCCTCCAGGCCCTCGACCTTATTCCGATACTTTTTGGACTCATTGGTCACAAAGGTCAGATTTTCTTTCAGTTTTTTCTTTTCCTTCTTCAGCGCCTCCACGGTGATCTCAAGCTTCTCTCGTTCCCTCGAGAAGCGAGCTCTCTCCTCCTTCTGCTTGAAGACGCCCAGGGAAGCCTGCAAAGCTCGGAGATCAGCAAAAAAAAAAAAAAACAACAAAACACAAAAAGAGAGCAGGTCCCTTACCAGAAGGCAGTGGCGCGCGACATAGTCGTCGAGTGCGTCGCCGGACACCTCCCTCCTATCCAAATTCCTGGCGTAGTTGCCGATGACGTTGTTCAGGTTGTCCAGGAGGGGAGTAAAGTATGTCTCGCCGGCCGTAACCATGGAGGCGCTAGGCGCAGCAGCAGTGTCCGCCTTTTTCCTCTTATCAGCCCGAGATTGCTGGGCGATCTGCGGGGCCGACGGAGTTTTCCTCTTTCCACTCAGAACCTCCTCGCGGACCACTTGTTTTCCGCGATTCACCGTCACCGCATCAGCCCCAGACCGCGAGGAGGCGCCAGCAGGAGTCGGTTCCGAGGAGCCCGCTGCCGTCGATACGGGGTTGGGGCCTGGCAAGTCTGCGGGGTCGCGGCTCACGCCTTCCGCATCATTAGGGGTACCCGCAGCTTGAGCCTTTTCCGGAGAAGAGACCGCGCAAACAGCCTGAGGTATGCTCGAGATCGCAGGAGCCCCAGGGCGCTGGAGTTGAAGCTTCATCACTCCCGATAATGGTGGCGGGGCTGCAACAGTGACTTCTCCGCGAACTCGATTTTCTCCAGCTGGATCCACCCCAAAATTGGCAATGTCCAAGGCTAACCTTATCTCTCTCTGACCCTGGATCCCTATGTCTTCCTTCCTGATTTCTTTAAATTCTAGGGGAGGAGCGAGCTGATAATCTCTGAGCAGGCAGTCAGTAAACTCACAATCGTCTTCGTCAATCTTTGCCTCGGAAGCACTTTTCAGTCCTGCCGCCTCAGAAGTGGTTAGTTCGGGTTTCCCACTACCAATGTCTGCAAAATCAAGATGAAAGAAAATTCGTAAACACAGAGTACACAAATAGTTCACAGTCATAGGGATGAGCTGAAAGACCACTCACTCGGCATAAGGACGAAGCTGAAGTTGTTAAGGTCGTGAAGGGGGCAACAAGAAATATAGAACCAATGGGACTTATAGTCCCCTACGTTAGACCTACCTTTTGCCCTCCCTTGTGGCAAAAGTCTTTTACAGTCAGACGAACGAGCTGCCATGTAATACAGCCCGTCCTTGGTACCCTTGAAAGAGTAAAGGTACCTAAGAATTTTGGGAGTAGGGAAAGAGAGCTCGTTTTTTCTAAAAAGTAAGGCTAAAGAGGTTATTTGGGCGTAGGAGTTAAGGGTCAGCTGAAAAGGGGCTAGCTTCAAATCGTTTAAAATAGTGACGAGGTAGGAATGGAGTGGGAACCTAAGGCCAAATTCTAAATGCTGAGGGCTAATGGCCACATATCCTGTGGGAGGGAAAGCTGCGTGGTCGCCTAGTGAAGGCACCATCACGCGAGCACTACAAGGGAATCTGTATTCTGAAGCGCACGACTTCAGCTCAGCAAACGTCATCTTCGAAGGATAACATTTGAAGACCTCGCGAGCCGCATGCTCCTCGGAAGCTCGTGCAACCACTGCTGAGGCAGTGCGTTGAGGAATTTTCTCAGCGACCTCAGAGTCAGACGAAACTACACATCGTGAAGCTCGCGGTAGCACCCTCCCTTCGGCGCTCGACGAGCTGGAAGTGTCGTCGTCTTCCACCCCGATGTTGCGGCGCCTCCGACCTGATGCAGACATCTAAAAAGAAGGGGGAAAAGAAGGTCAAATCAGAATGGCGAATCAGGAGCACCTAAGAAACTCCCTAAGTATCAGGCCGCGCGCTTCGCAAAAAGAGATAGGAAGGAAAAAGGGAAGACCAGAGCCGAGGCTCCTGAGTTTAACAGGATCCTCTAAGATTGCCAGGAACCATTCCTGCGAAACGGACCACCATCGCCGAATGGCGCAATATGGGGGCCGAATAAAAAAAAAAAAGAAGAGGCAAGGTCGAAGACAAGATGTATCAAAGGGGTTCAAGAGACTTACAGTTTTCCGATGAATGGCTGCTGAGTTTGAATGCAAAAGACCCGTCGAAGAATGAGGACGAGGGAATCGCAAGATCAACAACGATGGAACTTTGGAGTCGGGAAGAAAGTGGTTTCAGTAGCCAAGAGAGTTTTCGAAGCGATGCAGTAGAGGGAGAAAAGGGTAAGTTTCCATCCCTCCTTTTATAGTTAAGGGTACACCACCGTCGGATGGAAAGACCGACGATCTTCCCCAGATCCAACGGCGATGAGCAAAAGTGTGGGACCTACGGACAAGATGATTGAGCGATTATGGGAAACGTGCGCATTAAATGCGCCACAGACAAGACGTGCAACATGAAACAGTGTGATATGACGCGATTGGGCGAAAAGCAGAAAGGGCGCCTTGGTTGCAGAGATAGCCGGAACATATCAGCTCTCAGATCTAATGTCGCACTGCGAGCTGGGGGGCTTGATGTTATGGGTATTTCCCGTCTTACTCTATAAGGGCTGGGCCCAACTTACTGGGCCGGTCCAACTATCAAAGGAGCTGATAGGCTTCAAGCTGAGACCCCCAGAGCGAGCTCGCGCATGGCCCAAACTCGGCCTGGAATAATGTCATCTAGACGAGCTCCAAGCGACCTCGCTGGTTACCGGCTCATCCAACCAGCTCGCGTGATAAAAAGGCCAAAGCCCTGACGAGTTGACGAGTTAACAGGCCAGTGGCCGCCCCCAGCCGTGCGGTCCAGGCCCATCACTCTCAGCCCATCTGGCTAGTCCGTGTCAGTCCATCTTGGTCCTTTCATAACGACATCATCACCGCAGTGCTTGGGTTTTCGCGCATCCGCCCCAAATTCCATCTTCATTAATGACGGGTCCTCTTGCCGTTAATGACTGGTCTCGTCCACATTAATGAAGGTTCCATCGGTACCTTCAGGCAGCATGGACATCCTTCGCCGGCACTAGGTATTCTGTCCCATCTCCTAGGACAGACATGCTACACTTGAGGAAGAACATCCCTCGATATATATGGGCCAGCTCTGGTAAGAAAGGGTAAGACTGATTTTCCCAATTAACATATTTTTCCTCTCTTGACTCTCCACAGACTCGCTTATTAACTTAAGCTTCGGAGTACTTTGCAGGGACGAAGACGAGGCACAGGAGATCAAAATCAGACATCATATATACATTCTTCGGATCCATTGCACCAGGCAGGCCAAAAGAATCACAGTTGACCAATTCTGAACGTCGACAAGTCCGGAATATTTTTCGGACCAAGATATGAAATGGTCAAGATAAAGTTGGAAAGCATTCCAAAATTTTTATCAAATTGTTTGTTAAATTCTTTGGAATGCATTAGAGGACACAAACGTCATTTTTTTCTTATATGTAGGGATCAAGATATACTTATCTTAAGGAGGAGGAGAGATATGCATATCTTGAAAAATCAAGATAAGAGGTCATTAATGATTTTTCAAAAAATGGTCAGATAAGCTTAACAAACATGTTAGAAATGATAGAAGTTTGGAATGCATCTTATATCTTATCTTTTCCACCCCATATCTTGATTAACAAACGCCCCCTTAATAAATACAAAACAGAGATTTCAACAGATAGGAATGCAACAAACTCCACACCCTTGTACATATATATATATATATGTATGCAAGAAGAGGGACGGTGCCCCAGAATCGTGGGGATGCCCAGCATCCCTGACTCACGAGGTTCAAGAATGCTGAACAACAGGGCTCAGGCCCTGGGCAACCGTGGCAGGCTTTTTTCTCTATTTTTCTATATAAAATATATATATTTATATAATTGTGTGAGTGTTGGGGTGGGTCTGTGATAATAATGCGACAAACTCCACACCCTGATACATATATATACTTATGCAAGAAGAGGGGCGACCATGGTTGTCTGCTGCCAAAGCTACCCAGGCCGACACCCTAGAGTCACGGGGTTCGGGGATAGCCAGTATCCCCGACTCGCAAGGTTCGAGAATGCTAAACAGCGGGGCTCAAGCCTTGGGTAGCCATGGCTGTCTTCTTCCTCTATTTTTTTTGTATAATATATAAATATATATTTATATAATTGTGTAAGTATGTGAGAGAGAGAATGAGAGGGGGGGAGAGAGAGACAATGAGAGAGGATGGGATGATTTTAGGAGAAAAAATATATTAAGTATTTGATCTTAGTCATTGATAAACATTCAAAATTCATCTCAATTATAGGATTAAAATGACATCATCATGCATTATTATATAGATAATTGAAGGAGGTTGCAGGCGAGGCTGGGCGGCTGGTCTTGGGATCGATCCTTATGCAGCGCATTGGCGGAGCCGATTTTGTGGAGATATTGCTGGAATTTTCCAGCAGCAAGAAGGCCAAAACGGCGCCATTTGGAGCGCCCAAATTGAAGTCAAATGGCAGCTGGAGACTGCCACGCGTTGCACGTTAAAGGCTTGAAGCAGCCTTGTCCGCCCATCTCTTCTATCTTTTCTTCAATTTTAATTCATTTTCGGCCAAGTATTTCCTCTCCAATTTTAATTGCTTTGCAGCTACTTATGAAGTGAAGTGAAGTGAAGGTTATGATTAGCATTGGAGAAGGAGAAAGCAGAGAAATTCCGGTCGTAAATTGGCCAAGCATTGAAGCTAAGGGATAGGTAATTATGAGACTATTTTAGTACTAAGGAAGCTAAGGGATAGGTAATTATGAGACTAGTTTAGTACTAAGGGCTTCCAAGTTCCAACTGTGGATGGAGAAGGGAATTCAGTGAGCTGGGAACTAATATAAGAGGGATAGGTCCTTATTGTATCTATTATTGTATACGTAGGTGCATCATTAGTCCCTTTTGACACTTTCTGTTATGTTTTACTGTTAGCTTAATGGTATTTCAAGAACTTCAAATAGAAAGAGGAACCAATGATGCGTATGTACTCCCAATAGAATAGACATTGGAACGTACTAATTTCATTGGACTCGGCCCACCAAGAACCCCAGAGCTCGGCCTGGCCCTCAATCCCGACCTCGGCCAGCGTCACCTCACCAGCATCATTAATGAAAATCAAGAATTCAACATCTCTTTTTATAGTATTTCTTTTAATCAAATCAGTTTATTATTTTTTTTGCTCAATTTTTTGAGAATTATTATCTGAAAGAAAGAAGTATTCCATGAATCCAATTTATCTAAATTTTTTGTATGATATTGTATGTCACATTCCGATAATTTAAGAATAGTTAATAATTATTAATTTAATCAAAAATAAGTAATATTTATCAATTTAAATAGGAAATGATTAATAATTATTAATTATTTTATTTGACGTGACTATTGAATATTTGTGAGTTAATAATGATTTTATCTAAAAAAATATTAATTTATTTTGTGATAAAGATATGGACAATTAATTGTTGAAAAAAATGGGGGTATGAGAGATATTATTATGTGGGGGGTGTGTGAGAATTCTTGGAAATTATGGGGTTTAAATGTAAATTCTAGAAGTAACAGATGATTGCTTTAAATCTAATAATATGTGTAAAAGTGTAGAACGAAGCGTAGAAGGAGTTGGTGGCACGGGTGGCACACGCACGCAAGGAGGCAATCGTGGTCGTAGGATCGAATCTTGTGGGTTGCGCTCACTGGGAGGAATTAAGCAAAATTTTTCCAAGCCAAGGGCATCCTACGGCGCCATTTTAGGGCCTAGAGGCGGTGGGTTGTGTTGGCCGCCACGTGGCAGCTATAATGCTCTTCTTTTTGCCTTTTAAAAGCCGAGAACGGGGTGTAATTGGCAGGAATTTGACCGCAAATGGAGGAGAAATTACAGTGAAGAAGAAGCAGTACACCGAGGCTGGAAATGAAGGGAAAATTCAAGAGAAATGGTGGAAAAATTTAGTATAATTGAGGTTTAAATATTCAAATTGTGTAAATAAATCTATATAGTTGGAATTTAATTTAGGGTGTAATTTTACTAATTTTGATTGAATTAAATTATTTTGTAGCGTGCAGTAATTTATTGATGATTGGGTGCAAAAATATTGAAATCTGCTAATTAAAAGCAAGGTCCTTACTCCCTTTGTGAATCTCTTTCGATTTGTGGATTCCGTTTCCTCCCTTAGTTTGATTTGATTTTAAAAATTATTTACATGCGTTATGGGTATCTGTTGTATAAATTAAATTTAATTAAAGTTTTGGGCTTGAATTCGGTAAGTGCTTGCGGGATATTGTATCGCCCCTACTTTCTTGGGAATGATGCTGAACCTGATTGAGGCTAGGTTTCTAGTGAGTCAGTTGTGGTTGCGGGTACCCTCCAGTGTAAGTTGTTGTAACTAGGAGTCTCGATATATGTTTATGTGAGTTATAGGGTGTGGGGTACAAAGTTATTGATTGTCGACTGTTGGGTCGTGATAATTGATGGCTGGATGTATGGACACCAGTTATCAATTGTTACGGTAGACTATAGACGGATCGGGAAAACTGGTACGGTCGAACACCCATCCTTGATGTGTGCATATCATGATGTGGTTATGATTTCCTGTGAGTGTGAGTGGTAATAACAGGTGGCCTGAGCTATTGTCCGATGAGGTAACGTGTTGACTGTTTAGTGACATTGGGGCGAACCGTCATCGGGTCGAGGGCAGCTGTCGACTGGTTGTTCCTAGTCACAGAATGTCGACTGGCTCTACTATTATGTGGCATTTTGCATGACATTACAGTGCATGGGATTGGGTTTAAATTCATTAGGGGTTCATACTTTATATGTATGAGGAAGTGTGCACATTGGCATATCCAGTTGGGTTGTTGGGTGTCAACTTAGGTATGATAGGTGAGCATATGCATTTAAAGTATTTTGCCTGTGTGGGTTCTTATGTGGGCGTAGCATGGCTTGATGTTTGGCTTATAGGGGCTTTGTCATCACATTAATATTGCAAAAGCTATTGCATTTATTATCTGTTGTATTGTATGGTTACCATTTGATATGAGTTCTGATATGGAGTTACCCTTGACAGCTATGAGTGGGAGATGGGCTCCACATAACTATGACTCGAGAACTCCAGTATGTGATTGTGATGGGAGCCTCAAGCTCGTGTGGATCGTGTTGTGGGAGCCTCGAGCTCATGGGCTTTATGCTAGCTAGTTCATGGCTGTGGCAGATTTGTATGCTAGGACTTGGGAGCCAGGATGCGCATTTTTTATGTGGACTCCAATGACCGTTATGTGCATTGGTATATATTTGTTTTAAGCACTGGATATCTTGTTACACGGTATGGCATGGCATTTCTACATGCAGCATTACACTTTGTGGAGTGTATTCTAGGTGAGGGATGTATTCCCAACATTGTCATTGTTATGTTGCGAGACATATTTTGATTGTGGTTTATTTTTTATTTTATTCTGTCTTACTTGCATTTGGTGGGATGTACTCTAGTGTATAATGTCTATACCGAGCCTTATCTTGATTCTTCTATTATACTTGTTAAGTTTTGTGGCTCATCTTGTTTTTACTATCATTTCAAGTGTGGGAGCTGATGCAATGGGTAGACTGTTTGGCGTGTCAGTCTTGGGTGGCTGTGTGTACAGGATAATCTCAACTAAAAAGATCCTCGAGATGCGAGTTGTTATTAGGGTCTCAAATATTATGGCTTAAATGATTTGATTGGTTGTTATGTTGTTATGTATGATTAAGCCTCTGAGTGGTGTGTTTCATACTTATTTAGCTTCTGTTGTTGTATTATTTAGGGGCAGAACCCTAATCAATGCATTTGTGTTATTAGTTGGTTGTAAATAAAGATCCAGAAAATTTCGAGTCGTCACATTATCTATCAAAGTTTTTTATTTCTGTGATTGAAATTAAAAATCATTTTATTTTTTTGTTCCCCAATGTGGAAAGATTAAAATATTATTATAATCTCTAACTCATCTGGTTGAGTTTCATTATCCTCGACATTCTAAATAGTAATAATTGTATAATACAACATCTTTAGTATTTTAATACAAATTTATTTGGAGCATTATATATAGTCCTTGATATTTTTCGACTAAATTTCAACGAATTAATTGAGTATGGCAATATTTTATATTTAATCTTTTTACAAAAGAAATTTCTTAAACTTGCTAGTATCAGTTGATAAATATATATATTTTTATTTTTTAATTATTTTTGTTGTAACATCCCGCTTGAGCGATAGGAAGAACCGGAACAACTTACCCTGATGGGCCTACGCGAACTTCCCAGGGGGTCACCCATCCTTGAGCTGCTCCAGCTCAAACACGCTTAACCCCGGAGTTCCTTGCCAACATTCAGCCCAAAAGGTATCCAGCTGGTGTTGTTTCCTTTCTTACACTATCCTCGATATATTCTAACTTCTCTGGGCTCTCGAGGTATTACATTCTCCCCCCCTTAAGCACATGACGTCCTCGTCATGCGACCTTACAACCGGTCCCAGATCTCCCCCCGTGCATGGCCGATGTGGGATTCGCCTAAGGTGCCTACGTGCACCCCCCATAGGGGCCTCACACCCCTCTCGGGACTCAGCCTCTTTGCTGAGATTTGCCCCACCACCGCGCTCAGAGGCTCGGGGGTCGGCTCTGATACCACCTGTAACATCCCGCTCGAGCGATAGGAAGAACCGGAACAACTTACCCTGATGGGCCTACGCGAACTTTCCAGGGGGTCACCCATCCTTGAGCTGCTCCAGCTCAAACACGCTTAACCCCGGAGTTCCTTGCCAACATTCAGCCCAAAAGGTATCCAGCTGGTGTTGTTTCCTTTCTTACACTATCCTCGATATATTCTAACTTCTCTGGGCTCTCGGGGTATTACATTTGTACTATTGATCGCTATTCTATTGGAAAATTGACGACATTGACGTCACGACTCTCCATTCTATTAGAAGTTCTCAAAAAATAATAAGAGTTATAATTTTTTTTAAATCGTAAGAAAATAACAACAATAATTTCTTTTAAAAATATGAAAAATATTTAGAATATTTCTAACTCTTTATTTTTCACTCTCATAATGAAATACTTGAGATGAATAACAAATGAGCTCGCGAGGCTTATAGGCCTTTCTTACGCGTTAAAAATGTGTTTGACGTCACAATCTTCTAGTGTAGAATTTTCTTCTATCCAAATGTCAATTTTGCAGTTATTATTTAAATTGTAACTGCTACAAATTAATTGTGATTGTTGTTAGAGCTTCCTCTTTTACTGTATCAATTTTTGCTTCAATACTTTCAATTATTCTTTATTTTTTTTTATTTTCTTCCCCTCACAAATGTAAAAAAAAAATCTGCCCTTTTTTGACTTCAACACAAAGTGATAGAATGAAAACTTTGCTATATATATCAAAAAAATAGAATAGAGACTACATTGAAACTTGAACAACATATAGAATGAGAATCAACAGCACTAAAATCTCTATATTTAATTTAATGGTATTATTATTGAACAAGTTAATTGGTTAAGCAATTTCATCAGACAGCAGCTAGCGCTTCAACTTGAAACGAAATAGCTAGCTAGGACAGGGTAATTAATACCTAGTTTATATGTATTAATTTATGAATTATAAATGACATTTGCAATATAAAAATCTTGAAGATCTTTGACTTGCTGCTGTAATCAGGAATCTTCGTAATTATTTTATTTTTTTTATTACACGTCATTACTTGCGCCTCTCACTCTTAGATTATCATGAGAAAAATAAATCGAGAGATATGTCCAAATAGTCAGAGTTTGAAGTTGCGTCTACTTACACTTATCAAGGACTACCCCCAGAAAGAATTATTTTCTTCAAAAATCGATCTCACACTAACAGCCTTTAACATGACTGCATCTTTATAATTTTTTTCTTTATCACTTGATTGTGCTCTTGAGGGCAGAATCTTCGTAATTATTAATATGTCATATGTATATGATGAGGGATATTTTTATTCTGAAACTTCTGTTCATAATTAAAGAAGAAAATTGCAAATTATTGTACTTGAATTTGTTGAAGAAGATGTAAAAAATATATAATAAGATATATAAATGGATAAAATGTACCCAACTTGTAGGCAAGTTTACCAGTAATCACTTCACTTTAAAAAATTTCCTTTAAGTCAATCAACTTGTATACTGATTTTCTTTCGCCCATTCTATTGATCACCTAAAGGGGAACATCTAAAAATATTGATGTAGTAAAAATAACGATTTTGCACGTTCAGAGTCGGCCTGAGATTTTAAGAGCCTTAAATGAAATTTTTTATGGCGCTATCTATGATTATATTTAAAAATAAAATTAATATAAATAAAAAAATTTATTATACAAAATTCATAATATTTTACTTTAAATTTACTCCTTTAGTATTTTTAGATGAAAAATTAATAATTAAACTATTATAATTAATTTGTTCCAATATACATTTTTCAATAAATATCATTGCCAATCCATTAGTGTAGATTCACTAATAACAAAGGAATCACAAGTATTGAAATAAATACACAAAATTAATTGATAATTTAAGGACTAATAAAAAAATTAAAAAATATATCTAATAAGTCACACAATTGAATGATGAAGATAAAAATAGAATCTTTAAAAAGAAGACGTAGTTGTGAAATTGGTTGAATTGAGAACCTACGCCTACACAGATTGATGACAGATGCCAATAATAATGGATGGATAAAAAATTGAGGAAGAACTAAGAAAGATAATGAAATTGCGACTACTACCAAACGCATGAAAATAATTGTGATACAATCATACAACGGGAAGATTATCACACACACACATATATATATATGTAATAGAATGTTGTGTCAAATTAATGTTTATAATTTATTTGGTATATTTTTAATTTTCTTTGTGACCTTTTCTAGTTGTGGGTTTTAATTTATAGACACAGTGTGCCAAAGTTAATAATATTTTTGTCACTTTTTTTTGATAGTTAATTTTGTGTGCTTTTTAATTATTAGGATTGGCAAATACCTCTCCACATGTCGACGTTGAACATGCATGGATCGCTGGACATGCATGGTTATTTTAAAGGTATATAATAATATATACAGAAAGTTGAATGAGATTCAGTGGTCAGTAGTGTTCATGAGACTGACCACTGAAGAATACTGGATGATAGTGTTTATGCTTTGGAGATATATATATAGATAGATAGATAGATAGATAGATAACGCATACTGAAAGAATATGGGACTTTTAGCTAGTACTTAATTAGTTACATGAAATGAATGAATGAATATATATAGTCTAAATGTCACAATATTATATATAATATAGCAGAAAATAATTAGCAACATGATTATATATATATATATATGCAGATTTTACCTCTGCACGAAGGACTTGAATATATATGCACACATGCATGTGACCTTAAATTTTAGGAAAATTTTATTCTCAACTATAAAATTGCTCTTCACAATCGCTCTCTGCCAAAATTCACTAAGAGTGTGTTTGATTGTACATATTTTTTATAAAAAAGATGTAATTACAACACATTTTTTATGAAAAACAATCAAATATTCTTAACTTTTCTATGGAAAAATATGTATGATACAAACATTTAAAACTTATTTCCATAAAATTCATTTTCCAAGGGAGTGGGGTGGTTTTTGTTTTCTAGACAATATTACCTAGAATTCAATTCTAAGTAATACAATCAAACACAACCTAACATTTTATAAATTTCCTATTTTACCCTCAACAACCCTACACTACACCCATTTTTTTCTCTCTCTCACACCCATCTCCCTGAATATATACACATATACACACAAACACATCTCTCTCACACCCATCTCTCTGAATATACACTCACACACACCTATATATATACACACACAGACCGTGGCCATGGCAGCTGCAGCCGACCATGGCCGCGACCATCTTTCGTGACTGACGACGATAGCAATGCCGCAATTGTTGTCGGGAAAACCTCGAGGAGGGATAGAGGCCATGAAGGCCACCCCCGAACCCTATATATATATACGTACACACACGATGTATAAACACATACTCACACACACACACACACATATATATATATACGTACACACATAGCCGCAGCCATGGAACACCTCCCCAACTCCCAACATTCGGGGAATCCAGCGTTCCTTGAAATCTGGCTTTTGTGGGCATTCCCCGACCCACGCCCTCAAAAGCCAACTTTTGAGGAACGCTGGGTTCCCCGAAAGTCAGAGGTCGGGGAAGTTTTTTTATTTTAATTACTTTTTTATTATAATAAAATAAATAAATAAATAAATAAAAATAAATAAATTCTTTTTTAAAAAATACATATATCTTATTAGTTGAATTTATTTAATAAATAAATTAGTTAATTCTTTTAAAAAGATACATCTATCTTTAAATAAATTAAATTAGTTAATTCTTTTTAAAAATAAATTAGTTTAATTTATATAATAAATTATTTTTAAAAAGATACATATATCTTGAAATAAATTTAACTAATTTTTAAAGATATATATCTTATTAAATTAGTTAATTGAATAACTAATTTTAAGTATATATATCTTTAAGTAATTTAATAAGATAAATTAACTAATTTTAAATTTTTTTAAGTATAAAAAATTTAACTCATGATAATTTAAAATTTAAAATTTAAAATTAGTTAAAAAAATTTATAATTAGTTAATTTATATTTATTTAAAATACAGATATTTAAAAATAATTTATTTATTTGTATTTTTTTAATTTTATTTTATTATAATAAATTATCTCTGTGTGTGTGTTTGTATATATATATACATATATATTTGTGTGTGTGCGCATTGAGAGAGTTGGAGAACCGGGTGTGAGAGAGAAATGGGTATAATGAGAAAGAAAAAGAGATAGAATGACTATATAGAATAAAGAGGGAAGGAAGATAATGTGGTGCAGGCGACTGAAGAATAAAATAGAATTTTTAAAAAATGATGAAAATTTGACAAGAAATGACTGAAGAGTAATAATAAGACTATGAATAAAATTTCTCTAATTTTTATGCACTACTTATGACACATCGATCATAAAAAACGATATGACTTGCATTCCTCAAATTAACTGCTCGTATATAAATTAGTAATTATCAAAAAATTAATTAATGATATTTGACTTGTTCTATATATTCGAATGTATCATACATTTATAAATCAGGCAGTTTCAATTAGCAATATATATATATATATATATGCATATATACAGCCATAATAACATGTGCCTTTGGCTGGGCTTCAAACGGATAATACCATAATTAATACGTGACTTTTTTTTTTTTTTATCAAAGGTATAGATAAAAAATGAACAAGATACCACTGGGCATACCCTGGATGATACAATGAAAAGACCCAACGCAAAAGGCCAATGGCCTGCGAGACACAATGAATTAAAACATACAATACAAAGAAACAATAACTTTGCAAATATGCTAAAATTCGCCGAATAGCAATCAGCAGAACCAATTGGAGCAGGACCCACGAGCATATGAAACCGTGAGCAGGCACCCCGAAAGAAGTCCAATGCGGACCCACGAGCAGGAAACCCAATAAGGAGCCCAATAAGAAACTCATTGGGAAGGCCCACAAGCGACCCCCCGAAACCAAACATGAAGACCCAAAAGAATTCCCAAAACAGGCCCGCATGCAGAAGCCCAAATGAGAATCCAATCATGGTCATCAATCTGAAGACCCACTGGCAGAACCCAGAAACTGAAATAACCAAAATGCCATTCACCAAATGATAAAAATTTACCAATCTGGATCCCACATCACAGCTGGAAAATTCAAATGGTGGCGGCCAGACAAGATGCCGATTCAAACGGCCATAACATTGCCAGAGCTATCTGACAAGATCACACCCGCCAAGGCAGGACGCCATGAAAATTCAAAATTTGAATTTTCAAACACTCCAGATCAGCCGCGAACACCCCGGGATCAGCTGGGCCCCATCAATCAGATACCCTCCACGAAGGTATCCACGAGGAAAACCTTCAAGCAAGCAGGAGACCAGCTGGTTAACTTGGAGCACTAGAACGATCCATCCATATTAGGTGACCCACCAAATCTGGTAACCAAAACAAAACCCAATCAGAAACCCACTTCAATCGGAAACCCAATTCAAGGATCCCAACCAGCGAGCAGCGATTGAGCAGAAACCGCAGGCACACGGACAGAACCCAATCAAGGATCCCCCCAACTGGAATGATCAAGCGGATCCACCTCTCCGCGAACAGACCCAACCTGGGTGCGGAACAATAAACCTGAGGAGCTATCCTGCTTCAACTCGTCCACTGCCGGAAACCTTGCACGAAACAGAAGTTACCAGTGACTCAAGCGAGCGATCTGTTGAACTTTCACACCGAACAGCTGCCATATCCATCACGCGTAAGGAAAAAGAAGATCATAGCAGGAAGAGCCAGGTCCAGCTTTAGATCACATTAAACACCACCCCACGCATGAACCAGCAGAAAATTCGAGCAGGAAAAAACAACTGATTCGTAGCAGCAGGAGAGAGCCACCCAGCGAAAACATAACACCTTCAAATCCAACTTCAGATCAGACTGATAAATCCCTCAACTGAAATAAATCTGAAAATCAAATAAGCACGCAGGCAGACCCCAATGGAAGAACCCCCATCCGAACCTGCTCAATCGGACCCCTCATCCACGGACAGACCCAACTGAAAAATCCCCAATCAGGAAAAGAACCACCTGTGAACAAACTTGCTAGAAGAAGATCCCAAACGGACCCCAATTAAGGAGACCCATCTCGCAACGCAGAAATCACCATCAGAGAACACACATCGCGGCCAACAAACGGGAACTCGATCAGAATTATCCTACCAGCGAGTGGCCATCGAGCAGAATACTCAACCCACAGATGGCCTCAATCAAAAGACCCCCAACCGAGACTGACCGGTCAGACCCCCAATCCACGGAAAGACCCAGTCGGAAATCCTCGTACAGAAAGAAGCCAACCTGCGACCATCCTTAGCTAGCAGAAACCCCAAGCAGAATCCCAAAAAGAAACCCCATACCGCAACGAGGAACTCCTCAAGCAGAAGTCCACCTCACGATCCGACACCAATCGGACCAACCATTAGAGAATCAAATCCAGCGAGCAACCATCGAAACAGAACTCCCAACTCGCCTTCGCACCCCAGTCGAATGAATCCCCAACCGAAATAACCAATCGCGGCCCCTCAATACCGCAATCAAGCCTTCAATCGAAAAACCCCAACTGAAAAATCATCCAGCAAGCAGAGCGCTCTAAAACGGAAAAGGCAACCTGCTATATTCATGCATCGATATGGAATAGGCCGAACAGATTCAAAGCCCATCGCGCACAGAAAATATAGCATAAAATACATCCTCTGGTACCGCAAAATCAAAAAAATCCTTAAATTCGGCAGAACCCCAAATTCAAAAGGAACTCTGAAACACAGTAACCCAGATGCGAACGGAACAAAAGGGCGCGAAATTTTCAGATCCAGCATCGAAATGTCCCAAAATCAATTTTGAATCTCAGAAAAGCGCAACCCAAATGCAAACGAAGCACAAATCGCAAGAACTAGGAGAGCTCATCCGCATAAGGACGATAGAGCCCAGTTACTTACAGATCCGTACATTCCCAACCAGTCGGAACCACCAACGAGAAGAAGCCCAGAACGGCAAAGCAAACCTGCTAGACTCCTGCACCGATTAGGGAGTTTAGCACCGATTAGAGCCCAGCTTCAGATCTAGGCTAGAACGGGCACAAAGACCAGCAAGCAGCATCAGATCCCAGATCGCTGCAACCCAGATGCGAAAGGGCAAGATCTCAGCAACCCATGCGCGAACACATCCAGATCTCGGCAACCCAGATCTGAACAAAGCAAATGAGATTCAAAAATCCCCCATCTGAGATCTCCGCGGCCCAGATGCAGCAGAGCAAAATCACGATGACCAGCATGCGCAAAACGGAAAGCACAGCTGAGATCTGACAGACCTCCACTACCCCCGTCGTGAAACACGAGCAGAACGGCTTCATATGAGAACGAAACAAAACCCCGCTGCAAAGAGACGAGGCGAACGCACAGCTACGAATAGCGAAAAACCACTGCTAAGGACTGCAAATCCCAGCAACCTGCAACTCCTGAACAGATTCAAGAAGATGCAGCGAAGAAAGACCCCGAACCAGTCACGCAATGAGGCGGCCAGAGCTTCTCTCTCTAACCACAGCGATTAATACACTGCTGGATTCCACAGAAACCAGCGAGCAACCAGTAAGCAGACCCCCACCCCCCAATCGGACTCCAATCGAAGAACACCCAGCCGGAATAATCCATTTGGACTCCCCAAACCCCAATCAGACCCAGCTTGGAAACATCCCCAATCGAGAAATCCGACCAGCGAGCAGAACACCGAAGCTGAAAAACTCTTACCTGCTATAGCACTTGCACCCAGCATGGCAGAAGAGAAAACCAATGCTAGATTCCTCAAAATCCAGCGAACCATATCAAAACTCTAAACAGATCCAAACCCAGAACAGTTGAAATATCAAGAAATCACCACACATAGGGCTGCAAGAATCCATCTAACATCAACTGAACAAAGCAAGGAAAATCAACCTTGCTAGCAGAACCTCAAGAGGAAGACCCATTCAAGCACACCAATCAGAAACCCATCCCGCGACCATGCCCATCCCGCGAACAGACCCCTTCAGGAGACCAAACAGAGAAATCCATCTCAAGCATCCAGCAAGCAAAACTCCCTACTCGGACTGGCCCCAATATCAGAACCCCAACCGGAAATGTCCAATCGGAACCCTCCCTCCGCGAACAAACCGAAATCAGGAAATCCCCGATCAGAAACAACCAACCTGCGAGCAGGACTCCAAATCGGAGAATCAACCTGCACAACTCTTGCACCGAAATGATAATCACACCGACCAGCTTCCGATCCCACCACGCACAGCCCACACGCACGGACCAACAGCCAATCAAGCGAACATCAAAGATGCAGAATGGGAATGAACCTACCAGAGCAGATAATACACAAACATACCCAACTTCAGATCAGATGAAACTAACCAGAGCTCACCACATACACGGGCAGCAACATTCAAGCTAAACATCAACTGAAACAAAGCTGGGGATGAACCAGGCTTGCTAGCAGAAACAGACTCCAATCGCAGGAGCCCCAACCGAGAACAGTCTAATCGCGACCCCCTATACCGCAATCAGACTCCAATCGGACACCTCCGTTAGTGAAATCCACTCTGCAAGCAGAACCTCCAATCCTCAAACATAGCGAACGAGCTGATAGCGCAAGAAATGACCAGACCGCCGTAGTCTCGCAAATCTCCAATCGGACGACCAGCACTTCACTAGCCCATATGAAATCCGTGATAGATCCTCTGCAGTAGACCGCTAATCGCCAATCGGATAGTCCAATCAGAAGCCCCAATGGGAACCCACCCCATCCCACGAGCAGATCCTCGATCGGGAAATCAATCGAAACAACCAGTTAGCAACCAGCGAGCAATCGGCGAGCAGAAACCCCAAAGGACCTGGAACAGCACCTGATACGATCATAAAGCAATGATTCAAGGCAGGAACCCACAGAGCCGGCTTCAATCTCTTCCGCGTGTGCCGAGACACCCAGATCCGAGTTCAGCCTCGACGAGCATCCATCCCAGCGTCAGATCCACTCAAGACCTGCTCGATAAAGGAGACGCACCTTCAGATCCGTCATCGAAATCCCCCCAAAATCGACTTTGAATCTGAGATCTCAGTGACCCATATGCAAACCCAGAAAAAATCGCAACACGAAGGCAACAATCTCGATCTGCTCGTTAGGTGTAGATGCCCCTTCAGATCCAGCGTCGAAACCCCCCTAGAATCAACTTTGAATCTGAAATCAGAGCAACCCAAATGCGAACAAAACATAATTGCAACACAAAGCCTGCAAACTTCACCGGTACCACGACATGAGATTATCCACAAGGAAAATCCATCCAAGGAAAGGACAACCCACCCAGTCGCTTGAAAACGAACGGATCTCGTTCGAGAAAGAACGAACGAGCCCAGTCGCGTAACAACGAGCAGACAGTCCATCTAAAATCCAAGTTAGATCCTCCGTAGGAGCCCTCTAAACGCCAAGAACATGCAACCCATGAACTGAATCAAGCCAGATGCAAACCGAGAAGGTCGCTCCACAAGATCCGTCAAACTTCAAAGAACGACGGACGTTTGACGTACGCTTAAACAGCAAGCGTTAAACGGACGAACGATTTTCCACAAATTGGGAAGCACTTGCAACACTCCTGAATAGATTCAAGATGTTGCAGCAGCAAAAGCCCCCAAAACAAACAGTGAGGCGGCTGGGTGGGGCGACCCCCACCCAGCGAGAGCATCTCTCTCTAACCACACGCTCCGACTCATTTTTACACACTTACTAATATATATGTTTGTGCACGTGCATGCACACATGTGCGCATTTATGCCAATACTTGTGCATGATCAGTACTCAAGAGGAAAGTAAATTTAGGTAGGTAATGATAGTAGAGTTTGATGCTTTGATTGTAGGGTTGGTGCCACAAATTAATCTAGCTAGGCAAAAGATCCAATCATTTATTTTGAAATTTTTCATTATTTATTTCGTTTGATTGATCAGTACATTTAATTACCAAAAGTTTTCATATAAAATAATCTTTCCATTCCAACCGTTAATTCTTTAATTAGAATCATAAATAAATATGGATTTTGAAGCTTAAAACCTACATTTAATTATTCCTTGGAATATATTTTAATTGTTTGTAGTTTTAATTTGTGATACTTAAGTCACTTAAATATATATTTAAAAATGTTGTGATGGATATATATGAAAGTAATAGAGCCCATGGACATAAACACACACAGTACCAAGTTTTTAATAAATTATATTATATAATATATAGATAAAACAGATATTGAAAAGGGAAATTTATTTATATATGTCCAATATATATATATATATATATATTAGGAATACCCCGTGCCTCAACGCACGGTGTAATTAAAAGAAATTAAATATTGAATTTGAACACAAAATAATCAAGTACTAAACTTGAACTCGTATTGAACTAAAAGGCTAAACTTGCTTATATCACGTATATAAAGACAATGTATATAGTTCTTGAACACAAAATTATCAAAAAAAATGAATATAAACATGCTTAAAAACACAGTGTAAATAATATTAAGATTAAAATGTATGGTGTAAAGGCACAGTGTATTATGTTGAAATTTATGAAGAACTTGTAAAAATTTTACTTGTATTAAATGCTCTACAAAACTCAAATAATAAACAAACTTATAAAATTTATAATGTTAACCAATATTGCAAATTAAAATATAAGAGTAAGTAAAAAAAATTAAAAATTGAATAAAAAATTGAAATTAAAGTTATTGTATAAACAAAAAAATATCAGTCAGTATTTTACAAAAAAATATCAGTCAATATAACAAAGCAGTCTGTGTTTTACAATTTCAACTTGTATTCTATAATTAATTACCAGCCTATATTATACAATTTCAAACAAATCAAATATAAAAAATTAAATATCAAATAATGTACAACAACCAGTACTCTGCAATTTAAAAGAAATTAAAATTAAAATGCACACCAGTCAATACTATTAATATCAAATTATAATTACATAAGAAAAATAAATATTATATTGTCATACACCAAAATAGTGGGTTAAAACTTTATAAAAAATGGGTTAAAACTTTCCAAAATATGTATGCTTTAAATTTTGAATTAAACTTTGATAGTAAAAATCGCCTTTCATCATCGTCAAAGAAAGAAGTTTTTATTTCTTTTGAAATTAAATCATTTATGATTTAGTCTATTATCATTATTTGCTGCTCATTTAAATACATACACATATATACATACATTCAATTTATACCGTGTTTCCTGCTCATTTAATCTTAATATACATACATGCATTCAATTTGTAAATGGAGCAGCAAACAACAATAAGAAAACCCATATATACCATAAGATTTCCTACACCATCATTGTTTGCTACTTATTTATGCATAGAAACAAACACCATTTGACAGAAATGTTGTATTATTAAAAGAATATTAGATGTTTGTATTAATATTATTAACAAATATAATACGTTTGTATTAAATTAAAATAAAAACTAATTATATTTGTATTAATATTATTAACAAATATAATATCACTTTTTTGTTAAAAAAAAGTAAAAAATCACTATATTATACGTTTCCATTAACAAAGTCACTATATTAATATTAAAATCACTATATTAATAAATAGTAGTTGTTGGGTTAGGCATGTGGGTCGACACTAAGTTAGAATAAGCATGAAGGCATGGGACCAAGTGCATGGGGTAGATTGTGGGTTGAGGATCGTGGGTTGTGGGCAGTGGTGCTTTCCCACTTGTAGAGACTCTTCTTTTCACAAATGATTATGTTATAGTTTCAACATAGGCTACTACATGGGCTACCAAATGAATTTTAAATTGATTTTTAAATTATATTTTCTTGATCCAAAAAATGTACCCACCCATTCTCTCTCTCCCTGCTACCGGCCCAAAGCCACTCATTATCTCTCTCTTTGTTACCCACCCAAAGCCTTTCCATCTATCTCTCCCTACTAAGAGATGGTGTTTTGCTCAAAACATTTTGTTATTTATAAGAGTGATCACTTAGTTAAAAAAAAATGTTAATGATCATTTCCAAGTAAAAGCTAAGAATTTTAGCATTTATTCTTGTAAAGATCCTAATTTAGTAAGAAAAATAACAATAAATTCAAAATAATTTTGTTGCAACTTAGGGTAAGTGAGATGCGATCTTATTATGCTAAGGCCTGTTTGCACTAAAAATTTAAAGCAACTAAAATGTCTTTCATTAGTTGTGTATGAACAACAGTGAATTGTAAACAGAGAGTGAATAGGAAAAGAAAGCTAACAGAGTGTGGGAGTGAGTTGTGAGAAAGGACGATGTGACCAAGGGGAACCTTTGATGAAGGATTGTGCATGGCTAATAATATTTATTATCAAATAAAAAATTATATAATCTTCCAATAAAATATTATAGCTATCAATGTACTACAACAATTATACCTCATATATGCATTGAAACTATATACACAAATTGGATATGCTCACAAACACAAAAATAATGACTACACACATTGAAACTATATACACACAGGAACTATATATAGATACACACAGGAACTAAAAAAATATATACGCACATAGTGACTATACTCACAAACACACACGATACAATAGATACATACAAACACACAGTGACTATATACATACAAACACAGTCACGATGGAGCTTCAGCGGCGGCAGACAATAGATACATACAAACACACACAGTCGTGATGGAGCTTTAGGGGTGACGAAATATACATACACAGTGAGGAGAGAGAGATAAGGGATGAGAAAGAAAGCAACACACAGTGAGATGAGATTGAGATATATGTATGTAAACATACACACACACACAAAATACATAAATACATATATACCTTTGAGTTGGAGGCGACGATGGTGGCCGGGTGGGGGCGACGACGGAGGGGAAGGATGGGATGGAGCGGGGTTGGCGGAGGGCGAAGACGGTGGGCGGCAGGGGATAACCCAGCACTAACGGCCGTCAGATCTGGAAGCACCGCCAGCGATGATGGCAAGCACGACCGTGGAAGATTGGCGACGACAAAGGAAGCACAAACGACAGTGATGGCGGAGCAGCCATTGATGAATATGGCTGTGGTGGAAGAAAACGGTGAAGGATGTGCGGTGAGGGGCAATGACGATTGAGCGACTGCCGATGGGGTGATGGCGTGGGTGGGTGGGTGACTGTGAGAGAGAGAAAGAGAGAGGGAGAGAAAACGGCTAGGCAGAGATGGAATGTGAGAGGGAAATAGGAAAGAGAGGGTTGGGCAATGAGTGGCTCTGTGTGCATGTGTTAGCGGGGGATGTGATGGTTTTGGGGGAGGGGGGGAAATTATATCCTCAAAACTGATCTCAACCATTGATCTTATTGAAAATTAATCTCAACCATCCAAAAAATGTGTCTCTCACATTTGTGTCAACATTTTCAAAAATTAGTGTCTTATTATATAGATATATTGATTTATCTGAAAACTAACTACATTTATCTTTTTATCACAAATCTTATTCATATATAAATTTTCATAAATGTGTAAGACTAGAACTTGAATTCAGAATTCTTCCCCACTCCACTAACCACATCATTCATCGTTAAAAGCTAAACGAGATAATAAATTCAACACGATTTGTATGTAACCCTAATTTCAACTACTCCTTTAGTCTCTACATGATCATGCACACAATAAAAACATAGCTATAGATGCTTTGAATTATTTTGTCTTTTGAAGTGGCATATATCAAGTCATCAGAAGCATCAAATTAACGTGTAGTAGGGAACTAAGGATCATTGCAACTTTAATACAACATTGCGCCACTCTCAATGGCCAATACTTTCTACAATAGTGTGTTTCTTTAATTCATATTTGTTTTAAGTGTCACAAAGGCTCAATCTATGATAGGTCACTACTTGTACTTTTTTCTCATATTCTCTTACTCCACATCTTTATATGTATATAGAAACCTAAAAAATTAGAGAAATATATAAATCGTCCAAACACATCTTCGAATACAACTGTTAATGTGTTCCCCTTCTCTTCTTCATACTAGTTCTTATCCTTTTACTTGTTTATAATGTAGAAAGTGGCATTTAAACCTCCACTTCATATCATTTCTTGAGAACTATACCTACAAATGAAAAATTCCCACTTTTCCACCCCTAAACCAAACAATTGGAAGGCAAAAAATTACTAGTAGTTCATTATGATTCATGCATGCAATAACATTCATTATTCCCCACTTTTGCCTAGCAAATTAAAATAATCATGCTCACCACCTTTATATTTCATTTTCATAGACAAAAGTTGCTTTGACAAAAGTTGTAAAGTAGTGGAAGGAAGAAGAAATAGTGAAAAATGGTGGACAAAATTCATGGTTCCCCAAAAAATATGTATGTATTTTACTTCTATAAGTGCAATATTCTTACAAGTAGGATAAATATATATGTCAGCCTCAATAGCCCCACACGTGTGCACTACACCCCCATCTTTTTCTTTATTGCTTTCTTGTCTACTTCTTATAGCATTTCTAAGGGAGAGTGTCATTTTGGAGTGCTAAATTATCATTTTACAACTTTGAATAGTGTTACGACACTTCTAAATTCTACATTTGCTCCAATGGCAGGTTGCAAATAGGGGTGCTATTTTAATATTTTTTATTAAAAAATATAATTCAAATTTCAAATTTCAAATTTTGACCGCTGAAATTCAGATTTCAAAATTCACCCATCGAATTTGAATTTTTAAAATTTAAGTGCCAAAATAAAAATTCAAAAATTTCAAATTCATCTATAAATATAATAATCTTTCTCATGTTTTCATTCATCTATATTAGATTCTCTCTCTAAAATCATTCATCCTCTCATATTTTCATTCATCCATCAATATGAATCGTTATCCTAATATTTTAGGAGGGATCCTCAATATTAAGGAAGAAGATGATGATCAATTAGATACGTTGTGTGATTCAACTAGAAGGTCAGAAGAGTCTAGTCGTGGACGGGTAAGAAGGCATCGTGGTTTTGTTCCAGACGATGGAATAATTAATCGTGGTAGAGTTGAAGGCCACGAAAGACTCTACCTCGACTATTTTGTGTATATGAAGCGTTTTTTCGAAAGAGATTCCAAATGAGTTGTTCTTTTTTTCTCCGAATTGTAAATGAGATTGAACAACACGATCCATACTTCATCCTAACAACAGATGCCGTTGGAGTTCTTGGTTTGTCGTCCCTTCAGAAGATAACAGCTGCTTACGGAATTCTTGCTTACGGAACACCGATAGATTCTATTGATAAATACATCAGAATTGGAGAAAGCACTGCCATATTTAATCTAAGAAGGTTTGTGAAAGCTGTTATTGCAGTGTTTGGCGACCATTACTTGAGGCCACCAAACAATAGCGATATTATTCGATTGCTACAGATAGGGGAAATAACGTGGCTTTCTCGACATGTTAGGAAATATTGATTACATGCATTGGAAGTGAAAAAATTGTCTGACTGCATGGCAAGGTATGTATATTGGTCATTGTCATGAACCAACAATCATTTTGAAAGCTATGGCTTCTTAAGATCTTTGGATATGGCATGCATTCTTTGGGCTTCCTGGTTTGCTGAATGACATAAATGTTCTAGATATGTCCCTTATTTTTGCATTATTAGCAAATAGTCATGCTTCTTTAGTAAACTATACAATTAATGACCATGAGTATACAACAAGATATTATCTAGCTGATGGTATTTATCCAAACTAGTCGACATTTATAAAAACAATTCCCTGCCCACGAGGTTTGAAGAAAAAATATTTTGCTAAAGTACAAGAGTTGGCAAGAAAAGATGTAGAGCAGGCATTTGGGGTACTTTAAGCCCGTTTTGCAATCATGCATGTACCAGTACACTTTTGGGATGAAGAAACACTTACAAATATTATGAAAGCGTGCATAATAATGCATAACATGGTTATTGAGGATGAATGAGATATTGGTAACAATGACTTTGATGGAAGTGATGCAAATCCGCCTGTAAAAATTTCGCATGCGTATACACCAGAATTGAAAGACTTCATGCAAACCCATTGTCAGATTAGGGACAATACAACTCATTCTCAATTACAATAAGATCTTATTGAGTATTTGTGGGAACACCATGGCGAATAATAATTTTCTCAATTTTAATTTCAAGTTGTATTTTCAATTCCAATTTTAATTTCAAGTTGTATTTTCAATTTCATTTTCAATTTTAAGTTGTATTTTAATTTTAGAAGTACTTTCATAGCAATCAAACTCCAATTTCAATTTCAAGATTTTTTAGTCAATTTCACAAATACTTTCATAACAATCAAACTTAATACATAGTTTTTCATAAATAATAACAACATAATAAATAATGACTAAAATATAAAACCCCGCTTTTTCATAATCTCCCTCTTTAAGTTATTCTAATATGCTGCAGAAATTGGGTCCATACCAGTAGTGTCAATTTCCATGATCTTTATTTTAGTTTTCCATTCATTATTTTTTTCTTCAACTTCTACCTTTCTTTTTTGAACTTCTAATTGCATTTCTTCAATTTCCAACTGTTTACGATGTTGCTCCAATGCTATCTCCTGTTGAGCAAACATTTTCTCATGCTGCTCCGCTTTTTGTTGTTCCACTTTCATTTTTTGATTCCAGTGGTGATGATTTAGTATATCTTTAGCCTTGGTTTGCTTCTCTTTGTTTTTAAGTTGTTTCTTCGAAGCTTTTTTGCCCAATGACCTATTGAGGTTGGGAGTAGACGATGGTTTAATGTCATCCCCTCATTGTGGAGTTGAACAACATGATTTGATTCAGCAGGACTACCAGTTGAATGGGTTTTTGCTCTCTTATTGATGGTGAGATTATCAGTCCATTTTCGCTCCATTTTCAAGATATTCCAACAATGCTTGTATTGAAATGGTCTTCTAATAATCTTAGCAAACATTTCTTTTGCTTCATCAACCTGAAAAACATATGAAATCATTCAATCAATAGTTCAAATATTAAATCATAGTAGTGTCTATATAAAAAAACTCAATCATTACATTATTTTGCTCGGTGTGTCCACTTTGTCGCAGTCTTTCAATTTGACTATAAAAACTGACAAATTTGACACATTTTGCATTTATATCAGTCCAACGGCTTTTAATAGAAGCTTGCGAATGTTCTTCTTGATTGCCTCAATGAAGTTCTATGTATTTCAATATTCTATGCCAAAAAGCACCACCTTGTTATTCATTCCTAGTAATTGTATCTTTACTCGTGTTAAGTCACGTAGACACAATTAATTTTTCTTCTTCTTGAGAGAAGTTCTTTGTCCTTTGCAATTTTCTCACTCTTAGAACGACTTCATCTTGTACTGGCACTAATATTGTGAGATTGAACCACATAGTATCGTTATATAAATCAGTGTTACTCATAAGCAAATCAGTGAAAGAACCATTAAATTGGGAATTCATCTAAAAAAAATTAAAAAATATAATCAATTTAAAGAGTGAGCATAAAATAATAAATTAAAATAAATTCTAACAATTAATTTAAATTTTAACAATTAACTAAAATACTTATTTTAATTTAAAATCAAAATATATAATTCTAACCTAAAAATATCAATTTAAATTCTAACAATTAACTAAAATAAAAACATTTATATATATAATTAATAATTAATTAACTAAAATAAAACATAACAATTAACTGAAATTAATATATATAATTCTAACAATTAACTATAAAATCATTTCTGCAACTCCCCAAACACCTCCTATTAAACATTTATAACTTATTAATATATATATAACATACGGCTTCACTCCAAAACCTTTTTCTTCCTCCTATTAAACATTTTTATTTACTAATATATATATAGCATACGGCTTCACTCCAGAACCTTCTTCTTCCTCCTATTAAACATTTATAATTAATTAATATATGTATAACATACCTTCGTAGTGGCTTCACTCTAGAACCTTCTTCTTCTTTGCGCGGCTCGTACCCCTCGCCCTCTCTTGCTCCTGCTCACGGCTCGCACCCCTCGCCTTCTCTTGCTCCTGCTCACGACTCGCCCTCGTGGCGCGCTGCTTGCCCTTGCCCTCGTAGTTCTTCTCGCTCAGCGCTGCTCGCCTTCACCTTTACCTCACCCTCATAGTTCTTCTCGCTCAGCGCTGCTCGCCTTCGTTTTCTTCTTGCGCTGCTCGCCCTCCCTTTTTGCATCTGATTCTCTCTTATTCTGTCTCGCCTCTATTTCAAGTAAATATATATATATATATAGAATGTAGAATATAGCCGTTGATTTTTTATCGTTGGCGTACATGCAACCTTCGATTTTCTCTCTCCAAGAATTGTAAAAATGGCTCCAAAATAGGGAAGTTTCCATTTTACAACTTCATATTCCACTCCCGTTGGAGTGGACAATTTGTATTTCGGGGTGACATTTCGGCAGTTACGCGGATGGCACCCCGAATGGCAACTCCCGTTGGAGTTGCTCTTAGGCTAAGCACTATCTTTTTCTTTTGACCCAAATTGGCATTCTGTTCTTCATTCGTACTGTTGGAAAGTTGATAATTGAATCATCCTTGGCCACCCATCTATGAATGAAACAAAAAGGTACATAAATCAAATTGTAAAGTCTTGCCAAAAAAATTTACTAAACATACCAACGAACAAAAGAAAAAGATAATAGTATCTATAAAAAATAATGTTTACTATCATTAGTGTCACTCTAAATTCGCTTTGTATGTTGGGATTTTCAATCCATTTGTTCACAGGAGAAACATGCTATGTCCGTCTTGGAATTAAAGAGAATAACATATACATATATATATGCTCTACTTTTCGTCCCATGTTTTAATTTTACAAATACCAAGACTAAGAATGTATATAAGCTCCCTTTTCGATATGAAATCAAAGATATAGTCCGAGCCTAGCATTTATTTTGTTACTGTCACCCACAACCCATATCATTGATTTATTGGAGAGCATCTCATGGCGTATCATTAGATGTCTACACAGATGAGACGCTTTCAATAATTTGATGTATATATGTAGTTTTTATAGTGCATTTCACCAGACAGAATTCAGTTGATAGAGATAATGATTAAACCAGTTTAGGTGTCTTTAAAATTATGATCCTGTTGGATTTTTGGGTCCCTTGGAGAAGCCCAAAACTTATTTGGCCCATGTGCAAGAAGCCCAAGGCCCTTAGGGGTTTCTAATCTTTCAGTATAAAAGAAGAAGGTGTGTGTGTGTGGGCAACCGTGTGTTTTGAAAGAGAGAAGAGAGGAGAGTTGAAGAAGAGGTGTGTGGATTGTGCAGGTTTGATCAAGTATTCGATAGAATCATTATTAGTGGTCTGATCTTGCTGATTTTTGGTAATCTTGTATAAGACATTTGGTTCTTCATTTTGAACGGTTAGATTAACATTTTGAGGTCTGTATCTCTGATTATTGGTCTCCGAACAGAAGATTTGCTATCTAAATTTTTCTGGATTCAAGAGCAGCGGATAGTCTTTGATCATCTGCATATTAAGGGGTTATCCGTGGTCCGATTGGACTGATTTTTGGTTAGAAGACATAGGACATCAGGAACTTCAATCTGGACGGTTATTGTTTATTTGAGCTCTGAAACTCCAGTTTTGTACCCTGTAATAACTGCTTAATTTTGGTGATATCTCTTTATTCTCTCTTTTGTGTTATGTTTTGAAGTTGTTTATGAAAGCTAGTGGATTTGAGATTGTGTATCTATTGTTGTTGCTGAATAGTCACTTGCAGAAGCTTGTTATTCATAGTGGAGATTTTGGATTGGACCATTGGGTCCCGTGGCTTTTAACCTTTCACATTGAAAGGGGTTTTCCATGTTAAAAATTGCTTGTCTCGTGCGTTAAAGTTTTGTTCTTGCTTAACTTACTTTTGTGCTCCATATATTCTGGTGTTTGTTATGCCATTGTGTTCATTCCCCACAAGTTCAATGAAATAGGGAGAGTAGGTGAATCTTTGGTTACTCTTTCTCTCTCTCCCATCAAAGTGGAATAAGAGCTAGGTTGTGTGTGTTTGATTTGATTGAATTATGGAGATCAATACAAGTAAGATAATTTATCTTAATGGTTCAAATTATCATATATGGAAAAGTAAGATGAATGATATTTTGTTTGTGAAAAAGTTACACCTGCTAGTTTTTGCTACTGAAAAACCAGAGTCTGAATTAGACGAAGATTGGGAGTTTGAGCATCAACAAGTATGTGGTTTCATTCGGCAATTTTTCGATGACAATGTTTCTAATCACATTTATAATGGAAATCATGCAAGGACATTATGGACTAAGCTAGAAATCTTATATGCTTCAAAGAGTGGTAACAATAAGCCTTTTTTGTTGAAAAAGACGATGTAGTTAAAATATAGAGAAGGAAATTTAGTGGCTAATCATTTGAATGAATTTCAAGGGGTTATAGATCAACTGTCTACTATGAGTGTCAAGTTTGATGATGAAGTGTTGGGACTTTGGTTGATTCCTACACTATTACATTCTTAGAAGACCTTTAAGGTTTTACTTACTAATTTTTCCCCCAATGGTGTTGTGTCCATGGAATTAGTCAAGGGTGGTGTTCTTAACAAGGAAATAAGAAAAAGATCTCAAGGCTCGTCAACACAATCTAAAGTTTTGCTCATTGAAAAGAGGGGGAGAGACAAACGCAAAGGTAAGAATGATAGAGATAAAAGCCAAAGCAAGTCCAGATCTAGATACAAGAGTGTTGAGTGTCATCATTATGGTAAGAAAGGTTATATTAAGAAGTATTGTTACCAATGGAGAAGAGAGAATAAGGTCACTAGTGAGAAACAAGATTAGAAAGATCATGACAACAATAATCATGTTAATGCTACGACCATTGATGATCTTCTTGTTGTTCATGATGATGATGTGATCACTCTTATTAGTTATGAGACTAATTGGGTGATAGATAGTGGTGCTTCACTTCATGTGACATCATAGAAGGAATTCTTCACATCTTATACTTCTGGTGACTTTGGGACATTGAAGATGGGAAATGAAGGGTTGGCTCAAACAGTTGGCAATGGCGATGTTTGCTTGGAAACAAGTAATGGAACAAGATTGATGCTTAGGGATGTTAGGATTGCTCCAGATATGCGTTTGAACTTGATTTCAGCGGTAAGCTTGATGATGAAGGGTATTGTAATACCTTTAGTGAGGGAAAATGGAAGCTCACTAAAGGCTCCTTTGTTGTAGCTCGAGAAAATAAATACTCCAATTTGTATATGATGCATGCATGTATATCTAATGGAGTGGTGAATGTGGCAAAAAATGAAAGTTCAATTGAATTATATATGGCATAGAAGGCTTAGTCATATGAGTGAAAAAAGGCTTAACTATCTGACAAGAAAGAAGTTACTTCTTGAAACTACAAGTGAAACATTGAAGAGATGTGTTCATTGTTTAGCAGGAAAACAAAATAGAGTTTCATTTCATAAGCATCCTCCCTTGAGAAAAGCCAATATTCTTGAGTTAGTGCATTCCGATGTTGGTGGTCCTTTAAAGGTAAGGTCACTTGGTAGTGCACTTTATTTTGTAACATTCATTGATGATTATTCAAGAAAGGTGTGGGTTTATACTTTGAAAACAAAAGACCAAGTACTTGATGTGTTTAAGTAGTTTCATGCCTCAGTTGAAAGACAAACAGGGAAGAAATTGAAGTGCATTCTAAATGATAATGGCAGTGAATATAGAGGGCAATTTGAAGAATACTATCGACAGCAAGGTATCAAACACAAGAAAACTCCACCAAAGACACCTCAGTTGAATGACTTGGCTGAAAGAATGAATAGGACATTAGTTGAGAGGTTCAGATGTCTAGTTACAGAAGCAAAGCTACCAAAATCCTTTTGGGGTGACACTTTATCCACAGTGACATGTAATTAACATATTGCCTAGTGTTCATCTCTAGGGTAATGTTCCAAACAAATTTTGGTTTGGTAAGGATGTCTCTTATGATCACTTGCGTGTTTTTGGTTGTAAGGTTTTTGTGTATATTCCCAAGGATGAGAGATCAAAGTTAGATGCTAAAACTCGGCGATGTATTTTTCTTTGCTATGGCCATGATGAACTTGGGTATAGATTATATGATCCTGTGGAGAAGAAGCTTCTTAGAAGCAAAGATGTGGTATTCTTTAAGGATCAGACAATTAAAGATATTGAGAAGGCAAAGAAGGCAACCTCTCAAGAAAATGATAATTCCATTGATTTGGATCCTTTGATAGATATGCTTAGTCCTATTGAGGATAATGCTCAGGTTGAAGTTTAGAATAATGCACATGATAGTTGTTGGGGACAAAATGACTAGCACGATGGAGGAAATTTTGATATTGATGCAGATGAAGATGATGATGACGATCAACCTCAAGAGGTTGTGGCTCCTCCAGTTGCTCCATTTCGCAGGTCTACTGGAGAAAGAAGACCATCTACTTGGTATCCTTTTGATGAGTATGTGATCTTGATTAAAAGGGGAGAACTTGAGTCCTATACAAAAACAGTTGAAGGAGAACATAAGCAATAGTGGATTGATGCGATGAATGAAGAAATTAAGTCTTTACATGAAAACTCCACTTATGAGCTAGTTAAATTACCTAAAGGCAAGAAGGCTTTGAAAAATTGATGGGTTTATCGGTTGAAGCAAAAGGAAAATACTTCACTTCCATAATATAAAGTTAGATTGGTTGTTAAAGGGTACAATCAGAAAAAGGGAGTTGACTTCGAAGAGATTTTCTTTCCAGTTGTAAAAATGTCTTCCATTAGAGTTGTGTTGGGTTTTGCTACAACTTTAAACTTGGAGATTGAGAGATGGATGTTAAGATAACATTTTTACATGGTGATTTGGAAGAAAACATCTATATGGAGCAACTAGAGGGATTTAATGTGAAAGGGAAAGAAGACTATGTATGCACGTTGAAAAAGAGCTTGTATGGTTTAAAACAAACACCAAGACAATGGTATAAGAAGTTTGAGTCCATTATGGAGAAGCAAGGCTACAAAATGGTGAACTCTGATCATTGTGTTTTTGTGCAAAAATTTTCTGACCATAATTTTATTATTTTATTACTCTATGTTGATGACACGCTTATTGTTGGTTGTAATGCTTCTAGGATTTACAAGTTGAAGCAAGAGTTGAGTAAGTCTTTTGGAATGAAAGACTTGAGACTAGAAAAGCAAATTTTGGGTATGAGAATTACACGTGATAGAAAAGAAAAGAAGTTATGGCTATCACAAGAGAAGTATATTGAGAAGTTACTTCAAAGGTTCAATATAGATAAAGCTAAAGCGGTAAGTACTCCTTTTGCTACTCATTTCAAGCTAAGTAAAGAGAAAAGCCCATTAACAAAAAAAGGAAAAGAGGATATGCAATGAGTTCCTTATGCATCTGCCGTTGGAAGCCCCATGTACGCAATGTGTACAAGACCAAATATAACATATGTTGTTGGCATTGTCAACAGGTTCCTTTCAAATCCAGGAAGGGAACATTGGAATGCGATGAAGTGAATCATGAGATATCTTCGAGGAACCAGTCATTTGAAATTTTGTTTTGGGAATAAGAAACCCATTCTAGTTGGCTATATGGATTCTGACATGGCTGGAGACATTGACACAAGAAAGTCTACTTCAGGATATTTGATCACTTTCGCAGGTGGAGCAGTGGCTTGGCAATCTAAATTGCAAAGTGTATTATACTTTCTACTACTGAGTCTGAATTCATTGCGATAACTGAAGCAAGAAAAGAGACTTATGCAGGAACTTGGTTTTAAACAAGAGAGGTATGTCCTGTTTTGTGATAGTCAAAGTGCTATTCATCTTGGTAAGAATCCAACTTTTCATGCTAGATCAAAACATATTGATATAAGGTATCATTAGATAGGAGATGTTCTAGATGTTAAGCTATTAGAACTTGAGAAAGTTCACACTGATGATAATGCTTCTGATATGATGACAAAAGTGTTATCGAGAGGGAAGTTTGAGTTATATTGTTCTGTTGTGTGAATAGCAAAATTCTCAACATAGTTGGGAGGGGGAGAATTGTTGGGTTTTTTGTCCCATGACCAAGAAGCCCAAGGCCCTTAGGGGTTTATAATCTTTCAATATAAAAGGAGAAGGTGTGTGTATGTTGGTAGCCGTGTGTTTTAAAAGAGAGAGAAGAGGGGAGAGTTGGAGAAAAGATGTGTGGAGTGTGCAAGTTTGATCAGGTATTCGATTAAAGCATCATTTGTGGTCCAATCTTGTTGATTTTGGTCAGCTTGTTAAAGATATCTGGTTCTTCGCTATAAACGGTCAGATTAACGTTTTAAGGTTTTTAGCTCCGGTTATTGGTCTCCAAACAAAGGGTTTGTTGTCTGGATTTTTCTAGGTTGAAAAGCTATGGACAGTCTTAGATCATCTACAAATTGGGGGGATATTAGTGGTCCGATTGGGCTGATTTTTGGTCAGCGGATAAAGGACATCAGTAACTTCAATCTGGATGGTCGGATAATTTATTTGAATTCTAAAACTCTAGTTTTGTACCCTGTAATAGCAGCCTAATTTTGGTGATATCTCTCTATTCTCTCTTTTGTGTTATGCTTTGAAGTTGTTCACGGTAGCTAACTGATTTGAGGTTGTGTATCTGCTATTGTTGCTGAACAATCACTTGTAGAAGCTTGTTATTCATAGTGGACTTTTTGGAGTGGACCATTGGGTCCCGTGGTTTTTACCCTTTCACATTGGAAGGGGTTTTCCAAGTTAAAAATTGCTTGTCTCGTGCGTTGAAGTTTTGTTCTTGCTTAACTTACTTTTGTGCTCCATATATTGTGGTGTTTGTTGTGTCATTGTGTTCACTTCTCATAGATTTAATCAAATAGGGAGAACATGTGAATCTTTGGTTACTCTCTCTCTTCCATCAGATCCACATTTTCGTTGACATTGAACCATTAAGATAAATCATCTTAATTGTATTCATCTCCATAATTCAATCAAATCAAACACACAACCTATCTATGATACCACTTTGATTGGAGAGAAAGAGTAACCAAAGAATCTCATGTTCTCCTTATTTGATTGAACCTATGAGGAGTGAACACGATGGCACAACAAACACCACAATATTTGGAGAACAAAAATAAGTTAAGCAAGAATGAAACTTCAACGCATGAGACAAGCAATTTTAACGTGGAAAACCTCTTCCAATGTGAAAGGGTAAAAACCATGGGACTCAATGGTCCACTTCAAAAACTCCACTATGAATAATAAGCTTCTACAAGTGATTGTTCAGCAGCAATAATTGATGCACAACCTTAAATCGGCTAGCTATCATGAACAATTTCAAAGCATAACACAAAAGAGAGAATATAGAGATATAATTGAAATTAGGTATCAGTTATAGGGTACAAAACTGGAGTTCTAGAACTCAAATAAAAGATCTGACTGTTTAGATTGAAGGTCCAGACGTCCTCTATCTGTTGACCAAATATTAGCCCAATCAGACCACCGATAACCCCCCAATCTGCAGATGATCTAAGACTGACCGTTGCTCTTCATCCCAAGAAAATCCAGACAACAAACCCTATGTTCGGAGACCAATAACCAGAACTGCAAACCTCAAAACGTTAATCCAACCATTCAAAATGAAGAACCGATGTCTTCTACAAACTAACCAAAAATCAAGATCGGACTACATATGATGCTTCAATCAAATACTTGATCAAATCTACACACTCCACACACCTTTTCTCCAACTCTCTTCTCTTTTCTCATTTAACACCGCACGACTGCCCACATAAACACATTCTTCTTTTATATTGAAAGATTTGAAACCCCTAAGGGACTTGGGCTTCTTACTCATGGGCCAAATAAGTTTTGGGCTTCTCCACTTAGAAAGAGACCCAAAAACCCAATAATTCTCCCCCCTCCCGACTATGTGGAGGATTTTTCTATTCCTACAACGGAATAACATAACTCAAACTTTCCCTCTTGGTAACACTTTTGTCATCATATCATAAGCATTATCATTAGTGTGAATCTTCTCAAGTTCTAATAGCTTAGCATCTATAACATTTCATATCCAATGATATCTTACATCAATATGTTTTGATCTAGCATGAAAAGTTGGATTCTTACCAAGATGAATAGCACTTTAACTATCACAAAATAAGACATACATCTCTTGTTGAAAACCAAGTTCCTTCATAAATCTCTTCATCCAAAGTGACTCTTTTCTTGCTTCAGTTATCGCATTGAATTCTGACTTAGTAGTAGAAGGTGCAATACACTTTTGTAATTTAGATTGCCAAACCATTGCTCCACCTGCGAAAGTGATCAAATATCCTGAAGTAGACTTTCTTGGGTCAATATCTCCAGCCATATTAGAATCCACATAACCAAGTAGAATGGGTTTCTCATTCCCAAAATAAAGTTTCAAATGATTGGTTCCTCGGAGATATATGATGATCCATTTCACCGCATTCCAATGTTCCCTTCTTAGATTCGAAAGGAACCTACTGACAGTGCCAACATCATATGTTATATCTGGTCTTGTACATACCGTTGCGTACATGAGGCATCCAACAACAGATGCATAAGGAACTCGTTGCATATCCTCTTTTTCTTTTTCTGTTGATGGGCTTTGCTCTTTACTTAGGCTGAAGTGAGTAGCAAGAGGAGTACTTACCAAGACCTTTATTACCACTACATACATCACCTATTACATTCTTAAGCATTCATCTAGCAACTCAAAAGCTAACATATAACTCTATTACAAAATATTTGCAGCAAGGTAACACCCCCAAGACCTTACAGTTGTGACTGCTTTGTACACGTTTAAACCCCTGCCTCAGGCATCCCCTATCTCGTCATCATATAGTGCCCTGGCTTTACTTGGAATGACGCAAACAACATGAGCTGTAAGGCACAACAAGCATAATAGAATAAAGGTGACATGCTAAGGAAAGAGCCTTCTCCATACCACATCTGTTTCATGCCAATGCAACAACATATCATGCCATGTATAGTACGTGTTTTAGCCCCTAAATGCATAAACAAAAAGTAAATTGCATATATACTGTCCTTGGGGCCCACATAAGATGCACACATTGGAGCCCAAGTCTCTACATACAAACTTGCTAGCAGCCAAGCATAGGCTACTGAATCATTATTCTTGACATGCTCTTTATCACCTCATTTAACATCTCTTGCCATCATACATAACATATAACTGTCCTGGGTCTTTTTTACACAGTCTTATGCACCTCTCTTATCCTTCATAGCCACTTTTGCTCACCATGCAATGCAATATATAAGAAATGCAATTACTTCTACAGTATAAATGTGATGACAAGGCCCCCATAAACCAAGCATCAGGCCATGCTACGCCCACATAGGAACTCACATAGGCAAAATGCTTTAAATGCTCTAAATGCATATGGTCACCTATCGTACCCAAGTTGGCACTCAACGTCCAACTGGGTTATGCCAATGCGCACACTCCCCAACACACACAAAACATGTCCCCCCAATGAATGCAACCCAACCCCATGTGTCACAACAATATCATGATATGCACAATAACAAAGATGGGTGACTGGTAGTACTAGCTTTCATGGCCTGTCTGTGACTTGTCATAATGGTCGATAGTTGGCACCCATACATCCAACAATCGACTGTCACGACTTAGCTATTGACAACTAGTAGCTTTGTACCCCACACCCTTAAACACTCATAAACCCACACATAACATTCCCTTCGCAGGGAGACACAAATCCTTATGTCATTTGATCCTGACAAAAAATGCGTCATTCCTTAGGAACTTGAGGGCGATTCAAAACCCTCGTTGAGATTACAGGCATGGCTTAACTGGATTTAACGTTACAGGCCAAATAAATAAACTGGATCAGACAACTCAATATCAAAGAGGGTAGTGTAAGAAGAGCTTACAATTGAAATCAGAAGAAGGAATAACTCAGAATCTACAAGAAATTTAGGAGCTTGCCTCTTAATAGTGGATCTGACGATTTTTCTATAGAAAACACCAGTTCCTGTAAACCAAATATCAAATATTTTTACATAGGATTATTCTAAATGTTTTATCTTACTTGTGTGTAAAATTGTAGGAAAAAATGAGTAGCCACGTGCCCTCACGCGCCTCGAGAAGAGGACCCACACGCCTACATGCGCCTACACGCGCAGCCTTCCCCCATGCATGTACTACACGGGCCACCGTCTTCTCCGACGATAATGAGACAACTTCTCAGTTTTTCGGTCATATTTCCCTCGTTTTAGCTTCGATTCAACCCCTATTTTTTCCTACAACTCCTTTTCTTTCCTTTCTACAAGAATATAAGCTTAAACTGAACTTACCTCTATGTTTTCTAACAGTTTCAGCCTAGATTCTGGTGAAGTTTTGAAACTCTGGGAAGCCCGTTTCTCCCTCTTTCCTACACCGATTTCACTCATTCTTTTTGCAGAATTTCCCCCCTCTCTCTCAAGAATAGATTTGTCACCTCACAACCTCTCAACCTAACCCAATTTTGGCCTGAACTCACTTGACATAGCTTGGGTAACTTTGGTCCTATTTATAGAACTTTCCAGCTAATCACGTGTCGCCACCTTAGGGTCATTTATGAGGAGTCATCATGACTTCCAAGTGGCCAATAACTTACACTACAAGAAAACAGTGTATTTGAGACAGATTTTGAGACGGATTTTCGATTTGAGACGGATTTTGGTCCGTCAGTAAAATATCCCTCGGTAAATTTGAGACGGATTTTGAGACGAATTTTAGACGGATTTTGAGATGGATTTTTTTCCTCTCTAATTGAGATGGATTTTGAGACTGAATTTTTCCGTCTCTAATTGAGACGGATTTTGAGACGAATTTTTCGGTCTCTAATTGAGACGAATTTAGAGAAAGATTTCCGTCTCTAAATCCGTCTCAAATTTTAAAAAAAATTAAAAAAATTTATCGCATTATGAGACAGATTTTAGATACAAAAAAAATCTGTCTCTAAATCCGTCTCAAATTTAGATATAATTAAAAAAAATAAAAGATTTTTTTTTAAAAAAATTAAAATTCAACCTAATAACAATTACAAATAACATATCATGCATACAAATGCATACAAATAACGTCTACAAATCCATAATCGTCTACAATTCTATATTATATATCCATACAAATAATGGATCATGCTAATGATCCGAAGGGTTTTGGGGCGACGAAGATGAAGAACAGTGATGTAGTCTATCTTTAATAGTCGAGATTCGCTGGTTGAAGGGTTCTGTTGCTGCCCGAATAGCTTCTTGTATCTGATCTGATAGTGAGACGGACGACGACGACTGTGGCGGTGGCTGTGGTGTCGGTACATAGTAGGAACCGGGGATTATATGTGCTTCTGACCCCATTCCATAAACACGACCATTTTTCTTATCGCCTGCAACCTCCAACCATAAGGATCTATCGTCAATAACTGGGTGTGAGGGCTGGCCAACATCACTATCTTTTGAATGGGCAACAGCTGATGACTGTGATGATGCCTCGTGTTGTCGAGTCTGAAAATTAGCCTGCAAGCGTCATGGATACATGTATGAAATACATTATACTATAAAAAGGCCAATTAAGCATAATAAAATAATATAAAGACACAAGTAATGTATACTTACATAAGTATCCTCGGACCTCCTATCAATGAATCCGGAATTGTCTTTCCTTCTATGTGTCACGAGGAACAACTTAGCTTGTGTAGGTGGGCGACCAAATTGTATTGACTACAAAGACAATTACTAACTTTTGTTGTCTTGACTAAAAAATATATTTTGTTGTGATTTGATTCACTTGCAGAAATTACTAACTTTTTATAACCCTAGCTTAAACAGATAGACAAAAACCCATTCAGGAGAGCTCCTGTTGCCCTCTTCTCTAATGCACTTAACTTTTACCGCATTTGTTCATTTTTTCTGCATGCTTTGGCATGTGCACGCCTTAATTATGAGATCATAAATCAGAAAACAAGTTATATCATACACAGCCAATAGAAATACATGGTAAGGATTGATACTTATTTGAGTTCCCAGCCTTCTGCACGCCTGATTTAAACAACCTAAACCACATAAAAGACAAATATTAGTAATGAGATTAAATACACCAGAATCTTTAGAAGAAGTCTAGATGATACATACCGGTTGCTGAAAATATCCAAAGAGCCGGTGACCATTATCCGTGCATTATTCCTAGCCTGTGTCAATTAAAGAATGTTACCACACATGATTCAGATGTGGTAGAACTCAACCAAAAACTCAACATTTATCCACTTAAAATAGCTTGACCATAACTTGAATCATAGTCAACCTAGTTAAGTTACAAAGTGAAACAACATAAGAAATAAATCAATGTAGAACATAATTCATGCAAATGCAAACCACTCATGTGGAATTTAATTCACATGTGACCAAGTAAATATAAAATGATCAAAAACACAAAAATGTGAATGCATAAGAATAAGGTGTTCAGTTATCCCCCCACCAATTATTTCTTTTGTAGATTTTATAACGAGCCATTGAGTTTAAAACAAACATCAAAGAAAAACCAGAAATGATGGGGGGATAAGCATTGCAGAGGCCACTTAAATGAACCCAGAGACAAAAGAAGATAACAAGTTGACTTGTACAACTAAAACTAGTGATATAGCAGGTCCAGTCAGGGATGGAGGATTTGACAATTTGGAATTTGGATTGGCAGAATATGCTGAAGGAGAGGCTCCAAGAACTTTCAAAACCTACAAAGGATTCCAGACACAACAAAGTTCATCTATAAGATAACAAATTTAATGAAGTATCTAACTCAATGCATTAGATACTTCATAAAATCACAACAAAATTCATCTCATATATCTCAACTAGTCATTATACTATAATTTCATCAAACAAAAAATATCATTTTAGTGATATTATAACAAAAAATATATTAATAAGAGATAAATGAAACTAGAACATGCAAATGAAGAAGCGACAGTAACATATCCTATGTAAACAATATATTATCAGATAATGTTTAGTCCTCCAATTTCAATAACTTTATAAATAGTCCCAGTGTGTCGCCCCTTCAACCAAAGCATTCCTTTTACATTTAAGAAAAAATATTTTTTGATTATTTGACTACATAATTTGTGCGTATGTTTACTGACAAGTCAAAAACTCCATTCAAAGTTGGAAAAAACACAAATGCTACTATACTAGTATTTGAACATTTAACAACCCCCCCCCCCCCCAAAAAAAAAAAAAGATTAAAAAAGTTTCCAACGTTTGGAAATATATATAAAAAAAAAACTAATTTCCAAATGTTTGACTACAGTTACATAGTTGATTATGAGTTCCTTTTGCCTTAACCAAAAACTAAAAAAACAAAAAAGAAACCACAATTTTCATATGTAACTAAAACTCTTGATTACTCCAAACAAAGTTTTCAAATAGCAACCTAACATGATATATACACACACACTAATTGCTGTTAAAATTATATGAAGTAACAAATCAGAATGTTTGTTCAGGACCACCCAAACAAATCCAATTAATTACTTTAATAGATTTATATATTTAAAGAAAAATAAATTGAATTGATCAGTTCACCAATTTGATGAGCTAATATTTATTTTATTTCATCACAATATTTTTCATACTATTTATTTTAATTTTAATCTATTTTATTTCATTACTAGATGTTTCCCAAACAATACACTGAGATTTACAATATAAATTATTATAACTCTCTAATTAACTTACATTTGAAAATACATATTAAATTACCGAAACATCAACACTGAACAAAGATTGAGATCGATTACTAATTTATAGAAAGTTAGGTAACAAAGAATCCCTTTTCTAAAGATATAATTCAATAATTTCAAATTAATTCATAAAAACAACTTAAAAATGAGTCACTTAAACCAAATCATCTAGATGAAAGAATGTTTGTACATATACATACATACATTAAATATACATAAATCTTAAACGCTGTATGTATGTAAATCTTAATATACATACATACATCTTAAACCAAATTTGTATACACACAAAAATTTAATTCCAGCAAACACACAAAATCAAAATATAAACAATATTCCAGCAAACATTAATATACATACAGCAATCAGTATTCTAGCAAACATACATACAGCGTACATACATTTAATATACATAAATGAGCAGCAAACACACAAAATATATGTATACACACAAAAATGAGCAGCGAACACCATCGTTTCTGGCGTACATACATACATACACAGAAATATATATATATATATATATATATGTAAACACACACAAAATACATACACATATACCAGAAAGTGGCATTGGCAGGGGCGACCGGGGATGGTGAGGGCGGCGACGACGAGCGACAGAGGCTGAGGGAGAAGGTGAGGGCGGCAACGGTGAGCGGCAAGACCGAGGGTGGCGACGGCAAGCGCGGGCAAGCGACGAAGCTGAGGGCGACTAGGCTACGACGGCGAAGGACTGCAGCCAGCAAGGAAGCGGTGAGGGTGGGCGAGGGCGACGAAAGCGAGGGTGCCTATGGCGAGTGGTGAGGGACACAGAGAGGGCCTTGGCAGGGGAGATGGGAAAATATGATGGGTTTGCAGGAGGGAGGGAAATGGAAAATTTTTGAGCGGGGGGGAAGGAGGGGATTTCGAGATTAACAGGGGGAGGGATGGGTTTGCAGGGCGCATGGGAAACAGGAGAGAAGAAGGGATGGGTTTATAGGTAGGTTTTTTTATTTTCTTATTATTTTTGTAGGTGATGGTAATAGGCTTGCAGGGGAGGGGGATGTGCTTGCATGGGAGGGAAAAAAATTTCCGGGGGGGGGGGGGGGTTGTTCAATACGTGAAAATATTTTATTATTTTATTAATATTTTTTTACATATCTAAAATTTATTATAAAAATACTGTAATAAAATTAAAAAAAATATTCATATGCACACATTTTGCCTTTCATGTTTTATAAGAAATAAAATTTGATGGTTTATTATTTGTATTTATAAATAAATTAAAACTAAATAAATATTTTTAAATTATAAAAATTAAAATGACGTAATTTTGTAATTTAAGTATAACATCATAAATACAGGGATACTCATACATATAAAACATTAATAATTATGTATGGGTAATTTATAAATAATTACTCACATATTTGTAACATTTAAAAAGCGTATTTTTTAAGATAATAATAATAATATTAATAATTTCATATGTTAAAAGGTAACATATTTAAAATATTATATATTGATATGTTATTTATTTATAAACTTATAACTTATTTATAGGCTTATTTAAAAATTAAAATTTTTTAAATTTATGTTTTAAGTACACTATTCATAATATTATGAATAATAATTAAATATATGTGTTTGTTCTACTAATTGGATATAAATAAAAAGGATAATAATAGTATCAAAATTAACTGTCTAACTTGTTTGTTGAATTAATAAAAAATTAAAATATCAAAATACATTATTACATAAATGTACAAGCTGATTATGTTTGATATATATAAAGTATACTATTAATTCAAAATCTTAATACAATATTCAAAATATATTGATATAAGATCAAAATATAAACATATGCACCTGAGGAAAAAAGTATTAGAATAATTTTAAATTATAAAAATATTATATTAAGATAATAATATACTTATAAAGGCAATCAATTAATTAAAATGTTATACTAAAAGAATAATATATGTGTCACTTTAAAATTAATTGATGACTCATTGAATATACGTGCTATATTAGTATACAAATTGATATGAATAATTGAGAAATTTCATGAAATTAAGATAAATAATTTATATAATTAAATTACTGGCTCAAATAAATCTGTTAAGTAACTAATTATAATCTTGTTGTACAAAAAAAATATAGTTATCGTTCTATTTTCTAACGAATTATTTACTTTTTCTATTTCAATGACTAATAAGATTATTAAATAAATTATAATTAGATTTAAATTGTTCCAATAGAATAAATCAACGAGTAGAGTGCTAGCCTAGCCTAATTAAATTGTTATGTAATCCTTCAATTCTATAATGTATAAAATTTAATGATATTAGTTAAATATAATCAATATGAATTAAGTATTTATAATTAAAAAATTATTTTATTATTTCAGATATTAATTAAAATAAACATATATTAGTAAAGTACCTCAACCATATGAATTTCATTTACTTATTATTTAGGATTACTTCGAAACCAAATTATTCTGAAAGAATTTTTAAAAGAAAATTGATTAAACAAACAGAAATTAAAAATTATTATTAACTAATAAAAGGTCTTATTTTTAGTGTTAACTGTGTAATATATCAAGATTTTAAATTTTGATGTATTTTTCTTGGTTTCATCTTTTTACTTTAAGAATACTATTTATATTTAATATATTAATGTCATTCTATCATATAATTGAGTAAGACAAGTATATAATCAATTGACACCTTAAATGTTTATGTTTTATTTCATTACAAATAAAAAATTAATCAAGTACAATAAAGTCATGCATTAGTTGATTAATTTTAAGTCACAACAAATATTTTTATCAACACATTCTATTAATGATATATTGATATTATTAAATAATATCAAGTTTGATTCTTTTATATTAAACAATATCTTTATAAAATTATGGATCATTTTATTAATGTATTTATAAACAAATATCTTCAAACTTATGAATTGTTTTCTTAATGTGGTTATAAAAAAATATATTTAAAATTATGTATAATTTGATGAGTAATCAAGATCATGTTCGATATATACTACATAGATATTAATTTATAGGGAAATATATAGTCTCATTATATTTGTTTGATATATATATTATTAATCTTAATTTAAAATGTTATTACAAAATTCAAAGTAAATACTAAAAACATATGCATGTAATTTAAAAATAGAAACATATATATGTATGTGAAGTGCTACTAAACTATAGTGGACGAAAAAAAAATAAAAAAACTAGTATTTCATACTTTTAAGCAAATGATTAATTAATTATGCCAAAACTCAAAGTTATTGAGTGAAATGACAAATATTAATTAATATATGCTAAATAAATACTTAAGTAGAATTTAAAAAAGTTATCATTTAACTACTAAATCTATGTTAGAAATAGTTTTAAGTTTAAATATTATTAACAATAAATTATTTATTTTATATGTAAAATATATACAAATTATCTTTTAAACAATTACTTTATTTATTGATTTTTATAATATTAAAATATAAGTTTCTTTTACATTTAATAAATATTACCGATAGTTAACTATTACATAGTTCATATATTTTTTATATTTTTATACACATAAATATAAATTAATATTTTGGGCTCATCTTAACTTAATATATTAATATCAATTATTTATTTTTTATTTATATTTAATTTTTAAACTTAATATATATTTTTAATCTTAATATATATATATATTAAATTTGTTATATATTTTGGAGTTTTTTTAGTTTTGTAGTTCTTTTTATTTTATCACTTAACATATTTTTTATATATTTTTAATTAGAGACGGATTAATATTCGTTTCTAAATCCGTCTCCAATTTGAGACAGATTAAATCTATCTCAAAATTCGTCTCTAATTTAAGACGGATTTCGAAACGGATATTAATCCGTCTCAAATTAGAGACGGATTAAATCTATCTCAAAATTCGTCTCTAATTTAAGACGGATTTAGAAACGGATATTAATCCGTCTCAAATTAGAGACAGATTTTTATCTGTCTCTAAATCCGTCTCTAATTAGAAACGGATTAAATCAGTCTCAAAATCTATCTCTAATTTAAGACGGATTTAGAAACGAATATTAATCCCTCTCAAATTAGAGACAGATTTTTTTCCGTCTCAAAATCCGTCTCAAAACAATCCGTCTCTAATTTGAGACGGAAAAAATCCGTCTCTAAATTGTTGTTTTCTTGTAGTGTTCATGCCACATACCCCGCCATCTATATGCCTTGGTTTGTGTGCCTCATTATTACTTCCAACGGCCTATTATGTCGGTTTGTTTCTTTAATGACCCAATTACGAGTTTCCAACAATTATACCTTGGCTCGAAACTTTGCACTATTATAGTTGGCCCTAAGTCTTTATGCTATTGCACCTTGACCTGAACTTTCCAGAATTACACCTTTACCCGAATTTCAATAATTAAGATTTTGCCCTCGAACTTTCATGATCCTTTGGAGATATTCTATTTCCTTGAATATGCAAAATCTAGGGTATTACATCAACTCCATCGTAGCTTCCTCATCGCCGCCTTTAACTCTCGCCGCTGCTAAATGTCCCTCTCACATAGTCCTTGCCATTTCAAACCCATCGCCTTAGCCTTCTCAGTGTCGTTGCCCCCTCAGCCCCCTAGCCCTCGTTGGCTCGCCCCCCTGGCCCCCTCACCCTCGGTCATGTGTTTGGTGGCATCCCTAGGAACCATGTGTTTATATTAATTAGATGTGCTAATGAGCTAATTAATTTTTTGACTAGCTTCTTTCATACTTAATTCAATTGTTTAACCTAACTAATACGAGATTTCTGAGCTCATAATTTATCTGGTAGCTACTAAATGTCCATTCTGAATAGCTTCTTCTACACTTAAAAATAACCATTCTTTAATCTGATATCATGAAAATCCTGGGCTTATAATTTTGTCTGGGAGTTATCATGTGATCCATTCTTTAAGCTGAACATCAATTATTTAAAGGGTTTTCTGCTGTTAGTTTTTATCAAATCTGTCTATTCCTCCGATTTACTTTCAAATTCTGCTTATTTTCTTCTTCTCGAGATTGTCTTGTAATGGGAAAGTTTTATGCCAAGTATTAGGGTGGATCTGGTAGGATGCTTCATACTTCTTGAGTTAATTACTTGCCGATTTATTAACAATTACTTGTTTTCCAGCAGTATGCATATCCCACTATTTTCTATCGTATTCTTAGCTGTCTAATTCTTGCAGTCAATCCTGATTTATTAATTATAGAGTGAGTATGTAAAATCGAGTGTGAAAGTAATGTTTTCATGATCACCTTTGCCTAGCTCAGCTACTTTTTTTTTTTAGACAAATAAAATTTTTCTGGTCTTTCATGGAGTATGCACGAGTCATTTTCACAGAAAATAGCTGTTTTTTTTTAAAAAATTTTGTCGCTCATGAGGCCAATTGATGTACTTCTTTCAAGAGCATTGTAGGCCTCTCGCTTTTTATATCTCTTCGTATGGTTGAAAAATGTGTGCTAGACTGCTAGTAAGTCCTGCACTTTGTGGTTCCTTCAAAAGCTGTTTCTGATCTGAGGCTTACCATTTTCTTCAGTAAAGAGAATACCTCTTTTGGATCTTTGGGCAAACTTCATTTGCTGTCAACCCAATTTCTCAGGGCTGCTTTCTTGGCTGATTGCTGTTCTAGATTTGGGGGCACAACTGCTTCTTCCTTATCGGCAGTGATCTTTTGCTCTGCATGGTTATTTTTTCTGTTTCAGAATTGGTTACTAATTTAATCTTCTTCTCCGTTCATTTGCCTAATGCATTTCATGCTAGACACCTTAGATTTTCAGAGTAATTTTTGGCTAAAACTAACCAACAGGAGTTTTAGCCACATAGCAGGTGGGCCATGAGTTCCTTGACCCTCAAAGGAAAACCTTCTGAGCATACACATTCTGTGAATTCTAGTACACCTCTTACTTCTTTGATCTCCAATGTCAACTCGGGTACGTTTGTCTGTTGATTACGTAATTGTTTCTTTATTTATTGTTCTTTAATTGTGTTTAAATGCTAATTTGCTTTTTCCTTGAGGGATTCATTTTTTGTTGCATGTCTGCACGTCGGCTAGGTGTTCTTTTATGGGTTTGACATAAATGAAATGTTTCAAAATCATGATTGAAAGGAAAGTTTAGTTGTTTAAAGGGGAGTCTCCTATTTGTTTATTGTCGACAACAAATTAGAACAGCAGGAAAAAAGGTTACAATGCCTTTAGAACAAAGATTCACCACATTGTTCGTATTTTGTTTTGTTCTCATCAAAAAGGAAATATTTTCTCCTAATGCTCCTTTTGTTCAACTGTATTTATTTGGAAGGGAAATTGGCAATTTTGTTTTTGGTTTTATTTTTTGGCTGTGTGTGACATCAAATAAAGAATACCTCAAGTAGAATTGAGCGTTAATATGGACATTTTATAAAGGGGAACTGCTATTCGAAACCTCCACCTTATAATAATTGACCAACAGTGGCAATGAAAGAAATTAAAGCTGCCATAGAAATCTGAAAATAGTTTGATTCAATTGAATATGCAATCGACCACTTCTTCCATGACTGGCTGATAATTTATTATTTTGCTGAAAATTGTCTCAAATTCGAACTTTTATCTTTTTTAAAATGATGACCTATAACCATAGATGGTATCAAAGGGTGTTGCCACCGATGTACGAAAGAAGAGGGTCAGACAAAAAAAATAAGAATCCTCTATTTATCAGAATGCTTTCACACTGGAAATTCATGCATAAAATCCAAAAGTTGATTCTAGCTAGGAAGCTTCAACACCTCCAAAAAAAAAAATTATACAAAAAGTATAGAGAAGCCTACTTGTAACGAGCTGACCAGCTGGTGGCACGTTACCAATCCAAAATCTTAGGGAATTTTTTCTCCGTTTATTTATTCAATTTCCCCTTTACCCGACTAGAACCACCCAAGTTCTAGTTTTTTATTTCTTAGCTGCCCAGGTTTACAATTGTCTGATGCTTTAAATGGGTTCTTGTGTTTGATTAGGGTTCAAAAACTGATGAAACCAATAGGAGGGTGTCTTCATTTACAAAATTTTCAAAAACTTATTTCCTCTTTCTTCAATATAAACAGAAACAAATGAGGCTAAAATTTGGAAGGTTGATGTTTGAGTAAGCCTCCTGGAGAAGTTTGTATTAAATTGATAATTATTTATTTTGGATGCTTGGTGTATATGAAAAACACTTATTCTTTCAACAACAAACTCATTTTAATTAAAATTTATGCCGTTTATTCTTCTGCATCTTCCATTTTTATTAAGTGAACTTGTTGGTAATTATTGCTTTCCCCACCTTAGCCCACTCTTTCTTGTATTTAAGCCCCTGGGTGCTGGTAGATTGGAAATGGGATTAGATTAATTTTCACATAATGGGACTGTTATAGATTGCTTGTATCAGTAGCAAAAGACAAGAACCAAGAATATATTCTTTTAGTTGTTTTTTGACCTAGTTTCTAGGCAGGTATTTGTGCATGCAACATTTTAGATGATGCAGTTGTTTCACTTGCACTTTCCCCCCCTTTCTTGAAAGCTATTTCAATCTCTAGATGTAATTGACGTATTGACTCCATAAGTTATTATTTCAGTTTTACTTTCTTGCAATGACTACAGAGATGGATAGTTCTCGTGCAATGCCAGTCCATGTAAATTCCAGTTCAGATACAGCAGATCAACCTGCTCCTGTGTCCCCTACATCAACTGATGGCTGGGGAGAACTTGAAAATGGACTTCATGAAGAGCATGAAAGTGATAAAGATGGATGGGATGATATTGAGCCACTTGAGCAGCCAAAGCCATCTCCAGCTCTTTCAAACATTCAAGCAGCACAAAAGCGGCCTGTCTTACAGCCCAAGCCACCAGGTAATAACATCCTTTTCACTTGTAGTAGGGCTTGTTTGCAAACATTAACTTCAATAAGACACATTAACAGTAATTCGTGCCTCATTATCTTGACTGTTTGATCAAAATGGAGGCTCCAACTAAAAATGTATGTGCACGAACAATCTTATAGATAGTTTAAGAAACTTGATGAAAATGTTTGGGCAAGTGTATCTGCATGAATATGTATCTTATGGTACACTTATGCACAAGTTGCCCTAAAATAGCAGATATAGTCACTACAAGAGTTTTGATTTTTTCCGGCGGTGAAAAAACCGTCGGAAAAAGTAAAAAAACCGCCGGTAAAAGTTTTACCGGCGGTAATTATAACCGCCAGAAATACCTCTGTCGGAAAAACTTTTTGGCGGTTGAAAACCGCCGGCAAAGTTTTTACTTTTCCCAGCGGTTCTCGGCGGTATTTCTAAACCACCGATAAATAGTATTTTCCGGCGGTTTTAAAAAACCGCCGGCAAAGTTTTACCGAAAGGTATTGCCGGCGGTTAAAAAACCGCCGACAAAGTCAAATAAAGTAATAAAATTGCCGGCGGTTTTCACAACCGTCGGCAAAAATCAACCATTTTTTTTTAAATATATTCCTTGTTGGTTGATGCAGCAACCTACATGGCTTTCGATAGCAGGCAGTGAAACAAGAGGGCCAGCTTTATTTATATATCATTGAAAATAAACATGAACAGAGTGATGTGTTCAAATTTGACCAGAATACACAGATCTAGCAGGGTGGTAGCTTTGCGTAACCCTGCTAGATCTGTGAATAGATTCTATAAATAAGTTTAAAAAAAACAATGAGAAAGTAGGGGAAACGAGAGCATTATTGTCCTAGCATCACCATAATATGATATGCTGATATATATGGACTTTTTAAACAAAAAGAATCATAATAAAAAATATAAATAATAATAAAGCCAAATTCAGAAACAAAACCCAAAAAACATAAAACAGCTAATAAATATGCAGGTATATCAGAACAACCTGGTGAGCTTTTAATTTGGCTGAGATGCTGGGAGGAATCCTTTTCACCTTTCTCCCTAACAACATTTACTATATAACCAGTTAAAGCATCACCCAGAACTTCAACACTAGCACCTTCAGATAAATTGCCATCAGAGATTGTTGAACTCATAAGCACAGACTTCCGCGAAAATTGTGCTTCCAAACACTTAAGACGTTCTTGGCATTCCTAAAATGTATATCATATCATAAAATTAGGACACAAGAAGAAAAAGAAGTTTAGGTGAATCATGTATTTAGATAGAAAATACCTTTTCGATTGCTATTTTTCTTTTTGTCTCTTCCCCTAACTTAGCATCATCAATGATTCTTCGGATTTTCTTTTTTCGTTTTCTTCTAGAACTGATAAACAAGGAATCATTGTTAAGAGAGTTATCAGATAGAATTGCAAAAGCCAATAAAATAACTTGGTAGAATATAGAAATCAGAGTTTAAGATAGGAATTCACAGCAATGCACCTAAACCAAATAGAAGAGTTCCTACAAAAGTTAAAGGCAAAGCCAAGATATGAAGTATAGAGTGACACCTAATAGATGCAAATTTCAACCATGTGGAGGAAGCTTACAAATTCACTTCTCAAAGTAAATGCCCAATAAAACATAGGAGATGTGGTGAAATTAGAAGCCATTACATTAAAGAAGAATAACCAAGACATCGGAGGAAGCTTACAAATTCACTTCTCAAAGTAAACGCCCAATAAAGCATAGGAGATGTGGTGAAATTAGAAGCCATTACATTAAAGAAGAATAACCAAGACATCTATAATTCCCAACACAAACTCAGAACATTAAAAACTAATTTATAGGGTTTAAGAAATAATTTTTTGGTTTCTACATTCCATGTTTTTGAATATGGTGAATCATCAAACCTTAATGTGTATGCTTGATTTACATACCTCCCTTCAGAGGACAAAGCCTTTGAAAAGGCTTAAATACCTTGTACTAGGCTTGGCAAATGATTTCCCCCAGAAGGAAACTGTCAGGCCCCTCTTAGAATCATTCTCAGAAGAGAAGGGTTCCAAAATGAATTTCCACAAAAATATATTTAACTCACAGTTACCAGGAATGTGGTACAAGAATGGATACATGGTACATCTATATGCTAATTTTATGCTACAAAGAAGGTAGGCTTAACTAGTTCATTATTTCAGGTTGTGCTACAATTTATAATTGTACTCGAGTTGAAATTAGATAGATTGATATTTCACTGTTATAGAAGTTGGTTTGTGTTATTTTGTATTGAATTATTTTCTATGCTCTTGTACAACTTATGGAATCAAGAATATTAAGCGAATGAAGTTAGGCTTGAATAAAATTCAAAATGCAATATAATATAAGAGAAAGGTGAGGAAAGCTTGGTAAGCAAGCTTTCTTTTCTCTAATCTCCTTTGAAAATTATTCCAACTTTAATTTTCTTCCCTAGTTTTTAATTGTTTAATCATGCACTGCTTGAGATCCGCATTCGTGGGGATCAGATCACATTCCTTGCCATCTTGGGACACAAAACAACACGGCTTCCGATAGTTATTTGAACCTAAAGTAGAACGTGTACAAGAGGCACACTGAGCAATAGGCAAATTCACACACTAATCACTTAGCCCTCTTCTTCCCCATGAAACTGAACAAAAAGAGAGCATCTTACCCTCTCGTTATCAATTCTTTTTCTTTCCTGGGAAACAAAACCAGCATACGTCCGAGACAAACACACAATTGCCTGTCTGAACCAAAGACAAGCGAGAAAGGCAATCATGAATACTTAATATATAACTTCCAAGGTCTCTCCCTCTTGCATTTTCAAATCTAGGTTCCAATCCAAATAATATTACTGCTTTAATTAAGTATTCTCTAATTAGATGTGTCAAATATTTGATTTTATGTGAATTACGAATATATGTTATAAAAATGTGTAATAATGAAAAAATATTTTATATAATAACTAGTATTTCTCACCAATCAATTATTTCCAACCATTTAATTGTTGTATAAACAATTCAATAACATCTAGTAATTTCTCAAATAGCATAAACAGTTCAATTGTAATTTAAATTAACAGTGTCCAAATGAATAAGTAATTTCTCAATAGCATAAACAATTCAATGAGACAATGACATCGAGAAAACTGAATCAGAGATACAACATCAAGTAATTTCTCAAACAGCATAACAGTTCAATGATAAAACATCGAGTAATTTCTGTAATGGCATAAACAGTTCAATAGCATTTCAAATGAACAATCCGAGAAATCCAAATGGATACCTGAGGCGGAGATCAAATCTTGTCACGTCCTCGTCGGAAATGTTCATAGGCGGAGTTCTCAGGCTTCGTCGGTGCTAGAAATCGCTGGGAGAGGAAATGAAATGACTGGAAACAGAGAGAGAAAGAGATAGCGAAGTTAGAGGAAATGAAATGACTGAAAATAATATATGTGAAATAACAGTCAGAGAGAGAGAGAAGCAAGAGCGATCGAGAGGCAGTTAGGCAGCGAGGGCGAGCACGATCGAGAGTGAGCAAGCGAGGACGAGAGCGAGAGTGACTGAGAGTGAGCGAGCGAGGGCGAGGGTGAGGGCAAGAGTGACTGACAGTGAGTGAGCGAGGGCGAGGCGAGCGAAATGCAGCAGCGAGAGAGAGCAAAATGCAGCGGCGAGATCGAGCGAGAGAGACACAGCGAGGCGCAAGCGAGAGAAGGTTAGGGTTTGCAGAGGGGAATTTTAGAACTGAAAGGGTGAGGGGAAGATTTGGGCGCGGGCGGGGGGAATTTTGGGAGCATTATATATAAGTCGTATCCTCGGCGGTTTTCAAACCGCCGGGGATGTATCTAAATCAGCGGTAATTTTAAAATCGCCGGGGATGGGTTAACATCACCGACGGTTTATTAAAACCGCCAGAGATGTGTATGGCATATCCGGCAGTTTTGAAAACCGCCGGCTATTGTGTTAAATCCTCGGCGATTTCCTAAACCGCTGGGGATTGTGGTGTTTTCCCGACACTTGCTCAAACTGCCGGGAAAATTTTGCTGGCAATACCACTTCTTCTTGTAGTGAGTCTAGGTACCTAAAACAATGGCCGGCGGTGTTTACAGCCATATTCTTGAACCTCTCACAGTTGATCAATAAATACATATTCTTGAACCTCTTGCACAGTATATCTATGATTGATGGTTTGCTTTAGTAATGTCTAAATTTAATTTGACTTGCAATCAAGTGAATAATATGGTTATGACTTGTAAAAAGGTGATCCATATTCACAATAAAACAACACTCCTATCATTTGTTGTATAGATTTAATGGTGTATCTTCGTATTGTTGGTAGTATGCAATATTTGAATGCTTTTTTATTATCTGTATCTATGTTTTTTTTTTTTAATTATTGTATCCATTTTTGTATGCTTGACTTTGTAAGTGCTTAGAAATAGATGTTCCACATATTCTATTCAAGAAATTTTTTTAGCATGTGTATTACATGAGTGAACTACTTGCTATGAAATAACCTTTGCTTTGATTTTGTTTTGTTTTATTTTTTTAAACTTTTACTTTGTCTTAACATTACAGAAGAAAGACAGTTTAGGATTCGTTGATAGGAGGTCCGAGAATACTTATGTAAGTATACATTACTTGTGTCTTTTATATTATTCTATTATGCTTAACTGGCCTTTTGATAATACAACTTATTTCATGTATCTATGATGCTTGTAGGTTGACTTCCATACGCGGCAACATGAGGTATCATCATAGGCATCGGCATTTGGCCAGTTGAAAGATAGTGACATTACCCAGCCCTCGCAACTAGCTATTGACGAGAGATCATTATGGTTGGAGGTTGCGAGCGACAAGAAAAAGGGTTAGGTTTTTTGGGATGAGGTTAGAAACGCATGTCATCCTTGATTTCTACTACGTACCATCGCCACCACCATTGCTATTGTCGTTGAGCTCATTGGCAGAGTAGATTCAAGAAAACTATTAGGGCAATTATGAAAACCATTCACCATCGCCTGTCAACCATTGAATCTAGGTTGCCTTCCCTGCCGCTGTCTTCATCATCGTCGCCCCCAAATCCTTTGGATTATTAAGAGGATTCGTTATTGGTATGGATGATAGATTTTACGATTTATTTTTACTATTTATGGACGTGTTATTAGTATGGATGATATATATTCATAATATTTATGGATGATGTGTATTATTCTATGGATTTATTGTATGGTATGGATGATTTTTTTTCAATTTGTATATTGTGTTTATCAAGTTTAATTTTGAAATTTTGAAAGAAAATAAAATTTATTTTGTTAATTATATTTAAATTTGAGATGAAAAAATCCATCTGAAAATTACGGGAAAATCGGTTTGGGGAAGGAAAAATCCCTCGCAAATTGAGATAGAAAAATTGTCTCAAAATTCGTCTCAAATTTGAGACAAAAAAAATCCATCTCAAATTTTGCGACGATCGTTTTTGGATGGACAAAAATCCGTCTCAAATAAAAAATTCGTTTCAAAGCCCATCTCAAAACGACTATTTTCTTGTAGTATGTATCTCGTTCCTCAACTGAAGCTGAGTATCGTGCCTTGGCCCCCACTGCCAATGAACTCACTTGACTTACGTAACTTTTGTTGGATTTTTGAGTTTCTCTTTCTCTTCCTGCTCTCCTATTTTGTGATAATCAAGAAGTTGTTCATAATGTTACTAATCTGGTCTTCCATGAATGCACCAAGCATATAGAGCTTGATTTCCATTTTGTTCGTGACAAAATCTTAGCTAGTCAGGTCAAGCTTCTTCCTATTCGATCTCATCATCAGTTGGCAAATGTGTTTACCAAGTGTCTGCCTCGTTCCCAACTTTCTCCATTATTGTCCAAGATGACCATCCTTAATTCTCATGATCCATTTTGAGGGGGCGTAAGAGAGTATTTGTGTTTTAATTCATTGTATTTTATTTTGGAGCTTTGTACATTAGTACTTTAGTTGTTGTTAGTTTCTATTTTGTTTTTTATTACTTCTTTTTCAGCCGCTATTACTGAACAATGGCATTTTTGTAATATTGATATATTAATTTTAGGGTTACTATTTAAATGCTGAGATCTCAAGAATGGAAAGATTGATGAGACTATTATCTTTTATTCCTTTTCTCTGCTTTGTTACAGTGAACTAAAAGCAGCAGATCTAAGAAACTAATCTAAAAAAAACACCAATAATTACACAATTAAGAGATCAGAGATTCACACCTTGTAGGTAATATCCCATGGCATACAACCAAGAAAATCAATTATAAAATGAGACTTTAGATACCTGTCACAAACATGCCCGTACCCCTAATTAAAACGTTAACCAAAACATACAACAAGAAGCGAGTATAATATTAGATAAGTAAGAATTGACCGAACGGCAATCGGAGTGCGCTTATAGACCATTTTGTATGAAAGACTATCTCTGTATGCTACAAAGAATTGAAAAACAATATCGAGGAAAAAGAAAACTTGACTAGCAATGTCCAAGAAGAAGAGGTTCCTGGGCAGTCCCCTGAAGAATCCAAACTCCATTAGAGTGAAGAAAGACGAGTAAATTGCCCATATCAGTATGAAGTTCTCCCATGCCCGATACCACTTGCATTGTTCCTTCAAGAATCGTTATTCAAATTTCAAAAATTCATGAATGGATTAGCAATGATCCTTTTTTGCCAGTATTGATTTTAATTGTCTAGTCTAATTTTACAGCTCTACTAGAGTAGAGGGTGAAAAGCAAGACCAATTAGTCCTAGTATTTTCAATTGATTGAACTGGGCCCTATACCAAGTGAGAGGCCCAACCTATATTTTAGTTCTAGTATCGTTTAACATTTGCTTCTTAGGTAGATCTCACCCGCAATACTTGACACATTTTTGTAATTTAGGTTGCCTCCTTGGCCATAACAAGGACACTTGCTATGTTTGCTTATCAAGCATCCCATGATAAATTATAGTCATGGCATGGCCCTTTGGCCCTTTGTCCGTTTGTCCCTTTTTTTTTTTCTGGTCATATTCAAGCATGTTTGACTAAGCTTCAAAATTAATATTACTTTTAAGTAACTTTGTATTTCTATCTATATTTCGTGAAAATAATTACTTTTTTATGTTAATCTTCTTGTAAGTGTTTGATACAGACTTTATAATATAATTGGTAAAAAGCAAAATAACATAAAAGGTCAATATCGAGTTCGAATTGATGAAAGCTTCTAAATACTATTTAAAAACGAGATATTTTCACGATAATCAATTTATTTTCAACTTATCTACATGTATGTGTGTGAGCCGTGTATACCTGTTACTAGGACGAATGACGAAGCCTTGTGAAAGGTCCTTTAGGCCATCGATGAGGCTCTGTCTGCTAAATCTCCAGCAAATTAACTCGACTCCCAACTCGTTCTCTATAAGTGTAAGTCGGTTGGTCCTTGACGAGATTATTTTGTCCCTCAAATCCTCCACCTTATATTCGTTTCCTCCATTTCTACTTTCTTCTCCGTGATTATGATTCCCCTTCGTTGAATCGTCAATCTTGAATGACATTTTCATAAATTTGAAAACTGTAACAATTATATTGGATTTTGACACAATTTGAATGGCTTCTTCAAAAACTGTTTTAAGGGTTTGAATGAATCAGAGCCGGCCCAACAGAGTTGGGGGCTTTAGGCGAAAAGGTTTATTGAGGCCTTTTAATATTAATTTTTTTAATAAAAAAATAAATAATATATTTTTTTACATAAATATTTCATCATTTTATTAAATAAAAAAATTAAAATTCAATCAACTATAAAATATAATAATCTCTTAACAATAATAAATTTTCAATTAAAATATAATGTCTCAGAAAAAAAAAAGCCAAACAATTTACGATAATAAACAAAAAAAATAAAACTATTTTTTTTTAAAGTCTAAGAAGATCAGTGAGAGCAAAAAATTATACATTCATGATTCACTTATAAAGAGAAACAAAACAAAACATAACATTAAACTAATAGTATTAAAGGATAAAATTCACCAACAATAACTTTTCATTCTACAAATATGTATTGGACTATGTTCATCTTTATATAAAATTATTTTTTTTTGCATTTTGAGATGCAAAATTGTTGATTAAATTTTCATAATTAAGTTTATCTAATAAATCATGAGTTTTATGGGGAACACCATAGAATGGAAAATGGTAAAGGAAGTTAAAAAAATTTAAAATGTTTTATATTTAATTTTTAATAAAATATTAATTATTAAAAAAATAAAAAAATATATAAATATTACAAATTTCTAAAATTTGGGGCCTTCTAATTTAGGGGCCTAATGCCATGGCATAAATGGCTTCAAGGAAGGGCCGGCCCTGGAATGAATTGAGTACATATCTACGTAAGTATACATGTATGTATTTTAAGTTGACGACATTTTGGATATTTTTGGAGATAATTTAAAAAAAATTCTATAACGTGTTGTCAAGAATTTCAAGTGGAATGCTTGAAGCTCTATTTTCTTAGTCGAAAATCGAAATAGTATAGCAGAAAATAGAGATTCCTTTCGAATTTTGTACAAACTGAAAGTTTTTTTTATAGGAATTCATGTGTGTCTGCGCTTACAGTTAAATGTATTTCTAGGCACATGTAGGATGCATATTAGTTTTATTTTTTATTTTTAATGAAGTTGCCAATCTTGTAGTCCTATGACAACAGGCGTGTATTATAATATATTTGAAATAATATATCGTGGTATTCTTTTCTTGATAAATGACGAGTGGACCGTACTAATTCTACTAGGCTCGACCCGGGATAGTAGGTATTGGAAATGTATGCCCTAAAGACACGTTTTATTTAATTTATGATAATGATGTTTCTTTTAGTTAGTTTATGGCACATATATTATTTACATTTAATTGTTAGAAAAGTGTCCATGCTATTATTAAATAAGTGATTCATGTGATATGTCATTCTTCACAGTTAGGCATGAATCATGAGTACTTAATAAGCAAGAAAAATATTGTTCTTGATCTTTTGATAGAACTTGGCATTCTATCATGATAAGATCATTGTGCAATAGATCCTAATGGAGGATGGCTTGCCTTAGCTAGTAAACAGTCTGTTTACTCTAATTGTACAAGCGCATTTGGAATGCGTAGAGTGGACCTGTGATAGAAGCTAATGACAAAATACTAATTATCATGGAGCTAGTCTATCACTGCTACTACGTGGACGAGTACTCTAATACTTGAGTATTAGTTGGTGGTCTAGTGAACCTAGAACTATATTCTTAGATTAATTGTAGGTGAGGTCTATCAAAGATCAATAACCTTGTGAGTTGGGAGTATGGTTTCTAATTAGCTAAGACAGACTAATTCAAGATAGTTTCTGTGATTCACCCCCTTGTGATTGTCCAAGAATAATCAAATAATCTAGGGCCCTGGGAACGTGACTTAAGAGTGTGTGCTTCTGGGTAGCTCCCAATGATAAGCAAGTACATTCGAGTCACGGATTATTAGACTAGTGATCTAAGGATGGTAGAAATCATTTAGAGAGGTGTTAGTACATTATTCATTTCTAAATGATGGGTGTTACGCAGAGGGGTATTTTCGTCATTACACTAGTAGGTCAAAGACATTGCACATGCAAAATTATTCGTGGGGTCAGTGTTACCATATGGTGATAGTTGGAACACTTAGAATGACAAAATATAGCTACTGGGTAGCAGGGATATTTTAGTCATTTTAGTAGCCATGAATAATTTGTCTTTTGGTCCCCGGGGTAGCTCGATATAATACATTTGGCTTGTTAGGTGAATTACATTGAGAGAGAATTATTTTATTCAGAATGGTCCATAATTAATTGGGCTAGAACAAAATAATAGTTCATTGATTTTTTAATTAATTAATTGGGCTAACCCAATTAGAAAATTAATTAAATGAACTTGGCCCACTAGGGTTTGGCCCACTAAGGTTTTAACCCTAGGGTTCACCCTCTATATATTCTCTCCTTGATTGTTTTTCACCTAGGGTTTTTTACTCTTTTTCACCAAAAGAGAGGCCACGAGTTTGAGTCATACCTTGGAAGATCAAGAGAACGTTCAAGTTCTGATGCGAAGGAGCGGAAGGATTGCAGGACAGCCGTCATCTCCACCACGCGAAGAAGCTCCCGCCCATCCTCCCCCTATCGCTTCATTCCGTCCGGCAATCCGAAGGAAAAGTAAGTTTCCTAGATTCTAATCAATACGAGGAAAGTTTTTTTTTGCTTCCGTTGCATGCTATGTATCCTCGTGATGGTCCTTCAGTAGGCCCACAAGCTCAACCTATGCCTTGAACTCAAGGCCTGGCCTCAGCCTTGGGCCAGCTCGGCTATGTCCTTATCCTATTACTGTCATCCGAAACCCTCGCACTTGAGATAAGCCTTAGCATGATCTGAACTACTAGGAACCTTATCAAACCCCGATGAATCCGGGTCGTCATGAACTCCGAGACACTCAGAATCAATGTTAAGCTCGGACTTGGATCCTGATCTCTTGGGCAGCGCATAAGCCTTTTCGATAGCCTTACTGGTCGACCTTGTGTTTGCAATACCCGAGTTAAGCTTTCTTAGGCGCCGCTTCACGTTCACAACTAACATTTTGGAGGCCATTGTACTTGGAAACAACAAACAAAAAGACCTAAGTCCTCAACATGACCACACGCCCAGGAGAATCGTATATCAAAGCAACCTTTGACACATCCTCGTTCATCCAATCGCACCTTTATCCTTATCGATTTAAGGATCCTTAGCACTCATATATAAGTCTAGCCTCGCCATTGGTTGAGATATGTTTTTTTCAGCCTTCATCTATCCTAAGCTCTTACTTACTTGAGCGTCGGAGTGCTTGCAGGTACCACCCCCCGACATGCAAATCAGCCACATCCATAACAGTTACTGCTTCAAGCTCTCTGAACAATCGATCCTTTTGGGACGAAAGGAATATTTGGAGCCCATCATGGGGCCCAATAAAACTTACCTGTCCCATAAGATTACTAACGCATCTTCATAGCCTCATTCGCAAGGCTCACCATGGCAAAAACCAGAAGCCAGAACAACATAGTTCCCAACCACGACAATTTGAGTGCTAATCCCCCTCTAGTTGAGAACTCTATGACTATGGAGGTCCTTCTCCAGACCATCTGATGGCTGAAAAACCAAGTTGCAAAACTAACCCGCAATTAGTTGCATGACCAACATGATGTGAGGGGTGATATGGAAAGCAATAATCACCATCGACCGAGTGTGATCCATACCGCAGCAACATCAACAACACTATATGCTCCTAGCCATCCATTTTTCAAGTTCATCATGTATATCCCTCTGTCATAAGTTTTTCGGGAATACCATTTAGCTACCCTATGCCTGTTTGAACAGCCTCAGTTAATCCTGTCTTTCTTTGATAAGAATCAATACGATCTTTATAAGGCTCCTCCTCTGAATGAAATTCAATGGGATCCAGAGAGACCATGTCTTCATCCATAGGATCCCAAGTGCCTGGATCAATCAAAAGTTTGATTCTATCTGAACTACTCATTTTCCAATGATATCCACACTGCTCACAAATATTCATTTTTGATTTAAAAAATTTCTTATAATTTAATCCATAACAATTTCCGCATTGAATCCACAAATGCTTGTATTTTTGAGTTACATCGAGATCAGGTCGAAAAGATTGAAAAAATCAGTCATTCACAACCACTGATGAAGGATTCCTCGAAAAGTTAAGGATTAGTAATCCTTTTTAGAAATCGAATGGATTCGGTCTTATACATATGCGAGAAAGGTAATCAAAAAAGAAAGAAGAACTCAATCTCTCCCAACACTATGGAGCTCTACGATGGAACCACCGATCCCCAGGAGCATCTCACCATGTTCAATTCCCTGATGCTTCTAAGTGGGGGTACAGACCCTATCATGTGTCGAGCATTCCCCAGTACTCTCAAGAAGTTCACCTTATTATGGTTCTCCTCCCTCGAGCCGAATTCCGTCCACGACTTTTCGAGTTTGTCGCCCGCTTCCTTACTCACTTTTCTACTAGCCAAGCTCATCACAAAACCTCGACAAGTCTCATCAACTTGAAGCAGGGCGAGAACAAGCCACTTCGGGCATTCATGAACCGATTCAATTAAGAGGCCATCCAAATTGCCGACCTCAACCTTGCAGTATCCCTGCATGCCATCATGGTAGGGTTAAAGCCTGGGCCCTTCGCTGATTCCCTGGCAAGGAAGCTTCCTGTCGATCGTAGATTATGGGTAAGAGGCTATATCAATGTGAAGGAGGTCTTGGCTACCCAATGCACTAATTCTCAGCCAAAGAATCAGTCTCAGCCTGACTAGAATATCAAGCCATCAGATGAACATCACCACTAGATTGGTGACGGTTCCGGTTAAAGAAGGAAAAACAGGAAAGATCGAGACAGACAGAGAGAATGAGGGTGAGCACCCAAATCGCCCTGATTAAGGTACAATACTTATACTCTTCTTACTACCAAGAGGGATCAGATCCTTCAAGAAGTTTATAATTCAAGGATCATCTCGCTTCTTGATAATCGAAGGCAACAGAGCCCCAGTCCCAATGTAGATGCTAGCAAACACTGTGATTACCACCGGATGTATGGCCACATGATCGAGGAATGTATCGCTTTCAAAGATAAGATTGAACGGCTCGTAAGATAGGGGCATCTTTGCCAATACATATATAGAAGGAGAAGTCGAAGTAGAGAGCCACAAAGAGACTGAAGTCGAAAAAGAAGTTGCAGCCCACATAGTCCTCAAAGGAGGCCCAGGAAGGAGGAACCCCAAGATGACATAACGGCTCCCCGGGACCAGATTAGGGGAGCAATTGATACTATTTCTGGAAGTTTCGTAGGAGGAAGAGACTCTAGCTAGGCAAGAAAGTGGCATCTCAGAGTCGTAATGTCGGTAAGTGGCAATGAGTAGAGGCTGAAAATGATGGCTTGGCACTTGGTAATCTCTTTCACTTACAAAGATTTTCAAGGGATCAACCAGAATCTTAACGATCCCATGGTAATATCTATTGTGGCTGGCAACTTTGTCATCAAGAAAGTCCTTGTCGACTAGGGAAGTTGGGTCTATCTATTATACATGTCAACCTTCAAGAAGCTGTAGATCTCGAAAGAGGAGCTTAAGTTGTTCCATGACAATCTAGTCAGCTTTTCAAGAGAACAAGTGAATGTGAAGGGATACAATGAGCTATTAACCACATTCGGGGCTGCCCCTCTTTCCAAAACCGTCAAGATCAAGTATTTGGTCGTCGACTGCTAGAGCTCCTACAACGCTTTGCTCGGTCGCCCTTTTCTCAATGCCCTTGGTGCAGTTGTATCCATTCCCCACCTGGTGATGAAGTTCCTAGTATAAGCCACTGAAGTTGGGGTTATCCACGCCAACCAGAAGGAAGCCCGAAAATGCTATAACGACAGTTTAAAAGTCCACACTCCTAAGTCAGCAAAGGCACCAGCAGTTAAGCTCTTAGACATAGTGTCAATATGGTCGAATTGGATCCGTGGAATGAACCCCCTGATAGTCGACCACAAGCCACAAAAGAGCTAGACCAGGTGACCCTAGGGCCATTGTCGAATCAAGTCACCAAGATTGGCATCACGTTCTTTCCTGATCTAAGGGAGCTGCTAGTTGCCTTTCTCTAGCAAAATATTGACCTCTTTACCTAGACACCCGCGAACATGCTCGGTATCGACCCGTCCTTCATATGCCACAAGTTGATACTGGAACCAAAGGCCAAACCTGTTGCCCAGAAGAAGAGAAAACTCAAAGAAGAGAGGTAAAGAGTAGTAGCTGAGGAGATAACAAAGCTCCTTGAAGCTGGTTTCATCAGGGAAGTCCCATACACCACTTGGTTGGCCAATGTGGTAATGGTTAAAAAGTCCTCGGGCAAGTGGCGCATGTGCATTGATTTCACTGACTTAAACAAGGCCTGCCCAAAGGATTCTTACTCGTTACCGAACAGTGATCTGCTCGTAGAAGGCACCTCCGGCTACAGATATCTTAGTTTTATGGATGCATACTCTGGGTATAACCAAATCTGAATGCATCCCAATGACGAGGAAAAGACTACCTTCATCACTGAAAACGCAAACTTCTGTTACAAAGTCATGCCGTTTGGATTAAAGAATGCTGATGCAACCTACCAACGATTAATGAATAAAGTTTTTGCAGATCAGATAGGGCAAAACATGGAAGTATACGTAGATGACATGGTGGCCAAGACACCAAAAGATGGTGACCATTGCTCGAAACTGGCTGAGGTCTTCACGTAGCTTTGGTGACACAACGTGCAACTTAATCCAGAGAAGTATGCGTTCAGAGTACAAGCCAACAAGTTCCTCGATTTCATGCTAACAAGCTGGGGTATTAAAGCAAACCCCAATAAGTGTAAAGCCATTCTCGACATGTGTAGCCCTTGCAACATAATAGAAGATTCAACGGCTAATCGGCTAAATAGCTGCCTTGTTCCGATTCCTCTCCGAATTAGTAGACCGAGCTCTGACATTTTTCTAATGTTTAAAGAAGCTAGTAGAATTTCAATGGACCGAATAGTGGCAGAATTTCAATGAACTGGCTAAATAGCTACCTTATGGCAACTCCTCCTATCTTAACCAGACCAAAACCAAGTGATGAATTGTTGCTCTACTTAGTTGTCTCTAAGAATGCAGTTAGCTTGGTACTAGTAAAAGAAGACGATAAAACGCAATAGCCGATATACTTCATCAGTCGTGTCCTGTAGAGGCCCAAAATTTGGTTTCAAAAAGATTGAGAAGTTGGCTCTTGCCCTGGTAACGACAACCCGAAAGCTCATACCATACTTTTAGAGGCACCAGATTATGGTCCAAATTGACCAATCGATTCATTAGGTACTTTAGAAGCCTGAGCTCTCAGAGTTTGGTATAGTACTCCTTGGATCTTGTTTGTGGATGGAGCTTTCAACATTAAGGGAAGCGAGGCAGGCATCATCCTGAAGGGACCGGATGGGCTGCTAATCGAACAGTTCCTTCGTTTCAACTTCAAGGTGAGTAACAATTAGGACGAATATGAGGCCCTCATTGCTGGCCTGAACCTGGCATCGGAAGTCAAAGCTACTTGTTTAATCATATGAAGCGACTCCCAGTTGGTAACAAATCAAAGCAAGGGTGAATTCTAAGCGAAAGACCCTCACCTCGGCCTTTATCTCAGCAAAGTCAAAACATTGGCTGAGATATTTGAATCCTTCGACATCGAGTATATTCCAAGAGAACAAAACTCAAGAGTAGACCTACTTTCCAATCTCACTAGAACCAAAAGGCTAGGAAATAATCGATTTTTCATACAGGAGACTTTGGATTCGCCCACCGCCGATCAAGTCGAGGTGTAAGACATAGAAACAAGCCCTAACTTCTTGGGCTTCCCTATCATTTAGTTTCTACTGTACTGGAGAAGTTTCATAATGCCACTCCTCAGGTGCGTGGATACTGATCAATCTTTCTACATCATGACCAAAGTTCATGACGGAGTCTGCGGAAGCCACGTGGGAGGCCAATCCTTAGCGGAAAAGATTCTTAGGGCTGGTTATTATTAGCTGACCATCAAGAATGATTGCCTAGAATTTGTGAGGAAATGTAAATAATGCCAAAAGTTTGCAAACACCCACCATTCCCCGTCGGAGGAACTGCACAACCTAGATAGATTGTGTTCTTTCTACAAGTGGGGAATAGACTTGCTCGGACCTTTCCCAATCACCTGCAAACAATTGAAGTTTATCGTAGTAGCCATCAACTACTTTACTAAGTGAATCGAGGTTAAACCCCTAGCCACCATCAAAATTGAAAAGGTTAGGAAATCTTTTTGGAAGAATATTGTCTATAGGTATGGCTTACCCAGGGAGATTATCTCTGACAACAACACTCAGTTCACCAATCAAATACTACAGGAGTTCTGCGAAGAACTCAGCATCAACCAGATCTGCACCTTGGTGCAACATCCCCATACAAATGGGCAGGCAAAGACCACTAACAAGGTCATCCTTGTCGAGCTTAAAAAATAACTCGATCAAGCCAAAAGAGTATGGCCATAGGAGCTCTCAATGGTGTTCTGGTTATATCACACTACGACACAATCCTCGACGATGTAAACCCCTTTCAAACTCGCTTACAAGTCCGAAACCATGATCCCAGTAGAGGTTAAAGAATTGAGCCCTCAAAGACAATACTTCCAAGAATGTGCTAATGAAGCCAACCGTAGGGTGAACCTCGACCTTATACAAGAAACACAAGACATGGTGCACACTAAGAATAGGAAGCAAAGCAAAGAGTAGCCCGAAATATAATTATAGTGTCTTTCCCCAAAGTTTTCAAGATGGAGACCTGGTCTTAAGAAAGGTTAAAATGGCAAGACGACAACCCGCAGAAGGAAAGTTGGGTGCTAATTGGGAAGACCCCTATCGAGTCACTCGTCACCTCGGAAATGGAGCCTACTGCCTAGCCGAGCGCTCGAGGGAATCCCTTCTAAGAGCGTAGTGATAGAGTTGTAACCTAGGACCCAATCATAAGAGTTGTGAGTTGGCTTACGTGGTAATACATTCATCTTTATATTTTACTATTTAGATGAATCTCAAAGAATGTAGCAATGTCAATCAAGTTATGATGAGATCATACTAATGAGATTGAATGACCGATACTTCATTCTTAAACTATTCCTGGTTATAGGACTATAGAGTGGGGCCTCTATAGTATCGTCAAGATCGGTACTCACTATGCATGCTCGTAAGAAGGGTAGTTGATCTCATTGACTACTTGTGTGGTGACACTAATGCAAATGTGTAGGTGCTCATTGGTGAATGAGTTCACTATATGACCTAACTTGAGAACACCCAAATAGTAATTCTTACTAAATGTCAATTGGGAGTTCTATGTGGCGACAGGTGCCAGTAATCTCTTTTCCTGAGGTACCACAGTTATCTTATATGAGGAGTGTCATGCTTTGATGCCACTGTATAGGGTCCAGTAAGATGGGTCCCTAATAGGGTGGTTATTGAGTATGATCCGAATCATACAAAGGCAGGTGAGTACGCAAGATGGAATCTATCGACCTTAGTAAGATTTAAAAGGTATATACCTTATGTGAATGATGAAGTCATAACTCGAGGAGTCGTTGGCCAACGTAGATAGTTGAGAATTAATAAGAGTTATTAATTTGACTATATGAGTTGTGGACTTAACATTCATACACATAGTGTTGATTATTAGAAGTTTGACATTTTACCATACTTCTAGACTATACTGGGGCATTATGATAGAGGGATCGAATAGCACTGAAACTTGCAAAGTAAAGGTTCATTAGAAGTGCCATTTCATTTCATTATAATATGGGGGCCATGATACGTTACTAGACATCAATCTTGGTCTAAGGGCAAGATAATAATTTTTGTCATGAGATGAAATAAATTAAGGATCATAATCAAAGAGTTTTATTAGGAGTAGGATTCTATAAATTGCCTTTTGCCATATTCATAGTGAACCTATAAGGTCACACACAAACAAAGAAGAGTTTTATGAAATTTCAGTGGGATCGAAAAATGTTTTTGGGCCCGGAAGAATTCATGGATTTTTGGGGCGAGCTAGCACTCGTGGAAAAGACCACAGGATGTCGACAAAATGAGCAAAAAGTAAAACAAGGTGAAAAAACCCACAAATGAGTTGGGCCTTAGCCCATTATGTCTAATACATGCTTGGGCTTTCTTAAATACCTAGTTTGACTAGGGTTTGTTGAAAGAGAACTCCTTTTTTGCCTCACCCCTTGTGCTTTCTAGAGAGAGATAGTTTGGTTTTTGAGGAAAACTAAGATAATTTCCAAAGTGTGGGATTAGATCTTGCATAGTTAATGCAAGGAGAACGAAGAGGCATGCTCATGGACATCGATTGAAGCTTCTCTTTGGTGTGGATCACTTATAGAGAGTGGGTAACACCTCGTGGCACAAAGATTCATCCATTCTTCATTGGATAACCAAAAGGTTTGGTTTTTGTTATATGTTTTTTATTTTTGAAAGATTATATATTTGCAAACTAGATCCGGTCTCTTCAGGTTTCAAGTTTAGCAAAAGAGTTTGGTTGATCCAAAATTTTTTTATTTTTTTCGCTGTATTTGGATCTAAGAAACCCAACACATAGAATGCAGCCAGCTTGCAAAAGTACTTTAGCTAAGTTTTAAACGATTAATTCAATAGTTTGTTTGTGCATTTACTCTATTTTTATCAGGTTAATTTTGTTTAGTACGATTATTAGTTCAATGTTAGCCTGATTTCGTATCTCAACTCAACTTCAGTCATTTTTAGTCCATGTCGCTCCGAAGCCATGTAAGGGAAACCATCATTTGAAGCCTTGTAAGATGTCGACCTCTGAAAGTAGAGCTGTTGAAAGAACTCTCTCAAAGAAAAGGCTTCCCGAAAGAAGATCCTCTCGGAGAGATGGTTTCTCATGAAGGGAAGAAAAGTCTCTTGAAGAGAGATGATGCCTCACGAAGGGAGCTAGTCTCTCAAAGAGACTTGACTGGCTTTGGGATAAGGCCCTCAGAGAAGGTCCGACATGGCTCTAGGAGAGAAATCGACTGGCTTCCAGAAAGAGAATGGTCTCTCTCGAGAAGGTGTTTCAAAGAGTCTCAGAGAGAAATGGGATTTTCTTGAAGAGGCAAACATGATCTTGGCCTAGCTTTTGGAAGAACTGCAGCACACGACAAAGATTAGAAGGCTTACGAGAAGAATCTCCCACGAAAACCTTTCGATGGTCAAGTCAGTATTCAAGGAAAGGAAAAGCCACGAAAAGAAATGTGAGTACTTTGGATAAGGAAATTTGAGAGAATCGAGATAGGTTACCAGAAGTTTGGATCCCGCCAATCGTGTTGTGTCTTGTCCTTTATAGAAGTCCACAAAGCGATGATTGATTGGGAACACGTGTGCAATGGTCTTTCCAGCCTCCCGAATAGTCTTCTCTGTGGAGTGTCTCCGAGAGAGGATTCTCTCAAAGAGACTCCTCATAAGGCCTCTCGGCAGCTGCCGAAAGGCCTTCTCGGCTTCCTCTCCGAGAGTACTCTCTCGGAGAGGTAGACTATGATCACAAGCTACGTTGTTTCAACTTCCCAAGGATCTCCTTATAAATATTCCTTTTCCGCACTAACTTTTCAACACTTACCATATTTTACCCAAACTCTCGTTCTCTCTACGTTTTTTCTCTTTGAAAGAAAATCCTCCAAGACTCTTCCTTTCAAGAGATTCCTTCCCGTCTCTGAAAGACTTCAGGTTGCGATCCGAAAGGATTTACTCTCTCCGTAAGACTTGTTTTTCTAACTAAAACACTTCGGTCTTCTCTCTGAAAGACCTCCGCTTCTTCCTAAAAGAGCCCCACTTCTTTCTGAAAGGACTTAAACTATTCTTTAGATATAATTCCCTTCTCTCCGAGAGATTACTCTGCCCCTTTGAGAGAGTTTTTTCGGTGCCAACTCTTTCTGAGGGAAACTTTGCTTCCCTCTCTGCCAGTCTTCATCTATCTAGTCTGATTGAGGATAATGGCCAGTGCTAAGGTATACCATAGGGAGACCGACGAGGATGAAGTTGTTTGAGCTTACCTTAAGGGCACACATTCCTAAATGTCGGAGGATGATGTCACCCTTCTTTGTAGTAACAATAGGATACCATCTTGATACCAAACTAGGATTCTCCAACAAGCTAAAAGTTGTGTGGCCAACACTGAAGAGGGTTGGGCGAGCATTTTTTAGGCCAGTTTTAGCCACGGCTTTAGCCTTCCTGTAATACTCGAGATTTTTAGATTCAAATGTTTGAGGAAAAAAGATATTTCAAAGGATTATGAAAATCTTGAGATAAAAGTTCAGTTTCAGACTTAGTGGCAAAATCGTAATTATTAAGCCTAGGTAAAAGTGCAATTTCTGAAAAACTCCAGGCACAAGTATAATTTACTAAAATTCTGGGGTATTAGGGTAATAAATCCTTTTTTCAGGGGCATAAAGGAAATTTTAGGATAGCTCGGGGACCAAGTTGCAAGGGGTTTAAGTGTAATTATCGAAAAGTTCAAGGCGAAAGTGTAATATTAGAAAGTAAAAGGGGTAAATGTGGGATTTAAAGATTTTGAATGTAAGCCCACATTTCAATGTGATTTTGGACTTCAAATTTTATTAAATCTAGCTTTGGATTCTAAATTACATTTCAATATAACTTTGGATTCCAAAGTTCATTCCAATATGACTTTGAATGGTTTGGATTTCAAATCACATTTAAATCTACCTTGTGGACTCCAAATAACATTCTGATTTAACTTTGGATTCTAAATCCTATTCAAATATTGTTTTGGACATGTGGCAAGATAAGGATTAGGGCAAGTGGCACCATCTCAGTTGACGTACATGAATAGTAATAATTGTGCACAAAGATCAAGGCAACATGTGGCATGATAAGATTAGCCTAAAGGAAAGGTCATGATGAGGCATGAGTTGGCATAATATTTGGAAGCCTTTGATTGGTTTCACATGGGAAGTCATGACGAGGGTGCTTAGGTGTTATAAAACTATTGGCCATGAAACCTCATTAATAATAACCCCCAAGGTGGAAGAAAATTATTAGCTTATTTGAAAGTCATGATGAAACATCATTAATGACCTTGAGGTGGCAAAGCGTGATTGGTCACAACTTGGAAGGTGATTATGAGACACGAAGTTCAAGGCATAGGTGGTAAAAAACTATTGGCTATGCACAAATCTCAAGGCACAAGTGGCATGGATAAGTGGCATGTCATAATGAGATTAAAATCTCGAGGTGACACATGGCGAAAGATAATTCATAGATATCTATGAATAAGGCATTTGGGAATGGTTTTAGGGCATTCATTTGAGAAGGAAAGGTGAAGATTTCTAGGAAAGATATTCCAAAGAAAAAGAGGGGGAAGATTCTGTAATAAGAAGGAGAGAAATCGGTGAAGAAACAAGGGAGAAACAAGTTTTTCCAGAAAGTTTGGAGTTCATACCAAAAGTGCCAAAAAATAGCTAGCTAAGTTTGGTTTAAGGTTATATTCCTGTAGAGGGGAAAGAAATGAAGCCATTCTTTTCACTTGAAATTTCCAAAAATCTTGTTTAAATTAAGTTAGAATAATCCTATGTAAATATTTGGGTTTTGGTTTACGAAAATACGTGTTTTATGTAGAAATTCCTAACCGACAATCGTTAACAATACCGAGTCAGGTAATTGAGGTGGGTGACTCCTACTCTTATGAATTTTTACATCTCTTACATGTTGTAATTTCATTTCGTTGGTTCGCATTTCATTTATTTCCCTTGGTGCACATTTTATATACTCGGACATGCATCACTACATTCATGGCTAGTGACTTGAGATGGGCTGCATCATGTACGTGATCTTGGACCACACCATTCTAAGTCAAGAATGGCTATGGCTTTATGATCACATGATGGTCGACGGGGGTGATTGCAACACCCTAGCATCACTACCATCGGGTTACTTCATGACATACTGCATAATGCATTTGCACGCACTATGATATTGAGTCATTTCACTTAGATATTTGTATCTAATTTGGGTGTTTCATACCCCTGGAACATTCAATGTTTTAGGCATGTCAGATGTGACAGGTACCTCAGGCTCGAGCAAAGGCAAAGGAAAAGCAGCAACTTAATGCTGTATCTACTATATTTTATAAAAATAAACTATTGTAATTAACCTTCTAAATGACTGCCTTAATTTACTACCAATTCCTATTTGGGTTGTTTGTGAGCTCCATTCTTTATGGGGAAATTGATGAATTGGAATATGATAATTTTTAAATAAGTGGCATGCGTTTAAATCCCAAAAGGAAAACATTATTGAACCCCAAGTTTTTTTTACCCACTTGTAAGAAGTAAAATAAGTCAAGATCGTTTTTAATAACTTACCATTTCCCATTAGACATTGTGGGTAGTTCACTTTTGCAAGAAAGGGGTAAAGATTAAAATGTGATAAACTTTGAGTGATATCACGTACATACAAGAAAATTATTGAAATCACCAATTATAAAGGACTTGTGGTTCACATTTTGATACGTTGGGTCTTCACATGTTTAACCACCAAATAAATAGATATGTGATCTTGTATTACCATTATTATATGGTAGAAAATAGAAATCTTTCTACATGGTATCATTCTGGCTACTTGAATATGTAAAACATGGAATCTCAAGAAAGACAAAGGTACATGGCTATCATGTATTCTTGAAAATTGCAAGCTTAAAATATTCTTCCCACACGTATGTATCCAAATCTTTCCCAACTTAGTATTCCAAATTAAGGGAAATTAAAGATTCTTAAACTATTTTATAAAATGATGAAAATTGATTAAGGGAACTTAATGCACTAGGGCATATGGGGCGTTACGCTTCCTCTCCACGACTTCGGTCTTAGGTTTCTTAGAGTGAGTGGCTTAGCCCTGGCCCAGATGCATCCCAATGACTAGCCTAAATTGGTTGCCTTCTTTGTGCGCTGCTAGGAGAACTTAAGTGGTGCTCTCCATTGAACTCCTATTCTGTCTTTTCTATCTTCATTTGGTGAGGAACTGATACCATCTATACACCTTCCATTGTCCTTGCCTGGAGGATTGTATCTTCTACGATTCCCCCACCAAGATCGATTCTTTTGATACTCGGTGGTTTTTGTTCCAAGCACCAAACGAAGTATGGAACACTTCCTGCAAATGGGTTACCGACTCTGAATGGGTGGCAAAATCGCACTTCAGTAGGTTCACCGCTAGCAACCTCCGGGAACAATACCGTGAGGAGCGTTGCACTCACTACAAGAAAAATCAAATTTAGTGACGGAAAAATCCGTCACTAAAATAAGAATATCCATCACTAAACAATTTGGTGACGGATTTAGTGACAGACAAATTCCGTCACTAAAACCCGTAGATTTTAGTGACAGAAATCCCCGTCGTTGATCTGTAATGGGGCTTCCCGTCACTAATTATTTTTTAAAATAAAAAAATAAAAAATATATATTAAAATTTTAATAAAATTAAATTATTTTAAATCATTTAAAAATTAAAAATTAAAAAATAAATAATTACAAAATAAAAGCTTTATATTAAAATTAAATTAAATTAAAAAAATAATAATAATAAAATTAAAATTAAATTATTTTAAATCATGTAAGAATGTAAAAATTAAAAAAATAATTTGCTTAATTAAATTAAATTAAATACAACTGAAATATAAATAAAATTATATAAATTAATTTTTATATAAAAATAAATATTTTCATAAATATTACTATTTACGAATGTTCACAATTAAATTTTTTAATTTTTATATTTTTATAATTTATATAATTATATTAAGAAATCTTTTAATTAAAAATACAAATTAAAATTTTAATTTTTATACAAAATTTGTTAATTAAAATTTTAATTATTTAATTGAATAGAAAAAAAATTGTGAGATAACAAATATGGACACAAAATTCAAATCCATAAATTTCATTACTACAATCATAAATAGTCCTCAATAGAATTAACAATCATCATCATCATTTTCATCATTCTCATTTTCTTCATCTTCACTCTCATTACCCTCATTATTACAAAACGGATTTCCACCCGGTGAGTTTCTCGATGGTCAAGGAGGTGTTGAATTACTGAATACTCTAGACATCATTTGATTCATCTAATCCCTCCATGTCAGCATATTCTACATCTGTTGCTGTAGCTGTTCATTCTCAGTATTCATTTGGGACATCATCTGCCTCATTTGCTGATTCTCCTCATTAATTCATCTGGGTGAATTGTGGTTTCATTTGTTCAAAATCTCGTGTCACGGATCCACATGAACTATTAGAGGTGCTACCGGATGGAGATGGGTAAGACTGATTCCCTTGAGAGCCGAGACCGTAGATACGACCTTTCTTCTTTCTACCAGAGACAACTTGATAAAAGATGTGGTGCTCATTAACTGCAGGTGAAGAGGTCGAATCGCTCTCAGCTAATTGTGAATATGCCTCATCATTTAATCTCTCGAACTCTTCCTATATAAATTAAAATTAATATTGGCATTTATAATTAAATTAAAAAATCATCAAATAACATACATATAAATAAATATAATTACCACAACGGTTTGTGATCTATGATCCACCCATACTTCTTGTCCTTGATCATTTTTTCGAGTGTGGGTTTTCTTGAAAATTTCAAATTCGTTAGGCTCGCGATTTAATTCCTTTGCCTGTATGACAAATATATATGAAGTAAATAAGATAAAATACAAACCACTATATAAGTTATTAAAATTCTGAAACATTGATATAGAAAAAATAATTATTAGTCTTCTTCGAGTCTCGGTGAAAGGAATGGATCCGCCTGTGTGCACTGACCCGCCGATCTCAAATGTGTGATTCTTTTTATTTTGTTCAAATTTTTCTTGTATTCATCCTCATTCCACTTTGCTTGTAATGACCTTCGCATGAACGGATCCATCCAATCATCCTTATCAGCATCGCTGTTAACTTTATTCAAATTACTCCTAAAACTTCGTTGACCTGACTTATTCCAAGTAATCCATATACGATTACTTTCTTCAGCTTGCCACTTAAACATTTTCTATAACAAGTTAAATAAAAAAGAATAAATATATATAAAATATTAAACTGATAATTAAAAATTAGAATTACACTAACGCTAAACTCTTCGAGCCACATTCGTCATGTTATTTCTAGAACATCATTCCACTGAAGCCAAGGTTCATTGTAGCGTCTCTTCCAAATTTTTGAGAAAATAGCTGGTGGGCCAACTTCAGGGATAAAACTATAAAATCGATATGAAATTACTAAAAACATGAATTTATGTGTGTAACAAAATAGATCAATGAATTTAGACATTATATTAATATACTCACTGATCACAGTTCTGATTACAAGATAATTTTGTTCGATGATCAGCTTGGTCTGCATCTGTTGGTTTAGGTTGAGTTGGACTAACATTCTGTGGTAGTGGAGAGGACGAAGAGTGTGGATGCGATGTCGACATAAATGTGTACAGATAATGGGTAAATTGTGGTGTAGGCTCAAGTGGGTGGGTTGTGGGTATAATAGGAGTATATCCCACCGGATATGACATCCCACCAAAAGGCTATGAAAACTGAGTCATGGGAATAAAAGCCTGTGGGTGCGTTGATTAGGGAAAGAAGAGAGTAGAAGGGACAGCATGTGTTGAAACAGAAAGAGAAGAGTGCGAGGCAGCAATAGAAGGATCTAGAGAAGGTGTATCCCTATGGCATCGACGGTTACCCCTACCCTTACTACCCCTATCTCTACTTGCTCTGGGAGGTAAATGTCCTGACATCTATTTCAAGAATTACATTAAAAATAAAAAATAATAAAAGTACAATATCACATACATTGAAAAAAACTAATGTCCTTAATTATAACATTAAATCTAAATGTTTTTATAACATCAATTATATTTAATGTTATAGCAATATTTTAATAAATCTAGATTTTTATTACATTAAATCTAAATATTTCTAAAACATTACATTTTTATAACATTAAATATGATTATTTTAATAACATTAGTTTAATTATTATTTTAACATTTTTAAATTCGTATATTTATTAAAATTTTTTTATATAATCAATATTTTATATTTCATATTTCATTTACAAAGTAATTTTAAATTTTTTATTATATTTTATAACATTATATTTGTATTTCTAATTTTAAAGCTTGTATTTAATAAATACCTAACTAACCAACAATATTTATAACATTATTTTGTAAATTTAATTTTAAAATACAAATGTTAAGCATTTTATTTAAAATTATTATAATATATTTAATAAATAACTACTAAATAAAACACTGTTTTTACCCAATACAATTGTACATTTATTAAATTATATATATAATTAATATTTATTTTAAAAAATGTATATTTTAAATTTTTTATTAAATTTTATAACATTATATTTATATTTCTAATTTTAAAACTTGAATTTAATAAATACCTAACTAACCAATGATATTTATAACATTATGTTTGTATTTTTAAATTTAAAATACAAATAAGAACTAAATTTCAATAAAAAAAATTTAACTTTTTCTTTAAAATTATTATAATATATTTAATAAATAACTATTTAAAACACTGTTTATACAAATAAATTGTATATTTATAAATTTTTTTATATATAATTAATAAATTCTTTAAAAATATATATTTTAAATTTTTATTAAATTTTATAACATTATATTTGTATTTTCAAATTTAAAATTTATATTTAATAAATACCTAACCAACCAACAATATTTATAACATTATATTTGTATCTTTAATTTTAAAATACAAATAGGAACTAATTAAAATACAAATATTAAGGTTTTTATTTAAAATCATTATAATATATTCAATAAATAATTACTTAAAACACTGTTTTTACAAAAAAAAATTATATATTTATTAAAAGTTTTATATATAATTAATATTTATTTGAAAAAAAATATTATTTAAATTTTTTATTAAATTTTATAACATTATAATTTTATTTCCAATTTTAAAGTTTGTATTTAATAAATACCTAACTAACCAACAATATTTAATAAATACCTAACTAACCAACAATATTTATAACATCATATTTGTATTTTTAATTTTAAAATAAAAAGTAGTTAAAATATAAATATTAATCTTTTATTTAAAATTATTATAATTTATTTAATAAATAACTACGTACAACACTATTTTAAAAAAATTGTATATTTATTTTATTTTTTATAATTAATTAATATTTTATTTACAAATATTGATTGACATATTAATTTTTTTACACGTTTTTTAATATTTTTTATATAAATCATCAATAATAAACACACAATACACAATAATATATACAAAATATTCAATTATATAAACATAAAATAAATAATAACATACATGCAATAAATATAAATAACAAAGATATTAAAATGAAATTGACATATCAGCTAAAAGGAAACAATCAATAACTAAGATAATGAAATTGGCATATGAATTAAAAGGAAACAATCTATAACTAACATAAATATTTGTTATCCTAGAAACATTTAAAATATACCTAACAATTAAAATGATATAAATAAAATATAAAGACAAAAGAAAATAAAAATACCTTACTGCAAAAGAAAAACAGAGCTCAATTATACTGCAAAATATAAATTTATCATGAGAGCGAGGGAGGGAGGGAGAGACGAAGAAAGGAAGTGCAGAGGAGGGGGAGGGGAAAAGGAAAGGGGGATGGGGATTTAAAGAGGGGTGGAGGGGGGACGCGTGGCATGCCAGGGAAAGGAGAGGGGGGCGCGGGCGAGAAATTGAAATAATTTGGGTTGGGGGGGGGGGAAGAGGGGACACATGGCGTGGCAGGGAAAGGGGAGATGGGTTGGGTACAGGAGGGAGAAGGAGAGGGACATAAGGGGGGGTGGGGGCGGGCCAAGGAGGGGGACACTTGGCGGAGGAGGTGGGGGGTGGGGGTGGGGGTGGGGCAGTGAGGGGGAGAGGGACAAGTGGCAGGGAAATGAGAGGGGGGTTGGGGCATGGCAGAGAGGGGTGGGGCTAGGGGGGACACGTGGGAAATTAAAATAAATTAAAAAAATATAAATAATAATATAAAATATAAAATATTATTTAATAAAATTAAATAATAAAAAATAAATATTATTTATTTTAATATTTAATTTTAAAATATTAAAATATACTATTTTATTTCTAAAAATTTAAACATAAAACAATATAAATAATATAAATACTAATAAAAATAAATATTTTATTTATAAAATATAAATATAAAAATCATAAAATATAAATTAATTTTAAAAAATAATAAAATATAAATACACAAATAAATCAAATAAAAAATTAAAAATTATATTCCTTATTGATCAAGGTATATAGTGCCCCTTTATTTATGTTTTTGAATTTGTACTATAAATGTTGAATGCACTTAATATTAATTGTTAGATTTTTAATTTCATTTTTACTTGGTACGACATGTCAAGTATTATCAAATATACAATCTCTGATTGTGCTAATATTAGGGTTCTTCACAAATTTTGGTCGATTGATTCATACATATAAAATTATAGAATATTACAAATAAAAATAATTTTAATATGGGTATTACTCAAAAAATAGGTACATCAATTCCAATGATAAAATAAATTTCTTCTAAGAATTTCTATATATTTTTTGAGAAGTGCTTCTTGATTTGTATAGAGCATATATCAAAATTACTTAGGTGATATTATGTCATTTTGGATGCATTTGTCCGTATATGATCATTGATCAATATATTAATTTTTTTTTATGTTTGTGTATATATTTTTCCTCTAGGACGTGAATGATCTCACTAATCTCTCCAATCTCATTTAAATTTCAAAATAATAAAAAAATTATTTTCAAATAATGATATGATCCAAATGTTTTATGATGAATTTTTTGTATTAAATCTCTATCTATAAAATTATTGTAACGTTTGTTATTTAGGTAACAGAGAATTTATTCTTATTTAAAAAAAGATGTTTACTTGTAGTGCTTGTTGGATTTGTGATTGAATTTATCTGAACCAACAAAAACTATGACAACAAAATCAATAAGAAGAAGAACTTACATAAGATATATAATGCGTAGCATGCATGCTCATATCAAATTAAAAATGTGTCATATGCTATTAATCACCAGATGAGTGAGAAAATTGGTATTATCAAATATTCATTTATTATAAAAAAAATTAATGATACATCAACAGATGAGTAAAAATTTTCTATAAGATGCATGGTTTCATTTGGACCATAAAACCATTCAATAAAAAAATTGTTATATGAAAACTTGTATTCAATTATATATATAATCTTTTTATTACGTAATAATATTTTGATTAGATGGCTAGCCCAGCCCACATAAATAATATAGTGAAAAAAAATTTCATGTTGCGAGTTGCTATATCTCCTTCTACAATTGTTTTATTTAGAGTAGATAAGATTTTGAATCATATAACTCATCGAATTAACAAATTATTTCTTATTTTATAATACATTATTTTATACCAATTTGTTAAGTGGTCCTAATTTATATATATTCAGTACATAACTTAATTTGGTGGAAAGATTTATATATATTAAGTAAAAAATTTAATAAAATTTTTAATTTTATTTAATTTTTTATTTTTTAGCTACGAAAATATTTTGTCACTAAATAATTTGTAGCTGTGTAACATATGAAAAAAGAAGTGTGGAGAGTAAAGTTGTAGCCTTATAACATTTCTTAAAATTAATATAGTTTTGACTATTATTCAGTTAAATATTGTTGGTAATTTGTTTTGATCTTTAAGTATAGCCTTAAGAGTGGGATGATGATCCAAACAACACTCTCGAGATATTTTTGTGTATTATAGAAGTTATATTTATATTTCTTAAATAATTTTAAAATTTAAATTTCTTAAATAATTTAATTTTTTATAATTATTTAGCAGCAAAATATTTCATTGCTAAATAATTGTAATTTTATTAAAATTTTTAATTATTTAACGACAGAGTAATAACTTTAATTTTTTTACTTTTTAATTATTTAGCGATAAAATATTCGTTGCTTAAATAAATATCGTTTTAATTTTATTTTCTAAATTATTTAGCAATGCTTTATCCGATCGCTAAATAAATTTTATTTTATTTTTATTTTTTTAATTATTTAGCGATGCACACCCTGGTTGCTAAATAAATTTAGTTTTGAAATTATTTTTTTAATTTAATTAGCGATGGGATAGCCCGTAGTTAAATAAATTTTATTTTGATTTTATTTTTTAATAATTTAGTGATTGGTAATTGTAGCTAAATAATTTTTTTTTTATTTTACTAATTATTTACCTATCGACAATCCCATTCCTAAATAAATTTAATTTTAATTTTATTTTTTTACATTATTTAGCAACGGGACATCTTGTCACTAAATAAATTTTATTTTATTTATATTTTTTCTAATTATTTAACTACGAAAATTCCCATTGCTAAATAAATTTTATTTTAATTTATTTTTTTAATCATTTAGGGACTACTATTCTCTTTGCTAAATAAATTTAATTTTGATTTTATTTTTTTAATAATTTAGCGACGGTTATTCCGTCACTAAATTAATTACATTTTATTTTTATTTTATCAAATTCTTGGCTAAATTTATTTCATTTTAAATTTATTTTTTTAAAATTATTTAGCGACGGAATGTCACGTCGCTAAATAAATTTAATTTCAATTTTTTTAATTAATTTTGCGACGGATAATCCATCGCTAAATTAATTTCATTTTAAATTTATTTTCTTAAATTATTTAGAGACTCCGTCGCTAAATAAATTTAATTTTAAATTTATTTTTTTAATAATTTAGTGACGGGCTTTCCGTCGCTAAATTAATTTCACTTTATTTTTATTTTTTTTAATTCTTCGCTAAATTAATTTTATTTTATTTTTATTTTTTCTTATTCTTTAGCGACGGTTGTATCCGTCACTAAATTAATTTGATTTTAATTTTAATTTTTTAATTTATTTAGCGATAGGAAGACTCGTCGCTAAATTAATTTAATTTTAATTTTTATTTTTTACTTTATTTAGCAACGGGAATACTCGTTGCTAAATTAATTTGATTTTATATTTATTTTTTGAAATTCTTGGCTAAATTAATTTAATTTAATTTTTATTTTTTAATAATTTAGTGACGATAGCCATTGCTAAATAAAATTCATTTTATTTTTTATTTAATAATAATTTAGTGATGGCATATCGCGTCGCTAAATAAATTTAATTTCAAGTTTATGTTTATAATAATTTAGCAACGGGCAATCCGTCGCTAAATTAATTTCACTTTATTTTTTTTAATTCTTTGCTAAATTAATTTCATTTTATTCAAATCCTTTAGCATCGGAAGTTTCTGTTGCTAAACTAATTTAATTTTAATTTTATTTTTTTAATAATTTAGCGACTACAGTACTATCGCTAAATAAAAGTCGTTTTATTTTTATTTTTACTAATAATTTAGCGACAGAAATTTTCATCGCTAAATTTAATATATTAATTAAAAAAATGTTAAAAATATTTACTGACAGAATTTTCCGTCGCTAATTCCCTCACTAAATTTAAAAAAAAATTAAAAAATTTGGTGACGGAATTTCCGTCGCAAAGTGGTCGCGAAAATTTAGTGACAGAAATTCTGTTGCTAAACCATCTATAATTAGTGATGGAAAAATTCCGTCACTAAATCTATCACTAAATCATGATTTTTTTGTAGTGACTGTTCTTCTAGGTGGCCCATCCCATCTTTACGATTACCTCATTGCCGATAGGTTAATGAGGGTTAGGTGGATCCAAGGGCCCGCCAAACCATCCCATCATTAGGTTCCTAGAGCAATATCACATCGCCAGCCTACTGCTCACACGACCACAGAGGAAGGGGACATCCCTTTATAGGGGGAGCATTCTCCTGAGGGTGTGGATCCACCTGACTACTTTTTCGCTTGTGTTCTTCCTTTTCATTCCTTTATATTCGTGTGCACAACACCTTATTCCTTTTCTTTATTCAAGCTCTCATTATTTCTTTTCTCTTTGAATGTAGCGATGAGGCGAATGGCACTAGGCTCGCAGAGAAGGGTAGGCTCTGTAGTCGCTCATGAGGGTCCATCCCATGAATCAACAGCCCCTTACTCCCAGGCAGTAGAAGAGATTGGAGAGACAGTGGTCGCACTATGTCAGAGGAAGAAGAGGGGGGTAAGGGTGAGGCAGAAGGGAATGTCGCCACGTTCTGCCAGATCACTGACTTCACCATTCCCGAGGAAGGAGAGATTTATACTGCTCATTTCGAGCCTGTTGACGAACCTCTTCCTCGACTATCTGTGTCTCCAGCTAGGGCCTCATCCGGTGAGATGAGTCATAGGGAGCCTATTTGAAGACATAGGGGAACTGCAACGACCAAAGCAAGTACTAGTCATAGCCCTCTTGGAGTAACGGACGTTGAGGTTTCTTCGAGGTTAGATCAAGCGACCATCGACGTCGCTCAAGCGGGCCATGATTAACCCTCAGCGCCTTGGTCATCAAGTCTTGAACATTGAGGATTCTCGACGGAGCCTCAATCCTCTCCTGTCGCAGATGCCCCCTTTCGTCGAGAAGGCGTACGACTTGGGCAGAGGGCGTTGGGCACGAGGTGAGCCTTTTCAAATTCAATCAGGGGCCTTGGACACTGACACAATTGATACACCTGGCGTCACGGCCCATCTGTTGTACTCTACCATTCTCCCTCACGACGAGGAGCGGTACTTTCGCAACTCTTGTAAGGACATGAAGAACTTCGAGCAATACCTGGCCATTATAAGTCATTTCTCTTAGATCTTTAGCACTTTCTCCCTTGTCTATGGCTCTTTTCTTGAAATCTTTTCTCATTCCTTCTAGGGAGCTCAAGGAGTCATGGCAGCAAACGCCATGAACAAAGCTCGTATAGCAGCTAAGGAATCCAGGCTAAACGATTGGAAGAATAGGTCTTCCTCTTGGAACCAAGAGTGGCAACTCTTGAATCAGCACGCTCAAGATTTAGACTTCGAGAGGCAGGAGCTGCGTTCAAAGAACGAGAGGCTCACCTCTTTACACAAGTTTTTGGAAGCAATTTATCAAGAGGTTAGTGTAGAACTGGAGCATATCACTACAAAAAATTCGTAATTTAGTGACGAATTTAGAGACGAAATTTTTTCGTTGCTAATTAGAGACAAAAATTTGGATTTGTGACGAAATATTCTGTCACCAAATTTTTTATTTTTTTTAAATTTAGTGACGGAATTAGTGACGGAATCTTCCGTCTCTAAATAATTAAAAATTTATTTTTTATTTTTTAGGGACGGGGTTATCCCATTGCTAAATTTTTTTTATTTAATTTAATTTTTATTTTTTAGCGACGGGGACTACCCCATCGTTGAATTTTTTTTTATTTTTTTTATTTTTTTATTTTTTTTATTTTTTATTTTTTAGCGACGGGTGTTGCCCATCGCTGAATTTTCGATTTGTATTTTTTTTATTTTTTATTTTTTAGCGACAGGTGTTACCTCGTTGCTAAATTTGTATTTTTATTTTTTTATTTTTATTTTTTAGCGATGGGGGTTTCTCCGTCGCTGAATTTTGTATTTTTATTTTTTATTTTTTAGCAATGGGTGTGCCCCCGTCGCTAAATTTAGTTTTTTTTATTTAATTTATTTTTATTTTTTAGGAACGGGATCTCTCGTTGCTAAATTTTATAGTTTTTGTTTAATTAAATTAAATATATTTACCGACGGAATATTCCGTCGCTAATTAATAAAAAAATTAAATTTAAATTAAATATAAAATCGTTAAATAATTAAAAAAATAAATTAATAATTAAAAAATTTAGCCAGTTGTTACAAATGGAAAAAATATATTAAAAAAATAAAATTTATTAATTATGTATTAAATAAATATTAAAATGTATTAAATGCATATTTTATGTATTTTATTTACAAACCAAAAAAATGTAAATTGATATGATATTGTAAAATTTATTATAACAAATATGTATTAAACTAATTTTAATCAAATAAAACTTAAATATTTAAGAGAAATTAATTACAACATTTAAGTGGTATATTAGTTGAGTTAAAATTTATAATATTGATTTTTTTAAGTATTAATTTATTAATTTAAAAGATTTAAAATTTAAAAACTTAATTTAAAATAAAATTAAAATTTTTGTAATTTTAGTTGGGTATAGTATATAGTTAATATGTGCAATATATATCATAAGAAAGCTTGCAGCTCGGATGGTTGTGCACATGTGTGCTCACGGGCGACCAGGGATCAAAATTGAGGGAAGGGAAGAAGGAGAATGCACTGGGAAATTATCCCAGTGCTACACGTGGTGGCTGAAGGCAGCGCCAAGTGGTGCTGCAAGGCAGCGCGCATCTTTCCAGCGCAAGCTACTATTATTTTTTTTAAAATTAAAGTCAGCGACAGAAACAGTTCCGTCGCTGATTAGCGACGGAATTGTTCCCATTGCTAATTATAATTTATTTTAATTTTTTAAATATACTAATTTTTATTGTGTATTAGCGACAGAAATTTTTCCGTCGCTATTTAGCGACGGAACGATTTTTGTCTCTAAAATAGTATTTAATTTTTTAAATAAATTTTATTTTTTATTTTTTAATCAGCGACAAAAATTTTCGTCGCTGATTTTTCCCGTCACTAAATTTCAGCGACGCCATTTTTAGCGACAGGAAGATGCCCGTTGCTAAATTTTTTAGCGACGGATTTTGATGTTTTAGCGACGGATTTTTTCGTCACTAAATTTCATTTTTCTTGTAGTGATAGTTAAGCGGCTCATCAAGAGGAAACCTATTTCCTTCAGAATGAACTAACCCATGCCGAGCAGCGGGCTGTGGAAGCGCAACAGAAGTGGGGAAACTAAAGGTGGAGGCTGACTGGGTCGCGAGCGAGAAGTAGTAGGATATTGAAGAGGCTATGAAGAAGGCAGTTTGAGATTACCAACTCTCTGCTGACTACTTCCGTTGGAAGGACGAATATGCTTCATGCTATTCAAAATTTGGTCTCTATCATGGCCGTACCTTCCTGGAGGCAAGGAGGACGCACGAGTCATTTAAGGAAATGGTTTTTGTTGATGCCATGAGCTCCGCCCCTCCTCAAGATGGGCATAGGTACGAGCTTAACGATCCAGGGCAAGACAAATGCGTGTGACGGGCGTTGGAAGATTACTTAAGTAACCTGTTGGGCCCTTAGAGTCCTTACGTGTTGGACCCCAAGGAGGACGAGTTCCCGATGTGCCTGACTAACACTTAAGTCTCCGTTGACATGGCCCACACTATCCATTTGATCGAGCAAGGACTGGATATGGATGTCGCAGGTTAGGCTCCACAAGGCTGGTACCAGGGGGAAGGCTTAAGACCAGCAGACTATCCCCCTAACCAGGATTAGTGTAAGCTTTCTTGTTATTGTTTTCTTTTTGAATTCAAGATGTGTAGAACACTGATTCCCACACATTTTGTATTAGATTCTCTTATTTTGAATATATATGGTTTCTTGGGTATACTATTGTGCTCAACATATATTATGCTATTGCTTTTAACTTTTCATTCGCTTGTTAATCTTATATGTGGTGTTAGCTTTTTTCACTTTATGAACCAACCATGTTACAACTTGGGGCAATAAGGTGTTTGTCATTCATTTCTTTATTATCTTGGTGTGTGCAGGCTACCCGCGATGGGAGTTTACTCACCTTCCTCATTATGTACCTGGATCTTTCTAAGGGATACTCACTGAAACTCGTATTTGACAAGGAGTCTATGTTTGCCTCACCTTTTAGTTTCGAGGCTTTCACGAGTCTCCCTACAAGATGTTCCTCGCAAAATTGCTCTGTGTCAGATGGTCACCACGTGTCCAGGTTTGCAAAGAGTCCTAGCACTAGATTCCAACAACGAGTTCAGGCTTACTGGGAGACCTAGCGCTAGATCTGCCAAGGAGTCAAGGTTAGCCCATAGGCTTAACATCGGACACATGTGAGAGATCCAGGTTAGTCTCACTTCAACGCCAAACTACACTGGTGAATCTAGGTTAGTCCAAGAAGCATTGCACTGGATAACCTTCGGGTATCCGCAGCGGCCGTTCAGACTCGTACGCGTTTCCATACCTCATGCCCTTTCTCAGACTTATTTGCCACAGGGGATCTAGGTTCGACTCGAGGTGACTATTTGGAATTCTTTCAGTCATTCCAAGTTTGTCGGGAGGCTTGGTGCTAGATCTATTGAGGAGTCAAGGTTGGCCCATAGTCTTAGCACCAGACTCACGCATGGGATCCAGGTTAGCCTGCGGGCATTGCATCGGAATACATCTAGAAATTTAGGAGGGTCCGGGGCCATGGCGCCAGATCACGAGTAAGCGAGTTTGTCTTATAAGGTCAATCGCAGTCTTGTATTTCCTTTGGGCCCTTTCGGGCTCGCCCAACGTAAGGGTTCTAGGTTAGACCCAGGATTATTCGCTAGACTACCACCAGTCATTCAAAGTTTGACTGGAGGCTTGGTGCCGGGTCAACCAAGGAGTCAAGGTTGGCCCATAGGCTTGGCACCAGACTCAGGCGAGGGATCCAAGTTAGCCTATGGGCATTACATTATAGTGTATCCAAGAGTCAAGGGAAGTCTGTGGTCTTAGCACTAGATCGCCACTTGTCAAGTTAGGCCCTTTAACACGTAAGCTCTCTATTACCTCTATTGTTTTGTGGCCTTCAAACTTGTCAGTGTTAGGGCCCATCAGAATTTATTCTCTGTCGCTGTCCTTACACCAAATTTTATGACAACTACGCATATGTAATGTATAAAGGGGTTTACATGGTTCAGCTTATAACATCGCCTACATCCACAGGAATACATGAGGTATATTCTTTTATTTTTCAAGGGAAGTTACAATACATATGGGAATCTAAAAGGGATCATGGCCCATAACATGGCCAAGAGGTGTTTTCTGAGACGCATGACTCTCTTTGTCTGGCTCGTTATTCCTCCTGATGGTTCCTATGACTATAACGGTTGGGAAGTACCTCTTGAGGTGCATGGTGTTCCATATCTTACCCAATGCCTTACCATGCAATGTTTGCAACACACATGTGTTTGTCCCCAGCATCCTTATAATTTTGGACAGCCCCTCCTAATTTGGCATGAGTTTTCCTTTCTCCCTTAGGGCATTCGTAATTGTTGTCTTCTTGAGCACCAAATCTGATAGATTTGAGTTGATGTGGTACACACCAAAAGGGGGGCGTGAATTGGTATATAAAAAAAAAATTTAAGAAGTGAAAATACTTTCGTATGAAGAAGAATAAAAATGTAATCTTATGAATGAATAAACAAAGTCAAAAGCACAAGGATGCAAACATAAAAGAGAAAGGATGAAGGGCAGTGAAGACAGATTTATAGTGGTTCAACCTTCCAAGCTTAATCCACTACCTTAGCTATCCACTAAGGATTTTAAACCAATATCACTATCAAACCCCCTACTCAATATGAGCATGTCCTCTAGTACTTTGATTAGGCAGTGTACAACCTCCCAATTTAATGGGCCCTCTAGCTATTGCTGGGAAAAATACAAACAATCGAATAGAGAATCTAAGAGTACAACTCTTAGTTACAATCTCTCTCTTTAAATAAATGATCGAGGCTTAAAAGTAATAGAACAGTAGAAATCAAAGCCTCTTCAATGGAATTACAGAGAGTAAAAATCAGAAGCTCGATGTAATAGTGAAGGCACGGTAGATAAAGATCTTCAATAGTTTTCCAGCAGCCTTTAATGCATCTTCAACCACCTATTTATAGTTGATGGTGGGTAAGTTTGAATTTTGGACCGTTGTGGGTGGTTGGCGAGCATTTAATGCGCCAAAAACTTGCCGTTATAAGATTCTGAGAAATACAATAGTCAAAAGAGAAAAAGGTTAGTCGACTATTTTTATAAGAAAATCTAAGCATAGTCGACAGACATAAACTAATAGTTGACTATTTCTAATACAAAAAACCAATAGTCGACAGATACACTTGCATAGTCGACAGATGCAGAAATATGAAGAAATTTTTGAATTTCATGAACAAAAATAGTCAACAGATGAAAAGGCATAGTCGACTATCCTTACTCGATAGTCGACAGATGCTAAAATAGTCGACAGATGCCTTGAATAGTCGACAGATCAAACAGAATAGTCGACTATTTTCAGGCATAGTCAATAGAATGAACCTCATAGTCGACTATCCTTTTGAAAATCTTAAATTCTTAACAAATCCTTATTTGATTCTTTTGAATCCTCATTTTGATTATTTTGAAAGCAAGTTGAGATTATCAAAAGTATATTTTGAAACAAATCACTCTCTCAACCATACTCAATATTTCTTTAAAAGGATTTCATATCTTGCTTTAAGACTTATATACTAAAAATGCATTTTCTCATTCATATAATCCACATAGTAGAAATTGATTTTCATATAGTCATTATCAAAACTATTTTATTACTAAGAGTGAAATATCAATCTCCCCCTTTTTGATGATGACAAAACAAATATGAAAATTGTGAAAATCAATTTACTCATTTTATCTCCCCCTTTTTGTCAATATCAAATAAAAAGAATACTCCCCCTTTTTGAAACACACTGAGGCTCCCCCTTGAACCAAGCTGCACATAGATAATTCAACTAGATCATTCAGCCCGATTTAAACATACATTAACAAGAGTGAAATGTCAATACTAAAACATTCATTCATAAAGTGATAGTTGAGTTCAACAAAACATATAACAAAAGCAACTGGTAAATCTACCAAAATAAGAGTACATGAGGTAAAAGTAAAGTGGAATGTATGATGAGGGCATCATCTAAACATCTGGAGAGATGGATGAAGGAGAAGACTGGGCGGATGAAGGAGAGGCAACTGGTGGAATGGATGGAGATGCAGCAGGTGGAGGAAACTGAGAGGAGAACATCTGAATAAGGTACCCCATCTGAGAAGATAGATCTTCTTGCTGCTGATGAAGACTCTGTAGATGTAACCTGACTTCTTCTCTGAATTCTTGTAGACTGGCTTCAACTCTTGATATGTCTAATTTAAGATCTGCTATTCCTTGAACCACTAAGTCTTTATGAGATGAAGATGGTCCTTCTGATCTTTTCCTCTTGTTAGGCTTTTCAGGTTTGTCTGCTTTAACCCATTCCCCATCCTTATTTGCATAGCCAATTCTAATGGGTGTCTTGTCATTAATGTGTTGAGATTGGCTGAGATACACTTTTCTAGCACTGTCCATGTCCCCAACCAGACGATCTAGTAAAAGACTGACTGCCATACCATAAGGAAGGGACCTAGTTTTTGTTGAAAAAGCATCTATCATCAAGTTGATCATCAGTGAACACAGATTTGGCCTTCTCCTAGCCTTAATACATTGGAGTAGCCACAAGTCAAGTCTTGTAACAAGAGAGAAACTTCCATTTCTAGGGTTAATCATCTGACAACAAATAAGATGAAGAATCCTAGTGTTCAAGTCCATATGAGATGTGTCAGAAATTTTAGTTGTAAGAGAGTCATCTCCTATGACTTCTTTACTGGCTTGAACAAAATCTTGAGTCCAAGAGGCATAGTTCTCTCCATCTAAAGGGATTTTAAACTGATCGTGGATTATCATCAAAGTGATTTCCATATGAGAATCCCCAATGTTAGTCTTAAACTTTTTATCCGACTTTCTCTTATGATAGGTATTGTTGGCATTGGAATAGAAAGCCCTAACCACATCTTCATATATGCATCGGTGAATTGTTAAGAAATCCCACCAACCAAAATCCTTAAACGTCTGAATGTATGGAAAATCAATGGTTTCTAGAAATGATAAATCCAAATAACGATCTTCAAGGACCTCACGAGACTCAAAGTACATGGAATACCTTTCTTGTTGCTCTTCAGAAATGAAGAGTTGGATTTGAGGTCTCGGTTGGGACAGAGGACGGCTTGAAGAGCCCGATTCCTTTTCCTTCCCTTTTCCTTTGCCTTTGCCCTTATTTGTGTTCTTAGTCCGTGCCATATGAAATGATTGAAACACGAGACAATCGAGGGAGAGAAAGAGAAAGAGAAGTCGTGCGAAATGGCCGAAAGAGCCAGCGACAACTAGAGCCGAGAGATAGCGGATGAAATGAAGTGTTTTGGCACTTAGAGGGAGCACGAGAAAGCAAAACAATCGAATGCACGAGGTTAAAAAAAAAAAAAAAAGAGATTCAGTACTTTGAGAGGAGGGAATCGGCAACAAAGACGGTTAGGGTTTTAAAATGAGGGCCGATAGTCGCCTGTTCTTTAAATAGGCGGGATGGGATAGTCGACAGATGATAAGGGTTTGTCGACTATTTTATTAACATTCTAGGGTATAGTCGACAGATGAGAAAAGTATAGTCGACTATTATTAAAAGAAACAAAGAAATAGTCGACAGATACAATATAGCTGTCGACTAATTTTTGGTTTACACTTAGCGCATAGTCGACTAGGCTGAGCCTTCTGTTGACTATCTCACAACATCTTAGTCAACAACAGCACAAATGCTGTCGACTATATTTGAGAATAAGACTGATTAATTTGCAGAGATGCCCCAAAACATCACAGATGAATTTTGGCTCGAAAACATTCTGTCAATTATATATTGATTTGACAGAATTGAATCTTGGCCTTATCAATAATATATATATATATATATATATATATAAAACAAACATTAGGAAAGAACACAACATACATACTCATGTTATGATTAATCCCAGTTCACTCCTAAAATATTCAAACTTTTCTCTATCAAGAGGTTTTGTAAAGATATCTGCTACTTGATGATTTGTATCTATGAATTCAAGACTTATGTCTTCTTTTTGAACATGGTCTCTAATAAAATGATGTTTTACTTCTATATGTTTAGTTCTTGCATGAAACACTGGATTTTTTGTTAAAGCTATAGCACTAGTATTGTCACATTTTATTGGGATGTTTTGAAGCCTTATGCCATAGTCTTCTACTTGGTATTTCATCCACAATATTTGAGCACAACAATTTCCAGCTGCTACATACTCAGCCTCAGTAGATGATAGAGCCACTGTATTTTGTTTTCTACTTGACCAAGATACCAAACAATTTCCTAAGAATTGACATGAACCACTTGTACTTTTTCTATCTATTTTACATCCATCATAATCTGCATTAGTGTATGCTACTAGATCAAAAATATTTGATTTTGCAAAAAATAGTTCTAGATTTGTAGTTCCTTTTAGGTATCTCAAGATTCTTTTAACTGCTTTTAAGTGAGATTCTTTGGGATTAGATTGGAACCTAGCACATAAGCACACACTAAACATAATATCGGGTCTACTAGCTGTTAAATAAAGCAAAGAGCCAATCATACTTCTATAAAGCTTGTTATCTACAGCCTTCCCTAATTCATCTTTATCTAGGCTTTGAGAACTACTCATAGGTGTAGCCATAGGTTTACAATCTTGAACATCAAACCTTTTGAGAAGATCTCTTATGTATTTTTGTTGAGAAATATATATACCTTCTTCTTCTTGTTTTATTTGCAATCCTAGAAAGTACTTAAGTTCTCCCATCATACTCATCTCAAATTCTCTTTGCATAAGAGTTGCAAATTGATCACATAGAGATTTATTAGTAGATCCAAAAATGATGTCATCTACATATATTTGAACTAATAAGATGTCCTTATCATGGCTTCTTATAAATAATGTTGTATCTATTTGGCCTCTTTTAAATCCTTTTTCTAAGAGAAACTTACTAAGTCTCTCATACCAAGCTCTAGGGGCATGCTTTAGACCATATAATGCTTTAGACAATTTGAACACATGGTCTTCATATTTGTGATTTTCAAAGCCCGGGGGTTGTTCTACATAAACTTCTTCATTAATATACCCATTTAAGAAAGCACTCTTAACATCCATTTGATATAATTTGAAGTTTTTGAAACAAGCAAATGCTAACAACATTCTTATGGCTTCCAACCTAACAACAGGGGCATAAGTTTCATCATAGTCTATACCTTCTTCTTGACTATAACCTTGAGCCACTAACCTTGCTTTATTTCTAGTTACAATTCCATTTTCATCCATCTTATTTCTAAATACCCATTTTGTGCCTATAATAGGATAATCCTTTGGTCTTGGCACTAGTTCCCAAACTCCACTTCTTTTAAATTGATTTAGTTCTTCTTGCATGGCAATAATCCAATTTTCATCTTCTAAAGCTTCTTTGATATTTTTAGGTTCAATTTGAGATAGGAAGGCAGCATATTGGCATTCATTCCTAATGGAAGATCTAGTTCTAATGCCTTTGGATGGATCTCCTAAGATTTCATTCATTTTGACATATTCTTACCGCAACGCTATCCATTTCTGGATGGATTTTTGCTACCTCGAGCATCACTTTGCAGTCCATTTCCATTTTTCCCATCAGTCAAGACCACATACGCTAACATTGCATCATTGATCAGTCTACCACGATTTTACGCCGATCACACACGACAACGTTTCTCACTGCCAAACACACATGGCCACGATTTTACGCTGGTCCAACCAGCAACGTCTTAGCACTGATCATTCACGGCAATGTCACATTCTAGTGCCCATTAGACAGTCGGACACCCATTCCACCATGGCATACCGCCATTAATCACATGCCTGCATAGCTTGAGTTGATCCTCATGGTAACCTCTCATTACCGATCAACTTACCATGCTAGCACTACCTGGGAAGCACCCATTTGGTCCACCTTACCAACTTCGACCATTTCATACACGGTCTTCTACCTTGACCAGCCGACCCTCATTTATCGATACGATTACGTAAAATCGACTTACCTAACACCATGCTAGGCTATCACACATTTCAACCCTGTGCACTGCCCGAGTTCACATCGAGTTTGGCGACATATGCACCATTTCAATCTCACCTCGAGCTTAAGCATGCTCGAGCCACAACCTTCTCCCAACCAGGAGTTCTTCGCATTAAGCACCCAACGATACTTCCTAGCAGATATCACATGCTAGTAGGGTCTCATACACATACCAGGGAACTCTTCACTGAGCAACCCCTCTTCAATTCTTCACCCCATTTCAACTTTTACAATCATGTTCCCATGCTAGGCCTTACCTTGGCTATTTACCCTACCACGAGTCTAGGATCCTACGGTGCGTGGCACAAGTGATTGTCTTATTACCATCTGCACAATCACTTATGCATCGCACCTGTAGGATGACTCGCGCCTTTGGTCCACATCACAACAAGCCATCATGGTTACACCCCCACTCTTGTAGCGGTCTTCTGGCCAAATGTTTTCGCCCAACTTCACTTTCATTGGGACCTTTTAAATCTCACAATTTCTCAACAAAGCCTCTTACTCTTGAGGCACGAACTTTCAGCCATTCTACATCAGGTTCATTCTCAATCTGCAATAGACACCTGATTTAAACCATGCGTAATGGTTCCTCTTGTCCTCCTTGGCAAGGAGGACACCTTGACAGCAACGAATTTCTCCCCCACGATCGTTGCATCTCAAAATTCACCGATACCAGCCTTCATGGCCATTCACACTCGGCTTCAAGGTCTTACCATGCACAATGGTTACCTTTGACCTTCCTGACAACTTCTTTTCCCTAACAACGACGATGACACCACCATGCCATCACAGAACTTACTGCTCTCTGAATCTCACTGGTCACCATAACCAGCACGACCCCACTCTTAGGTCGCCTTCCTCACATCACCTTTTTTACATATAGCATCTAGCTAAATCCCTAAGAGACTCTGGCTTCTCCCGGATTCCTTTTACACTTTGCTACAGTTAACTCACACCTCTCGGTGAGTAACCACATGGCTCTAACACCACAATAGCTCCACTAGCCGATTTCTTTTCACAACCATTAACCTTAGACACGAGGTTAATTTTTATCAATTGCCCACACATTAAGGCATCCCTCTAGCTGTATCACTCACAGCCATTAGGTGATTTCATCACCTCAACACCACTACTGGAAACCAATCTCGTCCCATAAGCTCTTCCTTCGAGCTCTCTTTACCCATTGGCGATATCTTAAATTCGCCACAACTTCTATCTAACCAACTCGATTAACTCTAGCCGGATCACTCGGCTCACAACTCACATAACCTTCCTCTAGGCACTGCACTTGCAATTATCGATTACCGCTTCGATTTAAACTCCAGTCACTGGAAATCACCCCTGCCACTCTTGTGGAATTCACACTTCCACTGGATGCCGTAGGACACTCCTTCCTACTCAGGCACTTGCCATTACGCTGGCTTTTCCCCGGGTGATCTTTCCTGATAGAGTTGTAGCGCCTTAGGAAGTTCATCTCGCACCGTTGCCTCATGCTCAACCTCTCTTGGGAGAACATCTCCAGTTCTACTCTGATCACACTTCAACACTACTACTGATAGCTCTCACTGCAAAGCCACACTCCTCTGAGTGGCACATTACTTCCCTGACCCATCTTTCATCACCTTGCATTTCTTTCTCACAATTTGCATGGTCTAACCACCAGGACCCGCTGAACCTTTTTACTAAAGGCATGCACGATACCAACAAGGCTTTACCTCACCGCCCTTGAGCATCACGCTCCATTATTGCCATCGGGTGCTACCACCTGGCAATTTCTCGTGTGTCACCAACTGGAAACCCTTCCAGTGCCACATGAGGACACTTCCTCATTTCGCATCGACACAACCAATACTAACACCAGACTGTGCAATCGCGCACCTTCGCAGATTTCAAACCGTGCCTTAGCCACACGTTCAGCCTACCACAACTCACATCACTGGATTAGAGATTGCTTTATTTGAAACCTCCGCACGCTTCAATTTCCCCATCTGATGGTTGGCTTCATTTCGTAAGTGTCGCCCTCCACGACACTTACGTATCATTCTCGAGCCATTCACCAACTCTTCCAATCAATCCCATCTTCATACATTACTATAAAATCACACTGGGTACATCATCCCAATTTACCAGATCACTACGATCAAATTTTTTCGCAACTATTTTAGCATCCTTTAGCAAGGAGCATCGCCACACCTCTTGTTATCACACCATAAGATATTACTCACTCGATTCACAAACCTTCTTGCTGCCTTGACACCAACAGCACTATCACCATACTTCAACCCTTACGGAATTTTAGGTCTGGCTCAGGCATAACCTACAGCATACCCCAGGTCTTCGGTGTCTAATCGTCTCCACCGCAGACAGGTTACTTCACGTGGAGGGCTGCAGTCCCTCCTGTGGACTAACCGTCTGCATCCAGTGGTCCCTAGCATTAGACCCGTCACTGATAGGCGTCAACCGTAGCATTATTCCCACGCTAGACCCGTTTCTTTTCCTCGGGTTTCTTTCCCAAACATCTCCTAGATCTTTAGTCCCTGACCATCTGCATAGTCACTGTGTTACCCTGTGCTTTAGGCGCGCCAACACCTTGTCACCATCATCGTGTCACTCCCATACACTGGCCCAACACTGGTTCCCCATTGTGTTGCCCTGTGCTTCAGAGAGTCAACACCCAATCACGTGTCACTCCCATACACTGGCCTAACACTGGTTCCCCATCGTGTTGCCCTGTGTTTCAGAGAGTTAACACCAAATTATTTTTATTGTGTTGTCCCTTACAGCATGGTTCAGGTCCCACTCTGATCTGTTTCGCACCCCGTATTGTGACTTCCACCTTCCAGTGACACCTCTGCTATCGAACTCGGCATGACTACCTCGCCACGCTCGCAACCACTATTCTTACCAGGTGTCCTACTCAACAACAAATCTATTGGATCATTAACGCATTCCACGTTTCCTCCTTAGGACTACTCTAATGTCCTATCCCTTATAGGAGATTTTCGATCTCACTTGACTAAATTCCTAAGGTGCTGCTCCACATCTTCGGCATCTGACCATCACCTGCAGTTCACTAAATTGTTCAGGCCCAAGGGCCACCTGCCCTCAACACGAGCCAACTCATTAGTCCTCTGCCACACGGTCCATAGCATCAGATCCGTTATATTGAGCCTTGCACCCATCACATCGAAGCTACTTAAAGCCTCTCCGACCCCGATGGTTCCACCACCATCTTACCAAAGCCATCTTACTTGGTTATCCTTGCCTTGATAACCTCCAGCTCCTACCATAAGACCTACTCCTCATGACTTCACCTCTCTTCCCGCTTCAAGATTCTCAAACCATTTCACCTCTTGAGGCCTCATGATTTTACCCCACAAGATCACACCTCACAGCTCTCACTCAACATTTGAAAGCTCCAACTTTTCACGACAATGGATCCCTATCCATCATGATTCATTCACCACCCAGCTCATCCTAGAGCTTGATTATCATAGATCTCACACCCCGCAATCGACATGCTGAGCCCCTCTCAGGCTCTGGCACCCATAACCATGGAGCGACCACCATTACCTTCTAGGTAAATTGAGATCTCTCGTCTCTTCTTGTACACTCATGAATGTATTCAGTCACTATGCCCGGCCTGGCCTTCCTACACACCTCGCTCAGGCTTCCTTGACTCGGAACTAAAATTCCCAGGCTTCCACATTGCTTACCATGCCCCTGCCCACTTGGCATCTAGAGTTGGCATTTCTTGTGCGCGCATAGCCCACGGATGTCCTATTGCCATAATTCACTGCCCTCGGCCCACACCGCTCATACCCTTCGTTGGGTGACCTCCGCGTCTCCCATTAAGGGTCTCGTAACCTTAGGCGTCATCTCGACCCCAGGCATCATAATGAGGGTCTATTCACCCTCATCTCCTGACCTTAGTCGTCCCGCTTGACCCCAAGTGTCAATGGGAGTTTAGATTAACCCTTCATCCATCATTCACATGAACGGTCACTTGGCTTTTCACAATTAGGACTCCTATCCCATGGCTCTCACGCGCATATCTACGCATGCCCAACTCCTTTATCCCAAATCTGGATTCCCCTGGATTCCAGCTCAACTCACTTGGGATTTCCATCTCACACAAACACCTGCTAGGGTCCATTTGCCACATACCTATCCTTTCTTAGGATATATCCTATTTCATCATGAAATCAACTAGGGTCCACTCATACCCTAGGCACGTCCCCTCCAGGATCGTCATAACGATATAATCATATGGCACCGTATGCATCCCTCATGCATTACTCACACCCGACTCCCCTTGGAGTCTTTCAATGAACTACCAACATCATGCCTACCCTGGCCATGACTGACATATGCTTCACATGCTGGCTCCACCTAGAGCCTCTCTACAAGCAACTTTAGCTTGCTCCATTCCCGGAGCTCGTCACACAACCTGTTGACGACTTCAATCTTTGGGCTTCGAGCTAATTTCAACCTTAGCTCACTCTAGTTCAAGCACGCAACCCTTAGCACGTCACCTCTACGGGAACCACTCCATTCCCTCATACGGGCTTAAACATCTCCCCAACATAGGTTGGTCCACTAATCCCTTCTTGGATTAGCTATACCTCGGTTCTCCTTGTCCATCATGATTCTTATCATGACTTGGCTTTGTGTCCCGACACAAGCCTCAACACTTCAATCGCAAGGAACTCTTATCCTTAGAATGCCTCATGAACCTCCAAATTTCCACATTCGGTTCTTGATACCAATACCCACACTTAGGCATTTGACTCTTCATTGCTCGACCCGTATATCTCTTACGGTATATCATCTCAAACATGATATTTTTGCTATTCCCATAGCAGGAATATCCTAGCACTCCATTTCCATCACCGTAGACCTCCATGTCTCGACCCAACCCCTAAGGTCCTCGGTCACTTGTGGTTCTACTTCCAAGGCTTTCCGATCAACCTTCAACCACATTTCTTTAAGCATCTTCTACTTGATGCTCCAACCACGTTCTGATACCAATCTGTAACGCCCCGCTCCCACTTACGGGTGTTACTCGTGAACAATTACCCAAATTATCCACCTGCCCGGTCTTTGATGAAGGGCGGACCATGTCTCAAGAAGAAACGCCCTAGGTGGGAACTAGGCTCGTCCTTCCCTTCCCTTAAACCCCAGGATTTACTAGCAAAATTGGGCTTTAAACCACACCGCGTTGGTTAAAGAGAAAATCTCATTCCGATGCCCAATCGCCATTTTCTCAAATTTATTTAATTCTTTTCCAACCAAAAATTTTGCCGGGCTCCATAAATCACCATTTAAATCAATCCATTGATTGATTACTAATTTTGGAGGAAAAACTCAAATTTTTAATTTTTCAAATTTTTGGCATTTTCTCCAAAAATGCCCGAAAAATCCCTTTATTTTGAAATTTCCTCCGGGGCCCAAATTCAATTAAGAAATGGCCTAAAATCCCCAAAAAGTCCAAATTTTTAAAAAAAATTGGACGATGGGGCCCACTGGCGAGCCCGCGGGGCCGCACGCCCGCGCGGGGCCTTGCGCCCGTGCGCGCCTCCGCACGGCTGCCCGCGCCCACGCGCCTGGCAGCCCCCTGCTGCCTCCTGCAGCTGCCCCCAGCTGCCTACCACACCTCATTTCTTCATTTTTTTTTCTCTTGGGCATTTAAATCCCAAATTTTCCAGAAATTTAAAATAAATAAATACCTCACTTTTCTTTCAATTTTTGCCTTTATTTCTCCATAATTAAGGCTTAAACAACGCCCTTGATGCTTTCACAACAACTCATACCAAAATGAGATTTAACCTAGGCTTCATCATGCCATAAACCTCAATCCCATTTTTAAATGAAACATACATTCCAAAATATAACATACACACATGCTCTTGGGCTTCAACAAGCCATTATCAAAGAAATGAAATTATATTTCATAAATTAAACATAACAAGTTTGGCTCCCCTAAGCCATACAATACTCTTGAATCATCATTTCCACTCTTCCACATGCCATTTCACCTTTGTCTTGACTTTACCATGCTTTCACAACCTACATGTGAGGGTAAAAACCTCATGAGCCATTAAGCTCAATAAGGGTGCAATGCCAAATAAATATGAACATAACAAGTTATATGATGCCAAATGCATGCAAATGTGGCTAGGTTTCTTTGCCTTCACAACACTCCAAGGTTGAGGTATCAACCCACCATTTCAACCATGTTCTCAAACTAACCTATGGCCATAAGTCTCATGAACATAAAAGAACATGCTAAATGCAACATATACATTTATGAAACATATTTATAACACATTGCAAGGCCACCCTCCCATGGGGCTATCCCTTACCTCTTCTTGAATAATTAAATCTTCACTTCAAGAGAGCTTCCAACATCACTTTCTCCCACCTAAAATCGCATTTTAACAAGCCATTTAATTTTTGCATACAAGCACACCAAAAATAAAGAGAAGAAAGAATACTTGCCTTGACTTCCTTCATCATCTTCTTTCTTTCTTCACTTTTCCCTCCATGGAGACTTCTTTCTCTTTCTTTCTTTTCTTCCTTCTTCATTTCTACAAATGGCCAAAAGGGAGACAAGTCTCCCACACTTGCCTTTTTATACTAGATTTCCCATATTTCAAGAATGCATCCTAGCCATTCATAACAAGCACAATCCATGTGCTTTTGAGAATCTCAATCTCAACCATTGATTTCAAATAAACCCATCCCCTTTCTTGGAGAAAACACATGAAAGCACAATCCATGTGCTCCTTTCTTTTTAAATCCAAGCCTTTGGATTTTCAAGAACCATCCACACCCTTGGATCAAGTCCCATAAATAGATTTCTTTTCTACTTATTTAATTTGGACTATTTTCAAGACAAGCCTTGAAAGACATAATCACTTTCTTTTCCATTAAAGAAATTCTCTCCATTTTCACACCATTAATGGGTGACTAATTTCTTTTTATTTTCCATTTTCTTTTTAGGCAACACATCATGGCTTGCATTTAATGCTTGAAAGACCATTTATTCACTAATTTGAATTTCTTTTAAATACTTATTCTTGATTCACAAGATCATGCCATGTGTCCCTAGCCACCATCTCCCAATTTCTCATTTCTTTCCCATTTAAATTAATGGGACTATTTTCATAACCATCACACTTGAGAGACATAATTAACTTCTTTCTCATTTAATAAAATCTCCATATTTTTCAAGGCATTAATGGTGACCATTTACCATTTTCTTTTGAATTTTCTTTAATCCATATAATTATGCCTCTCATTAAATGCTTGAAAGACTAATATCCTTTCTTTTTGCATTTAATTAGATCATTCTCCAACTCATAAATCCACATTTATAATTTCTCTCAAATTCTCAAGATTATGCCAAGTGTCACTCTAAGACACAAACTTGGCTTCTAATTCTTTATCTTGGTTATCCATGTGGCATTACCACATTAATTCACCAACTTAGGGAAAATATAATTATTCTCCTCAAATAATTTAATATCCATCATTTTCCCTATTTCCAAAGTTAATTTCCTTTATGGAATCACTCCAAAATTCCTAAATAATCTTTGTGAATTTATTAATCTCATATATCTCCACATAATTACTAAATTGGGATTTTTATTCACTTATTCATCTAATTCCACATAGGAATTATTTTTAATTTATCAAAATACCCTTTTATTGAATTCTCTATCCAAATTACCAAAATACCCTTCTCATGGGCATTCTCAATCTCAAGGATCCATCACCTTCTCAAGGGCATTTTTGGAAGTCTTCTTACTTCATTTCCTATTCTCTTAACACTGGTTACACCGAGTGTTACACCGTCCCTCACCCATTAGTCCCCTCGTGAGGGTTACCCATCCCTCAGTCATCAACATCCGCCCTTTCTAGGGCCTCCTCATCCATTAGGGATTCAACTTCAGGTGTCGCCCTTTACCACCACACATGCCCTTTCAGGACCCTACTCAGGTATACAGATCTCATCTGTAGTTTCTTGGGCTGAGTACGAGGCCTTACGACAACAACATGTTGAAGGGGTGCAAGCTCTTCGCGAAATGGATGGAATTTTGCAAAGCTTAGTTCCTCACGGGTCAATCCCAGCCATATTGAGAAAGTTTATACCTAAAACAGCTCTGTCCCCTAGGGCTTGTCAGGAGGTACCAAGGAACGAGTCCTATCTGGAAGCGACCCCTGAAACTCATGCTCAACCTATCCCTTCTCGAAACAATCAACCAGTATCTCCCCTAAGAGGGGCTCATAGCAAAACTTCTCCCCATCGAGGAAATCAAGGAGGAATTAATGGTTGAGAGACAGAAAGACGAAGCCCTTAAAAGGGAAGATATTCTGAAACAGTGGCTAGCACTCTCATGGAAGGAGGTCAGAATTCCTCTAAACCCGTAACCAAGTAGAATTAGGAGCTTGATGACAACCCTACGACATTTAGTGCTCGGGAAACAGCTGACATGAAGAAAATGATTGAGCAAGTGCTGTAGCAAAATAAATTATTACCAGTTCAGAACAGCAATCGCGAGGGAGGCTGCCATTTGTGGCAGAAGTAATGGAAAAGCCTTTGCCAAGGAAGTTTAAGATACCCCAAATAACTCCTTACTCTGGCAAGGATGATCCTTACGATCACATGCAGAACTACGAGTCTTTGATGATGCTCCATGGATGGGACAACGAGATAATGTGTAGGGCTTTCCCGTTAACCCTAGTTGAACATGCTCGGGCTTGGTTTAATGGTATACCTGAAGCATCCATTTCCTCATTTGGGCAGCTAAAGGCGAAATTTATCAAAGCATTCATCATTAACAGCCAGAGGAAGAAAGACGCGACATGCCTCCTTAGCATTTGACAAGGGAGCAAAGAGACCATACGCCATTATGTGGACAGATTCTGGAATGCCACGCTTGGGATTCACAATCTACCGATTGAGATGGCAGTGTCTGCCATGTTCCAAAGGGTGCGACTGACTTCCTTCCAATAACCCCTATCTCTAAACCCACCAAAATCCTTGGCAGATTTGTTCGTCAGGACCAATAAATATATACACCATACGGAAGTAATGAGGACTGTGGCAATGGATGAAGACAGGGAGCGGAAAAGAAAGGAGTGATATATTGAAGAAGACCTTAATCGACGACAAGAAAGGGCCCGAAGACTGGATGATGTCAGGCCCTAGTTCAATCACTATACCCGGCTCACCCAACCTCGATCTGCCATATTGGCAGCCATATTAAGATCAGGCCTAATCAAACTTCCAAAAAAAGGTGGATCGACCTATAGGGAAGAATCAAGATGAGTACTGTCGATACCATAGGACTCGTGGCCATTCCACTGATCAATGTCGGGAATTGAAAAATCAAATTGAGATGCTTATCTGGGAAGGGCACTTACAAAGATATGTACGAGAAGAAGAGAAAAACAACAGGGAGCCACAAAGAAGAGAAGACACAAGAAATACATAATCCAAGACAACAAGAGAGAGGATGCGACTACAGACAAAATCTCCCTCTGGATAATGAACCAATACATCAGGTTATACACGTCATTTCAGACGGCGAAACCTTGATTGGTGATAGCTCATCTTCTCGAAAAGCCTATGCCCGTTTGGCCTATTAGGTCAATTCGGTAATGAAGGTTAGAGAAAATAAAGAGCCCATTATGTTCACACTTGTCGACAAACGAGATGTAATCATTCCACATGACGACCCGATGGTAATCTCAGCTGTCATTGCAACACACCCCATTGAAAGAATTTTGGTAGACAGTGGTAGCTCGGTTAACCTCATTTATTGGAATTGCTTCAATCTAATGCACATTTCCCAAGATCGATTGAAAAATATCTCTTCCCATTTATATAGTTTCACCGGGGAGACTATCCCAGTTGCTGGTTCAATTCAGTTGCCAATCACATTGGGCTGTGATCCTCAGAGCACAACACGTCAGGCCTGCTTCATGGTAGTTAAAGCCTCATCAACTACATACAATGTAATTTTTGGTCGTCCCCTGCTCAACGACATGAGAGCCGTAGTCTTTTCCTACTATTTGTTGATGAAATTTCCTACACCCCAAGGAGTAGGACAAGCTCGAGGGGATCAACAGAAGGCCTGCACGTGTTATGTTGCATCTACAAAAGGAAAACAGAGTGAAGAGACTTTATTGACTGCCAAGCAAACTATGCAGGATTAAGTTGTATTATTTCCTTTATTTGAATCGTAATAATGTGAGTCCAAAATGGTATTGTGGACATAGGCACATTTGGCTGAACCACATCAAAATGCTTGTACTCACTTTTGTAAATAAATTATCGTTATGGCGTCCACTATTAACCACCAGATTCCATCAAGGGTCCTTTTCAAATGAAGACCCGTTGCCTCGCGTATGGCCCAGTAATTGGGAGAAAGTTAAAAGCCCATTGCCCTGCTTATAGCTCAGCGATGAGGGAGATAACAAACCCATTGTCCCACGCGTAGTCCGACAATAGGGGAAAAATAAGACGTTGTCCCGTGCATACCCCGACAATGAGGAGAAAGCTAAAAAGCCCATTACCCTACTCATAGCCTGGCAACGAGGAGAAAACTAAGAACTCGTTGTGCTACTCATAGCCCGGCAACGGGGAGAAAACTAAAAACCTGTTGCCCCGCTCATAGCCCAGCAAGGAGGTGAAAACGAAAAGCCCATTGCCCCGCGCATACCCCGACAATAAGGAAAAACCAAAACTAATCGCGGACATAGGCGCTACACTGAACCGCAAAAACAAAAGGTGTATATTCTTTCTAATCGCACACATAGACGTCATGTTGAACTGCAAGAATAAAATATTGCAAACGTAGACACTACGCTCACAATACCAGCGAGCATGTACACGTGAAGCTAGGGAGCTGCGCCATTGTAATAAAAAGGCCCATTGCCCCGCTCACAGCTTGACAATGAGGAGGCACACACTTCTCATTAACCTGTAAGTAGCCTGACAATGAGAAGGCATAAGATCGTTGTCTCGTGATTAGCTATACGTTAATGAAGCATAATATCAGTGGCCTCGCAAGGGACTTACGCCTCCTCGCCTGGCGCCCAAATGGCGTAATAGCTGTTGTCCTGCAAGAAGAGATGTCATATTCATCACTTTGTAAGTAATACGACAAACCAAAAAATGGAGCGACAATCATCACGAACACCCTTGAATTAGGAGAAAATTCCCCAATATGCCAATTCATCTCTCGACAACATATATGAGCCAATAATGACATGGTCACTCTTGACTTGATTTGAAGATCTTTTCGAGCCCCCGTTACCTCGAGAGCTGGAAGCGTATGAAGAAATCGTTTTTATATTCCTAGAAGATGAAGAATTGAATGCATGGACCACCACTACAAGAGCAGGAGTTTCATCACGTCATGCGAAGAACTCTGCCACATCTTCTTGAAGTCATTGGCGCTTATGAGAAGTCAAAATAAGAAAATGCCAAAACTACAAATAACACTGAAGACTCTTTAAACAATGGCCAAATAAGAAGCCTAAGCCTCCTTTTATAAAGGCACCCAGGGAGCAGAGTGCCAAAGACAGTTACGAGAGACGTGAAGGAGGAGATTGCTACAGAACAAAAGCCTCTTAAAAATAGGGCAGTGCCGCAAGCAGAATACTCTTCCTCCCGGGAGACCCGACAAAAAGAGTAGGAAGCAATTGTTATGCCTGCCAAAATTATCAAAAATAATAATAATATAGTTTAAAAGAAAAAAAGAAGACCACGTGGTAACTCTAGGAGCCACCACATGGCAGCCCATTAGGTTGTCACCTGGCTGCATGATGCAGCCAGGAGGCAGCATGGAAGCGGCCACTGTGGTTGCTTCCCTCTCTCACCCACGCTGCCACGTGACAGCGTGGGCCAGGGAAACATGAGGGGGGCGCTTCCTCCCCTCCCATGTTGCCACACAGCAGCGTGGTTAAAGGAAAGCCATGCTGCTGCGTGGCAGTGTGGCTGCGCCCCCCACCCCCGAGAGACCTTTCTCGGGGGTACTTCACACCCCCGAGAGAGGTCCCTCGGGGGTCCCTAATGCACGCCTCTACGCGCACACCTACATACGCTTGCGTGAGCATTTGGTCATGCACCCTCACGTCAACAACCCCGTAAGACTCGATCAAAATCGCCTCTGAGATGCCCGCCAGGAAAATCGAGTCATTTTGACACATGGATGCCCCTCCCATCGCTATAAATAGGGGGTCTTTTTCTCTCATTTGTTATGCAATCTCTCACTCTCGTACTTACATTTTTGCTTTCAACCATTTCACTTTTACGAGGGACTAACTTAAGCATTGGAGGGTCTACACGGGGATTCTCACCCGCGTCCTTAATCGATTTTCTTTCCAAGAGGTCATTTGTCGCTCTCAATCTAGCCAAGGGACTCACCTATCGCTGCCGTGACCTCCAAGAGACTCATCCATCGCTATCGTGACCCCTCAAGAGACTTATCCATCGCTGCTGTAACCATCGGGAGACTCATCCATCGCTGTCACTCCACTCAGGGAAACTCACCTATCTCTCCTAATAATTACTCATCGTTTGGACAATCCACACGTCACCCATTGCCCGAAGGAGTCATCCCCCGAGTGAGTCATCCATCGTTCGGATCAGCCATACGAGGGTCATCCATTAGCAATTTTTCCTTTTACAAATTTATTATTGTAATTGTGTAACAACAACTCTTAAATATCTTTAGTCATAGCATCAATAAGATTGGACATTATTGATGAGAGATAGATTGGCACATTATTATGTCTTTCTCTTATGAAGAGATAATTGTTCTCATATGCTAAAGTGTTACGACATTTAGACAAATAAGCTGAATGCATATTGGATGAACAAGTATATCAGATGACTCGCCTAGAGATCCATTTGGATAACTATATTATGTGCCAATGACGATAATGTATATGGCCCTTCAGATTTGAGGTCTCTATGGTATCTTGTATGTGGATCATTATGCTTTGATTCTATGCTTAATTCTAGGCAAGCAATAATACTATAGACATTGGGCATAGTCTGAATTATGTGAAGATAATTGAATGACCAACAATGGATTTGTCACTCTTAATAGTAAGAGAGATATCCCATGGTCTTTTGATGAAAAGTTTACTCATGAAAACTTTGGCCAGAGAATTATGAAATATGAAAGAGTTTCGTATATGCTCGTATCTGAGATTCATATTTGATAACAAGAAACTATTATAATTAATCTTATAGGAAGTTGACACTAATTCCATGCTCCTGGATTAATCGAGATATAGCATGATAAAATGATTTGAATTACAGGATAAGTAGTTCATTGAAAGGTTAGGTCAAACCACTTACACATGACTCTTAAGTATCGTTAATTCATTATTGTAATCAATGATAAATTAAAAGGAGTTTAATTTATCTTAGCTTATAAAAATTATAACATATATACTTATTACCAAGTAGATGAGAATATAATGGGTCACACACGATAAAGGGTGACTTCGTGGAAAATTAAAATGGGTAGAAAAAGTATGAGATACTTTTTGGAATTTAATATGAGATATTAAATTCTTATTTTCTATATATTAATTAATTAAAGCTAAATAGTGTTGGGTCTATTTTATTAGCCCAAAAGAATAAGTTTAAGTTATTGGGCCAATTTGATTGGACCATGGACCTATAACTTATATGGATTATTTAAAGTATGGACTTTAAATAATTGGGCCTAATTTTAATATGATTAAAATAAGCTTAAATATTAATTTAATTAATTAGACCCAATTCTAATATGATTAGAATTAAATAAAGGCCTAAATTGTAATTAGATTAACATTCTAACCTAAACTTAATTCAAATAAGATTAGAATTAGGACCCTTAGCTTTTCTATATAAATAGACAAAGTCAGATGGGGGTTTCACAAGACAAGTCACATAGACATATTGGGAACTAGCAGCCTAAAACCCTAAGTCAGCCGCTAGTTATGCATATAACCTACCACCTTGGCTGAAACTTATCTCAAACGTGTGCGTTCCAAGGAAGGATGCCGAAACTCGTCAGAAAACGTTTCTTGGTTGGAGTCCATCTTGTCATTCATGCAAATCAAGAAAGGTGATCGTGGCGTTAAAGGGTATAGTTTGGTGGTCTCATAATTTCGTTTGTAATCTATTTTTTCATGATTAAAGTATTATTTTAAGATTAAAATTGAGAGTCGCTAGATTTCTTGTTTAATCTCGTTTGTCATATTCTGGAATTAGTAGATAAGGAGGCTCATAATGGGACGATATCAAAAAAAAAAAAAAAAATGATTGTGCAATTTTGAAACCACCCCATCCAAGTGTGACTTGGATTTTTTTTTTTTTTTTAATCAACTCACCTGTGTTGTGTGGAGGCTGAACAGCTTGTGGTTTGCAACAACCTTCGCGTGAATTGGTTGATTAAATGAAAAGGGTGCATCCAATTGTTATGGTATGTATATATATCTCACCTAATCATGGGATGGGCTGATTAATACGGTAAAAATTAAAGGATCATTGGGTGGAAATCAAGAAAATTTTTAAATTTAATTCTGTTGATTTCCTACAAGTGGTATCAAAGTCGTCTTTTAATTTATTATCATATTTTTATATTATTATTATAGATGATAATATGAATCCTTATGTATGTGGTAAGGAATCCACATCCAATTAGGAATCCTAACGTAGTTAGGACTCCATAAAAATAATTATGCCACAATAAATTTTCAAAGTGATCAAAAAGTCCGAGGAAATCCAAATTAAATATCCTTGAAATTAAATAAGGTAATTATGCCACAAGTCATTATTGGAATTTAATTTCAAGTAACACACAACACTATGATCTATAATGTTTTTAAATAATATTAAATGTGATATACGTACTGAAACCTAAAATCCCTCGAAAAATTATATTAAGTCCTTTTGAAAGTTGCCTTCCATTATTATTAATAAATTATTATATTCTTGTTAATGTTCAAACACGATGAGTTCCCTCACGGTTGACTCACGGTTGACTTTACCTTGAATAAGTCTGTTGATGAATAATGGGTCTGACTTAAATAAAAATAATAACTTAAAAGTCTTTCGTACCAGTTATTGATTTAATAGACAAAGGATTGAGTCAAGCACATACGATGTCATAACAAAGAGTTCCTAGCCAATTACCAAGAGTTAATTGGTAATAACTAACTATTTTATTGGGCTCGACCCAGACAGTAAGCCCACAATTGGACTTCGGGCTCGATCCCTAGGCTCAATCTTGACCCAACGACAGCTCAACAGTGCCCCCATCCACATCACCATATCCTGCGATCTTCGCACCAGCAACGAACATCCCCCGCTCCAGATATCCTAGCCCCATGCCTCCATCGACGCCAGACATGTAACCCCCTCACCTTCCTACAACTACCGGTGAATGTACCAAGATTAGGCTCTCCCCCACTCCTATATATAAACCAGCCTAATCACAGGCCAAGATGCGTTCTTTTCAGCCTTATCGATACTTTGTTACCTTGAATCCTTACTTACTTGAGCGTCGGAGTGTTTATAGGTGCCGCCACCCCCTATCATTCCTGTAAAGCCCCACTTTTCCAAATACATAATGATGTAAAATATAAACTAACATCATCATGGGCGTTATGGAAACCCTTACCAATGGAAGCAATGGATCGAACCTGCAAACTTAGCCAAAGCTAAATAAAGGGGTTTCTACTAGATTTCCTTTACAAGTATAAGAAAAACTCACGACATCCAATACTCTAAAAATGACTCAACACATAAATCGTAGGTACAGTTGTAGGACACCCACATACGCACACCTCTTACAGACTTGAGTACCCTAGTTGCTATTACAATACATCATTGTGGTACAATTACATGGGTACGTAATAACTCAAAAAAAAAAAAAAAAACCCCAAAGCTAACCAAGCATCATCTCCTTGCTCACGCTCGAACTGGAACCTGAAACACCTGGCACTTCCAACATACCTAGAACGTTAAACGTTCCAGGGGCATCAACCCAATCTAGATATTACATCTAAGTGAGTGAATCAAACAATGAAGTACATGCGTGCAGATGCAATAAGGTCATTATCAAATCCACTGTAATGAACCGATCGAGCGATAGGAAGAACTAGAACAACTTATCCTGATGGGCCTACGCGAACTTCCCAGGGGGGTCACCCATCCCTGTATTACCTGTAACACCCGGTGTTACAAGTATTAAAAGAATAAGAGAGAAAATGAGAAAATTCCAAAAATACCCTTGAGAAAGTGAAGTATCGTTGAGAATAATGGTGCCCTACGAGAGGGGCATTTTGGTAAATTGGATAGTGAAGTCCAATAAAGGGTAATTTGGTACATTGGAGATAATTCCAAGGTGGAATTAAGTATGGAAGTGAATTAGTTCCCATTTTGCATTATGTGGAGATAAATGAGATTGAAAATTTACAAAGGGTGTTTTGGTAATTTTGGAGAGAAATTCCATAAAGGAATTAATTATGAGAAAAAGAGGAAATTAATTATGGGAGTGAAAATAATTAATTTTTCCTAAATTGGTGTATTTATATGGGGGTGCCACATGGATGGTTTAGATTTAGTCTTGGAAGCCAAGGTTGGTGGCATGGAGTGACACTTGGCAAAATGGTGTCCAAGATAAATGGAAGATTTAATTAATTGCAAAAAAAATTGGAATATGGTTATTCTTGCAATTAATGGGAGACATGCATATATATATATATGTGCATGTGTAAAGGTTTGTGCATAAGTGTATATATGGGCATGTGTTGGGTAGATATTTTGAGAATATATGAGTGATTAAAGAAATTTTAAAGGAAAAAGATTATTAGTCACTCAAGCATTTAATGAGGCAATGATGGTGGCTTTTCTTTAATTCCAAAAGAAAATATTTATGTCTCTCACCATTAATGAAGGCCTTTATGATGTTGGAAGAGAAAAGTAAATTAATTGGAAAAGAAAAATTGTGTCTTGAGATAGAAGACATGATCCAATGGCCAAGATTAAGGATTGGAGGTCGAGTATGTGTCTAGTGATGACACTTGGCATAGTCTTGGGAAGAAAGATCATGTATGTATGTGTATGTGCATGGGTGGAGCCATACATAATCATATATATGTGGATGTTGGAAGAAGATAAAGTGAATTAAGATAATTCAAAAAGGAAAGTAAAGTGGTCTTTCAAGCATTTATTAAGGGCAATCATTATGTTGCCTAAAAGAAAAATGCAAAAAGAAAAGAAAATGGTCAAGCATTTATGAGTGAAAATGAGGAATTAATTTAAAGAGATATTATGTGATTTTAGTCACTCAAGCCATTAAAGAGTGTGATGATGGAGTTGGGAGGCTTGACTTTCAAGATATATATGCATACATATATATGTGGTGTGTTATGTAAATGGAAGAATAAGAATTTTAATGAGAGATGGGGATTAATTCTCCCATTTCAAGAGAGATCCAAAGGTTCATATTAAACCCTTGGAGATTGGGAGAAAGGTGTAAGATATATATACATGAGAGAGGTAAAGGGATGGGAGAGTTCTCCCATTCAAGTGAAAGAAGAAGAGAGAAAGAAGAAGAAAAAGGAGAAGAAGAAGAAGTTCAAGAAGCCTAGAGGTAAAGGTTATATAATCTTCTTGTATTTCTCTTTTTTAAAGGATCTCTTTATGATCCTAGGCTTGTTTTTTCATGAAGGAGTTTGAGGAAATTAAGGGAAGTGATTTTGGAGGCTTGAAGTTGTTGGAAACTTGAAGATCCATGGAGTATTGAGGTAAGGGGAAAGCCCTAAGTGGATGGTGGCTAGCAAGACTCTTGTATGCATTTTAACATTTTTGTGCTTGCTTGCATATGCTTGTGTGTATGAGACTCATGGCCATGCAGTTGTGTGTTGGGATGGGTATGTTAAAGCCTTTAACCTTAATGGTTGAGGTATTGGAACCCTAGGCACTTGCATATGGCATTGGCATCTATATTGTTAATTTTCATACTTTATGTCATTGCACCCTTACTGAGCTCTTGGAGCTCATGAGGTTTATTTGACCTCTTGCAGGTATTGAAGCATGCTATGGAAGGGTTTGGCAAGAGAAAGAGGCTTGAGCATGAAGAATTTTGTATATTTTTCTAAATGGTGTAATTTTTGCCTAATTTGTATATGCCTTGTGTAAGGGTTTCTTTAAGCCCAAAGGGTACATTTTGATGTGTATATATGGAAAGAAAAATCTGGAGAATTTGAGCATTTATGGGTTGTTGGAAAATGTGTGTGTGTTTGATATTGTTATGGAAGTATTGAAAGTTGGGTTTAAGCCTTGATTATGGAGAATTAGAGGCAAAATCAAAATGAATGTGAAGGATTTTTTTATTATTTTGAATTCTGGAAAAATTGGGTTAGGAGACCCAAGAATAAAATAAAAAAAAAAAAAAGAAGAAGAGAAGTGAAAAAGGCAGTAGAGGGCTGCTGCAGCAGCAGCAGGCCGCAGGCGGCCAGGCGCGCGCGCGGGTAGCCGCGCCAGTGGGCGAGGGCGCGCGCGGGTGCGTGGCCGAGCGGCATGGGCGGCCAGCGGCCAGCGGGGCCCCATGCGGGCCAGCGGGCCCCGCCGGCCAATTTTTTTTAAAAAAATAGAAAAATTGAGAAATTTTGGGGCATTCCTTAATTGAATTTGGGCCCCGGAGGAATTTTCAAATAAAGGGATTTTTCGGGCATTTTGGAGATTAATGCCAAAATTTTGAAATTTTGAAATTGATGAGTTTTCCTCCAAAAAAATTGGTGATCCATCTATGGATTGGTTTAAATGGTGATTTTGGAGCCCGGTAAAATTCTTGGTTGGAAAAGAATTTGATTCAAATGAGAAAATAATGATTGGGCGTCTACGTGAGATGTCTTTTTAACCAAACGCGGTGTGGTTTAAAGTCCAAATCTGCTAGTAAATCCTGGGGTTTAAGGGAAGGAAAGGACGAGCCTAGTTCACACCTAGGGCGTTTCTTATTGAAACATGGTCCGCCCTTCATCAAAGATCGGGCAGGTGGACAATTCGAGTAATTGTTCACGAGTAACACCCGTAAGTGGGAGCGGGGCGTTACATTACCCCAGGTTAAGCACGCTTAATTTGGGAGTTCTTTGCCAACATTCAGTTCAAAAGGTATCAAGCTGATGTTGTTTCCTTTCTTACACTATCCTCGATATATACTAACTTCTCTAGGCTCTTGGGGTATTACATTCTCCCCCCCTTAAGCACATGACGTCCTCGTCATGCGACCTTACAACCGGTCCCAAATCTCTCCCCCCTTGCATGGCTGATGTGGGATTCGCCTAAGGTGCCTACACGCACCCCCCATAGGAGCCTACACACCCCCATCGGGACTCAGCCTCCTGGCACCATCCCTGCTTGCATCCGGACTTGCATCATCTACACATTAGGTAAAACCTCATGAGTCACAAAGACTCAGTAAGGGTACAATGCATGTAAATATGAATATAACCACGATTATGTATGCCAAATGCATGCAAATGAGGTTAGGTCATCCATCCTCACAACCCTCCACGGTTTGAGGCATCAACCTATCGACCTCTACAACACTAGTCCTCCATATGGCCATCGGTCCACTAGGAGTTGTATGGTTGAAGCATCAAGTGGAAGATGCTTGGAGAAATGTGGTCGAAGGTTGATATGAAGGCCTTGGAAGTAGGACCACAAATGACCAAGGACCCTAAGAGTTGGGTCGGGGCATTAAAGCTGAAGGCTATGCGAATGGAGTGCTCGGATATAGTAGACCCTAGCGGGTGTTTGTATGTGATGGAAATCCCAAGTGAGTCGAGCTGGAATCTAGGGGAATCTAGATTTGGGATTAAGGAATTGGGCATGAGTTGTTATGCGTGTGAGAGCCGTTCATGTGATTGATGGATGAGGGGCCAATTAAAACTCTCATTATGACGCTTGGGGTCTAGTGGGACGCCTAAGGTCAGGAGATGAGAGTTGAATAGACCCTCATTATGATGCCTGGGGTCGAGATGACGCCTAAGGTCACGAGACCCTTGATGGGAGACGCGGAGATCACCCAATGAAGGGTATGAGAGGTATGTGGGCCGAGGGTAGTGAATTGTGGCAACAGGACATCCTTGGGCTATGCGCGCACAAGAAATGCCAACTTTGGATGCCAAGTGGGCAAAGGCATGGTGAGCAATGTGGAAGCCCCAAATTCTATAGTTCCTAGTCAAGGAAGCTCGAGTGAGGCGTGCGGGAAGGCCAGGCTGGACGTAGTGACTGAATGTGTTCATGAGTGTGCAAGGAGAGACGAGAGGTCTCAATTTACCTGGAGGGTAACGGTAAGTGCTCTAGGGTTATGGGTTGAGAGATTGTTGGTAGTTAAGCTCTGGGAGGAGTTGGGTGGCGAAATGAATCATGATGGGTTTGGATCCATTGTTATAGAAAGTTGAAACTTTCAAATGTTGAGTGAGAGCCGTGAGGTATGATCTTGTGGGGTAAGATCATGAGACCTCAAGAGGTGAAGTGGTTTGAGAGTCTTGAAGTGGTAAGAGATGTAAAATCATGAGGAGTAGGGCTTATGGTATGAGCTTGAGGTTATCAAGGCAAGGATAACCAAGTAAGATGGCTTTAGTAAGATGGTGGCGGAACCATCGTAGCTCGGGGAGGCTTTAAGTAGCTTGATGCTATGGGTGCTAGGCTCGATGTGACGGATCTGATGCTATGGACTATGTGACAGAGGACTAATGAGTTGGCTCGCGTTGAGGGCAAGTAGCCCATGGGCCTGAGCAATTTAGTGAACTACAGGTGACGATCAGATGCCGAAGATCTGGAGCAGCACCTTAAGAGAGTTGGTTAGGTGAAATCGATAGTCTCTTGTAAGGGATAGGACATTTAGAGTAGTCTTATGGAGGAATTGTGGAACACGGTAATGACCTGATAGATTAGCTGTCGAGTAGGAAGCTTGGTGAGGATAATAGCTACGAGCGTGGTGAGGTAGTCATGCCGGGTTCGATATCAGAGGTGTGACTAGAAGGCTGAAAGTCACACTACGGGGTGCGAAACAGATCAGAGTGGGAACTGAGCCATGCTGTTGGAAACTATTGTTGGGCCAGTGTAAGGGAGCAACACGGTAATAATGAGTATGATGGGGAACCGGTGTTGGGCCAGTATATGGGAGTGACACATGATTGGGTGTTGATTCTCTGAAGCACAGGGCAACACGATTGGAAACCAGTGTTGGGCCAGTGTATAGGAGTGACACGATAGTGATGACCAGGTGTTGGCTCACCTAAAGCATAAGGCAACATAGTGAATATGCAGATGGTCAGGGGCTGAAGATCTGTCAGATGCACGATAGGGGTGGAGAAAGCTGTGGGCAGTTCCACAACTCAACTGCGAGTAATAAGCGGTGTTGAGGCGGTTTAGCGAATGTAAGGCATTGTAGTTTCTTGAGATATTTGAGAAAGAAACCAAGGAAAAGAAACGGGTCTAACATGGGAATAACGCTACGGTTGATGCCTATCGTTGACGGGTCTAATGCTAAGAACCACTGGATATAGACGGTTAGTTCACAGGAGGGACTGCAGCCCTCTATGTGGAGTAACTTGTCTGTAGTGGAGACGATTAGACACCGAAGACCTGGGGTATGCTGTAGGTTATGCCTGGGCCAAACCTAAGATTCCGTAAGGGTTGAAGTATGGTGGTAGTGCTTTTGGTGTCAAAAAAGCAAGAAGGTTTGTGAATCGAGGGGCTGATATCTTGTGGTGTGATAACAAGAGATGTGGCGATGCTCCTTATTAAAGGATGCTAACGCAGTTGTGGTTAAATTTGATCGAAGTTGATTGGGTAAACTGGGATGATGGACCCAGTGTGATCTTGCAGTAATGTATGAAGATGGGATTGATTGGTAGAGTCGGTAAATCGCTCCAGGATAATAAGTGAGTGCCGTGGAGGGCAAGACTTACGAATTGGAAGCCAACCATGAGACGAGAATATTGAAGCGTGTGAAGGTTTCAAGTATGGGGATCTTTAATCCTGTGATGTGAGTTATGACAGGCTGAACGCGTGGCAAAGGCATGGGTTGGAACTTGTGAAGGCTCGAAATTGCACAGTCTAGTGTTAGTCCTGATGTGTCGATGCGAAAATGAGGAAGTATCCTCATGTGATACTGGAAGGGTTTCCAGTTGATGACACATGATTAGTTGCCAAGTGGTAGCACTTGATGGCAATAATGGGAGCGTGAAGCTCGAGGACTGTGATGTAAAGCCTTGTTAGTTACCGTGTATGTCTTTAATATAAAGGTGCAGCGGGTTTAGGTGGTTAGACCAGGCGGATTTGGCAAAAGAGATCCAAGGTGAAAAAAAAAAAAAAAAAAAAAAGATGGTTGGTCAGGGCAAAAAATTGTGCCACTTACAGGAATGTGGCTTCGGAATGAGAGCTATCAATGGTAGTTGAAATGTGGCTTGAAAAGAACTTGAGATGTTCTCCCAAGAAAGGTTGGGCATGGGGCATTTCTTAATTGAATTTGGGCCCCGGAGGAATTTTCAAAATAAAGAGATTTTTCGGGCATTTTGGAGAATAATGCCGAAATTTTAGAAAATTAAAAATGATGAGTTTTCCTCCAAAATTGGTGATCCATTAATGGATTGATTTAAATGGTGATTTTTATGGAGCTCGGTAAAATTCTTGATCGGAAAAGAATATAAAATAATTGAGAAAATGGCGTTTGGGCGTCTGAATGAGATTTTCCTTTTAGCTAATGCGGTGTGGTTAAAGCCCAATTCTGCTAGTGAATCCTGGGGATGAGAGAAGGGAAGGACGAGCCTAGTTCCCACCTAGGGCGTTTCATCTTGAAACATGGTCTACCCTTCACCTAAGGCCGGGCAAGTGGACAATTTGGGTAATTGTTCACGAGTAACACCCGTAAGTGGGAGCGGGGAGTTACATCCACCCCAGTGGTAGCAATGCCAAGGTGTTACAATCACCTCCGCGGTCATCATAGTCACTCCTTGGCTCACCGTAAGAGCACGAGATCACCCATGATGTCTCAACAACTAGCCACAGTCACCTCAACGAACATGATATATGACAAAGCAAAAGGAATATGCATAACCAAGGGAAAAATGACATGTAAGCCACAAAAGCATGATATGCAAGCCAACACCCTCACCCAATGAAGCCAAAATGACTGGGATGTAGCAAAAGTATGCAAGAAACACTCACCTTACTGGTTTGGAAGCGTTAAAGTACTGTTCACAGGGTTTGGGAATGTTTTTCTGCAAAAATAACATACTTTCAAAATTCAAACCTAAAATATTTTTATATAGAGTCGTAGGGATAAATTTAAGGACCATGACTACAAAATTTGGGGCCAGGGGGGCCCTTCACGCGCTGGGGGAAGGACCCCCACGCGTTGCCCTCGCAGCAGTCAGGTGGAGCGTGAGTTACACGCACCGCCTCTCCCGTTTTGACCTCTTAAGGTTTTTTGGCCCGTTCTCCCTCGTCTAGACTCCGATTTGACGTCCGTTTGAACCCATGCGACCCTTATTCAATTATCTATTGAACTACGGAAAGAACTTAGAATTACCTTGCTGTTTTGATGTTGTTTCACTCCTTTTACTGCTGGAAATGTATGCCCTAAAGACACGTTTTATTTAATTTATGGTAATGATGTTTCTTTTAGTTAGTTTATGGCACATATATTATTTGCATTTAATTGTTGGAAAAGTGTTCATGCTATTAAGTAAGTGATTCATGTGATGGGTCGTTCTTCACAGTTAGGCATGAATCATGGGTACTTAATAAGCAAGAAAAATATTACTCTTGATCTTTTGATAGAACTGGGCATTTTATCATGATAAGATCATTGTGCAATAGATCCTAATGGAGGATGGCTTGCCTTAGCCAGTAAATAGTCCGTTTACTTTAATTGTACAAACGCATTTGGAATGCGTAGAGTGGACCTGTGATAGAAGCTAATGATAAAGTACGAATTATCATGGAGCTAGTCTATCACTGCTACTACATGGACGAGTACTCTAATACTTGAGTATTAGTTGGTGGTCTAGTGAACCTAGAGTTATATTCTTAGATTCACTATAGGTGAGGTCTATCAAAGATCAATAACCTTGTGAGTTGGGAGTGTGGTTTCTAATTAGCTAAGACAGACTAATACAAGATAGTTTCTGTGATTCACCCCCTTGTGATTGTCCAAGAATAATCAAATAATCCAGGGCCCTGGGAACGTGATTTAAGAGTGCATGCTTCTGGGTAGCTCCCAGTGATAAGCAAGTACATTTGAGTAGTCACAGATTATTGGACTAGTGATCTAAGGATGGTAGAAATCATTTAGAGAGGTGTTAGTACATTATTCCTTTCTAAATGATAGGTGTTACACAGAGGGGTATTTTCGTCATTACACTAGTAGGTCAAAGACATTGCTCATGCAAAATTATTCGTGGGGTCAGTGTTACCATATGGTGATAGTTGGAACACTTAGAATGACAAAATATAGCTACTGGGTAGCAGGGGTATTTTGGTCATTTTAGTAGCCATGAATAATTTGTCTTTAGTCCCCGAGGTAGCTCGATATAACTCATGTATTATTTAATACATTTGGCTTGTTGGGTGAATTACATTGAGAGAGAATTATTTTATTCAGAATGGTCCAAAATTAATTGGGCTAGAATAAAATAATAGTTCATTGGTTTTTAATTAATTAATTGGGCTAACCCAATTAGAAAATTAATTAAATGAACTTGGCCCACTAGGGTTTTAACCCTAGGGTTCTCCCTATATATATTCTCTCCTTGGTTGTTTTTCACCTAGGGTTTTTTTTTTACTCTTCTTCACCAAAAAGAGAGGCCACGAGTTTGAGTCATACCTTGGAAGATTAAAAGAGAACGTTTGAGTTCTGATGCGAAGGAGCCGACGGATTGCAGGACAGCTGTTATCTCCACCACGCGAAGAAGCTCCCGCCCCTCCTCCTCCTGTCGCTCCATTCCGTCTGGTAATCCGAAGGAAAAGTAAGTTTCCTAGATTCTAATCAATACGAGGAAAGTTTTTTTTTAAAAAAAACGCTTCCGTTGCATGCTATGTATCCTCGTTGATGGTCCTTCATTTACAGTGGCGGTCCAAATTTTCCAGTGAAACATTTTTGTACCTCCTTCTTTGGCAAAGTTTCTCCTCTCAACTCACCTCCTTTTTTCCTCTTGATTAATGGTGAGATTGGCCTTTCTAAAGTCTTGGTATTTATAGGCATCTATGGCCAATCCGAGTGTGCCATGTGTCGTTTGCCATGTGTCACTTGGATAAGGTTGTAATCATTGCCTTCGTAGGATCACGCCATGTGTCCCTAGTGATTTGTGCCATTTCTCCCCTTTACGACATGTGTCCATTGAAACATGTGCCACCACATGTTAATTATGTTTTTTAAGATTCCTCATAATTGCTCATGATTATGTTTCCTAACTATTAGTTAACTCATTTGGTTCCTTTAACTAACTAGTCACAAGATATTTTTAACTTCTTCAAATAACTCTTTAGCCTAAAACTTCTTTGCACTTATATCACTTGAGCCCTATAACTCCTTAAACCTCTCCAAAATACCTCAAGATGATGCCCCCCGTGGTAGTTTCCATGATTTTTCAGAAAATCCTTCATTTGTTCCTTAGCAATTACCCAGGAACTTCACATGTATCAATCGTATCCTTCAATTTTCGAGGAAACATTGTACTTCTTGAACAACAATCCCTAGAAAAACTTTGGGTATTACAATGCCGATCACAAGAGCCAGCTCTGTCATCACCTCAAGCACATCTAATCACTCATTTTGAGCCAGAAGGAATATTTAGCGCTTATCGTGCGACCAGTAACGTTTACCTACCCCATACACTCACCAGAATACCCTAACAACCCCATCAGCAAGCCACCATGGCCAGAACCTGAAGCCAGAACAACATCCGTGACACCCATAACTTAAACTAAGAATCAAACTTTTATAAACTTAAATAAAATTCTAAAACATGTTTTATAGTATTTATATAAAATCTAGAGTTTAATATTGAAAAAAAAAATAAAACTTTATTTCAACAGAAAGAAAGGAAAAAAAAAAACTTAAATAAGTTCATTCAATAGACAGCCTAAAAAAAAAACTAAAATTTAAATTCTTGTCATCACACGCCACGTCCATGCTCCAATTTTCTTATTCATAGTCACCTGAGGGGGGGGAACATAAGGGGGTGAGATAAATCTCAATAAGTACAAATGAACTATTAATCGTATTTAAACATGGGTTAACTTGAACTTGTAACATGAGGAGACATGATGGATTTTATCAACTTGTGGGCGTAAGAAACTTTGTGCGTAGCTACTAAACTCTGATCTCGAAACTTACTTGAAATCATGACATGAGGGACCATAAAACTTGATTTCATGAATTCATTTAAACACGTAGATAGTTCATAATGTACTTACCTTCAACTTGATTGGAATAAAAAGATCTTTAACTCTTTTCTCCTATTCAAAACCTTCACACCTTGATGTTTTGCATGTAGTAGAAAGGAATAAGGAAGAAAAGAAAGGGAGGGGTCGCTAACTAAGGAGAGAGGGAGTGAAAAATTGTGAAGAGGGGAAAGCCATATTTATAGTGCCAGGGTCTAATCCTATTTGATAAGGATTTAAATCATATATCCTCTTTTTCATAAGATAAATTCAAATTTTACCTTATCTCCTATGAATTAGAATTATCTTACCTTATCTCTTACTGTCGTACCCTACCTCTCCGAGAGAGCTCTCTAGGAGAGGGTATCTCAGACAGGAAGCCAAGATGGCCTTTTGGTAGTTGTCGAGAGGCCCTATGAGGAGTCTCTCTAAGAGAATCCTCTCTCGGAGACACTTCTCGGAGAAGCCTCTCTAGGAGGTCGAAGAGACCATTGCACATGTGTTCCTAATAAATCATCGCAACGTGGACTTCTATAAAGGGCAAGACACAACGCGATTGGCGGGATCTAAATATCTGGTAACCTATGTTGATTCTTTCAAATTTCCCTTTCCAAAGTACTCACGTTTCTTTCTGCAACTTTTCCTTTCCTTGCATCTTGACTTGACCGTCAAAGGGTTTTCACGGGATATTCTTCCCGTAAGCCTTCTAATCTTTGTCATGTGTTGCAGTTCTTCTAGAAGTTAGGTCAACATTGTGTTTATCTCTCCGAGAGAATCCCAATTATTTCTGAGACTCTTTGAAACACCTTCCCGAGAGAGACCATTCTCTTTTTAGAAGCTAGTCGATTCCTCTCCAAAAGCCATGTCGGACCCTCTCCGAGAGCCTTATCCCAAAGATGGGCACCAAGCAAGTTAGGTCTCTCCGAGAGACTTTTCTTCCCTCCGTGAGAAACCAATTCTCCAAGAGGATCTTCTTCTAGGAAGCTTTCTTATGAGAGAGTTCTTCAGCGGCTCTACTTTCGGAGGTCGACATCTTACATGGCTTCAAACGATGGTTTCCCTCACTCCAAACAAGTTTCAATTATTGTATTTTGACAACAACAATTTGGTGTTGTTTGTGACAAACTGACAAAAAGCCAAAATGACCAGAAACACCAGATTTACCGACTTGGGAAGCCCACCCAACCAAACACAGAGAAGTACCAGCTCCAGAACAACAACTATTGGGGAGCTGATAAGTGTATTTTATACACTTATTTTACCCTATAAACTTAGCATTTATTCATTTAATGGGCATGATTTATACTTAATTTGGTTCTATATGTGGTTATGTAGGTGATAAACTCATTTGAAGATAGTTGGAGTGTAAATGATTATTTTAGTGTGTGATTGGAGCTGAACTCGGCATGAAAGTCATGGATGGACATTGATTTGGGGTCAATGTAGAGAAAGTCACAAAGTGACGAGATGACAATAAAAGTTGAAGAGTTGAGAGGCCAAGTTGCTATAGCTCATGGTCCTAAAGCGGAATGCATTCTATGGTGGGACTGTTATGGAAGGAAGTTGTTGGAGCTCATGATCCTAACGCGGAATGCATTCTGGGGTAGGACTATGGTTGGACATCTTTGCTAGAGCTCATGGTCTTGCTGCGGTAAGCATATCGCGGTAGGACCTCGGTAGGGCTTAAAGCTTCACGAAAAGGCCATTTCGAGCCCGTTTTATTCCAAATCAAATGGGGATGGACTCCTTAAAGGTGTATGATTCTAAAGACCTAAAAAGCACTATATAAAGATTAATTTTTGGAGGGTTTAGAGGACTTTTTTAGGATGGAGACAAAGCAAAGTCGAAGAAGAAATAAGGAGACTTTGAAAAACTCAACTATTTGGTTGTATTTTTCTGTTTCTTCTTCTATTCCAGATCATGATTTTTATTTTTATTATTCTATCATTGATTGAAATCATGTTGGGCTAGGTGTTTTGTAACTAAGGTGAATGATGAAACCTCGTTCATTGTTGGTTTAATTCAAAGTAGTTGATTTTGTTGTATTCTTGCCTATTGGGTTGATTGTTTATTATACTCTTATTCCGTTTGGTGCTTGATCACCATTAAAACGTGTTTGTGATTCATATTGCTTTTGAGAGATTCAATACTAATTAGCACATGGTAATAAACAATATAAGGTCCAATAATAGGTATAGAGATACAGTTATGCCTTGTGTAATCGTATGGAGGTGATCATTGAGGTTATGTGCATGTTTATATATTCATACGTTGATTAGAGGTAATTAATCTCATATATATGTATAGAATCAATTGACCATCGAGAGAGGCTTTTAACTGTTATAGGATCATCAATTTTCAACTTAATGCAAGAATTAGCAAACTCGAGTACTGCAAGATTAAACCATATTAAGAGTGATGGTGGATTTATGAACTCTAGTGCCTTCAACTTCTAAGTTCAAACCCAAAAGAGTTGTTTTTGCATTTTTTTTATTAGTAATTTAGTTATCGTTATTATAAAACCAACTGTTAATAACATCTAATTGTGTGTGTCTTGTTAAGGTTAAGTGTGGTTAAAGTAGAAATCATTAGCCAATCCTTGTGGGTACGACACTCTATTAGTTATCACTATATTACTTGTCACGATCCGTCCACTTACTGGATAGAATAGGCGGATAAGAGCCCAGCCTAGTGCCCCCACTACAACCAATACTAGTGGAGCCTTATTAGGACCAAAAGGTTCACTCAGGATGCAGACCCTAGTCGAAGGACAATTAGGTAGTCAGATTAGGGGCAATCAGATTGCATGTCTGGAAGGCGACCCTATAGCTAAGATCAGGGTCCGATGACAGTTAGAATAGGGAGAAATACACGTTACTGACCTTGGAGCAAGAGCTACGAGGCAAGGGAGACGAGCCCCACCCCTAGCTCATGCGATCCTTGAGCCAAACTCTTTGGGATAATCATTAATTCCCCGAGAGAATTTAGCCACAATCCCAAGAGGAATCTCAGGACCTTTTGGAGTAGCACCTCTCATAGTGCCACTTGTTGACTATGAAAGACTTCAGAAGAACTATGAGGAGTTGAGACATCAAAATGAGGAGCTTCAGAAGAATGTGAGGATAATGGAAGGGATCACCGCCCTCCTATAGAAGTTGATGGCAGATATACACATCCCCTACACAGGACATGCAGATGTTAGAGAAAGTAGAATTGGGGTACGAGGTCAGGTCCTGAGAGTAGTGCAACCGGGGATAAGAATTGGGACGTAGAAGCAAAGTGATCGCGCCCCTAGACTGACAGACCCACTTGAAGAAAGTGGCAAACGGGCGGAGAAGGCCCCGATGTATGAAGGAACAGTAGAGAGTACCCATTCTAGGGCTCTCTATCATTCTCCTCCTCAGAGGGAAGAAGCAGGGCATGGAATACTAGATGTGACAGGAGTTAAGAGGCTTATAGAGGAGGTGTTAGAGCAGAAACGGGCAATGACAATGCTTAGAGAAACCCCCACCAAGGGATTCCCCCTATTAGAAGAATTCTAGAGACAACCAGTCCAACCGAGATTCAAGTTACCTCAGCTCCCCGTTTACTTTGGGAAGGAAGACCTAAAGAGGCATTTGCAGCATTTTGTGGTCGTGGCTATACTATATGGCTGGAACGAGGTAACCAAAGGTCGAGCCTTTCCTCTCTCCTTAGCAGGGCAAGCATAATGATGGTTCACAGATTTATCAGCGAGGCACATACAATCATTTAGATAATTAGAGAAGGAATTTTTGGAGGTATTCTTAGCTTATGTGCCGAAGAAAAAAGTGTAATATACCTGATGACTCTACAATGGAAATCGAGCGAGCAGTTGAAACAATATATGGAGCAGTTTAGGGCAACCACTCAAGAAGTGAGGGATCTCTCGGTCGGGTTGGCAACATTGGCCTTACTCAATGGGACTACTTACACACCGCTCAGAAGATCCTTAGCCTTCTCAAAGCCTAGCTCCATGACCGATTTATTTGCCCGAGCAGAGGAGTTCACCGTCTAGATGGAAATTTTGGATGCTTAGGAGGTGAAAGGAAGAGGAAGACTAAAAGACTCGTAGTCCAACCGGGTAGTAAAAACACAGAGAAGGGAAGAGCCCTCAAAGATGCAATTCTGAAGGTTCTCCCTCTTATAAAGCCCAGGGTGACAATCCTTTCCTCTATTGCGCACATATGGGGCTGATCAACTTTCCTCCTCATTCCAAGGAACCCCTGGGGAGAAATATGGAAGCCTTTTGCAAGTTTCATGAATCCCCAGGCCATAGTACGGAGCAGTGATGGGAGTTACGTAACTAGATTGAGCAGCCGATTAGAGATGGGAAGCTTGATTGATTTATATTAGACAAGCCAAAAAACTAACAAGGCAGGGGAGACGGGGCTGGGAGAGGTAATCAACGAAGACCCCCTCGTCTTAGAAATGATGCCCTAAATAAGAGGGATAACTGACAACCCCATTAGGAAAAAGGAGAAGGAAGCCCTTGAAGAGATCAACCAAGACCGAGTATTCGACCAGGAGATAATGAACCTATCATGGATAAAATCAATGTGATTTTTTTTTTTTGGGGGGAGGGGGCAAGAATATAGATGGAGACTCTAATTCAGCCTGGAAGGCCTATGCGCGTTTGACGCTACATGTAGACTCAGTGGCAAAGGTGTAGGAGGACAAAGACCCCATTGTTTTCACGCTCGAGGACCAAGGGGATGTGCTCTTGCCCCATGATGATCCGTTAGTGATCTCGATCGTTATCGCTGAACACCTTGTTGAGCGCATTTTGGTAGATAGTGGGAGCTTTGTGAATTTATTGTACTGGAATTGCTTTGAAAAGATACGCATTGCACACGATCAACTCAAGGTGGTCACGTCGCCGCTATATAATTTTACTAGGGAAGTTTTTTTTGTAGGGTCAGTCTAGCTTCTTGTCACTCTAGTGCATTTATGGCTAGAGTTGATTGAGGTATCTAGTACGTTGGGATGATGGACCCAATGTGACCCTATGGCAATACGAGAAAATAAGGTTGATTGAAAAAGTTAGCAAAAGACCCCAGGATGTTATGGGAAGTAAGTGCCGTGGAGGGCTAGACTTACGAGATGAAAGCCAACCATGAGATGAGAATACTGAAACGTGTGAGGGTTTCAGGTATAGGGATCTCGAAATCTATGATGTGAGTTGTGATAGGTTGAACATGTGGCTATGGCATGGTTGCGGACTCTATGAGAGTCACTGATTAGTGGTCAATTTTGTAAAAATTTTGTTATAATTTCACATTTATTTTGATCTTAAAATAGTTTAAATTGAATATTATTATGCATTTTGTGATTGCATGCAGGTTTAAAAATATTAATATAAATATATATATATAATAAAAAAATAAATATAATATATATAATATATGGATTAGAAGCCCAACACAAGGAAAGGCAAAGCCCAAAACAAGGAAGGCCCAAGCTTAAAACAAGCAAAAGCCTAAGTCCCACAAGTTGCTTACATCATCGCTTATATCATCGCTTGCATCATGGGTTGGAATGATGTCATCGCTTACATCAAGTCACGAAGTTTCAAGAAATACACTTTGGCTTGAAACTTTTTGACTAATTAGATATTTTATTTATCTTTGTATTTTTAAATTAGGTATTTTGTTTTTCTTTTTATTATTAAATTAGATATTTTGTATTATTAAATTATATATATTGTGTGGTCTCCATTGCATTTTGTGGGCTATAAATAGATCACTTGGGGTGCATTTGTAACCATCCAATTTCTCATATAATGAAAGCATAGTTGTGTTCTTAGAATTTCTCTCTCAAATTTTCAAATTTTAGTTTTTTTTCTATATAGTTTTGTTAGAATTTCTCTCTCAATTCTTCAAACTTTAGTTTCCAAATAGTTGTATTATGTTTTTCTTATTGTCTTTTAATTATACACCACCTATATGGTCGGTTAAATAATTGTCTTTCAATTATTGTCTTTTAATTATACATAGCCTATATGGTCGGTTAAAAAATTGTCTTTCAATTATTGTCTTTTAATTATACATAGCCTATATGGTCGGTTAAAAAATTGTCTTTCAATTATTGTCTTTTAATTATACACTGCCTATATGGTCGGTTAAAAATTATCTTTTAAATACTGTTTTTTAATTCTCGTCATTTAAATTCCTATCAATTTATTTTCAAATGAAGATGAGTAGCTAAATCCAATCTTGGGTTAAGGCAAGAACAGTGTCCAACGCCAATTATTTCCAAAGAAAGTTGCGCTTCAAATGTGTAATATTAATTTGATTTAATTTGAGTAGTGTGCGTATAGTGTATCTTTGAGTTTGAATTGGAGCATAAGCCTAACTTAGAATTTCCATACCATGTATAGAGATTGCTAGACCTGGAAATATTTTCATACCCAAGCCCAAATGATTAATCTATATCTATAAATTCTGTCTGTGGGATATAATTCAATTTATGATAATTGCTTAACTTAGAATTTTCATGTCATGTATGGAGATTGCTTAAACAAGAATTATCATTATCTTGAACTAAAATTACTGACAGATCTATAAAACTTAATTTAGATGAATATTACTGATCTTTTCTATTAAATTGGGAATTAATTGGTTTTGACACTAAAATTGTCTTGACCCAAGCTGCTTAAATTTAGTATTAGTTTAGTTTTAATTCTTGCTTTTAGATAATCTTAATCACCTCTTAAAATCAAATATTCAGTGATTTCAATTTTCATCCAAAATAATCTCCCTGTTAACCGACTCGGAGTCACCGAATTATAAATTTAAAATTGTACTACACGCACACTCACGCACTAGCAAATATAATCTCCATATACCTGCTTTAACAAAAGGATTAATGTTTGATAAATTTGATTGTTGTTTTGATAAATAAATGTGCAGGGTAGCGTAACAGTCAGTCACAGTTGCATAGTCGAGTGTAAATCTTGAATGTGTTGATGCAATGATGAGGAGGCATCCCTATGTAGCACTGGATGGATTTCCAATTGCAGACACAAGATTGATTGGCAAGTGGTGGCACCTGTAATGGCAATGTTGGGAGCGTGAGGCTCGATGACTATGAAGTAAAGTTTTGTTGATTACTGTGTATGCCATTGATATGAGTGTTCCGCGAGATCTGGTAGTCAGATCGATCAGATTTGAGTAAGAGATTCAAAGTTTTTGAGGTGGTTGGTTGGAGCAAGGATGTGTAGCTCGATTGAGTATTGCTTCGAAGCGAGGGTCAAGGATAGTGATTTCAAGTGTGGTTTTGTAACGACCCGTCCTAGATTAACAATTTATTTCAGTGATTAATTAATGCAATTAGTTAACTTTTAGTTTAATACATATTTGCCAATTAATTAATTTAATTTGGCAATAGAGATTTTTAATTGAAAAATAGTGATAAATAGAATTAATTCCTTTATTTTTAAAGAGAATTAAGAGTAAGGGCTTATTTGGCTTTTTAGCATTAGTTATTTTATATTATTGCTTAATTATTTAATTAAGTGATATATATATGCGATTTAAATAAATCCAAATATCAGATAATTTAAATAATAATCTCCTAAATAGGTTAGGAGAAGGTTTTAAATAAAGTCTAATGGGCCTAGGATTAATTAAACATATTTTAGCCCATTAGGTTTATTGTTATTAGTATATATATATATATGCATAGCATGTAATTGGCCAAAAAGAAAATTCTTCAAATCTTGGCCGTGAAGAACAAAGAAAGGAAATTGAAGAAGCCTAGAGTTCATTCAAGTTTCATCCATTGGTCTTCATTGGTTGATTAATCAAATCAAAAGGCAAGTTCTTCCATTCCATTCTCAAGCTTTCTTCATTCAGTTTAGATATATATATCAGTTCTTATGTGATCTTGGATTAATAGCAAACAATTGTTTCGATTCCTTTTAATGAGAAAGCAAAGAAAACAGAATGTATATTTATATATATATGCATACAGTGGCAGAAAACCAGATTTTTCAATTGAGTTGAATCATCGATTCTTCGAGTTTTGATCTGTTTATTTGCTATGATAATGATTCTTGCTTCATTGGGACTTGTTTTTCCCAAGATTTCTTCGAATGGTGATAAATTCCAGCATCCAAATACCCTATTAGTATCAGTTTCGATTTCTGGCAATTTCATTCACGATTTCGAGTTTATTTCAGAACGTTTTTGTTATCTTGTGGGGCGATTTTGACCTTGATGGAGCCCGAATCTTGAAAAACACAAAACATGAAAGTTGTAGGTATCCCTCTTGAATTTCCATACCAATTTTAATCATATCAATCTGAGTTTAAAAGAGAGAGTTCTGTCCAAAATACGAAAGGGTATCAATCTGTCCACCCAGCATTCCAAAAAGTTTTGTTCTCTTACGGGCCAATTTTGACCTTGATGGAGCCCGAATCTCGGAAACTTCAAAACATAAAAGTTGTAGGTCTTCCTATTGTCTTTCCACAGAAATTTGAATTAGCTCAATCGGAGTTTAGAAGAGAGAGTTATGGCCAAGATACAAAAGAGTATCAAATTTATCCAGAATTCCATATTTTTGGATACCCCTAGCAGAACTTCAAAATTAAATTCCAGCAAGTTAAAATTCTTTTATTTTCAATAAAAACAATGTATTTCTTCCCTTTATTGAAAATAATATTAGTATAAATTAAAATAAATTATGTTTCAACATAATTTATAAAATCATGTATTTTTAAAATACATGAAGTATCAGTTTAGCAACAGTTATTTCATGACTAGTATTTAAAATGTCATGATCAGCATTTATTTGTGAGTTATGTGCATACATCCTTGTATGAACATTCAACATAAGTTTATATGGAGCACGACATATTGTGTGCCAGCATCTTGGTGTGCATAGCATTGCATGTTGCGCGCCAGGCGGTTTTGTCCGCGGGGATCCCACCAGTTTGCTCGCCTGTGGTCGACCAGGGAGCTAGGGGTATATTTTACCCACAGTATATGCTTACAGTTTTTTTTGTTTGCAGGTTCAGATTAGTCAGGTATGTGTTATCAGTTTATGTGGGCCTCGGGCCAAAGTTGCATACCTGCATTTTGTTTTAGTTTATGTGCATTACATGTTTATGAATGCAACCAGTTATATCAGATTTATTTATCAGCATCAATTAAATCAAGTATTTTACTCCAGTATCAGTTCAGCAAGTATTTCAATTATTTCAGCGTCGATATTCTTCGATTCAGCTTCAATATTTCTTTTCAGCTTTACACTTGCTGAGCTTTGTAGCTCACCTTATACTCTTCACGATTCCAGGTCCTAGCGGGGGAGTACCAGACGTGGGGCCTAGCAGTAGTGTCCAGTAGTGTGTGTACGTGGAGTCGCTCAAGACCAAAGACGTCTGGGAGTTTTATCAGTTTGTTAGTTTAGAGCATTTGACAATTTAGTATCAGTTTAATATTTTTTTTTTTTAGTTGAGGGATTTCCCTTAGACAGTGTTTATGGTTTCAATTTTGTTGACTCAGAGTTTTATTTCATTTGATTGAGTTATTCATATTGGTATTAGATTTCAGTTTATCAGTCAGTTTTATATTTTATTTTCCGTAGCACCTCTTCTTGGGCAGTTTTAGGAGAGGGGGTGTTACAGTATTGGTATTAGAGCGGTGTTTTGAGGAGTCTCCCGTACACACATAGGATGTTGGGTAGAGTTAGGACTTGTGTCCATTAATTAGACATGTTGGCCCAATTAGTAGTATTCTAACCCTAAGTAGTGATGCAGGAAGATGAATGATAGAAGATGACGACCCTTTACACGCAGCCAGGCTGCTACTACGCCAGACGAGGTTCCAGTTCCTACACCAAGTTCACCAGGGGAGTATGGTAGTGACTTGCGACAGGGTATGGCCGAGATGCGAAGCATGTTGGCAGGTTTGATGAGGGTAGTCGATACCCTTGTGACGAATCAGGCGAGACAGCCACAAGTACCACAAGAAGCAGAAGGCAGTGGAAGAGATCCGCTAGACGCCCCAACAACTCCAATTGTGGCGGTAGACACTGGGAGTCAATTATTGAAGGACTTCATGGCGTTTCGACCACCGGCATTCCATGGAGGTACAGATGCAGCAGCGGCGGAGAATTGGATGCTATCAATAGAGAAGCATCTTCGATCGATTGGTTGTACGGACGACCGACGTGTGCGACTTATCACGTTCATGTTCAGAGGCGACGCCGAGAGATGGTGGGAGACTGCCCGTCAGAGGTTTGGTAATCGTGAGCCCACATGGGTCGAGTTTCAACAGGTGTTCAATGACGCTTATTGCCCGGCATGGGTCAAGGAACAGAAAGTCTATGATTTCATTGAGTTGGTGCAAGGTACTAACATGGTGGCTCAGTACGAGGCGGAGTTTACAGCCTTATCTCGTTATGCTCCGGAATTGGTGTCCACTGAAGCAAGGAATGCAGCCAAGTTCCAGAGAGGATTGCGTGCAGACATCCGACATGCTTTTGGAGGAGCTTTGAGCGTGGATTATGCCATGTGTTCAGCGAGCGTATGCTATCGAGCGGGATCGCAATGAGTGGAGGGCAACACAAGCAGCTAAGAAGGGAGCCAATTCAACTCAGGGCTCATCCAACAACAAGAAGAGGAAGTGGTCAGCGGAACAAACAAAGAAGATAGAAAATAGCCCACAGTGTGGTCAATGTGGGAGGAAGCACGGAGGACCATGCCTAGCTGGGAAGAACGTTTGTTACAAGTGTGGGCAATAAGGACACAGGAAGCAGGATTGCCCAAGGAAACAAGCAGCACTCCCCGCACCGGAGGTGACGTATTTCAAGTGCGGACAGAAAGGACACACAACTAACCGATGTACACAACTGCCTCAGAATAGAGGCCAGCAGGCGAATCAAAGGCCACCAGCAGCTAGAGGGCCAGGAGCACCTATACCTGCAGTACCAGTAGCTCAGCATCCACAGCCCGCAGATAGACAGGTGTAGGGTAGAGTTTATGCACTTACCACAGTTGAGGCAGAGCAGGGCGATGGGACTATCCAAGGTATTTTATCCTTATATGGCCATGATGTGCGTGCATTATTTGATACTGGTTCCACACATTCTTTTATTGCACTGCGCACAGTATGTTATGTTCCCCATTCCTGGATTTCTTTGCCGTATCACTTGATTATGTCTACGCCAGGAGATAAGATTATGATAGCTAGAGAAATGTTTAAGAATTGTGAGATCGAGGTTCATGATAAAAAGCTAGTGGGAGATTTGGTAATTCTCGATGTTAAGGATTTCGATTTGATCCTTGGCATGGATTGGTTATCACAGCATTATGCAAGAGTCGATTATCGGCGAAAGATTATTGACTTCGAACTACCTCAACAACCGGTTCTTATTTACAGAGGAGTTAAGCCTATGTCTACGATTCCTATGATCTCGGTGATGAAAGTCGAGAAATTGATACATGACGGATGTGAAGCTTATCTAGCTTTTGTGACCACTGACGAAGGAAGCAAGAAGAAGTTATCTGAGGTACCAGTAGTACAAGACTTCCAAGAAGTTTTCCCTGATGAGCTACCAGGATTACCTCCTCGAAGAGGATCAGAGTTTACTATTGAGTTATTACCTGGTACACAGCCTATCTCTAAGGCTCCATATCGGATGGCACCTAATGAGTTAAAGGAATTAAAGGCCCAGCTAGAAGAATTAATAGAAAAGGGTTTTATCCGACCAAGTTCATCCCCGTGGGGTGCACCAGTATTGTTCGTGAGAAAGAAAGATGGATCTTTGAGGTTATGTATTGACTATCGCCAATTGAACCAGGTAACAGTGAAGAATAAGTATCCCTTACCTTGAGTGGATGACTTGTTAGATCAATTGAGAGGAGCAGAGGTATTCTCGAAGATAGATTTGAGATCGGGATACCATCAAGTGCGAGTTAGAGATGAGGATATTTAGAAAACTGCTTTCAAGACTTGCTATGGACACTACGAGTTCGTGGTGATGCCATTTGGGTTGACGAATGCCCCAGCTGTTTTCATGGATTTAATGAATCGAGTTCTACGTGAGTACCTAGATCGATTCATTATTGTCTTCATTGACGATATTCTAGTATACTTACCTAATGCGGAGGAGCATACGGAGCATCTTACACTAGTTTTGCAGAGGCTTAAAGAGGAGCAACTATACGCTAAGTTCAGCAAGTGTGAGTTTTGGCTTACTCAGATTGGATTTCTAGGCCATGTGGTTTCTGGAAATGGAATTTCAGTGGATCTAGCCAAGACTAAAGTAGTTATAGATTGGCCGAGGCCGACGACAGTGACAGAGATACGAAGTTTTCTAGGACTTACAGGATATTATAGGCGATTCATTGAGGGATTTGGTCGTTTATCTACCCCTATGACTAAGCTAACAAGAAAATGAGTGAAGTTTGAATGGAATGACGCGTGTGAACGTGCCTTCCAAGAATTGAAGAGAAAGTTAACTACTGCACTGGTTTTAGCCATTCCAAGAAGTGGAGAGAAATACTCCATTTACAGTGATGCATTCCATTCAGGTTTGGGTTGCGTATTGATGCAAGAGGATCGAGTTAATGCTTATGCTTCAAGACAATTGAAGAAACACAAAGTGAACTACCCCACTCATGATTTAGAGTTGGCAGCGGTAGTATTTGCATTGAAAATATGGCGACACTATTTATATGGTGAGAAAGTTGAAATTTATACAGATCATAAGAGTTTACACTACCTCCTATCCCAGAAAGAATTAAACATGAGGCAGAGACGTTGGGTCGAGTTATTTAAAGACTTCGACTGTGAGATTCTCTACCATCCAGGAAAGGCCAATATAGTAGCCGATGCTTTGAGTCGGCGAGGAGCTTCTATGGCTACGATGATGGTTCAAGAATGGAAATTATTGGAGCAATTGAGTGCTCTATCTATTTCAGCCCCAGAAGATAAATCAGTTGTGAGTTGTGCTTATATGAGAGTACAACCTGAGTTATTTGAATTACTCAAGACACAACAATCGGAAGATGTGAAGTTGGCACAGATCTTAGCAGATATCGAGAAATTTTCTCCCTTGGGATATACTTTTCGGGGTGATGGTATACTCTTGTTTCAGGGACGCATTTGTATACCGGATGATGGACATCTTAAGCAAGAGATTTTAAATGAAGCACACAGGAGTCGTTATACTATCCATCCAGGTGTTACGAAGATGTACCACGACCTAAAGCGTCAGTATTGGTGGAGTGGTATGAAGAAAGATGTAGCCAATTATGTTTCACAGTGTTCAATATGCCAGCAAGTTAAAGCGGAACATCAGAAACCCGCAGGTTTATTACTTCCATTACATATTCCAGAGTGGAAGTGGGATAATATTGCTATGGATTTTGTGATGGGTTTACCCAGGACTACTAGAGGCTATGATGCTATATGGGTGATTGTTGATCGTTTGACTAAATCAGCCCATTTTCTACCTATTAAGAAGACTTATCAATTGAATAGATTTGCCAGAATTTATATTGAGGAGATCGTGAAGTTACATGGTGTCCCATCCAGCATTGTATCAGATAGAGATCCGCGATTTACTTCTCATTTTTGGGGAGCTTTGCATGAGGCATTGGGATCTCAGTTAAAGTTCAGCACAACGTTTCATCCGTAGACAGATGGTCAGTCAGAGAGGACGATCAGAACTCTCGAGGATATGTTGAGAGTGTGTGTTCTAGATTTCCAAGGTAGTTGGGATGAGCACCTACCTTTGGTGGAATTTGCCTACAATAATAGTTTCCATACAAGTATTGGAATGTCACCATACGAGGCTTTATATGGGCGACCGTGTCGATCGCCGATATGTTGGGAAGAAATTGGAGATAGGGCTTTATTAGGTCCTGAAATTGTGGAACAGACGACAGAAAAGATCCGAGTGATCAAAGCAAGAATGAAGACAGCACAAGACAGACAGAAGAACTACGCAGACAAGCGACGACGAGACCTCGAGTTTGAGGTGGGCGACCATGTTTGGTTAAGAGTCATGCCTATTAAGGGTGTCCGAAGATTTGGCGTAACAGGGAAGCTTAGTCCTCGTTACGTCGGTCCATTTGAGATTTTAAGACGGATAGGGACTTTGGCATATGAGTTAGCTTTGCCACCTCAGTTGTCCCATGTCCACAATGTGTTCCATGTTTCGATGTTGAGGAAGTATGTGCCAGATCCTCAGCATGTGATCGATTTTCAGACTATTGAAGTTCATGAAGACGTATCTTATGAAGAGATGCCGACCAGTATTCTAGAGCATAAAGAGAAGATCCTGAGGAACCGATCGATTCCTCTTGTGAAAGTGCAGTGGCAGCGACACTCGTCAGAAGAGGCGACGTGGGAATTAGAAGAAGAAATGAGACGTCTTTATCCCTCATTGTTCGAGTAGCTAGATGTGAATTTGGAGGACCAAATTCTTTTAAGGAGGGGAGAAATTGTAACGACCCGTCCTAGATTAACAATTTGTTTTAGTGATTAATTAATGCAATTAGTTAACTTTTAGTTTAATACATATTTGCCAATTAATTAATTTAATTTGGCAATAGATATTTTTAATTGAAAAATAGTGATAAATAGAATTAATTCCTTTATTTTTAAAGAGAATTAAGAGTAAGGGCTTATTTGGCTTTTTAGCATTAGTTATTTTATATTATTGCTTAATTATTTAATTAAGTGATATATATATGGGATTTAAATAAATCCAAATATCAGATAATTTAAATAATAATCTCCTAAATAGGTTAGGAGAAGGTTTTAAATAAAGTCTAACGGGCCTAGGATTAATTAAACCTATTTTAGCCCATTAGGTTTATTGTTATTAGTATATATATATATATATATATGCATAGCATGTAATTGGCCAAAAAGAAAATTCTTCAAATCTTGGCCGTGAAGAACAAAGAAAGGAAATTGAAGAAGCCTAGAGTTCATTCAAGTTTCATCCATTGGTCTTCATTGGTTGATTAATCAAATCAAAAGGCAAGTTCTTCCATTCCATTCTCAAGCTTTCTTCATTCAGTTTAGATATATATATCAGTTCTTATGTGATCTTGGATTAATAGCAAACAATTGTTTCGATTCCTTTTAATGAGAAAGCAAAGAAAACAGAATGTATATTTATATATATATGCATACAGTGGCAGAAAACCAGATTTTTCAATTGAGTTGAATCATCGATTCTTCGAGTTTTGATCTGTTTATTTGCTATGATAATGATTCTTGCTTCATTGGGACTTGTTTTTCCCAAGATTTCTTCGAATGGTGATAAATTCCAGCATCCAAATACCCTATTAGTATCAGTTTCGATTTCTGGCAATTTCATTCACGATTTCGAGTTTATTTCAGAACGTTTTTGTTATCTTGTGGGGCGATTTTGACCTTGATGGAGCCCGAATCTTGGAAAACACAAAACATGAAAGTTGTAGGTCTCCCTCTTTTATTTCCATACCAATTTGAATCATATCAATCGGAGTTCAAAAGAGAGAGTTCTGTCCAAAATACGAAAGGGTATCAATCTGTCCACCCAACATTCCAAAAAGTTTTGTTCTCTTACGGGCCAATTTTGACCTTGATGGAGCCCGAATCTCGGAAACTTCAAAACATAAAAGTTGTAGGTCTTCCTCTTTTATTTCCATATAAATTTGAATCAGCTCAATCGGAGTTTAGAAGAGAGAGTTATGGCCAAGATACAAAAGAGTATCAAATCTGTCCAGAATTCCATATTTTCAGATACCCCTAGCAGAACTTCAAAATTAAATTCCAGCAAGTTAAAATTCTTTTATTTTCAATAAAAACAGTGTATTTCTTCCCTTTATTGAAAATAATATTAGTATAAATTAAAATAAATTATGTTTCAACATAATTTATAAAATCATGTATTTTTAAAATACATCAAGTATCAGTTTAGCAACAGTTATTTCATGACTAGTATTTAAAATGTCATGATCAGCATTTATTTGTGAGTTATGTGCATACATCCTTGTATGAACATTCAACATGAGTTTATATGGAGCACGACATATTGTGTGCCAGCATCTTGGTGTGCATAGCATTGCATGTTGCGCGCCAGGCGGTTTTGTCCGCAGGGATCCCACCAGTTTGCTCGCCTGTGGTCGACCAGGGAGCTAGGGGTATATTTTACCCACAGTATATGCTTACAGTTTTTTTTGTTTGCAGGTTCAGATTAGTCAGGTATGTGTTATCAGTTTATGTGGGCCTCGGGCCAAAGTTGCATACCTGCATTTTGTTTTAGTTTATGTGCATTACATGTTTATGAATGCAACTAGTTATATCAGATTTATTTATCAGCATCAATTAAATCAAGTATTTTACTCCAGTATCAGTTCAGCAAGTATTTCAATTATTTCAGCGTCGATATTCTTCGATTCAACTTCAATATTTCTTTTCAGCTTTACACTTGCTGAGCTTTGTAGCTCACCTTGTACTCTTCACGATTCCAGGTCCTAGCGGGGGAGTACCAGACGTGGGGCCTAGCAGTAGTGTGTGTACGTGGAGTCGCTCAAGAGCAAAGACGTCTGGGAGTTTTATCAGTTTGTTAGTTTAGAGCATTTGACAATTTAGTATCAGTTTAATATTTTTTTTTTTTTAGTTGAGGGATTTCCCTTAGACAGTGTTTATGGTTTCAATTTTGTTGACTCAGAGTTTTATTTCATTTGATTAAGTTATTCATATTGGTATTAGATTTCAGTTTATCAGTCAGTTTTATATTTTATTTTCCGTAGCACCTCTTCTCGGGCAGTTTTAGGAGAGGGGGTGTTACAGGTTTGGGTTAGAACTTGAGATTTTCTCCAATGAAAAGCTGAGCATGAGGCAACAATACTGGATGGACTTCCTAAAAGGCTACAACTATAGCATGATGTATCACCCAGGAAAAGCCAACGTGATGGAAAAGGCCTAAGTAGGAGGATGAGTCCTACAGTAGTGTGGAAGCTTGGGTTCCACAATTGTGGCTAGGGTGATTTCCAGTGAGTGGAGATTAATTAAAATCAGAGATGATAAATGCTAGTGTGGTGCCTAGAGAATGTCGTGTTGGTTGCAAGCTTGATAAATCAACTAGATCTAAATGAGTGGATTGGATGGATGTTGAGGGCGAATTTGAGATTTCACCAATGGGTAATGAGAGCTCAAATGAGTAATTCATGAGAATGAGATTGGTTTCCATGACTGAGGTTTCGGTGCTAATTAGATCATCAGATAGTTGTTAGTGATACAGTTAGGGGGATGCCATGGTGTTTGTGCAATTGATGAGAATTAACTTTGTGGTTGGAGGTTGATGGTTGTGAAAGAAAGCAACTTGGAGTAACTGTGGGTGGCTGCGACGATGAGCGACAGCAAGAGACTGTCTTGGCTGACGATGGTGGCATTAGAGCTAAGGTGGCTGCCAACCAAATGATGTGAGCCTGATTGAAGTGAAAGGTTTAATGAGAATCCGAGAGAAGACAGAGTTTCTGAGGGATTAGTATGCCATTCAATGAATGGCAAAGTAATGAGGGAAAGGCTAATCCAAGATTGAGATCGTACTATTTAAGACGATCTGTGAGACTTAAGATGCAATGACCTTGGGAAGAGACTCGTTATTGTTACGGCAATGACGTTGTCAAGGAGGACAAAGAAAATCATTATGTATGGTAAAATCTCAAAGTCAAGTGTCAGTTGCGAACTAAGATGGGAGCTGATTCTAGATGGCTATGAAAGCTTATGCCATGTGGGGGCGAGGCTGTGGCGAGAAATTGTGAAATTCGAAAATGTTCCAATGGAGTTGAAATTAGGCTGGAAAACTTGGCTAGAAGACTGTTACAAGGGTGGTGGTGTAACCATGATGGCTTGCGGTAGTGGAGGTGGGACCCGAAGGTCCAAAGTCATACTACAGGTATGATGCAATCAGTGACAGACCTGAGCCATACTATTGGGAACTGGTGTTGGGCCAGTGCTATTGTATGGGAGCAACACAATTGTGAGGACTGGGTGTTGGCTCATCTAATGCATAGGGTAACACAGTGATTGTGTGGGTGGTCAGGGGCTGAAGATCTGTGGCATACACAATAGGGGATGGCAAGGGCAGTGGTTAAAGGTTCCATGACCTGGAAGTAAAATGATAGGATCACTCACTCATCGTAAGGTTTGACAGCAGGAGTAAGGCCTAGTGTGAGACATGATCGTGGGGAAAACTTAGGTATAGGTGCAGAACATTTAAGAGGGGTTGCCCAATGAGAGTTCCCAGATGCTGGTAGTGACCCTAGTTGGCGAGTGGTATCAGCCAATAAGAAAAACCTTAGTATTTTTGTTGAATATGGAAAGAATCCCTAGTTAAGAGAGTGGTATGGCATGTGCTTCGTTAAGCTTGAGGTGTGGACTCAAGCAGTGCATGTTATTGGCTGAGGCATGAAATTTCCCACTACGATGTATGGGTATGTGGGTTATGCGTAAGTCAGCAATAAGTGAAGGTCGACTAGTCAAGGTAGTAGACCATGTGATGAATGGTTGGTTGTGGCAAAATGAGCCAAATGATTGCTTCCCATATAGTGATAGCATGGTTATAGTCGATCGATAATGCGATGTTTCCATGAAGATCGACTCAAGTGATGGATGTATGTGATTGATGATGAAATGCCATGGTTGAATGGGTGGATCAGTGCTAAGACATTGCCATGTTTGATTGGCGTAAAAATCATGGTTGTGTGTGATCAGTGTAAAATCGTTGTTAACTGATCAATGATGCAATGTTGTCGAGTTTGATTGGCATGGTTGTGTTTGGTTTTGGTTTGATGTGGGAAATGGGAAGTTGAATGCAAAGTGATGCTTAGAGGCAGTTGAAGTCCATTAAGTGGATGGACAATATTGTAGTAGTCATGTGACATAACCAACATCTAGTTGTGGGATTTAGCAGGAGGCCAAAGTGGCATTGGTTGATGAATATCCTCGTGAGTCAGAAGATTAGTAGCCCAAGTGAAACCTCAAGGTGGGAATAGTTCGAGGCAAAGGTGAGAGTTTGGCGAATAGGTCAAGAATGTGGTTGCCTTGGGCAAAAGAGTAATGTAAAGAGAATTTGGAGGACAAAATTCATTTAATAGGGGTTGGATGTAATACTCGGTATTACATGGTGTTGGAAAAAATAGAATTTTCAGTTATTTTCGAAGGGCCTTGAGTGGTCCGAAGAGCTTAAAAGCTGGTTTCGAGAAATTAATTATTAAATTACTAAATTGATGGCAAGGAATGCCCCGAGACTTGGATGTCCAAAGAATGGGGCATGAGATTGGTGAGCACCTCGAGACGAGGCTAATGACACTGAAAGCAATCAAACCGAGAATAGTTTTCGGAATAATTTTGGTATAAGCCTGAATTGTTGACGGTATCGAATAGTCGTAAGGGACATCCGGGAAGCTGAGGGAACCCTAGGGGTGGTCCAGTTTTGTAAGTGAGGCAACCCTGAAGTGTTTTCGGGTGGAATAAAGGTCTTGTGCAGGCATAGGGACGAAATCGGCTTTATAAAGTAAAGTCGGTTATTAATTTTGGAGAAATTAAGATTTTTGTGGCTTGAGGGTAATTTAATCAAGGCCTTGGAGGGTCCAAGTGTGTCAAATAAATTCCTAAGTGGAATTAAGGAGATTCTGAAGTGGAATTAATGAGAAATTGAGGGCTAAATGTGTAAAATATATCTATTTGTGGATTGGGGGCTAAGCATTCAACAATGCCCAATTTCTCTGAAAAATTAAATCACAGAGAGAGAGATATAGACAGCTTGGGCAGGGAGCTTGGTCGAGCATGGAAGAGAGAGGCAGAGAGCCTGTGAGAGCAGAGGAGAGAGAGATGAGAGATCGGGAGTGAGATGAGCTTGCCGAAGGCGAACTGAAGTGGCGGAGTAGCTGGCCGAAGGTAGCAATCGACGAGCAGCGACCATGGTTGTGCGCGATGGAGGTTGGGCAGAGTTGGAGCTACAGCGGGGACTAGTCGAGTTAGCAGCAGTTGTCGAGAGTCGCAGCAATCAGCGATAGATGGCGATGGCCAATGGTTGGAAGCGATGACGTCGGTGGCCAGCAGTAGCAATGTGCAACTAGAATGCGCATGGGGAAACTAGCCACAGTGGCGACGATGGCAAGTAAGCAAATTGCAGCAGCGAAGGCTAGGGGTGGGCGGTGGTTGTGCATTTTTAGTGGCCTGCCACGCACAGGGAAGAAGAAGGAAGGAGGAAGAAGAAGGGGAAAAGAAAAAGAAGGAAAAAGAAAAAGAAAAAGAAGAAAAGAAAACGGAAGAAATCTAGAAAAATGCCGAAAAAATTCTAAAAAATTGAAAAAAATTTTGAAAATTAATTTGGGGCTTAAAGAGCATGCCAAAGGCTGTGAAATGGAATTTGGCACAAGGTGGCAGCTAGGGAGGTGACGTCGGTGTGTGCGTTTGGCCGGATTTATCCTCTAGATTGGTTGAGGTAAATTAATTAATTCTTTTCAATTTATTCGCATTATGAGAGATAATGTAGAATAAGTGTTGGTTAAATTAAACCCTAGGTCGGGGTTGTTTGAATATTGTTGATGGGTGGATTTTTTTGGTGTATGGTAGCAACAAAGTCCCAAGTGTAATTTTTGATATATTTGAGGTTTCTGTGTGATTGCATCTAGGTTCGACCGGGAAGGCGGTGATCCTAGAGGAGCTCGGAGTTCAGGTGGGTGTTCTCGCTCATGGAAGAGAAAGGCTTCAAGCTAGGTAAGGGATGACCCCAAGGGTGGCGGCCTTATGAATGTTTGGTAAATTTGAAAAAATATATGTTGTGTGCAATTGCCTGTTGTTCATATTCTATAGGTGGTCTAGTGGAGTCCTATGGCTATGAGAGAGACTAGATGCATGCTAAGAGTAATATGGGAGGTTAATGCCTCGAACATGTGGGTTCAGAGGGTAGTGATTCCTCGCCATTCATGCATATTGACTTGTCATTACATCTCATATATTATCTTGTTTACATTCATTTGCACCCTTACTGAGTCTTTATGACTCATGAGGTTTCACCTGGTGTTGTAGATGTTGCGAGTCCAGATGCAGGTAGGGACGACCTCAAAGGATGAAGTGGCGACTAGCAATGTTGCTCAAGCTTTGTATGTTGCATATGTTCATGTATTTATATTCATGTGTGTTGAATGTATATGTTGTTGGCGCTAGTGGATATCTAATTGATTGTAATTAGCATAATGTATATGTGATTGTGAGATTTCATGTTGTATGGGGCTTTAGCTGGTGGATGCTAGTTTTCGGATTGTGCAAGGCTTGATATGAATTTCCCATAAATCCCAGTACTCAGCAGATTTGTGATATGTTGATTTGTGTGTCTGGGTCACCTTTGGCTTGTTATGAGGTGAGTTGAAGAAAGGTGAAGCTCACTCGGGTTTTGGGTCTCATTCCGTTGTACTTTCTTTAATTATTTTGGAACTGATCCCTCGAGTGGAGCGAAGAGAAGGACGAAGTCTAGTCCCTACCTAGGGTATTTCTTATTGAAACATAGTCCATCTCTTCAGTTATTGGATTGGTGAGTGAGATACCAGTTGATTATTCACTGGCAATGCCCGTAGGTGGGAGTGGGTAGATACACGTTAGGCGCTACATGTAGACTCAGTGGAAAAGGTGCATGAGGATGAAGACCCCATTGTTTTCATGCCCGAGGACCAAGGGGATGTGCTCTTGCCCTATGATGATCCGTTGGTGATCTCGACTGTTATCGTTAACCACTCTGTTGAGCGCATTTTGGTGGATAACGGGAGCTTTGTGAATTTACTTTATTGGAATTGCTTTGAAAAGATGCACATCACACATAACCGACTCAAGGTGGAAGCAGTTTTACGGGGGAAGCAATTTTTATTGTAGTGTCGGTCCAGCTTCTTATCACTCTAGGAAGCTACCCCAAGTAGTTACCAGGCAGGTAAGCTTTATGGTGGTCAAGACCTTTTCCCGCACTTACAATGTGATCTTGGGGCGGTCCCTACTCAACACCATGAGAGTAGTCATCTCGCCAAGGTACCTCTTGATGAAGTTCCCCACACCTCAAGGTATAGGCCAAGTCAGGGAAAACCAGAAGCAGGCTAGGGTATGCTATGTAAGTTCCACCAAAAGCGCCAAGGGGAAGGAAAAGTCGACAATGGGGGAGGCCTTAATGATCAGTGAATAAACTCTTAAAGCTAATAAACCTCAGCCAACAAAAACATTTGAAGCAATCCCTTTGAGCCTCGATGATAACAATAAACATGTGCATGTAGGGAGCCAATTAGAGAATCTAGAGAAAGAAGAGGTCGTCAAGTGCATATAGTCCTATGCTGACGTATTTGCTTGGAAGCCGATCGACATGCCTAGGATTAACCCAAAGGTCATATCCCACCAATTGAACGTCCGTCCAGAGGCCCTGTAAGTTAAACAAAAGAAGAGACATATCACCCCAGAGAGAGTGAAGTGCCTGGAAGAAGAGGTAGACAAACTCCTTGAAGAGAGATTCATTAGGGAAGTCTAATACCTCGAGTGGTTAGCAAACATTGTGATGGTGCAAAAAGCCAATGAAAAATGGCGAGTATGCATCGATTTCACTGACCTGAACAAGGCCTATCCAAAACACTCCTACTCACTCCCTAGAATAGACAGGCTAGTTGATGATACCTCCGGATACGCGTGCTGAGTTTTTTGGATTCATTCTCAGGCTACCATCAAATCATTATGTATCCGCTCGATGCGAAAAAAAATGGCCTTTATCACAAAAAAAAGGACATACTGCTATCATGTGATGCCTTTTGGTTTGAAGAATGCAGGGGCCACATATCAGGGAATGGTCAACAGAGTATTCAAAGATTTATTAGGGGAGGTGATGGAGGCCTATGTGGACGGATAAGTGTCTTTTATACACTTATTTTGGTCTGTAAACTTAGCATTTATACATTCAATGAGCATGATTTCTACTTGATTTGGTTCTATATATGGTTATGTAGATGTGGAGCATGTGTTGAAGACAATTGGAGCAAAAAATGATGATGATGTTGCATTTTTTGAGCTAAAATGGCATTAAAGGCAAGGTCAAAGGTCCATTTGGGGTTGAGGTTGATGATGTCGCAAAGTACCAGAAGAATGACGTCATTGGTGAAGTGTTGGAAATCAAAGAGAAATGGCTCACGGTGCTGTCACGCAAAGCATTGCGTGGTAGGGTCGTGGTAAGAATTGTTTTATGTGGCTCACGGCCTTATCGCGGAAAGCATTCCATGATAAAGCCGTGGTTGAAGAAGTATTTTGTAGCTCACGACCTTACCGTGGAAAGCATTATGTGGTAGGCCCGTGACAGGATTCACATTCTGTGGCTCACGACCTTACCGCAGAAAGCATTCTATGGTAAGGCCGCGGTAAGGCTCTAAGCTTCGCGAAAAGGCCGTTTTAAGCCCGTTTTCTTTCAAATCAAGTGGAGATGGGCTCTCTCAAGGGGCACGACTTTGAAGACCTAAAAAGCACTATATAAAGAAGGATTCTTGATAGATTTAAGAGCTTTTGGAAGGAAAAAGAAGGCAAGTCGAGGAAGAAAAGGAGATTTTCTTGAAAAACATCGGTTTTGGTTGTATTTTTCTATTCTTCCTTTTCTCCCACATCATGAACTCCATTTTTATTATTCTTTCATTGGTTGAAACTATGTTAGGCTAAGTACTTTGTGACTAGGGTGATTTGATGAAACCTAGTTCAATGATGGTTTAATTAAAAGTATTCGATTTTTATCATATTCTTATCTTTCGAGTTGATCGTTTGTTGTGCACTAATTCCGTTTTGATGCTTGGCCGCCATTAGAGCGTGTTTGTGATTTATCTTGCTTTCAAAAGATTCAATATGGATTAGCACTTTGTAATAAACGACATAAGGTTCAATAATAGGTAGAGATACCATTATGCCTTGTGAAATCTTATTTTGATTATCATTGTGAATAAATGCATGTTTGTATATTTATAGATTAATTAGAGATAATTAATCTCATATGTAAGCATAGATTCAATTGACCATCGGGAGAGGCTTTTGATTAACTTAGGATCATCCATTTTCAACTCAAAACAAGAATTATAAAACCCGATCACTGAAAGATTAAACCAATTAAAGAACTACGATGGATTCATGAACCCTAGTGTATTAGATTTTTGCATTCAAAAACCTAAAGATTATTTTGTGTTTTCCATTTAGTGAGTTAGTTTTAGTTAATATAAAACTTCCAATGAGAATTATTTTAATAGTGGTTAAAGTAGGGATCAAAAACTAATCCTTGTGGGAACGATGCTTTATTCATCATTATATTACTTGTTACGATTCTGTTCACTTGCGGGAAAGAATACGCAACATGGATGACATGATAGTGAAAAGTAAGCAAGGCAAGTCACATGCCCAATAGCTGGAGAAAGTTTTGGCTTTGTTCAGGGAGAATAATATGCACTTGAATCCTGACAAGTGTGCCTTTGGGGTGAAGTTAGGAAAATTCTTGGGATATATGATTACTCACAGGGGGATAGAGGCCAACCCAGAAAAGGTGCAAGCAGTAATTGACATGCAGTCCCTTCATCAATACAAGAGATCCAAAGGTTGACAGGTAGACTGACAGTTGTGAGTAGGTTTCTCTTGAAATACGCCGAGCATAGCCTTCCTTTTTTCAAAGCCTTAAAGGGGGGTAGGAATTTTCAGTGTATGGCTAAGTGCGAAAAGGCCTTTCAAGAATTGAAGGAGTACTTAAAGGAGATTCCCCTATTGACTAGACCAAAAATTAAAGAAAAGCTATGCCTATATTTGGGAGTCAGCCATCACGCTGTAAGTGTAGTCCTTATTAGGAGCATGGAATAGGTCCATAACCCAGTCTATTATGTGAGCAAGGTATTGCAGGGAGTAGAGTCGTGATACCCCTACGCTGAAAAGGTAGCTTTGGCACTGGTGACAGCAGCGAGGAAATTAAGACCCTACTTTCAAGGCCACGCCATGACAATGTTAACAAATCAACCATTAAGACAGATCCTACAGAAGCCTGAATGTTTGGAAAGGCTAACAAAATGGGCAATTGAATTCAGTGAGTACGATATCAGCTTCGAGCCCAGAAAGGAAATGAAGGGGCAAGCGTTGGCAAATTTTATAGTAGAATGCACTCACTCGCCAACAGTAGAAGAGGTTCATAGGTAAGAATGGATGTTGTTTGTAGACAGAACGTCCAATGCCAAAAGGGTTGGAGCAAGAGTGGTATTAATCTCCCCTAAAAAGGAAATGTTGGAATACTACCTATGTTTCACTTTTCCCAGCTCCAATAACACGACAGAATATGAAACGTTACTACCAGGGATGAAGTTGGCTGAAAAATTGGAGGTCACTGATCTAACGGCTCACAGTGACTCACAATTAGTTGTGCAATAGTTCCAAGGGACTTATGAAGTAAGGGAGCCAGTATTATCCCGTTACCTATAGAAAGTGAAGCAATTGGCACACAAATTCAGTCGCTTTGAACTAATCTAGATCAACAGGTCTCTCAACCAACATGCGGATGCGCTGTCCAAGCTAGCATTCGCTCGTGACACTCCTGGACGGTTGATTCATATGGAGGTCTTACAGCAGCTAAGTACAGATGAAAAGGACGGAGAAGTGCATTGCATCGATGTGGTCGATGATTGGAGAGCGCCAATACTAAGCTACTTGCTTAATCAGGAACTCCTAACAACACCCTCCGAGGGTGAAGACTAGTGCGACTAGCTTTATAGTTGTTGGTCGAGAGCTTTATAGTACTCCGCACTACCGCCCAAATGTTTGGGGCCCCCAGAAGCAGAACAAACCTTGGGAGAGGTACACAAAGGGGGACTGTGGGGAGCACCTCAGAGGGCGAGCCTTGGCAGGGAAGATCCTACAGACCGACTTCTTTTGGCCGACCTTGAGGTGGGATGCAACCTAGAAAGTGAGGACATGTGACAGGTGCCAAAAGCATTCACCTCTGACATCACAACCCTCTTCATCAATCCAACCAATATTCTAGTTGTTACCCATTTACATAGTGGGGGTTAGACATTGTAGGTTCGTTTCCAATGGCGTCAACGTAGAAGAAATTATTGTTGGTGGCTACTGATTACTTTATGAAGTAGGTTAAAGAAAAGCCCCTCGAAACCATAATGGAGAAGAAGATGGAGGGGATGGTATGGAAAGATATACTTTGCCACTTTGGTATTCCTCAAATTCTCAACACTGACTATGGAACACAATTCGACTCTGAAGCCTTTAAGGCCTTTTGTTAGAGATGGGGGATCAGTTTGAGAATGGCATCTGTAGTGTGTCCCCAAGCGACTGGGCAGGAAAAAGCAAACAACAAAACCATCCTACATGGGCTGAAAACCCAATTAGAGAAGGCAAAAGGCAGATGGGCCGATGAACTCCCTAGCATTCTATGAGCTTACCGCACGACCAATAATGTATCTACAGGAAAAACTCCATTCAGCTTGGCATATGGTACAGAGGCTCTCATCCCAGTAGAAGTAGACCTTGGCTCCCCTTGAGTTATGGCTTTCAACAAAGAAGGGAACTCAGATTGCTTGAGGGAGAATCTGCATCTGTTAAATGAGCTAAGGGAGAAGGTAGCTACGTAGCTGGCGGCGTATCAGAGAAGGATCTCCAGCTATTACAATGAGAAGTTTCAGCCCCGGATGTTTCAGGAAGGAGATTTTGATATTTCACTCTTAGTAATAAAATAGTTTTGATAATGACTATATGAAAATCAATTTCTACTATGTGGATTAATGAGAAAATGCATTTTTAGTATATAAGTCTTAAAGCAAGATATGAAATCCTTTTGAAGAAATATTGAGTATGGTTGAGAGAGTGATTTGTTTCAAAATATACTTTTGATAATCTCAACTTGCTTTCAAAATAATCAAAATGAGGATTCAAAAGAATCAAATGAGGATTTGTTAAGAATTCAAGATTTTCAAAAGGATAGTCGACTATGAGGTTCATTCTGTTGACTATGCCTGAAAATAGTCGACTATTCTGTTTGATCTGTCGACTATTTAAGGCATCTGTCGACTATTTTAGCATCTGTCGACTATCGAGTAAGGATAGTCGACTATGCCTTTTCATCTGTCGATTATTTTTGTTCATGAAATTCAAAAATTTCTTCATATTTTTGCATCTGTCGACTATGCAAGTGTATCTGTCGACTACTAGTTTTTTGTATTAGAAATAGTCGACTATCAGTTTATGTCTGTCGACTATGCTTAGATTTTCTTATAAAAATAGTCGACTAACCTTTTTCTCTTTTGACTATTGTATTTCTCAGAATCTTATAACGGCTAGCTTTTGGAGCATTAAATGCTCGCCAACCACCCACAACGGTTCAAAATTCAAACTTACCCACCATCAACTATAAATAGGTGGTTGAAGATGCATTAAAGGCTGCTGGAAAACTATTGAAGATCTTTATCTACCGTGCCTTCACTGTTACATCGAGCTTCTGATTTTTACTCTCTGTAATTCCATTGAAGAGGCTTTGATTTCTACTGTTCTATTACTTTTAAGCATCGATCATTTATTTAAAGAGAGAGATTGTAACTAAGAGTTGTACTCTTAGATTCTCTATTCGATTGTTTGTATTTTTCCTAGCTGTAGCTAGAGGGCCCATTAAATTGGAAGGTTGTACACTGCCTAGTCGAAGTACTAGAGGACCTGCTCATATTGAGTAGGGGGTTTGATAGTGATATTGGTTTAAAATCCTTAGTGGATAGCTAAGGTAGTGGATTAAGCTTGGAAGGCTGAACCACTATAAATCTATGTCTTCACTGCCCTTCATCCTTTCTCTTTTATGTTTGCATCCTTGTGCTTTTGACTTTGTTTATTCATTCATAAGATTACAATTTTATTCCTCTTCATACGAAAGTATTTTCACTTCTTAAAAAAAAAAAAATTATATACCAATTCACCCCCCTCTTGGTGTGTACCACGTCAGCTCAAATCTATCAATAGGTATCAGAGCGTGGTTCCCATTGTTTTCAATTAGGTCTAACAACCTAGGGTCAAGATCCACATAATGGCATACTTTTCTAGCTCCTCTCATCATGAAGGACAAAGTACTTCTCGTCCACCTTATGTTGATGATACTAACTACAATTACTGGAAAGCCAGAATGAATATCTATCTTATGCAGGACTCAAGTCTTATGCAAGCTATTAAGAAAGGAGTCACCTTGGCTGACATGGAAAAGATGGACAAATGGATAGCTGAAGAGAGAATGAGTATGGAGACAAATGCAAAAGTAATGAACACATTGATTTGTGCACTATGCCCAGAGGAATTCAACCGAATATCAACATGCAAGACAGCAAAGGAAATTTGGGACAAACTAGAGGTAACTCATGAGGGTACAAACCAAGTAAAAGAAACAAAAATAAATATTCTAGTTCATGACTATGAATTATTTACTATGAAAGAAGATGAATCTATTAAAGACATGTACACCAGATTTAATGATATTGTTTCAACTTTAGAGTCCCTAGGAAAAACTTTTACAAATGGTGAAAAAGTTAGGAAGATTCTAAGAAGCTTACCTAGATCATGGGATCCTAAAGTCACTGCTATTACTGAGGCAAAAGATTTAGACAAACTTGAATTTGATAATCTACTAGGATCACTAATGACTCATGAAATCATGATGAAACGAAGTGATAATGCAGAACCAAAGAAAGATAAGAATGTAGCCTTTAAAGTGGAAAAAGAAGAAAAAGATTCTCAGGACAGTGAAGATGATGATTTTGCTCTGTTAGCTAGGAAATTTAGGAAATTTATGAAGAAAGGTAGGTTTTATCAAAGGAGAACATTTCGTAAAGAAAAAGATCAAAAAGAATCTAATCAATCTAATGAGCTTCAATGTTTTGAATGTAAGAAGCTAGGTCACATTAGAAGTGACTCCCCCCAACTGAAAAAGATGGATCACAAGGAAAGAAAAATGAAGAAGAAGGCTCTAGCTGTATGGGGTGAAGAAGATCTTTCATCAAGTGATGAGTCACAAGATGATGAAGTTGCCAACGTTTGCTTTATGGCCAATACTGAGGATGAGGTAAATTCTCAGCATCCTAGTCTATCATCTGATTTAACATTTGAGGAACTTCATGATGCATTTAATGACTTGCCATGTGAATGTGAGCATATGAATGAGAAAAATATTGATTTAAAAAGAGAATTGAATTCCTTAGAAAATGAGGTAAATGATCTAAAAGATAAAGTAGGACTGTTAGAAAATGAAAGAAACAGATTAAGTGCTGAGAAGGAAAATCTTTTGAAAGAAAACAAAGATATGAAAGAATCATTAGAAAAGTTAGTTGAAGGTAAAAATAAACTAGAAATGATACTTGGAGCTCAAAGAAATTTTGGAAATAAACAAGGAATTGGATTTGATCCATTCCAAGCAAGCTCTAGTAAAACAGTGTTCGTTAAAGCATCAAACCAAAAATTTATTCAAAGAAAACCATTTTTCAAACCAAAGTTTTCAAAAAGAGGTATTACCTGTCACTACTGTGGAAAAGATGGTCACTCAATTAACAAATGTTTCATACGAAATTTTCCTCAAAAATTCAAACAAGTTTGGGTTCCTAAAGATGTAGTATCTTCTAACAAGAATGGACCCAAGAAGATGTGGGTACCAAAGGGAACAACGTGAATGATTTCTTGTGTAGGCTGCATTGGTTTCAAATGATTCAAGGAGCAAGTGGTTCCTTGATAGTGGCTGCTCAAGGCACATGACAGGAGATCAAGATCTTCTCAGCAACATTGTTTTCAAGGAAGGAGGTAAGGTTTTCTATGGTGACAATTCTCAAGGTAAGATTATAGGTATGGGTTCTATTTCTTTTGAAAATATTACTTTAGAGAATGTGTTTCTTGTTGATGGTCTTAAACATAATTTGATTAGTATTAGTCAACTGTGTGATTTAAACTATGAAGTTTGTTTTGATGCTAACTCTTGTAAAGTTGTGTGCTATAAGTCAAAAGAAATGAAATTAAAAGGAAATAGAGTAGGAAACATCTATCTCACATTCCTAGAATCTCCCAAAATGGAAAACTGTTTAGTTGCAAATTCATCTCAATATTCTTGGCTGTGGCATAATAGGTTAGGGCATGCTAGTATGAACCTAATAAACAAGTTAGTGAAACATGATCTTGTTATTGGATTGTCTAAGCTTAAATTTGAAAGAGATCACATTTGTGGCACTTGCATGAAAGGCAAACAAATTAGTATATCATTCAAACCAATAAATGAAGTATCAACATCTAGACCTCTAACACTACTTCACTTAGACTTATTTGGTCCAATGAGGACTCTAAGCTTAGGAGGTAAACAATATGTTTTGGTAATAGTAGATGATTATTCTAAATTCACATGGGTTATTTTTCTTGCATCTAAAAATGAAACCTTTAAGTCATTTGAAATATTTAGTAAAAGAATTCAAAGAGAAAAAGGCTTTTGTATTTCAAAAATTAGAAGTGATCATGGAGGAGAATTTGAAAATGAATCTTTCAAACTGTTTTGTGAAGAAAATGGAATAGATCATAACTTTTCTTGTGCTAGCACTCCCCAACAAAATGGTATAGTAGAAAGAAAGAATAGATCTTTACAAGAAATGGCTAGAACAATGCTTTGTGATAAAAACCTTCCTAAGTACTTTTGGGCAGAAGCTGTGCATACTGCCTGCCATATTTTAAATAGAGTTTCAATGAGGCCATTAATGAAAAAGACTCCATATGAATTATTTAAAGGAAGAAAACCTAACATAAGTCATTTTCATGTGTTTGGCAGTACTTGCTATATTCTCAACAATGGAAAAGAATCTCTAGGTAAATTTGATGCTAAAAGTGATGAAGGTATATTTTTAGGTTATTCATCTCAAAGTAAAGGTTATAGGGTGTTCAACAAAAGAACCCTAGTGGTAGAAGAAACAATCCAAGTAATAGTTGATGATATAAGCATTGAGGTTCCAAAACCTAGAGAAGATGCTGAAAATAATGTAACCCAAAATTTTGAAAAACTTTCTATAAGACAAAATGAGTCTAATACTCAAGAAAATGATCCATTTGAAGAAGATCAAGAGCAACAATTTGAAAAAGAACCAACATTGCCAAGAGAAAGCCAAAGCGGTGTTCGGTTGTTGAATGTCCTCGAGAGTTGGAGGATCGAAAGCCTAAAGTGAAGCCTTGAGGTAGGTGTAACCCGAGGTAAATGTAAGAAATGAGTAGGCTATGAGGTTCTCAAGCACGAGAATTTGCTATTTAGGCCGAGAATGTGATTGTCTTGGGTAGGAGATGATGGTAAAGCGAATTTCGAGGACGAAATTCTTTTAAGGAGGGTGGAATGTAACACTCGGTGTAACCAGTGTTAAGAGAATAGGAAATGAAGTAAGAAGACTTCCAAAAATGCCCTTGAGAAGATGATGGATCCTTGAGATTGAGAATGCCCATGAGAAGGGTATTTTGGTAATTTGGATAGAGAATTCAATAAAGGGTATTTTGATAAATTAAAAATAGTTCCTATGTGGAATTAGATGAGTAAGTGAATAAAAATCTCAATTTAGTAATTATGTGGAGATATATGGGAATAATAAATTCACAAAGATTATTTAGGAATTTTGGAGTGATTCCATAAAGGAAATTAACTTTGGAAATAGGGAAAATGATGGATATTAAATTATTTGAGGAGAATAATTATATTTTCCCTAAGTTAGTGAATTAATGTGGTAATGCCACATGGATAACCAAGATAAAGAATTGGAAGCCAAGTTTGTGTCTTAGAGTGACACTTGGCATAATCTTGGGAATTTGAGAGAAATTATAAATTTGGATTTATAAGTTGAAGAATGATTTAATTAAATGCAAAAAGAAAGGATATTAGTCTTTCAAGCATTTAATGAGAGGCATAATTATATGGATTAAAGAAAATTCAAAAGAAAATGGTAAATGGTCACCATTAATGCCTTGAAAAATATGGAGATTTTATTAAATGAGAAAGAAGTTAATTATGTCTCTCAAGTGTGATGGTTATGAAAATAGTCCCATTAATTTAAATGGGAAAGAAATGAGAAATTGGGAGATGGTGGCTAGGGACACATGGCATGATCTTGTGTATCAAGAATAAGCATTTAAAAGAAATTCAAATTAGTGAATAAATGGTCTTTCAAGCATTAAATGCAAGCCATGATGTGTTTCCTAAAAAGAAAATGGAAAATAAAAAGAAATTAGTCACCCATTAATGGTGTGAAAATGGAGAGAATTTCTTTAATGGAAAAGAAAGTGATTATGTCTTTCAAGGCTTGTCTTGAAAATAGTCCAAATTAAATAAGTAGAAAAGAAATCTATTTATGAGACTTGATCCAAGGGTGTGGATGGTTCTTGAAAATCCAAAGGCTTGGATTTAAAAAGAAAGGAGCACATGGATTGTGCTTTCATGTGTTTTCTCCAAGAGAGGGGATGGGTTTATTTGAAATCAATGGTTGAGATTGAGATTCTCAAAAGCACATGGATTGTGCTTGTTATGAATGGCTAGGATGCATTCTTGAAATATGGGAAATCTAGTATAAAAAGGCAAGTGTGGGAGACTTGTCTCCCTTTTGGCCATTTGTAGAAATGAAGAAGGAAGAAAAGAAAGAAAGAGAAAGAAGTCTCCATGGAGGGAAAAGTGAAGAAAGAAAGAAGATGATGAAGGAAGTCAAGGCAAGTATTCTTTCTTCTCTTTATTTTTGGTGTGCTTGTATGCAAAAATTAAATGGCTTGTTAAAATGCCATTTTAGGTGGGAGAAAGTGATGTTGGAAGCTCTCTTGAAGTGAAGATTTAATTATTCAAGAAGAGGTAAGGGATGGCCCCATGGGAGGGTGGCATTGCAATGTGTTATAAATGTGTTTCATAAATGTATATGTTGCATTTAGCATGTTCTTTTATGTTCATGAGACTTATGGCCATAGGTTAGTTTGAGAACATGGTTGAAATGGTGGGTTGATGCCTCAACCTTGGAGGGTTGTGAGGGCAAAGAAACCTAGCCACATTTGCATGCATTTGGCATCATATAACTTGTTATGTTCATATTTATTTGGCATTGCACCCTTATTGAGCTTAATGGCTCATGAGGTTTTTACCCTCACATGTAGGTTGTGAAAGCATGGTAAAGTCAAGACAAAGGTGAAATGGCATGTGGAAGAGTGGAAATGATGATTCAAGAGTATTATATGGCTTAGGGGAGCCAAACTTGTTATGTTTAATTTATGAAATGTAATTTCATTTCTTTGATAATGGCTTGTTGAAGCCCAAGAGCATGTGTGTATGTTATATTTTGGAATGTATGTTTCATTTAAAAATGGGATTGAGGTTTATGGCATGATGAAGCCTAGGTTAAATCTCATTTTGGTATGAGTTGTTGTGGAAGCATCAAGGGTGTTATTTAAGCCTTAATTATGGAGAAATAAAGGCAAAAATTGAAAGAAAAGTGAGGTATTTATTTATTTTAAATTTCTGGAAAATTTGGGATTTAAATGCCCAAGAGAAAAAAAAATGAAGAAAGGAGGTGTGTTAGGCAGCTGGGGGCAGCTGTAGGAGGCAGTAGGGGGCTGCCAGGCGCGCGAGGGCAAGGCCCCGCGCGGGCGTGCGGCACCGCGGGTGCGCGACTATGGCGCGTCGCCCCGAGCGGGCGTGCGGTAGGCACACCGCGGGGCCCCGTGCGGGCCCCGGGCGCGCCAGTGGGCCCCGCCGTCCAATTGTTTTTAAAAATTTGGACTTTTGGGGGATTTTGGGCCATTTCTTAATTGAATTTGGGCCCCGGAGGAAATTTCAAAATAAAGGGATTTTTCGGGCATTTTTGGAGAAAATGCCAAAAATTTGAAAAATTGAAAATTTGAGTTTTTCCTCCAAAATTAGTAATCAATCAATGGATTGATTTAAATGGTGATTTATGAAGCCCGGTAAAATTCTTGGTTTGAAAAGAATTAAATAAATTTGAGAAAATGGCGATTGGGCATCGGAATGAGATTTTCTCTTTAACCAACGCGGTGTGGTTTAAAGCCCAATTCTGCTAGTAAATCCTGGGGTTTAAGGGAAGGGAAGGACGAACCTAGTTCCCACCTAGGGTGTTTCTTCTTGAGACATGGTCCGCCCTTCATCAAAGACCGGGAAGGTGGACAATTTGGGTAATTGTTTACGAGTAACACCCATAAGTGGGAGCGGGGCGTTACAGACGGCTGACCCTAATGGGTGAGGGGTGGCTGGCCCCCATGGATGAAGGGTGGTTGGCCCCCATGGATGAGGGGTAGCTGATCTGCATGAGTAGATTGATGTTCTTCCACCCGAGAGAGGGTTTCTCTTCGAGGTGATTGGGCACCACGGAAGAGAGTTTGACGATTACTTCGGGTTTGTGCCATGATGAGGGAGTCGTTTTGTAGCTTTTTGTTTGTGTTTCCCACAGACGGCGCCAATTGTTGTTACACGATTACAACATTAAATTTGTAAAAGGAAAAATTGCTGATGGATGACCCTCGTATGGCTGATCCGAACGATGGATGACTCACTCGGGGGATGACTCCTTTGGGTAAAGGGTGATGTGTGGATGAGTAATTATCGGGAGAGATGGGTGAGTCTCTCGGAGTGGAGTGACAGCGATGGATGAGTCTCCCAGGGGTTACAGTAGCGATGGATGAGTCTCTTGGGGGGTCACGACAGCAATGGATGAGTCCCTTGGCTAGACTGAGAGCGATGGATGACCTGCTGGAAAGAAAATCGGTTAAGGGCGCGGGTGAGAATCCCTGCGTGGACTCTTCGATGCTTAAGTTAGTCCCTCGTAATAGTGAAATGCTTGAAAGCAAAAATGTAAGTACGAGAGTGAGAGATTGCATAACAAATGAGAGAAAAAGACCTCTTATTTATAGCGATGAGAGGGGCATCCATGTGTCGGATGACCTGATTTTCTTAGCGAGTATCTCGGAGGCAGTTTTGACCGAGTCTTACTGGGTTGTTGACGCGAGGGTGCATGACCGAATGCTCACGCAAGCGTATGTAGGTGCGCGCGTTAGGGACCCCCGAGGGACCTCTCTCGGGGGTGTGAAGTACCCCCGAGAGAGGTCTCTCGGGGGTGGGGGGCGCAGCCACGCTGCTGTGTGGCAGCATGGGAGGGGGGAAAGCGCCCCCATCATTTTTCCCTGGCCCACGCTGTCGCGTGGCAGCGTGGGTGAGGGGGGGAAATGACCACAGTGGCCGCTTCCATGCTGCTTCTTGGCTGCATGAAGCAGCCAGGTGGCAACCTAATGGGCTACCATTTACAATGATGAAGCAGCCAGGTGGCAACCTAATGGGTTTTAATGATGAAAAACTCACAAGCTATTTACAATCCATTGAAAAATTTCATATTTCCATCATATTTCATATTTTAGTTAAAACCCATTTTAAAGTTTTGAAACAAAATTTATGCCAAATCTTCATGACAATTGAAAGGAAGGAATTTTGCCTAAGTTAAATATTCTCAAGATTTTTAAGATGTTCGTTCGTAGGTTGTCCAAAATTTTTAAGACCTCACTGCTCCTTTGCTCAGAAGGTTGTCCAAAATTTTTAAGACCTCATGGCTCCCTTTGCTCAGAAGGCGACTCCATTCCAAGTAATGTAAGGCCAAACATTTGGGCCTTGTTTATTTTTCGGAAGGCCCAAGGAAGAGCAGGCCCATCTGGCTATAAAACCCACTAGGGCTCTCAACCTTCCCCTTCTTTTCCCCCTTCTGCTATCACTCTCTCTCTCTTCCAAGAGCAATCACTGATTTAACAAAATCTAACCATCCGATCTTAGATCCGACCGCATTTTCACCGTGAAAGCAACCTCGATCTACAAGAAGGTAAGCCTGTTAGTTCGATCAGCCATTATTTTAGCATAGATCCATGATAAGCATATGTATATGCACGAGGTGTGGGTTTAACCGAAACTTTAAACTTAGATCTACAAAGATCCAGCCGTCAGATCTTGTTGATTTTTGGTTATGTTGGTCTATGGGGGTAAGGATGTTGGGTGGCGGTCTTCGATAGCCGGAAATAGCCGGCCACGGTGGCCGGCGGCCACTGCTTCAGTTCGGCCAAAAATTAAAAATTAGATCTAGGAAGATCCAGTCGTTAGACCCAGCCCATTTTTGGATATATTAACCCTATTTACTTGGCGATTCTATAAAACCCACTAGGGCTCTCAACCTTCCCCTTCTTTTCCCCCTTCTGCTATCACTCTCTCTCTCTCTCTCTCTCTCTCTCTCTCTCTCTCTTCCAAGAGCAATCACTGATTTAACAAAATCTAACCATCCGATCTTAGATCCGACCGCATTTTCACCGTGAAAGCAACCTCGATCTACAAGAAGGTAAGCCTGTTAGTTCGATCAGCCATTATTTTAGCATAGATCCATGATAAGCATATGTATATGCACGAGGTGTGGGTTTAACCGAAACTTTAAACTTAGATCTACAAAGATCCAGCCGTCAGATCTTGTTGATTTTTGGTTATGTTGGTCTATGGGGGTAAGGATGTCGGGTGGCGGTCTTCGATAGCCGGAAATAGCCGGCCACGGTGGCCGGCGGCCACTGCTTCAGTTCGGCCAAAAATTAAAAATTAGATCTAGGAAGATCCAGTCGTTAGACCCAGCCCATTTTTGGATATATTAACCCTATTTACTTGGCGATTCTATAAAACCCACTAGGGCTCTCAACCTTCCCCTTCTTTTCCCCCTTCTGCTATCACTCTCTCTCTCTCTCTCTCTCTCTTCCAAGAGCAATCACTGATTTAACAAAATCTAACCATCCGATCTTAGATCCGACCGCATTTTCACCGTGAAAGCAACCTCGATCTACAAGAAGGTAAGCCTGTTAGTTCGATCAGCCATTATTTTAGCATAGATCCATGATAAGCATATGTATATGCACGAGGTGTGGGTTTAACCGAAACTTTAAACTTAGATCTACAAAGATCCAGCCGTCAGATCTTGTTGATTTTTGGTTATGTTGGTCTATGGGGGTAAGGATGTCGGGTGGCGGTCTTCGATAGCCGGAAATAGCCGGCCACGGTGGCCGGCGGCCACTGCTTCAGTTCGGCCAAAAATTAAAAATTAGATCTAGGAAGATCCAGTCGTTAGACCCAGCCCATTTTTGGATATATTAACCCTATTTACTTGGCGATTCTAACGGTAGGCTCTGATAGTCGGAATATCCGTCCGGTGGTGGTGGTGGTGGTCATCGGAGGTGTTTTCTATTCTGGCGGAAAAATAAAAACCAGATCTACAATAATCCAACCGTTAGATCTAGCCCATTTTCATGTATTTTAACCTCCTTAGCTTGGCATTTCTAATGGTAGAATCTGATCGTCGGAATACCGGCCGGCGGTGGTCGTCGGTGGCTGCCGGTTGTGGCGATTGTGGTTGGGTTGGCTGAGTTGGTAGGGCCTAGCTGGTTCGTGGGGCAGCCCTTGGCTCGGCCAAAACCATTCTGTTAATTTTTCTTTTTTAGTTAGTTGGATAGACATTTTGGATCTTGTATTTAATAATTTTTATATGATTTGATAATCTTATTAGGTGACTTTAACGCTCCCCAGCAAAGAGACGTTTGAGGGAATTCGAAATCTTTCATATAACTGTGAGTGGGTAGATTATATTATGGTGCTAATTGTTGCATTCATATTATTTAGTATTCTATATATGCTTTACATGATTTCAATTCTTTAATTGCATTTGGGAAAATAGAATCCATCTTGTCATTGTCATTCTGCGCATATTGACAATTATGTATGATTGCATTTCCTACAATGTGTATTTGAGAAATAATATGATTCATGTTATCTTGGGCTATGAATGTTTATACTCTTATGGAATATATTACATGTGGCATTTGTTATTATTAAATGATAGCACATTATGTGTGTTAATGGAGTAATAGTTAGAACCTTGTGTTGCTAACCACAGTGAGTTAGCCGTTGGTGCACCATGTATATTTGTTGGTGTGAGAGATTCTGCCATCCACGTTTAAATTTATTGTTGGCGTGAGGGGTTCCACCATCCATGTTTTACTCCCTTTGTTGGCAGGGGAAATACTACCATCCATGTTTTATTCCCTTTGTTGCCGAGGGAAATACCACCATCCACGTTTGAGTTACTAGAATATATGAATTATGGTTCTAAGTTGTTTACTCTTAATTGTGCATGTTTATTTGTCATTCCCTATTATGTTATAAATAAAATAAATTGAGCATGACATGGCATGACGATTATCTTGTTGCATTGATTATACTTTCCCCCATTATAATGCTTTTTACCCCTCACTAAGTCAATGGTAGGCTTATCCTCCCGGCGGCAACATTTCAAATTTTGAAGGTTGGCATCGATTGTGACGATAAGAGTTGTGGTAGACGATTTTGCTACCTACCTACAAACATGCTCCGGTTACAACATATTGACTTCATCTCATGGGAACTTGGGCATGGGGAAGTTTGAGTCTTTACTTAATGAATTATTAATTTCTGGATATTGTAAGCATATGATGGATATTGGCCCATGGGGCATTTCAGTTTTGGTTTAAAGAATAATGGAATTGTTTTGTGATTTACATTGAGATGTCAAATGTTGGAAATTATGTTCTTGTAAGGTTTGCTGCCCCTTATTGGACTTTATAGCTTAGGGGGTAGTGTCGGTCATGGCCTTCGATTTTGGGGTGTGACAAGTAAGGTCAGTCCTTGTTAAGGGTCAGCTCAAGGGCAAAGGCCTAGGGCCCCACAAGGGGGGGGAAGAAAATTTTTAATTTATCTTTTATTTTTTTCATTATTTTTTGAATTCATTCCTTCACATTTTCACTCTCTCTTAACTCTCCTCTCTCTCTCTCTCTCTCTCTCTCTCCTACCAGGGCAGCTCGCACTGTCGTTGCCCCTCAGGGCCTCATCGTTGCTCTCGCTTGCGTTGTCGTCCCCCCCATCGCTGCTCCCACTCTCAACCTTGCACTCATGTTGCCATCCCCCCTCTCTGTCGCTCGATCCCCTATCCCTCCCTTCCTCCGCCACTCGATCCACGATCCCTCCCTTCCTTCGCTGCTCAATTCACAGTCAATCCAGCCACCGTCACTCAATCCATCGTCTGTCGGATCTCGCTGGTTTTTGTATATGTAGGTCGTTGCGGGTAAGAGTGTTAGTGGGTTGCCTTTGATCATCGAAACCACCATCCGCAATGGTCTGTGGTGATGATTAGCAGTGCACTTTCCATTTTGATAGAAAACTTAAAAGCCAAATTTACGAAGATTTGTTGGATCTTGCTAGTTTTTGAATATGTTGGTTGTTGGTGTTGCGTCGGGTGGTTCCCTCATCGCCGGAAACCACCAGCCACAGTGGCTCGCGACGATTGATAGTGTGTTTCTTGTTTAACTATTGTTACAAAAATTAGAATATAAAAATTTAATTATTTAAAAAAAATAAATTTTTAATAATTTTTATTATTTTTTAAGAGAGTCCCTAAATTACCTTATGGCCTAGGGCCTCACAGCCCCTTGAGCCGGCCCTGTCCTTGTTTCTTTAGGGGTCTTGATTTTGCACATTTCGGTGATAACGATGATCAAGACTTGATTCGGGCAAGCTGGCCATGGTGTATCAGAGAATTAGATCTGTTTTCCACAGGGTCATGTCTGTTGGTTTGTTTGTGTCTTTGGGAAGAGCAGAATGATTAAAAATTCTCTTGAAGTCTTTGAAAATTGCGAAACGCAATTTATGCTTTTTCATTGTCCTGAATGTTTGATATTTCCTGTAATTTTCTAACAATTTTGTCTCCGTCAGTTCCCTAGTTTAGTAATACATAAGCTGCCATCAATTCTTCTTTCTTTTGATGACACACACACACACACACTCAAACCCTGATGATATAGCTACGAACTAATTTAATATTTGCTCCAGCTACTGTAGTAAGCAAGTGTCAGAGATGAGTACGCAAAAGATTTCTGACATTGATGGTGTATTAGGTATGTATGTGATTATGAATCATCTTTATTAGAGCCACTCCACACAACAACAACAACAACAATAATAATATTGCATTCTTTCCATCATCATACATATTTAATAAGCTGCAATTTTGTGTTAGAATTGCTTTGATTGCATCTCTTACAGAAGTTTCAAGATCCATGAGACATGTTCGGCCAGCTCACTACCTCTTCAAAATAAAGTCTTTCTCATTGCTCTCCGAATTTGACATTGAAAAATGGGAGTCAAATGATTTTGATTCCGGTGGCTATAAGTGGTGTGTCTAATATTTTTCATACATAATATAGTATTTATTATTTAACTTTGGTAAGTAAGCAGTATCCCATAGAAATTGAAGGCTTTCTTTAATGGGTTTCAGGGGATTGATCCTTTATCCAAATGGAGATGAGATAAATGGAAATGGTCACATATCACTCTACCTAGTTATAAGGGATACAAATAGTCTTCCTCCTGGTTGGGAGGTGTATGTGCAGTTCAAATTATTTGCCTTCAATCATATACAAGACAAGTATCTAACTGTCCAAGGTTATTGTTAATTTTCATAATTTCACTGGTTTTTTTTCTTTTTCTTTATCTGTGATATAGGAGTTTAGTTGCCTAAACTTTTATCTAATGTAGATGTTGAAGGTAAAACGAGATGCTTTCGTGCCATGAAGACCAAATGGGGTTTTCCCCAATTCCTTTCGCTTGACTCCTTCCAAAACACACAAAGTGGGTACCTCCTTGATGATTCTTGCGAATTTGGAGCAGAGGTTTTTGTCATCAAATATGATGGCAAAGGGGAATGTTTATCCATAGTGAAAGAACCCAGTAATAACACCTTCACATGGAAGATTGACAAGTTCTCAACAATCACCAACATTAATCTTCGCTCTGAGGAGTTCATAGTGGGGGGACACAAGTGGTAATATCTGCAGTCTTTACCCAATGTTTATTTTGGAATTAGAGAATTAATTTATGGTAGCAAAAGGAAAGGAAAATGCATATTGATCTTGATGTGATTCAACTGTTCCAAGGGCATACTACTTAATGTTGCTTTTCCTGTTATACTCAGGCAGCTATCGTTGTATCCTAGAGGACCACCAAAATCAGATGGAGAGAATATATCCCTCATTTTGGCTGCGGTTGATCATGCAAAGCTTCTTCCTCATCGAAAACTGTATGTCAAATACAAGATGCGGGTAAGGGCCCAGGTTGGGCATGCGCACCATGAGGATGAAGGTAAACTATATCTTCTAGTTCTGAGCTAGCTAGCTATATGGTAACTGGATAATATAATATATATATATATATATAATGGATATGACTAGAAATAATAGAAATGCACTTTGGTTGAATGCTGTCTCAGTTTCTTCATCTTTTGAATTGAGTAGAAAGTTCTCTTTGAACTTGCATTAGCTTTTTTCTTGCAGCTTGTGTCGGGTTCTCTACATCATCTCGCGAGTATGGGTTCAGCGACTTCATGGAATTGAGCCATCTGAAAGACCCATCAGAAGGATTCCTAGTCAAGGATACTTTAGTTGTTGAAGCTGAAATTATGGCCATGTCTGTGCTTAGGACGTTTCCTTAAAAACTTATTATTACAGTAAACAGAACTGTGTACCCAAAAATTTTCGAGTATGTATGTTCTTATTTCCACCCCGTAATTCTTACTCGTCTTCTGTATTGAAATTCATCTGCTTGTTCATACATTTAAGGGTTTGTTTGATTGGAAAAATATGAAAAAAGAAAATATTTTTTAATTTCATAGAAAATAATTTTCACCCCCCTCATAGTTGTAATTTTTTATGAAAAATGAGTCAAAACATGTTTTAATGTGTTATGTTATATAAATTTTTTATGAACAATGTAATAATTAAACATGCAAATATGAATTTTTTTTTGACATTTTTCATGAAAAACATAACCAATCAAACATACCATAAGATGTGGAACATTTAACCCACAACACGGGAGTTATCGGTTTCCGCTTACCTGTAAGCTGAAGCACTCGTATTTTAAGTTTATCTCATCTGATGCACAATATATAAAATTGGTGTGTTTTAATATATAAACATATGTGTGTGTTTAAATATTGAATAATGTAAATAATATGGTAAAAAATATTAATTTTGAAACAAGTCAAAATTGAGCTTGTAAACGAGTTTATAAATGTAAACAAACAAGTTACGATTGAGTTTATTTATTAGTTTTGTAATTTATAAAGTAAGAATTTTTTATTAAAAAAGAAAAAAAATTGTAATCTCAATTCTCAATCCATTCATATGTATAACTTTAGTTGTAAAAGGTCCAAGGCGCTTGAGGTGAAAGAGTGCTTGGGATGCAAATTCATAAAATTATAAATAATAAATAATTGATAAATATTATAATAATAATAATAATAATAATAATAATAATAATAGTAATTAATAATTAGTATTATTTGTACATAGTAATAGAACTCTTAATCATGGACATGAAGCATCGTTTCAAATCCAAAATCTCAGTACTAGCCATGTAACTCAAGCCCAAATGTTATAAAATAAATAAATAAACAATTAGAAGAGAGGAAAACATGAAATTGCCTTATTGTTACATAAAAGCAATAGAAACAGGGTATACATACATATAGTATAAAATTATAGAGGCATATTGATCAAACAAAAAATTATTTAAAAAACAGCAAAAGAAATAGAAATAAAATTGCAACAGAAAAACAAAAAGAATATCTTTGAAAAGAAAATTACTGCAAGCTGGACAACAAAAATAAAATTATATTGAAGCAACGATTTAATATAATATTAAAACAATAATATACATATACATAGTATTTATGTTCTGTTTTATACACTATTCAATGGCTGGGTTCTGAAACTCCATGCTGCACCAATATCTAGTTGTGGGTAAAGATCAGATGTTCAAGTCTCATTGGGTCATGACACCCTACAGATAAATTTGATATTTAAGTCTAGAAATTATCTACTTCCACCAAGCAAGATGATAGGATCTTTAGAATTGGGTAAAGACCTTGGTTACTTGTGATAAAATCTTGGAAACCTTTCACGATCAAAATTTTAAAAATATGGCATCATCACTTTGCCAAGTGATGGCATTCTTAGAGCGTATCTCTCTTTTTATTTGTATGGTTGATTATGCAGCACTTCCTATTTATGAAAAATTATATATGCCAAATATAAGCTGTGGCCAAAGAATGGACTTAACTGGAGGCACTATGAGAAAGAAGGTAAATTAATGTCGTCCTTTTGCTCTGAGCTATATATATTATGTTCCTTCCAACCCAAAGAAGGAATCATCGAACGTGAGCTTGAGGTAGGTGGAAGGCTAGTTTGGCGATCGATACACCGGCTGGGGGTGAGAGTATGATTTAGTAGAATAATTGTAGGTTAGAAGAGAACATATCTTGGTCTACAAGTAAGCTGGTTTACATAGAAGAGGAAAAGTGTCCACTAACATGCAAGTTGGTCTTGGGTGTCGTGGATGGATGGGACTGAGGTATTCGGAACTGGTGAGATCACCTGACGGGGTATGGTGCCGACGAGACCTCCATTAAATGCTACATTAAATATTGATGGAGTATGTAGTAGGAGCGGGAGTACCAATGTATAGCGGTGATGACGGTCTCCACTGATAGTCATTAGGCTAATGTGGGGTTAGGAGAAAATGGAGTGGCCTTGGGCCTCTATTAGATCAAGCTTAATTGAGCCTGTACGGTCCACAGCCCCCTAGGTCGGGTGCTTGAAAAGCGAGCATCCGAGCTCAAAAGGCATGGCCGAGGTGGATGATGAAGTGGTTTTGGGACACGTCCGAGCTAGTCGTTCAACATGAATTTTGGGCAATCTGGACTTTTCAATTGCTTAAACCCAACTTGGCTTTGATGACGTGGTGGCCGTTTTAAAGTCCTAACACATGGCTCGTGTCCTCGAGATTCGAGGCATCAGGCTTGCGAGGTGGGACATCGCAGATAGGCAAGAAATGACCCTTTATTTTGATTAGAGCCTTGAATACGCGACAAGCAATATTCTTTTAGCGATTGCTTGGTGATTAGTGGTTTCTAGCCATTAGATGGGTCGCATAAAGGGGATATATGAAGGTTTAATTTGGCTGTTGAGGGAAAATGGGATGCTTATGTATCTTATTTGCTACTTAAATCTGTTTTTTATGTGCCTAGTTTAAAGATCAACTTGCCGTCAGTTAGCAAATTCACTGAGGACATGAATTGTAGCATAATGTTTTCCTCTTTTCATTATGTGTTTCAAGATCATTCATTTGGGAAGATGATTGAAGGAAAATGATGGACTATATTGGGTTCTAGAGAGTAAGAAGTCCTTAACATATCAATCACTAGTTAAGCCTTCTTTTACTATTATCAGCTCTAATCCTGAAATTTTATTGTGGCACAAACACCTTGGTAATCCTAATTTGTCATACCTAAGACATTTGTATCCAAACTTATTTATTAATAAAGGAAAGGTAGTTATTCAATGTGAATATTGTATTCTTACTAAACAAACTCATAACACCTACCTACCTCATCTGCACAAACCATCAAAACCTTTCTATTTGAATCGTAGTGATATATGAGGCCCAACCAGAATTCCAAATCTATCTGGTACCCGGTGGTTCGTTACCTTTATCGGTGACCACACAAGGGTTTGTTGGGTTTACCTTATGAAAGAGAAATCAGAAGTGCGTGCTGTGTTTCAAGGCTTTTATAAGTTGATTCTAAATGTTTTTTAGTCATCTATTTTGTAATATCTCATATTTTCTAAAGAACTCAATAGTAATTTTAACTTGGGTCATAGGTGAATTTCTTATAGTTATAAGTACCGAATCGATTATAAGGAATGTCTCGAAGTTTAAATGTTTAAGGAAAATGATATGGTCTTAATGAGCATTTTGAGATATGATTTATGGTATTAAAAGAAATCGGAATTGAGACGGTTTTCAGTACAGGTAAGATACAACTATGATTTGAGATGAAAAATCAAATTATTGTAGCGGACTTTTGAGAAGTCAACAGAACCTTGAGGGGGCTCTGATTTTTCGTAAAGATCAACTCTGAAGTAGTTTCGAGATGAAACAAGAGTCCCATGAAGGCGTAGGGACAAAATCGGCCTTTATCGAGTAATAGCTGATTATTAATTTTGAAGAAATCAAGGTTTTGAGTGGTCTAAAGGTAATTAATTTAAAGCTTGGAAGGAGTAAGTGCAATTATTAAAATTTCTAAGTAAAATTTATGAATAGAAGTGGAGTTAATATGTAATTTATACATATAATATATATATATATATATGCACGCATGATGGAGGCCAAGGGCGGAGCTAAAAATTTTAGATAGAGTAGGCAAAAATTAAACTTTAAACTCTAAAGTTTGTCTAAAATTAAATAATATAAAATATTAAAATAATATAATATTAAAATATATATATCAATAAATTATACAATTGATGCATTTTTATATTTTAATAACTTTACATAATAACATCATTATTAATTTTATTAAATATCTATTTTTCAATATACACAACTAAATTATCGTTTAATCATTAATCTCCAATTCGATTGCACAGTCGAGTCTTGATAAGTTTTATGACAGACAATCGTTCAATCATTGATCTCTAATTTAATTACATAGTCGAGTCTTGACAAATTTTATGATAGAAAATATATTTTCTGCCATAGTTTCAAATATGTAATTGACAAATTTATAACAAAAAATAAAAAAAAAATCCCTTTAGTTAAAACACAGTTAAAAAAACGATCAATGGATGTTAACATACACAAAAGAAAAGTGAACCAAATTTTTTATATATCTTATTTCTAATTTTTGGCCAATACTGAAAAAGCATTGGCAGTCGCCACCAACCACTGTGATCAGTGATTTTCAGGGATTAGAGGCAACCACCCAACATTCTTATTCTCACCGACCAACATATTCAAAAACTAGTAAAATTTAATGGTCAAATTTCATAGATCTAAACTTAAACTTCTGACCAAACCTAACGCTAGTAAACACACTGGCAGTTGCCACCGACCACTGTGGTCGATGGTTTTCGACAATCAGAGACAATCACCCGACATCCTTATTCCCATTGATAAATATACCTAAAATTCAGAATTTTTTAAAATTTCAGGGTGGGCATTTAGAAAAAAAAAATAAAAAATAATAAAAAATATTAAATTACTTTATATAATAAATTTTTTAAAAATCCAGGGTGGGCAGTTGCTCACCCTTGACTATACGTGGCTTTGCCACTGATGGAGGCGTGGGGAGTAGTCTACAACATGTTTCTTCATTGAGGATTTTAGGCTGAGGAATTGCATAGAGCATTGGGCAGAAGTTGTTGAGAAGGAAGAGTGGTGCCCAAGCTGCTTTCTCTATAAATAAGAGAAGCCATTCGAGGAGATAAGAAGTAAGATGAAGAAGGAATGAAAACGAAAGAAGGCAGCAAACAGAGGCAACCTCAACAGCAAGCTATGGCTGAGAGGTCAAGGGAGAGCTGGGAGCACATGTCGGCGGCTGGAGGCAGCCGCGAGGATGGTCTGAAGTGGCCGTAATGGGCCGCAACGGGTGGAACAACCACGGCCGCAAGCTGCGGCCATGGCAACGCAGGTGGAAGGCGATGCAGCAACCAGCTGCGACCGCGAGCAATAGCCAGTGTAGTGGTTGGTGATGGCGGCAATCAGAGGCGACTAGCCAGTGGCTGGGGATAGGCGTCGGCGACAGCTGGCGAAGGGCGGCCATGCGCGTAAATGTTGTTCGTGCACGCATGAAGAAACAAAGGAAGAAGAAGAATAGGAAGGAGATGAAGGAAAAAGAAAAGAAAAAAAAGAAAGGAAAGGAAAAAAATTAAAGAAATAAGGAAAAAGAAAAATAGGAAAAATGGAGAAAAATCTTAGAAAATATCAAAATAATTCTTAGAATTAATTGGTGCTTGAAGAGTATGCCCGGAGTCAGGAAATTGATCGGGCATGAGTTTCGAGGTCAAGACACGCGCATCAAGGAGGCTTTAAAAGCTAACCCCTATGTGAGTTTGGAATTTTTAATATTCTTAAAAAAATATTTTATGAATTCTTAGTGAAAAATATTTGGTGAGAAATTTAAGTAATATTTATGTTAGAATATTAGTGAGGAAAAATTGGAGAAAATTAGAGAAAATAAGAGGAAATTAAGGAAAAATAGATTTTTGATGTTTGATGGAATAATATGATAATTAGGGTGCTTTGAAACTTAAGGTGAAGCAACTTTGCAAATTTTGAGGTTGTTAGGAAAATTGAGGCTATGCACGCATACCGAGAAAGCTCGAGAGGCTAAGTTAAGGTAAGTAAAATTTTTCAGAAAATTTTTAAAAAATCAGAAAAATTAGTTTATGAATTGTTATAGAGAAATAATTGGAAGATATTTGAGAAATATTTACTTCGGATTTATTGAAGAAAAATATGAAGAAATAGAGGAAAATTATGAGAAAATTAGGAATGAAATAGAATATTGATTTCTTGAATAAATATGATGGTCAGGGCATGTTGAGGATCCAAATTGAGTACGTTAAAAGCCTGGCATGAGAAGCAAATGTTATGAGATACGTAGTAAGTGGTTCAACCCAAAACCCGATTTAATGTAAATGATTTTATCATGTTATCATGTTTTGATGTGAATATGTCATGTAGATTGCATTTACATGCTATGATGAAATGTACATATATTCACGATGATATTATTGGTTATGCATTGCATAGGGTTTGGGATTATGGGCTGGCATTGTTACTTTATCAAGGGTGTATCCATACACCTTGGCCTGGTAAGGAGGCTGTAAAAATAGGGAACAACAGTTGGGTGCGATCGATTCAAACTAGAAATGAATGATGATATTTTACATTTTGCATTCATGCACAAAATATGTTTATTGTTCTCTTACTTAGATGATTCATCATCTAACTTGGGTTTTGCCCCTAGAATATTCAAACGTTTCAGATGGAGATTGTAACAGAAATAAGGATAAATGAGGCATGAAATGGCTTTTAGCAAAGTGTATGATGAATTAAATATATGTTATGTAGCCCATGTATTTAACTTCTGCTACTTTGAATTCTGAATGTTTTGAGGAACGATGATATATAACCTTATTATTGGTTAATATTAAAGTTAAGGTTCGATTCTAGCTTTCGTATTTGATTTTATGATGATTCTCTTTCGAGATAAATGTATGTAAATTTTGGGATGGATATGAGGAATGATATGGTTTAGCATTAGTTTGAAGAAAAAAAAATTTATTATCCCAGAATTGTTCCAATTTATAACACAACCGAGAAAATGGGGTGTTACATATTGGGATTCTAAGAACTAACAATGGATGGGAATACTTCTCTTACTCATTTAACCAATATCTCACCTCCCATGGCATATTTCACCAAAGTACCTGCCCATATATATACTCCCCAACAAAGCGGGTAGTCGAGAGAAAGAATAGGTATCTACTCGAGATTACTCGTTCATTGATGTTCACCAATTTCGTTCCAAACAAGTACTAGGGAAAAACTTTCCTAACAGCCTCATACTTAATCAATTAGCTACCATCTAAAGTGTTAAAGTTTGAAACTCCTCTAACAAGCCTACTAAACACTTATCCTCATGTTTGAATTCTAAGCTCCCTTCCTCTAAAGATATTTGGTTGTACAGTTTATATTCATTATATTAAGCCTAACCACCATAAACTTAAGCCCAAAGCTATCAAATGTATATTCCTTGGCTACTCCCCAACTTAAAAGGGATACAAATATTATTGCCCTTTAACACAAAGGTTTTTTATTTCTTCAGATGTAACCTTTGTGGAGCAGGAACCCTTTTATTCAAATGAATCCATGCAAAAAGAAAACCCATTAGTGAAAAGACGTTAGGATCCTACTATGTCTATGCCTATATCTCTCTCATCTGGTTCTAATCTATCTCTCCCATCTAGTTTTGATTTATCTCCACCAGATAGACCAACATCTACTCATTGTCCAAACTATTCCTCCAGCCAACTAGCCATCAAACTAATTGAGCCTCTAAGGTCTTATCTGGGAGAAGAAACTCACTCACATGATCTATAAAAGTTTATTCTAGGAGACAAAAGGCTCTTATTCCTCAACTCAGCCAATTATTAGAATAGTGAGATGATCCAATCAGTGAAAAGAATATTGACCCAACTAGTGAGGAGAATACTGAGGCTGAAAGTGAGATGTCAGATTTCCAATTGCTATTCGAAAGGGGGTGGTAAGATCTTGTATATAGTATCCTATTTCTAATTACCTAACTTACACTAGATTGTCGCCCCAATTCAGGGCATTTACCACAACAATTGATGAAGTGATAGTTCTTCAAAATATACAAGAAGCTATGAGTAACCCCAAGTGGAAGGAAGCAGTCATGAAGGAAATGAAGGCCATAGTGGGAAACCATACATGGGATATAGTGGAAACTCCTAAGGATAAGAAGATTGTGGGGTGCAAATGGGTGTTTGCTATCAAATATAAATCGGATGGAAGTATAGACAGGTACAAGGCAAGGTTAATAGGATAAGGGTTCTCATAAACCTATGGAATAGACTATGAAGAAACTTTTGCACCAGTTGCGAAGCTGAATTCTATAAGGGTGTTGTTATCTCTTGTGATTAATCTTGATTGGGAGATGTTTCAATTAGATGTAAAGAATGTTTTCCTCAATGGAGAGCTAGAAGAAGAGATCAACATGAGGGTGCCCCCGGGATTTGAGAAAAGAATGTGGGAAAGGTGTGCAAATTATACCGATCGCTCTATGGACTGAAACAATCACCAAGAGTTTGGTTCAAGAAGTTTAGTTTCACACTCATCAAGTTTGGGTACAAGCAAGTTGCTTTCATTATAATCAAGGTATATAAATAAGGAGTAGATGGAAAGAAAGCTATCTTGATCGTGTATGTCAACGATATCTGATGTTTTACTCTTGTGTTTAGTTTTGATGATGAAAAATACCAAATGGTTTCATACTCTAAATCAGGGTATATGATTTGGAAACAAAAATCAATTTCAAATACCTTTGTGAAAATGAAAACCAAATGATCTATATGTTTCTATAGATAAAGATTTGCACAAACAAGTATTAAGAATTAAAAGAATCTCCTAAATGATTTTTCAAATTGGTTTTGAATCATTGGATAAATGAAGCAAATTGTTTCAAAGGTGAAAGACCGTGTTGTTAAGCCCAAGAAATGCTATTTCTCTAAGTCTAGAAGATTAGTAAATTATAAGGAGACATATATGAAAATATTTTCATTTTAAAAAACTATCTCTCGGTATTTTGCTAGCTAGTATTCATTATTGTTAAAAATATTTTTATTAAATTTTTCAAGAAGTACAAGGTATGTATTTTGGGAGTGGTGAAATTGCTAAATCCTGTATTTGTACTAAAACCAAAATTTTATTTTTTTATGGTTATGGATTTTGATTTTTTGAATATTTTTATTGAATTCAAAAGGGAGTACTTTCTTATTTACATTTATGTATTATAGAAGGTAAAATATAAATTAAAGAAAATAAGAACATTTACTTAAACTAAAGAAATGTAAATATGTTGTAATATTTTGTAAGTGCTATTTTACATGTTATCAGTTTAGTGTTTCATTTTTTTAAGCGAATAGTCGACTATGTATGATTGGTTTGTCGACTATGCCTAGCATCTGTCGATTATGTGTTGTGCATCTGTCGACTATGCCCAAGCATCTATTGACTATGTTGTGTTTTGTCGACTATTGTGCAAGTTCTGTCGATTATGAAAATTATTCTGTCGACTATCCTTGTGTATGATAGAAATTTTCTTCATATTTTTTATTTGTCGACTATGGGTATGGTTTTGTCGACTATATCTTGTTTTGTTACTTGATTCTGTCGACTATCCATTCTATTCTGTCGACTAACTCTTTTCGCAAAAAGCTATAACGGCTAGTTTTTCAAATCTCCAAAGGCTCAAAAACGGCTAGTTCAGGCAAAGCTTTTGGGATGCATATAAATACAAATCATGGATGAATTTGAGAAGGCTAATGGACAGGAACAAGTTGATCTAAAGATTATGAATCTTTTTATTCAAGCTTACAGTATTTGTGCTTTCATTGTTATATTTTTCTCTCCAAGGCTTTGTTCAATTATTGTTAATATATTCTTAAGCCTTGTTTTTATTGTGAGAGAACTTATAACTAAGATTGTTAAGTCTTAGGTTCTCTCTTTCATTTGTATCATTGTTATTTTCCTAGCTTGTTGTGCTAGAGGACTTGTTCTTTGAAGCAGGGGGTTAAATTTCCTACCTTGTTGTGCTAGAAGACTTGCTCTTTAAAGCAAGGGGTTGTAATTCTTAGGTAGGTGCTAGAGGGCTTGCTTGTATAAGTAAGAGATTTGTAATTTCCTACTCTTGGATTAGAGGGCTTACTTAGTTAAGTAGGAGGTTTTAGTAGATTGTTTTAGTGAGGAGCTAAGGCAGTGGATTAGGTTTGAGTTAAGCCGAACCACTATAAATCCTTGAGTTCCTTGTACTTGTGCTCTTTGATCTATTTATCTTTTCAAGCATTTCATTATTCTTCACTTAGTTCAAATATTTATCTTTATAAACTTACATCTGTCATTTTATATGCTTCACGTTTTAAATCCTAAAACCTCAATTTGTATCAAAAAGTTTTTCAAATTCAATTAAGTTTTTAAAATAACCAATTCACCCCCTTTTGGTGTGTGCCATAGCATCTCCCGGTCTAACAATATCATCATCACTGGGAATGATATTGATGAAATTACTGCACTGAAACATAAGTCAAGAGTGGAGTTTGAGGTTAAAGATTTGGGAATAATGAAGTTGTTATGGGTATTTTCTGCCCTACTCTATAAGGGCTGGGCCCAACTTATTGGGTCGGTCCAACTGTCAAAGGAGCTGATAGGCTTCAAGCTAAGACCCTCAAAGCGAGCTCGCGCATGGCCGAAAATTGGCCTGGAATAATGTCATCTGGACGAGCTCCCAGCGACCTCGCTGGTCACTGGCTCAGCCAACTAGCTCGCATGATGAAAAGGCCAAAGTCCTGACGAGTCAACAAGCCAGGGCTGCCCCCAGCCATGTGGTCCAGGCCCATTTCTCTTAGCCCATCTGGCCAGTCCATGTCAATCCCATCCTGGTCCTTTCATAACGGCATCATTACCGCCGTGCCTGGATTTCCACGCGTCTGCCCCAAATCCCATCTTCATTAATGACGAGTCCTCTCACCGTTAATGACTGGTCTCATCCACATTAATGAAGGTTCCATCGGTACCTTCCTGCCGCATAGACATCCTTCACCAGCACTAGGTATTCTGTCCCATCTCCTAGGACAGACATGCTACACCTAAGGAAGAACATCCCTCTATATATATGGGCCAGCTCTGGGAAGGAGAGGAGGCACAGGAGATCAAAAATTAGACATCACATATACATTCTTCGGATCCATTGTGCCAGGCGGGCCAAAAGAATCATAGTTGACCAATTCCGAACGTCGACATTTTGGCGCTAGAAGGAGGGCCCGCTTTGGTCAATACATTAATGCCGAAAACCAGAAACACGAGAGGTTTCAGAGCGACTACCAACCGACCAGTAAATCATCTCGGTCGCTTACCAGGAATCTCGCAAGTCGGAGATGCCACGGCGTCCACCTCCAGGCCCCCTCCGATCGAACCTACCTGTAACATCCCCGGGGAATGTTCCTACCCGCCCATGGCTCCTACCACCAATGCAGAAATGATGCGAATCTGGCAGCAACGTCAAGAAACCTTGGAAAACACTGTCATACAGCTTGCTGATGAGGTCAAGATTCTTGCACAAGTACAAGCTCAGTCGGCGCAAATGCAAGCTGCCGTTTCTCGGCCCTTAAATGAAAGACCCCCCCCAGAAGAGAAAAATGAGGCCGGAAGGCGCCCCCGACGAGCTGGCTCAGTCCGCTCCTCCAACCAGCACTCTCGGGAGGTGGAAAAGCGGCGCCACAACGATAAAGGGCCAAGGATGCTTCTTACCGAGCAGAAGACCGGAATAAGCCCAGTTCGGAATGGCCACAAAGACCCCTGTGGAGAAAGTCGCCAGCCTGGAAACCGACAACAGGGGAACCCCTTGGTAAAGATCAACAGTAGCCATGCCAACCACCATCGTACTCCTGATCACGAACGCAGGGTACGGTCCACCCCGCGAGATCACTATCACTCGGAACGGGACACTACACCAGAAGAACAACTCACTACCAGGCGGTCGGCAAATCAAAACCCCATGGTGGGGGAATTACTCCTGAGAATTCAGCAACTGGAGGCCAGGCATAGAGCGCACAATCAGAGGGGGAGCTGCGAGGAAAGAACCCCATTCTCCAGAGAAATCGAGATGGAGCCCCTACCTCGCAGGTTTAAGGTCTCCAGCATTCCTCAGTATAATGGAGATAGTGACCCTTACGATCATCTTAACTCTTTCAACATCCAGATGGACCTGCAAACGTCCAGTTCGTTAGTCAAATGCCGAGCTTTTCCCGCGACACTGGGAGACATTCCCCGAGCATGGCTACGAAGGCTTCACCCCCGTAGTATTGGTAGTTGAGAAGAATGTCAGAGCAAATTTGTGGATCAATATAGGTCACTCCGAAGGTAGCTCGCCCCAACATGCCACCTCGCTACCATTTTCCAACGATCCAACGAGTCCCTGAAAGATTACATTGAGAGGTTCAGACGCGAGGTAAACAATGTGGAGAACCCATCCGACGAAGGGATATTGACCGCGATCTCCGCCAGGCTCCGCAAAGATGGGAAGCTCTACGAGAGCATCTACAAGTCCCCGATGAGAGACCTTGGCGAATTTTTCGAGCGAGCTGCGAAGGAGGTCCGTTGGGAAGAGGCGTTCGGTTTAAAGAAGCCCAGTGACCAGAGAAAGGTAGAGGGCCTCTCGAGCCAGAACAAGAAAAGGGGTGAAGAAGAATCTCGCAAAGAGGGGCAAGGGCGGGCTCCCGATGATCAGGCTGCTAGAAGGCAAAGTTCGCCCAGGGAGTCGAGCGACCGGTCCGTCAAGGTCGTTACGAAAATTACAGCATCTTGTCTGATTCCCACGATAGGATCTTCGCCATAGAGCGTGATAGAGAAGATTTCGGAAAGCCTAATCCTCTGAGGACTCCCGACAAATACAGAACGAAAAGCAAGTTCTGTGCCTATCATAACGAGGTGGGACACACAACATCCGAATGCTGGACGCTGAAAGACGCGATTGAAGAATTGATTAGGAGAGGCCAGCTACAAGAATATGTGGTGCGTCCCAAAGAGTAGCAATCCAAGCAGCCAGCCCAACAGAGCTCGCGTCGAGCTCCCAAGCCGGACCAGGCGCCCGTAGTGAGAACCATCTTCACCATTCAAGGAGGGCCTCATATCGCGGGGACCTCCAACAGGTCGCATGAACGGTACGTACGAGAGGCCGGCCACCTTCTGCTCGTCAGAGATGGTAGTCGAGGGGAACCTTCTAAAAAACCTAGAATCGCCTTGGCCGACATTTCCTTCACCGAGGACGATTCCAAAGAGGTGCACTGGCCGCACAACGACGCCCTCGTAGTCCGAGCTCGCATCGGTAACATGGAAGTGCGGAGAATCATGCTAGATACTGGAAGCTCGGTGAACGTTATGTACATGGCATGTTTCGACCAGATGGGCTAAAGATCGACCAGCTGATATCTTCTTTCGAACCGTTGTACGAGTTCATTGGTGACGCTGTAACACCCAAAGGACGTATAAGGCTCCCATTAACGATGGGAGAATCAGACCTCCAGACCACTGTGATGGCAGATTTCCTCATCATCGATGGCCCATCCGCGTACAATGTCGTCATGGGGAGGCCTGCCATGAACGACCTCAATCTCATTATCTCGACCAAGAGTCTGATAGTTAAATTCCCCACACCAAAGGGCACCGGATGCATAAAGGGCGAGCAACAATCAGCAAGACGCTACTACGAAGAAGCATTAAAAATAGGGTTCAAAGCAAAGGGGGTAAATATAATCACTAGAGGAGAAGTTTCAACCCCCAGTGGTCGGGAGGTCAACCACGATTTGGATCCGCGTGATGTGGACTGCGACCGCACCGCTAGCCCGGCCGACGAAGTGGAAGAGGTAGAAATAAGTTATCATGGCATCAAAAGACTGCTCCAAATCGGCAAGGGCCTTTCCCTTGGTATAAAGGCCCAGCTGACCGAATTCCTCGAGACAAACTTGGATGTCTTCGCATGGAGTCACGAGGACATGAAAGGAATAGACCCGAGGATAATGCAGCACTGACTTAATGTCAACCCCAATTACAAACCAGTGTGACAGAAGAGGAGGTCGATGACGACCGAACGGTACGCAGCATCAAAAGAAGAGGTGGATAAGCTCATGGCCAGCGGGCTTATCAGGGAGGCCCACTATCCGACCTGGGTGTCAAACCCGGTTCTAGTAAAGAAAAAGAGTGGGAAATGGAGAACTTGTATCGATTTTACAGATTTGAACAAGGCTTGCCCAAAAGATAGCTTTCCACTTCCAAGAATTGATCAGCTCGTCGATGCCACCGCTGGCCACCAGCTTCTAAGTTTCATGGACGCCTATTCAGGATACAACCAGATCCCTATGAACCCTGATGAAGAAGAGCATACCTCTTTCATGACGAATCGGGGGCTATACTGCTACAAGATGATGCCTTTCGGGTTAAAGAACACGGGAGCTACATATCAACGGCTCGTCAATATGATGTTTGGAGACCTGATTGGAAAAATCATGGAAGCATATGTAGATGACATGCTGGTAAAGTCCAGATAGGCCAATGACCATATCAGCGACCTCACGGAAGCATTCCAAATACTAAGAAAGTACCGGATGAAGTTAAATCCTCTCAAATGTTCGTTCGGCGTGGCCTCTGGGAAATTCCTGGGATTCATAGTTAATGAGAGAGGAATTGAGGCCAACCCCGAGAAAATCCGAGCTTTGCTGAACATGCGGTCACCAACCAAAACTAAGGAAGTCCAAAGCCTTAATGGATAAATTGCAGCCCTTAGCCAGTTCGTCTCCAAGTCATCCGACAAGTCCATCCTATTCTTTAACGTCTTGAAGTAGGCGAGAAGCTTCGAATGGACAGAGGAGTGTGAAAACGTTTCCAGCAACTAAAAGAATATTTGGGGCGGACTCCCCTAATGTCTAGACCAAAAGAGGGAGAGGAACTAATCCTCTATCTGGGAGTATCTGAATACGCAGTCAGCGCTGCACTTATACGAGAAGAAGATCGGGTGCAATACCCAGTCTATTACGTCAGCCACAGGCTCCTCGATGCCGAAACAAGGTACTCCCCTATGGAGAAGCTCACTTTCTCTCTGGTTGTCGCGTCCATAAAACTATGCCCTTATTTCCAAGCTCATCCAATCGGCGTGTTAACCAAACATCCACTAAAACAAATCCTTCAGAAACCCGACTCATCTAGCCGCTTGCTCAAATGGGCTATTGAGCTCACCCAATTCAACATTGAATACAATTCCAGAACGGCCATAAAAGGGCAGGCGCTGGCTGACTTTGTCGCAGAATTCACGGAACCAATTGAAGAGCCCCCTCCTTCATTCTCTCCCATCTGGGAGCTGTTTGTTGATGGTTCTTCCAACGAGCACGGGTTCGGAGCTGGCGCCCTCCTGATAAGCCCGGAAGGATACAAGATACCCTATACATTAAGGTTCGGCTTCAAGGCCACCAATAATGAAGCAGAATATGAGGCACTTCTGGCCGGACTGCACTTGGCAAAACAGGTCAAAGCAAGTCGACTCAAAATTTTCCGTGACTCTCAACTCGTAGTTCGCTAGGTACGAGGAGAATATCAGGCAAAGGGTCAGAAGATGTCAGCATACCTCTTCATAGTCCAAGGGCTCCTTCACTCTTTCGAAGAGTACGACGTGAATCAAGTCCCGCGAGACCAAAACTCACACGCTGATGCGCTTGCTCGTCTGGCGTCAGTTGGTGATGCAAATTCGTTGGAGGCGATCCCCATATAATTTCTAGCAGCACCAAGCACGGAGGATAAAAATGAGATTTTGCGGATAGAGCTAAGGCCAGACTCATGGATGCAGCCAATCGTGAACTACTTACAAGACGAAAGGCTACCGACTGATAAACTGGAGGCAAGACGCACTCGAGCTCGCGCGGCCCAATACTGTATTGTTGATGATGTGCTGTACAAACGAGGATTTTCGGCCCCATTACTCAGGTGTATTGACAAGCCTGATTGCCAAGTGGTCCTCACTGAAATTCATGCTGGACACTGTGGCAATCACGCTAGGGGGGTATCCTTAGCTCAGAAGGCATTTCGCCAGGGTTTTTACTGGCCCACCATGAAACAAGATGCTACAAACCTGGTGAGAAGATGCGACGCGTGCCAAAAACTTTCTAAGGTACCACGAGTTCCCCCCGCCTACCTACAACAAATGAGTAGTCCTTGGCCATTTGCCATGTGGGGGATCGACCTGATCGGGCCACTGCCAACGGCTCGCGGCGGCTGCAAGCACGCTATTGTAGTTGTGGACTACTTCACCAAATGGGTAGAAGCGAAGGAGCTCGCACAAATATCCGCTGCAAAGGTGGAAGGTTTTGTATGGAATCACATCATTTGTAGGTTTGGAGTCCCTCAGCAAATCATCACTGACAATGGAACTCAATTTACTAGCGAGCAATTTGTCCAATTTTGTGAATCGCTGGGGATCAAGAAAAGCTTCACAGCCGTAGACCATCCACAAGCCAACGGTCAGGTTGAAGTCGTCAACAAGGTAATCAAGCAGATATTGAAAACTAGGTTAGAGGCTAGTAAAGGAGCCTGGGTAGACGAACTATAGACTGTACTCTGGGCCTATCGAACTACTGCTCATTCAACCACTGGAGAGACCCCTTTCTCCATGGTCAACGGATCTGAAGCAATGATCCCCGTAGAAAATGAAGTAATAAGTCAGCGGAGGGCTACTTTCGACCCAGAGAACAACGATCAGCTACTCGCCTCACATCTCGACCTGCTAGAAGAAGCAAGAGAGATAGCTTAATTAAGAATTGTGACTTACCAACAACGAGTGGCGAGATACTACAATCGGTGGGTCCGAGTCCGACAGTTCATCGAAGGAGATCTTGTGCTGCGCCTTGTCCTCCCCGGAGCCTGCAAGAGTAGTGAAGGGACTTTAAGCCCAAATTGGGAGGGTCCATACACGATAAAGGAAAACCTTGGCAACGGGGCATATCATCTTGCAGATCAGGACGGGGCAATTCTTCTGCGGGCATGGAACGCAGAGCATCTGAGACAATATTTTCGATAAGAAAGCACTCCTCCCTCTCTCGTATATTTTTAATTACAGGACAAATGCTTCACTTTTATTAGGTGCCACTTTATATGAATATTTCGTTTCGTATATGGGCAATGAACCTTTCGTACTTGAATTATGTTTCGCGACTACGCTTCGATAAAAAAAAAAATGAAAAATGACCTGCGAGCTAGGGCCCATTCAACTTAGCTTTTATGCTATGGTTTGTGGGTTACTTGAGCAATCATTTTAGTTTCTTCCCAAGATCGTGGTTGACAAATTTAAAATCACTCATCTTGACCCTAGTGGCATGGTTTGATAATAAGTCACCACACAATATAAAAAAATGGCCTGCGAGCTAGGGCCCATTCAACTTAGCTTTTATGCTATGGTTTGTGGCTTACTTGAGCAGTCATTTTAGTTTCTTCCCAAGATCGTGGTTGACAAATTTAAAATCACTCATCTTGACCCTAGTGGCATGGTTTGATAATAAGTCACCACACAATATAAAAAAATGGCCTGCGAGCTAGGGCCCATTCAACTTAGCTTTTATGCTATGGTTTGTAGCTTACCTGAGCAGTCATTTTAGTTTCTTCCCAAGATCGTGGTTGACAAATTTAAAATCATTCATCTTGACCTTAGTGGCATGGTTTGATAATAAGTCACCACGTAATAAAATAAATGGCCCGCGAGTTGGGCCTATTCAACTTAGCTTTTATGCTATGGCTTACGGTTTACTTGAACATCAATTTTAGCTTCTCCTCAAGACCTGTTAGGTATACGGCTCGAACTAACAATGCTTTACCTAACATATTGCCTAAAATTGTTTGACTTTAGGGTCTATCATTATCGATCTAAGGGGGTTATCATGTTGTTCGGATTCGAGAGCATCCTTATGTTCGACTTTCAGTCTACAAAAAAATATATATAACAGAGAAACGAGAACTTCAAGCAATGAGGAAACTTTATTATTTAAGGAGCCCGACTACAAGATTGAAGAAAAAGAGAAACATAAATCTAAGGGCCTAGACGGTTCGAGGTCGGGGCTGCAGCATCCTGAGAACTTGGATCGGCGGCGTCTTCCGCAAATAGGTAATACCCGATATTAAATAATAAGAGAATTCTTGAAGATATGGGTCAAAATGATATTTAGCAAAGTTTCAGGCCTAAGAGCAATATTCGAAACTTAAACGAAAGACGAATGACTAAGTTAAGATGAGCTAATTGAGGAGAAATGGCACAATTGGGCGATAATTGATAAAAATCAAAAGATCTCGAAGGGTTGAAGTCAAAAGCACGTAATTAGGAGAGTCTGGGCAAAAGTATAGTTTTCGTAAAATATCAGTGGGAGGTCGAATCAATGAATTTTTTAGAAATTCCAAAAGGAAATGGAAAATATAGAACTTGAGGGTAATTGTGGTATATTTAGAAAGATCAGGGACTCAAAGGAAAGGGCCAAAATGTCAAATAAAGAAAATAAGGGGTGAAAATGCAATTTTGGAAAACTTGCATAGTGGGAACGCGACCACCGCACATGGCTGCCGGCAGCCGCCTCTGGAGGCATCGAGAAGCTCGCCTAAGGTTGCTAGAGTGATCTACAGGTGATGATGAAGCTTCGGGGGGTGGCCATTGGCCGAGCACGGCGGCGACGTAACCGGAAATGATGGCCAAAAATATTTTCGATTTGGCCGAATCTTTCGAGGGATCTAGCGCTTGATTTGTTGTTTCTCGATTGGTTTAGAGGCTAGATTTGGGCTTAAGGGATAAGGACAAGCAACATAGGGTGAGGAATGGGGTGAAAATCGACTATAAAATGAGGTTTCGGCCGAGGGTTCAAAAACAAAATCGCTAAAAAATTCTTGTGTTTTTGCTTGAATCGAGCTTGAGGGATAAGGGGCTTTTGTTCTTAGTATTCTAAGGATCATTTCTGGAGCATTTGGGATCATTTGGTGTAGAAATGGAGAGGTTTTGAAGCTTGGCCGGAAAATCAAAACCGCCACCGCCGCGACCTGCAACTCGATTTTAAACCTACCTCCGGCCACTTTTTTCGACGAACAAGGGCACCATTGAAGTCGCCTTGAAGAGATCTACAAGCCCCCATAATAATTTGGGACATTGGACATCGCCGGAATCGGGGAAGACGACCGGAGAAGAAGGTTGTGCGGCGGCGCGTGGCAGCTACTCGCAGGACCTCTGGGTGGCGCGTGAGGGCGCGTGAGGTATGCTTTTTCTTCATTTTTAATTTCAGATTTTAGGTAAAATTATTTTAGGAATTTTCATGAAAAAATATTTTTTGAAAATTGATATTAGGTATTTTTTATGAATTTTCGAAGGTAGAAATGTTTGAAAATTAAATAAAAATAGAGAAAATTATGGAAAAATAGAATGTTGATTCCAAAGGTATTAAATGGTGAAATAGGAGTCAATTGGGTCATTGGAAGAGGAATTACACAGTTTTCGAGGTGTAACACGTTTTTCGAGGCAAAATCCAGATTGTTCGGAATTGAGGTGAGTGGTTTGATTCTAGCTTTACCTTGTCTTGAAAATGTTTTTAAGTGCATTTGGTGAGTTCTAGTGAGCAGTTATACCCTCCTAGACTTAGCTTATTTTACAAGTTTTTGCTCGTGGTCATTATGTCGACATTTGCTACATTGCATTAACTTATTTACTTTAAAATGTTAGTGCATGGCGTGTGAATTTTTATATCATTTGAAGTCTACATTGGGTTCATATGGGGCAGGTCGGGGTCTTCTTGAGAATGAGACACGATTAGTCCTGGCGACCGGGTGACACGGTAGGGCACCCGGGGCTGATACTGGTGATCGGGTGACACGGTAGGACATCCAGGACTAGTAACCGAGTGACACAGTAGGGCACCCGGGGATTAAGTTTGTCAGGGAAATTCTTAAGTTAGACGTGTCGTACATGTTGTCGTTTAGTATGCCATGCTCATGTATCATTCATGCATTTCATAAACTGTTTCATGCCTTCACTTAGATGTTTATTCATCTAACCTGGGTTATGCCCCTGGAACATTCAACGTTCCAGTTAGGGACAACTGCGAAGTCAAGGACGAGGCCGAAGAGCCAATGGTGTTTATGTGATAGTCATTGTATCGTTTGGTAGCATAGAAACCTATTTTGCTATATGTATGAACATTCGTACGTCAGTGATGTAAATATTCGTACGTCAATGATGTTATATGTATGTTGGTAGGAAACATCTTGTGTAACACGTGGCAAGCCACGTTATTTTGATGATTAAGTATTCCGCTGTATTTGTAATGTCTCGTTCAGTTGTGATTATATTATTATTAACTAAACGAGTAAGACTGGAACTCTCGGGGTTTATGTCTGCGTGGGTGCCGACTGTAGTTTTGCACCGAGTGTTTCATCTGCATGTGAAGATTGTGCTCACAGGCGCCGCAAGTAGCAGACTTGGAGGAAAAAAAAAAAAAAGAACCCCGGGTATTTCCTTATAGTGACACGCCTGTATAGGACGGGGTGTTACAAGTCGACCACGACCTGGGAAGGTCCGGGCTTAGGGACTCCAGTTTGGGAGGTCGCGGCTTCGGCAACATATCTCTTCACTGCCATTATCGCTTCCTCGCCAAAGCAAGAGACATCGAGATCCGGGTGCGCTTTCCATAAAGTGAAAAGAAACGCACTACAGATATCGGACTCGACCTCCTCACGCTCCTTGGAGACCCGAACCTTGACGTCGACCTTCAACTGCTTGATCTCTTCCTCCGCTGCTTCGGCCCGTCGAAGAGCCCCGTCCAAGTCACCCCGCGTCGCGACCAGCTCCGCTTCGGCCTTATTCAGCTTTGAAGTCACCTGAGAGAAGGTAGATTCATGCATCCTTTTCTCGCGGTCTAACTCATCTCCAGCCTCCTTCTTGGCCCTCTTGGGGTCTCGCGCCCGATCCTCCAAGCCCTCAACCTTATTCCGATACTTTTTGGTTTCGTTGGTCACAAAGGTCAGATTTTCTTCCAGTCTCTTTTTCTCCTCCTTCAGCGCCTCCACGGCGATCTCAAGCTTTTCTCGTTCCCTCGAGAAGCGAGCTCTCTCCTCCTTCTGCTTGAAGACGCCCAGGGAAGCCTGCAAAGCTCGGAGGTCAGCACATTCTAAAAAAAAGAAAAAAAAGAAAAAAAAGAGAGCAGGTCCCTTACCAAAAGGCAGTGGCGCGCGACATAGTCATCAAGTGCGTCGCCGGACACCTCCCTCCTATCCAAATTCCTGGCATAGTTGCCAAGAACATTGTTCAGGTTGTCCAGGAGAGGGGTGAAGTATGTCCCGCCAGCTGTAACCATGGAGGCGCTCGGCACAGTAGCAGTGTCCGCCTTCTTCCTCTTATCGGCCCGAGACTGCTAGGCGATCTGCGGGGCCGGTGGAGTTTTCCTCTTCCCACTCAAAGCCTCCTCGCGGACCACTTGTTTTCTGCAGTTCGCTGTCACCACATCAGCCCCAGACCGCGAGGAGGCGCCAGCAGGAGCCGGTTCCGAGGAGCCCGCCGCCGTCGATACGGGGTTGGGGCCGGGCAAGCTTGCGGGGTCGCGGCTCACACCTTCTGGATCATTAGGGGTACCTGCAGCTTGAGCCTTCGCTGGAGAAGAGACCGCACGAACAGCCTGAGGTATGCTCGAGATCGCAGGAGCCCCAGGGCACTGGAGTTGAAGCTTCATCACTCCCGGTAATGGTGGTGGGGCTGCAACGGTGACTTCTCCGCGAATTTGGTCTCCTGCAACCGGATCCACCCCAAAATCGACAGTGTCCAAGGCCGACCCTATCTCCCTTTGACCCCGGATCCCAATGTCTTCCTTCCTGATTTCTTTAAATTCCAGTAGAGGAGCGAGCTGATAATCTCTGAGTAGGCAATCGGTAAACTCACAATCGTCTTCGTCAGTGTTTGCCTCGGAAGCCCTTTTTAGTCCGGCCGCCTCAGAAGTGGTCAGTTCGAGTTTCCCACTAGCAACATCTGCAAAATCAAGACGGAAGAAGATTCGTAAACACAGAGTATACAAACAATTCACAATCATAGGAACGGGTTGAAAGACCACTCACTCGGCATAAGGACAAAGCTGAGGTTGTTAAGGTCGTGAAGGGAGCAACAAGAAATATAGAACCAATGGGACTTATAATCCCCTACGTTATACCTACCTTTTACCTTCCCTTGCGGCAAAAGTCTCTTATAGTCAGACGAACGAGCTGTCATATAATACAGCCCGTCCTTGGTACCCTTGAAAGAGTAAAGATACCTAAGGATTTTGGGAGTAGGGAAGGGGAGCTCGTTTTTTCTAAATAGTAAGGCCAAAGAAGTTATTTGGGCATAGGAGTTAGGGGTCAACTGAAAGGGGGCGAGCTTCAGATCGTTTAGAATGGTGACAAGGTAGGAATGGAGTGGAAACCTAAGGCCAAATTCTAAATGTTGAGGGCTAATGGCCATATATCCTGCAGGAGGGAAAGCTGCATGGTCGCCGGGTGAAGGCACCATCAAGCGAGCACCACAGGGGTATCTGTATTCTGAAGCGCACGACTTCAGCTCACCAAACGTCATCTTTGAAGGATAACATTTGAAGACCTCGCGAGTCGCACGCTCCTCGGAAGCTCGCGCAGCCACTGCTAGAGCGGCGCGTTGAGGAATTCTCTCAGCGACCTCGGAGTCAGATGAAACTACACTTCGTGAAGCTCGCGGCAGCAGCCTCCCTCCAGCACTCGATGAGCTGGAAGTGTCGTCGTCTTCTACCCCGATGTTGCGACGCTTCCGACCTGATGTAGACATCTAAAAAAGAAAAGGAGAAAAAGAAGGTCAAATCAGAATGGCGAACCGGGAGCACCTAAGAAACTTCCTATGTATCAGGCCGCGCGCTTCGCAACAGGGCATAACCCAAAATGAAACAAAAAGAGAGAGTAAGGAAAAGGGGAAGACCAGAGCCGAAGCTCCTGAGTTTAGTGAAATCCCCTAAGATTAGTAGGAATTATTCCTATAAAACGAACCACCGTCACCGAATGGCGTGATATGGAGGCCGAAAAAAAAAAAACGAGGTCGAAGACCAGATATATCAAAGGGATTCAAGAGACTTACAGTTTTCCGACGGATGGCTGCTATGTTTGAACGCAAAAACAAAAAACCCGTCGAAAAATGAGGACGAGGGAATCGCAGAATCAGCAACGATGGAACCTTGGAGTCGGGAAGAAAGTGGTTTCAATAGCCAAGGGAATTTTCGAAATGATGCAGTAGAAGGAGAAGAGGGTAAGTTTCCGTCCCTCCTTTTATAGTTCGGGATACGCCACCGTCGGATGGAAAGACCAATGAGCTTCCCTAGATCCAATGGCGATGCACAAAAGTGTGGGACCTACGGACATGATGATTGAGCGGTTATGGGAAACGTAAGCATTAAATGCGCCGCAGACAAGACGTGCTACATGAAACAATGTGATATGACGCGATTGGGCAGAAAGTTGAAAAAGTGTCTAGGTTGCAGGGATAGTCGAAACATATCAGCTCTCAGACCGAATGTCGCACTGCGAGCTGGGGGGCTTGATGTTATGGGTATTTTTCGCCCTACTCTATAAGGGCTGGGCCCAACTTATTGGGCCGGTCCAACTGTGAAAGGAGCTGATAGGCTTCAAGCTAAGACCCTCAAAGCGAGCTCGCGCATGGCCGAAAATCGGCCTGGAATAATGTCATCTGGACGAGCTCCCAGCGACCTCGCTGGTCACTGGCTCAGCCAACCAGCTCGCATGATGAAAAGGCCAAAGTCTTGATGAGTCAACAAGCCAGGGGCCGCCCCCAGCCATGTGGTCCAGGCCTATTTCTCTTAGCTCATCTGGCCAGTCCATGTCAGTCCCATCCTGGTCCTTTCATAACGGCATCATTACCACTGTGCCTGGATTTCCACGCGTCTACCCAAATCCCATCTTCATTAATGACGGGTCCTCTCGCCGTTAATGACTGGTCTCGTCCACATTAATGAAGGTTCCATCGGTACCTTCCTGCTGCATGGACATCTTTCGCCAGCACTAGGTATTCTGTCCCATCTCCTAGGACAGACATGCTACACCTAAGGAAGAACATCCCTCGATATATATGGGTCAGCTCTAGGAAGGAGATGAGGCACAGGAGATCAAAAATTAGACATCACATATACATTCTTTGGATCCATTGTGCCAGGCGGGCCAAAAGAATCATAGTCGACCAATTCTGAACGTCGACAGAAGTATTTTATTGGGATGGAGGTGGCAAGAAGCCAACAAGGTATTGTAATCTCCAAAAGGAAGTATACCCTTGATCTACTAAGGGATACAAGTATGTTGGGCAGTAAATGATAGAGCTTAAATTGTATATATATTTTTATCTTAATCTTGTGTTATTTTTCCTACATAAATGTGTGTTTATATGGATTTTACATAATTTTAATTTCTTTTTGTAGGAACCCAGCAAAGGATATTATTTCGAAGATTTGGACGTAAAAAGAAAAAAAATATATTATAAAGTTAATTTTAAAATTAATATCATAATATAATTAAAGTTATTATATTTAATAGTATATTAAATATTAAATATTACATATTATATTATATTATATATTGAATTATAATATTTATATATATATATCATATATTATAATAGTGGAGTTTGAGGTTAAAGATTTGGGAACAATGAAATATTTTCTTGGGATGAAGGTGGCAAAAAGCCAACAAGGTATTGTAATCTCCCAAAGGAAGTATACCCTTTATTTACTAAGGGATACAGGTATGTTGGGCGGTAAACCAGCTTACACCCCTCTTGAAAGAAACTGAAAATGTGTTATAGGAGATAAGGACTCTATTATCGACAAAGACAGATATCAAAGGCTAGTTGGAAGGCTAATCTACCTACCACTCACTCGCCTAGATATAGCATATGCTGTGAGCATTGTGAGCCAATTCAAGCACTCACCTACTCAATACCCCATGAATGCAGTTCAGCACATCTTGAGGTATCTAAAAGGTTCATCGGGAAAAAGGGTCTGTTGTTCCAGAAAAATGAAAACATAAGGGTTGAAAGCTTTGTAGATACTGATTGGACAAGTTCCATTATGGATAACAGGTCTACTTCAGGCTTTTGTACTAAGCTATGGGGGAACTTAGTCACCTAGAGGAGCAAGAAGCAGTTGGTTGTAGCAAGAAGTAGTGCTGGGCTAAGTTAAGGGCCATTGCTCAAGGAATTTGTGAGCTGATTTGGTTGACAAGGTTGATGGAAGATCTACAAATGCCCCTAACACCTCCAACAATACTCTATAGTGACAATAAGTCAGCTATTAGTATTGTAAATAACCATATCCAACATGATAAAATAAAGCTGGCCTATCTACCTACAGCTAGTCGAGAGGCTAATATCTTCACAAAGACTATGTTAAGACCTAGATTTGATACCCTAATTGCACTACAATAAATTTTGAACTAAGAGGCATTTAAAAATATCTTAATAGATAGTTTATTGGGATATTTTAACTATTAGGGCACTAATAATAATGCCCTATGTAACTGTGCCCCAAAAACGTATTGAGGCACTTACAAATGCCTTAAAAACAACTATAAATTTAAGTTTGTTGCGACACTTAAAAATGTCTCAAAAATTACTATAAATTTATTTTTCATATTCCCCACAAGGCTTTCTCTTAATTCTAACTTACTTCTCCCTCGACTCGAACCCTGAACCTTTCCTTCTTCTTGCACGCGCGTGACCACCTAATCTGCACATCATCTTATTAATATATGTGTCTATGTTTATTTTATAGTATATCTAAGTTTCATTAGAATTATTCTATTGGGGCACTAAAGATTTGTCTATTAGGACATTTCATCAAAGTGTCTTGTTAGAATTATTTTAATGGGGCATTTCAAAAATTCTGCCCTATTAGATTTATCTATTAGGACACTTATATTTGTCTATTAGGATATTTCATTATTGTGCCTGATCATTAGAATTGTTTTATTGGGGCACTTCTTTAAATTGTGCCTTAAAATGATATTTTATAGGGCACTTAATTTGTGCCTCATTAAAGTTATTGTATTGGAGCACTTTTTTAGATTGTGCTTTAAAATGGTATTTTAGATGACACTTTCTAAAAAATATCTTAAAAAGATGCCTTAACAAATCATTTTTGTTGTAGTGTTGGTAAGATGGGAATGAAATACATTTATTCACTAACTTGAGGAAAAGTGTTAAAAATTCAGTGGAAAAGGAAAGGAGATAAAGACGATAAAAAGAAGTAAAAAGGGGATCAACTGCAGATCAATGTTTGTATATTATCTTATCGTAAATTATGAATTGTAAACTCTATCTCTAAAATTTAGGAGTAGATAACATAGCTGTGTAAATCTGTATTTATACCCTTGCCATCTAATACAAACATGAGTTGGATTGATCCCATTCTACCATTTCTACCTAAGGGTGATATACTTAGGTTTTATTCATATTTGTTCAAATTCCAATAATAACTTGTGCGGAAGACTTCAAGCTATTACCTTATTTAATTTCAAGAATATTTAATTTGGATTTCCTCTGAACTTTTTGATCACTTTGAAAATTTATTGTGGCATAATTATTTTTATGGAGTCCTAATTACGTTAGGATTCCTAATTGGATGACGATTCCTTATCACATACATAAGGACTCGTATTATCATCTATAATAATATAAAAATATGATAACAAAAATTAAAAGAAGACTTTGATACCACTTGTAGGAAATCAACATGTAGGAAATCAGCAGAATTTAATTTAATTTTTTTCTTGATTTCCACCCAATAAACCTTTAATTATTACCCTATTAATCAGCCCATCCCAAGATTAGGAAAGATATATATATATATATATATCGTAATAATTGGATGCACGCTTTTTATTTAACCAATCAATATTTACTTATGATGTCATGGTTAATAATTTACTAATTTACATATCATCTTTATTGAATTTTAGAATTCACTCCTTCATTCTACTAATCACAAAGATGGCTTGGGATTCGATAAGAAAAAGGCGATGTATGTCAACAACCAGTTAAATGATGAGAGTAACAATCCATGATGGGAATGCGAGTCAAGTGACTTGTAATTTTTGTTATGTTGAACACCGTCTGTGCTTGTCAGTTGGGTTTATTTTTTTTGTAATAATGAACACTTTGTGTGAGTGAGCTATAATATATATAAATTGTAACCTATTAATTTGCTTAGGTCAGATTCGAGACTCGAGTATCTTTCTGTTGCTTATAAGTCTTATACCTTGAGTTCTCGATAGTCAAAGGCGATAAAGACTGAACCCTACTCAAGACGCTCATATTATTTTATTCCCCTACTATTAGGGTATAGTCGGCCTTCGGAGTAGGACCTCTTGATGTAACCTTAGGTTACGGTAACACCTGGGAATGGAGTCGGAGCGTCACACTATTCACGAACTGGCTACTATTCATGATTCTGTTACTATTCACGCCATTAATTATATGAATGATAACTTACAATTATTAAATACTTTAAGAAATTAAACGCAACAAATAAAAATTTATCCACTCGTGATGACTTTACACCTTGCCTCTACAACTTAATCTTTAATTGACTCAGAATGTCCTTACAAATATTTTAATTTCATAAACTGATCTCTAAAATTTTATATTCCTCAGTGTGCTTTAACTGAAGAAAAATAGAGGTATTTATAGGCTAATTTTATGACTTGAGATGGTTGAAAAATAGGGCTAGCTAGGATCAAAATCATCCTAAATCCTCCCTGTATAATTGATTTTAACTTGTTCAGCTTCCTCCTCAATGATGCATCAATCTTGTAATGCATAAAAAGATGTGTTTTGGAGTATTTATGGATCAAATTCCATGGTCAAGATCTGAATGAAGGGCGGTATTGAGCAATATATGGTTCCTGGGAATTCCATTGATCGACTGAGATGCCACCTCATCCACCCTGTTAATGTACGAACTGCACTTTTATTTTCACAATAGTGGTTGTTAGGGTTTGTGAAAATAGAGCTAGGGAGGAACAAGAAGGGTATGGGAAGCATACTAGCTAGAACGTGAGCAAGTGTTAAGAGAGGCCAACAAAGAGAAATATAATCCCATTTCATTAGAAGGTGAAAGAACATATGCTAGAACTTGAGCAAAACATGCTTCTTTATTGATATATATATATATATATATATATATAACATAAAAAAAAAACATGACTTCCATCACTGACCCCCTAAACTTAAAACTTGCACACACAACTTAAAACTTATTATCGATCATTAATCCCCTTAAGACATACTATTGATTAATAGCATTAGTTTATTTATTTATTAATTGGTGATGGAATTAATTGCAAATCTTTTTAACAAAAATTTTGAGTCATAATGATCAAACGTTCTAAAACTTGTAATATTTGATCATACCAATTGCCGCGACAGCATCTTCAACCGTCTTAATTCGTGATCCTTCGGCATCCGAAGGAAGTTGAAAACGATGGTTAGGATCAGAAGCAACATGCAGTAACTCTCTTGAAATAGGTCCCCAATTATTCATTTGTTTCCTCATCCATTCTGGAGGTGGTTCTGCCTTATTATCTTTTGCTGAATCATCTTGGAATTTTGTTGCCAGCTGTTTGGAGATACTACGAAATCTCATTGACTCGGGTATCATTTGAGACACAACAATCAGTGACCAAGCCCTTTTCTCGCCGTCGTCAGAGGTAGCAAGCCTGGATACAGCTTCCTCCAGGCTTTTCCAACCAAGCTTTATGTTTTCCCTGTTTTGGTCCTTAGAAGCAGCGTTGTCCATGCTCTGGTAGTCATCTTTAAAGCCCAGAAAAGTGGAATTGGGAATCTGGTGCGGTGCCTTGGGATTTGTGAGCCCAAACTCTAACCACTTACCATTCTCCATTTGGTAACCGACCAAGTACAGATTGTCTAGCCGAATCCGCAGCCTGACCTTATTAGAACTGTTTTGTAGGATGATGTCGAACCATTGAGTTGGTGGATTCACTTCAGGATGAAGGACAGGACGGACGTGTGCACATCGGAATATCAATTCACGGTGCTGCCGCATAGTAATCTCAATAAATTGCCTGTAAGTGAACCAATCTGTGGTACTTTCCTTTTTAACAATGAAAGTCTCGCAGAACCTCGCCATTTCAATCACTTTTTTTTTTTTTTTTGTGTAGCAGAGTGCAACTCTCTTTTGTTTTCTACTTGTTTCATGAGATGAAGCCTCCTAACCATTCCTGCCTTTATATAGCCTCTGTATTGTTATTATTTTTATTATTTGTTTTATTCTTTTTTTCTCTAAAGGAATAAGAGCCTATTGAATGTCAACTTGTGTTATTATCATAAATTTAGTAGAGTATGAGGTGTTGTGACCCTACTTGTTCATATCCTTTACTGCTAATGATGGAGGAGTGAAAGCCTGCCAGCGTACCTGTATTACATTATGTGTTGAAACATGTTGCTCCAATTGTGTGCCACTTGTCATCTCAAATGTGTGGCTCAAATTGTGAGAAATGGTCTCTTGGTTTAGCTGTTAAAGTAGAAGTCAAAAAGGAGGGGCCAAAAGAAATTTTTGCAGCTGTGAGAGGACAATGCGTGCAGCAGCTGGCAAAGAAAAAGGAAAGCAAGGAAAACAAAGGACCAGCAGCCAGCAGCCTAATTTTTCAAACGATTATGTTTCTATCAATATACGCATAGAAGCAAAATTAGAAAGTGTTATATATCGTTCTCATAAATAACTTGCCAAGATTATTCATATTTCAAAACCTAATTTCAGTATATATATATATGCTTAGAATTCACCTAAAACAAGAAGACGAAAACTTTGGGGCCTGATTGCAAGACTGAGACTTGAGAAATAGATTCTAAATTTTTCTTCTAATAAGCTTCTTTCACATTCTGGTTCCATACCAGATTTATTATCAAATGAAAAAGAAAGTCTGATAAAAAAAAAAAGTGATTTGAGTGCTTTTAAAATCAATGTTGAGTCGTGATAAAAAACTCGGCCTTCACTATAATAATTAGAATTTCAGAAACAGAACCTCAAAACACCAAACACAGACTAAACGATAAAGGAAAACTTGCATGTAAGTAGAAACATAAATAAGAACGTAAGATCAAATATAAAGCGATTTACTGTTGTTCGCTCATTAATGAGTGTTATATTTACGTTAAGATCCGACAAAGCGAACTCACTGTACTATCAGGAAAAACAGTTACAACCTCAATATACAAATCACACTCATTCACTCATCAAAAGTTTTTTCATAACCACACGGATACAGATTAAAGGCAAAATTCTAGAGAGAAAATAAAAAGAAGATGAACTATATAGAGAGCTATTGCCAAAGAGAATGAGAGAAGAAAAAAACTCTAAATGGTATACTCGATCGGAGGCTGTGCTACACACATCTCGAGGAGACGAACAGACATAAATAGGCAGAAACAGTGATAAGAATTTGATCTGAAAAGGGTGATCGACAGCCAAGAGAGCAACAGGTAAAGCGACAAAGAAGTACAAGAGAATGAACGAGCTGTAAAACGATATGGGGGGTTACTGTTTGACCCTCCGCTCTTGATTGCTCCAAAACGATAGCATTTTGGAGCAACTACTTATGAGCCTCTATTCGAACCAATTCATGAACTAATAAGTCAAACTTTACTAAACTCAACCTCAACTCATTTACAAATTGAACTTTAAAGTTAGAATCAAACTCGTCTCGTTTATCTTAATGGACGAACTCGAACAAATTTTTATCAAGTTGAATACTGAGCCAACCCTGAACAGTTCGACTCATTTGCACCCTTAGTCCCAATGACCAAAAATATCAGATTTTTATAGATATAATGTATTAAGAGAAAAAAAAATGTAATTTGTGTAATTATTAACAAAAATAAAAAATGTAATATTAAATATTCTTGAGAGTCCAAATGAAAAAAAAGAGACATTTTTTTTAATATTAGTACTAAGAAAAAATAAAAAATATAGTTGGTGTAATTATTAACATGAATATAAAATTCTATATTTATGAGTCCAAAAAATGAATATTAAATATTTAGTATTACGAGAAAGAAATAAAAAAAAAAAAAAGCGTAGTCGGTGTGACTCCTTCCTTATCCCTGACGCAAAGAAGGAAAAATAAATACAGAATAGATGTCATAAGAATATAAAATTCTTGGCAGTAGGAAAAAAGCTGGATAAGAAAGCATCAGAAAGGGCAAAAAAAAATAAAAAATAAAAAACAAAACATAACAGGTTTAACTATTATGGAAGAAAAAAATTATTACTGAAGAATTTTATTTTCTGCTACTTAATTACTATCAGGGACAGTCCAGCATTTTATTTTGATGGGGAGTAAAAATATATTATTAAATTAAAAAATTGAATTTATATTATATGTGAAAAATTGCATATAATATTTTAATTATATATACATACAATAAAAAATGAAAACATATTAAGTAGTATAATATTAAGCAAAATAAAAGAAGAAAACAAGAGGTTTGAAGGAAAAATTAGTGGCCAGCAGCAAGAGGACAATAAGAGAAGAAGGTTGGAGAAGGCGCGTGGGAACACACGTGTGACATGTGGGTGTAGTCGCGTGAGGTAAGGAAAAAAATAAAAAAAATAAACAAAATTAGAGAAAATGGGAAAAAAATTGAGAAAATGGTGAAAAATTAAGAAATTTAATTTTATTAATTTTTTCTAAAATTTTCGTAGAAAAAATATCTAGGCACAAGTCTTGAGATAAAACACAAATTTTGAGGAAGATTTTTCATATAAATTTATTCGTGATATGTTTTGCCTAAATGGACATGAAATACGTGATGGATTCTCCAAGTCTGTGGTTTATGTGCATCTTGTTATACATATGCATATTCACTTTGTATTGACTCGATAATTATGATACTACTTTAAGCATGAAATTATTGACATATTGATAATCGTATTGTTCATGTTAATCATGGTAGGATGTGAGTTTGCCCTAGTAGTGTGACCTGCATTTCCTCAAGTGAGTGTTGTCGGAATGACCATAAAAGTATTCCATGTCGTGTGTGATTGACGGGGTGACTGTCGAGGATTTTGTGTCAAAACTAAAATGCTAACGAAAACTGCTCTAAGGTGTCAATTTATTCATATCTATGCATTATAATAATTTATTTCACAAGAGTTTTAATTTAATCAACTATTTGGATGTATGATTTTTATCTTCCTAATATGTTTTATGAAGTAATTATTTTCAGTGGTTGAATTTAATTTCTTTCATTTATTACATTTTGCTTGATTTAGTTCTTTTGTTGGTTGTATAGTCAATTTAATTTGGGCTAATTGTAATATTCCAATAGTCTAGAGAAGGGATATATTGAGGATAAGTAAGGAAGGAAACAATACCAGCTGGATACTTTTTGAACTGAATGTTAGCAAGAAACTCTCAAGTTCAGTGTGCTTGAGATGGGAAAGCTCATGAATGGGTGACCTCCTGGGAAGTTTGCGTAAACTTATTAGGGTAAGTTGTTCCGATCTTTTCTATCGCTCGATGCGGGATGTTACAAGTGGTATCAAAACTGACCCTCGAACCTCTGAGCGCGGTGGTGGGGCAAACCTCAGCGATGACGCTGAGTCCTTAAAGGGGTGTGTGTAGGCACCTTAGGTGAATCCCACATTGGCTATGCAAAGAGGGGAGATCTAAGACCGGTTGTAAGGTTGTATGACGAAGACGTTATGTGCTCAAGAGAGGGGGGAAGAATGTAATACCTCGTGAGCACAGAAAAAAGTAGTATATATCGAGGATAAGTAAGGAATGAAATAACACCAGTTGAATACCTTTTGGGTTGAATATAGGCAAAAAATTTCAGGGTTAAGCATGCTTGAGTTGGAGAAATTTAAAGATGGGTGACCTCCTGGGAAGTTTGCATAGACCCATCAAGGTAAGTTATTCCAATCTTTTCTATCGATGCGGGATGTTAAATTATTGATTATGGATTTACAAAAGTATTAATTATATTTCTTGTAAGTCATATCTAAGTACATAAATAAATTGTTCTTATAAAAATCCCTAATTTCTTTTTTTTTTTTTTTGAGTGGTAATGTTAGATTTTCTGTCATTATTATTAATATTGTTTTGTATGCAGTGGAAAAATGAGTTGAAGGCCAAAATCTTTAATTCTCTGGATTGAGGGTACTGACAAACAATTCTCAGCTAGCTTAAGGAACAAATCTAGCGACAAACAATTCAACAAGATGCACCTATATATGTTATCTTCTCAACAGCAAACAATTACTCCAACAGCAAGCATAGGCCATGATCAGCCTCAGCCTCAGCCTCAGCCTCACCAACAACCTGATAATCAGCAACCTCCACCCAATCAGGAACAAACACTTTGTATTTCCTTCTCAGACTACTGTGTACTGGATACTTAATTAGTTCCTTAATAAGAAGAAATGGAGAGACTTTAAAGGCGACTTGAAAGCCGAATATTCTGACCGATATATCTAAGTCACGGGAGCAAGCAAATTGAGGAACTTGTACTGTCTAGTCAGTGGCCTTCCTTAGTGCAAGGACGAGGATGGTTTAGTAAGAAGAAACAGGCGAAAAATAATTAATTAATTTATTTATCTACCTTATTAGAACATCATGAAATGGTGATGATTAATTATAATTAATGACAACATATATATGTTGTGATTGTGCCTCGCAAAACAAACACAAGAACAGATCGTTAGGACAAAGAATTACAGCAAAACAGTAAGAAAAAAAGAACGAACAGCAAGCTGAAAAATAGAACAACAAACTCCCTTTAGCCGCTGCTGCCTGTGAAGAAGAAGAAGGTGGATTTTCAAGGCTTAGCGTTGATCGGTTCGACACCCACAAAAGATAACCAAGAATCGGTTTCAAGCACAACCAAAGAACAACATTCAATCAACACCCAAAACGACCTTAAACACAAAACCCACAACCTAGAATTGCACACTCACACAAGGACGAAGAAACCCTACCAAGGAGAACCCTCTTCTCACTCTCAGCTCTCTCTCTCTCTCTTCTCTCTCATTCTCCTCCATTCGGCGCCTCCTATATCCTCGATTTAAAGATCCAGATAACTCCCAAGAACTAGGAAAGATCCCTCCAAGGATGAGGATAACCATCGGGTTATCTGAAATGATTGAGATAGGATAATGGAAGCAGAAAACAAACCTGCGTAGGAATCGGCTGGGTGAACAGAACTGAAAAAGCTAGGTCAAACAAGGACTTATATATGTGAGCTTTTAGATAAGGCAGTCGGCAGTAGAAGAAATGGGCTTGGTTTTTGTGTTGAGCAGCTGGGCTAAGCCCAACTTTCCTCAAAACCAAAATAAATGTGTTTGGGCCATCTTCTTGATGGGTCACCTCTTTGTGGGATTGAACCTCTCAATATAACTATCAATCTTGGGCCGAGGCTTATAATAGATAACTTACTCGACCAAAAACATCATCGCCTTGGACTTGTTGAGTATCACACCTCAACAATATATTCCAAAAATTGATGGCAAAAGAGCACGATGGTTTGGTTTTTTGAGAGGACATGATTTGGGCCCGCCTTGTAGAAGCCATTTTAAGAACGGATCTTATAGTGTGGGAGAAAGTTGGAATACTTCCACACAAGTCCAAATCCCACACATGAAATAGAATCACTAATTAAAAGTGCGATTAGAAGAAGTCACGTCTAGATATGAAAATTATGAACAGTTATGTGCCAGGCATGATGAGTTATGAGAAACACTTAGACTGTATTTTTTTTATTTTTTAATTTTCAGTTTTGAGTTTTGAATTCATTTTAAGTTTTTTGTTTTACTAATTTGTTTTTAAAAAATTGAAAACGCGTTCTGTCATTTTGAAAAATTATTTCTCAAAACAAAAAATTAAAAAATGCGTTCTCTTTGAAATTTTAAAAATAATTTTTTAATAATATTTTATTCAATAAATTTGATTATTCAGTAAATTAAAAATATTTAATGTTAATATATTATTAAAAAGATATATATATATATATTAAAATTAATGAATTTTGTAATATTTTTTCCTATTACAATAATAAAATATGAATAAATAAATATATTTTGAGTTTAAAGTTTGTTTTACATGAAAACACTCAAAAACAACTTTTTGTTGTTTTGAATTTTTTTAATTTTTAAAAACAACAAAGAGAACACGTTTTTATTATTTTAGAAAATCGAAAACTAAAAATGACTTGAAAATAATAAAGAGAACATAGTCTTAATTTTAACTATGGTTATATTCATTTTTAAGAAGTTTTCTGGACAACAATGGATGCCATTGCGGGTCAACAATCATCATGTATATTTTCATTTGGCATTGGATCGTCTCAGCCCAATCTTGACCCATCTCTCATGGCCCAATGTCGACCTGATCCTGATCCTGGCCCTACACCAACCTACAGTAGCATCATTGTAGTCGTATGCTGGGAACTTGCACGCCCACTCAAGATCCCATCCTCATTTATGGTATATCTCATATTCATTTATGACGAATTCCATCCACATTAATGAGGGTCCCATCGATGTCATGCTATCACCTGAGAAACTCCACCGGCATCGGATACTTAATCCCATCACCCTACAAACACATGACGCATGCATGAGGACATCATTCTCCTTCTATATGAACATGCTTTCCTCAAATCTAAGGTATGTTTTCTTCTCTCTAACTCACTGAAACTCTGTCACTTATTACTCCCTTACTCAGTCGAATGTCGGAGTGTTTATAGGTGTCAGTCGTCCTCCTGACGGACCGTTTGTTGGGACTCGTCCCTCGTCATTACAGGTGAGTCCCTCGTCATTACAGGCTCGTCTCCGACCATCATTTTGTAAAGAAGGAACAAACATAATCATATTGAGAAAAATATATTAAAATTTGCCTGAAATTTTTAAGAGATTTTGCCAGAAATTTATATTATGCTCAATTGTTTGTTGTGCCAAAGAGTAGGAATCAGATACATATATAATATTGTTACCATTAATCATTTTCTCATACCAAAAGTTGCATGATAGATAGTAGGAACATACACTATTACATAATTATTACCATTAATTTTTCAGCTTTGATTTATTGATATTTTCTTAATTTTATTTCCATCAACTTGAAATTGATGTGAGAGGGTAGTGATGATTGTAGCTAGCAATCAACATCATGTGCGAGTCAACAATTCGAATTCACAATCTAGTTATGATTCGGCTGGTGGCAGTCACGCCAAAACTACGTACTTGAAACCAAATGCTTTTGACGTTCTAGACATTTTGTTTTTTATTTGCTATATATGATGCCTACCCTCGGGATTGCCAAAACTGCCACTATCTAGTAGAGACGCCACGGTGGCAATGCCGGCGGACTAAGGGCATTTTTGTTTTCGTAAGGAATTAATGACGTGCCACATGTGCAATTGCAATGACATTTGGAGGAGCAAACCAGTAATATTTGATCATACCAATTGCCGTGACAGACAGCATCTTCAACCGGGGAGAAAGTTAAAAATGATGGTTAGGATCAGAATCAATATGCAATAACTCTTCGGAAATAGGTCCCCAAATCTCACTTGTTTCCTCATCCATTTTGGAGATGGTTCTGCGATTTTAGGTTGCCCTATCTTTGTTATTTTTATTTAATTTTCTAAAATAATAAAAATACATTCTCTTTGATATTTTTAAAATAAGAAAAATTATAAAAAAAACTCAAAATAAAAAAAAAATATTTTGAGTGTTTTCATTCAAAACAAAATCTAAACTAAAAATATATTTATTTGTTTATATTTTATTATTATAATGAAAAAAATATTACAAAATTCATAAACTTGAAAATGTATATATATTTTTTAATAATATAATAACATTAAATATTTCTAATGTACCAAATAATCAAATTTATTAAATAAAATATCATTAAAAAATTATTTTCAAAATTTCAATGAGGACACATTTTATAGTTTTCTCTTTGGAGAAATAGTTTTTCAAAATGACAAACTAGATTATCAAAATAAAATAGATTGAAAAGTAAAGAGAATACATTGAAAAGTAAATTTTCTAAAAATAGATTATCAAAATAAAAAATTAAAAATGAATTCAAAACTCAAAACTATAAATTGAAAAGTAAAGAGAATACAGATAAGTTGAATCATCTCAGAATTTTGTTGTCAGCTGTTTGGAGATACTAATAAATCTCATTGACTTGGATATCATTTGAACCACAACAATAAGTGACCAAGCCCTTTTCTTGCCGTCGTTAAAGGTAGCAAGCTTGGATACAGCTTCCTCCAGGTTTTTCCAACCAAGTTATATGTTTTTTCTCTTTTGGTCCGTAGAAGCAGCATTGTCTAAGCTCTTACAGTCAGTCACCTTCGAAGCCCAGAAAAGTGGAATTGGGAATCTGGTGTGGTGTTTTGGAATTTGTGAGCCCAAACTCTAACCAGATAACTGTCATATCCATATCCATGGAGATCCACGGGTTACGGATTTATCCATAGCCAGAATCCATTCATCTAATTAATGACAGAATTAGCAATAGTAATAAATCACCAAAACTACCCATTGTAAAATTAAACTAGCTAATACTACTAAATTTTATTATTTGCATATATTTGTTACTAATTATGATGATACAGAGCCGATCACCCTCTCCTGTCTCGGATCAAGTACTTGCAAAATGGAGTCGGGGCCTCGTTCCCCCGTGATCACTCCGACGTTCAAGTCAGTTCATTGGGTTATCCAAGCTAAACTAAATAGTTAAAAACTTAAGGAAAAGAGAATCCCTTTACTCGTCTTGGTTGCCTCATTTTTATCCTCTTGTCAAGATAAGAATTCCCTTTTCGAACTTTCGGGATCCGGATCCCATCCTTTGCGAAGCCATGATCTTGATGGTATGGATATGGTAATCGTTTGGCAAGGGGTTCGGGATAATCCCTACCTCCATGATCTTTAGAACGATGACAGAGGCTGAGGAATCCAGAGAATCTCCGTTGAGCAAAAGGCTAGTCGATTTGTTGAGATGTATCTGCCACGTGTTCCTCTCGGACTTAGGCTGAATGGAAACCTTTGATTGGCTCCCTGGCAAACATGTGTCTTTGCTATTACTGGTCGTATTCCCAGGGTATTAGAGTAATTATGAACTTGAGGGCATTTCCCTCATCATTTGCCCCCCCAACTCCTCGAGCCTTTCAACTTCAATGGCTCAAGGAGTGTCGAAGTCTCCGAGGGTTCGAGCATAGAGCGTCAATTATCCTTGAGGGCAGGCTTCCTTTCCCCCGAAGGTTGAATTCTAATGGGGAGTCGAGGAGTTTGCCTTTTCCATAGAATCGCTATTAATTTTCCTTGAAGCCAACATCGATTTTGGCGTTGTCCAAATTTTCTCTCTTAAGACGTACAAATCCAGGGAAATTAATGCTCATTGTTGCCTGCCTCTTTATTCTCCTCCTATAAGGCTCTGATACGCGACTTTCACCCTTCTGTTAATTTGTTCTTCCCCCCACCAGTTTTTGGCTAACTTGTTGCTGCTTTGTAGCGTTTCCTTCGCTTCTTTGCTCATTTCTCGTTTTTTCTTCAAAACCTCTCTTTCCATGGCTATTACCGGATCTGGAAGACTCAACTCGGCTTGCGCGGAGTTAGTCAAGTGGGAAAACCACCCTGCTTCCTCCATTCCCTGCTAATGGATGAACGGGTCAGAATGCCGGTATTTTAGAGAAAAGTATAATATTCTCGAAGATTGGGAGGTTGAGTTTAACACCCATTTATGGGCATGCCATCCTGTTACCGGCCGTCTCTGCATCTACAAAAGTGATTTCGACAGGGGCTTTCACTTACCCCCGTAAGGGAGGGTCATTTCTTCAACATCTCACCATCGTTCCAGCCCAACTGTCCCCTTTCGGATGGAGGTATTTGATGGGTTTTGTCGTTATCTACAACTTTGGTCGGGAAGACCTTTCGGGGGAGCTATTTGATTACTTTTTCACCTCGAACTGCGATCCCCGCTGGATTTCTATTTCACCCAAGGTTGTGAAGGAAAGTTATCTCCTTGTGTTTAATGAAGGTTCTGATCCTGAGGTCACGACCATGTCTCTCATGTTCTCCAGGGGATCCAAAGATTTAGATGACTGGAAAGAGCGCTACATCTTCGTCCGCCCTCGGGGTTTCGACTCTGCCCCAGGGACCTGGTTTGTGTGCAACGGGTGGACTTTGGACACCAAGTGCAAGCGTCCGAGGGTCGAGGCTATTAAAGAATCGGCCAGTAGGATCCTGTGTATCAGCAGGGATTGGAAAGAAGAACAACTTTCAAATCCAATGCTTGCCAAGGCGGGTCTGGATGGTGGGATCTGTAAGTGTCAACCTTTATCTTTGTTCCCTATTCCCTAATTCTTTTCGTCTTTGCTAGATTTTGAGCCTCTTTATTTCTTCTATGCAATTAAAGATCCCTGGGAGATATCCTACTTCCTCGCTACCGAGGGGATAATTTTAGACTTTCCCGAAAGCAAGGGACTTCTCGCCCCGGCCAAACTGAAGAAAACAGCCGAGAAGGCTCCCAAGACCTCTCAGGGTAAAGGACTCCTTGCTCTGCCTGAGAAGGCTCCCAAGACCTCTCAGGGTAAAGGACTCGTTGCTCCCTCCAGATCAAAGAGAACGACTGAGGGAGACCTTATACCTTTCAGAAGGTCTCGAAGGACAGCGTTGGGGCTCGCCCGAAGAGGTCTTCCTCTAGGCCCCAGCTCCGAAAAATAGGAGGGACCCCCAATGTTCTCCCCCATTAGCAATGCCGCTTGCTTTACCCTAAGATCCGTCCAAAGGCGATGATGAAACAATCGCCCAGGTGCTTGAGGTGGCTAGGGTAGAGGCTCAGAGAAGTCAGCCATCTACAGGTACGAAGCCAACCATAACACATCCCACCATTCCAATTCCTTCTATTTTTAAGTGCATATTAATGTCTTTATCACCAGAGGGCCACTCAGGATTAATAGGGAGAGCTTCGTTAGAAGAGACCTCAGCGTTATTCGCTAAGGAGATTTTAGCCCGAGGGGCGAAGCGAATAAGAGTTGAGACTGCCCCATCATCTTCTTCGGCCGAGGCTACCACAACCCCCAAAGTAGTCGAGGCTCTTGTTAGCGCCCAGCGGTCTCCAGTGCTTCGCCTATCTCAGGCGGCCCGGATTACTGTGCTAAGATTCTGAGGGTAATGTTAGCTGCTTGATTTTCCCTTCGGGCTTTCTTTACTCATGCAACCAGGCTTTGATAATCATTCATTTTTCTATTTTTTTTTTATAGTCTTTCAGCCTTCCAAAATTCAGTTTCTCAGCGAGAGTTAAAACTCCTGGCCCACATCAAAACCTTGGATTCTGAAGTCCAGAAACTTTGAGGGCTCGAGGCCCTCTCTTCTATGTTGGAAGATCTTGAGCATAGCGTACATGTCCTTAATAAATATGTTGAATTAGCTCAAGAGGAGGCTCAGCTCGCCAATGAAGTCGAGGCTGAAGCTCACCAGGACCTGGAGCTAGCGCAGAATGGGATGCTAGAGACTCATCAGGCCAACTCTAGGCTTGGGGAAGAGCTAGAAGTCGTGAAGGGTGCGAACGAAAAACTCTGAGAAAGCATGAAGAAGCTGACCTTGGAGTTGAAAGAAGCTAAAAAGGGCTAGGTGGAAACAATGGAGTCCTACTCCCGGTGTAAGGAGGATCTTAAAATAGCTAACACAAAGCTTTGGTCCGCCCTTAAAGACACCTGCATGGCCTTTCAAAACAGTTGCGAAAATTTTTGAAACTCCGAGGCTTACGTTGCGGAGCTAAAATGAGTACTTCGGGGTGGATTCGAGTATATGAAGAAGCTCCCGAAGGAGCGCTTCCCAAACTTAGATGTGGACTCCATTGCTTTCGATGACTCGGCTACTTTATCTTCTTTAGAATAGATGCCTTTGTATTTATAAATACAACATCTTTAATAAAATTCATCGTCGACATTCTTTTCTTTCTTTATTTGTTTGTTTTTCAAAAACTTACAAAATTTTCGTATTTCTTCATGAAGATTGAATGTTACTAGCGCTAATTAACCACTCTTCGAGAGAGAGAGCTAGGTGTCCCCACCTTAATCGTTTTAGCCGCACTTGGATGTGCTCTATTGTTGTCAGGAATAACTTTTTGCATAGCAACTTGGTAGGTTTTGAATCTTTAGCCCTCGCTAGAGGTTGTTCTTAGAATTGGGGGGTTACATCTAACCTCTTTTACGTTCGGAGGATAACCCTCCGAACTAATCTGATCTTCATTAGGAGCGGTCCCTTGGAGATCGTACTAATTTTGTTTTGTCGGGGGCTCTAAGCCCCTAAGGATCATGTTTGATCCTTTTCCTCTTTATCGGGGGTTCGACGCCCCCGAGGATCACATCTGATCCTTTTCTCTTTTTTGTCGGGGGTTCGGGGCCCCTTGAGGATCACATTTGATCATTTTTCTTACTCGAGGTTTTAAGACCCCGAGGTTAACCTTATTTTTGGGTCAGGGGTGGCCCCCTGAAATTTTCTATTGTGAGGAACTGGACTATTAGGAGAAAATAAATTTAATTCGAGAGTCATAGCAGGAAGGAATATTATTGATAAAAGTTTCTCAAATTTTGCACATTCCAAGTATTTTTAATGGGTGTGCCCTTCGTGGTTTCGAGTTTGTAAGTGCCAGGACTGAGGGCTTCCACTACTCTGTATGGGCCCTCCCAATTAGGTGTTAACTTGTTCGCCTCCCGAGTGCTTCAAACATCTACCCGCCACAACACCCAATCTCCAAGAAGGAAGCTCTGAGCCTTAACCCTTTTGGTTGTAGTACCTTTCAATACGTCGATTGTAAGCAGCTTGTCGAACCCTTACCTGGTCATGAAGTTCATCCAGGAGGTCCAAGTTGTTTCTTAGATTCTGCTCGTTGGACTCTGGGCTGAAAAGCTCCACTCTAAGGGTCGGCACCCCTATCTCCATCGGGATCAAAGCTTCTGAACCATAACATAAGTTGAATGAAGTCTCGCCTGTAGATACCTTCGTTATGGTTCGGTAACAGCACAAGATACTTGGTAATTCATCCACCCAGCTTCCATCCACTTTTTCCACGCGGGCTTTTAGGCCATGCAATAAGGTTCAATTAGCGAGCTCGATTTGGCTGTTAGATTGCAGATGAGCGACCGAAGTGAGATGTTTCCTTATACCCAACTCCTAGCACCATTCCTGCACCGATTGGTCAGTGAAATTAGTGCCATTGTCCAAAATTAGGACTCAAGAGATTCCGAACCGACACACCACATTCTTTTATAGAAATGGCTTTACTCGTCGAGCAGTAATGGAGCCCACTAGTTCCGCTTTGACCCATTTTGTGAATAATCTATGGCGACAATAATATATTTAACTAGCCTAGCTACAAAGGACCCAAGATATCCATGCGCTACTAAGCAAAAGGGCAAGGTGTAACCAGATGGGTTAAAGTGGCAGCTAGTAAATAAACTAGGTTGGAGGTTTATTGGCATCTATTGCAGGCTCTGACCAGCTGCTCTGAATCCATCGTCATCGTTGGCCAATAATACCCTTGCTGAAGAGCCTTCTGGCTAAGGGTTCAGGCTCCAATATGGCTTCCACATATCCCTTCGTGGATCTCCCTCTAAATGTAGTATGCTTCTCGGGGCCGGATACACTTCAGTAAGGGTTATGAAAAAGACCTCTTATAGAGCTCCCCATCGACTATCACAAAACTTTAGGCCTTCCTCTTGATTTCTCGAGCTTTTGAATCTCCTTCAGAAAGCTTTCCCTCCTTAAAGTATAGGAGTAGGGGATCCACCCAACTAGGTTCGACATCAACACACATCTGTTTAGCTAACTCCTCAATGCTCTTTTGTGGTAAAGACTCAATTCGAATCTCTCGAGAGGTTGCAGGAAAAAATGATGAAGTAATCCGGGATAAAAGATCCGCTTTAATGTTCATAGCCCAAGGAACATATTCCACTTTCACTGATTGAAAGCACGCCATTAGCTCCTTGACCATAGCCAGATATGTTTCCATGTGCCCTTCCCGAGCTTCGTATTCCCCGTTCACTTGTTATACCACCAAATTAGAGTCCAAACTCACTCCGATTCGTTGCACTCCCAATTACTCAGCCAGTCTCAACCTTGCTAATATGGCCTCATATTCAGCTTCATTATTGGATGCTCGAAACTAGAAGTGCAAGGCATAGGGCTAAGTTTTCCTATCAGGGCTTTTGATCATCAGCCCTGCTCCACTGCCTCTCGAGGTCGAGCTCCCATCCACGGCCTTTAGTCCTACTCCGAAGCCTCCTATAATCCAACCCCTTCAACGATGAAATCTACCAATGCTTGGGCTTTAATAGCTGAACGAGGCCTATACTCGATGTCAAAAGCTGTCAGCTCCATCACCCACTTCAACATTCTCCCCGAGAGCTCTGGTTTTCTAAGCACCTACCTCAAAGGTTGGTTAGTGAGCACAATGATAGTATGAGCCTAAAAGTAAGGTCGAAGTTTCCTTGCCGAGATTATCAAGGAAAAAGCTAACTTCTCCATGGGGAATACCGAACCTTAGCGCTGGTCAACTGCTTACTAGCATAATAAACAGGCCTCTGTCTTTTGTCTTTTTCTTGAACCAGCGTCGAACTTATAGCCTCTTCGGCCACCGCCAAATAAAGATATAATGGCTCTCCTTGCTGAGGTTTGGTGAGGACTGGAGGCGAAGCCAGATGTTCCTTCAGCTTGTTGAAAGCTTCTTAACACTCATCATCCCAGACAAAATTCTTTGCCTTCGACAAGGCTTTGTAGAAGGTCTTGTCGAAGGCAAGACCCTTCTCCGCCAATCGAGAGAGAAATCTCCCTAAGGCCGTCATTCTTCCTGTTAGGCTCTGCACTTCTTTGATGTTCCTTGGGTCGGCATGTCCAGAATGGCTTTAACCTTCACTGGGTTCACCTCAATCCCCTGGTGATGAACTACGTAGCCTAGGAATTTTCCTGTAGAAACTCCAAAAGCACATTTGATGGGATTAAGTTTTACATGAAACTTACAAAGCGTTTGAAAACATTCCTCCAAGTCGGTCGGATGATGCTCAGCAATGAGGCTCTTCACCAACATGTCGTCCACATAAGCCTCCATATTTTGGCTTAGCTGGTGCTAAAAAGGTTTATTTACTAGATGCTGGTAGGTAGCCCCCGCATTCTTCAACCAGAATGACATTACTCTATAACAATAGGTTGCTTTGTTAGTGATGAATGTCGTCTTTTCCTGATCCTTGGGGTGCAACGAAATTTGGTGATATCCTTGAAAGGCATCTAGAAAGCTTATCAATAAACATCCAGCCATTCCATCAATTAAGGCATCTATCCGAGGAAGAGGGTAACTGTCATTTGGGCAGGCTTTATTAAGATTAGTGAAATCGATGCAAAGCCTCCACTTGCCCTTTCCCTTGGGCACCAACACCACATTGGCCAACCATTCGGGATAATCTACTTCCCGAACGTACTATGGCTTCATTAGCTTCTCCACTTCTACCTCAATCGCTTTGGCTCTTTTCAGGGCAAAACTTCACTTCTTCTGCTTGACGAGTCGGAAACTCGGATGTTTTCCCAACCAGTGCGTCATGACCTTCGGGTTAACCCCTAGCATGTCTTGAGTTGTCCATGTGAAAACATCAGCATATTGCCATAGGAGGGCTAAGACTTGACCCCTGATGGGGTCCTTCAACTCAACACTTATTTTTATACACCGGTCGAGTTGGTCCTCCTTCAGAGGTACCTCATTGAGCTTATCCACTTGTTCCGCTGCCTTCGGATCCTCCGGTCCCTCCAATAGAAAACTAACAGTTAGCGGAGGTCCCTCGGTTCTTTCTTCTTCTAGGTCCTTCTTATGACCAGAAGTTTCTCCCTGCACTGGATTCTCCTCCATCTTCCTTCGCGGGGTCTTGTCACCTCGTGCCACGCCTATGGATGCAATATAACATTCTCTGCCCGAACGCAAATCTCCTCGCACCTCTCTTACCCCATTAGCCGTGGGGAACTTCACCACCATGTGATAGGTGTTAGGAATAGCTTAAAGAGCATTAAGGCCTGATCTCCCCAAGATCATGTTATAAGCTGTAGACATGTCCGCCACCAAGATATCCAGTATGACTTGGGAGGTCTGGGAACCCTTTCCCAGGATCAGCGAAAGTTGAATGACCCCATTTGAATACACTGTTTCGCCATCAAATTCTACTAAGGGGACACAGGCTGGCCTCAACTGCTCCATCTGGTATCCCATGCCCAAGAAGGCTTGTCTGTACAAAATCTTCGAAGAACTACTCAGATCTACCAGGATCCGTCGAAGCTCCCACTTTCCTAGCTTAGCTGTTATCACCAATGGATCAATTCAGTTGGGATACCCCGAGAGGTTGCTATATAAAAAGGAGATCGTCTCCCCTCTCCTTGACCTTTTTACCCCTGAAGTTTGGCCTACTATCAGATCCTCCTTACACTTCAAACTTGGGACTTCCCCAGCTGCGAGGATATGGAACACTAGGGGCGGTGGATGATCTTCCCTTTCTTGCAGCAGTCTCTTTCTTTGGGGTGAATTCCTAACTTGATCTCTCTCCTTGGCTTGGTCTCGCCTGGGAGGAGGGCTTCGCGAACGCCATTCTCGCCCCTTTCGAGGATCCATTTCCCTACCTACAAAACTCCTGAAAAAACCTCAATTAATTAGCTCTTGAATCTCTTTCTTTAACTAGTGGCATTCCTCTGTATTGTGGCCATAATCCCAATGGAAGTGACAATATTTATTCATTTTCCTCTTATTGGATAGTGCCATCACAGGCAGTGGTTTCTTCAGATAGTCCTTACCCTCAATAGTAGCAAGGATCTCTACTCGAGGAACATTTAGGGGAGTGAAGCCACTCGATTTCCACCGAGGACGGGGCTTCTATTTGCGATCCTTCCTTCTACCTTTACTCTTATTCTCTTCAAAATGTTTCTTTTTCTGCTTCTTCTCAGTGCATTTGGCTTTTTTTACCCGCATAACTTTTTTAGCATTGATATACTTCATCGCCAGGCCAAGAATATCTGTAAATGTGATCAGGGGAGTTTTGACCAATGACTGAGCAAAAGGGCCGGGCCTTAGGGTATTCTGGAATGCCACCATTGCGACACTATGGTCGAAATTCTCAATGCTCAAGGCCTCCATATTAAATCTTGAGACAAAATCCTTTAAGAATTTACCCTAGTTCTATTTTAGGCTGACGAGCACCATAGTAGATCTTTGATGCCTCCGAAGAGGCGCAAAGTGAGCTAAAAAACTATTCCGAAGCTGCGCGAAGTTACCTATGGAGTGATGCGTCGGGTTTGAATACTAGGCTCCTGCATTCCCTTCTAGTGTAGCCAGGAAGACTCTACACCACATTGCATTGGATGCGTCCTACACCATCATATGAGAGGTGAAGAGATCCAGGTGATCCATCAGGTCAGTAGTACCCACGTAGGGCTTGATAGCCGGAATGTGAAGATGCTCGAGCGGCACCACAGCCATAATTTCCGGACTAAGAGGCTGGTTCACAACCATGCCACGAGACTCTCCCTGTTTCGACTTTAATATCACAATCTCCTTCTCCAACTGACGCAGCCTCCTTTCTTGTTGCTACGCGTGCGACATACTAGAAGATTCTTCAGCTTCCCCGTGTCCATCTTTCTGCCCCCGTCCTCGAGGCTTCACCTCACGCTAGCAAGATCCTTCCTCTTATGGAGGCTCCTGCCTTCCCCCTACTTAAGAATAATGGGTTTGCTAGTGCTGATGGTCCAAGAAGCCGATGAGCAACTATGTTAGACGCTGAACCTGATTCTCCAAAAGTGCAATCCGATCGGGTGGGGCAGGAGGATTATCCAGGCTACGCCTCCCCTGTTGGCTCCTCAGAGGATTGTCCTAACTCGGCTCTGGGGCAGGGTTACTACCAACAAATTGAGCTTGGTGCCTTCTTGTTTCCATAAAAAACTAAGAGAACTTGGACGCCAAGAAAATTTTACTAGGGAGACAGAAAAAGAAAATGCCTTGGCCCCACAATGGGCGCGAAATGATGATGATGCAGAGTTGATCACCCTCTTCTGTCTCGGACTAAGTACTCGCAAAAAGGAGTCGGGGACTCGTTTCCTCGTGATCACTCCAACGTTCAAGTCAGTTCACTGGGTTATCCAAGCTAAAGCAGGTAGTTGAAAACTCAAGGAAAAGAGAATCCCTTTATTTGTCTTGGTTGCCTCCTTTTTATCCTCTTGTAAAAATAAGAATTCCCTTTTCGAACTTCCAGGATTTGGATCCCGTCCTTTGCGGAGCCATGATCTTGATGGTATGGATATGGTAATCGTTTGGCGAGGGGTTCGGGATAATCCCCACCTCCATGATCTTCAGAACGATGACTGAGGCCGAGGAATCTGGGGAATCACCATTGAGCAAAAAGCTAGTCGATTTGTTGAGATGTATCTGCCACGTGTTCCTCCTGGACTTAGGCTGAATGGAAACCTTGAATTGACTCATTGGCGAACAAGTGCCTTTGTTATTACTGGTCATATTTATATATGGAATTGTAAAATTGTATCATTAATAAGTAATGAAAATGTCCTCTTCTATTTAACATTAGATAATAATGTTATGAATAAAGTAATTAGGTACTAATTAACTATCAAGAATAATAACAACAATAATTTAAAAGTATTGGGTCGTACTAGCCCAAATCAAGACCCAATCTTGGCCCTAGGCCTGCTGCTATTATTCTTGATTACTTCCTGGTCACAAGTTTGGTTTTCCCATTTGTTATCTAATTTTGACAGCAAAATTTTATACAAAGTCTAACATATAACACCAACGTCAACGTTAATGATGTGGACAATTGAAGAGAGGGGATTTAAATATGGAAGTGCACTACCTTAGAGCAATATATATACTCACTATTATACTACTATTTAAGAGAATTATGAATTGTTATCCTAAAATGGTATGAACTAGACAATATCCCGTGAAGCTATATCTCTAGTTGAACTTTTAACTTTATTTCCTTTATTAGCTTCGAAAATTTGCACGATAATAATCAAGTATCAGAAAAATAAAAGTAGCATCTATATTTCTATTCAGATTTTGATTCGAAGGAAGAAGAAGAGGATGATATAGATAGATATTTTAGATATCTACATTGGAAATAAAAAAATTTCCAAGATAAAGAAAATAAAGGAAAATATAAAGATAAAGAGAAAATGACTATTCTTTGGAGGTAGAATGGTATGAATTAGACAATATCTTGTGAAATTAAATGTCCAGTTGAACTTTCAACTCTTTTCTGTTATTTATCGGTATTGAGAATCTGCACAATAATAATCAAGAAAGGAATTTCCACTTAATATAAGGACATTGTCGACATTCAATTCCGGCCGACTTGATTCATTTTGGGCCGTAGTGAGTGGATCCAAAATGCCAAGGAGAAGAAAACAAAGGTAACAGATATGAGTGAACACAAGGAATTTTCACGTGGTTCGACTAGAACGATGCCTACTCCATGACCATACCCTGATTATTCTTTCAGAGTAGTGGTATCTAATTATTCTCCTTGCCCCTTTATGATATCTCTGACTCCTATTTATAATGAGGGGCCTTTACAATTTGGATAAGATATAAAAATATAAAGATGGTATAATGAGGGACAAACTATTCTTATCATCTGCATAAATCGGGAGTGGGATCCTCATTTCGAGGAGTATGGTCCGTTTTAGATAAAGTAAGTGGGCCCTGTCTCTGGCTGTTTAGCAACTTTATCATTTATGTAAGCTGGAGGTTTTAGGCCAGCGAGCTGAACGGTCCAGCGAACTAGGGGCTTTATTGAGAGCTCGTTAGGTCGATTGCTGAGAGCTCGCTAGGAGCTTTGTCGGAACCTCGCAAGGAGTTCTCTTTATGAGCTTCAAATTTCGGGGGTGTATGAGCTTTCTTTGATGAGGTTGTCTGAATCTTCTAGACTTGGGGTGATTGGGCCAGGCCATTGGACTGAGTCTAGCCCATAGGGAGTGGTGCAGGAAATACATATAACACAAGCCCCCCCAACTCGCAGTGCGATCTTCGGACTGGGAGTTAATGTGTGCCAGCTGTTAGTTCACATTTCTAACTTCTGCCCATTCGCTTCAAATCTCGTTGTTTCATTTAACAGGCCTTGTCTGCGGCGCATTTAGTGCGCACATTCCCCTATTACTGTGCATGATTATACCTGTGGGACCCATAAGCTATCGTGCGGCTGATGGATGTGGAGCATGCCATAAGCCGTTTTTGATTCGACGACCGGGATTGATCGGGTTGGAGGTATAAATAGTAGAGGGTGTTACCCTTTTCCCTCTTTCATGCTATTTTAAAATCTTCTCTTGCTTTTGCCTTATTCTCTCGAGACTTCCATTGCTACTAGGTTTTCTTGTTCGTGATTGTTTAAGCATCGACCATCTCCGTCCGGGGCTTGCTCCAAGCTCTCACACAAACGACATGCTCGGTGATTGCTAAGTTTTTCGTGACTTTCTTCATTTTCTTTTGTAAGGCCGTCCATCGTCGGTTAGCCGTTGATGGTTCCTTTGGTCTTCTCGATTCTATCGATGTCACTTCTGTTTTCTGGGGGATTGACTTGAATTGGTTGGTTAGGTATTCACCGAGCCTTTAGGCTCAACTACCTTAAGGTTACTCTTCTACGGAATACCGGGCTCGTAGTCGTAGCCTCCCCACCTTAGGCGGCATCCTGTTGCAAAGCGCATGGCCTACGAAAGATAGGGGGTAATTTTAGGGTTTTTTTAGTTCTTTGAGGTCTGGTTCGTGACCTGCGACCTGACTGTCTTTCGTTCTCTTTGTAGATGTCCGATTCCATCCAAGAGAACTCAGGTCAAAAGCGCTGCAATCACATCATAGGAGAAAACGATACTTTGAACTCTGAAGATTGCCTCGTGATGGAGACACAGAACCTTAAGGAAACGAAGTCGCGATCTAGGAAGGTCGTCAATGTGACTTCTTCCAAGACCGACCTGGAGGTCCAAGATCAGGCCGTTGAACGAAGAGTGGGGCGTGAAGTTTTTAAAAGATTCTCCTCCAAGGCCAAGTTCCCAGAGGTAGGGGCCTACACTCGGGAGTTTCGTTTCCCAGCGAACTGACAAGTGTATGTCCCTGGCTCGAACTCTCATGCAACCTATCCACCATCTGGCTACATAGCCATTAGCCCCAACATCTCGAGTCCAGTTTTAGGTTTCCTATAGCTCCATTCTTTCTTGACCTTTTGAATGATGTCAAACTCACACCTTTTCAATTGACACCCAATTCATATACCTAACTCACTTCATTAACTATCTTACTTCTTAGGAATGATCTTCCCCCTCCATCACCAAAATTAGTCAAGTTTCTCTTTTCCTTTAAGAATGCCAAGGACAGGCTGTACTACTTGGCAGCTCGTCCATCGCAATGAAAAGTCATCCTTTCTCAAGGTAGGGCAAAGGGCAAATCCAACGTAGGAGTCTACAAGTGCAGTTGGTACTTTGTCTCTTGCCCTTCACTTTCGTCGCTCAAAAACTCTAGCTTCGTGCTCGCTCTAGGTAAAGGCACACTAGTTAGCCTAGATTGCTTTGTTTCGCCTTATGTTTTTTAACACTTTTGCTTTGCCATGCAGATCTTGGGGGTGGAAAACCAATCTTGTCATCCAAAGAGACCGAGGTTCTAGACAAGCTCATCGTTGCGGGCTCAGGCTCAAAATATTTTGAGATAAACGATGAGCTACTTAGAAACCACGAGCTCACACCCCCTCTTAGTACCACGGTTATCAAGGGAAACCGCATTGGGATCCTGGGAACAAAGGTCCTCCTGTCCGCCTTCCAAGTGCCCGCGTCGAGCAGCCAAGCCGAAGGTATGGTGGATCTTGATCTCGTTGAACTGAAGAGATCTAAGGTTAGACCGAGTGCTACTTCATCTGCGACCCCGAGCTCATGCTTGCAACCATGGTTGGAGCAGCCGTAACCACGGTCGCACCCCCACCAACAACCACCTCAGCAGCCAAAGCCTCACCATCAAAGACAAGAGCAAAGAGCTCTTGTTCCCCGTGCCCAAGGGTCAAGCGGGGCTTGTGGGAAAGTTATTGCGAGGGTTACTTCCACTACTCCTACTGTGAGGTCAAAAAGAGGACTGGACCATCAGCGGGAGAGCGATAGAGGAAAAAGGGCCAGAGTCCCTGAGGAAGGGGCAAACCAGGAGTCCATCCAAGAGCCAATGCCTAAATCCGCCTACTTCCATGCCCTCATGGATGAGATGTCTACAATTGTAGGTACGTCTACCAGGTCTCTGGATAAGGAGGAGGTGAGTGGATCAGTGCTCGACGACTATATAGCTCGCCACAGTTTTCTGGTAAGTTCAAACTTTCCCACACAAGTTTTTTTTTTTTTTTTGAGCTAAACCTCTGTGTCTTGTAGACTTCCCTTGCCGCTATGAAAGCTAAAAAGGGTCGGCAGGATTTTGAAGGGCGGCTCCGGGCAACGAAGATAGCCTACAAAGGCGAAATAAAGAAGCTTGAGGAGGAGAAAAGGTCTCAGCAAGCCAAACTCCTCGTTGCCCAGAAGGAGGCTGAGGGTTCAGAAATGCGTCTGAGGGATGCGATCTAGAGAAATAAAGAACTTGACGAGGAGCTTCGTCGTGCGAAGGATATGTGGGAGTCTGCTAACTCCAGGGTCACTACCGAGCTGAATGAGTCTAAGGAGGAGTTGTAGAGGGTCCAAGACAGGCTGAAAACGACCGAGGCTGAGCGGAAGCATGCCGACAATCGAGCTATTCGGTGCGAGGAGGTCGCAAAATGGATAATCGAAGACATCAAGGCTGAGGTGGGAGCTCAGATGGATTCAGTATGAAAAGAAGTCAAGTCTGACACTTGCTCGGCGTTCCTGTATACTCTCTAGCTAAACCATCCTGAGATGGATTTCTCCTTCTTTGGTGCGCAGGCCATCGAGGAGGTGCGATGATACGTGGTTGAAGCTGCTAAGGATACCAAGGTCTCCACCCCGCTTGATCCATCAGAGGTTCCCTCGCTAGCTGCTAGTGATGAGGTCGAACTCTCCAGAGCTGTCGAGGTTCAACTTGTGCAAGCTGCTGAGGTTCAGCTTGTCGAGGCTACCGCTCCTTCTAGCTAGGCTATGCTTTCTTCCATTTTGTATCTCAAGTACATTTTTTTTTTTTTGGTACTTGTTTACTGAAATTTTGGTGTCTTTCCGTGCATGTGCCTTTTGCTTAAAAATTTCTTTGCGAACTTACACCAGTCAAACTTGAAATTTGTCAAGGCTTTACTGGATGATTATCGTACTTGTCTCCTTAGTTCACCTTAATGCGAGCTTCTGAACATCGGAATAGGCTTGAAAGTATTCAGGAAGGTTACTTGAAAATGGTAGGTCCAAATAGATCCAGTGAATTGCCAGTTTGCATATTAGCGAGCTTAAAATAGGTAATAACCATCAATGCGTGTCTAGTAAGGTGCGATCTCCCATACTTTTAGGCAAACAAAGACAACCCTTAGATAACACGTCTTTAACAAGATGATTCTTGATAACCATGTCGACAGGTTCATCCAGGTGGATCGTCTTGTAATCTCAGTTGATATACCATGACCGAAAAGTTCGTGATTGATGAACTTAAAAACCAAAACGCTTGTCTAATAGGTTGTGAATAGCCATACTTAGGCAAATTAAGGTAGAACTTAGCCAACACGTCCCAATGAAATACCATATAAGTCATAATAAAGAAGTTTTGTTAAGATATCAGGTAGATCATCCTATGACCTCATCTTAACATGTCATGGCTTATTACAAGTTTAAGAGGCTAAGAGGGAACACCTAGGAAGGTCGCACACCGTGACTTGAGTCAAGATGAAGGGACCCCAGCTAATGTACCCTTGGTTTAAATAATGGAAGTTGTTGCTTAGTAGGTCCCAAGCCATGACTTTAGGTCAAGATGAATGGTTCTCATCTTGTAACTTTAAAGATATTCAATCGAACATCAATAAAAATAATTTAGTAGAAAGGGGAACACTTAGGTAGGTCGCAGACCGTGACATGCGTCAAGATGAAAAGACCCCATCTAGTGAACCTTCAACTCAAGATTATTTAAAGGAAGTGATTGTTTAGTAGATCCCAAGCTATAATTTTAAGTCAAGAGAAATGGTTCTCAGCTCGCAGACCACGACTTAAGGGGGGTACCAAGATGGATGCTCAGCCAAACCGCAAACTATAGCTCGGTGGCTAGGTTGAATGAGCCCCAGCTCGTAAACCATGGTTTCTCAACCCCTTATTTTTGTGACATTTATTCCAACAAAGTGTGATGTATAAAGATTCAAGGATTTCAATAAAAAATATGCATGTAGTTTGCAGTAGGAATTCGAAGCATAGGTCAGAATAGTTACATTTATTGGAAGTAGGGACGAAGATTATCTGCATTCCAAGCTCGTGGAGGCGTAGTCCCATCCATATTTGCCAAATGATATGCTCCGTTGCTCAAATTTTCCTTGATGATGAAAGTACCTTCCCAGTTTGGGCTTAGTGTGCCATCACTCACCGTATGAGCTCTTGAGAGTACCAGGTGTAATACCAGATCCCCAATATTGTAATGTCGGATCCGAACCTTTCGGTTGTAGTACTGCGCTACCCTTTGTTAATAGACGACGACCCTCAAACGAGCTACATCCCTTGCTTCCTCAAGTAAGTCGAGGTTCATCGCCAACAGCTCGCCATTGTTATTTGAATTGAAGGTGACCCTCCGATGGTTGGTCACTTCATTTTCTGCTGGGATCATGGCCTCGAATCCGTATGCCATCGAGAATGGGGTTTCTCTTGTGCTGCTCGGAGCCATTGTTCGATAAGCCTAGAGCATTGTTTGTAGTTCATCTACCCAAACCCCCTTTCTAGCTTCAAGCTTTGTTTTTAGAATTTGCTTGATTATTTTGTTGACAACTTCGACCTGTCCTTTAGCTGGGGGGTGGTCCACAGTGGTGATGCTTTTCTGAATCCCCATCGATTCGCAAAATTGGATAAATTGCTCACTGGTGAATTGTGTTCCATTGTCCGTTATTATTTGTTGCGGAACTCCGAACCTGCAAATGATGTTATCCCATGTAAACACCTGTACCTTTGAGCTGGTGATTTGCACGAGCTCTTTGGCTTCTACCCATTTGGTGAAGTAGTCAACTGCCACTATGGCATACTTGCACCCTCCGCGGACCATTGGAAACAGTCCGATCAGGTCCATGCCCCAAATGACAAAAGGCCATGGGCTGCTCATCTGCTGCAAGTAAGCTGGCGGAGCTCGCGGGACTTTAGCAAATCTCTGGCACCAGTCACACTTCTTGACTAGCCCTATGGCGTCTTGTTTTACGGAAAGCCAATAAAACCCTTGTCGGAGTATCTTCTGGGCCAGTGAAAGTGCCTCAGCATGATTACCGCAATAGCCTGCATGAACCTCTTCCAGCATGGCCTCACAGTCAGTGCCATTGATGCACCTCGAAAGTGGGGCTGAGAAACCCCTCCTGTGTAGTCTATCATCATAGATACAATATCGAGCTGCTCGAGCTTGCAGCTGACGTGTTTTCAATTTGTCTTCTGGCAATTTTTCGTCTTGCAGGTAATCCAGAATGGGATTCATCCACGAGCTTTGGTACACCACGATTGTTAGCGTTTCAATTCGTTGTCCTATGCTTGGGGTAGCTAAGAACTCCACAGGTATGGCTCCCAAGAACTCTGCATCCCAGGCAGTTGCTAGGCGAGCTAATGCATCAACATGAGAGTTTTGGGAGTGGGGAATCTGTTGCACTTCATATTGTTCAAGAGTAGCTAGGAGTTCGCGTACCTTTTGTAAGTATGCCACCATCTTGGTATCTCTAGCTTGGTATTCTCCCCATACCTGGTTGACAACCAGTTGGGAGTCGCTGAAGATTACTAGGGCCTTCGCTCGTACTTCTTTTTCCAGTCGGAGCCCTGCTAGTAGGGCCTCGTACTCGGCTTCATTATTGGTGGCCGAAAATTCGAATCTCAGGGCGCAGAGGATTTTGTGACCCTCGGGGCTTATTAATATAACCCTAGCTCCTGCTCCTTGCTCACTTGATGATCCATCCATGTATAATTCCCAGGATGGCCCTTCCAAGTTTTCCACTTCCTCATCAATTGGGCTAGTGAACTCAGCAGTGAAATCTGCTAATGCTTGTCCTTTTATCACCGCGCTTGGTTTATACTTTATATCGAACTGAGCGAGCTTGATAGAACATTTTAGTAATCAACCCGAGGTGTCTGGCTTTTGTAAAATTTGCTTCAGCGGGTGCTTGGTTAGGACTTCGATCTCATGAGATTGAAAATAAGGTCGTAGCTTTCTTGACGCCATTATGAAATAGTAAGCCATTTTTTCAATCAGTGTGTACCTTGTTTCTGCATCGATCAAATTTTTGGAGATGTAATATATGGGGTATTGCACCCCATCATCTCCCCGAACGAGGGCTGCATTGAGAGCATATTGGGACACTCCCAAGTATAGGGTCAACTTTTCTCCCTCTTTGGGCTTGGCGAGCAGTGGGGCTCGTCCCATATATTCCTTCAGCTATTGGAATGCGGACTCGCAGTCTTCTGTCCATTTGAAGTCTTGCGCCTTTTTAAGGAGCTCAAAGAACGAGACACACTTGTCAGTTGCCTTAGAAATGAAACGACTTAGGGTTGCGACCTGTCCATTGAGGCTTTATACCTCTATTTTCCTTACGAGTGACCTCATGTTGAGTAAAACCCTTATTTTATCCGGATTGGCTTCGATACCTCTGTTATTTACCATAAACCCAAGAAATTTTCTCGAGGCTACCTCGAAGGTGCACTTGAGTGGATTAAGCTTCATCTGATAGCTCCTGAGGACTTTAAACATTTCCCTTAGATCAAAAACATGGTCTGCTACTCGTTTTGACTTTACCAGCATGTCGTTAACATATACTTCCATGGCTCTGTCGATCAGTGCTTCAAACATCGTGTTGGCCAATCTTTGGTAGGTCGCGCCAACATTTTTCAATCCAAAAGGCATGACTTTATAATAATAAAGCCCCCGATCGGTAATGAATGAGGTGTGCTCCTCGTCGGAGGGGTCCATAGGGATCTGATTGTAGCTCGAATAGGCATCCATGAAACTGATGAGCTAGTGGCTAGCTGTTGCATCCACGAGTTGATCGATTCTTGGGAGAGGAAAGCTGTCTTTGGGGTAAGCCTTGTTCAGGTCAGTGAAGTCGACACAGATCCTCCACTTCCCATTTTTCTTTTTCACCAAGACCGGGTTAGCCACCCACATTGGGTAGTGGGCCTCTCTAATGAACTCGTTTGCCCAGAGTTTGTCCACTTCTTCCTTGAGAGCGGCATAACACTCCGGGGTCATTGGCCTCCTCTTCTAGATCACTGGCTTGTAACTGGGATCTACGTTAAGCCTGTGCGTCATAACCTCTGGAGTTATTCCTACCATATTCTCATGGTTCCATGCGAATACATCGAGGTTAGCTTTAAGGAAATCGGTAAGTTGGGATTTTACCTCGGGGGCTAGATTTTTTCCTAGCCTGAGGCAGCTTTCCTTGTCTACCTCGCTGACTGAGATATCTTCGAGCTCTTCTATTGGACCGGTGGGCCTGTCACAGTCTACCTCACGAGGATTCAGATCGTGGTTAACTCCCTTTTGGCTGATCGGTCGTGGGCTATCTTTGAAAATGACATTTACTTTATTTCCTTTAGCCCCCCTTTTTTAGGGCATCCTCATAGCAATGCCTTGCGAGGTGTTGCTCACCTCGTATGCACCCTACTCCATTGGGGGTTGGGAATTTAGCTGTTAGCGACCTGGTCGAGGTGACTAGATCCAGATCGTTCATGGCCGGTCTTCCGAGCATGACGTTGTACGCTGTGTTAGTGTAGGTGCTCTAAACCTAATCAGATTAGGCATGTTGTACATTGACAATTGTAATCATGTTTATTATTTGAATAAGGAGTTATTCAAATTCACAAGAAGTCATTCTATTAGTTTCTTGTTATTATTATAATAACCGAATGAAACTAGATAGACGTCCATATGATGTATATTGTGATTAATCTATAAAGATGTGAGATGATACATCACAGTTTCTAGACATCATTAAATGTCCCAAGTTGTAGCAATGTCAAAAATGGACATTGAAAATTGCGGTAAGACTTGTATGTGCTATGTTTTTGCTATGTGATAGCAATAGGGATCTCACACCCATAGGCATGGGGATGCCTAGACAAGTACATAGGTGACCAATGTTGGAGAATGTGTCACTAGACATGACTTGCCATGAGAATCCATTTTGGTTTTATGTTAATAGAATTCTCATACGAGATGGGTGTAACTAATCCTTGGACTTGAGGTTGTCAGGGTCATCTTATAAGAAGACTGGTATGCTTTGACATCGTTTCAATGGGCCTAGACAAAGGTTGCATGTGGGCGATCGTTGGGTATATCGTGAGGCTTATGGAGATAGGTGCATAGCAAAGATGGGACTCGTCTATCCCTTGATAGAGGATGATGTATCTAAGGCGCCTTCGGTGGATATTCACTTTAATTCTATGGCCATGGTGAAAGAGATCAATAAGGAGTTATTGATTCACTTTCTATTAAGTGAAGATATTTAGAAGACCGAAGAAAACTCATGTGATCGTTATCAAGCAACACATCGCCATACTTGAGATCACATAAGATACATTGAAGAGAGGATCATATTACATGGTAACCATGCTCGTGAAAGGTTATTTACGGATTATGAATCCTTCTGAATAATTGGGTAGGCATGATGCCTTGCTAGAGGCCAATCTTGTCTTATGTGTTCGTATCGACACATTGCCAACATATTCGGAAGCCTAATGAGTCATACGCAATAGGCACGGTCCCTAGCTTAAACTAGGAGAGTGGACATATGGTTAAGTGGGACACTTCGGCAAGAAGTTATGCCGTCGTAGGTTCTCACGGAAAAAGAACAAATAGACGTAATGACGTCGATATGACGAGGAGTCGTCATAATGGAAAGAGTTTCCTAAAATGGCAATTGATTAAATTAGGAAGGAGTTTCTAATTTAATAATTTTCTATTTATTGGAGTGGCAAATAGGAAATAAAATATATTTGGGCTTAAGTTAATATTTGGACTAAATTTGATTTGGGCCAAATATGAAATTAAATATTATATTTGGACTAAATTGGATTTGGGCCAAATATTAAAATAAATATTATATTTGGACTAAATTAGATTTAGGCCAAATATTAAATATTATATTTTAACCAAATTAGATTTGGACTAAATATTAAATATTATATTTGGTCTTGAATTAGATTTGGGCCAAAATATTTTATTTAAACCTATAAAAGGATTTGAGCCATTAATTATATTTCTAGTTGGACTAGAATAAGCCCACTTAAGATTCTAATTAAATTAGAATTAATGGGCTAGCCCAATCCATTAGGGTTTTAGAAACTCTAGGATATTTCTCTATAAATATCCCTTTATAGGTTGCCCAAAATTGTAGGGGTTTTTGGTGTCATTTTTCAAGAGTTGAAAAACATATTGCCGCTCACTCTTCCCCGTTTCTTTTGGCATCAATACGAAACGAGGGCGTTCTTTTTCCGTCCATACACAAGCCACGCAAAGGAGAAGGAGCTAGCACTCCTATTCCACTCTCCTTGCCAACGGACGCGTGTCGTGTATCACGAGTTAGAGGGCGGATGCTTGGACGGCTCGAATCCGTGAACGACTCGATAATCTAAAGGTTAGATTTATTTATTTGTATGTGAATGATTTGATTTCGACGTTGATCAATCGCCAGGATCGAGGTAAGTTCAAAAATTTTTGAACTACGCTATTTACCCCGTAACGATCTTGCTTCATTTTCACGCTGAAGAGCAGTCTATAATTAGGAATTCTTCTAAAGTGGTGGCCTGGAGATCCGCGTCCCCAATAGTGAAGGGAAGACTAATCCGTCCGACAGATATCACTGCATTGCCTGTGAATCCATAGAGTGGTTCTGAGGACGAGCTCAACTGCTTTGGTCCCAGTCCCATTTGATCAAAGCATGCTCTGTACATTATATTTACCAAGCTTCCCATGTACACCATTATCCTCCGTACTTTGGAATTGCCGATTTGGGCCCATATGACGAGTGCATCGTTGTGTAGCCAATGGAAGTTTCTGGCCTTTTCTTCCGAGAAAATGATCTTTTTCATGAACGCATTTCCCCTGGCTCGTTTTGCAGGGGTGAACTGTTCGTTTGACCTTGTCCACAAGACATGGTTAGCCTCGCGCACGTATTTGTCGTGAGACTTGTGGAAAGTTCTAGCGAGGTGGGGTCTGCCATGAATCATGTAGATCGTTCGTACTTCCGACGAGTATTCATCGTCAGAGGGAGGAGGTAGCTGTGCCTGCTGTTGGTTCTGCGGATTGGCAGGTCGTATCACATAATCCTTCAGCCGACCTCTTCTAATTAGGTCCTTTATGGCATCCCTTAGGGCCCAGCATTCAGAGGTGTTGTGGCCCATCTCGTTATGGTATGCACAGAATTTTTCCTTGTTTCTAAATTTATTAGGAGTTCTCAATGGGTTGGGCTTCCCGAACGCTTACCTGTTTCTCTCCATGACAAAGATTCTCTCTTGGGGATCAGACAGGGTATAGTAGCTGTCGAAATGCCACGACCGCATTGGTCGCTCTTCTTTCCCTGCCTTGTGAGCTCGCTTGGAGACCTCATTGTTTAAACGCTCCACCTGAGCTTCTCTCCTTGCGTCTCCATTATTCCTTTTCTTATTTTGGTTGGAAACCTCAGCTTTTTCTTTTGGTCTGGTGGTCTTTTTTGAATCAAAGGCCTCTTCCCATCGGACCTTCTTAGCAACTCGTTCGAAGAATTCCCCCAAGACTTTAAGTGGGGTCCTGTAGATGCTCTTATAGAGCTTCCCGTCTTTGCGTAGTCCCACGGAGATTGCGGTCGGGACACTTTCGTTGGAGGGATCCTCGACGTTGCTTACCTCCTGTCTAAATCTGGCGATATAGTCCTTCAAGGACTCGTTTGCTCTCTAGAACACTGTGGCGAGGTGACATGGTGGGGCGAGCTGCCTCCTCAGCGCCTGGTATTGATTGAGGAATCTCCGTTGGCATTCCTCCCAACTGTCAATGCTGCATAGTGGAAGGCTCCTAAACCAAGCTCGGGGGACATCACCCAAGGTCGCTAGGAAAGCGCGAAATTTTACCATCGAACTGGTTGTTTGCAAATCCATTTGAACATTATATGCATCCAGGTAATCATAGGGGTCGTTGTTCCCATTGTACTGTGGCATGCTCGGGACTTTGAGTCTTCGAGTGAGTGGTTCGAGCTCAACTTCTCTCGTGAACGACGTCCTATCCCCACGGCTATTATTTTGGTTGCAAACTCCCTGTTGTGCTTCCAGCTGCCGGACTCTTTGATATAATTCCTCCACGGTCGAGTCTAGGTCCGCAGACCGCTGGGCCTATGATTGCTTGCTTCTTTCTGTTAAAACGGGAGATGCTATGGCACACACCCAAAGGGGGGTAAATTGGTATAATTAAAAAACTTGATAGAACTTGGAAACTTTTTGACCCAATTGAGGTTTTAGTGATTTAAAACATAGAACATATGAGATGATAAATGTAAAGCAAGAAGAATAAAAGACACAAAGGATTTATAGTGGTTCGGCTTAAACCAAGCCTAATCCACTACCTTAGCTCCCACTAAGGATTTTAAACCAATTCACTAAAACCTCATACTTACACAAGTAGGCCCTCTAGCTACACAAGCTAGAAAATACAACCTCCCAATTTAATGGGCCCTCTAGCTACTGCTAGGAAAAATACAACCTCCCAATTTAATGGGCCCTCTAGCTACTGCTAGGAAAAATACAAACAATCGAATAGAGAATCTAAGAGTACAACTCTTAGTTACAATGATCTCTCAAAAATGATACAAGGCTTGAAGTAAATAATTACAAGTGAAGATCGAAGCCTTGAAGAGAGAAAATTAAAGCACAGGCGATTTTAAATACAAATGAGAATAATGGTAAGTTCAAATAATTTCATTCCCGTCCATTAGCCTTCTCTTGATCATCTATGACATGTATATATAAGTGTCCCACAAAGTTGAAGAGAAATATAGTCGTTTGGAGCCGTTGGGATTTGAAAAAATAGCCGTTAGAGATTTCTGCGAAAAGAAATAGTCGACAGAAGAAATGCATAGTTGACTATTTTTACAAGTAAAGCAAGAAATAGTCAACAGAAAAAACGAATAGTCGACTATCTTATAACAAAAAAATTTCAATAGTCGACAGATGCACTTGCATAGTCGACAGATGCAGAAATTGTTAGAACGGGAGATGCTATGGCACACACCAAGAGGGGGGTGAATTGGTTATTTTAAAACTTAATTGATAGAACTTGAAAAACTTTTTAATACAGGTTGAAGTTTTAATGATTTAAAATGTGAAGCATATAAAATGACAAATGTGAATCAAGTGAGGAATTAATGAATGCTTGGAAAGATAAAGATGATTTAAAGAACACAAGCACACAAGAACACCAAGATTTATAGTGGTTCGGCTTAACCCAAGCCTAATCTACTACCTTAGCTCCTCACTAAGAATTTTTCAAACCATCCACTAAAACCCCCTACTTAAACCAAGTAGGTCCTCTAGTCCGAGACTAGGAATTACAAAACCTCCCACTCAAATGGGCCCTCTAGCTATACAAGCTAGGAAAACAAGAAATATATAATTGGAGAGAATCTAAGAGATGAATCTCTTAGTTACAATGTCTCTCAAAAATGAAAAACAAGGCTTAACAATAAATTTACAATGATAGAACAGCCAAGCCTTGGAGAGAAAAATGAAACAATGAAAGCCCAAACACTGTAAGCTCGAATAAAACTATTTGCAATTGCTAGATCATCTCGTTTCCGTCCATTAGCCACTCTTTGATCATCCATGAGTTGTATATATAAGCATCCATAAAGATTGAAGAAGAAACTAGCCGTTTTTGTGACCGTTGGAGTTGAAAAACTAGCCGTTATAAAATTCTGTGAAACACAATAGTCGACAGAGAAAAGGATTAGTTGACTATTTTTACATGTAAAGCAAGAAATAGTCGACAGACAAAACGAATAGTCGACTATTTTAAAACACAAAATTTCAATAGTCGACAGACACATTCCAATAGTCGACAGATGCTGAAATATGAAGAATTTTTTGAAATTTATGAACAAAAATAGTCCACAAATCAGAAGGCATAGTCGACTATTTTTACTCGATAGTCGACAGATGCTAAAATAGTTGACAGATGCTTGAATAGTCGACAGAACAATCAAAATAGTCGACTATTTCAAAGCATAGTCAATAGAATGAACCTGATAGTCGACTATTGATAGCATGCATATTTATGCTATATTTTGGCATTTCAACTCAATCTTATTACACAATTTGAAGTAATTTTGCTAATCTTTCATTGTTTCTATTTTATGATACTTCAAATTGTCCTTACACTATTTTCTATCTTACTTCTATGAATCCAAGCTAGAGAAGCAGCTGGAATAGCCTGAACTTGTTGTTTATGCATTTATACAGGCAAGCAAGCGTTCTTTAATGACATTCTGGTATCAACCTACATTATAGCATCAATGGTTTGCGAAATGGAAACTGAAAATGTAGAAGAAATGGACATTGAAGTTGTCTCTTCAATGTGGCCTGAAGATATGAATGAAGCTGGGAAGCAATTCAATATAGAAAGGCCTGGAGCAACATCGTTTGGAGGAAGAAAGCTATGGTGGTGATAAACGCCCAGTTTCTATATTGGATGATGTTTACGACATTTGGCCTAAGGTTCCTCGGAGGAGAAATGATGGGCTGTTCAATTCTACTGTTTTGGGCTACATTTGGGCTGCTCGTTTTTGTTGTCTTGGGCTCATATCTGTTGGGCTAGGCTAGGCCCAACCCTAGCCTTCCTAGGTCTTCATTTCTTGGCCATGTATTTAAGGCCTCTTAGCACTTATTTCCAGAGGAGATAGAGAGGAGAATTCTGGCCGTTTTTCAGATTGTAGCATTTTTCTGTTTTCTCCATTTTGTTTCCATTTTGTCTTCCTTGCTGCAATGAAAGGCTAAGGCTATTGTAACTGGTTGTGTATCTTGAACCCTTGTGGAATCTGAGTCCCGGATGAACTACAAAAACCTGGTTTGTTTGTTTTAATCTTATTCATTTCCATTTCTGTTTAGTTTGAACAGATTTTGGAATGCATGAAGTTCATGGCAGGTTTGTGTGAATTTACATGGATTCATTTTCTGTTAAATGCTTAAGAGAATAGAGTGTTGTAGCTGGTTGGTATAACATCTCGGAAATGAATATAATGTGCTTGAATGGTTGTTCTTGCATAGCTTCGGATGGGTTGAATAGAGAATGAATGGCTGCATTTTGTTTATAAGAGATTTCTGTATTCATTTTGTTGTTCCAATCATTCTAATCCTTGGACGGTTGTTGGGGATGCTTTGAGTTTGATATCCAGAGATTATAACATCTAACAAACCAAGATCTATAGGTTGGACAAGGAAGATTTCACATAGGGGATAAATACACAACTGGTTGCTCTCTATTTACTGATTTTCATCTATATTTGTGTTTCTGTTTTGTTACTTAATTTTCTGTCAAAATCCCCCCTTAAACAAAATGTTGTGACGTTTATATTGGTTCTCCATGTGGTAGAAGAAAGTGAGGCTCCTTGTGAGAGACGACCTAGGGTGCACTTTGCTGCAAACTAGAGAAGGATAATCTAATTTTGGAGTGGTTCGACAACTGCTCGACTAGAATTTTGGCGCCGTTGCCGGGGAGCCAAGTTTTTCTTCTAAAAACATAGAGGACCGACCCTATTTTCTGTTTGTTTTGTTCTCTTGTTTGAGTGTTTCGTTTGTTTTTTGTTCTCGGTGATAAGGTTATCAGTTGTTGCTCACAACTTGAAGAGCTATTATGTTCTGTTCTTGAGATAAACTGATAGCAAGCAGCAACAGAAAATCCTTATTTGCCTTTTCGATTTTATTTTTGTGTGTATGTATTCTCCTTTTCTGTTTTATTGTCTCTAAACGATTTTTGAACAAAGAAGTGGCTGTTGGAGAGGGCTGCACAACCTTGCAACTGGAAAAGAAACCCTGCAGCAACTGAAAAAGCGAAAAAACAAAATACCTTGTGTTTGTTGTGCTCTCTTTTCAGTATCACTACTTCTCTTTTCAGTATCACTACCTTGTGTCCTTGTGCTCTTTTCAGAACCACTACCTCGTGTTCTTGTATGGTCTTCACAGCAAGCTCACAGCAAGCAAGTAGACTATCCAACAAAAAAATCGAAAAGGGGCTGCAGCAGATCAGATCAGGGCTCCACCTTTCTGCCTCTGACAGCAAATCACTTGACCAAGAGCATATTCTGTTTTTCTTTTTCACTTTTTCATTTTATTCTCTCTCTTTTAAAATTCCTTTTAAGTCTTTACCTTCTCCATTAATCCTCCTTTTCGTTTGGCAGAGAAAGGCACCAGCTGCTGCAACCAAGAGCAGATCAGTTTTGGCAGCCTCCCATTTGACAGCAATTTTGACCACCTCCATGACAGATAGCAAGATTTAAGGATTGAGCTCGAGATACCGGTTCTACCCTCTTGCTTTCTCATCCTTACTTGATATTCTTTCAATTCCATGTGCCCCCCTTGATGTTTTCTTGCATATAGAGTGGTTTTTGAAGCAAAATAGGAGGCAGTTTTGAAAAAAAATCAGTTTTCTGGGTACTGTTCACAGTTTTCAACTTGCTCCGATTGAGCTGATTTTTGGTGTCCAAAGAAATGGGGATGTGGGGATCAAGACTCACAGTTTTGCCATGACAAGAGCCTTTTTTGGCCAAATTCGAACGTTTAGACCACTTTTTAGGCCATTTTGTGTTTCTCAGTGGCTAATTTTGTGTGGTTTTAAGTGTTTTTAGGTCTCTCAGTGTTTTTGTGTTGAAATTTTGTGAAAAATTGCATAAAAAAATCATCTAAGGGCTTCTTGTTTCATATGTTTTTTGTTTTTGTGCTTTTGTGTTTTGTGTTTTTGTGTTTTTGTGTTTCTGTTTTTCTGTTTTTGAGTTTTTGAGTTCTTGTTTTGCATAGGCCATTTTGTGTTCTGTTTTTGTGCTAATCTCTAGTGCATGACCAGGTCTTCTAAGGAAAAATTACTTGATTTGGATCTTGAATTAGAGAACACTCTTAGAAGGCAAGCTAGAGAGCTTAAGTCTCGGAATAGGATTGACCCTAATACTTCATCCGAACCTGTTCCAGAATTCATCAATATGGCAGATAATGGAAATGGTAATGGCAATAATGGAAATCATGGTCATTTGGATGGTAGAACCATTAGAGAGCTGGCTGCACCTGATGTGCATTATCAGCCCCTATGTATTCAATACCCACAATTGGATGCTAACTTTGAACTAAAGTCTGGACTGATCCATTTGTTGCCCAAGTTTCATGGTCTTGCAGGAGAGGATCCGCACAAGCATATGAAAGAGGTCCATGTTGTTTGCTCAACCATGCGGCCACAAGGAGTAGATGAAGAACAAATCAAGTTGAGAGCCTTCCCATTCTCACTTGATGGATCAGCCAAGGATTGGTTGTATTACCTGCCACCAGCTGCCATTACCAGCTGGGATGGATTGAAAAGGATCTTCTTGGAAAAATTCTTCCCAGCCTCCAGAACAGCATCAATAAGGAAGGAAATTTGTGGTATAAGGCAGATAAGTGGTGAGACTCTACATGAGTATTGGGAGAGATTCAAGAAGTTATGTTCCAGCTGCCCTCACCATCAGATAAGTGACCAACTCTTAGTTCAATATTTCTATGAAGGTCTAATCCCCATGGACAGGTACTTGGTAGATGCTGCAAGTGGAGGAGCATTGGCAGAGAAGACTCCAGCAGCTGCACAAGAGCTGATATCAAAGATGGCACAAAATGCCCAGCAATTTGGCACCAGAATTAACACTCCTGCAAAAGCCATCAATGAAGTCAGTGTGGCTGCCACTATGGACCAGCAGAGGATAGAAAACAAGCTTGAGGAATTAGCTTCCATGGTTAGGCAGTTGGCATTAGAGAGAAAGCAACCCCAGCAGCAGCTTTGTGGCATTTTCTCCTTGCCATCCCATATAACAGACCAATGCCCACAGTTGCAAGAAAATAATGAGACATGTGCAGGCATCTTTCCTGGTAGACCATTCCAGCACTAGCAACACAGCCAACCACAACCTCCAAACAGATATGATCCATTTTCCTCCACCTACAATCCAGGTTGGAGAGACCATCCGAACCTCAGATATGGAAACCCTTCCAATCAACATGTGCAGCAACAACCATACCATAATCAACCATTTCAGCAGAGGTTCCATCCTTCAAATTCCAGCAACCATGCTCCACCACCAAGGCAGAATCAAGCCATGCAACAAGCACCACCATTACCCAAGTCAGAACCTAGCCTGGATGATCTTATTAAACAACTAGCAGCCAATACACTCCAATTCCAGCAAAAGACAGAAACCACAATTCAAAATTTGGAGACCCAAATAGGCCAGCTAGCCACAAACATCAATGAGTTAAGGAGTCAAGGTTCGGGGCAGCTTCCTTCACAACCAGTTGCCAATCCAAGGGGTAATGTTAGTGCCATCATGCTTCGAAGTGGGAAAGAAGTAATCATCCCAACCCTTCCACCATCATCAAACATGAAGCAGCATGTAGAAGAGCAGCATGTAGAGGGTAGCAAAGAGCAGCAACCATCCTCAGTCCAAGAAGCCAAGCAGCCAAACTCCAGCTATCAAAAACAAGGAGAAGGAGAGTCTTCCAACAAACAGCCCCTGCCATTCCCACATCGAGCAACTCAAAATAAGAAAAGAGCAGAGGTTGAATTAGATAAAGAGATCTTGGAGACATTCCAGAAAGTGGAAATCAACATACCCCTCCTTGAAGCCATCAGACAGATTCCAAAATATGCAAAATTTCTCAAAGATTTGTGTACTCACAAGAGGAAGCTTAAGGGGAATGAGAAGGTCAACCTTGGGAGGAATGTTTCAGCTCTTATCCAACCTGTCATGCCAGCAAAGTGTAAAGATCCAGGGACGTTCTCCATTCCTTGTACTATAGGAGACATGCAATTTAGCAATGCGTTACTAGATTTAGGTGCATCCATTAATGTTATGCCTAACTCTATTTATGCTTCATTGCAGTGTGGTCCTTTGAAGCCAACAGGAGTGGTTGTCCAGCTGGCCAATAGAAGTACTGCACACCCCACTTGAGTCCTAGAAGATGTGCTGGTTAAGGTTAAGGATTTAATATTTCCAGCTGATTTTTATGTTTTGAATATGGAAGATGATAGCACATTTGAGCATGCACCCTTGATATTAGGGAGACCATTCTTAAAAACTGCTAGAACTATTATCAATGTGCATGAGGGTACACTTTCCATGGAATTTGCTGGTAACACAATTAACTTCAAGATACTTGATGCCATGAAATTCCCTGCTGAGGATCATTCCACTTTTCAAGTAAATAGAGTTGACCTGTTAGTAAATGAAGCATGTTTTGAGTCTTCTGATTTAATTGATAAACTCCCCACTGTGCATGAGTTCCCAGATACGATTATTTGTACTGATTGTAGTGATGGAGAGAATCAATGTGCTGCATGCTTAGAGATTGCTGAATTTTTGCATAGGCATGAGTTTGATTTTGATGATAACATTTCCCAAGTGGAAGATAGTGTTGCTGACCTTGTTGAGCAGGTTGATAGTGCTTTGGAGTTAGATTTGCAGTCAAATAGATCAGCCCCCTCTTTGCAGCAACCACCCACCATTCAGTGCAAGCCCTTGCCTCAGCACCTCAAGTATGCATTCTTGGAGAAAGATGAGAAGCTGCCAATCATCATTGCAAACAACTTGCAGCCTGACCAAGAGAGAAAGTTGCTGGATGTGCTAAAAAAGAATAAGGAAGCAATTGGGTGGACTTTAGCGGACATAACTGGAATCAGCCCATCTGTTTGCATGCACCGTATTTTATTGGAGGAATGAGCAAAACCAGCAAGGCAACCTCAAAGAAGACTTAACCCAACCATCCTTGATGTGGTAAAATAGGAGGTAAGTAAATTACTTGCAGCCGGTATTATTTACCCTATTTCTAACAGCAAGTGGGTGAGTCCCGTGCAGGTTGTTCCAAAAAAGACGGGCATCACGGTGGTTCCAAATGAGCAGAATGAGCTTATCCCCATGAGAGTGCAGAACAACTGGAGAGTCTGCATTGATTATAGAAAGTTGAACCAGGCAACCAGAAAGGATCATTTTCCCCTCCCATTCATTGATCAGATGTTGGAGAGATTGGCTGGTAAGTCACACTATTGTTTCCTTGATGGTTTTTCTGGATACTTTCAGATTTGCATAGCCCCAGAGGATCAAGAGAAGACCACCTTCACCTGCCCCTTTGGCACATTCGCTTATAGAAGAATGCCTTTCGGTCTATGTAATGCTCCAGGTACCTTTCAGCGATGCATGGTAAGTATATTTTCAGATTTTCTAGAGCATTGCATGGAAGTGTTCATGGATGATTTTTCAGTTTATGACACTTCTTTTGATGATTGCTTGGTTAGCTTGGGTAGAGTCCTAGAGAGATGCATTGAAAAGAACCTTGTTTTAAATTTTGAAAAATGTCATTTCATGGTAGAACAAGGAATTGTTTTAGGGCATGTTCTGTCTAAGAAGGGTATAGAAGTGGATCGGTCTAAAGTTGATGTTATTGCTTCGTTGCCTTACCCCACCTCTGTGAAGGAGGTGCGTTCTTTCCTTGGCCATGCAGGATTTTACAGGAGGTTCATCAAGGATTTCAGCAAGATTGCACTTCCACTTTCCCACCTTCTCCAGAAAGAAGTGACCTTCCACTTTGATGAGCAGTGCAAGCGGGCATTTGAGGAACTGAAGAGTCGATTGATTTCTCCACCCATCATACAGCCACCCGACTGGGAGTTGCCCTTCGAGTTGATGTGCGACGCCTCCAACTTTGCAGTGGGTGCCGTCCTTTCCCAGCGTGTGGAGAAGAAATCCCATGTCATAGCCTACGCTTCGCGTACATTGGATGCGGCACAGTCTAATTATACCACTACGGAAAAAGAGCTCTTGTCTATTGTTTTTGCATTGGATAAATTTAGATCCTATTTACTTGGTTCTAAAGTTATTGTCTTTTCTGACCATGCAGCTCTTAGGTACCTCTTGAAGAAACCTGATGCCAAACCTCGTTTGATAAGGTGGATGCTCTTGCTCCAAGAATTTGACATTGAGATCAAGGATAAAAGTGGAGTAGAGAACTTGGTAGCCGACCACCTCAGTCGCATTCCTTCCACCTCAGATCCATCCGTCATGGACTCCCAGCCTATCAGGGATGATTTCCCAGATGAGTTATTATACCACATTCATGGTGTTGAGCCCTGGTATGCTGATTTGGTAAATTATTTAGTTGCTTCTGAATTACCTGCATATTTTAAGAAGGAACAACTAAATAAATTTAAGAGTCAGGCTCGGTATTATGTGTGGGAAGATCCCTATCTGTGGCGCATGTGTAGTGACCAGGTCATCAGGAGATGTGTGCCTAACCATGAGTTTGCATCTGTCTTAAATTTTTGTCACACACTTGCATGTGGTGGTCACTTTGGTCCCCAACGTACAGCTAGGAAAGTCCTAGATCCTGGATTATATTGGCCTTCACTCTTTAAGGATTCATACGAGTTCTGTAAGAATTGCACACGTTGCCAACACACAGGCACTATATCACGTAGGAATGAAATGCCTCAAAAACCCTTATTGTTTTGTGAAATCTTTGATGTTTGGGGCATTGACTTCATGGGTCCATTTCCTGTGTCATTTGGTTATGTGTACATCCTGTTAGCTGTGGATTATGTTTCTAAGTGGGTGGAAGCTAAAGCCACCAGGACTGATGATGCTTCTGTGGTTGCAGATTTTGTTCGTTCTCACATCTTTTACAGGTTTGGCATGCCCAGGGCCATCATCAGCGACCAAGGATCCCACTTTTGCAATAGAAAGATAGACACCCTATTTCGTAAGTATGGGGTAATACACAAAGTGGCGACTCCTTATCATCCACAGACTAATGGGCAAGCTGAAGTCTCAAATAGGGAGATCAAGCAGATTTTGGAGAAGACTGTCCAGCCTAATAGGAAAGACTGGAGCATGAGATTAGAAGATACGCTATGGGCCTACCGCACTGCCTACAAAACCCCCATCGGCATGTCCCCTTACAGGTTGGTTTTTGGAAAAGCGTGTCACCTGCCGGTGGAAGTGGAGCATAAGGCATATTGGGCAGTGAAGCAATGCAATATGGACATCAGTGAAGCGGGGCCCCAAAGAAAGCTCCAACTTCAAGAGCTTGAGGAGATTAGGATGGACGCATATGAGAACTCACACATCTATAAGGAGAAGACCAAGGCTGTGCATGACAAGCATATTGTGAGGAAGACATTCGAAGTTGGCCAGAAAGTTCTGCTATACAATTCCCGTCTCAAGTTGATGCCAGGTAAGTTACGTTCCCATTGGACTGGTCCTTTCATAGTTATTCATGTTTTTCCCTTTGGTGCAGTTGCAATCAAGGACGAGTCCAATGCAAAGCAATTCACAGTGAACGGGCAGCGACTTAAGCCATTCTACGAGAGCTTTCAGGAGCATATTGTGGAGGAGCTGCATCTCCTCAACGCCACCTCCATTTGATACATCAGGCTGTTTCTCTCTCCCTAATACTTTACATTTACTTGTCCTATTCTTGGTTGGAATTGCATGTTTACATTGAGGGCAATGTAAAGTCCAAGTATGGGGGGGTAGCATTCTTATTTTTGCAGCAATTTCTTTATCTTTTCATATTTCTTTTTCCTTAGGTCTAGTTGAGTCTATTTTGTGTGGAAATGCAAGTTAAGCAATTAAGTCTAAAAGAACCCAGCATGATTAGAACTTCAATCTTATCTTCCTTGATTTTGAGTGACTTGGCAATGAGTTTGATTTGATAGATTGATTGGGTAGTCTACAGCCATGAGGATTTTGAGCCTATTGTTTTTCTTGTGTGTGCATTCACTTATCATGATCTCCACTCTAGAACTTGTTTTGATTCTTGGTTGAGGCTATATTTGTTCATGCATGACTCAAACATGATTAAGGCATTCTTTCTTGTCCCCATTTGACCATTTTGTTATTTAAAAAAAAAAAAAAAATCAATCAATCCCTTTCGCTTGCCACTTAGAGCCATCATTCTTACCCTTCATTTTCATACACCTTTTTGGACCTTCCAACCTTAGGAAGAGGAATATTAAGTGCATTCTAGAGAGAGAGATTGAATTCATCAAGCAAGACATAAGGCCAAAGGCCATTTGCATCCATGAAAAAGAAAAGAAAAAAAAAAAAAAAGCAAGCAAAGGATAGAACGATGAGAAGGAGCGTAAAACGCACTCACCTTCTCTTTCAAAAAAAAAAAAATGAATGAAAAAAATTGATGAGAAAAAGAAGAAAGCAAAGTTGAGATGGAGCGTAAAACGCACTCAACCGAATAAAGATGCAATGTTTTTCATAATGCTTGGAAATTCTATCTCTTGATCTTGGAGTTGCATGAAATGCTTTCTCAACCTAAGGCATTTTTTTCCTTCATTGTTGTCTTTCCATTTCTTTCTACCCCACATTACAACCCTGAATAAGTCCTTTTGATTTGTGTCATGCATGTGGCATGGATAGTGGAGATTGAGAAGATAAACAAGCTGATGGTAGTGGAATTGTGATTAAGTGAATTTGAGCGAAACAGTCACCACCACCTCTTGAGAGATTTTTGAGCATACACTTGTCCTGTGAGAGGCTTCTACTTTTGATTTGTCTTATTGAATGAATTTCCATGTCACTTGTTTTCTTGGAAGTAAAGGAAAGATGATCTTTGAATGATGAATTCTTAAAGACTTACCTTGCATCTGATTTGTGTTTTTCCACGTTTTTATTTTTGAGTCATAGAATCTAGTGTTTTGCCCAGGAGTGCAAAAGTATAAGTATGGGGGAGTTGATAGCATGCATATTTATGCTATATTTTGGCATTTCACCTCAATCTTATTACACAATTTGAAGTAATTTTGCTAATCTTTCATTGTTTCTATTTTATGATACTTCAAATTGTCCTTACACTATTTTCTACCTTACTTCTATGAATCCAAGCTAGAGAAGCAGCTGGAATAGCCTGAACTTGTTGTTTATGCATTTATACAGGCAAGCAAGCGTTCTTTAATGACATTCTGGTATCAACCTACATTATAGCATCAATGGTTTGCGAAATGGAAACTGAAAATGTAGAAGAAATGGACATTGAAGTTGTCTCTTCAATGTGGCCTGAAGATATGAATGAAGCTGGGAAGCAATTCAATATAGAAAGGCCTGGAGCAACATCGTTTGGAGGAAGAAAGCTATGGTGGTGATAAACGCCCAGTTTCTATATTGGATGATGTTTACGACATTTGGCCTAAGGTTCCTCGGAGGAGAAATGATGGGCTGTTCAATTCTACTGTTTTGGGCTACATTTGGGCTGCTCGTTTTTGTTGTCTTGGGCTCATATCTGTTGGGCTAGGCTAGGCCCAACCCTAGCCTTCCTAGGTCTTCATTTCTTGGCCATGTATTTAAGGCCTCTTAGCACTTATTTCCAGAGGAGATAGAGAGGAGAATTCTGGCCGTTTTTCAGATTGTAGCATTTTTCTGTTTTCTCCATTTTGTTTCCATTTTGTCTTCCTTGCTGCAATGAAAGGCTAAGGCTATTGTAACTGGTTGTGTATCTTGAACCCTTGTGGAATCTGAGTCCCGGATGAACTACAAAAACCTGGTTTGTTTGTTTTAATCTTATTCATTTCCATTTCTGTTTAGTTTGAACAGATTTTGGAATGCATGAAGTTCATGGCAGGTTTGTGTGAATTTACATGGATTCATTTTCTGTTAAATGCTTAAGAGAATAGAGTGTTGTAGCTGGTTGGTATAACATCTCGGAAATGAATATAATGTGCTTGAATGGTTGTTCTTGCATAGCTTCGGATGGGTTGAATAGAGAATGAATGGCTGCATTTTGTTTATAAGAGATTTCTGTATTCATTTTGTTGTTCCAATCATTCTAATCCTTGGACGGTTGTTGGGGATGCTTTGAGTTTGATATCCAGAGATTATAACATCTAACAAACCAAGATCTATAGGTTGGACAAGGAAGATTTCACATAGGGGATAAATACACAACTGGTTGCTCTCTATTTACTGATTTTCATCTATATTTGTGTTTCTGTTTTGTTACTTAATTTTCTGTCAAAATCCCCCCTTAAACAAAATGTTGTGACGTTTATATTGGTTCTCCATGTGGTAGAAGAAAGTGAGGCTCCTTGTGAGAGACGACCTAGGGTGCACTTTGCTGCAAACTAGAGAAGGATAATCTAATTTTGGAGTGGTTCGACAACTGTTCGACTAGAATTTTGGCGCCGTTGCCGGGGAGCCAAGTTTTTCTTCTAAAAACATAGAGGACCGACCCTATTTTCTGTTTGTTTTGTTCTCTTGTTTGAGTGTTTCGTTTGTTTTTTGTTCTCGGTGATAAGGTTATCAGTTGTTGCTCACAACTTGAAGAGCTATTATGTTCTGTTCTTGAGATAAACTGATAGCAAGCAGCAACAGAAAATCCTTATTTGCCTTTTCGATTTTATTTTTGTGTGTATGTATTCTCCTTTTCTGTTTTATTGTCTCTAAACGATTTTTGAACAAAGAAGTGGCTGTTGGAGAGGGCTGCACAACCTTGCAACTGGAAAAGAAACCCTGCAGCAACTGAAAAAGCGAAAAAACAAAATACCTTGTGTTTGTTGTGCTCTCTTTTCAGTATCACTACTTCTCTTTTCAGTATCACTACCTTGTGTCCTTGTGCTCTTTTCAGAACCACTACCTCGTGTTCTTGTATGGTCTTCACAGCAAGCTCACAGCAAGCAAGTAGACTATCCAACAAAAAAATCGAAAAGGGGCTGCAGCAGATCAGATCAGGGCTCCACCTTTCTGCCTCTGACAGCAAATCACTTGACCAAGAGCATATTCTGTTTTTCTTTTTCACTTTTTCATTTTATTCTCTCTCTTTTAAAATTCCTTTTAAGTCTTTACCTTCTCCATTAATCCTCCTTTTCGTTTGGCAGAGAAAGGCACCAGCTGCTGCAACCAAGAGCAGATCAGTTTTGGCAGCCTCCCATTTGACAGCAATTTTGACCACCTCCATGACAGATAGCAAGATTTAAGGATTGAGCTCGAGATACCGGTTCTACCCTCTTGCTTTCTCATCCTTACTTGATATTCTTTCAATTCCATGTGCCCCCCTTGATGTTTTCTTGCATATAGAGTGGTTTTTGAAGCAAAATAGGAGGCAGTTTTGAAAAAAAATCAGTTTTCTGGGTACTGTTCACAGTTTTCAACTTGCTCCGATTGAGCTGATTTTTGGTGTCCAAAGAAATGGGGATGTGGGGATCAAGACTCACAGTTTTGCCATGACAAGAGCCTTTTTTGGCCAAATTCGAACGTTTAGACCACTTTTTAGGCCATTTTGTGTTTCTCAGTGGCTAATTTTGTGTGGTTTTAAGTGTTTTTAGGTCTCTCAGTGTTTTTGTGTTGAAATTTTGTGAAAAATTGCATAAAAAAATCATCTAAGGGCTTCTTGTTTCATATGTTTTTTGTTTTTGTGCTTTTGTGTTTTGTGTTTTTGTGTTTTTGTGTTTCTGTTTTTCTGTTTTTGAGTTTTTGAGTTCTTGTTTTGCATAGGCCATTTTGTGTTCTGTTTTTGTGCTAATCTCTAGTGCATGACCAGGTCTTCTAAGGAAAAATTACTTGATTTGGATCTTGAATTAGAGAACACTCTTAGAAGGCAAGCTAGAGAGCTTAAGTCTCGGAATAGGATTGACCCTAATACTTCATCCGAACCTGTTCCAGAATTCATCAATATGGCAGATAATGGAAATGGTAATGGCAATAATGGAAATCATGGTCATTTGGATGGTAGAACCATTAGAGAGCTGGCTGCACCTGATGTGCATTATCAGCCCCTATGTATTCAATACCCACAATTGGATGCTAACTTTGAACTAAAGTCTGGACTGATCCATTTGTTGCCCAAGTTTCATGGTCTTGCAGGAGAGGATCCGCACAAGCATATGAAAGAGGTCCATGTTGTTTGCTCAACCATGCGGCCACAAGGAGTAGATGAAGAACAAATCAAGTTGAGAGCCTTCCCATTCTCACTTGATGGATCAGCCAAGGATTGGTTGTATTACCTGCCACCAGCTGCCATTACCAGCTGGGATGGATTGAAAAGGATCTTCTTGGAAAAATTCTTCCCAGCCTCCAGAACAGCATCAATAAGGAAGGAAATTTGTGGTATAAGGCAGATAAGTGGTGAGACTCTACATGAGTATTGGGAGAGATTCAAGAAGTTATGTTCCAGCTGCCCTCACCATCAGATAAGTGACCAACTCTTAGTTCAATATTTCTATGAAGGTCTAATCCCCATGGACAGGTACTTGGTAGATGCTGCAAGTGGAGGAGCATTGGCAGAGAAGACTCCAGCAGCTGCACAAGAGCTGATATCAAAGATGGCACAAAATGCCCAGCAATTTGGCACCAGAATTAACACTCCTGCAAAAGCCATCAATGAAGTCAGTGTGGCTGCCACTATGGACCAGCAGAGGATAGAAAACAAGCTTGAGGAATTAGCTTCCATGGTTAGGCAGTTGGCATTAGAGAGAAAGCAACCCCAGCAGCAGCTTTGTGGCATTTTCTCCTTGCCATCCCATATAACAGACCAATGCCCACAGTTGCAAGAAAATAATGAGACATGTGCAGGCATCTTTCCTGGTAGACCATTCCAGCACCAGCAACACAGCCAACCACAACCTCCAAACAGATATGATCCATTTTCCTCCACCTACAATCCAGGTTGGAGAGACCATCCGAACCTCAGATATGGAAACCCTTCCAATCAACATGTGCAGCAACAGCCATACCATAATCAACCATTTCAGCAGAGGTTCCATCCTTCAAATTCCAGCAACCATGCTCCACCACCAAGGCAGAATCAAGCCATGCAACAAGCACCACCATTACCCAAGTCAGAACCTAGCCTGGATGATCTTATTAAACAACTAGCAGCCAATACACTCCAATTCCAGCAAAAGACAGAAACCACAATTCAAAATTTGGAGACCCAAATAGGCCAGCTAGCCACAAACATCAATGAGTTAAGGAGTCAAGGTTCGGGGCAGCTTCCTTCACAACCAGTTGCCAATCCAAGGGGTAATGTTAGTGCCATCATGCTTCGAAGTGGGAAAGAAGTAATCATCCCAACCCTTTCACCATCATCAAACATGAAGCAGCATGTAGAAGAGCAGCATGTAGAGGGTAGCAAAGAGCAGCAACCATCCTCAGTCCAAGAAGCCAAGCAGCCAAACTCCAGCTATCAAAAACAAGGAGAAGGAGAGTCTTCCAACAAACAGCCCCTGCCATTCCCACATCGAGCAACTCAAAATAAGAAAAGAGCAGAGGTTGAATTAGATAAAGAGATCTTGGAGACATTCCAGAAAGTGGAAATCAACATACCCCTCCTTGAAGCCATCAGACAGATTCCAAAATATGCAAAATTTCTCAAAGATTTGTGTACTCACAAGAGGAAGCTTAAGGGGAATGAGAAGGTCAACCTTGGGAGGAATGTTTCAGCTCTTATCCAACCTGTCATGCCAGCAAAGTGTAAAGATCCAGGGACGTTCTCCATTCCTTGTACTATAGGAGACATGCAATTTAGCAATGCGTTACTAGATTTAGGTGCATCCATTAATGTTATGCCTAACTCTATTTATGCTTCATTGCAGTGTGGTCCTTTGAAGCCAACAGGAGTGGTTGTCCAGCTGGCCAATAGAAGTACTGCACACCCCACTTGAGTCCTAGAAGATGTGCTGGTTAAGGTTAAGGATTTAATATTTCCAGCTGATTTTTATGTTTTGAATATGGAAGATGATAGCACATTTGAGCATGCACCCTTGATATTAGGGAGACCATTCTTAAAAACTGCTAGAACTATTATCAATGTGCATGAGGGTACACTTTCCATGGAATTTGCTGGTAACACAATTAACTTCAAGATACTTGATGCCATGAAATTCCCTGCTGAGGATCATTCCACTTTTCAAGTAAATAGAGTTGACCTGTTAGTAAATGAAGCATGTTTTGAGTCTTCTGATTTAATTGATAAACTCCCCACTGTGCATGAGTTCCCAGATACGATTATTTGTACTGATTGTAGTGATGGAGAGAATCAATGTGCTGCATGCTTAGAGATTGCTGAATTTTTGCATAGGCATGAGTTTGATTTTGATGATAACATTTCCCAAGTGGAAGATAGTGTTGCTGACCTTGTTGAGCAGGTTGATAGTGCTTTGGAGTTAGATTTGCAAGCAAATAGATCAGCCCCCTCTTTGCAGCAACCACCCACCATTCAGTGCAAGCCCTTGCCTCAGCACCTCAAGTATGCATTCTTGGAGAAAGATGAGAAGCTGCCAATCATCATTGCAAACAACTTGCAGCCTGACCAAGAGAGAAAGTTGCTGGATGTGCTAAAAAAGAATAAGGAAGCAATTGGGTGGACTTTAGCGGACATAACTGGAATCAGCCCATCTGTTTGCATGCACCGTATTTTATTGGAGGAAGGAGCAAAACCAGCAAGGCAACCTCAAAGAAGACTTAACCCAACCATCCTTGATGTGGTAAAATAGGAGGTAAGTAAATTACTTGCAGCCGGTATTATTTACCCTATTTCTAACAGCAAGTGGGTGAGTCCCGTGCAGGTTGTTCCAAAAAAGACGGGCATCACGGTGGTTCCAAATGAGCAGAATGAGCTTATCCCCATGAGAGTGCAGAACAACTGGAGAGTCTGCATTGATTATAGAAAGCTGAACCAGGCAACCAGAAAGGATCATTTTCCCCTCCCATTCATTGATCAGATGTTGGAGAGATTGGCTGGTAAGTCACACTATTGTTTCCTTGATGGTTTTTCTGGATACTTTCAGATTTGCATAGCCCCAGAGGATCAAGAGAAGACCACCTTCACCTGCCCCTTTGGCACATTCGCTTATAGAAGAATGCCTTTCGGTCTATGTAATGCTCCAGGTACCTTTCAGCGATGCATGGTAAGTATATTTTCAGATTTTCTAGAGCATTGCATGGAAGTGTTCATGGATGATTTTTCAGTTTATGGCACTTCTTTTGATGATTGCTTGGTTAGCTTGGGTAGAGTCCTAGAGAGATGCATTGAAAAGAACCTTGTTTTAAATTTTGAAAAATGTCATTTCATGGTAGAACAAGGAATTGTTTTAGGGCATGTTCTGTCTAAGAAGGGTATAGAAGTGGATCGGTCTAAAGTTGATGTTATTGCTTCGTTGCCTTACCCCACCTCTGTGAAGGAGGTGCGTTCTTTCCTTGGCCATGCAGGATTTTACAGGAGGTTCATCAAGGATTTCAGCAAGATTGCACTTCCACTTTCCCACCTTCTCCAGAAAGAAGTGACCTTCCACTTTGATGAGCAGTGCAAGCGGGCATTTGAGGAACTGAAGAGTCGATTGATTTCTCCACCCATCATACAGCCACCCGACTGGGAGTTGCCCTTCGAGTTGATGTGCGACGCCTCCAACTTTGCAGTGGGTGCCGTCCTTTCCCAGCGTGTGGAGAAGAAATCCCATGTCATAGCCTACGCTTCGCGTACATTGGATGCGGCACAGTCTAATTATACCACTACGGAAAAAGAGCTCTTGTCTATTGTTTTTGCATTGGATAAATTTAGATCCTATTTACTTGGTTCTAAAGTTATTGTCTTTTCTGACCATGCAGCTCTTAGGTACCTCTTGAAGAAACCTGATGCCAAACCTCGTTTGATAAGGTGGATGCTCTTGCTCCAAGAATTTGACATTGAGATCAAGGATAAAAGTGGAGTAGAGAACTTGGTAGCCGACCACCTCAGTCGCATTCCTTCCACCTCAGATCCATCCGTCATGGACTCCCAGCCTATCAGGGATGATTTCCCAGATGAGTTATTATACCACATTCATGGTGTTGAGCCCTGGTATGCTGATTTGGTAAATTATTTAGTTGCTTCTGAATTACCTGCATATTTTAAGAAGGAACAACTAAATAAATTTAAGAGTCAGGCTCGGTATTATGTGTGGGATGATCCCTATCTGTGGCGCATGTGTAGTGACCAGGTCATCAGGAGATGTGTGCCTAACCATGAGTTTGCATCTGTCTTAAATTTTTGTCACACACTTGCATGTGGTGGTCACTTTGGTCCCCAACGTACAGCTAGGAAAGTCCTAGATCCTGGATTATATTGGCCTTCACTCTTTAAGGATTCATACGAGTTCTGTAAGAATTGCACACGTTGCCAACACACAGGCACTATATCACGTAGGAATGAAATGCCTCAAAAACCCTTATTGTTTTGTGAAATCTTTGATGTTTGGGGCATTGACTTCATGGGTCCATTTCCTGTGTCATTTGGTTATGTGTACATCCTGTTAGCTGTGGATTATGTTTCTAAGTGGGTGGAAGCTAAAGCCACCAGGACTGATGATGCTTCTGTGGTTGCAGATTTTGTTCGTTCTCACATCTTTTACAGGTTTGGCATGCCCAGGGCCATCATCAGCGACCAAGGATCCCACTTTTGCAATAGAAAGATAGACACCCTATTTCGTAAGTATGGGGTAATACACAAAGTGGCGACTCCTTATCATCCACAGACTAATGGGCAAGCTGAAGTCTCAAATAGGGAGATCAAGCAGATTTTGGAGAAGACTGTCCAGCCTAATAGGAAAGACTGGAGCATGAGATTAGAAGATACGCTATGGGCCTACCGCACTGCCTACAAAACCCCCATCGGCATGTCCCCTTACAGGTTGGTTTTTGGAAAAGCGTGTCACCTGCCGGTGGAAGTGGAGCATAAGGCATATTGGGCAGTGAAGCAATGCAATATGGACATCAGTGAAGCGGGGCCCCAAAGAAAGCTCCAACTTCAAGAGCTTGAGGAGATTAGGATGGACGCATATGAGAACTCACACATCTATAAGGAGAAGACCAAGGCTGTGCATGACAAGCATATTGTGAGGAAGACATTCGAAGTTGGCCAGAAAGTTCTGCTATACAATTCCCGTCTCAAGTTGATGCCAGGTAAGTTACGTTCCCATTGGACTGGTCCTTTCATAGTTATTCATGTTTTTCCCTTTGGTGCAGTTGCAATCAAGGACGAGTCCAATGCAAAGCAATTCACAGTGAACGGGCAGCGACTTAAGCCATTCTACGAGAGCTTTCAGGAGCATATTGTGGAGGAGCTGCATCTCCTCAACGCCACCTCCATTTGATACATCAGGCTGTTTCTCTCTCCCTAATACTTTACATTTACTTGTCCTATTCTTGGTTGGAATTGCATGTTTACATTGAGGGCAATGTAAAGTCCAAGTATGGGGGGGTAGCATTCTTATTTTTGCAGCAATTTCTTTATCTTTTCATATTTCTTTTTCCTTAGGTCTAGTTGAGTCTATTTTGTGTGGAAATGCAAGTTAAGCAATTAAGTCTAAAAGAACCCAGCATGATTAGAACTTCAATCTTATCTTCCTTGATTTTGAGTGACTTGGCAATGAGTTTGATTTGATAGATTGATTGGGTAGTCTACAGCCATGAGGATTTTGAGCCTATTGTTTTTCTTGTGTGTGCATTCACTTATCATGATCTCCACTCTAGAACTTGTTTTGATTCTTGGTTGAGGCTATATTTGTTCATGCATGACTCAAACATGATTAAGGCATTCTTTCTTGTCCCCATTTGACCATTTTGTTATTTAAAAAAAAAAAAAATCAATCAATCCCTTTCGCTTGCCACTTAGAGCCATCATTCTTACCCTTCATTTTCATACACCTTTTTGGACCTTCCAACCTTAGGAAGAGGAATATTAAGTGCATTCTAGAGAGAGAGATTGAATTCATCAAGCAAGACATAAGGCCAAAGGCCATTTGCATCCATGAAAAAGAAAAGAAAAAAAAAAAAAAAGCAAGCAAAGGATAGAACGATGAGAAGGAGCGTAAAACGCACTCACCTTCTCTTTCAAAAAAAAAAAAAATGAATGAAAAAAATTGATGAGAAAAAGAAGAAAGCAAAGTTGAGATGGAGCGTAAAACGCACTCAACCGAATAAAGATGCAATGTTTTTCATAATGCTTGGAAATTCTATCTCTTGATCTTGGAGTTGCATGAAATGCTTTCTCAACCTAAGGCATTTTTTTCCTTCATTGTTGTCTTTCCATTTCTTTCTACCCCACATTACAACCCTGAATAAGTCCTTTTGATTTGTGTCATGCATGTGGCATGGATAGTGGAGATTGAGAAGATAAACAAGCTGATGGTAGTGGAATTGTGATTAAGTGAATTTGAGCGAAACAGTCACCACCACCTCTTGAGAGATTTTTGAGCATACACTTGTCCTGTGAGAGGCTTCTACTTTTGATTTGTCTTATTGAATGAATTGCCATGTCACTTGTTTTCTTGGAAGTAAAGGAAAGATGATCTTTGAATGATGAATTCTTAAAGACTTACCTTGCATCTGATTTGTGTTTTTCCACGTTTTTATTTTTGAGTCATAGAATCTAGTGTTTTGCCCAGGAGTGCAAAAGTATAAGTATGGGGGAGTTGATAGCATGCATATTTATGCTATATTTTGGCATTTCACCTCAATCTTATTACACAATTTGAAGTAATTTTGCTAATCTTTCATTGTTTCTATTTTATGATACTTCAAATTGTCCTTACACTATTTTCTACCTTACTTCTATGAATCCAAGCTAGAGAAGCAGCTGGAATAGCCTGAACTTGTTGTTTATGCATTTATACAGGCAAGCAAGCGTTCTTTAATGACATTCTGGTATCAACCTACATTATAGCATCAATGGTTTGCGAAATGGAAACTGAAAATGTAGAAGAAATGGACATTGAAGTTGTCTCTTCAATGTGGCCTGAAGATATGAATGAAGCTGGGAAGCAATTCAATATAGAAAGGCCTGGAGCAACATCGTTTGGAGGAAGAAAGCTATGGTGGTGATAAACGCCCAGTTTCTATATTGGATGATGTTTACGACATTTGGCCTAAGGTTCCTCGGAGGAGAAATGATGGGCTGTTCAATTCTACTGTTTTGGGCTACATTTGGGCTGCTCGTTTTTGTTGTCTTGGGCTCATATCTGTTGGGCTAGGCTAGGCCCAATCCTAGCCTTCCTAGGTCTTCATTTCTTGGCCATGTATTTAAGGCCTCTTAGCACTTATTTCCAGAGGAGATAGAGAGGAGAATTCTGGCCGTTTTTCAGATTGTAGCATTTTTCTGTTTTCTCCATTTTGTTTCCATTTTGTCTTCCTTGCTGCAATGAAAGGCTAAGGCTATTGTAACTGGTTGTGTATCTTGAACCCTTGTGGAATCTGAGTCCCGGATGAACTACAAAAACCTGGTTTGTTTGTTTTAATCTTATTCATTTCCATTTCTGTTTAGTTTGAACAGATTTTGGAATGCATGAAGTTCATGGCAGGTTTGTGTGAATTTACATGGATTCATTTTCTGTTAAATGCTTAAGAGAATAGAGTGTTGTAGCTGGTTGGTATAACATCTCGGAAATGAATATAATGTGCTTGAATGGTTGTTCTTGCATAGCTTCGGATGGGTTGAATAGAGAATGAATGGCTGCATTTTGTTTATAAGAGATTTCTGTATTCATTTTGTTGTTCCAATCATTCTAATCCTTGGACGGTTGTTGGGGATGCTTTGAGTTTGATATCCAGAGATTATAACATCTAACAAACCAAGATCTATAGGTTGGACAAGGAAGATTTCACATAGGGGATAAATACACAACTGGTTGCTCTCTATTTACTGATTTTCATCTATATTTGTGTTTCTGTTTTGTTACTTAATTTTCTGTCAAAATCCCCCCTTAAACAAAATGTTGTGACGTTTATATTGGTTCTCCATGTGGTAGAAGAAAGTGAGGCTCCTTGTGAGAGACGACCTAGGGTGCACTTTGCTGCAAACTAGAGAAGGATAATCTAATTTTGGAGTGGTTCGACAACTGTTCGACTAGAATTTTGGCGCCGTTGCCGAGGAGCCAAGTTTTTCTTCTAAAAACATAGAGGACCGACCCTATTTTCTGTTTGTTTTGTTCTCTTGTTTGAGTGTTTCGTTTGTTTTGTGTTCTCGGTGATAAGGTTATCAGTTGTTGCTCACAACTTGAAGAGCTATTATGTTCTGTTCTTGAGATAAACTGATAGCAAGCAGCAACAGAAAATCCTTATTTGCCTTTTCGATTTTATTTTTGTGTGTATGTATTCTCCTTTTCTGTTTTATTGTCTCTAAACGATTTTTGAACAAAGAAGTGGCTGTTGGAGAGGGCTGCACAACCTTGCAACTGGAAAAGAAACCCTGCAGCAACTGAAAAAGCGAAAAAACAAAATACCTTGTGTTTGTTGTGCTCTCTTTTCAGTATCACTACTTCTCTTTTCAGTATCACTACCTTGTGTCCTTGTGCTCTTTTCAGAACCACTACCTCGTGTTCTTGTATGGTCTTCACAGCAAGCTCACAGCAAGCAAGTAGACTATCCAACAAAAAAATCGAAAAGGGGCTGCAGCAGATCAGATCAGGGCTCCACCTTTCTGCCTCTGACAGCAAATCACTTGACCAAGAGCATATTCTGTTTTTCTTTTTCACTTTTTCATTTTATTCTCTCTCTTTTAAAATTCCTTTTAAGTCTTTACCTTCTCCATTAATCCTCCTTTTCGTTTGGCAGAGAAAGGCACCAGCTGCTGCAACCAAGAGCAGATCAGTTTTGGCAGCCTCCCATTTGACAGCAATTTTGACCACCTCCATGACAGATAGCAAGATTTAAGGATTGAGCTCGAGATACCGGTTCTACCCTCTTGCTTTCTCATCCTTACTTGATATTCTTTCAATTCCATGTGCCCCCCTTGATGTTTTCTTGCATATAGAGTGGTTTTTGAAGCAAAATAGGAGGCAGTTTTGAAAAAAAATCAGTTTTCTGGGTACTGTTCACAGTTTTCAACTTGCTCCGATTGAGCTGATTTTTGGTGTCCAAAGAAATGGGGATGTGGGGATCAAGACTCACAGTTTTGCCATGACAAGAGCCTTTTTTGGCCAAATTCGAACGTTTAGACCACTTTTTAGGCCATTTTGTGTTTCTCAGTGGCTAATTTTGTGTGGTTTTAAGTGTTTTTAGGTCTCTCAGTGTTTTTGTGTTGAAATTTTGTGAAAAATTGCATAAAAAAATCATCTAAGGGCTTCTTGTTTCATATGTTTTTTGTTTTTGTGCTTTTGTGTTTTGTGTTTTTGTGTTTTTGTGTTTCTGTTTTTCTGTTTTTGAGTTTTTGAGTTCTTGTTTTGCATAGGCCATTTTGTGTTCTGTTTTTGTGCTAATCTCTAGTGCATGACCAGGTCTTCTAAGGAAAAATTACTTGATTTGGATCTTGAATTAGAGAACACTCTTAGAAGGCAAGCTAGAGAGCTTAAGTCTCGGAATAGGATTGACCCTAATACTTCATCCGAACCTGTTCCAGAATTCATCAATATGGCAGATAATGGAAATGGTAATGGCAATAATGGAAATCATGGTCATTTGGATGGTAGAACCATTAGAGAGCTGGCTGCACCTGATGTGCATTATCAGCCCCTATGTATTCAATACCCACAATTGGATGCTAACTTTGAACTAAAGTCTGGACTGATCCATTTGTTGCCCAAGTTTCATGGTCTTGCAGGAGAGGATCCGCACAAGCATATGAAAGAGGTCCATGTTGTTTGCTCAACCATGCGGCCACAAGGAGTAGATGAAGAACAAATCAAGTTGAGAGCCTTCCCATTCTCACTTGATGGATCAGCCAAGGATTGGTTGTATTACCTGCCACCAGCTGCCATTACCAGCTGGGATGGATTGAAAAGGATCTTCTTGGAAAAATTCTTCCCAGCCTCCAGAACAGCATCAATAAGGAAGGAAATTTGTGGTATAAGGCAGATAAGTGGTGAGACTCTACATGAGTATTGGGAGAGATTCAAGAAGTTATGTTCCAGCTGCCCTCACCATCAGATAAGTGACCAACTCTTAGTTCAATATTTCTATGAAGGTCTAATCCCCATGGACAGGTACTTGGTAGATGCTGCAAGTGGAGGAGCATTGGCAGAGAAGACTCCAGCAGCTGCACAAGAGCTGATATCAAAGATGGCACAAAATGCCCAGCAATTTGGCACCAGAATTAACACTCCTGCAAAAGCCATCAATGAAGTCAGTGTGGCTGCCACTATGGACCAGCAGAGGATAGAAAACAAGCTTGAGGAATTAGCTTCCATGGTTAGGCAGTTGGCATTAGAGAGAAAGCAACCCCAGCAGCAGCTTTGTGGCATTTTCTCCTTGCCATCCCATATAACAGACCAATGCCCACAGTTGCAAGAAAATAATGAGACATGTGCAGGCATCTTTCCTGGTAGACCATTCCAGCACCAGCAACACAGCCAACCACAACCTCCAAACAGATATGATCCATTTTCCTCCACCTACAATCCAGGTTGGAGAGACCATCCGAACCTCAGATATGGAAACCCTTCCAATCAACATGTGCAGCAACAGCCATACCATAATCAACCATTTCAGCAGAGGTTCCATCCTTCAAATTCCAGCAACCATGCTCCACCACCAAGGCAGAATCAAGCCATGCAACAAGCACCACCATTACCCAAGTCAGAACCTAGCCTGGATGATCTTATTAAACAACTAGCAGCCAATACACTCCAATTCCAGCAAAAGACAGAAACCACAATTCAAAATTTGGAGACCCAAATAGGCCAGCTAGCCACAAACATCAATGAGTTAAGGAGTCAAGGTTCGGGGCAGCTTCCTTCACAACCAGTTGCCAATCCAAGGGGTAATGTTAGTGCCATCATGCTTCGAAGTGGGAAAGAAGTAATCATCCCAACCCTTCCACCATCATCAAACATGAAGCAGCATGTAGAAGAGCAGCATGTAGAGGGTAGCAAAGAGCAGCAACCATCCTCAGTCCAAGAAGCCAAGCAGCCAAACTCCAGCTATCAAAAACAAGGAGAAGGAGAGTCTTCCAACAAACAGCCCCTGCCATTCCCACATCGAGCAACTCAAAATAAGAAAAGAGCAGAGGTTGAATTAGATAAAGAGATCTTGGAGACATTCCAGAAAGTGGAAATCAACATACCCCTCCTTGAAGCCATCAGACAGATTCCAAAATATGCAAAATTTCTCAAAGATTTGTGTACTCACAAGAGGAAGCTTAAGGGGAATGAGAAGGTCAACCTTGGGAGGAATGTTTCAGCTCTTATCCAACCTGTCATGCCAGCAAAGTGTAAAGATCCAGGGACGTTCTCCATTCCTTGTACTATAGGAGACATGCAATTTAGCAATGCGTTACTAGATTTAGGTGCATCCATTAATGTTATGCCTAACTCTATTTATGCTTCATTGCAGTGTGGTCCTTTGAAGCCAACAGGAGTGGTTGTCCAGCTGGCCAATAGAAGTACTGCACACCCCACTTGAGTCCTAGAAGATGTGCTGGTTAAGGTTAAGGATTTAATATTTCCAGCTGATTTTTATGTTTTGAATATGGAAGATGATAGCACATTTGAGCATGCACCCTTGATATTAGGGAGACCATTCTTAAAAACTGCTAGAACTATTATCAATGTGCATGAGGGTACACTTTCCATGGAATTTGCTGGTAACACAATTAACTTCAAGATACTTGATGCCATGAAATTCCCTGCTGAGGATCATTCCACTTTTCAAGTAAATAGAGTTGACCTGTTAGTAAATGAAGCATGTTTTGAGTCTTCTGATTTAATTGATAAACTCCCCACTGTGCATGAGTTCCCAGATACGATTATTTGTACTGATTGTAGTGATGGAGAGAATCAATGTGCTGCATGCTTAGAGATTGCTGAATTTTTGCATAGGCATGAGTTTGATTTTGATGATAACATTTCCCAAGTGGAAGATAGTGTTGCTGACCTTGTTGAGCAGGTTGATAGTGCTTTGGAGTTAGATTTGCAAGCAAATAGATCAGCCCCCTCTTTGCAGCAACCACCCACCATTCAGTGCAAGCCCTTGCCTCAGCACCTCAAGTATGCATTCTTGGAGAAAGATGAGAAGCTGCCAATCATCATTGCAAACAACTTGCAGCCTGACCAAGAGAGAAAGTTGCTGGATGTGCTAAAAAAGAATAAGGAAGCAATTGGGTGGACTTTAGCGGACATAACTGGAATCAGCCCATCTGTTTGCATGCACCGTATTTTATTGGAGGAAGGAGCAAAACCAGCAAGGCAACCTCAAAGAAGACTTAACCCAACCATCCTTGATGTGGTAAAATAGGAGGTAAGTAAATTACTTGCAGCCGGTATTATTTACCCTATTTCTAACAGCAAGTGGGTGAGTCCCGTGCAGGTTGTTCCAAAAAAGACGGGCATCACGGTGGTTCCAAATGAGCAGAATGAGCTTATCCCCATGAGAGTGCAGAACAACTGGAGAGTCTGCATTGATTATAGAAAGCTGAACCAGGCAACCAGAAAGGATCATTTTCCCCTCCCATTCATTGATCAGATGTTGGAGAGATTGGCTGGTAAGTCACACTATTGTTTCCTTGATGGTTTTTCTGGATACTTTCAGATTTGCATAGCCCCAGAGGATCAAGAGAAGACCACCTTCACCTGCCCCTTTGGCACATTCGCTTATAGAAGAATGCCTTTCGGTCTATGTAATGCTCCAGGTACCTTTCAGCGATGCATGGTAAGTATATTTTCAGATTTTCTAGAGCATTGCATGGAAGTGTTCATGGATGATTTTTCAGTTTATGGCACTTCTTTTGATGATTGCTTGGTTAGCTTGGGTAGAGTCCTAGAGAGATGCATTGAAAAGAACCTTGTTTTAAATTTTGAAAAATGTCATTTCATGGTAGAACAAGGAATTGTTTTAGGGCATGTTCTGTCTAAGAAGGGTATAGAAGTGGATCGGTCTAAAGTTGATGTTATTGCTTCGTTGCCTTACCCCACCTCTGTGAAGGAGGTGCGTTCTTTCCTTGGCCATGCAGGATTTTACAGGAGGTTCATCAAGGATTTCAGCAAGATTGCACTTCCACTTTCCCACCTTCTCCAGAAAGAAGTGACCTTCCACTTTGATGAGCAGTGCAAGCGGGCATTTGAGGAACTGAAGAGTCGATTGATTTCTCCACCCATCATACAGCCACCCGACTGGGAGTTGCCCTTCGAGTTGATGTGCGACGCCTCCAACTTTGCAGTGGGTGCCGTCCTTTCCCAGCGTGTGGAGAAGAAATCCCATGTCATAGCCTACGCTTCGCGTACATTGGATGCGGCACAGTCTAATTATACCACTACGGAAAAAGAGCTCTTGTCTATTGTTTTTGCATTGGATAAATTTAGATCCTATTTACTTGGTTCTAAAGTTATTGTCTTTTCTGACCATGCAGCTCTTAGGTACCTCTTGAAGAAACCTGATGCCAAACCTCGTTTGATAAGGTGGATGCTCTTGCTCCAAGAATTTGACATTGAGATCAAGGATAAAAGTGGAGTAGAGAACTTGGTAGCCGACCACCTCAGTCGCATTCCTTCCACCTCAGATCCATCCGTCATGGACTCCCAGCCTATCAGGGATGATTTCCCAGATGAGTTATTATACCACATTCATGGTGTTGAGCCCTGGTATGCTGATTTGGTAAATTATTTAGTTGCTTCTGAATTACCTGCATATTTTAAGAAGGAACAACTAAATAAATTTAAGAGTCAGGCTCGGTATTATGTGTGGGATGATCCCTATCTGTGGCGCATGTGTAGTGACCAGGTCATCAGGAGATGTGTGCCTAACCATGAGTTTGCATCTGTCTTAAATTTTTGTCACACACTTGCATGTGGTGGTCACTTTGGTCCCCAACGTACAGCTAGGAAAGTCCTAGATCCTGGATTATATTGGCCTTCACTCTTTAAGGATTCATACGAGTTCTGTAAGAATTGCACACGTTGCCAACACACAGGCACTATATCACGTAGGAATGAAATGCCTCAAAAACCCTTATTGTTTTGTGAAATCTTTGATGTTTGGGGCATTGACTTCATGGGTCCATTTCCTGTGTCATTTGGTTATGTGTACATCCTGTTAGCTGTGGATTATGTTTCTAAGTGGGTGGAAGCTAAAGCCACCAGGACTGATGATGCTTCTGTGGTTGCAGATTTTGTTCGTTCTCACATCTTTTACAGGTTTGGCATGCCCAGGGCCATCATCAGCGACCAAGGATCCCACTTTTGCAATAGAAAGATAGACACCCTATTTCGTAAGTATGGGGTAATACACAAAGTGGCGACTCCTTATCATCCACAGACTAATGGGCAAGCTGAAGTCTCAAATAGGGAGATCAAGCAGATTTTGGAGAAGACTGTCCAGCCTAATAGGAAAGACTGGAGCATGAGATTAGAAGATACGCTATGGGCCTACCGCACTGCCTACAAAACCCCCATCGGCATGTCCCCTTACAGGTTGGTTTTTGGAAAAGCGTGTCACCTGCCGGTGGAAGTGGAGCATAAGGCATATTGGGCAGTGAAGCAATGCAATATGGACATCAGTGAAGCGGGGCCCCAAAGAAAGCTCCAACTTCAAGAGCTTGAGGAGATTAGGATGGACGCATATGAGAACTCACACATCTATAAGGAGAAGACCAAGGCTGTGCATGACAAGCATATTGTGAGGAAGACATTCGAAGTTGGCCAGAAAGTTCTGCTATACAATTCCCGTCTCAAGTTGATGCCAGGTAAGTTACGTTCCCATTGGACTGGTCCTTTCATAGTTATTCATGTTTTTCCCTTTGGTGCAGTTGCAATCAAGGACGAGTCCAATGCAAAGCAATTCACAGTGAACGGGCAGCGACTTAAGCCATTCTACGAGAGCTTTCAGGAGCATATTGTGGAGGAGCTGCATCTCCTCAACGCCACCTCCATTTGATACATCAGGCTGTTTCTCTCTCCCTAATACTTTACATTTACTTGTCCTATTCTTGGTTGGAATTGCATGTTTACATTGAGGGCAATGTAAAGTCCAAGTATGGGGGCGGGTAGCATTCTTATTTTTGCAGCAATTTCTTTATCTTTTCATATTTCTTTTTCCTTAGGTCTAGTTGAGTCTATTTTGTGTGGAAATGCAAGTTAAGCAATTAAGTCTAAAAGAACCCAGCATGATTAGAACTTCAATCTTATCTTCCTTGATTTTGAGTGACTTGGCAATGAGTTTGATTTGATAGATTGATTGGGTAGTCTACAGCCATGAGGATTTTGAGCCTATTGTTTTTCTTGTGTGTGCATTCACTTATCATGATCTCCACTCTAGAACTTGTTTTGATTCTTGGTTGAGGCTATATTTGTTCATGCATGACTCAAACATGATTAAGGCATTCTTTCTTGTCCCCATTTGACCATTTTGTTATTTAAAAAAAAAAAAAAATCAATCAATCCCTTTCGCTTGCCACTTAGAGCCATCATTCTTACCCTTCATTTTCATACACCTTTTTGGATCTTCCAACCTTAGGAAGAGGAATATTAAGTGCATTCTAGAGAGAGAGATTGAATTCATCAAGCAAGACATAAGGCCAAAGGCCATTTGCATCCATGAAAAAGAAAAGAAAAAAAAAAAAAAAAAGCAAGCAAAGGATAGAACGATGAGAAGGAGCGTAAAACGCACTCACCTTCTCTTTCAAAAAAAAAAAATGAATGAAAAAAATTGATGAGAAAAAGAAGAAAGCAAAGTTGAGATGGAGCGTAAAACGCACTCAACCGAATAAAGATGCAACGTTTTTCATAATGCTTGGAAATTCTATCTCTTGATCTTGGAGTTGCATGAAATGCTTTCTCAACCTAAGGCATTTTTTTCCTTCATTGTTGTCTTTCCATTTCTTTCTACCCCACATTACAACCCTGAATAAGTCCTTTTGATTTGTGTCATGCATGTGGCATGGATAGTGGAGATTGAGAAGATAAACAAGCTGATGGTAGTGGAATTGTGATTAAGTGAATTTGAGCGAAACAGTCACCACCACCTCTTGAGAGATTTTTGAGCATACACTTGTCCTGTGAGAGGCTTCTACTTTTGATTTGTCTTATTGAATGAATTGCCATGTCACTTGTTTTCTTGGAAGTAGAGGAAAGATGATCTTTGAATGATGAATTCTTAAAGACTTACCTTGCATCTGATTTGTGTTTTTCCACGTTTTTATTTTTGAGTCATAGAATCTAGTGTTTTGCCCAGGAGTGCAAAAGTATAAGTATGGGGGAGTTGATAGCATGCATATTTATGCTATATTTTGGCATTTCACCTCAATCTTATTACACAATTTGAAGTAATTTTGCTAATCTTTCATTGTTTCTATTTTATGATACTTCAAATTGTCCTTACACTATTTTCTATCTTACTTCTATGAATCCAAGCTAGAGAAGCAGCTGGAATAGCCTGAACTTGTTGTTTATGCATTTATACAGGCAAGCAAGCGTTCTTTAATGACATTCTGGTATCAACCTACATTATAGCATCAATGGTTTGCGAAATGGAAACTGAAAATGTAGAAGAAATGGACATTAAAGTTGTCTTTTCAATGTGGCCTGAAGATATGAATGAAGCTGGGAAGCAATTCAATATAGAAAGGCCTGGAGCAACATCGTTTGGAGGAAGAAAGCTATGGTGGTGATAAACGCCCAGTTTCTATATTGGATGATGTTTACGACATTTGGCCTAAGGTTCCTCGGAGGAGAAATGATGGGCTGTTCAATTCTACTGTTTTGGGCTATATTTGGGCTGCTCGTTTTTGTTGTCTTGGGCTCATATCTGTTGGGCTAGGCTAGGCCCAACCCTAGCCTTCCTAGGTCTTCATTTCTTGGCCATGTATTTAAGGCCTCTTAGCACTTATTTCCAGAGGAGATAGAGAGGAGAATTCTGGCCGTTTTTCAGATTGTAGCATTTTTCTGTTTTCTCCATTTTGTTTCCATTTTGTCTTCCTTGCTGCAATGAAAGGCTAAGGCTATTATAACTGGTTGTGTATCTTGAACCCTTGTGGAATCTGAGTCCCGGATGAACTACAAAAACCTGGTTTGTTTTTTTTAATCTTATTCATTTCCATTTCTGTTTAGTTTGAACAGATTTTGGAATGCATGAAGTTCATGGCAGGTTTGTGTGAATTTACATGGATTCATTTTCTGTTAAATGCTTAAGAGAATAGAGTGTTGTAGCTGGTTGGTATAACATCTCGGAAATGAATATAATGTGCTTGAATGGTTGTTCTTGCATAGCTTCGGATGGGTTGAATAGAGAATGAATGGCTGCATTTTGTTTATAAGAGATTTCTGTATTCATTTTGTTGTTCCAATCATTCTAATCCTTGGACGGTTGTTGGGGATGCTTTGAGTTTGATATCCAGAGATTATAACATCTAACAAACCAAGATCTATAGGTTGGACAAGGAAGATTTCACATAGGGGATAAATACACAACTGGTTGCTCTCTATTTACTGATTTTCATCTATATTTGTGTTTCTGTTTTGTTACTTAATTTTCTGTCAAAATCCCCCCTTAAACAAACTGTTGTGACGTTTATATTGGTTCTCCATGTGGTAGAAGAAAGTGAGGCTCCTTGTGAGAGATGACCTAGGGTGCACTTTGCTGCAAACTAGAGAAGGATAATCTAATTTTGGAGTGGTTCGACAACTGCTCGACTAACTATTCTTTTGAAAATCTTGAATTTTCAATACATTCTTATTCGATTCTTTTAAAAACTCATTTTGATTATCTTTAAAGCAAGTTGAGATTATCAAAAGTATAATTTGAAACAAATCATTCTTAACAAGCAAGTTGAGATTATCAAAAGTATAATTTGAAACAAATCACTCTCAACAAGCAAGTTTTTCAAATCACTCTCAACCATACTCAATATTTCTTCTATAAGATTTCATATCTTGCTTCAACACTTATATACTAAAAATTCATTTTCTCATTCATATAATCCACATAGCAGAAATTGATTTTCATATAGTCATTTATCAAAAACCATTCATATAGACATTTATCAAAACCATTTCATTACCAAGAGATATTAGATATCAAAATACCAAGAGATAGTTTTCTAAAATGAACACACTTTCTAAAACATGTTCTAGTTGGTCTTTTGCCTTAGAATTATTTTGACCAACGATTTCAAGGAGATTCTTTTTAGATCTTAAAACTTGTTTATGCTAATCTCCAACTAATATAAAAGATCATAGATCATTTTAACAAAACACTTTGAAATTGATTTTTGTTTCCAAACCATATGCTTTGATTTAGAGAAAATAAAAACCATTTGAAATTTTTCATCATCAAAACTAAACACAAGAGTAAAATATCAATCTCCCCCTTTTTGATGATGACAAAACTTAAAATCAATTTCAGCATATATCTCTCCCCCTTTTTGTCATAAATCAAAAAGGTATATCTTAAAAGAAATAATTTCCCCCTGAGACCAAAAATTTTTTTTTTCAGTAGAAATGAGTTAGAGATAATACTACCAAGCAATGATACATATAACTCCCTCAATACATATCTCTCCCCCAACAATAGGTTGAAAAACATCATTTTTAAATAAAAACATTTCAAACGATTTCACAAATCACAAGACTTTTTCAATGCTTCTTTTATAACAACTAGAGATAGCTCCCCCTTAAGATGGCATAATTATCATCATAGAAGATTTTTGAGCACATGCCATATAAAGAAACCTTATTCATGAGATGCCAAATTAAAAAATCATACCATATTGCATACTCATGATCATATTAGAGCCGATCTATATCTTTTCAAGAAATCACTCATATTTAAGCAATCAAAGCACTGGATCAATTGCATAGCCATTCATCATATAAAAAGGCATATACATTAAGTGATCAATATAAGAGTGAAATATATCATTTCAAGCACATAGAAAGACTCTCTCTGAAAAAAACTCCCCCTTAAACTTACACGTGAGATTTTAGCCATAGAGACATTTTTCATATAAAAATAGTAATTGTCTCAATTCAAATAATTTTCACAAGGGTAAAACATATCAATGATAGATTTGAGAGACATGAAGGATTAGAACTTCTTCAGATAAAATCACTTGAACTCAAGGATTGATAGGGATTTATCTAGAGTTTGATTTCCAATAGAATTGGATATGATACCAATTGATATTTTCTTTTTGAGCAAGATTCCTTGAATTTTTGCTAGGGCTATAGCATTTGTATTGGCACATTTGATTTGGAATATTGTGGAGATTTATGCCATAGTCTTTTTATTCCATCCATAGGATTTGAGCAACTACATATTCACCTTTAGTGAAAGATAATGAAATGGAAATACACTTCCTTCTAAACAAAGACACTAGGTAATTTCTTGTAACTTGTTATGGATCACTAGTGTTCTTTTTAGCTATTTTGCCTCCAAGATGGGATTTCTTAGGATTGGATTAAAATCTAGCACATAGGCAAACACTAAACATGATGTTCGTCTTAGTAGCTATCAAATGTAGCAAAAGTCCAATCATATTTCTATATAGCTCATTTTCCACCATTTAGCATTTCTCATAATTGTCTGGGCTTGATGTACCACTCTTTTGAGATGCCACTTTTCAAAAATATTAAATTTCTTAAGAATATGTAATTTTTGCTTAGACATAAAGATCCATTCATCTTCTTTATATCTTAAGTTCTCTTTGCATTAGATTGACAAATTGATTCCATAGGGATTTATTTGTAGAACCAAAACATGATGTCCATAGATTTGGACTCTTAAAACATCCTTGTTATGAGGCTTAGAAGCAATGATATATCTTTTTGACCTCTTTTAAATTTTTCTTCTAGACTAAACTTGCTAGAACTTCCATACCATGACTTAGGGACTTGTTTTAAACAATATACTTCCTTTGAAAATTTGAACATATGATCCTTTTATTGAGAATTCTCAAAACCAAGAGAATTTGTCTACATATACTTCCTCATTTTTAACCGTTCAAAAATGCACTTTCAATATTTATTTGAAATAGCTTAAACTTCTTATAACATGCACATGCCAATAATATTCTCAATGCTTCTAACTTAGCTACGAGGGCATAAGACTCATTATACTTGATTCATTTTTCTTGATTGTACCCTTTAGCTACTAATCTAGATTTAATTCTAATTTTGTTTATAAGATTCTCTTGGTTACTATGATTGGGTGATCCTTAGGTCTTGGAACCAATTGCAAACACCACTTCTTTCAAATTTATTTAGCCCTTCTTGCATAGCCATAAACTAATTTTCATCCATTAGAGCTTCCTTAATATTTTTAGGTTCTATTTGAGAAATAAAGCAACACATTTTCTCATTTATAACCATTTAAAGATGCACTCTTGACATTCTTTATGTAGCTTAAAAAATTTGTGGCATGCAATGCCAACAACATTCTTATGGATTCTAGTCTTGCTATGGAGCATAGGTTTCATTATGATCTTCCCCTTTTTACTTGACTATACTCTTAAGCTACTAATCTAGCTTTATTCCTCTTTCATCCATTTTGTTTCTAAACACCCATTTGGTGTGAGAATGGTAAAAAGAATTTCTATAAGAGAGGATTGAATTTGAAAAAAATAAAAATCTCTTTTTTTAACAAAAATCTTTTTCAAATGAAAGGATGTCACCGGTGAAGGTTACGGCTTTGTTAAACCTCAAGACCTTGAAATGGCACGATGAGGTATCAATCGTGTAAAGACAATCCCTTTTTGCAAGTAATAAACCTAGATTTGAAATGCAGAGAGACAAGTTTTGAAATATAAACAAGGAGGTTTCAAAATAGAAGTTTTTGTTTATGATATTTCTATTTGAGATAAGAAGGTTGCAACTTTTCATTCATTTATAATGGATGCTCTTGTCCTAATACCTTTGGAAGGATCTCCAATAATATAATTTCTCTACAAATTTTTCCTTTTGAAAATGATTGTTCTTTCTTTTCATGGACTATGTTTTCTTCATTAAACATTTAAGCATATTAACATTAAATCACAATCTTCACTAGGAATTGAATCTTTAACACTATCTCACATCATCAACTATAGGTAGAAAAGATTCTTCTACAGCAAGAGTTCTTTTGATATATACCCTATATGCTTTATTTTGAGTGGAATAACCTAAGAAAATTCTTTCATCATTCTAAACATCAAAACTTTCTCAAAGAGTTTTTACCATTGTTAAGAATAAAGCATGTACTACCAAAAACATGAAAATATGGAATATTTGGTTTATAACTCATAGGGGTTTTCTTTAAGATAGGCTTTATAGAAATCATATTCAACAAATAGCATTAAGATGTTAATGGCTTAGACTAAAAAGGAATTTTGTCACATAGCACAATTCTAGCCATTTATTGTAAAGATCTATTTTTCTTTTCAAGTACCTCATTTTGTTCTAGCACTAGAAAATTATGATTGATACTATTTTTCTTACAATAGTGCTTGAATTGTTTATTTCAAAATTCTCCCCATGATTGCTTTTAATTTTTGAAATACATATACTTTTGTCTCTTGAAAATATTTCAAATGACCTAAATATCACTTTTACATGCAAGAAACATTAACAAGTAAATTAGACAAGTCATCTACAATGACACGGATAAAATGTTTTTCACTTTAGGCTTTCCGGTTCTCATAGGTCCAATGAGATCTAAATAGATTGAGATTAGAGACCTAGAGGTTGAGATTTTATTTGAAGGCTTAAATGATATACTTATTTGTTAGCCTTTCATGCATGCCTCACAAATATTTTTCATATTTAAGCTTTAGGAAATTTCTCAACAAGATCATGTTTGGATAGATTATAGAAGTATATTCATATTTGTATGACTTAGTTCATTATGCCATAAATAAATAGATGAGAGATGAATGATACTGGGCATTTGTCTTATACTAGATAAGAATAAGTCTATGCACAATTTCAATCCAATTTTCTATGATCTTCATTTTATTTCCTTTGTGACAAGATACTTCACATGAATTAGTATTAAAGCATATTTATATCTCTTATCACATAATTGACTTATGCTAATTAGGAACATCTATCAAGAAAGCATTTCTAGCATATATCAATAAACTTTATTTTCCTTTTACTCATAAGCATATATCAAAACATTATACTTCTCCCTTAATTTTTAGAAATAAGTACAAGTTTTCAAAAATATCATAAAGTGAAAACTCATAATTTATTATCACCAAAAACTAATAAGTATAAGGAGGTTAGGGATAGAAACATACCACTAAGATTTTGATTAATAAAATCTTTCTTACACTTGGTTGGCAGTACATCATTTGGGGTTGAATTTCTTTTTCATCCCCTTTTCTTTCATGCTTGACTCATCCGCAAAAATTTCTCTTTAAAGTTCATTTGGATGTCAAGCAACCTGCACAAATGCCACCTATCCACAAGCCTTTGGTGCCCAAACCACCTTGGGATTACCATTGTTAGCATAGAGCTCTTCCTTAGGAACCCAAATTTGTTTAAACCTATGTGGACTATTTCTTTCAAAGCCTTTGTTTCTAAATTGATACCAATAGCTAGAATGTGAAGCAAAGGATTTTTGTTTCCTTTTTATGACGATTGTTTGCTTCTTATCCTTATGCACATTCATCTTAAAATGAGAGTTTTTAGGTATCAAAACATGCTTGGATCCTTGGGGTTTAATATTGGAAACAGTAGACACCTTAGTTCCCTTAGGAATCCATTTCAAATTAGGACCACTGGATGATTTCCTTTTAAAAGGACAACAAAATGCAATGTGGCCTTTCTTGCAACAATGAAAATATTTAATATCATGAGAGGTGTGTGAAGGTGAGCTTTTGACATTAACTCTTTGACTAATAAAATTTTGAACACTTATTTCATGATCATAAGAATTTGAAATCTCCTCTTTTAAAATAAATTTCTCATTTAATGCACTGTTTGAGGATTTCAATTCAAATTCTTCCAAAAATTTTTCCTCTAAAAATTCTTTATTGGAAGTAATCAAATATTCATTATTAGATTTTAAAACTTCCAATTCTTTTGACAGTAAATCTAATTTCTTTTGAATAGTTTTATTTTTCAAACATAGCTTTTCAAAATTTTCATATAAATCCTTCAAAGCATTCAACAACTCTTTATTTGTAAAAGAATCATGGTCATTAATTTTAGCATTCAAAGAACCAGATTCATGATCATTTTCAATATTATTACAATCATTAAAATCGACAGTAGAAATAGAGGTTACCTCCTCTTCTTCATTTATCATGAGGCACGTGTTTGAGCTTTCTTCACTAGAGGTATGGGAACTTTCTTTCTCCTCTATATGTTGATGATTCAATGGATTTTTAACCTGTAAATTTTCATCAACATGCTCACAAGACTTGTCAGATAGATATAATGAATCAAGAGTACTCAATATGTCTTTAGCACTAGAGCACTTAGAAATTTTTGCATAAACATCTTCAAGTAAAGCTTGATGCAAAATTTTCATAGCTTTGATATTTAAAACAAAACTGTTTTTATCATCTTCACTCCAAATAGATTTTGGTTTTGAAACAAATCCTTTTTCTACAATATACCACAAATTAAAATCAATAGATTGCAAGTAAATACAAATCCTTTTTCTCCAAAAATCATAATAAGAACCATCAAAGTATGGTGCCACATTTGTAGGATAACCTTCCTTAAGAGCCATGGATCTCTCCTTAGGTTGTTAAACCTTGAAATAGGGAGTTAGACTCTGATACCAATTGTTAGAACGGGAGATGCAATAGCACACATTAAGAGGGGGGGTGAATTGGTTATTTTAAAACTTAATTGATAGAACTTGAAAAACTTTTTAATACAGGTTGAAGTTTTAATGATTTAAAACGTGAAGCATATAAAATGACAAATGTGAATCAAGTGAGGAATTAATGAATGCTTGGAAAGATAAAGATGATTTAAAGAACACAAGCACACAAGAACACCAAGATTTATAGTGGTTCAGCTTAACCCAAGCCTAATCCACTACCTTAGCTCCTCACTAAGGATTTTTCAAACCATCCACTAAAACCCCCTACTTAAACCAAGTAGGTCCTCTAGTCCGAGACTAGGAATTACAAAACCTCCCACTCAAATGGGCCCTCTAGCTATACAAGCTAGGAAAACAAGAAATATATAATTGGAGAGAATCTAAGAGATGAATCTCTTAGTTACAATGTCTCTCAAAAATGAAAAACAAGGCTTAACAATAAATTTACAATGATAGAACAGCCAAGCCTTGGAGAGAAAAATGAAACAATGAAAGCCCAAACACTGTAAGCTCGAATAAAATTATTTGCAATTGCTAGATCATCTCGTTTCCGTCCATTAGCCACTCCTTGATCATCCATGAGTTGTATATATAAGCATCCATAAAGATTGAAGAAGAAACAAGCCATTTTTGTTACCGTTGGAGTTGAAAAACTAGCCATTATAAAATTCTGTGAAACACAATAGTCGACAGAGAAAAGGATTAGTTGACTATTTTTACATGTAAAACAAGAAATAGTCGATAGACAAAACGAATAGTCGACTATTTTATAACACAAAATTTCAATAGTCGACAGACACATTCCAATAGTCGACAGATGCTGAAATATGAAGAAATTTTTGAAATTTATGAACAAAAATAGTCCACAGATCAGAAGGCATAGTCTACTATTTTTACTCGAAAGTCGACATATGCTAAAATAGTTGACAGATGCTTGAATAGTCGACAGAACAATCAAAATAGTCGACTATTTCAAAGCATAGACAACAGAATGAACCTGATAGTCGACTATTCTTTTGAAAATCTTGTATTTTCAATACATCCTTATTCAATTCTTTTAAAAACTCATTTTGATTATCTTTAAAGCAAGTTGAGATTATCAAAAGTATAATTTGAAACAAATCATTTTTAACAAGCAAGTTGAGATTATCAAAAGTATAATTTGAAACAAATCACTCTCAACAAGCAAGTTTTTCAAATCACTCTCAACCATACTCAATATTTCTTCTATAAGATTTCATATCTTGCTTCAACACTTATATACTAAAAATTCATTTTCTCATTCATATAATTCACATAGCAGAAATTGATTTTCATATAGTCATTTATCAAAAACCATTCATATAGACATTTATCAAAACCATTTCATTACCAAGAGATATTAGATATCAAAATACCAAGAGATAGTTTTCTAAAATGAACACACTTTCTAAAACATGTTCTAGTTGGTCTTTTGCCTTAGAATTATTTTGACCAACGATTTCAAGGAGATTCTTTTTAGATCTTAAAACTTGTTTATGCTAATCTCCAACTAATATAAAAGATCATAGATCATTTTAACAAAACACTTTGAAATTGATTTTTGTTTCCAAACCATATGCTTTGATTTAGAGAAAATAAAAACCATTTGAAATTTTTCATCATCAAAACTAAACACAAGAGTAAAATATCAGAAATATGAAGAAATTTTTGAATTTCATGAACAAAAATAGTCGACAGATCAAAAGGCATAGTCGACTATCCTTACTCGATAGTCGACAGATGCTAAAATAGTCTACAGAAGCCTTGAATAGTCGATAGATCAAACAGCATAGTTGACTATCCTAAGGCATAGTCGACAGCACAAACAACATAGTCGACTATCCATTATGAAAAATTTAAAACTCAATTGATAACATGAAAAAGCACACTTGATTGATACAAAACATCACAAGATATTTACATTTCTTTAGTTTAAGTAAATGTCCATTTACTTTAATACATAAATGTAAATAACGAAGTACCCCCCATTTGGATTCAATAAAAATATCTAAAAAATCAAAATCTATAAGAATAAGAAAGTAGAATTTGGATTTTAGTAGGAACTTAGGATTTTGCGATTTTACCACCTCCAAGATATACACTTTCTATTTCTTGAAAAATTCGTTAAAAATCATTTTATCACTAATGAATGTTAGCTATTGAATTATCGGGAGTTAGTTTTCTAAAAAGAAAATATTTTCATATATGTCTCCTTATAAGGTGCTAGTCTTCCAGACTTAGAAAAATATTGAAACGTTATCAAAACGAGTTTCAAGACATGATGCATGAACTAGAGGATTTTTCATATGATTAAGTTTTAAGTCAAAACCTTTCATGCATGTTTCAAAATATGAAAAACTTATATTGAAAACCTTTCATTTGAATTTCTAGTTGGTCTTTTGCCTTAGAGCAATTTTAGCTCTATGTTGACCAACGACTTCAAAGCTAATTCAAAAAACATTTTAGGAGATTTTATCATAATACATGTTTGTTCAAATCTCCATGTATAAGAATATAAATCATTTGGTTTTCATTTTAACAAAGTATTTGAAATTGATTTTTGTTGAAAACCATAAACTTGACTCATGACTTGGGGATAAAACATGATATTGTTTTTCATCATCAAAACTAAACACAAGGGTAAAACATCACTTTCCCACTCCAGAGAATGGCGATTTGGGGATGGGTAATTATCTCCGATATCTTCCTCCACCAGTAGGGTTTTTTTTCTCGCAGTTGACGAACCCTCTGAGGTGAAGCTGGTGGATCAGGGACAGCCCGCGCTTGGGCCTGGGCTAAGGCCCTGACAGCGTCAGCGAGTTGCATTACTATACTTTCCAACGCCTCCTAGCGTCGCTGCCAGTCTTGGATCGACTCTATCCCTGTGGTTTGAGCAATGGGTTGGACAGCAGCCCATGGGGGTATGCCGGCAGTGTTCCCGATTGGTGGTGGAAAAGGGATATCCACTGTCGGAACAATAGGCCTCCCATTTGGTGGAAGATCTCGGAGTTGATCGCAGTGATTTTCTGGTGTGTCGACCACTGTGTCGGTGCTTCATGTATTCCTTCCTCTTACCATGGCTACTTGATCAAAGCGGGCCCTTTCCTCTAGCGCCAAGATGTTGACGTTCAATTCCGGCCGACTTGATTCATTTTAGGCCGTAGTGAGTTGATCCGAAATGCCAAGGGGAAGAAAATAAAGATAATAGATATGAGTGAACACAAGAAATTTTCACGTGGTTCGCCCAGAACGATGCCTACTCCACGACCATACCCTGATTATTCTTTCAGAGTGGTGGTATCTGATTATTCTCCTTGCCCCCCTTATGATATCTCTGACTCCTATTTATACTGAGGGGCCTTTATAATTTGGATAAGATATAAAAATATAAAGATGGTATAATGGGAGACAAACAGTGCTTATCATCTGCATAAAACCGGGAGTGGGATCCTCATTTCGATGAGTATGGTCCGTTTCAGATAAAGTAGGTGGGCCCTGCCTCTAGCTGTTCAGTAGCTTTGTCATCTATACAAGCTGGAGGTTTTAGGCCAGCAAGCTAAACGGTCCAGTGAACTGGAGGCTTTATTGAGAGCTCGTTAGGTCAATTGCTAAGAGCTCTCTAGGAGCTTTACTGAAAGCTCGCAAGGAGCTCGGTTTATGAGCTTCGGATTTCAAGGGTGTATAAGCTTTCTTTGACGAGGTTACCTGGACCTTCAAAGCTCCGGGCGATTGGGTCAGGCCATTGGACTGAATTTAGCCCATAGGGAGTGCTGTGGGAAATACATATAACAGACATAGAAGTCAAAAAACTATTATTTAACAGATTAAGGAATTTCATCTCAGGCATTGAAACCAAATGTATCTTTTGATACATTTGAGATATTTTCAAAAATCATTGTCTTATTATATAGATGTAATAAATTAGTATCAACAAATATATATATATATATATATGTAGTTGGTGTAACTATTGACAATAGTATGAAATTCATTACTCCCTCCATCCCAAAAATGTTGTCCTCTTTCTTTTTTTTTTTAGAGTTCAAGAAAACATCACTAATTGCTTGCCAATTCATAAGTTTTATCATGTTTTTCCATGTACCTTTACTTTTACTCATTTATTACTACTTTACTCATTTATTATCAATTCATAAGTTTAATAAAAAAAAAATGTAGTTTGTGTAATTATTAATAAAAATAAAAAATGAAATATTAAATATTCATGAGAGTCCAAATGAAAAAAAAAAAGACAAATTTTTTGAACTGGACAATATCACCACTATACTATCTTGTTAAGAGAATTACGAATTGTTATCCCATAATGGTATGAACTGGACAATATCACGTGAAGCTATATCTCCAGTTGAACTTTAAACTTTATTTCTTTTATTAGCATTGAAAATTTACAAGACAATAATCAAGTATCAAAAAAATAAAAGTAGCTTCTATATTTTTATTCAGAATTCGATCCGAAGGAAGAAGAAGAGGACGATCTAGATATAAATAAAAAAAAATAAAAAATAAAGATAAAGATAAAGAGAAAATAACTATTCTTTGAAGAATGGTATGAATTGGACAATATTAGGTGAAATTACACGTCTAGTTCAACTTTCAACTCTTTCTCTTTTAGAAGCACCGAGAATCTGCACGATAATAATCAGCGCAAGAATTTTCACTTAATATAAGGACATAGAAATCAAAACAATATTTTTTAACAGAGTAAGGGATTTCACTTTATAATAATATGTAATAAATTAGTATCAACAGAGAAAAAGAAAAAATGTAGTCGGTGTAACTATTCACAATAGCTTGAAATTCAATACTCCCTCCATCCCAAAAAGGTTGTCCTCTTCTTTTTTTTTTTCAGAGTTCAAGAAAACATCACTAATTGCTTGTCAATTTATAAGTTTTATCATATTTTTCCTCATACCCTTACTTTTACTCATTTATTACCGATTCATAAGTTTTATAAAAGAAAAAATGTAGTTTGTGTTATTATTAACAAAAATAAAAAATGTAATATTAAATATACATGAGAGTCCAAATGAAAAAAAAAAAAAAGACAGTTTTTGAACTAGACAATATCACCACTATACTATCTTGTAAGAGAATTATGAATTGTTATCCTAGAATGATATGAACTGGACAATATCACATGAAGCTATATCTCCAGTTGAACTTTTAACTTTATTTTCTTTATCAGCATAAAAAATTTGCGTGACAACAATCAAGTATTCTATATTTTTATTTAGATTTCGATTAGAAGAAAGAAGAAGAGGACGATCTAGACAGATATTTTACATATATACGTTAGAAATAAAAACATTTCCATGATAAAGAAAATAAAGGAGAAGATAAAGATAAAAAAATAAAGAAGAAAATAAAGATAAAGATAAAGATAAAAGATAAAGAAAAAATAAATATTCTTTGAAGGAAGAATGGTATGAATTAGACAATATCACATGAAATTATATATCTAGTTCAACTTTCAACTCTTTTTCTTTTATTTATCGACATTGAGAATCTGCATGACAATAATCAGCCCAAGAATTTTCACTTAATATAAAGACATAGAAATCAAAACATTATTGTTTAACAGAGTAAGGGATTTCACTTTATAATAATATGTAATACATTAGTATCAACAAAAAAAAAAAAAAAAAGTAGTTGGTGTAACTATTAACAATAGTATGAAATTCAATACTCCCTCCATCCCAAAAAGGTTATCCTCTTTCTTTTTTTTTTAGAGTTCAAGAAAAAATCACTAATTGCTTGCCAATTCATAAGTTTTATCACATTTTTCCTTGTAAACTTACTTTTACTCATTTATTACCGATTCATAAGTTTTATAAAAAAAAATGTAGTTTGTGTGATTATTAACAAAAATAAAAAAAGTAATATTAAATATTCATGAGAGTCTAAATAAAAAAAAAAAAAGACAAATTTTTTGAACTCGACAATATCACCACTATACTGTCTTGTTAAGAGAATTATGAATTGTTAACCCAAAATGGTATGAACTGGACAGTATCAAGTGAAGCTATATCTCTAGTTGAACTTTTAACTTTATTTCCTTTATCAACATTGAAAATTTGCTCGACAATAATCAATTAAGTATTAGAAACATAAAAGTAGCATCTATATTTCTATTCAAATTTTGATTTGAAGGAAGAAGAAGAGGACCATCTAGATAGGTATTTTAGATATCTACGTTAGAGATAAAAACATTTCCATGATAAAGAAAATAATGGAGAAGATAAAGATAAAAAAATAAAGAAGAAAATAAAGATAAAGATAAAAGATAAAGAGAAAATAAATATTCTTTTGGAGGAAGAATGGTATGAATTGGACAATATCACTTACATGTCCAGTTCAACTTTCAACTCTTTCTGCTTTATTAGCTTTATTAGTATTGAGAATCTGCACGAAAATAATTAGTGCAAGAATTTTCACTTAATATAAGAACATAGAAATCAAAACAAGAACATAGAAATCAAAACACTATTGTTTAACAGATTAAGAGATTTCACTTTATAATAATTTGTAATACTATTGTTTAACAGATTAAGAGATTTCACTTTATAATAATTTGTAATACTATTGTTTAACAGATTAAGAGATTAAGAGAGTATGAAATTCAATACTCTCTCCGTCCCAAAAAGGTTGTTCTCTTTTTTTTTTTCAGAGTTCAAAAAGACATCACTAATTGCTTGCAAACTCATAAGTTTTATCATATTTTTCCACGTACCTTTACTTTTACTCATTTTTTTACTACTTTTACTCGTTTATTACCAATTCATAGGTTTTATAAAAAAAAAAAAATTGTAGTTTATGTAATTATTAACAAAAATAAAAAATGTAATATTAAATATTCACGAAAGTCCAAATGAAAAAAAAAAAGACAAATTTTTTGAACAGGACAATATCACCACTATACTATCTTGTTAAGAGAATTATGAATTGTTATTGTAGAATGGTATGAACTGGACAATCTGACGTGAAGCTATATCTCCGGTTGAACTTTTAATTTTATTTCCTTTATTAGCATAAAAAATTTGCACGACAATAATCAAGTATCAGAAAAGTAAAAGTAGCTTCTATATTCCTATTCAGATTTCCTTTAGAAGGAAGAAGAAGAGGACGATCTAGGTAGATATTTTAGATATCTATGTTAGAAATAAAAACATTTTCATGATAAAAAGAATAAAGGAGAAGATAAAGATAAAAAAATAAAGAAGAAAATAAAGATAAAGATCAAAGATAAAGAGAAAATAAATATTCTTTGGAGGAAGAACGGTATGAATTGGACAATATCACGTGAAACTAAATGTCCAGTTCAACTTTCAACTCTTTTTCTTTTATTTATCAGCATCCAGAATCTGCACGACAATAATTAGCATAAGAATTTTCACTTAATATAAGGACATATAAATCAAAATATTATTGTTTAACAGGGTAAGGGATTTCACTTTGTAATAAAATGTAATACATTAGTATCAATGGAAAAAAAAAATGTAGTTGGTATCCGCCTAATTCTATCCCGCAAGTGGACGGATCGTGACAAGTAATACAGTGATGAATAGAGTGTCGTACCCACGAGGACTAACTTTTGATGTTTACTCTAATTGATTTAAGTTTAACCTAACACACACATTAATAAAGAATTCAATTGTAATGAAAACTAATTTATGAATAAAAGATGCAAACAAATAATTCATTTGATTTAAAACTCACAAGACTAAGACACTAGGGTTTGTGAATCCACCGTCGGCCTTCTATGATTCAATTATTCATTACTCGGGTCTTGCTATTCCTTATCTTAGGTTGAAAATCAATGATCCAATCACAACCAAAAGCCTCTCTCGATGGTCATTCAGTTCTATGAATATATATGAGATTAACTATCTCTAATCAACCTTCGAACATATAAACATGCATTCAATCACGGAGATCATCACAAAATGATTTCATAGGGCATAACGGTATCTCTACCTATTATAAAACCCTATGTTGTTTGCTACCATGTCTAATCCATATTGAATCTCTCGAAAGCAATACAAATCACAAATATGTTCCAATGGTGATCAAGCATCAAAACAACATTATGAACATAACAAACAATCAACCCGAATGGATAAGAAAATAGCAAATCGAATAACTTTAAATCAAACCATTAGAAGTCGAGGTTTCATCATTCACCCTAGTTATAAAAACTTAGCTATGCATGCTCTCAATCAAAAGAAAAGGAAAAGAGTTGGAATCCATAGCAAAGAATTGAGAAAGAAAAGAAAAGAAAAGAAAAATACAACCCAAGAGTAGTCTTCAATCTTCCATCCGCTTCTCTTCTCTCCCCAAAAGACTCCCAAAAGACTCAAGAATAAGTCTTTATATAGTTCTCTTTAGGTTATCAAAGTCCCACACTTTAAAGGAGTCTATTTCTCTTTTATTTGGATTGAAACGGGCTTAAAACGGCCTTTTCACGAAGCTTTGAACCCTACCGCGGTCCTACCGCGGCATGCTTGTTACTGCAGACCCGTGAGCTCCAGAAAGCAATTCCTAAAGCGGTCTTACAGCGGTATGCATTCCGCTGTAGGACCGTGAGCTCCAGAAAGCAATTCCTAAAGCGGTCCTACAGCGATATGCATTCCGCTGTAGGACCGTGAGCTCCAGAAACTAAACCTTATAGCAGTGCTATAGCGGTATGCATACCGCTGTAAGCCCGCTAGCCTTCTTCTTTGGCCTCTTGCTTTATCATCTTCAACTTCTTATTCTCGATACTCTTTTGCTTCTTTTTAATTTGAAACCCGACCATGCCTCCAAGCTTCATTTCACTCTCATCATGCACCAAAAATCACTCTTTTTGCTCCATGTCCGCTTTAACACATGCTCCACATCTACATAACCATATATAGAACCAAATCAAGTAGAAATCATGCTCATTGAATGTATAAATGCTAAGTTTATAAACCAAAATAAGTGTATAAAAGACACTTATCAAATACACCCAAACTTAGACTCTTGATCGTCCCGAGCAAGATTATTGACTCAAATAAATCATCTCTCAAGCAGAGAATAGTTAATATTTCAAACTCACTCACAAGTTGGATAACCTTTCAAGTAGCTTCAGATTTTGGTACCATTCTTAATTCACACAGAGTTTTCTAGTAACGCTACACAAATGTTTTGGACCTTCCATGTTTTGACGTGTGTGTGTGCGAATCCTGTCAGGTACAATATCATGCATAAGGTTGTTGGTATCCCGACCCTTTGATGGTCCTGTACACTTTCCCACTCGTGATATTCACTCCACCCCCAAACTTGGTTTTTTTCATTCTATCCTTAGGTGCTCTCAATCACTCTTTTCTTTCTTGTTCAAGTTTGGTTAGACTCAGCCAAAAATGGCATTATCTCGGTTTGTGAAGACTCTCCTTTACTTTGAATGCTTCGGCATGCTAACATCCACTAGACAGTCAAACCCACCAGTGTTCTCAATCCCTAAGAGTTTACAAACATCGGCACCATTGTTGAGATTTTTTTTTTTTTTTTGAACGAGTGCATTTTATGCTCCATCTCGTTTTTTTTTTATTTTTTTTTTATAATATCTTATGTGCAAGCCTTTACTCCATTAAACTTTCTGAATGACCCTTGTAACGAGCTTTCAGCCAATGACTCCCAAGCCAAATGACCACAAGACACCAGGTTTTAAGATACCCCTACGGGCATAATCACTCAAGTCATTCAGGCTACGAAGAAAGGTATAAGATATATGCAGGTTCAAATTTAGTTTGGTGCACGACATAGTGACATAGGGATGAGATCACTAGCCTATGGTCATTGCCTAGCTTTCCTTAGTATGTCTAACACATTCTACACAAATTTTAACGTGCACGGAATCAACACATTCCTCAACATTTACCATCATGGTTCAATCTTCCCCAAACTTTCCTTTTCATAATGTTTGATGATTGAGGTGCTCACAAAGTTGGTTTAAGGGCGAAAGTTTAAATGGGAACTTATGCATTTAACCTCCTGACACTTGTGCTCACATTCATCTATCATGGATAATGAATCACAAAACAAAATGAATAGCATCACTCTCTTTACTCATTTCATCAAAATGGTACCAAATAAGCCTTATCATTAGACAATATCCCGTGAAATTACGTGTCCAATTCAACTTTCAACTCTTTCTTTTTTATTAGCATCGAGAATCTACACGACAATAATCAACGCAAGAATTTTTACTTAAATGTATGAAATTCAATATTATATTTTTAAGAATAGTATGAAATTCAATACTCCCTCATCCCAAAAAGGTTGTCCTTTTTTTTTTTTTTTCACAGAGTTCAACAAAACATCATTCATAAGTTTTATCATATTTTTCCACTTACCCTTACTTTTACTCATTTATTACTACTCTTTTTGTATTCTGTAAAATTTAATATTTTCAAACTTGTTATGTCATTAAATGTGTAAAAAGATCCTCGACAAAATTATTCATTATATTTTTAATAAATCTAATAAATTATTCTACAAAATATTAAATTATTTTAATAAATTTATCAGATTTTTTCTTAAAATCTAATAATTTTAAGAAAAAATATTCTATAAAATTTAATATTTTCAAACGTGAAATGCATTTTATTTATATTTGAGAGTCCAAATGAAAAAAGAAAGACAAATTTTTTGAATATTAGTATCAAGAAAAAAATAAAAAATAAAAAATATAGTTGGTGTAATTATTAACAAGAATATAAAATTCAATATTTATGAGTCCAAAAAATGAATATTAAATATTTAGTATTAGGAGAAAGAAAGGAAAAAAAAAAAAAAAGTGTAGTCGGTGTAACTCCTTCCTTATCCTTGACGCAAAGAAGGAAGAATAAAAACAGAATAGATGTCATAAGAATATAAAATTCTTGGGAGTAGGAAAAAGCTCGATAAGAAAGCATCAGAAAAAAAAAAAAAAAACATAATTAAAAAAAAAATTATTACTGAAGAATTTTATTTTCTACTACTTAATTACTTTCAGGGACAGTCTAGCATTTTATTTTGATGGGGGTAAAAATATATTATTAAATTAAAAAGTGAATTTATATTATATGTGAAAAATTGCATATAATATTTTAATTATATATACATACAATAAAAAATTAAAAAATATTTAGTATAATATTTATTTTAAACTTCTAATATTTAATTTTTTTAAAAAATATTTTTTTTTTGTTTTGAGAAATCATAAGAATTCATTCTATTTTAATTTTTTTTTATAAAAAGATGGAGTTAAATAGAGATACAAAATTTAATTAGAAATCAGTAATCCACCTAATTTGACTTTTTTAATTTGAAAGATGTAATGTTATACAGTGTACATGTTATTATACACGTAAAGAAAATCTAAATATTCTATAATTTGATCTTTGACTTTCTAATTTTTGATATAATATCAATTAATAAATGTGGGCATCAAATTTTCTTATTCAAAACGTAGACATATTCTCATTCTTTTTATTTTTATAGTAAATTAGTATTCGAATTTATTTATATATATATATATTTACAAATTGATTTTTTTTAAAACAATTTTAAATGTAATAATTTTTCTATTAAATTATATGTTTAAGAATTAAATTTTAAAATAATTTCAGTAAAAAATAAATTAAATTTTCCAGAAAATAAAATTTTAATTATTTAAATTAATTTTATTCAAATTTTTTTATTTTAAAGTAATTATAAATTTAAAATACATAATATTAGCAAATAATTAAAATCGATCAATAGTCTTATCCACCCAACATTATTTAATAGCAGTGTGGTTGTTGTCTCATTCTTTGTTATTAACTAATGGCCAATAAATGAATTTTTTGGGGTCAGTGGGGGCAAATGCCCCTAGCGTAAAAGTCATACTATTTTACATTTTAGCATATGTTTTCTTTTATAAAAATCGAATTTCACATGTGTAAAACAACGCAAAGTGCTCTATCTTGTTATATCACAAATCACTCATACTTGCTATTTATTTTTTTTGACGTAATCGAGGATACGAGTACTAAAAATCGTACAAGAACAGCCATTCCAAAATTTAAATATGAAATAGCCCTGCCCCCAGGGGCATAACTCGGTGGTTAAGGAGGCACATTCTAGCCGGCTGGTCCATTTCGGTGTACCCATGTTTGAATCCTGACCACGTGAGACATATTTCATGATTTATATCTCTTGTCGAAATCGAGAGGCCGAGCGGCGATAGCACTCATAAGGGAGAGTCATCACTAATAATAAATGCATATATCAACTCTGATTATGTTGCATGAAAACTTTCAGAGGTTGTGTTTCCACGTTTTTGAAAGGTTTCCTATGTTTTTGAAGCAGTGTTTAAAAAATTATCATTTTACTCTCTTCCTTTTCCTGTTTCTAAAACAGGGAACTCATTAAAAACCCTCAATAGTTATTGAAAATTTTAAAAAGCTAGGGTTGCGTTCTCTTTGTTGTTTTCAAGTCATTTTTAGTTTTCAATTTTCTAAAATAATGAAAAAGTGTTCTATTTGCTATTTTTGAAAATGCATTTTTAAAAACAAAAAAAAAATTGTAAAGAAAACTCAAAACAACAGAAAGTTGTTTTGAGTGTTTTCATCCAAAACAAACTCTAAACTCAAAACGCATTTATTTATGTATTTATTCATATTTTACTATTATAATGGGAAAAAATATTACAAAATTCATTAACTTTAAAATGTATATATTTTTTTAATAATAGATTAACATTAAATATTTCTAATTTACTGAATAATCAATTTTTTTTGTATAAAATATTATAAAAAAATTATTTTCAAAATTTCAAAGAGAACGCGTTTTCTAATTTTCTGTTTTGAGAAATAGTTTTTCAAAATGACAAAGAGAATGTGTTTTCAATTTTTTAAAAATAGATTACCAAAACAGAAAACTGAAAATGAATTCAAAACTCAAAACTAAAAATTAAAAAGTAAAGAGAACGCAACCTAGATGTTTCTCCATTTTTTGTTTTCAGTTTCTCATTTTTGCTTTTCCATTTTCGTGTAACTTAGGTGTTGAGTTTTGTGACTCAATAATTAATTGGGTTAAATAATTAAAATGGGTTGAATATATAAATGTTGGGTTGGGCCCAAATTAAAGTCCAAAAATCCGTAAGCCCAAATCTGTACAATATATGATAATGCTTTTTGTGTCCATTAGCCCAAGTATATAAGGCAACTAAATTGGGGGAAATTAGTGTGTGAGCATTCACCTGAATTGTGTTGGGTAACTCTCCCAAATCTCTACATTTGGTATGATATTGTTCACTTTGGATCTAAATTTTCATGGATTTGCTTTTGAATTTTACCCAAAAGGTCTCATACCAATGAAGATATTGTCCACTCTTTATATAACTATGATCCTTCCTATGTCTAGTCAATGCGAAACTTAGTTTGCACACCCAACAACCGTCATCTCAAACAAAGGACCACATCATCGTGGTATTTTTTTTTTTTTTTGGGCCTCCTTTCTAACGATTATCTGTCCGTCTGCTCCATCGAGATCAATTACTCATCTTTACTATGGAGCAACGACATGTTTGTAAAGTTTCAGAGTACCTCCTATCTTAGGAGCCCAACCACGAATCTAATCGTGAGCTTAACGGGGGGCCAACACCTTTGTTTGACATTCTGAGAGTTTCCTTCACGTATTCTTCCTGCTAAGTCTAGGCCTGGGCTCTGATACCACTGTCGAGGAAAAATATTCAATACGCCAACACGAATATATTCTCTTTTACCTGTGTGACTAAAATAGGAAGTCAAACCAATCATCGCAAGCTATAAAATATGAAATAAATAAACGCAACAACTCCAAGAATTATTTAACGTCGTAAAACCCTTCAATGTGAAGGGAAGAACGACAGGGCAAATTGACGATTTCACTATCATCAAAAATAGAACACTATGTTTCCTTCTCTAGATTTTTGCCCTAATCTAGAGGTAATCAATAACACATCTTTAAGAACAATTCTTGGCATCCACAAATATCATCATCTAGGTAACAATAGATAGAACCCACAATAATAACAAAAAGAGAGAAATATTTCACTAAACAATTGAAGTAACCAAGCACAAATTTCTCCAATTGCAACAGAAAACAGTAGTGAATTCTCCTTTGCTTTCAATTGATCAAGCTGTGATTTCTTACTTCTCTTCCCAATCAATTCCGTGTGAGTTTGACGGCGGAAAGCACTTTTTAAACCTTCATCCTCGTGCAAGCCAATATACGCACATATATTTCAATAAATTCCTTTGTTTGTTGTGTTTCAAAATAAAATCTTATCATTTTAATTTCTCTGTAATTTAGCAATGTACTTCTAACAATTGTTTAGTAGTAGGTGAATGCAAGATCTCTGGCATTGCTTGTATTTTTTTTTAAGAAAAATTATTTTTTTGTGATTTGGCCGAGATTTAGATTGCGTAAGAAACCAACAAGTGGTATCAGAGCCACGAGAGATCTAAGACCCCAATCAAGTCATCTTCGATTCAAAAGGTAAATCAAAGATCGAGTTAGATCTACAACCAAGTAAGTTTTTCTTTCTCCAGTACAGTTTTGCCCTAATTTTTGTTGAATATACAACTGTTTACCCTCAACTATCTAATAGATACTACTTGTCCTAACTTTTCTTGAGTTCTTGATCTTGGATTAGATATGATTAGATTATTCATACTCTTAGCCCTAATACTGCAATGAGTTCTTGTTTCGTTTGAAAACCTAATTAGGGTTTGAATAATCTTTTGATTGTAATCTCTGTTTTGCCTCATATACAAGAATCTATAATAAGAATTGTATGTTATTTAAATCTTCCAATAAACTATTCCTGTTCTGTTTTGAAATTTTTTTATAACATTTGTCACAGTTAATCACATTATCATCTGTGAATTATATTCTGTCTTAGGGATCATAATCAAATGACCTCAACTAAATTAGAAATAGAGAAGTTTGATGGTAGTGGTGATTTTTCATTATGGTAAAAAAAAATGAGAGCTATTTTAGTTCAAAATCGGTGTTCTTAGACACTGGTTGAACCATCTAAAATTGGAAAAGATAAATTAGAATCCTCAATTGCCCTGAAAAGGCATGAGTTGAACGAGTTGGCTTATAGCCTTATCATCTTAAATTTATCTGATAAAGTCCTTAGACAAGTAAATAAGGAAAATACTGCTTTAAAGGTTAGACTAAATTATAATCCCTTTACATGACTAGATCTTTAACTTGTAAAATGTATTTAAAAGGAAAACTATTTGGTTTTAAAATGAATACCTCAAAATCTTTAGAAAAGAACTTAGATGACTTTAATGTTATCACAATTGCTTTAGAAAATATTGATGAGAGTATTTCAGAGGAAAACCAGGATGTCATTCTTTTAAATTCTTTGCCTGAATCCTATAGAGATCTAAGGACAACAATACAATATGACAGAACCTCCCTATCATTAGAGGATTTAGTGTCCGCCCTAAGATTAAAAGATCTTGAGGAGGATAAGAAAGAAAAGAAAATAAATAATGTTGAAGGCTTAAGTGTAAAGGGAAAGTGGGAACATAAATCAAAGCCTAAAGGCAAAAGTAATTCTAGAGGAAGAAGTGTAACGAGGTCTAATTCTAAATCAAGAGGAACAAGTAGAGGATCCTCAAAAACAAGAGTTTGTTGGTATTGTAAGAAAGAGGAGCACATAAGGAAAAACTGTTTTCAAATGAAGAAAGACAAGGAAAATAATAAGAATAATCAAGAAGTAGCAAACCTATCTGATGGGTATGATAGTGGAGAGGGTCTAATACTCTCTGAACATGCCTTAGGAGATGAGTGGATTCTAGATTCAGGTTAGGAAGAACTAGTTGCTTAATTTTCAACATATCGAGTGTAATGACCCAAATTTAGTTATTCTTGTGTCATGCCTGGAGGATTGAGTTGGTAACCTTTGATGTTTAATATGTTGTTTTGGTGAAAATTTTCTAAGTGTTGGATAGGGGTTGAGTGTGTAAGCTAAGTGGTTAAGCTAGATTTGTGGTTTTGTAACGAGAGGTATGTGAAAATTGTAGTTTAGATATCCAAATGTAAGCTAGCATATTCGAATGAGAGCTTAGACATTCGGATGTGTGAGTCTTGGGTGTTATTCAGATGAGTTTTGTAAGTTTTAGTGAAGTAATTCGAATGCTATAGGGAGTAATTCGAATGGGGTGTGGAGCATTTGAATGAGAAGCCAAGCAATTTGAGTGGCCTATGTTCCTGTGTGCGTGTTGTCTTTTCAACCCAATTTTGACTATGATTCAGTTCGAATCTCTCAAAACTTAAAACATGGAAGTTGTAGATCTTTCTCTTTTCGTTCCATAGTATCTTGAATCACCTCAATCGATGTTCGGACGAGAGAGTTATTCCTAAAGTTCGATCGGGTGTCAGAATTGTCCAGAATCCATTTTTGTAAATTAAAACCTCACATTCGAATGACTACTCTTCCATTCGAATGAGCCCAACGAAAATTCATAAATTCATTTGAATGAAGCCACTATTACATTCGAATCACCTCCAATTTCTTCAGTAATTCACCCAACTATTTAAAATTCATTCGAATGCCCCACTGCATCATTCGAATGTCACTCTCATAACTTGAAATTTTTATTTAATTCATTCGAATACAAGCCATATCATTCGAAAGTCTTTGCATGGAACCTTATGTCTTTAAGAAAGACATCTGAATAGCCTAGGATACATTCGAATGACTATCGCATCTTTTGAATTTTGACTCCTTGACATTTGAATGCCTCATAACACATTCGAATGTCCTCCTCAGTGACACACACATATATATATATATATATACATTCTGAGTCATCGTTTGTAATACCCTAAGTTTTATGAATAAATTTAATTAAGTTTAAATGATATGTAGGTAATTTATTATGTTTATGTAATTAATTTGGTTTAATTAATTTACCTTAAGTATGCTTGTGACAATATGTAAAATATAAATAAATATAATTTAAGATTAATATGGTGTATGTATATATAAATCAGTATATATGTATGTATGTATGTATGTATATAATATATATGTATATATATATAAAACAAAAATTCGAAAATCCAGAATTTGTAGAGCAGCGCGCATGGCTGCCTGCAAGTTGATTTTTGAGGGCAAGGGAGGGGTTTTTAATGCCGAAATGACCTAGGTATGGCCTCTGGGATGCGTGGCCGACGGTTGGGAAGTGAGACACGTTAGATTTGGGCTATAAATAACCAAGTTCGCGCAAACCATTTCATCCGAAAGTTATGAGGCTTAGATCGGTCGATTGGGTGAGAGTTTGAGAGATTTGGGGGTAGGGTTTTGATCTTCAAGTTGTGGGTAGCATTTCTGTTAAGTTTGGTGGCCAACGAAGCAGTGAAGAGGAAGACCCAAGCATCGCCGGAAAGTTGCGATCTTGCTGGAACCGAGGCTTCAACCAACGAATCGAGGTATTTTCTTTTCTTTTTTCTCGAATTTAAGGCTTTTATCGTGTTCGGGAGGTTGGATATAGGAGGTTAGAAGCTTCGCTTGAAGCTTTTTGAAGCAGCGGCATCACCGGTGGCGTGTTCAGCTGCTGGAGAAGATGAAGTAGGCGGGCGCGTGCAGCCACGCGCCCGGGAGTAGGAAGAAGGTGCGTGGCTAGCACGCACTCGACAAAAAATAGGAAAAAAAAAGAGTAAAATTTTGAAAAAAATTTATTAAATCTAAAATGTTGTTTATGATTTATTGGTGAAGAAATTTTCTGGAAATGCTAAATTTATTAATTATTTAAGTAGATTTTTCTATTATGGAAATAAAAAAAATAGGATTTTAATTAAAAAAAATTTAAGAAAATTTCAGAGTGTTAGAAGTATTATTTAAGAAATATTAGTGAAAAACAATTGAATAAAATGAAAGATTAGGTAATTATTATGTAATAATTACATATTTAGCTATTATAAAATAAGGGAAAAAATAGGAATTAATTTAGAAAATTCCAAGAAAATTCCATAATACTAGGAATATTATTTAACGAATATTGGTAAAAAGAGATTAAATTTTTATGAAGTCAAGATAATTATCATGTGATTTCGAAGAGATAAAGCTTAGAAATAAAAGAAAAAAATGAAGAAATTATGAAAAATAATAAATGGTGTAAATTTATGTTTTAAGGGTCCTTGTGGGCAAGGAGTTCAAGGAATAGCCACCTGGCACGTAGTTCGAGACAAATTAGCTGTAAGTATGCTGCTCGAATTTAATACAGTTATAGATGTAAATATTGAAAATGCTTTTATCATATTGGCATGCTATGATATGAAATCATCACGTAGACTGCATCAATGACATGACTATGAAATGCATACATATACAATGATACTGTTCATCACATGTATATGAGGCCGTAGGGAGTACGAATTGGCACCGTTGTTCTATCAAGGGTGCACCCATACACCCCGGCTTCGAAAGAGGTGGCCGCTAAAATGATAGGCAGCATGAGGGGTGCAGTTGACACCTACGATGAAAGACATTGCATACACTCATGAAATTGCATTTGGTATCCTTACTTAGATGTTTCATCATCTAACATCGGCTCGCCCCTGGAACATTCAACGTTCCAGTCGGGACTTGCAGAGATGATTCTGAGATTGGTGATTAGTAGTGACACGAGACATCAAGATGCGAGTAAATGTACCATGTTATAATATGACTAGCTTAAGATTTGTGTACATTGTTCTATCGTCGAACGCTTTATGTATCAACTTGTAATGTGTGCCATGTACAGTTATTAATATATGCATTGCCATGAGCAGGTTTGATTCAGCTTCTGCTTTGTATTTATTTTCTAGCCTAGATATCTCATCTAGCACTAGATACGGTCTTAGGGAATTTCAGAAATAATAGAGTTAAAAAAAAAAAATAGACCAAATTTCCTAAGGTATAACATGCCCGAGAAGAGGGGTTGTTACAGTTGGTATCAGAGCTCAACCAAGTAGGGTACCTAGGAAAGAAAACTTAGACTAAGCCTAGCAGGTGGGAAGTACCAACTCGAGGATAGTTAGGGGTACTAACGGAAGTTGTGATGATAGATGGCTGGAAACTTCTCGGAGCAGGTCTTGGTCTATCATTGGGCCCATCGTATGGAGAATCGGATCCCGGAGCCGAACGAGGGTATCATGGAATACCTCGTCCAAATAGAAGAAATTATCGACGACGTGCCCCCAAGCTACCGACTTTGGCCTAATCTCGCTCAGTTTCAAATAAACATGATGGTTGGTGTATTGGAAAATGAGCTGCAGGAATTCGAAGATTGGGTCCAGCATCAAGACTAGCAGTTCCTTGAATTCCGTCTTTACTGCGCACGGGTTTGCGAGCTACTCGTAGAAATGTATGAGCTAGTACCAGTGGATGAGCTTGACGAAGACATGGAGGACTCGCTCGAGGAAGGAGAGGAAGAAAACATGGAGAACCTGATTGAGCCTGGAGAAGCAGAAGGTATGGGAAATCCAGTTAACATGGAAGAAGAAGAAGAAGAAGAAGAAGAAGAAGAAGAAGACGACATACCCATATTCTGGGTAGAAGACGACTTCGAGGACACGGACTCGGAGGATGAGGAAGAGACTGAGGAAGTAATGGAAGACCCCGAGGCACCCCCGTACGAATCTGAGGATGAAAAGAACGTTTGGATCTGGAGGTCATCAGGACAAAAATAGACCCATCTTAAAAATGCCCTAACTATTTACGTGACTTATATAGTGTTGTCGGTAATCTATGTGACTATGTAGCATGTACATATAACATTTTTCAGCAGAATGTATAATATCTATGGAATTAATCGGATGGCAAGATCCTGTTGTCTAATTAAAGATACTACTTCCTTTCAGATGGTGAATACTCAAAGAAGGTTAGCAATTGGGCCTAGGATGCCCAACCCACAAGCGGGTAACACCGAAGGGAACATAAGTAGGCACCCAAACTGCGTCTCCAGTCAAGAGACCGGGAGTAGCAGACTGGATCAGATGGAGCGAATTCTGGGAAGTGTGGTGGGTTTCATACACGAGACTCACTCCCGGGATGGTCATGTGGCCAACATGCTTGACTTATACTGACGGCAGAACCCTCCCGTCTTTCAAGGGAATTTTGGATCGAGCAAACAGAGAAGTTGCTAGACCACCTTCACTGTAGGGAAGAAGAGAAAGTTAATTGTGCCACCTTCATGCTGCAAGGTGAGGCGGATAGATGGTGGAGAGGAGTCAAGAGAACAATGACCTCTCGAGTCAAGGCACCTTACGTTACTTGGGAACAATTCAAGGAGCTCTTCAATGAGAAGTACTTCCCTCTGAACTTAAGAATGAAGAAAGAGAGAGAGTTCATGGAGCTGAAACAAACTGGGGACATGTCTGTTGCCCAGTACGAGGACGCTTTCAGCCGATTGATCCGATACATGCCTATTTACGAAGGGGATGAAAGGATCAAGGCTCAAAAGTTTTTGGGAGGGCTAAATCTAAAACTTTAGAGGGCATTGAGTAGTATAAGTACTCAGTCCTATGCAGAAGCGGTAGTGCAAGCCTATACCACCGAGGCTAACCTGAGCTGGATTGACACTATCCAAGGAGAGAGTCAGCAAGGGAGCAGTCATAGAGCAGGCAAGAAGCTGGAAGTCCAGAAACTGAAGTTCAAGCCTGGTACCCCGTGCGCAAAATGCCAGAAGAAACACCCTGGAAGGTCGTGCCGGCTCGGGACAAAGGGTTGTTACAATTGTGGAGAAATAGGGCATCTTAACCAGAACTGCCCAAAGAGAGGAATCACTTGCTTCAACTGCCAGCAAACAGGTCATTTCACAAAGGACTGTCCTAAGCCGCGGCTGATAAGTCAACCATAGGGGACATCCGAAAATGCTAGAGCACAACAAGGAAGGGTGTTTCACCTAACTCGGTAAGAGGCGACAGAAGATCCAGCCGTAATTGAAGGTACCATGCTATTATCTGGTGTCCCCATGCATGCATTAATAGATTCAGGTGTAAGTCACTCATTCATTTCCCATATATTTGCTAAAGTAGTAGGAGACAAACCAGAAAATTTGAATTGTCGAATGATTGTTGCAACCCCACTGGGGAAGTCTCTAGAAACTTCATCAGGATACAAAGATAGGAAGATTCAGGTAGGAGAAGTCAAGTTCCCAATGGATCTGATCCTTCTGGAATTTCAAGATTTTGATGTGATTCTAGGAATGGACTTCCTAACTAAGTACAACGCCACATTGGACTGTAAAGCTAAAACAGTCTACCTCAAGAGTGGAGACTTGAACATCAAGTTTCGAGGGCAAATGAGGGCAAGTGAACAGAAGTGGATCTCGGCTTTGAAGGCTGAGAGATTGTTATGTCAAGGGGCACAAGGATACTTGGCTTGTGTTCAAGAGAAAAGCAAGGAGCCCTTAAAATCAAAGAAGTACGACTCGTTAGAGAATACGAGGATGTGTTTCTCGAAGAATTGCCCGGATTGCCACCCTAGCGAGAGATCGAGTTTTTAATAGAGATCGCGCCAGGAACAGGTCCGATTTCGATACCCCCGTATAAAATGGCTCCTGTGGAATTGAGAGAATTAAAAAGCCAACTTCAGGAGTTGCTAGATAAGGGGTTCATCAGACCAAGTATGTCGCCATGGGGAGCACCAGTACTTTTTGTTAAGAAAAAGGACGGAAGCCTAAGGATGTGTATCGACTATCGATAGCTCAACAAGATAACTGTAAAAAATAAGTACCCACTCCTGAGAATCGAGGAGCTGTTCGATCAATTACAAGGGGCTAAGGTTTTCTCAAAGATTGACCTAAGATCAGGGTATTATCAATTAAGGATCAAGGCAGAAGACGTGCCTAAGACAGCGTTTCGTTCTCGGTATGGGCACTATGAATTTTTTGTGATGCCATTCGGACTAACCAATGCCCCAACAGCTTTTATGGACACTATGAATCGAGTCTTCAGGCTATTTTTGGACAAGTTCGTAATCGTGTTTATAAACGACATATTGATCTACTCTCCCTCGAAAGAAGAACACGAATCACATTTAAGGATAATATTACAAATATTGTGAGAACATAAGTTGTATGCCAAATTCTCAAAATGTGAATTTTGGTTATACAAGGTGGCATTTTTGGGACATGTGGTATCGACCGAGGGAATATTGGTCGACCCAGTCAAGATTGCAGTTGTGACGAATTGGAAGTAACCCCAGTCAGTTACTGAGGTTAAGAGTTTCTTGGGATTAGCAGGGTACTATAGAAAGTTCGTGGAAGGGTTTTCAAAAATTGCGACACCCCTCACCAAGTTAACTCAAAAGGGGGTAAAATTTGACTGGAACGAACAGTGCGAAGAAAGCTTTCAGACACTTAAGGCTAAGCTAACAACTGCTCTAGTCCTGGCTATGCCAAATGGATCAGGACATTTGATGGTCTATACTGACGCCTCGAGAAACGATTTAGGGTGTGTGCTGATGCAGCATGGGAGAGTCATTGCCTATGGATCTCGACAACTAAAGAACCATGAAAGAAACTACCCGACTCATGATTTGGAGTTGGCTGCAGTGGTATTTGCTCTAAAGATTTGGAGACATTATTTGTCTGGTGAGAAGTTCAAAATTTTTATCGATCACAAGAGCCTATAATACGTCTTCTCATAGAAAGAGCTAAACATGAGGCAACGGAGATGGATGGAACTGTTGAAAGATTACGACTGTATTATTCAATACCATCTTGGTAAAGCTAATGTGGTGGTAGATGCTTTAAGCAGGAAAGAAATTGCTTGTATGGCCGGAATGATGGTGGCAGAATGGAGGCTAGTTGAAGCATATAGCTTGATGACAGTAGAAGTAGTTTCCCGAGGAAACTCAACTTACGCAGCTAGTCTCACACTACAACTAAAGTTAATGGATCAGATATGGAAAGCCTACCCCGAAGACTCTCGAATAAAAATGTGGGTTGACGAGCATGGGCGAGTAAAGAGACCTGAATTTGAGGTAAGAGAAAACATCATTCGGTTTCAAGGAAGAATATATGTACCTCGTGTGAGGGAATTGTGATAGATAATTTTGGGAGAAGCCCATCGATCCAGATACTCGATCCACCCTGGAGCCACCAAGATGTACCAAGACTTGAAGGCGGTGTATTGGTGGCTAGCAATGAAGAAAAGCATGGCGAGGTACGTTAGTCAATGTGACACATGCCAGAGAATTAAGATTGAGCACCAAAAGCTTGGTGGGAGTTTGCAGCCATTGAAAATTCCAAAGTGGAAATGGGAGCACATTACGATGGATTTCGTAACAGGATTGCCAAGGAGTCCTAAGGGAAATGATGCTATCTGGGTGATAGTTGACAGACTACCAAAGTCTGCTCATTTCTTAGCCATGTAGGTAAGCCAACCAATCAGTAAATTAGCTCAACAGTATGTAAACGAGATTGTCAGATTACACGGAGTGCCAGTGAGCATTGTATTAGACCGTGACCCAAGATTCACTTCTAGGTTTTGGGGAAGTCTGCAAGAGAGTTTGGGTACTCAGCTTAGGCTAAGTACAGCCTATCATCCCCAAACAGATGGTCAATCAGAAAGGACCATTCAAACCCTAGAAGATATGTTGCGAGCTTGTGCAATTGATTTTCCAGGTAGCTGGGAAGAGCATTTACCATTAGTAGAATTCACTTGTAATAACAGCTACTACAGCAGCATTGGAATGGCTCCCTATGAAGCCTTGTATGGCCGAAAATGTAGATCCCCGATATGCTGGACTGAAGGAGGCGAACTGCAAATCTTGGGACCCAAGATAGTTCAGAAAACGATAGAAAAGATAAAAATCATTCAAGAGAGAATGAAGGAAGCTCAGAGTAGCCAGAAATCCTACACAGATACAAGAAGAAGGAAATTGGAGTTCCAAGTAGGCGACAAAGTATACCTGAAGATATCTCCACTAAGAATGGTGACTAGAAGCAACAAGAAAAAGGGCAAGTTAAGCCCTCGGTATATAGGACCATATGATATAGTGGAAAGAATTGGACCAGTCGCTTATCGACTCACTCTACCCTTGGCTCTATCAAACCTCCACGACGTGTTTCACGTATTGCAACTTCGAAAGCATGAGCCAGATCCCTCCCAGGTAATGCCGGCTGAGGCTATCGAGATTCAAGAAAATCTTTTGTACGTTGGAAAACCTGTCAGCATTTTGGATAGTAGGAATCAAGTCCTAAGAAACAAATCAATACCCCTAGTGCAAGTTTTGTGGAGAAACCCAGTAAGTGAAGAGATAACTTGGGAGCGGGAGGAAGATATGAGGCAAAATTTTTCATACCTATTTGAGGACCCTATGGTTAGAATGAGTGAGGGATGATCAAATTTCGAGGACGAAATTTTTGTAAGGAGGGGAGAATGTGATACCCTAAGTTTTATGAATAAATTTAATTAAGTTTAAACGATATGTAGGTAATTTATTATGTTTATGTAATTAATTTGGTTTAATTAATTTACCTTAAGTATGCTTGTGACAATATGTAAAATATAAATAAATATAATTTAAGATTAATATGGTGTATGTATATATAAATCAGTATATATGTATGTATATATATAATATATATGTATATATATATAAAAAAATTCAACAAATCCAGAATTTGCAGAGCAGCGCGCATGGCCGCTTGCAAGTTGATTTTTGAGGGCAAGGGAGGGGTTTTTAATGCCGAAATGACTTAGGTATGGCCTCTGGGACGCGTGGCCGACGGTGGGGAAGCGAGGCACGTCGGATTTGGGCTATAAATAACCAAGTTCGTGCAAGTCATTTCATCTGAAAGTTGTGAGGCTTAGATCGGTCGATTGGGTGAGAGTTTGAGAGATTTGGGGGCAGGGTTTTGATCTTCAAGTTGTGGGTAGCATTTCTGTTAAGTTTGGTAGCCAACGGAGCAATGAAGAGAAAGACCCAAGCATCGCCGGAAAGTCGCGATCTCGTTGGAACCGAGGCTTCGACCAACGAATCGAGGTATTTTCTTTTGTTTTTTCTCGAGTTTAAGGCTTTTATCGTGTTCGGGAGGTCGGATATAGGAGGTTAGAAGCTTCGTTTGAAGCTTTTTGAAGCAGCGGCATCACCGGCGGCGTGTTCAGCCGCCGGAGAAGATGAAGTAGACGGGCGCGTGCAGCCACACGCCCGCGAGTAGGAAGAAGGCGCGTGGCTGGCACGCGCCTGACAGAAAATAGAAAAAAAAAAGAGTAAAATTTTGAAAAAAATTTATTAAATCTGAAATGTTGTTTATGATTTATTGGTGAAGAAATTTTCTAGAAATGCTAAATTTATTAATTATTTAAGTAGATTTTTCTATTATGAAAATAAAGAAAAAATAGGATTTTAATTCAAAAAAAAAAATTAAGAAAATTTCAGAGTGTTAGAAGTATTATTTAAGAAATATTAGTGAAAATAAATTGAATAAAATGAAAGATTAGGTAATTATTATGTAATAATTACATATTTAGCTATTATAAAATAAGGGGAAAATAGGAATTAAGTTAGAAAATTCCAAGAAAATTCCATAATACTAGGAATATTATTTAAGGAATATTGGTAAAAAGAGATTAAATTTTTATGAAGCCAAGATAATTATCATGTGATTTTGAAGAGATAAAACTTAGAAATAAAAGAAAAAAATGAAGAAATTATGGAAAATAGTAAATGGTGTAAATTTATGTTTTAGGGGTCCTTGTGGGCAAGGAGTTCAAGGAATAGCCACTTAGCACGTAGTTCGAGATAAATTAGCTGTAAGTATGGTGCTTGAATTTAATACAGTTATGGATGTAAATATTGAAAATGCTTTTATCATATTGGCATGCTATGATATGAAATCATCACGTAGACTGCATCAATGACATGACTATGAAATGCATACAGATACAATGATACTGTTGATCACACGCATATGAGGCCGTAGGGAGTACGAACTGGCACCGCTGTCTTATCAAGGGTGCACCCATACACCCCGGCTTCGGAAAAGGTGGCCGCTAAAATGATAGGCAGCATGAGGGGTGCAGTTGACACCTACGATGAAAGACATTGTATACACTCATGACATTGCATTTGGTGTTTCATCATCTAACATGGGTTTGCCCCTGGAACATTCAACGTTCCAGTCGGGACTTGCAGAAATGATTCCGAGATTGGTGATTAGTAGTGACACGAGACATCAAGATGCGAGTAAATGTACCATGTTATAATATGACTAGCTTAAGATTTGTGTACATTGTTCTATCGTCAAACGCTTTATGTATCAACTTGTAATGTGTGCCATGTACAGTTATTAATATATGCATTGCCATGAGCAGGTTCGATTTAGCTTCCTCTTTGTATTTATTTTCTACCCTAGATATCTCATCTAGCACTAGATATAGTCTTAGGGAATTTCGGAAATAATAGATTTAAAAAAAAAAAATAGACCAGATTTCCTAAGGCTTATCATGCTCGAGAAGGCGGGTTGTTACAGTTGGTATCAGAGCTCAACCAAGTAGGGTACCTAGGAAAGAAAACTTAGACTAAGCCTAGCAGGTGGGAAGTACCAACTCGAGGACTGTTAGGGGTACTAACGGAATTTGTGATGATAGATGGCTGGAAACTTCTCAGAGCAGGTCTTGGTCGATCATTGGGCCCATAGTCGACTATGCATAAGAATAGTCGACTATGCTGGTTTAATCTGTCAACTATATAAGACTTCTGTCGACTATTTTTCATTCTGTCAACTATCAAGATGAATAAAATGACACAACTAACATGCAAAAAGACTAAATATGAGGGCTAAATAATATGAAAATATGCGCTCTATCACCCAACCACCCACAACGGTCCAAATTTTGAACTTATCTACCATCAACTATAAATAGATGGTTGAAGACGCATTGAAAGCTACTGAACACATTGAAGATTTTGAACTTTTCACTGTTACATCGAGCATTTAATTTTTCTCTCTGTATTTTCATTTAAGAGGCTTTGATATCTCACTGTTCCATTTATTTTAAGCCTTGATCATTCACTTAAAGAGAGAGCTTGTAACTAAGAGTTATACTCTTAGAATCTCTATTTCATGATTTCTGTATTTTTCCTAGCAGAGGCCAGAGGGCCCATTAAATTGGGAGGTTGTACATTACCTAGTCAAGGATTAGAGGACCTGCTTGTATTGAGTAGGGGGTTTGACAGTGAAGTTGGCTTTAAAATCCTTAGTGGGTAGCTAAGGTAGTGAACTAAGCTTGGAAAGCTGAATTACTATAAATCTGTGTCTTCTCTGCTTTCAAATTTTTCTTGCTTGTGTTCGCATTTTTGCTCCTACTCACTTTGTTCATTCATTGATAAGATTTCAATTTTATTCTTCACAAAACTAGAGTGTCTTTTACACGGTTGACACTTCATCGTGCCATTTCAAGGTCTTGAGGTTTAACGAATCCGTGGTCTTCATCAAAGACATCTCCATTTTTGAAAAGAAATTTTAATTATACCAATTCACCCCCCCTCTTGGTGTGTGCCATATCAATTCAATTCTATCAATTGGTATCAGAGCTTGGTTCCCATTGTTTTCAATTAAGTCTAACAACCTAGGGTCAAGATCCACATAATGGCATACTTTGCTAGCTCCTCGCATCATGAAGGATAGAGTACTTCACATCCACCTTATTTTGATGGTACTAACTACAGTTATTGGAAAGCAAGAATGAATATCTATCTTATGCAAGACTCAAGTCTTATGCAAGCTATTAAGAAATGAGTCACCTTGGCTGACATGGAAAAGATGGACAAATGGACAACTGAAGAGAGAATGATTATGGAGACAAATACAAAAGCAATGAACACATTGATTTGTGCACTATGCCCAGAGGAATTCAACCGAATATCAACATGCAAGACAGTAAAGGAAATTTGGGATAAACTAGAGGTAACTCATAAGGGTACAAACCAGGTAAAAGAAACAAAAATAAATATTCTGGTTCATGACTATGAGTTATTTACTATGAAAGAAGATGAATCTATTAAAGACATGTACACCAAATTTAATGATATTATTTCAACCTTAGAGTTCTAGGAAAAACTTTTACAAATGGTGAAAGAGTTAGGAAGATTCTAAGAAGTTTACCTAGATCATGGGATCCTAAAGTCACTACTATTACTAAGGCAAAAGATATAGACAAACTTGAATTTGATAATCTACTAGGATCACTAATGACTCATGAAATCATGATGAAACGAAGTGATAATACAAAACTAAAGAAAGATAAGAATGTAGCCTTTAAAGTTGAAAATGAAGAAAAAGATTCTCAGGACAGTGAAGATAATGATCTTGCTTTGTTAGCCAAAAAATTTAGGAAATTTATGAATAAAGGTAGATTTAATCAAAGGAGAAACTTTCGGAAAGAGAAAAAACAAAAGGAGACTGACCCATCTAATGAGCTTCGATGTTTTGAGTGTAAGAAACTAGGTCACATTAGAAGTGACTGCCCTTAGTTGAAAAAGAAGGATCGTAAGGAAAGAAAGATGAAGAAGAAGGCTCTAGCTGCATGGGGAGAAGATGAGCTCTCATCAAGTGATGAATCACAAGATGATGAAGTTGTCAACATTTACTTTATGGCCAATATTGAAGATGAGGTAAATTCTCAGCATCCTAATTCAATATCTGAATTTACATTTGAAGAACTTCATGATGCATTCAATGATTTGCTATGTGAATGTGAGCATATGAATGAGAAAAACATTAATTTAAAAAGGGAATTGAATTCTTTAGAAAATGAAGTAAATGATTTGAAAAATAAAATAGGAAAGTTGGAAAATGAAAGAAACAGTCTAAGTACTGAAAAGGAAAATCTCTTGAAAGAAAACAAATACATGAAGGAATCGTTAGAAAAATTAGTTGAAGGTAAAAATAAACTAGAAATGATACTTGGAGCTCAAAGAAATTTTGGGGATAAACAAGGAATTGGATTTGATCCATTCCAAGCAAGCTCTAGTAAAACAGTGTTTGTTAAAGCCTCAAACCAAAAGTTTATTCAAAGAAAACCACTCTTCAAATCAAAGTTTTCAAAAAGAGGTATTACCTGTCATTATTGTGGAAAAAATGGTCATTCAGTCAACAAATTTTTTATACGAAATTTTCGTCAAAAATTCAAATAAGTTTGGGTTCCTAAAGATATAGTATCTTCTAACAAGAAATGACCCAAGATGATGTGGGTACCAAAGGGAACAATGTGAATGATTTCTTGTGTAGGCTGCATTGGTTTCAAATGATTCAAGGAGCAAGTAGTTCCTTGATAGTGGGTGCTCAAAGCACATGACAGGAGATCAAGATCTTCTCAGCAACATTGTTTTCAAGGAAGGAGGTAAGGTTTTCTATGGTGACAACTCTCAAGGTAAGATTATAGGTATGGGTTCCATTTCATTTGAAAACATTACATTAGAAAATGTATTTCTTTTTGATGGACTTAAACATAATTTGATCAGTATTAGTCAATTGTGTGATTTAAATTATGAAGTTTGCTTTGATGCTAGCTCTTGTAAAGTTATATGTTCTAAGACAAAATAAATGAAATTACAAGGAAATAGAGTAGGGAACATCTATCTCACATTTCTAGAATCATCTAAGATGGAAAACTGTTTAGTTACAAATTCATCACAAAACTCTTGGCTATGGCATAATAAGTTAGGGCATGCTAGTATGAACCTAATAAACAAGTTAGTAAAGCATGATCTTGTTAATGGATTGCCCAAGCTTAAATTTGAAAGAGATCACATTTGTGGCACTTGCATGAAAGGTAAGCAAATTAGTGTATCATTCAAACTAATAAATGAAGTATCAATGTCTAGACCTCTAACACTACTTCACTTAGATTTGTTTGGTCCAATGAGAACATTGAGCTTAGGGGGTAAACAATATGTTTTAGTAATAGTAGATGATTATTCTAGATTCACATGGGTAATCTTTCTTGTATCTAAAAATGAAACCTTTAAGTCATTTGAAATATTCAATAAAAGAATTCAAAGAGAAAAAGGCTTTTGAATTTCAAAAATTAGAAGTGATCTCATGGAGAAGAATTTGAAAATGAATCTTTCAAACTATTTTGTGAAGAAAATAGAATAAATCATAACTTCTCTTGTGCTAGGACTCCTCAACAAAATGGTGTAGTAGAAAGAAAGAATAGATCCTTACAAGAAATGGCTAGAACAATGCTTTGTGATAAAAATCTTCCTAAATATTTTTGGGCAGAAGCTGTTCATATTGCCTGTCACATTCTAAATAAAGTTTCAATAAGACCAATCTTAAAAAAGACTCCTTATGAACTATTCAAAGGAAGAAAGCCAAATATAAGTCATTTTCATGTTTTTGGTAGTACTTGCTATATCCTTAATAATGGAAAAGAATCACTAGCTAAATTTGATGCTAAAAGTGATGAAGGTATATTTTTAGGATATTCATCTCAAAGTAAAGGTTATAGGGTATTCAACAAAAGAACCTTAGTAGTAGAGGAAACAATTCAAGTAATTGTTGATGACATAAGCATTGAGATTCCAAAACTTAGGGAAGATGGTGAAATTGAAGTAACCCAAAATTTTGAAAAACTTTCATTAGAGGAAAATGAAGGACCATCACGAGGATCAAAGCATGCAACGGAAGCATTTTTTGTTTAAAATAACAAAACAACTATCCTCGTATTGATTAAAAAACTAGGAAACTTACTTTTCCTACGGATTACTGGACGGAATGGAGCGACAGAAGGAGGAGGGGCGGCAGCTTCTTCGCGTGGTGGAGACGACGGCTGTCCTGCAATCCTTCGGCTCCTTCGCATCAGATCTCTTGATCTTCCAAGGTATGACTCAAAACTCGTGGCCTCTCTTGGTGACGAAGAGAAAAACGACTTAGGTTGAAAAACAACTAGAGAGAGAATATATATAGGGAGAACCCTAGGGTTAAAACCCTAGTGGGCCAAGTCCATTTAATTAATTCTCTAATTGGGTTAGCCCAATTAATTAATTAAAACCAATGAACTATTATTTTATTCTAGCCCAATTAATTATGGACCATTCTGAATAAAATAATTCTCTCTCAATGTAATTCACCCAACAAGCCAAATGTATTTAAAAATACATGAGTTATATCGAGCTACCCGGGGACCAAAAGACAAATTATTCATGGCTACTAAAATGACCAAAATATTCCTGCTACCTAGTAGCTATATTTTGTCATTCTAAGTGTTCCAACTATCACCATATGGTAACACTGACCCCACGAATAATTTTGCATGTGCAATGTCTTTGCCCTACTAGTGTAATGACGAAAATACCCCTCTGCGTAACACCCATCATTTAGAAAGGAATAATGTACTAACATCTCTCTAAATGATTTCTACCATCCTTAGATCACTAGTCCAATAATACGTGACTACTCGAATGTACTTGCTTATCACCGGGAGCTACCCAGAAGCACACACTCTTAAGTCACGTTCCCAGGGCCCTGGATTATTTGATTATTCTTGGACAATCACAAGGGGGTGAATCACAGAAACCATCTTGTATTAGTCTGTCTTAGCTAATTAGAAACCACACTCCCAACTCACAAGGTTATTGATCTTTGATAGACCTCACCTACAGTGAATCTAAGAATATAGCTCTAGGTTCACTAGACCACCAACTAATACTCAAGTATTAGAGTACTCGTCTACGTAGTAGCAATGATAGACTAGCTCCATGATAATCAGTACTTTGTCATTAGCTTCTATCACAGGTCCACTCTACGCATTCCAAATGCGCTTGTACAATTAGAGTAAACAGACTGTTTACTAGCTAAGGCAAGCCATCCTCCATTAGGATCTATTGCACAATGATCTTATCATGATAGAATGCCCAGTTCTATCAAAAGATCAAGAGTAATATTTTTCTTGCCTATTAAGTACCCATGATTCATGCCTAACTGTGAAGAACGACCCATCACATGAATCACTTACTTAATAGCATGGACACTTTTCCAACAATAAAATGCAAATAATATATGTGCAATAAACTGACTATAAGTAACATCATTACCATAAATTAAATAAAACGTGTCTTTAGGGCATACATTTCCAACAGAAAATGAATCTAATATTCTAGAGAATGATCCATTTGAAGGAGAACAAGAGCATTGAGTAGAAAAGAACCAACATTTCCAAGAGAAAGTAAATATGTCAAAGAAAATGAAATCATAGGAGATATATCCAAATGCATTAGGACTAGATCATCCATTAGAAATGAATGCCAATATGCTGCCTTCCTATCTCAAGTAGAACCCAAAAATATCAAAGAAGCTTTAGAACATGAAAATTGGATTATTGCTATGCAAGAAGAATTAAATCAATTTGAAAGAAATGGAGTTTGGAAACTAGTGCCAAGACCAAAAGATTATCCTATTATAGGCACAAAATGGGTATTTAGAAATAAGATGAATGAAAATGGAGTTGTAACTAGAAACAAAGCAAGGCTAGTGGCTCAAGGTTATAGCCAAGAAGAAGGTATTGACTATGATGAAACTTATACCCCTGTTGCTAAGTTGGAAGCCATAGGAATGTTGTTATTGTCTTTGAAAGGTCAAGAATTGTGTGAAATTGAAGGGAATTAATAGCAAACGAAGGAAGGAAATTACAGAGAAGAAGAAGTAGCGCACAGGGGCCAATTTTGGGAGAAAATTGAAGATTAAATTCTGTTTAATTGCGCTTTAATTAGCCAGGTAAGTAGAGAAGCTAGTATTAAACATTCTGTACAATTGAAATTTCGTTTTAGGTCCGATTTTATTAATTTTGGGAGTTTATTTTAATTTGCAACGTGTATTATTTTGGTGGCGTTCAACCGTAAAAATGTTGTAATCTACTAAAACGTGGCAAGCTCTCTCTACCCTTGCGATCTCCATTCATTTTATGAACCCCACGCCTTCCCTTAACTCGTTTCGGTGTTGCGTATTAATTATATAAATTGAGGATGTTATTGACATGATTTAATTTAAATTAAATATAGGACTCGTTGGGGTTTTATTTGTGGTGTGTCTACGTGGGTAAAATTATTAGAAGCGTTCTATGTTTAAGAATTTTATTCTGCTAAATTATTTATATTACATGGTAGATTTATTTAATTAAAACTATGATTTTATTAATCGCTATTAAACGTTTTACTTCGCAGCAAGAGTGCAAGAAAGGTAAGAAACAGCCGTGTAAAGGCAAGTTCCTAATCCTCTCCTAGTGTTCTTTAATTTTCTTGAGAGACTCTATGGTTTCTCGTATTTCATACCCTTCCTTACTCCAATTTAGCGTCTAGCGTTATTTATTGAGTTATTATTCATTTGGTATAATTTAAATTAAATCCAAAACTTCTAGAATTTTATTTGTTGTGAGCCTACGGAGGTTTGTACCACCCCCACTCCTCTTGGGAATGATGTTGAACCCAACTTGGGGATTAGGTTCTTAGTGGTACGGGTTTATTTATTGATATCTTGGGTATGGATCGGTTAGAGCTATCGAGCAGTGGGGCAGGGGTCGACTATTTGGTGACGTAGAGTAGATTATTGTACGGCCCTGAAGTGGGCTGTTAGACAGACACTCCTAGTCACTGAACGTTGACCGGTGTTGGACACTGCTGATTAGCTCTACCATTATATGATTTACTGCATGATTTGTTACGTTGTATTACTGTTCATGATTTGAGATGCACATGCGTACGGGATGCATATTGGAGTATTCACTTATTGAGTATACTTGGGCACGAACATTCTAGCAAGGTTAGGTTGCATCTAGCACGGACATATGCATCGCTTGTGGTTTACTATATGGACGGAGCATGGCCTGATGCTTTAATGTATGGTCGCCAGTGTATTACGTTGATGCTCATTAAGCCATTGCATTTTTATATGTATTGCATGGTTACTGGCAGTTCTCAGATCTCGGACGGGAGGACCGTTCCGAGAGAGCCTACGACTCAGTTATTCTTTAGCTCAGGTGTTGGGAGGACCGACGCGAGCATTTGAGTGACGGGAGTACCGACCCGGGACAACGCGCACAGATTTGTTGGCAGTATTTGTTACCTTTCAGGGCAGTGGCAGGTTGGTATGGGACTTGAGTGCCGTGTGTCTTGTGTGGGCTTTAAGGACCGATACGTGCTTTTATTTACGCTTTTATACTTTGTTGGGCTTCTCATGGCTTGTGTGTGCCTGGGGGTTGATGTTCTGGGAAGAGTTTACTGTTTATGTTCAACCTTCAGCCTCCCTTTCTTTATGCTTGTTGAGTCTCTCGACTCACTTTACTTTCCATCATTCTAGGTAATAGCAGCGTGGGTCAAGGGCAAGGGACATAGCATCTAGCGATAGAGTCGCTATAGTGTACAGGTAGTTTCGTCAGTCCCCGTCAACTCTGATGTTTGAGAAGGATTTTCTCTATTTTTTTTTACTGTGCCAGGTCATTCCTCGTGTCTCATGTATGTCAGCATAGGAGTCTGTATCCATTTATTTAGCATGTGACTGCTGTGCCAGCGGAGTACCCGTAGTGCATGCATGTGTTTAATTTAGCTTCTATTGTCTTTAATTCTTGTGTACACATGCCATGGTAGTTTTTATCTTGTATTTTATTCTTTCTCCTTCCGTAGGCACTTCTGTTCGGATAGTCCGAGTGGTTGGGTTATCCGAGCTAGGGCGTTTACAAAAGCTCTCTAGAGCTTTTTTAGTTGACCAGTTAAATTACCATCTCACCCTTCAACAATATCAAAATTTACAACCCCTTATCCCTATACCTTCCCGACTCCGCTTCATTACTCTCACATTCTCCTTTACTGCTCTCATCTTCTTTTCCATTACTATCAAATCTCTTCCATAAATGGTCGCCATCGCCACCCAATGCCACCTTGCTAACAAATCACTGCCATTGCTAGCGCCGCAAGCCTCCATCGCTACCCAACGTCGCTATCGTCTCCCAACTCCGCAAGACGCCTAGTGTCGCCCTGCTAGCAGATCGTCGCCATCGCCAGTGCCCATCATTGCCATCGTCGCCCAATTGTGATCTTCGCCCATGTATAATCTTGTAATTTTGTAATATATATCAAATTTCTAGCTGTTTGAAACAAATATAAATTTAAGTATTAATATTTATTTAATTAAAAAATACTTGATATGTATTGATAAAATTTAAAAATAAATAATTTTATATAATATCTCAACATATATATTGAAGATTTTTATAAATTAACTCTAAATTTATACATAAAGTATAAAAATTATATATTTTTAATTTTTTTATAATTTATTAACATGTATTGTAAGTATTTTAGCAATTGAACTTCAATTTATGTTTTTTAAAAAAAATATAGTTTTTGAATTTTATTTATATTATTTAGTGTCATGACCCTTTTAATTTTTTTATTAAGTTCTAATAGGTTATCAGTTTTTACAAACTAAACACATAACTTTACATTAATAGTTTAAAAACATATTTATTCAAATATATTATCAGTTTCAACGCTATTTAATTTAAACGATATTACACAATTTAAACACCATCCAACTTTTCAGTTCTTTAAAAAAAGACTAACCAAACTAAGCCTAAACGGTAGGGAAACGCTAATATAAAACGCATATGTCAGCTCAGGTTCAGCTTAAATAACGCAATGGTCATTTACTTTAATTTGCAAGTTGAAATTTTGAAAGTTTTCTTAAATACCGTGTTCGCTTTTGGCATATATATTTTGATTTTCTTACTGTATTTTCACAAGTAATACATTATGTAGCAGCTTAAAATTTTAATATATATATTTTTATCCATGAAAAATTATTCTATAAAATTTAATATTTTCAAACGTGAAATGTATTTTATTTATATAATAAATTTATTGAAATTAAAATTTAATACAATGAACTATTAACTACTAACACGATTATGAACTTCAATATTAAATAAATATTCACGTGCATTTAAGTGAATAAAAAGGATCAGATTTTATGGAAGTATCAAGAGAAAAAAAAATTAAAAATATAGCTGGTGTAATTATTAATAATAATACAAAATTCAATATTAAATATTCAAGTGAGTCCCAATTACCAAAAATATCAGATTTTTATGGATATAATGTATCAAGAGAAAAAAAAAATGTAGTTTGTGTAATTATTAACAAAAATAAAAAATTTAATATTAAATATTCATGAGAGTCCAAATGAAAAAAAAAGACAAAACAGAGTACTTTTGTGGAATCTAAGACTGTGATATTGTGGGCATTTAATCATTTTTTTATTTTCAAGCTCATATCAACAACCATTCTACATTTATATAAATACTTGTGTGTGTCTCTCTCTTGCAAATGATTTGGCATTAATATCTCAAAACAGAGTACTTTTTTTTATTTTAGAAAGAAAAAATATGAAAAAAACACAAAAAGGGTTAGTATATGAAAAAATATAGAATGTTTTTATTGTTGTTAGCTCAATTATGAGAGATGGTTATCAGTGGCGTATCTACCGTTGGGACAGGGGTAGCTACCCCCCAACTAGATAAAATTTTAAAAATATATATTATATTTATTTTAAATTTATATTTTGCCCCTCTATTCTCCCTTTTCCCCCCCCCCTCCCTCACCCTCACGAGCCTTACCACACCACTAGTGCTCGAAAAGTTGTCCCCTCTCAATTGTCTCCCACTAATTTCTTTCCAACATGTCTCTAGATTCACTCACCTACATGTCTTCTTTTTCTTCTCTCTCATTTGTTTTCCTCATTCTCTATCTCTTCTACGAAAGCTCTATAAATCACTTATTTTCCAAAATCCGATTGTTGGATCTTGAATCTTAATAATTAAAAAATAAATTTTATGATGATTTTTGAAAAATTGTCATAAAATTTAAAAAATAATTTAATAATTAAAATAAATTTAAATGATTTAATTTTTTAATCTTTTTTTAGTATTATTTTATTTTTGCCTACCTTGCTTAAAATTTCTAACTCTGCCCCTACCCCACCCCCCACCCCGGGCTGGTTAAGGACGCGCATTCTAGCTTGCCGATCCATCTTGGTGTACCCGTGTTCAAACTCTGACCATGCGAGGCATATTTCATGGTTTACAATCCTTCTTAAAATTGAAAGGTCAAGCAGCCAGAATGCTCGTAAAGGAGAGCCATCACAAGATTTAAATATAAAATATTCACATTAATTAACAATGTTTAAACTCTTTCGATGTAGAGAAATACTATTAATAAATACATATATAAGCTTTGATTATGTTGTACGAAAACTTTCAAGGGGTTGTGTTTCCACATTTCTGAAGTGTTTCCTACGTTTCCCGTTTCCCAAAAAAAAAAAATCATTGAAATCCCTTAATAGTTGTTGAAAATTTTTAAAAATTATCGTTTTACTATCTTCCATTTCTTATTTCTGAAATAGGAAACAAAAAATATGTTTCTCCATTTTTTGTTTTTCGTTTCTTGTTTTTGTTTTTTCATTTTTGTGTAATCTAAGTGTTGAATTTTGTGACTCGATAACTAATTGGATTAAATAATTAAAATGGGTTGAATATAAATGTTGGGTTGGGCCCAAATTAAAGTTCAAAAATCCATAAGCCCAAATCTGTACAATATATGATAATGCTTTTTGTGTCCATTGGCCCAAGTATATAAGACAGCTAAATTGGGGAAAATTAGTGTGAGCATTTGCCAGAATTGTGTTGGGTAACTCTCCCATATCTTTACATTTGATATGATATTATCTATTTTAAGTCTAAATCTTCATGAATTTGGTTTTAGATTTTACCCAAAAGGCCTCATACCAATAGAGATATTGTTCACTCTTTATATGCCCATGATCCTTCCCATGTCTAGCCAATGTGGGACTTGATTTGCACACCCAACAATCCTCCCCTCAAACAAAGAACCACACCATCGTGGTATTTTTTTTTTTCCGGGCCTCCCCCCCAACAATCATCCATTCGTCTCCTCCATCGAGATCAATTACTCATCTTTACTGTGGGCCAATAACACGTCTGTGAAGTTTCAGAGAACCTCTTATCTCAAGAGCCCAACCACGAATCCAATCATGAGATTAACGAGGTCCTAACACCTTTGTCTGACATTCCGAGAATTTCCTTCATGCATTTTCCTAGCTAAGTCCAAGCTTGGGTTCTGATACCATTATTGAGGGAAAATATTCGATACGTCAACACAAATATATTCCCTTTTACCCGTGTGATTAAAATAGGAAGTCAAGCCAATCACCACAAGCAATAAAATATGAAATAAATAAGTAACGTAACAACACCAAGAATTATTTAACGTTGTAAAACCCTTCAATGTGAAGGGAAAATCGACAGGGCAAACCGCCAATTTCACTATCATCAAAAATAGAACACAATGTTTCCTTCTCTAGATTTTTGCCCTAATCTAGAGGTAATCAATAACATATCTTCAAAAACAATTCTTCGCATCCACAAACATCATCATCTACATAACAATAGATGGAACCCACAATAATAACAAAAGGAGAGAAACATTTCACCAAACAATTGAAGTAACCAAGCACAAATTTCTCCAATTGAAACAACAAATAGTAGCGGATTTTCCTTTGCTTTCAATTGAATAAGTTGCGGTTTCTTACTTCTCTTCCCAATCAATTCCATGTGAGTGCGATGACAGAAACCACCTTTTAAACCTTCACCCTCATGCAAGCCAATATATGCACATATATATTATAATAACATGCAAAGGCAAGCCCTTAAAGCATGGGTTGGACCATAATAATATTAAATATAATATTAACATGTGTATGTGGGCCATGGCAAGCCCAACAATCTCCCATTCCTCCAGCCCATGAGGGAGGTACACCAAAGAACTCCAATCACTTAGAGCCCATCCCGGCTTACTCGGTGGAAAACTCAAGCTTCTACTTGGTAACAACCTTTGTTAACATATTTTCAATATTTTTGTCAGTGTGAATCTTTGTAACGCCCTACTCCCACTTACGGGTGTTACTCGTGAACAATTACCCAAATTGTCCACCTGCCCGGCCTTAGGTGAAGGGTAGACCATGTTTTAAGATGAAACGCCCTAGGTGGGAACTAGGCTCGTCTTTCCCTTCCCTCATCCTCAAGATTCATTAGCGGAAATGGGCTTTAACCACACCACGTTGGCTTAAAAGGAAATCTCATTCAGACGCCCAAACGCCATTTTCTCAATTATTTTAAATTTTTCTCCGATAAGAATTTTTACCAGGCTCCATAAAATCACCATTTAAAATCAATTCATTGATTGATTACCAAATCTGGAGGAAAAACTCATCATTTTCAAATTTCCAAAATTTCGGCATTTTCTCCAAAAATGCCTGAAAAATCCCTTTATTTTGAAAATTCCTCCGGGGCCAAAATCAATTTAGAAATGCCCCTTAATTCCTCAAAATTCCAAATTGTTAAAAAAATTTGGCCGGCGGGGCCCTGCTGGGCGCTGGCAGCGCGTGGCTGCAAGATCGCGCGCCTGGCAGCGAGCGCGCGGCCGCCCGTGCGCCCCCGGGCGGGTGCCTGCCTGGGCGCGGTTGGGGCTGCTGCCAGCAGCCCCTGCCACTCTTGCTGCCACTACATTTTTTTTTTCTTTTTTTTTTCTCGGGCAATTAAAACCCAATTTTCCAGAAATTATAATGAATAAATAAACTTCATTTTTCTTCCATTTTAGCCTCTTTTTCTCCAAAATTAAGGCTTAAATCATGCTCTTGATGCTTCCATAACATACATCAAACACCCACAAATTTTTCCAACAACCTCATATGATTAAACTTCTTGGTGTTTCTCACAACACACACCAAAAACCCATGTCTCATTTCAAGTTTAAATCAAACACTACACAAATGGAATACACTTATAACCTTAGGCTTAAAAGAAAAGCCATTACCAACCAAATACATTACATTACATAAATCAAATGTCCCACAATAGGCTACCCTAAGCCATACAACACACTTTAATCTTCATTTCCATGCCTCTACATGCCATTCCACCTTGTATTGATTTTTCCATGCTTCCACAACCTATATGTGAGGATAAAAACCTCATGAGCTATTAAGCTCAATAAAGGTGCAATGTCAAATAAATATGAACATAACAAGATTATATGATGCCAAATGCATGCAAATGTGGCTAGGTTTCTTTGCCCTCACAACCCTCCAAGGTTGAGGCATCAACCCACCATTTCAACCATATTCCCAAACTAACCTATGGCCATAAGTCTCATGAACATAAAAGAACATGCTAAATGCAACATATACATTTATGAAACATATTTATAACACATTGAAAGGCCACCCTCCCATGGGGCCATCCCTTATCTCATTCTTTTCTTTGAAGCTTTAAATCCTTATCTCAAGAGAGCTTCCATCTTCATTTCCTCCCATCTAAGATGGCATTCAAACAAGGAAATCACTCACTTTGAATTTAAAAACACTAATTAAAGAGAAGAAGAATACACTTGCCTCGATTTCTTCTTCTTCACTTTTTCTTCCATGGGAGACTTTCTTATCTCCCTTTCTTTCTTTCCTTCTTCATTTCTTTCTCCAAATGGCCAAAGGGAACCAAGACTTCCCTTGTTGCCCTTTTATACTAGTTCCCCCATATTTCAAGAATGCATCCTAGCCACTCACTAAAGGCACAATCCATGTGCTTAAGGGAAAACTAATCTCAACTATCCATTAAAACAACCAAATCTCCTCTCTAGGAGAAAACACACTTTTAAATAGGTTGGCAATCCATGCCATTTACACTCTTTAAATCCCCACCATTGGATTTATTCTCTTTCTCAAGAATGCACCTCACCCATTAGATCTCTTTCATTTTTCATTCATTTCTCATTTACTTAATGAGGCTATTATATATCATTTTCAAGACTTAATCCAAGCCATTGGATATATTTCACCCTTTTCAAGACTTGATCCTAACCCTTGGATCACTTGGAGATTTCTATTTATGTCTCATTTAAATAAATCCTCCCATTTTCACTCATAAATGAGTGACTAATTTCCATTTCTTTCCCATTTAAATTAATGGGACTAATTTCACATCCATCACACTTGAGAGACATAAATACTTTCTTTCCCATTTAAATTAATGGGACTAATTTCCAACATCACATTTGAGAGACATAAATACTTTCTTATGTATTTAAATAACTCTCATATTTTTCAAGGCATTAATGGTGACCATTTACCATTTTCTTTTGGATTTTCTTTAATCCATATAATCATGCCTCTCATTAAATGCTTGAAAGACCCATTTAGCATTTCTTTTTGCATTTAATTTATTCATTCTCCAACTCATAATTTCACACATATATATTTATATATATGCCCCACATTTCTAATATATATATATATTTCTCTCAAATTTCCAAAATTATGCTAAATGTCACTCCAAGACACAAACTTGGCTTCCAATTCTTGATCTTGGTCATCCATGTGGCAATACCACATTTATTTACCAATTTAGGGAAAAATAATTATTCTCCTCAAATAATTTAATATTCACCATTTTCCCTATTTTCCATAATTAATTTCCTTTATGGAATCACTCCAAATTACCAAAATTCTCATTTCATGAATTATTAATCCCATATCTCCACATAAACACAAATTTGGGATTTAATTCACTTACTCACCTAATTCCACATAAGAATTATTTTCAATTTATCAAAATACCCTTTTTATTGAATTTCATTATCCAAATTACCAAAATACCCCTCTCATAGGGCACCCTCAATCTCAAGGATCTAACACATTTCCAAGGGCATTTTTGGAAGTTTTCTTACTTCCTTTCTCATTCTCATAACACCAGTAACATCGGGTGTTACATTCCTCCCCCCTTAAAAGAATTTCGCCCTCGAAATTCGCTTTACCATCATCTCTTACCCAAGACAATCACATTCTCGGGTTACTTGCCAAATTCTCCTACTTGAGAATCCCAGAGCATATCCATTCCTCACATTTACCTTGGGTTACACCTTCCTCGAGGTCTAGCTTAGGCTTTTGGTCCTCCGATTGTCGCGGACATTCAACAATCGAACACCACTTTGGCCTCCCACCAAACCGCACCACTGGTCGCTGACGACGCTTACTGCAACGCTGTCCATTTCTGGATGGATTTTCTCTACCTCTAGCATCACTTCGCAGTCCACTTCCTATTTTCCCATCAATCGAAACCACATACGCTAACATTGCATCGTTGATCAATCTACCACGATTTTACGCCGATCACACATGGCAACGTTTCTCACTGCCAATCACACATGGCCACGATTTTACGTTGGTCCAACCAGCAACATCTTAGTATTGATCATTCGCCATAATGTCACTTCTAGTGCCCACAAGACACTCGAACACCCATTCCATCATGGCATACCGCCATTAATCACACGCCTGCATAGCTTGAGTTGATCCTCATGGCAACCTCTCATTATCAATCAACTTACCATGCTAGCACTACCTGGGAAGCACCCATTTGGCCCACCTTGCCAACTTCAACCATTTCATACATGGTCTTCTACCTTGACCAGCCGACCCTCATTTATTGATACGATTATGCAAAATCGACATACCTAACACTATGCCAGGTAATTACACATTTCCACCATACGTGCATTACTCGAGTCCAACTCAAGCTTGGCGATGCATGCACCATTACAATCTCACCTCGAGCTTAACTATGCTCAGGCCACAACCTTCTCCCAACCAGGAGTTCTTCGCATTAAGCACACAAGATACTTACTAGCCGATATCACATGCTAGTAGGGGTCTCTTACCTATACAAGGGAACTCTTCACTGAGCAACCCCTCTTCAATTCTTCACCCCATTACAGCTTTTACAATCATGTCCCCATGCTAGGCCTTACCTTGGCTATTTACCCTATCGTGAGTCAAGGATCCTACCATTGCGCTTAAGGTCATGGAACCTTTAATCAGCCCTCGTCATCACCCATGGTGCGTGGCACAAATGATTGGCTTATTACCATCTGCACAATCACTTATGCATCGCACCTGTAGGATGACTCGTGCCTTTGGTCCACACCATAACAAGCCATCATGGTTACACCCCCACTCTTGTAGCAGGTCTTCTAGCCAAATTTTCTCGCCCAGCTTCACTTTCATTGGGACTTTTCAAATCTCACCATTTCTCAACAAAGCCTCTTACTCTTGAGGCACGAACTTCCAGCCATCCTACATCAGGTTCATTCTCAACCCGCAATAGACACCTGATTTAAACCATTCATAATGGTTCCTCTTGTCCTCCTCGACAAGGACAACACCATGAAAACAACAAATTTCTCCCCCACGGTCGTTGCATCTCAAACTTCACAGATACCAACCTTCATGGCCATTCACACTCGGCTTCGAGGTCTTTACCATGTACAATGGTTACCTTTGACCTTCCTGACAACATCTTTTCCCTGACAGCGACGATGACATCCCAAAAGGTTCACTGCTCCTTGAATCTCACTGGTCATCGCAACTAACACGACCCCACTCTTAGGCCGCCTTCCACAGTTCACTTCGCTATATTTATAACAGCTAGCTAATTCCCTAGGAGACTCTGGCTTCTCCCGGATTTCTCATACACTTGCCACAACCAACTCACACCACTCGATGAGCAACCACATGGCTCTAACACCACCACAACTTCACTAGGCGATTTCTTTTCACAACCATTAACCTTAGACACGAGGTTAATTCTCATCAATTGCCAACACTCCAAGGCATCCCTTCAGCTGCATCACTCCCAGCCCTTAGGTGATTTCATCACCTCAACACCACTCCTGGGAACCAATCTCGTCCCATAAGCTCTTCCTTTGAGCTCTCAGCTCCCATTGGCGACATCTTAAATTCGCCATCATCATCCATCTAACCAACTCGCTTAGCTCTAGCCGGATCGCCCGGCTCATAACCAACACAACCTGACTCCAGGCACTACCCTTGCAATCATTGACTATCGCTTCGACTTAAACTCCACTTACTGGAAATCACCCCTGCCACACCTGTGGAATTCACACTTCCACTAGATGTCGTAGGACTCACCTTCTTACTCAGGCACTTGCTATTACGCTGGCTTTTCCCCGGGTGATCTTTCCTGATAAAGTTGTAGTGCCTTAGGAAGTTCATCTCACACTGTTGCCTCATGCACAACTTTTCTTGGGAGAACATCTCAAGTTCTACCCTAACCACAGTTCTGCTACCATTGATAGCTCTCTTTCCAAAGCCACACTCCTTTGAGTGGCACAATTTTGCCCTGACCAACCGTCTTTTTTTTTTTTTTTTTCACCTTGGATCTCTTTCTCACAATTTGCCTGGTCTAACCACCAGGACCTGTTGAACCTTTATATTGCATACACGGCAACCAACAAGACTTTACACCACAGCCCTCGAGCCTCACGCTCCATTATTGCCATCAAGTGCTACCACCTGACAATTTCTCGTGTGTCATCAATTGGAAACCCTTCCAGTACCACATGAGGACACTTCCTCATTTCGCATCGACACCACCGAGACTAACACCAGACTGTACAATTGCGCACCTTCACGAATTTCAAACCGTGCCTTAGCCACGCGTTCAACCTACCACAACTCACATCATTGGATTTGAGATCTCTTTTACTCGAAGCCTTCACACGTTTCAATTTCCTCATCTCATGGTTGGCTTCCAACTCGTAAGTCTCACCCTCCACGGCACTTATGTATCATTTTGGAGCCATTCACGGACTTCACCAATCAACCCATTTTCATGCTTCACAGCAAGACACACTGGGTCATCACCCTAATTCACCATAATCGTCTTAGTCATATTTAACCACACTATGATCGCATCCTTTAGCAAGGAGCATCGCCACACCTCTTGTTATCACACCACAAGATATCACCCCTTTGATTCACAAACGTTCTTGCTGCCTTGACACCAAAGCACTACCACCATACTTCAACCCTTACGGAATTTTAGGTCTGGCTCAGGCATAACCTATAGCATACCCCAGGTCTTCGGCGTCTAATCATCTCCACTATAGACGGGTTACTCCACGTAGAGGGCTGTAGTCCCTCCTGTGGACTAACCGTCTGCATCCAGTGGTCCCTAGCATTAGACCCGTCACTGTTAGGTGTCAACCGTAGCATTATTCCTAGGCTAGACCCGTTTCTTTTCCTCGGGTTTCTTTCTCAAACATCTCATAGATCTTCAATCCCTGACCATCTGCATAGTCATTGTGTTGCCCTGTGCTTTAGGCGCACCAACAGCTGGTCACCATCATCGTGTCACTCCCATACACTGGCCCAACACTGATTTCCCATCGTGTTACCTTGTGCTTCAGAGAGTCAACACCCAATCACGTGTCACTCCCATACACTGGCCCAACACTGGTTCCCCATCGTGTTGCCCGGTGCTTCAGAGAGTCAACACTCAATCATTTTTACTGTGTTGTCCCTCACACTGGCCCAACAACAATTTCCTACAGCATGGCTCAGGTCCCACTCTGATCTACTTCGCACCCCGTATCGTGACTTTCAGCCCTCCAGTCACACCTTTGATCTCAAACCCGGCATGACTACCTTGCCACGCTCGCAACCACTATTCTTACCCAGCGTCCTACTCGACAACAAATCTATCGGATCATTACCACGTTCCACGATTCTTCCTTAGGACTTCTCTAGATGTCCTATCCCGCACGAAAGATTTCAGTCTCACCCGACCAAATTTCCTAAGGTTCTGCTCCACATCTTTGGCATCTGACCGTCACCTGCAGTTCATTAAATTGCTCAGGCCCATGGGCCACTTGCCCTCAACGCGAGCCAACTCATTAGTCTTCTGCCACACGGTCCATAGCATCCGATTCGCCATGTCGAGCCTTGCACTCATCACATCGAAGCTACTTAAAGCCTCTTTAACCCTGATGGTTCCACCACCATCTTACCAAAGCCATCTTACTTGGTTATCCTTGCCTTGATAACCCCAAGCTCAAACCATAAACCTCGCTCCTTCGGACTCTACATCTCTTATCACTTAAGAGACTCTCAAACCATTTCACCTCTTGAGGCCTCATGATCTTACCCCACAAGATCATACCTCACGTCTCTCACTCAACATTTGAAAGCTCCAACTTTCCACAACAATGGATCCCAATCCATTATGATTCATTCGCCACCCAGCTCATCCTAGAGCTTGATTATTAATGTTCTCTCAATCCACAACTGACATGCTGAGCGCATCTCAGGCTCTGGCACCCATAACCATGGAGCGCCAACCATTACCTTCTAGGTAAATTGAGACCTCTCGTCTCACCTTGCACACTCATGAATACATTCAGTCACTACGCTCGGCCTGACCTTCCTGCAAGCCTCGTTCGGGCCTCCTTGACTTGGAACTAAAATTCTCAGGCTTCCACATTCCTCACCATGTCCCTGCCCACTTGGCATCCAAAGTTGGCATTTCTTGTGCGCACATAGCCCACGGATGTCCTGTTGCCACAGTTCACTACCTTCGGCCCACACACCGTTCATACCCTTCATTGGGTGACCTCCTCGTCTCCCATCAAGGGTTTCACAACCTTAGGCATCATCTTGACCCCAGGCATCATAATGAGGGTCTATTCATCTCTCATCTCCCGACCTTAGGTGTCTCACCTGACCCCAAGCGTCAATGAGAGTTTAAATTGGCCCCTCATCCATCATTCACAGGAACGGTCACTTGGCCTTTCTCAACCAAGACTTCCAATCCCATGGCTCTCAAGTGCATATCTACACATGCCCAACTCCTTTATCCCAAATCTGGATCCCCTTGGATTCCAGCTCGACTCACTTGGGATTTCCATCTCACATAGGTACCCGCTAGGGTCCATTTGCCACATACCTATCCTTTCTTAGGATATATCCCATTTCATCATGAAATTAACTAAGGTCCACTCATACCCTAAGCACGTCCCCTCTAGGATCGTCATAACGATATAATCACGTGGCACCATATGCATCCCTCATGCATAACACACACCCGACTCCCCTCGGTGTCTTTCTGCAAGCCACCAACGTCATGCCTACTTTGGCCATGACTGGCATATACCTCACACGCTCACTCCGCCTAGAGCCTCTCTATGAGCAACTTTAGCTTACTCCCTTCTTGGAGCTCGTCACACAACCTGTTGACGACTTCTTTCTTTGGGCTTCGAGCTAATTTCAACCTTAGCTCACCCTAGTTCAAGCACGCAACCCTTAGCACGTCACCTCTACGGGAACCACTCCATTCCCTCATACGAGCTTGTACATCTCCCCAACATAGGTTGGTCCACTAATCCCTTCCTGGATTAGCTATACCTCGGGCTCTCCTTGTCTTATCATGACTCGACTTTGTGTCCCCACACAAGCCTCAACACTTCCATTACAAGGAAATCTCATCCTTAAAACGCTTCATGAACCACCAAATTTCCACATACGGGTCCTCAATACAAATCCCACACTTGGGCATTTAACTCTTCTTTGCTCGACCCATATATCTCTTATGGAATATCATCTCAAACCATGATATTTTTGGTATTCCCATAGCAGGAATATCCAAGCCTTCCATTTCCATCACCATAGACCTCAACGTCTCGACCCAACCCCTAGGGTCTTCGGTCGCTTGTGGTCCTAATTCCAAGGCCTTTCGATCAACCTTTGACCACATTTCTCCAAGCATCTTCCACTTGATGCTCCAACCACGCTCTGATACCAAACTGTAACGCCCCGCTCCTACTTACGGGTGTTACTCGTGAACAATTACCCAATTTGTCCACCTGCCCGGCCTTAGGTGAAGGGTAGACCATGTTTCAAGATGAAACGCCCTAGGTGGGAACTAGGCTCGTCTTTCCCTTCCCTCATCCCCAGGATTCATTAGCAGAAATGGGCTTTAACCACACCACGTTGGCTAAAAAGGAAATCTCATTCAGATGCCCAAATGCCATTTTCTCAATTATTTTAAATTCTTCTCCGACAAGAATTTTTATCGGGCTCCATAAAATCACCATTTAAAATCAATTCATTGATTGATTACCAAATTTGGAGGAAAAACTCATCATTTTCAAATTTCCAAAATTTTGGCATTTTCTCCAAAAATGCCCGAAAAATCCCTTTATTTTGAAAATTCCTCCGGGGCCAAAATCAATTTAGAAATGCCCCTTAATTCCCCAAAATTCTAAATTTTAAAAAAAAATTTGGCCGGCGGGGCCCGAGGGCCAGCGCGCAACTACGCAGCCGCCCGCGCGTGCCCGCACGCGCGCGCGGACGTCTGCGCGAGCGACCTCCCACATGCCCACTTGGGCGTGCCTGGGGCTGCTGCCAGCAGCCCTTGCCTCTCTTGCTACCACTACATTTTTTTTTCTTTTTTTTTTCTTGGGCAATTAAACCCCAATTTTCCAGAAATTATAATGAATAAATAAACTTCATTTTCCTTCCATTTTAGCCTCTTTTTCTCCAAAATTAAGGCTTAAATCATGCTCTTGATGCTTCCATAACATACATCAAACACCCACAAATTTTTCCAACAACCTCATATGATTAAACTTCTTGGTGTTTCTCACAACACACACCAAAAGCCCATGTCTCATTTCAAGTTTAAATCAAACACTACACAAATGGAATACACTCATAACCTTAGGCTTAAAAGAAAAGCCATTACCAACCAAATACATTACATTACATAAATCAAATGTCCCACAATAGGCTACCCTAAGCCATACAACACACTTTAATCTTCATTTCCATGCCTCCGCATGCCATTCCACCTTGTATTGATTTTTCCATGCTTCCACAACCTATATGTGAGGATAAAAACCTCATGAGCTATTAAGCTCAATAAGGGTGCAATATCAAATAAATATGAACATAACAAGATTATATGATGCCAAATGCATGCAAATGTGGCTAGGTTTCTTTGCCCTCACAACCCTCCAAGGTTGAGGCATCAACCCACCATTTCAACCATGTTCCCAAACTAACTTATGGCCATAAGTCTCATGAACATAAAAGAACATGCTAAATGCAACATATACATTTATGAAACATATTGATAACACATTGCAAGGCCACCCTCCCATGGGGCCATCCCTTACCTCATTCTTTTCTTTGAAGCTTTAAATCCTTACCTCAAGAGAGCTTCCATCTTCATTTCCTCCCATCTAAGATGGCATTCAAACAAGGAAATCACTCACTTTGAATTTAAAAACACTAATTAAAGAGAAGAAGAATACACTTGCCTCGATTTCTTCTTCTTCACTTTTTCTTCCATGGGAGACTTTCTTATCTCCATTTCTTTCTTTCCTTCTTCATTTCTTTCTCCAAATGGCCAAAGGGAACCAAGACTTGCCTTGTTGCCATTTTATACTAGTTCCCCCATATTTCAAGAATGCATCCTAGCCACTCACTAAAGGCACAATCCATGTGCTTAAGGGAAAACTAATCTCAACCATCCATTAAAACAACCAAGTCTCCTCTCTAGGAGAAAACACACTTTTAAATAGGTTGGCAATCCATGCCATTTACACTCTTTAAATCCCCACCATTGGATTTATTCTCTTTCTCAAGAATGCACCTCACCCATTAGATCTCTTTCATTTTTCATTCATTTCTCATTTACTTAATGAGGCTATTATATATCATTTTCAAGACTTAATCCAAGCCATTGGATATATTTCACCCTTTTCAAGACTTGATCCTAACCCTTGGATCACTTGGAGATTTCTATTTATTTCTCATTTAAATAAATCCTCCCATTTTCACTCATAAATGAGTAACTAATTTCCATTTCTTTCCTATTTAAATTAATGGGACTAATTTCACATCCATCACACTTGAGAGACATAAATACTTTCTTTCCCATTTAAATTAATGGGAATAATTTCCAACATCACATTTGAGAGACATAAATACTTTCTTATGTATTTAAATAACTCTCATATTTTCCAAGGCATTAATGGTGACCATTTACCATTTTCTTTTGGATTTTCTTTAATCCATATAATCATGCCTCTCATTAAATGCTTGAAAGACCCATTTAGCATTTCTTTTTGCATTTAATTTATTCATTTTCCAACTCATAATTCCACACATATATATCTATATATATGCCCCACATTTCTAATATATATATATATATATATTTCTCTTAAATTTTCAAGATTATGCTAAGTGTCATTCCAAGACACAAACTTGGCTTCCAATTCTTGATCTTGGTCATCCATGTGACAATACCACATTTATTTACCAATTTAGGGAAAAATAATTATTCTCCTCAAATAATTTAATATTCACCATTTTCCCTATTTTCCATAATTAATTTCCTTTATGGAATCACTCCAAATTACCAAAATTCTCATTTCATGAATTATTAATCCCATATCTCCACATAAACACAAATTTGGGATTTAATTCACTTACTCATCTAATTCCTCATAGAAATTATTTTCAATTTATCAAAATACCCTTTTTATTGAATTTCACTATCTAAATTACCAAAATACCCCTCTCATAGGGAACCTTCAATCTCAAGGATCTAGCACATTTCCAAGGGCATTTTTGAAAGTTTTCTTACTTCCTTTCTCATTCTCATAACACCGGTAACACCGGGTGTTACAATCTTTTCCAATTGCATCAATTTCTCATCAACTGCTCCACGAATCCAGTGACACCTCACATTAAAGTGTTTGGTATGAGAATACTAGGTGGAGTTCTTACTTAGCTCAAGAGCACTCTGATTGTCATAGTAAATGACGTACTCACTTTGCTTCAAATTGAGCTCATCAAGAAACTTTTTCAGCCACACCATCTCTTTCCTTGCTTTAGTAGCTGCAACGTACTCAGCCTCAATAGTAGATAATGCCACACATTTTTGCAATTTTGACTGCCAATAAATAGTCCTCCCTGCAAACATAAACAAGTACCCAGATGCAGATTTCCTGTTGTTAAGGTCTCTTTCCATATCTACATCTGTATACCCTGTCAAAATTGACTGAGCTCCCCCAAAACTCAAACACAAAGTAGAAGTTCCTCTTAGATACCTAATGATCTATTTTACTGCTTCCCAATGATCTTTACCTGTATTAGATAGAAATTTTCTTACCACACCAACTACATGTGCAATATCTGGACGAGTACATACCATGTCATACATTAAACTACCAACTGTTGAAGAGTAAGGTATTGTTTCCATTTTCTTATTCTCTTCACTAGTGGAAGGATAAGATCTCTTGGTAAGTTTGAGATGACCACCAAGAGGTGAGCTAATTGCTAATTGCTTGAGATAACCATAGTCTCTGAGATTTTTTGTCCCGAACTATCTCCATGCCCAATATTTTCTTGGCTGGTCCCAAATCTTTCATATCAAATGATTTATGCAAGGCTTGCTTCAATTTCTTAATCAACCCTACATCCTGTCCAACTATGAGCATATCATCAACATAAAGAAATAAAATAATGAACTTATTACCTAGAAAAGACCTGATATAAACACAAGAATCTACAATCGTCCTTGTGTATCACTGACTTGTTATAAAAGCATCAAACTTTTTGTACCACTGTCTTAGTGCTTGCTTGAGTCCATACAAACTCTTCTTCAATTTGCATACAAGATGTTCCTTTTCCTTTTGTTCAAAACCTTCAGGTTGTAACATATAAATCTATTCCTCCAAGTCACCACGTAGGAAGGTAGTCTTCACATTAAGTTGCTCTATCTCCAGATCTAAACTGGTTGCTGTTAGATATGAGCCCTAAAAACCGATTCTAGTGATACAAAGGGACTCAATCTTGTAATTCTCTAAATATTATTTAAATGACAAGTTTATGTTTTTATTTAAATTGCAATATGGTTTAAATTATAAAACATATATCCATTAGTATAATAAGGAGTGGATACCATTCTTAGGAGTTGAGAATACGAGTTATGGATAATCCACAATTCGTTATACTATAAACAAGTTCCTGGCCGTAGAATTCCTAATTTGGATAATAACAACTCGTAAAGGCCAGCACATCATCTTCTTCCTTGTTCAGTATGAGATACTGAAAGATAAGGTTGGTGAATCTCGTGCCATTATGTATGATATATAGAAGGAAGATGAGTGGGTGCTCATTACAAGAATGAGTTCATTGAACGGGATTGTTAACATTGAATCACATGGGTTATTTCTCATGGGTCAATGATTCAATGTTAGCTGCAGATGTGCAACTAGTCCTTAGACCTGAGATGACATGGATATCTATGTATTGATGGATTAGGATATCAACAATATTATATGGTTGTTCTAATAAAGGATAATCATATGTAGCTATGTGCCTAATTCAGTGATACATGAGGTATGTGTGCATTAGACATGGAATCTATCACCTCGAGATTTATGAGGAAGATATCCTATGCGATCCAATAATCACTTGAAGATAAATCCTTGGCCGAGGTAATATGATGATGGAATTTGTTCTATAAGGGTTGTGTCATAATTAGTTAAGATTGATAGAAAGACTGTATTACATGGAAATGTAGTAAAAGGTTCACAATTCCCGTTTCACAATAAATTGGGTAATCATGACATATTGCTAGATGTCACTTATGATTTACGAAAATTAATCGTTGATTATTCTCATTGCCAATTTATTTGTGAACCCATAAAGTCTCACCCAAAAGAAATCACTTTCAAAGAGAAGATGGATAAATTAGTAATTTTATAATTATTAATAATAGTGTATTTATTTATTAGATAAATAAGAATAATTAAATGATTATGTTGTAAATATAATTATTGAATTATTAATTGAGTTGGGTCTTTTGCTAGCACATTAGGTTTGACCCAATGGCACTATTGGATTGAATTCAAATAAATACCACTGGATTAGGGTTGGCCCAATAGCATTAATTGAATGGGTTTGAGAAGTCCAACCCGTTAAATGAATAGAGTTATGTTGGAGCTATATAAATAGCTCCATTAACTCTTCATTTGCAACTTCTTGAATCACTTGTGAGTTGAGAGAGTTTATGAAGAAGTGGTGTGAATCCATAAGGTAAGTTAGAATTTTTTGTGAAAAATTTCTTCTACTTACCACTCTATGTAATCCCAATCTAATGGTATTTTCACGTGGACCGACTTGACATCCTACACTTGGAGGATTATACAGCGGAAAAACCTAACGGTGAAATTGGATTTCATCAAAGAGGTAATATTTCGTTTTTGCCTTCAATTTGTTAAACCATATTTTTTTGAAAAACGAGATACCTGCAAACTAAATTTTTAATTCCGCCGTACACATGATAAGATCTATGTAATCTCAACAGCTGCTAAACACAAAACAACTTTGATGGATGTCAATTTTACAACAGGAGAGAAAATCTCATCAAAATCAACACTTTATTTCTGCCCAAAGCCTTTAACAGCCAAACGAGCCCTGTATTTCAACAAATCACCATTGGTCGTACACCCATTTATTTCTTAATGCTGTTCTACTCTTAAGAAGATCCACCAACTCATAAGTTTCATTATTCCTCAAAGAGTTCATTTCTTCTGTCATTACTTTTATCCAGTGGACTTTGTTTTTATTAGTTTGCGCATAATTCGCTTAGGGTTTCAAAATCCAAATGTTGCCATATCCACTAAGCATATGTCTTCCATTCCCCTACCACTATGCCGATTAGATAGTTGATCTGGTACTCTGCCAAATCTATCAATTGTCGATAGCTTGCGGGTATATCATCAATGATTTCCTCCATTGCATTCAGAAACACAATCACATCCTCATCTTACGGATTTACTCTAGTTTTGATGCTCTACGCCAGTGTGTCAACAACTCTCGATCCACCATTGTTGCTAATAACATATAAACTTTACTCAGAAACCTCGAACATGTGTTTGCTAGAGTTTTCATATCATTTCTTTCTAGGTTCCAAATGTCCCTAGAATCCATAACCTTATTCTAAGTTCTCGCCCAATAGGTCTAACCAAGCTAAGTTTAACAACCTAACTTAACCTAGGGCTCTGATACAAATTGTAACACCCCGCCTTACTCGGTGTTCGTGATTTTATATAACCCAAGAATAACACACAAGTATACACGGTCAAGACAAGTAAAGTGATGAATAAGATATCGTTCCCACGGGGATTGGTTATTAATATTTTAAATACTAAAATTATTCACAATTAACTATATTTGGACAATTGATTAATTAAGAAAATTAATTAATAAATAACTAACAATTAACTAAGAATTACAAATCAATTGATTAAGACCTAGGGTTTTCTAAATTCACCTAGCAAATTCACTTTATCAAATTATCTCAATTTTTGGTTGATTAGATTACGAACTATATCAATGGAGCACTCTAATTTGTTTGTTAGTCTATGTCTAGATCTAACAAGTTTATTCAACTAATCTAACTCACTATATGTGTATGTGAATTATAATTAGAGAACACATTATGCATAGGTACTCATTATATGAAAATATTCATTACAAATATAATCACAAATTGCACATGTAATCAAGTGAATGTCTTCCCCAATTAACATATGTTTTTTTGTCCAAAGTCTACTTCTTATTTATCTATGTCTAGCATCATAAGAAATCTCAAATCATGTAATTGGTGATCAAGCAATTACAAGCATTAAGTTTAAAACAAAATAAACATAGTTGATGTAACAATCACAACCAAAAATTGAGTAAACTAATAAAATTTCAATGCATAGGATCCTTTAAAAACCCTAGACAATTATTTAGCCACTCATAATAAATACAATATTTTCAAAATCAATCAAGAGTTGCTGCATAATTAAAATCCTAAACAATTGAAGAAAAACAGAAAACGAAAAGGCAAAAGAAGGAATGAAAGAAGCCCCTGTCCAGATCTGATTTAGAACAGATCCAATGGTTTTGCTGCTTGCATCCGTTTGCTGCTTCGGAGGAACAACGTGTTCTTGCTTTACTGTGCGCGGCCGTCCAATTTCTTCCTGTTGCGTTGCAATTCCGCTGCTGCCTTCTCCTTAATTTCTTCTTGACTATGCGCGGTCCCAGAGCCTTCAATTCCCTTGCGTCGTTCCAATCTTCAAAAATCCCTCCTTCATCTGTGCGCAAATTATAATATATATGCATACACATGGGCTTAGCTCTCCCCGCACATTCACGGTACTCTCTTAATAATATCATTATAATATATATAAGTAATGTAATATATAACATATAATATATAATATATAATATAGTATAATATAATATGTTGTTAATTATATTAATTTTATTTATATTATAATATTAATTATTTTTAATATTTATTTTTTATTTTTATTATAATATTAATTTAACATATTAATTTTACAATATCTTTTTTTTTTCTTTTCTTTACTTTTTATGCCAAACTCTTCGAATTTATTTCATCTGCAAGATTCCTACAAAAAGATTAAAATAATATAAAATCTATATAAACACACATTTTTTATAGGAAAATAGCACAAAGTTAAGATAAAAATTAGATAAAAATATGCATATAATTAAGCCCGATCAAATACCCCCACACTTAACATTTTTCTTGTCCTCAAGCAAAGCAAGGAAGATACAAAAAAAATAAAAAATAAAAAATAAAAAAATAAAAATTTTATTTTCAAGTTAGTCCAAAATCAAGAAATCCAATAACATATCAATGCATAATTAATCACAACCTTAGTTACCATCCATATTATCATATCAACTCTAAATTCAAAAGCATTAATTGAAAGAATTAAACATGCAAAATCATCACTTTTGATGCCATGCATACTTCAAAATTAATTCATGAAATCTTACACAACTAACACAATTAAATTATGCAATAATTTTCTTGTAATCACCTTCTCTCCACTACTACAAACATAAGGAGTAACAGGGATGTTTTTATTTTATTTTTTTTTCAATCTTTCCTAAGCATTACTTGGTTTTTAACGCGAATGTCGACATTTTGTGATGAAGATACCCGATTAATCCCCTAAATAAATGCTTAGAATGTATTTGCATACTCATATTTTGAAGCACCTTTTAACGTGAAGGATGATGTAGGAGTACATTATCAACCCCCAGTTACTACTAAGCAGCTCAAAACATAGGAGTAGCTAAATAACAATAATTTTTTTTTTCATCATCCCATTTTACTTCAACTCTGTTTAGGCCTAGTTTCAAGAAATAATCACAATATTATTCTCACATAATCAATCATGCATGATCACAAAATCTCATGAATTTTGTCAAGAAGCATATATTTCAACAATCATGATAATCTGGCATAATCAATTCATTTTCCTTAACACTGCTAAATTTAGAATTGATAATCAAATAGGACACTTCCCAATCTTGAACTAACTATGCATTGACCAAAGTTAAATAGGAAACATGAATTCAGCCTACACATGAAAATAAAACATTTTATTTTTAAAGGAATCATCATTCACACATATTATTCTTTTTTTTTTCTTAAGTTTGAAACAAACAATCTATTTTTTTCTTTAAAAGTTTCAAAAAAAAAATCAAGAAAATAAAAGATTTCCCACCCCCACACTTAAATTAAACATTGTCCTCAATGTTTAAAAACAAGAGAAGAGGAAAAGAAAAACAATACTCTCCTGATTCTGAATCTGAAACATGCAGCTCACGTGCTAAAGAGGAAAGACAATGGTGCATATAGAAAGGGGTAGGTGTTGAACTTCCTGAAGAACAACCTTGAATTTGACTCACAACCATGATCCAAGAAACCTGCAGACACTAGAGAACACGAGAAATAAAGCAGCACTCGAAAAGAAAGAAAAAAAATAATGAAAAATAAAATAGCTAAAAAAAATTAATAATAATAATAATAATAATAATAAAGAAATAAAGAAATCACGAAACTAAAAAGTTAAGGAAAAAGGGAAATGATAGTTCTAATTTTGAGTCTTTAGCTTGACTTGACCACTTTCACTGGGGATTGGAAAGTGTAATTGTGAACACTTGACGATCAATAGGTTCACCAAAATAATGCTTCAACTGTTGTCCATTAACCTTGAAAGTCATATTAGTACCCAAATCTCAAATTTCCACTGCTCCATAAGGAGAAACATTAATAACCTCAAATGGACCTGACTATTTAGACTTCAATTTACCAGGAAAAAGCTTTAACCTAGAATTGAACAATAACACCAATTGGCCAGGTTCAAATTTCCTATTCAATATCTTTTTGTCATGCCACATCTTAGTTTTCTCTTTGTACAATTTGGCATTCTCATATGCATCTAACCTGAATTCATCCATCTCATTTAATTGCAAAAGTCTTTTCTTACTTGCAGCTTGCATATCAAAATTTAAATGCTTGATAGCCCAATATGCATGGTGTTCAAGTTCAACAGGCAAATGACATGCTTTACCAAATACAAGTCTATAAGGGGACATTCTAATAGGAGATTTAAATGCAATTCTATAGTCCCACAATGCATCATCAAGCTTTTGAGACCAATCTTTCCTAGGCCCAATCACTGTCTTTTCCAATATTCTTTTAATCTCCCTATTAGAAATTTTGACCTGTCCAGTAGTTTGTGGATGATAAGCAGTGGCAACTTTATGGCTAACCCCATATTTGGCAAGTAAAGCATCAAACTATTTGTTACAAAAGTGTGAACTCCATCATTGATAATTGCCCTAAGAGTGCCAAACCTAGTAAAAATGTGCTTTTTCAAAAATCTAGTCACCACTCTAGCATCATTCTTAGGCAATGCCACCGCTTCTACCCATTTGGAAACATAGTCCATAGCAACTAAGATGTATTTATTTCTAAATGAAGAAACAAATGGTCCCATGAAATCAATACCCCAAACATCAAACAATTCAACTTCAAGCATTATGTTTAATGGCATCTCATGTCTGATAGATATGTTACCTACTCTCTGACATCTGTCACAATTTTTAACAAAGTTAAAGGCATCATTAAAAAGAGTAGGCCAATAAAAACCTGACTGCAAGACTTTTGTAGCAGTCTTATTCCCTGAAAAATGACCACCATATTCCGAGGCATGACAATGCATCAAAATGTTATTATATTCTTCACTAGGCACACATCTCCTAAGCATTTGGTCGTTACAAATTTTGAACAAGTAAGGTTCATCCCAAATGTAATACTTAACATTGTGCAAGAATTTCTTCTTTTGATAAGCATTCAAATTAGGGGGAAGGACTTTACTTACAATAAAGTTGACAAACTCAGCATACCAAGCAATTTGAGAGGTCTGAATAGCTAACACTTTTTCATCGAGAAACTCCTCTCTAATCTAATCATGTGCTAGCTCATTGTTTCCATGTTTCTCCAATCTACTTAGGTGGTCAGCTACAAGATTCTCAGCACCCTTTTTATCTTTGATTTCCAAGTCGAATTCCTGCAACAACAATACCCACCTAATAAGTCTTGGCTCTGCATCCTGGTTAGAAAGAAGATACTTGATTGTAGAATGGTCAGTAAAAACAACAACTTTAGAACCAATCAAGTATGATCTAAATTTATCAAAGGCAAAAATAATGGCTAGTAACTCTTTCTCAGTAGTAGCATAATTTAATTGAGCATCATTAAGAGTTTTACTAGCATAATAAATAGTATGAAACAACTTACCTTTCTGTTGACCTAACACTGCACCTATGGCATGATCACTAGCATCACACATCAATTCAAAAGTAAGTTCCAATTAGGAGTAGCAATAATAGGTGCAGAAGTTAATTTTTCTTTAAGAACTAGAAAGACATTCATGCATGCGGTATCAAAAACAAATGGCATATCTTTTTCAAGCAAGTTGCACAAGGGTTTAGAGATCTTAGAAAAATCTTTGATGAACCTCCTGTAGAAACCTGCGTGGCCTAGAAAACTTCTTACTCCTTTAACAGATGTAGGAGGTGGTAACTTGGAAATTATGTCAATTTTGGCACAATCAGATTCAATACCTCTCAAAGAAATTTTATGGCCAAGTACCACACCCTCTATAACCATAAAGCGGCATTTTTCCCAATTTAACACAAGGTTAGTGTCTTCACATCTCTGCAAAACAAGTTTTAAGTTAGCCAAGCATAAATCAAATGAATCACCAAAAATAGAAAAATCATTCATAAACACCTCAATGAACTTTTCAATCATGTCAGAAAATATGGCCATCATGCATCGTTGGAAAGTAGCAGGTGCATTACATAAACCAAATGGCATTCGTCTGAAAGCAAAAGTCCCATAAGGGCAAGTAAAAGTGGTCTTTTCTTGGTCGTCAAGGGCAATAGGAATTTGATTATAGCCAGAATAACCATCTAGGAAACAATAAAACTCATGACCAGCTAATTTATCCAACATTTGATCAATGAAAGGTAGAGGAAAGTGATCCTTCCTTGTGGCCTTATTAAGTTTCCTATAATCCATGTAAATCCTCCAACCGGTTACAGTCCTAGTGGGAATTAATTCATTGTTTTCATTTTGCACTACAATCATCCCACCTTTCTTAGGAACACATTGAACAGGACTAACCCATGAGTTTTCAAAAATAGGGTAAATTATGCCATTGTCGAACCATTTAATTATCTCTTTCTTTACCACTTTTTTCATGACAGGGTTTAATCATCTTTGTGCATCAACAGTTGATTTACTATTTTCCTCCAAATTAATCTTATGCATGTGAATTGAATGGCTAATTCCTTTAATATCAGATAACGTCCACCCTATAGCCTTCCTATGCTCTCTAAGGATCCTAAGCAATTTCTCTACTTGTTCCTCATTCAAATCAGCAGATATAATCATAGGAAAAGTAGAAGATTTACTTAGAAAGACATACCTGAGCTGAGAAGGCAAAGGTTTCAATTCTAAAGTGGGAATATCTTCACTTACATCCTTACATTGCTCATGGGAGGAACTAGAAAATTCTGAACTTTTACATGACAAAGGATCAATTTTTGTCTTCTTAGCCAAAATTTTTGGTGTTGCATCAAGTAACTTGCAACACTCCTCGACTTCATCATTAAAAGCCTCCAAATTTGTCAAGGCACTTTGGAGTAGATCATCTTCTTTATGACTGGTAGAAGCAAACATCAAAGTGTTCAATGTATCCAACCTGAAACAATCATTAGCACCATTAGGAAATTTCATAGCTTTAAAGACATTAAATGTGACTTCTTGGTCTTGAACTCTCATGGTAAGTTCTCCTTTTTGAACATCAATCAAAGTTCTACCTGTAGCTAAGAAGGGTCTTCCAAGAATAATGGGAATGTCCTTGTCTTCTTCCATATCTAGAATAAGAAAATCAACAGGCAAAATTAGTTTTTCAACTTTAACCAAAACATCCTCAATGACTCCATATGGATACTTAATTGACTTATCAACTAGTTGTAAGGATACTGTTGTAGGTTTAGCCTCTCCTAATCCTAATCTCTTAAAAATAGAAAAATGCATCAAATTGATACTAGCTCCTAAGTCACACAAAGCTCGACCTAAATACTGATTACCAATAGTACAAGGGATAGTAAAACTCCCTGGGTCCTTGAGCTTTGGGGGAAGTTTGTTTTGGAGAATAGCACTGCACTCTTCAGTCAAAGCAACTATCTCGTAGTCTTCAAGACGTCTCTTTCTTTAGAGTATGTCCTTCATGAATTTAGCATAACTCGGCATCTTCTATAATGCATCTGCAAAAGGAATATTAATATTCAGTTTCTTAAAAACCTCAAGAAATTTAGAAAAATTTTGCTCTTGTTTTTGCTTTTTACAAGCATTGAGGAAAGGGATGAGATGGGTATCCTGATTTGGGGTCATATTCGGTTGAATATTTCTCCTCTTTCTTCTTTCTTTGCCTTCTAGAATTTTCTTCGTATGCATCAGATTTAGCCTTATTTTGATTAATTGAAGGGACTCCCTGCTTATTCAACTCATCACCCATATCCATAAATTGCTCAAAATCTGACTAGCCTTCCACTAGTTGCTTACTTATTTCCTTTGGATCCAATTGTGGAGCATATAAGATGGTCCGCTCGTGAGTTTGGTGGCTTGAAATTGCTTTGCATTGTTCTTTGCCATCTCGTTTCGGGTTTTGCTCAATGTTGCTCGATAAGGCACCTTGTGGTTGAACATTCATGGAATTTTCCAGTTGTCCCAATTGATTCTCTATATTTTTTATTGCAATTCCTTGACTCTGAATTTGCACAGATTGATTCTAAAAAAGATTTGCAGTCTGCTCCATGAGCTTATTCAAAGACTCCTCAACTGATTTAACCTTGTCTTGCACTAGATTGTTATGGAATCTTGAAGGACCATTATTTGGCCTTTAAATAGGCTATTAAACATTCTGATTGTTGCTCCATGAAAGATTTGGATGATTTCTCCAACCCGGATTATAAAAATTCGAGTGGGGATTACTTTGCTGCCTGGTATAATTGCTGACATATTGTGCAAACTTCGTGTTCAATGCATACCTTTCCCTGAGATGATTTCCTCCACATAAATCACATGATACCACAGTTTCTTGAGGTGTATGAATTCCACTTTGAGCTAATTGCTTAGTCAAAGCATGTACCTGAGCACTCAAGGCAGATATTGCATCAATTTTATAGACACTTGCAATTTTTCTTTTAGGAGTCCTATCAGGATTCCATTGATAATTATTGGCAACCATGTCTTCAAGTAAGGTGTAAGCATCATCAAATGACTTATCCATAAGTGCTCCACCTACAGCAGCATCTATGATTGTTCTTGTGTGTCCCAATAAACCATTATAAAAAGTTTATACCTGCAACCAATCAGGAATACCATGATGTGGACATCGTCGTAATAGCTCCTTGTACCTCTCCCAAGCCTCATACAAAGTCTCTGAATCTTGTTGCATGAATGAGGTAATGTCATTTCTCATCTTTGCAGTCTTTGCAAGTGGAAAAAATTTTGCCAAAAATTTCTGTGCCAAATCAGCCCAAGTAGTAATGGATCCCTACGGCAACGAACTCAACCAACTCTTAGCCTTATTTTGAAGAGAAAAAGGAAAGAGTCTTAATCTCACTGCATCATCGGACACCACATTGAACCTGAAAGTGTCACATATCTCTAAGAAATTACTGAGGTGCTGGTTGGGATCATCATTCGGCAAACCTCTAAATTGAACGGATGTCTGAATCATCTGAATTATGGATGGTTTGATTTCAAAATTATTTGCCTGCACTATTGGTCTTTGACTGCTCGAGCTAATCCCATCCATCTTAGGCATAGTGATAAGTGTTTTTTATACACTTATTTTGGTTTATAAACTTAGCATTTATACATTCAATTAGCATGATTTCTACTTGATTTTGTTCTATATATGGTTATGTAGATGTGGAGCATGTGTTGAAGACAATTGGAGCACAAAGTGATAATAATGTCTCATTTTTTGAGCTAGAATGGCAGTAAAGGAAAGGTCAAAGGTCCATTCGGGGTTGAGAATGATGATGTTGCAAAGTGCCGGAAGAATGACGTCATTGGTGAAGTGTTGGAAATTAAAGAGAAACGGCTCACGATGCTGTCACGCAAAGCATTGCGTGGTAAGGTCGTGGTAAGAATTGTTTTCTATGGCTCACGACCTTATCACGAAAAGCATTCTGTGATACAGTCGTGGTTGAAGAAGTATTCTGTGGCTCACGACCTTATCGCGGAAAGCATTCTATGGTAAGCCCGTGACAAGATTTTCATTCTATGGCGTACGACCTTACCGCGGAAAGTATTCCGTGGTAAGGCTGCGGTAAGGCTTTAGGCTTCGCGAAAAGGCCGTTTTGAGCTCATTTCCTTTCAAATCAAGTGGAGATGGGCTCTCTCAAGGGGCACAACTTTGAAGACCTAAAAAGCATTATATAAAGAAGGATTCTTGAGAGATTAAGGGGCTTTTTGAAGAGGAGAGGACGGCAAGTCAAGGAAAAATGAGGAGATTTTCTGGAAGATCTTCGATTTTGGTTTTATTTTTCTATTCTTTCTTCTCTCCAACATCATGAACTCTATTTTTATTATTCTTTCATTGGTTGAAACTATGTTAGGATAAGTACTTTGTGGCTAGGTGATTGATGAAATCTAGTTCAACGATGGTTTAATTAAAAGTAATGGGTTTTATTATATTCTTGTCTTTCGAGTTGCTCGTTTGTTATGCACCAATGCCATTTTGATGCTTGGCCGCCATTAGAACGTGTTTGTGATTTATATTGCTTTCGAGAGATTTAGTATAGATTAACACTTGGTAATAAACGACATAAGGTTCGATAATAGGTAGAGATGCCGTTATGCCTTGTGAAATCTTATTTAGATAATCATTGTGGATAAATGCATGTGTATATATTTGTAGATTAATTAGAGATAATTAATCTCATGTATAAGCATAGATTTGATTGACCATCGAGAGAGGCTTTTGATTAAATTAGGATCATCGATTTTCAGCTCAAAGCAAGAATTATAAAACCAGATCACTGGAAGATTAAACCAATTGAAGAACCACGGTGGATTCATGAACCGTAGCCCATTAGATTTCTACATTTAAACTTCCAAGGAGTTGTTTTGCGTTTTTAGTTAGTTATTTAGTTTTATTTTATATAATACCTACAATGAGTTTCCTTTTTATTTGTGTGTGGTTCATTAAAGTTAATAGTGGTTAAAGTAGGCATCGAAAGCTAATCCTCGTGGGAACGATACTTTATTTATCATTATATTACTTGTTACGATTCCGTACACTTGCGAGAAAGAATAAGCGAAAAAGTTTTTGGCACCGTTGCCGGGGATTGACTCTTTTGATTACTACTTTAATTAAGATTAGCTTTAACACTTGTGTTGCTTCCTTTAAATTTTTTACGCTGAACTATTTCAGTTTTTGCTGTGTTAGGATTGAAATAGCGCATGCGGCGTTCAGAACGTCTTGATCTTGTTGAGTTTGATCTGGAGATTGAACAAACCTTTCATCAAAGACGTCGTGAACAGAGAGTAAGAAGGGAACAACAACAAGGCACTATGGAAGACAATGGAAATCAGCTTGTTCAAGTGGAACGTACTGTTAAGATCAATGAGAGAGATATCTTGATGGGGGATTTCATGATGCCTCCTGTCGTTGAGAACCGGTCGAGTATAGTATATCCTCCATATGGGCATGATAACTTCCAATTGAGGCCAGATGTGATTAATTTGTTCTCCAACAACATTTCGTTCTATGGAAGAAGTGATGAAAATCCTCACTATCATCTCGCTCGCTTTTTGGAGTATTGTGGAAATTTTAAATATCAAGGCATCAATGAGGAAGCACTGAGGATGTGATTTTTCCCTCATACTTTTAAGGACAAAGCTCGGGAGTGGTTGGATTCACTATCACCGGGAAGCATCACTACATGGGCTGATTTGGTTCACAAGTTCACATTAAAGTATTTTCCACCAACCAAGATCAGCAAATTAAAGCATGAAATTTCAACTTTCTAGCAAGTTGAAACTGAGAATTTTCATGAAGCATGGGAACAATATAAAGAGTTGCTAAGGAAGTGTCCGAGTCATGGGTTCTCTTTACCGGCTCAAAATAACTATTTCTATGCCGGGTTAACTCCTTATAGCCGTTTAGTAGTTGATTCTACGGCAGGTGGTTCTATTAGAAACAAATTAGCTGGGGAGTTACAAGATCTTTATGAAACAATGAGTGAGCAATTTGTAATGTGGCCAGATAGGAGTTCACATAGGAGAGAAGCTAGAGTACACGAAGTGGATATGAATACATTGATGTTGGCAAAGATTGATGCTTTGTCAAAACAAATGGAAACCTTAAAATACTCTCCATCAGTTAGTATGGTGCAAGGATCTCTTCTAGTTTGTGTAACTTGTGGGACAAACCATCTATCATCCGAATGCCCATTGACCATTAGGGATCACTCACTGACAGAGTAGGCTGCTTATGCTCAAAACTTCCCGTGTCAACAAAATTTCCAGCATCCACAGAATAATCCATTTTCTCCAACATACAATCCCGGCTGGAGAAACCATCCTAATTTTTCATATGGTAACAATCAGGGAATTCAAATCCCACAAAAACAAGGGAGACCACATGAGGAAAAAGGAGGATAGGAAGAAGCAATTTCAAAACTTCAAGAACGAAGTGAACGGATCGATGCCGCCATCAAGAATATAGAGACTCAAATTGGGCAGCTAACTAAAATTCTTACTGAGAGGCAACAAGGCACATGGCCAAGCAACACTGAAGTTAATCCCAAGGAGCAAGCAAATGTAATCACTACAAGGAGCGGGGTGCAATTACTAGAAATTCATGTTAAAAGACCAAGTGTGGAAAAGAAAACTGATATTGAAAAGGAGACAACAATTGAGACTAAGGAGCCTGAAAACGTAGCTGAACAAAAGGAAGTGATTCCATCACCAGTCAAGCCTTATGTTCCACCTATCCCATTTCCTCAAAGGTTGCACAAGCACAAGTTGGATAAGCAATTTGAGAAATTTTTGGAGGTATTCAAGAAGCTACATATCAATATACCATTTGCTGAAGCTTTGTCTCAAATACCCAGCTATGCAAAGTTTATAAAGGAGATTCTATCAAACAAGAGGAAGCTTGAGGAGCATGAAACTGTGATGCTAACAGAGGAGTGTAGTGCCATTTTACAGAATAAATTATCGCCAAAGTTGAAAGACCCGAGAAGTATCACCATCCCTTGCACCATTGGCAACCAATATTTTGAACGGTCCTTATGTGATTTGGGTGCTAGCATTAATTTGATGTCATTTTTTATCTTTCAAAAGCTCGGGCTAAGCGAAGCAAAGCCTACAAGGGTATCATTGCAACTAGCAGATCGGTCCATGAAACATCCATGTGAAATTGTTGAAGATATTTTGGTAAAAGTGGACAAGTTCATATTTCCAACAGACTTCATTATTTTGGATATGGCTGAAGATAGGGATATTCCCCTTATTTTGGGGTGACCTTTTCTAGCTATTGGATGAACGCTTATTGATGTGCAGAAAGGACAACTCATGTTAAGGCTGAATGAGGAGCAAATCACTTTTAATGTGTTCGAAGCACTAAAATTTCCTACTGCTTCAAATTCTTGTTTTTAGATTGATATTGTGGATAAAGAGGCAGAAAACACTTTCAATCTAGAGTACCCATCAGATCCCTGGGAAGCATGTGTGATGCACTCATAAGTTGAAGATACCGACTTTGCTACGATCGAAGAATGTGTCAGATATTTGCAAAGATCTGAACTTATTCAAAAGGGGAAGCATTACAAAGCATTAGGCACGGGTCCTCCACGACCTTTACCCTCCATTCAATAAGCTCCACATTTGGAGCTAAAGAAGCTACCATCCCATCTTTGGTATGCCTATTTGGATGAGTCTTCGACTCTTCCAGTTATAATTGCTAAGTCCATTAGCCAAGAAGAAGAGGATAAGTTACTTCGGGTGCTTCGGGAACATAAGTCAGCTCTTGGATGGACTATAGCTGATATAAAAGGGATTAACCCATCTCTTTGCGTGCACAAGATATTAATGGAAGAAATTTACAAGCCGGTGGTGCAACATCAACGACGACTAAATCCTCATCTTCAAGAAGTGGTTAGAGCTGAAGTACTGAAGTTACTAGATGCTGGAATTATCTATTCTATCTTAGATAGTGCTTGGGTTAGTCCGGTTCAAGTGGTGCCTAAAAAGGGAGGTATTACAGTGGAGCTCATTCCAGTTCGACCTATTACCGGATGGCAGGTTTGCATCGACTATCGTAAGTTGAATGATGCAACGCGAAAAGATCATTTTCCCCTACCATTCATTGATCAAATGTTGGAGCACTTAGCAGGTCATTCTCACTATTGTTTCCTTGATGGCTATTTGGGATATAATCAAATTCCAATAGTTCCAGAAGACCAAGAGAAGATAACATTCACTTGTCCATATGGTACGTTCGCTTATCGACGGATGCCGTTTGGTTTGTGTAACGCCCCTGCCACTTTTAAGCGTTGTATGATGTCAATCTTCTCCGATATGGTAGAAAGATTTATTGAAGTGTTTATGGATGATTTCTCATTCTTTGGTTCTTCATATGACGAATGCTTAAAAAACTTGACACTTGTTTTGAAGCGATGTGAAGAAACAAACTTGGTGCTCAATTAGGAGAAATGTCACTTCATGGTCCAAGAGGTAATAGTTTTGGGACATCGAATTTCTATCAGGGGTATTAAAGTTGACAAGGCAAAAATTCAAGTGATTGAGAAGCTTCCTCCGCTAACATCAGTCAAGGGTATCCACAGCTTTCTGGGACATGCTGGTTTTTATAGACGATTTATTAAGGATTTCTCCAAGATTACAAAGCCTTTATGCAACTTGTTGGAAAAGGATGCAAAATTTGAATTTTCTGAGGAGTGCCTAAAGTCATTTACCACTCTAAAGGAAAAGTTAATTTCAGCACCTGTTATTGTGGCACCAGATTGGAACATGCCGTTCGAACTAATGTGTGATGCTAGTGACTATGCAATTTGGGCAGTTTTGGGACAACGAAGGGGCAAAGTCTTACATGTGATTTACTATGCTAGTCGGACTCTCAATGATGCCCAAATGAACTATGCCACTACAGTAAAAAAGCTCCTAGCAGTGGCATTTGCTTTCAAAAAATTTTGATCCTATCTCATTGGTTAAAAGGTGATTGTTTATACGAATCATGCCGCACTGAAATATCTATTTTAAAAAAAAGATGCAAAACCAAGGCTAATCTGCTGGGTCCTACTTCTCCAAGAGTTTGATTTGAAAATTCAAGATAAGAAAGGATGTGAGAATGAGGTAGCCGACCACCTCTCAAGATTGGAGCAACAAAATCAATTTAAAATAGGGGATATTAATCAAAAATTTCCAAATGAGCAGCTTCTAAGAGTGGAACGAGCAAGCAGCGAAACAGAGGTACCATAGTATGCCGATTATGTCAATTACCTTGCAAGTAACATTGTATCTCCTGATTATGATTACCATCAAAGAAAAAAATTCTTTTTGGAGCTCAAATTCTATTTTTGGGAGGATCCCATCCTTTATCGGAGAGGAGTCGATGAAGTAATCCGGAGGTGTGTTCCAGAAGATGAGATGGAGATGATCTTAGAGCAATGCCATGCCTCCCCCTATGGTGGACATTTCAGAGCAACAAAAACAGCAGCTAAGGTACTCCAATATGGGTTTTATTGGCTAACTCTATTTAAGGATGCTCATACCATAGTAAAAAAGTGTGATAAATGCCAAAGAATGGGGAACATCTCTAGGAAGCAAGAGATGTCATTACATGGCATTCTTGAGGTTGAATTGTTTGATGTTTGGGGCATTGACTTTATGGGGCCGTTTCCATCCTCGTTCTCTAATTTATACATCCTAGTAGCAGTGGATTATGTCTCCAAGTGGGTCAAAGCAGTAGCATTACCAACGAACGATGGTCGAGCAGTGGTAAGTTTTCTGAAGAAGAACATCTTTACTCGTTTTGGAACTCCTAGGGCCATTATTAGTGATGGAGGGAAACACTTTTGTAACTAGTGTTCTGAATCTCTTTTGGCAAAGTACGGGGTGAAGCATAAATTGCTACACCATACCACCCCCAAACAAGTGGCCAAGTGGAAATTTCGAATAGAGAGATAAAGAAGATCCTTGAGCTTACAGTGAGTACTTCTCGAAAAGATTGGTCTAAGAAGTTGGACGATGGATTATGGGCATACAGAATAACCTTCAAAACACCGATTGGTATGTCCCCATATCGCCTTGTTTTTGGCAAAGCATGTCACTTACCTGTTGAGCTAGAGCACCGTGCATATTGGGCAATGAAAAAGTTGAATTTTGATCTCAAGCAAGCTGGTGAGAAATGGTTGCTACAGTTAAATGAAATGGATGAGTTTCGGTTGGAAGCCTATGAGAATGCAAGTTATATAAGGAGAAGACCAAGAAATGGCATGATCAACATGCATACTGAAAACAGTTTCAGGTGGGGAAAAAAGTGTTGTTGTTCAACTCGCGTCTCAAGTTGTTTCCAGGAAAATTACGTTCGAGATGGTCAGACCCGTTCACCGTGGTCCAAGTATACCCCTATGGTGCCGTTGAAGTGACTCATGACACCAAGGGCACGTTCAAAGTAAATGGGCAGAGGCTCAAATCCTATCTTGGCGATGATTTTCCAAACGACAAAGTTCCCACCGCGTTGGGCAACCCTGAATAAGCACATTGGAATTGTCAAGCTAACGACGTTAAATAAGCGCTTATTGGGAGGCAACCCAATCTCTTCACCTTTCCATTTCATATCAAGATGAATTTATTTATTTATTTTATATAATTATTTCATGTGTATGCTTGTTTTAGGCTAGATTGCTAATCTTGTGAATTTGTTTTGTGCATCCACAATAATGTTTAGTTATTATTTGGATTTTTATTTTTTATTTTTTATTATTTTTTTTACAGCAATATTCTAAAAAAAAACCAAATGCAATTTGATAAGTGTTTTTTATACACTTATTTTGGTCTATAAACTTAGCATTTATACATTCAATGAGCATGATTTCTACTTGATTTGGTTCTATATATGGTTATGTAGATGTGGAGCATGTGTTGAAGACAATTGGAGCACAAAGTGATGATAAGGTCGCATTTTTTTGAGCTAAAATGGTAGTAAAGGTAAGGTCAAAGGTCCATTTGGGGTCGAGAATGATGATGTCACAAAGCGCCGAAAGAATGACGTCATTGGTGAAGTGTTGGAAATTAAAGAGAAACGGCTCACGGTGCTGTCACGCAAAGCATTGCGTGGTAAGGTCGTGGTAAGAATTGTTTTCTATGGCTCACGACCTTATTGCGAAAAGTATTTTGTGATAAAGCCGTGATTGAAGAAGTATTCTGTGGCTCACGACCTTACCACGGAAAGCTTTTTGTGGTAAGCCCATGACAAGATTTTCATTCTGTGGCTCACGACCTTACCGTGTAAAGCATTCCGTGGTAAGGCCGCAGTAAGGCTTTAGGCTTCGCGAAAAGGCCGTTTTGAGCCCGTTTCTTTTCAAATCAAGTGGAGATGGGCTCTTTCAAGGGGCACGACTTCGAAGACCTAAAAAACATTATATAAAGAGGGATTCTTGAGAGATTAAGGGGCTTTTTGAAGAGGAGAGGACGGCAAGTCAAGGAAAAAGGAGGAGATTTTCTTGAAGATCTTCGATTTTGGTTTTATTTTTCTGTTTTTATTGTTCTTTCATTGGTTGAAACTATGTTAGGCTAAGTACTTTGTGGCTAGGGTGATTGATGAAACCTAGTTCAATGATGTTTTAATTAAAAGTATTGAGTTTTATTATATTCTTGTCTTTTGAGTTGCTCGTTTGTTATGCACCAATGTCATTTTGATGCTTGGCTGCCATTAGAACGTGTTTTTGATTTATATTGCTTTCGAGAGATTCAATATAGATTAGCACTTGGTAATAAACGACATAAGATTCGATAATAGGTAGAGATACCGTTATGCCTTGTGAAATCTTATTTAGATTATCATTGTGGATAAATGCATGTTTATATATTTGTAGATTAATTAGAGATAATTAATCTCATATGTAAGCATATATTCAATTGACCATTGAGAGAGGCTTTTGATTAACTTAGGATCATCGATTTTCAGCTCAAAGCAAGAATTATAAAACCTTATCGCTGGAAGATTAAACCAATTGAAGAACTATGGTGGATTCATGAACCCTAGCCCGTTAGATTTCTACATTTAAACTTCCAAGGAGTTGTTTTGCGTTTTTAGTTAGTTATTTAGTTTTATTTTATACAATACCTATAGTGAGTATCCTTTTTATTTGTGTGTGGTTTATTAAAGTTAATAGTGGTTAAAGTAGGCATCGAAAGCTAATCCTCGTGGGAACGATACTTTATTCATCACTATATTACTTGTTACGATTCCGTACACTTGCGGGAAAGAATAAGTGAACAAGAACAGCATCGTGAGCCATTTCTCTTTAATTTCCAACACTTCACCAATGACGTCATTCTTCTGGCGCTTTGTGACATCATCATTCTCGACCCCAAATGGACCTTTGACCTTGCCTTTATTGCTATTTTAGCTTAAAAAATGCGACATTATCATCACTTTGTACTCCAATTGTCTTCAACACATACTCCATATCTACATAACCATATATAAAACCAAATCAAGTAGAAATCATGCTCATTGAATGTATAAATGCTAAGTTTATAGACCAAAATAAGTGTATAAAAGACACTTATCACATAGCATACTCTCTCAATTTTTTCTATTCTTCTTGCTGAGCCATTGGTTTCTTTTCGCCTTCACTTGATAATTTGACTTCATCTAAATGGCTAGATTCACCTCTCTTTGCTTTTCTTAAACGAGAAATAGTTTGCTCAATTTCCAAGTCAAGTGGAATAGATTCAATGCCCTTGGATCTTGTGTTCATGTACTAACCCATTTCCCTGCATGAGTAAAAAAAAATAAAAATAAATAAATAAAATATAAATAAATAAATAAAAGATCCAAATTATAATTAATTGCAATTTGTATTAATATTAAAATAAATAGTAAACACAATCCTCGACAACGGCGCCAAAAACTTGTTCGTGATTTTATATAACCCACGAATAACACGCAAGTATATGCGGTCAAGACAAGTAAAGTGATGAATAAGATATCATTCCCACGGGGATTGGTTACTAATCTTTTAAATACTAAAATTATTCACAATTAACTATATTTGGACAATTGATTAATTAAGAAAATTAATTAATAAATAACTAACAATTAACTAAGAATTAAAAATCAATTGATTAAGACCTAGGGTTTTCTAAATTCACCTAGTAAATTCACTTTATCAAATTATCTCAATTTTTGGTTGATTAGATTACGAACTATGTCAATGGAGCACTCTAATTTATTTGTTAGCCTATGTCTCTAACAAGTTTATTCAACTAATCTAACTCACTATATGTCTATGTGAATTAGAATTAGAGAACACATTATGCATAGGTACTCATTATATGAAAATATTCATTACAAATATAATCACAAATTGCACATGTAATCAAGTGAATGTCTTCCCCTTAATCCGTGATCAAGCAATTACAAGCATTAAGTTTAAAACAAAATAAACATAGTTGATGTAACAATCACAACCAAAAATTGAGTAAACTAATAAAATTTCGATGCATAGGATCCTTTAAAAACTCTAGACAATTATTTAGCCACTCATAATAAATACAATATTTTCAAAATCTATCAAGAGTTGTTGCATAATTAAAATCCTAAACAATTGAAGAAAAACAGAAAACGAAAAGGCAAAAGATGGAATGAAAGAAGCCCCTGTCCAGATCTGATTTAGACTGGATCCAATGGTTTTGCCGCTTGCATCCGTTTGCTGCTTCGGAGGAACGTGTTCTTGCTTTGCTGTGCGCGGTCGTCCAATTTCTTCCTGTTGCGTTGCAATTCCGCCGCTGCCTTCTCCTTAATTTCTTCTTGACTATGCGCAGTCCTAGAGCCTTCAATTCCTTCAATTCTCTTGCGTCGTTCCAATCTTCAAAAATCCCTCTTTCATCTGTGCGCATATTATAATATATATGCATACACATGGGCTTAGCCCTCCCCTGCATATTCACAGTACTCACTTAATAATATCATTATAATATATATAAGTAATGTAATATATAACATATAATATACAATATATAATATATAATATATATAAAATTTAATATGCTGTTAATTATATTAATTTTATTTATATTATAATATTAATTATTTTTAATATTTTTTTATTATAATATTAATTTAACATATTAATTTTAAAATTAATTTTATAATATCTTTTTTTTTCTTTTCTTCACTTTTTATGCCAAACTCTTCGAATTTATTTCATTTGCTAGATTCCTACAAAAAGATTAAAATAATATAAAATCCATATAAACACACATTTTTTATAGGAAAATAGCACAATGTTAAGATAAAAATTAGATAAAAATATGCATATAATTAAGCTCGATCACTCGGGCACATCACTATAAAGGAATTCCCTGGAATCTTTTTTTTTTTCCAAGATGATCACACACAGTGTATCAAGAACAATCTTCACATGCTTTAACATACCCGACACATACGATGGCCGGCACCCGTAGTGATTTCAAGAATAATCTTTACATGTAGATAAGATCCCGAAAACCCTAATCTTGCTAGTTTAACTAACAAGATCAATAATCTTAAACTAAACGAATCATAGTATAACGCAACAGATTAAATAACATCAAATACCGTGGCCTACCACGAGGTTCATATATAGTGTTTCCACACCAAAATACGAATTACAAAGCTACCAAATGATAACAACACTATCATGCGACCGTTCATACATATATCAAAATAAGTACTACAGCACCAAAATGATACAATAGCTAACACACAAAACACCGTTGGCTCTCAACTGGCCATGTCGTCGCCTTCGTAGCAGTCCCTGACTAGAACGTTGAATGTTCCAGGGGTATAACCCATATTAGATGATAAAACATCTACGTGACGGCATGATACAACTTACTGAATGCATGAAACACACATGAGCATGGCATATACAGACAACAACAACATGCAACATGTTTAACTTTAGAAATCTTCCTAGCATACTCAACCTCCCATGGAAAATCCATTCCACACACCTTTGGGGTTGACCTTGACGCGACATACTTAACCCTGAGTGCCCTTCCACGTCACCTGATCACTGGGATTAACCTTGCCCCATTCCCAAGAAGACCCCATCCCGTCTCCCACTGACATAACTACGAACGAAAATCAATACCCCGATGATATGAAAAACCACATGCCATGCACCGACTCTTTTACAAGTAAAAATAGTTGATGCAATATACCATGTGTTCAATATGCATATGATTCCACAAGTACATAAGTAAAATGCTTATGCATAACATCCCAAGTTCTAGAGGGTATAACCGCTCGCTGGAACTGGTTCAAACACATGTAACCTAAGCTCGGGAGGGTAAAACTGCTCACCTAAACCCACTACACACACACCAACACACTTTCAAGGTAAGGGTAAGATTGGAATCAAACCAATCACCTTAATCCAGAAAAAACTAATTTCCACCTCGAAAAGCATGTCATACATCGAAAATCGTGCAATCCCCCATTCTAACAGTCCAGTCGTCTCCTGATTACCATTATGACTATAGAAATCAATATTTCTATTTTTCCTATAATTTTCTCAATTTTTCCTATTTTTCCAAACCTTTCTTTCCTTCGAAAATTCATAATAAATACTAAACACCTAATTTCTCCAAATATTTTTGCATAAACCATCCTAGAATAATTTTACAAAAATAATAAAAGAAATTTCAGAAAAAACCTGGGCCTCACGCGCCCTCACGCATTGACGCGTGGGTGAGAGTGGTGTTCGCGCGTGCACAAGCGCGGGCTGGTCTTCTCCGGCCTTTTTCTCCGACAACGGTTGCCGGCAATGATCTTCGATGACCAAAACGACTATACCCTCTTGAAGTGCTCAATGATGCGACCTCAATGAAACCTTCAAATGGCCGAAATAGTCCTCGAAGAAGGCTTTAAAATCCAGTTACAAGTCGCAGTCTAGTAGCCCCTCGATTTTCCAGCCAACTTCTAAAACCCTATGAAACGCACACGAAACTCCTCAAAACTCTTTAGAAATGCTCCCCAAAACTCCAAGAACAAAATTCCCTTATCCCTAAGGCTCGATTCAAGTAAAAATGAGAGTAATTTCTTCGATTTGTCTTTTGAAACCCTCGGCCTCCTACCTCATTTTATACCCGTTTCCGACGTCAATTTCCACCAAATCTCGAGCATTCTTATCCTTTAAGCACCAGATCTATCCTTTAAACCCATCAACTAGCCCTAAATTATGAGAAAATGCCCTAAAAAATCTAGGCCAAAACGCTGGTCACCTCCGCCATTAAAACCGATCACATTGCAGCTTTTTTCGGCCAATGATGACCCCCACTCGTTTCATCATCACCTGGAGGCTATCCTCGAGCCTCCAGGTGACCTTCCCGACACCTTAGGGTGGCTGGCTAGCTGCCACAGGCGGCCGGTCGGTTTTCCATTGCTTTTTCCATTTTTTTGCACTTTTACCCCCGCTAAGTTTTTTCCAATTACATTTCTCCTATTTCCTTGATACCCCTAGACTTTCCAACAGTTCTTCTACTGCCTATAAGTTCCAAATTATTCATTTCCTCAAGAATTTCTGAAAAACTAGTCATTTCAGCCTCCCTCAAGCAGTTTACACAATCTGCACTTTTGTTCGGATGCCTCTAATCGCGTGTTTTCAATCTCAAACCTTCGCAAATCTCTTGGTTTTGTTAAATACTACTTATTTCGACAAATTTGAATCCATTGGCTTGCTTTGACATGAACTCTTTCCTTTTGTTCATGTTTCAAATATTACATGATGGCCCGAAAGTTAATAAATTCCATTTTGACCTTGTAATTTCTGAAAATACTCTTGATATTAAATACTGGGTATTAAAAATACTGTTTGAACTCATGTGAAGTATATTCCCCACCATTATTAGTTTTGAGGCCTTTCAAAGGCTTTCCTGTTTCTCGTTCTACCATGACATTATACAGTTGAAAAATCTAAATTACCCGATCCTTAGATTTTAGAAGATACACTCACAGTTTTCTAGAAGTGTCATCCACAAAGGTAACAAAGTACTTATTTCCACCCAAAGTAACTACATCACTAGGAAAGCACACATCAGAATGCATAACTTCTAAACTATCACATTTTCTTTTAAATGAGCCCCTGAAAGAAACCTTTTGTTGTTTACCAAATAAACAATGATCACATTGGTTTAGAGACATACCATTGGCCAAGGGAATATCAGTCTTCTTAGCCAGAACTTGCAACCCTTTTTCACTTACATGATCGAGCCTCTTGTGCCATAGATCAGGAGAAGAATCTTCAACTATATTCAACTCACTTTTACAAGCTTTTGCATGAGTCTTGTAGAGCGTGCATCAAGCTTTCCCTCTAGCAAAAATCAAAGTGCCTTTTGACAATTTCCATTTCAAATCATTGAAATTGTTATGATAACCCAGTTTGTCAAGAGCCAAAACTGAAATTAGATTGAGGCATATATCAGCAATATGCCTCGCATCTTTCAGCACCAAAGAACAACCAAGATTTGTTTGCAAATAGATGTCACCAATCCCAACAATCTTAGATTGACTGGTATTTCCCATCTTCATGATACCAAAGTCACTTGCTCTATAATTAACAATCAAGTCTATATTCGAGCAAATATGGGAGGAAACACCATTATCAATAATCCATGTAGTACTAGAATCATCTACATGGAGGCAATGATCTTTTGCACAAGAGAGCACGTCTTCATTGGTAGTTACAACAATTGTAGTATTGTTGTCATCCTTATTTTTCTAATTGCTGCCTTCCTTTTGCTTTCTTAACCAAATTTGACACTTTTTTTAATATGACCCACCTTTTCACAATGGTAATAAATTGACCTTCTGTCTTTTGATTTTGAACAACCTCTTAACTTGTTGCGACCTTTGTACCTTCTGTTCTTATTTCTCCCCCTGTCCTATACAACAAAAGCATGTGTATGATCTGGTTCTGTACGTACTCCTAAAGAGTTTCTCCTTGCTTTTTCATTCTGCATATTGTCTTTCACAGAATCCATAGTTAAAACACCATTCGGAGCAGAATTACTAATAGTCATAACAAAGGTCTCCCAATTGTCTGGCAGAGAACTCAAAAACAACAAAGCCTGCAATTCATCTTCAAGAGTCATACCCATTGTCTCCAATTGATTTATAATATTCTAGAAATTGTTTAAATGCTCTGTCACGCCTATGTTGTCTTTGTATTTCATGTTGACCAAGTCTAATAAAAAAAGACTTTCTTGATGTAGTTTTCTTCTCAAACATAGACTCTAATTTTGTCCAATATTTATGTGCATCGATTTCTTGTGCCACATGATGAAACACATTGTTATCCACCCACTGTCTTATTGTTTCAATAGTTTTCCTATGTTGTTTATTCCAATCCTTTTCTGACATATCTTTTGGTTTACCCTCATCACCCTCAGTAGGATTGTCGACGTTCGATTTCAGCCGACCGTGATTCATTTTGGGCCGCGGTGAGTAGATCCAAAATGCCAAGAAGAAGAAAAGGAACTCCAAAGTTTCTCACGTGAGTCAACACCCAGATTTTTTACGTGGTTCGGCCAGAACGATACCTACTCCACAACCGCACTCTGATTATTCCTTCAGAATAGCGGTTTGTTTGATTATTCCTTCTGTCCCTTGCCCCTCATGATATTTTTCATTCTTATTTATACTGAGGGGCTTTTACAATTTAGATAATATAAAGAAATACAATGAGTGTTTAATGGGGGACAAACAGCCCTTATCGTCAACAGAAAATCGGGAGTGGGATCTTCATTACGAGGGACATGGGCTGTTGCAGGTAAAGTGAATAGTCCTTACCTCTGACTTCTCAGCAGATTTACCACTTATGCGAGCTGATTGGTTTTAGGCTAGCGACTTGGGTGGTCCAGCGATCTGAAGGATATTTCCAGGAGCTCGTTAGTTGATTGCCAGGAGCTCGTTGGTGGCTTATCGGGAGTTCTTCAGATGCTCGCTTTACGAGTTCCAGATTTCGGTAGTGGCTGGACTTTCCTTGGTGAGGTCGTCCGGGCCTTCTTGGCTTCGGGTGATCGGGCCGGTCCGTCAGATCGAGTCTAGCCCGTACAGGAAATACATATAACAAGGATCATGCAAATCTTTACAATAAAGGATATCTTCCATTCTTGGTTTCCTTGTTACCCAATTGTGATTGGCAAGTCTAATCATTGCACTACCAACTGGTTCCTCCATTTTAATTCACACAAATAAGCCTGGCTCTGATACCATTATCGGGTAATTGGACCTCCCATATCTTTACATTTGGTATGATATTGTCCACTTTAGACCTAAGCCTTCATGGATTTGGTTTTGGATATTACCCAAAAGGCCTCACACCAATGGAGATATTGTCCACTTTTTATATGCCGATGATCCTTCCCATGTCTAGCCAATGTGGGACTTAGTTTGCGCACCCAACAAATTGAAGCCCTAATCCACTGCGCAAGAGCAAGAAACATTTAGGAAGCAGAAGAAAGAACCTAAGTGCAAAGCCTAAACCGAAAAGGTTGGTATGGATTTCTCTGTGAAATTCCTTGGGTTATGGGTGAGAGAGATTGTCGATGTGAGAGTGTCGGGTTTACTTTGTATATAAGAACGTGTACTCTGTTTATCATTTTGATTGCTCTGGAACTTGATTTTGGGGTTTTTTTTATTGTTTTCATTGTGTTCGTATCAATAAATTCTTTGTATATTCTAGTGGATTGACTAAGATAGATAGCCTTACCATGAGTAGGACCTCTTTTATGACTTCAAACACGTATATCTAGGCATTCTTGTGTGCATGCATGCGTTGTGTTATATTTTTTGTTCGATTTTCCTTTCGATCTTGGGTATTGCTATTTCTCTTAGTCTTGCCTATGTTGGTTTGTACACAAGTACGTTGTTTGTTTGAATAGTTGCCTCGGAATCAAACCACCAAGAATTTAATGGAACATCTATTAAATTGGATTCAAAACAAACAAAAGCAAGTGGTTTACCTCCACTTTTGTTCTTTGCCAACCAGTTCTTGTACTTGTGACAGTCAAATTTCTTGTGACCCTTTTTCTTACAGAACCAGCAATTGATCTCTTTCTTGATAGTAGGTTTGGGGCCATTGCTCTTCTGATTTTTGATCTTGTTGCTACCTTTGTTGCTTTTGTGATAATTGTGGCTTAAGGAATGCCCTTTCACGTTTGGTTGACTAACAAAATTCACACTACCACCAGAACCTCTAAGGATCCTCTTTTCTTCTTGGTCACAGATAGAGATTAGCTCATTGGTATTCCACTTATCATTCTGAGTGTTATAAGAAGTCTTCAATTGGTCAAATTGTGAAGGCAAGGAATTAAGAGCATGATGAACAAGGAATGACTCAGTAATGGGGATCTCAAGCTCGGTCAGTCTAGAAGTTATATCAACCATCTTCATAATATATTCTCTAACACCACCAACCCCATCATACTTCATTCCTGTCAACCTATTCATAAGTTCTCCAGCATCTGCTTTTTCAGACGATTTGTATTTTTCAGCTATATCATCAAAGAATTTCTTAGCATTTTTTGTCTTAGATATGTCACCAATGAGAGTATTGGAAATAGACCTTTTCATTATCATCAAACTCAAACGATTCGCTCTTCCCCATTTTTCATACCTAGCTTTCTCTTCAATGGAACTCCTCACAGTTGGCTTAGGAGGCTCATTCTCATGTAAGGCCATGTCAAGATCCATCAAACCCAGTTGAATTTCAATATCTTCTTTCCATCTTTTAAAATTAGTTCCAGTCAGAGTCTCAATGGTCGAAGTCTGATTACCGACATTGAAAGCGCAAGGGGCTGTATATAAAAAAAATATATTACAATTAAATGTAAGCAAAAGATAAACAAGAATAAGCCCGAACATCTTTATGGCATTATTCTTACAAAAACTTAAGATGCATATTATAAAATCACCTTTGGGCAGAAAATATAATATACAACTTAAATTTTCAACTAAGTAAATCAAGGACAAAGGATAAACAAGAATAAGCCTTAAACCTTTATGGCATTATTCTCACAGAAATTTAAAATGCACATTATAAAATCACCTTTGGGCAGAAAATATAATATACAAGTTAAATTCCCAAATATGAAAAATAAGTAACTCAAAAACAATCTCCTTTGGGATAAAAGTTTCAAGTCACAATGTATTTTTTCACATTTACATCATGTCATCTAAATTAAAATACACAATTAACACCTTTGGGCAGAAAATTATGCACCTCAATTCAAATAAAAAATGTTCCAAAATAATCAAGTGAAATCAATCAACTTAAATTTCTCCCCTTTTTTTTTTTTTTGAGTAATGGATTTATCATTTAATTATTAATTTTTAGGCTCAAAATAAAATTTTAATTTCAGACCCAAAAATATAATTTAAATAATTAAATGAGTAAAGCCCATAACAAAACATATATATCCCAATAAACACATGGGCTAAGTTAAAAGAAAACAGCCCAAATAATCAAATTAAAATCCATAACAAAATAGACCCATAATTGAAATTAGCCCACATGATAAAAGGATAGCCCAATAAAACAAATTTTGGATCTGCTGGAACAGATCCATTTATGGATCTTAACAAAATGGGTCAAACGCCCAAATCCGACCCAAAGACTAGCCCAGCTCTCATAAACCCCATCTTCTTCCTAGGGTTTCTTCTCAAACCCACCGCCTTCACAGCCTCTCCCTTCCTCACTGTGCGCCGCCGCCGCCGCCTCTTCTTTCCCTTAATTTCGCCGGCCGCCTCACCTTCTTCTTCTCCATTCAAGGCCGCGACCGACGACGCAGGCCATCGGCGACGACGAACTACGCCATGGCCGTCGCTGCCACTGTCTTCTCCGTTTTATTTCATTGCCATCAACCCAGCAGTATAGCCCCTCTCTCTTTCTTAAACCGTAGCAGTGAACAGATTATGAATATGTATGTATATATATATATACTTTGCTTAGTTGCAAAGAGATTGGAGAAGACACGGCAATGGAAGATATATATCTTGTATAATATAAGTATTAGTTGCAGAGAGGTTGCAGAGAGATTGTTTATAATATATATATATATGTATTATATATATAAGTAAATGTTCACGGCAGAGATGAACAGTTTGTAATACATGGACATTGCACAGTAAAAATTCACAATATGTGCATTGAAACTTACAGTACGTATGATCAGGTCCTATATAAATATGTGTTTACTCTGATACCACATGTTAGATATAAATACTTCACAGTATATATATTAAATGCACATATTATATAAAACACTGATATCTACAAGAAGAAGAATACCTCTCATTTCCATTACAGTGAAGAAATGTGTTGTTTGTAATGGCCAGCACAAATGCACTGCACCCAACCAGATCTTCCTCTTCTTCTCTACTATTAGGCCTTAACCCTTTTCTTAATGGGAAGAAAATGGTGTAATAGATTGATTAGAAAGAAGAGGGGACCTAGCCATATATATATATAGAGCCAATAGGGTTTTGCCCATCACAAAACCCTATTGGGCCTACACTTATTTCACAAACCATATGTATATAAATAGGCCTAAGCCCATTAAGGTGCACTAAGCCCAAAGTCCAATTATGATCACATATAATCCATTTGGGTCTCCAGGCATTGTTAAGCTATAACCCAACTGGTTTTTATTCTTAAAAACAAGATCCAATTAATATTACACACAAAATGGAAAAATTATAGCACTTATTCCTCTGTCAAGATCAATAGTAGCTGTGCCATTTGACTCGGAACTCGTAGTTCGAGCTAAGCTGTACGACTACGACACCCTTTCTTCTGATGACGAGATTGCCAATGGCACCGCTGAGTTCCCCGCACGAACTTCCGGAATATTTTGTAAGAGTATTTACGGCGAATATGGCGAGGTTCAAGTGAAGGTCACTTGGTATGTCTAAGTCATCAATTCTGCAAGCGCGCGGCTTAAATAAATTCCATGTTACTCCATATATTTTCCAGTGTGAAGCAATAAGGCAAGTGGCAGTGTTTGTTTGTTTGTTGTGTTGTATGGGTTTGGAGCTTTTTCTGTTAATCTGTTTTTCTTGCTTTCTAGTGTACAAGTTTTAGCTTGTGCACCTTTCAATAAATTCCTTTGTTTGTTGTGTTTCAAAATAAAATCTTATTATTTTAATTTCTATGTAATTTGGCAATGTCTTCTGGCAATGATTTAGTAGTAGGTGAATGCAAGATCTCTGGCATTCCTCGTATTATTATTTTTTTTTAAAAAAAAAATTATATTCTTGTAAGTTGTAAAAAATCAAATTCATTACATAGACTGAAATCCTCTTCAAAAACATAAATGTCAATAACCACTAAGGAATGATTTAATTCTATCAACATTGGATTACAATGATCTAGCAGATAAATAAACCTTAATTCAATGAAGGTGAGAACAGGAACCAAAGATGGAAAATGATACAAATTAAGGAAAAGCGTGTGAGTTGAGTATCCTTATTCTCTCTGTCATCCTCAAGTACTCTCTCTTTATTTCTTTCATATCTGGATTTGCTAATTAAAAGTTCAGTTTATGGTCTTTTTTGCCCTCACTGCTGCCATGGTTAAGAAGAAAATAAAGATATTCAGAGTTATCGCTTGGGGTGAACTCTGATCCTTTTCTCCAAAACTGACATCCAGTATCATTACTTGCAAAAGACTGATAAGCAACACAGGAGCAATTCTTCCAGCATTGACGATGGCAATCACTGAGTGACAAATTTATGTCAGAATCATAGTAACAGTGCTCATATCCAACCATATGCCCCCTCTTTGGCTGAAAAAACTCAGACCCTTTACGGCACGGGACGGGCTTTTCTGTTAGGCAAATAGCTGTGGAATTCTTGGCATCATAGTTGCAAGGACTAGCAGTGTCATATGTCCAGCGATTGTTAGGGCCTCTCCTGTCTTCAACGACTGATGTGAGCTGGCCTAGTGTGTCCAAGTCAAGCCTGGAGAAAACAGACTTGTACTTAATTAAGTATGTGAAGTACCTCTCTTCCCCATTTGTTACAAACTTGAATTCAGCGATGTCACCCGTCATCCATGATAGTAGAGGTGCTGATTTGAAACTTCCATTCTTTTGCAACACACCACTAGACCAGTAAACTTCTCCACGTCGCCACACTAGCAACTGGTTAGTACCGGAAGGATCCAGGCCTAGTTGGAAAGGCCCCGGAGATGGAAGCTTTTCACTTATCCAAGACGTAAGAGTCCAGTTTTGACCAGTCCTGAGGTTCATGCCAAGTTTCATTCCAGCCAGCAACGTATTATGTGGGTAATCAAAACTTTGCCACAAAACTGGCCCTGTCATTCCATCAGGATAAACCTGTCTCAAAAGAAGGTTTCCTGAATCCAGCAGGGTGGTAGTGAAGTTGCCTCGTGAAGTCCTTTTCGTCACGGCTTGACCTGGATTTATAACTATTGGGGAGCCATCTTGGTATGTGATCTGTAATTTGCCATGGGTGTCAACTGTAAGAGTTCCTGAGGAATCAGGAACAGAGTTTTCTCTGTTGCCCACCCACACCGAGTAAAATGGTGTGTCGTTGAACCATATTCCTATGTACCGGGGACCTGACACGCCAATATCAACCGATGATTTTGGATCTGGGTTAAAGAATCCCAACCTGAAGACTTCCCCTTCAGAAACTAGTTGCTGCCAGTCATGGAGCTGCTGGCCTCGTTTGAGTGTGTCAGTTTCAGCATAAGAGACTTGATTTAGGCTAAACAAGAACAAAGAAGGTCATCTTGGCAATGTGAGAATGTGTCTTCCTGGATTGTATTTATAATGAAAAGTTCTTGACACAGAACAAAAATAAATAAATGGGAAGTTTCTCTCATTTTTATTCATTGAAGGCTCACGGAGAGGATAAATTGGAGGTGTATGTCTCTCATTTTTAGTGTGGTCGCTCTAAACGATCAATTCTTACTGTACAGAGACAAAGTTGTCCTCGCACCGCATTAGAAATCATGCATGGTCCTGTAGGAAGATCACTATTTTCTACTTATCATTGATTGATTGCAATAAATGGGTTGTGAAGACCAAAGAATTTTCTCCATTCACTTTTCCGTTGAAAAGTACACGATTTTACATACTGAAAGAGATTGACAAACTAACCCCCAAAACTACGTCTTAGTAAAAATTTTAATCTGACATTTAAAAAGTTAATTTTTTATATAAAGATATTCGTATATTACAAAGTCAAACCTATTTAGAAATCGATTTCGGTATTTACTAAATTACAAACTGACATAAATTTTTTCTTAGAAATGTAGGAAAATTTGTATTTTGTACTAAACAAGTTTTGAAAAGTAGTTAGTCTTTTCAATGCTCTAGAACTAGAATGGGTGGACAAGGCTTACAGATATTTGAACATGGGTGGTACCATATTGTACTGAGTTTTAAGTATGCAGCTTCTAGACTTCTTCAACATTTGAGCGATTTGGGTTTCGAATTTGGACTCTGTTAAAAACGATTTCTACCACCAAACCATTAAATATCTAATTGTCTTCCATGGAGTTGCCACCAGTTAATATTCAAATCACACTAGTATTTTCTAACAATATTGTTGATGCCCTGTCTGCTCACATGACTTACTGACATACCATGGACCAACAGGTTATAGTTTGTGGCATCAAAGTTTGGACCTACCTTATCAGGACGAGAACCCAAGTTTGAATCCCTTGCAATAAATTCGACGTTGACTTGAAAAGTCTTAATCTCATCTCCCTTAATTTGGAACCAAAAAATGTGCATGTTTTTCAATTTTACAGCTAAGTACGTTCAGATCAACAATCATCCTTGATTAAGTGAAAATTGCACAAATTAACCACATTAAAAATAATAAATTCATTTTTAACTCTTTTTTTTGTGAAAAAACGTTTTAGTCCTCTACAAACAAATGATTTGCATCCTATAGCCACTTTTCCAATTCTGACGCCACCACCTAATTTTAAATCCAATACTCTATATAAATATTCAAAATAAAAAATTAAAACATAAAAGACCAAAATAACCCTGACCATTTGAATGAAATCCACTATCTAGTGGAACCCACCACCCACCCAAAACCAAACCCGATTGTCTCTCTCCAATAGCAAGCCCGATAAAAGCTTACCCGATCGCTAATTCCACGCCACTGCCGATGCGCACCGCCGCCATTGCCAATTGCCCTTGCAACCCCAAAGAAAGAGGTAAGTCTGAACGTTTTCCTTCGTTTGTAGTTGGGTTGGATGGGTTGGGCAGGTTGGGTGGCGGCGATAGGGCTTTGCAAAGCCCCATTGCTACCGGCCTATGGCGTTTTGAAGGCCAACGAAGCAAGAGGGCTTCGTCGACGAAGCCTTCTTGCTTCGTCGGAGAAGACAAAGCCCCCAGGCTTTGTTTGGGATACGAAGCCCGGATACGGGCTTCGTCTCAAACGAAGTCGATTGCGGGCTTCGTCTCAAACGAAGCCCGAATCCGGGCCCAGAATGAAAAATAAAATAAATTTGTAAATTTTATTTTTTTTTTCTTTTCTTACAATTGATAAGATCTTGTTAATTAATATTAATTCTATCTCAATTTACTCATTTGTCCTATTCTACTTCAATATGTAAACAGAAAATATATTGTTTGTTTATTTTGTTTTTATTTCAATTTGCCTATTACATGCTTCAATAAGATCTTGAGTTTGAATATCTGGTAGTCTTGTATCTTATTTCAACAAGTAAATGAATACACCTACTTGCACACTTTGTCATCTTGACCAAGACAATTGTTATTCTTATATTATTTTTTTTCTTTTTCTTACAGATGGCTGGCCAACAAATTAAGCAATTTACTTATGTTCATACTCACCGAGCATTACCGTTCGGAACACGGGTTACTACTCATTGCAGGATCAAACACCTCGAGATGATGAGGATTTCTCTAAACCGATATGAGCTATTGGATAGATTCCTAGAGGGCCCATTAGGGCATTTCTTGAAAATCCCTCCATCACTCCATTTGACTGCACCGCAATTGATATATAATGTTCTAGTTAGAGAGGTGACATTCCCGGGTGCCTGCCACGATGAAATATGGTTCGTGATCAGTGGCATGGCATACAATCACGAGAAGCAGGAGTTCATACTTATTACCGGACTCCGATTTGAGGCAATTGATAAAGAAATCCTTGAAACGAGAACTAGTGCCCCGAACAATTTACGTGCGCGATTATTTCCACAACACCATAAAGGAATGTCTGGAGACGACATCAAAACCCTACTTAATAACAAAGAGGACCTGGTTTCAGATGATGTACTTACATTGGTTTATGTTGCTATGGTTAACCTGTTATTGTTGGGCCTAGATGAGCGTGCACGTGTGGATGATTTTTTGTGGACTATGGTTGAGAATTTAGATGCATTTGAGGCCTTCCCTTGGGGGACATATGTGTACAGTAAGAGTTAACATTACATTCGAATAGCCACGAGCGAGGACAAGTTGAGTGGAGTTGGGAAAAAATAAACATTTATGGTTTTGTGTGGGCATTTCAGGTACAAGTTACTCTCTTCATATTGTTTTACATTACTTGTATATGATTTGTCTATACCAATTAAATGTTTGTTTTGTTTTGTTTGTTTTTTGTTTTCTATTAATAACTTTTTTACTCTCTTCTCTACAGTGGTGGTTAATCGAAAAATTCACATGGATTCAAAATAAGTTGGCCATCCCACTACCCGGTGCATTCATTCCCAGGTGCAGAAAGTGGTTGTAAAAAAAAAAGGCCACAAATAAAAAATTACAACGATTGTCTAACGAATGAAGTAAGTGTGCAATTGAATCTAAATTTCATTTATTTTTGTTTTTGTTTTAGGTAATATCTATTTAAATAATACTATGTTGTAGGTACGAGGATTGAGTCCGACACTTGAGCCCACTGATGATGAGCAAGAAACGGATTTTTGGAGGTCCTTCAACCCGAAGCACTCGATCGGAGAGTACGTATTCAAATTTGGGGGTGGAGGGGGTGACGAGGATGAGGAGGGTGGTGACGAGGATGAGCCTATACATAGCCGTGGAGATGAGCAAAGAAGGGAGGAGGATCAAGAGAAGGATGAGGAGGAAGTTGTACATAAAAAGATATATAAAGAAGGTAGGCAGGAGGCAAGAGTCCTTGACAGTCCGCAACACAGACCAGATGAGCACGGGGTATGATATTATTACAATAATGGTTTTTATTTATTTTTTCTCAATTATTTTTAATGTTTAAAAATTTGTGTGTTTGTCTTTTGTAGATCACCGAGATGCTAGTTCAAACGCTGGAGATGTTGAGGAGGGTAGACGGGGAAATGAGTCTAATAAGAACAAAAATGGTACAAATGAGGATATATTTTAACCAGGAAATGGGTCAAATGAGGACACATTTTGACCGAGAAATGGGTCAAATGAGGGTCTAGTTGCTACAACTAGAGAGGGCGCAATGTAGTCTACATATTAACCATTCCTCAGTTCACATCAATGATGGCGATGAGCAGCACTTAGGTGATGATTAGATATATCCTAGTCATCACGATAGCGACGACGAAACATTTACATCTGTAGTAAGTTCCAAATTTATAAGTTTACATATCAAAATTTAAAGTATAATATTGTAATAGTTAGTTTATGTACAGTTGCAGGAAGAGGATGTGGTTAGGGTCGGCAAGCGACCTATGTGAGACAAAACAAAATCACAATTTTGTAAGACACCTTTCACTGATCCTATTCGACCAAAGAAAAGAAAGGTGGATGTCACGGTGGAGGGAAAGTTTTTGATTTTTCTATAGCGATTGTCCCGATGGAGTGGACCTGTTTCATGGATGGGAGCAATGAAGGGAATCTCCCTTGGTGGACGGTCGACAATGTAAGTGTTCTTTAATTGATTTGATGGTTTTTTATATAATATATGACTAACGTACGAAAGCAGGTGTTGCTCCCATGTAACTACAAGAATCAACATTGGTTTCTTATCAAAATTAGCTTGAAGATTAAAGTGTTCTTATACGACTCTAGCGCCAAGAGTGAAGACAGTCGGAGGATTAGGGTAGCAGCTGTAACTCCACTGGCGAAACTCCTACCCATTATATTGAAAAGTAGTGGATATTACAAGTATGTAATTGCAACTACGACTTCAGACAGAGAATGGGATGTGGAGGGTACTGATCCTCATAAGGTGCCTCAACAAGTGGACAGGTAATTTAATATTATAGAGATATTGTGAATATATGGTTATTTTGTCAGTTGAAACAACAATTAACCCGTATGTCTAATACAGTGCCAGCTGCGGATGCTTTGTTATCAAATACATCAAGGACATCCTTAGGCATAATGAGTGTAGCTGGCAGATAGACTCGAATCTGGATGTCTATACTCTTCGTAGACAGATTGGAATATTTTTGTATAAACATAACAAACTTGTAGTAGATTGATATAATAGTTAGTTTTATTTAGATTACTAGTACTTGATGTATATTATATTTTTATTTTAGTTTTAGTTTTTTCGTATAAACATAGCAAATAATGTATTGTTCAGGTTATGTGGTTTGTGTTGTTATAGAGGGTAATGGTTGATGGTATGTGGTTTGTGTTGACGGCATGTAGTTTGTGTTGGTGTAGAGGGTAATGGTTGATGGTATGTGGTTTGTGTTGACGGCATGTAATTTGTGTTATTGTAGAGGGTAATGGTTGAAGGTGGTTTGTGTTGTTGGTTGTGATTTGTGGTTTGTGTTGTTGCAGGTTTAGTGGCATGAAAACAAGGTAGACTCTGCCGAAATTTTTTTAATTCTGACATAGTAGTATTGTTCAGGTTATGTGGTTTGTGTTGTAATTTTGACATGACAAAATAGTGTATTGTTATGTGGTTTGTGTTGTTGTAGAGGGTAGTCGTTGAAGGTATGTCGTTGTCGTTTGTGGTTTGTGGTGTTGCAGGTTTAGTGGCATGAAAACAGGGTAAACTCTGCCGGAATGTTTTGTAATTTTGACAAAGTAGTATTATTCAGGTTTGGTAGCTAACTAAAAGAGATCATTTCTGAGGTTAACCAAATCACGGAAAGAAATAAAAAAAAATAAAAAAAGAGAGGGAAAAATGAACATTTTCTAGTTCAGTGGCCACCTAAGCCCGAAATCGGGTTTAGTGGCCCACTAAGCTTGAAATCGGGTTTGGTGACCCACCAAACCCGATTTTTGAATTTTTTTTTATTTATTTTTCATTGAAACCGATATGCACAACATTAAATTAAATTATTGTTTATGAATTACACTATCAAATTTTAGATAATGAAAACATCATCTTTGTCCAAGATGATGCTTAGTAGCTAGAACACTTTGATCATGCATTACTTGATTGATTATCAAATCTTCCTATTGTTGTGCACCCTAAGTTCAATCAACCCTTAAAACATAAAAAAAGAGATCATTTCAGAGGTCAACAAACTCACAGAAAGAAATAAAAAAAATAAAAAAAAAGAGAAAAAAATGAAAATTTTTGGGTTTAGTGGCCCACGAAGCTCGAAATCGGGTTTGCTGGCCCACCAACCCCGATTTTTTATTTTTTTTACCCTTTTCTTTATTTTTCATTGGAATCGGTACGCACAACATTAAATTAAATTACTGTTTAGGAATGACGTTATCAATTTTTAGATAATCATAACATATCTTTGTCCAATATGATGCTTAGTAGCTATAACACTTTGAACATGTATTGCTTGATTGATTATCAAATCTTCCTATTGTTGTCCACCCTAAGTTCAATCAACCCTTAAAACATAAAAAAAGAGATCATTTCTGAGGTCAACCAAGTCACAGAAAGAAATAAAAAAAATAAAAAAACGAGAGAAAAAAAAGAATATTTTCGGGTTTAGTGGCCCACTAAGCCCGAAATCGGGTTTGGTGGCCCACCAACCCCGATTTTTTATTTTTTTATTTTTTTTACCCTTTTCTTTATTTTCCAATGAAACTGGTACACACAACATTAAATCAAATTATTGTTTATGAATTACGTCATCAACTTTTAGATAATCATAATATCATCTTTGTCCAAGATGATGCTTAGTAGCTAGAACACTTTGATCATGTATTGCTTGATTAATTATCAAATCTTCCCATTGTTGTGCACCTTAAGTTCAATCAACCCTTAAAACATAAAAAAGAGATCATTTTTGAGGTCAACCAAGTCACAAAAATAAATAAAGAGAGAGAGAGAGAGAGAGAGAGAAATGAACATTTTCGGGTATAGTGGCCAACTAAGCCCGAAATCAGATTTAGGGGCCAACTAAGCCCGAAATCGGGTTTGGTGGGCCACCAAACCCGATTTTTGATTTTTTTTTTTTTTGCCTTTTCTATTTTTTTCATTGAAACCGATATGCACAACATTAAATTAAATTATCGTTTATGAATTACACTATCAATTTTTAGATAATCATAACATAATCTTTGTCCAAGATGATACTTAGTAGCTAGAACACTTTGATCATATATTGTTTGATTGATTATCAAATCTTCCCATTATTGGGCACCCTGCGTTCAGTCAACCCTTAAAACATAAAAAAACAGATCATTTCTGAGGTCAACCAAGTCACGGAAGAAATAAAAAAGAGAGAAAGAGAAAAATGATCATTTCCGGTTTTAGTGGCCAACTAAGCCCGAAATCGGGTTTGGTGGCCCACTAAGCCCGAAATCGGGTTTGGAAGCCCACTAAGCCCGAAATAGGGATTGGTGGCCCACCAGACTCGATTTTTGAATTTTTTTTTCTTTATTTACATTGAAACCGATACGCACAACATTAAATTAAATTATTATTTATGAATTACACTATCAATTTTTAGATAATGATAACATCATCTTTGTCCAACATAACACTTAGTAGTTAGAACACTTTGATCATGTATTGCTTGATTGATTATCAAATCTTCCTATTGTTGTGCACCCTAAGTTCAATCAACCCTTAAAACATAAAAAAAGTGATCATTTCTGAGGTCAACCAAGCCACAGAAAGAAATAAAAAAAAATAAAAAAGAGAGAGACAGAGAAAAATGAACATTTTAGGGTTTAGTGGCCCACTAAGTCCGAAATCGGGTTTGGTGGCCCACCAAACCAGATTTTTTATTTTTTTATTTTTTTTAGCCTTTTCTATATTTTTCATTGAAACCGGTACGCACAACATTAAATTAAATTATTGTTTATGAATTACACTATCAATTTTTAGATAATCATAACATCATCTTTGTCCAAGATAATGCTTAGTAGCTAGAACACTTTGACCATGTATTGCTTGATTGATTATCAAATCATCCCATTGTTGTTCACCCTAAGTTCAATCAACCCTTAAAACGTAAAAAAAGAGATCTTTTTTAGGTCAACCAAGTCACAGAAAGAAATAAAAAAAAAAAAAAAAACAGAGAGAGAGAGAGAGAGAGAAATGAACATTTTAGGGTTTAGTGGCCAACTAAGCCCGAAATCGGATTTAGTGGCCCACTAAGTTCGAAATTGGGTTTGGTGGCCCACCAAACCTGATTTTTGATTTTTGATTTTTTTTTCCTTTTCTTAATTTTTCATTGAAAGCGATATGCACAACATTAAATTAAATTATTGTTTATGAATTACACTATCAAGTTTTAGATAATCATAACATGATCTTTGTCCAAGATGGTACCTGGTAGCTTGAACACTCTGATCATATATTGCTTGATTGATTATCAAATATTTCCATTATTGTGCACCCTAAGTCGAATCAACCCTTAAAACATAAAAAAAGAGATCATTTATGAGGTCAACAAAGTCACAGAAAGAAACAAAAAAAATAAAAAAAAAAGAGAGAGAGAAAAATGATCATTTTCAGGTTTAGTGGCCAACTAAGCCCGAAATTGTGTTTGGTGGCAAACTAAGCCCAAAATAGGGATTGGTGGCGCACCAAACTCGATTTTTGATTTTTTTTTCTTTATTTTTCATTGAAATTGATACGCACAACATTAAATTAAATTATTGTTTAAGAATTACACTATCAATTTTTAGATAATCATAACATCATCTTTGTCCAAGATGATGTTTAGTAGCTAGAACATTTTAATCATGTATTGCTTGATTGATTATCAAATCTTCTTATTGTTGTGCACCCTAAGTTCAATCAACCCTTAAAACATAAAAAAAGAGATCATTTCTGAGGTCAACCAAATCACAGAAAGAAATAAAAAAAAAGAGAAAAAAATGAATATTTTCGGGTTTAAAGGGCCACTAAGCCCGAAATCGGGTTTGGTGGCCCACCAACCCTGATTTTTTATTTTTTAATTTTTTTACCCTTTTCTTTATTTTTCATTGAAACCTGTACGGACAACATTAAATTAAATTATTATTTATGAATTACGTTATCAATTTTTAGATAATCGTAACATCATCTTTGTCCAAAATGATGCTTAGTAGCTAGAACACTTTGATCATGTATTGCTTGATTAATTATCAAATCTTCCCATTGTTGTGCACCGTATGTTCAATCAACCCTTAAAACATAAAAAAAGAGATCATTTTTTAGGCTAACCAAGTCACAAAAAGAAATAAAAAAAGAAAGAAAGAAAGAGAGAGACAGAGAAAAATGAACATTTTCGAGTTTAGTGGCCAACTAAGCCCGAAATCGGATTTGGTGGCCAACTAAGCCCGAAATCGGGTTTGGTGGGCCACCAAACCCGATTTTTGATTTCTGATTTTTTTTTGCCATTTCTTTATTTTTCATTGAAACCAATATACAGAACATTAAATTAAAATATTGTTTATGAATTACACTATCAATTTTTAGATAATCATAACATAATCTTTGTCAAAGATGATACTTAGTAGCTAGACCACTTTGATCATATATTGCTTGATTGATTATCAAATCTTCCCATTATTGTGCACCCTAAGTCGAATCAACCCTTAAAACATAAGAAAAGAGATCATTTTTGTCAACAAAGTCACAGAAAGAAATAAAAAAAATAAAAAAAAGAGAGAGAGAAAAATGATCAATTTCAGGTTTAGTGCCCAACTAAGCCCGAAATTGTGTTTGGTGGCCAACTAAGCCCAAAATAGGGATTGGTGGCCCACCAAACCCGATCTCTGAATTTTTTTTCTTTATTTTTCATTGAAACCGATACGCACAACATTAAATTAAATTATTGATTAAGAATTACACTATCAATTTTTAGATAATCATAACATCATCCTTGTCCAAGATGATGCTTAGTAGCTAGAACATTTTAATCATGTATTGCTTGATTGATTATCAAATCTTCCTATTGTTGTGCGCCCTAAGTTCAATCAACCCTTAAAACATAAAAAAAGAGATCATTTCTGAGGTCAACCAAATCACAGAAAGAAATAAAAAAAATAAAAAAAGAGAGAAAAAATGAATATTTTCGGGTTTTGTGGCCCACTGGACACGAAATCGAGGTTAGTGGCCCACTAAGCCCGAAATCAGGTTTGGTGGCCCACCAACCCCGATTTATTGTTTAATTTTTTTTTTACTCTTTTCTTTATTTTTCATTGAAACCGGTACGCGCAACATTAAATTAAATTATTGTTTATGAATTACGTTATCAAATTTTAGATAATCATAACATCATTTTTGTCCAAGATGATGCTTAGTAGCTAGAACACTTCGAACATGTATTGCTTGATTGATTATCAAATCTTCCTATTGTTGTGCACCCTAAGTTCAATCAACCCTTAAAACATAAACAAAGAGATCATTTCTGAAGTCAAGCAACTCACAGAAAGAAAAAAAAAAATGAGAGAGAGAGAGAGAAAGATGAACATTTTAGGGTTTAATGGCCCACTAAGCCCGAAATCGGGTTTGGTGGCCCGCGAAACCCAATTTTTTTATTTTTTATTTTCTTTAGCCTTTTCTATATTTTGCATTGAAACCGGTACGGACAATATTAAATTAAATTATTGTTTATGAATTGCACTATCAATTTCTAGATAATCATAACATCATCTTTGTCTAAGATAATGCCTTGTAGCTAGAACACTTTGATCATGAATTGCATGATTGATTATCAAATCTTCCCATTGTTGTGCACCCTAAGTTCAATCAACCCTTAAAATGTAAAAAAAGAGATCATTTTTGAGGTCAACCAAATCACAGAAAGAAATAAAAAAAAAAAAAACAGAGAGAGAGAGAGAAAAGTGATCATTTTTGGGTTTAGTGGTTAGCTAAGCCTGAAATCGGATTTAGTGGCCAACTAAGCCTGAAATTGTGTTTGGTGGCCAACTAAGCCCAAAATAGGGATTGGTGGCCCACCAAACCCAATTTTTGAATTTTTTTCTTTATTTTTCATTGAAACCGATACACACAACATTAAATTAAATTATTGTTTAAGAATTACACTATCAATTTTTAGATAATCATAACATCATCTTTGTCCAAGATGATGCTTAGTAGCTAGAACATTTTAATCATGTATTGCTTGATTGATTATCAAATCTTTCTATTGTTGTGCACCCTAAGTTCAATCAACCCTTAAAACATAAAAAAAGAGATCATTTCTGAGGTCAACCAAATCACAGAAAGAAATAAAAAAAATAAAAAAAGAGAGAAAAAAATGAATATTTACGGGTTTTGTGGCCCACTAAACCCAAAATCGGGGTTAGTGGCCCACTAAGCCCGAAATCGGGTTTGGTGGCCCACCAACCCCGATTTATTATTATTATTTTTTTTTTGCCTTTTCTTTATTTTTCATTGAAACGGGTGCGCACAACATTAAATTAAATTATTGTTTATGAATTACTTTATCAAATTTTAGATAATCATAACATCATCTTTGTCCAAGATGATACTTAGTAGCTCGAACACTTTGATCATATATTGCTTGATTGATTATGAAATCTTCCCATTATTATGCACCCTAAGTTGAATCAACCCATAAAACATAAAAAAAAGAGATCATTTCTGAGGTCAACCATGTCACGGAAAGAAATAAAAAAAATAAAAAAAAAGAGAGAGAAAAATGATCATTTTCAGGTTTAGTGGCCAACAAAGCCAGAAATCGTGTTTGGTGGCCCACTAAGCTCGGAATCAGGTTTTGTGGCCCACTAAGCCCGGAATCGTGTTTGGTGGCCCACTTATCCCGAAATAGGGATTGATGGCCCAACAAACCCGATTTTTGAATTTTTTTTCTTTATTTTTCATTGAAACCGATATGCACAACATTAAATTAAATTATTGTTTATGAAATAAACCATCAATTTTTAGATAATCATAACATCATCTTTGTCCAAGATGATGCTTAGTAGGTAGAACACATTAATCATGCATTGGTTCATTGATTATCAAATCTTCTTATTGTTGTGCACCCTAAGTTCAATCAACCCTTAAAACATAAAAAAAGAGATCATTTCTGAGGTCACCCAAGTCACAGAAAGAAATAAAAAAAAATAAAAAATAGAGAGAGAAAAAAATAAACATTTTAGGGTTTAGTGGCCCACTAAGCCCGAAATTGGGTTTGGTGGCCCACCAACCCTGATCTTTTATTTTTTTATTTTTTTTAGCCTTTTCTTTATTTTTCATTGAAACTGCTACGCACAACATTAAATTAAATTACTGTTTATGAATTACACAATCAATTTTTAAATAATCGTAACATCATTTTTGTCCAAGATGATGCTTAGTAGCTCGAACACTTTGATCATGTATTGCGTGATTGATTATCAAATCTTCCCATTGTTGTGCACCCTAAGTTCAATCAACCCTTAAAACATTGAAAAAGTGATCATTTTTTAGGTCAACCAAGTCATAGAAAGAAGTAAACGAGAGAGAGAGAGAGAGAGAGAGAGAGAAATGATCGTTTTCGGGTTTAGCGGTGAACTAAGCCCGAAATCAGATTTAGTGGGCCACTAAGCCCAAAATCGGGTTTGGTGGCCCACCAAACCCGATTTTTTATTGTTGATTTTTTTTTTCCTTTTCTTTATTTTTCATTGAAACCGATATGCGCAACATTAAATTAAACTATTGTTTATGAATTACACTATCAATTTTTAGATAATCATAACATAATCTTTGTCCAAGTTGATACTTAGTAACTCGAACACTTTGATCAAATATTGATTGATTGATTATCAAATCTTCCGATTATTGTGCACCCTAAGTTGAATCAACCCTTAAAACATAAAAAAGAGATCATTTCTGAGGTCAACCAAGTCATAGAAAGAAATAAAGTAAATAAAAAAAAAGGGAGATAGAAAAATGATCATTTTTAGGTTTAGTGGGAAACTAAGCCCAAAATCGGGTTTGGTGGACCACAAAATCGGATCTTTGATCGTTGATTTTTTTTTTTTAGCCTTTTCTTTATTTTTCATTGAAACCGGTACGCACAACTTTAAATTAAATTATTGTTTATGAATTACGCTATCAATTTTTAGATAATCATAACATCATTTTTGTCCAAGATGACGCTTAGTAGCTAGAACACTTTGATCACGTATTGTTGTGCACCGTAAGTTCAATCAACCCTCAAAACATAAAAAAAGAGATCATTTTTTAGGTCAACCAAGTCACAGAAAGAAATAAAAAAAATAAAAAAAGAGAGAGAAAAATGATCATTTTCGAGTTTAGTGGCCAACTAGGCCCGAAATCATGTTTGGGGGCCCACTAAGCCCGGAATCGGGTTTGGTGGCCCATTAAGCCCGAGATAGGGATTGCTGGCACACCAGACCCAAATTTTAATTTTTTTTCTTTATGCTTCATTGTAACCGATACGCACAACATTAAATTAAATTATTGTTTATGAATTACATTATCAATTTTTAGATAATCATAACATCATCTTTGTCCAAGATGATGCTTAGTAACTAGAACATTTCTGAGGTCAGCCAAGTCACAGAAAGAAATAAAAAAAAAATAAAAAAGAGAGAGAGAAAAAAAAGAACATTTTAGGGTTTATTGTTTATGATTTACGCTATCAATTTTCAGATAATGATAACATCATCTTTGTCCGAGATGATGCTTAGTAGCTAGAACACTTTAATCATGTATTTCTTGATTGATTATCTGATCTTCCTATTGTTGTGCACCCTAAGTTCAATCAACCCTTAAAACATAAAAAAGAGATCAGTTATTAGGTCAACCAAGTCACAAAAAGAAACAGAAAAAAAAATGAAAAAAAAAAGATAGAGAAAAGTGAAAATTTTCGGGTTTAGTGGCCCAGTAAACCCGAAATCGGGGTTAGTGGCCCACTAACCCACCGAACCCGATTTTTATTTTTTTTTATTTTTCATTAAAACCGATACGCACAACATTAAATTAAATTATTGTTTATGATTTACGCCATCAATTTTTAGATAATCCTGTCATCATCTTTGTCCAAGATGATGCTTGTAGCTAGAACACTTTGATCATGTATTGCTTGATTGATTATCAAATCTTCCTATTGTTGTGCACCCTAAGTTGAATCAACCCTTAAAACATAAAAAAAGAGATCATTTATGAGGTCAACCAAGTCACAGAAAGAAATAAAAAAAATAAAAAAAAGAGAGAGAGAAAAATGATCATTTTCAGGTTTAGTGGCAAACTAAGCCCGAAATCGTGTTTGGTGGCCCACTAAGCCCGGATCAGGTTTAGTGGCCCACTAGGCCCGAAATAGGGATTGTTGGCCCACCAAACCCGATTTTTGAAATTTTTTTCTTTATTTTTCATTGAAACCGATACGTACAACAATAAATTAAAATATTGTTTATGAATTACGCTATCAATTCTTAGATAATGATAACATCATCTTTGTCCAAGATAATCCTTAGTAGCTAGAACACTTTGATCATGTATTGCTTGACTGATTATCAAATCTTCCTATTGTTGTGCACCCTAAGTTCAATCAACCCTTAAAACATAAAAAAAGAGATCACTTCTGAGGTAAACCAAGTCATAGAAAGAAATAAAAAAAAAAAAAAAAAAGAGTGAGAAAAATGAACATTTTCGGTTTTAGTGGCCCACTAAGCCCGAAATTGGGTTTGGTAGCCCACTAAACCTATTTTTTTATTATTTTATTTTTTTTAGACTTTTCTTTATTTTTCATTGAAACCGGTACGCATAACATTAAATCAAAATATTGTTTATGAATTACGCTATCAATTTTTAGATAATCATAACATCATCTTTGTCCAAGATGATGCTTAGTAGCTAGAACACTTTCATAATGTATTGCTTGATTGATTGTCAAATCTTCCCATTGTTGTACACCCTAAGTTCAATCAACTCTTAAAACATAAAAAAAGAGATCATTTTTGAGTTCAACCAAGTCACAGAAAGAATTAAAAAAAATGGTGAGAGAGAGATAGGGAAAAATGAACATTTTCGGGCTTAGGGGCCAACTAAGCCCGAAATCGGATTTAGTGGCCCACTAAGCCCAAAATCGGGTTTCGGTGCCCACCAAACTCAATTTTTGAATTTTGATTTCTTTTTTTTTTCCTTTTCTTTATTTTTCATTGAAACCGATATGCAGAACACTAAATTAAGTTATTGTTTATGAATTACACTATCAATTTTTAGATAATCATAACATAATCTTTGTCCAAGATTATACTTAGTAGCTAGGCCACTTTGATCATATATTACATTATTGATTATCAAATCTTCCCATTATTGTGCACCCTAAGTTGAATCAACCCTTAAAACATAAAAAAATATTTCATTTTTGGGGTCAACCAAGTCACGGAAACAAATAAAAAAAAAATAAAAAAGGGAGAAAGAGAAAAATGACCATTTTCGGTTTTAGTGGCCAGCTAAGCCCGAAATCTTGTTTGGTGGCCCACTAAGCACGAATTTGGGTTTGGTGGCCCACTAAGCACGAAATAGGGATTGGTGGTCCACCAAACTCGATTTTTTAATTTTTTTTTCTTTATTTTGCATTGAAACTGATACGCACAACATTAAATTAAAATATTGTTTATGAATTACACTATCAATTTTTAGATAACGATAACATCATCTTTTTCCAAGATGATGCTTAGTAGCCAGAACAGTTTGATCATGTATTGCTTGATTGATTATGAAATCTTCCTATTGTTGTGCACCCTAAGTTCAATCAAGCTTGAAAAGATAAAAAAAACAGATCATTTCTGAGGTCAACCAAGTCACAGAAAGAAATAAAAATAAATAAAATAAAGAGAGATTGAAAAATGAACATTTCCGGGTTTGGTGACCCACGAAATCTGATTTTTTATTTTTTTATTTTTTTAGCCTTTTCTTTATTTTTCATTGAAACCGGTACGCACAACTTTAAATTAAATTATTGTTTATGAATTAAGCTATCAATTTTTAGATAATCATACCATCATCTTTCTCCAAGATGATGCTTCGCCGCCAGAATACTTTGATCATGTATTGCAAGATTGATTATCAAATCTTCCCATTGTTGTGCACTCTAAGTTCAATCAACCCTTAAAACATAAAAAAAGAGATCATTTTTTACTTCAACTAAGTCAAAAAAAGATATAAAAAAAAGAAAAAAAAGAGAGAAAAAAATGAACATTTTCGAGTTTAGTGGCCCACTAAACCCGAAATCGGGTTTCAGTTCTCCCCAAACTCGATTTTTGGTTTTTGAATTCTTTTTTTTGCCTTTTCTTTATTTTTCATTGAAACCGATATGCACAACATTAAATTAAATAATTGTTTATGAATTAGGCTATCAATTTTTAGATAATCATACCATCATCTTTCTCCAAGATGATGCTTAGTACCCAGAACACTTTGAACATGTATTGATCGATTGATTATCAAATCTTCCTATTGTTGTGCACCCTAAGTTCAATCAACCCTTAAAACATAAACAAAGAGATCATTTCTGAGGTCAACCAACTCACATAAAGAAATAAAAAAAAAGAGAGAAAAAAATGAATATTTTCGGGTTTAATGGCCCACTAAGCCCGAAATCGGGTTTGGCGGCCCACCAACCCTGATATTTTATTTTTTTAATTTTTTTACCCTTTTCTTTATTTTTCATTGACACCAGAATGCACAACATTAAATTAAATTATTGTTCATGAATTACGTTATAAATGTTTAGATAATCATAACATCATCTTTGTCCAAGATGATGCTTAGTAGCTAGAACACTTTGATCATGCATTGCCTGATTAATTATCAAAAATTCCCATTGTTGTGCACCCTAAGTTCAATCAACCCTTAAAACATAAAAAATAGATCATTTTTTAGGCTAACCAAGTCACAGAAAGAAATAAAAAAAAAAGAAAGAAAGAGAGAGAAAGAAAAAAATGGACATTTTCGGGTTTAGTGGCCAACTAAGCCCGAAATCGGATTTAGTGGCAACCTAAGCCCGAAATCGAGTTTGGTGGGCCACCAAACCCGATTTTTGATTTTTGATTTTTTTTTTGCCTTTTCTTTATTTTTCATTGAAACCGGTATGCATAACATTAAATTAAATTATTGTTTATGAATTACACTATCAATTTTTAGATAATAATAACATAATCTTTGTCAAAGATGATACTTAGTAGCTAGACCACTTTGATCATATATTGCTTGATTCATTATCAAATCTTCCAATTATTGTCCACCCTACGTTCAATAAACCCTTAAAACATAAAAAAACAGATCATTTCTGAGGTCAACTAAGTCACGGAAAGAAAAAAAAAAAACAAGAGAGAAAGAGAAAAATTATCATTTTTGGTTTTAGTGGCCACCTAAGCCTGAAATCGTGTTTGGTGGCCCACCAAGCCCGAAATCGGGTTTCGTAGCCCACTGAGCCCGAAATAGGGATTGGTGGCAAACCAAACCCGATTTTTGAATTTCTTCTTCTCTATTTTACATTGAAACCGATACGCAAAACATTAAATTAAATTATTGTTTATGAATTACACTATTAATTTTTACATAATGATAACATCATCTTTGTCCAAGATAATGCTTAGTAACTAGAACACTTTGGTCATGTATTGCTTGATTGATTATCTGATCTTCCTATTGTTGTGCACCCTAAGTTCAATCAACCCTTAAAACATAAAAAAAGAGATCATTTTTGAGGTTAACCAAGTCACAAAAAGAAACCAAAAAAAAAAAAAAGATAGAGAAAAATGAACATTTTCGGGTTTAGTGGCCCACTAAGCCCGAAATCGGGGTTAGTGGCCCACGAACCAACCAAACCCGATTTTTATTTTTTTTTTACCTTTTTTAGCCTTTTCTTTATTTTTTATTGAAAGCGATACGCACAACATTAAATTAAATTATTGTTTATGATTTACGCCATAAATTTTTAGATAATCCTAACATCATCTTTGTCCAATATGATGCTTAGTCGGTAGAACACTTTGATCATGTATTGCTTGATTGATTTTCAAATCTTCCTATTGTTGTGCACCCTAAGTTCAATCAACCCTTGAAACATAAAAAAAGAGATGATTTCTGAGGTAAACCAAGTCACAGAAAGAAATAAAAAAAAATAAAAAAGAGAGAGAGAAAAATGAACATTTTCTGGTTTAGTTGCCCACTTAGCCCGAAATAGGGGCTAGTGTTCCACTAAACCCGAAATCGGGTTTGGTGGCGCACGAAACCCGATTTTTTATTTTTTTACTTTTTTTAGCATTTTATTTATTTTTCATTGAAACCGGTACGCACAACATTAAGTTAGATTATTGTTTATGAATTATACTATCAATTTATAGATAATGAAAACATCATCTTTGTCCAAGATAATGCATAATAGCTAGAACACTTTGATCATGTATTTCTTGATTGATTATCAAATCTTCCTATTGTTGTGCACCCTAAGTTCAATCAACCCTTAAAACATAAAAAAAAAAAGATCATTTCTGAGGTCAACCAAGTCACAGAAAGAAATAAAAAAAAAAAAAGAGAGAGAAAAGTGAACATTTTCGGGTTTAGTGGCCCACTAAGCCCGAAATTGGGTTTGGTAGCCCACTAAACCTAATTTTTTATTTTTTTATTTTTTTCAGACTTTTCTTTATTTTTCATGGAAACCGGTACGCACAACATGAAATCAAATTATTGCTTATGAATTACGCTATCAATTTTTAGGTAATCATAACATCATCTTTGTCCAAGATGATGCTTAGTAGCTAGAACACTTTGATCATGTATTGCTTGATTGATTGTCAAGTCTTCCCATTGTTGTGCACCCTAAGTTCAATCAACCCTTAAAACATAAAAAAAGAGATCATTTTTGAGGTCAACCAAGTCACAGAAAGAATTAAAAAAAAAAGGGGAGAGAGTGAGAGAGAAAAATGAACATTTTCGGGTTTAGTGGCCAACTAAGCCTGAAATCGATTTTAGTGGCCCACTAAGCCCAAAATCGAGTTTCGGTGCCCACCAAACTCAACTTTTGATTTCTGATTTCTTTTTTTTTCCTTTTCTTTATTTTTCATTGAAACTGATATGTAGAACACTAAATTAAGTTATTGTTTATGAATTACACTATCAATTTTTAGATAATCATAACATAAACTTTGTCCAAGATGATACTTACTAGCTAGAATACTTTGATCTTATATTGCTTGAGTGATTACCAAATCTTCCCATTATTGTGCACCCTAAGTTCAATCAACCATTAAAGCATAAAAAAAGAGATCATTTCTGATGTCAACCAAGTCATGACAAGAAACAAAAAAAAAAATAAAATAAAAAGAAAGAGAAAAATGATAATTTTCGGGTTTAGTCACCAACTAAGCCCGAAATTGTGTTTGGTGGCCCACGAAGCCTGAAATCGGGTTTGGTTGCCCATTAAACCCGAAATAGGGATTGGTAGCCCGCCAAACCTGATTTTTGAATTTTTTTTTGATTTATTTTTCATTGAAACCGATATTCACAACATTAAATTAAATTATTGCTTATGAATTACACTATCAATTTTTAGATTATCATAACATAATCTTTGTCCAACATGATACTTAGTAGCTAGACCACTTTGATCATATATTGCTTGATTCATTATCAAATCTTCCAATTATTGTCCACCCTACGTTCAATAAACCCTTAAAACATAAAAAAACAGATCATTTCTGAGGTCAACTAAGTCACGGAAAGAAAAAAAAAAAAAAACAAGAGAGAAAGAGAAAAATGATCATTTTTGGTTTTAGTGGCCACCTAAGCCTGAAATCGTGTTTGGTGGCCCACCAAGCCCGAAATCGGGTTTCGTAGCCCACTAAGCCCGAAATAGGGATTGGTGGCCCACGAACCAACCAAACCCGATTTTTATTTTTTTTTTACCTTTTTTAGCCTTTTCTTTATTTTTTATTGAAAGCGATACGCACAACATTAAATTAAATTATTGTTTATGATTTACGCCATAAATTTTTAGATAATCCTAACATCATCTTTGTCCAATATGATGCTTAGTCGGTAGAACACTTTGATCATGTATTGCTTGATTGATTTTCAAATCTTCCTATTGTTGTGCACCCTAAGTTCAATCAACCCTTGAAACATAAAAAAAGAGATGATTTCTGAGGTAAACCAAGTCACAGAAAGAAATAAAAAAAAATAAAAAAGAGAGAGAGAAAAATGAACATTTTCTGGTTTAGTTGCCCACTTAGCCCGAAATAGGGGCTAGTGTTCCACTAAACCCGAAATCGGGTTTGGTGGCGCACGAAACCCGATTTTTTATTTTTTTACTTTTTTTAGCATTTTATTTATTTTTCATTGAAACCGGTACGCACAACATTAAGTTAGATTATTGTTTATGAATTATACTATCAATTTATAGATAATGAAAACATCATCTTTGTCCAAGATAATGCATAATAGCTAGAACACTTTGATCATGTATTTCTTGATTGATTATCAAATCTTCCTATTGTTGTGCACCCTAAGTTCAATCAACCCTTAAAACATAAAAAAAAAAAAAAAAGATCATTTCTGAGGTCAACCAAGTCACAGAAAGAAATAAAAAAAAAAAGGAGAAAGAGAAAAGTGAACATTTTCGGGTTTAGTGGCCCACTAAGCCCGAAATTGGGTTTGGTAGCCCACTAAACCTAATTTTTTATTTTTTTATTTTTTTCAGACTTTTCTTTATTTTTCATGGAAACCAGTACGCACAACATGAAATCAAATTATTGCTTATGAATTACGCTATCAATTTTTAGGTAATCATAACATCATCTTTGTCCAAGATGATGCTTAGTAGCTAGAACACTTTGATCATGTATTGCCTGACTGATTGTCAAGTCTTCCCATTGTTGTGCACCCTAAGTTCAATCAACCCTTAAAACATAAAAAAAGAGATCATTTTTGAGGTCAACCAAGTCACAGAAAGAATTAAAAAAAAAAAGGGGAGAGAGTGAGGGAGAAAAATGAACATTTTCGGGTTTAGTGGCCAACTAAGCCTGAAATCGATTTTAGTGGCCCACTAAGCCCAAAATTGAGTTTCGGTGCCCACCAAACTCAACTTTTGATTTCTGATTTCTTTTTTTTTTCCTTTTCTTTATTTTTCATTGAAACTGATATGTAGAACACTAAATTAAGTTATTGTTTATGAATTACACTATCAATTTTTAGATAATCATAACATAATCTTTGTCCAAGATGATACTTACTAGCTAGAATACTTTGATCTTATATTGCTTGAGTGATTATCAAATCTTCCCATTATTGTGCACCCTAAGTTCAATCAACCATTAAAGCATAAAAAAAGAGATCATTTCTGATGTCAACCAAGTCACGACAAGAAACAAAAAAAATTAAAATAAACAGAAAGAGAAAAACGATAATTTTTGAGTTTAGTCACCAACTAAGCCCGAAATTGTGTTTGGTGGCCCACGAAGCCTGAAATCGGGTTTGGTGGCCCATTAAGCCCGAAATAGGGATTGGTGGCCCGCCAAACCTGATTTTTGAATTTTTTTTTGATTTATTTTAAATTGAAACCGATATTCACAACATTAAATTAAATTATTGCTTATGAATTACACTATCAATTTTTAGATTATCATAACATAATCTTTGTCCAACATGATACTTAGTAGCTAGACCACTTTGATCATATATTGCTTGATTCATTATCAAATCTTCCAATTATTGTCCACCCTACGTTCAATAAACCCTTAAAACATAAAAAAACAGATCATTTATGAGGTCAACTAAGTCACGGAAAGAAAAAAAAAAAAAACAAGAGAGAAAGAGAAAAATGATCATTTTTGGTTTTAGTGGCCACCTAAGCCTGAAATCGTGTTTGGTGGCCCACCAAGCCCGAAATCGGGTTTCGTAGCCCACTAAGCCCGAAATAGGGATTGGTGGCAAACCAAACCCGATTTTTGAATTTCTTTTTCTCTATTTTACATTGAAACCGATACGCAAAACATTAAATTAAATTATTGTTTATGAGTTACACTATCAATTTTTACATAATGATAACATCATCTTTGTCCAAGATAATGCTTAGTAGCTAGAACACTTTGGTCACGTATTGCTTGATTGATTATCTGATCTTCCTATTGTTGTGCACACTAAGTTCAATCAACCCTTCAAACATAAAAAAAGAGATCATTTTTGAGGTTAACCAAGTCACAAAAAGAAACCAAAAAAAAAAAAAAAAGATAGAGAAAAATGAACATTTTCGGGTTTAGTGGCCCACTAAGCCCGAAATCGGGGTTAGTGGCCCACGAACCAACCAAACTCGATTTTTATTTTTTTTTTACCTTTTGTAGCCTTTTCTTTATTTTTCATTGAAAGCGATACGCACAACATTAAATTAAATTATTGTTTATGATTTACGCCATAAGTTTTTAGATAATCCTAATATCATCTTTGTCCAATATGATGCTTAGTCGGTAGAACACTTTGATCATGTATTGCTTGATTGATTTTCAAATCTTCCTATTGTTGTGCACCCTAAGTTCAATCAACCCTTGAAACATAAAAAAAGAGATGATGTCTGAGGTAAACCAAGTCACAGAAAGAAATAAAAAAAAATAAAAAGAGAGAGAGAGAAGAATGAACATTTTCTGGTTTAGTTGCCCACTTAGCCTGAAATAGGGGTTAGTGTTCCACTAAGCCCGAAATCGGGTTTGGTGGCCCACGAAACCCGATTTTTTATTTTTTTACTTTTTTTAGCATTTTGTTTATTTTTCATTGAAACCGGTAGGCACAACATTAAGTTAGATTATTGTTTATGAATTATACTATCAATTTATAGATAATGAAAACATCATCTTTGTCCAAGATAATGCTTAATAGCTAGAACACTTTGATCATGTATTTCTTGATTGATTATCAAATCTTCTTATTGTTGTGCACCCTAAGTTCAATCAACCCTTAAAACATAAAAAAAAAAAGATCATTTCTGAGGTCAACCAAGTCACAGAAAGAAATAAAAAAAAAAAGGAGAAAGAGAAAAGTGAACATTTTCGGGTTTAGTGGCCCACTAAGCCCGAAATTGGTTTTGGTAGCCCACTAAACCTAATTTTTTATTTTTTTATTTTTTTCAGACTTTTCTTTATTTTTCATGGAAACCGGTACGCACAACATGAAATCAAATTATTGCTTATGAATTACGCTATCAATTTTTAGGTAATCATAACATCATCTTTGTCCAAGATGATGCTTAGTAGCTAGAACACTTTGATCATGTATTGCTTGATTGATTGTCAAGTCTTCCCATTGTTGTGCACCCTAAGTTTAATCAACCCTTAAAACATAAAAAAATAGATCATTTTTGAGGTCAACCAAGTCACAGAAAGAATTAAAAAAAAAGGGGAGAGAGTGAGAGAGAAAAATGAACATTTTCGGGTTTAGTGGCCAACTAAGCCTGAAATCGATTTTAGTGGCCCACTAAGCCCAAAATCGAGTTTCGATGCCCACCAAACCCAACTTTTGATTTCTGATTTCTTTTTTTTTTCCTTTTCTTTATTTTTCATTGAAACTGATATGTAGAACACTAAATTAAGTTATTGTTTATGAATTACACTATCAATTTTTAGATAATCATAACATAATCTTTGTCCAAGATGATACTTACTAGCTAGAATACTTTGATCTTATATTGCTTGAGTGATTATCAAATCTTCCCATTATTGTGCACCCTAAGTTCAATCAACCATTAAAGCATAAAAAAAGAGATCATTTCTGATGTCAACCAATTCACGACAAGAAACAAAAAAAAAATAAAATAAACAGAAAGAGAAAAACGATAATTTTCGGGTTTAGTCACCAACTAAGCCCGAAATTGTGTTTGGTGGCCCACGAAGCCTGAAATCGGGTTTGGTGGCCCATTAAGCCCGAAATAGGGATTGGTGGCCCGCCAAACCTGATTTTTGAATTTTTTTTTGATTTATTTTTCATTGAAACCGATATTCACAACATTAAATTAAATTATTGCTTATGAATTACACTATCAATTTTTAGATTATCATAACATAATCTTTGTCCAACATGATACTTAGTAGCTAGACCACTTTGATCATATATTGCTTGATTCATTATCAAATCTTCCAATTATTGTCCACCCTACGTTCAATAAACCCTTAAAACATAAAAAAACAGATCATTTCTGAGGTCAACTAAGTCACGGAAAGAAAAAAAAAAACAAGAGAGAAAGAGAAAAATGATCATTTTTGGTTTTAGTGGCCACCTAAGCCTGAAATCGTGTTTGGTGGCCCACCAAGCCCGAAATCGGGTTTCGTAGCCCACTGAGCCCGAAATAGGGATTGGTGGCAAACCAAACCCGATTTTTGAATTTCTTCTTCTCTATTTTACATTGAAACCGATACGCAAAACATTAAATTAAATTATTGTTTATGAATTACACTATCAACTTTTACATAATGATAACATCATCTTTGTCCAAGATAATGCTTAGTAGCTAGAACACTTTGGTCATGTATTGCTTGATTGATTATCTGATCTTCCTATTGTTGTGCACACTAAGTTCAATCAACCCTTAAAACATAAAAAAAGAGATCATTTTTGAGGTTAACCAAGTCACAAAAAGAAACAAAAAAAAGAAAAGATAGAGAAAAATGAACATTTTCGGGTTTAGTGGCCCACTAAGCCCGAAATCGAGGTTAGTGGCCCACGAACCAACCAAACCCGATTTTTATTTTTTTTTTACCTTTTGTAGCCTTTTCTTTATTTTTCATTGAAAGCGATGCGCACAACATTAAATTAAATTATTGTTTATGATTTACGCCATAAATTTTTAGATAATCCTAACATCATCTTTGTCCAATATGATGCTTAGTCGGTAGAACACTTTGATCATGTATTGCTTGATTGATTTTCAAATCTTCCTATTGTTGTGCACCCTAAGTTCAATCAACCCTTGAAACATAAAAAAAGAGATGATTTCTGAGGTAAACCAAGTCACGGAAAGAAATAAAAAAAAATAAAAAGAGAGAGAGAGAGAGAAAAATGAACATTTTCTGGTTTAGTTGCCCACTTACCCCGAAATAGGGGTTAGTGTTCCACTAAGCCCGAAATCGGGTTTGGTGGCCCACGAAACCCGATTTTTTATTTTTTTACTTTTTTTAGCATTTTGTTTATTTTTCATTGAAACCGGTAGGCACAACATTAAGTTAGATTATTGTTTATGAATTATACTATCAATTTATAGATAATGAAAACATCATCTTTGTCCAAGATAATGCTTAATAGCTAGAACACTTTGATCATGTATTTCTTGATTGATTATCAAATCTTCTTATTGTTGTGCACCCTAAGTTCAATCAACCCTTAAAACATAAAAAAAAAAAGATCATTTCTGAGGTCAACCAAGTCACAGAAAGAAATAAAAAAAAAAAGGAGAAAGAGAAAAGTGAACATTTTCGGGTTTAGTGGCCCACTAAGCCCGAAATTGGGTTTGGTAGCCCACTAAACCTAATTTTTTATTTTTTTATTTTTTTCAGACTTTTCTTTATTTTTCATGGAAACCGGTACGCACAACTTTAAATGAAATTATTGCTTATGAATTACGCTATCAATTTTTAGGTAATCATAACATCATTTTTGTCCAAGATGATGCTTAGTAGCTAGAACAATTTAATCATGTATTGCTTGATTGATTGTCAAGTCTTCCCATTGTTGTGCACCCTAAGTTCAATCAACCCTTAAAACATGAAAAAAGAGATCATTTTTGAGGTCAACCAAGTCACAGAAAGAATTAAAAAAAAAGGGGAGAGAGTGAGAGAGAAAAATGAACATTTTCGGGTTTAGTGGCCAACTAAGCCTAAAATCGATTTTAGTGGCCCACTAAGCCCAAAATCGAGTTTCAGTGCCCACCAAACTCAACTTTTGATTTCTGATTTCTTTTTTTTTCCTTTTCTTTATTTTTCATTGAAACTGATATGTAGAACACTAAATTAAGTTATTGTTTATGAATTACACTATCAATTTTTAGATAATCATAACATAATCTTTGTCCAAGATGATACTTACTAGCTAGAATACTTTGATCTTATATTGCTTGAGTGATTATCAAATCTTCCCATTATTGTGCACCCTAAGTTCAATCAACCATTAAAGCATAAAAAAAGAGATCATTTCTGATGTCAACCAAGTCACGACAAGAAACAAAAAAAAAATAAAATAAACAGAAAGAGAAAAACAATAATTTTCGGGTTTAGTCACCAACTAAGCCCGAAATTGTGTTTGGTGGCCCACGAAGCCTGAAATCGGGTTTGGTGGCCCATTAAGCCCGAAATAGGGATTGGTGGCCCGCCAAACCTGATTTTTGAATTTTTTTTTGATTTATTTTTCATTGAAACCGATATTCACAACATTAAATTAAATTATTGCTTATGAATTACACTATCAATTTTTAGATTATCATAACATAATCTTTGTCCAACATGATACTTAGTAGCTAGACCACTTTGATCATATATTGCTTGATTCATTATCAAATCTTCCAATTATTGTCCACCCTACGTTCAATAAACCCTTAAAACATAAAAAAACAGATCATTTCTGAGGTCAACTAAGTCACGTAAAAAAAAAAAAAAAAACAAGAGAGAAAGAGAAAAATGATCATTTTTGGTTTTAATGGCCACCTAAGCCTGAAATCGTGTTTGGTGGCCCACCAAGCCCGAAATCGGGTTTCGTAGCCCACTAAGCCCGAAATAGGGATTGGTGGCAAACCAAACCCGATTTTTGAATTTCTTTTTCTCTATTTTACATTGAAACCGATACGCAAAACATTAAATTAAATTATTGTTTATGAATTACACTATCAATTTTTACATAATGATAACATCATCTTTGTCCAAGATAATGCTTAGTAGCTAGAACACTTTGGTCATGTATTGCTTGATTGATTATCTGATCTTCCTATTGTTGTGCACCCTAAGTTCAATCAACCCTTAAAACATAAAAAAAAGAGATCATTTTTGAGGTTAACCAAGTCACAAAAAGAAACCAAAAAAAAAAAAAAGATAGAGAAAAATGAACATTTTCGGGTTTAGTGGCCCACTAAGCCCGAAATCGGGGTTAGTGGCCCACGAACCAACCAAACCCGATTTTTATTTTTTTTTTACCTTTTTTAGCCTTTTCTTTATTTTTCATTGAAAGCGATACGCACAACATTAAATTAAATTATTGTTTATGATTTACGCCATAAATTTTTAGATAATCCTAACATCATCTTTGTCCAATATGATGCTTAGTCGGTAGAACACTTTGATCATGTATTGCTTGATTGATTTTCAAATCTTCCTATTGTTGTGCACCCTAAGTTCAATCAACCCTTGAAACATAAAAAAAGAGATGATTTCTGAGGTAAACCAAGTCACAGAAAGAAATAAAAAAAAAATAAAAAGAGAGAGAGAGAAAAATGAACATTTTCTGGTTTAGTTGCCCACTTAGCCCGAAATAGGGGTTAGTGTTCCACTAAGCCCGATATCGGGTTTGGTGGCCCACGAAACCCGATTTTTTATTTTTTTACTTTTTTTAGCATTTTGTTTATTTTTCATTGAAACTGGTACGCACAACATTAAGTTAGATTATTGTTTATTAATTATACTATCAATTTATAGATAATGAAAACATCATCTTTGTCCAAGATAATGCTTAATAGCTAGAACACTTTGATCATGTATTTCTTGATTGATTATCAAATCTTCTTATTGTTGTGCACCCTAAGTTCAATCAACCCTTAAAACATAAAAAAAAAAGGATCATTTCTGAGGTCAACCAAGTCACAGAAAGAAATAAAAAAAAAAGAGAGAGAGAAAAGTGAACATTTTCGGGTTTAGTGGCCCACTAAGCCCGAAATTGGGTTTGGTAGCCCACTAAACCTAATTTTTTATTTTTTTATTTTTTTTCAGACTTTTCTTTATTTTTCATGGAAACCGGTATGCACAACATGAATTCAAATTATTGCTTATGAATTACGCTATCAATTTTTAGGTAATCATAACATCATCTTTGTCCAAGATGATGCTTAGTAGCTAGAACACTTTGATCATGTATTGCTTGACTGATTGTCAAGTCTTCCCATTGTTGTGCACCCTAAGTTCAATCAACCCTTAAAACATAAAAAAAGAGATCATTTTTGAGGTCAACCAAGTCACAGAAAGAATTAAAAAAAAAGGGGAGAGAGTGAGAGAGAAAAATGAACATTTTCGGGTTTACTGGCCAACTAAGCCTGAAATCGATTTTAGTGGCCCACTAAGCCCAAAATTGAGTTTCGGTGCCCACCAAACTCAACTTTTGATTTCTGATTTCTTTTTTTTTCCTTTTCTTTATTTTTCTTTGAAACTGATATGTAGAACACTAAATTAAGTTATTGTTTATGAATTACACTATCAATTTTTAGATAATCATAACATAATCTTTGTCCAAGATGATACTTACTAGCTAGAATACTTTGATCTTATATTGCTTGAGTGATTATCAAATCTTCCCATTATTGTGCACCCTAAGTTCAATCAACCATTAAAGCATAAAAAAAGAGATCATTTCTGATGTCAACCAAGTCACGACAAGAAACAAAAAAAATTAAAATAAACAGAAAGAGAAAAACGATAATTTTCGGGTTTAGTCACCAACTAAGCCCGAAATTGTGTTTGGTGGCCCACGAAGCCTGAAATCGGGTTTGGTGGCCCATTAAGCCCGAAATAGGGATTGGTGGCCCGCCAAACCTGATTTTTGAATTTTTTTTTGATTTATTTTTCATTGAAACCGATATTCACAACATTAAATTAAATTATTGCTTATGAATTACACTATCAATTTTTAGATTATCATAACATAATCTTTGTCCAACATGATACTTAGTAGCTAGACCACTTTGATCATATATTGCTTGATTCATTATCAAATCTTCCAATTATTGTCCACCCTACGTTCAATAAACCCTTAAAACATAAAAAAACAGATCATTTATGAGGTCAACTAAGTCACGGAAAGAAAAAAAAAAACAAGAGAGAAAGAGAAAAATGATCATTTTTGGTTTTAGTGGCCACCTAAGCCTGAAATCGTGTTTGGTGGCCCACCAAGCCCGAAATCGGGTTTCGTAGCCCACTAAGCCCGAAATAGGGATTGGTGGCAAACCAAACCCGATTTTTGAATTTCTTTTTCTCTATTTTACATAGAAACCGATACGCAAAACATTAAATTAAATTATTGTTTATGAATTACACTATCAATTTTTACATAATGATAACATCATGTTTGTCCAAGATAATGCTTAGTAGCTAGAACACTTTGGTCATGTATTGCTTGATTGATTATCTGATCTTCCTATTGTTGTGCACCCTAAGTTCAATCAACCCTTAAAACATAAAAAAAAGAGATCATTTTTTAGGTTAACCAAGTCACAAAAAGAAACCAAAAAAAAAAAAAAAAAGATAGAGAAAAATGAACATTTTCGGGTTTAGTGGCCCACTAAGCCCGAAATCGGGGTTAGTGGCCCACGAACCAACCAAACCCGATTTTTATTTTTTTTTTACCTTTTTTAGCCTTTTCTTTATTTTTCATTGAAAGCGATACGCACAACATTAAATTAAATTATTGTTTATGATTTACGCCATAAATTTTTAGATAATCCTAACATCATCTTTGTCCAATATGATGCTTAGTCGGTAGAACACTTTGATCATGTATTGCTTGATTGATTTTCAAATCTTCCTATTGTTGTGCACCCTAAGTTCAATCAACCCTTGAAACATAAAAAAAGAGATGATTTCTGAGGTAAACCAAGTCACAGAAAGAAATAAAAAAAAATAAAAAGAGAGAGAGAGAAAAATGAACATTTTCTGGTTTAGTTGCCCACTTAGCCCGAAATAGGGGTTAGTGTTCCACTAAGCCCGATATCGGGTTTGGTGGCCCACGAAACCCGATTTTTTATTTTTTTACTTTTTTTAGCATTTTGTTTATTTTTCATTGAAACTGGTACGCACAACATTAAGTTAGATTATTGTTTATTAATTATACTATCAATTTATAGATAATGAAAACATCATCTTTGTCCAAGATAATGCTTAATAGCTAGAACACTTTGATCATGTATTTCTTGATTGATTATCAAATCTTCTTATTGTTGTGCACCCTAAGTTCAATCAACCCTTAAAACATAAAAAAAAAAAGATCATTTCTGAGGTCAACCAAGTCACAGAAAGAAATAAAAAAAAAAAGAGAGAGAAAAGTGAACATTTTCGGATTTAGTGGCCCACTAAGCCCGAAATTGGGTTTGGTAGCCCACTAAACCTAATTTTTTATTTTTTTATTTTTTTCAGACTTTTCTTTATTTTTCATGGAAACCGGTACGCACAACATGAAATCAAATTATTGCTTATGAATTACGCTATCAATTTTTAGGTAATCATAACATCATCTTTGTCCAAGATGATGCTTAGTAGCTAGAACACTTTGATCATGTATTGCTTGACTGATTGTCAAGTCTTCCCATTGTTGTGCACCCTAAGTTCAATCAACCCTTAAAACATAAAAAAAGAGATCATTTTTGAGGTCAACCAAGTCACAGAAAGAATTAAAAAAAAAGGGGAGAGAATGAGAGAGAAAAATGAACATTTTCGGGTTTAGTGGCCAACTAAGCCTGAAATCGATTTTAGTGGCCCACTAAGCCCAAAATTGAGTTTCGGTGCCCACCAAACTCAACTTTTGATTTCTGATTTCTTTTTTTTTTCCTTTTCTTTATTTTTCATTGAAACTGATATGTAGAACACTAAATTAAGTTATTGTTTATGAATTACACTATCAATTTTTAGATAATCATAACATAATCTTTGTCCAAGATGATACTTACTAGCTAGAATACTTTGATCTTATATTGCTTGAGTGATTATCAAATCTTCCCATTATTGTGCACCCTAAGTTCAATCAACCATTAAAGCATAAAAAAAGAGATCATTTCTGATGTCAACCAAGTCACGACAAGAAACAAAAAAAATTAAAATAAACAGAAAGAGAAAAACGATAATTTTCGGGTTTAGTCACCAACTAAGCCCGAAATTGTGTTTGGTGGCCCACGAAGCCTGAAATCGGGTTTGGTGGCCCATTAAGCCCGAAATAGGGATTGGTGGCCCGCCAAACCTGATTTTTGAATTTTTTTTTTTGATTTATTTTTCATTGAAGCCGATATTCACAACATTAAATTAAATTATTGCTTATGAATTACACTATCAATTTTTAGATTATCATAACATAATCTTTGTCCAACATGATACTTAGTAGCTAGACCACTTTGATCATATATTGCTTGATTCATTATCAAATCTTCCAATTATTGTCCACCCTACGTTCAATAAACCCTTAAAACATAAAAAAACAGATCATTTCTAAGGTCAACTAAGTCACGGAAAGAAAAAAAAAAAACAAGAGAGAAAGAGAAAAATGATCATTTTTGGTTTTAGTGGCCACCTAAGCCTGAAATCGTGTTTGGTGGCCCACCAAGCCCGAAATCGGGGTTCGTAGCCCACTAAGCCCGAAATAGGGATTGGTGGCAAACCAAACCCGATTTTTGAATTTCTTTTTCTCTATTTTACATTGAAACCGATACGCAAAACATTAAATTAAATTATTGTTTATGAATTACACTATCAATTTTTACATAATGATAACATCATCTTTGTCCAAGATAATGCTTAGTAGCTAGAACACTTTGGTCACGTATTGCTTGATTGATTATCTGATCTTCCTATTGTTGTGCACACTAAGTTCAATCAACCCTTAAAACATAAAAAAAGAGATCACTTTTGAGGTTAACCAAGTCACAAAAAAAAACCAAAAAAAAAAAAAAAGATAGAGAAAAATGAACATTTTCGGGTTTAGTGGCCCACTAAGCCCGAAATCGGGGTTAGTGGCCCACGAACCAACCAAACTCGATTTTTATTTTTTTTTTTACCTTTTGTAGCCTTTTCTTTATTTTTCATTGAAAGCGATACGCACAACATTAAATTAAATTATTTTTTATGATTTACGCCATAAGTTTTTAGATAATCCTAACATCATCTTTGTCCAATATGATGCTTAGTCGGTAGAACACTTTGATCATGTATTGCTTGATTGATTTTCAAATCTTCCTATTGTTGTGCACCCTAAGTTCAATCAACCCTTGAAACATAAAAAAAGAGATGATTTCTGAGGTAAACCAAGTCACAGAAAGAAATAAAAAAAAATAAAAAGAGAGAGAGAGAAAAATGAACATTTTTTGGTTTAGTTGCCCACTTAGCCTGAAATAGGGGTTAGTGTTCCACTAAGCCCGAAATCGGGTTTGGTGGCCCACGAAACCCGATTTTTTATTTTTTTACTTTTTTTAGCATTTTGTTTATTTTTCATTGAAACCGGTACGCACAACATTAAGTTAGATTATTGTTTATGAATTATACTATCAATTTATAGATAATGAAAACATCATCTTTGTCCAAGATAATGCTTAATAGCTAGAACACTTTGATCATGTATTTCTTGATTGATTATCAAATCTTCCTATTGTTGTGCACCCTAAGTTCAATCAACCCTTAAAACATAAAAAAAAAAAAGATCATTTTTGAGGTCAACCAAGTCACAGAAAGAAATAAAAAAAAAAAGAGAAAGAGAAAAGTGAACATTTTCGGGTTTAGTGGCCCACTAAGCCCGAAATTGGGTTTGGTAGCCCACTAAACCTAATTTTTTATTTTTTTATTTTTTTCAGACTTTTCTTTATTTTTCATGGAAACCGGTACGCACAACATGAAATCAAATTATTGCTTATGAATTACGCTATCAATTTTTAGGTAATCATAACATCATCTTTGTCCAAGATGATGCTTAGTAGCTAGAACACTTTGATCATGTATTGCTTGATTGATTGTCAAGTCTTCCCATTGTTGTGCACCCTAAGTTCAATCAACCCTTAAAACATAAAAAAGGAGATCATTTTTGAGGTCAACCAAGTCACAGAAAGAATTAAAAAAAAAGAGGAGAGAGTGAGAGAGAAAAATGAATATTTTCGGGTTTAGTGGCCAACTAAGCCTGAAATCGATTTTAGTGGCCCACTAAGCCCAAAATCGAGTTTCGGTGCCCACCAAACTCAACTTTTGATTTTTGATTTCTTTTTTTTTTTCCTTTTCTTTATTTTTCATTGAAACTGATATGTAAAACACTAAATTAAGTTATTGTTTATGAATTACACTATCAATTTTTAGATAATCATAACATAATCGTTGTCCAAGATGATACTTAGTAGCTAGGCCACTTTGATCATATATTACTTTATTGATTATCAAATCTTCCCATTATTGTGCACCCTAAGTTCAATCAACCCTTAAAACATAAAAAAAGATATCATTTTTGAGGTCAACCAAGTCACGGAAACAAATAAAAGAAATGAAAAAGAGAGAAAGAGAAAAATGATCATTTTCGATTTTAGTGCCCAGCTAGGCCCGAAATCGTGTTTGGTGGCCCACTAAGCACGAATTTTGGTTTGGTGGCCCACTAAGCACGAAATAGGGATTGGTGGTCCACCAAACCCGATTTTTTTTCTTTAAATTAAAATATTGTTTAGGAATTACACTATCAATTTTTAGATAATGATAACATCATCTTTTTCCAAGATGATGCTTAGTAGCCAAAACACTTTAATCATGTATTACTTGATTGATTATGAAATCTTCCTATTGTTGTGCACCTTAAGTTCAATCAACCTTGAAAAGAAAAAAAAAACAGATCATTTCTAAGGTCAACCAAGTTACAGAAAGAAATAAAAAGAAATAAAATAAAGAGAGAGAAAAATGAAAATTTTCGGGTTTAGTGGCCCGCTATGCCCGAAATTGGGGTTAGTAGCCCACTAAGCCTGAAATCGGGTTTGGTGACCCACCAAATCTGATTTTTTATTTTTTTATTTTTTTAGCCTTTTCCATATTTTTCATTGAAACCGGTACGCACAAAATTAAATTAAATTATTGTTTATGAATTACGCTATCAAATTTTAGATAATCATACCATCATCTATCTCCAAGATGTTGCTTGGTAGCCAGAATAGTTTGATCATGTATTGCATGATTGATTACCAAATCTTCCCATTGTTGTGCACTCTAAGTTCAATCAACCCTTAAAACATAAAAAAAGAGATCATTTTTGAGGTCAACTAAGTCAAAAAAAAGAAATAAAGAAAATGAAAAAAAGGAGAGAGAAAAATGAACATTTTTGGGTTTAGTGGCCTACTAAGCCCGAAATCGGGTTTTAGTTCCCACCAAACTCGATTTTTGATTTTTGATTTCTTTTTTTTCCTTTTCTTTATTTTTCACTGAAACCGATATGCACAACATTAAATTAAATTATTGTGTATGAATTACACTATCAATTTTAAGATAATCATAACATAATCTTTGTCCAAGATAATACTTAGCAGCTAGAACACTTTGATCATATATTGCTTGATTGATTATCAAATCTTCCTATTGTTGTGCACCCTAAGTTTAATCAACCCCTAAAATATAAAAAAAGAGATAATTTTTGAGGTCAACCAAGTCACAGAAAGAATTAAAAAAGAGAGAAAGAGAGAGAGAGAGAGAGAGAGTCAAATGAACATTTTCGGGTTTAGTGGCCAACTAAGCCTGAAATCGGATTTAGGGGCCCACTAAGGCCGAAATTGTGTTTCGATGCCCACCAAACTCGATTTTTGATTTTTGCTCTCTTTTCTTTGCCTTTTCTTTATTTTTTATTGAAACCGATATGCACAACATTAAATTAAATTACTGTATATGAATTACACTATGAATTTTTAGATAATCATAACATAATCTTTATCCAAGATGATACTTAGCAGCTAGAACACTTTGATCATATATTGCTTGATTGATTATCAAATCTTCCCATTATTGTGCACCCTAAGTTCAATCAACCCTTAAAACATAAAAAAAGGGATCATTTCTGAGGTCAGCCAAGTCACGGAAACAAATAAAAAAAGAAAAAAAGAGAGAAAGAGAAAAATGATCTTTTCGGGTTTAGTGGCCAACTAAGCCTGAAATCGGATTTACAGGCCCACTAAGCTCGAAATCGGGTTTCGGTGCCCACCAAACTCGATTTTTTATTTTTGATTTCTTTTTTTTGCCTTTTCTTTATTTTTCATTGAAACCGATATACACAACATTAAATTAAATTATTGTGTATGAATTACACTATCAATTTTAAGATAATCATAACATAATCTTTGTCCAAGATGATACATAGCAGCTAAAAAACTTTGATCATATATTGCTTGATTAATTATCAAATCTTCCTATTGTTGGGCACCCTAAGTTTACTCAACCCTTAAAATATAAAAAAAGTGATCGTTTTTCAGGTCAACCAAGTCACAGAAAGAATTAAAAAAGAGGGAGAGAGAGAAAGAGAAAGAGAGAGAGAGAGAGAGAGAGAGAGAGAGAGTGAAATGAACATTTTCGGGTTTTGTAGCCAACTAAGCCTGAAATCTCATTTAGTGGCCCACTAAGCCCGAAATCGGGTTTCGATGCCCACCAAACTCGAATTTTGATTTTTGCTTTCTTTTTTTTTCCCTTTTCTTTATTTTTCATTGAAACCGATATGCACAACATTTAATTAAATTACTGTGTATGAATTACACTATCAATTTTTAGATAATCATAACATAATCTTTGTCCAAGATGATACTTAGCAGCTAGAACACTTTGATCATATATTGCTTGATTGATTATCAAATCTTCCCATTATTGTGCACCCTAAGTTCAGTCAACCCTTAAAACATAAAAAGACAAATCATTTCTGAGGTCAACCAAGTCACGGAAAGATATAAATAAAAAATAAAAAAGAGAGAAAGAAAAAAATGATCAATTTCGGTTTTAGTGGCCAACTAAGCCTAAAATCGTGTATGGTGGCACACGAAGCCCAAAATCAGATTTGGTGGCCCAGTAAGCCCGAAATAGGGATTGGTGGGCCACCAAACCCGATTTGTGAATTTTTTTTCTTCATTTTTCATTGAAACCGATATGCACAACATTAAATTAAATTATTGTTTATGAATTAGACTATCAATTTTTAGATAATCATAACATAATCTTTGTCCAAGATGATACTTAGTAGCTAGAACACTTGGATCATATATTGCTTGATTGATTATCAAATCTTCCCATTATTGTGCTCCCTAACTTCAATCAACCCTTAAACCATAAAAGAAAAGATCATTTCTGAGGTCAACAGAGTCACGGAAAGAAATAAAAAAAAATAAAAAAGTGGGACAACGAAAAATGATCATTTTCGGGTTTAGTGGCCAACTAAGCCCAAAATTGTGCTTTGTGGCCCACGAAGCCCGAATTCGGGTTTGGTGGCCCACTAAGCCCGAAATAGGTATTGATGGCCCATCAAACCCGATTTTTGAATTTTTTTTTCTTTATTTTGCATTGAAACCGATACGTACAACATTAAATTAAATTATCATTTATGAATTACACTATCAATTTTTAGATAATGATAACATCATCTTTTTCCAAGATGATGCTTAGTAGCTAGAACACTTTGATCATGTATTGCTGATTGATTATCAAATCTTCCTATTGTTGTGCACCCTAAGTTCAGTCAACCTTGAAAAGATAAAAAAAGAGCTCATTTTTTAGGTCAACAAAGTCATAGAAAGAAATAAAAAAGAGAGAGAGAGAAAAATGAATATTTTCGAGTTTCGTGGCCCGCTAAGCTTGAAATCGGGTTGGTGGCCCACCAAACCTGATTTTTTATTTTTTTTATTTTTTTAGCCTTTGCTTTATTTTTCATTGAAACCGGTACGCACAACATTAAATTAAATTATTGTTTATGAATTACGCTATCAATTTTTAGATAATCATACCATCATCTTTGTCCAAGATGATGCTTAGAAGCATGAACACTTTGATAATGTATTGCTTGATTGATTATCAAATCTTTCCATTGTTGTGCACCCTAAATTCAATCAACCCTTAAAACATAAAAAAGGAGATCATTTTTTAGGTCAACCAAGTCACAGAAAGAAATAAAAAAAAAAAGAGAGAAAATTGAACATTTTCGGGTTTAGTGGCCAACTATGCCCGAAATCGTGTTTGGTGGCCCACGAAGCCCGAAATCGGGTTTGCTGGCCCACTCAGCCCGAAACAGGGATTGGTGGCTAGCAAACCCGATATTTGAATTTTCTTTCTTTATTTTGCGTTGAAACTGATACGCACAACATTAAATTAAATTATTCTTTATGAATTACACTATCAATTTTTGGAGAATGATAACATCATCTTTTTCCAAGATGATGCTTAGTAGCTAGAACACTTTCATCATGTATAGCTTGATTGATTATCAAATCTTCCTATTGTTGTGCACCCTAAGTTCAATCAACCCTGAAAGGACAAAAAAAGAGATCATTTCTGAGGTCAACCAGGTCATAGAAAGAAACAAAAAGAAATAAAAAGAGAGAGAGAGAGAGAAAAAGAAACATTTTCGGATTTAGTGGCCCACTAAGCCCGAAATTGGGGTTTGTTGCCCACTAAGCCTCAAATCGGGTTTGGTGGCCCACCAAACCTGATTTTTTATTTTTTTTTATTTTTCTTAGCCTTTTCTTTATTTTTCATTGAAACCGATACGCACAACATTAAATTAAATTATTGTTTATGAATTACGGTATCAATTTTTAGATAATCACATCATCATCTTTGTGCAAGATGATGCTTAGTAGGCAGAACACTTTGATCATGTATTACTTGATTGATTCTCAAATCTTCCCATTGTTGTGCACCCTAAGTTCAATCAATCCTTAAAACATAAAAAAAAAGATCATTTTTGAGGTCAACCAAGTCATAGAATGAAATTAGAAAAAAAAAAAAAAAGAGAGAGATAGAGAGAAATGAACATTTTCGGGTTTAGCAGCCAACTAAGCTCGAAATAGGATTTAGGGGCCCACTAAGCTCGAAATCGGGTTTTGTGACCCAACAAACTCGATTTTTGGTTTTTGATTTTTTTTTTGCCTTTTCTTTATTTTTCATTGAAACCGATTTGCACAACATTAAATTAAATTATTGTTTATGAATTACAATATCAATTTTTAGATAATCATAACATAATCTTTGTCGAAGATGATACTTAGTAGCTAGAACACTTTGATCATATGTTGCTTGATTGATTATCGAATCTTCCCATTGTTGTCCACCCTAAGTTCAATCAACCCTTAAAACATAATAAAAGAGATCATTTTTGAGGTCAACCAAGTCACGAAAAGAAATGAAAAAAATAATATAAAAAAGCAAAAAAGAACAAAGATAATTTTCGGGTTTAGTGGCCAACTAAGCTCGAAATCGTGTTTGGTTGCACACGAATCCCAAAATCCGGTTTGGTGGCCCACTAAGCCTGAAATAGGGATTGGTGGCCCACCAAACACATTTTTTGAATTTTTTTCTTTATTTTTCATTGAAACCGATATGCACAACATTAAATTAAATTTTTGTTTATGAATTACACTATCAATTTTTCAATAATCATAACATAATCTTTGTCCAAGATGATACTTAGCTGCTAGAACACTTTGATCAAATATTGCTTGATTGATTATCAAATATTCCCATTATTGCGCACCCTAAGTTTAATCAAACCTTAAAACATAAAAAAAGAGATCATTTCTTAGGTCAGCCAAGTCACGGAAACAAATAAAAAACGTAAAAAAGAGAGAAAGAGAAAAATGATCATTTTCGGTTTTAGTGGCTGACTAAGCCCGAAATCGGGTTTGGTGGCCCACTAAGCACGAAATAGGGATTGGTGGCCCACCAAACCCGATTTTTGAATTTTTTTTTCTTTATTTTGCATTGAAACTGATACGCACAACATTAAATTAAATTTTTGTTTATGAATTACAATATCAATTTTTAGATAATGATAACATCATCTTTTTCCAAGATGATGCTTAGTAGCTAGAAGGCTTTGATCATGTACTGCTTCTTTGATTATCAAATCGTCCTATTGTTGTGCACCCTAAGTTCAATCAACGTTGAAAAGATAAAAAAAAAGAGATCATTTCTAAGGTCAACAAAGTCACAAAAAGAAATAAAAAAAAAATAAAAAAGAGAGAGAAGAAAATGATAATTTTCGTGTTTAGTGGCCAACAAAGCCCGAAATTGGGTTTGGGGGCCGATGAAGCCTGAAATTGGGTTTTGTGGCCCACCAAGCCCGAAATAGGGATTGGTGGCCCACCAAACCCGATTTTTCAATTTTTTTTTCTTCATTTCTCATTGAAGCCGATATGCACAACATTAAACTAAATTGTTGTTTATGAATTACACTATCAATTTTTAAATAATCATAACATAATCTTTGTCCAAGATGATACTTACTAGCTAGAATACTTTGATCTTATATTGCTTGAGTGATTATCAAATCTTCCCATTATTGTGCACCCTAAGTTCAATCAACCATTAAAGCATAAAAAAAGAGATCATTTCTGATGTCAACCAAGTCACGACAAGAAACAAAAAAAAATAAAATAAACAGAAAGAGAAAAATGATAATTTTCGGGTTTAGTCACCAACTAAGCCCGAAATTGTGTTTGGTGGCCCACGAAGCCTGAAATCGGGTTTGGTGGCCCATTAAGCCCGAAATAGGGATTGGTGGCCCGCCAAACCTGATTTTTGAATTTTTTTTTGATTTATTTTTCATTGAAACCGATATTCACAACATTAAATTAAATTATTGCTTATGAATTACACTATCAATTTTTAGATTATCATAACATAATCTTTGTCCAACATGATACTTAGTAGCTAGAACACTCTGATCATATATTGCTTGATTGATTATCAAATCTTCCCATTATTGTGCACCCTAAGTTCAATCAACCCTTAAAACATAAAAAAATAGATCATTTCTTAGTTACACCAAGTCACGGAAAGAAATAAAAAAAATAAAAAAGAGAGAGAGAAAAAAGATAATTTTTGGGTTTAGTGGCCAACTATGCCTGAAATCAGTTTTGGTGGCCCACGAAGCCCGAAATCGGGTTTGGTGGCCCACTAAGCCCGAAATAGGAATTGGTGGCCCACCAAACCTGATTTTTCAATTTTTTTTCTTTATTTCTCATTGAAACTAATATGCAAAACATTAAACCAAATTATTGTTTATGAATTACACTATCAATTTTTAGATAATCATAACGTAATCTTTGTCCAAGATGATACTTACTAGCTAGAACACTTTGATCATATATTTCTCTATTGATTATCAAAGCTTCCCATTATTGTGCACTCTAAGTTCAATCAACCATTAAAGCATAAAAAAGAGATCATTTCTGATGTCAACCAAGTCATGAAAAGAAATAAAAAAAAATAAAATAGAGAGAAAGTGAAAAATGATAATTTTCGGGTTTAGTCGCCAACTAAGCCCGAAATCGTGTTTGGTGGCCCACGAAGCCCGAAATCGGGTTTGGTGGCCCATTAAGCCCGAAATAGGGATTGGTGGCCCACCAAGCCCAATTTTTGAATTTTTTTTCTTTATGTTTCATTCAAACTGATATGCAACACATTAAATTAAATTATTGTTTATGAATTACACTATTTGTTAATGTATTGTAACCTGTACAATCGGCCCAACCAAGCAAGAGCAAGTGCGGTAAAAATGGAAACAGAACACGAATGCATGAACACAACGATATACGTGTTCGGATTCGAAAGAATCCTACTCACGGTAGAGGCTCCGCCTCTAGTCAATCCACTAATAGTATTCGGCTACAACCAGATTACAAGATCACAAGAAGAAAAACGTATTGCAAATACATCAACTGAAATCAGAAACTAAATACAAGAACAAGTATAGAATCTGTTCTACCGATCTCAAGATCGTGTCAAGAATCTGATCTATCAGCTATACCAAATCTCTCACGCCTCAGGCGATTCAACAACAGAGATTTAAAGCAATACAACCTTACCGTGATCTTACCAACAAACCGAAGCCAATCGAACGAGAGAATGATTCACAAGCAAGAGAGAGTCTTACTTCGAAAGCGCCGAACGTAGGGTTTCAAGAGAGAGAGTCAATTGCAAATCTGTGGAGATTAGGGCAAGAAGCTGCCCTTAAATAGCTGCTGCAAACAACCGGGCTGGGGCAAAAATGCATGGGCCAAATGTCAAATGGGCTTGGCTCAAAAAACTGTTCTCGGCCCAATGGCTAATGGCCCAAAATATAAACAGCAAAATAAGCATGTATACAATTAAACATTAGTTAAATGAAACCCAAATATATATTTAACAAAATGCATACAAACAGCACATATCAGTTATATACAAAAAATACATTTTGAATCATAATCCTAACAAATTCCACCTTGATTCAAGAATGGATTTATAGTGGACTTGACCAGAGACCTCTACAAACTCTCCCAACTAAGACAGGAGCACATTGAGCAACGACACAGCTTGCTCAAACTTAAACAAATGGAAAAAAAAAATCTCAACTAATACTTGCCTCATTTAAACCAACAAAAACCTCTATCAAGACTTCTATAAACAAGACATCAGGGCTAACACTCAGCCTTCCATTAGACACAGAAATTTCCTAAGGTTCCACCTTAAGACTGACAAATTTCCACCTCAAACTGTACATTATCAGTTTGTTCAGGTAAGTCTAATTCTACAAGGCCATCACATACTACAAGACCAGGCACACATCAACATCTAAAAACAGGTCCTAGACTAAAACCAGGAACTCAGAACAACTTCCAACAAAGAGACAGAGAAAGCAACTTACAACCCATGGGAAACAAACACAGGCATCTATGGGAAACTCTACCCCATACCAAAAACAGGATTTATACAGCCCTTAAGGTTACAAACCTAAATAAATCCATTCATGCCTAACATGCTTAATTCTAACAGTTCTCTTATAACCAATGTGCCCTAGCCTTTTAATGCCTAGACTCCAAGCCTACAGAGCTTCTATACTCTCATAACCATCAAGCAGGTTGGTTGATTCCTCTCTAGCTTTATTTTTCTCAAGATCCTTCTTTCTTTTAAAACACTCTTTCCTTAGGTGACCATCTTTCTTACAGTACCAGCAAGTCTTGGTTGTTGAGGGTCCCTTTCTTGACCCTCCAGTCATAGGTTTTTCCCTAGTGGCATTTCTATCTACTTGACCACTAACATGCAGTCCCTCTGCAGGAGTTGACATATTATCCCTCTTAACTTCAAGATCCCTAGATCTAAGAGCTGACAACACATCTTCTAAGGTCAAAGAAGATCTACCATATTTAATTGCTGTTTTAAGATCTTTACAAGCTTCTGGCAAAGAGTTTAACAAAATAATAGCTTGATTCTCATCAGAAATTTTTTCATCAGCATTGGCTAATTCTATTGTAATCACTTTAAATTCATCTAGATTTTCCTCTAGGGTTTTTGCAGGGTTCATTTTAAATCCAAACAACTGTTCTTTCAAAAAAATTTTATTAGTTAGAGACTTAGCCATATACAAGGACTCCAACTTAGACCATACCTTTGCAGTTGATTCTTCTTCATTTACCTAGCACAGGACATTGTCTGCTAGGCTGAGGATGATCAAGGAAAAAGCCATCTCATCCATGTCCAGCCTTTCTTGGGCGGTCATGGAGAGTTGCTTATCCTTATCCTCCTTTATATCCAACAGAGCCTTCGCACACCGGTGTTGGACAAGCACTGCTTTCATCTTTTTCTGCCACATACTAAAATTACCATGACCATCAAATTTATCTATTTCCAATTTAGATGGAGCCATATAGAAAATATATAAGCAGGCCAAAAAAAAAAATAGATTTAATTAAGAATCAAACAAGTTATGCAGTCCTATTAGACAAGCTCCAAACCTTTTAGACAAATCTGATTTTAAACACTGATTTTAAAGAAAAGCAATTTTGGATTTTAAAAAACGAAATCCAGAAATCAATACAATATTAGGCCAAACAGAAAAATTAACAACTGAACAAAAACAATGAATCATTCACTGGAAGTTCAATTCAGCCATAATCTTGGTACTGACAATAAAAAACTCAAGAATTCAGCAAAACAGTGAAACAAGATTAATAATCAGAGGATTAAAATTTTGCATTCAAAACATACGCTGCATAGTATTCAAGATTAACATGCTTGTTGAAACGTAACTTGTATTTAATCGCAACAATAAATCAATCAACAAGTAATTAGAATAAATGCAAACACAGAATACACATAACAGATATGATTATGAAATTAGGGCAAAACAAAACAGATCCGAAAATTAGGGCAAATGCGAAATTCCTTACCCAATCGAAGATCTGAAAACTGATCTTCGCGTTTATCTTTGGATCAGAAACGGTTCGGCCCGGATCTTGAATCCCGAGGGCTCTGATACCACTTGTTAATGTATTGTAACCTGTACAATCGGCTAAACCAAGCAAGAGCAAGCGCGGTAAAAATAGAAACAGAACACGAACGCACGAACACAACGATATACATGTTCAGATTCGAAAGAATCCTACTCACCGTAGAGGCTCCGCATCTAGTCAATCCACTAATAGTATTCGGTTACAACCAGATTACAAGATCACAAGAAGAACAAAAACGTATTGCAAATACATCAACTGAAATCAGAAACTAAATACAAGAACAAGTATAGAATCTGTTCTACCGATCTCAAGATCGTGTCAAGAATCTGATCTGTCAGCTATACCAAATCTCTCACGCCTCAGGCGATTCAACAACAGAGATTTAAAGCAATACAACCTTACCGTGATCTTACCATCAAACCGAAGCCAATCAAACGAGAGAATAATTCAAAAGCAAGAGAGAGTCTTACTTCGAAAGCGCCGAACGTAGGGTTTCAAGAGAGAGAGTCAATTGCAAATCTGTGGAGATTAGGGCAAGAAGCTGCCCTTAAATAGCTGCTGCAAACAACCGAGCTGGGGCAAAAATGCATGGGCCGAATGTCAAATGGGCTTGGCTCACAAAACTACTCTCGGCCCAATGGCTAATGGCCGAAAATATAAACAGCAAAATAAGCATGTATACAATTAAACATTAGTTAAATGAAACCCAAATATATATATATATATATAACAAAATGCATACAAACAGCACATATCAGTTATATACAAAAAATACATTTTGAATCATAATCCTAACACTATCAATTTTTAGATAATCATAACATAATCTTTGTCCAAGATGATACTTAGTAGCTAGAACACTTTGATCTTATATTGCTTGACTGATTATCAAATCTTCCCATTATTGTGCAACCTAAGTTCAATCAACCCCTAAAACATAAAAATAGAGATCATTTCTAAGGTCAACGAAGTCACGGAAAGAAATAAAAAAAAATAAAAAAGAGAGAAAGAGAAAAATGATAATTTTTGGGTTTAGTGGCCAACTAAGTCTGAAATCGGTTTTGGTGGTCCACGAAGCCCGAAATTGGGTTTGGTGGCCCACTAAGCCCGAAATAGGGAATGGTGGCCTACCAAACCCGATTTTTCAATTTTTTTCCGTTATTTCTCATTAAAATCGATATACGCAACATTAAACTAAATTATTTTTTACGAATTACACTATCAATTTTTAGAAAAACATAACGTAATCTTTGTCCAAGATGATACTTACTAGCTAGAACACTTTGAACATATATTGGTTGATTGATTATGAAAGCTTCCCATTATTGTGCACCATAAGTTCAATCAACCATTAAAGCATAAAAAAAGAGATCATTTCTGATGTCAACCAAGTCACGAAAAGAAAATAAAAAAAAATAAAATAGAGGGAAAGAGAAAAATGGTAATTTTTGGGTTTAGTCGCCAACGAAGCCCGAAATCGTGTTTGGTGGCCAACGAAGCCCGAAATCGGGTTTGGTGGCCCATTAAGCCCGAAATAGGGATTGGTGGCCAGTCAAACTTGATTTTTGAATTTTTTTTCCTTTATTTTTCATTGAAACCGATATGCACAACATTAAATTAAATTATTGCTTATGAATTACACTATCAATTTTTAGATTATCATAACATAATCTTTGTCAAACATGATACTTAGTAGCTAGAACACTTTGATCAAATATTGGCTGATTGATTATCAAATTTTCCATTATTATGCACCCTAAGTTCAATCAACCCTTAAAACATAAAAAAAGAGATCATTTCTGAGGTACACCTAGTCACGGAAAGAAATAAAAAAGAGAGAGAGAAAAATGATAATTTTTCGATTTAGTGGCCAACTATGCCCGAAATAGGTTTTGGTAGCCCACGAAGCCCGAAATCGGATTTGGTGGCCCACTAAGCCCGAAATAGGAATTTGTGGCCCACCAAACCCAATTTTTCAATTTTTTTTCTTTATTTCTCATTCAAAACCGAAATGCAAAACGTTAAACTAAATGATTGTTTATGAATTACACTATCAATTTTTAGATAATCATAACATAATCTTTGTCCAAGATGATACTTAGTAGTTAGAACACTTTGATCTTATATTGCTTGACTGATTATCAAATCTTCTCATTATTGTGCACCCTAAGTTCAATCAACCCTTAAAATATAAAAAAAAGATCATTTATAAGGTCAACAAAGTCACGGAAAGAAATAAAAAAAAATAAAAAATAGAGAAAGAGAAAAATGATAATTTTTGGTTTTAGAGGCCAACTAAGTCTGAAATCGGTTTTGGTGGCCCACGAAGCCCGAAATAGGGATTGGTGGACCACCAAACCCGATATTTGAATTTTTTTTCTTTATTTCTCATTAAAACCGATATGCACAACATTAAACTAAATTATTGTTTATGAATTACACTATCAATTTTTAGATAATCATAACGTAATCTTTGTCCAAGATGATACTTAGTAGCCAGAAAACTTTGATCATATATTGCCTGATTGATTAGCAAATCTTCCTATTATTGTGCACCCTAAGTTCAATAAACCATTAAAGCATAAAAAAAGAGATCATCTCTGATGTCAACCAAGTCACAAAAAGAGATAAAAAAAAATAAAATAGAGAAAGTGAAAAATGATAATTTTCGGGTTTAGTCGCCAACTAAGCCCGAAATCGTGTTTGGTGGCCCACGAAGCCCGAATCGAGTTTGGTGGCCCATTAAGCCCGAAATAGGGATTGGTGGCCCAACAAACCCGATTTTTGAATTTTTTTTCTTTATTTTTCATTGAAACCAATATGCAAAACATTAAATTAAATTAATTTTTATGAATTACACTATCAAGTTTTAGATAATCATAACATAATCTTTGTCCAAGATGATACTTAACAGCTAGAACACTTTGATTATATATTGCTTGATTGATTATCAAATCTTCCCATTATTGTGCACCCTAAGTTCAATCAACCCTCAAAACAAAAAAAAAAAATATCATTTCTGAGGTCAACCAAGTCACGGAAAGAAATAAAAAAAATAAAAAAGAGAGAGAAAAATGATAATTTTCGGGTTTAGCGGCCAACTAAGCCCGAAATCGGGTTTGGGGGCCGATGAAACCCAAAATCGGGTTTGGGGGCCCACTAAGCCCGAAATAGGGATTGGTGGCCCACCAAACCTGATTTTTCAATTTTTTTTCTTTATTTCTCATCGAAACCGATATGCCCAACATTAAACTAAATTATTGTTTATGAATTACACTATCAATTTTTCGATAATCATAACATAATATTTCTCCAAGATGAGCCTTAGTAGCTAGAACACTTTGATCTTATATTGCTTCATTGATTATCAAATCTTCCCGTTATTATGCACCCTAAGTTCAATCTACCTTTAAAACGTAAAAAAAGAGATCATTTCTGAGGTCAACCAAGTCACGGAAGGAAATAAAAAAACAATAAAAAAGAGAGGAAGAGAAAAAAGATAATTTTCGGTTTTAGAGGCCAACTAAGCCCGAAATTGGTTTTGGAGGCCCACGAAGACCGAAATCGGGTTTGGTGGCCCACTAAGCCCGAAATAGGGATTGGTCGCCAACCAAACCTGATTTTTCAATTTTTTTTCTTTATTTCTGATCGAAACCGATATGCCCAACATTAAACTAAATTATTGTTTATGAATTACACTATCAATTTTTAGATAATCATAACATAATCTTTCTCCAAGATGAGCCTTAGTAGCTAGAACACTTTGATGTTATATTGCTTGATTGATTATCAAATCTTCCTGTTTTTGTGCACCATAAGTTCAATCAACCCTTAAAACATAAAAAAAGAGATCATTTCTGAGGTCAACCAAGTCACGGAAAGAAATAAAAAAAATAAAAAAGAGAGAAATAGAAAAATGATAATTTTTTGGTTTAGTGGCAAAGTAAGCCTGAAATCGATTTTTGTGGCCCACGAAGCCCCAAATCGGGTTTGGTGGCCCACTAAGCTCGAAATAGGGATTGGTGGCCCACTAAACCCGATTGTTGAATTTTTTTTTTTTATTTCTCATTGAAACCGATATGCACAACATTAAACTAAATTATTGCTTATGAATTACACTATCAATTTTTAGATAATCATAACATAATCTTTGTCCAAGATGATACTTAGTAGCCAGAAAACTTTGATCATATATTGCCTGATTGATTAGCAAATCTTCCTATTATTGTGCACCCTAAGTTCAATAAACCATTAAAGCATAAAAAAAGAGATCATCTCTGATGTCAACCAAGTCACAAAAAGAGATAAAAAAAAATAAAATAGAGAAAGTGAAAAATGATAATTTTCGGGTTTAGTCGCCAACTAAGCCCGAAATCGTGTTTGGTGGCCCACGAAGACCGAATCGAGTTTGGTGGCCCATTAAGCCCGAAATAGGGATTGGTGGCCCACCAAACCCGATTTTTGAATTTTTTTTCTTTATTTTTCATTGAAACCAATATGCAAAACATTAAATTAAATTAATTTTTATGAATTACACTATCAAGTTTTAGATAATCATAACATAATCTTTGTCCAAGATGATACTTAACAGCTAGAACACTTTGATTATATATTGCTTGATTGATTATCAAATCTTCCCATTATTGTGCACCCTAAGTTCAATCAACCCTCAAAACAAAAAAAAAAAATATCATTTCTGAGGTCAACCAAGTCACGGAAAGAAATAAAAAAAATAAAAAGAGAGAGAAAAATGATAATTTTCGGGTTTAGCGGCCAACTAAGCCCGAAATCGGGTTTGGGGGCCGATGAAGCCCAAAATCGGGTTTGGGGGCCCACTAAGCCCGAAATAGGGATTGGTGGCCCACCAAACCTGATTTTTCAATTTTTTTTCTTTATTTCTCATCGAAACCGATATGCCCAACATTAAACTAAATTATTGTTTATGAATTACACTATCAATTTTTCGATAATCATAACATAATATTTCTCCAAGATAAGCCTTAGTAGCTAGAACACTTTGATCTTATATTGCTTCATTGATTATCAAATCTTCCCGTTATTATGCACCCTAAGTTCAATCTACCCTTAAAACGTAAAAAAAGAGATCATTTCTGAGGTCAACCAAGTCACGGAAGGAAATAAAAAAACAATAAAAAAGAGAGGAAGAGAAAAAAGATAATTTTCGGTTTTAGAGGCCAACTAAGCCCGAAATTGGTTTTGGAGGCCCACGAAGACCGAAATCGGGTTTGGTGGCCCACTAAGCCCGAAATAGGGATTGGTCGCCAACCAAACCTGATTTTTCAATTTTTTTTCTTTATTTCTGATCGAAACCGATATGCCCAACATTAAACTAAATTATTGTTTATGAATTACACTATCAATTTTTAGATAATCATAACATAATCTTTCTCCAAGATGAGCCTTAGTAGCTAGAACACTTTGATGTTATATTGCTTGATTGATTATCAAATCTTCCTTTTTTTGTGCACCATAAGTTCAATCAACCCTTAAAACATAAAAAAAAGAGATCATTTCTGAGGTCAACCAAGTCACGGAAAGAAATAAAAAAAATAAAAAAGAGAGAAATAGAAAAATGATAATTTTTTGGTTTAGTGGCAAAGTAAGCCTGAAATCGATTTTTGTGGCCCACGAAGCCCCAAATCGGGTTTGGTGGCCCACTAAGCTCGAAATAGGGATTGGTGGCCCACTAAACCCGATTGTTGAATTTTTTTTTTTTTATTTCTCATTGAAACCGATATGCACAACATTAAACTAAATTATTGCTTATGAATTACACTATCAATTTTTAGATAATCATAACATAATCTTTGTCCAAGATGATACTTTCTAGCTAGAACACTTTGATCATATATTGCTTGATTGATTATCAAAGCATCCCATTATTGTGCACCCTATGTTCAATCAACCCTAAAAACATAAAAAAAAGAGATCATTTTTGAGGTCAAGTAAGTCACGAAAAGAAATAAAAAAAAATAAAATAGAGAGAAAGAGAAAAATGATAATTTTCAGCTTCAGTCGCCAACTAAGCCCGAAATCGTGTTTGGTGGCCCACGAAGCCCGAAATAGGGATTGGTGGCCAGCCAAACTCGATTTTTGAATATTTTTTTCTTTATTTTTCATTGAAACTGATATGCACAACATTAAACTAAATTATTGTTTATGAATTACACTATCAATTTTTAGATAATCATAACATAATCTTTGTCGAAGATGATACTTACTAGCTAGAACACTTTGATCTTATATTGCTTGAGTGATTATCAAATCTTCCCATTATTGTGCACGCTAAGTTCAATCAACCCTCAAACCATAAAAAAAGAGATCATTTATGAGGTCAACCAAGTCACGGAATGAAATAAAAAAAATAAAAGAGAGAGAGAAAAATGATAATTTTCGGGTTTAGTGGCCAACTAAGCTCAAAATTGGGTTTGGGGGCCGACGAAGCCCGAAATTGGGTTTGGTGGCCCACTATGCCCGAAATAGGGATTAGTGGCCCACCAAACCCGATTTTTCAATTTTTTTTCTTTATTTCTCATTGAAGCTGATATGCACAACATTAAACTAAATTATTGTTTATGAATTACACTATCAATTTTTAGATAATCATAACATAATCTTTCGCCAAGATGATACTTAGTACCTAGAACACTTTGATCTTATATTGCTTGACTGCTTATCAAATCTTCCCATTATTGTGCACCCTAAGTTCAATCAACCCTTAAAGCATAAAACAAGAGATCATTTCTAAGGTCAACTAGGTCATGGAAAGAAAACAAAAAATAAAAAAGAGAGAAAGAGAAAAATGAAAATTTTTGGGTTTAGTGGCCAACTAAGTCTGAAATCGATTTTGGTGGCCCACGAAACCCGAAATCAGGTTCGGTGGCCCACTAAGCCCGAAATAGGGATGGGTGGCCCACTAAACCCGATTTTTCAATTTTTTTTCTTTATTTCTCATTGAAGCCAATATGCACAACATTAAACTAAATTATTGTTTATGAATTACACTATCAATTTTTAGATAATCACAACATAATCTTTGTCCAAGATGATACTTACTAGCTAGAACACTTTGATCTTATATTGCTTGAGTGATTATCAAATCATCCATTATTGTGCACACCAAGTTCAATCAACCCTCAAAACATAAAAAAAGAGATCATTTCTGAGGTCAACCAAGTCATGGAAAGAAATAAAAAAAAAATAAAAGAGAGAGAGAGAAAAATGATAATTTTCGGGTTTAGTGGCCAACTAAGTCTGAAATCGGTTTTGGTAGCCCACGAAGCCCGAAATCGGATTTGGTGGCCCACTAAGCTCGAAATGGGGATTGGTGGCCCACCAAACCCGATTTTTGAATTTGTTTTCTTTATTTCTCATTAAAACCGACATGCGCAACATTAAACTAAATTATTGTTTATGAATTACACTATCAATTTTTAGATAATCATAACGTAATCTTTGTCCAAGATGATACTTATTAGCTAGAACACTTTGATCATATATTGCTTCAATGATTATCAAAGCTTCCCATTATTGTGCACCCTAAGTTCAATCAACCATTAAAGCATAAAAAAAGAGATCATTTCTGATGTCAACCAAGTCACGACAAGAAACAAAAAAAACTAAAATATACAGAAAGAGAAAAATGATAATTTTCGGGTTTAGTCACCAATTAAGCCCGAAATCGTGTTTGGTAGCCCACGAAGCCCGAAATCGAGTTTGGTGGCCCGCCAAACCTGATTTTTGAATTTTTTTTTCATTTATTTTTCATTGAAACCGATATGCACAACATTAAATTAAATTATTGCCTATGAATTACACTATCAATTTTTAGATTATCATAACATAATCTTTGTCCTACATGATACTTACTAGCTAGAACACTTTGATCTTATACTGCTTGAGTGATTATCAAATCTTCCCATTATTGTGCACGCTAAGTTCAATCAACCCTCAAAACATAAAAAAAGAGATCATTTCTGAGGTCAACCATGTAACAGCCCACTTTCTCAGGGCATGTTATACCTTAGGAAATTTGGGTCTTATATATATATATATTTTTTCTATTCATTACATTATCCCGAAATTCCCTAAGGCCAATCTAGTGTTTAATTTACACACTAGAGATACAATTTACAAAGCAGAAGCTGAATCGAACCTGCTCATGGCAATATATGCATGAATAACTGGACAAGTATTTATTACAAACGTTGTTACATAACCTTCGAAAAGTAAAACAAATGTACATAATCCTTAACTATTCATATCACAACATAACATGGCACATTTCCTCATTTCCTGACGTCTCGCGTCACCACACATCATCAATCTCGAAATCATTTCTGCAAGTCCCGACTGGAACGTTGAATGTTCCAGGGGCGAACCCAAGTTAGATGATGAACCATCTAAGTAAGGGTACATAATGCTATGTCATGAGTGTATGCAATGTCTTTCCTCGTAGGTGTCAACTGCACCCCTCATGCTACCTACCATTTTAGCGGCCACCTCTTTCGAAGTCGGGGTGTATGGGTGCACCCTTGGTAAGGCAGCGGTGCCAGTTCGTACTCCCTACGGCCTCATATGCGTGTGATCAATGACATCAACGTGTAATCATGCATTTCATAATTGTAACAGCCCGTTTCTTCAGGGCGTGTTATACCTTAGGAAATTTGGTCTATATTTTTTTTTTAATCATTACATTATCCCGAAATTCCCTAAGGCTTATCTAGTGTTTAATTTACACACTAGAGATAAATACAATTTACAAAGCGGAAGCTGAACCGAACCTGCTCATGGCAATATATATATGATTAACTAGACAAGTACTTATTACAAACGTTGTTACATAACCTTCGAAAAGTAAAACAAATGTACATAATCCTTAACTATTCATATCATTACATAACATGACACATTTCCTCGTTTCTTGACGTCTCGCGTCATCACATATCATCAATTTCAAAATCATCTCTGCAAGTCCCAACTGGAACGTTGAATGTTCCAGGGGCAAACCCAAGTTAGATGATGAACCATCTAAGTAAGGGTACATAATGCTATGTCATGAGTGTATGCAATGTCTTTCCTCGTAGGTGTCAACTGCACCCTCATGCTACCCACCATTTTAGCGGCCACCTCTTTCGAAGCCGGGGTGTATGGGTGCACCCTTAGTAAGGCAGCGGTGCCAGTTCGTACTCCCTACGGCCTCATATGCGTGTGATCAATGATATCAACGTGTATTCATGCATTTCATAGTCATGTATGCATTCTACGTGATAGATACATATCAGGGCATGTCAATATGATGAAAAACACTTTCGAGGAAGTACCACTTACCTTTTAGAGCTTATTGGGCTACCTCGTAATCCGTGTCTTGCCTCGATTTGCGTGCCAACCTCAGAATTTGCACCAGACACCTCAACTTTGACCTAAAAGCATCCTAATCACCATAGGCATTTAAATAAATATTAAATCCTATTTTTCCATAATTTCTGGCATTTTCTTTAATTTTTCCTCTATTTCTTCCTATTTTTCCTCAATAATTCCAAATTAAACATTTCTAGAAATATTTTCTCAAATATTTCACTACGACAATTCATAAAATAATATTTTAAAATTTCTAAAATTTTCTAGAGAATTTTACTCACCTTGACTTAGCATCTCCGATTTCCTCGATTTGCGTGCGATATTCCCGAAAAGCGTGCCCGAGCTGATTTTCTTACCAAAATCTCCAGGATATCACTAAAACATAATTCTCTATTTTCTAGAATTTTTTTTGGAATTTTTCTAACATTTTCTCTATTTTTTCTAATTTTCCTTTCTTCTTTTTTTTTTCCTACCTTTCTCTTATTCATCTTCTTCTCCGCGCCTCCCCTGCAACCCACCTTCTTTCCATTTCTTCTTCTTCATTTTCTTCTTTCTTTCTTCTCTTCTTTTCTTTTTCTTCTTCTTCTTCTTCTTTTCTTCTTCTTCTTCTTCTTCTTCACCGCGACAGCCCTTGTAACTTGCGACTTCTTCACCGAGCACACACGCACAGTGCGCATGGCTGCCTCGCGCGCGCCTGCTCCGCCCGACGCCTCCTTCGCGCACGCTCGTGCGCTGCCTCGCTGCCTTGCGGCCCATCACGCGATCAGCCAAGCCCACAATGCTGCCTGCCCTGCTTCTTCTTCCCGAGCTTGCGTCGGCTTGCTCTTCGATCGCCATGGCCGATTGACGAAGTTCTGGCCGCCTCTTCGTGGCTGCTCGTATGCTCTGCGAGTGCCTTCTCGCGCCGTCGCTCACTGCCCAGCTTCATCGCGGCTGCCTCTGTGGTGATCGTTTGCTGGAGCTTGCGGTCATGGCTGCCGCAAGCTGGTTGCTTCCAGCTCCTTCACGACCCAGCTTTCTCTCTCTCTCTCTCCTTCTCGATCTCACTTGTTTGGTGCTCCTCCATCGCTCAATTCACTGCCTATTTATAGGCGGCCTCAGCTTGCTCTCCACACACTGTTGCATGCTTGCCTGCTACGCATGACATTTAATACGAAATCTCTACATTAATTGCAGATTAATTTCATACGCCACCTATCCATGATTCATGCTGCCATAATCTCAATTTGCAGCCCCAAATTTTTGGTCATTAATGCTTCACATACACCTCACGAAACCAGTACAGGCCACCACGCACAGCACATTTATTACATATATATATATATAATTACATTACTATATATGGAAAATTAATTTAAAAATTATACATTAAACCCTCAATTTCATCATTATTTCACTGGTGCATATTTCTAATTGAAGCTTCGACCTTGAACCTCAAATTAATTTGTATTATAACACTAAAATTCCATAATTAATAATCCAAATCTTAGCTTAAAATGATAATTTCGCCCCAGTGTCTTCATCGGGCTATCGTTTAATCCCGAAACCACTGAAGGATTGCTTACCACGCAAAACCGGAGCCCCCCTAGGGTTCCGTTAATTTTTCAGGAGTCTCCTACGATGATTCAGTTTTACAGCTTAAATGGCAGCTGTATTTTAGCTGTACCGAAAATCATTCCGAATTCGATTTCTTTCGATACCATAAATCCTATCTCGATACGCTCGTCGATACCATATAATTCTCCTTGGACAATTTCTCTCTTAGGCATTTTCTGTAGTTGATTCGGTACTTAAAATTGCTATAAAAATCAATTTTCGGTGTTCTAAACTTATTAAAATTACGTGGCAACGTTATACGAATATGGGGTATTACATTCTCCCCTCCTTACAAAAATTTCGTCCTCAAAATTTGCCATATATCCTAAATCTCAAAATTTCATCATTAACACCTGACTAATCAATTAACCAATGCGCATATCAAAATTTGAACCCTTGATTTGACCATGCTCCTCAACCCATCGACAAGTTCACTTGTCAATGATGCATTATATTCACATAACTCGGTCCTTGGGCTAAGAATCTCCGCTCGAACTCCTATCTTAGTCGGTACTCACATCATTATCATGAGCCTGCGGCTCTCATATCTACATTCTCAATTTTTAATCTCAATATTTCTTTAATTCTAATTTCCTATGACGTCATCTATTTTGAATCAATCGATCGTACTTTGATAATACCTAATCTTGACACAAAGTCCCTGGTCTTGATACATCTTAACTTTTATCAAATTGATTCTCAAAGAACTACTTTTATGTCGTCAAACTATTTCACGTACCCTTGGATCCAAAAACATCAAAAATATACGTCATCACATATCATTGAAACTAGCTATGCCTTACCTTAGATCATCTCAAACTTAGTCATTGCTTAATCTTTACTTGTGCTAATCTATTTGAGATTTCTATTATTTACTCATTCTTGTAGGTATTCATCTCCAAATATAATCTCAAATATCTGACAATTGACCACAATCATTTGCTAATCAAGAAATTTTTATTAATAGATTATATTTGTCTCCAAGACTTCCTTTCGTAACTTAACTTTTAATATTGACTGAAATCTAACATTGTCTTCCGAGTCTCTCAATATTAATATCCTTGCATCGCTTGCTTATTTGTTACTTGGTCACCAAGCTAATACCTATTTATCCATATACCCATAACTTAAATAACTCTTCGTGCTTTTTGAAGTGATCCCCAAATAACATTTTATATCATCCTTTAATCCTCAAATTACTCTTCTAGTAATAACGTTTTATGTCAATCATGCTTGATCTTTTTTTTTTTGGAGCTATTTACTCAAGTTACCGGCCTTTGCTTGAACTAACCTCTACTCAAAACATTTGGCTCCTCTCTCAAAGTCTACCGGGATATCTGACTTTTTGGAACTTTCAATCCTTGATCTTGACTTCACGTTCCCGACATAGAGCCTCATGCTCTCATCATTTCTTTCTCGATTGGCTCACGACCTAGCAAGTCTCAGTCTCAACATTTATCGTGATGTTTCCTAACATTATCCTCAATGTTACCAATATATCCTCGACAGACACAATTACCACATGACTTCAATGCAATTGGTACTTTGGTCAAATCATTAAATCATGATTCCATTTTCGATTTTTGAAATGTCTCATCCCTCGGTCACACATCGATCGCAATTACCCCATCCTCTTACAACTGTTTATAATTTATCAAATTTGAGGTAAACATATCGACTCTTAATTATCACCTCTTCCAAAGCTCAATAATTTTTCGTCCTTATTCAAGCTACTCATAACTAAGCATCTAATAATCTCAAGCTATTTATTGACGATTAAGAAATAATCATATTAAATCTTCCGATAGCACATTCTAATATTTCTCTCACTTTCTCACGGCTTTTCATTGTCCATAAGTGTCTGTACCACATATTGATAGGCTTCTTATTTTCATAACTTGCTTACATTACTTTAGTGATCGTCTAGCTACACATCTCCTAATTTGCCTACTAAGGTTATCTAGACTAACCGTTTAGCCCAACAGGAGTTCCATTCTCCCAAATCGAAAAATTTCCGATCTCCAATAGATTTCGATCTATTACTAACATCCTAACACATCTGTCATTACGTGTCTCTCTCAAGCACACCAAAGATTTCTCAAATACACCTATCCATAACCATCTCGCTAACTGGAGTAGGTAGGTACTTACGTCTCTTTGGTAATTCTTAGGAAAATTCTTGAAAATTCCAAATTGATTCATCTTTGAAGATCTTTATTCAGATCACGTTACCTGGTTCCAATTATTTCCTAAAAACAACTGAATCTCAAATCCCGATGACTCTTTATCGAATGATACTTTAAACCTCAAATAACGATTCAGGTTTCCAGACTGACGCACAAGGTATAGCTTATTCACGAGTCTTCTCTAACAGGCTTGCGAATCCTTAATCATACTAAACCGTAGTCACAACCTCTGTTGAGTACGATCTACAAATAACTCTTCTTCGAATTGAGATTGCCGTCTCACAACTCATCATCAAAGTTTTGAACCAGACACGCTCTATTATCTGAAATCTCATTTACCAAGAACCCACTGACTCTCGCTTTTCGTTCTCTAGGCCCAATTGACTATTGGCACACGACCATCTCATTGTCTTACACCGAGGTATTCTATTCTTTGAGCCTCATACTGTTCGTCGTGTCACCCTATTCCCAGGATGACCGCGAACCCTGATACAATTCTTTAAGTAGGACACTCAGTCCATATTCAATCTATTTCATTTCGGGTTGATTCTCTGGCCTCGATCAATCACAACTAGTGGCACACCTCGCTCCTAGACCATTGGGACTTAGACCCATACAAGGTACAGACCCTACTGGGTTGTCCCAGATTTTCAGCATCTGATCGTCTCCCAGGCAGTCTGACATGATGCTTCGATCGACGGGCTTCCCGTACCTTATCGCAAGCCATCCCTCAACCATCTGCACGTGGGTCCCTAGATCTAGATCTATCACTGAGAACACCGAACCAGTAGTGTCATCATGCTGCTAGGGTTCTTATCCCGTCCTTGCGAGTCACATTGGTTACACCACTGCCAGCTCATTAATTCATACGCTATCATTTGACCATCTTCGGTCTCTCGCTTAACTTAATTCGTCGAATCTCTGATCTACACATCCTATTTTTGAGATACTAATTGATACTCGAAATACTTATAATTTGATCCTTACTTTTTAACTAGGTCTTGCCACATTAGACTAATCATTCATGATTCGATCATCCTTAATAACCACAGTTACCCTATCATGTCACGCCAGGATTCGACTAATAACCTCAAATCAATAGTCTCTAAATCTCTCGGATCCATACTCACGGTTTACCGAGTCAACCTTACATCCGAATCATATCGTCAAATCCTAACATCAATAGCTAGATTATCTCGAACGGGCGTTTTATTGCTTAACAAGATTAGATCCTCAAGTCAATAACCTCTAAGACTTCAATCGACCATTCCCTAATCTCCAAATAGGGATTTCATTTTACGAACCCTTAGTTTCTTTCCCCTGAGTCTCCACTTTGGGTTTCTACTAACTGGCTGTACCAGATTCTCTCCAAATTACTATTCCCTAAACTCCAAATAGGGTCTAATCAACTTAAGCTCTGATACCAAGTGCAACAGCCCGTTTCTTCAAGGCGTGTTATACCTTAGGAAATTTGGTCTATATTTTTTTTTTAATCATTACATTATCCCGAAATTCCCTAAGGCTTATCTAGTGTTTAATTTACACACTAGAGATAAATACAATTTACAAAGCGGAAGCTGAACCGAACCTGCTCATGGCAATATATATATGATTAACTAGACAAGTACTTATTACAAACGTTGTTACATAACCTTCGAAAAGTAAAACAAATGTACATAATCCTTAACTATTCATATCATTACATAACATGACACATTTCCTCGTTTCTTGACGTCTCGCGTCATCACACATCATCAATTTCAAAATCATCTCTGCAAGTCCCAACTGGAACGTTGAATGTTCCAGGGGCAAACCCAAGTTAGATGATGAACCATCTAAGTAAGGGTACATAATGCTATGTCATGAGTGTATGCAATGTCTTTCCTCGTAGGTGTCAACTGCACCCTCATGCTACCCACCATTTTAGCGGCCACCTCTTTCGAAGCCGGGGTGTATGGGTGCACCCTTAGTAAGGCAGCGGTGCCAGTTCGTACTCCCTACGGCCTCATATGCGTGTGATCAATGATATCAACGTGTATTCATGCATTTCATAGTCATGTATGCATTCTACGTGATAGATACATATCAGGGCATGTCAATATGATGAAAAACACTTTCGAGGAGGTACCACTTACCTTTTAGAGCTTATTGGGCTACCTCGTAATCCGTGCCTTGCCTCGATTTGCGTGCCAACCTCAGAATTCGCACCGGACACCTCAACTTTGACCTCAAAGCATCCTAATCACCATAGGCATTTAAATAAATATTAAATCCTATTTTTCCATAATTTCTGGCATTTTCTTTAATTTTTCCTCTATTTCTTCCTATTTTTCCTCAATAATTCCAAATTAAACATTTCTAGAAATATTTTCTCAAATATTTCACTACGACAATTCATAAAATAATATTTTAAAATTTCTAAAATTTTCTAGAGAATTTTACTCACCTTGACTTAGCATCTCCGATTTCCTCGATTTGCGTGCGATATTCCCGAAAAGCATGCCCGAGCTGATTTTCTTACCAAAATCTCCATGATATCACTGAAACATAATTCCTTATTTTCTAGAATTTTTTCTGGAATTTTTCTAACATTTTCTCTATTTTTTCTAATTTTCCTTTCTTTTTTTTTTTTTCCTACCTTTCTCCTATTCATCTTCTTCTCCGCGCCTCCCCTGCAACCCACCTTCTTTCCATTTCTTCTTCTTCATTTTCTTCTTTCTTTCTTCTCTTCTTTTCTTTTTCTTCTTCTTCTTCTTTTCTTCTTCTTCTTCTTCTTCTTCTTCTTCTTCTTCTTCACCGCGGCAGCCCCTGTAACTTGCGACTTCTTCACCGAGCACACACGCACAGTGTGCATGGCTGCCTCGCGCGCGCCTGCTTTGCCCGACGCCTCCTTCGCGCACGCTCGTGCGCTGCCTCGCTGCCTTGCGGCCCATCACGCGATCAGCCAAGCCCACAATGCTGCCTGCCCTGCTTCTTCTTCCCGAGCTTGCGTCGGCTTGCTCTTCGATCGCCATGGCCGATTGACGAAGTTCTGGCCGCCTCTTCGTGGCTGCTCGTATGCTCCGCGAGTGCCTTCTCGCGCCGTCGCTCACTGCCCAGCTTCATCGCGGCTGCCTCTGTGGTGATCGTTTGTTGGAGCTTGCGGCCATGGCTGCCGCAAGCTGGTTGCTTCCAGCTCCTTCACGACCCAACTTTCTCTCTCTCTCTCTCTCCTTCTCGATCTCACTTGTTTGGTGCTCCTCCATCGCTCAATTCACTGCCTATTTATAGGCGGCCTCAGCTTGCTCTCCACACACTGTTGCATGCTTGCCTGCTACGCATGACATTTAATACGAAATCTCTACATTAATTGCAGATTAATTTCATACGCCACCTATCCATGATTCATGCTGCCATAATCTCAATTTGCAGCCCCAAATTTTTGGTCATTAATGCTTCACATACACCTCACGAAACCAGTACAGGCCACCACGCACAGCACATTTATTACATATATATATATAATTACATTACTATATATGGAAAATTAATTTAAAAATTATACATTAAACCCTCAATTTCATCGTTATTTCACTGGTGCATATTTCTAATTGAAGCTTCGACCTTGAACCTCAAATTAATTTGTATTATAACACTGAAATTCCATAATTAATAATCCAAATCTTAGCTGAAAATGATAATTTCACCCCAGTGTCTTCATCGGGCTATCGTTTAATCCCGAAACCACTGAAGGGTTGCTTACCACGCAAAACCGGAGCCCCCCTAGGGTTCCGTTAATTTTTCAGGAGTCTCCTACGACGATTCGGTTTTACAGCTTAAATGGCAGCTGTATTTTAGCTATACCGAAAATCGTTCCGAATTCGATTTCTTTCGATACCATAAATCCTATCTCGATACGCTCGTCGATACCATATAATTCTCCTTGGACAATTTCTCTCTTAGGCATTTTCTGTAGTTGATTCGGTACTTAAAATTGCTATAAAAATCAATTTTCGGTGTTCTAAACTTATTAAAATTACGTGGCAACGTTATACGAATATGGGGTATTACAATAATCATGTATGCATTCTACGTGGTAGATACATATCAGAGCATGTCAATATGATGAAAACATTTTCGAGGAAGTACCACTTACCTTTTCAAACTTATCGGCTATCTCGATACTCGTGCCTTGCCTCAATTTGTGTGCCAACCTCAAAATTTGCATGAGCCACTTCAATTCAAGCCTCAAATCATCCTAATCACCATATTTATTCAAATAAGAACTAAAACCTATTTTCCATAATTTTTGGCATTTTCTATAATTTTCTCTCTATTTCCTCAATAAATCCAGATTAAATATTTCTAAAATATTTTCTCAAATATTTCACTATGAAAATTCATAAAATAATATTCTGGAATTTCTAAAATTTTCTAGAGAATTTTACTCACCTTGGCTTAGTATCTTTGATTTCCTCGATTTGCGTGCAATATTCTCGAAAAGCGTACCCGAGCCATTTTTCTCACCAAAATCTCCGGGGTATCACCGAAACATAATCTCCTATTTTTCAGGATTTTTCTAGAATTTTTCCTCATCATTTTCTTATTTTTTCTTCTTTTTCTTTCTTTTCTTTTCTTTTTTTTTCTTTTCTCTTTTTTTTTTCTTTTTCTTTCCTATTCTACTGTTCATCATCTCCTTCCCTTGTCCGCGCGCGCGACCCTGCAACTCCCTTCTTCTTCCTTCTTTTCCTTCTTCTTCTTCTCTTTTCTTCTTCCTTCTCTTCTTCTTCTTCTTCTTCTTCCCTTCCTGCGCGCGGCTTCCGCGCACCAGCCACCGCGCGACCACCTGCAACTCGCGGCCGCCGCCACTTGGCCCTCAGCTGGCCGCCGCTCGGCCTTCCTTCGGCCGCCTCGGACCATCACCGAGCCGCACATCACGCCTGCGGCCGCCATTGGCGGCCTCCCCTGCCTCGTGCCCAGCCACGAACTCGTGGCTTCTTCACCGAGCACCCATGCACAGCGCGCATGGCTGCCTCACGCGCACCTGCTCCGCTCGACGCCTTCTTCGCGCACGCTCGTGCGCTGCCTTGCTGCCTTGCGGCCCGCAACGCTGCCTGCCCTGCTTCTTCTTCAACCGAGCTGCCATGGCCGCGACTTGCAGTTCGCGGCCATGGCCGCTTGCTGTTGCCACCATTTGGCTTCAGCTCTCACTCTCTTCCTCTTTCTCGATCTCGCTTGCTTGGTCTCTCTCTCTCTCTCGCTTGATGCTTCTCATTCAGCCGAACCCCTGCCTATTTATAGGCGATGGCTTCACGGAAATATCACTGTAAATTGCTTGCCCACCACGCATGTCATTTAATGTGCAAATCTTCACATTAATTGCACATTAATTGCTCCAAAATTCATACGCCACCTATCCACAGTTCACGTGGCCAATATCTTCCATTTGCAGCCCCAAATCTCGTGGCCATTAAAAGCTTCTCAGAAGCTTTCCAAGCACACAGGCGCACATGCATACTTATATATATATATAATTATTTTATTACATTTAACATATATAAAAATTATATATTAACACCAATTTTTTTTACCTTAAATTCATTAGAATAATTATCTGATTACAATAATATTTTCGAACACTGAATTAATCGACATTTCGATACTGAAAACACAAAATTAATAACTTTAAAGCTTAGTCGAAAATGACGATTTGCCCCAGTGTCCTTACCGAGCAATTGTTTCATCCTAAAACCACTGAAGGGTTTCTTGTTAAGCAAAATCGGAGACCCCCTAGGGTTCCGTTGATTTTTTGGGAGCCTCTTACAACGATTCGGTTTTACAGCCTAAACGATAGCTGTATTTTTGCTGTACCGAAAACTGTTCCGAATTCGATTTCTTTTGATACCATAAATCCTATCTCGATACGCTCGTCGATACCCTATAAATTTCCTTGGACAATTTCATTCTTAGGCATTTCCTGTAGTTGATTCGGTACTTAAAATTGCTATAAAAATTAATTTTCGGTGTTTTAAACTTATTAAAATTACGTGGCAACGTTATACGAACATGGGGTATTACAAACCAAGTCACGGAAAGAAATAAAAAAAATAAAAAAGAGAGAGAGAAAAATGATAATTTTCGGGTTTAGTGGCCAACTAAGCTCAAAATTGGGTTTGGGGGCCGACGAAGCCGGAAATCGGGTTTGGTGGCCCACTTTGCCTGAAATAGGGATTGGTGGCCCACCAAACCTGATTTTTCAATTTTTTTCTTTATTTCTCATTGAAGCCGATATGCACAACATTAAACTAAATTATTGTTTATGAATTACACTATCAATTTTTAGATAATCATAACATAATCTTTCGCCAAGATGATACTTAGTACCTAGAACACTTTGATCTTATATTGCTTGACTGCTTATCAAATCTTCCCATTATTGTGCACCCTAAGTTCAATCAACCCTTAAAGCATAAAACAAGAGATCATTTCTAAGGTCAACTAAGTCACGGAAAGAAAACAAAAAGTAAAAAAGAGAGAAAGAGAAAAATGATAATTTTTGGGTTTAGTGGCCAACTAAGTCTGAAATCGATTTTTGTCGCCCACGAAACCCGAAATTGGGTTCGGTGGCCCACTAAGCCCGAAATAGGGATTGGTGGCCCACCAAACCCGATTTTTGAATTTTTTTTCTTTATTTCTCATTAAAACCGACATGCGCAACATTAAACTTAGTTATTGTTTATGAATTACACTATCAATTTTTAGGTAATCATAACGTAATCTTTGTCCAAGATGATACTTATTAGCTAGAACACTTTGATCATATATTGCTTCAATGATTATCAAAGCTTCCCATTATTGTGCACCCTAAGTTCAATCAACCATTAAAGCATAAAAAAAGAGATCATTTATGATGTCAACCAAGTCACGACAAGAAACAAAAAAAATAAAATATACAGAAAGAGAAAAATGATAATTTTTGGGTTTAGTCACCAACTAAGCCCGAAATCGTGTTTGGTAGCCCACGAAGCCTGAAATCGGGTTTGGTGGCCCGCCAAACATGATTTTTGAATTTTTTTTTCATTTATTTTTCATTGAAACCGATATGCACAATAGTAAATTAAATTATTGCCTATGAATTACACTATCAATTTTTAGATTATCATATCATAATCTTTGTCCAACATGATACTTACTAGCTAGAACACTTTGATCTTATATTGCTTAAGTGATTATCAAATCTTCCCATTATTGTGCACGCTAAGTTCAATCAACCCTCAAAACATAAAAAAAGAGATCATTCCTGAGGTCAACCAAGTCACGAAAAGAAATAAAAAAAATAAAAAAGAGAGAGAAAAATGATAATTTTCGGGTTTAGTGGCCAACTAAGCTCGAAATTGGGTTTGGGGGCCGACGAAGCCGGAAATCGGGTTTGGTGGCCCACTTTGCCCGAAATAGGGATTGGTGGCCCCCCAAACCTGATTTTTCAATTTTTTTTCTTTATTTCTCATTGAAGCCGATATGCACAACATTAAACTAAATTATTGTTTATGAATTACACTATCAATTTTTAGATAATCATAACATAATCTTTCGCCAAGATGATACTTAGTACCTAGAACACTTTAATCTTATATTGCTTGACTGCTTATCAAATCTTCCCATTATTGTGCACCCTAAGTTCAATCAACCCTTAAAGCATAAAACAAGAGATCATTTCTAAGGTCAACTAAGTCACGGAAAGAAAACAAAAAATAAAAAAGAGAGAAAGAGAAAAATGATAATTTTTGGGTTTAGTGGCCAACTAAGTCTGAAATCGATTTTTGTCGCCCACGAAACCCGAAATCGGGTTCGATGGCCCACTAAGCCCGAAATAGGGATTGGTGGCCCACCAAACCCGATTTTTGAATTTTTTTTCTTTATTTCTCATTAAAACCGACATGCGCAACATTAAACTTAGTTATTGTTTATGAATTACACTATCAATTTTTAGGTAATCATAACGTAATCTTTGTCCAAGATGATACTTATTAGCTAGAACACTTTGATCATATATTGCTTCAATGATTATAAAAGCTTCCCATTATTGTGGACCCTAAGTTCAATCAACCATTAAAGCATAAAAAAAGAGATCATTTTTTATGTCAACCAAGTCACGATAAGAAACAAAAAAAAAAATAAAATATACAGAAAGAGAAAAATGATAATTTTCGGGTTTAGTCACCAACTAAGCCCGAAATCATGTTTGGTAGCCCACGAAGCCCGAAATCGGGTTTGGTGGCCCGCCAAACCTGATTTTTGAATTTTTTTTTCATTTATTTTTCATTGAAACTGATATGCACAACATTAAATTAAATTATTGCCTATGAATTACACTATCAATTTTTAGATTATCATAACATAATCTTTGTCCTACATGATACTTACTAGCTAGAACACTTTGATCTTATATTGCTTGAGTGATTATCAAATCTTCCCATTATTGTGCACGCTAAGTTCAATCAACCCTCAAAACATAAAAAAAGAGATCATTTCTGAGGTCAACCAAGTCACGGAAAGAAATAAAAAAAATAAAAAAGAGAGAGAGAAAAATGATAATTTTCGGTTTTAGTGGCCAACTAAGCTCGAAATTGGGTTTGGGGGCCGACGAAGCCGGAAATCGGGTTTGGTGGCCCACTTTGCCCGAAATAGGGATTGGTGGCCCACCAAACCTGATTTTTCAATTTTTTTCTTTATTTCTCATTGAAGCCGATATGCACAACATTAAACTAAATTATTGTTTATGAATTACACTATCAATTTTTAGATAATCATAACATAATCTTTCGCCAAGATGATACTTAGTACCTAGAACACTTTGATCTTATATTGCTTGACTGCTTATCAAATCTTCCCATTATTGTGCACCCTAAGTTCAATCAACCCTTAAAGCATAAAACAAGAGATCATTTCTAAGGTCAACTAAGTCATGGAAAGAAAACTAAAAATAAAAAAGAGAGAAAGAGAAAAATGATAATTTTTGGGTTTAGTGGCCAACTAAGTCTGAAATCGATTTTGGTGGCCCACGAAACCCGAAATCGGGTTCGGTGGCTCACTAAGCCTGAAATAGGGATGGGTGGCCCACTAAACCCGATTTTTCAATTTTTTTTCTTTATTTCTCATTGAAGCCGATATGCACAACATTAAACTAAATTATTGTTTATGAATTACACTATAAATTTTTAGATAATCACAACATAATCTTTGTCCAAGATGATACTTACTAGCTAGAACACTTTGATCTTATATTGCTTGAGTGATAATCAAATCTTCCCATTATTGTGCACGCTAAGTTCAATCAACCCTCAAAACATAAAAAAAGAGATCATTTCTGAGGTCAACCAAGTCATGGAAAGAAATAAAAAAAAAATAAAAGAGAGAGAGAGAAAAATGATAATTTTCGGGTTTAGTGGCCAACTAAGTCTGAAATCGGTTTTGGTAGCCCACGAAGCCCGAAATCGGATTTGGTGGCCCACTAAGCCCGAAATCGGGATTGGTGGCCCACCAAACCCGATTTTTGAATTTTTTTTCTTTATTTCTCATTAAAACCGACATGCGCAACATTAAACTAAATCATTGTTTATGAATTACACTATCAATTTTTAGATAATCATAACGTAATCTTTGTCCAAGATGATATTTATTAGCTAGAACACTTTGATCATATATTGCTTCATTGATTATCAAAGCTTCCCATTATTGTGCACCCTAAGTTCAATCAACCATTAAAGCTTGTGAGAGGAAATGAATTATTTTTCCTAAATTGGTGATTAAATGGTCGTAGAATTTGGATGGCTTGGATTAATGCTTGGAAGATAAGATTAGTGTCTGGAGATGACACTTGGCAAAATCTTGTTCAAGTAAATTGTGGGATTTAATTAAATCTAAATGGTGATGGAAGATATCCATGCATATAATGACATAAGTGTATATGGGAAGTGATGCATGTGTATGTATGCCCATGGTAAGTCTTGAGAAGATATGTATGTGCATATGTGTGTGGATATTTTATGGATGCATGGATGATGAAAAAGGAAACTTTTAGCCCATGTGAGTGTAATCATTATGGGCCATGTGGGTGTAATCATTATGGGAAATAAAAGAATATGAGAATTGAGTGAAATTAGTCACTCATGATAGATGGGTGAAAATAGTCCAATTTAAATAATTGGAAAGTAAAGAAAATTCAAGGGATGGGATTTAGCCTTGGAATAAGGAAATGATCCAAGGGCCATCTTTGGTTTTGAAAATTGGGAAAAGAGTGAATAAAATAAATCCAAAAGAAATTGGATTATATCACTCAAGTGATGAGCTTGAAAATTGTCCAAATAAAATAAATGGATAAGAAATCTATTTATGGGTTGGAAGACCAAAATGATCCAATGGTGAAAAATTTGTCTTGGAATTGGAAAGAGATCCAATGGTGGGGATTATGTCTTGAGAGCATGGGAATTTAAATAATTCCAAATGAAATTGGAAAGTTGTCTCTCATTAATGAGTGAAAATGGGAGAATTAATTAAAAGAAAAAGATATGTAATTATGTCTTTCAAGTGTGATGTAGGAAAATGGTCAAGATTAAATAAATGAGACTAAATGGAAATTAGTCTTTCAAGGTGCTTGTCATGAAATTAGTCTCATTAAATTAAATGAGAAAGGATTGAGTTTGAGTGGCTAAGATCTACTCTCTAAAAGTAAAGAAAGATGGATGGACAAGATCTAGTCTTCCATTTGGATTTTCAAGACAAGAAAGCAAATCAAAAGGAAAAGAAAAGAGGGAAGTTGGGAGAGAAATTAGAGAAGTCTCTCATGAGCCTAAGAAGAAGAGAAAGAAGAAAGGAGGAAGAAGAAGAGCATGAAGCCTAGAGGAGTTTGAGAAAAATATGGGAAGTGGTCATGGAGGCTTGTTGGATCCCTTGGTGAAGCTTAAGGATCCATGAGGAAATGAGGTGTTGGAAGATGCTTTGGAAAGGGATTTGGTACATGAAAGTGGGCTAGGAGCATAGAAGAAGATCATGCTTAGCCTATGTAATTTTTGGTTGCCATGTAAAGGTTGCGTATATCTTTTCTTTTGTTGGTTTGTATGAAGCCCCTCATCGGTAATTTGGGGCAAAAATGATGTATATTTAATAAAATGAGATTTTACAAAATTTGGTGATTTATGGACTTTTGGAGAGTTGGGAAAAAGAAGTGCCAAGTTGCAGTTTTTTGAAGGTTGCAGGGGCAGCAGGCAGCTGGCAACAGTGGGGCGCACAGACGAAAGCGGGTGCGCGGCAGGAGGCCAGCGCGCAGCAGACGAGCGTGGCAGGCCCGTGGCCATGGCCAGCCACGCGGCTGTGGCCCAGTCGGGCCTGTTTGGGCCCCGGACCGCCGTGGGGCCCTCCAGCTGATTTTTTTTCCAAAAAAAAATAATAAATAATAGAAATAAAGAAAAATAAAAAGAGAAAATTTGGAGAAATGTCGGAAAAATTCCAGAAAAATTGGAAAAAATTCTAGAAATTATTTTGGAGCTCATAGAGCGTGCCGGCATTGAAAATGTGAGTCACGGTGTTCGAGAACCCAAAAATTAATTTTGATTAAAGGTTATTTGGAAGATTTGGGCAGCAATTTCCACAGATTGGAGGATGATAAGCGTGAAAAATCCCTCGAGATTTGGGAAAATGATGAGATGCTTGGACGATTATTTAAGGTAAGCATGAAGTGTAATAAGTTCGAGGCCGGTGAATTGATTTTTGAATCGAAGGGACTTTGGGAAATTTAATAGAAATTCAATTAGGAAATTTAAAACTTTAGATAGCCTAAAGTCGTTTGCTGATCTTGGATAAGCGAAGGGACGGACGAAACCTAGTTCCCACCTAGGGTGTTTCCCTCTGAAACATAGTCCACCCTTCTAAACCGGGCATTGGGCGAGGAATCTGGGTGATTATTCGCCGGTAACACCTGTAAGTGGGAGCGGGGCGTTACAGATATTGAGTGGTCTGGAAAGCCCAAACACCAATTTTGAGAAAATGGGCTAATAAACTACAGAAAAAGGGTTCGAGTACTGAATAAACTGCCGAATCGACGACAGGGAATGCCTTAGGACTTAGATGCTCAGGAAAGAGGGTGCGATATTGATGAGCATTCCAAGACATGATTTATGGTGTTAAAAGAAATTGAATCTGAGATAGTTTTTGGTATAACGAAAATACAGTTGTAAAAACTGAATGGTTAGGAGAAGGTCGAATGGAATATCAGGGAAGGCAGAGGGGCCCTGAGGTGGTTCAATTTTGCGTATGGGCCAACCCTAAGGTGATGTCAGATGAAATAAATGTCCCGTGCAGGCGTAGGGACGAAATTAATTTTTATCGAGTAGTGTCTAGTATTAATTTTACGAATATTAAAGGGGGGCTTGCAAGTTTGATGGTTTTAATGGGTTTCCTGAAATTTAACAAGTCTCAAAGGGAATTAAAAGAGATTGAAGGGTTTATGATGCAATTAGTACATAGTATAATATGTAAATAGTACAATTATATGATATAATTATATATGTGTGTGTGTGTGTAAGGTATGCGTGAAGCATGGGCAAGCTACAGGGGAATGGATTTGATTTGGACTGAAGTGGATTGAGGGAATGGAGGAGCAGGTGGTATGGGGCGTCTGTGATCAATAGAAGGGGAGAGAGAGAAATAGAGATTAAGAGAGAGTGATCGAGAGAGAAAGGAGTGATGGAGGAATGGCTGAGAAAAGGAAGCGGCTGGAGAAGGAGGAAGAGCAACGGTTGGTAGCAACGACGGCGAGCGGCAGCTAGCAGCGAAGGCGGCGGGCGGCCGCTGGCCAGTCGAGGCCGGTGACAGCGATCGCGGTGGCCGGCGGAGGCAGCCAGGACCAAAGGGGGAGCTCATGGCGGGCAGCCATGGCGGATGCACAGGGAAGAAGAAGAAGAAGAAAAGAGAAGAAAGAAGAAGAAAAAAAGAGAGAGAAAGAAAAATGAAGAAATAGGAGGCAGTCTAGCAGCAGCAAGGGACGCGCAGGAAGGAGGAGAGAAGAAGAAGAAGAAGAAGAAGAAGAAGAAGAAGTAAAAAAGAAAAGAAAAGAAAAGAAAGGAAAAAAAGAAAAGAGAAAAAAGAAAGGAAAAATGGAAGAAAAATAGAAAATAAAAAAGGGAAAGAAGGAGAGACCCAGCGGCCATGGCGGATGTGCAGGAAGGAGGAGAGAAGAAGAAGAAGAAGAGAAAAAAAAAAGAAGAAAAGAAAAAGGAAAGGAAAGAAAGAAAGAAAAAAGCAAGAAAATAGAGAAATAAGGAAAAAAGGGTGGAAAATTCTTGAAAATTTCAGAAAAATATCTTGAAGTCTATGTTGATGAATCGTGTTGAAGTTTGCTCCAAAAGAAGATCATGGTGCGAAAATTGAGGCTTGATTGCTATATAGAAGAATGTCGAATGGCTTCGCGGGAAGGTCAGTTATCTTCGAAAATTCTTTCAAAAATTTCAGATATATGAGAAGGACATTTTAGAATTATTGATCTTGAGAATTGGAAGAAAAATGCATGGATAATATTTATTTTGATTTTGAGGTATTTATTGCTGGAAAATTAAGGAGAAAATAAGAAATAAATAGAAAATAGATTCTGAAAATTATGAGGATTTTTCTGAGAACTTGGAAAATTTCTATGGAAGGTTTGGTGGTCCAATATTTGGAAAGTACTGAGAGATGATATTTATTTTGATTATTTGGGAGAATATACGGGGAAATTATAAGAAATTATGGAAAATAGAAAAAAATGAAAAAATATTGATACTATTTAAATAATTGTGGCTTTAGTGAATCTTGATTGCGGTGCTTGGAGTCCTTGTATTTTTTGAGGGTCAATACGCGAATCGAGGCAAAATCTGACATTATTTGAGGTGAGTGGTTTCAGCCGATTTCATATAAATGTTTTCCTTGAAAAATTACCTTATGGAAGTCATGTTGACATGTTTTGGTATGCCATGCACCATGTAGTTGCATGTACATGTGATGAGAATGATTATGCATCTATTCACGAGATTTTATTGGGCTTACATTTGCATTGTGGTACGTTTGGGAGCACGAACAGGCATTGCTACTCTTCTCGGCCTAGTGTGATGACCGGTAAGATGGAGAGTAGGCGCAGGCTTGAATGGAGCAATATGCTCAAGAAATGTTTTTATCATGAAATGTTTTTATTAAAATTATGCCTCGACGGCCCAAACCAGGATTATGAATATTTGCATTGTGGTACGGTTGGGAGCACGGACAGGCATCGCTACTCTTCTCGGCCTAGTGTGATGGCCGGTAAGATGGAGAGTAGGCGCAAGCTTGAATGGAGCAATATGCTCAAGAAATGTTTTTATCAATAAATGTTTTTATTGAAATTATGCATCGTCGGCTCAAACCAGGATTATCAACATTTTGCATTAGATGCACGATCATGATGTGAATGATGCGCCCTCACTTAGATATCAATATTTAACTTGGACTTTGTCCCTGGAACATTCAAATGTTCCAGTTGGGGCTTGCGGTGATGGTACAGGAAAAGGCAAAAAGTGACGTCATAGCACGTCAAGGAATTTGGCATTCAAATTCTCATGTAATTTCGATATTTCCTTTTGTCATGAGGATTCAGCTGCGATGCACTCATGTTGAGAAACTCATGTACTCTTGTGAGATGTTTTGTTAAGAACTCATGTATTAGTTGTCATGTATGAATGAATGGATGTTACTCCTATGATATGCGTTAGGTTCGATTCTGCTACCGCTATTGATGAGATACTTAATTAAGTATGATTGATGTATGACGGGATGCATCTGTGGATGGATATTTTGAGAATTCTAGAAATAATGGATTGGAGTTTTGTTTCAAAAAAAAATATTATTATTAAATTTCTAGCCCAGAATTTCCTAAGTTATAACACATCGGAGAGAGCGGGGTGTTACAGTTGGTATCAGAGCGAAAATCTAGAAACTCAAGGATTTTAGGATTTGTAATATGTGAGGTCTAGAAAACTCTGTAGAAAGTTGCGGAATCAAATTTTTGTGGATTTAGAAGCTTGCAAATTTTGAGGTTCAGAGGATTTTTGTAGATCCTTGAGAATTTGAGATGGGAGAGCAATGGTGGGAAGGCACAGTAGGTTATCGACCGACGATAAGAAGTCGTCGACTGGTCCAGAACAGTCGCCTGAATCCTTTAGTTTGTCAATTGTCCAACTGGGCTGACTACCTGAGCCCCCTGCTAGTGAGAAGTAATAAGGGTTGGTGTTATGCTTGGAATATAATTATTTGAAATTGGGTGTCGGATGACAAGGTAATTCGTCTAGATCGTTGTCAAAAAGTGAGAGTAACCGATGAAACTGCCCTTACTTATGGTGTCATGATGGTTCGAATTTAATGAAGTCAAGCGTTGGAGATATCCTAGATTGTTCCCTTGAAACTGAGGTTTTGTGTGTTGGGATTGTATGCTTATTGAGGTGGCACCCAAAAGTAGGATTGGAAATGCCACAAGAGGATATCAAAGTGAGGTTAAATTTATTTGATTGACTATTGCAGGATGTGGTGAATGGGGCTAAGGATTATGAGGTTTGTGATGTAGGGGTGGCGGCATTGTGACTGCATACATGAAATGAGATGGGATGTATCTAAGAGTGCTATGTTCGTTCCCCGGAATAGGCATGTGATATGATGTGGACTTGCTTAGGAAATGTGTTTTCCCAGAATAAGCGAGCATGGGGATGTGTGATTCCCGAACTTGGCCTTAGGGGAAGTGATAGAATTGAGCTAATGTGGTATCCACCAAGAGGGGGGTGAATTGGTATAAAAAAAATTCTTTTGGAAAGTGAAAATATTTTTATGTAAAGAGGAAAGATTATGTGATCTTTTTGATGATTACACAAAGTCAAAAGTGCAATGATGCAAACTTAAAAGAAAAAGAATAAAGAGCAGTGAAGACACAGATTTATAGTGGTTCAGCCTTCCAAACTTAATCCACTACCTTAGTTATCCACTAAGGATTTTTAAAACAAATATCACTATCAACCCCCTACTCAATATGAGCAGGTCCTCTAATCCTTGACTACGCAAAGTACAACCTCCCAATTTAATGGGCCCTCTAGTTACAGCTAGGAAGAAATACAAACAATGAATTAGAGAATCTAAGAGTACAACTCTTAGTTACAAATTTCTCTCTTTAAATAAATAAACGAGGCTTAAAAGAAATAGAATAGTATAAATCAAAGCCTCTTAAATGAGAGTACAGAGAGAAAAGAAGTAAAAATCGATGTAACAGTGAAGGCACGATAGTTCAAAATGTTCAAATAGTTTTCTCAGCAGCCTTTAATGCATCTTCAACCACCTATTTATAGTTGATGGTGGGTATGTTTGAAATTTGGATCGTTGTGGGTGGTTGGCGAGCATTTAATGCACCAAAAACTAGCCGTTATAAAATCTGTGAAACATAATAGTCGACAGAAGAAAAGATTAGTCAACTATTTTTACAAGTAAGACTAAGAATAGTCGACAGACATATACTGATAGTTGACTATTTTTAATACAAAAATCAAATAGTCAACAGACATACTAGAATAGTCGACAGTTGCTGAAATGAGAAGAATTTTTTTGAAATTTATGAACAAAAATAGTCGACAGATCAGAAGGCATAGTCGACTATTTTTACTCGATAGTCGACAGTTGCTAAAATAGTCTACAGATGCTTGAATAGTCGACAGAACATTAAAAATAGTCGACTATTTCAAAGCATAGTCAACAGAATGATCCTGATAGTCGACTATCCTATAGAAAATCTTGAATTTTTAATACATCCTTATTTGATTCTGTTAGAAACTCATTTTGATTATCTTTAAAGCAAGTTGAGATTGTCAAAAGTATAATTTGAAACAAATTAATCTTAACAAGCAAGTTGAGATTATCAAAAGTTAAAATTTGAAACAAATCAATCTTGACAAGCAAGTTGAGATTATCAAAAGTTTTAATTTGAAACAAATCATTCTTTCATCCATACTCAATATTTCATATCTTGCTTTAAGACTCAATATTTCATTCTTTCTCATTCATATGATCCATATAGTAGAAATTGATTTTCATATAGTCATTATCAAAACTATTTTAATACTAAGAGTGAAATATCAGGAAGAAATTAACTCTGGCTACCGACTTGATTGTCGATTTCGTATGCAGGCTATTATGCACCCCAGTGATCATAAGCAATTGGCTTGATGTGATTATCCCAAATCTTGCCCCTGTTGCTAGCAGCATTGAAACGGTGGTAGTCACCCTGAGACATCTAGAAATGTAAGTTGGTCCCTAAATTAAAAGGAAGCCAATGTGAGAATGATATACCTAAGTGTTCTAAATACGCGTGGATAATGTTGTGTGGCGTCTTCTTGAAAAGACAAGTCCTAGTGTTGAGAGAAAATAGGCGTGATTTTTGAAAATAACTGATGGGTTTAAAATGAAAGACATGAGTCTTTGAATTTATTTCGAGTAAAATATTCGATTGAGGAATAGTAAGCTAAGCTATGATAGGCATACGATATGATTGACGATAACTCGGTGTGAGATTGGGAATTTCGATACCCTTGGGATTTCGTTTGAGATGATTAAGAAAGGATAGGATTACCTCATGTTAGACCTATTTCGAGTATCGAGGCTTGTGTATTAAGGCTATCGTCCTTAGATGAGGAATTTGGCGTTGCCATTGTGCCCTAGCTAGTGGTATTGTTGTAGATTGCATAGAAGTTCTTATGGATATTTCGATATGATATGGTTATCAGGTTTGATCTGCCAAATGACCAAGGTTTTGTCTCTATCAAAGTAAATTATGAATATGTATGACCTTGGTATAGGATATAGCGACTATAAAACTATTTTGATCATTAAATTGTTTATGATTTTGGTGGATTATGATTATATAATTATTTAAAAGCCCCAACGTGTAGAATTGTCTGAGGATATGATTCTTGGCCTTGGGGTTTGTGGATCATATGATTTTTGGGGTGATTATTAGAGTAATGATGATTCAAGGGTTTAGAGTTTTTGAATGTCCCGATGGGATTTGGTGGTAGGTGTATGTATGGGATCTAGATTATTGTATATGAGGTGATTGTGGGAATTGATGGCCATGAGAACTTGATTTAAATGTCTAAGATCTACTTTGAATAGTTTCGATTTTCGATGACTTGAGGAGATGGTCGACGGAATTCGATGTATGGGATTTGGATTTTTGGGTATAAAGTTTCCTAATATAAATTGTGGACATAATCATTTGAAATGATGGACATTTTTGCGCCAGGTCAATCGACCATTCCTAATATATACCTAGACTTATTTGGGGTCAAGAATTATGAGGTAAACTTATAGATTTAAAACCCTTGGAATAATGACTTGAGGGTTGAATAATGATCAAGAAATCGTGAGTGAAGAATTAAGCTCAACGACATGCAAAGAACTATACTTTAGTCACGATATGAGTAACATAAAATCTTAGTGGTGATGATTTGGATTATGAATGCACCAGTCGTAATTATGAATTTGGTGAATAAAATAATTATTGCTATTATCTTCCCCGAATTGAGGATTTATACCATAACTGTAAAGGGCTAAGGCACACATTAAGTTTGATGTGTTGAGGTCATTCTAAAGGACATTCAGGCTATGATATGATGATTACAAGTGTTAGTGATGTCTTTTGCACTAGTGGCGTTCGTAAATTTCATGAGTTAGATGCCCAAACCATATTTGGAGAAGAATATATATACGAAAGTGATAAAAGAGAGGGGCTAACGCAACTCTCGAGAGTAAGACAAGGAGTTCAGCATGGCAGGGACTAAAAGTGTCGTGGTAATACCACTGGTTTGTTGTGGTGGATGAAAGAGTAAGAAATGATTGAGTGAGATCTTGTGGTTCGATAATAAATCGTATAATGAGGTTTCTTGTTAGAGAATCTTAGCATGATCGTGGTTAGAGACGGATTGTGATTGATCTAGTAAATTGGGATGGTGAACCCAATGTGTCAATGTGAAACATAGGTTGATTGGAAGAGTTGGCTAAGGATCTTGGATGTTATGCTAAGTAAGGCTGTGGAAGGCGAGATTTACAAAAGGAGATGGAAGCTGACCCTGAGATGGGAACGGTGAAGAGGGTAAAAGTCCCATATATATAGAGACCACTAGACCTATGGTGCGAATGAGATAGGCTAAGCATGTGCTTAAGGCACGGTTGTGAAATCTATGAAGCGTACATTTGTGTAGTCGAGTGTTAATCCTTAACGGGTCAATGTGATAATGAGGAGGCATCCTCAAGTGACACTGGACAGGATTCCAGTTGGCGACACAAGATGGATGGCGATAGCGTCGGTGATGGTAAGTGGTGAGTATGAAATTCGAGGACTATGAACATAAAGCCCTGTTGATTTCCCGTGTATGCTGCTAGTATGAGGTTCAACGAAATCTAGTGACCAAAATCGGTTGGATTAAAGGAGGAGATCCAAAGTTTTAGTATGGTTAGTTGGAGCGGGGATTTGTGACTCGAATAAATGTTACTCCAAAGCAAAAAAAAATTAATTATGGTAGTTTCAAGTGATCACAGACGTCAGAGTAGGAGGATGAGACCTACAGCATTGAGTGGAAGCGAAAATTCCATAGTCGTGAGCCAGGTGATAAGAGTGGGGATAGATTATGTAACAGTCAGAGATGACTAGTACAGTGACTATAAGAATACTATGTGGGTTGCGAGCTCGACAGTTTGACTAGATCTAATCGAGTGGATTTGAGTAATGCAATGAATGTTGAGGGTGAATTGGGATTTCACCAATGGGTAATAAGAGCTCGGATGAGTAATCTATGAGACGAGATTGATCGTCATGAATAGGGTTTCAGTGCTAAACTGTAACCAAATCTTTATCAAGAAGTGTTCGATATTAATTATGGAGAAAATCAAATTTTGAAGGGCTTAAGAGTAATTAAAGGGATGTCTTACAATATTAATTAGCGTGAAGGGCTAAACTGTAATCTTGGCAAGGTCCTCAAGTGGAATTAATAGGAAATGATGGGTTAATATGTAGATCGTATATTATATATATATATATATGTGTGTGTATGTAGATGTGTAGACAACGAAGGTGTCATGGGATTTGGGGAGGTTTGGTAAACTTGGAAAGACTGATGTTTGATGGATTTGATGAGGTTTGACAAAGTAAGGGATTTGGTGAGGTTTGATGTTGGAAAGACTTGATGTGACTTTAGTTAATATATGGTTTTGGATGATAAAAGCCATTCCAATTTGGCTTTGAGTGATTTTGGGAGATTCTGAAAATTTCGGGAGTTATGATTTCAGTTCAAAATTTTGAGGACGAAATTCTTTTAAGAGGGGTAGAATGTAATACCCCGTATCACATGGTGTCAGAATAAATGATTTCTAATTATTTTAAGAAGGATATTAAGTGGTCTGGAAAGCCCAAAAACCAATTTTGAGAAAATGGGCTAATAAACTACAAAAAAGGGGTTCGAGTACTGAATAAACTATCGAATTGACGACAGGGAATGCCTTAGGACTTGGATGCTCAGGAAAGAGGGCGCGATATTGATGAGCGTTCTGAGACATGATTTATGGCGCTGAAAGAAATTGAATCTGAGATAGTTTTTGGTACAACGAAAATACAGCTGTGAAAACCGAATGGTTAGGAGAGGGTCAAATGGAATATTAGGGAAGGCAGAGGGGCCCTGAGGGTGGTTCAATTTGTTTATAGGCCAACCCTGAAGTGATTTCAGATGAAATAAATGTCCCGTGCAGGCGTAGGGACGAAATTAATTTTTATCAAGTAGTGTCTAGTATTAATTTTACGAATATTAAAGGGTGGCTTGCAAATTTGATGGTTCTAACGGGTTTCCTAAAATTTAACAAGTCTCAAAGGGAATTAAAAGAGATTGGAGGGTTTATGATGCAATTAGTACATAGTATAATATGTAAATAGTACAATTATATGATATAATTATATATATATATATATATATGTGTGTGTGTGTGTAAGGTATGCGTGAAGCATGGGCAAGCTACGGGGGAATGGATTTGATTTGGACAGGAGTGGATTGAGGGAATGGGGGAGCAAGTGGTATGGGGCGTCCGTGATCAATAGAAGGGGAGAGAGAGAAATAGAGATTAAGAGAGAGTGATTGAGAGAGAAATGAGAGATGGAGGAATGGTTGAGAAAAGGAAGCAGCTGGAAAAGGAGGAGGAGCAATTGTTGGCAGCGACAACGGCGAGCGGCAGCTAGTAGTGAAGGCGGCGAGTGGCCGCGGGCCGGGCGAAGCTAGTGACGGAGACCGTGGTGGCCGGCGGAGGCAACTGCGACCGGAGGGGGAGCTCACGGCGGGCAGCCATGGCGGATGCGCAGGGAAGAAGAAGAAGAAGAAAATAGAGAAAGAAAAATGAAGAAATAGGAGGCAGTCCAGCAGCAGCAGGGGACGCGCAGGAAGGATGAGGGAAGAAGAAGAAGAAGAAGAAGAAGAAGAAAAGGAGAAAAGAAAAGAAAGGAAAAAAAGAAAAGGAAAAATGGAAGAAAAATAGTAAAAAAAAAAAAGGGAAAGAAGGAGAGACCCAGCGGCCATGGCGGACGTGCAGGAAGGAGGAGCGAAGAAGAAGAAGAAGAGAAAAAAACAAAAAAGAAGAAAAGAAAAAGGAAAGGAAAGAAAGAAAAGAAAAAGGGAAGAAAATAGAGAAATAAGGAAAAAAGGGTGGAAAATTCTAGAAAATTTTAGAAAAATGTCTTGAAGTCTATGTTGATGAATCGTGTTGAAGTTTGCTCCAAAAGAAGATCATGGTGCAAAAATTGAGGCCCGATTGCTATATAGAAAAACACCGAATCGCTTCACGGGAAGGTTAGTTATCTTCGAAAATTCTTTCAAAAATTTTAGATATATGAGAAAGACATTTTAGAATTATTGATGTTTAGAATTGGAAGAAAATGCATGGATAATATTTATTTTGATTTTGAGGTATTAATTGCTGAAAAATTAAGGAGAAAATAAGAAATAAATAGAAAATAGATTCTGAAAATTACGAGGATTTTTTTGAGAACTTGGAAAATTTCTATGGAAGGTTTGGTCATCCAATATTTGGAAAATAATGAGAGATGATATTTATTTTGATTATTTGGGAGAATATAGGGGGAAATTATGGAAAATAGAAAGAAAATAAAAAAATAAAAAATATTGATACTATTTAAATAATTGTGGCTTTAGAGAATCTTGATTGCGGTGCTTGGAGTCCTTGTGATTTTTGAGGGTCGGTACGCGAATCGAGGCAAAAGCTGACATTATTTGAGGTGAGTGGTTTCAGCCGATTTCATGTAAATATTTTCCTTGAAAAATTACCTTATGGAAATCATGTTGACAGGTTTTGGTATGCCATGCACCATGTAGTTGCATGTACATGTGATGAGAATGATTATGCATCTATTCACGAGATTTTATTGGGCTTACATTTGCATTGTGGTACATTTGGGAGCACGGACAGGCATCGCTACTCTTCTGGGCCTAGTGTGATGGCCAGTAAGATGGAGAGTAGGCGCAGGCTTGAATGGAGCAATATGCTCAAGAAATACTTTTATCAAGAAATGTTTTTATTAAAATTATGCCTCGTCGGCCCAAACCAGGATTATGAATATTTGCATTGTGGTACGTTTGGGAGCATAAACAGGCATCGCTACTCTTCTCAGCCTAGTGTGATGGCCGGTAAGATGGAGAGTAGGCGCAAGCTTGAATGGAGCAATATGCTCAAGAAATGTTTTTATCAATAAATGTTTTTATTGAAATTATGCCTCGTCGGCCCAAACCAGGATTATCAACATTTTGCATTAGATGCACGATCATGATGTGAATGATGCGCCCTCACTTAGATGTCAATATCTAACTTGGACTTTGTCCTTGGAACATTCAAACGTTCCAGTTGGGGCTTGCAGTGATGGTACAGGAAAAGGCAAAAAGTGACGTCATAGCACGTCAAGGAATTTGGCATGTAAATTCTCATGTAATTTTGGTATTTCCTTTTGTCATGAGGATTCAGCTGCGATCCACTCATGTTGAGAAACTCATGTACTCTTGTGAGATGTTTTGTTAAGAACTCATGTATTAGTTGTCATGTATGAATGAATGGATGTTACTCCTATGATATGCGTTAGGTTCGATTCTGCTTCCGCTATTGATGAGATACTTAATTAAGTATGATTGATGTATGATGGGATGCATCTGTGGATGGATATTTTGGGAATTCTAGAAATAATGGATTGGAGTTTTGTTTAAAAAAAAATATTATTATTAAATTTCTAGCCCAAAATTTCCTAAGTTATAACACACCGGAGAGAGCGGGGTGTTACACAACTGATCCCACTCTATCCAGAATCTCAAACAACCCAATGAAACGTGGACTCAGTTTACCTGTCAACCCAAATCTCCGAATACCCCTCCTCGGAGTCACACGGAGCCAAACATGGTCACCGACTGCAAACTCAAGCATGCACCATCGCCGATCTGCATAGCTCTTCTGCCTACTCTGGGCTCTCTGCATGTGGTCTCTGATGGTCCGAATCTTCGCCGTGGTCTGCTCGACCAATTTCGGTCCCATCAAGCCTCTATCTCCTGGCGACTCCCAACAAATGAGTGATCTACATGGACGACCATAAAGTGCTTCATACGAAGGCATCCCAATACTGGCCTGGTAGCTGTTATTATATGCAAACTTTGCTAAAGGCAAATGATCATCCCAGCTACCTCGAAACTCCTGAACGCACGTTCTCAGCATATGCTCCAAAATCTGAATAGTGCGCTCGGTTTGGCCATCTGTTTGAGGATGAAATGCAGTACTGAATCTCAACTGCGTCCCCATAGCCTCCTGCAAACTCTGCCAGAAGTGAGATGTAAATCTCGAATCTCGATCTGATACAATGCTGGAAGGAATCCCATGCAATCTCACAATCTCATCCGCATACAAGGTCGCCAATTGAATCAGAGAGAATGTCTTCTTCATTGGCAAGAAGTGAGCAGACTTCGTCAGTCTGTCCACAACGACCCAAATAGCTTCATGGCTTCTCCTGGTCCGCGGCAAAACCAGTGATTAAATCCATGGCCACACTGTCCCACTTCCACTCAGGAATGGGTAATGGCTACAATAACCCTACAGGCCGCTGGTGCTCAGCCTTGATCTGCTGGCACACTGAACACAAAGCTACAAAGGCTGCGATATCTCTCCTCAAGCCATCCCACCAATAATACTGCCACAAGGTATGGTACATCTTCGTCACACCCGGATGAATGGTGTAACATGACCTATGGGCCTTTGATAAAATGCTCTGCCTCAACTCGGCATCCTCTGGCACACAAATCCTACCTCGATACAATAAGAGACCATCACCTCGCTGGCTATACCCATGAAATGCAAATCTCACCATATCTGCCATGATCAAAGACAACAATCTATCACTAGACTGACGTGCTTGACTCTGCTCCACTAGATCTGAGCGAACCTCCAAATGAGCACAACACACCCAAGACCCATCCTCAACAGGAGTAATGGATAGCCCACTAAACTGCTCCAAGAGCTCCCACTCGTGGGTCATCATCATAGCCATCACTACTCCTTGTCGACTCAATGCGTCTGCCACCACATTGGCTCGACCTGGATGGTACAAAATGTCACAGTCATAATCTTTCAACAGCTCAATCCAACGTCGCTGTCGAAGATTCAACTCCCTCTGTAAGAACAAATACTTCAAACTCTGATGGTCAGTGTACATCTCTACCTTCTCTCCATATAAATAATGCCGTCATATCTTCAAAGCAAACACAACTGCTTCCAACTCCAAATCATGGGTCAGGTAGTTCTCTTCATGTCTCCTCAACTGACGCGAGGCATATGCAATAACTTGGGCATCTTGCATCAAAATGCATCCCAACCCTGAATATGAGGCATCACTATATACAACAAATCTCTCACCTGGCCTCGGAATGGCAAGAATAGGAGCTGAGGTTAATCTCGCCTTCAACTCTAGGAAACACTGCTCGCAAGCATCAGACCACTCGAACTGGACTCCTTTCCTAGAAAGGCGAGTCAATGGTAGGACAATACGAAAAAATCCCTCAATAAATCTCCGGTAATAACTGGCCAATCCAAGGAAACTACGTACCTCAGTCACTGTAGTAGGTCTAGGCCACTCCAATACTGCCTTGACCTTCTCCGGATCCACAGAAATACCCTAACCGGATACAATATGCCCCAAGAAATGGATCTGATCCTGCCAAAAATCACACTTACTGAGTTTCCCATATAGCTGTCTCTCTCAAAATCTTTGCAACACCATCCTCAAGTGCATAGTATGAGTCTTCTGATCGGGTGAATACACCAGAATATCATCAATGAATACAATCACAAAACTATCTAGGAAATCCTAGAATACTCGATGCATCAAATCCATGAAGATAGCTGGGGCATTCGTCAGCCTAAATGGCAATACCGTGAACTCATAGTGTCCATAGTGAGTCCGAAAAGTAGTCTTTGCTATGTCCTCATCTCTCACCCGAATCTGATGATAACCAGACTGCAAATCAATCTTTGAAAACACAGATGCACCTTGCAACTGATCTAATAGATCATCTACTCGAGGAAGAGGATACTTGTTCTTTTGAGTCATCTGAATCAACTGCCCATAATCAATACACAATCTCATAGAACCATCTTTCTTCCTAACAAAAAGCATAGGTGCACCCCACGGAGAAGTATTGGGTCTAATAAACCCTTTTTCTATCAAATCCTGCAACTGCCTCTTCAATTCTTTCAACTCACTCGGTGTCATTCGATAGGGAGTACGAGAAATAGGCTGCGTGCCTGGCAACAACTCAATGGGAAAATCAAGCTATCGTGGTGAAGGTAATCTAGGCAAATCATCAGGAAAAACATCAAGATACTCTTGCATTATATGGATCTTTGTAGGCTCCATCCTCTGGCCTCCACTCACAGATGCAACCCAAGCCAAGTAGCCCTCATAGCCCTGTCATAATAGATCCTCCGCTCTCACCACCGAAATCATCGGAGTAGCATCCATGGGTTTAGTCCCTTGGAATACTAACGCTAACTGACATGGCACCTCAAAGGAAATCTCTCTCCTATGACAATCTACTCTGGCACCATGACGGGCCAACCAATCCATCCCTAGGATGATGTCAAAGTCACGAATATCCAAGACTATCAAGTCTCCAAGACACTCTCGGTCATCTATCATAAGAGCGCAATCATGCACCACCTTATGGCTCCTCAAAACAACACCACTAGGAGTAGTCACCACCAACTGGAAAGGCAACTGACAAACTAGAAGTGGAAGATGACTAACTACCTGTGGAGCAATGAAGGAATGAGTGGATCCCGTGTCAAACAATACCCGAACATTTGAATCATAAAAAGAAAGGATACCTTGCACCAACTCAGGACCCTGCTCAGCCTCGGCAACTAAAACTGCAAAAACTCGACCTTAAGGGTCTGTCTGGAACTACTGACTGGGTAGGCACTATCGGTCTTGTAGCTGAAGAAGCTGTACCACTCTGCATCCCGGGAGTAGGCAGTCTAAAAGCTCGCCTGAATCCTCGTCCTCTACCCTGTTGCTCACTAGAGGGAAACTGGGGCGACTGAGAACACTCGGAAGCTCGATGCCCCCTCTGACCGCATCTATAACATATCAGGTCTGCATCCCTGGACTGCCCTATCCCTGACTGACGACGTGGGCACTCATCACATTTATGTCTAGGCTAACCACAACCATAACACACAATGGTCCCCGAACGACAAGTACCGGTATGTCTCCTACCACAACTAGAGCATACTGGAGGAACGGCTAAACTCTTGCCTAAACATTACTCCCATCATCTCTTCTTGTTGTAGCTCTCCGTCGTGCCTAGGTAGCTCAAGCCTCCTCTAAATCCCCCTCAATAATATAGGCTTGGCGAACGAATGATGGAAAATCTGAGATATATGCCCCTGCCAACGCATGTTGAATCTCCTCTCGAAGGCCCCTCTGAAACTTCGAGGACTTCATCTCCTCAGTATCAATCAATGCCGGAGCAAATCGTGCTAAGGCTGTAAAATCTGTCTCATACTGCGCCACCGTCTGGTCTCCCTGGGTCAACTCAATGAAATCATAAATCTGCTGCTCTCTCATCCAACTAGGGACATATCGCTAACTAAAAGCAGCCTGAAACTCTGCCCACTGGACCCCTCGTCTTGCATATCGTTGACGGGCCATTTGCTACCAGCGCTCAGCATCACCTCTCAACATAAATGTAGCCAATCTCATTGTTGAGGTCCTGAGCACCCAACAGTTTGCAGATGCTTCTCTATAGCAAGCATCCAATCCTCTACAGTCCCTGCATCAACACCACCACAAAACTCAGAAGGGCGCAAAGACATGAAGTCCCTCATCAACTGCATCTCCACCTGCCTATCCGATCTCGGAGGCTCAGGTACACTCGTCTGCTCGGCCTGACCCTGGCCCTGCTGCTCAGGTTCAGCCCGATCTTGATCCTCGCCTTGACCCCGGTCTGCCACCAAGGTCTGCACTGTTCGCATCATCTCAGCTATAGCATTACGCATCTCTGCCATCTTCTGCTGCCACTCGCCACCAAGTGGCATAGGATCGCCAGCTCCAAAAGATGACTGGCCACTCTCCTGACCTCGCAATCTACCTCTCTGACCACTCATCGCCTGCACACATATGATTCCAGGTCATATAACTATCCCACACAACTCACACGACTTGACTCAACCACAACTTCCTATGGGTGTACAGAGACTCGTCCCTAATGGTTCCAAGTGTGCAATTTCCCGCTCTGATACCACAAATCTGTGACACCCCCACCCTAACTACCCTGGCTAGAGGCAGCTGAGGAAGGGCGTCAAAAATATAGGTAACTGCCGAAATCAGCACAACCTGGAAGCTTGGCCCAATAAACACGCAAAATTGCAACTGAGACTATCAAAAGGGAAAAGCCACATCATGCATATATAATAAACATCAGCGATCCTGGGATTTAATATGATACACAACCCAAGATGCCGGAACAACCATACACAAAATAGTATCAGGGCCCCCAAAACCTATATACACAGGGTAACTATATACAAAATGCAAAATATCCAAAATAAGGCTGGGGCCGACATAAGACTGCTCTGTACACCCTTTAAGTTGCGCCAAGCCTACTGGAATCCTCACTTACTATGCTCTTGCCACGACCTGGAATAATGCAAAAGTAAGGAGTGAGTCACAAGACTCAACAAGCATAAATAAGGAAATACTTAACAAGAAATAACAATAAGAGAGAATACCCCAACCCCAACTCAGTACAATAATAAAGTATAGAAGGGGTATATACTCATACACAATATCAATATGATAGGGCAACTCTCACTATCACATAATAATATAGAGGGTGCAATGCAAGTATGCCAATATGTATCAAGGCGCCACGCGCCACTACCAAACGCCAGATGATAGCATGCATATTTATGCTATATTTTGGCATTTCACCTCAATCTTATTACACAATTTGAAGTAATTTTGCTGATCTTTCATTGTTTCTATTTTATGATACTTCAAATTGTCCTTACACTATTTTCTATCTGACTTCTATGAATCCAAGCTAGAGAAGTAGCTGGAATAGCCTGAACTTGCTGTTTATGCATTTATACAGTTGTCTCTTCAATGTGGCCTGAAGATATGAATGAAGCTGGGAAGCAATTCAATATAGAAAGGCCTGGAGCATACCATCAGGATATGTTAGAGGAGGTTACAATCATCGAGGAGCCTAAAATCGTTGATTTTAAGCGTCTGTTAGAGCTAACTAATTACAGTGAAAAGGGGTCTTCTCAGTTGGCATATCTTGTGAAAAACTGGGAGTATAAGCAGGCAAATGCTGTACGACTTCTCAGAGAAGAGCTTGACAGCCTTACTAAACAAAGGCTGGAATTTGAGCTCAAGCAGTTGGAGATTTTGGAGCAACATCGTTTTGAGGAAGAAAGCTATGGTGGTGATAAACGCCCGGTTTCTATATTGGATGATGTTTACGACATTTGGCCTAAGGTTCCTCGGAGGAGAAATGATGTGGCTGTTCAAAACAAAGGACTAGAGATAGATGCCGAGTATGATACTATTGTATACTGGAAGCAGCGAGCCATGCATTTAGAGAAATTGTTGGAGGCTAGCATCCAGCAGGAGCAGATTTGGGCTGCTCGTTTTTGTTGTCTTGGGCTCATATCTGTTGGGCTAGGCTAGGCCCAACCCTAGCCTTCCTAGGTCTTCATTTCTTGGCCATGTATTTAAGGCCTCTTAGCACTTATTTCCAGAAGAGATTGGGAACAGATAGAGAGGAGAATTCTGGCCGTTTTTCTGATTGTAGCATTTTTCTGTTTTCTCCATTTTGTGTCCATTTTGTCTTCCTTGCTCCAATGAAAGGCTAAGGCTATTGTAACTGGTTGTGTATCTTGAACCCTTGTGGAATCTGAGTCCCGGATGAACTACAAAAACCTGGTTTGTTTGTTTGTTTTAATCTTATTCATTTCCATTTGGTTTAGTTTGAACAGATTTTGGAATGCATGAAGTTCATGGCAGGTTTGTGTGAATTTACATGGACTCATTTTCTGTTAAATGCTTAAGAGAATAGAGTGTTGTAGCTGGTTGGTATAACATCTCGGAAATGAATATAATGTGCTTGAATGGTTGTTCTTGCATAGCTTCGGATGGGTTGAATAGAGAATGAATGGCTGCATTTTGTTTATAAGAGATTTCTGTATTCATTTTGTTGTTCCAACCATTCTAATCCTTGGACGGTTGTTGGGGATGCTTTGAGTTTGATATCCGGATGTTAAAAGCATCTAACAAACCAAGATCTATAGATTGGACAAGGAAGATTTCACAAAGGGGACAAATACACAGCTGGTTGCATTTCATTTACTGATTTTCATCTATCCTTATTTGTTTTCTGTTTTGTTATTTGGTTTTCTGTCAAAACCAAATAACAAGGAATTGTTTGAAAAGAACCTTGTTTTAAATTTTGAAAAATGTCATTTCATGGTAGAACAAGGAATTGTTTTAGGGCATGTTCTGTCTAAGAAGGGTATAGAAGTGGATCGGTCTAAGGTTGATGTTATTGCTTCGTTGCCTTACCCCACCTCTGTGAAGGAGGTGCATTCTTTCCTTGGCCATGCAGGATTTTACAGGAGGTTCATCAAGGATTTTAGCAAGATTGCACTTCCACTTTCCCACCTTCTCCAGAAAGAAGTGACCTTCCACTTTGATGAGCAGTGCAAGCAGGCATTTGAGGAACTGAAGAGTCGATTGATTTCTCCACCCATCATACACCCACCCGACTGGGAGTTGCCCTTCGAGTTGATGTGCGACGCCTCCAACTTTGTAGTGGGTGCCGTCCTTTCCCAGCGGTTGGAGAAGAAATCCCATGTCATAGCCTACGCTTCGCGTACATTGGATGCGGCACAGTTTAATTATACCACTACAGAAAAAGAGCTCTTGTCTATTGTTTTTGCATTGGATAAATTTAGATCCTATTTACTTGGTTCTAAAGTTATTGTCTTTTCTGACCATGCAGCTCTTAGGTACATCTTAAAGAAGCCTGATGCTAAACCTCGTTTGATAAGGTGGATGCTCTTGCTCCAAGAATTTGACATTGAGATCAAGGATAAAAGTGGAGTAGAGAACTTGGTAGCCGACCACCTCAGTCGCATTCCTTCTACCTCAGATCCATCTGTCATGGACTCCCAGCCTATCAGGGATGATTTCCCAGATGAGTTATTATACCACATTCATGGTGTTGAGCCCTGGTATGCTGATTTGGTAAATTATTTAGTTGCTTCTGAATTACCTGCATATTTTAAGAAGGAATAGCTAAATAAATTTAAGAGTCAGGCTCGGTATTATGTGTGGGATGATCCCTATCTGTGGCGCATGTGTAGTGACCAGGTCATCAGGAGATGTGTGCCTGACCATGAGTTTGCATCTGTCTTAAATTTTTGTCACACACTTGCATGTGGTGGTCACTTTGGTCCCCAACGTACAGCTAGGAAAGTCCTAGATTCTGGATTATATTGGCCTTCACTCTTTAAGGATTCATATGAGTTCTGTAAGAATTGCACACGTTGCCAACACACATGCACTATATCACGTAGGAATGAAATGCCTCAAAAACCCTTATTGTTTTGTGAAATCTTTGATGTTTGGGGCATTGACTTCATGGGTCCATTTCCTGTGTCATTTGGTTATGTGTACATCCTGTTAGCTGTGGATTATGTTTCTAAGTGGGTGGAAGCTAAAGCCACCAGGACTGATGATGCTTCTGTGGTTGCAGATTTTGTTCGTTCTCACATCTTTTGCAGGTTTGGCATACTTAGGGCCATCATCAGCGACCAAGGATCCCACTTTTGCAATAGAAAGATAGACACCCTATTTCGTAAGTATGGGGTAATACACAAAGTGGCAACTCCTTATCATCCACAGACTAATGGGCAAGCTGAAGTCTCAAATAGGGAGATCAAGCAGATTTTGGAGAAGACTGTCCAGCCTAATAGGAAAGACTGGAGCATGAGATTAGAAGATGCGCTATGGGCCTACCGCACTGCCTACAAAACCCCCATCGGCATGTCCCCTTTCAGGTTGGTTTTTGGAAAAGCGTGTCACTTTCCGGTGGAAGTGGAGCATAAGGCATATTGGGCGGTGAAGCAATGCAATATGGACATCAGTCAAGCGGGGTCCCAAAGAAAGCTCCAACTTCAAGAGCTTGAGGAGATTAGGATGGACGCATATGAGAACTCACGCATCTACAAGGAGAAGACCAAGGCTGTGCATGACAAGCATATTGTGAGGAAGACATTCGAAGTTGGCCAAAAAGTTCTGCTATACAATTCTAGTCTCAAGTTGATGCCCGGTAAGTTACGTTCCCGTTGGACTGGTCCTTTCATAGTTATTCATGTTTTTCCCTTTGGTGCAGTTGCAATCAAGGACGAGTCCAATGCAAAGCAATTCACAGTGAACGGGCAGCGACTTAAGCCATTCTACGAGAGCTTTCAGGAGCATATTGTGGAGGAGCTGCATCTCCTCAACGCCACCTCCATTTGATACATCAGGCTATTTCTCTCTCCCTAATACTTTACATTTACTTGTCCTATTCTTGGTTGGAATTGTATGTTTACATTGAGGGCAATGTAAAGTCTAAGTATGGGGGGGTAGCATTCTTATTTTTGTAGCAATTTCTTTATCTTTTCATATTTCTTTTTCCTTGGGTCTAGTTGAGTCTGTTTTGTGTGGAAATGCAAGTTAAGCAATTAAGTCTAAAAGAACCCAGCATGATTAGAACTTCAATCTTATCTTCCTTGATTTTGAGTGACTTGGCAATGAGTTTGATTTGATAGATTGATTAGGTAGTCTATAGCCGTGAGGATTTTGAGCCTATTGTTTTTCTTGTGTGTGCATTCACTTATCATGATCTCCACTCTAGAACTTGTTTTGATTCTTGGTTGAGGCTATATTTGTTCATGCATGACTCAAACATGATTAAGGCATTCTTTCTTGTCCCCATTTGACCATTTTGTTATTTTTAAAAAAAAATAAAAAATAATCAATCAATCCCTTTCGCTTGCCACTTAGAGCCATCATTCTTACCCTTCATTTTCATACACCTTTTTGGACATTCCAACCTTAGGAAGAGGAATATTAAGTGCATTCTAGAGAGAGAGATTGAATTCATCAAGCAAGACATAAGGCCAAAGGCCATTTGCATCCATGAAAAAGAAAAGAAAAAAAAAAAAAGAAAAGCAAGCAAAGGATAGAACGATGAGAAGGAGCGTAAAACGCACTCACCTCCTTTTAAAAAAAATGAAATGAAAAAAAAATTGATGAGAAAAAGAAGAAAGCAAAGTTGAGATGGAGCGTAAAACGCACTCAACCGAATAAAGATGCAATGTTTTTCATAATGCTTGGAAATTCTATCTCTTGATCTTGGAGTTGCATGAAATGTTTTCTCGACCTAAGGCATGTTTTCCTTCATTGTTGTCTTTCCATTTCTTTCTTCCCCACATTACAACCCTGAATAAGTCCTTTTGATTTGTGGCATGCATGTGACATGGCTAGTGGAGATTGAGAAGATAAACAAGCTTATGGTAGTGGAATTGTGATTGGGTGAATTTGAGCGAAACAGTCACCACCACCTCTTGATAGATTTTTGAGCATACACTTGTCCTGTGAGAGGCTTCTACTTTTGATTTGTCTTATTGAATGAATTGCCATGTCACTTATTTTCTTGGAAGTAGAGGAAAGATGATCTTTGAATGATGAATTCTTGAAGACTTACCTTGCATCTGATTTGTGTTTTTCCACGTTTTTATTTTTGAGTCATAGAGTCTAGTGTTTTGCCCAGGAGTGCAAAAATATAAGTATGGGGGAGTTGATAGCATGCATATTTATGCTATATTTTGGCATTTCACCTCAATCTTATTACACAATTTGAAGTAATTTTGCTGATCTTTCATTGTTTCTATTTTATGATACTTCAAATTGTCCTTACACTATTTTCTATCTGACTTCTATGAATCCAAGCTAGAGAAGCAGCTGGAATAGCCTGAACTTGCTGTTTATGCATTTATACAGTTGTCTCTTCAATGTGGCCTGAAGATATGAATGAAGCTGGGAAGCAATTCAATATAGAAAGGCCTGGAGCATACCATCAGGATATGTTAGAGGAGGTTACAATCATCGAGGAGCCTAAAATCGTTGATTTTAAGCGTCTGTTAGAGCTAACTAATTACAGTGAAAAGAGGTCTCCTCAGTTGGCATATCTTGTGAAAAACTGGGAGTATAAGTAGGCAAATGCTGTACGACTTCTCAGAGAAGAGCTTGACAGCCTTACTAAACAAAGGCTGGAATTTGAGCTCAAGCAGTTGGAGATTTTGGAGCAACATCGTTTTGAGGAAGAAAGCTATGGTGGTGATAAACGCCCAGTTTCTATATTGGATGATGTTTACGACATTTGGCCTAAGGTTCCTCGGAGGAGAAATGATGTGGCTGTTCAAAACAAAGGACTAGAGATAGATGCCGAGTATGATACTGTTGTATACTGGAAGCAGCGAGCCATGCATTTAGAGAAATTGTTGGAGTCTAGCATCCAGCGAGAGTAGATTTGGGCTGCTCGTTTTTGTTGTCTTGGGCTCATATCTGTTGGGCTAGGCTAGGCCCAACCCTAGCCTTCCTAGGTCTTCATTTCTTGGCCATGTATTTAAGGCCTCTTAGCACTTATTTCCAGAAGAGATTGGGAACAGATAGAGAGGAGAATTCTGGCCGTTTTTCTGATTGTAGCATTTTTCTGTTTTCTCCATTTTGTGTCCATTTTGTCTTCCTTGCTCCAATGAAAGGCTAAGGCTATTGTAACTGGTTGTGTATCTTGAACCCTTGTGGAATCTGAGTCCCGGATGAACTACAAAAACCTGGTTTGTTTGTTTGTTTTAATCTTATTCATTTCCATTTGGTTTAGTTTGAACAGATTTTGGAATGCATGAAGTTCATGGCAGGTTTGTGTGAATTTACATGGATTCATTTTCTGTTAAATGCTTAAGAGAATAGAGTGTTGTAGCTGGTTGGTATAACATCTCGGAAATGAATATAATGTGCTTGAATGGTTGTTCTTGCATAGCTTCGGATGGGTTGAATAGAGAATGAATGGTTGCATTTTGTTTATAAGAGATTTCTGTATTCATTTTGTTGTTCCAACCATTCTAATCCTTGGACGGTTGTTGGGGATGCTTTGAGTTTGATATTCGGATGTTAAAAGCATCTAACAAACCAAGATCTATAGATTGGATAAGGAAGATTTCACAAAGGGGACAAATACACAGCTGGTTGCATTTCATTTACTGATTTTCATCTATCCTTATTTGTTTTCTGTTTTGTTATTTGGTTTTCTGTCAAACCCCCCCCCCTAAACAAACTGTTCTTATATTGGTTCTCATTGTTGGTAGAAGAAGATAAGGCTCCTTGTGAGAGACGACCTAGGGTGCACTTTGCTGCAAACTAGAGAGAGGTATATAGATATCTAATGTAATTCTGGAGTGGTTCGACAACTGCTCGACCACCAGAGGGTGTCCGCCCTGCCAAACTCCTAATCATGGATCACCCCTCATGATACAATCGCACGTGGATAGGTCCCTCGGGCCCCACTAATACCATCCCCATCATCATCATCATGCATAATGTAATGTCATGTGCACCCATAACACATAATCACCATCCACACACACGCGTGGGAATACCCATATATCCATGCATGTCATCATATACATATATGGTAAAACACCTCACAATAACCCACACAAATGTGTCTCAAGGACGCGGAACCATACTCACGCGTCAATGCAGACCCACAATGGTCAACACACGAGGAACAAAAGCCTCCTTGGCAGGGTGAGCAAACCCTGACCATAACCCCATAAAAACGCATCATCCCGCTGAAAGGAAAGTAGGAGGGGAACAAATCCTCCTAACCCAACCAAACATATACACACACCGACCCCACATAGGCTATGGGCCACCATAAGCCTCATATAATAAAAATAAAAGAAGGAACTTGCCTCAACAGCTGGAACTCCTTTATCCAAGTCCAGATTAGCCAAATAAATCTCCTTTTCCTGACAAAGCCAACATTACCCAAAAATACCATCATTTATATACACAATTTTAACTGTTTAAGTCCAAAATTAATCCGCCAGAAAGGCTCAATACTACTTAAATATAATTCCTAGCAGTCGGATCTTACCTTTTTCTACCTCTTTTCTCTTCTTTTCCTTCCTTTCTTCTCTTTTCTTCCCTTTTCTTCTCTCCCTTCGCCCACTGCTTCTGCTGCCATTTCACGCGAGAGGGTTTCTTAAATTTCGCAATCTGATTGCAGAGAAGTCGACTTAGGTTCACCCCATTAAGTCGACTTAACATGCACCCTAAGTTGACTTAACATTAAGTCGATTGAACATAGACCTTAACTCGACGTAAGCTCAGTCGACTCTTCACCCACTTTAAGTCTATAACGACCTGGTCTTCGATAATCATGAATAATAAAAAATAAAGAAATACAATAATCAACGTCATCGGGCCGTCTCTTAAGAACCTTGAATCAATCTCCACGAACCACACTACAAGAATTTAGGGGATTTACCCACACATATTGTTAATATGTGTGGGTGATTAAATTAGACAAAGTCGTTACATTATCCACATTTGTTATGTGTAGGTAAATTGATATACCCACACTTATTTTGGCGAAAAAATTCCCTCCACTTTTAGAGGTTGGTGGGATAATTCTCAATAAAATTTTATCTGATGTGGCACTTTTTTTGGATTATATTACCCACACATATTAATAAATGTTACTCATGTGTGGGTAATTATTTAAAAATTTTCTCACACATAAGTACAAATGTTATATATATGTGGGTATTCACGTATTAGCTAATGTAGTAGTTTTTTTAGATTATATTGCCCACACATATTAATAATTGTTATGTATGCGTGGGTAATTATTTTTAAACTTACCCACATATAAGTTACCCACACATATTATGCGTGGGTATTTACCTACACATAATGGTAATATGTGAGGGTGATTAAATTAGACAAACTGATTACATTATCCATATTTATTATGTGTGGGTAAATTGATATACCTACACTTATTTTTGGCAAAAAAAATTCCCTCCACTTTCAGAGGTTGGTAGGATAATTTTTCGAAAAAAATTTTAGCTTATGTGGCAATTATTTTGGATTATATTATCCACACATATTAAAAAATGTTATGTATGTGTGGGTAATTATTTATAAATTTACCCACACATAATTACAAATGTTATCTTTGTGTAGATATCTATGTATTAGCTGATGTGGTACTTTTTTGAATTATATTATCCACACATATTAATAAATGTTTAGTATGTGTGGGTAATTATTTATAAATTTACCCACATATAATTACAAATGTTATATATGTGTAGGTATTCACATAATTACAAATGTTAAATTACCTTTTGATATAAATTTGAAATTTAGATTAATACGCTTCCTAAAATAAAAATAAATGAAATTACAACTACATAAATGTCATTTTAAATTACATTATTAATTTAAAATCCCTTTATATAAACACAATTTTACAAGGAATTTTATATATATGACTATATTTTCAGTCAAATTATTATTATTATTATTATTTTGGATAAGTTGTGAATTGTTACATCACATAAATTTTTTATTAGTTTTATATATTTTCTTTCTACACCCCTTTTGGCTTTTGGTGAAAAAATTAAAATGTTGTTTCTGAATAGTATTTTTTCAATTATTATAAAGAAGAAGGGGGAAAGGGAAGCCCAAAATGCAAAATCCATACAGCAACAGCAAGAAACACAAACACCTAAAGAAAATATTTCTAATCAGATAGACACTATCTTCTGCAGACAAGAAAGGTATTTTAGGCAACGTCTGGTGCTAAATTTATTATATAAGACATATACCAAAATGTAACCTTAAAGAGACTTGAAAAAAAATTTGTAGGAGTTACTAATAAGATTTTTATAGTGAGAAAGAATATAAAATATAAGGTTTTTATAGTTAGAAAGAATATGAATATAAGGTTTAATTTGTTTGTTTGGATGTTTCTACATTTTGGTGTTTTGTTTAAAAAAAATAAAGATAAATATTTTTATAATGAAAAAATTTTAACCATACGACGTAAAATAACTTACTAATTCAAAATTCATTTTTAAATTTATACCAAAATTAATAAATTATATATTTTTTGTAAAAGCATCTTTATATATGTGTGTATCTATAAATAAATACATACATACATATCCATATACATACACAGCACACAGATATGTCTATTCTAATGTAACAAGTATACACCAAGTTTGGTGTTCCTTCTTTTAAAGCTCTACCAAATTTTTAATATATCTAAATATTTTTTAAATTTTATTTGATAAAATAATTGATAAAAGTAAAAAAAATGATTTTTCTAGAATATCTAATTACAAAATGGGTGAAATTATATACCATAAAAGTGTCAAAGTTGTGGATGCCAAAATAATTATTAATATTTTTTATAAATTATTTTATTTTTATTTAATAACTTAATATTTTAACAAAATAAAAAAATTATTTCCCTCACAAAATTTCCATTCCCTCCAAAACCCTAAATCTGGTTCTTCTCCCCCCCCTTTCTCTCAATCACGCACCTTCTTCTCACTCTCCCCCAACTCTCTCTCTCTCTGAACTCTTGCCATCGACCCCTCCGCCTCCGCCTCCGCATCTCTCTCCTTCTCCGATCATCGTCGTCGTTGCCTCCAGTAGTCATCGTCGCGTTCTGTTGTTCGATTCTCTCACACCACTCCACTTTGGCAACTCAGAGATCATCTTCCCAAGGTAATTCAAATGATCTTTCATTTTGATACTTCTATGCGAATACAATATAAGATCTAGGAAGATATAGATCATTGCAATTAACTTCTGGGGAGATGATTGATTTGCAGCGAAAACCCTAAGTTGAAAATGATCTCTGTTTTTTAGATTAATATTATCCTCAGATTAATCTAAAAAACAGACTAATATCAGTGTTCTAAAAGGCGCTAGGCGCTAGTCGGGCGCCCGACTGGGCCCTAGCGCCTAGGCGGGGCCTAGGAGGCGACTTGGAAAATAGTATTTTTTTTTTTTAAATTTGTTGATGCAATTTGATATCAAGTAAACCAAAGTTGGAATAATAAGTGAAATAATTAATTTAAACATTAAAAAACTTTAAAAACAAACTGTTGTAAATTAGTACTGAGGTCAAGATGACAAAAACAACAATAATACAACATAAACATTAAAATATTTATGAAGAATCTAAGTAATATCTAGTTATCTTAGTGGATTTCTTCTTCTTCCTCTCCATATTCTTCTAGCACACGATCTTCATCAGACTCAAAATCAAATTCATGATGCTCTTGTTCATCTTCTTCTTCTGATTGAAAATCATCTTCATGAAGTTCTCTCATCCTAGAACTTCTTCGAGGTTGAAGCATGTCGTCTACTCTAGAAGCTTCACCAACCATTTCCCAAGTGAGCCCCATACCAGGCTCAATTTCTTCATCATCTTCTCCATCAACGATCCATCCTTGTGCATTACTAGCATCACTAGCAAGTAGCACATCAACATTCCTCTCCTTCTCCCTTTTTCGCTTGTTCATCAGTTTTGCATTAAATTGAACAAAGACTAGATTGTTCAATCGATTAACATCTAGTCTATTTCTTTTCTTCGTATGTATCTACATGAAGAAAATGAAAGCAATATCAATAATTCAATATAAATGATAGATAACTAATTGATTAAAATATTGAAAACACTTTAAAATATGCACTAACCCCTTCAAAAGTACTCCAATTTCTTTCACAACCGGATGAACTACTAGTTAACGAGAGGATCCTTCTCGCCATTCGTTGCAAGTTTGGTGTTTGATTTCCATAAGTCATCCACCATTTAACTACATAGGTTAAACAAATTTGAAATTTATACACTAAACTAATATACGATAGAAACTAAAAAAAAAAAGTCCTAAGGATTAAAGGAATGAATTTTATACCTGGGTTATAATTATCATCATTTGTTGCACACCCTTGAATTGCCCATGACTTTCCAAAAACTCCTTCTTTGCAAGTATATTTTGGCAACTCAACATTTAAAATATGCCCTTGCATGCGATCATCACCATAAAAAAACATCTCCACAGCATTAAAAAACCCATCCATTAGTTCATTATCAAATTGCATATCCATATCTTTGAACAAATAATATGGATTCAAAAGGTAAGCCGCAAAATGCAATGGACTATCTAGCCTATCTTTCACTCTTGCATCAATAATTTCTATAATAGGCAAATAGTTCTTTTCAAGATTATTTAGGGCCTCCTTAATATCCTTTTTTGCCTGATTAATCTCTCCATATAAAAAGCCCATAAAAGGCTTCTTATCTGCATCAACAATTCGAAGCACCTTCACCAAAGGTGCAAAAACCTTAAGACATATAGTCACACCATTCCAGAAAGCAATGCTTAACACAGTTGCATAGGCTGCTTTCCCTTTAACATTCTTTGACCACTTGCACTCCTCCCACTCAGAGCTAGTAAACATTGCCCTCAATTGGCTCTTTTTCTCCATTAAACTTTGTAGAGTAAGGAAAGAAGAAGCAAATCTAGTGACACCCGGTCTCACTATATCCCTCTTCTTTGTAAATGACCTCATTAAGGATAAGGTCTTATGATGTGCATAAATAAAGATTGTCAAACTCTTGGCTTAATCAATGACTTTTTTGTACCTTGACAGTTTTCCAATGCTTTCAAGCATTAAATTGATGGTGTGAGTAGCACATGATGTCCAAAAGATATTGGGTCTCTTCACCTTCAATAACTTTTCCGCTCCCATATTGTTGGCAGCATTGTCAGTTACCACTTGGACAACATTTTGTGGCCCAACTTGCTCAATGCATTTGTCAACATACTCAAAAATGAGTTCACTTGTATGTGCCTCCTCTGAAGATTCTTTAGAAGAAAGGAAAGCAGTACCTGCATTAGAATTAACACATAAGTTCATGATGCTCCTTTTTCTATCACTCCAAGCATCTGTCATAATGGAGCACCCATTTCTTGCCCACTCTTCTTCATGCTTCTTTAACAAACCTTTCATCCTGTCAACTTCCCCCTTTAGCAACATTTCCCTCAACTGGTATTGACTAGGAGGATTAAAGCCTGGCCCAAATTGACCAACTGCCTCAACAAACAACTTGAAACTGTCATTATCAATGGCATTGAAAGGAATACCGTGCTCATCGACCCACCTAGCACAATATTTACGGATTGTCTGTGTCCTCTCTTTAAAGAGTGCTTCATTGATATTTTGTTGTCTTTGTGTCATTTTTACACTTGAACCAGCTTCAGGGCTGATGGAGCTTGCAAATTTATCCATAGTGCCAAGTGTGCGGGGTGGGTTATTACTCCCTAATTCTTGCAATTCATCATCGCCATCCCCTTCCCCCTTTTCAGAAATATTGACTGTTGATCTCATCAAATCTTCTTCCTTTTTCTTATTCTTCTTTTTATTCCTTGCCTCCTCAATTGCATTCTTGCATTTGGCTCTATCATCTGGAGAAGCTTTTGGACATCACCTTACTACATGTGGCCAATGTGTTCTTTAACTCGGTAAACACCGCCAGACATCACCTTACTACATAACTTGCATTTGACTTTGTCCATATTCTTAGGATCAATTAGCATCCCATACTCCCACCCCACATCATTTGACTTCCTTTTAAGAATTGAGGCGGTAGCAGACGATGCTTCCGTACTCCCCGTTCCAGACATCACTTAAACTAAACAAAATCAAATCTGAAAATCATGTGGAAGTCAAAATCAAATCTGAAAATCATGTGGAAGACAAAATCTGAAAATCAAATCTGAAAATCATTGCTAACAGCCTAAATCAAATCTGAAAATCATTGCTAACAGCCTAACACAAATCTGAAAATCAAAGCTAACAACCTAACACAAGAACTTAACATTGCTAATAGCCTAACACAAATCTGAAACTGAAAATCAAAATCATATGGAAGATAAAATCTAAAAATCAAATCTGAAAATTGCTAACAGCCTAACACAAATCTGAAAATCAAAGTTAACAGCCTAACACATGAACTTAACATTGCTAATGCTAACAGCCTAACATATTCCACGTAGAAACATACTAACAGGATGCTTGAAGGCGGCGGACTGAGAGAGAAAGTGGCTCGGCGGTGGCAGAACACAGAGGAGAGGCGGTCGGCGGCCGGTGAGAGAGGCGGTGCGGTGGCCGGTGAGAGAGGCGACCAGTAAGAGAGGCGACCAGAGAGGTTGCTCGGTGAGAGAGGTGGTGCGGTGAGAGAGGCGGCCAGACAGGTTTTCGTTCCAGCGAGCAGCGACGGTGGGTCTGGCGACGGCGAGGAAGGGAGAAACCGGCGACGCACCAAGATGAGACAACGAGAGGCGAGAGAGAGAGGAGGGGGGGAAATCTGAAAATGAAAACCCTAAAAACGATCTACGCGCGGCTTAGCTGAAGAAAAGTGTGGGGGGCGGAGGCCTAGGCGGTGGCCGCCTAGGGCTGCGACTGGCGGCTAGGCGGCTGCCTTGGCCGCCTAGGCGCGCCTGGAACCGCCTAGTCGGGGGGCCGCCTAAATGGGCCGCCTCCCCCAAAAGCGCCGCGGCTGGCGGCCGCCCAGCCCGAGTTTTAGAACACTGACTAATATTATCCTTAGATTAGTTTTTTGAAAATGGTAATGGATGGAAAACTCCAAATACAGGGAAGTGATTGATTGAATAGAGCAAGCATCAAACGAAAGCAATTGATAAGCCATATATGCTCCGCTCTGCTCCACTCCACTCCACTCCAGCCTAATTATCTTTTATCACAGTAAATAACCTTCAATAAATGAAAGCTGTGATTAAGTTTTATGAGTTTGGTTTGATTGTTCATATTATATCACAGTAAATAACCTTCAATAAATTTTAAAATATTTTTTAATAAATATTAATGTATTTAATGCGTGCATATTAGCAATGAGTATTAGAGTTGATAGTGCATGCAGAAACATGATTTCTTAAATTGAATTTTTATAAATCTTAGTCATTTTTATATTAAATTTTGAATTGCATAATGAGGGGAAACTGTGTAATGTGTGGTAATTAAAAGAAAGGTGAAATTTCAAGAGGTATTGTTTGGTTGTTGTAATTTAATTTTTGATTTTTAAATAAATAGTCAATTAAAAAATGTGTAAGTTGAGTGTGTTGTTTGAATTTTAAAATGTAAATTGTTTTATAAAATATATAGTATAAAAAACTAGCAGGAGAATTTTTAAAAATGTTCTGAAGCTTTAAAAATGTTTTTTAGATTAATAGTAAATTGAAAATGATCTTTGATTTAACCAAATATTATATAGTTGGCACAGACTAATATTATCCTCAGATTGATATCACTTCTTCCTGACAAATATACATTAATTCATGTATTTGACAGTGTTGGATTTATGTTGAAAGTACAGCTATGCAGAAAAAGACAGAGATTTTGATGAACTCTTTCTCAGAGCCTGAGACACCACAAAATCTAAAATCTTCCGGGGTTTTTTGTTGTCCAACATAACAACAATTTCTTACAATTGGCCTGTCGACCATTTAATTCAACTGAAAATCCCCTCTTGCTGTAATCTGAATCTCTCCGTCCCCCATCACAACCATGCCGCTTCAAACCTCTCTGATTTTACTTACAGTCTGTCTCATTAGTAGTAGTACATGGCTTTCTTCTCTTCCTGGGTCATTTTTTTTCTTTTTTTATATTCCTACAAATATGTAGGTGGTTTTGTTTCCTTTTAACAAAATTCATGAATATAAGGTTGGATCTCAGAGTTTAGAACTTCATTACTTTTATGGGCTTATTATATCTCCTGTGTTAGATCAAGTTTGGGCAGTTGTGGCCGCAAGGTTTTGCTGTGGTGGCTCCGTGTTGAAGCTCGTGCAGATAGCAAATTCCCTGCCCGGTTAGTCATTTTCTACAGTTCTGATTAATGGTATTGCTTCCATAGTTATGCTAGTCATACCAATATAGCTGGTTCTGACATATAGAGTGGTGATAATGATGATAATTTTGCTCATGATAGAACTCATGTGGAGTGTCCATTGGTTTAACAATCTTCATTTCATCTAGAAAGAACCACTGGGGCTAGTTTATGTATGGACAGGGTTTAAATTATTTAGTTATGATCATCACAAGGCATTGCTTGAATCTTTGCAGTACAATTTTGATGTTATAGCCCTTAGATAGTCCATTGTACACAGTGCTAGCTAGTCTTTATACTATCCCCTGATCATTTGAATTTTGTTCATCTGCTAATCAGGCTTGTTTCTCTTAACACAACACAGGTTTTTGAGATCCGTCCTGTAATTAACTGGAACAAAAGGAAGGCAGTAGAATTTCTGCTGGAGTCACTTGGTAAGCGAACTTGCTGGAATGGATTACACATTTTTCTTGGTAGTTATTGCGTTATTATAGCTTTGTGTTGGTTGTGTTTTCCTTCATAGACATAATTGACAAACTGGTGCACTTGCAGGGCTAAGTAACAGAGATGATGTGCTCCCAATCTATATTGGAGACGACAAGACAGATGATAAGATGCATTGAAGGTAGCTGCTAGCCTTATAAAATCTGTGTTTTGGTTTATCACCAAATTTCAGCTTCTATCATGCTCTGCTATGTTTAGTAATTAAATGAATAATTATTATATTCATATAAAAATTACACAACTCATTATATTATAATTAAAAAGAACAAAAATACCCCCTAGATGATAAGCTCACAGCATATCACGCCTTAATTTGAATTGGTTGCATGAATTTTATCTTTGCCAATCATTTCTATTACCACCTTATCTTTTTATCAAGCAAATTCCTCCAATATTATTTATGATATTTTCGTTAATGATGCAAAAAAATACACAAATTAAAAAATTTATTTTTCAACACTCTGTTTCAGGTACTGAAGGAGGGGACCCGAGGGTATGGAATTCTCGTCTCTTCAGTTCCAAAAGAAACCAATGCATCCAACTCTCTGAGAGACCCTTCAGAGGTACAATTATGCCTATTTCTAAATTATTTCTTTTTATTTTTGAAAAAAATATTTTAAACTGTTAAAAGACTTAAAAGATGATATTATGCATACTGGTGCAGGTGAAACAATTCCTGGAGTGTCTCGTGAAATGGAAGGAGGGAAGCGCATTACAGAAGTGACTACTAATTAAGTCGCTTCTAGTATAGTTTAAATTTATTTATGGGTCTTATATTCTATAATAAAGCATGTCAGGTGGAAGCAGCAGCAGCTGCATTGATTTCCCAAGTCATTTTTTCTTTTCTTTGATTTTATTATTATTATTATTATTATTATTATTATTATTATTATTATTTTTGGTTGCAATTACGCACTTTGTCTTGTTTTTATTGTTTTAAGAATTTTCTATCCATCTTTTGTCTTTGTAAAGCTTCCCTTTTGTTCTTATCCCAAGATCTGTTGGGTAATGTTTGGCTCAATTTATAATAGAATTTCCTTTACTTGGTGAGCTTTATCAAGGTTTCATTCCATGATGATGGGATTTCTGTTTATGTGGTATTTGTGGTTTGACATGAGTCTTTCAACAGTTAGGATTTGCAACAGATCTATTGGATTTAGATCTTTTAAGTGATGGTTCAACAGTTAGACCCTGGTCATCTTCAGAGTTAGAGGCTAAATATGTAAGTATATTATTTTTACTCTGGATTAGGGGAGGAAAAAGCTAAAATCAAGGAAGATTGGTTTGCATAGTTTTATTTTTATTAATTGAAGAGCTTATGTTGGGTATCTTGTGAAGAGTATTGAGTTCAATCAAGGATAAGTGTTTTGTAAGAGTAGAGAAAGTTATCAAAAAGAAAAAAGAATGGAGAAATGCATTGGGAATTCTCTTTTTAGAATCAGATTGATCTTAAAACTTGCATTTTCGTTTTTTTTCTAGTTTTTCTTTGTATTTTTGTCATGCTTTTTGAAAGGTGATGGGAGTTGATGTGTGAAGGGATTGATTAATTTTTCTTTGTAACTCTGAATGAATTTGAACAATATAGAATTTTATCATATTGTGGAGATCTAGTTGTTGCTTAAGTAGAAAGTATTTGTTAGATTTTTTATCATATTTCTTTGTCAGTGGCATGAATAGTATTGAGTGGGTATGCTTGTGAAAAATCATGATTGATTTTGATGATTCAATTGCTTTATATTGGCATAATTGAGACTATATTTTTAATTTAAAAATAATTGATTAAGAATATGTTATATTTCTTTACAGGAACAAATGATGCAGTTGAGGCGAGATAATCCTCCAGATAAAATGATTGATAAGGATATCTTAGAAAAGGTTCTTGGACTACAATCTGTTCGCTTGTTTGGTTAGGGCCAATCTCCTAGTACTTCCGGGACAACATGCACTAGTGAGTAGTCTAGTCGTCCAACTTATAAACAATTGTTGATGATTTGAACAGGTACAAGTCTCTTTTTTAAGAGCTCCAGGGAGACGTGAACATGTTGCGGCAAGTATTGATTGAAAAGAATATTATGCCTCATCCGTCTACTACGCATGTACCATCGGATCATAGTTCAGGACGATCTCGTCTCAATCCATCCTGCCTCGACCCATCCAGCTCTAGCCCTTCCCTCCATTCTACTGAAGAGGAGTTTGGCGACAAGATTTAATAATTTGTTTTATGCTTTTTTTACAAGAATGTTTGAACTTTTTAGGTGACTTTATAATTTTATGCTTATTTTGTGACTTTATGACTTTTTATGTGCGTATATGTTTGAACTAAATCGTAATAGATGACTTTTTATTTTGACTTTTTATGTGCAACAATTGAAATTTTAAATATAATATTTTAGCTTTGTCCACACATAATATGGTTTTTAGCCACATAAAAATTATTCTTTCATACAGAAATTATTTTTTATATTATTGCCCACACATAATATGTTTGTTACCCATATTATAATTTTTTTAGCCACACATATTTAAAAATTTTAAAAATTATTACCCGCACATAATATTTTTTTTACCTACACATGAAGTTTTTACTCACACAAAAAAATTATCTTTAATATTATTACTCACACATAATCTTAACTTTACTTACACATAAACAAATACATGTGTCATGCTACATCATCATCCAATTAAAGCCACGTCATCAGCCACATCATTAGCCATGTCATCAACCACGTCATCAGCCACGTCATCAACCATGTCACAATTATAACTTCTGGATATAAAAATACCTACACATACAAAAATATTTACTTACACATATATGTGTGGGTAATATATTAAGATTTACCCACAAATGAATATATGTGTGGGTAAAAGTTATTTTCTAACCCCCTTTACCCACACATGTTGACATTTGCATTATGTGTGAAGAAAAATTATAATTGACACATAAGGTGATTTTTACCCACATTTACGTGTGTGAATAAATCCCTCAATTTTTTGTAATGCCACTAATGGTGTCATAGGTCACATCAAGCCATACATTACATAATTGATTATACGAGCTCCCAAAACACTATTACATATCCAGGTTTGAAACCTCAAAATAATACATAACGACTATAGGGAAGCAAATAGGACACATGCACTAATCGACAATACCCTCAGATCAATTATTCAGCTCGCTCCTTGTCGGACTTGCGAGAAATGTCATCTGAAACAGGAAAAAATGTTTTAGGGACGAGTGATGGCTTTTCATCACTAAATCCATCACAAATTAGTGACGGGAGCATCTCCGTCACAAAATTCGTCACTAAAACTGATTTTTCTTGTAGTGTCATTCGTGATTACCTCGGAGCTCCTGGTCCAACAATGTCGAAGTGATTCTGCCATCCCAGCACGAACGCATCGATCTCTGTCCAGCTGGAAACTGTGTAGAGAAGGCCCGGTGACGCTTTCCAATTAGGCCTTTGGGTCGGGGTGGTACCATTCTGAACGCTGATGGAAGCCGAGAACAATGACCTAAAGGTAACGCCCAGCTGGGTTCCCACTCTCTTCAGGCTTGAACTGGGTCCCACCACTATGCCTATGTCTGCCCTTAGCAGAGGCAGCAGTTCTTCAACCGATTCTCCAGCGTAGACTGTCAACTTTTTTTGGTTTGAATACTGATTCACGATCTCCTCAAGGACTGAAACTCTGTCTGCGGGAGAGACTATGGTGTCGATAATCCCACCGGTGGACACCGATCCCTCAAATGCCAACTCGTTTGCATGAACTTGGAGTTGGTTTAGACCCACTGCTCAAAAGTCAAAAACCAATGAATCCAATCAGTGACAGGAGGGCCATCCTCATTGCTCATGGTGATGACGGGAAGATACATACCAGAGGAAAAGACTGCTTTAACTAGAGAAGCGCTCCAAGTTGTGGAGATCACATTAGCGGTGGAGTTCAACTTTCGACGCGTCGCCAGCCTCCGGAAGAAGGTGATGAAATCCTGGAGAATTATAGCATCTTCTCCTGTGCTTTCTGTGGCCTTGGCTTGTATGCCTGCAAGAGCTCCGGATCGATTCACTCTCAAAAGGTTTGCGCCTTCAATGATTGAGAATTTCTCAAACTCTTTAGACAGGTTGTAGTAATCGAATTTCTCAGCTGCAGCGGCAGAGGTGAAGCTTGAAATCAAAACCACGAAAGAATAGTGGGAGATGCCAAAGCAAGTCAGGAGAAGAAACCAGAAAGGCTGGTACCTTGGGCGGAATTGCTGATGTTCTCGACTCCAAGTCCATACTCCTCCTTGTACTGCGAGAAGAGACGGCCCCATGTGGCCTTGGCTTTTGTTTTGTTAGAAGCTGATGAGACTGCGAGGTCGGCCAGAGCTACAGAGGAATCCACAACATTGCTGCTTCCATCAAAACCATAGAATATCAAAAGCCGCCCTGTAGCGTTGATCAGTTCTCTCGACAGGGGAACTGAGGTATATTGGAAGAGCGGCTGCGCAAGGAAGAACTCTACTTCGCATCTCATGCCCTGTCGATGAACCTGCTCTACGATGGCGAGTTCCTCAACGGTTAGGTCTGCCGCGAGGGTATCAAAGACATCATCAATTGTCACAAGCCTATTCTGGAGAACGCAGGACAAGTAGGAGGCAGGGTGATTGTCAATGATCATGCTAAACGTCACACAAGCACTTGGAAGGAAAAATCCAAAACAGGCCTTACCTTTAAGGATTCCTTGGAGTTGTCGTAGATCCAGTCGTAATAAGGGTTGTCACTGTAGTTCCCGACGGCTGCCACAATCTGCATGCCAATGTGATAATACAGCTTCCAACAAGGAATGAAGGCAGCCATACTGAGAACCGAAGCGATTTTTCCTGTGAAAGGCTTATCAATTCCTTCAACTATGCCGTGGGCTGTGTTGTTCAGAAAGTTCATGTAATTTATGGTGGCATTGTTGAGGGGATATGTTGCATTTGGTATGTGCTCATCCAACCATTGCTGTGGAAAACCACTGTCTGTATTACTATCAATGAATTAAGTGAAAAGATTGTTGTAAATGAGACCAATGTCTTACCCGAAAGGACTCTGCTCCCCGAGCATTGGAGTCGTTGAACATGGCGAATATCTCCTTTGCCAGGGGATCAACAGCATAATTCAACGCCACTACGTTCCTGCAAATTCCAGAAGAATCAAGCAATCATGTTCATTTTTTTCCCCTTGCCTTCTTATGAAAATGGCTCCACCACCCACTAAACAAAAAGTTTTTTTTTTTTTTCTGGGCAGCATTGAAATGAAAAGCTACTCGGGGTGGAGTAACTGTGCCTATCTACTCCATGAGCCCGGAAGAGGAAGAGAAGAAGAAAAGAACTCACGCATCTGCTGCGGCCTGGGCATAAGGAGCATCTTGGTAGATGTACTGTGCATAAGTTTCGTTATCGAGATTTCCGGCAGCCAAAGCCACAACAAATGGGGAGTACAAAGCGTTAAGTGCTTCTGCCCGACAGTCATTCCATACTGCATCAGCAAAACTCAGTTTGCTGCTTGCAGCGGCAGAGGGATGAACGGCCAAGGATGCTGACAGCAGCACTATGTTCATAAACAGACTCATAAAGCTCCGCATTTTGGTCAAAAAAACTGTTGATGGGAAAGGAGGGGCTAGGAGATCGATCGATGCTTGAAGTGAAGCTGCCAGTGAGGCCATCTATTTATAGCCCAAGGCTATGCCCATGAGTTTGCAAAACCTAAGTGAGGATAAAAGCATAGCTCCAGCACAAATAAAACTTCCACGTGAACAACGCAAATTACATGAGAGCAAAATTTTCTGAGTCAGAAAAACCCATCATGAAGCCCTTCCCATTTGTCATGCCCATGGGTACGTAAATTAACCCATTCATGAAACCCATCATGAAAAGCCCTTCCCAACCGTAAATTAACACTGTTGTTTTAAGGAAAACAGTGCTATTATAAATTTACATGCAAAAAAAAAAAAAAAAGATAAAAAGTTTTGAGTAATTATCGAATAAATGTAGGATTTTTTTTATAATTTATTTTAAGGATCTCCGACTTTTTTTTCCACTAAATTGATCCTTATATTTTTAACAAATTCCAATTAGTGATGTTTTAAACTGTGATCAAATCGGACCCTTTGAAATTAAATCATTGATAAATATAAATTTATATAATTATTATTTTTTTAGTAGTTTTATTTTTTTTTTCTTTTTTACAATATCTAACGTTACACACATGGTGATATTGTAATATAGATTAATTAAAATATAATTTAACCTTAAAATGGTGAACATTAATAATCAAAAATTGGTGAGAGAAGCCAATATATTTGATACCTTAAACAAACAAGAAGATTAATTCAACAAAAAATGAAAAAAGAAGCAAACTATTTAGAACTATAATACAAAAAAGGGCTCTAAACTCCTTTGGTGATTTTCCTACAAAATAGAGAAAGTAAATTCTGATCGACCATCTTTTAATGATCACATAACATCGTATATTTAAAAATTATGGCCTTCCTAAATATTTAATTATTTTATACATGGCCTCCCTAATATTAAGTGTCACATGGCGCGCCCCTGCATAGAGCTAGCTACCTTCAAAGCAATGTATATATGCCATTGATCCATTAAATTCTTTTCTTCACACACTACAAACCTCATATATGTTGAGAACATACAAATGTAAACATGCATAAAAAAGATTCTTAATTTGTTTTGAATCAAGAAGACGTTTTACTTTGAGAGGTGTTATAGTATTGTTTGAAGCATAATCACTAAACAGGAAAAATGAGAAAAAAAAATAATAAAAGAAGATTGCACTGCAGGCTATGAAGAGAAACCTACGATGAAATTCCCATTACAAGAAGAAAACGTCCTCTGTCGAAACTATCTAAAGTATTTAAAATCTAATATGTGATTACTTCAAAAAGGCACAAAAAAAGAAAAAAAAAAAAGAAGTGCACGAATAACATGTTCTCATGCAAAAACAAAGCTAGTACTTCTACTGCTGTGTAATTTTGGACCACACTAATATGTATAAAATGCAAGAAATCAAACAAGAAATCAGTTGTGGTCCAATTAAACGTACAATAATATATGCATACAACAAAATAATCAAATGATGTATGTGGTCCAAGATACGATAATAGTTTCAAAGACCTTCACATGTCTATTAGATTTCTTTTGTCCAAAAGTACTGAAGTCAGGTGGTCCAATTAAGATAAAACCCAAAAACTAAATATTTATTTTTTGTTTACAAATTTACAAATTAATTTTTTAAAATGGGTTCTTTCTGATTTTTGAATCCCTGAATGATCGATGAAGGACTTGAGTCTAAAACGATTATTTATTTTTTAACTTGCTTTCACCTTATGTTCTATCCTGTTATATTATATAGTCGGATCCTAAGGTGGATGAGTTTAAACTAATAAATGTATGTGTTTTTACTCTTCTAACTTTTGCATGGATCACTGATGCATGGCTTTCAATCCTTTCTTTTATTTTCTTTTGAGTAAATTAGGTAAAGCTTTTCCATGATGGCTCTTTCTTGAGTGTTCAATGTTTAATTAATTTTATAAACAAAATCCACTGAAAATTAAGTTGTTAACAAAACAATCATTGCGTGCATAGAAGGCTTTCAATGGTCATGGATAGTAAGACGTTGCAGATATGAGGTCCAGAAGCAACAGCCTTCTGGAAAGCCTCGGAGTTGGTTTTTTTGGATATTGAATGGTAAATTAACAATGTTGTTTAAGGAAAACAATGCTGTTTTAAGTTTACACCAAAAAAAGTGGATAAAAAGGTTTTGAGTAATTATCAAATAAATGTAGGAATTGTTTTATAATTAATTTTACGGACTCTGACTTTTCTTCCCCCCCCCCCCTTTTTAACACTAAATCGATCCTCATATTTTTACAAATTCAAAATCACGAATTGATTGATGTTTTAATTAAATGTGATCATGTCGGACCCTTTTGAAATTAAATAATTGGCAATTATAGATTTGTAACTATTATTACTTTTAGTAGTGTTGTTGCCAAATACAACAATAAAATTTATACAATGTAGGAAATACAACTTGGTGTTTGTACAATGAAGCAACTAAGGACTTGATAAATACAAAGACACCAAGAAAAGACTGAATAGTCTTGAGGGTCAGCAAGAGTAGGATCAACAGCCAATGGTAGGGGATCTGGATGATGTAAATGTAGCTTCAACAGATCTGGATCTGGTTAGAGTCGGTATCAAAAGGGGCATGGGCCCTGAATAGTCTTCGTGTGTTGAATAACGTGGGGCCCCGATGAGAGTCTTCAATGGGTTTGACTTTCCATAGGGGCGAGCAGTCTGGGACTCTGCCTGCGAGCACAACCACAATTAGAAGGCCACGCAGGAGATTCCCTCACGCGGGCCTTCCGACGGCCAAGTCAGATGATGCTCTGACAAATGTGTCCAATGCATGTCGGAGATAATATGCATGGCAATATGTATGTGTGCATGGATGCCCATGTGTTATGCTGATGAATAGTAGCTGAGGAAAAGTAACTCCTTCATGAATAGTACTGTAGCAGTGACTGACACTGTAGCAATGACGAGTGGCCCTCAAAATGACGACTGGCCTATAAAGTGACGAGTGGCCCTCAAAATGACGACTAGCCTATAAAGTGACGATTGGCCCTCAAAATGACAACTGGCCTATAAAGTGACGACTGGCCCCCAAAATGATGGCTGGCCTATAAAGTGACGACTGGCCCTTAAAATGACGGGTGGCTTAAAAAGTGACGACTGGCCCCCAAAATGATGGGTGGCTTAAAAAGTGACGACTGGCCCCAAAGTGCTGAGTGGCCTTAAAGTGCCGACTGGCCTCAAAGTGCCGAGTGGCTTTAAAGTGCCGATTGGCTTTAAAAATGACGGGTGCCCTCCAAAATGAGTGTTTTTCTCCTTCGTCGAAAAATCCCCCAATGACGAGCCGAAATCGAGTATTTATAGGGGGAGAGGAGAGGGACACGTGGCGGACATCCCGGGACTCCCCGGGGACACGTGGCGGCCATCTAAGGCCTTACAAGGTAGAAGAGGGAGTTAGGATGAGAGAGAAAGGGAGAGAGAGAAGTGTGTGTCGGCTGCCCACAAGGGGCAGTCGGCACCTGCGCCCGCACGCTGGGGTGCACGGGCAGCTGCGCGCAGGTAGCCGGCTGCCGGGTGCTAGGCACCCGGCAGGCGCGGCTACCCTTCTGGCGCCCGCTTAGGCAGCCGGCATGCCGGCTGCCTCACGTGGGCGCACGGCCGCGCAGCTGCCCCCAGCACGTGCGGGCGGCCGCGCGTGCTGGGTGCTGGGCGCCTAGCACCCGGCATGGCGCGGCTGCCCGCGCCCGCACGCAGCTGCGCCTGCTGCCTCCTAGGGCCCTGATGGGGCCTCGGCTTGGCCCCGCTGGGGCCTCGACTAGGCCCCGCCCATTTTTGCTTTTTGGATTTCGGGTGATTTGTTCAGGCCATTTTTTCCTCCTTTTGACTTGGCTTTTTTGGGGTATTTTGTCGGTTATATTTGACCCGTATTTATGTATTCGACTTATAAAAATTTTTAAAATTTGTGGGCATATCAATTGCTCCCTACTCTTCTGGCCAGGTGTCCTGGGCGGGAGAGTACTGCATGCCTCACAAATTTGGCAAACGATCTTCATCTATTTTTATGATTTTTTCTGACCATGTTGGCATCACTTTTTTTAGTCTTTCATACACGCGATTTTGCACCAGTTTCTCTTTTGCGCCTTATAGATGGGCGAGATGACGAGTTTTAATTTTTCTTGCTGTCGTCAGGCAACGTGCGAGACAACGGAACTTTTATTTAACCCACTTCGAGCCTTGAGCGGGAAGCGAGTCAAGATTTTTTACATTCTTATCGGGCGTTATACGGGGCAACGGATTGTTTATTTACCCCATGTCGGACCATGAGCGGGACGTGGGTCATGATTTTTTTTTTTTTATATCATTGCAGGGCGTTATGCGAGGTAACAGATTATTTTAGTTGATGAAGCGATTATGCGAACCACGTTAGCGAGCCGTTAGGCGGGACAACGGGCTAATTGTTTTGATGATAATGAGATTGTGTCAACCACATTGCCGGGCCGTTAAGCGGGACAATGGGCCAATCGTGCTTCGATGGAGTGATTGTGCGAACCACATCGTCGGGCCGTTAGGCAGGACAATGGGCCAATTGTTTTGATGATAATGAAATTGTGTCAACCACATTGCCGGGCCGTTAAGCGGGACAATGGGCTAATCATGTTTCGATGGAGTGATTGTGCGAACCACATCGTCGGGCCGTTAGGCAGGACAATGGGCCAATTGTTTTGATGATAATGAGATTGTGTCAACCACATTGCTGGGCCGTTAAGCGGGACAATGGGCCAATCGTGTTTCGATGGAGTGATTGTGCGAACCACATCGTCAGGCCGTTAGGCAGGACAATAGGTCAATCGTGTTTTTCTCGTTGTTGAGCTATAACCAAAACAACAGGTTTTTTGATTTGATGAAGCAATTGTGCAAACCTCGTTGTCGGGCCGTCAGACGGGACAACGGGCCAATCGAATGAAATAACCTTATTTTGTTTCTGCGATTCAGCGTAGCCCTAGATCCGCACTCCCAGTGGGAGTAACAATGCTAGTGAGGTGATTGTTCGAGCCACGTTGTCGGGTCGTCAGGCAGGGCAACGGGCCAATCATGACCATATTTTGTTCTCACGGTTCAGGGTGTAACCCTACATCCGCGTTTGTACGGGAAATCCATATTTTGTTCACGCGGTTCGGTACGACCCTACATCCGCGTTGATATATATATTTTGTTTTCGAGATTCAGCCTGACCCTACGTCCGTGCTCCTAGTATATGCATATTTTGTTTACGCAGTTTGGCCTGATCCTACATCCGCGTTACCAGAGAATAACAAGATTTTGTTCACACAGTTCGGGGCGTAACCCTACATCTGCGCTCCCAGATGATAATCATATTTTTGTTGACGCGGTTCGAGGCGTAACCCTACGTCTGCGTTAGAAAATAATAGTAGATATTTTGTTTACACGGTTCGGTCTAGGTCCTACATCCGCGATCAGCTTTCTCCTCGTTGACGGGCTACAAGTAGGGCAACAGGACTTTTTTGCTCACAATGAGGGAAATCATGTCATGAGGTGGGAACTCCTGCCATTATTACACTTCGTGTGCTTCGGGCTCTATGGCTTCGTTAGTCTCCCTGTGTGACATGTTAACACCTCACAGAGTACATAGAATTTTATAGAAAATTACATGAAAACTTGAAAATAAAGCCTTTTCATATGATCTCTATGATATTATCACTCTCATGTCTCAAGAATTTTTCCCAACACAAGTATTTGTAACTTCAGTACTAACTTAGCGAGAAACCACAACTTATTCAAATTTAGAGTTGTACCCTAAAAGTACGTATAAAAAAGAAGCAGCAACTATTCTTAAAGAAGATAATAATTAACAGCATGTACGTAAAGGAAATAAAAAAAATCAAACTAATCAGATTAGTTCCTTCATCATGAGATGCACTTGGTCATGAAGATTGGCCCAAACACTCAACTAAAACTTGCCCATTGTCAACTGTATTCATTATCTTGTCTCTACTACTCACACATAATCACAAAATGACTATTGGTCATTTAAAACTCGAAATGACCACTTGGTCATGAAAATTAATAGTTTATGGTAGCAAATCTATCATCCATACGAGGATAAATTAATGGAAGTTGATATATTTAGACGATATTTTTAAATATATCTTCCCTAATTATCACCTATTTATAAAATTTATCTTAATTAAACAAGTTGTAGAAAGAAAATGTATGTTTATACAAGACTCTTGCTATGGATGGGGGTACGTAGTGCTACCCCTCCATTTTTGCTGATTGTGGGACAACAATCCCTTTTATACAAAAAAGAAATTAAGGGTGTACAACTTGATCCAAGGAATGTGCTATATATTAGATTAACAAGTACTTATTAAGGTTCAAAATGATTTCATGAAGATGGAATAGTTTGATACATGCTCTAAGTTTATTTCAGTTTGTGGTCCTATTTATGACCATTCCATTGAAGAAGATTTAAATAAAATAAAACACTTAGCTATCTGGAGACTTAGATTTTGGGGCTGTTTAAAAACAATTAAAGCTCACATAAAATATATTACACCAAAAATATAATTATTATTTAAGACCCATTAAACGGTGGTTATACAAGTAGTTGTGAAGTTATAATTTTAAATTTATATTGTCTATGATGGGTTTAGTCCTAATCAAGTAGTTGTAAAGTTGTGATGGTTTAGTCCAAATCAAGTAGTTGTGAAGTTAGAATTTTAAATATATCTTCCCTAATTATCACTTAGAATTTTTATTTGTGGTCCTATATATCTTATCCATTCGCTTTCCTATCATTAATAACCTAATCAAGTCTTGTTGGAAATTAAGGTTTTGTCTTTATTTATTTTTTATAAGACTTGTTGAAAAGTTTTTAATTTTTAACCACATATAAGTTACCATATGTCGATGTTCGGAATTGATCAACCGTGATTCGTAAGTCCGCAATGAGATAATGAGCCAAATGTAAAGAGAAGAAACGAAAAACGAATGGCATACAAGGAAATTTTTGCGTTGTTCGGCCAGGATAATGCCTACTTCACGACTGTTTATTCCGACAAAGTAATAGTATATTATTGTTATTGTCATCTCTTGTACAATGGTTTTCAATCCCTATTTATAGTGAAGAGTGTTTATAATTGTATAAAATTTAAAAATAGAAGGATGACATCATAGAGACAAAATGTCCTTATCAATTTCATAAAACTATTAAATAAATGACATAACTTGTCGAAGAGGAAGAGAGCCTTTCATTAAAATTTCTATTTCTTTTTATTTGTGGTCTGATATAGGATAAGATATTTCTTTTTATTTGTGGTCCTATGAGGAGGAGAACCATTAAATAAGATGTATCTTATCCTATATAGGACCACAAATAAAAAGAAATAGAAATTTTAATGAAAGGTTCTCCTTCTCATCGACAAGTTATGTCATCGGCAAGTTATTTTATTTAATTTTAGTGAAAGATTCTGCTAAAAGCTAAAGTAGTTGAATTAGGAATTAGCAACTGAGGCATAAAAAAAAAATTATGGTGAATATTATTCTCTTAAATTAGAATTGGAATCCTATAAAATAAATACGATAAGAGAAGACAATCTAACTGAAATATTACAATATATTAATATTATCTATTACCAGTAGTTATATAAAACTAAGTGTACTTGGGCGCATACATGCTAGTGAGGAAATAACTAGCGTGGGTGGTTGCGTGCACGATGGAAGGCGACCGTGATGCGGGTTTGTGCCCACGTGCCCACGGCATTGTTTTGAGGCGCCACGCGGTGCCGTTGGGCCGCTTCCCAGCCACCTGTCCTCATCTTTTACTACCATGTGGCAGTTCCTGGTGAGGCCCTTGGCCCCCAAGTTGTCACTCCATACTTTGGCCGATTCTTCTCCTTACTTAAGGTTTTCTCTATGGAAGTTTTATTGCAATAAAGAGCAAACTTACATAAACTTTGCCGAGTTGTACGCGTGGAAAATAATACGTAAGTAAAATAGATTCAGATTAATCTAATAGAAATTATTAGAATTGTTTTAATATTAGTATTTATTAGAATTATCATTACAAGAAAACTAATTTTTAACGATAGAATTTTAAACTAAAATAATCGAATCGAACCGAATAATCGATTTTTAGGAAAAGAGATAACCGAATCAAACCTTTCCTTTTGATAGTTCAATTTACCCGAATTTTTGCTCATTCTTAATAATGTGTGGTTATTTATCATTGTCTAGTTTCATAGTGATGAAGATAGTATTGACCGATGAGTTCGATGCATTAATCTTATCCTCTGTTCTGATTTTTAAAATAAAATATAATTACTAATTTTATGAAAGTGGTTGACAATTTAATTCACAATTATAATGTGTTACATGTAAGAGATGCCTTCAGGAAAGGTTCACTTAATGTAATTTTATTCAGCGCATCTAACCTATCAAAGATGCATGACACGAGAGAGACACGTCCGTCAATGACTTTTTCATCTAACTTTGTCAATTTGGTCTAGATGGATAAATACCACACATTACATATGTATTGTTATTTCAAATGGGCCTTTTGTGGGCCCATGTAATGTGTAGTTATTTGTCGGGTAAATCATATCAAAAGTCACAAAATGTTGATGTCTTTTATAATTTGATCATTAAATTTTAATTAATTATAAAGTGATCACAAAATTTTCAAATATTTTGTAATGTGAATACATTTAAGATTTTTTGATATGTTTTCGTCAGAATTGGTGATGTGTCGATGACGTGACGCTGATGTGTCAACGAGAGTATGCTGAAAAGTCTTAAATGTGATCACATTACAAAATATTTAAAAATTTTATAATCACTTTATGATCAATTAAAGTTTAATAATAAAATTATAAAAGACTAAAATTTTATAACTTTTAGTGTGAATTACCGTCACCATCTTTGACTTTTATTATGGTTGATAGGCTAGGTGCGCAGAATAAGAAAACCTTTTCTAAAGGTATTTCACATCTAACACATTAAAATAATTTAAGTCAGAATAATTACTAATTTTTATTTTATTTAAAATATATATGTCCTAAAGACAAAGATCAACACAGGGAAATGATAAACAACCAAATTTTCACTCATTTGAGCTAAAATTGAAAGCTTGTTCACTGATTTTTTATTTTTTTTTAAAAAAACTTTGTTCACCAAAATAACAAAAGTACTTACCCCCCTAAAAATATTTATCCATCGGGACCAAATTGTCAAGATTCGCAAGCAGAAAAGACAAAGTTAGATGGAAGGCGTGTCTCGTACCATTTTGATAGGCTAGGTGTGCAGAATAAAATTACATTAAGAGCACCACCTTTTCTAAAGGCGTGTGCAGAATAAAATTACATTAAGAGCACCACCTTTTTTAAAGGCGTCTCCCGTGTAACACATTATAATTGTGATTGAATTGTCAGTCTCTTTCATAAATCAATTATTACGCTAGACAATTTGTGGAGGGCCTGATAAGGTACATGTGAAACTTGGGATGCTTAATTTTTTAGTCTCAGGAAATTTATTTAAATTTTTTTAATTAATTAATTATTTTTTAAAAAAAATTAATCCACGCCAAGATAAAAGTTTGATATATTCTTCTTGTAATTATTTTTATAAAATAATTAATTAATTAATTATAAGCAACTCACATAATAAATCAACAATTATTTCTTGTCCTCGTCTTCTCTTCCCAATACCAAATGAACCACGGCATTAGAGACCACGAGGTACCTTACTAGGGTCTTTCCCTACTTGGGCGAGTTGAGCAAGGGCAGCCTAGCTAGGTAGTTTTTTTAGGTCGTCAAAGGCTTTCACGCACGTTTGTGTCCACTTGAATTTGCTGCCTATCTTCTTGAGCACTTGAAAGAATGAGAGGCATTTGTCCCCTGTCCTTGAATTGAACTGGTTCAAGGTCGCGAGTCTCCTAGTGAGCCCTCTTACTTCCTTCTTGTCCATAATCATCAACCATATTTACTACTTATGCAAGAAAGACCAAACAATTATGGATTTGATATTCAAACTAGCAATTAATTATGCGTCAAGAATTGAATAGCAGTCATCTCTGAAATCAAAATACACAATCATAAACAATAAATCAGAAGATACATGAATATTTAAGAGAAAATCAGATTGCAAACAAACTCAAAAAGATCTCATAGTGTTTTGTCACCATGGCTTCAAAGTATCCTTCTACCGAAAAACCAAAGTTTAACCACACATATTGAGAGAAAGAACACAAAAAGAAGAGAAAATATGAAAATGATGCTTCTTCCCCCTCTTGGATGTGCTTCTCTGCCTCTTTTTCTTCCTGGACATTCTCCCTCTCGAGCTTGGATCAAGACTTTAAATATCCCCCAACAAAGAATCCAAATCAGCAAAGGAATTAGGGCTCCTAGACTCCTGTAACTTACAAGCCCCTTTTGGGTCGGATAATGAGCGTTTTGGGCTTCGTCCCCTTCTTAAGAATTTTATTTCAGAATATTTATATGAATTTAGGTTTTTGAATCACTAGATTTGGACATCATAAGCTCAAGTTATGGCCTTTTAAAGATTCCATGTTTGTGCAGAATTCTAATCCAATTAGGATTTGACCCAGCTTTTTGGCCCTAACTTGAAGCAATGTTTGGAGGCCCAAACGAACTCGGATTTGTACAAATCATACCATTTTGGAAATCCCAAGAAGTTCTCTACAAAATATCTGAAGACCTTATTCATGTTCTTGAACTCTAACATATTCAAAAATCTGCAAGAAGCTAAAGAGGTCAAAATATTAAAAAGCTAAAATTTTGTAAGTAAAAGCCCAATTTATTCTTACCTATCTAAAATTGCCTTAATCATAAAATTAAGTATAAATCAACACAATAAGAAATAAAGCTCACCCAAGAGACCATATGTAAGGGAAATAAATATATGGAATTATGCACTCATCACATGTGAACATTTGCATAACCCAGTTGGTCTAAGAGCCAACTTGGGTTCCCTAGGTGAGCCGGTGCATTTAGAGCATTTTGCATGTGTGTATTCTTATGTGGGCATAGCATGGTCTGATGCTTGGTTTATGGGGGCCTTCTCATCACGTTTATGTTACAAAAATCGTTGCATTTCTTATATATTGCATTGCATGGTGAGAATGTGCAGTGGTAGGTGATGAGTATGGGTGATGGGTTGCGCCCACCACGGATCGTATGCTGTGGCAGTGGACCACGACAGGGGTGGGGAATGATCTGGTGTATACTCCACAGATGTTTTTTGAGACTTCGGAGAATAATCTAGTGTATACCTCGAAGGTCTATGGTTATTGAGGTTGGTTGGGCTCGATGAAGAATGATCTGGTGTATACTCCACAGGTATATTTTGAGACTTTGGGGAATGATCTGGTATGTACTTCGGGAGTCCGTGGCAGCCTATAGTAGGCTACTAGTAGGTTTGTAAGTGGGCCTTGGGCGCCATACATATGTCTTATGTGGGCTCTAAGGACCCTTTATGTACAGTTTACTTATGTTTATGCATTTAGAGTTGGGACACGAATTGCTCATGATGTGGTACACTGTTGCATTGGCATGAAGTGTTTGGGGTGTATGGGAAGAGTTTCTCTTTAATCTTTTTCCTTTCTTTCTTGAGTTAAAAAGCACTATAGTTAGCCAATTGTCTTTATTTTATTATGCTTGCTGAGCCTTACAACTCACATTCGCTTGCTTCATTCCAAGTAAAGGTCGGGTACCGAAGGGTAGCAAGCTAGGTGGGCTCGAGGCAGGGGATTAGATGTGTACAGAGCGATTCCAACCCTAAGGTCCTGGTGGTGTCATCTTGCTGCGATATTGTATTTGTTAACATGTAGCCTTAACATTGTCTAATGTAATTGGCTTTTATGTACGCTTAATGATGTGAAAGATGGTCTATCTAGTGGTAATAGAGTTCAATCATCAGTTATGTGTTTGCTAGCCATGATGATGCATTGACACTCTAGCAGGGGCCAACCACTATGACGCTTCCCCTTAAATTCCTCGATCGGGGTTTCTAAGGAAGAGGTCGCCATGAGTACTTGGTAACTGTGCTAGCGTCAGGTCCTCGGGAAAGAAAAAAAAATCAATCATAAAACAGTTATTAAGTTGGGGACCTTACATATAAAACCACTACTACACAATTAGATATTCAAAATAGTCTTGAAGAGGTCAGGATGTCTAGTACTGAAAAGGCACGTATATATTATGCAAGGCTATTTATTTTTTAATTCAATTTTGTTGTGTATATATTAACTTGTAATTTTGATCTATAATATTGAACGGTATTGCAAAATATTTTAGGAATTTCTCTTACCAATTGTAGTCGTTGGGTATTACATTATTGCAAAGTATACTCCTATGACTTATGATGGTAAATCAGGTGAACCATTGTTTGTTATCTCAGAACAAGTTGTTAAGGGTAAGTATATGCAATTCAAGTCTTAATTTGGTTTGGTTTATATTTAATTATATGTATTTTAATCTTTCTTTATTTTTCAAATTCTTAAAGGTGAAATTCACACTCAAAAAAAAAAAAGTTTGAGGAAAAAATCAGAACAAGAAAGTAGCTGGGCTCAAAAGTGGAGAAAAGCTTCCTATTATATTCTACAACAATCGAGCAGTGAGACAGAATCATCAAATTATGGTCAAGGTACTTGGGAAGAATTGTGATTGATCGAACCATTTGTCCTATACAAGTAAAAGCTTGGAAAGAAATAGGGGAAAATGAAAAAAATCACATGTGGGAAGCGGTTAAGCTAAATTATCCTTTTTACTCTATCTTTTAGTGAGATTTATTTTATGGGAGTAATTTTCACAAGTAGTTAGTGTTTTGACCAATGGAGTGTGTTGTGACTTGTTATTTTACCTTGACGTAGTTGGGGTTCCTTGGCTATATCTTTGAGGAATCTAAAGAGGCCATCTAGGTCACTTAAAAGCATTGTTGTGGTGATTTTATAACACATTGTGAGTTGATGTTATTTATTTGTTGTCACTGGACAACACTTGTAGTAGGAATGTTACTTGACAGTGATTTTGGAAAATAATATTTTATTTAAATGTGATATCACATTCCTAGCCTTTCTAACAAACTAGTAAATTTCACTAATGAAAAAGTTGCAATGGCATACAACTCAAATGATATTTGATCTTATGGAAGTTTATTTTCAGTTCTTGATTTGCTATAAAAACATGAATGGTTGCAAAGCTGATATTGGTAATTATAGTTTCATTTGTAATAATATTTGTGTTTGATGGAGCTTTCATTTAACAGGGAGGGTTTCTAATTATAGTTTGGGTTTTAGTTTGCAATTTTTCCTTAAAATAGGCTTAAATTTAAGAAGTTTGATGGAAATTATGTATCTTTTCTATTTCTTGCTTCATTCATACCAGATGTGATTTTCCTAAGATAGTTTTGAAATCTTACATGCCAGATTAAATGAATGAAAAGGGTAGGCCAATTAGAGTTTCAAAATTTGAAATAATAAATTCTCACTCAGAATTTTGCCTGTTTTAATATTTATGTACACAAATTTGGAGTATGTTTGATGCAAATTAACTTGTACAGTGAGATTACATAAATCAATTGAAATATTTCTAGCCTCATTTACATATTTCATTATGAAAACTATACTCATACTAGAAGCTCAAACTGAAGCTTCTTTTGAGTTCTTAAACTTGATCTTACATTGTGGATGAAATGAATTAGAAACACATGGAATCAATTTCCACCTTGTTGGTTATCTTACATCTTAAGTACTCTAGTGAAAGTTTCATGCTGCTCTTTTTTGTTTCTCTGCTGGTACAAGGTTCCCTTGTGAATTGCTACCACACCACCTTTTTAATTGGAACTCATGGCACACCACCTTTTTAATTGGTTTGAGTATACCATGGATAATGAATTGTTGAACTATTTTCTTTGTTGCCCTTGCTTGTAGTAATTTGGCACCTTTGTGACTTAATGCTTGTTAATCAATATGGGGTCACTAATAATAATGTTCAAGGAATAGGGAAAAACAAGAAAAGGAGAAAACTTCAAGACTAATACAATAACCAACCCAAATACTTCAGAGTTTAGAAGGATTTGTTGACCTAAAATGAAATCTTAGAAGATTTGAAGAGAAAATTAGCAAACCAAACAAGACCTTGACAAAGAAAGAAATATCTATGGTGGTGTTCCTTTTTTTTTGGTTTGCCCTATATATATTTTTTTCCCCAGTTTTGGGGTATTCTGGGAATTTTATTTTGATGTTCTCAACAAAATTGATTCTTGATTCTACTTGGTAATTTTTTCAAAGAAGGCCTTGCTGAGATGTGGTAATAATTTGCATTGCTTCCGTGTTCACATAGTTTTGTGACATTTTAATTGGGGTTTGACGTGTTTAGTCATTTTCTGTGAAGTATGGTTTTGTATCCATGAGTTAGTGATTAACTTTCATGTTTTTAAGGGTATTTAGGAAGAGTTTTATAATCTAAATTATGTAGTTTTACAAGCAAGTTTTGATTTGAATTTATTTTTTACTGAGGTGAAAATTGCTTAATTATAATTAATGTAGTCTGGAAACATTGTTGTATATTGGAAGTCTTCAAATGTTTACTTTGTTTGAAGTTGTTCAATGATAATCTAGATGTAAACTATTTATTGCATGGATTTTATTTTCTCTACGATAGGCACTTTTGTTGATGTTTAGAAGTTTGCTATTGGCTTATACTTGATTTGCTAGAATGCTCATTATTAATAGGATAAGTTTGATAATCCTAACATAGAGTTGTATCGTGACCACACCTTGGAACATATGAATGTTTTGTTGTCGAATTAGAGATCAAGTTTAAATACTATATATGTTAAACCTTGCAAAGCTATAGTTGAGGCTTTGAAAAATAAGCCACAAAGTATGGATAAGGAGGACTGGGAATGGCTTCTGACTAAATATTTTTTAACTTAGAATTTTCAGGTATGATCTAATTTTCAAATTCAAGTGCAAAATGGTTTGAATGTTGTGATTCTTTATTGTTACATGTATCTGATGATTATTTTTTGGTTCTCATATAGAAAATAAGCTCTCAAGCTTCTCAAAATAGAGCTAAATCTTCAAGGCCTCATCGCTCGAATAGTAAGCCTCATAGAGAGATTATTTATAAAATAGTAATAAATACTAATTTATTTATTTATGATGTTTATTGTTCAATATAATTTTCTTGATGATTTTATATATAATTTTCAAAAGGGAGGAAAAGAAGGTAATCCACCTGATATGGGAAAGATCTTTTATGAAACTCGAAATGTGATGATTCAAAAAATTTTCTCAATTTTTAATTACAATTCGCTAATAACTCAAACACATGGGTCGGGGTTTTGCCCTAAATAATACAACAACAGAAGCCAAATGCATGTGAAACACACCACTCAAGGGCTTAATCATATATAGCAGCATTGCAACTAGTCAAATCAGACAACCACAATATCTATGCCCCCAATCACATCTCGCACCTCACTGATCTTTTAGTCGGGACTGCCCTATACACATAGCTATCTATGACTAACACACTAAATGGGATAGCCATGGCATTGCCTTCCACACCTGGAATGATGGTAAAAACAAGATGAGCCACAAGGCTCAGCAAACACAACAAAAGAATGGGAGTAAGACTGAGGATAGACCTCCCACGCCAGAATACATCCCACCAATTGAAGACAAGACAAAGATAAAACAGAAATAAACCATACCAGCATACGCCTCACGACACAACAATGGTAATGCTGGAAACACATCCCTCACCCAGAACACACCCCACAATGTGTAATGCTGCATATAGAAATGCCATGCCATACCGTGCAATAGGATGTCAAGTGCTCATCACAAATATATACCAATGCACAAAACGATCCTTAGGGCCTACATAAGAAATGTACATCCTGGCACCCAAGTCCCAGCATACAAACCTATCACAGCCATGAACTGGTTGGCATAAAAACCATGAGCCCAAGGCTCCAGAACATGATCCACACGAGCCCGAGGCTCCCATTACAACCACATATCACGATCCGAACCATATACTGGAGTTCCCGAGTCATAGCTATCTAGAGCCCTGCATCTACTCATAACTATCGAGGGTCAACTCCATACCACAGTCCACACCATACGGTAATCATGCAATGCAACAGATAACAAATGCAATGGCTCTTGCAGCATTAATGTGATGGCAAAACCCCCATAAGCCAAGCATCAGGCCATGCTACTCCCACGTAGGAACCTACATAGGCAAAATGCTTTAAATGCACATGCTCGCCTATCATACCCAAATCGGCACTCCACAGGCCAACTGGGTTATGCCAATGTGCACACTTCCCTGTACATACAAAACATGACCCCCAAATGAATGTAAGCTCAATTCCCATGCATTGTAATGTCTTGCAAAATGCCATATAATGGCAGAGCTGGTTGGTAGTGACCAAGTACCGGTCGACAATCAGTGACTAGGAACAACCAGTCAACAGCCACCCTCGGCCCGACGACGGTTCGCTCCAGGGTTACCAAACAGTCAACACGTTACCTCACCGAACGACAGCTCATGCTGCCTAATATCACACTCACACCGGCAAGAAATCATAATCATATCATGATACACATAACACCCAAGTTGGGTGTTCGGCGGTACCAACTTGCCCAACCCATCTATAGTCTCTCGTAACAACTGATAACCGGCGCCCATACATCCTGCCAGCAACTGCCACGATCCAATGATCGATGGTCAATAGCTGTATATCCCACACCCTACGACTCACACAACCAAATCCTAAAACTCCCAGTTACAATAACTCACCCTGGAGGGTACCCATAACCACAACTGACTTACTAAGAACCTAGCCCAAATCAGGTTCGACATCATTCCCAAGGGAACAGGGACGATATAATACCCCATAGGCACTTATAGATTTAAACCCCAAAAGTCTCCTAATTAAATTAATTAAGCAAAAATTCACACAATAACCATTTATAATAATGAAAGTAATTAATTTATGGAACCAAATCGAGTTAAAGGAGGGTAAGAAATTCATAAATCGAATGAGGGTCACGAAGGGAGTAACGAGCTTGCCTTTAATTTGCAAATTTCAATGTTTATACGCCCACATGCTTCTAAATTAATACACGCTGTAAAATAAATTAATTCAATCAAAAATTGATAAAATCGCATCCTAAATTGAATTTCAACCGTACAAATTAATGTATACACATTTCCTCACTTACCTAATTATTTAAACCTTGATTATACCAAATTTCTACAATTTTTCTTGAATTCTTCTTCCACATTTAAGCTCCCGAGCACTGCCTCTTCTTCTCTGAAATTCCCTCACTATTTACTGTTTCATTTTTACCCCAATTACACACACAGTTCACGGCTAAAAAGACAAAAGAAGAAAGTGCCAGAGACAGACGCATGGCAGCCAATGCACCGCTGCCTCTAGGCCATGAAACGACGTCGTTTCAAGCATCCATGGCTTTGGAAAATTCATCTTAATTTCTTCCCCAGCGCGCGCACAAGCCGAGCCTCAAACCCGCGTTACTTGCCTGGCCTTCCTCACGTGCGACTGTCTACTCCACATGCTGCATTCAACTATAACGTGAGCCCACTTAACTTTAAAGAAAAATCACACAGCTTCTAGGAATTACATTTAGACCCCCATACTTCCATAAGTTCTCACATACACCCCATATAAAAATAACCCTTATACCCCAAGATTTTCATTAGTTAGTTACCCACTTCCCTAATACAAAATAATTTAATAACTTCTTTTGGTACAAAAAAAATTATTATTTCCTTTAAACACACAAATATTCGATGATCAACCTAAGTACAATAATTATTATTTCCATTAAATATTTGATAATCACCATAAATATCACAAGTAATAATTATTAACCGTTCCCGATTTAAATTAATAAGTGCCAGTTGATCCTGATTAAATTATTAACTATTAACTGTTCCCAATTAATTTAATAGTTATTAATTATTCCCTAATTACCGGGATGCTACACGAAAGAAGAATGGAAAGTTTGTTGAGCCTGAAACTGAAGAAAAACATGTATGTTCTACTACTTTAATTTTGATTAAAGTTTCTTTGGGTAGTATTATTTTATTCTATTTTAAGTCTTTAAATTTTGCAAGATCAAATTGTGGAGACCATTCAAGCAGAGCCAACACTTTCTAATATTGAGGTAAGTGAAAAATGTTTTGGAGCGCAACGTCATCGCCATGTGTTTGGCTATGGGCATGGAATCAAATGGAAGAACTTCAAAGATCCTAGTAAAAAGAGAATAGAAGAGCTTCAAACTAAACTTAATGACAAGGATGAAGAAAATCGCATCTTAAAGAGGTGGACTGTAGAGTTTGAAGAGAGACTGGGAAGGGTTAAATCTATCATACAACAAAATCCAAATGCTTCAACTGAATTTTCCCCATCTTCTCTTGATGAAGATGTTTAGGAGGTTCTATTCTTTTGAAGTCATTGATACATTTTTACAATTTACATGTTTCCTTGGTTGTGTACCTCTTTTCACATGAGGTTCTATTCACTTCATGTAGGGATTTATTTATTTTTTCATTGCTTTATGGCGTAAGACTACTTTCAGATACATGATTACTTTTGATCCTAAAGTTTTTTTTTTCTTTTACTGAATGATTTAAATTTTTGCAGGACACTGTTCAAAGCTAGACCATATGAAAGTTTTTTGGCAACTTCTTATTAAATAGGTATGACATTCTTAAACCTCTTACATAAGATTAATGGTGAACTTAATTAATCACTAATATCATTGATTATTGAGTAGAGATAGTGTTAATCATGGGATTAATGTATTCATGTTTTTATGAAGTTTATTGAGCAGAGATAGTGTTAGAAATTTAGTACTATTATTCTGGAGGATGATGAGTAATATGATTGTCTCTTTTTAATTTATAGGTACTTAAAGATACAAATCCAGCTGGGAACACTTGGTGTTAGTTGTGACTATAATACATGAATTCTAATGACACTTGTAACAATTTTTTTATTTTGATTATAGGGAGAAATTAGGATAATATGAAACCCATAGTTTTTTTTTTTCTTTCTCATTTCTTTGATTGTGGACGTATGGAAGTTCTTAAGATGATTGTAATTAGTACATAATCAATGTCGATGATGATATTTTGTATACATCTTGTTTTTATTAAATTAATTGAGAATCACATTTTTATCATTAGTATCTCTCTTACCAAAATTAATACATACAAAATAAATTTTTATATAATAATAAAAATAGACATTATAATTATAATAATAGTAATAATGATAAATAAATATAGATATAACGATAGAAATATTCATCGTTGATATTATGTTTAGTGACCAATAAATATATATAGAGAGTTATAATAACGGGATTATTTATCGTTTATATTATGTTTAGTAACGGAAAAATATTACAATAACGACGGGAATACCTATCATTGATATTATGTTTAATGATTGATAAATATTGCAATAATGACAGAAATATCCATCGCTAATAATGTTTTCAACAACCATACACATTGTTATAGAGACGGAAATATTTGTCGTCATTATTATTTTTAATGACGGGACTTTTGCCTCTCATTACTTATATTAACGACTGTACTTTTCTTCCGTTATTAATACTATTAACAACGGAAGTTTTAATGACGGGCAACGGCGGGATTTTTCCCCTAGTTAAAAACCTTTTTTTTTGTAGTGAACGTCTTGCTTAAAATGTTGCTTTATTGCCTTAATCTACCAAACTAGCTATAGGAGCAGTTAAATTCTTTTTGATTTATTCTCATAGCAGTGTGTTCAGTTTCTGGAATTTGTTGTACTCAAAAACCAATATGAATATCTGATATTGTTGTGCAGAGAAAGCTGATATTGAAGTACACTCACAAGTATAGAGTGGGACTCTAGAGGCCCAAATCATGAAGTGAAGTCCACCAGCCACACCCACAAGATTGGTGTCAAATTACCTTTGAAGTTTTGATAACTTGTCTCTATACTCTATAGTCATTTTTCTTAGCTATGCAACTCTTCCTAGCGGAGTTCGAGTTTGAAGTTAAGTATAGTACATTTGAAGTTAGCTGTTTGATTTGACCAAGTGAATATCAATGGCATGAGTTCTACTTTATTTTTTGTTTTATATTGTCTGAGCAGCCACCTGGGGCATTCCACCTTTGATCTACGTGTCTTTTTCTTTGTTTTCTTATTATTATTTGTCAAAGAAGGAAAACGCTTGTGGGTTACTCAATGCAATTTGGTCTTTGGTTAAGATATGAAAAGGTTTTGACAATATCTTTATGATCTGTAGTAAGCATTTCTTTTACATACATATATATATGTGGTTAAAAGTAAGGCATTATCAGGCTATGAGAGGTTGGAAAGTCTTTTGTGTTTTGTGAAGTTTGAATAAACTACAATTTAAGATGGCTTTTAAACAGTGATTTTTTTTTTTTTTTTGGGGGGGGGGGGGGGGGAAGGGGATTGTCGTACTCTTTTTATAGCTTAGTTAGGTTTGCGTAAACTGTTAATTTTGGAATTCCTCTTATTCTCAATGATGATAAAGTTCAAAGGTGTGGCATCTTTGTTGAGATTAATGAATTCATTACATGTTATTTTGAAAATTAATTTTTTGTTTGATTGATGGAATAGGTCACCTAAAAAGATTTGCATGTTTTGCTAAAATTCTTATAAAAATTCTTACTCTCAGTTTTATTGAAGGCTAAGGTGACAACTGTAACATCTCGCATTGAGCGATAGGAAGGATCAGAATAACTTATCTTGATAGATCTACGCGAACTTTCCAGGGGGTCACCCATCCTTGAGATTCCTCAACTCAAGCACGCTTAACCCAAGAGTTTTATGCCTACATTGAGCCCAAAAGGTATCTAACTGGTGTTGTTTCCTTTCTTACTTATTCTCAATATATACTACCATTCTCTAGACTCTTAGGGTATTACATTCTCCCCCCTTGAGCACATGACGTCCTCGTCATGAGACCTTACAACTGGTCCCAGATCTTCTCCCTTTTGAGGGTTGCCATCCTAGAAGCCGCTCCTTGTACAAGCCCTCGAGCCCCAGTGCCACTCCCCACCTTCATCGGACCGCCTTCACCAAGGGTCAGCTCTGATACCACTTGTAATATCCCACATCGAGCGATAGGAAGGATAAGAATAACTTACCTTGATAGACCTATGCGAACTTCCTAAGGGGTCACCCATCATTGAGCTTTCCTAGCTCAAGCACGCTTAACCCGGGAGTTCTGTGTCTACATTCAGTCCAAAAAGTATACAGCTAGTATTGTTTCCTTTCCTACTTATCCTTGATATATACTACCATTCTCTGGGTTCTTGGGGCATTACAACAACAAACAATTGGCTCACGATGGATCTCATCAATTCAAGAGGTAGTGATATAGATGTTGATTTGAAAGTGGGAGAACTACAAGTGAGGAAGATAGGATTCAAGATCATGAAACCAATGGACCTCATTAAAAAAATTTGTTGGGTAGGGCATTGAGTTGCCTTAAGAGGTTAGACAGATGTATTAAGGGTGGAGAAAGTTCATATTCTTCCAAAAAGCTGATGAGTTCTAGTGATCAGTTGATTTAGAGCACAGTAGTGATCTATAACAAGTTGGGTTTAGAGATGGAATATCTTTTGGATAAAAAGAAGGCAAAGGACAAGCATACAAAGATGAGCTCAAAACCACCTCAACCTCCCAGAGCTCCATCACTAGATGTTGTCGATATTAAGTTTGTTAGAGCATTGTTGGTGCTTGCTGCAATAAAGTAGGAAAGGATTAAACTAATGAAGTCTAGGAGAAAATTGAGAGCACGGAAGGCACCATCCCTTAATAGCAATCATTTTGCACTGATTTTCACCATTATCTTCTTCTTTGTGATAATTTCTCAAGGTATCGTTTTGCTTCGATTGTCCATATTTAGTACGTTTCATTTCTTTAGGTGGCGCCTCATAGAAAGAAAATTTTTATTCAACTTCATCGTTGATAGGCAATCCTTATAAAGTTTTGTAAGGGTTTTTTAAATGATACCCTACATGATTGGTTATAAGTGAATCTCACCACCCACCCACACACACACACACATATAAGAGAGAAAAAGAAAATAAAAGAGAAAAGATACCTAGACTAGAAAACTTGAAATTTTTGTTTGTTATTTGATTAAATGAATGATTAGAACATTGGTATTTATTTTGAGCCATTATCCTAACATAAATATGATTTGAATTGTGAATTTTAATTGCATGAGAAGGAAATTGGAAGGAGTTTCCTTCCTTGACAAGGAAAATCTAGGAGAAGATAGAAAGTTAAGAAGAGAACTAATGCAAAAACGAGACTTCCTTGTTAAGTGTCTTTTTATTTTTCTTCCTTTTCCTCTTTTAAGGGCATCTAGAAGAGCATCTTTTGTTTTAATTTCATCTCTGTCTCAGTGCATGCTTCCCTTGAAACTCAGGTTGCTCCATACTTTTTGCACTAGTTCTAGACTCGTAGTGCAATACTTTACCACTGATTCTTCTAAAGAACGTTGATCGAGAAAACAAATGAACTTGTCTCATAGTGCACTAGTTCTAGACTGAGGCTTGGGTACTTTGCAAATTGATGTCCTCAAGTAAAAACATTTCTTTGTTGGTCATTAGCAAGCTATTTCCTTTGATAGATCCCTATGGGTTCACATAGCTTAGTTGTATGCTTGTGTTAATAAAAGCACATTGAGCCCCTCACAACATGTTTAGCTTGTAATTGAACATTGCATGAATTAAGGAAAGATACCTTGAAGACGTGAATATTAGACAAATGATGTTGGGGAAGAGCCTCAATGGTACAACATTGTAGTTGATGCTACTACAATAAGGGAACAAGCAAATTAAGTAGAATCCTCTAATATTAAAACTGGGGCATCATTAACCTACTCATCCAAAATCAAGCAATGATCAAATGTTTACATATATTACAAAAATCATCTATGTTATATTTTCTTTGTTCTTGATCAATAATTGTACTACTGAGAAAGTAATATGTGTTCATTGCAATCTACATTTCAGGTATTCAGGGCTCACAGATTAACATGTATGCCAAGAGATGATGTCCTCTGCCAGCATATTGCACCATGTAAACTTCTTCTGTATAGCCTTGCACTAAAATTTTCTTAAATAAATGCTTGTCATACATGCATATTGGTTATTGTTCAATAACTCTTTTGACATTTGGACCCTTATTGTTCGTCGCATCGCAGCTCAACCATGACATTTACTTTCGCAAGGGCAAGTTCTTCAACAGTTTGCTTGTTGCTTTGTCTTTCCCCTTTTTTTTTTTTTATGAAAAACATGCCCGTTCTAACTATTTCATGTCATCAGCAAGAACAATACTGCATCTATTCATTCCCCAAACCCAAAATTCATTCTTAATCCATTTTCTTATTCTTCTTGGCATTTATCAAATTTCCATTTTGTTCTTGGATCCAAAGATCTTGGACAAAATTAACTGACTAGACCTACCCCATGATTTCTCTTAAAACTTTTTCAAATTTGTTTCCCAGACCTCTTGCATTTCACAATATTAACTGTGATGCATTGTTTGTTATCTGAATGTTAGAAACACACGCATGATTAACATGTTAATTTTTTTTAGTCGTAAATTTTAAGGTGCCCATTTACATGTTAATTCACCTTATAAAAGGCAATATTTTCATAGAAATTATAAGGATTTGTGCCAATCCTTTTCCCTTTCCATTTTTTTTAAAAAAATTAATTCTTAAAACCCTCCCAGGTCAATTTTGCTGCAAACCAAAGGTGCACATATGCCAAATAAAAATGAAGAAAATAACAACCTTCATTTTATGCTCACGTGAGAGAGAGCTACACCACTATGGCAAGTTTCAAAGAAAGAATAGTCTTAACATCAAAGGCATGAAATTTTGAGAAACACACAAATCAAAAGCTACAAATGTCCAATTAACAAGTAGAACACAAATACAAGCATCTATCATAATTCATAAGCTAATTGTATTCAGCTGCAAGGCACATTTTAGCAATATTCAATATTACGACTGAATCTTTCAAAATCCTACACTAGCCATCCCAAGGAGGCAACCACATGTCAATACTTGACTCTTGCAAAGCACACCCAATAAACACATACGACTTGCCAGAATAACAAAGATAGCATTGAAGAGAGTAGGGGCACCTAGTTTGGATTAGTGAACAATAGCAAACCGAATTCACCATACCTGTTAATGTAGTGACAAGGGCTCACGAAATTCATCAAAACACTTGGAAAGTCTAGCTTAAAGAAACTGATGAGGAAACTTTTTAATCTCATTAATATACGAAGATTGCGTGGGAATTATATGACCTATTCCTTCCTGACTAAGAGAGCACGATCGGAGGTAGGGTGCAAGCTCTGGCGACAGGTCTGTCAGAGGGGCGACTGGCACCTGCAAGTACTCAAACGGTCGAGTGAGTAAGAGAGTAAAAAGGGGGCAGTGTATCAATAGGTCAGAGATCATAACATACCTTAGCTCTGAAGAGAGTTGGTTGATATAAAAGGATGAGCTATCCTCCTACATGCATGAGTCATGCGTTTGCAGGTGGTGGGACTGACTATCCGACATTGGTGGAGGTTCCCATGTGGTAGCATGGTGGCGACGAGATCCTCATTAATGTGGATGAGATCCGCCATTAATGAGGATGGGATCTAAGACAACCGCGTAGATACCCAGTGGGATTGCAATGATGCTGTGATAGGTTGACACTACGCCAAGGCTAGATCCAGATGGAAGACCAGGATTGGGCTGACATTGGGCCTAAGGAAAGGGTAGAGATTGGGCCTAAGGAGAGGGTCGAGATTGGGCCCAAAGAGAGGGCCGAGATTGGGCTTAAGGAGAGGGCCGAGATTGGGCCTAAGGAGAGGGACGAGATTGGGCCTGGACGGTCCACAGCCCCCCAGGTCGGATGCTCGAGTAACGAGCGTTCGAGCTAAAAAAGGGACGTCCAAGTAGTATTTGTTGTAAGTGACTATCCATGAGTCCTTGTGTTGAACAAGTGTTCCTTTCTTACAAGTATTGGATGTTTTTTTTGAGAAATGCATTCCTACTTAGTTACTTTTGGTACCTTGCTTGTGTTCATGGATGTTTTTAACTTGATTACCATATTTTTTGGTTATGATAAAAAGAGGGAGAAAAATATGAAAAATGTATGAAATGTATGCTTAAATTAAATTGGTATTAAACATGCATTGAGCAAATCTTATCCAAGTCAACATTTGTTTTTAAGCAAACCTATTGGCCTTATTTTTTGAAACTCTAAACTAACTCCTGGTATCAAGGAAATCTTTATACTATGTAGTTTCAAACAAGTGCAAAAGAGGGTGTGCCATTTCAAGGTTTGTATTTCAAGGTTTGTGAGTTATTTCTAGGGTCCTCCAGTTAGGCTCCTCCAATTAGGCTCCTAACGTGTCAAACTCCTTAAACTGAGTCATTGAGGGGCCCAACTCTTTGTGTCAGGGGTCGGCTATCGATGCTGCAGGCCTCTCGGGCTCCAATCCTTTAGCTGATGTTATAGTCTTGTTGGGGCAGATAGCGAGTCGGCACCTCTTCGATTGGCTCGTGCTTCGTAGCCAAGCTTGTGGGGTTGTGATGATGCCGAGCAAGATCCCCGGAGTCTCTGGAGCCATGCCTTTCGACCGGGGAGATTTATCTAGGACCAGCTCCTCGTAGAGGCCGATCGGAAGAGGCTCGCTTCCCTTGGGGAGGAGGGGTTGTACCGGCGTGGAGATGCTGCAACTATGCGCTACCAATGCCACTCACCTTTTACTTATGGAGTCAAAAATAAGAAAGGCTAAGGCCAAGGAAGATACTGATAGCCTTTGCGAGCAAGCTGCTTCAGCCGATGAAGAGGTGGGGAGGGTGCCTCCTGGTCAGAAAGACGATGTTCGACAGGGGTTGGTTGAGCGAAACGAGAGTATTAAGGAGTTAGAGGCAAAATTAAGTGTTTATCGGCAAGAGATTGCCCGTTTGGAGGCTTGTGCAAGGAGGGAGGCTCTTCTACAGTATCTGGGTGGTTTTGATGCGGCGTTAGTGCAAGCCTCACTACTCTGCCTGGGGGTGGATTTTATTGGGTGCGACCCCTCTAAGGAGGTAGTGGGTGGTCGACTTGTGGATCTGGGCTCGATGGATCCAACCATTAGAGATGAAGCTTTGGAGGGGACCCAAGGGGCTGTCGAGGCTAAATGAGCAGAAGGAGATATCGTGTAGTAGAGCTGGGTTCCCGATTCACCTCGGCCGGATCAACCTGTCATTGGTCCTTAGGGCGGTCTTACTTCTTTTTATTTCTTCAGCATGTAACTGGTTAACATTGTAACCCTGGTGTTATTTGAATAAAAGTGATATTTTCGCATATGGCTCGACTTGCCCTTTGCCTCTTTCACCTTGCCTTTTCTTATTTTGCCTTGCGAGAACATGTATGACACAGGATCGGGGCGTGTGGCCTGAAAGAGCGAGATAACCGCATGGTGGTGCAGAACACTTCGCTTTCTGAGGGCGCTTCCCTAAGAGGTGTGTCAGTATCCTAGGGCAGGGTATTAACTGCTTGGGCTCGTGGCTCTATTTTGATAGTAGCTCAGCTGCTAATGAATGCAGGGCATTAATGGGGCGTTATCATAAGTGGGGTGGACGACGCTCAGTATTCTTACTATGCTTATAAAAAAGGGGGTCGTTCCCTTTGTTTCCTGTGTATCCTCAGTTTAATGCTTTATATCCTCATTTTAGTTAGGTATCTTGAGGCCAGATAGTTGATGATGTCAAGTCGAGTCAAGACTGCTGGCGTATGACGTTATTTCCAGTGACAACATAGTTGATTTAGGTGATGCGCCAATGGCTGGAGTTAGCCGTGGCTGGTGGCTCACGGTGTTCGCGATATATGGGTTGGTAACCCATGGTGGTTATGGTACGAGGGCGGACTTATTCCTTAACCTTGAGGAGTTGGCCTTTTGCCGCCTCTGTTCTCCTTCCATCCCTGGGATTTCAAGCTCTCTAGGGCTCGTGGCCTCCATGTTGGTGTTGTAGCATTTATTGGACTTCCCCTTGAGGTCTTTATATCTACCTCTACTTGCGTGGATCTGCATTACTGAGATGTCGCCCGTGAGGGGGGCCTCCAGTCGATGTTAGGTCAGGGGCAGCCATGATGTTGTCATCGATTTTCTGGTGATCCTCACTGGGAAGCTGCTAAGGGTTCTACAGAGGACAGTATTTTATAATAGATTCGGTCTTGCTGTGTCGAAGCTTGGTTAGCTACGTTGGTCATGTTATGCTAAAGGTTGGTTAGCTGGGTTGGTCTCGTTGTGCTAAAGCTTGGTTAGGATAGAATTTTGAACTGGTTCGGTTGTATTTTTATTGTAAGTGAACCGTCGAAACTGTAATAAAAGTTTTGTATCGTGGACATACTTTATAATGAAATGAAAGTTTTCCCAAATTTGGGTACCTTGTACTTTTCCTTCATTTTGTTTGTTGCAATGTTTGGATACTTGATTGCTGTGAGTGTTGAACAATTTTAGGATTATCGTGTCCACCTATTCCGTTGTGGACTTTAGCGGGATCAACTGTAACACCCCATCTCCTAGAACTACCCGAGAAGAGGTGCTACGGGGAAAATAAAATAAAACTAATTGATAAACTAAAATCTGATACCATGACTGAACATCTCTATCAACTAGAATAAAAACTCTGAGTTAATACAAACTGAAAAGCATAAACTCTGACTAAGGGACAATCCCTCAACTGAAATGTAAAATAGATCTAAACCGACAAAATGTTACAAAACTCAACAGACTTCCAGACATCTTTTATCTTGAGCGGCTCCACGTACACACACTATAGACCACTGCTGATAGGCCCTATATCTGGTACTCTCCTGCTAGAACCTGGAGGGGTGAAGAGTACAAAGTGAGCTACAAAGCTCAGCAAGTAATAAGCTGAAAAGAATACTGAAGCTGAATTGAAGAATATCGATACTGATAAATACTCATTGAACTTGTACTGTATAATCATTGTCTATTTGCATTCATAAAAATGTAATGCACATAAACTGTAAACTAAATGCAGGTATACAACTTTGGCTCATAGGTCTACATAATATGATAAAACATACCTGACTGATCTGAATCCTGTAAACAGAAAAAAACTATAAGCACATACTGTAGGCAAAACCCTTAGCCCCCTGGTGGCCCCCAAGCGGGCAACTCATAAACTGAGCTGAAACTGAAACTGATGGGATCCCCGCGGACAAGCCGCCTGACGCGTATAATGCAATACAATGCTCACATAAATGCTAGCACACAATATATAGTGCTCCATATAAAGTCATGCTCAATGCTCATACCAAAATGTATGCACATAATCTCACAAAATAATATTGATCGTGTTATAATAATGTTGAACATGATATGATCTTCATCTATATATTAGAATATAAAGATTCAATGAACTATGATTTAGGGTATAGGTATGATTAACTTGTCATGTTCTGGCTTATGAATTCAATGTTGGAAGATATTGAATACATTAATTGAATTAAACTTGAATTAGGACTCACTGGAAGCTAAATTGGATTTCTGGAAAAATCATCTAGATATCAAGAAGGATATCTGGATATGATGAAAGACATCTAGATATGAAGAAGGCTCATCTAGATACACTGACATTCAAAGTAGAAGCTATTTGAATATGCTGGGATGTATTCAGATATGAACTAGGACATCTGGATATGATTCTGGTTATCCGAATATCTCACTGACACATTCGGATATAACTGGGGACTATTCGAATGAAAAATTCAACTTTTAAGGGAGGCATCCGGATATCAGGCGAGACATTCAGATTTTATCTTGACCGTTCTGGATGTATAAACAAACCATTCGGATATCATACTCGAAGAACTTTAGATACATTAGGAGACCTTAAACCAAAACCATCTCATACATGGATTCTCATTCTCCTTTAAATACATAATCTCACTTAATTAATAATAATACAAAAATTACTATTAAAACTCTCAAATAATAATAAAACTCTAGAATTACCTTCATGCTCTTGCATTTAATTTTCACAATAAATAAATGTCATTAAATGTTATATAAAAACCCAAGATCCTACTCCCTTTCTAACATGGATTCCTTCTCCTAATATAACTAGGAGACTTTAACCCAAAACCATCTCACATATGGATATCTTATAACTAGTAGACTTTAAACTAAAACCATCTCACTTATAGATTATCTTAATCCCTTAATCAATATAACTTTAATTAACAATTAAATTCTAATAACAAATTTCTAAATGACCTTCATGTCCTAGCATTTAATTTCCACACTAAATAACTAAAATTAAATGCTCTTTAAATGCTATTCTCTTAATTAAAAATTACTAAATTGTCACCTTGACAAATTCCTTTAATTCCAATATTAAAAAGAATTTAATGCTATTCTTTTCCTTCAAAATCTCTAAATTGCCACATTAAATAATTAAATAAAAAAATCTCTTAATCAAATTCTTCAACAATTATTAAATAATTCTAATTAAATACTGGACCCTCTGACGGGTCGTTACATCAACGAAGCTTCTGATTTACTTGAATAAGCTTCATACTACTTTAAGTGACAAAGAGGGAAGCATCGAGGTGGTTTTGCAAAACAGACAATGGTAGCAGAACGAGGTAGGCTGGAATAACTCGAGGTAACTCGAGGCCAAAGGCAGCAGACCGAGGTGACTCAAGGTCCACCAAGGCTTGTTGGATACAAGGCCTTATTGTAGATAAGCCGACATAACTCCAAGCCAAAAGCAGCAGACCGAGGTAACTCAAGGTCCGTCGGGGCTTATTTAATACAAAGCTTTTTTGTAGATAGGCTGAAGTAACTCAAGGCTAAAGGTAGCAAACAGAGGTAACTCAAGGTCCGTCGGGGCTTGTTTGATAGAAAGCCTTGTTGTAGATAGGTCGAGGTAACTCGAGGCCAAAGGTAGCAGACCGAGGTGACTTGAGGTCCACCAGGGTTCATTTGATGCAAAGCATTGTTGTAGATACGCCGAGGTAACTAGAGGCCAAAGGCGGAAGACTGAGGTAACTCGAGGTCTGCCAGATCTTGTTTGATACAAAGCGTTGTTGTAGATAGGCCGAGGTAACTCAAGGCCAAAGGCGGCAGACCGAGGTAACTCGAGGTCCACTAGGGCTTGTTTGATACAAAGTGTTGTTGCAGATAGGCCAAGGTAACTCAAGCCCAAAGGTGGCAGACCGATGTAACTCGAGCTCCGTTGGAGCTTGTTTAATACAAAGGGTTGTTATAGATAGGCCAAGGTAACTCAAGGCCAAAGGCAGCAGACCGAGGTGACTCGAGGTCCACTAGGGCTTGTTTGATACAAAGCTTTGTTGTAAATAAACCGAGGAAATTCGAGGCCAACGGCAGCAGACCGAGGTAACTCGAGGTCTGTCGGGGGCTTGTTTGATACAAAGCCTTGTTGTAGATAGGCTGAGGTAACTTGAGGTTCATTAGAGTTTTTTTGATACAAAGTGTTATTGTAGATAGGCCAAAGTAACTCGAGGTCAAAGGTGGCAGACCGAGTTAACTCGAGATCCGTCGGAACTTGTTTGATACAAAGTGTTGTTGTAGATAGGCCAAGGTAACTCGAGGCCAAAGGCAACAGACCGAGGTAACTTGAGGTCCACTGGAGCTTCTTTGATATAAAGAGTTATTGTAGATAGGCTGATGTAACTCAAGGCCAAAGGTGGTAGATCGAGGTAGCTCGAGGTCCACTAGGGCTTGTTTAATATAAAGCGTTATTATAGATAGGCCGAGGTAACTCGAGCCCAAAGGCAGAAGACCAAGGTAACTCAAGGTCAATCGGGGCTTGTTTGATACAAAGCGTTATTATAGATAGGCCGAGATAACTCGATGCCAAAGGCAATAGACTAATGTAACTCAAGGTCTGTAATAAGAAAAGAAACTTTGGGTCTAGGCCCATATGAAGGTTTTGACAAGTGATAAATGAGTATATACTTTTGATGATTTGCAAGAAGATAGCCATTTAGTTGTAATATTTCTGTAGGCTGGCTACATTCCATGACCTGGTCAAGGGCCTTCCTGAGAGCTCAGCCAAGTGGTAAGCTCCTGTGTTAAGGTTATCAGTGACTTAATAAGGACCCTCCCAATTGGCACCAAGTTTCCCTTGTGAGGGTTGTTTCCTTGGGCCTTCAATCTTCCTTAGGACTAAGTCTCCCTCTTGAAATCATCTAGGACGAACTCCTTTATTGTATTTTCGAGCTACTTTTTGTTTGGCATCATGTTCAGGAATTTGAGCCTAGTCCCGAATTTCCTAGACGAGGTCGAGGTCAGCCCGCTGTTCTTCACTGTTGGTGTCCTCCCTAAAGTTCTGTAACCTCGGGCTAGGTTCCTCAATCTCAATTGGGATCATAGCTTCTAACCCGTAAGTGAGTCGAAAAGGGGTTTCCTTGGTCGAGATTTGAGCCGTAATGTGGTACGACCACAAAACTATGGGGAGCTCATCTGGTCAAGCTCCTTTCGGGCTATCGAGTCATTTCTTTAGTCTTGCTAGTATGACTTTGTTAGCGGCCTCATCCTAGACATTGGTCTGAGGATGCTTGACCGAGGTGAAGACCTAGTGGATACCGAGTTCTTAGTAGAAATCTTGGAGTCTGTCGTTGGTGAATTGAGTGTTGTTATCCGAGCTTAGCACCCCAGGGAAACCATACCGACAAACGACATTCTTCCAGATGAACCTGCGGATCCTTTCAGCGGTGATTATGGCTAGGGGCTTAGTCGTGATCCATTTTGTGAAGTAGTCAATTGGCACCACCATAAATTTAGGTTGTCCTATTGCGGTTGGAAAGGGCCCGAGGATGTTTATCCCCCATTTGTAAAATGGCTAAGGGCTGTCGAGGTTGTGGAGTTCTTTCGGGGGGGAATGACGCGTGTTTTCAAACTTTTGACACTTATCACAACGTTTACATAAGCCAAACAATCATTTCACATTGATGGCCAATAGTATCTGGCTTTCAGTATTTTCTCTGCCAAGGACCACCCGTCGAGGTGGCCTCCATATACTCCTTTATGTATCTCAGTCATGATGCCGGTGGACTAGTCAAGGTTGACACAATTGAGAAGTGGCAGGGAGTAACCCCTTCGGTACAGCTAGTTCTCGAGTAGGGTGCAATAGCAAGTTGTTCTTTTTTAAGTCTTTTGGCTTCTTCGACATCCGCGGGGAGCGTCCCATGCCGTAGGAATTAGATGATAGGGGTTCCCCAAAATTCAGGCGCTACTTCTACCATTTTCACGTCGAAAAGGTCGATGGTGGGTAAATCCAGGGCCTCCTGTATAACTAACTGGTTGTTTCTAGGTTTCTTGGTGCTGGAAAGCTTTGAGAGTAGATCTACTCATGCGTTTTGTTCCTTGGTGATATATTCAATTTGGAAATAGTTGAAAGATTCAGCCAGGGTTCTAACCTTGTGGAGGTATCGGCCAAGTTGTGGCTCTTTCATCTAGAATTTACCCTTGACCTAGTTGGTTACCAATTGAGAGTCGCTCTTAGCAACTAAATGGGATGCTCCAATTTCCTTTGCTAGGTTTAAACCAGCTATGAGGGCCTTATATTTGGCTTGGTTGTTAGTTTCCTTGAAGTTGAAGCAAAGTGATTGTTCGAGAATCAAACCGTTGGGTCCTTCTAAGATGATCCCAGTGCCGCTTCCTTTTATGTTAGAGGCTCCATTGACAAATAGTATCCAGAGGTTAGGCTTCAGGTTTTTCCCAAGGGGGGAGAGTTCGACACATAAATTGGATAGTACCTGGGATTTGATGTGTTTTCGTGGCTGGTACTGTATGTCAAATTCGAAGAGTTCGACTAACCATGTGATCATTCTTCCCGAAAGCTCTGGCTTCTGGAGTATTTGCCAGATCGGATGATCAGTCTGGACCGTGATTTGATGGCTTTGGAAGTATGGCCTGAGCTTTCAAATTGCCGTCACTAGTGATAGCGCTAGCTTTTCTATCTTTTGGTATCGTAGTTCAACTCCTTGAAAAGTTTTGCTGATGAAGTATATTGGCAATTATGTTTTACCTTCCTCCCTGACTAGTACTGCGCTGAGAACGCTAATGGTGACAGAGAGGTAGAGTGAGACTTCTTCTCTGAGCTCTGGTCTTGAAAGAATGGGGGGGCTGTTAGGAAGGCTTTTAGTTCCTGAAAAGCGGTTTCATATTCTTCTATCCACTAGAACTTGGCTGACCTTTTTAGGCATTGGAAGAAGGGCTTTTCCCGATCAGCTAACTTTAGAAGGAAGCGTGACAAAGTTGTTATTTGACCTTTTAGCTATTGAACCTCCTTCAGGCTGGCAGGACTACACATTGCGAGGATGGCTTTGCATTTGTCTGGGTTGGTTTCAATTCCACAGCTGGTTAACATGAATCCTAGAAACTTACTGGCTTACACCCCAAAGACACATTTGTTAGGGTTAAGCCTCATGTTGTGCTACCGGAGTTGTGTGAAGACTTCAGTTAGGTCTGAGCAGTAGTCCTTTTCTTCTAAAGTCTTGGCTACCATATCGTCTACATAGACTTTGATGTTCCGGTCGATCTGCTTGGAAAATACTTTATTCATCAGCCGTTGGTATGTGGTGCCTGCATTTTTTAACCTGAATGGTATGACCTGATAACAAAAGTTGGCATTCTCTGTGATGAATGTTGTTTTTTCCTCGTCTTTGGGGTGCATCCGGATCTGATTGTAACCAGAATAGGCATCCATGAAACTTAAGTACTTGTACCCGGAGGCTGCATCCATAAGATGGTCAATGTTGGGCAGTGGGTATGAATCCTTTGGGCATGCTTTATTTAGGTCAGTGAAGTCGACACACATTCTCCATTTTCCTAAGGATTTTTTCACCATGACCACGTTGGTGAGCCATGTTGTGTATGGGACCTCTCTGATGAATCTGACTTTTAGGAGCTTGGTTGTTTCCTCGGCAGTTGCGCGCCTTCTCTCTTCTCCCAGTCTTCTTTTCCTCTGGGCGACCGATTTGGCCTCTGGATCTAGTGCCAACTGGTCGCAGATGACAAGTGGGTCTATCCCGAGCATGTCGGCATGGGTCCAAGCAAAGAGGTCAGTGTTCTGCCAGAGTAAGCTAATGAGCCTCTCCTTCAACCCATTTGATAACGTGGAGCCTACACGGACGATCTGTTCCGAGCAAGGAACCAGGCTCACATGGTGAAGCTCCTCTGTAGGTTCAGGTTGTCAGTCCAAGAACTCAATCCGCAGGTCTAACTCGACCAAATGCACATGGTGTTACGGGTCTCGGCTACTGGCACCCGCCGCTTGGTTGCTATCAGAGGCGTCAGCTTTCTTCCCGTCTTTCCCAGGTTCGAGGCCCTAGGTTTCGAGGCTATCATGGTAACATCATCAGGCTTCCTTTTGGTCAGAGTGGATGACCCCGACCTCGGTATTAGATACCAAAAATTCATGGATAGATGGGCGGTAGACACTATTGATCCCAAAGCATTGAGAGATAGTCAGCCTAGGAGCGCGTTGTACGGCACCCAGTAATCCACTATCAGTGGAGCCGTCCTGAATGAGGTTGGCAGGTCTATGTAACCCTTGACATCTACCTGCTCTCTTGAATACCCAATCAAGCTTTCATTAAAGGGTCCCAACTTTCGCTCAAAAATGCCTATTCTCCTCAAGGCAGATAGGTATAATAGGTCGACGGAGCTGCCCTAGTCCACCAAAACTTTCTTTATCAAAAAATCCGCGACAACAACCGAAATTCCCATGGGATCGTTGGGGTGTGGATCTACTCTTTCGAGATCTTTATCTGTGAAGTAGATTGCGCAGTGTCGGGCCTTTCTTCTTGGTTTCTTCTTAGCATCATCTATTGTCATGACCGCATGAGAGTATTGACCTTGTGTTAAGCTTAGCACTCCGTTGGTAAAACGTCCAGCAATGGTGCTGACAAACCCAATTGTCCGACTAGCCAGGGGGAACCACTGCATGAAAGGGTGCGGGCATTTGGGCAGTGGTGGTTCTCACTTGGCCCTTGGGTATAGGTGTAACACCTCCTCTACTCAAGTACCACAAGAAGGTATACACCTAATCACCCAAGAGGTGTTAGGAAACCCTAAACGGCAAAAACCATGGATCGAACCTATCAGAAAGTTTGAAAGGGTTCCCCATACAAGCATAACATGTACAATCCTTTCATTTCGGTAGAGTTTAAATCTAACATAAAAAAAATAAGTATAATCTCCGAACTATTACAATGCTTTTGAATAAGATTACATAAAATAACAGAAAAGTATTAAGCGTCCACAGTTTATTTCCCGTTTGCCTCACTCGCCTCCTTAGCTCCTGATATACCAAACATACCTGGAACGTGGAACGTTCCAGGGGCATCAACCCAAGTTAGATCACATAAATCTAAGTGAGGTGGTTTTAAGAAAGAAATAGATCATGTATGAAATGCAAGTATGCAAAGTGAAACCCCTTTTTTGTGGAAACCATGCCAGGGTGTTGCAATCACCCCTGCGCACGCCATGCTCACCTCAAACACACATATGTGACTCCAAGAGCCACTCATGATGGACACTAGCTTTCCACAAAACCACATGCCATGAAGTGATGAAACAAGAAAAGAAACAAGCTAAACAAAGAGAACAACTGAGTAGGTCCACATTCAACACAAGTGATTCTAGAAATGATCAATATGGAGAACAAATAATGCAAGAAACCACTCACACTAGTTGATGGTCCTGCTAGTACACAGTTTATAGGAATTTTAGCCTAGTTTAGCTGCAGTTTCATACTTACCTCTTTGACTTCCCTTCTGTTTTTGTTGCTTTCCAACAAGGTATCTTTACCTTTCCTCCTCTTTGCTTTCTTGGATTTCTCTCTTCTCCTTGTTGCACTTGTTCTCTTGCTACATTTTAGCTTCATGTGGGTCTCTCCCCCTCCGCTTTATATAGTCTCTCAAGTCCCTAAATCTCAAGATATACCTTAGCCTTTAAGTCACCCCATTTTTCTTCCCAAGCCATCATTACAATCCTTGAATTTTCCCTTTGATTTTATCTTCCAATTCAAGTTTTCATTCCCTTCCAATCCCAAGCCTCCAAATCTCACTTTCACATGACTTATAGGATAAGAACCCATTATGGCTATTATCTCTTCTTTTCCAAGCCAATCTTAGTCTTCCAAGTCATGCCACCTTAAGACTTTTGGGATAAAGTTCATTATTACAATCATTCTTCCATAAGACTTTAGGGTAAAGTTCCGAAATCCAATCCTATTTCTCCAAGTCATGTCTTCTAGGATAAGGAATCATTATTGCAATCATTCCCTTTAGTTGGAAACAAACTAGCCCTTTTACAAGTTGTGACATTTGCACTTAGGTCTAGTTTGCTCCTTTTCCTTATTACGTTAATGCCCTGAAACCATTTCTGTTTACACTTTAGCCCTAAACTTCCATTTGAAACACTGTAATCATAAGATCTTGTCTTGTTAATTCTTTTCCTAGGTACTTCTAACCTCCTTTTCACATTTGCAATTCAATAGAATTTAAAGATTTCTCTCCTTCCCCTGGATCAAAATACCTTTCACTTTATTGCAACATCCAAACTTTACATCAAGTTCTGGGGTATTACAATAGGCATCTTCAGCTCGTTCCATGGTGTGGTAGCGAAGAGGTTGGTTTGAAAGGCTTTTGGTAAGCTTATGGGGTAGGTAAGTTTTACCAGGCCCAACAATGGGCGCCAGATGTTCCTTCCTAACCAAGAGAGGATGATCGGAGGTGAGGCGAGGGCTCCAGCGACGGGTCCATCCGGGGGGCGGCTGGAACCTGCAAACACTCTGATGGTAGAGTAAGTAAGAGAGTAAAGAAGGGTAGTGTATCAGTAAGTCAAAGATCAAAACATACATTGGCTCTAAAGAGAGCTGGTTGATATAAAAGGAGGAGATGTCATCTTGCATGCATGAGTTGTGCATTTGCATGTGATGGGATTGACTATCCGGCGCCGGTGGAGGTTCCCAAGTGATAGCATGGTGGCGACAGGACCCTCATTAATGTGGATGGGATCCGCCATTAATGAGGATAGGATCTGAGATGGCCACACGGATACCCGGTGGGATTGCAATGATGCTGTGGCAGGTTAGCGCTGGGCCAAGGCTAGATCCAAAAGGAAGACCAGGATTGGGCCGAGATTGGGCCTAAGGAGAGGGCCGAGATTGGGCCCAAAGAAAGGGCCGAGATTAGACCTAAGAAGAGGGCCGAGATTGGGCTCGAACGATCCATGACCAAACTCATGTTTAATAACTACTGAACAACCATCATGAAATGAACACACAAGATCTTTGTTGGCGAGGTTATTTATCTACCTATCATTACCTCGACCATCACCAAAAATATGAAGAGAAGGGCAGTGGATGATTCCTTCCTTCTTGAAGGTTGATACTTTTTCTGTTCAAAAGGAATGATTATTTTGGTATGAAGTTCAACTGAAATTATGGAAAGTTGTTGCATCTAGGTCGATGTGTAGTTTGTATAGGAGCAGAAAATCAAGAAATATTAGGTGGTTAGGTTGTAGATTTTAAGGAAGCATGTTTTATGCTTTGTGACGATATATATGTAGCTCTTTTTTATAAATAAAATTAAGAGTCTTTGCCTCATTTTCTACCTACTTTCTTCTTCCTCAACTTACTCAAGCCAACAAATGGTATTAGGGCTGTCAAGTTCTTAAGAGGGACTATGAGAAAGAGAGAAACCAACAAGCTTACCCTTACTACTAAAACCCAAAAACCTAAGAGTTTAGTCATGGCCTCAAGCTATGGAACCCCCACCCAGATACCCCAGCCTACTTGAAGAACCCAAGCAAGAACCCTAGAAGGGTAAAGAACCAAAAAGGAATCACCCTGACTTACCATGCATGCTCAACTAGGATCACCAACACATATACAAAAGAAACAAGCAATGGAAGCATAACTCACATCCTAGGCATGCATACAAAAAGATAACCGACCCACAGGGTTTCATGGTGTATATATATATATAGATATAGATACAGAACGGTGTTAAGCACTCAAAAGACATACAACCATGGCACAACACCACAAGATACAAACCAAAACAAGATCTACTAGGACTGCCCTGTACACCACCTATCGGAACAGCTTAAGGATTGCTAGCCTCACCCCCATACTTAACTTTGCCCTTACTTGGAATAAAGAGAAACAAGAGTGAATCACAAGACTCAGTAAGCATATAAGAAAGGAAATACTGATAAGAGTAATTTGCACCCCACGTGCAACAACCATGCATCATATGTCCATGAATCACATGACAAATATAGTGAAATACCACATAATAAAATATAAACATATCGATCCTTAAGGCTAGAGATGGCAAATGGGTGAGCTGGGCCGGGTTGACCCGCCTCCCGCTTAGCTTACCCATTTGGTGGGCTGAGCCAAATTCAGCCCGCCTCCCTTGTGGGTCGGGTCGGGCCAAGCCAGACAAGGATATATGGGGGCCCGACATGACCCTTGGCCCATAATATATGGGTCAAAACGAGCTGGGCCATGGGCTGGCCCATGGGTCGTGGGCTAGTCAAAATGAGCCGACCTGTGGGCCAGCCCAAGATTTAAAATAATTATCTTTTTTTAAATGAGAAAGAAAAAAATATGACTTGTGTTTTTAATATTAATTTTAACATCATTGCCTTTGTCTTGTCCTTAAGACCAATAAAAAGTATATCCTTTGTCAGGTCACTCAAGTGGCTTTCTCTTTTTTTTATGTCCTTTATCAGTGATAGAATTGAAATGATATGGAACACACCAAGAGGGGGGCGAATTGGTATATTTAAAAATTCTTTTGAGAAACAGAGATGTCATCGGTTAAGACCACAGATTTGTTAAACCTCAAGACCTTGAAATAGCACGATGAGGTATCAACCGTCTAAAGACAATCTCGTTTTGTGAAAGAAAAAATTGAAATCTTATGAATGAATGAACAAATAAAAATAGAAAGCACAGGAGACACGAATTTATAGTCGTTCAGCTTTCCAACCCTAGTCCACTACCTTAGCTACCCACTAAGGATTTTGAAGTAACTTCACTATCAACCCCCTACTCAACACAAGTAGGTCCTCTAGTCCGTGACTAGGAAATATACAACCCTCCCAATCTAATAGGCCTGCTTACGCTAGAAAAATTACAGAAATCATGAGAATGAGAATCTAAAAGTACAACTCTTAATTTCAAGCTCTCTCCAAATGAAGAATCTAGGCTTAAAATGAATGGAACAGCATAGATACAAAACCTCAAAAATTAAATATAGAGAACGAAAAAAATTCAATGTTTGATATAAACTTGAATGCTTAGTAGTTGAAGATCTTAAATGTTTCCAAATGCCAACAATCAATTCTCCCCACCCATATTTATAGTTAACTATAGATAAATCCAAAAATCCAACCATTGTGGTCGTTTGGCGAGCATTAAATGCACCAAAAACTAGCCGTTACAAGTTTCTGAGAAACTAACTATCGACAAACAAAATAGGTTAGTCAACTATATTTTCAAATAAAACTAGGCATAGTCCACAGATGCTCAACCAATTTTATTGATAGTCGACAAACACTTTTACATAGTCAACACATCCAAAAATATAAAGAAATTTTATAACATTATACATATACATAGTCGACAGATTATAACCCATAGTCGACTATCCACAGGCATAGTCGACAGCACTTAGGCACATAGTCAACTATTCATAGGCATAGTCAACATCACTTATACACATAGTCGACTGTCTATTTTGAAAATTTGAACACTTGACATTTCCTAACTTTGTTTATTTTGAAAGCAAGTTGAGATTATCAAAAGGATGTTCATTTTGAATTTAAACACACTCAACCTTACTCCTTATAGGATTCAAGATTGATTTTCATAAACTTTCCTTTGAAACTAATTCATATTTAAAGTATAGATTTAAAGATTGATTTTCATATAGTCATTATCAAAACTACTTTATTTTTCAAGAGTAAAATACCAATCCCCCCCTTTTTGATGATGACAAAACAAATATGAAAATCAATTCATTCATTTTATCTCCTCCTTTTTGTCAAAATCAAAAAGATTCAAACTCCCCCTTTTTGGAACACACTAAGAGCATATAAAAAAAGGCTCCCCCTTAAAACAAGCACCTCATAAAGATCATTCAAGTATTAAAGTATGAAGTTAGATTCAAACATTCATTAACAAGAGTAAAATGTCAATACTTAAATATTCATTCATAGAGGAATAATGTTGCTCAACAAAACACATAATAAAAACAACATTCAATACTGTCAAGATAAGCATATATATATCAAAAGTAAAGTAAAATGTATGATGAGGGCAGCATCTAGTCATTAGGAGAAATGGACAATGGAGAGGACTGAGATGATGAAGGAGAGGAAACTGATGGCAGAGATGGAGATGCAACAGGAAGAGGATAATGAGAAGATAACATCTGAATGAGTCGTCCCATCTAAGATGAAAGATCTTCTTGCTGCCTATGGAGACTTTACAAATCCGATCTAACCTCTTCTCTAAATTCTGTCAAACTTACTTCAACCCTTGAGATATCCAATTTTAAATCTTCCATCCCTTGAACCACTAACTCATCATGAGACTCAAGTCGAGATGAAGATGGTCCTTCTGATCTTCTCTTTTTCCTAGGATTCTTAGGCTTATCAACCTTGATCCATTCCTTATCTTTACTTGCATAGCCAATTCTAATGGTTGTCTTGTCATTAATATGCTGAGAGGAGCTAAGATAGACTTTCCTAACACTTTCCATGTGGCCCACTAAATTGTCCAATAATTCACTGATTGACATGCCATAGGGAAGTGACCTAGTCTTTGTTGAGAAGGATTCTATCATCAGATTGATCATCAGTAGACATAAATTTGGCCTCCTCTTAGCCTTAATACATTGAAGTAGCCATAAATCAAGTCTAGTAACAAGAGAAAAACTACCATTCCTAGGGTAGATCATCTAACAACAAATAAGATGAAGAATTCTAGTATTCAAGTCCATACTTGTTGTGTCAGGGATTTTAGATGTAATAGAGTCATCTCCTATGACTTATTTACTAGCCTAAACATAGTCTTGGGTCCAAGAGGCATAATCCTCACCATCTAAAGGAATTCCAAAACAAATGTTAATTAATGTCAAAGTAACTTCTATGTGAGAATCCCCAATATTGGTTTTAAAATTTTTATCCGACTTTCTCTTATGATAGGTATTGTCTTCATTTGAGTAAAAAGCCCAAACAACATCTTTATATATGCATCAAGGAATAGTTAAGAAATCCCACCAGCCAAAGTCCTTAAACGTTTGAATATAAGAAAAACCAATGGATTCTAGAAACGTTATGTCCAAGTAACGACCTTCTAGGACTTCTCGAGATTCACAGTGAATGAAATACCTTTCTCGTTGATCCTTAGAGTTGAAAATTTGGATTTGAGGCCTAGGTTGAGATGGTGGATGACTTGAAAAGGCTAGTTCCTTTCCTTTTCCTTTGTCCTTGCCCAAGTTCTTTGTTCGAGCCATTGAGAGTGATAGAAAAAGATGCAATATAGAGAGAGAGAGACCACTAGATATAGCCGAGAAACAAGAATGGGAGAGAGCAAGATATGATCGAGGATGCAAAGGAGAGTGAGAGAAAAGAGTTTGACACTTACAGAGAGAGAGGGAGAGAAGAATTCGGCCACAAGAGAGGTTAGGGTTTGAAATGAAAGCAAATGGCTGCTTGTTCTTTAAATAGATTGCCCCCAATAGTCGACAGACTCAAGGGGCATAATCGACTATTTTAGTGAAAATCGAAGGAATAGTCGACAGACACGATGTTGCTGTCGACTATTTTAATTTAAATAAAGCGCATAGTCGACTAAGTTGGGCCTTTTGTCGACTATCTTGGCAACTTCATAACACCTTAGTCGACTAGAATATGATTTCTGTCAACTATACTTGAAGAATAAAAAGAGATTAATAGAGACGTGCCCATCACCACCTATAAATTAAGGCCAAAATGCATGCTATCAATAGATTACTTCATTTAATTAACAGACTTAAATGACTAGCCTTTTCACAAATATATAATAACAAATCAACAATTCAAATAACACATAGTTAGTCATGATATAATTAACCCCATCTCACTCCTAAAATATTCAAACTTCTCTCTATCAAGAGGCTTTGTAAAAATATCTGCTATTTGATGATTAGTATCTATGAATTCAAGATTTATGTCTCCTTTTTTAACATGATCTCTAATGAAGTGATGTTTTACTTCTGTGTGTTTAGTTCTTGCATGAAACACTGGATTTTTAGTTAGAGCTATAGCACTGGTATTATCACATTTTATTGGAATGTTTGGAAGTCTTATGCCATAATCTTCTACCTGATATTTCATCCACAGTATTTGAGCACAATAATTACCAGCTGCAACATACTCATGTTGTATCATATTTTTTGGTATATGAGAAAATGTATTTGATGAAAAACCATATGAAAATCTCATATTTCGAAATAAGTTTTTCATATTTCAAAACATGCATGATTAGTGTTTTGGCGCTAAAGGTCAAATGTTTTAAAAATCCAATTTTTTAAGTATCATGTTTCAAAACTATGTTTCAATGTTTCGAAACATAGTTCTGCTATGTTTCTATACATATTCGAAATGCTCTTTGATATGTTTGAATAAATTCAATTTTTATGCATCATGTTTTGAAACAAAGTTTCCATGTTTCGAAACATCAGTTTGTCATGTCTCTAAATATGTTTCAAAATGTATATTGAAAAGGTTTCAAGTTTTGCTAAATATATATGTTGTATTTAGAAACCTATATAGTATGTTTCGAAACCTGTGTCAGTAGTGTTTTTAAAATCCTTATTTAAAATGTTTTGAAACATGTTTCTGAAGTATGTTTCAAAATCTTCTTTTCATGTTTCGAAACATCTGACTCCATCAAAAGAATATCTGAAAATCTATCATGCTTTTGCTCTTTATTTCAAAAGTTTTTTTAAAAGCTTATTTTTTGAAATAAACCCCATACCCTGATGTTCAAATTTCATATATGTTTTAAGTGGAGAATAAAACCAAATCATTTTTTTTTAAAAGATGTCTTCCACTCATTTTGTCTCTTAATGCATATCCAGCTGCAAAGGCTATATGTTTCGAAACAAGGTATGTATGTTTCGAAACATCTGTGTAAAAATGTGTTGTTTCGAAACCTAATAAGTATGTTACGAAACCTACTTTATTATCTTGTTTCTAACAGTTTTAATTATTCAAAAATCTTCCTCTCTGATTTATATATCAATTCTTTAAAGACAAGAAGCACCTCTCTCACTAGCATACATAAGTTCACATCTACAATAGATTTTTGCCACAAGCACAAGCGAACGAAGCTCTTCTAACAAACTCTCAAAGAAAATCCTTTCAATCATTCCTTGGTGTGCATTGTGGTGAAAAAAAGGAGAAGCAAGCTGAAACCAAAGCTCTTATTCCTTCAAGCTCTCCTCACTCCATACCAATAGGTTTGTAATAACTATTCGGAAAGGTATTTTAATTACATTCAAATTGTTGGGTTGTAAAAGATAAGTATTATTTATCTTGTTGTAAGGTTTGAGTTGAGCCCATAAAAACTCATTATGTAAGGTTTTAGAATAAACTGTAGTAAAACCCTTGGTGTCGTTGATCGCTAGTAAAAGTGATTGTGGTTGGCAAATCCTTCAAGTAGGTAAGCTTGAAGGTAGTGGAGTAGGCAAGTGTCGAACCACTATAAATCTTGTGTGTACTTGATTTCTCATTCCTACTTGTTGTTATCCTTGTTCATGTTTTTTAAAAGAATTGTTTTTGAAAATCTAAAGGAGTTTCAAAATTTGTAAATCAGTGAGTAAGGTTTCGAAACATACCTTAGTATGTTTCGAAACATACCTGCCAGTAAGTTTGATTTCGAAACATACTTAATAGAAATGTTAGTTTCGAAACATACTCCCTCATGGTTCGAAACATAATGTCCTGTAAGCCAAAGTTTGGGTAAATCACACTAAAGGTCACAAAACTTTGACATCATTTTCAATTTTGTCACTAAACTTCAATTCCTTGCAAAGTGATAACAAAACTTTAAAATGTTTTGCAATATGGTCACTAAAGTGATTTTTGGACAATTTTTTACCAAAATTGCTGACATGGCAATGGCCACATCATCGCCACGTCAGTGCCACATCATCGCCACGTCAGCAATTTTGACTAAAAATAATTAAAAAATCACTTTAGTGACCACATTACAAAACATTTTAAAGTTTTGTGATCACTTTGCAAAGAATTGAAGTTTAGTGACCAAATTGAAAAGAACACTAAAGTTTTGTGATCTTTGGTGTGATTTACCCACCAAAGTTTTTTTAAGTTATCAAAAATTTACGCAAATCCCAATTCACCCACCCCCCTCTTGAGATATACTTGCCATTGTATAGAACTAACAGCTCAGCCTCAATAGATGATAGGGCTATTGTGTTTTGCTTCCTACTTGACCAAGATATTAAGCAATTTCCTAGGAATTAACATGAGCTACTTGTACTTTTTCTATCTATTTTATATCTATCATAATCAGCGTCAGTATAGGTTATTAGATAAAAGTTGTTGATTTTGCATAAAATAGTTATATATTTGCAGTTCCTTATAGGTATCTCAAGATCCTTTTAACTGATTTCAAGTGTGATTCTTTGGGATTAGATTGGAACCTAGCACACAAGCACACACTAAACATAAAGTCAGGTCTACTGACTGTTAAATAAAGTAAAGAGCCAATCATACTTCTATAAAGCTTGTTATCTACAGCCTTCCCTAATTCATCTTTATCTAAGCTTTGAGAACTACTCATAGGTGTAACCATAAGTTTACAATCTTGAACATCAAACCTCTTGAGAAGGTCTTTTATGTATTTTTGTTGAGAAATGAAAATTCCCTCATTTTCTTGTTTTGTTTGTAATCCTAGAAAATACTTTAGTTCACCCATCATGCCCATCTCAAATTCTCCTTGCATAAGATTTGCAAATTGATCACATAGAGATTTATTTGTGGATCCAAATATGATATCATCCACATAGATTTGAACTAATAGGATATCCTTATCATGGCTTCTTATAAATAAGGTTGTATCTATTTGTCCTCTTTTAAATCCTTTATCTAAGAGAAATTTACTAAGCCTCTCAAATCATGCTCTAAGAGCTTGTTTTAGACCATATAAAGTTTTAGACAATTTGAACACATGGTCTTCATACTTATGATTTTCAAAGCCCGGGGGTTGTTCTACATAAACTTCTTCATTAATATACCCATTTAAGAAAGCACTCTTAACATCCATTTGATATAACTTGAAGTTTTTGTAGCAAGCAAATGCTAATAACATCCTTATGGCTTCTAACCTAGCAACAGGGGCATAAGTTTCATCATAATCAATACCCTCTTCTTGACTATAACCTTGAGCCACTAGCCTTGCTTTGTTTCTAGTCACTACACCATTTTCATCCATCTTATTTCTAAATACCCATTTGTGCCTATAACTGGATAATCTTTTGGTCTTGGCACTAGATTCCAAACTCCACTTCTTTCAAATTGATTAAATTCTTCTTGCATGGAAATAATCCAATTTTCATCTTCTAAAGCTGCTTTAACATTCTTAGGCTCTACTTGAGACAAGAAGGCAGCATGGTGGCATTCATTTCTAATGGATGATCCAGTTCTAATGCCTTTGGATGGATCTTAGATGATTTCATTTTCTTTGACATATTTCCTTTCTCTTGAAAATGTTGGTTCTTTTTCTACTTGATGCTCATGTTCTCTTTCAAAAAGATCACTATCTTGATTATTTGATTCATTTTTCTCTATTGAAAGTCTTTCAAAATTTTGGGTTACTTCATTTTCACCATCTTCTCTAGGTTATGGAACTTTAATGTTTACATCATCAACTATTACTTAAATTGTTTCTTCTACTACTAGGGTTCTTTTGTTGAATACCTTATAGCCTTTACTTTGAGATGAGTATCCTAAAAATATACCTTCATCACTTTTAGCATCAAACTTACCTAGAGATTCTTTTCCATTATTGAGAATATAGCAAGGTCTACCAAAAACATGAAAATGACTTATGTTAGGCTTTCTTCCTTTGAATAGTTCATAGGAAGTCTTCTTCAATATAGGTCTTATTGAGACTCTATTTAATATATGACAAGCAGTATGAACAGCCTCTGCCCAAAAATACTTAGGAAGATTTTTATCACAAAGCATTGTTCTTGCCATTTCTTGTAAGGATCTATTATTTCTTTCTACTACACCATATTTTTGGGGAGTCCTAGCACAAGAGAAGCTATGATCTATTCCATTTTCTTTACAAAATAGCTTGAAAGATTCATTTTCAAATTTTTCTCCATGATCACTTCTTATTTTTGAAATACAAAAGCCTTTTTCTCTTTGAACTCTTTTACTGAATATTTCAAAAGATCTAAAAGTTTCATTCTTAGAGGCAAGAAAGATTACCCATGTGAATCTAAAATAATCATCTACTATTACAAAAACATATTATTTACCTCCTAAACTTAGAGTTCTCATTGGGTCAAACAAGTCTAGGTGAAGTAGTGTTAGAGGTCTTGATGTTGATACTTCATTAGTTGGTTTAAATAATACACTAATTTGCTTACCTTTCATACATGTGCCACAAATATGATGTCTTTCAAACTTAAGCTTTGGCAATCCATTAACAAGGTCATGCTTAACTAACTAGTTGACTAAGTTCATACTGGCATGCCCTAGCCTATTATGCCACAACCAAGTTTTTTGAGGAGAATTTGCAACTAAACAATTTTCTATCCTAGATGATCCTAGAAAAGTAAGATAAACATTTCCTACTCTTTTTCCTTTTAGCTTTATTTCCTTCATTTTTGGACAAATTACCTTACAGGAATTAGCATCAAAATGAACTTCATAGTTCATATCACATAATTGACTTATGCTTATTAAATTATGCTTTAAACCATCAACAAGAAACACATTATCCAAAACAAGATGTTTAAAAGAGATAGAACCCATACCTATAATCTTACCTTGGAAGTTATCACCGTAGAATACATTACCTCCCTCCTTGAAGATGATGTTGTTGAGAAGATCTTGATCTCCCATCATGTGCCTTGAGCACCCACTATTAAGGAACCATTTGCTCCTTGAATCATTTGAAATCAACGCAGCCTACACAAAGAATCATTCAAGTCGTTCCCTTTGGTACCCATATCATCTTGGGTCCATTCTTGTTAGGAGATACTACATCTTTAGATATCTAAACTTTTTTGAATTTTTTAGGAAAATTTCTTATAAAACATTTATTAACAGAATAACCATTTCTTCCACAATAGTGACATGTAATGCTTCTTTTTGAAAATTTTGGTTTGAAGAATGGTTTTTTTTGTATGAACTTTTGGTTTGAAGCTTTTACAAAAACTGTTTTACTAGAGCTTGCATGAAATGGATCAAATCCAATTCCTTGTTTATCTCCAAAATCTCTTTGAGCTCCAAGAATCATTTCTAGTTTCTTTTTCCCTTCAACTAATTTTTCTAAGGATTCCTTCATGTCTTTATTTTCTTTTAAGAGACTTTCATTATCAACACTCAATCTGTTTCTTTCATCTTCCAAAAATCCTTTTTCAATTTTTAAGCCATTTATCTCATTTTCTAGTGAACTCAATTTCCTTTTTAAATCAATCTTTTCCTCATTCATATGCTCACATTCACTTAGCAAGTCATTGAATGCATCATGAAGTTCTTTAAATGTAAAATCAGATATTGAAGTAGGATGCCAAGAAGTTACCTCATCTTCAATATTGGCCATAAAGATAATGTTGGCAACTTCATCATCTTGTGATTCATCACTTGATGAGAGCTCCTCCTCACCCCCATGCAGCTAGAGCCTTCTTCTTCATTTTTCTTTCCTTACTATCCTTCTTTTTCAACTGAGGGCAATTATTTCTCATATGACCTAACTTTTTACACTCCAAACATCAAATCTCATTAGAGGAGATAGTCTCACTTTGATCTTTATCCTTCTTAAAACTTCGTTTTTTATTAAATCTCCCCTTTTTCATAAATCTTCTAAATCTCCCAGCTAGTAGAGCAAACTCATCATCATCACTGTCCTGAGAGTCTCTTTCTTCATTTTCAACTTTAAAGGCTACATTCTTATCTTTCTTTGGTTCATTTTCAAATTCAATTTTGTCTAAATCTCTTGCCTTAGTAATAGCAGTGACTTTCAGATCCCATGATCTAGGTAGACTTCTTAGAATTTTCCACCATTTGTAAAAGTTTTCCTAGAGACTCTAAGGTTGAAACAATATCATTAAATCTGGTGTACATGTCTTTAATAGATTCATCTTCTTTCATAGTAAATAACTCATAGTCATGAACTAGAATATTTATTTTTGTTTCTTTTACCTGGTTTGTACCTTCATGAGTTACCTCCAGTTCATGTTGATATTCTGTTGAATTCCTCAGGGCATAATGCACAAATCAATGTGTTCATTACTTTTGCATTTGTCTCCATACTGATTATCTCTTCAACTGTCCATTTGTCCGTTTTTTTCCATGTCAGCCAAGATGACTCCTTTTTTAATAGCTTGCATAAGGCTTGAGTCCTACATAAGACAGATATTCATTCTTTCTTTCCAATAATTGTAGTTAGTACCATCAAAATAAGGTGGACATGAAGTCCTCTGTCCCTCATGATGAGAGGAACTAGCAAAGTATGCCATTGTGTGGATCTTGACCCTATGTTATTAGACCAAAATGAAAACAATGGGAACCAAGCTCTGATACCAATTGATAGAATTGAAATGATATGGCACACACCAAGAAAGGGGTGAATTGGTATATTTAAAAATTCTTTTGAGAAACAAAGATGTCGTCTGTTAAGACCACGAATTCGTTAAACCTCAAGACCTTAAAATGGCACGATGAGGTATCAACAGTCTAAAGACAATCTCATTTTGTGAAAAATAAATTTGAAATCTTATGAATGAATGAACAAATAAAAATATAAAGCACAGGAGACACGGATTTATAGTGGTTTGGCTTTCCAAGTCTAGTCCACTACCTTAGCTACCCACTAAGGATTTTGAAATAACTTCACTATCAACCCCCTACTCAATACGAGTAGGTCCTCTAGTCCGTGACTAGGAAATGTACAACCCTCCCAATCTAATGGGCCCTCTAGCTTATGCTAGAAAAATTACAGAAATCGAGAGAATGAGAATCTATGAGTATAACTTTTAGTTATAAGCTCTTTCTAAATGAAAAATCGAGGCTTAAAATGAATGGAACAGCGTAGATAAAAAAACTCAAAAATTAAATACAGAGAAAGAAAAAATTCAATGCTCGATGTAAACTTAAATGCTCCGTAGTTGAAGATATTAAATGTTTCCAATAGCCAACAATCGATTCTCCCCACCTATATTTATAGTTGATAGTAGATAAATCCAAAAATCCGATCGTTGTGGTGGTTGGGTGAGCATTAAATGCGCCAAAAACTAGCCGTTACAAGTTTTTGAAAAACAAACTGTCGACAGATAAAATAAGTTAGTCGACTATATTTTCAAATAAAACTAGGCATAGTTGACAAACAAGAAGGCATAGTTGACAGATGCTAAACAAATTTTACTGAAAGTCAACAAATACTTTTACATTGTAACGACCCGATCGAGCGATAAGAAGGACCGAAACAACTTACCCTCATGGGCCTACGCGAACTTTCCAAGGGGGTCACCCATCCCTAGATTACCCCAGGTTAAGCACGCTTAACTTGGGAGTTCTTTGCCAACATTCAGCCCAAAAGGTATCCAACTGGTGTTGTTTCCTTTCTTACACCATCCTCGATATATATACTAACTTCTCTGGGCTCTCGGGGTATTACATTCTCTCCCCTTTAAGCACATGACGTCCTCATCATGCGACCTTACAACCGGTCTCAGATCTCCCCCCTTGCATGGCCGATGTGGGATTCGCCTAAGGTGCCTACACGCACCCCCCATAGGGGCCTACACACACCCCCCTCGAGACTCAGCCTCCTCGCTGAGGTTTGCCTCACCAACGCGCTCAGAGGCTCGGGGGTCGTCTCTAATACCACCTGTAATGAACCAATCGAGCGATAGGAAGGACCGGAACAACTTACCCTCATGGGCCTACGCGAACTTCCCAGGGGGGTCACCCATCCCTGGATTACCCCAGGTTAAGCACGCTTAACTTGGGAGTTCTTTGCCAACATTCAGCTCAAAAAGTATCCAGCTGGTGTTGTTTCCTTTCTTACACTATCCTCGATATATATACTAACTTCTCTGGGCTCTCGGGGTATTATATACATAGTAGACACATCCAAAAATATAAAGAAATTTTATAACATCATACACATACATAGTCGACAGAGGAATTTTCATAATCGACAGAGCCTGCACAATAGTCAACAGAACACAATATAGTCTACAGATCATAACCCATAATTGACTATCCATAGGCATTGTTGACAGCACTTAGGCACATAGTTGACTATTCATAGGCATAGTCGACAGCACTTATACACATAATCGACTATCCATTTTAAAAATTTGAATACTTGACATTTCCTAACTTTGTTTCTTTTGAAAGCAAGTGGAGATTATCAAAAGAATATTTATTTTGAATTTTAACACACTCAACCTTACTCCTTATAGAATTCAAGATTGATTTTCATAAACTTTGCTTTGAAACTAATTCATATTTAAAGTATAGATTTAAAAATTGATTTTTATATAGTCATTATCAAAACTACTTTATTTTTCAAGAGTAAAATATCAGTTAGGTCATTCAAGTGGTTTTCTCTTTCTTTTTTTATGTATTAAGTGGCTTTCTCTTCTTCTTTTTTTTTATGTCCTTTGTCAGGTCACTCAAATGGCTTTCTCTTTTTTTATGTATCATTGGAGATCAATTAAAAAAATTGATCTACCCGACAACACAATTGCCCAACTCCTTCATATGCTAAAAATACCAACAAAAAAACTATCACTGGGTTACCCCCAATGGCACTCCAATGCTTAAGTCAGTATGTTTTGAAGAAAAAATAATAAAATCTAAAGTATGAGAAAATAATTAACTATTAAAATACATAAAAAAGCTTAAACCTATATTTGCGAGGCATATTCCCTTTAAGAGAAAAGATCACTATGCTGTGGATGGCCTTACATTGTCATTATGTTCTGATTCGCTAGATTCATTGTACAAATCTATCCCTTGTTTGTCAAATTCAGCATCCAACCAATCCTTAAAGAATATAGACATTTCAAGTGTCGTATGTTGCAACCTTGATCTCTTTGGATTGAGCACCCTATTTCCTGCAAAAAAAAGCCGACTCTGATGGCACTATGGACGTTAAAGGGGTTAATAGATATCGAGCCATGCCGGCCAACACCAGATACGTGTGTTGATTTTGACGCCACCATGACAAAATATCAAATGTATTAATTTGGTCATCAAAAAATGAAGACCTCATATTTAAATAAAATTCAAGTTCATTAAACCCATTAGATGTTTGTGGACGACCCATTGGTTTTTTTTATTTAAGGTATGTGGACCACCCCCATTTTAAGAATCCCTTATACTTCCCTTATGAAGAAGAAGCATTTTCACTACTTGGTTTATTACCAAACGAGACTCATATAAATTATACATCTCAAAAATTAAATTTTAAACTTTTGTTTTAATTTCTTGTGTGTCAACCCCCATAGTCATTTTGTAAAACTCTAAAAAATATTCAACACCTTCCTACTTTTGTGTGGGATCTAATATAGCTGTTATAAGACATAATAGTGGTATATTAGTCTAATATTTTTTAAATTTTTTTTCATAGGGGTTATAAATTGTCCATATGTATCTGAATCCCTATGTTTTGCAAAACAACTAACAATAGGAAATATTTCACGAATAAAAATATGTGTGTAACATTTTTTCTTGCACTATAAAACGTTTCTAATATATACATCATAACATCTAGTTGTTCCCAATCACTACCACTTAGTTGCCATGCTTCTACCATTTCCCTATTCCAAAATAATTCAAGTTGTTGTCTATATGGTTTAATTTTTTGTAACAACAAATAAGTTGAATTCGACCTAGTTTGAACATTTGTTGGAAACCTTCTATATGGTAAGTCAAATCTCTTAACAAGTTGTTTCCACTCTCGGGAACGAGATTCACTACTTCGAATTAAAGTCAAAACACCCCTTATTTTAGATAATGCCTCATTATATACTTGTAGACCATCCTGTACACATAAATTTAAAATATGGCACGCACATCTGTTGTGAAACAGTTATCCATCTAAAACTAATGGAAGTTAGTGTTTTAGTCTTTCAATGGTAGAGCCATTGTTACTCGTATTATCAAATGAGATTGTCATTATTTTATCACTAATATTGTAATTACAACTAATCTTTCGAATTTTACTTGCAATTAAAGTACCCCTATGTTGTTCTACTAATTTTATGAATCCAATTATTCTTTTTTGAATTTTACATTCCTCATCAATCCAATGTATGGTGACGCACATATAGTGGTTATTTGTCATAACATCATACCAAATATCTGACGTTAATGACACCCTTCCATTAAATGCATTAAATGTATATCTTAATTGTTCTAAATATTCTAGATATAACCTCATCGCTTCATTTTTTATAGTTTTTCATGAAAAACCCCTAGCTACAGGTTGTAATGCATTTTTACAATACCATTTAAACATTGCATCTTCCCCAAATAAAATAAAAGTTTCAGTTTTAATTATTAGTTTTACCAAGCTAGATTTATCAATTTCTCTATTATATCAAAAAATCAAACCCTTACCTTGTTGTAATTGTGTCTATGTAGCGTCCAGACCGCCATGATCATGTTTCAATGCATGTCTCATCAAGCGTCCAGTTCCACCCCCTTGTTGGCATGAGTAGTCTATTTTGAAAAATTTACATAGAGCTCTTTGACCCTTCCTGACTATATTAATGATCTCAAACACCTGCCAGACATTGCTAATTCTTCGACACTTGGAATTGGACAACTTCTCATTTGGTTGTCTTGATGAGGTCTGACCCTCATTTGGGGAGGGTTGCTCAGTTGGTAGAGGTGGAGGGTTAACAAACATTTGCTCATCAGGATCTTGTGATTCGGGATGTTGCATTTCTGATTTAGTAAATGACGGGTGTGACCATGCCCAATTACAGTCGCTCCAATTGTTAAAAAAATCATAGGGGAGTGGTCCAATTGGGGATGGAATAGAAGGTCATTGGGGGTTTGTAGAAGATGTACTAGCTTGAGGGGGCTCCACGGAATAAGCACTGCGAGGATCATTTCTACGAGTAATAAGAGAGCGATAAAGGGAAGACATGATTGGGACACTAGAAAGTATGGTAATTAACAAGATCGTAACAGAGCAGGACAACAAAAGAGTAACAAGATAGTAACAGAGTAGGACAACTAGAGAGTAAGATAATAAGAAATTTTTGTGACTGAACAACTTCTACAATCTCTTATATATAGATGCAAACACCCGACCATTTGCAATTTGCAATTATAATGATTTCTGCGAGTAGTGCGCTCCACGACATACTGAAAATATTGGACAAAGAAAAAGCCTGAGTGACATAACACAAAGAAAAAAGAGAGGGAAAGATACTGCAACTTCATAATGAATTGTTTGAAAAAAGAGAAAGGAAAAGATACTACAACTTCATAATGCATTGCATTGTTTGAAAAAGAGAGTGTACTCCAAGCATATGAGACTTGATTTGACCATAATAAAATTATTTTTTTATTTATGAAAAAATATAACATCACTTTATATTATCAACAGCAAAAATCAAACACCACTCTTAAAGATTTAAAAATGCGAAAATCACTTATGTACCATTAAAAATTTACAAAAATTATCTTTCAAATTTTAAAAACTATAAGAATACCCCTACACTATATTAGAAACTTCAAAAAATAGCTTTACTAGAAGTGAATAAAATAAATATGAGTAAGGATCACTCTTAATTTTTTATTTTTTTTCATTTTATGTGTATTTTTTAATTTTTTTATATATAATTTTCGTTTAAATGGGCCAAATTGGGGGAGACAAGTCAGGCTGTGGTCTGCTTCGTGGGTCGCCTGTTGGTTAATTCATGGGTTAGGTCGTGGGCCGGTCCGAGCCAAGCCAAGCCTTTTTGGTGGGCAGGGCCGTGGGCCACAAAGTGCTGCCCCAGCACGGCCCATCATCTTGGGTCTGACCCGGCCTGGCCCGCGTGCTACAGTATTAGGTCGAGCTGGCCCATGGGCTGCCTAGCCTAATTTCCATCTTTATTTAAGGCCCATATAAGACACACGACACCTAAGTCCCTGTCATTGTCATGAAAGGCAATATGAGTAACTCCCCGAGCCAAAGCTCACTTGAGCTGGCGCTACTGAAACCCAAAAAACCAAGCATGCTAACCGCATCCGTAAACTCGGCACGACATAACCGTCCATAAAACCCGACACTTTAACTGCATTCGTAAAATAGCTGCAACACACCCATATGACGCTAGAAATCATGCAATGCACAAATATAATGTAGTGACATATGAGCATAAACGTGATACATAGCCCCCATAAAACCATGCATCAAACTCTGCTTGCCCATATAGGAAGTAACATACGATGTAGTGCTCGTGCCTAGCTAGCCTAGATATTAAAACAATCTAGTATGCCCGTGGCCAAGCACAAAAGTCACATGGAACCCCTAAATGCATAATCCCAAAGCCTTTGCATGCATTTGAAATGACTAGAGTACTGAGAATTACAACAACCACAACAACAATCCTGTACTACCCAATGAGAACCAACCCACACAACAACCTATCTTCATTCCAACAACAAACGAAAGGGGAAATGAGCCCTTCAAAGCTCATAAGAAAAGACCCAAAAACTAGGTAAGGATCCAACAAGACAATGGAAATAAAACGAACATAGTAGTCGCGGAATCTCCTACAAGCTGAACAAGGATGCTATAGAAGTAAGAAAGTGTAACGACCCGCTCCCACCTATGGGGGCCATCGGTGAATAATCAATTGAATTACTCACTCGCTAAGCCAATAACTGAAGGGTTGGACTATGTTTCAACAACAAAACGCCCTAGGTAGGTACTAGGCTTCGTCTTTCCCTTTGCTTTACTCGAGGAATCAATCCCAAACACAGACAAGAAAACACAGCGAACCCGAAACCTGAGTAAGCTTCACCTTTCTTCAGCTCGCCTCATAGCAAGCCAAAGGTGACCCAGGCACCAAGCTAGCATAACACGCATTTCGTTGAGTATTGAGGATTTATGTGAACATACCTTTCGATCCTTACCTGATCCAAGACTCGGCTCCACCAACTAAAACCATATACATCAAGCAGTCTCACAAACACCTATCACACTATGGAGATTACAAAAACTAGATACATCTAGCGCTCAACAGCATTTACATTCAAAGATAATAAAATATAAAAACTCGGGTAACACTACTAGTTGCCACAATAGCCTCCCGGCATCCTCCCTGCTTCCATCTAGACTTGCAACATCTACACTTGAAGTAAAACCTCATAAGTCATAAGGACTCAATAAGGGTGCAATGCATAAGTAAATGAAGCATGAAAGAGCATGTAATGCAAAATCCAATGCAAATGGGTAGTCTTCCATGCCCTCATAACCTCCATAAGTTAAGGCATCAACCAACCATTCCCATAACACTAGTCCTTCATATGGCCATAGCTACACTAGAACTCATATCATGCAAGTGTTAACCACTACATGCAACTCATAAAGAAAAATATTTACAAATGCGTACAAGACCACCACCCATGGGGTCATCTCTTACCTGGCTCGAAGCCTCTCCAACCTCAACACGAACTCCAACCTGAACCTCGAACTCTTATAGGGTCACCGCCTTCCCGGTCGATCCTAGATGCAACCACACAAAAGCCCATCAACTTCAAACATTAAACTCATGCCTTTAACTTCGCCATACATCGCAAAATCACCCAATAACAACCTCCAAACAACCCCAACTAAAGTTTTAAACCAACCAACACTTCACACATTATACGATTCCACATAATGCCATTAACTCGAAGAGAATTAAACAAATTTACCTCAGTCATTCTGGAGAAGAAATTTGGCCAACTACCCACACTAGCACTACCTCTTTAGCTGACATCTCATGCCTAAATTTTCATTTTCGAGCTTCTGGTACGCTCCACAAGTCTCGAAATAATTTTCAAAACTTTTCCCTAATTTTCTGGAGTTTCTTAGAATTTTTTCCTATTTTTTCAGATTTTCCAAATTTTCTTTATTTCTTCTATTTTATTTTTATTTTCTTTTTCTTTCCCATTCTTTTCTTCTCCTTCCCGCGCGCCTTCTTCTTCCTCTGGCCATCTGCGCACAGCGCCTGCACACGATCGCGGCTGGCCACCACTACCCCTGCTGGCCACCGCTGCTACCCGTTTCACACTACCTGCCGCCACCAACTACCGTACCAACGCCGGTCAGCCGCCGCTAGCGCCACTGGATTCCCCCCACGGGCACGCTGCCTGCCCTGCTCGCCTCCGCCATTTTTGCCGCTGGCCATTGCGACCAGCCACCTTCGTCCACCATCTCCCATGGCCACGACTCACTGCCGGTCCCCTTCCCCGTCGAGGCTGCACCGCGAACAGCCACGTGCTTCCCCCTGTGCAGACCTGCGCGCTACTACCATGGCTGCTTCACACCGCGACCACACCACCAGGCGTTACTCGCGACTTCGGCCAACCATCGGTTGGCCACCTCGCACCAACTCTCTCCCGATCTCTCATTTCTCCCCTCTCTGGTCTCGGCCCTGCTCTCCCGAGCTCTACCCTCTCTCTCTCTCTCACTCTGTTTCCAAAGAGATGGGCACTGTTGCAAGGTTGGGCAGCAAGCTTGCATGCACACACTATATATATAAATATATCTAATTTACACATTTGCCCCTCATAACTTTCACTAATTTCACTTGAGGGATTTTAATAATTTCACTTGAGCACTCTAAGCCTCAATTATTATTATCAAGCCACTCCCAAACTCAATTTCTTCAAAATTTAATATCTGACTTTTACTCAATAAGGCCGATTTTATACCTGCACCTGCATGGGACCTTCGTTCCACCCGAAAATACTTTAGAGTTGCCTTATTCCTAAAACCGGACCACCCCTCAGATCTTCTCAACTTCATAGAGATCCCCTATGACCATTCGGTACTAGCACACATTCAGGCTTATACAGAATTTAATACAGAAATTATTCCTAGTTAGACTGCTTCCAGCGTCATTTACCTCACCTCGAGACTCTCATCAATCTGATGTCTTCTCTCTTGAACATCTAAGTCCCGGGCACTCATTGTCGTTGATTCGATAAATTTAATTAATTAATTTCTTGAAACCGATTTTCGGGCTTCCCGGACCACCCGAGGTCCTTTCGAAATAAATAAAAATTATTTATTTTCCAATATCATGTAATACAGGACATTACATTCTACCCCTCTTAAATAATTTCATCCTCGAAATTCACTTTGCCTTATTCAACTGCCTAAGACGACTGCATTCTTGAGCAAATCACCAAACTCTCACACTTGAGAATCTCATAGCCCAGCCATTACTTACCTTTCCCTCGACAATCCCCACCTCGAGGTTCCGCCTTGACTGTTTGTCCCCTGGCTCTCGGAGACATTCATCAACCGATGCCACTTTGGCTTGCTGTCAAATCCCACAAACGGTTCGTTGGTCATGACACATGACTACTGCTATGATGTCCATCCTCTTGATGGATTTCAGTTGCCTCTAAGCATCACTTTGCAGTTAACTTCCTATTTTTCCACATCAAACCAAAACCAACACGACAATGCCCATCAACTCAATAATACTGCATTACTGATGAATCAACAATGATTTTACGCTGATCACACACGGTAACGTTTCCTTTGCCAATAACAAATGGCCACAATTTTACGCTGATCAAACACAACAACGTCTTAGCACTAATCAATCATAGCAATGTCACTTTTAATGCCCATCAGGCACATTGACACCTATTCCACCATGGCATTTCTTCATCAATCACATACATCCATAGTTTAAGTCGATCCCCAAAGCAACATCTCATTACCGATCGACTATAACCATGTTTGCACTATATAGGAAGCAATCATCTGGCTCCTCTAGCCGTACTCGACTATTTCTCATATGGTCTACTACCTTGACCAGCTGACCTTCACTCATCACCGACTACACTTAACCTACATACCTAAACCTCATAGTGGGTAACTTCATGGTTTAGCCAATAACGTACACTACCCGATTTCATACCTCGAGCTTAACGATGCACGCATCAACCACTCTTCTAACTAGGGATTCTTTCCATGCTCAACAAAGATACTAAGGCTTTTCTTATTGACCAATACCCCTAGCCAACTAGGGTCACATACCCACATCTAGGACTCTCGTCGGGCAACCCCTCTTAAATGTTCTACACCCATACCTCATATTTCCACTATCATAACCCATACTAGGCCTTGCTCTAGCTGTTAAACCCTACAACGAGTAAGTGATTCTATCATTTTACTTTAAGGTTGTAGAACCTTTAACCCCAGCCCTCGTCATCCATACCGTGCATGCCACAGATCTTCAGCCCTTACCCACCCACATAATCACTGTGTCACCTTATGCATTAGGCGAGCTAACACCCAGTCCTCACGACTATGTTGCTCCCATACAGGCATATCAGGGCCCAACACCAATTTCCAACAGCATGGGCCAGGCCCGTCATTGATTGCATCGCATCCGTAGTATGACTCCAAGCCTTCGGGTTTCAGCTGCATTACCTCAACCTATCATGGTTACACCACCACCCGTGTGATGGTTTTCTAGCCAAGTTTACTAACCTATTCTCAATTCCATTCAAGCATTTCTATATTCCACAATTCCTTGACACAACCTCACCCTCACAGGGTATGAGACTACATGGCCACCCCCTAATAGTTTACTTCTCAATTCACAACTGACACCTGACCTTGAGACTCTACCATGTACAATGGTACTCTTTGTCTTCCTCGACAATGACATCACCATGACCATAACAAGACTCTTCCCAAGGTCGTTGCATCTCAAGTTTCACAGGTCATCTTAACCTCCACGACCTCAATCTTGGATTAGCCTTTTCCTCATTACCTTGCCCTTCTTGAATAGCTTACTAATCCCCGAGAAACTCCGACTTCTCCCAAATTCCTCTTGTACCTTTCACTTCCATCAAGCTCACACCATTTGGTTAGCAGCCACATTGGGTCTAATGCAACCATCATCGGCCAAGACGACCTCCTGCCCTCTCTCGCCCTCGCATCCAGCCGCAACCACAGCTCCAAAGCCATCAATGCCACTAACTGACTACTCTTACAACGTCACTCGACCATGGCTGATTGTTGCTCGCCGTTACCGCTATCATCGATCGGCGCCTTCAGCCGCCACCAGCCATCAATCAACTCTACTAGCTAATTTCTTTCATGACCCTTAACCTTAAACCACGAGATTAATTCTCAACCATTGCCCACACACTAGGGCATCCCCCTAGTTGTATCACACATAGCTATCGGATGATCTCATTAGCACCGAAACCTCATTCATGGAGCCCAATCTCATTCAATAACTAATTCATTCGAGCTCTCGATACCCATTGGCGAATCTCAAATTCGCCCTCAACATCCATCTAATCCACTCCATTAGATTTAGCTAAGTTGTTAGGATCGCGACCAACGCAACATTCCTCTAGGCACTACTCTAGCTGTAGAAATCCTCTCGAGCTTAGCAGTTCGGCTATTAGCTCTGCAGCTCAGCCTCCCACCAACTCCGCAGCTTGGCCCTCCGCCAACTCGGTCACATGACCTTCACTAGCTTGGCATCTTAGCCCTCGGCCAGCTAGGCCTCCACCAGCTTGGCAGCTCAGTATGGAGCACACTCAATCGAGCACATCCCTGCTCCAATCAACCACCTTCTAGACTTTGGATCTCTTTCTCAAACTGACAGATCTGACCACCAGATCTTGCTGAACCTTCACATTAGTGGCATTACACGACAATCAACAAAGCTTCACTTCATAGTCATCGAGTTTCACTCTCCCATCATTGCCATTATAGGTGCCATCACCTGGCAATCGATCATGTGTCATCAACTGGAATCCCATCCAGTGCTACATGAGGATGCCTCCTCAGTATCACAACGACACATTCAGGATTAACACTCGACTGTGCAACTATGACCCTTCATAGATTCTGCAACCATGCCTTAGCGACATGTTTAGCCTATCACGACTCACATCACAGCTCACGTCATCGGTTTAGAGATCCAGTTACCTGAAACCCTCTCCTAGTCAACCCTATATTCCCACATCGCACAGGGTCACATTGGGTCATCACCCCAGTTTACCAGATCAACCATGATCAACTCTAGCCACAAATGCGCTAAGATCCTTTAACAAGGAGTATCATCACATGACTTGCCATGATTCCACAAATCCTCACTCAACATGGAACTTAGGCTTAGCCCAGACATAACCTATAGTTCGCTCTAGGTTTTTGGCGTCTAATCGTCTCTACTGCAGACTGGTTACTCTCCACAGAGGGTCGCGGTTCCTCGTCATGAGCTAACCCAATAGCCACCTGCCATCTACATCTGCATCAGTGGTCCATAGCATTAGACCCGTCACTGGTTGGCATCACCTGTAGCATTATTCCATGCTAAAGCCATTCCTTGTTCCTTGGGCTCCATTCTTTAGACATCTTAAGCCACCATACGATCTCAATATTCGTCAGACCATTTCATCACCGCTTCACAACTACAACAGGGCTTAACCCCCACTTGGGCCTTTGTGCACTTCATGCAACTTGGCCTTCATACACTTACCTGACTCGCAATTCTCAGCTTCTCAACTGAGCTCGCCCTTTGACACTAAGAAACTAATCACCACGATACACGAGACATTATAGCTAACCTAGCTACCCTGGTCCTTCGGTCACCATGATCTCCACGAACGATTTACGGTCTTACGAAACCTAGACCCTTACTTAACATAATTCCTATGGTGCTACTCCAGCTCTTTGGCATCTAATCGTCACCTACAGTTCACTATGTTGCTTCCGTTAATGGGCCACTTGCCCTAACCGCCAGCCAACCCATTAGTCCTTTGCTACATGGTCCATAGCATCAGATTCCTCACTGCAAGCCCTACACCCATAGCATTAATGCTACATTGAAGCCTCCACGAGCTACGTTGGTCCCATCACCATCTAATGAAAGCAACCTCATCATGTTGTCCTTATCTTAACAACCTCAAGCTCACTCCATAGGCCTCATTCCTCAAGACTTTACATCTCTTACTACCCTAGAGAATCTCAAACCACTCCAACTCTTAAAGTCTCATAATCTTACCCCTCGAGATCATACCTCACGGGTTTTCAACTAAGATCTGAAAGACCTATCTTTACATACCAATGGATCCAAGTCCATCATGAATCATTTTACCACCAAGCTTATCCTAAAGCTTGACTACCTTAGGTTCCAACACCCACCGTCCGGAGCATATCCTATCACCTTCCAGGTGAGTCGAGATCTCACATCTTCCTTGGCATACCCACGTATGCATACAATCACTTCGCCCAGCTCAGTCTTCCAACACGCCTTGCTCGAGCTCCCATGACTTTGGAATTACAACATGGGGCCTCTACGTCGCTCGACACGCCCCTGCCCACTTGGGCATCCGAAGTTGGCATTTCTTGTGTGCGCATAGCCCATGGATGTCATGTTGCCACAACTCACTATCACTACACTCAGACCACACAATCCATTCACACTCCTCATCGGGTAACCTCCTCACTATCCCAATAAGGATCTCGTGACCTTAGGCATCATTCTCGACCCTAAGCATCACAATGAGGGTTTATTCTCCTCTCATCTCCCGACCTTAGGCGTCCCACTTGACCCCAAGCATCACCACGAGAGTTTAATTGGCCCCTCATCCATCAATCACATGAACGGTCACTTGGCCCTTCACAACTAGGACTTCTAATCCAATAACTCTCACACGCATATCAACACATACCCAACTCCATCATTCCCAATCTGGGTCCCCTTGAATCCCAGCTCAACTCGCTAGGGACTTTCCATCTGCCACACACCTAACCGTTCTTAAGATATACCTCGATTCATCTTGAAACCAGCGAGGGTCCACTCATGCCCTAGGTACATCCCCTCCAGGATCATCATAACGATACACTCACATTGCATCACATGCGTCCCACATGCATACATTACCCTACGAATCCACTTGAAATCCATCCGGAGACTACTTACGTCATGCCTATCCTGGCCATGACATGTATATGCATTACATGCACGCTCCACACAGAGCCTCACTGCAAGCAACCTTACTCCTTTCCTGGAGCTCGTTACTTGGCCCATTGACGACTCTCTTCCTTAAGCCTCGAGCTAACTCCCACCTTAGCTCACTCTATCTCAAACACCGTAGCCTTATCACACCTCTTCTAAGGGAACAACTTTATTCCCTCAAACATGCTTGGCTAATCCCCGACATGGGGACACTCCACTAATCCTTTCTCGGATTAGTTATACCATGGCTCTCCTTACCCCTTCATGACTCGGCTTCGTGTCCCCACACGGGCCTCAACATTTCAACCTCAAGGAATTCCCATCCTTAAAACATTTCATATCCCCCGAAATCCCACATTCAGGTTTTCTTGACACCAACACCCACACTTCGATTTTTGGTTCTTCTTTGCTCGACCCGTATACCTCTTACGGGTATATCATCTCGACCCATAATATTATCTCATTCCTAGAGTAGGAATATTCGAGCATACCTTTCAAACCTTCGCAAGCCTCAATGCCTAGACCTAATACCTAGGGTCCTCAGACCATATGTCCTACATTCAAGGCCATCGAATCAACCTCACGTTAAAATCCCAAAATCACAAACCAAATGTTCCCGACCCCAACTCAGCAGCTAGGATAATAGGACCTACAACCAAATCATGCCAGACATCCTCGACTCAAAATTCTGGCAATCGCTCACATCATTCACTTAACCGACCATACACAACACCCACCAACACCCTAGCTTTTCCCACTAATATTGCTAGCCATGCTCTGATACCAATTGTAACGACACGCTCTCACCTACGGGTGCCACCAATGAATAATCAATTGAATTATTCACTTGCTAAGTCAACAACTGAAGGGTTTGACTATGTTTCAACAAGAAACGCCCTAGGTGGACATTAGGCTTTGCCCTTCCCTTCACTCTACTCAAGAAATTGATCTCAAACACAGACAAGAAAACACAACAGACCTGAAACCCAAAACTCGAGTGAGTTTCACCTTTCTTCAACTCACCTCATAGCAAGCTAAAGGTAACCTAGGAACTAAGCTAGCATAACACACACTTCGTTGAGTATTGGGCATTTATGGGGCATACCTTTCGATCCTTATTTCATCCGAGACTCAGCTCCACCAACTAAAGCCATATACATCAAGAAGTCTCACAAACACCTATCACACTATCGCGATTACAACAACTAGATACATCTAGCGCTCAACAGCATTTACATTCAAAGATAATAAAATACAAAAACTCGGGTAACACTGCCAGTTGCCATAACAACCTCCCGGTATCCTCCTTGCTCGCATCTAGACTTGCAACATCTATATTTGAGGTAAAACCTCATGAGTCATAACGACTTAGTAAGGGTGCAATGCATAAGTAAATGAAGCATGAGAAAGCATGTAATGCAAAATGCAATGCAAATGGGTAGTCTTCCATGCCCTCATACCCTCCATAGGTTAAGACATCAACCAACCATTCCCACAACACTAGTCCTCCACATGGCTATAGGTACACTAGAACTCATATCATGCAAGTGTTAACCACTACATGTAACTCATAAATAAAAATATTTACAAATGCATGCAAGACCACCACCCATGGGGTCATCTCTTACCTGGCTTGAAGCCTCTCCTGCCTCGACACGAACTCCAGCCTGAACCTCAAACTCTTCTGGGGTCACTGCCTTCCCGGTCTATCCTAGATGCAACCACACAAAAGCCCATTAACTTTAGACATTAAACCCATGTCTTCAACTTCGTCATACACTGCAAAATCACCCGACAATAACCTCCAAACAACCCCAACCGAGGTTTTAAACCAACCAACACTTTCACACATTACACGATTCCACATAATGCCATTAACTAGAAGAGAATTAAATAAATTTACCTCAGTCATTCTGGAGGAGAAATTAGGCCAACCGCCTACACTGGCGCTACCTCTTTGGCTGACATCTCATGCCCAAATCTCCATTTTTGAGCTTCTAATACACTTCACAAGTCTCAAAATAATTTTCAAAACTTTTCCCCAATTTTTTGGAGTTTCCCAAAAAAATTTTCCTTTTTTTCTAGATTTTCCATATTTTCTTTTTTTCTTTTTTTCTTTTTATTTTCTTTTTCTTTCCTTCTTTTTTCCCTTCTTTTCTTCTCTTTTTTCCTCCTTCTCCTTCTCGCGCGCCTTCTTTTTCCTCTGGCCGTCTGCGCACAGCGCTCGCACACGGCTGCAACTGGCCACCATCGCCCCTGCCGGCCACCGCTGCTGCCCATTATGCACTACCTACCGCCACCAGCTGCGGCACCAACATCGATAAACCGCCTCCAACATGATTGGATTTCCCCCGCGGGCACGCTACCTGTCCTACTCACCTCCACCATTTTCATCGTTGGCCATTGCAACCAGACACCTTCGTCCACCATCTCCCCTGGCCATAACTCACTATCAGTCACCTTCCCTGTTGAGGTTGCACCGCGAGCAACCGCTTGCTTCCCCCCCCGCACAAACCTGCGCACTACTACCATGGCCGCTTCCACCACAGCCACACCACCGGGCGTTGCTCGTGACTCCGGCCAACCATCAGTCGGCCACCTCTCACCAACTCTCTCTCCCGATCTCTCATTTCTCCCCTCTCTAGTCTCGGCCCTACTCTCCCGAGCACTACCCTCTCTCTCTCTTACTCTATTTTCAAAGAGATGGGCATTGTTGCAAGGTTGGGCAGCAAGTTTGCATGAACACACTATATATATAAATATATCTAATTTACACATTTGTCTCTCATAACTTTCACTAATTTCACTTGAGGGATTTTAATAATTTCACTTGAGCCCTCTAAGCCTCAATTATTATCATCAAGCCACTCCCAAGCTCAATTTCTTCAAAATTTAATATCTGACTTTTACTTAATAAGGCCAATTTTGTCCTTGCGCCTGCATGGGACCATCATTCCACCTGAAAATATTTTAGGGTTGTCTTATTCACAAAACCGGACCACCCCTAAGGTCCCCTTAACTTCTCAGAGACCTCCTATGACCATTTGGTACTAGCACCCATTCAGGCTTATACAAAATTTAATCCATAAATTATTCCGAGTCGGACTACTTATAGTGTCATTAACCTCACCTCGAAACACTCACCAATCTCATGTCCTTTCTCTTGAACATCTAAGTCTCAGGCATTCCTTGCCATCGATTCGACAAATTTAATTAATTAATTTCTCTAAACCAACTTTCGAGCTTCCCGGACCACCCGAGCTCCTTTCGAAATCACTAGAAATTATTTATTTTCCAATATTATATAATACGAGGTATTGCAAAAGGGGTAAAAGCTTGTCTGAGATGAAGAAGAGACCACCCTAAAAGCTTGGTTAAACCTCTCATTCTTCTTTTTCTTCTTCTTCTTCTTCCTGCTCTTGGTCGAACACTCTGCAAATATCTTTTTTCTCTCAACATTCATCTATTTATATAGCCAAGAGACAGAGGAAAATGGGGTTAGACGCTTGGCAAGACTGAAGAAAAAGTCGCCCACCACTGTCTGAAGGTTGGGGCTTGGGTCGAGAAAGTGGCTTGGGCATTCGTATTTAGAAAAGGTTATCCGAATACATTAGGGCCTATCCGAATATGAAAGAGCATATTTGGATGTATGGGCAACCATCCAAATACAAGAAAGCAAAAACCAAGAGGGATATCTGAATACCCAAACTCATACCCGAATACAAGACACCAAAATTGCAAGGGGTATCTGAATACCGAGATGGGGTATCTGAATAACCCCGTAGGTATTTGGATACCTCTCTAAATCACTAGCGTATCCGAATACAAGACTCCATATTCGGATATGCCAAAGCCAAAACAACACCATATCTGGATACATAAGCCCCGTTCAAATCTCCCAACCCCCGTATCCGAATACCTCATACCCTATTAGGATATTCATGCTCCATATTTGAATACATTCATCCAAATATCTAAGCTCCAATTCAGATATAATGTTATATATATTCAAATACTCCAAGTTTAGACCCAACACTTAATTAATAATCGCCAAAAACAACATACCACAAAGCATGATAAAGCGTTGCATAACTGAATTCGAGTCATTACAGAAGCAGCTTTTCATCACCTTTAGTTCTTATATCTTTATTGGTGCTTTGGATATACAATATGTGTAATTCTTGATTTCTAAAACAAGTTTGAGGCTATTTAGAGGCATTCTAAAAATTACTGTAATATTGTCACTGCAATGCAAGAGTCAACTCTTAAGAATGAAAAGTCGGCTTTCACAAGCACTCTTTTGACAAATTTTGTAACGATAAAAAATATGATCGTTGGAGCATCAAGAGTTAACTTTTGGCACACCAACAGTTGACTTTCGGTCCAAAACTTAAAAAAAATATTTTTATATAAAATTTTAATGCATTTTATATTTACTTAAAAAATAATTTTAATGAAAAATAATATTTTTAGTAATACATATACTATGAAAAAAATATTTTATAAATTAATCAAAAATAATTCAGTATTACAATTAGTATATTTAAAAAAAATACTCATTTTGTTAATCATCAAAACACTATACTTTGTTTATCGAAAATACCATTTTTGTTAATCATCAAAACTTAATTAATATGAGTAAATTAGCTCAACATAGACATGAGACAAAGATACAGATAACTGCCACATGAAGATGACTGAGCATATTGTAAAACACGATATGGGAGAGCCCCTCAAAATATCTGCTACATGGGTCGACTGAATAGATCATTCTTCCTTTCCATTCTTCAATTCATTTGGAGCTCGATAAATTTCTTAATAAACAAGGCTAAACAAGGCTAAGCTTTTACATGCTCAATTTGACTCGACTCAACTCATTTGCAACTTTAGAGAAAGAGGTTTTGGGTACCATATTGACAACTTTCTTTGAGGTTGCCTTCACTTTTTTGCAATTTCCCTTCTCTATTTTTGAAACCATCACAAGGACTAGAGTTTCCTTCTTCCATTACATTCTCCAATTCCATAGCACTTTTGTAACGGCCCGTTAGAGGGCCCAGTATTTAATTAGAATTATTTAATTAATTATTGAAGTATTTTATTAAGAGATTTTGTCAATTAGTTATTTAATATGGCAATTTGGAGATTTTGAAGGAAAAGAATAGCATTTATTTCTTTTTAATTTTGGAGTTAAAAGAATTTGCCAAGGTGGCAATTTAGTATTTTTTAATTAAGAGAATAGCATTTAAAGAGCATTTAATTTTAGTTATTTAGTGTGGAAATTAAATGCTAGGACATGAAGGTCATTTAGAAATTTGTTATTAGAATTTAATTGTTAATTAAAGTTATATTGATTAAGGGATTAAGATAATCCATAAGTGAGATGGTTTTGATTTAAAATCTCTTAATTATAAGATATCCATATGTGAGATGGTTTTGGGTTAAAGTCTTCTAGTTATATTAGGAGAAGGAATCCATGGAATAGGATCTAGGGTTTTTATATAGCATTTAATGGCATTTATTTATTGTGAAAATTAAATGCAAGGGCATGAAGGTAATTCTAAAATTTTATTATTATTTGAGAGTTTTAATTATAATTTTTGTATTATTATTAATTAAGTGAGATTATGTATTTAAAGGAGAATGAGAATCCATATATGAGATGGTTTTGGTTTAAAGTCTCCTACTTATATTAGGAGAATGAATCCATATTATAAAGGGAGTGGGATCTAGGGTTTTTATACCTTTATATATAGAGCCCATTAGCTTAGCTTTTCTTCACGCCATGTGAAGAACCAAGAGGCCAAGAGATAGCAAAGGCTTGCTAGAGTCTTCAGGATCGCTCCAGGGTTCGATTAAAGAGTTCTATCAGGCAAGTATTTTTCCTATAATCCCTTCCATTACAGGTTCATATCAGTTTTGATTTCAGATTATTCCAGTTCTTCGTTGTACTTTTCAGACTTATATCATTAAGCAGAGACGTATATGTATATATATATATATATATATGTACGTATAATAGTGAAGTTATGAGCAAGTTCTATTAATCCTTATCCATTTTGGATTGTAAGTTCCATTAATCCTTATCCATTTTGGACTGCAAGTTCCATTAATCTTTATCCATTTTGGATTGCAAGTTCCATTAATCCTTATCCATTTTGGATTGCAAGTTCTGATAATCCTCATCCATTTTGGATTGCAAGTTCGATTCATCCTTATCCATTTTGGATTGCAAGTTCGATTACTCTAAGTTCTAATATTCTGATACCTTGTATCGTATCCGGATATATCTAAAGTTCTTCGAGTATGATATCCGGATGGTTTGTTTATACATCCGGAAAGGTTAAGATAATATCCGGATGTCTCGCCTGATATCCGGATCCCTCTCTCAAAAGTTGAATTTTTCATTTGAATAGTCCCCAGTTATATCCGAATGCATCAGTGAGATATCTGGATGACCAGAATCATATCCGAATGTCCTAGTTCATGTCCGAATACATCCCAGCATATTCGAATAGCTTCTTCTTTAAATGTCAGTGTATCCGGATGAGCATTCTTCATATCCGGATATCTTTCATCATATCCAGATATCCTTCCTGATATCCGGATGACTTTTCCAGAAATCCAATTTAGCTTCCAGTGAGTCTTAATTCAAGTTTAATTCAATTAATGTATTCAATACGTTCCAACATTGAATTCATAAGTCAGAACATGACAAGTTAATCATACTCATACCCTAAATCATAGTACATTGAATCTTTGTATTCTAATATATAGATGAAGATCATATCATGTACAGCATTATTATAACATGATCAACATTATTTTGTGAGATTATGTGCATACATTTTGGTATGAGCATTGAGCATGACTTTATATGGAGCACTACATATCGTGTGCTAGCATTTATGTGAGCATTGCATTGCATTATGCGCGTCAGGCGGCTTGTCCACGGGGATCCCATCAGTTTCAGTTTCAGTTTCAACTCAGTTTATGAGTTGCCCGCCTGGGGGCCACCAAGGGGCTAGGGGCTTTGCCCACAGTATGTGCTTACAGTTTTTTTCTATTTACAGGATTCAAATCAGTCAGGTATGTTTTATCAGATTATGTGGGCCTATGAGCCAAAGTTGTATACCTGCATTTAGTTTACAGTTTATGTGCATTACATTTTTATAAATGCAATCAGATAGTGATTATATAGTACAAGTTCAATGAGTTATTTATCAGTATCGATATTCTTCGATTCAGCTTCAGTTATTCTTTTCAACTTATTACTTGTTGAGCTTTATAGCTCACCTTATACTCTTCACCCCTCCAGGTTCTAGCAGGAGAGTACCAGATATGGGGCCTAGCAGCAGTGGTCTATAGTATGTGTACGTGTAGCCGCTCAAGATAAAAGATGTCTGAGAGTCTGTTGAGTTTTGTAGCATTTTGTCAGTTTAGATCTATTTACATTTCAGTTGAGAGATTATCCCTTAGTCAGAGTTTATACTTTTCAGTTTGTATTGACTCAGAGATTTTATTCTAGTTGATTGAGATGTTCAGTAATGGTATCAGATTTCAGATTATCAGTTAGTTTATTTTATTTTTCCCGTAACACCTCTTCTCGGGCAGTTCTAGAAGATGGGGTGTTACAACTTTTCTGTTTTGTTCCCAATCTTTTTCAACCTCAAACACAAATTCAACCTAGTAAGATCCTATGCAAATGTTTTTTCAAGTTTTTAAAGAACCCTAGTGGTACTATCTACAGAGAAAAAAAAAATGACTAAAAGAAAAATGGAGATATATATCATAGTTTTTACAATTTTTACCACAGGAGCATTTGTTAAAACAAGTTGTTATCTTCACATGTAATTTTTCAAACAAGATAAATAGCCCCTAGAATTATACTAAATATCAGAGATGATTATTATTATTTATCCTTTTAAGTTAAACATTATCAATAATGTAATAATTCATATCAATATAAATTATACTTATATTCATAAAAAAAACATTTAATTCTTTTTCTTCATTATTTTGACTTTGCTCTTCATTTTATTGTAAAAAAATTATTAACGTTTTATGTTATATATCATATTAATATAATATAAAACGTACTAATGTAAAATATTAATAGAAGACTAATTTTGTTCCATTACAAAATTAATTTTTTTCTATTAACCAACATAAAGAATATATATTCAATTTCGAATACAATCCCATATTAAAAGAAAATAAAAAAAAATTGAATAAAGGTAGTAGTATTTATCGGTCACAAAACGCACAAGACACTGAATGTTCCCTTTGGACTTGGGACTGGGACTGAATCTTCGCTCTTAAACTTCAAAATTAGAACCACCCATTAATAACATTAATATTAACCATGAAATAAATTTCTAATAACATTAATATAAGACCAAAATATGGCATACGAAGGCCAAAACAGTCATCACCGGACAGCAACCAATTCAATTTCATATTCCAGCCAAGAGTTCGGTGGTACTACCTCCCCAGCTCCTTCACTTCCATAACTGCATCATCATCACCAAAAAATATAACATATATATATATATACACACACTAAACCAAACCAAAGCCAGACAGAGCAGAGCAATGGGAATATTAGGGTTTAAATAAAATAAAATAAAAAGTCTGATCCTTTACCCCAGTGATGGAGGGAATATCAGCCTTCTCTTGTCACCAGCTCGCGTTGCTGCAAAAATCACCCAAACACAAGAGCTCCTGGGCACAGCTAAGTGGTAAAAGAGGGGATTGTAAAGATGCAGTCATGTTAAATACTGTTAATATAGAATCGATTTCTGGGGGAAGTAATTCTTCTAGGGGTGGTCCTTGGTAAGTGTTAATGGTCGCAATCTCAAACCCTGACCACTTGGACATATCTCTCGATTTACTTCTCTCGTGATGACTCAAGGGCGGGTCAGCGAGGGACACGAGTGATGGCGCATAATCCAAAAAAAAAATCACCCAACACACAGCCCTGTAAATACAAACCACTGACGCTTGGGAAAATCATTTGTGACAAATGGAATTTCTCAAAAATTAATATTTTCAAGTGTTATAAGTTAGCTACCCTCAATACCAACATTCCATCCCTCAATGATATCTTCAGCACCTGTACAACACAATACAGTGAGGTGAGAAAAAACCAAAAGTAGAACAAATAACAATTATGTTGAAGAAATATGTTGTTATCTGCCAATGTATTACCTAGACGAAACCTGGAGGGCTTTTTGCCAATGTTCGAGTCAAATACTAGTCCATTCCCTCTTATCTTGCCAATAAAATGGACCTTGATCAATGCCAATTGCTAACTAAATCAATCTATAAAGTCAATAATACATAATACATACGGATGAATAGAATAAGACTAATAAAAAAAAACACAGAAATAAGAATATAGACAACATGCCTTTTTTTCAGGAACAGCAGTTTTGCGATCAGATTTACCATTTGTAAATCTTCGATGACCAACCCACTTGGCAAAGTCCTTGATTGAGAAGATTTATCTTCCACGTTCTTTTCCTTGAGTTCCACAAGAGATCTCCTCTCTTTTCCTGACAATGAAGAAATGTCGGTATCCAGGATTCCCTCATTCTCATGTAGTTTACTATTCTTTTTCTTTCTACTTTTCTTGCTCTTATATTGATCTCCATCACCTACTTGGTCAGAATCAAGATTAACACCCCTGCACGGAATGCAAACAAAAATTGCCTATAAAATCATAGAGCAGCCAGGAAACAAGTACTGGATAAGCCTGTTCAACAAGCATGAGACTCCACCCCAGTTGGACAAAGGTTGGTCACCAAACAGAATGACCAAGCCTAGGGCAGCTGTTACAACCAGCAAAACGAGTTGAAAGGAAATATTCTACATATGCATTACACATGGACAAGAAAAAGTATGTGATCAGTGTTATTAAATACGCACCTAGGCGCCTGGAATTCTCCCAGGTGGGCGCAAACAAGCCAGGCATGCCTAGGCCCACCAGGACCTCAGGGGCAGCCTCGGGCTTAGGCATGCCTGGCTTTTTGAGATTCTAATTTTAATTATTACTAAGTACTAAATAAATAAAAAATCAAAAAGGAAAAAAAAAACAACATAAGATCCAACAGCCATAAAAAAAAAATAAAGAAAACTGAAGAGACTCTCAGCTCTCCCTTCTTCAAATGGCAAAATCTCCTTCAAACTTACATCATCTCCCTTCTCCAAAAGGCACTCTCTTGAGGCAAAAAGCAAATGGCACAAAGGGCAGCAAACGACACCAACATTTCCAGGTATGTTTGTTGTCTTGTCTCCTCTCTTTATTTATTTTCTAGTTTTGTTTTTTTGTTTTTTCTTTTCCATGCTTTAATGGTATTGTTGTGAATCTTGCAGGTATTATAATGTCATCCAACGCTCCTGATAGCAGCTCTTGTGGTCAAAGAAAAGATCCAATATAAAAATATCACACTTTGATAAATCCAAAAGATATGAACTCTTTGAAATGTTATTTTTGTGGGAAATTAACTACAAGAGGTGTTTTTCGAGCCAAATAGCACCTTGTTGGAGGTTATGGAATATTGAAATTTGTCCAAAATGTCCTCTACATGTCAGAGAAGAAATTAAAGAGCACAATTCAAAAAGAAAAGAGAAGAATGACATTGATGTTATACCAGATTTTGATGATATTGATACACTTGGACATGATGATGTTGATGAAATGGCCTTCCAAAGCCGTGGTAAAAAGCATATCCAAGGTTCATTTGTGCAACAGAAAAGACAAAAAAGTAAATAGGGCCTCTTGATTTGTTTTTGTCCACTAAACCTAACGAAAAGGATGCAAAAGGGAAGAAAACAAAAATAGAAAGTCAAGTTAAGAAAGAGTTACAAGAATGCTTGTGTTTGGTTTTCTAGATGGACGTATGAAGCTAATATACCCTTTAATGCAGTCAATTATCCTAGTTTTAAGTCTGTGATTGAAGCTATTGGGCGAGCTGGTCCAAGCATGAACCCCTTAAGTTTTCAAAAGACAAAGTACCTTATATTAAGGAGGAGTTGGCACACACAAATGAAGTTATAAAGAGTCATAAGGAGGATTGGGCAAGAAATGGGTGTAGGATTATGTGTGATGGTTGGAAGGATAACAAAACGTCTCAATGATTTAGTATTTGTTTAGAATAATAGAGCTTTGAGATGTCGCTTCAATTTACATAAATCAATTGATCCAATTTCCTTAGATGAAATTGATAAAAGTCATAAGTGGCTACTTGGGCAATTGAAAAACTTGGTGACTCCGATGGTGAACTTGTACATGAGGATGGTGATTTGTCATAGGCTAATGTTTCTAGAGCTTCTTCCATTGAAGAACCTTATTATGCAACTAGATCAAAAACAACAATTGCTTCAACTCCAAATTTGGCAATGAGTAAAAGGCTACTACTTCAAATTATCCAATTGAACGCAATGAAGATGGAGAGGGAGATGACATGGAAGAATAGGATATTGGAGATAATGTTTCTATTGATGAAAATATGAAAATGTTTGATCTTGATGATGAGGATGATTTTTGGATTATTTAAAATGCATAATCAGTTAATCTTATTTAAGATTTAAGACTTATAAATTGTTTAAGACTTTTAAATTGCATCTTTTGGCATTTCTTATTGTTCTTTTAATTATATATATATGCCAACAATAGATTTTAAAATTTTTTACGAAGTTTTAAACTTTTGTGATGCACAAGCGCTTGCCTCGCCTTGTGCCTCAAGTGCCAAGGACCCTTTGAACCTTAATGTGTCTTGGGCCTTGAATAACACTACATGTGATCTAATCAACATAAAATATTCTTAGTCACAGCGACAAATACAGTTTCCCTTTTCTTTTTTTCCATAAAAAAAGGGGAAGGGTGAATAGATTACTCACTTATCGTGAAAAGACTTCTGATCGTTTCACTTTTCTCATCAAGGTCCTTAACAGTTTTTCCAGCCCCACCTTCATTTTGTCTTACACTATCCTCCTCAAGGATGTTATCATTGCTTGTATTACCTTCAAGAGATTTTCCATAATTAGCTGATTCTTTCCTCCTCTTGTTTGGCTTTACACCATTGTCTGAGCCAGCATCAGTAGAAGACAGCAATGGATCATACAACTGGACAGTTATCCTATTCAAGAAAATACGTTTAGGGCATAGCAAGACTCCAGAAACAAAAAGCTGTAGACAAACTAATGATTCTCACTTCATGTTGGTTGGATTCTCATTAACTGCCTTGTCTTGTAGAGTTCCATTATCCTTCAAGTCCTCTTCTGTTTTTCCCACCTTTGCCTTTGCTTTCTTTTCTTTGTTTCGTTACGGATATCAAGACTCACATCATCAACAGAGCCCAATGAAAGGTTTGATGGGTCGGATTCCCTGCTTGGTTATAGCATTTAGGGATGAAGACAACCATAATAAATATGTGATTCAGCAAGTTACAAAGAACAATACAGTACTCACTTATCATTGGTTGATTTTTTATCTTGTCCATTCTTAACTAGAAGATACCCATTATCAGTCTTTTCTTCTGTGCGCTGCAATTCCTCTATTTCTTTGTTCAATGCTAAGCAAATCTCGGGACTAATTCCATCAGAACGCAGCATGGAATTGTATGTCAGGTCCATATCCATACACAAGATGAAGATGAATAATCAAAAATCATAAGTATCAATCAATTCACCAACATTACGCATAAAAGATTCATATAGATAATACATGTGTGATTCAATGGCTCCCAAGAATGATACGGTACTCACTTGTCATTGGCTGAATTCTGATCGTCTCCATTCTTGCCTAGTAGATCCTCATTATCCCTCTTTTCCTCTATGTGCTGCAATTTATCCTCATTGATAGCATCACAACCAGTAACACTATAAGTTTCAAGAGTTTTCTCCTCAGTAGGCCTGTTTGCTATTTCTTCATTCAGTTCTAAGCCATTTTTAGGACCAACTGCAATAGGGGGTAGCATGGAATCACATGGCAGGCCCATATCACTGCTTATGTATACACAAGATAAAGATGATGAATAATCAAAAATTACAATTAACAATCAAATCACCAGCTAACATTATAGATCAGAGATAGGTATATAGGTGCCTAACAAGTCTAGTGATGGGAACGAAGTAGAGGTCCAAAACTTCTGCTTTCCTTTTTTTTTTTTTTTTGCATCATTATAACAAGTCTTCAAACTTTTTTAACCATTTACACAAAACTCAGTTCTAAAGAGATAATCGCAGATTATTTGCAAAAATTCCATTAGAGCACAAGACCCAGTTTGTGGCACTCACCTTCCTACACCACCATCAGCAACAACATTGGCTTCACTATTTGGTGTACTAGTGGGATGGTAACCATCTTCAGATTTCTTGTTGCTCATTTCACCAATTTCCATGTCAATATTACGTCTTGCTTCAGGTGTAACAGTTTTACATGCAAACAGAATAGGCAAGTTATCCTCATCTTCACTTTCCACTCTCGGTACACCGATACAGTGATTGGCAATATTCTGTTGGAGTGTATTATTGTCATCAAACTCAATTGGCTAGTACTTCTTCTTAAGTCTCTTACGGGTGCCTTTCCTCCCTTTTGATTTTTTCTTATCCAACATCTCCTAATCAGACTCTGAAGTCAAAATAACCACATTACAAGAGAAGCCACCTTTTGTAGGATGAAAGGTATTGCTTAATATAGGTAAGCAATGTTATATGGGAACAATTTAATTTAAATGAAGCTTGGATCACAATCAATTCAAAGTATTATATAGGAACAAGGTGTATAAAAGAACGCCCAATCAAGTGTGGCATCCACCACAAGGATCCAAACAAGGTGTGTAGTGATTTGACTAGAGACAAACAACATTAGTGTTCAAAAGCATCACAGGGCTAAGAGAAAAAATGGCTATTGTGAGAAAAGCATATCTCTTCCATCTGACCATGGTGAAGGGGGAGCAACTTTAGGTTCACTATCATCAATAAAACTATCCTCATATTCATCTTCCTTGCTACTGTGAGTAGATTTCTCCGAAACTGTGTTCCCAATGTCCTCTTCGTGGGATTCTCTTTACCAGGACGGTAAAGGAAAATAGAAAATTTTCCATCAAATAAACTTGGACATGTAATAATTGTAAAAATAAAAAACCATTTTGGTCCCTTTTAGAATGTCAAGTAGTTCAGATAAAGCTATTCTGTATTAAAACAGGATAATCAACACTCCCCAACACAGCAAATCTAACAGGGAACTTCTTCAGGAAAGAGGCACACATAGATGGACCTGGCCTCATCAATTTGGCATGGAAATGAGAGGGAGTAGCCAAAACAAGTCAATTAGTGATGTATAGCAACTAATGATAGGAAAACAGAAAAGATAAGCATTAGCCAAAACAAGTCACTCGGTGATGACAATTTGCCAAACAGACAAAAAAGATACATATTGTCATCCAGATTCGAGTGACGGCTATTACCAAGAAAGTAACCAGTGAGGTGAACACTTCGAGTACCAATGACAGAAAAGATTACTTCATCTGCCTTTTCAAATTCCAAGTCCAAATGGCAATACTCTGTTTTTTCAAGTATTAAAGCACACAGTAAAACAGGACTTTTATCTCCCACATTACCCTGAAGTAAACACTTCTTAGTAGAAGCACCAATCCCCAAGGTTGCCTGATAAATCACAACCAATAAATTACCCAAGTCTATAAATCCTTACAATTTTCATTCGTTCAATTAAATAGAAGGCGACAAGATCAATCAAATTCTAGCTTTGTTCTCTTATGCCTAAGAAATGCGAAGCCTTCCTCTCACTCGATTATATGAATGGGTGAATGGTCTTCCAGGTCTTACTTCAACTCCTAAAACACCAAAGTCACAAATTGATCAGCAACAAAGAAAGAAAATTTCGAATTGTTTTTCTTTCTTTTTGTTGTTTGGGACATTAGAAACCCCCGGATCTCCATAGCTCCGAAACTGACCAAAAGTTGTTTTGTACAAAATAAAAAATGTTGTTTTCTCCAACAGTTCCCATTGTATAATATTCAACTAACACCAACACAAAAAACCAAAATTCGGAAAACACATCCGAATCCGGTTGTAGTCAATTATTACACACGGATACACATCCTTGTAAAATTTGTGCGTGCGTGCGTGTTTGTGTATATATATATATATATATATAGAAGCGCACACGCATGCACACACACAAAAAGATAGAGAGAGAGAGAGAGAGAGAGAGAAGGCGCCAACTAACCCCAGAAGGCCATTGTTGGTATGGATTGAAGATCAAACGTGGAACAAGAGGCGTAAGGTTGGGAACTTCGAATTGCTCTTACATTCCCCCTGTCACAGTCGAAACCCCAGATATATATAGGCGGCCACAAGCCGCATCATGACGTGGCGGGAGAGTTTTATTTTTTTTTCCCTTTTAACGAGGCGGTAAAATTTAAAGCTGCTGCTGCAACCCCTTCAATGGCCGTCGTTTCACCATCTCCACTCTGTCTCTTTGTATATATATACTAGCTTATATTCGTGCTTAAAGACATGATATAAATAATATTAAAATTAAAATATAATTATAATTTATATATATTATATAATAATAATTTTTTTTGTATAAAAAGTGAATAAGAAATAAACATATAATATTACAAATCAAAATATAAAAGTAAAAAAAATAAAATTATAAACACTAAACAAAAAAAAAGAAATTAAAGTTATTGTACACTTGTTAGTAAAAGTTATTGTATACTTATTAGTAAAAGTTTGTATACTTGTTAGTAAAAAAAGAAATTAATGTTATTCATATAATTATTTGAATAAAATTTGATAGTAAAAATCATCATCAAAGAAAGATGTTTTTACTTTTTTTGGAATTAAATCATTCATATTTAAAAACATTAAATTCTAAATGTCAATTTCTTAAATTATACATATTTAAAAAAATTAAAACTTACACTATTCATGTTTTTTTATTTAAAAAATTTCAATGTTGTAGTCGATCATTTTTTTTAAAAAAATAAGTATTGATATTTAGAATATTTAATTGATATTTAAAATTAAGTATTAATTTTTTTAAAACATAAAAAATTAAAAAAATTGGAAAGTCTCGGTCATCGCTAGTCAGGGGCTCTAAGGGCTCGACCAATGGCTGTTAGGGACCCTTGGAGCCCCTGATTGTTGCTAGTTCGAGGCTCCAAGGGCCCCTGAAAATAGTTGATCAGGGGCTCAAAGAGCCTTTGACCTCATTGAGGGTTCGGCGAACCCCCCATCGCCGTTGATCGGGGGTGATGGATCGGTTGCTAGTAATCACACAAGTGTATATATATATATATGTGCCTATGTGTGTATATATGTATGTGTGTGTTTGGGGGCAATGGCGACCGCCAGCCTCGATGAGAGCAAGAAGGTGGCTACAAATATGGGTGGTATAATGAATAACTATCAAGTATTCTAAATAAAACTAACCCAACACAGTGAAAATACGATGGGACATTTCTAAACACAACCATAAGCAAAAACAAAGAGAAAGAAGGAAAGACAGAAAGTCATGCAATTGATACCAAGTTGTGTAAATTCAATGTGAAATATGTGCAGTAAATAAGACTACTTATCTATAATCTCCCTGAGGGGGTGGCAGCGATAGGTGGAAGGAGGGCCAACGGTAGGTTTAGGCCGAGAGGGAGTGGCGTCGAACAACGGAAAAAGAGGGGCAACGACGATGGTTCAAGCTCGAGAGGGGGTTGTAACGAATAGCAAAAGGGGCACAACGATGGCAGGGCTGGTCCGAGAGAAGATGGCGGCCAATGACGAAAAGGGAGAGGCAAAGATGTTGGGGCTGGGCCTAGAGGGGGTTGCGGTGAATGGCGGAGAGGGGCGGCGACGACAAGGGGATTGGGTCGAGAGGGGTGCAGTGAAAAGTGGAAGGAAATGTGATGACGACCAGTGGAGCCACAAGGGGGGCTGGCAATGGCGTGGGTGGGTATGTGAAAGAGAGAATGTGTGTGTGTGTGTGTGTGAGAGAGAGAGAGAGAGAGAGAATGAGTAAGGGAGTGGGAGAGAGGGAAAAATAAGATAAGGCATTTTTTGAACCCTTCTCATTGCGCCAAGCCTATTTCCTAAACTTTCTTTTCACTTCCATCAATCACTTTTAAATTTTTAGTTATTAATTCATCCATTAATCTCAGCCATTAAAATCGATTTAAAATTCATCTCAACCATACAAATGAAATATATCTCTAATACATTTTATATATTTTTAAAAACCCTTCTCCCTTATTATATAGATATCGCTATGAAGTGATTGTGTACATTTTTCTTTTTATGGTTAATTAGGTTGTTCAATTTCCTTGTTTCGCCTAAGTTTTTTTTTGGCAATAAATTCAAAATGTCTTCAGAATGGAACAATTTGTTAAATCAAGCAGCAGTGCAACAAAGCCATACCTAATTGATCCTTGTCTTTTTGAATCCCACCCATTTCTCTCTCTCTGGGTGCATGATTAATTTTTTCAAAAGACTAAACATAACCCATACTTGCATCAACTAATACAAAACCTATTCATAGCAAAAAATCAAGCAGCAGTGCAACAAAGAAAAAAAAAATCTAGCCACGTAAAAGGGGAAATCCCATTTGACACCGTTCTGATTACAGAAAAATTCTAAAGTTGATATAAATTAAACAGATTGGAAGCCAGAAACGCAAAAACAGAAAGAAAATAACTTTCAACGCATTCAAAAGAACTCATATCTCTCCTATAAATCGCATCATCTATGAAGTTAATTAGCACCTAAAACATATCCCTTACCATTAAATAAGGCTAGTTATTTTCGTTTAAATTTCTAGAATGCCCTCCCTCCTATTTCTTCATTTTCTCTTTATTTAAAAATTTAAAAACCCAACTGAATCTTAACCAACGCTAACAAATTTCAAATAAAAAACCCACGTGGGTTTCCATTGAGGAACCCATGACATCTGGGTTTCATGAAAAAGCCCAAGTCCCATGGAACCCAGACATATTTTGGGTTCAGTGAAAGGAGAGGTCATGAAAGAAGATGAGTTCACTGAAAGAAGAGACCATGAAAGGAGCAAAACAGGAAGAGTCTTTGTGTTGGAGGGAGGAAGGGGGCGCCTACATTCAGGATTTAAGGCCATTCGCATCATTGCATAAAAATTTCAAGCAAGCAAAATCAAAGCATATCGCATTAATAACTCAAATATTGAGTCGAGGTGCCTAAGATAACTGAGTGCATGTTGATAGAAAACTAAGTTAAAACACTACGTCTCTTTCATTTCCACTTCGAAACTTGATCTACTCAAGTCAAAAGGAAAAATAGCTTCAAAAGAGCAAAAAGATGAAAATCCAAACATTCCACACGTCCATAAATCATGCAAAAATCACATCTTCTTAACTTCACTTCCAACCTCGGGTAGTCTTAGTAGCCTGCTTGTTTCTTCTTCTTCTTCTTCTTCTTCTTCTTCATGCCTGATTTGGCAACCTTAAGGCTCCTATGCACAGCACTCAACCTTGCAAGTGCTACATTCTTCAAATCAGGCCTGTAATAGTTATCAGCCACCTATAATAAATTATATGGTAAAAAAGTGAGGATTCTTCTCGAAGTTAATATAACTAAAATTCCCCAAATGCAAAATTAGAAGGAAAAAAAATGATGAAAACAGAAGGTAAAATGGTAAGTCTTTGTAAAGAAAGTTAAATCCCAAGTTGCAGTGTAATCCACGGGCGAAAAAAAGAAAGCGGGCGAGGGTTCAAACACCAAACATTAACTACACTTCAGCTTAGCACCAGAATTCTATTCTATTTTATTTTTTATGAGATATTAGAACTAAAAATGCAATGGGATAATTTATCATATTTACATAGTAGATTAAATGCTACTAACATTAGAGCTACTCATAAATAAAGCACTGAAAGATCCATTGGAGACCAAACAGGGTTTTTCTCAAAAGTAGAAGCAAATTGCTACAGAGAAAATTCTAAGGGAATGTCCAAATTGTCTCTTTTAACAGCAAAATAAATTGATAGTACATTAGAACAACGCTATTCTTTCTCAAAACAGAATAAAGCAATTTCGCAAAAGCGCTATTCTTTCTCAAATTGCTGCATGAAAATTGCATAATTTCAGTTTGACAACCTAGCAAAAGCGAGAAACGACCCAAAAGCAGAGGTTTGAGACCATTTCATCATCAAACACCCGATTTCACCAAAGAAAACCCCAACCAACTAAACCCAAAACCTTGTTAAGCATTAAAAACAAAAACCTAGAAGCTCAAGGAGCTATATGCTTGCCATCAGAGCTGGAAAACAAAGCAAAATCAGGAATAATTGAAATAGACCCACCAAAGCTGCAACTCGTGATCATGTATTTACAGCTCGCTTCTACCCCTATCTTCAACAAACAGATCATGGACCGATCAAGAGGGTCCAAATAAATGATAATCAAAGCGGTGAAATTAAAAAATCCTCCTTAGCTCTGTTTTCGCATCTTCAGCTTACCACAGAGTTAAAGAAATTAATTCTATTCAAAATGGAGAGATAAAGTGGTGTATATACATACACATGCACGCACGCACACAAAATATACACAGCAAACATCACAAACACACGTTGTCGCACACACCTATATATATATATATAGATATATGCACACATAGAACACACACATATACATAATATATATATATATATAGATACACGCAGAACACACGCACACAACACACACATACAAAAGGGGCAAAAGAAATAAATATTTTCAATAAAAACGATCACACAGCAGTTACACGCACACACACTAAATACATACACACAAAATACACACGCACACACAGCAGAATGTACACAAATTGACTAGTGCACACACAAAATACAAAATATAGCGCACATAGAATGTACACAAAATACACACGCACACATATACATACACATATACGTGCGAGCGCGCGCAGTAGAATGTAAATACACACACATATACATACACGCGTGCACACACACAAAAATACAGAGGCAATGGAGCTGGAGGCATACAAGCAGAGGCGATGGAGTTGGAGGTGGCGGGGTAGCGAGGAGGCAGCGATGGAGGTTGAGGCGATGGAAAGCTTCAGGAGGGCCGGCCGCAATGGAGAGTTGGCCGCTGCTACCTGGGATGACGACGACAGGCGGCTTCGGCATGGGTGGGTGGAAGGGAGAGTGAGGGAGAGAGAGAGGCACTGAGTGAGGGAGGTGGGTGGGTGGGAGAAAGAGAAAGAGAGAGAGAGAGAGGGACAAAAAGAGAGAAATAGTTGATCTAAGTCGCAAAGGGAGCGGGAGAAAGAAAGAAAGGGGGGAAGTGATTAGCGGGAAAAAAATGATCTAAGCCTTTCATTTGAAAAAAATTAACCTAAGCTATTGAAATGTAGACATTTTCAAAAACTATTGTGTTTTATTATATAGATTTCTCATTATTCCTTTTTTTTAATAAATAACTTGCTCGTGATTCGGGTGATTTGAAGTTGCATTGCATGGATCTTAAAAAAATCATTAATGATTTTTTATATGAGATAATGCAAAAAGATAGAATAAAAACAAAATTAATTAAATCAATGGATCAACTTGAATGGATGGAACAAGAAGAAGCGTGAAAATCTCGTGGCCCAAGTGACCCCAAACGACTATGGCCTTAACTCACAGTCCCACCGTCTAGTTAAGTGTAATGAAAATCTCGCTAAAGTATTTTTCCAAATAAGGTCACCCTACACGACACGTGAATTTGATAAGTCTTATAATTGAAAATTCTTCCAAGAAAGGGATCGTCAATCATCCATAAGAGATTTCATCTCTAAGAAAGAGCAAAATAAACATCATCTATAAAAGATAGATGTTATCTACAACAATCATGGTCTCATCCAAAATATGATTAATCAAGATAAACATTATTTACAATAATCCTAATCATGGGATACTTTGGATTACTCCATACTCCTCTATAAACAGGCAGACACTCATTCCAGCAAAGGTACGTCTTTAATACTGGTGCAAATACTTCTCTCAGACTTTTATCCCTCTCAATATCTTATTGATGTATCGGAGTGTTTGAGTGAAGACCTTCCTGCGTCCTTTGGCTATTTTCTTTCTTGTAGAGTTAGGTGGCTTGACAACGGCGTTTCCCAGCAACTAAATTCATTGTTGTATCTTGGCAACAACAATTTTTATTTTTATTAGAGTTTTTTCAAATAATATAATTGTTATTACCTAAATACAATAATCATATTTAAAGTTTCGAAGAATTTGTCTTCGAGTCTATACAATCATATAAGGAAGAAAACCGTCAAAAGGTGCATGGCAATCTTCCTTTAGACACTCTAATACTTAAATTAATAGATCATTAATTTCTAAAAATATTCAATAAACGCTTGATATAAGTGAGAATGACTTACCTTAGAACTAAGGGTCTTCCTTTATTTATAGGAATGATTTCCTAAAAGAGATAGAATTTCTTATTATTGTTGGATAAGTGTTGCTAACATATAAGCCTTATATGTTGAGAGATTCCCAAAATGAACATACACTCTTCAAGAGCATTTCTTTACATAGCCAAACATCAATCAATCAAATATAACAAGTACATTATCTGAGCCCCTGATCACAACTCACACCCCGAAGATCTTTTCGGTTAGAATTGCCTTGTACACATAGCCACCTAAGACTGACATGTCAAATAATAGATCATTGACAATAGCTCTCATACCTAGAATGATGTTAAAAATAAAGTGAGCCACAAGGCTCAGCTAACATAATAGAAGAGTAAAGGTAAGAAGCTTACATACTTTATTGGCATCTTTGGATGCAAAGCCTTTAGGTTGTGTCATGTACATTTTCTCTTACAAATCCCTATTTAGGAATACAATTTTAACATCCATTTTTCATATCTCATAATCATAGTATAGCACACATGCATAAAGGCGCGTGACAGGGTGAGAGGCACAAGTCTTCGGGTCCCTAGGTCAACATCGAAGGGCCAGAATGATACCTTTGAGGATCGGAGGCCCCAAAGAGGCTGCCTCAATTATGTTGGTGCCTTCAAGGTGGAGTAGCCTCAAGGAGTCTTCATGCTGGCCTTTGGGAAAAGATTGTCCTGAAAGGCCTTCTAGGTATTTTGCTTCCGAGCTACTTCTCTTCAAAAGGATTTTTTGGTTGTGTTTTAACAGACCCTTTAAGGATCTCTCCCAAATTACACAAAATCACAATCCGAGAACCTTTTTTAGGCGACACTGAGAGATTCTCGCTAGACTTCCCTTGAAATTTCCTAGGAGACCCTTTTGGAGCCTCTCCCGAGTCCCAAAGTAATATTTTACTCTTGTGTTGGTTTTGATGATAAAAAATAAATAACTTATATCTTAAGTCAAATATTAGGTTTTCAAACAAAAATCAATTTTAAGTACCTTTGTGAAAATGAAAATCAAATGAATTACATATAAAATTGGTTTTGAACTATTGGATAAATAAAGTAAAATACTTTCAAAGGCAAAAGACCATGCATGTTCTTTATATATTGATGTTTTTGTCTTTGACATAATTTTAATGATGAAATTCAATTGTATTTCATGATGGAAATATTTTATTAATTTTTTATTAATTTGGTACTCTAAATTTTTTTTATATGATTTATTAAACATCAAAATAAAAATTACTTTCATCGTAAAACTAAATGTCAAAAATCTTGTTATAAACTCTTTGATGACATTTGACATGTTACATTTTTATTTGATCTAATTTGTTGAAATAAAAATTAAGTTTAATGTCAAAATATCTTGTGATAAATTTTTTAATGGCACTTGAAATATAATATTTTATTTGATTAAAAATGTATCAAAAATCTTGTTATATTTTTCTTGATGATATTTTGAAGATTATATTTTTATTTGGTCAAAAATATTGTATTAAAAACCTATTCAAAAAGTGAAAAATAAATTAAAACAATGTGATGCTCCTAGGACTCAATGTCACGTCACCGGCAACACCAAGCACTTAATTGTGCTCGCGTGGCCGCATCATCTGCTATTCCCTTCGTGTGTTTACCCCCACAAAGCTGTATATAATGTAATAAAAGAAAATTAATTTTAACCCGCAAGCCGCTACACTTAGGACTTGAACGCGCGTCTCCAACCTTCCAAAACTTTATATGCGCACGCTGCCACTTCTAGATTTTTCTTGGGCAAGCTAATATATATAGTAATTTGTGGATCGATATAATTTTTAATTTTAAATTTTTGATCATTTTTTATAAGCTATTGACTATTTTTCATATTTAAGTTATCTGGTCAACCGTTTTAAAGAATCTGTAGACTGTTTTCCATATTTAAGTTATCAAAAAATTACATAAGTTGCACATTTCTTTGCGAAATGCCCTGCGACTGGTCATGTGTTAAACATTACGCAATGGGATCTTCAAATCACAAGAACCACACGAGTTGATCCATTGATTTAATTAATCACACAAACCACGGCTACAGTCCTTTGGGGTCACTTGGGCCATGAGATTTTCACACTTCTTCTTCTTGTTCCATCCGTTCAGGTTGATCTATTTATTTAAGGGTAAATTATATGAAATTCTCCTGCACTTAAGGTCATGTGCAACTTACTCCCTGTGTTTTCAATTGTATCAAAAAACTCCCCTGCACTTTTAAAATGTTGCAATCAGCCATAATTTATTATTTTTTTACATAATTTTATGCAATTTATTGGTTGATTAATACAAAATTTTATATTTTTTTGATATATTGAAATTATATATGTAGAATTATGTATTTTGTATGTAAATTATTGTACAAAATTATGTAAAAAAATAACAAATTATGGCTGATTGTAACATTTTAAAAGTGCAGGGGATTTTTTTGATACAATTGAAAGCACAGGAGGTAAGTTACACATTACTCTAAGTGCAGGGGGTTTTATATAATTTATCTTTTATTTAATTAATTTTTTTTTATTTTATCTTTTTACACTTTCTCATATCAAAAATCATTAACAATTTTTTTAACATGCATGCAAAGGTACTTCAAATCACACAAACCCCGAGCAAGTTATTTATTAAAAAAGAAGAATAATGAGAAATACATACATATAAATAGACGGAGTGGAGATAGTGAAACGACGGTCATTGAAGGGGTTGCAGCAGCCAACAGGCTAACAGTCGAACTAGCTTTAAATTTCGCCGCCTCGTTAAAAGGGGAAAAAATAAAACACTCGCGCCACGTCATGATACGGCTTGTGGCCGCCTATAAATATCTGGGGTTTCGACTGTGACGAGGGGAATGTAGGAGAAATTCAAAGTTCCCAACGTTACGCCTCTGGTTCCACGTTTGATCTTCAATCCATATCAACAATGGCCTTCTGGGGTTAGTTAGCGCCCTCTCTCTATCTTTGTGTGTGTGTGTGTGTGTGTGTGTCTCTCTCTCTCTCTCTCTCTCTCTATATATATATATATACAAACACGCACGCACAGATTTTACATAGATGTGTATGGGCATGTAATAATTGACTACAACCGGATTCGGATGCGTTTTCCGAATTTTGATTTTTTGTGTTGGTGTTAGTTGAATATTACTCAATGGGAATTGTTGGAGAAAACGACATTTTTTATTTTGTACGAAACAACTTTTGGTCAGTTCTGGAGCTATGGAGATCTGGGGGTTTTTGGTGTCGCAAAAAGCAAAAACAAAGAAAAACAATTCGAAATTTTCTTTCTCTGTTGCTGATCAATTTGTGACTTTGGTGTTTTAGGAGTTGAAGAAAGACCTGGAAGACCATTCACCCATTCATATAATCGAGGGAGAGGAAGGCTTCGCATTTCTCAGGTAGAAGAGAACAAAACTAGAATTTGATTGATCTTATCGCCTTCTATTTAATTGAACGAATGAAAATTGTAAGCATTTATAGACTTGGGTAATTTATTGGTTGTGATTTGTCAGGCAACCTTGGGGATTGGTGCTTCTACTAAGAAGTGTTTACTTCAGTGTAATGTGGGAGATAAAAGTCTTGTTTTACTGTGTGCTTTAATACCTGAAAAAACAGAGTATTGCCATGTGGACTTGGAATTTGAAGAGGCAGATGAAGTAATCTTTTCTGTTATTGGTACTCGAAGTGTTCATCTCACTGGTTACTTCCTTAGTAATAGCCGTCGCTCGAATCTGGATGATAATACGTATCCTTTTTGTCTGTTTGGCAAATTGTCATCACCGAGTGACTTGTTTTGGCTAGTGCTTATCTTTTCTGTTTTCCTATCATTAGTTGCTATACATCACTAACTCACTTGTTTTGGCTACTCCCTCTCATTTCCATGCCAAATTGATGAGGCTGGGTCCATCTCTTTGTGCCTTTTTCCTGAAGAAGTTCCTTGTTAGATCTGCTGTGTTGGGGAGTGTTGATAATCCTGCTTGAATACAGAATAGCTTTATCTGAACTACTTGACCTTCTAAAAGGGACTAGAATGGTTTTTTATTTACTATTATTATTACATGTCCCAAGTTTATTTGATGGAAAATTTTCTATTTTCCCTTACCATCGTGGTAAAGAGAATCCCACGGAGAGGACATTGGGAACACAGATTTGGAGAAATCTACTCACAGTAGCAAGGAAGATGAATATGAGGATAGTTTTATTGATGATAGTGAACCTAAAGTTTCTCCCCATTCACCATGGTTAGATGGAAGAGGTATGTTTTGCTCACAGTAGCCATATTTTCTCTTTGTCCTATGATGCTCTTGAACACTAATGTTGTTTGTCTCTAGTCAAATCACTGCACACCTTGTTTGGATCCTTGTGGTGGATGTCACACTTGATTGGGCGTTCTTTTATACACCTTGTTCCTATATAATGCTTTGAATTGATTGTGATCCAAGCTTCATTTAAATTGTTCCTATATAACATTGCTTACCTATATTAAGCAATACCTTTTATCCTACAAAAGGTGGCTTCTATTGTAATGTGGTTATTTTGACTTCAGAGTCTGATCAGGAGATGTTGGATAAGAAAAAATCAAAAGAAAGGAAAGGCACCCGTAAGAGACTTAAGAAGAAATACCAGCCAATTGAGTCTGATGACAACAATTCACTCCAACAGAATATTGCTAATCACTGTACCGAGAGTGGAAAGTGAAGATGAGGACAACTTGTCTATTCTGTCTGCGTGTAAAACTGCTACACCTAAAGCAGGACATAATATTGACATGGAAATTGGTGAAATGAGCAACAAGAAATTTGAAGATGGTTACCATCCCACTAGTACACCAAATAGTGAAGCCAATGTTGTTGCTGATGGTGGTGTAGGAAGGTGAGTGCCACAAACTGGGTCTTGTGCTCTGATGGAATTTTTGGAAATAATCTGCGATTATCTCTTTAGAACTGAGTTTTGTGTAAATGGTTAAAAAATTTTGAAGACTTGTTATAATGATGCAAAAGAAAAAAAGGAAAGCAGGAGTTTTGGACCTCTGCTTCGTTCCCATCACTAGACATGTTAGGCACCTATATACCTATCTTTGATCTATAATGTTAGTTGGTGATTTGATTGTTAATTGTAATTTCTGTTTATTCATCATCTTTATCTTGTGTATACATGAGCAGGGATATGGGTCTGCTATGTGATTCCATGCTGCCCCCCTGATGCAATTGGTCCTGAAAATGGCTTAGAATTGAACGAAGAGATAGCTAACAGGCCTGCTGAGGAGAAAACTCTTGAAACTTATAGTATTAGTGGTTGTGATGCTATCAATGAGGATAAATTGTAGCACACATAGGAAAAGAGGGATAATGAGGATCTGCTAGTTAAGAATGGAGATGATCAGAAATCAGCCAATGACAAGTGAGTACCGTATCATTCTTGGGAGCCATTGAATCACACATGTATTATCTATATGAATCTTTTATGCGTAATGTTGGTGAATTGATTGATAATTGTGATTTTTGATTATTCATCTTCATCTTGTGTATGGATATGGACCTGCCATACAATTCCATGCTGCGATGGAATTAGTCCCGAGATTTGCTTAGAATTGAACAAAGAAATGGAGGAATTGCAGCACACAGAAGAAAAGACTGATAATGGGTATCTTCTAGTTATGAATGGATAACATAAAAAATCTACCAATGATAAGTGAGTACTGTATTGTTCTTTGTAACTTGCTGAATCACATATTTATTATGGTTGTCTTCATCCCTAAATGCTATAACCAAGCAGGGAATCCGGCCCATCAAAACTTTCATTGTGTTCTGCTGATGATGTGAGTCTTGATATCCATAAAGAATCAAAGAAAAGAAAGGAAAGGGCAAAGGAGGGAAAAACAGAAGAGGACTTGAAGGATAATGGAACTCTACAAGACAAGGCAGTTAATGAGAATCCAACCAACATGAAGTGAGAATCATTATTTTGTCTACAGCTCTGTTTCTGGAGTCTTGCTATGCCCTCACGTATTTTCTTAAATAGGATAACTGTCAAGTTGTATGATCCACTGCTGTCTTCTACTGATGCTGGCTTAGACAATGGGGTAAAGCCAAACAAGAGGACAAAAGAATCAGCTGCTTATGGAAAATCTCTTGAAGCTAATACAAGCAATAACAACATCCCTCCCTGAAGAGGACAGTGTAAAGCAAAATGAAGGTGGGGCTGGTAAAACTATCAAGGATCTTGAAGAGAAAAGTGAAACATATCAGAAGTCTTTTCACAATAAGTGAGTAATCTTTTCATCCTTCCCCTTTTCTATGGAAAAAAAATTAAAGGGAAACTGTATTTGTGGCTGTGACTAAGAATATTTTATGTTGTTTAGATCACGTGCAGTGTTATTCAAGGCCCAAGGCGCGCGCCTGTGCATCACAAAAGTATAAAACTTTGTAAGAAATTTTAAAATCTATTGTTAGCATATATATATATATAATTAAAAGATCAATAAAAAATGTCAAAAGATGCAATTTAAAAGTCTCAAACAATTTATAGGTCTTAAATCCTAAATAAGATTAACTAATTATGCATTTTAAATAATCTAGAATTCATCATCATCATCAAGATCAAACATTTCCATATTTTCATCAGTAGAAGCATCATCTCCAATTTCCTCTTCTCCCACGCCATCTCCCTCTCCATCTTCATCAAGTTCAATTGGAGTATTTGAAGTTGTAGCCCTTTTACTCATTGTCAAATGTGGAGTTGAAGCAATTGTTGTTTTTGATCTAGTTGCATAGTAAGGTTCTTCAATGGAAGAAGCTCTAGAAACATTAGCCCATGTCAAGTCACCATCCTCATGTACAAGTTCACCGTCGGAGTCACCAAGTTTGTCAATTGCCCAAGTAACCACCTATCACTTTTATCAATTTCATCTAAGGAAATGGGATCAATTGATTTCTATAAATTGAAGCGACGTCTCAAAGCTCTATTATACTTAATCCTACATCCATATCTTGCCCAATCCTCCTTATGACTCTTCATAACTTCATTTGTGTGTGTCAACTCCTTCTTAATATAAGGTACTCCGATCTCATGAAAACTTAGGGGGTTCATGCTTGGACCAGTACCCCAATAGCCTCAATCATTGACTTAAAACTAGGATAATTGACTATATTAAAGGGTATATTAGCTTCATACATCCATCTAGAAAACCAAACACAAACGTTCTTCTAACTCTTCTTAACGTGACTTTCTATTGTTGTTTGCTTCCATTTTGCTTCCTTTTCGTTAGGTTTAGTACAACAACAACAACATATCCGGCCGTTATCCCACTATGTGGGGTTGGCTACATGAATTCTAGACTTCTATGTGGATTACATCCCAACAGATAGTTTGTCTAGAATTCATATTTGGATCCGACTAGGTTTTACGCTGGCTGTCGGCTACCTAACGCAACCCTCCTCCTTTATCCGGGCTTGGGACCGGTAGTGGATAATATCCCCTGGCGGAGTAATTATGAAATGAAGTTTGAACACCATCTTCACATGGAGAAATTTCGTTAGGTTTAGTAGACAAAAACAAATCAAGAGGCCCTATTTACTTCTGCTTTTTCTTTTTTTGTTGCACAGATGAACCTTGCATAGGCTTTTTACCACGGCTTTGGAAGGCCTTCTCATCAACATCATCATGTCCAAGTGTATCAATATCATCAAAATCTGGTATAACATCAATGTCATTCTTCTCTTTCCTTTTTGACTTGTACTCCTTAATTTCTTCTTTGACATGTGGAGGACATTTTGGACAAATTTCAACATTGCTATAACCTCTAACTAGGTGTTGTTGGGCTCAAAAAACACCTCCTTTAGTTAATTTTCCACAAAAACAACATTTGAAAGAGTTCATTTCTTTCGCATTTATCAAAGTGTGATATTTTCATATTGGATCTTTTCTTTGACCACAAGAGCTACTATTAGGAGCGTTGGATGACATTATAATTCCTACAAGATTCACAACAATACCACTAAAGCATGGAAAAGAAAAAACAGAAAAACGAAACTAGAAAATAAATAAAGAGACGAGACAAGACAACAAACATACCTGGAAATATTGGTGTTGTTTGCTGCCCTTTGTGCTAGTTGCCGTTTGCCTTAAGAGAGTGCCTTTTGGGGAAGGGAGATGATGTAAGTTTGAAGGAGATTTAGCCGTTTGAAGAAGGGAGAGCTGAGAGTCTCTTCAGTTTTCTTTCTTTATTTTTTTTTTTTATGACTACCAGCTCTTATGTTGTTTTTTTTTTTTCTTTTTGATTTGTTATTTATTTAGTATTTAGTAATAATTGAAATTAGAATCTCAAAAAGCCAGGTATGCTTAAGCCCAAGCCTGCCCCTGAGGGCCTGGTGGGCCTAGGCGTGCCTGGCTACTTTGCGCCCACCTAGGAGAATTCCAGGTGCCTAGGCGCGTCTTTAATAACACTGATCACATATTTTTTCTTGTCCATGTGTAATGCATATGTAGCATATTTCCTTTTAACTCATTTTGCTGGTTGTAACAGATGCTGTAGGCTTGGTCATTCTGTTTGGTGACCAACCTTTGTCCAACTGGGGTGGAGTCTCATGCTTGTTGAACAGGCTTATCCAGTACTTGTTTCTTGGCTGTCCTCTGATTTTATAGGCAATTTTTGTTTGCATTCTGTGCAGGGGTGTTAACCTTGATCCTGACCAGGTAGGTGATGGAGATCAAAATGAGAGCAAAAAAAGTAGAAAGAAAAAGAATAGTAAACTACATGAGAATGAGGGAAACCTGGATACCGACGTTTCTTCATTGTCAGGAAAAGAGAGGAGATCTCTTGTGGAACTCAAGGAAAAGAATGTGGAAGATAAATCTTATCAATTAAGGACTTTGCCAAGTGGGTTGGTCATCGAAGATGTACAAATGGGTAAATCCGATGGCAAAACTGCTGCTCCTGGAAAAAGGCATGTTGTCTATATTCTTATTTCTATGTTTTTTTTATTAGTCTTATTCTATTCATCCATATGTATTATGTATTATTGACTTTATAGATTGATTTAGTTAGTATTTGGCACAGATCAAGGTCCATTTTATTGGCAAGATAAGAGGGAATGGACTAGTATTTGACTCAAACATTGGCAAAAAACCCTTCAAGTTTCGTCTAGGTAATACATTGGCAGATAACAACATATTTCTTCAACATAATTGTTATTTGTTCTACTTTTGGTTTTTTCTCACCTCACTGTATTGTGTTGTACAGGTGCTGAAGATATCATTGAGGGATGGAATGTTGGCATTGAGGGTAGCTAACTTATAACTCTTGAAAATATTAATTTTTGAGAAATGCCATTTGTCACAAATGATTTTCCCAAGCGTCAGTGGTTTGTATTTACAGGGCTGTGTGTTGGGTGATTTTTGCAGGAATGCGAGCTGGTGGCAAGAGAAGGCTTATTATCCCTCCATCACTGGGGAAAAAGGACCAGACTTTTTATTTTATTTTATTTAAACCCTAATATTCCGATTGCTCTGCTCTGTTTGGCTTTGGTTTATATGTATATATGTATATGTTATATTTTAGGGTAATGATGATGCAGTTATGGAAGTGAAGGAGCTGGGGAGGCAGTACCACCGAACTCTTGGCTGGAATATGAAATTGAATTGGTTGCTGTCCGGTGATGACTGTTTTGGCCTTCCTATGTCATATTTTGGTCTTATATTAATGTTATTAGAATTTTATTTCATGGTTAATATTAATGTTATATTAATATAATATTAATGTTATTAATGGGTGGTTCTAATTTTGAAGTTTAAGAGAGAAGATTCAGTCTCAGCCCCAAGTCCAAAGCGAACATTCAGTGCCTTGTGCTTTTTGTGACCGATAAATACTACTACCTCTATTTCTTTTCTTTTTTTTTTTTTTGAGGGGGGGGGGGTGGTTTCAAAATTTTTTATTTTCTTTTAATATGGGATTGTATTAGAAATGGAATATATATTCTTTATGTTATTTGGTTAATAGGAAAAATTTAATTTTGTAATGGAACAAAATTAGACTTCTATTAATAGTTTACATTAGTACGTTTTATATTTATATTAATATGCTATGATGCACGGAAACGGCTTGGAGGCGCCGTTTCGACGTTTTCGAACCGTTTCCCGTTTCAGAAACGGGAAAAAACAGCCCGAAACGTTTTCGGGCCGTTTGTGTAATTTTCATAAACTTCTGGGCCGTCTCAGCAATTAATGAGTTTTGTTGGAAACGCGTTTCCAGACTTTCAGCCGCTTCTAATGGCTCGAAAAAAAGCCCTAACCCCCTAATTTTTTCCTCTCCTCCTCCTCCTCTTCTTCTTCCTCTTCTTCCAGTTCGAGTTCGATCGCCCTCGCCCTTGCCGCCATCTGTTTCGGGTCCGGTTGCTTCGTCACTCTCGCCGCCGTCTGGTTCGTCGTTTTCGCCACCGTCTGGTTCGTCGCACTCGCACTTGTCGCCGTCTGGTTCGTCACACTCGCCATCAGCTTCGTCGCACTCGCCGTTAGCTTCGTTTCGGTGCTCCTCCTCGTCTGCTTCCAGCACCTCACTTCGTGCCGTCGTGTCATCTTCTGCTTCATCGCCCTCATCGCCATCAGCTTCCTCGCACAATGTTGGCTTGTATAGTTGTATGTATTTAATTTAAGTGAGTTTTGTATCCAATTAACTAACGTGTTGTATGCAATTACAGTGTTATATGTTTATTGTTTATATTTGATTTTTTTTATTTTTTTATATTAAAAATTATATTTATAAAAAAACTCCTATAGTTTTTAAATTTACAGTTTGCCCCGCGTTTCCATTTCCTACCTTTTTAGAAAAATGTCGTTTCCACGTTTCCGTTTCCTATCAGAAACGTCTCCCGTTTCCGTTTCCGTGCAACCTAGTTAATATGATATTTAGTATAAAACATTAATATAGAATAATAATTTTTTTACAATAAAATGAAGGGCAAAGTCAAAATAATGATGAAAAAGAATTAAATATTTTTTTATAAATATAAGTATATTTTATATTGATGACATATAATATAAAAATCGATACAAATAATAATTTTCCTACAATGAAATGAAGAGCGAAATCAAAGTAACCAAAAGAAAGAATTAAATATTTTTTTATGAAAATAATTAGTATAATTTATATTGATATGAATTATTACATCATTGACAAATGTTTAACTTAAAAGGATAAATAATAATAATCACCTTTGATATTTAGTATAATTACAGGGCAATCTATCTTGTTTGAAAAATTACATGTCAAGATAACAACTTGTTTTAACAAATGCTCCTATGATATATATCTCTATTTTTCTTTTAGTAATTTTTTCTTTCTCTGTATATGGTAGCATTAGGATTCTTTAAAAACTTGAAAAAACATTTGGATAGGATCTTACTAGGTTGAGGAACAAAAGAGAAAAGTGCTATGGAATGGAAGAATGGAATGGAAGAACGAAAGTCTAGTCCTTGTGATGGTTTAAAAAATAGAGAAGGGAAATTGTAAAAAGGTGAAGGCAACGTGAAAAAAAGTTGTCAATATGGTACTCAAAACCTCTTTCGCTGAGATTGCAAACGAGTTGAGTCGAGTTAAGTTGAGTACGTAAAAGGTCAGCCTTGTTTATTAAGAAATTTATTGGCCTCTAAATGAATTAAAGAATGGAAATTAAAAGAATAACCTATCATGTCGACCTATATAACAAATATTTTGAGGAGTTTTCTCATGTCATGTTTTTCAATATGCTCAGTCACCTTCAACTGGGCAATTATCTGTATCTTTGTAGCATGTCTATGTTGAACCAGGTTACTTATATTAATTAAGTTTTGATGATTAATAAAAATGGTATTTTTAACATACAAGATATAGTGTTTTGATGATTAACAAAAAGAGTATTTTTTCAAATATATTAATTGTATTTTCTAATTATTTTTGATAAATTTATAAAATATTTTTTCAAAGTATATGTATTATTAAAAATATTATTTTTCATAACAATATTTTTAACTAAATATAAAATGCATTAAAATTTTGGATTAAAAGTCAACTCTTGGTATATCAAAAGTCAACTCTTAATGTTCCAACGGTCATATTTTTTATCATTACAAAATTTGTCAAAAGAGTGCTTGTGAAAGCAAATTCTTCATTCTCAAGAGTTGACTCTTACACTACAGCGATGCTATAGTAATTTTTAAAATGCCTATAAATAGCCTCAAATTTGTTTTAAAAATCAAGAATTGCATATATTATATATCCAAAGCACCCTTAAAAATATAGGAATGAAAAGCTGCTTGTGTAATGACCCTTAAAATCTGCAACCTAACCACCAAATATTTTCTGATTTTCTACTCCTCCACAAACTACACATCAATCTAGATGCAACAACGTTCCATAATTTCAGCTGACCTTCATACCAAAAATAATCATTCCTTCCGAACAGAAAAAGTGTCAATCTTCAACAAGGAAGGAATCATTTGCTGCCCTTCTTTTTATATTTTTGGTGATGGTCGAGGCAATGACAGGCAGATAAATAACCTGCCAGCAGAGATCTTGTGTCTTTATTTCATGATGGTTGTTTAGTAGTTATTGAACATGAGTTTGGTCATATAATTCCCATGCAATCTCTGTATATTAATTAGATCAAAAAGTTTCTTCATGAATTTCTTTAAGCTGGACGTTCCAGGTGTTTTGATGAATTGCATGAGCCCTTATCACTGCATTAACAAGTATGGTGAATTCGGTTTGTTGCGGTTCACTAATCCAAACTAGGTGCCCTACTCTCTTCAATGTTAGCTTTGTTATTCTGGCGAGTTGTGTGTGTTTATTGGGGTGTGCTTTGCAAGAGTCAAGTATTGACATGTGGTTGCCTATTTGGGATGGCTAGTGTAGTATTTTGAAAGATTCAATCGCAATATTGAATATTGCCAAAATGTGCCTTGTAGCTGAATACAATTTTCTTATGAATTCTAATAGATGTTTGTATTTGTGTTTTACTTGTTATTTGGACATTTGTAGCTTTTGATTTTTCGATTTCTCAAAATTTCATGCCTTTGATGTTGAGACTTTTCTTTCTTTGAAACCTACCATAGTGGTGTAGCTCTCTCTTTTGTGAGCATAAAATTAAGGTTGTTCCTTTCCTCATTTTTGTTTGGGATATGTGCGCCTCTAGTTTGCTACAAAATTGACGGGGGTTCTAAGAATTAATTTTTTTTAAAAAAAAAAAGAAAGGGAAAAGGATTGGCACAAATTCTTATAATTTCTATGAAATTATTGCCTTTTATAAGGTGAATTAACATGTTAATGGGCACCTTAAAATTTATGACTAAAAAAAAAATTAACACGTTGATCGTGCGTGTGTTTCTAACATTCAAATAACAAAAAATGCATGACAGTCAATATTGTGAAATGCAAGTGGTCTGGGAAACAAATTTCAAAAAGTTTTAATAGAAATAATGGGGTAGGTCTAGTTGATCAATTTTGTCCAACGAAAACATCTTTGGATCCAAGAACAAAATGGAAATATGATAAATGCCAAGAAGAATAAGAATTGGATTAAGAATGAATTTTGGGCATAGAAAATGAATAGATGCAGTACTGCCATTTGCTGCTGACATGAAATGGTTAGAATGGGCGTGTTTTTCATTAAAAAAAAAAAAAGGAAAGACAAAGTGACAAGCAAACTGTTGAAGAACTTGCCCTTGAAAAAGTAAATGTCATGGTTGAATTGTGATGCGATGAACAAGGAGGGTCTAAATGCCAAAAGAGTTACTAAACAGTAACCAGTATGCATGTATGACAAGCAACTATTTAGGAAAATTTCAGTGCAAGGCTATTTTGAATAAGTCTACATGGTGCAATATGCTGGTAGAGGACATCATCTCTTGGCATGCATGTTAAACTGCAAGCCCCGAAGACCTAAAATGTAGGCCGCAATGAACACATAGTACTTTCTCACAGTTACTGGTCAAGAATAAAGAAAATATAACATAGATGCTTTTTGTAAAATATGTAAGCATTTGATCGTTGCTTGATTTTGGATGAGCAGTTTAGTGATGCCCCAGTTTTAATATTAAAGGATTTTGCTTAATTTGTTTCTTTCATTGTTTAAAAAAAAATAGAGAAATGGAGAAATGCATTAAGATAGGTTGGCTAAAATGGAAAAATTATGTGATGGTAAAATTCCATTAAAACTGAAAGGAAAATTCTATAGAACAGTTACAAGACCAGTCTTATTGTACGACTCAGAATGTTGGACAGTCAAATACCAGTATGAGCAAAAGACGAGCGTAGCAGAGATGAGGATGTTAAGATAAATGCACGGCCATATAAGGAAAAATAAAATTAGAAATGAAGTTATTCGTAATAGGGTAGGAGTAGTGCCAATAGAAAAGAAAATGAGAGAGACTAGATTAAGATAGTTTGGTCATGTGAGAAGGAGACCAAGAGACGCTCCTGTGAGGAGAGTTGATGAAATGGAACAATTAGTCAAAAGAAGAGATAAAGGCAAACCTAAGAAGACTTTGGAAGAGACATTAAAGTTTGATATGAAATATATGAATCTCAATGAAGATATGACAAAAGACAGAAATACATGAAAATTTAGAATTCATGTAGCTGAATCCACGTAGTGGAATAAAGACTGGATATGTTGTTGTTGTTTTCCTTGTTATACCAGCATCTACTACAATGTTGTATCATATAGGCTTTTCCCCAACATCGTCAGTCTAATATTCACGTGCTCATGGTATTGACTTGTGTAGATTAAAATGTGGTGGTCATATATCTTTCCTTAATTCATGTAGTGTTCAATTACAAGCTAACCATGCTGGGAGGGGCTTAATGTGCTTTTATTAACGCAAGCATACAACTAAGTTATGCAAACCCATGGGGATCAATTAGAGGAAATAGCTTGCTAATGACCAACAAAGAAATGTTTTTACTCGAGGACATCAATTTGTAAAGTGCCCAAGCCTCAGTCTAGAACTAGTGCATTACAAGATAAGTTCGTTTGTTTTCCTGATCAACTTTCTTCAGAAGAATCAATGGTAAAGTAATGCACTACGAGTCTAGAACTAGTGCAAAAGTGTGGAGACCTGAGTTCTAAGGGAAGCATGCATTGGGACAGAGAAGAAATTAAAACAAAAGATTTTCTTCTAGATGCCCTTAAAATATGAAAAGGAAAAAAAATAAAAAGTTATTTAACAAGGAAGTCTCGTTTTTGCATTAGTTATCTTCTTAACTTTCTGTCTTCTCCCAAATTTTCCTTGTAAAGGAAGGAAATTCCTTCCAATTTCTTTCTTCTGCAATTAAAATTCACAATTCAAATCATATTTATGTTAGGATAACAGTTCAGAATAAATACTAATGTTGTAATCACTCATTCATCCAAATAAGAAACACAAATTTCAAGCTTTCCAGTTTAGGTATTGTTATGGGTATTTTCTAGACCACTTCTTATGGGCTGGACTCGATCCAGCGAGCCGACCCAATCTCCTAAAGCCTAATAAGCTAAAGCCAAACTCGTCAGAATAAGGTCATAAGTCGCTAAGACCTGAGCTCAGACCACGGAACCAAGTGAGCACTCAGCGATGCATCCAACTCGTTGGCCTAACCAAGTAAGCTCCCAATGATGCTCCCAGCTCGCTGGCTTAACTGTTCAGTTCGTATAGCAAGAAGACCATGGGATAACCAAAGAACAAGGCATTTTTCTGGGCTGGGCCGTCCAGGCCCAATCTGGCCCTACCCTCTCGGCCCATTTCCTGGCCGATACCGATCCCATCCTGGCCCTGTACCAGCCTGCACAACATCATTGCAGCCTTTTCTGGGTATCTACACGCCCGCCTTAGATCTCATTCTCATTAATGACAGATCTCATCCACATTAATAAGGATCCCGTTGACACCATGCAGCCACCTGGGTACCTCCACCGGCGTCGAAAACTCAGTTCCATCACCTGCAAATGCACGACACATGCAGAGAAAATGACATCTCCTCCTCTTATATGAGCCAGCTCTGGGGAGAGAATGGTATGTTTTTTCCTCTGACCTACTGATACACGACATTCTCCTTACTCTCTTACTTACTTGAGCGTCGAAATGCTTACAAGTGCTGGCCGTCGGTACGCTGACTGAACCACGTCAAATCCCTTGGTGTGCCTTCTCTTCTTCCCTTTGGTGTTCGTTTCCTCAGTGCGGGTAGATAAATCACGGTCGACTAATTCCCAACGTCGACAAGTATCTTTTCTCCTTTATTTTCTTTTTCTCTCCTATGAGTGTGTGTGTGTAATACCCCGAGAGCCCAGAGAAGTTAGAATATATCGAGGATAGTGTAAAGAAAGGAAACAACACCAACTGGATACTTTTTAGGCTGAATGTTGGCAAAGAACTCTCAAGTTAAGCGTGCTTGACCTGGGGTAATCTAGGGATAGGTGACCTCCCTGGGAAGTTCACGTAAGCCCATCAGGGTAAGTTGTTCCGGTCCTTCTTATCGCTCGAACGGGATGTTACAGGTGGTATTAGAGCCGACCCCTGAGCCTCTGAACGCGGTGGTACGACAAACCTCAGTAAGGAGGCTGAGTCCCGATGGGGGTGTGAGGCCCCTACGGGGGGTGCGTGTAAGCACCTTAGGTGAATCCCATATTGGCCATGCACGGAGGGGGATCTGGGACCGTTTGTAAGGTCGCATGACGAGGACGTTATGTGCTTAAGGAGGGGGGAGAATGTAATACCTCGAGAGCCCAGAGAAGTTAGAATATATCGAGGATAGTGTAAAGAAAGGAAACAACACCAGTTGGATACCTTTTGGGCTGAATGTTGGCAAAGAACTCCCAAGTTAAGCGTGCTTGACCTGGGGTAATCCAGGGATGGGTGACCCCCCTGGGAAGTTCGCGTAAGCCCATCAGGGTAAGTTATTCCGATCCTTCCTATTGCTCGAACGGAATGTTATAGTATGTGTGTTGAGATTCACTTATAACCAATCATGTAGAGTATCATTTAGAAAACCCTTACAAAAATTTACAAAGATTGCCTGTCAACGACAAAATTGAATAAAAATATTCTTTTTGTCAGGCACCACTTAAAGAAATAAAATGTACTAAATATGGACAACCAAAGCGAAATGATACCTTGAGAAATTATCACAAAGAAAAAGATAATTGTGACAATCAGTGCAAAATGATTGCTATTAAGGGATGATGTCTTCCCTCTTTTTAATTTTCTCCCAGACTTCATTGGTTTAATCCTTTCCTGCTTTATTGTAGCAAGCACCAACAATGCTCTAACAAACTTAATATTGGGAACATCCAGTGACTGAGCTTTGAGAGGTCAAGGTGGTTTCGAGCTCATCTTTGGATGCTTGTCCCTTTGCCTTCTTTTTATCCAAAAGATATACAATTTTGAACCCAACTTGTTAAAGATCACTACTATGTTCTCAACCAACCGATCACTACAACTCATCATTTTTTTGGAAGAATGTGAACTTTCTCCACCCTTAATACATCTGTTTAACCTCCTAAGGCAACTTAATGCCCTACCCAACAACTTTTTTGAATGAGGTCCACTGGTTTCAAGATCTTGAATCCTATCTTCCTCACTTGTAGTTCTCACACTTTCCAAATCAACATTTATATCACTACCTCTTGAATTGATGAGATCCATCATGGACCAATTGTTTGTTGTCACCTTAGCCTTCAGTAAAACTGAGAGTAAGAATTTCTATCAGAATTTTAGCAAAACCTGCAAATCTTTTTAGGAGACCTATTCCATCAATCAAACAAAAAATTAATTTTCCAAATAGCATGTAACGAATTCATCAATCTCAACAAAGATGCCACAACTTTGAACTTTATCATCGTTGAGAATAAGAGGAGTTCCAAAATTAGCAGTTTACACAAACCTAGCTAAGATATAAAAAGGGTACAACAACCCCCTCTCCCCTCCCCCTTAAAAAAAAAAAAAAATCACCGTTTAAAGATCTAGAAAGCCATCTTAAATTGTAATTTTTTCAAACTTCATCAAACATAAAAGACTCTCCAATCTCTCATGGCCTGATAATGCCTTACTTTTAACCATATATATATATATATGTGTGTGTGTGTGTGTGTTGTGTAAAAGAAATGCCAATGACATATCATAAAGATATTGTCGAAACCTTCTTATATCTTAACAACAGAGCAAATTGCATTGAGTAACCCACAAGCGTTTTCCTTCTTTGACAAATAATAATAGGAAAACACAGAAAAGGACATGTATACCAAAGGCGAAATGCCTCAGGTGGCTATTCAAACAACATAAAATAAAAAATAAAGTAAAACTCATGCCATCGACATTCACTTGGTCAAATCAAACAGTCAACTTCAAATGTACTCCAACTTAACTTCAAACTCGAACTCCGCTAGGAAGAGTTGCATAGCTAAGAAAAATGACTACAGAGTATAGAGACAAGTTCTTGAAACTTCAAAAGTAATTTAGCACCAATCGTGTAAAGGTGTCAACCGTCTAGATTGGTCTAGTTTTATAAGAATTTAGTAATTAAATTATTTTTAACAATTTAAAAAAAAAGAATCGTAACTGAACCATTACATATATAAAATTAAATCATGACCAATCTGTTACACCGAACCGGTTTTGGTTCTATCCAATTAACATTTAGTTTCTAATATTTTCACAAAATATCAAATTACAAATAAATTTGTTAATTAAAATAAATTCATAACTTCATTAATGCTTCAAGTCTTAAAGTAAAAGTAGAATAAAATAATTCATAAACTACCTCATCAAATGAGATTACATCAATCATTTAGTATAACAATAACGCATAAAAGTCTAAAAATAAAAGAGTTCATGAATAACAATAACTAACAATAAAAATAAATAAATAAAAACTAGTAGATTAAAATTGAAGCAACTTAATCAAAGCAAAGTTTTCACTACCACCAGTAAATAATGTAGCATGTGTATATATATATATACCCAAAGAATTATAATATATATATATATATATATGTAACGATTCGCTTCCACTTACGGACGTCACCGGTGGATAATCAACCGGATTACTCACACAAAAAATCAACAACTGGAAGATTGGACTATGTTTCATCATGAAACGCACTAGGTGGGTACGTACAAGGTTTCGTCATTCCCTTCGCTCCACTTGAGGAATTGGTCCCAAAACAAACAAGAAAATTCAGCGGAACGAAACCCGAAACTCGAGTGAGCTTGACCTTTCTTCAACTCGCCTCACAGCAAGCTAAAGGTCACCCAGGCACAAAACTAGCACATCAAACATCTACTGAGTACTAGAGATTTATGGGAATATACCCTTTCGATCCTTACCTAATCTAAAACTCGGTTTCGCCAACTAAAGTCATATACTTCAAGCAATCTCACAATCATCTATCACACTATAATGATTACAACAAACTGGATGCCATCCTGTGCCCAACAACATATACATTCACACACAAGAATATATTTACATGATAAATGCATAACATACAACTCGGGCAACACCACTAGTTGCCACAACAACCTCCCGGCACCATCACTGCTTACATCTAGACTTGCATCATCTACAACATGAGGTAAACCTCATGAGTCATAAAGACTTAGTAATGCCTTAGGGTTGCCGCACTCGCAAAACCGGACCACCCCTAAACTCCCTACAGCATTCTAGAGGTCCCCTACGACCATTTGGTATTAGCACTCATTCGAGGTTATACAGAATTTATTCCGAAAATTATTTTCGGTCTGACTACTACCAGCTCCATTAGTCTCATCTCGAGACGCTAACCAATTTCATGCCATCTTTCCTAGACATCTAAGTCCCAGCACATTCTTTACTGTCGATTCGATAATTTTTATTAATTAATTTCTCGAAATTGACTTTCGAGCCCCCAAACCACCCGAGGTCCTTTCTAAATAACTGAAAATTATTCATTTTCTATCATCATGTAATATGAGGTATTACAATATATAAGTATAATATCGGTTCTGATTCGATTCGAACTACTATTTGAAAAATAAAAATCAATAATTAAATTAAATATACTAATTTTTAATTTTTTACAACAAAATCTAACATTTGAATCATAAAATTAATCTAAAAGATATGATTCTATCTGATTCATCAATTTTTGAATATTTTTTTGGCACCCCTGCGATCTCGTGGGTGTGGTTGTTGAACTTCACTTCATTTCAAATGACTAGCCACTCTTAAGCTTTCATGATTTGACAGGCACCTCCTAGGGCCTCCAAAGTAGACATGGCCAAAATTGAACCGAACCGGCGGTTCGAACCGGAACCGGACCAGCCGGAACCGGAACCGGAACCGGACCGAACCAGCGAAATTCGGTTCGGTTCCGGTTCGAGGTTCCGCGGAACCGGAACGGGCGGTTCGAACCGGCAGTTCCGCGGAACCGGAACCGGAACCGGCGGTTTTATGAAATTAAGTCTAATTCTATTTTTTATTTTTTATTTTTCACATTTGTAAAAATTAATTACTTGTATTACATACTTGTTTAGTTGTTTTAATTATTTTTAATGAAATTATTACTTATATTTCTTCAATTTTTAGTAGTGTTTTTTTATTAAAAATATGGTTGAGAATATCTATATTTACAATTACATTTAACAATTAAAAATCGAAACCAAACCGAACCGAACAACGGAATAAGGACCAAAATTGAATACAACAATATTTAAAAAAAAATAAAAAAATTTGGTTTGAACCGGAACCGTTGACCGAACCGGCTCAAACCGTTGACCGAACCGGTCCAAACCATTGACCGAACCGGCACGAACCGGAACCGGAATCGAACCGTCCCAAACCGCCCTTGGGCGGTTCGGTTCAGGTTCAAAGATTTCTTGAACCGGAACCGGCAGTTCATGAACCGAAACCGACGTTTCATGAACCGTGGCCATGTCTACTCCAAAGTCCCACTCTGTACTTGTGAGTGTACTTCAATATCAGCTTTCTCTGTACAATAAAACCATATATTCACATTTGTTTTTGAGTATAACAAATTCCAGAAACTGAACACACTGCTATGAGAATAAACCAAAAAGAATTTAATTGCACATATAGCAAGTTTGGTAGATTAAGGCAATAAAGTAACATTTTAAGCAAGACGTTGTCTAGCTAAAGGTACAAATTGTATCTTCGTATAACAAGAATGTGATATCATAAGTCCACAAATTTATTTGAATATTTCAGCATATGGATGGATAAGCTGATTAAAGATCCTCTACTAACCTACAAGAACATAATATAATATCATATATAGCAAATATTTACCATCGTTGGACTTTCTATAACTTTTAAATATTTATAAACTTTAATATAGTTTTATAAGTTCTAAATTTTTATTTTAAAAGTGAAATTTATATTTTTAAACATGTTTTTACATCCTATTCATTAAATAAATAAATATATTTTTTAAAATTAATTTTAAATCTATAGTTATAGTAAAAGCATGTCGAACCAATTGGCTCCTGTTAAGCTTGGCCCATCTAGGCTCAAAAGCCCAAGCCTGACCCAATCTGCCCTAGATAGGCTCATTTAACGCGCCAAATTATTTTTAACATATTTAGAGGGTTAAAGAAATAAATTTGAACTCAAGTTGAAGAATAATTTAGTTAGCCATGTGAACGGGTCAAATAGCTTAATTCTTCATGCATGTCCAAGTCGTGTCTAAAATCTTTTTACTTTATTGGATCAATGAATTATAAATAAAAATATTTATAACATTGCAAACAAGAATAAGAGCTGTAAGTATAAGATTTTTAATTTAAGAGGTTAAGTGAAACTAAGGTGTTTGGTTTAGCGATTTGGGTGCTTATAACCCATCAGTGAAGCATAAATATTGTATAACTTATTTAGTTATACATTTGTTACAAATTAAAGAGTTTAAAAATTATCGAATTTAAACGCTATTTGACATCATTTTAGAAAATCTCCCCCCTAAATTTTCTCAAAACGTTATTCATAACTTATTTAATTGACCAAGTATTTTACAATTTTACTCTCAAACGACTGTCATATTTTTAACCTTATCCATCTCTTTTCATCCCTTTGCCTTCTCTTTTTCGTCACCTTCCTCCAGCTTATCTATCACCATCGTCGTTGCCACCTCCCACCTCCAACTCCATGGTCATCGCGACCGTTGCCGCCTCCAACTCCTCCATTGTGTTCACCGCCTATCGTTTCTAGCTCCTCCATCTCGACTATCACCTTCCGCCTCCAACTCTTCCATTGCCACTCTAGCTTCCAACAAATTGATATATTTTTAATAATTGTATTAATATATTTTTTAATAATTATATATAATTTATAACAATTTTATTAGTTAGCACTACAAGAATTTTGACTTTTAGTGGAGGCCATGACCGTCACTAAAAGTATACAAACTTGTCACTAAAAGTTTTAGTGACCGTCGAATTGGCTGCTACAAGCTGTCACTAAAAAGTCTGTCACAAATAGTATTAGTGACGATTATTGGCTGACTGTCACTAAAAATACCCCTTTAGTGGCGACTAAGTGTGACTGTCACAAAAAAAATTTTAGTGACAACCACGATCCTCTGCCACTAATGTTATTTTTTGTGACGGTCATGGCCGTCACAAGTAATCACTCTTCAGTGCCAGCCACTAATGACTGTCACTTTTAATTTTCTTTTGTGAGGGCCACTGTTGTCACAAATAATGAATTTTTTGTGACGACTTCACTGGTTGTCACAAATGATAAGATTTTAGTGATAGTCTTGACCGCCACAAAATGAACATTTTTAGTGACCACTTTTTGTTGGCCGCCACAAAAAGTAATTTTTAACTTGTTTTTCTATATTTTAAACCCTATTAATTTAATACATTGCATCCAAAATAAACATCATTCTAATCATCAAGAAACTTCAGAAAACTAATTTAACAACAACAATAATTCTTCATAAAGTATGAACACATTTCAGAGCCATGTATGACCAAAATTTTAAGAGAATAGAAAACAGAGCATGTATAAAGACTGCACCCATCCACATGGTAGTAGTACACTCTCTTCTATACATTGTACATCGACAGTAATATGGGTTGACAGACGGTCGGACAGTTTAATAGAGAAATCTAACATTGCATTGCTAGCTAGCTTTAATCCAGACCTGGTGAGTCGCGAGAGAGGCGGTTGGAACACAACTACTGGAAAAAGAAATAATAATAACCACCACCACTACTACTTTATGAATTAGGAGTAGACAGGCAAATATTTGATATTTGATAAAGAAAAATGTCCAACCAGTTGGTGAATCAATTCTAATGAATTGACAGTAAGTATTGCACCGTATGAAATGAACAATCTCCAACCACTTCATGGCTCATTCTAGCATAGACAAATACAAGTTTCTTACGCATACATCTTGCTCAACAAGAATGTAAAGATCAAAAGTAGCAAATACATCTTGCTTAAGAGCTAGACGACGCTCAAGCAAAGCATTATTTTTTCTCTCCAGAGTTGCTTGTAGAACTGCATTTCCTTTAGCCTACAACGAAAGGAAATGGAAGGGGAAAAAACATTAAGCAATATCCAGTAAATTTAACAGAAGCATAATTTTTACTAATAAGAAAATAAAGCTCCTATCTCTTCCTCAACTTGATTTTGCAAATCAATTTTGGTTGCCTCAAGCCTCTCAATCTCAGCCTTATCGGTAAAAAAATTGATAGATTGAACAATTCAAAGTTAGTAAAGATTGAATGCTTTAACATCAAACAAGTTTTTTGTATTTCATTTGTTGAAGTCATTTTAGAGCAAGCTACAGACAATCAGATTAAGATGTGCGCAATAATTATTGACTCATCACTAAATTCAAGTTTATGACTAGTATGTAGAAGATCTGGTCATAAACTTGAAAACACATAAGGCTCATAAACAAACAAACTAACAAGACAAAACAAAATAAAAAAAATCACTAAAAAAATAAAAATAAAAAGAATAAATCTACTTGACACCAATCCCCAGCAACGGCGCCAAAAATTTGATGGGTGTCGAATCCAACAAATAATAAATTCTTACTCTTAAAAATATAAATTGTGATAGTGATGAGCAAGGTCGTATCCACAGGGATTTGTTAGATCTATTCCTTTGAAAACTTAAAATAAATAAAAGAAACAATTGGGGAGGTTTTGAAATTTGAAATTTAAACAATTAAAAATAGAATATTATTCTAAATTAACAAGACAAATCAAAATGTAAAAAGATTAAAGCAATCAATAGAAACGCTTTCGGTAGAAGGGATTTATCCACCAATAGTTATAACACTGATCATTGATACTAAAGTCACTAATTTTTCTTGAATACTTAGCCTTAGAAAGAACAACAAGCTCTGTTCATTCGATGTTTCCCTTACTTCTTAGTTAATTAAAACAAGTTCTTCAATTAACCCTTACCTTCAAACAACCCTAGAACAAACTCTCTAGAATTTAATTCAATGGAAGCATTAAACTTTATGGAAACAAGACCAAATCTAAACAATAAACACACAAGCTCGGTTTATTTAATTCAACACATGTACTCCCTAGGAATTGAATGAAAACTTGTCCATAATCATCAACCCTAGTTGCTACTTATGCAAGAAAGACCAAACAATTATGGATTTGGTATTCAAACTAGCAATTAATCATGCGTCAAGAATTGAATAGCGGCCGTCTATGCAATCAAAACTGACGCAGCAAGAAGAAAAGATTTCAAGCGAAATCTCTAAGAAATCAAAGGAAACTGGATTCCACCAGAAAGTTTAAAGAAATTTCCAGAATTCTATTAGAAAAACTGCCACTAAAAGAAAAGAAAAAGAGTTTAAATACTACTCTAGCAACAAGCAATCATAATACCAAACCCTAACATGAAAAAAAGACTAAAATAGACATAATCTAAAATATAATTATGTTGTAATTATTGTTCCGTCCCTGTGCACTGTTCATCACCACTGTTCACCGACGCACTGTTCACCGCCACTGTTCATCGCTACTGTTCACGACACTGTTCTACATCAGTCCCTTCCACCTCCGAGGAACTCGACCTCGAGTTATATTCTGGATAGAGGGGTTCGGAATCTTCATGGAACTCATACAAGTCTGCCACATTGAAGGTACTAGAAATTCCCATGGAGGCTGGCAAATCAAGGATATAGGCATTGTTGTTAATCCGCTTAAGCACCTTGAAAGGACCATATTTTCGAGGCTTTAGCTTGTTGTAGGTACCAGCGGGAAACCTCTCTTTCCTCAAGAACACCATCACTGAATCGCCCTCCTGAAACTGCTTATTTCGACGGTGAGAATCGACCGCTGTCTTATACTTTGCATTAGTCTTTTCCAGCTTTTGCCTTACTTTATCACGAATAGCAACCACTTCTTTAGCCAACTGTTCAACAGCTTTATTCTTACTCTTACCCTTAGGTAGCTTTGCCAAATCAACAACATGATAGGGAACTTCGGTATACACGATAGCAAATGGAGATCTACCTGTAGCTGTGTGAACTGCACTATTATACGCGAACTCAATTTGAGCTAATGCATAATCCCACTGTTTTGGTTTGTCTCCACACACACTTCGAATCATATTCCCAAGTGTATGATTTGTGACCTCTGTCTGTCCATCTGTTTGAGGATGGGCAGTGCTGCTTCTATTTAATTTCGTCCCAAACAATTTCCATAATATAATCCAAAAGTGCCCCAAAAATTTCGTATCTCTGTCAGAAGTAATGGATTTGGGAACCCCATGCAAGCGAACAACCTCCCTGAAAAACAGTCTGGCTACATTCGAGGCATCAGAAGTTTTCCGACAAGCGATGAAGTGAGCCATCTTAGAAAATCTATCAACTACCACAAATACTGAGTCAACTCCTCTTTGAGTCCGTGGTAATCCCAACACGAAATCCATTGCGAGATCTTGCTATATGCCTTCGGGAACGGGAAGTGGTATGTACAATCCTGTATTTTGGGCCTGACCCTTCGCCGTTTGGCACGTATAACATTTTCGGACTATGTTGCCAACATCCCTCTTCAACTGAGGCCAATAATATCGTTCCTCCAAAGTAGCTATAATTTTGTCACGCCCCAAATGTCCGCTCAAACCTCCACCATGTAGGTCCCGAATCAACTTCTCACGCAAGGAAGAGGTAGGAATACAAAGCTGATTGCCCTTAAACAAATATCCATCGTTGATATGGAAATCTGCCATAGGCTCGTGATTCACACACTTGCTCCAAATCTTCCCAAAATCATCATCTCCTCTATACAACTCCTTCAAGCATTCAAATCCCACAATTTCTTGGGAAAGTGTGATTAATAGAGAGGCTCTTCGGCTGAGGGCATCAGCAACTTGATTCGAACTCCCAGATTTGTGTTTGAGCATAAAAGGAAATTTCTGTAGAAAAGCTACCCACCTAGCATGCATCTTATTGACATGCTTCTGGCTGTTAATAAACTTTAAGGCTTGGTGATCAGTGAACAACACAAATTCCTTCTGCACAAGGTAGTGTTCCCATTGCTTCAAGGCTCTCACAACTGCATAGAATTCTTGATCATAAGTGCTCCATTTTTGTCTGGCCTCACTCAATTTTTCAGAAAAGAAAGCCACAGGTCTCTTTTCTTGAGAGAGTACTGCTCCAACACCTACGCCACTGGCATCACATTCAACCTCGAATACCTTGTCAAAACTTGGCAAGGATAGTACTGGGGCAGTGCACAACTTTTCCTTGATGAGGGCGAAGCTTTTATCTTGCTCCTCTCCCCAATTGAATCTTCCTTTCTTCAAACATTCAGTGAGTGGTGCCACTATGGTGCTGAAATGTCGTACAAATCGCCTATAAAAAGTGGCTAAGCCATGGAAGCTCCTCACATCAGACACTGATTTTGGAGTCGGCCAATCTCGGATTGCTTTTGTCTTCTCCTCATCCACGTGTATACCATCCTCACCAACCACATAGCCCAAGAATAGGAGTTTATTGGTGTAGAACGTGCACTTCTTCAAGTTGATGTAAAGCTGATTTTCTTTCAACTCGTCCAGGACTTGTCTCAAATGGGTGAGATGTTCTCCTTTGTTCTTGCTGTAAATGAGAATATCGTCGAAATACACAACAACAAAAGAGCCAATGAAAGGTCTAAGTACCTGGTTCATTAATCTCATGAAGGTGCTAGGAGCGTTGGTCAACCTAAAGGGCATTACCAACCATTCGTAGAGCCCCTCCTTACTTTTGAATGCAGTCTTCCACTCGTCCCTAGGCTTGATTCGAATTTGGTGGTAACCGCTACGAAGGTCTATCTTTGTAAACATACTAGACCCCGAAAGTACATCCAGCATGTCTTCAAGTCGTGGAATAGGAAACCTGTACTTCACAGTTATTTTATTGATGGCGCGGCTATCAACACACATGCGCCAAGTCCCCCCTTTCTTAGGCACCAAGAGAACGGGGACTGCACACGGACTCATGCTCTCTCTGATAAACCCCTTCTTCAATAAGTCTTCAATCTGCTCTCTCAAAATTTCATTCTCTTTTGGACTCATTCTGTAGTGAGGCAAATTTGGAAGGCTTGCTCCTGGCATGAGGTCAATCTGGTGTTGGATATCTCGCATAGGAGGCAATTCATTTGGGAGCTCATCCGAAATCAAAACCTGAAAATCATTTAATATTTTTTGTACTTCAACTAGAATCATATCTCCTTCCTTCCCAACCACCATAAGCCCTTTTACCACTACTGGGCAGATGCAGTCAGAGTGCCTTGCAAAATTCACAATTTCTTGCTCATTGCTTGTGAGAGTAAGAAAACTTTCTGACCTTTGTTTGTTTGCACTTCCCATCTGTTTGAGAGGAGCCATAGCAATCTTATAGCTGTCCCACATAAATAACACCACATTGTCACGTCCCCGGAAAGTAGAGTCAACATCAAACTGCCAAGGGCGACCCAAAAGAATATGGCATGCATCCATGTCAATGACATCACATATCACCTCATCCTTATAACGTTTTCCAATGGAGAGCGGTACTTTACACGTCTCAGTAACTTGAACAGAAGGTCCCCTCTTCACCCAACCAAGGGAATATGGATTGGGATGGTTCTCAGTTGGTAGCTGTAACATACTTACTAATTTCTTTGATACAAAGTTCTCACAGCTTCCATTATCCACAATCACTTCGCACACTTTATTCTTAATGGAACAAAGCGAACAGAATATGTTATGTCTCTGTCCCTCTTCTTTTGGTGACAAGAGGACTCGTTGCAGCACCAAGTTTAGTCTCTCCAATCCTTCCTCAACAGCAAACTCTACTCCATCATAATCACCTTCATCTGCCACCTCTTCTTCTACCTCTGAAAACGCCTCACACTCCACCAAGTTAGCTTGTCTTCGTTCTGGACAGTTATTGGAGTGATGTCCAGATTTTTGACACCTGTAGCAAATATCAATTGAAGGCCTGGCATACGGATTCTCCCTTTGAGGTGGAACTCGCCCTACTCCTCTATTAGCAAATTTGGTGTTGCCTCCTTCTATATTAGCCTTGTTATGGGAAATAGATGAGCTAGCAGTCGCTTTTCCTTTGTCAATAGCACTGTTTAGTGGTTGTTCAATAGGTGTGGCAGCCCTACGATAGTTGGTCGCTACTCTCTCAACTCCAATCATCTCAGCCTTTAATGTCATGTTAATGGCTTCCTGTAAAGTCCAAAGATTTTGCAACCCAATTTTATCTTGTAAAGCAATTTTCAGTCCATTAATATACCTGGCTACTTTCTGATTTTCAGATTCGGTCAAATTGTTGCGCTCGGCTAGTTTCATGAACTCGTGGGTGTAGTCCGACACTGATCGGTTGCCCTGTGTGCATCCCAAATACATGCGATATAAAATTTGCTCATAGTCAGCGGGTAAAAACCGATCCATCATAAGCTGTTTCATCTTCCTCCAGGTTCGAACCCTATTCTTTCCTTGTCTCTGGCGAGTTTTCTGCAACTGATCCCACCAAACAACAGCTGCAGATTTCAAACGAAAAGCTACCATCTTAACGATTTTCTCCTCAGGGACCTCCATAATCTCCACAAATCGCTCAACTTCCACCATCCAGTCAAGGAACTCTTCAAGCCTCAAGTTTCCCGAGAAATGAGGGATATCCGCCTTAATCCTATAGTCGTCATAGGTGCCTCGGTGTTGACGATTATGGTATTGATGCGGATCCTCAAAATCCTCTCCGGAATCTGATTCACTGTCTTCAATTGCAGGCCGCCTATTGTTTCCTCATTGTCTCTCACCATGGGCATTTATATCGCGGTGATTCCTTTGGTTAGGACGCTGCGGATTGCCAATGTTAGCTGGTGGAGGGTTTCCAACGTCGTTTCCTCCGCTATTTCCAACAACCTGCAACAGCAATTGGCGAATCTCTCCAAGTTGTGTGGACAGATTGTCAATCCGTTGGTTTTGGGCATTAATTTCAGCCTTCATGGCAGTAATCTCATCACCCATGGTCGATTTGATGGAGAAAGATAGCAGTCAATGATATGGAGACGGAGAAACCGTTCTCTGATACCACTTGACGCAGCAAGAAGAAAAGATTTCAAACGAAATCTCTAAGAAATCAAAGGAAATTGGATTCCACCAGAAAGTTTAAAGAAATTTCCAGAATTCTATTAGAAAAACTGCCACTAAAAGAAAAGAAAAAGAGTTTAAATACTACTCTAGCAACAAGCAATCATAATACCAAACCCTAACATGAAAAAAGACTAAAATAGACATAATCTAAAATATAATTATGTTGTAATTATTGTTCCGTCCCTGTGCACTGTGCATCACCACTGTTCACCGACGCACTGTTCATCGCCACTGTTCACCGCCACTGTTCATCGCCACTGTTCTACATCAAAAACACACAATCATAAGCAATAAAATCAGAAGATACACGAATATTCAAGAGAAAACCAGATTGCAAATAAACTCAAAAAGATCTCACAGTGTTCTTCACCATGGCTTCAAAGTATCCTTCTACCGAAAAACAAAACTTTAGCCACACATAATGAGAGAAAGAACACAAAAAGAAGAGAAAATATGAAAGAGATGTTTCTTCCTCCTCTTGGATGTGCTTCTCTGCCTCTTTTTCTTCCTGGACGTCCACCTTCTCGAGCTTGGATCAAGACTTTAAATATCCCCCAACAAAGAATCCAAATCAGCCAAGGAATTAGGGCTCCTAGACTCCCGTAACTTACAAGCTCTTTTTGGGTCAGATAATGAGCGTTTTGGGCTTTGGCCTCTCTTAATAATTGTAGTTTAGAATGTTTAGATGAATTTAGGCTTTTGAATCACTTGATTTGGACATCATAAGCTCAAGTTATGGCCTTTTAAAGATTCCATGTTTGTGTAGAATTCTAATCCAATTAGGATTTGGCCCAACTTTTTGACTCTAACTTGAAGCAATGTTTGGAAGCCCAAATGAACTTGGATTTGGACAAATCATACCATTCTGGAAAGCCCAAGAAGTCCTCTGAAAAATCTCTGAAGACCTTGTTCATGTTCTTAAATTCTAACATGTTCAAAAATCTAGAAGAAGCCCAAAAGGTCAAAATATTAAAAAGTTGAATTTTTGTAAGTAAAAGCCCAATTTATTCTAACCTATCTAAAATTGCCTTAACCATAAAAATAAGTATAAATCAACACAATAAGGCATAAAGCTCACCCAAGAGACCATATGTTAGGGAAATAAATATATGAAATTATGCACTCATCAATTATAGAAGCACAGCTTCAAATTTCAGCCATATCTGAGGCATACATACCACAATTTGACTAGCCTCTCTAATAATCAATTAAACAAAAATATTAGTGAGACAATTATCCTAATAATAACAACTAGACAAAATTAGTAGCAAAAACAACTTTTAATAAACACTAACTAGTTTTGCTTGCAAAATTTAAATGGATGGATTGATTAATCACTTACTCATCTTCATAGGAAAATTCAATAGTATCCATTGAAAGGTTCTTCCTTGCCTGAACATGCATATGAAAGTTGAAATACCAACAAATTGGAAAGTTAAATTGGGAAAAACATAATCTTCATAGTTAATAATGTGGAGAAATTGTTGATCATTTGATTCATTGGACTCGAAATCGAAGCTTGGTCCATCAGATCTCTGTATTACACCTATCTTAGAAAATGAATTCAACATGAACCATATGAATGGCACATTAACCCTAATCACGTAAAGGACTATACAGCAAATCAATCACATAGGATAAAGAAGAAATATGTCAAAGTCGCTATGAGAATCAAAACAGGGGGCAGCAGAACTGAATTGCCAATACCAAAGCCTTTGGATAAAATATCAAAGTATTAAAATGCATGCAAATGAAGCAGATCAACAACAAACACAAAAATTAAGGGCAGCCGAACTGATACTCCACTATTAGCTTGGAAGCATTTCATATGCCAAGTAAACTACGAAAGATATGAAAACTATTTCCTGAAAATATAATGTGATGGAAAATGGAGACAGGACAAAAAATATAAAAAAAAAAGAAAGTAAAGCAAACCAAACCAAACAGCCTGAACTAATCCAATTCTCACCACGGACAATAATTGCAAACATATGCCAAGACAATGATCTTGTAAATCAACACAAAGAATAAGTTAAATCCAAAAATTAGAAATAACAATTTCCTAATACATACACAAGTACATATATAAATCGTCTAGATCACAACCATCTTCCTCATATACAATTATATACGTGAACAAAGAATTCAATTTCATTTCTCCGAAATACTATTCTTATCAAAATTAAGTACAAAAAGAACAGTAGCCTACAAGAAGATTACCGCAGACCAACCTATCATTTGGCTACTTAGAAATGATGCATGACAAGGATATACGACCATAAATGAAATAAGCAATCCAAAGACAAATAATTTTTCGTATTAAATGTTATTAATAATAGAACTCATCGTCAGGCTCCTGAGGCAACAACGATAGGCACCAGAGGCAGAGGATGTGGAGGAGGAAAGAAAACAGGAAAATGGGGGAAATGGCGAAAGAGAGAAACTGAAAACTGATTTTTGCAAAGATTACTAAAACCCGTAAAAAGATAGCAATTTAAAAAAACTCGTTATCTCATGTAGATATATAGCAAAAAGAAAATTTAAAAACAAAAAAAGAGAAAAAAATAGAAAAGACAGCTACTTGAATTAATTAATATTTCCTCCTTTTTTCCTCCAAATATCCAACTCAATACTTAGGCATGAGCTGACTGATCTTGCTTTCCTCGGTGGCCATCTTCTGCTCTATCAACACTAAGCGTAGACCAAACCAAAGGCAATTCAAATCAACCATCAAAAGAAGAAGAAAAACTGAATAAAATCCTCACGACCTTGTACATCCCCAAGCCAAAACCTAAAGCAAAATTTAATCTCTAAGCACCAAAAACAAAATTTGTTCTCTATTGTAACAAAATCAGAGATATACCTGCTGGAGCTGGAGGAAGCTGCGATGGAGCCGAAGCTGGAGTCGGAGACGGAGAAGGAGATGGAGGCAAGATGTTATCGCAAAGGAGAAGGAGGCAAGGTGTTGCGGCGAAGGAGACGAAGCAGGAGCTGAAGCCGGAGAAGGAGATGCTGCTCGCTGCACTCAGGCGACGGAGGTGATGGGGAATGAATGACGCAGGAAAGGAGACAGAGACGGAGATGGAGGGAAATGAAGGAGGTGGGAGAGATGAGGGAGGGAGATAAAGGGGTAATATAAAAATATATTTTGTTTATTTTTAAATTTTATTTTTTAACTTTTGTTTATATTTTGAAAGAAAAAAATAATCAAAATATATTTTTCTGTTTTTGAAAAATTTAGATATTTTTTAAACTTTTGTTTATATTTTAAAGGAAAAGAAAAATAAACAACATATCTTTTTCCTTTTTTTGTAAATTTTTTAGTAGTAAAAAATATACTTTTTAAGAATATTAAAGAAGAATGAAATAAAAATATATTGAAATAAAAACATACTTTGTTTTTAATTATTAATTATATTTTATATTTTATAATTTAAGAATATAAAAATATACTTTTTCAGAATAAGTATATTATTAATAAACCTTTAGTGGCACCCTTAATCAGCCGTCACAAGTAAGCTTGTGAGAGTGTGTTACCCATCCTCAAACTTTTAGTGGCCGGCATGTTAGGCTGTCACAAATACTCAACCTTTAGTGGCCGCCATTTGTGGCCGTCACTATTAATGTACTTTTAGTGGCAGGCTTAACCGACCGTCACAAATAAGTTTGTTAGAGTGAGCTAGACATCCCCAAACCTTTAGTGGCCGCTATGTTAGGCTGCCACAAATACTCGACCTTTAGTGGCCGCTATCTCTGGGAGTCACTAATAATGTACTTTTGGTGGTCACCCGTACTGACCCTCACAAATAATCTTTTTTTTTTTTTTAGAAATAATCCACTTTTGGTGGCCGCCACACATGTCTGTCACAAATAATCCACTTTTAGTGGCCACCATTTGTGGCCGTCACTAATAATGTACTTTTGGTGGCCGCCCATACTGACCCTCACAAAAAATCTTATTTTTTTGATAGAAATAATATACTTTTAGTGACCGTCAACTCTGGCCGTCACAAATAATGAACCTTTAGTGGCAACCTTAACCGGCCGTCACAAATAAGCTTGTTAGAGTGTGCTCGACATCCCCAAATTTTTAGTGGCCACTATGTTAGGCAGCCACAAATACTCAACCTTTAGTGGCCGCCATCCGTGGCCGTCACTAATAATGTACTTTTGGTGGCCGTTGACCCTCACAAATAATCTTTTTTTTTTAGAAATAATCCACTTTTAGTGGCCGCCACATATGTCCGTCACAAATAATCCACTTTTAGTGGCCGCCATTTGTGGCCATCACTAATAATATACTTTTAGTGTCCACTTGTATTGACCCTCACAAATAATCTTATTTTCTTGTTAGAAATAATCCACTTTTAGTGCTCGTCGCACATGGCTGTCACAAATAATCCACTTTTAGTGGCCGCCACAAATGTCCGTCACAAATAATCCACTTTTAGTGGCCGCCACAAATGTCCGTCACAAATAATCCACTTTTAGTGGCCGCCACACATGGCCGTCACAAATAATGAGCTCTTTAGTGGCCAATTTTTTCGACCGCCACTAAACATGATTTTTTAGTGACAAACATTTTATGACCGCCACTAATAATTGTATTTGTGACAAATATCTTTTGGTTGTCACTAAAAGTGGCCACTAAAAATTACTTTTCTTGTAGTGTAGACATCAATTTATAATTTATTTGTATTATTTAACAATATGTCAATTTTACGCTTTTTATTAAAATCTGATAACTTATCAATTTTTTCAAACAAAACACATAACTATATAAATGACACATTAAAACACATTTATTCAAACATATTATCAATTTAAACGCTAATTAGTTTTAAAGTTTTATAAAAATTTTAAGTAGAAAGGCTTAAAAGGTATCTTAAAAAATGGTAAGCCCAACACCCTCTAAAGCATTAATGAAAAGGTCATTATCAATTAACAATTTTTATTACAAAAAAGAAAATAATAATTTTAACTCTTTCATTGAACAGTATTAACCTCAATTACCCCGATGTACCATAGGGTTATAATTAAGTATAGGCAATTAAGGGTGTGTATGGGAGTGTAGAAAATAATGGAATTGGGTGGAAGGGAATGAGATGAAAGAAGATTTTCTATGTTTGGGAGACCAATTAATAATTGAATGGAAAGAAATTGGATGGAACCCTTTCCCATCAAATCTCCTTCAAATGAGCATTTCATTCTATTTTGTTCCATTGGTAAATCTTTTCCAAACACATCCTAAGTGATACAATGAGATAGATAAGAAGGGTTTCCCAAAATTACATCAACTACAACACACCAAACATGTAATCTCACAAGATTCCTTGTAATTAGCCTAAAAGAATTTAAGGATGAATTTTTACTAAATCAAGTGCATATTCAAGAAACAAGAATAAGGCTCAGGAAGAAATTAATACAAAGGTGCAAGGCACAAGAATAAAAGAATGAATTAGTAAATGCAACAACAAAAGTTTGTTCCTTAATTCTAGAGTAAGAGAACTCTAACATCTCAATATCATTTACAACATATTTCATGAAAATTCATTTATAACACATGAAGGAACAAAATCATAAGAAAAAGATTATAATGGCTCGCCTCTCGGAGCCCCTACTAGCATAGAGGATCCGTGAAAGGGTTATCAATAGGATAATATGGAACAGTAACACAAGCCAACCACCGCGCCAAACTCGATACAAAGCAAACCATGGTCTTCTTTTCACACAACTAGTAACGAGTTACATAGATGAGGTTGACAACAAAATACTTAAGCTCCACAACTGACAAAATAAAATGACACCCAAGATTGCTCCTTCAAGATAGCTCTGCACACTGACCTAGGACTCTAGAATAGGACCTGATGCCACTGAGCAAACCTGCCACCTCAAGCGTCCTCCTTACCTAGAATGATGAAAAGTTATGGTGAGTCACAAGACTCAGCAAGTGTGAACAAGGAACAAAGGCTAAGGTGGTATTCTCTTCGTGTTTCAATTTTGAGTTTTGAGTTTTAAATTCATTTTTAGTTTTGTGTTTTGAGTGTCTGTTTTGAGATTATTAAAAAAACGTTCTTTTTGTCATTCTGAAAAATTGTTTCTCAAAATAGAAAACTGAAAAATGCGTTTACTTTCAAATTTTGAGAAATTTTATTTTATAATATTTTATTCAATAAATTTAATTCAAATTTATAAATATTTATTAATAAATTATAAATTTAATTTAAAATTTTAAAATATAATACAAAAGATAACTAATAATCTAACCGTATATAATACATTAAAATTACAAAATATTTTCTAAAATAATTTTAATTTCACTCAACTATTAATTTCATGTTAAATTTATTTTTACCTATAAATTGAAATCTCTCATTAATTTTGAGATTTAGATTACCCACAATATAAATATTAAAAAAATATATAAATTATAAAATTACAAAATATTGATTTTTCAAAATTTTAAAATATCATTAAAAAAATTATATTACAAAAGCTATAATATTAAAAATATCAGTAACAAAAAACTATATTACAAAAGCTTCTTTGGGCGTGGAGGGCACTAACAAAATGAAGAAATTGCAGAAGGTAAAAATGGCAGAAAGGCAGAGGAAGAAATAGCAGAAGGGCGAGAGGAAGAAACGATCGGCGGTGATGGCGTGATGATGGATCTAGGCATGGCGGTGATGGCAGATCTGGGCATGGCGGTCGGTGGCGGTGGCAGGTATGGAGGATGAACGAAAATTGTGGTTAGAAGAGGACGAACAGCAGTTGTTAGTGGCAATTGTGGGTGTGGAAGACGAACAACGATGGTGGCTAGAGGAGGACGAAAGACGGCGATCGGTGGCAAGTGTGGAAGATGAACGACGATGGTGGCTGGAAAAGGACGAACGACAACGTAGGATGGGACTGATCTCAGTTGCTTGCTGGGAGAGAAGAAAATACAGAAAGAAAAATAATACAAAAGAGAATTCAAAACATGGCGTTTTCCGTGTTTTGGTTTTAACAATGTGTTTTGGCTGAAAACAGCCAAAATGCATTTGTGGTGTTTTGAGTTTTGTGTGTTTTGAAAAATGCATTTTTGAAAATGGGTAAGTAAACGCGTTTTGAAAAAATGAAAATAGAAAACAACTCGAAAACAACAAAGAGAACAGGCCCTAAGGCTTTGGGAGAATAACCCAATACAACCTTCACACCCCATGCCCAAGACATACACAACCACAACATGAGACACCAGGCAAAGAATAACCACATAAGTAAATATGCACATAATGGTCCTTGGGGCCGCATGGACAACACTGGCACCCAAGTCTCTAACAAACCTATCACTGCCATGAACTGGAAAATGATAAATACTCTATACTCCAATGCTGAATTCTAAGCTTCCGATACTCTGCTCCAGGACAGGATCCCAAGCTTTAGCAAGACTGTCCATTTGCTTGTAAATCACATAAATCGAACTTCGCGTCCAAATAGGTCTTCCCTCGGGGCATTCTAGAGCTAATCTAAAAGTCTTTCCTTAGGATTCCCCCGAGCTAGTCTAAAAATCGAGCCGAAACTCTCTCAGGTCGATACTCTTGTCCAATTTCACAATAATAATAGCAATTATAACTGCGCGCATTAGAACCATGCAATGCACAAATAAGAATGCAATGGCATAGTAAGTATAAACGTGATACAAGGCCCCCATAAAATATGGTATCAGGACATACTTCGCCCACATAGTAATACACATTCAATGTAGTGCTCGTGTTTGACACACCCTAGACACCCTAAGATGCCTGCGCTCAAACACTCACAGGATATGGCCCCTCATTAATGCAATTGCCAAATCCCGACAACACTGCCAACAACAAACTGTAATTAAATAAATATTAAATTCACATATAATGACCCAAGACCCACAATTGTCACACACTCACCCATATAGAACCTAACCCAACAACGTACGACATCATTCCCATGGAGTTGGGGTGACACTTTAATACCCGAGAAATTCTAAAGGACTCAAGGGTAAATTATCTTGGGGTAAAAATAGAATTTAAGGATAAATTGAGGATATAAGGGTAATTTATTAGCATTTGAATGATTGAATCGACTGCAGGTAGTGCCCTGAAACTGAGATGCCAAAGAAAAATGATATGGTCGTGATGAGTATTTCGAGACATGATTTATGGCATCAGAAGAAATAAGAACAGGAACAGTTTTTAGTACAACTAAAATACAGCTGCCAATTAGGTTGTAATATCGAATTGTTATAAATGAATTTTGGGAAGTCGACGAAAGCTTGATGGGGCTTTGGTTTTTCATAAAGAACAACCTTTCAGTGGTTTCAGGAAGAAATGAAGAGATTTGGGGCCAAAACGAAGATTTGAGCCTAAGTGCAGTTTTCTTAAATTTGCCAGAAAGAGGTCAAAACGATAATTTCTTAGAATCTTCGGGGCTCAAATGGATGTTTTAGGACTTGAGGGCCTTGAATGCAATAATGGAAAGTTGAGGGGTTAAGTAAAAAGGGTCAAATTGAGAAAGGCCAAAACTGGAGGGGCCAAAATGCAAAAACTCAAAAATGGTAGCATAGGGAAATCTCACCAGCACATGGCTGGTCGGCCATGGCTGATTTTGGCCACAGGGTTGCATAAGGCTTGGTCGGGGGAGCATCTTTTGTAAAGAGCTTGCCCGACAACATCCATCATGGTGGTTAGAAAATGAAGAAAAGCAACCGAAAGTGGTCGCGCGATCAAGTACTTGTGAATCGCTTTTGGTTGTCGGATGAGGCTCGTTCCAGGCAGATCTAAGGGAGGTAGATGCTCTAAGGCTCATGGGTTGGTCGATCTTGGGCATTTGGCCGCTCGAAAATGCCTATAAATAGGGGTTCATAGATGACCGAAAATGGGGAAGAAAAAACTTCAAATTAAGGCCAAAATCGAACGAATTGAACCTTAAAAATAAGGGGCTTTTGTTGCCCATAGCCTAAATATCCATTATGGAGATTTTCAAGCGTTTTGGTGTTGTTTCGAAGGGGTTTCGGGCTTCGATGGAAAGATGAGGCGGACAACTAGCCGAGAGTTTGAGCCGTCAGTTAACGGCCTTCCGGTGATCCTTTCAAGCTCCAAGATGGCCCATCGTAATCGACTGGAAGAGGGGAACAAGATGGTGGAGTCGGTGAGTTTCTCCAGTGTGCCGTGGCCGGGGAAAATGATCGGCGCGTGGGCCACACGCGCTGGTCAACACGCGCAGACCACCTGCCAGCACGTGAGGGCACATCTCTGCTTAGAAAAATGTGCAAAAATTTCCTAAATTTCTAGAAAAATGTTTTATCAAGGTTTGTGCAAAAATATTTGGATTTGGGATTCTCGATGTCTTGATTTTAGCACTAAAGAGCCTCGTTTTGCATTAAAACGCAACATCTGGGTAAGTTCAGTATTTTTCTCTTGAAGTTCATAGTCTATTATGAATTGTTGTGGAGTTAGATTTGAAAAAAATTCTTGATGGTATTTATTGGGATTTTTAGAAGGAAAAAATGAGAAAAATGAAATAAATGAAATATTGAGGATATTTAGTGATTAAATATTATTTTTATGATTGAGGTGATCGAAATGATGTGATTGGTGCAACTTTTGAGAGTTGGCACGAGAATTGAGGTCGAGCACGCATATCGAGGCGATACACACTTTTCGAGGTGTCTTTATCTTTGAGCAAAAATGAGTTTTCCCATCCTAACTACGGTCTTGTGAGTGGTTTTCTCACGAGAACTTATATTCATGATATGTTTGTTATATATGCATGTTGTTATGAATGCAATATTCATTTTGTCATATTACATGGAAAGTCGTGATAATTGCATGACATGATGTTATTGCCATATTGATGTTCGTGCATGGGAATGGGATGTTGCCTCCAGAATGTAGCTGTAATTCCCCTAGGGCAATAATGGAATAACGTTAGAATTATCTTGTAGAGGTTCGAGATTTTCCTAGGATTCCGTACCAGGCTGGTGGGCCTGGGAAGTTACATTAAGGGCAAATGTTGTTCATGTTATTGCATCATGCATTCGTATATATATATGTTTTTGGACCCTCAGTAGAAGTTTCATCTTCTAATGGGTTATGCCCTTGGAACATTCAACGTTCCAGTTTAAACTTGCAGCTTAGGCAATGAGCAGATTGAGATATGACGGCATGTGATGGCATGGCTAATGGATTCAGCGAGCTGACTCGGATATATTTTAGCTGATGCTTTATTGATGATTAGCTTTGTTAGAATATTATGGAATCTCCATATATTTATGTATTTCAATATTAAGGATATGATGTTAACTATGGTACAGATTCTTATGTTATAAATAAAGTAAATTGATTATGTACCATATCAGGTTTCGATTATCGCTTCCGCGTTTATGATGATTACCTGTCTTAGCTTATTGATTCTTATTTAGTATGCTGGGAAGGTAGAACGGAATTGTTGGGATATGGTTTATATTGAAAAAAAAATATTTCAGAAATTCATAAGTTATTTAATGCTCGAGAAAAGTGGGGCGTTACAGACATAAAACCCTGTGTCGGTCAACAAGAAATAACACATAAATCATAAAATGGTTGTCATGCATAGTTACAAAATTAATGCATGAAACCAAGTCACGACAAGGGATGGAATAAAATATATGAAACGACAAAGACTTGGATAGGGATTGAAGAACACGAAGAGAGGGTTAGGAACTTGCCTATAAACAGATGATTCTCGTTTCTCCCACGCGCCCATTACGAAGTAATACGTTTTATAAAGAATAGTGAGTCTACGGCTTAAATTAATTAAATCTAACCATGTAAAATGCATAATTTAACAGTGTAAAATCCATAATTTAAACATACAACACTCCTAATAATTTCACCCACTTAGCTGACTGCTCTAACTTTAATTGCACTATTTTCCTTTACCTTTTTCCCATTTCCCTCTTACTTCTTATTGCTGGCCGCATTTTCTTCTTTCGCCAATTTCCTCTCTATTTGCTGGCTCGAATTAAAGCCTAATTTGAAGCTTTAAATTGTCAAAACGAAAGGTTGAGAGAGGCCACGTGGCAGCTGCTGAAAGCATTGTTAAGGAGGCCATGCTTCATGAAATGACGCCATTTTAGGTGTTTCTTGGCTAGAAAAATCCCAACATTTTTCCTTCACATGCACGCCTGCTGCTCAACTCGACCCCACGCCCATGGCCTAGACTACTCGCGCCCGTGCCACCCGGGGCTGCCTTCTTTACCTTATTTATGCATTTAATTATATTTAACGTGACTCCCAGCCACTTTTTCAAAATTTGCACCTAGACCCCAGAATTTCTAAAATCTAGCACATGCACCCACTTAATAATCACACTTTTACCCCGACTTTACCAAATATTTATCTATTTCCTCAAAACAATATAAATTAATATTTTTTCATAAATTCTCAAATATTCAATAATCATCCTAAATATTGGAATTAATAATTGTTATTTATCTCTCAAATTCTGAGATGTTACAAAGATGGCAGGAGAAAGAATCTATATGGAAAGAAATGGAAGTATAGAATAGCTCCATAGGGCTACAAACATGCTGAGATTTGCTAAGCTTAGACTTGTCTCGACTTGTTTGTTAAGAATTCTACTAGGTTCAAGCTCAAGCTCATTCATTAAGAATTTTGGTAGGCTCTAACTTGGCTTACTTACAGTAAACGAGCTTTGTCATGAACTCTAAACTCAAGCTCAACGTTAGGCTCGTTTAAAGTTTCTTGTAATCTTGGATCCTATCTAGTTGGGAGTGAATTATAACTATCTTTCTCTTTGTAAAGCAGAAAAAGAAAACCTACATAATGGAGGCTCTATGATGCTTTTCAATGGTACCAAATACCTCCAAAGTAACAACTTTGGCATTGAAATTACTGAGGAAAAAAACAACTCTAATGATGGCAAAGACCCACACCTAAGCCCAAGTTTATCTCCTTAAAACATATCAAAAATTGCAAAAAGCATTGCACCATCACACCATAAAATACATGTCTTTTAATAAGCGTGATGAAATGCAAACATATGAGAAGTACACAACCTGTCTTGTTACTAACAAAGCCTTTATCCTATTATACGAGGTCAGCTACATAAATTATAGCTTTCAAGAGCCTGTTTCATTACCATCTAAATATTTTCTAGTGGTTTGAATAAAAGGTTCCAAAAATTGTTTTTACAAAACTTGTCCCAAGTAAGACATTTTAGAAAAATAAAGTAGTTCTCTCACTAGTATATAAATTATTCTTACATAAAATATGAAAACCATTCTGCCAACAATGAAATTGTGAAAAAAAAAATCCCTAGGCAAGCTCATAAATTTTAAATAGAACCAATGCATACTATGTTTCTTTAATTTGATCATACTATGGTGCAATGAAATGAAGCATAATTTTTCAATCAAATCCAAAAAATCAACATAATACAAGCAAGGATAAATGCAACAATATCAAGAGATTACGTGTTTGCAAGGAATGTTGAGTTTCTTAAGCTTCAAGGTACGGGTGACTAGCAACTTCTGAAAATCACCAATCTCTGATTCAAGTTTCTCGACTGAGGTTTGACCCCTTTTCCAACTCCATTCAGAAACTCAGGTATTCCTACATTTACTGCAACATGACCATACACCCTAATTAATTTGTCACCAAATATATACACACAAAAGCCCACTAAGAATATATTTACCAATATAAGGAGCTGATTTAGAAGAGAAAGTTGGGAGCCCAACAACTTAAGGCAGAGAAGTCGACAACATTTTGGGATTGAAGGATGACATCATTTGCCTTCACACTATCTTCGATCTCTTATTCGTTCAAGGTTGTCCCCAGTGAGGGTCTTGGGAAATTGGTCGTATGTGCGCGCGCATACAATTGTCTCTCGTATCACCAGATTCATCACTACTAACTTTGTTGATATCCAACCATTTTGAGTTAGGGTTTTGCGTTCGTGGGTTATCTGAATTTGCTTATCCGCCTTTTGCATTATGCCACTATTTCTCACATTTTGACAATCACTTTCGGAAAGGAGTTGAGGTAATGTGTGAAATGTAGTAAGTTTTAGTGCAACTTTTAGAAATTTACTCAAAATTTTAGAAAATTTATTCAAATTAAAAATTTTCTCAATTAAAAAATTGAATTTGAAAAACTATTAAAGATGAGTTTTTTTCTTTTTGATAATTGAAAGATTTGAAAACTAAAAATTTTCTATAAATCACCTCCATCCCATTTTCTACCATTAATTACATAAAAAAAATTATTACATCTCTCATTTTTTTTAAATTAAAAATTAATGTTTGTATTTCTCACTTGTTCATATAAATAAGCATATCACCTACTATATGTTATTATCACACACTTAATTTTGAATCAAATCAAGTCAAATTGAACATTGTCATTTCTTACTCAATCTCGTACTAAGAGTTATTGTATTTCACACTTCACCACCACACTTATCTTAAACTCGTTGGCATGATGTGACAAATAATGATAGAATTTAAGGGGTGGATAAGGAAATACAGAGCGTGTGTTCACTGTATTTACTTATCCACTTAAGCTATTTAAATTTGATTTAATGTTTGACTTAATAAAAACTAATTTAATTTTATTTGTTAAGATAAACAATTCAAATTTAAGATTAAATTTAAAACTCAATTTATAAACTAATTGAGATTAAACTCAACAATATTCGGCTCGATAGACTCTAGAGTCGACTGGATTGAAAATTCACTGTTAGTTGGTGATAATTTATATTATTTTATAATTAAATAATATATATAATATATTAAATATATATGTATATATACACATTTATTTGCTCTGCCCAGTAAACCCTCGACCCAATAAACTCATTCCCCTCTCTCGGCTTTTTCCCTTCTCCAGCACACATCAATTCCATTTTTCAACAAACCCACTTTTTTCTCTTCCTATCTCTATCTCTCTCTCACTCCTCCAAGAGTCTCCATCCGTCTCCGTCTTCTTCGTGAGCTCCCTCTCTCCCCTTTCCTAAGCCTTCGCTCCTCTGATTCAGACCCTTCTCCGTCAAAATGTCGGCCCAAATCGTCGAACACATTGTCCTCTTTAAGGTCAAACCCGAAACCAACCCATCCAAGTCGACTCCACGGTCGCCGGCCTCTCTACTGTCGACCCCATCCTCCACCTGTCCGTCGGCCCCCTCCACCGGAACCGCTCGCCGGCGTTCTCCTTCACCCACATGCACCACAGCTGCTACAAGTCCAAGGACGATCTCAACGCCTATTCGGGTCACCCGGCACACGTCAGCGTCGTCACGGATCAGGTCCGCCCGATCTCTTCTTCTGCTGGAGCCGACCCCGAGCCGAGTTCATGTTCACCTAGCTCACGCTCGAACTCGAGCCTGAGTTCGGTATGCCGAGCCTGAGCTGCTCGATTGCAACCCTAAACACAGGAACCAAAAACCCTAACCCGAGAATGGTTGGATCCCGCTGGCGAGAACAGAGCAAAAGCAGTGCTGAATCTGCTGATACGAGAGAGAGAGAGAGTATGCGGGCACTCAAGTACAACGAGGAACTCGAGACAGTGGAGGAAGAGAAAAGGTCCAAATGCAAATTTTCGCATAAAATTGCTGCAGAGGATTTCATTTAACCGGGTTCGTATGCATATATATATATATGTATGTATATGCGAACGCACGCACACATACTTCTTTCTTATGATATTGTTGGTTTATTTTTGAACTTAAAGTGCAGCTTTTGGTCGGTCTCCATCAGTCTTTCAAATGTTGAGAAAAAGAATATTGTAAAGCTGTTTCGTTATGAATGTTCATTTCTATTTCTTGCCTTTTGAACTTCAAGCATTTCCTTATAGACAAAATTTAAATGTTAATATAATGTGCTGGCATATCTTTTTGGTTAATTTTTTTTTCTTTTCTGTATTTTCACGTCTAATATGAGTGGATTTTGACATGCTTTTAGTTCAAATTGGAGTTTCTATGTTATGTTATGTTTGTCATTGAATTGTGCAAATTTATTCGTGCACCTTTTTCCATGTTCGTATTATTTATAGTCTGTTTATTTGAATAAAAAGTCAGCCAGATGCCGTCTGTATACCCCCAAGAACGTCCCTGATGTAGGGAAGCCTACTGATGCTTCCCAATGTTCCCACCCAGAGGTATTGGTTTGCAGGATCTATCATTCCAGTATGGTTTAGTGAAGCATTTTTATTTTCTACTTACTAGATTCCCTTGCCTCTGATTATAGTTACTTAAGGAAGGGCAAATAACGCCTGACATTACTAGTGAAGAATATTTGTTGAGAAGGAAGAGATTATTGGAGCTTCTTCCGTAGAAGAGTTTGGCAATAATTGCAGTTGCACCTGTGAAGACGATGACTGATGTTGTCCCTTACATGTTTCGACAGGATGCTGATTATTTATACATTACAGGCTGCCAACAACCTGCATGTGTAGCGGTTTTAGGTCATGATTGTGGTTTATGCATGTTTATGCCAGAAGCAAGCCCCTCATGTATGCCCAGATTTGTAACCTAGGAATTCTCCTCATACTTCATGTGGGATTAATGTTTTTGTGGCTTGGGGTTTAACTACACTCTTCTTAGACATGTAATTTAATTATATTTTCTACATGAAATTATGCTTATTTTTGGACTAATTTTTTAATATTTGATTTTGACCATATGTTCCATGTAGAATTATGTTACTATTTGATTTGTTAATACTGCATATTCCGATTTTGGTTAATTACTACTTACCCGAAGAACTATTCTTTTTTTCTCAAAATAAAAAAAATTCACATTAAAAATAAATAAAAACAACAACCAAAAAGTAAGATGAACTGGAACAACTTTAGAGGTCTTAATTTCAATTCTGGTATCAACTTATGTTCAATTATTGACTTCCCACTGAATCTTCTATTTAAAATATGTCATAAGCATGTGCTTGTGATAATTATATTATGCAAATGGAGGCTACATTTTGTTTTGAATATATTGAAAACAAGAAAAGACATGTCTATATTATGTGATTGATGAACAAAAAGATAGAAAAAGCAACTTGATGATTGACTAATCATTTCTTAAATGCTTTAGGATGTTATCTGGCAAGGAAAGATTGCTGGAGCTGAGGCAGCTTTAGACATGTTCAAGGCTGAACAATCATATTCAATGAACAGATTGCAGAAGGTGAATTTCTTATGTTTTCCATTAAGGATGTTATAAAAGTATTTGAACCCCCCCCCCCCCCCCAAAGGTACTACTGAACAGTACTCTGTAAGTATGCTAGTACTGCTGAAACAAAGAGAGGATAAAGAATCTGAAAACACTGTAGCTCTGCCAAACAAATAGGAGTGAGCAATGATGAAATTTTCTGCAACATTGGAATGGTGGTGCACAATCAAATACTAAATCAACATTCAACTAAGTGGCAACTCATAAGTTAATAGTTTTCAATGTTGGCTTTTGTTTATTCCAACTATTGAAGGGTGGAATTGAATGGGATTGCTGGGTTTTTATTTTTGTGAGAAAAAATGAATGGTATTTTTTTTCCTGTGAGAAACAACGAATGACTAAGTGCCTATTTGATGGCACAAATTTTCCATAGAAAATGTCTAATCATGTGTAATTATTACACATTTTCTATGGAAGCAATCAAACACCCTTAACTTTTCTATGGAAAAGTTGTGTATGATACAAACATTTAAAACTTCTTTCTATGGAATTCATTTTCCAAGGGGGTGGGGTGGTTTTTGTTTTCTAAGCAATCATCAAACACACCCTAACTTCCTTTGATATATGGCTATGCATGTTCTTGCATTTATTGAAATTGGTATCTAGATGCATCGGAGTAAGTCAAAATAACAAGAGTAGTGCATATTTATTGTGGAGAGGGTCTAAAAGGGAGTTGGAAGAGTCTGGTCAGACAAATGCTACAAGGATTAAATGATGCATTTGGTGTCATGGGATCAGTTGTCAAGGATGTGGCCATATGTGAACATAACTAGCTTAGATTATTAGATTCAAAACTAATGGGCTTAGAATGGGATGAACAGTGGGCATGGTCTTGTTCATGTTTGAGGTAACTACACATGATGAGGCTGTTGTTTAGCTATGGCATTTGCCAATTCTATAGCAAACCAAGCACTATAGGTTCCCACTATCCCAAGCAATCACACACATACAATTACCTGTGAAGAAACACAGTTCTCTTGCAAAGAAGATCACTAGCTTTTTATGGTGGAAGCGACAAGTAAAAGGGTACAACTTGGTTAGGTGGAATTTCATTCACCATTTCTTCCTTATAATAGAAAGTTGAGCCATTTCAGAAGTGATAGAAGGGAATGTTGCCCCTGTGAGTATCTCATGGTTAGCACTTGAGAGTCCTTATTCCGTCACCATAGCGTCTCTCTGGTGATGGACATGCATGCTAGCATGCGACACCTTAGCCATTCCCAGACATTATTGCACAGTATATGACACGTAGGAAAATGCTTACAAGGTAGATTTTTTGAACAGGGAAAAAATTCAGAGTATAGGAATTTTGTTGTGAGAATGGCATAGGACACTTAAGATTATTGAAAGTGACGTTGAATATTCAGCAATTTGTTAGATTTGCTTCAATTTCTGTTGTACATAGTGTTGCCTCCCAACCCTGATCACAGAAAATCTTTTGTTGGGCAATACCATATGGTTTTAGCAAAGAGTAGCATATCAAGCAAGAGTTTGGATGCACATAGATAAATTTACTATTTGGTTGACATTTCAACATGTGTTATCAACAATTCTAGATTGTCGAATGTGTCACCAGTAACCTACCTGCTTTCCCTCCCTCCTATTCCATTTATTAGGGGGGTATTGAGGTGTTTTAAGTAGGTGTTTTGGTACATTGTTTGACAATCGTACGCTTAGTATCCATTGTTTAGGGCTGGGATTACAGGGCTATGCAATCCCATTTACTCTCCTCGTTTCATCTCTCAGTGTCAATGTTGGCCCAATTTGATAGTCGATTGACCATAAAGCCTTCTAAATGTCATTTATGTCAAAAACTCTCAAAAGATTTTGGGAGGTTTTGGTCTAGACCAGCCACTTTTGCCCCTTTATTCTATTTATTTATTTTTTACATGTGCTTGTAGATCCTTCCGGATATGATAAGAGGTTCCTCCAACTTGTTCCATAATGTTAAAACAGCCACACTGGCTTACACAGAATTAGAGGCCTTCTAAAAGGTTGATAATGATGGCAAAGTGAAAGATTTTTGTGTGTACACCCATGAAGCCCGATGGATAAAATCACCGGCTGTGCTCAAGTTAACGAGAGACTCTACAACAATAGGTTGCCAGGTATTTGACTTTTAAAACTTTCTAGTTTAAATTATGTGCCACCATTTATTCAAATATTTGCTAGTATATTTTTGTTGTCTTCAATAGGCTTTTTTACAAACAATGTTGCATTCAAAGGCATTTCCTTATGAGAGTATGCTGTCAGCTAGAGTTGAATATGAATGCAACTTGAGAGGTGACCAGAAAATGGCGTAAGCTTTTTGTCCTTGTGTGGATCTTTTGAAACTCTGAAAGCAATATCATTTGGAGACCCCCATCACTACCATACCAACTTCCGTTATTATTATGTATTTTACTTTACGTAAACAAGTTGGTTGTACAAGACAACAACAATTACAAGCCTTGGTCCCCCAAGGTGGGAAAGATGTTGACTGTAATGAAAATAAATTACGATTGACCTCCACACATTGCCATCATATAGTAACCAGGGATTCCACTTCTGATTTCAAGCTTTCTGTTTTCACATTAAACAGATTTAACCCTGTGGTTGGCGGTGGGCCTAATGATATTGTCATACATTATTCTCGAAATGACCAGAAAGTAAGTTTATTGAGTGTCAGCTGCTAGTTATTTTTCTTATTTTTGTATAAACATAGTATTCATGAAAGATGATTGTTTATCATTTCTTTTAACAGATCAAGGAGGGGGACCTTGTTTTAATGGACATTGGATGTGAATTGCATGGTTATGTTAGTGACAACACTCACACCTGGCTGCCTTATGGAAGCTTTTCTCCCATTCATGTATGTAGTTTTTTTCTTTCTTTATTATTTTTTTTTGGGCATACATGACAATCTTAGTTGCGATAAGAAGGGGAAAATAAAAGAAATTAAAGGTTCTTCACACTTGTGGACCTGCCCTCATTAATTCAAGGTGTTGCAGAGATAGGAAAAACCAGGCCTAACTAGTACCACTTTCCTTAATGTGTATGCTTTTGGGTTTGAACCTGTCTTCTCGCATAGAGGTAGACTAAGCTTTTGGCACAGTAGCAAGCAAGATGTAGAAGAAATATCCTTTCTTAACAACAATAAAATAGGAATAGGTGTCACAACCCTAAGGGAATTGTAATTGAGTTACAATTGTTGTTAGGAGATATTTTGTAATTTTGTTAGCAACACATGGGTGTTGTTATTTTAGAATATGCTTTAGTTAGCTATTAGTTGATGCGTGTAAAAGGTTACTTGTAGGAGGATGGCCATGCATGGCAGAGCAAGCATGCCCAACATACTTGGATGCATTGGTAGTCGTGGTGGTTGGCCCCCCTTGCTATCGTCAAATGCCGCTCCCAGCCCCTTGCTGCCTCTAGCCTCCGATGAACCCCTGACCAAGTGTCCGATCATAAATTTAAGGGGCTCTTCTGTGTCAAATGGTCGATTTGTGTGTTGCTATGGCCTGCGTGTTCCTGAAGGTGGTAGGTGTCCCTTAGAACGATTGATGCCAAAAATGCCTAATGGCAGTGCGATGCCATGGGCCAATAAGCTAACCGGTCCAGTTTTGACGTGGCATGGTAGGCTAATGGTGTCACCACTATCATTTGCCAACAACGTTGGATATCGAGTGAAACTGCCTCTTTGTTGCCTAGCACAGACATGCACAGAAGAGGTTCGAGCTTGCATGCGGGCGTGCTCGCGATTGGTCATTCATATCATGATGTCGGAAGGGATGTTGCAAGACCACACAAAGGTGGAATGAATGGTGTCCTGATGCATTGGGCCTCGTGTGGGCGTGCTCACGACTTGCTTGAACAACCTCGTCATTCTCTCGTGCAAGCCATTAGGTGGGATGGTGTGATTGGTTTCGGTTGCTCTTCCAAATATTTTTGGGAGACATCTACTATCTTTTCAAATCATTCCTCCTCAAAATTTTTTGTATTTTTTTGTAATTTATATTATTTTTTGAATAATGTAAATAAATTAAAAAAAATATTTTCCGTTCTCAAAATTTTTTCATATTTTTTTCCTGTGTTTCTTGAATTATTTCTCGGCTTTGTGCAAAAGATCACATCAAAATAATAAGTATTTATTTTTAAAACCCTCATTGTGAAACCTAAAAAATCCCAATGTTCTTTCTTCACTCAAAAGGATTGCTCAAAATGCTATTATAAGGGGGCATGCAAGTAAGAAGCGCCCATGACATGCCATGCACATGTTCTTGAGCTAGCAAGTATTCCTAGGTGCGCATGGCCCCTATTTGCCATTATTAGCTGTCGCCCTTAGGCCCCTGCCGTCGCCGGTTGCAGGCCTTCGGTGACCCCATGGCCAAGTGCTCGATCATAAATTTAAAGGGCCCTTTTGTGCGAAGCGGTCGCTTTGTGTGTTGTTATCGGCCGCGTGTTGTTAGTGGTGGTGGGTGTCCCTCAGAATGATCGATGCCACAATGCTCAATGGCAGTGAGACTCCATGGGGCAACAAGTTGACCGGTCTGATCCCAAAGTGGCATGTTAGGCCAATGGAACAACCTTGTTGTTGCCAAGCACGTGACGTGTTTTGGGGCTGGTAGGGCTTTGCCTGTGAGTGCTTGTGCATGGCCGATCGTATCACTATTGGAAAAGGGATGTCGCAAGACCACATGAAGTGAAACGGACAAAATCGTGATGCGTTGGGCCTGGTGTGGGTGTGCTTTAATCATGGCTTGGCTTGGAGGTACTCAGGTTGCCTGTGCAAGGCAGCAAGGATGGAGAATGATTGTTTTCGATCATCCATTTTGGTGTTGGTTGCTAATAGTGTGTATGAGAGCTAGTTGGGCTTGCATACGGGCGTCGATTGCACTTGGCCGATCGTATCACGATGTTGGAAGGGATGCCGCAAAACCACGCGAAGTGGAACGAAGGTGTCGTGATGCGTTGGGCCTCGTGTGGGCAGTGCTTGCGGCTTAGCTAAATAGCCCCATTGCTCTCTTGTTCTTTGTGTGCGCATCCGTTTATATTGTGCATAAACCCCATAAGGTGGTTGGTTGATCTAAGTGGGAGAACTTAGAGCCATCACAAGTTTGCTGGCCAGAATTTAAGGTTAGTCTTGTGACATCTACTATGGTGATGACAGGTGACGGAGAATTAGGGTTCGATTTTGGGGAGAGAGCTTGAGAAATGACTACCACATCTAAGGAAGGCCTGCACACAAATTACCCAATCTTGACTCGAGAAGGTAGTGACAATAAATAACAATATTGGGCTCATTGAGTTTAGTAATTGGAACGAGTATAATCTATATCCCTTAACGATGATCCATTAGAGGGCAAGTCTGGTGCCAACACCTGCGATAATTTCAACTCAAATAGTGTATATTTACGTCGCCGTAGTTAAAAAGCTTGAAGTTGGATTTTGGCTTGGGTTGACTGCTTCGCCTCAGGTGTGCATCGGTTGTCTTGTCCCTTCTGCTGGCGATGTGTCTTGGCCTTAACTAGCTGGGTCATATCTCTGGTGCTGTTACATTGAAGAAGTTATAGTGCTCAAAGCAAGCCTAAGCTCTGGATACATTAGCATGAGATAACATCAGAGGATTTCGATCCTATTCTTTTGGCCTTTAGGATTGGAGTAATGATTAACAGGGGCAGTGGAGTGTATTCGTATTTCATAATCAAAGGTGAAATTCTTGGATTTATGAAAGACGAACAACTGCAAAAACATTTGCCAATAATGTTTTCATTAATCAGGAACGAATTTGGGGGCTCGAATATGATCAGATATCGTCTTAGTCTTAACCATAAACGATGTTGACTAGGAATTAACGATGTTGACTAGGAATTATCAATGTTACTTTTAGGACTTTGCTGGCACCTTATGAGAAATCAAAGTTTTTGGGTTCTTGGGGAGTATGGTTGCGAGGCTAAAACTTAAAGGAATTGACGGAAGGGCACTGCCAAGAGTGGAGCCTACGGCTTAATTTGACTCAACACGGAAAACTTATTAGGTCCAAACATAGTAAGGATTGATAGACTGAGAGTTTTTTTTTTTTTTTTGATCGATAAATAAAGTGTGTAGATCAAAAAAGTACAAAGAACATTGGGCATACCCAAGCAAAATAGAAAGTCGAAGCTAAAGACCCAAAGCACAAGATTCGAAATGGACTAGGACTTGAGAATACAAAGAAAAAATTATTCTATATATATGAGTTTTAATCTTACTGATGATGCTCCATGCACGCGGCCTAAGGCCTTCCAAAATCTTGCGGTTTCTAGCTGACCATAGCTTGTATATAGAGCATGGTAAGGCAATTCTTTTGATTTTATTGGGCCAATAAGTGTCTCGAGCCTCATTTTTCTTCCACTTAAGCACACTGAAAATGGTAAATTTGGATCTTGAGATATTGAGCTAACCCCTAATGTGTGCTCATATGGAAGCACTAAACGGGCACTAGAAGAACAAATGGCTAGAAGACTTGTTTGCCACATCACAAAAACATCTTCTATCAATATCTAGGAGCTGAAGCTTGTCTTTGGTAAGGAGTTTAGCTTTAACACACAGCCAAAGAACAAAGACGTGTTTGGGAGTGATACACGAAGCCCATACTTCAGCTGCCCAAATCTTTTTAGGCTCATTGGGTCGGAAGAACTCATATGAGCTAGAAATGCAAATATGACCGCCTGAAACTCACCTAGATAAGGAGTTTGTTTGGAACGTCCGCATAAAGCTTCTCACTGGAAAGATTAGAGACCAATCGGTGGTCTTCGAGTATGAACCTAACTTCTGCTCATGGTTGTGTTCGGCCACAACCATGATAGTTGCAAGAATAAAGCCCAGTTCCCTCGTGTAAAGGGACCATTGGAGAAGGTTTTGGAGTCCCCTCATGCTGAGGATGACCTTAACAAGCCCTTAGTGTCTGATTCTACGAGTCCAGAGGCTCAGCTGGAGCTTGATCAGATTGGTTCCAAGGCCCCAGTCGAATCCCCTATTAAGTGGCAATGAAAGCCAGTTTTAGGAGGTTATTAGGAAGAAGCAAAAGCCTGTTAAATCGGGTGTTCCCCCAGTTGAGCAGCATCCAATTCCAACTAAGTCAAAAGCGAAGAAGCCCGACAAGTCGAGGAGCAAACGCTAAAAGGCCCCCTGACAGAGTAGCCAATTTCTATTCCAAAGTTAGGCAGGAAGAAGAGTCATACTCATAGACCACCTTATCCTCCCTTACTTTTCTAGTGGGCATTTTAATTTTAACAGATTGGACAAGTTCTTTGGAAGCATCGACTTCAATAAGAATCATAACAAAAGAAATCCGCTCCTTGGTGAGTTTGAGTTTTTCCAAATAAAAGGGCCTACCAATCTTTGATGTTATCTTGAGCAGAGATTTGGGGTTTCAACAATCTAATGGCAGTCCTGACAACGATATCCAGACTAACATGATATTAACATATTTGTCTTCAAAATCAAAACAAGATGTTATCTGTTTTAACATCATAGGATGACCATAAACAAAATACGTCTTTCTTTGCAGCACATCATCTCTTGACTCTTTATCTGCAAACTTGAGTATGAGCCACCCACTATAATGGGCTAAGTATTTGTATTTAACCTTGCATGAATCACAAAGCTTGAGTAAGGCCGCCTTACCAGGGGACTTACTAGCAAAAAAACCCACAGGACAATACCCCCTGACCTCCTCAACGTTATCAACATCATCATCTTCTAGAACCACCTGCTCCCCTTGGACTCCACAGTTGGCAGCAAGTAACCTTGTTGCTGTTGCTTGTTATCCATGAAAAGGCTAACCTAGGGAGTCTTTGGTTTGTTTACCAAATTGCTTTTCGCCATTTCCACTTCTTCCCCATTATCGCTACCATCAAATAGACTAACTGAAGAGCAGGCGATGCTAGGATCATCTTCCCCTAGGGTTCGCGAAACACTTGGGGAGTCAACTTCCTCATGCACGCCTTCACTGGATGGCTTTGAAGCTGTTTGCGCCTTTTCGGAAGGGAGAACCGACGTTGAAGCATCTTTTAGAAATGGACTATCGTTTAGTGGTGGGCCTTGAGATACCTTTGAAATAGCTGTTGGCGTCAATGGTGGAACATCGTTGACCTTTCTATCGAAAAAGTGGATTGAGTCTGCTGTTGATGTTATTGCAGACAAAACTTTAATCCAAAAATGTCTGAAATACCTTTTCAACAGATGGCGAATCTAACTTTAGAGTGCATTTTAATTTTCTCTGACCCATAGTAGGGGAATAGAATGGATTCAATACAGTAAGCAATTAATAAAAGCCACGTATTAAAGTCGAAAAACTAAGCAAACTGGTTTTTTTACAAGTCAATAACCAATCTGATCGGCCATGGCCTCCACTGAGATATGGCTCAACCTTACACAATCTGAGAACCGTGACAAACAAAAATCACAAAAGAGAGCTTTGATTCTTACAGAAATTATTTAACTACTCACTAAAATTGAAAAGTCCCAACAGCAAGAAAATCCAAAATTTGAAATTTCAAGTTTTAAACTTCAAATATGTCGAGAATAATTCTTCAAATGCAACAGAAATCACTGATTTGGAGCGCCCAATCCACTATTCCTTCATGATTGTATCTCCGAGTGAGGTTAATCCACGAAAAACAACAAAAAAGAAGAAGAACTAGCAAAGCAAGAGGCAATCGCGCAAGTAGATTCTCACCTAGCCGAGAGCTTCTCTCTCTAACTTCTTAACTTGTTCAAAGCTCTTTCTTGACTGAGAGTTCTTTCTTGATTCTATGGGTGGTGGTGCATGACCATTCTTAGTTGGTGGAGCGATTTGTCTGGTTAATTCCGTTAATGAACGAGACCTCAGCCTGCTAACTAGTTATGTAGAGGTGATCCTCCACAGCTAGCTTCTTAGAGGGACTATGGCCTTTCAGGCCACAGAAGTTTGAGGCAATAATAGGTTTTTGATGCCCTTAGATGTTCTAGGTTGCACGCACACTACACTAATGAATTTAACGAGTCTATAACCTTGGCTGACAGACTCAGGAATCTTTGAAATTTCATAATCTTGGGGATAGGTCATTGCATTTGTTGATTTTTGATGAGGAATTCCTAGTAAACGCGAGTCATCAGTTCGCGTTAACTACGTTCTTGCCTTTTGTGCACATCTCTCGTCGCTCCTACTGATTGAATGGTCTGGTGAAGTGTTGGGATCGCGGCGACGTGGTCGATTTGTTGCCTGCGACGTCGTGAGAACTCCACTAAACCTCATCACTTAGACTGGGAGAAGTCGTAATAAGATTTTTGTCGGTGAACATGTGGAAGGATATTTGTCGAACCCTGCAAGAGAAGAATGACCTGCGAACTAGTAACTGTAAGCCGGGAAAGGGGCGTGCGAACTCGACCTCTCTGGTCGTGGTGCGCCTTCCCACAACAAACAACAAACACCGGCCCAGGACATGCCAAGGGAACGAAACGAATGAATGCCCCCCTTCGACCCCCTTGATGGCGACGGCGGGGTGCTACCTCTTTTATTTAAGCAAAATGACTCTTGGCAACGGATATCTCAGCTCTCGGCTTCTATATATCTCGAGCGGTGTGTACAAAGGGTAGGGACGTAGTCAACGCGAGCTGATAACTCGCGCTTACTAGGAATTTTTCGTCGAAGACTAACAAATGCAATGATTTATCTCCATCAAGATGAAATTTCAAAGATTACTCGGGTCTGTCAGTCAAGGCTATGAACTCGTTGAATACATTAGTGTAGCGCGCGTGCGGCCCATAACATCTAAGGGCATCATGGACCTGTTATTATGTCAAACTTTCGTGGCTTGAAAGGCCATAGTCCCTCTAAGAAGCTAGCTGTTGAAGGTTATCTTCACATAGTTAGTTAGTAGGCTAAGGTCTCGTTCGTTAACGAAATTAACCAGACAATTTGTCCCACCAATTAAGAACCATGCAGCACCACCCATAGAATCAAGAAAGAGCTCTCAGTTAAGAAAGAGCTCTCAGTAAGTTAAGAGGTTGGAGAGAGAAACTCTTGGTTGGGCGAAAATTTCCTTGCGTGACTATTTCTTGCTTTGTTGGTTTTTCTTCTGTTTTGTTGTTTTTCGTGGATTAATCTCATTTGGAGATGCAATCATGGTGTGATAGTGGATTGAGGGCCTAGATCAGTGATTTCTGCTGCATTAGAGGTATTGTTCTTGGCAGATTTGAAGTTTAAAACATTAAATTTCAAAATTTGGATTTTCCTGTTGTAAGGACTTTTTAATTTTAGTGAGCTGTTAAGTGATTTCTGTAAGAACTAGAGCTCTCTTGTGTGATTTTTGTTTGTCGCAGTTCTCAAATTGTGTAAAGGTGAGTAGTATCTCAGTGGGTGTTATGGTCGATTAGATTAGGTATTGACTTGTCAAAGACTAGTTTGCTCGTATTCAAGTTTTCAGATAAGGAGTCAAGAAATAGTGTGCTGCACAGAGGGTCATATTTTGTTCATGGCTATGGTGATACTAAAACAGATGCAGTCATGTTTTGATTTTGAGGACAAGTATGTTAGTATCATGCGATTCTGTTAGGGCTGCCATCAGATTGTTGGAACTTCAAAACTCTGGGCAAGACTGCATCAAAGATTGGTAGGCCCCTTTATTTGGATAAACTCATAGTCACTAAGGAACAAATTTTTTTTGCCAGGATTCTTGTTGAAGTCGATGTTTTGAAAGAACTTGTCTAGTCTTTTTAAATTAAAATGCTTACTGGAAGAGTATAGGAGTAGAAGGTGGTTTATGGGTGTGTGTCAAAATTCTGCCCAACTTGTAAAGTCATGGGTCATTCTGTAAATGGATGCAGTAATAGAAAAAATTCGGCAGTTATTGGAGATAAGGTTCCTTTGTCGAAAAGTCATGAAAATACTTCCAAGATGCCGGAGATGGTTTCAACTTAGGAAATGGAGGTGGTTTTGAATCCTTAGTATATGGCTTGATCGGATGTTCCAGAGGTTGTTGTGGCTGATGCGTCGTTAATTTCCTGTAAGAGAGATGAGCGAGCTTCGGATTTGCCATCAACGGCTGGCCCTCATTCTCATAAAGGGGTCGGGATGGGTGGAACAACCTAGTTGATATCTCCATGAGGATCAATGCCTCTTGGCTCATCCTTGGAGATTTTAACAGTGTGCTTAAGGAAGTGGAAAAATGCAATGGGATGGCTGTGTTAGCGTATAAAATCAAAGATACCCAGGATTGTGTTCTCTCAGCGGGCCTATCTGATTTACCATCCTAGGGCTATTTTTTCACTTGGAGTAACAATTTAGTGTGGTTTGAATTGGATGGGGCGTTAGTTAATAATGAATGGCTCATGGGAGGGCTTAATGGCCAAGCTTTATTCCCTCTTTTGGGCTACCTTTCAGACCATTCGCCATGTATTATTTCTTTGGTAAAGCAGGAGAGCTCATTCCGGAAGCCATTTATGTTTTTTAACATGTGGGTTTCTCATGAAAATTTTCAGTCAATGGTTAATGAGGAATGAAATAGATTTAATTGTGTTAATCAAGGGACAAAGTAGTTTATTCTTTGCAGGAAATTACAGAGATTAAAAGGCCCGTTGAAGAAGTTTAATTTTCTACATTTTAGCCTTATATCAACTCGTGCAGATAGAGCAAAGATGGCATTTAAAGTTGCCCAATTGGAGCTTCAAAGTCATCTTCTTGATGCCGATTTGCAGCATAGAGTGGTTGGGCTGAGGAAGGTTTCAATGAATCTTAACGAGGCTGAGTGTCATTTCTATTGGCAAAAAGCGAAGTGTAATTATCTTGAGAATAACGACATGTGCACAAAATTCTTTCATGCTTTAGCAAAAGAAATTATATTGCGTTAGTCCGCAAAGAAGATGGGTCCTTTACGATTACCCACCAGCAGGTTGTGAATGAATTTGTTTCATTCTATGAAAATCTCTTAAGGTCAAGAATGTCGTGTGATCCGCTTGATCTCAGCATCGCATCTTGCGCTCAGGTAAAGTAATCTCAGCGAATCAGGTGGCCAGTCTCAGGCTTGCATCCCAGCAAGAAATTAAAGATGCATTCTTTAGCATAGGAGAAGATAAAGCTCCAGGGCCTGATTGTTTTTCCTTTATTTTTTCAAGAAATGTTGACACACAGTGGGTGTGATCTGTGCTCCAAAGCAGTTGAAAAATTCTTGGTTTATTCTCATAGCAGTGTGTTCAGTTTCTGGAATTTAATATACTCAAAAACCAATGTGAACATCTAATATTGTTGTGCAGAGAAAGTTGATATTGAAGTACACAGGTATAGAGTGGGACTCTAGAGGCCCCAGGGGTGCCTGTCAAATCATGAAGGCTCAAGAATTACTAGTCATTTGAAATGAAGTACAATAGCCACACTCACAAGATTGGTGTTAAACAACCTTTGAAATTTTGAGAACTTGTTTCTGTATTTTATAATATTTTTTTTTTAGCTATGCAACTCTTACCTAAGAGAGTTCGAGTTTGAAGTTAAGTTGGAGCATATTTGAAGTGAACTGTACGATTTGACTAACTGAATATCCATGGCATGAGTTTTACTGTATTTTTTGTTTTATATTATTAGTGGAAATTGCAAAAACTAACCATGTCTCAAAAAAAAATTCGTTTTCAGCCACTTTTCTGAAAAAAATCGTTTTCAGCCACTCAAACAAACTAATTGCTGAAAACAGTCACTTTCCAGTTTTGACTCAGTTTTAACCTTGTCAATTATTTTTGTAAGTTTGTCATTTTTTATAAATTTTAATCCATCCAGTTTTGATCTTGTCACATTTTCAATTGATTACAGTTTTGAAAAAAAAAAAAAGTGACTATAGAGTAATTAGTTTGTTTGAGTGGCTGAAAACGATTTTTTCAGAAAAGTGGCTAAAAACGATTATGTACATTTGTTCTAGGCTAGTTATATTATTTGAATAGCAACCTGGGGCATTCCACCTTTGATGTACATGTATTTTCTTTGTTTTCTTATTATTATTTATCAAAAAAGAAAAACGCTTGTGGGTTACTCAATGCAAATTGATCTGTAGTTAAGATATGAAAAGGTTTCAACAATATCTTTATGATTTGTTGTTGGCATTTCTTTTATATATATATATATATATATATATATATATATGGTTAAAAGCAAGGCATTATCAGGCTAGAGGTTGGAGAGTCTTTTGTGTTTGGTGAAGTTTGAAGAAACTAGAATTTAAAATGGCTTTCTAGATCTTTAAATGATGATTTTTTTCTTTTTTGGGGAGGGGGTTGCTATACCTTTTTTATAAATTAGTTAGGTTTGCGTAAACTGCTAATTTTAAAATTTCTTATTCTCAATGATGATAAAGTTCAAAAGGGTGGCAGTTGAGATTGATTAATTCATTACATGCTATTTGGAAAATTAATTTTTTGTTTGATTGATGCAACAGGTCACCTAAAAAGATTTGCAGGTTCTGCTAAAACTTTGACAAAAATTCTTACTCTTGGTTTTACTAAAGGCTAAGGTGACAACAAACAATTGGCCCAAGATGAATCTCATCAATTCAAGAGGTAATGATATAGATGTTGATTTGGAAAGTAGGAGAACTACAAGTGAGAAAGATAGGATTCAAGATCTTGAAACCAATGGACCTCTTTCAAAAAATTTGTTGGGTAGGGCATTGAGTTGCCTTAAGAGGTTAGACGAATGTATTACAAGTGCACAAAGTTCACATTCTTCCAAAAAGGTGATGAGTTCTAGTGATCCGTTGGTTGAGAACATAGTAGTGATCTATAACAAGTTGGGTTCAGAGATGGTATATCTTTTGGATAAAAAGAAGGCAAAGGACAAGCATACAAAGATGAGCTTGAAACCACCTCGACCTCCAAAATCTCCATCACTAGATGCTGTCGATATTAAGTTTGTTAGAGCATTGTTGGTGCTTGCTGCAATAAAGCAAGAAAGCATTAAATCAAATGAAGTCTGGGAGAAAATTAAAAGCAAGGAAGGCACCATCCCTTAATAGCAATCATTTTGCACTAATTGTCACCGTTATCTTCTTCTTTGTGATAATTTCTCAAGGTATCATTTCGCTTTGGTTGTCCATATTTAGTATGCTCTATTTCTTTAGGTGACGCCTCACAAAAAGTAAATTTTTATTTAATTTTGTCGCTGACAGGCAATCCTTGTAAAATTTTGTTAAGAGATTTTTAAATGATATCCTACATGATTGGTTATAAGTGAATCTCAACACACACACATAAGAGAGAAAAGATACCTAGATTGGGAAGCTTTAAATTTGTGTTTATTATTTGAATGAATGAATGATTAGAACATTGGCATATATTCTGAACTATTATCCCAACATAAATATGATTTGAATTGTGAATTTTAATTGCAAGAGGAGGAAATTGGAAGGAGTTCCCTTCCTTGACAAGGAAAATCTGGGAAAAGACAGAGAGTTAAGAAGGGAACTAATACAAAAACGAGACATCCTTGTTAATATCCTTTTATTTTTTTCCTTTTCCTCTTTTAAGGGCATCTAGAAAAAAAATTATTTTAATTTCATCTCTGTCTCGATGCATGCTTCCCTTGAAACTCATAGTGCAGTACTTTATCACTGATTCTTTTGAAGAAAGTTGACCAGGAAAACAAACGAACTTGTCTTGTAGTGCACTAGTTCTAAACTGAGGCTTGGGCACTTTGCAAATTGATGTCCTCGAGTAAAAACATAAAAGCTCAGCCTTATTTATTAAGAATTTTTATGGGGCTCTAAATGAATTGAAGAATGGAAAGGAATACTGTACTATCATGTTGATCCATGTAACATATATTTTGAGGGGTTCTCTCATATCATGTTTCGTAATATGCTCAGTCATCTTCATGTGGCAATTTTTTGTATCTTTGTAAGGCAATTTTCTATATCTTTGTAGCACGATGTTGAGCAAGTTTGTTCATATTAATTAAGTTAATAAAAATGGTATTTTCAATGTATAAAGTATAATGTTTTGATGATTAACAAAAGGAGTATTTTTTTAAATATACTAATTGTAGTTTCGAATTGTTTTTTATTAATTTATAAAATATTTTTTCATAGTATATGTATTTTCAAAAATATTATTTTTTATTAAAATTATTTTTAAGTAATTATAAAATTCATTAAAATTTTATATAAAAATATTTTTTTCAAATTCTAAACAAAAAGTTGACTCTTGGAATGTCGTAAGTCGACTCCTAATGCTTCAATGGTCATATTTTTTATCTTTACAAAATCTGCCAAAAGAGTGCTTGTGAAAGCAGACTCTTCTTTCCCAATAGTCGACTCTTGCGCTATAGTGATGCTACAGTAATTTTCAAAATGCCTATAAATAATCTTAAACTTATTTTTATGATCAAGAATTGCACATATTGTATATTCCAAGCACCTCTGAAAATATAAAAACTGAAGGTGATGAAAAACTACTCGAGGCCATGACTATATTCTCAAGTTTTTGGGTTTTAGTAGTAAGGGTAAGGTTGTTGGTTTCTCTTTTTCTCACAGTTTTTCTTAAGAACTTGACAGCTCTGATACCATTTGTTGGTTTGAGTAAGTTGAGGAATAAGAAAGTAGGCAGAAAATGAGGCAAAAACTCTTGATTTTATTCATCAAGAACAGGTACATACATATAGTCATAAAGCATAAAACATGATTCCTTAAAATTTGCAACCTAACCACTTAATATTTCTAGATTTTTTGCTCCTCCACAAACTACACATCAATCTAGATGCAACAATTTTTCATAATTTCAGCTGAACTTCATACCAAAAATAATCATTCGTTTTGAATAGAAAAAGTGTCATCCTTCAACAAGGATGGAATCATCTGCTGCCCTTCTCTTCATATTTTTGGTAATGGTCGAGGTAATGACAAGCAGATAAAGAACCTAGCCAACAGAGAGCTTGTGCCTTTATTTCATGATGGTTGTTCAGTAGTTATGGAACATGAATTTGGTTATATAATTCCCACACGATCTCCGTATATTAATGAGATCAAAAGGTTTCTTCATCAGTTTCTTTAAGATGGACTTTCCAGGTGTTTTGATAAATTGCACGAGCCCTTGTCACTGCATTAACAAGTATGGTTCGGTTTGTATTCTGGTGAGTTGTGTGTGTTTATTGGGGTGTGCTTTGCAAGAGTCAAGTATTGACATGCGGTTGCCTCCTTGGGATGTGGCTAGTGTGGGATTTTGAAAGATTCAGTCGTACTATTGAATATTGCTAATACGTGCTTGTCAGCTGAATACAATTAGTTTTTGAATTATGATAGATGTTTGTATTTGTGTTCTACTTTTTAATTGGACAATTAGTTTCGTAATATTCAATGTTGGGATTGTTTTTTCTTTAAAACCTGCCATAGCGGTGCAACTTTCTCTCTCGTGAGCATAAAGTGAAGGTTGTTTTTTTCTTCATTTTTTTTAAAAAAGGGAAAAGGATTGGGAGAAATCCTTATAATTTCTATGAAAATATTGCCTTTTATAAGGTGAATTAAAATGTCAATGGGCACCGTAAAATTTATGACTAAAAAAAATTAACATGTTAATCGTGCATGTGTTTCTAACATTTAGATAACAAACATTGCATCACAGTTAATATTGTGAAATGTAAGTGGTCTGGGAAACAAATTTCAAAATGTTTTAACAGAACTAATGGGGTAGGTTTGTTCGATCAATTTTGTCCAAGGAAAACATCTTTGGATCAAAGAACAAAATGAAAATTTCATAAATGCTAAGAAGAATAAGAAAATGGATTAAGAATGAATTTTGGGTATGTGGAATGAATAGATGCACTATTGCCATTGCTGATGATGGTTAGAACGGGGGCATTTTTCATAAAAAAAAGAAGAAGGGAAAAGACAAAGTGCCAAGCAAATTGTTGAAGAACTTGCCCTTGTGAAAGTAAATGTTATGATTGAGCTGCGATGCGATGAACAAGGAGGGTCCAAATGCCAAAAGAGTCACTGAACAGTAACCAATATGCATGTATGACAAGTAGTTATTTAGGAAAATTTCAGTGCAAGGCTATACAGATAAAGTCTAGATGGTGCAATATGCTGGCAGAGGACATCATCTCTTGGCATACATGTTAAACTGCGAGTCCCGAAGACTTGAAATGTAGACTCCAATGAACACATAGTATTTTCTCAATAGTATAGTTATTGGTCAAAAATAAAGAAAATATAACATATATAGATGATCTTTGTAAAATATGTAAGCACTTAATCATTGCTTGATTTTGGATGAGTAGTCTAATGATGTCCTAATTTTAATATTAGAGGATTATGTAGTTTAATGATGTCCTAATTTTAATATTAGAGGGATTCTGCTTAATTTGTTTGTTCTTTTGTTGTAGCAGCATCTACTACAATACTATACAATTTAGGCTCTTCCCCAACATCGTCTGTCCAATATTCACATGCTCTGGGCATTGACTTATGCATATTAAAATGTGGTGGTCATATATCTTTCCTTCATTCATGCAGTGTTCAATTACAAGCTAGCCATGGTGCGAGGGCTTAATGTGCTTTTATTAACACAAGCATACAACTAAGCTATGCGAACCCATGGGGATCTATTAGAAGAAATAGCTTTCTAATGACCAACAAAGAAATGTTTTTACTTGAGGACATCAATTTGTGAAGTGCCCAAGCCTCAATCTAGAACTAGTGCACTACAAGACAAGTTCGTTTGTTTTCCTGATCAACTTTCTTCAGAAGAATTAGTGGTAAAGTAGTGCACTATGAGTCTAGAACTAGTGCAAAAGTGTGGAGCAACATGAGTTTCAAGGGAAGCATGCACCGAGGCAGAGATGAAATTAAAATAATTTTTTTTTCCTAGATACCCTTAAAAGAGGAAAAGGAAAAAAAAAATAAAAGGATATTTAACAAGGATGTCTCATTTTTGCATTAGTTCTTTTCTTAACTTTCTGTCTTTTCTCAGATTTTCTTTGTCAAGGAAGGAAACTCCCAATTTCCCTCTCTTGCAATTAAAATTCACAATTCAAATCATATTTATGTTGTGATAACAGTCGAAAATATATACTAATGTTCTAATCATTCATTCATCCAAATAACAAACACAAATTTCAAGCTTCCCAATCTAGGTATATTTTCTCTCTTGTGTGCGTGTGTGTGTGTTGAGATTCACTTATAACCAATCATGTAGGGTATCATTTAAAAAACCCTTACAAAATTTTACAAGGATTGCCTGTCAGTGACAAAATTGAATAAAAAATTACTTTCTGTGAGGTGCCACCTAAAGAAATAAAACATACTAAATATGGACAACCAAAGCGAAATGATACATTGAGAAATTATCACAAAGAAGAAGATAACGGTGACAATCAGTGCAAAATAATTGCCATTAAGGGATGGTGCCTTCCTTGCTTTTAATTCTCTCCCAGACTTCATTGATTTAATGCTTTCTTGCTTTATTAATGCTCTAACAAACTTAATATCGACAACATCTAGTGATGGAGATTTTGGAGGTCGAGGTGGTTTCGAGCTCATCTTTGTATGCTTGTCCTTTGCCTTCTTTTTATCCAAAAGATATACCATCTCTGAACCCAACTTGTTATAGATCACTACCATGTTCTCAAGTAACGGATCACTAGAACTCATTACCTTTTTGGAAGAATGTGAACTTTGTCCACTTTTAATACATATGTCTAACCTCTTAAGGCAACTCAATGCCCTACCCAACAAATTTTTTGAATGAGGTCCATTGGTTTCAAGATCTTGAATCCTATCTTCCTCACTTCTAGTTCTCTCACTTTTCAAATCAACATCTGTATCACTACCTCTTGAATTGATGAGATCCATCGTGGGCCAATTGTTTGTTGTCACCTTAGCCTTTAGTAAAATCGAGAGTAAGAATTTTTGTCAGAGTTTTAGCAAAACTTGCAAATCTTTTCAGGTGACCTATTGCATTAATCAAACAAAAAATTAATTTTCCAAATAGCATGTAATGAATTAATCAATCTCAACAAAGATGCCACCCTTTTGAACTTTATCATCATTGAGAATAAGAAATTTCAAAATTAGCTGTTTATGCAAACCTAGCTAAGTTATAAAAAGGGTATAGTAAACCCCCCGCCCCCCACCCCCCCCCCCCCCAAAAAAAAAAAAAAAAATCATTCTTTAAAGATCTAAAAAGCCATCTTAAATTGTAGTTACTTCAAACTTCACCAAATACAAAAGACTCTCCAACCTCTCATAGCCTGATAATGCCTTGCTTTTAACCACATGTATATATATATATATATATATATAAAAGAAATGCCAACAACAAATCATAAAGATATTGTCGAAACTTTTTCATATCTTAACCACAGATCAAATTGCATTGAGTAACCCATAAGCATTTTCCTTCTTTGACAAATAATAATAATAAGAAAACAAGGAAAATGACATGTACATCAAAGGTGGAATGCCCTAGGTGTCTATTTAGATAATATAAAACAAAAAATATAGAACTCATGCCGCGGATATTCACTTAGTCAAATCAAACAGTTCACTTCAAATATGCTCCAACTTAACTTCAAACTCGAACTCTACTAGGTAGAGTTGCATAGCTAAGAAAAAATATTATAGAATATAGAGGCAAGTTCTCAAAACTTCAAAGGTAGTTTAACACCAATTGTAGCCTATTAGACTTCATTTCAAATGACTAGCCATTCTTGAGCCTTCATGATTTGACAGGCATCCCCGGGGCCTCCAGAGTCCCACTCTGTACTTGTGAGTGTAGTTCAATATCAGCTTCTCTGCACAACAATATTAGATGTTCACATTGGTTTTTGACTATAATAAATTCTAGAAACTGAACACACTGCTATGAGAATAAACCAAAAATAATTTAACTACACTTATAGCAAGTCTGGTAGATTAAAGAGCCTCTACTAACATACAAGAACATAATATAATATATCATATATAGCAAGTATTTACTATCGTTGGACTTTCTATAACTTTTAAATATTTATACATTTTAATACAGTTTTATAAGTTCTAAATTTTTATTTTAAAAGTGGAATTTGTATTTTCAATATTTTTTATATCCTATTAATTAAATAAATATATATAATTTTTAAAACTATATTAAAAATGGGTCAAACCAATGGGCTTTTGTTAAGCTTGGCCCATTTAGGCTCAAAAGCCCGAGCCCAACCCAACCTCCCATAAGCAGACTCATTTAATGCACTAAATTATTTTTAACATATTTGGAGGCTTAAAGAAATAAAATCGAATACAAGTTGGAGAATAATTTATTTGGCCATATGATTAAGGATGTGTAATCGGTTATAACCGAACTGAATCGATCAAAATATACTAATTGAACCGAATCGAACCGCATGTAATAACCAAACCGATCCAAACGACTAATCCCAACTAACCGAACTAACTAAAACCAAATTAATTGAAATTTAAACCAAGTTAATCAAACTGATAATCGAAAATTGATTGTGCAAAACCATAAATTGATATAGAAACAATCCGATTTATAGAAATTGATACATAAACATAATAACACATCAATTGGTACAAAAAAATGCAAAATCATTTATGATGAGGAAGAATCGAAGGAAATACATACGACAAAATACAAATTCATTTGTGCAAACAAAGGAAATACAAATGGAAAACCTGTAATGCAAATGAAGAAATACATCAAGAAACTAACCTAACTGAAAGTCAAAAAGATTGAAAAATCTTACAAAACCCTAACCTAACTATCGATACTAACCTATGTCGATGGTTGGTCGTTGTTGGTGTTGGTCAATTATCCAAGAATAAAGAAATGAAGAAACAAGGAAATGAAGGAATGGTGTGGGTCGGGACAGTCATTGGTGTGGGTCGTCAGTCTGGGTCTAACGAATGAGATGAAAGGGACGACGAAGGGAAAGGCAGAGCGAATGATTGTTGATGACAAAGGGAAAGGCATTGAAAGTGGAGGTGACCATTACCAATGACGATGAACATAAAATCGATTGATTTGTACTGTAGGGTATCTTTTTCTATCAATCTTGGTCTCCATTGTGTCCGTCTCAGTCTAGCGTTCCAAGTGAGTGACTACCTTGGGTGCCTTGGGAAGGGGGGACTTGTGGGAGAGGGGGTCACAGATAATAACATGTGTACTTTTAGTTCGATTCTTTAGTTATTTATACCAAAATAACCGATTTTTAGAGGAAAATATAATCAAACCAAATTGTTTTCTATGAAAAACCACCTAAACTTTTTCTCACACCTACATGTGAACGAGTCAAATAGCTTAACTCTTTAGGAATATCTAAGTCATATCTAAAATCTTTTTACTTCATTAGATGGATGAATTATTAATAAAAATATTTACTGCATTGCAAAGAAGAATATAAACTGTAAGTATAACATTTTTAGTTTAAGAGGTTAAGTGAAACTAAAAGGGTGTTTGGCTTATCGGTTTGATCGCTTATAAGTTATCAGTGAAGCATAAACGCTGTATAACTTATTTAGTTATACGTTTATTAAAAATTAAAGAGTTTAAATGCCATCGAGTTTAAACGCTATTTAATAGCGTTTTAGAGAATCTCTCACCCCCTAACTTTTTTCAAAACGTTGTTAATACCTTATTTAGTTGACCAAGTATTTTACAATTTTATCCTCCAAAAACTATTATATTTTCAACCTTATATCTCTATCTTCTCTCTTTCATCTCCTCCCTCCAACTCCTCCGTCACCATTGCCATTGTCACCTCTTGCCTCCAACCCTATCGTTGTTGTAACAGCCCGCTTTCTCAGGGCGTGTTATGCCTTAGGAAATTTGGTCTATTTTTTTTTTTTTATCATTACATTATCCTGAAATTCCCTAAGACCTTATCTAGTGCGAGATATCTACACTAGAATACAAAGCGGAAGCTGAATCGAACCTGCTCATGGCAATATATACATGAATAACTAGACAAGTACTTATTACAAACGTTGTTACATAACCTTCGAAAAGTAAAACAAATGTACATAATCCTTAATTATTCATATCACAACATAACATGACACATTTCCTCATTTCCTGATGTCTCGCGTCACCACACATCATCAATCTCGAAATCATCTCTGCAAGTCCCGACTGGAACGTTGAATGTTCCAGGGGCGAACCCAAGTTAGATGATGAACCATCTAAGTAAGGGTACGTAATGCTATGTCATGAGTATATGCAATTTCTTTCCTCGTAGGTGTCAACTGCACCCCTCATGCTACCTACCATTTTAGCGGCCACCTCTTTCGAAGCCGGGGTGTATGGGTGCACCCTTGGTAAAACAGCGGTGCCAGTTCGTACTCCCTACGGCCTCATATGCGTGTGATCAATGATATCAACGTGTAATCATGCATTTCATAATCATGTATGCATTCTACGTGATAGATACATATCAGAGCATGTCAATATGATGAAAATATTTTCGAAGAAGTACCACTTACCTTCTAGAGCTTATCGGGCTACATCGTAATCCGTGCCTTGCCTCGATTTGCGTGTCAACCTCAAAATTTATACCAAACGCCTCAACTTTGACCTCAAAGCATCCTAATCACCATAAGTATTTGAATAAATATTAAATCCTATTTTTTCATAATTTCTGGCATTTTCTTTAATTTTTCCTCTATTTCTTCCTATTTTTTCTCAATAATTCCAAATTAAATATTTCTAAAAATATTTTCTCAATTATTACACTACGACAATTCATAAAATAATATTTTGTAATTTTTGAAATTTTCTAGAGAATTTTACTCACCTTGACTTAGCATATCCGATTTTCTCGATTTGCGTGTAATATTCTTGAAAAACCTGCCTGGGCCGTTTTTCTCACCAAAATCTCCAAGATATCACTGAAATATAGTTTCCTATCTTTTGGGATTTTTCTAAAAATTTTTCCATCATTTTCTCTATTTTTTCTTCTTTTTTTCTTTCTTTTCTTTCTTTTCTTTTTCTTTTTTTTTTCTTTTTCTTTCTCCTTCCTCTCTTCTTCTTCCTCCTTCTCCCCTACTTCCCCCGCGAACCCTGAAACTTCTTCTTCTTCTTCTTCCTTCTTTTCCTTCTTTCTTATTTTTCCTCTCTTTTTTCTTCTTCCTTTTCTTCTTCTTCTTCTTCTTCTTCTTCTTCCCCTCCTTCTTCTTCTTTCTTCTTGCGCGGGCCTGCAACTTCCGCGCCCAGCGCCTGCGGCCGCCGCTGCCCAGTCCTCCCGCCGCTTGCTTCAACCTCGCTTCCATCGTGCGCCCCCGTAGTCGGCCTCCGCTACTCTCACAGCTTCGCCGGTAGCTGATCGCGGCCGCCCTCAGCCCTCGGCTGGTTGCTGCTCATGCGGCCATGGCCGCCCGCAGCCTTGGGAGCTCGCGGCTATGGCCGCTCGCTGCTGCTGTGGCGGCTTGTTCCGCCACCTCGCGCGCCACTGCCTTGGCTGGCCTCTCCCTCACGGTCTCTTCTCTCTTTCTCAGCCTTGCTCGCCCACGCTCGCTTCCATTTCCTTCTTGCATCCATTTGTTCACATCTCCTCCCTTATATAGTCGAAGCCTCCATCATTTCCCCTGCCTACACCATCTCTCGTTGCGTGTAAATTGCGCTTACAGGACGTGATGATTTTTTTGCATGTGAATTATTCCATAAACCGTGGCAGATTGCAGCAGGGTGGATTTGCAGAGGCGTTGCAGGGCATGGCAAGGCAAATTGCAAGGAATGGCTACATACACGCATGCACACACTCATTCTGCATATATATATATTATATATATCTTATATTTTACACATTTAATTACATATAAATTCTAATTTTTTTTTCTTAATTTCATCAGGATAACTTCTTTAATTGCAATAATATCCCCAAACATTAAATTAAACTGTGTTTCAGAACCGAAAATGTAAAATTAATAACTTTAAAGTTACTTGATTTAGACGATTTTGTCTCAATGTCCTTACCGGGCTACTGTTTCATCCTGAAACCGCTGAAGGGTTGCTCGTTACGCAAAACCGGAGCCCCCCTAGGGTTCCATTGATTTTTCGGGAGACTCTTGCAATGATTCGGTTTTACAGCTTAAATGATAGCTGTATTTTTTTTTGCTGTACCGAAAAATCGTTCCGAATTCGATTTCTTTCAATACCATAAATCCTATCTCGGAACGCTCGTCGAGACCATATAATTTTCTTTAGACAATTTCACTTCGAGGTATTCCCTACAGTTGATTTGGTACTTGAAATTGCTATAAAACCAACTTTTCGGTGTTCTAAACTTATTGAAATTACGTGGCAATGTTATACGAACTTGGGGTATTACATTCTCCCCTCCTTACAAAAATTTCGTCCTCGAAATTTGCCACATGTCCTAAATCTCAAAATTAGGACTCTTGGACTGACCACACTTATCAATCTCTAGACAAGTACACTTGTCAACTATGCATAAATTACAATCGCATAACTTGGTTCCTGAACTTCTACACATATCGTCGTAATGAGCCTGCAACTCTCATATCCACATCATCAATTTTCAATTTACTTTTCATTAGATCATCCAGTCGATATCCTTAATCACGACACTTCTCTAATTCCGATTTCTTACGATGTCATTTATCTTGAACTAATCAATCCTGCTTCTTTAATTCAAGAGTCCTGATCTTGATATATCTTGACTTTTATCAAATTGATCCTCAAGGAATTATTTTCATGTCATTAATCTACTTCACGTATCACATATCTTGTCATTACTAGGTTGTTTCATAGGCTTCCGAACTGTCATAACAAGTCACTAGTCCTACCATATCATCTCATTTATCACATGTGCTCAAAAATTTACCTATGCCTTACCTTGAGTCATCATAAACTTAATTATTGCTTGATCTTTACCTAACCCAACTAATTGGTTGTTTTCTCATTCTCGTAGGTATTCATCTCCCGATATAATCTCAAGTTTCTGCTAGTTGACCACAATCATCTTCTAATCACGTCGTATGACTATCTCATCAAGAAATTTTCTACAATTAATAGATTCTATTTGTCTCCAAATCTTCCTTTCGTAATCTAACTTTTAATATCAACCGAAATTTAACGTTTTCTTCCAAGTCTAGCAATACTAATATCCTTGCATCGCTTGTTCCTTTGTTACTTGGTTGCCAAACTAATACCTATTTATCCATATACCCATAACTTAAATAACTCCTCGAACTTTTTGAAGTGATTCTCAAATAACATTTTATATCATCAAATTAATCATTTAATCCTCAAATTACTCTTCTAGTAATAACATTTTATGTCAACTAACTTTAATCATGCTCGATCCTTTTTGGAGCTACTTACATAAGATACTGACTTTTGTTTGAACTAACCTCTACTTAAAACATTTGGTTCGTCTCTCGAAACCTACTAGGATGTCTGACCTTTCGGAACTTTCAATCCTCGTCCTTGACTTCACGTTCTCGACACAGAGCCTCATGCTCTGATCATTTCTTTCCCAATTGGCTCACGACTTGGCAAGCAAGTCTCAGTCTCAACATCTATTGCGACGTTCCCTAACATTATTCTCAATATTTCTCATGCGCCTCCCTATCTAAGGGTTACACCAATATATCCTTGATAGACACAATTATCACGTGACTTTAATGCAATTGGTACTTTGGTCAAATCATGATTCTATTGCTGATATTTAGAATGTCTCATCCCTCAATCGCACATCAATCACAATTACTCCAGCCTCTTGTAATTGTTCATCAAATTTGAGGTAAAGATATCGACTCTTAATTATCACATCTTTCAAAGCTCAATAATTTACGTCCTCAATTGAGCTACTTATAACTAAGCATCTAATAACCTCAAGCTATTTATTGGCAATTTCATCACTAAAAAATAATTTCGATAAATCTTCCGAGAGAACATTCTGATATTTCTCACTTCCTCAACTTTCTCACGGCTTTTCATTGGCCACAAGTGCTCGTATCACATATTGACAGGCTCCTTATTTTCATAACTTGCTTACATCACTTTAGTGATCATCTAACTACACATCTCCCGATTTGCCCATCAGGGTTATCTAGATTAATCGTTTAGACCAATAGGATTTCCGTTCTCACAAAATCGAAAATTCTAGATCTCAAATAGATCTCGGTCTATTACTAATTACTTGTTTCTCTCAAACATGTCAAAGATTTTCAAAGACCTCAATCTGTAACCGTCCTGCTAACTGGAGTGGGTAGGTACATACGTCTTCCATGGTACCCTGATTCATACTGACTCATGACTTTCATGGCTTTAAGAAAATCAATCTCTATTTCCTTAGCGAGATTACCTAAGGACCTTCCAATCTCTTTTTTTTTTTTTTTTTGAAAAACTTTAAAGTCTCATCACAAATCCTTAGATTCTCATTTCTTAGGAAAAATTCCTCGAAAATCCCAAATAGTTTCATCTTTGAAGATCCCGAATCAGATCGCATTAATTGACTCCAATAATTTCTTATAAAGAATCTGAGCCTCAAAAACTTCTCGGGACTCTTTACCTAAGGATACCTTAAACCTCAAATAATGATTCAGGTCCCCATACTGATGCACAAGGCATGACTTATCTTTAAGACTTTTGATTCCTCAAGCCTACTTGGCACATTAAATCGTAGTCACAACTTTTGTTGGCTAGGTCTCCTTATCATTCATTTAGGGTTGATATACCTATCAAATAACTCTTTCATTTTTCGATACCCAAACTCTACTTTGAACCGAGGTCATCGTCAAGGCCTTGAACTGGCCATGCCCTACTACCCGAAATCTCGTTTACTAAGAATCCACTGACTCTCGCATTTCGCTCTTTAGATACAGCTGATTATCAGCATACGACCATTCATGATCCCGTTGCCATACTAGATACCGAGGTATTCTACTCCTTAAGTCTCGAAATGTTTGTCGCGTCACCCTCTCCCAATATGACCGCGAACCTTGATGCAATTCTCAGTCTATATTCAATTCATTTCGTTTCGAGTTGATTCTTCGGCCTCGATTAATCACAACTAGTGGTACACCTTGCTCCTAGATCATTGGGACTTAGACCTATACAAGGTACAGACCCTACTAGGCTGTCCCAGATCTTTAGCATCTAATTGTCTCCCAAGCAGTCAACTAGGATGCTTTAATCGACGGGCTTCTCGTACCTTATCGTAAACCATTTATCAACTATCTACACGTGGGTCCCTAGACCCAGATTTGTCACTTTGAACACTGAACCAGTAGTTTCGCCACACTGATAGGGTTCTTTATCCTGTCACATCGGTTACACCACTGCCAGCTCATCGATTGACACAACTCATACGCCATCATTGGATCATCTTCGGTCTCTCGCTTGACTTAATCTGTCGGATCTCTAATCTACACATCCTATTTTCGAGATACTAAATGATACTCGAAATACTTACAATTTGATCCTAAATTTTTTTTAAGTAGGTCTTGCCACATTAGACTAATCATTCATGATCCAATCATCATTGACAACTATAGTTACCCTATCTTATTATAGAGATTTCAACTAACGACCTTAAATTGACAGTCTCTAAATCTCTCAGATCCATAATCATGGTTATCGAGTCAACCTTACACCCGAATCATATCATCAGATCCTAGCATCAATATCTAGATTATTTCGACCGGTCGTTCTATTGCTTAGCAAGGTTAGATACTCAAATCAATAATCTCTAAGACTTCAATCGTCCATTCCCACATCTCCAAATAGGGATTTCGTTTTACGAACCCTTAGTCTCTTTCTCCTAAGCCTCAGGTTCCTACTAACTGGTTCTACCAGATCCTCTAAAGTCTCAATATTACTATTTCCTAATCTCCAAATAGGGTCTAATCAACTATATCTGTGTCGCTTAGGGCTTCCAATAATCTTAAGCTCTGATACCAACTGTAACAGCCCGCTTTCTCAGGGCGTGTTATGCCTTAGAAAATTTGGTCTATTTTTTTTTTTTATCATTACATTATCCCGAAATTCCCTAAGACCTTATCTAGTGCGAGATATCTACACTAGAATACAAAGCGGAAGCTGAATCGAACCTGCTCATGGCAATATATACATGAATAACTAGACAAGTACTTATTACAAACGTTGTTACATAACCTTCGAAAAGTAAAACAAATGTACATAATCCTTAACTATTCATATCACAACATAACATGGCACATTTCCTCATTTCCTAACGTCTCGCATCACCACACATCATCAATCTCGAAATCATCTCTGCAAGTCCCGACTGGAACGTTGAATGTTCCAGGGGCGAACCCAAGTTAGATGATGAACCATCTAAGTAAGGGTACGTAATGTTATGTCATGAGTATATGCAATGTCTTTCCTCGTAGGTGTCAACTGCACCCCTCATTCTACCTACCATTTTAGCGGCCACCTCTTTCGAAGCCAGGGTGTATGGGTGCACCCTTGGTAAAGCAGCGGTGCCAGTTCGTACTCCATACGGCCTCATATGCGTGTGATCAATGATATCAACGTGTAATCATGCATTTCATAATCATGTATGCATTCTACGTGATAGATATATATCAGAGCATGTCAATATGATGAAAACATTTTCGAAGAAGTACCACTTACCTTCTAGAGCTTATCGGGCTACCTCGTAATCCGTGCCTTACCTCGATTTACGTGCCAACCTCAAAATTCATACCAAACGCCTCAACTTTGACCTCAAAGCATCCTAATCACCATAAGTATTTGAATAAATATTAAATCCTATTTTTCCATAATTTCTGGCATTTTCTTTAATTTTCCCTCTATTTCTTCCTATTTTTCCTCAAGAATTCCAAATTAAATATTTCTAAAAATATTTTCTCAATTATTTCACTACGAAAATTCATAAAATAATATTTTGTAATTTTTGAAATTTTCTAGAGAATTTTACTCACCTTGACTTAGCATCTCCGATTTTCTCAATTTGCATGTAATATTCCTGAAAAACGTGCCCGGGCCGTTTTTCTCACCAAAATCTCTAGGATATCACTGAAATATAGTTTCCTATCTTTTGGGATTTTTCTAAAAATTTTTCCATCATTTTCTCTATTTTTTTCTTCTTTTTTTCTTTCTTTTCTTTTTCTTTTCTTTTTTTCTTTTTCTTTCTCCTTCCTCTCTTCTTCTTCCTCCTTCTCCCCTGCTTCCCGCGCGAACCCTGAAACTTCTTCTTCTTCTTCCTTCTTTTCCTTCTTTCTTATTTTTCCTCTCTTTTTTCTTCTTCTTCTTCTTCTTCTTTCTTCTTGCGCGGGCCTGCAACTTCGGCGCCCAGCGCCTGAGGCCGCCGCTGCCCAGTCCTCCCGCCGCTTGCTTCGACCTTGCTTCCATCGTGCGCCCCTGTAGCCGGCCTCCGCTACTCGCACAGCTTCGCCGGTAGCTGATCGCGGCCGCCCTCGGCCCTCGGCTGGTTGCTGTTCATGCGGCCATGGCCGCCCGGAGCCTTGGGAGCTCGCGGCTATGGCCGCTTGCTGCTGCTGTGGCAGCTTGCTCCGCCACCTCGCGCGCCACTGCCTTGGCTGGCCTCTCCCTCACGGTCTCTTCTCTCTTTCTCAGCCTTGCTCGCCCACGCTCGCTTCCATTTCCTTCTTGCATCCATTTGCTCACATCTCCTCCCTTATATAGTCGAAGCCTCCATCATTTCCCCTGCCTACACCATCTCTCGTTGCGTGTAAATTGCGCTTACAGGACGTGATGATTTTTTTGCGTGTGAATTATTCCATAAACCGTGGCCGATTGCAGCAGGGTGGATTTGCAGAGGCGTTGTAGGGCATGGCAAGGCAAATTGCAAGGAATGGCTACATACACGCATGCACACACTCATTCTGCATATATATATATTATATATCTTATATTTTACACATTTAATTACATATAAATTCTATTTTTTTTTTCTTAATTTCATCAGGATAACTTCTTTAATTGCAATAATATCCCCAAACATTAAATTAAACTGTGTTTCAGAACCGAAAATATAAAATTAATAAATTTAAAGTTATTTGATTTAGACGATTTTGTCTCAGTGTCCTCACCGGGCTACTGTTTCATTCTGAAACCGCTGAAGGGTTGCTCGTTACGCAAAATTGGAGCTCCCCTAGGGTTCCGTTGATTTTTCGGGAGACTCTTGCAATGATTTGGTTTTATAGCTTAAATGATAGCTGTATTTTTTTTCGCTGTACCGAAAAATCGTTCCGAATTCAATTTCTTTCAATACCATAAATCCTATCTCGGAACGCTCGTCAAGACCATATAATTTTCTTTAGACAATTTCTCTTCGAGGTATTCCCTACAGTTGATTTGGTACTTGAAATTGCTATAAAACCAACTTTTTGGTGTTCTAAACTTATTGAAATTACGTAGCAATGTTATACGAACTTGGGGTATTACAGTTGTCACAGTTGCCGTCGCTTCCAACTCCTCCATTATGATCGCCGCCTCCAGCTCCTTCATCGCGGCTGTCACCTCTTGCCTCCAACTTCTCTATCGCCACTCCAACTTCTAGCAAATTCAAGTATTTTTAATAATTCTATATAATTTATCAACATATAATTATAACAATTTTATTAGTAAAACATTAATTTATAATTTATTTTTATTAAAAATAATATTTTTATGAATTTTATTTGCATTATTCAGCAACGTGTCCATTTTAATCATTTTGTTAAAATTCGATAACTTAACATCTTTTTCAAATCAAATACATAATTATATAAATGATATCTTAAAACACATTTATCTAAACACGTTATGTACTTAAATGTTAACCAACTTTAAACCTTTACAAAAATTTTAAGTAGAAAGGCTTAAAAGTCATCTTAAAAAACAATAAGCCAAACACCCTCTAAAGTATTAATGAAAAGGTCCTTATCAATCAACCATTTTTATTGCAAAAGGAAAAACAACAATTTTAACTCTTTCATTGAACAGTATTAACCTCAATTACCATAGGGGTATAACCATATGTATTCATAGTTTAGGGAATTAAGGGTGTGTTTGGGAGTGCAAAAAATAATGGAATTAGATGGAAATAGAATGTGATGGAAGAAGATTTTCTGTGTTTGGGAGGCCAATTAATAACCATACGTGGCCGATATAGGATTCGCCTAAGGCTCACTGACTATACTATCAAGTCTTACTGTAATGGTCAGGGTCTACACAACCACGTATTGTCCACTTTGCGCGAAAACTCACCACAGTTAGGCCCTTACGCCTACTGAGCTTAGTGGATGCATTCTCGTGAATCAAGTTCGTCAATGCGATGCTTATGCAAGTGCCACATATAAATGCTTACATACGTATGATCGAATGCTCACACATGATCAAATATTAAACACATTTCCATGCCCATGGATGCACACGTAACAACATGGTCCAAATACACTTTAAGTTGGATAAATACATCCATCATATTAATTTAAATTTTTAGATGTAAATGAAATTTCCATAATCATTGACAACCAGCACCTTATAGAGTTATTTGAAGTCAGACAAGCCCCTTTGACAGGTTGTATGAATTAAAGTAAGGTAGATTATCTAAGTAGAAAAAAATTCCAAATTTCTGGGCAAAGATTAACAGGCTGTTATGGGCTCATATCGAAGCCAAATGATTCAACCCATATATAAAAATGAAGCCCCTGAACTCTAGTTTACAATGCAAAAATCAAATCTCGAATCAGATATAACTACAGAAAGTTATACCATAAAAATCAAAACAAGACAGATCATGCACTATAGTAAATTATGAAACTTCTTGCAGAATTTAACAAGGCCACTACGGGCTCAATGCGAAGCCAAATAATGCACATAATATATCAAAACAAATATTAAGAAGTTTAGTTTCTGGGGTAATGAACAAAGAACAAATTGAAATTAATTATAGAAAGTTATGCCTAAAAAATTAAAGCATGGTCAGTTTACATGAAAGCAGTGAATTTCAAAAATGGAACATAAATTCACCAGGCTATTACTAGCTCAAATCTCAGTCAAATAGTTCCAATAATATGCCAAAACGAGGCTTTGGATATCAAGTTTTAGATATAAAAAAAACAAATAGATTTCAATTTGGATATATGCACAAAAAATTATAAGCAAAAGAATATAGCAAGGTCAATTCCGAAAAACAAAATTTTAGCAACAACAATACCAAAATGGAAAGTTCTGAAATGAAAGGAAATTGAAGAACTTGCAAGAAATAGAAGGAAAGGAGAAAAAGAATTTGCCTTATATGGTTGATTTTTACTTAGGTCTTTCCAAGTAGTTTGTTCCAAGTTGCTTGGAAGGGTTTGAAGGTATGGAAAGAGGAAATAGGAAGCTCAGGGGTGGCTGCTCTTCCCTCAAAATTTATTTCCCAGATTTTACTTTAGTTTGGCTTAAATACATGCACATATAATTTCATGCTTTAACCCTCCACCGCATAAAATAATTTGGCCTTAACAAATTTAATTAAAATTTATAATATGGATTAACACAATCCACACACAGAAGCCACAATTGTTGACTGTCTCAATTTTGAACTGTACTCCAAGCTTCTAGATGGTCTCATTTGACTCTCTTAATCCTCTAATATACATATACACCTCACATCCGACAACTAATTCTCCCAATTCATCCTTCATTTTCACTTTTCAACCATTCTTGCTATTGACTTCCTACATATTTCCTTGCCTCATGACTTACTTTTCAACTATCCAGATAATCCACATGATTTGACTTTCCAACCATGCCTTTACTAACTCATGAGTTATCATTCCACATATTACAAGACTAATTTGCATAGGTGTTGGGAAGGAAAAGACACATGGATCTACTTACCCAGCTCGTTAGACTCGGGATCGTCAATGGTATTAGTGATTGGCCCAAACTTCAGAGCGACAGAACCATGAGTGCACAGTGCCCATACATTGTGCGCAAAACGAATAATATGTGGTTATGTGGACCCTAGCCGTTACAATTTTATATTGGAATTGGGCTAAGGTAAAAATTATGAACAGGAGTATTGTAAGATTTTTGATAAATTTGGGCCATTCATTGTATAGGGTTTTGGATCGTTCGATACACCCATCTCTACAACAACTACTAGCCTAGCCCTTTGAGACCAGAAGAGTCGTGAACTATAAGGTTCCTCTCTTATATGAGTATAGGTGGGGCCACGCCACTTAAATATTGCACTCTTATGTCGACTAGAGCTATTGTATATATATTCATTATTCTTATCACGTGGTTCTGCTCCTATTTTGTTCTCACTGCATAAATGTGGACCACATGTTTCATAATGATGTTACGTGTAATATATTGCGATATTTATATATATTGTGAAATATGTTTGGTGCTCTTGATTATGTAGGGAAAAGTAAATTATAAGTTGGACCTTTAACCATTTCATATTCATTATTCTTGCCACTTAATTCTGATATTAGTTTATTCTCAGCGCATAAATGTGGGTCACATGTTTCATAATGATGTAAAATATGCATATATATTTCATCTGTTTGAGGATGAGGCTTAGCCTTTCCCTCACCTTTCCCCTATCTGGGTCTCCCTCCTCTTGTAATATAGTGCAAGAAATCAAAAATATATATACATATATATAAACCTATTTGTATTATTAATGAAATTTTTTAATTTTCATTAATAATACAAATTTTTTTATTGTGAATCAAGACTATATATGGGCGTGAATCAAGACTATATATATATATATATATATATATAAACCTAGCCATTTGTGAGCACATAGGCAATTACAGGAAATTTTATGCAATAGAAACAATTGTAGGTAGCTTCATCAGAATTTTTTTAGAAGTGGTAACTTCTAATATAAGTGTAAGATTTCAACTCTAACACGGTCACTTCCATGATTCTAAGTCTACTTAAAGCTAATTTAACATATTTAGTACAAGACAAAACCTTACAATCGTTATGTTGTTTTTCTTCAGTACTCCGTGATTTTGGTATTTTTTTTGTAAGTCCAAAAGCGCATCATCTAAATCCATCAGTGATAAAATTGCATGCATCTTAATCTGTTATAGCAAAAATTTGATATTCTGATCCAATAAAAGAATATCGTACTTCAATGAAACTATTAAATATCCTCACATAATATAAGATAATTTAAATAATAAACCCAACTGAAAAACGGATCAAAACACCAAATCTAGGCCAAATTTGAGCAAGAAACATATCTAAAACTATTGGATTTGTCTAGTGGATCTGGCTGGTCGCGATGGAGTGGGTCAAACTAGATTCAAATAGAGATCTAGGTCTTGGCTGAAGCTTCTTTAATGGCATAAGCAAAGCTTGCAAGCAACGATGGAAGCACTATCGACGAAGACAAAGCGAGGAGTCGACGAGGGTAGGAAACAGATTGGCTGATGAGGAGGCAGACGGTCGACAATTGGCGGCAAATGTTGGGGCGATCAACCAAGAAGAAACCAGATCAACGACTGGAAGAGGAGGTCAAAGGTGAGTGAAGAGGTGGCCAGAGATAGTGGTGGTCGGCTAAGAAGAAAACTATATCGACTGTAAGGGAACTAGTGAACGGCGATGGCGAGGCAATCAGAAGGAACGAAGTAGAGGCAATCCACGTCTGAAACGAGGAATAGAAGTAGTCAACAATCGAACAAAAACGACAACAGCTATTGGATGATGACGGCGCAGTTGACGGTGGTGATGGTGGAAGTGGATGCGATCGACGGCGGCGATAGCTACGGCAGACGACGGTGGTTGTTGTTGCTTCTTGAAACCCAAAGTGAAAGAAAGAAGATGAAAATGATGATGCAGATATGATGATTGTGATATATGCAGTATTATTCTTAATTCTTTCCTATAGGATGATCATCTCTTTTTGATAGTTGGACAAGGCTTAACCTTTCTACCACTGCCAGTATGGTGGACAGTGGTTGAGTGCACTGGGTATAGTGATTAAACTAGAATCTGAGTGCGTCTGATTGTCACTCCCTTTCCTGTTGCTTGTTAGAGTCCTCTTCACTATCTCGCTCTTTTCTCTTCCTCTCTCTATCATCCATCACTCCCATTATTTTAATCACTTTGGTATGGAACACGTATTTATTTGCTCGTACGAATAGATCTGCCAAGGTCTTTGGAGGGGTTTAGTGATAATGATTCTTGGAAGGATGTCAGTCGTGTTCCTTGCATCATAGCGGATACTACCATTCCCACTGCTAAGTCTCAAATTTCAAGAATGGCATTGCGAAATTTGTTCGCATACTGCTGTAGGGTTTCCTAAGTTTCTTGTCGGATGCTAAGGAGGTAGGTTACGTCTTTTTTCTTTCGACTATTGATTACAAAAGCCTTAATAAACTTTGTTCTTAGCTGCTCAAATGAGGAAATGGATGCTTCAGGCAGTCCATTGAACCATGTTCGAGCGTGCTGAGTTAGAGTCAATGAGAATGCCTGACACATAATTTTGTCACCTTTTCCATGAAGCATCAGCAGTGACTCATAACTAATTGTTAAATTCAAATGAGGTTTATATATTGATGTTTTGTGTGCAAAATGTGGCCAATTCGATTATATCAAGATTTTAGATGAAACTAACTAGCTTTATGGAATTTTTTTTTTCTTTTTGTTGGACAATATATCAATGAGGAAGCTAAGAAACATGAAGAGGCTGGCTCTCATTTTAATTTGTTTCAGTGAGTTAATGCAGCAATTTCAATTTTTAGACACCAACTGAATTTAACTGATCACCAAGAGTTTCTTCAGTTTTGCTGTTGTTGCAAGATCTATGCACTTTCAGACAGAGAAAGGAATACAAAGGAAAGAGAAAAACTGATAGCCCATGGGAAAGCTTGAAAAGATGTCCAATATCTGTGTATAAATTTATTTTTCAGAGGAAAGAGCAAGGTGCAAGACAAGGGTGAGATTGTAATTTTGGGTTTCATAATAATGATGTTACGTGCAATCAGTATGCATGTTTTCTTTTGTTTTTAATTTTCATTAATTAATAATACAAAAAAAATTTATTGTGAAATATTCATTTATAATATATATATATATATATATATATATTTAAACTTAGTCATTTCTGAGCACATAGGCATTTACAGGGAATTTTATGCAATAGAAACAATTGTAGGTAGCTTCATCAGAATTTTTTTAGAAGTGGTAACTTCTAAATATATATTTTTTGTGAATATTATTCAATTAAACTAATATAAGTGTGAGATTTCAACTCTTAACATATTCAAAACTTTAAAAAATTACTTATTAAACTTTTAATTTTTCAAAAAATGTTCAACTACTTTAAAAAAAAAAAAGATATTACAAAAATATTTCGGGAATTGAGCAGAAATATATTACAAAAAAAAGAAGATATTATAAAAAAAAAAAAAAATTGTGCCACAAAACCGGAGCATGGTCAGTTTACATGGAAGTAGTGAATTCCAAAATTCACCAGGCTATTATTAGCTCCAAACTCAATCAAACAGCTCCAATAATATGCCAAAACAAGACTTAAGATGTCTAATTTTAGATTAAAAAAAAATGAATTTCAGTTTGTATATATGCACGAAAAGTTATAAGTAAAAGAACACAACAAGGTTGGTTCCGAAAAATAGAATTTCAGCAACAACAATACCAAATGGAAAGGTCTGAAATGAAAGGAAATTGAAGAACTTACAAGAAATAGAAGGAAAGGAGCAGAGGAACTTGCCTTTCATGGTTGATTTTTACTTAGGTCTTGCCCAGTAGTTTGTTCCAAGTTGCTTTGAAGGGTTTGAAGCTTTGGAAAAAGGAAACAGGAAGCTCAGGGCTGGCAGCTCCTCCTCTCAAAATTTATTTCCCAGATTTTACTATAGTTTGGCTTATATATACATGCACATAATTTCATGCTTGAACCCTCCACCACATAAAATAATTTGGCCTTAACAAATTTAATTAAAATTTATAATTTGGATGAACACAATCTACACACATAAGCCCACAATTGTTGACCATCTCAATTTCAACTCTACTTCAAGCTTCTAGATGGTCTCATTTGCCTCCGCGTCACCCGCAATTCCGACAACAAAGCCTACCATGTTGTCGATCCCTCATGGCGACCCCGTTAAGATCATGGAATGTAGCCAACCGGTGAAACTATTACAGCTAAGCAGCTATCTAAAATTTATTCGTTGAATTATTCGATTAATTTTATTCATTTCATTCAAAGATTCATTATCTGTTACGTCCATATGTACAATAATGTGGGTTCAAGTCCGACTTCCATCCATGTTTTCTTTCAATATTCGTCATTTCCACATTGGGCTGTCATTTGTGTATTACTTGGCTCCACGCTGACATATTTCACTGACAATAAAATCAGAGGTTACTTAGCTCGACTTATCTTTTGCTTGACTCTATGATCGCTCTTAGGTCATACTGATCTCTCCCAAGTTGTGCCCGGGGTTCAGACTGAGGCGATCAATCTACACCCAAGCTCATGGGTCTACCCCAGTCTTTAGACCTCAAGTCATCCCGATCTCTCCCTTTAGCCGTGCTCGAGGGTCAGACCAAGCATTTGGTTTGGGTCTACGTGCGGACCATGGGTCGTCCAAATCTCTCCCGAGTCGTGCTCGAGAGTTAGACTGACACTATCAGTCCGCACCCAAGTGCCCAGGTCTATCCCAGCATGCAGACCTCGGGTCATCCCAATCTCTCCCAAGCCATGCTCGAGGGTCAGATCAATGAGGTCAATTCACACCCAAGCACTCGGTTTAGTGTAGGTACTATAGACCAAATTAGATTAGACATGTTGTACATTGACAATTGCTTATTATTGAATAAAGAGTTATTCAATTACACAAGAAGTCATTCTATTAGTTTTTTGTTATTATTGTAATAATCGAATAATATCAAATAGAAGTCCATATGATGTATATTGTGATTAATTTATAAAAATATAAGATAATGCATCACAGTTTGTAGATATCATTAAATGCCCCAAGTCGTAGCAATATTAAGAATGGACATAAACAATTGTGGTAAGACTTGTATGTGTTATGTTTTTACTATCTGATAGCATTGGGGGTCTCACACCCATATGTATGGGGATGCCTAGACCAAGTACATATGTGATCAATATTGGAAAACATGTCACTAGACATGACTCGCCATGAAAATCCATTTTGATTATATATTGATGGAATTCACATACGAGATGGGTGTAACTAATCCTTGGACTTGAGGTTGTCACGGTTATCTTATAAGAAAAGTGGTATGTTTTGATTTCGTTATGATGAGCCTAGACAAAGGCTGCACATGGTTGATCGTTGGGCATATCATAAGGGTTATGGAGATGGGTGTATAACCAATATGGGACTTGTCTATCCCTTAATAAAGGATGATGTATCTAAGGCACCTTCTATGAATATTCACTTTAAATCCATGTCATGGTAAAAGAGATCAATAAGGAGTTATTAATTCAGTTTTTATTGAGTGAGGATATTCAGAGGACTGAAAAAAGCTCATGTGATCGTAATCAAGCAACACACTGCCAGACTTGAGATCACAGAAGATACATTGACGAAAGGATCGAATTACACAGTAACCATGCTAGTGAAAGGTTGTTTACGGATTGTAAATTCTTTTGAATAATTGAGTAGGCATGATGCCTTGCTAGAAGTCAATTTTATCTTATGTGTTAGTATCAATACATTGCTAACATATTCAGAAGCCTAATGAGTCATATGCAAAATGTACGATCCCTGGCTTAAAATAGAAGAACTAACGTATGGTTAAGTGGGACACTTCAACAAGAAGTTGTGTCGTTGTAACTTCTCACGGAAAAAGAATAAATAGACGTAATGACGTTGATTTAACGAGAGGTCGTCATAAAAGAAAGAGTTTCCTAAAATGTCAATTGATTAAATTAAAAAAGAGTTTCTAATTTAATAATTTTGTATATTTGTTAGAGTGGCAAATAGAAAATAATATATATATATTTGGGCTAAATAGAGTATTTGGACCAAATATTAAATTAAATATTATATTTACACTAAATTGGATTTGGACCAAATATTTTATTTAAACTTATTATAATTGGATTTGGGTCTTTTAATTAAGTTTCTACTTGGATTAGGATAAAATCATTTAATTAATTACTAGTTAGATTAGTAAAGCGCCGATCCATATCCATTAAAGTTTAGAAAACCCTAAGAGATCTTGCTCCTCTATAAATACCCCTTTAGGGGTTGCTTAAATGAGGTGTGGGGTTTTTGTGGTGTTGTTTCTCAAGAGTTGAGAAAAATGTTGTCATTCACTCTCTCTCTTTTCCCTTAAAGCATCGATTTGAAACGAAGAGGTTCTTTCCACCCATAAACAAGCCACGAAGAAAAGAAAGAGCTAGCACTCCTAATCCGTTCTCCTCGCTAAAGGGCACATGCCGTGTATCACGAGTTAGAGGACGGACACTTAGACGATTCAAATCTGCAAACAACTCATAAATCTAAATGTTAGATTTATTTTATTATGTATGTGAATGTTTTGATTTCGATATTGATCCAATTGCCGGCATCGACGCAAAGTTTAAATTTTTTAATTACGCTGCTTGCGCCGTAGTGATCTTGATTTACTTTCACTTGGGTCTACCTCAATGTGTGGACCTTGGGTCATCTCGATCTCTCCCCTTAGTCATACACGGGGGTCAGATTGGCACAGTTAGTCCTCACCCAAGTACCCAGGTCTACCCCGGTTTGCGAACCTTGGGTCATCCCGATCTCTCCCAAGTCGTGCCCAGGGGTCAGATTGGCACTGTCAGTCTACACCCAAGCGCCTGGGTTTACCTTGGCATGCAGACCTTGAGTCATCTCGATCTCTCCCAAGCCATGCCCAGGGGTTAAACCAGCACGATTAGTCTGCCCCCAAGCACCCGGGTCTACCCCGGTGGGCGAACCTCGAGTCATCTCGATCTCTCCCAAGCCATGCCCGAGGGTCAGATTGGAGTGGTCAGTCCACCCCCAAGTGCCTGTGTCTACCCTAGCGTACAAACCTCGGGTCATCCCGATCTCTCCCAAGTTGTGCTCAGGGATCAAACCAGCGTGGTTAGTCTGCACCCAAACACCCTGGTCTACCCCCAACGTGCAAACCTCGAGTCATCCTGATCTCTCCTAAGCCCTACTCGGGGGTCAGACTAACCTAGTTAGTTCCCCCCCAAACGCCTGGGTCTACCTCGGTGGGTGGACCTCAGGTTATCCTGATCTCTCCCAAGCTACACCCAGGGGTCAGGTCGACGCGATGAATCTGCCCCCAACCACCTAGGCCTACCCCGACAGGCGGACCTTGGGTGAATTAGATGTCTTTCTATCGTGCCTTGGATCATGCAGGCACGGTCAGTTCGTACCCAAGCGCTTGGGTCTACCCCAACATGCAGACCTGAAGCCACCTCGAGCAACACTAGAAGACATCCTTAGTTGTTCTCCGATTCGGATAAGCTCGGTCAATTCACACATCCCGGGCATGCCACCAACTCAAGGGTTCTCACTCGATCTTGCTTGGATACAAAACAAAAAGTAAAATGAGTTAATGGAGAACTTGAAGCATGGAAATAGACTCAAGCAACAAAATAAAAAACAAATAGAACACCAGATGCGAGTAGCTAAACAAAAAGCATCTCATTAATGTTTGGAGGTTTAAATTACAGGTTTACCGGCTAACTATATAGTAATAACAAATTTCAAAAGGGAAAGCAAAAGTTAGGGACCAGCGGGCCCAGCGACAGGCTCGGCTAACTATGTAACGACCCGCCTCCCAGAGGTGTCGTTAGCAAAGGAGATCCATGAGAATGTCCTCATGTAGTGGCACAGAAGCAGACCTAGATAGCACATGCACATCACAAACACAAATAAAGCCTGGAACAATGGAAGCACAACCATAAAACACATGCATGCATACATAGCCTTCCACCACCACCGTGGTTACATGGTTTATATACACAAAGTCCATACTGGTACAATGCAAAAGGAAAACAAAACAAACCCCCCGTACTCCTAGAGACTTTAGACACCACAGGACTCAATTGGCTGGGGCTGCCTTATACACCATACTACCTGACTAGCGTACTCGATGCCATCCTCGCCCGCGACCTTGGCTTTTCTTTTGCCTGGAATGATGGTAAAACAAGGGTGAGTCACAAGACTCAGCAAGTACATTATTTGCTCATTCTCATCACTAGTCTCAACATTATTCTTTTTATCAACATCCCTTGTAACATGTTCACTACTTACCTCACCAAGTTGTTTACCACTTCTCAATGTCACTGCCTTGACTTCATCTCTTAGATTCACCTTAGTTTTGTTGGGTAATTTACCTTGATCTCTAGGATTTATGCCATTTGATATCTGCCCCAATTGAACCTCTATATTTCTATTGAAACTAGTCATCTGGTTTACTTTTGCCTCCAGCTTTTCAAATCTATCCGCCGTGACATTCGCTAACTTTTCAATTGCCAACTCCCAAGACGGCTTGCTTTCTGGTTGTTGTTGCATCACTCCTTGAGGTCTCGGTTCAAAACCAAGAGGATTGCTAAACCTAGAATTGCTACTGCCGCCCTTATCCCTCCAGGAAAAATTGGGGTGATTTCTCCAACCTGCATTATAACTGTTACAATATTGGTTATTTTTTTGGTTCTACCTGTTAGAATTCAAAAATATACTAAGCTTGATCAACTTGCATACATTCGAAACCCAAGTGAGCATTCTCATACTAATCACAATTACTGGCAAAATTGAAATTAGAATAAATAGCGTTGACATTCCCCAACTTACCAAACATTTTTACTAGATTGTTAACCTTGGCGTTTAACATTTAATGCCATCAACTTCATACATACCTGAGGATTTCTTAGACTTACCTCTCTCAATAAACCATTGATAATTGTTGGAGGTCATTTCTTCAACTAGCTCGTATGCATATTCTGTAGACTTACACATTAGTGCACCCTCTACGACAACATCTATAGTGATTCTAACTTAATGAGATAGACCATTATAGAATGTCTACACAATCAACCAGCCAGGCAGACCATGGTGTGGACACCATCTTTGTAATTCCTTAAACCTTTCCCACGCTTCATGCAAAGATTCACCATCAATTTGTACAAAACTAGTAATATCATTCTTGAGTTTGACAGTCTTACCTGGTGGAAAATACTTACTCGATAATACTTGTGATAAGGCTGTCCATGTGGTAAATGAATTTGGAGCTTTGGAATTCAACTACACCTTAGTTTTATCTCTCAACAAAAAAAGAAACAATCTCAGTCTGATTGCATCATCACTAACGTCGTTCATTTTGATGGTGTCACATATCTCTAAAAAGTTTGCTAAGTGCATATTAGGGTCTTCAATTGGATTTCCACTAAACTGCCTCTGTCGAACCATCTGAATGAGTCATGGTTTGATCTCTAAGTTAGTAGCATTGATTGTTGAGCTCCAACTGGGTTGAGCTCCAACTGGGTTTGGCATGGCACAATCACGAAGCAATCTCTGATTCTGGTTTTGATTGTAATTTTCTACCATGACTGTTACTTGTCATGCTAATCTCGTCTCTTTCTTTATTGCTCAATAGGTTATGTCTATCTCTGGATCAAATGGTTGAATTTTTCCACGATTTCTTGGCATGCACTATTCAACCTACAATGTAAAACAAGACTATATAAGATAGGCAAAATAGTGGTAAACAAATAAAAAATAATAAAAAAATCATAAAAGACAAGGACACTCACAAAAAGTATGTATACAATCTAAATTAATAAAGAAAATTTTTTAATTTGATATTGAAGAATTTTTTCCTCGGTAACGGTGGCAAAAACTTGATCGTCTTAAAATCTACTGCAAGTGTACGGATCGCACAAGTAATATAGTAGTGAGTAAGAATATTATTCCCACAAGAAAATATTTCAAATACCAAATTTTCAAACTTTCTATATTATTTAGACAATCAGTAATTCCAAATTTAATAAAGAATAAAAAAATAATTAAATATAAATTAATTTATTAAATTAATAAAATAAAAATGATTTAGAAGACAATTTGAACCAAAGAAATCACTAGATGTTAATAACTAAGACACATGAATGAACCTATCATTGCAATGCAAATCATAGATTTTTATGCGAATGGATTAGTAAATTAAGTGTGATGGCGAAATCTCTTAATGCATTTGTTACCCTATTCCTAGGTTATAACGATTATATTCTCATTTAATAATTTCCTATATCTCTATGAAAGTTTAATTAAATGAAAATGTATTACAATTTGTGAAATTCCTAACTTATCGGGAAAATCAACACAAAGAAATTGAATTTTATATCTAGCCGATTTTATTTTATGGTATATGGTACTTACAATGCAATCCCCAACCTATCTCCTCTCGATCTCAAGAATAAACATCAAATCATGTAAATAATAATCAATTATTCACAAACATTAAATCCAATACCACACAACTTAACATAATCTAATTTATTTAATCACATAAAATTATAAAAAAAATACACCATCATAGTTTCAGGCAATTCATGACCTTAGTTTAACAAATTAGTTTGTGGCATAATTAATTAAAATTCAAAATAACAATAAAAGCATAGAAGAATTAATTAAATAAAATAAATAAATAAATTTTCTAACTCAGATCTATTTCACATCTGGGTGCTGGATTTGTAGCCAGCACCTCCCTTCTCCTTTAGTTATGTGCGTCGCACTCCCCAAATTTTGCCAATCCAATTTTCTTGTTCTTTGCTTCCGCCGCACCAACCTCTTACATCATTGCCTCCAATTCTTATAATCTTTATTATATATATATATATGGATTCCATGCATGGCTGGTGGCCCTAATACACACGTTCAAGCCACCTCATTTAATGACATAATATATAATATATATACATAATATAATATTTAATATACTATTGATTATATTAACTTTAATATTTATTTTTTATTTATATTATAATATTAATTCTAAAATTAACTTTATAATATCTTTTTTTATCCAAACACCAAGTAGTATTCCTATATGTGGAACTTAGAGAGAAAGAGAACCCTAACCATAGGTATGTATATTTAATTAATTAAATTCATAGACTATACACCTACATATATATAAAATACTAAACGGGCCATGGCCCACGAGTTCCAACATAAGCCTAACGCTAAGTGTACTATATAAACATAACTATATAACTCAACACTCCCTCTCAAGCTGGAGCATATATATCATATGCATTAAGTTTGTTACAAAAATATTCAATTCAAGGACCCCTGAGAAACTTAATGAAGACATCTGCTAACTAGTAATTAGAATTGACAAAATATGTGATAATACAGTCAGATAAAATCTTCTCTCGGATGAAGTGATAATCTACCTCGATATGTTTGGCCCTCTCATGAAAGACTGGATTAGAGACAATATGTAATGCAGCTTGATTGTCGCAAATTAATCTCATCTGTTATATCTCTCCAAACTTGAGCTCTTGAAGCAATTATTTTAACCAAATAAATTCACACGTTGCTAAGGCCATAGCATGATATTCTATCTTTGCACTCGATCTTGCAACAACCTCATGCTTCTTACTTTTCAAAGACTCCAATTAGAACACAATATTCTGAAGTAAATCGTCTATCAGAGGGAGAACCTGTCTAATCAGCGTAAGAATATCTGACTAGTTGAGTATGACCTCTATCCTCATACAATAATCCTCTACTTGAGGCTCCCTTAATATATACATGAGAAATTGAGAATCTAGACTATCGCATCCCAATGGCTATCGGAAGGAGACTGTAAAAACTTACTGTTAACACTAACTGAGAAATAAATGTCAGACCGAGTGATAATGAGATAATTAAGTTTTTCAACTAGCCTGCGGTATCTCTCGGGATCTGCAAGAGGCTTTCCCTATCCTGGTAAAAGCTTTACATTAGGGTCCATAAGAGAATCTATACGTTTACAATCATGCATCCCAGTTTCTTTCAGAATGTTTAACACATACTTTCGCTGAGAGATAACAACACCAGAACTAAACTAAGCAACTTCTATGCCAAGAAAGTACTTAAGTAACCCCAAGTCCTTAGTCTAAAAATGATGGAAAAGATGTTTCTTCAACAGAATAATACCATTCTGATCATCACCTATAATAACAATATCATTCACATAGACAATCAAGTATATACACATTCCCTGTGATGTGTGTTTATAAAAAATAGAATGATCAAACTCACTACGAGTCATACCAAAGTCTTGAATGACAGCACTAAAGCAACCAAACCAGCCTCGAGGAGATTATTTCAACCCATATAGTGAGCAACGGAGTTTACAAACCAACCTAGACTCCCCCTAAGTAACAAACCTAAGAGGTTGCTCCATATAAATCTCTTCCTGAATCTCACCATGTAAGAAGGCATTCTTAATGTTCAGTTGATACAACGGTCAGTGGCGCATAGTTGTTATAGAGAGAAACAAATGCACAGAGGATATCTTAGCGATAGGGGAAAAAATGTCACCATAGTCAAGACCATAAACCTGAGTATACCCCTTAGCAACCAAACAGGCCTTAATGCAATCAACTTGCCCATCAAGACTCACTTTGACAGTATAGATCCACCGACATACGACAAGAGATTTCCTTGGGGGTAAAGGAACTAAATCTCAAGTACTTTCTGAATGCAAAGCAGTCATCTCATCGACCATTACTTGTCACCACCCCGGATCAAAAAATGCCTCACTAACAGTCTTAGGTACAGAAACAGAGAATAAGAAAGACACGAAATCACAAAAAGGAGATGAGAGATGGTGATAGCTAAGAAAATTATAAATGGGGTGAGGATTGCGAGAAGTACGAGTACCTTTCTGAAGGGTAATATGAAGCGAATCTTCAAAAGGTAGGGTCGCAGCAGATGGAGAGACTAAAGCAGGATGTGAGGCAGCAAGAGTCGCTGAAGTAGTAGGAGACACTGGAGAAGGCTCAGTAACAACATCTCCACTGGGATGAGACAGAGGCTGATGATGCCGATGATAACCCTGCAATAGGGTAGAAGAAAGAACAGAGAAAATAAGAGCAGGAGGACTTGAGGGAAGAAGGATTAGCTTAGAAATGGGTTGACACTCGGAGTGAGACAAAGAGTATGAAGGAGATGACTCAAATAAGGTAACATCAGCTAAAAGAAAATAGCAGCAGGTGTCAGGAGAATAACACCGATAACTCTTCTTAAGGTGAGAGTAACAAAGAAAAATGCACTTGATGGATCGAGCAGGCAATTTATCCTGACCAGGAGACAAGTTATGGACAAAGCATGTGGAACCAAAGACACGAGGAGGAAGAAAATATAATGGTTGATTAGGAAACAAGAGAAAGTGAGGAATCTGGTGCTGAAGAATCAAGGAAGGCATCATGTTAATGAGATAGCAAGGAGTGAGAACAACATCAACCTAAAAGCGAAAGGGGACATGATGATGTAGAAGAATAGTGCGAGCAGTTTCAATCAAATGTTTATTTTTATGTTTATCAACCCTATTTTGTTGTGGTATACAAGCACAAGACGATTGATGCAAGATCCCCTGAGAAGACATAAAGGTAGTAAAGGGAATAGGAAAATACTTAAGGACATTGTCACTGCGTAATACTTGAACAGAGATATAGGGTTTGTATTTTGGCTTTGATACTATGTGAAACTTAAAGAGAAATATAACCCTAACTGTGGGTATGTATATTCAATTAATTAAACTCGTAGACTATACACCTACATATATACAAAATACTAAACGGGCCATGGGCTACGAGCTCTTACATAAGATTAACTCTAGGTGTACTATATAAACATAACCGTACAACTTAACACTGTAAAATAACAAAATGTACTAGAAGTTAAATATATGTAAAGGAAACTCAAAACACTAAACAATTCTAGGTAAAATATGTTAGATTTGAAATGCTATGGCACACACCAAGAGGCAGGTATATTGGTATATAAAAAATTATTTTTCTTTAAAAATTCTTTTGATAAAAAAAAGATGTTGTCTATGAAGACCACGGCTTCGTTAAATCTCAAGACCTTGAAATGGCACGATGAGGTATCGATCGTATAAAGACAATCTCGTCTTAACAATAGATAACACAAGATTGAAAAATATGAAATCTTCTTCAATGAAAGATTAAATATATGAATCAAGTGAAGAATATAGAGATGCTTGAAAAGATAAATAAACAAAAGATACAAGCATAAGAGAACACAAGAATTTATAGTTGTTCAGTTTAATCAAGCCTACTCCACTACTTTAGTTCCTCATTAAGGATTTTCAAACATTCAACTAAAACCTCCTACTTAAACCTAGGTAGGCCCTCTAGTTCAAAACTAGGAAATTACAAATCTTTTACTATCAAAGTAGGCCTTCTAGTTATTCAAGTTAGGAAATACAAGGATAAAAGAATAAAAAGAGAATCTAAGAGATGAATATCTTAATTACAATGATCTCTCAATAAAGATACAAGATTTGAATCAAATGAAACAAATTTAATACAAAGTCTTTGAGAGAGAAAAATACAACAATGAAACACAAAATAATGAATCAACACTTTGGAGCATTTAGAAATATCACTTTACTTCATTCCGATCTATTAGTCTTCTCTAGATCATTCTTGATATAATTTATAGGTATCTCATAAGGTTTAAGAAGAATATACTCATTTCTACCTGTTTGGAGCCGTTGAGATTTGAAAAAATAGTCAATAGAAGCTTTCTCCAAATCAATCTGTTGACAGAGTTTAATGTTAGAGATTCTGTTTATCGATAGAATGGAGAGCTTTTGCAAACTGGAATTTTCAGATTTAATATATATATATATATATATCAGTTTGTGCCCCCACGAAATGGGGAGCTTGCAGATGGGATGGCAGCGCATGAGCACTAAGTGCTTTGGGCTGTTGGAGCGTGTAGGGATCGAATCTTTCTTACTACCCACTTTGATTTTGTTCTTATAATATACAGAAGATTGTATATAAATATATATATATATATAAATTCCTTATGTAACGAAATTCCTGCAGCTCTCTTGGTTCCTTACTTTTGGATAGGATGCTTGGGATTTGCTGTGACAAGAGATCAATTCCCATTGGCAGCACACTTCAACTATTTTTTATTTTAGCTTTTTGAAATTTGTTTTCGAAACAATAAAAATATAATTACATTTCAAATATCATCAAGAAATATTACTACAAGATTTTTTACATTAGATTGATGAAACTAATTTTCATTCAACATTTTTATATCATTTAAAACATAATATTTCAAATGCCATTAAAAAATTTATCACAAGATAATTTGGCATTGGATTTAATTTTCATCCAATAAATTTGAACAAATAGAAATATAATACTTCAAATACCATCAAGAAATTCATAATAAGATTTTTTGACATTTAATTGTGTGATGAAATTAATTTATTTTGATGCTTAATAAATCATATAAAAAAAATTTAGAATACCAAGTTAATAATCATAACAAAATTACTTCATCATCAAAAAAATAATTATTTTTCACCATTGAAATGCAATTGGATTTTTGTCATTAAAGATTTTCATCATTAAAATTATAGATCATTTGCCTTTCATTTTAATAAAACACTTGAAATTGATTTTTGTTTGAAAACTATATTCTTGACAAATGAATTGGGAGATAAATCAATTTTATTTTTCATCATCAAAATCAAACACAAGAGTAAAATATCAAAACACATATAACATACTAAAAATACTACTCAATTATAATCATAATTGTGTGAATAAATTCTCACATCAACAGACCACCAGATTTTGACCCTCCATCGTCTCGAGCACTTCGTCTGATCAACTCTTTAGACCGAAAAGAACAAGAGGCAATAAGTATGATGTGCAAAATGTTTTTTAATATATAAAAGTTCTCAAGTACATTTAACTTTATATTATATTTATATTTTATAATGTAATTGTTTCATTTTGGAAAGAAATAAATGAAAAATGCCAATACATCATATTATAATTGTGTTCTTGTCTTCTTTCACATATCACATAGTTAGCTACATATGTTAATTAAGGATAGGCAATTGTTTTTTTTTTTTTTAAGAGATGTGGTTAAAATTTTTTCATGTGGACTCACCTAATAACTTAATATTTTAGGCCGATTAGTTCTTTGACATGGCACCGATGACCAGTATGTATTCTAGAAAAAGATTATATTCTAGTATATATAATTAAGACCAATCATATACAATAATTAAGTTTTGCTAGAAAATAAGCAAAACTTACTTTTTTTATTCATATATAAACTTCTTTATTCATATATAAACATAAAAAAGCATTACACACTTTCACACTAGATCAAGAACCAACCTCAATAAGAGGTAAACTTACACACACAAAATATACTACAACATCACCACCAAAGCATATTAATTAATAACATGAAATTATTCATTTAGTTATTTATAGACCTTATTCATGTTATGTTATGCTACCTCCACCATTGGGTTTGCATAAGGGTACTTTCCTTCATTATTTGCTTCCATATTCCACCCACTGATTCGTGAAAAATTGTAATATTTGATCATACCAATTGCTTCAACCGCCTGTACTTCATTGGTAATTTTTGTATCGGCACTTGGAGGGTCGAATTTATAAGTAGGATCTGCATCTTTATGTAACAATTCTTGAGAAATTTTTCCCCACGAGTTTTGTTGTGCTATCACCCATGTAGGAGGATACCCTGACGCATTGGTTAGAAATGTAGAGATAGATCTAAATCTCATTGATTCAGATATCATCTGAATCACAATGGTCAATCCCTTAGCCCTTGTTTGAGTATCAGTGGAGGTAGCAAGGTCGCTCACAGCTGTTTTGAGTTGCTCCTTACCAAGGGCTATCTTCTCTCTATCTGCGCCTGCTTTTTTTGCCAAACTAGGGTAGCTACCGTCGTAACCCAGAAAGGTGGATCCATTGATTAGATGAGTTGGACTAAAATCGTTAAATTCAAACCATTGATTATTGGCATTTTTGTAGCCGACCAAATAGATGTTTTCTCGCCGAAGCCTTAACGTAACCTCACTAGATGTGGGAAGACTTAATATGACATCAAAAAATTTATTGGGTATTACCCCTTCCACTTCAGGATAAAGTACAGGACGACCGTGTGAAGTTGTATACCTTAGTTGTTCTTTTTCTCGAAGAGACTGGATGAATTTCTCATAACTTGCCCAATTGTTGAGGTTGAATGTCACATTGAATTGCACCTCTCCGTATTTTTGGAACAACGAAAGAACATCGCTTTGCTGATAAACGCTTGGAGAATTCACTGATCCTGCAATTTTCAATACAGGAAGAATCCAAGTCCAAAGACTTGTAATATAGAAAAACACAAAATATGAAATACGAAATTCCATAATTTTACACTCTCTTCTAACACACAAGATAACTTCTCTTTTTCACTAATAAGAGTTGTGAGATGAAGCCTAACCCCTCCTCCCCTTTATATATACATATGTGATGGGAATAAGAGCATGTGATATCTCTAAATGGACATGCTTCTCTTTGGTGACGAGAAAGCCGTACGTGTGGTTCAAAACCTACACGTCAGCTGCCTTGATGTATATTCTATACTATACGACCATTCAACAATATCAATCATCTTCTAGCATGCAAAAACTGTCACGAAACAAGTGGCTGATGGCTGATGGCTGATGGTGTGGGTATCCATAATTCATTATTATTATAATTTTAAATATAATTTTCAAGGCAGCCCATAATTGTTGGGCACCTGCCCTAGTTCTAATAATGACTTGGCATAATTTCATTCGTTTATATTTCATTACCAATTCAATTAATTTTTGAAATTTTTATTTTAAATATTTGTGCATGATCATAAAATATTTTAAGGAGAATGAAATTATCTCAAGTCTAATTTGTCAAGGAGAGGTAGGCTGGGGTATGGCCTAGTCTAACCCTCCAAAAAAAAAAATAAAATAAAATTTAGAGAAAAAACATTTAATAATACTTTTTTTAGAATTTTAAGTTCACTTATAAAAAAAAAATTATATGTCAATCTTTTGTTTTTCAAGAAAAAAACGACAAGAAAAGTCACTTTTCACTTATTATATATTAATATCAAATAGAGCCAGCAGCCAAAAACCACAGTCCAGAGGGGGAAAAAACACATAGGAAAGAAATCAACAGAGTGAAAAAATAAAAAAAAAAAGACAGAAAAAAATCACCAAAGTGGTTGTTGGTGAGGGGTCCTATCCAACGCCTAATTTATGTGCATTGAGACAAACCAGAAATGACAAATGAGACACGAATTTCTTCAAAATTATTGATGTTTTTACCATTAGTAATAATGGAGACACGACTTCCTCATTAGTAATTATGGAGACATGGTCCAAAAAAATAAAAATAATAATTTAGACAAAAATTGCCAACTTAACGTACTTTTTTTTTATAAAAAATTAATAATAGAAATACCCTTTGTTAGCCAAATAGAAATACCACTACAAGAATTTCGGGATTTAGCGACGGAATATTTCCGTCGCTAAATCCAAAATTCCGTCGCAAAATATGTTTAGCGACGGATTAGCGACGGAAATTTTCCGTCGCTAAATCCTGCGTCGCTAAATTATATTTGCGACGGATCCGTCGCTATTTTAGCGACGTCTTAGCGACGGAAATATTTTCGTCGCTAAGTGTATTTTTTAAAAAATTTGCGACGGAATATTTCCGTCGCAATATTTTTAAAAAAAATTAAATTTAATATTATTTTTTATTAGCGACAGAAAATTCCGTCGCTATTTATTTTTTAAAAAAATATTTAAAATATAGCGACGGAATATTCCGTCGCTAATTAAAAAATAAGAATTTTTTTTAAAAAAAAAAATTTGCGACGGAATATTTCCATCGCAATATTTTTTTTAAAAAAATAAATTTAATATTATTTTTTATTAGCGACGGAAAATTCCGTCACTATTATTTTTTAAAAAAATAATTAAAATATAGCGACGGAATATTCCGTCGCTAATGAAAAAAAAAATAATTTTTTATTTTTTTAAATTCTGCGACGGAATAATTCTGTCGCAATATTTAAAAAAAAAAAATAAATTTAATATTATTTTTTATTAGCGACGGAATTTTCCGTCGCTATTATTTTTTAAAAAAAATATTTAAAATATAGCGACGGAATATTCCGTCGCTAATTAAAAAATAAGAATTTTTTATTTTTTAAAAATTCTGTGAATTTTTTTAAAAAAAAGAAATTCCTTTTTGAAATTTATTAAATTAATTATAGCTATGGAATTTTCCGTCGCTGATGTAAATTAAAAAAATTAAATAATATATTAAAAATTTGTTGCGACGGAATAATTCCGTCGCAATAAATTAATTTTTTTTAAATTTTAGCGACACAACTTGTTTCCGTCGCTAAATTTATACATTTTTTTAATTTTATTTTAATTTAATTATTTAATTTTAAAATTTATTTATAATTATTTATTAAACAAATTATATAAAAATTTCAAAATTTATATTTATAATATAAAAATTAATATTCAAACAAGATACTAATAATTGTCTATTGCATGCTAATATAATTGTCTATTACATACCAATCCTTACATAAAAATAACTACAAAAACTAATCATCTAAATCATCATCAACATTATGCTCAGGTTGATGAGTTGATTGTGGCTGAGAAGAAGAAGGAACAATACCACGAGTAGATGCAGTAAGTTGTTCAATCAAGAATCGCATCTCAAACATCTGTCGTCGAACATCGCCCAGCTCATGAGCCTGCAAATTAATCTGCTCCGCCTGCGAATTTATCCGCTCTGCGTGTGAATTTATCTGCTCCGCCTGCGAATTTATCTGCTCTGACTGCACTTTTAATTTCTCTATCATTTCTTGTATAACTGGGTTTTCATTAAAACCAGATGAGACAGAGGATGAGCTGCCAACATCAGAAAATTTTGATTGGGATAAAGATCCCGTGCCATAAATCCTCTTCTTCTTATTTTTCCCCCCAGCAGCCTGGATGAATATCTGATCGCAATCTGGCTGCTGAGGCTCCTCAGACCCTTCATTTGGTTGAGTTGCTTGCTCTAACAACTGTCCATACATTTCCTACAACAGTTTAATGAAGAAAATAAAATAAATCAATTATGAATATTAAAACTTATATTAATTATAAAAATGATATTACATGCAATTAAAAAATACTTACAGCAACACTCGAAGAACGTCTGTCGACATATACCATCTGTCCTTCCTCAGATTTTTTAGAATGAGTTTGTTCAAACAATTCAATCAGTGTAGGCTCTCTCCCAAACTCATGTGTCTAAAAAAAATGATATAAAATTAACCATGTTAATAAAAAAAATTAAATATTAAATAATTAAATAAATTAAATTTCTCACCATTCGTCTTTTATGCTCTGCTGAAGATATAGAACCTCCAGTATGACGGGAAGGACCAGCCCCAAGGCCACCTGTCTCACTCAAACGGTTCAGCGATGCTTGTGCAGACCGTTTCTTAAAAGTTTCATCTTATTCCCATTTCTGCATCCAGCTATCCCAAACATCATCTGGCACAAAGATTGGTTTTCCATTGGCATGCCACTTACGAATGTTGTCGATATATCGTTTCGCTGCTTTTTGTGCCCACTCTCTTCTCACCAATGCATCAATTGCAGGATCCCACTGAAAAATTTTCTGTAAAATAAAAAAAAAGATTAAATAATTTAAACATTTCTACATTAATAATTGAAATATATATATTATTAATTTAAATTTAATACCGCAAATTCATCCCAATACATGCCCTTTATCTCCGAAGGCACTTCTTTCCAAACATGACCTTCTTTATGAAGACGTTTCTTGAAGATTGTCGATATAATATGGGAGATATTTATTGTACGACAAAAGATGCTCCTGTATACAAAAAATAATAATTAGTATAAAAATTAATACATGTCATAATGTGAAAAAAAATAAAAAAAAATTAAAATTACCCATCGCCGTCTTGCTCTATAACATGTAATGAGTCCGATGTAAAATGACTGTCAGTCGAGTGATGAGATGATGAATGTACTGGTGACTCTGCAGGAAGGGTCGGTGAAGAAGCAACTACAGGAGTAGCAACAGGAGATGCTGATGGGAAGGAGGCCGGTGAAATATCTCCCGAAATATATGGTGCTGCAGTAGATGACGTGGAAGCAGCAGTAGACCCAGACGAGTCAAGTCTAGAACCACTGCGTCCTGCACGAAATCGTCCTCTAACACCTGTCATCTATATATATTATAACGAAAATGCCGTCAAAATTTTTCCCCGCCCATTTCCACTTTCTATTTCGATATTTTATTATATTTTATTTATTTTTTCTTACCCAAAATAAAATTTTTATAAATCATTAATTAAATATAAGTTTGTTGAAAACGTGTAGTTCTTGAAACCTGTAGATGGTTTTTTCATAATTAAATAGTATTTGAAGAATGTATAAACATGTTAGTATATAAAGAAGTAAGATCTAATCAATATTATTAATTTTTAAATTTTTAAATAATAACATAAAATTTTAATTAAAATAAATTACAAAAAAATGATACTTTTTTAAATCAACAAAAATCTTGAGATATCAAGTAATACCGTCAAATACCGACTACCAAGTAATTTTTTTTAAAAAATAAATTTAATTTTTTATTTTATTTCCTATAATTTACCTCTCATTCTCTCTCAATAAAGCCACTATTCAAAACTCTAAAACCCTTAATGAATTTCAGAACCATGCAAAAAATAATACAAATCTTATATATGTTTAAGTTATTACTTAATTTTAAAAAATAATTAGTTTGTAGGTTATGTTAATTTAGTTATTTAGGTAAAATTGAATTATTTTAAATAAATTATTTAAGTTATTTTGACAAAATTAATATTTGTATAAGCTATTTATATTTATCATATGTTGTCATGTTTTTTTTGAAAATTTTATTATATTTTATATTTTAATTATTTATGTTACTAATTTATTATATGTTGTCATATTATTTATTATTAAGTATAAACTATTTATATTTATCATATGTTAAATTAGTTATTAGTTTGTGAAAAATGTGTAGTTTTGAAATTTGTAGACTGTAGATAGAATTTATGATTGTGAAGTTACTAATTTTAAACAAATTCAATATATATGAATTTTCGTGCATCGCACGGGAGGTGAATTAATACCTATAATGAAATAAATCAATTAACAAAATCAATATCATTAATAATTAAACATAAGTATTTAAATCATAAAATTCACCTCTAATCACTATCATATAAGTCTACATCTGTGTCATTAGATTCTAAGTCGTCATCAGAATCTAATTGAAGAACTTGTTCATCCTCTGATTCAGAATCATATTCAGAGTCTGATCGCAAGACTTGCTCATTATACGATTCAGACTTATCTTCAGAATCAGATCTCAAAATTTGCTCATCATTCAACTCTGGGGCTTCATCAAATTCTGATTCCATAACTGGCTCATCATTTAAATCAACGTGGTCACCATCATTCACTGTCTCAAGGATTTGGACATCATCAACTGCGATATCGTGTAGTTCCACGTTATCCTCTTGGTAAGGCAACGCTTCACGTGGAAGAGTCGCCTCTTGATTATTAAAAGATTGTGGAACCTCTACTGTGAACCTTGGTTTGACTTTTGTTACAACCAACCAATCGCTTTTGTTACGCCTCAAGCTTGGATATTCGCAAAAATATACTTGAATTGCTTGAGAAGCTAATACAAATTGCTCGTTTGTATTCCATTTCTTCTTTTCATTGACCTCGACGATCTTATATGCATGATGAATCTTCACCCCCTCGTTCAAAGTTGGAATAAACCAATCACCCTTGAACAATATAACTTTCTTGAATGACGATACTGAAGGATACTCAAGTTCGATAATCTCTGTTATCCGACCATAATAGTCATTCTCGGGATCATCGTAGTTGGATCCTTTAACGCACATGCCACTATTCATAGTGCCTTTATTCGAACCATAGCTAATCGTGTGAAATTTAAATCCATTAACAAAGCAGCCAGGGTACGTTGTAACAGTGTTAAAAGGTCCTTTTGCGAGATCCCTTATGTATGAATTTGTCACATTGTTCGTAGGATCGCGAACCTATTAAATAAGACAGATATATAAGAAATAATTATATAAGAAATTGAGTGAAATTAATATTTTAATTAATCAACTCACATAATTATGAAACCAAGAAGGGAATTCCTTATTTGTTAATTGTTCAATGATGTGGTCCCCAATGCCGAGATTACGTTGCCTTAGCTCAGCATCGTAAATTCTTGAAAAATTAAAAAAAATAAAAATAACTACATTAGACTATTCAATTTAAATATAATTTAAAAATTAACAACAATTAATTAGCAAAATCTTACTGCAGATACGGTTCAACTTCTGGACAATTCATCAAAATATATCTGTGTGCAACATCATATTCTTCACCGAATAACATTCGTGACTTTTTACATCCAAATGGTCGACAAGGATGCTTGAAAATTGATAACTTCCCCTCCTGGTCATCCCCTTCATTTACAACACCAGCATCGTTACGCGGCACTCGTGTATGCCTTGTAACAACATGGTCCTCAAAGTAATGAGAACACAACAATGACGCTTCTTCCACAACGTATGAATTAGAAATAGAGCCTTCCACTCGAGCTTTATTTCTAACTGTTTTCTTCAACTTTCCAAGGTATCTATATAAAATGTATATAGTAATTAGAAAAGTGAACTACAAAATAAATATGTTTCTTATAAAATAGGAAAAAAAAATTATCAATATAATAAATAGTACCTTTCAAACGGATACATCCATCGATATTGAACTGGACCTGCTATCCTTGCTTCATAAGCCAAATGGACTGGAAGATGCTCCATAGAGTCAAAGAAACTTGGAGGGAATATAAGCTCCAACTTGCACAAAGTGATGGGGATGTCGTTCTCTAATTTCATCATATGCTCACTTTTAATAGTGGTCGATGTCAAATCTTTGAAGAAAAGACTCAACTCAGTCAATGCCTCCCATACTTTTTGCGGTAGTAATTCTCGAAATGCAATGGGCACCAACCTTTGCATGAACACATGACAATCGTGACTTTTCATCCCAAACAACTTAAGGTTCTTTGTATCAACACATCTAGCCATGTTCGACACATACCCATCAGGAAATTTTAAATTTTTTACCCACGCACACATGACAGCTTTTTCTTTCTTGTTCAGAGTAAAAGTTGATTGAGTAATGCGGCGACAATATTGATTCAACTCTTCTCTCGACTTCACTGTGTCCTTAGTTTTGCCCGGTACATTCATCACTGTATTGAACACATTTTCGAACACGTTTTTCTCTATATGCATAACATCCAAATTGTGTCTAATAAGTTGAGTTTTCTAATAAGGCAAATCTCAAAAAATGCTCTTACTCTTCCAACCACTACCATGACTGTTATCCGCATTCGTCTGTGCAGCATTGGGTTGTGTCGCCTTCACTAAACCCAACTCGTCCAAGGAAGCAAGTATCTCAGGTCCAGACAGTACAGGAGGTGGTGTTTTTTTTACCAAAGTATTTTTGCGAAATCCATACCTATTCCGTCGATACGGATGATCTCGGTGCAAGAATTTTCGATGGTTATCAAACCATGAAATCTTTCGACTCTTTGACAGGTAAAATGCGTCCGAGTGAATCGTGTAATAAGGACATGCCAGCTTTCCTGCCGTGCTATACCCCGAGAGCATTGAATATGCGGGAAAATCACTAATGGTCCACATCAAAGCCGCTCTCAGTTGGAAATTTTGTTTCAATGAGATATCATATGCATGCACACCAACATCCCACAAATGTTTCAACTCTGCAATAAGGGGTTGTAAGAAAACATCAAGTTTTGCCTTAGGATTCTCTGGTCCTGGCACTAGCACTGTTAAGAACATTGTTGTATCCTTCATACACATCCAGGGTGGTAAATTATACACCGTAACAATGACAGGCCAACAAGAATATTGCTTCCCAGATTGACCAAACGGCTGAAACCCATCAGTACAAAGACCAAGTCTGACATTCCTTTTCTCTGCAGCAAATTCCTTATGAGTCTGGTTAAAATGAATCCACGCAGGAGAATCCGACGGATGACGCATGACGCATGACGCATGACGCCATCTTCGACCACATGATCTACGTGCCACCTCATTTCTGCTGCTGTTGAATTGGATGCATACAATCTCAAAAGCCGAGGAGTTAAAGGAAAATAATGCATCTTCTTATAAGGAACACAAGTTTTTTGTCGTTTGCTACTGTCAGCTTGATCAACTTGCTTGTATCGATTCTCATGACAAAACTTGCAGACTGTTAAATCACTGTCATCACCCCAAAAAATCATACAGTTATTTCTACAACAATCAATTTTCTCAACAGGAAGGCCCAACCCTCGAACCAATTTTTTAGTACTGTAAAAATTATCAATCACCGTATTAGGTTCAGGAAGAACCTCCTTAAGTAATTCACAAAGTTGATTAAATCCCCTCTCAGATAAATGGTGTTCTGACTTAAAGCTAAGCAATCTAGAAACAAGCGACAACTACGTATGCTTTCGACAACCAGGATATAACTCTTTTTTTTGCAGCACTAAGCATGTCATAGAATGCTTGAGCTTCCGGATTTGGAGGTTCTTCTTCCATATTCGGATTGAAATCAGGCCCAGCAGCATCCATTACCATAGTCTCAAATAAGTTGCTTGGCTCTGCTTCAAGCGTTGATGCTGAGTAAGACATATCGACTGAATCTACCGTAGCAATAACTTCCCCATGAAGTGTCCACTCATAATACCCCGGTACGAAACCTTTGGTGAGCAAGTGACTTGTCACGGTATCCTGGTCATGAAAAGCCGTGTTCCTACACTTTGGTTTATTACAAGGACATTTAATCTTATTCCCATCCATCCACTCTGGTTGACTCTTAGCAAAATTAACAAACTTCTCAACACCCTTGATAAATTCCGTAGAAACATAACCATCTGAGTTACGCCTGATATACATCCACTGACGATCTGATCTCATTTTTTTCCTGTACCATTAAATAATAAAAAATTACTAAATGATAATTATAATATTTTTTTATTTGAGTTGTTTTAATATTATTCCACTGAACTACTCCTTATAACTCCTCCTTAAAATTTGAAGGTTATGACCTATCCCATCCGGAAATGAATCGTGATATGACCACTAGCGGACGCATTTACTCACGATACGAAATTTCGGCAGCATCTCAGCGCAGTTCTCCAGATGCACGATAAAGATTATGTGTTGATTCATACAAGTTAAACTCAATTTGAGTTAATTGCATGAATCAAAACATATTCCTATCTGCAACCAGAGAACAACAAGAAATGCTACTGAATTTTCGTACCATGCATGAGTAAATTAATGCGTATTCGCTGGGCACACAACACGATACCAAATTTCCAGACTGTCCAACTGGACAATTCAGTGATCTCCTCGCTCCATCGAGGAAGTCACCGAACGGGAATCTAAGGTTAAGTTCCAACCAATTTAATTAAATACCTAAAAAATATTTAATTAATTATATTTTTTATTTAATATAATTTTTAGAGAAAATTCGACAAAGTCTCCCCTATAAATGGACTATACCCTATGTAAGAAAAAAAAAAACACAAAAATTTAACACTTCAATACATGCAACATCATCAATTCTCAACGCAACATCATCAATTCTCAACACGTCATACACTTCATAATCATCCAATAAAATAAATAAATTCAATAAACAAGAACTAAACAAGCTTTAACTGAAACTTAAATGTCAACAAGGGAAAAGTTATGTTTATTTGTTTAGTTCATTTATTGTTATTCATTTATTAGTTCAATGTTTATTTATTTGTTTATAATTATTCATTTAGTTTACTGTTATTCATTTAGTTTATTTAATTGTTCAATGTTTAGTTTAATGTATTTAATTTAAATTTAGTTTAGTTTAGTTTATGTTATGTGTATTTGATTATTTGGAGTTTGGTTAATTTACTGATTATTTATGTGTATAATTTAGTTTAAGTTAATTTACTGATTATTTTTAGTGTTTAGTTTAATTATTCATTTAGTTTAGTTTACTGTTCAAATTGTTAATGTATTTAATTTTAAATTTAGTTTAGTTTTGTTTTAATTTAGTTTATTTAGTTGTTTTCTGTATTTAGTTTAGATTTACTGTTTATTTAGTTTAATTTAGTGTTTATTTAGTTTAGTTTACAAATATGTGTGTATTACACGTGTGTATTTTAATTTAGTGTTTTATTTAATTTAGTGTATTTTAATTTGTATTTAGTGTTAGTTTAGTGTAAATTAATTTAGTGTTAATTTAATTTAGTTTAATTTAGTGTTAATTTAATTTAATTTAGTGTTAGTTTAGTGTAAATTAATTTAGTGTTAATTTAATTTAGTTTAGTTTATGTAAACAAATATGTGTGTTAATTTATGTACATTTCATTATTTCTATCCTATTATTTTGTGTATTTTTTATAGTGTTTTATGTTTTGTGTACATTTGATATTTTAAAATGTTAGTGTATTAATTTAGTGTATTATATAGATATACACGTGTGTGTGTTAATTTAGTTTAGTGTAAATTCATTTAGTGTTAATTTAATTTAGTTTCGTTTATTAATTTAATTTAGTTTAGTATAAATTAATTTAGTGTTAATTTAATTTAGTTTCGTTTATTAATTTAGTGTATTTCATTTAGTATATGTGTATTTGATAATTTGATTATTCATTATGTACATTTGATTTAGTGTATTTTTTGTACATTTGATATTTACACATATATATTTGATGTTATTTTGTTGGTGTGCCAATTTTTTATACAATAACTTTAATTTTGTTGGTGTACATTTGATTTAGTTTTTATTCAGAATTTTGTTAGTTTTAATATAAATATTATTTACTAGTATATTAATATAATACAAATACAACACATTAATATACTGATATAAAATATATCAATATTTTATATATTTATATTAATATAATATAAATACAACACATTAATACATTGCAAAACTGTGCAAGTGAGCATTCAAATATCATTTTCATTAAAAATATAAATAGTAAATTACATTATTAACATATATGTTGTTGTCATTATATTTTCATTAAATATAAAAATACAAGTACTTAAAATTAATGATAATAATTCTATTGTTGTCTTTTAACTGAGATTTTAAAAATAAATATTTATATCATATCTTGTCATATTATAAAATAAAAAATTTAACAATTTTAGCATCAACAATTAAATATTCAATCACATTCAACTATTTCGGCCACAATTAACATATCTCAACCACAACAATTCCTAATTAAGTAAAGTAGTCAATTAACAATCAGCAAAAAAACCTAAAATCATAATTGCTAAACTCATTATAATAGGTATTAAATTAGCCAAAATAAAATATAAATACACATTAAATAGAACATAATCAAATAAATTAACTTACCTCTAATCTTTTGATTTCTAGAGTATGAAGGGATGCCCACTGGCCACTGATTATCTGCCAAGAACAAGAATACAATACCAATATTAAAATTAACAAAATAGGTGAGCCAGTGATTATCTCCCCAACTACCAATATAAATACAATACCAAGATATGATATAAATACCAATATAAATACCAATATAAATACCACTGATTATCTCCCCAACTACCAACTGAGAGAGCCGCGAGAGGCGAGGGTGAGGGTGAGCCGCGAGAGGCGAGGGAGAGGACGAGGCAGCAGGTGGCGAGGGAGAGGAAGAGGCAGCGGGTGGCGAGGGAGAGGAAGAGGCAGCGAGGGTGAGCCAGTGAGCGAGGGAGGGCTAGCCAGTGAGCGAGGGCGAGGGAAAGGGCGAGCTGCGAGAGGCGAGAGCGAGGGCGCGCGAGGCAGCCGGTGAGGGCGAAGGCGAGGGCGAGCTGCGAGAGGCTAGAGCGAGGGCGAGCGGGTGAGAGTGAGCGAGGGCGAGGGCGAGCTGCAACAGGCGAGAGCGAGGGCGAGCCGGTGAGGTCGAGCTAGTGAGAGTGAGCGAGGGCGAGGGCGAGCTGCGACAGGGGCGAGAGCGAGGGAGACGCTGAAGGGAGAAGAGGGAAAGACAGAAGAGGGAAAAAGAGAAAGAGAGGGCGCGGGGCAGGGTTTTATGGGGGGAAGGGAAAGAGGAGGGGGGAACAGGGTTTTACGGGGGGGAGGGAAATTAAGGCGGGGAGGGAAAATACGGGGGGGGAAATTATTAATAATTATTAAATAATTTTATTAATAATTTATTATAATCATTTAAAATATCATAATAAAATTATTTAAATCATTGCATTTTAAATTAATATTAATTTAAAAAATACTTATATTATAAATCTAATAATTATAATAAATTAATTTGATATATTATAAATATTACTTTAATAAAAAATTCATAAAAGATAAAAAAAATTCAAAAATTTTGTAACAATATTCTTTATATATTTTGAATTTTGATTAGTCTTTAATTTTTTAAAGAAGAAAATTTTGATTATTTTCTCTTTTATATATAAAGAGTTTCCCTCAATTATCGAATTATCGAATTAATCAAAGTTAATTAAAATTGAATTAAACTAATCAAAAATCAAATTGAATTGAGAAATTAAATTGAATTTAGTTTAATCAAAATAAATATATTCATTGTATTAAATTTTAATTATCGAATTAATCAAAAATTAACAAATTGAATTGAGAAATTAAACTAAACTAACTTGACAGATTAAACCCAATAAACAAAATTAACTAACAATAATGTTTTATACATAATGTTTTATACATAACACTTAAACTTCAAAAATAAAAATTAACCTTCTATAGTTTTTTTATAGTATAACTATTAAGGGAGAAAACCATTATTCCATATTTTAATCTAAAAACTATTTTGAACTTATCTTCATACTTATTTATCTTCATACTTATTTATCCTCTTCATTTTAACAAGCACTACATAAATATTTTATTATATATTTTATTTTTTATTATTTATTATGAATGACTTAATTATACATTTAATTATTTCATTTTTATATAATTCTTCAAATTATAGAGAATAAGACATTGTTAAGATAGCTCATAAACTATTTTCTATATATGTAATCCCTCGATATTGTTTTATTTTTATTTGTATGCACGTGAAATATATTAATTGATGTATTTAGAATTTAGTAATATTATGATTTTTAAATTTAATATATTTATCTAAATTTTATAAATTAATTTTTTTATATTCATCTCATGTTTAAATGTATATATTTAATTATATATACATTAATATATTTAATTTCTTATAGATTTTAATATTTATAAATTTAAATACTTATAAATTCATTAAATAATAAATAAAAATTAAATTTAGTGATGGATTGAAAGTTCCGTCTCTATTCCAGCAATGGACTCGGTCAATCCGTCACTAAATTTATTTATTTATTTTTTATTATTTCATTTTGTATTAAATTTTAATTTGTTATTTCTAAAATTTGTGACGAAAAAACTTTTCGTCTCTATATTTGAAAATCAAAAAATTTATAATTAAAATTTAATTTTTTAGCAATAAAAATAGTTTTGCCTCACAAAAAGTAGTGACAGAATTTATTATTTTTTTAAATTTAAACTAATATTAATTTTTTTTCATTTTGAACTTTAGGGACATAATTTATTTCCATCTCTAATATTTGAGACGGAAGATAAATTTTGTTGCTAAAATTAACGATAGAAAATAAATTCTATCTCTATCTAAAATGTATTTTTTATTTTTTTTATTATTAAAACTATTATTAAAATAAATTCTCGGCCCACCTCATTTATTTATTTTAATATTTTAATTATATAAAAAATAATATAACTTATAAAAATAATATTAATAATTATTTAATTGATAAAAATAATATATTTTAAATAAAATTTTATTATTAAATCATTTTTTAAAATCTTGCAGTAATTATTTAAAATGTGATGATAAAATAATTTAAATTATTGTATTTTAAATTAATATTTATTTAAAAATTAATTTAAAAAATTAATTTGATAAATTGAATTATTTATTAATTATTTTTTTTATAAATAAAAATTATGTTAAACGAAATGTACATAACATCTATATATTTTTAGGGTAATTTTCGAGTTTCATAAAAAAATTTAAAAAAAAAAATTCAAAACATTCACCGAACTTAGGATTCTCAATTATAGAATAGAACAATACTAATGACAGAACCCATCTGATCAACATAGTAAGTTTTAGATTGTTGAATTTCATCTATAATTTAGAGACAAAATTAGAAAGGACAAATAATAAATAGATATATTTATTTTTTTCTTGATCAACATTAATATTTTACACATAACACTTATATTAGATAGTGACATATAATATTGTTATCAAGTATAAGACACAATGTCGTCCATATATTAGCCCCGTTTGTTGCAACTTAATTAAATAAATTATAGTTTATAATTTCTTAGATTATAACTTTTAAAACTTAAAATAAGTTGTAAACTTGTTTGTTACAACTTCTCAGAAAGATGTAGAAGCTGTAGAAGATAGGGTACCCGAACTTTGAAAAAACCCATTTCTACCATTTCTAAAAGTTAGTAGAACCTATAAGTTATAATTATACAATCTAAAACAAACAATACATTATCACTTTTATGAAGTTAGAACTTAAAAATTAGGGAAATTCTATTCACAGCGAAATTTTTACTCTTCGCAACCATTACCCGCCAAAATTTGTCATCATTTTTCAAAAATCCCATTTTACCCTTCTATCACCCTACCATATCATCTTTCTTCCCTTTTTACTCTGCATAGTCACACAAATATGCATATATATATACAAACACACACAGAAATAATTTAATATAATAAAATAAAATTAAAAAATATAAATAAATAAATTATTTTTAAATATCTATATTTTAAATAATTATAAATTAACTAATTATAAATTTTTTAACTAATTTTAAATTTTAAATCATCGTGAGTTAAATTTTTGATACTCAAAAAAATTTAAAATTAGTTAATTTATCTTATTAAATTACTTAAAGATACATATACTTAAAATTAGTTATTCAATCAACTAATTTAATAAGATATATATATTTTTTAAAAAAAATATTTATTTATATTTTTTAATTTTATTTTATTATAATAAAAAATTAATGAAAATAAAAAAAATTCTGGAATCTTCCCCGAAATCTGGCTTTCGGAGAACACAACGTTCCCCGAAATCCAGCGTTCGGGGAACCCAGCATTCCCCGAAAGCTGGCTTTCGGGGATCACTGGGTTCCCCGAAAGCTAGATTTCGGGGAAGATTCCAGAATTTTTTTTATTTTCATTAATTTTTTATTATAATAAAATAAAATTAAAAAATATATATATAAATAAATAAATTCTTTTTAAAAAGATAAATATACCTTATTAGTTAAATTTATTTAATAAATAAATTAGTTAATTCTTTTAAAAAGATACATTCATCTTTAAATAAATTAAATTATTTAATTTTTTTAAAAATAAATTATTTGAATTTATTTAATAAATTATTTTTAAAAAGATACATATAATAAAAAAATTTATTATAATAAAAAATTAATTATTTTTTTAAAACAATTTTTTATTTTATTTTATAATTAATAAACTTATTTTAATTTAAATTATTTATTCAATCAACTAATTTAATAAGATATATATCTTTAAAAATTAGTTAAATAGTTTTTTATAATAAAAAATTAATTATTTTTTTAAAACAATTTTTTATTTTATTTTATAATTAATAAACTTATTTTAATTTAAATTATTTATTCAATCAACTAATTTAATAAGATATATATCTTTAAAAATTAGTTAAATTTATTTAAAGATATATGTATCTTTTTAAAAATAATTTATTAAATAAATTCAACTAATTTATTTTTAAAAAGAATTAACTAATTTAATTTATTTAAAGATAGATGTACCTTTCTAAAAAAATTAACTAATTTATTTATTAAATAAATTCAACTAATAAGATATATGTATCTTTTTAAAAATTAATTAATTAATTATTTATTTTATTTTATTTTATTATAATAAAAAATAATTAAAAACAAAAAAAATACAAAAACTCCCCCTAAAGCCAACTTTTGGGAAACAGGGGGTTTCCCGAAAGCTGGCTTTCGGGAAACTCCTTGTTTCCCGAAAGTTGGCTTTAAAGGGAGTTTTTGTTTTTTTTTTTTGTTTTTTTTTGTTTTAATAAAATAAAATAAGTTCTATTATAAAATAAGTTTATTAATTTATAAAATAAAATAAAAATTGTTTTAAAAAAATAATTAATTTTTTATTAGAATAAGTTTTTTTATTATATGTATCTTTTTAAAAATAATTTATTAAATAAATTCAAATAATTTATTTTAAAAAAATTAAATAATTTAATTTATTTTAAGATGAATGTATCTTTTTAAAAGAATTAACTAATTTATTTATTAAATAAATTCAACTAATAAGAAATATGTATTTTTTTAAAAAGAATTTATTTATTTATATATATTTTTTAATTTTATTTTATTATAATAAAAAATTAATAAAAATAAAAAAAAATTGGAATCTTCCCCGAAATCTGGCTTTCGGGGAACCCAGTGATCCCCGAAAGCTAGCTTTCGGGGATCTCAATTTTTTTATTTTCATTAATTTTTTATTATAATAAAATAAAATTAAAAATATAAATAAATATTTTTTTAAAAAAAATATATATCTTATTAAATTAGTTGATTGAATAACTAATTTTAAGTATATGTATCTTTAAGTAATTTAATAAGATAAATTAACTAATTTTAAATTTTTTTGAGTATCAAAAATTTAACTCACGATGATTTAAAATTTAAAATTAGTTAAAAAATTTATAATTAGTTAATTTATAAAATTTAAATTTGTTGTAGCTTTTAAGCTACAACAAACATGCCCATTATGTTTGGTTTTTAAACTTTTTAGCATAGCAAAAAATTCTTATATTTATAAAGAGAAAGAGATTGATAAGATAACTGGCCCTAGACTCCTTTCCATATAATGTAATCTCTCAATATTTTTTTATTTTTATGATTTTTAAAATTTAAAATATTTTTTTAATAATATTATGATTTTTAAACTTTTTATTTATTTTTCAATTATAGTGTTTGTTTACATTTTGTACACAGTTAATAAATATTACAAATAATTAATTATTATACATTTAATTGATATAGTTAGAATTTAGTAATATTATGATTTTAAATATTAATATATTTATTTAAATTTTATAAATTAATCTTTTAATATTCATCTCATCGTTAAATGTATATTTAATTTTTTATAAAATTTAAATATTTATATATTTAAATATTCATTTCAAATTCAAATATTTATAAATTAATTGAATAAAAAATATAAAAAATTAATGTCAGCGACGGATTAAATATGCCGTCGCTAGCTTTATTTTTTTAATTTAAATTAATTTTAAATTTAATTTTTTTATTTTAACGTTTAATATTAAAATTAATTTTTTATTTTAAAATTTTGCGATGGAATTTTTTTTCGTCGCAAAAATAAAAAATTTAATTTTTATTTTTTTATTATTATTAAAATATAGCGACGGAAATAATTTTCCGTTGCTAACTATAGCGATGGATTACTGTTTCCGTCGCTAAAATTTTTATTTTTATTTTTTTTATCTTTTTGCGACGGAATTTTTTCCGTCGCTAAAATTAAAATTTTTTATTTTTTACTTTTTTATTATTATTAAAATTTAGCGACGGAAATAATTTTCCGTCGCTAAACATAGAGATGGATTACAGTTTCCGTCGCTAAAATAATATTTTTTTTATTTTTTTGCGACGAAATTATTATCCGTCGCTAAGAAATTAATTTTTATTTTTACTTTTTTTATTCTTATTAAAATTTAGCGACGGAAATATGTTTCCGTCGCTAATTACAGCGATGGATTACTGATTCCGTCGCTTAAAAATTATTTTTTTTATTTCTTTGCGACGGAATTATTATCCGTCGCTAAAAAATTAATTTTTATTTTTACTTTTTTTATTCTTATTAAAATTTGGCGACGGAAATATGTTTCCGTCGCTAATTACAGCGATGGGTTACTGATTCCGTCGCAAAAAAATTATTTTTTTATTTTTTTTGCGACGGAATTTTTTCCGTCGCTAAAATCTGTTGCTAATTTTACAAAAAAAAAAAAAATCGTATTCCGTCGCAAGTCCGTCGCTAGTCCGTCACAAAATAACGAAGGAAATTTTCGTCGCTAAAAATCCGTCGCTAAATCCCGAATTTCTTGTAGTGTACATTGAGCGCGACAATTCCAGTAATCAAACTAAAATAAAATTATTACTTGGACTAATAATTATTATATATTGAAGTAGTGATGATATATTTAATTAAACAAAAGAAAGATTGGTTACACTAATAGTGAGAGTTGCCATGCTTAAAAATCCATTTCATTTTTCTTTGACATTTTAGATCCAGGACATTCCTTACAGTCGATTTGATCATTCATATGATAATAAATTACCCTTATACCCTTAATTTATCTAAAAATTTCATTTTTGTCCCGAGATAAATTATTCTTGAGTCTGTTAGAATTTTTTAGGTATTACAATTTTGGCTCTGATACTATGTGAAACTTAGAGAGAAAAAGAACCTTAACTGTGGGTATGTATGTATTCAATTAATTAAACTCATAGACTATACACCTACATATATACAAAATACTAAACGGATCATGAGCTATGGGTTCTAACATAAGATTAATCTTAGGTGTACTATATAAACATAACCGTACAACTCAATAGTGTAAAATAACAAAAAGTACTAGAAATTAAATATATGTAAAGAAAACTCAAAATACTAGATAATTCTAGGTAAAACACATATAAAATACTAAAAATACTATTCAATTATGATCAATAATAGTGTGAATAAATTTTCACATCAGCAGACTTCCAGATTTCAACCCTTGATCACCTCCAGCACTTTGTCTGATCAACTCTTTAGATTAGAAAAAACAAGAGACAATAAGTATGATATGCAAAATATTTTTTAATATATAAAAGTGACACTCAAATAACAAAACTTGAAGTTAATGCATAAAAAAATCACACAGTTCATACATCTCAAGTACATTTAACTTTATATTATATTAATATTTTATTATGTAATTGTTTCATTTTGGAAAGAAATAAATGAAAAATGCCCATACATCATATTATAATTATGTTCTTGTCTTCTTTCACATAGTTAGCTACATATGTTAATTAAGGATAGGCAAATTTTTTTTAAGAGATGTTAAAATTAGTTCATGTGAACTCACTTAATTAATAACTTTAACATTTTAGGCGGATTAATTCTTTAAAATGGTACTGGTCACGGGTATGTATACTAAAAGAAAGGTTAACCTTAGAGTCATCCTAACACTTGTATATTATATTACTTGAGGCAAAGGTCTAGGCCTATATCTATAATTAGAATGTGACCAGTTTAATAAGAGGAGATTGTTACAACCAAATCCCATATTAGTTTCATGGGACCTCATTTAGGTGGATTTTTTTGTTCCTTGATTTTTTTTTTTTTGGGTTGGGGGGGGGGGGGTGAGAGAAATCAAATGGGAATTTAATCACAGACTCAATTGAAGGTGAAGATCAAACGCTAGAAATTAAGCAAAACCTACTTTTTTATTCATATATAAATTAATTAACAGAGAAAAATATTACAAACTTCTTTATTCATATTTAAACATGAAAAAGCATTACAAACTTTCACACTAGATCAAGAACCAACCTCAATAAGAGGTAAACTTACACACAAAATAAACTACAAAATCACCACCAAAGCATATTAATTAATAACATGAAATTATTCATTTAGTTATTTATAGACCTTATTCACCACCATATTAGTTTCATGGGTTTGCTTGAGGGTACTCTCCTTCATTATTTGCTTCCATATTCCACCCACTGATTGGTGGAAATTTGAAATATTTGATCATACCAATTGCTTCAATCGCCTCTCCTTCATTGTTAATTCCTGTTTCGGCATTTGGAGGGTCGAATTTATGAGTAGGATCTGAATCTCTATGTAACAATTCTTGAGAAATTTTTCCCCACGAGTTCTGTAGTGCTAGCACCCGTGTAGGAGGATTCCCTGACGCAGTGGATAGAAATGTAGAGATATTTCTATATCTCATTGATTAAGATATCATCTGAATCACAATGGTCAATCCCTTAGCCCTTGTTTGAGTATCAATGGAGCTAGTAAGGTCGCTCACAGCTGTTTTGAGTTGCTCCCTACCAAGGGCTATGTTCTCTCTACCTGCGCCTGCTTTTTCTGCAAAATTATTGATTATCATGTGATACATGGGAAGACACGATATCTAATAATGGAGACATTATCTACAACAACAACATATCCAGTCATTATCCTACTATGTAGGGTTGGCTACATAAATTCTAGACTTCTATGTGGGTTACATTCCAATAGATAGTTTGTCTAGAATTCATATTTGGATCCAACTAGGTTTTACGCTAGCTGTCGGCTACCTAACGCAACCCTCCTCCTTTATCCAGGCTTGGGACCAGCAGTGGATAATATCCCCTGGCGGAGTAATGATGAAATGAAGTTTGAACACCATCTTCACATGGAAAAATTTTATGAGATGGTGGTGAATGAAGATAATTGATATAGTTGTGTTCCATAACTTAGTTAATATGACGAAATCAACAAGTAAAAAATGGAGACATTGTCTAAACAAATAAAAATAATAATGCACATGCTTCTCTTTGGTGAGGAAAAAGCCATATGTGTGGTCCAAAACTAGAAATGACAAATGAGACACGAATTTTTGCAAAATTATTGATTATCACCTGGTATGGTATGTTTGGTTGGAGACACGATGTCTAATAATGGAGACATTGTCAAAAAAAATAAAAATAATAATGCACATACTTCTCTTTGGTGACGAAAAAGCCGTACGTGCATGTGATCCAAAACCTATACATCATCTGCCTTCATGTAAATCCTAATCAGTATTATTTTTTTTTTATACAGTTCATATATAATTAAGACCAATCATATACAATAGTTTTTTTAGTTTCTTTAATATTTCAAAGTTTAAAGAGTTTGATATTATTAATTATTTTATTTTAATAATTGTTACCTAACCTGATCAACATTAATTAATCACCCAGCAAGCAAGCAAGCGAAATCTTTTATAACAATATTTGCGCCTTGTAATAATAATAATAATATTTTTTTTATTAATATATCATTATGAATGTTCTTGTTGTTCAATTTTACGATATTAACGGAAGATATAAATCAGATGATTCAGCGGTCAATTCAATCACTAATTTTACCCCAAATGTAAGGATGATAAATAATTTTTAACTTTTAAAATCACTTTAACTGTTGAACTTTTCCTCCATCAAAACTCAAATACTAAATTTAAGAACTCAAATAGCATTATCCCAAAATATACTTTCTTTGCCAAAGGAGGTATGGCTTGGGGCCAATAATAACAATATATGATAGATGCAAAGACGCGCGCATATATATGCGCTGAAAATGATACCCTTATACTGTACGACCATTCAACAATATCAATCATCTTCTAGCATGCAAAAACTGTCACAAAACAAGTGGCTGATGGTTGTGGTGTGGGTATCCATAATTTATTATTATTGTTATTATTATTATTATAAATATAATTTTCAAGGCAACCCATAATTGTTGGGCACCTACCCTAGTTCTAATTTAATAGTGACTTGGCATAATTTCATCAGTTTATATTTCATTACCAATTCAATTAATTTTTATAATTTTTATTTTAAATATTTGTGCATGATCATAAAATATTTTAAGGAGAATAAAATTATCTCAAATCTAATTTTTGAAGGAGAGGTAGGCTGGGGTATGGCCTAGTCTAACCCTCCAAAAAAATAAATAAAATAAAATTAATTTAGAGTAAATATTTAATTACACTTGTTTTAGAATTTTAAATTAGTAAAGGAAGAATCGTTGGGGTGTTGCTTGTTGTGTTCTCAAATTCTGTATTTAAGATTTGTAAAAGAAAAAAAGTTTAGCAGTCAGGGACTATCTTAAAAATTGAGAAAATGACAAATCTCTCTCACATCAGTAAAGAAATGTTAGGGATAGAAATTAGCTGTTGGGTTTCCTGATTTATATCTCCTATTGAAATCATGGAGTCGAGTAACAAGGGGTGTTTATAATGATGTATTAATTAAAAATATATATATATATATATATACAAAAAATTCAACACAGTAAAAAAAAAAAAAAAAGAATCCAACCTCTAATTTATGTGCATTGAGACAAACCAGAAATGACAAATGAGACACGAATTTTCACAAAATTATTGATTTTTTTTTATCAGGTGGTATATGTGGGGACACGATGTACTCATTGGTAATAATGGAGACATGGTCCAAAAAAATAAAAATAATAATTGAGACAAAAATTTCCAACTTAACGTACTTTTTTTTATAAATTTTAAAAATAAAAAATTAATAATAGAAATTCCCTTTTTTAGCCAAATAGAAATCAATTCCAGTAATCAAACTAAAACAAAATTATAGAAAGTACTTCCACTAATAATTATTATATATTGAAGTATTAATGTTATATTTAATTAAACAAAAGAAAGATTAGCTACACTCAGAATCGGAGTTGTCACGCGTTTCGAAATTAGATGGAATACAAATCACAATTAAATTAATCAACTATACATGAACACATAATTTAACGTAAAAAGTTTAAATTAGGAAAAATCAAGGGTTAAAAGAACAAAATATCACTAACTAAATATTGGTAATATAAAAGTGATATTAGCATTGACCTGAACACTTATTTATAGACCTAAAATTATCTACAAATGAACACATAAAATTGTATCCTGATTAAAATATGATGTATGAGGATATTCATTCAGATGAGATAAATTTCACATAAAATCGAATTTGACAACATCATAATCACACTCAAATTCGAAATCATAATTACAATCAAATCAAAAAATCCAATCACAAATAAATAACGATTTTGAGTCATAATTATCATAAATTTTCACCTTGACTCTAAATTTACAAACGTAATTATCCATATATATATATATATATATTTTAACGAAATCACGAAGAATTAATCTCTTTGACAAATACCAATCAAATTCATGCAATGCTTGAACTTTGCAATAGGAAGAGACTTGATCAATATATTTGCAAGATTGTCATGAGTGCTTATTTTTCTTATAGTAACTTCACTACGAGCAATAATATCCTGAATAAAATGATATCGCACATCAATGTGTTTCGTTCTTTCGTGAAACATCTAACCTTTAGTGAGGAAAAAAACACTTTGACTGTTACAATAAACTGTATTGTTATAAAAATTTTCATTGATTTCACCCATCAACCATTTTAGTCAAATAATTTCTTTAATAGGCTCAGTAATTACAACAAATTTTGCTATGTAGTAGACAGGGCAATGGTGGACTATAAGGTAGCCTTCCAACTGATAGTACAATCACCAATGATGAACACATAACCAGTAAGCGATCTATTTTCTATCGGGATCACTCACAAAATCAGAATCAATAAAACCAATAACTCCATCTCTAGTATTCTTGAACAATAAACATGCATCAGTGGTATCATACAAATATCAGAGAATTCATTGGACTGTCTTCCAATGTTTTTCTTTTATCAAGGTTAGTCAAATTTGCCAACTTAATGCACTTTTTATAAATTTTATAAATAAAAAATTAATAATAAAAATACCCTTTTTAAGCCAAATAGAAATACATTGAACGTGACAATTCAACTAAATTATAGAAAGTACTTCAACTAATAATTATTATATAGTGAAGTATTAATGATATATATTTAATTAAACAAAAGAAATATTGGTTACACTGAGAGTGAGAGTTGGCACGCTATGTAAAATCGGGATAGAGTGACATTTTAAAATATACACATATTAATTTGTTTTATATATATATATATATATATATATTAAAGTTAGGCCAAATTCGCAAAGAGGAGAGTACACGTCGAGATTTTATGAGTAATTAAGCCCTTTTTTTATTTAAAAAATCTTAATGAGTCAACATGAGTATTAATATACAACAAAATCAATTGAGATTACAAGTATGTATAATGTATATATGTATGTATAATGTATGTATATATATTCTGCACTTGGAAGTATTGGAGGAGTGTTGATGCCAAACATGACATGCCACCCCTTTGTTTGCATGCCGCTTGCCTTAAAGATGATAAGTAAAATACTATGCTTATAATTATCGATAATGATAAGTAAAGGTTGATTCTCTGATAATAGTAAATTAAATTTAATATCATAATTAATTAATGAAAATAAAAAGAAAAGAGGGAGTTAATGCTATTAATTAATTGATAAAATAATAATTTAAAAGAAACAAAATTGAGTAACAAGATGTATTTGAAGACAATATCGATTTAAAGAAATTATTCAGGTAACAAATTGATTACTGATCTCTATTGAATATAGTTTTCTATAGTTAAATATTTAACTAAAAATTATTAATAAACAAGATAAGTTTTTCCTTATCTAATTTAATTAATCTAGGCCTGGCACCCAAATTAATTATTATCAATAAACTAATTGGTATTAATCAATATCATGAATTTATTAATAGCACTACGAACTAAAAAGGAGTTAAAGATGAATAATAATCGATAAGCGCCAGATTATTTAATTCATTATATGTTTTCCTTAAACAAACAACAAAAATTGGAATCATAATTGTTTTGTTTAATTACTACTTTAACTTAATATCATAACAATTATGAATTATGCATTCAATTTAACTATTCACCACACAATTCAATTAATTAATAAGCCTTTTTAATTAATTAAATCATGCAATCATTAATCTTATAAAATAAAAAAACACAGATATTTGAATAAAAAAATAAATAAAATTAAAAAAAATCTCTCAATTTTACTAATCATTTTTAAATTCCTTGAATGAATTAAAAATTTTAACTAAATATAATAAAATAAAAAATACAAAAATCTAACATATTATCCTCCTTTTGTTCCGTCCGATTGCCGCTTGTCTTTCTCTTCTGCACCGTGCTACGTCTTCTCTCCGCGCCGTGAACTCAATTGCGCCGCTGCTCTGTTCTTCTCCTTCTGTGCCGCTCCCTTTCTCGTGAATGCTTTCGTGAATATATATATTGGCGCATGCGCAGCACCCTGACTCCAATTGCTCCATAGGCCCACGTCAATTCCACTTGCAATTGCAATTGGACTTCTATTGCCCTTTCACGGTTTTAATCTCCAATTCCAATGGAACTTCATAATATTATATATATATATATATATGTGGTGCAGATGACCCATATTTGACTTCAAACATTATTATATTAATATATATATTTATGGAGATGCGTGGGCTTCTTCACTTCCAATCCAAGTCCAATTTTAATTTGGGCTTCTCGGCGCTTCACCTATGCGTTATTATAATATAATATTAGATTATGTATATACTTCTATTTTGCCATGGGACATTCTCTACTTGATTTCTTTTCTAATTCTGTAGTTGCAGTTTCTTAATTATTTCATATTGAATCAATAAATTTTCTTTGTCTTTTCTATGAAAAGACATTTAATATCTAAAAATTTATATAAACACATATTTTAAGTAGAAGTAATAACATAAGAAAAATTAAATAAAAATATATGTAACAATACGGACAGAAATTATTTATTTATATATTTTTTTAATTTTTAAATATAATTTATTAAAGTTTGTCACTAATATCTTATATATAAAACTTATATATAAAAGATAGAATACCTTAAGACATAAAACATGTTAAATAGACTAAATGTTAAGAGAATAAAAATATAAAATTATGCGTTTATCAAATTGTTCCATGCTTAACTTCTGCATGTCCTCAGGCAAAATTATGAGACATGACAAAACCACACTAATTTCCTCAATGACACCGAAAACAACACATATCATAATAAAAGATAACTCAAAGAATCAAACACTATAACAAGTCGTGAATTATAAACATTGAACAAACTCAAACTAAAATAAACAAGAGATTTTCATTCAAAAAACAATCACAAGTATAGTTGACCCTCACATGTAATTCATACTTCACTCAAGTGTTTAAGGATTGAAAAAATTGAATCAAGATTCAATTCATGCTCAACTACTACCTTAAACTTGTTTGTTCATCCAATCTTTGTTACCGATATCACATGCCATACACAAATCAAATGGTCTTCAACAAGGTTGTAATGGGGCTAAGGTAAAGGTAAAATATAAAAGGAAAAAAATGTTAAGGCTTAAAAAACTAATATAGCATTTAGAAACAACTTGGGTTACCCAACACCTCAACCAATAACCAAACACTCATCATTTCTTCCATTCTTATTCATTTCTTTATTCAATTCAAAAATCATATATTATGTCTTTGCATTTAGTTTTTTTTCCTTCTTTTTTTTGGTTTTCTTTTTTCTTTCCTAAGCATTACTTGATTTTTGGATGCAAATGTCAATATTTTGTGATAAAGACACCTGGTTATTCTCCTAAATAATTACTTAATACTGTCAACCCCCAATTACTATTAAGCAGTTCAAAACATAAGAATAGATAAATAGCAATGACTTCTTTGTTTTTTCCTAGTACAAAGACAACTTTTTTTTTTACCAAAAAGACATAATATCATAATCTTTCCTTAAATACATTCCACTTCATCATTAACACAATCATAACAAATCAACAACAACATCTTTGCACTGATTCAATTCACTATTCTTTTCAAAACCCATCAACTAATTCCAAATGCTCTACTAGCTCATAGGTAGGTAAAACAAAGTAAGGATAACAATGAAAACGATTTACGACTCATAAATAAGTGTTGTTGAACAAAGGAAATGACAATAGGCTCAAAATGAGTATACTAAAGTCAATTATGTAAGGTTGGCTTTTTAAGTCAAGTGGCTGTCAATTCTATATGTCATTTTTATCTTTATGCATACACATGAATTTACAACTTTGACTAGTATTAGAAGCAAGTTTTATAGTAATCTTACATGAATGAACACCACTCCAAAAGAAAACACGAGATTGCCATGTATGTTTCAATCTCAAAGGCTCAAAAGCTCACCCAAGAATGTTTTTTTTTGGTCTATCAACACAAGTTACTACTCTTCAAAATCAAACTTGAGTCAATTCTAGCCTAAGTATGCAAGTATTTGTTAGGTTTGAAATGCTATGACACACACCCAAGAGAGATGATGAATTGGGTAATTAAAAAATATGATAGAACTTAAATTTTTTTTTGATACAAATGAGGTTTTAGTGACTTAAAATATAAAATATGTATAGAATGAAAAATGCAATGCTTGAAGGATAAAAAATAAGAAAGACAAAGAACATAAATGATTTATAGTGATTCAACTTAAACCAAGTCTAATCCACTATTTTAACTTCTCACTAAGGATTTTAAACCAATTCACTAAAACATTCTACTTAATCCCAAGTAGACCCTTTAGTCCAAGACTAGAAAATTACAAACCTCCTATTTATACACAAGTAGACCCTCTAGTCCAAGACTAAAAAATTACAAACCTCCTGTTTATACACAAGCAAGCCCTCTATCTTACAAGATAAGAAATACAAGAATTGAATAATAAAGAGAGAATCTAAAAGATAAATTTCTTAGTTATAAGATCTTTAAATGTCAAATACAAAGCTTGAATCAAGTGAAACAAATTAAATACAAAGCCTTTGAGATAAAAGTTAAAGCACAAGTACAATTGAGAAGTATGAAAATAATTTGTAAGCTCATTTCACTTCATTTCCATCCATTAGCCTTTTTAAATTTGGCATCCCAAGAGAAAACTATTCATTTAAATGTGTTTGTTAAACTTTTAGCTTAAAACCAAGAGCTTTAAGAAAAGCATTCTGGACTTTTTAGCTTTAAATGTATTTGTTAAACTTATCTGACAATATCTAAAAAAGCCTTCACGTGACCCTTATCCAACTTTTTACAAATAAATTTATTTGACATTTTACAGATAAGCATAAATTACTCATATGCCGTTAGACCAAGATTGACGTCTAGCAACATATCATGGCCCCCATATCATAATGAAATTAAAACGACATTTCAGATAAACCTTTTCGAGACCAGTCCTAGTGTTATTCGATCCCTCTATCATTATGCCCTGTTGGTCTAGAAGTATGGTGAAATGTCAAACTTCCAATAACCAACACTATGTGTACAAATGCTAAGTCCACAACTCTTATAGTTGAATTAATAACTCTTATTAATTCTCAACTGGTCGTGTTGGCCAACAACTTCTTGAGTTGTGATTTCATCATTCACATAGGGTATATATCTTTTATGATTCTTACTAAGGTCAATAGATTCCATCTTGCGTACTTACCTACCTTCGTATGATTCAGACCATACCCAATAACCACCCTATTAGAGATCCATCTTATTGGACCTCGAACAGTGGCATCAAACTATAACGCTCCTTATACAAGATAACCGTGGTACCTCAAGAAAAAAAAAAGAAGCTAGCACCTGTCGCCACAGAGAACTCCCAATTGACATTAAGTAAGAGTTACCATTTGACTGTTCTCAGGTTAGGTTATTCATTGAACCCATTCACCAATTGACTGCTACACTACCCTGCACATTTATTTATCAAAACTACGACCAAATTTATCATACGTTAATCCTCTTATTAAAGTAGATGTAGGGCGATTATACTCGCCAGTGTGCGAGTGTGCGTGTAGTACAATTTTAAATTTATATTTCGGTGAGTCCGAGTCGATTCACAGGGAGATTATTTATGGATGAAAAAGAAGATCACACAATATTTGATTTTATGAGGTAATTAAGATGATCTAAAGACAATAATTAAAGCTAAACTAATACTGAATTTAAGTAGCTTGGGTCAAGATAATTTCAGTGTCAAAACCAATTAATTCCCAATTTGATAGAAAAGATCAGCAATATTCATCTGAATTAAGTTTTACGGCTCTCTTAGTAAATTTAGTTCAAGATAATGGTAATTCTTGTTTAAGCAATATCCATACGTGGCATGAAAATTCTAGGTTAAGTAATTACCATAAATTGAATTATATTCCATAGACAGATTTTATAGATATAGATTAATCATTTGGGTTTGGGTATGAAAACATTTCCAGATCTAACAATCTCCATACATGGCATAAAAATTCTATGTTAGGCTTATGCTTCAATCCAAACTCAAAGATACACTATACGCATACTGCTCAAATTGAATCAGATTAATATTACATATTTTAAGCGCAGCTTTCTTTGGGAATCATTGGCGTTGGACACTGTCCTTGCCTTAACCCAAGAATGGATTTACCTACTCATCTTCATTTTAAAATAAATTGGCAGTAATTTAAATGACAGGAATTAAAAGACAGTATTTAAAAGACTATTTTTTAACCGACCATATAGGCGGTATATAATGAAAAGATAATAATTGAAAGACTATTTTTTAACCGACCATATAGGCGGTATATAATGAAAAGACAATAATTGAAAGACTATTTTTTAACTGACCATATAGGCAGTATAATGAAAAGACAATAATTGAAAGACTATTTTTTTAACCGACCATATAAGCGGTATATAATAAAAAGACAATATGAATAACATAATACAACTATATGGAAACAAAGGTTAAAGATTTAAGAGAGAAATTCTAAGAACAAAACTATATAGAAACTAAAGTTGAAAATTTAAGAGAGAAATCTAAAGATCACAACTATCCTTTCATTATAAGAAAATCCAATCCTTACAAATGCACCCTAAGTGCTTTATTTATAGAGAAAATGTAATGGAAACTATTCAATTATATAATTTAATAATACAAAATATCTAATTAATGATGTAAGCGATGATGTCACTCCAACCCATGATGTAAGCAATGATGTCAGCAATTTATGGGACTTGGGCTTTCTTTGTGTTGGGCTTGGGCCTTCCTTGTGTTGGGCTTGAGCTTGGGGTTGGACCTTCTTTGTCTTGGGCTTGAGCTTGGACTTGGGCCTTCTTTGTCTTGGGCTTGAGCTTTGGCTTGGGCCTTCTTTGTCTTAGGCTTGAGCTTGGGCTTGATAATATTATAATATTATAATATTATATATTATATTTATTTTTTTTATATTTTATATATTTTATATATATTTTTATATTAATATTTTTAAACTTGCATGCAATCACAAAATGCATAATAATATTCAATTTAAACCATTTTAAAATCAAAATAAGGGTGAAATTATAATAAAAATTTTACAAAATTGATCGCTAATCACACCCCCCAACTTAAACATTGCTAGTCCCATAGCAATTAAACTTTACACTGGTCAGATTTATTTACAATAATCACATGAATATAAAAATTTCAAATTCGAAATCGAAATACATAGAATAGAACAAGCTATCTGTTATACAGTCGAATATTCTAAATCAGATTTCGGTCAAATGTTATACAATTTTAGGAACGGCAATTAGGATGATCATCATTCTACCTTATTCCCTCAAAGTTTTGACTTTAAACCTTACCGTGGGTTTTCCCTCCAATAAAAACGATTCCTTAGGTATACACACAAGAGGGTGCACCGTTATAAGAGTAAATGCAAAACAAGTTCAAACTCGGTGTCATCCCAAATACAAAGAACGTATTTTCATGAAAGAACAGGGGAATTAACATAGCTTCATGAATGAAATAATGCCATAGATATATAACTTTTGAATTTAAACAGAATTCCCTACTCTGATCTCGAATCCTGAGATCACATGATTTATAGCATCAAGAGGGACCAAACCGGATTGTAATGGGGTTATGAGGTTAATACTTGTTGTTAAAGAAAAGGGTAAAATGTGCAAAGGGCGTGTCGGGATTTTTTTTTGACACTAATCTCAAACTGGATATAATGTTTTTTTTTCAGCATTTATTTTAAAACACTTATGCTGAATAACTAAGAGAACTTCCCCTTTTTTTTTTCTTTTTTTTTCTTTTTTATATAAAAACACCGAGATAGACTGATTCCTAGAAACGCACCAGGTTGGACAAACTTCATATGATTACAGGTTAGACGAAGGTAAGAAAAGAAATTGTGCTAAGAACAGCTCAAATGAGCTAACAAGGGAGGTTAATGTAAAGAAAGAAAAAGATTAATAGACCCAAATTTAAAGAAATTGACCCCCTATCATGCTTCTACAAAACGATGTTACTCAGTCAACTAATTCAGAGTTTGAAACCAGCTAATTTCATCCGCTATTATACTAGACACTCAAAGCAAATTGATGTTTTGAAGCTATTGAAAAGATGAGATAAACAATAAAGCGCATTTAGAGTAAGTGTTATTTCATTCAGAATTAACGATTATTAGGCTCAAACACTCACTCGGGTAATAGTCTCCACTTCTGTTGAGGGATTATGCAGTATGCTAATCAGCTAATTACCATTACTTTTGACTTTATGACCGATAAACCAATTTCCAATTATTGAACACCCGATGCATGCAAATCACTTATTCTAATTCCATACATATACGTTTTCAAATAAGAAATTAATGCATTCATGGATCATATTGGAAATTCAACTGGCTATCAGTGTATAATTCCAAAGCTTTAAGAATAACATTATTTAAAGCACACACATTTTTTTTTAATTTTTAATTCACACAAAACTACAAGCATGCAATTGCAAATTGACAGTTAAACATACACCAGATAATTCATAAATATACCTTACTCCCCCCAACTCGAATTGCAGTAATAAAATAGGGTTGTTAGGAATACCTGTAACTCCATAAGTCTGTAAGTTTACTGTGAACTGCTAAATCTTTAACAAACAAGTGAAAATACCATACATATTTTTTTATTTTTTTTTTCACACCGAAATAAGAAAAATTCATGCAAATCATATAATAAAGAAATGCGTCTCAAGAGTACAAAAAGTACTCCTTACTCAGCCATCTTATCATAGACTTGCCTAACAACATTCCATAATTTTTTTAAACAAAACATAAAATAAATTCATGCAAGTCAAAATAAAGAAATGCGTCTCAAGAGTACAGAAAAGTACTCCTTACTCAGCCATCTTATTATAGACTTGCCTAACAATATTCCATAGTTTTTTTTTTTTAGAACACAAGAAAAGAAATTTTGTACAAGTCATAGGAGATGCGTCTCAAGAGTACAAAAAGTACTCTTTACTCAGCCATCTTATCATAGACTTGCCTTACAAGGATAATTCTAAATTAATCGAACCTTTTTGCCGCTTGTTTTTGATTGCCTTAGACCAATCTATCCGAGGCTCATAAGGATCATGCTGTGGAATATAAGCATGTAATTTCTCTAGCAGCTCCTCAATGGTGGATGCAGAAATAAGAATATTTCTTGCTGAAAGAGAAATGAACTTTTGGTTCACAGCCTGATCAATAAAAGATAGCAACCCATCGAAAAAATGGTTAACATTTAAAAGTCCAATGGGTTTGGTATGCAGATTGCTCTTAGCCCAAGAGATTATACAGAAGATTTCTTCAAGTGTACCAAAACCTCCTGGTAAAGCGATGAAAGCGTTTAATTGATAAATTTTATAAGCCATGCGCTCAGACATAGAAGTCGTTTCTATAAGTTGACCACGTGTTATCCCAGAAATATGTGGTTCAATCTGCGACTTCCCCCTCCATATACCAAATTAATCTTTTTCTCTCCTAATTTTTGGCCTAGTTCGCTTGCTGCAAATGAGTAACAAATATCACTCCCAAGTTGAGAGCCACAAAGTACACACATGGTTTTAATTCGACGAACTAACTGGCCTTCCATGTTTGTTCCTTTTGTATGCCCTGGAAAAAGGTTTGGCGATCAAAAGTAGCTATACAACAATTCAACAAGAAATAAATACGAACAAAAATCATGCATATGTACAAGTAGTTGTGATTGTGGCTCACATCTTCCTCTGGTTTTACGTCCAGAAACGACTTAAACACTTTCTATGAAGTGGGGATAGGCTTCCCATCCAATTTTCTTAAAGATTGGCAAACAGGGTCAATTATAGTCAGATTCCCAAGACTATAGCGTTGGTGGTCACTTCTAAACTGGGTTCATAAAGCAAGAATTTTTTGTTGCACTATTCCACATGGATGCGTCTCAAGAGTTAATCGGATATCATCCAAAGACTCTTTACTCAGTCCATCCTTTATGAAACTAATTTTATCTTCTCAATTTATGGAAGTAAACCCCACAGATTTGCATCGTGTGTTACAAGTCCATCGAGCACACTTGTGACAACCATTCACTCTTTTAGCTCTTCGTTTTTTTGAAAAACTACTCTTTCCCAATCCTGGAAAGTGCTTAAAACTAGATAAAGTTTCGCCAAGAAATCGAACTTTTGCTTCAATCAACTAGCGAATATCCTCAGGGATACTTTTATACATCAACATCCTAAGTCTTTCACACCTAATGACATAAATCTTTTTCAAATCATTTTGTGGGAGAGATGGATAGTACTTGCGAATTTTTGAGAGATGAAGATCTATTTTTTTTAAAAAAGAAAATTATAGTAAGAGAAAAGTAAAACAAAATTATGAATCTTACAAAAGGAACGAGAGTACCTGATCGGAGAACAACACAAAGGAGAGAAGATTGAGCTCGAAGAAGTGTGGCTTGCCTCATATAGATACGTGTCTCTTATAGGGCTGTGGAAGTCACCATTCCAACAACCACACTTGGCTCGAAGCGTGCCACAAGTGTAAGGTTACGTTTGGCATCTCTTTTTTCAATGTTCGACGTCTCCTTTTGCAACTTTCAGCATTTATTTTTTTGACACTTGACGTTTCTTTTTCTTTATAGGGTAGTGTGTCTTTTTTTCTTTATAGGGTAATGTGATTGCACTGCCCGAGAAGAGTGGTTGCCATTAGCGTTAAGTCTGTCTCCCTCTTTTCTTTATTTTATTTTATTTTATTTTATTTTTTTATATATATATATTTTTTTATTTTTTTTATTTTTTTAAAAAGAAACAAATTTTATTTTATTATATATTTTTAATTTTTTTTTTTAGAATTTTTTTCTTTTCTTCCAATTACGGATCAAATGAGTGATTGCCCACCTAATCATATAATAACTCCCATTCATTACAACACTTTTAAAGTTATTTTCAAAATTATGTGTCGACGTTCAGAATTGGTCGACTATGTTTCTTTTGGCCCGCCTGGTGCGGTGGATCCGAAGAACGCGTTGGTGATATTTGGTATTTGATCTTCTGGGCCTCGTCCCCCGTCCCTGCAAGGTACTCCGAAGCTTAAGTTAATAAGCGAGTCTGTGGGCGATTTTTCAGAGAAAAGAATGTGTCAAATGTAAAGTAGTTGTCTTACCCCTTCTTACCAGAGTTGGCCTATATATCGTGGGATGTCTCTCCTTAGGCGTAGCATGTCTGTCCTAAGAGATGGGACATAATTCCTAATGCCGGCGAAGGGTGTCCATGCTGTAAGAAGGTACTGATGGACCCTTCATTAATGTGGACGAGACCAGTCATTAACGGCGAGAGGACCTGTCATTCAATGAAGATGGGATTGGAGGCGGGCGCGCGGAAATCCAGGCTCTGTGGTAATGATGTTGTTACGAATGGACCAAGATGGGACTAGCATGGGCTAGCCAGGCGGGCCGGGAATGATGGGCCTGGGCTGCATGGCTAGGGCGGCCTTCGGCCTGTTGCCTTGTCAGCTCGTCTGGACCTTGGTCTTTATCTCGCGAGCTGGTTAGCTGAGCCAGTAACCAGCGAGGTCGCTGGGGGCTCGCCCAGGTGACATTGTTCCAGGCGAGCTTCGGCCATGCACGAGCTCGCTTTGATAGGTCTGAGCTTGAGGCCTGTCAGCTCCTTTGCCAGTGGTACCGGCCCAATAAGTTGGGCCCGGCCCTCATAGAGTTGGACGGGAAATACCCATAACATCAAGCCCCCCCAGCTCGTAGTGCGACATTCGAACTAGGAGCTGATACGTTCTGGCTATTCCTGTAGCCGAAGTGCCTTTTCAACTTTCCACCCAATCGCGTCATATCACATTGTTTTATGCAGCACGTCTTGTCTGCGACGCATTTAATGCGCACGTTTCCCATAACCGTTCAATCATCTTGTCTGTAGGGCCCACTCCTTTGCGCATCGCCGTTGGTCCTGGGGAAGCTCGTCGATTTTTTCATCCAACGGTGGTGTGCCCTTAACTATAAAAGCGGGGATGGAAGCTTACCCTCCTTTCCTTCTACTACATCATTTTGAAAACCCCTTGGGCTACTGGAACTGCTTTCTCCCTGACCCCAAGGTTCCATAGTTGCAGATCTTGCGATTCCCTTGTCTTCGTTCTTCGACGGTTCTTTTTGCGCTCAAAAACCAGTAACTATTCATCGGAAAACTGTAAGTTTCTTGGGCCCCTTCGGTATATTTTGTTTTCGACTTTGCCTCCTCTTCCTCCTCTTCTTCTTCTCCTTTCTTTCTCTTCTTTTTTTTTTTTTATTCGGCCTCCATATTGCGCCATTCGGCGATGGTGGTCGGTTCCACGGGAATGGTTCCTGGGAATCTTAGGGGGTCCTGTTAGACTCAGGAACCTCGGCTTCGGTCTTCCCCTTTTTCTTCCTATCTCCTCTTTCGGTTTCATTTTGGGTCATGCCCTGTTGCGAAGCGCGAGGCCTGATATTTAGAGAGTTTCTTAGGTGCTTCTGACCCGCCACTCTGATTTGACCCTCTTTTCCTCCTTCTTTTAGATGTCTACATCAGGTCGGAAGCGCCGCAACATCGGGGTGGAAGACGACGACACTTCCAGCTTGTCCAGCGCCGGAGGGAGGGTGCTGCCGTGAGCTTCAAGAAGTGTAGTTTCATCTGATTCTGAGGTCGCTGAGAGGATTCCTCAACGCGCCGCCTCATCGGTGGTTGCGCGAGCTTCCGAGGAGCGTGCGGCTCGCGAGGTTTTCAAATGTTATCCTTCGAAGATGACGTTTGCTGAGCTGAAGTCGTGCGCCTCAGAGTACAGGCTCCCCTGTGGTGCTCGCGTGATGGTGCCTTCACCCGGCGACCACGCGGCATTCCCTCCAGCGGGATACGTGGCCGTTAGCCCGCAGCACTTAGAATTTGGCCTTAGGTTCCCACTTCATTCCTACCTTGTAACCATTCTAAATGATCTGAAACTTGCCCCCTTTCAGCTGACCCCAAATTCCTACGCCCAAATAACCTCTTTGGCCTTACTCTTTAGGAAAAACGAACTCCCTTTCCCTACTCCCAAAATTCTTAGGTACCTTTATTCTTTCAAGGGTACCAAGGACGGGCTGTATTACATGGCAGCTCGTTCGTCTGACCATAAGGGACTTTTGCCACAAGGGAAAGCAAAGGGTAGATCCAACGTAGGGGACTATAAGTCCCATTGGTTCTATATTTCTTGTTGCTCCCTCCACAATCTTAAAAACTTCAGCTTTGTCCTTGTGCCGAGTGAGTGGTCTTTCAACTCGTCCCTATGACTGTGAACTGTTTGTGTGCTCTGCATTTACAAATTTTCGTCTGTCTTGATTTTGCAGGTGTTGCTGGTGGGAAACCCGAGCTGACCACTTCCGAGGCGGCAGGACTAAAGAGCGCTTCCGAGGCAAAGACTGACGAAGACGATTGCGAGTTTACAGACTGCCTGCTGAGGGATTATCAGCTCGCTCCTCCGCTGGATTTCAAAGAAATTAGGAAAGAAGATATCGGGATCCGGGGTCAGAGGGAAATAAGGTCGGCCTTGGACATTGCCGGTTTCGGGGTGGATCTGGTGGAAGAGAGCCGGGTTCGCGAAAAAGTCGCTGTAGCAGCCCCGCCACCGTTATCGGGAGCGATGAAACTTCAACTTCAGCGCCCCGGTGCTCCCGTGATCACGAGTGTGCTCGAGGCTATTCGCGCGGTCTCCTCTCCAGCAAAGGCTCGAGCTGGGGGCGCCTCTGATGATGCGGAAGGCGCAAGCCGCGGCCCCGCGAACATGCCAGGCCCAAATCCCGTATTGACAACGGCGGGCTCCTCGGAACCAACTCCTGCTGGTGCCTCCTCGCGACCTGGGACCGATGCAGCGACGGCGATTCGCGGTAAGCAGGTGGTCGGCGAGGAGATCCCGGGTGGAAAGAGGAAGACTCCGCCGGTCCCGCAGATCGCCCAGCAATCTCGAGCTGACAAAAGGAAGAAGACAGACGCCGCTGCTGCGCCGAGCGCCTCTATGGTCACGGTTGGCGGGACGTACTTTTCTCCTCTCCTGGACAATTTGAACAACGTCCTTGGCAATTACGCCAGGAATTTGGACAAGAAGGAGGTGTCCGGCGACGCACTCGACGATTACGTCGCACGCCACTGTCTCTTGGTAAGGGACCTGCTTTTTTGTTTGCGTTTCGTTGTCGTCACTGTTTGTGTCATTTGTTGTTGTTGTTGTTTTTTTTTTTTTTTTTTTTAATCTTCGAGCTTTGCAGGCTTCTCTAGGCGTCTTTAAGCAGAAGGAGGAGAGAGTTCGCTTCTTGAGGGAGAGAGAGAAGCTCGAGATCGCTGTGGAGGCGCTGAAAAAGGAGAAGAAGAAACTGGAAGAGAATCTTACTTTTGTGACCAATGAGTCCAAAAGATACCGGAATAAGGTAGAGGGCCTGGAGGACCGGGCACGAGATGCCGAAAGGGCAAAGAAGGAGGCCGAAGATGAGTTAGACCGCGAGAGAAGGATGCATCAATCGACCTTCTCTCAGGTGACCTCGAAATTGAATAAGGCCGAAGCGGAGCTGGTCACAATACAGGGTGACTTGGACGGGGCTCTTCGACGGGCCGAAGCGGCGGAGGAAGGAATCAAAAAGCTGAAAGTTGACGTCGAAGTTCGGGTTTCCAGGGAGCGTGAGGAGGTCGAGTCCGATATCTGTAGCGCGTTCCTCTTTACCTTATGGAAGGCGTACCCGGATCTCGACGTCTCTTGCTTCGGTGAGGAGGCGATAACAGCGGTGAAGAGATATGCCGCCGAAGCCGCAACCTCGCAGACTAAAGCCTTTGAGCTTGGACCTTCGCAGGTCGTGGTCGACCTATCCGCGGAAGACGCCTCCGATCCAAACCCCCAGGATGTCGCGGCCCCGGCCTCGGACCCTCTAGGCCCTTAGATTTTCGTTTCTTTTCCTTTGACTTTGTACTCGGATCCCTTCAATAATAGAGTTTCCTTATTGCTTGAGGTCCTCGTCTTTCTATATTTTTGTGGACTGAGCGATATGACAGCTCCCCACACAGGATGTTCTCTTTCACTCCATGCCACTGGTGGTCAAGATAAATGACTTTAAGTTTGTCCACTACGATCTTGGGTAAGCCACAAACCATAGTATAAAGCTAAGTTGAATGGGCCCCAGCTCGCAAACCTTTTAATAAAAATAAATGGCTGCTCAGGTAAGCCACAAACCATAGCATAAAGCTAAGTTGAATGGGCCACAGCTCGCAAGCCTTTTAATAAAAACAAATGGCTGCTCAGGTAAGCCACAAACCATAGCTTAAAGCTAAGTTGAATGGGCCACAGCTCGCAAACCTTTTAATAAAAATAAATGGCTGCTCAGGTAAGCCACAAACCATAGCATAAAGCTAAGTTGAATGGGCCCCAGCTCGCAAACCTTTTAATAAAAATAAATGGCTGCTCAGGTAAGCCACAAACCATAGCATAAAGCTAAGTTAAATGGGCCACAGCTCGCAAGCCTTTTAATAAAAACAAATGGCTGCTCAGGTAAGCCACAAACCATAGCTTAAAGCTAAGTTGAATGGGCCACAGCTCGCAAACCTTTTAATAAAAATAAATGACTGCTCAGGTAAGCCACAAACCATAGCATAAAGCTAAGTTGAATGGGCCCCAGCTCGCAAACCTTTTAATAAAAATAAATGGCTGCTCAGGTAAGCCACAAACCATAGCATAAAGCTAAGTTAAATGGGCCACAGCTCGCAAGCCTTTTAATAAAAACAAATGGCTGCTCAGGTAAGCCACAAACCATAGCTTAAAGCTAAGTTGAATGGTCCACAGCTCGCAAACCTTTTAATAAAAATAAATGGCTGCTCAGGTAAGCCACAAACCATAGCATAAAAGCTAAGTTGAATGGGCCCCAGCTCGCAACCCCCCCTTTTTTTTATGCAAATTAATTTTTCTCATAAATGCACATACATATTTTGAAAATATGTCATCTTGAGGTGTTGGTTTTATTACATCAGAGTACGACACATCAATTCGCACAAACACCTCACACATGTCTGGTTTAATTTGATCCCCAATAATATAGACTAGCCCAAAAGACATAAATTTAGGCTTAAGTTTGACTAGGCCCATGGTATCTTCACATTTAGGCTCTTGGATTTTATCTTTTTTTTCCTCCCAGGCTTCTTTTTTTCTCACATCATTTTGGCCCATTTTTTCTTCTATGATTGCTCGTACCATCCTAGGGTCATCAAGTCTCTTAATTGGCTCATCATTCCTAGGGATGGGTGTAGATTGGACCGACTCTTGACTTATGGGTGTATTGAATGACGATTCCTCCCCAAGACCTACAAAATTTTGATTAGGTTGGTTTGGAAACTCGCCAGGTTCACTCATGCTCAAGGTCTGTGTAAACTCGGTCAATTGTTCTAAAATGTCACCTATGGCCCTAGTGGTTTGTTCTTGATGTTCGACCACTTGTGCATTAAAACTCATTTGACCTTGCATAAACTCCTAAAAGGTGTCCTCTAAAAATTTTTCATCCTGAGGTTGATAAGCATCAGATCTAACCCCTTGTTCTAACTCAAATTGGTGAGGTGGTGGAGGAAAAGGTTCATGAGATTGGAACATAGAGTCATTGTTCCAAGGATAATTCCAACGGTCATAGGAACTGGGGTAATCAGTGTAAAGATCTGGGTCATAGCCCGACAGATAAGAATTCTCCCTCTAACTCTGGTTAAAAGAAAACTTTCCCTCACTGGGATCAGGATGACCAAATGTATTAGAAGTCACAGACATGCTGAAATACTGAGACATAGAGAATATGGAAATAACAATTCAACGGCAGATAATGATGTTAATGAATCAATTAATGTTTCAATAATCATACCTGACCGTAGTCTCTTGCACTATTTAGTAACTAAAAGTTATTTAAATATTTTTTTAAAAAAAAATTAAATTTTTTAATTTATATTATTTTATTATTTTTTTAGTTTTTTTTTCAAATACATATTTTTTATATATATTTTTGAAAATAATTTTTTAATTATTATTTTTTTATTTTATTTTTTTTAAAACTATAAAACAATAACAAAATTCAACCAAATTTAATCTCCCCGACAACGGCGCCAAAAACTGACTGCTACACTACCCTGCACATTTATTTATCAAAACTACAACCAAATTTATCATACGTTAATCCTCTTATTAAAGCAGGTGTAGGGCGATTATACTCGCCAATGTGCGAGTGTGCGTGTAGTACAATTTTAAATTTATATTTCGGTGAGTCCGAGTCGATTCACAGGAAGATTATTTATGGATGAAAATAAAGATCACACAATATTTGATTTTAGGAGGTAATTAAGATGATCTAAAGACAATAATTAAAGCTAAACTAATACTGAATTTAAGTAGCTTGGGTCAAGATAATTTCAGTGTCAAAACCAATTAATTCTCAATTTGATAGAAAAGATCAGCAATATTCATCTGAATTAAGTTTTACAGCTCTTTTAGTAAATTTAGTTCAAGATAATGATAATTCTTGTTTAAGCAATATCCATACGTGGCATGAAAATTCTAGGTTAAGTAATTACCATAAATTGAATTATATTCCATAGACAGATTTTATAGATATAGATTAATCATTTGGGTTTGGGTATGAAAACATTTCCAGGTCTAGCAATCTCCATACATGGCATGAAAATTCTATGTTAGGCTTATGCTCCAATCCAAACTCAAAGATACACTATACGCATATAACACCGTATATTTTCGTGAAATTGCAACGTATTTGAAGTGAGTTAAAATATCGAAAAATATGTTTGAAATGGCAACAAGTGACCGAATCAGTCGCAGGGAGTGCCCTAGAGCTTAGATACCTAAGGACAAAGGTATAATTTTAACGAGTGTCTCGAGGTGAGACTTATTGCACTGAAAGAAATCAAATCAGAAATGGTTTTCGGTTAAGCTAAGTTATAGCTTAAAAATACCGAATGATGGTAAGGGGCTTCCGAAAAATTGTATATATTGAGTAATTTTGAATTAATAATTTTAAGATTTTAAGTATCTCGATAAATTTGATGTTTGAGGGTATAATTCTAATTAGAGAAATTATCCAAATGAAAGAATGATGAAATTATGAGCTTAGGTGGTGAAATGTTAAAGTTGAAAACTTGAAATATGGGCCAAAGTGTTATTTGAAAGAAGTTTGGGGTTTTGGCTTGGATTTCAAAAGATAGATTAATTATAGTTTTGGATTTCAAAAGCCACTCAATTATGGCTTTGAGTCTTGGAGTCCATGACTAAGATTGTGACAAGTGGCATAACACCATTGGTTGAAGGATTCTATAAATAGGCACCTTGAGTTGCTCTCAAACCATTCCAAAAAAATTTGAGGAGTGAAGCACTCTTAGAAGAGGAGCTTGCTCTAGAGAGAGAGAAGGAGGTTCGGCAAGAAGGCGGGAAGAAAGCGACGGAGAAGCGGCGGAGAATGAGCCTCGTCGGAGTTGCGGATCTTCGCCGGAGTTCGCCAAAATCAGTCATCCAAAAAGTGAGGTAAGTCTATTTTTTTTTGATAATACTGTAGAGGGGGAAGAGAGGGTCGTGTAGGTTCAAACAGAGGTCGAATCGGAGTTAAAACGAGGGAGATATGGCCGAAATACGAAAACAGGACGAAGCTGTCCGAATTCTGCTAGGTAGCACGTGAGTTACACGCGCCGAATAATAGCTGCGCGTGAGGGCGCGTGGCCAGATTTCTTGGGGCGTGTGAGGGCGTGTGAGGGGTCATTTTTACATGCAATTTTCCAGTTATGCCCCTAATTTAATATCCTTCAACCCTATATAAAAATATTTGAGGTTAGATTTATCAAAACGTATGTTTTCTGCAGAAACTTAGGCCGTTTGCTGTGAAATTATACCGTCGAAGAGATAAACCAACAAGGTGAGACTCCGTGAGACTCCTATACTCCAAATCCTATTTTTTATTCTCTTATGAGAGACTTCTATTGCATGACACGTGTTTCGTGAAGTTCTTATACGTAAACTCTTATTATTCGCTTACGTGAAATCATGTTGCATCTATGAACTGAATTTTCCTAAAAATATATGTTGTTGGCTTTTTAACTGTTGCATTTATAAAATCCGTGTGGCCATACTGTTGTACCTATTTGTTGTTGGCCGAGGGCAAAAGTCGGAGATCCCCCGAGAGGCGCTATGCGTGCGCCATCGAGAAAGCTCTCGTGGGGAAGACCGTGAGTCTAAGGCACAACGGATGTGGTGCTTGCATGAGTTCTGTGAAGTTGGGCCGAAGTGACATGGTTAGGGACCTCCCGAGAGGCGCTATGCGTGCGCCATTGAGAAAGCTCTCGTTGGAGGAGGCTGACATGTTCACGAGGCACTTCGGAGTAGTTCTCGTTGTCTTCTCATACATTTTATACTTGATCATGCATCTATATAAACTGTTTTTGGAGTTTCTCACTAGAAGATTCATCTTCTAATTGGACTATGTCCCTGGAATATTCAAACATTTCAGGTTCATCGAGCGGCTCTAAGGGAAAGGAAGTAGCTGAAGAATAAGTATAATTTGCTGTCTATAGCATGATTAGCATATTTTTGTTTATGTGTAAACCTATGTAATTTTGGGTATGTTTAAGATATTCAGTTATCACTTGATGATGTCCATGCAATATATTTTGTAGACGTCTTGAAGAATTATATGATAAATAAAATGTTATGGTTTTGAACCATATCAGGTTCGATCTAGCTTCCGCATTTGAGATTTTAATACCTGTCTTAGCTATTTGATTATTGGGTTTGTTAAGTTGAGAAGGTAAAAATTAGGGTTTTTGGGATATTGTATGGTGTATGACAGCTATTGTGATATGAAAAATTTTTATAATCCCGAAATCCTGGGTTATAACACGCTCAAGAAATTTGGGGTGTTACAACGCACACTGCTCAAATTGAATCAGATTAATATTACATATTTTAAGCGCAGCTTTATTTGGGAATCATTGGCGTTGGACACTGTCCTTGCCTTAACCCAAGAATGGATTTACCTACTCATCTTCATTTTAAAATAAATTGGCAGGAATTTAAATGATAGGAATTAAAAGATAGTATTTAAAAGACTATTTTTTAACCGACCATATAGGCGGTATATAATGAAAAGACAATAATTGAAAGACTATTTTTTAACCGACCATATAGGCAGTATATAATGAAAAGACAATAATTGAAAGACTATTTTTTAACCGACCATATAGGCGTTATATAATGAAAAGACAATAATTGAAAGACTATTTTTTAACCGACCATATAGGCGGTATATAATGAAAAGACAATAATTGAAAGACTATTATTTTAACTGAACATATAGGCGGTATATAATAAAAAGACAATATGAATAACATAATACAACTATATGGAAACAAAGGTTAAAGATTTAAGAGAGAAATTCTAAGAACAAAACTATATAGAAACTAAAGTTGAAAATTCAAGAGAGAAATCTAAAGATCACAACTATCCTTTCATTATAAGAAAATTCAATCTTTACAAATGCACCCTAAGTGCTCTATTTATAGAGAAAATGTAATGGAAACTATTCAATTATATAATTTAATAATACAAAATATCTAATTAATGATGTAAGCGATGATGTCACTCCAACCCATGATGTAAGCAATGATGTCACTCCAACCCATGATGTAAGCAATGATGTCAGCAATTTGTGGGACTTGGGCTTTCTTTGTGTTGGGTTTGGGCTTTCCTTGTGTTGGGCTTGAGTTTGAGTTTGGGCCTTCTTTGTCTTGAGCTTGAGCTTGGGCTTGGACCTTCTTTGTTTTGGGCTTGAGCTTGGGCTTGGGCCTTCTTTGTCTTGGGTTTGAGCTTGAGCTTGATAATATTATAATATTAAATATTATATTTATATTTTTTTATATTTTATATATATTTTTATATTAATATTTTTAAACTTGCATGCAATCACAAAATGCATAATAATATTCAATTTAAACCATTTTAAGATCAAAATAAGGGTGAAATTATAATAAAAATTTTACAAAATTGATCGCTAATCACCAATGAGCACCTATACAGTTGCATTAGTATCACCACACAAGTAGTCAATATGATCAACTACCCTCATTGCGAGCATGCACTGTATGTACTAGTCTTGACAATACTATAGATGCCCCACTCTATAGTCCTATGATTGGGAATAGTTTAAGAATGAAGCATCAGTCATTCGGTCTCATTAGTGTGATCTCATCATAACCCGATTGACATTGCTACACTCTTCGGGTTTCATCTAGATAAGAAAACATTAAGATGAACGCATTGCCAAGTATTAAAAGAAAAAAAATACTTTTATTTATCTAAATATGTCCGAGATTTATAAGAGACGTAGCCAACTCACAACTCTTATGATTGACTCTCAAGTTATAAATCTATCAATCTCTTAGTTAACCTAAAGCCAATCACCCTTATATAAGATACCCATTTTCCTAAGATGCTTCTCAAAAGGTTTATGTGAAAGCGCTTTGGTAAATGGATCTGCTATATTATCCTCGATAGAAACCCTATCTATCTTTACATCTCCCTTCTCTATAATCTCTTTAATGATGTGGATGTTAGATTTGTATAGAAATGACATTAATACCCAAGAGAGGGTGAATTGGGTTATTTAAAAAAAAATGATTGAACTTGAAAATCCTTTTGATGAAAAATGAGATTTTAGTGCAAGTGAGGATTATTGAAATGCTTTGAGTAATGTTGGCACACACTTTTGTAACCCCCCGTATCGAGCAATAGGAAGTTCTGGGATAACTTACCCTGATGGGCCTATACGAACTTCTTAGGAACCTATCCTTGGATTTTCCCAGGTCAAGCACGCTTAACCCTAGAGTTCTTTACCTACATTCAGCCTAAAAAGTATCAAGCTGGTGTTGTTTCCTTCCTTACTTATTCTCAATATATACTACCATTCCCTGGGTTTTTTAGGGTATTACACACATCGTGTCATCATCATAGGGCCCACAACTGCGGGTCAACTCTTTAGCTCTCGCCTTTCAACAGCTAGGAGCCCCACTACACTTATGAGCCTCTTAGTGGTTGCCCTATAGGCAATTGATGTGGGACGAACCCGGTGCATCCACACTATCCCCCCGGCAGGTGTGGTAGGGCTATATCGACCCCTCTCTTATCGGGGGTTGTAAGGACCATTAGGGGGAATTCCCACAAACGACGCTAAATGTTGACACACATTTTTGTAACACCTCGCATCGAGTGATAGGAAGGTCTGTGACAACTTACCCTGTTGGGCCTACACGAGCTTCCAGGGGGGTCATGTAACACCCCGTCCCGTCGAAGGGCGTGCCACTATGCTGGGGCCCATCGAATACATACATAATCCCTTTTCCTTATACATTTCTCATACATAAATATCGTATTTCAAAGGGAAACCCCCCAGCAAATCATTCATAATTACGGAAGCGATAATCGAAACCTGATATGGTACATACCTGAATTCACCTTATATATATATCATAAAGAATTCGTACCATATATTACCATCAAATCCTCAAATACATAAATAGATTGAGACATGTCTCCCGAGATAACATCTAACACCCTAAGTGCAAATCATATGAAACCTCGAGCATACATCAGATAATAAATTAAATACTGGAATCTCTTGCTGAATCCATCGGCCACGCCATCACGTGCCGTCATTATCTCAACCTGCTCCTTACCCTAACTGCAAGTCTTAACTGGAAGGTTGAATGTTCCAGGGGCATAACCCATTAGAAGATGAAACTTCTAGTGAGGGTCCAAAAACATATATATGATGCATGATGCAATAACATGAACAAACATTTGCCCTTAGTGTAACTTCCCTGGCTCGCAAGCCCGGCTAGGAATCCTAGGCAAATCCCGAACCTCTGCAGGATAAGCCTAACGTTATTCCCTCAACTCCCTTGGGGAATTACGGCTACACTCTGGGGGCAACATCCCATTCCCATGCACAAATATCAATATGACAATAATATCGTGCAATGCAAATATCACGACTTTCAATGCAATATGACAAATGAATATTGCAATTCATAAATAGCATGTATATATAACAAACATATCATGAATATAAGTTCTTGTGAGAATACCACTCACCTTTGCCCAAAGATCAAGACATCTCAAAAAGCATGCATCGCCTCGATATACGTGCCCGACCTCGATTCTCGTGCCAACTCTCAAAAGTTGCACCAATCTCATCATCTTGATCTCCTCAATCATAAAATAATATTTAATCACTAAATATCCTCAATATTCCATTTATTTCCTATTTCCTTTCATTTTCCTTCATTTTTCCTTCTAAAAATCCCAATAAATACATAGAGACTATTTCCTCAAATCTATCTTCACAATAATTCATTATATGCTATGAACTTTCAAGGAAAAATACTGAACTTACCCGGATATTGTAGTTTCACGCAAAACGAGGCACTTTGATTCTAGAATTGAGACTTAGAGAACTCCAAATTCAAATCTTTTTCTACAGAAACTAGATCTCGAATTTAGAGGAATTTAGCAATTTTTTTTTTCAGAATTTTTAGAGCCCGGACGTGCCCGCACTCGCCCTCACAAGATGGCTCACGCGCGCCCACTCGCGGGGCCTAGTTGGCACGTGTGGCCCACGCGCCGGTCTTCTTCAACCTCCAGCTCGCCGGACTGGTGCGCTGTCTTCTGTTTAATCGCCATAACTTCTTTATCTGACCTCCGTTTTGACCCCCGTTTGTTCCTACGCCTTCATCTCTTCGCCCTCTACAAGATGGTACCAAAAAATCCCAGAAACCGAGCTATTTTCAGACTGCTCCAAGTGATTTTCTGGCGAAACTCGTTTTTCCGATAAAGCTTCGGATCTCCCTCAAGTCTCAACCAAAATGGCTCAAATTTGGCAGAAATGAAGATTGAGACATGGCAAACAAAATCCCTTTATCCACTGTTCTCAATTCATTCACAAACTCATGAATCTAACAATTTAATTTTGAAGGCATTCGGCTACTTCCTATTTATAGGAGAAATCGAGTAACCCACTGCCTTTGGTTTTCTAATACACCTTGTAAGGAGTCTCAACCTCCCTTATATGGCCCTAGAAACGACCCTTGCCGACCAAGGAAGCCATTTGCATGTTTTGACCAATCGGCCGAATTCTTTACCGATTTTCTTCGATTTCTGGCCACAATGATGACTGTTGGTTGGCCAAGCCTTTACAAAAGTTGGTCTCCCGACCAAGCCTCATGCAACCCATGCCTCAGATGGCCGGTCGGAGACCGTCCGTGCCTTGGTCAGATTTTGGCCCAAGTTTTGCTTAATTGCACTTTAGCCCCTATATTTTCTCATTTTGTATTTTGCATTTTAGTCCTTTCTATCAAGCCCCTGAACTTTCTGACATTCCCACTAGGACCCTCAAGTCCTAAAATCATCCTTTACTTCTTTGAAGATTCTGAAAAACTACCATTTCGACCTCCCTCCGGCCGATTTGGTAAATTCTTAAGAAATTACACTTAGGCCTTTAAACTTTTGGGCTATCTCATTTCGACCCTTTCGACTTAGCCTCTTAACTTTCCATTATTGCAATTAAGACCCTCAAGTCTTAAAACATCATTTTGACCCTTGATAATTCTAAAACAACCTCGTTTTGGCCTCCCTCTAGCAATTTCTAAAAACTGCACTTACGCCCGAATATTCGTTTTGGTCTTAAACCCATTCGTTTCTTCCTGAAACCTCTGAAGAGTTGTTCCTCATGAAAAACTGAAACCCCCTCAAGCATTTGTTGACTTCCAAAAAGTTGTCTATGATAATTCGATATTGCAGCCTAATTGGCAGCTGTCTTTTTAGCTGTACTGAAAACTGTTCCCAATCTCATTTTTTTTGGCACCATAAATCCTATCTCGGGGTGCTCATTAATGCCACATCAATTTCCTTTGGCATCTCGACTGCAGGATACTCCCGGCAGTCGATTCAATAATCTATACGATAATAAATTACCGTTATACTCTCAATTTATCCTTAAATTCTATTTTTACCCTAAGGTAAATTACTCTTGAGTCCTTTAGAATTTCTCGAGTATTACAGGTCACCCATCCTTGGGCTTCACCACGAGCTCTACCCTCCCTAACTTGGCTCCGTTTAAAGTTAGCCTCGTCAAAGACTGACTTTATCTCCCTTGGCCACGTACTCTAATGTCGTTTTTCCTGATTTCCTTGATGCCGAAAGGAGGAGTGAGCTTGTAGTTGCAAAGCAGAGAGTTGCAGAACTCGCAGTCGTCTTCGTCAGTCTTCGCTTAAGAAGTTGCTTGAAGATCTTGCGCCTCGAAGATGGTTAGCCGGCGATGTCTATAAAATTGGAAAGACACTCGTGAATAAAAAATAATGACAAATGAATTGCTGCTACAAGTGCGGGCTAAAAAAAAAAAAAAACTACTTACTCAGCGCAAAAATGAAGTTGAAGTTTTTAAGGTCTTAAAGAGAAGAACAGGAAAGGTAGAACCATTGGGACTTTTAGTCCCTTACATTAGACCTGCCCTTGGCTTTCCCTTGAGACAAGACTTTCTTGCAATCCAAGGAGCGAGCTGCCATATAGTATAACCCGTCCTTGGTACGTTTGAAAGAGTAAAGGTACCTCAGTATTCTGGGGGTTGGAAGAGGAACCTTGTTCTTTTTGAAAAGAAGGGGAAGGGAGGTTATCTGGGCTTATGAGTTAGGGGTAAGTTGGAAAGAAACGAGCTTAAGGTCGTTCAAAATGTCTATGAGGTAGGGCTGGAGTGGAAACCTAAAACCAAATTCTAAGTGTTGGGGGCTGATGGCAATGAATCCCACAGGAGGAAAAGTTGTGTGGTCACCAGGAGAATGGACCATTAGACGAGTGCCATAGGAGAGGCGGTACGTGGAAGCGTACAATATCAGCTCGCCGACTATCAGCCTTGAAGGATACCGCTTGAAGATCTCGCTAGTTGCACATTCCTTGGCAGCTCGTTGGGTTATTATGAGGGCGGTATGCTGAGGAACTCTCTCAGTGACCTCTGAATCAGATGAAGCCACGTTCTGAGTAGTCCGCGGCGGCATCATTTCTTTATGCTTCGAAGAGCTAGAGGTGTTGTCATCCTCTACCCTATAGTTGCAGTGCTTCTGATATGATGTAGACATCTACGATAAAAAGGCAAAAAGAAAACGTATCAGAACACTGAACTGAAGCTCTTAGAGACACCTCTTACCTATCAGGTCACGCGCTTCGCAACAGGGTATGACTCGAAAGAAAAGGAGGTTGGGTTTCTAAGCCTATTAAACCTCCTAAAATAAATAAAAGCTAGTCCTATGAGACACACAACCATCGCCAAGAGGCGGGGCATGGAGATGAAATCGACGAGAAGAATGGGAGTAGAGACGAGATAGATTAAAGGAATGCAAGAAAACTTACTGTTCTTGAATTGGTTGTTGCAAGAGTCTGGAAAGGGAACCAGTTGGAAAGCGAAGGCGAAGGGAAAAAGTACTTCGGAACCATTGGCAATGGAGTCTTAGAGTCGAGAAGAAGGAGGTTGTAGAAGCAAGGAGAATTTTTTAAATAATACGGTAAAGAGGGGGAAAAGGGAACCCCTCCCCCTTTTTTATAGTTCAAGGCACTCCAATGGCGGTGCACAGATGTGTAGGGCCCACGGGCATGATGATTAAGTGGTTATGGGAAACATGCGCATTAAATGTATTGCAGACAAGACGTGCTGCATGAAATAGCGTGATATGAAATGATTAGGCGGAAAGCTGAAAGATGTATTAACAGCTGGAATGGCTGGCACGTGTCAACTCCTAGTCCAAAAATCAGACTGCGAGTTGGGGGGCTTAATGTTACAGGTATTTCCCATTCTACTCTTTATGGGTTGAGCTCCAAGCAATGGGCCGACCCAATCGCATAAGGTCTGGTAGATCTCGAGCTGAGTTCACCGAAGTGAGCTCACGCATTGCTGGAGCCTGAGCTCGGATCACAGGACCAAGCGAGCTCCCAAGAATGCCTCTGGCTCGCCAGCCTATTCGAGTAAGCCCCCAACTGTACTTCGAGCAAGCTCCTAGCAAACTCTTGCAGTTTACCGGCCTAGTCGGTCAACTCGCATAGAGAGAGGGTCATATGTTGGAGAATATTTATGGGCTATGGGCCATTCCAGCTAGGCTCTTCAGGCCTAACTTGGCCCTACCCTTTTTTGGCCCATTTGGTCGGCCTGCGCCAGTCCTATTCTGGCCTCTTGCAACGAACATCATTACAACTGCATCTAGATTTCCGCGCATTTACCATAGGTCCCATCCTCATTAATAATGGATCTCATCCACATTAATGAGGGTCCTGTCAACACCTTGCTGTTGCGTGGGCGTTTCTGCTGGCGCTTGATATTCTGTCCCACCACTTACAGACGTACAACACATACTGGAGGACATCTCATCCCATTCTATATATCAGCAAGCTCTTTTTAGAGCCATGGTATGCTTTTTAGACCAACTTACTGATACTCTACAATTTTACTTACTAGTTCACCTACTTGAACATCGGAGTATATTGTAGGGATCGACCGACGTGTCAACAAATCAAACTAGATAACCAATTCTCTCCCTCTCGGATTCATTACACCAGTGCGGGCCAACGAATTAAGGTCGACCAATTTTGAATGTCGATAAGTAATAAATGAAAGGAAAAGCACAAGCAAAGAAGAGACATAACTATGTATAGTGGTTCAACTTAAACCAAGCCTAATCCACTACCTTAGCTCCTCACTAAGGATTTTTCAACCAATCTACTAAGAACCTCCTATCTCTCTGGATAGACCCTCTAGCAACAAGCTAGGAAAACCAAGAACAATACAAAAGGAGAGGATCTAAGAGTAGACACTCTTAGTTACAAGATCTCTCAATATAAATACAAGGCTTGAACAAAATAATACAAATGATAATCAAAGCCTTTAGTAAGAAAAATGAAGAACAAATGAAATAATGAAGCACTTAAAGAATAAACACTTGTAAGCTTGTAATGATCTCTCTTGATTGATTTGAATCATCCATTTGACTTATATTTATAGTGCCTTGATAGCTCATTCATGAATCTTGGCGTTGGTAGTGGAAAAGCCACTTTGGGAGAGTGAAAAACTAACCGTTGGGTGTTTCTATGACACAAACGGTCGACAGATGAGTGAAAATTCAAAATCCGATCGACAGATCATTTGAGACTGTCGACAGTTCCTCGTGTAAGCATTCTGCCGATCGACAGATGCATAGGCATCAGTCGACATATGACTTGCACATTATTGAAGCACCACGAAATGACATTTTGTCGGTCGACAAATGCATGATCATCGGTCAACAAATGGGCTAAAAACAAAAGGTCGATCGACAAATAGGAGATAGTTGATCGTCATATTATATATATATATATATATATGATGATACAATTCATAGCATGTATACATTACAACTTATTTACATTTACTTTAATACAACTTATTTTTTTTATTTATATTTTACCTTCCATTTACTTTAATACATAAATGTAAATAAGAAAATACTCCCTATTTGGATTCAAGAAAAATATCTAGAAAATCAAAATCCATAACAATTAGAAAGTAGAATTTTGGTTTTAATACAAACTTAGGATTTAACAATTTGACCATCTCCAAAATACATATTTTATATTTTTTAAAAAATTCATTAAAAATTATTTTATCACCAATGGATATTAGTTATTGAAATATCGAGAGATAGTTTTTCAAAATAAAAACATTTTCATAATTATGTTCTAGTTGGTCTCTTACCTTAGAATAAATTTAGCCTTATTTTGACCAACAATTTCAAGACTAGTTTTGAAAATCACTTTAGGATATTCTTTTAAATCTAAAAACTTGTTTTTGCAAATCTCCATATGTATAAGAATGAAATTAATTTGGTTTTCATTTGAACAAAATAATACTTGATATTGAACTGATATATGTTAAAAACCATAAATTTGACTCGTGACTTAGGAATTAAGCCAACAGATGTTTTTCATTATCAAAACTAATATACAAAAGTTAAAAAGTAGTGGAAGTGCCTTAGAATGTGTTTGGTTCCTTTGCTTGAGCTATCGTCCCATTATTGTCACACTACACAAAGATTGGGTTAACTATGGTCAGAGTCGTTCGCTATTATCAATGTACATCCAGATGGTGCCTTCGAAGTCACTCATGACTCTAAAGGCACATTTAAGGTGAATGGACATCGACTAAAACCATATCTAGAGGGTGATTTTTCAAAGGAGAAGCAATTCATGTGTTGGGAAATCTAGAGTGATCACAACGGCAAAGTTAAGCTAACAATGTTAAACAAACACTTATTGGGAGGCAACCTAATCTTTTAACCCTTTCATTTATTGTCATGCTGCCTTTGTTTGTGTTTTCTTGCATTTGTTTTATTGATTTTGAGTTAGGTTGATGTGTTATTCTTTAGGTTTTGTTTTGTTAAAATATATATATATATATAGAGAGAGAGAGAGTTGAGGTCATCATCTCGCATGCTAGTGAACATAAGGGAACCTACCCCATAGTGAGCATGTTAACATATGAGGTATCATTTAGAGTTGGGTTATTTTGAGAAAAAAAAAAGAGAAGAAAAATATTAAGAAACAAGAAACAAGGAGTTAGCTTACGCCCGAGCTGCAGCAAGCATGCCACGGCCATGGCGCCAGGCCATAGCCTCTCTGTGGCTCACAGTTGGGAAGTATGTGGATTGCTCAGGTACATCTTGTACTCTTTTCTATTTTTTTGGGAAGTATGTAGGACAGTTGTTCACTTATGGATATGATGGTGTATAAATGGGGGTTGGGGTACGATTGTGTGGGCCTGGATGATGGAGTTATGGATTTTATTTGTGGGGCTTCTCCCACCTTCCATGCTCTATTTCATGTGATTCTCTTTAACCTACATGCTAGGTGTTTGATGAAATGCCCCAACCAACATTCTCACACACCTTGTGCTGTTAGTTTGAGGAGGGGACGGTTTATTTTTGGGGAGAGTTCTTGGGCATTCATTTGGCTCTATATTGCTTTGTTTTTCATATTCATCGTGGATATCTCATAGTCATATATTTGTAATGTAGGTGCTGTTCCAAAAGTGACAATGGTACTAAAGACTTGCAATTGTTGTTGTACTTTTTGTACAATAGTTTTAATGATGAAAAACATATATTGGTTTAATCCCTAAGTCATGAGTCAAGTATGTGATTTTCAATATATATCAATTTCAATATCAAGTATATCATGTATCACTGTCTGAAACTGAAAACCCTGTTTTGGCTAAGTCTGGCAGATTAACACCTTATAAGGAGAAGTATAAGAAAGAGTTTTCTTTTTAGAAAACAAACTCTCGGTAATTTGATATCTATCATTCATTAGAGCTAAAACGATTTTTAATGAATTTTTCATTAAATAGAAAGTATATATTTTGGAGGTGGGTTTATTGCTAAAACTTGAGTTTGTACTAAAACCCAAAATCTACTTTCTTATATATTTGGATTTTGATTTTCTAAGTATTTTTATTGAATCCAAATAGGGGGTACTTCGTTATTTACATTTATGTATTAAAGTAAATGGAGGTAAAATATAAATAAATTAAAATGTGGACATTTACTTTCTAAACATATATGCATTGCATGTGTTTTCAAATCAGGTTTTGGACTATGTTTCGAAATCTCCATATCATGTTTCGAAACCTCATTTCCAGAGAGGCATGTTTCGAAACCTATATGCATCATGTTTCGAAACATCATCTCCAGAGAGGAATGTTTCGAAACCTATCATGTCATGTTTCGAAACCTCTGACATTTTGTCAGCAGATTTATTTGAAAACCGAGATGCATGTGTTTTGTAACTTTGCATTTTAATATGCTTCTCACATCAATTGTTTAATGCATTCTCCATGATGAGGAGATTCAAATTTGAATGTGAAAGTGGAGACCATTGTTTATTCTTAATGCCCATAAGATTCCTTAGAATCTGTCTCCCACTGAATGCTGTCTCTAAGTGCATGTACAGCTGGAAAGGCTGTATGTTTCGAAACATGGGTAGTATGTTTCGAAACCTATGTGTAAAATTGTGATGTTTTGAAACCTACTTTGCTGTCTTGTCTCTAACGGCTATAAACGGCTAGATTTCTATCTCTTGGTATAAATAGCAGGTATTTGAAGACAAGAACAACAAGATTGAGCAAGAACAAGATACAAAGAGAGAACACACACTAGAGACACACACACAAGCACAAATGATCTAAATCCGTTTGACAAGCATTCAACGAAGATCCATTCATTCATTGGTGTGCATTGTGATGTGAAAAAGGAGAAGCAAGTGGAAACAACGAGCATCATCCTCCAGCTCTCCTCACCTCAAGTTAAGAGGTTTGTACAACCACATTGGTAAGGCATTTATTGCTTTTTGGGTTGTAAAGTTAAATTTGATTATCTTGAATATTGTAAGGTTTGAGTTTAGCCTAAAAACTCATTTGGTGTAAAGGTTTGAGTTGAAACTAAAACTCATTGTGGTTTGAGTTGAGCCTAAAACTCACTTGGTGCTAGGTTTGAGTTGAGCCTGTAAAAACTCATTTTGTAAGGTTTTAGGTGAACCGAGGTAAAACCCTTGTTGTGGTGATCACTAAGTAAAAGTGATTGGGATTGCAAATCCTTCAAGTGGCTAAGCTTGAAGGTAGTGGAGTAGGCGAGTGCCGAACCACTATAAATCTTGTGTGCAAGTGTTCTTTAGCTTTCATGTATCATTATTGCCTATTGCACATGTTTTCATAAGTTTTGTTATCAAAGGCTAAAATAGTTTTCTTGAGCATAAGCTTATACATATACATAGAAAACATATATTTGATATACAAACATCTTTGGTATAATCTTACTTATGTAAATCATCTTTATCAAAGATCATTAGTTTGAAATACAAGTCAAAAGATTTCGAACCAAGCAAAACAGTGAAGTAGATTTCGAAACATACATTTCACATTTCGAAACTTGTAAAACAGTGAGCTATATTTCGAAACATATATAGTAGGTTTCGAAACCTATTTAACAGAAAGCTTTATTTCAAAACTTATAGCCTATATTTTGAAACCTAGTATTCTTCCAACAATTAAAGTTTTTAAATTATCGAAAATCTACCTAATCCCAATTCACCCCCCCTCTTGGGATATTTTACCATCATTAGGAACCAACAATTGGTATCAGAGCCTAACTCCCTGAAGGTCTAACAACCTAAGGAGAGATCCATGGCTTTTAAGGAAGGTTATCCTATTGATGTAGCACCTTATTTTAATGGCTCATATTATGAACATTGGAGAGTTAGAATTTCATTTTACATGACATCTATTGATTCTTATTTGTGGAACATTGTGAAAAATGGTTTTATTTCAAAACCAAAACTTGAATGGGATGATCATGACAAAAAGAATTTTCTCTTAAACATTAGAGCCATGCATATTTTACACCATGCATTAAGTGATGATATCTATGCTAAAGTGTCTAAGTGCATTAATGCTAAAGATATATTGAATACTCTTGATTCTTTATATCTTTCTAATCAATCTTGTGAGAATGTTGATGGAAGTATACAGGTTGAAAATCCATTGAATCATCAACAAGTAGAGGAGAAAGAAAGTTCCCTTGTCTCTAGTGAAGAAAGCTCAAACGTGTGCTTAATGGTAAATAAAGAAGAGGAGGTAACCTCTACTTCTACTCTTGTTATTGATATTGAAAATGATCATGAGTCTAGTTCTTTAAATGACATAAATGATGGTCATGATGCTTTTTCAAATGAAGAGTTATTAAATGCTTTCACTGAGTTATATGTCAACTTTGAAAAACTATGTTTGAAAAATAAAACTCTTCAAAAGAAATTAGATTCTCTATCTAATGAGTTGGAAGCTCTAAAATCTAAAAATGAATATTTGCTTGCTTCCAATAATGAATTATCAATGAAAAATGATTTGAAAGAAAATCAATTGAAATCTCCTAATGTTACTTTAAATGAGAAACCTATTTCAAGTAGGAAGATTTGAAATTCTTGTAATCATGTTAAAGGTGTTCAAAATTTTCATAGTCAAAGAGCAAATTTCAAAAGCTCATCTATACACACCTCTCATGATATTAGATGTTTTAAGTGTTGCAAGTTAGGCCACATTGCATTTTATTGTCCTTCTAAAAGGAAATCATCTAGTGGTCCTAAAATGAAATGGATTCCTAAGGGAACTAAAGTGTCTAATACTTCCCATATTAAACCCCAAGGATCCAAGTATGTTTTGAAACCTAAAAATGATCATTTTAAGAGGAATGTGCATAAAGATAAAAGGAAAACAAATTTCAAATGAAATTTCTTTGAGTCACATCCTAGTCTTTGGTATCATTTTAAACATAAAGATATCATAACAAAATACCCACATAAGCTTAAACAAATTTGGGTTCCTAAGGAGGAGCTCTATGCTAACATGGGTGAACCCAAGGTGGTTTGGGCACCAAAAGCTTGTGGATAGTGTTTTTTGTAGGTTGCTTGACATGCAAATGAACTTTAAAGAGAGATTCTTATGGATGAGTCAAGCATGAAAGAAAGAGGAAGTGAAAAAGAAGATCACTCCTCACTTCACCAACCAAGTGTAAGGAAGATTTTATTAATCAAGATCTTGGTGGTATGTTTCTATCCCTAAACTCCCTATGCTTATTAGTTTTTGATGCTAAATGAATGATAAGCTTGCACTCTATTGTGTTTTGATATGTGCATTGAGTAAGGGAAAAATAAAGTTTATTGATATATGCTAGAAATGCTTTCTTGATAAATGCTTTTAAGCTCATCCTATCTAGCATAAGTCAAAAATGTGATAAGAGATATAAGTATGCTTTAATGCTAAATTCATGTGAAGTATCTTGTCACAAATGAAATAAGATCATAGAAAATAGGATAGAATTTGTGCATAGACGTATTCTTGTCTAGTATAAAAGAAATGCCTTGTATAATCAATATCTCAAATATTTGACTATGGCATAATGGACTAAGTCATGCAAGTGTGAATATTCTTAATCTATCCAATCATGATCTTGTTGAGAAATTGCCTAAAGCTTAAATATGAAAAATATTTGTGAGGCATGCTTGAAAGGCTAAGAAATAAGTATATCATTTAAGCCTTCGAATAATCTCAACCTCTAGGTCTCTAATCTTAATCTATTTAGATTTCTTCAGACCTATGAGAATCCAAAACCTAGATGAAAAACATAATATCTTTGTCATTATAGATGACTTCTCTAGGTAATCTTGGTAATATCTCTTGCATCTAAAAGTATGATCATTTAAGAGATTATTGAAATGAAAGAATTTAAGCACTATTGTGAGGAAAATAATATTGATCATAATTTCCTTAGTGCTCACAAAATGAGGTAGTTGAAAAGAAAGATAGATCTTTATAAGAAATGGCTAGAGTTATGTTATGTATCAAAAATCATTTGATCTAAGCCATTAACACCTCATGCTATAGGATAAATAGGGATTCAATAAGGCTTATCTTAAGAGAAAACCCCTATAAGTTATAATTGATGACATTCTTGTTAAAGCTCCCAAACCTATAGAAGATTGTAAGAATGATCTCAATATGAAAAACTCTCATTAAATCATAAGCAATCAAGTCTATCAAGTGATAACATGCTTAAATGTCTAATAGCCCATAAAGAGAAAGAACCATTCATTCCAAGAGAGAAAACCTCATGTAGAGAAATAATATGATTGGAGATCCTTTCAAAGATATTAAGACAAGAGCATCCATTAGAAATGAGTGACAATTTGCAAACTCCTTATCTATTTTTTGAAAATTGTCTATAGTTCAAAACTTATCTTTGCAATTCAAATCTAGGATTATCAATTTGCAAAAAGGGATTATCATTTGCAAAAAGGGATTGTCTTTATACGGTTGATACCTCATCATGCCATTTCAAGGTCTTGAGGTCTAACAAAGCTGTTGTCTTCATCGGTGACATCCTTACATTTTTGAAAAAGTGTTTAAAAAGGGAAAATCTTTATTTTTTCCAAATTCACCTTCTCTTGTGAAAATTAGCTCCAAATCCTAAAGATCACCCAACCATATGAACCAAATGGGTGTTTAGAAGCAAAATGGATAAAAGAGAAATAAAGCTAGAATAGTAGCTTAAGGGCATAGTTAAGAAGAAGGAATAAACCATGATGAAACCTAGGCTCCCGTAGCAAGTCTAGAAATCATAAGAATGTTCTTGGCATTACCATGCCACAAACCCTTTAAGCTTATCATGAGATTGTCAAGAATGCCACTTTAAGTGATTATATAAATGAGGAAGTGTATGTGGAACAAACTCCCAATCTTAAGAATCCTCAATATGAGAATCATGTGCTCAATCTCATCAAGGCACTATATTGTTGAAAATAAGCCCCTAAGTCATGCTATGAAAGTCCTAGCAAGTTTAGTTTAGAAGAAGAATCTTAAAGAAGTCAAATAAATATAACATTGCTTCTAAACCTCATAACGAGGAAATCTTATAAGTCTACAAATAACTTATGTAGATAACATTACATTTGAATCTTCAAATAAATCCCTATGGAATCAAATTGTCAATATATTGCAAGGGAAAAGTGAAATGAGCATAATGAGAAAGTTAAAAACTTTTTAAGAATTCAATCTAGGCAAGAAGATAAATGAATCTATACATTTCTTCAAAAACTACATCTTCTTAAGAAATTCAATGTTCTTGAAAGGAAATCAATAGCCTCTCAAAAGAGTAGTTCATCAAGCCTAGACATTTATAAGAAAAGTCAAATGATGGAAAAAGAGCTATATAGAAATATGATTGGACCTTTGCTATATTCGCTAGCTATTAGGATGAACATTGTGTTTAGTGTTTACCTATATGCTAGATTTTAATCCAATCCTAAGAAATTCCATCTTGGAAGCAAAAAATGGCTAAAAAGAACACTAGTGATCCATGTCAAGTGATAAGAAATTTCCTAGTGTCTTTGTTCTTTGTTTAAAAGGAAGTTAAAGTCCATTCCATTATCTTTCACTAAAAGTGAATATATATATATAGCTGCTCAAATCCTATGGATGGAACATCAAGTCTATGGCATAAATCCCCACAATATTCCAATCAAATGTGCCATAACAAAAATTCTGGATTTCATAACTCAACTTATTAATATTAATCTTTTATTCATAAGGGATCTTGCTCAAAAAGAAAATATCAATTTTAAAGAATTGGTATCAATTGATAAAGAAGTTTCGAAACATCATAACATCCTATTTCGAAACACAATTTCCAGAAAGTGTAATTTCGAAACATGTTGTTCCAAGTTTCGAAACATGTTTTCCAGAAAATCCTATTTCGAAACACATTGATCTAAGTTTCGAAACCTTTGATTCAAAGAAGTTTAGACCTTTCATTTCTCTCAAATCTATCATTGGTAAAATCAAAGGACCATGCCATCAAGCTCTTAGATCTTTTAAAAAAGTTTATTAATGGCATATAGTAATCATGTCTTGAATCATTTAAAAATGCTATATTAAAATAGCTTGCTTATTTTTGACAAACGAATACTTAAGTGTAAGGGTGTGCAAATTTTCGGTTTAACCGAATCGACCGAACCAGCTGGTTCGGTTCGGTTATTTTGCTTAGCTTGTTGCGGTTCGGTTAGGCTGTTGGTTTATTTGCGGTTCGGTTAGCTCGGTCGAGTATCCGAATAAACCGAACCGACCGATATTTAAAAATGATGTCGTTTTGCACTTAGAAGCCAACCCCACCCAACCCGGCAACCCGCCCGACCCCAGTACGCCTCATTTGCCATTTGAGATCGAGAGGCTTCCTGAGTTTCAGAGAGAAAGAGGGCGAAATCAGAAACCCTAACCCTCTTTCTTCTGAACCGAACCCTTACCGTCATCGTTGCAGCCATTCGTCGCCATCGATTTCTTCGTCGCCTTCGCCTTACATCGCCCTCTATTCCTTCCTCGCCTCATCCATTCACCGCCTTGCCCTTTGCTGTTAGACGTCGACAGCCACATCAGTGACAGGTGAGTCTCATAACTCTCATCGCGTCTTGCTCTCTCTCTCTCTCTCTCTCTCTCTCTCTCTTTCTTCGGTTTTTAACTTAGTCGTTGGTTTTGCAGATATTAGCGTCAATCGTCACCGACTCACCGTCTATCCGCCTTCGGCCTTCCATCTTCCATCCATTCCTAGGTATTTTTTGATTTATTTTGGTTTTGTGGTTTTGGTTTTGAATTATTTTGGTTTCGTGTGAATCATGTACACTGTTGGGACTTGCGAGCCACAGACCACAGTGGCTCAGTCGCTCAGCCAGTTATGCTTGCTGAGTTGCTGACCGACCGATTAATTAAAATGTGTTGTAGACTTGTAGTTGTGGAATTTTAATGTTTTGTTTGGTTGGATCGGGTAGACTACATTCCTAATTTGTTATTTGGTTCCAAACTAGGGTTTTTAGGTTCTGACTTCATTTATAATCAACTGACTTCATTTGTTATCTGGTTCCTAATTTGTTATCTGGTTCCAAACTAGGGTTTTTGTCTCTCTCTCTCAACCTAACATAATACATTTAATTAACAACACTATTTAATTAAGTTATTAATAGTATAATACATTTAATCAAGAACACTATTTAATTGAGTTATTAATAGTATAATACATTTAATTAACAGTAGTATTTTAATTAATAGCATCATCAATTTATAACATCAGAATATCCTTGCAAAGTTGAAACAATATACTAGTTATGAACATAAGTTTCTATGGATGCTAGTGGTGGTATTATTTAAACCCCACTAAGGTTATCCTTCTAAGGCCATTCAAATAATAGTAATGACAACATTACTATTATTTGAAAGAGACTAATTTTGATAATATTATTATAATGTAACAGGGAGTATAAGTGTTATTACATTGGTACTTCATTCGAAATGGCAGCCTCAACGTCCTCTTCTTGCAATGTACGTAAAGTCATACTCCTATATGATATTTTTGATAATATTTTTCTAATTACTCTTTAGTCTTTAGTCTTTAATCTTTAAATACATTTAAATTAAATTAAAATTACTCTTTAGTCTTTAAATACATTTTAATTAAAATTACAATTGTCAATTGTATTAATTTAATTTTAGATGGCAAGAGAAGAAGACATGACTCACACCACAAATATCCCTAGTGTGGATGATAGTTCAAGGCCTGCACCACCAATAGCACCAACCCAAGATAGCCAACTAGAAAATGATAGAGGTACAACATCACTTGGTAAGGCAAAGAGAAAACCAATAAGAGCTAGGTCAGATATTTGGGATCATTTTACCAAGTTTACAAATTTAGAGGGTGAGATTAAAGGGAGTTGCAACTATTGTTCTAAGGAGTTCCACTGTGATCCCAAAAAAAATGGGACTACAACTTTAAGGAATCATATAGGAAATTGTAAGAAACACCCTCATGCATTAGAATCTCGTCAAATGGAATTACATTTTCAATCAACTGCAACAGGGGGTGGGAGAGAGGGTGGTGATAATGTTGCTTCAATGGTTAATTGGAAATTTGATAAAGTGCTCGCAAGAAAGGCTTTAGGTCGTATGCTGATGGTAGATGAGCTACCTTTCAAGTTTGTTAAGCGTGAGGGGTTTAGACACTTTGTGAATGTTATTTGTCCAAAATTTCGGTTTCCTTCACGTTCGACTATGACACGTGATTGTTTTGAGTTATTCAAAGAAGAGAGGTTAAACATGATGAATGAGTTAAAAAATTCTTGTCAAAGAGTTTGCTTAACCACTAACACTTGGACTTCAATTCAAAGGATTAATTATATGTGTTTGACAGCGCACTATATTGACAATACTTGGATTTTGAAGAAAAAAAATCTTAAACTTTTGTCCAATATCTAGTCATAAGGGTGATGCCATTGCTATGGCAATTGAGAAATGTCTCATGGGATGGGAACTTGATAGAGTATTTACTTTGACGATGGATAATGCTAGTTCAAATGATGTTTCTGTGGCTAATTTCAAGAAAAAAATGGCAAAATGGGATACTAGCATTATGAATGGGCAATATTTACATATGAGGTGTGTGGCTCATATTATAAATCTAGTTGTACAAAATGGGTTGAAAGACCTAAATGAATCGGTAACAAGAGTTAGGGATGCAGTGAGATATGTTAAACAATCCCCAGCAAGATTGAGAAAATTCAAACAATGTGTTGAAATGGAAAAAATTGAATGTAAGGGCTTGTTATCGTTGGACGTTGCAACTAGATGGAACTCCACCTACTTGATGTTAGAGATTGCTCAAAAGTTTGAGAGGGATTTTGAGAGATTTGATGAAGAAGATCTTTGTTTTAAACTTGATCTTAGTACAAGTAATTGGAATACTGATTTGAACCAAGTTATTACTATTGATGGGAGACCGAAGTCAGAGGATTGGAATAAGGTCAGACTTTTTGTTAAAGTGTTGAAACATTTTTATGAGCTAACATTGCGAGTATCGGGTTCATCATATGTCACCTCAAACACATTTTTTCATGAGCTTGGTAAGATGCATTGTCTCTTAGAAGGGTGGTTGGAGAGTGACGATTTTGAAATGGTGGAAATGGCAATAAAAATGAAAGAAAAGTTTGATAAATATTGGGGAGATCCATGCAAAATAAATCACTTAATTTATATTGCTGTGGTGCTTGATCTGAGATATAAGTTAGAATATATGGAATATGTACTGAAAGAGATGTATCAGGGTGAGAGAGGAGTTGGTGTAGTTTTGTTATTAAAAAATTTCCTACATGCTTTATACGAGGATTATAAGAAAAAGTTGGGACCTTGAGGTGATGTTGGAGAGCCATTTGAAGTGTCTATTCCAACTGTTGTGGCGGATAACGAGGACGATTCTGAAAATCCATTTTTTTCTCGCTTTAAAAAACATAAGTGTGGCGGTGGTAGTGGACCTACAATTGTGCCTTCGGAATTGGATAAGTATTTCAGTGAAGTGTGTGAGCCTCCAGCTAAAGAATTCAACATTTTGAAATGGTGGAAAGCAAATTGTCATAGGTTTCCTATTCTGTCTTCTATGGCTCGAGATGTATTGGCAATTCCAGTTTCTACTGTTGCGTCTGAGTCTGCATTCAGCACTGGGGGTCGAGTACTTGATCCATTTAGAAGCTCTTTATCTCCTAAAGTGGTTGAAAGTTTGATTTGTACCCAAGATTGGCTTCGCTCATCTACCACCCCAATAAGTGTTGAAGAAGACTTATAGCATGTTGAACAACTTGAAGAAGGTAAAACATAGTTTTACTCTTTTTTAAATTTACTTAAGAGTTAGTTCAATAAATATTACTTTGATATTAACTAATTAATTTTGCATAATGATTTTAGAATTATCAAAGGTTATCATAAACAGCAGCAGCTCAACGTCCAATATGAAAATTTAGATTTTTTATTTTGAAGATCTCATGCATTTGTAAGTATATATGTCAAAGCATAGATTTGTAGTTTATGCCTCTTTTGCTGAAACATTTAACTGATATTATTCTTAAATTGTTGTTTGCAGTTGTTGCTTATTTTGATTCACATTTGGGTACTAGATTTGGTTGGAAAAGCTAGCATTGAGCAATCTATTCCTGACTTCACAAATGCATGGAGAAGATCCTAATTGGGGTTTGTTATTGACACCTGTTATATAGATGTTTTGAATTGATGGGTTTTGTTAATTGGCATGGGTTCTAAACGTTGCCTCTGTTGTGTATGCTATTTGTATTTTTAATTTCTACCACCTAAGTAGGTCTCTTCGCATTTATTCTTGTGCATGAGAATTAGAAAAACAACCCTTGTTGCAACTCTAACTTGAAAACCTTGTATCTCCTATTTGGAGTTAGTCTGTGATACCACTAAAACTAACAGTTAATGCTCATTTTTTTGAATAAGCATTTAGGTAGTAATTCAGGATGCTATTCTTTAAAAGACAAGTTTTACATTCCTAAGGATACAGTTTGCTATAGTAATGAAATTTGGTCATTTCATTAGGATATGAGTTATTTAATTGCTTGTGTTGTGTGGTTACAGATATTCTTTCTTCAGGGAAGGTTTATATTTGGCCCAGATGTGAGGTCATTGGTGCTGACCATGTTCCTCATCATTGCTCCTGTTACTGTTTTTTGCATATTTGTTGCTAGGAAATTGATGGATAATTTCTCTCGCCACTTAGGAGGAACAACTATGGTTGTTGTTGTTGTCTTCACACTTTATGTTAGTTCTCTCTTCTCTCTCGATAGTGTACACATTCATGTAAGCATGTCTGCAATGTTATTGAAAAATTGTGCAGTATCTTACATTTCACTCCTAAAATGTATGTGTCACATGACTTATTTCCCTATTGAGGATAACTAGAATCTCTCTGTTGGGAATAGGTTAATATGAAATGTTTCCTAGCAGCAAAATAAATCATGGGCTTCAAATATGAAGTTATGAGAAACCAGATGAATGTGACCATGAAGTAGCTTGCTGCATGCACCTAGAACAAGTGTTCTAGGGATTGGTGCTAGAATTTCGGTATATTTAGTTCTTTAGTCTATACGCATATGTGAGGTTTAATAATTGCAATAGAACTATGATGTCATATTGTTGATTTAGGTATATTTAGCTATGCGTTTGATGATGGCACCAGCACCTTCACCTGCAAAGCTCATGAGTATGCCATCGTCTTCTGCACCAACATGGCTGCAGGGTACTTTTCTTTCTCTAATAAATAACCATTCTCTCATTGCACGACACTTATTGCTTTACAAAGGTCGGGAAGGAATTAATGAACTTGTTGTCAGTGCAGAATGAAGAGATTAAGTGGAGCAGCCCCACCTCCCCTAATATTCCAGGAGCAACGCAGCCATGGTCCATGGAGAGATTGCAGGCATGGTTGCTTCTTCCAACAACATTCTTTCTCCAATACTAGTGGTTATTTCCATAGTACTTGTGGTCCTTGCTTTGAGTTTGTTCTTCTGAGACGTCTCTATTGTTGATTTGTTGATTATTTGTTATTTCTCTATTTTTATTCTTTCTCCAATACCATTCCTGTTAAGAACGGAATCCCACTTAATTATGAAAGAGAGTCTGGTTCATGACCTTGCTTATTATGTGATTTTTAGTGAATGATTATGTGAAAAACATTCTAGAACTATTTGTTGATTTGTTGCATTAACTATCTGCCACAAATTTGGTTGTGTTTTCTGTTGCTTAGTGTCAAATTCGGTTAGTTCACTGTTTATTAAAGGTTTCGGTTAGTTTGGTTTTACTAAACTCGGTTCGGTTCGGTACGGTTGTAGGCTTGGTTTTCCGGTTCGGTTATTGGTTCGGTTAGACCAAACTGAAAATCGGTTTAAATCGGTTCGGGTATTTCGGTTAGTGTTCTTGTTCGGTTCGGCTTGGTTCGGTTATAGGTTTATTGACGGTTCGGTTCGATTTTCTTAAAACCGATCGGTTCAGTTCGGTTAAACCGAATGCACACCCCTACTTAAGTGAGAAATTATGCTTTATTTGCTAAAGGATCATCTTACTTCTTGAAGCTATCTATATGTAATGATCCTATGTGATTACAAGTATGGCTATGATTATCAAAAGACAAATGTATGCTCTTAAAGCCTATCCTTAATGTGTCTTGCATGAAATCTGCCATAACTTGTTTAGTTTTGTACTTTTGGATGACCACTTATGTTTGAATATATGGAAAGTAAGTTCATGTGGTTCATTCCTCAATTACTTAGCCGTTGATATGTGGTATCCTTGTGAAAAACATTTGAAATGAGACATTTTTTTTGTAAAAAATGTCTCTATGGCCAAAACCTCCCGTATCAGTTTAAGGGGGAGTTTTTCAAAAAGTGAGTCTTTCTATGTGCTTGAAATGATATATTTCACTCTTATATTGATCATTTAATGTATATGCCTCTTATATGATGAATGGTTATGCATTTGATCTAGTGCATTGATTGTTTAAATATGAGTGATTATTTGGAAAGATATAGATTGGCTCTGATATGATCATGATTATACAATTTTGTAGGAAAACTTTTAAAATCTTGGCATCTCATGAAATTTTTTTATGTATATGGCATGTGCTAAATTTTTTTTTTATATTAATAATGTCATCTTAAGGGGGAGCTATCTCCAGTTTTTAAAGCTATCTCCAACTCAAGCTATCTCTAGTTTTTTAAAACTATCTTTACTTGATAATATTATCTCCAACTTATTTTTATTGAAAAGATTTTGGTTTAAAAAGGGAGATTATTTATTTTAAGATATGTCAAATCGTTGGGGGAAAATTAAAAATGGGGAGAGAAATTATTTTTTTGGTTTAACAAGAAGATTATTCTTTCAAGATACACCTTTTTGATATATGACAAAAAGGGGGAGAGAGATATGTTAAATCAAAAGTGTTTAGAAAAAAGGAGAGAGATATATGATTTTAGGTTTGAGTTGAGCCTAAAATTCACTTGGTGCTAGGTTTGAGTTGAGCCCGTAAAAACTCACTTTGTAAGGTTTTGGGTGAACCGAGGTAAAACCCTTGTTGTGGTGATCACTAAGTAAAAGTGATTGGGATTGCAAATCTTTCAAGTGGGTAAGCTTGAAGGTAGTGGAGTAGGCGAGTGCCGAACCACTATAAATCTTGTGTGCAAGTGTTCTTTAGCTTTCATGTATCATTATTGCCTATTGCACATGTTTTCATAAGTTTTGTTATCAAAGGCTAAAATAGTTTTCTTGAGCATAAGCTTATACATATACATAGAAAACATATATTTGATATACAAACATCTTTGGTATAATCTTACTTATGTAAATCATCTTTACCAAAGATCATTAGTTTGAAATACAAGTCAAAAGATTTCGAACCAAGCAAAACAGTGAAGTAGATTTCGAAACATACATTTCATATTTCGAAACTTGTAAAACAGTGAGCTATATTTCGAAACATATATAGTAGGTTTCGAAATCTATTTAACAGAAAGCTTTATTTCGAAACTTATAGCCTATATTTCAAAACCTAGTATTCTTCCAACAATCAAAGTTTTTAAATTATCGAAAATCTACTTAATCCCAATTCACCCCCTCTCTTGGGATATTTTACCATCATTAGGAACCAACAGCAATCTCCATGCTGCTAGCAAGGACAAGGCCATAGTTGAGAGTTCTAATGCCTCCAAATGGGCACATATCGCCCCACCACCATACCAAATTTACCACACTGCTTGTGTGAAGGAATGGGCTAAAGTAATTGACACTTGGACTCTGCATAAGGAGATGGTGGTTGACCTATTGAGGATTGAACCCATTAGCGTCACCGACCCAATACATGCCAAGAAGTGGGAAAAATCTTGTTCCACACCTCACAAGGTCTATCCATCCATGGTACATGAATTTTTGGTGAATTTAATTGCCATCATTCTCGGGGCAGACAATGATGAGGATAATGGCTATGCATTGCATATTTATGTTCAGGGGATATGGGTACCATTCAACCTAATAGACATATAACATTATTATTAAGTAGCAGAAGTGATAGACATACCGGACATAGAGGATTGGAACCAAGTTGCTCGCTTTTGCTTCAGTGAAGAAATTCCTCCGCAGTGGCCTAGTAGCAACACATTGCTACACAACGAGCTGGACCTTAAGCTCAAAATGCTCCACTACATCCTTGCCTATAATTAGCACCCTCATCCCACATGACAAAAATCCACTCTCTAGGGATGCAACTGTTCTACACCTTTACAATAGGGCATGACTTGAATTTCAATGAGCAGATCTTCTAACAAATCATAGTCCTTGTTTAGGCCAGGGGCAACAAGAGGCATATCTTGTTCCCATATGTCATATCTACGTTATTTAAAAAGGCTCGGGTCCCACTGTTATCCTCAGGCGTTGATAAGGCGATGCCTAACACCATCGACCTCTACACTATTTGCCAATCCCAGACCCAAATTTCTTAGCATAGGCTTGTCGCAAACTCATCGGGTGAAGCAGAAGAAGATAGGCTGTGGATACGATGGCACTAGAGGTGTAACCTACAGTTTGGTCGCCGCCCAGACGGAGACCAAGAGGGGTGAATTTTGCCTTTACTTTAGAGGCCATTCAGCACTAAATGTAATAAGATTGTGAGGAACACGCCCACCATTTCCAGCTCTTACAAGTAGGAGTGGATGCACTCCGAGCTAACCTATGCTCCAACCATGAGACTATGACGGCCATGTTCGCCTAGCTTATGTAGCCATGAGACTCGCCACCACCCCCTTTCACTGGCACTTGAGAAGCTCCATCCGCCATCACACCTTTATTAGATGCCGGGTACACTCATTCTTTTTCTTTCTCTTTGTTCTATTGGGACAATGTCTCCTTTATTTGGGGGGGAGGTTTACTTTGTACTGGTGTGATGTGTTAATTTTTGGCTTACATGATACTCTGGTATGGCATGGTTGCATGTTTTAAGTCCAGAACTGTGGTAATGCTTAAAAAAAAAAAAACTAGAAAAAAATTTGTTTTGTTCTGTTGGGTAAACTTGCCATCAACGATGAGACTTATTTGGTACCATTTTGATACATAGAGTAAAGATTGTGATACTACTCACATTGTTGACTCATTTGTCCATGTTAAACTAATTTAAGCACAAGTGTCAGAAAGTTTAATGCATAGGTTGAATACACTTACTGGGCTATTATTTAAACTTCCGCCTTCAAACCAACTTTGTGAGCACAACTTAATCACCTAGCATAATGAAAGAAAAAGTTTAGGGAAGGTTAAGCCATGGTAGCATCTATTTAGGAATGTGTTGATTCCGTGTATGTTTACAATTCTGTGGAGTGCGGATGGCATACTAAGGGAAGCTAGGCAATGACCATAGGTTAGTGATTTAATCCTTGTGTTATTATGTCATGCACTAAATTAAATTTAAGCTTGCATATAACTTGTGCCTCTCTTCATAGCCTAATGACTTGAGTGATTAAGCCTGTAAGGGTATCTTAAAACTTAGTGCCCTGTGGTCATTTGACTTGGGAGTCATCAGCTGAAAGCTCATTACAGGAGTCATCTAGAAAACTTAATGGAGTGAGGTCTTGCACATAAGATATATAATAAAAAAAAAAAGCAAGGGAAAAAAAATGTCTCAAAAATGGTGTAGATATTTTTAATTCTTAGGGATTGAGAAAACTAGTGAGTTTGACTGCCTAGTGGATGTTAGCATGCTGAAGCATTCAAAATAAAGGAGAATCTTCACAAATCGATATAAGATTATTTTTGAGCTGAGCCTAGCCAAACTTGAACAAGAAATAAAAAAGTGATTAAGAGCATCTTAGAATAATTAGAGATTTAGCGAAAAATCAAGTTTGGGGGTGGAGTGCCCAGCACGAGCGGGAAAATGTATAAGACCATTGAAGGGTCGAGATACCAACAACCTTATGTGTGATACTATATCCGACTGTATATGCACACACACATCAAAACATGAAATGAGTTCAAAACTTCTGAGTAGCATAATTGAGTTGATAGTCTTGCTTGGGACAATCAAGAGTCTAAATTTGGGAGTGTTTGACAAGTGTCCTTTATACACTTAGATAAGCTAATAAACTTAACATTTATTCAATTAATGAGCATGATTTTTAGTTAATTTTGTTTAATATTTGGCCATGTAGGCAATGATGATGTTAATGCATATTTGGAGCTAAACTCGACATTGAAGGCATGGATATACATTCGAGATCGATGTTGATGAAGCCACAAAGCGTCAAATGTAAAGTTGAAGAGTCAGGCTAGGAGAAGTAACCCACAGTCTTATTGAGACAAGCATTTCGTGGTAAGACCATGGTTGGAGGAGTATTATGTGGCTCACGATCCTACTGAGATAAATATTCTGCGATAGGGTTCAAAGCTTGGCAGAAAGACTGTTTCAAGCCTGTTTCCTTTCAAATCAAATAGAGATGGACTCCTTCAAGGTGCATGAGTCTAAAATCTAAAAAGCACTATATAATTTTGTTTAATGTGCTATTCTTGCGTTGTTCTTGATCTTTCTTGAACTGAAATTCAATTTCTTGAATTTGTCTTATTTTTACTAGCGTGTTCTTTGCTTTCTTGAATCTTTTCTTTTGTTTTCCTTTCTATTTTCTTTCTCTTTCTCTTTTTTTTTTTTTAACATAGGGACGAACACAAATAAAAAAAAAAAAAACAAGAATGGGAACTTCAAATCATGAACTACTCAAATCTGGACAGCAAGTTTTGAATCACAAACTCAGCTTATCCAAGAGCACACGATCAGCAACTCGAAACAACAAATTAATTCAAGAACTTGCTCTGATATCAACTGATATGATCCACGCTCCCAAAGCAGACTTGGAAAGATGGAATCAAACACCCAAGATCAGTTCTTGATTAAGCAAACAAAAGGAACAGATTGGATAAATTGGATGGACCTTGACCTGTTGCTTAAAGATGCAATTAACAACCTTGGTGTAATTGATGGAAAGGAAGGATGGAAGAATGACGCCACGCAATGGTTTATATAGAGACACAATAGGTGCGGCAATTCTTTCCTAAGTCTAAAAGGATTACCGAACTCACTAAGTAAAAGACTTCCTAATTAGACTCAAATAAGAAAGTAAAGAAAACTCCTAATCTGATTTAAGTTGATAAAGCCGCCCCTTGTAAGTAAGCTTGTAGAAGACAACTTATACAACTTAATAAAGGGTTAATTCCTAACTTGAAAAGGAAAACTAATATAATAATCTGATTTAAACAGCCCATACACGCACATATAAGCAGCCCTACACGCATAGCATAGAAGCCAAGCCCACATATATGCTGAATGGACTTAAGCCCAAGCCTATGGTCCAAGTCCTCATGGTTGACCTTTGACTTTGATGTTTACTTCGACTTTTGGCCCAAAACTTGAATCAGATTAATTAATCCAGGCTTGATCTTGAGGTGTAGAACCTTCCTTGGGCCTCCATGCGTCCAAATCCTTAAGCACATGTTGAATCAGCCCAACAAGACCAACTTGGAACCTCTTTGCCCTTGATCTCGTTATTGACCCAATTGGAACTTGAATTTTATGAAATTGAATTTTGCTAATTTCAATATAACAATTATTATCAGAGTTTTTTATGGTTTATATCTATTAACATAAATATAAATACAATTAATAGTTTTTTTTTTTCAATTAGATGTACAATGAGTTGTGAGTTATATAAAAGAAAAGAAATAATCCTCTCTTTTTCAAATTTTTTCCTCCAAATTAAATTTTCATCAAATAAAGATATTAAAAGATTAAATAATAATTTTCAAATGCTATGAATTTCAAAAATTAGAAGAAGTACAGTTCATAAAATTTTGATAATTGGGCCATTTTGTTATATATGATGCAAATGAAGAGAAAGTCATAAAGAAAGATTTTAAGTATGAATATATATATAGATAGGCGGAGCTTTTCATTATATATATATATATATATATATGTATACGTGCGTGTGTGTGTCCAAACCACATAAAGAGACACCACATATAATTCATTTATATATTCTGACATCAAAATACATGAAAAATATAATATCACTGGGCTGCTATGAGTGCAGTATACATTATTGTAGATTAATAATAAGAAAACAGACAAGCTTCCATGAAGGAAACAATTTTATTTGTGGAAACAACACACAGAGTCACAGCACACAGTCCTTGTAAATCCCTGCTGCTTGCCCAGTGGAGATCGATTTTATTGGTTTGGTTCACTGCAGCTTCTCTTCTTTGGTTTCAAAGTCGAAGTTGTAATAATTAGAACCAGTGAAAGTGCAACCTTGAACTTCAGTTATGACAGTCTTCCCATTATAAAGAGTGTCCCTTTGAAAGAATGAGAAGGGAACGTCACACTTACCATTTGTTGCAATTAGATTCACCGTCACCTTAGTCATTGGAGGCACAACAACTTTGTGTACGACCTCCACTACACTGGTCGATGTCGTGGTCTTTCCCCACTCCCCTCCAAATTGAACTTCACCAGATAATTCAACCTTTCCGTTAAAAATGAGTGGAAGGCCAACATCGAAGGTGGCTTTCGCACCTAACTTGAGTGAACTCGCAATCTTCCAAGTAGTAGTCCTGGTTTCTGTATAGGAAAGCTTCACGTCTAAAGTGGTGGATTGCTGGCTATAGTTGGTGGCAGTATTCCTGGTCGCAACAAGGATGCTTTCATCGTACACCCTGGAATAATCAAGTTTGTATTTGACATCATAAATTTCTCTTGTCATGACAGGCTCTTCCACTAATAACTGGGCCTCTTTGGTAACAGAGGGGACGGCTGCGTTAAGGCAGCTTGTCTTTCCCTCGGTGGTGAGCCTCTTGCAGAAATTATTGTTGCCCAAGTTGAGAAGGGCAATTGTACGATCGTCGACTTTGACGGGGCGAAACAAGGTGTCCAGCGGGGGGTTAATGGTGTTAGCGCCGTGATCAGAATCCGTCCAAATCCAATTTGGACTGCGCCTCCAAAATTTTTCGGAACAAGTAGGATTTATGCGGACGTTTCCGTCATGAGTAACAAAGATCTCGCATGGCACAGTTGAATCACCAATATCTTTAGTTGCGAACTGCATATATGGGTGACCCTCGATCCAACGAAGACATAGATAGTGATCGTTGTCCCCTTTGAAAGCCACGTACTTGGGCAGAATCAGCAACGACTCCCAATCAATGACCGTGAAGATATCACGTCCGTTACCATCAAAAACGTTGTAGTTTGCCAACACGCAGCGACCGAAAACATCTGCTGGATCCCAACTCAACCGCCATAAACATAGATAGCATCCTGATTGGACATGCATGATTCGGACCGTGCTCTCTACTGGGTCTACAGAAATAAGCTTGAACAGTGTGCACGACTCCTTGGATTCGTCTTCCTCCGGCTTGTCAGCCGTTGCAGTAATCCAATTCTCCTCCTTTGGATTTCCAGTGATTGAACGATTTTTTCTTCGCACCCAGTATTTGTTGTTTTGACAGCTCCTTAGGTGCACCAACTCACCAATGGCAGCTCGTGCACTTACTGCTGACCTCTCCACTTCAAATTTGGCATATGGGCTCATAGCCTGAGTTTCCGAAAATGAGAGATACCCATCAGTAGACTCCCCTTTTTCATGGATGTAGCCCAAGTATTCGTTCTTCTCATTGGATCGGAGCACGATAAACCTTGGCAATGCTGCCATTCTTTGCTGCTCTCTTTTTAATTTTGTTGTCTTGGTGTCTTCGCTCTTGTGCTTGCTTACCTGAACCTCCCAAGCTATTTATATCCAAAATTTCTTCTTCTTTTTTAATGGGATAATGATCGAATCTTTATCCATAAGAACACGGATTTTAGCATCATATAACATTGTAGAAAAGCAAAAATATTTTCATTTTTTTTTCCAACAATAAGAAATACATTAATGCTTCACACATCCAATATTTTGTGAGAAATAATAATAAATTTATTTTTATATTTAAAATTATATATTGAAGAATTTAATGAAAGAAATTAATATTTTTGTTTGTAGTTAATAAAGAAGTGGCCAGAAGTTTCTAGAATTTTGGAAATGTAAGTATAATTTTGGAGTCTAAGAGTTGGATAGGAATGTAAGTATAATTTTGGAGCCTAAGAGTTGGATAGGTATATAATTAATTGATGTGGGTAATTATATGTGATATTATTTTTGATAAAGAAAGAAAAAGGATAAAGTTAAAGTTAAAGTAAAAATAAAAATAAAAGCTAAGGTTAAAATTTAATTATAAAATGAGGGACCAACCTTTATTTCTTCATTTCTCCCCATCATTTTTGAGTAGTCATGTGTATATAGCAGTTCCAACCTAAAAGATTATTGTGAATTTGGTTTTGTATTTAGTGTGGACAGATAGGCCTCGATAATGATATTTAAAGAATTATTAAGTATTTTATTTTTGTTGTATTAATATCAAAGAAAGTTTGGCAATGTATTTATTCAAGATAGATGAATTTTATTGTAAGAGTTATTATTCTCTGTTGAAATTTATGTAATTTTAGGGAGTAGTGCCAGTCACGATTTCTGAATTTTGGGACGTGCCACATATATATAAAAGTTATGCTGTTTTGTGAGATAAGGGAGCATATCTAGTACATAATAAATTTTTTATCCTTAATGATATCAGTCCTCTACTCCTCTTCTTTTCCCCCCCATCTCTTCTTTTTCCGTTATTTTTTTTAACTTTAATGTCTATTTTATACTTAATGACATGTGTTTTTTTTTTTTCCTTTCTTAATATCTGTTCTTTTTCTTTTTTTTATTACTTTAATATTTATTTTTCATATACTCTTTTTCTTTTTCTTTTTCTTTTCTTACTTTAACTAGTTATTAACGCCCCTGAATTATGCGGCATTAAATTGCTTTTATAAAGTTAATATGCAACTATAAGTGTAACAAAATTATATATGCAAACATTGTAATTAGAATTTTATTTTGACAGAAAGTAAAATTTAATAAAAAAAATTAATGGTAACATCTAAATAGCAAGCAAATGTAAATTTAATTCTTATAAATGTAGACAACAGATATGAAGTTAAATAAAAACAATAGATTTTAACCGTATTAGTCAATTAATTTTATAATTCTCATAATTACAATCACTATTTCTTCCCTAAATAGAGAATTGAATTTTTATTTGATAATAACTTCAATTACTTAAAGTTGAAGCGGATGATAATTCTCCCAAATGGTATTTTTAGTGTTGTGCCGTAGATTTTTCTAGCATCCATTCGAAGGTGTTTCTAATTAATAATTTAAATAGACGTATTTTTAATGAATAATTCCAACTGAAAATATTTTTTTTCAAGAATAAATCATAAATAAATTGTAAAGAAATAATTAACAATGCTTATAATGTAAATATTTATAATTTTGGGAGTAAAATGATCCAAAGAAAAAAGTGACATATTTCTCTATAAATGACCAATGAAATTAACAGTAAAAGACTTATGACACACTTCCCAAGACTATAATTTTCTTTCTACAATGCTGTCATATTTTCTTTTGGAGAGTCTTGTTTATTTCGGAGATTTCTTTCCCAAAGAAGACTTTTTTTTCGGAAAGAGTCTAATTTCCTTCTGAAGCATTGCAACATTTTTTTCGATAATTTCTTTTTGAGATGTTATTTCTTTCCGAAAGGCTATGATTTTCTTTCTAAAATAGTGTATTTTTTCTTTCTGGAAGACTATGTAATTTCTTCCCAGAAGAAATTACATAGAAAGCAATTCATGCTTACTTGCATAGTAATTTTCTATGAAAATATTTTTTGTAATTATTTTTGTATAGAAATGTTTATTTAGGACTATTGAAAAATGTTTACATATACAAAATTTGTTTTTCCAAAATTTTAGGTGTATAATTTTAATTTTTGGGCACAAAATATTTTGTAGTATAATAATATTCCAAAAAAAAAAAAATGATTGTCCTTGTAGATATTGTATTTTTTTTTTTATGTAACTTATATTTGACAGTAATGGTAATAGGATCGTATCAACTAGATTTTGTACTCAATATTAATTATTATATATACTGTAATTTTTTATATAAAAGTCTGTTTATAAATTATTATCGCGAGTCGAGTTTCCATGTTGTACAAATTAGTTTCACAATTTCAACTATATAATGGAACACCACCATATAAATTATCTTCATTTCACTATCATCTCATGAAATTTATCCGTATAAAGATGATTTTTGAACTTTATCTAATCATTCCCTCGATATAAAGGGTTGCATCAGAAAAGGTATCCAGTGTAAAATTTTGCCACATTGTTCTTTTGCATGGATTCGTATTGTTTATATGACTTTTAAAAGTCAATTGACATTATTATAATATAATGCCACTGACCCTAACTAGATTAGGATAAGGTATAGTTGATGATGATGATGATTTGTCAGAATGACACAATAGATCACTACACACCTAAGAGATGGGTTGAATTGGGTACTTTTAAAACTTTGCTTGCCACAACAATTTAATTTGAAAAGTTGACTTTTGTAAATGCAAGATAGATGAAAGATGAAATTAAAAAAAGAGTAAGAAAACAATAAAGATCAACACAAGGGATTTATAGTAGTTCGGCTTTAACCAATCATACTCTACTACCTTAACTCCTCACTAAAGATTTTAATGCAATAACTAAAACCTTCTACTTGCAGAAACAAATAGGGCTTCTAGCTCTTGCTAGGAAATACAACCCTCCTATCAAACAAGTGATAGGCCCTCTAGCTTCACAAGTTAGGAATTTGTCACAAGATGAGAATGAGAAACAATTTGAGAGACAAAGAAAATAAAAATTAAAGCACTTTTAAGAGATGATAATGATGTATCTTTGAATGCACAAGATCACTAGTAATGTAAATGCTGGTAGGTGATCCATATTTATAGCCATCTTCAAGTTTGAAACAAAAGAGTCGTTGTAGAGACCATTGCATTTAATGAGCTGTAGAACTAGCCGTTAATAAAGTCTGCGAGAAAAACAATTGATTAGATTGAAGAATCGGTCGACTGGTTAGTAAGCAATTTTGAAAAACAATCAATTGGAAATAAGAAAACGGTCGACCGTGTGAGAATTGGTAAACCAATTTTGATGTAGTCTCGATCGACCACATTGGACCGAGAGCTTGCATTCAATCAGTTTACTGACTATACAAGTCGGTCGACAACAGGACACAAAACAATTGACTGTCCCTTATAGATGGTCGATAATTTGCCCTTAAATCTCAAAAATTTGCTATCATTTTCAAAAGCATCAAAAACCAGCTTTCAAAAGCTGAAAATAATTTTGATGAAACAATTTTATAAAATTCATTTTGACACCCAAGTGCCATCAATATTGTTGAAAATCAAATTATTTGGCATTGGCTTGAACTTGATATATATAAGATTGTTTGAAACATAATTTCTTTAAAGAAATTAAAACTAATAAACTAATTTATTTTTTATCATCAAAATCAACACAATGAGCAAAACAACAATTTCCTCCTTTTTGATGATAACAAAACAATAAACATATGCTATACATGTACGCTTTCCCCCTTTTTGTCATCAATCAAAATGAATGTTTGAAAACAAACACTTATGAATAATAAACTTCCCCTTAACATGATATAACTTCAAACATCAACCAAACACTAAGGATAAGAATTATCAACATGAAACTGAACACAAAGATAAGGCATGAAAGTAATACAAAATCAGATATAACAAAAGTACTGAGATCAAGTTCATACAAGAGAGCAAATACATGAGAAAAACAATCAAATACATAATGTGTGAACAACATATAAGTAATCTAAGGATCCGATAGAGGCAATGGTGAGGATGAAGAGGTAGGCGACAGTAGGCGAGACAAGATGAGCTCCGTGAAATGCGTTATTTGAGTTGTCATCTCTTCCTGATGACCATAGATGTCTTGAATCACTCCTCGAAGACTAGTGACCTCAAACTTAAGGTCTACAATGTTGTGCATGAGAAATTGGAGATCACCCTGAGGCCAAGACGAATTGTTCATAGAATGAGATGCCTAAGCTGGGGGAGGAGAAGCAGGTGGAGATGAAGGAGAATGCGGTAGAGCTTTCTTGTCTTTAGATAGGTGAATTTCCTTTCTTTTCTTGGATTTTTCCCACTTTCCTTCTTTATCTTCCTTATACCCCATTCAGACTAAGGAGGAAAGATTTAGGTATTGAGAAGGGTCAATGGAAACACATATGACATTACCATGGTTATGTACTTTGGCATCTAGAATAGAACTCAATGTCATGCCATAAGGAAGACAACGAGTTTTGCTAGAAAAGGCACCTACATCTGACCCAAAATAATAGAATAAAGATCCATTCATTGATTGGTTATGATACAATACATTAGCCACAAATCTTTTTTGGTTACTTGGGCGTAATTACCCTTTCTAGGGGTTAGAATATGAACACAAATAAGATGAAGTAACCTATTGCACATTGAAAGCTGGGAGACGAAATCGATGTAATAAGTAAGGGTTTCATCCTCAAATACAACACGTGAAGCTTCTGCAAAGTTGAATTCCCAAGATTGGTATACTAATCCTCCCTCAAGAATTCCAAACATGTTATGAATTAAGGATGTGTTGATTTCAAAAGATTTCCCACAAACTTTAGTTTTGAAACGAGTTTCAGAAGGATGACCATGGAAGGAATTTAAAGCGTTACAATAACAAGCCTTAACGACATCAACATAGACATCCCGATGTAAAGTAATGAAATCCATGCAACCAAAATTTTAGAGATTGTCTAAATATGGAAATCGAATTGATTCAAGAAAAGAAATATAAAGGAACCTACCCAATAGAACATCCCAAGTTCCAAAAAGAGTGGAGAAACGCTCCATGTGGCATTAGTTATCCACCAATTATTGAATTTCATTTGGTTCATTAGACATAGGGTTTCCTGCCTCTACGGGGTGTTTTGTTTGCGCCATTGGGAAGATTTGAAGCGGGCTTGATGGTTGGAATTAATAGAACCAAGAACAAGCGGTCAAACGGGGTGAGACATGGAGAGAGAGGATTCGATTGAGAGAAAAATGGAAAGGGGTTTGCGATAGGAAGCCCAACGATCGGCTCTTTCCTTTAAAGCCCGACAGAAACGGTTGACAACTTGTGTCAAGTAGTCGGCAATTTTGATTAATCGGTCGACCAATTTCCCTTGTTCACAAATTCAATTTTGGCCTTGACAAATGGTTGACAGTTTATAGAAATGCTCGACAATATGGACATATCTAGTTGATCGATTCTACTTGGCTTGAAAAATCAAAGCACACAGAATCCAAAAATTTATGCAACTTCCCATACACAACCTTTTCATATTCTAGTATTTTCCAACACATGTAATCACATCAAGATGCTATCATCCCTAGTTCACTTTTGAAGTATTCAAATTTGTTCTTGTCTAGCGATTTTGTAAAGATATCCGCTATTTGATGATTTGTATCTATAAATTCAAGTTGAATATCATTCTTTTGAACATGATCCTTGATGAAAAGATGTTTTACTTCTATATGTTTAGTTATTGCATGAAATATAGGATTTTTGGTTAAAGCTAAGCACTTGTGTTATCACACTTTATTGGAATATTTTGAACATTTATCCCATAGTCTTCTAATTGATGTTTCATCTAAAGGATTTGTGCACAACAACTTCTAGCGGCTACACATTCAGTCTTAGTAGAAGAGAGTGCCACAATATTTTATTTTCGGCTAAACTAAGATACTAGCAATTTCCCTAAGAATTGAGACGATCCACTAGTGCTTTTTCTTTCAACCTTACAACCATCATAGTCGGCATCGGTGTAGACCACCAAATAAAACTCTTTTGACTTAGGATAGAATAATTCAGGATTTGATGATCCTTTTAAGTATCTAAAGATTCGTTTTACGACCTTTAAATGTGATTCTTTAGGATTTGATTGAAATCTAGCACACAAGTAAAAGCTAAACATGATATTGGGTCTACTTGCAGTCAAATAGAGAAATGATCCAATCATACTTCTATAAAGCTTTTATCAATTGATTTTCCTATCTCATCTTTGTCTAAGTGGGATGAACTACTCATGAGGGTGACTATTGGATTACAATTATGCATATCAAATCTTTTTAGAAGATCTTTATTATATTTTTGTTGGCTTATGAATATCCCTTCTTCCTCTTGTCTAATTTGCAGTCCTAAGAAATATTTTAATAATCCCATCATGCTCATTTCAAACTCCCCTTGCATTAATGTTGCAAATTCATTACATAGAGTTTCATTTGAGGATCCAAATATTATGTCATCCACGTAGATTTGTACTAACAAAATATCTTAAAAATGGATTTTTATGAAAAGGGTTGTATCTATTTTCCTCTTTTGAAATCTTTACCAAAGAGAAATTTGCTAAGTCTCTCATATCATACTCTAGGTACTTGTTTAATGCCACATAAAGCTTTGAAAAGTTCAAATACATGATTTTCATGATGAGGATTCTCAAATTCGGGAGATAATTCCACATACACCTCCTTATTTATGAATCTATTTAACAAATCACTCTTGATGTCCATTTGATATAACTTGAAATTTTTGTAATAAGCAAATTCTAATAACATCATAATTGCTTCTAATTGAGTTATAGGGGCATAGGTTTATCATAATCTATCCCTTCCTCTTGACTATACCCTTGAGCTACTAACCTAGTTTTGTTTCTCACAACTACCCCACTTTCATACATCTTATTCCTAAATATCCACTTTGTTCCTATTGTTGGATGTTTTTTAGGTCTTGGAACTAATTTTCATACTTCATTTCATTCAAATTGATTTAGCTCCTCTTGCATGGCAATTACTCAATTCTCATCTCCTAGGGCTTTTATATTTTTAGGTTCAACTTGAGATAAGAAGGCAGTAAACCTACACTCATTTCTAATCGAAAACCTAGTTCTTATGCCTTTAGACGGATCACTAATTATCTTTGATTAAAAAAAAAAGAAATAGAACGATCGTCTGAGAATCGGTCAACCAGTTTTGATGCAGTCTCGGTCGACTGCACTTGCTCGAGAGCTTGCATTCAATCAGTCGACTAGCTATATAAGTTGGTCGACGACAAAACACAAAACAATCAACTGTGCCTTATAGAAGGTTGATAGTTTGCCCTTGAATCTCAAAAATTTGTTATCATTTTCAATAGCTTCAAAAACCAATTTTCAAGAGCTCAAAATAATTTTGATGAAACAATATTATAAAATTCATTTTGACACCCAAATGCCATCAATATTATCGAAAATCAAATTATTTAGCATTGGCTTGAACTTGATATATATAAGATTGTTTGAAGTTTAATTTCTTTAAAAAATTTGGTACCGTGATCAGAATCAGTCCAAATCCAATTTGGGCAGCGCCTTCAAAATTTTTCGAAACAAGCAGGCTTTATGAACGTTTCCATCATGAGTAACTACGATCTCGCATGGCATAGTTGAATCACTAATATCTTTAGTTTTGAACTGCATATATGGGTGACCCTCGATCCAATGAAGACATAGATAGTGATCGTTGTCCCTTTGAAAGCCACGTACTTGGGCAGAATATTAATGTAATGCCCCACTTTTTTCGAGCATTAGATAACTTAGGAATTTTGGGAATATTTTTTTTCCAATATAAACCATTTCCTGACAATCCCATTTTACCTTCTCAACATGTTAAACAAGAATCAATAAGCTAAGACAAGTAATCATTATAAATGCAGAAGCAATAATCAAAACCTGATATGGTACATTCACTTTATAACATAACATAAGAATCTGCACCTTTACATCATATCTTCAAAAGCCTTAAAACATAAATACATGGAGAACACGTTTCCCAATATAATGGTACCTCAATATACATAGCCATTTCGCGACTCATCTAAAAACATATCCGATTAGACAAATTACCAAAACCACCTGCTGAATCCATTAGACACATCACCCCATGTCGTCACATCTCAATCACGTCCTTGCCTAAGCTACAAGTCTCAACTGGAACGTTGAATGTTCTAGGGGCATAACCCATTAGAAGATGAAACTTTTAGTGAGGGTCAAAAAACATATATATGAATGCATGATGTAATAACATGAACAACATTTTGCCCTAGTGTAACTTCTCTAGCCCAACGACCCGGCACAGAATCCTAGGCAAATCTCGAACCTCTACAAGATAAGTCTAACGTTATTCCATCACCACCCTTGGAGAATTACGGCTACACTCTAGGGCAAGATCCCATTCCCATGCACAAATATCAATATGACAATAATATCGTGCCATGCAAATATCGCGACTTTCCTTGCAATATGACAAAGTGAATCATATCTTTCATAAATATCATGCATATATAAGCAATCATATTTTTCATAAATATCATGCATACTAAGCAATCATATTATATAGGACAGGACAACTCACCTTTTCATGAGATTCAAAATACCTGTGTGTCCGGCCTTGATTTTTGTGCCAACTCTCGAAAGCTGCACCAATCACTTTTCCTCGAGCACATAAATCATAAAAAGCATATTTAGTTACTAAATACCTCAATATTCCAATTTTTTTCATTTTTTCTTCATTTTCTTTCAATTTTCCTTCTAAAAATCCCAATAAATACCCTTGAGACTATTTTTCAAATTTCTTTCCACAACAATTCATAATAACCTATTAACATCAAGAGAAAATTATTGGACTTACCCGGATGCTGCATTTTCATGCAAAACAAGACTGTTCGGTGCAAATATCAAGACATTAGGATGCCAAACACCAAAACCTTTTACACAAAGCCCCGTAAAATATTTTTCTAGAATTTTAAGAATTTTTACCATATTTTTTGGAGGCACCACGCACTCGCACGTGCCTAGGGTGACTGGGCGCTTGAAGACCACCGCGTGACCGGCACGTGCCGGTTGTCTTCTCCGACGACGGCCTTGCCGACGTTTTTGGTTTTCGATGCCACTTTGATCTCTTTACTTAGTCGATCCACATGGACCATCTTGGGGCTCCAAAGGATGGGCGGCCTTCAACCGGAGGTTTAAAGTCTCGGTCGAAGCTTCTGCCACCCATCTTCGTCGAAGCTCGAAACCTGCTTGATTCTACTCCGTTGCCCACCAAAATTTCCAGAATGCTTCTACCTCTCATGGGCATCAAAAGCCCCTTATTTTGGTCACTTAATTCATTCAAAAATGGCCTCAATTTGAATCTCCAACTCTTGAAATTTTCGGCCTTCATGGATGCCTATTTATAGGCAATCCGAGGCTTCAAATGCCCGTGCTCAGCCAACCCAAGGCCTTAAGAGCATCTACCTACCCTAGATCGACCCTCAAGTAACCTATCCGACTGTAAAAGTGAGTTGCAGGTGTGCGACAATCCGGCCAACTTTCGATCGCTTTTCTTTTGGTTTTATGGCCAACCAAGTGGTCGTTGTCAGATCTGCCTTTACAAAAAAGTTTCCCCCGACCATGCCTTGTGCAACCCCGTGGTCCATTTTGGTGGTTGTCGACTGCCAATGGGTTGATCGAATCCTATGGCCAAACTTTGCTTATTTTGCACTTTGGCCCCTTCAAGTTTGGGTTTCTTGCTTTGGCCCATTTTCATATAGCCCCTCAACTTTTGATAATTTCCTATAAGTCCCTCAAGTCCTAAAACATCCATTTAACCGCTGAAGATTCTGAAAAAACATGATTTTGACCTCCCTCTGGCAATTTCAGAAAACTACATTTATGCTCGAATCTTCGTTTTGGCCCTAAATCTCTTCGTTTCTTCTTGAAACCTCTGAAGGGTTGTTCCTTATGAAAAACCGAAGTCCCCTCAAGCTTCTGTTGATTTCCTGGAAGTCGTCTATAACAATTCGGTATTGCAGTCTAATTGGTAGTTGCATTTTAGCTGTACCAAAAACTGTTCTCGATCTCATTTCTTTCGATGCCATAAATCATGCCTCGAAATACTCATCACGGCCATACCATTTTCCTTTGGCATCTCGGCTCTAAGGCACTCCCTACAGTCGATTCGGTCAATTTTTCAAGCTATTTAGATACTAATCTTCCCCGAAATTTCATTTTTCTCTTAAAACGCTTATTTATAGGAAATCCTAATTTCTTGGGTATTGCAATTAATCAGCAATGACTTACAATCAATGACCGTGAAGATATCACGCCAATTACCATAAAAAACATTGTAGTTTGCCAACACGCAGTGACCGAAAACATTTGTTGGATCCCAACTTAACCTCTATAAACATAGATAGTGTTGCAAAAAATCTCTACAAAACAAAAAGGGTTAGTGCAGTAAATCGAACCAGATATAGATAAAATCAAGAGCGCAAGAAAACAAAATGATAACTCCCTGTTTAAAAACCGATTAAGGCTCAGATCTGAAAGACCAGTCACCACTTTTGGTAACGCCAACAAATAGGATCCACGAGCTACAAACGTAGCTCTCAAACCGTAAGCCCAGAAAAGCCCCAACACCTCTCAACTGAAACACCAAAGAAACCCTCTCTCACCCAAATGATCACAGCCCCACAAAGTAAGTTACCACAGATGGTAGATCCATCACAAAGACAGTGGGTTCGAAGCATAAAGCCAAGAGAAAGAGCTTACCCAAAAAGAGAACCTAGATTTGAATATGTAAAGGCTTCTAGCTACATCAGAGGGACCGTCTTTCTCACACAAGGAGAGGCGGTCGAATACATGGAAGGAAGGATCACCCACAGAATGCAAGAAATCCCCCATTGCAATCAGATGAACAAAGAAAGAAAGATTGAACTATCAGCCAAGAAAAGGGAACATGAGAGAGAGAGAAAAAGAACTAGGGTTCGGCCAAGAGAGATGGAGACAAAGGAGGGAAAAAATGCCCTTTTATATGAGGGATAATGGGCTAAGGTGAGTGGGCTTCACCCCACTTTAGAAAATGGGCCGAGGCCCATTTTTCCTCCAAAGTGGGGAGTGGGCTTGTGATCCGACTTCTAAAATGGGCTGTCAAAAAAATGGTGACGGTCTTAGATTCTTCAATCCCAGGCCGAAGCCTATGAAGATAAACCCACCCAAAAAATCGTCATAGCCTCAGGCCTTATTAGGGAACAAAAAATAACAAATCTCCACTTTGTTTCCTAATAAGGCTAGCACACACATGCAGCAAGAAAACTACAGCAGAAAGCATAAGAATAATCAATAGGCAATTGAGAAAGAAAACATTACCAATTCTCAAGTAGCTTTACCAATGCTTAGAACGTCTAGGTATCTTCTAAATTTTTCAATAGTAAGCACTTTTTTTTCCCATATCAGAGGGGTTGAATCTAAATGCACTTTTTCAAGTCTAATAGCATCTTGAGATATAATATCACGAATAAAGTGTAATCTCACATCAATGTGTTTAGTGCGCTCGTGAAAAATAGGGTTTTTACACAAATGAATAGCTGACTGACTATCAGAAAAAATGATGACATTTTTTGTTTGAACACACAGTTCATTAAGCAGTCCTTTAAGCCACAAGGCTTCTTTAATTACTTCTATAGCAACTATATATTCAGATTCAGTGGTTGATAAAGCAACAATGTGTTGGAATTGAGACTTCCAACTAATGCATGAATTACATAAAGTCAACACATAAGATGATGTTGATTTCCTATTGTCTCTATCACTTGCATAGTCTGAATCTGTAAACCCCATTAGACTCATTTTATTTGACTAGTCCTTATACACTAAACCTACATTGAAAGTACCCCTCAAATACCTAAGCAACCATTTCAATGCTTTCTAATGGACAGGACCTGGGTTTCTCATAAATCTACTTAATGTGCTAACTGCATGGGCTAGGTCTGGTCTAGTACACACCATGAGGTACATAAACGATCCTATTGCATTAGAATAAGGGACTTTACTCATGTACTCCTCTTTTTCTTTGTTAGCTGAAGATTTTTCTCTTGATAATATGAAATGGGCTCCTAAGGGTAAAGATACTGATTTTCTTTCATGCATGCTAAATCTTTTTAGAATTTTTAACACATAAAATTTGATGCAAGAATAACATGGAATTTGACCTATCTCTTACAATTTCCATACCTAGGATCCTCTTAGCCACACCTAGGTCTTTCATGTCAAATTCTCCACCTAAAGCAGATTTTATGCTATTGATCTTTTTAACATCAGGGCCAATAAGAAGCATGTCATCAACATAAAGTAAGAGGAATACACACTCATCTTTATTTTTAGGTTGAAAATATAGACAATGGTCAAAATCATTTCTTTTAAAATCGATTGTGTTGTTGCCAAAATACAACAATCTATTTTTATTGCGGACAGACGCAAGTATCTTGGGAGTCGTGCCTTCACTGATGAAAAATCTAGATGAGGAATTGGATCTGATGGAGTCTCAGGTCCGACAAACCAACAGAGCTGATGGTCTGATGAGCTGATATTCTTGTGGGTTGAGGATCTGGCGGCCTCAAAATGATCTGGTGGCCTCAAGGTGACGAGAGGCCTCGGAGCGACGGGAAGCCACGGAGTGACGGGAGACCTCAAGGTGACGAGAGGTCTCAGAGCGATCGGGTGGCCTCAAGGTGACGAGAGGCCTCGGAGCGATCTGGTGGCCTCCAGGTGGCGAGGGGCCTCGGAGCGACGGGAAGCCACTGAGTGACGGGAGACCTCAAGGTGACGAGAGGTCTCGGAGCGATCGGGTGGCCTCAAGGTGACGAGAGGTCTCGGAGCGATCGAGTGGCGAACAGGTGGCCGGGTGACCGAGTGGCCCTGATGGTGACCGAGTGGCCTGGTGACCGAGTGGCCTTGGTGGTAACCGAGTGGCCTAGTGACCAAGTGACCTGGTGACCGAGTGGCCTACAAAACGAGAGCACCGTTAGGGCGCGGGTGGGGGTCCCCGCGCAAACCCTCCGATGCTTAAATTAGATCTCGAGAGAAAATATCAAATCGTACTTGAATTGCTCAAAATAGCGTACCTTAAGTCAAAAATCAAGTCTTGTATTTATAGTAGAGGAGAGAGAGTGCTCTCGCGATATTTGCGGCGGAAATCTCGGGGCCCGTTTCGGAATTCTCGGGGCCCATGGGCTGGACCGCGAAGGGCCTAGGGCGATGTCGGGTGACCCCCCACTCGGGTGGGGGTCTTTTCCGGAAGCTTGCCGAGTGGTCGGGTGGCCTTGGCCACCCGGTCATGCCGAGTGGTCGGGTGGCCAAGGCCACCCGACCATGACGAGTGGCCTTGGCCACTCAGTCAGCTCGAGTGGCCAGACCACTCGGCATAGCCGAGTGGCCTTGGCCACTCTCTTGCGTCGAGTGGCTTAGGCCACTCGACCATGCCAGGTGGCCGAGGCCACTCGGTCATGCCGGGTGGCCTTGGCCATTTGGCCCTGCCAGGTGGCTTTGGCCACTTGGCTCGGTCACTCGTCATGACCCCCCTCGGTCTAGCCAAGGGGGTCTTTTTTTGCTTCCTTGCCGCCGCTATTGTCTGCCTTCATCTTTTCGGGTACATCAATTGCTCCCTACTCTTTTAGTCGAGAAGTCGGGTAAAAGAGTATAAGTTTCCTGAAATTTTACATCGCCGTTTTTTGTCTCCTTTGCTTTCTTTGGTAGGCCATTTACGCGCTTTTATTCTTCATTTTCTGTATCTTTTTCGGAAATTTTGGTATTTTCCACTTTTTGAGCTCCTATAAATAGGGAGTCAAGTCTTCATTTGATTCACAAGCATGTCACTTTCAAACTTGAATTCTCTCAGGTCTCGGCGCGTTTTCTAGGCCACGTCTCGCTTTCACTGAGGGATGGGGTGATTTATAGGCCACTCGGCCATGACCGAGTGGCCTTGTGTGCGACAAAGGGCCACTCGGTCATGACCGAGTGGCCATGTTTTTTGGCCGAGGCCACTCGGTCATGACCGAGTGGCCCTGATTTTGGGCCGAGGCCACTCGGTCATGACCGAGTGGCCGTGTTTTTGGCTGAGGCCACTCGGTCAGGGCCGAGTGGCCCCTTACTCGGTTGCGGCCGAGTGGTTTCGGCCTTCTGTAGTCCTTTTATGCCTTTAATTGCCCGATTTTCCTTTGATAGCTTTTTTTCTTTTGCCTTATACTGATGTTTTTTGTTTTTTTTTGTGCAAGTGTTTTGTTCGCTGTGACCTTTCGTCTTCTCTCTTGTAACCAGGTAACAGTCTCGAATTTCTTGAATATGTCGAGGAGAAGACCGGCATCACCCCCTAGCCCCGCGCACATCCCTGATACTTCAAGCTCTCGGCTTCGGTATGATGCTTTCGAGAAGATTTATGACGCCACACCTTCTGGTTTTATGGTGAGGTATCCTCGTCTTGACGAGCCGGATCCTTCTCAAGTAGATGAGGGCTCATTGGGAATTCATTCTGCTTCGTTTGAGGTGGGGCTCCGCTTTCCCCTTCCACCTTTCGCCATGGCATGGCTACGGCATTATCAGATTGTTCCTGCCCAACTTCACCCTAATGGTTGGGCCCAGATGGTCGGCTTTTCTGTGCTTTGCCAGCAGAGGGATGTACCCCCTTCTTTGATGCTTTTCAGTTGTTTTTACCGGTTGCGAAAAGCTAGTAAGGACCGTGCTCTTTATACGCTCCAAAAGATTCGGGGCTTCGAGTTGTTCGACGCTTTACCAAATAAGATTAATCGATTTGAAAAGCGATGGGTAGTGATAGGACCTCCGCCTACCTGGGATGCACCTCTGCACTGGAATCATCAGGATGCTAGCCAAGGGTTCCCTCCTTGCAAGGAAGTTCGGGGTGTATACCGTCGTCTTGTAGAGATGTTGTCTGCACAAGGCCCCATTGATTTGATGAGCCTCTTGACGGAGGAGAATTTCAGAGCTGCGGGCTGGGGGGTCGTAATGCCAACTGCTCCTCCTCAGTCTTCTACGCTGTCTAATAAGGAAATGGAAGGGGTCGAGGAGGAGGAGATGGAAATGCCTGAGTCGTCTTCGCATCCTCCTTTCGATCCTCAGGAGGAAAACACTCCTGGGGGTAGAATATATTTTTTGATGTTGCCTTCATTTCTTCTTTATTATATTTATTTTTCTCATTTTGAAGGTTTTGCTTTGATTTTTGTAGAGATGGCTGGAGTGAGTAGGTTGAGGGAGGTGCGTAGGCTCCAACGTGAAGAGGAGGCACGTGCTGCGGCGTCGTCCGAGGTTCCTCCTCCAAGTATTGAGGGAGCTACAAGCTCTCGTTCTCCTCGTTCTCGCAGGCCTGCCGGTGTTTCTCCAACAGGGGTGGAAAGGCGGCGTCGCCCGAGAAGTGATCCCTCCAGTGTTGAGTTTCCTTCCCAAACGGAAAGTCCTCCATTGATTCCTCTTTCTCATGAAGAAGCGGTCAATGTCCCTTCTCCTGCTCCCAATTCTCGAGGGGGGCGAAGTTCGTCCTCTCGGTTTGCTGGTGATATGGCCCGCGTGGAGGAAGAATGTCGCCATCCTGTTATTCCAAATAGAAAAGATCGTCGTCGTCTTGAAGGCGAGAAGTCATTGAGGCCACCTCCTGTGCTTCCCCCTCCAGGGGATGTGAGGCGTACTATGATCCTTGGAGATGGTAGGAAACTCATGGGTCGAGACTTTGAAGTTTCTCCGGGCGTGTTGGAGACAGACTCCATCACTGAACCAGGAATTGGTGCTCGTCTTATTTATTCTACCATTCTCCCTCGAGAAGAACGACGATTTATTGGCGGCAATTATGCTCAAACCAGGGATGAGGTAGAGCAGCTTCTGGTGCAGGGGGTCCAAGGGATGGTCGCTTCCAATGCCAGGGACAGGGCCTACCGTGAGCAGGTGGAGGCCCAAATGTCAGATTGGAGGCGACGCCAAACTGACTGGAATGATGAGCGTCAAGTGCTAAAGGGTCGTGCTCGTCGGGCGGAGCTTGGGAAGAAGAATGCTGAGGAGGAAATAGGGCGTATGAATGATCGGCTGTCTGAGGCTTCCGCTGGTTCCTCAAGTCTTCATAAAGAGAATGAAGACTTACGCTCTAGGCTTAGAGCTGAAGAACAAAAGAATGTGGAGCTGGCAGCGCGACACGAAGCGCTCATGCAGGAACATTCCTTACGTTTGTCTGAATTAAAGATAAGCCGTAGGGATGCCCGGGATATTCAAGCTCAAGCAGTAAAGGAATATCGTCTCTCGAAAGATTGTCAGGACAGGAAGGGAAAATATGCTTCCGGTTTCCTGAAGTATGGGTTTTACCTTGCTCGCACCCACCTGGAGTCTCAGCGTCCGGGAGAGAGTTTTCTGGAGCTTTTTCTTACTCCCGAAGTTGAAGAGTCTCATGAAGTGGATTGGCGTCACTATGAGCCAAATGAAACCATGAGTCCTCCTTCTTACTTGGACTCTCACCTGGTGGACGACTTGGATAATCTGACGGGCCCCTGGGATCCTTTTTCTTTTAAGAGTGGGGAAGGAAGCGCGACGGACGATCCTGGAGTCATTGAAGAAGCTTCTGGGGCAGTTGCTGAAGACTTTCCTCATGCGGCCGAGGCTGAGGAAGGGGAACTTCCCACAGGGCCTCCTGAGGTTCCTGTTATGTCCTTTGGATCTACTCGGCATTCGTCTCGAGTAGGTCCCCATTGTAATTTGTTTTTCGCTGTTGCTGGTGCTTCCCTTTTTTTTTTTTTTGTAAGGGAACTATGCTTTATCAATGAAATATTTTCTTCTTGGTCCTATCCGGCGCGTCTTGTTCTTTTATTGTTTGATTTACTCTTTCTTTGCTACCCCTAGCTTTCGTCTCTGATATGAGGCCAAGACCTCTTGTTCGTTTTTGAATTATGCACAATATGTTGATCTTGAGCGTATTTCTCCTCGTTACAGGGCTGTAAGCGGGGCAATGGGCTTGATTGAATTTTACCTCATTGCTGGGCCATAGGCGGGGCAATGGGCTCGATCGCATTTGACCTCGTTGCCGAGCCGTAGGCGGGGCAACGGGCTTGATAGATTTTACCTCGTTGCCGGGCCATAGGCGGGACAACGGGCTCGATTGCGTTTGACCTCGTTGCCGGGCCGTAGGCGGGGCAACGGGCTTGATCGATTTTACCTCGTTGCTGGGCCATAGGCGGGACAACGGGCTCGATTGCGTTTGACCTCATTGCCGGGCCGTAGGCAGGGCAATGGGCTTGATCGATTTTACCTCGTTGCCGGGCCATAGGCAGGACAACGGGCTCGATTGCTTTTGACCTCGTTGCCGGGCCGTAGGCGGGGCAACGGGCTTGATCGATTTTACCTCGTTGCCGGGCCATAGGCGGGACAACGGGCTCGATTGCGTTTGACCTCGTTGCCGGGCCGTAGGCGGGGCAACGGGCTTGATCGATTTTACCTCGTTGCCGGGCCATAGGCGGGACAACGGGCTCGATTGCGTTTGACCTCGTTGCCGGGCCATAGGCGGGGCAACGGGCTTGATCGATTTTACCTCGTTGCCGGGCCATAGGCGGGACAACGGGCTCGATTGCGTTTGACCTCGTTGCCGGGCCGTAGGCGGGGCAACGGGCTTGATCGATTTTACCTCGTTGCCGGGCCATAGGCGGGACAACGGGCTCGATTGCTTTTGACCTCGTTGCCGGGCCGTAGACAGGGCAACGGGCTTGATCGATTTTACCTCGTTGCCGGGCCATAGGCGGGACAACGGGCTCGATTGCTTTTGACCTCGTTGCAGGGCCGTAGGCGGGGCAACGGGCTCGGTCGTGTTTCTGCAAAAATGGCATTCATATAGACAAAAGCATTTTTTACGTGGTTCGACAAAGTGTGCCTACGTCCACGGTCCTGTTCAGGACTTTATATTATTGCAGATAGTTGTTCAGGTACATCGTTTGTATACAGCTTCAGATAATTCAGATTCCATGTTTTTCCCATGGTGTCTCCTTCAAGAGTTTGTAAAATGCAAGTGTTGGGTCCGATCAGCTTTAGGATACGATATGGTCCTTCCCAATTCGCTCGTAGCTTTCCATCTTTCCTTAGCGCGTTGGTTACGACGGATCTCCGAAGTAATAAATCTCCTTCTTTCATGGGTCTATTCTTAACCCGAGAGTTGAAATAACTGGCTATTCTTCTCTGATATGCGGCTATCTTCATGGCAGCGTTTTCTCTCTGCTCTTCAATCAGGTCCAAATTTTCTCGCAATGCTTCAGAATTCCTCGCACCATCTTCTTCTTCATATGCCATTAACCTTGGAGAATTTGCTGAAATTTCTATGGGGATCAAGGCTTCTGTCCCATATACAAGGTTGAATGGAGTTTCTCCAGTAGCTACTCTACTAGTCGTCCGATAAGCCCATAAAATGGTGGGTAGCTCATCTGCCCATGTGCCTCTGGATCCTTCAAGTCGAGTTTTTAAGCCATGTAATATGGTTCGGTTACTGACCTCAGCTTGTCCATTAGCTTGGGGGTATGCCACTGAGGCGAACCTTAGTTGAATCCCTAGACTGTCGCAAAATTTTTTAAAGGAGTCACAATCGAATTGTTTCCCATGATCCGTGACGATGATTATGGGTATTCCAAATCGACAAACAATGTCTTTCCACACCATCGCTTCTATTTTTCGTGCTGTAATGGTGGCCAACGGCTCAGCTTCAATCCATTTGGTGAAGTAGTCAGTAGCTACTATTAAAAATTTTCTTTGCCCGGGTGCTTGAGGGAAAGGTCCCAGAATGTCCAAACCCCACTGAGCGAAGGGTATAGGTTGGAATGCAGGCTGCAGCTGGGATATTGGAGCAGATTGGACTGGAGCATGTCGCTGGCATTTGTCACATGACTTGACTTTCTTTAGCGCGTCTGACCTTAGTGTGGGCAAGAAGAAACCAGCTCTTAATATTTTAGTCGCTAGGGCTCTTGCTCCCAGATGTTCTCCACATATTCCACTGTGAGCTTCTGCTAGGATATATTCGGCCTCTTGAAGGCCTAAGCACTTGAGAAGAGGTGTAGTGTAAGCTCACTTATATAATATCCCATCTATGATAGTGAATCTTGAAGCCCGCATCTTAAGCTTTCTCGTTTCTTGTGAGTCGTCTGGCAATTCGTTGTTAGTGAGGTAATGGTAGAAGGGCGATCTCCAGTCTGTCCTCGTCTCAATGCACAATACTTCTTTTTCTTCAATGCTTGGATGGTGTAACATTTCCACAAATACTGCTCTTCCTGTTATTTCTCTGGTGGAGGCTAATTTAGATAAGGCATCAGCGTGCCCATTAAGAGATCTATTTATTTGTGTTAATTCGAAACTCTGGAATGTTTGGGCCAGGTCTTTGACTTTACGCAAGTACTGAGCCATTACTTGTTCTCTGGTTTCGAATTGTCCCTGAAATTGATGCACAATTAATTGAGAATCACTATGGGCAATTAATCGTGTTACCTCCAATTTCTTTGCTATCTTCATTCCGGCGATTAAGGCCTCATATTCAGCCACATTGTTGGTACTTGAAAAAGCAAATCGCAGAGAATATTCCAGCGTTTCTCCTTCAGGGGATACTAATACTATTCCCGCTCCGCTTCCTTGTGAACCAGATGCTCCATCAACAAACAACAACCATACTCCTTGCTTGTTTTCTCCTGCTTTACTGGAGTGAGTGCATTCCACAATAAAGTCAGCCAGTGCCTGTCCTTTTATAGCTTGTCGAGGTTGATATTGGATATCATATTCGCTTAACTCAATGGACCATTTGGTGAGGCGACCCGAACATTCAGGTTTTTGCAAAATACTTCGCAGAGGCTGATCTGTAAGTACGATAATCGAATTGGCCTGGAAGTATGGCCTTAACTTCCTGGATGCATTTAGTAGGGCTAATGCTATTTTCTCTGCCACGGGATAACGTGTCTCGGGACCTTGTAATACCTTGCTGACGTAATATATTGGTCGATCCACCTGTCCCTCTTTCCTGATTAATACCGCACTGATGGCTTCATCACTGACCCCCAAGTACAAGTATAACGTCTCTCCAGTCTCTGGTCGTGTTAACAGGGGAACTCCTTTCAAATATTCTTTTAATGCTTCAAATGATTTCTGACACTGTTCGGTCCACTCAAACTTTTTACCTGCTCTTAATGTTCGCAAGAAGGGCAGCTCTCTTTCGGCTGACTTGGAGAGAAAACGTCCCAGGGCTGCCATTCGTCCTGTCAATCGCTGAACTTCTTTAGTTGACGTGGGTGGTTCCATATCCAATATTGCTTGAATTTTCTCAGGGTTAGCCTCGATTCCTCTTTGTGTGATCATGTATCCCAAGAATTTTCCTGACTGTACTCCAAATGCACACTTCGCGGGATTCAACTGCATGTTGTATTGCCTGAAGACCCCAAGCACCCGTGTTAGCTTTTCTACATGGGATTCATTCTCCCGACTTTTTACTATCATGTCATCCACATAGGCTTCCATTGTGTCGCCCAGCAGTTTTTTAAAGACCTTATTCACCATGCGCTGATAAGTGGCTCCGGCGTTCTTAAGTCCAAAAGGCATGACTTGGTAGCAGTATGTCCCTTTTCAGTGATGAAGGACGTCTTTTCCTGATCTGGAGGGTACATTCTTATTTGATGGTATCCTGAAAATGCATCCAAAAAGCTTAAAAACTGGTATCCAGATGTTTCGTCCACGAGGCGGTCTATCCGTGGTAGCGGGTAGGAGTCTTTGGGGCACGCCTTATTAAGATTGGTGAAATCCACACAAACACGCCATTTTCCAATAGGTTTCGGGACCATCACAACATTGGCCAACCATTTTGGATATAATACTTCTCGAATGAAACCTGCCTTTAGTAGTTTGTCAACCTCCTCCTCTAGCGCATGTAACCTATCAGGGGCAATGTTTCGCTTCTTTTTTCGGATTGGTTTGAAGTGAGGATCCGCATTCAAGTGATGGCATATTACTTCGGGACTAATTCCTGGCATATCTTTCGGTTTCCAAGCGAACACGTCTGAATTTTCTCGCAGGCATCTAGTGATTTCTTCTTTTACACGTTCCGGAAGCTGGGATCCCACATATGCCACTTTCTCAGAATCTGATTCACTCAGGTGTATTACTTCCAACTCTTCAACAGGTTGGGGTTTTCGTGCAGCTCCTTCCTCCAATGATTTATGTATAGCTTTCTCGGCTATGGATAAGGTTTCTTCAGCTCTTTTCCCTTTTGTAGATGACACATAGCAAGTTCGTGCCTTCTTTTGATCTCCTCTAACATGTCCGATCCCAGCGGGTGTAGGAAATTTCATCAATAGGTAGCAAGAGGATACCACGGCCCTTAAATCGTTGAGTAATGGGCGTCCCAAGATCATATTGTATGCCGCCGAGGAAGTTTTAACCACCATAAAATTTGCTTGTCGAGTTACAAGTTGGGGGTCTTCACCTAGCGTGATAGGTAGTTGAATAGATCCCGCAACGGGCACTGCTTCTCCGGTAAAGCTATATAGAGGTGAGGATACTTTCTTCAATCGATCATGGGATAAATGCATTTGTTCAAAGCAGTTCCAATAAATCAGATTGACAGAACTTCCACTATCTACTAAAATTCTGCTGATGGGGTGCTTGGCTACGATTGCTGAGATAACCATGGGATCATCATGTGGGAGTATGATATCGCCTCGATCATTTGGAGCAAAGGTGATGGGCTCTTCATCGTCTCTTACCTCCATTACTGAGTTAACTTGGTAGGCTTGTCGCGCATATGCCTTTCGGGAGGCTGATGTGTCTCCTCCTAGGGTTTCCCCTCCGGAAATAACGTGAATGGCCTGGTGCGTCGGCTCATTGTCTACACGAGTGTCCTGTCGATGTTCTCTTCCTCTTTCTTGCTGCCTTGGGTTTGGTCTTTCATGCCCATCATGCCTGTCTTCCCTTTGTCGGGGTTCCCTGTTTTCTTCTTCTTCTTCTTCCTTTCTCACGTACCTTTGTAAGTGTCCTTCACGGATGAGTATCTCAATCTGGTTTTTCAGTTCTCGGCAATGATCCGTGGAATGCCCCCAGGTTCGGTGATATCTGCAGTACTCTCCTTGATTTTTCCCCATAGGTCGGTCAACTCTGCGGGGTAGTTTAAGGAGTCCTTCCCCTTCCACTGCAGCTAATATAGTTGATCGGGGCTGTAGAAGCCGAGTATAATGATTAAAGAGAGGTTTAGGTGCATCTGGACGCCTAACTCTTTCTTGTCGTCGGATAACCTCTTCTTCCCCTTCTCGCTCCTTTCTCTTCTTTTCTTTGTCCTCATTCCCTGCCACGTTCCTCATAATTTCAGTGTGGAGGATATACCTGTTTGCTCTGACAAATAGATCGACTAGGGACGTTGGTGGGTCTAAAGAAAGTGACTCCTGTAGAGAAGTGAGGCGCGTCCCCTGAAGCATAGCAGATACTGCCACTTGGGCTGGCAAGTCGGGGATTTCAAGGGTGGCATTCCAGAATCTATCCACGAATTGTCGTAAGGATTCCTTATTCCCTTGTCGTATACTGAGCAAATAGGTGGCATCCTTTTTCCTTCGACTGTTAATCACAAAAGCTTTGGTAAACTCTGTCCTAAGATGCCCAAATGAGGAAATAGAGGATTCTGGAAGGCTGTTAAACCATGTTCGAGCATGTCCTGTCAGTGTTAGGGAAAATGCTCGACACATTATGTCATCATCCCACCCATGCAACATCATTAATGACTCATAATTCTGAACATGATCATATGGATCATCTTTTCCGGAGTAGAGGGTGATTTGTGGCATTTTGAATTTTCGAGGAAGTGGTCTCTCCAATATATCTGTCGTAAAAGGACTTTTTCTTCGTTGGCACTCTTCTGTTGCAGGGATCAACTTTTTTCGCTCAAGCACTTCTTCTACTACTCGTTTCATATCATCCCTCATAGTAGCTGTTGTTTGATTGTCATATCTTGTTGGGGTACTGCCCACTGTTTCATGATACCTTCGTCTTTGGGGACTTCTGGTCCTGTTCTCCATTTTGGGGTTTTCATTTCTTCGTGGTATGGAACGAGGGTTCTTCCTTGGAGGTGGTGACCTAGGCCTACCCTCTTGTCTAGGCGTAGATCGAGAATGAGAATCAGGAGTAGCTTCTTGGTAGGAATCGGCCCCTGCCTCGGGTTGAGGTTCGGGGAATGGCATAAACTTTTTCAGAGTATCAGGTAACGTCCCAACAGGCATCATACCTTGGAGGATTCCAGCCATGTCTCGAAGTGCTTGCATACCTTCAACGTGTTGTTGTCTCAGTGCTTCGTATTCTTCCCACGGTACCGTATGGGGTGGCTATCGTGAAGCCCCAGCTTGATCAGTAGGAGGTAGCCTTGAGCTGATAAGTGGTGGTGATGGGACTGTTTGGTTCCCCACCTGCGGGATGGAGCGATCGTCTCCTTCAGGTTGAGCATTATGTGGGGGAGGAGGTGCTCCCTGTTGCTGAGTGTTTCGTGGTGGTAGGCGTGTTTCTACGCCTTGAGAGAGAGTTCGTCGGTGTCCACGGGTGTTTGCCATTCTTGAGTTGACTTTTTGTCTTGCGTTTCCCACAGACGGCGCCAATTGTTGTTGCCAAAATACAACAATCTATTTTTATTGCGGACAGACGCAAGTATCTAGGGAGTCGTGCCTTCACTGATGAAAAATCTAGATGAGGAATTGGATCTGATGGAGTCTCAGGTCCGACAAACCAACAGAGCTGATGGTCTGATGAGCTGATATTCTTGTGGGTTGAGGATCTGGCGGCCTCAAAATGATCTGGTGGCCTCAAGGTGACGAGAGGCCTCGGAGCGACGGGAAGCCACGGAGTGACGAGAGACCTCAAGGTGACGAGAGGTCTCGGAGCGATCGGGTGGCCTCAAGGTGACGAGAGGCCTCGGAGCGATCTGGTGGCCTCCAGGTGGCGAGGGGCCTCGGAGCGACGGGAAGCCACTGAGTGACGGGAGACCTCAAGGTGACGAGAGGTCTCGGAGCGATCGGGTGGCCTCAAGGTGACGAGAGGTCTCGGAGCGATCGAGTGGCGAACGGGTGGCCGGGTGACCGAGTGGCCCTGATGGTGACCGAGTGGCCTGGTGACCGAGTGGCCTTGGTGGTAACCGAGTGGCCTAGTGACCGAGTGACCTGGTGACCGAGTGACCTACAAAACGAGAGCACCGTTAGGGCGCGGGTGGGGGTCCCCGCGCAAACCCTTCGATGCTTAAATTAGATCTCGAGAGAAAATATCAAATCGTACTTGAATTGCTCAAAATAGCGTACCTTAAGTCGAAAATCAAGTCTTGTATTTATAGTAGAGGAGAGAGAGTGTTCTCGCGATATTTACGGCAGAAATCTCGGGGCTCGTTTTGGAATTCTCGGGGCCCATGGGCTGGACCGCGAAGGGCCTAGGGCGATGTCGGGTGACCCCCCACTCGGGTGGGGGTCTTTTCCGGAAGCTTGCCGAGTGGTCGGGTGGCCTTGGCCACCCGGTCATGCCGAGTGGTCGAGTGGCCAAGGGCACCCGACCATGACGAGTGGCCTTGGCCACTCGGTCAGCTTGAGTGGCCAGACCACTCGGCATAGCCGAGTGGCCTTGGCCACTCTCTTGCGTCGAGTGGCTTAGGCCACTCGACCATGACGGGTGGCCGAGGCCACTCGACCATGCCGGGTGGCCGAGGCCACTCGGTCATGCCGGGTGGCCTTGGCCATTTGGCCCTGCCAGGTGGCTTTGGCCACTTGGCTCGGTCACTCGTCATGACCCCCCTCGGTCTAGCCAAGGGGGTCTTTTTTTGCTTCCTTGCCGCCGCTATTGTCTGCCTTCATCTTTTCGGGTACATCAGATTGATTTAACAAAAGAATCAAAATGTTGATACCATTACCTAGGAGATTGCTTTAAACCATATAATGATTTTTTCAAGAAACACACAAAATATGATTTTCTTTTATCTTCAAAATCTTTGGGTTGAAACATATAGATTTTTTCATCTAAATCACCATGCAGAAAAGTAGTTTTAACATCTAGTTATTCAAGTTCCCAATCAAAATATGCAACAAATGCAAGCATGACACGTATGGTGGTATACTTAACAAATGGTGAAAGAATCTCATTGTAATCTATCCCTTCCTTTTATGTGAAACCTTTGGCTACTAATCTAGCCTTAAATCTTATGGAGTCTTTTTCACTTTTAGTGTGAAACCTTTGGCTACTAATCTAGCCTTAAATCTTATGCGGTCTTTTTCACTTGTACCTTCTTTAATCTTAAAGATCCACTTGCAACCCACAATGGACCTATCTTTTGGCCTAGGTACTAACTCCCATGTATGGTTTTTATTTAGGAAACTTATCTCCTCTCTCATTACTTCTATCTAATTTTTAGAATGCTCACTTCTAATGGCCTCTTCATATGTTTTTGGTTCTTTGTTGACTAGATTTTGATAACTTGCAAAGGCTAAGTCAAAATCAAATTCTAGCCTTTGAGGAATCCTATGGGATCTCCTCTCTTTATCTCGGGCTAACTGATAGTTAGATAGAGGTGGTTGTTCTTGTTGAGCCAAATTGCTCCAGTCAACCTATTGTGCGTTTTGATGATTAACAAAATATAATTTTAGTAAAACCATTTTTGGTATATTTAAAACCTCTAATGTATTTTTGATATGTATTAAGTATTATATTATTTTGTGTATCAAAATGAACCAGGTAATGTTATTTTTTTCTAAGTCTGAAATATTAGCACGCTATAAGGGAACATAGTAGAAAATGTTTTCATTTTGAAAAATTAACTCCTGGTATTTTTATATCTAATATTCAATAGTGTTAAAATGATTTTTAATGAATTTTTTAAGAAATAGAAGGTATCTATTTTGGGGGTGGTAAAATCGCTAAATTTCGATTTTGTACTAAAACCCAAAATTTACTTTCTTATCTATTTAGATTTTGATTTTTTAGATATTTTTATTGAATCCAAATGTGGGGTACTTTGTTATTTACATTTATGTATTAAAGTAAATGAAAGGTAAAATATAAATAAAATAAAATGAGGACATTTACTTATAGAGAAAATCTCTACAAAACAGAAAGGGTTAGTGCAGTAAATCGAACCAGATATAGATAAAATCAGGAATGCAAGAAAATAGAATGATAACTCCCTATTTAAAAAATGTTCAAGGCTCAGATCTAAAAGACCAGTCACCACTTTTGGTAATGCTAACAAATAGGATCCACAAGCCACAAACGAATCTCTCAAACCGTAAGCCCAGAAAAACCTCAACACCTCTCAGCCGAAACACCAAAGAAACCCTCTCTCACCCAAATGATCACAGCCACACAAAGTAGGTTACCACAGAAGGTAGATTGGTCACAAAGATAGTGGGTTCGAAGCACAAAGCCAAGAGAAAGAGCTTACCCGAAAAGAGAACCTAGATCTGAATATGTAAAGACTTCCAGGGAAATCAAAGGGACCGCCTTTCTCACACAAGGAAAGACGACTGAATACATGAAAGGAATGATCATCCACATAAGGCAAGAAAGCCCCCATTGCAATCAGATGAACAAGGAAAGAGAGATGAAACTATCGGCTAAGAAAAGGGAACACGAGAGAGAGAGAGAGAGAGAAACTAGGGTTCGGCCAAGAGAGAAGGAGACGCTGAATGAAGGCAAAGAGGCCCTTTTATATGAAGGTTAATGGGCTAAGGTGAGTGGGCTTCACCTTACTTGAGCAAATGGGCTGAGGCCCATTTTTCCTCCAAAGTGAAGAGTGGGTTTGTGGCCCGACTTCTAAAATGGGCTGCCAAAAAAATTGGTGACAGTCTTACATTCTTCAATCCCAAGCCAAAACCTATGAAGATAAACCCACTCAAAAAATCGTCATAGCCTCGGGCCTTATTAGGGAACAAAAAGCAACAGATAGCATCCTGATTGGACATGCATGATTTGGAACGTGCTCTCTACTAGGTCTACAGAAATAAGCTTGAACAGTGTGCACGACTCCTTGGATTGGTCTTCCTTTGACTTATCAGCTGTTGCAGTAATCCAATTCTCGTCCTTTGGATTTCCAGTGATTGAACAATTTTTTGTTCGCACCCAGTATTTGTTGTTTTGAGAGCTCCTTAGGTGGACCAAGTCACCTACGACAGCTCGTGCACTTGCTGGCCTCTTCGCTCCAAATTTTGCAAATGGGCTCATAGCTCGAGTTTCTGAAAATGAGAGATACCCATCAGCAGACTCCTCTTTTTATTTTGTTGTCTTGGTGTTTTTCATTCTTGTGCTTGCTTAATTACCTGAACCTCCCAAGCTATTTATATTCAAAATTTCTTATTCTTTTTGAATTGGATAATACAATTTTCATGTGAACACATGTGATGATTGAATCTTTACCCATGGGAACACGGATTTTAACACCACATAACATTATAGAAAAGCAAAAATATTCCCACATTTTTTTTTCCGTCAATAAGAAATGCATCAATGCTTCACCTGTCGAATATATAATTAATTGCATACCTACTCTTTTCTTGTTGTTGTTGAATTGGATGATGTATTGTGCATGTGAACACTTGTGATTATATTTGGACTCCTCTCTAAATATATTAATTAGTATATATAATAATTACGTACCTATTATTTTCTTATTTTTTTTGAATTGGATGATGTAATGTGCACGTGACCACTTGTGATTATACTTGGACTCCTCTCATCTGAACATATTAATCTATATAATAAAACAGGATGGTTTTTGAATTGTCCAAAATGTGTAGACATTTTGATGGCTGTGATCAATTTCTGAAATATTGAGGGCTGGGATTAAAAAATTTCCCGCCCAACAAATCTCTAACTCATTTCATTTATCAGAAGCCATCAAATCTCACGCAGTAAGCTCTCACCTCTCACACTCTCTCTCACCTCTCACTCTCTCTGCATCACTCAAGCTCTCACCTCTCACCCACTCTCTCTCTCTCCTCTCACTCTCTGCATCACTCGCTCTCACCTCTCACTCTCACACTCTCTATCTCTCCTCCACTCTCTCTCAAACCCACCCCGGCGGGTTGCAGAGGCGCGGAAGGTCGCCCGCGGCGGCGAACGGCTGATGGCGGTGGCCTCTCTCTCTCTCTCTCACTCACGGCCTCTCTCTCTTCTTCTCTCTCACAAACCCACCCCCTCTATCCTCATTCACTGTGTATCTTTCATTTACTGTGTATCCATTAACTATCCGCCGAAGCTGTCTGCCACCGCTCATCACTGCTCAAAGTCACTACAAGTATGTATATCCTCATTCACTGTGTATCTTTCATTTATTGTGTATCCATTGCGACTGTATATAGTCACTGTGTGTATATAGTTCCTTTAGTTTTAGTTCATGTCATGCTGCTGCTGCTTCCAGTTTGGTTGCTAAGTCTTTATCACAGCTTTAGATTTTGTGTTTGTATGTGCATTTCCGTTATCCATTTCTTTTCTTTTTTTTTCGTGTTCGTTTTGCTCTAAGGTTGCTGATCTTCATTTCTGTCTGCCACCGCGCTTGAATCTCTAAGTCACTGCTCAAAGTATGTATCTCTCATCCCTCATCTCTGTGTGTATGTATCTCTTATTCTCTCTCTCCTCACTGTATGTATATCGCGACTGTGTGTATGTATATATATTCCTGTATATCTCTGTGTGTATGTATATGTATTCTCTGTCTGTATGAATATTAGTTTAGCAGAACACAACACATGGGAGAGGATTGTCCGCTAGCTAGAGAATTCCACTAACTTAATATAATATTATACTATTTTGTTTATTTTAATACCACATAATAATTTCTTAGCACACATATATTTTATCGTGTACATACATTGCAGCAGCCCTCTTTGATTTTACTAATATAATATGGGACACAATTTATATTTATATATATATTCACGCATATAGCATATACTTGAGCCCTTGGAAACTATGTCTTTAATTCCCTTTGCAGGACATGGGAAGCGAAAGAAAAGGATGATGGTGCGGCCCAGGCGCAAGAACATTCTACCAACAATTTTAATCTTTCCATTTTCTTTGCTTAATGAATTATATAATATACCCATCCTCCATTAACTCTCATTTGATATTTAGATATGGCATTGCAAGGCAGCCCGCTTTCTCTTTTCTATCTTACTGTCTGTAATTTTTTTTAAAAAAAAAGTATAAAAAACACCACTATTTTTTAATTTTTTTAATTTTTTTTAAGAATTTGACATTTAGAATTGTTTTTATTAAATCATGGATGATCAAATATTATTTTTAGTGTGTTAAATATTTTTATCAAAAATAGAAAGCTTAATTCGAAATTTAATATTTTTATTTTTAGGTGTTGAATTTTTGATACTTAAAAAAATATAAAATTGGTTACGGTGTAAATAAGAATTTATTTTTAAATTTGTCCAAAATGTGTAGACATTTTTGAATTGTCCAAAATGGAAGTTGGAATCTTTTGCTGGGAAGTTTTTCTTTTGGTTTCATTTCGGATACATACAGTAATGTGTTCGTCTTTGTTTTCAACTTTTATCTTATTATTTTAATTATAATTGGTGTAATACAGTAATATATGCATAATTTGTGTATATAGTTCTTTTAGTTGAGCTATATGATTGAAGGCCAATAATATACCATTTTAGATGAGCTATTTTAGTAAATTGATATATAGCTATAATCTGAAAGCAGAGATAAGTTGTTAGGTGCTGGGAAAGGAGCATGGTTCCCTTTTGCATGCCTTTTTGTGTAGAGAGATGGGGAAAGTGGGTATTTGTGAAAGGTCCCATAGGTTTATGCTCACTCTAACTTAGTGCCAACGTGCACAACCAATATAATATAATATATATAGTGATTTTTTACTGTTTTCTTTAAAAAAAAGTATTATATAATTCGTTTTGATTGTAATTTAATTGTTAATTCGTATTATATTTGTTAAAATATTAATACAAATATATTTACAATATATGCTCATTTTTACAATTTGAACTATATTTTTAATATATAAATACTAAATACCATCGTACATTAACCATCATACAATTTGCTCATTTTATTTAATTGACATTCTTTAATTAAATTTAACTAATTGATTAGATCCAATTTATACATTCTCTTTTTTTCTTAAAAATTTAAAATAAATTACGTAAATATTAATATATTTTGGTCTATTAACAAAGTTTTAGATAAATTACAAATTTTTAGATAATGTATTTTGGTCTATTAATACAAGAAATGTCACTTTTTATTTTATGTAAATGTATTTTTTGAGTTGTGTTTATATAAAGAAATGATGATTTAGAGAGATGTTATATTGTTTTATATTTAAATTTTGTTTTTCACCTTTAGAATTTTTTCATATAATATAGCTTTAGTTTTAATTAAGAATTTTTTTGTAAATTTATTTTTAATAAAAAATTAAATTTACATAGTGATGCTCTTAATAAAATAAAAATAGAATTATTTTTAATGTAGGATGATTTCTCTATAAGCTAGAAATTGTTATTATACCTTAAAAAGTTAAGTTTAAAACCAAGTAAATCCTTTATAAAGACCCAATTTGCCTAGAAACCCACTTAACCCAACATTAATGGTGAATCAAATTGAAAAAATATTAAATTTAATGGTAATTTTAAATTATCTAATCATATATGGCACCAGAAAATAAGGAATGTTATTTTATTTTTAATTTTATCAAAAATATTAATTATCATGTGTCAAATTTTTAGTCATCTTACTTAAATTATTCTTACCCATGTGTCATAGTTAATGGCACTGGCGATAGTTGAAAGTTTAAAACCTTTTGCACTGAATGTATTTTAAGCATTATTTAAAAAGAAAGTGAGAGTGAGAGTGATTTGTTGTGGAGCTATCTAACAAAATTGGTCTGAGAAGGAAGAGACTGTTTGTTTGGAGTTATTTAAAAAAAAATTGACTGTTTTAACATTTATGTGTAATATAACAAGAGAGTTTATGTTTTTTTTTTTGTGCCCCTTTTTAAGGGAGTATAATATTCTATGTTGTATTTTAAAATTTTTTGGTGAATCTTCACTATGACTTTGTTATCCGTTGAAATTTATTTATTCTTTTGCATAAATTTATATTTGGACTTTCGAAGTGATAATTATTCATATTAAGTTTTGATTTTAGTTTTAATTTCATTTTTATAAAATTATACTCTGATTTTAATTTTATCATTTTAATGTGATTCTTAAAAAATATTTATTCTAAATATTGTGGGGGCCCAAGAGTGAGACGGCGATGAGGGGGCGAGAGGGAAAGACGACGAATTAAGGTGTTGTACATTATTTGATAACCATATTTAATGTTTGATTATTTCACGTTTAAATTTAATGTTCAATTTTTTTTTAGTTATATCGTGCCTTTAGGCACGGGTTATTTCTAGTTAGTATATATGGAATTTACAAAATCTCGAGAAGAACATGAACATGGGTGCTAAGGGTTTTATGATTTGATATGAACCATTGAATCCTTTAGGATGGAACTAATGATGGTAAAAAGAAAGAGGAATGGATAAGATTAGGGATAGGGTTGTGCTCTAATTAATCACGTGGCATCAAAAAAATATTGAACACCGTACCCACCCCGAAAAACACAATCTAAACCCTTCTTTTCATCATTTAATGAGAAATCAAATGAGAAAAAAAAAACAGTGAAGATCTCCATGCACGCACATCCTACAATCCAATCTCCCAATGAAAATAGAAATGTGGGAATATTTTTTCTTTTCTAGTAATGCTATATGGTGTACGCAGTGTTATGTGGGGTAAATTACACTACAATAAAATAGAGTTTGTGCAACATATATAAGAATAGGTGGTTTTTTAAGGAATCAATTGTGGCAGATCAATATTGACAAAATGAATTCTGAGACAATTTAACTTCAAAAACATGAACTGTAATATCCCACATCGAGTGATAGGAAAGACTGAAATAATTTACCCTGATGGGCTTACGCGAACTTCCCAGGGGGTCACCTATTCTTGAATTTCCCCAGCCCAAGCAAGCTTAACCCTAGAGTTCTTTGCCTGCATTCAGCCCAAAAGGTATCCAACTAGTGTTGTTTCATTTCTTACAGTATCCTTGATATATTTTACCATTCTCTGGGCTCTTGTGGTACATTCTCCCCCCTTGAGCACATGACGTTCTCGTTATGCGACCTTACAACTGGTCCCAGACCTTCTCCCCTTTGGGGGCTGCCATCCTAGAAGCCTGTTAGGAGCTGCTCCTTGATCAGGCCTCGCACCCTGGCGCCACTCCCCTCCCTCATTGGACAGCCTTCTCCAAGGATCGGTTCTGATACCACCTGTAATATCCCGCATTGAGCGATAGGAAGGACCAGAACAACTTACCCTGATGGGCTTATGTGAACTTCCCTGGGGGGTCACCCATCCTTGGATTTGCCTAGGTCAAGCACGCTTAACCCTGGAGTTCTTTGCTTGCATTTAACCCAAAAGGTATCTAGATGGTGTTATTTCATTTCTTACACTATCCTCGATATATTGTACCATTCTTTGGGCTCTTGGGGTATTACAAGGACAAAGTTACAAGTCCGTTCAACTTGAGTGAATATTTGCATGCATGCTTGTCCTACAATGCAATGGTTCATATTAGACTATATATCTATAACATGAATTCCTATATAAGAAAAAAAAAAGAAAAAAAAAAAGGAGAGAGATATCCTAAATTTTTAGTTTTAGCTCTTACTCAATGGAAATTCTAATCTTATCTCACTCCCTGTTTACGTACCCTCTCCAAACCCTAGTTACTTCACTCTTTGGTCCTTATCCACAATTACTTTATCACCTAACATATGAGTGAGCAATTGTCAGTTTCTAAGTTAAAAAAGAGAGTAGAAAAATGGGCCATTAGTTTTTATCTACTCTATATAATTCTCTCTCAAGTGGCTGAGAGGGAACAAAGAAAGGGAATAGAAGAAAGGGAGTTATATAGAATGTCATTTTTTCCCCTAAAAATTGCCTATTATCTAAGGATTTTAATTTTCTTGTAACAGTGCTAAATACTATTAAATTCTATTAATCAGTACACACTTAAGTGGTTATTGTCGTACCTTGCAGGTGAACACATGGGATAATCAAATCTATATACATGGAACACGGATTTCAATTATGCATTTTGTTCCTTTTCTAGCTTACATAGAGCAGGTATGCAATTATGTATTGGGCTGGTTAAAATAATGTTATGTTTGACTTCTTTTAATTAATTAGGATTAGGATTAGGATTTTGTGGTTATACGTTGACTCCTCTTTGAAGATATTAATTATTATGGAACAAAATTATGGGAAGAACATGAACTTAGTGCTAAGGGTTTGTGATTTGAGATGAAACATCAGATGCTTTGGCATAAAATGATAAAGAGAAAGGGCAATGGATAAGGTTGTGCTAGGGTTGAGCTCAGGCAGGGCCGACCCTAAGATTTGATGGGCCCTAAGCAAAATTTACGAGCCCTTTACATTAAAAAAAAAAAAATTACATGTAATGAATATGAATATGGGCCCTTTTCTATTTTGCTCCTTTTTCGGCAAAGAAATCAGTCGATGATGCTTGTTGCCTGTGTGCTACTGACTAACAGAACAAGAAGAATAAGAAGAGAGTCGAAAGAGACACACGCAAACACCAGACAAACAGAATAAGAAGAAGACGAGATGAACAATCACAGAGACGAAAACAACTACAAGAAGAAGACAAAACATTGAGCTTCCTTTGAAAATATTATTATATTTTGCTTGTTGGCTTGCTACCTGCTTTTTTACTTTTATGATTGCTCGCTGCCTTCTTTTTACTCTACAAGAGAATAATTTAAAATATTGCTTGCTTCCTGCTTTTTACTCTAGAAGAGTTCAAAATATTTTTATTTTAATATTTTTCTTCTTACATGCGCACTTGCAGTTCATTGCCCTATGTGCAACCTCAGTCCACTACACTTTCCATTAATTACCATTCTTCCGTCGAAGTAATCACCTGATTTTGACTTTTTTATTAACTGAATCTTTTCTAGCCATTAGATTTAAAAGGGACCCTCACCTAAACAGGCCCCTGGGCATTGGATTTAAAATAAGGGCCCTAGGCGGTTGTCTAGACAGCCTATACCCAGGGTCGGCCCTATGATCTTAGGGTTCCTAAGCAAAATTTTGTATTCGGGGCCCTTTACATTCAAAAATAAAATTACATGTAACAATACGAATAAATTTTTTTTACCATATAAAAACATTCAAAATTACCACAATAATAGTTTAAAATTCACAATATTTCACTTTAAATTTACTCTTCTAGCTTTTTTAGATGAAAAATCAACAATTAAACTGTTACAATCAATTTGTTCCAACATATGTTTTCAATAGACACCATCGGCAATCCATTCAACCTTTCTTGTGACATTGTTGATCGAAGGTAAGATTTTATCAACTTCAACTTTGAGAAACTTCGTTCTACGGAGGCAACTATGACTGGTATGGTCAAAAGTATTCTATACGCGATCCACACATTTGAAAAACAACAATCCATCATCTTCATGTAGTTTAACACTTCAATTGTCTTCTTGGTCTCTTTTGGCAAACATGTCAACACTTCCAACTTAGAGAATAACTTTTGTCCATCAGTATCTGAATCCGTCTTGTACCTAAAAAATTCTTCTAATTTATCACATGATATCTTCAAGCAATCATCATCTGTAGAATATAATTTCTTTAAATCAAATAGAAATCTAAAAATATTTTCATATTCCTGAAGTTGTTCAAACCTACACTTTCTTATTATGCCATATAATTCCTGAGCGTCTGCCTAGGGGTATTTTGGTCATTAGGACAAGGCAGGAAAACCCCAAAAGTGGTCCTAAGTTGGGATGCGTTTTTCAAGAAGAAATCGTGGTCAAATAGCCAAAGAATTAATATGAGGGCCAAAGTGTAATTAGGCCAAACTTAGGGGAGGGGTGAAAATTAATAGGAGATAAATGCAAGGCTATATAATGGAGAAGAAGACAAAGAAGGAAAGGCACTATTCATCAGCTCTCTCTCTCCGTCCCGGCTGGTGCGCTCTCTCTCCCCCATTTTTCTCTTTGTCGGACTTTCTTCGAGAGAGATTTTCCTCTCTCGGAGAGGTTTTATTTCCTCTCAACAGCCTAACTCCCTCGCGATCTTCTCTCAGCAAGAAATCGGCTTCCCCCGGAAAGCCCAACAACCTCTCGGTTGCCATAGCAACCCTCTCGGGGAGGAGCATCAAGCTCTCGGCAATGGCGGCAGTGCCCTCGGCGATGCTAGTCCCTCAACTAGAACTCTCCATCTCTCCCTCATCTTCTCTCCGCAAGCCTCCTCATTCTTTTCTCTCGGAGAGCCAAGCCATCTTGGAAGCACCTTCGCCGCTGTAATTCTCTTAGCAGCCTCCTTCTTGGCATGCAACCTCTCGGGAATGCTTCTTCTCGAGAGCTCTCTGGAAATTCGTCTCTCGGTAAGGTGGCCCGCGGCAGAAGCCTCTCTCAGCGGGGCAAGGCTGCCCTTCGGTGGCGATGGCTTCTCTCAGGAAGGTTTCTTCCCGAGAGCTCTCTCGGCGGCAACCAACTTTTCTTGGGAAGAAGTCTTCCCGAGAGGCTTCTCTCTCTCACTATTTATCTCTCAGTGTGTAAAAGTATGTATATATATATGTATATAGGCAGCATGTATGGGTGAGGTGGTTTTGCAAGGCATATAAATATATATATTTCCATCTATATGTATAGTATGAAGGCTTATGGTATGGACGTAGCTTCTAGCCAAATAAATTGAGTCCCTGGGTTGTGATGTAGTGTAATGGTATGCATGCCCTTTTGATGTACCCCCAAGTCCCCCTGTAACATCATGTCCATGTAAGATAGTACATACATGATGTTTATATGATCCTACAAGTGATATGTTTATATTAGGAAATGTAATATGGTGGCATCCGTGTAATGCGATATATCCCTTAAGGGCAGTGAGCAAGTAAGAGCCATCCCGAAAATCTCTCACCAAGCCCGGAGTTGCGCCCGGGCAGGTCCCTTAGGGTCCGAGACCCTGCTTTGGTAGGCCACCTAAGGCCCACCTTTTCCCAGAGAGACCCCTAAGTTGTCTGGCTCTCCGGGAGGGATTCCTCTTAAGCCCGTCCGGTTGCCACTAATGTGCATGTCCATCCCCGGTGCCCCATAACGCTATCATGATCGGCCTTCTCTCGTCAGGAAAGGTATAATTGTTCTCTATTCAATTATATGTTTTGCTTATCTATTACTCTTCTCCCCTATAGGTACTGACTTAAGCATCAGAGGGCATACGCGGATGAGGAATCCCTACGTGCCTTCTAACTTGTGGCTGTGAGTGCAGATATGTCCCGAACACATAAGAAGCCAATCCCGAGCGATATCGAAGATGCCCCCAGGAGATCATCTATGACCCCGGTCCGGTTAGTACATCGAGAACCAAAACTACTCGACACCTATCTCCATTAGTAGACTCTTGCCAACTGTCAACCTCGCTTTACCTGGGCTCCGGCTTTCCCTCTCTATAAATTCTATTGTCGTGGTTTTTTTCTAGCCACTATACACTTAAATGAAGAAGAAGCTTGATCAACTACATATAAGAATTGAAATAATCAACTCTAAAAGATTCTTCAGCTGAATGTGTTATCTCATCATTGGCATTTTCATCAAATTGCTTCTTTCTACGAATAATATATTTTTCTTGAAAAGTTGGTTCAGTTTCCACTTGAGTAGCAATTTTTTAGCAATAATCATGTCAAATTCAAATCCAGTTTCTCTATAGGTTTCAAAAAAAGAAATGAGTGTTTTCAAGTGACTTATAGTAACATCAATGACCATATCGTTACTTTGCAACATTTTGCTTACTCTGTTAATAATAGTAAACAATATATTATACTAAATAACCATGCCAAACAAATACTCAAAATCCATAATATCATGTAATAGACTTTTTGCATCTCGAAATGCCTTAGGGTCATCACATGTTTCCATCAAGTGAGTTAAAACAACTTTTATTTGTGGAGTTTGGAATCTTATTGCTTTAATACTTTCAACTCAACTTTCCCAACGAGTCTATGATAGTGGCTTAAGTGTCAGGCCTTCCACATTATCTTGCAAAACATTCCATCGCTTTGTAGAAGATGAAAATAATATATATAAGCATTGCACAATTCCAAAAAAATATTTAGCCTTTATGCAAGAATTTGTCATATCACATAATGCAACATTAAGACTATGACAACTACATGGAGTGTAAAAAGCCCTTGGATTTACTTATAATACTCTTTTCTGCACACATTTATGCTTTCCTTTCATATTAGAACTATTATCATAACCTTGATCTCTTAAGTCACCAATATCAACTTTAAGTGTTTGTAGAGCCTTTATCAATTCTTTAAACAGTCATTGTCCTGAAGTATCGTCTACCTTAAGGAATCCTAAAAAAAACTCTTCTACCTTAATTGGACTTATTGAGACATTAACACATTGTATGATTAGAGACATCTATTTTTCATGACTTATATCAGATGTACAATCAAGTATTACTGAAACCTATTTTGCTTCTTTAACTGTTTTAATGTTTGCACTTTTGATCTCACCTGCCAACATGAGTATGAATTCATTGTGAATTTTGTGAGTCAGATAATGATAATGAATTTCTTTTTCTTGAATACGTTGAACGTGCTCTTTCATAATTGGATTAAACTAAACGATCATTTCAATTAAACCTAGAAAATGTCCATTATTTTCTTCATATAATTTTTCACTACTTCCACGAATTGTCAAATTATTCTTACTAAGAAAGATGACAATTGAAACTATTCTTGCAAAAACTTCTCTCCAGTGTTTTATATCTTTGTTGATTTGGTCATGCATAGCTTTATCAATTGTTAAATTCTTTTGTAATCACATTTTCAATTCAATCCATTTTCTCATGTTATCCATATACTCACTACTTGTTTCAAGGCTTTTCAGTTTAAAACTAAGATTTTTCCAATCATTTGTCCCTTCATTGGCTAATTGAATATTGTTTCATTCTTGTTTAAATAATTTGCAACAAAAGAAAAATATTTTATCTAATGAAATAGAGTAGATCGACCATTTTCTATCACTTTTCTCACCATTTGATAATTTATGAGTGTAATATGTAGAAGAGAAATGTTTATTTTCTGAATCTTTAGGAAAATCAACCACATTATCTCTTATAGGACTTTTTTCTACCAATAAGTCTATAAAATTTTGATCAATTTTTTGGATCAATTACATCCAAAGGGCAAGTTAAATATTCTGTATCAAAATTTTTATATTCTTGCTCATTTCTATTTTCAGCATCTCCTAATTCATGTTGTTCCTACATGTCATTTTGAACCTCTTTATCTATCAAATTATCACACTCTTCATTTACTATTGTATTACTAATATTTCTAGTGACAAAGTTATACAACGCTCATGCTTGAGATAGAATAAACTCTTGAGTTTTTTTTTTTTTTTCTCTTTTCATTTCTAGACAAATATTTTTTAGTAGACATAATAAATCAATTTAAATGTGAAAATCAATATAATATCAAATTCAAATGCAATTCAATGATTTAAATACAAAAATGAGTATAATATCAAATTCAAATATAATTAAATGAAGAATAATAGAAACTGGTTAGATTTGATATTCGAATTGAAATCTGCAAAACAGATTAATAGAAAAACACAAGAGAAGAGAGTTCAAGAAATATGAAAATATTTTGTGCATCAATATATATGATATCATATTGTTTTTCGCTCCTTCTGCAATTGCAAAGCAAACCAACCGCAGGTGTTTGCTAGTTGTGTTGGTTCCTAATGATGGAAAATATATCTCAAGAGGGGGGTGAATTGAGATTTGTATAGATTTTTGATAATTTAAAACTTTGATTGCTTGTAGAATACTAGGTTTCAAAATATAGGCTATATGTTTCGAAATAAACCTTTCTATTAAGTAGATTTTGAAACCTACTATATATTTTTCGAAATATAGCTCACTATTTTACAAGTTTCGAAATATGAAATGTATGTTTCGAAATCTACTTCACTATTTTGCTTGATTCGAAATCATTTACCTTGTATTTCAAAATAATGATATTTGGAAAAGATGATTTATATATTTAAGACTATATCAAAGATGTTTGTATATCAAAGATATGTTTTCTATGTATATGTATAAACTTATTCTCAAGAAAACTATTTTAAACTTTGATAACAAAACTTATTGAATCACGTGCAATAGGCAATAATGATACATGAAAGCTAAAGAACAATTGCACACAAGATATATAGTGGTTCGGCACCCGCCTACTCCACTACCTTCAAGCTTATCCACTTGAAGAATTTTTATTACTGCAATTCAGGTTGAGGGGTGTAAGGTCTAGTTATGAATTATCTGGTTCATGATTAACTATGAATTTGCTATTGTATGCTTGTAGTTTTGTGTGAATTGATTATCTTTATCTGCTTTTATTAAAAAAAAAAAAATTGTGTGTTTTAAATAATGCTATTCCTAAAGCTTTGGAGTTATGCACTAATAGCTGGTTAAGTTTGCAATACGGAACATGAATGCATTGATTTCTTATTTGAAAACGTATATGCATTAAAACAAGTAATTTGCATTCATCGGGTATTCAAAATTAAAATTGGTTATTGGTCATAATGTCAAAGGTAACAGTAATTAGCTGATTAATACATTGTATGATCCCTCAATAAAAGTGGAGACTATTACCCAAGTGAGTGTTTGAGCCTAATAACCGTTAATTCTGAGTGAAATAACACTTATTCTAAATATGATTTATTGTTTATCTCATCTTTTCAATGACTTCAAAACATCAATTTGCTTTGAATGCCTAGTATGATAGCTGATGAATTTGACTGGTTTCAAATTCTGAATTAGATGACTGAGTAGCATTGTTTTGAAGCATGATAGAGGGATCAATTTCTTTCATTTTGAGCTTATTAACCTTTTCTTTCTTTACATTAACCTCCCTTGCTAGCCCATTGAGCCAATTGTAGTACAATTTTTCTTTCGTTACCCTCGTTTAACCCATAACCATATGAATTTTGTCCAACCTGGTGTGTTTATGGGAATTAGTCTGTCTAGCTATTTTCATATTTAAAAAAAAAAGAAGAAGAAAAAAAAGAAAAAAAAAGAAAAAAAAGAAGAAAAAAAAAGTGAAAAAAAAAGAATTATCTTAGCTATTCAACACAAGTGTTTCAAAAAAAAAAAAAATTATGTCCAGTTTGATATTAGTGTTAAAAAAAAAAAAAATCCCAACACACCATTTGCACACTTTACCCTTTTATTTGACAACCAGTATTAACCTCATAACCCCATTTCAACCCGGTCTGGTTCCTTTTGATACTATAAAACATGTGATCTCAAAATTCGAGTTTGGAGTAGGGAATCATGTTTAAATTCAGAAGTTACTCATATAGAGCATTATTCCAGCCATGAAGCTATGTCATCTTCTCTGTTTTTTTTTTTTTTATGAAAATACGTTCCTTGTATTTGGGATGACACCGAATTTTGAACTTGTTCTACATTTACTCTTATAACGGTGCACCCCACTGTGTGTACACCTGAGGAATCATTTTTATTGGAAGGAAAATCCATAGTGAGGTTTAAAGTCAAAACTTTGAGGGAGTAATTCTGTGTGTTGATTATCCTAATTGCCATTCTTGAGATTGTATGACCATTAAAAAAAAAATCTGATTTAGAATGCTAAATTACTTTTTCGATTTTATGCATTTCGGTTTCGAATTTGAAATTTTTACATTCATACAGTTATTGTGAATAAAGCTTGGCAAGTGTATAGTATGATTGCTAAGGGACTAGCAATGTTTAAGTTGGGGGGTATGATTAGTAGTTAATTTTGTAAAATTTTTGTTATAATTATAATCCCCATTTTGATTTTAAATTGGTTTAATTGAATAGTTATGTGTAATATATATCTATATATATAATATATAATATATTATAATAAACATGTAAATATAATACATATATATACTTAATGAAATGCATGCATGGATTATCTATATAATATAAAAGCATATAATATCCCATATAATATATCATATCAATATATATAATATAATAGATGATTTATTAATAAATTGCTTATTTATAGGTATGAAGACGGTGGACTTGGAAGCCCAAAAAGAATTCAAGCCCATGAAGAAAAAAAGAATTCAAGTCCATGAAGAATTAAGACCCAACTTGAGCATCCCATGAAAGATATCATTTGAAGAAGGGCCAAGGATTATTTTTAATCCTAATGAAGATTAAAAATCAATTTATAGGAATCTATTTTTATTTTTTATGTGAGTGCTTTATTAAGTGTGTCTTTTAGCTAAAATCCATTTAACTATTAGTTGTGTATTATAGCTAAAATCCATTTAACTTTAAGTGTGTGAGTGCCCATTAGATATAATTATGTTTAGTTGAATAATTGAAAATTGTGTGGTTTGTATTGCATCTTGTGGCCTATAAATAGGTCACTTGATTGCATTTGTAAGGGTGATTATTATTCATGGACTTGATTGCATTTGTAAGTGGCCTATAAATAGGTCACTTGATTATTATTCTTTACACTGATTTTCCCAATTCCTATGGCCATTGGAATTATCCTTGGAGTGATGACTCTTTGTTCCAATCTCATGAACCTTTCTCTCCAGTGTCTCACCAATTCGAGTTAGAACAAGGGGTTAGATTTCAAATGCAATCAAGTGACCTATTTATAGGCCACAAGATGCAATACAAACCACACAATTTTTAATTATTCAACTAGACATAATTATATCTAATGGGCACTCACACACTTAAAGTTAAATGAATTTTAGCTATAATACACAACTAATAGTTAAATGGATTTTAGCTAAAAGACACACTTAATAAAGCACTCACATAAAAAATAAAAATAGATTCTTATAAATTGATTTTTAATCTTCATTAGGATTAAAAATAATCCTTGGGCCTTCTTCAAATGATATCTTTCATGGGATGCTCAAGTTGGGTCTTAATTCTTCATGGACTTGAATTCTTTTTTTCTTCATGGGCTTGAATTCTTTTTGGGCTTGAATTCTTCATTCTTCATGGACTTGAATTCTTTTTGGGCTTCCAAGTCCACCTTCTTCATACCTATAAATAAGCAATTTATTAATAAATCATCTATTATATTATATATATTGATATGATATATTATATGGGATATTATATGCTTATATATTATATAGATAATCCATGCATGCATTTCATTAAGTATATATATGTATTATATTTACATGTTTATTATAATATATTATATATTATATATATAGATATATATTACACATAACTATTCAATTAAACCAATTTAAAATCAAAATGGGGGTTATAATTATAACAAAAATTTTACAAAATTAACCACTAATCAAGTTTTTACAAGCTTAACTCAAACCTTACACCAAGTGAGTTTTAAGGCTAAACTCGAACCTTTGACCCAATGAGTTTTAGGCTCAACTCAAACCTTTACACCAAATGAGTTTTAGGCTAAACTCAAACCTTTACACCAAATCAGTTTTAGGCTAAACTCAAACCTTACAATATTAACAAGATAATAAAGTTTATCTTTACAATCCAATGAGCAATAAATGTCTTACCATATGGTTGTACAAACCTCTTAACTTGAGGTGAGGAGAGCTGGAGGATGATACTTTGGATTTCAGCTTGCTTTTTCTTTTCACACTTGCAATGCACAAGAATAGGATGTGTGGATCTTCTTTGAAAGTTTTGTCAAACGGATTTAGATCACTTGTACTTATGTGTGTCTCTAGTGTGTGCTCACTTGTTCTTGCTTGTTGTCTCTCTATCAATCTCTTATTGTTTTCAAATACCTGTTATTTACACTAAGATATAGAAATCTGGCCATTTATAGCCGTTAGAGACAAGACAGAAAAGTAGGTTTCGAAACATCACATAAATAGAACAAGGTTTCGAAACATAGATACCAGGTTTCGAAACATACAAGCTTCCAGCTCGACAAAGCACTTAGAGACAGCAAATAGTGGGAGACAAAGTCTTATGCCTACTTTAAATATTTTATAAGCACTCACATTTAAATTTGAATTTGAATCTCATAGCATGGAGAATGCATTAATAAAATGATGTGAGAAGCATATAGAAATGCAGCACACATGCATCTCGCTTTTGAATAAATTTGCTGACAGAATGTCAGAGGTTTCGAAATATGACATGATAGGTTTCGAAACATACCTCTCTGGAAATGATTTTTTGAAACATGATGCATATAGGTTTTGAAACATACCTCTCTAGAAATGAGGTTTCGAAACATGATATGGAGGTTTTGAAACATAGTCCAAAACTTGATTTGAAAACACATGTAATGCAGAGATGTTTCGAAATAGCATACATATAAATCATTGAAAACCTTTTCAAAGGGGTTTCGAAACATGCACAGAAACATGACAGATATTCAGAATGATTTGCTTTAAAGCACAATTCACAGCATGTATACATCACAACTTATTTTTATGTATTAAAGTAAATGTCCACATTTTCTTTTATTTATATTTTATCTCCATTTACTTTAATACATAAATGTAAATAACAAAGTATCCCCTATTTGGATTCAATAAAAATACATAGAAAATCAAAATCCAAATCAATACGAAAGTAGATTTTGGGTTTTAGTATAAACTCAAGTTTTAGCAATAATCCCATCTCCAAAATATATACTTTTTATTTAATGAAAAATTCATTAAAAATCATTTTAGCACTTATGAACGTTAGCTATCAAAATACCGGGAGATAGTTTTTCAAAAAGAAAACTCTTTCTTATATGTCTCCTTATAAGGTGCTAATCTTCCAAACTTAGTCAAAACAGGGTTTTCATGTTCACAAAGTGAAACTTGATATTGAAATTGATATATATTGAAAACCACGTACTTGACTCATGACTTAGGAATTAAACCAATATATGTTTTTCATCATTAAAACTATTGTACAAAAAGTAGAACAACAAGTTGCTACCTATTTCTGTGTGTTATTGATAGAAGAAGAAGAAGAGTGCCGAGACTCAAGATGGACCATGCAAACAAATAGAAATCACAAAACAAGAAGAAGATGCAAGGGATGTACAGACAGAAGACGAGAGTAGAGCACTTGAGCTGGAGTGAAGGAAAAGGGAACTTTTGGCTTTTATGAAAAATATTATTATAGAATATTATATATATATATATATATGTACATAAACTGATAAGCAACCCACTTCCATTTCAATTTCAATTTCAATTTCCTCAACCCACTGCCCTATGCGTAGCCCACTACCACAACCATATATGCATTAAATGTCATTTCCTCCCGCGAAAGCAATCTTTCGTTACTTGCTGATTTTATCTTTTAATTGAATTTAAATTTAGCCATTGAATGAGAAAAAACCCCTAGCTGTTCTGTTGGATCTGAAAGGGGTTGGGGGCCCTAAGTGGCTGCCTAGACAGCCCATGCCTAGGGCCGACACTAGTTGAGCTCCAATCACGTGGCATCAGAAAAATATTTATATATATATACACACACTAAGGTAGTATTTGTTAAAATAATCAAAATAAAAGGGTATTACAAATACGATTAGAATGTTTTCCAATCAAAGATAATAAAAATGAGCAAGATATAACTAGAAGTCATTTCAAAAATTCTTACTATGTGTTTGTTATTTTTTTTTTTCAATTCATTGAAACTTGTATTTTCCTTTTAAATTCTTTTCAACATAACCAAGATATGCATATCCTGATCCTATGTCAAGATATGCATATCTTGATATATCAAGATAAAAGGTTATATATGACCAACATAAGAAATGAACTTCATAAATCTTAACAAATACAATGAAAATGAGAAAAGTTACTAGAATACCCTGTTTTCCTAGTCTTATTATGGTTAACAAATGCTTCCAAAGGTGTTTGTTAACCAAGATATGACCGAAAATGAGCCTTTCCTTTCATATCTTGGTTTATTCTGATTGTTTATTAAATTATGAGATCTATAGAAAAAAAAATAAATCGCATAATTTCTTATCTTGGTAAAGACAAATAAAATTATCTGATCTCGCCTACCAAACAATTTTATATGGCTACACCAAGATATAAAACAATTATTTTTTTTATCTCGACCATTAACAAATAATTTGAAGGAAAATCTCGAAAACCAAACTTTTTAAACTTATTTTGATCAATTCAAATTTTGATCTAGAAAGTTTTACAATTTTATCCTAATACCCCCTTTTTTTTTTGTCATTTTATAAGAGTGAGAAATTTTCTATTCAAACCCTATTATTATATCTCTTACAGTGCAAGGGTATTTTTGGAATTTCGCGAGCCCAACTGACAATGCACACGTTTTTTGTTTTTGATTTTGTTCCTCAGTTCTTGTCCAGCCTTATCTCCTTAGTGCGTTTCGTGATGCACAAGACTATATTTTAAGCACTTCCTGCCAAAAATGGGTGTTATATTAATTTTGTAGTATAATTGATATTTGGTGCTAATTTGCACTGTACGTTTCTACGATTTTTCTTCTATTTTGTTTATAATTGATTTATCCACAAAATTAGTCACAATGGTTTAAAAAATTATTTTGTATAATCATAAATTCATTATTAAAGCATATTGATAAATTAATTATTTCTTTCCTTTCATTTTAATTATCATTTTTTATACATAATGAAAAACAAAATCATTACTAGGTTAAAACTCATAATTTAGATTATAGTTATTCATTTATATCCTTATTTATTTCACATTTTATCAGGTATATTTAAAAAAATAAAGATGGATAGAAAAATAACCAAAAAATAAATAGAATTATTTTGAGATCAATAAAATGAGCATTAATTTATTTTGGAATACGTTAAATTAAGAGGACTGAACTGGAAATTTTGCAAAATGTTACAAGCTAGGAGAGTCCAATAGAAGAGAAAGACAAAACGTTGCACTAAATTTAAAAATTTAATTCTACTTAACTTTGAAGAATTTAATTTAATTTCAATATTAATGTGTGTTTCTTTTAATAAAGTAAGAAGAATTTAATATTTTTGTCAATTTTATTTTCGGATGGAGTTTTTGGGTTTGCTTGCTAAAATACTCTTGCCTTATTGGAATTTTTATTAATAGAAGTTTCTCTGGGTGGTTTTCTTATATTAAGATGAAAGGTTGTACTAAATCAAACGCACCCTCCTTAGTAACTGAAAGTTTCTACCTATGATGAGCCATGCTCCTCCTCATCCCTTCATCCTTTCAACTTCTTTTATCTCAAAATTTAGATTCTTTCGAGTTCAACTATCTAGGCTTTAATTAAATTTAAATGACTTTAAAAACTTGAGCCAAGGCTTGCACTAGTGCTACATATTATAGATTATACTTTCTATTTGTTATGAAATTGGACCGTACTAATTTTATTGGGCTCGGCCCAATTAACGAGCGCATGACTTAGCACCAGGCCCGATCTCCTAATCGAGCCTTAGCCCAACGACAACTTAGCAACACCCTCATCCTTATCACTTTATGTTGAGATCTCTGCACCTGCAACAAGCTTCAATGGCTTTAGATATCTTTGTTAGATTTGAATAGCAATGGCACCAACACCAAGAGGGGTGAAAATTGGGTTTTAAAAATTTGATTGAACTTGAAAATGCTTATGATAAAAAATGAGATTTTAGTGAAAGTGAGGATTAATGAAATGTTTGGAGCAATAAATGAAACAAAGAGCACAAGCAAATAAGAGACACCATGATATATAGTGATTTGGTTTAAACCAAGCCTAATCCACTACCTTACCTCCTCACTAAGGATTTTTCAGTCAATCCACTAAAAACCTCATATCTCTCCGTATAGACCCTCTAGCAACAAGTTAAGAAATTACAACCTCTTGCTTAGATAAGCAAGTCCTCTAGCAACAAGTTAGGTAATTCAACCCCTTATTTCAATAAGCAAGTCCCCTAGCACAACAAGCTAGGAATCAAAATCCTCCTATAAGCAATGTGGGCCCTTTAGCAAAACAAGTTAGGAAAATAACAAAGAGATACAAGATATGAGAGGATCTAAGAAACAATATTCTCAGTTACAAATTCTCTCAAATATAAAAACAAGGCTTGATAATGAATTTAATAAAATGAATACAAAGCCTTAGAAAGAGAACGAATTTACCAATGAAGCATAACAATGATCTTAGCACTTGGGAGCTTGTAATGTAATCTCTTGGTTGGTTTGAATCACCCATATGACTTGTATTTATAGTCTCTTAAGAGCCCATTCACGAATCTTGCCGTTGGTAGTGGAAAAGCCACCTTGGGTGAGTGGAAAAACTAGCCATTGGGGGTTTCTGCGACATAAACGGTCGATAGATTCAAGGTATCAGGCGACAGGTTAGCAAATATTTAAAATACGATCGACAGATTAATACAACGGTCGACAGATGGCTTGAAGCACTACAAAATGCCATTCTGCCGGTCAACAGATGCAAGAGCATCGGTCGACAGATGGGTTAAAAAATAAAGAGTCAATCGATAGATGGGAGATAGTTGGTTAATAGATTATATAATGTTGATACAATTCATAGCATATATGTCCTTATTTAATTTATTTATATTTTACATTTCATTTATTTTAATACATAAATGTAAATAAGAAAGTACCACCCATTTGGATTCAATAAAAATATCTAGAAAATCAAAATTCATAAGAATAAGAAAGTAGAATTTGGGTTTTAGTACAAACTTAGGATTTTGCGATTTTACCACCTCAAAGATATACACTTTCTATTTCTTGAAAAATTTGTTAAAAATCATTTTATCACCAATGGATATTAGCTATTGAAATACTGGGAGATTATTTTCAAAAATGAAATCATTTTCTTATATGTATCCTTATAAGGTTACCTTCCAGACTTAGAAAAATATTGAAACCTTACAAAAAGGAGTTTCAAAACATGATACATGAACTAAAGGATTTTTTAGACATTTGAATTTCGAACCAAAACCTTTCAAGCATGTTTCAAAATATGAAAAGCTTGTTTTGAAAGATGAGATTAACATAAATGATTTTTCATATTTAAGATTGGTTTTTCATCAAACACATTTATGTTCTAGTTGGTCTTTTGCCTTAGAACAATTTTAACTCTATGTTAACCAACAACTTCAAACCTAATTTGAAAAACATTTTAGGAGATTGTTTTAAGACTAAATACTTGACTTTGCAAATCTCCAAGTAATATAGAAAATCATAAATTTTTTTGCTTTTCATTTTAACAAAGCACTTGAAATTGATTTTTGTTGAAAACCATAGACTTGACTCATGACTTAGGGATAAAACAAGGTATTGTTTTTCATCATCAAAACTAAACACAACGGTAGAACATCAACCTTGGCCCCATATCCCCATCGACACCAAATATCTTGGCCCCTCATCCTCCTGCAATGGTCGATGAACGTATCGCGATTGTACCCTTCCCCTCTCCTATTTAAGCTAGCCTCATTGCCAGTCGGTGTATGTTTTTTTTAGCCCTACCGATACTCTTCCACCTTTAATCCTTGCTTACTTGAGCGTTAGAGTACTTGTAGGTGCCGTACACCCCTCGCCATGAAAATCACCATAACTAGCTCTTTCATTGTCTTAAGCTCATCGTCCGATCACCATTTTTTTGGTCAGAAGGAATATTTGGCACCCATTGTGAGGCCCGGTAAAGCTTACCTCCCCCATACACTCACTAGAACATCCTAACAACTTCATTCGCAAACCAACCATGGCCAGAATGAGAAGCCAGAACAACATCGCCCCCAACCAAGAAAACCCAAACATGAACCATTACTCACCAGAAAACCCAGTTGTTGTACTGTGAGAAAATGGGTCCCACCTAATAAATGTGTCCCTGTGCAAAAAGGGAAGTTTTCGAGCATTTAAGCTAGTTTTTGGGCAAGGGGAGTTTCCAAGCATGACGAAGAGCTTCGAAGCATTAAACGGAGCTTCTTGGCATAATGAACTTTCTAGGAAAACCAAGGGTTTCTAGGTGAACTAAGGGTTTTTGGGCAAGAGAGGGTGTTTCTAGGCAAAACAAGGGTTTTCGGGCAACTAAAGAAGTTTCTAAGCAAACCAAGAGTTTTCAGGCATGGGTTTCCCGGCGCACAGGAAGTTTCTAGGCATGGGTTTTCTAGTGCACAACGAGTTTTTGGGCAAAGCATGTTTTTGGACAACACGTCTCTTAAACTCCTAGATGATCGCCATGTGTCTTTTGACGATCCTTGAGAACCGAGCCCTATAAATATCCAGCTATAAGACCAAGGAGATGACATTTTTTCAACATCTAGTAACTTTTAAACACTTAATCAATTTCTATTGCATGAACAATATTTTTCGAGGTACTGACTTGATCATCAGAGGGTCCCAGTGGGAGAACACCCCCGTAGACCTTCTAATCTGTTTCATAGCTTTTGGCAGTATTGCTTCAGTGGATTTGTTTCAAGGTGTAGCTTCAGGGCATACCTTCAGGGCGTTGCTTCAGGGCATACCTTCAGGGCGTAGCTTCAAGGCATACCTTCAGGGCGTAGCTTCGGGGCACACCTCAAAGGCATATTTCCAGGACATACCTTTAAGGTGTTGACATTGCTACTTCTAGACAATATCCTGACACCCTGGATCCTTCCCACTTTACAAAATTTCAATTATTGTATTTTAGGCAATAACAATTTGACGTCATTTATGGAAAACAAACTAAAATCCAATTTTACCACAAGATGCTAAGAGGGACAAGGTCAACTGGTTGGGCGAATTACTGATTTTGGTGGCTTAGTTCAAGGCTTGACTTCTCCTTTGGATTCATCCAACCACTAAGGCAAGTTCCTATTCTATCTTTTTTCCTTAACAAGTTCTCTTTTGGATCCTTGTGGATGTAAGTCTTGAGTCCCTTTTTCCTTCATGATTCTCAAGTCAATCATTTTTGGGTTAAGTTTCCCTAAAACCCTTCGTTGGAAGGGGGTTTCGTACAAATCTTGTTGTTTGTAACTCGTGTCATTTTTCTTGTGTTTTTGGTAAACCGAGCCTATCATCTAAATGGAGGCTTGACTCACTCCGTATTTCTAAAAAGAAGAGCGTGTTTATTGCTAAGGTGTAGTTTCATGCAAGAGTTTGGTGATTGCTTACATGAGTTTGAGCTTTCGTGATGTAATTTTTGGGTTATAGAAGTTGTCTATCGACTAAAAGGGTCAGATTAATCGACAGATGGCGAGAGGGTATTCTGTTAGTCGATAGATGCCCTCGTATCTTGTGATAGAGTGGGTTTTAGCTTGCTGTTAGTCGACAGATGCCCTTGCATCTATCGACAGTTTCGGTTTTAGACTTTCTATCAGTTGATAGATGCAAGGCATCTATCGATAGATTATGGCATAACTTTTGGTAGTCGACATTTCTTTTCCATCTGTCGACAGTTTGCTCCTTATGGTTGCTCGATTCCTCATTTTATGCTTTCGATATGCCCCCAAGCCACTATCCATCCTTCTAGCAAACCCCTCCATCAATGTTGACCTTATTATCATATTTGGAGGGTGGGGGAAATGACTATTCCACTATGTGTGCACTTGTACCAATGCTCTATGAAAAGGATTTTTTGGGGCAATGGCTATTGGAAGGTATGAAGGAGAGTGTTGTCCACATAAAATGTTCCCTAAGGAGATAACCAAACTCAATTTATAAGTATGTATGTTGATGACTATTGTGAGTAGGTGTGTAAACACCTAGTATCCTATAATGGCAGTGTGTCGTGCATTCCTATACGACGATAATTCTGTGTATCACATAAGGCCATGTGTCTGTATTGATGAGGAACGCCAATTGTTGGAGTATCAGTGCAAGGGTTTAACAAAATTTTCAAAACTTTTTAAAAAAACCAAACAAATGGCAACAAAAACATAAACCAAAAATACCCTTGCAAGACTCGTTTTGATATCCATATACTATCCAAAACTAAACCATGCCATAGAAGGTTTAGTAGGTATACCTTTCAACACTTGAAGGCCGATGAAGAGGTTGAAATCCTTCTGATGGCAATAACCCCTTGCTCTAAACACCTCCTAAACAAATTTTGGTTAGACTGAACTGGCTTTCGCTTTCGAAAGCAAGGGAGGCCCAATTAGTCCATACTCTAGTGAGAAGGTGACTCCCAACACTCTCTCTTTGTGCTAAATAGAGAGAGTAAGGGGGATTAGGGCTGAAAATGAAATGGGTTCAAAATGAATAAACCCAAGCACAAGACGGTTTCACTGTTTTTCTTAGGTTGCTACTATAGCAATGAAGGGATTAAGGAGCTAAGGAAGAAAGGAAATCATAGAGTGTTTTATGCTTTAATATGGGGAGGAGAAAATGCGCGCCCTTGTGAATGGCTTGGAGGCAAGTTATTGTAAATTTTGAAATCAAATTTTAAAAAGAGAGAGGGAGGTAGAGAGCTAAAAAGCAGAGGCGTGCGAGAGATAGAAAGAGATGGTATCGGAGGTGGTCGACTAGGCTAGGACTGGCCAAAGGTAGCAGCTGAAGGCCGATTGGCCATAGTAGCAATGGCAGCGACTTGAAACAGCCTGGATGGAGGTTGTTGACAGAGCAACAATAGAGAGAGCGCCCTTCTTAGCTGGAAAACGTGGCCGGAGGCAGTTGTAACAACAGCTAATAGAGATGGATGTGCACAGGTTGTTGTTGTTGTGCGCGTTGGAGCTGGAGCGCACAGGGATGCCAGAGCAGTGGCTCGCAACTGAGGCAGGTGGTCGGCGATCTCGCGGCGGTTGGAAGTGGCCAGCCAGTGGCTGGAGGTAACAGCGGCGACCAATGGAGTCGAGGCAAGTGACGGTGGTAGGCCGCTAGCATGCCCAAGAGTTGTGCGTGTGAGGTGAAGGAGGAAGAAGATGAATAGGGAAGGAGAAGAAAGAAAGAAAAAAGGAAGGAAAAAGAAAAAAAAAAGAAAAGAAAAAAATCTGGAAAAAAATGAGGAAAATGCCGAAAAATTAGGGAATATTCTAAAAATTATTTTGGTCTCGAGGAGCATGCCATGGGCTTAAAAATGGGAATTTGGAGGCAAGATGGTAGTTAATGAGGTAATGCCGGTGTGGGAGTTTGGCTAGTTTTCTCCTCTAGATTGATTGAGGTAAGGTAATTTATTCTTTTCGAGTTATTTGCATTATAAGAGATAATGTATAATGAGCATTGGTTGGATTAAACTCTTGGTTAGGGTTGTTTGGAAATTGTCGGTGGGTGATTTTTGTGGTGTATGGCAAAAACAAAGGCTCTGGTTTAATTTCTGATATTGTTGGGTTTTGTTTGGCATCTAGATTCTACTATGAAGGCAGTGATCCTAGAAGAGTTTGAAGTTCAGGCTAGTGTCTTGCTCTTAGTAGGAGAGCCTTCGAGCCAGGTAATGGACGGTCCTAAGGGTGACAATCTTGTGAATGTCTAATAAAATCGATAAATATATGTTGTGTGTAGTTGTGTGTTATGCATATTCTATAGTTAGTATAGTGGAGTCCTATGGCCAAGGGAGAGACTAGATGCATGCTAGGGGTAATGTGGAAGGTTAATGCCTCAAACAGGTGGGTTTGGAGGATTGTGATGCCTCAGCATTCATGCATACTTACTTGTTATTGCATCTCATATATTATTTTATTTACATTCATTTGCACCCTTACTAAGTCTCTATGAATTATGAGATTTTACATTGTGTTATAGATGTTACGAGTCCAAATGCAAGCAGAGATGATGTTGAAAGGATGAAATGGCAACTAGCGTTGTTGCCCGAGTTTTGTATGTTATTTATATTTTTGTATATATATTCATGTGTATTGAATGAATGTGTTGATGGGCACTAGATGTACCTAGTTGGTTGTAATCAACATTGTGTATTGGTGAGTGTTCAGATTTCTTGTTATATGTGGTTTGGTTTAGTGGAGCCTAGTTTTAGATTGTTTAAGGCTCAAAAATGAAATTCTCATAAATCCTCAGTACTCAGTAGATTTGTAATATGTTATATTTTGTACCTGGGTCACCTTTGCCTTGTTATGAGACGAGCTGAAGAAAAGTGAAGCTCACTTAGGTTTCGAGTCTTCTCCATTATGCTTTTTTTTATTATTTTGGAGCAAAGAGAAGGACGAAGCATAGTCCCCAACTAAGGTGTTTCTTGTTAAAACATAGTTCATCTCTTCATTAATAGCTTGGTGTGTGAGTAATCCAGTCGATTATTTACTGATGGCGCTTGTAGGTGGGAGTGAGTGGTCACAGTTGGTAACAGAGCATGGCTAACAATATGAGTGGGGAAAGCTCTTTCTTGGATGCCCTGTCCCAGATTGAAGCGAATCCAAAATACTGATGGTTGACCTATTTAATCCAAAGCGAGTCTTTTTTGCTATGGATGGTCCAAAGGGTTTTGGCAAGACCGTTGTGTTCCAGCACTTAAGGTCTTTAAACCCCAAACCTCCTTCATTCTTAAGAAGGCAGATCTTGTTCCACGCAACCAAGGGATAATTCGTGCACCAAAGAAATAAACGGCACAGCCTGGTAATTCGGTCAATAACAGCTACCAAAATAGGGAAAATCAAAAGCCAAAAGAAATCTACACAATGAAAGATAGCCCTGATAAGCTCAGCTCTACCTGCATAAGATAGGGAGGCACCAGTCCATGCATTAATGTACCCTGTCAGCTTATTGATGAATGGAGCATAGTAGGTCACCCTTAACTTCTCTGCTACCAAAGGTATCCCTAGATATCTGAATGGCATTACACCCTTAGGAAAAATCACGAATTGCAAGATGGCATAGAGATCATGATCTTGAATGCCAGCAATGAACAAATTAGATTTGGAAGCATTCACCTTAAGCCTAGCTGCACCCAAAATCAGCTAAGGTGTCCATCAAAATGCGCACAGATATAGGGTCCCCCCTTGAGAATAACATGAGATCATCAGCAAAAATACGATGGGCAATTTTCAATCTCCCACACTTTGGGTGGAAATTAAAATATGAGTCCTCTGTCGCCAACCTAAGTCTCCTCGACAAATATTCCATGCAAAGAACGAAAAGGAATGGGGAAAACGAGTCTCCTTGGTGCGACCCCTTCTTGCCTCTGAAAAAACCATGAAGGCTACCATTCACATTAATAGAATATGAAGAAATAGAAACACGCTCCATTATCCAGTCAACAAAAACAGAAGGAAAAGCCAAGTTGCGAAGCACATCCCTAAGAAAGTCCTAGTTGATCGAATCATAAGCTTTCTTTAAATCCAATTTAACTCGGATTTTAATTTCCACCCAAAGTGTGGGAGCTTGAAAATTGCCCACGTTATTTTTGTTGATGATCTCATGTTATTCTCCAAGTAGGACCCTATATCTGTGCACATTTTGATGGACACCTAAGCTGATTTTGGGTGCAAGTTTGGGCTTAAGGTGAATGCTTCCAAATCTAATTTGTTCACTGCTGGCATCCCAAATCATGATCTCTAGGCCATCTTGCAACTTGTGATTTTTCCTAGGGGCGTAATGTCATTGACATATCTGGGGATACCTTTGGCAGTGGAAAAGTTAAGGGTGACCCACTATGCCCCATTCATCAATAAGCTAGTAGGGTACATTAATGCATGGGCTGGTGTGACGCCCCGCTCCCACTTACGAGTGCCACTCGTGATCAATCATCTGAACTACTCACATGCCTAGCCATTTGTGAAGGGCGCACTATGTTTCGACATGAAATGCCCTACATGGAAACTAGGCCTCGTCCTTCCCTTCCCTCAATCCTAGGATCAACTAGCAAACTTGGGCTTTAACCAACACACTTGGCTAATTAATTGCCATTAAGTTTGCCCAATCGCCATTTTTATTATTTTAATTCTTCTTCTTTCTAAGAATTTCACCGGACTCCATAAATTCACAATTTAAATCAACCCATCGATTTTTTTCCAATTTTAGAGGAAAAAGTCATATAATTTAAATTTTCAAAAACTTTGGCATTTTCTCCAAAAATACCCAAAATCCCTTTATTTTTGAAAATTCCTCCGGGGCCCAAAATCAACTAAGAAATGCCCTCAAAATTCCCAAAATTTCCAATTTTTTTTTAAAAATTAGCCGGCGAGGCTTGCTGGTGCGCCTGAAGCCCGTGCGGGGCCCCACGATGCTTTGGCCATGGGCTACTCGTGAGCTGTAGCACCCGCCCCACGTGCTCGCTACTGCACGTCGGAGCACCCATGTGCGCGAGGCCTTGCCTGCTGCCCGTTGTGGCCCCCTGTGGGCCCCAACTGTTACCACCTGCCAACCTCACTCTTTTTTTTTTTTTTTCTCTTGAGCTTTCTAACCCAAATTTTCCAAAATTTAAATTTAATAAATAAATCCCACAAAATAACACATTTCCATCCAAAAATCATTCTTTTACAACACCAAAATAAACCTTAACATATATCCAAAATTTCCTTTCATTTCATAATGAGGCTTACACAACCCTATTAATGTTTACATAACAAACATCCAATAAAATACAACACTTGAATCAAATACAACACTTGAATCAAATACAACAAGAATAGGCTTTCCATAAGCCATACAATGGTCTTGAACCTTCACTCTCATGCATCCACATGCTATTCCATCCTTCCCTTGACTTTCCCATGCCTTGACAACCTATATGTAGGGTAAAAACCTCATGAGCTATTAAGCTCAATAAGGGTGCAATGCAAAATAAATATGGACATAACAAGAATATATGATGCCAAGTGCATGCAAGTGTGGCTAGGTCTCTTTGCCCTCACAACCTGCCAAGGTTAGAGGCATCAACCCACCATTCCCACCATGTCCCAATCTACCCTATGGCCATAAGTCTCATGAACATAATAAAACGTGCAAAATGCAACATACACATTTATGAACCATACTTACAACTCATTTGCAAGGACACCTCCCCATGGGGCCATCCCTTACCTTGGCTCTTCAAGATCTTGAATAAACTTTAATCTTCAAGACCTCCCTTGCTTCCATACCCTCTAAGCTCTTTACTTCTTCCATTTCCTTCTTCTTCTTCATCTTATTTTTCTTTCTTCCTCTCTTTCTCTCCATTGGAAGACTTCACCCCCTACTCTATTGAAATTCTCTTTTAAATCTAATATCTTCAAGATCCAATACTAGCCATTGGATTTTCTTTAAGAGAGCTAATCTCATCCATTAAAAATAACACAATCCATGTGCTTTTAAAAGCTTTACTCTCAACCATTCATTTCTTTAATACTTAGCAATCTATGCCATTTCTTCTCTTTAAACCTCAACCCTTTATTGAGATTGGAGATTAAATCTTCACCTTCCAAAGTAGCACAATCCATGCCACTTGGAGACTTTAAATCCCAACCCTTGGATCACTTTCTCTATCAAATCCCAAAATTATCCATTTTCCATTTATTTAATTTTTGATTAATTTCAACCCATCACCATGAGAGACATAAATCCTTTCATATCGATTAAATAATTCTCCCATTTTCAAAGCATTAACGAGAGACTATTTTTATTTCCTCTTTTGATTTTTCTTTAATCCACACATTTATGGCTCCTCATTAATGTAAAAAGAAATGAACTCGTAAGTGGGAGCAGGGCGTCACAACTGGTGCTTCCCTGTCTTATGTAGGTAGAGCTGAGCTTATTAGGGTAGTTCTTCATGGTGTAGATTGCTTTTGGATTTCGATTTTGCTTATTCCGACAACTGTTATTGATCGAATTACCAAGCTTTGTTGTTTATTTCTTTGATGCTTGAATCATCCCTTGGTTGCATGGAAAGAGATCTGCCTTCCTAACAGTGAAGGAGGTCGGGGGTTTAAAGACCTTAAGTGTGGAACACGGCCCTCTTGGCCAAAACCCTTTGGAACATACATAGCAAAACAAACTCACTCTGGACTAAATGGGTTAACCATCAGTATTTTGGGTCCACTTCAATCTAGGACAGGGCATCCAAGAAAGACGATTCCCCTCAAATAAAGAAGATGAGCGTTATTAGGGACAATTTAATCCTCTCAGAGGGGTCCCGATTGGCTACTATATAGAGATTATCTAGCTGGGTCAATGGGGGCCTTTTGAGTATTAAAGCCGCGTATGATTTCTTCCGCTCAAAAGGGAATAAAACATGCTGGGCTAAGGATGTCTAGTGTAAAGCAGTAACTTCGAAGCATGCTTTCATCACCTGGCTGGGTGCTAAATCTAGACTGTTAACAAGGGATAAGCTAATGTTCTCCAATATTAACCGTGCATGCGGCCTATGTGGCATTGTTGATGAATCTGTGAACCACCTATTTTTCCAGTGCACTTTCAATGCAACAGTTTCGATGCACATCAGACATTGGCTTGGCATTTCTCGTGCCATGTCAACTATTTTGAGTGGCCTAAAGTGGATCAAAAAGGAAGCGAAGGGCACATTTTGGCATAACAAGATTAAGTGGACAGCATTTGCCAACACCATTTATTATTTGTGAGCAGCTAGAAATTGTGGAATTTTTTAAGGCTATAAGCCGTTGGTTTATAATGTTATCAATAGGATTACAACACATGCTATAAGCAGGGTCTTATTTACTTTATATCCTTATGTTTTAATCCAACTTGACTCGTGTACTATGGGTCCGTAATAGGGCCTCTTTTTGTGCTACTTGGGTATGCCCAATGTTTACTGTATAGTTCTTTTTTATCAATACATTTACTCATTTACCGATTAAAAGAAAAAAAGAAAGAGTTCTCAGTCTATCAATCCTTACTATGTCTAGACCTGGTAAGTTTCCCAGTGTTAAGACAAATTAAGCCATAGGCTCCACTCTTAGTGGTGCCCTTCTGCCAATTCCTTTAAGTTTCAACCTTGCGACCATACTCCCCTTAGAACCCAAAACTTTGATTTCTCATGAGGTGCCAACGGAGTCCTAAAATTAACATCCGTTGATCCCTTGTCAACAACGTTTGTGGTTGAGACTAGAACGATATCTGATCGTCTTCGAACCCCTAACTTTCGTCCTTGATTAATGAAAACATCATTGGAAAATGCTTTCGTAGTCGTTCGTCTTTCATAAATCCAAGAATTTCACCTCTGACTATGAAATACGAATGCCCATGACTGTTCCAGTTAATCATTACTCCAATCCCGAAGGCCAACGGAATAGGATCGAAATCCTATGATGTTATCCCATGTTAATATGTCCAGAGCTTGAGCTTGCTTTGGGCATTCTAATTTCTTCAAAATAATAGCGCCAGAGGCATGACCCGGCCAGTTAAGGCTAGGAGCGCATCGCCGACAAAAGGGATGACACAACCGATCCACACCTGAGGTAGACCAATCGACCTAACCTAAAATCTAACTACGAGCTTTTTAACTACAACAACTTAAATATACATTATTGAAGCTAGAATTATCGTGACTGATGGTACCAGACCTGCCCTCCAATGGATCCTCGTTAAGGGATTTAGATTGTACTCATTTCAATTACTAGACTCAATGAGCTCAATATTGTTATTTATTGTCACTACTTCCCCGAGTCAGAATTGGGTAATTTACGCGCTTGCTGCCTTCCTTGGATGTGGTGGCCGTTTCTCAGGCTGCATCTAGGGAATTGAACCCTAATTCTCCGTCACCTGTCACCACCATAGTAGGCGACTATCCCACCATCGAAAGTTGATAGGGCAGTAATTTGAATGATGCGTCGTCGGCACGAAGGTTGTGCAATCCATCGAGTTGTCATGAATCATTGGAGCATTGGGCATAGCCTGCGTTGACGTTTTATCTAATAAATGCATCCCTTCCAAGAGTCGGGGTTTGCTGCACGTATTATCTCTAGAATTACTACAATCATCCGAGTAGGAGGTACCATCAAACAAACTAAAACTAATTTAATGAGCCATTTGCAATTTCACATTCTGAATTAGTCCATACCTTTGTTAGCAATTCGGCCAATAATTCACGTATTATACACAAATTATTTTGTATTTTTATTAAAAATATTGTACTAGCATATTTTTTAAATATTCGAATTAATTTACGTATTTTAAGCCTAAAAAGTATAAAACGTGTATTATCCAAATTTTAAAATATTTGGCTGAAAAAATCACATGTTTCAGATCACTTGTATTGTGTGTAACATACTTATAGTGCAAAGATTGCAGCACCTGCTCCCCATGCATCCATGTGCTGCAGATTGAAATACCTTTTTCCATGCAACCATGTCCCATGTGCAAGCAGAAACACCTGCTCCAATGCCATGCCCATGGTGTGTTGATGTGCTTCTCCCCACGCAACTCACCTGTAGAGTGCAAATGGATTGTATAACAATTATCATTTTGTGATATTGGTGGAAATATATAATAATGTTTTTTTGTGTTTAATGAGTTGTTTACTTGTTTAGCAAAAATATATTTGTATGCATATATGAATGGATGGCCTTAGCAATTCTCATTTGGTAATATTGACGGAAAATAGCATTATATTTTTGTGTTCAATGACTTGTTTACTTGTTTATCAAGAATATATTTGTGTACATATATATAATATGCCAAATTTTTATTGTCGAATTTATTAAATTGAAATGTATTAAGCACGAATTAATTCTATACCAGATTGTTTTCATATAACGAATTTTTTACCAAATTTTTTACTGTATTTAAAATATATCAAACCAATAATACTCGTACTTTTACCGTTCCAAATTTTTCCCGTTTGCTGAATTCCTTACAAGGGTTTATACTTACACATGCATGGCTTAATCTTTGAGACAAGCATATGACTACTGACAGGATCAACCAGGTAGCAATCTTGTACAACGTTAGCATCGCGTGAGCCAGCTAACCCAACACTCGACGAATCAGGACGAGTATGGTAGTTGTTTGCATCTATTGGTCAGTGGGTAGACCAAGGTCGATGACCCATCACCCTCTTCGTGTTTGGCATATTGAAGCACGAGTGATAGTCTGTGAGCCGCGCAAGCGATAAGACAAGGCAAAGCGAGCGCAGGGCATGAGCAGCACTTCGATGTTCACCTCGAGTCGTGAGCACGATCCGTTAACGAAACGAGACACATTTTTTAAATCAATTCCCTCGCTTTAGGTATGTGGCATAGGAACCCACCAGGCGCTCGAGGCAATTGTTAGGAAACCACGACTATGCAGCTGACGCCTTTGATCCCATTTCTTTTCAATCTGCAGAGACGCAAGTGCGAACTCTTCTAAGTTAGTCCACACGATAAGCCATTTCCCCAACATCCCAACTTGTGCTAGCAACCTTGGACGCTTTGAGAGAGAACAAAAATTTTTCCAATTCTTTTTCGTGTTTAGAAGTGGCATATTTATAGAGCACAAAACGTTAATCATGCCATAATAAAAACCCAAACGTTTTAGGGCCGGACCCTAATCACATTGGGTCAGTTCTCTCCTTTAATTGTGAACTAAGCTCGATCTAAATGTGTGAAAACTTAGGTCCACCATTAGACTAGATGTAGGATCCAACTCTATTGGGCTATTGTAGGGCCTAACTTATTGGTCTAATTTAAACACATTTTATGGACTTCTTAATTAAACTCTTTAATTATTAGTTTTAAAATTAATCAAATAAATTCTAAAATCCCTACACATCATGGTTAACGTCTAGCAACATGTCATGAATATCTAGGCAATGATGAAATATACACAGATCTTTTCAATTGAAATAACCACCATGTAGTCAATGCCCCGATTAAATTTAGGGTATGACTTTATAACAAAACCCTAACTATTCAATAACTATGTATTCATTTTAAATTTATGACTTGATATGTGAAATCAAAACACCTTTTGATCTCTACCTCACCTTGGTCAAGGATTTTCACAGTCATGAAATTATTGGAATACATAGGACATCGTCTTATCAGAACAATAAGTGATGAATCCTTTATTGACAGTCATAAACCTTCATATGTGACAAGGCCATGCCTAATGACAATTTGTTAACGATTCATTTAGAATCCAAACAGCACCGAGGTGTAACTAGTCAAATATAAGACTTCCATGATGTCTCAAGTCTAAAGACCAGTCTGCACAATTATAATACAAGAATTCCAATTTGATAATGAACAATAATCATTAGAAATTATGTAGCAACTCAGTTCAGTGTACTTATACTTTTAATAACCACCCACATATATGCACTAGTGTCCTTACACCAATAATCATGAAACAAGACATTCTCTCGATTGAGCATGCATCATATGTGCTAGTCTATACGAGTTATTAGTGTTCATTCCTAATAACTCTATGACTAGGAACATTTAAAATCAAGGCTTATAAGGAATATGTTTCATAATCTTCATCTCTATACACAATCATATTCTATGAGTCTATTTGATCTATGGACTTTGTCATGTATAGATTGTAATAAATAATGACGACAATCATTAATGACAAAAAAACATAATGCCTTTGTAATAACAATTGATTGAATAAAAAGAATCACAATGAAAAGTACGACCCTTTACAAAAATATAATTAGCTTATGGGGTACAACAATAACAGCAAGAAGCGCGCTTGAGGCAACATCTAAAGCGGGGTGCACGAGCGAACATCACTACATGAGTAGAGACAAGATCGACCCGCACAACCCAAGCACCACTCACACGTTATCACGTTTGTTTTGCAAAAACTCCACCTGACGCATCACGCCCCCATCAGGGACAAAGCTTAACGAAAATGCAAAACACCAGGCAAGGCCAAGCAAGCACCACTTGGCATGAAAGGAAAACATCCGAAGTCGACAATAAATGAAGAGACTAGAGGGAAACCACATGGCTCTATGACACACGCATCGCACGAGCCACCGACACAGAAAAGCCAAGTAAAGCGCTATCCCAATAATTGTAGGGAATGCCTTAACAAGGCCCAATGCATCATGATGTTGTCCATTCAACCTATATACGGTCGCAAGCAATTGATGGCAGCCTTTAGCACGTCCTGCGGCATCCCTTCTGATATCGCGATATGACGGGCCAAAGATCGAGCATGCCCAATTGGCCATAACATCATTGGAAGAGCGATTGGAACCGAACGCCTCATCTGTCCAAGTAGCTTGCGTGAGAGAGCAATAGGGCTATTCAGCCAAGCCGCGAGCACAACTATGACACCCTTAACTTGCATAAACATAAACATAGGGTAGGCGATCATATTTCTTGATATATTTTTCTTTCTGTTGATATATATATATATATGCATATACATATTTATGTGATAAATATAACTCTTATACTTTTTGAAGAATAAGAGGTATAGGTATATATATAACTTTGTTATTAGAATCTAAGATGAAAATTCCAAAAATACACCTTTACAGCCCCATGGCTTCACTTGGTTACAAAATTAGAATTCAGAGTCAAGGGAAACCAGGTTTTTCATTCATAAAGGAACGATAAGGATATCTAAATTTGTCAATACATAAAATGTAACATAAACCACAAAATAGTGTCTTAAACAAGCTTTCTCATAACATTTAGATTTTAACTTTGAAAAACTTGTTTTCGATAAAGGAAAGAAAAACTAATTGTCGATTTATGAAAATATCTTCTTTTTTTTTTTAAGGAGCCACCACGTTCCACGTTCGTCCTCCAATCTCCGCATTCGTTATCACCTAGGGGGAAAAAATATGGGATGAGATTCTTGCGAGTCTCAGTAAGTACAAGAGAACCATCATATGTATTTAAATAAGTCGTGACATAACATAACATAACATATGGAGACACGAGAGGTTCCACCAACTTGCAGGGGTAAGAACCCTTGTGCGTAGCGCTACCGAGCTCTGGTCCCGAAACTTGCGTGAACATAACATAACATGAGGGGCCACATAAAATAAATTCATGATCATGCTTAAACATCATAAATAGTTCATAGTGTACTTACCTCAACTTGGTAGGATGATATTCGAATATTTAAGGCTTCACACCTTATTGGGTTTGCTTTTCTGCATACAAAATATGTATTTTCGTGAACTAAACCTCAAATAATCTTACATAGGATTGTAGGTAATTAGATGAGGGGTTTATATATGAAATATCATGGAAAAAGGGATTGTTGTGCGCCCTCACGCGCCCCAAGGAGAGGTGGCGCGTATTTGCACGCGTTGGAGGCAGATTTGATACCTTTTCATATTTTTGCTGTATCTCCCTCATTTTAACTCCAAATTGACTTCCGTTTGAACCTAAGGACTCCTATTTAAGTCCTCTATATGAATATAGAAAGAAATCAGACTTACCTCTCAGATTTGTGGACTGTCACAGAAGTTCTTTGTGGATGTCCACTTTTCGCCAAGCCTTTGCCTTTCCTTCGCTTTCTTCCTTGATTCTCACGAACTTCCTCTCCTTATTTTTACAGAAATTCCCCCTCAAAATCAATATTTTATTTTTCTCTAAAAGTGCTCTCAAATTGGCATGGATTCGGCTCACAAATCTTGAAATGGCTCGGAAGGTTAGATTTCAAGCCTATTTATAGAATTATCCATCAAATCATAACATGCCATGTGTCACCTTAATTACTTGGGATTCATCATTACTTCCATGTGTTACCATCCAAATGGTAACATGTGTCCCAAACTTGGAGGTTAAGTAAAGGCTTGGAGATGACTTATCCATGTGCTTCCATTCAAATAATGCCATGTGTCCCATAATCATTACTTTCATGTGTTTTCTCCAAATGGTGCCATGTGTCCTATAATCATTACTTCCATGTGTGGTGTAATATCCCATATTTTTGTGAGGTTGCCACGTATTTTAAATGAGTTTAAAATACTGAAAAATGAGTTTAATATACCTAAGGACAAAGGTATATTCTTGGCGAGCGTCTTGAAGCGAGATTTATGACCTTGAAAGAAATAAAATAAGAGACAGTTTTCGGTTAAGCTAAGTTGTAGTCTAAAGAGACCGAATGATGGTAAGGGCTTCCCGAAAATCATACATATCGAGTAATTTTGAGTTATTAATTTTGAGATTTTAAGTATCTCGATAAATTTGATATTTGAGGGTATAATTCTAATTAGAGAAATTATCCAAATGAAAAAAGGATAAAATAATGAGCTCAAGTGGTAAAATATTAAAGTTGAAAACTTGAAATATGGGTCAAAGTGTCATTTGAAAGAAGTTGGGGAATTAGCTTGGATTTTAAAAGTTAAATCCATTATAGTTTTGGATTTGAAAATCCATTCAAATATATCTTTGAGTCTTTGGAGTCCATGGCTTAGATTGTGACAAGTGGCATAATGTGATTGGTTGAAGAAATCTATAAATAGACACCTTGGGTTGTTCTCAAATCATTCCAAGCAAGTTTGAGAGTTGAGAAACTCTAAAAGGAGGATCTTGCTCTAGAGAGAGAGGAGGATGCTCGAGAAGAAGGCAGGAAGAAATCGAAGGAGAAGCCGGGGAAGAATGAGCCTCGTTGGAGTTACGAGTCTTTGCTAGAATTCACCAAAATCAGTTAGAAAAAAAGTAAGGTAAGTCCATTTTTTTTAATAATCTTGTAGAGGGGGAAGAGAGGGTCGCGTAGGTTCAAACGGGGGTCGAATCAGAGTTAAAACGAGGGAGATATGGCCGAAATATGAAAACGACGCAAAGCTGTCCGAATTCTGCTATGCAGTGCGTGAGATACACGCGCCGGAAGTTGTTGCACGTGAAGGTGCGTGGGCCACCTTCCCAGGGCGCGTGAGGGCATTTGAGAGGTTTATTTTTCATGAAAATTTTCAGTTATGCCCCTACTTTAATTCCTCTCAACTCTATGTAAAAATATTTGAGATTAGGTTTACCAAAATGTGTGTTTTCTGTAGAAACGTAGGTCATTTGTTGTGAAATTATACCGTCCATGAGAGAAACCTACAAGGTGAGACTCTTATACTCCAAATCCTATTTTTTATTCTCTTATGAGAGACTCCTATTGCATGAGACGTGTTTTGTGAAGTTCTTGTAAGTAAACTCTTATTGTTCTCTTACGTGAAATCAGGTTACATATATGCACTGAATTTTCCTGAAAATATATGTTGTTGGCTTTTTAACTGTTGCATTTATAAAATTCGTGTGACCATATTGTTGTACCTATTTGTTGTTGGCTGAGGGAAAAAGTTAGATATCCCCCAAGAGGCGCTATGCGTGCGCCATCGAGAAAGCTCTCGTGGGGAAGACCGTGAGTCTAAGGCATAACAGATGTGGTGCTTGCATGAGTTCTATGAGGTCGGGCCAAAGTGACATGGTTAGGGACCTCCCGAGAGGCGCTATGCATGCGCTATTGAGAAAGCTCTCGTTGGAGGAGACTGACATGTTCACGAGACACTTCGGAGTAGTTCTCCTTGTCTTCTCATACATTTTATACTTGATCATGCATCGATATAAACTATTTTTGGAGTTTCTCACTAGAAGATTCATCTTCTAATTGTACTATGTCCCTGAAATATTCAAACGTTCCAGGTTCGATGAGTGGCTCTAAGGGAAAGGTGGTAGCTAAAGAATAAGCTTAATTTACTGCCTGTAGCATGTTTAGCATATTTTTGTTTATGTGCGAACCTATTTAATTTTGGATATGTTTAAGATGTTGAGTTATCACTTGCTAGAGATGATGTCCATGTAATACATTTTGTAGACATCTTGAACAATTTTATGATAAATAAAGCATTATGGTTGTGAACCATATTAGGTTCGATCTAGCTTTCGCATTTGAAATTTTAAGGCCTGTCTTAGCTAGTCGATAATTGGGTTTGTTAACTTAAGAAGGTAAAAATTAGGGTTTTGGGGATATTGTGTGATGTATGACAGCTATTGTGATATGAAAAATTTTTTGTATTCCCGAAATCCTAAGTTATAACACGCTTAAGAAATTTGGGGTGTTACATGTGGCTAATGAAAGCTTTCCATGTGCCCAAATCAAATCTTGACATGTGTCTTAGGCTACATTTAAATAAGCTTTGGGATCCAAAGTAGAATTTAAGACTTATTTGAAATCTGAACCAATAGATTTGTGCCACGTCATCGTTGATCTTATCTTCAAACACCTAATAGAATGCTTTCACCTCACAAGGACACTTGGAGGGTGTTGATTGGCTAAACATTGATATTTTCTATTAGTTTACCAATATTACACATGTGCCTGAGTTTTTTCAAAAATTACACTTTTACCTGGACTTAATAATTACAATTTTGCCACTAGTTCAAAAACTAAGTTTTTGTCTTAGGACTTTCGTAACTGTAACACCCGGTGTTACAGGTGTTAAAAGAATGAGAAAGAAAGTGAGAAAATTCCAAAAATACCCTTGAGAAGGTGTTGGATCCTTGAGATTGAGGGTGCCCTATGAGAGGGGTATTTTGGTAATTTGGATAGTGAAATCCAATGAAGGGTATTTTGATAAATTAAAAATAATTCCTATGTGGAATTAAGTGTGTAAGTGAATAAAAATCCCAATTTGGTAATTATGTGGAGATATATGGGATTAATAAATTCACAAAGATTATTTAGGAATTTTGGAGTGATTCCATAAAGGAAATTAATTTTGGAAATAGGGAAAATGGTGGATATTAAATTATTTGAGGAGAATAATTATATTTTTCCTAAGTTGTGAATTAATGTGGTAATGCCACATGGATGACCAAGATAAAGAATTGGAAGCCAAGTTTGTGTCTTAGAGTGACACTTGGCATAATCTTGGAAATTTGAGAGAAATTATAAATGTGGAGTTATGAGTTGGAGAATGATTTAATTAAATGCAAAAAGAAAGGATATTAGTCTTTCAAGCATTTAATGAGAGACATAATTATATGGATTAAAGAAAATCCAAAAGAAAATGGTAAATGGTCACCATTAATGTCTTGGAAAATATGGGGATTTTATTAAATGAGAAAGAAGTTAATTATGTCTCTCAAGTGTGATGGCTATGAAAATAGCTCCATTAATTTAAATGGGAAAGAAATGAGAAATTGGGAGATGATGGTTGGTGACACATGGCATAATTTTGTGAAGTAAGAATAAGCATTTAAATGAAATTCAAATTTGGTGAAATAATGGCTTTTCAAGCATTAAATGCAAGCAATGATGTGTTTCCTAAAAAGAAAATGGAAAATAAAAAGAAATTAGTCATCCATTAATGGTGTGAAAATGGAGAGAATTTCTTTAATGGAAAAGAAAGTTTTTATGTCTTTCAAGTGGTCTCTCATGTGATGGTGGAAGATAGTCTCATTAATTTTAATGGGAAAGAAATGATAATTCAAAGGATGAGATTAATTCTTGAATTGGGAAAGTGATCAAATGGATGAGATTAATCAAGAAAGGAGCACATGGATTGTGCTTTTGTGTTTTCTCCAAGAGAGAAGTCTTGGTTATTAAAATGAATGGTGGAGATTTAATTCTCCCTTAAGCACATGGATTGTGCCTTTAGTGAATGGCTAGGATGCATTCTTGAAATATGGGAAATCTAGTATAAAAAGGCAAGTGTGGGAGACTTGTCTCCCTTTTGGCCATTTGTAGAAATGAAGAAGGAAGAAAGAAAGAAAGAGAAAGAAGTCTCCATGGAGGGAAAAGTGAAGAAAGAAAGAAGATGATGAAGAAAGCCAAGGCAAGTATTCTTTCTTCTCTTTATTTTTGGTGTGCTTGTATGCAAAAAAAATAAAGTGGCTTGTTGAAATACCATTTTAGGTGGGAGAAAGTGATGTTGGAAGCTCTCTTGAAGTGAAGATTTAATTATTCAAGAAGAGGTAAGGGATGGCCCCATGGGAGGGTGGTCTTGCAATGGGTTTTAAATATGTTTCATAAATGTATATGTTGCATTTGACATGTTCTTTGTGTTCATGAGACTTATGGCCATAGGTTAGTTTGAGAACAAGGTTGAAATGGTGGGTTGATGCCTCTAACCTTGGAGGGTTGTGAGGGCAAAGAAACCTAGCCACACTTGCATGCATTTTGCATCATATAACTTGTTATGTTCATATTTATTTGGCATTGCACCCTTATTGAGCTTAATAGCTCATGAGGTTTTTACCCTCACATGTAGGTTGTGAAAGCATGGTAAAGTAAAACAAATGGTGGAATGGCATGTGGGAGCATGGAAAGAAGGTTCAAGTGCATGTTATGGCCTATGGAAGCCTATGTGGTTATGTTTAATTTATGATATGTAAACTTGTTTGGTTGGTGATGGCTTATTCAAGCCTAAGATCATGTATGTAATTTATATTTTAGGATGTTTGATTTTATTGTGAAATGAGGCATTCGGTTAAGGCATGTTGAAGCCTAGGTTGGGTGAAAGCCTCATTGTTGGGTATGTTGTGGGAAACATCTAAGATGTATAGTGAAATGGTTTTGTTGGAAAATTTGTGTGTGTTTGATATTGTTATGGAAGTATTGAAAGTTGGGTTTAAGCCTTGATTATGGAGAATTAGAGGCAAAATCAAAATGAATGTGAAGGATTTTTTTATTATTTTGAATTCTGGAAAAATTGGGCTAGGAGACCCAAGAATAAAAAAAAAAAAAAAAAAGAGAGGTGAAAAGGGTAGCAGGGCAACCAGCAGCAGCAGGCTGCTGGGCGGCCGCGCGCCGGGCAAGGGCGGCCGCGCGCCCAGGCGGCCGCACCCGCGTGCAGGCGCCCGGGCGGCGGCCGCGGGGCCAGCGGCCAGTGGGCCCCACCGGCCAATTTTTTTAAAAAAAACTGGAAAAAGTGGAAATTTTGGGGCAATTCTTAATTGAATTTGGGCCCCGGAGGAAATTTTAAAATAAAGGGATTTTTCGGGCATTTTGGAGATTAATACCGAAATTTTGAAATTTTGAAATTGATGAGTTTTCCTCCAAAAATTAGTAATCAATCAATGGATTGATTTAAATGGTGATTTTGAAGGACCGTCAACGAGGATCAAAAGCATGCAACGGAAGCGTTTTTAAAACATAACAATCCTCGTATTGATAAGAATCTAGAAGACTTACTTTTTCTTCGGATTACCGGACGGAATGGAGCAACAGGAGGAGGAGGCGCGACTGCTTCTTCACGTGGTGGAGATGTCGACTGTCCTGCAATCCGTCCACTCCTTCGCATCAGATCTCTTGATCTTCCAATGTATGACTCTAAACTCGTGGCCTCTCTTGGTGAAGAAGAGAAAAACGACTTAGGGTGAAAAAACCAACAAAGAGAGAATATATATAGGGAGAACCCTAGGGTTAAAACCCTAGTGGGCCAAACCCTAGTGGGCCAAGTCCAATTAATTAATTTTTCTAATTGGGTTAGCCCAATTAATTAATTAAAACCAATGAGCTTATTATTTTATTCTAGCCCAATTAATTATGGACCATTCTGAATAAAATAATTCTCTCAATGTAATTCACCCAACAGGCCAAATCTATTAAAAAATACATGAGTTATATTGAGCTACCCCGGGGACCAAAAGACAAATTATTCATGGCTACTAAAATGACCAAAATATCCCTGCTACCTAGTAGCTATATTTTGTCATTCTAAGTGTTCCAACTATCACCATATGGTAACACTAACCTCACGAATAATTTTGCATGTGCAATGTCTTTGACCTACTAGTGTAATGACGAAAATACCCCTCTACGTAACACCCATCATTTAGAAAGGAATAATGTACTAACACCTCTCTAAATGATTTCTACCATCCTTAGATCACTAGTCCAATAATCCGTGACTACTCGAATGTACTTGCTTATCACTAGGAGCTACCCAGAAGCACACACTCTTAAGTCACGTTCCTAGGGCCCTGGATTATTTGATTATTCTTGGACAATCACAAGGGGGTGAATCACATAAACTATCTTGTATTAGTTTGTCTTAGCTAATTAGAAACCACACTCCCAACTCACAAGGTTGCTGATCTTTGATAGATCTCACCTATAGTGAATCTAAGAATATAGCTCTAGGTTCACTAGACCACCGACTAATACTCAAGTATTAGAGTACTCGTCCACGTAGTAGCAGTGATAGACTAGCTCTATGATCATCAGTACTTTGTCATTAGCTTCTATCACAGGTCCACTCTACGCATTCCAAATGCGCTTGTACAATTAGAGTAAACGAACTATTTACTGGCTAAGGCAAGCCATCCTCCATTATGATCTATTTCACAATGATCTTATCATGATAGAATGTCCAGTTCTATCAAAAGATCAAGAGTAATATTTTTCTTTGCTTATTAAGTACCCATGATTCATGCCTAACTGTGAAGAACGACCCATCACATGAATCACTTACTTAATAGCATGGACACTTTTCCAACAATTAAATGCAAATGATATATGTGCCATAAACTGACTAAAAGAAAACATCATTACCATAAATTAAATAAAACGTGTCTTTAGGGCATACATTTCCAACAGATTTATGGAGCCCGATAAAATTCTTGGTTGTAAAAGAATTAAATAAAATTGAGAAAATGATGATTGGGCGTCTACACGAGATTTCTTTTTAACCAAACGCAATGTGGTTTAAAGCCCAATTCTGCTAGTAAATCCTGGGGTTTAAAGGAAGGGAAGGACGAGCCTAGTTCTCGCCTAGGGCGTTTCTTCTTGAAACATTGTCCGCCCTTCATCAAAGACCGGGCAGGTGGATAATTTGGGCAATTGTTCATGAGTAACACCCGTAAGTGGGAGCGGGGCGTTATAGTAACCCCTTGAAAATGTCTCATTTCGTCATATATTTGAACTTAAAGATCCCTGGCATATATCACAATTTAAAGTTCTTGGATATTGCATACTGAGAAAGAAAAGAAGCAACAATCTCGGGTGTTACATCCTCCCCCTCTTAAAATAAATTTCGTCCTCGAAATTACCTTCAGTTGGGGTCATCAAACAGTTGGGGGTATTCGGACCGCATCTCATCTTCGCGCTCCCAAGTTGCTTTTTTGACTGAATGATGTTTCCATAATACCTTGACCAATGGTATTTCTTTATTGCGAAGCTTCTGTACTTCTTGAGCTAGAATACGTATTGGTGCCTCTTCATATTTTGGATCTTGCTGGATATCCAATGGTTGATGTTCGATTACGTGACCTAGGTTAGGGATATATTTTCTAAGCATTGATATGTTGAATACATCATGTACTTCCGAAAGTTATGGTGGTAAGGCCAGCTGGTAAGCAACATTCCCAACCAGCTTCAAGATCTGAAATAAGCCTATATACTGAGGTTTGAGCTTTCCTTTCTTCTCAAACCGTAGGACTCCCTTTATGGGCATAATCTTTAAGAATACCTTATCACCTACGTTAAACTCCAAATCCTTTATTCTTTTATCTGCATAGCTTTTCTATCAACCTTGAGACTTTTTCATACTAATCTTGATTCTTTCGATGGGCTAAACTATTTGCTCCACAATCTCTAGAACCTCTACTGACTGCAGCAACCCTGATGGTCGCTGGTGCTCAGCTTTCACTTGCTGACATACCAGACACTTCTCAACAAATTTAGCTATGTCCTCTTTCATATTTCTCCACTAAAAGATTGTCTTTAAATCATGATACATCTTTGTACTTCCAAGATGTACCAAGTAGGGAGTGGAGTGGGCTTCCTCTAGAATTTCTTGCTTTAGTTCCTCAAAATTTGGCACACAAAGGCGCCCTTGGTAATGAAGTGTGTTTTTGTCAGCTACTGTGAAATCCTTCCACTTCTTTGTATCAATTTTAGCTTTAACATACTCAAAAATATTGATCTCCTTTCTTATGGTTCTTAATCCGATTATGGAGGGTCGGATGAACGGACAGAGCTACCATTTGAGCATTAGAGCTAGACGGTGTATCAACTATCTCAAGGCTTAACTTCCCAAATTCTTTCCACAAAAGTTTTTGTGTTGCCAAGGCTGCTAATTGGCCCATTTTCTTTCCACTCAAGGCATCAGCTACCACATTTGCCTTACCCGAGTGGTAATGAATTTCACAGTCATAATCCTTTACCAATTCCATTGAAACAGAATCCTCTATGAAAGTATAAGCATGGGAAACACTACACCATCCATGCGGAGTATACACTAGATCATTCCCTGTGATGGCTAATACCTGAGAACTCACGAGGTATACACCAGATCATTCCCTGGAGTCTCAAAGAACACTCGTGGAGTATACACCAGATCATTCCCCACCAAGCCTAAACAATTGTTAATACCTAAGAACTCACGAGGTATACACCAGATCATTCCCCGAAGTCTCAAAGAACACTCGTGGAGTATACAGCCGATCATTCCCCACCGAGCCTAAACAATAGCTAATATCTAAAAACTCATAGTGACTGTACCGTGTTCTGAAAGCTATCTTTGGAACATCATCAGCTTTGATCCTCAGTTGATGGTATCCTAACCTAAAATTGATCTTTGAAAACACTCAATTAGATTGAGCATCCTTGCCCTAACTGTTCATAAGACTTCAGATTTCATTACCACAATCCAATCTCATTCAATTTATAAACTTATCGTGCATATGATGGAACCTCGTGCTCTTAATGCTACCCTCACAAGTGCTATGATCTGTTAACCAAATCTTTTTTCATTAATTAGAATTCTAATATCAATTGGAAATTCATCTAGGGTTATTAGAAGTCCATCTAGTTTCATTCACATTCTGGATTTACACAAGGCCGTGTACTTGTATTGTCTAATAAACTTATGTCCACGGCTATATGCTCAATCCATTACAAATTGGTTTAAAGTTTCCGCAATCCTTACATGTTTTCGATTGACTTTCATCTTGACACTTAATTTATGGGTCATTTTTTTCCAATCAATCCTATTTCTTTTCCTTGGATCTATTGAGATCAACTTCAATGTGTTAAGATATAATCACTATATCAGGTCTCAAGATATCCTTTTACAAGCTTAACAAGTTAACAAATCCTTCCTTATTGTTTGGTGCCTTAGAACTCGAGTTGAGGCCTTTATGATCATCCATAGTCTAAGACAATCATCGAGCTAATTTGTTTCCATTACATGGTTTATAAAAGACTTGCCACCCATATGGGCCTTTGTGTGCATAACTTTGACTTTGTTGCCGCACACCTTATTCACTCTTTTTCTTATGAGTTCAAACATTCCTTTTCATAAGGATTCATTGCTATGTTCCAATGTCTTATTCTCTTTATTGGGTATTGTCCTCTATTTGATCTTTTTCCCACCTAAGTTGTCTCATTATTTCTCAATTCAAAATCTCTAGGTTAGTTGATTGAGATGCCAAGTGGCTAGCTTGGATCATTATTCTTAGTTGGCAATTCTTAGTTTTTCAATCTTTTTAACCTTTATCCTAAGTCTACTTGCATCCTTTCTTAGTGGTCCTCAACCATCATAGTTGTGGGTGCCTTGTGTTCTTGTCATTGCCACCACTGGTACTTCGACCGAATTCCTTGTATCCACCAAATTTATTCTTAAACACCAAATGTGTAATCATTTTGGTACTAGCGTAACCATCATATCACCTTACACCTTTGGTCTCCTCATTATGTGACATCATTATCCAACAAAAATCTTGTAACTTTAGACATCCTGGTCAACCTTAAGTATTAGGATAAGGGTTTGATCTATCCATTACTCCATGAATGGTAGCTTAGTCTATAGTCCTTTTATTTATATCCTTAACCCATTGATAGCATGCATATTTATCCTATATTTTGGCATTTCACCTCAATCTTATTACACCATTTGAAGTAATTTTTGCTGATCTTTCATTGTTTCTATTTTATTATACTTCAAATCATCCTTACACTATTTTCTTTCTTATTTCTATGGATCCAAGCTTGCATAGCTTTAGGGAACATTGGATGGGCTAGAGAAGCAGCTGGAAAGGACTTGAAGTGGTAGATTTGGGCTACTCGTTTTTGTTGTTTTGGGCCCACTTTTCTCTCTTTTTTTTCTTTTCTTTTCTGTTGGGCTAGGCCCAACCCTAGCCTTCCTAGCTCTTCCTTTCTTAGCCATGTATTTAAGGCCTCTTAGCATTTATTTTTCGGAGGATATTGGGAGGAGATTCTGGCCGTTTTTCTAGTTGTTAGCATCTTTCTGTTTCATTCATTTTTGTCTCCATTTTTGCCTTCCTTGCTGCAATGAAAGGCTAGAGGTATTGTAACTAGTTGTGTATCTTGAACCCATGTGGAATCTGAGTCCCGGATGAGCTACAAAAACCTGGTTTGTTTGTTTTAATCTTATTCATTTCCATTTGGTTTAGTTTGAACAGATTTTTGGAATGCATGAAGTTCATGGCAGGTTTGTGTGAATTTACATGGATTCATTTTCTGTTAAATGCTTAAGAGAATAGAGTGTTGTAGCCGGTTGGTATAACATCTCGGAAATGAATATAATGTGCTTGAATGGTTGTTCTTGCATAGCTTCGGATGGGTTGAATAGAGAATGAATGGCTGCATTTTGTTTATAAGAGATTTCTGTATTCATTTTGTTGTTCCAATCATTCTAATCCTTGGATAGTTGTTGGGGATGCTTTGAGTTTGATATCCGGATATTAAAAACATCTAACAAACCAAGATCTATAGGTTGGACAAGGAAGATTTCACAAGGGGGACAAATACACAAACGGTTGCATTTCATTTACTAATTTTCATCTACATCTATCCTTTTTCTTCTGTTTTGTTATTTAGATTTCTGTCAAACCCCCCCCCTAAACAAACTGTTGTGTTGTTTACATTGGTTCTCATTGTTGGTAGAAGAAGATAAGGCTCCTTGTGAGAGACGACCTAGGGTGCACTTTGCTGCAAACTAGAGAAGAAATGAGATACATAGATATCTAATATAATTCTGGAGTGGTTCGACAGCTGCTCGACCACCCATTCATTCAAAATTCGGGCTCCTCTAGATTCCAACTCAACCGGCTAGGGATTTTTCCATTTCATACTCATGCCTGTGCTCTAGAACTTGTTCTTATTCTTAAATCGACTAGGGTCACTTCAAGTCTTAGATATAATCATCTCCTCAAGTTAGGAGCTAATTCCTACCTTTAGCTCTCTATCTCACTTCTCAGGTGAGTCGAGTCCTAAGGATACTATTTCGTCCATCTTGAATGCACAAGCCTTATCACATTACTTCAACTTGAGGGGTAATTTTTATATTTCCAACCATACTTGGCCAATCTCCTGACATAGGGATGTTCCACTGATCCCTCCTTAGCTGTCTCTTAGGCTTATCATGACTTATGCTATAGCTTAGTTTCACGCCCCTTAAGTCTTAAGGAATCCTTGTCTTGAAATGCTTATTATCCTTAATTACACAATCAGATGCCCATACCTGATTCCCTAGTTCTTCTTAGCCTCTACCCACATCCTCATAAGTACTTCCAAATTGATTTTGTTCTAATAAGCCCTTCCTAAACAAACATTTCCGCTATAATCATGAACTCTTGGGTTGAAGCAATATCACTAGCGGAAAAAAGTAGACTAACTAATGGTAAACAGGAATCATATCTCTCACATACTTATTCTAATGTGAGCATCATACGTGTGCATACATATACAGACATCAACATGATCACAGGGTCAAGCATGTGCTTACATACATCAACATATGCTCATAATCATAGCTTGAGAGAATAACGGCATAATCATAAGGAATGGGGCTTTCATGAGAATAATCTATGGGGTATAAACATGGTGTTCATAAGTGTAGCAATTCTTATAACATACTTGGAGACTGGAAGCTTGGACGGGACGTGGTGGTTTTCATGAAAATAATTTCCTTAAAAATCCTTCTAAAACTAAAAATTTTCCTTTGCAATAATTTGAGTCTACGAGAAAGTACACCTACTCTGATACCACTATGTGACACCCTTAACTTGCATAAACATAAACATAGGGTAGGCAGTCATATTTCTTGATATATTTTTCTTTTTGTTGATATATATATATACATATACATATTTATGTGATAAATATAACTCTTATACTTTTTGAAGAATAAAAGGTATAGGTATATATATAACTTTGTTATGAGAATCTAAGATGAAAATTCCAAAAATACACATTTACAGCCCCATGGCTTCACTTGGTTACAAAATTAGAATTCAGAGTCAAGGGAAACGAGGTTTTTCATTCATAAAGGAAAGATAAGGATATCTAAATTTGTCAATACATAAAATGTAACATAAACCACAAAATAGTGTCTTAAACAAGCTTTCTCATAACATTTAGATTTTAACTTTCAAAAACTTGTTTTCGATAAAGGAAAGAAAGACTAATTGTCGATTTATGAAAATATCTTCTTTTTTTTTTAAGGAGCCACCACGTTCCACGTCCGTCCTCCAATCTCCTCATTCGCTATCACTTGGGGGAAAAAATATGGGATGAGATTCTTACAAGTCTCAGTAAGTACAAGAGAACCATCATATATATTTAAATAAGTCATGACATAACATAACATAACATACGGAGACATGAGAGGTTCCACCAACTTGTAGAGGTAAGAACCCTCGTGTGTAGCGCTACCGAGCTCTGGTCCCGAAACTTACATGAACATAACATAACATGAGGGACCACATGATATAAATTCATAGTGATGCTTAAACATCATAAATAGTTCATAGTGTACTTACCTCAACTTGGTAGGATGATATTCGAATATTTATGGCTTCACACCTTATTGGGTTTGCTTTTCTGCATACAAAATATGTATTTTTGTGAACTAAACCTCAAATAATCTTACATAGGATTGTAGTAATTAGATAAGGGGTTGATATGTGAAATATCATGGAAAAAGGGATTGCCACGCGCCCTCACGAGCCCCAAGGAGAGGTGGCATGTATTTGCACACGTTAGAGGCAGATTTGATACCCTTTCGTATTTTTGTCGTATCTCCATCATTTTAACTCCAAATCGACTTCCATTTGAACCTACAGACTCCTATTTCAGTCCTATATATGAATATGGAAAGAAATCAGACCTACCTTTTAGATTGATGGAATGTTACAACTGTTCTTTGTGGCTATCTGCTTTTCGCCAAGCCTTTGCCTTTCCTTCGCTTTCTTCCTTGATTCTCACGAACTTCCTCTCCTTCTTTTTACAGAAATTCCCCCTAACAATCAAGATCTTATTTTTCTCTAAAAGTACTCTCAAATTGGCATGGATTTGGCTCACAAATCTTGAAATGGCTTGGAAGGTTAGATTTCAAGCCTATTTATAAAATTATCCATCAAATCATAGCATGCCATGTGCCACCTTAATTATTTGGGATTCATCATTACTTCCATGTGTTACCATCCAAATGGTGACATGTGTCCCAAACTTCGAGGTTAAGTAATGGCTTGGAGAAGACTTATCCATGTGCTTCCATTCAAATAATGCCATGTGTCCCATAATCATTACTTCCATGTGTGTTCTCCAAATGGTGCCATGTGTCCTATAATCATTACTTCCATGCGTGGCCAATGAAAGCTTTTCATGTACCCAAATCAAATCTTGACATGTGTCTTAAGCTACATGTAAATAAGCTTTGAGATCCAAAGTAGAGTTTAAGACTTATTTGAAATCTGAACCAATAGATTTGTGCCACGTCATCGTTGATCTTATCTTCAAACACCCAATAGAATGCTTCCACCTCACAAGGACACTTTGAGGGTGTTGATTGGCTAATCCTTGATATTTTCAGATAGTATACCAATATTACACATGTGTTTGAGTTTTTTCAAAAAATACACTTTTACCTGGACTTAATAATTACAATTTTGCCACTAGTTCAAAAACTAAGTTTTTGTCTTAGGACTTTCGTAACCCCTTGAAAATGTCTCATTTCGTCATATATCTGAACTTAAAGATCCCTGGCTTATATCACAATTTAAAGTTCTTGGATATTGCATACTGAGAAAGAAAAGAAGCAACAATCTCGAGTGTTAGAACAGCCCACACAACCCATTTGGAATATAAAATATGTTTAAATATGTTTGATTGTTGAAGTATTTTATTGTGCGTGTTGGTATTTATTTTTATTTGTTTACGAAAATTGTATTTATATTTTAAAGGCCTAATCAAGCACTTCTCGACAGTCAAAGGCATCGAAACCTAGACCCCATCCAGGGCATCCATATTATTTTAATACTTTATATCAACAGAGCATAGTCGTCCTCTGAGATGGGTCAGGGTTGTAATCGTGGGTTACAATGACACTCGGTAATGGGGGTCGGGGTGTCACAAGGTGGTATCAAAACGAGGTTAGGGGAAGGAAAATGTGTCACTGGGCTGGTAAAATTCGATGATCTTGAGATAAGGGTGTTGGAATTATGAGTGCATACCTGGAATGAGGTAGGTCATAACTGGAAATGAAATAAATCCCCAATATAAGCATGTGTCATGACATAGACTTGTTTAGGAAAATGTACTTCCCAAGATAGCAAGGAGTGAGCTGTGTCTCTCGGATTTGGGCCTTTGTTGGAGGGGAGGGGGGGAAGTGATTTATTTGGGTTATGGACCTGATCTCTAGCTTTGTGTATGCAGATTACCCTCATGGATTTTGAAAGACTAAGTGTGCCAGACCCTAAACCCTTATTTCTACTCCTAAGCCTACTATTTTGGAAATGGGAATCTGAGTTGCTCACTCAAATAGGAGGTGGACAACAAGAGAATGAGGGGGTTATTAGCTTCTTATGTTGCATAAACCAAATATTCTGAAACACAATACAAGCAACCATATGGGGATTACCAGAGAAACAGGTCTTATTTGCAAGAAAACACATGAACGAAGTATGGAGGCAGCTGACAGATGGTTGGGTATGGGATATAAATTTCCTCTTTAATTATGGAAGGTTCATTCGGGCAATCAAGTGCCAGGCTAACGAATGGGACCCAAGCATATCGCCCCATGATGTGACAGAGATCGGAGTATTTCCCACCACACTACGAGCTAAGGCAGTTATATGGGGACCTGGGGAGGAAGCACTAAGAGGAACTTGACCATCTTAGTCGATAAAGCCATGTCATGAGCCGTGGGGGATGGCGCCAGTCACCATTTAATCGATGGTGTCAGGCTGACCTCAGGGATATTAAATAGTAGGCATACCGCCAAATTTTGATTTGTATAGTTGACAGGATGTCATTGTAGCGTGGAAGACTTAACTTAACCTGTATAATGTACTAGTGTAACGAGTGGTGTTGCTACCATAATGTAAATTCTAGGTTATGTGAAATAAATAATGATTGCTTTTATGTTCAGTAAATTTCTGTTGTTATACCTTGGTAATGTAATTAAGAAAAAGGGAGTGTTGTGGTGTGCAGATGGCACCTGTGACACGATGAAATGCTCGTATGTCAAATGCCTCCCAATCAGGAAGTGTTATGCAGAGATCCTCGACAAAAATGACAGAACACTCCGAAGAAGCTTAAAGTCGTCGTGTGAGGGAAGAACCACCCAATGATTGACGAGTAGACATAAACGCGGCTACTAGCTAAAAGGATTCATGGACTTGCGGCCTCCATCGTTCAAGGGCCAACTTGAAGCTGACCCGAGTGTGGCCGAGTATTGGTTAGAGGATGTTTGTTAGTTTTTAGAATATATAAACTGCTCGAAAAGGTAGTGGGTCAGGTGCACTACCTTCATGTTGGCTAAGCAAGCCAGACTGTGGTGGTGGTCTAAGGCCGAGACGTTAATCGAACAGAATGCTCGATTGGCAGGGCCTAGGGAACAACCATGTCCAGTTGATTGGGGGGACTTTATGGGGTTGAAGCAGCTGTCTCATTTAATAGTGTCACAATATGAGGATGAATTTGTAAAGTTATTGAAGTACATGCCAACCTACATGTTAATGGAAGCCAACAAAACAAAACGGTTTATTCAAGGTCTATGCCCTTAGATGCGACGAGGGATGAGTTATGTAGAAACGAACATCATTCGAGATGCAATCATAAAAGCAGTGAATATTGAGAAGAAACTAATGAATTATGGAGAGATTACTCAGGGGGAAAGAAGTAACTGATGATGGGAAAAAGAGGCCCACGACGAGGTAGGGATATCAATTTGTCTATCCAGAGGCAAGCAAATTTAAGAAAGAAACGAAAGTATGCCCTGATTGCCACAAACCTCACCTATGGAACTCTCTGTGTAAGGATGCCAGAATAGCGAAGGGATGCTATAATTGTAGTGAAATGGGACACATTGCAAGAAATTGCCTAAAAAGGACATAAATGACCGCGACCACGCCTATTCCACTAACAAGTAGCACCCAGAGGTATCCGGTGGTGTGATTTAACTATAATGCGCCAGGGCATCCGGCTTCTCGATGCTCGCAGCGTGATAAGGTCGAGCAGGTGAGGCAGACTAGAGGAAAGGTACCAGTGGCTACTAGAAGGGTGTTCAACCTAACAAAGACTGACGCATTAGAAGACCCACAAGTAATTAAAGGTATGCTTCTGGTTCAAAATACATACATGCTTGCATTAATAGACTCAGGGGCTACACACTCTTTTATATCATATGTCGCAGTAGATTCCACAAATTTAAGTACCAAGGAGTCATGTGTTCCTATGAGCATGCAAACTCTGATGGGGACTTAGTCTCATTCGCACCCCATGGTGCCAGGGTGCCCGATTTTAATAAAAGAAATTGTGTTTCTAGTGGATTTGAATTTGTTGGGGATTTGGAATTTTGATATGATACTAGGAATGGACTTCTTGTTTCGATATCAGGCTTAATTAGACTGTGGGAAATGAATAGTTAAGTTGATAGGGCCTAACAGACAGGTTAGAAAGTTTGTTAGAGCCCAAGTAAGGCAACCTTTAAAGATTATATCCGCTTTGGGAGCTAAGAAAGGTTTGGATAAGGGAGCTCTAGGATATGTGGTGCAAGTGGTGGCCAGTAAAAAACCTCAGGAGAAAGTGGAGGCTGTGGAAGTTGTAAGAGAATACCTGGATGTGTTTCCAGAGGATTTACCAGGTCTGCCTCTAGATAGGGAAATTGAGTTTACTATTGACTTGATTCTCGAAGCCTAATCAAACCCTATATCTATTTCACCCTATAGAATGGCATCAGCTGAGCTATAGGAACTCAAAACACAACTATAAGATTTGTTGACAAAGCTTCATTCGCCATAGTGTGTCACCTTGGGGTGCACATGTGCTATTTGTGCAGAAAAAGGATAGAAGTTTGAGGATGTGTATTGATTATCAAGCCATAAACAAGGTGGCTATTAAGAACAAGTATTTGTTACCCATGATAGATGACTTGTTTGATCAATTGCAAGGGGCCTGAATATTCTCTAAGATTGATTTGCGGTCGGGTACTACCAATTGAAGATAAAAGAAGAAGATATTCCTAAAACGATGTTTCAGTCACAGTATGGTCACAATGAGTACCTTGTGATGCCGTTTGGTTTACCCTATGCATTGGTGGCATTTATGGATTTGATGAATCGGACGTTTTGATTGTAGCTAGATAAATTTATCATTCTGTTTATTGATGATATATTAATATACTCACCAAGTGAGGAAGCTCATCATGAACATTTGAGAATTAATTTGTCCACACTAAGGGACCATAAGTTGTATGCAAAATTTAGTAAGTGTGATTTTTAGTTGAAGGAAGTTGTCTTTCTGGGACATATAATTTCAGGGCAAGGCATATTAGTGGATCCTCTTGCGAAAGTAAAGGTAGTAAAAGAATGGCCATAACCTACTACTGTTTCCGAAGTAAGAAGTTTCCTTGGATTAGTAGGATATTATCATAAGTTCATTGAGAAATTTTTTAGTATTGCCACTCCATTGACTCAGTTAACTCGAAAAAGGGTCAAGTTTGTTTGGAATAAGCATTGTGAAAAAAGCTTTTAGGAACTTAAATGCAAACTGACAACAGCATCTATTCTAAAGATACCTGAAGGTTCCAGAGGATACGAGGTATATACGGATGCCTTGAGAATAGGGTTAGGATGTGTGATGATTCACCATGGGAAGGTGAACGCTTATGGGTCTCAACAATTATGCCCTCATGAAAAGAATTACCCAGTGCATGACTTGGAATTAGCAGCTATGGTACATGCCCAGAAGCTGTGGTGACATTATCTGTATGAAGAAAAATTTATTATATATGTGGATCATTAGAGTTTAAAGTATATTTTCTCCCAACGAGATTTGAACCTTTGCTAGCATCGGTGGATGGAACTTCAAAAGGATTACGACTATACCAATCTGGGCGAGCGAATGTGGTGGCAGATGCACTAAGTTAGAAGAGTTTTATGTTGGGAGCTTGTCAGGCTATCCATTTACAAACCTTGACTAAGGAATTTGTAGGACTGACTCTCAACGCAAAATCGTATGATAAAACAACATTTGTAGTAGAGATACAATTGCAAGTAAGCATATGGGATGAAATTAAACAGACTACTGCTAAGGAAGATAATTTGGAACAATGGATAACTGTGAATAAACAACCCAAGCAACCAAAATTTGAGTAGCCTAATAAAATACTCTGAATAAATGGACGGGTATATGTGTCAGCCTTTGGGAAGCTACAACGGGAAATTCTGAGCGAGGCACATCAGACATCATATACGGTACACCCAGGAGCCACCAATATGTATCGGGATCTACAAGAAGTGTACTGGTGGCCTGAAATGAAAAAAGACGTAGCTGAGTTTGTGAGTAAATGTGACACTTGCCAACCGATGAAAGCGAAACATCAAAAGCCATTAGCAAGCCTACGATCATTGGAGATTCCTAAGTGGAAATGAGAACATGTGACAATAGACTTTATCGTGGGACTACCTCGGACTTCGAGAAAGGTTGACGACATTTGGGTGGTTGTGGATCGGTTAACAAAGTCAGGGCATTTCCTACTTGTGAAAAGTATTATAGGCATGGAGTAGCTTGCCCGACTCTATATTCAAGAAATTGTCCAATTGCTCGAAGTTCCAGTAAGTATTGTATCCGATAGAGATAATAGGTTTGTGTCCAAATTTCGGAGAGCGATGTAGGACGAATTGAGAACCCAACTGAACTTTAATGCAGCCTATCACCCCCAGACAAATGGTCAAACAGAATGGATCAATCAAATTCTGGAATACATGCTTAGGGCATGTGTACGAGATTTTGGGGGTAGTTGGGATGAATACTTAAGTTTGGCAGAATTTGCCTATAATAATAGCTATCAGGCAAGCATAGGGATGGCACCCTACGAAGCATTATATGGAAGACAGTGTCGATCACCAATATGTTGGCTTGAGGTAGGGGAGAAACAACTTGCTCAAACGAATTGTGGATAAAGCCACACAGCAAATAGAGGTGGTTCATAAGAGCATGAAGGTAGCTCAAGATCGACAGAAAAAATATGCGGACCGTGGAACCCAGGCTTTGGAGTTTGTTGTAGAAGATTTGGAATACATTCGGGTTACCCCAATATGTCCTGCATTTAGACATCAGCGAAGAGGAAAATTGGGACCTCAATATCTAGGGCCATATCAATCGAGTTGGACCACGTGCTTATCGACTAGAGTTGCCAGAAGCATTGGTAAGACTGCATGATGTATTTCATGTTTCTCAATTGCGAAAACACATAATCCAGACATTGAGGTGCACGAAGAGGACGTTGAACTCCAACATAATGTGACCTTCGAGGAACAACCTGTGCAAGTGTTAGAGCGTCAAGATCACTAGTTAAGATATAAAACTCTTCCTATGGTAAAAATGCAGTGGAATCAGCACTCGAAACAAGAGTTGACTTGGGAAATGGAAGAAGAAATACGTAAGAAATATCCTTATCTGTTTGAAAATTGTAATTGGCACTAGAGGTCTAGGGTGATATAATGAAGTGTACAAAATTTTGAGAATGAAATTTTATAAGCAAGGGAGACTGTAACATCCCTAATTTTGGGAAACAATTGATTATTGGATTTATGGTGATTTATATGTGATTATTGGTTAATTGTGAGATTAAAATTAATTATTTTTGATATATTAAAGAATAGTGGCTTTGAGGAATTTAATTGAGGGCATTAAAATTATTATGTGGAAAATGAGAGAGATGAATGGAAATTTGTGAAATTAATAAAGCTAAAAAATTAGGCAATTATTTGTAAATTTTGAGCAAGCAAACAAGAAGGATGGTGGCAGCCAAGTGGTTGCATGCGCAAGTGATGAGAAGGAGGTCTAGGGATCAACTCTCGCAAGTGCAATGCTCGAATTATTTTTTGTTTAAGTAAGGATAGGTTGAATTATAAGTTAAATTTAAAGGTTGCTTGTAATTACTTGAAGGTGCAAGTAGGCGGTGTGGTGCTCACACGCAAGGCTGGCTAGTTGGTGTTGGGATCGATCCATGGGCAGTGCACTAGAAGGGTTGAATTTCTAGAGAAATGGCTGAAATTTTCCAACAAGAAGAAGGCCCCAAAATGATGTCCTTTGGAGCCTGAATTGGGGCCAAATGGCTGCACACGTCAGCAGCTAAAAGCTTGAGCAACCCCTTGCCTTCCAGCTTCCATTCTGTAATTAATTTCCAACCACCCACCCCTTTTCTTTTGTTGCACGTGGCAGCCCCTGGAGGACCCTTGGCCACCAAGTTAATTCTCCAACTTGCTAGATTCATTTCACCCATCTATAAATAGTTGTTTTCACCGTTGTTATTCGTCATAAACACAGAAAATTATGTTGACACTCTGCCCAATTTTATACATGAAATAAACAGGTAAGTGGGGGACATTTTGAAAATAATTTAATAATATTTGTTGGGTTATTTTTGTGATTAATTATACTAATTTAATAATAATTTTAATTAGTAATTTTGGGACACAACGTCGACAACATTAGTAGTTGAGTGGGATACCAACCATAGAACGACAAACGAGTTTCGGTAAGGATTTAATGTGTTTTGTGTAAATTACTTTTATCATGACTTGCATAAAAGGTTGAGGGAGTGTCTAGGCATGGGGCAATGGGTTTTTGACAGTGGGAGTCTCGAGATAGGGTCTTAGAAGGAATCACTAAGGGCCACCTAGAGTCTGAGATAGGTGAGGTGGACGGGCCTGCATGCACAATGTACTTCATTTTTATGTGGACAGGCCTACATGCACAATGTATTTCATTTTTATCTATGATGTCATGTTCATTAATTTACTACATTAAACCCTTTACCCCACTAACCCAACAGATGGCTTCGGGGTCTAAGAAAAGGAAAGGGATGTTGATAAAAGAGACATTGGTTAATAGTGATTGCAGACAATAAGGATGTGGGTCGTGTTTCTATATCGTTTTTGTAATATATATATATATATATATATATGCCCTATATACGACTACGGCAGACGGCTATGGTTTAAATAAAATTTGACTAAGATCAAATTAAGGTTATTGCTATGAGTAACTTAGGGCGTGTGTTTTGTTTGGAATTTGAACCAGTTAGTTGTGGTCGAGATATAAAATATGTTTGATTGTTGTAGTATTTTATTAAGCAGGTTGGTATTTATTTTTATTTGTTTACGGAAATTGGATTTAAATTTTAAAGGCCTAAACGAACACGAGAATCGGGTGAATTTTCGTTACCTATGTATTTTAAACCCTAGTTTTTAACAGTTAAAGGCGGCGAAGCTGGATCCCATCTAGGGCGCCCATATTATTTTATTACTTTATGTTGGCAGGGCATAGCCGTCCTCCAAGATGGGCCAAGGTTATAATCGTGGGCTATAGTGACACCTGATAATGGGGGTTGGGGCGTCACATCCAACTATCTTGAGGGAAACTTCGGAGGGAACCAGCTACTAAACAGTTCAATTAGTCTTTCGCCCCTATACCCAAGTCAGACGAAAGATTTGCACATTAGTATCACTGCGGGCCTCCACCAGAGTTTCCTCTGGCTTTGCCCCGCTCAGGCATAGTTCACCATCTTTCTGGTCCCGGTAGGCATGCTCGCACTCGAACCCATCTCATAAGATCAAGGTATGCTCTCGATTGGCCCCTATTTTATCCTTTCTTGTTGACTAGGCGCAATCAACTTTTACTCAAGGAAGGAATATGGTGAATAACATCCACTTGGCTCAAGAATTATTGAGGAATAGGAAAAGAGTCTCTTCCATGTGGTTGGTCAAAATGGATTTAAGAAAAGCTTATGATTCTGCTAGTTAGAGTTTCCTGCATAGCATCCTTATCGGTTTGGGCTTTCTTAACAGATTTATTGATTGGATTATGGAATATGTGACTTCCCAATTTACTCCTTTGTTATTAATGGCAACCTTTGTGATTTCTTTAAGGATAAAAGGGGCTTTAGATAAGAAGATCCTATATCCCTATTCTTATTTGTTTTATGCTTGGAATATTTTTCAAGATCTCTGAATCTAGCTACCAGGGACTCTTATTTCAATTTTCATCCCAAGTGTGAAAAGCTTAAAATCTCTCATTTAGCCTTCGTGGACGATTTAATGTTGATGGCCAAGGGAGACGTTTTGGTTAAAATTATGTTAAGACTGTTAGTATACTTTTGGGGACATTTCCAACCTTCAGGTTAATGAGCTTAAATCCAGCATGTTTACTACTGGGTTGTATGGATGCGATCTGGAGAATATCAAGGTTGTTGCTAAGTTTCCGCTTGGGGTGATGTCTTTCCGCTGCTTAAGGGTGTCTTTGGTTTCTGACAGACTAAAGGTTATTCACTATGCTCCCATCATTGATAAAATTTCATCTTATATTAGCATGTGGAAATGTGCTTCGTTGTCATATGCAAGTAGGACGGAGCTAATTAGATCTATCATTCAAGGGGTGGAATGTTTTTGGTTCTTGGTGTTACCTATTCCTTTGGCTGTTTTAAAGAAAATTATTCGAATGTTCAAGGTCTTTCTTTGGAATTCCCAACATTCCCTAGTTGCTTGAAGAGATATTTGCTTGCGTAAAGTAGAGGGTGGGCTCGATTTGAAAGACTTGCGATGCTGGAACTCAGTTCTCCTCATCAAGACTCTATGGAATTTCCACCAAGAAAAAGATTCCTTATGGATTCATTGGATCACCATGTTTACATTAATGAAGGTTCAATCTCAACAAGGGCCTATAAGAAGGCAGATTCTCTGCTTCTCAAGCATATCCTTACATTGCGAGATCATTTATGCTAATCAGAAGGGTCAGTTGCGTCTGTTATTAATCTCCTATCTAGCAGAGACCAAGGAGGGTCTCTTTGCCTTGATAAAGTCTATGATTTTTTTCGTTCGAAAGGTGCAGCTAAAGCCTAGGCGAATGCTGTGTGGGACTCAACGATTATGCCCAAGCCTTTTTTTTATTATTATTAAAGGGTAAATATGTATAAATGATCAAAAAACTGTACAAGTACACTAGGCAGACCCAGGCGCAACGAAGGAAAATGACATCTAAAGACCCATAGCTAGGGTCTCAAAAAGAGATAAAACATATGGACACAAAGAAAAGATAACTCTATATATATTTGTTTTGACACTAAAAATAATGGACTCCACTGATGGAGCATCACCCTAAAAAATATGACGGTTCCTTGTTGTCCATAAGTGGTAAACAACATTAGCAAAAGCAATTCTCTTGGCCTTATTAAGCCATGAAAACCTATGTGCCTTCTTTTTAAGCCATTTAAGCCCACTAGCCAGCAAAGACATTGGTGACATTGGTTTACGAATGCCAATCCAGCACCTAATCCACCCCTAAATTTCTACACTGACTGAACAGTTAAAGAAAAGATGCAAAGATGACTCCTCGAGATTTCCACAAAGGCCACAGCATCTATCGGTGCCTAAGAAATGCAGTTTGTCCCTCGTTTGAAGCTTGCCTTTGACACCTAGCCACAATATGAACGCGTGTTTAGGCATAATTGTCGAGTCCCACACAATATTTGCCCAAACTTTAGCTGCACCTTTCAGACGAAAAAATTCATAAACTTTATTAAGACAAAGAGATCCTCCATTGTCCCAGCTAGACAGCAGATTGATTGCAGTAGAAATTGACCCTTCTAATTGGCATAAATTATCTCTCAATGAAAGAATACGCTTGAGAAGCAGATAATCCTCTTTTCTAACGGACCCATAAGGAATACTTCTCTTGATGAAAATTTCATAGAGCCTTAATAAGGAGAACCGAGTTCCAGCACCGCAAGTCCTTTAAGTCAAGCCCACCATCTGATTTTCGCAAGCAAATATCCCTCTAAGTAACCAGGGAATGCTCAGAATTCCAAAGAAAAGCCCTACACATCTAAATAATTTTCTCCAAAATAGCCGATGGAACAGGTAACATTGAGAGCCAAAAACATTCCACCCCTTGAATGATAGATTTAATCAGCTCCATCCTACCTACATATAACAATGAAGCACACTTCCATGAACTAATATAATTCGAAATTTTATCAATGATAGGAGCATAGTGAATAACCTTTAATTTCTCAGCACCCAAAGGCACCCATAAGTAACAGAAAGGCATCACCCCAAGTGAAAACTTAGCAACAACCTTAATAACCTCCAGATCAAAGCCATACAAACTAGTTGTAAACATGTTAGATTTAAGTTCATTAACCCGTAGGCCAGAAATATTCCCAAAACTAGACAAGCAGTCCAACACAATTTTAACATTCACCCCTAGCCATCAACATTAGATCGTCTGTAAACGCTAAATGGGAAACTTTAAGCCTTCCACACTTGGGATGAAAATTAAAATCAGTTACCACAGTAGTTAAATTCAGAGATCTTGAAAAATATTTCAAGCATAACACAAATAAGAACGGGGATATGGAATCTCCTTGTCTTAAGCCTCTTTTTCCCATAAAGAAACCACAGGTTGCCATTAATAACAAGAGAGTAAGAGAGGGAAGTCACACATTTCATAATCCAACCAACAAATTTGCTAGGAAAGCCCAAACTAACAAGAATTGTAACACCCCCTCTCCTAGAACTGCCCGAGAAGAGGTGCTATGGGGAAAATAAAATAAACTAACTGATAATCTGAAATCTGATACCATGACTGAACATCTCAATCAACTAGAATAAAATCTCTGGCTCAATACAAACTGAAAAGTATAAACTCTGACTAAGGGACAATCCCTCAACTGAAATGTAAATAGATCTAAACTGACAAAACGCTACAAAACTCAACAGACTCCCAGACATCTTTTATCTTGAGCGGCTCCACGTACACATACTATAGACCACTGCTGCTAGGCCCCATATTTGGTACTCTCTTGCTAGAACCTGGAGGGGTGAAGAGTACAAGGTGAGCTATAAAGCTCAGCAAGTAATAAGCTGGAAAGAATAACTGAACCTGAATCGAAGAATATCGATACTGATAAATAACTCACTGAACTTGTACTGTATAATCACTGTCTGATTGCATTCATAAAAGTGTAATGCACATAAACTGTAAACTAAATGCAGGTATGCAACTTTGGCTCATAGGCCCACATAATCTGATAAAACATACTTGACTGATCTGAATCCTGTAAACAGAAAAAACGGTAAGCACATACTGTGGGCAATATGGCCCTAGCCCCCTGGTGGCCCCCAGGCAGGCAACTCATAAACTGAGTTGAAACTAAAACTGATGGGATCCCCACGGACAAGCCGCCTAGTGCGTATAATGCAATGCAATGCTCACATAAATGCTGGCACACGATATGTAGTGCTCCATATAAAGTCATGCTCAATGCTCATACCAAAATATATGCACATAATCGCACAAAACAATGTTGATCATGTCATAACAAAATAATGCTAAACATGTGTAACGACCCGCTCCCACCTACGAGCGTCACCGGTAAATAATCGACCGGATTACTCACCCGACGAATCACCGCTGAAGGGTTGGACTATGTTTCAACAGGAAATGCCCTAGGTGGGAACTAAGTTTCGTCCTTCCCTTCGCTCCACTCAGGAATCAATCCCAACTCAATCAAGAAAACACAGCAGATCGAGACCCGAAACCCGAGTGAGCTTCACCTCTCTTCAGCTCGCCCATAGCAAGCCAGAGGTGACCCAGGCACAAAGCTAGCATACAAACACTTCGCTGAGTATTGAGGATTTATGAGAACGTACCTCACTGATCTTTACTTGGTCCGAAACTCATCTTGGCCAACTAAGCCATATCCAATGACAATTTCACAATCATTTGTCACGCTATGATGATTACAGCAATTAAATACATCCAGTGCTCAATATCGCTTACACTCAATTACATGAATACGTATAAAAATTTACAAGGTAATACACAACAACACATCTCAGGCAACAAAGTTAATTGTCACAACAGCCTCCCGACGCCATCCCTGCTAGCCTCTGAACTTGCAATATCTACACATGAGGTAAAACCTCATGAGTCATAAAGACTCAGTAAGAGTGCAATGCATGTAAATATGAATATAAAGATGATTATGTATGCCCATTGCATGCAAATGAGGCTAGGCTCACTTATCCTCACAACCCACTAAGGTTTGAGGCATCAACCTATCAGCCCCCATCACACTAGTCCTCCATACGGCCATAGGTCCACTAGGTCTTACATCACACAAGTTAACCACTAGATCTTGCAACACACAAGATAACCACTACATACAAATGCAACATAAAATCATTATCAAACACATTTACAACCTTGCAAGGCCGCCTCCACATAGGGTCGTCCCTTACCTGGCTCGAAGCCTCTTCTTTGCCTCGGCACGAACACTAGCCTGAATCTCAAGTTCCTCTAGGATCACGGCCTTCCCGGTCGAACCTAGAGGCAAACACACAAAAACCAACCATACATCAGACACTAACCGATGTCTTTGCTTTTGCTTACACTACAAAATCACTCATCAACACTATCTCCAAACAACCAACCACGGCATAAACCAGCTGTCAATAATTTCCAACAACCTCAACCCAAGGGTTTAATTCAACAAATAATTATTCTACATTAAGTCGTTTAATGCAAATAATTTGGGAAGGAAACATTAATTTACCTCGACTCATTTGGAGAGAAAATTCGAAAACGCCCACACCGACGTTGCCTCCAGAGCTGCCATTTGCGCCCAAAATCCCATTTCAAACTTTCGACACAAACTTCAAGCCCCAAATTTATTTCCAGAACTTTCCCCCATTTTTCTAGAATTTATTCTATTTTTTTCCATATTTTTCTTTTTCTTTTTTTTCTTTCTTCCTCCCATTTTTTTCCTTCCCGCGTGCGCTGGCTCCTGTTCACCATCTTCTTCCTCGCGCACAGCAGCCAGCCACCAACGCTCGGCCAGCTGGCCGCCGCTGCTGCCCGCGGCCACAGGCTGGCCATCACCTCTGCCGCGATCTGCAGCTCCCGGAACCAGCCTCTTCGCGCCTTAGCCGCTACCACCGTGAGCAGCCATGGCGGCCTCCCAGGCGAGTTGCAGCTCCCGCAAAAGCCATGGCTGATCAGCCTTCTTCAACCGCCTCGCGTGCCACCTCGTGCATCCGCCTCAGCCACGACCGTCCGCCGCCTCTAGCTGTGCCGCTCTAGCTTCGCCCGATCGCTGGCCATTGAAGCTTCAATCGTCGGCCATGGCAGCTTCTGCCATGGCCGATCTTCACTCTCCCTCACAAAGCTCTCTCTCTCTCTCTCTCTCTCATTCTCTCTCCCGCGGCTCACTCTCACGCTTTCGCGATCTCTCTCTCTCGCACGCGGATTGGCCACTCGGCCATGCTATCTCTCGGATGCTCTGTCCTCTCATTTCAAATTTACAGAGACATTTTTGCTAGGAAGCTTCCTTGAAGCTTCCTGACACGGCTATATATATATATATATACATAATTACAATTTAACCCACTAATTTTTCCATAATTTCACTTAGGAAAATTTGGATAATTGCATTTGAGGATTTCTATAATAACCCTTGGGCCCTCTCAAAGCTTAAATTAATTATAGTTAATCCACTCCCAACTTGATTTCTTTGAAAATTAGTATTCGAGTTTTACTCGAAAATACTGACTTCGTCCCTGCACCTGCACGGGACTTTTATTCGACTCGAAAGCGTTTAAGGGTTGCCTTACTTACAAAATCGGAACACTCCTAGGATCCCCTCACCTTCCCGGAGGTCCTCTATGACCATTCGGTACTAGCACATTTTCAAGCCTATACAGAATTTATTTCAAAAATTATTCCCAATCGTACTACTTCCAGCATCATAAAGCTCAACTCAAGACGCTCATCAATCTCTTGCCTCTTCCCTAGACATCCAAGTCCCGAGGCACTTCCAGCTGCCAATTTGACAAATTTCATTAATTAATTTCTCGAAATTGACTTTCAGGCTTCTCGGACTTCCGAGGTCCCTTCCAATAATCGAAATTTATTTATTTTTCAATACCATGTAATACTGGGTATTACAACATGATATGATCTTCATCTATATATTGGAATACAAAGATTCAATGAATTTTGATTTACGGTATGGGCATGATTAACTTGTTATATTATGGCATATAAAGTCATTACTAGATGTTATTGAATAATTTAACTTAATTAAAACTTGAATTAAATTATTCTGGAAGTTCAATTAGGTTTCTGAAAAAGCTATTTAGATATCAAGAAGGATATCCGAATATGATGAAATACATCAGGATATGAAGGAGGCTCATCCGGATACATTGACGCTCAAATAAGAAGCTGTTCGGATATGCTAAAATATATTCAGATAGAAACTATGACATCTGGATATGATATTAGTCATCCAGATACACTGGAAGCACAAAGAACGAGTTATTCAGATATGCTGGATAGTATTCGGATATGGACTAGGACATCCGGATATGATTATGGCCATCCGGATATCTCACTGAGGCATTTGGATATAACTGGGGACTATTCGAATGAAAAATTCAACTTTTGAGGAAGGCATCCAGATTTCAGGCGAGACATCCGGATATTATCTTGACCTTTCCGGATGTATAAACAAATCATCCGGATATCGTACTCAAAGAACTTTAGATACATCTGGATACGATACAAGGTATCCAGATATTAGAACTTAGAGTAATAGAACTTGCAATCCAAAATGGATGAGGATTAATAGAACTTGTAATCCAAAATGGATAAGGATTAGTGGAACTTGCTCATAACTTCACTGTTATACGCATATATATATACGTCTCTTCTTAATGATATAAATCTGAAAACTATAACGAAGAACTGGAATAATCTTAAATCAAAAACTGATATGAACTCTTAATGGAATGAATTACAGAAAGAATACTTGCCTGATAGAACTCTCTGATCGAACCCTGGAGCGATCCTGAAGACTCTAGCAAGCCTTTGCTATCTCTTGCCCTCTTGGTTCTTCACATGGTATGAAGAAAAACTAAGCTAATGGACTCTATATATAGAGGTATAAAGACCCTAGATCCAACTCCTTTTGTAACATGTATTCCTTCTCCTAATATAACTAGGAGACTTTAAACCAAAACCATCTCATACATGGATTCTCATTCTCCTTTAAATACATAATCTCACTTAATTAATAATAATACAAAAATTATTATTAAAACTCTGAAATAATAATAAAAATCTAGAATTACCTTATTACCCTTGCATTTAATTTTCACAATAAATAAATGCCATTAAATGCTATATAAAAATCCTAGATCCTACTCCCTTCTAACATGGATTCTTTGTCCTAATATAACTAGGAGACTTTAACCCAAAACCATCTCACATATGAATATCTTATAACTAGGAGACTTTAAACTAAAACCATCTCACTTATGGATTATCTTAATCCCTTAATCAATATAACTTTAATTAACAATTAAATTCTAATAACAAATTTCTAAATGACCTTCATGTCATAGCATTTAATTTCCACAAGAAATAACTTGAATTAAATGCTCTTTAAATGCTATTTAGAAACTAATCTCTCCATTAAAAATCTAAATTGCCACCTTGGCAAATTCCTTTAACTTCACATTAAAAAGAAATAAATGCTATTCTTTTCCTTCAAAATCTCTAAATTACCACATTAAATAATTAATTGGCAAAATCTCTTAAAATACTTCAACAATTAATTAAATCATTCTTGAATAAATACTGAGCCCTCTAATGGGTCGTTACAATTTCTCCCCTCCTTAAAAGAATTTGGTCCTCCAAATTCATACCTGGTTACTCAAATAATCGAGGGTTAAAGACACCTCAGCTCTTCTTCTAATTCTTCACATTACCTCTTCAGACAAGTGTCACTACCATTGCACTTTCATGAGAGGAATTGGTCGGTTCCTCAAAGTCTTCTCTTTATGCTTTAGAAATTGATAGGCATCTCTTCATAAGATACGTCTTCTTTAACTCCAAGAGTCTGAAAATCAATTACGTGCTAAGGATCTGGCACATACTTCCTCACCATCAAAATGTGAAACACATTATGAACATGTGACAACTGAGGTGGTAAAACTAACTCATATGCCAAAGTCCCTATCCTTCTCCAAAATCTCAAATGGACCAATGTAACAGGGACTAGGCTTCCCTATTACGCTAAATCTTCGAACTCCTTTAATAGGTATGACTCTCAACCAAACATGGTCACCTACCTCAAACTTGAGGTCTCATCGTCTCTTATTTGCATAACTCTTCTGTTTGTCTTGGGTTGTTTTCATTCTAGCTTTGATCACTCAGATCTTTTCTATCGTCTGCTCTACAATTTCAGGCCCTAATAAAGCCCTATCTCCAATCTCTTCCAAAATATCGGCAATTGACATGGTCGCCCATACAAAGTATAATATGAACATTCCAATACTTCAACGGAAACTATTATTGTAGGCAAATTCTACCAAAGGTAGATGCTCATCCTAACTACCTCAGAAATCTAAAATATAGGCTCTCAACATGTCTTCGAGAGTCCTGATAGTCCTTTTTGATTGACCATCTGTCTGCGGATGAAATATCGTACTAAACTTCAACTGAATTCCTAATGCCTCATGCAAAGCTCCCCAAAAATGAGAAGTGAAACGAGGATCTCGATCTAATACAATACTGGATGGAACATCGTGTAACTTCACGATCTCCTCAACATAAATTCTGGAAAATCTATTTAATGGATAAGTCTTCTTAATAGGTAGAAAGTGGGTTGATTTAATTAAACGGTCGATAATCACCCATATAGCATCATAGCCTCTAGTCATCTTGGGTAACCCATCACAAAAATCCATAGCAACATTATCGTATTTCCACTCTAGAATAGGTAATGGAACTAATAAACCTATGGGTTTCTGATGTTCTCTTTAACTTGCTGGCATACTGAATACTGTGAAATATATCTGTCTGCATCTTTCTTCATACCACTCCACCCCTATTATCGCTTAAGGTCGTGGTACATCTTTGCAACGCATGGATGAATAGTATAACAACTTTTGTGTGCTTCATTCAAAATCTCTTGCCTAAGATTTCCATCATCGGGTATACAAATACGAGCACTTGGCAAACTGGATGTAAAAATGCCTCTCAGCTTCAGCAAGATAAATAGCCTCCTTCTTTAGAAAAAGCATCCTACTTCTTAACCCCCTCATTATTTAGCTGAGCCTGCAAATCCACTTGAGCCTTAGACAACACCTGATCAGCCCTCTTAGCTCTTTTAGAAATATGTGAGAAGTAGTACCTATTTAGATCTTTAAGGTGCACTTTTAGAGTCTTCAACTTCTGACATAATTGAAATTGCTTAGATCCTTGAACGCCAGAAAAACCATACCGAGCTAACAGTACCTTGAAAATCAACATGATTAGCTCACAAATTGAGAAATCTAAATGGTTTTCTCTTGGCCTGACTCCCTTCCATGAGGGACAATCACAAAAGAATGATCTGAGAGGCACCCTGCAGGCAAAAAATTAGCATGTCCAAAAAGGCCTTCTAGATACCGATCATTATTCACCAACACTCTATGAATGTTACTCCATACAAAGCCATTAGTCCAAGTATACCGACATCCAATAGATTGAAGATCAGAAAGCCCAGACTGCTGGCAACAATCAGAGAAGTCTCTAACCTCATACAGAGAGATATTTGACCCATTACATTGATCACCATCCACAAGAACACTGTTAAAATCACCTAAGAAAAGCCAAGGGCCCCTATGTTGCACCCCCAACTCCTTAATGTTATCTCATAAAGGCCTTCTATTAACAATAGAATGGAACCCATAAATGAAGCTAACAAAGAAGAAAGAATGAGAGGTATTACACGAAATCTTACAATGCAAACCTTGAGCTCTAATTTCAATAGGAACCATTGACACCTTGGATGGATTCCAAAGAACAAGAATCTTGCCAGCACCATGACTAGAAAAATTATTCATCATATGCCAATTAGGGAATTTACTATACATAATCCAATAGAGCTTATCAAGATTGATTTTTATCTCCAAAAGACCCAAAACGTCAATCACATGCTTCTTAATGAAGTGTTTAACCCCATTATGTTTAAGGGCTATAAAGAAGCTCCTAATATTCCAACTTGCTGTAATCATGGTGATATGAGAAGGGCCTGGCCTTCTTGATATCCTTCTTTTGTTTAGGCAAAGACTTCTTCACAAGGCTGACTATCTTCTTTTTCTTAGTAACAAGTTGAAAATGAGCTTCCGTACCCGATATAGGGGGGTCTAGGTCTATCAAATGAGCACTTGGAAACTCTTTCTCCTTCACATCCGCATTAGGATCCAAGGTGTCAAGATCCTTGCTAGGCTTATCCCCCTCCCCCTCTCCCCACATTTTGATGTACCTCCTGCATTTGCCCACTTGGTTCTGTGATTTCCAAGAATTTTGCAACCTTCTCCTTATTAAGGACTGCCTGAGCATCCATTAGGCTTAAGCCCTTCTCCTTGATCGCTGGAGTTTGAACCTTTATCTTACACTTGTACTTGAGTGGCCCAAGACTTTGCATTCTAAAGAGAACATTGGCTCATACTCAAAGACAATCTTTTGATCTCTAAAGCTTCTAGAAGGTAACCTTATGCGAACATTTCGAATCAAATCTTTTGAGGCATCCACTTCCACCAACACTCTAGCAAAGGACACCCTCTCTAGAGACACTATCATCTTGTCTGTTGCAATGGGCTTCCCCACCTTGGACACAATCTTCCCTAGAGCATTAGGGTGCCAACACTCAATGGGGAGGCCCGAGATGTTTACCCAAATCGGAACCAAATAGAAACTATTAGCATTAAATTCAAAACAAAATGGCATAATCTTGAGCATCAAAGGACGCCCAAAAACAAAATATACCCCCCCCTTTGAGGACTTGCTCCCTAGAAGCCTCTTCAGTAAACTTGAAAATTAACCAACCACTAGCATGAGTAAGAAACTGGTACATTACATTCCAATTTTCACACAGTTTGAGAATAGTCATCCTTCCTAGGAATTTTCTCACAAAATAACCAACAAGATAAAACCCCTAGGCATCTTCAACCGAACAAACATCCTGGTCTTCAAGAAACACATCATCTTGCTAATTCTCAAAAGATTTCAGCATATGCCCCTGGTCTAACTTCCTATTATCCTTAAACAAACCAACCCATGGAGACATCTTAGATGTTTGCTTTGCAAGAGGGCTGGCTTTGGGAACCTAGACTGAAGAAGAGGACTTAGCTAAATCGCTCTCATTCACTGCCTTAGTGGTCCCAGCATTCTGGCATGCTGATACATCGCCTTGTTTAATTTCATGCTCACCCTGATTATTATCCTGCTTACCCAATGCTTGCAATGCCCCTTGAGACTCCTTCTCCACACTCTTAGCCTAACTATCAGAAGAAGCTTATTACATATGTGGAGACTCCAAAACCCCTTTTGACTTTGAAACCACCTTAGAAGCTAAGCTGGAATCTCCCTCTTGTAGTGTTTGAGATATACTCGGGGTGTATGGTTTTAGAACATAAAGGGCCTCTTGAGGGGACTTTACTGCTATCACAGTCGAAACATCCTACAAAGATAATGTATCCACTGGAATCGGGGGGGGCTTATCCACCTACTTAGCAATAGCAACCAGTGGGGCAGAAACCAACGACTTAATCCCAAACCTCTTGAACACCTCTTTAAGTGTTGAAGAATCTGCCTTTAATGCTAACTTTAATTTTTTTTCTACCCATGGTAATGGAATAAGGACGAATCAGACGATGGCCAACGGAGGTTTACACCTGACTCAAGTGGGGACATGACATGGAACAGTCCAAAAAATGCACTAGCAGCCTTTGAAAATAAAAAAATAAAAAAATCTAGGGGCGAGAAACCCACAGATTTTAAAATTTGAAAACTAAATCTCCTAAAACTGCCAATAAATCCACCAGGGAAACAAAATGAGCAATCAAACTGATTAAAATAAGCAAAGAAACCTACAACATCAGTGAAGTAGTGACCAGGGCCCTCAATCCACAAACTGCTTCAACACATCAATTTGGAACCGCCATGAACCAGAGAAAATCCACCACAAAATTTCGCATAATGAACCCACGACTATAAAAGCTGATTATCCAATGTAAAATCTCTTACCAAAGAGAATCAAAACCTTTCAGATGAAAGAACAACTCAATAACTCTAGCTCCCAAGCAGCCATCAATGAAGAATCCCTTACCCATGGATGAGAGCTTCTCTTTCTAACTTGGGTTGACTACTAACTACTGAAAGCTCTTTCTTTACCCAAGCATGCTTTCATATTGTGGCTGGGAGTTAAAGGTAAGCTTCTAACTAGGGACAGACTACATTTCTTGGACACGGATAAATCTTATGGTCTGTGTGGAAACCTTGAGGAGTAATCCCAACATCTCTTCTTTTGTTGTTCAGTCAATGCAGAGGTTTGGGGGTGTATTAAGTGTTGGATTGGTATTCAAAGACCAATGCCTTCACTAGCCAGTGGGCTTAAGTGGCTTAAAAAGGATGCTCATCGGTCGTCATGGCTTAATAAGACCAAAATAATTACTTTTGCGAATGTTGTTTACCACTATGGATAGCAAAGAACCGACATATTTTTGAAGGTGAAGCTCCATCTATGGAGTCCATCATTCGTAGGGTCAAAACAAATGAATACAGTGTTACCTTTTCTTTATATCTGTCTATTTTATCCCTCTTTGAGACCTTAGCTATGGGTCTTTAGATGGACCATATTTTCTTGCACCTAAGTATGCCTAGTGTACTTGTACAGTTCTTTGATCATTTATGCATATTTACCCTTTGATAAAAAAAAGAAAGAGAGCTATCAGTCTCTCAATCCTAACTATGTCTGGATCTAGTAAGTTTCCCCATGTTGAGTCAAATTAAACGGCAGGCCCCACTCCTGGTGGTGCCCTTCTGTTAATTCCTTTAAGTTTTAACCGTGCGACCATACTCCCTCCAGAACCCAAAAACTTTGATTTCTCATAAGGTGTTAACGGAGTCCTAAAAGTAACATCCGTTGATCCCTAGTTGGCATCGTTTATGGTTGAAAATAGGACAGTATCCAATCATTTTCGAACCCTTAACTTTCGCTCTTTATTAATGAAAACATCTTTGGCAAATGCTTTTGCAGTTGTTCATCTTTCATAAATCCAAGAATTTCACTTCTGACTATGAAATACAAATGCCCCCGACTGTCTATGTTAATCATTACTCTGATCCTGAAGGCCAATAAAATAGGATCAAAATCCTAGGATGTTATCCCATGCTAATGTATCTAGATCTTGGACTTGTTTTGAGCATTATAATTTCTTTAAAGTAATAGCGCCGGAGGCACGACTAGTCCAGTTAAGGCTAGGAGCACATTGCTAGCAAAAGGGACGAGACGACAGATGCACACCTGAGGTGGATCGGTCGACCCGACCCAAAATCCAACAATGAACTTTTAAACTGCAACAACTTAAATATATGCTATTGGGGTTGGAATTACCACGGTTGCAGGCACCAAACTTGCCCTCCAATGGATCCTCGTTAAGGGATTTAGATTGTACTCATTCCAATTACTAGACTCAAAGAGCCTGATATTGTTATTTATTGTCACTACCTCCCCGTGTCAACATTGGGTAATTTGTGCGCTTACTACCTTCCTTGGATATGGTACCTGTTTCTCAGGCCCCCTCTCTAGAATCAAACTCTAATTCTTTATCACCGGTCACCACCATAGTAGGCCACTATCCTATCATCGAAAGTTGATAGGGCAGAAATTTGAATGACGTGTCGCCAGCATGAAGGCCGTGCAATCCGTTGAGTTATCTATGGATTTCCCGCCCCTGAATTTTTTTATTTTCAAAGGCACTGGTGCATTTTTGGATTGTTCCATGGCAGGTCCCCACCTGAGTCAGGTGTAAACCTCTACTGGCCACCATTTGATCCATCTTTATTCCCTTATCATGGGTAGAAAAAAATTAAAGCCAACATTAAAGGAAGATGCTTCAACGGCTAAGGAGGTGTTCAAGAGGTTTGGGATTAACCCGTTGGACTCAGCCCCACTGGTTGTAGATGCTAAGAAAGAGACTAGGGTCCCCCATGTTTCAAAACATTTGACTATTACAGTTGGCCCTACAGACTAGATAGCATTTAATGCAAAACAACAATACTTACCTACCAAGATTTGCAAATATTACAATTTTAAATTTGAATTTGCTTTCACAAGAGTGGAATAAGAGTTTGAATAGCTTTTAGATAAAAAAAAGAAATTTCCTTAACATAATGTATTTCAAATTTTCTTGATCTTGCTATCAGATACGACAGAGGTTTCGAAATCTTAGCATGTAAGTTTCAAAATATGATATCTTAGAAACATTTGTTTTGGACCAAAACCTTATTTCAAAACACATGCATTTCACAGATGTTTCGAAACATAATATTCAAGTTTCAAAATAAGACATACATACCTCAGAAAAATATTTGAAATCTTATCAAGCTAGTTTTGAAATATATATAGAAACCTACTTTAGAGAAGTTTCAAAATATAGAACATAAGTTTCGAAACATAATGCATAAACTTTAGATTTTTCAAACCATTGGACAAGCATGCCATTTCGGGACCAGACCAATAAGCTTGTTGCTCATTGGAGTCGTACCACCATCGGGCATTGTGGCATCAATCGTTCTAAAGGCACGCATGCAAATCCAAATCATCATTTATCTAATCTATCGGTGTTCGACAGCCCCGATCAGATTTTGGAAAATCTGATCGGGGCTGTCGAACACCGATAGATTAGATAAATGATGATTTGGATTTTCAATAGGGGTGCAACCCAAAGTCGTCTCCCAACGAACCTCAACCGGATCTGTCAAAACAAGGCTAAACGGGGGGGAAGTTTTTGATGAAAAATAGAAAACAAGATAAGCAAGAACACAATAAATTGAGATGTAATCAGTTGCAAACCAACCTTATATCCCAGTTTTCATCGCCTTCTCAATAAACAATTTGTTTAGTTTTAATCCTCAAATCAAAAATCAGAAAATTCTTTAACAACCGCCAAAGATTGGGAGGAAAACCAATAAACAGATTTCACAGATTTGAGACTGATTGAAGTACCATCCAAAAAACCTTGGATTCTCAAACAAAGACAATGTATGCATTCATCCAACCGGTATCAACACATACACAGATTTAAGAGAGAACGGAAACAAGAGAACAACAAAGTTAAAACTAAAAAAAACAGATTTCCATTAAAACCAAAGACTCAAACCAGGAACAAGGATGGTATTGCAATTGATTACAGAATCCTTAGCCCTCCATCTTCACAAGAACAATGGAGAGAAGAGAAGGAAAGTCGGCTACTGTTCACGCCCTCCAAAGACTGCCTCTCTCATGGCCTCTTAAGGTGCTTAAGTAGAGCTTAAGGAGGAAACCCTAGGTTACTGCAACTTCACGGCCGATTTCGGATAGGTTAACGTGCGTTTTGGGCTTCGTCCTCTTCATAATAATTGTAGATCAGGAAGATTAGATTAATTTGGGATTTTGAATCACTTGATTTGGATATCGGACGCCCAAGATATGGCCTTTTAAAGAATCAGTATCTGTGTAGCTTTCCTAATTCGACTCAACTTCCTAGCCCCGACTTTGAAGCGCTGTTTGAAGGCCAAAACGAGCTCGGATTTGGACAAACCATACCATTCCAGAAAGACCAAGAAGTCCTCTACAGTATCTCTGAAGATATCATCTTCATTCTGGAATTTTATCTTGGCCAAAATACTGAAGGAAGTGCAGGAGGTCAAATCTGCTAAAATTGCTCTTACTTCTCTATCTCCAATTTCCAAGAAATCTCATTGCCATCAAGATGTCTCATGCCTCATCTCATGATCCCATAGCCCTAAACCTGGAAAAATAAAATAAAATAGTGTGAAGCCCAACGATGGAGGGCCAAGGGTGGCAACCGACAGTGGCAAATGTGGGCCAACCACAGTGACTGTTGATGTGCACCTAGGAATACTTGCTGGCCCAAGAACATGCGTATGCCAGGTCATGGGCGCTTCTTGCTTGCATGCCTAACTACCCATGTTGTTGATTGCCTACCCCCCCTTAGAATAGCATTTTGAGCAATCTTTTGAGTGACAGGGGGAAACATTGGGATTTCTGAGGAGTCATGGTAGTTTTAAAAATAAATACTTATTATTTTGATGTGATTTTTTACACAAAGCCGAGAAATAATTCAAGAAACACTGAGAAAAAAATATGAAAAAATTTAGAAAACAAAAAAAATTAATTTATTTACAAAAATTATAGAAAATTTTGAGGAATGATTTGGAAAAATAGTAGACATTTCCCAAAAATATTTGGAAGAACAACCGAAACCAATCACGCCATCCCACCTAGTGGCTTGCATGGGAGAGCGACAGGGTTGTTCAAGCAAGCCATGAGCAAGCCCACACAAGGCCCAACCCATCACAACGCCATTCGTTCCATCTTTGTGTGGTCTTGTGGCATCCCTTCTGACATCGTGATATGAACGGCCAAGTGTGAGCACACCCGCACACAAGCTTGAACATCTTCCATGCACGTCTATGTTAGGCAACAAAGAGATAGTTCTAGTCGATATCCCATGTTGTTGGCCAATGATGGTGGCCACACCATTGGCCTACCATGCCACTTTGGGATTGGACTGGTTGGCTTGTTGCCCCATGGCGTCGCATTGCCATCGAGCATTATGGCATTAATCGTTCCGAGGCACTCCCACCACCTTTGGCAACATGCGAGCCATGGTAACACACAAAGCGACTGTTAAGCATGGAAGAGCCCTTTAAATTTAGGAAAAAGCTATTGGTACACCAAGACTTACATCTTGAGCTACACAATGTAGCTAAAATGTCTAAAATACCCCTAACCAAAGGTGGTGTGAGGTAGTGAGGTGCGAGGAATATTTTTGTCATTTGTGATACGTTATGTAACCCAAGGGGTACCAATAGCATGATCCTTAAATTCATGATCGAGCACTTAGTCGGGGGGTCATCGAAGGCTAGAGGCAAAAGGAGGGCTAAGGGTAGCATCCTACGGTGGGAAAGGAGGGCCAACAACCAAGGCTACCGACACACCTAAGTATGCTGGACATGCTTGCTCTGCCATGTGTGGCCATCCTCCTATAAGAAACCTTTTATGCGCATCAGTTAATAGCTAACTGAAGCATAATCTAGAATAACAACATTACCCTCTTCTTACAAGTAGACTTTTATACACATCAGCTAATAGCTAACTAAAGCATATTCTAGAATAACAACACCAATGTGTTGCTAACATAATTACAAAATATCTCTTAACAACAATTGTAACTCAATTACAACTTTACCCCTCTTATACCCCTAGAGTTGTGACACACTTTTCCCTTTTTATGGTGGTTAAGAAAGGATATTCCTTTTACATTTTGCTTGTTGCAGTGCCAAAAGCTTAGTCTACCTCTGTAACACCCCGTCCCATCGAAGGGCGTGTCACTATACTGGGGCCCATCGTATACATACATAATCCCTTTTGCTTATACATTTCTCATACATAAATACTATATCTCAAAGGGAAACCCCCCAGCATATCATTACATAATACGGAAGCGATAATCGAAACCTGATATGGTACATAAACAATTCACTTATATAAATATCATAAAGAATTCGTACCATATTTTACATCATATCCTCAAATATAAAATACATGGAAACATGTCTCCCGAGATAACATCTAACACCCTAGGTGCAATCATATGAAACCTCAAATACATACATCATCATTTCTCAATAAATAAAATACTGAAATCTCCTGTTGAATCCATCGGCCATGCCATCACGTGCCGTCATATCTCAACCTGCTCCTTGCCCTAACTGCAAGTCTCAACTGAAACGTTGAATGTTCCAGGAGCATAACCCATTAGAAGATGAAACTTCTAGTGAGGGTCCAAAAACATATATATATATGATGCATGATGCAATAACAATGAACAACATTTGCCCTTAGTATAACTTTCCTGGCTCGCAAGCCCGGCTAGGAATCCTCGGCAAATCCCGAACCTCAGCAGGATAAGCCAAACGTTATTCCCTCAACGCCCTTGAGGAATTACGGCTACACTTTGGGGGCAATATCCCATTCCCATGCACAAATATCAATATGACAATAATATCATGTAATGCAAATATCACGACTTTCAATGCAATATGACAAATGAATATTGCAATTCATAAATAGCATGCATATAAATAATCATAACATAAATAGGATAGGACAACTCACCTTTTGAGATAAACATGCATTTTCTTGAAAAGTGTGCATCGTCCCGATATGCGTGCCCTACCTCGATTTCTGTGCCAACTCTCAAAAATTACACTAATCTCATCATCTCGATTACCTTTGCTTAGCCTCTCAAGCTGCCCCGGTATGCGTTCCCTGACCTCGAAGGGCGTGACTGACCTCGATTGTCGCGCAGATCCTCGATTCTTACACACCACCTCAATTCTCGCACATTACCTCATTCCCGAGCATTTATCTCGATTTTTGAGCAACATCTTAATTTTCATGTATTACCTCGATTTTTGTGCACCGCCTCGATTTGCGTGCCCGAACTATTTTTCATGCCAAAATCTCCGGAATTACATTACATCTTCATTTCCTATTTTTCCAAAATTTTTCGGAAGCTTCCTCATATTTTTCCTTATTTTTCTTATTTCCTTCATTTTCTTTTCTTTTCTTTTTCTTTTATTTTTTTCTTTCCTTCTCCCTTACTATTCACTTTCTTCTCCACTTTTCTTCTTCTTTCCAGCGAACCCGCACCTATATCTTCTTCTTCTTCTTCTTTCTTCCTTCTTTCTTCCTTTCCTTTTTCCTTTCTCTTCTTCTTCTTCTCTTTCTTCTTCTCTTTCTTCTTCTTCTTCTTCATCGCGGCAGCCCCTGCAACTCGCGGCTTCTTCACCGAGCACACACGCACAGCGCACATGGCTGCCTTGCGAGCGCCTGCTCCGCCCGACGCCTCCTTCGCGCACGCTGCTGCTCCGGTTCGAGCTGCTGGACCTTCCTCGCAAACGGCTGCCCTGTTCCTGCTTCGCGGCTTTCTTGGCTGGCTGGTTGCAGGTGCCGCGTCCGCCATTGTTGCTGGTCGAGACCAGCATCATCGGCCTGCTATGGCAACCTTCCTGGTTGCTTGTTGCCGCCTCCAGCAGCTTCCCGTTGCCCCACGAACTAGCTGCCTCAGCCGACCTTGCTGCTGGCTGCCCGCTTGAGCTTGCGGGTTGCGGCCATGGCCGCAAGCTGCTATGGCCGATTCGGCCTTCTTTGCATCACCTCCTTCTATCACTCACTCGATCTCTCTCTCTTTATCTTTCGCATGCTGCTCTCGGCTCTCTTTCTTCATTTTTGGCCAAGCTCTCGGGAGCTCACTACCATGGCCGATTCCGCCATGGCTTCCCCTCCTCCCATACTCTCTCTCTCACTATATATATATATATATATATAGGCCGAAGAACTTGGGCGCCACTCCTTCTCCCAACAGCCTTGGCCATCACTCCAGACAGCCCTCTCAAACTCTCTACAAGCCTCACAGACCAAAGCTCACGATTGAAATGCTGCCTCCCACGTGCACGGACAGAAAACATGGAGCTTTTGAAATGCTCCCCACGCGTGCAAACATACATGTATACACATTTCACATTTAACCCTCCAAGTTTCATTAATTACACTTGAGGGATGGGTTAATTACAATTTAACCCCTCATAATTCATCCTTATATCACTTACAATCTTCTTAATTGCAAATATACTCCAAACGCTCAAATTAATTTGCATAACGATACTTAAGTCCAAAATTAATAACTTTGGGGTTTACTCTATAAAATAAATTTCGCCACTGAATCCCCACCGGGACCTCGATTTGTCCTGAAAGCACCTAAGGGTTGATCGTCACGCAAAACCGGAGCCTTCCTAGGGTTTCGTTGAATTTTTGGACGTCCCATGCGATAATTCGGTATTTCAGCCTCAATCATAGTTGTATTTTAGCTGTACCAAAAATCGTTCCCGATCTCATTTCTTTCGGCACCATAAATCCTATCTCGGGGTGCTCATTAATGCCACATCATTTTCCTTTGGCATCTCGACTCCAGGGTACTCCCGGCAGTCGATTCAATAATCCATACGGTAATAAATTACCGTTTTACCCTCAATTTATCCTTAAATTCCATTTTTGCCCCAAGACAAATTACCCTTGAGTCATTTAAAATTTCTCGGGTATTACAACCTCTATGTGAGAAGACGGGTTCAAATCCAAAAACATACACATTAAGGAAAGTGGTAATGGTTAGGCTTAATGTTTCTTGTCTCTGCAACACCTTGAATTAATGAGGACAGGTCCACAATTGTGAAGAACCTCTAATTTCTTTTATTTTCCCCTTCTTATTGCAACTAAGATTTTCATGTATGCCAAAAAAGAAAAAAAAAGAAAGAAAGAAGGAAAATAACTACATACATGAATGGGAGAAAAGCTTCCACAAGGCGACCAGATGCAAGTGATGTCACTAACATAACCATGCAATTCACATCCATTGTCTATTAAAACAAGGTCCCCCTCCTTGATCAGTTAAAAGAAATGATAAACAATCTATCTTTCACGAATACTATGTTTATACAGAAAAAAGAATAATAAATAGCAGCTGACAATCAATAAACTTACTTTCTGGTCACTTCGAGAATAATGTATAACAGTACCATTAGGCCTACCGCCAACCACAGGGTTAAATCTGTTTAATGTGAAAACAGAAAGCTTGAAATCAGAAGTGGAATCCCTGATTACTATATGGTGGCAATGTGTGGAGGTCAATAGTAATTTATTGTCATTACAGTCAACATCTTTCCCACCATGTGAGACTAAGTCTTGTGATTGTTGTTGTCTTGTACAACCAACTTGTTTACGTAAAGTAAAATACATAATAATAACAGAAGTTGGTATGGTAGTGATGGGGGTCTCCAAATGATATTGCTTTTAGAGTTTCAAAAGATCCACACAAGGAAAGCTTACGCCATTTTCTAGTCACCTCTTAGTTTGCATTCATATTCAACTTTAGCTGACAGCATGCTCTCATAAGGAAAATGCCTTTGAATGCAACATTGTTTGTAAAAGAGCCTATTGAAGACAACAAAAATATATTAGAAAATATTTGAATAAATGGTGGCTCATATTTGAATAAATGGGTGCACACAGAAAAATCTTTCACTTTGCCATCATTATCAGCCTTCGGGAAGGCCTCTAATTCTGTGTAAGCCGATGTGGCTATTTTAACATTATGGAACAAGTTAGAGAAACTTCTTATGATATCCCGAAGGATCTGTAGGCACATGTAAAAAAAAAATGAATAGAATAAAGGGACAAAAGTGGCTGGTGTAGACTAAGCCCTTCCAAAATCTTTGAGAGTTTTTACAGAAATGACATTTTGAAGGCTTTATGGTCAATAGACTATCAGATTGGGCCAACATTGATGCTGAGAGATGAAGCATGGGAGTAAATGGGATTGGATAGCCCTGTAATCCCAGCCCTAAACAATGGATACTAAGAGTACACTTGTCAAACAATGTAGCAAAACACCAACTTAAAACACCTCAATACTCCTCTAATAAATGGAATAGAAGGGAGGGAAAGTAGGTAGATTATTGGTGACACATTCGACATTCTACGATTGTTGATGACACATGTTGAAATATCAACCAAATGGTAAATTTATCTATGTGCATCCAAACTCTTGCTTGATATGCGATATGCTGGTGCTCTACTTTCTACTAAAACCGTATGGTATTGCCCAACGAAAGATTTTCTATGATGACGGTTGGGAGGTGACACTATGTACAACAGAAATTGAAGCAAATCTAACAAATTGCTCAATATTCAATGTTACTTTCAATAATCTTATGTCTTATGCCATTCTAACAACAAAATTCCTATACTCTGAATTTTTTTCTGTTCAAAAAATCTACCTTGTAAGCATTTTCCTACGTGTCATGAATTGTGCAATAATGTTTGCTGATGGCTAAGGTGGCGCATGCTAGCATGCATTTCAATTGCCAAAGAGACACTATGGTGACAGAATAAGGACTCTCAAATGCTAACCATGAGATACTCACAGGGGCAACATTCCTTTCTATCATTTCTGAAATGGCTCAACTTTATATTATAAGGAAGAAGTGGTGAATGAAATTCCACGTAACCAAGTTGTACCCATATTATAGGGAAGAAGTGGTGAATGAAATTCCACCTGACCAAGTTGTACCCTTTTAGTTGTCGCTTCCACCATAAAAAGCTAGTGATCTTCTTTGCAAGTGAACTATGTTTCTTCACAGGTAATTGTATGTGTGTGATTGCCTGGGATAGTGGGAACCTATAGTGCTTGGTTTGCTACAGAATTGGCAAATGCCATTGCTAAACAACAGCCTCATCATGTGTAGTTACCTCAAACATGAACAAGACCATGCCCATTGCTCATCCCATTCTAAGCCCATTAGTTTTGAATCTAATAATCTAAGTTAGTTATGTTCACATATGGCCACATCCTTGACAACTGATCCCATGACACCAAATGCATATTCAATCCTTGTAGCATTTGTCTGACCAGACTCTTCCAACTCCCTTTTAGACCCTCTCCACAATTAATATGTGCTATTGTTATTTGGATTGACTCTGATGCATCTATATACCCATTTCAATAAATGCAAAAACAAGCATAGCCATATATCAAAGGAAGTTAGTCATTCGTTGTTTCTCACAGAAAAAAAAAATACCATTCATTGTTTCTCACAAAAATAAAAACCCAGCAATCCCATTTGACTCCACCTTTCAATGGTTGGAATAAACAAAAGCCAATGTTGAAAAGTATTAACTTATGAGTCGCCACTTAGTTGAATGTTGATTTAGTATTTGATTGTGCACCACCATTCCAATGTTGTAGAAAATTTCATCATTACTCACTCCTATTTGTTTAGCAAGGCTACAGTGTTTTATGGATTCTTTATCCTCTCTTTGTTTCAGCAGTCCTAGCACACTTACAGAGTACTATTCAATAGTACCATTGGGGGGGGGGTTCAAATACTTTTCCAGCATCCTAAACGGAAAACATAAGAAATTCACCTTATGCAATCTGTTCATTGAATATGATTGTTCAGCCTTGAAGATGTCCAAAATTGCCTCAGCTCCAGCAATCTTTCCTTGCCAAATAACATCCTAAGGCATTTAGGAAATGGTTAGTCAATCATCAAGTTGCTTTTTCTATCTTTCTGTTCATCAATCACATAATATAGACATGTTTTTTCTTGTTTTCAATATATTCAAAACAAAATGTAGCCTCCATTTGTGTAATACCCTTGATGAGTCATGATAGATTTTATCACTTAAGAGAATAGTGGTATATGAAAAATTCCATAATTGCCCTTGAATTATTGAGAAGGCACATAATGTATAGGATGCCTTAGGAGGGGCAAAACGGTAATTTGGAGTCCCGTCCCAAAAATAAAGGGGTAAATTATTTTTGGAGAAATTATTTATATTGGAGAATTGATTTTTGGAGAATTTAATTCTTGATTAAGTGTATGGGTAATTAGGAAATTTAATTAGAAGCCAAGTATGGTTAGATTTATGACACTTGGCAAAATCTCATGGAATGAGATTTAATTAAATTTGGGAATAAGGATTTATTTGATTAAGAGAATTTGGTGACACATGGCATGATCTTATGAATCAAGAGTGACGTTTAAAATAAATGAAAAAAGAAAATAAATTAGTCTCTCAAACATTAAATGAGAGTCATGATGGAGGGAATTAAAAGAAAATCCATATTAAAAAGAAATGTGTCAAGCATTAATGTTGGAAAATGGTAGATTTAAATAAATGCTAAAGTAAATGGATTATGTCTTTCAAGAGCCTTTAAATTTAAATCAAAAAGAAATTATTTTAGTCTCCATTAAATGCTTGAAAAGTGGTGAATTTAAATTAAATGGAAAAATTGAGAAATTAGTCAATCTTGAAATTAGTCATTATTTAATTATTTGGAAAATAAGAGAATTATGGGAAATTGGGATTGATCCAAGGGATGAGATTTAATCTCCAAAGAAAGATCAATGGATGAGATTCAAGGAGACAAAGTCTCTTGGATTTGTGTTTTCTTTGAATCTAGAGAAGTGTTCTCCTAAAATCAATGGCTAGGATGAAATTTGGGAGAAGCACAAGGATTATGCTAGTGTTTAAAGGTGGAGATTTAGTCTCTTGAATTAAGAAGAAATCTATGGCTAGGATGCAATCTTGAGATTTGGCATGGATTGAGAAGAAAAGTTCTATAAATAGGGAGTGGGGAAATTGGTTCAAAGTTTTCCCCACATGTGAAGTGAAAGAAGCAATAAGGAAATCAAGACTAAGAGAAGGAAGAGAAAGACTAGAAAAGGTAAACCTAGTTCCCTCTCTTGAAATAGTTTGAATGCTTATGTATAAGAGCTAAAAGGAAATTCCTTTATTATTTTTCTTTAAGGGTGATTAAAGTCTAAGAGAGAGTCTTGGCTTGTGGAAGTGTTGAAGCTTCAAAGAAAACAAGGTAAGGGATAACCCCAAGTGGTGGGGTTTTTGCTTGCATTTGTACATGTTTGAATGAGTTGCATGTAATGATTCTTTGCATGTTTTGTGCCCTAGTGGACCTATGGCCATAAGGAGGACTTGTGATGGGAGTGAGGGGTTGGTTGGTGCCTTAACCTAAGTGGTTATGAGGGCATGGAGAACTACCCTTAGTCTGCATTGCATTTGCATTACATGTTTATGTTCTCATATTACATTTACATTTGCATAGCACCCTTACTGAGCATTGGCTCATAAGGTCCTTTGACCTCTATGTAGGTGGAGAGCCATCAAAAGGAAAGGGAGTTTTGCAAGGCTAAGGGTTTGAAGCAAAGAAGAAAAGCATGTGTAGTGGTTTATGTAATTTTGTGGATTAATGTAGAAATTATTTGTTAAATATGTAATGAATGCTAAATGTGGGTGAAAAGGGGGCGAACTTGAGCGTTTTGGAAGCCCTTTAATATGAAAATGCATTCTGGAAAATGAGGGATTTTAATTCAAAAAAAAACAAAATTGAAAAGACAGTGTGCTAGGCGTGGCCAGGGGCGCGCCTGGGCGTGGTTGGGTAAAGCCTAGTTCCCACCTAGGCCGTTTCTCATTGAAACGTAGCCGTCTCTTCATCTTTGCCCTAGCGTGTGAATAATAGGTTGATTATTCGTGAGTAACACCCGTAGGTGGGAGCGGGGCATTACAATTTGCATAATATAATTATCATAAGCAGATGCTAATGTGTGACATATTTTAAATAGAAGATTCAGTGGGAAGTCAATATTTGAACATAAGTTGATACCAGAATTGAAATTAAGACCTCTAAAGTTGTTTCAGTTCATCTTACTTTTTAGTTGTTTTTTTTTATTTATTTTTAATGTGAATTTTTATTTTGAGAAAAAAGAATAGTTCTTCAGGTAAGTAGTAATTAACCAAAATCGGAATATGCAGTATTAACAAATCAAATAGCAACATAATTCTACATGGAAGATATGGTCAAAATCAAATATTTAAAAAAATAGTTTGAAAATAAGTATAATTTCATGTAGAAAATATAATTAAATTACATGTCTAAGAAGATTGTAGTTAAACCCCAAGCCACAAAAACTTTAATCCCACATGAAGTATAAGGAGAATTCATAGGTTACAAATCTAGGCATACATGAGGGGGCATCCTTCTGGCATAAACATGCATAAACCACAATCATAACCTAAAACCGCCACACCTCTAGGTTGTTGGCAACCTGTAATGTATAAATAATCAACATCCTGTCGAAACATGGTAAGGGACAACATCAGTCATCATCTTCACATCACAGGTGCAGTTGCAATTATTACCAAACTTTTCTACGAAAGAAGCTCCAATAATCTCTTCCTTCTTGACAAATATTCTTCACTAGTAATGCCAGGTGTTATTTCCCCTTCCTTAAGTAACTATAATCAGAGGCAAGGGAATCTAGTAAGTAGAAAATAAAAATGCTTCACTAAACCATACTAGAATGATAGATCTCGCAAAGCAATACCACCTCTAGGTGGGAAGCAGCAATAGGCTGCCTTACATCAGGGACGTTCTTGGGGGTATATAGATGGCATCTGGTTAACTTTTTATTCAAATAAACAGACTATAAATAATACGAACATGGAAAAAGGTGCATGAATAAATTTACACAATTCAATGACAAACATAATATAACATAGAAACTCCAATTTGAACTAAAAGCATGTCAAAATCCACTCATATTAGACGTGAAAATACATAAAAGAAAAAAAATTACCCAAAAAGATATGCCAACACATTATATTAACATTTAAATTTTGTCTATAAGGAAATGCTTGAAGTTCAAAAGGCAAGAAATAGAAATGAACATTCACAATGAAACAACTTTACAATATTCTTTTTCTTAACATTTGAAAGATTGATGGAGACCGACCAAAAGCTGCACTTAAGTTCAAAACTAAACCAACAATATCATAAAAAGTATGTGCGCGTGCGTTCGCATACACATACATATATATATATATATGCATACGAACCTGGTTAAATGAAATCCTCAGCTACAATTTTATGCAGAAATTTGCATCTAGACCTTTTCTCTTCCTCCACTGTCTCGAGTTCCTCATTGCACTTGCGTGCATCTGTGCGAGCATACTCTCTCTCTCTCTCTCTCTCGTATCAGCAGATTCAACACTACTTTTGCTCTGTTCTCGCCAACGGGATCCAACCATTCTCGGGTTAGGGTTTTTCGTCCCTATGTTTAGGGTTGCAATCGAGCAACTCGAGCTCAGCATACTAAACTTAGGCTCAAGCTCGAGCTTGAGCTCGCTGAACATGAACTCAACTCGGGCTCGACTCTAGTAAAAGAAGAGATCGGGCAGACCTGATCCATGACGACGACGATGAGGTGTGTCGGATGACCCGAATAGGCGTCGAGATCGTCCTTGGACTTGTAGCTGCTGTGGAGCATATGGGTGAAGAAGAATGCCGACAAGTGATTTTGGTGGAAGGGGCTGACGGACAGATGCAGGATGGGGTCGATAGTAGATAGGCCGGTGACCATGGAGTCGATCTTGAATGGGTCGGTTTTGGGTTCCACCTTAAAGAGGATAATGTGTTCGACGATTTGGATCGACATTTTGATGAAGAAGGGTCTGAATCAGAGGAGCGAAGGCTTAGGAAGGGGGAGAGGGGGCGCACGAAGAAGATGGAAACTGACGGAGGAGTGAAAGAAAGAGACAGATAGAAAGGGGAATGGGTTTATTAATGATATATATATATCCATAATATAATGATAATATGTATATGTATATATTACATATCTAATTATAAAATAATATATATTTTCACGAATTAATTGAGAGTCTATAGTCGTATAAGCTCACAAGCCTATCAAACTTAGGTTTGTTGAACTCAATCTCAGTTCGTTTATAAATTGAGTTTTAAATTTAGGTTTAAATTCGAATCGTTTAACTTAACGAACGAATTCAAAAGAGTTTTTACCGAGCCAAACATTAAATCAAACTTGAATGGCTCTGGTGGGTATGCAAATACAAAGAGCACAGCCTCTATATTTGCTTATCTGCCCCTTCAATTTTGTCATGATTTCTCACATCATGCCAATAAATTTAGGAAAAGTGTGTAATGCAGTAACTTTTAGTGCGAGACCCGAACAAGAAATGGCAATTCCTAATTTGATTTGATTTGATTTGATTCAGAAATAAGTATTTAATAATAACATATATTGGGTGTTATGCTTATTTATATGAACAAGTGATAAATACAAATATTAAATTTTAATTTAAAAAATTATAATCATATATTATAATTTTTTTAATTTAAAAATAAAAGAGAGATGTTATAAATTTTTTATGTTATTTATGTTAGAAAATGGGATAGAGGTGATTTATAGAAAATTATTAGTTTTTCAAATCTTTAAATTAACATGAAATTTTTTTTTTAAAAAAAAAAACTGATCTTTAATAGTTTTTCAAATTCAATTTTTTAAAATTCAATTTTTTAATTGAGAAAATTTTTAATTTGAATAATTTTTGTATGATTTTGAGAAATTTTCTAAAACTTACACTAAAACTTACTACATTTCACATTTTATCTCAACTCTTTTCCTAAAGTGGTTTTCAAGATGTGAGAAATAGTAACATAATGCAAGGGACGAATGAGCGAATTCAGATAACCTGCGAACACAAAACCCTAACCAGAGAATGGTTGGATATCGCCAGCAAGAACAAAGTTAGCAATGATGAATTTGCTGATACGAGAGACAATTATATGTGCGCACATATACGACCAATTTCCTAAGATTCTTACTGAGGACAATCTTAAGCTAATGAGAGATCGAAGATAGCAAGGAGGCAAATGATGTCGTCCTTTAATCCAATAACGTTGTTGACTCCTCTGCATTTGGTTGCTAGGCTCACAACTTTCTCTTCTAAATCAGCTCCTTGTATTGGTAAAATATTCTTAATGGCGTGTCCTGTAGCCCCTCTAGGAATCCCGTCTACACATTGTGAAGAGGGGTCCATAAGGAGAGAAGTCGCATCCTAAAAGTCTATTCCGAGTGTGCATAGGCTATAACTGCATCTGAATTAATATGGAGGGTGCATCAGGGGGAAAAGTCACCTGCACCTACGAATTAATTGAGCATACGCCTTGAAACCCCATGTAACGCCCCGCTCCCACTTGCGGGTGTTACTCGTGAACAATTAATCAAATTGTCCACCTATCCGGCCTTAGGTGAAGGGTGGACCATGTTTCAAGATAAAATGCCCTAGGTGGGAACTAGTCTCGTCCTTCCCTTCCCTCATCCCCAGGATTCACTAGCGAAACTGGGTTTTAACCACACTACATTGGCTAAAAAGAAAACTCATGAAAATGCCCAATCGCCATTTCTTATTTATATTTAATTCTTTTCCCATCCAAGAATTTTACCGGGCTCCATAAATCACCATTTAAATCAATCCATTGATTGATTACCACTTTTGGAGGAAAAACTCAAGTTTTTAATTTTCCAAAATTTCGGCATTTTCTCCAAAAATGCTCGAAAATCCCTTTATTTTTGAAAATTCCTTCGGGGCCCAAATTCAATTTAGAAATGGCCCAAAATCCCCAAAAATCCAATTTTTTTAAAAAAAAATTGGCTGGCGGGGCTCACTGGGTGCTGGTCGCGCTGGCTGGCCGCGTATGCCTCGCGCGGCCGCCCGCGGGTACCTGCCCGCGCGCGCGCTCGGCTGCGCGCATGCTTCCAAAAATATATATATATACTTTTTTTCTTTGGGCTTCCCAACTCCAAATTTTTCAGAAATTAAAATAACTAAAAATACTCCACATTCCTTTAATTTTAGCCTATTTTTCTCCAAAATTAAGGCTTAAACGATGCTCTTGATGCTTCCATAACATACATTAAACACCCACAATTTTTCCAACAAACTCATATGATTTAACTTCTTGGTGTTTCTCACAACACACACCAAAATAAGACTTACACCACAACTTAGGCTTCAACATGCCATAAGCCAACATCTCATCTTACAATAAAATCAAATACTTCCAAGAGATGAAATACACACATGATCTTAGGCTTTAACAACCTTAATAATCAAATTAATTTACATCTCATGACTCAAACACAACAACATAGGCTTCCATAAGCCATAACATACACTTGAATTTTATTTCCAAGCTTCCACATGCCATTCCAGCATTTCCTTTACTTTACCATGCTTTCACAACCTACATGTGAGGGTAAAAACCTCATGAGCTATTAAGCTCAATAAGGGTGCAATGCCAAATAAATATGAACATAACAAGATTATATGATGCCAAATGCATGCAAGTGTGGCTAGGTTTCTTTGCCCTCACAACCCTCCAAGGTTAGAGGCATCAACCCACCATTTCAACCATGTTCCCAAACTAACCTATGGCCATAAGTCTCATGAACATAAAAGAACATGTCGAATGCAACATATACATTTATGAAACATATTTATAACTCATTGCAAGGCCACCCTCCCATGGGGCCATCCCTTATCTCATTCTTTTCTTTGAAGCTTTTAAATCCTTATCTCAAGAGAGCTTCCATCTTCATTTCCTCCCATCTATGATGGCATTCAATCAAGGAAATTACTCACTTTGTATTCAAGAACACTAATTAAAGAGAAGAAGAATGCACTTACCTTGATTTCTTCTCTTCTTCTTCACGTTTTCTTCCATGGGAGACTTTCTTATCTCTCTTTCTTTCTTTCCTTCTTCATTTCTTTCTCCAAATGGTCAAAGGAAACCAAAACTTTCTCACTTGCCATTTTATACTAGTCCCCCCATATTTCAAGAATGCATTCTAGCCACTCACTAAAGGCACAATCCATGTGCTTAAGGGAAAACTAATCTCAACCATCCATTTCAAACAAACAAGACTTCTCTCTTGGAGAAAACACAAGAAGCACAATCCATGCCATTACTTCTCTTTAAATCCCCACCCTTGGATTTATTCTTCTTCTCAAGAATGCATCTCACCCATTAGATCTCTTACATTTTTCATTTATTTCTCATTTACTTAAATGAGACTATTATATACCATTTTCAAGACTTAATCCAAGCCATTGGATATATTTCACCCTTTTCAAGACTTGATCCTAACCCTTGGATCAATTTAGTCTTCCAATACCAAAATTAGCCATTTTCTCATATATTTATTTTGACTAATTTCAACATATCACACTTGAGAGACATAATTAATTTCCTTCCCATTTAATTTAATGGGACAATTTTTCACCATCACATGAGAGACATAATTCTTCATTTTTCATTTAAATAAATCCCACCATTTTCCAAAGCATTAATGGGTGACTATTTTCCCATTTTCCATTGGATTTATTTAATTCACCATAATTTCAAGCATTAATGGTGACTAATTACACATTTTCTTTAATCCAACACCATAATGCCTCTCATTAAATGCTTGAAAGACTTTCTTTTTGCATTTAATTTAATCTCTTCTCCTAACTCATAAATCCACATATATATACATGCTCCCACCTTTTTAATATATATGATTTCTCCCAAATTTCCAAGATTATGCCAAGTGTCACTCTAAGACACAAACTTGGCTTCCAATTCTCATCTCATCCATCCATGTGACATTACCACATTTATTCACCATTTTAGGGAAAATATAATTATTTTCTCAAATAATTGCATATTCTCAATTTTCCCTATTTTCTATGATTAAATTCCTTTACGGAATCACTCTAAATTACCAAAATTTCCTTTCATGAATTATTAATCCCATATCTCCACAAAAACACAAAATTGGGATTTAATTCACCTACTCACCTAATTCCACATAGGAATTATTTTCAATTTACCAAAATACCCTTTTTATTGGATTTCACTATCCAAATTACCAAAATACCCCTCTCATAGGGCACCCTCAATCTCAAGGATCTAACACCATCTCAAGGGCATTTTTGGAATTTTCACACTTCCATTCTTATTCTCTTAACACCGATTACACCGGGTGTTACACCCCAAGATAATAATAAAAAAAATAATCTTAATGGGCTTCTATGTGTATATATTTGGTGATAAAGTAATTAGGGTGTATGGTCATGCTGCAGTAAAGGTAGAAATACCCGAGTTTTCTGAACGGAGTTGGAAAAAGGGTCAAAGCTCATGTCGAGAAACTAATCAAAGCTCATGGGGGGTGCATCAGGTTTTTGAGGCTTGCAGTTTAACATGTATGCCAAGAGATGATGTCCTCTACTAGCATATTGCACCATGTAGACTTATTATGTATAGCCTTGCACTGAAAGTTTCCTAAATATATAGCTGCTTGTCATACATGCATACTGGTTACTGTTTAGTAACTTTTTTGGCATTTAGACCATCTTTGTTAATCACATTGCAGCTCAACCTTGACATTTACTTTCTCAAGGGCAAGTTCTTCAATAGTTTGTCTTTCCCTTTTTTGTTTTATGAAAAACACGCCCATTCTAACCATTTCATATCATCAGAAATGAAAATACTGCATCTATTCATTCCCTATACCCAAAATTCATTCTTCATCAATTTTCTTATTTTTCTTGGCATTTATCAAATTTTCATTTTGTTCTTAGATCCAAGGATGTTTTCCTTGGACAAAATTGACCAACTAGACCTACCTCGTTATTTATGTTAAAACTTTTTGAAATATTTTTCCCAAACCATTTGCATTTCACAATATTGACTATGATGTATTGTTCGTTATCTGAATGTTAGAAACACATGCATGATTAACATTTTTTTTTAAGGTGCCCATTACATGTTAATTCACCTTATAAAAGGCAACATTTTCATAGAAATTATAAGGATTTGTGCCAATCCTTTTCCCTTTGTTTTATTTTTTTTTTTTAAAAATAATTCTTAAAACCCTCCATCAATTTTGCAGCAAACCAGAGGCGCACACAACCCAAATAAAAATGAGGAATAGAACAACTTCATTTTATGCTCATGGGAGAGAGAGTTACACCGCTATGACAGGTTTCAAAGAAAGAATAGTCTCAACATCAAAGGCATGAAATTTTGAGAAACGCATAAATCAAAAGCTACAAATGTATTCAGCTATGAAAATGAATTAAAATTCAAATGTATTAAATGCATGAAATTAACAAGTAGAACACAAATACAAACATTTATTAAAATTCAGAAGCTAATTGTATTCAGCTATTAGGCACATTTTAGCAATATTCAATATTATGACTGAATCTTTCAAAATCCTACACTAGCCATCCCAAGGAGGCAACCGCATGTTAATACTTGACTCTTGCAAAGCATGCCCCAATAAACACACACAAGCCGTCAGAATAACAAAGCTAACATTGAAGAGAGCAGGGCACCTAGTTTGGATTAGTGATAAGAATACCAAATTTTTATTTAAAATTTTGACTTATTTTAATTAAAATTATAATTTTAGAGTTTAAAAGTAAATCTCCAATGCTCAATTAAGAGACTTTTGTTGGGCGTTACGTACTAAGATCGGTGACCCCTTGAGAAGCCTTTATATTGCACTCCTTTAAAACTCATTAGAATTTTAAAATTAAACATGCTTGGATGAGAGGATGAGTGATCCCATGAGAAATGCTCGCATTACACCCCTTTTAAAATTTATAGAAAAAGAAAAGAAATATTGCTATATACTTAGTGTAACGCCCCGCTTTCCCGGGCGCATTATAAATTGGGACAATTTTGGAACAATAAATTTTTTCTTTCAAACACTAAAGCTAAACCATATCATTCCTCGAATCCATCACAGAATTCCCATACATTAATCTCAAAAGAGAATCATTATGTAAATCAAATGCGAAGCAATGATCGAAACCTGATATCTTAACATTGATCATAAATCAGTTCTTACATCTTTATTAACCATAAGAATATAAATCAACATTCCTCAAAACGTTCAGAATCTAAAGTAGCAGAACTTAAATACATGGGTTGCACAATATACATTTCATTCTTCATACACTCTGCTAAGTGCCATTTCATGCCTCATTTATCCTCGTATCTACTACAATCTCTATCTGAAACGTTTGAATATTCTAGGGGCAAAGCCCAAATTAGATGATGAACCATTTAAGTAAGGGTACATAATGCTATATCATGTGTGTATGCAATGTCTTTCATCGTAGGTGTCAACTGCACTCTTTATGTGTAATGACCCGTCAGAGGGTCTAGTATTTAATTAGAATTATTTAAATAATTGTTGAAGAATTTGATTAAAAGATTTCGCCATTTAATTATTTAATGTGGCAATTTAGAGATTTTGAAGGAAAAGAATAGCATTAAATTCTTTTTAATGTTGGAATTAAGGGAATTTGCCATGGTGGCAATTTAGATTTTTAATGGAGAGAATAGTATTTAAATAGCATTTAAAGAGCATTTAATTTTAGTTATTTAGTGTGGAAATTAAGTGCAAGGACTTGAGGGTCATTTAAGGATTTGTTATTAGAATTTAATTATTAATTAAAGTTATTATGGTTAAGAGATTAAGATCATCCATAAGTGAGATGGTTTTGGTTTAAAGTCTCCTAGTTATAAGATATCCATATGTGAGATGGTTTTGGTTTAAATCTCCTAGTTATATTAGGAGAAGGAATCCATGTTAGAAAGGGAGTAGGATCTAGGATTTTTATATAGCATTTAATGACAATTATTTATTATGAAAATTAAATGCAAGGGCATGAAGGTAATTCTAGATTTTTATTATTATTTGAGAGTTTTAATAATAATTTTTGTATTATTATTAATTAAGTGAGATTATGTATTTAAAGGAGATTGATAATCCATGTATGAGATGGTTTTGGTTTAAAGTCTCCTAATTATATTAGGAGAAGGAATCCATATTATAAAGGGAGTGGGATCTAGGGTTTTTATACCTTTATATATAGAGGTCATTAGCTTAGTTTTTCTTCACGCCATGTGAAGAACCAAGAGGCCAAGAGATAGCAAAGGCTTGCTAGAGTCTTCAGGATCGCTCCAGGGTTCGATCAGAGAGTTCTATCAGGCAAATATTCTTCCTGTAATCCCTTCCATTATAGGTTTATATCAGTTTTGATTTTAGATTATCCCAGTTCTTCGTTGTAGTTTTCAGATTTATATCATTAAGCAGAGACGTATATATATATATATATATGTGTATAACAGTGAAGTTATGAGCTATCCATTTTGGATTGCAAGTTCCATTAATCCTTATCCATTTTGGATTGCAAGTTCCATTAATCCTTATCCATTTTGGATTGCAAGTTCTATTAATCCTCATCTATTTTGGATTGTAAGTTCGATTAATCTTTATCCATTTTGGATTGCAAGTTCTATTACTCTAAGTTCTAATATCCGGATACCTTGTATCGTATCCGGATGTATCTAAAGTTCTTCGAGTATGATATCCGGATGGTTTGTTTATACATCTGAAAAGGTCAAGATAATATCCGGATGTCTCACCTGATATCCGGATGCCTCCCTCAAAAGTTAAATTTTTCATTCGAATAGTCCCCAGTTATATCCAAATGCCTCAGTGACATATCTGGATGGCCAGAATCATATCCGAATGTCCTAGTCCTTATTTGAATACTATCCAGCATATCCGAATAGCTCGTCTTTTATGCTTCCAGTGTATCTGGATGACTAGTATCATATCCGAATATCCTAGTTTCTATCCGAATATATTCCAGCATATCCGAACAGCTTCTTATTTGAGCGTCAATGTATCCGGATGAGCCTCCTTCATATCCGGATGTCTTTCATTATATTCGGATATCCTTCCTGATATCTGAATAGCTTTTCCAGAAACCTAATTGAACTTCCAGAATAGTTTAATTCATGTTTTAATTAAGTTAAATCATTCAATAACATCCAGTAATGAGTTTATATGCCATAATACAACAAGTTAATCATGCTCATACCGTAAATCAAAATTCATTGAATCCTTGTATTCCAATATATAGATGAAGATCATATCATGTTTAACATTATTTTATTATGACATGATCAGCATTATTTTGTGAGATTATGTGCATACATTTTGGTATGAGCATTGAGCATGACTTTATATGGAGCACTACATATCGTGTCCCAGCATTTATGTGAGCATTGCATTGCATTGCATTATGCGTGCTAGGCGGCTTGTCTGCGGGGATCCCATCAGTTTCAGTTTTAACTCAGTTTATGAGTTGCCCGCCTGGGGGCCACCAGGGGGCTAGGGGCATATTGCCCACAATATATGCTTACAGTTTTTTCTGTTTACAAGATTCAGATCAGTCAGGTATGTTTTATGAAATTATGTGGGCCTATGAGCCAAAGTTGCATACTTGCATTTAGTTTGCAGTTTATGTGCATTACACTTTTACGAATGCAATCAGACAGTGATTATACAATACAAGTTCAGTGAGTTATTTATCAGTATCGATATTCTTCGATTCAGCTTCAGTTATTCTTTCTAGCTTATTACTTGCTGAGTTTTATAGCTCACCTTGTACTCTTCACCCCTCTAGGTTCTAGCAGGAGAGTACCAGATATGGGGCCTAGCAACAGTAGTCTATAGTATGTGTACGTGGAGCCGCTCAAGATAAAAGATGTCTGGGAGTCTATTGAGTTTTATAGTGTTTTCTCAATTTAGATCTATTTTATATTTCAATTGAGGGATTGTCCCTTAGACAGAGTTTGTTCTTTTCAGTCTGTATTGACTCAGAGTTTTTATTCCAGTTGATTGAGATGTCCAGTTATGGTATCAGATTTCAAATTATCAGTTAGTTTATTTTATTTTTCCCGTAGCACCTCTTCTTGGGCAGTTCTAGGAGAGGGGGTGTTACATATGCAATCTACCATTCTTACAACCACCTCTTTCGAAGCTGGGGTGTTTGGGGGCACCCTTAGTAGAGGTGCCAGTTCATACTCCCTACCGTCTCAATGCGCGTGATCAATGATACCAATGTGTACATATGCATTTTATAGTCACGTCATGTATGCAGTCTACGTGATGGATACATATCAGGGCATGTCAATATGATGAAAACATTCCCGAGGATTGGTTTTTTTTTAAACATAAATCACTTACTACCAAGCATTTTCCATAAACTAACTTTAATTGAGAAGTACCACTTATCTTCTCAAGCTTATCGGGCTACCTCGATATTTGTGCCTTACCTCGTTCATAGCCCCGATTTGCGTGCCAACCTCAAAATTTGACAAGTCACTTTAACTTAAGCCTCAAAGCATCCTAATCACCATAATTATTTAAATAAATATTAAAACTTATTTTTACATAATTTCTCACATTTTCTTTAATTTTTTCTCTATTTCTTCCTATTTTCCCTCAATAAATCCAAACTAAATATTTCTAAAATATTTTCTCAAATATTTCACTACCAAAATTCATAAATATAATATCTTGAATTTCTAAAATTTTCTAGGGAATTTTACTTATCTTGACTTAGCATTTTCGGCTTCCTCGGTGTGCGTGCTCGCACCTCAAAACGCGTGCCTGAACCCATTTTTTTCTCACCAAGATCTCTGAAATATTCATAAGTCTACATTTCCTATTTTCTAGAATTTTTCTGACATTTTCCAAAATTTTTCTCCGTTTTTTTTCCTTTTTCTCCTTTTCTTTTCTTTTTCTTTTATTTTTTTCTCCTTCTTCCTCACTATTCATCTTCTTCCTCTAGCTGTTTCCTGCGTCTTCTTCCTCCATGGCTGTGTGAACCAGCCATCCCAGCCGCTGCCTAGCCCAGCTTCGCTGCACGTCAGCCAGCACCCCCAGTAACCTCCGACTTCCGCCATCGCCTCCGGCCTCCCGCGCACAACATCAGTGCTGCTGGCTGCGGCCCTGCTCGCTGAATCGCCATGGCTGTCCCTATGTAACATCCCATATTTTCAAACTCAAATATGAGGTAATACCTAGGGTTATTAGGTTCTAATACTTGAGGAAATAGGCCCTTTCAAGGAATTGAGGAAGCCTTGAGGGAAAAATTCAGTTTTCGAACCAGTGGCAAAATCGTAAATATTGAAGTCGGGTAAAAGTGTAATTTACCTAAAATCTTGGGGTGCTAAGTGTAATTTATCCATTTTCTGGGGACCAAAAAGTGCAATTAAAAATGGGTCAGGGACAAAGTTGCAAGGGCCTAAGTGCAAATTATTCGAAAAGTTCGGGCCAATGTGTAGTTCTTGAAACCTTAAAAATATCATCCATGGGCAAATCATTAATGGCCAAGTGTCCCCCCTAGGTGTCACAATTGGATTGGTTAAAATCTAATGATTATGGGTGTAATGATGAGCATAGTGTGAACACTCAAAACAAATGGAATTTTGGATTCCAAACTCTATTAAATTCAATTAAGAGACGAGAGGTGCATTTGAGTTGGATGCACATGGGAGAAATTATGAAGCCTTATCTTCAATGACACATGGCAATCAACCATTGGGTTACTTGGAAGTTAAGTTAAGGTCACATGATGGCTCATAATGACCCTTTGAGGTGGCATTGTATGATTGGTTAAGAAAAAGCTTACTTATCTTCCAAGTTTGCAAAAGTCTCCAAACATTATCTCTAAGGACATGTGGCAAGCATTTATTGGCTACTTAGAGATAGGATTTGAAGTGTAATGATGAGAAATGTGGAAAATGAATTAAACCATGTGAGATGTAATGATGGAATATTGGAAAATCAAATTAAACATGTGATGGCTCATATCCCAAGGGAGACTTGTCGTAAGGGCATGGAAATGCACAAATCTTTAGGGACACATGGCATATTTTAATTGGATACTCATGGGTGGAATGATGACGCGACACGTGGCGTGATTTGGTTCGCTGAAGTTTCCTATAAATAAGGGCTTTGGGGTTATTCATTTGGGCACCAAGAAAGGAGGAAAAGGAAGGGAGTTTGAGAGAGGAAATGCTACCAAAAAGAAGGAAGAAAGTCAAGGAAGAATAAGCCTTGATAGAATTTTTGGGTCTTTCTCAAAGTTCGTGCCAAGTAGTAAGGAAAAACTACGTGAAAACCCATTCCGTTCGTTGTAAACCATATTTCCTAAGGTAACCGATTAAGGTGAGTGATTCCTGCATGTATTGTGGCATTTTGAACATTTGTTGCTTCACTTGTGTGTTGGCTTGCACATCATGCCTTTGTGGCTTACATGTCATATTTTTCCTTGTTTATGCATATTCCTTCTGCTTTGTCATATATCATGTTCATATTGGTGACTGTGGCTAGTTGTTGGGACATCATGGAAGACCTCGTGCTCTGGTGATGAGCCAGGAGTGACTATGATGACCGTAGAGGTGATTGCAACACCTTGGCATTGCTACCACAGGGGTGGATTTCATAATAACATTATTGCATTTGCACGCATGTACTCTCTTTTTTTGAGTCACTCACTTAGATGTTATTATCTAACTTGGGTGTTTCATACCCCTGGGACATTCAACGTCCCAGGTATATCATATGTGCCAGGTGATGCAGGTTCTCGTTCGAGCAAGGGCAAGGAGGTGGTGCTTGACTAGCTTTTGGTTTTTATTCCATTATGTACCCTTGTAATACGAATGATGTATTGTAAATAGCAGCTAGAATACTCAAGGTTGTAAGAAGTGTGTGTGTGGGTGTCCTATAATTGTTCCTACAATGATGTGTTACCTTTTTGGAGTATTGGAAGTCGTGAGCATTTATTGTACTTGTAAAATAAATCTAGTGGAAACCCATTTATTTAGCTTTGGTTAAGCTTTCAGGTTCGATCCAACGCTTCTGTTGGTAAGGGTTTCCATAACGCCCGCAGTGATGTTAGCTTATATTTTACATTGTTGAGTATTTAGAAAAGTGGGGCGTTACACCCTACATCTTGCATCTCCAGCTGATCTCAGCCATTGCTGGCTACAACTGCCAACATCGTTGGTCACCCTGGTCAGTCTCGGCCAGCTCCTACACACCAGCCATGTTGCTGCCCCCTGCTCGGATCGAGCTTGCGGTAATAGCCGCTTGCTGCTTTGGGCAGCCACTGACCAGTCTCCCTCTCTAGTGCAACTCTCTCTCTCGGCTCTCCTCTTGGTGCATCTCAATCGGCCAAACTCCCTGCCTATTTATAGGCGGCCATTGCTTGCACTCCAATGTGCATATATATATATATATACATCACATTAATTGCTCAGCCCCTTAAATCTTACTGCATATCCTCCTTAAATCCCGCTGCCATTCTCTTCCTCAATTCTTGCTTCCATAACCTTCCCATTTTGCAGCCGAAATCTCGGCCATTAAGGCTTCACAGAACCTGGCCATCCATTCATGCCCACATGCGCACACTATATATATATATATATAATTACATACTACACTATAATAGAGAAATTACACAATTACATCTCAAATTTCATCTCTATTACACTTTAGCAATCCTTAATTAAAATTATGCCCTTAAACCTTAAATTAATTTGCATTGTAATACAAAAAATCCACAATTAATAACTTAAATTTTACTTGATATAGACGATTTTGCCTTTGTGTCCTCTCGGGACCTTTGTTCCTCTCGAAACTACTAAAGGGTTACTCATTACGCAAAATCGGAGGCGCCCTAGGATTCTGTTGATTTTTCGGGAGTCTCCTACAACGATTCGGTTTTATAGCCTAAATGGAAGCTGTATTTTAGTTGTACCAAAAACTATTCCCGATCCGATTTCTTTCAATACCATAAATCCTATCTCGGAATGCTCATTGAAACCATATTATTTTCTTTACACAATTTCACTCCGAGGCATTCCCTACAGTCGATTTGGTACTTATAACTACTATCAAGCCAATTTTTTTGTATTTTAAACTCATCGAAATTACGTGGCAACCTTATACGAACATGGGGTATTACATTCTCCTCTCCTTACAAAAATTTTATCCTCGAAATTTGCCATATGTCCTAAATCTCAAAATTTCATCCTTGAAATTAACACCTGACTGATCAAATAACTAGAGAAGATCCTACTCGAAACTTGTGAATATTGATGCGCGTATCAAAATCCGAACCCTTGGTCTGACCATGCTCATCAACCCATAAACAAGTACACTTATCAACCATGCATACCTTTCGAATCATAACCGCATAACTTGGTCCTTGGGGCACGAGTCTTTACCTGAACTATCATTCAAGCCGGTACCCACATCATTATAAAGAGCCCACAGCTCTCATATCCATATCCTCAATTTTCAATTTTCTTTTCACTAAGTCATCCAATCAATATCCTTAATCATGACATTTCTCTAACTCTGATTTCCTATGTCGTCAGTCATCTTGAACTAATCACTCATGCTTTGATAGTCTTCCAACCTTAACACAAAAGTTCTTGATTTTGATACATCTTGACTTTTATCAAATTTATCCTCAAGGGAATATTTTTATATCATCAACTATTTCACATACCCTTAGATCCAAAAACATCACGATTATACATCATCACATAACCTCGAAACTAGCTATGCCTTACCTTAGGTCATCTCAAACTTAGTCATTACTTATTCTTTGTGCTAATTTTCTTGTTGTTTCCTCACTCTTGTAGGTATCCATCATCCGATATAATCTCAAGTTTCTGTCAATTGACCACAATCATCTTCTAATCATGTTATGTAACTATTTTCTTAAGAAATCTTTATTAGTAGATTCTATTTGTCTCCAAAGCTTCCTTTCGTAACTTAACTTTTAATATCGATTGAAATTTAACGTTGTCTTCCAAATACTAATATCTATTCATCCATACCCATAACTCAAATAAGTCCTCGCATTCTTCAAAGTGATCCTCAAATAACATTTTATATCATCAAATTAACCATTTGATTCTCTAATTTCTTGAATTAATCCTCGAGTGATAACATTTCGTATCAATTGACTCTAAATATGCTCGATCCTATTTCAGAGCAACTTACTCAGGTTATCGACCTTTGCCTCTACTCAAAACATTTGGCTTGTCTCCTGAAACCTACTGGGATATCTGACTTTTCGAAACTTCCGATCCTCATGGCATTTATAACAATCTACCTTGATTTCACGCTTCTCATAATTTCTTTCTCGATTTGCTCATGACCTAGCAAGCCAATCTCAGTTTCAACATCTATCGTGATGTTCCCTAACATTATCCTCAATGTTTCTCATGTGTCTCCCTATTCGAGGGGTACACCAATATATCCTCGATAAACACAATCACCAAAGTGTCTTTCATGCAGATGGTACTTTAGTCAAATCATCAAATCATGATTCTATTGCCGATTTTTGGAATGCCTTATTCCCTTATCTTAACCTCGATCGCACATCGATCATGGAAATATATTAGCCTCTTGCAGCTGATTAATAATTCATCAAGTTCAAGGTAAAGATATCGACTCTTAATTATCACCTTTTTCAAAGTCCGATAATTTACGTCCTCAATCAAGCCACTTATAGCTAAGCATCTAATAACCTCAAGCTATTATTAGCAATTTCATTACTAAGAAATAACCCCGATAAATCTTCCAAGAATATATCCTAGAATTTTCCATTTTTCTTATGGCTTTTCACTGACTGCAAATGCTTGTACCACAGATCAACAGATTCCTTAGAATCATAACTTGTTGACATCGCTCAGCTATACATCTCTCAATGTTCCTACTAGGGTTACCTAAACTAACCGTCTAGCCCAACAAGAGCTCTATTCTTCAAAATCTTGGATCTCCAATAGATTTCAATCTATTACTGTGACCTATCATCCTGGCACATTTTCCATTACTTGTCTCTCTCAAGCATGTCAAAGATTCTCACAACCTTCTAAACAACAATCCATAACTATACTACCAATTAGAGTAGGCAGGTACTTACATCACCCATGATACTCTAATCCTTAGGGAAATTCCTTGAAAATCCCAAGTTAATTTATCTTTGAAGATCTCAATTCAGATCATGTTACCTGGTTCCAATTATTTCCTAAAACAACCGAATCTCAAACTTCCAAGGACTCTCTACCGAATGATACTTTAAACCTCAAATAACGATTTAGGTCCCATGCGGTTGCACAAGACACAACCCATTCACGTATCCCTTCTCACAAACTTTTGAATCCTCAAGCCCACTTGGCACATTGAACCGTTGTAATACTCGAGATTTTTCAAAATCAAATATGACGTAATGCCTCAGACAAAAGTTCATTTTCTAAGCTAGGAACAAAGTCGTAATTTTAAAAGTTTGAGTACGAGTACAATTGACTGAAAATCTTGGGAATTTGTGAGATTAAAAAATATCTTTAGGGGACTTAAGTGCAATGAACTTCAAAGCTTATTCAAACCTAACTTTAGATTCCAAAAGTTATCAAAAGTGGCTATGGATTTCAAAGCCAAATTAAATTCAATTAAGGGACACATGTCACCATTTGGATGGAGACATATGGATTGAAATGATTACATGGACACATGTCACCATTTGGATGGAGACACATGGATAGAAATGATTACATAAACACATGTCACTGTTGGATGGAAACACATGGATAGACATGATTATATGGACACGTGGCATAATTTGGATGGAAAAATATGGAAGCAATGATGATGGTTCATATCTCGAGGGACACATGGCATAATAGGAAGAAAGTAATGATGAAAGCTCATATCTCGAGGACACGTGGCGCCGTAGGATGAAAGTGATCATTATGGCTCAAATCTCCATGATACGTGGTAGAAATCCATTCGTCAAAGGGTTTGAAATGTAATGATTAGGCTCATATCTCAAGAGCCACTTGTCACCATGGGAAGAAAGCAATAATTATGATGCAAATCTCAAGTGCCAAATGTCACCATCTTAGAAAGCCAAGTGTCTCAATCTTATGGATTTAAGGGCTCTATATAAGCATGCTTTGTGTTGGGTTTTTGGCCACTAAATTAAGGGGGTAAGTTGGTTATAAGAAGGGAGAAATTCTTCCAGAGAAAGGGAAGGAAACTCTACCCGAGTGGAAGCTGAAAGCAAGCTGCTGGAAGATACGAGCCCTCCTCGAAATTCATGCAAACAGTTACTAAATCTGTAAGGTAAGTTCTATTTCTTTCTGTAATCACATAGAGCATCAAAATAGGAGTCTGTAGGTTCAAACGACACTCGAATCAGAGTTAAAATGAGAGAGTTATGGCCGTTTTAATTTTCGACGTTCGAAGTTCGTTCGGCGCGTGCGCCACATGCGCCCAGCAAAGCTACGCATTCAGGCGCATGGTAGCCCTTGTGGGCGTGCGTGTTGGCACGTGAGAGGCCTTCTGGGCTTGAAATTTTTCATGAAATCTCCTATTTTTAATGCCTACTTACTTATCTAAAAATATTTTAGGTTCGGCTACAAAAAGGTCTCGGTTTTTATAGAACAATCCACTTGGAGCGACGTTCGGCCCTGAATTTTTGCAACCGAGAAGTGGGAAGCTTCTGTGAGTGGTTTTTGCATGCTTGTTACTTCTTCTTAATTATCCTTGGTCTCATTTGTGTGGGGTTGGTGGCTTATGTCTCATGTTTCCTTGTTTTCGAACATTTCTTTCCTATTTTGCATGCATCTCAGAATTTGTGGTTGTGGTTGTGGCTAAACATGATTACTCTAGCACATAGCTTGTGGTTCGCACATTATATTTTCCTTGGTGGTGAACCGTGCCTACTGGTGGGGCCGTGCCTTGTTGATATTCGTTGGTTTGTGCACCGTGCCTATGGGTGGGGTCGTGCCTTGTTGATATTCCTTGGTTTGTGCACCGTGCCTATGGGTTAGTTGATGGGACTAGAATTTGAACATGATGACTTGGCAACTTGTTGGTGAAACGTCACGATGATCAGGGAGCAATCCCGTGCCTAGAGGTCGGGCCGTGCCTAGAGGTGAGGCTGAGGGATTGGACCACGATCACATGCCCAGAGGTGGGGCTTAGCTAGAGGTGAGGCTGAGATGTTTCACACAAGTGCTGACGAGCATAGTGGTGGCTCGCAATTCCATGCCCAGAGGTGGGGTCGTGCCAAGAGGTGAGGTTGAGGGATTGGACCACGACCACGTGCCCAGAGGTAGGGCTTAGCTTAGAGGTGAGGCTAAGATGTTTGGCATTATGACGGGTGGAGGAAATGGTGATAAGGGAGGATTCTTGTTGTTCTTTGTACTCATTTGCTTATGCACAAACTGTTTCTTTCCTTGAATTACCCGCTAAGATGTCTCTTGTCTCACATATGCATTCATGTATCTTCTTCCTTATGCACTCACTTAGATGTAACAATCTAACTTGGGTGTTTCATATTCCTGGGATATTCAACATCCCAGGTATCTCAACATGTCAGGTACCGGAGATGAGAAAGAGAAAAGGGCTATGAGCAGGCCGAAGTTAGTTTAACTTTTTGTTACTCATGTTCTATGGTTCTTATGAAATCTTTGAGTATGTTTTTGAGAGTTGTGTATCACAATTGTATAAATAGGGGTTATGTAGGGCTTGGATATACTCATTATGCTATTAAAGTTGTAAATTGTAATTACTATGTACTATGATTATGGCAAGAGTTAGTTGATGATTTTTGGAAATCATGCATCACAATGTACTCTTATTGCGGGTTTTATTTTTGGAAATCCTTTCTATCTAGCCTCAGCTAGCTATTAGGTTCGATCCATTACTTTCGTTGGTAAGGATTTCCATAACGCCTTTGTGGATATTAGCTTGTATTTAGCTTCAGCATATAATTAAAGAGGGGCGTTACAGTTGGTATCAAGGCGTAAATATATGATTTGGGTTTAGACTTTTATTTAACTAACCTTGAGGTTGTCTTGATCTATGGTAGGAATGGATCTAAGTTTGAGGAAGAGGATTTGTTTTGTTATCAGAAGAATGAGGATTTTTGAGTATATACTCGTGAAACCAAAGATACATTAGTGACATGGGATGTCATTTGATGTTTATTACTAACCTGTGATACAATAGTGATATGAGATATCCTAGTGGTATTAATCTATGAAGGTTTCTTGGTGACAACATAGGTTATGTGACCTACCTTGAGGATTGTAGAAGACAAAATGGTTATGTGAGTTATTTATGATATATTTCGGTTGTTATTGATCCTTGAGTCTCAGTGACAGGATAGATTGCACGTGGGTTGAGGATATTTTGCTAAGGATAGTACAATCCAATGAGTAAGTAGAGTGAGGTAAGGTATGGGTAAGTATTTTAATTGAAACCCTAGTCAAGATCATGAGTGATTTATGGGATTTTGGAAACATCCTTCCTTATAAGTGACTGGTTAGGGTCTTGAGGAATATTTTATAGTAGAGATAGTCCATTTTGAATCTTGTGTTGCTTCACAATGACTCGATAAGTTTGGCATCTCAGGAAATGCCAAGTGATAATCGTTGGGAGACTACCTCACCTTGTAGACCTTTGATCTTAAGGGATCTTAAAGATTATAGGTACTAGATGCTTGAAGGATACCTAATTGTTTTACATGGTGAGACTTGGTACAAGTGTTTGACAAATATACAATCTTGAGGATTATAAACAGTAAGTACACAGAAGATTATTTTGTTGTCAAATTGTTTCGCAGGGATTGTGGGATTTGAAAGGTTATCTGAATTGAGGTTAGGAACTTGATAAGGTTTAGTAGGCACCAGGTTCATGAAGTCCCTGTATCGATTTGGGAATCTGGATATTTCAAACTTGTATTAGTGGTAAGCTAGATCCACATGAGGTGGGAAAGTCGGAAACGTATGATTTGTGTTTTGGTCTTATTAATTAGTTACAAATGTTTCAGATCATTTTACTGTTAAAGGTTAAATGCTGACCTCATGATTTTAGGTGTGGATATTTTAGAAGGTGAAAACTCGATGTTCTAGAAGATTTGAGCATGTCACCCCAAACCATCATGAGAGCAACACCCAAGAGGAGGAAACACAACATTCTCATGAGGAGATATCAGAAACTCCACAAGGAAATCCGTCTCAAGGAGAAAACTCAGGAGGTGGAAGTCACATAGATCGAATGGAGAGGGTGATGGAAAATATGTTGAACTTCATGCAAGGGATGCACCTAACAGGTCAGGCTAACCCCAGAACTCCTGATATCATTGACAGATTTCAACGGTTGAATCTGCCTATCTTTCGAGGCAAAGCGGGAGCCGACCCAAGTGAGAGCGAATATTGGATTGAGCAGATTGAGAAAATCTTTAATGTTATCGACTGCGGTGAAGGGGAAAAAGTAGGTTGTGCCACTTTCATGCTGTGGGATGAAGCAGATCAGTGGTGGAAGACCTTGCAAAGGACCCTACAAGGATCCAGGGGGCAAGGTACGCTAGTTTTTACATAGGCACAATTTAAGGAATTGTTTTATGCTAAGTATTTCCCTTTGTGTAAGAAAACGGAAAAGGCCCAGGAGGTCATGGATCTGAAGCAAACTAGAGACATGTCTGTTGCCCAGTATGAGGATAGTTTTACTCAACTGATCAAGTACATGCTAGTTTACAACCTCGATGAGGAAGCCAAGGCATAAAAGTTCCTTGGGGGATTGAAGCTAGAGATCCAGTTAGCATTAAGCTCTCTAGAGGTACGTACTTATGCGGAGGTGGTGTCGCAAGCCCTGACCGTGGAGAGCAACCTCCATCGAATGAGTGCCTTGAAGATGGAGTCCCGAGAAATCAATGAGAGAAAACTTGGGAAAAGACGTGGTCTTGGGGTTCAAAGAGAAGATTTCAAGGAAAAAGGCAAATGCCCTAGATGTCGAAAATCCCATCCCAAAAAACCTTGTGAAAGAAGAGGCCGAGGATGTTACTCCTGTGGAAGAAATGATAACTTGGCTCTAGACTGTCCCAAGGGACCCATGTGCTTTATTTGCCAACAGACTGGGCATCTCTTTAGGGACTGCCTGCAAAGGAGAGAAGTCAACTAATCTCTGACGAACCAAGGAGGTAAGGAACTGTGTCATGGTCGTGTGTTCAGTTTGACGAGAAAGGATGCCAGTGACAACCCGACGGTCGTACAAGGTACCTCGAATCCTCCTTAATGTGGTTGTACGAGTGTTAGTCGGTCCTCGGTCAGTCCATTCACATCACCTAAGGAATGACGATAGATGTATCAACCTATGATTTGGTAAAGAAAGGATGTCAAGTAGTGAATTGTGAGATTTTGTGTGTTAATTGTAACCTCGAGTATGGTTGGTGACTGTGAGGAATGTAATTAAGAACGAAAGGGAAGATGTAACAAGATTACTCTAAATCTTGTTATGAATTTTTATGAGAAGCTAGTAATGATATTTGGGGTTAGCAAATGTACCTGTAACCCATGTAAGTTGATGATAGAGGTGTCAAATCATACTTATATGAGTTTGTGGTTGTATTTTTGGACCGATATCTAACCTGTTCTCCTCGAGGGAATTCGAACATGAGGAAGTTTCGGTACCGGGAGTGTAACTGTTGCATCATGTGCTAAGTGGGCTTGGGGAATCGAAGGTTTGGAAAGGGGGTGATGGAATGTAATTGCATACGTGGGTCGGGGTAGGTTATAACTATGAATGGTGTATTTTCCCTGACATGGGCATGTGATGTGTTGTAGGCTTGCTTGGGAGATGTGTTTTCCCACAGTAGCAAGCAATGGGATTGCGGTTCCCATACTTAGCCTTTGGGGAAGGAAAATTTTATTCTAGTTACCAACTTGACCTTCGGTTTGGTATGCAAATTGTTGTACACCCCAGAAGTTGTGAGGAATTGGTTCTGATTTGATTATCCTAAACTTTGCCCTTGTTAATGCTGATGTTGATTACAAAAGTGGGCGTGCTTTGGTAGCACTATGTGAAAATTTTGAGGTCTTCATGATTGCTTGAGGTAATTGTTCTTTCAGAGGGATTCGAATGCGGAGTAGAGACAGTGGATAGAGTTTTCGAAAGGTTGTGGTTGTGTGATCCAGTACCAGCTCGGGAGGGGAACGTGGTGGCTAATGAGCCTGCTCTGATAGCTTGTTCTATGTGAAAGTGACGGCTAATGCGGTAACGAGCTTGCTCTGATAGCCTATTCTGATGACTCGAGAGTGGGGACTGGTGGAAGCTTTTAGCCATTGTTAGTGGATGTGGTTCCCTGAGGAAACGTCTATTTGCGTCGCTAGTCTGGAGATTCGCTCTCCTCTGATGAACAAACCTAGAAAGCTATTTTAAAAGACTCGAAGATATGGTCGTGTGTTAAAAATTGGGAATAGGTCAAAAACCTGATTGTGGATATTGGATGGAATTTATGTGCCTAAGGCTAAGAGTCAAGGGAAATCATATCGGACGAGGCACACTAAGTCAGGTATGCTATCCACCCTGATATGAGTCTTGAGGAATGAAATAATACCTCTTGGTGAAAGTGTTCTAAAGACACCATGATTTTGAGGAATTTGCTTAATCAAGTGCGTTTGAGGAATAAGGGGGAATTTCGAGGATGAAATTTTCTTTTAAGGAGGGGAGGATGTAATACTCGAGATTTTTCAAAATCAAATATGACGTAATACCTCAGACAAAAGTTCATTTTCTGAGCTAGGGGCAAAGTTGTAATTTTAAAAGTTCGAGTACGAGTACAATTGACTGAAAATCTTGGGAATTTGTGAGATTACAAAATATCTTTAGGCGACTTAAGTGCAATGAACTTCAAAGCTTATTTAAACCTAACTTTGGATTCCAAAAGTTATCAAAAGTGGCTATGGATTTGAAACCTAAATTAAATTCAATTAAGGGACATATGTCACCATTTGGATGGAGACACATGGATAGAAATGATTACATGGACACATGTCACTGTTGGATGGAAACACATGGATAGACATGATTATATGGACACGTGGCATAATTTGGATGGAAAAATATGGAAGCAATGAAGATGACTCATATCTCGAGGGACACATGGCATAATAGGAAGAAAGTAATGATGAAAGCTCATATCTCGAGGACACGTGGCATAATTGCTAGCTGCAACCGTTGACGTCGTTGGTCACTTTGGTCTGCCCCGGCTAGCTCTTGTACACCAGCCATGTTGCTGGCCCCCGCTCTGATCGAGCTTACGGCTATGGCCGTTTGCTGCTTTGGGCAGCCACCAACCGGTCTCCCTCTCTCGCGGAACTCTCTCTCTCTCTCTCTTGGCTCTTTTCTTGGTGCATCTCAATCGGCCAAATCGCCTGCCTATTTATAGGCAGGCATTTCTTGCTCTCCAACGTGCATATATATATATATATATACATCACATTAATTGCTCAACCCCTTAAATCTTGCTGCATATCCTCCTTAAATCCCGTTGCCATTCTCTTCCTCAATTCTTACTGCCATAATCTCCCCATTTTGCAGCTAAAATCTTGGCCATTAAAGCTTCACAGAACCTGGCCATCCATTTACGCCCACATGCGCACACTATATATATATATAATTATATACTATACTATAGTAGAGAAATTACACAATTACATGTCAAATTTCATCTCTATTACACTTGAGCAATCCTTAATTACAATTATGCCCTTAAACCTTAAATTAATTTGCATTATAATACAAAAAATCCACAATTAATAACTTAAATTTTACTTGATATAGACGATTTTGCCTTTGTGTCCTCTCGGGACCTTTGTTTCTCTCGAAACCATTGAAGGGTTGCTCATTACGCAAAATTGGAGCCCTTCTAGGATTCCGTTGATTTTTTAGGAGTCTCCTACAATGATTCGGTTTTATAGCTTAAATGGCAGTTGTATTTTAGCTATATCAAAAACTGTTGCTGATCTGATTTCTTTCAATATCATAAATCCTATTTCAGAATGCTCATCGAAACCATATTATTTTCTTTACACAATTTCACTCCAAGGCATTCCCTGCAGTCGATTTGGTACTTATAACTGCTATCAAGCCAATTTTTCAATATTCTAAACTCATCGAAATTACGTGGCAACTTTATATGAACATGGGGTATTACACTTAGCTATATTGATAAAACTGGATTGTTGCACATGCAATACTCCAAATATATTATCATTAATTAATTTTTAAAACAGTCTTAAAATAAAAATAAATACATTATGATTGACCAAAAAAAAAAAAATCTCTACTTCTTTTTTTAAGTGAGAATTATATTATATTTTGAAATATTTCAACAACCAATAATAGAATTTCGAGATTAAACATAAGACGCAATAAATACATAAGGTGCATTTATTTCACCTTAAACATTGCCTTTACCATTTTCTAATTTCCTTTTATATTATTTCTAATTCTAAAATGTTAAAGTTTATTTGTTTGAATTTTTTTATTTAAATTTAGTGGGTTTTGTAATTTGATTTTAATAGATTTTAGCGGATCATTGTAGTTGCATTTAGTTTTTTTAAGTAAATTTTAATATTTTTAAAATACAAATTAACAAATTTGATAGAACCACATGTGACATAAAATTCACACAAAATATAATTATGATAAAAAAAAATTAATTTACTAAATTTTCTTATTTATCCTTTTATTTTTTTTTCATTCTTCTCTAATCAATACCAACTTTAAAGTTCAGAATCAACTTTTTTATTTTAATAATCTTGTTTAGATAATCAAATGATCAAAAGGAACGTTAAGAACACTATGATAAAATCATAAAAGTCTTCGATGGCCTTGGTAAGCAAAAGAAATAGTAAAAAAAAAAAATCAATTTTTTTTTGCAAAATTATAAATGTATCTAAACGTTTTAATTTTGACCATTATGTCTCAATTGATTTAATTGGATGTAATTTTATCTAACACTTGAAATCAATTTAAGAGACATATATCATTACTAATGTGGCAAGCCACTTGTCAAAAAAAATGTATATGAGTAGAATTCACATGTATAATTTTTATTTTTATTTTTTTCATACACGTACATATGAATCTCACTCATTTTTTTTTTTATGATAGGTGCCATACCACATCATCAATGACACATGTCTCCTAAATTGATTTCAAGTATTGGATAAAATTACACTCAATTGAGATATAATTATCAAAATTGAAGCGTTTGAATAAATTTGTAAATTTGCAAAAAATTTTGTTTTTTTTTTTTGTTATTTTCCCTAAAATAAAATATATAAAAGCACTTTTTAAATTTTTAGTTTTTAAATATTATTAAAATTTCTTAAAATAGAAACCAACAGTCAATTTTTTTTTTATTTTTTATTTTTACTAAAGTCGAGAGGATGGAAAACTAGGTTTAACTCTAAGAAGTCAAAAAGTCTTGACTACAAATAAACATAAGGGGGCATGATTATCCAAAAGAAGTTAGAAATCCCCCAAAATCATTGACATGCGCAGTGGATATGTCAAATTCAAGGGAACATGAACAGTTTTTTGTGTTACTAGTCTTTGAGCTATGTTCCCCTGACCTTGGAATCTAAAAATACCAAAGTTTGATTAAAAGAGACTCAATTGTAAAGTAATGTTTCTAGAATAAATCAACAGTGCAAAGGGAATAAAGATGTCAATTTCTACAATCATTAATCTAAACCCGAAATCACTAATCTATACTAGACCATGTGCAATATCTCTTTTCAATTTTTTGAAAATCATTATCATTATTGTCTCCTCCAAACTAGATTCAAAATTTTATAAGATTAAGAGTTCGTCTAATATGAACTTTGTTCGCTTTTGCTAAAAATTATTTATGAATAACAAAATAATATTCAAAGTCAACAAATCTTAATAAATATAATAGGATTTATGGCTATGCAAACTATTAAGAATAGTTCTAGAGCTCGTCCAAGATAAACTAATGTCAGGAGTTTATTGAAATCATTGAATTCAGAATATGATAAAGTAATTCTTGAATGGAAAATGACTCTTTTGGTGGGCGTCTAATTATAAAAAATTTCAAAATATTTTATACAACTTTCAAAAGTTGCTTTCGAACGGTGTCGACGTTCGGAATTGGTCGACTATGATTCTTTGGCCCGCCTGGCACAATGGATCCGAAGAATGTATACGTGATGTTTGATTTTTGATCTCCTGAGCCTCATCTCCCTCCCTGCAAGGTATTCCGAAGCTTAAGTTAATAAGCGAGTCTGTGGAGAGTAAGAGAGAAAAATGTGATAATTGAAAAAACTATCTTACCCCTTCTTACCAGAGCTGGCCCATATATATCGAGGGACGTTCTTCTTTAGGTGTAGCATGTCTGTCCTAGGAGATGGGACAGAATACCTAGTGCCGGCGAAGGATGTCCATGCGGCAGGAAGGTACTGATGGAACCTTCATTAATGTGGACGAGACTAGTCATTAACGGTGAGAGGACCCGTCATTAATGAAGATGGGATTTGGGGCGAACGCGCGGAAATCCAGGCACGGCGGTAATGATGCCGTTATGAAAGGGCCAAGATGGGACTGACATGGACTGGCCAGATGGGCTAAGAGAAATGGGCCTGGACCATATGGTTGGGGGCGGCCCCTAGCCTGTTAACCCGTCAGGACTTTGGCCTTTTCATCATGCGAGCTGGTTGGCTGAGTCGGTAACCAGCGAGGTCGCCGGGAGCTCATCCAGATGACATTATTCCAGGCTGAGTTTCGGCCATGCGCGAGCTCGCTTTGAGGGTCTCAGCTTGAAGCTTATCAGCTCCTTTGACAGTTGGACCGGCCCAATAAGTTGGGCCCAGCCCTTATAGAGTAGGACGGAAAATACCCATAACAAACGGGAAGCTCAAACAATATTTTTTCAAAACTTGTTCACAGGCCATGTTAATTGATTATATAGAAATATAATTATTCTAATGTTATATTTCACCTTCTCATTTACGCTTGTTTGTCTTTTCTCACGAAGGAATTGACAATTATACATATATAAGTGGATAAAAAATAAAAATTCCATTAAAATAATTTAATTATAATAACAAATTAGGATATGTTTGATTACATTACCTAGAATTTAATTCTAGGTAATATTGCCTAGAAAACAAAAACCACCCCACCCCCTTGGAAAATGAATTCCATGGAAATAAGCTTTAAATACTTGTACCATACATATTTTTCTATAGAAAAGTTAAGAGTGTTTGATTACTTTCTATAGAAAATGTGTAATAATTACATATTTTCTATGGTAAATGTGTGCAATCAAACACACTCTTAGGGTATGTTTGATTACATTACATAGAATTTAATTCTAGGTAATATTGCCTAGAAAACAAAAACCACCCCACCCCCTTGAAAAATGAATTCTATAGAAATAACTTTTAAATACTTGTACCATACATATTTTTTCATAGAAAAGTTAAGAGTGTTTGATTACTTTCCATAAAAAATGTGTAATAATTACATATTTTCTATAGTAAATGTGTGTAATCAAACACTCTTAGAGTGTGTTTGATTGCATTACCTAGAATTTAATTCTAGGTAATATTTGCCTAGAAAACAAAAACCACCTGATGATACTAGACCGATCACCGAGGTATGCCTCGAACCAAGTACCTGCAAGGGCGGGGCTTTAATCCCTCAGGAGAACTCCGACACTCAAATCAGTAGGAGAAAATGTCCGAAATGGAAAGTGAATCAGTAGTCAGATGATCCATATCTGTAAAAGTTGACCTCTATTTAAAGATGGCGTAGAGCATACTCTGAAGAGATAAGATAACCTCTGAACAGAACGTTGGAGAGAATCTCGGTTAACCGAGTTAACCTCATTCAAAATCAAATATGATATGAAGATCTAGATGACACGTGGCGCTTCCTGAGACAAGCACATGGCGGCGCCACGCTGGTAGTCTCCGAGGGTAGTATAGTAATTTTACCTAAGTAAAATATCCCCTCACCACTTGCCCCCCCGACTCCTTGAGCTGCAAGGGGGAGATTGCAGGTACTTGGTAGCTCGGCTCAGGATCTCTGTGAACGTCTGGGGAGGCCTCTTAGCCAGTAACTAGGTAAAAGGGCCAGCCCTTAAGGCATTCTGAAAGGCCACCATAGCGATACTCTAATCAAGGTTCTCAATGCTCAATGCCTTCATATTAAATCTGGCCACAAAATCTATTAAGGACTCCCCTTGGTTCTGCTTGAGATTTACGAGGGTCATGGTAGACCTTCGATGCCTCCGGAGGGGAGCGAAATGAGCTAAGAACCTATTCTGAAGCTGTTCGAAGTTAGCAATTGACCGATGTGCCAGACTTGAATACCAGGATCGTGCATGTCCTTCCAAAGTGGCTGGGAAGACTCTACACCACATAGCATCAGGTGCCGCCTGAACCATCATGTGAGAGGCAAAGAGATTTAAGTGGTTAGTAGGGTCGGTTGTGCCTCTATATGGCTTAATGGCTGGGATTCGAAGGCGCTCGGATGGGATAATTGCCATGATCTCCCGACTTAATGGCTGATTAGAAACAATGTCATGTGGCTCTTCCTCCCTCCCTCTCAACTCTACAACCTCCCTCTCCAAATGCCGCACACGTCTTTCTCGCTGAGCCCCTCAAGCCCGGGCATAATCGGGACTAGAGGAATCCTCCTCCTCCGAGCCCGGCCTCCCATACTTGCCACGCCTAGAGGGTCCGCTCCGTCTCTCATCCCGATGGGACTCCTTCCCAGCGCAGGGGGATTCGCCTCCTCAGAATTCTCTATGACTAGAGTGGCGATCCCCCTGGTGTCGACTATTATGATTGGAGTGCTCCACCGGTCTCATCTCTGGGGGCTACTATTGGGTTAAAAAGGTTTTGAGCAATTCTGTCAAACGTTGGACCTGTCCCTCTAACTAGGCGACACGATCTTGAGATGGCGAGGGATTTAGGGGATGACCCCTTACGGGGCCGCTCTCAAGTGGGTGGTTTTGACTCTGATCTGGGACGGGCTGGGCCCCAGCAGCTTGCGATGGATTTCTTCTCGACGCCATAATGGGAGGAACTTGAGCTCGGCTGAGGTACTCAATGAACAAAAGCAGATAAAGTAACCGGCCCCACGATGGGCCCCAAATGATGATACTGGACTGATCACTGAGGTCTGCCTCGAACGAAGTACCTACAAGGGCGGGGCTTGAATCCCCCAGGAGAACTCCGACGCTCAAGTCAGTAGGAGAAGATGCCCGAAATGGAAAATGAATCAGTAGTCAGATGATCCATACTTGTAAAAGTTGATCTCTATTTAAAGATAGCATAGAGCATACTCTGAAGAGATAAGATAACCTCTGAACAGAACGTTGGAGAGAATCTCGATTGACCGAGTCAACCTTGTTCAAAATCAAATATGATATGAAGATCTAGATGACACATGGCGCTTCCTGAGACAAGCACGTGGCGGCGCCAGGCTAGTAGTCTCTGAGGGTAGTATAGTAATTTTGCCCTTAGTAAAATATCCCCTCACCACTTGCCCCCCGACTCCTTGAGCTACGAGGGTGAGGAGCTCAGGTAGTTGAAGAAGTAGTCCTCTAAGCTTTTCTGCTTTCCTGTAAAAAAGGCTTTTGCAAAAAAAAAAATAATAATAATAAATAAGATTAATGAGCTCTATTATTGGCTATTATTGGCTCGCTTCCCAACTCAAAATCCCATCACCCTTCCCATGGCCCTCCAAGGATTCTATAAAAAGGGATGTGGGCATGATCCCCTCTTCTCAAGCATTATTGGAGTGGAGTAAAAAGGCAAGAGGTCTCCCGTCTCTTCTTCCCTTTTTTTATTTTATTTTATTTATTTTCTTTTTATTTTATTTTTTTAGTATTTTTTTAATTTTCTGCGTGGCCGAGACCAGCGGTCTCGGCCTCGCTGGTGCAGGCCGCGGCCTTAGGGCTGCAGTAGCCTAGGCCGAGGCGCCACGTCTCGGTCGCGTGCGGGACCTACTGGCCCCCTTTAATTAATTAATTATTATTATTTATTTATTTATTTTTTGGGCTGAGACCAGCAGTCTCAGCCTTGAGGTTTTTTTACTTTTTTCCTGAGACCATTGGTCTCAGCCTTGAGGCTTCTCCCCTCTTTTTTTCTTTTTTTTTTTGGGGGGGGGGGATCTCTTGACCCTTATCCCTAATTGCTTATTTCTTGGCTGGTTTTTTCGTGTAGGCTTTTCATGGGGTGCGAGAGACTCTAAGCAGTGCCTTTAAGTTCAACAGGGGACAGACCAGCTCCCTCCTAAGGGTTCTCTCGTGCATTTCCCTTTCATCTCTGGAATTCTTCTCATTAGCCGGTATTCCTTTGCCACTCTTCTCTTATTTTTTGTGGTTCTTCGTTGTCTCCCTTCTCCATGTCAGGTTGCTTTAGTAAATCGATCTTCATGGCCTCCTCTAGCAACTCGGATGGGAATAACTCAGACTCTTCTAGCTCCTCTAGCTCTTCTTCCCAGTCTGGTATGCAAATAGGAGACGCTGGGACCTCCTGGCCCCATCCTGGTGCCCTCTCTTTTGATAATGATACTGACACAGAGTTAGAGCTCCATCGTAGTAGTCTCCCTGATGACCTGACCCTTGCTTATTCTTCCTTGTCTGAGGATGAGGTCTTCGGACTCGCCCGAAAATATCATCTCCCCATTAAGGGCTACTGGTATTCTGCACCCTCTAACTTTAGAGCCCATCAATCCCCTCCTAGGGGTTTAACCATCTATGAAGCCTCTCTTGAAGCAGGGTGTCGGTTCCCTTTCGAAAGCACCCTAACTGAGATCTTTCAACTCATAGGGTTATCTCCTTCTCAGCTAGTGCCTAACGGGTGGAGGAACTTAGTCTCTTTCGTTATATGTTGTCTGGGGAGAGGTATTGTCCCCAAAGCTGAACTTTTTTTAAAATTATTTCGCCTTGTATGTGTTGATAAGTCCGAGTTTCACTACTCCTTCATGGCATACCCTGGCTGCAAGTTCTTCGTAGACACCCCGTCCTCTTTGAAAGGTTGGAAAAATAAGTTTTTTTTTATGAGATCCTCCTCCGTTTACTATGGGTGTGCCCTTCGCCTAGCATCAGCCTCCCTGTATGAATTTCCCACGTGAAATGTCCCCTTTAGAGAGGAGGGATGCCGAGCTTTTGATGGGTTTGAAGCACGTTCGTACCGCCAGATTGATTAACGAGCAAACTCTGTTTCTCGAGGGTCTGTGTCGATATCCCTACCCAGCAACCGACATTCCCTTAGGTTGATTTTTCCAATCCTCTCGTTTCGCTTCTTGTTTCCAATTTATGTGTGCTTCTTTATCCTGACATTTGATCTTATTTTGTTATGCTTTGCAACCAAGATGATCGATGATGCCGAGCTATGGGGGACCAATAAACAGGCTGCTGAAGAGGCCAAACAGGCCTGGAAGAATGCCAAGAGATATACCCGAGACTCTAGGATCCCACCTCAGCACAAGAAATCGAAGGCCTCCGGTTCCTACTTTTCTCTGCCCCAAACCGAGGTAGGGGGCTCTCAGGTATCGAGCCCCTTTCTGACATGATCGAGGAAGAGGCGTCTATTCCCACTCGGGCTCTTCACCGACCCAACTAGAATGTCCATGAGTTAGACCATAGTAGCGAGGCTTGGCTGGCGACTCAGCTTATCTAGGGCCTTCCCACTCTGACGGACATGGAGGGGGCCACCGACCTGACTTCGGAGACCTTAGAGTCTTGCTACGGTCAGGGCTTGGTTCAAGTTAGCCTTTTGGCCTTTTAATATGGAGAACTCTCGGCCCCCATATTCTAATTTTTTGCACTCATAACGAGCTCCAGAGGCGAATGGCGAAGAACTCACAAAGAATATTAGAGCTAGATAATGCCCTTACTGACTGCCACAGAACCATCCAACAGCGGGACGAGGATCTAAGGGCTCAACATCAACAGGCTGAGGAGCTGGAGGGACGCCTCTAAGGGCTCAAGATTAGCCACCACGCCATGGAAGAAGAGTTGGGACAGACTCAGGAGCGTAACCGGGAGCTGGAAGAGAGATATGCAAATCCCACCCAGCTCCCCGAGGTGAGAGGATATATCAGACATGAGTTACAAGGTGTATGGAAGAGAGGTTTCACTCATTGCACAGAGGAAGTGCAAAGAGCCTATCCTGACCTCAGTTTTGCTCTCGTCAAGTCCATGGAAGAGGTGATCAACGAGCTTAGCCGAGCATTATCATCCCAAGCCTCCGCCATTGAATCTGAGAAGTCCAAAGATGAATAAGCCTAGTTGTTAGTTGCCTGTATCTTCTTACCGCGAGTTTGGATTGTACTAGACCTTTGATCTTTTATTGAATAAAATGCCTCGCAGTTATGCTTTTTTGTAATAGATTGAGCCGGATGATCTTTGTTACCTGATTTCTTGCCTCTCCACCGTAGCTTGTATGTTGACACGGTGACGGATGCTTGTTCTACTGGATTCCTTTTTATTAGGGGTGGTCCCCTGAAGTCACATCTGCCCCTATTATTTTTAGGCTTCTGTAACTCTGGTATGGAGGTGAGACCTTAGGAGTCTCCTTTGGAACCCTTTAGGTCAGCTTCTTTGAGGGTCATTTCCACCCCTCTTAGCCTTCCTTTTTTATTTTAGGGGTGGTCCCTTGGGGCCATATTTGGCCCTTTGCTCTTCCTTTTTATTTTAGGGGTGGTCCCCAGGGCCATATCTGGCCCTTTGCTCTTCCTTTTTATTTTAGGGGTGGTCCCCCAGGGCCATATTTGGCCCTTTGCTTTTGCTATCTCCAGCGAGGATGAGAGGACTTAAAAAATCGTTTTGGTGGGCTCTAGCGTAGGGAGAGGGAAAACCTTTCCTTCCTTTTTGCCTCTTGCTCCCTCTTCTTATTATTTTTTATATTCTGTAGGACAAAGTCTACACATATAAAAAGAACATAATGAGGTTTTATTGAGAAAAATACATAGCTCCAAGGTCCTTGGGGGTAACCCATTATTGATAAAATTTTCTCAAGTTCTAAATATTCCAAGTATTATTTATAGGAATGTCATCCATGGTCCCGAGCCGGTATGCCCCAGGGCTGAGGGTCTTGGTAACCTAATAGGGGCCTTCCCAAATCGGTGACAGCTTGTTAGAATCTCGAGGGTTGCTAACATTTGCTCATCGAAGGACCAAATCCCCATGTAGAAAACTCCAAGCTTTCACCCTCCGATTGCAATACCTCTCAATCCGCTGATTATAAGCCGCCTGACAAACCCTCGTGTCGTCCCGAAGCTCCTTCACTATATCCAAGTTATTCCTTAAGCTGTGCTCATTGGACTCTGGGTCAAAATGCTCCACTCTTAAAGTTGGGATCCCAATCTCTACTGGAATAAGGCCTTCTGACCCGTAACATAAGCTGAATGGGGTTTCCCCGGTAGACCTCCTCCTTGTGGTCCAATAAGACCAAAGGATGCTCGGTAGCTCGTCCACCCAACTTTCATCTACCTTGTCAACCTGGGCTTTCAATCCATGGAGCATAGTCCTGTTGGCAAGCTCAATCTACCCGTTTTCCTGTGGATGAGCTACCAAGGTGAAGTGCTGCTTGATCCCCAAAGCCTGACACCATTCCTTGACTGTCCGATCTATAAACTGGGTCCTATTATCTGAAACAATCACCCGTGGGATCCTAAATCGACAAACCACATTCTTCCATAAAAATTGCTTCACTTTTCGTGCAGTGATGGAGGTCAGGGTGTAACACTCGGTGTTACCGATGTTAAGAGAATAAGAAAGGAAGTAAGAAAACTTCCAAAAATACCCTTGAGGAGGTGATGAATCCTTGAGATTGAGGGTGCCCTATGAGAGAGGTATTTTGGTAATTTGGATACTGGAATCCAATAAAAGGGTATTTTGATAAATTGGAGATAATTCCTATGTGGAATTACGTGAGCAAGTGAATAAAAATCCCAAATTGGTATTTATGTGGAGATATATGGGATTAATAAATTCATAAAATATATTTTGGTAATTTGGAGTGATTCCATAAAGAAATTCAATTATGAAAAGTAGGGAAAATGGTGGATATTAAATTATTTGAGGAGAAATAATTAATTTTCCCTAAATGGTGAATTAATGTGGTAATGCCACATGGAGGGAGTTAAAGATATGCAAAAAGAAATAATATTGGTCATTCTTGCATTAATGAGAGACATGATTATATGGATTAAGGAAAATCCAAAAAGAAAATGTGTAATTAGTCACAATTAATGCTTGAAATTATGGTGAATTAAATAAATCTAATGGAAAATGGGAAAATGGTCACCCATTAATGCTATGGAAAATGGTGAGATTTATTTAAATGAAAAATGAAGGATTATGTCTCTCAAGTGTGATGGTTATGAAAATGGTCCCATTAAATTAAATGGGAAGGAAATTAAATCATGTCTCACATGTGATGGTGGAAATTGGTCCCATTAATTTAAACGGGAAAGAAATGAGAAATGAGAGATGGTGGTTAGTGACACATGGCACAATCTTGTGAATCAAGAATAGGCATTTAAATGAAATTCAAAATTGGAGAGTAAATGGTCTTTCAAGTGTTAAATGCAAGCCATGATGTTGTTGCTTAAAACGAAAATGCAAAAGAAATGGAAATTAGTCACTCATTTATGAGTGAAAATGAGAGAATTTATTTAAATGAGAAAGAGTGAAATTAGTCACTCAAGTTGATTTGTTGAAATTAGTCAATATAAATATTTGAGAAAATGGCTAATTTTGGTATAGGAAGACTAAATGATCCAAGGGTTAGGATCAAGTCTTGAAAAGGTGAAACATATCCAATGGCTTATATTAAGTCTTGAAAATGGATATGAAAATAGTCTCATTAAGTAAATGAGAAATGAATGAAAAATGCAAGAGATTTAATGGGTGAGATGCATTCTTGAGAAAGAGAATAAATCCAATGGTGGGGATTCAAAGAGAGTAAATGGCATGGATGGCCAACCTATTTAAAAGTGTGTTTTCTCCTAGAGAGGAGACTTGGTTGTTTTAATGAATGGTTGAGATTGAGTCTCTCTTAAGCACATGGATTGTGCTTTTAATGAATGGTGGAGATCCATTCTTGAGATTGGAAAATGGTAGTATATAAGGGAAAGTATGGAAGACTTGTTTTCCCTTTGGCCATTTGAATGAAAGAAAGAAGAGATGAGAGGAAAGGAAGAAGAGAGAAGATGATGAAGAAATCAAGGCAAGTATACTCTCTTCTCTTTATTCTTTTGGTGTGCTTGTATGCAAAAAATTATGTGGCTTGTTGAAATGCCATTCTAGGTGGGAGAAATGATGTTGGAAGCTCTCTTGATATAAAGATTGGAAGGTTCAAGAATGAGGTAAGGGATGACCCCATGTGCAGGAGGCCTTGCATTGCATTGTAAGTAGGTTGCATAAATTTTTATGTATCTCTTTGCATGCTTTACTTGTACATGAGACCTATGGCCATGGGGGTGGGAATGAAATGGTAGGTTGATGCCTCAAACCATGTTGGGTTGTGAGGATGGAATGACCTAACCATGCTTGCATGCATTTTCCATTATATAGACTTGTTATGCTTGTATTTACTTCGCATATGCACCCTTACTGAGCTTTTGAGCTCATGAGGTTTGTTGAACCTCTTTGTAGGTGTTGAACGCCTCATGGAAAAGGTGAAAATAGGAGAGAAATGGCTATGGGTGTTGAAGGCTAAAGTGGTGTAGCCTATGTATTTTGATTTATGAGATGTGAATTAATTTGATTGTTAATTTCTTATTAAAGCCTAAGATCATGTATGTATTTCATATCTTGGGAGTATTTGATTTTATATTAAGATGAGATGTTGGCTTATGGCATTTTAAAGTCTAAGTTGTGATGTAAGTCTCATTGTTGAGGTATATTGTAATAAATAAAAATAAGATGGGTTTTGTTTGTGAAATGAGGCTTTGGAATGAGAAAAGTGGAGGATTTAATGCAAATTAAGGGTGTTTAGATTTCTAAATTTTTTTGGGTTAGAAGGCCCAAGAAGAAGAAAAAAAAAGAAAAGAAAAGAAGTGAAAATGGCAGCAGGAGGCAACAGTAGGCTGCTGGGCACGCGGGCGTGTAATACCCCATATTTTCGTAAGGTTGCCACGTATTTTAAGTGAGTTTAAAATACCGAAAATATGTTTGAATTGGCAACGAGTGACTGAATCAGTCGTAGGGAGTACCCTAGAGCTTAGATACCTAAGGTTAAAGATATATTTTTCATGAGCGTCTCTAGGCAAGATTTATGACGTTGAAAGAAATCAAATCAGAAATAGTTTTCGGTTAAACTAAGTTGTAGCCTAAAAAGACTGAATGATAGTAAGGGGCTTTCGAAAAATCGAATATATTGAGTAATTTTGAGTTAATAATTTTGGGATTTTAAGTATCTCGATAAATTTGATGTTTGAGGGTGTAATTGTAATTAGAGAATTATCCAAACGAAATAAGAATAAAATTAAGAGCTTATGTGGTAAAATATTGAAGTTGAGGACTTGAAATAAGGGTCAAAGTGTTATTTGAAAGAAGTTTGGGGTTTTAGCTTGGATTTCAAAAGTTGGATTAATTCTAGTTTTGGATTTCAAAAGCCATTCAAATATATCTTTAAGCCTTTGGAGTCCATGGCTTAGATTGTGACAAGTGGCATAATGTGATTGGTTGGAGAATTCTATAAATAGAGACCATGAATTAATCTCAAACCATTCCAAGCAAGTTTGAGGAGTGAAGCACTCTAAGAGTAGGAGCTTGCTCTAGAGAGAGAGAAGGAGGTTCAGCAAGAAGGCGAGAAGAAAGCGACGAAGAAGCGGTGGAGAATGAGCCTCGTCGAAGTTACGGGTCTTCGATGGAATTTGCCAAAATCAGTCAGAAAAAAAGTGAGGTAAGCCTACCTTTTTTTTCATAATCTTGTAGAGGGGGAAGAGAGGGTCGCATAGGTTCAAACGGGGGTCGAATCGGAGTTAAAACGAGGGAGATATGGCCGAAATACGAAAATGGGACGAAGCTGTCCGAATTCTGCTAGGCAGCGCGTGAGTTACACGCGCCGAATAATAGCTGCGCGTGAGGGCGTGTGGCCAGCCTTCTTGGGGTGCGTGAGGGCGCGTGAGGGGTCCTTTTTACATAAAATTTTCATTTATGCCCCTAGTTTAATACCCTTTAACCCTATGTAAAAATATTTGAGGTTAGGTTTACCAAAACATGTGTTTTTTGTAGAAACCTAGGTCGTTTGCTGTAAAATTATACCGTCGAAGAGATAACCCAATAAAGTGAGACTCCATGAGACTCCTATACTCCAAATCCTATTTTTATTTCTCTTATGAGAGACTTCTATTGCATGACTCGTATTTCGTGAAGTTCTTATACGTAAACTCTTATTACTCGCTTACGTGAAATCATGTTATATTTATGAACTGAATTTTCCTGAAAATATATGTTGTTGGCTTTTTAACTGTTGCATTTATAAAATCCGTGTAGCCATACTGTTGTACAAATTTGTTGTTGGCCGAGGGCAAAAGTCGGAGATCCCCCGAGAGGCGTTATGCGTGCGCCATCGAGAAAGCTCTCGTGGGGAAGACCATGAGTCTAAGGCACAACGGATGTGGTGCTTGCATGAGTTCTATGAAGTTGGGCCGAAGTGACATGGTTAGGGACTTCCTGAGAGGCGCTATGTGTGCACCATTGAGAAAGCTCTCATTAGAGGAGGCTGACGTGTTCACGAGGGACTTCAGAGTAGTTCTCCTTATTTTCTCATACATTTTATACCTGATCATGCATCGATATAAACTGTTTTTTTTTTTTTGGAGTTTCTCACTAGAAGATTCATCTTCTAATTGGACTATGTCCCTGGATTATTCAAACGTTCCAGGTTCAACGAGCGGTTCTAAAGGAAAGGAAGTAGCTGAAGAATAAGTATAATTTGCTATCTGTAGCATGATTAGCATATTTTGTTTATGTGCGAACCTATGTAATTTTGGGATATGTTAAGATGTTCAGTTATCACTTGATGACGTCCATGTAATATATTTTGTAGATGTCTTGAACAATTTTATGATAAATAAATTTTTATGGTTGTGAACCATATCAGGTTCGATCTAGCTTCTGCATTCGAGATTTTAACGTCTGTCTTAGCTATTCGATTATTGGGTTTGTTAGGCTGAGAGGGTGTAAATTAGGGTTTTGGGGATATTGTGTGATGTATGACAGTTATTGTGATATGAAAAATTTTATATTCCCGAAATCCTAAGTCATAACACGCTTAAGAAATTTGGGGTGTTACAGGGCGCGCGCGGGTGCGGGCAGAAGCGTGGAGATGCGCTCGGGGGTCACGCTGCAGGCGCACCGCGGGGCCCCGGGCGTGCCAGCGGTCCCCGTTGGCCAAATTTTTTTAAAAATTTGGAATTTTGGGGGAATTAAGGGGGCATTTCTAAATTGATTTTTGGCCCCGGAGGAATTTTCAAAATAAAGGGATTTTTCGGGCATTTTTGTGGAAAATGTCAAAATTTTGGAAAATTGAAAATTTGAGTTTTTCCTCCAAAATTGGTAATCAATCAATGGATTGATTTAAATGGTGATTTATGGAGCCCGATAAAATTCTCGGATGGAAAAGAATTAAATACAAATAAGAAAAAGGTGATTGGGAATTTGCATGAGTTTTCTTTTAATCAAATGCGGTGGGGTTGAAGCCCAATTCTACTAGTGAATCCTGGGGTTAAGGGAAGGGAAGGACGAGCCTAGTTCCCACCTAGGGCGTTTCTTCTTGAAACATGGTCCGCCCTTCACCAAAGACCGGGCAGGTGGACAATTCGGGTAATTGTTCACAAGTAACACCCGTAAGTGGGAGCAGGGCGTTACACAGGGGCTCGACTTCTATCCACTTAGTGAAGTAATCTATAGCTGCGATCAAGAATTTAACCTGATCCATGGCAGGAGGGAACGGACCCAGGATATCAATCCCCCATTGGGTAAAGGGGCACGACTGAACCAGGTGGGTGAGCATGGCACTCGGAACATGAATTAGATTGAAGACCTGTTGGCATCTCTCACATTTCTTGACTAGCTATTCTGCATCCGACACCATAGTCGGCCAGTAATACCCTTGCCGAAGGACCTTCTGATAGAGAGTCCGAGCTCCTATGTGACTCCCACATATCCCCTCATGGATCTCTCTCAAAATATAGTCAAACTCGCGTGGCCTCATGCACTTCAAGAGTGGTTGAGTGAAGGATCTCTTATACAACTCCTCGTTGATTAGTATAAACTTCTGAGCCCTCCTCTTTAGATCCTGGGCCTCTAAGTCACTCTCTGGTAGCTTGCCATCCTTCAAATAACTGACAAAAGGGTCCATCCAACTTGGTTCTAGGTCGAGACATAACTGTTCCACCATCTCGTTAATGCTTCTCTGAGGTAGTGTCTCGATAAGAATCTGTCTGGAATTGGTTGAGAAAGAGGCCGACGCAATCCAGGACAAGGTGTCTACTTCCACGTTCTGGGATTGAGGCACATGCTCAATTTTTACAGATCGAAAACAACTCATCAATTCCTGAACGAAAATCAAATATTTGGACTTGTGGTCCTCCCTGGCCTCGTATTCTCCCTTCGCCTGTTGAACAATAAGGTTAGAATCAGACTGTACGTTGAGATGCCTCGCCCCAAGATGTGCGGCAAGCCTCAACCCGGCTATGAGGGCCTCATACTCTGCCTCATTGTTAGACACCCGAAACTCAAAATTTAGAGCGTATAACCAGGATTGACCCTCAGGGCTCTTTATCATCAGCCCAGCTCCTCTGCCCCCAGAGTTTGAGCTGCCATCTATGGCCAACATCCATGGTCCTAGGCTATCCTCTAGAGGTCCACCAAGCTTAAATCATTCGGTGATGAAAGGAATGATTTATGCTAAAAAATGCAAAAATTTGTTATATTTTATTACCTCCTAATCCATTTGATCGATTTAAAATCTTCAGAATTACTTGTTGCATCCCAAAAGAAGGAAAATAAATGAAAGGAATGATTTAACTCTCCAAAGGCATGATTGAAAGAGGAAGAAAAAGTCAAGAAATGAAGGTGTTCTGATAAGAGTCAAAACCATTCGAATGAGTTTTCAGAAGATATTCAAATATGGAACAAATCAGATGGAAGCTAGTCACTCATTCGAATAAATCATTCAAAAATTCGAATATGCAAAAATTCGGGAATGTATTCGGATAAGCCTGGCCCAATTCGAATGAGAAGTAACAAAAATCAAGAACTCTAGGTAAAAGTATGCATATCCGAATGAAGACCAAGTCATTCGAATGAGTTGAGAATGAGAAGAAATTCGGATAAACATATCGTATAGAAGTAATGAAGATATATCCAAATGAAGACTAAGTCATTCGAATGTAATTGCAAAAGGAAGAAAGTCTGTTCGAATGAAGGCTGAGTAATTCGAATAAGAAGCAACACAAGGAACTCCAGATTAGAATACTCCCCAAGTCATCCGAATGCTGTGAAGAACTCAAGAGGAAAATTAGAAATTCATTCAAATGAAAGTACTGTTGCATTCGAATGACTAAGAAAATCGCCATACAAGGAACAGTAAAGTGTGAAATTCATTTGAATAGGATTAAAATTCATTCGAATGACCCGAGCAGCCAAAAGAAACTTAGCACGCATTCGAATATCTCTGCTAGCATATTCGAATGAGCATCCGAACAAAAATCTGACATGCGCAAATAAACACGGTGGCTTTGAGGTAAATTCAACCAACTTTTTGAACAACTTTTCATCAAGTGGCCCCCACTTCCATGCGCCGTAAGCTTAAAAAGGAACCAACATTCTTTGGAATCAGAGGTGCGAGAGAATAGAGGATACTCAGAAAAAAAACACAAAAAGACGAAGATCATTGGAAAGTGGGGAGTCTTTTTCATTCTATTTGTTTTTTCTCTCGCTTTAGTTCTTGTCTGTATTTTTAAAACGAATAGCACTTCAGTTATTCTTCTTGTTCTTGCTAGTTCTGAGCTTTGGTATTATAGGTCCATTTTAATTTCTATTTTAAGTTGTAGTTCGTTTTAGTAATCAATACAGTAGTATTTTATCCAATTCTTATCGTTTGATCCAATTTATTTTCTTTATGAATTTCATATTCATCTGTTTAGATTAGTTTTAGTTGTACACTTCCTATGAAGATGTGTGGCTAATTCGATTCTTGGGTTAAGGCAAAGATGGTGCCCAAAGCCACTGATGAATCAATATAGCAGAACTCTAGGTGTCAAAGTAACCAAAGCAAAAGTAGTTTGGGAAATGTTATTAACGAAAACCTCAGGCTTGGATTGGTTAGTACGCCTAACTTAGAGTTCCCATGCCATGTATGGGGGTTGCTTGCCCTGGAAACGTTCTCATACCCAAGCCCCGAGCAATTATTTTGTCAAAACGTTATTTATACACTTATTTATGATAATTGCTTAACATAGAGTCTCTATGTCATGTATGGAGGTTGCTTGAACAAAGAGTTATCATCACCTCAGTAGTACTGTTGTTTCCAATACAACAATCTATTTTTAATTGCAGACAGACGCAAGAGTCTCAGGAGTCGTGCCTTCACTGATGAGAATCTTGACGAGCAATTGGATCTGACAGAGTTCCAAGACTGATAATCCGACAGAGTTGATGGTCTGATGGGCTGATGATCTTGTGGTCAAAAGTGATCTGGTGGCTTAAAATGACCGAGTGACCTGAGGGTGACGAGTGGCCTTGACCGAGTGACCTCGGGACGACAGGTGCCCTCGGATGAACGAGTGGCCTTGATGGTGACGAGTGGCCTTGAGGATGACAAGTGGCCTTGGTGATGACGAGTGGCCTTGAGGATGACGAGTGGCCTCGAGGATGACGAGTGGCCTCGGTGATGATGAGTGGCCTTGGTGATGACGAGTGGCCTTGGTGACGAGTGGCCTTGAGGATGACGAGTGGCCATGGTGATGACGAGTGACCTTGAGGATGACGAGTGGCCTTGGTGATGACGAGTGGCCTTGGTGACGAGTAGCCTTGAGGATGACGAGTGGCCTGCAAAACAAGAGCACCGTTAGGGCGCGGGTCCCCGCGCAAACCCTCTGATGCTTAAATTAGATCTCGAGAGAAAATGAGAAAATTGTACTTCAATTACTCAAAATTGTGTACCTCATGATGAAGGCATGGTCTCATATTTATAGCAGAGGAGAGAGAGAAGACGCGTGAGAATCGGGACAAGAATCTCGCGGCCTATTTCGATGATTTCACGGCCCATCTGAGAAGGAAAAAGAAGAGAGATTGGCCCAAGCCCACTCGACCATGACCGAGTGCGGGGCCACTAGGTCATGATCAGGTGGGGGGCCACCCGATCATGACTTCTTTTGCCATTTTCCTTGGCTCGATTTTGAGTGGGTTCACGTATCTCAAATTCATATCCGATTTACACCTTGATTCTCTTAGCTTTCCATAAGACTTTGAATCAACTCAATCGGAGGTGGTATGAGAAAGTTATAGCCGAAATACCATAGCAGTGTCGTGCCCACTCGGCATAACCGAGTGGGATCATGAAAAGTTGTGGAAAATTGGCCTCCCCATGACCGAGTTAGGGGCCACTCGATCATAACTAAGTGGGGGGCCACCAGATCATCACCGAGTGGGGGGCCACTTATTCATGCCTCCTTTTTGGATTTTGTCTTGGTTCAGATCCATCTTTCTTCAATACTTGACTCCGAGCCTTCATAGTGCCGGTGCATCAACTGCATGCCCGATTTTCATATTGATTTAGTTCGAATATCAAAACTCAAAACATGAAAGTTGTAGATAATTCTCCTATATTTCATAGGACTTTGAATCAGCTCAATCAGAGGTCGTATGAGAAAGTTATGGCTGAAATACCATAGAAGTGTCGTGCCCACTCGGCATAACCGAGTGGGATCATGAAAAGTTGTAGAAAATTGGCCTCCCCATGACTGAGTGAGGGGCCACTCGATCATAAATGAGTGGGGGGGCACTTGTTCATGCCTCCTTTTTGGCTTTTGTCTTGGTTCGGATCCATCTTCCTTCAATACTTGATTCCGAGCCTTCATGATACAGGTACATCAACTTCATGACCGATTTTCATATTGATTGAGCTCGAATATATTAAAACTCAAAACATTAAAATTGTATGTAATTCTTTTAGATTTCCATAGGACTTTGAATCAGCTCAATCGGAGGCTGTATGAGAAAGTTATGGCCAAAATACCATAGCAATGTCGTGCCCACTCGGCATAATCGAGTGGGATCATGAAAAGTTGTGGAAAATTGGCCTCCCCATGACCAAGTGAGGAGCCACTCGGTCATAACCGAGTGGAGGGCCACCAGATCATCACCTAGTGGGGGGCCACTCATTCATGCCTCCTTTTTGGCTTTTGTCTTGGTTCGGATCCATCTTCCTTTAATACTTGACTCCGAGCGTTTATAGTGCAGGTGCATCAACTTCATGCCCAATTTTCATATTGATTGAGCTCGAATCTCTTAAAACTCAAAACATGAAAGTTGTAGATAATTCTATTCCATAGGAATTTGAATCACCTTAATCGGAGCTCATATGAGAAAGTTATTCCTAAAACACCAAAACAATGTCGTAGCCACTCGGCCTAACCGAGTGGGCCCTCCCCACTTGGTCTCGGCTCGACCTCTTGCTCCTTCGGCTTATTTCCTTGATCTCCTACAACCCGTTGGACCTTTGGGATTCATGTCAATGTCTCATAACCTTTTTTAGGTCTTGTGATTCTCCATGTTTACAGGGCATATCAATTGCTCCCTACTCTTTTAGCAGAAGGTAAGGGTGAAAGAGTATCTTGTCCTGTAAACTTTTGAACACTACTTCTCTTTTAGCTTCTTAATCTTCTACACATCCTCTCGAGCTTGTTTGTACATCGTGTTTTTAAATTTCTTGGCTCTTGTGATTTTCAATTCCTTTGCAGAAGTTTGAGGTAGATATAGTAATAAGTTCGCTTTCCATAGATGTCGAATTATGCATCGAATATTGAGTTTGATTCTGCTCCCAGTTATTGCATTATGCGCTGGATAATAGGCTTGCATTTACTTTTTCTTTGCTCTTAGGCTTTAAGCAAGACCACGAGCTTGCATTTTTTTTTTCTCCCTCTCCCGTTGTCGAGCCATAAGCAGGAAATCGGGCTTGAACATATTTTTACCTCGTTGTCGGGCTATAAGCGGGACAACAGGCTTGAACATATTTTTACCTCGTTGTCGGGCTATAAGCGGGACAACAGGCTTGAACATATTTTTACCTCGTTGTCTGGCTATAAGCGGGACAACGGGCTTGAATGTAACTTTTACCTCATTGTCGGGTCGTGAGCGGGACAACAGGTTTGAATGTATTTTTACCTCGTTGTCGGGCTATAAGCGGGACAACAGGTTTGAACGTATTTTTACCTCGTTGCCGGGCTATAAGTGGGACAACGAGCCTGAATGTCCTTTTATCTTGTTGCCAGGCTATAAGCTGGACAACGGGTTTGAATGTACTTTTATCTCGTTGCCGGGCTATAAGCGGGACAACGGGCTTGAGTTTGTTTTTCCCTCGTTGCTGGGCCGTGACGGGGCAACGGGCTTGAGTTTATTTTCCCTCGTTGCTGGGCCGTGAGCGGGGTAACGGGCTTGAGTTTATTTTTCCCTCGTTGCCAGGCCGTGAGCGGGGCAACGGGCTTGAGTTTATTTTTCCCTCGTTGTCGGGCCGTGAGCGAGGCAACGGGCTTGAGTTTATTTTTCCCTCGTTGCCGAGCCGTGAGCGGGGCAACGGGCTTGAGTTTATTTTTCTTGTAAGTAGAGCATAGTAAACAAACTTTCACAAAGCAATGTGTAATGAAAACACTTACATTTTTTGAAATAAGTGAGTACATCCACTGTTTCATTTTAGGTCTTATTGTTGCCTCTCAGCACGAAATGTTTAGTTTCTCGTTCTTTAACATAGGCTCTCTTCAATGTGTCTAAATTTTGCTCCCAGTTTTCTCTTTAAGGGCATTAATGGTGGATAACTGCCTTATTCTAAGGGCATGTCCTTTCGTGGCTTGTCTTGATGGAATAGGAGGAGTCCCCTGCCATAGTTTCACTGCCCAAGATGACATGTATGGGCTCATGAACTGGTTCATTGTCTAGAGGTGGATTCTTTCCGTAATCCCTTCCTCTCTCTTAACATCTCTGATTTGATCTTCCCCGCTTTTCCTGTCTATCTTCTCCACTTCTAGGATCACTATCTTTGACCTGTACGTACCTTTGAAGATGTCCTTCACGAACTAGCATCTCAATCTGATCTCTTAACTCCCGGCACTGGTCAGTGCAATGACCACGAGTTCTGTTATATCTACAATATTCTTTTCTAATGACACCTGACCCTTCGATGGCTGCAAGTATGGTTGACCGAGGTTGGAGAAGTTCGGTGTAATAGTGGAACTGGGGTTGAGGTATATCTGATCCCCTAACCCGCTTGGAGTCCTCTTCAACATTGCTTTCCTTCCTTTTTCGCTATCTGCCCTCATTCCCACCTACAACTCTCATAACTTCCATATGGAGCACGTATTTATTTGCTCTAGGAAACAAATCTGCTAGGGATGTTGGTGGGTCCAAAGATAATGATTCTTGTAGGGTAGTTAGTCTCGTTCCGTGTAACATAGCAGATACTGCCATTACAATTGGTAAATCATGAACTTCAAGGGTGGCGTTCCGAAATCTATCCACATACTGATGCAGAGTTTCTTTGTTCCCCTGTTGAATACTGAGCAAGTATGTGGCGTCCTTTTTTCTTCGACTATTAATCATAAATGCCTTTACAAATTCCGTTCTAAGCTGACTGAATGAAGCGATAAAGGCCTCAGGTAAACTGCTGAACCATGTCCGGGCATGCCCTGACAGAGTTAAGGAGAAAGCTCGGCACATTATGTTATCATCCCATCCATGCAATATCATCAGTGACTCATAATTCTAAACATGATCATATGGGTCGTCTTTTCCTGAGTAGAGGGTGATTTGTGACATTTTGAATTTTTGAGGCAGCGGTCTCTCTAGTATATCTGCAGTAAAAGGACATTTTCTACGTTGGTGCTCTTCTGTTGCAGGGATTAACTTTTTTCGCTCAAGCACCTCTTCTACTTCTCTTTTCATATCATCACACATAGTAGCTGTTGTCTGATTGTCATGTCTTGTTGGTGTACTAGCCACTATTTCATGATACCTCTACCTTTGAGGGCTTCTGGTTCTGTTTTCCATTCTTGGGTTTTCATTTCTTCGGGGCACGAAATGATGGTTCTTTCTTGGTGGTGGCGATCTAGGCCTATCCTCCTGTCGAGGCGTAGAACGGGAATGCGAATTGGGAGTAGCTTCTTGATAGGAATCAGCCCCCACCTTGGGCTGAGGTTCAGGGGGTGGCATAAACTTTTTCAGAGTATCAGGCAACGTCCCTATAGGTATCATACCTTGGAGGATACCAGCCATGTCTCAAAGTGCTTGCATGCCCTCAACGTGTTGTTGTCTCAATGCTTCATACTCTTCCCACAGGACCGTGCGTGGTGGCTGTCGCGAAGTCCCAGCTTGATTAGTAGGAAGTGGCCTTGAGCCGATGTTAAGTGGTGGTGGGACTGATTGGTTCCCCACTTGCTGGCTTGGGGAAACAGAGTGATCACCTCCTTGGGGTTGAGTATTATGAGGGGGCAGAGGTGCTCCTTGTGGGTGAGAATCGAGAATAATGGGGGGCTCTCCCTGTTGCTGAGAGTTTCGTGGTGGTAGGCGTGTTTCTATGCCTTGAGAGAGAGTTCGTCGGTGTCCACGGGTGTTTGCCATTCTTAAGTTGACTTTTTGTCTTGCGTTTTCCACAGACGGCGCCAATTGTTGTTGCCAATACAACAATCTATTTTTAATTACAGACAGACGCAAGAGTCTCGGGAGTCGTGCCTTCATTGATGAGAGTCTTGACGAGTAATTGGATCTGACAGAGTTCCAAGTCTAATAATCCGACAGAGCTGATGGTCTGATGGGCTGATGATCTTGTGGGCTGATGATCTTGTGGTCAAAAGTGATCTGGTAGCCTAAAATGACCAAGTGACCTGAGGGTGACGAGTGGCCTTGACTGAGTAACCTCGGGATGACGGGTGCCCTCGGATGAACGAGTGGCCTTGATGGTGACGAGTGGCCTTGAGGATGACGAGTGGTCTTCGTGATGACGAGTGGCCTTGAGGATGACGAGTAGCCTTGGTGACGAGTGGCCTTGAGGATGACGAGTGGCCTTGCTGATGACAAGTGGCCTTGGTGACGTGTGGCCTTGAGGATGACGAGTGGTCTTGGTGATGACGAGTGACCTTGAGGATGACGAGTGGCCTTGGTGACGAGTGGCCTTGAGGATGACGAGTAGCCTACAAAATGAGAGCATCGTTAGGGCGCGGGTGGGGGTCCCCGCGCAAACCCTCTGATGCTTAAATTAGATCTCGAGAGAAAATGAGAAAATTGTACTTCAATTACTCAAAATTGCGTACCTCGTGATGAAGGCATGGTCTCATATTTATAGCGGAGGAGAGAGAGAAGACGCGCGAGAATCAGGACGAGAATCTCGGGCCTATTTTGATGATTTCGTGGCCCATCCGAGAAGGAAAAAGAGGAGAGATTGGCCCAAGCCCACTAGACCATGACCGAGTGGGGGGCCACTCGGTCATGATCGGGTGGGGGGCCACCCGATCATGCCTTCTTTCGCCATTTTCCTTGGCTTGGTTTTGAGTGGTTCCCATATCTCAATTTCATATCCGATTTACACCATGATTAATCTCCAATCTCTTAAAACTCAAAACATTAAAGTTGTAGATAATTCTCTTAGATTTCCATAGGACTTTTAATCAACTCAATCGGAGGTCGTATGAGAAAGTTATGGCTGAAATACCATAGCAGTGTCATGCCCACTCGACATAACCGAGTGGGATCATGAGAAGTTGTGGAAAATTGGCCTCCACATGACCGAGTGAGGGGCCACTCAGTCATAATCGAGTGGGGGGCCACCATATCATCACTGAGTGGGGGGCCACTCATTCATGCCTCCTTTTTGGCTTTTGTCTTGGTTCGGATCCATCTTCCTTCAATACTTGACTCCGAGCCTTCATAGTGCCGGTGCATCAACTGCATGCCCAATTTTCATATTGATTTAGATTGAATATTGGTCGATCAGTTGTCGAACCACTCCAGAATTATATTAGATATCTATATACCTCCTTCTAGTTTGCAGCAAAGCACAACCTAGGTCGTCTCTCACAAGGAGCCTTATCTTCTTCTACCAACAATGAGAACCAATATAAGCAACACAACAGTTTAGGGGGGGGGGGTTTGATAGAAATCTAAATAACAAAACAGAAACACAAATATAGATGAAAATCAGTAAATGGAGAGCAACCAGTTGTGTATTTATCCCCTATGTGAGATCTTCCTTGTCCAACCTATAGATCTTGATTGGTTAGATGTTATAATCTCTGGATATCTAACTCAAAGCATCCCCAACAACCGTCCAAGGATTAGAATGATTGGAACAGCAAAATGAATAAAGAAATCTCTTATAAACAAAATGCAACCATTCACTCTCTATTCAACCCATCCGAAGCTATGCAAGAACAACCATTCAAACATATCATGTTCATTTCCGAGATGTTATACCAACCGGCTACAACACTGTATTCTCTTAAGCATTTAACAGAAAATGAATCCATGTATATTCACACAAACCTGCCATGAACTTCATGCATTCCAAAATCTGTTCAAACTAAACCAAATGGAAATGAATAAGATTAAAACAACAAACCAGGTTCTTCTAGTTCATTCGGGACTCAGATTCCGCATGGGTTCAAGATTACACAACCGGTTACAATAGACTTAGCCTTTCATTGCAGCAAGGAAGACAAAATGGAAACAAAATGGAGAAAACAGAAAAATGCTACAATCAGAAAAACGGCCAGAATTCTCCTCTCCCTCTCCTCTCTATGTCCTCCGGAAAATAAGTGCTAAGAGACCTTAAATACATGGCCAAGAAATAAAGACCTAGGAAGGCTAGGGTTGGGCCTAGCCTAGCCCAAAAGATATGAGCCCAAGACAACAAAAACGAGCAGCCCAAATGCAGCCCAAAACAGTAGAATTGAGCAGCCCAAATCTGCTCCCGCTGGATGCTAGCCTCCAACAATTTCTCTAAATGCATGGCCCGCTGCTTCCAGTATACAACAGTATCATACTCGGCATCTATCTCTACCCCTTTGTTTTGAACAGCCACATCATTTCTCCTCCGAGGAACCTTAGGCCAAATGTCGTAAACATCATCCAATATAGAAACTGGGCGTTTATCACCACCATAGCTTTCTTCCTCAAAACGATGTTGCTCCAAAATCTCCAACTGCTTGAGCTCAAATTCCAGCCTTTGTATATTGAATTGCTTCCAGCTTCATTCATATCTTCAGGCCACATTGAAGAGACAACTGTATAAATGCATAAACAGCAAGTTCAGGCTATTCCAGCTGCTTCTCTAGCTTGGATTCATAGAAGTAAGATAGAAAATAGTGTAAGGACAATTTGAAGTATCATAAAATAGAAACAATGAAAGATCAGCAAAATTTACTTCAAATTGTGTAATAAGATTGAGGTGAAATGCCAAAATATAGCATAAATATGCATGCTATCAACTCCCCCATACTTATACTTTTGCACTCCTGGGCAAAGCACTAGACTCTATGACTCAAAAATAAAAACGTGGAAAAACACAAATCAGATGCAAGGTAAGTCTTCAAGAATTCATCATTCAAAGATCATCTTTCCTCTACTTCCAAGAAAACAAGCGACATGGCAATTCATTCAATAAGACAAATCAAAAGTAGAAGCCTCTCACAGGACAAGTGTATGCTCAAAAATCTCTCAAGAGGTGGTGGTGACTGTTTCGCTCAAATTCACCTAATCACAATTCCACTACCATAAGCTTGTTTATCTTCTCAATCTCCACTATCCATGTCACATGCATGCCACAAATCAAAAGGACTTATTTAGGGTTGTAATGTGGGGAAGAAAGAAATGGAAAGACAATAATGAAGGAAAACATGCCTTAGGTCGAGAAAACATTTCATGCAACTCCAAGATCAAGAGATAGAATTTCCAAGCATTATGAAAAACATTGCATCTTTATTCGGTTGAGTGCGTTTTACGCTCCGTCTCAACTTTGCATTCTTCTTTTTCTCATCAATTTTTTTTTCATTTCATTTTTTTTTTTGAAAGAGGAGGTGAGTGCGTTTTACGCTCCTTCTCACCATTCTATCATTTGCTTGCTTTTCTTTTTCTTTTCTTTTTCATGGATGCAAATGGCCTTTGGCCTTATGTCTTGCTTGATGAATTCAATCTCTCTCTAGAATGCACTTAATATTCCTCTTCCTAAGGTTGGAAGGTCTAAAAAGGTGTACGAAAATGAAGGTAAGAGTGATGGCTCTAAGTGGCAAGCGAAGGGATTGATTGATTGATTTTTTTTTTTTTTACAATAACAAAATGGCCAAGTGGGGACAAGAAAGAACGCCTTAATCATGTTTGAGTCATGCATGAACAAATATAGCCTCAACCAAGAATCAAAACAAGTTCTAGAGTGGAGATCATGATAGGTGAATGCACACGCAAGAAAAACAATAGGCTCAAAATCCTCACGGCTGTAGACTACCCAATCAATCTATCAAATCAAACTCATTGCCAAGCCACTCGAAATCAAGGAAGATAAGATTGAAGTTCTAATCATGCTGGATTCTTTTAGACTTAATTGCTTAACTTGCATTTCCACACAAAACAGACTCAACTAGACCCAAGGAAAAAGAAATATGAAAAGATAAAGAAATTGCTGCAAAAATAAGAATGCTACCCCCCCATACTTAGACTTTACATTGCCCTCAATGTAAACATGCAATTCCAATCAAGAATAGGACAAGTAAATGTAAAATATTAGGGAGATAGAAACAGCCTGATGTATCAAATGGAGGTGGCGTTGAGGAGATGCAGCTCCTCCACAATATGCTCCTGAAAGCTCTCGTAGAATGGCTTAAGTCGCTGCCCGTTCACTGTGAATTGCTTTGCATTGGACTCGTCCTTAATTGCAACTGCACCAAAGGGAAAAACATGAATAACTATAAAAGGACCAGTCCAACGGGAACGTAACTTACCGGGCATCAACTTGAGACAGGAATTGTATAGCAGAACTTTCTGGCCAACTTCGAATGTCTTCCTCACAATATGCTTGTCATGCACAGCCTTGGTCTTCTCCTTATAGATGCGTGAGTTCTCATATGCGTCCATCCTAATCTCCTCAAGCTCTTGAAGTTGGAGCTTTCTTTGGGACCCCGCTTCATTGATGTCCATATTGCATTGTTTCACTGCCCAATATGCCTTATGCTCCACTTCCACTGGCAAGTGACACGCTTTTCCAAAAACCAACCTGTAAGGGGACATGCCGATGGGGGTTTTGTAGGCAGTGCGGTAGGCCCATAGCGCATCTTCTAATCTCATGCTCCAGTCTTTCCTATTGGGCTGGACAGTCTTCTCCAAAATCTGCTTGATCTCCCTATTTGATACTTCAGCTTGCCCATTAGTCTGTGGATGATAAGGAGTCGCCACTTTGTGTATTACCCCATACTTACGAAATAGGGTGTCTATCTTTCTATTACAAAAGTGGGATCCTTGGTCGCTGATGATGGCCCTAGGCATGCCAAACCTGCAAAAGATGTGAGAACGAACAAAATCTGCAACCACAGAAGCATCATCAGTCCTGGTGGCTTTAGCTTCCACCCACTTAGAAACATAATCCACAGCTAATAGAATGTACACATAACCAAATGACACAGGAAATGGACCCATGAAGTCAATGCCCCAAACATCAAAGATTTCACAAAACAATAAGGGTTTTTGAGGCATTTCATTCCTACGTGATATAGTGCCTGTGTGTTGGCAACGTGTGCAATTCTTACAGAACTCATATGAATCCTTAAAGAGTGAAGGCCAATATAATCCAGAATCTAGGACTTTCCTAGCTGTACGTTGGGGACCAAAGTGACCACCACATGCAAGTGTGTGACAAAAATTTAAGACAGATGCAAACTCATGGTTAGGCACACATCTCCTGATGACCTGGTCACTACACATGCGCCACAGATAGGGATCATCCCACACATAATACCGAGCCTGACTCTTAAATTTATTTAGCTGTTCCTTCTTAAAATATGCAGGTAATTCAGAAGCAACTAAATAATTTACCAAATCAGCATACCAGGGCTCAACACCATGAATGTGGTATAATAACTCATCTGGGAAATCATCCCTGATAGGCTGGGAGTCCATGGTAGTGGCATCTGAAGAGGAAGGAAGCCTGCTCAAATGATCAGCTACAAGATTTTCAGCTCCACTCTTGTCTTTGATCTCAACATTGAACTCTTGAAGTAGGAGCATCCATCGTATCAACCTGGGTTTGGCATCGTGCTTCTTCAAGAGATATTTCAAAGCTACATGATCAGAAAACACGACAACATTAGAACCCAGGAGATAAGAGCGAAATTTATCTAAAGCAAACACAATGGCAAGAAGCTCCTTTTCAGTAGTGGTGTAGTTTGTTTGGGTGTCGTCCAGAGTGCGCGAGGCATAAGCAATGACGTGTGACTTCTTCTCCACTCGTTGTGAAAGGACGGCACCCACTGCAAAGTTAAAGGCGTCGCACATCAACTCGAAGGGCAACTCCCAGTCGGGTGGCTGTATGATGGGTGGAGAAATCAATCGACTCTTCAGTTCCTCAAATGCCCGCTTGCACTGCTCATCAAAGTGGAAGGTCACTTCTTTCTGGAGAAGGTGGGAAAGTGGAAGTGCAATCTTGCTGAAATCCTTGATGAACCTCCTGTAAAATCCTGCATGGCCAAGGAAAGAACGCACCTCCTTCACAGAGGTGGGGTAAGGCAACGAAGCAATAACATCAACCTTAGACCGATCCACTTCTATACCCTTCTTAGACAGAACATGCCCTAAAACAATTCCTTGTTCTACCATGAAATGACATTTTTCAAAATTTAAAACAAGGTTCTTTTCAATGCATCTCTCTAGGACTCTACCCAAGCTAACCAAGCAATCATCAAAAGAAGTGCCATAAACTGAAAAATCATCCATGAACACTTCCATGCAATGCTCTATAAAATCTGAAAATATACTTACCATGCATCACTGAAAGGTACCTGGAGCATTACATAGACCGAAAGGCATTCTTCTATAAGCGAATGTGCCAAAGGGGCAGGTGAAGGTGGTCTTCTCTTGATCCTCTGGGGCTATGCAAATCTGAAAGTATCCAGAAAAACCATCAAGGAAACAATAGTGTGACTTACCAGCCAATCTCTCCAACATCTGATCAATGAATGGGAGGGGAAAATGATCCTTTCTGGTTGCTTGGTTCATCTTTCTATAATCAATGCAGACACTCCAGCTGTTCTGCACTCTCATGGGGATAAGCTCATTCTGCTCATTTGGAACCACCGTGATGCCCGTCTTTTTTGGAACAACCTGCACGGGACTCACCCACTTGCTGTCAGAAATAGGGTAAATAATACTGGCTGCAAGTAATTTACTTACCTCCTGTTTTACCACATCAAGGATGGTTGGGTTAAGTCTTCTTTGAGGCTGCCTTGCTGGTTTTGCTCCTTCCTCCAATAAGATACGGTGCATGCAAACAGATGGGCTGATTCCAGTTATGTCCGCTAAAGTCCACCCAATTGCTTTCTTATTCTTTTTCAGTACGTCCAACAACTTTCTCTCTTGGTCAGGCTGCAAGTTGTTTGCAATGATGACTGACAGCTTCTCATCTTTCTCCAAGAATGCATACTTGAGGTGCTAAGGCAAAGGCTTGCACTGAATGGTGGGTGGCTGCTGCAAAGAGGGGGCTGATCTATTTGACTGCAAATCTAACTCCAAAGCACTATCAACCTGCTCAACAAGGTCAGCAGCACTATCTTCCACTTGGGAAATGTTAGCATCAAAATCAAACTCATGCCTATGCAAAAATTCAGCAATCTCTAAGCATGCAGCACATTGACTCTCTCCATCACTACAATCAGTACAAATAATCGTATCTGGGAACTCATGCACAGTGGGGAGTTTATGAATTAAATCAGAAGACTCAAAACATGCTTCATTCACTAACAGGTCAACTCTATTTACTTGAAAAGTGGAATGATCCTCAGCAGGGAATTTCATGGCATCAAGTATCTTGAAGTTAATTGTGTTACCAGCAAATTCCATGGAAAGTGTACCCTCATGCACATTGATAATAGTTCTAGCAGTTTTTAAGAATGGTCTCCCTAGTATCAAGGGTGCATGCTCAAGTGTGCTATCATCTTCCATATTCAAAACATAAAAATCAGCTGGAAAGATTAAGTCCTTAACCTTAACCAGCACATCTTCTAGGACTCTAGTGGGGTGTGCAGTACTTCTATTGGCTAGCTGGACAACCACTCCTGTTGGCTTCAAAGGACCACACTGCAATGAAGCATAAATAGAGTTAGGCATAACATTAATGGATGCACCTAAATCTAGTAAAGCATTGCTAAATTGCATGTCTCCTATAGTACAAGGAATGGAGAACGTCCCTGGATCTTTACACTTTGCTGGCATGGCAGGTTGGATAAGGGCTGAAACATTCCTCCCAAGGTTGATCTTCTCATTCCCCTTAAGCTTCCTCTTGTGAGTACACAAATCTTTGAGAAATTTTGCATACTTGGGAATCTGTCTGATGGCTTCAAGGAGGGGTATGTTGATTTCCACTTTCTGGAATGTCTCCAAGATCTCTTTGTCTAATTCAACTTCTGCTCTTTTCTTATTTTGAGTTGCTCGATGTGGGAATGGCAGGGGCTGTTTGTTGGAAGACTCTCCTTCTCCTTGTTCTTGATAGCTAGAGTTTGGCTGCTTGGCTCCTTGGATTGAGGAGGGTTGCTGCTCTTTGCTACTCTCTACATGTTGCTCCATGTTTGATGATGGTGGAAGGGTTGGGATGATTACTTCTTTCCCACTTCGAAGCATGATGGCACTGACATTACCCCTCGGATTGGCAACTGGTTGTGAAGGAAGCTGCCCCGAACCTTGACTCCTTAACTCATTGATGTTTGTGGCTAGCTGGCCTATTTGGGTCTCCAAATTTTGAATTATTGTTTCTGTCTTTTGCTGGAATTGGAGTGTATTGGCTGCTAGTTGTTTAACAAGATCATCCAAACTAGGTTCTGACTTGGGTAATGGTGATGCTTGTTGCATGGCTTGATTTGGCCTTGGTGGTGGAGCATGGTTGCTGGAATTTGAATGATGGAACCTCTGCTGAAATGGTTGATTCTGGTATGCCTGCTGCTGCACATGTTGATTGGAAGGGTTGCCATATCTGAGGTTCGGATGGTCTCTCCAACCTGGATTGTAGGTGGAGGAAAATGGATCATATCTGTTTGGAGGTAGTGGTTGGTTGTGCTGCTGGTGCTGGAATGGTCTACCAGGAAAGATGCCTGCACATGTCTCATTATTTTCTTGCAACTGTGGGCATTGGTCTGTTATATGGGATGGCAAGGAGAAAATGCCACAAAGCTGCTGCTGGGGTTGCTTTCTCTCTAATGCCAACTGCCTGACCATGGAAGCTAATTCCTCAAGCTTGTTTTCTATCCTCTGCTGGTCCATAGTGGCAGCCACACTGACTGCATTGATGGCTTTTGCAGGAGTGTTAATTCTGGTGCCAAATTGCTGGGCATTTTGTGCCATCTTCGATATCAGCTCTTGTGCAGCTGCTGGAGTCTTCTCTGCCAATGCTCCTCCACTTGCAGCATCTACCAAGTACCTGTCCATAGGGATTAGACCTTCATAGAAATATTGAACTAGGAGTTGGTCACTTATCTGATGGTGAGGACAGCTAGAACACAACTTTTTGAATCTCTCCCAATACTCATGTAGAGTCTCACCACTTATCTGCCTTATACCACAAATTTCTTTCCTTATTGATGCTGTTCTGGAGGCTGGGAAGAATTTTTCCAAGAAGATCCTTTTCAATCCATCCCAGCTAGTAATGGCAGCTGGTGGCAGGTAATACAACCAGTCCTTGGCTGATCCATCAAGTGAGAATGGAAAGGCTCTCAACTTGATTTGCTCTTCGTCTACTCCTTGTGGCCGCATGGTTGAGCAAACAACATGGAACTCTTTCATATGCTTGTGCGGATCCTCTCCTGCAAGACCATGAAACTTTGGCAACAAATGGATCAGTCCAGATTTTAGTTCAAAGTTAGCATCCAATTGTGGGTATTGAATACATAGGGGCTGATAATGTACATCAGGTGCAACCAGCTCTCTAATGGTTCTACCATCCAAATGACCATGATTTCCATTATTGCCATTACCATTGTTTCCATTACCATTACCATTTCCATTATCTGCCATATTGATGAATTCTGGAACAGGTTCGGATGAAGTATTAGGAACACTATTAGGGTCAATCCTATTCCGAGACTTAAGCTCTCTAGCTTGTCTTCTAAGAGTGTTTTCTAATTCAAGATCCAAATCAAGTAATTTTTCCTTAGAAGACCTGGTCATGCACTAGAGATTAGCAAAGAAAACAGAACACAAAATGGCCTTTGCAAAACAAGAACTCAAAAGTTCAAAAACAAAACACAGAAACACAAAAAACACAAAAACACAAAACATATGAAACAAGAAGCCCTTAGATGATTTTTTTATGCAATTTTTTTACAAAATTTCAACACAAAAACACCGAGGGACCTAAAAACACTTTAAACCACACAAAATTAGCCACTGAGAAACACAAAATGGCCCAAAAAGTGGTATAAACGTTCGAATTTGGCCAAAAAAAGCTCTTGTCATAGAAAAGCTGTGAGTATTGATCCCTACACCCCCATTTCTTTGGACACCAAAAATCAGCTCAATCAGAGCAAGTTGAAAACTGTGAACAGTACCCGAAAAACTGATTTTTTTTCAAAACTGCCTCCTATTTTGCTTCAAAAACCACTCTATATGCAAGAAAACATCAAGGGGGGCGTATGGAATTGAAAGAATATCAAGTAAGGATGAGAAAGAAAGAGGGTAGAACTGGTATCTCGAGCTTAATCCTTAAATCTTGCTATCTATCATGGAAGAGGTCAAAAATGCTGTCAAATGGAAGGCTGTCAAAACTGATCTTCTCTTTGTTGCAGCTGCTGATGCCTTTCTCTGCCAAACGAAAAGGAAATTAGTGGGGAAGGAAAAGACTTAAAAGGAATGTTAAAAGAGAGAGAATAAAATGAAAAAGTGAAAAAGAAAAACAGAATATGCTCTTGGTCAAGTGATTTGCTGTCAGAGGCAGAAATGTGGAGCCCTGATTTGATCTGCTGCAGCCTCTTTTCGATCTTTTTGTTGGGGGTAGTCTACTTGCTGTGTAGTCTACTTGCTTAGAAGACCATATAAGAACACGAGGTAGTGATTCTGAAAAGAACACAAGGACACAAGGTAGTGATACTGAAAAGAGAAAGAGTGATACTGAAAAGAGAAAGACTGCAGGTATTTTGTTTTTTTTTTTTTTTTTTCAGTTGCTGCAGGGTTTCTTTTCCAGTTGCAAGGTCGTGCAGCCCTCTCCAACAGCCACTTATTTGTTCAAAAATAGTTTAGAGACAAGAAAACAGAAAAAAAAAGAATACATACACACAAAAAGAAGATCGAAAAGGCTTGCTATCAGTTTATCTCAAGAACAAAACAGAATGGCTCTTCAAGTTTGTGAGTAACAACTGATAACCTTATCACCAAAATCACAAAACAAACGAAACACTCAAACAAGAGAACAAAACAAACAGAAAATAGGGTCGGTCCTCTATGTTTTTAGAAGAAAAACTTGGCTCCCCGGCAACGGCGCCAAAATTCTGGTCGATCAGTTGTCGAACCACTCCAGAATTATATTAGATATCTATATACCTCCTTTTAGTTTGCAGCAAAGCACAACCTAGGTCGTCTCTCACAAGGAGCCTTATCTTCTTCTACCAATAATGAGAACCAATATAAGCAACACAACAGTTTAGGGGGGGGGGGTTTGACAGAAATCTAAATAACAAAACAGAAACACAAATATAGATGAAAATCAGTAAATGGAGAGCAACCAGTTGTGTATTTATCCCCTATGTGAGATCTTCCTTGTCCAACCTATAGATCTTGATTGGTTAGATGTTATAATCTCTGGATATCTAACTCAAAGCATCCCCAACAACCGTCCAAGGATTAGAATGATTGGAACAGCAAAATGAATAAAGAAATCTCTTATAAACAAAATGCAACCATTCACTCTCTATTCAACCCATCCGAAGCTATGCAAGAACAACCATTCAAGCATATCATGTTCATTTTCGAGATGTTATACCAACCGGCTACAACACTGTATTCTCTTAAGCATTTAACAGAAAATGAATCCATGTATATTCACACAAACCTGCCATGAACTTCATGCATTCCAAAATCTGTTCAAACTAAACCAAATGGAAATGAATAAGATTAAAACAACAAACCAGGTTCTTCTAGTTCATCCGGGACTCAGATTCCGCATGGGTTCAAGATTACACAACCGGTTACAATAGCCTTAGCCTTTCATTGCAGCAAGGAAGACAAAATGGAAACAAAATGGAGAAAACAGAAAAATGCTACAATCAGAAAAACGGCCAGAATTCTCCTCTCCCTCTCCTCTCTATGTCCTCCGGAAAATAAGTGCTAAGAGACCTTAAATACATGGCCAAGAAATGAAGACCTAGGAAGGCTAGGGTTGGGCCTAGCCTAGCCCAAAAGATATGAGCCCAAGACAACAAAAATGAGCAGCCCAAATGCAGCCCAAAACAGTAGAATTGAGCAGCCCAAATCTGCTCCCGCTGGATGCTAGCCTCCAACAATTTCTCTAAATGCATGGCCCGCTGGTTCCAGTATACAACAGTATCATACTCGGCATCTATCTCTACCCCTTTGTTTTGAACAACCACATCATTTCTCCTCCGAGGAACCTTAGGCCAAATGTCGTAAACATCATCCAATATAGAAACTGGGCGTTTATCACCACCATAGCTTTCTTCCTCAAAATGATGTTGCTCCAAAATCTCCAACTGCTTGAGCTCAAATTCCAGCCTTTGTATATTGAATTGCTTCCAGCTTCATTCATATCTTCAGGCCACATTGAAGAGACAATTGTATAAATGCATAAACAACAAGTTCAGGCTATTCCAGCTGCTTCTCTAGCTTGGATTCATAGAAGTAAGATAGAAAATAGTGTAAGGACAATTTGAAGTATCATAAAATAGAAACAATGAAAGATCAGCAAAATTTACTTCAAATTGTGTAATAAGATTGAGGTGAAATGCCAAAATATAGCATAAATATGCATGCTATCAAATATCTCAAAACTAAAAACATTAAAGTTGTAGATAATTCTATTATATTTCCATAAGACTTTGAATCAGCTCAATCAGAGGTCGTATGAGAAAGTTATGGCTAAAATAGCATAGAAGTCTCGTGCCCACTCGGTTATGCCGAGTGGGATCATGAAAAGTTATGGAAAATTGGCCTCCCCATGACCGAGTGAGGGGCCACTCGGTCATAATTGAGTGGGGGGCCACCAGATCATCACCGAGTGGGGGGCCACTCATTCATGCCTCCTTTTTGGCTTTTGTCTTGGTTCGGATCCATCTTCCTTCAGTACTTGACTCCAAGCCTTCATAGTGCAGGTACATCAACTTCATGCCCGATTTTCATATTTATTAAGCTTGAATATCTTAAAACTTAAAACATGAAAGTTGTAGATAATTTTTTTTTATTTCCATAGGACTTTGAATTAGCTCAATAAGAGGTCGTATGAGAAAGAGATGGCTGAAGTACCATAGTAGTGTCGTGCCCACTTGGCATAACCGAGTGGGATCATGAAAATTTGTGGAAAATTGGCCTCCCCATGACCGAGTGAGGGGCCACTCGGTCATAACCGAGTGGGGGCCACTCGGTCATAACCGAGTGGGGGCCACTCATTCATGCCTCCTTTTTGGCTTTTGTCTTGGTTCGGATCCATCTTCCTTCAATACTTGACTTCGAGCCTTTATAGTGTAGGTGCATCAACTTCATGCCCAATTTTCATATTGATTGAGCTCGAATATCTCAAAACTCAAAACATGAAAGTTGTAGATAATTCTCTTATTTTTCCATAGGAATTTGAATCACCTCAATCGGAGCTAATATGAGAAAGTTATTCTTAAAACACCAAAACAGTGTCATACCCACTCGGCCTAACCAAGTGGGCCCTCCCCACTTGGTCTCGGCTCGACCTCTTGCTCCTTCGGCTTATTTCCTTGATCTCCTACAACCCGTTAGACCTTTGGGATTCATGTCGATGTCTCATAACTTTTTTTAGGTTTTGTGATTCTCCATGTTTACAGGGCATATCAAGTACATTTAATGGTTGAAAACCCAAGCTATTTGAGCTGCTAGTTACATCACAGAAAGCTATATGGTAAATTAGTTGTGTTTGGCACCAGATCTGTCTTGACCCAAGACCTCTCCATATCCAGATTATAGTCATATTACATTTAGTTTGATCTCATTTTATCATTTCGTTAATCAAAAGAACTGGTGTTGTTATCTCCTTCCATAAGTAATCTCCCTGTGAGTCGACCCGGTCTTGCTCGAAAAAATTACATATAAATTTTCTGTTACAATCACACTCGTGCACTGGCGAGTCTAAACGCCTTAAACGCCTCATCCTTTCTGTGAACATAAATAGTTGCTAAATCAATTGAGTTAGTAAGAGAAAAATACAAAAAGTGATAAATGTAGGGTGAGTGATGCAGCAAATTTTGGCACCGTTGCCGGGGAGATTAAGGTAAGCCAAATAATCATCCCTAGTTCTTTTCTTTTTATTGGTTCCTGTCCTTTAATTTCTCTTCTCTGTTAGCTCTCTGCCTGGTTTGAACTTTCATTGTTGTATTTACTCATGTCTCAACACGATACGTCTGAACATGGTGGTGAGAATGGTGGAAATGATCCTGTTGATCAGGAGATAATCAGACCTCTTAGGGATTATCTTCACCCTCCTAGGCAAACAACACCCTCGTGTATCATCCTTCCCATCAATCACCATAGGTTTAACTTCAAACCTGGCACACTTCAATTCTTGCCAACATTCCATGGCATGGATTCTGAGAATCCATACACTCATATGAAAGAATTTGAGGAGCTATGCAGCACTTGCATGGACCACACAGTAAACGAGGATGTTATAAGGCTAAAACTTTTCCCATTTTCACTAAAAGACAAGGCAAAAATGTGGTTAGGTACTCTTTCGCCTAGATCTATAGGAACTTGGAGAGAGATGCAGGTAACATTCCTAAAAAAATACTTTCCTGCTAATAGGACTGTTACTCTCCAAAGACAAATCATGAACTTCGCCTGTAAGTTAAATGAAAACTTTGCTCAAGCATGGGAAAGGGTTAAAGATCTTCTTCATACTTGTTCGCACCATGCCTTTGAGCAATGGAGAGTAGTCAGCTTCTTTCATGACTCACTCACTCCCCAACTAAAAATCTTAGTTTCTACAATGTGTAATGGAGAGTTCTATGAGAAAACTCCAGAAGAAGCATTTCACTTCTTTGATACATTGGCTGAAAACACCAGGAACTGGGAAGTTGGTCTAACTTCTTCTAGTGATCAAAGAGAAAATTCACAACCAAGAGGGAGACACTAGTTGAGTGAGAATGATGATTTACATGCGAGACTAATTGCCTTGATAAGAAAAGTTGAAAACATGGAGCCCAAAAAGGAACAATCTGTTAAACAAATGGAAGTGAAATGTGCCGTGTGTGAAACAATAGATCATGCAACTGAAGAATGTCCTACTCTACCTGCATTCAAGGAGGTATTGTATGGGAAAACTAATAACAACCACTCACACAATTTTGAGGGGAGACAATCAAAACCAAAATGGAATCTATTACGGGAACAATCAGAACTACAATTCATACCATCCCAATAATAGAAATCATCCCAATTTCTCTTGGAGAAATGATTTTGGAAATCATTCTCAACCTCCCTTCCCTGCACATCAACAATCTTTCCAACAAAATCAAAGCTCTTCCTCCGCATAAGAGATCATTGGAAGATACCTTGCATCAATTTATGCAGAACCAAATAGGTATCAACAATCAGGTTGCCCAGCTTACGAAAAATCAAGAGCAAACCAGTAGAGCCATGGAAGATATGAGAAGCCAGATAACAAAGTTGACCCAAACACTAAGTGAGAGAGAACTTGGAAGATTTCCTTCGCAAACTAACCCTAACCCAGTTAGGCAGACAAACCAGGTGGAATCTTCTAGTGGTGAAAATAATACACATGAGCAAGTTCAATTCGTGACTATCCTAAAAAGTGGAAAGATAATTGAAAAACCAAATGATCTTAGGATAAGCCAAACTGTTGATGAGAAAGAGAAAGCAGAAGGACAGGAGCCAACCTTAGAAAAAAATGAAAACAATGAAAAAGAAAAAAAGAAGCAAAAAGAAAAAAAAAGATGGAAAAGGTAAGAACATTGAAAAAGAAAGTCAATATCATCCTAAACCTCCTTTTCCTCAAAGACTGAGTGTTACAAAAAAGGAACAATAAAATGCTGATATATATGAGGTGTTTAAACAAGTAAGGATCAATATTCCACTCTTGGATGCGATCAAACAAACACCCTCATATGCGAAATTCCTAAAAGATCTTTGCACTGTAAAGAGAAAAGTGAACATGCATGGTAAAACATTTATGACTGAGCAAGTGAGTTCCATCTTGCAATTTAAGACTCCTCCCAAATACAAGAACCCAGGCTGTCCAACCATCTCATGCATAATAGGAAGCCAGAAGGTTGATCAAGCACTCTTAGATTTAGGAGCAAGTGTCAATCTATTGCCTTATAGTGTCTATCAGCAGTTGGGTTTGGGAGAACTTAAGCCTACCAGAGTCATTCTGCAACTGGCAGACAGATCAGTCAAAGTTCCTAAGGGTATTGTGGAAGATGTCTTAGTTCAGGTGGATAAATTCTATTTCCCAGTAGACTTCATAGTTCTAGACACTCAACCCCATCATGGTCCACAACCACCTGTTCCTGTCATCTTGGGAAGACCATTCCTAGCAACTTCCAATGCAATCATTAATTGTAGGAATGGATTCTTGAAACTATCGTTCGGAGATATGACTGTGGAGATGAATATTTTCAGAATTTCCAAACAACAGAACACTAAAAGTGAGATAGAAGAGGTAGATTTGATTTAAACTCTGTCAGAAGAGTATTTTGAGTAAAAATTTGTCACTCAAACTGTGAAAGGAGATAATCACTTAGAGGATAGCAGAAAGGAAAATGAGATGCCTATGACTCAATGGATTCCTAAGCTAGAGCCTGTAGAACCTTTGCATAAACCATCAACCCTTGTGAGTCATCCGCCCATTCCTGAAAAGAAGCCACTACCAAATGAGTTGAAGTATGCTTTTCTAGAAGAAGGAGAGACATACCTAATAGTCATTTCTTCTAGCCTAAGTACCCAACAAGAAGTGCAGTTGAAAGAAGTACTGAGAGCACACAAGAAGGCTTTAGGATGGACCATATTAGACTTGCATGGAATTAGCCCTCTAATTTGCACTCATAGGATCTTCTTAGAAGAAAATGCAAAACCAGTGACGCAAATGCAGAGAAGACTAAATCCCAATATGAAAGAAGTGGTTAGAAAAGAAGTGCTCAAATTACTGGATGTAGGTGTTATTTACCCAATATCTGATTCAAGATGGGTTAGTCCAACTCAGGTTGTTCCTAAATGGTCTGGAGTTACTGTGGTGAAAAATGAGAAAAATGAGTTAGTCCCAATCTGCCTCCAAATAAGTTGGCGTGTGTGCATAGACTATAGAAAACTCAATTCCATGACTAGGAAGGACCATTTTCCTCTTCCATTTCTAGATCAAACACTTGAAAGGATAGTAGGGCAAGCATTTTACTGCTTTTTGGATGGATATTCAGGATATAACTAGATTGATGTAGCACTAGAAGATCAAGAAAAAACTACCTTTACATGCCCTTTTGGGACATTTGCATATAAACTATGCCATTTGGATTGTGCAATGCTCCTGCCACCTTTCAAAGGTGCATGATGAGCATCTTTAGTGAAATGGATGAACATATTGTGGAGGTGTTTATGGATGACTTCTCTGTCTATGGAAGTTGTTTTGACTTGTGTTTAAAGAATCTGGAGAAAGTTTTGATTCGTTGTGAGGAGACTCATCTTGTGTTCAATCGGGAAAAATACCACTTCATGGTTAACCAAGGCATTGTCTTAGGACACATAGTCTCATCTAGGGGTCTAGAAGTAGACAAAGCCAAAGTTAAAGCCATTCAGAAGCTTCTAGCCCCTAGAAATGTCAAGGACATTAGATCTTTTCTTGGTCATGCTAGCTTTTACAGGAGATTTATTGCCTCATTTAGCACAATAGCAAGACCTTTGTGTTGTCTGTTATCTCAGGATGTTCCATTCGAGTGGACTCCAAATTGTCAAAGTGCCGTTGAGAAGCTGAAACATGCACTTATCACTGCACCCATCATACAACCTCCTGACTGGACTTTACCTTTTGAACTAATGTGTGATGCAAGTGATTATGCGATAGGGGCTGTGTTTGGACAGAGCAAAGAGAAGAAGCCCCATGTCATTTACTATGCCAGCAGAACCTTAAATGAAGCCCAGAGAAATTACACTACCACAGGATTAATGAAAAAGTATGGGGTAGTTCATAAAGTCTCAACGTCATACCACCGTTAGACAAATGGCCAGACAGAATTGGCAAATAGGGAGATCAAGCGCATTTTAAAAAAACTGTCAATTCCAACCGAAAGGATTGGTCTTTGAGGTTAATTGATGCTCTTTGGGCCTATAGGACTGCACATAAAACCATATTGGGCATGTCTCCCTATCGACTGGTTTATGGAAAACCATGTCATCTGCCAGTAGAGGTTGAGCACAAAGCTTACTGGGCCATCAGGAAGATGAATGAAATTTTAGAAGAGGTGGGACTTAACAGAAAGTTGCAACTGAATAAGCTTGAGGAACTTAGAAATTAGGCATTTGAGAATGCCAAGTTTTCTAAGATGCACATGAAGAAATTGCATGACCAGCACATTAACAGGAAGAACTTTTATATAGGTTAACATGTGCTACTCTACGATTCAAGGCTCCATCTGTTTCCTAGAAAACTCAAGTTAAGGTGGACTGGGCCCTTCAAAATTCGTTCCATCTCAGCTCATGGTGTATTTGATATTGAAAATCTTCAATCTGGTCAGGTTCTCAAAGTGAATGGACAACGTCTGAAACCCTACTATGGATCTTTGAATGAACAGGAAGAGAACATGGATCTTACAGATCCACCCATTGGGTAGTGGTTAGTTAATAATAAAAAAAATAAAAAAAAGAGAGGAATTTAGTGTTTTTCTTTCATGAACTGTTTTTACTCTTTATTTTGATTTAAGTATTGAAGCAAGCTCACGGATCCACACATGCAATGAAGGCTACCAACAATATCCAAGTAAGTAACTGGATCTTTGTGTTCATTTTTTTGAAGATCTCCAGGTATTTCTTACATCCTCTTTCTTAAGAATTGTTCAAAACAAGTTGGGGGTAAAGGTATGCTTGAACTGTTGTGATGATCCTTGCACATTTAATGACATTCTGTGTGGGTTTAAATTTTGTGTCTAGGTATTTGGAAGTGTGTAAAAAAAAAAAACAATTTTTTGTTGTTCTTCGAATTCTGTATCCGAATGAGCTTAGTCATTCAAATGTGTTGTAAACCATTCGAATGACCTGTGAGCTGTTAAAGAAGAAAGTAAGAAAGCATTTGAATAGTCTCTGTTGTATTCGAATATGTCCAAAATTCATTCGAATGAAAGTATTGTTGCATTCGAATAGCTGGCCAAATTCCTTCGCAAATGAAATTACTGTTTAAAATTCATTCGAATGAATTTCTCCGTACTCCAATTTCATTCGAATGAATCTGCTGTTTCTTTAAAAATTGAAGCCCACATTCGAATACTCTCAAATTCATTCAAATAATGTACCCTTCATCCGAATCCATTCCTAACATCCGAATACGACTTCAATTGTTTAATTTTCCTTAAAAATATATATATATATATAAAATAAAATAATATAAAAAAAATAAAAAAAAAATAATGCTCAAAGGTATTCGAATGAAGCTTTTTGCATTTGAATGATCGTTCTATTCAATACCCTTTTTGTTGAGCGTACTGCTAGATTCATTCGAATGACCCTCATAGTCATTCGAATGACCGAAAAATCCATTCGAATGAAAGTACTGTTGCATTCGAATGAGTAGCTCAAATCCTTCAATAAGTTAAGTTACTGTTTAAAATTCATTCGAATGAATTTTTCCACATTCGAATGAGGCATCTGGCCCTTTAAAAGCTTTCAGCGAACATTCGTATTCTCTCCCTCTCATTCGAATCCCTTGCTACCCCATTGTTCTAAGACCCGAGCTATCATTCAAATCGCCCAGTTTCCATTCGAATCTGCCTCTATCATTCATATAATCCCAGAATCATTCGAATGATGCTCCTGTTAATCTCATAACCGTCTCTGAAATTTGAATCGATGCCCCCTTTTAAAGGTTGAAACCCCTCCTCAATTGGTACAATCATTCATTCATCCACCCGAACCCTTCCTATATATCTTGTTGCCCTGCTCTAATCACCCTCATTCATCATCCATTGCATCCATCCAAAGATCAAGTCGGTTATGCACGAGGAAGAACAGTCTACTAGCATTTGAATAGGGGGTTGCTGCATTCGAATATTCTGGGAAGAGAACAGCCGAGAGGTAAGGATTGTTCCCATTGTTTAAATTCAAATTTGATTGATTGGATGAAGGAGTTGTTGTAAAGAGGGAGTGAAGGAGATCAGTGTGAGGAAAATAGGATTGGTTGGGAGATTGAAAGAATAAGAGAAGGAAAGAACCACTTTGTGCCTACCAACTGTTCAACAAAATTACAAAGCCATCTGCTTAGACCAAACAACCCTTAATTAGCCATGTCTCTAAAGAAAAAATGCCCCAAGGTCATAGGAGAAAGCTCTAGGGCATCAAAGAGGCAGAAAGGAAAGGAAACCACTACCACCCCAACCATTGATTTGAACCCTCCATATTCCAATATCAGGTTCATTAGCCCCGGGGCTGAAAAGAATTATAGTGAGGGGTATGCTAAGAGGCCAGTGCTTTGTGAGAGGGGAATTATACTAGAACGATTTGAAGAACCCCCGTGTGATTTGTTGTCATTGATCACTGCCAAAGGATGGAAGACTTGGGTTAAGTTTCAACACAAGGCCATAGTTCCCTTAGTCAAAGAGTTTTACTCAAATATAACCAGTGACAGAGATGACTCGGGAAATAGGTGCTTAATTACTGAAGTAAGAAAAGTGAAAATAAAGTTGAAGCCCTCTGATATTGCTGAAACCTTCCAAATCCCAAGAGAGGCATCACCAAGGGACCTTGAGGAGGTGATAGAGCACATATTTTCATATTATTTAGCCCTCATATTTAGTCTTTTTGCACATTAGTTGTGTCATTTTATTCATCTTGATTTTATTTCATTTTATTTTATAGGAATTGGGCTTCACACTATTTTATTTTATTTTGCCAGGTTTAGGGCTATGTGGGAGCATGAGATGGGGCATGAGACATCTTGATGGCAATGAGATATCTTGGAAATTGGAGATAGAGAAGCAAGGGCAATTTTAGCAGATTTGACCTCCTACACTTCCTTCAGTATTTTGGCCAAGATAAAATTCCAGAATGAAGATGATGTCTTCAGAGATACTGTAGGGTACTTCTTGATATTTCTGTAATGGTATGGTTTGTCCAAATCCGAGTTCATTTGGGCCTTCAAACAGCCCTTCAAAATCGGGGCTAAGAAGTTGGGTCAAATTAGGAAAGCTGCACAGATACTGATTCTTTAAAAGGTCATATCTTGGGCGTCCGATGTCCAAATCAAGTGATTAAAAAGCCCAAGTTCATATACTCTTCCTGATCTAAAATTCGTATGAAGAGGATGAAGCCCAGAATGCACTTTAACCTATCCGAAATCAGCTGTGAAGTGGCGGTAACCTAGGGTTTCCTCCTAAAGCTCTACTTAAGCACCTTAAGAGGCCATTAGAGATTCATTCTTTTGAGGGCGTGAACAGTAGCCGACTTTCCTTCTCTCCATTGTTCTTGTCAAGATGGAAGGCTAAGGATTCTGTAATCAAGTTGCAACACCATCCTTGTTCCCGGTTTGAGTCTTTGGTTTGAATGGAAATCTATTTTTTAGTTTTAACTTTGTTGTTCTCTTGTTTCCATTCTCTCTTAAATCTGTGTATGTGTTGATACCGGTTGGATGAATGCATGCATTGTCTTTGTTTGAGAATCCAAGGTTTTTGTGCTCGGTTGAGGCTTTAACTGGAAACAAGAACAACCTGTTTGGATGGTATTTCAATCAGTCTCAAATCTAAGAGGTTTCTAAAATCTGTTTATTGGTTTTCTTTCCAATCTTTGGCGGTTGTTAAAGGATTTTTGTGATTTTCGATTTGAGGATTAAAACTAAACAAATTGTGTATTGAGAAGGCGATGAAAACTGGGATAGAAGGTTGGTTTGCAACTGATTGCATCTCGATTTATTGTGTTCTTGGTTATCTTGTTTTCTGTTTTTCATCAAAAAAACTTTCCCCCCCCCCCGTTTAGCCTTGTTTTAACAGATCCGTTTGAGGTTCGTTGGGAGACGACTTTGGGTTGCACCCCTATTGCAAATCTGAATCATCATACATCTAATCTATCGGTGTTCGACAGCCCCGATCAGGAGGCAAGTGTGGACTCAGGGAAGGAGAACCTAGCAAAGATTTTGACAAAAAAGGATGATGCTATATGGCTAGGACCTACCCTCCCAAAGAAGAATCTGTCCCCTAAATGTATCACTCTACATAAACTTCTTTGTTCACATTTCATGCCCCATGCATTCACTAGCAGTGTCTCAGTTAAGCAAGCCATGTTCATGGGAAAGATGATCCTGGGAGTACACATAGACTTGGCCAAGCACATTTTTGACACCATAGACCTAGTGGCCAAGCATGCACATGGGGGTGGAAGACTACCCTTTGGAGGGCTGATCACTTACTTTGTACTGAGGAATGGGGTAAAAGAGAAGACAACTTTTGAAGTCATCAAACCAATGGATAGGATCAGCCCAGCATCTACATGTAGAAGTAGTGGGCAGTTGAAGAGGCTTGAAGTAGCAACACCCGAAAAGGGAGAAGCATCAGGTAGGCAGGTTGAAGCACAGGAAGGACCATCTCAGGAACCGCCACTACATGAGGGCCAGGCAGAGAGACAAGAGGAAGATTATACACTTAGAGGTTTGTATGAGTTGGTCAAGGAAATGCAAGAAAGGCAAGAGAGACATGAAGCCTTAGTGGAGCAATCATTGAAGAAGATCCAAGAGAGACAGAAGGCTATCTTTGGGGAGCTTCAGGTGAGGCAGAGAGTCATCTATTTAGGAGTGATGACCATGAGTGACCGTTACACTGCATTGGACAAGAAGATAGGTCAGCTTCTGAGCACATCTATAGAGGAGCCACCACATAAGTCCTCAAAGGACAAGTTGGCCGATGCTGAGACTTGCATACAAAGGACCATTGACTTGTGGGGAGATGAAGGGGGTGCACCTCCTACATCAGGGACACATCCACAGCCTGAGCATGCAGCTCTTCCTCACTCTATCATTCCATCTTCTTCCTCTATTCCTCCTACTGAGCCCTTATTAGAGACTCCTTCTGGAAACTCCACTGAGGAGAACTCCACTTCTGATGATGCCACTGATGGCACTGAGTAGTCATAGGATTTGATTCTTCATGCTTAACTTTTGTACCTATGAACTACAAAGATTAATCACATCTTCATTTTTCAATAGAAATGACTTTGCTTACTCTATGCTTCAGATTATTGTGCTTGATGCTTTAGATTCACAACTGGTTATTTTCATGATAATCTTTTATTTGAAAACAAAACTGTATGAGATTTAGAACCAGGACCAGGACTACTTAGGGTGCTTTATTTCTGTTCATTTGTTTGGATGGCATATGAAACATGGTGAAATGATCAGTAAATTGCCCAAATTCTCAAAATTAAGTGGAGATTTGTTACCAAAGTGAGTGTTGGAGCTTCATAACATTTTATTCTGAGTGAAATAACACCTATTCATGCAATAAAATATTTTTTTGATTCTCTTGTCTTTCAATAGCTTCGAAACAACATTTTACCTTGAGTGTCTTTAATGATCGTAGCTAATCTTAACTGACTCTAAGCTTGAAACCAGTTGAATGAATAACGTTGTTTTATGGATCATAGAGGGATCATTTTCCTATCACTTGAGCCAATCAACCTATTTCTTTTTGATCAATTTCCATTTATAGCCCATTGAAACTCTTCATGATCGGTTGCATCATTCCCTCCGTCCAAGCCATAGCCATGAGATTTTTCTTATCCATTGATTAGGTCCCGGGAATTACTCTGTAGGCTCAGTATCAAAAAAAAAAAAATCGTCTGGGAATTTGACATTAAAAGACCGCTTTACCATTTAAGATAAATGGTTGTCTCTAGGTCTGGGACATTAAAAACACCCCCGTAGCCATTGAGGGTGAAGCAATGGAAGCTTGCTCATTATCAATTGGAATAGCAGTTAGATTCAGGTTCGGATATGACCAACTGAATTTAGATGCCCTGATATGATTTCAATTGTTGATGCATGAATGCATCACATGTGCATTTTATTTTTCTGTTTAAAAAAAAAAAAATCTTTCGTTTTTAGCCATAGTGGAAAATTCCTGAGACCTAAACTCTCTGATGATTTCCATCATTCCTTTTACTATCCCACATCCATTTGGCCCCATTGACATCCCAGAAAGATCCCTCTTGGCTCTGTGAATCATGCAAATTCAGGATATAATTTCAAGAGTAAGGAGACTTCGTTAATTTTAGATGTTGTTTGTCGAGACACTATTCTGATCATGAAGCTATGTCAGGTCCCTTCCTTCCTTAATTGCATTCTTGATAATTGATGATATCTTTTTGAACTTGAATTACATCTACTCCAAATTGAGGTACATCCCTTGAGAGCAACTTTGAGTGATCATTTTATTGACGAGAGGCATACCCAGTGAGATTTGCAATCAAAGCTTAGAGAATTGAATGTAAAATGCTGATTTCTTTAACTTAAATATGCCCTGGACAAAAGTTCAAATAATAAACATTTCTTTGAGTGCCCAAAGTCCCTATGCTATCTATCATACATTTTTGCTTCACATACGAGATTTAATCTATTAATGAGTTTGTGAATGATGAAGTATTCTTGCATTTAATTTGATTGCTAAGGGATTAGCAATGTTTAAGTTGGGGGGTGTGATTGATGCTCAAAAATGCAAAAAATTGTTATATTTTATTACCTCCTAATCCATTTGATCGACTTAAAATCTTTAGAATTGCTTGTTGCAGCCCAAAAGAAGGAAAAGAGATGAAAGGAATGATTTAACTCTCCAAAGGCATGATTGAAAGAGGAAGAAAAAGTCAAGAAATGAAGGTGTTTTGATAAGAGTCAAAACCATTCAAGTACGTCTTCAGAAGATATTCAAATATGGAACAAATCAGATGGAAGCTAGTCACTCATTTGAATAAATCATTCCAAAATTCGAATATGCAAAAATTCAGGAATGTATTTGGATAAGCCTGGCCCAATTCGAATGAGAAGTAACAAAAATCAAGAACTCCAGGTAAAAGTGTGCATATCCGAATGAATACAAAGTAATTCGAATGAGCTGAGAATGAGAAGAAATTCGGATAAACATATCGTATAGAAGTAATGAAGATATATCAGAATGAAGACCAAGTCATTCAAATGTAATTGAAGAAGGAAGAAAGTCTATTCGAATGAAGGCTGAGTAATTTGAATAAAAAGCAACACAAGGAACTCCATTTTCGAATACTCCCCAATTCATCCGAATGCTATGAAGAACTTAAGAGGAAAATTAGAAATTCATTCGAATGAAAGTACTGTTGCATTCAAATGACTGAGAAAATCGCCGTGCAAGGAACAGTAAAGTGTGAAATTCATTCGAATAGGATTAAAATTCATTCGAATGACCCGAGCAGCCAAAAAAAACTCAGCACGCATTCGAATATCTCTGCTAGCATATTCGAATGAGCATTCGAACAAAAATCTGACATACGCAAATAAACACGGTGGCTCTGAGGTAAATTCAACCAACTTTTTGAACAACTTTTCATCAAGTGGCCCCCACTTCCATGCGTCGTAAGCTTAAAAAGGAACCAACATTCTTTGGAATCAGAGGTGCGAGAGAACAGAGGATACTCAGAAAAAAAACACAAAAAGATGAAGATCATTGGAAAGTGGAGTCTTTTTCATTCTGCTTTTTTTTTTCTCTTGCTTTAGTTCTTGTCTGTATTTTTAAAATGAATAGCACTTCAGTTATTCTTCTTGTTCTTGCTAGTTCTGAGCTTTGGTATTACAGGTCCATTTTAATTTCTGTTTTAAGTTGTAGTTCATTTCAGTAATCAATACAGCAGTAGTTTATCCAATTCTTATCATTTGATCCAATTTATTTTCTTTGTGAATTTTGTATTCATCTGTTGAGATTAGTTTTAGTCGTGCACTTGCTATGAAGATGTGTGGCTAATTAAATTCTTGGGTTAAGGCAAAGACGGTGCCTAAAGCCACTGATGAATCAATATAGCAGAACTCCAGATGTCAAAGTAAGAAAAGCAAAAGTAGTTTGGAAAATGTTATTAACGAAAACCTCAGGCTTGGATTGGTTCGTACGCCTAACTTAGAGTTCCTATGCCATGTATGGGGGTTACTTGACCTGGAAATGTTCTCATACCCAAGCCCCGAGCAATTATTTTGTCAAAACGTTATTTATACACTGATTTATGATAGCTGCTTAACATAGAGTCTTTATGCCATGTATGGAGGTTTCTTGAACAAAGAGTTATCATCACCTCAATAGTACATTTAATGGTTGAAAACCCAAGCTATTTGAGCTGCTAGTTACATCACAGAAAGTTATATAGTAAATCAGTTGGGTTTGGCACCAGATCTGTCTTGACGCAAGACCTCTCCATATCTAGATTACAGTCATATTACATTTAGTTTGATCTCATTTTATCATTTTGTTAATCAAAAGAAATGGTGTGGTTATCTCCTTCCATGAGTAATCTCCCTGTGAGTTGACCCGGTCTTGCCCGAAAAAATTACATATAAATTTTCTGTTACAATCACACTCGTGCACTGGGGAGTCTAAACGCCTCATCCTTTCTGCAAACGTAAATAGTTGCTAAATCAGCTAAGTTAGTAAAAGAAAAATACAAAAAGTGATAAATGCAAGGTGAGCGATGCAGTACTGGGCCTTAATAGCTGAACAAGGTCGATACTCTATGTCGAATGTCGTTAACTCCATTGACCATTTTAGCATTCTCCCTGAGAGCTTTGGCTTCCCCAGAATCTGCCTTAGAGGCTGTTTAGTAAGCACGATGATAGAATGCGCCTGGAAGTAGGGTCATAACTTCCTCGTTGAGACGACCAGGGCAAACGCTAATTTCTCCATGGGGGAATACGAGCCTCTACCACAGACAATCATTTGCTCATGTAGTATACTGGCCTCTGCCTCTTATTCTCTTCATGCACCAGTACTGAGCTCACTGCCTCCTCTGCTACGGCCAAGTAGAGGTATAGCGGCTCACCCATCTTTGGCTTAGTGAGGACTAGCAGTGAGGCCAAACATTCCTTGAGCTCATTGAAAGCCTCCTGGCACTCGATGTCCCAAAAAAAATCCTTGGTCCTGGATAGGGCTTTGAAGAAAGGAAGGCCCTTTTCTACCGATCGAGAGAGAAATCTCCCTAGAGCCGCCATCCTTCTGGTGAGTTGTTGAACCTCCTTAATGCTTCTTAGGGTCGGCATGTCTAGTATCGCTTTAATCTTCTTGAGATTCACCTCAATCCCACGATGATGCACGATATACCCGAGAAACTTTCCTGCAGAGACACCAAAGGAGCACTTAGAAGGATTAAGTTTCAATTGGAACCTACTTAAGGTTTTGAAGCACTCTTCCAGATCTGTCAGATGTTCCTCTGCTAACAGGCTCTTCACTAGCATGTCATCCACGTAGGCCTCCATGTTGCGACCCAACTGGTCCTGAAAGTGCCTATTTATGAGCCGTTGGTATGTAGCTCCTGCATTCTTTAAGCCAAAAGGCATAACAGTATAGTAATAGGTGCCCCGATCAGTAATGAATGTTGTCTTCTCCTAATCCTCTTTATCCAACGGGATCTGATGGTATCCCTGAAAAGCATCTAGAAAACTCATGAGGTGGCACCTGGTCGTGCCATCAATTAGGGCATTGATCCGGGGAAGCGGGTAACTATCTTTTGGACAGGCTTTGTTAAGGTCAGTGAAATCAATACATAACCTCCACTTACCTTCTCCCTTAGGAACCAAAACCACATTGGCGAGCCACTCAGGAAAATCGACCTCCCGAATATATAATGCCGCCATCATTTTTTCCACCTCGGCCTCTATGGACCTTGCCCCATCTGGGGTAAAATTCGTCTTCTTCTGTATGACAGGTCGGTACCCCCGCTCCCAAATGGTGCGTCATCACTTCTGGGTCTATGCCTGGAATGTCATGGACCGACCATGCGAAAATATCTGCATATTGGCGAAGAAGTGATACAATCCAGGTCTGAATAGGGTCTTTCAATTGAGCGCTCACCCTCATGCATCTATCGACTCTGTCTGGGTCCAATTGTACCTCTACGAGCTCATCCACTAGCTCAACAGTCTTTGGGTCCTCTGGACCTTCCAATAAAAAACTGACAGTGGCGGGAGGGGAAATCCTGACCTCCCCTATAGTAGGGCTCTGTCTCTGTCTTGAACCTTATTACAGCTCTGACCGCTCCTGTACAACACCCTTAGTTGTGCTGATGGATGCCATGTAGCACTCTCGGGCAGACCTTAGGTCTCCTCTGACTTCTCTAACCCTTGCAGTAGTGGGGAACTTAAGCACCATGTGATAAGTACTCGGCTCGGCCCACAGAGTATTTAGTCCCGATCTCCCCAGGATCATATTGTAGGCCGAGGGGACCTCCGCCACCAAAATGTCTAACATGACCTAGGCAGACCGAGAACCCTTTCCAAGAGTCAATAAGAGCTGGAACACACTGTCTGCATATACCACTTCCTCGTCGAATCTAATCAAAGGGACACGAGCGGGCTTCAACTGTTCCATCTCGTATCCCATGCCTAAAAAGGCTTGTCGATATAAAACCTCAGAGGAGCTCCTCGGGTCCACGAGAATCCGTCGAAGCTCCCATTTTCCCAATTTTGTTGTGATGACCAGTGGATCATTAGAAACCAGATACCTGGGCAAGTTGTCATCCGTAAAGGAGATAACATCCCCTGGTCGAGCCCTTTTGACTCCCACATGTCGATGCAGATCAGAACTCTCCCCCGACTCCTTACCTGGCACCACCCCAGCCTCTAGAGTATGAAAAATCAAATGTTACAGAGGACTCCCCTCCCCCTGGTGATTCTCTCTCTAGGGAGGGGTTCTGGTTTTGCGTTGTTCTTGAGATCTATCATGCCTGCGAGGGGGGCTCCTTGATCTCCATTGTTCACCCCTTTGTAAAGCCCCAGGAGACGATTGATGGACTCTAAGGTTGGAGGGTGCAGAATACTAGTAGCTCTTAATGGGGAGATGATATTTTTGGGTGAGTCCGAAGACCTCATCCTCGAATAAGGAAGAATAAGCAGGGGTTAGGTCATCAGGGAGACCGCTATGATGGAGCTCTAACTATGTGTCAGTATCGTTATTGAAAGAGAGGGCACCAGGATGGGGCCGGGAGGTCCCAGCGTCTCCTATTTGTATACTAGACTGGGAAGAGGAGTTAGAGGAGCTAGAAGAGTCTAAGCTATTCCCCTCCGAGTTGCTAGAGGAGGCCATGGAGATCAACTTACTAAAGCAACGTGACATGGGGAAGAGAGACAACGAAAAACCACAAAAAATAAGAGAAGGGTGGCAAAGGAATACTGGCTAATGAGAAGAATTCTAGAGACAAAAGGGAAATGCATGGGAGAACCATTAAGAGGGAGCTGGTCCGTCCCCTATTGAACTTGAAGGCGCTGTTTAGAGTCTCTTGCACCCCATGAAAGCCTGCACAAAAAAACCAGCCAAGAAATAAGTAGTTAGGGACAAGGGTCAAGAGATCCCCCCCTCCCCAAAAAAAAAAAGAGAGAAGAAGCCTAAAGGCCGAGACCAATGGTCTCAGGAAAAAAAAAAAAAACTCAAGGCTGAGACTGCTAGTCTCGGCCCCAAAAAAACAAATTGATTAATTAAAGGGGGGGCCAGCAGGTCCTGCACGCAGCCTTGGCCACCACGGCCCTGAGGCTGCGGTTTGCACCAACGAGGCAAAGACCGCTTGAGTGATCTTTTGTCTTCTTTGCTCTTCTTTGGTAGACCGTTTATGCGTTTTTATTCTTCGTTTTCTGTATCTTTTTGGAAACTTTGGTGTTTTTCACTTTTTGAACTCCTATAAATAGGGAGTCAAGTCTTCATTCAATTCTCAAGCGCGTCACTTTCAAACTCGAATTCTCTCAGGTCTCGGCGCGTTTTCTAGGCCACGTCTCGTTTTTATTTATGGAAGGGAGCGATTAGAGGCCACTCGGTCATGACCAAGTGGCTTTGTGTGCGACAAGGGGTCACTCGGTCATAACCGAGTGGCTGTGCTGATTGACAAGTGGCCACTCGGTCATAACCGAGTGGCCTCTTATTCGGTTGTGGCCGAGTGGCTTGGGCCTTCTTTCGTCCTTTTTATGCTCTTAATCACTTGATTTTCCTTCGATAGCTTCTTTCTTCTGCCTTGTACTAATGTTTTTTTGTCTTTTGTGCAGGTGTTTTGTTCGCTGTGACCTTTCATTTTTTCTATTGTAACCAGGTAACGGTCTTGAATCTCTTAAATATGTCGAGGAGAAGACCGGCATCACCCCTTGGCCCCGCGCACATCCCTGACACTTCAAGTTCTCGACTTCGATATGATGCTTTCGAGAAGATTTATGACGCCACACCTTTTGGTTTTATGGTGAGGTACCCTCGCCTCGACGAGCCGGATCCTTCTCAAGTAGAGGAGGGTTCCCTGGGAATTCACTTTGCTTCGTTTGAGGTGGGGCTCCGCTTTCCCCTTCCACCTTTCGCCATGGCATGGTTACGTCATTATCAGATTGTTCCTGCCCAACTTCACCCTAATGGTTGGGCCCAGATGGTCGGCTTTTCTGTGCTTTGCCAGCAGAGGGATGTACCCCCTTCCTTAATGCTTTTCAGTTGCTTTTATCGATTGTGAAGAGCTAGTAAGAACCATGCCGTTTATACGCTCCAAAAGGTTTCGGGCTCCGAGCTGTTCGACGCTCTTCCAAATAAGATCAATCGGTTTGAAGCACGATGGGTAGTGATAGGACCTCCACCTACCTGGGATGCACCTCTATACTAGAACCATCAGGATGCCAGCCAAGGGTTCCCTCCTTGTAAGGAAGTTCGGGGTGTATATCGTCGTCTTGTAGAGATGCTGACAGCACAAGGCCCCATCGATTTGATGAGCCTCTTGACGGTGGAGAATATCAGAGCCGCGGGCTGGGGGGTCGTAACACCAACTGCTCCTCCTCAGTCTTCTACACTATCCAACCATGAAATAGAAGGAGTCGAGGAGGAGGAGATGGAAATGTCTGAACCGTCTTCGCATCCTCCTTTCGATCCTCAGGAGGAAAACACTCCTGGGGGTAGAATATATTTTTGACATTGTCTTCCTTTCTTCTTTATTGTATTTATTTTTCCCATATTGAAGGTTTTGCTTCGTGTTGAATTTTGCAGAGATGACTGGAGTGAGTAGGTTGAGGGAGCTGCGTAGACTCCAACGTGAAGAGGAGGCGCGTGCTGCGGCGTCATCCGGGGTTCCTCCCCCAAGTACTGAGGGAGCTACAAGCTCTCGTCCTCCTCGATCTCGCAGGCCTGCTGGCATTTCTCCCACAAGGGTGGAAAGGCGGCGTCGCCCGAGAAGTAACCCCTTGAGTGCTGAGATTCCTTCTCATACAGAAAGTCCTCCATCGTTTCCTGAAGAAGCAGTCAATATCCCCTCTCCCGTTCCTGATTCTTGAGGGGGGCGAAGTTTTTCCTCTCGGTTTGCTGGTGATATGGCCCGAGTGGAGAAAGAATGTCGCCATCCTGTTATTCCTAATAGGAAAGATCGTCGTCGTCTTGAAGGTGAGAAGTCATTGAGGCCACCTCTTATACTTCCCCCTCCGAGGGACATGAGACATATTATGATTCTTGGAGATGGTAGGAAACTCACTGGTCGGGACTTTGAAGTTTCTCCGGGCGTATTAGAGACAAACTCCGTCACTGAACCAAGAATTGGTGCTCGTCTCATTTATTCTACTATTCTCCCTCGAGAAGAACGACGGTTTATTGGTGGCAACTATGCCCAAACCAGAGATGAGGTAGAGCGGCTTCTGGTGCAAGGGGTCCAGGGGATGGTCGCTTCCAATGCCAGGTACAGGGCCTATCGTGAGCAGGTGGAGGCCCAAATGTCTGATTGGAGGCGACGCCAAACTGATTGGAATGAGGAGCATCAAGTGCTAAAGGGTCGTGCTCGTCGGGCGGAGCTTGGGAAGAAGAATGCGGAGGAAGAGATTGGGCGTATGAGTGATCGACTGTCCGAGGCTTCCGTTGGTACTTCGAACCTCCACGGGGAGATTAGAGATTTACGCTCTAAGCTTGGAGCTGAAGAGCAAAAGAATGTGGAGTTGATGGCGCGACACGAAGCGCTTATGCAGGAACACTCCTTACGCCTGTCCGAACTGAAGCTAAGCCATAAGGATGCCCAGGATATTTGCGCTCAAGCGGTGAAGGAATACTGTCTCTCGAAAGATTGTCAGAAAAGGAAAGGAAAATATGCTTCAGGCTTCCTGAAATATGGATTTTATCTGGCTCGCACCCATTTGGAGTCTCAGCGCCCAGGAGAGAGTTTTCCTGAACTTTTTCTTACCCCCAAGGTTGAGGAGTCTCATGAAGTGGATTGGCGTCAGTATGAACCAAATGAGCCCCTAAGTCCTTCTTCTTATTTAGACTCTTACTTGGTGGACGATTTGGATAATTTGACGGGCCCCTAGGATCCGTTTCCTTTTAAGAGTGGGGAAGGAAACGCGACGGTCGATCCCGGAGTCATTGAAGAAGCTTCTGGCGTAATTGTTGAAGACTTTCCTCATACGGCCGAGGCTGAGGAAGGGGAACTTCCTACAGGGTCTCCTGAGGTTCCTGTTATCTCCTTTGGATCTACTCGGCGTTCGTCTCGCAGATCTCGTTCCCATGAGTAGGTCCTCATTGTAGTTCACTTTTTGCTATTGCTGCTGCTCCTTTTTTTTTTCTTTTGGTTGTAAGAGAACTATGCTTTATCAATGAAATATTTTCTTCTTGGTCCTATCCGACGTGTCTTGTTCTTTTATTGCTTGATTTACTCTTTCATTGCTGTCCCTGGTTATCCCTGGCTGTCGTCCCTGATACGAGGCCAAGACCTCTCTTTCGTTTTTGAATTATGTACAATGTGGTGATCTTGAGCATATTTTACCTCGTTGCTGGGCCTTAGGCAGGGCAACCAGCTCGATCGTGTTTGATCTCGTTGCCGGGCCATAGGCGGGGCAACGGGCTTGATCGAATTTTACCTCGTTGCCGGGCCATAGGCGGGGCAACGGGCTCGATCGTATTTGACCTAGTTGCCGGGCTATAGGTCGGGCAACGGGCTTGATCGAATTTTACCTCGTTGCCAGGCCATAGGCGGGGCAATGGGCTCGATCGCATTTGACCTCATTGCCGGGCCATAGGCGGGGCAACGGGCTCGATCGCATTTGACCTCGTTGCCGGGCCATAGGCGGGGCAACGGGCTTGATCGAATTTTACCTCGTTGCCGGGCAATAGGCGGGGCAACGGGCTCGATCGTATTTGACCTCATTGCCGGGCCATGGGTGAGGCAACGGGCTTAATCGAATTTTACCTCGTTGTCGGGCCATAGGCGGGGCAATGGGCTCGATCGCGTTTGACCTCGTTGCCGGGCCATGGGCAGGGCAACGGGCTTGATCGAATTTTACCTCGTTGCCAGGCCATAAGCAGGACAACGGGCTCGATCACGTTTCTGCAAAAATAAAATGGCAATCATACAGATACAAGCATTTTTATGTGGTTCGGCAAAGTGTGCCTACGTCCACGGTCCTGTTCAGGACTTTATATTATTGCAGATAGTTGCTCAAGTACATCGTTTGTATATAACTTCAGATAATTCAGATTCCATGTTTTTTCCATGGTGTCTCCTTCAAGAGTTTGTAAAATGCAAGTGTTGGGTCCGATCAACTTTAGGATACGATATGGTCCTTCCTAATTGGCTTGTAGCTTTCCATCTTCCCTTAGCGCGTTGGTTACGACAGATTTTCGAAGTACTAAATCTCCTTCTTTCATGGGTCTATTCTTAACCCGAGAATTGAAATAACTGGCTATTCTTTTCTGATATGCGGCTATCTTCATGGCAGCGTTATCTCTCTGCTCTTCAATCAGATCCAAATTTTCTCGCAATGCTTCAGAATTCCTCACACCATCCTTCTCTTCATATGCCATTAACCTTGGAGACTTCGCTGAAATTTCTATGGGGATTAAGGCCTCTGTCCGATATACAAGATTGAATGGAGTTTCTCCAGTAGCAACTCTACTAGTTGTCCGATAAGCCCATAAAATGGTGGGTAGCTCATCTGCCCATGTGCCTCTGGCTCCTTCAAGTCGAGTTTTTAAGCCATGTAATATGGTTCGGTTACTGACCTCAGCTTGTCCATTGGCTTGGGGGTACGCCACTAAGGCGAATCTTAGTTGAATCCCTAGGTTGTCACAAAATTTTCTAAAAGAGTCACAATCGAATTGTTTTCCATGATCCTTGACGATGATTCTGGGTACTCCAAACCGACAAACAATGTCTTTCCATACCATTGCTTCTACTTTTCGTGCTGTAATGGTGGCTAACGGCTCAGCTTCAATCCATTTGGTGAAGTAGTCAGTAGCTACTATTAAAAATTTTCTTTGCCCAGGTGCTTGAGGGAAAGGTCCCAAAATATCCAAGCCCTACTGAGCGAAGGGTATAGGTTGGAATGCAGGCTGCAACTGGGATATTGGAGCAGATTGGACTGGAGCGTGTCGCTGGCATTTGTCACATGACTTGAATTTCTTTAGCGCGTCTGACCTTAGTGTGGGCCAAAAGAAACCAGCTCTTAATATTTTGGTCGCCAGAGCTCTTGCTCCCAGATGTTCTCCATACATTCCACTGTGAGCTTCTACTAGGATATATTCGGCCTCTTGAGGGCCTAAGCATTTGAGAAGAGGTGTAGTGTAAGCTCGCTTATATAATATCCCATCTATGATAGTAAATCTTGAAGCCCACATCTTAAGCCTTCTCGTTTCTTGTGGATCGTCTGGCAATTCATTGCTAGTGAGGTAACGATAGAAGGGCGATCTCCAGTCTGTCCCCGTTTCAATGCATGATACCTCTTTTTCTTCAATACTCGGATGGTGTAGCATTTCCACAAATACTGCTCTTTCTGTTATTTCTCTGGTGGATGCTAATTTAGATAAAGCATCAGCGTGCCCATTAAGGGATCTGTTTATTTGTGTTAATTGGAAGCTCTGGAATGTTTGGGTCAGGTCTTTGACTTTACGCAAGTATTGAGTCATTATTTGTTCCCTGGTTTCGAATTGTCTTTGAAATTGCTGCACAATTAATTGAGAATCACTATGGGCAACCAATCGTGTTACCTCCAATTTCTTTGCTATCCTCATTCCGGCGATTAGGGCTTCATACTCGGCCACATTGTTGGTACTTGAAAAAGCAAATCGCAGAGAATATTCCAACGTTTCTCCCTCAGGAGATACTAGTACTATTCCAGCTCCGCTTCCTTGTGAACCAGATGCTCCATCAACAAACAACAACCATACTGCCTGCTCGTTTTCTCCTACTTTGCTGGAGTGAGTGCATTCCACAATAAAGTTAGCCAGCACTTGTCCTTTTATAGCTTGTCGAGGTTGATATTGGATATCATATTCGCTTAACTCAATGGACCATTTGGTGAGGCAACCTGAACATTCGGGTTTTTGTAAAATACTTCGTAAAGGCTGATCTGTAAGTACGATAATCGAATGGGCCTGGAAGTATGGCCTCAACGTCCTGGATGCATTTAGTAGGGCCAATGCCATTTTTTTGCCACGGGATAACGTGTCTCGGGGCCTTGTAATACCTTGCTGACATAATATATTGGTCGATCCACCTGTCCCTCTTTCCTGATTAATACCGCACTGATGGCTTCATCACTGACCCCCAAGTATAAGTATAACGTCTCTCTAGTTTCTGGTCGTGTTAATAGGGGAACTCCTTTCAAATATTCTTTCAACGCTTTAAATGATTTCTGACACTGTTCTGTCCACTCAAACTTTTTCCCTGCTCTTAATGTTCGCAAGAAAGGCAGCTCCCTTTCAGCTGACTTGGAGAGAAAACGTCCCAGAGCTGCCATTCGCCCTGTCAATCGCTGAACTTCTTTGGTTGACGCGGGTGGTTCCATATCCAATATTGCTTGAATTTTTTCAGGGTTAGCCTCGATTCCTCTTTGTGTGATCATGTATCCCAAGAATTTTCTCGACTGTACTCCAAATACACACTTTGCTGGATTTAATCGCATGTTGTATTGTCTAAAGACCCCAAGCACTCGTATTAGCTTTTCTACATGGGATTCATTCTCTCGACTTTTCACTATCATGTCATCAACATAGGCTTCCATTGTGTCACCCAGCAGTTTTTTAAAGACCTTATTCACCATGCGCTGATAAGTGGCTCCAGCGTTCTTAAGTCCAAAAGGCATAACTTGGTAGCAGTATGTCCCCTTTTCAGTGATGAATGACGTTTTTTATTGGTCTGGAGGATACATCCTTATTTGATGGTAGCCTGAGAATGCATCCAAAAAGCTTAAAAACTGGTATCCGGATGTTTCGTCCACTAGGCGGTCGATCCGTGGTAGCGGGTAGGAGTCTTTGGGGCACGCCTTATTGAGATTGGTGAAATCCACACAAACGCGCCATTTTCCATTAGGCTTTGGGACCATAACAACATTGGCCAACCATTCTGGATACAATACTTCTCGAATGAAACCTGCCTTTAGTAATTTGTCAACTTCTTCTTCTAGCGCATGTAGCTTATCAGGGGTAATGTTTCGCTTCTTTTGTTGGACTGGTTTGAAGTGGGGATCCACATTCAAGTGATGGCATATTACTTCAGGACTGATCCCTGGCATATCTTTCGGTTTCCAAGCGAACACGTCTGAATTTTCCCGCAGGCATCTGGTGATTTCTTCTTTCACACGTTCCGGAAGCTGGGATCCCACATACGCTACTTTCTCAGAATCTGATTCACTCAGGTGTATTACTTCTAATTCTTCAACAGGTTGAGGTTTACGTGCAGCTCCTTCCTCCAAGGATTTCTGCATAGCTTTCTCGGCTATGGATAAGGTTTCTTCAGCTCTTTTCCCTTTTGTAGACGACACATAGCAAGTTCGTGCCTTCTTTTGATCTCCCCTAACCTGTCCGACCCCAGCGGGTATAGGGAATTTCATCAATAGGTAGCAGGAGGATACCACGGCCCTTAAATCGTTGAGTAATGGGCGTCCCAAGATCATATTGTATGCTGCCGAGGAAGTTTTAACCACCATAAAATTCGCTTGTCGAGTTACAAGTTGGGGGTCTTCACCTAACGTGATAGGTAGTTGAATAGATCCCGCAACTGGTACCGCTTCTCCAGTAAAGCTATACAGAGGTGAGGATACTTTCTTCAATCGATCATGGGATAAATGCATTTGTTCAAAGCAATTCTAGTAAATTAGATTGACAGAACTGCCACTATCCACTAAAATTCTGCTGATGGGGTGCTTGGCCACTACTGCTGAGATAACCATGGGATCATCATGTGGGAGTATTATATCGCCTCGATCAGTTGGGGCAAAGGTGATAGGCTCTTCATCATCTCTTACCTCCATTACTGAGTTAACTTGGTAGGCTTGACGTGCGTATGCCTTTTGGGAGGCTGATGTGTCTCCTCCTAGGGTTTCCCCCCTGAAATAACGTGAATGGCCTGTTGAGTCGGCTCATTGTCTACACGAGTATCTTGTCGATGATCTCTTCCTCTCTCTTGTTTCCTTGGGTTTGGCCTTTCATGCCCATCACGCCTGTCTTCCCTTTGTCGAGGTTCCCTGTTTTCTTCTTCTTCTTCCTTTCTCACATACCTTTGTAAGTGCCCTTCACGGATGAGCATCTCAATCTGGTTCTTCAGTTCTCGGCAATGATCAGTGGAATGTCCCCGAGTTTGGTGATATCTGCAATACTCTCCTTGATTTTTCCCCATAGGTCTGTCAACTCTGCGGGGTAGTTTAAGGAGTCCTCCCTCAACTGCAGCTAATATAGTTGATCGGGGCTGTAGAAGCCGAGTATAATGATTAAAGAGAGGTTTAGGTACATCTAGACTCCTAACTCTTTCTTGTCGTCAGATAGACTCTTCTTCCCTTTCTCGCTCCTTTCTCTTCTTTTCTTTGTCTTCATTCCCTGCCACATTCCTCATAATTTTAGTGTGGAGGATATACCTATTCGCTCTGACAAATAGATCAACTAGGGACGTTGGGGGGTCTAAAGAAAGTGACTCCTATAGAGAGGCGAGGCGTGTCCCTTGGAGCATAGCAGACACTGCCACTTGGGCCGGCAAGTCGGGGATTTCAAGGGTGGCATTACAGAATCTATCCACAAATTATCGTAAGGATTCCTTATTCCCTTGTCGTATACTGAGCAAATAGGTGGCATCCTTTTTCCTTCGACTATTAATCACAAAAGCTTTGGTAAACTCTGTCCTAAGATGTCCAAATGAGGAAATAGAGGATTCTAGAAGGCTGTTAAACCATGTTCGAGCATGTCCTGATAGTGTTAAGGAAAATGCTAGACACATTATGTCGCCATCCCATCCATGCAACATCATTAGTGACTCAGAGTTCTGAACATGATCATATGGGTCATCTTTTCTGGAGTAGAGGGTGATTTGTGGCATTTTGAATTTTCGAGGCAGCGGTCTCTCTAATATATCTGTCGTAAAAGGACTTTTTCTTCGTTGGTGCTCTTCTGTTGCAGGGATCAACTTTTTCCGCTCAAGCACTTCTTCTACTACTCGTTTCATATCATCCCTCATAGTAGTTGTTGTCTGATTGTCATATCTTGTTGGGGTACTGGCCACTGTTTCATGATACCTTTGTCTTTGAGGGCTTCTGGTTCTGTTTTCCATTCTGGGGTTTTCATTTCTTCGCAGTACGGAATGAGGGTTCTTCCTTGGAGGTGGTGACCTACGCCTACCCTCTCGTCTAGGCGTAGATCGAGAATGAGAATCAGGAGTAGCTTCTTGGTAGGAATCGGCCCCTACTTCGGGTTGAGGTTCTGGGGATGGCATAAACTTTTTCAGAGTATCAGGTAACGTCCCTACAGGCATCATACCTTGGAGGATACCAGTCATGTCTCGAAGTGCTTGCATGCCCTCAACGTGTTATTGTCTCAATGCTTCGTACTCTTCCCACGGTACCGTGCGTGATGGCTGTTGTGAAGCCCCAGCTTGATCAGTAGGAGGTGGCCTTGAGCCGATAAGTAGTGGCGATGGGAATGTTTGGTTCCCCACCTACGGGATGGGGGAAATGGAGCGGTCGTCTCCTTCAGGTTGAGCATTATGTGGGGAAGGAGGTGCTCCCTGTTGTTGAGTGTTTCGTGGTGGTAGGCGTGCTTCTACGCCTTGAGAGAGAGTTCGTCGGTGTCCACGGGTGTTTGCCATTCTTAATTTGACTTTTTGTCTTGCGTTTCCCACAGACGGCGCCAATTGTTGTTGCCAAAATACAACAATCTATTTTTAATTGAGGACAGACGCAAGAGTCTCGGGAGTCGTGTCTTCACTGATGAGAATCTTGACAAGCGATTGGATCTGTCAGAGTTCCAAGTCTAATAATCCGACAGTGTTGATGGTCTGACAGGCTGATGATCTTGTGGGCTGATGATCTTGGGGACTGGTGATCTGGTGGCCTCAAGATGATCTGGTGGCCAAAAGTGATCTGGTGGCCTCGGGGTGACGAGAGGCCTCGGAGTGACGGGAGGCTTAGAAGTGACGAGAGGACTCGGAGTGACGAGAGGCCTTAGAGTGATGGGAGGCCTCGAAGTGACGAGAGGCTTTAGAGTGACGAGAGGCCTCGGAGTGACGAAAGGCCTTAGAGTGACGACAGGCCTTGCTGATGACGAGAGGTCTTGATGGTGACGAGAGGCCTCGGAGTGACGGGAGGCCTAGAAGTGACGAGAGGCCTCGGAGTGACGGGAGGCCTAGAAGTGACGAGAGGCCTCGGAGTGACGGGAGGCCTATAAGTGACGAGTGGCCTCAAAGTGATGGGAGGCCTAGAAGTGACGAGCGGCCTCAGAGTAATGGGAGGCCTAGAAGTGACGAGAGACCTCGATGATGACGAGAGACCTACAAAACGAGAGCACCGTTAAGGCGCGGGTGAGGGTCCCCGCGCAAACCCTCCGATGCTTAAATTAGATCTCGAGAGAAAATACAAAATTGTACTTTAATTGCTCAAAATAGCGTACCTCGTGATGAAAATTGGGTCTTGTATTTATAGTGGAGGAGAGAGAGAGATCTCGTGATATTTTCGGTGGAAATCTCGAGGCCCATTTCGAAATTCTCGGGGCCCATGGGCTGAATCACGAAGGGTCTCCTGGCGATGTCGGGTGACCCCCACTTGGGTAGGGGGTCTTTCTCGCAGGCTGCTGAGTGGCCTCGGCCACTCGGTTGGAGCGAGTGGCCTTGGCCAAGGCCACTCGACCATGCCGAGTGGCTTCCCCTTGGCCCCATCCAAGGGGGGCTTTTTTGCTTCCTTGTTGCCGCTTTGTCTGCCTTCATCTTTCCGGGTACATCAAAAAGTATTCTAAATAAAAATATTTTTTATTATATTTATTAAATTTATTTGATAATTTTTAAAAAAAGAAGTTATATGACTTCTTATTTAAATTTTTCTAGATAAATTAATCTCTTCCCCTCTTGATTGGTCCTTACAAATAAAAAAAATGATGTATATATTCTTCAGTGCATTCTAAAAAATTTAACAAATAATTTAATAAAAATTTTAAAATGTTTTTCACTCTTATCTTGATCATTCTATAATTGGTTTAGAAAATATTTTAATATTATCTTGATATAATATTATCTTGCTCATTTTAATAAATGCTACCTAAAGGAACAATTCATAACTACTTGAATTAAACTTTTGGTCCCAAACAAAACTTGAATCAAAATCGACCATGTATATTACCCCCTTACTTAAATTAGCCCTTTATTCCTCTGTTACCGTTGTATTTTGTTCCTATCCTACATGTATTATGTTATGCAATGCATGTATTTGTAGATCTTGATGCAACAACTAGTGTGGAATAATGTTGGGGTCAGAAAAAGAGTTGAATCTCAAGGATGTTAGTATGTCACCAACATGACAGGTTAAGACTATCTAAGACATCTCTAAATGGGTGGTACTCCAACTAGAATTGTTAATAATGGGTTACCTGAATTGATAATTCAATCCAAACTCGATACAAAATTAGTGGGCTTAGTTGACCTTTAATAGGTTTGAATTGTTTTTGGATCGACTCGATAAGAACTTATTAGGTTCAAGTTGACAACTGGTCAACCTAAAAAAATTCAAAACCAACTCAATAATTAGACATGTTTAAACGGGTCGATACAAAAATTAAAACAAAATTGACTCAGTATCATTTATTAATTAAAATATTTTTTAATTTTTAAAATATCTTCAACAACTTTTTTAATTTCCATTTTTTCACTTTTTGCTCATATTCATATGTTTTTATTATTAATATTTTGATTATTTTCCAAGTTGTATCATGGATGTTTAATTTATTGTTCTTAGTTTATGTCTTGATTATTTTATATTGTTTAGAAGTATAGAACGAAACTAAACATTTAATTAGTAATTTGTATGTTATTTTATTTTTACTTTTAATATTTTGATTAGTATTTAAATTTAATTAGATATTTAAATAAGTTAATGAGTCAATCTAATCTATATATGTTAACTTTAACAAGTATTTAATAGGTTAACTTATTTACTTGTTTAGTTAATTTATCTAGATTTGGATTAAGTCTTATCAGATCATGACCCATTACTGACCTGACCTGAATTTGATTTATTTACCTATTTTGACACCGCTAACTCCAACACTTTAATCAATAATGAATTGATAAAAATAATTAAGGAAAAGAAAGTAAAGTAGAGCAGCTAAACTTGAGAGGGATTATGAGATCATTTTTTAAATCTTACAATATAAAACAACCATCATGAAATATATTATTTGTTAGAGGTGTGATGAGGAGAATGCCCCCGGGTCCATAATCACGCCAATACCCCGGCGCGAGCATCCAATGGCGGCCATGACACGTGTTTCCTAATAGGGAGCCTCGCCCACGATTATCTTGCTTATGTAACGCCCCACTCCCACTTACGGGTGTTACTCGTGAACAATTGCCCAGATTGTCTACCTGCCCGGCCTTAAGTGAAGGGTAGACCATGTTTCAAAATGAAACGCCCTAGGTGGGAGCTAGGCTCGTCCTTCCCTTCCCTCATTCCCAGGATTCACTAGCGAAATTGGGCTTTAACCACACCGCATTGGCTAAAAAGAAAATCTCATTCAGACGCCCAACGCCATTTTTCAATTATTTTAAATTTTTTTCCGACCAAGAATTTTATCGGGTTCCATAAAATCACCATCTAAATCAATCCATTGATTTATTACCAATTTAGGAGGAAAAACTCATAATTTTTGATTTTCCAAAATTTCGGTATTATTCTCCAAAATACCCGAAAAATCTCTTTATTTTGAAAATTTCCTCCAGGGCCAAAAATCAATTAAGAAATGCCCCAAAAATTTCAAATCTTAAAAAAAAATTGGCCGACGGGGCCCGTTGGCCCACGCGGGGCCCTGCTGGGCACTGCCCCCGCGGGCTGGCCGCGCATGCCGTGCGCGCGCGCCCCAGCGCGCCCTCGCGCCCACGCGCCCGCGCAGCTGCTGCCCGTGCCTGCTGCTGCTTGGGCCCTGCTGTTGAGCCTGCTGCCACTACTACCTTCCACACTTTTTTTTTTTTCTTCCCTTGGGTATTAAAACCCCAAATTTTTCAAAAATTAAAATAAATAAAATACCTCACTTTCCTTTAAATTTTTCCTTTATTTCTCCAACAAAAATCCTTTTATTTTGCCTCTTGGGTGCTTCTCACAACACACCCAACAATGAGACTTACACCACAACTTAGGCTTCAACATGCCATAAGCCAATGTCTCATCTTAAAATAAAATCAAATGCTTCCAAGAGATGAAATACACACATGATCTTAGACTTTAACAAGCCCTTAATAATCAAATTAATTTACATCTCATGACTCAAACACAACAATATAGGCTTCCATAAGCCATAACATACACTTGAATCTTCTTTCCAAGCTTCCACATGCCATTCCACCATTTCCTTTACTTTACCATGCTTTCACAACCTACATGTGAGGGTAAAAACCTCATGAGCTTTTAAGCTCAATAAGGGTGCAATGCCAAATAAATATGAACATAACAAAGTTATATGATGCCAAATGCATGCAAGTGTGGCTAGGTTTCTTTGCCCTCACAACCCTCCAATGTTAGAGGCATCAACCCACCATTTCAACCATGTTCTCAAACTAACCTATGGCTATAAGTCTCATGAACATAAAAGAACATGCCAAATGCAACATATACATTTATGAAACATATTTAAAACCCATTGCAAGGCCACCCTCCCATAGGGCCATCCCTTACCTCTTCTTGAATATTTAATCTTCATTTCAAGAGAGCTTCCTTCTTCATTTTCTCCCATCTAAAATGGCATTTCAACAAACCACTTACTTTACATTCAAACATACGAAAGTAAAGAGGAGGAAGAAATAAGTTACCTTGATTTCCTTCATCTTCTTCTCTCTTTTCTCCTCTTTTCTTCTTTCTTTTCTTTCTTCTTCTCTCTTTCCTTCTTTCAAATGGCCAAAGGGAAAACAAGTCTTCCATACTTGCCCTTATATACTACCATTTCCCAATTTGAAGAATGGATCTCCACCATTCATTAAAAGCACAATCCATGTGCTTAAGGGAGACTCAATCTCAACCATTCATTTAAAACAACAAGTCTCCTCTCTAGGAGAAAACACACTTTTAAATAAGTTGGCAATCCATGCCATTTACTCTCTTTAAATCCCCACCCTTGGATTTATTCTCCTTCTCAAGAATGCATCTCACCCATTAGATCTCTTGTATTTTTCATTCATTTCTCATTTACTTAATGAGACTATTTTCATATCCATTTTCAAGACTTAATTTAAGCCATTGGATATCTTTCACCTTTTCAAGACTTGATCCTAACCCTTGGATCATTTAGAGATTTCTATTTGTTTCTCATTTAAATAAATCCTCCCATTTTCACTCATAAATGAGTGACTAATTTCCATTTCTTTCCCATTTAAATTAATGGAACTAATTTCACATCCATCACACTTGAGAGACATAAATAATTTATTTCCCATTTAAATTAATGGGACTAATTTCCAACATCACATTTGAGAGACATAAATACTTTCTTATGTATTTAAATAACTCTCATATTTTCCAAGGCATTAATGGTGACCATTTACCATTTTCTTTTGGATTTTCTTTAATCCATATAATTATGCCTCTCATTAAATGCTTGAAAGACTAATATCCTTTCTTTTTGCATTTAATTAAATCATTCTCCAACTCATAAATCCACATTTATAATTTCTCTCAAATTTCCAAGATTATGCCAAGTGTCACTCTAAGACACAAACTTGGCTTCCAATTCTTTATCTTGGTCATCCATGTGGCATTACCACATTAATTCACTAACTTAGGGAAAATATAATTATTCTCCTCAAATAATTTAATATCCACCATTTTCCCTATTTCCAAAATTAATTTTCTTTATGGAATCACTCCAAAATTCCTAAATAATCTTTGTGAATTTATTAATCCCATATATCTCCACATAATTACTAAATTGGGATTTTTATTCACTTACTCACCTAATTCCACATAGGAATTATTTTTAATTTATCAAAATACCCTTTTTTTTTAATTTCTCTATCCAAATTACCAAAATACCCTTCTCATGGGCATTCTCAATCTCAAGGATCCATCACCTTCTCAAGGGCATTTTTGGAAGTCTTCTTACTTCATTTCCTATTCTTTTAACACTGATTACACCGAGTGTTACATTCCACCCTCCTTAAAAAGAATTTCGTCCTCGAAATTCGCTTTACCATAATCTCTTGCCCAAGATAATCACAATCTAGGGCTACTTGCCAAATTCTCCTACTCGAGAATCCCACAGCATATCCATCAATCACATTTACCTCAGGTTACACCTACCTCAAGGCTTTACTTAAGGCTTTTGATCCTTCGACTCTCGAGGACATTCATCAACCGAACACTGCTTTGGCCTCTTGCCAAATTGCACAACGGGTTGCTGATCACGCTTACCGCAACGCTATCCATTTTTGGATGGATTTTTGCTACCTCGAGCATCACTTTGCAGTCCATTTCCATTTTTTCCATCTGTCAAGACCACATACACTAACATTACATCATTGATCAGTCTACCACGATTTTACGTTGATCGCACACGGAAACGTTTCTTACTGCCAATCACACGTGGCCACGATTTTATGCTGGTCCAACCAACAACGTCTTAGCACTGATCATTCACCGCAATGTCACATTCTAGTGCCCATTAGACACTCGGACACCCATTCCACCATGGCATACCGCCATTAATCACACGCCTGCATAGCTTGAGTTGATCCTCATGGTAACCTCTCATTACCGATCAACTTACCATGCTAGCACTACCTGGGAAGCACCCATTTGGCCCACCTTGCCAACTTCGACCATTTCATACATGGTCTTCTACCTTGACCAGCCGACCCCCATTTATCGATACGATTACGTAAAATTGACATACCTAACACCATGCCAGGTAATTACACATTTCAACCATACGTGCATTACTCGAGTTCACCTCGCGCTTAGCGACGCACGCACTACTACAATCTCACCTCGAGCTTGACCATGCTCAGGCCACAACCTGCTCCCAACCAGGAGTTCTTCGCATTAAGTACACACAAGATACTTACTAGCCGATATCACACGCTAGTAGGGTCTCATACCCATACAAGGGAACTCTTCACTGAGTAACCCCTCTTCAATTTTTCACCCCATTTCAGTTTTTACCATCATGTCTGAAGGACCATCATTACAGAAGATCAAAAGAATGCAACGAAAGCGTTTTTAAAACATAATCCTCGTATTGATAAGAATCTAGAAGACTTACTTTTCCTTAGGATTACCGGACGGAATGGAGCAACAGGAGGAGGAGGCGCGACTGCTTCTTCACGTGGTGGAGACGTCGACTGTCCTGCAATCCGTCGGCTCCTTCGCATCAGATCTCTTGATCTTCCAAGGTATGACTCAAACTCGTGGCCTCTCTTGGTGAAGAAGAGAAAATCGAAAATTAGGTTAAAAACAACTAGAGAGAGAATATATATATAGGGAGAACCCTAGGGCTAAAACCCTAGTGGGCCAAACCCTAGTGGGCCAAGTCCATTTTAATTAATTTTCTAATTGGGTTAACCTAATTAATTAATTAAAACCAATGAACTATTAAATAATTCTCTCTCAATGTAATTCACCCAACAAGCCAAAATGTATTAAATAATACATGAGTTACATCGAGCTACCCTGGGGACCAAAAGACAAATTATTCATGGCTACTAAAATAACCAAAATATCCCTGCTACCTAGTAGCTATATTTTGTCATTCTAAGTGTTCCAACTATCACCATATGGTAACATTGACCCCACGAATAATTTTGCATGTGCGATGTCTTTGACCTACTAGTGTAATGACGAAAATACCCCTCTGTGTAACACCCATCATTTAGAAAGGAATAATGTACCAACACCTCTCTAAATGACTTCTGCCATCCTTAGATTACTAGTCCAATAATCCGTGACTACTCGAATGTACTTGCTTATCACTGGGAGCTACCTAGAAGCACACACTCTTAAGTCACGTTCCCAGGGCCCTGGATTATTTGATTATTCTTGGACAATCACAAGGGGGTGAATCACAGAAACTATCTTGTATTAGTCTGTCTTTGCTAATTAGAAACCACACTCCCAACTCACAAGGTTGCTGATCTTTGATAGACCTCACCTATAGTGAATCTAAGAATATAGCTCTAGGTTCACTAGACCACCAACTAATACTCAAGTATTAGAGTACTCGTCCACGTAGTAGCAGTGATAGACTAGCTCCATGATAATCAGTACTTTGTCATTAGCTTCTATCACAGGTCCACTCTACGCATTCCAAATGCGCTTGTACAATTAGAGTAAACGGACTGTTTACTGGCTAAGGCAAGCCATCCTCCATTAGGATCTATTGCACAATGATCTTATCATGATAGAATGCCCAGTTCTATCAAAAGATCAAGAGTAATATTTTTCTTGCTTATTAAGTACCCATGATTCATGCCTAACTGTGAAGAACGACCCATCACATGAATCACTTACTTAATAGCATGGACACTTTTTCAACAATTAAATGCAAATAATATATGTGCCATAAACTGACTAAAAGAAAACATCATTTCCATAAATTAAATAAAACGTGTCTTTAGGGCATACATTTCCAATAATGTCCCCATGTTAGGCCTCACCTTGGCTATTTACCCTACCACGAGTCCAGGATCCTACCATTGCACTTAAGGTCGTAGAACCATTAATCAACCCTCGTTATCACCCACGGTGCGTGGCATAAGTGATTGGCTTATCACCATCTGCACAATCACTTATGCATCGCACCTATAGGATGACTCGTGCCTTTGGTCCACACCATAACAAGCTATCATGGTTACACCCCCACTCTTGTAGCGGTCCTCTAGCCAAATTTACTCGCCCAGCTTCAATTTCATTGGGACTTTTCAAATCTCACCATTTCTCAATAGAGCCTCTTACTCTTGAGGCACGACACTTTTAGCCATCCTAAATCAAGTTCATTCTCAACCCGCAAAAGACACCTGCCTTCAACCATGCATAATGGTTTCTTTTGTCCTCCTCGGCAAGGACAACACCACGACAGCAACAAATTTCTCCTCCACGATCGTTGCATCTCAAACTTCATAGGCGCCAGCCTTCATGGCTATTCACACTCGGCCCCGAGGTCCTACCATGCACAATGGTTATCTTTGACCTTCTTGACAACTTCCTTTCCTCGATAGTGACGATGACACCACCATGTCATCCCCAAAAGATTCACTGCTCCCTGAATCTCACTAGTCATCGTAACCAGCACGACCCCACTCTTAGGCTGCCTTCCACGAATCACTTCGCTATATTTATAGCAACTTGCTAATTCCCTGAGAGACTCTGGCTTCTCCCAGATTTCTCATACACTTGCTACAACCAGCTCACACCACTCGGTGAGCAACCACATAGGCTCTACACCACAACAGCTTCACTAGCCGATTTCTTTTCACAACCATCAACCTTAGGCACGAGGTTAATTCTCATCAATTGCCCACACATTAAGGTATCCCTCCAACTGCATCACTCATAGCCATTAGGTGATTTCCTTACCTCAATACCATTTCTGGTAACCAATCTCGTTCCATAAGCTCTTCCTTCGAGCTTCCGATACACATTGGCGACATTTTAAATTTTCCATCATCTTCCATCTAACCAACTCGATTTAATCTAGCCGGTTTGCTCAGCTCACAGCTCACTCAACCTTCCTCTAGGCACTCCACTTGCAATCATCGACTACTGCTTCGATTTAAACTCCATCACTGGAAATCACCCCTGCCGCTCATGTGGAATTCACACTTCCACTGGATGCTGTAGGACTCACCTTCCCACTCAGGCACTTGCCATTACGCTAGCTTTTTCCCGGGTGATCTTTTCTGATAGAGTTGTAGCACCTCAGGAAGTTCATCTCACACCGTTACCTCATGTTCAACTTTTCTTGGGAGAACATCTCAAGTTCTACCCTAACCACATTTCAACACTACTATTGATAACTCTCATTCCAAAGCTACACTCCTCTGAGTGGCACATTTATGCCCTGACCAACCATCTTTTATCACCTTGCATCTCTTTTCTCATAATTTGCTTGGTCTAACCACCAGGACCCGCCAAACCTTTATACTAAAGGCATGCACGGTACCAACAAGGCTTTACCTCACTGCCCTCGAGCCTCACGCTCCATTATTGCCATCAGGTGCTACCACCTGGCAATTTCTTATGTGTCATCGACTGGGAACCCTTCTAGTGCCACATGAGGACACTTCCTCATTTCGCATCGACACAACCCAGACTAACACTAGACTGTGCCATTGCGCACCTTCACGAATTTCAAATCATGCCTTAGGCACATGTTCAGCCTACCACAACTCACATCACTGGATTAGAGATTCCTTTATTCGAAGCCTTCACATGCTTCAATATCCCCATCTCATGGTTAGCTTCCAACTCGTAAGTCTCGCCCTTCACGGCACTTACGTATCCTTCTGGGCCATTCACTGACTCCATCAATCAACCTATCTTCATGCATCACTGCATCACAGCAAGATCACACAGGGTCCATCATCCCAATTTACCCAGTCACTTTGATCAAATTTAACCATAACTATTTTAGCATCCTTTAGCAAGGAGCATCGCCACACCTCTTGTTATCACACCACAAGATATCACTCACTCGATTCACAAACCTTCTTGCTGCCTTGACACCAACAGCACTATCACCATACTTCAACCCTTACGAAATTTTAGGTCTGGCTCAGGCATAACCTACAGCATACCCTAGGTCTTCGGTGTCTAATCGTCTCCACCACAGACAGGTTACTCCACGTGGAGGGCTGCAGTCCCTCCTGTGGACTAACCGTCTGCATCCAGTGGTCCCTAGCATTAGACCCGTCACTAATAGGCATCAACCGTAGTATTATTCCCACGCTAGACCCGTTTCTTTCCCTCGGGTTTCTTTCTCAAACATCTCATAGATCTTCAGTCCCTGATCATCTACATAGTCACTGTGTTGCCCTATGCTTTAGGCGTGCCAACACCTGGTCACCATCATTGTGTCACTCCCATACACTGGCCCAACACTGGTTCCCCATCGTGTTGCCCTGTGCTTCAGAGAGTCAATACCCAATCACGGGTCACTTCCATACACTGGCCCAACACTGGTTCCCCATCGTGTTGCCCTGTGCTTCAGAGAGTCAACACCCAATCACGTGTCACTCCCATACACTGGCCCAACACTGTTTCCCCATCGTGTTGCCCTGTGCTTTAGAGAGTTAACACCCATTCATTATTACTGTGTTGTCCCTTACACTGGCCCAACAACAGTTTCCTACAGCATGGTTCAGGTCCCACTCTGATCTGCTTTGCACCCTGTATCGTGACTTTCACCTTCCAGTCACACCTCTGCTATCAAACTCGGCATGACTACCTCGCCATGCTCGCAGCTACTATTCTTACCAGGAGTCCTACTTGCCAACAAATCTATTGGTTCATTATCGCGTTTCACGATTCCTCCTTAGGACTACTCTAGGGGTCCTATCCCTAATAAGAGACTCTCGGTCTCACCTGACCAAATCTCCCTAGGTGCTGCTCCAGTTCTTCGGCATCTGACCGTCACCTGCAGTTCACTAAATTGCTTAGACTGGGCCACTTGCCCTCAACGCGAGCTAACTCATTAGTCCTCTGCCACACGGTCTATAGCATCAGATCCGTCACATTGAGCCTTACACCCATAACATCGAAGCTACTTAAAGCCTCTCTGACCCCGATGGTTCCACCACCATCTTACCAAAGCCATCTTACTTGGTTATCCTTGCCTTGATAACCCCAAGCTCAAACCATAAACCCTACTCCTCGTGACTTCACATCTCTTACCGCTTCAAGACTCTCAAACCATTTCACCTCTTGAGGCCTCATGATTTTACCCCACAAGATCACACTTCACAGCTCTCACTCAACATTTGAAAGCTCCAACTTCCATGACAATGGATCCCCATCCATCATGATTCATTCGCCACCCAGCTCATCCTAGAGCTTGATTATCATAGATCTCGCAATCCACAATCGACATGCTGAGCCCATCTCAGGCTCTGGCACCCATAACCATAGAGCACCAACCGTTACCCTCCAGGTAAATCGAGACCTCTCGTCTCTCCTTGCACACTCATGAACACATTCAATCACTACGCCTGGTCTGGCCTTTCTGCACGCCTCGCTCGGGCTCCCATGACTTGAATATAAAATTTGGCGCTTCCACATTGCTCACCATGTCCCTGTCCACTTGGCATCCAAAGTTGGCATCTCTTGTGCGGGCATAGCCCACAGACATCCTGTTGCCACAATTCACCACCCTCGGCACACACACCGTTCATACCCTCCGTTGGGTGACCTCCACGTCTCCCATTAAGGGTTTCATAACCTTAGGCGTCATCTCGACCCTAGGCATCATAATGAGGGTCTATTCACCTCTCATCTCCCGACCTTAGGCATCCCGCCTGACCCCAAGTGTTAATGAGAGTTTAGATTAACCCCTCATCCATCATTCACAAGAACGGTTACTTTGGCCTTTCTCAACTAGGACTTCCAATCCCATGGCTCCCACGCGCATATCTATGCATGCCCAACTCCTTTATCCCAAATCTAGATCCTCTTGGATTCCAGCTCGACTCACTTGGGATTTCCATCTCACACAAACACCCGCTAGGGTCCGTTTGCCACATACCTATCCTTTCTTAGGATATATCCCATTTCATCATGAAATCAACTAGGGTCCACTCATACCCTAGGCACGTCCCCTCCAGGATCGTCATAACGATATAATCATATGGCACCGTATGCATCCCTCATGCATGACTCACACCCGACTCCCCTTGGAGTCTTTCAATGAACTACCAACGTCATGCCTATCCTGGCCATGACTGGCATATGCTTCACATACTCGCTCCACCTAGAGCCTCTCTACAAGAAACTTTAGCTTGCTCCATTCCCGAAGCTCGTCACACAATCTGTTGACGACTTCTTTCTTTGGGCTTCGAGCTAATTTCAACCTTAGCTCACCCTAGTTTAAGCACGCAACCCTTAGCACGTCACCTCTACGAGAACCACTCCATTCCCTCATACGGGCTTGTACATCTCCCCAACATAGGGGTACTCCACTAATCCCTTCCCGGATTAGATATACTTTGGGCTCTCCTTGTCCCATCATGATCCTTATCATGACTCGGCTTTGTGTCCCCACACAAGCCTCAACACTTCAATCACAAGGAAATCTCATCCTTAGAACGCTTCATATACTCCCAAATTTCTATATTCGGGTTCTCGACACCAATCCCACACTTGGGCATTTGACTCTTCTTTGCTCGACTCTTATATTTCTTACGGAATATCATCTCAAGCCATGATATTTTCCTTATTCCCATAGCAGGAATATCTGAGCACACCATTCGCATATCCTCCAGCTTTAACGCCCCAATTCACTCCTAGGGTCCTCGGTCACTTGTGGTCCTACCTCCAAGGCCTTCATATCAACCTTCGACCACATTTCTTCAAGCATCTTCCACTTGATGCTCCAACCACGCTCTGATACCAATCTGTAATGCCCCGCTCCCACTTACGGGTGTTACTCGTGAACAATTGCCCAGATTGTCCACCTACTCGGCCTTAAGTGAAGGGTAGACCATGTTTCAAGATGAAACACCCTAGGTGGGAACTAGGCTCGTCCTTCCCTTCCCTCATTCCCAGGATTCACTAGCAAAATTAGGCTTTAACCACACCGCATTGGCTAAAAAGAAAATCTCATTCAAACGCCCAATGCCATTTTTCAATTATTTTAAATTCTTTTCCAACCAAGAATTTTACCGGGTTCCATAAAATCACCATCTAAATCAATCCATTGATTTATTACCAATTTAGGAGGAAAAACTCATAATTTTTGATTTTCCAAAATTTCGGTATTATTCTCCAAAATGCCCAAAAAATCTCTTTATTTTGAAAATTTCCTCCAGGGCCAAAAATCAATTAAGAAATGCCCCAAAAATCTCCAAAAATTCCAAATCTTAAAAAAAAATTGGCTGGTAGGGCCCGCTGGCCCGCGCGGGCTAGCCACGCTTGCCGCGCGTGGCCGCCCGTGCACGTGCGCCCCAGCGCGCCCGCGCGGCTACTGCCCGCGCCTGCTGCTGCCTGGGCCTTGCTGCTGGGCCTGCTGCCACTGCTGCCTTCCGCACTTATTTTTTTTTATTTTTTTTTCTTCCCTTGGGTATTAAAACCCCAAATTTTCCAGAAATTAAAATAAATAAAATACCTTACTTTCCTTCAAATTTTTCCTTTATTTCTCCAACAAAAATCCTTTTATTTTGCCTCTTGGGTGCTTCTCACAACACACCCAACAATGAGACTTACACCACAACTTAGGCTTCAACATGCCATAAGCCAATGTCTCATCTTAAAATAAAATCAAATGCTTCCAAGAGATGAAATACACACATGATCTTAGACTTTAACAAGCCCTTAATAATCAAATTAATTTACATCTCATGACTCAAACACAACAATATAGGCTTCCATAAGCCATAACATACACTTGAATCTTCTTTCCAAGCTTCCACATGCCATTCCACCATTTCCTTTACTTTACCATGCTTTCACAACCTACATGTGAGGGTAAAAACCTCATGAGCTTTTAAGCTCAATAAGGGTGCAATGCCAAATAAATATGAACATAACAAAGTTATATGATGCCAAATGCATGCAAGTGTGGCTAGGTTTCTTTGCCCTCACAACCCTCCAAGGTTAGAGGCATCAACCCACCATTTCAACCATGTTCTCAAACTAACCTATGGCCATAAGTCTCATGAACATAAAAGAACATGCCAAATGCAACATATACATTTATGAAACATATTTAAAACCCATTGCAAGGTCACCCTCCCATGGGGCCATCCCTTACCTCTTCTTGAATATTTAATCTTCATTTCAAGAGAGCTTCCTTCTTCATTTTCTCCCATCTAAAATGGCATTTCAACAAACCACTTACTTTACATTCAAACATACTAAAGTAAAGAGGAGGAAGAAATAACTTACCTTGATTTCCTTCATCTTCTTCTCTCTTTTCTCCTCTTTTCTTCTTTCTTTTCTTTCTTCTTCTCTCTTTCCTTCTTTCAAATGGCCAAAAGGAAAACAAGTCTTCCATACTTGCCCTTATATACTACCATTTCCCAATTTCAAGAATGGATCTCCACCATTCATTAAAAGCACAATCCATGTGCTTAAGGGAGACTCAATCTCAACCATTCATTTAAAACAACAAGTCACCTCTCTAGGAGAAAACACACTTTTAAATAAGTTGGCAATCCATGCCATTTACTCTCTTTAAATCCCCACCCTTGGATTTATTCTCCTTCTCAAGAATGCATCTCACCCATTAGATCTCTTGTATTTTTCATTCATTTCTCATTTACTTAATGAGACTATTTTCATATCCATTTTCAAGACTTAATTTAAGCCATTGGATATCTTTCACCTTTACAACTAGTAGGATGCAAGTGGGTGTATACAATCAAATGCAAATTCGATGGGAACCTAGACCGGTATAAGGCAAGGCTAGTAGCAAAAGGATACACTCAAGTATATGGCATTGATTATCTAGACACCTTTGCCCCAGTTGCAAAGCTAAATACAGTAAGAGTTCTTCTATCTCTAGCTACTAACCTAGGCTGGCCATTAATGCAATATGATGTAAAAAATACCTTCTTGCATGGAGACCTAGAGGAGGAAGTTTACATGGACTTCCCCCCCAGCTATAGTACATATACTCGCGGGTAGGTAGTGTGCAAACTAAAAAAGGCATTGTATGGCCTTAAACAGTCTCCTAGGGCCTGGTTTGGCCGGTTTACCCATGTAATGCTTACCTTAGGGTATAAACAAAGCCAAGGAGACCATACCCTCTTCATCCATCACTCGACCATAGGGGGAGTAACAGTCCTATTGGTATATGTGGAAGATATTGTTGTTACTGAAAATGATGAAAAAGGTATGACTAGATTAAAGTAATGCCTAATTAAAAAGTTTGAAATTAAAGACTTGGGGAGGCTAAAATACTTCTTGGGCATAGAAGTTGCACACTCAAAAGAGGGCATCTTTATTTCTCAGCAAAAGTATATTGTGGACTTGCTAAAAGAAACTGGGCTGCTAGGTTGCAAGGCTGTTACTACTCCAATTGAATTTAACCACAAATTGGGCGAGGTTCTAGAAGATAAAGAGGTGAATAAAGAATCCTACAAAAGGCTAGTAGGGAAACTAATTTATCTAGCTCACACTCGGCAAGATATTGCATATGCAGTGGGGGTTGTCAGTCAATTTATGCATTGTCCAAAAGAAACTCACCTTAGAGCAGTTTTAAGAATACTTCATTACTTGAAAGGGACACCAGGGAAAGGTATTATGTTCAAAAGGGGGCAAAATATGATACTTGAAGCGTATACTGATGCAGATTATGCAGGGTCACCAATGCAGGGTCAGTGATGGATAGAAGATCTACATCCAGCTATTGTACCTTTCTAGGGGTAATCTTGTAACTTGGAGAAGCAAAAAACAAAGTGTGGTGGCCCGGTCAAGTGCAGAAGCAGAGTTTAGATCCATGGCATTAGGGGTATGTGAGTTACTTTGGTTGAAAATCTTATTAGATGATTTGAAGATCACTTTGGTGGAACCTATGAGACTATATTGTGATAACAAATCAACAATCAGTATTGCTCACAATTCGGTATAACATGATAGAACCAAGCATGTTTAGGTGGACCGACACTTCATTAAGGAAAAATTGGATAATGGGCTAATATGTACTCCATATATATCATCTTGTGAACAACTTGCAAATATTCTCACTAAACGGTTGCCTACAATTGTGTATCAAAGGTTGACTAGCAAGCTTGGAATGGATGATATCCATTCTCAATCTTGAGGGGGAGTGTTACGGATAAAGAACCTTATCATTTAGAAGATAAGGAGTGGCAGTTAATGATGAGAAGATAAGGAAGCATAAAGCCTATGAAGATAAATCAAGTTTAAGTTCTCATATTTTGTATAAATCTGGAAATTATAGATGATTATTGTTCCTACTTATTAGGTTGTTATCTATTATTGTTCCTACTTATTAGGTTGTTATCTACTCCTAGTTTTTAGGAGATTTATTACCATACTTCTTGTATATATAGGGTTTCATACCCATGGAATAAATAAGAGAGAATTTCTATTCAATCCAAACTCTCTCAACAGTTATGTTATGTTTGTTATTGAATTGTGCAAATTTATTCATGCACCTTTTTCCATGTTCGTATTATTTATAGTCTGTTTATTTGAATAAAAAGTCAGCCAGATGCCGTCTGTATACCCCTAAGAACGTCCCTGATGTAGGGCAGCTTACTGATGCTTCCCAGTGTTCCCATGCAGATCAATCACGTAAGTGACAACCACTATATGCAAATGTTACATAAAAACATTATCAAACATATTTACCAACTTGCAAGACTGCCTCCACATGGGGTCATCCCTTACCTGGCTCGAAGCCTCATCTCTGCCTCGGCACGAACTCCAGCCCGAACTCCAGCCTCATCGCTTCCCCGGTCGAACCTAGATAACAATCACACAAAAACCCCAACTTCATTAACATTTGGCATTAAACCAATGCCCTCAACTTCACCACACATCACAAAACTCACCCGACAACAACTTGCAATCAACCCCACCGAGGGTTCAATCCAACCAATACAACACTGTAACACCCCATCTCTTAAAACTGGCCGAGAAGAGGTACTACGGAAAATAAAGTATAAAACTGACTGATAAACTGAAATCTGATACCAATATGAATAACTCAATCAAATGAAATAAAACTCTGGGTCAACAAAATTGAAAACCATAAACACTATCTATGGGAAAATCCCTCAATTGAAAAAAAATAAACTAATACTAAATTGTCAAACGCTCTAAACTAACAAACTGATAAAACTCCCAGACATCTTTGGTCTTGAGCGGCTCCACGTACACACACTACTGGACACTACTGCTAGGCCCCACGTCTGGTACTCCCCCGTTATGACCTAGAATGGTGAAGAGTACAAGGTGAGCTACAAAGCTCAGCAAGTATAAAGCTGGAAAGAAATACTGAAGCTGAATCGAAGAATATCGATATTGAAATAACTGAAATACTTGTTGAACTGATGCTGGAATTAAATACTTGATTTACTTGATACTGATAAATAAATCTGATATAACTGGTTGCATTCATAAACAAGTAATGCCCATAAACTAAAATAAAATGCAGGTATGCAACTTTGGCCCAAGGCCCACATAAACTGATAACACATACCTGACTAATCTGAACCTGCAAACAGAAAAAAAATGTAAGCATATACTGTGGGTAAAATATACCCCTAGCTCCCTGGTCGACCACAAGCGAGCAAACTGGTGGGATCCCCGTGGACAAAGCTGCCTGGCGCCCAACATGCAATGCTATGCACATCAAGATGCTGGCACACAATATGTCGTGCTCCATATAAACTCATGTTGAATGTTCATACAAGGATGTATGCACATAACTCACAAATAAATGCTGATCATGACATTTTAAATACTAGTCATGAAATAACTGTTGCTAAACTGATACTTGATGTATTTTAAAAATACATGATTTTATAAATTATGTTGAAACATAATTTATTTTAATTTATACTAATATTATTTTCAATAAAGGGAAGAAATACATTGTTTTTGTTGAAAATAAAAGAATTTTAACTTGCTGGAATTTAATTTTGAAGTTCTGCTGAGGGGTATCCGAAAATACAGAATTCTGGACAGATTTAATACTCTTTCGTATCTTTGCCATAACTTTTATGTTTTGAAGTTTCCAAGATTTGGGCTCCATCAAGGTCAAAATTGGCCCGTAAGAGAACAAAAACTTTTTGGAATGCTGGGTGGACAGATTGATACCCTTTCGTATTTTGGCCAAAACTCTCTCTTATGAACTCCGATTGAGCTAATTCAATTTCATATGGAAAGACAAGAGGAAGACCTACAACTTTTATGTTTTGAAGTTTCCGATATTCGTTCTCTAGAAAAGTCAAAATTGGCCCGAAAGAGGATGAAAACTTTCTGGAATGCTGGGTATCCGAATACTGAGTTCTTGTATCTGGATACCTTTATCTTCCAAACCCAAAAACGAGACACGGACAGAGACGCCATCGATTCAATTTAAAGCTAAATAAAAACACCATTCTGAAAGAAATCTTGGGAAACCAAGTCCTAATTGGTAAGAAACAATCATATGAATGAACAACGGATTAAAACTTAAAGAATCAAAGATAAAGATCCAATGAGTAATCTGATCATGCACACTGTTACGCTGATATATATGTATGTAAAATCTGATCTGCAATTCAACATAGATCCTACAAAAGTTGAGTTTGATTGCTACACATGCTCCCGTAAGAATGATTTACAAGGAGAAGAACTTGCCTTTTGATTTGATCAATCAACCAATGAAGACCAATGGATGAAACTTGAATGAACTCTAGGCTTCTTCAATTTCCTTTCTTTGTTCTTCACGGCCAAGATTTGAAGAAGAATCTCTTTTTGGCCAATTACATGCTATGCATATATATATATATATATATATACTAATAACAATAAAACCTAATGGGTTAAAATAGGTTTAATTAATCCTAGGCCCACTAGACTTTATTTAAAACCTTCTCCTAACCTATTTAGGAGATTATTATTTAAATTATCTTATATTTGGATTTAATTAAATCCCATATATATCACTTAATTAAATAATTAAGCAATAATATAAAATAACTAATGCTAAAAAGCCAAATAAGCCCTTACTTTTAATTCTCTTTAAAAATAAAGGAATTAATTCTATTTATCACTATTTTTCAATTAAAAATCTCTATTGCCAAATTAAATTAATTAATTGGCAAATATGTATTAAACTAAAAATTAACTAATTGTATTAATTAATCACTGAAATAAATTGCTAATCTAGGACGGGTCGTTACAATTTCTTCCCTCCTTAAAAGAATTTGGTCCTCCAAATTCACATCTGGCTACTCGAACAATGAGGGATAAAGACGCCTCATTTCTTCTTCTAATTCCCACGTCGCCTCTTCTGACGAGTGTCGCTGCCATTGCACTTTCACAAGAGGAATCGATCTGTTCCTCGAGATCTTCTCTTTATGCTCTAGAATGCTGGTTGGCATCTTTTCATAAGATACGTCTTCTTGAACTTCAATAGTCTGAAAATCGATCACATGCTGAGGATCTAGCACATACTTCCTCAACATCGAAACATGGAACACATTGTGGACATGGGACAACTGAGGTGGCAAAGCTAACTCATATGCCAAAGTCCCTATCCGTCTCAAAATCTCAAATGGACCGATGTAATGGGGACTAAGCTTCCCTGTTACGCCAAATCTTCGCACACCCTTAATAGGCATGACTCTTAACCAAACATGGTCGCCCACCTCAAACTCGAGGTCTCGTCATCGCTTGTCTGCATAGCTCTTCTATCTGTCTTGTGCTGTCTTCATTCTTGCTTTGATCACTCGGATCTTTTCTGTCGTCTGTTCCACAATTTTAGGACCTAATAAAGCCCTATCTCCAATTTCTTCCCAACATATCGGTGATTGACATGGTCGCCCATATAAAGCCTCGTATGGTGACATTCCAATACTTGTATGGAAACTATTATTGTAGGCAAATTCCACCAAAGGTAGGTGCTCATCCCATTTACCTTGGAAATCAAGAACACACGCTCTCAACATATCCTCGAGATTTTTGATCATCCTCTCTGACTGACCATCTATCTGCGGATGAAACACTGTGCTAAACTTTAACTGAGATCCCAATGCCTTATGCAAAGCTCCCCAAAAATGAGAAGTAAATCGCGGATCTCTATCTGATACAATGCTGGATGGGACATTGTGCAACTTCACGATCTCCTCAATATAAATTCGGGCAAATCTATTCAATGGATAAGTCTTCTTAATAGGTAGGAAATGGGCTGATTTAGTCAATCGGTCAACGATCACCCATATAGCATCATAGCCCCTAGTAGTCCTGGGTAAATCCATCACAAAATCCATGGCTATATTATCCCACTTCCACTCTGGAATAGGTAATGGAAGTAATAAACCTGTGGGTTTCTGATGTTCCGCTTTAACTTGTTGGCATATTGAACATTGAGAAACATAATTGGGTACATCTTTCTTCATACCACTCCACCAATACTGACGCTTTAGGTCGTGGTACATCTTCGCAACACCTAGATGAATAGTATAACGACTCTTGTGTGCTTCAGTCAAAATTTCTTGCTGAAGATGTCCATCATCAGGTATACAAATACGTCCTTGGAATAAGAGTATACCATCACTCTGTAGAGTATATCCCAAAGGAGAAAATTTCTCAATATCTGCCAAAATTCATGCTAACTTCTCATCTTTTGATTGCTGGTCTTTGATTAAATCAAATAACTTGGGTTACACACTCATATAAGCGTAACTTATCACTGTACTATTGATAGAGCACATATTTCCATACTATTTAGCCCTCATATTTAGTCCTTTCTGCACATTAGTTGTGTTATTTTATTCATCTTGATTTTATTTCATTTTATTTTATAGGAATTGGGCTTCACACTATTTTATTTTATTTTGCCAGGTTTAGGGCCATGGAGCATGAGATGGGGCATGAGACATCTTGATGGCAATGAGATATCTTGGAAATTGGAGATAGAGAAGCAAGGGCAATTTTGGCAGATCTGACCTTCTGCACTTCTTTCAGTATTTGGGCCTAGATAAAATTCCAGAATGAAGATGATGTCTTCAGAGATATTGTAGAAGACTTCTTGAGCTTTCTGGAATGGTATGGTTTGTCCAAATCCGAGTTCGTTTGGGCCTTCAAACAGCGCTTCAAAGTCGGGACCAGAAAGCAGGGTTAAATTAGTAAACCTACATTGAATGCTGATTCTTTAAAAGGCCATATCTTGGGCGTCCGATATCCAAATCAAGCGATTCAAAAGCCCAAATTCATCTACTCTTCCTGATCTACAATTTTTATGAAGAGGCCGAAGCCCAGAACACGCGTTAACCTATCCGAAATCGGCCGTCAAGTTGCGGTAACCTAGGGTTTCCTCCTAAAACTCTATTTAAGCACCTTAAGAGGCCATTAAAGGGAGCTTCTTGAAGGACGTGAACAGTAGCCGATTTTTCTCTTCTCTCCATTGTTCTTGTCAAGATGGAGGGCTAAGGATTCTGTAATCAAGTTGCAACACCATCCTTGTTCCCGGTTTGAGTCTTGGATTTAATGGAAATCTGTTTGTTTTAGTTTTAACTTTGTTGTTTTCTTGTTTCCGTTCTCTCTTAAATCTGTGTATGTGTTGATACCGGTTGGATGAATGCATGCATTGTCTTTGTTTGAGAATCCAAGGTTTTTGTGCTCGGTTGAGGCTTTAACTGGAATCAAGAACAACCTGTTTGGATGGTAATCCAATCAGTCTCGAATCTGTGCAATAAGGGGAATTAAAACTGATAGATTGAATTAAGAGGTTTCTGAAATCTGTTTATTGTTTTTTTTTCCAGATCTTTGGCGGTTGTTAAAGGATTTTTCTGATTTTCGATTTGAGGATTAAAACTAAACAAATGGTTTATTGAGAAGGCAATGAAAACTGGGATAGAAGGATTGGTTTGCAACTGATTGCATCTTGATTTATTGTGTTCTTGCTCATTTTGTTTTCTGTTTTTCATCAAAAAACTCCCCCCCTTGTTTAGCCTTGTTTTGACAGATCCGTTTGAGGTTCGTTGGGAGACGACTTAGGGTTGCACCTATATTGCAAATCCGCATCATCATACTATCTAATCTATTGGTGTTCGACAGCCCCGATCAGATTTTGGCGCCGTTGCCGGGGAACCAATTTCGTTTCTGTCAAAGAAGACTGATTTAAAAAAAAAATTGTGGTTGCTACTTGGTATATAGGTTGGAAACTAGCTGGTTGCGGGCTACTGGTCCAAAGCGAGTTAACCATACTCGGCACTGCTAGATACAACGCCACGTACCAAGTCTATGCCATAAATAAATCAAGAAGATCAAGAAGACCAGCAAAAAATAGAAAACTCTTATTCTCTTCTTCTCTTCTTCTCTTATTTATTTATTTATTTTTTTTTTCTCTTTTTGTCGTTGCTGATAGAAAACTCTTATTATCTGTTTTGTAGGAGACCAACAAGCTGCATCCAAGTGCAAGAGATAGCAACAAAATCAGCAAGTGCAAAACAACAAACTCCTATTCAGCAGATTTGACAGCCTCCATGACAGATAGCAATATTTAAGGATTGAGATCAAGATACCGGTTCTATCTTCTTCCTTTCTCATCCTTAATTGATGTTATTTCATGTCTATATGCTTCCCTTGATGTTTTCTTGCATTTAGAGTGGTTTTTGAGGCAAAATAGGAGCCAGTTTTAGAAAAAAAAACGATTTTGAGGCAAATAGTTACTGTTCACATTTTTCCACTTGCTCCGATTCCGCTGATTTTTGGTGTCCAAATAAATGGGGGTGTGAGGAATCAATGTCACTGTGATACAGTGAGGAGACCCTTTTTTGGCCAAATTCCAACGTTTAGACCACTTTTTGGGCCATTTTGTGTTTCTCAGTGGCTGATTTTGTGTGGTTTTCAGTGTTTTTAGGTCCCTCAGTGTTTTTGTGTTGAAAGTTTGTGAAAAATTGCATAAAAAAATTGTCTTAGGGCTTCTTGATTGATAGATTTTATGTGCCCTACGTTTTTTGCATTTTTTGTGTGCATAGGTCAGTTTTTGTGTGCTGTTTTTGTGAGTCATCTTGAGTGTGTTTTTGTGTTGATCTTTAGTGCATGACCAGATCCTCTAAGGGCATACCAATTGACCTAGACCTTGAAATAGAAAGGACCCTTAGGAAGCAAAGGAAGGCTAGAGAGTTAGAGCTTCGGATAGCTGATAATCCTCCTGCCTCTTCTGCCATTGCATCTGATATTCCTTCTGTTGCATCTGATATTCTTTCTGTTTCTGTTTCTATACCTATCCCTGACTTAAACACAATGGCAGGTAATGGGAATGGAAATAATGGAAATATTGTAAATCATGGTCATTTGGATGGTAGAACCATTAGAGAATTGGCTGCCCCTGATGTGCACTACCAGTCTTTATGCATTCAATATCCCCAATTGGATGCAACCTTTGAATTGAAATCTGGGCTAATCCATTTGCTTCCCAAGTTTCATGGCCTTGCAGGTGAAGATCCGCACAAGCACCTCAAAGAATTCCATGTTGTCTGTTCCACAATGAGGCCACAAGGAGTTGATGAGGAGCAGATAAAGCTTAGGGCCTTCCCATTTTCATTGGATGGAACTGCAAAGGATTGGTTATACTACCTACCACCTGCTGCCATCACAAGTTGGGATGGACTTAAAAGAATCTTTTTGGAGAAGTTCTTTCCAGCATCTCGAACAGCTGCCATTCGAAAAGAAATTTGTGGCATAAGGCAGAATCATGGGGAGACATTACATGAGTATTGGGAGCGATTCAAGAAACTGTGTTCTAGTTGTCCACATCATCAGATCAGTGACCAGCTGCTAGTCCAGTACTTCTATGAAGGTCTTATTCCAATGGATAGGTATTTGGTGGATGCAGCCAGTGGAGGAGCCCTCTCTGAAAAGACACCAGCAGCTGCTCAAGAGCTAATCTCCAAGATGGCACAGAATGCCCAACAGTTTGGTACCAGGTCAGCCATTCCCATGAGACAGGCCAATGAGATTGGTGTTGCTTCCATCAATGACCAACAGAGGATAGAGAACAAACTGGAGGAATTGGCCTCCATGGTCAGACAGCTAGCCCTTGATAAAGGACAGTCCCAATCTCAGCAGGTATGTGGTATTTGTTCATTATCTTCCCATGTTACTGACCAATGTCCTCAATTGCAGGAGAATACAGAAGCTTGTGCTGGCATTTTTCCAGGAAGACCCTTCCAGCCACAGCATCATCAGCAGCAACACAGATATGATCCATATGCTGCCACCTATAATCCAGGGTGGAGAGATCATCCAAACTTGAGGTATGGAGGTCCTTCCAACCAGCCATTCCAGCCACATCATCAGCAACCTCAGCAGCACAGATTCAATGCACAAAGACCAAGTCAACCAATGCAGCAACAACAACCAGCCCCTAAATCCGAATCAAGCTTGGAAGGTATCATGAAGCAGCTCGTTGCCAACAATCTCCAGTTTCAGCAAAGGACCGACACTGCCATACAAAATTTGGAGACACAGATTGGACAGCTTGCAACCAATATCAGTGAGCTACGGAGTCAGGGTTCGGGTCAGTTGCCTTCACAGCCAGTTTCAAATCCAAGGGGCAATGTAAGTGCTATCGTTCTCCGCAGTGGTAAGGAGTTGAGCAGCCAACCCTCTCCACAACCAGAATTTGGGCAGCAACAAGAAAGCCAAAAAGAAGATCAGCCTCCTCCCATTCAAAAGGATAAGCAGCCCACCATTGATCAAGATAGAGGAAAGACTTCTTACAACCATCCACTGCCATTTCCTCATCGAGCCACTCAAAATAAAAAGAGAGCAGAAGCTGAGTTAGACAAGGAGATCATGGAAACTTTCAAAAAAGTTGAGGTGAACATACCACTCTTGGAGGCCATCAGACAGATTCCCAAGTATGCCAAATTTCTCAAAGACTTGTGCACCCACAAAAGGAAACTGAAAGGAAATGAAAAGATCAATTTGGGAAGAAATGTGTCAGCATTGATTCAACCTGCCATGCCTCAGAAATGCAAAGATCCAGGGACTTTCACCATTCCTTGCACTATTGGAAATTTGCAATTTCATAATGCTATGTTAGATTTAGGAGCCTCTATTAATGTGATGCCTAAATCTGTGTATTCTTCTTTGCAGGCAGGTGCAGGCACATTGACATCTACAGGAGTGGTGGTCCAGTTGGCAAATAGGAGCACAGCATACCCTGAGGGAGTATTAGAGGATGTGTTAGTAAAGGTAAAAGATTTCATATTCCCTGCTGACTTCTATGTTTTGAATATGGAGGATGATCACACACCTGGACACGCACCACTCATTCTAGGTAGACCTTTCTTGAAAACTGCAAGGACAATAATTAATGTGCATGAGGGTACTTTATCTATGGAGTTCGCTGGTAACACTATTCAATTCAATATCATTGATGCCATGAAGTATCCCTTAGAAGATCATTCTGCCTTGCATGTTAACTTTATTGACTTAATGGTGGAGAAATCATGTGTTGAGTTGTATGATCTTGAGTCTGAATTCCCCACCATTCATAATTTTCCTGATGATATGCATTGCCTTCAGTGTCATGACGGACTCAGTAAGTGTAGTGCTTGTTCTGAAATAGATGAGTTTCTGAGTATTGTTGAGAGTGCACCTTCTCATACTATATGCGATTCTGATGTGCCTCCCATAGAGGAAGTTTCTGTTGTTGAGAATGTATTGCAGGTAGGTGACAACATAAGCAGACTGGTGCCTTCAATTCAACAGCCACCCACCTTGGAGTGTAAGCCCCTGCCCGAGAATCTGAAGTACGCCTACTTGGCGGATGGAGACAAGCTACCCGTGATCATTGCCAACAACCTTCATCCTGACCAAGAGGAGAAGTTGCTGAATCTGTTGAAGCAACATAAGAGAGCCATAGGTTGGTCACTTGCAGACATTCCTGGTATATCCCCTTCCTTATGCATGCACAGGATTCATTTAGAGGAAGAAGCTCGACCAGTGAGACAGCCCCAAAGGAGACTCAATCCCACCATCCTAGATGTGGTCAAGAAAGAGGTAAGTAAACTACTTTCAGCTGGCATTATTTATCCTATTTCTGATAGCAAGTGGGTGAGTCCAGTGCAGGTAGTTCCAAAGAAGACAGGATTCACAGTGGTAGCCAATGAGAAGAATGAGCTAGTGCCCATGCGAGTGCAGAACAGTTGGAGAGTCTGCATTGACTATAGAAGGCTCAACCAAGCTACTAGAAAGGATCATTTCTCACTCCCATTCATTGATCAGATGCTAGAGAGGTTAGCTGGAAAGTCCCATTACTGCTTTCTTGATGGTTTTTCTGGTTATTTTCAGATTTGCATAGCACCGGAGGATCAGGAGAAGACCACCTTCACCTGCCCCTTTGGCACTTTTGCATACCGGAGGATGCCATTTGGTCTATGTAATGCCCCAGGTACATTCCAGCGATGCATGGTGAGTATATTTTTAGATTTACTTGAGCATTGCATGGAAGTTTTCATGGATGACTTTTCTGTTTATGGGACCTCCTTTGATGAGTGTCTAATCAGTTTGGGTAGAGTCCTAGAGAGATGTGTTGAGAAGAATCTTGTCCTAAATTTTGAAAAATGTCATTTCATGGTTGAGCAGGGGATTGTTTTGGGTCATGTTGTGTCCAAGAGGGGTATAGAGGTTGATAAGTCCAAGGTCGATATCATTTCTTCTTTGCCTTACCCCGCGTCTGTGCGGGAGATACGTTCTTTCCTTGGACATGCAGGATTTTACAGGAGATTCATCAAGGACTTCAGCAAGATTGCCCTTCCAATGTCCAACCTGCTTCAGAAGAATGTGGAATTCAAATTTGATGAGTCTTGCAAGATGGCCTTTGAGGAGCTCAAGAGGCGCTTGACTTCCCCACCCATCATTCAGCCACCCAACTGGGACTTGCCATTCGAGCTCATGTGTGATGCTTCTAATTATGCAGTTGGTGCCGTCCTTTCACAACGAGTGGAGAAGAAGTCACACGTCATTGCTTATGCCTCGCGCACTTTGGACAACGCCCAAGCAAACTACACCACTACTGAAAAAGAGCTTCTTGCCATTGTGTTTGCTTTAGATAAATTTCGTTCTTATCTCCTGGGTTCTAATGTTGTTGTGTTTTCTGATCATGCAGCTCTAAAATATCTCTTGAAAAAGCACGATGCCAAACCCAGGTTGATACGGTGGATGCTCCTACTTCAAGAGTTCAATGTTGAGATCAAAGACAAGAGTGGAGCTGAGAATCTTGTGGCTGATCATTTGAGCAGGCTTCCGTCCTCTTCAGATGCCACTACCATGGACTGTCAGCCTATCAAAGATGACTTCCCAGATGAGTTACTCTATCACTTGCATGGTACTGAGCCCTGGTATGCTGACATTGTTAATTTTCTAGCTGCATCTGATATCCCTGCCCATCTTAAGAGAGATCAGCTAAGTAAATTTAAAAGTCAGGCCAAGTACTATGTATGGGATGATCCATATCTATGGCGCATGTGTAGTGACCAAGTCCTTAGGAGATGTGTGCCCGATATTGAGTTTGCTTCAGTCTTGCATTTCTGTCATTCACTTGCATGTGGTGGTCACTTTGGTCCTCAACGCACAGCTAGAAAGGTCCTAGACTCAGGTTTATATTGGCCATCCCTTTTTCGAGATGCTCATACATTTTGTAAGAATTGCACACGTTGCCAGCACACAGGATCAATATCACGTAGGAATGAAATGCCTCAGCAACCCTTACTATTTTGTGAGATCTTTGATGTTTGGGGCATTGATTTCATGGGTCCTTTTCCTGTCTCTTTTGGCTTTTTGTACATTCTTTTGGCTGTGGATTATGTTTCGAAATGGGTGGAAGCTAAAGCCACCAGGACTAATGATTCTTCTGTGGTTGCAGATTTTGTTCGATCTAATATTTTCTGCAGGTTTGGCATTCCCAAGGCCATCATCAGCGATCAAGGATCCCACTTCTGCAACAGAACGATGCAATCCATGCTCCGAAAGTATGGAGTCTTACATAAAGTGGCGACGCCCTACCATCCACAGACCAATGGGCAGGCTGAGGTTTCAAACAGAGAGATCAAGCATATTCTAGAGAAGACAGTCCAGCCCAACAGGAAAGACTGGAGCAAAAGGTTGGAAGATGCACTTTGGGCCTACCGCACGGCCTACAAGACTCCTATTGGCATGTCCCCATATCGATTGGTCTTTGGAAAAGCATGTCATCTGCCGGTAGAGATCGAGCATAAGGCCTATTGGGCGGTAAAGCAATGCAACATGGATATGACAGAGGCTGGATCCCAACGAAAGCTTCAATTGCAAGAGCTTGAGGAATTGAGATTGGAAGCATACGAGAACTCCAGAATTTACAAGGAAAAAACTAAGGCTGCTCATGACAAATTGATCAACAAGAAAGAGTTCGAAGTTGGCCAGAAAGTCCTCCTATACAACTCCCGTCTGAAACTAATGCCAGGTAAGTTGCGTTCTCGTTGGATTGGTCCTTTTGTGGTTACTCATGTTTTTCCTTATGGTGCAGTTGAGCTTATGGATGAGTCAACCACAAGGCGATTCACAGTCAACGGGCAGCGGCTTAAGCCATTCTACGAGAGCTTTCAGGAGCATACCATGGAGGAGCTGCATCTCCTCAACGCCGCCTACAATTGACAACATCAGGCTGTTCCTCTCTCATTATTTTCTTCATTATTTACTTGTCCTATACTTGATTCTTGCTGCATGCTTACATTGAGGACAATGTAATGTTTAAGTGTGGGGGGAGGAGTTTTAGAAAATTGCATTTACTAAAAAAAAAAAAACAAAACAAAAAAAAACAAAAAAAAAAAAAAAATGCAAAATGAAGCAAATTGAGTTTGAAAGAATTTAGCATGATTAGAAAGTTGATCTTATCTTTTTGGGCTTTCAAGTGAATTGGAAATGAGTTTGGCTTGGTGAGTTGATTGAGGTAGTCTTTGTGGGAATATTTGTGCATGTTCTTGTCCTTTCTTATGCTATGCCTGCATCCACTGAATTATGGGTATCATTCCAGAACTTGTTTTGATCCTTTATTGAAGCTATCAGTGCTCATGCATGTGAAAAGATGATTAAGGCATTCTTTCATTTTATACCTAAAAAAAAAAAAAAAAGAGTGATCTTTTCCCTTCTTTAGGTTGAAGAACATTCATTGCATCCCTTGATTAAAAAAAAAAAAAAAAAAAAATTAAGCAAGTCCTTTGGAATAAAAAAAAAAAAAAAAAAAAAAAGATAGAAAGGCCAAAGGCCAAGGTGAGATGGAGCGTAAAACGCACTCACCAAGGTGGGATGGAGCGTAAAACGCACCCACCATGCGAAAAAAAAAAAAGAAAAAAAAAAAAAAGAAGGGTTCTATTTTCTGCTTGCTTAATAGTTCTTCATTGATCTTGGGATTGTCTTGAATGTTTTCTTTCTTCCTAAAGCTTACTTTTCATTGTTATCTTCCTATCCCTTTCACCTTACCATGTTTGAGCCCTGAATAAAAGTCCTTTTGATTTGCATGCATAAAGCACTGAGAGTGGAGATTTAGAAGATGAGCATATCTGGTAGTGGAATTATGATTTGGTGGATTTGGGAATAGCATTTGAGGAACTTGAGAGCATGTTCTTATTCTATCAGGGTCTGCTTATTTTGACTCGCCTTGCCAAGTGAAATTGCCATGCTACTTGTTTGTTTGAGAAGTGTAAGAAAGATGATCTTTGAAGTGTTGAATTCCTATAAAACTTGTCATGCCTCTCATTTTGCATTCTTTGCATCCTTTTTTATTTGAAAGAGTGAATGTTAGTGTTTAGTGTTTTGCCCAGGAGTGCAAAAGTCCAAGTGTGGGGGAATTTGATAGAGCACATATTTCCATACTATTTAGCCCTCATATTTAGTCCTTTCTGCACATTAGTTGTGTTATTTTATTCATCTTGATTTTATTTCATTTTATTTTATAGGAATTGGGCTTCACACTATTTTATTTTATTTTGCCAGGTTTAGGGCCATGGAGCATGAGATGGGGCATGAGACATCTTGATGGCAATGAGATATCTTGGAAATTGGAGATAGAGAAGCAAGGGCAATTTTGGCAGATCTGACCTTCTGCACTTCTTTCAGTATTTGGGCCTAGATAAAATTCCAGAATGAAGATGATGTCTTCAGAGATATTGTAGAAGACTTCTTGAGCTTTCTGGAATGGTATGGTTTGTCCAAATCCGAGTTCGTTTGGGCCTTCAAACAGCGCTTCAAAGTCGGGACCAGAAAGCAGGGTTAAATTAGTAAACCTACATTGAATGCTGATTCTTTAAAAGGCCATATCTTGGGCGTCCGATATCCAAATCAAGCGATTCAAAAGCCCAAATTCATCTACTCTTCCTGATCTACAATTTTTATGAAGAGGCCGAAGCCCAGAACACGCGTTAACCTATCCGAAATCGGCCGTCAAGTTGCGGTAACCTAGGGTTTCCTCCTAAAACTCTATTTAAGCACCTTAAGAGGCCATTAAAGGGAGCTTCTTGAAGGACGTGAACAGTAGCCGATTTTTCTCTTCTCTCCATTGTTCTTGTCAAGATGGAGGGCTAAGGATTCTGTAATCAAGTTGCAACACCATCCTTGTTCCCGGTTTGAGTCTTGGATTTAATGGAAATCTGTTTGTTTTAGTTTTAACTTTGTTGTTTTCTTGTTTCCGTTCTCTCTTAAATCTGTGTATGTGTTGATACCGGTTGGATGAATGCATGCATTGTCTTTGTTTGAGAATCCAAGGTTTTTGTGCTCGGTTGAGGCTTTAACTGGAATCAAGAACAACCTGTTTGGATGGTAATCCAATCAGTCTCGAATCTGTGCAATAAGGGGAATTAAAACTGATAGATTGAATTAAGAGGTTTCTGAAATCTGTTTATTGTTTTTTTTTCCAAATCTTTGGCGGTTGTTAAAGGATTTTTCTGATTTTCGATTTGAGGATTAAAACTAAACAAATGGTTTATTGAGAAGGCAATGAAAACTGGGATAGAAGGATTGGTTTGCAACTGATTGCATCTTGATTTATTGTGTTCTTGCTCATTTTGTTTTCTGTTTTTCATCAAAAAACTCCCCCCCTTGTTTAGCCTTGTTTTGACAGATCCGTTTGAGGTTCGTTGGGAGACGACTTAGGGTTGCACCTATATTGCAAATCCGCATCATCATACTATCTAATCTATTGGTGTTCGACAGCCCCGATCAACTATCCTCTGGGGCTGAAATAGATAGAGCACTCAGTTGCTCCAATAACTTCCATTCTTGAACCATCATTGTAGCCATAGATGCTCCTCGTCGACTCAAAGCATCGGCTACTACGTTAGCCTTTCCTGGGTGGTATAGAATCTCACACTCGAAGTCTTTAAATAACTTGACCCAACGTCTCTGCCTCATGTTTAATTCTTTTTGGGACAGAAGATAATGTAAACTCTTATGATCTGTATAAATTTCAACTTTCTCACCATATAAATAATGTTGCCATATCTTTAATGCAAATACTACTGCTGCTAACTCCAAATCATGAGTGGGGTAGTTCACTTCGTGTCTCTTCAATTGTCTTGAGGCATAAGCATTAACTTGGCCCTCTTGCATCAATACGCAACCCAAACCTGAATGGGATGCATCGCTGTAAATGGAGTATTTCTCCCCATTTCTTGGAATGGCTAAAACTGGTGCAGTAGTCAATTTCATCTTTAATTCTTGGAAGGCACGTTCACACGCGTCATTCCATTCAAACTTCTCTCCTGTTCTTGTTAGCTTAGTCATAGGGGAAGATAAACGAGCAAATCCTTCAATGAATCGCCTATAATAACCTACAAGTCCCAGAAAACTACGTATCTCTGTCACTGTCGTTGGCCTTGGCCAATCCATAACTGCTTTAGTCTTGTCTGGATCCACTGAAATACCATCTCTAGAAACCACATGGCCTAGAAATCCAATTTGTGTAAGCCAAAACTCAAACTTGCTGAACTTGGCGTATGGTTGCTCCTCTTTAAGCCTCTGTAAAACTAGTGTAAGATGCTCCGTATGCTCCTCCACATTAGGTGAGTATACTAGAATATCATCAATGAAGACAATAATGAATCGATCTAGGTACTCATGTAGAACTCGATTCATTAAATCCATGAAAACAGCTGGGACATTCGTTAACCCAAACGACATCACCACGAACTCGTAGTGTCCATAGCGAGTCCTAAAAGCAGTTTTCTGAATATCCTCGTCTCTAACTCGCACTCGATGGTATCCCGATCTCAAATCTATCTTCGAGAATACCTCAACTCCTCTCAACTGATCTAACAAGTCATCCACTCGAGGTAAGGGATACTTATTCTTCACTGTTACCTGGTTCAATTGGCGATAGTCAATACATAACCTCAAAGATCCATCTTTCTTTCTCATGAACAATACTGGTGCGCCCCACGGCGATGAACTGGGTTGGATAAAACCCTTCTCCATTAATTCTTCTAATTGGGCCTTTAATTCCTTTAGCTCATTAGGTGCCATCCGATATGGAGCCTTAAAGATAGGCTGTGTACCAGGTAGTAACTCAATAGTAAACTCCGATCCTTTCTGAGGAGGTAATCTTGGTAGCTCATCAGGGAAAACTTCTTGAAAATCTCGTACTACTGGTACCTCCGATAACTTTTCTTGCTTCCCTCGTTAGTGGTTACAAAGGCTAAATAAGCTTCACATCCATCACGCATCAGCTTCTCGACTTTCATCACTGAGATCATAGGAATCTTAGCCATAGGCTTAACTCCTCTGTAAATAAGAACCGGTTGTTGAGGTAGTTCGAAGTCAATAATCTATCACCAAAAATCGACTCTTGCATAATGCCGTGATAACCAATCCATGCCAAGGATTAAATCGAAATCCTTAACATCGAGAATTACCAAATCTCCCACTAGCTTTTTATCATGAACCTCGATCTCACAATTCTCAAACATTTCTCTAGCTATCATAATCTTATGTCCTGGTGTAGACACAATCAAGTGACACGACAAAGAAATCTGGGAATGGGGAACATAACATACTATGCGCAGTGCAATAAAAGAATGTGTGAAACCAGTATCAAATAATGCACGCACATCATGACCATAGAAGGATAAAATACCTTGGATAGTCCCGTCGCCCTACTCTTCCTCAGTTGTGGTAAAAGCATAAACTCTACCCTACACCTGTCTATCTGCAGGCTGTGGATGCTGAGCTACTGGTACTGCGGGTATAGGTGCTCCTGGCCCTCTAGCTGCTGGTGTCCTCTGATTCGCCTGTTGGCCTCTATTCTGGGGTGGTTGGGTACACCTATTAGCCGTATGTCCTGTCTGTCTGCACCTATAACAAGTCACCTCCAGTGCTGGGAGCACTGTTTGATTCCTCGGGCAATATTTCTTCCTATGTCCTTCTTGTCCACACTGGTAACATACATTCTTTCCAGCTAGGCACAGTCCCCCGTGCTTCCTCCCACACTGACCACACTGTGGGTTATTCTCTGTCTTATTCCCTTATCCGGCTGTCCACTTCCTCTTCTTATTATTATTGGACGATCCTTGAGATGGACCTGTGCCCTTCTTGGTTACTTGTGTTGCTCTCCACTCGTTGCGATCCCGCTCGATAGTATACGCTCGCTGGACTACTATGGCATAATCCATGCTCAGAGCTCCTCCAAAAGCATGTATGATGTCTGCACATAATCCTCTCTGGAACTTGGCTGCCTTCCTTGATTCAGTGGACACCAATTCCAGAGCATATCGAGACAAGGCTGTAAACTCTGCCTCGTACTGAGCCACTGTGTTAGTACCTTGCACCAACTCAATGAACTCATAGACTTTCTGTTCCTTGACCCATGCCGGGCAATAAGCATCATTGAACACCCGTTGAAACTCGACTCATGTGGGCTCTCGGTTGCCAAACCTCTGACGGGTAAACTCCGATTGAGCTTATTCAAATTGACATGGAAATAAAAGAGGAAGACCTACAACTTTTATGTTTTGAAGTTTCCGACATTCGTTCTCTAGAAAGGTCAAAATTGGCCCGAAAGAGGATGAAAACTTTCTGGAGTGCTGGGTATCCGAATACTGAGTTCTTGTATCCGGATACCTTCATCTTCCAAACCCAAAAATGAGACGCGGGCAGAGACGCCATGGATTAAATTTAAAGCTAAATAACAACACCATTCTGAAAGAAATCTTGGGAAACCAAGTCCTAATTGGTAAGAAACAATCATATGAATGAACAACGGATTAAAACTTGAAGAATCAAAGATAAAGATCCAATGAATAATCTGATCATGCACATTGTTACGCTGATATATATGTATGTAAAAACTGATCTGCAATTCAATATAGATCCTACAAAAGTTGAGTTTGATTGCTACGCATGCTCCCGGAAGAATGATTTATGATAAGTGTCTTTTATACACTTATTTTGGTCTATAAACTGAGCATTTTTTACCTTCAATGAGCATGATTTCTACTTGATTTGGTTCTATATATGGCTATGTAGATGTGGAGCATGTGTTAAAGCGAACATGGAGCAAAAAGAGTGATTTTTGGGGCATGATGGGAGTGAAATGAAGCTTAGAGGCATGGTCGGGTTTCGAATTAAAAAGAAGCAAAAGAGTATCGAGAATAAGAAGTTGAAGATGATAAAGCAAGAGGCCAAAGAAGAAGGCTAGCGAGCTTATAGCGGTATGCATACCGCTATAGCACCACTATAAGAATTATTTTCTGGAGCTCACGGTCTTACAGCGGTATGCATATCGTTGTAGGACCGCTTTAGGAATTATTTTCTGGATCTCACGGGTCTGCAGCAACAAGCATACCATGGTAGGACCGCGGTAGGGTTCAAAGCTTCGAGATAAGGCCGTTTTAAGCCCGTTTTAATCCAAATAAAAGGGAAATAGACTCATTCAAGAGGAAGGACTTTGATAACCCAAAGAGGGCTATATAAAGGCTTATTTTTGGGAGATTGGGCAGCTTTTGGAGAAGAGGAGAAGACGGCAAGTCGAGGCAAAAAGAGGATTCTCTTGAAGATCTTCGGTTTTGGTTTTATTTTTCTGTTCTTTATTCTTTGCAACATCATGAACTCCATTTTTATTACTTTTTCTTTGGTTGAAACTATGTTAGGCTAAGTACTTTGTGGCTAGGGTGATTGATGAAACCTAGTTCAATGATGGTTTAATTTCAAGTATTTGGGTTTTATGTTATTCTTGTCTTTTGAGTTGATCATTTATTATGCACTAATTCCGTTTTGATGCTTGGCCGCCATTAGAACGTGTTTGTGATTTATATTGCTTTCGAGAGATTCAATATAGATTAGCACTTGATAATGAATGACATAAGGTTCAATAATAGGTAGAGATACCGTTATGCCTTGTGAAATCTTATTTTGATGATCATTATCGATAAATGCATGTTTGTGTATTTGCAGATTAATTAAAGATAATTAATCTCATATGTGAGCATAGATTCGATTGACCATCGAGAGAGGCTTTTGATTAACTTAAGATCATTGATTTTCATCTCAAAGCAAGAATTATGAAACCCGATCACTGAAAGATTTAACCATTTATAGAACTATGGTGGAATCATGAACCCTAGTGCATTAGATTTCTATATTTAAAACCTTAAGAGTTATTTTGTGTTTTCTTTTCGGTGAGTTAGTTTTAACTTATATAAAACTTCTATTGATTATTCTTTTAATTGTGTGTGGCTTATTAAAGTTAATAATGGTTAAAGTAGGGATTAAAAGCTAATCCTCGTGGGAACGATACTTGATTCATCATTATATTACTTGTTGCGATTCCGTTCACTTACGGGGAAGAAAAAGGCGAACAATTTACAAGGAGAAGAACTTGCCTTTTGATTTGATCAATCAACCAATGAAGACCAATGGATGAAACTTGAATGAACTCTAGGCTTCTTCAATTTCCTTTCTTTGTTCTTCCCGGCCAAGATTTGAAGAAGAATCTCTTTTCGGCCAATTACATGCTATGCATATATATATATATATATACTAATAACAATAAAACCTAATGGGCTAAAATAGGTTTAATTAATCCTAGGCCCACTAGACTTTATTTAAAACCTTCTCCTAACCTATTTAGGAGATTATTATTTAAATTATCTTATATTTGGATTTAATTAAATCCCATATATATATCACTTAATTAAATAATTAAGCAATAATATAAAATAACTAATGCTAAAAAGCCAAACAAGCCCTTACTCTTAATCCTCTTTAAAATAAAGGAATTAATTCTATTTATCACTATTTTTAAATTAAAAATCTCTATTGCCAAATTAAATTAATTAATTGGCAAATATGTATTAAACTAAAAATTAACTAATTGCATTAATTAATCACTGAAATAAATTACTAATCTAGGACGAGTCGTTACATTGACCAAATGGAGTGAGTCATGGAAAACATGGTAACTTATATGCAAGGGGTACAACTAACGGATCAAGTTACCTCTCAAGTTCCTGATGCTATTGATAGGTTCTAGCGGTTGAATCCACTTATCTTTCGAGGAAAAGCGGGAGCTGACCCAAGTGAAAGTGAGTATTGGTTGGAGCAGATCGAAAAGATATTTAATTTTATTGGTTGTAGAGAGGAGGAAAAGATTACTTATGCCACTTTTATGCTTCGAGACGAGGTAGACCATTAGTGGAGAACTATGCAAAGGACTTTGCTAGATCCCGAGGGGCAAGGTATGCTAAATATTTCATGGGCCCAATTTAAAGAACTCTTTAACACCAAATATTTTCCCTTATGCAAGAAATTAGAAAAAGACCGAGAGTTTATGTACCTAAAACAAATTGGGAACATGACTGTGGCCCAATATGAGGATAGTTTTACTCGATTGATCAAGTACATGCCAGTTTACAACCTAGATGAGGAAGCCAAGGCACAAAAGTTCCTTGGGGGATTGAAGCTAGAGATCCAGTTAGCATTAAGCTCCCTAGGGGTACGTATTTACGCAGAGGTGGTGTCACAAGCCTTGACCGTGGAGAGCAACCTCCATCGAATGAATGCCTTGAGGACAAGATCCCAGGAACTTGAGAAGAAAAAACTTAGGAAAAGGCTTGATCTTGGGGTTCGAAGAGAAGATTTCAAGTTAAAAGGAAATTGTCCCAGATGTCAAAGATCCAATCCCGAAAAAACCTTGTGAAAGAAGAGGCTGAGAGTGTTACACCTTTGGAAGAAACGACCACTTGGCTTGAGACTGTCCTAAGGGACCTACGTGTTTTATTTGCTAGAAGACTAGTCATCTCTTCAGGGATTGCTCGCAAAGGAGAGAAGTTAACCAATCTCGGACAAAGCAAGGAGGTATGGAACCACATTGGGGTCGTGTGTTCAAGTTAACGAGAAAAGATGCCAATGACAACCTCACGGTCATACAAGGTACCTCGAATCCTCCTTAATGTGGTTATGCGAGTGTTAGCCGATTGATAGCATGCATATTTATGCTATATTTTGGCATTTCACCTCAATCTTATTACACCATTTGAAGTAATTTTTGCTGATCTTTCATTGTTTCTATTTTATTATACTTCAAATCGTCCTTACACTATTTTCTTTCTTATTTCTATGGATCCAAGCTTGCTTAGCTTTAGGGAATATTGGATGGGCTAGAGAAGCAGCTGCAAAGGACTTGAAGTGGCTCACTTTCAGAGAGGAGATTTGGGCTGCATTTGGGCTGCTCGATTTTGTTGTCTTAGGCTCACTTATCTCAATATCTGTTGGGCTAGGCTAGGCCCAACCCTAGCCTTCCTAGCTCTTCCTTAATTAGCCATGTATTTAAAGCCTCTTAGCACTTATTTTCCAGAGGATTGAGGGGAGAAAAGAGAGGAGATTCTGGCCATTTTTCTTGTTATTAGCACTATCTATTTTCTTCATTTTTGTCTCCATTTTCTGTCTTCCTTGCTGCAATGAAAGGCTAGAGCTATTGTAACTGGTTGTGTATCTTGAACCCATGTGGAATCTGAGTCCCAGATGAGCTACAAAAACTTGATTTGTTTGTTTTAATCTTATTCATTTCCATTTGGTTTATTTTGAGCAAAGTTTTGAATGCATGGAGTTCATGGCAGGTTTGTGTGAATTTGCATGGATTCATTTTCTATTAAATGCTTAAGAGAACAGAATGTTTTAGCCAGTTGGTATAACATCTCGGAAATGAATATAATGTGCTTGAATGGTTGTTCTTGCATAGCTTCGGATGGGTTGAATAAAGAGTGAATGGTTGCATTTTGTTTATAAGAGATTTCTATATTCATTTTGTTGTTCCAATCATTCTAATCCTTGGACGGTTGTTGGGGATGCTTTGAGTTTGATATCCAGAGATTATAACATCTAACAAACCAAGATCTATAGGTTGGACAAGGAAGATTTCACAAAGGGGACAAATACACAACTGGTTGCATTTCATTTACTGATTTTCATCGACATCTATCCTTTTTCTTCTATTTTGTTATTTAGATTTCTGTCAAAACCCCCCTTAACAAACTGTTGTTTATATTGGTTCTCATTGTTGGTAGAAGAAGATAAGGCTCCTTGTGAGAGACGACCTAGGGTGCACTTTGCTGCAAACTAGAGATACATAGACAATTTATATTTAATTCTGGAGTGGTTCGACAGCAGCTCGATCACCGATCCCTGATCAACCCATTCACATCACCTAAGGAGTGATGGTAAATGTATCAACCTATAATTTGGTAAAAGAAGGGATGCCAGGTATTAAGTTGTGAGTTAATGAGTTCTAATTGTAACTTTGAGTATGATTTATAGTTTTAAGAAATGTTATTAGGAGTGGAAAGGAAGATGTAACAAGGTTACCCTAGATCATGTTATTATAAGTATCTGGTGATGGTATTTTGGAGTAACACGCCTGTAACCCTTGTGAGTTGACGATTGAGGTGTTCAAATCGTACTTATATGAGTTTATGATTATATTTATGGACAGATATCTGACTTGGTCTCCTCGAGAGAATTTGGGTATGAGAAAGTGTCGGTACCAGGAGTGTGACTACCGCATCGTGTACTAAGTGGGCTTGAGAATTCAGAGGTTTGGAAATGGGGGTAAAGGAATGATAATTGCATATGTGGGTCGGGGTATGTCATAACTATGGGTGGTCTGTTTTCCCTGATACAGGCATGTGGGGTGTTCTGAGCTTGCTTAGGAAATCTGTTTTCCCATAATAACAAGCAAAGGGATTGTGGTTCCCATACTTGGCCTTTGGGGAAGGGAAATTTTATTCTGGTTACTGACCTGGCCTTCGGTTTAGTATGCAAAATTGTTGTACACCCCAGAAATTGTGATTAATTGGCTCTGATTTGATTATCCTGAACTCTGCCCTTATTGATGTGGATATTGATGTAGTAGTGAGCGTGTTACGGCAACGCTATGTGAAAAGTTTGAGGTCTTCATGATTGCTTAGGTACCTGTTCTTTCAGAGGGATTCGAATGCGGGGTAACGATGGTGGATAGAGTTTTTGAAGGGTTGTGGTTATGTGATCCAGTGCTATCTTGGGAAAATGAACGTGGTGACTAACGAGCCTGCTATAATAGCTTGTTCAAGGTGAACGTGGTGGCTAATGCAGGAATGAGCCTGTTCTATTAACCCGAGAGTGAGGACTAGTGGAGGCTTTTTAGCCTATGGCATTGGATGTGGTTCCTGATGGAACATCTATTTATGTCGCTAGCCTGGCAATTCACTCTCATTTGATGAACAGACCTGGCAAGCTATTCTAGAAGACTCGAATGTATGGTCACGTGTTGACAATTGGGAAAGGGTTAAAAACTTTGATAACAATTTTCGGATGAAACGTTTTGATTTTTGAGCTAAAAATATTTGCCTTAGGCTAAGAGTTAATGTAAACCATATTGGTCGGGGCATGCCAAGAAAAGTGTTCGGGAGACACCATGATTTTGAGGAATTTGTTTCGAGAAATAGATTATGAGTGAGCTATGAAGAGAAATTTCGGGGACAAAATTTATTTTAAGGGGGGGAGGATGTAATACCTCAGAATTTAATGTAAAGGTTGGATGTTGCAAAAAGTGTTACAAATGGAAGTTTAAAATTAAAGTGTAAATATGAATGGATTTAAGGCATTAAACCGAACCTGAGTGCAAATATCACAACTGTTGGAGATGTATGCCCTAAAGACACGTTTTGTTTAATTTATGGTAATGATGTTTCTTTTAGTCATTTTATGGCACATGTATTATTTGCATTTAATTGTTGGAAAAGTGTCCATGCTATTAAGTAAGTGATTCATGTGATGGGTCATTCTTCACAGTTAGGCATGAATCATGGGTACTTAATAAGCAAGAAAATATTACTCTTGATCTTTTGATAGAACTGGGCATTCTATCATGATAAGATCATTGTGCAATAGATCCTGATGGAGGATGGCTTGCCTTAGCCAGTAAACAGTCTGTTTACTCTAATTGTACAAGCGCATTTGGAATGCGTAGAGTGGACCTGTGATAGAAGCTAATGACAAAGTACTAATTATCATGGAGCTAGTCTATCACTGCTACTACGTGGACGAGTACTCTAATACTTGAGTATTAGTTGGTGGTCTAGTGAACCTAGAGCTATATTCTTAGATTCACTGTAGGTGAGGTCTATCAAAGATCAATAACCTTGTGAGTTAGGAGTATGGTTTCTAATTAGCTAAGACAGACTAATACAAGATAGTTTCTATGATTCACCCCCTTGTGATTGTCCAAGAATAATCAAATAATCCAGGGCCCTGGGAACGTGACTTAAGAGTGTGTGCTTCTGGGTAGCTCCCAGTGATAAGCAAGTACATTCGAGTAGTCACAGATTATTAGACTAGTGATCTAAGGATGGTAGAAATCATTTAGAGAGGTGTTAGTACATTATTCCTTTCTAAATGATGGGTGTTACGCAGAGGGGTATTTTCGTCATTACACTAGTAGGTCAAAGACATTGCACATGCAAAATTATTCGTGGGGTCAGTGTTACCATATGGTGATAGTTGGAACACTTAGAATGATAAAATATAGCTACTGGGTAGCAGGGGTATTTTGGTCATTCTAGTAGCCATGAATAGTTTGTCTTTTGGTCCCCAGGGTAGCTTGATATAACTCATGTATTATTTAATACATTTGGCTTGTTGGGTGAATTACATTGAGAGAGAATTATTTTATTCAGAATGGTCCATAATTAATTGGGCTAGAATAAAATAATAGTTCATTGGTTTTTAATTAATTAATTGGGCTGACCCAATTAGAAAATTAATTAAATGGACTTGCCCACTAGGGTTTGGCCCACTAGGGTTTTAACCCTAGGGTTCTCCCTATATATATTCTCTCTTTAGTTGTTTTTAACCTAATTGTTTTTTACTCTTCTTCACCGAAAGAGAGGCCACGAGTTTGAGTCATACCTTGGAAGATCAAGAGAGCGTTCAAGATCTGATGCGAAGGAGCCGAAGGATTGCAGGACAGCCGTCGTCTCCACCATGCGAAGAAGCTGTCGCCCCTCCTCCTCCTGTCGCTCCATTTCGTCCAGTGATCCGTAGGAAAAGTAAGTTTCCTAGATTCTAATCAATATGAGGAGAGTTTTTTATTTTTAAAAACGCTTCCGTTGCATGCTATTTATCCTCGTTATGGTCCTTCAACAACTTGTAAAAGGGATAGCTTGTTTCCAAGAAAACGAATGAATGCAATAATGATTCCTTATCCTAAAAGCCATGTGTTTGAGAGATAGGATTGGTTTGAGAATTTACCCTAAAGTCTTTAAAGTAATGATTGATTCTTACCCAAAAGTCTTAAGCGGCATGAGTTGGAAGGCTATGAGTGGCTTGGAAGAGAAGAGACAAGGGTCCTTGAGTGTTCTTATCATGAAAGCCACGTGAATGAGAGATTTGATTGGAAGGAAGTAAAGGCTTGAAGGAGAAGATGAAATCAAAATCAAAGATTGTAATGATTGATTTTTATCCTAAAAGTCTAAATTTGGAAGATTAGGATTGGTTAGATTTGGCTTGCAAAGGAAGAAGATTACGGAGCTTATCTTAAAGGCCACGTGAAGGTGTATTTGGTGACCTAGGATTGGAAGAAGTAGAAGCTTGCATTGGAAGATTGGAAGAATTTCAAAGTTGTGATGATTACAAGGGTGGAAAATGACTAACTTGGAGGCCAAGTGAAATCTTGAGAATTTGGGAATTTAAATTCTATATAAAGGGAAGGAGGTAAGGCCACGTGAAACTAAGGAAAAAGGAAACAAGCAAGTGCAAGAAAAAGCAAAGAAGAAATGAAAGGGAGACCTGATTGGAGAACCGCGAAAACAAAAAGGAAACTAAAAAGGTAAGCTAATTTTCTTTCCATAGATTGTAGAGCACGAAAAGAGGAGTCTGTAGGTTCAAACGGAGAGCGAATCAGAGCAAAAATGAGCAAGTTATGACATTTTTAATTTTGTGTAGCAAAATCCGTAACAGGGAGGAGGGCAGCGCGTGGCCAACCTTTCGGGGGTGCGTGAGCGCACGTTCAGCCTCCGTTTGCCCTGAAATATTCATAGTTTTCTCATAATTTAATTATCTACAATACCCATGTAGATATATTTAAGGTTTGGTTCACTGAAATGCATGATGTTTGTAAAACAACCCCTGGTGCTCGAAATCGGACTGTAAAACGGTGCTATCGAAGGGAAACGATCAAGGTGAGTGGTTCTTGTGCATGCTTCCTCTTGATCATTCTTGGTTTCATTTCTGAGTGGTTCGTATGCATGTTCCTTGGTTCCTATTGATCACTCTTGGTTTCCACTTGTGGATGGTTGTTGCTTACATCTCATGTTTCCTTACCTTCAAGCATTTCTTTCCTATGTTGCTTGCATCACGAAGTTTGTTGTTGTGGTTCATCGATGGGATTAAACGTGACTACTCTTGCACGTAGCTTGTGGTTGCATATCATATTTTCCTTGGTTTGTGCATCGTGCCTACAGGTGAGGCCGTGCCTACTTGATATTCCTTGGTTTGTACATATTCCTTCTGCTTTGTCTTCCACATGTTTTTTGGTGATTGTTGCTACTAGTGGATCGAGAACTTGTATATGACGGTTGGTTGCTTGTTAGTGAAGCGTCACGATGATCGGAGATGGGGCAACCCTATGCCTACAAGTGGGGCCGTGCCTAGAGGTGAGGTAAGAGGGGTTGGACCATGATCACGTGCCTACAGGTGGGGCTGAGACGTTTCACACAAGTGCCGACAAGGATGATGGTGATTCGAGGAGACTTCCTGTTATATTGCATTTTACTCTTGCATGCGTTGTTTCTTTCTTTCTTACCACTAACTTAGAAGTAATAATCTAACTCGGGTGTTTCACACCCCTGGGACATTCATCGTCCTAGCTTTGTCAGAAGTATCAAGTGTTTGAGGTTGCAGATCAAAGCGTGGGCAAGGAGGTTGAGATTCGCCAGCTTTGGGATTTTGGTTTCATTATGTACCCTTGTTACCTAAGTAATATATTGTGAATAGCAACTAGGGTACTCAAAATTTGTAATAAAAGGATGCCCTACAGTGGTACTACAGTAATAAGTTGTGTTTTTTTTGGAGTATTGAGAGTCTTTTATGTTTCTTGTACTTGGAAATGAAATCTAGTGGAAACCCGCTTTATTTAGCTTTGGTTAAGCTTGTAGGTTCGATCTAATGCTTCCGTTGGTAAGGGTTTCCATAACGCCCATAGGTGATGTCTTCTTATATTTCAAGTTGTTTATATTTCGAACAAGTGGGGCGTTACAATCAACATATTTTGCACTATTATTTAGTGGTTCAAGCTTAGCATTTAATTATTCAAGGAACATGATTGCTACTCATTTTGGGCTTAATATTGTCAATATAGGTACACATTACATGCAAAGTGGACATGGAGCAAAAAGAGTGATTTTGATGCATGATGGGAGTGAAATAGAGCTTGGAGGCATGGTCAGGTATTGAATTAAAAGAAAGTAGAAGAGTATTGAGAAAAAAAAGTTGAAGATGATAAAGCAAGAGGCTAAATAAAAAGTCTCTCGGTCTTACAGTGGAATGCATACCGCTATAGGATGGCTATAAGACTTAGTTTATGGAGCTCACGGTCTTACAGCGGAATGCATACTGTTGTAGGACCGCTTTAGGAATTAGTTTCTGGAGCTTACGAGTTTGTAGCAACAAGCATACTGCGGTAGGGTTCAAAGCTTCATGAAAAGGCCATTTTAAGCCCATTTCAATCCAAATAAAAGAGAAATAGACTCCTTCAAGGTAGAGGACTTTGATAACCTAAAGAGGACTATATAAAGGCTTATTTTTGGGAGATTAAGGAGTTTTGGAAAGGGAGAGAAGACGGCAAGTCGAGGCAAAAGGAGAAGATTTTCTTGAAGTTCTTCGATTTTGGTTTTATTTTTCTATTCTTTCTTCTCTACAACATCATGAACTCCGTTTTTATTACTCTTTCGTTGGTTGAAACTATGTTAAGCCAAGTACTTTGTGGCTAGGGTGATTGATGAAACCTAGTTCAATGATGGTTTAATTAAAAGTATTTGGGTTTTATTTTATTCTTGTCTTTTGAGTTGATCGTTTGTTATACACTAATTCCGTTTTGATGCTTGGCCGCCATTAGAACGTGTTTGTGATTTATATTTCTTTCGAGAGATTCAATATAGATTAACACTTGATAATAAATGACATAAGGTTCGATAATAGGTAGAGATACTGTTATGCCTTGTGAAATCTTATTTTGATTATCATCATGGATAAATGCATGTTTGTATATTTGCAAATTAATTAGAGATAATTAATCTCATATATAAGCATAGATTCGATTGACCATCGAGAGAGGCTTTTGATTAACTTAGGATCATCGATTTTCAGCTAAAAGCAAGAATTATAAAACCCAATCACTGAAAGATTAAACCAATTATAGAACTACGGTGGATTCATGAACCCTAGTGCATTAGATTTCTATATTTAAAACCTAAAGAATTATTTTGTGTTTTCCTTTTGGTGAGTTAGTTTTAACTTATATAAAACTTCCATTGAGTATTCTTTTAATTGTGTGTGACTTATTAAAGTTAATAGTGGTTAAAGTAGGGATCAAAAGCTAATCCTCGTGGGAATGATACTTGATTCATCATTATATTACTTGTTACGATTCCGTTCATTTGTGGGAAAGAATACGCGAACAATTGACATTTCAACATGTGCTATTAACAATTCTAGATTGTCGAATGTGTCACCAGTAACCTACCTGCTTTCCCTCCCTCCTATTCCATTTATTAGGGGGTATTTAGGTGTTTTTCTACATTGTTTGACAATCGTACGCTTAGTATCCATTGTTTAGGGATGGGATTACAGGGCTATGTAATCCCATTTACTCTCCTCATTTGACAATTGATTGACCGAAAAGACTTCTAAATGTCATTTCTGTAAAAAACTCTCAAAGATTTTTGGAGGGTCTGGTTTAGACCAGCCACTTTTGCCCCTTTATTCTATTTATTTATTTTTTACATGTGCTTGCAGATCCTTCTGGATATGATAAGAAGTTCCTCCAACTTGTTCCATAATGTTAAAACAGCCACACCAGCTTACACAGAATTAGAGGCCTTCTAAAAGGCTAATAATGATGGCAAAGTGAAAGATTTTTGTGTGTACACCCATGAAGCCCGATGGATAAAATCACCGGGTGAGCTCAAGTTAACGAGAGAGATTGCAGCAATAGGTTGCCAGGTATTTGATATTTAAAACTTTCTAGTTTAAATTATGTGCCTCCATTTATTCAAATATTTGCTAATATATTTTTGTTGTCTTCAATAGGCTCTTTTACAAATAATGTTGCATTCAAAGGCATTTTCTTATGAGAGTATGCTATTAGCTAGAGTTGAATATGAATGCAACATGAGTGGTGACCAGAAAATGGCGTAACCTTGTTTTCCTTGTGTGGATCTTTTGAAACTCTGAAAGCAATATCATTTGGAGACCCCCATCACTACCATACCAACTTTCGTTATTATTATGTATTTTACTTTATGTAAACAAGTTGGTTGTATAAGACAACAACAATCACAAGCCTTGGTCCCCCAAGGTGGGAAAGATGTTGATTGTAATGAAAATAAATTACTATTGACCTCCACACATTGCCATCATTTAGTAATTAGGGATTCCACTTCTGATTTCAAGCTTTCTGTTTTCACATTAAACAGATTTAACCCTGTGGTTGGTGGTGAGCCTAATGGTATTGTTATACATTATTCTCGAAATGACCAGAAAGTAAGTTTATTGAGTGTCAACTGCTATTTATTTTTCTTTTTTTTATATAAACATAGTATTCCTGAAAGATGATTGTTTAACATTTCTTTTACAGATCAAGGAGGGGGACCTTGTTTTAATGGACATTGGATGTGAATTGCATGGTTATGCTAGTGACATCACTCGCACGCTACCTTGTGGAAGCTTTTCTCCCATTCATGTATGTAGTTATTTTCTTTCTTTCTTTCTTTATTATTATTTTTTTGGGGCATACATGACAATCTTAGTTGCAATAAGAAGGGGAAAATAAAAGAAATTAAAGGTTCTTCACAGTTGTGGACGTGCCCTCATTAATTCAAGGTGTTGCAGAGATAGGAAAAACCAAGCTTAACCATTACCACTTTCCTTAATGTGTATGCTTTTGGGTTTGAATCTGTCTTCTCGCATAGATGTAGACTAAGCTTTTGGCATAGTAGCAAGCAAGATGTAGAAGAAATATCCTTTCTTAACCACAATAAAACGGGAATAGGAGTCACAACCCTAAGGGTATTAGAGGGGTAAAATTGTAATTGAGTTACAATTGTTGTTAGGAGATATTTTGTAATTTTGTTAGCAGCACATGAATGTTGTTATTCTAGAATATGCTTCAGTTAGCTATTAGTTTATGCGTATAAAAGGTTACTTGTAGGAGGATGGCCACACATGGTAGAGCAAGCATGCCCAACATACTTAGGTGCATTAGTAGCAGTGGTGGTTGGCCCCTTTGCTACAATCAAATGCCAGCCCCAGCCCCTCGCTACCTCTAGCCTCCGACGACCCCCTGACCAAGTTCCTGATCATAAATTTAAAGGGCTCTTCTATATCAAATGGTCCATTTGTGTGTTACCGGAGGTGGTGGGTGTATGATTGATGCCAAAATGCTTGATGGCGGTGCGATGCCCTGGGCCAATAAGCTAACCAGTCCAGTCTTGACATGGCATGGTAGGCTAATGGTGTCACCACTATCATTTGCGAACAATGTTGGATATTGAGTGAAACTGCCTCTTTGTTGCCTAGCACAGACGTGCATGGAAGATGTTCGAGCTTGCGTACAGGCGTGCTTGCGGTTGGTTGTTGATATCATGATGTCAGAAGGGATGCTACAAGACCATACAAAGGTGGAATGAATGGCATCCTAATGTGTTGGGGCCTCGTGTGGGCATGCTCACGGCTTGGTTGAACAACCTTGTCGTTCTCGTGCAAGCCATTAGGTGGGATGGTGTGATTGGTTTTGGTTGCTCTTCCAAATATTTTTGGGAGACATCTACTAATTTTTCAAATCATTCCTCAAAATTTTTTGTATTTTTTTATAATTTATATTATTTTTCAATGTAAATAAATTAAAAAAATATTTTCCATTCTCAAAATTTTTTCATATTTTTTTCCCGTGTTTCTTGAATTATTTCTTGGCTTTGTGAAAAGATCACGTCAAAATATTAAGTATTTATTTTAAAACCCCCATTATGGAATCTCAAAAATCCCAATGTTTCTTTCTGTCACTCAAAGGATTGCTCAAAATGCTATTATAAGGGGGCATGCAAGCAAGAAGCGTCCATGACATGTCATGCACATGTTCTTCGGCTAGCAAGTATTCCTAGGTGCGCATGACCCCTATTTGCCATTATTGGTTGTTGCCCCCAAGCCCCTGCTGTCGCTGGTTGCAGGCTTTCGGTGACCCCATGGCCAAGTGCTTGATCTTAAATTTAAAGGGCCCTTTTGTGCCAAGCGATCACTTTGTGTGTTGTTATCGCCCGTGTGTTGCTAGAGGTGGTAGGTGTCCCTTTAAACGATTGATGCCACAATGCTCGATGGTAGTGCGACTCCATGGGGTAACAAGCTAACTAGTCCAATACCAAAGTGGCATGTTAGGCCAATGGAACAACGTTGTTGTTTCCTAGCACGTGACGTGTTTCGAGGTTGGTAGGGCTTTTCTTGTGGGTGTGCTTGTGCATGGCCGATCACATCACTATTTCAAAAGGGATGCCACAAGACCACATGAAGTGAAACAGACAAAATCACGATGTGTTGGGCCTAGTGTGGGTGTGCTTCAATCATGGCTTGGCTCAGAGGTACTCAAGTTGCCTGTGTAAGGAAGCAAGGATGGGGAATGATTGTTTTCGATCATTCATTTCGATATTAGTGGCTAATAGAGTGTGCATGAGAGCTTGTTAGGCTTGCATACGAGTGTTGCTTGCACTTGGTCGATCGTATCACGATGTTGGAAGGGATGTTGCAAGACCACGCAAAGTGGAATGAAGGTGTCGTGATGCATTGGGCCTCGTGTGGGCGGTGCTTGTGGCTTGGTTAAACCACCCTGTTACTCTCTCGTTCTTTATGTACGCATCCATTTATATTGTGCATAAACCCTATAGGGTGGTTGCTTAATCTAAGTGGGCGAATTTAGAGCCATCACAAGTTTGCCGGCTAGAATTTAAGGCTAGTCTTATGACATCTACTATGGTGGTGACGGGTGATGGAGAATTAGGGTTTGATTTCGAAGAAAGAACCTGAGAAACAACTACCACATCTAAGGAAGGCCTGCACGCAAATTACCCAATCTTGACTCGAAAAGGTAGTGACAATAAATAACAATATTGGGCTCATTGAGTCTGGTAATTGGAATGGCTATAATCTATATCCTTTAATGATGATCCATTGGAGGGCAAGTCTGGTGCAAACACCTGCGATAATTTTGACTCAAATAGTGTATATTTACGTCGTAGTTGTAATACCCCAGAATTTAATGTAAAGGTTGGATGTTGCAAAAAGTGTTACAAATGAAAGTTTAGAATTAAACTGTAAACATGAATGGTTTTAGGGCATTAAACCGAACTCGAGTACAAATATCACAACTTGTAAAGGGATAGCTTGTTTCCAACAAAAGGAATGAATGCAATAATGATTCCTTATCCTAGAAGCCATATGTTGGAGAGATAGGATTGGTTTGATAATTTACCCTAAAGTATTTGAAGTAATGATTGATTCTTACCCCAAAAGTCTTAAGTGGCATGAGTTGGAAGGCTATGAGTGGCTTGAAAGAGAAGAGATAAGGGTCCTTTGAGTGTTCTTATCATGAAAGCCACGTGAAAGGGAGATTTGATTGGAAGGAAGTAAAGGCTTGAAGGAGAAGCTGAAATCAAAATCAAAGATTGTAATGATTGATTTTTATCCTGAATGTCTAAACTTGGAAGATTAGGATTGACTAGGAATTATCTTGCAAAGGAAGGAGATGATGGAGCTTATCTTGAAGGTATATTTGGAGGCCTAGGATTGAAAGAAGTGGAGGCTTGCTTGAGAAGATTGCAAAAATTTCAAAGTTATGATGATTACTTGGGTGAAAAATAAGTAACTTGGAGGCCAAGTGAAATCTTGAGGATTTGGGAATTTAAAGGCTATATAAAGGGAAGGAGTTAAGGCCACGAGAAGCTAAGGAAAAAGGAAACAAGCAAGTGCAAGAAAAAGCAAAGAAGAAAGGATTTCAGAGACCTGATTGGAAAACCACCAAAACAGAAAGGAAATCGAAAAGGTAAGTTGATTCTCTTTCCATAGGGTCATAGAGCATGAAAACAAGAGTCCGTAGGTTCAAACAGAGAGTGAATCGGATAAAAAATGAGCAACTTATGGCACTTTTAATTTTCAATTGCAAAATCCGTAATAGGGAAGGAGGTGGCGCGTGACCAACATTCCAGGGGCGCGTGAGGGCATGTCCAGCCTCCGTTTGGCTTGAAATTTTCACTTTTGTTCTCCTATTTCATTACCTACAACCCTATGTAAAAATATTTAAGGTTTGGTTCACCAAAATACATGATTTTTGTAGAACAACCCCTAGTGCTCGAAACCGGGCTGTAAAACAGTGCTATCGAAGGGAAATGATCAAGGTGAGTGGTTCTTGTGCATGCTTCCTCTTGATCATTCTTGGTTTCATTTGTGAGTGGTTTATGCATGCCTTTTACTTTCTCTTGGTCACTCTTGGTTTCATCAGTAGATGGCTGGTTGCTCACGTCTTATGTTCCATGTGTTCGAGCATATCCTTTCTATTTTGTTGCATCGGGTTTGAACATGATGGCTTTCTTGTGTGGCTTACGGCTTGCATATGAATTCCTTCTACTTTGTCATACATCGTGTCATTTGGAGTGACTGTGGCGAGTTGGTGGCTTGTCGTGTGTGAACTACCACGAGGCCTGTATAAGGGGGCTGACCATGTGAGTCTGTGTAAAGGGGCTACCTCGAGCTTGTGTAAGGGGGTCGAGGGCTTCATGCATGGGAAGTAAGGAGGATATCTTGTGCCTGTGTAAGGGGACCGAGAAGTTACATCTCATGTTTATTGCTTTGAGTATATCTTGTCCATTTTGGTATGCATCTCGATATTTGTATCTATGGCTAGTTGTTGAGACATCTCAGGGGATCTCGTGCTCTTGCGCTGAGCCTAGACCTCATGCTCTTGTGGTGAGCCATGATCTTGGGAGATTTCGTTCTTATTTTGGCATATTACTTCGCATAATTGCATAGTGCTCTTGCATGTGTCCTTTCCTTTTCTGAATCACTCACTTAGATGTAATTATCTAACTCGAGTGTTTCATACCCTTGGGATAGTCATCATCCCAGCTTTATCAGAAGTATCAGGTGTTATAGGTTCCAGATCAAAGCGTGGGCAAGGAGGTGGAGTTTCGTTAGCTTTGGGATTTTGGTTTCATTCTGTACCCTTAAAACCAAGCAATGTACTGTAAATAGCAGATAGGGCACTCGAAGTTGTAAAGGGTGTGTGTGGGTGTCCTACAATTGTACCTGCTGTGATGTGTTATGTTTTATGGAGTATTGAAGGTCATATGCATTTCTTATACTTGGAAACGAAATCTAGTGGAAACCCGTTTTATTTAGCTTTGGTTAAGCTTGCAGGTTCGATCCAATGCTTCTGTTGGTAAGGGTTTCCATAACGCCCATAGATGATGTCTTAATTATATTTCAAGTTATTGCATATTTGGAAAAGTGGGGCGTTACAGTAGTTAAAAAAACTCGTAGTTGAATTTTGGTTTGGGTTAATCGCTCTGCCTTAGGTGTGCATCGGTCGTCTTGTCCCTTCTGCCGGTAATGTGTCTTGGCCTTAACTAGCCGGGTCATACCTTTGGTGTTGTTACGTTAAAGAAGTTATAGTGCTCAACGCAAGCCTAAGCTTTGGATACATTAGTATTAGATAATATTAGAGGATTTCGATCCTATTCTTTTAGCCTTCAGGATATGAGTAATAATTAACAGAGGTAGTAGAGTGCATTCGTATTTCATAATCAAAGGAGAAATCCTTGGATTTATGAAAGACGAAGATTTGCAAAAACATTTGCCAGTGATGTTTTCATTAATCAAGAACGAATTTGGGGGCTCGAATATGATTAGATACCGTCCTAGTCTAAACCATAAACAATGTTGACTAGGAATTATCGATGTTACTTTTCGGACTTCATTGGCATCTTACGAGAAATCAAAGTTTTTGAGTTCTTAGGGAGTATGGTTGCAAGGCTAAAACTTAAAGGAATTGACGGAAAGGCACTGCCAAAAGTAGGGCTTGCAGCTTAATTTGACTCAACACGGAAAACTTACTAGGTCCTAACATAATAAGGATTGACAGGCTGAGAGTTTTTTTTTTATTTTTTTATCGATAAATAAAGTGTGTTGATCAAAAAAGTACAAAGAACATTGGGCATACCCAAGCAAAACAGAAAGCCGAATCTAAAGACCCAAAGCACAAGATTTGAAATGGACTAAAACTTGAGGATACAAAGAAAAAATTATTCTGTATACATGAGTTTTAATCTTACTGATGATGCTCCACGCACGCGGCCTAAGACCTTCCAAAATCTTGCAATTTCTAGCGATAATCGTTTGTATATAGAGCATGGTAAGGCAATCCTTTTTATTTTATTGGGCCAACAAGTGTCTCGAGCCTCATTTTTCATCCACTTAAGCATGCTAAATATGGTAAATTTGGATCTTGAGATACCGAGCTAACCCCTAATGTGTGCCCATATGGAAGCACTAAACGAGTGCTGGAAGAACAAATGGCTGGAAGACTAGTCTACCACATCACAAAAACATCTTCTATCGATATCTACGAGCTGAAGCTTGTCTTTGGTAAGGAGTTTAGCTTTAACACACAACCAAAGAACAAAGGCGTGTTTGGGAGTGATGCACGAGGCCCATACTTCAGCTGCCCAAATCTTTTTAGGCTCATTGGGCCGGAAGAACTCATATGAGCTAGTAATGCAAATATGACCACCTAAAATTCACCTAGATAAGGACTTTGATTGGAATGTTTGCATAAAGCTTCTCATTGGAAAGATTAGAGACCAATCAGTGGTCTTTGAGTATGAAACTAAGTCTTGCTCATGGTTGTGTTCGACCACAACCATGACAATTGCAAGAATAAAGCCCAATTCCCTTGTGTAAAGGGACCATCGAAGAAGGTTTTAGAGTCCTCTCATGCTGAGGATGACCTTAACAAGCCCTTAGCGTCTGATTCTGTGTTTCTAGAGGCTCAGTTGGAGCATGATTAGATGGGTTCCAAGGCCAAGTCGATCCCTTACTAAGTGGCAATGAAAGCCAGTTTCAGGAGTTTATCATGAAGAAGCAAAAGCTTGTTAAATTGGGTGTTCCCTTAGTCGAGCAACATCCAATTCCAACTAAGTATAAAAGCAAAGAAGCTCAACGAGCTGAGGAGCAAATGCTAAAAGGCCCCCTGACAGAGCAACCAATTTCTATTCCAAACTTAGGCAGGAAGAAGGGTCATACTCATAGACCACCTTCTGCTCCCTTACTCTTATAGTGAGCATTTTAATTTCAATAGATTGGCTAAGTTCTTTGGAAGTATCAACTTCGATAAGAATCCTAACAAAAGAAATCCACTCCTTGGTGATTGTGAGTTTATCAAAATAAAGAGGCCTACCAATCTTTGATGCTATCTTGAACAGAGATTTGGGGTTTCAACAATCTAATGGTAGTCCTTACAATAATATACAAACTAGCATGATACTAACATACTTGTCTTCAAAATCAAAACAAGATGTCATCTGTTTTAACATCATAGGATGACAATAAACAAAATACGTCTCTCTTTGCAGCACATCATCTCTTGACTCCTTATCTGCAAACTTGAATACGAGCCACCCGCTATAATAAGCTAAGTATTGATATTTAACCTTGCAAGAATCACAAAGCTCAAGTAAGGCCGTCTTGCCAGGGGACTTATTTTTAGATTTGAAGAATCAATGGAAAGTACCAAGAGGGGGGTGAATTGGTATACTTAAAAATTCTTTTGATAAAATGAGTTGTCGTCTATAAAGACTACGACTTCATTAAACCTTAAGACTTTGAAATTGCACGGTAAGGTATCAAACGTATTAATACACTCTTGATTTGACAAAGAAGAATACAAGACTGAAAGCTATGAACTATTTCTTAATGAAGAACTTTAAATCTATGGACCAAGAAAGAAATAAAGAAATGCCTAAGAGAATGAAGAGGAAGAGACACAAGCACAAAAGAACACAATGAGTTATAGTGGTTCGGCTTGACTAAGCCTAATCCACTACCTTAGCTCCTCACTAAGGATTTTTAAGCAAAATATTATAACTCTCCTATCACCCTTGATAGGCCCTCTAGTACTAAGCTAAGAAGATACAAACCTCTTGCTTGAACCAGCAAGTCCTCTAGGAAAATCTAGGTATTCTAAACCTCTTACAAGCAAAGTAAGCCCGTTAGCAATACAAGCTAGGATGATATAAAATGTTACAATAAACAAGAGGATCTGAGAGACAATCTTCTCAGTTACAAGTTCTCTCAAAGATTAAGACAAGGCATGAAATAGAATTGATTACAAAATAAACCCAATGCCTTAAAAAGTAGAACAACTTTACCAATGAAGCACAATAATGATTTCAGCACTTTAGAGCTTGTAGATTAATTTCTTAAAAACTTGAAATCCCCAAATGACTTGTATATATAACCTCTTGAAAGCCCATGATTGAATCAACCCGTTGTTAGTGGAAAGAGCACTTGGGAGCAAAAGATGAACTAGCCGTTATGTGTCTCTGCGAATAAAACAGTTTACAGATGCAGAGCATCGGTCGACAGATAGGTAATATTTCAAATTTCGGTCGACAGATTATTTGGATCTGTCGACAGTTCCTTGGGCGAGCATTCTGCTAGTCGACAGATGCATAGGCATCGGTCGACAAATGGCTTGATTGCAAAGAAAGCATCAGGGATTTGCATTCTGTCGTTCGACAGATGCAAGAGCATCGGTCGACAGATCTTTACAAAGATATATGATCAGTCGACAGATGTTTGAACATCGATCGACAGATGAAGCCATTCTCAGAAGACCCTTACTGCTAGTTGACAGATGTATAGACATCGGTTGACAGATTAAGGATAGAACAAAGGATCAGTCGACAGATGAAAAGTAATATGTCGACAGATGAAGGTCTTTTAAGAAACACTCATACTGTCGGTCGATAGATGGAAAACCATCGGTCGACAGATGATCCAATATTTGAAAACCGGTCGACAGATCATATTGACCAGTCGATAGATGGCTTACAGAATTTTTAAAACACAAGCTTCTCTTGGAATAAGATACCTAACGGCTTTTTACAACTTCTTTTGAAAAGATTATACTTTAATTTTGGAGATGACAAATCGCTTTTAATATACGAGATTTTGCAAAAGCGAGAGATTGATGTCATCATTAAAACCAAAACTTTACATTTGAATCATAGAACTATCATGTGATTCATCACTTACTTGCAAAAAAACCTAGAAGACAATACCTCCTAACCTCCTTAATGTTATCAACATCATCATCTTCTAAAACCACCTGTTCCCCTTGGACTCCACAATTGGCAGCGAGTAACCTTGTTGTTGTTGCCTGTTATCCATGAAAAGGCCAACCCAGGGAGTCTTTGGTTTGTTTACCAAATTTCTTCTCGCCATTTCCACTTCTTCCCCATTATCATTACCATCAGACAGACTAACTAAAGAGCAGGAAATGCTAGTATCATCTTCCCTTAGGGTTCGCGAAACACTTAGGGAGTCAACTTCCTCATGCATGCCTTCATTAGATGGCTTTGAAGTTGTTTACGCCTTGTCAGAAAGGAGAACCAATGTTGAAGCATCTTTTAGAAGTGGACCATCGTTTAGTGGCAGGTCTTGAGATACCTTCGAAATAGCTGCTGGCATCAATGGTGGAACATCGTTGACCTTTCTGTCGGAAAAGTGGATTGAGTCTGATGTTGATGTTATTGCAGACAAAACTTTAATCCCAAAATGTCTGAAATACCTCCGCAACTGATGGCAAATCTGACTTTAGAGTGCATTTTCATTTTCTCTGACCCATAATAGGGGAATAGAATGAATTCAATACAGTAAGCAATTAATAAAAGCCACGTATCAGAGTCAAAAAATTGAGTAAACTGGTTTTTGACAAGTCAATAATCAATCTGATCGACCATGGCCCCCAATGAGATATTGCTCACTCTTACACAATCTGAGAACCACGACAAACAAAAATCACAAAAGAGAGCTCCGATCTTTGTAGAAATTATTTAATTACTCACTAAAATTGAAAAATCCCAACAATAAGAAAATCCAAAATTTGAAATTTGAAGTTTTAAACTTCAAATATGCCGAGAACAATAATTCAAATGCAACAGACATCACTGACTTAAAGTGTCCAATCCACTATCCCTCCATGATTGTATCTCTAAGTGAGGTTAATCCACGAAGAACAACAAAGTAGAAGGAGAATCAACAAAGGAAGAGCCAGTCGCGCAAGTAGATTCCCACCTAGCCTAGAGCTTCTCTCTCTAACTTCTTAACTTGCTCAAGGCTTTTTCTTGAATGAGAGCTCTTTCTTGATTCTATCGGTGGTGGTCCATGACCATTCTTAGCTGGTGGAACGATTTGTCTAGTTAATTCCGTTAATGAACGAGACCTCAGCCTGTTATGTAACGACCCGTCCTAGATTAACAATTTATTTCAGTGATTAATTAATGCAATTAGTTAACTTTTAGTTTAATACATATTTGCCAATTAATTAATTTAATTTGGCAATAGAGATTTTTAATTGAAAAATAGTGATAAATAGAATTAATTTCTTTATTTTTAAAGAGAATTAAGAGTAAGGGCTTATTTGGCTTTTTAGCATTAGTTATTTTATATTATTGCTTAATTATTTAATTAAGTGATATATATGGGATTTAAATAAATCCAAATATCAGATAATTTAAATAATAATCTCCTAAATAGGTTAGGAGAAGGTTTTAAATAAAGTATAATGGGCCTAGGATTAATTAAACCTATTTTAGCCCATTAGGTTTATTGTTATTAGTATATATATATATATATATGCATAGCATGTAATTGGCCAAAAGAAAATTCTTCAAATCTTGGCCGTGAAGAACAAAGAAAGGAAATTGAAGAAGCCTAGACTTCATTCAAGTTTCATCCATTGGTCTTCATTGGTTGATTAATCAAATCAAAAGGCAAGTTCTTCCATTCCATTCTCAAGCTTTCTTCATTCAGTTTAGATATATATATCAGTTCTTATGTGATCTTGGATTAATAGCACACAATTGTTTCGATTCCTTTTAATGAGAAAGCAAAGAAAACAGAATGTATATTTATATATATATGCATACAGTGGCAGAAAACCAGATTTTTCAATTGAGTTGAATCATCGATTCTTCGAGTTTTGATCTGTTTATTTGCTATGATAATGATTCTTGCTTCATTGGGACTTGTTTTTCCCAAGATTTCTTCGAATGGTGATAAATTCCAGCATCCAAATACCCTATTAGTATCAGTTTCGATTTCTGGCAATTTCATTCACGATTTCGAGTTTATTTCAGAACGATTTTGTTATCTTGTGGGCCGATTTTGACCTTGATGGAGCCCGAATCTTGGAAAACACAAAACATGAAAGTTGTAGGTATTCCTCTTGTATTTCCATAACAATTTTAATCATATCAATCGGAGTTCAAAAGAGAGAGTTCTGTCCAAAATACGAAAGGGTATCAATCTGTCCACCCAGCATTCCAGAAAGTTTTGTTCTCTTACGGGCCAATTTGGACCTTGATGGAGCCCGAATCTCGGAAACTTCAAAACATAAAAGTTGTAGGTCTTCCTCTTTTCTTTCCACAGAAATTTGAATCAGCTCAAACGGAGTTTATAAGAGAGAGTTATGGCCAAGATACAAAAGAGTATCAAATCTGTCCAGAATTCCATATTTTCGGATACCCCTAGCAGAACTTCAAAATTAAATTCCAGCAAGTTAAAATTCTTTTATTTTCAATAAAAACAGTGTATTTCTTCCCTTTATTGAAAATAATATTAGTATTAATTAAAATAAATTATGTTTCAACATAATTTATAAAATCATGTATTTTTAAAATACATCAAGTATCAGTTTAGCAACAGTTATTTCATGACTAGTATTTAAAATGTCATGATCAGCATTTATTTGTGAGTTATGTGCATACATCCTTGTATGAACATTCAACATGAGTTCATATGGAACACGACATATTGTGTGCCAGCATCTTGATGTGCATAGCATTGCATGTTGCGCGCCAGACGGCTTTGTCCGCGGGGATCCCACCAGTTTGCTCACCTGTGGTCGACCAGGGAGCTAGGGGTATATTTTACCCACAGTATATGCTTACAGTTTTTTTTTGTTTGCAGGTTCAGATTAGTCAGGTATGTGTTATCAGTTTATGTGGGCCTTGGGCCAAAGTTGCATACCTGCATTTTATTTTAGTTTATGTGTATTACATGTTTATGAATGCAACCAGTTATATCAGATTTATTTATCAGCATCAATTAAATCAAGTATTTTACTCCAGTATCAGTTCAGCAAGTATTTCAATTATTTCAGCGTCAATATTCTTCGATTCAGCTTCAATATTTCTTTCCAGCTTTACACTTGCTGAGCTTTGTAGCTTACCTTATACTCTTCACCATTCCAGGTCCTAGCGGGGGAGTACCAGACGTGGGGCCTAGCAGTAGTGTCCAGTAGTGTGTGTACGTGGAGTCGCTCAAGACCAAAGACGTCTGGGAGTTTTATCAGTTTGTTAGTTTAGAGCATTTGACAATTTAGTATCAGTTTAATATTTTTTTTTAGTTGAGGGATTTCCCTTAGACAGTGTTTATGGTTTTCAATTTTGTTGACTCAGAGTTTTATTTCATTTGATTGAGTTATTCATATTGGTATCAGATTTCAGTTTATCAGTCAGTTTTATATTTTATTTTCCGTAGCACCTCTTCTCGGGCAGTTTTAGGAGAGGGGGTGTTACATGTTAACTAGCTATGTGGAGGTGATCCTCCACAACTAGCTTCTTAGAGCGACTATGGCTCGTTAGGCCACAAAAGTTTAAGGCAATAATAGGTTTCTGATGCCCTTAGATGTTCTGGGCCGCACGCACATTACACTAATGAATTTAATGAGTCTATAACCTTGGCTGACAAGCCTATGAATCTTTAAAGTTTTATCGTCTTGTGGATAGATCATTGCATTTGTTATCTTTGATAAAGAACTCCTAGTAAGTGCAAGTCATCAGCTCATGTTAACTATGTTCTTTCCTTTTGTACACATCTCTCGTCGCTCCTACTAATTGAATGGTCTGATGAAGTGTTGGGATCGCGGTGACGTGGCCGATTTGCTACCCATGACATCATGAGAACTCCACTGAACCTTATCATTTAGAGTGGAAGAAGTCATAATAATAGTTTTGTAGGTTTAACATGCAAAAGGATATTTGTCAAACCCTGTAAGAGTAGAATGACCTGCGAACTAGTAACTGTAAGCCAGGAGAAGGGCGACCCCCATGGCGCCCCCACCCACCATGAGGGGCATGCGAACTCGGCCACTCTGATCGTGGCACGCCTTCCCACAACAAACAATGAACAACGGCGCAGGACATGCCAAGGGAATGAAACAAATGAAGGCCCCTCCTCGACCCCCTTGACGATGATGATGGGCTGCCACCTCTTTTATTTTAGCAAAACGACTCTTGGCAATAGATACCTTAGCTCTCGGCTTCCAGATATCTCAAGCAGTGTGTACAAACGGCAGAGACATAGTCAACTTGAGTTGATAACTCGTGCTTACTAGAGATTCCTCGTTGAAGACCAACAATTGCAATGATTTATCTCCATCACGATGAAATTTCAAAGATTACTCGGATCTGTTGGTCAAGGCTATGGACTCATTGAATACATTAGTGTAGCGTGTGTGCGGCCCATAACATCTAAGGGTATCATGGACCTGCTATTATCTAAAACTCTCGTAGCTTGAAAGGCCATAGTCCCTCTAAGAATCTAACTGTTGAGGGTTATCTTCACATAACTAGTTAGTAGGCTGAGGTCTCGTTCGCTAACGGAATTAACCAGACAATTCGCCCCATCAACTAAGAACCATGCAACACCACCCATAGAATCAAGAAAGAGATTTCAGTTAAGAAAGAGCTCTCAATAAGTTAAGAGGTTAGAGAAACTCTTGGCTGGGTGAAAATTTTATTGAGCGACTGTTTCTTGCTTTACTAGTTCTTCTTCTGCTTTGTTGTTTTCCATGGATTAACCTCACTTGGAGATGTAATCATGGTGTAATAGTGGATTGAGGGCCTAGATCAGTGGTTTCTACTGCATTGGAGGTATTGTTCTTGGCAGATTTGAAGTTTAAAACTTCAAATTTCAAAATTTAGATTTTCCTGTTATAGGGACTTTTTAATTTTAGTGAGCTATTAAGTGATTTCTGTAAGGGTCAGAGCTCTTTTGTGTGATTTTTGTTCATCGAAGTTTTCAAATTGTGTAAAGATAAATTGTATCTCAGTGGGGGCTATGGTCGATTAGATTAGGTATTGACTTGTCAAAGACTAGTTTGCTCGTATTCAAGTTTGTAGATAAGGAGTCAAGAAATGGTGTGCTGCAAAGAGGGTCGTATTTTGTTCATGGCCATAGAGTGATGCTAAAATAGATGTTGTCTTATTTTGATTTTGAAGACAAGTATGTTAGTATCATGCGATTCATGCCAGTCTGGATATTGCTGCCAGGGCTGCCATTAAATTGTTGCAACTTCAAAGCTCTGTGCAAGATTGTATCAAAGATTGATAGGGTCCTTTATTTGGATAAACTCATAATCACCAAGGAACATATTTTTTTTTGCTAGGATTCTTGTCGAAGTCGATGTTTTGAAAGAACTTGTCCAGTCTTTTTAAATTAAAATGCTCATTGGAAGAGTATGGGAGTAGAAGGTGGTTCATAGGTGTGTGCCAAAATTCTGCCCAACTTGTAAACTCATGGGTCATTCTGTAAATGGATGCAGTAATAGGAAAAAATCGGCAGTTATTAGAGATAAGGTTCCTTTGTTGAAAAGCCGTGAAAATACTTCCAAGATGTTGGAGATCTTTTCAACTTAGGAAATGGAGGTGGTTTCAAATCCTTAGTGTATGGCTTGATCGGATGTTCCAGAGGTTGTTGTTGCTGATGCGTCGTTAATTTCTCGTAAGAGAGATGATCGAGCTTCAGATTTGCCATTAGCTACTAGCCCTCATTCTTATAAAGGGGTCGGGACGGGTGGAACACCTAGTTGATATTGTTAAATGTCATCTCTAATTGATGGGACACCAAGTTGATAATGAGATGAGTCATCATCTTTAAGTTTTCTCCTCTAGTTAAATGTGCAACTATTATTTAGCCAAATGTGTGGCTATTATTTAGCCAAGTGTGTGGTTATTATTTAGTTAAATAAGTGGTTGTAATTGCTAGAGAACAAGTATAAATAGGTGTGTTTAGCTTGCTGGTTTCATATCATTCAAGAAGTGAGTAGAAACTCATTAGTAGAGAGTTCCAAGTGTGAGTTAGAAATATTCTAGCAATTGTTGCAAAGAATCTCTTCTTCTTTGAGTGGTCAAGTTAGAGTTGCATACTCTTTTATTTTTCAACATTTGGTATCAGAGCTTTGGTTGTAAATTCTCTTGAAATTCTTAGTATGCTCTGTGGTTGCAACCTTGACTGATCTTCCACATCAGAAAAGATTTCTTGAGAAATTTATTGAAGGAGTTTCTTTGTGTTGTGAGCAGTCAGGGACTCTGCAAGTTTGTTATCTAAGATAAAACTTGTTTGGTATTACTGAGGTACTATCAACACGATGAGTGATCTTTAAGCAGTTGGAGGAATCAAGAAACTCAACAATCAAAACTAGAACACATGGGCGACATGTATGACGTCCTACATGCAAGGGCAAGGTCTTTGGGAGGTCGTTAGCAATAATGAAGTTACACAACCAGCGGAAGAAGATGCCAATGGCATCTTGCACAAATGGAAGATTAAAACGGGTAAAGCAATGTTTGCCTTAAAGACCACCATTGAAGAAGAAATGTTGGAGCACATTCGGGATACCACAACGCCAAAAGAAGCTTGGGACACATTTGCTACACTCTTTTCAAAGAAGAATGACACAAGACTACAACTTCTAGAGAATGAGTTGTTGTCCATCAAGCAATGAGATCTAATGATCAACCAATACTTCACAAAAGTAAAGCTTTTGTGTCGTGAAATTTCTCAACTTGATGAAACTTCCCGTATTGAAGAACCCAGAATGAAAAGAATAATCATTCATGGGTTGAGACCTGAGTACAAAGGTTTTATTGTTGCAGTACAAGGTTGGCCTACTCAACTATCACTTGTTGAGTTTGAAAACTTGATTTCCAGTCAAGAAGCATTAGCGAAGCAGATGGGAGGAGTCTCACCAAAAAGTGAGGAAGAAGCGCTCTTCAGTGGTAAGGGCAAAGATAAACCCAAACAGAATATTGGGAAAGGATCAAGAAGAAATGATGATAGATCAGGCGGTCATCAAGGAAGCTCACAGTCAGGGGGAGCTCAGAGGCATGGCAACAAGAATAGTTAATCTAATCAAAGAAAGAAGTTTGATGGCAATTGTTATAATTGTGGCAAGAAAGGCCACATGGCGAAATATTGTTGGTCCAAGAAAAAGTTTGTTGAGAGCAATGCTACTACTTCCAGTTCTAAAGAAAATAGCGAAGGTTGTTGGGATGCTAAAGCATCATTCGCTACGGTGGAAGAAGAATTAGCTCTCACAGTAACAACTCCTGAACGGATTGACTACGAGAATGACTGTATCGTAGACTCAGGTTGTTCAAATCACATGACAGGTGATAAAGACAAGCTACAAAACATGTCAGAGTATAAGGGAAGTCATGTGGTGGTGACGGCTGACAACTCAAGATTACCAATAGCTCGTATTGGTAAGGTAATAGTCACACCTCATTATAATTCTAACCAGGTGCCACTTCAAGATGTCTACCATGTTCCAGTAATGAAGAAAAACTTGTTATCCGTAGCTCAAATGACATCATCAGGCTACTATGTCTTATTCGGTCCTTGAGATGTAAAGGTGTACCGAGATCTCAAAATCTCAGAAAAGCCAACAATGGAAGGATGGCGTTTGGAATCAGTGTACGTGATGTCAGCAGAGTCTGCATATGTAGACAAGACAAGAAGGAACGAGACTGCAAATTTGTGGCACATGCGATTGGATCATGTTAGCTATTCCAAGTTAAGTGTGATGGTAAAGAAGTCGATGCTTAAGGGACTTCCTCAACTTGACGTGAGAACAGACACGGTCTGTGCGGGATGCCAGTATGGCAAGGCACATCAATTACCATACGAGGAATCGAAGTTTAAAGCAAAAGAGCCATTAGAGTTGGTTCACTCTGATGTGTTCGGGCCAATCAAGCAACCATCAGTTAGTGGGATGCGGTACATGGAAAAATTTATTGATTACTTCTCTAGGTATGTGTGGGTTTTTTTTATGAAAGAAAAATATGAAACATTCTCAAAGTTTAAAGAGTTTCGAGAAATAGTTGAAGGAGAAGTAGGAAAGAAGATCTGATGCTTGCGCACAGATAACGAAGGAGAATATAGCTAAGACGAGTTTTCTCGATACCTACGAGAATGCTAAATATGTCGTCAGTATACCTGTGCTAATACACCACAACAAAATGATGTAGTAGAAAGAAAGAACAGGCATCTTACAGAAGTTTGTAGAAGTATGCTACATGCGAAGAATGTACTTGGAAGGTTTTGGGCCGAAGCTATGAGAACAGCAGCCAATGTGATCAACAAACTTCCTCAACCAAGGTTAGAGTTTGTTTCACCCTTTGAAAAACTGTGGAAAATAAAACCTACAGTTAGCTACTTTCGAGTATTTGGATGTGTATGCTATGCATTTGTTCCTGATCATTTACGTAGCAAGTTTGATAAGAAAGCAATTAGATGTATCTTTGTGGGATACGATAATTAGAGGAAAGGGTGGAAATGTTGCGATCCTATGATTGGAAGATGTTACACTTTGCGAGATGTGGTTTTCGATGAAGTATCTTCTTGGTGGTCCTCAGAAAAGAAGGTGTTGCCAAATTCGAGAGAGTTTGAAGACCAGTTACAACGAAAGATGGTGGAGCATTCTGTCTAACTCCCAAAATTAGATGAATCAGAAGATCCAAACAACGATGACAATGTTGAACAAGGGTCAGTTCAAAATCCTTGGAAAACTGGTGTATATCAACAAGATGATAGACCAATTGAAGTGGAAGAGTCAATTCCACAATCACAACTTAGAAGGTCAACAAGTGCTCGAAAGCCAAATCCCAAATATGCCAATGCAACAACAGTTGAAGAAGCAATTGCAACAGAACCTGAAAAGTTTGAAGAAGCATCAGAGAGTTCTGAATGGATTAAAGCTATGGGAGAAGAAATCACTACATTGGAGCAAAATCAGACGTGGGATCTTGTGCCAAAGCCTAAAGATGTGAATTCCATATCCTGCAAATGGGTTTACAAAATAAAGTGTCGTCTAGATGGGTTAATCGAGAGGTACAAGGCTCGGTTAGTAGCTCGAGGCTTCTTTCAGCAGTATGGACTAGACTATGATGAACCGTTTAGTCTTGTGGCAAAACTTACAACAGTGCGAGTTCTACTTGCACTTACAGCCAACAAAGACTGGAGTTTATGGAAAATGGATGTGAAGAATGCCTTTCTACATGGAGAGTTGGATCGAGAGATCTACATGAATCAGCCAAGAGGATTTGAGAATAAAGCTTATCCAGAGTATGTGTGTAAATTGAGGAAGGCACTCTACGGATTGAAACAAGCACCCAAGGCATGGTATGGTAAGATTGCTGAATTCTTAACACAAAGTGGTTAAGCAATGGCACATGCAGATTCTAGCTTATTTGTTAAAGCTAGTGAAGGAAAATTGGCAGTGGTACTAGTGTACGTGGATGACTTAATCATCACCAGAGATGATGAAGGAGAGATTTGTCAAACAAGGCATAATCTATCTATTCACTTTCAAATGAAAGAGCTTGGTCAACTTAAGCACTTTCTTGGTCTAGAAGTCGATTGCACACAAGAAGGAATATTTCTCTATCAGCAAAAATATTCTAGAGACCTATTGAAAAAGTTCAGAATGTTAGAATGCAAGACGATCTCAACACCGATGGAACCAAATTGCAAATGTGCGCACATGAAGGAAAAGACTTGGAAGATGCGACAATGTACCTACAATTGGTAGGTAGTCTTATCTACCTGAACTTGACTCGACCTGATATTTCTTATGAAGTTGGTGTGATGAGTCGATACATGCAAAATCCAACGAAGTCACATTTGGAAGTAGTTCGGCGAATATTAAGATATGTAAAGGGCACAATTGACTACGGTCTTCTGTATAAGAAAGGTGAAGATTGCAAGCTAATTGGCTATTGTGATGCTGATTATGCAGGAGATCATGACACCCGTCGATCAACTACTGGCTATATGTTTACTCTTGGATCAGAAGTAGTCTCTTGGTGCAACAAAAGACAACCAATAGTGTCCTTATGAAGCACAGAGGCAGAATATAGAGCAGCAGCAATGGCAGCACAAGAATGCACATGGTTAGTACAATTGTTGGAAGATACACAACAATCAATAGATTATTCAGTACAGCTATACTGTGATAATCTATCAGCAATACGTCTGGTTGAGAATCTTGTGTTTCATGCTAGAACGAAACATGTTGAGGTTCATTATCACTATGATAGAGAGAAGGTTTTGCGAGATCAGATTTAGATGGTGTCAATCAAAACTGATGATCAAGCTGTAGATATATTCACGAAAAGCTTAAGCTTCATAAAATTCTTGAAGGGTCGAGAATTACTTGGTGTCATAAAGAAACCCAAAATTAGTGATGAGGGGGAGTGTTAAATGTCATCTCTAATTGATGGGACACCAAGTTGATGATGAGATGAGTCATCATCTTTAAGTTTTCTCCTCTAGTTAAATATGCGGCTATTATTTAGCCAAATGTGTGCCTATTATTTAGCCAAGTGTGTGGTTATTATTTAGTTAAATAAATGGTTGTAATTGCTTGAGAACTAGTATAAATAGGTGCGTTTAGCTTGCTAGTTTCATATCATTGAAGAAGTGAGTAGAAACTCATTAGTAGTGAGTTCCAAGTGTGAGTTAGAAATGTTCTAGCAATTGTTGCAAAGAATCTCTTCTTCTTTGAGTGGTTAAGTTAGAGTTGTGTACTCTTTTATTTTTCAACAGATATCTCCATGAGGATCAATGCCTCTTAGCTCATCCTTGGAGATTTTAATAGTGTGCTTAAGGAAGAGGAAAAATGTAATGGGATGGCTGTGTTAGCGTATAAAATCAAAGATATCCAGGATTGTGTTCTCTCAGCGGGCCTATCTGATTTACCATCCTCAGGTTATTTTTTCACTTGGAGTAACAATTCAGTGTGGTTTGAATTGGATAGGGCGTTAGTTAATAATGAATGGCTCATGGGAGGGCTTAATGGCCAAGCTTTATTCCCTCTGTTGGGCTGTCTTTCAGACCATTCCCCATGTATTATTTCTTTGGTAAAGCAGGAGAGCTCATTCTGGAAGCCATTTAAATTTTTTAACATGTGGGTTTCTCGTGAAAATTTTCCGTTAATGGTTCACGAGGAATGAAATTGTTTTAATTGTGTTAATCAAGGGACAAAGTAGTTTATTCTTTGCAGGAAATTACAGAGATTAAAAGGCCAATTGAAGAAGTTTAATTTTCTACATTTTAGCCTTATATTAGCTCGTGTAAATAGAGCAAAGATAGCATTGAAAGTTTCCCAATTGGAGCTTCAAAGTCATCTTCTTGATGTCGATCTGCAGCATGGAGTGGTTGGGATGAGGAAGGTTACAATGAATCTTAATGAGGCTGAGTGTCATTTCTATTGGCAAAAAGCGAAGTGTAATTATCTTGAGAATAACGACATGTGCACAAAATTCTTTCATGCTTGATAGCAAAAGAAATTATATTGAATACGTCCACAAAGACATGTCCTTTACGATTACCCACTAGCAGGTTGTGAATGAATTTGTTTCATTCTATGAAAATATCTTAAGCTCAAGAATGTCATGTGATCTACTTGATCTTAGCATCTTGCACTCAAGTAAAGTAATCTCAGCGAATCAGGTGGCCAGTCTTACCAGGCTTGCATCCCAACAAGAAATTAAAGATGCATTCCTTAACATAGGAGAAGATAAAGCTTGAGGCCCTGATTTTTTTTCCTTTATTTTTTCAAGAAATGTTGGCGCATAGTGGGTGATCTGTGCTCCAAAGCAGTTGAAAAATTCTTCATTTCTAAGGCCCTTTTAAAGTAGTTAAATCACATTACTTGATTTTGAAATTGAGTCATGCTCAATCAGTGGATGATTTTAGACTAATCACTTGTTGTAATGTTATTTTCAAGGTGATATCCAAAATTTTAACTTGTCGGCTAGCTTTTTCCCTTGGCCATATTGTGGATCATGCCCAATTTAGTTTTGTGGAAGACAGGAGTATGATGGAAAATATTCACCTAGGCCAGGAGCTTATGGATTATAGAAAACGTATTTCTTCTCGGTGCTTGAACATAGTGGATTTAAGGAAAACTTACGATATAGTCAGTTGGGATTTCTTTAAAGATGTGCTTGATGGTATGCTTTCCCTCCAACCTTTAGCAAATGGGTCATGGTATGTGTTTCTACATCTTTGTATTCCATCAATGTGAATAGCAGTCTCCATGGCTTTTTCAAAGGAGAAAAAGGGCTTAGGCAAGGTGTTGAGGGTGAAGCATCAAAACGTTGTCGTCTTGTTGGAGGGCATTTTTAGAAACCTCAACAGTCCATGTGGACGGCCATCTTGTAACCATTAAGGCTCCTTTCTGATACCCGATGCCCCTTGATTGTCCTTACTCTGCCCGATGCCCCTCATGCTTGTCCTCTCTGCCTTTGCTGTTAGTCGTGTTCTACGATTAACGTATGGCCATCGACGCTGCCTTTATCAATCTCAATCCCAGCCGCTCAACTCTTATATAAATGGTACAGTGCCTCAGGATGGTAAAAACGACGGAGATATTGCAGAAAGAAAAGAGGAAGAAGGGATATTGATCGCTGTGGGGTTTCTTTGAGTAAGCTCTATTTTTGATCTGTATAGATTCCTTTCTCGTTGTAATCTCTGGTTCTTAGGTTTGCTTCTAATCTGTATTTGGTGATTGTGAGGCTATTTTTGTTAGAAGAACCATTGATGTACAGTCTACTTGTTCGTAATCTTGTAACCCTACTTGATATAGTGCAGTGAGCTCTTTCTTACTAAGCTCAACGTGGACGTAGCCCTTTGGGTGAACCATGATGACGCGCATATTTTATATTATTTATCCCTCTTATTCCATCTTCATTGCACTCTATTTAGGTTATTTCATTTGTCTTGTGTTTATTTTATTTTATTGGGCTTCACACTATTTTTATTCTTATTTGGCAAATTTGGGCCGCAGATTTGAGCTATTTCGATAGAGGTGCAAGTGGGCTTTGCAAGGTGGACGGACATCGAGTTTGAAAGAGGCAACTATACTTCATTATGGGTTATGAGCAAATTTAGAATCCATTGGGCCCTTTTAATTAATTAAATTATGGGCCATATGTAATAAAAAAACCCTAAGCCCATTTAACCTAGGTTTTTCTTTTCCAAAAGCCTATAAATAAGAGCTAGCTAAGAGGCAATTGGGGTGGCTGATTTTGGAGGATTCTCACGGTTTCAACCTAGAAGCTATGGAAGGCTAATTCGCTTGTAATCTACTACATTCCCGTACCCCTTGCCCGGTTTGAGTCTCGGTCATATAGTTGAATCTGGTTTGGGACTCGATTCTCATGTTTTTATTAATGATTTCATTTCTTTTCCTTCTCTAAGTTTATGTATATTTCTTTTACGCGGTTGTGTGAATGCATGCATGATCTTTGGATGGGTTTAATTGACGTGCTCGGTTGAGGCTTTGATTAGAAAGAAACAGTATATTATAAATTGTATAAGCGATTGCTCATTTTGATTTAATCTTTTACGGTTGTAGAAGAGTTTTTCAAATCAAGAAAAAAAAGAAAACCAAACCAAACAGATTATTTTCATAAGTGAGATGGGGATTACCGTGGTAAGGAGGTAGGGTTTCTAGCGGGTTACGTTTTAGTTGGTCGAGAATTCATCTTTGTTTCATTCTTGAGCGTTTTTAAGTTCGGTTTTCATCACAACCCCCTCGTTTAATCTTGTTTTGACAGTTCGTTGGGAGACGACCTGGGGAGCATCCTAGCTGCAAACCAGTCCTAATACATACACTAATCTGGTCGGTTCGACAGCCTTGATCAAACCACAGTAAAAATTTCTGGTGTCCTCTTCTTATTCTCTGTTCATTTTCATCCTTTTTGGTTTACATTTTTATTGCTCATGGTTACTGCTATTTTTCTTGTTCTATCGAAAGTATTTGGATTCTAAAATAGCTATCGTTATTGAGTCTTCCGCTCAGTTCAACAGTGGTATCAGAGCTCGGTTTGATAAATCGTGCTCTAGGGTTGAGTCAGAATCCAGGTTTGTGGATTTCTGCATTTGGGTGTTTTGTGTTTTTTGCTTTGTAAAGTAAACCAAGACTCTAGGGTTTCTTCGATTCTCGGTCAGTGGGTGTGTGCTGAGAGAGTCTAAATCTAGAGGTCTAGGTTACCTTCGTGTAAAGCGAAGATGTCGTCCACCCAATTTGAAATCATAATATTTGACAGAAAAGGAGACTTCGGTAGTTAGAAAAAGAATATGAGAGTCCTTCTCTCTCATCACAAAGTACTGATTGCACTAGAACCAAATGATCGAAAATGGTTTATAGACCAGATTGCTCGCACTATGGAGATCAGAGAGGAGGCCTACAACCTCACATTTCTTCATCTCAGTGATAGCGTTATAAGGTAGATGGTATATCTAACCCTATAGATCTCTGGAATAAACTTGATTCCTTGTTCTCTGTGATGACTGCTCCTAATCTTGTATATTTAAAAGGCATGTTGTTTAACTTCAAAATGGATACCTATAAATCAATGGATGAAAATATAGATGAATTTATTAGATTAGCTCTATTGTTAAGAGGTACTGACCAAGCACTAGGAGACACTAGTGACGCCATGATTTTATTGAATTCTCTGCCTGATGAATATGATGTTGTTAAACATGCATTACGTTATACTGGAATAGTTCCTAGCTTAGATCTTGTAATCTCGGATGTTAAAGCAAGAGAACTTGAACTAAATACAACAAAGAAATCTAGTAACAATTTGTTTGTAAAAGCTAAAAGTGACAAAAAGATCTACATAGGAAATAGTGATCAATCTAGTGGTACAGGGTTTAAAGGAAAGAAAAAGGATAAGAAGGGAAAATAGAAACAATCAAAATGGAAATGCTACCACTGTGGAAAAGAGGGACACATCAAAAAGTATTGTTATGATTTCATTAGAAAACAGAAACGGGGGGGTAACATTAATGTAAATGCAGGTAGTTCAAACTGTCTAGCTGAAGTCCTTACTGTCTCTAGCTCATCTATTGAAAATGAATGGGTAATGGATTCCGGTTGTTCTTTTCACATGTGCCCTAATAGAGAATGGTTTCAAAAATTTAATCAAAAGAAAACTGGTACAGTCTATATGGGAAATAATCAATCGTGTAGTGTATAAGGAATTAGGGATATACCTTTAAAACTGCATGATAACAAAGTGAGAATCCAAATTGATGTGAGCTATGTACCAGGCTTGAAAAGAAACTTAATATCTCTAGCCATACTTAATGAGTTAGGTTTCTTATATAAAGCAGAGAATGGATTTATGCATGTTCTGAAAGGTGATACTCTAATCATGTCTGGCTCTAAGAAACATGGTTTGTATATCTTAAATGGTTGCTATCATCTTTCTGTTAATATGCATTCTTCTTGCATTATAAAATCTGATGAGACAGATAAATGGCACTTGAGACTTGGTCACATGAGCCTGAAAGGCCTGCAGGCACTGAAAAACCAAGGCTACCTTGGACCAGTGTCTCCTGGATCCTTGGATTTTTGTGAGCCATGTATTCTGGGCAAGTAACACAGGTTGAGCTTCCATTAAGGGACTCACTTGGTGAAGGTATGCCTAGAATACCTGCATGCTAATTTGTGGGGACCATCCTAGGTTCCCTCCCATGGTGGTAATAGGTATTTTCTTTCCATTTTAGATGATTACACGAGAAAGGTTTGGGTATTCCTACTAAAAACCAAGGATCAGACATTAGAAAAATTCAAAACATGGAAAACTTTAGTAGAAAACCAAACTGATAAAATGATTAAGGTGTTAAGAACAGACAATGGATTGAAATTTTGTAATAGAGAATTTGATGCATATTGTAATTCACAATGCATACTTAGGCATAAGTCTGTTAGAAATACACCCCAACAAAATGGGGTGACTGAAAGAATGAATAGGACCTTACTTGAAAAAGTTTAGGTGCCTTCTTTTTACCTGAGGAATGCCTACAAATTTTTGGGCTGAGACCCTGTCAACTGCATCTTATTTAATCAATAGAAGCCCTTCAACAGTCCTAAAATTTAAATGCCCTGAAGAACTATGGTTTGGTAAGAGTGTAAACTTTGAATACTTAAGAGTTTTTGGGTGTGAGGCATATGCTCACCAATCTGAAGGAAAGTTAGAACCCAGATTCAAAAAATGTGTGTTTGTAGGATATCAAGAAGGCACTAAAGGATATAGATTATGGGATAGGCATTCAGGTGGAGTTAGGGTAATTATTAGTAGAGATGTCATATTCAATGAATCTAAATTCCCTTGTAAGATAACAAACACAGAAATATCTGTTGATAACAGAAATCTAGATGATCATACTATTTTAGGAGATACTCAAATTCAGGTGGAGCAACTAGCTGTGGGAAATAACACATCTGGTGCTCCGACCACAGGTGAACCAGATTTGGGAAATGTGTCTTCCTCTACTGACCACACCTCTGATCTAAATTCTGATCAAGAGGAACAAATAGGAAACCCTGAGATTGAGGAGGAACAAACTAGTGTTCCCCAACAGAATCTTAGTGACTATCAACTAGCTAGGGATAGGAGTAGAAGGGCAGTGAGACCACCCTCAAGATATGCATATTCAGATTTAGTTTACTGTGCCTTGGTTGCTGGGTATGAATTAAGGGATAGTGAGCCTTCTACTTTTGAGGAGGCTGTCAACTCTCAGGACAGTGTTAAATGGCAGCAAGCTATGTGTAACACCCGATGTTATCGGTGTTAAGAGAATAAGAAAGGAAGTAAGAAAACTTTCAAAAATGCCCTTGAGGAGGTGATAAATTCTTGAGATTGAGGGTGCCCTATGAGAGGGGTATTTTGATAATTTGGATAGTGGAATCCAATAAAAAGGGTATTTTGATAAATTGGAGATAATTCCTATGTGGAATTAGGTGAGCAAGTGAATAAAAATCCCAAATTGGTATTTACGTGGAGATATGGGATTAATAATTCATGAAATCAGAATTTTGGTAATTTGGAGTGATTCCATAAAGGAATTTAATTATGGAAAATAGGGAAAATGGTGGATATTAAATTATTTGAGGAGAATAATTAATTTTTCCCTAAAAATGGTGAATTAATGTGGTAATACCACATGGATGACCAAGATAAAGAAATGGAAGCCAAGTTTGTGTCTTAGAGTGAGACTTGGCGTAATCTTGGAAATTTGAGAGAAATGTATATATTAGAAATGTGGGAGCATATATATATACTAGGAATAACCCGTGCCTGAAGGCACGGTACAACTAAAAAAAATTGAACATCGAATTTGAACGCAAAATAATTCAACACTGAACTCAGATACATATTAAATTGAAAGTCTAAACTTATCCTATATCACGTGTTTGAAGACAATGTATATAGTTGTTAAACACGAAATAATCAAACAATGAATATAAACATGCATTAAGTTGAAAATCGTTTGATCATTTTTAATATCATGACTTTAGTGAAATAAAAAAGATCAAAATATTAATATTCTATCAAAAAATTGCAGAAAGAATAATATGCAAAATTGTATGGAGTAGCATATGGCCCTAACATAAATATGCATCTCTATGCATACACATATGTATACATATGCATAGGTAAGTAAACAAAGTGAAAACTGATACCTTCTTCGAGAAATGACCTGTACGTGTTGCCCTCCTCTTCTTTCCCAGTTGCTTTCTCCATTATATGTTTGTACCCAGTCTCGCCTACGACTCTAATCACAGGAAAAAGCTCACCACTTTCTTTTTCTACCCCTTCTTCCTTCTTCTTCTTATCGTCTGAAAATACCATTGATTTCATATAATTTTCATATTCATATGAGAATCATTTCAACAACTGAACCCATAAAATACTTTTTTATGGTTTCCTACAATTGCTTTATTTTGAAAGAATTCTTTTTTTTAAAATAGTTTTCAAAATATATAAATGAAACTATAATGTATTCTACAATGTTGAGAAGACTTAAAAAGATTACTGTAATTGTTAAGCTTGTAAAACGGACAATATACTTAACCATTGGTTGCATAAGATAGAAATTAACAAAAGAAAATAAATACATTAACTTGTACAAAGAAGAAAAATCAGAAACATACATACACTTCCCATAATGCTCCATGCACTTCACATAATGTTGAGCGACTTGATCAGAGAATCTCGAGACAACACAACAGAGAAGGCACCTCTCTTTGGCAAACTCATCGCTAGATCCTCCTCTGAATCGTCCTACATAAAGAGATTGTTTTATTTATTTTTATATTTAATTTTATGTTTATTTTATAAAAAAAACTATTTTTAGTTGTTTAGAATTAAGAGTATCAGCATGTAAATTTAATGAAAACTAAAGATATATTACATGAAATAAAGATAAAAAGCAAAATTCAACACTAAAATTGAAAATTAAAACTAATTAGCACATAATAAACTTCATTTAAAGATTAATTAAATTTAATTAAAACTAATTAGCACATTGTATATTAGTAAATCATAGCTCATTGTATATTAGTGTCATACTCATTCTAGTTACATATTCCACCATTAATTTGAACTATAATGTATTTAAAAGTATGATCTTTCAAATTTGATTAACAATTTACGTGTTATATTTAATTAATATGATCTCTCAAATCTTAGGGACTACAGAAATATATGCTAGTTAATTTTAATTTAACCAGTCCTTGAAATATACGTGAATCAATTAAAATATAGGGACTACAAAAATATAAACAAAAATAAACCATACATAATGGTGAATCAAATTGAATCATATATTAGACACACAGTGAGTAATACACATACAAAGCGAAAAAAAAATTAAAATGCTAAAATTTATATGCACACACATACGCTAGTGATTACACAGATATGCTAGTGATTACACACACACACACATTGTGATATATACATACACACGCAATGAGACGAATCAATATATACACACACAGTGATATATACATACACATAGTGAGACAAAAACCCATAAACGATTAACTCACTGGGATAATCCATAAATTTATATACACACACAATGCTTCAGGCATAATTATTTGTTAAAATTATAATTTTAATCTATTTAGATAAATGGAAAAATTGGTCTTTTAACAATTAACTCACAGGATTGACATTTTTTTACAATTTGACATATCAAATAAAAGATTGATATAACTTTAAATTATACTCTTTTTTTTTTACCAAATATAGACCAACATTATCTAATTTTATCAGTATTTTATATCTTAAAATTTTATATAGAATATGATTAATTATCTTAAAACTTTAGAATTTGTATCTGAAGCTGATAGTTTGTGTAAAAGAAACCAATGCTTAAGCCACCAATCCAAATTTAAAAATCTTCAATTAACAGGAATACCCATATTCCAAAAAAGACCATTTAAACCATGTAGTACTCTAAATTCACAATCTAACATTTTTTTAGTGTAATAAATTTTAGGAATCAGTTTCACAAATTTCAAAATTGAGTTGAAGGCAGAAATTCATGCATATTCTGTCTTCAGTAGGTGAATGGACCCCATTTCCATTAAACAAAAATAACCCGAAGCTAATGTTTGAAAACTATACTTTAACTGCACTAATAATGCAAATTCCATAGAGTGCTGACAAAGTTAAGAAAAATTTATGTTACCTTGTTGCAGTTGGGTATAAGTTCTTGTAGCGCATGGATCTTTTCATTGATCCTATCTCTTCTCCGTTATTTGTAAACCACAGAAGTTAAGCACTACAATAGATCCCCAAATAATACTTAGAAAAACAAATATCACTCTTAAGTCTTATGGAGTGGATTTGCTCACCTTTTCAGATAGATTGTGCACTTCTGCTGCTCGGCTTCTTTTGGAACCTATACCTCCTCAAGCAGGAGTTGCCTTTTTGATACCTACTGATTCTTCTTCAACATCCTACATGCATGTTTGTTCTTGTGAAAAAGATGAAGGAGAAAATTTAAAAAAGGAATAGGCTAACCCAAATTTTGAAATATACTTCACTTTGGCCTTCAAATTATGTGTTGGATCATTAGAAACTCCCACTGCACCATCCTCCCTTATTATATAGATATACACACACAGACCACACACATATACATAATATATATACACACAGTTAGTATTTAAACACACACACACAACACACATACATATATAATATATACACACGCACAGTTAGTATATAAACACACACACACACAACATGGCATAACAGCCTTATGAATATACCCCATAGAAAAATAAAGAGGTTTGGTGAAGCAAAAGCCATAGTTGTTGGTGGGACTAACTTTGCTTCACAGCTTTAGTGGTCCCATTAAAGTGGAAAACCAATTTTAACGTGCAATTCAGTGGATATGGTGATACTTTGGCAGATAGAGAATGATGTAGCCATAGATTTCAACAATTATAGAATGCATCAATTGCATAAAACAACTCCTACGACAATCCAGCTTTTTCCCAGAAATGCACAGCAACCATCAATCTTGTAATTATATGTGAGAAAATCAGTATAATACTTTTATATCTATTCAATAAAGCAGCAATGACCTTCACAAAATAAGCCTAGCCAATTTTTAAGGCATATAAAGAGCAAGAAGGTGGCCAATTTGAAATAGTTATGGGAATGATATACCTGTCTGATAAGGTTACAGATTACATGTGGCCCTGGATGGCGAAAGCTTCTCCATATGGTTTAATAAAGCCTACGGATAACAGGATCTGATTAGTGGCCTAATAACATACCAATAAGTTAGTTCTGAAAATGATTAAAGGACATAGATAATACGTATTCCAAAAGTAGCTAAGAGCAGTGGGACAACTGTTCAGCTAAAAGAGTATAGATGGTGTCGGAGCTAAACTGATTCCAAAATGATTGTGACTCTTGCACATTAAAAAATACACAACAAAACGTATTCCATATGGTTTAACAAAGCCTACGCATTTAGCTAAACTGTTTTTGGTGTTTATAGGTGATGTCGGAGCCTGGATATGGGGAAGATAGAAAAAATTTCACAGCAAAAATCAACAGCAAAGAACACATCAAAAATTTCTGAGATCATCAAATCACAACAGTGAAACAACAAATCCAACAATAAAAAATACACAGCAAACATCACATACCTCTGAGATTTGGCCGCAGCAGCGAATGGGAGAGAGAGAGGGGCAAAATCATCTACAATCATCATCATTAGATCAGGTCAGATTTTAAGCCTTATATATGTGCCTGTGTGTGTAAGCAAAAATAGAGAGAAAGGAGCAAAAACAACCACCTGATTTCCGACAGCGAGCTTCTCGACGCCTAGCTCTGGTGCGTGCGCTGGGTGTGAGATGCAGCCCCCTATTCCTGTGCGCCTTCTTCTTCTTCTCTTCTTTCGTTCTTCCAGGTGTGCCGAACAGCACAACGCGTACATATAATGTACACAAATACAGCAGTTATAGCATTTTATACGTGTTACACACACACACACACACTAAATGCATACACACAAAATACACATGCACACACAGCAAAATGTACAGAAATTTACTACAGCGCACACAAAATGTACACAAAATACACACGCACACATATACATACACGGCTGCACCTCATGCGACCGCCTGCGGGCAGCCGCTGCTGCCATGGCGGACCCCCAGCCAGCCTTCGACGCCGTCACCTGCTCACCGCGACCACCACTGGCCACCTCCACCAGCCGCTGCTACTCTGTCGGCCATTGGCCGGTCACTACTACCGCCCTACTTGCTGCACCGCCACTGCCTTCGGTCGCCTCCACCGCTGCAATCGACTGCTGCTACTGCTGCCTTAGCCGCCATCGCCGGTCATCGACGCCTCCACCGCGACTCGCCGCTGCCACCGATCGGCCTTCTCTCTCTCGCGATTGCTCTCAGCCACCTGCTCTCGGCCTTCTCTCTCTCTCTCTCTCTACATTTGCTCTCTCTTCTTCTCTCAGCCACAATCCCAATGCCCAAAGATTTTTAAATTTTGAAGGCCACTGTAGAAGACTTGGCTGTGTGAGTGTATGCGTTGGGCAGAGAAGGAAGAGTGTGAGTGTGAACGATGGGATGGCTTTGGGGGGAAAATGTGTTGATCTCAGCCATTAAATCTTCAAAAAAACTGATCTGAACCTTCCAAAAATGTCTCCCTCACATTTGTCTCTCAATTTCAAAAATCTTCTTGCTTTATTATATAGATATATATATATGTGTGTGGATTTATGAGTTGGAGAAGGATTTAATTAAATGCAAAAAGTGTAACGACCCGTTAGAGGGCCTAGTATTTATTGGAATTAGTTAATTAATTATAGTAGTAACTAATTAAGAGAATTCACCATTTAATTTTAATGTGGCAATTTAGAATATTTTTAGTTGAGAAAATAGCTTTTAAATAGCATTTAATTCTTTTTATATTATGGGAAATTAAATGCAAGGACTTGAAGGTCAATTAGCAATTTATGATTAGAATTTAATTGTTTAAATAAGAGTTATTATGGGATTAGGAGTCCATGTACGGGAAGGCTTGGGCTTAGGAGTCTCCAAGTTTCAATAGGAGATTGATAATGGGCTTTTGAGGGCCTCTCCATTAAGTATATATTGGCATAGGGTTCGGTTGTTTTGTTCACGCCGTGAGGAATTAGAGATCGCATAAGAGAAGAAGAGGCAGAGAGTTTGAAGAAGCTTTAACAGTGGGGTTGCGTAGGAGTTTTCTTGTTGCAATAGTTGATACGATCAGAGTTATTGTAAGGCAAGTATCCTATCTGTAATTCCTTTTATTACAGATTCATAATAGTTTTTCCTCAGTTGATTCTAGCGTTCCATTGAGTTCTCAAATTTATATCAGTTGCAGTATATATATATATATATATATGTATACGTAGAACAGGGAGTGAATGAGGAAGTTATGTGGGATTCTTTCTAGTGAATCTTTTAAATATGATCTTCAAATCATATTAGTAGTGATCTCAGAATACCAAGACTAATTGATTTGGGCTCCTAGTTTAATCAGATGGTATGTTCAAGAATATGTATATAGATTCATGCGATATATCCATGTCCAGTGAGATATGATAAGCCATGAACAATTCTTTTCAGCGTTTTTTTCATAAACTGTTGATTTAATACATCTTGATATTATTTTATATCGATTGGGATTGTTCTCCCAAGATTTCTTTTGGAATGGTGTAGTGATGCTAAGTTTTGATTCAAGATATGGTCTCTGTTATCGTAAGCTTCGTTTTGTATAAGTTTCCAGTCATTCGAATGAGCCTCTTTGTCATTCGAATGAGTTCAATGGTATCCGAATGAGTTTCCAGTGTTATCGTAAGTTTTTTCCCTTATATTGTGCCAGTCATTCGAATGGGTTCTTAGTCATTTGAATGAGTCATGTGTTATCGTATCATTCGTATGTGTTTTTGGTTTGTCATTCGAATGAGTTTCCTTGTCATTCGAATGAGTCCTTGAAGTTGTGAGTAAGCTGTTGCTTTGAATAGTCTAGCATTCGAATGAGCCTTTTTGTCATTCGAATGATCTGTGAGTAACCCATAAATTCATTCGAATAAGGTTACTGTTGCATTCGAATGAGTCAGTTTTTGCCAGTTCAAAAGTTGGAAAATTCCAAAATTGATTCGAATGAATTTGAGAGTCATTCGAATGAGTCCTTGATTAGATTCGTATAGCCTTTGTTAAATAGCATCTATCATTCGAATGAGTTCTTTTTCATTCGAATGAGTCTCTGTCATTCGAATGGGTTCTTTTTCATTCGAATGAGTCTTTGTCATTCGAATGAGTCTTCTACTATTCGAATGAACTTGCTGTAGTTCATTCTTTTTCATTCGAATAAGCTACTATTTCATTCGAATTGCTCCTTAAACTTTCTCAATCATCCGAATAACATCATATAGCACCCAGATGACTTCTAATAAATTCTTGAGGCAAGTCTCAAATTTATTTTAAACATTTAATTAATTAAATATTGAATTTTATGCCAAGATATGATAAAATCCAATATGCCATGCCTATACTCAGAAATTTAGGATCTTTGTATCTCAATAAACCTAGTAAAGATCGTATAACATGTTTAGCATTTATTCTGACATGTTCAGCATTATTTTTGTGAGATTACGTGCATACATAGTGTATGAGCATTGAGCATGACCTTATATGGAGCACTACATTTCGTGTGCTAGCATTTATGTGAGCATTACATTATGGGCGCCAGGCAGCTTGTCCGCGGGGATCCCACTAGTATCAGTTAGTTATATCTCAGTGATGAGATGCTCGCCTGATGTCGACCAGGGAGCTAGGGGTATACTATACTACCCATTCTATGTGCTTACAGTTTTTATGTTGCAGGTTTAGATTAGCCAGGTATGTTTTATAGTTATGTGGGCCTATGTGCCAAAGTTGCATACCTGCATTTATCTTACAATTTATGTGCATTACATTTTTAAATGCAAGCAGATAGTGTTTCACTCAATACAAGTTCAGTAAGTATTCATCAGTATCGATATTCTTCGATTCAGCTTCAGTTATTCTTTATAGTTTATTTACTTGCTGAGCTTTGTAGCTCACCTTGTACTCTTCACCATTCCAGGTCCTAGCGGGGGAGTACCAGAGGCGGGGCCTAGCAGCAGTGTCCAGTAGTGTGTGTACGTGGAGCCGCACAAGACTAAAGATGTCTGGGAGTTGTTAGCTTTAGTGTCTTATCAGTTTAAGTTTGACTTATGTTTCAGTTGAGGGATTTTTCCTTAGATGTAGTTTATTGTTTTAGTTATTGTTGACTCAGAGTTTTATTTCAGTTGATTGAGTTGTTTATATTGGTATCAGATTTCAGTTATTAGTTAGTTTTATATTTTACTTTCCGTAGCACCTCCTCTCCGGCAGCTCTAGAAGAGGGGGGTGTTACAGTATTGGTATCAGAGCGGTGTTTTGAGGAGTCTCCCATACACACATAGGATGTTGGGTAGAGTTAGGACTTGTGTCTGTTAGTTAGATAAGTGGCTCAATTTATAGTATTCTAACCCTAAGTGGTGATGCAGGAAGATGAGTGATAGAAGAGGACGACCCTTTACCTACAGTCAGGCTGCTACTACGCCAGACGAGGTGCCAGTTCCTACACCAGGTTCACCAGGGGAGTCTGGTAGTGACTTACGATAGGGTATGGCCGAGATGCGAGGCATGTTGGCAGGTTTGATGAGGGTAGTCGATACTCTTGTGACGAATCAGGCGAGACAACCACAAGTACCTCAAGAAGCAGAAGGCAGTGGAAGAGATCCGCTAGACGCCCCAACAGTTCCAATTATAGCGGCAGACACTGGGAGTCAATTATTGAAGGACTTCATGGCGTTTCGTCCACCGGCATTCCATGGAGGTACAGATGCAGCAGCGGCAGAGAACTGGATGCTATCAATGGAGAAGCATCTTCGATCTATCGGTTGTGTGGATGATCGACGGGTGCGACTTAGCACGTTCATGTTCAGAGGCGACGCCGAGAGATGGTGGGAGACTACCCGTCAGAGGTTTGGCAATCGAGAGCCCACATGGGTCGAGTTTCAACAGGTGTTCAATGACGCTTATTGCCCAGCATGGGTCAAGGAACAGAAAGTCTATGAGTTTGTTGAGTTGGTGCAAGGTACTAACACGGTGGCTCAGTACGAGGCAGAGTTTACATCCTTGTCTCGATATGCTCCGGAATTAGTGTCCACTGAAGCAAGGAAGGCAGCCAAGTTCCAGAGAGGATTGCGTGCAGACATCCGACATGCTTTTGGAGGAGCTCTGAGCATGGATTATGCCACAGTAGTCCAGCGAGCGTATACTATCGAGCGTGATCGCAACTAGTGGAGAGCAACACAAGCAGCCAAGAAGGGCACAGGTACATCTCAAGGATCGTCCAACAATAATAAGAAGAGGAAGTGGACAGCTGGACAAGGGAATAAGACAGAGAATAACCCACAGTGTGGTCAGTGTGGGAGGAAGCACGGGGGACCGTGCTTAGCTGGAAGGAATGTATGTTACAAGTGCGGACAAGAAGGACATAGGAAGAAAGATTGCCCGAGGAATCAAGCAGCGCTCCCAGCACCGGAGGTGACTTGTTATAGGTGCAGACAAACAGGACATACGGCTAACAGGTGTACCCAACCACCCCAGAATAGAGGCCAACAGGCGAATCAGAGGCCACCAGTAGCTAGAGGGCCAGGAGCACCTATACCCGCAATACCAGTAGCTCAGCATCCACAGCCCGCAAATAGACAGGTGCAGGGTAGAGTTTATGCTCTTACCACAGCTAAGGCAGAGCAGGGCGACGGGACTATCCAAGGTATTTTATCCTTATATGGTCATGATGTGCGTGCATTATTTGATACTGGTTCCACTCATTCTTTTATTGCACTACGCACAGTATGTTATGTTCCCCATTCCCGGATTTCTTTGCCACATCACTTGATTGTGTCTACGCCGGGAGATAAGATTATGATAGCTAGGGAAATGTTTGAGAATTGTGAGATCGAGGTTCATGATAAAAAGCTGGTGGGAGATTTGGTAATTCTCGATGTTAAGGATTTCGATTTGATCCTTGGCATGGATTGGTTATCACGGCATTATGCAAGAGTTGATTGTCGGCGAAAGATTATTGACTTCGAATTACCCCAACAACCGGTTCTTATTTATAGAGGAGTTAAGCCTATGGCTACGATTCCTATGATCTCAGTGATGAAAGTCGAGAAGCTGATGCGTGATGGATGTGAAGCTAATTTATCCTTTGTAACCACGGACGAGGGAAGCAAGACAAAGTTATCAGAGGTACCAGTAGTACGAGATTTTCAAGAAGATTTCCCTGATGAGCTACCAGGATTACCTCCTCGAAGAGGATCGGAGTTTACTATTGAGTTACTACCTGGTACACAGCCTATCTCTAAGGCTCCTTATCGGATGGCACCTAATGAGCTAAAGGAATTGAAGGCCCAATTAGAAGAACTAATGGAGAAGGGTTATATCCGACCCAATTCATCCCCGTGGGGTGCACCAGTATTGTTCGTGAGAAAGAAAGATGGATCTTTGAGGTTATGTATTGACTATCGCCAATTGAACCAGGTAACAGTGAAGAATAAGTATCCCTTACCTCGAGTGGATGACTTGTTAGATCAGTTGAGAGGAGCTGAGGTATTCTCGAAGATAGATTTGAGATCAGGATACCATCAAGTGCGAGTTAGAGATGAGGATATTCAGAAGACTACTTTCAGGACTTGCTATGGACACTACGAGTTCGTGGTGATGCCGTTTGGGTTGACGAATGCCCCAGCCGTTTTCATGGATTTAATGAATCGAGTTCTACGTGAGTACCTAGATCGATTCATTATTATTTTCATTGACGATATTCTGGTATACTCACCTAATGTAGAGGAGCATACGGAGCATCTTACACTAGTTTTGCAGAGGCTTAAAGAGGAGCAACTATACGCCAAGTTCAGTAAGTGTGAGTTTTGGCTTACTCAGATTGGATTTCTAGGCCATGTGGTTTCTAAAAATGGAATTTCAGTGGATCCAGTCAAGACTAGAGCAGTTATGGAATGGCCGAGACCGACGACAGTGACAGAGATACGAAGTTTTCTAGGACTTGCAGGCTATTATAGGCGATTCATTGAGGGATTTGCTCGTTTATCTTCCCCTATGACTAAGCTAACAAGAAAAGGAGAGAAGTTTGAATGGAATGACGCGTGTGAACGTGCCTTCCAAGAATTGAAGCGAAAGTTAACTACTACACCAGTTTTAGCCATTCCAAGAAGTGGAGAGAAATACTCCATTTACAGCGATGCATCCCATTCAGGTTTGGGTTGCGTATTGATGCAAGAGGGTCGAGTTAATGCTTATGCCTCAAGGCAATTGAAGAAACACGAAGTGAACTACCCCACTCATGATTTAGAGTTGGCAGCGGTAGTATTTGCATTAAAAATATGGCAACACTATTTATATGGTGAGAAAGTTGAAATTTATATAGATCATAAGAGTTTACACTATCTTCTATCCCAGAAAGAATTAAACATGAGGCAGAGACGTTGGGTCGAGTTATTTAAAGATTTCGACTGTGAGATTCTATACCACCCAGGAAAGGCCAATGTAGTAGCCGATGCTTTGAGTCGGCGAGGAGCTTCTATGGCTACAATGATGGTTCAAGAATGGAAGTTATTGGAGCAATTGAGTGCTCTATCTATCTCAGCCCCAGAGGATAGTACAGTGATGAGATGCGCTTATATGAGGGTGCAACCCGAGTTATTTGATTTAATCAAGAACCAGCAATCAAAAGATGAAAAGTTGGCTCGAATTTTGGCAGATATCGAGAAATTTTCTCCTTTGGGATATACTCTACGGAGTGATGGTATACTTTTGTTTTAGGGACGCATTTGTATACCCGATGATGATCTTAAGCAAGAGATTTTAAATGAAGCACACAGGAGTCGTTATACTATCCATCCAGGTGTTGTAAAGATGTACCACGGCCTAAAGCGTCAGTATTGGTGGAGTGGTATGAAAAAAGATGTAGCCAATTATGTTTCACAGTGTTCAATATGCCAACAAGTTAAAGCAGAACATCAGAAACCCGCAGGTTTATTACTTCCATTACCTATTCCGGAGTGGAAGTGGGATAATATAGCTATGGATTTTGTGATGGGTTTACCCAGGACTACTAGGGGCTATGATGCTATATGGGTGATTGTTGATCGATTGACTAAATCAGCTCATTTTCTACCTATTAAGAAGACTTATCCATTGAACAGATTTGCCCGAATTTATATTGAGGAGATCGTGAAGTTGCACGGTGTCCCATCCAGCATTGTATCAGATCGAGATCCTCGTTTTACTTCTCATTTTTGGGGAGCTTTGCATGAGGCATTGGGATCTCAGTTGAAGTTTAGTACGGCATTTCATCCGCAGACTGATGGTCAGTCAGAGAGGACGATCAGAACTCTCGAGGATATGTTGAGAGCGTGTGTTCTAGATTTCCAAGGTAGTTTGGATGAGCACCTACCTTTGGTGGAATTTGCTTACAATAATAGTTTTCATTCAAGTATTGGAATGTCACCATACGAGGCTTTATATGGGCGACCATGTCGATCGCCAATATGTTGGGAAGAAATTGGAGATAGGGCTTTATTAGGTCCTGAAATTGTGGAGCAGACGACAGAGAAGATCCGAGCGATCAAAGCAAGAATGAAGACAGCACAAGACAGACAGAAGAGCTATGCAGACAAGCGACGACGAGACCTCGAGTTTGAGATGGGCGACCATGTTTGGTTAAGAGTCATGCCTATTAAGGGTGTGCGAAGATTTGGTGTAACAGGGAAGCTTAGTCCTCGTTACATTGGTCCATTTGAGATTCTAAGGCGGATAGGGACTTTGGCATATGAGTTAGCTTTGCCACCTCAGTTGTCCCATGTTCACAATGTGTTCCATGTTTTGATGTTGAGGAAGTATGTTCTAGATCCTCAGCATGTGATCGATTTCCAGGCTCTTGAAGTTAGGGAAGACGTATCTTATGAAGAAATGCCTATCAATATTCTAGAGCGTAAAGAGAAGACTTTGAGGAATCGATCAATTCCTCTTGTGAAAGTGCAATGGCAGCGACACTCGTCAGAAGAGGCGATGTGGGAATTGGAAGAAGAAATGAGGCGTCTTTACCCCTTATTGTTCGAGTAATCAAGTACGAATTTGGAGGACCAAATTCTTTTAAGGAGGGGAGAAATTGTAACGACCCGTTAGAGGGCCTAGTATTTATTGGAATTAGTTAATTAATTATAGTAGTAATTAATTAAGAGAATTCACCATTTAATTTTAATGTGGCAATTTAGAATATTTTTAGTTGAGAAAATAGCTTTTAAATAGCATTTAATTCTTTTTATATTATGGGAAATTAAATGCAAGGACTTGAAGGTCAATTAGCAATTTATGATTAGAATTTAATTGTTTAAATAAGAGTTATTATGGGATTAGGAGTCCATGTACGGGAAGGCTTGGGCTTAGGAGTCTCCAAGTTTCAATAGGAGATTGATAATGGGCTTTTGAGGGCCTCTCCATTAAGTATATATTGGCATAGGGTTCGGTTGTTTTGTTCACGCCGTGAGGAATTAGAGATCGCATAAGAGAAGAAGAGGCAGAGAGTTTGAAGAAGCTTTAACAGTGGGGTTGCGTAGGAGTTTTCTTGTTGCAATCGTTGATACGATCAGAGTTATTGTAAGGCAAGTATCCTATCTGTAATTCCTTTTATTACAGATTCATAATAGTTCTTCCTCAGTTGATTCCAGCGTTCCATTGAGTTCTCAAATTTATATCAGTTGCAGAATATATACATATATATATGTATACGTAGAACAGGGAGTGAATGAGGAAGTTATGTGGGATTCTTTCTAGTGAATCTTTTAAATATGATCTTCAAATCATATTAGTAGTGATCTCAGAATACCAAGACTAATTGATTTGGGCTCCTAGTTTAATCAGATGGTATGTTCAAGAATATGTATATAGATTCATGCGATATATCCATGTCCAGTGAGATATGATAAGCCATGAACAATTCTTTTCAGCGTTTTCTTTCATAAACTGTTGATTTAATACATCTTGATATTATTTTATATCGATTGGGATTGTTCTCCCAAGATTTCTTTTGGAATGGTGTAGTGATGCTAAGTTTTGATTCAAGATATGGTCTCTGTTATCGTAAGCTTCGTTTTGTATAAGTTTCCAGTCATTCGAATGAGCCTCTTTGTCATTCGAATGAGTTCAATGGTATCCGAATGAGTTTCCAGTGTTATCGTAAGTTTTTTCCCTTATATTGTGCCAGTCATTCGAATGGGTTCTTAGTCATTTGAATGAGTCATGTGTTATCGTATCATTCGTATGTGTTTTTGGTTTGTCATTCGAATGAGTTTCCTTGTCATTCGAATGAGTCCTTGAAGTTGTGAGTAAGCTGTTGCTTTGAATAGTCTAGCATTCGAATGAGCCTTTTTGTCATTCGAATGATCTGTGAGTAACCCATAAATTCATTCGAATAAGGTTACTGTTGCATTCGAATGAGTCGGTTTTTGCCAGTTCAGAAGTTGGAAAATTCCAAAATTGATTCGAATGAATTTGAGAGTCATTCGAATGAGTCCTTGATTAGATCTGTATAGCCTTTGTTAAATAGCATCTATCATTCGAATGAGTTCTTTTTCATTCGAATGAGTCTCTGTCATTCGAATGGGTTCTTTTTCATTCGAATGAGTCTCTGTCATTCGAATGAGTCTTCTACTATTCGAATGAACTTGCTGTAGTTCATTCTTTTTCATTCGAATAAGCTACTATTTCATTCGAATTGCTCCTTAAACTTTCTCAATCATCCGAATAACATCATATAGCACCCAGATGACTTCTAATAAATTCTTGAGGCAAGTCTCAAATTTATTTTAAACATTTAATTAATTAAATATTGAATTTTATGCCAAGATATGATAAAATCCAATATGCCATGCCTATACTCAGAAATTTAGGATCTTTGTATCTCAATAAACCTAGTAAAGATCGTATAACATGTTTAGCATTTATTCTGACATGTTCAGCATTATTTTTGTGAGATTACGTGCATACATAGTGTATGAGCATTGAGCATGACCTTATATGGAGCACTACATTTCGTGTGCTAGCATTTATGTGAGCATTACATTATGGGCGCCAGGCGGCTTGTCTGCGGGGATCCCACTAGTATCAGTTAGTTATATCTCAGTGATGAGATGCTCGCCTGATGTCGACCAGGGAGCTAGGGGTATACTATACTACCCATTCTATGTGCTTACAGTTTTTATGTTGCAGGTTCAGATTAGCCAGGTATGCTTTATAGTTATGTGGGCCTATGTGCCAAAGTTGCATACCTGCATTTATCTTACAATTTATGTGCATTACATTTTTAAATGCAAGCAGATAGTGTTTCACTCAATACAAGTTCAGTAAGTATTCATCAGTATCGATATTCTTCGATTCAGCTTCAGTTATTCTTTCTAGTTTATTTACTTGCTGAGCTTTGTAGCTCACCTTGTACTCTTCACCATTCCAGGTCCTAGCGGGGGAGTACCAGAGGTGGGGCCTAGCAGCAGTGTCCAGTAGTGTGTGTACGTGGAGCCGCACAAGACTAAAGATGTCTGGGAGTTGTTAGCTTTAGTGTCTTATCAGTTTAAGTTTGACTTATGTTTCAGTTGAGGGATTTTTCCTTAGATGTAGTTTATTGTTTCAGTTATTGTTGACTCAGAGTTTTATTTCAGTTGATTGAGTTGTTTATATTGGTATCAGATTTCAGTTATTAGTTAGTTTTATATTTTACTTTCCGTAGCACCTCCTCTCCGGCAGCTCTAGAAGAGGGGGGTGTTACAAAAAGAAATGCTAATTGGTCTTTCAAGCATTTAATGAGAGGCATGATTATATGGATTAAAGAAAATCCAAAAGAAAATGGTAAATGATCACCATTAATGCTTTGGAAAATATGGAGATTTTATTTAAATGAGAAAGACAACATTTATGTCTTTCAAGTGGTCTCTTATGTGATGGTGGAAATTAGTCTCATTAAATTAAATGGGAAGGAAATTAAATATGTCTCTCAAGGGTTAGGATCAAGTCTGTCAAAATAAATATATGAGAAAATGGCTAATTCTGGTATTGGAAGACTAAATTGATCCAAGGGTTAGGATCAAGTCTTGGAAAGGTGAAATATATCCAATGGCTTGGATTAAGTCTTGAAAATGGCATATAATGGTCTCATTTAAGTAAATGAGAAATAAATGAAAAATGCAAGAGATCTAATGGGTGAGATGCATTCTTGAGAAGAAGAATAAATCCAAGGGTGGGGATTTAAAGAGAGTAAATGGCATGGATTGCCAACATATTTAAAGTGTGTTTTCTCCTAGAGAGGAGACTTGTTTATTTTAATGAATGGTGGAGATTTAATTCTCCTAAAGCACATGGATTGTGCTTTTGGTGGAGATCCATTCTTGAAAATGGAAAAGAGTAGTATATAAAGGCAAGTGTGGAAGACTTGTCTCCCTTTTGGCCATTTGTAGAAAGAAAGAAAAAGAGAAGATGAAAGAAAGGAAAGAAGAAATGAGAAGAAAGGAAGAAGAAGAAGAGAAAGAAATCAAGGTAAGTGCATTCTTCTTTCTTTATTTAGTGTTCTTATATGCAAAGTAGTGAGTTCTTGTTTGAATGCCATCTTAGATGGGAGAAAATGAAGAAGAAAGCTCTCTTGAAATGAAGAGTTAAAGGTTCAAGAATGAGGTAAGGGATGGCCCCATGTGGAGGAGGCCTTGCATTGCATTGTAAGTAGGTTGCATAAACTTTTATGTATCTCTTTGTATGCTTTTATTGTTCATGAGACCTATGGCCATGGGGGTGGGAAAGAAGTGGTGGGTTGATGCGTCAAACCATGTTGGGTTGTGAGGATGGAATAACCTAACCATGCTTGCATGCATTTTCCATTGCATAGACTTGTTATGCTTGTATTTACTTTGCATATGCACCCTTACTGAGCTTTTGAGCTCATGAGGTTTTATCCACCCCTTGTAGGTTGTTCTTATGTTAAAAGAAAAAAAGGGAAAGTGGCAAGCTTATGGTGGGAAGCTCTTGGTGAATATTTCATTGTTGTTGTAAAGTTATGGCTTAAAGAAGCCTAGGGTTGTGGTATTTAATTTGTGGCTTGATGGCTTAGGGAAGCCTATTTATTGTAAGTGCTTCATGTGATGTAATTTAATGGTTTGCAATGGCTTTTGAAGGCCTAGAACCATGGATGTAATGTAACACCCCCTCTCCTAAAACTGCCCGAGAAGAGGTGCTATGGAAAATAAAATATAAAACTGACTGATAAACTGAAATCTGATACCAATGTGAATAACTCAATCAAATGAAATAAAACTCTGAGTCAACAAAATTGAAAACCATAAACATTGTCTAAGGGAAATCCCTCAACTAAAAAAAAAATATTAAACTGATACTAAATTGTCAAATGCTCTAAACTAACAAACTGATAAAACTCCCAGACGTCTTTGGTCTTGAGGGACTCCACGTACACACACTACTGGACACTACTGCTAGGCCCCACGTCTGGTACTCCCCCGCTAGGACCTAGAATGGTGAAGAGTACAAGGTGAGCTACAAAGCTCAGCAAGTGTAAAGTTGGAAAGAAATATTGAAGCTGAATCGAAGAATATCGACGCTGAAATAATTGAAATACTTGCTGAACTGATACTGGAGTAAAATACTTGATTTAATTGATGCTGATAAATAAATCTGATATAACTGGTTGCATTCATAAACATGTAATGCACATAAACTAAAATAAAATGCAAGTATGCAACTTTGGCCCAAGGCCCACATAAACTGATAACACATACCTGACTAATCTGAACCTACAAACAAAAAAAAACTGTAAGCATATACTGTGGGTAAAATATACCCCTAGCTCCCTGGTCGACCACAGGCGAGCAAACTAGTGGGATCCCCGCGGACAAAGTCGCCTGGCGCGCAACATGCAATGCTATGCACATCAAGATGCTGGCACACAATATGTCGTGCTCCATATAAACTCATGTTGAATGTTCATACAAGGATGTATGCACATAACTCACAAATAAATGCTGATCATGACATTTTAAATACTAGTCATGAAATAACTGTTGCTAAACTGATACTTTATGTATTTTTAAAATACATGATTTTATAAATTATGTTGAAACATAATTTATTTTAATTTATACTAATATTATTTTCAATAAAGGGAAAAAATACACTGTTTTTATTGAAAATAAAAGAATTTTAACTTCTAGAATTTAATTTTGAAGTTCTGCTAGGGGTATCCGAAAATATGGAATTCTGGACAGATTTGATATTCTTTTGTATCTTGGCCATAACTCTCTCTTCTAAACTCTGATTGAGCTGATTCAAATTTCTGTGGAAAGAAAAGAGGAAGACCTACAACTTTTATGTTTTAAAGTTTCCGAGATTCGGGCTCCATCAAGGTCAAAATTGGCCCGTAAGAGAATAAAACTTTCTGGAATGCTGGGTGGACAGATTGATACCCTTTCGTATTTTGGACAGACATCTCTCTTTTGAACTCAGATTGATATGATTCAAATTGGTATGGAAATAAAAGAGGAAGACCTACAACTTTCATGTTTTGTGTTTTTCAAGATTCGGGCTCCATCAAGGTCAAAATCGGCCCACAAGATAACAAAAACGTTCTGAAATAAACTCGAAATTGTGAATGAAATTACCAGAAATCGAAACTGATACTAATAGGGTATTTGGATGCTGGAATTTATCACCATTCGAAGAAATCTTGGGAAAAACAAGTCCCAATGAAGAAAGAATCATTATCATAGCAAATAAACAGATCAAAACTCGAAGAATCGATGATTCAACTCAATTGAAAAATCTGGTTTTCTGCCACTGTATGCATATATATATAAATATAAATTCTGTTTTCTTTGCTTTCTCATTAAAAGGAATCGAAACAATTGTTTGCTATTAATCCAAGATCACATAAGAACTGATATATATATCTAAACTGAATGAAGAAAGCTTGAGAATGGAATGGAAGAACTTGCCTTTTGATTTGATTAATCAACCAATGAAGACCAATGGATGAAACTTGAATGAACTCTAGGCTTCTTCAATTTCCTTTCTTTGTTCTTCACGGCCAAGATTTGAAGAATTTTCTTTTTGGCCAATTACATGCTATGCATATATATATATACACTAATAACAATAAACCTAATGGGCTAAAATAGGTTTAATTAATCCTAGGCCCATTAGACTTTATTTAAAACCTTCTCCTAACCTATTTAGGAGATTATTATTTAAATTATCTGATATTTGGATTTATTTAAATCCCATATATATATCACTTAATTAAATAATTAAGCAATAATATAAAATAACTAATGTTAAAAAGCCAAATAAGCCCTTACTCTTAATTCTCTTTAAAAATAAAGGAATTAATTCTATTTATCACTATTTTTCAATTAAAAATCTCTATTGCCAAATTAAATTAATTAATTGGAAAATATGTATTAAACTAAAAGTTAACTAATTGCATTAATTAATCACTGAAATAAATTGTTAATCTAGGACGGGTCGTTACATGTAATTTATTTGGAATAAATCATTGATCGGTGCTGTCGAACAACGATAGATCAGATGAAATATAGATTCGGATTTGCAATAAGGGTGCAACCCAAAGTCGTCTCCCAACGAACCTCAAACGGATCTGTCAAAACAAGACTAAACGAGGGGGGTTGTGATGAAAACTGAAATATGAACGTTCAAGAATAAAACAACGATGAAGTAAAACGTAACCCGCTACAAACCCTACCTCCTTACCACGGTAATCCTCTCATTTATGAAAACAATCTGTTTTGGTTTGTTTTCTTTTGATTTGAAAAACTCTTCTACAACCGTAAAAGGTTAAATCCAGTCGAGCAATCGCTCATACAAATATACCGTTTCTTTCTAATCAAAGCCTCAACCGAGTACGTCAATTAAAACCATCCAAAGATCATGCATGAATTCACACAATCGCATAAAAGAAACATACATAAACTTAGAGAAGGAAAGAAACAAAATCATTAATTAAAACAAGAAAATCAAGTTCCAAACCGGATTCAACAATATGACCGAGACTCAAACCGGGCAAGGGGTACAAGAATGTAGCAAATCACAAGCGAATTATCCTTCCATCTTCTTGGTTGAAATCGTGAGAATTCCCCCAAAATCGGCCACTTAATGTGCTTAAATAGAGCTTAGGGAGGAAACCCTAGGTTACCGCAACTTCAGAGCCGATTTCGAATAGGATAAAGAGCGTTCTGGGCTTTGGATCCTTCATCAAAATTGTAGATCAGGAAGATTATATGAATTTGGGATTTTAATTAACTTGATTTGGATATCTGACGCCCAAGTTATGGCCTTTTAAAGATTCAGCATATGTGCAGCTTTCCTAATTTGACCCAACTTTCTGGTCCCGACTTTGAAGCGATGTTTAGAGGCCCAAACGAACTTGGATTTAGACAAACCATACCATTCTAGAAATCCCAAGAAGTCCTCTATAATATCTCTGAAGATATCATTCACGTTCTGGGATTGTAACTGGGCCAAAAACTTGAAAGAAGCATAGAAGGTCAAATCTGTCAGCACACTTTTGCTTCTTTGTCTCCAATCTCCTTGTTTCCCTTCTTGCCATCAAAATTCCTCATGACCCAGGAAGCCCTAATCTGTTCAAAATAAGAAAAAATAGTGTGAAGCCCAATTCCTATAAAATAAAATAAAACAAAATCAAGATGAATAAAATGACACAACTAACGTGCAAAAAGACTAAATATGAGGGCTAAATAATATGAAAATATGCGCTCTATCAAATTCCCCCACACTTAGACTTTTGCACTCCTGGGAAAAACACTAGACCCTAACACTCAATAACAAAAAGATGGGGAATGGTGCAAAGTTACATGCGAGGCAAGTCTTCAAGAATTTAGCATTCAAATATCATCTCTCTTAAACTTCCAAGAAAACAAGTAGTAAATTCATTCAATAGGACAAATCAAAAGAAGCAGTCTCTCACAAGACAAGTGTATGCTCTCAAATCTCTCAAGAGGTGGTGGTAACTATTTCACTCAAATTCACCCAATCACAATTCCACTACCATAAGCTTGTTTATCTTCTCAATCTCCACTATCCATGTCACATACATACCACGAATCAAAAGGACTTTATTCAAGGGTTGTAATGTGGGGAAGAAAGAAATGGAAAGACAACAATGAAGGAAAACATGCCTTAGGTTGAGAAAACACTTCATGCAACTCTAAGATCAAGAGATAGAATTTCCAAGCATAGACATTATGAAAAACTTTGCATCTTTATTTGGTTGAGTGCGTTTTACGCTTCGTCTCAACTTTGCTTTCTTTTTTTCTCATCATCATTTTTTTTTCCGTAGAGGTGAGTGCATTTTACGCTCCTTCTCACCATTTTATCCTTTTTCTAGCTTTTCTTTTTTTCCGATAGATGCAAATGGCCTTTGGCCTTATGACTTGCTTTATGAATTCAATCTCTCTCTCTTGAATTCATTTAATGTCCTTTTCCTAAGATTGGAAGGCTCAAAAGGGACAAGCAAAGGGAAAACAATGGTTTTTTTTTTCTTTTTTCTTTTCTTTTTTAATTGGGTTAACCAAATGGTCGAATGGGTTTGAAAGAGAAGAATGCCTTAATCATATTTGGGTCGTGCATGGACAATTATAGCCTCAACCAAGAATCAAAACAAGTTCTAGAGTGGAGATCATGACAGGTGAATGCACACACAAGAAAGACAATAGGCTCAAAATCCTCACGGCTGTAGACTACCCAATCAATCTATCAAATCAAACTCATTGCCAAGTCACTTGAAATCAAGGAAGATAAGATTGAAGTTCTAATCATGTTGGGTTCTTTTAGACTTAATTGCTTAACTTGCATTTCCACGCAAAACAGACTCAACTAGACCCAAGGAAAAAGAAATATGAAAAGATAAAGAAAATGCTGCTAAAATAAGAATGATGCCCCCCCCCCCACACTTAGACTTTACATTGCCCTCAATGTAAACATGTAATTTCAATTAAGAATAGGACAAGTAAGTGTAAAAGATTAAGGAGAGAGAAACAGCCTGATGTATCAAATGGAGGCGGCATTGAGGAGATGCAGCTCCTCCACAATGTGCTCCTGAAAGTCCTCATGGAATGGCTTAAGGTGATGCCCGTTCACTATGAATTGCTTTGCATTGGACTCGTCCTTGATTGCAATTGCACCAAGAGAAAAACATGAGTAACTATGAAAGGACCAATCCAACGGGAACGTAACTTACCTGGCATCAACTTAAGGCGGGAATTGTATAGTAGGACTTTCTGAACGACTTGAAACTCCTTCCTCATGTTCATCTTGTCATGTGCAACCTTTGTTTTTGCCTTGTAGATCCTTGAGTTCTCATATGCTTCCAGTCGAATCTCTTCAAGTTCCTGGAGTTTGAGCTTCCTTTGGGACCCCGATTGACTGATGTCCATATTGCATTGCTTCACCGCCCAATATGCCTTATGCTCCATATCCACCGGCAAGTGACACGCTTTTCCAAAAACCAACCTGTAGGGGGACATGCCAATGGGAGTCTTGAATGCGGTACGGTAAGCCCATAATGCATCCTCCAATCTCTTGAACCAATCTTTCCTATTGGGCTGGACTGTCTTCTCCAATATGTGCTTGATCTCTTGAACCAGTCTATGGATGATAAGGAATCGCCACTTTGTGTATTACCCCATACTTACGAAGTAGGGTGTCCATCTTTCTATTGTAAAAGTGGGATCCTTGGTCGCTGATGATGGCCCTGGGCATGCCAAACCTGCAAAAGATGTGAGAACGAACAAAATCTGCAACCACAGAAGCATCATCAGTCCTGGTGGCTTTAGCTTCCACCCACTTAGAAACATAATCCACAGCTAATAGAATGTACACATAACCAAATGACACAGGAAATGGACCCATGAAGTCAATGCCCCAAACATCAAAGATTTCACAAAACAATAAGGGTTGTTGAGGCATTTCATTCCTACGTGATATAGTGCCTGTGTGTTGGCAACATGTACAATTCTTACAGAACTCATATGAATCCTTAAAGAGTGAAGGCCAATATAATCCAGAATCTAGGACTTTCCTAGCTATACGTTGGGCACCAAAGTGACCACCACATGCAAGTGTGTGACAAAATTTTAAGACAGAAGCAAACTCATGGTTAGGCACACATCTCCTGATGACCTGGTCACTACACATGCGCCACAGATATGGATCATCCCACACATAGTACATAGCCTGACTCTTAAATTTATTTAGTTGTTCTTTCTTAAGATATGCAGGTAATTCAGAAGCAACTAAATAGTTTACCAAATCAGCATATCAAGGCTCAGCACCATGAATGTGGTAGAGTAACTCATCTAGAAAATCATCTCTGATGGGTTGGGAGTCCATAACTATGGAATCTGAAGAAGGGATGCGACTGAGGTGATCGACTACCAAGTTCTCTACTCCACTTCTATCCTTGATCTCAATGTCAAATTCTTGGAGCAAAAGCATCCACCTTATCAAATGAGGTTTGGCATTAGGCTTCTTCAAGAGGTACCTAAGAGCTGCATGATCAGAAAAGACAATAACTTTAGAACCAAGTAAATAGGATCTAAATTTATCCAATGCAAAAACAATAGACAAGAGCTCTTTTTCCATAGTGGTATAATTAGCCTGTGCCGCATCCAATGTACGTGAAGCGTAGGCTATGACATGGGATTTCTTCTCTACACGTTGGGAAAGGATGGCACCCACTGCAAAGTTGGAGGCGTCGCACATCAACTCGAAGGGTAACTCCCAGTCGGGTGGCTGTATGATGGGTGGAGAAATCAATCAGCTCTTCAGTTCCTCAAATGCCCGCTTGCAGGGCTCATCGAAGTGGAAATTCACATCTTTCTGGAGTAGGTGGGAAAGTGGAAGTGCAACCTTGCTGAAATCCTTGATGAACCTCCGGTAGAATCCTGTATGTCCGAGGAAGGAACGCACCTCTCGTACAGAGGTGGGGTAAGGCAAAGAAGCAATAATATCAACTTTAGACCGATCCACTTCTATACCCTTCTTAGGCAGAACATGTCCTAAAACAATTCCTTGTTCTACCATGAAATGACATTTTTCAAAATTTAAAACAAGGTTCTTTTCAATGCACCTTTCTAGGACTCTACCCAAGCTAACCAAGCAATCATCAAAAGATGAGCCATAAACTGAAAAATCATCCATGAACACTTCCATGCAATCCTCTAGAAAATCTGAAAATATACTTACCATGCATCGCTGAAAGGTACCTGGAGCATTACAAAGACCAAATGGCATCCTCCTATAGGCAAATGTGCTGAAGGGACAGGTAAAGGTGGTCTTTTCCTGATCCTCCGGTGCTATGCAAATCTGAAAATATCCAGAGAAACCATCAAGAAAACAATAGTGTGACTTACCTGCCAGCCGCTCCAACATTTGGTCAATAAATGGGAGAGGGAAGTGATCCTTCTTCGTGGCGAGGTTGAGTCTCCTGTAATCAATGCACACTCTCCAACTATTTTGTACTCGCATCGGAACAAGCTCATTCCTCTCATAGGTACCACTGTGATGCCCGTCTTCTTAGGAACTACCTGCACTGGACTCACCCACTAGCTATCAGAGATAGGATAAATGATACCGACTGAGAGTAGTTTACTTACCTCTTTCTTTACCACATCCAGGATGGTGGGGTTGAGTCTCCTTTGGGGCTGTGTCACAGGTTTAGCTCCTTCCTCAAGATGAATCCTATGCATGCATATGGAAGGGCTAATCCTAGGTATGTCTGCCAATGTCCAACCTATGGCCTGCTTGTTCCTCTTTAGCACATCCAATAACCTTTTCTCTTGGTCAGGCTGCAAGTTATTGGCGATGATGACTGGCAGCTTCTCGCCATCCTCCAAGAATGCATACTTGAGATGCTCGTGCAAAGGCTTGCACTCAAGGGATGGTGGCTGCTGCAATGAAGGAACTAACCTGCTTGCCTTTATCTCAAGGGTATGTCTACCTGTTCAACATGGTTAGCAGAAACACTATCCTCCCTATGAGATGTATAAGAATCAGATTGTGTATGCTCAATATGAATATCAGAATCATGGCTATTCAAAAATGCAGCAATCTCAGAACATGCATCACATGGATCACTCTCATTACTACAATCAGGACAGATGAAGGAATCTGGAAGGTCATGAATAGTGGGGAATGCATCAATTAAATCATAAGACTTAGTGCATGCTTCATCCACCAACAATTGAATCAAGTTAACTTGCAAAGTGGAATGATCTTCAAGGGGACATTTCATGGCATCAAGTATGTTAAAATGAATGGTGCTACCAGCAAATTCCATGGAAAGTGTACCCTCATGCACATTGATGATAGTCCTTGCAGTTTTCAAAAATGGCCTACCTAATATAAGAGGTGCATGCTCATGCAAATTGTCATCTTCCATATTTAAAACATAAAAATCAGTAGGGAAGATACAATCCTTAACCTTAACCAGGACATCCTTTAAGACTCCAGAGGGGTAGGCTGTGCTTCTATTAGCTAGCTGGACAACCACTCCTATTGGCTTCAAAGGACCACACTGCAATGAAGCATAGATAGAGTTAGGCATAACATTAATGGATGCATCTAAATCTAGCAAAGCATTACTAAATTGCATGTCTCCTATAGTACAAGGAATGGAAAACGTCCCTGGATCTTTGCAGTTCCTTGGCATAGCAAGTTGTATGAGAGCTGAAACATTCCTCCCAAGGTTGACTTGTTCGTTCCCTCTTAATCTCCTTTTGTGCGTACACAAATCTTTGAGAAATTTTGTATACTTGGGGATCTGTCTGATGGATTCAAGTAGGGGTATATTGACTTTCACTTTCTGGAATGTCTCCAGAATCTCTTTATCTAATTCGGCCTCTGCTCTTTTCTTGTTTTGTGTTGCTCGATGTGGGAATGGCAGGGGCTGGTTGTTGGAAGACTCTCCTTGTTCTTGATAGCTGGAGTTGGGCTGCTTGGCTTCTTGGATTGAGGAGGGTTGCTGCTCATTGCTACCCTCTACATGCTGCTTCATATTTGATGATGGAGGGGTTGGGATGATCACTTCTTTCCCACTTCGAAGCATGATGGCACTAACATTACCCCTCGGATTGGCAACTGGTTGTGAAGGAAGCTGCCCCGAACCTTGACTCCTTAACTCATTGATGTTTGTTGCTAGCTGGCCTATTTGGGTCTCCAAATTTTGAATTGTGGTTTCTGTTTTTTGCTGAAATTGGAGTGTATTGGCTGCTAGTTGCTTAACAAGATCATCCAAGCTAGGTTCTGACTTGGGCCTTGGTGGGACATGGTTGCTGGAACTTGGACCTTGAGGATGATTTAATCTTTGTGGCTGCTGAAATTGTTGTTGTTGCAAGTTGTGATTCTGGTATGGATGCTACTGGAATGATTGGTTTGAAGACCCTCCATATCTGAAATTTAGGTGATCCCTCCATCCAGGATTATATGTGGCTGAGTATGGATCATACTTATGTTGTGGCTGGTGCTGAAACGGTCTTCCAGGGAAGATTCCATTCCATGATTCTGTGTTATCCTACAATTGTGGGCACTGATCAGTTACATGTGAAGATAATGAACAAATGCCACATACCTGTTGGGGCTAGTTTCGATCAAGGGCTAACTGGCGAACCATTAAAGTGAGTTCCTCCAGCCTATTTTCTATCCTCCTTTAGTCCATAGGTGCAGCAAAACCAACCTCATTGACAGTCTTCATGGGAGTGTTCAACCTGGTACCAAATTGTTGTGCATCTTGAGCCATCTTTGAAATTAAGTCCCGGGCTGCAGCTGGTGTCTTTTCCACTAAGGCTCCTCCAGATGCAGCATCCACTAAGTACCTGTCCATGGGGAGCAAGCCTTCATAAAAATATTGAATGAGGAGCTGGTCACTTATCTGATGATGAGGACAACTAGCAAACAGCTTCTTGAATCTCTCCCAATACTTATGCAAGCTTTCTCCATCTATCTGTCGAATGCCACAAATGTCCTTTTGGATGGCTGCTGTTCTGGAAGCAGGGAAGAACTTCTCCAAAAATATTCTCCTCAGGCCATCCCAATTGGTAATGGCAGCAGGTGGCAAGTAATACAGCCAGTCTTTGGCGGCTCCATCAAGAGAGAAAGGGAATGCCCTTAGCTTGATTTGTTCTTCATCAATCCCTTGCGGCCTCATGGTGGAGCATACCACATGAAACTCCTTCAAATGCTTGTGTGGATCTTCACCTGCAAGACCATGAAACTTAGGAAGCAAATGTATCAATCCAGATTTCAGTTCAAAGTTTGCCTCTAATTGGGGATACTGAATACACAAGGGTTGATAATGCACATCAGGGGCAGCCAATTCTCTAATAGTTCTGTTAGCATTATTCCCATTCTCATTGCCATTGTTTTCATTGGCGGCCATATTGATCAGCTTAGGTTGGAACTCAAACACAGTATCACAAACAATGGGAAAGACACTATTAGTCACTGCCCTATCTTAGGATCTAAATTCTCTTACTTGTCGCCTAAGGGTTCTATCAATTTTTGGATCTAAATCAATTAGGCCACCCTTAGATGATCTGGTCATGCATTAAATATCAACAAGAACAAAAACAAAACAAAACACACAAGGAAAAATCACATAAACACACCAAGAAAACACAAAATGGCCCAAAAAGTGGTCTAAACGTTGGAATTTGGACACCAAAAAATTAGGGCATTCCGAGATAGTCATCGGCGGTGAACAGTGCTGTTTATGGCAAAAAAAACAGAAAAGAGAAAAACCAAGAGCAGAACAGAAAAGAAGAACAAAGAAAACCAAAAAGGATGAACAAAGAAATAAAGGAACAGAGAAACAAAAGAAGAAACCAAAGAGAACAGAAAGAAAACACAAAGAACAGAAAACAGAAAAGAAGAAAACTGAAAAGAAAAACATAAAGAAGCAATAAAGAAACAAAAGACAGAAAACAAATCTTGTTATGGCAGAACAGATTGACGGTTCCCCAGTAACGGCGCCAAAATCTGATCGGTGCTATCGAACAACGATAGATTAAATGAAATATAGATTCGAATTTGCAATAAGGGTGCAACCCAAAGTCGTCTCCCAACGAACCTCAAACGGATCTGTCAAAACAAGACTAAATGAGGGGGGTTGTGATGAAAACCGAAATATAAACGTTCAAGAATGAAACAACGATGAAGTAAAATGCAACCCGCTACAAACCCTACCTCCTTACCACGGTAATCCTCATTTCATTTATGAAAACAATCTATTTTAGTTTGATTTTCTTTTGATTTGAAAAACTCTTCTATAACCGTAAAAGATTAAATCCAGTCGAGCAATCGCTCATACAAATATACCGTTTCTTTCTAATCAAAGCCTCAACTGAGTATGTCAATTAAAAGCATCCAAATATCATGCATGCATTCACACAATCGCATAAAAGAAACATACATAAACTTAGAGAAGGAAAGAAACAGAATCATCAATTAAAACAAGAAAATCGAGTTCCAAACCAGATTCAACAATATGACCGAGACTCAAACCAGGAAAGGGGTACAAGAATGTAGCGAATCACAAGCGAATTATCCTTCCATCTTCTTGGTTGAAATCGTGAGAATTCCCCCAAAATCGGCCACTTAATGTGCTTAAATAGAGCTTAGGGAGGAAACCCTAGGTTACCGCAACTTCAGAGCCGATTTCGAATAGGATAACGAGCGTTCTGGGCTTTTTCCCCTCATCAAAATTGTATATTAGGAAGAGTAGATGAATTTTGACTTTTAAATCACTTGATTTGGATATCTGACGCCCATGTTATGGCCTTTTAAAGATTCAGCATCTGTGTAGCTTTCCTAATTTGACCCAACTTTCTGGTCCCGACTTTGAAGCGATGTTTAGAGGCCCAAACGAACTTGGATTTGGACAAACCATACCATTACAGAAAGCCCAAGAAGTCCTCTACAATATCTCTGAAGACATTATTCACGTTCTGGGATTGTAACTGGGCCAAAAACTTGAAAGAAGCATAGAAGGTCAAATCTGTCAGCACACTTTTGCTTCTTTGTCTCCAATCTCCTTGTTTCCCTTCTTGCCATCAAAATTCCTCATGACCCAGGAAGCCCTAATCTGTTCAAAATAAGAAAAAATAGTGTGAAGCCCAATTCCTATAAAATAAAATAAAACAAAATCAAGATGAATAAAATGACACAACTAACGTGCAAAAAGACTAAATATGAGGGCTAAATAATATGAAAATATGCGCTCTATCAATCATGAGGTTGGAGAAATGAATTTTTGTTGTGAAAATAGGCTTGGGAATTGAAAATGGAGAGATTTTCAATGTATTTTTTTTTTAGTATTATTTCTAGAAAAATTTGGGTTTTAAAGGCCCAAGAAAAAAAAAAGAAAAAGAAGTGAAGGAGCAGAGGGGGGCAGCCAACAGCAGCTGTAGGGCCGCAGGGGGTGGCAGCGGGCGGCAGCGGCAGCCGGCGCGGGCTGGCAGCAGCAGCCGCAAGCGGCATGCGAGGCCAGCGCCCAGTGGGGCCCCGCTAGCCAATTTTTTTTAAGAAATTGGGATTTTTGGGGCATTTCTTAATTGATTTTGGGCCCCGGAGGAATTTTCAAAATAAAGGGATTTTTCGGGCATTTTGGAGAATAATGCCGAAATTTTGGAAAACCGAAAATTATGAGTTTTTTTCCCTCCTAAATTGGTAATAAATCAATGGTTTGATTTAAATGGTGATTTTCATCGAGCCCGGTAAAAATTCTCAAATGGAGAAAGAATTGAAATAAATAAGAAAATGGGTTGGGCATTTTCATGAGTTTTCTTTAATCAAATGCGGTGTGGTTGATGCCCAATTCTGCTAGTGAATCCTGGGGTTGAGGGAAGGGAAGGACGAGCCTAGTTCCCACCTAGGACGTTTCCTCTAGAAACATAGTCCACCTTTCACATAAGGTCGGGCAGGTGGACAATTCGGGTAATTGTTCACGAGTAACACCCGTAATTAGGAGCGGGGCATTACACTATGGATGAAGAAATGGCATCCCTTCTTGCAAATAGCACTTGGGAACTTGTTCCCAGACCAAAGGATCAAAAATTAATTCAATGTAAGTGGTTGTACAAACTAAAAGAGGGTATGTCACCCTCTGAATCAATTAAGTACAAGGCAAGGTTAGTTGCAAAGGGTTTCACCCAAAGAGAGGGAATATATTATAATGAAATATTTTTCCCAGTTGTCAAGTTCAAAACTATTCATTTAATGCTAGCTGTTACTGTTCATTTTGACTTAGAATTCGAACAACTAGATGTTAAGATTGCCTTCCTGCATGGTGACTTGGAAGAATAGATTTATATGGTACAGCCAGTGGGGTACTCTGACCCCACTAAACCTCAGCATGTCTGTTTATTAAAGAAATCTTTGTACGGCCTAAAACAGTTACCTAGACAATGGTATAAGAAATTTGACCAATTTGTGTCCGAAATTGGCTTTGTGAGAAGCCAATATGATAATTGCTTTTATTTCACCATTTCTGATATTCCTATTTATTTGCTACTATATATAGATGATATACTGTTAATTAGCAAATCCAAGTCTAAAATCAGTGAATTAAAATCTATCTTAAATATGAAATTTGACATGAAAGACTTAGGGCATGCTAAGAAAATCATAGGAATGAAAATAGAAAGAAAAGAAGCAACTTCAGCTTAAAAATACTGCAACATGATTACTTGCTAAAGGCTGTGAAAAGATTTGGTATGAATAATTGTAAAGCTATTTCGATTCCCTTAGCTGGTCATTTCTTGCTCTCAAAAGCTCAGTGTCAGTAACGCCCTGCTCCCACTTACGGGTGTTACTCGTGAACAATTACCCGAATTGTCCACCTGCCCAGCCTTAGGTGAAGGGTGGACCATGTTTCCAGAGGAAACACCCTAGGTGGGACTAGGCTCGTCCTTCCCTCCCCTCAACCCCAGGATTCACTAGCAGAATTGGGCTTCAACCATACCGCATTTGATTAAAGAAAACTTATGAAAATGCCCAACTGCCATTTTCTTATTTATTTCAATTCTTTCTTCATTTGAGAATTTTTACCGGGCTCCATGAAAATCACAATTTAAATCAATCCATTGATAGATCACCAATTTTGGAGGAAAAACTCATCATTTTTAATTTTTCCAAAATTTCGGCATTATTCTCCAAAATGCCCGAAAAATCCCTTTGTTTTTGAAAATTCCTCTGAGGCCCAAATTCAATTAAGAAATGCCCCAAAATTTTCCAAAAATTCTAATGTTTAAAAAAAAATTGGCTGACGGGGCCCGCTGGCACGCCTGGGCCCGCACGGGGCCCCATGGGACGTTGCAGCCCTGCCTGCGAGGCCGCATGCCCGCCCATCTGCACGCGGCCGTAGCCACCTACGCACGTGGCCGCCCTTGCAGCCCTGCCTGCGCGCGGGGCTGCTGCTGCCCCTGCTGCAGCGTCCCCCTGCTGCAGCCACTACTGCAACTTCATTCTCTCTCTCTTTGTTTTTTTTCCTTCTTGGGCCATTAAACCCAATTTTTTCCAGAAATTTAAAATAAATAAAATACCTCACTTTCCTTCAAATTTTCCTTTATTTCTCCAACAAAATCCTTTTATTTTACATCTTGGTTGCTTCTCACAACACACCTGACAATGAGACTTACACCACAACTTAGGCTTCAACATGCCATAAGCCAACATCTCATCTTAAAATAAAATCAAATACTCCCAAGAGATGAAATACACACATGATCTTAGGCTTTAACAAGTCATTAACAATCAAATAAATTTACATCTCATAACTCAAACACAATAACATAGGCTTCCATAAGCCATAGCATACACTTGAATCTTCTTTCCAAGCTTCCACATGTCATTCCACCATTTCCTTTACTTTACCATGCTTTCACAACCTACATGTGAGGGTAAAAACCTCATGAGCTATTAAGCTCAATAAGGGTGCAATGCCAAATAAATATGAACATAACAAGATTATATGATGCCAAATGCATGCAAGTGTGGGTAGGTTTCTTTGCCCTCACAACCCTCTAAGGTTAGAGGCATCAACCCACCATTTCAACCATGTTCCCAAACTAACCTATGGCCATAAGTCTCATGAACATAAAAGAACATGCCAAATGCAACATATACATTTATGAAACATATTTACAACTCATTGCAAGGCCACCCTCCCATGGGGCTATCCCTTACCTCATTCTTCTCTTTGAATCTTTAAATCCTACTTTCAAGAGAGCTTCCATCTTCATTTCCTGCCATCTAAGATGGCATTCAAACAAGGAATTCACTCACTTTGTATTCAAGATCACTAATTAAAGAGAAGAAGAATGCACTTACCTTGATTTCTTCTCTTCTTCTTCACTTTTTCTTCCATGGGAGACTTTCTTATCTCCCTTTCTTTCTTTCCTTCTTCATTTCTTTCTCCAAATGGCCAAAGGAAACCAAGACATTCTCACTTGCCATTTTATACTAGTTTTCCATATTTCAAGAATAAATCCTAGCCATTGGATTTATTTGGTGAGAATAAATCCTCACCCTCCAAACTAACTCAATCCATGGCATTTAATCTTGCTTAAAATCCACCATTGGATCTTTTCTCACTTTACAAGACAACATTTTAGCCATCCAAAGGAAGCACAATCCATGTGCTTTGCTAGGTTTTAATCCTAGCCTTTGATTTAATTTGGAGATTAAATCTCCACCTTCCAATCATTTCTCTTTAAAATCTCTCCACCCATTTTGTAATCCATGCCAACTTCCATGATTTAATGGCAACCCTTGGATCACTTTCCCAATTCAAGAATTAATCTCATCCTTTGAAATATCATTTCTTTCCCATTTAAATTAATGGGACTATTTTCATAACCATCACACTTTAGAGACATAAATAATTTCTTTCCCATTTAATTTAATGGGACCATTTTCACGATCACATGAGAGACCCCTTTGAAAGACATAAATGCTTTCTTTCTCATTTAAATAAATCTCATGTTTTCCAAGGCATTAATGGTGACCAATTTCATTTCTTTTGGATTTTTATTTTAAATCCAACACCATTATGCCTCTCTTAAATGCTTACAAGACCAATTATCATTTTTTTTGCATTTAATTAATTCATTCTCCAACTCATAATTCCACACACATATATATATATATGCACCACATTTCTAATATATATATTTTTCTCAAATTTCCAAGATTATGCCAAGTGTCACTCTAAGACACAAACTTGGCTTCTAATTCTTGATCTTGGTCATCCATGTGGAAATACCACATCAATTCACCATTTTAGGAAAAATTAATTATTCTCCTCAAATAATTTAATATCCACCATTTTCCCTATTTTTCATAATTAAATTCCTTTATGGAATCACTCCAAATTACCAAAATTCTCATTTCATGAATTAGTAATCCCATATCTCCACATAAATACCAATTTGGGATTTTTATTCACTTGCTCACCTAATTTCACATAGGAATTATCTCTAATTTATCAAAATACCCTTTTTATTGGATTCCACTATCCAAATTACCAAAATACCCCTTTCATAGGGTACCCTCAATCTCAAGGATCGAGCACATTCTCAAGGGCATTTTGGGAAGTTTTCTTACTCTCTCATCCTCTTAACACCAGTTACACCGGGTGTTACAGTGTCCCACTTCAAATTCTGAAATCATTAAAATGGAAAATGTACCCTATGCAAAAGCCATAGGAACTATTATGTATTCTATGATTAGTACCAAACCTGACCTTGCTTATTGAATTTCCTTATTAAGTAGATACATGTTAAACCCTGGAAAACCTGATTGGGACGCCTTAAAATACCTGTTTAGATATATAAATGGTTCTTTTGATATTAGTTTGTGTTATAAAAGAAGATATGATAATCTTGATCTAGTAGGGTATGTAGATTCAGATTTTGCAAGTGACAAAGACTCCAGGAAATCCACTACAGCTTACTTCTTCACAATAGGAGGTAACTACATCAGCTGGAAGTCACAGTTGTAGCCTTTGGTTGTAGACATTCCACTGAAGCAGAATATGTGGCAATCACTGATGCCTTTAAAGAAGCCACATGGCTTCAAGGCCTTCTGAAGGAAATCAATTTGCTTCAAAGCAAGGTGGTGGTGTTCTCAGATAGTCAAAGTGCTATCCATCTCTATAAAAATTTGGTATATCATGAGAGGTCTAAGAACATTGAGGTGAAGTTTCATTTTGTTCGAGAACTAGTAGCAAATGGAACTGTGATGATTAAAAAGGTTTCTACTGAGGAAAATCTAGCTGATGTGGGAACCAAGATCTTGACTGCAACCAAGTTCAAGCTTTGCTTGAATCTGCTGCACATTGATGTCGGTTGATCCTTCAACTGTCTAGAGCGATGATGGTAAGAAATGGAAGCATGCTGCACTATGTTCTGAACTATGTTCTGAGTATTGGGTTCATTCTCCCCTTGATGCTTCAAGGTGGAGATTGTTGAGGGTGAAGCATCAAAACACTGTCGTCTTGTTGGAGGGCATTTTGGCAACCTTAGTAGTCCACGTGGATGGCTGATGGACAGCCATCTTGCAACCATTAAGGATCCTTCTCTGATACCCGACGCCCCTTGATTGTCCTTGCTCTGCCCGATGTCCCTCATGCTTGTCCTCTCTTCCTTTGCTGTTAATCGTGTTCTACGATTAACTTATGGCCATCGATGCTACCTTTATCAATCTCAATCCTAGCCACTCAACTCTCATATAAATGGTACAGTGGCTCGGGATGGTAAAAATGACGGAGATATTGCAGAAAGAAAAGAGGAAGAAGGGATATTGATCGCTGTGGGGTTTCTTTGAGCAAGCTCTATTTTTGATATGTAAAGATTCCTTTCTCGTTGTAATCTTTGGTTCTTAGGTTTGCTTCTAATCTATATTTGGTGATTATGAGGCTATTTTTGTTAGAAGAACCACTGATGTACAGTCGACTTGTTTGTAATCTTGTAACCCTACTCGATATAATGCAGTGAGCTCTTTCTTACTAAGCTCAACGTGGAAGTAGCCCTTTGGGTGAACCACGGTAAAAATTTCTGGTGTCCTCTTCTTATTCTCTGTTCATTTTCATCCTTTTAGGTTTACGTTTTTGATTGCTCGTGGTTACTGATAAGTGTCTTTTATACACTTATTTTGGTTTATAAACTTAGCATTTATACATTCAATGAGCATGATTTCTACTTGATTTGGTTCTATATATGATTATGTAGATGTGGAGCACGTGTTAAAGCGGACATGGAGCAAAAAGAGTGATTTTGGTGCATAATGGGAGTGAAATGAAGCTTGGAGGCATGGTCGGGTTTCGAATTAAAAGAAAGCAAAAGAGTATCGAGAGCAAGAAGTTGAAGATGATAAAGCAAGAGGCTAAAGAAGAAGGCTAGCGGTCTTACAGCGGAATGCATACCGCTGTAGCATCGCTATAAGGTTTAGTTTCTGGAGCTCACGATCTTACAGCGGAATGCATACCGCTGTAGGACCGCTTTAGGAATTGCTTTCTGGAGCTCACGGTCCTCTAGCAGAATGCATACCGCTGTAGGACCGCTTTAGGAATTACTTTCTGGAGCTCATGGGTCTGCAGCAACAAGCATACCGCGGTAGGATCGTGGTAGGGTTCAAAGCTTCGTGAAAAGGCCGTTTTAAGCCCGTTTCAATCCAAATAAAAGAGAAATAGACTCCTTCAACGTATAGGACTTTGATAACCTAAAGAGGACTATATAAAGACTTATTCTTCGGAGATTTGAGGGAGTCCTTTGGGGAGAGAAGAGAAGCGGATGGAAGATTGAACATTACTCTTTGGTTGTATTTTTCTTTTCTTTCTCAATTCTTTGCTATGGATTCCAACTATTTTCCTTTTCTTTTGATTGAGAGCATGCATAGCTAAGTTTTTATAACTAGGGTGAATGATGAAACCTCGACTTCTAATGGTTTGATTTAAAGTTATTCGATTTGCTATTTTCTTATCCATTCGGGTTGATTGTTTGTTATGTTCATGATGTTGTTTTGATGCTTGATCACCATTGGAACATATCTGTGATTTGTATTGCTTTCGAGAGATTCTGTAATACCCGGTATTAAATAATAAGAGAATTTTTGAGGATATGGGTCAAAACGATATCTAGCAAAGTTTCGGGCCAAAATGCAATATTCGAAACTTAAACGAAAGACGAATGACCAAGTTAAGATAAGCCAATTGAGGAAAAATGGCACAATTAGATGATATTTGATGAAATTAGGGATTTTCAAAGGTTTGAAGTCAAAAGCACGCAATTAGGAGAGTTCAGGCAAAAGTGCAGTTTTTGCAAAATGTTAGTGGGAGGTCGAATCAACGAATTTTTCAGAAAATCCAAGAGGAAATGGAAAATATAGGACTTGAGGGTCATAGTGGTATATTTAGCAAGATAAGGGACTCAAAGAAAAGGGTCAAAATGTCAAATAAACAAAATAGGGGGTGAAAATGCAAATTTGGAAAATTGCACAATGGGAACACGACCGCCGCACATAGGCCGCCGGCCAGCCGCCTCTGGACGTCGAGAAGCTCACCTAAGGGTGCTAGGACGAGCTCCAGGTGATGATGAAGCTTCAGGGAGTGGCCATTGGCCGAGCACGACGGCGACGTGACCGGAAATGATGGCAGAAATTTTCTCCGATTTGGCCGAATCTTTCGAGGGATCTAGAGCTTGATTTGTTGTTTTTCGATTGGTTTAGAGGCTAGATTTGGGCTAAAGGGATGAGGACGAGCAAGATAGGGTGAGTAATCGGGTAAAAATCGAGTATAAAAGGGAGGTTTCGGCCGAGGGTTTCAAAAAACGAAATCGCTTAAATTCTTGTGTGTTTTGCTTGAATCGAGCTTGAGGGATAAGGGGATTTTGTTCTTAGTGTTCTAAGGATCGTTTCTGGAGCATTTGGGATCGTTTGGTGTAGAAATGGAGAGGTTTTGAAGCTTTGCCGAAAAATCGAACCCGCCACCGCCGCGACCTGCAACTCGCTTTTAATCCTATCTCTGGCAACTTTTTCCGACGAAAAATGGTACCATTGAGGTCGCCTTGAGGAGCTCTATAAGCCCCTATAAGAATTTAGGGTTTTGGACATCGCCGGAATCGGAGAAGACGACCGGAGAAGAAGACTGTGCGGCGGCGCGTGAGTCCCACTCGCAGGACTCCGGGGTGGCACGTGAGGGCGCGTGAGGTACTGTTTTGATGTGTTTTTAATTTCAGAATTTAGGTTAAATTATTTTAGGAATTATCATGGAAGAATATTTTGAAAAAAATGATGTTTGGTATTTTTAATGGATTTCCGAAGGTATAAGTGTTTAAAAATTAAATAAAAATAGAGAAAATTATGGAAAAAATAGAATTTTAATTCCAAAGGTATTAAATGGTGAAATAGGAGTTAATTGGGTCACTGGAAGAGGATTTACTCAGTTTTCGAGGTGTGGCATGTTTTTCGAGGCGAAATCCAGACTTTTCCGAATTGAGGTGAGTGGTTTGATTCTAGCTTATCCTTGCCTTAAAAGTGTTTTTAGGGTACTTTGGCGAGTTCTAGTGAGAAATTTTACCCTCCTAGGCTTAGCTTATTTACTTATGTTCGCTGTGTCGATAATCACTACAATGCATTAACTATTTATTTTTAAAATGTTGGTGCATGGCGTGTAAATTTTCATATCATGAGGAGCCATGTTTAATCGCATCATTGGGTCTGTGTGGGGCGATGTGGGGTCTACTTGAGATTGGGATAATGCTAATCTAGGTGAACGGGTGTCACACTGGGGTACTCGAGGGAATAATGTTAAACCAGGTGAACGGGTGTCACGACGGTGCACCCGAGGGATTAACATTGGACCAGGTGAACGTGTGCCACAGTGAGGCATTCGAGGGATTAAGCATGTCAAGGTGATATCTCGAGTTAGACGTGTCTTGCATTTGTCGTATAGTATGCCATGCTCGTATGTCTTTCATGCATTGTATAACTGCTTCTTACCTTCACTTAGATGGTTTATCATCTAACATGGGTTATGCCCCTGGAACATTCAACGTTCTAGTCAGGGATAGCAGCGAGGTCGAGGACACGACTGAGGAGCCAGTGCTGTATGTTTGATAGTTGTTGGTGTTATGTTATTTTGGAAACATTAATGTTAAATATATACCGCTTGATGATGTTGTAATAATTAGTATTGGTATTGTATTCATATGGTGGTATGGGAACAATTCGAGTGTAACACGTGGTAGGCCACGTCATTTTGATTAATTAAGTATTCCGCTGTGTTTATATTGTCTCGTTCGGTTGAGGTTATGTTATTATTAACTAAATGAGTAAGACTGGAACTCTCGGGGTTTTCATCTGCATGTGAAGATTGTGCTCACAGGCGCCGCGAGTATCAGAGTTGGTGTAAATAAAAAAATAAAGAAACCCCAGGAATTTCCTTATAGTAACACGCCTGTATAAGGGCGGGGTGTTACAATTGGTATCAGAGCCCTAGGTTAAAACCCTAGGATGGTTAGGCTAGGTTATTGAACTTAGCACGGTTAGATTTGTTAACATGGAATAGGAACATGGATTTTTAGGTAACATATGAAAACTTTAGGAAACACTTGTTTGAGGTTTTTGAGAAAATCTTTGTGTAATGTTAGTAGAAAATGGTGGACCAAGTACTGCTGTCACACTGGGCAAATAGGATTGAAGCTCGGGGGAACCCGTAGGATGAGGACATGAATGTATTTCTGCTTGCAATGGAAGAAATCATAGATGATGTGCCCCCCAGCTACCGACAGTTGGTAGATTTATCAGAGTTTCAGATCGGCTTCCTTATTGACCAGTTTGAGGGAGAGTGGAAAACTTTTGCGCAGTGGTTGTGGCAAGACTGGGAGGATGACACTCTACGTGAGTTTTGTGCAAGAATGAGGAACGAGCATTAAGATCTACTTGGAGACGTTATGGATGAGGAGGAACAAGCAGAGATTGCTGCAAACCTCGCAAATGAGGGCATAGATATTAGCTCTGATGAGGAATCAGATGAGGAGACTCAGGAAGTCCAAGATGACGACGAAGGACCCCCGGTGGCGTCCGACAGTGATGGAGACCACAAAGAGTCCTGGATCTGGAGGCCAAAGAACTACTGAGCAAGGCCGAAGAAGTAACCGAAGAAAGAAGGGATATGTAGATATAAAATAAGATGTTATGTCTATTTCTTTTCAGTAGTACTAAGTTGTTCTGTTTGTGGGATAATATAAAGAAATAAAACTGTCCCTTTGTATAGAAACAATTTTGTCTTGTGCATAATTTATTTCTGTGATTCACTTCAGATGGTGAACACACGAAGACTTCGAAACGCAGCCCATGCCGAAAGTGGGAGGAGAGAAGAAGATAATCCTGAAGATATGGGTGATCACAGGAATCACACAGGAGGAAATCGAAGATATGTCGGAGAATCAAGCTCCAGTGAAGACCGGTTTGAGCGAATGGAGCGATTTTTGGAAAATATACTGACATACGTGAGTCGAGAGGAGCCTACTCGGCACACGACCACGGCTTTGGAGCGATACCGACATTTGAGATCCCTTGTGTTCAAAGGAAGGACTGGCGATGATCCTAGCGCAGCCGAGTACTGGCTAGAGCAGACCGAGAAACTACTTCAGCATCTCCAATGTAGTGAAGAGGAAAAAGTGAGGTGTGCAACCTACACGCTGGAGGAAGAAGCAGGCCGATGGTGGCAGTCTACCGAGCGTTCATTAACAAGGTCTCAACAGGAACGTGAATCTGAGAACGAGGATGCACCAATGTATACTTGGGCGGTATTCAAGGAAGAGTTTAACGCCAAGTACTTTTCTAAGAGTTGGAAGGAAGAAAGAATCTGGGAATTTATGAGGCTTAAGCAGACGGGTGAGATGACTGTGAATCAATATGATAATCGGTTCATTCAACTGATTAAGTACGTGCCCATGTACGAGACTGACGAGAGTCAGAAGGCACAAAAGTTTGTTTTAGGATTACAAGAACATCTCCAGCAAGTTCTGAGTGGATGGGACATTGAAACTTACAAAGAAGCATTACACCGAGCTTTGACCATTGAGAGAAATCTGACACGAGCCAAGATCATCAAGACAGAGGAAGGAAGTAAAAGTGGTAAAACAGGCAGTCCGACGACTCAGTCAAGGGATGACGGGAAATGCCCTCGATGTAGGAGAAAACACCCTGGGAAGAGGTGTGTCTTGAGGTGCTATGGATGCAGCGAAGAAGGTCACATCGGGAGAAACTTCCCAAAGATCAAAGCAACACCCCAGGTTGGGTATCAGGGAAAGGTGGTGTGTTACAGTTGTGGTCAACCGGAGCATATCTCGCGCGATTGCTCAAAAAGACAAAAGACGAAACCACCGAGTGGAAGTACACAAAATGTTCGTCCAGGTCGAGTGTACAACCTGACTTGTGAGGACGCTGAGGCCGATCCTGCAGTTATTGAAGGTACACTGTTCTTCTCGAATATTCCAGTTCATGCTTTAATAGATCCAGGTGCTACGCATTCATTCGTGTCGCATGCGTCAGTAGAAAGTTTACAATTAGAACCTAGGGAATTGGGTTATCAAATGGTAATAGCCACTCCTATGGGTTCAACTTTAAGAACTGCGGTAGGGTGCCGCGAGTGTATTTTTAGTATGGGATCAGAAAACTTCAAGATCGATTTAGTAGTGTTAGACATTCAAGATTTCGACATAATTATCGGAATGGATTTCCTATCACTTCAAGAAGCCAAAATAGATTGTAAGAGTAAGACCGTAAGCATACCCAAGCTTAACGGAGAGTGGACTGTGTTCCAGGGTCAAAGTAGGAAGAATAAGAGAGAAAATGGCATTACTTTGCATACGCTGCAGTCAGCCAAACCCGAATCAGGAAAGAAAAGTCTCGAATTGGAGTCAGTGAGGGTTGTGAATGAGTATCCTGAGGTGTTTCCCGAGGAATTACCAGGATTACCTCCTCTAAGAGAAATCGAATTTTCGATAGATCTTGTACCAAGTACACAGCCAATATCCATACCTCCGTACAAGATGGCCCCTGCTGAGATGAAGGAATTGAAGGAGCAATTACAAGACTTGACCGACAAAGGATTTATCAGACCAAGTGTGTCACCCTGGGGAGCTCCGATATTGTTCGTGAAAAAGAAAGATGGTACCTTACGTATGTGTACTGACTACCGACAGTTAAACAAGGTAACCATAAAGAATAAGTACCCTTTGCCTAGGATTGAGGAATTGTTTGACCAACTTCAAGGAGCTAGAGTATTTTCTAAGATAGATCTTCGGTCAGGGTACTATCAAATGAAGATCAAACCAGAAGATGTACCCAAGACTGCATTTCGGTCACGGTATGGTCACTACGAGTATCTAGTGATGCCGTTTGGATTGACCAATGCACCTGCTGCATTTATGGATTTAATGAACCGAACTTTTAGGCCTTACCTGGACAAGTTCGTGATAGTGTTCATAGATGACATTTTGATATACTCTACAAGTGAGATTGATCATGAAGAACATTTAAGGATAGTCTTGCAGACTTTAAAGGACCATAAGTTATAAGCCAAATTCTCGAAGTGTGAATTTTGGCTTACTCAAGTGGCATTTCTTGGACATATAATTTCTGCAGAAGGTATAGCTGTCGATCCAGCAAAGATAGAAGCAGTTCAAAAGTGGCAAGCACCTAAGACCATTGGGGAAATCCGAAGTTTTCTTGGACTAGCAGGGTACTACAGAAGATTTGTAGAAGGATTTTCAAAGATATCTGCTCCACTTACTCGATTGACGCAGAAAGAAGTAAAATTTGAATGGAGTGATAAATGTGAGCAACGTTTTCAGGAACTTAAGGCACGATTGACTACGGCACCGATTTTAGCAATGCCGACTGAGTCAGGAAAGTTTGTGGTGTATAGTGATGCTTCTGGGATAGGGTTGGGGTGTGTCTTAATGCAAGATGAGAAAGTAGTTGCTTACGGATCTCGGCAATTGAAGAGACATGAGCAAAACTACCCAACTCACGACTTGGAATTAGCAGCCATAATTTACGCTTTGAAGTTGTGGAGGCATTACCTTTATGGAGTACAATTTGAAATTTTTACGGATCATAAGAGTTTGAAGTACATATTTTCTCAGAAGGAATTAAACATGAAACAAAGAAGATGGATGGAGTACTTAAAAGACTACGATTGTACCATTTCCTATCATCCAGGGAAGGCTAACATAGTTGCAGACGCTCTTAGCCGAAGAAGCTCTGAGATTGTGGCTAACATGATGATCGAGGAATTTAGTCACCTGACAGTAGGTGTTAAGCCTAAACCAATCAAGGGATATTTGGCAAATTTGACGATTCAACCTGATGTGGTAAATCAAATCAGACTAGCTCTTCAAACAGACACAAGAAGAAGTCAGTGGATAGACGAGAACGATCAAGTTAAGGCACCTGAATTTAGTTACCGTGATGGTATACTTCGATTTCAGGGAAGAACCTACGTACCAAGGGATCAAGATCTAAGACAAGTTATCGTGGGAGAAGCTCATCGGGCAAGATACACAGTACATCCAGGATCCACAAAAATGTATAAGGATCTTAGGGAAATTTATTGGTGGCCAGGAATGAAAAAGGACGTGGCACGGTACGTGGCACAATGCGATACCTGTCAACGTATCAAAATTGAGCATCAGCGACCGGGAGGAAAATTACAACCATTGGACATTCCCGAGTGGAAATGGGATCACGTCACTATGGATTTTGTGACCAATTTACCTCAAGGTCCCAAAGGAAACGATGCTATTTGGGTAATAGTGGATCGACTGACCAAGTCGGCACATTTCTTGCCTATTAAGATAGGACAACCGACTCACACTCTGGCTCAGCTGTACATTGAGGAAATAGTACGATTACATGGAATACCCGCAAGTATAGTGTTAGATCGGGACCCACGATTTACATCACGATTTTGGGAAAGTTTCCACAAGTGTATGGGAACACAGTTAAAGCTCAGTACAGCTTATCACCCTCAGACTGACGGACAGTCCGAGCGGACAATTCAAACACTCGAGGACATGTTGAGGGCATGTATTTTGGAATTATCAGGAAGTTGGGAGAAACATCTACCGTTGGTAGAATTTGCCTACAACAACGGGCACCACAGCAGCATTGGAATGGCTCCTTACGAGGCATTATATGGACGAAGATGCAGAACACCGCTCTGTTGGGTAGAAACTGGAGAGGTAGGATTAATTGGACCTGAGATTGTTCAGACTACTACCGAGAAGATTAAGCAAATACAGGAGAAAATGAGGACAAGTCAAAGTCGTCAGAAATCGTACGCTGATCGACGAAGGCGAAACCTGGAATTTTTGGTCGGTGACAAGGTATACTTGAAAGTCTCTCCATTTAAGTCCGTAATTCGAGGAAAAAGAAAAGGGAAATTAAGCCCAAGATACATAGGACCCTATGAAGTTCTGGAGAAAATTGGACTAGTGGCTTACAGATTAGCTTTACCTGTGGCATTATCAAACATCCACAACGTGTTTCATGTGTCTCAACTACAGAAACATGAGCCAGACCCTACGCAGGTACTTCGGAAAGAGACCATTGAGATACGAAATGATCTAACGTACCCTGAGGAACCAGTTCGAATCCTAGATCAAAGGGATCAAGTCTTAAGGAACAAAGTTATTCCCTTAGTAAAGGTACTATGGGGCAATCATGACGAAGAAGAGGCAACTTGGGAACGCGAAGAAGAGGTGAAGATTTCTTTTCCGCATTTATTTTGATATTGTAAATTAGTAATTTCGAGGACGAAATTTCTTTTTAGAAGGGGAGGATGTAATACCCGGTATTAAATAATAAGAGAATTTTTGAGGATATGGGTCAAAACGATATCTAGCAAAGTTTCGGGCCAAAATGCAATATTCAAAACTTAAATGAAAGACGAATGACCAAGTTAAGATAAGCCAATTGAGGAAAAATGGCGCAATTAGATGATATTTGATAAAATTAGGGATTTTCAAAGGTTTGAAGTCAAAAGCACGCAATTAGGAGAGTTCGGGCAAAAGTGCAGTTTTTGCAAAATGTCAGTGGGAGGTCGAATCAACGAATTTTTCAGAAAATCCAAGAGGAAATGGAAAATATAGGACTTGAGGGACATAGTGGTATATTTAGCAAGATAAGGGACTCAAAGAAAAGGGTCAAAATGTCAAATAAACAAAATAGGGGGTGAAAATGCAATTTTGGAAAATTGCACAATGGGAACACGACCGCCGCACATGGGCCGCCGGCCAGCCGCCTCTGGACGTCGGGAAGCTCGCCTAAGGGTGCTAGGACGAGCTCCAGGTGATGATGAAGCTTCAGGGAGTGGCCATTGGCCGAGCACGGCGGCGACGTGACCGAAAATGATGGCGGAAATTTTCTCCGATTTGGCCGAATCTTTTGAGGGATCTAGAGCTTGATTTGTTATTTTTCGATTGGTTTAGAGGCTAGATTTGGGCTAAAGGGATGAGGACGAGCAAGATAGGGTGAGTAATCGGGTAAAAATCGAGTATAAAAGGGAGGTTTCAGCCGAGGGTTTCAAAAAACAAAATCGCTTAAATTCTTGTGTTTTTTGCTTGAATCGAGCTTGAGGGATAAGGGGCTTTTGTTCTTAGTGTTCTAAGGATCGTTTCTGGAGCATTTGGGATCGTTTAGTGTAGAAATGGAGAGGTTTAGAAGCTTGGCCGGAAAACCGAACCCGCCACCGCCGCGACCTGCAGCTCGCTTTTAATCCTATCTCCGACAACTTTTCCGACGAAAAATGGTACCATTGAGGTTTCCTTGAGGAGCTCTACAAGCCCCTATAAGAATTTAGGGTTTTGGACATCGCCGGAATCGGAGAAGACGACCGGAGAAGAAGACTGTGCGGCGGCGCGTGAGGGCGCGTGAGGTACTGTTTTGATGTGTTTTTAATTTCAGAATTTAGGTTAAATTATTTTAGGAATTATCATGGAAGAATATTTTGAAAAAAATGATGTTTGGTATTTTTAATGGATTTCCGAAGGTATAAGTGTTTAAAAATTAAATAAAAATAGAGAAAATTATGGAAAAAATAGAATTTTGATTCCAAAGGTATTAAATGGTGAAATAGGAGTTAATTGGGTCACTGGAAGAGGATTTACTCAGTTTTTGAGGTGTGGCACGTTTTTCGAGGCGAAATCTGGACTTTTCCGAATTGAGGTGAATGGTTTGATTCTAGCTTATCCTTGCCTTAAAAGTGTTTTTAGGGTACTTTGGCGAGTTATAGTGAGAAATGTTACCCTCCTAGGCTTAGCTTATTTACTTATGTTCGCTGTGTCGATAATCACTACAATGCATTAACTATTTATTTTTAAAATGTTGGTGCATGGCGTGTAAATTTTCATATCATGAGGAGTCATGTTTAATCACATCATTGGGTCTGTGTGGGGCGATGTGGGGTCTACTTGAGATTGGGATAATGCTAATCTAGGTGAACGGGTGTCACACTGGGGTACTCGAGGGAATAATGTTAAACCAGGTGAACGGGTGTCACGACGGTGCACCCGAGGGATTAACATTGGACCAGGTGAACGTGTGCCACAGTGAGGCATTCGAGGGATTAAGCATGTCAAGGTGATATCTCGAGTTAGACGTGTCTTGCATTTGTCGTATAGTATGCCATGCTCGTATGTCTTTCATGCATTGTATAACTGCTTCTTACCTTCACTTAGATGGTTTATCATCTAACATGGGTTATGCCCCTGGAACATTCAACGTTCCAGTCAGGGATAGCAGCGAGGTCGAGGACACGACTGAGGAGCCAGTGCTGTATGTTTGATAGTTGTTGGTGTTATGTTATTTTGGAAACATTAATGTTAAATATATACCGCTTGATGATGTTGTAATAATTAGTATTGGTATTGTATTCATATGGTGGTATGGGAACAGTTCGAGTGTAACACGTGGTAAGCCACGTCATTTTGATTAATTAAGTATTCCGTTGTGTTTATATTGTCTCGTTCGGTTGAGGTTATGTTATTATTAACTAAACGAGTAAGACTGGAACTCTCGGGGTTTTCATCTGCATGTGAAGATTGTGCTCACAGGTGCCACGAGTATCGGAGTTGGTGTAAATAAAAAAAAAAAGAAACCCCGGGAATTTCCTTATAGTAACACGCCTGTATAAGGGCGGGAAACAAGTAAGACTGGAACTCTCGGGGTTTTCATCTGCATGTGAAGATTATGCTCACAGGCGCCGCGAGTATCAGAGTTGGTGTAAATAAAAAAAAAAGAAACCCCAGGAATTTCCTTATAGTAACACGCCTGTATAAAGGCGGGGTGTTATAGATTCAATATGGATTAGACATGATAGCAAACAACATAGGGTCCTATAATAGGTAGAGATGCCGTTATGCCCTATGAAATCATTTTGTGATGATCTCCGTGATTGAATGCATGTTTATATGTTCGAAGGTTAACTAGAGATAGTTAATCTCATATATATTCATAGAACTGAATGACCATCGAGAGAGGCTTTTGGTTGTGATTGGATCATCGATTTTCAACCTAAGATAAGGAATAGCAAGACCCGAGTAACGAATAATTGAATCATAGAAGGCTGACGGTGGATTCACAAACCCTAGTGCCTTAGTCTTGTGAGTTTTAAATCAAAGGAATTATTTTGTTTGCATCTTTTATTCATAAATTAGTTTTCATTACAATCGAATTCTTTGTTAATGTGTGTGTTAGGTTAAAGTTAAATCAATTAGAGTAAACGTCAAAAGTTAGTCCTCATGGGTACGACACTCTATTCATCACTATATTACTTGTCACGATCCGTCCACTTGCGGGATAGAATTAGGCGGACAAGTTTTTGGCGCCGTTGCCAGGGACTAACTCTTTTGATTATTGCTTTGATTAACATTAGCTTTAACTATCAAATTTTGTTTTCATTATTTTTCTAGGCTAAGCTATTTCAATTTGTGTGTGTGTGCAGGGATTGAGATAGTGCATGAGCCGTTCAGAACGTTCGGATATTTGTGAGTTTGATCCTGAGATAGAAAGAACGTTTTATCAAAGGCGTCGTGAACAAAGAGCAAGGAGGGAAAAACAACTAAGTAACGTGGGTGACAACGCAAACCAACTTGTTCCAATGGCGCAGCCCGTTGAAGTCAATGAAAGAGATATTCTGATAGGGGACTTCATGATGCCCCCAATGATTGAGAACCAGTCAAGCATAATCTATCCTCCTTACGGGCATGAGAATTTTCAGTTAAGGCCAGATGTGATCAATCTCTTCGCCAACAACATACCTTTCTATGGAATGAGCGAGGAAAATCCACACTATCACTTGTCTCGGTTTCTGGAGTATTGTGGGAATTTCAAGTATCAAGGGATTAATGAAGAGGCACTCAAGATGCGCCTTTTCCCTCACACTCTGAAAGATAGGGCTCGAGAATGGTTAGACTCATTACCACCGGGTAGCATTACTTTATGGACAGATTTGGTACAGAAGTTCACACTCAAATACTTTGCACCGCCCAAGATTACCAAGTTTAAGCATGAGATTTCAACTTTTCAGCAAGCTGAGTCTGAAAATTTTCATGAGGCATGGGAGAGGTTCAAGGAGCTTTTGAGAAAGTGTCCGAGTCATAGCTTCCCACTACCAGTTCAAAATCATTTTTTCTATGCTGGACTCACTCCTCAAAGTCGCTCTGCAATTGATTCCACAGCAGGAGGATCTATTCGAAATAAATCAGCGGAGGAGCTTCATGACCTATTTGAGACAATGAGTGAGCAGTTAGTCATGTGGCCAGATAGAAGCTCACATAAAAGAGTAGCTGGAGTGCATGAAGTAGATGTTAACACGTTGATGTTGGCTAAGATTGATGCACTATCAAAGCAGATGGAAGCCTTAAAGTATACTTCAAATGTTAATACGGTGCAAGGATCACTTCCCATATGTGCAACTTGTGGAGCAACTCATCCATCGCCTGAATGTCCGTTGCTCATAAATCCACCATTCACAGAGCAAGTTGCTTATGCTCAAAATTTCCAACGTCAGCAAAATTTCTCAAGGCAGCAAAATAACCCATTCTCACAAACATACAATATGGGTTGGAGGAATCATCCTAATTTCTCTTATGGTAATACTCAAAACATCCAAAATCCACCAAGACAAGGGCTACCACAAGGGGAAAAAGAAGGATGGGAAGAAGCGGTTTCAAAGCTTCAAGAACGAAGTGACAGGACCGACGCAACTATTAAGAATATTGAAAATCAGATTGGGCAGCTAGCAAAAATCCTAACAGAGAGACAACCGGGCACATGGCCAGGCAATACAGAAGTTAACCCAAAGGAGCAAGTAAATGCAATCACAACAAGGAGTGGGGTGCAACTACCAGAAATTCATGTTAAAAGGCCAGGTGTGGTAAAAGAAAATGGTATTGTTCAGGAGACAATGGATCAACTTGAAATGCTTGAAGTAGTAGCTGAACAAGAGAAGGTAATTCCACCATCGATTAAGCCATATGTTCCTCCAATTCCATTCCCTCAGAGGTTGTGCAAACACAAACTACATAAGCAATTTGAGAAGTTCCTCGAGGTATTCAAGAAGCTTCACATAAACATCCCATTTGTTGATGCCTTAGCTCAAATGCCTAGCTATGCAAAATTTATGAAGGAAATTTTATCAAATAAGAGGAAATTGGAGGAGTATGAAACTGTTATGCTAACGGAGGAGAGCAGCGCTATATTGAAAAACAAACTACCACTGAAACTTAAAGATCCAGGGAGTTTCACTCTTCCTTGTACTATTGGTAGTTTATTATTTGAACGAGCTCTATGTGATTTGGGTGCTAGTATAAATCTAATGCCTTACTCTATTTTCAGGAAGCTTGGATTAAAAGAACCAACACCCACCACTGTTTCTCTTCAATTGGTTGATAGAAGTATCAAATATCCGAGGGGAGTAGTGGAGAATGTTTTGGTAAAAGTGGATAAATTTATTTTTCCTGTTGACTTCTTTGTTCTAGACATCGAAGAAGATTATGATATGCCCTTAATTTTAGGGAGACCTTTTCGTGCCACAGGGAGAGCTTTAATTGATGTCCAGCAAGGAACACTTAGCCTTAGAAATTATGATGAGACTGTTACGTTTAATGTATTTAAGGCTATGAAATATTCTAGTGGCAATGAAAAAGAAGTTTTAATGAGAGATGGCATTGTTGATTTAGTAGAGAGACCTGATGATCCTAAAGAAAATTACATTGCTAACTCTTTTGATGAGCAGGAACAAAGTTTGGATGCCAAGAACAAGGTTGTGGTCGTGGGCTCTTTGGGAGAGAAGCAAAAATGTTGCCCATCAAAAAGAGACAAACTGTGTTCTTTGGATGTTTCTTCTTCTTCAAAAGCCAAGCCACCAAGTCATGAAAAGGAAAAGTTGGTAAGGGTGTTGAGGGAGCAAAAGAAGGGGATTGGATTAAAGGTTGCTAACATTCAAGGAATCAGTTCATTAAATGGCACCTACAAAATGTTGATGGAAAAAGGATTCAAGCCTCCTTGAAGATGGAGGCCTAGTCAAGCTAATGAATTTAAACAAGCGCTTATTGGGAGGCAACCCAATTTCCTATCTCTTTCATTTATTAGCATGTTGCATTTGTTTTTTCTCTTTTGTTCTTTACTTTGAGTTAGGTTAGAGTGTCATTCTTTAGGATTTTGCACAAAAACAATGTTGAGGTCATCATAACAGCATGCATATGATGTGCTTGATAAAATGCCCAAACCAATGTTCACTTGCATATTGCATCTTAAGTTTGGGATAGTGAGGTTTAAGTTTAGGGGGAGTTTGGGCATCCATGTGACTCTGTCTACTTCATGTCATTCGTATTCATTGTTGCCTTCTCATGTTCAAACATGTGCATTGTAGGTACATTTTCAGAAGTAATAATGCAATCGAAGAGCCATCCTACACCAGCTGCTTACAAGGACAAATCCATTACCGAAAGTACCAATACCTCAAATCGAGCGTGTGTTGATCTATCTACCATCACAACCTTGACACTATAGATTGGGTACACTCCTTCCTTTTCTTTCTCTTCGTTCCATTGGGACAATGAAACGTTTAAGTTTGGGGGGAGGTTCACTATGGGCAGCTACATATGTTACATGATTTGGTGCAATGGTGTTAAAAAAAAAAAATGTCTTATTTTGTTGGGTAGACGTGCCATCAATGATGAAGCTTTTTTGGTACCATTTTGATGAAATGAGTAAAGAGAGTGATGCTATTCATTTTGTTTTGTGATTCATTATCCATGATAGACGAATGTGAGCACAAGTGTCAGGAGGTTAAATGCATAAGTTCTCATTTAAACTTTCGCCCTTAAACCAACTTTGTGAGCACCTCAATCATCAAACATTATGAAAATGAAAGTTTGGGGAAGATTGAGCCATGATGGTAAATGTTGAGGAATGTGTTGATTCCATGCATGTTAAAATTTGTGCAGAATGTGTTAGACATACTAAGGAAAGCTAGGAAATGACCATAGGCTAGTGATCTCATCCCTATGTCACTATGTCGTGCACCAAACTAAATTTGAGCCTGCATATATCTTATACCTTTCTTCGTAGCCTGAATGACTTGAGTGATTATGCCCGTAGGGGTATCTTAAAACCTGGTGTCCCGTGGTCATTTGGCTTGGGAGTCATCGGCTGAAAGCTCGTTACAAGGGTCATTCAGAAAGCTTAATTGAGTAAAGGCTTGCACATAAGATATTATAAAAAAAAAAAAAAAAACGAGATGGAGCATAAAATGCACTCGTTCAAAAAAAAAAAAAAAATCTCAATAATGGTGCCGATGTTTGTAAACTCTTAGGGATTGAGAACACTGGTGGGTTTGACTGTCTAGTGGATGTTAGCATGCCAAAGCATTCAAAATAAAGGAGAGTCTTCACAAACCGAGATAATGCCATGTTTGGCTGAGTCTAACCAAACTTGAACAAGAAAGAAAAGAGTGATTGAGAGCACCTAAGGATAGAATGAAAAAAACCAAGTTTGGGGGTGGAGTGAATATCACGAGTGGGAAAGTGCACAGGACCATCGAAGGGTCGGGATACCAACAACCTTATGCATGATATTGTACCTGACAGGATTCGCACACATACACGTCAAAACATGGAAGGTCCAAAACATTTGTGTAGCGTTACTAGAAAACTCTGTGTGAATTAAGAATGGTACCAAAATCTGAAGCTACTTGAAAGGCTATCCAACTTGTGAGTGAGTTTGAAATATTAACTATTCTCTGCTTGAGGGATGATTTATTTGAGTCAATAATCTTGCTCGGGACGATTAAGAGTCTAAGTTTGGGGGTATTTGATAAGTGTCTTTTATACACTTATTTTGGTTTATAAACTTAGCATTTATACATTCAATGAGCATGATTTCTACTTGATTTGGTTCTATATATGGTTATGTAGATGTGGAGCACGTGTTAAAGCGGACATGGAGCAAAAAGAGTTATTTTGGTGCATAATGGGAGTGAAATGAAGCTTGGAGGCATGGTCGGGTTTCGAATTAAAAGAAAGCAAAAGAGTATCGAGAGCAAGAAGTTGAAGATGATAAAGCAAGAGGCTAAAGAAGAAGGCTAGCGGTCTTACAGCGGAATGCATACAGCTGTAGCACCGCTATAAGGTTTAGTTTCTGGAGCTCACGGTCTTACAGCGGAATGCATACTGCTGTAGGACCGCTTTATGAATTGCTTTCTGGAGCTCACGGTCCTCCAGCGGAATGCATATCGCTGTAGGACCGCTTTAGGAATTACTTTCTGGAGCTCACGGGTCTGCAGCAACAAGCATACCACGGTAGGATCGTGGTAGGGTTCAAAGCTTCGTGAAAAGGCCGTTTTAAGCCCGTTTCAATCCAAATAAAAGAGAAATAGACTCCTTCAACGTATAGGACTTTGATAACCTAAAGAGGACTATATAAAGACTTATTCTTCGGAGATTTGAGGGAGTCCTTTGGGGAGAGAAGAGAAGCGGATGGAAGATTGAACACTACTCTTAGGTTGTATTTTTCTTTTCTTTTCTTTTCTTTCTCAATTCTTTGCTATGGATTCTAACTATTTTCCTTTTCTTTTGATTGAGAGCATGCATAGGTAAGTTTTTATAACTAGGGTGAATGATGAAACCTCGACTTCTAATGGTTTGATTTAAAGTTATTCGATTTGCTATTTTCTTATCCATTAGGGTTGATTGTTTGTTATGTTCATGATGTTGTTTTGATGCTTGATCACCATTGGAACATATTTGTGATTTGTATTGCTTTCGAGAGATTCAATATGGATTAGACATGATAGCAAACAACATAGGGTCCTATAATAGGTAGAGATACCGTTATGCTCTATGAAATCATTTTGTGATGATCTCCGTGATTGAATGCATGTTTATATGTTCGAAGGTTAACTAGAGATAGTTAATCTCATATATATTCATAGAACTGAATGACCATCGAGAGAGGCTTTTGGTTGTGATTGGATCATCGATTTTCAACCTAAGATAAGGAATAGCAAGACCCGAGTAACGAATAATTGAATCATAGAAGGCCGACGGTGGATTCACAAATCCTAGTGCCTTAGTCTTGTGAGTTTTAAATCAAAGGAATTATTTTGTTTGCATCTTTTATTCATAAATTAGTTTTCATTACAATTGAATTCTTTGTTAATGTGTGTGTTAGGTTAAGGTTAAATCAATTAGAGTAAACGTCAAAAGTTAGTCCTCGTGGGTACGACACTCTATTCATCACTATATTACTTGTCACGATCCGTCCACTTGCGGGATAGAATTAGGCGGACAAGTTTTTGGCGCCGTTGTCGGGGACTAACTCTTTTGATTATTGCTTCGATTGACATTAGCTTTAACTATCAAATTTTGTTTTCATTATTTTTCTAGGCTAAGCTATTTCAATTTGTGTGTGTGTGCAGGGATTGAGATAGTGCATGAGCCGTTCAGAACGTTCGGATATTTGTGAGTTTGATCCTGAGATAGAAAGAACGTTTTATCAAAGGCGTCGTGAACAAAGAGCAAGGAGGGAAAAACAACTAAGTAACGTGGGTGACAACGCAAACCAACTTGTTCCAATGGCGCAGCCCGTTGAAGTCAATGAAAGAGATATTCTGATGGGGGACTTCATGATGCCCCCAATGATTGAGAACCAGTCAAGCATAATCTATCCTCCTTACGGGCATGAGAATTTTCAGTTAAGGCCAGATGTGATCAATCTCTTCGCCAACAACATACCTTTCTATGGAATGAGCGAGGAAAATCCACACTATCACTTGTCTCAGTTTCTGGAGTATTGTGGGAATTTCAAGTATCAAGGGATTAATGAAGAGGCACTCAAGATGCGCCTTTTCCCTCACACTCTGAAAGATAGGGCTCGAGAATGGTTAGACTCATTACCACCGGGTAGTATTACTTTATGGACAGATTTGGTACAGAAGTTCACACTCAAATACTTCGCACCGGCCAAGATTACCAAGTTTAAGCATGAGATTTCAACTTTTCAGCAAGCTGAGTCTGAAAATTTTCATGAGGCATGGGAGAGGTTCAAGGAGCTTTTGAGAAAGTGTCCGAGTCATAGCTTCCCACTACCAGTTCAAAATCATTTTTTCTATGCTGGACTCACTCCTCAAAGTCGCTCTGCAATTGATTCCACAGCAGGAGGATCTATTCGAAATAAATCAGCCGGGGAGCTTCATGACCTATTTGAGACAATGAGTGAGCAGTTAGTCATGTGGCCAGATAGAAGATCACATAAAAGAGTAGCTGGAGTGCATGAAGTAGATGTTAACACGTTGATGTTGGCTAAGATTGATGCACTATCAAAGCAGATGGAAGCCTTAAAGTATACTTCAAATGTTAATACGGTGCAAGGATCACTTCCCATATGTGCAACTTGTGGAGCAACTCATCCATCGCCTGAATGTCCGTTGCTCATAAATCCACCATTCACGGAGCAAGTTGCTTATGCTCAAAATTTCCAACGTCGGCAAAATTTCTCAAGGCAGCAAAATAACCCATTCTCACAAACATACAATATGGGTTGGAGGAATCATCCTAATTTCTCTTATGGTAATACTCAAAACATCCAAAATCCACCAAGACAAGGGCTACCACAAGGGGAAAAAGAAGGATGGGAAGAAGCGGTTTCAAAGCTTCAAGAACGAAGTGACAGGACCGACGCAACTATTAAGAATATTGAAAATCAGATTGGGCAGCTAGCAAAAATCCTAACAGAGAGACAACCGGGCACATGGCCAGGCAATACAGAAGTTAACCCAAAGGAGCAAGTAAATGCAATCACAACAAGGAGTGGGGTGCAACTACCAGAAATTCATGTTAAAAGGCCAGGTGTGGTAAAAGAAAATGGTATTGTTCAGGAGACAACGGATCAACTTGAAATGCCTGAAGTAGTAGCTGAACAAGAGAAGGTAATTCCACCATCGATTAAGCCATATGTTCCTCCAATTCCATTCCCTCAGAGGTTGCGCAAACACAAATAGGCGGTATATAATTGAAAGACAATAATTGAAAGACTATTTTGAACTGACCATATAGGTGGTATATAATAAAAAGACAATATGAATAATATAATACAACTATATAGAAACTAAAGTTGAAAATTTAAGAGAGAAATCTAAAAATCACAACTATACTTTCATTATAAGAAAATCCAATCCTTACAAATGCATCCTAAGTGCTCTATTTATAGAGAAAATGTAATGGAAACTATTCAATTATATAATTTAATAATACAAAATATCTAATTAATGATGTAAGCGATGATGTCACTCCAACCCATGATGTAAGCAATGATGTCACCCATGATATAAGCAATGATGTCAGCAATTTGTGGGACTTGGGCTTTCTTTTTGTTGGGCTTGAGCTTGGGCTTGGGCCTTCCTAGTGTTTGGCTTGAGCTTGGGCTTGGACCTTCTTTATCTTGGGCTTGAGCTTGGGCTTGGGCCTTCCTTGTGTTGGGCTTGAGCTTGGGCTTGGGCCTTCATTGTGTTGGGCTTGATAATATTATAATATTATATATTATATTTATATTTTTTTATATTTTATATATATTTTTATATTAATATTTTTAAACTTGCATGTAATCACAAAATGCATAATAATATTCAATTTAAACCATTTTAAGATCAAAATAAGGGTGAAATTATAATAAAAATTTTACAAAATTGATCGATAATCACACCCCCCAACTTAAACATTGCTAGACCCATAGCAATTAGACTTTATACTGGCTAGATTTATTCACAATAATCACATGAATATAAAAATTTCAAATTCGAAACCGAAATACATAGAATAGAAGAAGCTATCTGTTATACAGTCGAATATTCTAAATCAGATTTCGGTCAAAGGTTATACAATCTTAGGAATGGCAATTAGGATGATCATTATTCTATCTTATTCCCTCAAAGTTTTGACTTCAAACTAACTATGAATTTTCCCTCCAATAAAAAAAAACGATTCCTCGGGTGTACACACAAGGGGGCCACCGTTTTAAGAGTAAATGTAAAACAAGTTCAAACTCGGTGTCATCTCAAATACAAAGAACGTATTTTCATGAAAGAACAGGGAATTTAACATAGCTTCATGACTGGAATAATGCCATAGATAAATAACTTTTGAATTTAAACAGAATTCCCTAATCCGAACTCGAATCTTGAGATCACATGATTTATAGCATTAAGAAGGACCAAACTGGGTTGTAATGGGGCTATGAGGTTAATACGGGTTATCAAAGAAAAGGGTAAAGTGTGCAAATGGTGTGTAAGGGTTTTTTTTTTTTTTTTTTTTTTACACTAATCTCAAACTGGATATAATGTTTTCTCCAGCATTTATTTTGAAACACTTGTGCCGAAAAGCTAGGAGAACTTCCTTTTTTTTTTCTTTTTTCTTTTTTTTTGGCTTTTTTTTTTCTTTTTTATATGAAAATATCGAGATAGACTGATTCCTAAAACCACACCAGGTTGGACAAACTTCATGTGGTTATGGTTTAGATGAGGGTAAAAAAAGGAATTGTGCTAATAACAGCTCAAATGGGCTAGCAAATGAGGTTAATGTAAAGAAAAAGGTTAATAGGCTCAAATTGAAAGAAATTGACCCCCATCATGCTTTTACAAAACGATGTTACTCAGTCAACTAATTCAGAGTTTGAAACCAGCTAAATTCATCCGCTATTATACTAGACATTTAAAGCAAGTTGATGTTTTGAAGCTATTGAAAAGATGAGATAAACAATAAAGCGCATTGAGAGTAAGTGTTATTTCACTCAGAATTAACGATTATTAGGCTCAAACACTCACTCGGGTAATAATCTCCACTTCTGTTGAGGGATCATGCAGTGTGCTAATCAGCTAATTACCATTGCTTTTGACTTTATGACCGATAAACCAATTTCTAATTATTGAACACCCGATGCATGCAAATCACCTATTCTAATTCCATACATATACGTTTTCAAATAAGAAATTAATACATTCATGATTCATATTGCAAATTCAACTGGCTATCAGTGTATAATTCCAAAGCTTTAAGGATAGCATCATTTAAAGCACACACAATTTTTTTTTAATTTTTAATAGGATTAGATAAAAGTAAGTAATTCACACAAAACTACAAGCATGCAATTACAAATTCACAGTTAAACATGGACCAAAATATACCTTACTTCCCCCCAACTTGAATTACAGTAATAAAATAGGGTTGTTAGGAATACCTGTAACTCCACAAGTCTGTAAATTTACTGTGAACTGCTCAATCTTCAACAAACAAATGAGAATATTCTACATTTTTTTTTTTTTTTTTTCACACTGAAATAAGAAAAATTCATGCAAGTCATATAACAAAGAAATGCGTCTTAAGAGTACAAAAAGTACTCCTTACTCAGCCATCTTATCATAGACTTACTTAACAACATTCCATAATTTTTTTAAACAAAACATAAAATAAATTCCTGCAAGTCAAAATAAACAGATGCGTCTCAAGAGTACAAAAAAGTACTCCTTACTCAGCCATGTTATCATAGACTTGCTCTCCTCAGAGGGATAAATCTAAATTAATCGGACCTTTTTTGCGCTTGCTTCCAATTGCCTTAGACCAGTCTATCTGAGACTCGTAAGGATCGTGCTGTGAAACATAAGCATGTAATTTCTCTAGCAGCTCCTCAATGGTGGATGTGGAAATGAGAATCTTTCTTGCTGAAAGAGAAATGAACTTTTGTTCCACAGCCTGATCAAGAAAAGAGAGCAACCCATCAAAAAAATGGTTAACGTTTAAAAGTCCAATGGGTTTGGTATGGAGATTGCTTTTAGCCCAGGAGATTATACAAAAGATTTCTTCAAGTGTACCAAAACCTCCTAGTAAAGCAATGAAGGCATCTGACTGATAAATCTTACAAGCCATGCGCTCAAACATAGAAGTCGTTCTTATAAGTTGACCTCGTGTATACCCGGAAATCTGTGGATCAGCCAAAGGGATTGGCATAACACCTACCACAAATGATTGTCCAAGATGTGCAGCCTGTGAAACACATCCATTCAATCCATGACTTCCCCCTCCATAGACCAAATTAATTTTTCTCTCTCCCAATTTTAAGCCAAGTTCGCTTGCTGCAAGTGTGTAACAAATATCGCTCCCAAGTTGAGAGCCACATAGTACACATATGGTATTGATTCGACGAATTGACTGGCCTTCCATTTATATTAGTTCTTTATATCTGCCCTGAAAGTAGAACTGGTTAAAGAAGTTTGGCAATCAAAAGTAACTACATAGAAATTCAGCAATAAACATAAACAAAAATCATGCGTATATACAAGTAGTTGTGATTGTGGCTTACATCTTCCTCTGGTTTTACGTCCAGAAACGGCTTAAACACCTTCTATGAAGTGGGGATAGGCTTCCCATCCAATTTTCTTAAAGATTGGCAAACAGGGTCAATTATAGTCAGATTCCCAAGACTATAGCGTTGGTGGTCAATTCTAAACTGGGTCCATAAAGCAAGAATTTCTCATTGCACTATTCCACACGGATGCGTCTCAAGAGTCAATCAGATATCATCCAAAGACTCCTTACTCAGCCCATCCTTTATGAAAATAATTTTATCTTCTCGATTTATGGAAGTAAACCCCACAGATTTGCATCGTGTGTTACAATTCCATCGAGCACATTTGTGACAACCATTTAATCTTTTCGCTCTTTTTTTTCTCGAAAAACTACTCTTTCCCAATCCTGGAAAGTGCTTAAAACTAGATGAAGTTTCGCCAAGAAATCAAACTTTTGCTTCAATCAACCAGCGAATATCCTCAGGGATATGTTTATACATCAACATCCTAAGTCTTTCACACCTAGTGGCATAAATCTTTTTCAAATCATTTTGTGGGAGAGATGGATAGTACTTACGAATTTTCGAGAGCTGAAGATCCATTTTTGTTTTTAAAAAAAATAATAACTATAGTAAGAGAAAAATAAAACAAAACTATGAATCTTACAAAAGGAACGAGAGTACCTGATCGGAGAACAACACAAAGGAGAGAAGACTGAGCTCGAAGAAGTGTGGCTTGCCTCATGCAGATATAGGGTCTCTTATAGGGCTTGTGGAAGTCAGAATTCCAACAATCACACTTGGCTCGAGGCGCGCCCCAAGTGTAGGGTCACGTCTGGCATCTCTTTTTTCAACGTTCGACGTCTCATTTTCAACTTTCGGCATTTCTTTTTTTTGACACTTGACATTTCTTTTTCTTTATAGGGTAGTGCGTCCTTTTCTTTATAGGATAGTGTGATTGCACTGCCCGAGAAAAGTGGTTGCCTTTGGCGTCAAGACTGTCTCCCTCTTTTCTTTATTTTATTTTTTTGTATATATATATATTTTTATTTTTTTTATTTTTTTTTAAAAAAACAAGTTTTATTTTATTATATATTTTTAATTTTTTTTTTAGAATTTTTTTCTTTTCTTCCAGTTAAGGATCAAATGTGTGATTGCCCACCTAATCATATAATAACTTCCATTCATTACACCACTTTTAAAGTTATTTTCAAAATTATATAAATTAATTTTTCTCATAAATGCACATACATATTTTGAAAATATGTCATCCAGGGGAGTTGGTTTTATTACATCAGAGTATGACACATCAATTCGCAGAAACAACTCACACATGTCTGGTTTAATTTGATCCCCAATAATATAAAACAGCCCAAAAGACATAAATTTAGGCTCGAGTTTGGCTAGGCCCATGGTATCTTCACATTTAGGCTCTTGGATTTTATCCTTTTTTTCCTCCCAGGCTTTTTCTTTTCTCACCTCATTTTGGCCCATTTTTTCTTCTATGATTGCTCGTACCATCCTAGGGTCATCAAGTCTCTCAATTGGCTCATCATTCCTAGGGATGGGTGTAAATTGGACCAACTCTTGACCTGTGGGTGCATTGAATGACGATTCCTCCCCAAGACATTGACCTACGGAATTTTGATTAGGTTGGTTTGGAAACTCGCTAGGTTCACTCACGCTGAAGGTCTGTGTAAATTCGGTCAATTATTCTAAAATGTCACCTATGGCCCTAGTGGTTTGTTCTTGATGTTCGACCACTTGTGCATTAAAACTCATTTGACCTTGCATAAACTCCTGAAAGGTGTCCTCTAAAAATTTTTCATCCTGAGATTGATAAGCATCAAATCTAACCCCTTGTTCTAACTCAAATTGGTGAGGTGGTGGAGGAAAAGGTTCATGAGATTGGAACACAAAGTCATTGTTCCAAGAATAATTCCAACGGTCATAGGAATTGTGGTAATCAGTGTAAAGATCTGGGTCATAGCCCGATAGATAAGAATTCTCCCTCTGACTCTGGTTAAAAGAAAACTTCCCCTCACTGGGATCAGGATGACCAAATGTATTAGAAGTCACAGACATGTTGAAATACTGAGACATAGAGAATATGGAAATGACAATTCAACGGTAGATAATGATGTTAATAAATCAATTAATGTTTCAATAATCATACCTGACCGCAGTCTCTTGCACTTTTTAGTAACTAAAAGTTATCTAAATATTTTTTTTATTATTATTTTTATTTAATTTTTAATTATTTTTTAATTTATATTTTTTATTATTTTATTATTTTTTAGTTTTTCTTTTCAAATATATATTTTATATATATATTTTTGAAAATAATTTTTTAATTATTATTTTTTTAATTTTTTTTAAAACTATAAAACAACAACAAAATTCAACCAAATTTAATCTCCCCGGCAACGGCGCCAAAAACTGATTGTTACACTACCCTGCACATTTATTTATCAAAACTACAACCAAATTTATCATACGTTAATCCTTTTATTAAAGTAGGTGTAGGGCGATTATACTCGCCAGTGTGCGAGTGTGCGTGTAGTACAATTTTAAATTTATATTTCGGTGAGTCCGAGTCGATTCATAGGGAGATTATTTATGGATGAAAATGAAGATCACACAATATTTGATTTTAGGAGGTAATTAAGATGATCTAAAGACAATAATTAAAGCTAAACTAATACTGAATTTAAGTAGTTTGGGTCAAGACAATTTCAGTGCCAAAACCAATTAATTCCCAATTTGATAGAAAAGATCAACAATATTCATCTGAATTAAGTTTTATAGCTCTATTAGTAAATTTAATTCAAGATAATGGTAATTCTTGTTTAAGCAATATTCATACATGGCATGGAAATTCTAAGTTAAGCAATTACCATAAATTGAACTATATTCCATAGACATAATTTATAGATATAGATTAATCATTTAGGCTTGGGTATGAAAACATTTCCAGATCTAGCAATCTCCATACATGGCATGAAAATTCTAAGTTAGGCTTATGCTCCAATCCAAACTTAAAGATACACTATACGCACACTGCTCAAATTGAATCAGATTAATATTACATATTTTAAGCGCAGCTTTCTTTGGGAATCATTGGCATTGGACATTGTCCTTGCCTTAACCCAAGAATGGATTTAGCTACTTGTCTTCATTTTAAAATAAATTAGTAGGAATTTAAATGACGGGAATTAAAAGATAATATTTAAAAGACTATTTTTTTAACCGACCATATAGGCGGTATATAATTGAAAGACAATAATTGAAAGACTATTTTGAACCAATCATATAGGCGGTATATAATTGAAAGACAATAATTGAAAGACTATTTTGAACCGACCATATATGCAGTATATAATAAAAAGACAATATGAATAACATAATACAACTATATAGAAACTAAAGTTGAAAATTTAAGAGAGAAATCTAAAGATCACAACTATACTTTCATTATAAGAAAATCCAATCCTTACAAATGCACCCTAAGTGCTCTATTTATAGAGAAAATGTAATGGAAACTATTCAATTAAATAATTTAATAATACAAAATATCTAATTAATGATGTAAGCGATGATGTCACTCCAACCCATGATGTAAGCAATGATGTCACCCATGATGTAAGCAATGATGTCAGCAATTTGTAGGACTTGGGCTTTCTTTGTGTTGGTCTTGAGCTTGGGCTTGGACCTTCCTGGTGTTGGGCTTGAGCTTGGGCTTGGGCCTTCTTTATCTTTGGCTTGAGCTTGGGCTTCGGCCTTCCTTGTGTTGGGCTTGAGCTTAGGCTTGGGCCTTCATTGTGTTGGGCTTGATAATATTATAATATTATATATTATATTTATATTTTTTTATATTTTATATATATTTTTATATTAATATTTTTAAACTTGCATGCAATCACAAAATGCATAATAATATTCAATTTAAACCATTTTAAGATCAAAATAAGGGTGAAATTATAATAAAAATTTTACAAAATTGATCGCTAATCAGTACTGGTGAGATAAATCCTCAAGGCCAGATGACCTCTTGTTTCTCAAGAAGGTGTGGCACTTTGTTAGGGATCAGTTCTACAAAGTGGTGACTGAATTCTTCTCCTCGGGCTCCCTTCTTAAACAGATCAACTGTACAACCATTGTTTTGGTACTTAAGTCTTCCCATGCGCCCTTAGTGGGGGACTTCAGGCTCGTTGCTTACTGTAAGATCATTTATAAGGCGATTTCTAAAATTCTTACAGGGAGATTGACCCCTTATTATTGGTGGAGGGTTGAAGTAGGATCGAGAACATTCACTTGGCGCAAGAGCTTTTAAGTATAATAGGAAAAAGGCCTCCCTTCATGGCAGCCTTTATGGTTTCATTAAAGGGAAGAAGGGCCTTAGGCAGGGGGACTCTCTTTCTCTCTTCATTTTTGTGCTATGCTTTGAGTATTTCTTCAAATCCCTCAAGACTGTGACAGAGAACTTAGAGTTCAACTATCATCCTAAATGTGAAAATCTAAAAATTTCTCATCTTGCCTTTGTCATTGACTTGATGCTTATGTCTAGAGGGATGTTATATCAATAAAAAAATCATTATGGATTGCGTATCCAGTTTTAGGGCCAAATCTGGCCTTGGTGCTACTTTAAAATCCAACCTTTATTCAGATGAAATTATAGGCCAAGAATTAGAGGAGATTCAATCTCCAACCAACTTTTCGAGGGGCTATATGCCTTTTCGATACTTGGGTATCCTCTTTTTTGTTGAGAAGTTTAGAGTGAATTATTATGCCCCTTGTGTCGATAAGATTGCCTCATATATTAATTAGTTGGACGTCTATTTCTTTATCTCATGTAGGTAGGACTGAGCTTATTTGGGCGATGCTTCAGGAACTGGAGTGTTTTTGGCTATCTATCTTTCCTGTCCCAACAGCGGTGATTTGAGCGGATTAATCAATTGTGAGGTATTTTCTTTACCAATCTAAGGACCTTTTTATCCTCTGGAATGAAGGATGCATTCTTAGAGAGGAAGGAGGGCTGGGTCATAAAGAGATAAAAAGTTGGAACTCAGGGTTGTTAGCCAAAGCCCTTATGCAACATTCATCAAAAAAAGGATACGATCTGGGTCCGATGGGTCAATTAGGAGTATCTTAGAGCATTTTCTATCTTGGTAGGCCATCTAGAAAAGCTCATTTGTTGAAGAAGATTCAGTTTATCAAAGACTTTATTTGTTTATCTGAGGGGTCTAATCTTATTGCCATTCAGAAAATCTCTAGTTGGGGCCATGAGGGTAGCATTTGTATTACCGTTGCATATGATTTCTTTCAATCTAAAGGGCCAAAGAAAACTTGGGTAACTGATGTCTGGAACTCGTGTCACTCTTAAGCATGCATTCATCCTTTGGTTGGGTGTTATATCGAGACTCCTAAAGACAAACTACACTTTCTGGAGATTGACAATAGATGTGCGCTTTGTGTTTCTTCGGATTATTTATTGGGGCTCTATCCAATTTGAACCACATAGAATCATTGCTCCAAGTGTAAAAACAACCACTAGACGCCAAGTCCGTAAGACCCACAGACAGGCAATAGTCTTTAAAGTCTGTGATCTCATAAGGAAAAACTGCAGTGCCATTATATTTTTCCCTTTTACTAAGCACATTAGTAAAAATCTCCAAGAATGAGCTAATGAGAAGTGCATTGCATGGAAACTTTCATAATATTGCTCTAAAGAGGCTGCCTACTTATAATAGAGTGAAAGGCATACACAAAACTAACTTGAAAGGAAATACGAGATACCTTGAAAGTAGCCTTATAGTGAATGACTTGGGAAGCAATTTCCAACGACTCTATAAGCACTTTGGAAGGGTCCCACAGAACCATAATGCTGTGTGCCTCATGAGATGGGAAATTGTAATTTCCATCCGACCTTGGAACATTGTCCTCATAACTCTCTAGAGCTTAGCCAGATTGATCTTAGTTTCCAGTATACTAATAACTTCAATTTTGTGGTGATTCATGAGGTGTCACACCTTATTTTGCTTCAGGGGCATTTTGAAGTCCCTAATATTTCAGCTAACAATAATCATGAGGATATATGAAGGGCTTAGCCCTTCTTATGATCTTTTTTTGGGTTAACAAGATGTTGCTCATTGAGAACTTCCTTGCCTCTTAGGCCTTTTGCATTCAAACTTTTTGAGGATTTATTTATCTGTTCCTTAATTTCATCCGAGCATTTTGAGTATTTGCCTGCTTCCCCTAAAATGTGCTCTTTTGCTAGAGCTTCCTGCTTATTGTTTCTCTTTTTCTTTGTATTCATCACTTAAAAGGAGCCTCATCCTGAGTTTCATGATGAGTTGAGGCCTTCTTCTCAATTGGATCAAGTTGGTGAGATACTGGAAATGCATCAACTTGGGACTCCTTCTCAGACCTGCTCAGCTAGCATTCAAATTAGATTTTCCTTTACTGTCAGAGACTTGTTTATTTGATAAACATCCACTGGAGAACGACCAAACATTTTAAATTCTGTGTATAACTTTGGTTCAAATTCATATAGAACTTGTTGGTCCCTGAGTTTTCCTATTGGGAGTTTCATGCGAATTGATCGAACTAGCTCTCCCGAGGTATCAATTTTAACCAGCACTCTAGCGTATGAGACTCTTTCCTTCGCGACTGTTAGTTTATCAGTAGATATTAGCTTACCCACAATCGAATAGATTTTTCTCAAGGGAATAGGGTTCCGATAGTCTAAAGGGAGGCTAGGGAGATTTATTCAGACATGCTTAAAGCTCACCACTTTATGCGTTCTTATTTTGAATTTGATGATAAATGGGTGAGCTTTATGCCAGTCTGGATGTGATCAAAATCTTATGATGTTATCCCATGTTAATATATAGTAATAGTGTCGGAGGCATGACCTGACCAGTTAAGGCTAGGAGTGCATCGTCGACAGAAGGGTTGAGACAACCGATACACACTTGTGGCGGACTGGTAAACTCAATCCAAAATCCAACTACGAGCTTTTTAACTACAAAACTTAAATATATGCTATTTGTAATGCCCCACTTTCCAAAATACGCAATAACTTGAAATATAATTAAGACATCACCTATAGGCGTTATGGAAACCCTTACTAACGGAAGCGTTGGATCGAACCTGCAAGCTTAACCAAAGCTAAATAAAGGGATTTCCACTACATTTCCTTTATATGTACAGGAAATGCATACAACTTCCAATAAACCCAAAAGACACAACACATCACTATAGGTACAACTGTAGGACACCCACCCACATGCACACTTCTTACAACTTTGAGTATCCTAGCTGCTATTTACAATACATCACTTGGATTACATGGATACATAATGAAATAAAAGAAACCCAAAGCTAGCCAAGCACCACCTCCTTTCCCTTACTCGAACTGGAACCTGTATCACCTGGTACATCTCATATACCTAGAACGGTGAATGTTCTAGGGGTATAAAACATCCGAGTTAGATAATGACATCTAAGTGAGTGATACAAGAAAGAAAATAGTGCATGCAGATGTAATATATAGATATGCCACAAAATCTTCCCAACGATAGCCATGCTAGGGTGCTGCCATGAACCTCTTAGCCCCCTTACACGAGCACGAGGTAGACATGCCAGAACGTAGCCATCGTCGACTCACTCGGCCCTCTTACACATGCACGAAATAGTCTCCTGTGATAGTAGAAGCTGGGGTGTTGCCATGTTTGAACCTCTCGGCCCTCTTACACAAGCACGAGATAACCCTATTATGCGAGCCCACATGGTAAGCCCTCTTACACGGGTCCCCATGGTAGTTCACATATGACAAACCACCAACAAGCCACAGTCATCAAACATCATGATGTAAGACAAAGCAAAAGGAATATGCACAAACCAAGGAAAAATGATATGCATGCCACGACCCGATCCTATTGCACGGACACGATTTCCCACAATGACCCATCAACAAACCATAACCACAAACTCCATGATGTGTTCAAAGATAGGAAAGATATGCTTGAAACAAAGGAAACATAAGATGTAAGCCAGAACCCATCCACAAATGAAACCAAGGATGCTTAAGAGAGAGCAAGAAGCATGCATGAACTACTCACAAATGAAACCAAGAATGATCAAGAGGAAGCATGCACAAGAACCACTAACAAATGAAACCAAGAATGATTAAGAGAAAGCATGCACAAGATGTAATACCCCGAGAGCCCAGAGAAGTTAGTATATATCGAGGATAGTGTAAGAAAGGAAACAACACCAGCTGGATACCTTTTGGGCTGAATGTTGGCAAAGAACTCCCAAGTTAAGCGTGCTTGACCTGGGGTAATCCAGGGATGGGTGACCCCCCTGGGAAGTTCGTGTAGGCCCATCAGGGTAAGTTGTTCCGGTTCTTCCTATTGCTCGAGCGGGATGTTACAGGTGGTATCAGAGCCGACCCCCGAGCCTCTGAGCGCGGTGGTGGGGCAAACCTCAGCAAGGAGGCTGAGTCCCGAGGGGGGTGTGAGGCCCCTATGGGGGGTGCGTGTAGGCACCTTAGGCGAATCCCACATCGGCCATGCAAGGGGGGAGAGATCTGGGACCAATTGTAAGGTCGCATGACGAGGACGTCATGTGCTTAAGGGGGGGAGAATGTAATACCCCGAGAGCCCAGAGAAGTTAGTATATATCGAGGATAGTGTAAGAAAGGAAACAACGCCAACTGGATACCTTTTGGGCTAAATGTTGGCAAAGAACTCCCAAGTTAAGCGTGCTTGACCTGGGGTAATCCAGGGATGGGTGACCCCCCTGGGAAGTTCGTGTAGGCCCATCAGGGTAAGTTGTTCCGGTTCTTCCTATTGCTCGAGCGGGATGTTACACAAGAACCACTCACCTTGACTATTTACACAAGAAAGCATTGTTTACAACAAGCGGGAATAGTTTTCTCGTGGTTTTCTGACTGATTGGTATGAACTTCGAGAAAGGCCCTAAAAATTCCCTTAAGGCTTGTTCTCTCTCGACTTTCTCCCTTCTTTTCAACAGTGTCTCCCCTCTCAAACTCCCTTCCTTTTCCTCCTTGCTTCGTGGCTAAAATGAATAACCCCAAAGCCCTTATTTATAGGAAACTTCGGTGAACCAAATTGCGCCACGTGTCGTGTCATCATTCCATCCATGTACACCCAACCAAAGTGTGCCATATGTCCCTGATATTTTGAACCATCACATGTTTAATTAGATTTTCAAGATTCCCCATCATTACATCCCACACAGTAAATTACATTTTTACATTTCCCATCATTACACCTTTAATTAACAACTACATCCCACATGGCTAATTGCATTTTCCACATTTCTCATCATTACACTTCAAATCCTATCTCCAAGTGGCCAATGAATGCTTGCCACATGTCCTTAGAGATAATGTTTGAAGACTTTTGGAAACTTGAAAGCTAAGTAAGCTTTTCCTTGGCCAATCATGTAATGCCACTATAACACCCCATCTTACCAGGCATGTCACTATAAGGGTATTCCCGGGATTTCTTTTTTTTTTTTCCCCTCTAAGTTCAACACGTGCGGTGTATTAAGGACAATCTTTACATGCAGATACAAACCTCGAGAACCTCAGCCTTGCCCATTTAACTATCAAGATCAATAATCTTTAACTAAACGAGACATAATACAATGTAGCAGATACATTAACACCAAAACACCGTGATTCTTACATAGTATTTCCATAACAGAATATGTAATATAGGTCAAATGATGACATTGCTACCATACAATTGTTCATATACCACCTGAAATACATACTAAAGCCTCCAGACGTTACAACGACTATCAAACTAAGCACCATTGGCCTTCAACCGGCCATGCCCTTGCCTTCGCAGTAGTCCCTGGCTGGAACATAACACGTTCCAGGGGTATAGCCCAGGTTATATGATAAAACATCTAAGTGAGGGCATGAAACAGTTTATATAATGCATGAAAAACACACGAGTATGGCATACTTAGACAAACGACAACATGCAAGACACGTTTAACTTGCGAAATCTCCCTGACATACTTAACCTAACGTGGAAAACACCATTCCACACACCACTAGGGTTGACCTTGTCGCGACATACTTAATCCTCGAGTGCCCTACCGTGTCACTCGATCACCAGCCCCGAATGCCTTACCGTGTCACCCGATCACCAGCATCAGCCCCGGGTGCCTTACCGTGTCACCCGATCACCAGGATCAACCTTGTCTCATTCTCAAGTAGATCCCATCCCGTCTCACACAAACACAACACCGACACGAATAACAATACCACAATGATATGAAAATCACACGCCATGCACCGACTCTTTTATAAGTAAAAACAATTGATGCAATATACCACATGTTCAATATGCAAATGATGCCACAAATACATAAGTAAAACGCTTTTGCAAAACAACCTAAGTTCCGAAGGGTAAAACTGCTCACTAGAACTGGTCCAATTGCGTGCAACTTAAGTTCGGGAGGGTAACACCGCCCACCTGAACCCACTACACACATTCCAACACATTTTCTAGATAAGGGTAAAACTAGAGTTAAACCACTCACCTCGAACGTATTTAGATGCCTCGATCCTTGTGTAACGCCTCGATTTGCATGCCAAATCCCAAATACTTGAACTTATACGCAACCTCGAACCACAACACATCCTAAATATCATATTTAATTAAGGAAGCATTAAAATCCATTTTCCTCAATTTTTTCATAATTTTCTCTATTTTCTCCCATTTTTCACCTCGATAATTCCAAAATAATTATTTCCTCAACTATTTTTCTAAATATTTCAACACCATAATTCTTAAAATAATTAAATAAAAATAATGGAGTTGAAATTACCAAAATACCCTTGCTCACACGCCCTCACGCGCTTGGCGCATGTGTGAGGGTGAAGGCTGGCGCGTGGCTGCACGCGCCATCGTCTTCAACCATGAGCCAGTCACTGGTGGTTACTCTGATGACCCCGAAATCGGTACCACTTGAAGGCCCATGAAGAATCCATCTCAACCCCACCTGTTTCAGGCCAAAAGGCCACTAGAAAACCCACCAAACGGCCGGTTACAGGCAGCGGTAGGCAGACTGCCTCCAACTCTCGACTAACCTCGAATAGCCCTTAAACTCACACCAAAATGCTTCAAAATACTCCCAATCTCTTCTCCTTGATGCAAGGATCAAAAGCCCCTTAATCACTGTCTCAAAAACATCCAAAAACACAATCGATTTGTGCTTTAAAAATCAAAACCCTCAGCTTCTATTTATACCCAAAAACTGAGCTTTTTCCAGCTGATCACCGGCCATAGCTTGGTCCCCAAGCCTCCTACCGCCGGCTACCAACTCCCCCAGGTCGCCCTTGGCCGTCCCATCACCGGATTTGGCCTCCACATGCGAGGATTTGTGGCGGCCGAAATCTTCCTTTGTGTTCACACTGTGCAAGTTTGATATATTTCAATTTCACCCTCTGTTTTCTTCAAAAGCCATTTTTGCCCTTTCCATGATACCCCTAAACTTTGCAACACCATCACCAAGGCCCACAGGTCTTGTACTCTTCATTTAATCCTTGAAACTTCTAAAAAAATTACTGTTTTGACATCCCTCGGGTAAATTTAGAAAATTACACTTAGGCCCGATTTATCATTTTGACCTTAAATCCATTCGATTCAACCCGAAATCACTTAAGGGTTGTTCTATACCTAAAATATTAGTCCTTGACGCACTCCATTGACTTTTCAGATGATCCCTATATCGATTCAATTTTCTCAGCCCGGTCAATAGCTATACCAAAAACTGTTCCCGATCTAATTTCTTTCATCACTAAAAATCATAATTTAAATCACTCGTCTACACTATACAATTTTCCTTAATCTTCTAAGGTCCGGGGTACTCCCTCCGGCTAATTCGGTCATCCAAAGCTGCGTTAGTGTACCCTATAGTCTCATTTTTTTGCAAATTCCATTTATGCCCATCATTAAATATTATTTATAACCTCAAACCATTCTCGGGTATTACAGCCATCTCAGAGGGTCATTATGAGCCACCATGTGACCTTATCTTATCTTTTAAGTGACCCAATGGTTGCTTGCCATGCATTCGTGGAGATTTGTGCGTTCACATAGAGATTTGAGCGTTCACACTATGCTCATTATTACACCCATAATCATTACACCCCTAATTATAAGATTTCAACCAATCCAATTGTGACACCTAGGGGGGACACTTGGCTACTCATGATTTGCCCATGGATGATATTTTGGGTTGATATTTCCAAAGTTTTAAGAAATGATGCTTTGGCCCAAACTTTTTATATAATTGCACTTAGACCCTTGCAACTTGGTCCCTAGGCTATTTTTTGTTGAGTGTAGATTTTGATGATTGATGATTGGCATGTGTGAATGTGAATGTGCATTTATATTTTATGTACTAACAAAGCATGAAGCGTTCATAAGGCTTACAAAGCTATTCTTTAGTGATTTCATGACACAAGTTATATATGGAAACTTCTTATTCTTATATAGAGATTTCATTATATATGGAAACAAGTTTTTAGAGAGCTTTCTAGAAATTTGAGTATTTGAGCTATGTATGGAATTGGAATGGAAAGTCTAGAAGTTATATATATGGAATCCTTGTTTATATATGGGAAGTTCAAAAGATCTATATGGAAGTTTTTGAGGAGATTGGAGTAGTCCACTATATGGAGTTGCCATATATGTAACTTGGCGACATGGCATTGTTAATGTGGCATCTTGATGACATGGCAGCCACGTGGAGCACACTCATCAAGGTTATATCATCTCGTTGGTTTAAATATGGTAAGAGAATCATGGAGCAAAATTTAAAGGTTCTTAGAAGCTTCTTTACTCAGTTAAATATGGAAGAATTTTTGAATTACATTCAAATGGAGAAGTTAAAGATTTAGCCTTTTTGTTAATCATTAATGGAGGAAATTAAGGTTTGAAAGTCAAAACCTTGATAGATATTATTTTCCTTTATTGCTGATTCTCTCTCATTAAAAGGATATGGAGATACAAATCATAGAATCAAATATCCTACTCATTATGACTAGTTGATGTCTTCATTATGGGAGAATATTCAAAGGATATCTTGCATATATTCAGCTACACAAATTGATTCTCTTCTTATTGTCAACATTTTTACTATGGAAACTTGATCAATTAAGGGCTTTTGAAGTTATAATTGATATCTTCATTGTTGGACAAATTTGCTTCATTATTTGAGAATATCTGGATGGATTTTACACTATTTGGAGGTTTAAATTCAAATTTCAAATTAACTATGCTTGTTATGGAAGCTAAGGGGCCAATTGCACAATCAAAGGTGATTAAAGATTCAACTAGAAGTCAGAATTGATTAGTTCTTATTTATGGTCGATTTTGCAAGAATTATAAAGGATTTTGATGATATTTTAATCCTTAAAATTAGCCATGTATTATTGGAATTGATTTGCTCATTCAAGGCTGATTGGAGATCAACAAAAGTCAAAGATCTTGATAATCAGTCAAGTTAGCTGATTATAGAAGGTAAATCAAGAATTCAAATGAAGGGCTGAGATTGGCTTGAAGACTTGACACATGGAGGGCTGAGATTGATTAAGGAAAGCCCTCTCTAACACTATATAAAAGGGTCTCTTGAAGGCTTTAGAACAACTTTTGGAAGCCTTATTATTTTCTACATCATTGCCCAAGATTTTCATTCTCTCTAAGTCTTTCTTTTCCTTTATATTCTTGAGAGAAAACTAAGAGAGTTCTCTACACTTCATTGTATTATTTTTGAGAGAACCCTATTTCTCAATCTCTACTATTCTTGTATCTTGTAAAGAGCGAACAAAATCCAAACTAGTGAGTGTGAGACTCCAGAAATAGTTTGGCGGTGGTGAAGCCAAATGAAGGCTTTGGTGGTTGTAAGAAAAGTTTCATATAGTGGATTTGTTTTAAAATCCTAAGGAAGAGAATCCTTAGGTAGTGGATGTAAGCCATAAGGGCCAAACCACTATAAATCGTTGTGTTCTTCTTCTCTTCACTCTTACTTATTCTTGTTTGATTATATTCTGATTTGCTTAAATTGATTATTCTTTGTACTAATTCAATATTCTATTTGGTTTATTTAAAGTCTTGTTATTGTGTGCATTCAAATCACTTGTTTTCACCAAGTTATAATTTGAAGAGTATATTGGATCAAAGCACATACTAGCACAGCTGGCGGATATCATATTATCCATCTAGTATTTAAGTGCTCCCGTACTCTCAACTACAATTTTGGTTTATATTAAATTTGTTTTCTCATATATATACGTGCATAAGTTTTTTCTTAGAATTTTAAAAAGGTGTCAATTCACCCCCCCTCTTGACTAGGTTAAAACTCAACATTTTTAAATTGCACTTTTTAGTCCCTAAAAAATAGATAAATTACACTTAGCACTCCAAGATTTTAGGTAAATTACACTTTTACCTGACTTCAGTATTTTCGATTTTGCACTGGTTCAAAAACTGAACCTTTGTCTCAAGGCTTCTATAATCCCTTGAAAGAACCTATTTCCTCAAGTATTAGAACCTAATAACCTTAGGTATTACCTCATTTTTTATTTTGAAAATCTGGGGTGTTACACTATTGGAGCTAGAATTCCAGTGGTTGTTGACACCAAAGTTGCCCTCCAATGGATCCTCGTTCTAATCACCAGACTCAATGAGCCTGGTATTGTTATTTATTGTCACTAGCTTCACGTGTCAGGATTGGGAAATTTGCCTGCCTACTGTCTTCTTTAGATGTGGTAGTCGTTTCTTAGGTTTCCTCTTCGAAATTGAACCCTAATTCTTCGTCTCTCTCTCCGGCTTCCTTGCATATCGTGATGTGCTGGGCTTGTTGTGGGTGATGCTCGTGGCTTAGCTAAAAGCTATGTTACTCTTTGGTGCAAGCTGTCTAGATGAGGGTGATCGGTTCCAATCGCTCTTCCAAAGATTTTGTGGCCAATTGGGCATGCTCAAGCTTTTGGTCCGTCAGATCACTATATCAGAAAGGATGTCAGAGGACATGTCAAAGGTTACCGTCGGCTATTTGTGACTGTGAATAGGTTAAACGGACGAAGTCGTGATGCGCTGGGCCTTATTAAGGCATCCCTTCCTGTTCCTAGGATAACGTTTTGGTTAGCTTCTCTATGTTCGTGGCTCTCACTATGGAGCCATGTGGTTGCCTTTTCATCTCTTCATTGGTTGCCATATTCGGATATTTTCCTTCCATGCCAAGTAACGCTTGCTCTGCCTTGCTTGGTGTTTTGTGCTTTTATTCGACTTAGTCCCTGATGGGGACGTGACATCTCGGGTGAAATTGTTGTAAAACAAATGTGATGGCATGTGAGTGGTGCTTGGGTTGTGTGGGTTGATCATGTCCCTACGTGTGCAATGATGTTCATCCGTCCACCCTACTTTAGATGTTGCCTCGAGTGCATTTTTACCTTAGGTGCCTGGTGGGTTCTTGTGTCGCATACCTAAAGTGAGGGAATTGATTCCAAAAATGTGCCTCGTTTCGTTAACGGGTTGTGCTCATGCCTTGGGGTGAACCTCGAAGTGTCACCCGTGCCCCGAGTTTTCCTTGCCTGGTGTTGTCATGTGCACTGCTCACAGATGGCCACTCATGATCCAAGATGTCGAACATGAAGGGGGTGACAAGATCTTCGACCTTAGCCTACCCACCGATCGATAGACGGGAACAATTTTCGTGCCCACCCTAATGCATCGACTATCAGTTGATAGGGTCACGCTGTGCCGACGTTGTACAAGAATCCTACCTGGTTGATGTTGCCAGTAATCATATGCTTGTCTCAAAGATTAAGCCATGCATGTGTGTAAGTATGAACTAATTTAGACTGTGAAATCGCGAATGGCTCATTAAATCATTTATATTTTGTTTGATGGTACCTCCTACTTGGATAAACGTAGTAATTTAAGAGCTAAATACGTGTAACAAACCCTGACTTCTGGAAGGGACGCATTTATTAGATAAAAGGTCGACGAAGGCTATGCCCGATGCTTTGATGATTCATGATAACTCGATGGATCGCACGGCCTTCATGTTGGGACGCATCATTCAAATTTTTTTCTATCAACTTTCGATAATAAGATAGTGGTCTACTGTGACATCTCTGGAAAATTCACCGGAAGTTGTCCGGCTCTGGTAAGGCATCGTGGCATGATGGTGGCGTGTCATGGCGAGATATGGGTGGATGACAGGCTCAAGTGTTGGAGGGCACAAGGCTGTCGTGCTAAGGTTGTAGTAAGCATGTGAGGAAGTGCAACAAACGTGCAGTAATGTGTAGGGGAATGGGTTTTCATGGCTAAGGCACTTGCACACGTGATGATTATTGGTGCGCACGGATGCAACTAGACTTGACTGAGTCAGGGCAGAGGCCATGGGATAACCACGCAAGCCGAGAAACTCAAGACATGCTGGCAGGTTCAGTGTTGTACAAAGAGTGGGAGAAATCAATGGCTGGGGGAAACGAAGTTGTCCGTGATCGAGTTGCTCGTTTTGAAGCCTATGTGGGGGAGAAGGACCCTACTGTCGAAGTCTCATTGACCAAGAAGGTGATAGAGACAACATTGTCTATAGAAGATCTGCAGGCCCTAATGGACGATTTGTGCACTTCTTTGAAGAACAGGGCTGTGGCCTGGGAGGAGATGTTAGCCTTAAAGTATTAGATTGCCTTGCTGGAAGGTGACATTGCCTTGCTCAAGTGTGCCATGCTGAGCGCACCCTCTGGTGGGGGTGAGACGACCCCAAAACTGAAAGTGGCCGAACCCAAAGCCTTTACAAGCGTGGGTGAATGGAAGGCTCTTGAGAATTTTTTGTGGGACATGGAGCAATATTTCAAAATTGCTCGCATACAAATGGCAAGGAGGTGGATCTTGCAAGTATGTTCATGGATGGTGATGTCAATCTCTGGTGGCACACTCGAGTTTTACCAATGATAGGGATAAGCCACTAATCCATACATGGGATGAACTCAAGGTAGAATTGAAAGTGCAATTCTTGCCTTCCCATGGCTCGTGAGGCGTTGAGCGCTGAAATAAATGGGTTTTGTGCAGGAATATGTTAAGCAGTTTGGCTCCCTTATTGATGATGGACATTGACAAGATTTCAGAGGAGGATAGGTTATTCAACTTCATGTCAGGTCTCCAGGCGTGGGCCCAAATAGAGTTGAGGAGACAAGACATGAAGGACTTCCTTTCAACAATGGCTGCGGCAGATGCCCTCATTTACCTTCGGGCCCTGAGAGCCATAGACGGTGCTGGTAGTGGTAAGATGAAGGATAAAGGAAAGAAGAGGGATGACCGTATGTTAGAACAAAGAGCACCTTTAAGGACAAAGGCAAAACTGTGGTGGGCAAAGCAAGCAAATCCAAGATAGGTGGGTGCTTCATATGTGATGGGTTACATAGGGCATGCGAATGTACAAGGCGGGAGTAATTAAATGCCTTGATTGCTGATGGGAAGCAAGGCTCGAGTGATGATGCTGAGGAGGAGCAGGATCGGAATCAATGTGCAGGTGGTAATGAACGGGGAAGATTTTTGTATGCTGATGGATAGTAGGGCCTCGCATAACTTTGTTGCTGGCAGGATGGCGGTGGCATTTGAGCTGCAGGTTGAGCCATGCCAAAACTGTATCAAGGCCATTAACTCTGCAGCCCAAGGTGTGCTGGGCTTGGCTTCAGAAGTTCCTATTTCGGTTGGTCCATGGAGGGGGACGTTGCCCTTCATGGTGGTGTAGCTAGATGACTTCAATGTCATCCTTGGAGTGGACTTTCTGATGCGGGCCAAGGTAGCTCCCATGATACACCTTGGAGGTATAATAATTTATGATGAGTTGTAGCCATGCTTTGTACGACATATGGTATTCAACAGGTTCCAAGACAAGGGCAAGATCAATATGTTCTCTACCATCCAGGTTGAGCAAGGCTTCAAGAGGGGGGAAGGAAATTTGGCAACAATGATAGAGATGAAGCCAGATCAGTGGGTAGAAGTCCCAAATGGGTTGACAGACATATTGGCTGAGTATGCAGATGTCATGCCACCTGAGCTACCAAAGGCCTTGCCTTCTAGGAGGTCAACAATTTTTCGACAATAAAATGAAGAGCATGTTGTATTATATTTTTTTGATATATGAGGAAAATAGTTTGATGAAAAACATATCTTAGAATGAAAAATCTTTAATGTTAATCTCATATTTCGAAAAAAGTATTTTATATTTCGAAACATGTATTAAAAATTTTGATGCGAATATTCAAATGTTTGAAAAATCTTAAGTTCATGCATCATGTTTCGAAATCTATGTTCCATGTTTTGAAACATTATTAAATCATGTTTCTATTCTTGTTTGGAAATCCTTTGAATAGGTTTCAAATGTTTTTCTAAGTGTACATGCTGTATTTTAAAACATCTATGATTTAAGCATATGTTTCGAAGCCTACATGGTATGTTTCAAAACCTTTGTTTCTATCAGCAGAACATTTAAAAACTGAGATGCTTCTGCTTTACATTTTTCATTTTCATCTAGAAGCTTCTCAAAAGTTTTTTTTAAATTCAATCTCCATTCTTTGAGAATTCAAATTCAAATTTGAAAGTGGAGATCAATTAGAAATCATAGTGGACATAAGACTTTGTGTCCTACTCATGCTGTCTCTAAGTGCAAGTCCAGATGTAAATGTTAGATGTTTCAAAACATGTGATATATATTCGAAATCATAGTGTAAAATTCTTTTTTTTCAAAACCAATAAGTTATGTTTTGAAACCTTCTTTTTAATCTTGTCTCTAACGGCGATAAAACAATCAAACTTCTATAAATAGCGGGTGTTTGAAGACGAGAAACATATACATATCAGAACACATACACATAAGATACAAGAGACACAATACACAAGTGGTGAACAAAAGATTTTGATTAAGCTTTCAAAGAAGATCAACATACATCGTGGTGTGTAAAAGAGAGATGAGAGAAAAACAAGAAGTATCATATAGTTCAACTCTCCTCACCTTATGCTAAGAGGTTTGTACAGCCATTGGTAAGGCATTTCATTGCTCTAAATTCATTGAGTTGTAAAGATAAATTTTATTTATCTTGTTAATTGTGTAAGGTTTGAGTTGAGCTATCAAACTTATTCTACATAAGGTTTTAGTGTGAACTGTGGTAAAATCCTTGTTGATCACTAGTAAAAGTGATTGGATTTGAAAATTCTTCATATGGGAAGAATTGAAGGTAATGGACAAGGCGGGGTGCCGAACTATTATAAATCTCGTGTACACTCTATTTATTGGTTCATTTGCTTACTACTTATTGCTCAAACTCTCAAAAGGATCATTTTCAAAAGGTAAAACAGATTTTCTTTGACGCATAAGTATACGAATCTCAAGCATCTTTGATAAACTCTTTTTTGAAGAAATCGACTTTACTAAAGTTATTTCTTTGAAATCTTAAGTTAAAAGTTTCGAAACAACCCAAAACAAAAAGATATATTTTGAAACATATATAGTTGATTTCGAAACTTTCTTAACATAAATGTTTATTTAGAAACATACATTCTTATATTTCGAAACATATTTTAAATTATCGAAAAATTTATACAAATTCTAATTTACCCCTCTTTCTTGGGATATATTTGTTATTATTTGGAACTAACAGAGTATAGCCGAAATAACGTAGAAAAAGAATTAAATATTTTTTATGAATATAAATATATTTTATATTGATGACATATAATATAAAATATTAATACAAATAATTTTCCTACTATTTTGAAGAAAAAGAATTAATTTTTGTTTTTTTTTTATGAATTCAAGTGTACTTGATATGAATTATTACATACTGAAAAATGTTTAACTTGAAGGGTAAATAACAATAATCACCTTTTATATTTAGTATAATTACGGGGGCTATCTATCTAGTATGAAAAGTTATATGTAAAGATAACTTGTTTTAACAAATGTCCTTGTAGTAAAAATTATAAAAACTATGATATATATCTTTATTTTTCTTTTAGCCACTTTTTTTCTCTTTATCTTTATAGTAGCACTAGGATTTTTTAAAAATTTGAGAAAACTCAATGCATAGGTTCTTAGTAGGTTGAATTTGTGCATGAGGTTAAAAGAGACTGGGAACAAAAGAGAAAAGTGCTATAGAATAGAAGAATGGAATGGAAGAACGAAACTCTAGTCCCTGTGATGGTTTCAAAGATGGTGAAGAAAAATTGCAAAACGATGAAGGCAACGTTAAAGAAAGTTGTTAATATGGTACCCAAAATCTCTTTCTTTTAAGGTTGTAAACGAGTTGAGTAAAGTTAAGCTAAGCACATAAAAATTCAGCCTTATTTATTAAGAATTTTATCGGGCTCTAAATGAATTGAAGAATGGAAAGGAATAATGAACTATCATGTTAATCAAAAATCTCTTTCTTTAAGGTTGTAAACGAGTTGAGTCAAGTTAAGCACATAAAAGCTCAGCATTATTTATTAAGAATTTCATCGAGCTCTAAATGAATTGAAGAATGGAAAGGAATAAAGAACTATCATATTGATCCATGTAACATATATTTTGAGGGGTTCTCTGATATCATGTTTCGCAATATGTTCAGTCACCTTCATGTGGGCAATTTTCTATATCTTTGTAGCACGATGTTGAGCCAGTTTGTTCATATTAATTAAGTTAATATATAAGGTATTTTCAATATACAAATTATATTGTTCAGATAATTAACAAAAAGAGTATTTTTTTTAAATATATTACACTACAACAAAAATAGATATTAACGACAAAAAATTAGCGACGACATTAGTTTTGATCATTAATGTAATACTATTAACGACTAAATATAAATCCCCTCGTTATAAGATAACTTTTAACGACAGGAAAAATAAGTCGTCGTTAATATACCATTTTCCCGTCGTTAATGACTAAAATTTTTAATTTGAATCATAAAATAATAAAAAAAATTATTAAAATTTAACTAACACTTATATAAGCAATTCTTAATATAATTATATTTTTCTATAAATTCACAAATATAATTATTTAACTATGATAATTCAGCATTAGTTATTTATTGATAATATAATATATTAAAAAAATATGAACATATTAAAAAGAATACAATTTATCAAACTAATTTATTATAATTATTAGATTTATTTATAATATAATTTTATTTTAAAATAATTATTAATTTAATACAATCATTTAAATTATTTGATCAATTATCATAATATTAAATTATCTTATTTTTATCAATCAAATAATTATTAATATTATTTTTATAATTTTTATTAATTAACAATTCAATATTTTAAAAAATAAAACAAAAATCAAAATGTTTGGCGGGAGTTGCCCCCATTTTCCCCTGCATTCCCAAATCTCTTTTCCCCCAGTCCCTAATTCCCAAATCGCTTTCCCCTGCACTCCCACCCACCTCCCTCTATCGCTTCTGCTGCCTTAACGCCTCTGCCGCCTCAACATCGTCGCCGTCTCCAACTCCATCGCAGGCTCTTCTCGTCCACCTCCGCCTCCTCAGTGCACTCGTTTCTCCAGGTTTCTCTCTCTCTCTCTCTCTCTCTCTCACCCTATATATATATGTAGACATATCTATGCGCCTCTATCATTGTGCACATATCTTGCAGGAGCTACTATGCCGCCATGGAATGCTGGTGGTCAGAAGGCCACGAAATCCTTTAATAACTAACTCCCTGTATCTGCCTCCACAACTGGAGTTGTTGGAGCGACTGACTTATCGCCTCTACTACCACCTACTTATTTGGGAACTTGTGATTCCCTTACCTGATTAGTAACTAGGGTGTCTATCACCCTCATCAATTTTGCATACTTCGTATCTTAGCCATTCCCTGCTGTAGATTGCAACTAGACTCTCTTGGTGAGCTTGGTGTGGACACTGGAACCTCGTCTTGCATAGAAGTAGCCTGACTGCGAGTACGGGGTCGTCCACCTCTATTACTCATCTTCCTGCATCACCACTTAGGGTTAGAATACTGCTAATTGGGCCAACTTATCTAACTGACAGACACAAGTCCTAACTCTACCCAACATCCTATGTGTGTACTGGAGACTCCTCAAAACACCGCTCTGATACCAATACTGTAACACCCGCTCTCTTAGAACTGCTTGAGAAGAGGTGCTACTGGGGAAAATAAAATAAAATTGGCTAATAAACTGAAATCTGATACCATGACTAAACATCTCTATCAACTGGAATAAAATCTCTAAGTCAATACAAGCTGAAAAGCGTAAACTCTGACTAAGGGACAATCCCTCAAATGAAATATAAAATAGATCTAAACTGAGAAAACACTACAAAACTCAATAGACTCCCAGACATCTTTTATCTTTAGCGGCTCCATGTACACACACTATAGACCACTGCTGCTAGACCCCATATCTGGTACTCTCCTGCTAGAACCTGGAGGGGTGAAGAGTACAAGGTGAGCTACAAAGCTTAGCAAGTAATAAGCTAGAAAGAATAACTGAAGCTGAATTGAAGAATATCGATACTGATAAATAACTGATTGAACTTGTACTGTATAATCATTGTTTGTTTGCATTAATAAAAGTGTAATGCACATAAACTGTAAACTAAATGCAGGTATGCAACTTTGGCACATAGGCCTACACAACTGTAATACATACCTGACTGATCTGAATCCTGCAAACATAAAAGCTGTAAACACATACTGTGGGCAATATGCCCCTAGCCCCCAGGTGGCCCTCAGGCGGACAACTGATAAACTGAGTTGAAACTAAAACTGATGGGATCCCCGCGGATAAGCCGCCTGATGCACATAATGCAATGCAATGCTCATATAAATGCTAGCACACGATATGTAGTGCTCCATATAAAGTCATGCTCAACATTCATACCAAAATGTATACACATAATCTCACAAAATAATGCTGATCATGTTATAATAATGCTGAACATGATATGATCTTCATCTATATATTAGAATAAAAAGATTCAATGAACTATGATTTATGGTATGGGTATGATTAACTTGTCATGTTTTGGCTTATGAATTCAATGTTGGAAGGTATTGAATACATTAATTGAAATAAACTTGAATTAGGACTCACTGGAAGCTAAATTGGATTTCTGGAAAAATCATCTGGATATCAAGAAGGATATCTGGATATGATGAAAGACATCCAGATATGAAGAAGGCTCATCCAGATACACTGATATTCAAAGCAGAAGCTATTCGGATATGCTGGGATGTATTTGGATATGAACTAGGACATCTGGATATGATTCTGGTCATCCGGATATGTCACTGATGCATTCGGATATAACTGGGGACTATTCGAATGAAAAAATCAACTTTTGAGGGAGGCATCCGGATATCAGGCGAGACATCTGGATATTATCTTGACATCTCTGGATGTATAAACAAACGATCCGAATATCATACTCGAAGAACTTTAGATACATCCGGATACGATACAAGGTATCCAGATATTAAAACTTAGAGTAATAGAACTTGCAATCCAAAATGGATACGGATTAATCGAACTTGTAATCTAAAATGGATAAGGATTAATGGGACTTGCAATCCAAAATGGACAAGGATTAATAGAACTTGCAATCCAAAATGGATGAGGATTAATGGAACTTGCAATCCATAATGGATAAGGATTAATGGAACTTGCAATCCAAAATGGATGAGGATTAATAGAACTGTCAATTCAAAATGGATGAGGATTAATGGAACTTGCAATCCAAAATGAATAAGGATTAATGGAACTTGCAATCCAAAATGGATGAGGATTAATAGAACTGTCAATCCAAAATGGATGAGGATTAATGGAACTTGCAATCTAAAATGGATAAGGATTAACAGAACTTGCTCATAACTTCACTGTTATACGCATATATATATACGTCTCTACTTACTGATATAAATCTGAAAACTACAACAAAGAACTGGAATAATCTGAAATCAAAACTTATATGAACCTATAATGGAATGGATTATAGGAAGAATACTTGCCTGATAGAACTCTTTTGATCGAACCCTGGAGCGATGCTGAAGACTCTAGCAAGACTTTGCTATCTCTTAACCTCTTGGTTCTTCACATGGCGTGAAGAAAAGCTAAGCTAATGGCCTCTATATATAGAGGCATAAAAACCCTAGATCCCACTCCCTTTATAATATGGATTCCTTCTCCTAATATAACTGGAAGACTTTAAACCAAAACCATCTCATACATGGATTCTCATTCTCCTTTAACTACATAATCTCACTTAATTAATAATAATACAAAAATTATTATTAAAACTCTCAAATAATAATAAAACTTTAGAATTACCTTCATGCTCTTGCATTTAATTTTCACAATAAATAAATGTCATTAAATGCTATATAAAAACCCTAGATCCTACTCCCTTTCTAACATGGATTCTTTCTCCTAATATAACTAGGCAACTTTAACCCAAAACCATCTCACATATATCTTATAACTAGGAGACTTTAAACCAAAACCATCTCGTTTATGGATTATCTTAATCCCTTAATCAATATAACTTTAATTAACAATTAAATTCTAATAAAAAATTTCTAAATGACCTTCATGTCCTAACATTTAATTTCTACAATAAATTACTAGAATTAAATGCTCTTTAAATGCTATTCCCCTAATTAGAAATTACTAGATCGTCACCTTGGCAAATTTCTTTAATTCCAACATTAAAAAGAATTTAATGCTATTATTTTCCTTTAAAATCTCTAAATTGCCACATTAAATAATTAATTAGCAAAATCTCTTAATTAAATTCTTCAACAATTTTTTAAATAATTCTAATTAAATACTGGACCCTCTAACGAGTTGTTACAGACACACCCACAAAAGGTGTGCCAGCAGATGACCCAACCCCTCTAGTGTCCCTTGGACGTTTCCTAGCCGATAATTTCCCCTCATCAATAGTAAGTCCCTCGGAATGTAGCGTCGAAGCAAAACCAGAAGCAGACGGAAGGACTAACACGGCAAAAGATGCAGGATTAGTGGTTATAGGAGCGGTGGCATCTTCCTTGCTGGCACCATTAGAGGCCTCTCTCTTTCCCTCAAAAACAGCCTTCAGCATTTCTCTACTAAGCTGAGGAGCCATTTGATCTCAAGAAACGATTGAAGAAAAAGACTTAGCAAAACAACACACCCTTAAGGCTATTGGAAATGTATGCCCTAAAGACACGTTTTGTTTAATTTATGGTAATAATGTTTCTTTTAGTTAGTTTATGGCACATATATTATTTGCATTTAATTGTTGGAAAAGTGTCCATGCTATTAAGTAAGTGATTCATGTGATGGGTTGTTCTTCACAGTTAGGCATGAATCATGGGTACTTAATAAGCAAGAAAATATTACTCTTGATCTTTTCATAGAACTAGCATTCTATCATGATAAGATCATTGTGCAATAGATCCTAATGGAGGATGGCTTGCCTTAGCCAGTAAACAATCCATTTACTCTAATTGTACAAGCATATTTGGAATGCGTAGAGTGGACTTGTGATAGAAGCTAATGACAAAGTACTAATTATCATGGAGCTAGTCTATCACTGCTACTACGTGGACGAGTACTCTAATACTTGAGTATTAGTTGGTGGTCTAGTGAACCTAGAGCTATATTCTTAGATTCACTGTAGGTGAGGTCTATCAAAGATCAATAACCTTGTGAGTTGGGAGTATGGTTTCTAATTAGCTAAGACAAACTAATACAAGATAGTTTCTGTGATTCACCCCCTTGTGATTGTCCAAGAATAATCAAATAATCCAGGGCCCTGGGAACGTGACTTAAGAGTGTGTGCTTCTGGGTAGCTCCCAGTGATAAGCAAGTACATTCGAGTAGTCACAGATTATTGGACTAGTGATCTAAGGATGGTAGAAATCATTTAGAGAGGTGTTAGTACATTATTCCTTTCTAAATGATGGGTGTTACGCAGAGGGGTATTTTCGTCATTACACTAGTAGGTCAAAGACATTGCACATGCAAAATTATTCGTGGGGTCAGTGTTACCATATGGTGATAGTTGGAACACTTAGAATGACAAAATATAGCTACTGGACAGTAGGGGTATTTTGGTCATTCTAGTAGCCATGAATAGTTTGTCTTTTGGTCCCCAGGGTAGCTCGATATAACTCATGTATTATTTAATACAATTGGTTTGTTGGGTGAATTACATTGAGAGAGAATTATTTTATTCAGAATGGTCCATAATTAATTAGGCTAGAATAAAATAATAGTTCATTGGTTTTAATTAATTAATTGGGCTAACCCAATTAGAAAATTAATTAAATGGACTTGGCCCACTAGGGTTTGGCCCACTAGGGTTTTAACCCTAGGGTTCTCCCTATATATATTCTCTCTTTAGTTGTTTTTTAACCTAGTTGTTTTTACTCTTCTTCACCAAAAGAGAGGCCACGAGTTTTAGTCATACCTTGGAAGATCAAGAGAGTGTTCAAGATCTGATGCGAAGAAGCCGAAGGATTGTAGGACAGCCGTCGTCTCCACCACGCGAAGAAGCTGCCGCCCCTCCTCCTCCTGTCGCTCCATATCGTCCGGTGATCCGTAGGAAAAGTAAGTTTCCTAGATTCTAATCATGATGATGAGAGTTTTTTATTTTTAAAAACGCTTCTGTTGCATGCTATTTATCCTCGTTATGGTCCTTCAAAGGCAAGAAGGAAGAAGTAGCAATGGAAAGATGAGAAGGGAGGCACACCCTTTATATTATCCATATACGATGCATCCAGAAAAAATCAAACTGCTATCAGGTGCTTAGCAACCACTAGGAGCGTGCCACCTGTCGTGCATCAAATCACTCGAGGGAAATAATGAGCCATCGTTTATGCCTATGGCACTACGCCTCCCAAAGGGAGTGACCTTTCCAGCTCCCCGAAACTGGCCTACACAGCAAAAAACATCCAGATTTCCCTTCTTTAGCTCGGACGCTCGCTTCTTGAGCATCCAACCTGGGGAGTTGTAGACCATCCGGGCCTAATCTCGGCCCCTTCTCCAACCCATCTCATGGCCTAATCCCGGCCCTACAACAGGATCATTGCAGCCTTTACTGGGTATCCGCACGCCCACCCCAGATCCCATCCGCATTAATGGCGGATCCCATCCACATTAATGAAGGTCCAATCGACACCATGCTATCACTTGGGAACCTTCATCGGTGCCGGATACTCAGTCCCATCACCCTGCAAACACACAACACATGCATGTAGGAAGACATCTCCTCTCTCTATATGAGCCAACTTTCATTAAAGCTAAAAAATGTTCTTCTCTTTAACCTACTGATACTCTGCCATTCTCCTACTCCCTTATTTACTAGAGCGTCGGAGTGCTTGCAGGTTCCAGTCGCCCTTAGACAGACCCTTCGCTGAAGCCCCGCTCCCTACCATTGCAGTCTCTCCTCTGACCGTTCCCTTTGGTCAGGAAGGAACACCCCCTTAATTCAACATCTAATTTTTTAGGAAAAAAATTGAAAAACTTAGAGATTTACAATAGTTCTTCTTTATACAAAGATTCGTAGTACAAGAACAATAGAAAATCAAATTAAGCTTCGGCCACTTCCTCGCCTTTCTTCTTATTTGTCTCCAGGGTACCTGTTATGTCAGATATACCTGGAATGTTGAATGTTCCAAGGGCCTCAACCCAAGTTAGATAATTACATCTAAGTGAGATGGTTCAAGAAAGAAGTTGCATGCATGTGTATGCAAGTATGTTAATGTCATGAAATCCATCCCCTCTGTGGAAGCCCTGCTAGGATGTTACAATCACCCTCGCACCAACATGTCCACACACACCTCAATTTCATCATGTGGACCTCGACCACACATGTTCGTCCACAAGCTTGCCACAACCACAAATGTTATGATGCGAGGAAATAACAAAAGAGAGATGCGTGAAGAATGAAAGTCATATGATATGCAAATCTCAAGCCATACAAATGAAGTATAGATGCTCGGGATGTCTCAAAACATGCAAGAACCACTCACCTTGGTGTTTTACCTTATGGGTGTACTATTCATAGGTAGCAGGAATGGGTCTGTAGAAAACACGCATTTAAGTAAATCAAACACTAAATATTTTTACATAAGGTTGTAGGAAATTAAATAAGGGGCTTATCTAGAAAATTGCAAGGGAAAAGGAGTTGGGGTGCACCCTCACGTGCCCCAATAAGGTGGCCCACGTGTTGCACCTAGATGCACGGCTAGCAGCAACGCATGTATTGCACGCGCTGTCGTCTTCTCCTGCGATAGCGCGCGACCCCTCTGGTTTTTTGGCCATATCTCCCTCGTTTTAGCTCCGATTCGACCTCTGTTTGAACCTAAAGGTCCCTATCTTCCCCCTCTATAGGAATAGAAGAAAAAAATGAACTTACCTCACTAGTTTTCTAATTGTTTGGTCTGAAATCCAAGAAAGACCCAAAAATTTCGACGAAGCTTGTTTCTCCCTTGTTTCTCCACCGTTTTCACTCCTTCTTCTTATATAATCTTCCCCTCATTCTCAAGATATTTTTCCTCACCTCACATCCTCTCAATTTTGCATAGTTTTGGCTCAAATCCAAATAGTATCCTTTGTGAACACCCAAGGTCCCTATTTATAGAAATCTCAAGCCAATCCCGTGTTACCACGTACCCCACCACTTGTCCCTCGATGTGCAGCCTTGGTTTTCGTGTCCTATCATCTCATGCCACTTGTCCTATCATTATGGGGCTTCATCGTGACTTTTTCTTTGGCTAATCACATTGCACCACGTGTCGCCTTAATTATTGTGCGTCATTATTACTATTAATGTGCATCAAACCAAATTGCAGCACTTGTCAAGCACAAGCCAATCATATCTTACCACCTAATGCCTCACCATAACTCCCCATGTTCAACCAATCACAAGCCTCCACATACCCCGCCACTTGCACCCCCGTTATTACCTTCCATGTGTAACCAATCAAAATCCTCCAAATATTGCCAACTCGTGTCTCATTTTACGTGCCTTATCATTATTTCTCCTCTGGTCCAATCATCCTTTGCCAAGTGTCCTACCACCTTGGATCATTATTACGTTGCCACTTGTTCCAAACTTCATTTGAATAAGTTTTAGAATCCAAAACTATATTTAAATGAGATTTGAAATCCATTCTACTTGGGTCATTGTTTTATCCTTGAATCTTCCATGATCCCTTGGACATATCCTCAAGTGTATTAAATCCATAAAATATCATTTTTCTTCAAATAAATGAATTTTACAAAAATCTAGGGTATTACACAAAGAGATCGACAAAGCTGGTCTCGTTGTGGAGTGTCTTAGGGATGAGACTATAGAAAAGTTTCTAGAGGGGTTTTCATTGGCCTTGCCCCAAGTCCAAGTGCTTTATCCTGGTATTGATCTCTCACCCTACGACCCCTTCAAGGAGGTTATCAACGATCAGATCGTGGACATGGTCCCAGACAATCGAGATGTGATCCTGGAAGAGCCGTTAAGGGCTCATTCGGATCTCGCTGCCTCTATCGAAGCGCCCGTAGCTGAGCCTTCTCCTAGTCCCACCAGCTTTTGACCCAGTGGTAGTAGTTTTAGCATAGGGTGGCGGGAAGCTTGGTGTAATTTGTTACATTGAACTTTTTAATAAAATATACTTTGTTGGATGCTATTGGCTACGCTTAACCTTGTGCATTTATTTCAAACAAACACATACAAAATAAACAAAGAAGAAACAAACATGTAGGCACAAGGCGTTTATACTCGCCAGTGTACGAGTGTGCGCTACAACACAATTTAATTTTCTGGGTAAGTCCTAGTCGATTCACTAGGAGATCATTAATAAAACGAAAATAAAGCCGCAATATAAATTGGGTAGTCAGGCCAATTCATTTGATTTTAAGTAAGTAAGAATGAAGTACAATAATTGTAAGAAGTCTTGAGTTAAGGCAATGTTCAGAGCCAATCCCATAACTTCCCAACAGATAGATAGGTACCAGAAACATCGATATGAATTAATTTGAGGTTTTGCTATTAAAATGCATCTCAAGATGATGATTGTTCTTGGTTTAGCAATCTCCATACATGGCATGAGAGATTCTAAGTTAAGCAACTACCATAAATTTAAGTACAGTTAATATGCAGTAATTAGATAATTCATTTGGATTTGGGTATGATAGCATCTCCAATTTAAGTAACCTCCATACATGGCATGGAGACTCTAAGTTAGGCTTATACTCCACTCCAAATTCAAAGATTCAATGTACGTGCAATACTCCAATTAAATCAAGTTTTTGGTAATGCAATTGGAGTTCGGCTATCTTGGGAAATCTATGGCATTGGACACTGTCCTCGCCTTGGCCCAAGTTTAAGTTTAGCTATAGATCTCCAAAGAAAAATTAAAGAGATAGGAATTAAAGTGTTGAAATGTCAATACAGAAATTAAAATTACAGAAACGTAAATGAATAGTTAAAGAAAGTTGCAGAACGTAAACGAGCATGAAAAGAAATTGCAGAATGTAACTAACAGAAATGAAGAATGCTGAATTGATGGAACAAAGTGGAGAAAACAACACTACTGGAATGAAAGAACAAAAAGAAAAGAATATAACTAAATGTAAAGAACGTGAAAAGTGCTCTTGTCTCCTTATTCTGGTCAAGAGGCGAATGGGGACTCTCTCTTTTTTGAAGTCGACAATGGATATATATATATATGTATATATTTGTCTTTTGCAAATGGCCATTTGTAATGACCCGCTCCCACTTACGGGCGTCACCGGTAAATAATCGACCGGATTACTCACCCGACAAATCACGACCAAAGGGTTGGACTATGTTTCAACAGGAAACGCCCTAGGTGGGAACTAGGCTTCGCCTTCCCTTCGCTCCACTCAGGAATCTGTCCCAACTCAATCAAGAAAACACAGCGAACTGAGACCCGAAACCCGAGTGAGCTTCACCTCTCTTCAGCTCGCCTCATAGCAAGCCAAAGGTGACCCAGGCACAAAGCTAGCATACAAACACTTCGCTGAGTATTGGGGATTTATGAGAACGTGCCTTGCTGATCTTTACTTGGTCTGAAACTCATCTTGGCCAACTAAGCCATATCCAAAGAACCATCTCACAATCATTTATCACACTATGATGATTACAACAATTGAATACATCTAGTGCTCAATATCGCTTACACTCAATTACATGAATACGTATAAAAATTTACAAGTGAATACATAACAACACATCTCAGGTAACAAGGTTAATTGCTAGAACAGCCTCCCGGCACCATCCCTGCTTGCCTCTAGACTTGCAATATCTACACATGAGGTAAAACCTCATGAGTCATAAAGACTCAGTAAGGGTGCAATGCATGCAAATATGAATATAAAGATGATTATGTATGCCCAATGCATGCAAATGAGGCTAGGCCCACTTATCCTCACAACTCACTAAGGTTTGAGGCATCAACCTATCAGCCCCCACCACACTAGTCCTCCATATGGCCATAGGTCCACTAGGTCTTGCATCACACAAGTTAACCACTAGATCTTGCATCACATAAGATAACCACTACATGCAAATGCAACATAAAAACATTATCACACACATTTACCAACTTGCAAGGCCGCCTCCACATGGGGCCGTCCCTTACCTACCTCGAAGCTTCATCCCTGCCTCGGCACGAACTCCAGCCTGAACCTCAAGTTCTTCTAGGATCGCTGCCTTCCCGGTCGAACCTAGAGACAAACAGGCAAAACCCCACCATATTAAGCATTAACCAACGCCTTCGTTTTTGCTTACACCGCAAAATCACGTATAAACACTATCTCCAAACAACACTAGCCACGGCATACACCAGCCATTTAATAGCTTTCCAAACAACCCCAACATAGGGCTTAATCCAACCAATACGACACAATTCATTATCTCACATAATGAAATTATTTTGAAAAGAAATAAATTAATTACCTTGATTAATCTAGAGAGAAAAGTGACTAAACGCCCACATCGGCCTTGCCTCTCGAGAAGCCACTTACGCTCAAAAATCCAAATTTTGAGCTTTCGGCAAGCTCGTCAAGCCCCAAAATAATTCTCAAGATTATTCCAGAATTTTCTGGAATTTTTTGATATTTTTCCTCCATTTTCCTTTTCTATTTCTTTTTTTATTTCTTTTTTTTTTCTCTTTATTTTCTTTCTTCCTCCCTGGTTCTTCTCCCGCGTGGCACTATTCCTCCTCCTTCTTCCTTCAGCCGCGCCTCCTCCTTCTCTTTTCTCACACACCCGCGCACAGCAGCCAGCTCGTGCATGCCGGTCGTCGCTGCCACCAGCTCGCCCTCGCCGTCAGCTTCTCGCCTCCAAGCCACTGCTGGCCGCACCGCACCAGCTGGCCGCCGCTACCAGGAGCCATCGCCGCAAGTAGCAGCGCGAGCACCCCTGCGCAGCCATGGCCGATCGCGGCTGCTCGCTTCGACTCGCTACTACCTTTGGCCGCTGCTCGGATGACCTCACCAGCCACTTTCGACCTTCATTGGCCGGCCCTCGCTGCTTCCCTTGTCGCCCCAAGCTCCTACAACCGTAGCCATGGCCGCGGCTTCTTCAAGCCGTCACTGCTTCCATGGCCGCCGCTGCATCACGCAGCCTCTAACCGGCCATCTCTCTATCTCCTTCACTCTCTCTCTCTCTCTCGCGACAAAGCTCTCTCTCGAGCTCTCTTTCTCTGCGACTCACTCTCCCTCTCGGCTCTGCTCTCTCTCTCTCTCTCATTTTAGTTTACAGAGAGCTTGGGAGGAAGCTTCCTCTCCCTTATGCACGAGCGCAAAACAATATACATATATATAATACACAATTTAATCCCTTTATTTTCAGATAATTACACTTAAAGCGACAAATTAATTGTACTTGGGGAATTCTAATAATTATACTTGGGCCCTCCCAAGATTTTAATTAATTACCCACAAGCCACCAAAACATTAATTCTCCAAAATTAATAACCGATCGCTACTCGGGAATACCAACCTCGTCCCTTCGCCTTCACGGGACCTTTATTCGATGCAAAAACACTTAAAGATTGCCTTACTTAGAAAACCAAACCACCTCTAGGGTCCCCTCAGCTTCCAGGAGTCTCCTCCGACGATTCGGTATTGGCACCCACTCGAGCTTATACAGAATTTATTCCGAAAGTTATTCCCGGTCGGACCGCTTCCAGTGCCATTATCCTCATCTCAAGACTCTCATCAATCTCTTGCCCTCTTCCTTGGACATCCGAGTCCTAAGGCACTCTTTGCTGCCAATTCAGAAATTTTTCTTTTTTTATTAATTAATTACTCGAAATTGACTCTTGGGCTTCCCGGACAGCCCGAGATCATGACAAAATAATCAAAAGTTATTTATATTTAATACCATGTAATACCAGGTATTACACCATTGTCAAAGAAGAAATTACGTCGCGTGCCACCACGTTCATTTACGCGTGCTCTGACAAAATATTGTGTGCTATTTTGAAATGGCTTTATGAGGCACGCGAAAGCGTGATCTGCTTGGAATAAGCTCTCGTGTATAACATCACACCATAGTTGAAATGTACCTTTAATTTCAATTAAATTACAAGGCTGAGACCGCGTACAGAAGCTGCTGTGCATTGCTGATTCCACGAGCTGGGCTGCTGTTTGGGCTTGATTAAATTGTCGAAAGCGTGATCTGCTTGGAATAAGCTCTCGTGTATAACATCACACCATAGTTGAAATGTACCTTTAATTTCAATTAAATTACAAGGCTGAGACCGCGTACAGAAGCTGCTGTGCATTGCTGATTCCACGAGCTGGGCTGCTGTTTGGGCTTGATTAAATTGTTGAATTCGGCCTCCAAGCCCACTGATTCACGCTGCAAGCAATTGAGGATATTATTAATATATTATATATGTTATGTATCACGCATGCTGCTTCCAATTCAAGTGAACATATGTTATATATTATATATTATATATGCTTTTATGGTATATTATAAGGCATGCACGCATGTATGTGTAGGGAATATATATATATATATGTTTTATATTTATATAGGTATTATATATTTTATGATATATTATATTATATTTATTTTATTATTACTATTTTTTATATATTATATATATTTTTATATTAATTTTTTAAACCTACATATGACCACAAATTGCATATAAATATTCAATTAAAACCAATTTTAAGATTAAACTAGGGATATAAATATAATAGAATTTTGACATTTTTAGCTTCAATCAGCTATGGCTTGTTATCTTACTGTCCTTTGGATTCTTGTATGCTTCTCGCATCATACTGACTTTCTTTTGTAAGGTTAGACCGAATCTACTTGGGTCGCCGAGCTCTGGGATGTTTCATTCTTTTTGCTGTTGATGGGCGACTTGTGGGATGAGTGGTTTTTGTGAGTTTGGCAGAGATAACCGAGGTGGGATAACCATCTTGGCTTGGTGGTGATCAAAGTGATGGGAGAGCTTAAACGCTTGATTACTAGGGCGCGGTCTGTATTCAATGATGAGCGCAACCTTCTTCGAGGTTCTGACAGCGTATAACCACGAGGTTCAAGTTGTCAGTTTTGGGAGAAGGGACGTCGCAGACAGGAAGGAGTTGACTCATCACTTGAGAGTTAAATTCGAGACACGTGGCACGATCCTATCCAATGATTGGGGACGAGTGGCTCCTATTCGTCCGATGTTTTGGGTGAGGGCAATAAAAGGGTAACTGCTCATCTTTTTCCTCTTCCTTCTACTACTGGCTTTTTGAATTTATGCATCCCTTCTCTGCCTTGTTGCTTTGTGTTTGTGGTTTGGAGATCTTCCTTCTCGCTTTTTGGCCTCCAGCAGGTACCTTTTTTACCTTTATTTATATGTTTTTCTTGGAATATTTCAGCGGAGTCTGGCGAGTGTTTGGACGAGGGAGCATGTTTGTTTATGGGCCGCCGGCATAGGGCCCAATGCCTACAATTGGCAAGGCCTTCCTAGTTTGGTTTCGATAGGGTGATTCGGGGCATGGTTCGGAACTAATGCCTGAAGCTAGGTTTTGACACGTCTTTTTTCCTTAATTTGTTTGGGGATAATGCAAGTAGTACGCCTATGGCTGGGAAAGCTACAAAAGTGAGGGAGGTTAGAGATAAGCGTGTTAGGGTTTCTCCTAGCGCTGGTAAGTATAATTGGGTTAGTGAGGATGCGTCTAAGGTTGCTTCGGTCTATGGAGATGACATCTGTATGCTTCGATCACAAATTACCCTTTCAACCCCTGGAAAGGAAGGCCAATTCGAATGCTACCCGTGTACTCCAAAGGATCGAGTCTTCTTGGACTTGAAGTCAAGGGTGGGTCTTGGGTGTGTGTTCATGTACCATACCTTCTTTTCACGTTTTAGCCTCTGTCTCCCTTTTACCAATTTTGAGAGTTTGGTTTATACCTTTTTGAATGTCGTGCCAGCACAACTTCATCCAAATAGTTTTTTTTTTCATTTAATTATCATTAAGAGATTATTATATTACTTCATCCAAATAGTTGGGGGTTTATTCATGCGTTTGAGCTATTCTCAAACTTCCTTGGTCATCATGTGAGTATGGGTCCTTTTTTATTATTTTCACCCTAAATGAGCCAGCAAGGGTGGCTAGGTGTCGTTGCACGAGCGTTCAAGGTGGAAGTTGTTGAACGCGGTGGATGCATCGTATAAACATTTTAAGAACCAGTTCTTTAAGGTTAAGTCTACGGGGACCGATCTTGCGTTCCTTCTGAATGACTGAGATGAGAATCAGTATCCTCCCTATTGGAATAAGGATCCAAGCTTCTTTGGGTCGGCCAAGTATGAGAGTCTGTTGTTTGGGGATCGGTGCCTGGTAGACGTACTGGAGACCTTTTCAGGATTCTTGGAGTGTAAGGATCTGATCTGACTAGGCCGAGATAAGAAGGGTCTAGCTGACTATATGCGTAAGGCTGTAGCTTATTTTGCTTCTATTCCTTTAATCATTACTTATGCTTGTATCCCTTCATTTCAGGGAAAATAGATTCCTTACTGTCCAAGGAGATGATGATCGCCCACTTTGAGAAGAAGAAAACGGAAGATAAAGTAGCCGAGAAGGCAAGTCCTTACTTTGGGGTGAAGTTTGTTATGCCTTAATCGACAACTTCCCAGGAGATGACCACAAAGACACCTACACACTCCTTGGATCTTGCATCGCTACCTTCGAAGAAGGCTTCGGTCCCTATGCCTTCGTCTCCTATCGTCGCATCTTCTTCGCAGGCAGTTACAATTGTTGCTCAGGCCTCCAACCGCTCTGGAGAGGTCACTATTCCAACCGAGCCTACACAGAACCAGAAGCGACAAAGGGTGGAGTCAGGAGGAGGTTCGGGCCTAAATGTACCCTCAGAGGTGCGTCTGCCCATCGTCAGAGGAACGGACGAGGTTCATGTCACATAGCTTGCTTGACATGTTCCATACTCTTGAGGTACAGGGGCTTCAGCTAGTGGTGAGGGCTCAGATGCTTGAGGTGGAGACTCGCCTCCAGTCGACGAGGCAACAAAAAGCAGTGGACTAGACGATACAAAGGCAACTAGAGGAGATTGTGGTGGAGGTGACGACGAAGATAAGGCAGCGGATGCAGAATGCTGAAGCCTTTGGGAAGGAGCAATACTCTTTGGTCAAGAGACTTAAAAGACATTTTGAAGCTGAGTTAGAAAATCTAAAGAATGAAATGAGGGTGAGCTCAACAGTGGCTGTGAAGGAAAAGTTGAAGGCAAAGGTCGAGTTATCGATGGTGAAGGCTGATCTTGTGTTCGCAAAGGCTGACCTGGTTAAGACTCAAACCACTAAGGAGCAGGCAAGGCGAAAGGCATCCTGGTTAAAAGGGGAGGTTGATAAGGTCTGGGCCACTCACGAGGCACTGATCACGGAGGCTGCAGAACAGTTCATAGCTAGATATGAGGTAGCATTGCCCCACTTCCAAGCTCTCTACTCTAGTCATGACCTTTCGACCTTTGGTCCCATTAAAGAAGTTATGGATGGTCAGCTAGTGCTTCCGATTGTAGTTGTTGATGATCAACTCGAGACTTTGATAAGGGAGAACAAGGCCGAAGTAAGTCAAGTCGGGGAAAGAATCTGGAGGTCGAGTTGTCCATGCTTGCCGAGCCTATTATGGGACCCCCTTCTTCATAGCTTTTTCGTTTCAATGCTAGTGCAGGCTTTATTATTCCTACGTGAGTTTGTAATTCATCCTTTGGCATAATAGAACACTACTTTTCGTTCGTCCTTTCAATGCTAGCATTTTTTTATGTTTGTGCCTTTTGTTTGGTAACGTTCAGATTTTGTGATATGTCAAGCACTTTACACCTTGATTTCTGGCCAGTTTTCAATTATTTTTCTTTGAGTACTAGCTTGGTGTTGCGCATGCCTTAGGTTGAGCTAGGTGTGCCTTGCTAACATCTATCACTATCCCAATATGCTGGCGGCAGACCCAAGTCTAAGGTATCGCTCTAACTTGTCTTGGTAGCTTTTAGGCAAGGGTAACTTGAGTTGTCAGGGGTGAGCTCATACATTGGGATTAACTTGGGCACATTGATGTTGTTTTATCATTCTTGAGTGAAGTCAAGATAGACCTGAGGTCCGCCCATCAGGCTAGCTAGCGAGGTATGAGGTGGTTGTGTCCTATGACTAAGCCTTTGGTGCCTGGTCCTTCTAGAAAGTTCAAGGATAGGCATTTGTATACTTACAGTTAGGACGTGCGTACGACGCGTAGACTAGAATAGGTACTCATGAAGGTGAAGCGACGTTTTTCGAACGCTGGGTGTGTCACCTTCCTAAGAGGCACGTTTATGAGGGTAAAGGGACGTTTACCCATATGAGGCGTGCCGCTTACCTAGGAGGCATTTGTTGGGGAATTAATTATCTGGGGTACATGGCTATGTGGGGATGGTTATTCTTCATTTTTCGAATACGGTGAATTAATGACGAGACGCGTGGCAAGATCACGTCATGGGTGGTGGTGGAAGACTCTGGGTCGTTGGATGCCCCTCGTTATGTCTATAAAAGGAGAGGGTTTCACGTTGTTTTTGCATACTTATGATCACTCTTGGCCACCTTTTTTTTTTTTTCTTTGAGAACCCATTAGGGTTTGAGGGACAAGGATGTTGATTCAAGTCGAGGCCCTACTAGCCCACGGCAGTGCCTCCAGCGGTGGTGTTACAAGGTCAGTTAGTGTACCTGTGGCCAAAGTTAAGCATGTTTTGGCAATAATAGTGCTAGGGTGGCTAATTTTAGGTGAGAGTGGCATGAGGGTTGGAGATTTTGGGCGAGAGTGGTATGAGGGTTGGCGATTCCTTAGCCTTGAGAAGTTCACCCTCTAGCACTCCCTCGGCTCTTTACCTATGGGTCTAAGATCCTTGTGCTAGGCAATTCTGGGGGAAATTGATATTGGGAGGGGTGGTTTCATTTCTTGGAATTCGCTCTATCACTCTTGCCTTTGTCCCTTCCTGTGGTCTGCATCACTATGCAATCTTTAGGTGGTTCCCTCAGTCGAGGCGTTGCCAAGAGATCATGTTGGCCCTACCCAACCTTGCCAATGTTTATTCATGGTAGGGTTTCTTGTCGAGGTGTCAACTTTGTGTGAGATGCTACAAGAGGTTCTAACAAAATGGATGGAGCATGTTCAACAGTTGCGCCCTCATTATGTTATAGGTTGATTATCATAAGATACTAGGCTAGTTTCATAGTGGTGGTGGTTGTTTTACTTAGCTGTATCTTCGTAGTGTTGTAGGTTGACTATCCTAAGATGTAAACCTTGTAATGAAATGAAGTAATGAAATAAGAAATTTTTTGAGTACCTTGTAGCTTATGTTCTTCCTTTGCTTTGTTGTAGTATTTGTTCGAATGTCTTGATTGGCACAAAGTGTCAGGTGAGCTAAGGTTGCTGGACCTGTTTGGTTCGATCGAGATAACTTGAGGTCTGCCAAAGCCTATTTGATACAAGGCATGGTATGGGGGGAGACCGGGATGACTCGAGGTTTGCCAAAGCCTATTTGATATAAGGCATGAGTTTGAATGAGACTGAGGTTACTTGAGATCTGTTGGTGCCTGGTAAGTCTTGAATGAGATCGAGGTTACTCGAGGTCTGTTGGTGCCTGTTTGAAGGTAAGTCATGAATGAGACTGAGGTTACTCGAGGTCTGTTGGTGTCTGTTTGATACAAGGCATGATTTGGGGAGAGACTAAGATAACTCGAGGTCTACAAAAGCCTATTTGATACAAGGCATCACTTGAATGAGGCAAGCCCTCGAGGTCTGCACGCTAGGATAGACCCGGGCACTTGGGGGTGAACTCACAGCGTTGGTTTGATACACAGAGCACGGTTGGGACCCAGATGACTCGAAGTTCAGGCATGTCAAATAGACCCGCGACTCTGTCTAATCCCAAGGGCGGTAGATAACACGAAAAAAGAGAGGCAAGGTCATGAGGTCCGCCCGTCGAGATAGACCCGTGGGGACAAACTGACCGTGTAGTTTTGATACACTGAGCATGGCTTCGATCAATGTGACTCAAGGTCCGATCGATGAATAATTTCCCACATAAGAGGTATTTCTTCGAGATAAAAGAAAATCTTCAAAGGAGATAAAAGATAATCTTCAAAGGAAATAAAAGGTAGTCTTCAAAGGGTAGTCCTTAAGATGAAAGATAGTCTTCAAGGTACAAGATAGTCTTCAAGATAAAAGATCCCCTAGCTGAATAATCAATTTTATTGACTAGTAATTATGTAATCATGTAAGCGAATGCCTGATAATACCGAATGCTAGAAGGACAAAAGACAAAATTTGGGCATCGACACATGTAAGGACATAATAAATAGTGAATGAATGAAATTATTTTGATTGAGCGAAATTTATTCAGTTGGATGATACATCGAAAATACTTGATATAATTACTTAGATATAATATCTTCACAGGCTGGTTGCATTCCATGACCTTGGTAGGGGTTGTCCTGAGAGTTCGACCAGGTGGTAGGCTACATTGTCTAGGTTATCCATGACTCGATAAGAACCTTCCTAGTTAGCGCCGAGCTACCCTTGTTCAGGTTGTTGTCTTGGGCCTTCAATCTTTCTTAGGACCAAGTCTCCTTCTTGAAATCTCCTAAACCTGACCTTTTTGTTATATTTTCAGGCTGCCCTTTGTTTGGGGGCTTGCTCATGGATATCGGCCTGGTCTCGAATCTCTTGGATGAGATCGAGGTCGGCCCTTTGTTCTTTGTTTTTGGCGTCCTCCTGGAAATGCTGCCACCTGGGGCTGGGCTCCCCAACTTCCACCAGGATCATGGCTTTGGATTCGTAGGTGAGTCAAAAAGGTGTCTCAATAGTTTAGGTTTGAGCAGTGGTATGGTATGACCACAAAACCGTGGGGAGTTCTTCTGGCCATGCACCCTTGGCATGATCAAGTCGTTTCTTTAGTTCGAAAAAGATGATTTTGTTGGCGACTTTAGCTTGGCCGTTTATAATATTCCATATTTTTGTGAAGATGCCACGTATTTTAAGTAAGTTTAAAATACCAAAAAATATGCTTGAAATGGCAACAAGTGACCAAATCGGTCGCAGGGAGTGCCCTGAAGCTTAGATACCTAAGGACAAAGGTATATTTTTTATGAGCGTCTCGAGGCGAGATTTATGGCGCTGAAAGAAATCAAATCAGAGATGGTTTTTTAGTTAAGCTAAGTTGTAGCCCGAAAAGACCGAATGATGGTAAGGGCTTCTCGAAAATCGTATATACCAAGTAATTTTGAGTTATTAATTTTGAGATTTTAAGTATCTCAATAAATTTGATGTTTGAGGGTGTAATTGTAATTAGAAAATTATCTAAATGAAATAAGGATGAAATTAGGAGCTTATATGGTAAAACATTAAAGTTTGAGAACTTGAAATAAGGGTCAAAGTGTCATTTGAAATAAGTTTGGGGAATTAGATTGGATTCCAAAAATCAAATCCATTCTAGCTTTGGATTTCAAAGGCAATTTAATTATAGGTTTGAGTCTTTGGAGTCCATGGCTAAGGTTGTGACAAGTGGCATAATGAGATTGGTTGAAGAATTCTATAAATAGGCACCATGGGTTGTTCTCAAATCATTCCAAGCAAGTATGAGAGTTGAGGCACTCTAAGAGGAGGAGCTTGCTCTAGAGAGAGAGGAGGAAGTTTGACAAGAAGGTGAGAAGAAATCGAAGGAGAAGCCGGGGAGAATGAGCCTCATCGGAGTTATGAGCCATTTCCAGAATTAGCCAAAATCAATCAGGAAAAAAAAAAGGTAAGTCCAATATTTTTTGATAATCCTATAGAGGGGGAAGAGAAGGTCACATAGGTTCAAATGGGGGTCGAATCAGAGTTAAAATGAGGAAGTTATGGCCGAAATACGAAAATGAGGCGTTGTTGTCCGAAATCTGGTGGTTGCACGTGTTTTCTGCAGAAACCTAGGCCGTCTGCAGTGAAACTATACCGTTTAAGAGATAAACCTATCAAGAAAGCTCTCGTGGGGAAGACCGTGAGTCTAAGGCACAACGAATGTGGTGCTTGCATGAGTTCTATGAGGTCGGGCCAAAGTGAAATGGTTAGGGACCTCTCGAGAGGTGTTATACGTGCTCTATCGAGAAAGCTCTCATTGGAGGAGGCTGACGTGTTCACGAGACACTTCGGAGTAGTTCTCCTTGTCTTCTCATACATTTTATACCTGATCATGCATCGATATAAATTGTTTTTGGAGTTTCTCACTAGAAGATTCATCTTCTAATTGGACTATGTCCCTAGAATATTCAAACGTTCCAAGTTCGACGAGAGGCTCTAAGGGAAAAAAGGTAGCTGAAGAATAAGTTTAATCTACTGCTGGTACCATGTTTAGCATACTTTTGTTTATGTGCGAACCTATGTAATTTTGGATATGTTTAAGATATTTAGTTATCACTTACTAGAGATGATGTACATTAATACATTTTGTAGACGTCTTGAACAATTTTAAGATAAATAAAACATTATGGTTGTGGACCATATCAAGTTCGATCTAGCTTCCACATTTGAAATTTTAACGCCTGCCTTAGCTATTCGATTATTGGGTTTGTTAAGCTGAGAAGGTGAAAATTAGGTTTTTTGGGATATTGTGTGATGTATGATAACTATTATGATGTGATAAAATTTTTATATTCCCGAAATCCTAAGTTATAACACGTTCAAGAAATTTGGGGTGTTACTCTTTTGGTCTGCTAGTGTTCAATTGAGGTGAAGACCTGGGGGATGCCGAGCTCTTTGCAAAATTACCAGAGTTTGCTGTTGGTGAACTTAGTACTGCTGTCTGAAGTGAGTACTCCGAGTAGGCCATATCAGCAGATGATATTTTTTTTAGATGCATTTCCTGATCTTTTTGGCAGTGATAGTGGCCAAGGGTCTAACTTCAATCCATTTGGTGAAGTAATTAATAGCCACCACAATGAATTTAAGTTGTCCCATGACGATGGGGAAAGGTTCGAGTATGTCTATTGTAACGACCCGCTCCCACTTACGGGCGTCACCGGTAAATAATCGATCGGATTACTCACCCGACAAACCATGACTAAAGGGTTGGACTATGTTTCAACAGGAACTGCCCTAAGTGGGAACTAGGCTTCGTCCTTTCCTTCGCTCCACTCAGGAATCGGTCCCAACTCAATCAAGAAAACACAGCGGATCGAGACCCGAAACCTAAGTGAGCTTCACCTCTCTTCAGCTCGCCCCATAGCAAGCCAGAGGTGACCCAGGCACAAAGCTAGCATAACAAACACTTCGCTGAGTATTGGGGATTTATGAGAACATACCTCGCTGATCTTCACTCGATCCGAACTTGGCTTCACCAACTAAGCCACATACAACAAGCAATCTCCCAATCATTTATCACACCTTGATGATTACAACAAATAGATACCTCAAGTGCTCAATATGCTTACATTCATACACATGAATACATATAAGAAAATACAGGAGAATACACGTCCACACATCTCGGGCAACGATGCTAGTTGCCACAACAGTCTCCTGGCACCATCCCTGCTTGCTTCTGGTCTTGCATCATCTACAACATGAGGTAAAACCTTATGAGTCATAAAGACTCAGTAAGGGTGCAATGCATGTAAATATGAATATAACCATATTTATGTATGTCAAATGCATGCAAATGAGGCTAAGCCCATCTATCCTCACAACCCACTAAGGTTTGAGGCATCAACCTATCAACCCCCACAACACTAGTCCTCCATATGGCCATAGGTCCAGTAAGTCTTGCATCACACAAGTTAACCACTAGATCTTGCATCACACAAGATAACCACTACATGCAAATGCTTCATAAAACATTATCAAACATATTTACCAACTTGCAAGGCCACCTCCACATGGGGCCATCCCTTACCTGGCTCGAAGCCTCTTCTCTGCCTCGACACAAACTCTAGCCTGAATCTCAAGTTCCTCTAGGATCACGGCCTTCCTGGTCGAACCTAGAGGCAATCGCACAAAAACCAACCATACATCAGACATTAACCAATGTCTTTGCTTTTGCTTACACCGCAAAATCACTCATTAACACTATCTCCAAACAACCAACCACGACATTACCAGCCGTCAATAATTTCCAACAACCTCGACCCAAGGGTTTAATCCAACAAATAATTATTCTACATTAACTCGCTTAATGCAAATAATTTGGGAGGGAAACATTAATTTACCTCCACTCATCTGGAGAGAAAATTCGAAAACGCCCACACTGACGTTGCTTCCCGAGTTGCCATTTGCACCCAAAATCTCATTTTCGAGCTTCCGACAAGCTGCTCGGGCCCCAATTTAATTTCCAGAACCTTCCCCAATTTTTCTAGAATTTTTTAACATTTTTCTCCATTTTCCCCATATTTTCCAGAATTTCTTTTTTTTTATTTTCTTTTTCTTCAAATCTTCTCCTTCTACTGTTCTTCTTCCTTCTCCATTTCCTGCGCACGCTCCTTCTTCTTCTTCATCATCGAGCTTGGGCGCACAGCACCTGCGCACTGGCCACCGCCGTCGCTGGCCTCTCTGGTCGCCACCTGCAGCCCCACCGACCGCTTCATGCCGTCCGCACCTACCAGTCATCGGCCTCTGCCACCGCGGCCCGCGACTCCCTGCTCGCACCAGCCATCTCCATAGCCGAACCAGCAGCTTCAAGCCGCCATTGCGAATGCTTCAGCCACCTCCGAGCACCGCCTCAGGCGTCGCACCAGCCGCCGCACGCTGCGATCGCCGTCGGCCGCCTCGACCAGCTCCTCCGTTGCCCAACTCGCTACCAAGATGTTGCAACAGCAGCGAAACTATGGCCATGGCCGCTCGGCTCCGCTTGTTGCTGCCTCCATCAATGTTGCTGCAACTAGCCAGCAATGCCACCGCTTCAGGTCGCTTCCAACCAGCGTCTCTTGTTCACGATCTCGCTCCATCTCTCTCGCAATGCCTCGGCCCAGCTCTGCCTCTCCCTTCTCTAGTTCGGCCATCAAATGGTAGCCATGGCCACTGTCTTCGGTTAGTTCTTCCGAGCAGCCTTTAGCCGCTCTAAGCTCTCTCTCTCCCTCGCGCTTTGCTCCACTCGGCCAAGAGCTCTCTCTCGGCCCCTCACGATCTCTCGATCTCTTTCTCTCTACACTCGGCTTCTTCCTCTCAAGCTCTCTGATTTGGATTTTAAATTTTGAAATGGGAGGCAGCACTCACGCACCAGCATATATATATACACTTAAAATTACTTATTAATCCCTCCAATTTTCCGTAATCACATTAAGAAAATTTAATTACACTTGGGATTTTTGATAAAACCATTTGGGCCCTCCAACCCTAGCTTAATTATCCTTAGACCACACCAAGACTTGATTTCTTGAAAATTTATTACCGACCTTTACTTGGGAATATCGATTTTGTCCATGCGCCTACACGGGACATTTATTCCATCCGAAAACGCCTAAGGGTTGCCTTATTCGCCAAACTGGACCACCCCTAGGGTCCCCTCAGCTTTCTGAAGGTCCCTACGACATTTCGGTTCTGGCACCCCTTTCGGGTTTATACAAAATTAAATCCAAAAATTATTCCCGATCGGACTGCTTCTAGCATCATATATCTTACCTCGAGACGCTCATCAATCTCTTGCCCTCTTCTCTAGACATCTAAGTCCCGAGGCACTCCCTGCCACCACTCAAGATTGACTTTCGAGCTTCCTGGACCACTCGAGGTCCCTTTAAATAATTGAAATTTATTTATTTTTCAATACCATATAATACCGGGTATTACATTCCACCCCCTTAAAGAATTTCGTCCCCAAAATTCACTTTACCATAATCTCCTACCCAAGATAATCACATTCTAGGGCTACATGGCAAATTCTCGTGCTCAAGAATCTCATAGCCTATCCATTTCTCACATTTACCTTGGGCTATATCCACCTCGAGGCTTTGCTTAGGCTTTTGGTCCCCCAACTCTCGAGGACATTTACCAATCGAATAACACTTTGGCCTCCTGTTAAATCACACCACTGGTCGCTGGTCATGCTTACTGCAATGCTGTCCATCTTCGAATGGATTTTCTCTGCCTCGAGGCATCACTTTGCTGTCCACTTCCCATTTTCCATCGATCAAAAAAACTCTTGCTAACATTGCATCGTTGATCAGTTTACCACGATTTTATGATGATCACACACGACAACGTTTCCCACTGCTAATTACACATGGCCACATTTTACGCTGGTCTAACCAGCAACGTCTTAGCACTGATAATCCACCGTAATGTTGCTTTTAGTGCCCACAAGACACTCGAACACCCATTTGCAATGGCATATTGCCATTAATCTTATGCATGCATAGCTTAAGTTGATCCTCATGGCAACCTCTCATTACCCTCAACTTATCATGCTAGCACTACCTATGTAACACCCCCTCTCCTAGAGCTGCCCGAGAAGAGGTGCTACTGGAACAATACTGTACTATAAAATAAACCTGGCTCATACTATATGGACTGAAACTCTGATACCATAAGAATATCTCAAATGTGCAAAATAAATCTTTGGTATAATATTACTGAAAATAAAACTCCAAGAAATAAATCTCTAATGAGAGGAAAAACCCTCACTAAAATAGAAAATAAATCTAACTACTATCTGACTCTCCCAGACATCTTGGTCTTGAGTAGCTCCACGTACACACACAATATAATCCACTGCTGCTAGGCCCCACCTATGGTACTCCCCTGGTAATACCTGGAATGGTGAAGAGTACGAGGTGAGCTACAAAGCTCAGCAAGTATAAATCTGGAAAGAAATACTGAGGCTGAATCGAAGAATATCGGTACTGAAATAACTGAAATACTTGCTGAACTGATACTAGAATTAAATACTTGATTTAATTGATACTGATAAATAAATCTGATATAACTGGTTGCATTCATAAACATGTAATGCACATAAACTAAAATAAAATGCAGGTATGCAACTTTGGCCCAAGGCTCACATAAACTGATAACACATACCTGACTAATCTGAACCTGCAAATAGAAAAAAACTGTAAGCATATACTGTGGGTAAAATATACCCCTAGCTCCCTGGTCGACCACAGGCGAGCAAACTGGTGGGATCCTCGCGGACAAAGCCGCCTGGCGCGCAACATGCAATGCTATGCACATCAAGATGCTGGCACACAATATGTAGTGCTCCATATAAAATCATGTTGAATGTTCATACAAGGATGTATGCACATAACTCACAAATAAATGCTAATCATGACATTTTAAATACTAGTCATGAAATAACTGTTGCTCAACTAATACTTGATGTATTTTAAAAATACATGATTTTATAAATTATGTTGAAACATAATTTATTTTAATTTATACTAATATTATTTCCAATAAAGGGAAGAAATACAATGTTTTTATTGAAAATAAAATAATTTTAACTTACTGGAATTTAATTTTGAAGTTCTGTTGAGGGGTATCCGAAAATATGGAATTCTGGACAGATTTGATACTCTTTCGTATCTTGTCCATAACTCTCTTGTCTAAACTCCGATTGAGCTTATTCAAATTTCTATGGAAATCCAAGAGGAGGAACTACAACTTTTATGTTTTTCGTTTTCCAAGATTCGGGCTCCATAAAGGTCAAAATTGGCCCACAAGAGAACAAAAACGTTCTGAAAAAAAATTAAATAAACTCGAAATCGTGAAAGAAATCGCCAAAAATCGAAACTGATACTAATAGAGTATCCGGATGCTGGAATTTATTTATTTTTTATTCTAAACATCACCATTCGAAGAAATCTTGGGAAAAACAAGTCCCAATGAAGCAAGAATCATTATTATAGCAAATAAACAGATCAAAACTCGAAGAATCAATGATTCAACTCAATTGAAAAATCTGATTTTCTACCACTGTATGCATATATATATAAATATACATTCTATTTTCTTTGCTTTCTCATTAAAAGGAATCGAAACAATAGTTTGCTATTAATCCAAGATCACATAAGAATTGATTTACAGTACAAAAACGTGATCAAAACTGGAACTTAAATCTGAAATTTCCTAGAATGCTACGAAACATGAATTGTGCGTATATATGTATATATATATCTATATAATAAAGCAAGACTGTTTTTGAAAATGTGTAGAGACAAACTGTCTTTGTGTGGCTGAGATTCACGGTTGAGATCAATCAACGGCTGAGATTCACGCTACCCCCCCGCGTGGCCACCCGCCCAAAACGATCCCATCACGCCCCTCTCTCTCTGTTTCGCTCTCTGCCTCACTCTCTCCCTCTCTGTTTCCCACTCGCCCGCGGCCATCGTCCCTCTCTCTTTCCCCTCTCTTTCCCTCTCTCTTTCTCTCTCACCCGCGGCCGTCGTCCCCACTACATCTTTGTCTCCCTCTCTCTTTCTCTCTCTCACCCCTGACTCTCTCTCACCCGTGGATCGTCCCCACTGCATCGTCCCCGCCCCACTCCCTTTCTCTTTCTCTCTCTCACCCGCGACCATCGTCCCCGCCCCATCGTCACCACCCCTCGCCTGCAGCCATCGTCACCACCCCTCACCCGTGGCCATCGTCCCTGCATCGCCGCCTCTACATCGTCGCCGCCATCGTCGCTGCCCCTCGCCCGCCCCCTTCTCTCTGTCTCTCTGTCTCTCTCTCCGCCCCTGCATCGTCACCGCCCCTGCTGCGCACTGCCGCCACTGCCGCCCACTTCCTAGGTCCACTCTCTCTCTCTCTATATATATATATATATAGATATATAGATTTACATGATTTAGTTTAGTTTAATATATATAGTTTAGTTTAATATAATATATACATATATAGTTTAGTTCATTTCTTCTTCTTCCCTGTAAACGTGTGTGTATTTGATTATATATAGTTTAGTTTAGTTTAGTTTAATTATTCATTTCTGGTTTTTTATACTGTTATTTAATTTAGTTTAGTGTATTATATAGACGTGTGTATATTTGTATATACTGTTATTTAGTTTATGTGTGTTACTATTCAAATTGTTACTTATTATGTGTTAATGTATTTAATTTTAATTTAGTTTAGTTTAGTTTATGTTTATGTTTATGTGTATCTCATTATTTGGTGTTTGGTTAATTTACTTATTATTTATGTGTTAATGTATTTAATTTAGTGTTTGGTTATTTAGTTTTTTAGTGTATTATATAGATAGAAATGTTAACAAAACATAATAGATGGTGTAGTGTGCGTGTGTGTGTGTGTTATTTAAACATTATTTATGTGTATATTTCATTATTAGATGTGTGTGTGTGTGTTAACAATTTGCAGTTTGCTTTCACATGTGTGTGTGTGTGTTAATGTAATTTAGATGTAATAGATGTAAATTAGTGTAAATTTATTTAGTGTTAATTTAATTTAGTATTAGTTTAGTGTAAATTTCATTATTTCATTATTTCTATCCTAATAAGGTCAATCTTACAATATGTAGTGTATCACAGCATATTGTAATCCTTTTACTGTTCATTGTGTATTTGAAGGTGTAGTGTAAATTACAATATTTAATTTAGTGTTAGTTTAGTGTAAATTCCATCATTTTAATTTAGTGTTAGTTTAGTGTAAATTAATTTAATTTAGTTTAGTTTATGTAAACAAATATGTGTGTTAATTTATGTACATTTCATTATTTCTATCCTATTATTTTGTGTATTTTTTATAGTGTTTTATGTTTAATTTAGTGTATTATATAGATATACACGTGTGTATGTTAATTTACTGTTTTATGTTTTGTATACATTTAATATTTTAAAATTATTAATTTAGTGTATTATATAGATTTACTGTTTTATTTAGTTTATTTAGTTTACTGTTTTATGCTTTAATTTAGTGTATTACACGTGTGTGTGTGTGTGTTAATTTGATTATCTGTGTTAATATAGTTTAATTTAATTTAATTTAGTGTTAATTTAATTTAATTTAGTGTTAGTTTAGTGTAAATTAATTTAGTGTTAATTTAATTTAGTTTAGTTTATATAAACACTATAATTTAGTTTAGATATACACGTATGTGTGTTAATTTATGTACATTTCATTATTTTTATCTTATTATTTTGTGTATTTTTTATAGTGTTTTATGTTTTGTGTACATTTGATATTTTAAAATGTTAGTGTATTAATTTAGTGTATTATACAAATATGCACGTGTGTGTGTTAATTTAGTTTATTGTAAATTCAATTAGTGTTAATTTAATTTAGTTTAGTGTAAATTAATTTAGTGTTAATTTAATTTAGTTTCGTTTATTAATTTAGTATATGTGTTAATTATGTGTATTTGATTATTTGATTATTCATTATGTACATTTGATTTAGTGTATTTTTTGTACATTTGATTTAGTGTATTTTTTGTACATTTGATATTTACATGTATACATTTGATATTATTTTGTTGGTGTGTCAATTTTTTGTACATTTGATATTTTTTAATTCAACTTTTTTATTTTTTATTATACAACGTTATACAATAACTTTAATTTTTATTTTTATTCAGAATTTAGTCTTAATATTATTTACACCGTGCCTTTAGGCACGGGCATTCCCTAGTATATCTATACTGAATGAAGAAAGCTTGAGAATGGAATGGAAGAACTTGCCTCTAGATGCTCTGATTTAATTGATAAAAATTGGAGAAAAGAACTTCTTGATTGCTACTAGATCTCCTAAGCGCTGCTCACGGCGAAGATTTGAGGAAGAATTTCTTTTTAGCCAATTACATGCTATGCATATATATATACTAATAACAATAAAACCTAATGAGCTAAAATATGTTTAATTAATCCTAGGCCCACTAGACTTTATTTAAAACCTTCTCCTAACCTATTTAGGAGATTATTATTTAAATTATCTTATATTTGGATTTAATTAAATCCCATATATATATATCACTTAATTAAATAATTAAGCAATAATATAAAATAACTAATGCTAAAAAGCCAAACAAGCCCTTACTCTTAATTCTCTTTAAAAATAAAGGAATTAATTCTATTTATCACTATTTTTCAATTAAAAATCTCTATTGCCAAATTAAATTAATTAATTGGAAAATATGTATCAAACTAAAAATTAACTAATTGCATTAATTAATCATTGAAATAAATTGCTAATCTAGGACAGGTCGTTACAACCTGGGAAGCACCCATTTGGCCCACCTTGCGAACTTCGACCATTTCATACATCGTCTTCTATCTTGACCAGCCGACCCTCCTTTATCGATATGATTATGCATAACCAACATACCCAACACCATGCCAGGTTATTCTCATTTCAATCCATACGTGCACTACTCGAGTTCACCTTGAGCTTAGAGATGCACGCACCATTATAATCTCACCTTGAGCTTAACTATGCTCGGGCCACAACCTTCTCCCAACCAGGAGTTTATCGCATAAGCAGACAGACTACTCTAGCCTCCCTTTTTGGTCGATATTTCACGCTAGTAAAGGTCTCATACCCATACTAGGGAACTTTTCACTGAGCAACCACTCTTCAATTCTTCTCTCATTTTGGCTTTCACAATCATGCCCCATGCTAGGCCTTACCTTGGCTATTAAACCCTACTACGAGTCAAGGATCCTACCATTGCATTTAAGGTCGCGGAACCATTAATCGACCCTAGTCATCACCCACGGTGCGTTGCACAAGTGATTGGCTTATTACCATCTGTACAATCACTTATTGAATCTCACCTATAGAATGACTCGTGCCTTTGGTCCACACCAGAATAAGCTAACATGGTTACACCCCCACTCTTGTAGCGGCCTTCTTAGCCAAATTCACTCACCCAGCTTTAATTCATTGGGACTTTTCAAATCTCACCATTTCTCGATAGAGCCTCCTACACTAGAGGCACGAAACTTTCAGCCATCCTAAATCAGGTTCATTCTTAGCTCGCAATCGACACCTGACTTAAACCATGCATAATGGTTTCCCTTGTCCTCATCGGCAAGGACAACACCATGACAACAATGAATTTCCCTACACGATCGTTGCATCTCAAATTTTGCATGCACTAGCCTTCATGGCCATTCATACTTGGCTTCAAGGTCCTACTATGCACAATGGTTACCTTTGACCTTCCTGACAACATTTTTTCCCTGACAGCGACGATGATACCACCATATCATCTCAAAAGACTCACTGCTCCTTGAATCTCACTAGTCCTTGAATCTCACTGGTCATCGCAACCAACACGACCCACTCTTAGGCCGCCTTCCTCATATCACTTTGCTATGCTTATAGCAGCTAGCTAATTTCCTGAGAGACTTTAGCTTCTCCTGGACTTTTTATAACTCTTGCTTTAATCAGCTCACACCACTCAGTAAGCGACCTCATTAGCTCTAATGCCACAACAGCTTCACTAACCGATTTTCTTTCACAACTATTAACCTTAGACACGAAGTTAATTCTCATTAATTGCCCACATACCAAGGCATCCCCTTAGCTGTATCACTCACAGCTATCAGGTGCTTTCATCATCTCACACCATTTCTGGGAACCAATCTCATCCCATAAGCTCTTCCTTCGAGCTCTCGTCTCCTATTGGCGACATTTTATATTTGCCCTCAACTTCCATCTAACCCACTCGATTAGCTTTAGCCGGATTGCCCAGCTCAACCAACACCACCTTCCTCTAGGTACTACATTTTCAAACATCAACTATGACTTCGATTTAAACTCCACCCATTGGAAATCACCCATACCTCTCCTGTGGAACCCACACTTCCACTCGATGCCATAGGACTCACATTCCTACTTAGGCACTTGCCATCAGGCTGGTTTTCCCTGGGTGATCCATCCCGTTAGAATTGCAGTGCTTTAGGAGGTCCATCTAGTGTTGTGGCCACATACCCAACCTTTCTTGGGAGAACATCTCAAGTTCTTTCCAGGCCACATTTCAACACTACCATCTTTAACTCCTACTACGGAGTAACACTCCTTCAAGCAACATAATTTTGCCCTGACCAACCATTTTTTTATCACCTTGGATCTCTTTCTTAAAATCTTCCTGGTCTCACTACCAGGACTTGCTGAATCTTTATATTAAAGGCATACACGACAACTAACAAGGCTTTACCTCACAGTCCTCGAGCCTCACGCTCCATTATTGCCATCAGGTGCTACCACCTGGCAATTTCTCGTGTGTCATCAACTGGAGACCTCTCTAGTGCCACATGAGGATATTTCCTCATTTCGCATCGACACAGCCAAGACTAACACCAGACTGTGCCATTGCGAGCCTTCACGGATTCTAAACCATGCTTTAGCCACACATTCAGCCTGCCACAACTCACTTCACTGGATTAGAGATCCCTTTACTCGAAGCCTTCACAAGCTTCAATTTCCCCATCTCATGGTTGGCTTCCAACTCGTAAGTCTCACCCTCCACGGCACTTACGTATCATTCTGGAGCCATTTACCGACTCTACCAATCAATCCATCTTCATGCATTACTGCAAGATCACACTGGGTCCATCATCCCAATTTGCCTGATCAACTGCGATCAATTTAACCACAACTGCGTTAGCATCCTTTAACAAGGAGCATTGCCACACATCTTGATATCACACCATAAGATATCACCCAATCGATTCACAAACCTTTTGTTACCATAACAACAAAGGCACTACCACGATACTTCAACCCTCACGAAAGTTTAGGTTTGGCTCAGGCATAACCTACAGCATACCCCAGGTCTTCGGCGTCTAATCGTCTCCACTACAGATGGGTTACTCCACATAGAGGGCTACAATCCCTCCTGTGAACTAACCGTCTATATCAGTGGTCCCTAGCATTAGACCCGTCACCTGTAGGCATCAACTGTAGCGTTATTCCCACGCTAGACCCATTTCTTTTCCATGGGTTTCTTTCTCAAACATCTCGAGACGCTATAACGCCTCAACATTCGCTTATTACTCGCAGCTGAGTTGCGGAACTGACCACAGCTTTCGCCACCCCTATCGTGCATCTCACAGATCTTTAGCCCCTAACCATATGCATATTCACTATGTTGCCCTGTGCTTTAGGCGAGCCAGCACCTGGTCATCACTACCGTGTCACTCCCATACACTGGCCCAACACTGGTTCCCCAACGTGTTACTATGTGCTTCAAAGAGTCAACACTTAATCATCAATACTGTGCTGCTCCCTTACACTGGCCCAACAACAGTTTCCTACAGCATGGCTCAAGTCCCACTCTGATCCGTTTCACACCTCGGAGCATCACCCCACCAAGCTTCCTACTTAGCTATAAGTCTATCAGAACATTATCGCGTTCTGCAATTCCTCCATAGGACTACTCTAGACGTCTTATCCCTAACAGGAGGTTCTCGGTCTCACATGACCAAATTTCCTAAGGTGCTGCTCCAAATCTTTAGCATCTGACCGTCACTTGCAATTCACTAAATTGCTTAGGCCCATGGGATACTTGCTCTCAACGCGAGCCAACTCATTAATCCTCTATCACATGGTCCATAGCATCAGATCCGTCGCTGCGAGCCTTGTACTCGTAACATTTTGTTACTATAAACCTCCACGAACTATGATGGTTCTACTGCCCTCGACCAAAAGCAACCTCAAGCTCACACCATGAGCCTCGCTCCTCAAGACTCTACATCTCTTACCGCTTAAGACACTCTCAAACCACTTCATATCTTGAGGCCTCATAATCTTACCCCACAAGATCATGCCTCACGGCCTTCAATCAATATCTGAAAGTTTCAACTTTCCATAATAAGGGATTCACGTCCATCATGATTCATTTTGCCACTTAGCTCATTCTAGAGCTTGACTGTCACAGTCTCTCTATCCATAACCGTCAAGCTGAGCCTACCTCAAGCTCCGGCACCCATAACCAAAGAGCACTTACCATTACCTTCCAGGTAAATCGAGACCTTCCGTCTCTTCTTGCACACCCACAGTGCATTTAGTCGTGACACCCAGCTTGGCCTTCCAGCACGCCTCGCACGGACTTCCATAACTTGAAATTTAATATTCGAGGCCTCCTCATCAATCACCATGCCTCTGCCCACTTGGCATCCAAAGTTGGCATTTCTTGTGTGCACATAGCCCACGGATGTCCTGTTGCCACAATTCACTACCCTCGGCCCACACACTGCTCATACCCTTCATTGGGTGACCTCCGCGTCTCCCATCAAGGGTCTCATAACCTTAGGCGTCATCTCGACCCCAGGCATCATAATGAGGGTTTATTCACCTCTCATCTCCCAACCTTAGGAGTCTCGCCTGACCCCAAGCGTCATAATGAGAGTTTTGATTGGCCCCTCATTCATCAATCACATGAACGGTCTCTTGGCTTTTCACCACCAGGACTTCTCATCCCATGGCTCCCACACGCATATCTACGCATGCCCAACTCTTTTATCCCAATTCTGGATTCCCCTAGATTCTAGCTCGACTCACTTGGGATTTCCATCTCATACAAACACTTGCTAGGGTCCACTTGCCACACGCCTATCATTCCCAAGGATAGACCTCGTCTCATCATGAAACCAACTAGGGTCCACTCATACCCTAGGCACATCCCCTCTGGGATTATTCTAACAATACGATCACATCGCTTAATGTCGAATCTTTTCCTTGTGTCTCAAGCTAACACCCACTTTAGCTCATTTTATCTCAAGTGCACACGCCTTACTGCACCACTTTCCAAGGGACAACTCTATTCTCTCGAACATGCTCGGCAAATCCCTGACATAGGGATGCTCCTCCCGGACTAGTCATGCTTCAGCTTCGTGTCCCCACATGAGCCTCAACACTTCACTCTCAAGGAGTTCCCATCCTTAAAACACTTCATATCCCCGAAATGACACATTCGAGTTTTCTTGACACCAACACCCACACTTGGGTTTTCGGTTCCTCATTGCCCCGACCCGTATACCACTTACGGGTATATCATCTCGACTCATGATATTCTCTTATTCCTATAACAGGGATATCCGAACACACCATTTAAATCATCACAAACCTCAACGCTTCGACCTAATCCCTAGGGTCTTTAAACCATAGGTCCTCACTTTCGAAGCCATCGAATCAACCTTATATTGAAATCTCAAAATTTCAAACCAATCGTTCTCGACCCCAACTCAGCAGCTAGGACATTCCGACTTACATCCAAATCATGCCAGACAATCCTCGATTCATAACTCTGGCAATCGCTAACATCAATCACTTAACCGACATACTTAACAACTAAGCATGCCAGCCTTCCCCACTCATATAGCTAGCCATGCTCTGATACCAACTGTAACGACCCGCTCCCACTTATGGGCGTCACCGGTAAATAATCGATCGGATTACACACCCGACAAACCACGATTGAAGGGTTAGACTATGTTTCAACATGAACCGCCCTAGGTGGGAACTAGGCTTCGTCCTTCCCTTCGCTCCACTCAGGAATCGGTCCCAACTCAATCAAGAAAACACAGCGGACCGAGACTCGAAACCCGAGTGAGCTTCACCTCTCTTTAGCTCACCCCATAGCAAGCCAGAGGTGACCCAGGTACAAAGCTAGCATAACAAACACTTCGCTGAGTATTGGGGATTTATGAGAACATACCTCGCTGATCTTCACTTGATCTGAACTTGGTTTCACCAACTAAGCCACATACAACAAGCAATCCCCCAATCATTTATCACACCTTGATGATTACAACAAATAGATACCTCAAGTGCTCAATATGCTTACATTCATACACACAAATACATATAAGAAAATATAGGAGAATACACATCCACACATCTCGGGCAACGATGCTAGTTGCCATAACAGTCTCCTGGCACCATCCCTACTTTCTTTTGGTCTTGCATCATCTACAACACGAGGTAAAACCTCATGAGTCATAAAGACTCAGTAAAGGTGCAATGCATGTAAATATGAATACAACCATGTTTATGTATGCCAAATGCATGTAAATGAGGCTAGGCCCATCTATCCTCACAACCCACTAAGGTTTGAGGCATCAACCTATCAGCCCCCATAACACTAGTCCTCCATATGGCCACAGGTACACTAGGTCTTGCATCACATAAGTTAACCACTAGATCTTACATCACACAAGATAACCACTACATGCAAATGCTTCATAAAACATTATCAAACATATTTACCAATTTGCAATGCCACCTCCACATGGGGCCATCCCTTACTTGGCTCGAAGCCTCTTCTCTGCCTCGGCACGAACTCTAGCCTGAATCTCAAGTTCCTCTAGGATCACGGCCTTCCCGGTCGAACCTAGAGGCAAACACACAAAAACCAACCATACATCAGACATTAACCGATGTCTTTTCTTTTGCTTACATCGCAAAATCACTCATCAATACTATCTCCAAACAACCAACCACGGCATTACCAGCCGTCAATAATTTCCAACAACCTCGACCCAAAGGTTTAATCCAACAAATAATTATTCTACATTAACTCGCTTAATGCAAATAATTTGGGAGGGAAACATTAATTTACCTCCACTCATCTGGAGAGAAAATTCGAAAACGCCCACACTGACGTTGCTTCCCGAGCTGCCATTTGCACCCAAAATCTCATTTTTGAGCTTCCGAAACGCTCCTCGGGCCCCAATTTAATTTCAAGAACCTTCCCCAATTTTTCTAGAATTTTCTGACATTTTTCTCCATTTTTCCCACATTTTCCAGAATTTCTTTTTATTTTTATTTTCTTTTTCTTCAAATCTTCTCCTTCTACTGTTCTTCTTCCTTCTCCATTTCCTGCGCACGCTCCTTCTTCTTCATCATCGAGCTTGCGCGCACAGCACCTGCGCACTGGCCACCGTCGTCGCTGGCCTCTCCGGTCGCCACCCGCAGCCCCACCGACCGCTTCACGCGGCGCGCACCTACCGGTCATCGGCCTCTGCCACCGCGGCCCTCAACTCCCTACTCGCACCAGCCATTTCCATAACTGAACCAGCAGCTTCAAGCCGCCATTGCCAATGCTTCAGCCGCCTTCTAGCACCGCCTCAGGCGTCGCTCCAGCCGCCGCACGCCGCGATTGCCATCGGCCACCTTGACCAGCTCCTCCGCTGCCCAACTCGCTACCAAGATGTTGCAACAGCAGCGAAGCTACAGCTATGGTCGCTCGGCTTCGCTTGTTGCTACCTCCATCAACGCTTCTACAACCGGCCAGCAATGCCACCGCTTCAGGTCGCTTCCAACCAGCGTCTCTTGCTCACGATCTCGCTCCATCTCTTTCGCAATGCCTCGGCCCAGCTCTGCCTCTCCTTTCTCTGGTTCGGCCATCAAATGGCAGTCATGGCCGCTACCTTCGGTTAGCTCTTCCGACCAGCCTTTGGTTACTCCAAGCTCTCTCTCTCCCTCGCGCTTTGCTCCACTCAGCCAAGAGCTCTCTCTCGGCCCCTCACGATCTCTCGATCTCTTTCTCTCTACACTCGGCTCCTCCCTCTCGAGCTCTCTGATTTGGATTTCAAATTTTGAAATGGGAGGCAGCATCCATGCACCAGCATATATATATATACACACTTAAAATTATTTATTAATCCTTCTAATTTTCCATAATCACAATTAAGAAAATTTAATTACATTTGGGATTTTTGATAATACCATTTGGGCCCTCCAACCCTAGCTTAATTATCCTTAGACCACACCAAGACTTGATTTCTTAAAAATTTATTACCGACCTTTACTCGGGAATATCGATTTTGTCCCTACGCCTACACGGGACATTTATTCCATCCGAAAATGCATAAGGGTTACCTTATTCACCAAACCGGACCACCCTTAGGGTCCCCTCAGCTTTTCGAAGGTCCCTACGACATTTCGGTTCTGGCACCCCTTTCGGGTTTATACAAAATTAAATCCGAAAATTATTCCCAATCGGACTACTTCTAGAGTCATAAATCTCGCCTCGAGACGCTCATCAATCTCTTGCCCTTTTCACTAGACATTTAAGTCCCGAGGCACTCCCTGCCACCAATTCAGGAATTTCATTAATTAATTTCTCGAGATTGACTTTCGGGCTTCCCGAACCACCCGAGGTCCCTTTAAATAATTGAAATTTATTTATTTTTCAATACCATGTAATACCGGGTATTACATCTATCCCCATTTGTAAAACGGCCAGGGGCTGTTGAGATAGTGGAGCTCTTCTGGTGGGGAGTGGTGTGTACTCACGAACCTCTAGCACTTCTTACAACGCAATCATTTTTCATCGGCTACCAATAGTATCCTGCTCTTAGTACCTTTGCTGCTAGGGACCATTCTCGAGGTGATTTCTGCACACTCTTTTGCGTACCTCGGCCATGATGTATGTTAATTGGTCAGTGTTAACACATTTGAGGGACGGTGTAGAATAACCTCTTTTGTATAATTGATCCCCAAGCAAGGTAAAGAAGCAAACTGACTTTTAAAGTTTCCTGGCTTCTTCGGCGTTAGTGGGAAGTGCCCCATCTTGTAGGAATTTGATGATGGCAGTCCCCAAAAATTCTAGCGTCATCTCAATGGCTTGGACGTCAGCTACGTTGACAGTAGGTGAGTCCAAAGCTTCTTATATAACAGACTGGTTGTTTCAAGGTGATATGCCCTGCAAACTTGGAGAGTAATGGGACTTTAAAGAGTCACGAGACATGGACATGAAGCCCCAGAGGGCCAAAGGGTTGCAGGAAATAAAGGAAACAAGCCAGAGCAAGAGGTCGAGCCGAGACCAAGTAGAGAGGACCCACTCGGTCATGACCGAATGGGTGTGACACTGCTTTGGTTTTTCAGGAATAACTCTCTAGTTCGGGCTCCGATTAAGGTGATTGAAAATTCTATGGAAATTTAATAGAATTATCTACAACTTTTATGTTTTGAGCTTTAAGATATTCTGGCCGCATCAAGGCCGAAATCAGCCAGGACCAAGTAGACAGGGCTAACATGGTCATAACTGAGTGAGTGTGACTCTTCTTTAGTTTTTTGAGCATAACTCTCTCATATGAGCTCCAATTGAGGTGATTGAAAGTTCTATGAAAAGCTAAGGCAATTATATACAACTTTAATGTTTTGAGTTTTAAGAGATTCAAGTTTCATTAAGGTTAAAAGTGGGTTTGAAGTTGATACACCTGAGCTAGAAGGACAAAAGAAAACGCTCAAAGCCAAGAAGACCCACTCGTCATGACTAAGTGGGGGCCTACTCGGTCATGACCAAGTGGGTAGGGTCCAACCCCTTTCATGACCCACTTTGTAACACCCCACTTTACCCAAGCATGTCACTATGTTGAGATCCATCATATACATACATATTCTCTTTCTTAAATACATTCATCAAACCTCAAATACCGTATTTCAAAGAGAAACCCCCAAACATATCATTACAAATGCGAAAGCGATAATCGAAACCTGATAGGGTACATAATCAATTCACTATATTTAAAACAATATAAAAATCTATACCATTACATCATATCTTCAAAAGCCTTTATACATGGAAACACGTTTCTTGAGATAACATCTAAACACCCTAGGTGCAATCAAATGATACCTCATACATACATAGCCATTCTCAACCTATCTGAAACATATCCGGATCTTCATGAGCAGACAGAATACGGGATCAATCTGAATCCATCGGCCATGCCATCACGTGCCGTTATATCTCAACCTACTCCTTGCCCTAACTGCAAGTCTCAACTGGAACGTTGAATGTTCCAGGGGCATAACCCATTAGGAGATAAAACTTCTAGTGAGGGTCCAAAAACATATATATGAATGCATGATGCAATAACATGAATAAACATTTTCCCTAGTGTAACTTCCCAGGCCCTGCCCGGCACGAAATCCTAGGCAAATTCCAAACCTCTGCAGAATAAGCCTAATGTTATTCCATCATTACCCTTAGGGAATTACAACTACACTCTGGGGGCGACATCCCATTCCCATGCACAAATATCAATATGACAATAATATCGTGCTATGCAAATATCACGACTTTCAATGCAATATGACGAAATGATCATAGCATTCATAAATATCATGCTTATATAAACAATCATATCATAAATATAAGTTCTTGGGAGAAAACCCCTTACTTTTTCACAAGATTCAGAATACCTTGAAAAACGCGCATCGCCTCAATATGCTTGCCCGACCTTGATTTTCTTGCCAACTCTTAAAAGTTGCACCAATCACTTTTCCTCAAGCACATAAATCATAAAAGGCATATTTAATCACTAAACATCTCAATATTCCATTTTCTTCCTATTTTCCTTTATTTTCTTCCATTTTTCCTTTTAAAAATCCCAATAAATACCCTCGGGTCTATTTCCTCAAATATCTCTACACAAAAATTCATAATATCCAATGACCTTCAAAGGAAAAATACTAAACTTACCCGAATGTTGTGTTTTCATGCAAAACAAGGTTGTTTGGTGCGAAAACTGAGACATCGGGAAGGCAAACACCAAAACTTTTCTCACAAACATCAAGGAAACATTTTTCTAGAATTTTCAATATTTTTCCCAAATTTTTTGCCCTTCCAAGCGCCCGCACATGCTTGGGCGAGTGGTGGCACATGAAGGACCACGCATGGCCGGCACGCGCTGATTGTCTTCTCCAGCGCCGGCACACCGGCGATTTTGGCTGACTCCACCTCCTTGCTCGCCTCGTCCAGTTAATCAACATGGACCATCTTGGTCCTTCAAAGGATTGTCGAAAGGGGTCCGATTTGCAGACTAAAGGCTCGGCTAGCCGTCCACCTCCCTCTTTTCAGCGAGCTTCAAATCGCCTTCAAACCTTCACCAAAACGCACCAAAATCTCCAGATTTCTTCTTCAAGCCATGGCCAACAAAAGCCCCATAGTTTTAACTCTCAATTTATTCGAAAAGGCGGTCAATTTGAAGCTCCAATTCTTTCATTTTCAGCCATCGGGGAACCTCTATTTATAGGCATCTTTGATGCTTCAAATGCCCGAGATTGGCCAACCCATGAGCCTTAGAGCAAATACCTACCTTAGATCGACCTCGAGGCAGCGTCACCCGACCACAAATCTAAGCTGTAGGTGTTGCAACCAAGCGACTAACTTTTCGATCATTTCTTCTCAAAGTCTGGCCACCCTAGTGGCCTTTGTCGGATTTGCCTTTACAAAAAGGCTTCCCCCGACCATGCTCGTGCCATTCCCGTGGCCTAGATCGTCCATCACTGACCGAATTCCATTGGCCAACTTTTAGCTTTTTTGCATTTTTTCCCTCAAGTCTTAAAACATCCATTTGACCATCGAAGATTCTGAAAAAACATCGTTTTGGCCTCTCTCTAGCAATTTCAAAAAACTGCACTTAGGCCTGAATCTTCGTTTTGGGCTTAAACCCTTTGGTTTCTTCTTGAAACCTATGAAGGGTTGTTTCTTATGAAAAATTGAAGCCCCCTCAACGTTCTGTTGACTTCTCAGAAGTTGCCTATAACAATTCAGTTTTGCAGCCAAAATAGCAGTTGCATTTTAGCTGTACCAAAAACCGTTCTCGATCCAATTTCCTTCGATACCATAAATCATGCCTCGAAATACTCATCAAAGCCATGTGATTTTCCTTTGGCATCTTGGTTTTAGGGTACTTCTTGCAGTCGATTCGATCATTCATATGGTAATAAATTACCCTTATACCCTCAATTTATCTACAATTCCCTTTTTGCCTCAAGATAAATTACTCTTGAGTCCTTTTGAAATTCTCGGGTACTACACACTTGGTCATGACCGAGTGGGTACATTTGTGTGCCTACGGATGGGCCCGAGACTCTTAGATGGGCCGCAAAATCTCTAGAATGGGTTGTGAAACTCTCGCCGCGATTGTCGTATGTCTCCCCTCTTCCTCCTCTATAAATAGGAGGCCACGCCTCTGACATAAGGTACTCACTCTTGGGCCCCTCAACACAATTTTGCACTTTTTCTCTCGAGAACTAACTTAGGCATCGAAGGGTTTGCATGGGGACCCCCACCCATGCCCTAACGGTGCTCTCGTCTTGCAAGCCCCTCAGTTATCAAAGGCCACTCGATTATCAAAGGCCACTCAGTTATCAAGGGCCACTTGGTCATCAAGGGTCACTTGTTCATCAAGGGCCACTCGGTTATCAAAGGCCACTAGGTTATTAAGTGTCACTCATTCATCAAGGGTCACTCGGTTATCCTTTACCACTCTATTATCCTTGGCCACTCGGTTATCTTGGGCCACCTGATCATCAGACCCACCAGATCACCAGACCCACTCATTCGACGAATTCTCTTGTTCACTAAGATTCTCATCATTGAAAACGTGACTCCTAGTACACAGTGATGAGACTCTTACATCCCACGAAAAAAAAATAGATTGTTGTATTTTGGTAACAACAGTTGGCATCGTTTGTGGGAAGAAGGACAAGAAGTCAACTTAAGAATGTCAAACACCCGTGGACACCGATGAACTCTCTCTTAAGGCGTGGAAACACGCCCACCTTCATAGAAATCTCAACAACAGGGAGTGCACCCGCCTCCTCGGGACCCTTACTCTCAAGGAGCGCCTCCCTTTATTCCAAACTCTCATCCGCAAGAAGCACCTCTGCCTCCTCCCAACTCATAGCCACAGAGAGGTGCCCTCTTTACATCCCCGAATCTGCAAGTAGGGTACCCGCCAGCCCCACCTTGGCTTAACATTAGCCCACAAGCATACCCTGTCGATCAAGCTGGGACTTCGCAACAGCCACCATGCATGGTCTCGTGGGATGAGTATCAAGCATTAAGACAACAACATGCCGAGGGTATGCAGGTACTTCGAGACATGGCTGGGATACTCCAAGGCATGATACCTAGAGGGACACTGCCCCACACCTTGAGAAAGTTTATGCCAGAATCTATGACGCCACCTGAATCTCATCCTGATGTGGAAGCTGATTCTTATCAGGAAGCCACTCTCGATTCTCATTCTTGGTCCTCTCCTCGCCGGTAAGGTAGGCCAAAATCACCACCACCAAGAAGGAATCCTTGCACTATCCCAAAAGAAATGAGAACCAAAGAATGGAGAATAGGGTTAGAAGCCCGCATAGACGGAGGTACCATGAAACTGTGGCTAGTATGCCAACAAGACGGGATAACCAAGCAGCAACAACTATACGAGATGACATGAAAATGGTAGTTGAAGAAGTACTTGAATGAAAGAAATTGATCCTAGCCACGGAGAGGCAACAACGTAGAAAATGTTCATTTACTGCTGATAGAGCGCATATTTTCATATTATTTAGCCCTCATATTTAGTCTTTTTGCACGTTAGTTGTGTCATTTTATTCATCTTGATTTTGTTTTATTTTATTTTATAGGAATTGAGCTTCACACTATTTTATTTTATCCTATTCGAAATCAGCTGTGAAGTTTCGGGAACCTAGGGTTTCCTCCCTAAGCTTTATTTAAGCACATTAAGAGGCCATTAGGGGAGGATTATTATTTTATTGATTTTTACTTTCTGTCTCATGAACAGTAGCCATTTTTTTCTCTATTTTCTTCTCCATGGAGGGCTAAACACTTGTAATCAGTTGCAAATCCGAACTTATTCCATGGTTTGAATCCCGAAAGCTTCTACGAAATCCGGTTTGAATTTCAATTATATTTGTTTTAAGTTTTCTCTACTTCTTTTCCGCTTATTCTAGTGCATGTTCAAGACGGTTGTATGAACATATACGGCGTGGATTTCTCTTTTCTATATTGCGTCTTTAATGTTATAGTCGGTTGATACAACACACGAAGGAAAGAAGCAGAAACAAATAACTTGGTATGATGGTTATGGGTACTAGGTTCTAGAATCTGTGTGAATGAAGATTAAAATTGGTAGACTGATTGAAGGAGGTTTTCTTTGATTTTTATATCAGCTTTGATTTGATCTCTAGACGGTTGTTGGGGATTTATTTATGCAGATTTTGGGTGTTGAAACTCGGCTAGATCTAATCTATAAGAAGGGATGATGAAAACCTGGTTTAAGGGAAAGATTTGTAACTAGTTGCGTTTGGATCCATAGACAGTTTCGTTTTTATATTTTTATTCAATCTTCATACCTTCTTTTTCATCAACCCCCCCTTATTCAGTTCTTGTCATGACAGATTTGTATTGAGGTTCCTTTGAGAGACGACTTTAGGGTCGCACCCTTGCTGCAGATCTAAAATATTTTTTACAATCATCGAGGTTCGACAGTCTCGATTAGATTTTGGCACCGTTGCCGGGGAACCGTTAATTTGTTCTGCCATAACAAGATTTGTTTTCTGTTCTTTTGTTTCTTTATTGTTCTCTTTCATTCTTTGTTGCTTCCTTCTCGGTTTTCTGTTTTCTGTCATTCTTTTTTTTGTTCTGTTCTTTGTTCTTCCTGTTCTGTTTTTGGTTTTCTTTCTGTTCTTTGTGTTTTCTTCTTTTGTTTCTCTGATCTTTTATTTCTTTGTTGATTCTTTTCTATTTTCTTTGTTCATTCTTTGTGTTTTTCTTTTCGGTTTTCTGCCATAACTAGCACTGTTCACCACCGTCGACTATCTCAGAATGCCCTAATTTTTTGTGTCCAAAGGAATAGGGGTGTGGGGAGAGATATTCACTGCTATGCAGTGTGGAGACTGTTTTTTGGCCAAATTCCAACGTTTAGACCACTTTTTAGGCCATTTTGTGTATTTTTGGTGTGTTTATGTGATTTTTCCTTATGTGTTTTTGTTTTATTTTTGTTCTTGCTGATCTTTAGTGCATGACCAGGTCCTCTAAGGAAAAATTACTTGATTTGGATCTTGAATTAGAGAACACTCTTAGAAGGCAAGCTAGAGAGCTTAAGTCTCGGGATAGGATTGACCCTAACAGTGTTTCTAATACTTCATTCGAATCTATTCCAGAATTCATTAATATGGCTGATAATGGTAATAGAAATAATGGGAATGGAAATAATGGAAACAATGGAAATGGAAATCATGGTCATTTGGATGAGAGAACAATTAGAGAGCTGCCCTCACCTGATGTGCATTACCAACCTTTGTGCATCCAATACCCCCAGCTAGATGCAAATTTTGAATTGAAATTTGGACTGATCCATTTGTTGCCCAAGTTTCATGGCCTTGCAGGAGAGGATCCGCACAAGCATCTAAAAGAGTTTCATGTTGTTTGCTCAACCATGCGACCACAAGGAGTAGATGAAGAGCAAATCAAGCTGAGAGCCTTCCCATTCTCACTTAATGGATCAGCCAAGGACTGGTTGTATTATCTGCCACCAGCTGCCATTACCAGCTGGGATGGATTGAAACGGATCTTCCTGGAAAAATTCTTTCCAGCCTCCAGAACAACATCAATAAGGAAGGAAATTTGTGGTATAAGGCAGATGAGTGGTGAGACTCTACATGAGTACTGGGAGAGATTCAAGAAGCTCTACTCAAGCTGTCCACACCACCAGATAAGTGACCAACTCCTCGTTCAATATCTTTATGAAGGCTTACTCCCAATGGACAGGTACTTGGTAGATGCTGCGAGTGGAGGAGCCCTGGCAGAAAAGACCCCAACTACTGCCAAAGAGCTCATATCAAAGATGGCCCAAAATGCGCAATAGTTCGGCACTCGGATGAACACCCCTGAAAAGGCCACCAATGAAATTAGTGTAGCTGCCACTATGGACCAGCAGAGGATAGAAAACAAGCTTGAGGGATTAGCTTCCATGGTCAGGCAGTTGGCATTAGAGAGAAAGCAGTCTCAGCAGGTATGTGGAATTTGCTCCTTACCTTCACATGCCACCGACCAATGCCCCCAACTGCAAGAAAACACAGAGTCATGTGCTGGAATCTTTCCTGGTAGACCATTCCAGCAACATCATCAACCACAACAACAACACAAGTATGATCCCTACTCAATCACCTATAATCCTAGATGGAGGGATCACCCAAATTTCAGATATGGAGGGTCTTCAAACCAGTCATTCCAGTAGCATCCATACTAGACTCACGACTTCCAGCAATAACAATTTCAACAGCCACAAAGATTCAATCATCCTCAAGGTCCAAGTTCCAGCAACCATACCCCACCCAGGCCAAATCAAACTATGCAGCCCGCACAACCACCACCCAAATCGGAACCTAGCTTGGATGATCTTGTTAAGCAACTAGCAGCCAACACACTCCAATTCCAACAGAGAACAAAGACTACTATTCAGAATTTGAAGACACAAATTGGGCAGTTAGCTTCCAACATCAATGAGTTAAGGAGTCAAGGTTTGGAGCAGCTTCCTTCACAACCAGTTGCCAATCCGAGGGGTAATGTTAGTGCCATCATGCTTTGAAGTGGGAAAGAAGTGATCATCCCAACCCCTCCACCATCATCAAACATGAAGCAGCATGTAGAGGGTAGCAATGAGCAGCAACCCTCCTCAATCCAAGAAGCCAAGCAGCCCAACTTCAACTATCAAGAACAATGAGAGTCTTCCAACAACCAGCCCCTGCCATTCCAAGTATGCAAAATTTCTCAAGGAATTGTGTACTCACAAGAGGAAGCTTAATGGGAATGAGAAGGTCAACCTTGGGAGGAATGTTTCAGCTCTCATACAACCTGCCATGCCAAGGAAGTGCAAAGATCCAGGGACGTTTTTCATTCCTTGTACTATAGGAGACATGCAATTTAGTAATGCTTTGCTAGATTTAGGTGCATCCATTAATGTCATGCCTAACTCTATCTATGCTTCATTGCAGTGTAGTCCTTCGAAGCCAATAGGAGTGGTTGTCCAGCTAGCCAACCGCAGCACAGCCTACCCCTCTGGAGTCTTAGAGGATGTCTTGGTTAGGGTTAAGGATTGTATCTTCCCTACTGATTTTTATGTTTTAAATATGGAAGATGACAATTTTCATGAGCATGCACCTCTTATATTAGGTAGGCCATTTTTGAAAACTGTAAGGACTATCATCAATGTGCATGAGGGTACACTTTTCATGGAATTTGCTGGTAGCACCATTCATTTAACATACTTGATGCCATGAAATGTCCCCCTGAAAATCATTCCACTTTGCAAGTTAACTTGATTCAATTGTTGGTTGATGAAGCATGCACTAAGTCTTGTGATTTGATTGATGCATTCCCCACTATTCATGACCTTCCAGATTCCTTCATCTGTCCTGATTGTAGTAATGAGAGTGATCCATGTGATGCATGTTCTGAGATTGCTGCATTTCTAGATAATCATGATTCTGAAGTTGAAAATGAGCATGCACATTCTGATCTTCATGGCTCCCCCATAGAGGATATTGTTTCTACTAACCTTGCTGCCATTGAGTTACAGCCAAACAGGTTAGTCCCTTCATTACAGCAGCCACCTACACTTGAGCGCAAGCCCCTACCCAAGCATCTCAAGTATGCCTACTTAGAGGATGGCAAGAAGTTGTCGGTCATCATTGCAAATAATTTGTAGCCTCACCAAGAACAAAAGTTATTGGCTCTTTTGGAATAACATAAGAGAGCCATCGGCTGGACATTGGCAGACATACCTGGGATTAGCCCTTCCATATGCATGCATAGGATTCATCTAGAGGAAGGAGCTAAACCTGTGAGACAGCCCCAGAGAAGACTCAACCCCACCATCCTAGATGTGGTAAAGAAAAAGGTAAGTAAACTACTCTCAGTTGGTATCATTTATCCTATCTCTGATAGCCAGTGGGTGAGTCCAGTACAGGTAGTTCCCAAGAAGACGGTCATCACAGTGGTGCCTAATGAGAGGAATGAGCTTGTTCTGATGCGAGTACAAAATAGTTGGAGAGTGTGCATTGATTATAGGAGACTCAACTTCGCCACGAAGAAGGATCACTTTCCTCTCCCATTTATTGATCAAATATTGGAGCGGCTGGTAGGCAAGTCACACTATTGTTTTCTTGATGGCTTCTCTAGATATTTTCAAATTTGCATAGCACCGGAGGATCAGGAAAAGACCACCTTCACCTGCCCCTTCGGCACATTTGCCTATAGGAGGATGCCATTTGGTCTTTGCAACGCTCCAGGTACATTTCAAAGGTGCATGGTAAGTATCTTCTCCGACCTTCTTGAGCATTGCATGGAGGTGTTCATGGACGATTTCTCTGTGTATGGGACCTCCTTTGATGACTGCCTAGTTAGTTTGGGTCAAGTGTTTGAGAGGTGCATTGAAAAGAATCTTGTGCTGAATTATGAAAAATGTCACTTCATGGTAGAGTAGGGGATTGTCATGGGGCATGTTATAACACCCTATATTTTCGTGAAATTTTCACGTAATTTAAGTGAGTTTAAAATACCGAAAAATATGTTTGAAATGGCAACAAGTGACCGAATCAGTCTCAGGGAGTGCCCTAGAGCTTAGATACCTAAGGATAAAGGTATAATTTTAACGAGCGTCTCAAGGTGAGACTTATTGCACTGAAAGAAATCAAATCAGAAATGATTTTTCGGTTAAGCTAAGTTATAGCCTAAAAATATCGAATAATGGTAAGGGGCTTCCGAAAAATCGTATATATTGAGTAATTTTGAGTTAATAATTTTGAGATTTTAAGTATCTCGATAAATTTGATATTTGAGGGTGTAATTCTAATTAGAGAAATTATCCAAATGAAAGAATGATGAAATTATGAGCTTAGGTGGTAAAATGTTAAAGTTGAAAGCTTGAAATATGGGCCAAAGTGTCATTTGAAAGAAGTTTAGGATTTTAGCTTGGATTTCAAAAGTTGGATTAATTCTAGTTTTGGATTTCAAAAGCCACTCAATTATGGCTTTGAGTCTTTGGAGTCCATGGCTAAGATTGTGACAAGTGGCATAACACCATTGGTTGAAGGATTCTATAAATAGGCACCTTGAGTTGTTCTCAAACCATTCCAAACAAATTTGAGGAGTGAAGCACTCTAAGAGGAGGAGCTTTCTCTAGAGAGAGAGAAGAAGGTTCGGCAAGAAGACGGGAAGAAAGCGACAGAGAAGCGGCGGAGAACGAGCCTCGTCGGAGTTGCGAGTCTTCACCGGACTTTGCCAAAATCAGTCAGTAAAAAAGTGAGGTAAGTCCCATTTTTTTTTATAATACTATAGAGGGGGAAGAAAGGGTCGCATAGGTTCAAACGGGAGTCGAATCGGAGTTAAAACGAGGGAGATATGGCCGAAATACGAAAACGAGGCGTTGCTGTTCGGAATCTGGTGCCTGCGTGTGAGTTACACGCGCCGAAAAACGGCTGCGCGTGGGAGCGCATGGCCATCCTTCTTGGGGCACGTGAAAGCGCGTGTGGGGTCCATTTTACATGAGATTTTTCATTTATGCCCCTAATGTAATACCCTTCAACTTTATCTAAAAATATTTGAGGTTAAGTTTACCCAAACGTGTGTTTTCTACAGAAACCTAGGTCGTTTGCTGTAAAATTATACCGTCGAAGAGATAACCCAACAAGGTGAGATTCCATGAGACTATTATACTCCAAATCCTATTTTTATTCTCTTATGAGAGACTTCTATTGCATGAGACGTGTTTCTTGAAGTTCTTATACGTAAACTCTTATTGTTCTCTTACGTGAAATCATGTTGCATATATAAACTAAATTTTCCTGAAAATATATGCTGTTGGCTTTTTAATTATTGCATTTATAAAATCCGTATGGCCATACTGTTGTACCTATTTGTTGTTGGCCAAAGGTAAAAGTCAGAGATCCCCCGAGAGGCGCTATGCGTGCGCCATCGAGAAAGCTCTCGTGGGGAAGACCATGAGTCTAAGGCACAACGGATGTGGTGCTTACATGAGTTCTATGAGGTCGGGCCAAAGTGACATGGTTAGGGACCTCCCGAGAGGCGCTATGCGTGCGCCATTGAGAAAGCTCTCGTTGGAGGAGGCTGATGTGTTCACGAGGCACTTCAGAGTAGTTCTCCTTGTCTTCTCATACATTTTATACCTGATCATGCATCAAAATAAACTTTTTTTTTTTTAGTTTCTCACTAGAAGATTCATCTTCTAATTGGACTATGTCCCTGGAATATTTAAACGTTCCAGGTTCGACGAGCGGCTATAAGGGAAAAGAGGTAGCTGAAGAATTAGCTTAAATTACTGCTTGTAGCATGTTTAGCATATTTTTATTTATGTGCGAATCTATGTAATTTTGGATATGTTTGAGATGTTCAGTTATCACTTACTAGAGATGATGTCCATGTAATATACTTTGTAGACGTCTTGAACGATTTTATGTATGATAAATAAAGAGTTATGGTTGTGAACCATATCAGGTTCGATCTAGCTTCTGCATCTGAAATTTTAACACCTATCTTAGCTATTTAATATTGGATTTTTTAAGCTAAGGAGGTGTAAATTAGGGTTTTTGGGATATTATGTGATGTATGACAGTTATTGAGATATGGAAAATTTTATATTCCCGAAATCCTAAGTTATAACACGCTCAAGAAATTTGGGGTGTTACACATGTAGTGTCCAAGAGGGGTATAGAGGTTGATAAGTCTAAGGTCGATATCATTTCTTCTCTGCCTTACCCCACCTCTATGCAGGAGATTCGTTCTTTTCTTGGACATGCAGGATTCTATAGGAGGTTTATCCAGGATTTCAGCAAGATTGCCCGTCCCTTGTCCAACCTACTCCAAAAGGATGTGGATTTCCAGTTCGACGAACATTGCAAGCAGGCATTTGATTAGTTGAAGAGACGCCTGACTTCCCCACCTATCATACAGCCACCCAATTGGGACTTTCCATTCAAGCTCATGTGTGATGCTTCCAATTATGCAGTTGGTGCCGTTCTTTCACAACGAGTGGAGAAGAAGTCACATGTCATTGCCTATGCCTCGCGCACCTTAGATGCTGCTCAAGCAAACTACACCACGACTGAGAAGGAGCTTTTAACTATTGTGTTTGCTTTAGATAAATTTCGCTCTTATCTTCTGGGTTCTAATGTTGTCGTGTTTTCTAACCATGCAGCCTTGAAATACCTCTTGAAGAAGCCTGATGCCAAACCTCGTTTGATAAGGTGGATGCTCTTGCTCCAAGAATTTGACATTGAGATCAAGGATAGAAATGGAGTAGAGAACTTGGTAGCCGGCCACCTCAGTCGCATTCCTTCCACCTTAGATCCATCTGTCATGGACTCCCAACCCATCAGAGATGATTTTCCAGATGAGTTACTCTACCACATTCATGGTGCTGAGCCTTGGTATGCTGATTTGGTAAACTATTTAGTTGCTTCCGAATTACCTGCATATCTTAAGAAGGAACAACTAAATAAATTTAAGAGTCAGGCTACGTACTATGTGTGGGATGATCCATATCTATGGCACATGTGTAGTGACCAGGTCATCAGGAGATGTGTGCCTAACCATGAGTTTGCTTCTGTCTTAAAATTGTCACACACTTGCATGTGGTGGTCACTTTGGTCCCCAACGTACAGCTAGGAAAGTCAGATTCTGGATTATATTGGCCTTCACTCTTTAAGGATTCATATGAGTTCTGTAAGAATTGTACACGTTGCCAACACACAGGCACTATATCACGTAGGAATGAAATGCCTCAACAACCCTTATTGTTTTGTGAAATCTTTGATGTGTGGGGCATTGACTTCATGGGTCCATTTCCTGTGTCGTTTGGATTTGTGTACATTCTTGTGGCTATTGATTATGTGTCTAAATGGGTGGAAGCTAAAGCCACCAGGACTGATGATGCTTCTGTGGTTGCAGATTTTGTTCGTTCTCACATATTTTACAGGTTTGGCATTCCCCGAGTGATCATCAGTGACCAAGGCTCTCATTTCTGCAATCGAAAAATGGCGACCCTCCTTCGAAAGTACGGAATCTTGGATAAAATGGCGACAGCATATCATCCACAGACCAATGGGTAGGCTGAAGTGTCCAACAGAGAGATCAAGCATATCTTGGAGAAGACAGTCTAACCCAATAGGAAAGATTGGTCCAAGATATTGGAGGATGCATTATGGGCTTACCGTACCGCATTCAAGACTCCCATTGGCATGTTCCCATACCGGCTTGTTTTTAGCAAAGCATGCCACCTGCCAGTGGAGATAGAGCATAAAGCATATTGGGCGGTGAAGAACTGCAACATGGATCTGGCTCACGCAGGTGCCCAAAGAAAGCTCCAACTTCAAGAGCTTGAGGAGATTAGGATGGACGCATATGAGAACTCACGCATCTACAAGGAGAAGACCAAGGCTGTGCATGACAAGCTTATTGTGAGGAAGACATTCGAAGTTGGCCAGAAAGTTCTACTATACAATTCTCGTCTCAAGTTAATGCCCGGTAAGTTACGTTCCCGTTGGACTGGTCCTTTCATAGTTACTCATGTTTTTCCCTTTGGTGCAGTTGCAATCAAGGATGAGTTCAATGCAAAGCAATTCACAGTGAACAGGCAGCGGCTTAAGCCATTCTACGAGAGCTTTCAGGAGCATACTGTGGAGGAGCTGCATCTCCTCAACACCGCCTACAATTGACAAAATTAGGCTGTTTCTCTCTCCCTAATCTTTTATATTTAAATGATGAGGAAAAGAAGAAAGCAAAGTTGAGACGGAGCGTAAAACGCACTCAACTTAATAAAGATGCAAAGTTTTTCATAATGTCTATGCTTGGAAATTCTATCTCTTGATCTTGGAGTTGCATGAAGTGTTTTCTCGACCTAAGGCATGTTTTCCTTCATTGTTGTCTTTCCATTTCTTTCTTCCCCACATTACAACCCTTGAATAAAGTCCTTTTGATTTGTGGTATGCATGTGACATGGATAGTGGAGATTGAGAAGATAAACAAGCTTATGGTAATGGAATTGTGATTGTGTGAATTTGAGCGAAATAGTTACCACCACCTCTTGAGAGATTTGAGAGCATACACTTGTCCTGTGAGAGACTGCTTCTTTTGATTTGTCCTATTGAATGAATTGCCATACTACTTGTTTTCTTGGAAGTTTAGGAGAGATGATATTTGAATGCTGAATTCTTGAAGACTTGCCTAGCATGTAACTTTGCACCATTCCACATCTTTGGTTTTGAATCATAGAGTCTAGTGTTTTGCCCAGGAGTGCAAAAATCTAAGTGTGGGGGAATTTGATAGAGCACATATTTTCATATTATTTAGCCCTCATATTTAGTCTTTTTGCACGTTAGTTGTGTCATTTTATTCATCTTGATTTTGTTTTATTTTATTTTATAGGAATTGAGTTTCACACTATTTTATTTTATTTTGGACAGATTTGGGCTTCCTGGGTCAAGAGGAATTTTGATGGCAAGAAGGGAAACAAGGAGATTGGAGACAAAGAAGCAAAAGTGTGCTCACACATTTGACCTTCTGTGCTTCTTTCAAGTTTTTGGCCAAGTTATAATCCCAAAACGTGAATGATGTCTTCAGAGATATTGTATAGGACTTATTAATATTTCTGGAATGGTATGGTTTGTCCAAATCTGAGTTCGTTTGGGCTCCCAAACATCGCTTCAAAGTTGGGGCCGAAAAGTTGGGTCAAATTAGGAAAGCTGGACAGACACTGAATCTTTAAAAGGCCATAACTTGGGCGTCCGATACCCAAATCAAGTTATTAAAAATTCCAAATTCATCTACTCTTCCTGATCTACAATTTTTATGAAGGGGCCAAAGCCCAGAACGCACATTATCCTATTCGAAATCAGCTGTGAAGTTTCGGTAACCTAGGGTTTCCTCCCTAATCTCTATTTAAGCACATTAAGAGGCCATTAGGGGAGGATTATTATTTTATTGATTTTTACTTTCTGTCTCATGAACAGTAGCTGTTTTTTCTCTGTTTTCTTCTCCATAGAGGGCTAAACACTTGTAATTAATTGCAAATCCGAACTTATTCCATGGTTTGAATCCCGAAAGCTTCTACGAAATCCGGTTTGAATTTCAATTATATTTGTTTTAAGTTTTCTCTACTTCTTTTCTGCTTATTCTAGTGCATGTTCAAGATGGTTGTATGAACATATACAGGGTGGATTTCTCTTTTCTATATTGCGGCTTTAATGTTATAGTCGGTTGATACAACACACGAAGGAAAGAAGCAGAAACAAATAACTTGGTATGATGGTTATGGGTACTAGGTTCTGGAATCTGTGTGAATGAAGATTAAAATTGGTAGACTGATTGAAGGAGGTTTTCTTTTATTTTTATATCAGCTTTGATTTGATCTCTAGACGATTGTTGGGGATTTATTTATGCAGATTTTGAGTGTTGAAACTTGGCTAGATCTAATCTATAAGAAGGGATGATGAAAACCTGGTTTAAGGGAAAGATTTGTAACTGATTGCGTTTGGATCCATAGACAGTTTCGTTTTTATATTTTTACTCAATCTTCATACTTTCTTTTTCATCAAACCCCCCCTCATTTAGTTCTTGTCATGACAGATTTGTATTGAGGTTCCTTTGAGAGACGACTTTGGGGTCGCACCTTTGCTGCAGATCTGAAATATTTTTTACAATCATCGAGGTTCGACAGTCTCGATCAGCTGCCCAAAAAATTCAAGATGCCCCAAATCACCCCTTATTCCAGCAAGGATGATCCTTATGATCACATTCAAACTATGAGTCATTGATGATATTGCATGGATGGGACGATGACATAATGTGCCGAGCCTTCTCCTTAACTCTGTCAGGGTATGCCTAAACATGGTTCAACAGTTTTCTTAAGGCCTCTATCTCTTCATTCCGTCAGCTCAGAACAGAATTTGTTAAGGCATTTATGATTAATATTTGAAGAAAAAAGGACACCACATACTTGTTCAGTATTCGATAGGGGAACAAAGAAACTCTGCGTCAGTATGTGGATAGATTTTGGAACACGACCCTCGAAGTTCATGATTGGCCAATTGCAATGGTAGTGTCTACTACGTTACACGGAACATGACTAACTCCCCTACAAGAATCATTATCTTTGGACCCATCAACATCCCTAGCAGATTTGTTTGCTAGAGCAAATAAATACGTGGTCCATACGGAAGTTATGAGAGTTGTAGGTGGGAATGAGGACAGAGAGCGAAAAAGAAAGGATGTGACGTTGAAGAAGACTCCAGACCGGTTAGGGGATCAGGTATACCTTGCCCCTAGTTCCACCATTACACAAGACTTCTTTAACCTCGATCGACCATACTTACAGCCATCGATGGGTCAGGTCTCATTAGACTCTCAAAAAAGGTTGACCATCCCACAGGGAAGAATAGAGAAGAATATTGCAGATGTCACAGAACTCATGGTCATTCCACTGACCAGTGCTAGGAGTTAAGAGATCAGATCGAGATGCTAGTTCGCGAAGGACATCTTCGAAAGTATGTACAAGTCAAAGACAAAGAGCCTCAAAGAGGAGAAGATAGACAGGAAGAGCGGGAGAGATCAAATAAAAGACGTCAAGAGAGGTAAAAGTACATTCAAGCCTGTTGTCCCGCTCATAACTCGGCAATGAGGTAAAAGTACATTCAAGACCGTTACCCCGCTCATAGCCCGACAACGAGATAAAAATACATTCAAGTCTGTTGCCCCGCTCATAATCTTGCAACGAGGTAAAAGTACATTCAAGTCCGTTGCCCTGCTCATAGCACAACAACAAGGTAAAAGGTCATTCAAGCCCGTTACCCCGCTAATAGGCCAGCAATGAGGTAAAAGTATATTCAAGCCTGTTGCCCCGCTCATAGCCCGGCAACGAGGTAAAGTATATTCAAGACCGTTGTCCCGCTCATGGCCCGGCAACGAGAGAAAAACCAACTCAAGCCCGTTATCCCGCTCACGGCCCAACAATGAGGGAAAAACAAACTCAAACTCGTTACCCAGCTTATAGCCCGACAATGAGGGAAAAACTCAACGCAACACCGTTATCCAACTTATGGCCCAACAACGGGAGGAAAAATAGACTCAAGCCCTTTGCCCTGCTTATAGCCAGGCAACGGGTGAAAACTAGATTCAAGCTCGATTGCCCCGCTCCTGGCTTAACAACGAGGAAAAAACATATTCAACCTCATTGTCTCGCTTACAGCCAAACAATGAGGAAAGAACAAATGCAAGCCCGTTATCCCACTTAAAGCCCAAGAACAAGGGAAAAGCAAATGTAAGCCTATTGTCCAATGCATAACTCAATAATTGGGAGAAGAATCAAACTCATTGTCTGGTGCATAATTCGGCATCTATGGAAAGTGAACTTACTAGTATATCTACCTCATACTTTTGCAAAGGAATTGAAAAACACCAGAGCCCAGAAATTTAAAGGCACAGTGTGCGAACAACCTCAAGAGGATGTGTAGAAGATGAAGCTACTAAAAGAGAAGTAATATTAAAAAGTTTACAGGACAAGATACTCTTTCACCCGAAACTCCCGGCCAAAAGAGTAGGGAGCAATTGATATGTCCTGCGAACTTAGAGCGTAATGGGACCTAAAAAAGTCACGAGACATGGACATGAAGCCCTAAAGGGCCAAAGGGTTGCAAGAAATAAAGCAAACAAGCCAAAGGAGCAAGACGTCGAGCTGAGACCAAGTAGAGAGGACCCACTCGGTCATGATCGAGTGAATGTGACACTGCTTTAATTTTTTGAGCATAACTCTCTCGTTTCGGCTCTGATTGAGGTGATTAAAAATCCTATGGAAATCCAAGAGAATTATCTACAACTTTTATGCTTTGAGTTTTAAAAGATTCTGGCTACATCAAGGCTGAAATCAGCCGGGACCAAGTAGAGAGGGCTTACTTGGTCATGACCAAATGGGTGTGACACTGCTTTGGTTTTTCAGGTATAACTCTCTCATCTGAGCTCCGATTGATTTGATTAAAAGTTATATAGAAAGATAAGACAATTATCTACAACTTTCATGTTTTGAGTTTTTGAGATATTCAGGCTTCATCAAGGTTAAAATCAGGTTTGAAGTTGATACACCTACACTGAAAGGACAAAATAAGATGCTCAAAGCCAAGAAGACCCACTCGTCATGATTGAGTGGGGGCCCACTCAGTCATGATCGAGGGGGTAGGGTCTAACCCTTTTCATGACCCACTCGATCCACTCAATCATGATCGAATGGGTACATTTGTGCACCTACAGATGGGCCCGAGACTCTTGGATGGGCCGCGAAACTCTCACCACGATTGTCACACGTCTCCCCTCTCCTTCCTCTATAAATAGGAGGCCACACCTCTAACACAAGGTACACACTCTTGGGCCTCTCAACACAATTTCGTAGAGGGTTTGCGCAGGGACCCCCACCCGTGCCCTAACGGTGCTCTCATCTTACAGGTCACTTGGTTATCAAGGACCACTGAGTTATCAAGGGCCACTCGTTCATCAAGGGTCACTAGTTCATCAAGGGCCACTCGGTTATCAAGGGCCACTAGTTCATCAAGGGCCACTCAGTTATCAAGGGCCACTCGATTATTAAGGGTCACTCGTTCATCATGGGACACTTGGTTATTCTTGGCCACTTGGTTATCTTGGGCCACCTGATCATCAAACCTACCAGATCACCAGACCCACTAGATCCACCTGATCACCAGACCCACTTGTTTGACGAATTCTCTTGTTTGCCAAGATTCTCATCATTGAAAACATGACTCCCAGTACACAGTGACGAGTCTCTTACATTCGCCCGCAAAAAAAAAAAAATAGATTGTTGTATTTTGACAACAACTCAAGGCTTTTTGGTGTTGGCTAGTTTTAAGAGTAGCTATGTCTGCAAGTTTTGTTCCCTAGGGATATACTCAATTTCAAAGTATTCAAAAGACTCGGCTAAAGTTCTGACCTTGCTAAGGTATCGACCGAGTTGTTGGTCTTTGACTGGAATTTGCCTTTGACTTGATTGGTCACTAATTGGGAATCACTCCTTACGACCACCCGAGCTGCTCTCATTTCCCTTACCAAGTTTAGTCCGGCTATGAGGGCCTCATATTCTACTTGGTTATTGCTTTCCTTCAAGTTGAAACGAAGGGACTGTTCGAGTGTCAGGCCATCGGGTCCTTCTAGGATTATTCCAGCCTTGCTTCATTTGATGTTGGAAGCTCCGTCGACAAACAGTATCTAGGGATTAGATTCCGGGCTTGGGTCAGAAGAAGATAATTTAGTGCAGAAATCAAACAGTACTTGAGATTTGATGTGTTTGTAGGGCCTAGTACTGTATACGGAATTCAGAGAGTTCGATGGACCATGCTATCATTCTTCCTGAGAGTTCTGGCTTTTGGAGTATTTGTCGGATTGGTTGATCTGTCTGAACTATGATTTGGTGGCTTTGGAAGTATGGCCTGAGTTTTTGAGCTGCGGTCACTAACGTAAGTGCTGACTTTTCAATCTTTTGATAACGCAGTTCGGGTCCTTGCAAGACCCTACTAATAAAGTATACCGATCGTTATAATTTGCCTTCTTCTCTAACCAGTACTAGTCATATATGACTGTTATACAAAGAGGTGAAATGATGATCAACAAAAAAACAAAGACGCTGACGCACAAAGATTAGAATTGAGAGAGTTTAGAAATGATTTTGATAATACTTCCATAAAAAATAAGGAGACATTTCGTGAATTTATTTTAAAAATAATTTTTTTCTAATAAAAATTGCATGTTGGAGTTAAGTTTTATGCTAAATTTACACTATTATTATCAAGATATAATAATATTTTTTTTATGTTAGAGAATATCTCGATTGAGATGCAAGAGAGTATCTCTTGGTGTCTCTGAGAGGCTTGCAAAGAGAAAAATAAGTTTAGGATGCGAATAGGATCACCTTCAAATCTTTTGTTGCATAAGTCAGTCTTGTATCAGAAGTGAAATTATTAGTTTCAAAAAGATTGTGAACATATCTTAATTTAGTGAAAAGTTCTCCTATTTATAGAGAGAAAGAGACTGACAAAGTACCCCTTGACTCCTTTTTATATAATACAATCCCTCGATATTTTTCAAATGTAGTGTTTTTTACATTTTGTACATATTTAATAAATATTACCAATAGTTAATTATTATATAACATTTGTAGTGTTTGTTTATTATCAATTGTACATATTCAAATGTACTGTTTGGTTACATTTTGTAATTTAATTATGAAATCATAAATACGTGGATACCAACACATATATAACATTTTTGGATAAATCACATCAAAAATCACTTAAAAATAAATTAATTGAATTAATTTAAATTAATTAATTAATTAAAAAATAAAAAGAAGAGTTAACATATTTTTTTAAAATTTTTTATACATTTACAAAAATTTATATATTTTTAATATAAATATTAGATTATTTTCTAAAATTTTGCGATCGTTCTTTAAAATCGCTACAAAATTTAATTTTTTTATTAAATAAATAAATTTTAATATTAATTTAATTTTTTTAATTATTAAATTATTTCATGAATTTTACGGTGATTTTTAACAACCACCTCAAAATTTATTTTTCATTATTAAATTAATAATTTTTTTGACAATTAATAATCACTGTAAATGTTAATTGAATTTTATTTTTAATTATTATATTATTTTTAAATTTAGTGACGGTTCTTAAAAAATCGTCATTAAATTTAATTTTTTTAATTAATAATTTTAGCGATAGTTTCTACTGTTGCTAATGTTAATTTTAATTAATTTTTTAATTATTCAAAATTTAGCAGCAATTTTAAGAACTACCGCTAAATTTAATTTTTTTAATATTTAATTAATAAAATTTGCGACAGTTCTTGATAGCCGCAAATTTTAATTTAATTTAATTTTTAAATTATTCAATTATTTTTATAAATTTTACGATGATATTTTAAAAATTGTCGTAAAATTTTATTTTTAAATTATAAATTTTTATATTTTACGACGAATTGTAAATCGTCGCAAAAAAATTACTGCAAAAAACCCTTTTTTTGTAGTGAGCGAGCGCGGAAACACTCAACATGCGACAGTAATGATATTGTAGGCTGTGGCAAGGTTAAGATTAGATTAGGGTTCGGTCGAAAACGGATTAGGATGGAGTTGGAATGGGTCGTGGGCCCAGATAAAACTAGATTGGGTCAAGCTTGACAGTACGGTCCAACAGTTAATGAAGTAACCAGGAAAAATCACAATTTGAATTGAAGGCACACTTGCATTATTCTAACTCAAGGAGGTATGGACCATCCTTTTCCACACTTGCAAGTTGCAATTAACTTGAAAGGATTTGAGAAAAAAAAAAAGGATTTCATTCATGGTAATTAATTTACCCTGTTTGACATCGATTGATATCAAAATAATTATGGTGGTGTTATTGTGGTGATGATTTCATTATACTCGTTCCGTTCCATATATAAAGATTTATTTTAATTTTTGCATAAATTAAAAAATATAATTAATATTATTAAAATATATTTTTTTAATATTTTCTTTTGTTAGTATTAAAAAATTCATATAATTTTAATAAAATTAAATAGCTTAAATAAAAAATTATTGATAAGTTATCATTTAAAAAAATTATAATTCAAAATAGATGAAAAAATAAATATATTTATGTTTATGAAGCAAAGAAATTATTAATTAAAATATACTTTGACTCCAAACTAATTGGAGTCATTCGGTGCATTTCCGTACTCGTGCATTTTTTAAGCAGGTACGCTTTTGCTACCGTATAGATTCCTTGAGTAAAAGAGCAGCTTCAAAAAATTTGGTTAGTTAAAATTAAAACAAAGTATTAATCTCTTGCAAAAAGTTGAAAAAAAAAAAAGAACTGATTTATTTGACTAGTGTCATGTATGTACGCATGCATCTCAATATAACGGTCATTAAATAGTCCATAAAGGAATTCATGAACATAGACGAACAACACAGTAAAAACAAGAATCATCAACAATAAATGTTTATCAAACTTTTTATGTTTTTGTCCTTATATTTTAAAACTAGAAATACATAGAAGTTTAGAATTCATGTAGCCGACCTCACATAGTAGGATAAAGACTAGATATATTGTTGTTGTTGTTGTTATTTAAATAATTATTTTACCCAACTTTTATTTATAGTCTTACACAAGAAAGTATTGCTAGCATTAATCCTCAAACAGCATCACTTCTTAAGGAACTTGTCGAACCAATCGCTTACTTCCCTCACCATGAATGGGGTCACTTGATGTTGAATTCCAGGTTCCGCAATTAGCTTCATGTTTCAGAAGGGATATCATTAAGGCGCACAAAATCAAAAAGAAATTAATATTTTGGTCCATTAGAATATCAAATGAGCTACAATAATCAACAGAAATTACTACTCAATGCATGATCCATAAGCAGTGTGTGCATATGCATATATAGACTGAAATATATCTCAGATGGAAAACAAATTAGGATGAAAGCAGATGCATATATGTTTGGTGGATTGGAGGAAAGGGGTTCCTAAAAAAATGTGCTTTTGAGGAAGGAATATTGAATCCAAGCAAGATGATTTGTTATTGAGCTTTCAGCCTTTAGCTCCCCAGCACCCCATGATACAGACAATTTTGTATCCCAAGGAAAAAGGTAGACATTCAAAATAATTAATTAAAGGGGTAGTAATTCATTTGTGTAGTCTTGTTAATATTTTCTGCAGACTACCACAAGTTCATACGTACCTTAAATTTATCCTGACTCTGGGCTTCTTCATAAGCCTTTTGTGCTCTTGATACAGGAATTTCTAAACTTTCAATTGGGCAATAAGGATCTTCTGCACCTGTAATTGCCAAGTCCAAACAAATACTTAAATCATTAATGAACCTTAAGAAGTGGCAATCTTGGGACATTGATGAAGTTGTATGCCATTTATACCAAAAATAAATGAAAAACTCGACCTGTTGTAATCAATATGAATAAAACTAAGAGAGAGAGGAGGCTGAGATTGGGAAATGCAAAAATTATCATTCAACATTTCATACATGACTGAATCTTCAAGAGAAAGTAAACATGACATTGCATAAATAACATTCAATTCAAACATCCAAATAATTGTCCAGAAACAAGCTTGTCAGCCATGCCGCCAACAGCTTTCAATAAAACGGCTAGAGTTAAGCATTTTGATGATTGCACTTTTGTTACTTTCAAGGAAAATTTGCTTAATTAGGGTGGTGAGCCTTATGGCTACTGAAATGAAGTAAATTGTTTTACCATTAACAATCAGCAATGGACGTGGTGCAATGGCTGGAATTGTATATGGTGCATCAAGGGTAGAGGTCAGACCCGGAGCAATCCTATCCCACACCTGGCAAGGAATGTAAAACTGTAAGAATTAAACTAAGAGAAACAACTATAGATAATCAGAACTGAAGAAAATGCAGCACTTATAGGCTACCATATTGATTGTTTCATTGTTCTAGTTCTGAATTGTAACTGAAAACTTGCTTAATATGGCGATAAATTTCTGTTGATGAAATAACCAGCAGAAAAGACAAGGAGTCTTAGATCCTGAAAGCCATTATAGCTCATTGGCAATCAATCACATGAAAATTATGTAGTCACTCCCAACATGTATACACATGTCCGAAGTTGTGCAACTGACCTTTTCCACCACTTCTCTATCAATTGTGCTCTTTCCTAAATCTTTTTGTGCTTCTGCAACCAAAAAATCTCTGAAAGTCAGAGCAGTAGAAGCTGCATGAGCTAAAGTAAAAGTTCAGCATGTGAAACACAAATAGTTTCATGCTCAATGTTATGAAGTACCCAGTGGAACAAAATGACCATCTGTATGGAAACTCATATATAATATTAATCCAAATAGTAACTTCTAAGTTTCTTATTGATCATTCAGTTAATATAAGTATATAAAAGTTGCAAACTGGTGTTCTTGCTGGAAACTATGTATTTTTCATCAAATCTAGTATTCCATGCACTATACCTTCAAAAACAGGTCTCATAGGGTCCACCCCAGCTTGCCACTTGTCGTTGTCAATGGTCCAACGAACTCCCTACAATTGCATTGTGTACTAATTCATCTAGTTATTCAATTTTCATTCACCAACTCTTCACCATGTTTAATGATAACACTACACATACCTGCACACCAACTATAGGGACAGCCACTGCATATCTGGTGTCAGCAGCACCAGCAAACCACGAAATCACCCCTGCAATATGCATTAATACCCAAATTGCTGTATAAAATAGACGACCTTATAAAAATAACTTATGTTCTTAGACTTAATTTGACCAACCTCCCAATGACATGCCAGTAATTCCTATCTTGGTAGGGTCTATATCTTCCCTTTGCGTAAGATAATCTGCTAGTTTTATCAAGTCCCAGACCTGCCACAGTCGCAATTTCAAATCACCATGATCTTGTTGAGTAAATTAATCAAAGAATTAAATCCCAATTATTTCATAGAATTCTATGCCTAAAGAATTCAAACCATTAAGTTTCAATTCTACATTCTCAATTGATTAGAAGACTAAAGTAGAAGAATCCCGCTAATTACTAGTCTACAACTCAATCCGTCAAAGCCACAAAAATAATTAAGCAATTCAGGTCAATCAAATGGAGCAGACAAATATAGAAATTACCATGTCAAATATGAATGGCATTGTATCACCATTCTTCCAGGATGATATAAGGGCCTGCATTTGAGTAGTGCACCACAATACAATGTGTCAAATCATTCTTTCAAAGGCAATCACTTTGCACCATTCAAGTAAAATAAACTGCTGGACCTAATTAAGAAACTAATAACAGAGATGCCAAAACTGCTATATATATGACAAAGCAGCACACTACACAAATAATAATAAATATATTAGTACATACATTGATACTCTTGCCCCATAAAATAGGGATTGATATTCAACCAAAATTCTTAAAAAATGTACCAGCATTATCTCTTACTCACATCTCGATATGTATGTTTATTGGTGGCACGTTCACCATGGTAACGAGAGTCAGCTGCAATCGCCACATATCCCCGCGAAGCATAGGCCTGAAGAGACGAACAACAATTTCTTCTTACAGACAATTATAAAAATCGAAGATAATTAATCAGTATGAGACTATGAGTAGAGTAGTAGGTATACCTCAAGCATAGGACGGAACCACTCTTTGCAATAATTAACGCCGTGCAAGAAAATAACAGCAGGCTTTCTTTCTTTGCTATCCTTCATTCTTAGAATTAGCAATGGCAAACGCCCTTGCTCTCCTGCCTATTGATTTTAATTAATTAAAATGAATTCAATTAATACTAGTAGTAGTAGTATGAGAGGAGAAATTTGAGCTTACCTCAGTAATAACATAAAGATTCTCTTCTATTAGTAATTCTTTAAAATTCTCTATCTGTACCTTTGGACAAAACTGCAGCACCTGCCAAATAAAGAAATCAAGAATTGAATTCAGTTCTTTCAACTTAAAAAAAAACAATTGAAATGAAGTAATAATTGCACATGATTTATTATTAATTAATTTATCCACACGAAAAACACAAACAATTAAGGTTTTATAAAATATTAATATATATAAGACCTCACTATGAGAGTTTGGGAGCGCGCTCTCCTGATACATTGGCTCCATAACAGGTTTTCCATCTTCTACTGATAATTTAACTGTTAACAAATTCAACCAAAAAAAAAGAGAGAGAGAGAAACAAATTTTCACATTAGAAATATAATTAACTAATCTAAAATTAGATTAAATTAAATAAAGTTTGTTCGGGAATGATTGTGAATATGAACAAACCTTGAGCAGATCGTCTGCTCCGAAGTGTTTCAATGAAGTGATTTCTTATCTTCTCTGCATCCAAACAATCCTTTTCCATTTCCATTTGTACGGGAGAATTTGAAGGTTTGCAATTGGAAAGAGGCTGAGAGCTTGGTCTTCACGAATTGAAGCTTGGAGAACTTGAAAACTTTGAAGAACTAAGGAGGGAGCGTGAATCGCAGAGTTTGAAGAGCTTGTGGAGTGGCAGAGCTTGATCTCCTTATTGTTTCTCTGTTCTTCTAAAATTCTTGGTGCCCATGAAATGGCAGAAGCAATTAATTGCCTTTTATAGGCAAATGACGTTGGCTCTTTCTTCTAAAATTCTCGGTACCGGCTCTTTTCCAAAGGTAGTGGGCCTTCTATTTAATTTCATGAATACAAAATGGCTATTTTACCCTTTAGACAAAAGATTAAAATATCTTTCTGATGAATAGTCCGTAACGCCCATTTAATTTTAGTATGTCCTTGACAAATATTTTTTTTTTAATTTGTAATTTAATGACATATTGATTGGATATTATTTTCTTTGATATATGTATAAAATTATTTCATGATAACATTTGGATTGATTTATATTTGTTTGACAATTTATAATTGGAATAAATGTTCACTTACTACACGAACAAAGTACAAGTAGAGAAGCAAGTGGAATTGTGCGGGCAATGGTGAACAGCGGCTACCTATCTGTGTAATGGCCGATATGTCGGAGCATCTGCTAGCACGAAGAATTTGTGAGAGGGTTGTTATTTAGATTGTAACACCCCGCTCTCATAGAGTGTTAGCTAACATAAGATTTCAGGGATATATTTTTTTCCAACAAAAACTCAACATAAAAAATCGTTCTCCGAAGATCCCGTTATACTTTCTCAGTATATCAAATTAAAATTATTAATAAATTAAGACAGATAAATCATCTCAAATGTGGAAACTAGATCGAAAACTCAATAGAACATAACCGAAACCATTTTATTCATAACATAAAGCCGATTCAACGTTTTACATGACACCATCAAAATAAACAGCATAATTGAAAATGACATACTATAAACTATCTACTGATCGCCGTCACTTCTTGGCAATCCCTTTTCTTTTAGCATCGCTGCCTTCACCTAGAACATTTGAATATTTCAGGGACAAAGTCCATATTAGATGATGAATCATCTGAGTGAGATTTCAAAACACGTTTTCATGAATGTATGCAAGATATGAAATAAATCAACATAACCCAGCAAGTCCTAGCCCAAGAGAATCTCACACAACGCTTAAGCCTACCATAGGAAAAGAACAATCTCTCCAAAGGCCATGTCACCACACCGACACATCTACACGACGCGGTTCTAGCTTGAGAGGGGCAAGGTCAAGGCATATCTCCAACATCTCGAGAACAATCGTTACCACTCTCGGCCTAGGAGGGTCACATCAACGTAGGAACCCAATTCACTACAATTACGTCAGGGATTACGTTCCCACTCAAAAGCTTCCAAGAACCACTACCTAATCCCAACTCAAATCCCATATGGACTACCTAGTCATCGTAGTGCAACTTCCCTAAGCTTACGGCCCGGAACGGAAACCAAGGCGGCTATCTCGTCATGCACACCAACATAAGATACCCTTATATATTATTCCAGCAACACCCTTGGGAAATTACGACTACATTATCCAGATAATATTCCAGATTGACATTCCATATGAACAACACAAAATGCATGACAATGCCACAAATCACAACTCAGTGCATCATATAAACAACATTTTATAAAATATAATGCATATATACAAAACATTTAGAGACTAACCTCCCTCATGAAACCAACCGTCACCGGTTACCGTTCGAATGCAACAAAACTATTTTGCATGAAATCACAACACATTTAGATAGCACAAACACCAACTTTTTAGGGTAAAAACACCCACAAAAAATCAAGTTTTGAGAGTGAACACTCACCTTGAACGAAACTCATAACACCTCGAATCTTGTGCCCAACATCGATTTTCGTGCAACTCCTCAAGTCTTTTAACCAAACCACCTCCTTACACGTCCTCACGTGCTACCCAAGTGCTCTGCGTGTGTGATGCCTTGCGTATGTTTTAAAAGCTCTCTATCCACTAAACTCGAAGCGCTCTCATCTAGCACGAATTTATCCCAACTCTGAATGAGAAAACCTTTAGCCATGAACGCCTATTTATAGGCTTTGGAAACTTGGCCACCAAGTAAGTCACATTATAATACAATATTCCTTAATCATTTTAAATCTTGCAAAATCTTCTCCAATCATTCCAAATCTTCTAAGATCTTCTACAATCATTCTAAATCTTCTAACATTTTCTATAATCATTCCAAATCTTTTAAGATCTTCTTCAATCATTTCAAATCTTCTAAGATCTTCTCCAATTATTTCAAATCTCATAAGATCTTCTACAATTATTCCAAATCTTCTAAGATCTTCTACAATCGTTCTAAATCTTTTAAAATTTTCTGTAATCATTTCAAATCTTATCAAAATCAAATCTTATCCAAATCAAATCTTATCGAATCTTATCTTATCTTTAAAGTTATGATGAGTCTTCATCTTATCTCTAACGTCATTATGAGCCTTTATCTTATCTCCAAAGTCATCATGAGCCTTCATCTTATCTCTAACGTCATTATGAGCTTTTATCTTATCTCTAAAGTCATCATGAGCCTTCATCTCATCTCTAACGTCATCATGAGGTTTTATCCTTATCTTTAAAGTCATTATGAGCCTTTTCCTGAATCTCTCAAATGCCCCTAGGAAAAAGGTTTCAAGAATTACATTTTAGCCCAAACTTTTAGGTAATTGCACTTAAACCCTTTTCAACATGGTCTCGGGCTAATTTTTAATTGCATTTTAGTCCCTAGATAAAGTATTAATTACACCTATATCCTTGATTTTTAGGTAAATTACACTTTTACCCGAACCTCAAAAATTACGATTTTGCCCCTGACTCATAAATTGAACTTTTGTCTCTAAACTTCCACAATCCCTTGAAATATCATATTTCCTAAAGTATCTGAATATAAAAATCTCGAGTATTACATCCCTCATGATCATTCGATTTTCCAGGCTAAAATTAGTCGTACCTAGAAATTGTCTCTATTCTGATCGCTTTCAATGTTATAAATTCTGTCTCAAGACACTCGTCAATACTATACCATTTTCCTTAAACATCTAAGATTCGAGGTACTCCTTATGGTTGATTCGGTCATTTAAGACAGTGATAATGTACCTTGTAGCCCCACTCTTTTGAAAATTCCACTCATACCCTTCGTAAAATTCCATTTATAACCTCAAGAATTCCCCAGGTATTACATGGATGATATAGAATAAATTCCACCAATCATCTAGCAAGAGAAACTACATCACACAATATTTCATAACCACCCTTACATAGCCAGCCACATGATTACTCAAGTCGGGTTCTTACATAACCACACACAACATATGACAAACCGGGACTACATAACATGCATCGATCCCAAAAACGAAGGTGTATGAACCTTACAAAACAAAATTACACTCAGGACCCTATCTTTAGGAGAGCTCTGCACAAGATACTATGACCCTGAAAGATGGATCCCAGCACCACTAAACGAACTTGCCAACTCAGGCGTCTCTATTACCTAAAATGATGAAAAGCAAGGATGAGTCAGAAGACTCAGTAAGTACACAAGAAACATAGGTTTGTAAGGCTTAAGGATAATATCCTAGTGTAACCCGCACGCCGCACACCACACACCCAAGACACACATCCATAGCATGAACCAATAGACAAGGAAAACTGCATAAAGAAACATGCATATAATGGTCCTTGGGGCCCACATAGAAGACACCTGCACCTAAGTCCCTAACAAACCTGTCACTGCCATGAACTGGCCAACGTAAACATTCTACGTTCTAACGCTAAATCCAAAGCTTCCCCGGGGTGGTCCCTCTACCCGTAAATCACGTGCATAGATCCTAAGATCCAAATAGGTCTTCCCTCGGGACCTTCTCAAGCTAATCTAAAAGTCTTCCCTCGGGTTTCCCCCAAGCTAGTATTAGAAAATCGAGCCAATGCTTTCTCGGGTCGGTACTCTTGTCATTCGACCTAGCACGCTACTCCTGCCTGGCATAAAAGTAATAATAGTAATAATAATAATTGCACGTGTTAGAACCATGTAGTGCACAAATAAGGATGCAATGGCATAGTAAGCATAAACGTGATACAAGGTCCCCATAAACTAAACATCAGGTCATACTTCACCTACATAGTAATACATATTCAATGTAGTGCTCGTGCAAGACACACCCTAGACACCTTAAGATGCTCATGCTCAAGCACTCACAAGATATGGCCCCCCATTGATGTAATTCCCAAAACCCGACACACGCTGTCAACATCAAACTATAATTAAATAAACATAAAATTCACACATAAGGAACCCAAAACCCTAAACTGCCACACAATCACCCATCTAGAAGCTAACCCAACCAGGTGCGACATCATTCCCAAGGAATTGAGGCAATACAAAGTCCCATGTTGATTAGTTATAAATAGCACACAAATCATAAAATGGTCATCACGTGTAGTTTCATAATTAATACGTGGAACCGAATCACGGTAAGAGAGGGAATAAAATATGTAAAACAACAAGAACTTACATAGGGATTGAAAAACATGTAGAGAGGTATGGAACTTGCATTCAAACGGCCGATTCTCGTCTTTCCTACACTCCCGCTGCAAAGTAATACGTTTTACAACGAATAATAAGATTACGCCTCAAAATAATCAAATATGAACAGTGAGAAATTCATAATTTAAATGTATGGAACTCCTAATAATTTTTCCTACTTACCTGGTTGCCTTAAGCACTAATTAAACTAGGATTTCCTCCAATTTTTCCTTGTTTCTTTCCTTTCTCGTTGTTGCTTGCGCCTTCTTCATCTCCCTCAATTTCTTCTCTATTTCACACTTTAATTCTGCCTGATTTTGGCTTTAAAAAGCAAAAATAAATAGTTAAGGTGGGGTCACGTGGCGGCCGCGGAACTGCCACTGCCTTTGGGAAAAAACGACATCGTTTTGGCCCCCTGGCCAAATAAATTGGCCTTTTCTTCCATCCATGCATAGCCTCAAACCTACAACCTGCCCTTTATCCTTGAGCGCGCTAGCCGCCTTCCTCAACATATATATCCACCACATTAATTTTAAAGTAACCCCCAATGCACTTCCGGCATTTACACTTAAACCCCATAACTTTCAGAAATTAACACACACGCCCCACTTAATAATAATTTTTATACCTCAATTTTGCCAATTATTTGTCCATTTCCACAAAACAATATAAATTAATATTTTTTCTTAAATCCTCAAATATTCAATAATCACCACAAATACCAAAAGTAATAATTATTATTTATCTCCCAAATCCCAGAATGTTGCAATCTCCCCTTTTAACGAAGTTTGGTCCCCGAAATTCCCAGAGAGCCAATTACTTCAACTCAATCTTTTAATACCATCCATGACCACCAACACACAACCCGAGACCATCAGAGAGCATAACCTACAACCCAAGGTGTAATACTCGAGAAATTCTAAAGGACTCAAGAGTAATTTACCTTGGGGTAAAAATGGAATTTAAGGATATTTTGAGGGTATAACGGTAATTTATTACCGTATAGATGATTGAATCGATTGCCGGGAGTACCTTGGAGCCGAGATGCCAAAGGAAAATGACGTGGCATTAATGAGCACCCCGAGATACGATTTATGGTGCTGAAAGAAATCGGATCGGGAACGATTTTTGGTACAGCTAAAAAGACAGCTGCCAATTAGGCTGCAATACCGAATTGTCATAGACGACTTTTCGGAAGTCGACAGAAGCTTGAGGAGGCTTCGGTTTTTCATGAGGAACAACCCTTCAGAGGTTTCAGGAAGAAACGAATGGGTTTAAGGCCAAAACGAAGAATCGGGCCTAAGTGCAGTTTTTGGAAATTGCTAGTGGGAGGCCGAAACAAGGTTGTTTTGGAGTCTTCGAGGGTCAAAATGACGTTTTAGGACTTTTTGGGCCTAAATACAATAAAGGAAAGTTGAGGGGTTAAGTGGAAATGGGTTAAAATGTAATAGCCAAAAGTCAAGGGGCCAAACTGTAATTTCTCAAACTTTGGCCAATGGAAATCGACCAAAGGGTCTCTGGTCACTGATTTTGGCCGTTCCAGCCAGTGGGCAAGCACGAGGGGTGGTCGGGGAGCAATGTTTGTAAAGGCTTGGGGGGACAACGACCACTCGAGTGGTCGGATTTTGAAGAAAACCGACCGAACTTCCGGTCGTTTTTGGTCGCCACCTGCAAGTGGCTTTCTTGGTCGGCAAGGGCTCTTTTTGGGTCGATCTAAGGGAGGTTTAGCCTCTAAGGGTGATGGGTAAGACGGCCAAGGGCGTTGGGTTGCTCGGGTTTGCCTATAAATAGGCGTATGAAATGGCCGAAAATTTAGGGTTTTTGAGCTTCAAATTGGCCGATCAAACGAATGAATTAGGGTTCCATTTTAAGGGGCTTTTGTTTCCCATAGTGAGAGGATCCATTCTGGAAAATTTGGTGCGTTTTGGTTGAAGTTTCATGGCGATTCGAAGCTCGCCGGAAAAGTGAGGCGGGCGGTCTGGCCGAAGGTTCGAGGCTTCGATGGGAGATCTTCTGGTGGTCCTTTGAGGCTCAAACTTGGCCATGAGGATCGACTAAGAGAGGGATTCAAGATGGCATAGCTTTTCCAGATCGCCGGCGACCAGAAGGCCGGAGAAGACGACCGGCGCGTGGCATGCACGCGCTGGTCTTCACGCGCGCCCAGTCGCCCTAGCGCATGTAGGCGCGTGCGGGCGCGTGGGGCTTCCAAAAATTCTGAAAAAGATGCTGAAAAATAGAGAAAAATATTTTATGGAGGTTTGAGCAAAAATATTGGGATTTGAGATTCCCGATGCCTAGGTTTCCGCACCAAAGTGCCTCGTTTTGCGTGAAAACGCAATATTCGGGTAAGTTCAGTATTTTTCCTTGAAAGTTCATAGCATATAATAAATTTTTGTGAAGTTAGATTTGAGGAAATAGTCTCTATGTATTTATTGGGATTTTTAGAAGGAAAAATGAAGGAAAATGAAAGGAAATAGGAAAATAAATAGAATATTGAGGATATTTAGTGATTAAATATTATTTTATGATTGAGGAGATCGAGATGATGAGATTGGTGCAACTTTTGAGAGTTGGCACGAGAATCGAGGCGAGGCACGCATATTGAGGCGATGCACGCTTTTCGAGATATCTTTGTCTTTGGGCAAAGGTGAGTGGTATTCTCACAAGAACTTATATTCATGATATGTTTGATATATATGCATGTTATTATGAATTGCAATATTCATTTGTCATATTGCATTAAAAGTCGTGATATTTCCATTGCACGATATTATTGTCATATTGAAACTTGTGCATGGGGATGGAATGATACCCTCAGAGTGTAGCCGTAATTCCCCTAGGGCGTTGAAGGAATAACGTTAGGCCTATCCCGCAGAGGTTCGGGATTTGCCTAGGATTCCTAGCCGGGTTGGGGATACCTGGGAAGTTACATTATGGGTATATGTTTATTCATGTTATTGCATCATGCATCATATATATGTTTTTGGACCCTCACTAGAAGTTTCATCTTCTAATGGGTTATGCCCCTGGAACATTCAACGTTCCAGTTGAGACTTGCAGTTAGGGCAAGGAGCAGGTTGAGATATGACGGCACGTGATGGCGTGGCCGATGGATTCAACAGAAGATTTCAGTATTTTATTTATTGATAAATGATGATGTATGCTCGAGGTTTCATATGATTTGTACTTAGGGTGTTAGATGTTATCTCGGGAGATATGTATCAATGTATTTATGTAATTGAGGATTTGATGGTAATATATGGTACGAATTTTTTATGATATTATATAAAGTGAATTCAGGTATGTACCGTATCAAGTTTCGATTATTGCTTCTGCGTGTATAATGATTTGCTGGGGTTTCCCTTTGAAATACGGCATTTGATGTATAAAGGAAAGGGAATGTGTATGTATGCGATGGGCCCCAGCATAGTGACACGCCCTCCGACGGGGCGGGGTGTTACAGTTGGTATCAGAGCAGAAATGTTGAGGACATAGGAAATGTCTAACTCTAGTATAGTTGATATTAGAGCGAACCTAAGGAAAAGGTCGCGTGTGGCTAGATAAGTAAAGCCACCGTAAGATTTGGGTATTGACGGTTACTGGATAAGTGCGTTGTTGTGGAAGTGCATGTCTAGGCTAGTTCTGGCTAAGGAAAGACTTGGTACTTAAGTGCGGCCATTGTGACCCACCACTCTTTCCTGGGAACTTACCTGGTGTACTCTTCACGACAGACACTATTTCAGTAGACGACTACTATTCCCAGTGAATAGTAGAATGCCTGATAGAAGCTAGTTCGAGTGGAATGGTCTAGCTACTGGAACAAGGATCCGATGATATGATTCGAAAGTAAGGATGACTCGGTAACCATGATTAGGGATCCGAGAGATTTTGAAGACTATTTGATTTGAGGACGTTAGTCAAAATCATTGTAAAGAAAGATTGGATAACAGGTAGTTATCGAGGATGATCGGATCAGGAATGATGAGTCTGATGTGTCAGAGCCTAGCTGATGAGTTAGGATCAGATGATAAGTATTTTCAAGATTCATTTAGTATCTCGGAAATAAGATATGGGATCCCACGGATTGGGACAAATGAGAGGCCAAAGATGGCCAAATGATGGCGCGTGAGTACGTCAATTGATGAGACGAAAGTGGTGCAACCGATGAGACTCGTAAAGGCGGGATAAGGGAACCCTAGCAAGGTGACAGCACTATTGGTTGGTGTTCGCAGTAACAGATCTGGATCTAGGGACCTAGCAGAAGGCTTGTAATGAGCTTACGATCAACGTACCGGGGAAGCTAGTTAGCTGTCTCGCGGTATGAGTCGAGGACTCAGGATCTAAGTTACTTAGCGTACTGCCGAGGAGACGATCAGATGCTGAATATCTAGGGCAACACAGTAGGGTCTGTACCTTGTAGGGGAGACCTAAGTCCCAATGGGTGCGAGGTGTGCCACTAGCTATGATAGATCGAGGCTGGAAGTCTCAAAAATCTAAATGAGATGGATTAAATATGGACTGTGTGTCTTATTTAAATATTGCAATGGGATCATGAGATGGTCATGTTGGATGGCTCAAAGGAAAGCTACCTAACGTATGAAATGGAAAGGAAAGATGCATGCTCATGAGCCGTGTTGGCGCTACCTAGGAGATGATGGAATCACCAGGCCATGATGAGGGCCTAGAATGAAAGTTCTTACAGAAGGAGTTAGACTCAGGGCAACGACGACGAATGATAGTTCTTAGAGGGCTACGACGAGACCGTGCAGTTTTTCACCCGGGATGTACCCGAATGAGGGTTGACGTATGACGTAGGAGTAAGCCTACCATATGATGGGGGTGATAATGACAGCTGTGTGCTGGCTGACGGAAAGAGTAGTGCCTAGGAAGAACTAATTTAATGGTCGTGTGCCGATAGTCAACTGGATCTGAAGAACGAAAGGCGAGAGTCAGTGGATTCTCGGTAAATGAGATTTCAGGTAGTGGAGCATGACCGGTCCAAAGGCTTGACCGATGAATAGTAAAATGGTAGTCTCGACTCAAGGTAGAGTTTGGGTACTGAAAAGGAAGGAAGTTGTTTAATGGGTCGTATCGACCGTAAAGGAATGATAAGGAGACTTAGTCAACAGAGGTTGTGACTATGGTTCAGTGTGCCAAAACGAACCTGTGAAATCAGGTAAAGTGGTCGATAGTCAACCCGGCAAAGAGAGCTTAAAGGCACCATAATGAATGATGGATAGAAAGCCATGAAGGCAAAGGAAATCGAGTTCTTGGAAGATAAATGGAACCAGATATTGTGATCTGATTCAGGATTTTCGAGGATTGATCGGTTTGAGAATCTTGAGGAATTTCTTAAAGGAAATGATCGAGGATCTAAAGGTTCGTAAAGGAAACTTTAGAGTTTTCAAAGGAAGAAATCCAGCGAGGATTGGAGTACTGTAGGTGATGTAAGTATTTACCTGCTCTAGCTGATAGCATAGCTATGGATTGATGTCTCGATAGTTGTGCAAATCTTGGACATGATTGAAAGGATCAGATGATGGCAGATGTGCCAAGATGTTAGGTCGCAGTAAGAGAAGCTACAGACCCAAATTGATTGAGGATTGGAGAGATTGGAACCCTCGTATGGCTAGACAGTTAGTCTAGGTAGCCTTGGTGGCAGATTGAGAAAAGTATAGCTGAGTGATGTCAGCAAGTTATGGAAATAAGGAGCCTGTCGAGATATGGTACGGGCACTTGCGGTTAATGAAAATCCGTAAGAAGAATTGGAAGATGCTAGGATATATTCTTAGAAGATTTATCGGGATTATTGCTTAATAATGATTGTCAATGATAGCTTGAGGTTATAGGATGATTAGCCGTGTATGGCTTGATTGAGGATGTAAATTATCAGACTTTGGAAGAGATGATAAATAGAATTGATATCTTTTACCTCGAATTTGATGATTAATGAAACAGCCGCAAGAGGCTGGGATATATATGATTGGTGAATGATCGAGGTTAAGATAAGGAAATAAGGTATTCTGAAATCGATGTTTCGATGATAAGGATATTGAGATGATGATCTCGGAATTAATGATTTGACCAATGTACCATTCGCATTAAAGTCGCGTTGGTAGTTGTGTCTATTGATGATATATTGGTGTACTCCTCGGTTAGAGAGACACATAAGGAACATTGAGGATCTCAAAATTAATGATATGATGGTATATTCCTCGGATAGGGAGACGCACGAGGAACATTGAGAATAATGTTAAGAAACATCACGATAGATGTTATGAATGAGATTGGCTTGCTAGGTAGTAAGCAGATTATGAAAAAAAAAAAGTGATGAGAGCATGAGGCTCTATGTTGGTGAATGTGAAATCAGAGTGGATTGTCATGAGCACCATGAGGATTCAGAAGTTTCTGAAAGGTAAGATGTCCTGATAGATTTCGGGAGACGAGCCAAGAGTTTCGAATAGATGATGGTTCGAGGAAAGGTTGGAAACCTAAGTGAGTGTAACTCTGAATATGATCGAGGATCTGTAACATTTGGAGATTTAGGCTGGTATTCAAAAGTATCAGAAGTGACGGGAGTCGGGTCAATTACAACTCTCGGAGACGGGACAAAGAGGCTCTAGAATGACAATAGCACTATAGGTGTGTGGCCTGTAACAGCGGATCTGAGCCCAAGGACCAAGGTATGAAGGCTAGTAAAGAGCTTATGATCAACGTACCGGGGAAGCTAGGTAGCTGTCTCGCGGTATGAGTCAGGTGACTCAGGGTCTAAGTTGCTTAGCGTACTGCCAAGGAGACGGTCAGATTCCAAAGTTTAGGTACCACCATGACTGTTATGATTTAACTAGGATCCAAGTTCCAATGGACCGGAGCGTTGTGATAGGATCCCTACCTGTTTATGAAATGATGGAAAGTTTTTTTTTGAGGTTGACAAGCTGTTGTTAGGGGTTCGAGAGAGAACACTCTGAAATAGTTGTGTCCATGATAGGACTCGTGAGAGAGTCGAATGAGAATGAACTGCCAGGTGCAGTAAGAGCTTGTGATAGCTCAAAAGATAGGGTTGCGTGATAGTGCAACGGAACTGAATGATGGCGTGTGGATCATGCCAAGGCACAGAAAGGACTACCCGATGTATGACTTGGAACTGGCAAATGAGGTATGTGCTCTCGAGATTATGAGACACTACCAGAATGATGGGGCATTGATATGCTCAAGAACCACGAGGAGCCTGAAGTATGAGTTCTCGTAGAAGGAGCTAAACGAGAGGTAGCAACGGTGATGGAGTTCCTTAAGGGCTACGACTGCACTACTTCGTACCACCAGGCGCGTGGCAGAGAGGTGCCCAACGCAGGACCTGGTGGATAGCTGTGAGTGTCAGACGAAGTTGGAGGCTAGTTAGCCTGCTGACTATGAGGGTAGTGCCGAATGGATCGTCTATTTTTATGGCTAGCCTGGTTGTTTAGCTGGATCCGGTGAACGAGATACGAAGGCAAGGGTGGTTGACAAGTGTTCTTGTCTATGATTGATGACTGTAGCCAACCCAAGAGTTATGATTTTTGAAATGCAAGAGGGCATTCTCAAAGTTTCGGGGTAGGATGTGCGTGCCTAGAATGATGAAAGATGTGTGGTTGTCTGATAGGAGCCACAAGAGAAAATTATGTGAATGACACGGTATGCTTGTAAGCATTACACGTGTAAGGAATGCAAACCGTGAGGTGTTTGCCAAGGGATCAAATAGATATTTGATTTGAGGTGTTTAGGTAATAAGCTATGTTATGTCTTAGTTACCTGACTGTCAGATGAAAATTTCGAGGACGAAATTTCTTTAAGGAGGGGTGAATGTAATACCCGAGAAATTCTAAAGGACTCAAGAGTAATTTATCTTGGGGTAAAAATGGAATTTAAGGATATTTTGAGGGTATAACGGTAATTTATTACCGTATAGATGATTGAATCGACTGCCGGGAGTACCCTGGAGCCGAGATGCCAAAGGAAAATGACGTGGCATTAATGAGCACCCCGAGATACGATTTATGGTGCCGAAAAAAATCGGATCGGGAACGATTTTTGGTACAGCTAAAAAGACAGCTGCCAATTAGGCTGCAATACCGAATTGTCATAGACGACTTTTCGGAAGTCGACAAAAGCTTGAGGAGGCTTCGGTTTTTCATGAGGAACAACCCTTCAGAGGTTTCAGGAAGAAACGAATGGGTTTAAGGCCAAAACGAAGAATCGGGCCTAAGTGCAGTTTTTGGAAATTGCTAGTGGGAGGCCGAAACAAGGTTGTTTTGGAGTCTTCGAGGGTTAAAATGACTTTTTAGGACTTTTTGGGCCTAAATGCAATAAAGGAAAGTTGAGGGGTTAAGTGGAAATGGGTTAAAATGTAATAGCCAAAAGTCAAGGGGCCAAACTGTAATTTCTCAAACTTTGGCCAATGGAAATCGACCAAAGGGTCTCTGGTCACCGATTTCGGCCGTTCCAGCCAGTGGGCAAGCACGAGGGGTGGTCGGGGAGCAATGTTTGTAAAGGCTTGGGGGGACAACGACCACTCGAGTGGTCGGATTTTGAAGAAAACCGATCGAACTTTCGGTCGTTTTTGGTCGCCACCTGCAAGTGGCTTTCTTGGTCGGCAAGGGCTCTTTTTGGGTCGATCTAAGGGAGGTTTAGCCTCTAAGGGTGATGGGTAAGACGGCCAAGGGCGTTGGGTTGCTCGGGTTTGCCTATAAATAGGCGTATGAAATGGCCGAAAATTTAGGGTTTTTGAGCTTCAAATTGGCCGATCAAACGAATGAATTAGGGTTCCATTTTAAGGGGCTTTTGTTTCCCATAGTGAGAGGATCCATTCTGGAAAATTTGGTGCGTTTTGGTTGAAGTTTCATGGCGATTCGAAGCTCGCCGGAAAAGTGAGGCGGGCAGTCTGGCCGAAGGTTCGAGGCTTCGATGGGAGATCTTCTGGTGGTCCTTTGAGGCTCAAACTTGGCCATGAGGATCGACTAAGAGAGGGCTTCAAGATGGCATAGCTTTTCCAGATCGCCGGCGACCGGAAGGCCGGAGAAGACGACCGGCGCGTGGCATGCACGCGCTGGTCTTCACGCGCGCCCAGTCGCCCTAGCGCGTGTAGGCGCGTGCGGGCGCGTGGGGCTTCCAAAAATTCTGAAAAAGATGCTGAAAAATAGAGAAAAATATTTTATGGAGGTTTGTGCAAAAATATTGGGATTTGGGATTCCCGATGCCTCGGTTTCCGCACCAAAGTGCCTCGTTTTGCATGAAAACGCAATATCCGGGTAAGTTCAGTATTTTTCCTTGAAAGTTCATAGCATATAATGAATTTTTGTGAAGTTAGATTTGAGGAAATAGTCTCTATGTATTTATTGGGATTTTTAGAAGGAAAAATGAAGGAAAATGAAAGGAAATAGGAAAATAAATAGAATATTGAGGATATTTAGTGATTAAATATTATTTTATGATTGAGGAGATCGAGATGATGAGATTGGTGCAACTTTTGAGAGTTGGCACGAGAATCGAGGTGATGCACGCATATTGAGGCGATGCACGCTTTTCGAGATATCTTTGTCTTTGGGCAAAGGTGAGTGGTATTCTCACAAGAACTTATATTCATGATATGTTTGATATATATGCATGTTATTATGAATTGCAATATTCATTTGTCATATTGCATTGAAAGTCGTGATATTTCCATTGCACTATATTATTGTCATATTGAAACTTGTGCATGGGGATGGGATGATACCCTCAGAGTGTAGCCGTAATTCCCCTAGGGCGTTGAAGGAATAACGTTAGGCCTATCCCGCAGAGGTTCGGGATTTGCCTAGGATTCCTAGCCGGGTTGGGGATACCTGGGAAGTTACATTATGGGTATATGTTTATTCATGTTATTGCATCATGCATCATATATATGTTTTTGGACTCTCACTAGAAGTTTCATCTTCTAATGGGTTATGCCCCTGGAACATTCAACGTTCCAGTTGAGACTTGCAGTTAGGGCAAGGAGCAGGTTGAGATATGACGGCACGTGATGGCGTGGCCGATGGATTCAGCAGAAGATTTCAGTATTTTATTTATTGATAAATGATGATGTATGCTCGAGGTTTCATATGATTTGTACTTAGGGTGTTAGATGTTATCTCGGGAGATATGTATCAATGTATTTATGTAATTGAGGATTTGATGGTAATATATGGTACGAATTTTTTATGATATTATATAAAGTGAATTCAGGTATGTACCGTATCAGGTTTCGATTATTGCTTCCGCGTGTATAATGATTTGCTGGGGTTTCCCTTTGAAATACGGCATTTGATGTATAAAGGAAAGGGAATGTGTATGTATGCGATGGGCCCCAGCATAGTGGCACGCCCTCCGACGGGGCGGGGTGTTACACAAGGTCACCTAGCGCTCACACAATCTCTTCCACTCATGCTACACCTTCCATCCGAATTGCAAACTAGTATTGGTAATACAACAAACTCCGAGGGTCTAAATAAGTCATACATGCAATTCACTAATAAGGACAAAAATGTCATCATTAAACTAGGCAACGACCATGTACCTTGAGTCGGGTTTGCCCTTGCTACTTGCTCATGACCAATCCCATCACCCGTGGAACCCTAATCCTACAACTATAATACCCTGGAACATCGTGAGTAAATAAGCGTAATTTTTGGTATATATGGGCTATAGTAAAATTGTTGGAATATTTATCAGTGGATTTAATATAGTTAGGTTGCATGGTATGTATAAATTATAAATACATATATGTCTTGAATGAATATGAAATATTTTATATTTTGATATGAAAAATGAGTTTAAACATGGTTATACCAGAAAATATATGTAAATATTGTGTACTAAATATCAAAATTTCCTTACAAATATTATTTTGATATGCTATTATATAAATTCGTATATATATATATATGTATATTATATATATAAAAAAAATTAATCAATCAGACACCATGGCCATGCTCTGGCCGCATCTGAAGCAAGAAATCAGAGATTAGGGCAGGTTAAGGCCGAAATGGCCTAAGGTATGGTGCTTAAGGTGTGGAAGTGTCTTTGATAGGACAAGGCATGACTAGATTTGGGCTATAAATAGCCAAGTTCAAGCGAGGGTTTTCATTTAAGTTTTACTTCAAAAATTTGGGTGTTAAGGCAGTGTTTTGAGAGTTTGGTGAAAGAGTTTTTGATCCTTGAGTCGTGGGCAAGATTTCTGGAGAGTTTAGTAGCCAACGAGCAGAGGAAAGCGAGGAATTGAAGCTCGCCGAAAAATCACGCCATCACCAGAGCCGAGGCTTTAAATGACTATTAGAGGTATTTTTTGATGTTTTTTTCAAAATTTTAAAGCCATATTTGTAACACCCCAATTTTCTTGAGCGTGTCATACACCACACAATATCCCAAAAACCCTAATTTTTACCTTCTTAGCTTAACAAACCTAATAATCAAATAGCTAAAATAGGTATTAAAATCTCAAATGCAGAAGCTAGATCCAACCTGATATAGTTCAAAACCATAACATTTTATTTATCATAAAATTCTTTAAGACATCTACAAAATAAATTAATATACATCGTCTCTAGCAAATGATAATTAAACATCTTAAACATATCCAAAATTACATAAGTTTGCACATAAACAAAAGTATGCTAAACATGCTACAGGGAGTAAATTAAACATATTCTTCAGCTACCTCCTTTCCCTTAGAGCTGCTCGTCGAACCTGGAACGTTTGAATATTCCAGGGACATAGTCCAATTAGAAGATGAATCTTCTAGTGAGAACCTAAAAAAAACAGTTTATATCGATGCATGATCAGGTATAAAATGTATGAGAAGACAAAGAGAACTACTCCGAAGTGTCTCGTGAACACGTCAGCCTCCTCCAACGAGAGCTTTCTCAATGGCGCACGCATAGCGCCTCTCGGGAGGTCCCTAACTATGTCACTTCAGCCCAATTTCATAGAACTCATGCAAGCACCACATCCGTTGTGCCTTAGACTCGCGGTCTTCCCCACGAGAGCTTTCTCGATGGCGCACGCATAGCGCCTCTCGGGGGATCTCCGACTTTTGTCCTCGGCCAACAACAAATAGGTACAACAGTATGGCCACACGAATTTTATAAATGCAACAGTTAAAAAGTTAACAACATATATTTTCAGGAAAATTCAGTTCATAGATGCAACATGATTTCACGTAAGCAAATAATAAGAGTTTACGAATAAGAACTTCACGAAACACGTGTCATGCAATAGAAGTCTCTCATAAGAGAAATAAAAATAGGATTTGGAGTATAGAAGTCTCACGGAGTCTCACCTTGTTGGGTTATCTCTTCGACGGTATAATTTTACAGCAAACGGCATAGGTTTTTGCAGAAAACACACGTTTTGGTAAACCTAACCTCAAATATTTTTATATAGGGTTGAAGGGTATTAAAGTAGAGGCATAACTTCACGCGCTCTCACGCGCCCCAAGAAGGTTGGCCACGCGCCACCACGCGCAGCCATTATCCAGCGCGTGTAACTCACGCGCAGGCACCAGATTCCGAACAATAACGCGTTATTTTCGTATTTCGGCCATATCTCCCTCGTTTTAACTCCGATTTGACCCCCGTTTGAACCTACGCGACCCTCTCTTTCCCCTCTACAGGATTATCAAAAAAAGGACTTACCTCGCCTTTATAATGACTGAGTTTGGTGAACTCCAGTGAAGACCCGCAACTCCAACGAGGCTCGTTCTCCCCGGCTTTTCCTTCGATTCCTTCCTGCTTTCTTCCTGAACTTCCTATTCTCTCTCTAGAGCAAGCTCCTCCTCTTAGAGTGCTTCAACTCTCAAGCTTGCTTGGAATGGTTTGAGAGCAACTCAAGGTGCCTATTTATAGAATCCTTCAACCAATGGTGTTATGCCACTTGTCACAATCTTAGCCATGGACTCCAAAGACTCAAAACCATAATTGAGTGACTTTTGAAATCCAAAACTAGAATTAATCAATCTTTTGAAATCCAAGCTAAAACCCCAAACTTCTTTCAAATAACACTTTGGCCCATATTTCAAGTTTTCAACTTTAACATTTCACCACCTAAGCTCATAATTTCATCATTCTTTCATTTGAATAATTTCTCTAATTAGAATTATACCCTCAAACATCAAATTTATCGAGATACTTAAAATCCCAAAATTATAAACTCAAAATTACTCAATATATATGATTTTTCGGAAGCCCCTTACCATCATTCAGTATTTTTAGGCTATAACTTAGCTTAACCGAAAACCATTTCTGATTTGATTTCTTTCAGTGCAATAAGTCTCACCTCGAGACGCTCGATAAAATTATACCTTTGTCCTTAGGTATCTAAGCTCTAGGGCACTCCCTGCGACTGATTCGGTCACTTGCTGCCATTTCAAACATATTTTTCAGTATTTTAAACTCACTTAAAATACGTGGTAATTTCACGAAAATATAGGGCATTATATTCTCCCCCCTTAAAAGAATTTTGTCCTCGAAATTTGAAACATACTCGAATTGATTGAAGGTTAAATAATTATGGCATTCTGGAATACAATTTCTGGAAAAAAAAAAATTCCTACTCTATTTCCATTTCCTCGAACAGATGAGGATATTTCTTCCTAATTGTTTCCTCAAGTTCCCACGTTGCCTCGTCATCCGAGTACTTTCCCCACTGAACCTTCACTAACGAAATCTATTTATTTCGCAACACTTGCGTCTGACGATCTAAAATTGCTCCAGGTGACTCTGGGTAGGTTAAGTCATTCCTTAGCTCAATTGTCTCCACTCGAACTCCGAGGGTTGGATCTGGCACATGCCTTCGAAGTTGGGAGACGTGGAACACATTATGAATCCCAGACAAGCTAGGTGGAAGCTCCAATCGATAGGCCAAAGTTTCGACTCTTTCCACAATCGGATATGGTCCTATATACCTTGGCTTCAGCTTTCCTTTACCAGTTCCACGCGTCACCAAATGCTGGGGTGATACCTTGAGATACACCAGATCTCCCACCTCGAACTCTAGATCCCTTCTTCTTTGATCTGCATAAGATTTTTGTTGTCTTTGTGCCGCTCAGATCCTCTCTTGGATTACTCGAATCTTATCAGTAGTCTGTTGCACAAGCTCGGGCCTCAACATCTGTTGTTCCCCTACTTCGGTCCAACAGATAGGCGACCGACACTTCCTTCCATACAAAGCCTCATAAGAAGCCATCCCAATGCTACCGTGGTAACTATTGTTGTACGCGAATTCTACCAATGGTAGATGCTCCTCCCAATTTCCTCCAAAATCAAGGGCACAGGATCTCAACATATCTTCAAGTGTTTGAATTATCCTCTCTGATTGTCCGTCAGTCTGGGGGTGATAAGCTGTACTCAATTTTAGCTGAGTCCCCATGCATTCCTGCAAACTCTCCCAAAACCTCAAAGTGAACCTCGGGTCTCGATCTGAAACTATACTTACCGGTGCACCATGGAGTCATATGATTTCCTTCACGTACTGCTCTGCAAATTTTCGTACCGGTTGATCCATCCTCGTAGGCAGGAAATTGGCTAACTTTGTCAACCTGTCTACCACCACCCAGATGGCATCATTGCCCCTTCGGCTCTTCGGAAATCCTGTCACGAAATCCATCGTGATATGTTCCCATTTCCACTCGAGAACTTCCAAAGGTCTCATCAACCCTGCGGGTTTCTGGTGTTCAATCTTTACCCTTTGGCATATATCACATTGTGCCACCCTCCTTGCCACGCTGGCCTTTATCCCAGGCCACCAGTAGATTTTCCGAAGATCTTGATACATCTTTGTGGCTCCCGGGTGCACGGTATACTTGGCTCTGTGGGCTTCATCTAAAATTTTCTGCCTCAACTCCCAAAGGTTTGGCACGTACACTCTACCCCGAAATCTGAGAATGCCATTTCGCATCTCAAAATTCGGACTCTTGGGCTGGCCTTGCTCATCTACCCATAAATGTATACGTCGGTCACTCCCACTAGCCTCCCATATCTCGGTCTCCAGATCCAGTCGAACTGCCAGGCTGGCTACTAGGACAGAAGATTCCTTCGGCATTACACTCACCGTCATTAGGCTAAAAGCCTCAATCAATAGCCACTCCTGGGCCATCAACCCGGCCATAACAGTAGGCACAGTCCTACTCAAAGCATCAGCTACCACATTGGCACGCCCCGGGTGATACAAGATGGTGTAGTCATAGTCCTTCTAGAACTCCATCCATCGTCGCTGCCTCATGTTCAACTCTTTCTGTGAGAACACATACCTTAGACTTTTGTGGTCTGTGAATACCTTGAACGTCTCTCCATATAGGTAGTGCCTCCATAGCTTCAGAGCATATACTACCGCTGCCAGCTCCAAGTCATGCGTTGGGTAGTTCACTTCGTGCCTCTTCAACTGGCGTGATCCATATGCTATTACTCGACCGTGCTGCATTAATACACAACCCAAACCAACCTTCGAGGCATCGGTGTATACAACATATCCACTGGGCCCACTAGGCATTGCTAGAACAGGTGCCGAGGTCAGTCTGTCTTTGAGCTCTTGAAAGCTTTCCTCGCACTTGGCAGTCCATTCAAACTTGACCTCCTTTCTTATGAGCTTCGTCATGGGTGCAGCTATCTTCGAAAACCCTTCCACGAATCTTCGATAGTAGCCTGCCAATCCCAAAAAGCTTCGAACTTCAGTTACGCACGTCGGCTGCTTCCATCTTTGAATAGCCTCAATCTTGGTTGGATCCACAGAGATTCCTTCGGCTGTGATCACATGGCCAAGAAACGCAACTTGGGATAGCCAGAACTCGCACTTCGAGAACTTGGCATACAATTGGTGTTTCCTGAGGGTTCCTAGCACTATTCTCAAGTGCTCCTCGTGCTCACTCTCATTCGAAGAATATACCAATATATCATCTATGAAGACGATCACAAACCGATCCAGGTAGGGCTTGAACACTCTATTCATAAGATCCATAAACGCTGCTAGAGCGCTAGTTAATCCGAATGGCATTACAAAATACTCAAAATGGCCATACCTTGACCGGAATGCTGTCTTCGGAACATCATCTGGTTTAATTCTCAGCTGATAATATCCGGATCTCAAATCAATCTTTGAGAACACCTTCGCTCCCTGTAGTTGATCGAACAACTCGTCTATCCTTGGAAGCGGATACTTGTTTTTTACCGTGGCCTTATTTAGCTGACGGTAGTCAATGCACATCCTTAGACTCCCGTCTTTCTTTTTCACAAATAGCACTGGTGCGCCCCATGGCGACGTGCTTGGCCTAATGAACCCTTTATCTGTCAACTCCTATAGCTGACTTTTCAATTCTTTCATCTCTGCTGGAGCCATTCGGTATGGTGGAATTGATATCGGCTGTGTTCCTGGCACTAACTCAATTGAGAACTCAATTTCTCGAGGTGGAGGTAGTCCCGGTAATTCTTCTGGAAAAACGTCATCATATTCTCGTACTACTCGCACCTCATTGAGTTTCGGTACCTCTCTTTCTTCTAACTGAGCATAAGCTATGAATCCATGCGCTCCTTGGCTTAACAGCTTTGCAGCCTTCATTGCTGAAATCATCTTTCCAACATCGGGGTTGCCTTGCCCCTGAAATTTGACCCATCCTCCCTCGGGTTTCCTTATGGTCATTATCTTCTTACGACAGTCTATATTGGCGTCATACTTGGACAAGAAGTCCATCTCTAAGATTACATCAAAGTCATATACTTCTAACAGAATCAGATTAGCTTGGAACCGACCATTACTCAGGCTAAATTCGCATCCCCTCACCATTTTTGAGGACTTCATACTTTTACCCGTAGGTGTCGAAATCACCATAAGACACCCCATAGACTCGGTTTCTACCCTCAAACTCCCAGCTAAAGCATGCGATATAAAAGAATGAGTAAACCCTGGATCTATCAATGCATGCACAAGAGTATCCAAAATGAAGAGAGTACCTTGGATAACTGCAGGGTTTGCCTCTACGTCCTCCTTGGTCAAATTGTAGACTCGCCCTTATCTGGTCCCTTTTCCCTCTTCAATCCTTAGCGGCTGCTCTTTCTTCTTTGGGCAATTCCTCGAGATGTGCCCGTGCTGGTTGCAATTGTAGCAAATCACATTCACTGGTGCTGCTGCTATGGCCTTACCTTCTTGGACTGTTCCCTTTGAGCAATTTCTGGAAGTATGCCCAGGCTGTCCACAGGTGTAACAGACAATGCTTTGGCCATCGCACCTCTTGCCCGGGTGCCTCTTCTTGCATTTAAAGCACGCCTTGCCCTTTTTCACGATCTTCCCATCCCGGTGTCCCATAGTTGAGTGGGATTTCTCTGATTGTCCTCCAGCTTGAACCGTCGTGGCCTTTAGTTCTGCCACCCGTGTCATATTCTCCTCGGCTGTCATAGCTTTGAAAACTATGTCTGCATAAGACTCCACATGGACCAGGCTCATCAGCTGTTGAAATTCAATTCGCAAGCCTTGCAAGAATTTTCGTCCCTTCTCTACATCGTCCATCCCGTACAGCGGCATATACTTGATTAACCGCAAAAATTCAGCCTCGTATTGGGCCACAAACATATTTGGCCCTTGGCATAAGCTCATAAACTCTCGTTCTCTAGCCAACTTCCAGCAAGTGGGAAAGAATTTCCCATTTAATAATTCCTTAAATCGTTCCCACGACATCTGGGGTGCCTCCCCCAATTCTGCATCTGTCGCCGACCCCTGAGATCCCGTCCGGTTAGGTATCGCTCGCTGCACAGACCTCCACCATTGGGCAGCTTCTTCTTCCAGCATATAGGTCACACACTCGACCTTGTCCTCATTCAAGATTCTCAATCTTTGTAAGATCTTCTTGGTCTGGTCCAACTAGTATTCACTGATTGCGGGGTCATCTGCCGGTTTTCCTCGAAACACTGGCGGGTTTTGTCGTAGATACCTCTCCAAGGAGTCTACTCTTCTTTGCTCGGGCTGCAACTCCAAAATTTGCCCAGCCATTCCTTCAAGGATTCTTTCAATCCTTTCCATCCGGCCTTCACTGAGGTCAGCTCGTGCATCTCTTTGACCTTCCACACCACCTCCTGGGTGTGGGTTGGTGTTGCTTTCTTCGCCATTGCCTCTCTCGCGCCTGTTCCTTCTTGTATTCACCATCTAGCAAGAAGACAGGGCGATTTATTAAATCAGCACGGCATGGTTCAATTCAAATTGAATAAGCAACAAGAGTTTGCCACTAATTATTTCAAAAATCCAAATTCCCGAGACATACGGTGGCTTTACTCATCTAGCCACATGCGAACTTTTTCTTAGGTTCGCTCTGATACCAACTGTAACACCCCAATTTTCTTGAGCGTGTTATAACTTAGGATTTCGGGATTATAAAAATTTTCATATCACAATAGCTGTCATACACCACACAATATCCCAAAAACCCTAATTTTTACCTTCTTAGCTTAACAAACCTAATAATCAAATAGCTAGGACAGGTATTAAAATCTCAAATGCGAAAGCTAGATCCAACCTGATATAGTTCAAAACCATAACATTTTATTTATCATAAAATTCTTTAAGACATCTACAAAATGAATTAATATACATCGTCTCTAGCAAATGATAATTAAACATCTTAAACATATCCAAAATTACATAAGTTTGCACATAAACAAAAGTATGCTAAACATGCTACAGGGAGTAAATTAAACATATTCTTCAGCTACCTCCTTTCCCTTAGAGCTGCTCGTCGAACCTGGAACGTTTGAATATTCCAGAGACATAGTCCAATTAGAAGATGAATCTTCTAGTGAGAAACTAAAAAAAATAGTTTATATCGATGCATGATCAAGTATAAAATGTATGAGAAGACAAAGAGAACTACTCCGAAGTGCCTCGTGAACACGTCAGCCTCCTCCAACGAGAGCTTTCTCAATGGCGCACGCATAGCGCCTCTCGGGAGGTCCCTAACTATGTCACTTCAGCCCAATTTCATAGAACTCATGCAAGCACCACATCCGTTGTGCCTTAGACTCGCGGTCTTCCCCACGAGAGCTTTCTCGATGGCGCACGGATAGCGCCTCTCGGGGGATCTCCGACTTTTGTCCTCGGCCAACAACAAATAGGTACAACAGTATGGCCACACGAATTTTATAAATGCAACAGTAAAAAAGTTAATAGCATATATTTTCAGGAAAATTCAGTTCATAGATGCAACATGATTTCACGTAAGCAAATAATAAGAGTTTACGAATAAGAACTTCACGAAACACGTGTCATGCAATAGAAGTCTCTCATAAGAGAAATAAAAATAGGATTTGGAGTATAGAAGTCTCACGGAGTCTCACCTTGTTGGGTTATCTCTTCGACGGTATAATTTTACAGCAAACGGCCTAGGTTTCTACAGAAAACACACGTTTTGGTAAACCTAACCTAAAATATTTTTACATAGGGTTGAAGGGTATTAAAGTAGAGGCATAACTGAAAAATTTCACGCGCAGGCACCAGATTTCGAACAGCAACGCGTCGTTTTCGTATGTCGGCCATATCTCTCTCGTTTTAACTCCGATTTGACCCCCGTTTGAACCTACGCGACCCTCTCTTTCCCCTCTACAGGATTATCAAAAAAATGGGACTTACCTCGCCTTTATGATGACTGAGTTTGGCGAACTCCGACGAAGACCCGTAACTCCAATGAGGCTCGTTCTCCCCAACTTTTCCTTCGATTCCTTCCCGCTTTCTTCCCGAACTTCCTATTCTCTCTCTAGAGCAAGCTCCTCCTCTTAGAGTGCTTCAACTCTCAAGCTTGCTTGGAATGGTTTGAGAGCAACTCAAGGTGCCTATTTATAGAATCCTTCAACCAATGGTGTTATGCCACTTGTCACAATCTTAGCCATGGACTCCAAAGACTCAAAACCATAATTGAGTGACTTTTGAAATCCAAAACTAGAATTAATCAATCTTTTGAAATCCAAGCTAAAACCCCAAACTTCTTTCAAATAACACTTTGGCCCATATTTCAAGTTTTCAACTTTAATATTTCACCACCTAAGCTCATAATTTCATCATTCTTTCATTTGAATAATTTCTCTAATTAGAATTATACCCTCAAACATCAAATTTATCGAGATACTTAAAATCCCAAAATTATTAACTCAAAATTACTCAATATATACGATTTTTTGGAAGCCCCTTACCATCATTCGGTATTTTTAGGCTATAACTTAGCTTAACCGAAAACCATTTCTGATTTGATTTCTTTCAGTGCAATAAGTCTCACCTCGAGACGCTCGATAAAATTATACCTTTGTCCTTAGGTATCTAAGCTCTAGGGCACTCCCTGCGACTGATTCGGTCACTTGCTGCCATTTCAAACATATTTTTCAGTATTTTAAACTCACTTAAAATACGTGACAATTTCACAAAAATATAGGGCGTTATAATATTCGATGTCAAGAGGACGGATTTAGGGGGGATAGGGGGTTGTTTCAAATCTTGGGGCTCGGAAGGGTTGGCAACGGTGAAGTGGCCGTCGAAGAAGACGGCAAGAAGTCGGCATGTGGCGGTCACGCGCCAGGGGTGTGGGAGGCAGCGCGTGAGTCGCAAGAAACGTGGCAAGTGGAAAAGAAAAGAAAAGAAAGAATAAAATAAAATAGGAAGATTTTTTTAGAAAATCTAGAAAAAAAAGTCATAAATTCAAGAATTTAATTTATGCCTTTCTTTGAAAAAATTTTCCGGAAAATGCTAAATTAATTATTTATTTCATGATTTTTGTTATTATAAAAAATAGAGAAAAAATAGGAATTAAATCTAAAAAATTCCAAGAAAATTTCAGAAGTCTAGAAATGCTATTTTAAGAATATTAGTGAAGAAAAATTGGGTTAAAAAAGGGTTTAGATATTTATTATCAATTTTTTAGGAAATAAGGCTTAGAAAATAAGGAGAAATTAGGAAAATTATGAGGAGATTAGGAAACTCATATTTTGGAATGAATTTGATGTTTAGGGACCCTTAAAGCCAAGGATTGAGAAATAACATGTTTTCCATCTCTCTCGAGGTCGACAGGCTTATCAAGACAGCTTGATTTTTGAAAAGTAAGTGTACTTCTATAAGTTTTGTATGGTTATAAGTGATATACCCTTAGGTAGGTACTTGGTACTATGTAAGTGATTTATGTTTCAAACCCCGATCCTCGGGGATGCTTTCATCATATGGACATGCTCTGATATGTTTCCATCACGTAGACTGCATACATGACATGATTATGAAATGCACATACGCACGTTGATATCATTGATCACTCGCATGTTGTCCGTTTGGGAGTATAAACTAGCACCGCTGCTTTACCAAGGGTTCGCCCATACACCTTGGCTTTGAAAGAGGTGGCCGTAAAAATGGTAAGTAGCATGAAGGTGCAGTTGAACCTTGATCGAGACTGTCGAACCTCAATAGATTAGATGAATATATATTTCGAATCTGTAGCAAGGGTGCGACCCCAAAGTCGTCTCTCAAAGGAATCTCAATACAAATCTGTCATGACAAGAACTGAGTGAGGGGGTTTTTTTTTATGAAAAAGAAAGTATGAAGATTGAGTAAGAAAATAAAAACGAAACTGTCTATGGATCCAAACGCAACAGTTACAAATCTTTCCCTTAAACCAGGTTTTCATCATCCCTTCTTATAAATTAGATCTATCCGAGTTTCAACACCCAAAATCTGCATAAATAGATCTCCAACAACCGTCTAGAGATCAAATCAAAGCTGATATAAAAATCAAAGAAAACCTCCTTCAATCAATCTGCCAATTTTAATCTTCATTCACACAGATTCCAGAACCTAGTATTCATAACCATCATACCAAGTTATTTGTTTCTGCTTCTTTCCTTCGTGTGTTATATCAACTGACTATAACATTAAAGCCGCAATGTAGAAAAGAGAAATTCACCCCGTATATGTTCATACAACCATCTTGAACATGCACTAGAATAAGCGGAAAAGAAGTAGAGAAAACTTAAAACAAATATAATTGAAATTCAAACCGGATTTCGTAGAAGCTCTCGGGATTCAAACCATGGAATAAGTTCGGATTTGTAACTAATTACAAGTGTTTAGCCCTCCATGGAGAAAACAGAGAAAAAACAGCTACTGTTCATGAGACAAAAGAATTAATTCCCCTAATGGCCTCTTAATGTGCTTAAATAGAGCTTAGGGAGGAAACCCTAGGTTACCGCCACTTCACAGCCAATTTCGAATAGGATAACGTGCGTTATGGGCTTCGGACCCTTCATAAAAATTGTGGATCAGGAAGAGTATATGAATTTGGGCTTTTAAATCACTTGATTTGGATATCGGACGCCCAAGTTATGGCCTTTTAAAGAATCAGTGTTCAGTGTAGCTTTCCTAATTTAACCCAGCTATCTGGTCCCGACTTTGAAGCGATGTTTGGAGGCCCAAAAAAACTAGGATTTGGAAAAAACATACCATTAAAGAAACCCCAAGAAGTCCTCTACAATATCTCTGAAGAAATCATTCACGTTCTGGGATTATAACTTGGCCAAAAACTTGAAAGAAGCACAGAAGGTCAAATCTGTGAGCACACTTTTGCTTCTTTGTCTCCAATCTCCTTGTTTCCCTTCTTGCCATCAAAATTCCTCATGACCCAGGAAGCCCTAATCTGTCCAAAATAAGATAAAATAGTGTGAAGCCCAATTCCTATAAAATAAAATAAAAAAAAATCAAGATGAATAAAATGACACAACTAACATGCCAAAAGACTAAATATGAGGGCTAAATAATATGAAAATATGCGCTTTATCAAACCTTACGAAGAAGTAAGACATGCATACATACATGATAAAACATTTTGTACCCTTACTTAGATGGTTCATCATCTAATTCGGGTTATGCCCCTGGAACATTCAACGTTCCTGTTGGGACTTGCAGTAAAGATACGAAAATCAAAGATATGTAACGGCACAAATGGTCGAGGAATGAGCAAGTTGTAGCATGTTTTGCTGTAGCATAAATATTTCAAGTATTATGTATTATGTCATGACAAGAATGTATGTTTAAAGTCATATTTTGAAAGCTTACGTATTATGTTTGAAAGGATTTTGTATCAAGAACCATGTTCGGTTACCAATATATGAGATGTCGTGTTTAGGTTTGGTTTCAACTTCCGCTATACAAGATTTTGTTTAGGCCTAATGTATGAATTGTATAGCCTTACACTAGATAGGTTTATGGGAATTTTGGGAATGATTAAATTTAGTACGTGAAAAGGATTTAAAAAAAATAAAAAAAATAAGTCTCGAATTTCCTAAATTATAACATGCCATGAGTAAGTGGGGTGTTACAGTTGGTATCAGAGCCCAACTAAGTAGAGAACCTAGTGAGGAGAAGTTAGGCTGAACATTAACGTTTATATTGAGAATCTTGGAGGATTAGAAATACCAACTCGAGGTTAATTAGGGGTACTAACGGGGATTATGATGGCAAGATGGCGGGAAATTTCTTAGAACAGGTGTTAGTTGATCATTGGGCGCATTGCCTTAGCACCAGGAACCCAGAACCTAACGAAGGCATTATAGAGCATTTGGTCTTGATGGAAGAGAATATTGATGACGTACCCCCTAGCTACCATCTCTGGCCTAATTTAGTTCAGTTTCAAATGAATACGCTCATCGGTGTTTTAGAAGGCAACCTGCAAGACTTTGTTGAATGGGTCCAATAGGGTGAGGAATTTCTCAAATTCCATCTATATTGTGAGCGAATTCGTGAACAATTAGCAGAACTATATGTATCGATGTTAGTAGATGAATCTGAAGAAGAAGAGGAAGACCCGATCGAGGCTGAGGAAGAAGAAAATGTACCTATGCTCTAGATCAAAAACAAACCTCCTGAGTTTGAGGACACTGAATCCAAGGATGAGGTGGAGATAGAAGAAGTTTGAGGTGACCTCAAAGGACCACCTTATGAGTCTGAGGATGAAAAGAACTCCTAGATATGGAAGTCGTCTGGTTCAAAGTAGATATAGCTAGAAGATGTTCTAATTATCTTAATGAATCATGTAGTGCGTTAACTATGCTTTAACAAACTAGGTAATGTATTAACTAGAACGTTTTGCGAGTAGTCGGATGTATATTAAGGTAATGAAGGTTAAGCTTTAATAAATGATAAGACTTCATAATCTAATCAAGAATGTTATTTTTTTAGATGGGAAGTACCCGAAGGGAGTTAGCTGTAGGACTTAGAACACCCAATCAACAAGCTAATGACAACCCGGAAGGCAGCACTAACTAGGAAAATGGGAGCCACCAACTTGACCAAATGGAGAGAATAATGGAAAGCATAATAGAGTTTATGCAAGAAACTTAATCCTAGGACGACCGGGCAGTCAACATGCTTGACTTGTATTGCTAACAGAATCCTTCTGTCTTCCAAGGGAGACTTGGAGCGGACCCCAGTGAAGGGAAATTTTGGATTGAACAAACAAAGAAGCTGCTAGATTGTAACGCCCCACTCCCACTTACGGGTGTTACTCATGAATAATCGATTAACCATTCACTCGCTAAGGTAATAATGAAGAGACAGGTTATGTTTCAATAAGAAACGCCCTAGGTGGGAACTAGGCTTCGCCTTTTCTTCGCTTCACTCAAGGTTTCAGGAAGATATAAAAAGGACCTTACAGAAATAAACCCGGCACCTTAGTGAAGCATCACCCTCCTCAAACTCTTAATAAAGAGACAAGGATGATCTGATCGGGGCTGTCGAACACCGATAGATTAGATAGTATGATGATTCGGATTTGCAATAGGGTGTAACCCAAAGTCGTCTCCCAACGAACCTCAAGCGGATCTGTCAAAACAAGGCTAAACGGGGGGGAAATTTTTGTTGAAAAACAGAAAACGAAATGAGCAAGAACACAATAAATCAAGATGCAATCAGTTGCAAACCAATCCTTCTATCCCAGTTTTCATTGCCTTCTCAATAAACCATTTGTTTAGTTTTAATCCTCGAATCAAAAATCAGAAAAATCCTTTAACAACCGCCAAAGATTTGGAAGAAAACCAATAAACAGATTTCAGAAACCTCTTAGTTCAATCTATCAGTTTTGATTCCCCTTATTGCACAGATTCGAGACTGATTGGAATACCATCCAAACAGGTTGTTCTTGATTCCAATTAAAGCCTCAACCGAGCACAAAAACCTTGGATTCTCAAACAAAGACAATGCATGCATTCATCCAACCGGTATCAACACATACACAGATTTAAGAGAGAACGGAAACAAGATAACAACAAAGTTAAAACTAAAAACAATAGATTTCCATTAAAATCAAAGACTCAAACCGGGAACAAGGATGGCATTGCAACTGATTACAGAATCCTTAGCCTTCCATCTTCACAAGAACAATGGAGAGAAGAGAAGGAAAGTTGGCTACTGTTCATGCCCCCAAAAAAGAATCCCCCTCTAATGGCCTCTTAAGGTGCTTAAGTAGGAAACCCTAGGTTACCGCCACTTAACAGCCGATTTCGGAAAGGTTAAAGTGCGTTCTGGGCTTCGTCCTCTTCATAAGAATTGTAGATAAGGAAGAGTAGATTAATTTTGGATTTTGAATCGCTTGATTTGGATATCGGACGGCCAAGATATGGCCTTTTAAAGAATCAGTATCTGCACAGCTTTCCTAATTCGATCCAACTTCCTGGCCCCGACTTTGAAGCGCTGTTTGAAGGCCCAAACGAACTCGGATTTGGACAAGTCTTACCATTCCAGAAATCTCAAGAAGTCCCCTACAATATCTCTGAAGACATAATCTTCATTCTGGAATTTTATCTTGGCCAAAATACTGAAGGAAGTGTAGGAGGTCAAATCTGCTTCTCTATCTCCAATTTCCAAGATATCTCATTGCCATCCAGACGTCTCATGCCCCATCTCATGCTCCCATAGCCCTAAACCTGGAAAAATAAAATAAAATAGTGTGAAGCCCAATTCTTATAAAATAAAATCAAGATGAATAAAATGACACAACTACTGTGCAAAAAAGACTAAATATAAGGGCTAAATAATATGGAAATATGTGCTCTATCATGATCTTTCCCAGGATTCAACAAAAGCGAACTGCACTCATTTAATTTATCTATGTCTTAAGGCCTTAACACAAAAAAAATTAAATTTTTGGCTTAAGTAATAACCCATTTTCTCAATCTCATTAGCCTTAGGAAATACTTGGGTTAAACTTCTCTTGAAAATTTTAATGAAATTTTCCTCGGCCAGAACTCCACTTATTTCCTTTAATTTATTTCGAAAATACACCAATTTTTCCATCTTCTTGGGGAGTAAGTTTTTTTTTTAATTTCAAACACCAAGTTTATTCATCCATTTTCCCCACATTCAAGGAAATACTCTTTTGTTTTATTTTCCAACATATAGAGAAATTTTCCTTTTTAAAGTGCCCCAAATTTTTATTTAATTTAATAAATATTTTAGGGGCTCAATCTCACATTTATTTTATTAAATAAACCTGATTTATTTCCAGAATTTCGAGGATTTAAAAAAAAAATTAAAACAGAAAAACAAACAGTGGTGGCAGCGGCCCAGCCGCGCCTACTGCGCGCTGGGGCCGCGCGCGGGCCTCACTGGGTGCGCACGGGGCGAGCCCACGTGCCAGCTGCGCGCGGGCCACGCTATCCCCGCGCGCGCGGGCGCAGGCCTTGATGGCCGCGCGTGTGCAGGCGCTGACTGTGTTGGCCGCGCGCAGCGCGGGCGCGGGCCGTCAGCGCTGGCCGCGCGCGCGGGCGCGGGCCGTCCGCGCGCCTTCCGTGCGCCAGCAGTGCCCAGCCCGACTGCCAGCCCTTTTTTTTTCAAAAATTTCAAAATTTAATTTACAGAAATTAAATCATAACCCTCACATTCACTCCCAAAATCAAGCCATACAACCATAAGGTACTTACACCACATGAACCAAATTAAAATACATACTCAAATTTAAACTCCATCAAACTCTCAAACACCATAACAACATTTAAAGGGGTACACATCTAGTCTTCCATACTCATAGCCCTTACTCCTTCCAAAATGCCTTTTCCCTTTGAGCTTTCACCACCTACAAGGAGGTCCAAGATGACCTTATGAGCTATTGCTCAGTAAGGGTGCAATGCATAGCAAAAGAGAGCATAAATAATCATGTAATGCGAGATGTAATGCAAATATGGGTAGTCTTCATAGCCTTCACAACCTTTCAAGGTAGAGACTTCAACCAACCCCTATTCCAAACTCCTAGTCCTCCTTATGGCCAAAGGTCTACTAGAGTCCACTAATGCATATATACTTGCAAATACATGAAACTCATAACAAACATTTGTTAAACAAGCAAGACCGCCACCCATGGGGTCATCCCTTACCTTAACTCTTAGATGTTTTTCAAATGATTGCTTCCAAGTACCTCTTTGGTTCCAATAACCTAAAGAGAATTTCTTCGAACATTAGAAGATTTCTAAAATCAAGAAATGAGAAGGAATAAGAAAACGTCTTATTTTCTTTTCTAAGAACAACAAGGTATAAAAATCTTACCTTCCTTTCTGTTCTCCTACTCTTCTTCTTCTTCCTCTTCTAATTGTATTATTGGCCAAGAAATTTAACCTTCCATACCTTCTTCCTCTTTATATTACCTTATTTTCTATTTTCTTTTAATTATCTTAATTTCAAGATTTACTTTAAACCATTGGATTTTATTGGTTTGAGAGAATTAATCTCCAACATTCACTACAAGCACAATCCATGTGCTAACTAAACTTTAAATCTCATCCTTTGATCACTTAGAATTTAATCTCAACCCTTGAGAAGAAACACAATCCATGATTAAAAAGGCTTTAATCCTAGCCATTAATTTAAAATGGAGATTAAATCTTCACCCTTCAAAGTAGCACAATCCATGTGCCAAAGAATGACACCATCTTAGCCATTAATTCCTATCCAAGATTTATCCCATCCGTTCATTCTAATCTCTCAAAAATTAATTTTTAATTATATTGGCAATCCATGCAAATTTTTAAAACTCATTTGTGGCCCTTGGATCAACTCCCACTCTAAGGCCACATCTTATCCCTTGGATCCATCTTAAACTTTTAATTTTTCTCCCATTTATTAATTCTTCCATTTTCAACCATAATTGCATGGCCACCTTCTATTTTACTTTGCATTTTCTTTATGCAACATAATGATGACTCTCATTAAAGACAAGAATGACACATTTTCTTTTCTTTCTTTTTTTTTTCTTTTCCTTTTAATTAAATCTCACTTCTCTTTTAATGAGATTTTGCCAAGTGTCACTCATACACTTAATTTAGCCATTTCTTATTTCTTTAATATCTCATCTTCTTCATTGAGAATTTGCCAAGTGTCACCATTTGATACCTATTTGGCATCCCAATCCATAATCTTGGCCATCCAATATATTTCAATAAATTAATCAAAATTAAATCCTTTCCATAGAATTTATTACATATTTTTCACCCATAATAATTCTCTTTTAATGGGATAATATCCAAATTACCACATTGTCCTTCTAGACACATCTCAAATATATATACTTTTGTTGGCCAACCTAGGACAATTTTGGAATGCCACGTACCTCTATTCTCATAATTATTTAATTAAATTCACACTCACAACTAGGGTGTTACATAGATCACCTACACTGCGGAGAAGAGGAGAAGGTTAACTGTGCCACCTTCATGCTTCAAGATGAGGTGGACAGATGGTGGAAGAGAGTTAAGCAAGCAATGACCCCGCGAGCTAGGTCACCATATGTCACCTGAGATCAATTCAAAGAACTTTTCAACAAGAAGTACTTTCCTTTAAGTTTGAGAGTGAAAAATCAAGGAGAGAGAATTTATAGAGTTAAGGCAAATTGGGGACATGATCGTAGCCCAGTATGAAGTTGCCTTCAACCAGTTGATCAAATACATGCCCATTTATGAAGGAGATGAAAGGATCAAAGCCCAAAAGTTCTTGGGGGGACTAAATCTGAGGCTTTAGAGAGCCTTGAGCAGCATAAGTACTCAGTCCTATGCAGAAGTGGTACTGCAAACCGTCACCACTGAGGCTAATCTTAGTCGAATCAAAGCCATTCAGGGAAAAAGTTAGCAAGCAAGCAGTCATAGAGTGGGCAAGAAGCTGAATCTCAGGAGGCCTAAGTTCAAGCCCAGTAATCTGTGCCCAAAATGCCAGAAGCAGCACCCTGGGAAATCGTGCCGACTAGGAATGAAAGGTTGCTACAACTGCGAAGAGGAAGGATATGTCAATCTAAACTGCCCAAGAAAGGAATCACTTGTTTCAACTGCCAGCAAACAGGACATTTTGCAAGGGACTGCTCTAAGCTGCGACAGATGAGTCAATCTCAGGGATCATCAGGAAATGCTAGGACGCAGCAAGGAAGGGTATTCCATCTGACTCGATAAGATACGACAGAAGACCCAGTCGTAATCGAAGGTAACATGTTTATATCTAGTATCCATATGCGTGTCTTGATATATTCAGGAGAAAGTCATTCATTCGTTTCGCATGCATTTGCTGAAATACTAGGAGAGAAATTGAAAAACCTAAATTGTCATATGATTGTGGTAACCCCGATGGGGATGTCCCCAGAAACCTCATCAGGATATAAAAATAGGAAAATTCAGATAAGAAAAGCTGAGTTCTTAGTGGATTTAATCCTTTTGAAATCTCAAGATTTTGATGTGATTCTAGAAATGGATTTCCTAACTAAATACAACGTTTCATTGGATTGTAAGGCCAAGACAGTTAGTCTTAGGATTGGAGACTCGAATGTCAAGTTTCGAGGGTAAAAGAGGGAAAATGAAAGGAAATGGATCTCAGCCCTAAAGGCTAAGAAATTATTACGAAAAGGGGCACAGGGGTACTTGGCTTGTGTCAAAGGGAAGAAAAAGAAACCTTTAAAAATAGAATAAGTGAGAATCGTTAGTGAGTTCGAGGATGTGTTTCCTGAAGAATTACCTAGGTTGCCACCGTAGAAGGAGATCGAGTTTTCAATAGAAATTGTGCCGAGGGCAAGTCTAGTTTCCATACTCCCATATAAAATGGCTCCCGCAGAATTAAAGGCCTAACTTCAAGAGCTGTTAGATAAAGGGTTCATCAGACCGAGCATGTCACCATGGATCATGCTAGTGCTCTTTTTTAAGAAAAATGATGGAAGTTTGAGGATGTGTATAGATTATCGAAAGCTGAACAAAATAACTATCAAGAATAAGTACCCATTTCCCAAAATAGAGGAGTTGTTTGACCAGTTGCAAAGAGCCAAGGTCTTCTTGAAGATCGACCTAAGATTAGGGTACTACCAATTGAGGATCAAGGCAGAGGACATGCCTAAGACAGCTTTTCGTTCTCGGTATGGGCACTACAAATTTATGGTGATGCCTTCGGGCAAACCAATGCCCCAGCACCTTTTATGGATACCATGAACTGAGTTTTTAGATCGTTTTTGGACAAGTTTGTGATCGTGTTTATAAACGACATACTGATATACTCTCCTTCTGAGAAAGAGCACGAGTCGCATTTAAGTGGTATTGCAAACGTTGCACAAAAGCATAAGCTTTATGCTAAATTCTCTAAGTGTGAATTTTGGTTATACCAAGTGGCATTTTTAGGACATGTCATATCAGCCGAAGGAATATCAGTCGATCCAGCAAAGATAGTGGCTGTGAAAAGTTGGAAACAACCTCAGTCTGTTACAGAAGTTAAGAGTTTCCTAGGATTAGCTCGTTATTATAGAAAGTTCGTGGAAGGATTTTTCAGGATCGCAACGCCCCTTACCAAGTTGACCCAGAAGGGGGTAAAGTTCGATTGGAATGAGCGGTGCAAAGAGAGCTTTCAGATGCTTAAGGATAAACTCATGACGACTCCAGTACTGGCTATGCTAAACGGGTCAAGAGGATTTATGGTGTATAACGACGCCTCAAGGAACGGTTTGGGATGTGTGCTGATGCAGCATGGTAAGGTCATTGCATATGGGTCCCGACAGCTTAAGAACCAAGAGTGAAATTACCCGACCCGTGATTTGGAGTTTGCAGCGATGGTGTTCGCCTTAAAGATTTGGAGGCACTATTTATATGACGAGAGGTTTAAAATTTTTACTAATCACAAGAGCCTACAATATGTATTCTCACAAAAAGATTTGAACATGAGGCAACGGAGATGGATGGAACTATTGAAAGATTATGACTACACTATCCAATACCATCTAAGTAAAGCTAACGTTGTGGCTAATACCCTAAGCAGAAAAGAAGTTGCCTATATGGTTGGAATGATGGCGTCCGAGTGGAAGCTAGTTGAGACTTTTAGTTTGATGACAGTGGGAGTAGTTTCTTGAGGAAACTCTGCTTATGCAGCTAGTCTCACCCTACAACCAGACTTAATGGATCAAATACGACAAGCTTATTCAGAAGATTCCTTAATTAAGTCATGGGTTGATGAGCATGGACGGGTAAAGAGACCAGAATTTGAGGTAAGAGAAAACATTCTTTAGTTTCAGGGAAGGATATATGTGCCCCGCATAAAGGAATTACGACAAGTAATTTTGGGAGAAGCTCATCGATCTAGGTACTCGTAATTTTGGGAGAAGCTCATCTATCTGTGTGCGCCATGCGCGCGTGCGGCCGCGCCCCAGCGCGCAAGGCCGCACCTGGCCGGGCCCTGCGCGCGCCCAGGTCGCCCCAGGCCGTGCCCAGCGCATGCGGGCCCCGCTTGGCCGAGTCTTTCGACACCCCGGTGCATCCGTATGCACCCTGAACCCCGTTTTTCGCTTTTTCGTGTCATACACGAACTTTTACCCTTTCACCAAAAACGTTTTACAATCTAAGAAAATACAAACGCAACAATTGTTTAATTATTTCACAAATAACAACATAACCAAATTCGCACATAAGGAATTGAAATATTTCAACGATGGCTCTGATACCACTGAAAGTTAAGCAAGATTGTTACGGGGCAAACAACATAGTTCAAAAATTTTTGAACTTACCCCGATCCCGGCGACTGGATCAACGTCGAAATCAAATCATTCACATACAAATAAATAAATCTAACCTTTAGATTATTGAGACGTTCGCGGATTCGAGCTGTCTAAGCCTCCAGCCTCTAATTCATGATACGTGGCACGCATCCATTGGCAAGGAGAGTAGAATAGGAGTGCTAGCTCCTTCTCCTTTGCATGGCTTGTGTATGGACGGAAAAAGAATGCCATCGTTTCGTATTGATGCCGAAAGAAACGGGGAAGAGTGAATGGCAATACGTTTTTCAACTCTTGAAAAATGACACCAAAAAACCCCCTACAATTTTGGGTAACCCGTAAAGGGATATTTATAGTGAAATATCCTAGGGTTTCTAAAACCCTAATGGATTGGGCTTGCCCATTAATTCTAATTTAATTAGAATCTTAAGTGGGCTTATTCTAGTCCAAGTAGAAATATAATTAAATGGCCCAAATCCTTTTATATGTTTAAATAAAATATTTTGGCCCAAATCTAATTCAAGCCCAAATATAATATTTAATATTTAGCCCAAATCTAATTTGGTCCAAATATAATATTTAATATTTGACCCAAATCCAATTTAGTCTAAATATAATATTTATTTTAATATTTGGCCCAAATCTAATTTAGTTCAACTATAATATTTAATTTAATATTTGACCCAAATCTAATTTAGTCCAAATATTAACTTAAGCCCAAATATATTTTATATCCTATTTGCCACTCCAACAAATAGAAAATTATTAAATTAGAAACTCCTTCCTAATTTAATCAATTGTCATTTTAGGAAACTCTTTCCAATATGACGACTCCTCGTCATATCGACGTCTTTACGTCTATTTGTTCTTTTTTCATGAGAACCTACGACGGCACAACTTCTTGCCGAAGTATCCCACTTAACCATACGTCCACTCTCCTAGTTTAAGCCAGGAACTGTGCCTATTGCATATGACTCATTAGGCTTCCGAATATGTTGGCAATGTGTCGATACAAACACAAAAGACAAGATTGGCATCTAGCAAGGCGTCATGCCTACCGAATTATTCAGAAGGATTCATAATCCGCAAATAACCTTTCATGAGCATGGTTACCGTGTAATACGATCCTCTCATCAATGTATCTTATGTGATCTCAAGTATGGCGATGTGTTGCTTAATAACGATCACATGAGTTTACTTCGATCTTTCGGATATCTTCACTTAATTAGAAAGTGAATCAACAACTCTTTATTGATCTCTTTCACCATGGCCATGGATTTAAAGTGAATATCCACCGAAGGCACCTTAGATACATCATCCTCTATCAAGGGATAGACGAGTCCTATCATGGCTATGCACTCATCTCCACAAGCCTCACGATATACCCAACGATCGCCCACGTGCAACCTTTATCTAAGCCCATCGAAACGATGTCAAAACATACCGGTCTTCTTATGAGATGACCGTGACAACCTCAGGCCCAAGGATTAGTTACACCCATCTCGTATGAGAATTCCATCGACATATAACCAAAATGGATTCTCATGGCGAGTCATGTCTAGTGACACGTTCTATAACATTGGTCACTTATGCACTTGTCTAGGCATTCCCATGCCTATGGGTGTGAGACCCCCATTGCTATCACACAGCAAAAACATAGCACATACAAGTCTTACCGTAATTGTCAATGTCCATTCTTGACATTGCTACGACTTGGGACGTTTGATGATGTCTAGAAACTGTGATGCATCATCTCACATCTTTATAGATTAATCACAGTATACATCATATGGACTTCTATCTAGTTTCATTTGGTCATTACAATAATAACAAGAAACTAATAGAATGACTTCTTGTGAATTTGAATAACTCCTTATTCAAATAATAAACATGATTACAATTGTCAATGTACAACATGCCCAATCTGATTGGGTCTAGGGCACCTACACTAACAAAAATGAGGTGAGCTGTTTGGCCGGTCGGTTGAGCCACCTGGGGTGGTCCTTTCAAGCCACAAATGGTGCCATTAGGATTGACTGGAGAAGGGTTACCTGGGGGAGGAAGAAACCAGCATCGCCGGTGACCGGACCGTCGGAGAAAATGACCAGCGCATGCCGATCACGCGCTGGTCTTCACGCGCGCCCACTAGCCCTAAGCGCGTGCAGGCAAGTGGCTGGGCCAAAAAATCGAAAAAAATCCTTGAAAATCGAGAAAAATATTTTATGGAGGTACGTGCAAAAAGTTTTGAAGTTTGAATTCTCAATGTCTCGATTTTTACACCAAAGATCCTCGTTTTGCATGAAAACGCAGCATCCGGGTAAGTTCAGTATTTTTCCCTTGAATTTCATAGCCTATGATGAATTGTTGTGGAATTAGATTTGAGAAAATAGTCTCGATGGTATTTATTGGGATTTTTAGAAGGAAAATGAAGGAAAATAGGAAGAAAATGGAATATTGAGATATTTAGTGATAAAATATCATTTTTATGATTGAGGTGATCGAGATGATGTGATTGGTGCAACTTTTGAGAGTTAGCACGAGAATTAAGGTCGGACACCCATATTGAGGCGATGCGCGCTTTTTGAGGTGTCTTGATCTTTGGGCAAAGGTGAGTGGTTTTCTCAGAAGAATTTATATTTATGATATGATTGCTTATATGCATGTTATTTATGAATGCAATGTTCATTTTGTCATATTGCATTGAAAGTAGTGATATTTGCATGGCACGGTATTATTGTCATATTGATATTTGTGCATGAGAATGGGATGTCGCCCCCAGAATGTAGCCGTAATTCCCCTAGGGCATTGAAGGAATAACATTAGGCCCATCCTGTAGAGGTTCGGGATTTGCCTAGGATTCTTAGCGGGGCTGGTGGGCTTGAGAAGTTACATTAAAGGGCAAATGTCTTATACATGTTATTACATCATGCATTCATATATATGTTTTTGGACCCTCACTAAAAGTTTCATCTTCTAATGGGTTATGCCCCTGGAATATTCAACATTCCAATCAAGACTTGCAGTTAGGGCAAGAAGCAGGTTAGAATATGACGGCACATGATGGCGTGGCCGATGGATTCAGCAAATGGGTCTAGAAATTTATCTTTTCGGATATGTTTCAGATGAGTGGAGAAATCGTTATGTATTTGAGGTATCATATAATTGCGCCTAGGGTGTTAGATATTATCTCAGGAAACGTGTCTCCATGTATTCTATATTTGAGGATATGATGTAATATATGGTACGGATTCTTTATGATATAATATAAGGTGAATTCAAGTATGTACCATATCAGGTTTCGATTATCGCTTCCGCATTGTGAATGATTTGCTGGGTGGGTTTCCCTTTGGAATACCGTATTTGAGGTATCAGGAATGTATAATGCAAAGGGATTATGTAAGTATATGATGGACCCCAGCATAGTGACATGGTCCGGCGAGACGGGGCGTTACAGCCTTCTCCAACCACAGCCTCAAACCGGCCATCGCCCTAGCCACTTCATCCCCCAACTTACTTTCCGTTGCCTTCTAGACCCGTCTTATCTCCTCTCGATGCAACCGTTTGAGGTCAACTATCTCTGTTCGAAACCCGAACTCTAGTGTGCGGCATTCGCCACTACCCCCAGAACCCGATCCTCCACCCGGCAATACGCCTCCCATCGATCCCCTAACGTAGGAGGGTCAGACATACCCACAGAAGGCGTACTAGCAGATGGCCCACAGAAGGCGTACCAAAATTTATTTAAGAGTTTTTTAGTTATTTATTTAATTCTTGTGGTAAGAGAATTTTCCTAGGTGGCAATTTAAGAATTTTTAAGTGAGAAATTAGCTTTTAAATGACATTTAATTATGTGAAAAATAAATGCAAGGGCATGAAAGTAATTTAGAGATTTAAATAATACTTAGAATTTAATTATTATTAAGATATTATGCAATAGGTGTTCTCAGATTAGGATTGATAAGTCTTCTAGTTATATAAGAAGAGTGAGATAAGGGCTTCTAGGGTTGCTCACTCTATATATATAATCTCATAGTGCAAATTTCTTCACGCCGTGAAGAACAGAGAACATAAGAAGGTTGTAGTTTTGTTAGTTTCATAGGAGAGTCTTCAAGTCTTGCATAGGAGATTCTATTGCAATTGTTAGATCCAATCAAGATCAAGTCAAGTTCTTCTCCTTGTAATCCTTTCTTACAAAAGTATGTTGGCATTCGTTCTCAATTTATTCCAGATCTTTCGTTCTGGTTTTAAATTTATATAAGTTAGTAGATATGTTATATATATGCATATAACAGTGAGTTTACGAATAAGATATGCATGTTTCTTTATAGTGATTCATTCAGATATCATCGTTGAATCATCCTTAATATTGTTCCATGTCGGGTGGGATTTGTTTTCCCAAGATTTTTTTTTGAAATAGTATAGATTTGTTAAGTTTGTTTCAAGATCAGAGTCTCGGTAATCATTCGCATTTATGTTGTCAATATGTTATAATACCCCAAGAGTCTAGAGAAGAGTAGTATATATCAAGGATAAGTAAGAAAGGAAATAACACTAGCTGTAACACCCCAAATTTTTCGGGCGTGTTATAATTTAGGATTTCAGGAATATAAAAAGTTTTCATATCACAATAGCTGTCATACATCACACAATATCCCAAAAACACTAATTTTCACCTTCTCAGCTTAACAAACCCAATAATTGAATAGCTAAGACAGGCGTTAAAATTTCAAATGCGGAAGCTAGATCGAACCTGATATGGTTCACAACCATAATGCTTTTATTTATCATAAATAAAATTGTTCAAGACGTCTACAAAATGTATTACATGGACATTATCTCTAACAAGTGATAACTGAACATCTTAAACGTATCCAAAATTTCATAGGTTCACGCATAAATAAAAACATGCTAAACATACTACATGCAGTAAATTAAGTTTATTCTTCAGCTACCTCCTTTCCCTCAGAGCCGCTCGTCGAACCTGGAACGTTTGAATATTCCAGGGACATAGTCCAATTAGAAGATGAATCTTCTAGTGAGAAACTCCAAAAACAGTTTATATCGATGCATGGTCAGGTATAAAATGTATGAGAAGACAAGGAGAACTACTCCGAAGTGCCTTGTGAACATGTTAGACTCCTCCAATGAGAACTTTCTTAATGGCACACACATAGTGCCTCTCGGGAGGTCCCTAAGCATGTCACTTCGGCCTGATCTCATAGAACTCATGCAAGCACCACATCTGTTGTTCCTTAGACTCACGGTCTTCCCCAGAGAGCTTTCTCGATGGCGCACGCATAACGCCTCTCGGGGGATATCCGACTTTTGCCATCGACCAACAACAAATAGGTACAACAGTATGGCTACATGAATTTTATAAATGCAATAGTTAAAAAGCCAACAACATATATTTTTCAGAAAAATACATTTCATATATACAACATGATTTCACGTAAGAGAACAATAAGAGTTTACGTACAAGAATTTCACAAAACACGTCTCATGTAATAGAAGTCTCTCATAAGAGAATAAAAATAGGATTTGGAGTATAGGAGTCTCACTTTGTTGGTTTATTTCTTCGACGGTATAATTTCACAATAAATAGACTACATTTCTGCAGAAAACACACGTTTTGGTAAATCTAACCTCAAATATTTTTACATAGGGTTGAAAGGTATTAAAGTAGGGACATAACTGGAAATTTTGAAGGAGAATTGACCCTTCACGTGCCCTCACGCACCACAAGAAGGTGGCTCACGCGCCTTCACGCGCAGCCACTTCTGGTGCGTGTATCTCACACGCTGCTACCAAATTTCAAATAGCATTGCGTCGTTTCCGTATTTCTGCCATATCTCCCTCGTTTTAACTCCGATTCGACCCCCGTTTGAACCTACGCGATCCTCTCTTCCCCCTCTACAGGATTATAAAAAAAAATGGACTTAACTTTCCTTTTATCCAACTGATTTTGGCAAATTTCGGTGAAGGATCGTAACTTCAACGAGGCTCGTTCTCCCAGGCTTCTCCTTCGATTTCTTCCCGCCTTCTTGTCGAACTTCCTCCTCTATCTCTAGAGCAAGCTCCTCCTCTTAGAGTGCTTCACTTCTCAAAGCTCTCTTGAATGGTTTGAGAACAACCCATGGTGCTTATTTATAGATTTCTTCAACCAATCACATTATGCCACTTGTCACAATCTAAGCCATGGACTCCAAAAACTCAAAGATATAATGGAATGGCTTTTCAAATCCAAAGCTATAATGAATTCAATTTTTGAAATCCAAGCTAATTCCCCAATTTCTTTCAAATAACACTTTGACCCATATTTCAAGTTCTCAACTTTAATATTTTACCATATGAGCTTATAATTTCATCCTTATTTCATTTGGATAATTCTCTAATTACAATTACACCCTCAAATATCAAATTTACTAAGATACTACAAATCTCAAAATTAATAACTCAAAATTACTTGATATGTACAATTTTTGAGAAGCCCTTACCATCATTCGATCTTTTCAGACTACAAAAAATCGTCTCTGATTTGATTTCTTTCAGTGTCATAAATCTCGCATCGAGACGCTCATAAAAAATATACCTTTGTCCTTAGGTATCTAAGCTCCAAGGCACTCCCTGCGATCGATTCGGTCACTTGTTGCCATTTCAAGCATATTTTTTGGTATTTTAAACTCACTTAAAATATGTGTCAACCTTACGAAAATATGGGGTATTACACTGGTTGGATACATTTTAGGCTGAATGTAGACAAAGAACTTCTGGGTTAAGCGTGCTTGAGTTGGGAAGCTTAAGGATGGGTAACCCCTAGGAAGTTCATGTAAGCCCATCAGTGTAAGTTATTTCGGTTCTTCCTATCGGTCGGTGAGAGATGTTACATATATAGACATTCGGATAAGAGCCCTCATATCCGGATGGAATTTGTTAAGATTTGTGAGTAGTATCTAGATGGCCTTAGTAAGATATTCGAATGGTTTGTGTCACATCTGGATGTGTCTAATGTTCATTGTGAGTAATATGTGGATACTTTGAGTCATATCCAGATGTGTTTATTTCATTGTGAGTGATATCCGAATATATTAAGTCATATCTAGATGTGTCCATTTGTTTTTGTGTGTGATATTCGAATGTCTTCCTTAGTGTATCTAGATGAGTAAAGTTGATATCCGAATGTCTTAATTCACATCCGGATGCCCTTTTCAAGTTTTGGATCTTCATATTCGAATAAGCTCCAACATATCCAAATAGCTTCTGATTTAAACGTTAGCGTATCCGAATGAGCCTTCTTCATATCCAAATGTCTTTTCTCATATCTGGATATCCTTCCTGATATCCAGATGGCCTTTTCAGAAATCCAAGAGAGCCTCTAGTGATGTTTAATTCAAGTTTTTATTTAAATTTAATTATTCAATACCTCTAAATATTGAATTCCCATGCCAAGAATGAAAAATCTAATACACCCATACCAGAAATCATAATACATAGAATCTTTGTATTTCAAAATAACATATTATGATCTTATGACATGTTTAGCATTATCATGTGATATTTATGTGCATACATCTTAGTATGTTCATGGAGCATGATTTTATATAGAGTACTTCATATCAAGTGCTAGCATGTATATGAGTATTACATTGCATTGTGTGCACCAGACAACTAGTCTATAGGGATCACATCAGTTTTAGTTTCAGTTTCAATTTCAACTCAGTTTATGAGTTGCTTGCCTGGTGATGACCAATGAACTAGGGGCTTATTGCCCACAGTATGTGCTTACAACTTTTATGTTTGCAAAATTCAGATCAGTTAGATATGTTTTACAGATTATGTGAGCATACGTGCCAAAGTTGCATACCTGTATTTATTTTTTAGATTATATGCATTAACATCTTGTAAATGCAAACAGACAGTGATTATTATTTTCCCTCAGTACAAGGACAGTCAATATTTTTATGAGTATCGATATTTCTCAATTTAGCTTCAGTTATTCTTTCCAGTTTATTACTTGTTGAGATTTGTAACTTACCTTGTACTCTTCACTATTCCAGATCCTAGCAGGGGAGTACCAGATGTGGGGTCTATCAGTGTCAGATAGTAGTGTGTGTAAGTAGAGCCGCTCAAGGACGAAAGATGTCTAGGAGTTTTATTGAGTTTTATAGTGTCTTGACAGTTTAGGATTATTTTATACTTTTTAGTTGAGGGATTATCCTAGACAGAGATTATTGTTCAGTTATTTTAGTTTAGCATCTTTATTTTAGTTCAGTTAGAGATGTTTCAGTTATGACCAGTTGAGTAATTTGTGGAATCAGTTTTAAGTTTATGATGAGTTTTATTTTATTCAGTCTTTTCCTCGTAACACTTCTTCTCATGCATTTCTAGGAGAGGGTGGGTGTTACATCCAACGTCCCATAGGCGTTTCCTAGCCAATAAACGCCTCTCATTAATAGCAGGTCTCTCGGAATACAACGCCATGGCGACACCAGAAGTAGGTAGAAGGACTAACACAGCGAGAGATGTAGGATCAGCAGCTGGGAAAGCGATGTCTCCCCCGTCGATACCACTAGAGGCCTCTGTCATTCCCTTGAAGGCAGCCTTCAACATTTCTCTACTAAATCGGGAAGCCATTTCGCCTCAAGTAAGGATTGAAGAAAAAGGCTTAGGAAAGCAGGGCACCCTTGAACCAAGAAGGAAGAAGTAGCAATGGAAAACCTAGAAATAGAGGGGGGCGTACCCTTTATACTGATCCCATTAATGCGTCTAGGAGGAACAAAACACTATCAGGCGCTTAACAACCGTTAAAAGCATGCCATCTGTCGCGCATTCAATCACTCAAGAGAAATCATAAGTCGTCATTCGTGCCCACGACACTACGTCTCCCGACCATGATACTCCATATCTTGAAGTCTCACGAATCATGTCAGAAAATCAGGGGGACCACCCCCGCCACCAGAACCGGACCCAACCTTAAGAGGATTAAAAGGCCAATCATGACCGGAGCCCCCGCTCTCGAAGAATATTTAATCCTTGGCGTGGGTAGCTAGGTCTTTCCCTCTACCTTCCAAAATTGGGTAGCAAAAACCCAACCACATTAGTCGGTTATGCCCCAGGCATGTCTCGACAGTAGCTTAAGACTCCGCCTGTATGCATTTAAGATAAATCGTCCAACCACCACTGCCAGATCTAGATATCACCTAGGGCCCTCCCAAAAATAACGCCTCAAATCTCGAGACCACACGTACCACGAGTCAGAGCACAAAGAGAATTGCTTCACTGTAGGAGCCAAGCCAGCTTCAGATGTCTTTAGAACCAACACCAGTCCAAACGAAGCTACGTGTCAACTTAACCATCTGCCTCAGCCAGGTCTTAGCGACAACCCAGCTCTCAAACTAGCCTATGCATAAAAAATCTTCCAAATTTCCCTTCTTTAGCTCAAACGTTCGCTTCTCGAGCATCCGATAGGGGGCTATGGACTGATTGGGCCCAATCTTAGCCCCTCCAAGCCCAATCTCGGCCCCACTCTCTTGGCCTTGCGCTAGCTTGCAACAACATCATTGCAGCCTCTACCGAGTATCTGCACGCCCACCCCAGATCCCATCTTCATTAATGGTGGATCTCATCCATATTAATGATGGTCTAGTCGACACCATGCTATCACCTGGGAACCTTCACCAGCACCAGATACTCAGTCCCATCACCCTGTAAACACACGACGCATGCATGCAGGATGACGTCTCATTCTTCTATATCAACCAGCTCTCTTCAGAGTTAATGTATGTTCTTCTATCTAAGCTACTAATACTCTACCATTTTCATACTCTCTTACTTACTGGAGCGTTGGAGTGCTTACATATGTTAGCCACCCTCCAGATGGACACATTGCCAAAGCCCCGCTCCCTGCCATTGCGGTCTCACCTCTGACATTCCCTTTGATAAGGAAGGAAGATCTTCCTAATGTGACTGCAACTCTTGTATTATCTCTTGTTGAAATGATTGTGGTTTTTTGGTTGGTGGTTATTGCTATTTTAACCTCTGCATCAGTTTGGGTTACGGTGGCAGTGATAGGTAATTTTATGACACTTTTACTTTTTATTGACCGTCAAATAATTTTATTTTTAGCCTATGTTTTTGGTAACAATAAATTAAAAATATGAATTTTCCCCCGTTGCTAACCAATTATCCAACTCAACCCAGGAACGATTTTTAAATTTTCTTTATATTATCAAACCATAATAAAAGCATAATTGATGCTCAGTAAAAATAATTGATATTAATGTTGAAATAATAAAGAAAGAGAGCACTAATACTTATTGCATCTGAGGAATTCTAATAAGATATAATTAAAGACAGAAAACTGCCCCACCATTAATTTCTATTTACGATGACAACAAAAGATGTGTGCCAAACGAGTCAGTGTGCAAAACAAATAATAGAAAGGGCACATACTTTCTGAGATTTATATATTATTTTTATTTTTATTTTTATTTTTTTATAGGAAAAGACCATAAAAACAGGTCCCACCAAATGTCTCCTATTTCCCTGCTGCACTTTTGTTTTTGTTTTTGTTTTTATTATTATTATTATTATGTTTTTTTTTAAATGGCAACAATAGATCTCGATCTTCATGTCTCCTACTTTTCTTTTTTTCTTTTTTTTATCACTAGATAAGGAAAAGACCAATTATTGGTCTCAAGACTCCATTAAAAAAAAATATCTTGTTGCCATTTATTTCTCTTATTATTAACTACAAAATATTCCTACAATTTCCACCGCTAGATCAATATCTATGACTCATATCTATAAATTTCTTATAATATTATCAAGACATATAATTACTATTAGTAGATCTATTATTATTATTGTTATTATCCACCAAATATTTGTATAGTTAAATTAATAAAATATTTAATTCATCTCTTTTTTTTTGGGGGGGTTAAAAGGTGTGCCTCTCACCCCACGTGTTTTCTACCCAACGTGGCTGCATGACTGCCTAAAGTGTACATCTACTGGTCACTTGGACCACAACCATTACTTATTGCATCTAAGGAATTTGAATAAGATATAATTAAAGACAGAAAACTACCCCACCATTAATTTCTATTTACGATGACAACAAAAGATGTCTGCAAAACGAGTTAAGTGTGCAAAACAAATAATGGAAAACACCCACCAAACATGTCCCCCCACCTACTCCACCAAACAGGTTCCCCCTCCACCAAACATGTCCCCCCACCTACTCCACCAAACAGGTTTCCCCTCCCCCCGCACCCCCCACTTTCCTTTTTCCCTGCTCCCCTTTTGTTTTTATTATTATTATTATGTTTTTTTTAGATGGCACCAATAGATTCCGATCTTCATGTCTCCAACTTTTCTTTTTCTTTTATTTTTTTATCACTAGATAAGGAAAAACCCAATTATTGGTCTCAAGACTCCCTAAAAAAAATATCTTCTTGCCATTTATTTCTCTCATTATTAACTACAAAATATTCCTATAATTTCCACCACTATATCAATGACTATGACTCATATCTATAAATTTCTTATAATATTTTAAAATCAAAATAACTATTATATGCAATAAATCAACTATAGTTAAACTTTTACATCCATATCTATGTATATTTTTTAATATGTCTTGCTATTAGGATGTATCACTATGTATATTCATGATATAAACTGGGTCTTTAAATTTAGCTATCCATGACAAGATTGGTGCTCAGTGAAAGACAATTGATATTAATGTTGAAATAATAAAGAGAGAGAGAGAGCACTAAACAATACAACAAATACTTTTGTTAAAAGAAAGAGAAAAAAACAGAGCACTATTCCAAGAGAAAGTAATGGTTGTATGGTATATTTTATTCATGAGCAATTGTTCTTAAATAGGCAACATCCAACCGATACAACGCAGCAAATTTTAGCTAACATGTAAAATTTGGTTTCAATAAAATAGGCAAAAAAAACAAGACAGGTGCATCAAAAAATTAACAAATTAACAAACACGTGATGACTAGGACAGCACAACTAAAGACCTCACATGACTCATTATTTTAACAATTAAAACAGAAATGAAAAAGAAGGGAATGGCAGCCAAAGAAAGAAAAAGAAAAAGGGTAGTAAAAAAAAGACCGAGTAGATGATGATGAAGAAAGGGACAGAAGAAAAAGGAGGAGGGTATTCTGGTCAATTTCAACTTTATTTTTAACTTAATTTGTGGCCCTTGCAAAACTAGTAGTGGAAATAGCAGTAGGTCGCCTTTGTTTTTTATTATGCTAATTATTAATAGTTATCCAATAAAAGGTGTGAATAGTTGACTTTTTTTTTTTTAATTCATCTCTCAAATTTCCTATGCATGCATTATCTTTTTTAATTTTTTACCATAGCTAATTATACTATTTTATTATCTTTTTTTTCTTCCCCCCTTTATTCTTACCAAGGTGAATATATTTATTGCCATGTTTTTTGAATTAATTATATATGTAGTCAACCAACATTAATTAGGATTTATTACGTTTATACCCTCAAATTGGGGTTAGTTTCAGTGGTCACACTATGTTGAGATTGTTAGCTCCTTCCCCATAAAGAAAAAAAAAAAAAAGAATTATCACATTTATAGTAAAAGATTTGTACAAAAATAACTATACATGTATATCTAATATGAGTTAGATCAGGATCAACACTAAAATTGGCAAAAGCAAAATTTGCAGTGTAGTAGTTTAGATATGCCAATATATAAAATCATATATATGATGCCTTAATAAGTGAGATTGTTCTGTAGTGAATTTTGGCTGGCAACCGAACTCCAACTAGAGTCTTCATAATCTTTGGATAATGACGTCCGTAGATTAAAGGGTTTGGTGAGGGGATACTTTACATAAGAGTGAATTTACTCTGTTATTTCTAGAGACTACCAACCTAAGGACACGTGTGCTAGTACGCAATCGTCACGTGTTCTCCAGATATCCATCAAGATCTCCATTTTAGATTTGAATTGGGCGAGAGAGACTCGATCAATCGAGATTCTCTCCAACGTCCTATTTCGAAAGTTATCTTATCTCTTTGGATTAAGTTTTACGTCATCTATAAATAGAGATCAACTTTTATAAGTATGAGCATCTGACTATTAAGTGACTTTTCATTTCTAGTATTTTCTCCTACTGACTTGAGTGTCGGAGTCCTTCGAGGGGATTAAAGCCCCACCCTTACAGGTACTTAATTTGAAACAGACCTCGATGATCGGTCCGATATTATCAGGGTCCATATATAAACCTAATAAGAGCATGATAGAATTTTAGATTTTTAGTTCATTCTTATAGTAATCAATCAAGGTTTGTACTCTTTTATCATAAGGGTTTGTTCAATATTTACAAGTGTAACACAATGGAAATTTTTGCTTCTCGTCCTAGAATTAATACATCTAATATGCCTTCAATTTGACAGAAAAAAAACTCATTACCAATATACATAAGTTGTCCTATATGTAATGATATACATAAGTTATTACACTCCATACATTGATAATTGCAATCCTTATTTATAATTCTAAAATACAAATGGCACAATTAATTGCCCTCCACTTAAGTGGTAACTTTTACTTGTCAATTTAAATAGCCAAATTTATCTATTTAATTGCTCTACTATATATGGATATTAATTAATTACTACATATGCATGCTGCTGATTTTTCCAATTTTGTTTTAAAAAGTAGCATAATTAAGAAACTTCAATACGATGACTAACACGTACATTTCAAATATGTAATAGTAGAAAAAAATAGTGAAATGGATTGAAAATTAAACAAAGAAAATCATCATGTCATCAAATAATAATATATAGAACGTGTTCTTTATAAAAAATAATCTTCTCAAAAATCACTTTAAAAACGTTTGATATTATTAAAATATTTTTTTAGATAATTTTACAAAGGTCTGTATGTTAACAAGCCAATTGGACCATCATAGCCCAATCTCGGTCCACTCCTTAGGTCCAATCTCAGTCCAATCTTAGTCCTCCTTTTGAACTCAACTTTGGTCCAACGCTAGCCAGCCACGGCATCATTACAATCCCACTAGATATCCGCACGGCCGTCTTGGATCCCATCGTCATTAATGACGGATCTCATCCACATTAATAAGGGTCTCGTCGCCACCATGCTACCACTTGCAAACACACGACACATGTATGCAAGAGGACGTCTCCTCCTTCTATATATCAACTAGCTCTCTTCAGAGTCAAGGTATATTTTGATCTCTGACCTATTGATACACTGTCTCTCCTTACTCTCTTACTCACTTGACCGTCAGAGTGCTTGCAGGTGCCAGCTGCCCCCCAGACGGACCTGTCGCCGGAGCCTGCGCCCCACCTCCGATCATCATCTCTTGATTAGGAAGGAACATCTGGCGCCTACTGTGGGGTCTCGGTAAACTTCCCTACCCCATAAGCTCACTAAAAGCCTTTCAAACCAACCTCCCCGTTGTCGCACTATGGTACAGACCAGAAACGCCCCCGCTCAAGAGCCAAATAACCCTGATCAACCTCCACAAAATTCAACTGTCATAGAGGTCCTTCTCCAGATAGTCCAACAACTCCAAGATCGAGTTGCCGAATTAAAACAAAATCAACAGCATGACCAACCCAACAAGCGAAGTGACTGCGATGCAAAAGGTAGTCGTCACCAACACCACCAGGCTATCCACACCCCTATTCCCTCACCTTCTGCGTCCCTGTACTCCCACAACCATCCCTTCTCCGAGTTCATCATGACCTTTCCCTTACCCGATGACTTCCGCCCTCCCTATGCCTTAGAACCCTATGAAGGCACCACCGATCCCCAGGATCACCTCACCACCTTCAGTGTCGCCATGCTGATAAGCAGAAGCTTGAACCCGATCATGTGCCGGATCTTCCCTAGCACTCTGAGAAAATCGGCCATGTTGTGGTTCTCGTCCTTAGAATCGAATTCTATCCACGACTTCTCTGAGTTAGCCACTCATTTCCTCACTCACTTCTCCACCAGTTGAGCCCATCATAGGATCTCGGCCAATCTTATCAACTTGAAACAAGGCGAACACAAGCCATTACGGGCATTCATGAATAGGTTCTTTCAAGAAGCCCTCCAGATCAAAGATCTTAACCCTGTAGTATCCCTACATGCCATTATAGCTGGATTAAGAGGAGGTCCATACACTAATTCACTGGCCCAAAAGTGTAATATCCTAGTATTTTGATAATAAAAATAATTAATTTTTTTATATTTAAAATATTTTTAACATCCATTAGAGATTATAATTGAAAAAAACAAATGGTCTTAGAGATTGTAGGCTAAGTTGAAAAAGGAAAGGCTAAGTAAATGGGTTAAGAGTTAGTAAGCTAAGTTAAAAAAATAAAAGACTAAGTAAATGGGCTTAGAGTTAGTGGGCTAAGTAGAAAAAAAAGGGAAAGGCTAAGCAAATGGGTTTAAAGTTAGTAGGCTAAGAAAGTGAGCTTAAAATTAATGAACTAAATGAAAAAAATAATCTATTCAAAAGAAGATTTAGTGGAAAATAATTAAGGTGATAAAAAAATTAAAGATGATGGGTGAAATAATTGAGAAATGTAGGGGACAAAGTAAAGTGTGGACAAATAATCAAATATAATGGGTGAAATAATTGAGAAATGTGGGAGACAAAGTAGGGTGTGGACAAATAATTAAAAATTATGAGTGAGATTTAGTGGAAAATAATTAAAAAAGATGATAAAATAATTAAAGATGATGGTTGAAATAATTGAGAAATGTGGGAGACAAAGTAAAGTGTGGACAAATAATCAAAGATAATGGGTGAAATAATTGAGAAATGTGAGAGACAAAGTAGGGTGTGGATAAATAATTAACTATTATGAGTGAGATTTAGTGAAAATAATTAAGAAATATGACAAAATAATTAAAGATAGTGGGTCACTACAATTATGCTAAGATTAACTCAACTTTCTATAAATAGAAAAAACTTGAAAGGTTTGAGCACTTAGATTAGGAAGAGAAATGTTGTAAGAAAGAAAGATTTGAGAGTGAGAGAGAGATTTGAAAAAGAGAAAGAAAAAAAATAAAGAGAGAAAAATACCAAAAAAAATTATAGAAAAATTCTATAGGCTGGGTTTAGTAGTTTGTGTGAAAATTTGTGGCAGAAGGTGTTGTTGGATACGCAAATCGAGGTTTTATTACAGTATTGAAGAATACCGAATCGCTTTGTGGGAAGGTGAGTTATTTTCAAAAATTTCTTCAAAAATTCAGAAATATGAGAATGATAGTTTAGAATTTTTTATGATGAAATTGGAAGAGAAATGTATGATTGGTATTTATTATGGATTTTTTGAGGCAATAGATGCTTGAAAATCAAAGAGAAAATGAAAAATAAATAGAATATAGATTTTGAAAATTATGAGAAACTTTTTGGGACATAGGAATATTGCTTTAGGAATTATTGAGAAGAAAAATTGAGAAAATTTTATAAAGGAGTATTTATTTTATAATCTTGAGAAAATAATAGGAGGAAATGGGAGAAATTAGGAAAATTAGAGAAAATTAGAAATCTGATTTTCTTAAATAATTATGATGCCCAAGGTATGCCAAGGTTCATAATTGAGTACGATTGGAAGTCTGACATGAATTTTGAGGCAAAATTACGCTAGGGGCAAAATTGTTCTTTTGCAAGGTAAGTGGTACTTCCCAACTGGATTGAGTTTTATGATATTACCATGTTATCATGTCTTGTTATGAGTATGTCATGTAGATTACATTTACATGTTTGATTTATGAAATATGCATATGAGCACGATGAGATTCACGGTCATACGTTGCATGGGTTTGAGATTAGGTACTGGCTTCGTTACTTTGCCAATGGTGCACCCATACACCCCAGTCTGGCAGGGAGACTAGAAAAATAACGGGTAATCTTAGGGTGCAGTCGACCCAAACATGAGAGTTATGATGTTATGTGCATTGCATACATACATGAGTATTAAATGTTTTGTTCCCTTACTTAGATGATTCATCATCTAACTTGGGCTTTGCCCCTGGAATATTCAAACGTTCCAGATGGAGATTGTAGTAGAAACGAGGATGAATGAGGCATGAAATGTCACTTAACAAAGTGCATGATGAGTTGTATGATGAGTTGAATGTATGTTATGTAGCTCATGTATTTAACTTCTGCTACTTTGAATTCTGAATGTTTTGAGGAATGATGATGTAGAACCCTATTTAGGGTTAATGTTAGTTGAGAACTTATGTTTTGTTTAAAGTCATATTGAAAAACTTATATCATGTTGCAAGTTATATTTGGAAGACTTATGTTATGATAACGAATAATCTTGTATTATTAATTATATTAAGATGATCATGTAATATTATTAGTGTTTGAGGTTTCGATTCTAACTTTCACATTTAATGTTTATGATGATTCTCTTTTGAGATAAATGTATGGAGATTTTGGGATGGATAAGAGCAAGGATATGGTTTAGTCTTAGTTCATAAAAAAAAAAAAATTATTATCTCAGAATTGTCCTAAGTTATAATGCACTCGAAAAACGGGGCGTTACAGAAAGCCCCCTGCCACCCTAGTCGATCTCAGAACACGCTTGACAGGGTACATCAACATGGAAGAGGCCTCGGTTGCTCGACACACAGAAGTTGAGTTTCAAGTACAACCACAACCGCCCCCTCAACCGGGACCTCCTCCCCGACATCAACACAACCATAGGAGGGACCCTCACTAAAACAAAGAAGGTCGGGATCATAACAAAGGATGGAGAGAACTGTTGTTGTACTTTTTATACAATAGTTTTAATGATGAAAAACATATATTGGTTTAATCCCTAAGTCATGAGTCAAGTATGTGATTTTCAATATATATCAATTTCAATATCAAGTTTCACTTTATGAAAATAAAAACCCTGTTTTGACTAAGTCTGGAAGGTTAGCACCTTATAAGGAAACATATAAGAAAGAGTTTTCTTTTTGGAAAACTATCTCCCGATATTTTAATAGCTAACATCCATTAGTGCTAAAACGATTTTTAATAAATTTTTTATTAAATAGAAAGTATATATTTTGGAGGTGGTATTATTGCTAAAACTTGAGTTTGTACTAAAACCCAAAATCTACTTTCTTATTGGTTTGGATTTTAATTTTCTAGATATTTTTATTGAATCCAAATAGGGAATACTTGGTTATTTATATTTGTGTATTAAAGTAAATTGAGGTAAAATATAAATAAAAGAAAATGTGGACATTTACATGCTGTGATGTATAAATAAGCTGTGACGTATACATGATGTGGATTGTACTTTCAAGCAAATCATTATGAAATCTGTCATGTTTCTATGCATGTTTCGAAACTCCTTTGAAAAGGTTTTCAATGATTTCTATGTATGCTATTTCGAAACATCTCTGCATTGCATGTGTTTTCAAATCAGGTTTTGGACTATGTTTCGAAACCTCCATATCATGTTTCGAAACCTCATTTCCAAAGAGGTATGTTTCGAAACCTATCATGTCATGTTTCGAAACCTTTGACATTTTGTCAGCAGATCATTTGAAAACCGAGATGCATTTGTTTTGCAATTTTGTATTAATCAATATCATTTGTTTAATGCATTCTCCATTCTCTAAGGATTCAAATTCAAATTTGAATATGAGTGCTTATAAAATATTCAAAGTGGGCATAAGACTTTGTCTCCCACTATTTGTTATCTCTAAGTGCTTTGTCCAGCTGGAAGCTTGTATGTTTCGAAACCTGTTATCTATGTTTCGAAACCTTATTCTATTTATGTGATGTTTCGAAACCTACTATGTATGTTCCGAAACTTACTTTTATGTCTTGTCTCTAACGGCTATAAACGTCCAGATTTCTATATCTTGGTACAAATAGCAGGTATTTAAAGACAAGAAGAGATTAATAAAGAGACAACAAGATACAACAAGTGAGCACACACTAGAGACACACACACAAGCACAAAGATCTAAATCCTTCTTTTGACAAAGCTTTCAAAGAAGATCCATTCATCCATTCCTAGATGTGCATTGTGATGTGAAAAAAGAGAAGCAAGTGCAAACAATGAGTCTCATCTCTCCAGCTCTCCTCACCTCAAGTTAAGAGGTTTGTACAACCACATTGATAAGATATTCATTGCTATACATTTCATTGTGTTGTAAAGATAAACTTTATTTATCTTGATTGTTGTAAGGTTTGAGTTTAGCCTAAAACTCATTGTGGTGTAAAGGTTTGAGTTGAGCCTAAAACTCATTGTGTTAAAGATTCGAGTTTAGCCTTAAAACTCACTTGGTGCAAGATTTGAGTTAAGCCCGTAAAAACTCACCTGGTGCTAAGTTTGAGTTGATCCCGTAAAAACTCACATTGTAAGGCTTTGGGGTGAACCGTGGTAAAACCCTTGTTATGGTGATCACTAGTAAAAGTGATTGGGATTGCAAAATCCTTCAAGTGGGTAAGTTTGAAGGTAGTGGAGTAGGCGGGTGCCGAACCACTATATATCTTGTGTGCAAGTGTTCTTACATGATAAATTTATTTTTTTATTAAACAGTAAATCATAGTTGAACTCAGTGTCATACTTATTCTTTTTGCTTTATCACTTACATATTCTACCATAAAATTTGATTGACAGTTTACGTGATACATTTTAGTTACATAATAAATTGAATATTTTTCTGTTGGGTTAAGTGGGCTTCTAGGCAAATTGGGTCTTGATAAAGGATTTGTTTGGTTTTGGACTTGAAGTTTTTAAAGTATATGTGGACAGATAATTACAGAAAATTTCATAGAATATATGATAATGATAATAATAATAATAATTTTATTTTTAACATAAAATAATGACATTTTAAATTTAAAATAAGAAATAAAAAAATAGAGAATTCGTCCTACATAAATAAAAAATAAGACTGTTTTTAGTTATTTACAATCATCCTACATGTCAAATTCTAAATATCAAATTCTTACATATTAAAACTTATATTGTTAGTATTTTTTTATTTAAAACTTGCATGATATTTCAAAAAATTTCAAAAACTTACACTATTGATATTTAGAATACTTAAAAATTAAATATTAAATGCTTTAAAAATAAAATTTTTAAAAAAGTAAAAAAATTAAAAAGACTCCTCGACCTTGTATCTAGATTTTTCTGAAAAATTAAATTTTAAAAAATTTAAAAATTTTAAAAAATTTTGGAGTCCCTAACCGTCGCTGGTCGGGGGCTTCAAGAGGCCCCAACAACAGCTAGTTGGGGCCCTGCGGGTTAGGGGTTCGTCGAACCCCTAAAGATAAAAGTATTAAATTTTGAATTAAATTTCCTACTTCAAAAGATCTTTCCCCAATTATAAAAAAATTAAAAAATTAAATATAATTTAATTCAAATAAAGGGATAATTTATAAAATTTTGAAGTAAGCTCATGTACATAGGCTTACCCTATATGGGTAGATATAAATACAAAGATTGGAACATGGGGATCTGAGAAGCAGAGGTGTTTGGGAGGGGAGAAAAGATGGATAATTAATTTAGGTTAGTAGAGCGAGGAAAAGTAAAAGGAAAAGCGACAAAAAAAAAAGTTAAAATGAACGGAATGAACAAAAACGGATGCACGTGGATTGGACTAATGCTGACACTTGTAATCTATTGAAAATATATAAAATTTATCTCAACCATTTAAATAGGTCTCTAATACAGTTTATATATTTTTAAAAATTCTTTTACCTTATTATATAAAACAGTTAAATTTAATCTATTGATAGTGCTATATTGAATTTATATATTTTTAAAATTAATATAATAAATATATAATAAGTAATATATTTAATCTATTGATAGTAAGTCTGTTTGGTAAAAAAAATATAATTAATTCAAATATTTTGATTGATATTTTCAAGAGATTTATATAGTTTATAGCGCACATTGCACGCAACCCAATCGTATTGCAACTGCAAGCTTTGTCGAATCCAACAATCCTTCTTCAATTAGGAAGTGAGGTGATGGCTTCTGTAGGGGTGGTGGTAGAGGCGTATGATTGCACTTGGAGAAATTAAATGTGACATGGGTAGAGCTCGGGATTGTTGGACGGGCAAATTGAAAGAAAAATTATAGAGAAAAAAAAAAGAATTAATGTCAACCATTCATATATTCATTCATCCATCTATCCATCTTAACCATACGAATAAAATATATCTCTATGATATATTTTACATATTTTCAAAAATTATTCTTCCTTATTATATAGATATTTTTAAAAACAATTCTTCCTTATTATATAGATAATTTCAAAAACAATTCTTCATCATGAATGTAGGAATGTGTTGAAATGTTTTTGCCATCCTTTTCTACTCCTAGTTGCAATTCGTGTTCTTGAGATTTTGAATATGCAGCTTCTAACCATACCAAAATCAGAAGAATCTGGACAAAGTAAAAGAGATAATTAGTTATCAAAATCTACGGTTACTGATTTTATTTACCCTTAATGGTTCAATAAAGACAAATAAAAAGCACCATTTAGGTTTTGAAAGGGGAATTATTTTTACTCAAAATAGCCTAATAGACCAAAGACAATATTCATATGCTACTCATACCAAAACAACACGACAAGCTTTGAATCCCATGAGCTCAATAGAGCTCACCAACCATTATTGTCTTCGAAACCCTAAGTAGATGCAAACAAACAAACATAGCTCAATATAAGTTAGAGCATAAAAGTGAAATTAGAGTGAGATTTCCATTACAGATTCCTTTCTCAAGGAACTTAGATAAAATTATCGAAATAGGTACAAAAAAATACTGAAATAATAACAGAAAAGGAAAAAAGAGAGAAAAAGAACAGAAAAGAAAACGACAAAAACTTAGACACTACAAACATAAATATATTACCAACAACAGCTGAAAATAATATCTTCCACTCCAACATCCCAATTTCTTACCACAAATGCTCCACTGAGAAAACCCTAACCCTTTTGTACTTCAGCTAAAAAGTAGATGCATACAAACTATGAAAGCCACATAACCGGTTGAGGGTTTGGAGTGCCAATCATCACAATTGAAGATTTTTCCCTTTCTTAACCCATAATTTGTAATCAAGGAAACAGACCAAAAGACTCTATCCCAGATTATTCCCTCAGCAACTGATGTTTGGTGTGTATATATGTGTGCATATATATATATACATAGATACACGCAGAACACACGCACACAACACACATACATATACACAACAAATATCACAAACACACACACACACACGTTGTCGTACACACCCATATATATATAGATATATACACACAGAACACACACATATACATAACATATATATAGATACATGCAGAACACACACATACATATACACAACAAACATCACACACACACACACATAGATATACACAGCAAACATCACAAACACACACACACATAACACACACATACATTTACACAGCAACTGAGATCTGGCCGCAGTAGCGAACGGCGGAGGGAGGGGGGTGGGTTTGTGAGAGAAAGAAAGAGAGAGGGAGAGAGAGAGAGGCCGCCGCCATCAGCCATTCGTCGTCGCAAGTGACCTCCCACACCTCTACTACTTCGACCCAGCTATTTCTGGCTGCCAAGCATCATTGCATCCAACCGCGCCTCCGACTGCCGCACCCAGCTGCTGCATCGGCTCTCCACCGCGAGCCCAGCCCGCTCACCGCATAGTCCGCCACTTCTGATTGCTCACTACTTTAGGCTCCATCAACCACCGTTCGGCCTTCAACTCCCTCACCCACTGCTTGCTCTCTATATATATCATATATATATATATATATATTCAGAGAGAGGGGGTCGGCCATTGTGGGTGGGTGGGTATGTGTGTGTATATATGTATATGAGGCGCTGGAGAGGGGGATGGGTGGGAGGGAGAAAGAGAAAGACAGAGGGAGAGAAACAGTGAGATGCTGCTAGGCGGGAAAATGTTTTGTGTCAGTCGTTGAAATATTCAAATAAATCTCAGCCATTGAAATATTTATACATTTGAGATATTTCAAAAATAGTTTTATTTTATTATATCGAAATATATATATATATATATGATGCGCGGCTAGCCTTTTCAAGCTTTCTCCAATCCGCCCAAGTCTCTGCCTCCTCCTAGCATTCCATGTTCTCCTCCTCTCATATAATAATATACATATTATATATATATGGAGCATGGAGCATGCGCCCTAACCTTGAGTTCTCCTCAACGTGGACTTCCAATTATTATATTATTATTTATCACTTAATAATATTACATATATATAAATAATATAAGATAATATATAACATAATATAATATTTAATATTTAATATATTATTAATTATAATAACTTTAATTATATTATAATAATTATTATTATATAAAATATTTTTATTTTTTATTTATATTAAAATATTATTTTTAAAATTAACTTTATAATATCTTTTATTTTTCTTTTTACTCTCGAATCTTTGAAATAATATCCTTTGTTGGGTTCCTATAAAAAGAGCATACAATTAAGTCTTATCAAATAAGCTTGCTCAACCTGCATACATTCAGAAGCCAAGTGAGCATTCTCATACCAATCACAATTACTGGCAAAATTGAAATTAGAATAAATAGCGTTGACATTCCCCAATTTACCAAACATTTTTACTAGATTGTTTACCTTGGCGTTTAACATATTAATGCCATCAACTTCATACATACCTGAGGCATTCTTAGGCTTACCTCTCTCAGTAAACCATTCATAATTGTTGGAAGCCATTTTTTCAAGCAGCTTGTATGCATATTCTATAGACTTATGCATTAGTGCACCCCCTACGACAAAATTTACAATGATTTTAATTGAATAAGATAGACCATTATAGAATGTTTGCACAATCAATCAGTCAGGCAGACCACGGTGTGGACATTGTCTTTGCAATTCCTTAAACCTTTCCCGCACTTCATGCAAAGATTCACCATTAATTTGAACAAAACTAATAATATCATTCATGAGTTTGACAATCTTACCTGGTGGAAAATACTTACTCAAGAATGCTTGTGATAAGGTTGTCCATGTGGTAAATGAATTAGGAGCTCTGGAATTCAACCACACATTGGCTTTATCTCTCAACAAAAAAGGAAACAATCTCAGTCTGATTGCATCCTCACTGAAGATGTTCATTTTGATGGCGTCGCGTATCTCTAAAAAGTTTGTTAAGTGCGTATTAGGGTCTTCAATTGGATTTCCACTAAACTACCCCTACTGAACCATTTGAATGAGTCCTGGTTTGATCTCGAAGTTATTGGCATTGAGTACTAGTCTCAATATGCTAGGTTGAGCTCCAACTAGGTCTAGTATGGCATAATCACGTAGCAATCTCTGATTCTAGTTCTAGTTGTGATTTTCTACCATGATTGTTACTTCTCGTGCTAATCTCGTCTCTTCTTATTACTTGACAGGTTCTATATATATTTGGATCAAATGGCTGAATTTCTCCATGATTTCTTGGCATGCACTACTCAGTTTGTAATGTAAAACAAGACTATGTAAGATAGGCAAAATAATGGTAAAAAAATAAAATAAAATAAATAAATAGAAAAAAAATCACAGAAGACAAGGACACTCACAAAAAGTATGTATACAGTATAAATTAATAAAGACAAAATTTTTAATTTCATATTGAAGAATACTTTCCTCAGTAACAGTGCCAAAAAAGTTGATCATCCTAAAATCTACCGCAAGTATACGGGTCACACAAGTAATATAGTAGTGAGTAAGAATATCGTTCACAGGAGAAAAGATTTCAAATACCAAATTTTCAAACTTTCTATATTATTTAGACAATCAGAAATTCCAGGTTTAATAAAGAATAGAAAAAAATAATTATTAAATTAATAAAATAAAATTGATTTAGAAGACAATTTGAACCAAAGAAATCAATGGGTTTTAATAACTAAGGCACATGTATGAACCTAGCATTGCAATGCAAATCATATATTTTTATGCGAATGAATTAGTAAATTGAGTTTGTGATGGCGAAATCACCTAACGCATTCATTACTCTATCTCTAGGTTATAACAATTCTATTCTCATTTAATAACTTCCTATATCTCTATGAAAGTTTAATTAAATGAAAACGCATTACAATTTGTGAAATTCCTAATTGTTGTAAAAAATACAATAATTAAATTTTATGATGTGGGACCAACTGTTGTAGGCACTTGAGCTTAGTGTCTAGTGAAATAAAGTCGGCATAAGAAAAGTTGTTGCAAGGAAGTTCGCCTTAAGGGTTTTTGCCACAAGGATGCTCGCCTTAAGGATTTTAGTTGCAAGGATGTTAGCCTCAAAGGTCTTACCTCAAGGATATTTGCCTTAAGGATCTCACCGCAAGGATGTTCGCCTTAAGGATCTCACCGCAAGGATCTCGCCTCAAGGATATTTGCCTTAAGGATCTCGCTTTAAGGATTTCGTCTCAAGTATGTTTACCTCAAGGATCTGGCTGCAAGGATCTTGCCTCAGGGATGTTTTCCTCAAGGGTCTTACCTCAAGGATATTCACCTCAAGGATTTTGCCTCAAGGATATTTACCTTAAGGATCTCGCCTCAAGGATTTTGCTTCAAGGATATTTGCCTTAAGGATCTTGCCTCAAGGATTTCACCTTAAGAATCTTACCTTAAGGATTTCGCCTTAAGGACCTCACCTTAAGGATTTTGTTGCCAGGATTCTCACCTTAAGGATTTCTCCTTAAGAGTCTTACCTTAAGGATTTTTCCACAAAGGAAGTCGCCGAAAGGATATTACCCTGTTGATACTTGAAAATAGGTTAGAAGGCGTGCGGGGTCCTCGCCTAAGTCTGTACCGGATGAAGATAATTGTTCACGAAAATAGTAAAAATGTAGTGCACGTGTCAAAATTTTATCAAATTCAGAGATCTTCTTCATGGTCCTGTAGCTAGTTATTTATAGGGCACGATTCTTAAGGCTGCTTAGTGTTGACACGTGTTGCTTGCTGAGTGGGAGTTTTAGTCTTGTTGGGAGAAGACCCGTGCCCCAAGCATGCCATGAGCTTCCTTGCTGTGAGGCCAGGCCTCTTGCTGCAAGCCTTGTGCAAGGTCTTTGCCACGAGGGCTGTTGCCGCAAGGCCTTTTGCCATAAGCCTAGTTGTCGCGAGGCCTTTGCCTCAAGGCCTCTTGTTGCAAGATTCCCTTGGTTGCGAGGCCCTTACCTTAAACCCTCTCTTGCCGCAAGGCTTTCTTAGCTGCAATCCCTTGCCGCGAGACTCCCTTGGCCACAAGCCCTTGCTGCAGGCTCGTTGCAGCGACCTCACCCTTGCCATATTGTCACAAGCACTTCTTGCCTTAAGCCTCATTACCGTAAGCTTACTGTATGGCTTCAGCCTCAACTCTACATGCCACGAGCCCTTCTTGTCGTGCATCTTAGAGCACACTATCGCTAGCTTTAACATTATTTTACTTTAAAAATCCTCATTTTTCTCCCTCCCGATTCTTGTGGCACAATAATTACCCCCCACTCTTCTTTTTTGCCTTTAGGAAAAATGGAAGAGTAGGAAAATTTTAGTCGAATAGAGGGTGGCGTAGAGGCACACTGCTACTAGTTCGGTTATTACCCCAGGGGTAATTCCCGCATCACCCATCGGCCTTCCAACACTCTCTTATAAATTCCATTTACCTTAGTAATTCACTATGCTTTTACCCCATACATAGTGTCTCTTTGCCGCAAGGAAACATCCAAGTATTTTTCTTGTTGCAAGGCTTTCCCTTTCGTGTTACCTTAAGTCTTCTACTCCTAGCTCTTGCCGCGAGCTTTCTTTCCTCCTTTTCTCTTGTCGTTAGATATTTCATAGTCTCGTCATCTTGCCTCAAGGATCCTTGTGCTTGCCGCAAGGACTCCTAGCTTTCTGGCCTTCTGAAAGTGTTGCCGCAAAGCCCCTGTTGCAAGCATCTTGGCCTCAAGCTATATGCCCTAAGCCTTTTTTCTAGGTTAATCATTTAAGTACGAACATTTGACCTACATGTTGTGGGGTTGGAATGCTTTAAATTTAGGCTTTTCTTTAACTATTTATGCTGTTAGACATCTTCTGCTTCCCTTCAAGGCCCATATTTAAGAACCATTCATCAAAAGGAATTTAGGATTAGCGTTGTGTCACTGGCTTAATCGTGGAACCTGTTCTACGACATTGAGTTCTCCAGGTGCTCTGATTCGAGGGGTGCCTCATCGTCAAGCCTTCACGAGATGTCTTGAGGCTAAAATGTAATTTCTAAGTGGAGTACTTTTTAGAGGGGCCTGCCTTCCCCTTACGAGCTCATCTGCCATAAATAATCTAGGTTTGGCCCCAGGTCCGACACGAGATTCTTGTCGAGTATCCAAGTTTGCCCGGAGGGTTAGGTACTAGATTAACCAATGAGTCGAATCTAACTTTGGGGCATAGCAGTAGACTTAGTCGAGGGATCCGAGTGAGCCTGCGAGCATAAGCGTTGGAATACCTGAAGATCCTACACTGGTCCGAGGTCATAGGAAGTAGATTATCTTTAGGCGACTGGACCCTCAAGGGTAGAGTTACTACCATTTATCATTTATCTGCCCTTTTTTTGTGGCCAAGGGTCTAACAAGGGATTATTGCCTGACAATAGAGTTTATCGGGAGGCCTAAGCGCTGAATCAACCAAGGAGTCAGGTCTAACTTTGGGTTTTAGCACCTGACTAGATCGAGGGATATAGGTGAGCCTGTGGGCATAAGCGTTGGAGCATCCGGTGATCCCAGGTTAAGCCGCGACCCTCTATGCCAGGTCGTATCTAAGTGGTTGAATCCCAAGGAGAGTTGTGCATGCAGGCTACTACGTCTTTCATGTCCATCTTCCAAGGTCGGTTGGGCTCGAGGAATCTGGGTTTGGCCACAGGTCTAGTATGGGATCCTTGCCAGGGTGTCAGAGTTTGTCGAGAGGCCTAGGCGCTAGATCAACCAAGGAGTTAGGTTTAGCTCTGGGGCTTAGCACCTGTGTAATATTCTAGTATTTTGAGAATAATAATAATTAATTTTTTTATATTTAAAATATATTTTGACATCCATTAGAGATTATAATTGAGAAAACTAATGGGTTTAGAGTTAGTGGGCTAAGTTGAAAAATGAAAGGCTAAGTAAATGGGTTTAAAATTAGTGGGCTAAGTTGAAAAAGGACAGGCTAAGTAAATTGGCTTAGAGCTAGTGGGCTAAGTTAAAAAAGGCTAAGTAAATGGGCTTAGAGTTAGTAGGCTAAGAGAGTGACATTAAAATTAATGAACTAAATGAAAGAATAATCTATTCAAAAGAAGATTTAGTGGAAAATAATTAAGATGACAAAATAATTAAAGATAATGGGTGAAATAATTGAGAAATGTGGGAGTCAAAGTAGGGTGTAGACAAATAATTAAAGATTATGAGTGAGATTTAGTGAAAAATAATTAAGAAATGTGACAAAATAATTAAAGATAATGGGTGAAATAATTGAGAAATGTGGGAGACAAAGTAGGGTGTGGACAAATAATCAAAGATAATGAGTGAAATAATTGAGAAATGTGGGAAACAAAGTAGGGTGTTGACAAATAATTAAAGATTATGGGTGAGATTTAGTGGAAAATAATTAAGAAATGTGACAAAATAATTAAAGATAGTGGGTCACTACAATTATGCTAAAGCTTAATTCAACCTTCTATAAATAGAGAAAACTTAAAAGGTTAGAGAACTTAAATTAGAAAGAGAAAGGTTATAAGAAAGAAAGATTTGAGAGTGAGAGAGAGATTTGAAAAAGAGAAAGAAAGAAATAGGAAAACAAATATAGAAAAAAATACCAAAAATTCATAGAAAAAATACTATAGGTTGTGTTTAGTAGTTCGTGTGAAAATTTGTGACAGAAGACGCTGTTGGATACGCAAACCAACGATTCATCACAGTATAGAAGATTATCGAATTGCTCCACAGGAAGGTGAGTTATTTTCAAAAATTTTAGAAATATGAGAATGATATTTTAGAATTTTTTATGATGAAATTGGAAGAGAAATACATGATTGGTATTTATTATGGATTTTTGAAGCAATAGATGCTTGAAAATCAAAGAGAAAATGAGAAATAAATAGAACATGGATTCTAAAAATTATGAGGGAATTTTTGGGGCTTAGGAATATTGTTTTAGGAATTATTGTGAAGAGTAATTGAGAAAATTTTATGAGAAAATATTTATTTCATAATTTTGAGGAAATAATAGGAGGAAATGGGAGAAATTAGAAAAATTAGAAAAATTTAGAAATGTGATTTTCTTAAGTAATTATGATGCCAGGGTACGTTAAGGTTCATAATTGAGTATGATTGGAAGTCCGACGCGAATTTTGTGGTAAAATTATGCTAAAGGCAAAATTATCTTTTTACACAGTAAGTAGTACTACTCAATTTGACTTAATTTATGAAAATGACTTGGAAGTGTTTTTTAATACAAAACCCAGTTCTTGAAAGCTTTAGTAATCATGGTGACATGTCATGCTATGTTATGCATCACGTAGGTTGCATTTACATTTTTTGATGATGATATATGCATATGAGCACCATGAGATTCAAGGTCATACGTTGCATGGGTTTTGGGATTAAGTACTGGCGCTGTTGTTTTGCCAAAAGTGCACCCATACACCCCAGTTTGGCAGAGAGACTATAAAAATAGCGAGTAATCTTAAGGTGCAGTCGACCCAAACATGAGAGTTATGATGTTATGTGTATCGACCCGTTAGAGGGTCTAGTGTTTATTTAGAATTATTTAATTAATTATTAAAATATTTAATTAAGAGAATTTGTCATTTAATTATTTAATGTGGCAATTTAGATTTTTAATTGGGAGAATAACATTTAAAGAGCATTTAATTCTGGTTATTTATTGTTGAAATTAAATGATAGGACATGAAGGTCATTTAGCAATTTGTTATTAGAATTTAATTATTTAATTAATTAAAGTTAGTAAGGAAGTGGAAGTCTATACGTGAGATGGTTTTGGTTCAAGACTCCAAGTTATAATAGGAGTTTGAGATGGGCTTAGGGTAACCTATATCTATATAACCATAGCCATAGTTTCTTTCTCACGCCACATTAAAGAACAGAAGCCAAAAAGTTATTAGAGAGTTGAAGTTGCGATAGTGATCCTCATCGGAGGCGTTTGATCCGATCAGAGCTCGCATAAGGCAAGTATCTTTCCCCTGTAAACCTTTCTTATAGGTCTTGATTGAGTTTTGATATCAGATTTCTAAAGTTGTATCAGTTCCAGTGCATGTATATATATATGCATTACAGTGAGTTTATGGAAAATCATGCATGTTTTCTCTAGCATTTCTTTTTATAGATATGATCGTTAAACCATTCCTAAAGTTGTTTCATGTCGATTGGGATTTGTTTTCCCAAGATTTTATTTGGAATGGTGTAGTTTTGTTAAGTGTGAATCAAGAACGGAGTCTCTGTGTTCGTTCATTTCTGGGTTTAATAGTTGCAGACATCCGGATAGGTTCCTTCATATTCGGATGGGTTTTTCAGAGTATGTGAGTGACATCCGGATGGGCTAGAGGCTATCCGAATGTGTCAAAAAGATTTATGTGAGTGACATTCGAATGGTCCTTATTCATATCCGGATGGTCTTAGTGATATTCAGATGCTTTGTTCTCGTATCTAGATGTGCCAGTGTTTATTTTGTGAGTGATATCCGGATACATCAGGCCGTATCTGGATGTGTCTATTATAAGTGATATTCGGATACCTTGTGTCGTATCTAGATATGTTTAGAATGATATCCAGATGCCTCTCTCATACATTCGGATGAGTCAAGTTGATATCCAGATATCTTGTCTCATATTCGAATGCCCCTCTCAGAAGTTGGAATTTTTATATTTGAATAAACTCTAGTTACATCCGAATGCCTCAGTGAGATATCCAGATGGCCAGAATCATATCCGGATGTCCTAGTCCATATCCGAATACTTTCCAACATATTCGAATAGCTCGTTCTTTGTGCTTCAAGTGTATCCGGATTACTTGTTTCATATCCGGATGTTCCCACTCATATCCAGATGTCTCCATCCATATTTGGATGGCCTTTCCAGAATTTCAAATAGGCTTACACTGAGTCCTAATTCAAGTTTAATTCAATTAATGTATTCAATACCTTCCAACATTGAATTCATATGCCAAAATATGATAAGTTAAACATGCCCATACCATAATTCACAATTCATAGAATCTTTGTATTCCAATATATTAGATCAGATTGCATGATTAATAGTTGTTATGACATGATCAGCATTATTTCGTGAGATTATGTGCATACATTTTGGTATGAGCATTGAGAATGACTTCTTATGGAGCACTACATATCGTGTGTTAGCATGTATGTGAGTATTGCATTATGTGCACCAGGCGGATAGTCCACGGGGATTCCACTAGTTTCAATTTCAGTTTATGTTTTTGTTCGCCTGATGTTAACCAGGGGCTAAGGGCATATTGCCCATAGTATGTGCTTACAGTTTTTATGTATGTAGGATTCAGATCAGCTAGCTATGTTTTATCAGATTATGTGGACTTATGAGCCAAAGTTGCATACCTGCATTTATCTTACAATTTATGTGCATTACATTTATGAATGTAAACATATAGTGTTATACTCGGTATAAGCTCAGAAAGTATTTTTCAATACCAATATTCTTCGATTCAGCTTCAGTTATTCTTTCCAGTTTATTACTTGCTGAGTTTTGTAGCTCACCTTGTACTCTTCACCATTCTAGGTCCTGGCGGGGGAGTACTAGATGTGGGGTTTAGCAGTAGTGTTCAGTAGTGTGTGTATGAGGAGCCTCTCAAGATAAAAGATGTCTGAGATTAGTTGGTGTCTTATCAGTTTAGGTTTATATTATATATCAGTTTAGGGATTTTTCCCTTAGATGTAGTTTATGGTTTTTAGTTGATGTTAACTCAGAGCTTTTATTTCAGTTGATTGAGATACTCATTTATGGTATCAGATCTCAGTTTATCAATTAGTTTTATTTTATTTCTCATAGCACCTCTTTTCGGGAAGTTCTAGGAGAGGAGGTGTTACAGTATTGGTATCAGAGTGGTGTTTTGATGAGTCTCTAGTACTGTAACACCCCGCTCCCACTTACGAGTGTTACTCGTGAACAATTACCCAAATTGTCCACCTGCCCGGCCTTAGGTGAAGGGTAGACCATGTTTCAAGATGAAACGCCCTAAGTGAGAACTAGGCTCGTCCTTCCCTTCCCTTATCCCCAGGATTCACTAGCGGTATTGGGCTTTAACCGCAATGCATTTGGTTGAAAGAAAGCTCACGAAGATGCCCAACCGCCATTTTCTCAATTATTTCAATTCTTTCTCCCTCCGAGACTTTTACCAGGCTCCGCAAATCACCATTAAAATCAATTCATTGATTTATTACCAATTTTGGAGGAAAAACTCAAATTTTTAATTTTTCAAAATTTCGGCATTATTCTCTAAAATGTCCGAAAAATCCCTTTATTTTGAAAATTCCTCCGAGGCCCAAATTCAATTAAGAAATGACCCAAAATCCCCCAAAAATCCAAATTTTTTTAAAAAAATTGGTCGGCGGGGCCCTGTTAGGCGCTGGCCACGCGGGCTAGCCGCATATGCCGCGTGCGCGCCCGCTGCTGCCTGCGCGCGCGGCCCTACCCAGGTGTGCCCAGCCGCCTATGCGACCCTGCTTGCGCGCACAGGGCTGCAGCTGGTTGCCCTAGCTGTTGCCTCTTCACTTCTTTTCCTTTTTTTTTTCTTTGGGCTTTAAAACCCCAAAATTTTCAGAAAAATAAATTAAATAAAATACTTCACTTTCATCCAAATTTTGCCTTTATTTCTCCATAAATAAGGCTTAATCAATATTCTTGATGCTTCCACAACTTACATCAAACACCCACTATTTTTGCAACCAAAATCATATGATTTAACTTCTTAGTGCTTCCCACCATACACACCAAAATGAAACCTCACTCAACCTAGGCACCAACATGCCATAAGCCACTACCTCATTGTATAAATACAACATACACTTAAACTAACAACAAATTTACATTACATAAACCAAACACAAAAGCTTCCATAAGCCATAATATACACTTGAATCTTCTTTCCATGCTTCCACATGCCATTCCACCATATCTTTTACTTTACCATGCTTTCACAACCTACATGTGAGGGTAAAGACCTCATGAGCTATTAAGCTCAATAAGGGTGCAATGCCAAATAAATATGAACACAACAAGATTATATAATGCCAAATGTATGCAAATGTGGCTAGGTTTCTTTGCTTTCACAACCCTCCAAGGTTAGAGGCATCAACCCACCATTTCAACCATGTTCCCAAACTAACCTATGGCCATAAGTCTCATGAACATAAAAGAACATGCCAAATGCAACATACACATTTATGAAACATATTTACAACTCATTGCAAGGCCACCCTCCCATGGGGCCATCCCTTACCTCTTCTTGAATATTTGATCTTCATTTCAAGAGAGCTTCCATCTTCATTTTCTCCCATCTAAGATGGCATCCAAAAATAAGCTTACTTTACATTCAAGCATACTTAAAATAAAGAGAAGAAGGAACAAAGCTTACCTTGATCCCTTCTCTTCTTCTTCACTTTTTCTTCCATGGGAGACTTTCTTATCTCTCTTTCTTTCTTTCCTTCTTCATTTCTTTCTCCAAATGGCCAAAGGAAACCAAGACTTCCCTTCTTGCCATTTTATACTTGTTTTCCAAATTTCAAGAATGGATCTCCACCATCCATTCAAAGCACAATCCATGTGCTTAAGGAGAATTAAATCTCCACCACTCATTTCAAATAAACAAGTTTCCTCTCTTGGAGAAAGCACAATCCATGCTCTTCATCTTGATTAATCTAATCTATTGGATTATTTTGCCTTTTCAAGACTTGAGCATAACCATTGGATCACTTGGAATTTTTTTTTTATTTCCAATTAATTTAATTTGACTATTTTCCCACCATCACATGAGAGACATAATTTAATTTCCTTCCCATTTAATTTAATGGGACCATTTTCATAACCATCACACTTGAGAGACAACTTTGAAAGACATAATCCTTCATTTTCTATTTAAATAAATCCCACCATTTTTCAAGCATTAATGGGTGACCATTTTCTCATTTTTTCATTGCATTTATTTAATTCACCATAATTTCAAGCATTAATGGTGACTAATTTCCCATTTTTCATTTGGATTTATTTAACTCTCCATAATCATGCTCAATATTAAATGCTTGAAAGACTAATTAGAATTTCTTTTGCATTTAATTTAATCTCTTCTCCAACTCATAAATCCACACATATATATATATGCATACTCCCACATTTCTTATATATATATACTTTCTCTCAAATTCCAAGATTATGTCAAGTGTCACTCTAAGACACAAACTTGGCTTCCAATTCTTGATCTTGGTCATCCATGTGGCAATACCACATTAATTCACCATTTTAGGAAAAATTAATTATTCTCCTCAAATAATTTAATATCCATCATTTTCCCTATTTTCCATAATTAAATTCCTTTATGGAATCACTCCAAATTACCAAAATTCTCTTTGAATTTATTAATCCCATATATCTCCATATAAATACCAATTTGGGATTTTTATTCACTTGCTTACCTAATTCCACATAGGAATTATCTCCAATTTATCAAATTACCCCTTTTATTGGATTTCACTATCCAAATTACCAAAATACCCCTCTCATAGGGCACCCTCAATCTCAAGGATCTAACACATTCCCAAGGGCATTTTTGGAAGTTTTCTTACTTCCTTTCTCATTCTCATAACACCAGTAACATCGGGTGTTACAAGTACACACATAGGATGTTGGGTAGAGTTAGGACTTGTGTCCGTCAGTTAGATAAGTTGGCCCAACTTATAGTATTCCAACCCTAAGTGGTGATGCAGGAAGATGAGTAATAAAAGAGGATGACCCCGTACCCGCAGACAGGCTGTTTCTACGCCAAATGAGGTTCTAGTACCCAAACCAGGCTCACCAAGGGAGTCTGGTAGTGACTTGTGACAGGGCATGGCTGAGATACAAGGCATGTTGGCCGGTTTGATGAGGGTAGTTGATACCCTAGTTACCAATCAGGTGAGGCAACTGCAAGTACCCCAAGAAGTAGGAGGTAGTGGAGGCGATCCACCAGTTACTCCTGTTATTGCCAAAATACAACAATCTATTTTTACTTGTGGGCGGATGTAAAAGTCTTGGGAGTCGTGCTTTCAATGATGAAAATCTTAACGAGCAACTGGATCTGGCATTTGAGCAAATCTGGTGATCCCACAGAGTTGATGGTCTGATAGGGCAGATGACCTGGTGGATCTGGTAGATTTGGAGATCTGGTGAGCTGATGATCAGGTGGCCCAAGATAACCGAGTGGCCTTAGACAACCGGGTGACCTTGGATAACCGAGTGGCCTTGGGCGACCGAGTGGCCTTAGATAATTGAGTGGCCTTGGGCGACCGAGTGGCCTTAGATAACCGAGTGGCCTTGCACAACTGAATGACCTGGGATAACCGAGTGGCCTACAAAACGAGAGCACTGTTAGGATATGGGTGGGAGTCCCCGCGCAAACCCTCCGATGCTTAAGTCAGATCTCGAGAAAAAATGCCAAATTATACTTGAATAATTCAAGAGTGTGTACCTTGTGAGGGAGACGGGACCTTGTATTTATAGCGGAGGGTGAGGGAGGCCTCGTGATAATCTCGGCAAGGATCTCGCGACCCGCTCTTGAGATCTAGCAGCCCATTTCAAGGATTTCAAAGCCCATTTGGCTGGGCATCTGATGATGAGAGGGGGTCTACTCGGTTGCAGACGAGTGGGCCATGAATATGGCCGGGCTAGGGGGTCACTCGGCATAATTGAGTAGCCCCCATCGGGTTATGCTTTGAGGGGGGTCACTTGGCATAACCGAGTGGGGCCCCACTCGGTTAGGCCGAGCTAGGGCACCCCACTCTGCATAGCCTGGCGGGAGGCCACTCGACATAACCGAGTGGACCTCTACTAAGTTATGTCGAGCTGGGGGCAGCCACTCATCATAACCGAGTGGGCCCCTACTCGGTTATGCCAAGTGGGTCTTCTTCTTCATGACGCCTTGCTATTTCTTTCTTCAACCATATTGGGGTCCATCTTTGATCAGGTATCAGCTTGATTTTCCTTGGTACATCAATTGCTCCCTACTTTTTTAGCCGAGGATGTCGGGTGAAAGAGCATACAGTACCGAAAAAATTTTAACGCGCCTCTTGCCGTATTTTACTTATCTTCAGAAGGCAATTTGTGCATGCTTGCTCTTTATTTTCTGCATTAGTCCGACAATTTCGAGCCCCTATAAATAGGGCTCAAGGTCTTCATTTATCCCACATAAGGATTGGTTGTGGGTGTCTTCAGAGCTCAAATTCTCTCAGGTCTCGGCATATTTTCAAGTCTCCTCACATTTCCAGCCCTCGGTGCGAGGCATTTGGCCACTCGATCATGATCGAGTGGCCATGATTGTGCGACTGGGGGGCCATTTGGTCATGACCGAGTGGCCTTCTTTTTTTCGTAGCCGAGGCCCACTAGGTCATGACTGAGTGGTCATGACCGTGCGGCGTCTTCATCTGCTTCCGGCCGTTTATTGCTTCCTTACGTTGTTTCGCTCTTCTTCGTTTTATACTAATGTTTTTACTTTGCTTGTAAGTATTTGTTTACTGTGATCACCCGTCTTTTTCCATCTCTTCAACATAACAAGGTAATGCTCTCAAGTCTTTTCAGTATGTCGAGGAGAAGACCGACATCACCCCCCAGCCCCGTGCACATTCCTATCAATTCAAGCTCTCGGCTTCGGTATGGGGATTTCGAAAAGGTTTACGATGCCACCCCTTCCGCATATATGGAGAGGTATCTTCGTCTTGATGAATCGGATCCCTCCCAAGTGGATGAAGGTTCTATTGGTATTCATTTTGCTTCGTTTGAGATGGGACTCCACTTTCCTCTTCTGCCTTTAGCCATGGCGTGGTTGCGTCATTACAAGATTGTTCCAGTTCAGCTTCATCCAAATGGCTAGGCCCAGTTGGTGGGTTTTTCCGTACTTTATCATCAGCGGGATGTAGTTGCTTCCTCGATGCTTTTTAGTTGCTTCTATCGGTTACGAAAGGCTAGCAAAGACCGCCATCTTTATACACTCCAAAAGGTATCGAGTTTTGAACTATTTAGTGCCCTTCCTAACAAGATCTATTGATTCAAAGAGCGATGGTTGGTGATAGAGCCTCCACTTGGTTGGGATCCTCCCATGCATTGGAATCATCATGATGTCAGCCAAGGGTTTCCTGTTGACGTTGGGGGCATATATCGTCGTCTTGTGGGGATACTAACGGCACAGGGTCCTGTTAATTAGCAGAGCCTCTTGAATTTAGAAAATTTCATGGTCACGAGTTGGGGGGTTGTGATGCCAACTGCTCCTCCTCAATCTTCTACGCTGTCCAATCGTGAAGTGGAAGGATTCGAGGAGGAGATGGAAATGCCTAGGCCGTCTTCACGTCCTCCTTTCGATCCTCAGGAGGAAATTACTCCTGGGGGTAGATTATCTTTTTTTTATTGCTTTCCTTGTTCCATTATTGCATTATTTTCCATAGTAAATGCTTTATATTGATTTTTACAGAAATGGCTGGATTAGGTGGACTAGTGGAACTGCGTAGACGTCATCGTGAAGAGGAGGCATGCCTTGCCGCAACGACCAGGGTTTCTGCTCGTGGTGCTGAGGGATCTATTAGTTCTCGTCTTCCTCGGTCACGCAGACCTGTCGGAGTTTCTCCTATCGGGGTGGAAAGACGCTGTCGCCCAAGAGGTGACCATTCGAGTGTAGAAGTTCCTTCTCCTATGGAAAGCCCATCATCGACCCCTCTCTCCTGTGAAGAGACCACTGACATTCCATCTCTTGCTCCCAGTTCTCGAGGAGGCCGAAGTTCATCTTCTCGATTTCCTGGTGACATGGCTCGAGTGGAAGAAAATGGGAGGTATGCTTCAAGCTTTTTGAAGTATGGATTTTATTTGGCATGCGCCTATCTAGAATCTCAGCGTCTGAGAGAGACTTTTTCGAAACTTCTGGTTACTCCTGAAGTTGAGGAATCTACTCAAGTGGACTGGAGTTAGTATGAGTCGGACGCCCCTATGAGTCCTTCTTCTTACTTGGATTCTTTTATGGTGGATGACTTGGAAAATCTGACAGGCCCATGGAATCCGTTTCCTTTCAACCGTGGGGGAGAAGGCGTGGCGGACGACCCCGAAGCGATTGAAGAGGATCTTGGCACAGCTGTTGAAGATGTGCCACATACGGACGAGGCTGAGGAAGGGGAACTTCCAACAGTGTCCCCTAAGATTCTTGTTGCATCATTCGAGTCTATCAAGTGCTCCTCTCCCAAGTCTCGTTCCCGCGAGTAGATCCTTATTGTTGTTTCTTTTTGTCGTTGTTTGTTGTTGTTGTTATTATCTTTTTCTTTTTTTTTGTGTTCTCGGTTGTTCCTGTTGCAATGAGAATTATCGCTTTATCACTGGTATTTTCTTCTTTGGTTTACTCAATATGCTCCGCTCCTTAATGTTTGACTTATTCTTTTTAATGCTAACCTCAGTGATATAAGTTCAGGACTTTTCTTTTGCTGTTGGGCCGCGTGTGGAATGACGGGCCTTTATGTAACATCCCGTTCGAGTGATAGGAAGGACCGAAACAACTTACCTTGATGGGCTTACGCAAACTTTCCAGGGGGGTCACCCATCCTTGGATTACCCCAGGTTAAGCACGCTTAACTTGGGAGTTTTTTGCCTACATTCAGCCCAAAAGGTATCCAGCTGGTGTTGTTTCATTTCTTACACTATCCTCGATATATACTAACTTCTTTGGGCTCTTGGGGTATTACATTCTCCCCCCCTTAAGCATATGACGTCCTCATCATGTGACCTTACAACCTGTCCCAGATCTCCCCTCTTTCATGGCCGATGTGGGATTCGCCTAAGGTGCCTACACGCATCCCCCATAGGGGCCTACACACACCCCTCTCGGGACTCAGCCTCCTCACTAAGATTTGCCCCACTAACGCACTCAGAGGCTCGGGGGTCGGCTCTGATACCACCTGTGATGGCCCTTTCCCGGATAATCCCACTAGCATAGGAAAATCCGAAAGGAGGTCATCACATTAATGGATACAGAAACAATAACTCAAATTGAACATCAAATATATTCTTTTTTACTTGCTCACTAATCGTCAGGAGCCAAAAGAAAGCATTTCCAATGGCGTTTTAACTTACACAATTCTTTAGGCTCAAAGGCCATACAATCAAAATAAAAGGGAAAATATCATTTACAAAATAAATCTCACTCTACATGCCCTCAAAATGAATCACTCCCATGAATCTTTTCGATTGAAATATCTCTGTACACAACTAGACCCGGGCTCTAGCCTTACTGGACTCACCCTCAGCAATTGCTTTTCCCTTACCTGGAATGACAGGAATAAACAAGGTGAGCCACAAGGCTCAGCAAGTATATATTACAACAATTGAAGCAATAGAGTTAAGGCATGGATAAACCAAAGTGGAATAGACCCGACTTCTCAAGTACGAGTAGCATTTCCCATTAGAACTTGTCATTATTATCATTCCCATGCCATTATCATTATGCATTTCATGCATCATTTCATTTCTCAATCATTATTATCATTCCATTTCTCATGAATACATAATTTCTATGCAGCATATCGGCCCTCAAAGCCTTTCATTCACCTGTATGTGTACATATACATAGAAAAATCATTTAGCCATTCATTTGGCTTGAGCATTGCCTACCGGGTTTATGGCCACCTTACCCGCGTCAAGCGCTCTTTAGGATATCCTTTTCTCACCCCGCAGTACATAACCGCCGCACAAAATAATAAGTGCGCAAATAATAATACCATGCAATGCTCATGTAGGTTTCAAGTAAACACATCAAACATGCTTCATTATTAGCAATGTTCTCCTCATAGCCATCATGAGTACTTAGACATTTCAAGACTATATTCTCACATGAGCTAATGGTATTTTCATCACATGATTTAGCATTATTCATTGGGATTCATTTTCATACCATTTCTCAAGGTCAAACAAGTTGATTACATGAATTCACCATTAAAAACCCATGATTTTCATTTTTAATTCCCACCATTAATTTAGTTTCCCATTTTTGGGACATTTACATATCCACGAGATGAGTTTTGAAGCCAACTAAAACATCACAAGAGCTTTGGGGAAGAATTACAAGCATTAGAAAAGAATCAAACCAAAAAGAAAGAATTGTTCCATTCTGTTGGTTGACCGAATGAAAGAGTTAGTCAACCGACTGAGGACTTAGTCAACCGATGAAGAAGAGTTAGTCGACTAATTAGGGACTTGGTTGAGCGAGTAAAAACACTTGGTCAACTAACAAAAGCTTAAATTATCACTTGGTCGACTAACAGAGGCTTATATTATCACTTGGTCGACCAACTGAAACCACTTGGTCGACTAACAGCCCACTTGGTCAACCGACTAAAACACTTGGTCGACCGACTGAAATACTTGGTCGACCAACAGAGAATAAAACAAATACTTGGTCGACCGACTAAAACACTTGGTCGACCAACAGAGGCCTGAAACTTAAAAATAACCACGACAACCCACAAAATTCAACATCCTAAGCAAGATACACCAAACCTTGCTTCTCTAACATTCCTAATCAATCAAGTGTCATTCCTTTGAGAATTTAGGGTGAACTAGACCCTAATGAAAACTCTCAAAAAGACCTACCAATGATAAAACACCAAATTAAGGAAAGGAGAAAATAATCCACCAATCAATATAAACTCATGATTAGATCTTCTAATAAAATTGAAGATTCGAAGACAAGGGAACCAAGAAGGAAATCAACTTGACCCAAGAGGAAAAGAACTCAAGCTCGCATTAACAAGGAAAAATCAACGAAAACTTGCAATGAAACAATATAGGAGGAACAAGAAATTGCATTTAGAAAAAGAACTTGCCTCTAAAACGAAACAAGGAGGTAAGAGAACTTGTCATGTAAAGAAATAAAGTAGAAACTTGCATAACCAAAAAGGAATGCAAGAAGAACTTGCCTTAATGATGCTTGGTCTAAAGAGAAGAACAACCAGCTGCACTTCCCACTTAAGCTTCAGTGGAGATTGAAAATGGAAGAAGAAGAAGAAGAAGAAGAAGAAGAAGAAGAAGAAAAAGAAGAAGTGGCTGATCGGGAGAGGAGAGAAGAAAAGAGGGAAGAGACATGGAAAAAAAAGAGGCATAGGGGAGGAATGGCCGCCCATCAGCCTTCCACCCACTCCCTTGGCCAAATTACTACTTTGACCCTCTCATTTGCACACACACCACAAGTCATTAAACCTATTTTGGTCTTTTACTTCTTTTTCTTTTCTTTTTCATTTTCTTCTTTACCCATAATACTCATAACTTCATTTTTATTAATACCCATTTATGAAATTCCCATTTCACCCTTACTTTTCACACACACAATGAACAACATCAAGCCCTCATTAGACTTTTCATAATTCATTCATTTTGATTAATTAAAATACATAAAACTTTATGCTCATGGGCCAAGTGCCCGTTTCATTAGCCCAACACAATGGGCCCAAAATATATTCTTAGGCCCAAGGGCTTTTCAACCTCATTCTTAAATAAAACACAACCCAATACACTAGGCTTCACCCCAAGTTTTTCTTTAAAAAATCAACCCCTTAAATTAGGCAAATCACAATTCTATAACATTTAATTCTTGAGGCTAACTTATCACACATAATAATTCATAATTCAAGTAAACTCTAGACCCACCAACGGGTCATTACATTTTTGTCTCTATCTTTCAAGGAAAAGGGAAACAACCTAAGTCGAACTGCATCCTCACTAACTCCATTATGCCTAAAAGTATCACATATTTCAAGAAAATTAGCAATATGAGAGTTAGGATCATCATTAGGATCAGAAAATTGTACACTCATATGGATCATCTAAATAATTGCAGGCTTGATCTCGAATTTGTTTGCTTGCACATTGGGCCTCCTAATGCTTGATGTAGTGCCATCCAAAGTAGATGTAGCATATGAGCTCAATGTCCTTGGATTATTTTGAGTTTGTTGTTCTTGCTCCATCTCGTTCTTTTCACCTTCTTTTGCTTTTTCAAACCTTTTTCAATTTCTTGATCAATGGGTATCAATTCCCCACCACTAGACCGTGTCATGCACCATTGAAACCTACAAAGAAAAAGAAAAATACTAAAAATTAAAAAATTAAAAATAAAATTTCTCAAAGATGAAAACAGATAATAAATAATAAAATTAAATTAAAATTGTAAATCCTAAAAGAAAACAAAAAGATGTTCAATCTAAGGTTAACTTATGTAGTTTTGATATGCAATAAACTAGTCTCCGGCAACGGTGCCAAAAACTTGATGTGTGATTTATGCACAATTAATTCAGGCAAGCGTACCCTAATCAAATATGCATATAGTGATGAAAAGATGTCGATCCCATGAGAACTAGATCACAATACCAAAACGATTCTAAATTAACCTAAGTTGAACCAATTAATTAATTGATGAATAAAAAGAAAAATAAATGAAAAACTGAATTCTTTGTGAGAAAAATTAATTAATAAATGCATTAGGGTTTAGATTTCATTTAATCTGGGTTATGTAATTATCTATTCAACCCGATTCAAAACCACAAATACCTTTATAGTATTTTATAATTATTTGCATGTGATGGTGGATTTCCCTCAATTAATTAATAAGCTTTCTCAAGTTATATTAATCCTTTATTAATTCAATTTCACTGTCAGATTTCTGAGCAAATATCAACGAAATAAATAAGCATTAAGTTCTCTGGAAACCTTTAATCTCGGAAGGGGATTTGACTCACTAAGTTTTCTCAATTCCCACACATGTGCTAATTATCTTTCGATCTCATAGTCAAGCATGTGATTTATATTGCCTATGAATCTAATTTATAACAATCCTTTAGTCAGTCATGCATAAATCATTAAATCATTAAAAGGTGGCCAATATTTTAAAGCATTAAACACAACAATATAAATTCCTCACACAAATAATAATCGGGTTTTGAATCAAACTAAACAAATAATCACATAATTCCAGAATTAAAATCCATCTGAACTCTAGCTAAAATAAATTAGCTAAACATTATTAAAGTAAAAATAATAATAGAAAATTGAATAAAGAAGAGAGGATGCTCCCTGCCCAGATCTGTAATAGATATGGGTGACAATAAATATGCTTCAATTGTTGCTCGTGAGGCGTCCCCGTGCGTAATGTGCGCATGAGGCGTCCCTTCGATTTTCTCTTCTGTGGCGCCGTCCAGAAGCCTCCAATCTTCAATTTCGTCCCTTGCTGTGGCGCTGTATTCAATCCTCCAATCCTCACTATGCGCGACCTCTTAATTTTCTTCACTGCGCCGTAGCTCCTGTTCTTTCATTCCTCACCTAAGCCTCCCATCTCCTCTTTTATTATTATGTATATATATATATATATGAAGAGTTGGTCCAAGTAACCCTATGCCTCAAGTTATAATAATATAATAATATTATAAGTGAACTACAATCCCACTGCATCCACATTCATGTTACTTTATATAAATAATATAATATATAATATTTAATATATTATAACTTTAACTATATTATAATATTAATTATTTAAAATATTTATTTGTTTATTTATTTTAAAATTAATTTTATAATATATATTTTTTTCTTTTTATGCCCAAATCTTCAAATTAATTTCCTTTGCTGAGTTCCTACAAAAAAAGATTAAAATAATATAAAATCTATATAAACACACATTTATGTAGGAAAATTAACACAAGATTAAGATAAAAAATAGATAAAACTATATATACAATTAAGCCTTATCACTTCCCACCAAGTTCCATTCATTTATACAACCCTAGTTTACTACATATTAGCCGCTCCAATTTACTATTTTGTTTCCTTTGTACAAAGCAAAATTTCCTAAGACTGCATATCTAAGATACTATCCGCATAAGCCTTCTACTACATATTCTTTGTACATATCTACAATATCAAAATTGTTTTCTCCTAGACCATAAGGTAAAGCTGCTCGTCCTCCGAGTCTGACATCAGGGGAGGAGTTAGGGTTCGTTCCTCTGGTCCGTTTTCTGGTGCTGACTCATCTTCCTCAAGTGCTTGCTCGGGTTTGACTATTTGGTCATCCATGTTCATGGGCACTTCCCCTATACCCATGTTGGCTTGCACTTCACACAATTGATTTGTAAAGCCCTGGAGATCTCCAAACTGCCACTCGGCATAGAGTTGTCCTGCTATCTCCTCCCATTCAGGCCTCAAAATAGAGATCAGATATGTTACCTGTAAGGGTATTTGAGAGGGGACATTTTCAAAACGAGGGGGAAGCTATTGCAAAATAGGCAAGACTATGTCTAAAAAGTCTCCAAAGGGATCCCATGGCAACATGAACCGCCCTCCAAGCAAAGCGGTCCACCAACCATAGATGACCATTTGATTGGCAATATCTTCTACAGGCTGTTCCATCTCTGATATAGGCCAACATCTCCAAAGTTAGTCTCATAAAACCCAAATCAAAATTATAGGCTCTGATACCAACTGTAACGCCCCAACCCCAAGATAGTACATAAGGTACAAAATAACTATAATATTTACATGGGCGTTAAGGAAATCTCATGTACTACAGTAAGGATCGTAACTTGAAATATGTTGGGACTTCCATCAAATAGATATTCGAAAAAGAAATTTATCAAGACAGAAAAGGAAATAAACTTCATTCTCTACACAACAAAATAATGTTAAAGTACAAATCTTGTAACATTACTACAACATCATAAGAGATGATAAAACAAGATAACTACTCTTGCACAACCTCCTGGCCTTTTCCTTTCGAGCCTGAGCCTGATAGATCTGTAACATTTGATTATTCCAGGGATATGAATACCCGGGTTAGATCCTTAAATCTAAGTGAAGGTAAAAACTAACTTCATGCGGGCAAATGCAAAATGCAGAGATGCATGCTCTAGGTGGATGTGATGCTAGGGTGTTGCAATCACCCCTGCCCAACCTTATTATGTAACACGGCCTAACAACGCGGCCAAGTGAAGACCCCTTTCACCCATGATAATCACAACCAATCACAAGCCACACGTAGTGATGCATCAGCAAACGGAAGGAAACATGCGTACCAAATGAAATGAATATGATATGCACTTGCAATCACCTCCAATATGCTCAAAGATATGTTTAACATGTAAGAAATACATTTTTAGAAACCATTCACCTTTGGGTTCACCGAAAAACACTAATTTCACCCAAACCGAGGCTGTTTGCTGCTAAAATATGATCTTTCATAAGTCCAATTCCAAATATTTTTATATGAGATGGTGGGGATTGAACATAGGGTGACTACTACAAAATTTGAATAAAAAATAAGGCCGGACACGCCCTCACGAGCCCATGGAAGGGGCCTCACGCACTGCCCCTTCCAGCGCGTGAAGCTCACGCGCCATTCCCTTGCCTCGACCAGATTCTACCTCCTTCACTAATTCGGCCATAACTCGGTCGTTTTAACTCCGATTTGACCCTTATTTTTTCCTATACCTTCCTCTTTTAGTACTCTACAAGATTATAAAAATTTTTGGAACTTACCTAAAGGTTTCAAAGACGTTTTTCACACTTTACAAGGCTGGCTCGAAAACTCGACAAAGCCTTTTCCTTTCTTGATCTCCAGCAGCACTTCGCCTCTTTTTCTCCAGAATTTTCTCTCCAAATATCCCTCTGCCTCACCCTTTTGGAATGGCCAAATCTCTCCCCCAATAGCTTATTTATAGAAGTACCCGGCCAACCCTATTTTGCCATGTGTCACTTTAATCATTACTGATGATTACTCCTTTATCTTTTGCCACAAGTTTCATCCAAGTGTCATCCTTAGGGCAAGGATAGATCAAGATATGCCACTTGTCACTCCAAGATTAAGCTATTTAACTTGGGATTCGAGCCTCATGATGATCCCACCATGTGTTCCAATCCTAGGGTGCCAAGTGTCCCAAACTTAGAGATTAAGTACAGGTTAGGTGTTTCCATTCAAACTTTGTCATGTGTCCTATAATCATTACTTAGATTTGGAATTTATCCTCATGCCACTAGTCATCACCTAATAAGCCTAACTTGATCTTGAGATTAACACCCTAATCATTACTTTTATCTTACGGCGCCACGTGTCCCAAGTCCTTTAAAAATTTAAAAAAATATTTCATTTATTAAATGGCAATAACTTACAAAATTTTTAGGTATTACACCTAGGGACGTCATATAAAAGGGCCCTTGTTGCTTTCTGTTGCCCTTTATTAACGGTCGATTCTCTCTTTCTCTCTCGCTCTCCCGATAGCTTCCTTTGATGGTTGATTTTCATGAGTCTTTCTTGCCTTTCTCGGCCATAACCTCTTTTCCATGGCGGTGGTTTTCCTTTCGTTGTGACCCCCCTTGATCAATCGATCGATTATCTCTATTTATATATCCCGACAGTTTTTTCTAAGGTAAGCACTCGACGATTGACTTTGATTCTATCTTCTTTGTGAGTGGTGCTCTCTGTTCCTTGGTGGATCATTTTAGTGAGTTACTTTTTGGGTGGTTTTCTTGGTTAGGGTTGTCTATGGGCAAGAGGGTTTGAGCATTTGAAGGTTTTGATCCTTGGGATTTTGGGGCTTCTATGTGGTTTGGTGGCCTTATTCATTTGGCGTTACTTGAATGGTACAATCTGGACAAATCTGAGCCTTGAATCGCCTTACAAGGAGTTGTAATTTTATGCTCTTTGTGTTCTTGTATCAGTTTGATATTATGATTTTGAATATTATTGCACTAACCGATTCTGTTTTGTAAGTGGTCTTCCGCAACAATATGAATCATAAGATATATAAGGGGAAAAACATAACATCAAATGTGATAAATTAAAGAGCTAATGTTTTTAAATTAGGAATTGATTCATGATTTGAAATGCTTTTAAAGAGATGTGTAAGTATTTAAAATTTTGTCAATTTTTAATTTAGTGTAACTCATAAAAAAATTGAAAAATTAAAGTATATTGTCTTCTAAAAAAGGAGTTAAAATATTTGATTGACTGAGATACTAATAGAAAAAGTTAAGAAAAGGGCTAACATGTTATGAATGGAACTAAAACTGAGGAACAAAAATATTCAATTTTAAATAAAAGAGACAAAAGTGTTAAATAAATCAAAACTCAGGGAGAAAACTGTAATTAACTCATAAAAAAAAATTAACTCAATGCAACATCCAATAATATAAAATATGGTTTTCCTTGGCATCTATTAGAATATGGATAAATGTTATAAATTAGAAATTAAGCTATTTTAAAAGTAGGAATATCTTCATAAAAAAATGGTGGCTTGTGATATCTTATAAAAAAAAAAGGGTTAATGTTTTTAAAAAATTGACATATTATACTAATATCTGATTGATAATAAAAATATCAAAATAATATCATAATTTTATTGATCCATAATTAATTTAATAAGCTAAAATGTTAAAAAAAAAAACTTGTTTGTAGGACTCAATGAAAGGCATTATCGAGTATTCACAGATGAAGAAGAGCGACTCAAAAAAGAAAAAATAAAATATTGTCTTGTGTGCGTGATGTGTATAGTTAAATTAATAAAATATTACTCCCCACCTACTCCACCAAATATGCGTATAATTAAATTAATAAAATATTTAATTCATCTCCTTTTTTTTTTGAAAAATGTTAGAGAGCACGACGGGTTTACCGACGAGCTTACCGAAAGGGAGCAAAAATACCATTTTGCCCCCATGACCTGCTCTCCCCCTCCCTCTCCCATGATTCTCTCCTCTCCCTGCTCTGCGCCTCCTCTGTTTGTCATGGCCGCCGCTCGACTCTCCGTCGCGCCTCCCTACAGTCGTCCGACCTCGTCTCCGTCGCCTCGCCGCCATCGCCGCCTCGCCGCCATCGCCGCCTCGCCTCGCCGACAGTCGCTGCATCTACTGTCGGCGAGGCGACGATGGCGGTGAGGCAACTGAGGCGAGGCCGGGCAACTGCAGGGAGGCGCGGTGGAGAGTCGATTGACGACCATGGCAGGCAGGGGAGGCGCAGAGCGAGGGGGGGCAGTGGCCCGCTTTGCAAATTTGCAAAGCAGGCAGGGGTAAAATCATCATTTTTTTCCTTCTCTGTAAGCTGCTCTATAGGGTCGTCGGGCCCTCTAGAATAACTTTTTTTTTTTTTAGTTAAAAGGTGTGCCTGTCACCAACGTGTTTTCTACCTAACGTGACTGCATGACTACCTAAGGTGTACATCTACTAGTCATTTGGACCACAACTATTACTTATTGCATATGAGGAATTCCAATAAGATATAATTAAAGACAAAAAATTACCCCACCGTTAATTTCTATTTACCATGACAACAGAAGATGTCTGCAAAACAATTAATAGAAAACACCCACCAAACAGGTCCCCCCCCCCCCCCCCACTTTCCCTGCTCCCCTTTTGCTTTTATTATTATTATTGTTATTATTATGTTTTTTTTAGATGGCACCAATAGATTCCGATCTTCATGTCTCCTTTTTTAATTTTTATTTTTTTATCATTAGATAAGATAGTTCATGCCTTTAATTTTTATTTTAATATTTTTTATTTATAGTTGATCGCACTTGTTATTTTTTTTAAGTTAATTTATTTATTTATTTAAAATTAAATAATTTTAATTTTTTGAATAATTAAATTTATTTAATAAAATATTAGTAAAAAATTATTTTCAAAATTTCAAAAAGAACAAATTTTTTAGTTTTCTGTTTTGAGAAATAATTTTTTAAAATGGCAAAAAGAATCTATTTTTAATTTTTTAAAAATAGATTATCAAAATAAAAAATAAAAAATAAATTCAAAAGTTAAAATTAAAAAATAAAAAATAAAAAGAATACAGCCTTAACTATTCATGATAAGATTTTCTTTTTCGCACAAAGAGTCTTGTTCCATAAGAAAAATGTATTTTTCAATTAATAATTTTAATTCAAATAGGATAATCAAATAATTCAATACTCACAATCGTTGATTTTAATCCAATTAGGATAATATATTCAATTTAATTCCATCAATTAATCATAATCCAATTAGGAATATATATTCAATATTATAATACTATAAACAAAAAATAATTAAACATTTTTTTATTAAAATACTAATATCCATTTTGGCTTTTTGCAAAGACATTGTAATTCTATCTTAAATATATTATTGGGAAAAATATAAAAGAGTACTTCATAATTTCACATTTTGGTAATTTTTGTTATATATTTTTTCTGTGACAAATTAAATTATGCAATTTCTATTGTTAGTATCGCATTAATACTATTAAAAATGTTAATTTGGCATTTGTTTAATATGACATGACACTGATGTAGCCATATGACATTTTTTTTAAAATATTATTGTAAATATATTGTTTCATATGGACCATTTTTTTGAAATATTTTTTCATGACTAATTTCTATTCCTACCAGATGCCCGGACAACCAATAGAAGGTCCAAATAATATGCTCATCAGCTCTTAAGATATAGATCAATTGATAAAGGAAGAATCGTTGAGATATTATTTTTTGGGTTTTTAAGTTCCGTGATTAGAGAAGAAAATTCAATTGAAAAAATTAAAAAAATACCATATCGTCCTCACATCAGTGGAGAGAGATTAGGTATAAAAATTGGCTATTGGATTCCTTAATTTACATTTCTTGTTAAAATTGTAAGACTGAGTAGTAGGGGACGTTGATGATAATACGTTAATAAAAAAAAAAAATATGCTCATCAACACTACCTTTTTTTTTGCCCAACCCAATTTGAGGTGGTGGTGGTAAACCCCACATTTGTGGTGGCTTTGGCATGGTGGAGTTTTTCAGGTAGTAGCATGGTGGCGACGAAACTTTCATTAATGTAGATAGGATCCGCCATTAATAGGGACGGGTTTTGGGGCTACTGCGCAGATATCTAGTGGATTGCAATAATGCTGTGATAGGTTGGCGCAAGGCCAAGGTTGGGTCCAAAAGAAAAACCAGACTGAGTCAAGATTGGACCTAAAAAGAGGGTCTAGATTGAGCTGGATAGTCCAAAAATATTTACATGTGCTTTTTTCTTTTCTTTTTTGAGAAAATAATAATATTTCATTATTATTACTTTATTTTGAAAATAATTAGTTTAGGTTTAGATTTGAAGATAACCTTAAATCTTAAAGCACGTGAACACAACAAGATGTCTGATGTGTGTGATGTGTATAGTTAAATTAATAAAATATTTAATTCATCTCCTTTCTTTTTTTTGGTTAAAAAGTGTGCCTCTCACCCACGTGTTTTCTACCTAACGTGGCTGCATGACTACCTAAGGTGCACATCTACTAGTCACTTGGACCACAACTATCACTTATTGCATCTGAGGAATTCCAATAAAATATAATTAAAGACAGAAAACTACCCTACCATTAATTTCTATTTACCATGACAACAAAAGATGTCAGCAAAACGAGTTAAGTGTGCAAAACAAATAATAGAAAACACCCACCAAACAGGTCCCCCCACCTACGCCACTAAACAGGTCCCCCCACACTTTCCCTGCTCCCCTTTTGCTTTTGCTTTTGCTTTTGCTTTTGCTTTTGCTTTTGTTTTTGTTTTTGTTTTTATTATTATTATTTTTATTATTATGTTTTTTTAGATGACACCAGTAGATTCCGATCTTCATGTCTCTTACTTTTTTTTTCTTTTTTATTTTATCACTAGATAAGAGAAAGACCAATTATTGGTCTCAAGACTCCCTTAAAAAAAATTATCTTCTTGCCATTTATTTCTCTCATTATTAACTACAAAATATTCCTACAATTTCCACCACTATATCAATATTTATGACTCATATTTATAAATTTTTTATAATATTATCAAGACATATAATTACTATTAGTACATCTATTATTATTATTATTATTATTATATTTTTTAAATGGCACCCATAGATCCGGATCTTCATGTCTCTACTTTTCTTTCTTTTTTTATTTTTTTATCACTAGATAAGGGAAAAATCAATTATTGGTCTCAAGACTTCCACCACAATATCAATATCTATGACTCATATCTATAAATTTCTTATAATATTATCAAGAAATATAATTACTATTAATAGATCTATTATTATTGTTGTTATTATCCACTCAATCTTTTTAGTATTCTTATCTCATGTTATGTAAAAATCTCATTCTATAATTTTTCATGATATAAATTTTTACATATAACTAAACTCTTTCACATCCATATCTACGCCTATTTTTGAACATGTCTTACTACTACGATGTATCACTATGTATGTTTATGATATAAACTGAGTCTTTAAACTAATATTCATGGATACTTATACCTATAAATTTGTAAACATACATATAATCTATTACTTATCTCTTTCTTTTAGTACCTCAAATATTTAATCCACCTCCTTTTTTTAGAAAGTGTACCTCTTGTATCACTATGTATGTTCACGTGTTCTTTGCCTAATGTGATTGCATGACTGCTACTCTTGTATTGTCTCTTTGTGCAATAGTTGTGGCTTTTTGGCTGGTGGTTCTTGTTATGTTAACCTCTACAACAGTTTTGGTTACGGTGGCGGTGATAGGAAATTTCATAACACTCTACTTTTTATCCACAGCCAAATAATTGTATTTTGAGCCTGTGTTTTTGTCAACAATAAAAAAAAAAAATCTGAATTTCCTCCGTTATTATCCAAATCAACCCAAGAACAATTTTTAAATTTTCTTCATATTATCAAACCATAATAAAAGCACAATTGGTGACAATTAATATTAATGTTGAAGTAATAAAAAAAAAGAGCATTAAACAATAAAACAAGTACTTTTATTAAAAGAAAGAGATAAAAAAACAGAGCACTACGAATATAGAAGATAAAGTAATGGTTGTATAGTTGATGATGGTTTTTGGGATCGGCTATCACGTGCTATCTTTGTAAATGGACCTTGGGAATAGAATTTCAGATTTGGCGATGTCGGACCTCGGGGATAGAACTTGGAAGACAATGGAGTGACGGGACTAGGATCCCCCAGGGTGGATTCCGACGCTCAAATTAGTAGAGTAAATGTGAGTAGTAGAAAATGTAAGAGCTGGAAAGCTTCCTTATACCTGGTAAGGACCCTTACTTTTTATAGGTGGGTCCATTATGGGGTACCCGAGATGGACGAGCACGACCTCTCTGGAGGAACCTCTGCCATGATACTCTTACTCAGGGGTTGGTTAGAACCGAAGTGGGGTAGCTCTTCATTTCCCTTCTTAAGTTCCTAGACTTGCCTCTCTAGAAAACGTAACTGTCTTTCTTGCGAGGTCTCTCTTTCTCACGAGGGGAAGAAGTAGATCATGCCGGCTCAGAGGGATAGATTTTCTGGCCTGATTGGCGAGATAGACAAGGCTCTCGAGTATGAGGTGACTGGTGCTCCTCACGTTGAAAGGGCACCTGCAGACGACATTGTTCATTCTAGTGCAGATAGCCAGTCAACAACTCAATTAACTGTTGGACTTGATTTTCCAATCTGGTGAGTCGGTCCTCTAGCATTGGATTGGCTGGAGGCGGTGGACTCTCCCCTTACATCGGGGCCTTTAGATTGGCGCCAGCCTGGCTACGAGTCATGTCTCTTCGGGGAGCCATGTAGTTGGTTATGGTGAGGAGCAAAACTTGTTGACACTTGTGGAAATACTAAGGTCTGAGGTGAGGAGTGGAAGTCGTTAACACTTGTGGAAAGACTGAGGTTTGAGGTGAGGCATGGAAGTCCGAAGCGCGAGGTAGAGAAAGAAGAGGCTGACGAGAATGGACGTCGGCTCCACGGTGGGCACCAAATGATGATAGTTTTTAGGACCAACCACTACGTGCTACTTCTGCAAATGGATTTCGGGAATAGAACATTGGACTTGGTGATGTCAGACCTCGGGGATAGAACCTGCAAGACAATGGAGTGACGAGGTTAGGATCCCCCGAGGTGGAATTCGACGCTCAAATTAATAAAGTAAATGCGAGTAGTATAAAATGTAAGAGCTGAAGAGCTTCCTTATATTTGGTAAGGACCCCTGCTTTTTATAGGCGGGTCCGTTATGGGGTGCCTGAGATGGGCTGGCATGACTCTCGAGGACCCCGGTAAAGCTAGAACGAGTCTCACGATTCGGCTCGAATTTTTTGGACTTCACTCCGGATTGCGGACTCACCATGTGTTAGTCTCTCGGGCAATCCATGTGACGAGCGAGACTACTAGGGCATAGGAGTATTTTTGTAATTTTAAGTGGTACCACATCAATAGTATATTTTATTTTTGAGCAATTGTTCTTAAATAGGCAACATTCAACAGATACAATCAATAAAATAGAAACAAATTTTAGCTAACATGTAAAATTTGGTTTCAATAAAATAGGCAAAAAAAACAAGGCAGGTGCCTCAAAAAATTAACAAATTAACAAACACGTGATGGCTAGGACAGCACAACTAAAGACCTCACATGACTCATTATTTTAACAATTAAAACAGAAATGAAAAAGAAGGGAATGGCAGCCAAAGAAAGAAAAAGAAAAAGGATAGTAAAAAAAAAGACCAAGTAGATAAAGATGAAGAAAGGGACAGAAGATCATAGAAGAAGAATTGACAGCTATTTGCGATCTCTTTTTTAGTAATTAAAAATGTGTTGGAAAGAGAGCTTTAGTGAACAAAATCAGGCTGCACACAGCTGAATGTTCACCTCTATTTTCAATATATATATATATATATATATTTATATGCCATCTCATATTTAATTAAGTTCATAAATGAATTCGCCTCAAGAACATAAGTCAACCGACCGATCCCGTCAAGTCTCAAAACCATGATATTTTCTCAAACACTAATAAAATAATAAATTAAATTATTTTTTTCAAATATTTAATTATTTAATTTATTTTTTTCTTAATCTCCTGTTATTTTATTCATATTTTAAAATTAAAAACATATTATGTTATTCTTATTATTACTTATGCATTTCTCAAATTTTATTAATTATAGAAAATTTTGTCTTATGATTATAAATAATACATATCATATTGCTTCTAATATATGTCTTATAATTATTAATGATACAAGTTATATATATTTTAAATTTGATTATGGGTGTTATCGTCTCTTGCAAAAAAAAAAAAAAAAACTTCCTAAAAACTTGATTCACATACCAAACATAATTATAGTGCTTGTTCCCAAGGAAGTAATTAACTTCCTAAAAAGGACGTAAACTTCTCAGGAAGTAAAGCACTGCATACCAAACAAGGCCTATATATACCTACCTAGCTACCTTCACTACTCCCTTCATAAGTGTGCATTGCATGAATACAGAAGGGGGGAAAAATGGAGAAGAAAGAGCAGATTACAGCAACATCACAAACCCATGTACTTGTTTTGCCAGCCCCAATTCAAGGTCATATAAACCCAATGCTCCAATTCTCAAAACGCTTAGCTTCAAAAGGCCTTAAGGTCACCCTAATAGCCACATCTTCCATTGCCAATACCATGAAAAATCAAGCACCCCCTCAATCAAGCTCTATCAACATAGAAACGATCTTTGATGGATTCAAAGAAGGCGAAAAAGCATCAAACCCCGAGGAATTGGTTAGGACATACGAGAAAAATGTTCCAAAGAGCTTAGCTGAGCTCATTGAAAAGTATGGTAGCTCTCCATATCCTGTTAAGTGTGTGATATATGACTCGGTTACTCCTTGGGTTTTGGATGTTGCTCGAAGTTTAAGCGTCTATGGGGCTTCTTTTTTAACTCAGAGTTTTGCTGTTAATGGTTTATATTACCATAAAATTCAAGGATCATTGAAAGTTCCTTTGGAAGAATCGGTGGCGTTGCTGCCTTCCTATCCTGAATTGGAGTCGAATGATCTGCCATCTGTCGTTGTTGGTGGTGCTGATTTATATCCAGCTATATATAATCTTGCTTTTACTCAGTTTTCAAATATTGATGAGGTTGATTGGCTTCTGTGTAATACCTTTAAGGAGCTTGAAGTTGAGGTAGGCTTCTCATACCCTGCAAATTCTGTACATATACAAAATCAATATTGTTTACTTTTTAAGAAATTAAACAATTTTCTAAGAACTTTATTAACATATATGCGCTATGGTTTAATTTGCTATTATTTATATTTATTAGTTTTTATTGTTGAATTCTGTTTATAAGCTATTAATATCATACTATGCTAAAATGTACAAAACTAATTATAAGATACAAAAAATAAATAAATAAAAATTTAAACTTTTTTTTTATCAATTATCCCAAGAGATAGGAAGTGTTAGAGATATAAAAATATTTTTAAGCCTCATTCAACAGTTTAACTTTTTAGGTGAATGATTTGACATAACATTAGAATTTATGGAGAGTACTAGAGCGTATATATGACACTTTTAACATTTATGTCGCATTAATTTTTGAAGTATTTTATTTCTTGCCTATTTTGGATCAGGCTGTGAATTGGATGACAAGCAAATGGCCAATCATGACAATAGGGCCAATGATTCCTTCAATGTTCTTAGACAAGCGATTGGAAGATGACAAAGAGTATGGTCTTAGCCTCTTCAAGCCCAATTCAGACGCTTGCATCAAGTGGCTAGACTCAAAGGAACCAACCTCAGTTGTTTACGTATCATTTGGAAGCCTGGCTGCCCTAGGGGAAGATCAAATGGCAGAACTGGCCTGGGGACTAAAAAGAAGCAACACCAAGTTCTTATGGGTAGTAAGAGAATCAGAAGAGAAAAAACTTCCACCCAACTTCAAAGAGGAAATAACAGAAGAAAAGGGTCTAATTGTATCATGGAGTCCTCAATTGGAAGTTCTAGCTCACAAGTCCGTAGGGTGTTTTCTGACTCATTGCGGGTGGAATTCAACGCTTGAGGCCATGAGCTTGGGCGTGCCGATGGTGGCAATGCCGCAGTGGACGGATCAGCCGACAAATGCGAAGTTTGTGGCCGATGTTTGGCGAGTAGGAGTTAGAGTAAAGGCTGATGAAAAAGGGATGGTTACTCAAGAAGAGATAGAAAGGTGTGTAAGGAAAGTGATGGAAGAGGAATCAGGGCAGGAAATGAGGAGGAATTCGGAGAAATGGAAGGAACTAGCTAGAGTGGCAGTTGATGAAGGTGGAAGCTCGGATAAGAACATTGAGGAATTTGTAGCGAAACTTGTATGCAGTTCTAACATTAATGGACCTAAAGAATGAATGCTTCTACTCTTACCACTATATATAGTGCTCAATTTATAGGGCTTAATGTACGCAAATGAAAGATTTCATTTCTGTTGGATTTCATGTTATTGCTATCTTAAATTTACAAATGGAATGGTTAATTTATTTGTTATTATTACTGCGAAAGACATGTTTTTGTTTTCCATTGTTACTATTTTGTGTCTATGGAGTCTTGGTCTTGAGACTCTAATATATTGTTTTTATCATATGAAAATTGTCAATCAATACAATCGTCACTTATAAATCAATTAATTAATAAAGAAACAGCAATTTATTTCCAATAAAACATATCTAATTAATCTATATTTTTTTAGCGGTACGTATCTAATGAATCTGTATATACATTCCTGAATAAAACGTGGGCATTTTATTAATTGTCACATCTCGATATTTTTGGCATCACTTATTTACCATTATTAGAACATAAATTATTCCTCCATTAACCTTCTTAATCACGTCTCTTTGACCCTTTGGTTTCTAGTCTCCAATAAGAGTGTGTGAGACAGAAGAAACAGAGCAAAAATAGCTGAACAAAATGGAGAGAGACCATAGAGCTCACATTGTAGGATTCCCTTTTCCTGCACAAGGAAGGTCATATTAACCCAATGCTCCGATTGTCTAAACGCTAGCTTAGCCTCCAAAGGAATCAAAGTGACCTTAATCACATACATTGGTGAGCTCTGGAAACTTAGATGCCACCTCGATTCTTCAAAGACCAAAACTTAGCCCGCATGAGAGGCTATCAGATCCAATTTGTGTGAGCTGCTTGGAGCAGATCCTTCTGTTATAAATCCGAAAGCAAAAACTCACAAGAAGGTCGGTAGCTTAGGTGAAAATAGAAGTATTGCAGCTCACGCCGTGGTTCTTCTTATGAAGAAGTAGAGATCTTTAAAAACTCCAGAATATTTACAATGTAAACAATGTACTTCATTAGCATTAATGTTGTTACTGTTAAAGAGATGAACATGTTGGAATTAACAAAGATGATCACTATATGACAGGCACTCGATCACTAGGCCACCAACTCAATAACTTTCTTTGATATCTACGAGATTAGCATGTTTTATGTTGGATGTATGTCAGTGTTTGCACACTGGCTCTCTTGCCCTCGCTCTTGCGTCTCACTCATTGCCTCGCCCTCACCTCTCGCCCTCGCTCGTTGCTCGCTGGTCGCTCTTTATCTAATGTGACATTTATTTTGAATTATATTGCCCACACATATTAATAAATATTATGCATATGTGAGTAATTATTTATAAATGTACTTACACATAATTACAAATATTATATATACGTGGGTATCTATAATTTTATACTTAAATTATAAAACTAATTTATTTAATTTTATTTTATTTACAAATACAAATAATAAACCTAAAACTAAATCCCTACACTAAAATATAATAATATAATATATTATGAATAATATTTTATATTTTATTCATAATATAATATTACAAAATTATAAACATATTAAAAGAATATAATATATTAAACTAATTTATTATAATTATTAGATTTATAATATAATTACATTTTAAATAAATATTAGTTTGATGTAATAATTTAAATAATTTTATTATCATATTTTAGATTATTATCTTAAATTATTATTTAAATTATTTAATAATTATCATAATTTAAATTATTTTATCAGTTATCATAATTATAAATTATTTTATTTTTATATAATAACAAAAAATAAAAAAATAAAAAAACCCAAAAATAATGGCGGGAGATGCCCCGCTTCTTTCTTTCCAGCAAACCCCAAAGCCCCCAAATCCCCAAACCTTAACTTACTCAGTCAGAAAAATCGAGCAAGCGAGCGAGCGAGAGAGAGAGAGAGACATTTGCGTCGATTTTTGAGCATGGCTTCTCTGGCAGTCAGCATCTATTTTTCTTCTTCTGCTGTGTTTTTCTGTGCTGGTGTATTTTTCTGTTTTGCTGTGTTTTTTCTATTCCATTTTGTTGTTTTGTTCTTCTGTGTTTTGTTGTATTTTTCTATTCTGCTAGCAACATCTTTTCTATTTTTATTGATTTGTTGTGTTAATTTCTTGCGGTTTTTATCATGCATCAATTTACTGCCTAATGTCATCCATTAACTAATTGTCGCTATGCAATTATTTCATTTTCTATAATGCTGATACTACTTCCAGACTTTCATGCATCTTGCTCATAATAAACTAATGTCTAAGTAAAAGAGGAAACATATATTGTATACTTTGGCTGAACCATTGGGGGAGAGGGGAGTTGGAGGAGCGGGTTGATCTCTACGAACCCAGAGTAAAAGAGGAAACATCCAATTATTGCAAGAGCTTACCTCGTAATTATTTTTTTGAGGTGAAAAAACACTCAACTATATATCATAGGATAGTTCGGTTGGTTTCTATAATCATTCCTTGTATTCTTTTGTTAATATGTATTACATCATTTTAGTCTTTTTGCAATTCTATATCATGTTGACTAATATTAACTATCGTGGCTATGAGCTCTCTGTTTTAACATTTATTAACAAACTGTTTTCCTGCAAGGTTGATGTTTCCAACATAATCAATTATTCTCTCACATATTGGCCAAAGGTACCATTTTATAAGTTTTCTAGGGCATGAAAATATATGGAAGTTTCTTGTATTGCTGTGAATTTCTTTTACAAAACATTAGTGTCTGAACTATAGGTCACTGACAATCACACACAAATTGTATGTCTGCATTGTTGCTTGATTGTATCCTTATCCTCAACTTAAATCCATAGCTGCATTGTTGCTTGATTGTATAAGCTCTCCTAAAGGAAAACATGCCATTTGTTCCTTAAAACAGGTCATGTCATGCAGATTAGCATCTACCATTTTTATATTTGTAATGCTGCCAATCCTTTGCAGTAGCATAAATTGACAAAGAAACAGATATTCAACCATAGATATTCAAGGGTTCTGTTCATTATGCATGGGCAAATGTTCCCACATACCCTAGGTACTCAATGCATTCCCTCAATTGCTACAATGCTGATGTTTTCTTTCTATAATTTTTATGATGGAAGATTTTAGTTTTAAATGTTTCTCACTAGATTCCATGTTGTGTTATTTTTATCTGAAAATGGCTAGTGGAGTGATTGGATTTCTGATATGCTCAATGTGGGTTTTATTCATCCTATCAATCCTATTAAAAAGTAGAGGAAGGGCTGAAGTTTAGAAGAGAGCTAAGGTTTTACAACTCTGAGGTAGTTACACTCCCTCCCTCCCTTCCTTGGGACATAATCTATTTTTTTCTTAGTAATAATTGCTTGATAATGGTAACTTTATTTCTATTTTTGTCTTTTATTATTACAGTTACTGACTTATAAAAAGAAGGATATTAGTGATTGACTTTTACAGCTAGATTTACGCTTGACTTGAATTTTAGTACAATAGAATTTGTTTAAGTTGAGATAAAAGAAAAGGATATGTGATCAAATTGTTACAGCTGATTGCACGTGAATTTTATTACTACAAGTATTTCTTAATTTCGCAACTGCTAAAATTCTAACATGCTTTTGATGACCAAGAGATAATTATAGATAAGTTTTCATATTCAAGTACTTATATGGTTTATTTCTTTTCTAGATAATTGTATGTTCTCAATTATTTGCTTCAAATATTTTATGTTCACGCTGGAATAATAAATTGTTTACTGTACAATACAACAAACCTCCATGAACAACACTTGACCTTTTTGATGAAGTGAGGAATTTGAGCTATTGTTTGTACAAGTTGCTAGGCTTCTCTTGGATCCTCCTCTCTCTGACGACCATTTAAACAGATACCAATTGAAGTAATTAACTTATGCTGTAATAGAACGTGTTGAACTGAAATTACTGCCCTTTATTAAGTATGACTCTCTTACAAACTAGTACACATAGCTGGTAGTTGGCCAAATACTTAATTGAGTCAACAACTGTCATTATTATTAGAATTTTCTCTATCACTTTGTTACTAGAACATTATATGTGTGCAGCACTAGAAAGAAATATGTGAAAAACCAATGTTCTGACTAAATATTGCAGAACCAATCTCACTTAAGGCATGCCTTTTAAATTCAATAATAATGACTTTGTTTATTACATTTTAGGAAGCATTTCCTGTTGTGAGAGAGGCTTCAAAGAGGGTTCTTGGCATTTGACCATTTGATGTGCAATTGATAGGTAAATTTTTATTAAATTATATATTTTCTTCTTTTGACACGTTAATTATTTTGTTGAGTTGTGTTATATTTCTTTGTGTTGTGGGTGAAGCATCAAAACACTGTCGTCTTTTGGAGGGCATTTTTGGCAACCTCAGCAGTCCACGTGGACGGCTGATGGATGGCCATCTTGCAACCTAAAGGCGCCTTCTCTCTGATACCCGATGTCTCTTGATCGTCCTTGCTCTGCCCGATGCCTCTCATGCTTGTCCTCTCTGTCTTTACTGTTAATCATGTTCTACGATAAACTAAGGGCCATCGATGCTGCCTTTATCAACCTCAAATTCCAGCCGCTCAAATCTCATATAAACGGTACAGTGCCTCGGGATGGTGATGGACACAGAAAGATCGAAGAAAGAAAAGAGAAAGAAGGGGATATTGCTCGGGTTAGGGTTTTCTTCAAGTAAGCTCTGTTTAATTTTTATAGATTACTCTTCTTGTTGTAATCTTTGGTTCTTAGGTTTGCTTCTAATCTGTATTTGGTGATTGTGAGGCTGTTTTGTTAGAAGAACCATTGATGTAAAGTTTACTTGTTCGTATTCTTGTAACCTTACTCGATATAGTGCAGTGAGCTCTTCTTTACTGAGCTCAACGTGGACGTAGCCCATTTTGAGTGAATCACGGTAAATTTCTGGTGTTCTCGTCTTACTTTCAGTTCATTTATTTTTTGTTAGGGCTTATGTGTTAGTGATAGGGCTCAATTATATATATATTTTTATCTAATTTTTATCTTAACCTTGTGTTAATTTTTCTACATAAATGTGTATTTATATGGATTTTATATTATTTTAATCTCTTTTTGTAAGAACTCGGCAAAGAAAATTAATTTGAAGATTTGGGCGTAAAAGGAAAAAAAAATATATATTATAAAATTAATTTTAAAATAAATAAATAAATATTTTATATAATTAATATTATAATATAATTAAAGTTATTATATTTAATAGTATATTAAATATTATATATATATTATATTATATATTAAACTATAATATTCATATATATATATATATTATATTTTATCTTATATTATTTATATATATAATATTATAATAAAATAACTATTATATATATATATATATATATGATGTACCCGAAAAGATGAAGGCAGATAATAACGGCGACAAGGAAGCAAAAAAAGACCCCCTTGGCTAGACCGAGGGGGGTCATGACGAGTGACCGAGCCAAAGTGGCCAAAGCCACCCGGCATGACCGAGTGGCCTCGGCCACCCGGCATGGTCGAGTGGCCTAAGCCACTCGACGTAAGAGAGTGGCCTGGCCACTCGAGCTGACCGAGTGGCCAAGGCCACTCGTCATGGTCGGGTGGCCTGGGCCACCCGACCACTCGGCAGCCTCCGAGAGGGACCCCCACCCGAGTGGGGGGTCATCCGACGTCGCCCGAGACCCTTCGTGGTCCAGCCCATGGGCCCCGAAAATTCCGAAACGGGCCCCGAGATTCCCGCCGAAAATATCGCGAGAACTCCCTCTCTCCTCCACTATAAATACAAGACTCGATTTCCGACTTAAGGTACGCTATTTTGAGCAATTGAAGTACATTTTCGCATTTTCTCTCGAGATCTAACTTAAGCATCGGAGGGTTTGCGCGGGGACCCCCACCCGCGCCCTAACGGTGCTCTCGTTTTGTAGGCCACTCGGTTACAAGGCCACTCGGTCATCAGGCCACTCGGTCACCTCAGCCACTCGGTCACAAGGCCACTCGGTCACCTCAGCCACTCGGTCACCTTCGGGCCACCTGATCGCTCCGAGGCCTCTCGTCACCTTCGGGCCACCTGATCGCTCCGAGGCCTCTCGTCACCTTGAGGCCATCCGATCGCTCCGAGACCTCTCGTCACCTTGAGGTCTCCCGTCACTCCGTGGCTTTCCGTCGCTCTGAGGCCTCTCGTCACCTTCAGGTCACCCGATCATTTTGAGGCCATCAGATCATCAGCCCACAAGATCATCAACCTGTCAGACCACCAGCTTCGTCGGTTTATCAGACCTGAGACTCCATCAAGATCCAACTCCACGCCCAGATTTTTCATCAGCGAGGGCACGACTCCCGAGACTCTTGCGTTCATCCTCAATTAAAATAGATTGTTGTATTTTGGCAACAACAATTGGCGCCGTCTGTGGGAAACGCAAGACAAAAAGTCAACTCAAGAATGACAAACACCCGTGGACACCGACGAACTCTCTCTCAAGGCGTAGAAACGCGCTTACCACCACGAAACACTCAGCAACAGGGAGCACCTCCTCCCCCACATAATGCTCAACCTGAAAGAGACGATCGCTCCATCCCACAGGTGGGGAACCAAACAGTCCCATCACCACCACTTATCAGCTCAAGGCTACCTCCTACTGATCAAGCTGGGGCTTCACGACAGCCACCACATACGGTACCGTGGGAAGAATACGAAGCACTGAGGCAACAACACGTTGAAGGTATGCAAGCACTTCGAGACATGGCTGGAATCCTCCAAGGCATGATGCCTGTTGGGACGTTACCTGATACTCTGAAAAAGTTTATGCCATTCCCCGAACCTCAACCCGAGGCAGAGGCCGATTCCTACCAAGAAGCTACTCTTGATTCTCATTCTCGATCTACGCCTAGACAAGAGGGTAGGCCTAGGTCACCACCTCCAAGGAAGAACCCTCGTTCCGTACCACGAAGAAATGAAAACCCCAAAATGGAAAACAGGACCAGAAGTCCCCAAAGACGAAGGTATCATGAAACAGTGGGCAGTACCCCAACAAGGTATGACAATCAAACAACAGCTACTATGAAGGATGATATGAAACGAGTAGTAGAAGAAGTGCTTAAGCGGAAAAAGTTGATCCCTGCAACAGAAGAATACCAACGAAGAAAAAGTCCTTTTACGACAGATATATTGGAAAGACCACTTCCTCGAAAATTCAAAATGCCACAAATCACCCTCTACTCCGGAAAAGATGATCCATATGATCATGTTCAGAATTATGAGTCATTAATGATGTTGCATGGGTGGGATGACGACATAATGTGTCGAGCATTTTCCCTAACACTGACAGGACATGCTCGAACGTGGTTTAACAGCCTTCCAGAATCCTCTATTTCCTCATTTGGGCATCTTAGGACAGAGTTCACTAAAGCTTTTGTGATTAACAGTCGAAGGAAAAAGGATGCCACCTATTTGCTCAGTATACGACAAGGGAATAAGGAATCCTTACGACAATTCGTGGATAGATTCCGGAATGCCACCCTTGAAATCCCCGACTTGCCAGCCCAAGTGGCAGTATCTGCTATGCTTCAAGGGACGCGCCTCACTTCTCTACAGGAGTCACTTTCTTTAGATCCACCAACATCCCTAGCCGATCTATTTGTCAGAGCAAACATATATATCCTCCACACTGAAATTATGAGGAACGTGGCCGGAAATGAGGACAAAGAGAAGAAGAGAAAGGAGCGAGAAGGGGAAGAAGAGGCTATCCGACGACAAGAAAGAGTTAGGCGTCCAGATGCACCTAAACCTCTCTTTAATCATTATACTCGGCTTCTACAGCCCCGATCAACTATATTAGCTGCAGTGGAAGGGGAAGGACTCCTTAAACTACCCCGCAGAGTTGACCGACCTATGGGGACAAATCAAGGAGAGTACTGCAGATATCACCGAACCCGGGGGCATTCCACGGATCATTGCCGAGAACTGAAAAACCAGATTGAGATACTCATCCGTGAAGGACACCTACAAACGTACGTGAGAAAGGAAGAAGAAGAAGAAGAAAACAGGGAACCCCGACAAAGGGAAGACAGGCGTGATGGGCATGAAAGACCAAACCCAAGGCAGCAAGAAAGAGGAAGAGATCATCGACAGGACACTCGTGTAGACAATGAGCCGACGCACCAGGCCATTCACGTTATTTCCGGAGGGGAAACCCTAGGGGAGACACATCAGCCTCCCGAAAGGCATATGCGCGACAAGCCTACCAATTTAACTCAGTAATGGAGGTAAGAGACGATGAAGAGCCCATCACCTTTGCTCCAAATGATCGAGGTGATATCATACTCCCACATGATGATCCCATGGTTATCTCAGCAATCGTAGCCAAGCACCCCATCAGCAGAATTTTAGTGGATAGTGGAAGTTCTGTCAATCTGATTTATTGGAACTGCTTTGAACAAATGCATTTATCCCATGATCGATTGAAGAAAGTATCCTCACCTCTATATAGCTTTACCGGAGAAGCAGTGCCCGTTGCGGGATCTATTCAACTACCTATCACACTAGGTGAAGACCCCCAACTTGTAACTCGACAAGCAAATTTTATGGTGGTTAAAACTTCCTCGGCGGCATACAATATGATCTTGGGACGCCCATTACTCAACGATTTAAGGGTCGTGGTATCCTCTTGCTACCTATTGATGAAATTTCCTACACCCGCTGGGGTCGGACATGTTAGAGGAGATCAAAAGAAGGCACGAACTTGCTATGTGTCATCTACAAAAGGGAAAAGAGCTGAAGAAACCTTATCCATAGCCGAGAAAGCTATACATAAATCATTGGAGGAAGGAGCTGCACGAAAACCTCAACCTGTTGAAGAATTGGAAGTAATACACCTGAGTGAATCAGATTCTGAGAAAGTGGCATATGTGGGATCTCAACTTCCGGAACGTGTAAAAGAAGAAATCACTAGATGCCTGCGAGAAAATTCAGACGTATTCGCTTGGAAACCGAAAGATATGCCAGGAATTAGTCCCGAAGTAATATGCCATCACTTGAATGTGGATCCTCACTTCAAACCAGTCCGACAAAAGAAGCGAAACATTGCCCCTGATAGGCTACATGCGCTAGAGGAGGAGGTTGACAAACTACTAAAGGCAGGTTTAATTCGAGAAGTATTAATCCAGAATGGTTGGCCAATGTTGTGATGGTCCCGAAACCTAATGGAAAATGGCGTGTTTGTGTGGGTTTCACCAATCTTAATAAGGCGTGCCCCAAAGACTCCTACCCGCTACCACGGATTGACCGCCTCGTGGACGAAACATCTGGATACCAGTTTTTAAGCTTTTTGGATGCATTTTCAGGATACCATCAAATAAGAATGTACCCTCCAGATCAGGAAAAGACGTCCTTCATCACTGAAAAAGGGACATACTGCTACCAAGTCATGCCTTTTGGACTTAAGAACGCCGGAGCCACTTATCAGCGCATGGTGAATAAGGTCTTTAAAAAACTGCTGGGCGACACAATGGAAGCATATGTGGATGACATGATAGTAAAAAGTCGGGAGAATGAATCCCATGTAGAAAAGCTAACACGGGTGCTTGGGGTCTTCAGGCAATACAACATGCGGTTGAATCCCGCGAAGTGTGCATTTGGAGTACAGTCAGGAAAATTCTTGGGATACATGATCACACAAAGAGGAATCGAGGCTAACCTTGAGAAAATTCAAGTAATATTGGATATGGAACCACCCACGTCAACTAAAGAAGTTCAACGATTGACAGGACGAATGGCAGCCCTGGGACGTTTTCTCTCTAAGTCAGCCGAAAGAGAGCTGCCCTTCTTGTGAACATTAAGAGCAGGTAAAAAGTTTGAGTGGACCAAACATTGTCAGAAATCATTTGAAGCATTAAAAGAATATTTGAAAGGAGTTCCCTTGTTAACACGACCAGAGACTGGAGAGACGTTATACTTGTACTTGGGGGTCAGTGATGAAGCCATCAGTGCGGTATTGATCAGGAAAGAGGGACAGGTGGATCGACCAATATATTACGTCAGCAAGGTATTACAAGGTCCCGAGACACGTTATCCCGTGGCGGAGAAAATGGCATTGGCCCTACTAAATGCATCCAGGAAGTTAAGGCCATACTTCCAGGCCCATTCGATTATCGTACTTACAGATCAGCCTCTGCGAAGTATTTTGCAAAAACCCGAATGTTCGGGTCGCCTCACCAAATGGTCCATTGAGTTAAGTGAATATGATATCCAATATCAACCTCGACAAGCTATAAAAGGACAGGCACTGGCTGACTTTATTGTGGAATGCACTCACTCCAGTAAAGCAGAAGAAAACAAGCAAGGAGTCTGGTTGTTGTTTGTTGATGGAGCATCTGGTTCACAAGGAAGCGGAGCGGGAATAGTATTAGTATCCCCTGAAGGAGAAACGCTGGAATATTCTCTGCGATTTGCTTTTTCAAGCACCAACAATGTGGCTGAATATGAGGCCTTAATCGCCGGAATGAAGATAGCAAAGAAATTGGAGGTAACACGATTAATTGCCCATAGTGATTCTCAATTAATTGTGCAGCAATTTCAGGGACAATTCGAAACCAGAGAACAAGTAATGGCTCAGTACTTGCGTAAAGTCAAAGACCTGGCCCAAACATTCCAGAGCTTCGAATTAACACAAATAAATAGATCTCTTAATGGGCACGCGGATGCCTTATCTAAATTAGCCTCCACCAGAGAAATAACAGGAAGAGCAGTATTTGTGGAAATGCTACACCATCCGAGCATTGAAGAAAAAGAAGTATTGTGCATTGAGACGAGGACAGACTGGAGATCGCCCTTCTACCATTACCTCACTACCAACGAATTGCCAGACGACTCACAAGAAACGAGAAAGCTTAAGATGCGGGCTTCAAGATTCACTATCATAGATGGGATATTATATAAGCGAGCTTACACTACACCTCTTCTCAAGTGCTTAGGCCCTCAAGAGGCCGAATATATCCTAGCAGAAGCTCACAGCGGAATATGTGGAGAACATCTGGGAGCAAGAGCCCTGGCGACTAAAATATTAAGAGCTGGTTTCTTCTGGCCCACACTAAGGTCAGACGCGCTAAAGAAAGTCAAGTCATGTGACAAATGCCAGCGACATGCTCCAGTCCAATCTGCTCCAATATCCCAGCTGCAGCCTGCATTCCAACCTATACCCTTCACTCAGTGGGGTTTGGACATTCTGGGACGTTTCCCTCAAGCACCCGGGCAAAGAAAATTTTTAATAGTAGCTACTGACTACTTCACCAAATGGATTGAAGCTGAGCCGTTGGCCACCATTACAGCACGAAAAATAGAAGCGATGGTGTGGAAAGACATTGTTTGTCGATTTGGAATACCCAGAATCATCGTCACAGATCATGGGAAACAATTCGATTGTGACTCCTTTAAAAAATTTTGCGACAGTCTAGGGATTCAACTAAGGTTCGCCTCGGTGGCGTACCCCCAAGCCAATGGACTAGCTGAGGTCAGTAACCGAACCATATTACATGGCTTAAAAACTCGACTTGAAGGAGCCAGAGGCACATGGGCAGATGAGCTACCCACCATTTTATGGGCTTATCGAACGACTAGTAGAGTAGCTACTGGAGAAACTCCATTCAACCTTGTATATGCGACAGAAGCCTTGATCCCCATAGAAATTTCAGCAAATTCTCCAAGGTTAACGGCATATGAAGAAGAAGATGGTGCGAGGAATTCTGAAGCATTGCGAAAATTTGGACCTGATCGAAGAGCAGAGAGAAAGCGCTGCCATGAAGATAACCGCATATCAGAGAAGAATAGCCAGTTATTTCAACTCTCGGGTTAAGAATAGACCCATGAAAGAAGGAGATTTAGTACTCCGGAGGTCTGTCGTAACCAACGCGCTAAGGGAAGATGGAAAGCTACGAGCCAATTGGGAAGGACCATATCGTATCCAAAAGCTGATCGGACCCAACACTTGCATTTTACAAACTCTTGAAGGAGACACCATGGGAAAAACATGGAATCTGAATTATCTGAAGCTGTATACAAACGATGTACCTGAACAACTATCTGCAATAATATAAAGTCCTGAACAGGACTGTGGACGTAGGCACACTTTGCCGAACCACGTAAAAAATGCTTGTGTCTATATGAATGCCATTTTATTTTTGCAGAAACACGATCGAGCCCGTTGTCCCGCCTATGGCCCGGCAACGAGGTAAAATCGATCAAGCCCGTTGCCCCGCCTACGGCCCGGCAACGAGGTCAAACGCGATCGAGCCCGTTGTCCCGCCTATGGCCCGGCAACGAGGTAAAATCGATCAAGCCCGTTGCCCCGCCTACGGCCCGGCAACGAGGTCAAACGCGATCGAGCCCATTGTCCCGCCTATGGCCTGGCAACGAGGTAAAATCGATCAAGCCCGTTGCCCCGCCTACGGCCCGGCAACGAGGTCAAACGCGATCGAGCCCGTTGTCCCGCCTATGTCCCGGCAACGAGGTAAAATCGATCAAGCCCGTTGCCCCGCCTACGGCCCGGCAACGAGGTCAAACGCGATCGAGCCCGTTGTCCCGCCTATGGTCCGGCAACGAGGTAAAATCGATCAAGCCCGTTGCCCCGCCTACGGCCCGGCAACGAGGTCGAACGGGATCGAGCCCGTTGTCCCGCCTATGGCCCGGCAACGAGGTAAAATCGATCAAGCCCGTTGCCCCGCCTACGGCCCGGCAACGAGGTCAAACGCGATCGAGCCCGTTGTCCCGCCTATGGCCCGGCAACGAGGTAAAATCGATCAAGCCCGTTGCCCCGCCTACGGCCCGGCAACGAGGTCAAACGCGATCGAGCCCGTTGTCCCGCCTATGTCCCGGCAACGAGGTAAAATCGATCAAGCCCGTTGCCCCGCCTACGGCCCGGCAACGAGGTCAAACGCGATCAAGCCCGTTGTCCCGCCTATGGTCCGGCAACGAGGTAAAATCGATCAAGCCCGTTGCCCCGCCTACGGCCCGGCAACGAGGTCAAACGCGATCGAGCCCGTTGTCTCGCCTATGGCCCGGCAACGAGGTAAAATCGATCAAGCCCGTTGCCCCGCCTACGGCCCGGCAACGAGGTCAAATGCGATCGAGCCCGTTGTCCCGCCTATTGCCCGGCAACGAGGTAAAATCGATCAAGCCCGTTGCCCCGCCTACGGCCCGACAACGAGGTCAAACGCGATCGAGCCCGTTGTCCCGCCTATGGCCCGGTAACGAGGTAAAATCGATCAAGCCCGTTGCCCCGCCTACGGCCCGGCAACGAGGTCAAATGCGATCGAGCCCGTTGTCCCGCCTATTGCCCGGAAACGAGGTAAAATCGATCAAGCCCGTTGCCCCGCCTACGGCCCGGCAACGAGGTCAAACGCGATCGAGCCCGTTGTCCCGCCTATGGCCCGACAACGAGGTAAAATCGATCAAGCCCGTTGCCCCGCCTACGGCCCGGCAACGAGGTCAAACGCGATCGAGCCCGTTGTCCCGCCTATGGCCCGACAACGAGGTAAAATCGATCATGCCCGTTGCCCCGCCCACGGCCCGGCAACGAGGTCAAACGCGATCGAGCCCGTTGTCCCGCCTATGGCCCGATAACGAGGTAAAATCGATCAAGCCCGTTGCCCCGCCTATGGCTCGGCAACGAGGTCAAACGCGATTGAGCCCGTTGCCCCGCCTATGGCCCGACAATGAGGTAAAATTCAATCAAGCCCGTTGCCCCGCTTACAGCCCTGTAACGAGGAGAAATACGCTCAAGATCAACATATTGTGCATAATTCAAAAACGAACAAGAGGTCTTGGCCTCATATCAGCAACGAAAGCCAGGGGTAGCAAAGAAAGAGTAAATCAAACAATAAAAGAACAAGACGCGCCGGATAGGACCAAGAAGAAAATATTTCATTGATAAAACATAGTTCCCTTACAAAAAAAAAAAAAAACAAAAAAAAAAAAAAGGAAGGGAAGCACCAGCAACAGCGAAAAACAAATTACAATGGGGACCTACTCGCGGGAGCGAGATCTACGAGACGAACGCCGAGTAGATCCAAAGGACATGACAGGAACCTCAGGAGGCCCTGTGGGAAGTTCCCCTTCCTCAGCCTCGGCCGCATGAGGAAAGTCTTCAGCAACTGCCCCAGAAGCTTCTTCAATGACTCCAGGATCGGCCGTCGCGCTTCCTTCCCCGCTCTTAAAAGAAAAAGGATCCCAGGGGCCCGTCAGATTATCCAAGTCGTCCACCAGGTGAGAGTCCAAGTAAGAAGGAGGACTCATGGTTTCATTTGGCTCATAGTGACGCCAATCCACTTCATGAGACTCTTCAACTTCGGGAGTAAGAAAAAGCTCCGGAAAACTCTCTCCCGGACGCTGAGACTCCAGGTGGGTGCGAGCAAGGTAAAACCCATACTTCAGGAAACCGGAAGCATATTTTCCCTTCCTGTCCTGATAATCTTTCGAGAGACGATATTCCTTTACTGCTTGAGCTCGAATATCCCGGGCATCCCTACGGCTTATCTTTAATTCAGACAAACGTAAGGAATGTTCCTGCATGAGCGCTTCGTGTCGCGCTGCCAGCTCCACATTCTTTTGTTCTTCAGCTCCAAGCCTAGAGCGTAAGTCTTCATTCTCTTTATGAAGACTTGAGGAACCAGCGGAAGCCTCAGACAGTCGATCATTCATACGCCCTATTTCCTCCTCAGCATTCTTCTTCCCAAGCTCCGCCCGACGAGCACGACCCTTTAGCACTTGACGCTCATCATTCCAGTCAGTTTGGCGTCGCCTCCAATCTGACATTTGGGCCTCCACCTGCTCACGGTAGGCCCTGTCCCTGGCATTGGAAGCGACCATCCCTTGGACCCCCTGCACCAGAAGCTGCTCTACCTCATCCCTGGTTTGAGCATAATTGCCGCCAATAAATCGTCGTTCTTCTCGAGGGAGAATGGTAGAATAAATAAGACGAGCACCAATTCCTGGTTCAGTGACGGAGTCTGTCTCCAACACGCCCGGAGAAACTTCAAAGTCTCGACCCATGAGTTTCCTACCATCTCCAAGGATCATAGTACGCCTCACGTCCCCTGGAGGGGGAAGCACAAGAGGTGGCCTCAATGACTTCTCGCCTTCAAGACGACGACGATCTTTTCTATTTGGAATAACAGGATGGCGACATTCTTCCTCCACGCGGGCCATATCACCAGCAAACCGAGAGGACGAACTTCGCCCCCCTCGAGAATTGGGAGCAGGGGAAGGGACATTGACCGCTTCTTCATGAGAAAGAGGAATCAATGGAGGACTTTCCGTTTGGGAAGGAAACTCAACACTGGAGGGATCACTTCTCGGGCGACGCCGCCTTTCCACCCCTGTTGGAGAAACACCGGCAGGCCTGCGAGAACGAGGAGGACGAGAGCTTGTAGCTCCCTCAATACTTGGAGGAGGAACCTTGGACGACGCCGCAGCACGTGCCTCCTCTTCACGTTGGAGCCTACGCACCTCCCTCAACCTACTCACTCCAGCCATCTCTGCAAAAATCAAAGCAAAACCTTCAAAATGAGAAAAATAAATATAATAAAGAAGAAATGAAGGCAACATCAAAAAATATATTCTACCCCCAGGAGTGTTTTCCTCCTGAGGATCGAAAGGAGGATGCGAAGACGACTCAGGCATTTCCATCTCCTCCTCCTCGACCCCTTCCATTTCCTGATTAGACAGCGTAGAGGACTGAGGAGGAGCAGTTGGCATTACGACCCCCCAGCCCGCAGCTCTGAAATTCTCCTCCGTCAAGAGGCTCATCAAATCAATGGGGCCTTGTGCAGACAACATCTCTACAAGACGACGGTATACACCCCGAACTTCCTTGCAAGGAGGGAACCCTTGGCTAGCATCCTGATGATTCCAGTGCAGAGGTGCATCCCAGGTAGGCGGAGGTCCTATCACTACCCATCGCTTCTCAAATCGATTAATCTTATTTGGTAAAGCGTCGAACAACTCGAAGCCCCGAATCTTTTGGAGCGTATAAAGAGCACGGTCCTTACTAGCTTTTCGCAACCGGTAAAAACAACTGAAAAGCATCAAAGAAGGGGGTACATCCCTCTGCTGGCAAAGCACAGAAAAGCCGACCATCTGGGCCCAACCATTAGGGTGAAGTTGGGCAGGAACAATCTGATAATGCCGTAGCCATGCCATGGCGAAAGGTGGAAGGGGAAAGCGGAGCCCCACCTCAAACGAAGCAGAATGAATTCCCAATGAGCCCTCATCTACTTGAGAAGGATCCGGCTCGTCAAGACGAGGATACCTCACCATAAAACCAGAAGGTGTGGCGTCATAAATCTTCTCGAAAGCATCATACCGAAGCCGAGAGCTTGAAGTATCAGGGATGTGCGCGGGGCTAGGGGGTGATGCCGGTCTTCTCCTCGACATATTCAAGAAATTCGAGACTGTTACCTGGTTACAAGAGAGAAGACGAAAGGTCACAGCGAACAAAACACCTGCACAAAAAACAAAAAACATCAGTATAAGGCAAAAGAAAAAAGCTATCGAAGGAAAATCGGGCAATTAAAGGCATAAAAGGACTACAGAAGGCCGAAACCACCCGGCCGCAACCGAGTAAGGGGGCCACTCGGCCTTGACCGAGTGGCCTCAACCAAAAACACGGCCACTCGGTCATGACCGAGTGGCCTCGGCCCAAAATCAGGGCCACTCGGTCATGACCGAGTGGCCTCGGCCGGAAATCAGGGCCACTCGGTCATGACCGAGTGGCCTCGGCCGAAAACATGGCCACTCGGTCATGACCGAGTGGCCCTTTGTCGCACACAAGGCCACTCGGTCATGGCCGAGTGGCCTATAAATCACCCCATCCCTCAGTAAAAGCGAGACGTGGCCCAGAAAACGCGCCGACACCTGAGAGAATTCGAGATTGAAAGTGACGTGCTTGTGAATCAAATGAAGACTTGACTCCCTATTTATAGGAGTTCAAAAAGTGGAAAATACCAAAATTTCCGAAAAAGATACAGAAAATGAAGAATAAAAGCGCGTAAATGGCCTACCAAAGAAAGCAAAGGAGACAAAAAGCGACGATGTAAAATTTCGGGAAACTTATACTCTTTTACCCGACTTCTCGACTAAAAGAGTAGGGAGCAATTGATGTACCCGAAAAGATGAAGGCAGATAATAACGGCGACAAGGAAGCAAAAAAAGACCCCCTTGGCTAGACCGAGGGGGGTCATGACGAGTGACCGAGCCAAAGTGGCCAAAGCCACCCGGCATGACCGAGTGGCCTCGGCCACCCGGCATGGTCGAGTGGCCTGGCCACTCGACGCAAGAGAGTGGCCTGGCCACTCGAGCTGACCGAGTGGCCAAGGCCACTCGTCATGGTCGGGTGGCCAAGGCCACCCGACCACTTGTCATGGTCGGGTGGCCTGGGCCACCCGACCACTCGGCATGATTGGGTGGCCAAGGCCACCCGACCACTCTGCAGCCTCCGAGAGGGACCCCCACCCGAGTGGGGGGTCATCCGACATCGCCCGAGACCTTTCGTGGTCCAGCCCATGGGCCCCGAGAATTCCGAAATGGGCCCCGAGATTCCCGCCGAAAATATTGCGAGAACTCCCTCTCTCCTCCACTATAAATACAAGACTCGATTTCCGACTTAAGGTACGCTATTTTGAGCAATTGAAGTACATTTTCGCATTTTCTCTCGAGATCTAACTTAAGCATCGGAGGGTTTGCGCGGGGACCCCCACCCGCGCCCTAACGGTGCTCTCGTTTTGTAGGCCACTCGGTTACAAGGTCACTCGGTCACAAGGCCACTCGGTCATCAGGCCACTCGGTCACCTCAGCCACTCGGTCACAAGGCCACTCGGTCACCTCAGCCACTCGGTCACCTTCGGGCCACCTGATCGCTCCGAGGCCTCTCATCACCTTCGGGCCACCTGATCGCTCCGAGGCCTCTCGTCACCTTGAGGCCATCCGATCGCTCCGAGACCTCTCGTCACCTTGAGGTCTCCCGTCACTCCGTGGCTTTCCGTCGCTCCGAGGCCTCTCGTCACCTTCAGGTCACCCGATCATTTTGAGGCCATCAGATCATCAGCCCACAAGATCATCAACCTGTCAAACCACCAGCTTCGTCGGTTTATCAGACCTGAGACTCCATCAAGATCCAACTCCACGCCCAGATTTTTCATCAGCGAGGGCACGACTCCCGAGACTCTTGCGTTCATCCTCAATTAAAATAGATTGTTGTATTTTGGCAACAACAATATATATATATATATATATTTGTGGGGGCAGTGGCGTGTGAGGGCCTTAGGGCTCCATGTGCCACATATATATATATATTTGAAGATGGAAGCACAGTGAAGAAATTGAAATTGAAGGCTTGGGCGGCCCACGCCGTGCACACACACATATATATATATATATATTAAAGAGGAATTGAAAAGGCTCTAGACAGTGAATTGAAGAGAGGGACGGCGCACAGCGAAGCAATTGAGAAGTTGCGCACAGTGAGATTGAAGGAGAGAAGCAGCGGACACTAGAAAGGAAAATTGAAGTCGCGAACAATACAGAGATTGGAGTCGACAGCCGCACAACAACCAGCACCAATTGCAACCCAGATCTGTTTCAGATCTGGGCAGGAACATTCTTTTCTCTTTCTTCAATTTTATGTTTTTATTTTTATGTTAATAATGTCTAGTTAATTTATTTTAACTAGGGTTTGGATGGATTTTAATTCTAGAATTGTGTAAGTATTTGTTTGGTTCGATTCAAAACCTGATTATTATTTGCGTGAGGAATTTATATTGTTGCGTTTAATGCTTTAAAAGATTAGTCACCTTTTAATGATTTAATGATTTATGCATGACTGGCTAAAGGATTGTTATAAATTAGATCCATAGGCAATATAAATCACATGTTTGACTATGAGATCGTAAGATGATTAGCTCATGTGTGGGAAGCGAGGAAGCTTAGTGAGTCAAATCCCCTTCCGAGATTAGAGGTTTCCAAATAACTTAATGCTTATTTATTTCATTGATATCTGCTCAGAAATCTGACAGTGAAATTGAATTAATAAAGGATTAATATAACTTGAGAAATCTTATTAATTAATTGAGGGAAATCCATCATCACATGCAAATAATTATAAAACACTGTAAAGGTATTTGTGGTTTTGAATCGGGTTGAATAGATAATTGCATAACCTAAATTAAATGAAATCTAAACCCTAGTGCATTTATTAATTAATTTTTCTCACAAAGAATCCAGTTTTCTATTTTTTTTTATTTTTATTCATTGATTAATTAATTGGTTCAACTTAGGTTAATTTAGAATCGTTTTGGTATTGTGATCTAGTCCTTGTGGGATCGACATCTTTTCATCATTATATGCAAATTTGACTAGGGTACACTTGCCCGAATTAATTGTGCATAAAGTCACACATCAAGTTTTTGGCGCCGTTGCCGGGGATTAGTTTATTGCATATCAAAACTACATAAATTAGCCTTAGATTGAACATCTTTTTGTTTTCTTTTAGGTTTTGCAATTTTAATTTAATTTTATTATTTATTATTTTTTTCATCTTTTATAAATTTATTTTTTTAATTTTTAGTATTTTTCTTTTTCTTTGTAGATTTCATGGTGCATGACACGGAGTAGCGGTGGAGAATTGATACCCATTGATCAAGAAATTGAAAAAACTTTGAAAAAACAAAAGAAGGAGAAAAAGAAAAAGATGGAGCAAGAACAAGCAACTCAAACTAATCCAAGGACATTGAGCTCATGTGCTACACCTACTTTGGATGGCACTACATCAAGCATTAGGAGGCCCAATGTGCAAGCAAACAACTTCGAGATCAAGCCTGCAATTATTCAGATGATCCAGATGAGTGTACAATTTTCTGGGCCTAATGATGATCCTAACTCTCATATTGCTAATTTTCTTGAAATATGTGATACTTTTAGGCATAATGGAGTTAGTGAGGATGCAGTTCGACTTAGGTTGTTTCCTTTTTCCTTGAAAGATAGAGCAAAAGAATGGCTTAATTCTCTTCCAGCAGGTTCTATTACTACATGGAATGATTTGGCACAAAAGTTTTTATCTAAATATTTTTCACCTTCTAAAACTGCTAAATTAAGTAATGACATAACAACTTTTTCACAATTTGGTAATGAATCCTTATATGAGTCGTGGGAGAGATTTAAAGAAATGTTTAGGAAATGTCCTCACCATGGTCTACCTGTTTGGATGCAAGTGCAAACTTTTTATAGTGGCATTAATCAATCTTCTCGTTCGATGTTAGATGCAACTGCAGGTGGTACCATTATGAGGAAAACTCCTGAGGAAGCATATGAACTTTTGGAAGAGATGGCAACCAACAGTTATCAATGGGACAATGAAAGAGCAAACAAAAAGGGAGTTGGAATTTATAATGTTGATTATATCACTGCTTTATCTGTTCAAATTGCTGAATTAAATAAGAATTTGGGTAATTTAGGGGTTTCAGCTATGAATGCTTCTTCTTCTTCTTCCCTCATTTTCTTTCTTGTGAGCTTTGTGGGCGAGAGGGACATGCTAGTGTAGATTGTCAAATAGGAAACCCTTTTTCTTCTGATTCTCTTGAACAAGCTAATTTTATTTCCTATGGTGGCAACAGGTCAAATTTTAATTCCTACTCCAACACTTACAATCCAGGATGGAGGAGCCATCCTAATCTTTCTTGGAGTAATAATCAACAAAGAGTGCCCCCTGGCTTTCAACAATAACATCAAATTCCACAGGAGAAGAAGCCAAATTTGGAAGATATGATGGCAAAATTTATCAATAGTACAGAAGCAAGAATGCAAAGCTTGGAAACTCAAATTGGACAACTTGCCCAAGCAATTTCAGAAAGACCACAAGGAGGCTTGCCTAGCAATACTGAGAAGAATCCAAGGGAGCATGTAAAAGCCATCACTTTACGAAATGGAAAAGAACTTGAAAGTAAAGAAAAAGATGAAGAGCGTACAAAAGAGGAAGAAAACAAAGAGCTGGAAACTAAAGAAGAGGATCGTGATTTATCAACAGAGAAAAAAGAGAGTTCTTCTTCACTTAATTTAAAATCTTACAAACCTCCTCTTCCTTTTCCTAAAAGATTTTTGAAGGCTAACTTGGATAAACAATTTGCTAAATTTTTAGAGGTGTTTAAAAAATTGCATATTAACATCCCTCTTCTTGATGCTATATCACAGATGCCAAATTTTTGAAAGACATAATTGCAAACAAAAGAAAGTTGGAGGAATTTGAGATGGTGAAACTTAATGAAGAATGTTCTGCAATTCTACAAAATAAATTGCCTCCAAAACTTAAGGATCCAGGGAGCTTTTCTATTCCTTGCACTATTAGTGGAATTAATTTTGATAAGGCTTTATGTGACCTCGGTGCAAGTATTAATTTGATGTCTTTTTCTGTTTTCAGGAAACTTGGATTAAAAGAACCAACACCTATCACTATTTCTCTTCAATTGGCCGATAGAAGTATCAAATATCCAAGAGGAGTAGTGGAAGATGTTTTGGTAAAAGTAGATAAATTTATTTTTCCTGTTGATTTCATTGTTATGGATATGGAAAAAGATTATGATATGCCCCTAATTTTAGGGAGACCTTTTCTTGCCACAAGGAAGGCTTTGATTGATGTCTAGCAAGGAACACTTAGCCTTAGAATTTATGATGAGACAGTTATTTTCAATGTGTTTAAGGCTACGAAATGTTCTAATGATAATGAAAAAGAAGTCTTTAGGATAGATGGCATTGATGATTTGGTAGAGAGATTAGATGAGCCTATAGAAAATTGCATTGCTAACTCTTTTCATGAGCAGGAACAAATTTTAAATGCCAAGAACAAGGTCGTGGATGTGGTCCATTTTAAAAAAAAGAAAAAATGTTGTCCATCTAAAAGAGACAAGTTGTTGCCTTTGGATATTCCTTCTTCTTCTTCAAAAGCCAAGCCACCAAGTCATGAAAAGGAAAAGTTGATAAGGGTGTTGAGGGAGTAAAAGAAAGGAATTGGATTGAGAGTTGCTAGCATTCAAGGAATAAGTCCATCAATTGGCATGAATAAAGTTTTAATGGAAGAAGGATTCAAGCCTCTGTGAAGATGGAAACTTAGTCAAGCTAATGACTATAAAGAAGTGCTTGATGGGAGGCAACCCATTCGAAATATTATTTATTTTTTTCTTTTTTTTTTCTTAATTTTTAGAATATTCTTAGATTGATTTCTTATTTCAATTTTTTTTCTTCTTTGTAGGACTTGTTGAATCCAAAAATCTAGCCCATCTTCTTCAAAAGAACAAGGCCAACAATCTTTAAGCATTTCAAGAAGGTCTGCATCAGGGGAGTATTGCTTTTCTTTTCTTCTTTTCTTATTTTTAAACATTGGGGACAATGTTTAATTTAAGTGTGGGGGTGGGAAATTCAATAATTCTCAATTTTTTTGAAAGAAAAAGAAAAAGAAAGAAGAAATATATAATGTGCATGGATGATGATTTTCTTTAGAAAAAAATGTTTTATTTTCATGTTTAGGCCGATTTCATGTTTCCTATATTAACTTTGGTTCAATGCATAGTTAATTCAAAATTGAGAATTGTTCTATTTGATTATTGATTCTAGATTTAACAGTGTTAAGGAAAATGAATTGATTATGCTGGATTATTATGATTGTTGAAATATATGCTTCTTGACAAAATCCATGGAATTTTGTGATTATGCATGATTGATTATGTGAGAATAATATTGTAATTATTTCTTGAAACTAGGCCTAAACAGAGTTGAAGTAAAATGGGATGATGAAAAAAAAAAAAGAAGAGCAAAACAAAAGAAAAAAAGAAGAAGATGTTATTGCTATTTATCTACTCCTATGTTTTGAGCTGCTTAGTAGTAATTGGGGGTTGACAGTGTGCTCCTGCATCATCCTTCGCGTCAAACAGTAGTTCAAAATATGAGTATGCAAATGCATTCTAAGCAATTATTTAGGAAAATAACCGGGTGTCTTCATCACAAAATGTCGACATTCGCGTCAAAAGCTAAGTAATGCTTAGAAAAGATTGATTCAAAAAAAAAAAAAAATATCCCTGTTACTCCTTATGTTTGTAGTAGTGGAGAGAAGTGATTGCAAGAAGGCTATTGCATAATTCAATTGTGTTAGTTGCAAGATTTCATGAATTAATTTTGAAGTATGCATGGTATCAAAAGTGATGATTTTGTATGATTAATTCTTTCGATTAATGCTTTGGATTTAAAGTTGATTTGATAATATGGATGGTAACCAATTTCGAGATTAATTATACATTGATATGTTATTGGATTCTTGATTTTGGCCTAACATGAAAATGAAATGTTCATTTTGTAATTCTTTCTTTGCTTTGTTTGAGGACAAGTAAAAGGTTAAGTGTGGGGATATTTGATAGGGCTCAATTATATATATATTTTTATCTAATTTTTATCTTAACCTTGTGTTAATTTTTCTACATAAATGTGTATTTATATGGATTTTATATTATTTTAATCTCTTTTTATAGGAACTCGGCAAAGGAAATTAATTTGAAGATTTGGGCGTAAAAGGAAAAAAAATATATATTATAAAATTAATTTTAAAATAAATAAATAAATATTTTATATAATTAATATTATAATATAATTAAAGTTATTATATTTAATAGTATATTAAATATTATATATATATTATATTATATATTAAACTATAATATTCATATATATATATATATTATATTTTATCTTATATTATTTATATATATAATATTATAATAAAATAACTATTATATATATATATATTTTAGTGGGGCAGTGGCGTGTGAAGGCCTTAGGGCTCCATGCGCCACATATATATATAATAATATATTTGAAGATGGGAGCACAGTGAAGAAATTGAAATTGAAGGCTTGGGCGGCCCATGCCGTGCACACACACATATATATATATATTAAAGAGGAATTGAAGAGGCTCTGGACAGCGAATTGAAGAGAGGGACGGCACATAGCGAAGCAATTGGGAAGCGGCACACAGTGAGATTGAAGGAGAGAAGCAGCGGACACCAGAAAGGGAAATTGAAGTCGCAAACAATACAGAGATTGGAACCGACAGCCGCACAACAACCAGCACCAATTGCAACCCAGATCTGTTTCAGATCTGGGCAGGAAGCATTCTTTTCTCTTTCTTCAATTTTATGTTTTTATTTTTATATTAATAATGTCTAGTTAATTTATTTTAACTAGGGTTTGGATGGATTTTAATTCTAGAATTATGTGAATATTTGTTTGGTTCGATTCAAAACTCGATTATTATTTGCGTGAGGAATTTATATTGTTGCATTTAATGCTTTAAAAGATTGGCCACCTTTTAATGATTTAATGATTTATGCATGACTGACTAAAAGATTGTTATAAATTAGATCCATAGACAATATAAATCACATGTTTGACTATGAGATCGAAAGATGATTAGCTCATGTGTGGGAATCGAGGAAGCTGAGTGAGTCAAATCCCCTTCCAAGATTAGAGGTTTCCAAAGAACTTAATGCTTATTTATTTCATTGATATCTGCTCAGAAATCTGACAATGAAATTGATTTAATAAAGGATTAATATGACTTGAGAAAGCTTATTAATTAATTAAGAGAAATCCACCATCACATGCAAAAAATTATAAAATACTGTAAAGGTATTTGTGGTTTTGAATCGAGTTGAATAGATAATTGCATAACCTAAATTAAATGAAATCTAAACCCTAGTGCATTTATTAATTAATTTTTCTCACAAAGAATCCAGTTTTCTATTTATTTTTTATTTTTATTCATTGATTAATTAATTGGTTCAACTTAGGTTAGTTTAGAATCGTTTTGGTATTGTGATCTAGTCCTCGTGGGATCGACATCTTTTCATCACTATATGCAAATTTGACTAGGGTACACTTGCCCGAATTAATTGTGCATAAAGTCACACATTAGTTAGTTGCTTATGGCTTCTGCTATACTTCTTGTTCTACCGAATGTGTTTGGGATTCTGAAATAGTTGAGTCTTCCGCTTGGTTCAACAGTGGTATCAGAGCTCAGTTTCATAAATCGTGCTCTAGGGTTGAGTTAGAATTCGGGTTTGAGGGTTTCTGTGTTTGGGTGTTTGTGTCTTTCTCTCTGTAAAGTAAACCGAGACTCTAGGGTTTCTTTGATTCTCGGTCAGTGGGTGTGTGCTGAGAGAATCTAAATCTAGAGGTCTAGGTTACCTTCGTGCAAAGCGAAGATGTCGTCCACCTGATTTGAAATCGAAATATTTGACGAGAAATGAGACTTCGGTAGTTGGAAAAAGAAGATGAGGGTCCTGCTCTCTCATCACAAAGTGCTTATTGCACTGGAACCAGATGATCGGAAATGGTCTATAAACCAGATTGCTCGCACTGTGGAGATCAGAGAGGAAGCATACAACCTCACATTTCTTCACCTCGGTGATAGCGTTATAAGGAAGGTAGATGGTATATCTAACCCTATAGATCTTTGGAATAAACTTGATTCCTTGTTTTCTGTGATGACTGCTCCTAATCTTGTATATTTAAAAGGCATGTTGTTTAACTTCAAAATGGAAACCTCTAAATCAATGGATGATAATATAGATAAATTTATTAGATTAGAACTATTGTTAAGAGGTACTGACCAAGCACTAGGAGACACTAGTGAGGCCATGATTTTATTAAATTCTCTGCCTGATGAATATGATGTTGTTAAACATGCATTACGTTATACTGGAATAGTTCCTAGCTTAGATCTTGTAATCTCGGGTGTTAAAGCAAGAGAACTTGAACTAAACACAACAAAAAAATCTGGTAACAATTTGTTTGTAAAAGCTAAAAGTGATAAAAAGAACTACATAGGAAATAGTGATCAATCTAGTGGTATAGGGTTTAAAGGAAAGAAAAAGGATAAGAAGGGAAAACAGAAACAATCAAAATGGAAGTGCTACCACTGTGGTAAAGAGAGACACATCAAAAAGTATTGCTATGACTTTATTAGAAAACAGAAACAGGGGGGTAACATTAATGTAAATGCAGGTAGTTCAAACTGTCTAGCTGAAGTCCTTACTGTCTCTAGCTCATCTATTGAAAATGAATGGGTAATGGATTCCGGTTGTTCCTTTCACATGTGCCCTAATAGAGAATGGTTTCAAAACTTTAATCAAAGGGAAACTGGTACAGTCTATATGGGAAATAATGAATCGTGTAGTATACAAGGAATTGGTGATATACCTTTAAAATTGCATGATAACAAAGTGAGAATCCTAACTGATGTGAGGTATGTACCAGGTTTGAAGAGAAACTTAATTTTGTTAGGCACACTTGATGAGTTAGGTTTCTTATATAAAGCAGAGAATGGATTTATGTATGTTCTTAAAGATGATAATCTAATCATGTCTGGCTCTAAGAAACATGGTTTGTATATCTTAAATGGTTGCTATCATCCCTCTGTTAATATTCATTCTGCTTGCATTATAAAATCTGATGAGACAGATGTGTGGCACTTGAGACTTGGTCACATGAGCCTGAAAGGCCTACAGGCACTGAAAAACCAAGGCTACCTTGGATTAATGTCTACTGGATCCTTGGATTTTTGTGAGCCATGTATTATGGGTAAGCAACACAGGTTGAGTTTCCATCAGGGGACTCACCTGGCGAAGGTATGCCTAGAATACCTGCATGCTGATTTGTGGGGACCATCCCAGGTTCCCTCTCATGGTGGTAATAGGTACTTTCTTTCCATTGTAGATGATTATACGATAAAGGTTTGGGTATTCCTTCTAAAAACTAAGGATCAGACACTAGAAAAATTCAAAACATGGAAAACTTTAGTGGAAAACCAAACTGATAAAAGAATTAAGGTATTAAGAACAGACAATGGATTGGAATTTTGTAATAGAGAATTTGATGCATACTGTAATTCACAAGGCATACTGAGGTATAAGACAGTTAGAAATACACCCCAACAAAATGGGGTGGCTGGAAGAATGAATAGGACCTTACTTGAAGAGGTTAGGTGCTTTTTCTTTACCTCAGGAATGCCTAAAACTTTTTGGGCTGAGGCCCTATTAACTGCATCTTATTTAATCAATAGAAGTCCTTCAACAGTCCTAAAATTCAAATGCCTTGAAGAACTATGGTCTGGTAAGAGAGTAAACTTTGAATACCTAAGAGTGTTTGGGTGCAAGGCATATGCTCACCAATCTGAAGGAAAGTTAGAACCCAGATCCAAAAAATGTGTGTAGGATATCAAGAAGGCACTAAGGGATATAGATTGTGGGATAGGCATTCAGGTGGAGTTAGGATAATTATTAGTAGAGATGTCATATTCAATGAATCTAAATTCCCTTGTAAGATAACAAACACAAGAATGTCTGTTGATAACAGAAATCTAGATGATCATACTATTATAGGAGATACTCAAATTCAGGTGGAGCAACCAGTTGTGGGAAATAACACATCTGGTGCTTCGACCACAGGTGAACCAGATTTGGGAAATGAGCCTTCTCCCATTGACCATACCTCTGATCTAAATTCTGATCAAGAGGAACAAACAGAAAACCCTGAGATTGAGGAGGAACAAACCAGTGTTCCTCAACAGAATCTTAGTGACTATCACCTAGCTAGGGAGAGGAGCAGAAGGGCAGTAAGACCACCCTCAAGATATGCATATTCAGATTTAGTTTACTGTGCCCTGGTTGCTGGGTATGAATTGAGGGATAGTGAGCCTTCTACTTTTGAGGAGGCTGTCAACTCTCAAGACAGTGTTAAATGGCAGCAAGCTATGGATGAAGAAATGTCATCCCTTGTTGCAAATAGGACTTGGGAACTTGTTCCTAGACCAAAGGATCAAAAATTAATACAATGTAAGTGGTTATACAAACTAAAAGAGGGTATGTCACCCTCTGAATCAATTAAGTACAAGGCAATGTTAGTTGCAAATGGTTTTACCTAGAGAGAGGGAATAGATTATAATGAAATATTCTCCCTAGTTGTCAAGTTCAAAACTATTCGTTTAATGCTAGTTGTTACTGTTAGAACGGGAGATGCTATGGCACACACCAAGAGGGGGGGTGAATTGGTATAATTAAAAATCTTGATAAAACGTTGAAATCCTTTTTGACCCAATTGAGGTTTTAGTGATTTAAAACATTAATCATATAAAATGAAATATGTAAGTTTACACAAATAAATATTTGAACCGAGTGAGGAATAATAAAATGCTTGGAAAGAAAAATATGTCAAAGAACACAAGCACAAGAAAACACAAGGATTTATAGTGGTTCGGCTTTACCAAGCCTAATCCACTACCTTAGCTCCTCACTAAGGATTTTTCAAACCATCCACTAAAAACCCCCTACTTAAACCAAGTAGGTCCTCTAGTCCAAGACTAGGAATTACAACCTCTTGCTTATACAAGCAAGCCCTCTAGCACTTAGCTAGGAAAAATAGCCACTTGCTTCAACGAGCAAGACTTCTAGCACAAAGCTAGGAAAATAACAACGATATAAATGAAAGAGAGAAGCTAAGAGTTAAAACTCTTAGTTACATGTTCTCTCACAATGAAAACAAGGCTTAATAATAAATTTACAATGATAGAATAACAAAGCCTTGGATAGAAAATATAACAGTGAAAGCACAAAGATTGTAAGCTTCGAGTAAAAATGATTTGAACTCTTTAGATCAACTCGTTCCCATCCATTAGCCATTTATTGATGCTCCATGAGTTGTATATATAGGCATCCATAAAGATTGATGAGAAATATAGCCGTTTGGAGCCGTTGGGATTTGAAAAAATAGTCGTTGGAACTTTCTGTGAAACACAATAGTCGACAGAAGAAAAGATTAGTTGACTATTTTTATATGTAAGACAAGAAATAGTCGACAGATAAAATGAATAGTCGACTATTTTATAACTGAAACAAGAAATAGTTGACAGGCAAAATGAATAGTCGACTATTTTATAACACAAAATTTAAATAGTCGACAGACACATTGGAATAGTCAACAGATGCTGAGATATGAAGAAATTTTTGAAATGTAAGAACAAAAATAGTCGACAGATCATAATGCATAGTCGACTATTTTTACTCAATAGTCGACAGTTGTTAAAATAGTCGACAGAAGCTTAAATAGTCGACAGAACATAAAAAATAGTCGACTATTTTGAGGCATAGTCAATAGAATTATTCATATAGTCGACTATTCTATAGAAAAACTTGAATTTTCAATATATCCTTATTCGATTCTTTTAAAAACTTATTTTCATTATCTTGGAAGCAAGTTGAGATTATCAAAAGTATATTTTGAAACAAATCGCTCTCAACAAGCAAGTTTTTCAAATCACTCTCAACCATACTCAAAATTTCTTCTATAAGATTTCATTTCTTGCTTCAAAACTTATATACTAAAAATTCATTTTCTTATATATAATCCACATCTACATGGTAGAAATTGATTTTCATATAATCATTTCTCAAAACCATTCATATAGACATTTATCAAAACCATTTCATTACCAAGAGATAGTTTTCTAAAATGAACACACTTTCAAAAACATGTTCTAGTTGGTCTTTTGCCTTAGAATTATTTTGACCAATGATTTCAAGGAGATTCTTTTTAGATCTTAAAACTTGTTTATGCTAATCTCCAACTAATATAAAAGATCATAGATCATTTTAACAAAGCACTTTGAAATTGATTTTTGTTTCCAAACCATATGCTTTGATTGAGAGAAAATAAAAACCATTTGAAAGTTTTCATCATCAAAACTAAACACAAGAGTAAAATATCAGTTACAGTTCATTTTGACTTAGAACTCGAACAACTAGATGTCAAGACTACCTTCCTGCATGGTGATTTGGAAGAACAGATCTATATGGTCCAGCCAGTGGAGTACACTGACCCCACTAAACCTCAGCATGTCTGTTTATTAAAGAAATCTTTGTATGACCTAAAACAGTCACCTAGACAATCGTATAAGAAATTTGACCAATTTGTGTCTGAAATTGGCTTTGTGAGAAGCCAATATGATAATTGCTTCTATTTCACCATTTCTGAAATTCCTATTTATTTGCTACTATATGTAGATGACATATTGTTAATTAGCAAATCCAAGTCTAAAATCAGTGAATTAAAGTCTATGTTAAATATGAAATTTGACATGAAAGACTTAAGGCATGCTAAGAAAATACTAGGAATGAAAATAGAAAGGAATAGAAGCAACTTCAGCTTAAAAATTCAGCAACAGGATTACTTGTTAAAGGCTGTGAAAAGATTTGGTATGAATAATTGTAAAGCTGTTTCAGTTCCCTTAGCTGGTCATTTTTTTGCTCTCTAAAGCTCAGTGTCCCACTACAAATTCTGAAATCATCAAAATGGAAAATATACCTTATGCAAATTCCATAGGAACCATTATGTATTCTATGATTAGTACCAGGCCTGACCTTGCTTATTCAATTTCCTTATTAAGTAGATAGATGTCAAACCCTGGGAAACCTCATTGGGACGCCTTGAAATATTTGTTTAGATATATAAATGGTTCAGTTGACATTGGCTTGTGTTATAAAAGAAGATATGATAATCTTGATCTAGTGGGGTATGTAGACTCAGATTTTGCAGGTGATAAAGACTCCAAGAAATCCACTACAGCTTACTTCTTCACAATATGAGGTAACTGCATCAGCTGGAAGTCACAATTGCAGCCCTTGGTTGCATTGTCTTCCATTGAAGCAGAGTATGTGGCAATCACTGATGCCTTTAAGGAAGCCACATGGCTTCAAGGCCTCCTGAAGGAAATTAACTTGCTTCAAAGTAAGGTGGTGGTGTTCTCGGATAGTCAAAGTGCTATCCATCTCTATAAAAATCCGGTATATCATGAGAGGTCCAAGCACATTGAGGTAAAGTTTCATTTTGTCCGGGAACTAATAGCAAATGGTATTGTGATGATTAAAAAGGTATCTACGAAAAAAAATCCAGCTGATGTGGGAACCAAGAACTTGACTGCAGCCAAGTTCAAGCTTTGCTTGAATCTGCTGCACATTGATGTTGGTTGATCCTTCAATTGACTAGAGCGATGATGGTAAGGAATGGAAGCATGCTGCACTATGTTCTGAGTATTGGGGTTCATTCTTCCCTTGATGCTTTAAGGTGGAGATTGTTATGGGTGAAGCATCAAAACGCTGTCGTCTTTTGGAGGGCATTTTTGGCAACCTCAGCAGTCCACGTGGACGGCTGATGGATGGCCATCTTGCAACCTAAAGGCGTCTTCTCTCTTATACCCGATGTCCCTTGATCGTCCTTGCTCTGCCCGCTGCCTCTCACGCTTGTCCTCTCTGCCTTTGCTGTTAATCATGTTGTACGATTAACTAAGGGCCATCGATGCTGCCTTTATCAACCTCAAATCCCAACCGCTCAAATCTCATATAAATGGTACAGTGCCTCGGGATGGTGATGGACACAGAAAGATAGAAGAAAGAAAAGAGAAAGAAGGGGATATTGCTTGGGTTAGGGTTTTCTTCGAGTAAGCTCTGTTTAATCTGTATAGATTACTTTTCTTATTGTAATCTCTGGTTCTTAGGTTTGCTTCTAATCTGTATTTGGTGATTGTGAGGCTGTTTTATTAGAAGAACCATTGATATACAGTTTACTTGTTCGTATTCTTATAACCCTACTCGATATAGTGCAGTGAGCTTTTCCTTATTGAGCTCAACGTGGACGTAGCCCATTTTGGGTGAACCACGGTAAATTTCTGGTGTCCTCATCTTACTTTCAGTTCATTTATTTTCTGTTAGGGCTTATGTGTTGGTTGCTTACGGCTTCTGCTATACTTCTTGTTCTACCGAATGTGTTTGGGATTCTGAAATAGTTGTTATTGTTGAGTCTTCCGCTAGGTCCAACACTTTGGAATTGTCTTCTTCCCTAAACCTGGAGAATGCTTTTGGACTTGCTCACTTGTGTTTTAACATTTGCCAATAGACAAGGAAAAAGATGCTAGTAGCAATTTTAAGTTATAAAACATAGCATGTTTTGAATCTATAATTGTTGGATACCCTTGATTGGAATTATTTTCCCCAATGTTGGCAATGAATATTTCTTTATTTCATATTTAACTTTGAATGCCCCTGAACCTACTATTAATTTTTAATTATACCCTACCATGCATTTGAAGTAATTTCATTTTCAAGGTTACACACATGGTATGCATGGTTATTTTAGTTGAATCTAGAATGGTTATGTTTGTGGTCATATTCTCATACTTCAGTTGAAGCTCCTCAGCACCAATTATATGTACATGAATACTAGTAGTGTTTTTATCCCATATTCTCGTGCTCTGTAATTTAATCTATCTCTAATACTATCAATTTTTGTTGTATCTAGTACGATGGATAGGAATTGGATGCAATTGGATGATAGACTTTCTGACCAGTATGTTAATGGAGTTGATAATTATTTGTGATACCAACATTGTTCGAGGTATGTATCCTAGCTGTAAGCAGGACAATAAGTTTGAATTTGTTTTTCCCTCATTGTCGAGCTATAAGTGAGACAATGGGTTTTGGATTTATTGTTCATTGTCGGGTTATACATGGGGCAATGAATATGGAGTTTTCCCCCAGTTGTCGTGTTATGAGTGAGACAGCAAGGTTGGGCTTATGCTTTCCCTGTTGTCGGGTTGTGAGCGGGACAAGAGGCCCAAGATCCTTTTACCCTCGCTGTTGGGCTGTATGCGAGGCAACGAGCTTGAATATGTTTTTTCCTCGTTGTTGGGCTGTAAGCGAGGCAACAGGTTTGAGTTCATTTTTCCCTCGTTGTCGGGTTGTAAGTGGGATAATAGGCTTGAGTTTGTTTTCACTCGTTACTGGGCTGTAAGTGGGGCACCGGGCTTGTATCTATTTTTTCCTCGTTATCAGGCTGTATACAGGGTAATGGGCTTGAGTTGGATTTTTCCCTCGTTACCGGGCTTTATGCGGGGTAACAGGCTTGAGTCTATTTTCTCCTTGTTGTTGGGCCATATGTGGGGTAAGGGGTTTGAGTTTGTTTTTTCCCTTTTTACCGGGCTGTATGCGGGGCAACGAGCTTGAGTCAAGTTTTTCCCTCGTTGCCGAGCTTTAAGCGGGACAACGGGCTTGAGTTTGTTTTTCCCTCATTGTCGCTCTTGAATTTGTTTTTATTTCTTGGAAGCAAAACATAGCAAACAAACTTTCATAAATTAATGCATAATGAAAACGCTGACAGTTTTTGAATGGTTTAGTAAATAAGTGAGTACATCCACTGTTTCATTTTAGGGTCTTATTGTTGCCTCTGATCATAAAATACACAGATCATGCACAATTTCAAACAGTTTAGTTTCTCGATCTTTAACATAGTCTCTCTTGAATGTATCTGAATTTTGCTCCCAGTTTTCTCTTTGAGGGCATCAATGGTAGCTAACCGCCTTCTCCTAAGGGCATGTCCTTTCATTGTTTGTCTTGGCAACAGATAAAATCTCTTTGCTCTTTTTCCCTTTTGTGGATGACACATAGCAAGTGCGTGCCTTCTTTTGATCCCATCGAACTTGTCCCACCCCTACGAGCGTGGGGAACTTCATCAACAAGTAGCAGGAGGACACTACAACCCTCATATCATTGAGTAGTGGGAGGCCCAAAACCATGTTGTATGCTGTTGAAGGGGCTTTAACCATGTCGAGTCATGCTTTGGGGGTCTATGCCCAATGTGATTAGTAACTGAATGGACCCTACCATTGGGACAGCCTCCCCGGTGAAGCTGTATAGGGGGGATTACACTTTCCTTAATCGATCATGAGATATATGCATTTTCTCAAACTAGTTCTAGTAGATCAGATTAATAGAACTGCTGTTATCCACCAAGATTCTACTAATGGGGTTGATGTACCAGGAAAGACGAGGCAGGTAAAGCAGAGCCGAGGAAGCAAAGAAGAACCCCTTGGCTAGGCCAAGGGGAAGGCCACTCGGCATAGCCGAGTGGACTGCCCCACTCGGCATGACCGAGTGGTCGAGGCCACTCGCACAACCGAGTGGCCAAGGCCACTCAGCAGCCCCCCCACTTGGTATAACACCGAGTGGGGTCCACTTAGCTAAGCTGAGAGATCCCCACTCGGGTGTGACCGAGTGAGGGGTCACCCGACACCCTGTCGGGTGACCCTTTGAGATGGACGATCTAATCCATTGCCGCCCTCTTGATTAGGCAGACGGGCCCTGAAATTTCTGAAATGGGCCTCGAGATTCTCGCCGAAAATATCGAGAGATCTCTCTCTCTCCTCCATTATAAATATAAGACCCGGCTTTCATCGCAAGGTACGCAATTTTGAGTAATTGAAGCACGATTTCCTCATTTTTCTCTTGAGATCTAATTTAAGCATCGGAGGGTTTGCGCGGGGACCCCCACCTGCACCCTAACGGTGCTCTCGTTTTGTAGGTCTCTCGTAACCATCAAGGCCTCTCATCACTATCAAGGTCTCTCGTCGTCCTCGAGGCCTCTCGTCACCATCGAGGCCTCTCGTCATCATCAAGGCCTCTCGTCATCATCTAGGTCTCTCGTCGTCCTCGAGGCCTCTCGTCACCATCGAGGCCTCTCGTCACCATCAAGTTCTCTCGTCACTATCGAGGCCTCTCGTCATCATCAAGGTCCTTCGTCGTCCTCGAGGCCTCTCGTCACCACCAAGGCCACTCGTCATCCTCGAGGTCTCTCGTCATCTTGAGGCCACCCGGTCATTTTAGGCCACCAGATCACTTTTGACCACAAGATCATTTTGAGGCCACCAGATCATCAGCCCACCAGATCACCAAACCATCAGATCATTAGTTCAGTGAGATTATCAGGCTTGGATCTCTATCAAATTCAATTGCTCTCATGACTCCCGAGACTCTTGCGTTTGTCCGTAATTACAAATAGATTGTTGTATTTTGGCAATAACAATTGGCACTGTTTGTGGGAAACGCAAGACAAAAAGTTAACTCAAGAATGGCAAACACTTAGGGACACTGACGAACTCTCTCTCAGGGCGTAGAAACACGCCTACCACCACGGAACTCTCAGCAACAGGGAGCACCTCCTCCCCCTCATAATGCTCAACCCGAAGGAGGTGATCGCTCTGTTTCCCCCAGCTCGCAGGTGGGGGACCAATCAGTCCCACCACCACTACTTATCGGCTCAAGGCCACCTCTTACTGATCAAGCCGGGACTTCACGACAGCCACCATGCACAATCCCATGGGAGGAGTATGAAGCATTGAGACAACAACACGTTGAGGGCATGCAAGCACTTTGAGACATGGCTGGTATCCTCCAAGGTATGATGCCTGTAGGGACGTTGCCCGATACTCTGAAAAAATTTATGCCACCCCCAGAACCTCAGCCTGAGGTGGGGGCTGATTCCAACCAAGAGACTACTCCCGATTCTCATTCTCGATCTACGCCTCGAAGGGAGGGAAGGCCTAGATCGCCACCACCAAGAAAGAACCCTCATTTCGTACCTTGAAGAAATGAAAACCCAAGAATGGAAAACAGAGCCAGAAGTCCTCAAAGGCGAAGGTATCATGAAACAGTGGCCAGTACACCAACAAGACATGACAATCAGATAACTGCAACCATGCGTGATGATATAAAAAGAGTAGGAGAAGAGGTGCTTGAGCGGAAAAAGTTAATCCCTGCAACAGAAGAGCACCAACGAAGAAAATGTCCTTTTACGATAGATATATTGGAGATACCGGTACCTTGAAAATTCAAAATGCCACAAATCACCCTCTACTCAAGAAAAGACGACCCATATGATCATGTTTAGAATTATGAGTCACTGATGATATTGCATGGATGGGACGACGACATAATGTGCCGAGCATTTTCCTTAACACTGTCAGGACATGCTCGAACATGGTTTAACAGCCTTCCAGAAGCCTCTATTTCCTCATTTGGGCATCTTAGGATAGAATTTACCAAAGCTTTTGTGATTAACAGTCAAAGGAAAAAGGATGCCACATATTTGTTCAGCATACGACAAGGGAATAAGGAATCCTTACGTCAATTTGTGGATAGATTTCATAATGCCACCCTTGAAGTCCCTGACTTGTCGCCCAAAGGGCAGTGTCTGCTATGCTCCAAGGGATGCGCCTTGCCTCTCTTCAAGAATCACTTTCTTTAGATCCTCCAACGTCCCTGGTTGATCTATTTGTCAGAGTAAACCAGTATATCCTCCACACTGAAATTATGAGGAATATGGCGGGGAATGAAGACAAGGAAAGGAAGAGAAAGGATCGTGAAGGGGAAGAAGTGTAACGACCCGTCAGAGGGTTTAGTATTTAATTAGAATTATTTAAATAATTGTTGAAGAATTTGATTAAGAGATTTTTCCATTTAATTATTTAATGTGGCAATTTAGAGATTTTGAAGGAAAAGAATAGCATTAAATTCTTTTTAATGTTAGAATTAAAGGAATTTGCCAAGGTGGCAATTTAGTAATTTTTAATTAAGAGAATAGCATTTAAAGAGCATTTAATTTTAGTTATTTAGTGTGGAAATTAAGTGCAAGGACTTGAGGGTCATTTAAGGATTTATTATTAGAATTTAATTATTAATTAAAGTTATTATGGTTAAGGGATTAAGATAATCCATAAGTGAGATAGTTTTTGTTTAAAGTCTCCTAGTTATAAGATATCCATATGTGAGATGGTTTTGGTTTAAAATCTCCTAGTTATATTAGGAGAAAGAATCCATGTTAGAAATGGAGTAGGATCTAGGATTTTTATATTGCATTTAATGGTAATTATTTATTGTGAAAATTAAATGCAAGGGCATGAAGGTAATTCTAGATTTTTATTATTATTTGAGAGTTTTAATAATAATTTTTGTATTATTATTAATTAAATGAGATTATGTATTTAAAGGAGAATGAGAATCCATGTACGAGATGGTTTTGATTTAAAGTCTCCTAGTTATATTAGGAGAAGGAATCCATGTTACAAAAGGAGTGGGATCTAGGGTTTTTATACCTTTATATATAGAGCCTATTAGCTTAGCTTTTCTTCACACCATGTAAAGAACCAAGAGGCCAAGAGATAGCAAAGGCTTGCTAGAGTCTTCTAGATCGCTCTAGGGTTCGATAAGAGAGTTTTATCAGGCAAGTATTCTTCCTGTAATCCCTTCCATTACAGGTTCATATTAGTTTTGATTTCAGATTTTTCCAGTTCTTCATTGTAGTTTTCTGATTTATATCATTAAGTAGAAACATATATATATATATATATGCGTATAACAGTGAAGTTATGAGCAAGTTCCATTAATCCTTATCCATTTTGGATTGCAAGTTCCATTAATCCTTATCCATTTTGGATTGCAAGTTCTAATATCCGGATACCTTGTATCGTATCTGGATATATCTAAAGTTCTTCGAGTACGATATCTGGATAGTTTGTTTATACATCCAGAAAGGTCAAGATAATATCCGGATGTCTCGCCTGATATCCGGATGCCTCCCTCAAAAGTTGAATTTTTCATTCGAATAGTCCCTAGTTATATCCGAGTGCATCAGTGAGATATCCAGATGACTAGAATCATATCTGGATGTCCTAGTCCATATCTGAATACTATCCAGCATATCCGAATAGCTTGTTCTTTGTGCTTCTAGTGTATCTGGATGACCAGAATCATATCCGGATGTCCTAGTTTCTATCAGAATATATTCCAGCATATCCAAACAGCTTCTTATTTGAGCGCCAGTGTATCCGGATGAGCCTTCTTCATATTCGAATGTCTTTCATCATATTCAGATATCCTTCCTGATATCCGGATGGCTTTTCCAGAAATCTAATTGAACTTCCAGAATAGTTTAATTAAGTTAAATTATTCAATAGCTTCCAGTAACGAGTTTATATGCCAGAATGTAACAACTTAATCATGCCCATACCATAAAACATAATTCGTTGAATCTTTGTATTCCAATAAATAGATGAAGATCATTTCATGTTCAGCATTATTTTACATAATCAGCATTATTTGGTGAGATTATGTGCATACATTTTGGTATGAGCATTGAGCATGACTTTATATGGAGCACTACATATCGTGTGCAAGCATTTATGTGAGCATTGCATTGCATTATGCGCGCTAGGTGGCTTGTCCGTAGGGATCCAATCAGTTTTAGTTTCAACTCAGTTTATGAGTTGCCCACCAGGAGGCCATCAGGGGGCTAGGGGCTTTGCCCACAGTATGTGCTTATAGTTTTTTTTTGTTTACAGGATTTAGATCAGTCAGGTATGTTTTATCAGATTATGTGGGCCTATGAGCCAAAGTTGCATACTTGCATTAGTTTACAGTTTATGTGCATTACACTTTTATGAATGCAATCAGACAGTGATTATACAGTACAAGTTCAATGAGTTATTTATCAGTATCGATATTCTTCGATTCAACTTCAGTTATTCTTTCCAGCTTATTACTTGCTGAGCTTTATAGCTCACCTTGTACTCTTCACCCCCCAGGTTCTAGTAGGAGAGTACCAGATATGGGGCCTAGTAGCAGTGATCTATAGTGTGTGTATGTGGAGCCGCTCAAGATAAAAGATGTCTGGGAGTCTGTTGAGTTTTGTAGGGTTTTGTCAGTTTAGATCTATTTAAATTTCAGTTGAGGGATTGTCCCTTAGTCAGAGTTTATGCTTTTCAGTTTGTATTGACTCAGAGATTTTATTCCAGTTGATTGAGATGTTTAGTCATGGTATCAGATTTTAGTTTATCAGTTAGTTTTATTTTATTTTTCTCGTAGCACCTCTTCTCGGGCAGTTCTAGGAGATGGGGTGTTACAAGAAGAGTCTATTCGACGACAAGAAAGGGTTAGAAGACCAGATGTATCTAAACCTCACTTTAATCATTATACATGGCTTTTATAGCCCCGATCAACTATATTAGTTGCAGTCGAGGGAGAAGGACTCCTTAAACTACCCCGCAGAGTTGACCGACCTATGGAAAAAAATCAAGAAGAGTATTGCAGATATCATCAAACTTGGGGACATTCCACCGATCACTGTAGAGAATTGAAGAACCAGATTGAGATGCTCATTCGTGAGGGGCACTTGCAAAGATATGTGAGAAACGAGGAAGAAGAAAACAAGGAACCCCGGCAAAGGGACGACAGGCATGATGGGCATGAAAGGTCAAACCCGAGGTAACAAGAGAGAGGAAGAGATTGTCGGTAAGATGCTCGTGTAGACAATGAACCAACTCAACAGGCCATTCACGTTATTTCAGGGGGGGAAACCCTAGGTGGGGACACATCAGCCTCCCGAAAGGCATACGCTCGTCAAGCTTACCAGGTTAACTCAGTGATGGAGGTAAGAGAGGATGAAGAGCCAATCACCTTTGCCCCAACTGATCGAGGAGATATAATACTCCCGCACGATGATCCCATGGTTATCTCAACAGTCGTGGCCAAGCACCCCATCAGCAGAATTTTAGTAGATAGCGGCAGCTCTGTCAACCTGATCTACTGGAACTGTTCTGAACAAATGCATTTATCTCATGATCGATTGAAAAAAGTATCCTCACCCCTGTATAGCTTTACTGGAGAAGCGATTCCAGTTGCAGGATCTATTCAATTACCTATCACGTTAGGTGAAGACCCCCAACGTGTAACTGATAGAGCGCATATTTTCATATTTTTTAGCCCTCATATTTAGTCTTTTTGCACGTTAGTTGTGTTATTTTATTCATCTTGATTTTGTTTTATTTTATTTTAAAGGAATTGAGCTTCACCCTATTTTATTTTATTTTAGACAGATTTGGGCTTCCTGGGTCAAGAGGAATTTTGGTGGCAAGAAGGGAAACAAGGAGATTGGAGTCAAAGAAGCAAAAGTGTGCTGACAAATTTGACCTTCTGTGCTTCTTTCAAATTTTTGGCCAAGTTATATTCCCAGAACGTGAATTATGTCTTCAGAGATATTGTAGAGGACTTCTTGGGATTTCTTTAATGGTATGGTTTGTCCAAATCCGATTTCGTTTGGGCTTCCAAACATCGCTTCAAAGTTGGGGCCGAAAAGTTGGGTCAAATTAGGAAAGCTGCACAGACGCTGAATCTTTAAAAGGCCATAACTTGGGCGTCTGATATCCAAATCAAGTGATTAAAAATCCCAAATTCATATAATCTTCCTTATCTACAATGTTTATGAAGGGAATGAAGTTCATAACACACGTTATCCTATTCGAAATCAGATGTGAATTTTCGGTAACCTAGGGTTTCCTCCCTAAGCTCTATTTAAGCACATTAAGAGGCCATTAGGGGGGGATTATTCTTTTCTGACGTGAACAGTAGCCAATTTTCATTTTCTCCATTGTTCTTGTCAAGATGGAAGGCTAAGGATTTTGTAACCGGTTGCATGCCATACTCCTTATCCGGTTTGAATCTTTAGACGTTTTTGTATATCTGTTTTCATCTTTAATCTTATGGTTTTGTTTCTTTGCTTCTTCTCAAGTGTGTATGTATTTTATGCGATCGTATGAATGCATGCATGATGCTTGGGTAGATTTGACTAATAGGATCGATTGGGGTATTGGTTTGCAAGAAACAACATAAACTTAGTGGGCGATTGTTCTTGTCAGTTTCAGATCTGTGTGCTAAAAAAAATTGAAACTTGTATATTGATTAAGAAGATCTTCTGTGATTTTTATATTTGTTTCAATTTAGTCTTCGGTAATTGTCAAGCATTTTTTTAGATCTGGGGATTAAAGATAAATAGGTTCTTTATATGGTAGATGATGATACCTGGGTAGGGAGGAAAGGTTGCAATTGGTTGCATCTCGGTTTTCTGTGTTCTTGTTTATTTTGTTTTCTATTTTTCATCAAACCCCCCCTCCGTTTAGTCTTGTTTTGACAGATCCGTTTGAGGTTCGTTGGGAGACGACTTTGGGTTGCACCCTTATTGCAAATCCGAATCATTATTCATCTAATCTATCGGTGTTCGACAGTTCCGACCAGATTTTTGCGCCGTTGCTGGGGAATCGTCAAAACTGTTTCTGTCATAACAGGATACTAATTTCTAACCCTTTTCCTTTTTCCTTCACTGATTTTCTTCTAATATTACTAACTTTCATTTTTTTTTCTTTTTCTGGTTTCTTTTTAGGTGATCAGTTGTGCGACACAATATAGAAGGTTTGCAAAATCGAAATCTGCCTTCAAGAGGAAACTTCCAAAATCAACCTACTCACCTAAGGAAAATTGGTTCTTTCTTTCACTTTTCTTTTCTTTTTTTATTTTTTTTATTTGTGTGTGTTTCCTTTTTATTTTCCTTGCCTTTTGAGTGGTTTTTGCATCAAAATAGTGGCATTTCCTAATTCGTTTGCACACTACCAGCAGCCAAAGTGACTATCTCGGTTTGGGCCGAAACTTGGTGTCCAAAGGAATGGGGGTGTGAGGAGAAATAGTCACTGCTTTGTGGTCAGGAGGGCATTTTTTGGCCAAATTCCAACGTTTAGACCACTTTTTGGGCCATTTTGGGTTTTTCAGTGGCAACTTTTGTGTGGTCTTTAGTGTTTTTTAGGTCCCTCAATGTTTTTGTGTTGAAATTTTGTGAAAAACTGCATAAAAGAAATCATCTTAGGGCTTCTTGATTGCTAGATTTTATGTTCTTTACGTTTTTGAGTTTTTGGTGTCTTTTAGGCCATTCTTTGTATTGTGATGTGTGCTTATTCTATGTGTCTTAGAGAGTCATTTTTGAGTGTGTTTTTGTGCCAAAAGTTTGTGCATGACCCGATCATCTACGGGAAAATTAATTGATTTGGATCTTGAGATTGAATTAACCCTTAGAAAGCAAAGGGCAGAACTTAGATTCAAGGCTTCTACTACTATTGTTGACTGTCATATACCATCTGAGCCTATTCCAGAACATATCAACATGGATGATAATGTAAACAATGGAAATGGAATTGGTAATGGTCATAATGGGCTTAATGGAAATAATGGAAACAATGAAAACCGTGGTCATTTAGATGGTAGAACCATTAGAGAGCTGGCTGCACCTGATGTGCATTACTAGCCTTTATGCATTCAGTACCCCTAGCTAGATGCCAACTTCGAACTTAAGTCTGGACTAATTCATTTGTTGCCTAAGTTCCATGGTCTTGCAGGAGAAGATCCACATAAACACCTGAAAGAGTTCCATGTTGTTTGCTCCACCATGCGGCCACAGGGAGTAGATGAAGAGCAAATCAAGCTGAGGGCCTTCCCATTTTCCTTAGATGGGGCCACCAAGGATTGGCTGTACTACTTGCCACCTGCCGCCATCACAAGTTAGGATGGGTTGAAAAGAGTATTTCTGGAAAAATTCTTCCCAGCCTCCAGAACAACAGCCATAAGGAAGGAGATTTGTGGCATCCGACAGCAAGGTGGAGAAACATTGCATGAATATTGGGAGCGGTTTAAGAAATTGTGTTCCAGCTGTCCACACCATCAAATAAGTGACCCGCTTCTAGTCCAATACTTCTATAAAGGATTAATACCAATGGACAAATATCTTGTGGATGCTGCAAGTGGAGGAGCACTATCTGAAAAGACCCCAATTGCTGCCCAGGAGCTGATATCCAAAATGGCCCAAAATGCACAGCAATTAGGCACAAGAATGAACACTCCTACAAGAGGCATCAATGAAATTAGTGCTGTAGCAACCAATGACCAGCAAAGAATAGAGAAAAAGTTGGAGGAGTTGGCTTCCATGGTTAGACAATTGGCATTGGAGAGGAAACAACTATAGCAATAGTTGTGTGGAATATGTTCCCTACCCTCTCACCCCACAGACCAATGTCCCCAACTACAAGAGAACACTGAATCTGTTGCTGGCATCTTCCCTGGTAGACCATTCCAGCAGCACAATCAACCTTTCCAGCAGCAGCCACAACATAAGTATGATCCATACTCAGCCACATATAATCCTGGATGGAGGGATCACCCAAATTTCAGATATGGAGGGTCTTCAAATCAACCTTTCCAGCAGCACAATCCATACTAGACTCACGACTTACAGCAGCAACAATTTCAGCAGCCACAAAGATTCAATCATCCTCAAGGTCCAAGTTCCAGCAACCATGCCCCACCCAGGCCAAATCAAACTATGCAGCCTGCACAACCACTGCCCAAATCGGAACCTAGCTTGGATGATCTTGTCAAGCAACTAGAAGCCAACACACTCCAATTCCAACAGAGAACAGAGACTACTATTCAAAATTTGGAGACACAAATTGGGCAGCTAGCTTCCAACATAAATGAGCTAAGGAGTCAAGGTTCTGGCCAAATACCCTCTCAACCTGTCACCAATCCAAGAAGTAATGTGAGTTCCATCACCCTTAGAAGCGGCAAAGAAGTAGCTAGTCCAACAAGTGAACAATCAGAAAATTAGAAAATCAGAAAGAAGATGCTGGTAGCAGAAAGCAAGATTAGCCCACTCCAATACAAGAAGGCATCCAACCCACCAGCAATGAATCCGAACAGAGAGAAGCTTCCATCAGCCAACCCCTGCCCTTCCCACATAGAGTCACCCAAAGCATGAAGAGGGTAGAAGCTGAATTAGATAAAGAAATTATGAAAACATTCCAGAAAGTTGAAGTCAACATCCCTCTCCTTGAAGCCATCAGACAGATCCGCAAGTATGCAAAATTTCTCAAAGATTTGTGTACGCACAAGAGGAGATTAAGAGGGAACGAACAGGTCAACCTTGGGAGGAATGTTTCAGCTCTCATACAACCTGCCATGCCAAGGAAGTGCAAAGATCCAGGGACATTTTCCATTCCTTGTACTATAGGAGACATGCAATTTAGTAATGCTTTGCTAGATTTAGGTGCATCCATTAATGTTATGCGTAACTCTATCTATGCTTTATTACAGTGTGGTCCTTTGAAGCCAACAGGAGTGGTTATCCAACTAGCTAATAGAAGCACAGCCTACCCCTCTCGAGTCTTAGAGGATGTCCTAGTTAAGGTTAAGGATTGTATATTCCCTACTGATTTTTATGTTATAAATATGGAAGATGACAATTTGCATGAACATGCACCTCTTATATTAGGTAGGCCATTTTTGAAAACTGCAAGGACTATCATCAATGTGCATAAGGGTACACTTTCCATGGAATTTGCTGGTAGCACCATTCATTTTAACATATTGATGCCATGAAATGTCCCTCTGAAGATCATTCCACTTTGCAAGTTAACTTGATTCAATTGTTGGTTGATGAAGCATGCACTAAGTCTTGTGATTTGATTGATGCATTCCCCACTATTCATGACCTTCCAGATTCCTTCATCTGTCCTGATTGTAGTAATGAGAGTGATCCATGTGATGCATGTTCTGAGATTACTGCATTTCTAGATAATCATGATTCTGAAGTTGAAAATGAGCATGCACATTCTGATCTTCATGGCTCCCCCTGGCTGCGCTTAACCTTGTGCATTTTATTTCAAACAAACACATACAAAATAAACAAAGAAGAAACAATCATGCAAGCACAAGGCGTTTATACTCGCCAGTGTACGAGTGTGCGCTGTAGCACAATTTAATTTTCTGGGTAAGTCCAGGTCGATTCACTGGGAGATCAAAATAGAAATAAAATGCGGCGAAAGATTTTTTATGTGCTAAATGGGTTTGTCAGACCAATTCAGCTAAATGATTTGCTTTTTTTCAAGAAGAAAATGGATGTTTGTGGATGGAAGGTAATCTTGGGACTAAGCAATTTATGTGCCAGCCCACTGATTTACCACAGAGATATCAAGATATTAACATCGACTGATTTAAATTGAGATTATGCAGTTAACTATATTTCAAAATGATGATAGCTCTAAGTTAAGCACTTTCCATACATGGCATGAGAAAGTCTAGATTAAGCAACTATCATAAGTCAAAATACATTTAACATACTTTGAGATTCTGTCGATAATCACAACTCAAGATAATGATCATTCTAAGTTAAGTACTCTCCATACATGGCATGAGAGAGTCTAGATTAAGTAATAACCATAAATTGGATCGCAATTTAATGAACATAGATCAATAACTCAGATTAATCGAATGAGTTTGGGTATGAAAACATTTCCATTTTAAGTAACCTCCATACATGGCATGGAGACTCTAATTTAGGCTTATGTTTCAACTCAAACCCAAAGATTCAATACACACACATTTCTCAATTCAAATAAGCATTCTGTTAATTCAATAGGAGTTCGGCTCTCTTGGGCAAGCAGTGGCACTGGACACAGTCCTCGCCTTGGCCCAAGCTTAAGCTTAGCCACACATCTCCAACTAAAAATTAAAGAGACAAGAAATAAAATGCTGGAATGTAAATACACAAATTAAAATTACAACAACATAAATAAACAGTTAAAGAACATTACAGAATGTAAAATGTATGAAAAGAAATTGCATAATGTAACTAACAGAAATGAAGAACACTGTATTAATGAAACAAAGTAAATGAACAACACTGCTGGAATGAAAGAAAAGAAAAACAGAATGTAAACAATGCTCTCTTCCCCTTATTCTAGCAGAAATGGCGGATGGGGTCTCTCCCTTCTGCTGAAGTCGACGATGAATATATATATGTACATATTCTGCAAATGTCCCTGGTCAAAGAAGAAATTACATCGCATGCCACCACATTCATTTACGCGTGCTCTGACAGAAGATCACATGGTGAAGCTGTTGTGCGCCTGCTAATTTCACAAGCTGGGCTTCCTTTTTAATTTCATGGGCTGCTTGGAGCTGGGCCTTCTTTAAATGGTGGAGCATGCGGCTTTAATTTAACATAGTGGGCCTCCAAAGATCAATGGTTGGGGTCAATTTAATTGGCATTTGTGGGCCTTCCTTTGCTTTGGACTTTGATGAGCCTCCAAGTCCACGCATGCTGCATCCAAATTAAGTGAACATATGTTATATGTTATATATTATATATGCGTATTACACATGCAATTATATCATAGTATATATATATTTATATAGTATTGCACATATATGTATTGAATATATATGTATTATACATTATATATTACATATATTATATATTATATAATATATATTATATTTACTTACTATTTTATTATTATTATATATATATTTGGGAAATCTACATATAGCCATGAAAGGCATATAAATATTCAATTAAATCCAATTTCAAGATCAAAATAAGGGTGGAAATATAATAAAATTTTAACATTTTTGAGCATCAACCACACCCCCCAACTTAAACATTGCTAGTCCTCTAGCAATCAGATTTTATATTGGCCAATTTTCATTCACAACATCAACATTAATGTTTAAATTTCAAATCTAAAACCAAAATGTATAAAACAAGAATAAGCTATTCTAACATGCAATTGACCATTCTTTGTCAGATTTTCGTCATGGGACACTCAATCGTAGAAAAAGCAATCAAATAAATTAGCACACCCGCATTACAACCTCTAAGTTTTGACTTCAAAATCTCTCAAGTGTACACTCCAAGAAAAAAAATGATCCCTCATGGCTACTCTCTAGGATGCACCGTAATAAGAGTAAATGCAAAACAAATTCAAATTGGTGTCATCCTAAAATGAAAAATGGACTTTAATGAAAGAAGATGGATTTTGACATAGCTTCATGATCAGAATAATGCACAAATGCACAACTTCAGATATTAAACAAAATTTCAATTCTAAAATTCAAATCTCAAGCTTTCATATGTCATAGGATCTAGAGGGATTGTATATCGGGTTGTAATGGCTTAGGGGTGGATGGGTAAACAAAGAAAAGGATAAAGAATTCAAAGAAATGTGCCCCGGGAAATATTCCTATCTAAGCAAATACTCATTTTTTTTCTTTTTTCTTTTTCTTTTTTTTTTAAATTTTTTTTCTATTTTTTTTTTTTTGAATTTGATGTTGACAAAAAAATGAATCAACACAATGAAAGCATACATCTTCTCATCAGCTTTTTATTGAATAGCTGCAAGTTTTTTTTTTTTTTCTTTTTTTTTCATCTTTTTTTTCTTTTCAATTTTTAGTACCAAGATAGACTATCTCCCGAACACATTAGGTAGGGTAATATTTATAGGGTTTTGGATAAAATGAGGGTAGTAAGAAAAAAAATAATTTAATTGGCTCAATGGGACTAAAAAGGGAAAATAATAGAAAAAAGAAATAGGTTAACAGGCTCAAATTTTCAACAAAAGAATTCCACTGTCACATCCTATTGACACACTTCCACTCAATCATCAAATTTTAGAATTTGAAACCAGTTTAATTCTTTCATTGACATTTTTGGCATTCAAAGCAAAGTAGTGTAATGAAACTATTGAAAAACATGAGAGGTAAGGAAAACTGCAACTAGAGTAAGTATTTATTCACTCAGAATGAACATTTAATAGGCTCAATTTCTCACACTAGGTAAACAGTCTCCACTTAAGTTGAGGAGTTATGCAATACATTAACCAATTAATTACTGTTTCAATAGATTTTATATCCGACAAACAAATTTCCAATCAAAGAACAATCTATGCATACAGATCACTCATTCTAAATACTATACATTCATGTGTTCAAATAAGAAATCATCACACTCATGCCTCAATTGCAAACTCAAATTAACTAACAGCATAAAAATCTAATACAATAGAATAAGCATCAATTAAGCACATTAAGTTCCCAATAGTAGAACAGTTAGATTATATATAGGAGTAAAAAAAAAAAGAGCAAAAAAATATTTTTTTCTCTTTCTTTTTAATTTTTTTTATTTTTAATTTTTATTTTTTTTTTAATTTTTTTTAATTTTTTTTTAATTTTGTTTATTTTTAATTGATGTATTTGGATGCTATAGGAAGCACATTCGAATTGATTCTTCATTTTTTTTCTTTTAATTAAAATTTTTTTATTTGATTTTTTTTTTTTGAGATTTATTTGAATGTTACGTGAATAACGTTTGAATGATTTTTGCAGATTTTTTTTTTAATTTTTATAGTTTTTTTAATTTTTTTATATAAATATTTTTATATTTTTTTTTATTTTTTTTAAGTAATTCATTTGCTAGAGGAATAACATTTGGATAGATTTTGGTAGTTTTTTTTTTCAATTTTTTTTTTTTTTAGCTTTTCAGATCATTCGAATGAATTTTAGTCCCATTCGAATGAATTTCACATTTTACTGTTCCTTACACAGCGATTTTCTCAGTCATTCGAATGCAACAGTGCTTTCATTCGAATGAATTTCAAGCATATTCAAATGAAAATGAGGACATTTGAATGGTTTTTCTTTTCCTGCACATTTTCTTCTTGTTTTCCTTGAGTCATTTGAATGTACAGCAACTCATTCGAATGACTTCCCAGACATTCAAATGTCCCTGCACACATTCGAATGACTGCCAAAATTTTTTTTTTTTAATTTTTTAATTTTTTTTTTAAAATTTTTTTTAAATTTTTTTTAAATTTTTTTTTTAAAAAAAAGAATTTAGACAGTTGAAACCGTATTCGAATGTTAGGAATGGATTCGGATGTAGGGTAGATTATTCGAATGAATTTGAGAGTATTCGAATGCGGGCTTCATGCTAGTCCCATAGCAATTAGATTTCATGCTAGCTAATTTTCATTCACAACATCAACATTAATATTTAAATTTCAAATCTGAAACCAAAATGTATAAAACAAGAATAAGCTATTCTAACATGCAATTGACCATTCTTTGTCAGATTTTCATCATGGGACACTCAATCATAGAAAAAGCAATCAAATAAATTAGCACACCCGCATTACAACCTCTAAGCTTTGACTTCAAAACCTCTCAGGTGTACACTCCAAGAAAAATGATCCCTCATGGCTACTCTCTAGGATGCACCATAATAAGAGTAAATGCAAAACAAATTCAAATTGGTGTCATCCTAAAATGAAAAATGGACTTTAATGAAAGAAAAAAGATTTTGACATAGCTTCATGATCGGAATAATGCACAAATGCACAACTTCAGATATTAAACAAAATTTCAATTCTAAAATTCAAATCTCAAGCTTCCATGTGTCAAAGGATGTAGAAGGATCGCATGAAGATTGTAACGCGGCTTAGGGGTGGATGGGTAAACAAAGAAAAAGATAAAGAATTAAAAGAAATGTGCCCTGGGAAATATTCCTATCTAAGCATATACTCATTTTTTTTTCTTTTTTCTTTTTTCTTTTTTCTCTTTTTTTTTTCTTAATATTTTTTTTTTTTGAATTTGATGTTGACAAAAAAATGAATCAACACAATGAAAGCATACATCTTCTCATCAGCTTTTTATTGAATAGCTGCAAGTTTTTTTTTTTTCTTTTTTTTTCATCTTTTTTTTCTTTTCAATTTTTAGTACCAAGATAGACTATCTCCCGAACACATTAGGTAGGGTAATATTTACAGGGTTATGGATAAAATGAGGGTAGTAAGAAAAAAAATAATTTAATTGGCTCAATGGGACTAAAAAGGGAAAATAATAGAAAAAAGAAATAGGTTAACAGGCTCAAATTTTCAACAAAAGAATTCCACTGTCACATCCTATTGACACACTTCCACTCAATAATCAAATTTTAGAATTTGAAACCAGTTTAATTCTTTCATTGACATTTTTGGCATTCAAAGCAAAGTAGTGTAATGAAGCTATTGAAAAACATGAGAGGTAAGGAAAACTGCAACTAGAGTAAGTATTTATTCACTCAGAATGAACATTTAATAGGCTCAATTTCTCACACTAGGTAAACAGTCTCCACTTAAGTTGAGGAGTTATGCAATGCATTAACCAATTAATTACTGTTTCAATAGATTTCATATCCGACAAACAAATTTCCAATCAAAGAACAATCTATGCATACAGATCACTCATTCTAAATACTATACATTCATGTGTTCAAATAAGAAATCATCACACTCATGCCTCAATTGCAAACTCAAATTAACTAACAACATAAAAATCTAATGCAATAGAATAAGCATCAATTAAGCACATTAAGTTCCCAATAGTAGAACAGTTAGATTATATATAGGAGTAAAAAAAAAAAGAGCAAAAGAATCAAAAAAAAAAAAAAAAATTCTCTTTCTTTTTAATTTTTTTTTATTTTTAATTTTTAATTTTTTTATTTTTAATTTTTTTAATATTTTTTTAATTTTGTTTATTTTTAATTGATGTATTTGGATGCTATAGGAAGCACATCCGAATTGATTCTTCATTTTTTTTTCTTTTTTTTTAATTAAAATATTTTTATTTGATTTTTTTTTAGATTTATTTGAATGTTACGTGAATAACGTTTGAATGATTTTTGCAGATTTTTATTTTAATTTTTATAGTTTTTTTTTATTTATTTATTTTTTTTATAAATATTTTTATTTTTATTTTTTTTTATTTTTTTAAGTAATTCATTTGCTACAGGAATAACATTTGGATTGATTTTGGCAGTTTTTTTTTTTTTTAGATCATTCGAATGAATTTTAGTCCCATTCGAATGAATTTCACATTTTACTGTTCCTTACACAGCGATTTTCTCAGTCATTCGAATGCAACAGTGCTTTCATTCGAATGAATTTCAAGCATATTCGAATGAAAATGAGGACATTCGAATGGTTTTTCTTTTCCTGCACATTTTCTTCTTGCTTTCCTTGAGTCATTCGAATGTATCAGCAACTCATTCGAATGACTTCCAAGACATTTGAATGTCTCTACACACATTCGAATGTCAGCCAAATTTTTTTTTTATTATTATTATTATTATTTTTTTGTATATAACACAAGCAGAAAAACACAAAATTAAACACTCAAATTGAGACACTAAAACATAATGGAAATATTTTTTTTTCTTTTTATTTATTATTATATAACACAAACAGAAACAAAAACACACAAACAAAAACTTGCATTCAAATGTTTTTATAACACAAACAGAAAGTCACACAAACAAAATTAAACAGAAACTATATATATATATATTTTTTATTATACATTTTTTTTTTAAAAAAAAACACGACCACACAATTAAACAAAATCAAAATATAGTCAATCATGCTCATGAGTAAACATGAAATAGGGTCACCATTTTTTTTTTTTTTAAATTATGATAACAAAAAAAAACAAATCAAACACACAGAGTCACATTTGGATGCTTGAGATGGATTCGAATGAAAGTCAGGTTATTCGAATGATCTTGAGGGTATTCGAATGCCGGCTGCAACTTTTAAAAGAAATGACAAACTCATTCGAATGAATTCAAATGAATTTTACCTTCATTCGAATGAATTTTAAACAGTAATCTCATTTGTGAAGGAATTTGGCCGGTCATTCGAATGCAACAGTACTTTCATTCGAATGAATTTTGGACATATTCGAATACAACAGAGACTATTCGAATGTTTTCTTGCTTTCTTTTTAACAGTTCACAGGTCATTCGAATGGTTTACAACACATTCGAATGACTAAGCTCATCCGGATACAGAATTTGAATAACAACAAATTTTTTTTTTTTCCAAAAACAAATCAAACAAACAACCACAGTTAAGCATGAATCAATTGTACCTCACCCTCCAACTTGAATTATGTATTGTCTTTAAACACAATAACACATAAAAAAAATTAGAAATACCTGGATGGTGAAATACCCTTAGACACAGTAAGAAGTTGAGATTTAGGAGTATCTGGTGTCTTCAATACAGAAAAGATCCATATGCTCATTGTGGATTTTAAAAACTGAAAAAGAAACATAAACTAGTGAATGTTAAAAGAGAAATGCCAAACTTACAAAAGAACTCTCTAACAACAAGCACACATCCAAATTAAAAAAACAACTACATGAAGGCAGAACTAATAGCCTTTTATTCTTATTATTTTCTTTCTATTGCTTTTTCCTCTTCTTCCAGTTAAGGATCAAATAAGTGGTTGCACTTCGAATCACAGTAATGATTACATGCTTTAAACCACTTATAACATTATTTTCAAAATGATGCAACTGGATTTTTCTTATAAAAGCACGACCATCTTTTGAAAATGTTTCATTCAGAGGTGTTGGATCTATTACATCAAAATGCGGCATATTAATTTGCACAAACACCTCACACATGTCTGGATAGACCTATGACATCTTGACATTTCAACTTCTGGATCTTATCCTCATCCTCTTCCTGGACTTCTTCTTCTACAATGGTATCACTGGACAAAAATTCCTCCCCAAGATATTGACCTATGGAATTTTGATTGGGTTGGGTTGGAAACTCACCAGGATCACTCATGCTCAAGGTCTCTGTTAACAAGGTCAATTGTTCTAAAATGTCACTTGTGGCCCTAGTGGTTTGTTCTTGAAGTTCGGCCAATTCGGCCACCTGTACATTAAATCTCATTTGACCTTCCATGAATTTCTGAAGGGTATCCTCTAAAGATTGCTCATCTTGAGGGTGGTACTCGTTGGATGTAAACCCTTGCTCTAACTCAAATTGGTGAGGTGGTGAAGGGAAGGGTTCATGAAGTTGAGAAACAGAATCATTGCTCCAAAAAGAATTCTGATTATCATACGAACTAGGGTAAGGGAAAAGACTTGGGTTGTAACTTGACACAAAAGAATCCTCCCCCTGACTCTGAATCTGGTTATAAGAAAACCTACGCTCATTGTCGTGTGATTGAAACTCAGATGGTTGCCCTTTCAGAAATCTTTTAAGAACAGGAATGGTAGGACAATCATCTGTTTGATGATTTGAAGACTCGCACACCAAACACCTAACCTCACTTAAATTTTGAAAATTTTGAAACTCCAACCACTCCACCTTTCGGGTTAAATAATTTAATGTGACACTAGGGTCGTCATTAAAATCATGGGGAGCCACAGGAAGTGTGGTGTGGGATGGAGTTGGTTGCCTAGGAAGGTTTGGGTAATCCTTAAAGGGTCTGAAAACAGTTTGCTCAATAGGATCATGATAACCAAAAGAATTTCCACACACAGACATGTAATCAAGATACTGAGACATATTTAAATAAGATCGTGAAAATGCAGATAAGAATTCTAACAATGAATCTTACCTAACCTATGTCTCATGTATTAATAACACAACAACAAAATTAACAGAAACTAAGTTACTGAATTTTTTTTCACAGCACTAATTCCATCACCGATCTCCCCGGCAACGGCGCCAAAATTTGGCTGCGCTTAACCTTGTGCATTTATTTCAAACAAACACATACAAAATAAACAAAGAAGAAACAAGCATGCAAGCACAAGGCGTTTATACTCGCCAGTGTACGAGTGTGCGCTGTAGCACAATTTAATTTTCTGGGTAAGTCCAGGTCGATTCACTGGGAGATCAAAACAGGAATGAAATGCGGCGAAAGATTTTTATGTGCTAAATGGGTTTGTCAGACCAATTCAGCTAAACGATTTGCTTTTTTTTCAAGAAGAAAATGGATGTTTGTGTATGGAAGGTAATCTTGGGACAAAGCAATTTATGTGCCAACCCACTGATTTACCAAAAAGATATCAAAATATTAACATCGACTGATTTAAATTAAGGATATGCGGTTAATTGTATCCCAAGATGATAATAGTTCTAAGTTAAGCACCCTCCATACATGGCATGAGAGAGTCTGGATTAAGAAACTATCATAGATTGAAATACAAATTAACACACATTTGAGATCCGATAAGTAACCACAACTCAAGGTCATGATAGATCTAGGTTAAGCACTCTCCATACATGGCATGAGAGAGTCTAGATTAAGAAATTATCATAAATTGGATCGCAGATTAATCATTCCAGCTTGAGTATGAAACCATTTCCAGTTTAAGTAACCTCCATACATGGCATGGAGACTCTAAGGTAGGCTTATGTTTCAACTCAAACCCAAAGATTCAATACACACACATTTCTCAATTCAAATAAGCACTCTGTTAATTCAATAGGAGTTCGGCTCTCTTGGGCAAGTAGTGGCACTGGACACAGTCCTCGCCTTGGCCCAAGCTTAAGCTTAGCCACACATCTCCAACTAAAAATTAAAGAGACAAGAAATAAAATGCTGGAATGTAAATACACAAATTAAAATTACAGCAGCATAAATAAACAGTTAAAGAACATTACAGAATGTAAAATGTATGAAAAAAATTGCATAATGTAACTAACAGAAATGAAGAACACTGTATTAATGAAACAAAGTAAATGAACAACACTGCTGGAATGAAAGAAAAGAAAAAAAACAAAATGTAAACAATGCTCTCTTCCCCTTATTCTAGCAGAAATGGCGGATGGGGTCTCCCCCTTTCTGAAGTCGACGATGAATATATACATGTACATATTCTGCAAATGGCCCTAGTCAAAGAACAAATTACATCGCATGCCACCACGTTCATTTACGCGTGCTCTGACAGAAGATCACATGGTGAAGCTCCTGTGCGCCTGCTGATTTCACGAGCTAGGCTTCCTTTTTAATTTCATGGGCTGCTTGGAGTTGGGCCTTCTTTAAATGGTGGAGCATGCGGCTTTAATTTAACATAGCGGGCCTCCAAAGATCAATGGTTGGGTTCAATTTAATTGGCATTTGTGGGCCTTCCTTTGCTTTGGATTTTGACGAGCCTCCAAGTCCACGCATGCTGCATCCAAATCAAGCGAACATATGTTATATGTTATATATTATATATGCTTTTATGGTATATTATAAGGCATGCACGCATGTATATGTATGGAATATATATATGTTTTATATTTTATATAAGTATTATATTTATATATGTTATAATATATTATAATATATTATATTATATATTTATTTTATTATTATTATTTTTTTATTATTATATATATATATTTGGGAAATCTACATATAACCATGAAAGGCATATAAATATTCAATTAAATCCAATTTCAAGGTCAAAATAAGGGTAGAAATATAATAAAATTTTGACATTTTTGAACATCAATCAGGCCACGTGCAGCAACCTTTAGCTGCCATCTGGCAACCAATTGGAGGGTAGCACGTGGCAACCATCAGCTGTCCTTTGATGGCGCCCGGTTGCTTTATCTAACCTTCTCAGTCTCTCTTGTCCGTCTGCTTTTATTCTGTTGGAATATTTTATATCGTGCTTGCATGATCTGATCCAAGCCATCCATCTATGCTTTATGAGACTTGATCCCAGCCCTTCATCGTCGCTATTTATCTTCACCTCGGGATATGGTCTGGGCAGACGTTTAAGGCGAAAGAGACAAAAATCAATCAAAGAGGAGAAGAGGGTTCGAGAAGAGAGATCCCCTTCGTCTCCGGCTTAGGGTTTTCTGGTTTGCTTCAGTTCTTCTCTTTCTTTCACTATAAATGTTTGTATAGCTTTATAGTTATATGGTTCAATAGGGTTTTTGCCTCTTAATCTGTTTTGAGTGATTATTGGGCAAGTTTTGTGTTTCTTGAACCACTATAAGTACAGAGAGATTAAGAGATTTCCTGTGGGTGTATTTTTTTATTCGATCATTAATGCAGTGAGCTCTCCATATCGGAGCTCAACGTGGACGTAGCCCTATTTGGGTGAACCACGGTAAAAATCTTGCTTGTCTCTTTTCGCTCTTACGTTTCTATTTTAAAGCTTTCCATTCCTTTGTTTCATCATGTGTTTGTGATTGAAAGCCTCTGATTATACCCTAAGGTTTGAGTATCAGTTCTCAACATATTCCATATGTTATCTCCTCAAATTAAATGTTACTTGGATTGTCATTGCATGATGATGACTTATATTGAGCATTGGAATTTTTCACCAAGATATGCGACAGGTTATCAAATTTATCTTTTTAAATTATTCATTTGAAATGCCCAATGTCCTGCCCAATGTTATCCTCTTGAGAACCCCAATCGCTTACCCAATGATATCCCTCCACTCGCTCTCTCTCAACTCCTCTGACAACCTATATACCCATCTCCCGCTGGCCACCTACAGTCCCTCACACGACTGTCCTCCCACTTGGCTATCATTTTGATGGACAGTGTCTGTCTCTCCCGATTTGGGCCGCCACCGAGGTCACCCTCACCCACCGTCTGTGTTTGTGTGTCACAACAGGCCTGTCGGCTCTCCCTCTAATTAATTACGTTGATTGGTATATCAATTAGTTGAGTTTCCAATAGCATAAGATGGTCAAAATTAAGGCCACTACCTTGGATTCTCCCACTAAACTGGTTGTATTGGTACCATATAGCCACAACCATATATGTTATGCCTAGATCGTACCATGACTGGAGGAGATGGATTAATTACATATGTAGGTATTGAAATCCCAAACATTTAGGGATGTGGAATTAATTCTTCGCATGTTGTGGACGTTGATCGTTAGTTTTTAATATATTTTGTCATTAATTAGATTTTGCTCGATATAAGGCACTTAGTGTGTATTTTAACCCCTATACTGGTGGTTTGCCAGATTTTTTCCAGACCATACACAGTAGGAGTGCGATTTTGTGCATCCCATTTAACGCGGGTAACTTTACTGGCTCCCCGTTAGTTTGGGGTCATTTTGGGGGTCTCTCCTGACCCCTTCGACCCACCTCATCTTTCTCTCCTCTCTCTCCCGCCTTCCTCATCATCTCTCTCCCTTACCCTTGCTCCCACCGCTGACTCTCTCGTCACTGCCCTTGCATCCTTGCTGCCTCGCGTTGCCTTGTTAGGTTGCCACTGTCGCTGCATCCTCACTAACTTGCGTCACTGCATCCTTCATTTCTGAGGTGGTCGATGAGGCGAGGCGGTGGTAAGAGGGTTGCTAGAGAAGAAGAGGAAAGAGGAGAGAGGAGAATAAATTATGGTTGCATACAAAAGAAAAAATATCATACCTAAGCAGGTGGAAATACTCCTACAATGGCAAGAATGGCCACTGAAGTTGGGTTGTGAAAACCAAACATTCATCACGGTTAATATCACAGCTCATTGACAATGTAAACAAGGACAATCGTCCCATATGGTGTACTTCACAAGTGTTTGGAGAAGCCTTGCTTCATCAAATGGGCTAACAAGATGGATATGGCATCTTAGCCTTTACGACCATTTACGCCCAAGATAGTAACTTTGTGATTACAATTGAACTACTCCCATCAGGGCACATAAGATTCATAAGTACACAAATGAACAATACACTATTTAAAAATATTGGACTAAGATGACAAAATTACCCATGCAATGGTCATTATTAATAAAAATTACATTAACTTTTTAACTATTGGGTACCCCTCCAAAAATAACAAAGCTATTATAGTGGAATAAATGGTTAAAGACAATTGCCGGGTTTTATTGGACATTTAAACTTGATGTCTGCTAATTAAACCCGGCCTGCGAATAGTCAGGCTTCATCGCCTTCTAAACCGTGGCATGGTAAACTTCCAATCAAGAGGATGCCCTCTTGAGCCTCAAACTGCGATTATGCCTAGGCGTCAACCTCCCAGGCTTCATCGGCCTATGAAGCCCGTGAAGACTGACATTTAGCGTGCGAAAAATCTTGGAAAGGCTTTATCATGCGATAAAGCCCGGGATGAAAGTGATTGGGGATAATCGGGTTATAAAGCCCAGCGTCGAGCTTAATCACGGGATAAAGCCCAGGATTTTGTCTCCCGATCGTCATCGCCCTACGATCACCACCCACTTATAACCATTTTACACAGATATGCATATACAACATAGGCATTTCAGCATAAAGTGTTTATTACATATCAGCATAATATACATATTACATGTGAGGAAAATACATATACTAGCATGTCTAATATGTCTATACAACTACATATTAATGTTACTAATAACATTAATACACTCAACTATCAACTACATTGCTATGTCTATACAAATACATCGCAACCTTTTTGCGGAGTGCATTCATATCATCTATTGTCTCATGTGTCACCCACTAATCCTCGGTGTGCCGCAAGATGTCCATAACGTACTTAATAACGTATACTTCGCATCTGTTCCTGTATTAGAAATAATCAAATTCAGTTAAACATTCAATGAAAACAATATTAAATTGACTCCAAAATAAATTAATTTAATGTAAATAACTTAAGTACCCATCAGGTTGCTGAGGTAGTGGGACCTTCCCCTGATTAAGAATCTCCATCGCTCATTTTTTGTATGAAGGCACAACTTTGGAGATAAGCTCATAATATCCATTGCGCGTAAGGAGAATGGGAAGGAGGCTAACCAATGGCTGTATGCCACTCACCCTGGCATGCCTGCTATCTGCTGACTTCGCAAGAGAGTCATATACAACAACTTTCTCCTTTTTCAGGCAAATATTAGCAAGGACCTAGTGAGAATTCCCTATCCTACATGGGAGAAACACCTGCATATAATATGACGTTAGATTTTGTAAGGGACTAAATCCATAAATAAGTTAAAATAACACCTACCAAGTCCACTGTCCACCAAGGGTGTTCATCATCAGCCTGGCCATGGATAAAATTCATCCAACTGTCTGGGACAATCGCCTTAGCAGGCACGAACCGCTTCCCGTGATATGTATTATCTCAGTGCACTACCATAAGTACCTAGATGGAATATATGATCATGGACAAAGTATAGATTTGACGAATTAAGGAGTAGCCTAAGATTTTTGTATAACACTCACAAATAGTGAAGTCGATATCAATGTGTAGTTGGTGTCATATACACTACTAGACTGCGTCTTCCTTATTCGTCGGAGGTAACACATATAACTGTCAATCTACGCCCCTTCTACCCAATTAGGCGATTCCGCTATAGAGCGAAAGTCTTGCGATAATAAATGGACGAGGTAACCTGTGTCACGCCTACAACAACCAAGAATTAAGGGTTAGACTATGCAGATGTAAATAGAATAACAATTCTAAAATGCTAAAGCCTTTGTATACGTACCCAATTTCTTCATTGGAGGGTATGTAATCAGCGTAGCCCTCGGGGGGTCATTCTCATCATCCTCATGTGGGTCCAAGTGATGATGCTCTAGTTTAACGGCTATGTACATCACCACCTCGACAACATCAATGGGTGATAGAGTGTAAGGAACTTCATCACCTATCCCCTCTAGCTCCAGCTGGTGTTCCATAACATCAGTCGCATTATCCAACACCCCGACTGCCCCACTAGCTGGGTGAGGAACAAGAACATCGTCCACTGTCTAGTACGATTTGAACTACGGCATTGTATCTGCATCCAATAGCAGAGCTATCTGATCATCGGTCCTATCCACTGCGACATCATCCCTTATCCGCTTGCGTTTGGTGGGATCGATGTATGGTGGCCGACGACAATGCGATTGCAATTGGTCTCACACAGTTTGTGCACCAACCCTAACCACCTCTTCTTGTAACTGTACAAAGACTAACCTTTCGATTATGGAATTGCAGACTAAATTGTAAAATGTAATACAACTGATATTCAAGCCTACTCTGGCTGGAGATGTCCGGTCATCCATTTCTTTATGAACTGGAGGTGTATGATGACCATCTGGTTCTTCATTATAACCACCGTCCACGTCAGTTGGGGAATGCACAACAGGCGGGACGTGTACATGGGTAAGCAGTGCTTGTAACACCCTGCCTTCCGAGGCATTAGTATATGCTAGGATTTTTTTTTTTTTTATTTACATCAAACATAAATCGACAGTAAATCCTCAACATAACATTTACTTGATAACACTCCCAAATATAACAAAGGAATGATACATTTATTTTACATAAGCGGAAGCAAGATCAGAACCTCAAAAACATAACTTATGTGGGTACATACATACCGTTCACCCAACATAGCATTACAAATAACATAAAACCTTAAACGATACATCCGAATAAAATATATTATTCTAGTCCCACATGGGACCCTCAGAATTTCCACCACGATCATGCCTCGACCACTTCTTTGCCCTTCCGGCCGCTTGCCTCACCTAGAACATGGAATATTCCAGGGACACAGTCCAATATTAGAAGATGAAATCTTATAAGTGAGGGTTAGATAAACATGAATGAATGATGCATGATGCATGGACATTTACAAATATATACCCATAATGTAACTTCCCAGGCCTCCCCAGCCCGGCTAGGAATCCTAGGCAAATCCCGAACCTCTGCGGGATAGACCTAACGTTATTCCCTCAACGCCCTAGGATAATTACGGCTACACTCTGAGGGTATCATCCCAACCCCATGCACAAGTTCAATATGACAAATAAATACCGTGTTGTGCATATATCACGTTTTTCCATGCAACAGAATATGAATGAAAAATGATCATAACATAGGAATATATCATGCATGGAAAGGAAATCATATCATATACGGGCTATAAGGACAAAACCACTCACCTTTTGCAGATATCGGGTTACCTCAGAAAACGTGAAACTTGCCTCGATTTGCGTGCCAATCTCGAATTTTGCACCAAAAGACTCACCTCACTTCCCAAAGCACCCTAGGCAAGATATTTACTTAAATCATCAATAAAACCTATTTTTTCTCAATTTTCTTGCCTTTTTCTCTATTTTTCTTTTATTTTTTCTCACTAATATTCCAAAATAAATACCTACACTTAATTTTTTTCAAATATTTTTACATAGGAAATTCTAAAATAATTTTCCAAGATATTTAAAAAAAATTGCACGAAAATCCAAGGCTGCACGCGCCCACATGCGCTGGCGCGTGATAGGGTGAGTGAGACTAGCGCGTGGGGCCCACGCGCCGGTCGTTTTCTCCGGCGAAGCCCATGCCGGAAAAATACGAAAGCCATGCCATTCGAAAGCCCATAAAGAATCGATCACCATGGTACCTGTTTGGGCTCCAAATGAGGTCCGAAAGCCGGCCAACGAAGCGATTGAACTCTCGGCCAGGCGGTCCGCCTAGGGTTCCGACGAGCTTCGATTACCCCCTCAAATCACGAGCAAAATGCTTGAAACTCTCCAGAAATAGCCTTCAACCTATGGGCAACAAAATACCTCAATCAATTCCTCTCAATTTGTTCAAAAAATGCATCGATTTGAAGCTCCAATTTTTAAAATTTTTGGCCTCTTCGTCCGCTATTTATAGGCGATAGGGAACCCCGATTTGCCTTCGGCCGCCTTGCCCAACACCCTAAACGCTTGCCCCTCCCCTGGATCGACCTCGATTTGTTCTCAAACGACCAAAAGATCGAGTTGCAGGTCGCGACATCGCGGCCTGCAATCTAGTCGGATTTTGTTTCAAAAATTCGACCACCTCGTGGCCCAACGACGGCACTCGAGTGGTCCTTAGTCTTCCTCGACCATTGCCCAACCCTTCCTCGTGCTCAAAACGGCCAGTCGGCGACCATGCGTGGGCTGGTCGGAATCCATGGCTATGGGTTTTCCAATTTTTGCATTTTCGCCCCTCAGTTTCATTTTTTTCCATTTTGACCCCTTTTTCTCATACCCCCAAACCTTCAATAATTGCCATTAGGTCCCTTAAGTTCTGTTCTTTCAACTTCATCTTTGCAACTTTTTCAAAAAAATGACATTTTGACCCCTCTCGGGCAATTTTGAAAAATTGCACTTTGGCCCGTTTCTTCGTTTTAGCTTTAAATCTACTCGTTTCTTCCTGAAACTTCTGAAGGGTTGTTCTATTCGACAAACCAAAGCTTCCCTTAGCTTCCGTTATGATTTCAGGAGTCTCCTATGAGAATTCGGTTTTACAGCTTAGACGGCAGCTGTATTTTAGCTGTACCAAAAATCGTACCTGATTCCATTTCTTTCGGTCCTAAAAATCACGCCTCGGTATGCTCGTTAAAGGCGTCCCTATTTCCTTAATTATTTAAGCTTTAAGGTACTCCCTTCGGCTGATTCGGTAAATTTTTTGAGCTTTTCTGATACCGAATTTCTCCGAATTTCTATTTTTCTTTTAAAATAATAACCCAAAGTTCTTGGGTATTATATTCTCGCCTCCTTAAAGAAATTTCGTCCTCGAAATTTTCGTATTCTTACCTACTAAAACATCAATATCGAACTAACAATCTTGTAAAAGCAACGACTTTTATCTCTTAGTCATGCATTATCATTTATACGTTTCTAAACACATCAATTGCATCTCTAACATAAGTAAGGTCTATCGGGTACATTTGGCTTTTGAACAGAATATCCCGTTGTAGCTCTCTTCCGTCGGCCACATACATCAAAAATAGCCAATAATATCACGAGTACAAACGTACTATTCAAAATCATCTCTTTATTTCACAATATTTTTGATAACCTTACATAGAAAATTACAAACATTTGCTACTTTCACACTATTTCCTCGAACAATAGGGGATATTTTGCCCTAATTGTATCCTCGAGCTCCTACGTAGCTTCTTCCTCAGTGTGATTTCTCCATTGGATCTTTACCAGCGGTATGACTTTATTTCTCAAGATTTGGTCACGCCGATCTAAGATTCGCTCGGGCGACTCTGGATAAGGCAAATCATCTCTTAATTCAATTGCTTCCACCCGAATTTCTTGGGTCGGGTCTTGAATATGTCTCTGAAGCTGAGACGCATGGAAGACATCATGGATGTTGGAAAGGCTAATTGGAAGTTCTAGATGATAAGCTAACGGTCCAACTCGTTCTTTAACAAGATAAGGTCCAATAAATCGAGGTCTCAATTTACCTTTCTTCTTTCCTCGAGTTGCTAAGTGTTGAGGCGATACTTTTAGGTATACAAGATCTCCTACCTCGAATTCCAAATCTCGCCTCCTTTTGTCCGCATAAGACTTTTGACGACTCTGTGCGGCTCTGATTCTCTCTTGGATCTTTCGAATCTTTTCTGTAGTCTGCTGAATGAACTCTGGTCCCAATATTTGCCTCTCTCCTACCTCAGTCCAACAGATAGGTGATCGACATTTTCTTCCATATAAAGCCTCATAGGGTGCCATTCCTATACTGCTATGGTAGCTGTTGTTATAAGCGAACTCTACTAAAGGTAGATGCTCCTCCCAATTACCCTCAAAATCTAAGGCACATGACCTCAGCATATCCTCTAACGTTTGAATGGTCCTTTCAGACTGTCCATCTGTCTACGGATGATAAGCTGTACTAAGGTTCAATTGCGTTCCCATGCACTCTTGCAAGCTTCCCCAAAATCTTGAGGTAAACCTTGGATCTCGATCGGAGACTATGCTTACTGGCGTGCCATGGAGCCTAATTATTTCACTAATATACTGCTTCGCAAATTTTTGTACCGACCTATCCATCCTTGTCGGGAAGAAGTGTGCTGACTTCGTTAGCCTATCTACGATGACCCAAATTGCATCGTTGCCTTTCTGACCCTTGGGAAACCCTGTCACAAAATCCATCGTGACATACTCCCATTTCCACTCTGAAATATCTAAGGGTCTCAGAAGTCCAGCTGGTCTCTAGTGCTCGATCTTAACCCTCTGGCACGTATCACATTATGCTACCTTCCTTGCCACACTTGTCTTCATTCCCGGCCACCAATAGACCTCTCGTAGATCTCTATACATCTTTGTAGCTCCTGGGTGTACTGTATAACGAGTTCTGTGGGCTTCGTTCAAAATTCTTAGCCTCAAATCCTTCAAGTTTGGCACGTAAATCCTGCCCCGAAACCTCAATATGCCATCATGCATTTCAAAATCAGATCTCTTAGGCTGGCCATGCTCGTCCACCCATAGACATAACCGTTTATCATCCACATATGCCTCTCGTATTTTGTTCATCAAATCTAGTTGAACTACCATGCCAGCGATAAGGATAGACGATTCCTTGGGCACTACACTCACCGTCAGATGGCTAAAAGCCTCTAACATTTTCCACTCACAAGCCATCATTTCGGCCATAGAGATAGGCACATTCCTACTTAGTGCGTCAGCCACCACATTGGCACGCCCTAAGTGATATCATATGGTTCAGTCGTAGTCCTTCAGAAACTCCATCCATCGTCGCTGCCTAAGGTTCAACTCCTTTTGCGAGAACACGTACTGTAGGCTCTTGTGGTCTGTGAACACCTCAAAGGTTTCACCATATAAATAATGTCTCCATAGCTTCAGAGCATATATCATGGCCGCCAATTCCAGATCATGAGTCGGGTAGTTTACTTCATGCCTCCTCAACTGTCGTGATCCATGCACGATCACTTTATCGTGTTGCATTAATACACAACCCAAACCTATCTTAGAGGCATCCGTATACACAACGAATCCTCCGGGCCCACCCGGCGTTGCTAAAATAGGTGCTATGGTTAATCTATCTTTAAGTTCTTGGAAACTTTCCTCACACTTAACAGTCCATTCGAACTTGACATCTTTTCGAATGAGCTTTGTCATCGACGTAGCTATCTTTGAAAATCCCTTTACCAATCTTCGATAGTAGCCTGCCAATCCTAAAAAGCTTCGTACCTCAGTTAGATTTGTTGGCTGCTTCCACCGCTGAACAGCCTCAATTTTTGTCGAATCTACCGAGATTCCTTCCTCAGAGATTACATGTCTAAGAAACGCAACTTGAGGTAGCCAGAACTCGCACTTCGAGAACTTGGCGTACAATTGATGCTTCCTGAGAGTTCCTAGTACCAACCTTAAGTGTTCTTCGTGATCGCTCTCATTTGAGGAATATATCAATATATCGTCTATGAAAACAATCACAAACTGATCTAGATATGGTCTGAACACCCTATTCATGAGATCCATAAATGCCGCTGGAGCATTCGTTAACCCAAATGGCATCACGAAATACTCAAAATGGCCATACCTTGACCGAAAAGCTATTTTCGGAATATCTTCCGGCTTAATCCTCAATTGGTAGTATCTAGACCTTAAGTCAATCTTTGAAAATATTTTCGCTCCTTTCAATTGGTCGAACAACTCATCGATCCTTGGAAGTGGATACTTATTCTTTATCGTGACTTTGTTCAACTGGCGATAGTCAGTACACATCCTTAAACTCCCATCCTTTTTCTTTACAAATAGCACAGGCGCACCCCACGGCGACGTGCTTGGCCTAATAAATCCTTTATCGGTCAGTTCTTGCAGCTGACTCCTCAACTCTCTCATTTCGGTCGGAGCCATTCGATATGGAGGAATCGATATCGGTTTGGTTCCTGGCACTAGTTCAATTGAGAACTCAATCTCCCGAGGTGGCGGTGGTCCTGGTAAGTCTTCCAGAAACACATCTTCGTAGTCTCGTACTATCCGCACCTCCTTGATCTTTGGTACTTCTTTTTCTTCCAAACGAGCATAGGCTATACATCCTTGAGCTCCTTGATTCATCAACTTCTCTGCCTTACCGGATGAAACTATGTTTCCATTTTTGGGGTCACCTTGTCCCCGAAATTTGACCCATTCCCCTTCGGGTTTCTTTATGGTCATTATTTTTCTTTGAAATCTATATTGGCGTCATATCTGGACAGGAAATCCATTCCTAGGATTACGTCGAAATCGTATACCTCTAGCAAAATTAGATTAACTTGAAATTGAGCATTACTTAAACTAATTTCGCATTCTTCTATCACTTTAGAAGACCTTTCACTCTTACCTAGGGGCGTCGAAATTACCATCGAAGATTCCATAGGTTTAGTTTCTACCCCTAAACTCCCAGCCAAAGCATAAGACATAAATGAATGCGTTGACCCAGGGTCTATCAATGCATGAATAGGGGTATCCAATATGAAGAGCGTACCTTGGACCACTATTGGATTGGTCCCCACATCTTCCTTGGTGAGGTTATAGACTCGTCCCTGACGAGTCCCACGAGCCTCTTCTACCCTTTCTGCTGGCCCATCAGCTTGTCCGAGTCTTGGCCTCTTCGGGCAGTTACTTGAGTAGTGCCCCGGTTGATTACACTGGAAACACACCACTTTTGACAGATCTCTCGTTGTAGGCGTTTCCTTTCTTTTGCGGTAATCCCTACTGATATGCCCTTGCTTTCCGCAGGAGTAGCAGACAGTCGTTCCTACTAAGCACTTTCTCCCATGATGGTTCTTTTTGCACTTAAAACAAGGCTTGCCACTTTGGGTATTTCTGTTTCTCGTTTTCTGCTCTGGATCCCTTTTTGCTTCCCCTGACCTGATCTGTTTCACCTGCAGAAGGTTCCTCTCTGTCGTTAAAGCTTTACTTAAAGCTTCTTCATACGATTCAATTGACCAGGTGCTCAGAGCCTGCAATAGATCTACTTTGAGTCCCGACATGAACTTCTGAGCCTTCTGCCATTCGTCGGCATCGTACATCGGCACATACTTAATGAGCTGATTAAACTTGGTGTCGTATTGAGCTACCGACATTTCTTCAGTTTGCTTCAGATTTGCAAACTCCCAGCTCTTCTCTTGCCTCCAGTTAAGAGGGAAGTACTTATCATTGAAGGCTTTCTTAAAGGCCTCCCAGACTGACGTTGGGGTCTCATCAGTTTCGGATCCATACCTCGAGCGGGCCCTTTGCAACGCTCGCTCTGCAGTCTGCCACCATTTCCCAGCTTCTTCTTCTAGCATGAAGGTGGCACAGTTTAACTTGTCCTCATCATTAAACTGGAGATGTCGAAACAGCTTTTCCATCTGCTCCAACCAATACTCATCCATACTGGGGTCATCGTTGGTTTTCCCTTTAAATATTGGTGGTCGTTGTCGTCTGTATTGTTCTAACACATTCTCAGTAGGTCTAGCTGGTTCTCCTCTCGTTGTGTGGGTCAAGAGGTTCTCTATAACTCTCTCAATACGATCCAAACGTCCTTTAGGAACTGTTGACTCTGTCACCGGCTCATCTGTCCTGATGCTACTACTGTAGCGGCGATTACCACTACTTCTTCCGTCTTCTATTCCCCGATTGGGACTAATAGGAGTCATATTTCTTTGTTGTCTCGTTGTTACCATCTGTAAAGACAAGACAAGACAAAAATCTCATTCCACGAGAATTTCTTTCAACAAGAAACTTCTTTTTATATATATAACATGATATATAACATCGTTTTATGAGAAACGTAAAGCACACATCTAAAACATTAGTATGCGAAGTAAATCATCCACGATTCTTTTTATGGGTTGGCTGGCTTCCAGACCCAAACATCATCGCTTATCGTGTCGTCCTCAGACTCGACCTCGGGTCCTTCGAGGTCATTGTGCTCAGTCACTCCTTCCTCTTCTTCATCGTCCGAGCTAAGGTAGCCGGACTCGGATGTTTCGTCTTCCTCTGGATCTTCATCTCCCTCCAGTTCACCTTCATCTTCGAGCATATTAAGGGCATGTTCACGGAACTGCTGGCAGTAGAAGAACAAAGATGCATAGTTGCCTTGGAGGTAAAGTCCTTCGGCCAGGTCTCTCCATACTCCTTCCATATGATTTATCAAGAAATTAACTTGAGCGGTCATTAGGGTTGGCCGAACGAAACTGCTTAGCGGTGCATCCCTTAAAATTCCTTCGAGGAGGTCCAAGCGTCCAAAAACATCTACCAGTATTGGCTCGTTATCAGCCCAACAGCTGATCCAATGCGTCACCCAGAACTGTTCAAGATAATCGTTTTCCATGTTGCATCAAGAAACCAGTTAGATTTTCTACTATTCACCGAGAACAGTAGCCATTTAGTGTTCTGTACAGGAATAGTGCACCAGGTAAGTTCCCAGGAAAGAGTGGTGGGTCACAATGGACACACTTAAGTACCAAATCTTTCCTTAGCCAGAACTAGCCTAAACATGCACATCCCAGTACATCACACTTAAGTCATAATCTCTAAAGCTAGATTATCAATCTCTTAATCTATAGATAAGGATTTCTTAATCTAAGTTATCTAATCATCAAGTTCATAAATTCCTAAAGATCTAACCTGATTCTCCAAATAAAAATTTGGCTCTGATACCAACTGTAACACCCCGCCTTCCGAGGCATTAGTATATGCTAGGATTTTTTTTTTTATTTACATCAAACATAAATCGACAATAAATCCTCAATATAACATTTACTTGATAACACTCCCAAATATAACAAAGGAATGATACATTTATTTTACATAAGCGGAAGCAAGATCAGAACCTCAAAAACATAACTTATGTGGGTACATACATACTGTTCACCCAACATAGCATTACAAATAACATAAAACCTTAAACGATACATCCGAATAAAATATATTATTCTAGTCCCACATGGGACCCTCATAATTTCCACCACGATCATGCCTCGACCACTTCTTTGCCCTTTCGGCCACTTGCCTCACCTGGAACATGGAATATTCCAGGGACACAGTCCAATATTAGAAGATGAAATCTTCTAAGTGAGGGTTAGATAAACATGAATGAATGATGCATGATGCATGGACATTTACAAATATATACCCATAATGTAACTTCCCAGGCCTCCCCAGCCCGGCTAGGAATCCTAGGCAAATCACGAACCTCTACGGGATAGACCTAACGTTATTCCCTCAACGCCCTAGGGGAATTACGGCTACACTCTGAGGGTATCATCCCAACCCCATGCACAAGTTCAATATGACAAATAAATACCGTGTTATGCATATATCACATTTTTCCATGCAACAGTATATGAATGAAAAATGATCATAACATTGGAATATATCATGCATGGAAAGGAAATCATATCATATACGGGCTATAAGGACAAAACCACTCACCTTTTGTAGATATCGGGTTACCTCAAAAAATGTGAATCTTGCCTCGATTTGCGTGCCAATCTTGAATTTCTCACCAAAAGACTCACCTCACTTCCCAAAGCACCCTAGGCAAGATATTTACTTAAATCATCAATAAAACCTATTTTTTCTCAATTTTCTTGCCTTTTTCTCTATTTTTCTTTTATTTTTTCTCACTAATATTCCAAAATAAATACCTACACTTAATATTTTTCAAATATTTTTACATAGGAAATTCTAAAATAATTTTCCAAGATATTTAAAAAAAATTACACGAAAATCCAAGGCTGCACGCGCCCACATGCGCTGGCGCGTGATAGGGTGAGTGAGACTAGCGCGTGGGGCCCACGCGCCGGTCGTTTTCTCCGGCGAAGCCCATGCCGGAAAAATACGAAAGCCATGCCATTCGAAAGCCCATAAAGAATCGATCACCATGGTATCTGTTTGGGCTCCAAAGGAGGTCCAAAAGCCGGCCAACGAAGCGATTAAACTCTCGGCCAGGCGGTCCGCCTAGGGTTCCGGCGAGCTTCGATTACCCCCTCAAATCACGAACAAAATGCTTGAAACTCTCCAGAAATAGCCTTCAACCTATGGGCAACAAAAGCCGTCTATCAATTCCTCTCAATTTGTTCGAAAAATGCATCTATTTGAAGCTCCAATTTTTAAAATTTTCGGCCTCTTCGTCCGCTATTTATAGGCGATGGGGAACCCTGATTTGCCTTCGGTCGCCTTACCCAACACCCTAAACGCTTGCCCCTCCCCTGGATCGACCTCGATCTGGTCTCAAACGACCAAAAGATCAAGTTGCAGGTCGCGACATCGCGGCCTGCAATCTGGTCGGATTTTGTTTCAAAAATCTGACCACCTCGTGGCCCAACGACGGCACTCGAGTGGTCCTTAGTCTTCCCCAACCATTGCCCAACCCTTCCTCGTGCTCAAAACAGCCGGTCGGCGACCGTGCGTGGGCTGGTCGGAATCCACGGCTATGGGTTTTCCAATTTTTGCATTTTCGCCCCTCAATTTCATTTTTTTCCATTTTGACCGCTTTTTCTCATACCCCCAAACCTTCGGTAATTTCCATTAGGTCCCTTAAGTTTTGTTCTTTCAACTTCATCTTTGCAACATTTTCAAAAAATGGCAATCGATCAGGTGTCATCAGTTGGAAATTCGTCCAGTGCTACATGAGGATGCCTCCTCATTTTCACATCGACACATTTAGGATTAACACTAGACTGTGCAACTGTAGCCCTTCACAGATTCCCCCCTACCATGTCATAGCCACATGTTTAGCCTGTCTCAAGCCCATATCACTTGTTTAGAGATCCATATACCTGAAACCCCAACACATTTCCGTATTCCCATCTCATGGTTGGCTTTCTTCTCGTAAGTCTAGCCCTCCATGACACTTACTTCACATGACCTCCAGGGGTTACTTGCCAACTCTTCCAATCAACCCTATATTTCGCATCGCTCAAGGTCACATTGGATCCATCACCCTAGTTTACTAGATCAACCATGATCAACTCTAGCCACAAACAAACGAAGATCCTTTAATAAGGAGTATCATCACACAACTTGCCATGATTCCATAAGTCCTCACTCAACATGGAACTCAGGCTTAGCCCGGACATAACTTACAATTTGCTCCAGGTTTTCGGTTTCTAATCGTCTTAATTGCAGATTGGTTACTCTCTACAGAGGGTCGTGGTCCCTCGTCATGAGCTAACCCAATGGCCAGCTTCCATCTACATCTGCATCAATAGTCCCTATCGTTAGACTCGTCACTAGTAGGCATCACATGTAGCATTATTCCATGCTAGAGTCATTCCTCGTTCCTTGGGTTCCACTCTCTTTAGACACCTGGAGACACCACATGGTCTCAACATGCGATGAACCATTTCATCATCACTTCACTGCCACAAAGGACTTAACCCCCACTTGGGTCTTTATGCACTTCGCCCAACTTGGCCCCCTGGTACTTACCCAGCTCACAATTCTCAACTACTCAACTGAGCTCACCTCTAACACTAAGCAACTGGTCACCACGACACACGTGACATGATTACTAATCGAGCTACCCTAGTTCCTTGGTCACCATAACCTTCACGGAAGATTTTTGATCCTATGAAACTTAGACCCTTACTCGACATAATTCTTATGGTGCTACTCTAGCTCCTCGACATCTGATCGTCACCTGCAGTTCACTATGTTACTCCGGTCAATGGACCACCTGCCCTAACTGTGAGCCAACCCACTAGTCCTCTACCACATGGTCCATAGCATCAGATCTGTCACCACAAGACTTGCACCCGTAACATTAGTGCTACATTGAAGCCTCTGCGAGTTACGATAGTCCCACCACCATCTAACGAAAGCCATCCTTATTGGGTTATCCTTGCCTTGTAACTTCAGGCTCACTCCATGAGCCTCATTCCTTAAGATTTCATATCTTTTACAACCTAAGAGCATTACAAACCAATCCAACTCTTGAGGCCTCATGGTCTTACCCCATGAGATCATACCTCACGTCTTTTCAACTAACATCTGAAAGATATATCTTTCCACAACAATGGATCCAAATCCATCTTAAATCACCTTGCCACCAAGATCATCTCAAAGCTTGAATATCCCAAGTTCCGGCACCCACCGTCTGGAGCACATATTATCACCCTCTAGGTGAGTCAAGACCTTATGTCTCCCTTACATACCCCTATAATCATTCAATCACTACACCTAGCTCGGCCTTCCAACATGCCTTGCTTGGGCTCCCCTTATAATACCCGAGAAATTCTAAAGGACTTAAGGGTAATTTATCTTGGGGAAAAACTAGAATTTAAGGATAAATTGAGGGTATAAGGGTAATTTATTACCATATGAATGACCGAATCAACTGCTGGGAGTGCCCTGGAGCCAAGACACCAAAGGAAAATGATATGGCCGTGATGAGTATTTCAAGGAATGATTTATAGTATCGAAAGAAATGAGATCGAAAACAGTTTTTGGTACAACTAAACTGCAATTGCCAATTAGGCTGCAATATCGAATTATTATAGACGACTTTCGAGGAGTCAATGGAACCTTGAGAGGGTTTTGGTTTTTCATGAGGAACAACCCTTTAGAGGTTTTAGGAAGAAATGAATGGGAGGGTTTTGGTTTTTCATGAGGAATAACCCTTTAGAGGTTTTAGGAAGAAATGAATGGGTTTAGGGCCAAAACGAAGATTCGGGCCTAAGTGCAATTTTTGGAAATTGCTAGAGGGAGGTCGAAACGATAATTTCTTGGAATCTTTGGGGGTCAAATGGATGTTTTATTACTTGAGGAACTAAAATGAAATTATGAAAAGTTGAGGGGCTTTGTGAAAATGGGCCAAAGTAAGAAAATCAAAGTTTGAGGGGCCAAAGTGTAATTTCAAGAAAGCTCCAAACAGCCATGGCTAACCAACCCATCAAATCACCAAAATCAGCTACAGGGAACCCATGAGGGTTGCTCAGGGATGACTTTTGATGAAGGTGTGGCCGACAACGACCAATGGGTTGGTCAAAAAAGCAAAAAAAAAAATGGCCGAAAGTGGCCAGATATTTGCATGCCTGCAACTCGATTTTTGGTTGACTTGGGTTGCTTTTAGGCTGACCTAGGGGAGGTGGAGACTCTTAAGGAAATGGGTCGAGTGGCCAAGGGCATTTGGATGCTCGAATTCGGCTATAAATAGCCATGACTTGACTGAAAATTTCAATGAGTTGAAGCTCCAAATTGATCTCGTTTTTGAATGAATTGGCATCCCAAAATAGAGGGATTTTGTTGCCCATGCCTTAAAGGTCATTTCTGGAGAGTTAGAGCCATGTTCGTGCTGGTTTGATGGTGTTTCGAGCTTCGCCAGAGATGGGTGGCAGAAGCCTTGGCCGAGCCTTTGGCCAGCTGGTCAGAGGTCTTCCCGTACTCCTTTGAGGCTCAAACTTGGCCATCATGATCGTGGTGGAGTAATCGACCGTCATCGAAAAAAATCTTGCCAGAGAAGATGACCGGCGGGTTCCAGTCACACGAGGTCTTTCACACGCCACCACTTGCCCTAATGCCTGTGGGCGCGTGCAGGCGCGTGGAGAATGGGAAAAATTGGGAAAAAATCTTGAAAAATCTAAAAAAATATGTTATGGAGGTCCGTACCAAAATATCTAGGTTTGAGATTCCTGATGTCTCTGTTTTAGCATCAAAGAGCATCATTTTGCGTGAAAACGCAACATTATGGTAAGTTCAGTATTTTCCCCTCAAAGTTCATAGTCTATTATGAATTATTGTGGAATTAGATTTGAGAAAATAGTATCGATGGTATTTATTGGGATTTTTAGAAGGAAAAATGGAAGAAAATGAAGGAAAATAGGAAGAAATTGGAATATTGAGATGTTTAGTGATTAAAAATTATTTTTATGGTTGAGGTGATCGAGATGATATGATTGGTGCGACTTTTGAGAGTTGGCAATAAAATCGAGGTCGGGAACACATATCGAGGCGGTGCGCTCTTTTCGAGATGTCTTCATCTTTTGGGGAAAGGTGAGTTGTCATATCCCATATGGTATGATTGTTTATTATGCACTATATTTACGAAAGATATGATTCATTTTGTCATATTGTATGGAAAGTCGTAATAATTACATGACACGATATTATTGCCATGGTAATATTTGTGCATGGGAATGGGATGCCGCCCTAGAGTATAGTCGTAATTCCCTTAGGGCAATGATGGAATAACGTTAGGCTTATCCTGTAGAGGTTTTGGATTTGCCTAGGATTTTGTGCCAAGCTGGTGGGCCTGGGAAGTTACATTAAGAGCAAATGTTGTTCATGTTATTGCATCATGCATGCATATATATGTTTTGGACCCTCACTAGAAGTTTTTTCTTCTAATGGGTTATGCCTTTAGAACATTCAACGTTCTAGTTGAGACTTGCAGTTTAGGTAAAAAGCAGGTTGAGATATGATAGCACGTGATGGCGTGGCTGATGGATTCAGCAGGAAGTTCTAAAAATTTGTCTATCCAAATATGTTTTAGCTTATGCTTTAATGAGTTGAGATATAACAATGTATTTATGTATTTTTGTATTGAGGATATGATGTTAATGTATGGTACGGATTCTTATACTGTCATAAAGTGAAATTGAGTATGTACCATATCAGGTTTGGATTTTAAGCTTCCATATTTATGATGATTACCTGTCTTAACTTATTGATTATTACTTTAGTATGTTGAGAAGGTAGATCGAGATTGTCGGGAACTGATTATATTGAAAAAAAAAAATTCCCAAAATTCCTAAGTTATTTAATGCTCGGAAAAAGTGGGGCGTTACATCCCTGACTTTGGAATCACAACCCGAGGCCTCTACATCACTCGCCACGCCCCTACACACTTAGCATCCGAAGTTGGCATTTCCTGTGCGTGCATAGCCCATGGATGTCCTATTAACACAACTCAGCATCACTACACTCAGACCACATAACCTATTCACACCCTTCATTAGGTGACCTCCTCATCACCCCAACAAGGATCTTGTGACCTTAGGCGTCATCCCCTGTAACACCCCCTTCTCTTAGAACTGTTTGAGAAGAGATGCTACGGGGAAACAAAATAAAAGTAACTGATAAACTGAAATCTGATACCATAAATGAACATCTCAATTAACTCTAACAAAAACTCTGAGTCAGTTAACTAAAAACCATAAACTCTGACTAAGGGGAAATCCCTCAACTAAAATATAAACTAATGCTAAACTAACAAACTCCCAGACATCTTTTGTTTTGAGCTGCTCCACGTACACACACTACTGACCACTGCTGTTAGGCCCCACATCTGGTTCTCCCCCGCTAGGACCTGGAATGGTGAAGAGTACAAGGTGAGCTACAAACCTCAACAAGTAATAAGGTGGAAAGAATAACTAAAGATGAATCAAAGAATATCGATACTGAAAAGAAATACTAACTGAATTGATACTAAGGAAAATAATATCCACTGAACAATGCACGAATAAAATATCAATGCACGTAATATGTAAACTAAATACAGGTAATGCAACTTTGGCCATAGGCCCATATAATGTGTAAAACATAGTTGCCTGACCTAAATCCTGCAAAAAAAAAAAAACTATAAGCACATACTGTGGGCAAAGCCCCTAGCCCCCTGGTCGACATCAGGCGACCAACTCATAAACTAAGCTGTAACTGAAACTGATACTGGTGGTATCCCCGCGGACAAGCCGCCTAACGTGCATAATGGAATGCTCATATAAATGCTAGCACACGATATGTACTGCTCCATATAAAATCATGCTCAATGCTCATACCATAATGTATGCATGTAACCTCACAGGAAAATGCTGATCATGTCATAATAAATGCTAAACATGTAATCTGATCTTCAATATATTGGAATACAAAGATTTTGTAATTTCTAAGTATGTGCGTGTTACATTTATCATAAATACCCAAAGACTCCAATATTGGGGATATTTATTATTTGGTGAAATAATAATTGGAGTTGGAGTTTCATTGATCAACAAAATTAATTTACAAAAGGAATCATTCGAATGTAAGGAGAACCATTCGAATGATGAGCAAGACATTCAGATACTGCTCAGGATATTCAGATGATAAACAAGGTATTCGGGTGCAAGGCGTAACACTGAGATGCATTCGAATGGGAAAGAAAAACATTCGAATGCTTTAGAATTTCATCCAGATAACAATACTGCCATTCGAATGACTCAAAAAATTCATTCGAATGAATTTGAAAGAATTCAAGCAATTTAACGAGAATAAGCAAGGCCATTCGAATGCAACAGTAACCCATTCGATTGAGATGAATGGACTGCACCAGGGTCATTCGAATGACAGAAATCTCATTCGAATGCTATAACAAAGACTATTCGGATCTTTCAAGGACTTATTCGAATGACTCACAAATTCATGCTATAACAAAGACTATTTGGATCTTTCAAGGACTCATTCAAATGATTCACAAATTCATTCGAATGAGTTTGGAAACTCTCAAACATTTGAACGGGCCAATTGCAACACATTCGAATGCAACAGTACCCCATTCGAATGAATGAATGGAATACACACGAGTCATTCAAATGATAGGGAAAACTCATTCGAATGCTAGACGATGCAAAACAAAAGCTTGCTAAGATCTTCAAGGACTCATTCGAATGACAAGAAAGCTCATTCGAATGACACACTCAAAACTTCAAGAACACATACGAATGATATGATAATGCTAAGAACTCATTCGGATAACACATGACTCATTCGAATGACATAGGACTCATTCAAGTGTCTAAATCATCATAAAAGTAAAACTTACGATAACATTGAGAACTCATTCGAATACCTCAAAACTCATTCGAATGACACAAGGCTCATTCAAATGTCTGAAATCACATACGACACGACTTACGATAACAGAGACCATATCTTCAATCAAAACTTAATATTACTACACCATTCCAGAAGAAATCTTGGGAGAACAATCCCAATTGATATAGAACAATATCAAGATGGATCAATTAATCATTTCTGAAAGAAAACGCTGTAAGAATTATGGATAGCTTATCATAACTCACTGGATACTGATTACCGCATGAATATATATATATATATATATATGCATGAACATACTGTTTGATTAAACTGGGTACCGAAACAAAGAGTCTTGGTATTCTTAGATCACTGAAAACATGGATCTTGAATTAAAAGATTACAAGAAAGCTACTTGCTCACGACTTTACTGAACACATGTGTAGATATGTAAATATGAAAACGTATCTGCTAATTGATACTGATAAAACTTGAATACCAGAACGAAAATATGGAATAACTGAGAACGAATGCTAACATACTCCTGTTAAAAAGGATTACAAGGAGAAGAACTTACCTTATGATCGATCGGATCAAACACTGCTGATGAAAATCAAAGACTATTGCGACTGATGAACTCTCTGTTCTTGGCTTACTACTCCGTCATGGCGTGAGGAGAAACTATGGCTAATGGTTATATATATATATATATATACCTTAAAGCCCTAGATCACACTCTTTCTTCAACTAGGACTCTTTCTCTTAATTCAATTTGGAAACTTCCAATCCAAATGATCCTCTCGTATGGATCATCTAATTTGTTAACCATATTAACTCTCATTAATTATTTAAGTTCTTATTTCTCAATTAAAAATTCTCTAAATTGCCACATTAAACATTTAGTTGGCAAAAATATTAAACTAAAAATTATTTAAATAATTAATTAACGTTAAATAAATTCTAAGCCCTCTGACGGGTCGTTACATCCACAACCCCAAGCATCACAATGTGGGTCTATTCATCTCTCATCTCCCGACCTTAGGCGTCTTGCTAGACCCCAAGCGTCACCACGAGAGTTTGATTGGCCCTTTATCCATCCATCACGTGAACGGTCTCTTGGCCCTCCACAACCTGGACTTCTAATCCAATGACTCTCACACGTATATCAACACATGCCCAACTTTGACATTCCCGATCTGGATTCCCCTAAATCACAACTCAACAGGCTAGGGATTTTTCATCTCATTCACACACCTGCTAGGGTCCATTTACCACACACCTATCCTTCCCTAGGATAGACCTCGTTTCATCGTGAAATCAGCTAGGGTCTACTCATACCCTAGGTACATCCCCTCCGGGATCGCCATAACGATATACTCGTATCGCATCACTTGCGTCCCACATGTATACATCACCCTCGACTCTTCTCGAAATACATCCGAATGCTACTTATGTCATGCCTACACTAGCTATGACATGCATATGCATTACATGCACACTCCACTCAGAGCCTCACTACAATTATTCTTACCCCCTTCTTGGGGCTCTCTGCCTAGCCCGCTGACGACTCATTTCCTTGAGCCTCTAGCTAACTTCCACTTTAGCTCACTCTATGTCAAGCACCGGAGCCTTATCACACCATTCCTAAGGGAAAAACTTTATTCCATCAATCATGCTTGGCCAATCCTTGACATAGGGACGCTCCACTAATCCCTTTCCCGGATTAGTTATGTCTCAGACTCTCCTTGCCTCTTCATGACTCAATTTCGTGTCCCCACACGAGCCTTAACACTTCAATCACAAGGAACTATCATCCTTCAAAAACTTCATATTCCCTAAATTCTCACATTCGGGTTCCTCTTGACACCAAAACCCATACTCGAGTTTTCGGTTCTTCATTTCCCGACCCGTATACCATTTATGGGCATATCTTTCAAACAATCATGGGCCTTCCCACCTCGAACCAGTCCTTAGGGTGTAATACCCAGTATTTAATATCAAGAGTGTTTTCAAAAATTATGGGGTCAAAATGGAAATTACTATAGTTTTGGGCCAAAGTGCAATATCCAAAACATGAACAAAAGGCGAGAACCTATGTCAAAGCAAGTCAAGGAGGGTAAAATTTCCCAAATAGGAGATATTTGACAAAACCAAGAGATTCATGAAGGTTTGAGGTCGAAAACATGGGATTAGGGGCATCTGGGCAAAAGTGCAGATTATGTAAATTGCCCGAGAGAGGTGAAATTGATGAGTTTTTTAGAAATTATTAAGGGAAATGAATAAATTGGAACTTGAGGGCAGTAGAGGAATTAACAAAAAGTCTAGGGGCATCATGGATAGGGGAGAAATGAGGTTAGAAAATAATCAAGTGGCAAAAGTGCAAAAAAAAAAAATGCAAGGTGTGAAACCGACCGGCCACCGGCCAGCCACCCTGAGGCATTGAGAAGCTCGCCTGGAGGCTCAGGGATAGCCATTGGCTAGAAAAAGCTGTGATGGAATCGGTTTTAATGGCAAAGGTGACCGCCGATTCGGTCGAATTTTTTAAAGGCCTTATCTCATGATTTAGGGTTATTCGATGGGATTAAAGGCTAGATTAAGGGCTTAAGGGATAAGAACAAGGGAGATTTTGTGGGATTTCGCGTTAGAAATGGGTATAAATAAGGGTTGGGGGCCGAGGGTTTCAAAAACAAAACGGCCAAAATTGCTCTTGTTCTTGCTAGAATCAAGGCTGGGGATAAGGGGCTTTTGTTCTTTGGGTTGTGGGAAGCATTTCTGGAGAATTTGGGAGGGATTGGCGTGCGTTTGATAGGGTTTCAGTGCCTTGGCCGGAAAGTTAGGCCTCGCTGGACCACGACCTGCAACAACCATTTAAGGCTTCTTCCGGTGACTATTTCGGCCGTTTGGGGGTTCCATCGAGGTCGCCTCATCAAGAGCTTCAAGGCCCTGCCATCATTTTGGCCATCAGAGCCCATCATCAACGACTGTGGCCAGAGAAGACAGCCCGCTCGTGTGCATGCACGGACTTCACCCTCACCCACGCACCAGCGCGTGAGGCCTAGGTTTTTCTTGAAATTAATTTTATAATTTTTGTAAAATTATTTTAGGAGGGTTTATGCAAAAATATTTGGAGAAATTAGGTATTTGGAGAAATTAGGTATTTGGTATTTATTATGAATTTTCGAAGGAAAGAAAGGTTTGAGAAATAGGAAAAAATAGAGAAAATTGTGGAAAAATAGAAATATTCATTTCTAAGGTCATAATGGTAAACAAGAGACGACTAGACTGTTTGAAAGAAAGATTGCACGTTTTTTAAGGTGCGACACACTTTTCGAGATGAAACTCGGTCTTTTCTGAATTAAGGTGAGTGGTTTGATTCTAGTCTTATCCTTGTTTGGAAGTGTGTTGGAGTGTGTATAGTGGGTTCAGATGAGCGATTTTACTCTCCTAAGCCTAAGTTACATGTGATTGAACTAGTTCCAGTGAGCAGTTATACCTTCAAGAAGTTGGGATGTTATGCATAGGCATTTTACTTATGTATTTGTGACATCGTGTGCATATTGAACATGTGATATATTGCATCAACTATTTTTATTTGTAAAAGAGTCAGTGCATGGTGTGTGATTTTCATATCATCGGGGTATTGGTTGACCCATTCCATAAGTTGGCATCTAATTCACTCCATAAGTTACATTCCAACCTTGATATTGAACAGCCTGCAAAGAGAAATTTTTTTTTTTTACTCTAAATACCTAAAATCACAAAGCACTACAAAAAAAATTGATTTTTTGTGGCAATTTTAAAAACTGCCACAAAACATGGTATTTTACGGTAATTTTTTTAAAATTTTGTAGTGGTTTTTCAAAACCGTTGCAAAATTCATTAAAACATTTAATTTTGAGGCAGTTTTTAAAAAATCGCTGCTAAATTTAAAAAATAATTAAATAATTTAAAAATAAAATTGAATTTCGTGACAATTTCTAAGAAACTGCTGTTAAATTCAAAAATAATTAAGTAATTAAAATTAAAATACATTTGAGTTCAAAATCGTCGTAAAATTCATTAAAAAATTGAATTTAGTAAAGGTTTTTGAGAAATTGTTGCTAAATTAAAAAATAATTCAATAATTTAAAATTAAAATTAAATTAACATTTGCGACAGGTTTTGAGAAATCGTCGGTAAATGTAAAAATAATTAAATAATTTAAAATTAAAATTAAATTAACATTTGCTGCGGTTTTTCAAAATTGACACAAAATTCATTAAAAATTTGAATTTTGCTTAAGAAAATAATAAAAAATTAAATTAATAAAAATAAATATAAAATCTTAAAAATAAATTTAAAATTTAATTTAAAAAAATAAAAAAATTAACAAAATTTTAATAATTTTTAAAAATATATAAAATCTTTTTTATTTTTTAATCAATTAATTTATTTAATTTAATTCAATTGATTTATTTTTAATTTATTCCTTTATTCTTTTAAAAAATAATAAATTAATTAATGTTTTTTTAATTTATATTAAAAATTATAAAATATAATTTTAAAAAATAGTGGTTGGATTAGTATATAATTTATATGCGCGGATATATAATAAGAAGGCTTGGCAGATCAGATGGTTTTCACGCGTGTATGCGCATTGGGGTGGTCCCGGGTTTGAAACTGAGAAAGGGGAAGGCTGAAAATTTAATTTCCAGCATCACCATGTGACAGGAAAACATGCGGCCATGTGGCTCACAGGGCCTAGGTGTGTGCCTGAACCCGCGCGCGGGCGATCAGGCATGCGACCTGGCCGCCCACGCTTGCGAGAAATTAAAATTTTAATTTTTTTTATTTTTGCAGCGGTTTCTGAAAAGAATTGTAGTTAAAATTAAAGATTTTAATTTTTTTTTAATTTTTACGACAGTTTTGAAACTACCACTAAATCACTTATTTTGTGACAGTTTAAAAATTGCTGCAAAAAAATATAATTTGCGGCGGTTACTCCAGCGGTTGCTAAAAACTACCACTAAATGCTCCGCGACGCCTAATTTAGTGACAGTTTTGAAAACCGCCGCTAAATGCAAATAAAAAACCTCTTGTAAATGCTGATTTTTTTGTAGTGAAGTATAATGTAAAAGTATATGATCTAACAATTGCGCACCATTAAATGTGGTGAGTAAGTGGGTGGGGTTTGGACAGGATTTACTGCAGCTTTTGCTGCTTGTGTTAAGGTTCCAATATGTTGTGCATTATTTTGCTTTGAGCTATTTCCTTTGCTTGACTTCATAGTTATCTGAGCATAAGAACAGTCTCGACAATTATATGCAAACATTTGATAGTACCAGAACATTAGAGATCGTTAACATACCTTGCATTTTTGGGTACTCATTTCTAATGGCCCCTTCTTACGAATTTTTCAAGAAGCTCCATTTCTTTTTGTGCACTGCAGATCCAAAATGTAACTAGATGATGTCTTTGTAGATTTGCCACACTTAGGAATGATTTGAACACTGCCTTGGGAAAGAATATTACTGCCACAACTTGTTCTCGATCTCAATATGGCAAGGTCGTTCAGTTGGTTTTTCAGCAACTTTGTTAAATGGCAGGTGCGTTCATCATCATCAACTACCAAATTTTCTAGTTTAGCAAATAAAGTATGCAATTGATCGTATCTTACCTGCTCAAGAGTGTTAACCCAACCATCGTAATTGATCTTCACCCTTGTATATGCTCTACGCACATCTCTCCTCCATCTCCTCAAGATATAACGGTCGGGAAGCAACGTCACACCATTTCGGATTCAAACTGATATAACATGTTTGCAAAGTATCCCTCGAAACTCGAACAAGTGACAACTGCAAACAATGTCACACTTCTCTCCATCAAACATAATCGTATATCTCTTTCTCTTAATTCTTTCATTACATTTCATGACTTCTTCCACTTCGTACGTAGTTCCAAGACATGCAACATCGGTAGAGATAATATCACAATACATTTTTCCAGTTAGCACATCTTGGAATTCTTGAAATTTTGAGATTGTGTATATCTCCTGGAATTGTTTCTCCATACTATGCCAAGTTGCACATGGTATCATCTGAGTAAGACTTAAAATCTGCCAGGAACTCTTTTTCAACTTTACACCTTAAAGGCCGATCATTCTATTCTATAAATAGCTTCAACGAGGTTTTCGATGTCACGTATCCGTCAAAGAATGCATTCATACTCTTACTCATTTGTGCTATTGACATCCCAACCCAGAAGCTCGTTCTAAAAAAATAAGGTACCCAACGGCCTCTTTCTCTTAAAAGCCCGACAACCAATCATTGTCATGCAATGTGTACATATTAATCAATGAACACCAACCCCGTTCAAATTCTTCTAGACATTGAGACTCGAAGACCACTTCGTGCACAACCAAGGTTAGTGAATCCTTATGAGTGTGCCACCCAAGTTTTTCAAGCAACTTCTTCAGTATGTGCCATAAACACCATCTTTGCCTCGTGTTCGGGAAAACAACTTCAATGGCATTCTACATAGCCCTATCTTGATCAGTTATTAGACCAATGGGGGCCTAACCATCCATACACTCAAGCCAAGTCCGAAACAACCAAATGAAAGTCTAAGTATCCTCACTGGATATACTAAACCACATCCAAGCAACGTCGACTATCCGTGATGATTCACACCAAAAAAAGGGGCAAAAGGCATGTCATACTTATTCGTCAAGTACGTGGTATCGAATGTCACAATATTGTAGAATTCCTTATATGTGTGTCTTAACTTATTATCGACTAAAAATACGTTCCTTAGTTGACCCTCATCATCCAAATCAATAATGAAGAAAAACCTAGGACACTGACCTTGCATTTTTTAAAAGTAGGCTTGTATCACAGCTGCATCTCCCTCCCCAAGTCTTAATCGCCTAACCTTATCAATATAGTTTCTGCAGTCCTTCTCGACAAAAGATAGATTCTCATATCCACCAATTTCAATGACAGATGAGTTGTAACTTTTGTGCATCAGAATACCAGCTATGTCGTTTACTTCATGCTTTCATTTCACATGTTCACTCAATTGTTGATTACATCGATACAACCTAGATTTTGAACGACTTGTTTTGTGATTATGCTCCAAAATAACTTTGGTAACAAGTCATGTTCCTGTTAAATCTGTGGCAGCTGTCAACTTAGCTAAACACCTAGTTTCAATGGTTGGTTGAGGCTTCAAAGAAATCATTCTATCACTAGTTCTTCGGCCTTCTCGACTATAAGAAAAAGTCACATATCTCAACAACCCATCATCAACCTTCCTTGAATTTCGTTTTCTAACAGGGAACCCAACACTATAAGCATATCTTTTGTAAAATTCAAAAACCTCGTTATGGTCCCTAAACTTCATCCCAACCGTAGGCACAATATCACAGGCGTTTGATGTGCATTCATTGTCCTCCCCAGCTTCAATCTCATCGTTGGCAACTATCGCATTCTCTTCATTGGATGATTCAGAAATGAAGCAGACCCATTAGTAATTGAATTACTTAAAGTCTGATCGGGCTTCATTGTTGGATAAGGTCGATCAAGCTTGATCGTTGTATGAAGTCTGATTGGCCTTCATCTTCATCGTTGGACTTAATCCAGATCAAACTCAAGAGTCAGACTTTGGATAAAGTTCGATCAGGCTAGCTAATCGGACTTTATACATCAAACTTCATCTTAACGATGAAAATGAAAACTGAAATAAATTCACCTTTCTCCCTTCATCCAATGATGAAGTCCCATTAGATGAAGAGAGAAAGATGAATCTAATCAGATTAGTACATAAATATCAAAATTTTAAACCAACCAAGCTTACTTTAGTCTGAACCATACAATGTCACTTAGACATTGGACATTGTGAGGCTGGTACTGTATACCGAATTTGGAGAGTTTGACTGACCATGCGATCATCCTTCTTGAGAGCTCTAACTTCTGAAGCACCTGTCAAATTGGTTGATTGGTTAAAACTGTGATCTAGTGGCTCTGGAAATATGACCTAAGCTTTCGGGTTGCCGTCACTAGTGCTAGTGTTAGCTTTTCGATCTTTTAGTAATGCAACTCGGCTCCCTGGAAGGTTCTGCTAACAAAGTATACTGGCCATTGTGACTTGCCTTCTTCCCTGACTAATACTGCATTAAGGACATTATCAGTGACAAAGAGGTAGAGTAAGAGCTCCTCCATAGGTTTTAGCTTTGAAAGAACGGGGGGGCTGCTAAGAGACCCTTGAGCTCTTGGAAGGTAGCTTCACATTGTTTTGTCCACTGGAATTATGTTGGCTTTTTCAGGCATTAGAAGAATGGCCTTTCCGATTTGCTAACCTTGAGAGAAAGCGGGATAGTGCTGTTACCCAACCTATTAATTGTTGGACCTCCTTTGCATTGGTGGGGCTATGCATCTCAAGAATGGCCTTGCATTTGTCTGGGTTAGCCTCGATCCCCCGACTGGTTAACATGAAGCCGAGGAATTTACCAGCTTATATCCTGAAAGCGCATTTGTCTAAATTTAGCCTCATGTTGTGTTGTCGGAGTTGGACGAAGATTCGGACAAGTCCGAGCAGTGCTCTTGATTTTCTGACATCTTGGCCACCATGTCATCCATGTATACTTCGATGTTTTGATTGATCTGCTTAGCGAACCCCTTGTTCATCAGTCGATGATATGTTGCGCTCGCATTTTTCAACCCAAATGGCATTACCCAGTACAAAAGTTGGCATTTTCTATGATGAATGTTGTTTTCTCCTCATCTCTAGGGTGCATTCAGATCTAGTTGTAGTCGGAGAAAGCATCCATGTGATGAATCACACGATAGGTCTATGATTCAAATATAAAGGCTCTAGTTTTAATGATGAAAACATCTCTTACTTTTGCAAAATCTCCTCTATTAAAAGCGACTTGTGATATCAAAATCAAAAGGTTGTAAAAGTCGTTAGGCATTTCATTCCGAAAAAAAACTTGTGTTTCAAATTTCAGTAGGCTATCTGTCAACTGATCAATATGACCTGTCGACTGTTTTTTAAATATTGGATCAGCTATCGACCAATGGTTTTTCATCTGTCAACCGACAGAATGAGTGTCAATTAAAAGACCTTTATCTGTCGACTGATCCTTTGTACTAACCTTCATCTGTCAACTGGCAGTATTGGTCTTCTAAAGGATGGCTTCATCTATCAACCGATGTTTAAACATCTGTCGATTGATCTTATATTCTTATATCTTCCCAAGGAACTGTTGACCGATGCTCTTGCATCTGTCGACCGACAGAATGCAAATTCTTGATGCTTCTTATGCGAGCAAGCCATCTGTCGACCGATGCCTATGCATCTGTCGATCGGCAGAATGCTTACACAAGGAACTGTCGACAGACTTAAATGATCTGTCGATCGGATTTTGAATTTTTACTAATCTATCAACTGATGCCTTTCATCTGTCGACTGTTTGCTTCGCAGAGACATATAACAACTAGTTCAGCTTTTTCTCTCAAGTGCTCTCTCCACGAACAACGGCTTGACTCAAGCATGGGCATTTAAGAGGCTATAAATACAAGCCTTTTGAAGATTTCAAATCTCTCAAAGCAATCAATCTACAAACTCCCAAGTGCTAAAATCGTTGTTGTGCTTCATTAGTAAAGTTGTTCTCCTTTCAAGGAATTGCATTTATCTTGTGTAATTCTTTGAGAGAACTTGTAAATGAGAATATTGTTTCTCAGATCCTCTCGTATTGTTACAATTTGCATTATCCTAGTGTGTGTTGCGAGAGGGCTTACTATGTTTGTAAGAGGTGCCTAGAGGGCTTGCTTGTTCAAGCAAGAGGTTTGTATCTTCTTAGCTTAGTGCTAGAGTGTGACACCCGTAACTTACTTACATGCTTAATGATAATAATATTCATATAAAAATATCCGGAGCTTAAAACCAATACCATACTTCCTTTAAATCAAATAAAATTCCAAGACATGCTTTATGGCATACATATAGGAAAAGATCAGAGTTCAACCCCTAAAAACATTGTTTTCAAAAGGAAACTAAACTTAAATTCTTGAAAAATCCTTTTTAAACAAGCCACCACGCTCCACGCCCATGTCCCGATCTCCTTATTCATGCTCACCTAGGGGGGGGAAACATAAAGGGGACGAGATTCTTGCGAGTCTCAGTAAGTACAAGAGAACCATCATATGTATTTAAGCAAGTCATGACATAACATAACATAACATATCATATGGAGACACGAGAGGTTCCACCAACTTGTAGGGGTAAGAACCCTCGCGCGTAGCGCTACCGAGCTCCGGTCCCAAAACTTGCGTGAACATAACATAACATGAGGGACCACATAACATAATTCATAGTCTTGCTTAAACATCATAAATAGTTCATAATGTACTTACCTTAACTTGGTTTGATGAGATTTGAACGTTGAAGGCTTCACCTTTACAAAAAGCTCGAAGCACTCCCGTCTAGCACGAATTTATCCCAACTTAGAAATGAGGAAACCCTTGGCCATGAGTCCTATTTATAGGCTTGAAAACTTGGCCACCAAGTAAGTCACAATCATTTCAAATCTTCTAAAATATTCTCTAATCATTCCAATTCTTCTAAAATATTCTCTAATCATTCCAAATCTTTTTAGATTTTTCTGCAATCATTCTTATCTGAATCAAATCTTATCCAAATAAGATCTTATCAAATCTTATCCAAATCAAATCAAATCTTATCCAAACAAGATCTTATCAAATCTTATCCAAACCAAATTAAATCTTATCCTGAAAGTCATCATGAGGCTTAACCTTTATTTCTAAAATCATTATGAACCTTTATCTTATCTCTAAAGTCATCATGAGCCTTCATCTTATTTCTAACGTCATCATGAGGCTTCATCATTATCTCTAAAATCATTTATGAGGCTTTTTCTTGAATCTCCCAAATGCCCTTAGTAAAAAGGTTTCAAGAATTACACTTTGGCCTAAACTTTTCAGGTAATTGCACTTAGACCCTTTCCAACTTAGTCCCTAAGCCAATTTTTAATTGCATTTTAGTCCCCGAAGAAATGGCTAATTACACTAACACCCCTGAATTTTAGGTAAATTACACTTTTACCCGAACTTCAATATTTACGATTTTGCCACTGGCTCAAGAACTGAACCTTTGTCTCAAGGCTTCTATAATCCCTTGAAATGACATATTTCTTCAAGTATTAGAAGCTAAAAAAAAATCCCAAATATTACATTATATTTCAGTCTAAAAATCTCGGGTGTTACATAGAGGGCCTACCCAGTGTGGTAGGAGAGTTATAGTATTTTGCTTGAAAATCCTTAGTGAGCAACTAAGGTAGTGGACTAGGCTTAGTTAAGCTGAACCACTATAAATCCTTATGTTATCTTGTGATTGTGACGTTCACCTCTTTATCCTTTCAAGCATCTCTTTACTTCTTTCTTGGTTCATAAATTTTTCATTAAGAAAGATTTCATATTTTCCATCCTTGTGTTTTCCATTATAAAAAGAAAAACAATATTGTCTTTATACGGTTGATACCTCTTCGTGCCATTCTAAGGCCTTGAGGTCTAACAAAGTCTTAGTCTTTATAGACGACATCTCCTTTTATCAAAAGAATTTTAAATACACCAATTCACCCCCTTCTTAGTATTTTCCATAGACTCTTCGAATCTAACACCATGAAGCTCAAATATCTGTATCTGGAGGCTGCGTCTACAAGCCGGTCGATGTTGGGTAATGGATACTGTGATATCCCAAATTTTCTAAAGGGTTTAAGAGTAATTTTAATGTGGGTCATAGGTGAAATTATCAAAAGATTAAGGACTTAAGTGTAATTTCTTACAGTTATAAGTGTCGAATCGACTGTAGGGAATGCCCCAGAGTGTAATTGTCTAAGAAAATAGATATGGTCTCGACAAGCATCCCGAGATAGGATTTATGGTAATAAAAGAAATGAGAATTGAGACAGTTTCGTACAGCTAAAATACAGTTTTGATTCAGACTAAAAAATCGAATCATCGTAGGGGACTCCCGGGTAGTCAACGAAACCCTGAGGAGGCTTCGATTTTTCATAACGGTCAATCCTGTGGTGATTTTGGGATGAAACAAAGGTCCTATGAGGGCGCAAGGACAAAATTGTCCATATTGAGTAATCTTGGAGTTATTAATTTTGGATTTTCGGTATCGTAATGCAAATTAATTTTATGTTTAAGGGGGTAATTGCAATTAGAGAATTTCACAGGTGAAATAGAGACAAAATTGAGGTTCAGATATGTAATTTTTATTCACTACAAGAATTTTGACTTTTAGTGGCAGTCAGGACCGTCAGTAAAAGCATAAAAACTCGTCAACAAAAGTTTTAGTGGCTGCCAAATTGATCGCCACAAGCTGTCACTAAAAAGTCTGTCACAAATAGTATTAGTGGCGATTATTGGCTGACCGTCACTAAAAATACCCTTTTAGTGGCGACTGAATGTGACGGTCACAAAACAATTTTTAGTGACATGCTGCTCCACTCACTCTGTATTTATTACTTTTTGTATTTTTCTTTTTCTATTTTAGCTGGTTTGGCAACTTTTTATGTTCACAATCAGAATGAGGTGATTAGACTCGCCAGTGCACGAGTGTGATTGTAGCAGAAAACTTATTTGTTATTTTTTCGGGCAAGACCGGGTCGATTCACAGGGAGATTACTCATGGAAGGAGATAACCACACCAGTTCTTTCAACAATGAAGTGAGATTAAGCTAAATGTATATAACTGTATCTGGATATGGAGAGGTTTTGGGTCAAGACAGATATGGTGCCAAACCCAACTGATTTTCCATATAGCTTTCTGTAATGTAACTGACAGTTTAAGTAGCTTGAGTTTACAACCGTTAAATGCACTTCTGAGATGATAATAACTCTTGGTTTAAGTAACCTCCATACATGGCATGGAGATTCTACGTTAAGCAGCTATTATAAATTAGTGTATAAATAACGTTTTTACAAAATAATTGCTCGGGGCTTGGGTATGAGAATGTTTCCAGGTTAAGCAGCTCTCATACATGGCATGGGAACTCTAGTTTAGGCATACGAACCAATCCAAGCCTGAGATTTTCGTTAATAACATTTCTCAAACCACTTTTACTTTGGTTACTTTGTTATCTTAAGTTCTGCTATATTGATTCATCAGTGGCTTTGGGCACCTTCTCTGCCTTAACCCAAGAATCGAGTTAGCCACACATCTTCATGGGAAGAGCACGACTAAAGCTATTCTCAACGGATGAATGCGAAATTTTGCAAGAAAAGAAAATAAAACAGAATCAAATGTTAAGGATTGAACAAAACTAATACTGCATTGTTTACTGAAATGTACTACAAGCTAAATCAGAAATGAAAATGGACTTGTAAAAGCAAAACAAAGCTGAGAACTAACTAGAACAAGAAGAAGAACTGAAGTGCCATACGTTCTCTACAAAAATACAAAACAAGAACTAATATATCGAGAGAGATCCGCCAGCCCAGCAAAAAAAAGTCTCTCTACTTTCTATAGCTACTGTCTTTTTGTATTTTCTTCTGAGTAACTTCTGCTTTCTGCCCCTTCTGATTCCAAAGAATGTCGACTCCATTTTAAGCTTACGGCTCATGGAGGTGGGGTCCATTAGTTCAGAAAGTTGGTGGAATTTACCTTAGAGCCACCGCGTTTATTTGCGCATGCCAGACCTTGCTCGGATACTCATTCGAATGAGTCAGCAGAAATATTCGGATGAGTCTTGAGGTTCTTTTGTCTTCCCAGATCATTCGAATGAATTGAAGTCCCATTCGAATGAATTTCTCAATTTACTGTTCCTTACACGGTGATTTCTTCAATCATTCGAATGAAACAGTAGTTTCATTCGAATCAATTTGCAATCTTTCTCTTGAGTTCTTCACTGCATCCGAATGACACGGGAGGTATTCGAATCTTGAGTCATTAGCACCGCTTCTTATTCAAATTACTTAGCATCCATTCGAATAGAGTTTCTTTCTTCTGCTATTACATTCGAATGATCTAGGGTTTCATTCGGATATATCTTCATATCTTCTGAACGATATGCTTATTCGAATTTCTTCAAATTCTCAGCTCATTCGAATGGATTGGTTGCATTTGAATGCCTGAGAAGCTTCCATCTGCTTTGATCCTTATTCGAATATCTTCTGGTGATTCATTTGAATAGCTTTGAATTTGTCAGAACACCTTCATCTCCTAGCTCTTCCTTGTTCTTTAAATCATGCCTTTGGAGCTTTGAGCCATATCTTTCATCTCTTCTTCTTCTTTTGAGTTGCAATAAGCATTTTTGAAGATTTTAGCTTGATCAAATGGATTAGGGGGCAATAAAATATAACAATTTGCTGCATTTTTGAGCATCAATCATGACAACCACAGTCGTCCGCTACGAATGTCATTTTTTGTGACGGTCATGGTCGTTACAAGTAATGACTCTTCAGTGACAACCACCGTTGTCATAAGTAATGAATTTTTTGTGACAGCTTTGCTAGTTGTCACAAATGATAAGATTTTAGTGATAGTTTTGGCCAATACAAAATGAACGTTTTTTAGTGACCACATTATATTGGTTGCCACAAAAAGTGTTTGACATATACTTTTAGTGAGAGTCATGACTGCCACAAAAGAAGACATTTTTAGTGACCACTTTTTGTTAGCCGCCACAAAAAGTGATTTTTATAAAATTTTCTCACCCACTGCTTGTTTTCTATATTTTAAATTCTATTAATTTAACACATTGCATCCAAAATAAATAGCATTCTAATCATCAAGAAACTTTAGAAAATAACTCTAGTCAATTAATAATTGACTAGCACTTTATATTTACGTTGTCATAAAAAAAAGACATCTAGCAATTTACATTTACATTGTCATAAAAAAAGACTTCTAACACTTTACATCAAAAAAAGATATCAAACAATTAAGTCTAGTCAATTATTATTTCTAATCCTTCATGCCCTAACATCTTCCATAAGAGCTTCAAATCTCGAGGTGGAGGCTTTTTTGTTGCCTTCTCAAGAGACCAGCCAGCCAAGGTTTATGTGCAACACAAGATGCGGGAACAGAGCAAGAGGCTATGGAGTTTGCTGAGCGAGGGGGCTGCCATCTATGTTGCCGGTTCTTCAACCAAAATGTTTGCAGACGTGCTGTCCGCTTTCGAGGAGATCATATTGAAAGAAAGTGGGGTTCTACAGTCATGTGGCTTAGAGCACTTGAAAAGGCTGGAGAGTACCACGTGGAAGCTTGGTCTTGAGCTCCGCCTTAGTTTTTGTTTTTACATGCAATTGTAGTGGATGAGAATAGAACACCCTGCCTTCTTAAAGGACTCTAATTTTCAGTGTGTCTGGAGGAGCAAATAAGTTTATAATCAGCAATTCTTATTCCATTCTCCACAAGAGCAACACAATTGAGCGAGGAAGATATCTCGCCAACCTGACACAAGTGAGCGGCACTATTTAGTTGCTATAAAAACTTCCTCCTTGTTTGTAACAGTTTATGGATGGATATCTTTACGTGGGAGCTCATCATATATGCTAGTTGCTAGAGTAGACCTTTTGTAACTGGGAACTTCAAAATGTTGGGTCTTATAGTCGGAATTCAATATTTTAGAGTCAAAATCTCCTGAAACTGTGATTTGGTTCCTGCTTAATTGGGACTTCTAAATAAATGCAGGGCGGTATATCTGGCTTCAACAACAGATTACAGAGGGGTATTTGGGATGATTTTTTTTTTCTTTTATTCTCTTACTCTAATAATGGGGTATGTACATACACAATGTCGATGTACATATATATATTCACTAATATTTCATACCTATAAATTAGAGTGATCTCCCACCACTCGGAGGGAGTGATAAAATCCCCATCACATACAGGATACATACCTCCTACGATGCAAATACAATCCCAAATAAGACAACGATTTGAAAACAAACCAACACTGCAAGACAATAAAGAAAATTTTGAGCTGGGAAAACAAGAAACTAATGAAATGAATCAAAGACCTGAAATTTGAAAAAGGACCAACCTTCAATTCATTAATTAATTAAACCAATTACTAATGAAATGAATCAAAAACCTGAAATTTGAAAAAGGACCAATTCAGTTCATGTGTAGCTTAACTACCAATAATTATTATAAGCCTATACAGTCAGTGAATAATTAAAGCACAAAAAAAAAATCCATTTACTCCAATTAATTAATGGTGTATGTATGAAAAAAGGTTTACTTGTGGGAGTGTATAGAGGCAAAGGGGAAAGCTTCATGAGGGTAAAGACAAGAAGCCCATGAGGGATTTGTATGTCGACCTAGTTGTTTTCAGACATGAAATTGGAGCTACATTTATTAATAGGATTAACAAACTCCCAAAAATTAACTGCTAGATCAATGCCTAATTAAGCTGTAGATTAGAGAGTGAGTGGTTTCTACTTTTTTAGTTAATTTTTCTAGGCAGTTGTATCTTTTCAAACACAGCAGCATCTCCTTCATTGGGTTGCTCGGCATCCCTCATGTAATGATAATATATAACTAATGGATTATCATATGTTTATATATATATATATATATTATGATAATATATAATTAATTGATTATCATCTGTTTATCTACATATATATTTTTTATATACATATATATATATATAATAGTATACATAGAATGTTTGACCACAATAAAATTTTTACTGTGGTCAAACATTAGGTGAATGCATAAAATTTTTACGTCTTTCACTCTTTTTTTCACAAATTATGTCAACTCTTCCTTATCCTCCCCACTCCCACAGTCCCACCAATACCAATACAGATTCATTCATCTTTTCCCCCATTTTTCATAAAGCCACTCATTCTCCCTTTTCAAGTGTATGAGGTTTTCTACTTTCAAAAATAGACCAAAGAAAGGTCATATTTATAAATAGTTGTCCCTTAGCTTCTTAAGATGTCTTAATAGAAGGGAGGACAAGCATAAGACAACAACAGCAACAGGTAGCATTATTGTACTAATTGTACAAACAAATATTCCATGAGATGCCATGAAGCTTAATTAAAAAAGAAACTGATCGAATATGAGAGCATGTGAGGGCAACAGTTTGAAGGAAAAAGACATGTTTCTTTACAGGAAATGCCATCCATGGATTCCATGGTAATCACATGCACTTATACCTTATAAAGAACAAATTCACTCAATATCATAGATTTTTTCTACAGAAAATACTATGAAATGCAAGTTCTAACCAAAGCTGGTAACTATTGACATGCCTCAAATCCAAGAAAAAGATCTCTGTAATGAAACATTGGGCCTTGCACCAAAAAATTCCAATAATAAGATGACTGATAACTTCAAACTCAAAAGAGAAAGCATTCATATTAAACATCATCTCTAACTTGAGCATTTAGAATCATGACAAAATTTATTTAGATCCCTTTACATATTTACTTTCATTTTTTGAACAAGATCTATAGTGTAATATCCTAATGTTTTGAGAATAATAATAATTAACTTGTTTTTATTTAAAATATTTTTGGCAACCATTAGAGATTATAATTGAAAAAAAAAATTAATGGGCTTAGAGTTAGTGGGCTAAGTTGGAAAAATAAAGACTAAGTAAATGGCTTTAGAGTTAGTGGGCTAAGTTGAAGAAATAAAAACTAAGTAAATGGGCTTAGAGTTAGTGGGCTAAGTTGAAAAAATAAAGACTAAGTAAATGGGCTTAGAGTTAGTAGGCTAAGTTAGAAAAATAAAAAAACTAAGTAAATGGGCTTAGAGTTAGTGGGCTAAGTTGAAAAAAATAAAAGGCTAAGTAAATGGGCTAATTAGTAGGCTAAGAAAGTAGATTTAAAATTAATGAATTAAATAAAAGAATAATCTATCTAGAAGAAGATTTCGTGAAAAATAATTAAGGTGACAATAATTAAAGATAGTAGGTGAAATAATTGAGAAATATTGGAGACAAAGTAAGGTGTGGACAAATAATTAAAGATTATGAGTGAGATTTAGTGAAAAATAATTAAGAAAGATGACAAAATAATTAAAGATGATGGGTGAAATAATTGAGAAATGTGGGAGATAAATTAAGGTGTGGACAATTAATCAAAGATAATGAGTGAAATAATTGAGAAATGTTGGAAACAAAGTAGGGTGTTGACAAATAATTAAAGATTATGAGTGAGATTTAGTGAAAAATAATTAAGAAAGATGACAAAATAATTAAAGGTGATGAGTGAAATAATTGAGAAATATGGGAGACAAAGTAAGGTGTGGGCAAATAATCAAAGATAATGGGTAAAATAATTGAGAAATGTGGGAGACAAAGTAAGGTGTGGATAAATAATTAAAGATTTTTTGTAAGATTTAGTGAAAAATAATTAAGAAATGTGACAAAATAATTAAAGATAGTGGGTCACTACAATTATGTTAGGCTTAATTCAACCTCCTATAAATAGAGGACACTTGAAAGGTTTGAGGACTTAAATTGGAAGGAGAAAGGTTGAAAGAAAGATTTGAGAATGAGAAAGAGATTTGAAAAAGAGAAAGAAAAAAAATAGAGAGAGAGAAAAATACAAAAAAAAAATTCCTAGAAAAATCCTATAGGTTAGGTTTAGTAGTTTGTGTGAAGACTTATGGTGGAATGTGTTGTTGGATGTGCAAATCGAGGCTTCGTCACAATATAAAAGAAATACCAAATCGCTCCGCGAGAAAGTGAGTTATCTTCAAAAATTTCTTGAAAAATCTCAAAAATATGAGAATGTTATTTTAGAATTTTTGATGAGGAAATTGGAAGAGAAATGCATGATTGGTATTTATTTTAAATTTTTTGAGGTAATAGATGCTTGAAAATCAAAGAGAAAATGAGAAATAAATATAATATGGATTCTGAAAATTATGAGAAAAATTTATGAGGCTTATGAATATTGTTTTAGGAATTATTGTGAAGAGAAATTGAGAAAATTTTATGAGAAGCTATTTATTTCATAATCTGGAGGAAATAATAGGAGAAAATGGGAGAAATTAAGAAAATTAGAAAAAAATTATAAATCTAATTTTCTTAAGTAATTATGATGCCAGGATATGTCAAGGTTCATAATTGAGTATGATTGGAAGTCCGACGTGAATTTTGAGGTAAAATTACGCTAGGGGCAAAATTATCTTTTTGCAAGGTAAATAGTACTATTCAACTGAATTTAGTTTATGAAGATGGCTTGTAAGTGATTCCACCAAAAACCTGATTTTGTGTAAATGATTTTATTATATTGTCATACCTTGATGTGAGTATGTCATGTAGATTACATTTACATGTATTGATTTATGAAATATGTATATGAGCATGATGAGATCCACGGGCATACGTTGCATGGGTTTGGGATTAGGTACTGGCTCCGTTACTTTGTCAAGGGTGCACCCATACACCTCGGTCTGGCAGGGAGACTAGAAAAATGGCAGGTAAACTTAAGGTGCAGTCGACCAAAACATGAGAGTTATGATGTTATGTGCATTGCATACATACATATGCATTATGATGTACTCTTACTTAAATGATTCATCATCTAATGTGGGCGTTGCCCCTGAAATATTCAAACGTTCCAGATGAAGTTTGCAGCGAAGACATGGAAGTGGATGAATTGTAAAGACACAAGACATTATGAAGTTAATTCCTGCATTTAGTTCCTGTATAAGGACCCAATCATGTATCAGTCGTGCTATGTTATGCTTTAAGTTATGATATGTTGTGTTTTCAAGTTATGTTGGGAAAAAAAAAATTGATGTCATGTTTCATGTTATGATGAAGGATTTAAGTACATTTGTCGAGTAATCTTGTGTTACAATAGATGATCATGTAATATTTTTAATGTTTGAGATATGTTGAGGTTCGATTCTTGCTTCTGCTATTGATGATTGCCTAGTCTAACATATACAGAGTAAGTAAGCTAATGATAGGCAGGTAGTAGGGAAATTTTGAAATTATTTTATGATAAGTTATTAAAAAAAAAAAAAACATACAGTCAAAATTTCCTAAATTATAACATGCCCGAGAAAGTGGGGTGTTACATATAGAACATAGCCAAATTATGCACAGGATCTTTCCTGTTCTTAGATGCTCCCTCAGATTTACTCCAGGAAGATAGAAACCTGGAACCAACTAAAAGAGGCACAGGATTCATTCCCACCTCATTCCAACACAGTGACACCACTTTCCAATGAATGATAAAGGTAGTTAGCTAATTAGAAGGGACTTTTCAAATCTATGGTTATAAAAAGTATGAAAACTATGGCACCAAATTTTTACCAATCATATCAACAAAATCGCTTCCCATTGTTCAAATTAAACTAAATAAATTCTAATTCACAAATAATTTTCATATAACAATCTAATACTAATAATGTTAACAAATAACTATTAGGTAAAATAATGCTGGACAAATAAAAAACAAAATCTGTTCAACTAACACACTGTAACAAAATACAAAATCTGTTCTCTACTATAACAAAATCAGAGATAGACCTACTGGAGGCCGCAATGGAGATGGAGACGGCGACGGTGTTGAGGCAGCGGATGCGACGATGGCGTTGAGGTAGCGGATGAGGCGGTGGTGTTGAGGTAGCGGATACGGCGAAAGCAGTGACAACGTTGAGGCAACAAGGAGGCTACGACAAAGCCGAAGCTGGAGCCGAAGACAGAGAAGAAGATGGAGGCAAGATGTTACGGCGAAGGAGACGGAGGCGATGGGGAATGAATGAGGTGGGAGAGAAGGAGATAGAGAAGGAGATGGAGATAGAGGGAAATGGAGGTGAGAGAGATGAGGGAGGGTAATAAAAAAGATATTTTGTTTATTTTTAAAGTTTTATAAATAATTTTAAAATTTAAAAGTTATTTTTTAACATTTGTTTATATTTTGAAAGAAAAAAATAACAAAATATATTTTTTTGTTTTCGTAAATTTTAGATATTTTTTAAACTTTTGTTTATATTTTAAGGGAAAAGAAAAATAAACAAAATATCTTCTTTTTTTTTGTAAATTTTTTAGTAGTAAAAAATATACTTTTTAAGAATATTGAAAGAATAATGAAATAAAAATATACTTTTTTTTTAATTATTAATTATACTTTATATTTTAAGAATATAAAAATATACTTTTTCAGAATAAGGATATTATTAATAATTAATTATAAAAGTATATTAAAATAAAAATATACTTTTTAAGAATATCAAAAAGAAGAATGTTATTAAAAAATAAAAACATAATAGAAGAATGTTATTAAAAATGAAAATATTTTTTTATTAATTATTAATTATATTTTATATTATTGTACTTTTCTGTATTAATAATTCACTTTTAGTGACTATCACAGCTAGCTGTCACAAATAAGTATATTAAAGTTATGCCAAAAGCTTTTAGTGGCTGCCATGTTCGATTGCCATAAATAATCCACTTTTAGTGGCTACCACATTATGCTGTCATAAATAGTCATCTTTTAGTAGCCACAAATCTCGTCCCTCACAAATAGCATAATGACTCAAACACCTTTCCCAAGCTTTTAGTGGAGGCCACTTCTAGTCATCACAGATAATATACTTTTAGTGACCACCAATTTTGGGCGTCACAAATAATGAACCTTTAGTGGTTGTCTTTGGGGGCCATTACAAATGACTTCCACATCTCCAAGCTTTTAGTGGCCGCTATGTTTGACTGTCACAAATACTCCACCTTGAGTAGCCGCCATCCGTGGTCGTCACTAATAATATACTTTTGGTGGCCGCCCATACTGACCCTCACAAATAAGCTTCTGTTTGTTAGAAATAATCCACTTTTAGTAGCCGCCATACATGGCCGTCACAAATAATGAACCTTTAGTGGCCACCTTTGGCGATCGTAACAAATAAGCTTGTTAGAGGGAGTTCCACATCCCCAAGCTTTTAGTGGCCGCTATTTCCAACTATCACAAATACTCCACCTTTAGTGGCCACTATCCGTGGTCGTCATTAATAATGTAATTTTGGTGGCCGCCCATACCAACCCTCACAAATAAGTTAGAAATAATCCACTTTTAGTGGCCGTCACACATGGTCGTCACAAATAATGAACCTTTAGTGGCCGCCTTTAGTGGCCGTCACAAATAAGCTTGTTAGAGGGAGTTCCACATCCCCAAAATTTTAGTGGCCGCCATGTCCGATTGTCACAAATACTCCACTTTTAGTGGCCGCCATTCATGGCAGTCACAAATAATATTCTTTTAGTGACTGTTAATGCTGCCCCTCACAAAATAAACATGGTTGGTACCCACAACACCCAAAACTTTTAGTGGCCGTCACGATCGACTGTCACAATAGTGCACTTTTAGTGGCCACAAGTCATGGCTGTCACAAATAATGAGCTCTTTAGTGGCCAATTTTTTCGGTCACCACTAAACATGCCTTTTTAGTGGCAAATAGTTTATAGCCACCACTAATAGTTATATTTGCAACAAATATCTTTTGGTTGTCACTAAAAATGGCCACTAAAAGCTACTTTTCTTGTAGTGATTATTGGTGTAATATATAGTGTTTGATGTGGCACCAACTTAAATTACTAGAATACCCCTACGCGCTGATAGTCTCACCTGCCACGTGGATCACCTGAGAAACCGACACGTGGCTAGTCAACACTCCAAAACGGAGTCCGAGAAATCCGGGCCGAACCGGAAGACCCGTTCCATCTTGACCGAGATTCTCGGAAGTCGTGCCCACTTATCTCGGGTATCCCAAAACGGGTTCGCCTATAAAAGACAAGGACTCTCGCCAGGTATACCTAAGATCTACAGCTCTTTCATTTACTTCTACCTGCATTTACTCTACTGACTTGAGCGTCGGAGTCCACCCCGGGGGATCCTAGCCCCGGCCCTCCATTGTCTTGCAGGTCCTACACCCGAGGTCCGACATCCCCAAGTCCGAGGTTCCATTCCCGAGGTCCAGTCGCAGAGGTGGCACGTGGTGGTCGGTCCCAAAAACCATCATCATTTGGCGCCCACCGTGGGGCCGACGTCCAGACTCGCTAGCCTCTTCATTCCCTACCTCGCACTTCGGACTTCAACTCCTCACTTCGGACCTCGGTCTTTCCACGAGTGTCAAACGACTTTCGCTCCTTGTCGTAATTGACTACATGGCTCCCCGAAGAGACGTGACTCGCAGCCAGGTCGGAGCCAATCTAGAAGCCCCGCAACAAGGAGAGAATCCATCACCTCCAGTCAATCCCATGCCGGAGGACCGACTCACCAGGTTGGAAAACCAGGTCCAACAGCTAACTGAGTTGTTGACTGGTTATCTACACCAGACTGAGCAGCATCGTTCTCATGTGCCCTCTCAGCGGGCGGAGCATCAGTCTCCTCCTCCAGCTCGGGAGCCTAGTCAATCTCGCCTGACAGGCCAGGAAATCCACTCCTCTGAGGCGGCAGGATCCATTTCTGCTCCCTCACAAGAAAGAGGGACTTCGCAGGAGAGACGATTGCGTTTCCTAGAGAAGCAAGTCCAAGAACTCAGGAAGGGAAAGGAAGAGCTGCTCCATCTCGGCTCTAACCAACCCTTGAGTAGGGGCATCATGGCAGAGGTTCCACCAGAAAGGTTTCGTATCCCCTCCATCAAGCTCTATGATGGAAGCACAGATCCCTATGACCACGTCGAGCTTTTCTCTTCTCACATGCTGGTGCAATCGGGGTCGGACGCAATGTGGTGCCGGGCATTTTCGGCTACTTTAGAAGGACATGCCCGGACCTGGTACTCCTGTCTTTCCCATCGTTCCATCAACTGTTGGGAAGAGCTGAAGACCTGTTTCTTAGCCCACTACGCTCCCTTGAAGCGCCACCGAAAGTCTTCCATGGCTCTGGTAAGCATCAAGAAAAACCAGGGTGAATCCCTAAGGGATTTTGTGGCAATGTTCAACGAGGAGGCATTGAGTATCGATGAGTTCGACCAGCGGATCGCGATGGTGGCTCTTCAAAATGGCTTGAGAGTTGGGCCATTTGCTCAGTCCTTGGCCAAGACTCCACCTCGTACTTTCACAGAGGCCTTAGCCCGGGTTAACAAGTACATCAACGCCGAAGAGGTGATGAAGGTGAAGCGGGCGGAACAACCAGACAGGAAGGAAAGAGAAAGGGAGAAGAAAACACCAGTTGCAGAGCAGAAGACGGACTATCGCCTCTCCCGAGCTCCAGATCACCTGGGTTTTGGGGGTGCACGTGGAAGCCCGATGAGTTGTACTCCCCTCAATGCCAGTCGAGCCGAGATTCTACTGGCATTATAGGATAAGGATTATTTGTGGCGTCCTCCACCGCTGAGGTCTCCACCCAACACTCGAAGCAAAAGGAAGTATTGCCGATTTCACCGCGACCATGGTCATGTTACAGAGGACTGCATCCAGTTAAAAGAAGAGATTCAAGAGCTTATCAACCGGGGTTACCTCCGAGATTTCGTTGTCCAAGAAGGCATGAGTTCGGGTAGAGTTGAGTCCAAGTCGGAGGATAGGAGAAGGTCTCCTACACGGGATCGCTTCCGAGAGCGAAGTTGGACACCGTCCTGGAGAGAAGGAAAACAGCCCGCTGGGGATGGATGAGCTCTGGGACCTGTTGCAAATTCGCAAAGCTACGTGTAATCAGTGCATTGCTACAGTGTTAGAATCCTTAAGTCCGAGAGGCATATCAACTAAAAGACATGGAAGGCAAGTCCTTGAAGCATACTTGGAATGTCCAAAACTTAAGGAAGTTTCTTCAATGAGGAAGGGAATTCCTCGAACCTCTATGTACTTTTTTTTACGACTAATGGCAAGACTTCGGATTCTCTCCATCTAACAGCAATCTCACAGAGGCCAACACTTCGCCAGAGAAAAATCAAAGGGTCACGAGCCCTAGGCCGTCCTCAAAAGAGGACTAAGGGCCACGGAAGAACTCTAGCCTAACACCCTTCTTCGCGTGGGAGTGGCTAAAATCCAAGGGTCACGAGCCCTAGGCCGTCCTTAAAAGAGGACTAAGGGCCACGGAAAAAACTCTAGCTAACACCCTCCTTCGCGTGGGAGTGGCTAAAATCCAAGGGTCACGAGCCCTAGGCCGTCCTCAAAAGAGGACTAAGGGCCACGAAAAAAACTCTAGCTAACACCCTCCTTCGCGTGGGAGTGGCTAAAATCCAAGGGTCACGAGCCCTAGGCCGTCCTCAAAGGAGGACTAAGGGCCACGGAAGAACTCTAGCCTAACACCCTTCTTCGCGTGGGAGTGGCTAAAATCCAAGGGTCACGAGCCCTAGGCCGTCCTCAAAAGAGGACTAAGGGCCACGGAAAAAACTCTAGCTAACACCCTCCTTCGAGTGGGAGTGGCTAAACTCCAAGGGTCACGAGCCCTAGGCCGTCCTCAAAAGAGGACTAAGGGCCATTGAAGAACTCTAGCCTAACACCCTCTTTCGCGTGGGAGTGGCTAAAATCCAAGGGTCACGAGCCCTAGGCCGTCCTCAAAGGAGGACTAAGGGCCACGGAAAAACTCTGGCTAACACCCTTTTTTGCGTGGGAGTGACTGAAATCTAAGGGTCAAGGAAACTCAGCTTGACAAGAGGATATCTCAGCTTGATCAGCCAGACCAAGGAATCCCACTAGAGGATATCCCAGCCTGACCAAGAAAGAGAAGACAGAGGTTAGGGAAGGAAAACCACAGCTGGACACAAGTCAAAAGAAACTCAACAGATGTGACTTAGCTTGGACAATCTCGAGCTACGCCTGCAACAAAGAAAATCCAAATAAACGGGTCAGTCAAATTAAGCCTTATTTTAATGCCTATGTTGTTATATATATATATATTAAATGATGATGGTATTTGGGACCGACCACCACGTGCCACCTCTGCGACTGGACCTCGGGAATGGAACCTCGGACTTGGGGGATGTCGGACCTCGGGTGTAGGACCTGCAAGACAATGGAGGGCCGGGGCTTGGATCCCCCGGGGTGGACTCCGACGCTCAAATCAGTAGAGTAAATGTAGGTAGAAGTAAATGAAAGAGCTGTAGAGCTTAGGTATACCTGGCGAGAGTCCTTGTCTTTTTTATAGGCGAACCCGTTTTGGGATACCCGACATAAGTGGGCACGACTTCCGAGAATCTCGGTCAAGATGGAACGGGTCTTCCGGTTCGGCCCGGATTTCTCGGACTCCGTTTTGGAGTGTTGACTAGCCACGTGTCGGTCTCTCAGGTGATCCACGTGGCAGGTGAGACTATCAGCGCGTAGGGGTATTCTAGTAATTTAAGTTGGTGCCACATCACTTGCCCCCCACTCCTTGAGCTGAGCTGAGAATCACACTAGGTCGAGGAGTAGCTTAATTTCTAAGTTTATTCGACTGTAGATTTTCCCGAAATGCATAGGAGTATTTTCAAGTATGAGACCGTTAAACTCCCCACTTTTTGAGATTAATTTTTCCCTTCCTTCCCGTTTTTTTTTTCTTATTTGTTATTTATTTATATTTTTTTTTTTGTCCCTCTTTGCTTTTTTTTTTTTTTTTTTTAAAAACTCCTTTCTTCCTCGGCCAGGCGCCTGCCTGGCCGAGGTCGGCCTGGCCGAACTGGTCTGGCCCGACCTCGGCCGCGGCCGAGGTCGGGCATGCTCGGCCTCGCCCAGGCGAGGCCGAGCTTCTCGGGCATGCTCGGCCATGGCCGATATGGCTGAGCAGGGCCCTGCTCGGCCCCCCTCGGCCATGGCCGAGCGCTGGGCTCGGCCTGGCCGAATCGGCCATGGCCGAGCGCTGGGCTCGGCCTGGCCGAATCGGCCATGGCCAAGGTCGGCCATGGCCGACCTTCTTCTCTGCGTTTTTTTTTTTTTTTAAAATAAATCTAATATATTATATATATTTATATAAATATATATATATAGGGGAGTCCTTGGGTCATGGCCGACCCTTAAACTTTTGCCCCCTTCTCTCTCTTTTTTTTTTTTATTATTTGTTTTATTATTATACATATATAAATATATATTTTTTATCACCTTGGGTTAGCCATGGCCGACCCTTAGGCTTTTACTTTGCTAATGATAACAAAATAATCTTTAAAACAATATTCAACTTGACTAACCTGTTTCCTTGGCTCTTCTTTTCCGCAGGCGTGACTCGAGATTTTTCAAGGTAGGTCGCGCCTATTGAGGTTCATTTGACTTGTGCCCAGCTGTGGTTTTCCTTCCCTGACCTTCTATATTTCCTTAATTGGAGAACGGTCTAGGACTCTTAACCCTTGGATTGTCGCCATTCCCACGCGAATGAGGGTGTTGAGTTTCTTCCAGCCATTAATCCATCTTTGATTTGTGGACGGCCTAGGGCACTTGACCCTTGAATTTTCGTAACTCCCACGCGAAAGAGGGTGTTGAGCTCTGAATTTTTCCTTAGCCCTTAGTCTATCTTCGGCTTGTGGACAGCTTAGGGCTCGTGACCCTTAGATTTTAGCTACTCCCACACGAAGGAGGGTGTTAGCCAGAGTTTTTCCGTGGCCCTTAGTCCTCTTTTGAGGACGGCCTAGGGCTCGTGACCCTTGGATTTTAGCCACTCCCACGCGAAAGAGGGTGTTAGGCTAGGGTTCTTCCGTGGCCCTTAGTCCTCTTTTGAGGACGGCCTAGGGCTCGTGACCCTTGGATTTTAGCCACTCCCACGCGAAAGAGGGTGTTAAGCTAGGGTTCTTCCGTGGCCCTTAGTCCTCTTTTGAGGACGGCTTAGGGCTCGTGACCCTTGGATTTTGGCCACTCCCACGCGAAGGAGGGTGTTGGCTAGAGTTCTTCCGTGGGCCTTAGTCCTCTTTTGAGGACGACCTAGTGCTCGTGACCCTTGGATTTTAGCCACTCCCACGCGGAGGAGGATGTTAGCTAGAGTTTTTCCGTGGCCCTTAGTCCTCTTTTGAGGACGGCCTAGGGCTCGTGACCCTTGGATTTTTCTCTGGCGAAGTGTTGGCCTTTGTGAGATTCCTGTTAGATGGAGAGAATCCGAAGTCTTGCCATTAGTCGTAAAAAAAAGAGTACATAGAGGTTTGAGGAACTCCCTTCCTCATTGAAGAAACTTCCTTAAGTTTTGGACATTCCAAGTATGCTTCAAGGACTTGCCTTCCATGTCTTTTAGTCGATATGCCTCTCGGACTTAAGGATTCTAACACCCTAGCAATGCGCTGATTACACGCAGCTTTTGCGAATTTGCAATAGGTCCCGGAGCTCATCCATCCCTAGCGGGTTGTTTTCCTTCTCTCCGGGACGGTGTCCAACTTCGCTCTCGGAAGCGATCCCGTGTAGGAGACCTTCTCCTATCATCCGACTTGGACTCAACTCTACCCGAACTCATGCCTTCTTGGCCAACGAAATCTCGGAGGTAACCCCGGTTGATAAGCTCTTGAATCTCTTCTTTTAACTGGATGCAGTCCTCTGTAACATGACCATGGTCGCGGTGAAATCGACAATACTTCCTTTTGCTTCGAGTGTTGGGTGGAGACCTCAGCGGTGGAGGACGCCGCAAATAATCCTTATCCTCTAATGCCAGTAGAATCTCGGCTCGACTGGCATTGAGGGGAGTATAACTCATCGGGCTTCCACGTGCACCCCCAAAACCCAGGCGATCTGGAGCTTGGGAGAGGCGATAGTCCGTCTTCTGCTCTGCCACTGGTTTTTTCTTCTCCTTTTCTCTTTCCTTCCTGTCAGGTTGTTCCGCCCGCTTCACCTTCATCACCTCTTCGGCGTTGATGTACTTGTTAGCCCGGGCTAGGGCCTCTGTGAAAGTACGAGGTGGAGTCTTGGCCAAGGACTGAGCAAATGGCCCAGCTCTCAAGACATTCTGAAGAGCCACCATTGCGATCCGCTGGTCGAACTCGTCGATACTCAATGCCTCCTCGTTGAACCTCGCCACGAAATCCCTTAGGGATTCACCCTGGTTTTGCTTGATGTTTACCAGAGCCATAAAAGACTTTCGGTGGCGCTTCAAGGGAGAGTAGTGGGCTAAGAAACAGGTCTTCAGCTCTTCCCAGCGATTGATGGAACGATGGGGAAGACAGGAGTACCAGGTCCGGGCATGTCCTCCCAAAGTAGCCGAAAATGCCCGGCACCACATCGCGTCCGACCCCGATTGTACCAGCATGTGAGAAGAGAAAAGCTCGACGTGGTCATAGGGATCTGTGCTTCCATCATAGAGCTTGATGGAGGGGATACGAAACCTTTCTGGTGGAACCTCTGCCATGATGCCCCTACTCAAGGGTTGGTTAGAGCCGAGGTGGAGCAGCTCTTCCTTTCCCTTCTTGAGTTCCTGGACTTGCTTCTCTAGGAAACGCAATCGTCTCTCCTGCGAAGTCCCTCTTTCTCGTGAGGGAGCAGAAGTGGATCCTGCCGCCTCAGAGGAGTGGATTTCCTGGCCCGTCTGGCGAGATTGACGAGGCTCCCGAGCTGGAGGAGGAGACTGATGCTCCGCCCGCTGAGAGGGCACATGAGAACGATGCTGCTCGGTCTGGTGTAGATAACCAGTCAACAACTCAGTTAGCTGTTGGACCTGGTTTTCCAACCTGGTGAGTCGGTCCTCCGGCATGGGATTAGCTGGAGGTGGTGGATTCTCTCCTTGTTGCGGGGCTTCTAGATTGGCTCCGACCTGGCTGCGAGTCACGTCTCTTCGGGGAGCCATGTAGTCAGTTAGGACAAGGAGCGAAAGTTGTTTCACACTCGTGGAAAGACCGAGGTCCGAAGTGAGGAGTTGAAGTCCGAAGTGCGAGGTAGGGAATGAAGAGGCTAGCGAGTCTAGACGTCGGCCCCACGGTGGGCGCCAAATGATGATGGTATTTGGGACCGACCACCACGTGCCACCTCTGCGACTGGACCTCGGGAATGGAACCTCGGACTTGGGGGATGTCGGACCTCGGGTGTAGGACCTGCAAGACAATGGAGGGTCGGGGCTTGGATCCCCCGGGGTGGACTCCGACGCTCAAATCAGTAGAGTAAATGCAGGTAGAAGTAAATGAAAGAGTTGTAGAGCTTAGGTATACCTGGCGAGAGTCCTTGTCTTTTTTATAGGCGAACCCGTTTTGGGATACCCGAGATAAGTGGGCACGACTTCCGAGAATCTCGGTCAAGATGGAACGGGTCTTCCGGTTCGGCCCGGATTTCTCGGACTCCATTTTGGAGTGTTGACTAGCCACGTGTCGGTCTCTCAGGTGATCCACGTGGCAGGTGAGACTATCAGCGCGTAGGGGTATTCTAGTAATTTAAGTTGGTGCCACATCAATGTTGACACACATTTTTGTAACACCCCGCATCGAGCGATAGGAAGGTCCGGAACAACTTACCCTGATGGGCCTACGCGAAGTTCCCAGGGGGGTCACCCATCCCTGGATTGCCCCAGGTCAAGCACGCTTAACTTGGGAGTTCTCTGCCTACATTCAGCCCAAAAGGTATCCAGCTGGTGTTGTTTCCTTCCTTACTTATTCTCGATATATACTACCCTCCTCTGGGCTCTTGGGGTGTTACACACATCGTGTCATCATCATGGGGCCCACAGCTGCGGGTTAGCTCTCAGCTATCGCCATTCGACGACCAGTAGGCCCACCGCACTTATGAGCCCCTCAGTGGTTGCCCTCTGGGCAACCGATTTGGGACATACCCGGTGCATCCACACCATCCCCCCGGCAGGTGTGGTGGGGCTCTATCGGCCCCTCCCTTATCCGGGGTTGTAGGGACCATTATGGGGTTTCCCACAGACGGCGCCAAATGTTGACACACATTTTTGTAACACCCCGCATCGAGCGATAGGAAGGTCCGGAACAACTTACCCTGATGGGCCTACGCGAACTTTCCAGGGGGGTCACCCATCCTTGGATTGCCCCAGGTCAAGCACGCTTAACTTGGGAGTTCTCTGCCTACATTCAGCCCAAAAGGTATCCAGCTGGTGTTGTTTCCTTCCCTACTTATTCTCGATATATACTACCCTCCTCTGGGCTCTTGGGGTGTTACACACATCGTGTCATCATCGTGGGGCCCACAGCTGCGGGTTAGCTCTCAGCTATCGCCATTCGACGACCAGTAGGCCCACCGCACTTATGAGCCCCTCAGTGGTTGCCCTCTGAGCAACCGATAAGGGACATACCTGGTGCATCCACACCATCCCCCCCGGCAGGTGTGGTGGGGCTCTATCGGCCCCTCCCTTATCCGGGGTTGTAGGGACCATTATGGGGTTTCCCACAGACGGCGCCAAATGTTGACACACATTTTTGTAACACCCCGCATCGAGCGATAGGAAGGTCCGGAACAACTTACCCTGATGGGCCTATGCGAACTTCCCAGGGGGGTCACCCATCCCTGGATTGCCCCAGGTCAAGCACGCTTAACTTGGGAGTTCTCTGCCTACATTCAGCCCAAAAGGTATCCAGCTGGTGTTGTTTCCTTCCTTACTTATTCTCGATATATACTACCCTCCTCTGGGCTCTTGGGGTGTTACACACATCGTGTCATCATCATGGGGCCCACAGCTGCGGGTTAGCTCTCAGCTATCGCCATTCGACGACCAGTAGGCCCACCGCACTTATGAGCCCCTCAGTGGTTGCCCTCTGGGCAACCGATTTGGGACATACCCGGTGCATCCACACCATCTATTTGGGACCGACCACCACGTGCCACCTCTGCGACTGGACCTCGGGAATGGAACCTCGGACTTGGGGGATGTCGGACCTCGGGTGTAGGACCTGCAAGACAATGGAGGGCCGGGGCTTGGATCCCCCGGGGTGGACTCTGACGCTCAAATCAGTAGAGTAAATGCAGGTAGAAGTAAATGAAAGAGCTGTAGAGCTTAGGTATACCTGGCGAGAGTCCTTGTCTTTTTTATAGGCGAACCCGTTTTGGGATACCCGAGATAAGTGGGCACGACTTCCGAGAATCTCGGTCAAGATGGAACGGGTCTTCCGGTTCGGCCCGGATTTCTCGGACTCCGTTTTGGAGTGTTGACTAGCCACGTGTCGGTCTCTCAGGTGATCCACGTGGCAGGTGAGACTATCAGCGCGTAGGGGTATTCTAGTAATTTAAGTTGGTGCCACATCACTTGCCCCCCACTCCTTGAGCTGAGCTGAGAATCACACTAGGTCGAGGAGTAGCTTAATTTCTGAGTTTATTCGACTGTAGATTTTCCCGAAATGCATAGGAGTATTTTCAAGTATGAGACCGTTAAACTCCCCACTTTTTGAGATTAATTTTTCCCTTCCTTCCCGTTTTTTTTTTCTTATTTGTTATTTATTTATATTTTTTTTTGTCCCTCTTTGCTTTTTTTTTTTTTTTTTTAAAAAAACTCCTTTCTTCCTCGGCCAGGCGCCTGCCTGGCCGAGGTCGACTAGCCAGGCCGCCTCGGCCCTGGCCGAGGTCGACTGGCCAGGCCGCCTCGGCCATGGCCGAGGTCGGCCTGGCCGAACTGGTCTGGCCCGACCTCGGCCGCGGCCGAGGTCGGGCATGCTCGACCTCGCCCAGGCGAGGCCGACCTCCTCGGCCATGCTCGGCCATGGCCGAGCACTTGGCTCGGCCATGGCCGATATGGCCGAGCAGGGCCCTGCTCGGCCCCCCTCGGCCATGGCCGAGCGCTGGGCTCGGCCTGGCCGAGGTCGGCCAGGGCCGAGCCTCTCGGCCCTGGCCGAATCGGCCGTGGCCAAGGTCGGCCATGGCCGACCTTCTTCTCTGCGTTTTTTTTATTTTTTTTATTTTTTTAAAATAAATCTAATATATTATATATATTTATATAAATATATATATAGGGGAGTCCTTGGGTCATGGCCGACCCTTAAACTTTTGCCCCCTTCTCTCTTTTTTTTTTTTATTATTTGTTTTATTATTATACATATATAAATATATATTTTTTATCACCTTGGGTTAGCCATGGCCGACCCTTAGGCTTTTACTTTGCTAATGATAACAAAATAATCTTTAAAACAATATTCAACTTGACTAACCTGTTTCCTTGGCTCTTCTTTTCCGCAGGCGTGACTCGAGATTTTTCAAGGTAGGTCGCGCCTATTGAGGTTCATTTGACTTGTGCCCAGCTGTGGTTTTCCTTCCCTGACCTTCTATATTTCCTTAATTGGAGAACGGTCTAGGACTCTTAACCCTTGGATTGTCGCCATTCCCACGCGAATGAGGGTGTTGAGTTTCTTCCAGCCATTAATCCATCTTTGATTTGTGGACGGCCTAGGGCACTTGACCCTTGAATTTTCGTAACTCCCACGCGAAAGAGGGTGTTGAGCTCTGAATTTTTCCTTAGCCCTTAGTCTATCTTCGGCTTGTGGACAGCTTAGGGCTCGTGACCCTTAGATTTTAGCTACTCCCACGCGAAGGAGGGTGTTAGCCAGAGTTTTTCCGTGGCCCTTAGTCCTCTTTTGAGGACGGCCTAGGGCTCGTGACCCTTGGATTTTAGCCACTCCCACGCGAAAGAGGGTGTTGGCTAGAGTTTTTTATTTTTTTTCGTGGCCCTTAGTCCTCTTTTGAGGACGGCCTAGGGCTCGTGACCCTTGGATTTTAGCCACTCCCACGCGAAAGAGGGTGTTAGGCTAGGGTTCTTCCGTGGCCCTTAGTCCTCTTTTGAGGACGGCCTAGGGCTCGTGACCCTTGGATTTTAGCCACTCCCACGCGAAAGAGGGTGTTAAGCTAGGGTTCTTCCGTGGCCCTTAGTCCTCTTTTGAGGACGGCTTAGGGCTCGTGACCCTTGGATTTTGGCCACTCCCACGCGAAGGAGGGTGTTGGCTAGAGTTCTTCCGTGGGCCTTAGTCCTCTTTTGAGGACGACCTAGTGCTCGTGACCCTTGGATTTTAGCCACTCCCACGCGGAGGAGGATGTTAGCTAGAGTTTTTCCGTGGCCCTTAGTCCTCTTTTGAGGACGGCCTAGGGCTCGTGACCCTTGGATTTTTCTCTGGCGAAGTGTTGGCCTTTGTGAGATTCCTATTAGATGGAGAGAATCCGAAGTCTTGCCATTAGTCGTAAAAAAAAGAGTACATAGAGGTTCGAGGAACTCCCTTCCTCATTGAAGAAACTTCCTTAAGTTTTGGACATTCCAAGTATGCTTCAAGGACTTGCCTTCCATGTCTTTTAGTCGATATGCCTCTCGGACTTAAGGATTCTAACACCCTAGCAATGCGCTGATTACACGCAGCTTTTGCGAATTTGCAATAGGTCCCGGAGCTCATCCATCCCTAGCGGGTTGTTTTCCTTCTCTCCGGGACGGTGTCCAACTTCGCTCTCGGAAGCGATCCCGTGTAGGAGACCTTCTCCTATCATCCGACTTGGACTCAACTCTACCCGAACTCATGCCTTCTTGGCCAACGAAATCTCGGAGGTAACCCCGGTTGATAAGCTCTTGAATCTCTTCTTTTAACTGGATGCAGTCCTCTGTAACATGACCATGGTCGCGGTGAAATCGACAATACTTCCTTTTGCTTCGAGTGTTGGGTGGAGACCTCAGCGGTGGAGGACGCCGCAAATAATCCTTATCCTCTAATGCCAGTAGAATCTCGGCTCGACTGGCATTGAGGGGAGTATAACTCATCGGGCTTCCACGTGCACCCCCAAAACCCAGGCGATCTGGAGCTCGGGAGAGGCGATAGTCCGTCTTCTGCTCTGCCACTGGTTTTTTCTTCTCCTTTTCTCTTTCCTTCCTGTCAGGTTGTTCCGCTCGCTTCACCTTCATCACCTCTTCGGCGTTGATGTACTTGTTAGCCCGGGCTAGGGCCTCTGTGAAAGTACGAGGTGGAGTCTTGGCCAAGGACTGAGCAAATGGCCCAGCTCTCAAGCCATTCTGAAGAGCCACCATTGCGATCCGCTGGTCGAACTCGTCGATACTCAATGCCTCCTCGTTGAACCTCGCCACGAAATCCCTTAGGGATTCACCCTGGTTTTGCTTGATGTTTACCAGAGCCATAGAAGACTTTCGGTGGCGCTTCAAGGGAGAGTAGTCGGCTAAGAAACAGGTCTTCAGCTCTTCCCAGCGATTGATGGAACGATGGGGAAGACAGGAGTACCAGGTCCGGGCATGTCCTCCCAAAGTAGCCGAAAATGCCCGGCACCACATCGCGTCCGACCCCGATTGTACCAGCATGTGAGAAGAGAAAAGCTCGACGTGGTCATAGGGATCTGTGCTTCCATCATAGAGCTTGATGGAGGGGATACGAAACCTTTCTGGTGGAACCTCTGCCATGATGCCCCTACTCAAGGGTTGGTTAGAGCCGAGGTGGAGCAGCTCTTCCTTTCCCTTCTTGAGTTCCTGGACTTGCTTCTCTAGGAAACGCAATCGTCTCTCCTGCGAAGTCCCTCTTTCTCGTGAGGGAGCAGAAGTGGATCCTGCCGCCTCAGAGGAGTGGATCTCCTGGCCCGTCTGGCGAGATTGACGAGGCTCCCGAGCTGGAGGAGGAGACTGATGCTCCGCCCGCTGAGAGGGCACATGAGAACGATGCTGCTCGGTCTGGTGTAGATAACCAGTCAACAACTCAGTTAGCTGTTGGACCTGGTTTTCCAACCTGGTGAGTCGGTCCTCCGGCATGGGATTAGCTGGAGGTGGTGGATTCTCTCATTGTTGCGGGGCTTCTAGATTGGCTCCGACCTGGCTGCGAGTCACGTCTCTTCGGGGAGCCATGTAGTCAGTTAGGACAAGGAGCGAAAGTTGTTTCACACTCGTGGAAAGACCGAGGTCCGAAGTGAGGAGTTGAAGTTCGAAGTGCGAGGTAGGGAATGAAGAGGCTAGCGAGTCTGGACGTCGGCCCCACGGTGGGCGCCAAATGATGATGGTATTTGGGACCGACCACCACGTGCCACCTCTGCGACTGGACCTCGGGAATGGAACCTCGGACTTGGGGGATGTCGGACCTTGGGTGTAGGACCTGCAAGACAATGGAGGGCCGGGGCTTGGATCCCCCGGGGTGGACTCCGACGCTCAAATCAGTAGAGTAAATGCAGCCCGGACCTGGTACTCCTGCCTTCCCCATCGTTCCATCAATCGCTGGGGAGAGCTGAAGACCTGTTTCTTAGCCCACTACGCTCCCTTGAAACGCCACCGAAAGTCTTCCATGGCTTTGGTGAACATCAAGCAGAACCAAGGTGAATCCCTGAGGGATTTCGTGGCTAGGTTCAACGAGGAAGCATTGAGTATCGATGAGTTCGACCAGCGAATGGCAATGGTGGCTCTTCAGAATGGCTTGAGAGCTGGGCCATTTGCTCAGTCCTTAGCCAAAACTCCACCTCGTACTTTCACAGAGGCCTTAGCCCGAGCTAATAAGTACATCAACGCTGAAGAGGTGATGAAGGTGAAGCGGGCGGAACAACCTGACAGGAAAGAAAAAGAAAAGGAGAAGAAAAAGCTAGTGGAAGAACAGAAGACGGACTATCGCCTCTCCTGAGCTCCAGATCGCCTGGGTTTTGGGGGTGCAAGTGGAAGCCCGATGAGTTATACTCCCCTCAATGCCAGTCGAGCCGAGATTCTACTGGCATTAGAGGATAAGGATTATTTGCGGCGTCCTCCACCGCTGAGGTCTCCACCCAACACTCGAAGCAAAAGGAAGTATTGCCGATTTCACCGCGACCATGGTCATGTTACAGAGGACTGCATCCAGTTAAAAGAAGAGATTCAAGAGCTTATCAACCGGGGTTACCTCCGAGATTTCGTTGGCCAAGAAGGCATGAGTTCGGGTAGAGTTGAGTCCAAGTCGGATGATAGGAGAAGGTCTCCTACACGGGATCGCTTCCGAGAGCGAAGTTGGACACCGTCCCGGAGAGAAGGAAAATAGCCCGTTGGGGATGGATGAGCTCCAGGACCTGTTGCAAATTCGCAAAGCTGCGTGTAATCAGCGCATTGCTAGGGTGTTAGAATCCTTAAGTCCGAGAGGCATATCGACTAAAAGACATGGAAGGCAAGTCCTTGAAGCATACTGGGAATGTCCAAAACTTAAGGAAGTTTGTTCAATGAGGAAGGGAGTTCCTCGAACCTCTATGTACTCTTTTTTACGACTAATGGCAAGACTTCGGATTCTCTCCATCTAACAACAATCTCACAAAGGCCAGCACTTCGCCAGAGAAAAATCCAAGGGTCACGAGCCCTAGGCTGTCCCCCAAAGGTGGATTAAAGGCCACGGAAAAAATTCTAGTCGACACCCTCCTTCGCGTGGGAGTGGCTAAAATCCAAGGGTCACGAGCCCTAGGCCGTCCTCATAAGTGGACTAATGGTCACGGAAAAAACTTATCCAAGGGTCACGAGCCCTAGGCTGTCCCCCAAAGGTGGATTAAAGGCCACGGAAGAAATTCTAGTCGACACCCTCCTTCGCGTGGGAGTGGCTAAAATCCAAGGGTCACGAGCCCTAGGCCGTCCTCATAAGTGGACTAATGGCCATGGAAAAAACTTATCCAAGGGTCACGAGCCCTAGGCTGTCCCCCAAAGGTGGACTAATGGCCACGGAAAAAATTCTAGCTGACACCCTCCTTCGCGTGGGAGTGGCTAAAATCCAAGGGTCACGAGCCCTAGGCCGTCCTCATAAGTGGACAAATGGCCACGGAAAAAAATTCTAGTCGAAAACCTCCTTCGCGTGGGAGTGGCTAAAATCCAAGGGTCACAAGCCCTAGGCCGTCCTCATAAATGGACTAATGGCCACGGAAAAAACTTATCCAAGGGTCACGAGCCCTAGGCTGTCCCCCAAGGGTGAACTAATGGCCAAAAGAAAAATCGCAACACAGCATCCTCTTGATTGATGACTTAGGGAGAACCAAGGGTCAGATTCACCCTCGTCAACAATGGAAGGGATCAAGGTTCAACTAGTCCCAGCCCATATGTTTGCAAGCAAAATAATCAAAACGAAACGACATCGTATAGAGGCGAGATGGTCCAATACATGATAATAGAGGAAATACAAAAGGCCCTAGCTAGAAAAAGAAGACTCAAGCATCAGGAGGTGCGTCATCATCGTCGGCCATCTCCGAGTCCTCCATCCCGTCCACAATCTCCGTAACAGACCGAACATTGGACATATCCAAATCTGGATGGGCTCGTAACACCTCAGTCGCATGAGCTTGGAATCCCTTGGTCCAAGCGTCCTGCAGGTTCTTCTGGAGGAACTCCTCTACCTCAGGAAGCTTGATAGGATCGGCATACTTGCGCTCATACTGGCGAATGACGGAGTTCGCTCGGGACAGCTTGGAGCTCGTCCGAGATAACTCCGCCTCTAGCTCTTGAATACGTAGGTCTGAAGCCTGTCGCTGGGAGGACAAATCATCCAAGTTCTTCCTGTGGCTCTCCAATAACTCGTCTCTCTCCTACAGCTGGGTGTCTAGCTCCAAGGTCTTCCTCGAAGCTTGAGAGAAACGTCCGGAAAGGTCCGAAACAAGGGTGACCACCTGTAATGAGCAAGACGAGTAAGGACTACATAGATGAGACTGAAGGATGTTGATAAAGTATAGGTGATTACCCCGGCCAAATACTGGCACAATGTGGCCTCTACGGCCTCCGAAGACTGTTCGGCCAGCATCTGACGATCGGCGGGAGTGGCGAAGTGGTGAATCATACGTCTGGCCACCTGAGTGTTCCGGCTGAGATCGCTGGCCTTCACTCCCCAATCAGGAACATGGTATGGACTACGGGGGGGAGACTCCGGGGCTGGCCTGAGCTCTCTCGGAGGATGGGAAGTCCTCTTCCTCCTAACGCGACTAGACTCTCCTTCCTCGGCTGGAGGAGCATTCAAGGCAGTCTTTCCCCTCGTAAGAGCTGGGGCGCCCTCGTCTTCTGCGGGTCTCCTTTTGTTCCTCCCCCAGATAAAAGCTGTGCTCACCATCTCAGCTGCGAAAAAAAAAACAAGATATTAAGGGCAAGAAAAGCAAGTTAGAAAGGTATGAAAATAGTGGAAGAATGACTACCCAAAGTGGCATCAGGCTCGGAGCAAGTGTGAGTGGATAAACCCCCCAGGAACAAGGTGCGGTCACATATCAGGACCCGAGCGCTGATAGGGTTCAGCTCCCTCAAGATCTGAATATTATGAAGCTCGTCTTGCGTGATCTTGCGACTACGGACCTTTGAGGGCTGGAAAGCCCACTCAACTGGCACCCCGAAGCTGACCCCCCGATCTTTCAAGCCAGCAAAGAAAAATCTACTCTTCCATCGTTTTACCGATGTAGGGTTATCGACTATGAACTGACGCCGGTTAAGGGGGGAAAAGGCGAATCGGGGTTCAGTTTTGCTAATGGAAATTACCTTGAACATCCTAAAGAAAAGTCGAGCAGTGGGCTCAATGTCCCGAGCTCGACAGCAAAGAACGAAGGAAGATAGGCACCTCCAACCATTGGGGGTCAACTGAGAGGGGCATAACCCCACAATAGCAAACACCTCAACTACAGGAGTCGCGAGAGGGAATCTAAGGCCAGCAGCCAAGGCCTGCTCATAAACGGTGATGCAACCATAGGGGGCCTGGTGAGCTTTCAGACCTCGGGGTTCACTATACCAATATTCATCATGAATGAGGTGGTATTTCCGGAGGATGGGAAACAACTCTTTCTCAGTAATGGTAGAATGGTCCGTGGTTAGATCCTCAGGTAAGCTTCCTAAGTTGGGATCACTACTCACATGAGACTCTAAAATGGGATGGAGTGAAATTTTTTCAGGCCTCCTAAGTTTCCCGGGCCTACGAAGGGGGCCATGGGAGGGGCTGGATAACTCGATGTGTGATTCCTCACTACTAGAGCTGGTACTAGAGTTTTCGGAATCAGAAGAAGAAGAAGAAGACATGCTAAAAAACGAGCAGAAGTAGTCAAAGAAAAGGTCACTGACCAGGAGAGTAAAGGCCGAGGTCAAGAAAGAACAACCACGACTGGGCTAGAGCCTCGGAAAGCTCGGTAGGCACGATTTAGCTTGGGAAAATCTCGAGTCACGCCTGCGGAAAAGAAGAGCCAAGGAAACGGGTTAGTCAAGTTGAACATTATTTTAAAGATTATTTTGTTATCATTAACAAAGGAAAAGGCCAAGGGTTGGCCATGGCTAACCCAAGGTAATATAAAAAGAAAAAAAAAAAAAAGAAAAAAAATTATTATTATTATATATATAATGATAAAAAAAAAAAAAAAAAGAATGATGAAGAAAAGGGGCTTCTCAAGGGTCGGCCATGGCCGACCCAAGGAGGCCCTGTATATATATTTATATATATATATATATATATTTATATATATTTATTAAAAAAAAAAAGAAGGAAAAGTTGCAGAAAAGGGAGAGGGAGGTCGGCCATGGCCGAATCGGCCAGGGCCAAGGGGCTCGCCCCTGGCCGAGCTCGGCCAGGCCGAGCCCGGCCAGGCCCTGCTCGGCCATGGCCGAGCCAAGCGCTCGGCCATGGCCGAGCTGGAGTTCGGCCTCGCCTGGGCAAGGGCCACGGAACTCCAGATCCTGGCGAGGCCAAGCATGGCCGAGCTCTCGCTCGGCCATGTCGGCCAGGGCCGAGCTCGGCCATGGCCGAGACAAGTGCTCGGCCATGGCCGAGTGTGGCCGAGCTGTGGCTCGGCCACGGCCAGGCCAGGCCGCCCTCGGCCATGGCCGAGGCGGCCTGGCCAGTGGGGCCTCGGCCAGGCACCTCCGCCTGGCCGAGGAAGAAGATAACTTTTTTTTAAAAAAAAAAAAATAGTTAATTAAAAGACAAAAAAAGCAAAGCAGAAATAATATAAATAAAAAAAATAAAATAAAATAAAAGCAAAGAGGAAAAAAAATATAAATAAATAACAAATAAGAAAAGAAAAAAAGAAAAGAAGGGAAAAATTAATCTCAAAAAGTGGGGAGTTTAACGGTCTCATACTTGAAAATACCCCTATGCATTTCGGAAAAATCTACAATTGAATAAACCCAGAAATTAAGCTACTCCTCGACCTAGTGTGATTCTCAGCTCAGCTCAAGGAGTGGGGGGCAAGTGATGTGGCACCAACTTAAATTACTAGAATACCCCTACGCGCTGATAGTCTCACCTGCCACGTGGATCACCTGAGAAACCGACACGTGGCTAGTCAACACTCCAAAACGGAGTCCGAGAAATCCGGGCCGAACCGGAAGACCCGTTCCATCTTGACCGAGATTCTCGAAAGTCGTGCCCACTTATCTCGGGTATCCCAAAACGGGTTCGCCTATAAAAGACAAGGACTCTCGCCAGGTATACCTAAGCTCTACAGCTCTTTCATTTACTTCTACCTGCATTTACTCTACTGACTTGAGCGTCGGAGTCCACCCCGGGGGATCCTAGCCTCGGCCCTCCATTGTCTTGCAGGTCCTACACCTGAGGTCCGACATCCCCAAGTCCGAGGTTCCATTCCCGAGGTCCAGTCGCAGAGGTGGCACGTGGTGGTCGGTCCCAAAAACCATCATCAGTGTTATATATATGTGTGTGTGTGTGTGTGTGTGTGTGTGTGTGGCCTTGCACGCATGTGTGTGTGGGGACATTTTGATGGCCGACATCTCTGCATCTTTATGGCCAATAATTGCATAAGAATTGAAGGAAATGCCAGCATGATTTGAGGAAAAGATGATTGAGATTAGATTTTGATTAAGTGTGATGTATAATAATGTGTGTATATATATATGTGTGTGTGCGTGTGTTATGGGCGCCTATAATTTGCAAATGGCAGAAAAACCATGGCCGAGATCTGAGAGCACGAGAGAGGGTAAGATGGAGGCTGAGAGAGAGCTGAGGCCGAGAGCTTGGCGAGCATGGCCGAGAGATTGAAAGCAAATCGAGAGAAATTGAGAACGTGAGAGTGAGCAGGGGCCATGGCTACGAGCAGCAAGCTTGATCGGCTATGATAGCTGCGACGAAGGTGAAGCAGCTATGATGAAGGGCAGAACGGAGGCGGTGGCACGTGGTGTGGTGGCCACACGCAGCAGCGGCTATGCGTAGGGGGGTCGACCATGGCAGTAAGCTTGGCGAATAGGGCCAACGGTGCACGCAAGGGGGGGCCAAGAGTTGTCGCGCTGCCCAGAGGCTAGTAAGGCTAAACAGCGACATGCGATGGTGCACGATGGTGCTGGGCGTAGCGACGGTAGGCAATTGGTGGCGAGATGGCGTGGCAGCAGTCGCACGTAGGATGGAGAAGAAGAAGGGAAGAAGGAGAAGGAGAAAGAAGAAAAAGAAAAAAAGAGAAAAAGAATAGAAGAAAATGGGAAAAATGGAGAAAAATCCCGGAAAGGTTTCCTAAAATTCCAAGAATTAATTTGAGGTCTGAGAAGCATGCCCAGAGCCAAGAAATTGATCGGGCACGCGTTTAGAGGTCAGAGCACATATACCGAGTAAGCCTGGGAAGCTAAGTCAAGGTGAGTAAAATTTTCTAAAAAATTTCAAAAATTTAGGAATGTTATTTTATGAATTGGTATAGTGTAATATTTGAGAAATATTTAGTTTGGAATTATTGAGGAAAAATAGAAAGATATAGAGAGAAAAATAAAGAGAATGAAAGAAATTATGAAAAAATAAGTTTTTAATACTTATTTAAATAAATATGATGATTAGGGTGCTTTGAGGCTTAATTTGAAGTGACTTCTGCGAGTTTTGAGGTTGGCACGCAAATAGAGATGATGCACGTATTTCGAGGCAAGGCACAAATATCGAGGTATCCTAATAAGCTTGAGAAGGTAAGCTGTTCGACCCCAAAATTCAATTTTATGTAAATGATTTTATCATGTTGTCATGCCTTGATGTCAGTATGTCATGTAGATTGCATTTACATGTTTTGATTTATGAAATATGCATATGAGCATGATGAGATTCACGGTCATACGTTGCATGGGTTTGGGATTAGGTACTGGTGCCGTTACTTTGCCAAGGGTGCACCCATACACCTCGGTCTGGCAGGGAGACTGTAAAAATGACGGGTAATCTTAAGGTGCGATCAACCCAAACATGAGAGTTATGATGTTATGTGCATTGCATTCATACACGTGCATTAAATGTTTTGTTTCCCTTACTTAGATGATTCATCATCTAATTTGGGATTTGCCCCTGGAATATTCAAATGTTTCAGATCAAGATTGTAGCAGAAATGAGGATGAATGAGGCATGAAATAGCACTTAGCAAAGTGCATGATGAGTTGTATGATGAGTAGAATGTATATTATGTAGCCCATGTATTTAAGTTCTGCTACTTTGAATTCTTAACGTTTTGAGGAATGATGATGTATAATTTCATTTATAGTTAATGATGATGTATAACCTTACTTATGGTTAATGAGAATGTAAGAATTGATTTATGATTAATGTTAAGATGTTATGTTCGATTCTAGCTTCCGTATTTAATGTTTATGATGATTTTTTTTCGAGATAAATGTATGGAAATTTTAGGATGGATAAGAGCAATTATATGGTTTAGTCATAGTTTTAAATAAAAAAAATTTATTATCTCATAATTGTCCTAAGTTATAACACGCCTAACAAAGTGGGGTGTTACAGATACGAGTCCTTTGGGCATGCTTTATTTAGGTTAGTGAAGTCTATGTAAATTCTCCATTTTCCCACGGACTTCTTTACCATGACTAGGTTGGTGAGCCACATCGTATACGGGACTTCCATGATGAATCTAGCCTTCAGGAGTTTCACCGTCTCCTTAGTAGCCGCGCATTGCCTCTCTTCTCCTAGCTGTCTTTTTCTTTGGGTAATCGGTTTGACCTCCAGATTTAGCGCCAGCCTGTGGCAGATAATGGATGGATCTATGCCGGGCATGTCGCCTGGCGTCAAAGCGAAGAGGTCGGCGTTTTATTAGAGTAGGTCAATCAACCTCTCTCTTAATTCTTCTGGCAACATGGAACCAATGTGGGCAATTTGTCCTGGGTAGGGGCCTAGGCTCACAGGGTGGAGTTCTTCTGTGGGTTGAGAGCGAATGTCTAAGAGTTCACCTCGTGGTTCCAGTTTGGTAGTGTTTACACTATGGTGTGGGGTCTGGCTGTTAACACTCGTGGCTTGGTTACCGCTACTGAAGGCCTAGTTTCCTTCATCATCCTTGCTAGGTCCGGAACTTTGAGGGCTGAGACTTTCATGGTAGCACTGCCTGGCTTTCTTTTGGTTAGCGTGGACAACTCCCACCTCAGTGGATGACACCAGGAATTTCATTGTTAGGTGGATGGGTTTACACAACTGCACCCAAAGTGTTGAGAGATGGGCGGCCGAGTAACATGTTGTACGGTGTCTGACAATCAACCACCAAGTACCGGATGTTGATTATTTTGATGAGAGGGGTTCCAAATGAAGTCAATAGATCGATATACCCCCTGACGCTGACCTGCTCTCTAGAAAAGCTGATCAGATTTCCAGGGAATGGTTTCAGATCTTCTTTTGGGATTCCCATTCTTCTTAAGGTTAACAGATACAGCAAGTCAACCGAACTTCCTTAATCGATGGCCGCAACGACCGAGGCCACCATGGGATCGTCGAGGTTCTAATTGATCCCCTCAAAGTCTCTATAAGTGAAAGAGATCACGGAGTGTTGGGCCATTCTCCTTGTCCTTCTTTCGACATTGTTTATTAACATTACTGCTTGGAGATGTCACTTTCTTTCTTCTTAAGGTTGACAGATATAGCAATTCGGCGAACTCCCTTGATCGATTAGTACTTTTTTCACTAGGAAGTTGGTCGTGACGACCGAGGCCACCATGGGATCATCGAGGTTTTAATTGATCCCCTCAAAGTCTCTATCGGTGAAGGAGATTACGGGGTGTTGGGCCATTCTCCTTGGCCTTCTTTCGACATTGTTTATTGATATTACTGCTTGGAGATGTCACCTTCTTGCCGAGCTTGAATCGCCTCCTCCCTCTAAGCCTACAGAGATGGTATTGGTGACCCCTACTATCTGATTAGTCGAGGGTGGTCTAGCGTTCCATTTGTCATCTTCCTGAAGTCGTCTCTAGGGGCTGTGGCTCCTCTTGCTCCTTGGGTTGACCTGCGAGGACTATTTTCGGTATGCTCTATAAGTATATTGGTAGAGGTAAACCTCCCTAACTAGGCACTCGATTTGGTCATTCGGGGCGACACATTCTTCGGTTGTGTGACCGAACATGCGGTGGTAGTCACACAGTTTGCTGGTGTCTACATTGCCATGGGGGGGTTGTTGGCCTGAAGTGTTCGGAAGTGGGATTATTCTTGAGTTATACACTTCCCGGAGGATTCGTTCTCCCCTGGTCATGAGAGGGGTACAAGTATCATATCACAGTCGGGGTGGGGTAGGGAGCCAAACTGGCTTTCCTCTTCCCCTATCGCGATCTTTGTTGTCTTGCCCTCTTTGGAGGTTGTGCTAGTGCTCGATAGGGGGCTTTGGTTAGTGGATTAGCTGTGGTCCAGCCGACGATTGAGTGTTTTCACGTCTGGTCGTCGATGTTTCCTCCATGTTTATGTATCCCGTAGCCCATATCCTAAGACCGTCCAAGTCAGAGGAAGGTTTCCAGGAAGTGAGTCGGCCAAAATGGCGTGCAAGGAGACTGTCGGGTTGAGGTCTTTGATCTGGATGGCTTCTTGGTTGAACTTATTTAGAAACATCCAAAGCAGCTCATGCTCTCCTTGCCTCAGGCTGATGAGGCTGGCCGATGTCTTGTGGTGAGCTTGGTTTGTGGAGAAATGGGTGAGGAACCTGGTGGCCAACTCGAAAAAGTAGTGGATGGAGTCTGGCTCTAGGAAGGAGAACCATAACATGGCCAACTTTTTGAACGTGCTAGGGAAAGATCAACACATGATCGGATTCATGCCCCCACTTAATAGTATCGCGACATTGAACATGGTAAGGTGCTCCTGGGATCAATGGTACCATCGTATGGTTCTATGGTGTTAAGGAGGCGAAAGCCATCCAGCAAGGGGATGGCCATGATGAACTCTGAGAAGAGATGGCTTGAATATTACAAGGTCATGGAAAGTGGGGGAGCAGAAGTATGGGTAGCACGATAGTGTTGGTGGCGACTACCCTCTGCGTCATAGTCAAACCGTTCCCTGTGTTGGTCTCGTTGTTGATTTCGAATTAGCTCAGCGACCTGGTTTTGAAGCTATTGGACAGTCTGGAGGAGGACATCCATGACAGGTGGGGTTTGTGGAAGATGGTCGGTGGTGTTCAGCTCCTGGATGGGGGTGCTTCTGGTTCGCACCACAGTAGGGTGGTGGGGTTGGCTTGAAAGGCTCTAGTGACGTTATGGGGTAGGTAAATTTTATCAGGCCCCATGGTGGGCGTCAGATGTTCCGTCCTGACAAAAGGAATGGTCGGAGGCGAACTTGGAACGGTGAGGAACGAGCCTCGGCAATCGGTTCGACAGGGGGTGCCTGGCACCTACAAGCACTCCAACGCTCTAGTGAGTAAAGGAGTAAAAAGTGGTAGAATATCTATAAGTAAGAGAGAAGAACATACATTTGCTTTGAAGAGAGCTAGTTCATATAGGAGGAGATAGGTCCTCCTGCATGTGTTTGCAGGCGATAGGACTGAGTATCCGGCACTGATAGAGGTTCCCAGGTGGTAGTATGGTGTCAGAGAGAGCCTCATTAATGTTGATGGGATCTTCCATTAATGAGAATGCGATCTGTCATTAATGAGGATGAGATTTGAATATGCGTGTAAATACCTAGTATGGGGCTGCAATAATGCTGTTGCACGTTGGCGCAAGGCCAGGACTAGTCCGAGATTGGGCCGGGAGAGATGGGCCATGAGAAATGGGCCAAGATTAGGCTGGGACGGTCCACAACCTTCTCTTCTTTTAAAGAATAGGCCGCTATGACATTTTTCTAATTTCTAATTGTTTCCCTTTCTCAATTCAAAGTGATTTTTTTTTTTGCAGGCGGAGATTGACTACTTCTCTAAGAATAAAGAGGCATACAAGCAATTGATACATCGCTATTAAGTACTAATATTTCTCTTAGCCTAAAAATAATGATTTTAATATCTTCTTGTATAAAACTCTATTCTAAATTTCTAATGCTTGAACTTACAGAAGCATTAATACTCCATAAATGGAGAATAAGAGAGGTAATTGATTATTGGTATATGAATGCACGTACATGAATTATATTATATTATATTAATTAAACCCATTATTATTTATATAATAAAAATTGTAAACTAATAATTGACTTGTTTGTGGTTCAAATTTATATCTGTTAAGCACTAATGACATTTGTGCTATTGCTCTCAAAAATTGCTTTAGTCGCTTAGATCCTCTCAAAAATTGTCTTAATAATAGAAAGTTATAACAAAAAAAATGCAAAAATGTAAGCACTTCGATGATCCGACTGACAAAAAAAATTCAAACAGTAACATACATACAAAATAAAAGTAGGCCCAATTTAAAGCCCATGGTAGAAATTCCAACGGTAACATAGAAAATTTGGAATTCAAAATTAAATTATATTACATTGTGGTTGATATAAATAATTTTTTTATAGAATTTACTTTTTTTTAAAATTTGATTTTTCTGCTTGTGATATCAATAAAAATTGATTTAAAATTCTATGTCACTAAATTCATGAAATTAGTTATAATTAACTCAAATTTTATCAAATTTGATATAGAATTTTCAAATAAATTCTAAACTATAATTCAAAATGTATTTTCATATAATTGTTATCGGTTTGCATTTTGTTATATACATTTGGGTTTCATCTTACTTACATTTAATTGAAATTTAAATGTGTATATGATCTGCTGATTATTTTGTGGGCCAAATAACCATTGGGCCGAGATATGTTTCATGAGCCAAGCCCATATTCGTGTGGCCCATGCAAGTTTGCCTCAGTCCAGCTCGGTTGCTTGCTGCTATATAAGGGCAGCTTGATGCCCTAATTGCTTCAGATCGGTTACTCTCTCATTTTCTAAAACCCTAGTTCGACGCGCATAAAGTGAGACTCTTTCTCTCTTGTAAATCCTTCTCTTGTTTGATTGGCTTCAGTTTCTGGTAAGATCACTTAGTAAGACTGTATTGTTTTAATCGCTGTTGTTGAATCGCCTGAGGCGTGCGAGATTGGATGTAACTGATAGATCAGATTCTTGACACGATCTTGAGATCGGTATAATAAATCCTATACTTGTTCTTGTATTTTGTTTTCTGTTTTTTAGTTTATGTATCTGCAATATGTTTTGTTCTTGTTGTGATCTTGTAATCCAGTTGTAATCGAAAGCTATTAGTGGATTAACTAAGAGGCGGAGCCTCTGCCATGAGTAGGATCATTTGATCTGAACACGTAACTCATTATGTTGTTATTCTGAGTGTGTGAGTTGTGTTTGAGGGTTTCATTTCTGTTTCTATTTTACTACGCTTGCTCTTGGTTGGTTTGGCCAATTGATCAAGGTTGTAATATATTAACAAGTAATATCAGAGCCCTAGGGATTCAAGATCCAGTCTGAACCAATTCAGATCAAGAAAGGTAAACACGAAGATCTTTTTTGGATCTTCGATTGGGTAAGAAATTTTTGCAGTTTCCCTAATTTTGTGATCTGTTTTGTTTTGCCCTAATTTCATAATCATTACTGTTTTTTAGTAATTGTATATGTGATTCTAATTTTCTTATTTCCTTGTCTCAAGTTCTTTAAAGCAAGCTCAAATCTTCTTGATTCCTGTATCTTTTCCTTTCCTAACTCTTTCTGAAGTTCTTGATTCTGTTTAAAATTTAATAAGTTTTTTCCCTCTTTTGGCCTAATATTGTATTGAATTCTTGATTTTGTTTTTAAATCCAAAATTATTTTTTCTTAAAAATCAGTGTTTAAATTATGATTTGTTCTAAAAGGTTTAGAGAGTGTCTGATAAGACTGTTTATCTTGTCTAATTCTTGATTAACCTATTTTTGGCCTGCTCTTAAATCTTTCTATATGGCTCCATCTAAATTGGAAGTAGATAAATTTGATGGCCATGGCGATTTTAGCATGTGGCAGAAAAAGATGAAGGCAGTGCTTGTCCAACACCGGTGCGCGAAGGCTCTGGTGGAAATAAAGGAGGAAAATGATAAGCAACTCTCCATGATCACCCAAGAAAGGCAAGACATGGATAAGATGGTTTTTTCCTTGATCATTCTCAGTCTAGCAGACAATGTTCTGCACCTGGTAAATGAAGAAGAATCAACTACAAAGGTATGGTCTAAGTTAGACTCCTTGTATATGACTAAGTCTCTAACTAATAAAATATTTTTGAAAGAACAATTGTTTGGATTTAAAATGAACCCTGCAAAAACCCTAGAGGAAAATCTAGATGAATTTAAAGGGATTACAATAGAATTAGCCAATACTGATGAAAAACTTTCTAATGAGAATCAAGCTATTATTTTGTTAAGCTCTTTGCCAGAAGCGTATAAAGACCTTAAAACAACCATTAAATATGGTAGATCTTCTTTGATCTACTTGAGAAGGATCCGGCTCGTCGAGGCGAGGATACCTCACCATAAAACCAGAAGGTGTGGCGTCATAAATCTTCTCGAAAGCATCATATCGAAGCCGAGAGCTTGAAGTATCAGGGATGTGCGCGGGGCTAGGGGGTGATGCCGGTCTTCTCCTCGACATATTCAAGAAATTCGAGACTGTTACCTGGTTACAAGAGAGAAGACAAAAGGTCACAGCGAACAAAACACCTGCACAAAAAACAAAAAACATCAGTATAAGGCAGAAGAAAGGAGTTATCAAAGAAAAATCGGGCAATTAAAGGCATAAAAGGACTACAGAAGGCCGAAGCCACTCGGCCGCAACCGAGTAAGGGGCCACTCGGTCCTGACCGAGTGGCCTCAGCCAAAAACACGGCCACTCGGTTATGACCGAGTGGCCTCGGCCGAAAATCATGGCCACTCGGTCATGACCGAGTGGCCTCGGCCGAAAAACATGGCCACTCGGTTATGACCGAGTGGCCTCGGCCGAAAAACATGGTCACTCGGTCATGACCGAGTGGCCCCTTTGTTGCACACAAGGCCACTCGGTCATGGCCGAGTGACCTATAAATCACCCCTTCCCTCAATGAAAGCGAGACGTGACCCAGAAAGCGCGCTGAGACCTGAGAGAATTCGAGTTTGAAAGTGACGTGCTTGTGAATCAAATGAAGACTTGACTCCCTATTTATAGGAGCTCAAAAAGTGGAAAATACCAAAATTTCTGAAAAAGATACAGAAAATGAAAATTAAAAGCGAGTAAATGGCCTACCAAAGAAAGCAAAGAAGACAAAAAACGACGATGTAAAATTCTGGGAAACTTATACTCTTTTACCCGACCTCTCGACTAAAAGAGTAGGGAGCAATTGATGTACCCGGAAAGATAGCGACAGACAAAGCAGCAGTGAAGAAGCTAAAAAGACCCCCTTGACTGGGCTAAGGGGGCTATGCCGAATGACCGAGCCGAGTGGCCGAAGCCACTCGGCATGGTCGAGTGGCCAAGACCACTCGGCCTGACCGAGTGGCCAGGCCCTCGGCATGACCGAGTGGCCAAGGCCACTCGACAATGGTTGAGTGACCGGGCCCTCGGCCTGACCGAGTGGCCAAGGCCACTCGACCATATCGAGTGGCCGAGGCCATTAGTTGCAAGCAAGTGGCCACCACTCGGCTTGACCGAGTGACCAAGGCCACTCGGTCAGATCGCGTAAAAAGACCCACACCCGAGTGGGGGCCAGCCGACATCGCCAGAAGACTCTTCGTAATTCGGCCCATGGGCCCCGAAAATTCCGAAACGGGCCCCGAGATTCTCTCCGAAATTATCGCGAGATTTCTCTCTCTCCTCCACTATAAATACAAGACCTGATTTTCGACTCAAGGTACGCCATTTTGAGCAATTGAAGTACATTTTTGCATTTTCTCTCGAGATCTAACTTAAGCATCGGAGGGTTTGCCCGGGGACCCCCACCCGCGCCCTAACGGTGCTCTCATTTTGTAGGCCACTCGGTCATCAAGCCACTCGGTCACCAGGCTACTCGGTCACAAGGCCACTCGATCACCAGGCCACTCGGTCACAAGGCCACTCGGTCACCATCAGGGCCACTCGGTCACTTTGGCCACTCGGTCACCTTCAGGCCACTCGGTCACTTTTGGCCACTCGGTCACCTTCAGCCACTCAGTCACCTTCAGGCCACTCGGTCACCTTCGGGCCACCAGATCACTTTTGGCCACCAGATCACCTCGAGGCCACCATATCACCTTCAGGTCACCAGATCACTTTGAGGCCATTAGATCATCAGCCCACAAGATCATCAACCTGTCAGACCATCAGCTTCGTCGGTTTATCAGACCTGAGACTCCATCAAGATCCAATTCCTCGCCCAGATTTTTCATCAGCAAGGGCATGACTCCCGAGACTCTTGCGTCCATCCTCAATTAAAATAGATTGTTGTATTTTGGCAACAACAATTGGCGCCGTCTGTGGGAAACGCAACACAAAAAGTCAACTCAAGAATGACAAACACCCGTGGACACCGACGAACTCTCTCTCAAGGCGTAGAAACGCGCCTACCACCACGAAACACTCAGCAACAGGGAGCACCTCCTCCCCCACATAATGCTCAACCTGAAGGAGACGATCGCTCCATCCCACAGGTGGGGAACCAAACAGTCCCATCACCACCACTTATCAGCTCAAGGCTACCTCCTACTGATCAAGCTGGGGCTTCACGACAGCCACCACATACGGTACCGTGGGAAGAATACGAAGCACTGAGACAACAACACGTTGAAGGTATGCAAGCACTTCGAGACATGGCTGGAATCCTCCAAGGTATGATGCCTGTTGGGACGTTACCTGATACTCTGAAAAAGTTTATGCCATTCCCCGAACCTCAACCCGAGGCAGGGGCCGATTCCTACCAAGAAGCTACTCCTGATTCTCATTATCGATCTACGCCTAGACAAGAGGGTAGGCCTAGGTCACCACCTCCAAGGAAGAACCCTCATTCCGTACCACGAAGAAATGAAAACCCCAAAATGGAAAACAGGACCAGAAGTCCCCAAAGACGAAGGTATCATGAAACAGTGGGCAGTACCCCAACAAGATATGACAATCAAACAACAGTTACTATGAGGGATGATATGAAACGAGTAGTAGAAGAGGTGCTTGAGCGAAAAAAGTTGATCCCTGCAACAGAAGAGCACCAACGAAGAAAAAGTCCTTTTACGACAGATATATTGGAGAGACCACTTCCTCGAAAATTCAAAATGCCACAAATCACCCTCTACTCTGGAAAAGATGACCCATATGATCATGTTCAGAACTATGAGTCACTAATGATGTTGCATGGGTGGGATGACGACATAATGTGTCGAGCATTTTCCTTAACACTGACAGGACATGCTCGAACATGGTTTAACAGCCTTCCAGAATCCTCTATTTCCTCATTTGGACATCTTAGGACAGAGTTTACCAAAGCTTTTGTGATTAACAGTCGAAGGAAAAAGGATGCCACCTATTTACTCAGTATACGACAAGGGAATAAGGAATCCTTACGATAATTCGTGGATAGATTCCGGAATGCCACCCTTGAAATCCCCGACTTGCCAGCCCAAGTGGCAGTGTCTGCTATGCTTCAGGGGACGCTCCTCACTTCTCTACAGGAGTCACTTTCTTTAGACCCACCAACGTCCCTAGCCGATCTATTTGTCAGAGGAAACAAGTATATCCTCCACACTGAAATTATGAGGAACGTGGCAGGGAATGAGGACAAAGAAAAGAAGAGAAAGGAGCGAGAAGGGGAAGAAGAGTCTATCCGACGACAAGAAAGAGTTAGGCGTCCAGATGCACCTAAACCTCTCTTTAATCATTATACTCGGCTTCTACAACCCCGATCAACTATATTAGCTGCAGTGGAAGGAGAAGGACTCCTTAAACTACCCCGCAGAGTTGACCGACCTATGGGGAAAAATCAAGGAGAGTACTGCAGATATCACCGAACCCGGGGGCATTCCACGGATCATTGCCGAGAACTGAAAAACCAGATTGAGATACTCATCTGTGAAGGGCACTTACAAAGGTATGTGAGAAAGGAAGAAGAAGAAGAAGAAGAAAACAGGGAACCCCGACAAAGGGAAGATAGGCGTGATGGGCATGAAAGACCAAACCCAAGGCAGCAAGAAAGAGGAAGAGATCATCGACAGGACACTCGTGTAGACAATGAGCCGACTCACCAGGCCATTCACGTTATTTCTGGAGGGGAAACCCTAGGAGGAGACACATCAGCCTCCCGAAAGGCATATGCGCGACAAGCCTACCAAGTTAACTCAGTAATGGAGGTAAGAGACGATGAAGAGCCCATCACCTTTGCTCCAACTGATCGAGGCGATATAATACTCCCACATGATGATCCCATGGTTATCTCAGCAATCGTGGCCAAGCACCCCATCAGCAGAATTTTAGTGGATAGTGGAAGTTCTGTCAATCTGATTTATTGGAACTGTTTTGAACAAATGCATTTATCCCATGATCGATTGAAGAAAGTATCCTCACCTCTATATAGCTTTACCGGAGAAGCAGTGCCCGTTGCGGGATCTATTCAACTACCTATCACGCTAGGTGAAGACCCCCAACTTGTAACTCGACAAGCAAATTTTATGGTGGTTAAAACTTCCTCGGCGGCATACAATATGATCTTGGGAGGCCCATTACTCAACGATTTAAGGGCCGTGGTATCCTCTTGCTACCTATTGATGAAATTTCCTACACCCGCTGGGGTCGGACATGTTAGAGGAGATCAAAAGAAGGCACGAACTTGCTATGTGTCATCTACAAAAGGGAAAAGAGCTGAAGAAACCTTATCCATAGCCGAGAAAGCTATACATAAATCATTGGAGGAAGGAGCTGCACGAAAACCTCAACCTGTTGAAGAATTAGAAGTAATACACCTGAGTGAATCAGATTCTGAGAAAGTGGCATATGTGGGATCCTAGCTTCCGGAACGTGTAAAAGAAGAAATCACCAGATGCCTGGGAGAAAATTCAGACGTGTTCGCTTGGAAACCGAAAGATATGCCAGGGATTAGTCCCGAAGTAATATGCCATCACTTGAATGTGGATCCTCACTTCAAACCAGTCCTACAAAAGAAGCGAAACATTGCCCCTGATAGGCTACATGCGCTGGAGGAGGAGGTTGACAAACTACTAAAGGCAGGTTTCATTCGAGAAGTATTATATCCAGAATGGTTGGCCAATGTTGTGATGGTCCCGAAACCTAATGGAAAATGGCGTGTTTGTGTGGATTTCACCAATCTTAATAAGGCGTGCCCCAAAGACTCCTACCCGCTACCACGGATCGACTGCCTCGTGGACGAAACATCTGGATACCAGTTTTTAAGCTTTTTGGATGCATTTTCAGGATACCATCAAATAAGAATGTACCCTCCAGATCAGGAAAAGACGTCCTTTATCACTGAAAAAGGGACATACTGCTACCAAGTCATGCCTTTTGGACTTAAGAACGCCGGAGCCACTTATTAGCGCATGGTGAATAAGGTCTTTAAAAAACTGCTGGGCGACACAATGGAAGCCTATGTGGATGACATGATAGTAAAAAGTCAAGAGAATGAATCCCATGTAGAAAAGCTAACACGGGTGCTTGGGGTCTTCAGGCAATACAACATGCGGTTGAATCCCGCGAAGTGTGCATTTGGAGTACAGTCAGGAAAATTCTTGGGATACATGATCACACAAAGAGGAATCGAGGCTAACCCTGAGAAAATTCAAGCAATATTGGATATGGAACCACCCACGTCAACTAAAGAAGTTCAGCGATTGACAGGACGAATGGCAGCCCTGGGACGTTTTCTCTCCAAGTCAGCCGAAAGAGAGCTGCCCTTCTTGCGAACATTAAGAGCAGGTAAAAAGTTTGAGTGGACCGAACAGTGTCAGAAATCATTTGAAGCATTAAAAGAATATTTGAAAGGAGTTCCCCTGTTAACACGACCAGAGACTGGAGAGACGTTATACTTGTACTTGGGGGTCAGTGATGAAGCCATCAGTGCGGTATTAATCAGGAAAGAGGGACAGGTGGATCAACCAATATATTACGTCAACAAGGTATTACAAGGTCCCGAGACACGTTATCCCGTGGCGGAGAAAATGGCATTGGCCCTACTAAATGCATCCAGGAAGTTAAGGCCATACTTCCAGGCCCATTCGATTATCGTACTTACAGATCAGCCTCTGCGAAGTATTTTGCAAAAACCCGAATGTTCAGGTCGCCTCACCAAATGGTCCATTGAGTTAAGCGAATATGATATCCAATATCAACCTCGACAAGCTATAAAAGGACAGGCACTGGCTGACTTTATTGTGGAATGCACTCACTCCAGTAAAGCAGGAGAAAACAAGCAAGGAGTATGGTTGTTGTTTGTTGATGGAGCATCTGGTTCACAAGGAAGCGGAGCGGGAATAGTATTAGTATCCCCTGAAGGAGAAACGCTGGAATATTCTCTGCGATTTGCTTTTTCAAGTACCAACAATGTGGCTGAATATGAGGCCTTAATTGCCAGAATGAAGATAGCAAAGAAATTGGAGGTAACACGATTAATTGCCCATAGTGATTCTCAATTATTTGTGCAGCAATTTCAGGGACAATTCGAAACCAGAGAACAAGTAATGGCTCAGTACTTGCGTAAAGTCAAAGACCTGGCCCAAACATTCCAGAGCTTCGAATTAACACAAATAAATAGATCTCTTAATGGGCACGCTGATGCCTTATCTAAATTAGCCTCCACCAGAGAAATAACAGGAAGAGCAGTATTTGTGGAAATGCTACACCATCCAAGCATTGAAGAAAAAGAAGTATTGTGCATTGAGACGAGGACAGACTGGAGATCGCCCTTTTACCATTACCTCACTAACAACGAATTGCCAGACGACTCACAAGAAACGAGAAAGCTTAAGATGCGGGCTTCAAGATTCACTATCATAGATGGGATATTATATAAGCGAGCTTACACTACACCTCTTCTCAAGTGCTTAGGCCCTCAAGAGGCCGAATATATCCTAGCAGAAGCTCACAGTGGAATATGTGGAGAACATCTGCGAGCAAGAGCCCTGGCGACCAAAATATTAAGAGCTGGTTTCTTTTGGCCCACACTAAGGTTAGACGCGTTAAAGAAAGTTAAGTCATGTGACAAATGCCAGCGACATGCTCCAGTCCAATCTGCTCCAATATCCCAGCTGCAGCCTGCATTCCAACCTATACCCTTCGCTCAGTGGGGTTTGGACATTTTGGGACCTTTCCCTCAAGCACCTGGGCAAAGAAAATTTTTAATAGTAGCTACTGACTACTTCACCAAATGGATTGAAGCTGAGCCGTTGGCCACCATTACAGCACGAAAAATAGAAGCGATGGTATGGAAAGACATTGTTTGTCGATTTGGAATACCCAGAATCATCGTCACGGATCATGGGAAACAATTCGATTGTGACTCCTTTAAAAAATTTTGCGACAGTCTAGGGATTCAACTAAGGTTCGCCTCAGTGGCGTACCCCCAAGCTAATGGACAAGCTGAGGTCAGTAACAAAACCATATTACATGGCTTAAAAACTCGACTTGAAGGAGCCAGAGGCACATGGGCAGATGAGCTACCCACCATTTTATGGGCTTATCGGACGACTAGTAGAGTAGCTACTGGAGAAACTCCATTCAACCTTGTATATGGGACAGAAGCCTTGATCCCCATAGAAATTTCAGCAAATTCTCCAAGGTTAATGGCATATGAAGAAGAAGATGGTGCGAGGAATTCTGAAGCATTGCGAGAAAATTTGGACCTGATTGAAGAGAAAAGAGAAAACGCTGCCATGAAGATAGCCGTATATCAGAGAAGAATAGCCAGTTATTTCAACTCTCGGGTTAAGAATAGACCCATGAAAGAAGGAGATTTAGTACTTCGGAGATCCGTCGTAACCAACGCGCTAAGGGAAGATGGAAAGCTACGAGCCAATTGGGAAGGACCATATCGTATCCTAAAGCTGATCGGACCCAACACTTGCATTTTACAAACTCTTGAAGGAGACACCATGGGAAAAACATGGAATCTGAATTATCTGAAGCTGTATACAAACGATGTACCTGAACAACTATCTGCAATAATATAAAGTCCTGAACAGGACCGTGGACGTAGGCACACTTTGCCGAACCACGTAAAAAATGCTTGTGTCTATATGAATGCCATTTTTGCAGAAACACGATCGAGCCCGTTGTCCCGCCTATGGCCCGGCAACGAGGTAAAATCGATCAAGCCCGTTGCCCTGCCTACGGCCCGACAACGAGGTCAAACATAATCGAGCCCGTTGTCCCGCCTATGGCCCAGCAACGAGGTAAAATCGATCAAGCCCGTTGCCCCGCCTACGGCCTGGCAACGAGGTCAAACGCAATCGAGCCCGTTGTCCCGCCTGTGGCCCGACAACGAGGTAAAATCGATCAAGCCCGTTGCCCCGCCTACGGCCTGGCAACGAGGTCGAACGCGATAGAGCCCGTTGTCCCGCCTATGGCCCGGCAACGAGGTAAAATCGATCAAGCCCGTTACCTCGCCTACGGCCCGGCAACGAGGTCAAACGCAATCGAGCCCGTTGCCCCGCCTATGGCCCGGCAACGAGGTAAAATCGATTAAGCCCGTTGCCCCGCCTACGGCCCGGCAACGAGGTCAAACACAATCAAGCCCATTGTCCCGCCTATGGCCCGGCAACGAGGTAAAATCGATCAAGCCCGTTGCCCCGCCTACGGCCCGGCAACGAGGTCAAACGCAATCGAGCCCGTTGTCCTGCCTATGGCCCGGCAACGAGGTAAAATCGATCAAGCCCGTTGCCCCGCCTACGGCCCGGCAACGAGGTCAAACGCAATCGAGCCCATTATCCCGCCTATGGCCCAGCAACGAGGTAAAATCGATCAAGCCCGTTGCCCCGCCTACGGCCCGGCAACGAGGTCAAACGCGATCGAGCCCGTTGTCCCGCCTATGGCTCGGCAACGAGGTAAAAATCGATCAAGCCCGTTGCCCCGCCTACGGCCCGGCAACGAGGTCAAACGAGATCGAGCCCGTTGTCCCGCCTATGGCCCGGCAACGAGGTAAAATTCGATCAAGCCCGTTGTCCCGCCTATGGCCCGGCAATGAGGTAAAATTCAATCAAGCCCGTTGCCCCGCTTACAGCCCTGTAACGAGGAGAAATACGCTCAAGATCAACATATTGTGCATAATTCAAAAACGAACAAGAGGTCTTGGCCTCATATCAGAGACGACAGCCAGGGGTAGCAAAGAAAGAGTAAATCAAACAATAAAAGAACAAGGCGCGCCGGATAGGACCAAGAAGAAAATATTTCATTGATAAAGCATAGTTCTCTTACAAAAAAAAAAAAAAAAAGTGAGAAAGAAAGAAAAAGGGGGAAGCAGCAGCAACAACGAAAAACAAACTACAATGGGGACCTACTCGCGGGAGCGAGATCTACGAGACGAATGCCGAGTAGATCCAAAGGACATAACAGGAACCTTAGGAGGCCCTGTGTGGGAAGTTCCCCTTCCTCAGCCTCGGCCGCATGAGGAAAGTCTTCAGCAACTGCCCCAGAAGCTTCTTCAATGACTCCAGGATCGGCCGTCGCGCTTCCTTCCCCGCTCTTAAAAGAAAACGGATCCCAGGGGCCCGTCAGATTATCCAAGTCGTCCACCAGGTGAGAGTCCAAGTAAGAAGGAGGACTCATGGTTTCATTTGGCTCATAGTGACGCCAATCCACTTCATGAGACTCTTCAACTTCGGGAGTAAGAAAAAGTTCCGGAAAACTCTCTCCCGGACGCTGAGACTCCAGGTGGGTGCGAGCAAGGTAAAACCCATACTTCAGGAAATCAGAAGCATATTTTCCCTTCCTGTCCTGACAATCTTTCGAGAGACGATATTACTTTACTGCTTGAGCTCGAATATCTCGGGCATCCTTACGGCTAATCTTCAATTCAGACAAACGTAAGGAATGTTCCTGCACGAGCGCTTCGTGTCGCGCTGCCAGCTCCACATTCTTTTGCTCTTCAGCTCCAAGCCTAGAGCGTAAATCTTCATTCTCTTTATGAAGACTCGAGGAACCAGCGGAAGCCTCAGACAGTCGATCATTCATACACCCAATTTCTTCCTCCGCATTCTTCTTCCCAAGCTCCGCCCGACGAGCACGACCCTTTAGCACTTGACTCTCATCATTCCAGTCAGTTTGGCGTCGCCTCTAATCTGACATTTGGGCCTCCACCTGTTCACGATAGGCCCTGTCCCTGGCATTGGAAGCGACCATCCCTTGGACCCCCTGCACCAGAAGCTGCTCTACCTCATCTCTGGTTTGAGCATAATTCCCGCCAATAAATCGTCGTTCTTCTCGAGGGAGAATGGTAGAATAAATGAGACGAGCACCAATTCCTGGTTCAGTGACGGAGTCTGTCTCCAACACACCCGGAGAAACTTCAAAGTCCCGACCCATGAGTTTCCTACCATCTCCAAGGATCATAGTATGCCTCACATCCCCTGGAGGGGGAAGCACAGGAGGTGTCCTCAATGACTTCTCGCCTTCAAGACGACGACGATCTTTTCTATTTGGAATAATAGGATGGCGACATTCTTCCTCCACTCGGGCCATATCACCAGCAAACCGAGAGGACGAACTTCGCCCCCCTCGAGAATTGGGAGCAGGAGAGGGGACATTGACCGCTTCTTCATGGGAAAGAGGAATCAATGGAGGACTTTCCATTTGGGAAGGAAACTCAACACTTGAGGGATCACTTCTCGGGCGACGTCGCCTTTCCACCCCTGTTGGAGAAACGCCGGCAGGCCTGCGAGAACGAGGAGGACGAGAGCTTGTAGCTCCTTCAATACTTGGAGGAGGAACCTCAGACGACGCCGCAGCGCGCGCCTCTTCTTCACGTTGGAGCCTACGCACCTCCCTCAACCTACTCACTCCAGCCATCTCTGCAAAAATCAAAGCAAAACCTTCAAAATGAGAAAAATAAATATAATAAAGAAGAAAAGAAGGCAACATCAAAAATATATTCTAGCCCCAGGAGTGTTTTCCTCCTGAGGATCGAAAGGAGGATGTGAAGACGACTCAGGCATTTCCATCTCCTCCTCCTCGACCCCTTCCATTTCCTGATTGGACAGCGTAGAAGACTAAGGAGGAGCAGTTAGCATTACGACCCCCCAGCCCGCGGCTCTGAAATTCTCCACCGTCAAGAGGCTCATCAAATCAATGGGGCCTTGTGCAGACAACATCTCTACAAGACGACGGTATACACCCCGAACTTCCTTACAAGGAGGGAACCCTTGGCTAGCATCCTGATGATTCCAGTGCAGAGGTGCATCCCAGGTAGGCGGAGGTCCTATCACTACCCATCGCTTTTCAAATCGATTAATCTTATTTGGTAGAGCGTCGAACAACTCGAACCCCCGAATCTTTTGGAGCGTATAAAGGGCACGGTCCTTACTAGCTTTTCGCAACCGATAAAAACAACTGAAAAGCATCAAAGAAGGGGGTACATCCCTCTGCTAGCAAAGCACAGAAAAGCCGACCATCTGGGCCCAACCATTAGGGTGAAGTTGGGCAGGAACAATCTGATAATGCCGTAGCCATGCCATGGCGAAAGGTGGAAAGGGAAAGCGGAGCCCCACCTCAAACGAAGCAAAATGAATTCCCAAGGAGCCCTCATCTACTTGAGAAGGATCCGGCTCGTCGAGGTGAGGATACCTCACCATAAAACCAGAAGGTGTGGCGTCATAAATCTTCTCGAAAGCATCATATCGAAGCCGAGAGCTTGAAGTATCAGGGATGTGCGCGGGGCTAGGGGGTGATGCCGGTCTTCTCCTCGACATATTCAAGAAATTCGAGACTGTTACCTGGTTACAAGAGAGAAGACGAAAGGTCACAGCGAACAAAACACCTGCACAAAAAACAAAAAACATCAGTATAAGGCAGAAGAAAGGAGCTATCAAAGAAAAATCAGGCAATTAAAGGCATAAAAGGACTACAGAAGGCCGAAGCCACTCGGTTGCAACCGGGTAAGGGGCCACTCGGTCCTGACCTTTAATTGCCCCACTCGGTCATGACCGAGTGGCCCCTTTGTTGCACACAAGGCCACTCGGTCATGGCCGAGTGACCTATAAATCACCCCTTCCCTCAATGAAAGCGAGACGTGACCCAGAACGCGCGTCGAGACCTGAGAGAATTCGAGTTTGAAAGTGACGTGCTTGTGAATCAAATGAAGACTTGACTCCCTATTTATAGGAGCTCAAAAAGTGGAAAATACCAAAATTTCCGAAAAAGATACAGAAAATGAAAATTAAAAGCGCGTAAATGGCCTACCAAAGAAAGCAAAGAAGACAAAAAATGACGATGTAAAATTCTGGGAAACTTATACTCTTTTACCCGACCTCTCGACTAAAAGAGTAGGGAGCAATTCATGTACCCAGAAAGATAGCGACAGACAAAGCAGCAGTGAAGAAGCTAAAAAGACCCCCTTGACTGGGCTAAGGGGGCTATGCCGAATGACCGAGCCGAGTGGCCGAAGCCACTCGGCATGGTCGAGTGGCCAAGGCCACTCGGCCTGACCGAGTGGCCGGGCCCTCGGCATGACCGAGTAGCCAAGGCCACTCGACAATGGTTAAGTGGCCGGGCCCTCGGCCTGACCAAGTGGCCGAGGCCACTCGTTGCAAGCAAGTGGCCACCACTCGGCTTGACCGAGTGACCAAGGCCACTCGGTCAGATCGCGTAAAAAGACCCCCACCCGAGTGGGGGCCAGCCGACATCGCCAGAAGACTCTTCGTAATTCGGGCCATGGGCCCCAAAAATTCTGAAACGGGCCCGAGATTCTCTCCGAAATTATCGCGAGATTTCTCTCTCTCCTCCACTATAAATACAAGACCTGATTTTCGACTCAAGGTACGCTATTTTGAGCAATTGAAGTACATTTTTGCATTTTCTCTCAAGATCTAACTTAAGCATTAGAGGGTTTGCCCGGGGACCCCCACCCGCGCCCTAACGGTGCTCTCATTTTGTAGGCCACTCGGTCACCAGGCCACTCGGTCACCTTCAGCCACTCGGTCACCTTCAGGCCACTCGGTCACCTTCAGGCCACTCGGTCACTTTTGGCCACTCGGTCACCTTCGGGCCACCAGATCACTTTTGGCCACCAGATCACCTCGAGGCCACCAGATCACCTTCAGGTCACCAGATCACTTTGAGGCCATCAGATGATCAGCCCACAAGATCATCAACCTGTCAGACCATCAGCTTCGTCGGTTTATCAGACCTGAGACTCCATCAAGATCCAATTCCTCGCCCAGATTTTTCATCAGTGAGGGCACGACTCCCGAGACTCTTGCGTCCATCCTCAATTAAAATAAATTATTGTATTTTGGCAACAACAAGGTTAGTAACTTAGAGGGCGGTATGAATTCTGTTTTATAGTATGGGGTATAGGTTCCCATAGATGCCTGTGTTTTAATTCCCATGGGTTGTAAGTTGTTTTCTCTGTCTCTTTATTGGGAACTGATCCTAGTTCCTGGTTTCTGTCTAGGACCTATCTTTAAATTCTGATGTAGGTCTAGATGTTGATGTTTCCCTGGTCTTGTAGAATTAGACATACCTGAACAAACTCATAGTGTAGAGTTTGAGGTGAAAATGTGTCATCCTTAAGGTGGAACCTTAGGAAATTTCTATGTCTAATGGAAGGCTGAGTGTTAACCCTGTTGTTTTGTTCATAGGAGTCTTGATAGAGGTTTTTGTTGCCCATAGTGAGGCATGTATTAGTTGAGTCAGTCTCAAATCTTAAGTTTGAGCAAGCTGTGTCGTTACTCAATCTGCTCCTGTCTTAGTTGGGAGAGTTGCAGAGGTCTCTGGTCAAGTCCACTTTTTAATCTATTCTTGAATCAAGATGGAATTTGTTAGGATTTATGATTCAAAATGTATTTTCATATAATTGTTATGTGTTTGCATTTTGTTATATACATTTGTGTTTCATCTTACTTACATTTAATTGAAGTTTAAATGTGTATATGATTTGCTGATTATTTTGTGAGCCAAAAAGCCATTGGGCCAAGATATGTTTTATGAGACAAGCCCATATTCGTATGGCCCATGCGAGTTTGCCTCAGCCTAGCTTGGTTGCTTGTTGTTATATAAGGGCAGCTCCATGCCCTAATTGCTTCAGATCTCTTACTCTCTCATTTTTTGAAACCCTAGTTCAGTGAGCATGAAGTGAGACTCTCTCTCGCTAGTAAATCTTTTTCTTGTTTGATTGGCTTCGGTTTGTGGTAAGATCAATTGGTAAGGTTGTATTGTTTTAATCTCTGTTGTTAAATCACTTGAGGCATGAGAGATTGGATGTAACTGATTGATCAGATTCTTGACACGATCTTGAGATCGGTAAAACAGATCCCATACTTGTTCTTGTATTTTGTTTTCTGTTTTTTAGTTTATGTATCTACAATACGTTTTTTTCTTGTTGTGATCTTGTAATCCAGTTGTAATCAAAAGCTATTAGTGGATTAACTAAGAGGCAGAGCCCTTGCCGTGAGTAGGATCATTTGATCTGAACACATAACTCGCTGTGTTGTTATTTTGAGAGTGTGAGTTGTGTTTGCGGGTTTCACTTCTCTTTCTAATTTACTACTTTTGCTCTTGGTTGGTTTGGTCGATTGAACAGAGTTACAATATATTAACATAACAAACTCTGTTAAGATAATAATCTGAGCTTTTCATTCTTCATTTTGTGACATGGCATCAGAGCTATAGCTCATTTTTTTACCGCTGAAAAACGGTTATTTTTAGATTTTGCTATAAGCTTTCTTGTTTCTAGTTTCTTCTTCAAAGTTTTTCTTCAGGTTCAACAATGGCGGCATCCAAAATTAATCCTCTTAAAGATCCTTCTTCACCGTACTTTCTTCCTCATTCTGAAAATCATAGCTCTGTTATAGTTACTCCAGAGCTCACATCAACTAATTTTGTTTCCTAGAAACGTTCATTCATGCTTGCAATGTCCATTAGAAACAAACAAAGAATTCTTGATGCCTCTATCAAGAAACCAGATCCACAAGATTCACTTTATCTACCTTGGATACAATGCAACAGTCTGCTTGTTGGTTGGTTGTTAAGATCTATATCTCCTTCCATTGCTTCTACAGTCTTTTATATGGAAAATGCCTATCAAATCTGGAACACCTTGATCCAAAGGTTCTCTCAACCGAGGTACACGATCTGTTGATACTTATTTTATAGAATTAAATGGAGTACGGGAAGAATTAAGAAATTTTAGACCTCTTCCACACTGTACCTGTGGATCTTGCAATAAAGAATATGCTGCTTGTATTCTCAATTTGTATTATCTTCTTGATCATGTTGTCTTTAGAGGCATGTATTAGTTGAGTCTGTCCCAGGTTGTAAGTTTGAGCAAGCATCAAATTTTGCTCAAATGTGCTCCTGACATAACTAGGAGACTTGCAGGGGTCACTGGTGAAAAATTCACCATTTAATCCATTCTTGAATCAAGGTGGAATTTGTTAAATAAGGTGATTCAAAATGCATTAAAATGATTTTTATCATTTATGTTTTTCCATGTGTATTCTATTTGCATTTTTCTTATATGAAATTGGGTTTTCATTTTACTTACATTTAAATGCAATTTATTGTGTATATATATAATCTGATGTTGATAATTGTGTTGATTAATATTGTGGGCCAAGATCCATTCTTAATGTGAGCCGAGATCTGTTATTGAGCCAAGCCCAAGTGTGGCCCATGCGTGTTTCTCTTGGGTCCAGCTCGGTTTCTCGCTACTATGTAAGGGCTCTTTGATGTCCTAATCGATAGATTGGCACATTCCTCTTTCTAAAAACCCTACTTTCGACGCATAAAGAGAGAGACACTCTCGTGAATCCCTTCCTTCGATTGATCGGCTTGTTGTTGGTAAGATCTACTTGTATTGCGTAATCTCTATTGTAAATACGCTTGAGGCGTGAGGGATTGTGGTGAAGAGATTGTTTGTACAGGTAATTCTTGGTGTTTGAATAATTTGTACTTGCTTTCAGTTCTTCGGTTTTCTTTGCAATACTGTATTTTTGGAGTTCTTATTATAAGCGGATGTAATATGTCGTAATCGATAAAATCTTTAGTGAATTGACTAGAGGTGGAGCCTCTACCCTGAGCAGGATCCTCTTTACAAATCCGAACACATAGATCTCGTATTCTTGTGCTCTTTACGTTTTTGATTTATCTTTTGCGATTTTACACTTGTTGTCGGAGATTCAAGTTGTGTTAGAAACCAACAGCTATAAACTCTGCAACAAAAGTCACAAAGTTTTTTATTAAAAATTCAAAACGAAGAACGTTGTCATCCCGAAGGTCATTTTAGACATCAAACTTTAGGAAGAACCAAAAAAGGTTTTACAACTTTTCGACATTAATTCAACAATGGCTGGCGCCATCTTTTGCTAGATAGTTCTCCCGTGTATCCTGATTTAGTCATTCAATTCTATGCAAATCTCGAAAAAGACAACAATACTGGAACTCTCAGATCAAAGGTAAAAGGTCATTTATTTACTCTTCTTGATGAATTTTTTTTTATCTGAACTTCTTGGTATTCCTCAAGAAGGATGAGGATGGATGTAGCATATATAGCAGAGTCAATGAATGACTGGACTATGCATCCCTATGGCACCAATATTAGAACAACTAAGGATATTCATGAATGATGATTCTTTCTCTCTCTCTCTCTATATATATATAACAAATTAGGTTGAAATCCCACACACCATCCATAATTAAAAATACTAGCATGCATACAGTAAAGTTAACCAAAATAAAATATGTTATCTTAATATCTTTCCTAGCTAGAGAAATATGTGGTATTCGTGTGATATTTTCATTGTGTCAATAATGACGCCAGCTAGCAAAAAAACCAATAAATTTGATTTGCCAAGGACTATCATAAAACATATGTCTAATCATGTATGGCCAAAATGAATGTCATCATTGGACATATGCTGGAATTTTAACCCATGTCTTTAAAAAAAGTTGGGATATATATAGATCGATCTCTCAAAAGAAGAACATTTAGAAAGAGAAGTTTTTGACATAAAATTACTTCTTCAAAAATGTATTAGTTAGATGTAACACCCGGTGTAACCAGTGTTAAGAGAATAAGAATGGAAGTGTGAAATTCCAAAAATGTCCTTGAGAATGTGTTGGATCCTTGAGATTGAGAGTGCCCTATGAGAGGGGTATTTTGGTAATTTAGATAGTGAAATCCAATAAAAAGAGTATTTTGGTAAATTAGAAATAATTCCTATGTGGAATTAGGTGAGTAGGTGAATTAAATCCCAATTTTGTATTTATGTGGAGATAAGGGATTAATAAATTCACAAAGGGTATTTTGAAATTTTGAATTTAATTCCATAAAGGAAATAGGGAAAATGGATATTGAATTATTTGAGGAGAAATAATTAGTTTTCCCTACATGGTGAATAAATGAGAAAATGCCACATGGATGTCCAAGATGAAGAAATGGAAGCCAAGTTTGTGTCTTAGAGTGACACTTGGCATAATCTTGGAAATTTGAGAGAAATCACATATATTAGAAATGTGGGAGCATGTATATATATGTGGATTTATGAGATGGATAAGAGATTAAATTAAATGCAAAAAAGAAATGATAATTGGTCTTTCAAGCATTTAATGAGAGGCATTATGGTATTGGATTAAAGAAAATCCAAAAAGAAAATGTGAAATTAGTCACTATTAATGTTTGAAATTATGGTGAATTAAATAAATCCAATGGAAAATGGAAAAATGGTCACCCATTAATGCTTTGGAAAATGGTGGGGTTTATTTAAATGGAAAATGAAGAATTATGTCTCTCATGTGATGGTGGAAAATTATCCCATTAAATTAAATGGGAAAGAAATTTGTTTATGTCATTCAAGTGTGATGGTTATGAAAATAGTCCCATTAATTTAAATGGGAAAGAAAGGATATTTCAAGTGATGAGATTAATTCTTGAAATGGGAAAGTGATCCAAGGGTTGCCATTAAATCTTGGAAGTTGGCATGGATTGCCAAATGGGTGGAGAGATTTTTAAAGAGAAATGATTGGAAGGTGGAGATTTAATCTCCAAATTAAATCAAAGGCTAGGATTAAAACCTAGCAAAGCACATGGATTGTGCTTCTTTTGGATAGATAAGATGTTGTCATGTAAAGTGAGAAAAGATCCAATGGTGGATTTTAAGCAAGACTTAATGCCATGGATTGTGTTAGTTTGGAGGGTGAGGATTTATTTTCACCAAATAAATCTAATAGCTAGGATACATTCTTGAAATATGAAGGAACTAGTATAAAATGGCAAGAAGGGAAGTCTTGGTTTCCTTTGACCATTTGGAGAAAGAAATGAAGAAGGAAAGAAAGAAAGGGAGATAAGAAAGTCTCCCATGGAAGAAAAAATGAAGAAGAAGAGAAAAAATCAAGGTGAGTGCATTCTTCTTCTCTCTAATTAGTGTTCTTGAATACAAAGTGAGTGATTCCCTTGTTTGAATGCCATCCTAAATGAGAGAAAATGAAGATGGAAGCTCTCTTGAAATGAAGATTTAAATATCCAAGAAGAGGTAAGGGATGGCCCCATGGGAGGGTGGCCTTGCAATGTGTTGTAAGTATGTTTCATAAATATATATGTTGCATTTGGCATGTTCTTTTATGTTCATGAGACTTATGGCCATAGGTTAGTTTGAGAACATGGTTGAAATGGTCGATTGATGCCTCTAACCTTGGAGGGTTGTGAGGGCAAGAAACCTAGCCACACTTGCATGCATTTGGCATCATATAATCTTGTTATATTCATATTTATCTGGCATTGCACCCTTATTGAGCTTAATAGCTCATGAGGTTTCACCCTCACATGTAGGTTGTGAAAGCATGGTAAAGTAAAGACAATGGTGGAATGGCATGGGAAAGCATGGGAATGAAGACCCAAGAGCTTGTTATGGCTTATGGAAGCCTTTGTTGTTGTGTTGGTTTATGTAATGTATATTTGTTGTTAGTGGAAGTGTATGTTGTATTAGACAATGAGATATTGGCTTAAGGCATGTTGATGCCTAGGTTGGGTGAAAGTCTCATTGGGTGTGTGTTGTGAGAAACACCAAGAAGTTAAATCATATGAGCTTATTGGAAAAATAGTGGGTGTTTGATGTATGTTATGGAAGTATCAAGAGCATGATTTAAGCCTTAATTTTGGAGAAAAGGAGGCTAAAATTTAAGGAAAATGAAGTTATTTATTCATTTTAATTTCTAGAAATTTTTGGGTTAGGAGGCCCCAAGGGGAAGAAAAAAAAAAGAAAAGAAAAAGAAGTGGAAATGGCTATTGGCAGTAGCAGCAGGCCGCAAGGCGGCCAGGCGGGCCGAGGTGAGCGCGGGCGCGGGTTAGAGGCCACGCGTGCAGGCGATCGTGCGCGCATGCGGGGGCACGCGGGCGGCTAGGAGCGCGCTCGGGGGCACGCGTGCCAGCCAGGCGCGGGCAGCTGCGCGCGGCTAGTGCCCAGCGGGGCCCCGCGCGGGCCAGATGCAACCAATAAACCGAGAACACAGTAAACCGAGATGCAACCAGTTGCAACCTTTCCTCCCTACCCGGGTATCATCATCCACCATATAAAGAACCTATTTATCTTTAATCCCCAGATCTAAAAAAAATGCTTGACAATCGCCGAAGACTAAATCGAAACAAATATAAAAATCACAGAAGATCTTCTTAATCAATATACAAGCTTCAATTTTTTTAGCACACAGATCTGAAACCGACATGAACAATCGCCCACTAAGTTTATGTTGTTTCTTGCAAACCAATACCCCAATCGAGCCTATTAGTCAAATCTGCCCAAGCATCATGCATGCATTCATACGATCGCATAAAATACATACACACTTGAGAAGAAGCAAAGAAACAAAACCTTAAGATTAAAGATGAAAACAGATATACAAAAACGTCCAAAGATTCAAACCGGATAAGGAGTATGGCATGCAACTGGTTACAAAATCCTTAGCCTTCCATCTTGACAAGAACAATGGAGAAAAGGAAAATTGGCTACCGTTCACGTGAGAAAAAAATTAATCCTCCCCTAATGGCCTCTTAATGTGCTTAAATAGAGCTTAGGGAGGAAACCCTAGGTTACCAAAACTTCATAGCTGATTTCGAATAGGATAACGTGCGTTCTGGGCTTTGTCCCCTTCATAAAAATTGTATATCAGGAAGATTATATAAATTTGGGCTTTTAAATCACTTGATTTTGATATCGGACACCCAAGTTATGGCCTTTTAAAGATTCAGTGTCTGTGCATCTTTCCTAATTTGACCCAACCTTTCGGCCCCAACTTTGAAGCGATGTTTGGAAGCCCAAATGAACTCGGATTTGGACAAACAATACAATTATAGAAATCCCAAGAAGTCCTCTACAATATCTCTGAAGAAATCATTCACGTTCTGGGATTATTACTTGGCTAAAAATGTGAAAGAAGCACAGAAGGTCAAATTTGTCAGCACACTTTTGCTTCTTTGTCTCCAATCTCCTTGTTTCCCTTCTTGCCATCAAAATTCCTCTTGACCCAGGAAGCCCAAATCTGTCCAAAATAAAATAAAATAGTATGAAGCTAAATTCCTATAAAATAAAATAAAACAAAATCAAGATGAATAAAATGACACAACTAACGTGCAAAAAGACTAAATATGAGGGCTAAATAATATGAAAATATGCGCTCTATCAAATTCCCCCACGCTTAGACTTTTGCACTCCTGGGTAGAACACTAGACTCTATGATTCAAAACCAAAGATGTGGAATGGTGCAAAGTTACATGCGAGGCAAGTCTTCAAGAATTCAGCATTCAAATATCATCTCTCCTAAACTTCCAAGAAAACAAGTAGTATGGCAATTCATTCAATAGGATAAATCAAAAGAAGCAGTCTCTCACAGGATAAGTGTATGCTCTCAAATCTCTCAAGAGGTGGTGATAACTATTTCGCTCAAATTCACCCAATCACAATTCCACTACCATAAGCTTGTTTATCTTCTCAATCTCCACTATCCATGTCACATACGTACCACAAATCAAAAGGACTTTATTCAAGGGTTCTAATGTGGGGAAGAAAGAAATGGAAAGATAACAATGAAGGAAAACATGCCTTAGGTCGAGAAAACACTTCATGCAACTCCAAGATCAAGAGATAGAATTTCCAAGCATAGACATTATGAAAAACTTTGCATCTTTATTTGGTTAAGTGCGTTTTACGCTCCGTCTCAACTTTGCTTTCTTCTTTTTCTCATCATTTTTTTTTCTTTTTTGCAAAAGAAGTGAGTGCGTTTTACGCTCCTTCTCACCATTTTATCCTTTTGCTTTCTTTTCTTTTTCTCTCTTTTTTTTTTTCACAGATGCAAATGGCTTTTGACTTATGACTTCCTTGATGAATTCAATCTCTCTCTCTAGAATGCATTTAATGTCTTTTTCCTAAGATTGGAAGGCTCAAAAGGGAAAAGAAAAAAAATATGAAGGGTAAAAAGAATGTCTCAAAGGGGCAAGCAAAGGGAAAATAATGGTTTTTTTTTTTTTTTTTAATTGGGTTAACCAAATGGCCGAATGGGTTTGAAAGAAAAGAATGCCTTAATCATATTTGGGTCGTGCATGAACAAATATAGCCTCAACCAAGAATCAAAACAAGTTCTAGAGTGGAGATCATGACAGGTGAATGCACACACAAGAAAGACAATAGGCTCAAAATCCTCACGGCTGTAGACTACCCAATCAATCTATCAAATCAAACTCATTGCCAAGTCACTTGATATCAAGGAAGATAAGATTGAAGTTGTAATCATGCTGGGTTCTTTTAGACTTAATTGCTTCACTTGCATTTCCACGCAAAATAGACTCAACTAGACCCAAGAAAAAAGAAATATGAAAAGATAAAGAAAATGCTGCTAAAATAAGAATGCTGCCCCCCCTCCCCCACACTTAGACTTTGCATTGCCCTCAATGTAAACATGCAATTTCAATCAAGAATAGGATAAGTAAATGTAAAAGATTAGGGAGAGAGAAATAGCCTAATTTTGTTAATTGTAGGCGGCGTTGAGGAGATTCAGCTCCTCCACAGTATGCTCCTGAAAGCTCTCGCAGAATGGCTTAAGTCACTGCCCGTTCACTGTGAATTGCTTTGCATTGGACTCGTCCTTGATTGCAACTGCACCAAAGGGAAAAACATGAGTAACTATGAAAGGACCAGTCCAACGGGAACGTAACTTACCGGGCATCAACTTGAGATGGGAATTGTATAGTAGAACTTTCTGGCCAACTTCGAATGTCTTCCTCACAATAAGCTTGTCATGCACAGCATTGGTCTTCTCCTTGTAGATGCGTGAGTTCTCATATGCATCCATCCTAATCTCCTCAAGCTCTTGAAGTTGGAGCTTTCCTTGGGCACCTGCATGAGCCAGATCCATGTTACAGTTCTTCACCGCCCAATATGCTTTATGCTCTATCTCCACTAGCAGGTGGCATGCTTTGCCAAAAACAAGCCGGTATGGGGACATGCCAATGGGAGTCTTGAATGCGGTACGATAAGCCTATAATGCATCCTCCAATCTCTTGGACCAATCTTTCCTATTGGGATGGACTGTCTTCTCCAAGATGTGCTTGATCTCTCTGTTGGACACTTCAGCCTACCCATTGGTCTATGGATGATATGCTGTCGCCATTTTATGCAAGACTCCGTACTTCTGAAGGAGGGTCGCCATTTTTCGATTGCAGAAATGAGAGCCTTGATCACTGATAATCACTCGAGGAATGTCAAACCTGCAAAATATGTGAGAACGAACAAAATCTGCAACCACAGAAGCATCATCAGTCCTGGTGGCTTTAGCTTCCACCCATTTAGACACATAATCAACAGCAACAAGAATGTACACAAAGCCAAATGACACAGGAAATGGACCCATGAAGTCAATGCCCCACACATCAAATATCTCACAAAACAACAAGGGTTGCTGGGGCATTTCATTCCTACGTGAGATAGTGCCTGTGTGTTGGCAACATGAACAATGCTTGCAAAACTAATATGAATCCCTAAAGAGTGATGGCCAATATAATCCAGAATCTAGGACTTTCCTCACTGTGCGTTGGGGACCGAAATGACCCCCACATGCAAGTGTATGACAAAAATTAAGGACAGATGCAAACTCATGGTCAGGGACACATCTCCGAATCACCTGACCACTGCACATGCACCATAAATAGGGATCATCCCACACATAATACCGAGCCTCACTCTTAAATTTATTTAGTTGCTCTTTCTTAAGATATGCAGGTAATTCAGAAGCGACTAAATAATTTACCAAATCTGCATACCAGGGCTCAATACCATGAATGTGGTAGAGGAACTCATCTGGAAAATCATCTCGGATAGGCTGTGAGCCCATGACTGTGGAATCTGAAGAAGGAGGGACCCTACTCAAATGATCTGCTACTAGGTTCTCGGCCCCACTCTTATCTTTTATCTCAACATTGAACTCCTGAAGTAGGAGCATCCACCGTATCAACCTGGGCTTAGCATCGGGCTTCTTCAATAGGTATTTCAAGGCTGCATGGTCAGAAAATACGACAACATTAGAACCTAGAAGATAGGAGCGAAATTTATCTAGAGCAAACACAATAGCTAAAAGCTCCTTCTCAGTCGTGGTGTAGTTTGCTTGAGCAGCATCCAAGGTGCGCGAGGCATAGGCAATGACATGTGACTTCTTCTCCACTCGTTGTGAAAGAACGGCACCAACTGCATAATTGGAAGCATCACACATGAGCTCGAATGGCAAGTCCCAATTGGGTGGCTGTATAATAGGTGGGGAAGTCAGGCGTCTCTTCAACTCATCAAATGCCTGCTTGCAGTGTTCGTCGAACTGGAAATCCACATCCTTTTGGAGTAGGTTGGATAAGGGATGGACAATCTTGCTGAAATCCTGGATAAACCTCCTGTAGAATCCTGCATGTCCAAGAAAAGAACGAATCTCCTGCACAGAGGTGGGGTGAGGTAGAGAAGAAATCATATCGACCTTGGACTTATCAACCTCTATATCCCTCTTGGACACTACATGCCCCAAGACAATCCCCTGCTCTACCATGAAGTGACATTTTTCATAATTCAACACAAGATTCTTTTCAATGGACCTCTCCAACACTTGACCTAAACTAACTAGGCAGTCATCAAAGGAGGTCCCATACACAGAGAAATCGTCCATGAACACCTCCATGCAATGCTCAAGAAGGTCGAAGAAGATACTTACCATGCACCTCTGAAATGTACCTGGAGCGTTGCAAAGACCAAATGGCATCCTCCTATAGGTAAATGTGTCGAAGGGGCAGGTGAAGGTGGTCTTTTTCTGATACTCCGGTGCTATGCAAATCTGAAAATATCCAGAGAAGCCATCAAGAAAACAATAGTGTGACTTACCTGCCAACCGCTCCAACATTTGGTCAATAAATGGGAGAGGGAAGTGATCCTTCTTCGTGGCGAGGTTGAGTCTCCTGTAATCAATGCACACTCTCCAACTATTTTGTACTCGCATCGGAACAAGCTCATTCCTCTCATTAGGAACCACTGTGATGCCCGTCTTCTTGGGAACTACCTGCACTAGACTCACCCACTGGCTATTAGAGATAGGATAAATGATACCAACTGAGAGTAGTTTACTTACCTCTTTCTTTACCACATCCAGGATGGTGGGGTTGAGTCTCCTCTGGGGCTGTCTCACAGGTTTAGCTCCTTCCTCTAGATGAATCCTATGCAGGCATATGGAAGGGCTAATCCCAGGTATGTCTGCCAATGTCCAGCCGATGGCTCTCTTATGTTGTTTCAAAAGAGCCAATAACTTCTGTTCTTGGTGAGGCTACAAATTATTTTCAATGATGACTGGAAACTTCTCGCCATCCTCCAAGTAGGCATACTTGAGATACTCGGGTAGGGGCTTGCGCTCAAGTGTAGGTGGTTGCTGTAATGAAGGGACTAACCTGTTTGGCTCTAACTCAATGGCAGCAAGGTAAGTAGAAACAATATCCTCTATGGGGGAGCCATGAAGACCAGAATGTGCATGCTCATTTTCAACTTCAGAATCATGATTATCTAAAAATGTAGCAATCTCAGAACATGCATCACATGGATCACTCTCATTACTACAATCAGGACAGATGAAGGAATCTGGAAGGTCATGAATAGTGGGGAATGCATCAATCAAATCACAAGACTTAGTACATGCTTCATCAACCAACAATTGAATCAAGTTAACTTGCAAAATGGAATGATCTTCAGGGGGACATTTCATGGCATCAAGTATGTTAAAATGAATGGTGCTACCAACAAATTCCATGGAAAGTGTACCCTCATGCACATTGATGATAGTCCTTGCAGTTTTCAAAAATGGTCTACCTAGGATGAGAGGTGCATGCTCATGCAAATTGTCATCTTCCATATTTAAAACATAAAAATCAGCAGGGAAGATACAATCCTTAACCTTAACCATGACATCCTCTAAGACTCCAGAGGGGTAGGCTGTGCTTCTATTAGCTAGCTGGACAACCACTCCTGTTGGCTTCAAAGGACCACACTGCAATGAAGCATAGATAGAATTAGGCATAACATTAATGGATGCACCTAAATCTAGCAAAGCATTACTAAATTGCATGTCTCCTATAGTATAAGGAATGGAAAACGTCCCTGGATCTTTGCACTTCCTTGGCATGGCAGGTTGTATGAGAACTGAAACATTCCTCCCAAGGTTGACCTTCTCATTCCCCTTAAGCTTTGTCTTGTGAGTACACAATTCCTTGAGAAATTTTGCATACTTAGGAATCTGCCTAATGGCTTCAAGGAGAGGGATGTTGACTTCAACTTTCGGGAATGTTTCCATAATTTCTTTATCTAATTCAGCTTCTGCCCTCTTCATGCTTTGGGTGACTCTATGTGGGAAGGGCAGGGGTTGGCTGATGGAAGCTTCTCTCTGTTCGGATTCATTGCTGGTGGGTTGGATGCCTTCTTGTATTGGAGTGGGCTGATCTTGCTTTCTGCTACCAGCATCTTCTTTCTGATTTTCTGATTGTTCGCTTGTTGGACCAGCTACTTCTTTGCCGCTTCTAAGGGTGATGGCACTCACATTACTTCTTGGATTGGTGATAGGTTGAGAGGGTATTTGGCCAGAACCGTGACTCCTTAGCTCATTTATGTTGGAAGCTAGCTGCCCAATTTGTGTCTCCAAATTCTGAATAGTAGTCTCTATCTTCTGTTGGAATTAGAGTGTGTTGGCTTCTAGTTGCTTGACAAGATCATCCAAGCTAGGTTCCGATTTGCGTGGTGGTTGTGCGGGCTGCATAGTTTGATTTGGCCTGGGTGGGGCATGGTTGCTGGAACTTGGACCTTGAGGATGATTGAATCTTTGTGGCTACTGAAATTGTTGCTACTGTAAGTCATGAGTCTGGTATGGATTGTGCTACTGGAAAGGTTGATTTGAAGACCCTCTATATCTGAAATTTGGGTGATCCCTCCATCCAGGATTATATGTGGCTGAGTATGGATCATACTTATGTTGTGGTTGCTGCTGGAAAGATTGATTGTGCTGCTGGAATGGTTTACCAGGGAAGATGCCAACAACAGATTCAGTGTTCTCTTGTAGTTGGGGACATTGGTCTGTGGGGTGAGAGGGTAGGGAACATATTCCACACAACTGTTGCTGTGGCTATTTCCTCTCTAATGCCAATTGTCTAACCATGGAAGCCAACTCCTCCAACTTGTTCTCTATTCTTTGCTGGTCATTGGTTGCTGCAGCACTAATTTCATTGATGCCTCTTGTAGGAGTGTTCATTCTTGTGCCGAATTGCTGTGCATTTTGGGCCATTTTGGATATCAGCTCCTGGGCAGCAGTTGGGGTCTTTTCAGATAGTGCTCCTCCACTTGCAGCATCCACAAGATATCTGTCTATTGGTATTAATCCTTCATAGAAGTATTGGACTAGAAGCTGGTCGCTTATTTGATGGTGTGGACAGCTGGAACACAATTTCTTAAACCGCTCCCAGTATTCATGCAATGTTTCTCCACCTTGCTGTCGGATGCCACAAATCTCTTTCCTTATGGCTACTGTTTCTAGAGGCTGGGAAGAATTTTTCCAGAAATACTCTCTTCAACCCATCCCAACTTGTGATGGCGGCAGGTGGCAAGTAGTAGAGCCAATCCTTGGCGGCCCCATCTAAGGAAAATGGGAAGGCCCTCAACTTGATTTGCTCTTCATCTACTCCCTGTGGCCGCATGGTGGAGCAAACAACATGGAACTCTTTCAGGTGTTTATGTGGATCTTCTCCTGCAAGACCATGGAACTTAGGCAACAAATGAATTAGTCCAGACTTAAGTTCGAAGTTCGCATCTAGCTGGGGGTATTGAATGCATAAAGGCTGGTAATGCACATTAGGTGCAACCAGCTCTCTAATGGTTCTACCATCTAAATGACCACGGTTTCCATTGTTGCCATTATTTCCATTAAGCCCATTATGACCATTACCAATTCCATTTCCATTGTTTACATTATCAGCCATGTTGATATGTTCTGGAATAGGCTCAGATGGTATATGACAGTCAACAACAGTAGTAGAAGCCTTGAATCTAAGTTCTACCCTTTGCTTTCTAAGGGTTAATTCAATCTCAGGATCCAAATCAATTAATTTTTTCGTAGATGATCAGGTCATGCACAAACTTTCGGCACAAAAACACACTCAAAAATGACTCTCTAAGACACACAGAATAAGCACACAACACAATACAAAGAATGGCCTAAAAGACACCAAAAACTCAAAAACGTAAAGAATATAAAATCTAGCAATCAAGAAGCCCTAAGATGATTTTTTTATGCAATTTTTCACAAAATTTCAACACAAAAACATTGAGGGACCTAAAAAACACTAAAAACCACACAAAAGTAGCCACTGAAAAACACAAAATGGCCCAAAAAGTGGTCTAAACGTTGGAATTTAGCCAAAAAGCGCCCTCCTCACTATTAATTAGTGATTATTTCTCCTCACACCCCCATTCCTTTGGACACCAAGTTTCGGCCCAAACCGAGATAGTCACTTTGGGTGCTGGTAGTGTGCAAACGAATTAGGAAATGCCACTATTTTGATGTAAAAACCACTCAAAAGGCAAGGAAAATAAAAAGGAAACACACACAAATCAAAAAAAATCAAAAAAAAGAAAAGAAAAGTGAAAAAAAGAACCAATTTTCCTTAGGTGAGTAGGTTGATTTTGGAAGTTTCCTCTTGAAGGCAGATTTCGGTTTTGCAAACCTTCTATATTGTGTCGCACAACTGATCACCTAAAAAGAAACAAGAAAAAGAAGGGAAAAAAATGAAAGTTAGTAATATTAGAAGAAAATCAGTGAAGGAAAAAGGAAAAGGGTTAGAAATTAGTATCTTGTTATTACAGAAACAGTTTTGACGGTTCCCCAGCAACGACGCCAAAATCTGGTCGGGCTGTCGAACACCAATAGATTATATGAATATTGATTCGGATTTGCAATAAGGGTGCAACCCAAAGTCGTCTCCCAACGAACCTCAAACAGATCTGTCAAAACAAGACTAAACGGGGGGGTATGATGAAAAACAGAAAACAAAATAAACAAGAACACAGTAAACCGAGATGCAACCAGTTGCAACCTTTCCTTCCTACCCGGGTATCATCATCCACCATATAAAGAACCTATTTATCTTTAATCCCCAGATCTAAAAAAAATGCTTGACAATCGCCGAAGACTAAATCGAAACAAATATAAAAATCACAGAAGATCTTCTTAATCAATATACAAGTTTTAATTTTTTTAGCACACAGATCTGAAACCGACATGAACAATCGCCCACTAAGTTTATGTTGTTTCTTGCAAACCAATACCCCAATTGAGCCTATTAGTCAAATCTTCCCAAGCATCATGCATGCATTCATACGATCGCATAAAATACATACACACTTGAGAAGAAGCAAAGAAACAAAACCATAAGATTAAAGATGAAAACAGATATACAAAAACGTCCAAAGATTCAAACCGGATAAGGAGTATGGCATGCAACTGGTTACAAAATCCTTAGCCTTCCATCTTGACAAGAACAATGGAGAAAAGGAAAATTGGCTACCGTTCACGTGAGAAAAAAATTAATCCTCCCCTAATGGCCTCTTAATGTGCTTAAATAGAGCTTAGGGAGGAAACCCTAGGTTACCAAAACTTCACAGCTAATTTCAAATAGGATAACGTGTGTTCTGGGATTCGGCCCCTTCATAAAAATTGTATATCAGGAACATTATATGAATTTGGGATTTTAAATCACTTGATTTGGATATAGGACACCCAAGTTATGGCCTTTTAAAGATTCAGTGTCTGTGCAGCTTTCCTAATTTGACCCAACTTTTCGGCACCAACTTTGAAGCGATGTTTGGAAGCCCAAATGAACTCGGATTTGGACAAACAATACAATTCCAGAAAGCCCAAGAAGTCCTCTACAATATCTCTGAAGACATAATTCACGTTATGGGATTATAACTTGGCCAAAATGTGAAAGAAGCACAGAAGGTCAAATTTGTCAGCACACTTTTGCTTCTTTGTCTCCAATCTCCTTGTTTCCCTTCTTGCCATCAAAATTCCTCTTGACCCAGGAAGCCCAAATCTGTCCAAAATAAAATAAAATAGTGTGAAGCTCAATTCCTATAAAATAAAATAAAACAAAATCAAGATGAATAAAATGACACAACTAACGTGCAAAAAGACTAAATATGAGGGCTAAATAAAATGAAAATATGTGCTCTATCATTGAGCAATGAAGAGTCAAATGCCCAAGTGAGGGTATTGGAATTGAGAACCCGAATGTAAAAATTTGGGGGTTCATGAAGCGTTTTAAGGATGAGATTTCATTGTGATTTAATTATTAAGGCTTGTATGGGGACACAAAGCCGAGTCATGATAAGAATCATGATGGGACAAGGAGAGCCCAAAGTATATCTAATCCGAGAAGGGGGTTAGTGGAGTACCCCTATGTTGGGGGGAAGATGGGTAAGTCCGTATGAGGGAATGGAGTGGTTCCCATGGAGGAGGTGTGCTATGGGTTGTGTGCTTGAGCTAGGGTGAGCTAAGGTTGAAATTAGCTCGAAGCCCAAAAAAAGAAGTCGTCAACAGGTTGTGTGACGAGCTTCGGGAATGGAGTAAGCTAAAGTTGCTCATAAATAGACTCTGGGTGGAACGAGCATGTGAAGCATATACCAGTCATGGCCAGGGTAGGCATGAGTTGGTAGCTTACAAAAAGACTCCGAGGCGAGTCGGGTGTGCGTTATGCATGAGGGATGCATATGATGCCATGTTATCGTATCGTTATGACGATCCTGGAGGGGACGTGCCTAGGGTATGAGTGAACCCTAGTTGAATTCATGATGAAATGGGATATATCGTAAGAAAGGATAGGTATGTGGCAAATGGACCCTAGCGGGTGCTTGTGTGAGATGGAAATCCCAAGTGAGTCAAGCTGGAATCCAAGGGAATCCAGGATTGGGATAAAGGAGTTGGGCATGCGTAGATATGCGTGTGGGACCCATGGGATTAGGAGTCCTAATTGCGAAAGGCCAAGTGACCGTTCATGTGAATGATGGATGAGGGGCCAATATAAACTCTCATTGACGCTTGGGGTCAGGTGAGACGCCTAAAGTCAAAAGATGAGAGGTGAATAGACCCTCATTATGATACCTGGGGTCGAGATGACGCCTAAGGTTATGAAACCCTTAATGGGAGACGTGGAGGTCACCCAATGAAGGGTATGAGCGGTGTGTGGGCCGAGGGTAGTGAATTGTGGCAACAGGACATCCGTGGGCTATGCGCGCACAAGAAATGCCAACTTTTAATGCCAAGTGGGCAGGGGCATGATGAGTAATGTGGAAGCCCAGAATTTTATAGTTCCCAGTCAAGGAGGCCCGAACGAAGCGTGCGGGAATGCCAGGCTGGGCGTAGTGACTGAATTCATTCGTGGGTGTGCAAGGAGAGACGAGAAGTCTCAATTTACCTAGAAGGTAATGCTTGGCGCTCCATGGTTATGGGTGCCAGTGCCTGAGATGGGCTCAGCATGTCGATTGTGGATTAAGAGATCTATGATAATCAAGCTCTAGGGTGAGCTGGGTGGCGAATGAATCATGATGGATTGGGATCCATTGTCGTGGAAAGTTGGAGCTTTCAAATGTTGAGTGAGAGCCGTGAGGTGTGATCTTATGGGGTAAGATCATGAGGCCTCAAGAGGTGAAAGGTTTGAGAGTCTCTTAAGCAATAAGAGATGTAGAGTCTGGAGGAGTAGGGCTTATGGTATGAGCTTGAGGTTATCAAGGCGAGGATAACCAAGTAAGATGGCTTTGGTAAGATGGTGGTGGAACCATCATAGCTCGAGAAGGCTTTAGGTAGCTTCGATATTATGGGTGCAAGGCTCGATGTGACGAATCGGATGCTTTGGACCGGTGTGGCAGGGGACTAATGAGTGGGCTCGTGAATTAGGGCAAGTGGCCCATGAGCCTAAGCAAGTTAGTGAACTGCAACAGACGGTCAGATGCCGAAGATGTAGAGCAGCACCTTAAGAAATTGGTCAGGTGAGACCGAAAATCTTCCATGCTGGATAGGACATCTAGAGTAGTCCTAAGAAGGAATCGCAGAACGCGATAATGATTCGATAGATTTTTTTCGAATAGGACGCCTGGTAAGGATAGTGGCTGCGACCGTGGTGAGGTAGTGACGCCAGGTCCGGTATCAAAGGCGTGACCGGAGGGCTGAAAGTCACAATACGAGGTGCGAAGCAGATCAGAGTGGGACCTGAGCCATGCTGTAGGAAACTGTTGTTGGGCCAGTGTAAGGGACAACACGGTAATAGTGATGGGGTGTTGACTCTCTGAAGCACAGGGCAACACGATGGACAACAAGTGTTGGGCCAGTGTATGGGAGTGACACGTGATTGGGTGTTGACTCTCTGAAGCACAGGGCAACACGATGGGGAACCAGTGTTGGGCCAGTGTATGGGAGTGACATGATGATGGTGACCAGGTGTTGGCACGCCTAAAGCACAGGGCAACACAGTGACTATGCAGATGGCTAGGGACTGAAGATCTATGAGATAGTTGAAAAAGAAACCCGGGGAAAGGAAACGGGTCTAGCGTTGGAATAATGCTACGGTTGACGCCTATCAGTGACGGGTCTAATTCTAGGGACCACTGGATGCAGACGGTTAGTCCACAGGCGGGACTGCAACCCTCTACGTGGAGTAACTCATCTGTAGTGGAGACGATTAGACACCGAAGACCTGGGGTATGCTGTAAGTTATGCTTGAGCCAGACTTAAATTTTCGTAAGGGTTGAAGTATGGTGGTAGTGCCTTTTGGTGTCAAGGCAGCAAGAAGATTTGTGAATCAAGTGGGCGATATCTTGTGGTGTGATAACAAGAGGTGTGGCGATGCTCCTTGCTAAAGGATGCTAACCCAGTTGTGGTTAAATTTGATCGAAGTGATCTGGTAAATTGGGATGATGGACCCAGTATGATCTTGCAGTCATGCATGAAGATGGGATTGATTGGTAGAGTCGGTAAATGGCTCAAGAATGATACGTAAGTGTCGTGGAAGGCGAGACTTACGAGATGGAAGTCAACCATCAGATGGGGAAATTGAAGCGTGCAGAGGTTTCAAATAAAGCAATCTCTAATCTAGTGATGTGAGTTGTGGTAGGCTGAACGTGTGGCTAAGGCACGGTTTGAAATCTGTGAAGGTGCGTAATGGCACAATTTGGTGCTAGTCCTGGTAGTGTCGATGCGAAATGAGGAAGTGTCCTCATGTAGCACTGGACGGGTTTCCAATTGATGACACACGAGAAATTGCCAGGTGGTAGCACCTGATGGCAATAATAGAGCGTGAGGCTCGAGGGCTGTGGTGTAAAGCCTTGTTGGTTGCCGTGTATGCAGTATAAAGGTTCATCAGGTCCTGGTGGTTAAACCAGGCAAGTTTGGCAAAAGAGATCCAAGGTGATAAAAGATGGTTGGTCAGGGTAAAGTTGTGCCACTTAAAGGAGTGTGGTTTCAAAGTGAGAGCTATTAATGGTAGTTGAAAGGTGGTCAGGGTAGAACTTGAGATGTTCTCCCAAGAAAAGTTGCGCATGAGGCAACAGTGTGGGATAAACTTCCTAAAGCACTAAAACTTTATCGAGAGAGATCACCCGGGGAAAAGCCAGTGTGAAGACGAGTGCCTGAGTAGGAAGGTGAGTCCTACGGCATCAGGTGGAAGTATAAATTCCACATGAGTGGCAGGGGTGATTTCTAGTGAGTGGAGTTTAAGTCGAAGCGATAGTCGATGATTGCAAAAGTAGTGCCTGGAGTCGGGTTGTGTTGGTTGTGAGCTGGGCGATCCAACTAAAGCTAATCGGGTTGGTTAGTCAGAAGTTGAGGGCAAATTTAAAATGTTGCCAATAAGTGACAAGAGCTTGAAGGAAGAGCTTATGGGAAGAGATTGGTTTCCAGAAATGGTGTTGAGGTGATGAAATCACCTAATGGCTGTGAGTGATACAGCTAGAGGGATGCCTTAGTGTGTGGGCAATTGATGAGAATTAACCTCGTGTCTAAGGTTAATGGTAGTGAAAAGAAATTGCCTAGTGACGTTGTTATGGTGTTAGAGCCATGTGGTTACTCACCGAGTAGTGTGAGTTGGTTGTAACGAGTGTATGAGAAATCCGAGAGAAGCCAGAGTCTCCTAGGGAATTAGCTATCTGCTATAAATATAGCGAAGTGAACTGTGGAAGGCGGCCTAAGAGTGGGGTCATGTTAGTTGTGATGACCAGTGAGATTCAAGGAGCAGTGAATCTTTTGGGATGGCATGGTGGTGTCATCGTCACTGTCAGGGAAAAGATGTTGTCAGGAAGGTCAAAGGTAACCATTGTGCATGGTAAGACCTCGAAGCCCAGTGTGAACGGCCATGAAGGCTGGTATCTGTGAATTTTGAGATGCAACGACCGTGGGGGAGAAATTTGTTGTTGTCATGGTGTTGTCCTTGCCGAGAAGGACAAGAGGAACCATTATGCATGGTTTAAATCAGGTATTTATTGCGGGTTGAGAATGAACCTAATGTAGGATGGCTGAAAGTTCGTGCCTCAAGAGTAAAAGGCTTTGTTGAGAAATAGTGAGATTTCGAAAAGTCCCAATGAAAGTGAAGCTGGGCGAGTAAATTTGGCTAGAAGACCGCTATAAGAGTGGGGGTATAACCATGATAGCTTGTTGTGGTGGGGCCAAAAGGCACGAGTCATCCTACAGGTGCCACGCACCATGGGTGATGACGAGGGTTGATTAATGGTTTCGCGACCTTAAGCACAATGGTAGGATCCTTGACTCACGGTAGGGTTTAATAGTTAAGGTAAGGCCTAGCATGGGATATGATTGTGAAAGTTAAATTGGGTGAAGTATTAAAAAGGGGTTGCTCAGCGAAGAGTTCCCTAGTATGGGTAAGAGACCCCTACTAGCGTGTGATATCGTCTAGTAAGTATCTTGTGTGTGCTTAATGCGATGAACTCCTAGTTGGGAGAAGGTTGTGGCCCGAGCATGGATAAGCTCGAGGTGAGATTGTAATGGTGCGTGCATCGCCAAGATCGAGTTGGACTCGGGTAATGCATGTATGGTGAAAATGTGTAATTACCTGGCATGGTGTAAGGCATGTCGATTTTGCGTAATCGTATCGATAAATGAGGGGCCGGCTGGTCAAGGTAGAAGACCATGTATGAAATGGTCGAAGTTGGCAAGGTGGGCCAAATGGGAGCTTCCCATGTAGTGTTAGCACGATAAGTTGATCGGTAATGAGAGGTTGCCATGAGGATCAACTTAAGCTATGCATGCGTGTGATTAATGGCAGTATGTCATGGTTAATGGGTGTCCGAGTGTCTTGTGGGCACTAAAAGAAACATTGCAGTGAATGATCAGTGTTAAGACGTTGCTGGTTGGACTAGCATAAAATCGTGGCCATGTGTGATTGGCAGTGAGAAACGTTGTCGTGTGTGATCGGCGTAAAATCATGGTAGACTGATCAATGATGCAATGTTAGCGTATATGGTTTCGACTAATGGGAAAATAGGAAATGGACTGCAAAGTGATGCTTGAGGTAGAGAAAATCCATTCAGAAATGGATAGCGTTGCAGTAAGCGTAATCAACGATCAGTTGTGCAAATTGGCAAGAGGCCAAAGCGGTATTCGGTTGTTGAATGTCCTCGAGAGTCGGAGGATCAAAAACCTAGAGTGAAGAATGTGAGGAATGAATAGGTTGTGAGATTCTCGAGCAGGAGAATTTGGCAAGTAGCCCGATATTGTGATTATCTTGGGCAAGAGATTATGGTAAAGCGAATTTCAAGGGCGAAATTCTTTTAAGGGGGGAGGAATGTAACACCCGGTGTAACCGGTGTTACGAGAATAAGAATGGAAGTGTGAAATTTCAAAAATGCCCTTGAGAAGGTGTTGGATCCTTGAGATTGAGGGTGCCCTATGAGAGGGGTATTTTGGTAATTTGGATAGTGAAATCCAATAAAAAGGGTATTTTGGTAAATTGGAAATAATTCCTATGTGAAATTAGGTGAGTAGGTGAATTAAATCCCAATTTTGTATTTATGTGGAGATAAGGGATTAATAAATTCACAAAGGGTATTTTGAAATTTTGGAATTTAATTCCATAAAGGAAATAGGGAAAATGGATATTGAATTATTTGAGGAGAAATAATTAATTTTCCCTACATGGTGAATAAATGAGAAAATGCCACATGGATGTCCAAGATCAAGAAATGGAAGCCAAGTTTGTGTCTTAGAGTGAAACTTGGCATAATCTTGGAAATTTGAGAGAAATCACATATATTAGAAATATGGGAGCATGTATATATATGTGGATTTATGAGATGAATAAGAGATTAAATTAAATGCAAAAAAGAAATGATAATTGGTCTTTCAAGCATTTAATGAGAGGCATTATGGTGTTGGATTAAAGAAAATCCAAAAAGAAAATGTGAAATTAGTCACTATTAATATTTGAAATTATGGTGAATTAAATAAATCCAATGGAAAATGGGAAAATGGTCACCCATTAATGCTTTGGAAAATGGTGGGGTTTATTTAAATGGAAAATGAAGAATTATGTCTCTCATGTGATGGTGGAAAATTGTCCCATTAAATTAAATGGGAAAGAAATTTATTTATGTCATTCAAGTGTGATGGTTATGAAAATAGTCCCATTAATTTAAATGGGAAAGAAAGGATATTTCAAGAGATGAGATTAATTCTTGAAATGGGAAAGTGATCCAAGGGTTGCCATTAAATCTTGGAAGTTGGCATGGATTGCCAAATAGGTGTAGAGATTTTTAAAGCGAAATGATTGGAAGGTGGAGATTTAATCTCCAAATTAAATCAAAGGCTAGGATTAAAACCTAGCAAAGCACATGGATTGTGCTTCTTTTGGATGGCTAAGACGTTGTCTTGTAAAGTGAGAAAAGATCCAATGGTGGATTTTAAGCAAGACTTAATGCCATGGATTGTGTTAGTTTGGAGGGTGAGGATTTATTCTCACCAAATAAATCTAATGGCTAGGATGCATTCTTGAAATATGGGGGAACTAGTATAAAATGGCAAGAAGGGAAGTCTTGGTTTCCTTTGGCCATTTGGAGAAAGAAATGAAGAAGGAAAGAAAGAAAGGGAGATAAGAAAGTCTCCCATGGAAGAAAAAGTGAAGAAGAAGAGAAGAAATCAAGGTGAGTGCATTCTTCTTCTCTTTAATCAGTGTTCTTGAATACAAAGTGAGTGATTCCCTTGTTTGAATGCCATCTTAGATGAGAGAAAATGAAGATGGAAGCTCTCTTGAAATGAAGATTTAAATATCCAAGAAGAGGTAAGGGATGGCCCCATGGGAGGGTGGCCTTGCAATGTGTTGTAAGTATGTTTCATAAATGTATATGTTGCATTTGGCATGTTCTTTTATGTTCATGAGACTTATGGCCATAGGTTAGTTTGAGAACATGGTTGAAATGGTGGGTTGATGCCTCTAACCTTGGAGGGTTGTGAGGGCAAGAAACCTAGCCACACTTGCATGCATTTGGCATCATATAATCTTGTTATGTTCATATTCATTTGGCATTGCACCCTTATTGATCTTAATAGCTCATGAGGTTTTACCCTCACATGTAGGTTGTGAAAGCATGGTAAAGTAAAGACAATGGTGGAATGGCATGGGAAAGCATGGGAATGAAGACCCAAGAGCTTGTTATGGCTTATGGAAGCCTTTGTTGTTGTGTTGGTTTATGTAATGTATATTTGTTGTTAGTGGAAATGTATATTGTATTAGACAATGAGATATTTGCTTAAGGCATGTTGATGCCTAGGTTGGGTGAAAGTCTCATTGGGTGTGTGTTGTGAGAAACACCAAGAAGTTAAATCATATGTGAAGGACCGATTACGAGGAACAAAGCATGCAACGGAAGCGATTTAACCATTAAATCTATCCTCGTAATGATTTGAGTCTAGGAGACTTACTTTTTCTTCGGATTACCGGTCGGAATGGAGCGATCGAAGGAGGAGGGGCGACAGCTTCTTCACGTTGTGGAGATGATGGCTGTCCTGCGATCCTTCGGCTCCTACGCATCAGATCTTTCGATCTTCCAAGATATGGCTCGAACTCGTGGCCTCTCTTTGGTGAACAAGAGAAAATCAAAAATCAGAGATTAGGGTTAATAACAACTAGAGAGAGAATATATATAGGGAGCATCCTAGGGTTAAAAACCCTAGTGGGCCAAACCCTAGTGGGCCAAGTCCATTTTTAATTAATTCTGTAATTGGGTTAGCCCAATTAATTAATTAAATCCTAATGAACTATTAAATAATTCTCTCTCAATGTAATTTACCCAACAAGCCAAAATGTATTTAAAAAATACATGAGTTACATCGAGCTACCCTGGGGACCAAAAGACAAATTATTCATGGCTGCTAAAATGACCAAAATATCCCTGCTACCCAGTAGCTATATTTTGTCATTCTAAGTGTTCCAACTATCACCATATGGCAACACTGACCCCACGAATAATTTTGCATGTGCGATGTCTTTGACCTACTAGTGTAATGACGAAAATACCCCTCTGTGTAACACCCATCATTTAGAAAGGAATAATGTACTAACACCTCTCTAAATGACTTCTACCATCCTTAGATCACTAGTCCAATAATCCGTGACTACTCGAATGTACTTGCTTATCACTGGGAGCTACCCAGAAGCACACACTCTTAAGTCACGTTCCCAGGGCCCTGGATTATTAGATTATTCTTGGACAATCACAAGGGGGTGAATCACAGAAACTATCTTGTATTAGTCTGTCTTAGCTAATTAGAAACCACACTCCCAACTCACAAGGTTGCTGATCTTTGATAGACCTCACCTATAGTGAATCTAAGAATATAGCTCTAGGTTCACTAGACCACCAACTAATACTCAAGTATTAGAGTACTCGTCCACGTAGTAGCAGTGATAGACTAGCTCCATGATAATCAGTACTTTGTCATTAGCTTCTATCACAGGTCCACTCTACGCATTCCAAATGCGCTTGTACAATTAGAGTAAACGGACTGTTTACTGGCTAAGGCAAGCCATCCTCCATTAGGATCTATTGCACAATGATCTTATCATGATAGAATTCCCAGTTCTATCAAAAGATCAAGAGTAATATTTTTCTTGCATATTAAGTACCCATGATTCATGCCTAACTGTGAAGAACGACCCATCACATGAATCACTTACTTAATAGCATGGACACTTTTCCAACAGTTAAATGCAAATGATATATGTGCCATAAACAGACTAAAATAAAACATCATTACCATAAATTAAATAAAACGTGTCTTTAGGGCATACATTTCCAACAATATGAGCTTACTGGAAAAATAGTGGGTGTTTGATGTATGTTATGGAAGTATCAAGAGCATGATTTAAGCCTTAATTTTGGAGAAAAAGAGGCTAAAATTTAAGGAAAATGAAGTTATTTATTCATTTTAATTTCTGAAAATTTTTGGGTTAAGAGGCCCCAAGAGAAAGAAAAAAAGAAAGAAAGAAAAAGAAGTGGAAATGGCTGTTGGCAGCAGTAGCAGGCCTTAAGGCGGCCAGGTGCGCCCGGGTGGGCACGCGCGGGTGCGCGTGCGTGGCCAGGCGCGGGCGGGCGCGTGTGCGTGGCCAGGCGCGGGCGGCCGGGCGACTGCACGCGGGATGCACGGCCAGCGCCGAGCGGGGCCCCACCGGCCAATTTTTTTAAAAAAAATGGGAAATTTTGGGAATTTTAGGGCATTTCTTACTTGAATTTGGGCCTCGGAGGAATTTTCAAAATAAAGGGATTTTCGGGGATTTTTGGAGAAAATGCCAAAATTTTGGAAAAATTATAAAAATTGAGTTTTTCCTCCAAAAATTGGTAATCAATCAATGGATTGGTTTAAATGGTGATTTATGGAGCCCGATAAAATTCTTGGATGGAAAAGAATTAAATATAAATAAGAAATGGCGGTTGAGCATTTTCATGAGTTTTCTTTTTAGCCAATGTGGTGTGGTAAAAGCCAATTTCGCTAGTGAATCTTGGGAATAAGGGAAGGGAAGGACGAGCCTTGTTCCCACCTAGGGTGTTTCATGTTGAAACATGGTCCACCCTTCACCTATGGCCGGGCAAGCGGACAATTTGGGTAATTGTTCACGAGTAACACTCGTAAGTGGGAGCGGGGCGTTACAGATATGTATCAGAGCGTGGTAGGAGCATCAAGTGGAAGACGCTTGGAGAAATGTGGTTGAAGGTTGATCGGAAGGCCTTGGAAGTAGAACCACAAGTGACTGAGGACCCTAGGGGATGGGTCGAGACATTGAGGTCTATGGTTACGGAAATGGTGTGCTCTGGTATTCCTGCTATGGTAATAGGGAAAATATCATGGTTGAGATGAGATACTGTAAGAGATATACGGGTCGAGCAATGAAGAGTCAAATGCCCAAGTGAGGGTATTGGAATCGAGAACCCGAATGTGAAAATTTGGGGGTTCATGAAGCGTTTTAAGGATGAGATTTCATTGTGATTTAATTATTAAGGCTTGTGTGGGGACACAAAGCGGAGTCATGATAAGAATCATGATGGGACAAGGAGAGCCCAAAGTATATCTAATCTGAGAAAGGGGTTAGTGGAGTACCCCTATGTTGGGGGGAAGATGGGCAAGTTCGTATGAGGGAATGGAGTGGTTCCCGTGGAGGAGGTGTGCTATGGGTTTTGTGCTTGAGCTAGGGTGAGCTAAGGTTGAAATTAGCTCGAAGCCCAAAGAAAGAAGTCGTCAACAGGTTGTGTGACGAGCTCCGGGAATGGAGTAAGCTAAAGTTGCTCATAGATAGGCTCTGGGTGGAGCGAGCATGTGAAGCATATACCAGTCATGGCCAGGGTAGGCATAACCTTGGTAGCTTGCAGAAAGATACCAAGGGGAGTCGGGTGTGCGTTATGCATGAGGGATGCATATGGTGCCATGTTATCGTATCGTTATGACGATCCTGGAGGGGACGTGTCTAGGGTATGAGTAGGCCCTAGTCGAATTCATGATGAAATGGGATATATCGTAAGAAAGGATAGGTATGTGGCAAATGGACCCTAGCGGGTGCTTGTGTGAGATGGAAATCCCAAGTGAGTCAAGCTGGAATCCAAGAGAATCCAGGATTGGGATAAAGGAGTTAGGCATGCGTAGATATGCGCGTGGGAGCCATGGGATTAGGAGTCCTAATTGCGAAAGGCCAAGTGACCGTTCGTGTGAATGATGAATGAGGGGCCAATATAAAGTCTCATTGACGCTTAGGGTCAGGTGAGATGCCTAAAGTCAAAAGATGAGAGGTAAATCGACTCTCATTATGATACCTGGGGTCAAGATGACGCCTAAGGTTATGAAACCCTTAATGGGAGATGCGGAGGTCACCCAACGAAGGGTATGAGCGGTGTGTGGGCCGAGGGTAGTGAATTGTGGCAACAGGACATCCGTGGGCTATGCGCTCACAAGAAATGCCAACTTTTGATGCCAAGTGGGCAGGAGCATGATGAGTAATGTGGAAGCCCCGAATTTTGTAGTTCCCAGTCAAGGAGGCCCGAACGCGGCGTTCGGGAAGGCCAGGCTAGGCGTAGTGACTGAATGCATTTGTGGGTGTGCAAGGAGACACGAGAGGTCTCAATTTACCTAGAAGGTAATGCTTGGCGCTCCATGGTTATGGGTGCCTGAGCCTGAGATGGGCTCAGCATGTCGATTGCGGATTGAGAGATCTATGATAATCAAGCTCTAGGGTGAGCTGGGTGGCGAATGAATCATGATGGATTGGGATCCATTGTGGTGGTAAGTTGGAGCTTTCAAATGTTGAGTGAGAGCCATGAGGTGTGATCTTATGGGGTAAGATCATGAGGCCTCAAGAGGTGAAAGGTTTGAGAGTCCCTTAAGCAATAAGACATGTAGAGTCTGAAGGAGTAGGGCTTATGGTATGAGCTTAAGGTTATCAAGGCGAGGATAACCAAGTAAGATGGCTTTGGTAAGATGGTGGTGGAACCATCATAGCTCAAGAAGGCTTTAGGTAGCTTCGATATTATGGGTGCAAGGCTCGATGTGACGAATCGGATGCTTTGGACCGTGTGGCAAGGGACTAATGAGTGGGCTCGTGATTGAGGGCAAGTGGCCCATGGGCCTGAGCAAGTTAGTGAACTGCAATAGATGGTCAGATGCCAAAGATGTGGAGCAGCACCTTAAGAAATTGGTCAGGTGAGATCGAAAATCTTCCGTGCTGGATAGGACATCTAGAGTAGTCCTAAGAAGGAATCACGAAACGCGATAATGATTCGATAGATTTTTGCCGAATAGGACGCCTGGTAAGGATAGTGGCTGCGAGCGTGGTAAGGTAGTGACGCCAGGTCCGGTATCAAAGGCGTGACTGGAGGGGTGAAAGTCACAATACGAGGTGCGAAGCAGATCAGAGTGGGAGCTGAGCCATGCTGTAGGAAACTGTTGTTTGACCAGTGTAAGGGACAACACGGTAATAGTGATAGGGTGTTGACTCTCCGAAGCACAGGGCAACACGATGGGCAACAAGTGTTGGGCCAGTGTATGGGAGTGACACGTGATTGGGTGTTGACTCTCTGAAGCACAGGGCAACACGATGGGGAACCAATGTTGGGCCAGTGTATGGGAGTGACATGATGATGGTGACCAGGTGTTGGCGCGCCTAAAGCACAGGGCAACACAGTGACTATGCAGATGGCCAGGGACTGAAGATCTATGAGATAGTTGAGAAAGAAACCCAGGGAAAAGAAACCGATCTAGCATGGGAATAATGCTACGGTTAACGCCTATCAGTGACGGGTCTAATTCTAGGGACCACTAGATGTAGACGGTTAGTCCACAGGTGGGACTGCAGCCCTCTACATGGAGTAACTCGTCTGTAGTGGAGACAATTAGACACCGAAGACCAGGGGTATGTGATCGGTACTATCGAACAACGATAGATTAGATGAAATATAGATTCGGATTTGCAATAAGGGTGCAACCCAAAGTCGTCTCCCAACGAACCTCAAACAGATCTGTCAAAACAAGACTAAACGAGGGGGGTTGTGATGAAAACCGAAATATAAATGTTCAAGAATGAAACAATGATGAAGTAAAACGTAACCCTCTACAAACCCTACCTCCTTACCACGGTAATACTCGTCTCATTTATGAAAACAATTTCTTTTGGTTTGATTTTCTTTTGATTTGAAAAACTCTTCTACAACCGTAAAAGATTAAATCTAATCGAGCAATCGCTCAAACAAATATACCATTTCTTTCTAATCAAAGCCTCAACCGAGTACGTCAATTAAAACCATCCAAAGATCATGCATGCATTCACACAATCGCATAAAAGAAACATACATAAACTTAGAGAAGGAAAGAAACATAATCATCAATTAAAACAAGAAAATCGAGTTCCAAACCGGATTCAACAATATGATCGATACTCAAACCGAGCAAGGGGTATGAGAATGTAGCGAATCACAAGCGAATTAGCCTTCCATCTTCTTGGTTGAAATCGTGAGAATTTTTTCAAAATCGGCCACTTAATGTGCTTAAATAGAGCTTAGGGAGGAAACCCTAGGTTACCGCAACTTCACAGCCGATTTCGAATAGGATAAAGTGCGTTATGGGCTTCAGCCCCTTCATAAAAATTGTAGATCAGGAAGAGTAGATGAATTTGGGTTTTTAAATCACTTTATTTGGATATCTGACGCCCCAAGTTATGGCCTTTTAAAGATTCAGCATCTGTGCAGCTTTCTTAATTTGACCCAACTTTCTGGTCCCGACTTTGAAGTGATGTTTGGAGGCCCAAACGAACTTGGATTTGGACAAACCATACCATTAAAGAAAGCCCAAGAAGTCCTCTACAATATCTTTGAAGACATTATTCACGTTATGGGGTTGTAACTTGGCCAAAAACTTGAAAGAAGCATAGAAGGTCAAATCTATCAGCACACTTTTGCTTCTTTGTCTCCAATATCCTTGTTTCCCTTCTTGCCATCAAAATTCCTCATGACCCAGGAAGCCCTAATCTGTTCAAAATAAGAAAAAATAGTGTGAAGCCCAATTCCTATAAAATAAAATAAAACAAAATCAAGATGAATAAAATGACACAACTAACGTGCAAAAAGACTAAATATTAGGGCTAAATAATATGAAAATATGCGCTCTATCAAATTCCCCCACACTTAGACTTTTGCACTCCTGGGAAAAACACTAGACCCTAACACTCAATAACAGAAAGATGTGGAATGGTGCAAAGTTACATGCGAGGCAAGTCTTCAAGAATTCAGCATTCAAATATCATCTCTCCTAAACTTCCAAGAAAACAAGTAGTATGGCAATTCATTCAATAGGACAAATCAAAATAAGCAGTCTCTCACAGGACAAGTGTATGCTCTCAAATCTCTCAAGAGGTGGTGGTAACTACCATAAGCTTGTTTACCACTACCATAAGCTTGTTTACCTTCTCAATCTCCACTATCCATGTCACATGCCTTAGGTTGAGAAAACACTTCATGCAAGTCCAAGAACAAGAGATAGAATTTCCAAGCATAGACATTATGAAAAACTTTGCATCTTTATTTGGTTGAGTGCGTTTTACGCTCCGTCTCAACTTCGCTTTCTTCTTTTTCTCATCATTTTTTTTTGAAGCAAAGAAACAAAGAGGTGAGTGCGTTTTATGCTCCTTCTCACCATTTTATCCTTTTGCTTGCTTTTCTTTTTCTCTTTTTTTTTTTCGCAGATGCAAATGGCCTTTGTCCTTATGACTTTCTTAATAAATTCAATCTCTCTCTCTAGAATGCATTTAATGTCTTTTTCCTAAGATTGGAAGGCTCAAAAGGGAAAAGAAAAAAAATATGATGGGTAAAAAGAATGGCTCAAAGGGGCAAGCAAAGGGAAAACAATGGTTTTTTTTTTGGATTCAATTGGGTTAACCAAATGGCCGATTGGGTTTGAAAGAAAAGAATGCCTTAATCATATTTGGGTCGTGCATGAACAAATATAGCCTCAACCAAGAATCAAAACAAGTTCTAGAGTGGAGATCATGATAGGTAAATGCACACACAAGAAAGACAATAGGCTCAAAATCCTCACGGCTGTAGACTACCCAATCAATCTATCAAATCAAACTCATTGCCAAGTCACTTGAAATCAAGGAAGATAAGATTGAGGTTCTAATCATGCTAGGTTCTTTTAGACTTAATTACTTAACTTGCATTTCCACGCAAAACAGACTCAACTAGACCCAAAGAAAAAGAAATATGAAAAGATAAAGAAAATACTGCTGAAATAAGAAATTGCTGCCCCCCCCACACTTAGACTTTACATTGCCCTCAATGTAAACATGCAATTTCAATTAAGAATAGAACAAGTAAGTGTAAAAGATTAGGGAGAGAGAAACAACCTAATGTATCAAATGGAGGTGGTGTTGAGGAGATGCAGCTCCTCCACAATGTGCTCCTGAAAGTCCTCATGGAATGGCTTAAGGCGATGCCCGTTCACTGTGAATTGCTTCGCATTGGACGTATCCTTGATTTCAACTGCACCAAAGGAAAAAACATGAGTAACTATGAAAGGACCAGTCCAACGGGAACGTAACTTACCTGGCATCAACTTAAGATGGGAATTGTATAGCAAAACTTTCTGATCGACTTGAAACTCCTTCCTTATGATCAGCTTGTCATGTGCAACCTTTGTTTTCGCCTTGTAGATCCTTGAGTTCTAATATGCTTCAAGTCGAATCTCTTCAAGTTCCTGGATTTGGAGCTTCCTTTGGGACCCCGCTTGACTGATGTCCATATTGCATTGCTTCACCGCCTAATATGCCTTATGCTCCACTTCCACCGGCAAGTGACATGCTTTTCCAAAAACCAACCTGTAGGGGGACATGCCAATGGGAGTCTTGAATGCGGTACGGTAAGCCCATAATGCATCCTCCAATCTCTTGGACCAATCTTTCCTATTGGGCTGGACTGTCTTCTCCAAGATGTGCTTGATCTCTCTGTTGGACACTTCAGCTTGCCCATTAGTCTGTGGATGATAAGGAGTCGCCACTTTGTGTATTACCCCATACTTACGAAGTAGGGTGTCCATCTTTCTATTGCAAAAGTGGGATCCTTGGTCGCTGATGATGGCCCTGGGTATGCCAAACCTGCAAAAGATGTGAGAACGAACAAAATCTGCAACCACAGAAGCATCATCAATCCTGGTGGCTTTAGCTTCCACCCACTTAGAAACATAATCCACAGCTAACAAAATGTACACATAACCAAATGACACAGGAAATGGACCCATGAAGTCAATGCCCCAAACATCAAAGATTTCACAAAACAATAAGGGTTGTTGAGGCATTTCATTCCTACGTGATATAGTGCCTGTGTGTTGGCAACGTGTACAATTCTTACAGAACTCATATGAATCCTTAAAGAGTGAAGGCCAATATAATCCAGAATCTAGGACTTTCCTAGCTGTACGTTGGGTACCAAAGTGACCACCACATGCAAGTGTGTGACAAAATTTTAAGACAGAAGCAAACTCATGGTTAGGCACACATCTCCTGATGACCTGGTCACTACACATGCGCCACAGATATGGATCATCCCACACATAGTACCTAGCCTGACTCTTAAATTTATTTAGTTGTTCTTTCTTAAGATATGCAGGTAATTCAGAAGCAACTAAATAGTTTACCAAATCAGCATACCAAGGCTTGATAGCATGCATATTTATGCTATATTTTGGCATTTCACCTCAGTCTTATTACGCCATTTGAAGTAATTTTTGCTGATCTTTCATTGTTTCTATTTTATTATACTTCAAATCGTCCTTACACTATTTTCTATCTTACTTTTATGGATCCAAGCTTGCTTAGCTTTAGGGAATATTGGATGGGCTAGAGAAGCAGCTGAAAAAGACTTGAAGTGGCTCATTTAGGACTTCATGAGGGTAGGCCGGCCTTGGGCAATTGTGGGACTCATCTAAAGGAGCTTGGGCTCACTTTCAAAGAGCAGATTTGGGCTGCTCGATTTTGCTATTTTGGGCTCACTTATCTCTCTTTTGTTTCTTTTCTTTTCTGTTGGACTAGGCCCAACCCTAGCCTTCCTAACTCTTCCTTTCTTAGCCATGTATTTAAGGCCTCTTAGCACTTATTTCCAGATGGATGGAGAGGAGAAAATAAAGGAGATTCTGACCGTTTTTCCGATTGTTAGCATTTTTTTGTTTTCTTCATTTTGTCTTCCTTGCTGTAATGAAAGGCTAGAGCTATTGTAACTAGTTGTGTATCTTGAACCCGTGTGGAATCTGAGTCTAGGATGATCTGCAAAAACCTGGTTTGTTTGTTTTAATCTTATTCATTTCCATTTGGTTTAGTTTAAGCAGATTTTCGAATGCATGGAGTTCATGGCAGGTTTGTGTGAATTTGCATGGATTCATTTTCTGTTAAATGCTTAAGAGAATAGATTGTTGTAGTCGGATGGTATAACATCTCGAAAAAGAATATAATGTGCTTGAATGGTTGTTCTTGCATAGCTCCGGATGGGTTGAATAGAGAGTGAATGGTTGCATTTTGTTTATAAGAGATTTCTGTATTCATTTTGTTGTTCCAATCATTCTAATCCTTGGACGGTTGTTGGGGATGCTTTAAGTTTGATATCCGGAGATTAAAACATCTAACAAGCCAAGATTTATAGGTTGGACGAGGAAGATTTCACAGAGGGGACAAATACACAGCTGGTTGCATTTCATTTACTGATTTTCATCTATCCTTGTTTTTTCTATTTTGTTACTTAGTTTTCTGTCAAACCCCCCCCTAAACAAACTGTTGTTTATATTGGTTCTCCTTGTTGGTAGAAGAAGGTGAGGCTCCTTGTGAGAGATGACCTAGGGTGCACTTTGCTACAAACTAGAGAAGAGATACATAGATATCTAATCTAGAGTGATTCGACAGCCGCAGCCAGAATTTTGGCGCCGTTGCTGGGGAGCCAAGTTTTTTCTTCTAAAAACATAGAGGAATGACCCTATTTTATGTTTGTTTTGTTTTCTTATTTGAGTGTTTTGTCTGTTTTGTGTTCTTGGTGATAAGGTTATCAGTTGTCGCTCACAAACTTGAAGAGTTATTCTGTTCTATTCTTGAGATAAACTGATAGCAAGCAGCAACAGAAAAGCCTTATTTGCCTTTTCGATCTTCTTTTTGTGTGTGTGTATTTTCCTTTTCTATTTTCTTGTTTCTAGAATTATTTTTGAACAAAGAAGTGGTTGTTGGAGAGGGCTGCACGACCCGCAGCTGGAAAAGCAACCCTGCAGCAACTGAAAAAGCAAAAAAACACCTGCAGTCCTTCTCTGGTTTTCAGTGTCACTACCTTGTGTTCTTGTGTGATCTTCATGTGCTCTGATAGGTGCTGAAAAGAAAGCTCACAACAAGTAGACAACCCAACAAAAAAAAAAAGGGGGCTGCAGCAGATCAGGAGCATAACCATTTTTTTCTTTATTTAGAGAAAGCTGAAGTCCACTTGTCTGCCTCTGAAAGCAGATCACTTGACCAATAGGACATTTCATTTTTCTTTTTCACCTTTTCCTTTTATTTTCTCTTTTAACATTCCTTTTAACGTTGTCTTTCCCTTCCCCACTAATCTTCCTTTTTGTTTGACAGATAGGCACCAGCAGCTGCAACCAAGAGAAGATCAGCCCCCGCAGCCTTCCATTTAACAACGTTCTTGACCACCTCCATCACAGATAGCAAGATTTAAGGATTGAGCTCAAGATACCGGTTCTATCCTCTTGATTTCTCATCCCTACTTGATATTCTTTCAAGTCCATATGCCCCCCTTGATGTTTTCTTGCATATAGAGTGGTTTCTGAGGCAAAATAGGAGCCGGTTTGAGGGAAAAATCAGTTTTCCCGGTTACTGTTCACAACCTTCCACTTGCTCCGATTGAGCTGATTTTTGGTGTCCAAAGAAATGGGGGTGTGAGGATCAAGAGTCACAATTTTCCTGTGAGGAGAGCGTTTTTTGGCCAAATTCCAACGTTTAGACCACTTTTTGGGCCATTGTGTGTTTCTCAGTGGCTAATTTTGTGTGGTTTTTAGTGTTTTTAGGTCCCTAAATGTTTTTGTGTTGAAATTTTGTGAAAAATTGCATAAAAAAAATCATCGAAGGGCTTTTTGTTTGACACGTTTTGTGTTTTTGTGTTTTTGTGTTTTTGAGTTTTTGAGTTCTTGGTATGCATAGGCCATTTTGTGTGCTGTTTTTGTGCTGATCTCTAGTGCATGACCAGGTGCTCTAAGGAAAAATTACTTGATTTGGATCTTGAATTAGAGAACACTCTTAGAAGGCAAGCTAGAGAGCTTAAGTCTCGGGATAGGATTGACCCTAACAGTGTTTCTAATACTTCATCCGAACCTATTCCAGAATTCATCAATATGGTAGATAATGGTAATGGCAATAATGGAAATAATGGTAATGGCAATAATGGAAATCATGGAAATAATGTAAATCATGGTCATTTGGATGGTAGAACCATTAGAGAGTTGGCTGCACCTGATGTGCATTATCAGCCCCTATGTATTCAATACCCATAGTTGGATGCTAACTTTGAACTAAAATCTGGACTGATCCATTTGTTGCCCAAGTTTCATGGTCTTGCAGGAGAGAATCTGCACAAGCATCTGAAAGAGTTTCATGTTGTTTCTCAACCATTCAGCCACAAGGAGTAGATGAAGAGAAAATCAAGCTGAGAGCCTTCCCATTCTCACTTGATGGATTAGCCAAGGACTGGTTGTATTACCTGCCACCAGTTGCTATTACCAGTTGGGATGGATTGAAATGGATCTTCCTAGAAAAATTCTTCCCAGCCTCCAGAACAGCATCAATAAGGAAGGAAATTTGTGGTATAAGGCAAATGAGTGGTGAGACTCTACATGAGTACTGGGAGAGATTCAAGAAGTTGTGTTCTAGTTGTCCTCACCATCAAATAAGTGACCAACTCCTAGTTCAATATTTGTATGAAGGTCTAATCCCCATGGACAGGTACTTGGTAGATGCTGCAAATGGAGGAGCCTTGGCAGAGAAGACCCCAGCAGCTGCACAAGAGCTGATATCAAAGATGGCATAAAATGCCCAACAGTTTGGCACCAGAATTAACACTCCTACAAAAGCCATCAATGAAGTCAGTGTGGCTGCCACTATGGACCAGCAGAGGATAGAAAACAAGCTTGAGGAATTAGCTTCCATCGTCAGGCAGTTGGCATGAGAGAGAAAGCAACCCCAACAGCAGCTTTGTGGCATTTGCTCCTTGCCATCCCATATAACAGACCAATGCCCACAGTTGCAAGAAAATAATGAGATCTGTGCAGGCATTTTTCCTGGTAGACCATTCCAGCACCAGCAGCACAGCCAACCACAACCTCCAAACAGATATGATCCATTTTCCCCTAGCTACAATCCAGGTTGGAGAGACCATCCGAACCTCAGATATGGCGGCCCTTCCAATCAACATGTGCAGCAGCAGCCATACCAAAATCAACCATTTCAGCAGAGGTTCCATCCTTCAATTTCCAGCAACCATGCTCCACCACCAAGGCCGAATCAAGCCATGCAACAAGCACCACCATTACCCAAGTCAGAACCTAGCTTGGATGATCTTGTTAAACAACTAGCAGCCAATACACTCCAATTCCAGCAAAAACAAAAACCACAATTCAAAATTTGGAGACCCAAATAGGCCAGCTAGCCACAAACATCAATGAGTTAAGGAGTCAAGGTTCGGGGCAGCTTCCTTCACAACCAGTTGCCAATCCGAGGGGTAATGTTAGTGCCATCATGCTTCGAAGTGGGAAAGAAGTAATCATCCCAACCCCTCCACCATCATCAAACATGAAGCAGTATGTAGAGGGTACCAAAGAGCAACAACCCTCCTCAATCCAAGAAGCCAAGCAACCAAACTCCAGCTATCAAGAACAAGGAGAGTCTTCCAACAACCAGCCCCTGCCATTCCTACATCGAGTAACACAAAACAAGAAGAGAGTAGAGGTCGAATTAGATAAAGAGATTTTGGAGACATTCCAGAAAGTGGAAGTCAATATACCCCTCCTTGAAGCCATTAGACAGATCCCGAAGTTTGCAAAATTTCTCAAAGATTTGTGTACGCACAAGAGGAGATTAAGAGGGAACGAATAAGTCAACCTTGGAAGAAATGTCTCTACCCTTATCCAACCTGCCATGCCAGCAAAGTGTAAAGATCCAGGGACGTTTTCCATTCCTTGTACTATAGGAGACATGCAATTTAGCAATGCTTTACTAGATTTAGGTGCATCCATTAATGTTATCCCTAACTTTATCTATGCTTCATTGCAGTGTGGTCCTTTGAAGCCAACAAGAGTGGTTGTCCAGCTGGCCAATAGAAGTACTGCACACCCCACTGGAGTCCTAGAAGATGTGCTGGTTAAGGTTAAGGATTTAATCTTTCCAGCTGATTTTTATGTTTTGAATATGGAAGATAACAGCACACTTGAGCATGCACCCTTGATACTAGGGAGACCATTCTTAAAAACTACTAGAACTATTATCAATGTGCATGAGGGTACACTTTCCATGGAATTTGCTGGTAACACAATTAACTTCAAGATACTTGATGCCATGAAATTCCTTGCTGAGGATCATTCCACTTTTCAAGTAAATAGAGTTGACCTGTTAGTGAATGAAGCCTGTTCTGAGTCTTCTGATTTAATTGATAAACTCCCCACTGTGCATGAGTTCCCAGATACGATTATTTGCACTAATTGTAGTGATGGAGAGAGTCAATGTGTTGTATGCTTAGAGATTGCTGAATTTTTGCATAGGCATGAGTTTGATTTTGATGCTAACATTTCCCAAGTGGAAGATAGTGCTGCTGACCTTGTTGAGCAAGTTGATAGTGCTTTGGAGTTAGAGTTGCAGTCAAATAGGTCAGCCCCCTCTTTGCAGCAGCCACCCACCATTCAGTGCAAGCCTTTGCCTCAGCACCTCAAGTATGCATTCTTGGAGAAAGATGAGAAGCTACCAGTCATCATTGCAAATAACTTGCAGCCTGACCAAGAGAGAAAGTTGCTGGACGTGCTGAGAAAGAATAAGAAAGCAATTGGGTGGACTTTAGCGGACATAACTGGAATCAACCCATCTGTTTGCATGCACCGTATCTTATTAGAGGAAGGAGCAAAACCAGCAAGGCAGCCTCAAAGAAGACTTAACCCAACCATCCTTGATGTGGTAAAACAAGAGGTAAGTAAATTACTTGCAACCGGTATTATTTACCCTATTTCTGATAGCAAGTGGGTGAGTCCCGTGCAGGTTGTTCCAAAAAAGACGGGCATCACGGTGGTCCCAAATGAGCAGAATGAGTTTATCCCCATGAGAGTGCAGAACAGCTGGAGAGTCTGCATTGATTATAGAAAGCTGAACCAAGCAACCAGGAAGGATCATTTTCCCCTCCCATTCATTGATCAGATGTTGGAGAGGTTGGCTGGTAAGTCACACTATTGTTTCCTTGACAGTTTTTCTGGATACTTTCAGATTTGCATAGCCCCAGAGGATCAAGAGAAGACCACCTTCACCTGCCCCTTTGGCACATTCGCTTATAGAAGAATGCATTTCAGTCTATGTAATGCTCCAGGTACCTTTCAGCGATGCATGGTAAGTATATTTTCAGATTTTCTAGAGCATTGCATGGAAGTGTTCATGGATGATTTTTCAGTTTATGGCACTTCTTTTGATGATTGCTTGGTTAGCTTGGGTAGAGTCCTAGAGAGATGCATTGAAAAGAACCTTGTTTTAAATTTTGAAAAATGTCATTTCATGGTAGAACAAGGAATTGTTTTAGGGCATGTTCTGTCTAAGAAGGGTATAGAAGTGGATCGGTCTAAGGTTGGTGTTATTGCTTCATTGCCTTACCCCACCTCTGTGAAGGAGGTGCGTTCTTTCCTTGGCCATGCAGGATTTTACAGGAGGTTCATCAAGGATTTCAGCAAGATTGCACTTCCACTTTCCCACCTTCTCCAGAAAGAAGTGACCTTCCACTTTGATGAGCAGTGCAAGCGGGCATTTGAGGAACTGAAGAGTCGATTTATTTCTCCACCCATCATACAGCCACCCGACTGGGAGTTGCCCTTCGAGTTCATGTGCGACGCCTCCAACTTTGCAGTGGGTGTCGCCCTTTCCCAGCGTGTGGAGAAGAAATCCCATGTCATAGCCTACACTTCGCGTACATTGGATCTGGCACAGACTAATTATACCACTACGGAAAAAGAGGTCTTGTCTATTGTTTTTTGCATTGGATAAATTTAGATCCTATTTACTTGGTTCTAAAGTTATTGTCTTTTCTGACCATGCAGCTCTTGGGTACCTCTTGAAGAAGCCTGATGCCAAATCTCGTTTGATAAGGTGGATGCTCTTGCTCCAAGAATTTGACATTGAGATCAAGGATAAAATTGGAGTAGAGAACTTGGTAGCCGACCACCTCAGTCGTATTCCTTCCACCTCAGATCAATCTGTCATGGACTCCCAGCCTATCAGGGATGATTTCCCAGATGAGTTATTATACCACATTCATGGTGCTGAGACCTGGTATGCTAATTTGGTAAATTATTTAGTTGCTTCTGAATTACCTGCATATTTTAAGAAGGAACAGCTAAATAAATTTAAGAGTCAGGCTCGGTATTATGTGTGGGATGATCCCTATCTGTGGCGCATGTGTAGGGACCAGGTCATCAGGAGATGTGTGCCTAACCATGAGTTTGCATCTGTCTTAAATTTTTGTCACACACTTGCATGTGGTGGTCACTTTGGTCCCCAACGTACAGCTAGGAAAGTCCTAGATTCTGGATTATATTGGCCTTCACTCTTTAAGGATTCATATGAGTTCTGTAAGAATTGCACACGTTGCCAACACACAGGCACTATATCACGTAGGAATGAAATGCCTCAACAACCCTTATTGTTTTGTGAAATCTTTGATGTTTGGGGCATTGACTTCATGGGTCCATTTCCTGTGTCATTTGGTTATGTGTACATTCTGTTAGCTATGGATTATGTTTCTAAGTGGGTGGAAGCTAAAGCCACCAGGACTGATGATGCTTCTGTGGTTGCAGATTTTGTTCGTTCTCACATCTTTTGCAGGTTTGGCATGCCTAGGGCCATCATCAGCGACCAAGGATCCCACTTTTGCAATAGAAAGATGGACACCCTACTTCGTAAGTATGGGGTAATACACAAAGTGGCGACTCCTTATCATTCACAGACTAATGGGCAAGCTGAAGTCTCAAATAGGGAGCTCAACCAGATTTTGGAGAAGACTGTCCAGCCCAATAGGAAAGACTGGAGCAAGAGATTAGAAGATGCGCTATGGGCCTACCGCACTGCCTACAAAACCCCCATCAGCATGTCCCCCTACAGGTTAGTTTTTGGAAAAGCGTGTCACTTGCCGGTGGAAGTGGAGCATAAGGCATATTGGGCGGTGAAGCAATGCAATATGGACATCAGTCAGTAGGGTCCCAAAGAAAGCTCCAACTTCAAGAGCTTGAGGAGATTAGGATGGACACATATGAGAACTCACGCATCTACAAGGAGAAGACCAAGGCTATGCATGTCAAGCTTATTGTGAGGAAGACATTCGAAGTTTGCCAAAAAGTTTTGCTATACAATTCCCATCTCAAGTTGATGCCCGGTAAGTTACGTTCCCGTTGGACTGGTCCTTTCATAGTTATTCATGTTTTTCCCTTTGGTGCAGTTGCAATCAAGGACGAGTCCAATGCAAAGCAATTCACAGTGCATGGGCAGCGGCTTAAGCCATTCTACGAGAGCTTTCAGGAGCATATTGTGGAGGAGCTGCATCTCCTCAATGTCACCTCCATTTGATGCATCAAGCTATTTCTCCCTCCCTAATATTTTACATTTACTTGTCCTATTCTTGATTGGAATTGCATGTTTACATTGAGGGCAATGTAAAGTCTAAGTGTGGGGGGGTAGCATTCTTATTTTAGATGCATTTTCTTTATCTTTTCATATTTCTTTTTCCTTGGGTCTAGTTGAGTCTGTTTTGCGTGGAAATGCAAGTTAAGCTATTAAGTCTAAAAGAACCCAGCATGATTAGAACTTCAATCTTATCTTCCTTGATTTCAAGTGACTTGGCAATGAGTTTGATTTGATAGATTGATTGGGTAGTCTACAGCCGTGAGGATTTTGAGCCTATTGTCTTTCTTGTGTGTGCATTCACCTATCATAATCTCCACTCTAGAACTTGTTTTGATTCTTGGTTGAGGCTATATTTGTTCATGCATGACTCAAACATGATTAAGGCATTCTTTCTTGTCCCCATTTGGCTATCTTGTTATTTAAAAAAAAAAAAAAAATCAATCAATCCCCTTCGCTTGCCACTTAGAGCCATCATTCTTACCCTTCATTTTCATACACCTTTTTGGACCTTCCAACCTTAGGAAGAGGAATAGTAAGTGCATTCTAGAGAGAGAGATTGAATTCATCAAGCAAGTCATAAGGCCAAAGGCCATTTGCATCCATAAAAAAGAAAAAGAAGAGCAAGCAAAGGATAAAATGGTGAGAAGGAGCGTAAAACGCACTCACCTCTTTCCAAAAAAAAATGAAATGAAAAAAAAATGAGAAAAAAAAGAAAGCAAAGTTGAGACAGAGCCTAAAACGCACTCAACCGAATAAAGATGCAATGTTTTTCATAATGCTTGGAAATTCTATCTCTTGATCTTGGAGTTGCATGAAGTGTTTTCTAGACCTAAGGCATGTTTTCCTTCATTGTTGTCTTTCCATTTCTTTCTTCCCCACATTACAACCCTGAATAAGTCCTTTTGATTTGTGGCATGCATGTGACATGGATAGTGGAGATTGAGAAGATAATCAAGCTTATGGTAGTGGAATTGTGATTAGGTGAATTTGAACGAAACAGTCACCACCATCTCTTGACAGATTTTTGAGCATACACTTGTCCTATGAGAGGCTTTTACTTTTGATTTGTCTTATTGAATGAATTGCCATGTCACTTGTTTTCTTGGAAGTAGAGGAAAGATGATCTTTGAATGATGAATTCTCGGAGACTTACCTTGCATCTGATTTGTGTTTTTCCACATTTTTATTCTTGAGTCATAGAGTCTAGTGTTTTGCCTAGGAGTGCAAAAGTCTAAGTATGGGGGAGTTGATAGCATGCATATTTATGCTATATTTTGACATTTCACCTCAGTCTTATTACGCCATTTGAAGTATTTTTTGCTGATCTTTCATTGTTTTTATTTTATTATACTTCAAATCGTCCTTACGCTATTTTCTATCTTACTTCTATGGATCCAAGCTTGCTTAGCTTTAGGGAATATTGGATGGGCTAGAGAAGCAGCTGGAAAAGACTTGAAGTGGCTCATTTCGGACTTCATGAGGGTAGGCCAGCCTTGGGCAATTGTGGGACTCATCTAAAGGAGCTTGGGCTCACTTTCAAGGAGCAGATTTGGGCTGCTCGATTTTACTGTTTTGGGCTCACTTATCTCTCTTCTGTTTCTTTTCTTTTCTGTTGGACTAGGCCCAACCCTATCCTTCCTAGCTTTTCCTTTCTTAGCCATGTATTTAAGGCCTCTTAGCACTTATTTCCAGATGGATGGAGAGGAGAAAATAAAGGAGATTCTAACCGTTTTTCTTGTTGTTAGCAATTTTTTGTTTTCTTCATTTTGTCTCCATTTTGTCTTCCTTGCTATAATGAAAGGCTAGAGCTATTGTAACTGGTTGTGTATCTTGAACCTGTGTGGAATCTGAGTCCCAGATGAGCTACAAAAACCTGGTTTGTTTGTTTTAATCTTATTCATTTCCATTTGGTTTAGTTTGAGCAGATTTTCTAATGCATGGAGTTCATGGCAGGTTTGTGTGAATTTGCATGGATTCATTTTCTGTTAAATGCTTAAGAGAACAGATTGTTGTAGCCGGTTGGTATAACATCTCGAAAAAGAATATAATGTGCTTGAATGGTTGTTTTTGCATAGCTCCGGATGGGTTGAATAGAGAGTGAATGGTTGCATTTTGTTTATAAGAGATTTCTGTATTCATTTTGTTGTTCCAATCATTCTAATCCTTGGACGGTTGTTAGGGATGCTTTAAGTTCGATATCCAGAGATTAAAACATCTAACAAGCCAAGATTTATAGGTTGGACGAGGAAGATTTCACAGAGGGGACAAATACACAGCTGGTTACATTTCATTTACTGATTTTCATCTATCCTTGTTTTTCTATTTTGTTACTTAGTTTTCTATCAAAGCCCTCTCCCCCTAAACAAACTATTGTTTATATTGGTTTTCCTTGTTGGTAGAAGAAGGTGAGGCTCCTTGCGAGAGACGACCTAGGGTGCACTTTGCTTCAAACTAGAGAAGAGATACATAGATATCTAATCTGGAGTGGTTCGACAGCCGCGGCTGATCGGGGCTGTCGAACACCGATAGATTAGATGTATGATGATGCGGATTTGCAATAGGGTGCAACCCAAAGTCGTCTCCCAACGAACCTCAACCGAATCTGTGAAAACAAGGCTAAACAAGGGGGGAGTTTTTGATGAAAAAAACACAGAAAACAAGATAAGCAAGAACACAATAAATCAAGATGCAATCAGTTGCAAACCAACCTTATATCCCAGTTTTCATCGCCTTCTCAATAAACAATTTGTTTAGTTTTAATCCTCAAATCAAAAATCAGAAAATTCTTTAACAACCGCCAAAGATTTGGAAAAACCAATAAACAGATTCACAGATTCAAGACTGATTGAAGTACCATCCAAACAGGTTGTTCTTCCTTCCAGTTAAAGCCTCAATCGAGCACAAAAACCTTGGATTCTCAAACAAAGACAATGCATGCATTCATCCAACCGGTATCAACACATACACAGATTTAAGAGAGAACGGAAACAAGAGAACAACAAAGTTAAAACTAAAACAAACAGATTTCCATTAAAACCAAAGACTCAAACCGGGAACAAGGATGGTATTGCCACTGATTACAGAAGCCTTAGCCTTCCATCTTCACAAAAACAATGGAGAGAAGAGAAGAAAAGTTGGCTACTGTTCACGCCCTCTAAAAGAATGAATCTCTAATGGCCTCTTAAGGTGCTTAAGTAGAGCTTTAGGAGGAAACCCTAGGTTACTACCACTTCATAGCCGATTTTGGATAGGTTAACGTGCGTTCTGGGCTTCGGCCTCTTCATAATAATTTTATATCAGGAAGATTAGATAAACTTGAGCTTTTGAATCACTTGATTTGGATATCGAACGCCCAAGATATGGCCTTTTAAAGAATCAGCATCTGTGCATCTTTCCTATTTTGACCCAACTTCTTGGCCACAATTTTGAAGCGCTGTTTGAAGACCCAAAAGAACTCGGATTTGGACAAACCATACCATTCCAGAAAGGTCAAGAAGTCCCCTACAGTATCTCTGAAGACATCATCTTCATTCTGGAATTTTATCTTGGCCAAAATACTGAAGGAAGTGCAGGAGGTCAAATCTGCTAAAATTGCCCTTACTTCTCTATCTCCAATTTCCAAGATATCTCATTGCCATCAAGATGTCTCATGCCCCATCTCATGCTCCCACATAGCCCTAAACCTGGAAAAATAAAATAAAATAGTGTGAAGCCCAATTCCTATAAAATAAAATGAAATAAAATCAAGATGAATAAAATGAAACAACTAATATGCAAAAAAGACTAAATATGAGGGCTAAATAATATGAAAATATGTGCTCTATCAAATTCCCCCAGACTTGGACTTTTGCACTCCTGGGAAAAACACTAAACACTAACATTCACTCTTTCAAACAAAAAGGATGCAAAGAATGCAAAATGAGAGGCATAACAAGTTTAATAGGAATTCAACACTTCAAAGATCATCTTTCTTACACTTCCCAAACAAACAAGTAGCATGGCAATTTACTTGGCAAGGCGAGTCAAAATAAGCAGACCCTTATAGAATAAGAACATGCTTTCAAGTTCCTCAAATGCTATGCCCAACTCCACCCAATCATAATTCCACTACCAGATATGCTCATCTTCTAAATCTCCACTCTCAGTGCTTTATGCATGCAAATCAAAAGGACTTTTATTCATGGCTCAAACATGGTAAGGTGAAAGGGATAGGAAGATAACAATGAAAAGTAAGCTTTAGGAAGAAAGAAAACATTCAAGACAATCCCAAGATCAATGAAGAACTATTAAGCAAGCAGAAAATAGAACCCTCTTTTTTTTTTCTTTTCTTTTTTTTTTTCGCATGGTGGGTGCGTTTTACGCTCCATCCCACGTTGGTGAGTGCGTTTTACGCTCCATCTCACCTTGGCCTTTGGCCTTTCTATCTTTTTTTTTTTTTTCTTTTGATTTCAAAGGACTTGCTTAATTTTTTTTTTTTTTTTAATCGAGGGATGCAATGAATGTTCTTCAACCTAAAGAAGGGAAAAGATCACTTTTTTTTTTTTTTTATGACAAGTAAAATGAAAGAATGTCTTAATCATCTTTTCACATGCATGAGCACTGATAGCTTCAATAAAGATTCAAAACAAGCTTTGGAATGATACCCATAATTCAGTGGATGCAGGCATAGCATAAGAAAGGACAAGAACATGCTCAAATATTCCCACAAAGACTACCTCAATCAACTCACCAAGCAAAACTTATTTCTAATTTACTTGAAAGCCCAAAAAGATAAGATCAACTTTCTAATCATGCTAAATTCTTTCAAACTCAATTTGCCTCATTTTGCAATTTTTTTTTTATTATATTTCTTTTTATTTTATATATATATATATATATTTTTGAATTCAATTTTCTAAAACTCCTCCCCCCCACACTTAAACATTACATTGTCCTCAATGTAAGCATGCAGCAAGAATCAGGTATAGGACAAGTAAATAATAAAAAAAATAAGGAGAGAGGAACAGCCTGATTTTTGTCAATTGTAGGCGGCGTTGAGGAGATGCAGCTCCTCCATAGTATGCTCCTGAAAGCTCTCGTAGAATTGCTTAAGCCGCTGTCCGTTAACTGTGAATCGCCTTGTGGTTGACTCATCCATAAGCTCAACTGCACCTTAAGGAAAAACATGAGTAACCACAAAAGGACCAATCCAACGAGAACGTAACTTACCTGGCATTAGTTTTAGACGGGAGTTGTATAGGAGGACTTTCTGGCCAACTTCGAACTCTTTCTTGTTGATTAATTTGTCATGAGCCGCCTTAGTTTTTTCCTTGTAAACTCTGGAGTTCTCGTATGCTTCCAATCTCAATTCCTCAAGCTCTTGCAATTGAAGCTTTCGTTGGGAACCAGCCTCTGTCATATCCATGTTGCATTGCTTTACCGCCCAATAGGCCTTATGCTCGATCTCTACCGGCAGATGACATGCTTTTCCAAAGACCAGTCGATATGGGGACATGCTAATAGGAGTCTTGTAGGCCGTGCGGTAGGCCCAAAGTGCATCTTCCAACCTTTTGCTCCAGTCTTTCCTGTTGCGTTGGACTGTCTTCTCTAGAATATGCTTGATCTCTCTGTTTGAAACCTCAGCCTGCCCGTTGGTCTGTGGATGGTAGGGCGTCGCCACTTTATGTAAGACTCCATACTTTCGGAGCATGGATTGCATCGTTCTGTTGCAGAAGTGGGATCCTTGATCACTGATGATGGCCTTGGGAATGCCAAACCTGCAGAAAATATGAGATCTAACAAAATCTGCAACCACAGAAGAATCATCAGTCCTGGTGACTTTAGCTTCCACCCATTTCGAAACATAATCCACAGCCAAAAGAATGTACAGAAAACCAAAAGAGACAGGAAAAGGACCCATGAAATCAATACCCCAAACATCAAAGATCTCACAAAATAGTAAGGGTTGCTGAGGCATTTCATTCCTACGTGATATTGATCCTGTGTGCTGGCAACGTGTGCAATCCTTACAAAATGTATGAGCATCTCGAAAAAGGGATGGCCAATATAAACCTGAGTCTAGGACCTTTCTAGTTGTGCGTTGAGGACCAAAGTGACCACCACATGCAAGTGAATGACAGAAATGCAAGACTGAAGCAAACTCAATATCGGGCACACATCTCCTAAGGACTTGGTCACTACACATGCGCCATAGATATGGATCATCCCATACATAGTACTTAGCCTGACTTTTAAATTTACTTAGCTGATCTCTCTTAAGATGGGCAGGGATATCAGATGCAGCTAGAAAATTAACAATGTTAGCATACCAGGGCTCAGTACCATGCAAGTGATAGAGTAACTCATCTGGGAAGTCATCTTTGATAGGCTGACAGTCCATGGTAGTGGCATCTGAAGAGGAAGGAAGCCTGCTCAAATGATCAACCACAAGATTCTCAGCTCCACTCTTGTCTTTGATCTCAACATTGAACTCTTGAAGTAGGAGCATCCACCGTATCAACCTGGGTTTGGCATCGTGCTTCTTCAAGAGATATTTCAAAGCTACATGATCAGAAAACACAACAACATTAGAACCTAGGAGATAAGAGCGAAATTTATCTAAAGCAAACACAATGGCAAGAAGCTCCTTTTCAGTAGTGGTGTAGTTTTCTTGGGCGTTGTCCAGAGTGCGCGAGGCATAAGCAATGACGTGTGACTTCTTCTCCACTCGTTGTGAAAGGACGGCACCAACTGCATAATTGAAAGCATCACACATGAGCTCGAATGGCAAGTCCCAGTTGGGTGGCTGGATGATGGGTAGAGAAGTCAAGCGCCTCTTGAGCTCCTCAAAGGCCATCTTGCAAGACTCATCAAATTTGAATTCCACATCCTTCTGAAGAAGGTTGGACATTGGAAGGGCAATCTTGCTGAAGTCCTGGATGAATCTCCTGTAGAATCCTGCATGTCCAAGGAAAGAACGTACCTCCCGCACAGACGCGGGGTAAGGCAAAGAAGAAATGATATCGACCTTGGACTTATCAACCTCTATACCCCTCTTAGACACAACATGACCCAAAACAATCCCCTGCTCAACCATGAAATGACATTTTTCAAAAATTAGGACAAGATTCTTCTCAACACATCTCTCCAGGACTCTACCCAAACTGATTAGACACTCATCAAAGGAGGTCCCATAAACAGAAAAATCATCCATGAAAACTTCCATGCAATGCTCAAGTAAATCTGAAAATGTACTCACCATGCATCGCTGGAATGTACCTGGGGCATTACATAGACCAAATGGCATCCTCCGGTATGCAAAAGTGCCAAAGGGGCAGGTGAAGGTGGTCTTCTCCTGATCCTCCGGTGCTATGCAAATCTAAAAATAACCAGAAAAACCATCAAGAAAGCAGTAATGGGACTTTCCAGCTAACCTCTCTAGCATCTGATCAATGAATGGGAGTGGGAAATGATCCTTCCTGGTAGCTTGGTTGAGCCTCCTATAGTCATTGCAGACTCTCCAGCTGTTCTGCACTCGCATGGGTACTAGCTCATTCTTCTCATTGGCTACCACTGTGAATCCTATCTTCTTCGGAACTACCTGCACTGGACTCACCCACTTGCAATCAGAGATAGGATAAATAATGTCAGCCGAAAGTAGTTTACTTACCTCTGTCCTGACCACATCTAGAATGGTGGGATTAAGTCTCCTTTGGGGCTGTCTTACTGGTCGAGCTCCTTCCTCTAAATGAATCCTGTGCATGCATAAGGAAGGGGATATACCGGGAATGTCTGCAAGTGACCAACCTATGGCTCTCTTATGTTGCTTCAACAGATTCAGTAACTTCTCCTCTTGGTCAGGCTGAAGGTTGTCGGCGATGATCATGGGTAGCTTGTCTCCATCCTCCAAGTAGGCGTACTTCAGATTCTCGGGCAGGGGCTTACACTCCAAGGTGGGTGGCTGTTGAATTGAAGGCACCAGTCTGCTTATGTTGCCACCTACCTGCACTACATTCTCAACAACAGAAACTTCCTCTATGGGAGGCACATGAGAATCGCATATAGTATTAGTATGAGAAGGTGCACTCTCAACAATACTCAAAAACTCATCTATTTCAAAACAAACACTACACTTACTGAGTCCGTCATGACACTGAAGGCAATGCATATCATCAGGAAAATTATGAATGGTGGGGAATTCAGACTCAAGATCATACAACTCAACACATGATTTCTCCACCATTAAGTCAATAAAGTTAACATGTAAGGCAGAATGATCTTCTAAGGGATACTTCATGGCATCAATGATATTGAACTGAATGGTGTTACCAGCGAACTCCATAGATAAAGTACCTTCATGCACATTAATTATTGTCCTTGCAGTTTTCAAGAAGGGTCTACCTAGAATAAGTGGTGCGTGTCCGGGTGTGTGATCATCCTCCATATTCAAAACATAGAAGTCAGCAGGGAATAAGAAATCCTTTACCTTCACTAACACATCCTCTAATACTCCCTCAGGGTATGCTGTGCTCCTATTTGCCAACTAGACCACCACTCCTGTAGATGTCAATGTGCCTGCACCTGCCTGCAAAGAAGAATACACAGATTTAGGCATCACATTAATAGAGGCTCCTAAATCCAACATAGCATTATGAAATTGCAAATTTCCAATAGTGCAAGGAATGGTGAAAGTCCCTGGATCTTTGCATTTCTGAGGCATGGCAGGTTGAATCAATGCTGACACATTTCTTCCCAAGTTGATTTTTTCATTTCCTTTCAGTTTCCTTTTGTGGGTGCACAAGTCTTTGAGAAACTTGGCATACTTGGGAATTTGTCTGATGGCCTCCAAGAGTGGTATGTTCACCTCAACTTTTTTGAAAGTCTCCATGATCTCCTTGTCCAACTCAGCTTCTGTCCTCTTTTTATTTTGAGTGGCTCGGTGAGGAAATGGCAGTGGATGGTTGTAAGAAGGCTTTCCTCTATCTTGATCAATGGTGGTGGGCTGCTTGTCCTTTTGAATGGGAGGAGGCTGATCTTCCTTTTGGCTTTCTTGTTGCTTCCCAAATTCTGGTTGTGGAGAGGGTGGGCTGCTCAACTCCTTGCCACTGCGGAGAACGATAGCACTTACATTGCCCCTTGGATTTGAAACTGGCTGTAAAGGCAACTGACCCGAACCTTGACTCCGTAGCTCACTGATGTTGGTTGCAAGTTGTCCAATCTGTGTCTCCAAATTTTGTATGGCAGTGTCGGTCCTTTGCTGAAACTGGAGATTGTTGGCAACGAGCTGCTTCATGATATCTTCCAAGCTTGATTCGGATTTAGGGGTTGGTTGTGGTTGCTGCATTGGTTGACTTGGTCTTTGTGCATTGAATCTGTGCTGCTGAGGTTGCTGCTGCTGTGGCTGGAATGGCTGGTTGGAAGGACCTCCATACCTCAAGTTTGGATGATCTCTCCACCCTAGATTATAGGTGGCAGCATATGGATCATATCTGTGTTGTTGTGGCTGCTGATGTTGTGGATGGAAGGGTCTTCCTAGAAAAATGCCAGCACAGGCTTCTGTATTCTCCTGCAGTTAAGGACATTGGTCAGTAACATGGGAGGATAATGAACAAATACCACATACCTGCTGAGATTGGGACTGTCCTTTATCAAGGGCTAGCTGTCTGACCATGGAGGCCAATTCCTCCAGTTTATTCTCTATCTTCTGTTGGTCATTGATGGCAGCAACACCAATCTCATTGGCCTGCCTCATGGGAATGGCTGACCTGGTACCAAACTGTTGGGCATTCTGTGCCATCTTGGAGATTAGCTCTTGAGCAGCTACTGGTGTCTTTTCAGAGAGGGCTCCTCCACTAGCTGTATCAACCAAATACCTATCCATTGGAATAAGACCTTCATAGAAGTATTGGACCAGCAGCTGGTCACTGATTTGATGGTGTGGACAACTAGAACAAAGTTTCTTGAATCGTTCCCAATACTCATGTAATGTCTCCCCATGATTCTGCCTTATGCCACAAATTTCTTTTCGAATGGCAGCTGTTCGGGATGCTGGAAAAAACTTCTCCAGAAAGATTCTTTTAAGCCCATCCCAACTTGTGATGACAGCAGGTGGTAGGTAGTATAACCAATCCTTTGCAGCTCCATCCAATGAAAATGGAAAGGCTCTAAGTTTTATCTGCTCCTCATCAACTCCTTGTGGCCTCATTGTGGAGCAGACAACATGGAATTCTTTGAGGTGCTTGTGCGGATCTTCACCTGCAAGGCCATGAAACTTGGGAAGCAAATGGATTAGCCCAGATTTCAATTCAAAGGTTGCATCCAATTGGGGATATTGAATGCATAAAGACTGGTAGTGCACATCAGGGGCAGCCAATTCTCTAATGGTTCTACCATCCAAATGACCATGATTTACATTATTTCCATTATTTCCATTTCGATTGTGTTCATTCCCATTAGCTGCCATTGTGTTTAAGTCAGGGATAGGTATAGAAACAGAAGGAATATCAGATGCAATGGCAGAAAAGACAGGAGGATTATCAGCTATCCGAAGCTCTAACTCTCTAGCCTTCCTTTGCTTTCTAAGGGTCCTTTCTATTTCAAGGTCTAGGTCAATTGGTATGTTCTTAGAGGACCTGGTCATGCACTAAAGATCAGCACAAAAACATTCTCAAAATGACTCACAAAGAACAGCACACAAACTGGCCTATGCACACAAAAAAATGCAAAAACGTAAGGCACATAAAATCTATCAATCAAGAAGCCCTAAGATGATTTTTTAAGCATTTTTTTTCACAAAATTTCACCACACCCACATTAAGGACCCTAAAAGGACAAAAACCAGCCACTGAAAATCACAAAAGTGGCCAAAAAGTGGTCCAAACGTTGGAATTTGGCCAAAAAAGGCTCTTGTCACAATAAATTGTGAGTCTTGATCCCCACACACCTATTTCTTTGGAAACCAAGTTTCAGCTCAATCGGAGCAAGTGGAAAAATGTGAATAGTAACTGTCAAAATCGTTTTTTCCTAAAATCGGCTCCTATTTTGCCTCAAAAACCACTCTAAATGCAAGAAAACATCAAGGGAAGCATAAAGACATGAAAGAACATCAAGTAAGGATGAGAAAGGAAGAGGATAGAACTGGTTTCTTGATCTCAATCCTTAAATATTGTTATCTGTCATGGACGCTGTCAAGACTGCTAAATAAGAGTTTCTGTTTTGCACTTGTTGAGTTTTCTGTCAAGGCTGCTGAATTTTGTTATCTCTTGCACTTGGATGCAGCTTGCTTTTCTCCTACAAAACAGAGAATAAGAGTTTGCTATCAGTAGCGAGAATAAGAGAATAAGAGCATAAGAGAATAAGAGAAAAAGAGAAAAAGAGAATAAGAGTTTTCTGTTTTGCTGGTCTCTTACAAAACAGAGAATAAGAGTTTACTGGTCTTCTTGATTTATGGCATAAACTTGGTACGTGGCGTTGTATCTAGCAGTGCTGAGTATGGTTAACTCGCTTTGGACCGGTAGCCCGCAACCAACTAGTTTCCAACCTATATACCAAGTAGCAACCACAAAAAAAAATTTTAAATCAGTCTTCTTTTTGACAGAAACGAGATTGGTTCCCTGGCAACAGCGCCAAAATCTGATCGGGGCTGTCGAACACCGATAGATTAGATGTATGATGATGCGGATTTCCAATAGGGTGCAACCCAAAGTCGTCTCCCAACGAACCTCAACCGAATCTGTCAAAACAAGGCTAAACAGGGGGGGAGTTTTTGATGAAAAAAACACATAAAACAAGATAAGCAAGAACACAATAAATCAAGATGCAATCAGTTGCAAACCAACCTTATATCCTAGTTTTCATCGCCTTCTCAATAAACAATTTGTTTAGTTTTAATCCTCAAATCAAAAATCAGAAAAATCTTTAACAACCGCCAAAGATTTGGAAAAACCAATAAACAGATTCACAGATTCAAGACTGATTGAAGTACCATCCAAACAGGTTGTTCTTCCTTCCAGTTAAAGCCTCAATCGAGCACAAAAACCTTGGATTCTCAAACAAAGACAATGCATGCATTCATCCAACCGGTATCAACACATACACAGATTTAAGAGAGAACGGAAACAAGAGAACAACAAAGTTAAAACTAAAACAAACAGATTTCCCTTAAAACCAAAGACTTAAACCGGGAACAAGGATGGTATTGCTACTGATTACAGAATCCTTAGCCTTCCATCTTCACATAAACAATGGAGAGAAGAGAAGAAAAGTCGGCTACTGTTCACACCCTCTAAAAGAATGAAACTCTAATGGCCTCTTAAGGTGCTTAAGTAGAGCTTTAGGAGGAAACCCTAGGTTACCGCCACTTCATAGCCGATTTTGGATAGGTTAACGTGCGTTATGGGCTTCAGCCTCTTCATAATAATTTTATATCAGGAAGAGTAGATAAACTTGGGCTTTTGAATCACTTGATTTGGATATCGGACGCCCAAGATATGGCCTTTTAAAGAATCAGCATCTGTGCAGCTTTCCTATTTTGACCCAACTTCCTGGCCCCGATTTTGAAGCGCTGTTTGAAGGCCCAAACGAACTCGGATTTGACAAACCATACCATTCCAGAAAGCTCAAGAAGTCCCCTACAGTATCTCTGAAGACATCATCTTCATTCTGGAATTTTATCTTGGCCAAAATACCGAAGGAAGTGCAGGAGGTCAAATCTGCTAAAATTGCCCTTACTTCTCTATCTCCAATTTCCAAGATATCTCATTGCCATCAAGATGTCTCATGCCCCATCTCATGCTCCCACATAGCCCTAAACCTGGAAAAATAAAATAAAATAGTGTGAAGCCCAATTCCTATAAAATAAAATGAAATAAAATCAAGATGAATAAAATGAAACAACTAATGTGCAAAAAAGACTAAATATGAGGGCTAAATAATATGAAAATATGTGCTCTATCAGCGGCCAAGGCTCAGCACCATGAATGTGGTAGAGTAACTCATCAGGAAAATCATCTCTGATGGGTTGGGAGTCCATGACTGTGGAATCTGAAGAAGGGATGCGACTGAGGTGATCAACTACCAAGTTCTCTACTCCACTTCTATCCTTGATCTCAATGTCAAATTCTTGGAGCAAAAGCATCCACCTTATCAAATGAGGTTTGGCATCAGGCTTCTTTAAGAGGTACCTAAGAGCTACATAGTCAGGAAAGACAATAACTTTAGAACCAAGTAAATAGGATCTAAATTTATCCAATGCAAAAACAATAGACAAGAGCTCTTTTTTCGTAGTGGTATAATTAGCCTATGCCGCATCCAATGTACGCGAAGCGTAGGCTATGACATGGGATTTCTTCTCTACACGCTGGGAAAGGACGGCACCCACTGCAAAGTTGGAGGCGTCGCACATCAACTCGAAGGGTAACTCCCAGTCAGGTGGCTGTATGATGGGTGGTGAAATTAATCGGCTCTTCAGTTCCCCAAATGCATGCTTGCAGGGCTCATCGAAGTGGAAATTCACATCTTTCTGGAGTAGGTGGGAAAGTGGAAGTGCAACCTTGTTGAAATCCTTGATGAACCTCCGGTAGAATCCTGCATGTCCGAGGAAGGAACGCACCTCTCGTACAGAGGTGGGGTAAGGAAATGAAGCAATAATATCAACCTTAGACCGATCCACTTGTATACCCTTCTTAGACAGAACATGCCCTAAAACAATTCCTTGTTCTACCATGAAATGACATTTTTCAAAATTTAAAACAAGGTTCTTTTCAATGCACCTCTCTAGGACTCTACCTCAGCTAACCAAGCAATCATCAAAAGATGAGCCATAAACTGAAAAATCATCCATGAACACTTCCATGCAATCCTTTAGAAAATCTGAAAATATACTTATCATGCATCGCTGAAAGGTACCTGGAGCATTACAAAGACCAAATGGCATCCTCCTATAGGCAAATGTGCCGAAGGTGCAGGTGAAGGTGGTCTTTTCTTGATCCTCCGGTGCTATGCAAAATCTGAAAATATCCAGAGAAACCATCAAGAAAACAATAGTGTGACTTACCTGCCAGCCGCTCCAACATTTGGTCAATAAATGGGAGAGGGAAGTGATCCTTCTTCGTGGCGAGGTTGAGTCTCCTGTAATCAATGCACACTCTCTAACTATTTTGTACTCGCATCGGAACAAGCTCATTCCTCTCATTAGGCACCACTGTGATGCCCGTCTTCTTGGGAACTACCTGCACTGGACTCACCCACTGGCTATCAGAGATAGGATAAATGATACCAACTGAGAGTAGTTTACTTACCTCTTTCTTTACCACATCCAGGATGGTGGGGTTGAGTCTCCTTTGGGGCTGTCTCACAGGTTTAGCTCCTTCCTCTAGATGAATCCTATGCATGCATATGGAAGGGCTAATCCCAAGTATGTCTTCCAATGTCCAACCTATGGCCTGCTTGTTCCTCTTCAGCACATCCAATAACCTTTTCTCTTGGTAAGGCTGCAAGTTATCGGCGATGATGACTGACAGCTTCTCACCATCCTCCAAGAATGCATACTTGAGATGCGCGGGCAAAGGCTTGCACTCAAGGGATGGTGGCTGCTACAATGAAGGGACTAACCTGCTTGCCTTTATCTCAAGGGTACTGTCTACCTATTCAACATGGTTAGCAGAAACACTAGCCTCCCTATGAGATGTATAAGAATCAGATTGTGCATGCTCAATATGAATATCAAAATCATAGCTATTCAAAAATGCAGCAATCTTAGAACATGCATCACATGGATCACTCTCATTACTACAATCAGGACAGATGAAGGAATCTGGAAGCTCATGAATAGTGGGGAATGCATCAATTAAATCACAAGACTTAGTGCATGCTTCATCAACCAACAATTGAATCAAGTTAACTTGCAAAGTGGAATGATCTTCAAGGGGACATTTCATGGCATCAAGTATGTTAAAATGAATGGTGCTACCAGCAAATTCCATAGAAAGTGTACCCTCATGCACATTGATGATAGTCCTTGCAGTTTTCAAAAATGGCCGACCTAATATAAGAGGTGCATGCTCATGCAAATTATCATCTTCCATATTTAAAACATAAAAATCAGCAGGGAAGATACAATCCTTAACCTTAACCAGGACATCCTCTAAGACTCCAAAGGGGTAGGCTGTGCTTCTATTAGCTAGCTGGACAACCACTCCTGTTGGCTTGAAAGGACCACACTGCAAAGAAGCATAGATAGAGTTAGGCATAACATTAATGGATGCACCTAAATCTAGCAAAGCATTACTAAATTGCATGTCTCCTATAGTACAAGGAATGGAAAACGTCCCTGGATCTTTGCACTTCCTTGGCATGGCAGGTTGTATGAGAGCTGAAACATTCCTCCCAAGGTTGACTTGTTCGTTCCCTCTTAATCTCCTCTTGTGCATACACAAATCTTTGAGAAATTTTGCATACTTGGGGATCTATCTGATGGCTTCAAGGAGGGGTATATTGACTTCCACTTTCTAGAATGTCTCCAGAATCTCTTTATCTAATTCGGCCTCTGCTCTTTTCTTGTTTTGTGTTGCTCGATGTGGGAATGGCAGGGGCTGGTTGTTGGAAGACTCTCCTTGTTCTTGATAGCTGGAGTTGGGCTGCTTAGCTTCTTGGATTGAGGAGGGCTGCTGCTCATTGCTACCCTCTACATGCTACTTCATATTTGATGATGGTGGAGGGGTTGGGACGATCACTTCTTTCCCACTTCAAAGCATGATGGCACTAACATTATCCCTCGGATTGGCAACTGGTTGTGAAGGAAGTTGCACCGAACCTTGACTCCTTAACTCATTGATGTTTGTTGCTAGCTGGCCTATTTGGGTCTCCAAATTTTGAATTGTGGTTTCTATTTTTTGCTGGAATTGGAGTGTATTGGTTGCTAGTTGCTTAACAAAATCATCCAAGCTAGGTTCTGACTTGGGCCTTGGGGCATGGTTGCTGGAACTTGGACCTTGAGGATGATTTAATCTTTGTGGCTGCTGAAATTGTTGCTGCTGCAAGTTGTGATTCTGGTATGGATGCTGCTGGAATGATTGGTTTGAAGACCCTCCATATCTGAAATTTGGGTGATCCCTCCATCCAGGATTATATGTGGCTGAGTATGGATCATACTTATGTTGTGGTTGGTGCTGAAATGGTCTTCCAGGGAAGATTCCATTGCATGATTCTGTGTTATCCTGCAATTGTGGGCACTGATCAGTTACATGTGAAGATAATGAACAAATGCCACATACCTGTTGGGGCTGGTTTCGATCAAGGGCTAACTGGCGAACCATTGAAGTGAGTTCCTCCACCCTATTTTCTATTCTCCTTTGGTCCATAGGTGTAGCAAAACCAACCTCATTGACAGTCTTCATGGGAGTGTTCAACCTGGTACCAAATTGTTGTGCATTTTGAGTCATCTTTGAAATTAAGTCCCGGGTTGCAGCTGGTGTCTTTTCCACTAAGGCTCCTCCAGATGCAGCTTCCACTAAGTACCTGTCCATGGGGAGAAAGCCTTCATAAAAATATTGAATGAGGAGCTGGTCACTTATCTGATGATGAGGACAACTAGCACACAGCTTCTTGAATCTCTCTCAATACTCATGCAAGCTTTCTCCATCTATCTGTCGAATGCCACAAATGTCCTTTCGGATGGCTGTTGTTCTGGAAGCAGGGAAGAACTTCTCCAGAAATATTCTCCTCAGGCCATCCCAATTGGTAATGACTGCAGGTGGCAAGTAATACAGCCAGTCTTTGGCGGCTCCATTAAGAGAGAAAGGGAATGCCCTTAGCTTGATTTGTTCTTCATCAACCCCTTGCGGCCTCATGGTGGAGCATACCACATGAAACTCCTTCAGATGCTTGTGTGGATCTTCACCTGCAAGACCATGAAACTTAGGAAGCAAATGTATCAATCCAGATTTCAGTTCAAAGTTTGCCTACAATTGAGGATACTGAATACACAAAGGTTGATAATGCACATCAGGGGCAGCCAATTCTCTAATACTTCTGTTAGCATTATTCCCATTATTCCTATTCTCATTGCCATTGTTTTCATTGGCGGCCATATTGATCAGTTTAGGTTGGAACTCAAACATAATATCAGAAACAGTGGGAAAGACACTATTAGTCACTATCCTATCTTGAGATCTAAGTTCTCTTGGTTGTCGCCTAAGGGTTCTATCAATTTCTGGATCTAAATCAATTAGGCCACCCTTAGATGATCTGGTCATGCATTAAATATCAACAAGAACAAAAACAAAACAAAACACACAAGGAAAAATCACATAAACACACCAAGAAAACACAAAATGGCCCAAAAAGTGGTCTAAACGTTGGAATTTGGCAAAAAAAATAGAAAACAAAAAAATCGAAAAAGATGAACAAAGAAATAAGAGAATAGATAAACAAAATAAAAAAACACAAAAAATAGAAAAGAAGAAAACCGAAAAGAAAAAACACAAAGAAGCAACAAAAGAAAGCAACAAAGAATGAAAGAGAATAGTAAAGAAACAAAAGAAGAGAAAACAAATCTTGTTATGGCAGAAAAGATTGACAGTTCCCCGGCAACGGCGCCAAAATCTGATCGGTGCTGTCGAACAACGATAGATTAGATGAAATTCCTTGAAAGAAGCATAGAAGGTTAAATCTGTCAGCACACTTTTGCTTCTTTGTCTCCAATCTCCTTGTTTCCCTTCTTGCCATCAAAATTCCTCATGACCCAGGAAGCCCTGATCTGTTCAAAATAAGAAAAAATAGTGTGAAGCCCAATTCCTATAAAATAAAATAAAACAAAATCAAGATGAATAAAATGACACAACTAACGTGCAAAAAGACTAAATATGAGAGCTAAATAATATGAAAATATGCGCTCTATCAGTATGCTGTAGGTTATACCTAAGCTAGACCTAAATTTTCGTAAGGGTTGAAGTATGGTGGTAGTGCCTTTTGGTGTCAAGGTAGCAAGAAGATTTGTGAATCAAGTAGGCGATATCTTGTGGTGTGATAACAAGAGGTATGGCGATACTCTTTGCTAAAGGATGCTAACCCAGTTGTGGTTAAATTTGATCAAAGTGATCTGGTAAATGATGCTAACCCAGCGCCCAGCAGGGCCCCGCCGACCAATTTTTTTAAAAAAAATGGGAAAATTGGGGAATTTTAGGGCATTTCTTAATTGAATTTGGGCCCCAGAGGAATTTTCAAAATAAAGGGATTTCGGGCATTTTTGGAGAAAATGTCGAAATTTTGGAAAAATTAAAAAAATTGAATTTTTCCTCCAAAAATTGGTAATCAATCAATGGATTGGTTTAAATGGTGATTTATGGAGCCCGGTAAAATTCTTGGATGGAAAAGAATTAAATATAAATAAGAAATGGTGGTTGGGCATTTTCATGAGTTTTCTTTTTAGCCAATGCGGTGTGGTAAAAGCCCAATTTCGCTAGTGAATCCTGGGAATGAGGGAAGGGAAGGATGAGCCTAGTTCCTACCTAGGGCGTTTCATCTTGAAACATGGTCCACCCTTCACCTAAGGCCGGGCAGGTGGACAATTTGGATAATTGTTCACGAGTAACACCCGTAAGTGGGAGCGGGGTGTTACATTAGAGTTCAAAACAATTCAATCAGATAAGAGGGATCGTTATCAGAAAAATGAAAATCCTACAATTACTGATAAGAAATTGAGGGTTGAAGCAGGTTCAAATCATACATCATCGATCATCAAGTACTCAATGTGAACAAAAGTTGTAGGAAATTGTTCAAGAGAAGAATTCCTGCTTGGCTCTAATCGAACAATAGTTGTACGAAATTGCAAAGGATGAGTCTCAAACTCGAGACCTCCAAATATTATACAAGATATATATCTCCATTATTTAATACTAATAAAAATGTGCCACTTATATAGGGACGGAGGACATAGACCAATTAACTTGTGTAGACGAGAACTTTCAGTTTCAGTAAATTGCTGATTTCGAGAGAATCTTGTGCATGATGGGGCGCGCTTTGCACATTGCCTCTAATGGTTCAGCCTTTAGCAGGGCAAGACCTGTAGTTTCTGCCATGTCAATTTCTTTCTCACTCACCGTTTCCCACTCAAGGCATTGTATAAGTGAACCCATAGCCAATCCCACCACTCTTTCCGCTAGCACATCCCCAAGGCATGACCTTCTACCCAACCCAAATGGCAATAGCTTATTATTATTATTGTTAGGAGCCTCTGCTTCCGAGTTATCAAATCTCTCAGGTTTAAAACTGGCAGCATCATCCCATAGCTTAGGGTCTCTATGTATGGCCCAAGCATTTACCAATAACATTGTGCCACGTGGCACATGGTACCTCCAACCGTACAATCATCAGATGACATATGGGGCACTAAGAGCGGGGCTGGTGGGTATAGCCGCAGTGCCTCAGAGATAATGTTTTGGAGATAAGGTAATTCGGAAAGATCGAGTTCATCTAGAAAGCATTCTTGGCCAACTTTATTGTCTATTTCATCTTTAGCTTTCCTCAATGTGCTTGGATGCTTGAGTAGGCTTGACATTGCCCATTCTAATGTCGCTGCTGATGAGTCGGTTCTGGCAATTAGCATGACCTATATATATATATATATATAAGAGATTAATAATTCAAATTAATTATAAACATATATAAAATTTTAGAAGAAAATAAATCATCAAATATAATAATTAAAGAACTTACCAAAAATTTAAACTGTTAGGCGAGCCTTGGGAAGTCTAGTCTAGGCTTAATTTTCCTTATGCTATATAAAATATAATATCTAATTAATAAAATGAGATAGTCAACAATCGAATTCTGAACCTTTAATTTGGTCATAGATAGAAGTTAAAGTTTTAATACTACCTACCACGTGAAAAAAATCATTAAATCAAAGAATTTAAGCTGGGGCTCTGTATAGTAACATGTATAAGGCCTTTAATAAATGGTATGGATATGGAGGAGAGAAAGGAAATTAAGAGAGTGACAAGAGTGTACTAACATGTATAAGGCCTTTAATAATTTCATCAGTGCAATACTGGGGCTCTGTTTCTTGCAAAGAAAGAAGATGATCAATCATAGTATTCGAATTCTCCTCCTCCTCCTCCTTGCTTCTTTTTTCATCGATCAATCCTTGGTAGAATTTATCAGTCCTTTTAGCAAGTCTAATCAGAGTCTTCTTAAACTTACCACCATCAATCCAATTCAAGAAGGGGAAAAAATCCCCTGGATTTGATGCTCCAGCTTTAGCTAAAACCTCCTTCGTTAACTACCTATACTGCCTTGCCTCTTCTTCATTACTCGCTTCATCATCTCCATAATATCTCTTCCCTGCAATCATTCTTATCATTATATTAAACATTACTTCTTGAAATTTTGATCTCATATCTACCTTTGAAAAATTATGGAGTGAAGAATTGGAGAGGATAACAACTAGTCTCTTGATCTCATCTTTTCGAATGCTTAAAAGGGCATTAAGACGATGGGTTGAGAAGATTTCAACGCTGCTAATACGACGAAGATTTCGCCAGTGGTCGCCATAGGATGCCTGACCCATGGTGGTGTGGTTATAAGCCATGTATTTGCCGAAGAGCAATTTTGGACGATTGGCGAAAATCACGTCATTTTTCGTGAAGCATTCTTGGGCAGCAGAGAGCGAGGAGATGATTAATACAGGGCGAGAACCGAAGCGTAGGAACATGATTGGGCCATATTTTTGAGATAACTCGTAGAGAGTACGGTGCGTGGGTGGTTTTAGGAGATGGAGATGGCCTATTATTGGAAGGGCCAGTGGGCTAGGAGGGAGATTTCTATGGCAAATTCTTGATTGGTATAATTTTAAAGCAGGGAGGAGGAAGAGGAGAAAAGGAAGGAAATAGTAGAGCATTTCCAATTCCATGCTTGCTTTCTTTCTTTCTTTCTTTTGGGCAATAGTGTAGTGATAGCTATATATGCATGCAGTGTCTACTGTCAACATACGCGGGACATGGCTGGCGGGTTCATAATAAATAGATGACGGTGATGAAGGGTAAACTGTTTTGCTGGTGATGAAGGGTAAACTTCTTTTTCTAATCTTCTAAAACTAAGTACGTACTCATATAAAATAAATAAAAAAACGATACAGAAATATATATATATATAGTTAAAAGTAAGTACCTGTGTGTTTGAGTTGAAGTTTAATTAGGAGATAAACTAATTATTATTATTATTATTATTGGAAGGAAACATATATAAATTTACTTCTTGAAAAAGGTTGATAAATCTATGGATTGATGGGATTTGCTATCCTTTGGTTTAAAATCTATTTAGTACTGTAGAATAATGATAAGCTTGTGGATGCGCGCTCTCTCTCTCTCTCTAGGGGTGAACAATGGTTCGGTTAAACCGAATTAATCGAACCGAACCGACCAAATTAGTCGGTTCGGTTCGATTTTTTTGATAAAATAATTTAATTCGGTTAATTTGATTCGGTTTTTTATATGAAACGGTTCGGTTCGGTTTTCAATAATTTAATTTCCGGTTAAACCGAATTAACCGGTTAAACCGTGTGATTTCACACACCCCCGCCCCTAGTTCGGTTTAACTTGTGATTTCAGTTCAACGCCCCCCCTCTCCAAACAGAACCGACACAACATTCCCCCCTCTCTCTCTCGCAATCTCCCCCTAGCCTCGCCTAGTCGCTTGTGAGTTCGTGTGCTGAGGGATAACCGCACCCCTCTTCTCTCTCTCTCTCTCTCTCTCTCTCTCTCGCAGGTGATCGAATCGAACCCTAACCCTCGCCTTCGTTTGAATCGAACCCTAACCCACACCCGATCGAATCGAACCCTAACTCTCACCCCACCATCGCCTTCGTTCGAATCGAACCCTAACCCTCGCCTTCGTTCGAATCAAACCCTAACCCACACCCGATCGAATCGAACCCTAACTCTCACCCCACCATCCCTCGCCTTCGTTTCTTCTTTTCTTTGTGCTTGGACGATCGAAGAGGGCTTCCAAGATCTGGGCCATGGCGGCAGCGCTAGCAATGGTGGCTGCCGAAGTGGCGGAGGGGCAATCGGCGACAACGACGTGTGCTTCGAAGCTCGTCGACCAGGCCCTTTTTCTTCTCAATCGCTACAAGCCTACAAGATCGCCGGCGACCCTCTTGCGTCAAAGACTCAAAGGTACACTATTAGTCTATTTATGATTCAGTAATTCTTGTTCTAGAAATTTCTGATTGGGAAACTCTGAATATTTTCGATTCTTGTTCATTTGTTTTGGAACTGGAAAATCGTTGGGACTGGAAAAAAATCGTTGGGAAATTCTGATTGGGACTGGAAAATCGTTTTGGTTTTAAGTGCGGTTATACTGTATTATCAGTTCTGATCCCAGATTGGAAACTCTCTGCCTATTGTCGGTTCGGTTCAGTTATCGGATTTGGTTGTTCGGTTATTTCGGTTTCGGTTAGTTCGGTTATACTAGGATTATCGGTCGGTTCGGTTCGGTTATTAGAGACAATTCGGTTCGGTTCGGTTAGTAATTTTTGGGCGGTTCGGTTCGGTTATAACCGATTGCACACCCCTATCTCTCTCTAGCTACAATATTTATTAGTGTACTTTATCTAGTCATCCTTATCCATCGGTACTCATCACCGGCTAGTGGCTACCGATGGGCCCCACAATTTTATTTTATTTTTTTCCTTAGCCTACATTTCCATTCGCTCACTTTTGTTCCTATCAAATACGTCATTGATTACGCAACGCAAACAACTGAACGAACTTCTCTTGGATAATGTTAAAAGAGTAATGCTATTCAGCCCATCACAATGCCAACTGAAGTGCCATCCAGGAGTAATCATGATATTTTAATGTAAAATATCGCGATATTTTCAATTAAGATAGGATAGCAAATTTTTAAATTTCAAATTTCTCTCTCTCTATCACACTTCTCTCTCTCTCACACACACACATTTTCTCTACCTGAACTTCCTTCCCTCTCAGTCTAGCCTTCTGTCTGTCTCTCTCTCTCATTCAGGCCATTTCTCTCTCTTTCTTTCATGTGCGTCCGACCGAGCCTTCGGCGTCCCTTGGGCTAATTCCTGTAACGACCCGCTCGAGCGATAGAAAGAATTGGAACAACTTACCCTGATGGGCCTACACGAATTTCCCAGGGGGGTCACCCATCCCTGGATTACCCCAGGTTAAGCACACTTAACTTGAGAGTTTTTTGCCAACATTCAGCCCAAAAGGTATCCAGCTGGTGTTGTTTCCTTTCTTATACTATCCTCGATACATTCTAACTTCTCTAGGCTCTCGGGGTATTACAATTCCGGCCATCTCTCTCTTCCCAGCCCCATGCAACAGCATCTTTGACATCCCTTAGGCTCGTTCCAGCCCCGATCTACAAACAGGTAAGTCTTTAGTTTTATCAGCAAATATATATACACATTATTGGGTTTGGCCAAATCTTTAAGCTTAGATCTACGGAGTTTTCACCGTTGGATCTTGTTGGTTGATGGGGATAGGGGTGTCGGGTGGTTGCCTCTGATCGCCGGCTACGGTGGCCGGTGGTGGCTGACAGTGTTTTTTTAAGTTTGATCGAAAATTAAAAATCAGATCTACTAAAATCTAACCTTTAAATCTGTTCAATTTTTTTATATGTTAACTCTCTTAACTTGGTGTTTTTAATGATAGGTTCTGATCGTTGGAAACTTCGGCCGGCGGTGGTCACCGGCAGTGTTGGTGGCCGCAGTTGTGACTTCTATTTGTATATACATACATATATTTATATATTTTCTTTTTTCTCTTTTGTAATGATTTTAATTTATATTGTAAATGTTGATATTTAATTATGAATTTGTATTGAAGATGTTGAAGTTAATATTAAATTTCTTATTTTTGAATATTGTGAAGGTTAAAATTGAATTGGTTGAAATTTAAATATTAATAAATTGAATTAGTTTAAATTTAAATGTTAATAAATTAAATTAATTTGTATTTTAAAATAAATTTATATTAATGTGAAAGTTGCTTATATTACTGTGAAAACCATTTTTGTGTAGGTGATGTAATAATTGCATAGTAAATTAATATTTAAAATATATCGCATACTTTATTAAAAATAAATAGCCACGCCTCATCCATATTCACATTAGCCCACCAGGGCGTGGATTCATCTTCTTCTTTTTTTTAAGTAATTTCTTAATTTACTTACTTTAAACCAAAGAAAAGATGTTTTTAACACAAAAAGTATTTGTAAGGAGTAAACGTACTATTAGTCTACCATCAAAGTGGGGAATGAATTGGCAGGTCTGTTATTTATTTAAAAAATATTTTTTATTTTTTATGATTTAGTAATATTTCAACTATGTATATGTATATATAATTTATGAAATCTTAATACTAAATAAAATTTTTAAAAGAATAAAATTTTTAGTAAAGAGAGATGCATAATTTGGTTAATTAAAGTAGAAACAAATCTAGATAAACAAATTTTTGGACAAGCCTTTGATATCGCTCTAGGTGTTTCTCCATTTAATTAAAAAAATTAAGAGAATACAACTCAATCTTTATGTATCACATGAAATTATTTCATTATTATTAAAATTTTATTTAATATAAATTTAAAATATATATTATTAAATACCTAAATTTAAATAAAATTAACTACTTACCATTCAATTCTTAAATAAACTTAATAATTTTAACTCAAAGATTCACAAAATAAATACAAACTAATTCAATTTATTAACATTTAAATTTTAACTAATTCAATTTAATTTTAACCTTTACAATATTAAAAGATAACAAATTCAATATTAACTTCAACATCTTCAATACAAATTCATAATTAAATATCAACATTTACAATATAAATTAAAATCATTACAAAAGAAAATACATAAATATATGTATGTATATACAGACGAAAGTCACAACCGCCACCACCAACACTGCCGACGACCATTGCTGGCCGAAGCTTCCAACGATCAGAGCCTACCATTAGAAATACAAAGTCAAGAGAGTTAACATACAAAAAAATAGAACAGATTTAACGGTTAGATTTTAGTAGATCTAATTTTTAATTTTCGGTCAAACTTAAAAAAGCACTGTCAGCCACCACCGGCCACTGTAGCCAGTGTTTTCTGTCAAGTGAGTCATGTGGGGTCTTTAGTTGTGCTGTCCTGTCCAAGTTGTGTTTGTTAATTTATTTTTAATTTGTTGATGCAGGTGTCCCGTCTTGTTTTTTGCCTACTTTATTGAAATTAAATTTTGCATGTTAGTTGGTGGTGTCAATATTTTCAAATTAATTTTAATGGAAAAAGCTTCTGTTCTGTTCTGTTCTGTGGTATTAATAATGGATATATGCCATCTATAGGAATAGATCATTAATTATTGACCAAAATAGAATCCTTTTTCTTAATTCTCAGAAAACTTCTTTGTTAATCCTGTCATAGATACATAATATTAATTTTTAAAACCTCAACATGATCGAGTTAGTCGATCGAATTATTTAATTAATTATAATACTTACAGTAACCATTTCCTTTGATTTATTACTTGATTTCTTTTTTTTCGTACGTAGGCTTCTTGTGATCAATACAATGTTGAGTATCCAATGATCAATAACAAAGAAAGGAGTAATATAATTGAGAGAAAAACACAATTTATTTCACCGGAATAGATATTACACAGAAATTTACAAACAAACTCCCTACATAAAAAAAAAAAAACTCACACACACACACTCTCTGTCTTTCAGTGGATCCTCGGATAATCCTATTAAAACTGAGATGATAATACAAGAAGAAGGATAGAGTATTCATAAGGGATACAATATAAGTTTAGTTAACAAGGTTAGACACATTGTCTAACTTCTGTCTAACATGTCAAACTGCCTAATTTGCCTAACAGGACAAATAATATGTGACTAGACTTCTTCATACAATAGGTATGATGAATATCTACTTCAAGAAAAATTCAAAAATTTTCTTCTGTTTAATTAGCAATATTAAAAGTGTTTTTGAGGCTGAGTATTGGATGCTAATTGAGATTCTTTCCAAAATGTTACGAGCTTTTTTTTTTTTTTACCAACATAGAAAAACACACAAGAACCAAACATATTCAGTTTACACTACAAGAAAAATGGGTTTTAACGATGAGAAAATCAGTCATTGAAAGTTGATTTTTAGTCGTTAAAAAGTTGTAACAATGAGAATTTTCCTGTCGTCGATCGTCGTTATATTGTCTCTGAGAATAAAAGTCTTTAACGACGGGAATGATAAACCCGTTGTTAATTGTATTAGCGAGATTCCTGTCTGATGAGGGGAATACCTTCGTATCCATAATTACTCTAATACCCCGAAAAATATAACCATTAGCTCCGTGCCCCCGTGTCCGAAAAGAAAAAACCCATTGATGTGATCCTGCTCGAATCCAAAGGGGACACGTAGCAGATACATATCACCACGTCACCTGACTTGTTACTCGGTGAGGATTCTTTGGGCTTCTCGAAATCGACTATCCCGCCGAGGATCACGGAGATAGGAGCTACCCCGAACTCTTCGGGGGCGGTTGCGATTATGAAATTCCTATCAATAAGATTCCGAGAAGGACGGGATAGAGATCCCGAGGATTTCAAAAGAATCTTTATCTCAACAAGAGGATAAAAGGAAGGAGGTAGAAGAAGGTAGGGGATCGAACTCTTTAATTCTCAAAACATTGGGATATATACATTTTTGAAGCTTGTTCTTGATCTGGTAATCTAACTTGAACGTCGGCGGACAACTGGGGGAGCAAGTCCCCACGTCCATTGCAGGTGCTCTAGCAGAGACAGCAGAGGGTGATCAGCCACTGCATCATCAATTGGTGCCCATCTTGGGGCCGAGGTATTTTCCTTTTCTGTCTCTCCAGCGCAACTTGTTGTCACATTTCGAGTTATCTTCTTTGTTTCGATGGCGACGAGGAGGCAAATATCTCGGGTTGCTGGGGGTAACCCCACTCCAAAGCCAAGCCAGCATAACCCTCTAAGGAGCCCGCAGGGAAGGGACCGTAGTCTGCATGGCCCTCCTCCCCCGCCTGATCGGATCGCGCTTTTGGAAAATCAGGTTCAGCGATTGATGGAGTTACTCACTGGCTTCCTGGATCGCCAGCACCAATAAGCTCAACATTCTCGAGCAGAAGGCAGGTAGGAACCCCCGAGAGAGGAGGAATCCTACCTGCGTGAGGCGGACCCTCAGAGGCACGGTTAAGATGACGAGCACGGGGAGGCGGTAGAGTCTTTTGGCATGTCGTGTGTGCAACAGCAGCAGGAGAGGAGACTGCGTCAGTTGGAAGAGGAGATTGCAGCCCTGAAGCTGAAGTTGGGCGAGACTCAAGGGACAATGGTGAATTAGCCCTTTAGTCCGGAGATCATGACCGCCATACTGTCGAAACGTCTTTGTATTCCGGCCATCAAGCCCTATGCAGGGACTACCGACCTGATGGACCACCTCAATCTTTTTACCTCCCATATGATGGTGCAAGTTGCCTCTAACGCAATGTGGTGTAGAGTCTTCTTGGCAACATTGGAGGGGCACGCACGTGCCTGGTATTCAAACTTGGCCTACCACTTAATAGCTAGTTTCGTACAGCTTCGGGGTAGTTTCCTGGCGCACTTCGTACCTCTTCGGAGGCATCGAAGGTCCACGATGGCTCTCGTTAGTCTGAAGAAAAACCAGGGAGAATCTTTGAAGACTTCGTTTTGTGTTTCAATATGGAAGCTTTGAGAATTGAGAACTTCGATCATAATGTTGCTATGGTGGCATTCCAGAATGCTCTAAGGCCCGGTCCTTTTGCCCAGTCACTAGCCAAAACGCCACCGATCACGTTCACGTATATCTTAGGCCGTGCTACGAAGTACATAAATGCCGAAGAGGTTATGCAGACGAAGAGAGCAGAGCACACTGAGAAGAAGGAGAAAAAGAAACACCCCAAAGAGCGGAAGAACGAGGACCGAAGGGAGGAGCGAAAGGAGAAGGATCGTCCTCAGTGGGACTCGATTGGTTTTACCCCTCAAAATGGCCCAAGAGCAGAGATCCTTGCCACTATTGAGGATAAGGACTATCTGAAGAAGTCTCAGCCGATGAAAACACTGTCTGATAAGAGGAATCAGAATAAGTATTGCCGCTTCCATCGGGATCATGGCCATGATATGGAGGAATGTCACCAATTAAAGGAAGAGATCCAAGAGCTAATCAACCGAGCTTTCCTGAGGAATTATGTAGCTAAGGAAGTGGATTCCTGAAGGAGGAAAGACCAGCGGTTGCGATCACGGAGTCCCCCGAGGAGGGGCTGAGTAGATGACCGAGACCATGCTCGGCATTCGCCCCGGAGGGAGAGACCGCTGTAGGCGGAAAGGGATCATCCCCAACCTCCAATATTCCATACGCTCGCCGCAGGGGAGGTCCCAGGAGCGAAGGGAGAAGAAGGTGCAAGCAGCCGAGCCTTGGGGTTGAAGAGGTCGAGGTGTGGGGAGGCGATTTCCTTTTCAGACAACGACCTCCCTGGGTACCCTGTAACACCCCAAATTTCTTGAGCGTGTTATAACTTAGGATTTTGGGAATACAAAAATTTTTCATATCACAATAGCTGCCATACATCACACAATATCCCAAAAACCCTAATTTTTACCTTCTCAGCCTAACAAACCCAATAATCGAATAGCTAAGACAGGTGTTAAAATTTCAAATGCGAAAGCTAGATCGAACATGATAGAGTTCACAACCATAATACTTTATTTATCACAAAATTGTTCAGGATGTCTACAAAATGTATTACATGGACATCATCTCTAGCAAGTGATAACTAAACATTTTAAACATATCCAAAATTACATAGGTTTGCACATAAACAAAAATATGCTAAACATGTTATAGGCAGTAAATTAAGCTTATTCTTCAGCTACCTCCTTTCCCTTAGAGTCGCTCTTTGAACCTGGATCGTTTAAATATTCTAGGGACATAGTCCAATTAGAAGATGAATCTTCTAGTGAGAAACTTCAAAAACAGTTTATATCGATGCATGATCTGGTATAAAATATATGAGACGACAAGGAGAACTACTCCGAAGTGCCTTGTGAACATGTCAGCTTCCTCAAATGAGAGTTTTTTCAATGGCGCATGCATAGGGCCTCTCGGGAGGTCCCTAACCATGTCACTTTGGCCCGACCTCATAGAACTCATGCAAGCACCACATCCGTTGTGCCTTAGACTCACGGTCTTCCCCACGAGGGCTTTCTCGATGGCGCACGTATAGCGCCTCTCGGGGGATATCTGACTTTTACCCTCAGCCAACAACAAATAGGTACAACAGTATGGCCACACAAATTTTATAAATGCAACAGTTAAAAATCCAATAGCATATATCTTTCAAAAAAATACATTTTATATATGCAACATGATTTCACTTAAGAGAATAACAAGAGTTTACGTACAAGAAGTTCACAAAAGACGTCTCATGCAATAGAAGTCTTTTATAAGAGAATAAAAAATAGGATTTGGAGTATAAGAGTCTCACCTTGTTGGTTTATCTCTTGGACGGTATAATTTCACAGCAAATGGCCTAGGTTTCTGCAGAAAACACACATTTCGGTAAACCTAACCTCAAATATTTTTACATAGAGTTGAGGGGTATTAAAGTAGGGGCATAACGGGAAAATTTGAAGTAAAATGGGCCCCTCACGTGCCCTTACGTGCCTCCAGAAGATGGCTCACACGCCTTCATGCGCAGTCACTTTCGGCGCGTGTATCTCACGCACTACTACCAGATTTCAGACAGCATTGCGTCGTTTTCGTATTTCGGCCATATCTCCCTCGTTTTAACTCCGATTCGACCCTAGTTTGAACCTATGTGACTCTCTCTTCCCCCTATATAGGATTATAAAAAAAAGGACTTATCTCACTTTTTTTCTAACTGATTTTGGCGAACTCCGGCGAAGGCTCGTAACTCCGACGAGGCTCGTTCTTCCCCGACTTCTCCTTCAATTTCTTCCCGCCTTCTTACTGAACTTCCTCCTCTCTCTCTAGAGAAATCTCCTCCTCTTAGAGTGCCTCAACTCTCAAATTTTCTTGGAATGATTTGAGAATAACTCAAGGTGCCTATTTATAGATTCCTTCAACCAATCACATTATGCCATTTGTCACAATCTAAGCCATGGACTCCAAAGACTCAAAGATATATTTGAATGGCTTTTCAAATCCAAAACTATAATGAATTTAACTTTTGAAATCCAAACTAATTCCTTAACTTCTTTCAAATGACACTTTGGTCCATATTTCAAGTTTTCAACTTTAATATTTTACCACTTGAGCTCATAATTTTATCATTTTTTTCATTTAGATAATTTCTCTAATTAGAATTATATCTTAAATATCAAATTTATCGAGATACTTAAAATCTCAAAATTAATAACTCAAAATTACTTGATATGTACAATTTTCGAGAAGCCCTTACCATCATTCGGTCTTTTTAGGCTACAACTTAGCTTAACCGAAAAACCGTCTCTGATTTGATTTCTTTCAGTGCCATAAATCTCGCCTCGAGACGCTTGTCAAAGATATACCTTTGTCCTTAGGTATCTAAGCTCCAGGGCACTCCCTATAGTTGATTCAGCGACTTACTGCCCTCTCAAACCCATTTTTTGGTATTTTAAACTCACTTAAAATACGTGGCAACCTTATGAAAATATGGGGTATTACATACCCGAATCGGAATGATCTACTCGTAATAATAGCCGAGTTCAGAAAGTGGGAGCTTCAACGGATCCTCGTGGATCCAGGTAGTTCTTCGAAAATTTTGTATTGACAAGGCTTCTTAGGCATGGGGTACGGGATGGAGCAGCTGAAGCTAGCGAGGGTCCCCTTAGTGGGATTTGATGGGGAGGCCGTATATTCAGAGGGGGTCATTCAGCTCCCGCTAACCTTAGGGAAAGCCTCCCGAACCTCCCAGGTCATGCTGGATATCCTAGTAGCAGATGTGCCTACAACTTATAACATGATCCTCGGTAGATAGTGACCTAACACCCTTTGGGCTATTCCTAGCACATATCATATGATGATGAAGTTCCCTATGGTCAGCGGGATAGGCGAGGTGCGAGGAGATTTGCCTTCAGCCCGCGAATGTTATATATCCTCCATAGGCATAGCAAGGGGTGTAGAGGTAAAAGAAACAACGTCGCAAGAAGAAACTCTTGGTCAGCGAAGGGACTCCCAAGGAAAGAAGGGGGAGAGTCCCCCACAAGAGGTCAGTTTTCTACTAGAAGGGTCAGAAGATCCAAAAATAGCAAAGCCAGTGGACAAACTAGATGAGGTATCCTTGAGGAAAGATTGCCTAGATTGTTATATAAGGATAAGTGCCGAGTTAAAAGACCCGTTGAGCAGTGAGATCTTAGCTCTCCTTCAGTAGTATGCAAACATCTTCGCATAGACTGCTCAAGACATGCTGGGGGTAGATCCAGAAGTCATGACGCACAAGTTAGGAATACGTCCTAGTTTCCAACCTGTTAAGCAGAAGAAGCGGAGCTTTGCCCCTGACAGAGCTCAAGCAATTGATGCAGAAGTCGCGAAGTTAATGGAGGCATAATACATTCGAGAGGTTGATTATCCGGAATGGTTGGCGAATGTAGTGTTGGTGGCTAAAGGAGAGAGCAAGTGGAGGCTTTGCATTGATTTCACTAATCTTAACAGAGCTTTCCTGAAGGACAGCTACCCTCTTCCTCGGATAGATGCTCTGATTGATGGGACTACTGGTTGTTTGCTCATGAGTTTCCTTGATCCCTTTCAGGGGTACCATCAGATCCCATTGCACCCGGAAGATCAGGAGAAGATGACATTCATCACCAATAAGGCAACCTACTATTACAAAGTGATGTCGCTCGGTTTGAAGAATGCAGGAGCCACGTACTAGCGCCTGGTGAATAAGCTATTTCAACACCAACTCGGTCGGAATATGGAAGCTTATGTTGATGACATGCTGGTGAAGAGCCTCATCGCAAAACATCACCCCCTAGATTTGGAGGAGTGTTTCCAAGTCCTTCTTAAGTTTCATGTAAAGCTTAATCCCGTTAAATGTGCTTTTGGCGTTTCTGCAGGAAAAATTTTGGGTTATATAGTCTATCACCGGGGAATTGAGGTAAACCCAGCAAAGGTTGAAGCCATTATGGATATACTAGCCCTGAGGAGTATCAAGGAAGTGCAAAGCCTCACAGGAAGAATGACGGCCTTAGGGAGATTCCTCTCTCGGTTGGTGGAGAAGGGTTTTCCCTTTTATAAGGTCCTATCAAAGGCGAAGAATTTTTTTTTGGGACGTCGAGTGTCAGGAAGCTTTTAACAAGATGAAGGAGCATTTGACCTCACCTCCAGTCCTTACTAAGCCATAACAAGGAGAACCGTTGTATCTTTATTTGGCGATAGTCGAAGAGGCCATGAGTTCAGTGCTAGTCCGAGAAGAAGATAAGAGGCAGAGACCCGTCTATTATGCTAGTAAACGATTAACAGGAGCGGAGGTTCGGTATCCTCCCATGGAAAAGCTAGCTTTTGCCTTGGTAATCTCGGTAAGGAAACTTCGGCCCTATTTTCAAGCTCATACCATTATTGTACTTACTAACCAACCTTTGAGGCAGGATCTTAGCAAACCAGAACTCTCAGGAAGGATGTTGAAATGAGTAATGGAGCTTACAGCTTTTGATATTGAGTATAAGCCTCGACCGACCATCAAGGCCCATGCGTTGGTAGACTTCATCGCCAAAGGGATAGGGTCCACAGAAGCTTCGGAAGAGGATCAAAGGCCATGGATGTTGGCCGTAGATGGGAGCTCGACCTTGGGTGGCAATGGAGCAGGGTTAATGATCAGAAGTCCTGATGGGCAGACATGGCCCTATGCTTTACATTTTGAGTTCCAAGCATCTGACAATGAGGCTGAATATGAGGCTTTCTTAGCAGGATTGAGATTAGCCGAACAGTTGGGAGCTCGGCGAGTCGAGGTGAGTTCGGACTCCAACCTGGTAGTACAACAAGTGAACGGGGAGTATGAGGCTCGGAAAGGTCACATGGCAAGATACCTAGCCATGGTCAGGGAATTAATTGTGCGTTTTTAGTTCGTAAAAGTGGAGTATATCCCTTGGGCCATGAATACCGAAGCAGATCTACTGTCCCGGATTTCTTTTTCTTCCTTTCCTACGAGCTCCCGAGAGATTCGGATTGAATCTTTACCACATAAGAGTATTGAAGAGGTCGTCGATCAGTTATGTGTGGAGGATGAGCCTAGTTGGGTAGATCCTTTGTTGTTATACTTATGGGAGGAAAAACTTCCCGAGGATGGTTTAGAAGCTCGAGAAGTCAAAAGGAAAGCCCGAAGCTTCGTGCTAGTCAATGGGGAACTTTATAAAAGATCATTCTTGCAACCATTGCTCAAGTGTATCAGGCCTCGCGAAGCAAACTATATCCTAAGGGAAATTCATGAAGGCATATGCGGAAGCCACATCAGAGCTCGAACCCTCAGCCAGAAAGATCTTTGGCAGGGGTACTATTGGCCAATGATGGTGAAGGATTCAGAACAGCTGGTCAGGACCTGCGACAGATGCCACCAAACCTCCAACTTGGTTCATGTACCGGCTGTCACTCTAGCTCATTTCGTCACACCTTGCCCCTTTACTCAATGGGGCATCGACATCCTGGGTCCTTTTCCCCCGGCACTTGATTAAGTTAAATATATCATTGTTGCCATAGACTATTTTACAAAGTGGATTGAAGCCGAACTGGTGGCTTCCATTACTGCTCGACGTGTAAAACAATTCCTATAGAAGAATGTGGTGTGTTGCTTCGAAATTTCACGGGTGCTAATCTCTGATAATGGCACTCAGTTCACTGATCGATCTGTCCAAGAATGGTGCAAAGAGTTAGGAATAAGGCAGCATTTCACTTCGGTAGCCCATCCGTAGGCTAACGACCAAATTGAACTTGCTAACAGAACTTTGCTACATGGTTTAAAAGCACGAGTGGGTAAGGTAGATGGCAGCTAGGTGGAAGAATCGCCGAAAATTTTATGGTCTTACCGGACCACTATGAAGATATCTACGAGCAAAACTCCTTTCAACCTATGTTACGGTTCAGAAGCATTAATCCCAGTTGAGATAGAAATGCCTACACTAAGGGTGGAGCTCTTTAGCCTAGAATCCAACGAGCAAAATCTAAGGGACAACTTAGACCTCCTTGGTGAGCTTTGTGATCAAGTAAAGATTCGACAGGCTGCCTACAATCGTCGTATCGAAAGATACTACATTCGAAGGGTAAAAGCTCAGAACTTTCTTCCTGGAGATTAGGTATTATGACGAGCGAATGTCTGGGGGACCCGAGAAGCGAACAAGCTAACACCGAATTGGGAAGGTCCCTACAAAGTGGTGGAAGCACTCAACCCTGGCGCTTTCAAACTCCAGACCACTAAGGGTGTACCTGTTAAAAATGCTTGGAATTTGCAGAATTTGAGGAAATTTTACCAGTAATGTTCTTTATTAACTATGTTTTCTAAAATAAATTTGTTTCTCTTTTAAAAGCTCCTCACCATGAAAGACCCAGGGACCACCCATATCCAAACAAAAAGTCGAAAGGATCAGATGTGATCCTTGGGGGGCCCAAACCCTCGACAAACACGAAAGGATCAAATGTGATCCTCGGAGGGCCCGAACCCTCGATAAACACGAAAGGATCAGATGTGATCCTCGGAGGGTTTGAACCCTCGACAAACACAAAAGGATCAGATGTGATCCTCGGGGGGCCCAAACCCACGATGCACATGAAATGATCATATGTGGTCCTTGGAGAGCCCAAATCCTCAACAAATATGAAGGGATCAGATGTGATCCTCGGGGGGCCCCAAAGCCTCCCCCAAAAGTCAAAAAGGAAAAAACTCCAAAGAAGCAAAGGATCAGATTTGATCCCCGAGGGATTTTATAATCTCTGATAGAAAGCAAGGGAAATTATCTAAGGAAAGTAACATTCAAGTAAAGAAGATTTCCCGAGGATAAGTAAACGAATTTTATTGAAGTATCAAGTTTAAATACAAAGGAATTTATTCTAGGGAGGATAAAGCTGCCGAGATGTCAAAGGGAATGGAGTCTACATCTAGGTTCAAAAAGCGCTCCTTTGTAAGTTTCTTCATGTGTTCGAATCCTCCCCAATGGACTCCCTCTAACTCCGTTGCGTAAGCTTTGGAGCTCCGAAAATCCTCGCAACCGTTTTGAAAGGCCACGCGGGCATCCTTAAGGGCAGATTGAAGCTAGGCATGAGCTGTGCAAAGATCTTCCCTACACTGAGAATAGGACTCCATCACCTCAACCTACTCTTTCTTGGCCTTTTTAACCTCCAAAGTAAGTTTCTTGACATTTTCTTGGAGCAAGTTATTGTCGCTCTTCATAGCATCCAGTTCTTCCCCGAGCCTAGAATTAGCCTGGTTAGCTTTCAGCATATTCTTCTGAACTAGCTCTAGGTCCTCGCGAGCCTGAGCCTTGGCTTCAGTGGCGAGTTTAACTTCTTTTTGTGCCAGCTCGACGGACTTGGTAAGTATATGTGCACGATGCTCGAGGTCCGACAGTTGGGAAGAAAGGGACTCAAGCCCCCGAAGCCTCTCAACCTCGGACTCCAAAGAGACAATTCGGGCTTGGAACTCGGATCCTCGTCGGGTAATTGAATTTTGAAAGCATTGGGTTGGAGTGCCAATTTTCTTTCCAATCCTAGTTAGGGCTCATGATCTGGGAGGCTGGTTCTTTGATAGCTTCAACGTTCTAGCGTTTATGTTTAGTATCCAAGGTCCACCCATTGCACACCAACCAAACCTCTTGTGCGGAGTTGGACGCTTTGGGGCAGACAAAGACGAAACGCTCCTTCCGGTCATCCGAATCCTTTGACTCCCCGGAGAACATGAGCGAGGTAGTAGGGATATCCAGGTCAGGGCGCTCCTTATCCCTAAGAAGACAACCTTCTTTCACAACTCGAGGTGAGATAGAAATCTAACCACTAGGGTCACGGTTGGTGGTGAAGAAATAATCAAAGAGCTCTCTAGTGGGTTCCACCTTGGCAGTATGGAAGATGACAATGAAGCCCATTAGATACCTCCACCCGAAGGGAGATAGTTGGGCTGGGACGATGGTAAGATGATGGAGAAGCGACATGACCCTCCCACGAGGAGGTAGCCAAAAACCCCGGTCAAAGGCGCACTTGTAGATACAAAGTCGGTCGACAATGGGATGGCATGCTCGGAGATGGGTGTTGAACTCGACCTCCTACTCATCAGGAATCGTGTACTTCTTCCATGACTGTTGGCACTCCGTTTCACTCATCCATTGGTAGGGATTGGAGGAAGCAGGGTGGTTTTCCCACTCAACGAGCTCAACACTAGCTAAGTTAAATCTTCTGGAACTGGTAATCGCCATCACAGAAGGTTAAGGAGAAGACAAGAAAAGAGGATGCTCGATAGCACAACAATAGACTAAAGCGGAGAAGAGTCAGAAGAAGAAGCAGACAGAAGAATAAGAAACACTTATTTAAACCATAGAGGTGGAAAATCAAAGGGCAGATAATGATAAGCATTAACTACCCAAAATTTGTGCGGCTCAAAAGATGAAAAGGTTTAGACAATGCCTTGGGAAGGGGTATTTCCATCAGAGCAAATCGATACCTGTGCCCTCCAGACATGCACAAGAGAAGAAGACACCTTAGCTTTTTGGGCCCTGCAGACATCGACCCTCGGGATGAAAGGGAGCATGAACCTCGGGAGATTTCAACACTCCCAGAGCCATTTAAGCTAAAGGGCTCAAGGAGTGGGGGGCAAGTGATGAGGGGAATACCTTCGTGTCCATAATTACTCTAATACCCCGAAAAATATAACCATTAGCTCTGTGCCCCCGTGTCCGAGAAGAGATCACCCACTGACGTCATCCTGCTCGAATCCAAAGGGGACACGTGACAAATACATATCATCGCGCCACCTAACTTATTACTCAGTGAGGATTCTCCAGGCTTCTCAGAATTGACTATCTAGCCGAGGATCACGGACATAGGAGCTACCCCAAACTCTTTAGGGGCGGTTAAGATTATGGAATTCCTATCAATAAGATTCCAAGAAGGATGGGATAGAGATCCTGAGGATTTCAAAAGAATCATTATCTCAACAAGAGGATAAAAGGAAGGAGGCCAGAAGAAGGTAGGGGATCGAACTCTTTAATTCTCAAAACATTGGGAAATATACATTTTTGAAGCTTGTTCTTGATCTGGTAATCTGACTTGAACGTCAGAAGACAATCGGAGGAGTAAGTCCCCGCCTCCATTGCAGGTGCTCTAGCAGAGATAGAAGAAGGTGATCAGGCACTGCATCATCACCGTCGTTAAAAATAATTATTAACTACCAAATTATAACCCAATAACGACAATATTTTTCGTCATTAATAATCTAAACAATTAGTGACCATATGATTCCTATCGTTAAAAATAAGTTTTTAGTTATCAAAACATAAACCAATAACAACAATATTTCCTCTCGTTAATAATGTGAACAATTAGCAATGGTATGATTCCTATCATGAAAAAAATATATTTTTTTATTTTTTTAATAGTATGAAAACAATTGCTAGTCATCAATGACAAAAACATCCTGTTTTTATATAAACCACCAAATCTATATATCATTATTCTTATCAAATTGGAATAAAACTCATAAAATTAAACATGTCGTTCAAACAACACTAAAGTAATCATTATCCATTAGTATTTACACACCAAAAGTAGTATATATATAAGTGTTAATTGCCAACAAATTACACAAAAAATATGTTCAACTAAAAATAACACTTTGACAATTGTATATACTATTCAAAAATGTACACCAGAAAAGATATTCAATTAAAAATAACACTTTAACAATCATATATACTATTAAAAAATGTACAACAAAATACTATATATAGTCATAAAACTGTTCATGTATTCCAAGACAACAGTTGCTTCTTTTAGAGTTTTGTTGTCTCATTGATCTAAAAAAAAATAAATAAAACGTGAAATTAGAGTCAGAAGTGTTCACGTTTTCTTTATAAAATGTTTGCTTAACTCATGGACGCATACAAGATCTTCGGCATGCACAAGTCTCGATCATGTGCCCATATAGTCATCCTTTCGTTAAAAGATTAAAGTAAAAGGCAACATTTTGACTAGTGTCTAATATGGATTTCTAACTGTCCCATGAGTGTTGCCATACAACATGGGTGTCTCATATGATACTCATAGTAATGGTGTCTCTACTCCATATGGATGTATGCGCAAGAAAATAATGGAGAGAGCCTAACCTCTTGGTTAAAACTAAGCCAACCAATAATAATGTTAAGGATGTGTTTGATAGAAGTGAAAAATGAGGGTAGAATTCTAATTCCATAGAATTTCAATTCTTACCCCAACCCCTAAGAATTCCAATTCCTTGATTTCAAGGAAAATATTCACTTTTTGAACTAAGATGGAATTCGAATTCCATGGAATAAAAAAGCTGTTTGATAGAATTTTCTGAAATTTAGATAGAAAATGAATTCCACCCTCACTTTTCATGCCTATCAAACACACCCTAAAATCCAAACAGGGTGAATATCGACTTATCATTCTACACCCTTAATTTTCTCCTAAGACAATAGTTTTTTTTTTATCTAAAATATAGCCTAGATTCAAGGAAAAATAGACAAAAGATAAAGGTCATTCAGGGGATTTTAAAATAATCATAATGAAAAAAAACACCTCAACTTCCAAAAAAAGATAAGAAAATGAGTGAACCATCTAGGAGGGTAAAAAAATAAGTCCACCTTTCTAGTTGACCTGTTAAACAAGATGGATTTACGTATTTATAATAGCATCAAATCATGTGTTGGATAAGATCAAGCAATGCAAAAAATAATATATTTGATCAATTAATAATTTGATAAGTGTGGTTTTTATATGTTGCAACAAGTAGTCAACACTGCTTGTAAGTACTACCACATGATGTCATATATTCTTGATAAACTGGTCTTTAGAAGGAACTGGAGCAATTGAAACTTCCTTTATTTTCTACTAGGATGTCATATTCAATAAGCATGAGATAGAGAAAGAGGTAACTAAATAGAATGCAAGTAAAATGCATATGAGCAAGGTTATGGGATTGATTGGGTGAGATGATAAGTAAAGGAGGAAGAAAAAAAAATAGATGCATCAAGTCATATTCAAATATCTTAAGAACTTAGAATAAGATGTCACGGATTCTCATGCTTTACATTGTTCTCATCCAATATCTTAGAGTATCTAGTACCCTTATTATTTTATATTGCGAGTACAGAGAGGTTCTGCTTGTTGTGTTTATTGAATGTTAACATAGCGTTGCAAATTTTATTTTCCTAAAGACATGGCAGGTCATACCCTCCACATAGGTTGGAAACAACATACGTTTAAATTTTTCAAAGCACATCATCATGGTTGTGTGCACACTTGGATGACAACAGATGAAGGAACAAATTACTTCTGTCTTAAGATACTCGCTTTCTTGAGTGGATTTGGACATGTATTACCAAAGTGCACATAACATCTTAAATAATTTTCTAAAGCAGAAGTGCGTGCGTGAAAAATTGATGTAATTTTTTCTGATGGTTTCAAGGAACCCAATGCAGTAGTTTTTCCTTTGTTCAGGTTTTTCCATATCCATAATTGTAAATCTTTCTATAAATTAACAAGTCCTATTGTACATATTGCTATACTTCTATAAAAATTTTAAGTTTTATCGTCTAAATCTTTCTTTTAAACAAGTCTATATTTCAAATTCATTGTGAAATTCTAGCATGCTCTGCTGTAACAACTGAACAAATATAGCAATGGAAAGTGGATATTCAAAAAGTAAATAGCAAAATTGATAATGCATTTGGCAATTGGCATCCAAACTGCTACAGAAACAAAATATTTCCACCTTCTAACAGAGTGAAGGCAATGTATGTAGGTAATAACTAGATTAACAGGGTGTTTCAAGAGTTACAGAGCTTCTCTCGTGTAACTCTGTAATACATATACACGCACACAATATATATATACATATACATATACACACAAAATATATATACACACAGAATACATATACACACACAATCCAATGTACCAAAATTGTATCACATTATAAATTTTCCAAGAATTGGTCCACAATAAATACCATTGCATAATTAACAGAAAATAAACTATTCTAATTAACATGTGTACTTATTGGAAACTATGATACAATTTTCTTCCCCGCCCCCCCCCCCCAAAAAAAAATGCAGACATGATAAAATTCCTGTAATTTTATTCAAGAAGCTTTTCCCGAGTCTGTTGTTCATGGTTTGTGGGTATAGATTTACGTACTTACAAACTTGCCCACATGTGACCCCCACTAGGATAACTAGCTATTGGACCTAAACATGCACAAGCATGCCCGCGTTCCTTATGCTTGCTCTATCCAACACATTGGAAAATATTTTCTAATCCAATGTGTAAATAGAAGCGTCATCCACAACATTGATCCAATATTTCCTCCAGTCATTGAACAGAAATTTAAACAAACAAGTAAAAAAATGTTATTTCCATGACAAGCTCAAAAATGGGCAACAGGTTGATTGAAAAATTTTGACCATAACAAAGCAATGAATGTTTACCCTTGATGATGATATCACTTGTGGCAATTCAAGAGCTAGCCTAGATGAACTTGATGAAGCATCCTGCAAATATAAAAATAATTACGTGAGCAAAATGACAGAAACTAATTGAAGGTTCAGTTGGAACTAAATCTCAAAATAGGAAGCAATGAGATCAAGTTAGGCTTGTGCCTGAATACGATCAACGCCTCTGCTATTCTCTAAGTTCCAGGCGTAATCAACCAACCACTTAACTCCATCATTTGTGAGATCCTACATGAGTGACCAAATAGATAAGTTCTAAAAACCATAATAATTAGACAGCATAACTATTTTTCTAACCTCACATTCAAGTTGTTCATCAATGTTACTGTACCTGTTCCCCTTCTATTCTATGAATTTTGGTCTCCTGGGCATGGAAACATGTCTGATCAGTGTTCCAATTCACATAGAATAAGTATCTTACAAATAGAGCAAGATTAGTACCAGGGTTCGAACTGCATGGTGAACAGATTGTACATCCACACTAATCAAGTTCATCTCTCCTTTTTGTTCAGAAACCTGTATCATTCAGTGAATATTGTCGTTAAAATAAATTTGTTGCAATATGAAAAACCAAATAAGCAGCTGAGTTTTTTTCCTCAATTTAGTCCCACCTCATCTCTTATAGTAACAGTAAGCTCCGCACATTCATCTAAACTACTATCCACACGGTCCATTCTTGAAGACAAATGCCTAATTGATTAAAGAGTTATAAAGCTTCAAGTTAACTTTTATTGTGTTGCATAAAGTAAGCCTCTTGATTTATTAAAATGTTTGCAAGTCTATAACATACACATGCACTATTTAAGAAACAAGACTGAAAATTAACTATAATTCAAGCGTTTCCAGTACAAATGAATCACAAAAGATTAATTATCTTGAGATAAAATTAGCATTGACTCAGCAAGCATCCATTCAAGTTAACTAAACGGTGTTTCAAGAGTTACAGAGTTTCTCTCGTGTAACTCTATAATACATATACACACACAGAATATATATACACACAAAATACATATATACATAGGTTACATATGTACACACAACATACATATACACGCACAGAATATACATATATATATATATACATATACCTTTGAGGAGGCGGAGGTGGATCTGGTAGCAACAAACGCGAAGGCGGAGCCCGATCGAGCTGGAGGCGGCTTTGGTGATGACAGGAGGTGGAGGTAGCAGCGACGATAGGAGGCAGAGGTGAAGGCGGAGGCAACGACGATGGTCGACGCTCGAGAGTAGTTTACATAGAGAGAGAGAGAGAGAGAGAGAGAGAGAGGGGGGGAAGGGGTGAGTTAGGGTTAGATTTTGGGATCGATTTGCCAATTTGGGGAAAAAGAAGGGGGGAGAGAGAAGAGAGAGAGAGACAGCGGGAGTAGTTCCCATCCAGTTTTTAGTTTTTTTTTTAATATTTATTTGTTAAATAAAAATAAAATAATTTATGTAAATAATATTATTAATTATTCAATTAATAAAAATAAAAAATTGTAAAAAAATTAATTAGTTTGATATATTACATTATTTTTAATATGTTCATAATTTTTCAATATATTGTATTATCAATAAATAAAATAATTTATAAAAAAATATTTTTTATAAAAAATAATTTATCAAAAAAATTAATTAGTTTGATATATTGTATTATTTTTAATATGTTCATAATTTTTCAATAAATTGTATTATCAATAAATAAGTAATGCCCAATTATAATAGTTTAATAATTATATTTGTGCATTTACAGAAAAATATAATTATATTGGATTTACTTAATTATATAAACAAGTACTTAAATCTTAATAATTTTTTTTATTATTTCATGGTTAGAATTAAAAATTGTAGTTAATAACGACGGGAAAATGGTTTATTAATGACGACTTATTTAGCCCATTGGTAAAATTTATCTTATAACGACGAGATTTATATTTAGTCGTTAATAATACTATATTAACCACCAAAATTAATCTCGTCATTAACTTTTGGTCATTAATAATTTTTTTTTTCTAGTGTTAGCCAATGTTAATTTATGGCTGTTAATCACTTAGTAATAGATCCCTATGGCAGTTTTTTTTTTTTTTTTCTATTCCCTCAACATATACTCTTCATATTTTAGTGAATGAATTCGTAAAATGCCTCAATTTAAATTTTAAATTTTTTTTACAATTGACGAGTCCTCTACAATATTGAATAGTGTAACTACCAATATGCTTAAGAGTGAAGTGGACTCTCCTCCTTCCTCCAAGGATAAAGAGAATTCAAAAATCCTATAACCCCTTGGATATGGGTTATATATAGCGGTCAATAACATCTAAATAGGGCTTGTGAAATTTAGGAAAACTTATCTGACACAAGTCAAGTCCAATTTGGATAATTGGTTAGTAATGGAGCAAATTCAGATTTTTAATTTATTGTTGACAATAACATCGAGTAAAAATAAAATTATTTGGCTATGGGTAAAAAGTATAGTGTCATGAAATTTTTTATCACCACCACCGCCATCATAATTCAAATCGTTGTAGAAAATAGCAAGAACCATCAGTCAAAGAACCACAACTATTGCAAGAAGAGATAATACAAGAGTAGCAGTCATGCAGTCACATTAGGTAGTGGGACACTTCCCTGCCTTTAAATATATCTTAATGGAATTCCTCATATGCAGTGGTATTAGTTGTGGTACAAGTTACTACTAGATGCATCAAGATGTCAGAAGGGATGTCGCAACACCACGCGATGTGGAACGAAGGCGTCATGATGCGTTGGGCCTCATGTGGGCAGTGCTTGAGGCTTGGCTAAACAGCCCCGTTGCTCTTTTGCCCAAGCCACCCGAACGGATGGGACGATCGGTTCCAATCGCTCTTCCAATGATGTTGTGGCCAATTAAGCGTGATTGATCTTTGGCCTGTCGTATCACGATATTTGAAGGGATGTCGCAAGACGTGCCAAAGGTTGCCATCGATTGCTTGTGGTCGTGTATAGGTTGAACGAATGACGTTGTGATGCATCGGGCCTTGTTAAGGTGTGCCTTGCGGTTGTTGGGATAGCGTTTTGGTTGGCTTTTCGGTGTCGGTGGCTGGCGTGGTGCGTACGCTGTGGAGCCAGGTACCGCCTTTTGATCTCTTCGCTAGTTACTATCTTCGGATATTTTTCTTCCATGCCAAGCGGTGCTTGCTCAGCCTTGCCTTATGTTTTGTGCTTTCGTTAGGCTTAGTCCCTGACAGGGGGCATGATGCGTCGAGTAAAGTTGTTGCAAAGCGAACGTGATGGCTTGTAAGTGGTGCTGGCTTGTGTAGGTCGATCATGTCCCTGCTCGTGCAGCGATATTTGCCCGTCCACCTTGGTTCAAATGTTGCTTCGAGTGCGCTTCTTGCCTCTAGCGCCTGGTGGGTTCCTGTGCCACATACCTAAAGTCAGGGAATTGATTCTAAAAACATTCCTCGTTTCGTCGATGGGTTGTGCTCACGGCTCAGGGCGAACCTCGAAGTTCTGCTCGTGCCCAACGTTCACCTTGCCTGGTTTTGTCACCAGCGTAGCTCACAAACGACCATTTGTGCTCCAAGATGCCGAACACAAAGGGGGTGACGGGTCATCGACCTTGGTTTACCCACTGACAGATAGATGCGAACATGAGAGGGGCCAGTCCCATATATTCCTTTAATTGTTGAAATGCGACTTTGCATTCCTCCATCCACTAGAATTTTTTTGCCTGCTTCAACACATTAAAGAACGGTATACATTTATCAGAGGCATTGGAGACAAACCTGTTGAGGGCAGCAATCTAACCGTTAAGGTTTTGCACCTCCTTTATCTGGTTGGTGATCTCATGTTAAGCAAAGCTCGAATCTTCTCAGGGTTGGCCTCAATCCCCCTTTCATTCACCATGAAGCCCAAGAATTTCCCAAAAGCTATGCGGAAGGAGCACTTGAGCATATTCAGCGTCATTTGATACTTCCTCAGAATCTGGAACGTCTCTTCCAGGTCGCGAATATGGTCGACAACTTGCTTAGACTTCACCAGCATATCATCTACATATACCTCCATGGTACTCCCAATCAGGTCCTCTAACATCATATTAACCAAATGCTGGTAGATTGCTCCCTTATTCTTCAACCCGAAGGGTATCACCTTGTAACAGTATAACCATCGATCTGTGACAAACGAGGTATGCTCCTCATCTTTGGGGTTCATAGGAATCTGGCTGTACCTCAAATAGGCATCCATGAAACTGAGAAGTTAGTGACCAGTCATTGCATCCACGAGCTGGTCTATTTTGGGATGAGGGAAACTGTCATTTGGGCATGCCTTATTCAAGTCTATGAAGTTAACGTAGGTCCTCCACTTCCCGTTCTTCGTCTTCACAAGGACTGGGTTCGCCACCCAGATTGGATAACGGACCTTTCTAATAAACTTGTTGGTCAGCAGCTTGTTCACTTCTTATTTTAGGGTCGCATAACGCTCCGCAGTCATAGACCTCCTCTTCTGGTGAACTAGCCTATGGCTGGTGTAATATCCCATTTCGGTATAAGGTTACCAGACAATTTAGATTAGTTTAAAATATCGAAAAGTGGATTGATAGTAAAATAAGTTACCGAATCAATTGAAGGGAGTGCCCTGGAACTTAGATATCAAAGGAAAATGATATAGTATCAACTTTGTCTCGAGACATAATTTTTAGCATTGAAAGAAATTGGATCAAGAACTGTTTTTGGTACAGCTAAAATGCAACTGTAATTCAGATTGAAAAACTGAATTGTTATAGACGACTTCTAGGAAGTCAATGGAAGCTTGAAGGGGCTTCAGTTTTTCATAAGGAACAACCCTTCAGTTGTTTTAGGAAGAAACGAAAGAGTTTAAGGCCAAAATGAAGATTTGGGCCAAAGTGTAATTTCTAAAATTACCAAAGGAAGGTCGAAATGACGTTTTTCAGAATCTTTGGGGGGTCAAATGGATGTTTTAGGACTTGAGGGTCTTAAGTGCAATTATGGAAAGTTAAGGGGCTAAGTGAAAATGGGTCAAAGTGAGAAAGCCAAAGTTTGAGGGGCCAAAGTGCAATATCAAGAAACCTCCAAAACAACAATGGCCGACCAGCCCATTCCATTGCCAAATTGGCCATGGGGAACCCACGAGCAATGGCCGAGGACTCCTTTGGGACTAGTCATGGCCAACATTAACCACTGGTATGGCCGAATTTAGAGAAAAAATCGACCAGAAAGATGGTCGGTTTGTTGCACACTTGTAAGTGGGTTTTTATGGTCAGGTAAGGCTCGTTTCAGGGCCATCTAAGGGAGGTAAAAGCTCTTAAGGCAATGGGTTGAGTGGCCAAGAGTGTTTCAGCGCTCAATGATTAGCGATCAATTTTGTAAAATTTTTATTATAATTTCACCCTTATTTTGATTTTAAAATGGTTTAAATTGAATATTATTATGCATTTTGTGATTGCATGCAAGTTTAAAAATATTAATATAAAAATATATATAAAATATAAAAAAATATAAATATAATAATATTATCAAGCCTAAGACAAAGAAGACCCAAGCCCAAGCTCAAGCCCAAGACAAAGAAGGCCCAAGCCCAAGCTCAAGCCCAACACAAGGAAGGCCCAAGCCCAAGCTCAAGCCTAACACAAAGAAGGCCCAAGCCCAAGCTCAAGCCCAACACAAGGAAGGCCCAAGCCCACAAAGAAAGCCCAAGTCCCACAAATTGCTGACATCATTGCTTACATCATGGGTGACATCATTGCTTACATCATGGGTTGGAGTGACATCATTGCTTACATCATGGGTTGGAGTGACATCATCGCTTACATCATTAATTAGATATTTTGTATTATTAAATTATATAATTGAATAGTTTCCATTACATTTTTTCTATAAATAGAGCACTTAGGGTGCATTTGTAAGGATTGGATTTTCTTATAATGAAATGATAGTTGTGATCTTTAAATTTCTCTCTTAAATTTTCAATTTTAGTTTCTATATAGTTTTGTTCTTAGAATTTCTCTCTTAAATCTTTAACCTTTGTTTCCATATAGTTGTATTATGTTATTCATATTGTCTTTTCATTATATACCGCCTATATGGTTGGTTAAAAAATAGTCTTTCAATTATTGTCTTTTCATTATATACCGCCTATATGGTCGGTTAAAAAATAGTCTTTCAATTATTGTCTTTTCATTATATACCACCTATATGGTCGGTTAAAAAATAGTCTTTTAAATACTGTCTTTTAATTCCTGTCATTTAAATTCCTGCCAATTTATTTTAAAATGAAGATGAGTAGCTAAATCCATTCTTGGGTTAAGGCAAGAACAGTGTCCAACGCCAATGATTCCCAAAGAAAGTTACGCTTAAAATATGTAATATTAATCTGATTCACTTTGAGCAGTGTGTGTATAGTGTATCTTTAAGTTTGGATTAGAGCATAAGCCTAACTTAGAATTTTCATGCCATGTATGGAGATTGCTAGATCTGGAAATGTTTTCATACCCAAGCCTAAATGATTAATCTATATCTATAAATTCTGTCTATGGAATATAGTTCAATTTATGGTAATTGCTTAACTTAGAATTTTCATGTCATGTAAAACTTAATTCAGATGAATATTGCTGATCTTTTCTATCAAATTGGGAATTAATTAGTTTTGGCACTGAAATTGTCTTGACCCAAGCTACTTAAATTCAGTATTAGTTTAGCTTTAATTATTGTCTTTAGATCATCTTAATTACCTCTTAAAATCAAATATTTTGTGATCTTCATTTTCATCCATAAATAATCTCCTTGTGAATCGACTCGGACTCACCGAAATATAAATTTAAAATTGTACTACACGCACACTCGCACACTGCCGAGTATAATCGCCCTACACCTGCTTTAATAAGAGGATTGATATCAGATGAATTTGGTTGTAGTTTTGATAAATAAATGTGTAGGGTAGTGTAGCAGTCAGTTTTTGGCGTCGTTGCCGGGGAGATTAAATTTGGTTGAATTTTGTTGTTGTTTTATAGTTTTAAAAAAAATAATAATTAAAAAAATTATTTTCAAAATATATATATAAAATATATATTTGAAAAAAAACTAAAAAATAATAAAATAATAAAAAAATATAAATTAAAAAATAATTAAAAATTAAATAAAATAATAATAAAAAAAAAAATATTTAGATAACTTTTAGTTACTAAAAAGTGCAAGAGACTACGGTTAGGTATGATTATTGAAACATTAATTGATTCATTAACATCATTATCTACCGTTGAATTGTCATTTTCATACTCTCTATGTCTCAGTATTTCAGCATGTCTGTGACTTCAAATACATTTGGTCATCCTGATCCTAGTGAGGGGAAGTTTTCTTTTAACCAGAGTCAGAGGGAGAATTCTTATCTGTCGGGCTATGACCCAGATCTTTACACTGATTACCCTAGTTCCTATGACCGTTGGAATTATCCTTGGAACAATGACTCTGTGTTCCAATCTCATGAATTTTTTCCTCCACCCCCTCACCAATTTGAGTTAGAACAAGGGATTAGATCTGATGCTTATCAACCTCAGGATGAAAAATTTTTAGAGGACACTCTTCAGGAGTTTATGCAAGGTCAAATGAGTTTTAATGCACAAGTGGTCGAACATCAAGAACAAACCACTAGGGCCATAGGTGACATTTTAGAAGAATTGACTGAATTTACACAGACCTTGAGCGTGAGTGAACCTGACGAGTTTCCAAACCAACCTAATCAAAATTTCGTAGGTTAATGTCTTGGCGAGGAATCGTCATTCAATACACCCATAAGTCAAGAGTCGGTCCAATCTACACCCATCCCTAGGAATGATGAGCCAATTAAGAGACTTGATGACCCTAGGATGGTACGAGCAATCATAGAAGAAAAAATGGGCCAAAATGATGTGATAAAAGAAGAAGCCTGGGAGAAAGAAGAGGATAAAACCCAAGAGCCCAAATGTGAAGATACCATGGTCCTAGTCAAACTTGAGCCTAAATTTATGTCTTTTGGGCTAGTCTATATTATTGGGGATCAAATTAAACCAGACATGTGTGAGTTGTTTCTGCGAATTGATGTGTCGTACTCTGATGTAATAAAACCAACACCCCTGGATGACATATTTTCAAAATATGTATGTGCATTTATGAGAAAAATTAATTTACATAATTTTGAAAATAACTTTAAAAGTGGTGTAATGAATGGAAGTTATTATATGATTAGGTGGACAATCACTCATTTGATCCTTAACTGGAAGAAAAGAAAAAAATTCGAAAAAAAAATTAAAAATATATAATAAAATAAAACTTGTTTTTTTTAAAAAAAATATAAAAAAATAAAATAAAATAAAATAAAGAAAAGAGGGAGACAGTCTTGACGCCAAAGGCAACCACTTTTCTCGGGCAGTGCAATCACACTGTCCTATAAAGAAAAGGACGCACTACCCAATAAAGAAAAATGACACACTACCCTATAAAGAAAAAGGAATGTCAAGTGTCAAAAAAAGAAACGCCGAAAGTTTAAAAAGGAGACGTCGAACGTTGAAAAAAGAGATGCCAGACGTAACCTTACACTTGTGGCACACCTCGAGCCAAGTGTGGTTGTTGGAATGGTGACTTTCACAGCCCTATAAGAGACCCCGTATCTGCATGAGGCAAGCCACACTTATTTGAGCTTAGTCTTCTCTCCTTTGTGTTGTTCTCCGATCAGGTACTCTCGTTCCTTTTGTAAGATTCATAATTTTATTTTACTTTTCTCTTACTATAGTTGTCTTTTTTTAAAAAAAAATGGATCTTCAGCTCTCGAAAATTCGCAAGTACTATCCATCTCTCCCACAAAATGATTTGAAAAAGATTTATGCCACTAGATGTGAAAGACTTAGGATGTTGATGTACAAAAATATCCCTGAGGATGTTCGTTGGTTGATTGAAGCAAAATTTCGATTTCTTGGCGAAACTTCATCTAGTTTTAAGCACTTTCCAGGATTGGGAAAGAGTAGTTTTTCGAAAAAAAGAAGAGCGAAAAGATTAAATGGTTGTCACAAATGTGCTTGATGGAATTGTAACACACGATGCAAATCTATGAGGTATACTTCCATAAATCGAGAAGATAAAATTATTTTCATAAAGGATGGGCTGAGTAAGGAGTCTTTGGATGATATCCGATTGACTCTTGAGACGCATCCGTGTGGAATAGTGCAACGAGAAATTCTTGCTTTATGGACCCAGTTTAGAAGTGACCACCAACGCTATAGTCTTGGGAATCTGACTATAATTGACCCTGTTTGCCAATCTTTAAGAAAATTGGATGGGAAGCCTATCCCCACTTCATAGAAGGTGTTTAAGCCGTTTCTGGACGTAAAACCAGAGGAAGATGTGAGCCACAATCACAACTACTTGTATATACGCATGATTTTTGTTTATGTTTATTGTTGAATTTCTATGTAGTTACTTTTGATTGCCAAACTTCTTTAACCAGTTCTACTTTCAGGGCATATATAAAGAACTAATATAAATGGAAGGCCAGTCAATTCGTCGAATCAATACCATATGTGTACTATGTGGCTCTCAACTTGGGAGCGATATTTGTTACACACTTGCAGCAAGCGAACTTGGCTTAAAATTGAGAAAGAGAAAAATTAATTTGGTCTATGGAGGGGGAAGTCGTGGATTGAATGGATGTGTTTCACAGGCTGCACATCTTGGGCAATCATATGTGGTATGTGTTATGCCAATCCATTTGGCTGATCCACAGATTTCTAGGTATACACGAGGTCAACTTATAAGAACGACTTCTATGTCTGAGCGCATGACTTGTAAGATTTATCAGTCAGACGCCTTCATTGCTTTACCAGGAGGTTTTGGTACACTTGAAGAAATTTTTTGTATAATCTCCTGGGCCAAAAGCAATCTCCATACCAAACCCATTGGACTTTTAAACGTTAACCATTTTTTTGATGGGTTACTCTCTTTTCTTGATCAGGCTGTGGAACAAAAATTCATTTCTCTTTCAGCAAGAAAGATTCTCATTTCTGCATCTACCATTGAGGAACTGCTAGAGAAATTACAAGTTTATATTCCACAACATGATCCTTACGAGTCTCAGATAGACTGGTCTAAGGCAATTGGAAGCAAGCGCAAAAAAGGTCTGATTAATTTAGATTTATCCCTCTGAGGAGAGAAAGTCTATGATAACATGGCTGAGTAAGGAGTACTTTTCTGTACTCTTGAGACGCATCTGTTTATTTTGACTTGCAGGAATTTATTTTATGTTTTGTTAAAAAAATTATGGAATGTTGTTAGGCAAGTCTATGATAAGATGGCTGAGTAAGGAGTATTTTTTGTACTCTTGAGATGCATTTCTTTATTATATGACTTGCATGAATTTTTCTTATTTCAGTGTGAAAAAAAAATAAAAAAATATATATAGAATATTCTCATTTGTTTGTTGAAGATTGAGCAGTTCACAGTAAATTTACAGACCTGTGGAGTTACAAGTATTCCTAACAACCCTATTTTATTACTGTAATTCAAGTTGGGGGGAAGTAAGGTATATTTTGGTCCATGTTTAACTATAAATTTGCAATTGCATGCTTGTAGTTTTGTGTGAATTATTTACTTTTATCTAATCCTATTAAAAATTTAAAAAAAAAAAATGTGTGTGCTTTAAATAATGTTATCCCTAAAGCTTTGGAATTATACACTGATAGCTAGTTGAATTTGCAATATGAATCATAAATGCATTAATTTCTTATTTGAAAACGTATATGTATGGAATTAGAATAGGTGATTTGCATGCATCAGGTGTTCAATAATTAGAAATTGGTTTATCAGTCATAAAGTCAAAGGCAATGATAATTAGCTGATTAGCACACTGCATGATCCCTCAACAGAAGTGGAGATTATTACCCGAGTGAGTGTTTGAGCCTAATAATCGTTAATTCTGAGTGAAATAACACTTACTCTAAATGCGCTTTATTGTTTATCTCATCTTTTTAATAGTTTCAAAACATCAATTTGCTTTGAGTGTCTAGTATAATAGCGGATGAAATTAGCTGGTTTCAAACTCTGAATTAGTTGACTAAGTAACATCGTTTTGTAGAAGCATGATAGGGGGGTCAATTTCTTTAAATTTGGGCCTATTAACCTTTTTCTTTCTTTACATTAACCTCCCTTATTAGCCCATTTGAGTTGTTCTTAGCACAATTTCTTTTCTTACCATCATCTAAACCGTAACCATATGAAGTTTGTCCAACCTGGTGTGTTTCTAGGAATCAGTCTATCTCGGTGTTTTCATATAAAAAAGAAAAAAAAGGGGGGGGGGGGAAGTTCTCTTAGTTATTCAGCATAAGTGTTTTAAAATAAATGCTGAAAAAAAAAACATTATATCTAGTTTGAGATTAGTGTCAAAAAAAAAAAATCCCGACACGCCCTTTGCACATTTTACCCTTTTCTTTAACAACCAGTATTAACCTCATAGCCCCATTACAACCCGGTCTGGTCCCTCTTGATGCTATAAATCATGTGATCTCAGGATTCGAGTTCAGAGTAGGGAATTCTGTTTAAATTCAAAAGTTATTTATCTATGGCATTATTCCAGTCATGAAGCTATGTTAATTCCCCTATTCTTTCATGAAAATACGTTCTTTGTATTTGGGATGACACCGAGTTTGAACTTGTTTTGCATTTATTCTTATAACTGTGCACCCTCTTGTGTGTATACCTAAGGAATCGTTTTTATTGGAGGGAAAACCCATAGTAAGTTTGAAGTCGAAATTTCGAGGGAATAAGATAGAATAATGATCATCCTAATTGCCATTCCTAAGATTGTATAACCTTTGACCGAAATCTGATTTAGAATATTCGACTGTATGACAGATGGCTTGTTCTGTTCTATATATTTTCGTTTCGAATTTAAAATTTTTATATTCATGTGATTATTGCAAATAAATCTGGCCAGTATAAAGTCTAATTGCTATGGGACTAGCAATGTTTAAGTTGGGGGGTGTGATTAGCGATCAATTTTGTAAAATTTTTATTATAATTTCACCCTTATTTTGATCTTAAAATGGTTTAAATTGAATATTATTATGCATTTTGTGATTGCATGCAAGTTTAAAAATATTAATATAAAAATATATATAAAATATAAAAAAATATAAATATAATATATAATATAATAATATTATCAAGCCCAAGACAAAGAAGGCCCAAGCCCAAGCTCAAGCCCAAGACAAAGAAGGCCCAAGCCCAAGCTCAAGCCCAACACAAGGAAGGCCCAAGCCCAAGCTCAAGCCTAACACAAAGAAGGCCTAAGCCCAAGCCCAAGCCCAACACAAGGAAGGCCCAAGCCCACAAAGAAAGCCCAAGTCCCACAAATTGCTGACATCATTGCTTACATCATGGGTGACATCATTGCTTACATCATGGGTTGGAGTGACATCATTGCTTACATCATGGGTTGGAGTGACATCATCGCTTACATCATTAATTAGATATTTTGTATTATTAAATTATATAATTGAATAGTTTCCATTACATTTTCTCTATAAATAGAGCACTTAGGGTGCATTTGTAAGGATTGGATTTTCTTATAATGAAATGATAGTTGTGATCTTTAAATTTCTCTCTTAAATTTTCAATTTTAGTTTCTATATAGTTTTGTTCTTAGAATTTCTCTCTTAAATCTTTAACCTTTGTTTCCATATAGTTGTATTATGTTATTCATATTGTCTTTTCATTATATACCGCCTATATAGTCGGTTAAAAAATAGTCTTTCAATTATTGTCTTTTCATTATATACCGCCTATATGGTCGGTTAAAAAATAGTCTTTCAATTATTGTCTTTTCATTATATACCGCCTATATGGTTGTTTCCATATAGGTGTATCTTTAAGTTTGGATTGGAGCATAAGCCTAACTTAGAATTTTCATGCCATGTATGGAGATTGCTAGATCTGGAAATGTTTTCATACCCAAGCCTAAATGATTAATCTATATCTATAAATTATGTCTATGGAATATAGTTCAATTTATGGTAATTGCCTAACTTAGAATTTCTATGTCATGTATGGATATTGCTTAAACAAGAATTACCATTATCTTGGACTAAATTTACTAACAGAGCTGTAAAACTTAATTCAGATGAATATTGCTAATCTTTTCTATCAAATTGGGAATTAATTGGTTTTGGCACTGAAATTGTCTTGACCCAAACTACTTAAATTCAGTATTAGTTTAGCTTTAATTATTGTCTTTAGATCATCTTAATTACCTCTTAAAATCAAATATTTTGTGATCTTCATTTTCATCCATAAATAATCTCCCTGTGAATCGACTCGGACTCACCGAAATATAAATTTAAAATTGTACTACACGCACACTCGCACACTGGCGAGTATAATCGCCCTACACCTGCTTTAATAAGAGGATTGATATCGGATGAATTTGGTTGTAGTTTTGATAAATAAATGTGCAAGGTAGTGTAGCAGTCACTCAATTTTTCCTATAAATAGAAGCAAAGTGGCCGAGAGTTTTCAAAAGTTTGAGCTTCAAATTAAGCTCATTTTTGAACAAATTGGGAGAACAAAATAAAGGGCTTTTGTTGCCCATGAGAGGTAGATCATTTCTGGAGAATTTCATGCATTTTGGAAGTGGTTTGATGGTGCCTCGAAGCTGGCCAGAGTTGGGAGGCGGGACGCCTGGCCAAGACTTTGGCCGACAAATCGAAGCCTTTCTTAAACTCCTTTCGAGCCCTAAAATGGTCCATGGTGATCGACTAAAGAAATAGAGCAAGGTGGCATCAAAAACCAGGAACTCCAATGTACTGGAGAAAACAATCGGCGCGTGGCCAGCACGCGTGGGTCTTCACGCGCCACCAGTCACCCTAGCTCATGGGGGCGCATAGGAGGTCCGAAAAAATCTAAAAAAATGTTAGAAAAATCAAGAAAAATACTTTGTGGGGGTTTTTGTAAAGAGATTTGGTGTTTACCTTCTCGATGTCTCGATTTTCACACCGAACAGCCTCGTTTAGCTTGAAAACGCAGCATCCGGGTAAGTTCAGTAATTTTCTCTTAAAGCTCATAGGTTGTTATGAATTATTGTGGAAAAATATTTGACAAAATAGTTTAACAAGTATTTATTTGGATTTTTATAAGGAAAAATGGAAGAACAATGTGGAGAAATTAGAGTATTGATATTTTTCGTGATAAATATGTTTTATAGGATTGTTGTGCTCAAGGATTAGTGATTTGTGCAACTTTTGAGGTTTGACAAGAAAATCGAGGTTGGTCACGCAAATTGAGATGATACGTTTTTTTGAGATATCCCGAACTTCAAGATAAAAGTAAGTGGTATTTTCTAATTGGATTTAGTTTTATGAAAATACTTGGTTTGTAAGTGGTTCGATTCCAAAATCATATTTTATGTAAATGATCTTATCATGTTGTCATGCCTTGGTATGAGTAAGTCATGTAAGTTGCATTTACATGTTTTGATTTATGAAATATGTATATGAGCATGATGAGATTCACGGTCATACGTTGCATGGGTTTGGGATTAGGTACTGGCGCTATTGCTTTGTCAAGGGTGCACCCATACACCCCGATCTGGCAGGGAGATAGAAAAAATGGTGGGTAATCTTAAGGTGCAGTCAACCCAAACATGTGAGTTATGATGTTATGTGCATTGCATACATACATGAGCATTAAATGTTTTGTTCCCTTACTTAGATGATTCATCATCTAATTTGGGCTTTGCCCCTAGAATATTCAAACGTTTTAAATGGAGATTATAGCAGAAATAAAGATGAATGAGCCATGAAATGGCACTTAGCAAAGTGCATGATGAGTTGTATGATGAGTTGAATGTGTGCTATGTAGACCATGTATTTAAGTTTTGTTACTTTGAATTCTGAACATTTTGATAAATGATGATATATAACCTTAATTATGGTTAATGAGGATGTAAGAAATGATTTATGATTAATGTTAAGATGTTAGGTTCGATTCTACCTTCTGCATTTAATGTTTATTATGATTCTTTATTGAGATAAATGTATGGAGATTTTGGGATAGATATGAGGAGTGATATGATTTAGCAATAGTTTTTAAATAGAAAAAAAATTATTATCCCAGAATTGTCCTAAGTTATAATGCGCTTGAAAAACGGGGCGTTACAGCTGGGGTCTATGTTAAGTTGGTCCAACCTCACATTCTGGTCTATCCCCGCCATATCTTCGTGGTTCTAGGCAAACACATCTAGATTCGCCTTAAGAAAATCAATCAGTTGGGACTTTACTTTAAGGGTGAGGCCCTTACCTAGCTTAAGACACCTCTCAATGTCTGTGTCACTAATCACAATATCTTCTAGCTCGCCTACCGGGCCGGTAGCTCAGTCACAGTCCACCTCCCGGGGATCCAGGTCATGACTGACTCTCCTTTCACTTATGACTCGTGGCCCCCCTCCAGAGACAACGTGGACTTTCTTTCCTTTGAACCCCATTCTTAACGCCTCTTCGTAGCAACACCTCGCTGAATATTGCTCGCCCCTTATGTACCCAGTCCCATTCGGAGTTGGGAATTTGATTACTAGAGCTCTGGTGGAGATGACCAGATTTAAGTCATTCATGGAGGGCCTCCCCATGACGACGTTGTATGCTGAGGGGAAATTGATGATCAAGAAGTCCGTCATCACCATAGCTTGGCAATCCGAATCCCTAACCGTGAATGGGAGCCCAACACGTCCCGTCGGAGTCATTGCATCTCCAGTGAAACCATGGAGAGGCTCTGGGATTGCGACCAGCTGATCTAACCCCAGACTCATTCGGTCAAAGCGTCCCCTATACATCACATTCACCGAGGTTCCCGTGTCTACCATAATCCTACGCACTTCCACATTGTCAATTCGAGCTCGGACCACAAGAGCGTCATTATGAGGCCAGTGCACGTCTCTGGTATCTTTTTCTATGGAAACAACTTCATTTGGGGCCACTCTGGCTTTCTTAGATGGTCTTTCTTGTTCACCATATTCGGCGAGCATAAGGTGACCGGCCTCCCGAACATAACGTTCGTGCGATCTGTTAAAAGTTCCTGCAATATGAGGTCCACCATGAATAGTAAAAATTGTTCTTACCGCAGGTGCTCGGTCCTGCTCGGGAGCTTGACAAGGCTCTGGTTAAGCTGGCTGCTGGGGCTACTGATATCCTATCGCACCACATAATCACGTAAGCTACCCCTCCTGATCAATTCCTCAATTGCGTCCTTCAATACCCAACACTCGGAGGTGTTGTGCCCTGCCTCGTTGTGGTAGGCACATAACTTATCTCTGTTCCTGAATCTATTGGGAGTCCTTATGGGATTAGGCCTCCCAAAGTCTTCCTTGTTTTTCTCAGTAGCGAAAATCCTATCTTGAGCTTCAAACAGGGTACTGTAGTTCTCGTAGCGACCTTGGTTCGGAGGTCGCTTGCCTCTTTACTCATTCTTGCCTTCTTAGCGACCTGATCATTAAAATTTCGCCCCTGGCCCCCTTTGTGATTATCGTCATTGCCATCTTCTTGCTCTGGTTAGTGCTTCCAACTCCATCTTTTTGGTTACCCGGTTTCTTCGATCCAAAAGTTTCCTCCCATCTCATCTCCTTTGCAGCTCGTTCATAGAACTCACCCAGGTCCTTTACGAGAGACTTGTAGATGCTCTCATAGAACGTCCCATCCTTCCGAAGCCCCATAGATATTGCGGTCAAAATACTCTCGTCCGATGGGTTCTCCACATTATTAACCTCACGTCTGAATCTCTCAATGTAATCCTTCAAGGATTCATTAGATCGCTAGAACACCATTGTAGCGAGGTGACAAGACGGGGCAAGCTGCCTCCTTAGGATCTGCATTGGCCGATAAACTTCCTCTATCACGCATCCTAGCTATAGATACTACGAGGACGGAGACTCCTTAGCCAGGTTCGAGGTATATCTCCCAAGGTCGCGGGGAAGACACGACACTTCACCAATGATCTTGAAGTCTAAAGGTCCATCTGGACATTGAAAGCATTCAGATGGTCATATGGGTCGCCATCTCCGTTATACTAAGGGATACTGGGGACCTTGAATCTGCAGGGAAGAGGTTCTAGCTCGATTTCCTTAGAGAATGGGGTCCTCTCTTTGTGGCCTTCCCTCCGATCATGAACCCCGTGTTTCGTTTCCAACTATTGGACCCTCTGCAATAATGCCTCCATGGCGGGGTCCTGATCCACAGACTGCCCAGTAGTAGACCGCTTCTCCCACTCTCTGCTTTGCACTAGAAAATAGTGATCTCGCGACATATACCACCTCTTATCCTCGGGATTTAGCGAGTTGCGGTAGGTTTAATGTCCTAGGCTAACCCTGACCGAGCTTTCTCCTCAACGTGAATTTCCACGTTGCTGATTCCTTTCATGGACCTCTTCACGGCGATCTCCATAACAATTTACCCTCACCCTTAGATCTGTGGGGTGTACCTCCAATTCGCCATCATGGCATCGCCGTTCTTCTGTTCCTAGAGACCGTGAATTTGAGGAATGCACTGATCCAGCCCGTTGTGGCATTCTTCTAACTTCTCTTTCATCTAGGGTAGGCCTTCCACTCCGAGGCTGAAGGAAACCTCCGGGTGGCATGGCCTCCACCTGCATTTGGGTTGCTTGAACTTGCATTTGGGCCAACGCCCTAATCGTATCAACGAGCTACATGACTGTATTCTCCAATGCTTCTTAATGTTGTTCCCAGGCCTGTATCGTCTCTAGCCTAGAGGTAGGGGCCACAGATTGGCAGGGAACCCACGTGGGGATGCCGGAGGCGGCTCTAGCCAATGGGGGTACAGAAGTAATTGCAGTGGTTACGACTGTGCCCCCGCCTGACGGAACTTCCGGCAGTTGATTAACATGATTTCCAAGTTGATTAGCCACCACTTCAGAACTTCTTTTGTTTCTCCCTCTCAGCATTGATATCAATCAGAGCAGGCCCTTCCTTTAGCGCCAAAATGTCGATGTTGAGAATTGATTGATCGTGATTTGTTTGCCCGCACTATGGAAATGAACACGAAAAGAAAAAGGAGAAAGCGCACCAAGGAATTTTACGCAGTTCGGTCGATGTTTCGACGATCAGCACCTGCAAATACTCCGACGCTTTAGTCAGTAAGAGAGTCAGGAAAAGGCAGTGTTTTAGTAGGTCAAAGGGCAAAACATAACTCCACTCTGAAGAGAGTTGGCTCATATAAGAGGAGGAGACGTCCTCCTCTCTGCATGCGTCTTGTGTTTGTAGGTGATGGGACTAAGTATCTAGCACCGGTGAAGGTACCAGGTGGTGGCATAGTGTTGATGGGACCCTCATTAATGTGGATGAGATCTGTCATTAATGAGGATGGGATCTAAGGTGGGCGTGCGGATACCCAGTGGATGCTGCAATGATGTTACTGTAGGTTGGTACAGGGCTAAGATTGGATCGGCATGGGCTAAGAGATGGGCCGAGAGGGTGGGGCCAAATTGGGCCCAAACGACCCAACTAGAATAATGCCTAGTCCATGACTGTTCTCTGGTTATTCCGTGGTTTTTTTTTCTATGCGAGCTGAACAGTTAGGCCAGCGAGCTGAAAACATTACTGGGAGCTCGCTTGGTTAGGCCAGCGAGCTGGAAGTATCGTTGAGAGCTCACTTGATTTCGCGGTCTGAGCTCGGGTCTCAGCGACGTGTGATATTGTTCTGACGAATTTGGCTTTGGGCCTATTGAGTTTTAGGAGATTGGGCCAATCTGCTAGGTCGAGCCCAACCCATATGAAGCGATCCGAAATATATCCATAACAGTTAGTAATGGAGGAAATTCAGATTTTTAATTTATTGTTGGCAAAAATATAGGCTAAAAATAAAATTATTTGGCTAGGTAAAAAGTAAAGTGCCATAAAATTTTCTATCACTGCCACTATAACCCAAATCGTTGTAGAGGTTAAAATAGCAAGAACTACTAGTCAAAGAACCACAACCATTTCCATTGCAAGAAGAGACAACACAAGAGCAGCAATCATGCACTCACATTAGGTATTAGGTAAAGAACACGTGAGTGGTACACCTTCTAAAACAGAGGAGGTGAATTAAATATTTTATTAATTTAACCATACACATAGACATCCTATTGTGTCCACATGCTTTAGGGTTTAGGGTTGTCTTCAAATCTAAATCTAAACCAATTATTTTCAAAATAAAAAATAAAGTAAAAAACCTAAACCTAAGCTGTCAATTTTTCTTTAAAATAAATTTAATAATTAAAATTTATGTGCGAAATATGTAAATGAAAAATTAATATATTTAAGAGATTAAGATGCAAGTTTTATTTATATAATTTAAGAAATTAAATTATTGTATAATTAATATTTTAGAGACTAAAACATAAGGCTTGTAAATTTCAAAATTTTTATAAGGTGCCGTATACCATGGATTTCCTTCTTAATAGTAGTTTTTTTTTTTTTAATTGTAGTTATTAACAAATCATAAGAATTTACTAACTGGTACAATATGATACTGTCTAAATTTATAACAGGAGAGAAATGAATATAAACAATATTATGAGCTCTTCTGTTCCAAAAAAAAAATAAAAATTATTCTTATAAATAATTCAAGAAGTGGATGTTTTTGTTTACAACATGAACATACATACCGAACCTGTTCATGTATCTTCACTATGTACAAGCATCAATAATATTAGACTCAATTTATAACATAAATATACATAATGATACATCGTAATATCAAGACATGTTAAAAAATATACGTAGATATGGATGTGAAAGTTTAACTATAGTTGATTTATTGCATATAATAATTATTTTGATTTTAAAATATATAGACATCATTATTTAAAAATTTCGAAGATGAAATTTATTTAAGAGGGGAAGAATTTAATACCTTATATTTTTTAAATTGATTTAAAGATTGATGGAAATTTGATAAATTGAATGGACTTGTGATTTTACAATGTAATTTAAAAATGATTATGAGACAAATAATAATGAATAATGAATAATGATAAAAAATTCATATCGTGAAAAATTCTAAAATGAGATTTTTACATAACATGAGATGAGAATACTAAAAATATTGAGTAGATAATAACAATAATAATAATAGATCTACTAATAGTAATTATATGTCTTGATAATATTATAAGAAATTTATAGATATGAGTCATAAATATTGATATAGTGGTGGGAATTGTAGGAATATTTTGTAGTTAATAATGAGAGAAATAAATCATAAGAAGATATTTTTTTTTAAGAAAGTCTAGAGATCAATAATTGGTATAAAAAAAAGAAAAGAAAAAAAAAGTAAAAGAAAAGTAGGAGTCATGAAGACCGGGATCTAGATGTCATCTAAAATAAGCATAATAATAATAATAATAATAATAATAAAAACAAAAGGCGAGCAGGGAAAGTAGGAGACATGTTTGGTGGAGTAGGTGGGAGACATGTTTGTGGAGTAGGTTGGGGTATGGGGGGCTGGGGGGGGGGGGGGGGTCGCTGCTTTCATGGTCTTTTCCTAGAAAACAAAAATAAAAAAATAATGATAATAATTCTCAAAAAAATATGTCCCCTTTCTATTATTTGACTCATTTTGCAGACATCTTTTGTTCTCATGGTAAACAGAAATTAATGGTGGGCGTAGTTTTCTGTCCTTAATTATAACTTATTGGAATTCTGCAGATGCAATAAATAATAGATGTGATCCAAGTTACTATTAGATGTACACCTTGCAGTCACGTTAGGAAGGTAGAAAGCACGTGAGAGTTACATTTTTAAAAAAGAAAAAAAATTAGATTGCGTTCTCTTTGTTATTTTCAAGTTATTTTTTGTTTTCAATTTTTTAAAATAATAAAAATATGTTCTTTTTGTTATTTTTTAAAATATATTTTGAAAATAAAAAAAATTATAAAGAAAACTTAAAATAATAAAAAATTATTTTAAGTGTTTTCATCTAAAACAAACTCTAAACTTAAAACACATTTATTTATTTATTTATTTATATTTTATTATTATAATAAAAAAAATATTATAAAATTTATTAACTTTAAAATGTATATATTTTTTTAATAATATATTAACATTAAATATTTTTAATTTACTGAATAATCAAATTTATTAAATAAAATATTATTAAAAAATTATTTTCAAAATTTTAAAGAGAACGAGTTTTTTAATTTTTTATTTTAAAAAATAGTTTTTTAAAATGACAAAGAGAATGTATTTTTAATTTTCCAAAAATAGATTACTAAAATAAAAAACTGAAAATGAATTCAAAATTTAAAACTAAAAATTAAAAAATAAAAAGAATGCAACTTATTCTATTCTAATATATCTATTTATTCTATTTTATAACAAGTTCATCTATATTCCATTTTATCCACTCTACTTTATAATTTATTATTATATCAACTCCATATCTGCTCCATTTTATAGCAGTTCTGAGCATAAGGCACTTGATTTTGTACTAAAAGCGGCTTCGAGTGTACTAACTAGCAGCAGATCAATAAACTGAACAAACAAACAGAACGTTATCTTCTTCTCCATCAACTATACTTCTTCATAGAGAGAGAGTTTACAGCCGTAGCAGAAATTGATAAAGTTATTATGGAGATCGAAAAGAAGCTAAGAGAGGAAATAGAGAAGATAGAGCTAATCGACGGTCACGCTCATAACATTGTGGCGATTAATTCATCATTTCCTTTCATCAATGCCTTCTGTGAAGCTACCGGCAATGCCTTGTCCTACCCTCCTTACTCACTCTTTTTCAAGGTAATCTACGTTTAATACGATGACGTTTTTCTTTTGTTGCTCTGTTTTCTAGATATTTTGCTATATTAATTAGCAGTTGTGTTATATATATATATATATATATATTGCTGAAATGATAATAAATTATACTAATTATTAATGTTAATAATTAAGTGTGTTGTGATGTTGGCAAGTTGGTATTATGGTTTCTATTATTATAACTGTTTGTGTTTGGTTGTCTTCAAGAGGAATTTGAGGGAAATTGCTGAATTATATGGCTGTGAGAACACATTGCAAGCTGTTGAAAATCATCGAAGATCTTCCGGCTTGGAATCTATTAGCTCGAAATGCTTTAAAGCTGCGAGAATCTCCGCAATTCTTATTGATGATGGATTGAAGTTGGACAAGATGCATGATATTGAGTGGCATAAGAGTTTTGCTCCATTTGTCGGTCGAATTCTTAGAATTGAACGTCTAGCTGAGGAGATTCTAGAGCAAGTAAGATTTTCTTTTTGTTTTTGTTATTTTCACGTTGAGATTATGGTTGCTTTAAACATGATGAAAATATTATTGTATAATTTTTTTTTTTTTCTTTACATCGGAAGTGATATAATGTTTCTTCTTCTTAACATGATCAGTATATATTGTTTTGCATCACATTGTGCTTATTATAACTTCAATGCAAAATATCCTCTTTTTTTTTTTTTTTTCCTTTTTTACAGGGGACAGCAGATGGATCAGCTTGGACATTGGATAAGTTCACTGAAACCTTTATGGGAAACTTGAGGTCATATCCTTTCAATTACATTTGGTCATTTCATGCTATTCTCATTTTGTTCTTAATAAGAACAACTTCCACATTTTAGTTAATTCCTTACAATCTACTACAGTTGGTAACAAAATATTTGGCTTGAAAAGCATAGCCGCAAATCGCACTGGCCTAGAAATAAAAACAAATGTCACTAAAAAAGATGCTGAGGAAGGTCTTGCTGAAGTTTTTCATGGTAAGCAGGACACATGGATTGGTAATTTTCTGTTTCATAAAATGGGAGATATTGATCATTTCCTCTTTCCAGCTGGCAAACCTGTTCGCCTAGCAAATAAAAGCTTTATCGACTATATTTTCACGCAAAGTTTAGAGGTTGCTCTAGAGTTTGACTTGCCAATGCAGATACACACAGGGTAAGAGAAAATTTAGAAGTTTTCAAAGTTCACTTTTGCTTTGATTGATGGCTGGACAGTGTGGGAGAAGGGACTGGATACTTGGAAACTTGGACTTACGGTGTCTATGCAGCTGATTGAAAAATCTGGAAAGCTGTCATCTGTGCTGAGGCTGTTCGCTTTTTTTTTTTTTTTTTTTTTGAATGTTTCCTATGGACCTCATTCATGCAAAAGTCTACTCAAATGAGCTGAAAACTATGCTTTGATTGTTTTTGAAGTGGAAGACAACAGTGTCAGCATTTGGCTCCATGTCAAGGAGATTGCCAGCCTCAACTGGGTCCACATTTGGGAACTATTTCAAAAGTTTCAAAGATCCAAGTTCCTTTTCCTTCTCCTACATTTGGCTAGCATAGAGAGCAGTTAGTTGTCTATATGTTGTTTTTTCTTCACTCTTTTGCTGGTCCTTTTGTTTATTGCTTTACTCTTCCCTCCCACATTTAGTTTTGGAGACAAAGATTTGGATCTACGCTTGTCCAATCCCCTTCATCTCCGAATGCTTCTCGAGGATGAGAGATTTTCCAAGTGTCGTATCGTTCTTTTACATGCATCATATCCTTTTTCAAAAGAGGCATCATATCTAGCATCTGTTTATTCGCAGGTGATATCATTATTCTCAAGTGAATTGGTTTACGTTCTTGCTGTTTGAAATTGTTGTGTTCACCCTGTAAGCTCGTTTGCAAATGATCAAATTGTTATACTTTCAGGTGTACCTTGACTTTGGTTTGGCAGTTCCTAAACTTACTGTACATGGGATGATATCTTCACTCAAAGAACTTTTGGAGCAAGCTCCGATAAATAAGGTGATGATTGTCCCAGTTGAGAGATATTGAAAGAGAGGATTTTGCACTTAAGCAAACTGATTGCATCTGTGAATTCTATTATGAATTTGCTTTGCTTTGGTTTTAGTCATTTTCAACAAGCCCCCTCTTTTTTAATAATTTATATTTTATTGAAGCAGTGCCCTTTGGCATTTTTTGTCAAGTTTATAGTAATGATATTGATATAAAAGCAAATAAAATTGCAGGTTATGTTCAGCACTGATGGCTATGCATTTCCTGAAACATACTACGTGGGTAAGTTTAGTTTCTTGTCAACTGATATGATTTATATTCAATCTTGTCGATAGTTCGTTTTCGCGCTCAAACACTCTGTGTTTTTTAAAGCCTCCTGTTTGTGCTAATTTTCTGAGTGCTTTGCAAATATCCACTACTCCACACCATTAAAAAAAGGAGGAGAGCACTTCATCCTGAGCCAAGTCTTCTGTTCCAACTTGAATTTCTCTACACAATTTTCCTTTGCGGGACTTATAATTGATCATCATTGCACACAAATAAACCATTTTAGCTTACCTGATTACCTGTAATTATTCCCCATTTTTAACATTAAATTATTTGCTAGAGAAATGAACATATGGAAGCATCAAAGCAGGGCCGTCTCAACCAATTTGGAGGCTTTAGGCCAAAACAAAATTTTAGGCCTTTTTAAGGGTATTAATTTTTTATAAAAAAAATAAATAATATATATTTTTATAAAAAATATTATTTTATTAATTTAAAAAAAATTAAAGTTCAATCAACTATAAAATGCAATAAGTTAAAGTTCACCAATAATAAGTAAATTTTCATTTCAGAAATATTTGTTAAACTATAAACATTTATTAAACAAATTTTTATATCAGAAAATCTATATCACTTCCTCTAATTGGACATTTTCAACTAACAAGTCTCTTAACTTAATATCAATATTTTTTCATTTTCCTATATCATAAATATTAATAGGAACATGACTCGGGTTATTGTCAATATCCTTAATTTGCACGTTAATTTCTTCTTCTTCTTCTATATTTTCTTGACATTCTCCATCAACCATACTATTATCACAGTTTTCATCGTTATAATTCTTTATGATTTGTTCTATCATCATCTCATTATCTCCTATTTCATTTAAAGTTGTGTTTTCAATTGTTTTATTATTTTGATTATTTATATTTTTCTTATTACTCGTGATAAATTTTTCATGAGCGTTTTTTTGAGATTGAATTAAATTATCTATTCTCTTCTTTTTTTTAAGTTTCTCATACCCTGATGCATATTTTCTATTTGACATATTAACTTTGTAATAAAAATCAAGTAATTGAGTACAAAGAAAGGTATCACCTGAAAAGTCTTATAAGCTCCAAGTATATAATAATTTATCAATAATGATCAAATCAATTGAATCCTAACATAAACCAAAATAAATTTTTAAGTGTTAATTGAATGAAATTAATTGAATCATAGGATTCAATTTTATAGAAAAATATAAATACATATTGAAATTCAAAAAAAAAAAATTGACAAACAAATTTTTAAAAAATTATTATTTTTCACCACGCTCATTTTTGTGAGAATCCAACATTATTTTGAGAGAGATGGATATGGCTGCCACTTTGTTTATTACTTTATTATTGTTCTAATAACATCTCATTCTTTGTCTAAATAAAGAAAATTTTCAACGGAATCATTGCTTTACATTCCATTCTTTTTCAAATATAAAAAGAGTTACACGATAACACCTCTTCCCTCTTTCCCATCACTTTTTTTTTTATCATATATAGGCATATAGATACACTGTATTTTTTTTTATTTAAATTTATGTCATTTTTTATTTTAATTTATTAATTTTTAAAAATTAAAATTAAAATAAATTAGATGAGTGATTTAATTAAATATTAAAAATAACCTAATAATTTTTTTTAAAAAAAATTACATTAGACCTATCACCCATGAAAAATGTTTTATAAATTTTTATTAGATAACATCTCAAATCCTTTGTGCATTGTGCTAAATAAAAATAGTTGGAGATACATCATACATATATGTTGGTTGAAATTTGAAGGTAGTCCAAAAAAAAATAATAATAATCATAACACAACAATGAACAATTGGCAAATCAAAGACAGAAAAATACTACAAGAATACAAAAGTTAAAAGTAAAAAAAAAATTAAAATTACCAAATAAATGTTGCAGTCTTCCGAAATAGCGAAACCTGAAGATTGAAGTTGAAGTTGAAGCAAGAACACATAGTGAGCATATTGCAAAGAGAGAGAGAGCAGATTGAAAAAAAGAGAGTGCAGATTTCTTCTTCTCTCAATGTCAATGAAGAAGAACTGAAGAAGAATACGCAGAGCATTGAGCAGATTGCAGAGAGAGAGAGAGAGAGAGAGAGAGGGTTTAATGGAGAAGAAAAACGGGGTTTAGTGGGAGACAAAAAAATGTAAGGAGAGATAAAAAAATGTTAGTGGGTTTAGAACGGTGGGAGAGGAGAGATAAAAATTATATTTTATATTTAATTATTTAATAAAATATTTATTATTAATAAATAAAAAATATAAATTAATTTTTTTAAAATGATGGGCCTCCCTCATTTGGAGGCCCTAGGCAGCCGCCTAGTTGGCTTCACTATGGAGCCGGCTCTGCATCAAAGGAAAACCTTTTTATTGGTTTAATAAAGTTATGAAGTTGATAGATGGACGTACATTTAACTTTCAATCAACTTATTGTTTTGACAATTATCCTTGAAGCACATGAGCCATGAAGGTGATTGTTTATTACTTGTTTCTACAGGTGCAAAGAAGACACGTGAGATAATTTTTGCTGTGCTACGTGATGCTTGCTATGATGGTGACCTCACAGTTGCTGAGGCCATTGAAGCGGCTAAAGACATCCTAGCACAAAATGCAATTAAGCTATACAAAATTGATATAGGTGCGAAATTATTTAATCTGAAGGACATTGTATCTGCCAACTCTGTAGACATTGAGAATAGTGCTCCAGGAAATGATGTTTCATTTGTTCGTGTCATCTGGACTGATACATCTGGGCAATATAGATGCCGTGTAAGTTTAATTTTTTTCGGTTATTATTGTTTTATTTTTTTTTTTTTTTTGTTGTTTCCTTACTTTCACACTTCCATCTTCACAATTCTATTGATAATTAATTACTTTATAAAGAAAGATTATTAGCGATGTGAAAGCCTGAGTTTTTAGTCTCATGAAATTAACTTTTTTTTCCTAAGTTTGCTTGTTTAGTTTTTGTATGTTTTAATATATATATATATATATATATATATATATCTTTCCAGGTGGTTCCAATAAAGCGCTTCAATGATGTTGTGAAGGAGAATGGTCTTGGTCTGCCTGTTGTAAGTATGGGAATGAAATCAGGTGTAGATGGTCCACTACCTGAGACCAATCTAACTGGAGTGGGCGAGATAAGGCTGATGCCTGATTTATCAACCAAAAGGAGAATCCCATGGTACTATTTCTTCCTCAAGGAATGTCAGTGGCCTTTTACACTGTCAAGTATTTTTACCTGTCTTTTACATTTCTGAATTTTCAGTTGCAGCTATGTAACTTTACTTTCTATATTCTGTGTTCCACTATCTTATGAAGATTCTGGAAGGAAATGATAAATAGTGGGTATCCTATGTGTGCTCAAAACCTGAATGTGGACCATATCCTAACTTTTATTGGATTTTTCCAGAAACTAGCTATGCTCTCTAGCTCCGCATTTCTTATTCTCCTTAGCTTCTACAACTGAACACCCTATGAAGCTTTAATTATTTTATACACTTTGTGCTTCATATGCTGTCTCACTTAAAATAGGTCTGATGGTCTGAGAATTGGCATAACTGACTGGAGAGGCCAAGACTTTTCTGCAAAGGTCCTTGTATCTTGTTTGACATATAACGAATAAGGAACATCAAGCTTTGTAATCTTCTGATTCAAATACTCCAGTTATGCTCAATAGTCACCAATCTGAACCATAGGCATATCATCGACTATAACATCAGTTTTTCTTTTTTTCCTTTTTTTTGAGAATCAAACTTAAAGTTGTATTTGAAGCTTGGGATTATCATTCTTTGAACGATATGCCACATTCTTCAGAAACTAGAATGGGTTCTTCTGTTCAAGTCAAGTCACTATGACCAAAGCAGCAAACTTAATGTGCAATGGTCAATCACTTGAAAGAAGGCCTGAATGATATTAAGTTGGCCTTCGCCCTTGGGGAAGCAAAACAAATTCCTTGTTGCTTTGGATTGAAATTTAAGCGTTAGAAGTTGACTTACTGCATTCTGAACTACGTGTGCTGCGCTTTCTTTGTTTCTGAGCTATGTTCAGTAATTGCATCGTATCACTATGTGTAGAAAAAAGGACTTGCTAGGTATACTTTTGTGCTCAGTAACAGTCTTCTGTTTTTGTGGTCCTAGCATTTTGTTCTTGAAATTTATTGATAGATCGAAAAGAAAAAAGCTAGAACAGGAAGAAATATAAACATTGAAATTTTTGTGCTCAGTAACATTGCTGTTATGTCTTGATTGCTATTGACTACCTTTTATAATTCCTTTATTATTAGATCACTTAACAATTGAATGTTTCATTTGTGATCCCTTGTTGTGTGTTTCAGGGAAACTGTATATTCTTTTTTATTTCACTTTAATTGATGATGCCATCTATTTTGCAATAGGATGAAACAAGAGGAAATGGTTTTGGGTGACATGCACGTTAGACCTTCTGAAGCATGGGAGTATTGCCCAAGGGAGGCCTTACGAAGGGTTTCTAAAGTCTTAAAAGATGAATTTAACTTGGTACATTAGTACTTTATAGTGTAATACACTTTATAGAATTTTTTTTCCGGTGCAACAGAAAATACATTTTATAGCACTTCAAAACACCTGCAGTTGAATTTATCTAAATTTGTGTTCTTGTATCATGTGTCTGACGTTTTTAATGCTGTATTCTCAGGTAATGAATGCAGGATTTGAAAATGAGTTTGTGCTCTTGAAGATGGAATCAAGGTATGCAACCTTTAGTACTCCTTTAAACAATGAATTGGGCTGTTAAAAATAATCAGTTAACAAGCCATGTATTTTATCAGGGAAGGGAAAGAAGAATGGGTGCCGATTGACTCAGCACCCTACTGTGCTATAGCAGGATATGATGCTACTGCTCCTATATTTCATGAATTTGTTGCTGCTCTTCACTCCTTAAATATTCATGTAGACCAGGTGCAGTATAAACTCAGAACACTGCTGACATTTACAATTTTACTTTCACTAGGAAGCATTCCTGATAAATTAAAAGTGTGCTAATCTTTCTCTACAACTTATGTAGTTTATATTGGATTTGATTGCAACTTTTCTCTTTAAATAGAGCTGCTAGATAATAAGAGATGAGTGTCAACTTGGTGAATTGTTACGACTCAAAAATTCAATGGCTATGACCGGCATTACCCCCTAAGAAGTCAAAGACCCCAATAAGGGATAGCCAAAGACTCCAATAAGGGATAGCAAGCCTGCAATACACATATCCCTTTAACACATAAACATTCATTTTATTTACAGAAATACTACCATAACATGTATACAAAACTTAAGGTGCCATCGGCCCAATAATAAGCATATACTTACAAAAATATTCACAAGTTACCAATTTGCAACAAGAAGAACTTAAACCTTCCTATGCACAATCCCGTGAGATGATGTATATATGCTATGCCTGAGCGTGACTAGGGTATACTGTCAAAATGAATGCCAACCTACAAAATCTGAAATATTAAGGGGGTAAACCTGACACTGACTTAGTGAGAGATAACAAGGATTATAATGGAGGGAAATATAGAAACAATGCAACGAATATAAATCACCATGCCATGACATTTCAAGTAATATATAGTACCAAATGGAAGATGATGAATAAATATGCACATTACGAGTAGATCATTTAGAACCAAAATTCACACATATCATTTTCTTGGTGCGGACTATCTCTACGCCACCAAGATCCACTTCGGCAGACTATCTCACGCCGAATATCAATTTAGGTGGCGGACTATCTCACGCTCATCCAAGGTGGACTATCTCACACCCTAACACATACGTGATGCACCAACTGCTAACTCTTATCGTGGTTAACGATACAGGGTTTTAACTGTTACTCCATTTAACACACATTTCATACCAACATTTAGTATTATCAATGTCACATGTAATGTATCACATACAGGTATCACCATCCACAATCCACATTAACAAAAATGCAATCAATCACAGGTGTCAAAATGTGCAAAACAAATAATATGGATTCTAATTTCCCTATATGCAAATTCACAAACGAAGTCATGAATAGTATATAAAGAATACTAGAATAATAAAATATATGAATGCAATAAATACTACCATAATACAAATTACCCACTCACAGTGTTATGGAAGACACAGGATTCCCTCAAAAGTCTCTTGGCTGGGGCACGTCAAAGTCATCTAGCAAAATCATTAAATTACATGAGCATTACATAAATATAAACATCAAATCACCCAACTTTTGGACTGACCCATTGGTTGTCACAACAGCCCAAAACCCAAAAAAAAAATAAAATAGCCTAACCAGCCATACTACCACCGCCACCGGCAGCCACCGATGACCACCGCCGGCCCAAGATTCCGACGATCAGAACCCATCATTTGAAATGCCTAGCAAGGGGGTTAATATATATAAAAATGGGCTAAATTTAATGGCTGAATTTTTGTAGATCTAATTTTTAATTTTCGGCCAGATTTACTATGTGGACTGCCAGTCGCCGCTGGCCACCGGGGCCGACGTTTTCCGGTGATCCGAGGTAGCCACTCAATACCCTCAACCCCATTGACTAACATACCCAAAAACGAACAAGATCCAATGGCTAAATGTTTCTAGATCTGAACTCAAACTTTCGGCCAACACACCCACGCACATATACATACACCTCTCACGAATTTGTGCTAAAAGTAAAGCTAATAAAAATAAAAAGCTTACCTTGTTGTAGATCAGGGTTGATTTCACTGTGATAATTTGGTTGAATTTAAGATCCAATGGCTGGATTTCGCAAAAGAGAGAGAGAGAGAGATGTGGAACGGCAGAGAAGAAGAAAAGGGAGGGGGGAGGGGGGAGGGGGGAGTGGAGCCTAAGGCTTTTATTTGGCCATATGGGCTTGGCTGGCCCTCCTTGGGCCCTCTAAATATACATGAACTAAAATCACAAGTTAAAATATGAAGTACCATATCTTTGCCAGAAATGGTTTGGCAATACTGTTATTTCATTTGATAGTACACCTTGATGTCATGACGAAGCTGTGCTGAGTTAACCTAATGTGAGGGAAAATAGATGTACATAATTCAATTTTTCACAACGCTTTTTTCTTTCTTTTTTGCTTCTGCTTGTGAAATTTCTTTTGGACCATTTTTATGTGCTTAACCAGAAGAAAAAGGAACAGAAGTAAAAAGGAGGAAGAAATGGAAAATAATGTGGAATTTGCTTGCTTTGTCTCATTCATAGGGTTTCATCTGTGTGCACGTGTGAGAGAGATTATTTCACATTTGTTACTATTTTTTTTTTTTCATTTATAAGTGAAAGGGTTATTTTCATTGGCCATAATTTGGCAATGAACTTGCATAATAAGATGGAGAGTAGATTTGCACGAGTCAGAATTGGGGGGGGGGGGGGGGGAGGGGGGGAGCCGAAGGCTTTTATTTGGCCATATGGGCTTGGCTGGCCCTCCTTGGGCCCTCTAAATATACATGAACTAAAATCACAAGTTAAAATATGAAGTACCATATCTTTGCCAGAAATGGTTTGGCAATACTGTTATTTCATTTGATAGTACACCTTGATGTCATGACGAAGCTGTGCTGAGTTAACCTAATGTGAGGGAAAATAGATGTACATAATTCAATTTTTCACAACGCTTTTTTCTTTCTTTTTTGCTTCTGCTTGTGAAATTTCTTTTGGACCATTTTTATGTGCTTAACCAGAAGAAAAAGGAACAGAAGTAAAAAGGAGGAAGAAATGGAAAATAATGTGGAATTTGCTTGCTTTGTCTCATTCATAGGGTTTCATCTGTGTGCACGTGTGAGAGAGATTATTTCACATTTGTTACTATTTTTTTTTTTTCATTTATAAGTGAAAGGGTTATTTTCATTGGCCATAATTTGGCAATGAACTTGCATAATAAGATGGAGAGTAGATTTGCACGAGTCAGAATTGGGGGGGGGGGGGGGGGGGGAGGGGGGGAGCCGAAGGCTTTTATTTGGCCATATGGGCTTGGCTGGCCCTCCTTGGGCCCTCTAAATATACATGAACTAAAATCACAAGTTAAAATATGAAGTACCATATCTTTGCCAGAAATGGTTTGGCAATACTGTTCTTTCATTTGATAGTACACCTTGATGCGCTCATTGGATGAAAGGTTAATTTCTTGACGAAGCTATGCTGAGTTAACCTAATGCGAGGGAAAATAGATGTACATAATTCAATTTTTCACAACGCTTTTTTCTTTCTTTTTGCTTCTGCTTGTGAAATTTCTTTTGGACCATTTTTATGTGCTTAACCAGAAGAAAAAACGAAACAGAAGTAAAAAGGAGGAAGAAAAGGAAAATAATGTGGAATTTGCTTGCTTTGTCTCATTCATAGGGTTTCATCTGTGTGCACGTGTGAGAGAGATTATTTCACATTTGTTACTATTTTTTTTTTTTTCATTTATAAGTGAAAGGGTTATTTTCATTGGCCATAATTTGGCAATGAACTTGCATAATAAGATGGAGAGTAGATTTGCACGAGTTAGAATGTGAAAGTCAATCCAATCTCGCAAAGTAAAAGTTACGGGAGCAAGCTATTCAGAACATTGTTTTGCTTTTTGCTACTTCTTTTGCTTCTCTGTTGTATACATTAATACATACTCTGTCATATTCATTCTTTCGTATGCTTCTCTCATTAAGTACCTTGCAATATTACTATATGTATAAATAGCAAGGAGGAATGATGCCCGTTTAAATTTGGCATCTTCAACATTGTGGTTCCACTAGTGTTGACTATTGGCTCATTTATGGACTTGTGTTTTATTTAACAACCTTGTCTCAACTGTGTGGACAAGGGCAATAATAGGTTAACTTTCCATGATTAAATATTCGAGTAATATCTAGCAACATAGCTCTTAATTCTCAATTGAAAAAGTAATGAGAATTGAAAATTAATGTGTTTTCACATTGGCTTATTGGTCCAGAATAAATAAAAAAATGCTTTGCTTACTGAAGCTTTTGTTTTCAATCTCTCTCTCATGCATCAACTATTGCAATCTAATATGAATATTTCCTGCTTTTTTTGATACCTGGGTTTTAAATTTTTGTAGATACATGCAGAAGCTGGGAAAGGCCAGTTTGAAATGGTTCTGGAGTACACGACTTGTATACTCTCTGCTGATAACCTGATTTTTTCCCGTGAGGCTATTAGGGCTATTTCAAGGAAACATGGACTATTGGCAACTTTTGTGCCAAAGTAGGTTCATGATTTTGTTTTAATATTGATAATTGCATGTTTATTCAATCACGTGCTAGAAGATCAAATTGGAAAAATAAATATTCAGTTCTTGGAAGTTTGAGGAGGAGAAGATGCTCTGTTGAAAGTTTATTACTGATTTTAGAAATGAAAATTTAGTCATGGGGTGGCTTTGATTTGATATTTATCATTATGCATGATTTATTGGATAAAATTGTGTCGTCACAGCTAAGTTTTTGTTGGTATTTGCATGCCCAATTTGTTAATCGAGCTATATCATACCTTGTGGTAAATTTGCATGGTTAATTGATGTTGTAAGTTACTGTGGACTCTTTTCCCCAATTTGAAAGATAAATATGTCCTCCTATACACCAGGTGACAATTAATCTGCATGGCATGCATACTAATCTTTGCTTTTTCTAGGTATGCGGCAGATGACCTTGGTTCTGGTTCCCACGTTCATATCAGTCTGTCACAGAATGGAAAAAATGTTTTTATGGCATCTGATGGTTCCTCTAGGCATGGAATTTCAACTATTGGGGAGGAGTTTATGGCAGGAGTTCTGAATCATCTTCCTTCAATTATGGCCATTACAGCACCCATTCCAAACAGGTTTTTCTCTTTTTCCTAATTTTCTTTCTTTAATGCTGATGTTATTGTTAATTCTTACTGGTTCTTCCCAATCGACGTGCTTTTCTGTTCTCTTCATAAATTCATGATTATAAGAATCAGGCTTCTAGTCTTTTCTGTAACTATTGCCTTCAAAAATTAGGTTCCACATGAGTGTTGCTGAAATAAATGGGTGCACATGATTGTTATTCTGAAGTTTCAATTTGTATTAACAAACTATTGGTTGGAACATTAAATAAGCTTTTCATAATGATGTCTCTTTGCTTAATGAAATCTATACTACTTACATCCACAATATCCACTTATTATTTTCTATAGTTATGATCGAATACAACCCAACACATTCAGCGGAGCATATCAGTGCTGGGGAAAAGAAAACAGGGAATCTGCATTAAGAACATGTTGCCCACCTGGGATTTCAGACGGTTTTGTTAGCAATTTTGAGTTTAGACCTTTTGATGGATGCGCAAATCCATACTTGGGTTTGGCTGCTATAATTGCTGCTGGCATTGATGGCCTAAGGAGGCATCTTTCTTTGCCTGAACCTGTCGGTAAGATTCTTCATTTTCGGTCGGTGATTCAAATAATTAAGCTGGAAATTCATTTAAGAAACCTTTTGTTTTAAATACGTACGTTTTCCACATTTTCCCTTAAACGGTCGTTGCAGCAGCTCTACTTCTATGTTCTGTTGATTGGAAAATTATGTTCATTTATTTACATTTTTCCTTTTGTTAATTTCTTCTGACATCTAACCATTTTTACTTCTGACTGAAACAGATACAAATCCCTTCCTCCTTGATGGAAAACTACAAAGGTTGCCCAAATCACTTTCTGAATCATTACAAGCTCTCAGGGAAGACAAAGTCTTGGAGGATCTATTAGGGGAAAAGCTTTTAGTTGTTATAAAAGCAGTTCGCAAGGTATGTTCAAAGCATTCTCTCTGAATGGCGATATTGAACTTATTAGTTCTTCAATGGAGTATGTTGCTTCTATAATTCTGAAGAAGAACATGTCAATATTGAATCTCTGGTGTTGGCATAAACTGTCTTGATGCTGAATCTTATCTGACAAAGTGATTTGTTTGTCTCTTTGAACATATGAAAATTAGCCTTTTGACTTGTGGTAAAATAAAAATGCTTTAATATTGAACTTATTGTGATTTGTTTGTCTCAATTCAAAGTGATTTTCTATTTTTTTTTTTTGCAGGCGGAGATTGACTACTTCTCTAAGAATAAGGAGGCATACAAGCAATTGATACACCGCTATTAAGTACTAATATTACTCTTAGCCTGAAAATAATGATTTTAATAACTTCTTGTATAAAACTCTGTTCTAAATTTCTATTGCTTGAACTTACGGAAACATTAATACTCCGTAAATGGAGAATAAGCAATTGGGTTTTCATTTCACTTATATTTAAATGCAATTTATTGTGTATATATATAATCTCTTGTTGATAATTGTGCTGATTAATATTATGGGCCAAGATCCATTCTTAATGTGGGCTGAGATCTGTTACTGAGCCAAGCCCAAGTGTGGCCCATGCGTGTTTCTCTTTGGCCCAGCTCGGTTTCTCACTACTTTATAAGGGCTCTTTCATGTCTTAATCGATAGATTGGCTCATTACTCTTTCTAAAAACCCTACTTTCGACTCATAAAGAGAGAGACACTCTCGTGAATCCCTTCCTTCGATTGATCGGCTTGTTGTTGGTAAGATCTACTTGTATTGCGTAACCTCTATTGTAAATACGCTTGAGGCGTGAGGGATTGTGGTGAAGAGATTGTTTGTACAGGTAATTCTTGGTGTTTGAATATGTAACATCCCACATCGAGCGATAGAAAGGACCGGAACAACTTACCCTGATAGGCCTACACGAACTTTCTAGGGCGTCACCCATTCTTGAGCTTTCCCAGTTCAAGCACGTTTAACTCAGGAGTTCTTTGCCTATATTCAGTCCAAAAGGTATCCAGCTAGTGTTGTTTCCTTCCTTACTTATCCTCGATATATACTATCCTCCTCTGGGCTCTCGGGGTATTACATTCTCCCCCCTTGAGTACATGACATCCTTGTCATGCGACCTTACAACTGATCTCAGATCTTCTCCTCTTTGAGGGCTGCCATCCTAGAAGCCTGCCAGAAGCCGCTCCTTGCGAGCCCTGGCGCCACTGCCCGCCCTCATTGGACCGCCTTTACCAAATGTCAGCTCTAATACCACTTGTAACATCTCACATCGAGCGATAGGAAAGACTGAAACAACTTACCCTGATGGGTCTACACGAACTTCCCAGGGTGTCGCCCATCCTTGAGCTTCCCCAGCTCAAGCACCCTTAATCCAGGAGTTCTTTGCCTGCATTCAGCCCAAAAGGTATCTAGATGGTGTTGTTTCCTTTCTTACTTATCCTCAATATATACTATCCTCCTCTGGGCTCTCGGGGTATTACAGAATAATTTGTACTTGCTTTCAGTTCTTCGGTTTTCTTTGCAATATTATATTTCAAGAGTTCTTATTATAAGCGGATGTAATAATTTGTATTGAATGCTCAAGGAAAGAAAAACTACAACTGGTAATGAACTTGCAGTAAACTAAAAGAACCAACGATGAACGAAAATCAAAGTGTGTGTTTAAAAGTATAGCCCAACATGCAGAATATAAAGGAAAAGACTACTTTCTACTGATTCCTATCTGATTCTAAGTATAAAAGAGTTTTCTGTTATTGTCCCCTACTGTCTTGATTCCAAGAAGGATCATCCCTTTTTAAACTTGTCGTGCATGGAGAAGGGGACCACTTGGTGAAAAGTTGCCCAAAAGTTGGTTGGATTTACTATCCTTGCCACTGTGTTCATTTGCGTATTTGCACTCTTTCTTTAGAATGTCATTCGAATGAGTGGGGAAGGCATTCGAATGACAAGCTTGATTTTCTTGAGTTGCCCATGTCATTCGAACGACTACAAAGGTCATTCGAATGAATTTCCCTTTTACTGTTCATTTCATCGTTGGTTTTCTTTAGTCATTTGAATTCAACAGTGACTACATCTGAATGAATTTTGATTTTTCTTTCTAATTTCTTCTATGCATTCGAATGAATTTGACAACATTCAAATGAGCTTATTTTCATCTGAATGGGTTTGACTTATTCAAATGACCCTAATTTCTCGATTCATTGTTTCATGTTTGAATTGAGCTAACCTTATCCGAATGAGTAACTGGTGGTCTTGACATTCGAATGAATGCAAAAATTATTTGAATGACTTTGCCTTGGCTGCTCCTTCTTCTTTCTTTATTGGGTCGCTCATCTTCATCTGCGAATACTCGATAATGCCTCAGAATGTGTTATCTCCACCCTTGATCCTTACCTTCTATTGAGTCTTGCAAACAAGTATTTTTTTTTTTTTTTGACATTTTAGCTCATTAAATTGATTATGGATCAATAAAATTATGACATTATTTTGATATTTTTTATCATCAATCAGATACTTTTTTTGATATTTTTTTTGACATTGTAATTAACCCTTTTTTTTTTATAAGATATCACAAGCCACCATTTTTTTATGAAGATATTCCTACTTTTAAAATAGCTTAATTTCTAATTTATAACATTTATCCATATTCTCATAGATGCCAAGGAAAAAGATATTTTATATTATTGGATGTTGCATTGAGTTAAACTTTTTTTTATGAGTTAATTACAGGATTTCTATATTGGTAGTGCTCTGTTTTTATCTCTTTCTTTTAATAAAAGTATTTGTTTTATTGTTTAGTGCTCTCTTTTTTTATTACTTCAACATTAATATTATTTGGTTGTGGATAAAAAGTAAAGTGTTATGAAATTTTCTATCACCACCACCGTAACCAAAATTGTTGTAGAGGTTAACATAACAAGAACCACCAGCCAAAAAGCCACAACCATTGCACCAAGAGACAATACAAGAGTAGCAGTCATGCAATCACATTAGGCAAGGAACACGTGAACATACATAGTGATACAAGAGGTACACTTTATAAAAAAAAGGAGGTGGATTAAATATTTGAGGTATTAAAAGAAAGAGATAAGTAATAGATTATATGTATACATAAATTTATAGGTATAAATATCAATGAATATCAGTTTAAAGACTCAGTTTACAACATGAATATACATATTGATACATCGTAGTAGAAAGACATGTTAAAAAAAACACGTAGATATGGATGTGAAAGTTAAGTTATAGTTGATTTATTGTATATAATAGTTATTTTGATTTTAAAATATATAGACATCATTATTTGAAAATTTCGAAGACGAAATTTATTTAAGAAGGGATGAATGTAATACCCTATATTACATTAATGGCGAATCCCATCCACATTAATGAGGGTCCCGTCGCCATTATGTTATCACCTGAAAAACTCTACCGGCGCCAGATAACCAGTCCCATCACCTGTAAACGCACTACTCGTGCATGCAGGAAGACATCTCCTCCTTCTATATCAACTATCTATCTTCAGAACCAAGATATGTTTTGATCTCTGACCTACCAATACACTGCCCTTCTTTATTCTCTTACTCACTCGACCGTCGGAGTGCTTGTACGTGTCAGCCGCCCCCCGATGGGTAGCCGGTAGCTGCCACGCGGCGCACGCTGGGCCGCCCACCTTCAACCTTTTTAAACCCTCAATTTCAGTGTGATTTCAATGTTGTTTCAATAGCAACAAAACAGAGAATTAAGAGGAAAATAGGCAAGTAAGTAGAGAAAAATGTATTAATAATTTCTTACAGTTAGAATTTAATTTTGATTGTGATTTTGCTAATTTTGGAATATTATATTATTTTGCAATGTGTATTAATATAGTGGCGTGTGGCATAAAAACACTGAAACTTGCTAATTAAAGGTAAGCTCTTCACTTCCTTTGCGATATTCCTTCGTTTTATGAATTCCACTCCCTTTCTCAACTTGATTTGATTTCGAGTATTAATTATATGAATTAAGGATTTTATTAGTATAATTAATGTGAAATTAAGTGTAACACTCGGTGTTACCGGTGTTAAGAGGATGAGAAAGGAAGTGAGAAAATTTTAAAAATACCCTTGAGGAGGTGATGAATCCTTGAGATTGAGAGTGCCCTATGAGAGGGATATTTTGATAATTTAGATATTGAAATCCAATAAAAAGGGTATTTTGATAAGTTGGAAATAATTCCTATGTGGAATTAGGTGTGTAGTGAATAAAATCCCAATTTGGTATTTATGTGGAGATATATGGGATTAATAAATTCAGAAAGGATATTTTGAAAATTTTGGAATTTAATTCCATAAAGGAATTTAATTATGGAATATTGAGAAAATGGTGGATGTTCTATTATTTGAGAAAATAATTGTGTTTTTCCTAAATTGGTGAATTAATGTGGTAGTGCCACATGGATGGATGAGATTAAACTTAAAAGCCAAGGTTAGTGTCTTGTTGTGACCCTTGGCATTTTATGGTTCAAGTATAAATGGGAGATTTAAATAAATGCAAAAGAAATGATAATTGGTCTTGTAAGCATTTAAGAGAGGCATAATGGGGTTGGATTAAAATAAAAATCCAAAAGAAATGAAAATGGTCACCATTAATGCCTTGAAAAACATGAGATTTATTTAAATAAGAAAGAAAGCATTTATGTCTTTCAAAGGGGTCTCTCATGTGATGGTAGAAAATGGTCCCATTAAATTAAATGGGAAAGAAATTATTTATGTCTCTCGAGTGTGATGGTTATGAAAATAGTCCCATTAATTTAAATGGGAAAGAAATGATATTTCAAAGGATGAGATTAATTCTTGAATTGGGAAAGTGATCCAAGGGTTGCCATTAAATCTTGGAAGTTGGCATGGATTGCCAAATAGGTGGAGAGATTTTAAAGAGAAATGATTGGAACGTGAAGATTTAATCTCCAAATTAAATCAAAGGCAAAGATTAAAACCTAGCAAAGCACATGGATTATGTTTCCTTTGGATGGCTAAGATTTTGTCTTGTAAAGTGAGAAAAGATCCAATGGTAGATTTTGAGCAAGACTTAATGCCATGGATTGTGTTAGTTTGGAGGGTGACGATTTATTCTCACCAAATAAATCTAATGGCTAGGATTTATTTTTGAGATATGGAAAACTAGTATAAAATGGCAAGTGAGAAAGTCTTGGTTTTCTTTGGCCATTTGGAGAAAGAAATGAAGGAAAGAAAGAAAGAGAGATAAGAAAGTCTCCCAATGAAGAAAAAGTGAAGAAGAAGAGAATGGATCAAGGTAAGCTTTGTTCCTTCTTCTCTTTATTTTAAGTATGCTTGAATGTAAAGTAAGTTTATTTTGGGATGCTATCTTAGATGGGAGAAAATGAAGATGGAAGCTCTCTTAAAATGAAGATTTAAATATTCAAGAAGAGGTAAGGGATGACCCCATGGGAGGGTGGCCTTGCAATGAGTTGTAAATATGTTTCATAAATGTATATGTTGCATTTGGCATGTTCTTTTATGTTCATGAGACTTATGGCCATAGGTTAGTTTGGGAACATGGTTGTAATGGTGGGTTGATGCCTCTAACCTTGGAGGGTTGTGAGAGCAAAGAACCCTAGCCACATTTGCATGCATTTGGCATCATATAATCTTGTTATGTTCATATTTATTTGGCATTGCACCCTTATTGAGCTTAATAGCTCATGAGGTTTTTATCCTCACATGTAGGTTGTGAAAGCATGGTAAAGTAAAGGAAATGGTGGAATGGCATGTGGAAGCATGGAAAGAAGATTCAAGTGTATGTTATGGCTTAGGGAAGCCTAACTTGTTATGTTAATTTATGAGATGTAATTTCATTTGTTGATAATGGCTTGTTAAAGCCCAAGAGCATGTGTGTATTTTATATTTTGGAATGTATGTTTCCATTTAGAAAGTGAGGTATTGGATTATGGCTTAGGGCATGTGGAAGCCTAAGTTTTGGTGAAGTCTTATTTTGGAATGTTATGGAAGCATCAAGAGTTTGGTTTAATCCTTAAGTATGGAGTAATAGAGGCAAAAATTTGAAGGAAAGTGAAGTATATTTATTGGGTTTAATTTCTGAAAAATTTGGGTTTTAAAGGCCCAGGAAAAAAAAAAGGGAAAGAAGTGAAGGAGCAGCTGGGGGGCAGCCAGCAGCAGCAGCAGGTCGCAAGGCGGCTGCACACACGGGCAGGCGGGCGTGCGCGGGCAGGCACGCACGAGCGGCCGCGCGTGCAGGTGGCCATGCATGGGAGGCCGCGCGCGCAGGGTGTAGTCACTATCGATCGGCTCTACCATTATATGACATATCACATGGTATTGCAGTGCATGGGATTGCGTTTGCATTCATTGGGGGTCATGTTTGTCTGTGTTGGGAGTGTGAGCATTTGCATGACACAGTTGGTCTGTTGAGTGCCGACTTGTGTATGTTAGGCGAGCATATGCATTAGAGCATTCGCTTGTGTGAATTCTTACGTGGGTGTAGCATGGTTTGATGCTTGGCTTATGAGAGGCTTTCCATCACGTTAATGTTGCAAAAGTCATTGCATCTATTATTTGATGTGGATGGTGGTATGGAGTTGACCCTCAATAACTATGAGTGGAGTTGGGCTCCACGTAGCTATGACTCGGGAACTCCAGTATGTGATTATGATGGGAGCCTCAAGCTCATGTGGGATATGTTACGAGGGCTATGGGCCTATGTGGATGATGCTAGTCAGTTCATGGTTGTGGCAGGTTTATATGTTGAGACTTGGGTGTCAGGTTGTGCATTTCTTATGTGGGCCCCAGGTACCATTACGTGCATTAGTATATATATTTGTGTTGAGTTTTTGGTACATGATACACGGTTTGGTATGACACTTAATTCACTACAGGGTATGTCATGGGTGGTAGATTGGGTGGGAATTCTATTCCTAACCTTACCATTATTCTTTTATTTGTTTGTTGAGTCTTGTGACTCAATCTTACTTTACATCATTCTAAGTACAGGGAAAACGAGGGCTGAAGGTGATAGCAGTAGCGTCTGAGTGTTTGGGTAGTTGATTGTACATGGTTGCCCTAACCGATAGTTTTGGGGTTGTTTTGTGGTTTTAGGGTATAGGAGATTACTAGTTGTGCTTTGTATGTCATGATTCTTGTGCCCAACTTTTGTTAGAGGGTGCGCGGATGTTGCCACCCCACTACCTTACCATTTATATGTATGCATATACCATGCTTGTGCTGTACTATTGTATTATTCCTTTAGCATGTTATTCTATTAGAAATTTCTTTTTGGTGTCTTACCTCTCTTTTATGGGGCTCACGGGCTTCTGGAATCTTCGAGCAGGGGATCCCACATCATGATATGTATTATACTTGGCCGTTGAATGTGTAACACATAATCTGACTGTTTTTCACTTAGCCAATGAAAAATTCCCAAATATTTGGCTATTAAAACTACCTCCTTTATGTGTCATACATCCAACCATCTGCTATAATACATTCAGAGTAAATAAGAATTTTCCCTCGAGAAAACAGAAAGGAAAAGAAAAAAAACCACATTTATTTCATAATATGAAAGTACTTGATTTATGATATAAAGAGGGATGCTTAGATATGAATTACAAAATCTTGTCTGTTGACAGGAAACTAAAGATGTAAAAATCTCTAATTTCACCATGATACTTTGTATATTTCCTTAGCAGGCCTTCTTTCAAAAATCCAACCTTTTCTAGCACTCTTTGAGACCTCTTGTTCTCTACCAAAGCACCAGCTTCCACCCTGACTAAGTCAGGAATATCTTTAAACACTCTAGCCAGTGCCATCTTCAATACAACTGTGGCTATCCCTTGCCCCCAATACTCCACACCTATTGCATATCCAATGTTTGCCCTGCACTTATCATCTCCCGATCCTTGCCAAACGGCTATGAAACCGATTGATCGACCATCCAAACAGATAGAGCGATGCCAGGGATGGGGTATGGCTACATTTCCAAGATGTGCTAGTGCTTCTTCCCTTGAAGTAATTGCATCCCATCTCACATTATTGGCCACTCTATCATCACTAACCCATTTCAGGAAATCATCAACATCAGAAAGCTTGAAGGGGCGGAGAGAAATTCTTGATGGATCCATAAATTAAGGGAGGCCGAATGGATTTATGATGTTGAAATGATACTCTTTTACGAGCGCTCCTATCGTTTGGCTTCTCAATTTTGACCAAAAAAAATAAATCGCACGATACGTTTCAGAAGATCAATTGAAAAGCAACGTGTATGATGTTAACCGCGGAGCTGTGTTTGGAAGGCTATGGTCTTAGTTAGATCTGGGATGCATATATATATATATATTGAAAATAGAGGTGCACATTCAGTTGCGTGCAGCCTGATTTTGTCGACTAAAGCTATCTTTCCAACACATTTTTAATTACTAAAAAAAGGACCACAAATAGCTGTCAATTCCTCTTCTTTCTCTTCTGTCCCTTTCTTCATCAGCATCTGCTTGGTCTGTTTTTTTACTACCCTTCTTTTTTTCTTTGACTGCACGTCCTTTACTACCATTCCCTTCTCTTTTCTTTTTTTTTTTTAATTTTTATTTTAATATTAATTATCTTTTACGGAGCACAAATTATGTTTTAATATCAATTGTCTTTTCTAGGCAGTGGGACTCCACCACGCCAAAGCCACCTCAAACGTGGGGTTCACCATCACCACACCAAGTGGGCGGGGCAAAAAAAAAAAGTAGTGTTGATGAGTATATTCTTTTTTTTATTAACATATTATCATCAATGTCCTCTACTATTCAATTTTACAATTCTAATAAAAGATGTAAATTAAGAAATCTAATAACTAATTTTTATTCCTAATCTCTCTCTACTGATGTGATGACGATATGGTATCTTTTTAATTTTTCCAATTAAACTTTCTCTCCAGATCAAGATTCAAACACGGAATTTGAAAATCCAAAAAATAATATCTCAGCGATTCTTCCTAGTTGGCCTATGTCCGAAGAGCTGATGAGCATATTATTTAGACTTTCTATTGGTTGTCCGAGCATCTGATAGGAATAGAAATCAATCATGAAAAAATATTTCAAAACAATGGTCCATATGAAACATTATATTTACAATAATATTTTTTTTAAAAAAAAGGCCATATGACTACATCAGTGTCATGTCATATTAAACGAATGCCAAATTAACATTTTTAACAGTATTAATGCGATACTAACAATAGCAATCGCATAATTTAATTTGTCATAGAAAAAATATATAACAAAAATGACCAAAATGTGAAATTATGAGGTACTCTTTTATATTTTTCCCAATAATATATTTAAGATAGAATTACAATGTCTTTGCAAAAAGCCAAAATGGATATTAGTATTTTAATAAAAAAATGTTTAATTATTTTTTGTTTATAGTATTATAATATTGAATATATATTCCTAATTGGATTATCATTAATTGATGGATTTAAATTGAATATATTATCCTAATTGGATTAAAATCAACGATTGTGAGTATTGAATTATTTGATTATCCTATTTGAATTAAAATTATTAATTGAAAAATACATTTTTCTTATGGAACAAGACTCTTTGTGCGAAAAAGAAAATCTTATCATGAAAAGTTAAGGCTATATTCTTTTTATTTTTTAATTTTTAATTTTAACTTTTGAATTTATTTTTCATTTTTTATTTTGATAATCTATTTTTAAAAAATTAAAAATAGATTCTTTTTGCCATTTTAAAAAATTATTTCTCAAAACAGAAAACTAAAAAATTTGTTCTTTTTGAAATTTTGAAAATAATTTTTTAATAATATTTTATTAAATAAATTTAATTATTCAAAAAATTAAAATTATTTAATTTTAAATAAATAAATAAATTAACTTAAAAAAATAACAAGTGCGATCAACTATAAATAAAAAATATTAAAATAAAAATTAAAGGCATGAACTATCTTATCTAATGATAAAAAAATAAAAATAAAAAAAGGAGACATGAAGATCGGAATCTATTGGTGCCATCTAAAAAAAACATAATAATAACAATAATAATAATAAAAGCAAAAGGGGAGCAGGGAAAGTGTGTGTGTGTGGGGGGGGGGGGGGGGGGGACCTGTTTGGTGGGTGTTTTCTATTAATTGTTTTGCAGACATCTTTTGTTGTCATGGTAAATAGAAATTAATGGTGGGGTAATTTTTTGTCTTTAATTATATCTTATTGGAATTCCTCAGATGCAATAAGTAATAGTTGTGGTCCAAATGACAAGTAGATGTACACCTTAGGTAGTCATGCTGTCACGTTAGGTAGAAAACACGTGGGTGAGAGGCACACCTTTTAACCAAAAAAAAAAAAAGAGATGAACTAAATATTTTATTAATTTAACTATACACATCACACACATCAGACATCTTGTTTTGTTCACGTGCTTTAAAATTTAAGGTTATCTTCAAATCTAAACCTAAACTAATTATTTTAAAAATAAAGTAATAATAATGAAATATTATTATTTTCTCAAAAAAAGAAAAAAAAAAAGCACATGCAAATATATCTGGACTGTCCACCCAATTTCAACCTTCTCCTTAGGTCCAATGTAGACCCAATCTGATTTTTCTTCTGGACCCAACCTTGACCTAATGCCAACCTGTCACAGCATCATTGCAATCCCACTAGATATTCCCACGGTAGTCCCAGATCCTGTCACCATTAATGGCGGATCTCATCTATATTAATGAGGGTTTCGTCGCCACCATGCTACCATCTGAAAAACTCCACTGGTGCCGGATAGCCAGTCCCATCACCTGCAAACGCACGACTTATGCATGCAAGAGGACATCTCCTCCTTCTATATCAATCATTTCTCTTCAGAGCCAAGATATATTCTGATCTATAATCTACTGATACACTACCCTTCTTTACTCTCTTACTCACTTGATCATCGGAGTGCTTGCAGGTGCTAGCCGCCCCCCCAGACAGACCTATCGCTGGAGCCCGCACCCCGGGACCTATCGAAGGAACATTTGACGCCCACCGTGGGGCCCGATAAAACTTACTTACCCCATAAGCTTACAAAAGCCTTTCAAACCAACCTTCGCGTTGTCACGCCATGGCATGAGCTGAAAACACCTATACCCAAAGGTCAAGTAACGACCACCACTGCCTAAATGCCACCACATTTTCCTGCATTGACCCGCTCCCGACCAACCGGATAACCAAGGTTGTCGACACTATTGTTGTAGGTCTTTCCAACGGAGTGCCGAGCTCGGCACGAGGTCAATACCCTTACGTGATCATGACAATAGACGACACTAAGAAAAAATCAAAAAGAATGACCCGACACCCCACAATCTACTTCACAGATAAAGATCTCAAAGGAGTGGATCTGCACCCTGACGACCCCATGGTAATTTTGGTTATCATCGCTGATTTTTTGATAAAGAAGGTTTTGGTGGACCAGGGTAGCTTAGCTAATATGTTATAACTATCTACCCTAAGAAGAATGGACATTCCCGACGAAAGTTGGGACCCTTTAATGAAAGCTTGATCGGCTTCTTAGGAGAGCAAGTAGAGGTCAAGGGTTACATAGATCTGCCAACCTCATTTGGGACGGCTTCGTTGGTCAAGGCTATTACTATCCGGTACCTGGTGGTGAATTATTGGGCGCCATACAACGCGTTCCTGAGCTAACCATCTCTCAACACTTTGGGCGTGGTAGTATTCACTTCCCATCTATCCATAAAGATTTAATAATTATTTTTAAAATTTTGAACGCGTTCTTTTTAAAATTTGGAAAATAATTTTGTAATAATATTTTATTAAACAAATTTAATTATTCAAAAAATTAAAATTATTTAATTTTAAATAAATAAATAAATTAACTTAAAAAAATAACAAGTGCGATCAATTATAAATAAAAAATATTAAAATAAAAATTAAAAAAAAGAGACATGAAGATCGGAATCTATTGGTGCCATCTAATAAAAACAAAAGGGGAGCAGGGGAAAGGGGGGGACCTGTTTGGTGGGTGTTTTCTATTATTTGTTTTGCACACTTAACTCGTTTTGCGGACATCTTTTGTTGTCATCGTAAATAGAAATTAATGGTAGGATAGTTTCCTGTCTTTAATTATATCTTATTGGAATTCCTATGCAATAAGTAAGAGTTGTGGTCCAAGTGACTAGTCGATATACAGCTTAGGTAGTCATGCAGTCACGTTAGGTAGAAAACACGTGGGTGAGAGGCACACCTTTTAACCAAAAAAAAAAAAGAAAAAGGAATGAATTAAATATTTTATTAATTTAACTATACACATCACACACATCAGACATCTTGTTGTGTTCACGTGCTTTAAGATTTAAGGTTGTCTTCAAATCTAAACCTAAACTAATTATTTTAAAAATAAAGTAATAATAATGAAATATTATTATTTTCTCAAAAAAAGAAAAGAAAAAAGCACATGTAAATATTATTTTTTTTGAGAATGAAAAAAAGATTTAGTTAGATGTAAGTATATCTTAATCAAATGAAAGTTATAAGTATGAAATAGGTTTAATATCCTACCAAGACGTGTATTGGGATTGTCTTATGAACTATCTCTCTAGTTAAATTATATCTACGCTTATTTATTTATTTATTTATTTTTTTGGTGATTGGATCTAAGCTATCTTTGTAGTTGATATATGTTATCCCTTTGCATCAATGAATATTAGTTTAAAGACTCAGTTTATACCATAAACAAACATAGTGATATATCGTAATAGCAAGACATGTTAAAAAATATACGTAAATATGGATGTGAAAGTTAGCTATAGTTGATTTATTGCATATAATAATTATTTTGATTTTAAAATATATAGACATAATTATTTAAAAATTTTGAGAATGAAATTTATTTAAGAGGGGAAAATGTAATACCCTATATTTTTGAAATTAATTTAAAAATTGTTGGAAATTTGATAAATTGATTGGACTTGTGATGTTACAATATAATTTAAAAATAATTATGATACTAATTTATGATACAAATAATAATAAATAATGATAGAAATTCAGATGGTGAAAAATTTTAGAATAAGATTTTTACGTAACATGAGATGAGAATACTAAAAATATTGAATTAATAATATAACAATAATAATAATAGATGTACTAATAGTAATTATATGTCTTGATAATATTATAAGAAATTTATAGTTATGAGCCATAGATATTGATATAATGATGGAAATTGTAGGAATATTTTGTAGTCAATAATAAGAGAAATAAATGGCAAGAAAATATTTTTTTTAATGGAGTCTTGAGACCAATAATTGGCCTTTCCCTTATTTAGTGATAAAAAAAAAAGAAAGAAAAAGAAAAGTAGGAGACATGAAGATCGGGATCTATTGTTGCCATTTAAAAAAAAACATAATAATAATAATAATAATAATAATAAAAACAAAAACAAAAGAGAGCAGGGAAAGTAGGAGACGTTTGGTGGGACCTGTTTTCATGCTCTTTTTCTAGAAAAAAAATAAAAATAATAATAATAAATCTCAGAAAGCATGTCCCCTTTCTATTATTTGTTTTTGCAGATTGACTCGTTCTGCACACATCTTTTGTTGTCATCGTAAATAGAAATTAATGGTGGGGCAGTTTTCTGTCTTTAATTATATCTTATTTTGTCGTTAATAATAAAATTATTTGACTGTGGGTAAAAAGTAAAAAGTGTCATAAAATGACGATTCACTGCCACTGTAACCGAAATCATTGGAGAGATTAAAATAGTAAAACCACCGACCAAATAACCACAATCACTGTAATGAGATATTTTAATCTTGTGTTTAGTTTTGATGATAAAAAATATCAAATGGTCTTATATTTTAAATGTAAGCACCCTCGACTAGATATCCTGACCATCCGATCTACCCGAACGGAAACGCTTATGGAAGGGAAAAGATGATAAAACACAAAACAGAAATTTACCCTGACATGCATGCATAAGAAAAATAATAACGGAAGCAAACTACAAATATGTACGCACACAAGTACCCCGCTGGGACAGCGGTCATGGAGTATAATAATATATACAGACATTTATGACAACAATAGAAGATACAAGAAATAACCCGGCATAGTCAAAAATGAAAGACAAAATTACTGACAAAATATCAGAGGCAATGGGGGCAACTATCTGTACACCTTACCAATGCGATCGACTGCTAGGCAGTGCGATCTTCGCCCTCGATCTTTGATTTACCCTTACCTGGAATGATGGAAAGCAAGATGAGTCGCAAGACTCAGCAAGTTTATAAGAAAAGAAATGCTATAAATAGAAGATGAGATCACCCCAAATACAGTCTCGTACGTACACACAAGCCACGAGACGCTACAATACAACAGTGCAACATAATAAAAACACATACCGGTCCTTGGAGCCAACACAAGACACCCGGCACCCAAGTCTTATACCAACCTGTTGCTGCTCTGAAAGGCAACAAATGTCTTCAACAAACCTGTGCGCACTGTCCCCGGTCGGTGCTCCCATCACCCATGTGTCCCTTGTCGGTACTCCCGACACCCGAGCCATAGGCTCCCTCGAAACGGTCCTCCCATTCGAGAACTATTAACTACCAGTAACCATGCAATGCATATAAAAATGCAATGGTGTAGTGAGCATCAACGTGATACACTGGCGCCCATACATCCAGGCATCAGGCCATGCTCCGCCCACATAGTAAACCACACACGATACATATGCCCGTGCTGGATGCAACATAACCAAACTAGAATGTCCGTGACCAAGCATAACTAGATTATGAAAACCCCAACATGCAACCCGTAACCATGTGCACACCAAACCATGCAATAAGAATAAAATGTAACCAGTCATGCTATAACCACATAATGGTAAAGCCGATCAGTAGTGCCTGACACCGGTCAATGGTCAATGACTAGGAGTGTCCAGTCGACAACCTAAGATAGAACGTACAACAGTCACTCCAACGTCACCGAATAGCTGATCCTTGCCCCCACTACCCAACCGCTCTAGCTTATGAACAACCAAAATCCATAATAATACTCGAACAACTAACAACCTATCCCTGGGTGAGTACGACATCATTCTTACAAGTATTGGGGTTGGCACAAACCCCCGTAGGCAACCAACAAATAAAATCTACGAGACTGGTTTAATAAATTAAATTTAAAGTAAACCATTCAAAATTTCATAATCGATTAACGGCCGAAACAAATGAAGGGAGGTCAAATAAATTGACAACGAAAGGAACATTGTAGGGGGTATAAAGAACTTGTCTTTACAAAGATATCCTTAGACTTGTCTTGTCCCAAATCAGTAAAAATTATACAAATTGTAACACCCCAATAATTTGTCAAAATTAACAAAATTAGACTCTATGAAATTTCGACCGTACAGAATATTTATTACTAACTTTTCTACATACCTGAAAAATTAAATCTTTAATTAAACTTTATTGAATCTGAATTTCCTCACCAATTTCTTCCAATTTCTCATTCGCGCGAGCACTGTTTTTTCCCAATTTGTTTGCTGCTTCTGTTGCAGCAAATGCGCCCGAAATTGACCTTAAATTAGAGCAAAAATGAGTGGAGGAGGAGGAGCCGCGTGGCAGCCGCTGGGGAGGCCACCGCCTCAACCGAAACGGCGTCGTTTCGGATGCCAATTGGTTGATTAAAAATCAGCCAATTTTAGCCTCACGCGCGTGCCCCTCGCGTCTCGAACCCGCGTCCACACCCACGCTCGCACGCCCGCGAACCACCCGTTCTAGCGCGCGCATCAATATATAAGGGGGACCCTTGGTCCCTTTTCTGAAATCGTACCAACTGTAATACCCGAGAAATTCTAAAGGACTCAAGGGTAATTTATCTTGGGGCAAAATTGGAATTTAATGATTAATTGAGGGTATAACGATAATTTATTATCGTATAGATGACTGAATCGACTGCCGGGAGTACCCTGGAGCCGAGATGCCAAAGGAAAATTATATGGCATTAATGAGCACCCCGAGATAGGATTTATGGTGCAGAAAGAAATAAGATCGGGAACAGTTTTCGGTACAGCTAAAAAGGCAGCTGCCAATTAGGCTGTAATACCGAATTGTCATAGACGAATTTTTGGAAGTCAACGGAAGCTTGAGGGAGTTTCATTTTTTCATGAGGAACAACCCTTCAGAGGTTTCAGGAAGAAACGAATGGGTTTAAGGTCAAAACGAAGATTCGGGCCTAAGTGCAGTTTTTAGAAATTGCTAGAGGGAGGCCATAATGGGGTATTTTTGGAATCCTCAAGGGTCAAAAAGTTGTTTTAGGTCTTGAGGGGCCTAAATGCAATATTAGAAAGTTGACGGGTTAAGAGGAAAGGGCCAAAGTGAGAAACCCGAAACTTGAAGGGCCAAAGTGCAATTAATGGAAACTTGGGCCAAAAATCCGACCATGGCACGAACGGTCGCCGACCAGCAATCTGAGGCACGGGTTGTGTGAGGCTTGGTCGGGAGACCAATTTTTGTAAAGGGAGGAGGCATCATCGACCACTCGAGTGGTTGGGAAAAGGCAAAAAAATGACCAAAAGTGGGTCGTCCGATCGCGACACCTGCTTCTCGCGATTGAGGTCGGCCAAGGCTCGGGTAAGGTCGATCTAAGGGCGGTAGAGCTTCTAAGGTAGATGGGTTGCTTTGCCAAGAGCATTTGGTTGCTCGAAAAGGCCTATAAATATACGTTCTAAAGAGGCCGAAACTGGAAGGTTTTGGAGCTTCAAATCGAAGCTTTTATTGAACAAATTGGGAGCCAAGACCATGGGGCTTTTGTTACCCATGGCTTGAAGATCAAATCTGGAGAATTTGAGCCATTTTCATGGCCGTTTGAAGAGGTTTCGAGACTCGCCAGAAAACGAGAGGCGGTCGGTTGGCCGAGAGTTTGAAGGTCCGGTTGAGGGCTTTCCCGAGCTCCTTTCGAGGCACAAGAGGTGGCATGATGATCGACTGGAAGAGAGGAACAAGGTGGGGGAGAAAACCAGTAACGCCGGTGACTGGAGCGCCGGAGAAGACGACCGGCGCGTGCCGGTCACGCGCTGGTCCTCCATGCGCCCCAGTCGCCCTAATCGTGTGGGGGCGTGTGCGGGCGCGTGTGTGCTCCAAAAAATGTGCAAAAATTGCTGAAAAATAGGAAAAATTATTTTATGGAGGTTTATACAAAAAGATTGGGATTTGGGATTCCCGATGTCTCGGTTTCTGCACCAAAGTGCCTCGTTTTGCGTGAAAACACAATATCCGGGTAAGTTCAGTATTTTTTCTTGATAGTTCATAGCATATAATGAATTGTTGTGAAGTTAGATTTGAGAAAATAGTCTCGGTATATTTATTGGGATTTTTAGAAGGAAAAATGAAGGAAAATGAAAAGAAATATGAAATAAATGGAATACTGAGGATATTTAGTAATTAAATATCATTTTATGTTTGAAGAGATCGAGATGATAAGATTGGTGTAACTTTTGAGAGTTGGCACGAGAATCGAGGTGGGGCACACATATCGAGGCGATGCACGCTTTTTGAGAAAAATGTAAGTTTGTCTCAAAAGGTGAGTCGTCCTATCCTAAATATGATTAATGAGTGGTATTCTCACAAGAACTTATATTCATGATATGTTTGATATATATGCATGTTATTATGAATTGCAATATTCATTTGTCATATTGCATTGAAAGTCGTGATATTTACATTGCACGATATTATTGTCATATTGAAACTTGTGCATGGGGATGGGATGATACCCTCAGAGTGTAGCCGTAATTCCCCTAGGGCATTGAGGGAATAACGTTAGGCCTATCCCGCAGAGGTTCGGGATTTGCCTAGGATTCCTAGCCGGGCTGGGGATGCCTGGGAAGTTACATTATGGGTATATGTTTATTCATGTCATTGCATCATGCATCATATATATGTTTTTGGACCCTCACTAGAAGTTTCATCTTCTAATGGGTTATGCCCCTGGAACATTTAACGTTCTAGTTGAGACTTGCAGTTAGGGCAAGGAGCAGGTTGAGATATGACAGCACGTGATGGCGTGGCCGATGGATTCAGCAGGAGATTCTAGTATTTTTATTTATTCAGAATTGCTTATGTATGTTGAGGTATCATATGATTGCACTTAAGGTGTTAGATGTTATCTCGGGAGACGTGTTTCCATGTATTTTATATTTGAGGATATGATGTAATATATGGTACGAATTCTTTATGATATATATATAAGTGAATTGTTTATGTACCATATCAGGTTTCGATTATCGCTTCCGTATTTTTAATGATTTGTTTGGGGGTTTCCCTTTGACATACGACATATGATGTATGAGAAATGTATAAGGAAAGGGATTATGTATGTATACGATGGGCCCCAGCATAGTGACACGCCCTCCGGCGGGACGGGGTGTTACAGTTGGTATCAGAGCGGAAATGTTAAAGACATAGGAAATGTCTGACTCTAGTATAGATGATATTAGAGCGAACCTAAGGAAAAGGTCGCGTGTGGCTAGATAAGTAAAACCACCGTAAGATTTGGGTATTGACGGTTACTAGATAAGTGCGTTGTAGTGGAAGTGCATGTCTAGGCTAGTTCTGGCTAAGGAAAGACTGGTACTTAAGTGAGTCCATTGTGACCCACCACTCTTTCCTGGGAACTTACCTGGTGTACTCTTCACGACAGACATTATTTCAGTAGACGACTACTATTCTCAGTGAATAGTAGAATGCCTGATAGAAGCTAGTTCGAGCAGAATGATCTAGCTATTGGAATAAGGATCTGATGATATGATTGGAATGTAAGGATGACTCGGTAACCATGATTATGGATCCGAGAGATTTTGGAGACTACTGATTTGAGGACATTAGTCAAAATCATTGTAAGGAAAGATTGGATAACTGGTAGTTATCGAGGATGATCGGATCATGAATGAAAATTCTGATGTGTCAGGGCCTAGCTGGTAAGTTAGGATCAAAAGGATAAGGATTTTCGAGGATCTTTTAGTATCTCGGAAATAAGATATGGAATCCCACGGATTGGGACAAATGAGAGGCCGAAAATGGCCAAATGATGGCGCGTGAGTGCGTCAATTGATGAGGCAAAATTGGTGCAACCGATGTGACTCGCAAAGATGGGATAAGGGAACTCTAGCAGGGTGACGACACTATTGGTCGGTGTTCGCAGTGACAGATCTGGATCTAGGGACCGAGGCAGAAGGCTTGTGATGAGCTTACGATCAACGTACCGGGGAAGCTAGTTAGCTGTCTCGCGGTATGGGTCAAGGACCCAGGGTCTAAGTTGCTTAGTGTACTGCTGAGGAGACGATCAGATGCTGAATATCTGGGACAACACAGTAGGGTCTGTACCTTGTAGGGGAGATCTAAGTCCCAATGGGTGCGAGGTGTGCCACTAGCTATGATTGATCGAGGCCGGAAGCCTCAGGAATCTAAAAGAGATGGATTAAATATAGACTGTGTGTCCTATTTAAAGATTGCAATGGGATCATGAGATGGTCGTGTTGGGTGGTTCAAAGGAATGCTACCTAACGTATGAAATTGAAAGGCAAGATGCATGCTCGTGAGCCGTGTAGGCGCTACCTATGAGGTGAGGAAATCACCAAGCCATGATGAGGGCCTAGAATAAAGGTTCTTACAGAAGGAGTTAGACTCAAGGCAGCGACGACGAATGATAGTTCTTAGAGGACTACGACGAGACCGTGCAGTTTTCACCCGGGACGTACCCGAGTGAGGGTCGACGTATGACGTAGGAGTAAGCCTACCATATGATGGGGGTGATAATGACAGCTATGTGCTGGCTGACGGAAAGAGTAGTGCCTAGGAAGAACTAATTTAATGGTCGAGTGCCGATAGTCAACTGGATCTGAAGAACAAAATGTGAGAGTCAGTGTCCAAAGGCTTGACCGATGAATAGTGAAATGGTAGTCTCGACTCAAGGTAGAGTTCGGGTACTAAAAAGGAAAAAGTTGCTTGAAGGTCGTATCGACCGTAAAGGAATGATAGGGAGACCTAGTCAACAGAGGCTGTGACTACAGTTCAGTGTGCAAAATGAACCTGCGGAATCAGGTAAGGTTGTCGGTGGTCAACCCGACGAGGAAAGCTTAAAAGCACCATGATGAATGGTGAGCCATTGTGGCAAAGGAAATCGAGTTCTTGGAAGACAAATGGAACCAGATATCGTAATTTGATTCGGGATCTTCGAGGATTGATTGATATGAGATTTTTGAGGAATTTCTTGAAAGGAAATGATAGAGGATCTAGGGATTCGAAATGGAACCTTAGAGTTTTCAGAAAGAAATCTAATGAGGATCAAAGGATTCGAGAGGAAACTTTAGAGTTTTCAAAAGAAGAAATCCAGCAAGGACTAGAGTACTGTAGGTAACATAAGTACCTGCCTACTCTAGCTGGTAGTAAGGTTATGATTGTCGTCTTAAAGATTGTGCAAATCTTGGACGTGAATGAAAGGATCAAATGATGGCAGATGTACCAAGATGTTAGGTCACAGTAAGAGAATCTATAGACCCAAATTGATTGAGGATTGGAGATTTTTGATTTTGAAGATTGGAACTCTCGTATGACTAGACAGTTAGTCTAGGTAGCCTTAGTGGCAGATTGGGAAATGTATCGCTCAGTGATGTCAGCAAGTTATGAAAATAAGAAGCCTGTCAAGATATGGTACGGGCACTTGCGGTCAGTGAAAAGCCGTAAAAGGAATTAAGAAATGATAGGATATATTTTCGGAAGTATTAACGAGATTATTTCTAAATGATGATGGCCAATGATAACTTGAGGTTATAGGATGATTAGCCGTGTCTGGCTTGATTGAGGATGTAAATTATCAGGCTTTAGAAAATGTGATAATTGAGAATTGATATCTTTTACCTCGAATTTGATGAATAATGAAACAGCCGCAAGAGGCTGGGATTTTTATGATTGGTGAACGATCGAGGTTAAGATAAGGAAATAAGGTATTCTGAAATCGATGTTTCGATGATAAGGATATTGAGATGATGATCTCGGAATTGATGATTTGACCAATTTACCATCAGCATTGAAGTCGCGTTGGTAATTGTGTCTATTGATGATATATTGGTGTACTCCTCGGTTTGGGAGACACATAAGGAACGTTGAGGATCATAGAGTTAATGATATGATGATGTACTCCTCGGATAGGGAGACACATGAGGAACATTGAGGATAATGTTAAGGAACATCACGATTGATGTTATGATCGAGATTGGCTTGCTAGGTAGTAAGCAGATCATGAAAGAATTGATGAGAGCATGAGGCTCTGTGTTGGTGAACGTGAAATCAGAATTGATTATCATAAAGCACCACGAGGATCAAAAGTTTCTGAAAGGTAAGATGTCCTAATAGATTTCAGGAGATGAGCCAAATGTTTTGAATAAATGATGGTTCGAGGAAAGGTTAGAAACCTAAGCGAATGTAACTCTGAATAGGATCGAGGATCCGTAAGATTTGGAGATTTAGGCTGGTATTGAAAAGTATCAGAAGTGACGGGAGTCGGGTCAATTACAACTCTCGGAGAGGGGACAAGGAGGCTTTAGAAAGACGATAGCACCATAGGTGTGTGGCTTGTAACAGCGGATCTGAGCCCAAGGACCAAGGTATGAAGGCTAGTAAAGAGCTTATGATCAACGTACCGGGGAAGCTAGGTAGCTGTCTCGCGGTATGAGTCAGGGACTCAGGGTCTAAGTTGCTTAGCATACTACCAAGGAGACGGTCAGATTCCAAAGTTTAGGTACCACCGTGACTGTTATGGTTTGACTAGGATCCAAGTTCCAATTGACCAGAGCGTTGTGATAAGATCCCTACCTGTCTGTGAAATGATTGGAAGTTTTTGAGGTTGACAAGCTGTTGTCAGGGGTTCGAGAGAGAACACTCTGAAATAGTTGTGTCTATGAAAGGACTCGTGAGAGAGTCAAATGGGATTGAGCTGCTGAGTGCAGTGAAAGGCTTGTGATAGCTTAAAGGATTGGGTTGCATGATAGTGCAACAGGAATGAATGATGGCATGTGGATCATGCCAAGGCACAGAAAGGACTACCCGATGTATGACTTGGAATTGGCAAATGTGGTACGTGCTCTCGAGATTATGAGACACTACCAAAATGATGGGGCATTGATATGCTCATGAACCACGAAGAGCCTGAAGTATGAGTTCTCGCAGAAGGAGCTGAACGAGAGGTAGCAACGTGATGGAGTTTCTTAGGACTACGACTGCACTACTTCGTATTACCAGGCGCGTGGCAGAGAGGTGCCGAACGCAGGACCTGGTGGATAGCTGTGAGTGTCAGATGAAGTTGGAGGCTAGTTAGCCTGCCAACTATGATGGTAGTGCCGAAGGGATCGTCTATTTTTATGGCTAGCCTCGTTTTTAGCTGGATCTGGTGAACGAGATACGAAGGCAAGGGTGGTTGACAAGTGTTCTTGTCTATGATTGATGATATGGCTAGTCCAAGAGTTATGATGTTTGAAATGCAAGAGGGCATTATCAAAGTTTCAGGGTAGAATGTGCGTGCCCAGAATGATGAAAGATGTGTGGTCGTCTGATAAGAGCCACAAAAGGAAATGTTATGAATGACACGATATGCTTGTAAGCATTGCTCGTGTAAGGAATGCAAACCGAGAGGTGTTTGCCAAAGGATCAAATAGATGTTTGATTTGAGGTATTCAGGTAATAAGCTATGTTATGTCTTAGTTACCTGACTGTCAGATGAAAATTTCGAGGACGAAATTTCTTTAAGAAGGGGTGAATGTAATACCCGAGAAATTCTAAAGGACTCAAGGGTAATTTATCTTGGGGCAAAATTAGAATTTAATGATTAATTGAGGGTATAACGGTAATTTATTATCGTATAGATGACTGAATCGACTGCCGGGAGTACCCTGGAGCTGAGATGCCAAAGGAAAATTATATGGCATTAATGAGCACCCCGAGATAGGATTTATGGTGTAAAAAGAAATGAGATCGAGAACAATTTTTGGTACAGCTAAAAAGGCAGCTGCCAATTAGGCTGCAATATCGAATTGTCATAGACGAATTTTTGGAAGTCAACGGAAGCTTGAGGGAGCTTCGGTTTTCATGAGGAACAACCCTTCAGAGGTTTCAGGAAGAAACGAATGGGTTTAAGGTCAAAACGAAGATTCGGGCCTAAGTGCAATTTTTAGAAATTGCTAGAGGGAGGCCGTAATGAGGTATTTTTGGAATCCACAAGGGTCAAAAAGTTGTTTTAGGTCTTGAGGGGCCTAAATGCAATATTAGAAAGTTGACGGGTTAAGTGGAAAGGGCCAAAGTGAGAAACCCGAAACTTGAAGGGCCAAAGTGCAATTAATGGAAACTTGGGCCAAAAATCTGACCATGGCACGAACGGTCGCCGACCAACAATCTGAGGCACGGGTTGTGTGAGGCTTGGTCGGGAGACCAATTTTTGTAAAGGGAGGAGGCATCATCGACCACTCGAGTGGTCGGGAAAAGGCAAAAAAATGACCAAAAGTGGGTCGTCCGATCGCGACACCTGCAACTCGCGATTGAGGTCGGCCAAGGCTCGGGTAAGGTCGATCTAAGGGCGGTAGAGCTTCTAAGGTAGATGGGTTTCTTTGCCAAGAGCATTTGGTTGCTCGAAAAGGCCTATAAATAGGCGTTCTAAAGAGGCCAAAACTGGAAGGTTTTGGAGCTTCAAATCGAAGCTTTTATTGAACAAATTGGGAGCCAAGACCATGGGGCTTTTGTTACCCATGGCTTGAATATCAAATCTGGAGAATTTGAGCCATTTTCATGGCCGTTTGAAGAGGTTTCGAGCCTCGTCGGAAAACGAGAGGCGGTTGGTTGGCCGAGAGTTTGAAGGTCCGGTTGAGGGCTTTCCCGAGCTCCTTTCGAGGCACAAGAGGTGGCATGATGATCGACTGGAAGAGAGGAACAAGGTGGCGGAGAAAACCAGTAACGCCGGCGACCGGAGCGCCGGAGAAGACGACCGGCGCGTGCCGGTCATGCGCTGGTCCTCCACGCGCCCCAGTCGCCCTAATCGTGTGGGGGCGCGTGCAGGCGCGTGTGTGCTCCAAAAAACGTGCAAAAATTGCTGAAAAATAGGAAAAATTATTTTATGGAGGTTTGTGCAAAAAGATTGGGATTTGAGATTCCCGATGTCTTGGTTTCTGCACCAAAGTATCTCGTTTTGCTTGAAAACGCAATATTCGGGTAAGTTCAGTATTTTTTCTTGATAGTTCATAACATATAATGAATTGTTGTGAAGTTAGATTTGAGAAAATAGTCTCGGTATATTTATTGGGGTTTTAGAAGGAAAAATGAAGGAAAATGAAAAGAAATAGGAAATAAATGGAATACTGAGGATATTTAGTAATTAAATATAATTTTATGTTTGAGGAGATCGAGATGATAAGATTGGTGCAACTTTTGAGAGTTGGCACGAGAATCGAGGTGGGGCACGCATATCGAGGCGATGCACGCTTTTCGAGGAAAATGCAAGTTTGTCTCAAAAGGTGAGTCGTCCTATCCTAAATTTGATTAGTGAGTGGTATTCTCATAAGAACTTATATTCATGATATGTTTGATATATATGCATGTTATTATGAATTGCAATATTCATTTGTCATATTGCATTGAAAGTCGTGATATTTACATTGCACGATATTATTGTCATATTGAAACTTGTGCTTGGAGATGGGATGATACCCTCAGAGTGTAGCCGTAATTCCCCTAGGGCATTGAGGGAATAACGTTAGGCCTATCCCGCAGAGGTTCGGGATTTGCCTAGGATTCCTAGCCGGGTTGGGGATGCCTGGGAAGTTACATTATGGGTATATGTTTATTCATGTCATTGCATCATGCATCATATATATGTTTTTGGACCCTCACTAGAAGTTTCATCTTCTAATGGGTTATACCCCTGGAACATTCAACGTTCCAGTTGAAACTTGCAATTAGGGCAAGGAGCAGGTTGAGATATGACGGCACGTGATGGCGTGGCCGATGGATTCAGCAGGAGATTCCAGTATTTTTATTTATTCAGAATTGCTTATGTATGTTGAGGTATCATATGATTGCACTTAGGGTGTTAGATGTTATCTCGGGAGACGTGTTTCCATGTATTTTATATTTGAGGATATGATGTAATATATGGTACGAATTCTTTATGATATATATATATATATATAAGTGAATTGTTTATGTACCATATCAGGTTTCGATTATCGCTTCCGTATTTTTAATGATTTGTTGGGGGGTTTCCCTTTGACATACGACATATGATGTATGAGAAATGTATAAGAAAAGGGATTATGTATGTATACGATGGGCCCCAGCATAGTGACACGCCCTCCGGCGGGACGGGGTGTTACACCAACCCCCTCCCAATTTCCCTAACTCACACAGACACCCCCTATAATATTTATATTAACACCCAGAACTTCCAAAAATCACGCAATTTAATTTATTTTTATTTTTTTAGAAAATATTCTAAAATAAATAATTAATTTCCCTAATTTCTTATTTCCTTAAAACCACATAATTTATTATTATTTATAACAACAAGTTATATTAATATTCCTTTTAAATTAAATTACCCCAATAAACTAATAATTAAATTAATTTATTATTTATGAGACGTTACACTAAATCAAAGTATATGATTTGAAAACAAAAATCAATTTCAAGTGTTTTATTAAAATAAAAACTAAATAATTTATGATTTTCTATATTAGTTGGAGATTAGCAAAAAATAAGTTTTAAAATTTAAAAGAATCTCCTAAATAATTTTTAAAAATTGGTTTTGAATCATTGGATATATGAAACAAAATATTTCAAATGCAAAAGATCATGTTGTTGAGGCAAATTGCTCCAATCAATCTATTGTATATTTTGATGTTTAACAAAACATAATTTTAGTAAAATTATTTTTGGTATATTTAAATCATCTAATTGATTTTTTATATGACTTATGGAAAACATATTTTAAGTATTATAGTATTTTGTATATCAAAATGAACTAATAAATGTTGTTTTTCTAAATTTGGAAGATTAGCGCATTATAAGGAGATATATAAGAAAATGTTCTCGTTTTAAAAAAATTATCTTCCCATATTTTGATAGTTAATATTTATTGTTGTTAAAATGAGTTTTAATGAATTTTTCAACAAATAGAAGGTACATATTATAGGTGGTAAAATAGTTAAATCTCGAGTTTGTACTAAAATCAAAATTCTATTTTGTTATTGTTATAGATTTTGATTTTTTAGATATTTTTATTGAATTTAAATGGGGGTACTTTCTTTTTTAGATTTATGTATTAAAATAAATGAAAGATAAAATATAAATTAAAGAAAATATGAACATTTACTTGTAAATATATTGTTGTAATATGGACATTTATATATCAAAATGTTAGTCATGATCTGTCGACTAAATGCGTTCATTTTGTCAACTAAATATAGCCTATCTGTCGACTAAATGCTTCAATATGTCGATTAACAGAAGCCTTGCATTGCATATGTCGACTAAGTTTTTCTTTCTGTCAATTAAGTTGTGTTTTCTTCATTGGATCTGTCGACAGAGAAGCTTGCTTCTGTTGACTAACAGTGAGTTATTTTGTAAAAATTTCTTTGTTAGTCTCATTTTGTTGACTGAGCTTTTCATGTTGTCGACTAATAGTATGTATGCTTTCATATATTCATTGGCTTTGATTTGTCGACTAACAGTATTTGATTTTTGACTCTGTCGACTAAGTCTCATTTTTGTTATATATTTGTCGACTAACCCATCTCATCTGTCGACAGCTTGTGTCTCTAACAGCTTCCAACAGCTAGTTTCTCAATCTCCAACGGCTCAAAAAGGGCTAGTTTTGGGCAAAACTTTTGGGATGCCTATAAATACAAGTCATGGACGAATTTGAGAAGGCTAATGGATAGAAATGAAATGAATTGAGCTTACATCTTATACACATTTGTATTTATCTCGTTTGTGCTTCATTTTTCTCTCTTCAAGATTTTGATTTTAATTTGTATCAATTTATTCAAATCTTGGTTATATTTTGAGAGATCTTATAACTGAGAGATTCATCTCTTAGATTATTTCTTATTATTGAAATCTTGTATTTTCTAATTTGTTGTGTTAGAAGACCTGCTCTTTGAAACAAGGGATTTAAATACCTAACTAGATGTTAGAGCGCTTACTTGTATAAGTAAGAGGTTTATAATTTCTTACTTTTGAATTAGAAGGCTTACTTGGTTAAGTAAGAAGTTTTTAGTAGATTGGTTGAAAAAATCCTTAGTGAAAAATTAAGATAATGGATTAAATTTGATTAAATCGAACTACTATAAATTTTTGTGTTATTTGATCTATTTATCTTTTCAAACATTTCTCTATTCCTTATTTAGTTTATATATTTATCTTTTTAACTTTATATTTAACATTTTATATGCTTTATATTTTAAATAACTAAAACCTAAATTTATATAAAAAAAATTCATATTTAAACTAAACTTTTAAATTACTTAATTCACCTCCTTCTTTAACGTGTGCCACAACATTTTAAACTTATAACCAAGAAACGATGCAAGAGCAGCAGTCATGCAGTCACGTTAGAGAGAGAACACGTGAGAGGTGCACCTTTCAAAAACATGATGTGAATTAAATATTTTATTAATTTAACTATACACATCAGACATCCTGCTGTGTCCACGTGCTTTAGGGATTAGGGTTGTCTTCAAATCTAAACCTAAATCAATTATTTTTAAAATAAAAAATAAAGTAAAAAACCTAAACGTAAGCTGTCAATTCTTCTTTTTATGTCCACGTGTCTTATCATTTCTCGTATCTTGTGTATATCAGTATAGGAATTTATTTATATTTATTTATCTTGTGACCGCTATGTTAGAGGGTTATCCATAGTGTATGCATGTATATGTAGTCTCGCTTCCGTTGTTTTAATTCTTGTTTATGCATGTCAGGGTGGTTTTCGTCTTGTGTTTTCCTTCTTTTTCTTTCCGTAGACACTCCCGTTCGGGTAGTCTGAGTGGTTAGGATATTCGGGCGGGAGTGCTTACAGCTTCGTTGGTCAAGGCTATCACTATCCGATACCTGATGGTGGATTACCGGGAGCCATACAACGCGCTTCTAGGCCGAGCATCTCTCAGTACTTTGGGCATAGTAGTATCCACTTCCCGTCTATCCATAAAGATTTAATAATTATTTTTAAAATTTTGAACGCATTCTTTTTAAAATTTTAAAAATAATTTTTTAATAATATTTTATTAAACAAATTTAATTATTCAAAAAATTAAAATTATTTAATTTTAAATAAATAAATAAATTAACTTAAAAAAATAACAAGTGCTATCAATTATAAATAAAAAATATTAAAATAAAAATTAAAGGCATGAACTATCTTATGTAATGATGAAAAAATAAAAATAAAAAAAGGAGACATGAAGATCGGAATCTATTGGTGCCATAAAAAAAAAACTTAATAAAGAAAACAAAAGGGGAGCAGGGAAAGTGTGGGGGGACCTGTTTGGTTGAGTACGTGGGGGGACCTGTTTGGTGGGTGTTTTCTATTATTTGTTTTGCACGCTTAACTCGTTTTGCGGACATCTCTTGTTGTCATGGTAAATAGAAATTAATGGTGGGGTAGTTTTTTGTCTTTAATTATATCTTATTGGAATTCCTCAGATGCAATAAGTGATAGTTGTGGTCCGAGTGACTAGTCGATATACACCTTAGGTAGTCATGCAGTCACGTTAGGTAGAAAACACGTGGGTGAGAGGCACACCTTTTAACCACACAAAAAAAGAAAAAAAAGGAATGAATTAAATATTTTATTAATTTAACTATACACATATTTGGTGGAGTAGGTGGGGAGTAATATTTTATTAATTTAACTATACACATCACGCACACCGGACAATATTTTATTTTTTCTTTTTTGAGTCACTCATCTTCATCTGTGAATACTCGATAATGCCTTTCATTGAGTCTTACAAACAAGTTTTTTTTTTTTAATATTTTAGCTCATTAAATTAATTATAGATCAATAAAATTATGATATCATTTTGATATTTTTTATCATCAATCAGATATTAGTATAATATGTCAAAATTTTTAAAAAAAATTAACCCTTTTTTTTTATAAGATATCACAAGCCACCATTTTTTTATGAAGATATTCCTACTTTTAAAATAGCTTAATTTCTAATTTATAACATTTATTCATATTCTAATAGATGCCAAGGAAAACCATATTTTATATTATTGGATGTTGCATTGCGTAAACTTTTTTTTTATGAGTTAATTACAGTTTTCTCCCCTGAGTTTTGATTTATTTAACACTTTTGTCTCTTTTATTTAAAATTGAATATTTTTGTTCCTCAGTTTTAGTTCCATTCATAACATTTTAGCCCTTTTCTTAACTTTTTCTATTAGTATCTTAGTCAATCAAATATTTTAACTCCTCCTTTTTTAGAAGACAATATTCTTTAATTTTTCAATTTTTTTATTAGTTACACTAAATTAAAAATTGACAAAATTTTAAATACTTACACATCTCTTTAAAAACATTTCAAATCAAGAATCAATTCGTAATTTAAAAACATTAGCTCTTTAATTTATAGCATTTGATGTTATGTTTTTCCCCTATATATCTTATGATTCATACTGTTGCGGAAGACCACTTACAAAACAGAATCAGTTAGTGCAATAATATTCAAAATCAGAATATCAAACTGATACAAGAACACAAAGAGCATAAAATTACAACTCCCTGTAAGGCGATTCAAGGCTCAGATCTGACTTTGTCCAGATTGTACCATTCAGGTAACGCCAAATGAATAAGGCAACCAAACCACATAGAAGCCCCAAAATCCCAAGGACCAAAACCTTCAAATGCTCAAACCCTCTTGCTGATAGACAACCCTCACAAAGAAAACCACCTAGAAAGTAACTCACTAGAATGATCCACCAAGGAATAGAGAGCACCACTCAGAAAGAAGATGGAATCAAAGTCAATCGTCGAGAGCTTACCTTAGAAAGAACTGTCGGGATATATAAATAGAGATAATCGATCGATTGACCAAATGGGGTCAGAACGAAAGGAAAACCACCTCCATGGAAAAGAGGATTTGGCCGAGAAAGGTAGGAAAGACTCACGGAAATCGGCCATCAAAGGAAGCTATTGGGAGAGCGAGAAAGAAAAAGAGAGAATTGACTGTCAATAAAGGGAAATAGAAAGCAACAAGGGCCATTTTATATGACGTCCCTAGGTGTAATACCCAAAAATTTTGTAAGTTATTGCCATTTAATAAATGAAATATTTTTCCAAATTTTTAAAGGACTCGGGACACGTGGCGCCGTAGCATAAAAGTAATGATTAGGGTGTTAATCTCAAGATCAAGAAAGGCTTATTAGGTGATGACAAGTGGCATGAGGATAAATTCCAAAATCTAAGTAATGATTATACGACACATGGCAAAGTTTGAATGGAAACACCTAACCTTTACTTAATCTCTAAGTTTGGGACACTTGGCACCCTAGGATTGGAACACATGGTGGGATCATCATAAGCCTCAAATCCCAAGTTAAATAGCTTAATCTTGGAGTGACAAGTGGCATATCTTGATCTATCCTAGCCTTAGGGATGACACTTGGATGAAACTTGTGGCAAAAGATAAAGGAGTAATCATGAGTAATGATTAAAGTAACACATGGAAAAATAGGGTTGGCCGGGCACTTTTATAAATAAGCTATTAGGGGAGAGATTTGGTCATTTTAAAAGGGTGAGGAAGAGGGATATTTGGAGAGAAAATTCTAGAGAAAAAGCGGCGAAGTACTGCGGGAGATCAAGGAAGGAAAAGTCTTTGTCAGGTTTTTGAGCCAGCTTTGTAAAATGTGAAAAAAATATTTGAAACCTTTAGGTAAGTTCCAAATTTTTTATAATCTTGTAGAGCACTAAAAGAGGAAGGTATAGGAAAAAACGAGGGTTGAATCGGAGTTAAAACGGCCGAGTTATGGCCGAATCAGTGAATAAGGCAAAATCTGGCCGAGGCAAAGGGATGATGGGTGAGCTTCACGTGCCGGAAGGGGCAGCGCGTGAGGCCCCTTCCATGGGCATGTGAGGGAGCGTCCGACCTCATTTTTTCTTCAAATTTTGTAGTAGTCACACTATGTTCAATCCCCACTCTCTCATATAAAAATATTTGGAATTGGACTTATGAAAGATCATATTTTAGCAGCAAACAGCCTCGATTTGGGTGAAATTAGTGTTTTTTGGTGAACCCAAAGGTGAATGGTTTCTAAAAATGTATTTCTTACATGTTAAGCATATCTTTGAGCATAGTGGAGGTGATTGCAAGTGCATATCATATTCATTTCATTTGGTACGCATGTTTCCTTCCGTTTACTCATGCATCACTACGTGTGGTTTGTGACTGGTTGTGATTATGATGGGTGAAGGGAGTCTTCACTTGGCCGCGTTGTTAGGCCATGTTACATAATAAGGTTGGGCAGGGGTGATTGCAACACCCTGACGTCATATCCACCTGGAGCATGCATCTCTGCATTTTGCATTTGCACGCATGAAGTTAGTTTTTACCCTTACTTAGATTTAACGATCTAACCTGGGTATTCATACCCCTAGAATAATCAAATGTTTCAGATCTATCAGGCTCGGGCTCGAAGGGAAAAGGCCAGGAGGTTGTGTAAGAGTAGTTATCTTGTTTTATCGTCTCTTATGATGTTGTAGTAATGTTACAAGATTTGTACTTTAACATTATTTTGTTGCGTGGAGAATGAAGTTTATCTCCTTTGCTGTCTTGATAAATTTCTTGTGCGAATGTCTATTTGATGGAAGTCCCAACATATTTCAGGTTACGATCCTTATTGTAGTACATGAGATTTCCTTAACGCGTGTGTAAATATTATAGTTATTTTGTACCTTATGTACTATCTTGGGGTTGGGACGTTACAGTTTGTATCAGAGCCTATAATTTTGATTTCGGTTTTATGAGACTAAATTTGGAGATGTTGGCCTATATCAGGGATGGAGCAACTGTAGAAGATATTGCCAATCAAAGGGCCATCCATGGTTGGTGGACCGCTTTGCTTGGAGGGCGGTTCATGTTGCCATGGGATCCCTTAGGAGACTTTTTAGACATAGTCCTACCTATTTTGCAAGAGCTTCCCCCCGGTTTTGAAAATGTCCCCTATCAGATGCCCTTACAGGTAACATATATTATCTCTATTTTGAGGCCTGAATGGGAGGAGATAGCAGGACAACTCTATGCCAAGTGGCAGTTTGGAGATCTCCAGGGCTTTGCAAATCAATTGCGTGAAGTGCAAGCCAACATGGGTATAGGGGAAGTGCCCATGAACATGGATGACCAAATCGTCAAACCCGAGTAAGCACTTGAGGAAGATGAGCCGGCACCAGAAAATAGACCAGAGGAACGAGCCCTAACTCCTCCCCCAATGTCAGACTCGGAGGACGAGCAGCTTTACCTTATGGTCTAGGAGAAAACAATTTTGATATTGTAGATACGTACAAAGAAGATGTAGCGGAAGGCTTATGTGGATAGTATCTTTGATATGCAGTCTTAGGAAATTTTGCTTTGTACAAAGGAAACAAAATAGTAAACTGAAGCGGCTAATATGTAGTAAACTAGGGTTGTATAAATGAATGGAACTTAGTGGGAAGTCTAATCATGAAATATGTTTGATGTTATGATGATGTGTCTAACCATGAAGCCTTCTAGGTGACAGGAATGGATCCAAATATAAGTCAACGTCATCGTAATATCATGGGCTAGTGGACGGTACAGTTAGAAGGGCGATGCATGCACTTTTGGGATGCATTAGGAGACTTTCTAGATGTAGCTACCCCTATTCTACAACAATTTCCACCCCATATGATAGGTCCTTATATGGTGGATCTTCAAATTTTATACTTGATCTCTCTACTAACCCCAGAGTGGCAGGATATTGGAAACGATCTTCGTATTACAGGGCCCTATGATGATTTGGTGGCTTTTATTGCCCACCTACGTGAGGCTGAAGCATACCTAAACTCTGGGAATGAAGTAGCAAACCAAAGTCCCAAAGAAGAACTCGAGCAAGAGCCAGAGCAGCATGCTCTAACAACTTCTTCTAAATCTGAAACGGAGTTGTAATATGGGTCTGAGAAATAGGAAGGGAAGTTTGCTTATATGTACGAACGAAAAGTAAATTAGTAGTAAGGAATAAGAATAAGTAAGTGAACTTGTTGCTAACTTTTTTGTGGCCTACTAATGAATGTGTCGGAGAAGTTTAAGTAATTATTGGGGATCTAGATTTTGAAATATTTTGGGGATGATAAGTGTGTGTAGATACAGATCCGAGATTATAAGGATTAGGAGCAAATGGCCTTTGGAAGTTAGGTGGCCATTTTTTTCGGGAATTTTCAAGGGATTGTAGGATTTAATTAAGGATGAGGGTATTGGATTCCCTCTAGGTATGGCTCATGAAATCTTAAGATTAGTGGAATTAGAAGACACTAGAACCACTAGAATGGTTAGGGAAACTTCGGGGATTGGAGATACCATATGAAGCTGGGCAAAGGTTGGGTAGACGCAACTTAAGTACAAATGCTAGTATTTGGGAATTTTCAAGATATATGGTTGTATGTTTAACTTACTCATTTGTAGTAGATAGATCGTTAGAAGCCAGGTTAACCATGTTAATCTTGTGATTTCTTGTGCGGATGTGTTTCAGATGCTAAACACTCGTCGGACCCGGAACCGTAGGCAGGGAAGTGATGTTCGAGAGGAAAGGACAGAGGCATCCTAGGAAAGCCAGCCTCAGGAGAGGAATCTAGAAGGTGGAGATCGGATGAGCCGAGTAGAGCGGATTCTAGAGAATATGGTTGTTGTCAAGTAAGGGATGCGACCTACTCAGCCAACGGGACATATCATTCCTCGAAGTCCAGATATCAGTGACCGATTTTAGCGACTGAATCCACCCATTTTTCGAGGAAAGGCGGGAGCCGATCCTTGCGAGAGCGAGTATTGGGTGGAGCAAATTGAGAAGATCTTCAACTTCATTGGCTGTGATGTGGAGGATAAGGTCAATTGTGCCACTTTTCAACTTTGGGACGAGGCAGATCAGTGGTGGAAGATGCTGCAAAGGGCCTTATGAGATCCTGAGGGGCAAGGTACGTCGAATGTTTCATGGGCGCGATTTAAGTAACTTTTTCATGCTAAATATTTCCCTCTGTGCAAGAAAATGGAGAAGAGCCAAGAATTCATGAACTTGAGGCAGACCGAGGGCATGACAGTTTCCCAGTATGAAGACAGGTTCACTCGTCTCATTAAGTATATGCTTATCTATAACTTAAACGAGGAGGCCAAGGCTCAAAAGTTTCTCGGAGGATTAAAGCTGGAAATTCAACAAGCCTTGAGTTTCGTCGGGCCACGTACGTATGCAGAAGTAGTCTTTCAGGCCCAAACTATGGAGAGTAATCATGAGAGGATGAACTCTTTGAGAAATGAATCCCAAAAACCAACGGACAGGAAGTTTGATAAAGGGTCTAACTTGGGACCCCGAGGGAAAAATTTCAAAAAAAAGAAGAATTGCCCTAAATGTCAGAAGTCACATCCAGGAAAGCCATGCAGGGCGGAGACCCCAAAGTGCTATAATTGTGGGGCTAATGATCACATGATCCGGGAATGTATGAAGGGACGAGTGTGCTACAGTTGTCAATGACCCAACCATGTCTCTAAGGATTGTTCGCAAGGGAAAGGAGCAGGTTAACAGGGAGCAAATAAAGGGAGCCAAGGATTTCGCCAGGGTCGTGTATTCAACTTAGTAAAGGAAGATGTGACCACTAATCCAACAGTAATTCAAGGTACAATGATCTTCCTTAATACCTCGGTACAAGTATTGGTAAATCCTGGATCCACGAATTCATTCATATCTCATGCATTGACATGATGCTTAGAATTGAAGTTGGAAGAACTTAGTTGCCCCATGATGATAGCCACTCCCTTAAACAAAAATATGGAAACCCACTTGGGTTATAAGGATGAGAAGATTTCATTTGAAAATGGTGAATGGGCGATTGAATTTATATCCCTGGACATACAAGATTTTGATCTAATTATAGGGATGGATTTCCTATCTAAATACAATGCCAGAGTGGATTGTCTGAGAAAGGTAGTAAGCTTACAAGATGAGTGTGGAACTTGGGTGAAATTTCGAGGTTAAGATAGTATTGGGGAAATCAAGCTAACAACCGCTCTCAAGGCCATTATAATGATGAATAATGGTGCTTATGGGTATTTAGCTTGTATCGAAGGGGTTGAGAATAAGAAATGGGAATTGGGTGACATACTTGTGGTAAAGGAATTTTCTCAAGTTTTTCCAAAGGATCTGCTTGGATTACCCCCTCATCAGGAAATTGAGTTTACCATAGAAGTTGTACCTAGAGTAGACCCGATATCCATACCACCTTATAGGATGGCCCCAACAGAGCTAAAGGAGCTAAGGAGTTAGCTTCAAGACCTTTTAGATAAGGGTTTTATTCAGCTAAGTGTGTCACCTTGGGGAGCCCCAGTGTTATTTGTAAAGAAAAAAGATGGGAGCTTAAGGATGTGTATAGATTACCGGCAATTAAATAAAGTTACCATCAAGAATAAGTATCCGTTGCCAATTGGATTACCATCAAGAATAACTGAGAGATTCATCTCTTAGATTATTTCTTATTATTGAAATCTTGTATTTTCTAATTTGTTGTGTTAGAAGACCTACTCTTTGAAACAAGGGATTTAAATACCTAACTAGATGTTAGAGCGCTTACTTGTATAAGTAAGAGGTTTATAATTTCTTAATTTTGGATTAGAAGTCTTACTTGGTTAAGTAAGAAGTTTTTAGTAGATTGGTTGAAAAAATCCTTAGTGAAAAATTAAGATAATGGATTAAATTTGATTAAACCGAACTACTATAAATTTTTGTGTTATTTGATCTATTTATCTTTTCAAACATTTCTTTATTCCTTATTTAGTTTACATATTTATCTTTTTAACTTTATATTTAACATTTTATATGCTTTATATTTTAAATAACTAAAACCTAAATTTATATAAAAAAAAAATTCATGTTTAAACTAAACTTTTAAATTACTTAATTCACCTCCTTCTTTAACGTGTGCCACAACATTTTAAACTTATAAGAAGAAACGATGCAAGAGCAGCAGTCATGCAGTCACGTTAGAGAGAGAACACGTGAGAGGTGCACCTTTCAAAAAAATGATGTGAATTAAATATTTTATTAATTTAACTATACACATCAGACATCCTGGTGTATCCACGTGCTTTAGGGTTTAGGGTTGTCTTCAAATCTAAACCTAAATCAATTATTTTTAAAATAAAAAATAAAGTAAAAAACCTAAACCTAAGCTGTCAATTCTTCTTTAAAACAAATTTAATAATTAAAATTTAAGTGTGAAATATGCAAATGAAAAATTAATATATTTAAGAGATTAAGATGCATGTTTTATTTATATAATTTAAGAAATTAAATTATTGTATAATTAATATTTTAGTCTAATTATATTTAAACTACAATCCTAGAATAGAAACAAGCCTATCTTTGTGGGACAGAGGGAGTAACTTTTAAATCGAATCGAATCAATGGGTTGCCTAGATTAACTCTCAATTAATCTGGATAATTTGAAATTATTGCAAATTGGGGTGGGGGGGGGGAGGGGGGGAAGAATTGTCTTTTCATTATAACACAAATATTATTTGATGTTTTTCTCTTCTTAATTAAAAAATTTCTTATTATTAAACTATTAAATTTATCTTTATTTTTAAATATTACATTTGTTGTTGTCAAAATACAACAATCTATTTTCAATTGCGGACAGATGCAAGAGTCTTGGGAGTCGTGTCTTCACTGATGAGAATCTTGACGAGCAATTGGATCTGGTTGAGGTCCAGATCTGGTAATCCAATAGAGCTAATGGTCTGATAAGACTGATGATCTGATGGGCTGATGATCTAGTGACCTAAAATGATCTGGTGGCCCAAAATGATCTGGTGATGACCGAGTGACTTGAGGGTGACGAGTGGCCTTGATGACCGAGTGACCTGAGGGCGACGAGTGGCCTACAAAACGAGAGCACCGTTAGGACGCCGGTGGGGGTCCCCGCGCAAACCCTCTGATGCTTAAGTCAAATCTCGAGAGAAAATGAGAAAATTTTACTTCAATTACTCAAAATTGCGTACCTTATGAGGAAGAAGGGTCCTTGTATTTATAGCAAAGGGTGAGGGAGGCCTCGCATTATTCTGGGCAAAAATCTCTCGGCCTATTCCGAAGATCTCGTGGTCCATTCCGAGGATTCCGGAGGTCATTCGGCTGACGAGAGAGGGGCTATTTGGTTGGATCGTTCGGATCGTCAAAGAATGGCAACCCCGGAGGGTTACTCGGTATGACCGAGTGACCCCCCACTTGGTTGCTCCCCTGAGTGGGATCTCTCAGCCTAATCGAGTAGACCCTACTCGGCCCAACCGAGTGGCCCTCCACTCGGCACAACCGAGTGGACCCCCACTCGGTTGTGCCGAGCAGGGGTTTGGCCACTCGACTAACTGAGTGCCACCCCATTTGGTTATGCCGGGTGGGGGTGTCCACTCGGCCCAACCGAGTGGGCACCTACTCAGCTATGCCGAGTGGGTCTTCCTCGACCCCCTACCTTCGCTTTATCCTTACGAATTGGGGCCCGCACTTGATCAGATATCCGCTTCGCCTTCCCGGGTATATCAATTGCTTCCTACTTTTTTAGCCGAGAGGTTGGGTAAAAGAGCATAAGATCCCGGGAAATTTTTGTGCAATTTTTGCCGTATTTTGCTTATCTTCGGAAGATCATTCATGCGTATTTGCTCTTCATTTTCTGCATTCGTCCGACAGCTTCGGTTTTTTTTGCTTTTTGATCCCCTATAGGGCTTCAAGTCTTTATTCATTTTTCATAAGAATCTGCTATGGTGTCTTCAGAACTTCAAAATCAGGTCTGGCGCGTTTCCATCTCCTGGCGAAAGATTTACTAGGCCACTCGGTCATGGCCGAGTGGCCATGATGTGCGAGTGGGGGCCACTCGGTCAGGTCGAGTGGCCCCATTTTGTGGACGACCCACTCGGTCAGACCGAGTGCTTCTGATTCCTTTGACGCGTGCTCCCGGTCGCTTGTTATCTCTTTACTTTTTACTGATGCTCTTTATGTTGTGTGCAGGCACTTGTTTATTGTGATTACCCGTCTTTGCGCTTCTTCAATCATCTACAAGGTAACGCTCCCAAGACTTTTAATATGTCGAGGAGAAGACCGGCATCACCCCCCAACCCTGCGTATATTCCTGCTACTTCAAGCTCTCGGCTCCTATATGGGGCTTTCGAAAAGGTTTACGATGCCACCCCTTCAGGATATATGGTAAGGTATCCTCGTCTTGATGAACTAGACCCCTCCCAGGTGGATGAAGGTTCTATTGGCATTCACTTTGCTTCATTTGAAGTGGGACTCTACTTTCCCCTTCCGTCCTTTGCCATGGCGTGGTTATGTCACTATAAGATTGTTCCCGCTCAATTTCACCCTAATGGTTGGGCTCAGATGGTAGGTTTTTCCATGCTTTGTCATCAGAGGGATGTAATCCCTTCCTTGATGCTCTTCAGTTGCTTCTACCGATTATGAAAAGCTAGCAAAGATCGTGCCTTTTATACACTCCAGAAGGTGTCAAGATTCGAGCTGTTTAGCGCTTTTCCTAACAAGATCAATCGGTTTGAAGAGTGATGGCTAGTGATAGAGCCTCTGCCTAGTTGGGATGCTCCTCTACATTGGAATCATCAGGATGCCAGCCAAGGGTTTCCCCCTTGCAAGGAAGTTCGGGGCGTATATCGTCATCTAGTAGGGATGTTAACGGCGCCAGGTCCTATTGAGTTTATGAGCCTCCTGACTTTAGAGAATTTCAGAATTGCGGGTTGGGGGGTCGTGATGCCAACTGCTCCTCCTCAATCTTCTACGCTATCCAATCGAGAAATGGAAGGAGTCGGGGAGGAGGAGATGGACATGTCTGAATCGTCTTCACATCCTCCTTTCGATCCTCAGTAGGAAAACACTCCTGGGGGTAGAATATCTTTTTTCATTGCCTTTCTTTTTCCATTATTGTATTATTTTCCCCATTAAATGCTTTGTATTGATTTTTGTAGAAATGGCTAGATTCAGTAGGCTAATGGAGTTGTGTAGAAGCCACCGTGAAAAGGAGGCACGTGTTGTGACAACGACCGGGGTTCCTGCCCATGGTGTCGAGGGATCTACAAGCCCTCACCCTCTTTGGTCACGTAGGCCTGCTGGTGTTTCTCCCACTGGGGTGGAAAGGCGTCGCCGCCCAAGAGGTGAAACCTTGGGTGTGGAAGCCCCCTCTCCTATGGAAAGTCCTGCATCGATCCCTCTTTCCCATGAAGAGACTATGGTTGTTCCCTTTCTGGTTCCCAGCACTCGCAGGGGGCGGAGCTCATCTTCTCGATTTTTCGGGGACATGGTGCGAGTGGAAGAAGAGTGTTGTCATCCTGTGGTTCCCAACAGGAAAGATCGTCGTCTACTGGAGGGCGAAAAATCAATGAGGTTACCTCCTATACTTCCTACTCCCGACCAGGTGAGGCACACTATGATTCTTGGAGATGGCATGAAGCTTAACAGCTGGGACTTTCAAGTTTCTCCAGGGGTGCTAGAGACAGACTCTGTGTCAGAACTTGGGATTGGTGCCTGTTTCATTTATTCTACCATTCTCCCTCGAGACGAGCAGCGGCTTATTGGCAGTAATCATTCCCATGCTAGGGATGAAGCGGAGCGGCTCTTGGTGCAAGGGATTCAAGGGATCATTGCGTCTAATGTGAGGGACAGGAAAAATCATGAATAGGTGGAGACACAAATGTCAGAATGGAGGAATCGCCAATCCACTTGGAACCAAGAATGCTAAGAGCTGAAGTGTCGTGCTTGTCGTGCAGAGGCCAGGAAGAGAAATGTAGAGGCTGAGGTTGAAAAAATGCGTGCTCAGCGGACTGAGGTTGCTGCTAGTAGCTCAGGCATTCAAGGGGAAGTCCAAGACTTGCGCTTTAAACTACAGGCTAAAGAACACAAGAATGTTAGGTTGATGTCGAGGCATGAAGCGCTTATACAAGAACACTCCCTACACTTAGCGGAGCTGAAGATAAGTCGTAGGGATGCTCATGCTATTTGGGCTGAAGCGGTGAAGGAATATTGTCTTTCAACTGATTGCCAAGATAGGAAAGGGAAATATGCTTCTGGCTTCTTGAAGTATGGATTTTACATAGCATGCGCCCCACTTAGAATCTCAGCATCCGGGAGAGACTTTTCCTGAACTTTTGCTTACTCCTAAGGTTAAGGAGTCTCATCAGGTGAATTGGCATCAGTATGAACCGAATGAGCCTATGAGTCCTTCTTCTTACTTGGACTCCTATTTGGTGGATGACTTAGAAACTTTGATGGGCCCCTGGAATCCTTTTCCTTTCAATCGTGGGGAAGAAGGTGTGGTGGACAACCTTAAAGCGAATGAAGAGGATCCCAGTGCACCTGTTGAAGATGTTCCGCATACGAATGAGGTTGAGGAAGGGGAACTTCCAACAGTGTCTCCTGAGATTCCTATTGTGTTATTCGAGCCTACTAAGCGTTCCTCTCGCAAGTCTCGCTGCCGCGAGTAGCCCCTCATTATTGTTTGCTTTTTTTTTTTTTTTTACAGCAATAAGAATTATTACTTTATCGATGAGTATTTTCTTCTTTGTTCTACCCAACATGCTCCGCTCCTTACTGCTTGATTTATTCTTTTATTGTTACTCTTAACGATATGTGGTCAGGGCTTTTCTTTTGGTGTTGGATCGCACGTGAAGTGGCAAGTTTGAGTGTATTTTACCTCATTGCTGGGCTATAAGCGGGGCGACGGGTGTGATCGTATTTTGCCTCGTTGTCGGGCTATAAGCAGGGTAACGGGTGTGATCGTATTTTACCTCGTTGCCAGGCTATAAGCAGGGCAACGAGTGTGATCGCATTTTACCTCGTTACCGGGCTATAAGTGAGGCAACGAGTGTGATCGCATTTTACCTCGTTGCCAGGCTATAAGCAGGGCAACGGGTGTGATCGGATGTTACCTCGTTGCCGGGCTATAAGCGGGGCAACGGGTGTGATCGCATTTTACCTCGTTGCCAGGCTACAAGCGGGGCAACGGGTGTGATCGCATTTGAGATTCCTTTCTGTAGATGTGAATTAAAATGATAGCCATGCGCACATAAGCATTTTTACATGGTTCGGCTAAATGTGCCTACATCCACGGTCCCATTTAGGACTTATATTATTGTAGATACTTTCTCAGGTACATCGTTCGTATACAACTTCAGATAGTTCAAATTCCATGTTTTCCCCATGGTGTCTCCTGAAAGAGTTTGTAAAATGCAAGTGTTGGGACCAATTAGCTTTTGAATGCAGTATGGCCCTTCCCAATTTGCTCGTAACTTTCCATCATCCCTTAGTGTGCTAGTTGTAACAGATCTTCGAAGTACTAGGTCTCCTTCTTTCATAAGTCTATCCTTTACTCGAGAATTGTAGTAACTGGCGACTCTTCTCTGATATGTAGCTATTTTCATGGCAGTGTTATCCCTCTGTTCTTCAATCAGATCCAAATTTTCTCACAATGCTTCAGAATTCCTCACACTGTCCTTTTCCTCATATGCCATCAGTCTTGGGGACTTAGCTGAAATTTTTATGGGAATTAAGGCCTCTATCCCATATACTAGATTGAACGGAGTTTCTCCAATAGCGACCTGACTAGTCGTTCGGTAAGCCCATAAAATGGTGGGTAGTTCGTCGGCCCATGTGCCCTTAGCTCATTCAAGTCGGGTTTTTAGGCCATGCAACATGGTTCTGTTACTGACCTCAGCTTGTCCATTAGCTTGGGGGTACGCCATTGAAGCGAATCTTAGTTGGATCCCTAGGTTGTCACAGAATTTCCTAAAGGAGTCACAATCAAATTGCTTCCTATGATCCATAACAATAATTCTTGGTATCTCAAACCGGCACACAATGTCTTTCCATACCATTGCCTCTACTTTTCGTGCTGTAATGGTGGCCAATGCCTTAGCTTCAATCCATTTGGTGAAATAGTCTATAGCCATTATTAAAAATTTTCTTTGCCTGGGTGCTTAAGGGAAGGGTCCCAGAATATCCAAACCCCATTGAGCAAATGGTATAGGCTAGAACGTAGGTTGCAGCTGAGATATTGGGGCAGATTGGACTGGAGCATGTCGCTGGCATTTGTCACATGATTTGACTTTCTTTAACGCGTCTGACCTTAGTGTGGGCCAAAAGAAACTAGCTCTCAAAATTTTGGTTGCTAGGGCTCTTGCTCCCAAGTGTTCTCCACATATTCCACTATGGGTTTCCGTTAGGGTATATTCGGCCTCTTGAGGGCCTAAACATTTGAGAAGAGGTGTAGTGTAAGCTCGCTTATATAATATCCCGTCCATGATGGTAAACCTTGAAGCCCGCATCTTAAGTCTTCTTGCTTCGTGTGGATTATTTGGTAATTCATTGCTAGTGAGAGAACGATAGAAGAGCGACCTCCAATCTACTCCTGCCTCAATGCATGATACCTCTTTTTCTTCGATGCTTGGTTGATGTAGCATCTCAACAAATACTGCTCTTCCTGTTGTCTCTCTAGTGGATGCTAGTTTAGACAAAACATCAACATGTCCATTGAGTGATCTGTTTATTTGTGTTAATTGAAAACTCTGAAATGTCTAGGCCAGGTCTTTTACTTTGCGTAAGTATTGAGCCATTATCTGCTCTCTAGTTTCATATTGTCCTTGAAACTGCTGCACAATCAACTGAGAATCATTATGGGCAATTAATCGTGTTACTTCCAATTTCCTTGCTATCCTCATTCCAACAATTAACGCTTCATATTCAGCTACATTGTTGGTACTTGGAAAAGCAAATCGCAGAGAATACTCTAATGTTTCTCCCTTAGGGGTACGAGTACTATCCCAGCGTTGCTTCCCTGTGAACCAGTTGCTCCATCAACAAACAACAACCATTCTGCCTGCTCATTTTCTCCCACTTTACTAGAGTGTGTACATTCCACAATAAACTCAGCCAGTGCCTGTCCTTTTATAGCTTGTCGAGGTTGATACTGGATATCATATTCACTTAACTCAATGGACCATTTGGTAAGGCGACCGGAACATTCAGGCTTTTGCAAAATACTTCGCAAGGGCTGATTTGTAAGTACGATGATTGAATGAGTCTGGAAGTATGGTCTCAACTTTCTGGAGGGGTTTAATAGAGCTAACGCCATTTTTTCTGCCATGGGGTAACGTGTCTCTGGACCCTGTAATACCTTGCTGACATAATATATTGGCCGATCCACCTGTCCTTTTTTCCTGATTAATACTGCACTTATGGCTTCATCACTTATCCCCAAGTATAAGTACAGCGTCTCTCTAGTTTCTGGTCGTGTTAATAGAGGAACCTCTTTCAAATACTCCTTTAATGCTTTAAATGACTTTTGGCATTGTTCTGTCTACTCAAACTTTTTTCCAGCTCTTAATGTTCGTAAGAAAGGGAGCTTTTTTTTCTGCTGACTTGGAGAGAAAACGTCTGAGAGCTGCCATTCGTCCTGTCAATCGCTAAACTTCCTTAGTTGATGTTGGTGGCTCGTATCCAGTATTGGTTGAATTTTCTCAGGGTTTGCCTCAATTCCTCTTTGTGTGATCATGTATCCCAAGAATTTTCCAGACTGCACTCCAAAGGCACACTTCGTTGGATTTAACCACATTTTGTATTGTCTAAAGACTCCGAAAACCTGTGCTAGCTTTTCTACATGGGATTCATCCTTTCAACTTTTCATGATCATGTCGTCCACATACGCTTCCATTGTGTCGCCCAACAATTTTTTAAAAACTTTATTCACCATGCGCTGATAAGTGGCTCCAGCATTTTTGAGTCCAAAAGGCATGACTTGGTAGCAGTATGTCCCCTTTTCAGTGATGAATGACGTCTTCTCTTGGTCTGGAGGGTACATCATTATTTGGTGATATCCCGAGAAAGCATCCAAAAAGCTCAGAAACTAGTATCCAGACATTTCGTTCACGAGACGGTCGATCCGAGGTAACAGGTATGAGTCTTTGGGGCATGCCTTATTGAGATTGGTGAAATCCACACAGACCCACAATTTTCCATTAGGTTTTGGGACCATAACAACATTGACCAACCACTTTGGATATAATACTTCTCGAATGAAGCTTGCCCTTAGCAATTTGTCAACTTCCTCTTCTAATGCATGTAGCAGATCAGGGGCAATGTTTCGCTTCTTTTGTCGGACTGGCTTGAACTGGGGATCCACATTCAAGTGATGACATATCACTTATGGACTGATTCCTGGCATATCTTTTGGTTTCCAAGCAAATACATCTGAATTTTCTTGCAGGCATCTTGCAATCTGTTCTTTTATATGTTCCGGAAGTTGGGAACCCACATATGTTACTTTCTCAGAATCTGCTTCACTCAGATGTACTGCTTCCAATTCTTCAACAGGTTGGGCTTTAAGTGCGACTCCTTCTTCCAAGGATTTATGTATGGCTTTTTCTTCTATAGATAAGGTTTCTTCTACTCTTTTTCCTTTCGTGGATGACACATAACAGGTTAGTGCCTTCTTTTGATCTCCTCGAACTTGCCCCACTCCGGTGGGGGTAGGGAATTTCATCAATAAGTAACATGAGGACACTATTGCTCTCAGATCATTGAGTAAGGGGCGGCCCAAAATTATGTTATATGCCGTCGAGGAGGTTTTAACCACCATAAAATTCGCTTGTCGAGTTACGAGTTGAGGGTCTTCCCCAAGTGTAATGGGTAACTGAATAGATCCTGCAACTTGGACCGCTTCCCTAGTGAAGCTGTATAGGGGCGAGGACATTTTTCTTAACTGATCATGGGATAAGTGCATCTGCTCAAAACAATTCCAATAAACGAAATTAACAGAACTGCCATTGTCCACCAGAATTCTACTGACGGGGTGTTTGGCTACGACTGCTGAGATAACCATGGGATCATCATGTGGGAGTATTATATCACCTCGATCAGCTGGGGCGAAGGTGATTGGCTCTTCATTATCTCTCACCTCCATCATTGAATTAACTTGGTATGCTTAACGAGCGTATGCCTTTCGGGAGGCCGACGTGTCCCCACCTAGTGTTTCACCTCCTGAAATAACGTGAATGGCTTGCTGAGTTGGCTCATTGTCTAATTGAGGATCTTGCCTTCGATTTCTTCCCCTCTCTTGTTACCTTAGGTTTTGTCTTTCATGTCCATCACACCTGTCTTCCCTTTGCCGGGGCTCCCTGCTTTCTTCTCCCTCGTTTCTCACATATCTTTGCAGATGTCCATCTCGAATGAGCATTTCAATCTGATTCTTCAATTCTCTACAATGATCAGTGGAATGTCCCCGGGTTCGATGATATCTGTAATACTCTACTTGGTTTTTCCCCATAGGTCTGTCAACTCTGCGGGGTAGTTTAAGGAGTCCCTCTTCATCTACTGCGGCTAAAATAGCTGACCGTGGCTGTAAAAACTGAGTATAGTAATTAAACTGAGGTTTAGGTACATCTGTTCTCCTAATCCTTTCTTGTCGTCAAGTAGACTCTTCTTCCCCCTCATGCTCCTTTCTTTTTCTTTCTCTGTTTTCATTTCCCGCCACATTCCTCATGATTTCAATGTGGAGAATATATCGGTTTGCCCTAACAAACAAATCGGCCAAGGACGTTGAAGGGTCTAAGGAAAGCGACTCTTGGAGAGAGGCGAGACGTGTCCCTTGAAGCATGGCAGACACTCCTACTTGGGCTGGCAGATCAGGGACTTCAAGAGTAGCATTGCGAAATCTATCCACAAATTGATGCAAGGATTCCTTATTCCCCTGTCGTATGCTGAGTAAGTATGTGGCATCCTTTTTCCTTCGACTGTTAATCACAAAAACCTTGATAAATTCTGTTATAAGCTGCCCAAATGATGAAATAGAGGCTTCCGGCAGGCTGTTAAACCATGTTTGAGCGTGTCCTAATAGTGTTAAGGAAAATGTCCGGCACATTATGTCATCGTCCCATTCATGCAACATCATTAGTGACTCATAATTTTGGACATGATCGTAATGGATTGTCTTTTCTTGAATAGAGGGTGATTTGTGACATTTTGAATTTTTGGGGCAAAAGCCTCTTCAATATATCTGTAGTAAAAGGACATTTTCTGCGTCGGTGCTCCTCTGTCATGGGGATTAACTTTTTTTGCTCAAGCATTTCCTCTACTACTTTTTTCATATCATCACGCATGCTAGTTACTGTTTGGTTGTCGTGTCTTGTTGGCATGCTGGCCACTGTTTCATGATACCTTCGCCTTTGAGGACTCCCGGCCCTGTCCTCCATTCTTGGGTGTTTGTTCCTTCGAGGCACGGTGTGAGCGTTCTTTCTTGGTGGCGGTGATTTGGACCTATTCTCTCATCGAGGAGTGGGTCAGGAATGAGAATCGGGAGTAGCTTCTCGATAGGAATCAACTCCTATTTCGGGCTGAGGCTCAAGCGGTGGCATAAACTTTCTCAAGGAATCAGGCAACGTCCCCACAGGCATCATACCTTGGAGTATACTGGCCATGTCTCGAAGTGCCTGCATACCTTCAATATGCTGCTGTCTCAATGCTTCATACTCTTCCCACGGGATCGTACTTGGTGGTTGTCGTGAGGTTCTAGCTTGATCAGCAGGAATTAGCCCTGAGTCGATTTTAAGTGGAGGTGGGACTAATTGGTCCCCCATATGCTGGCTCGGGGAAATGGAGCGATCACCTCCTCGGGGTTGAGCATTATGAGGGGGCAGAGGTGCTCCTTGTGGGTGAAGACCGGAAATAATGGGGGGTGCTCCCTATTGTTGAGAATTTCATGGTGGTATGGGTGTTTCTACGCCTTAAGAGAGAGTTCCTCGATGTCCACGGGTGTTTGCCATTCTTAAGTTACTTTTTGTCTTGCGTTTCTCACAGGCGGCGCCAATTGTTATTGCCAAAATATAACAATCTATTTTTAATTGCAGACAGACACAAGAGTCTTGGGAGTCGTGTCTTTACTGATGAGAATCTTGACGAGCAATTGGATCTGGTAGAGGTCTAGATCTGATAATCCAATAGAGCTAATGGTCTGATAAGGCTAATGATCTGGTGGGCTGATGATCTGGTGGCCCGAAATGATCTGGTGGCCTAAAATGACCGAGTGACCTGAGGGTGACGAGTGGCCTTACTGACCGAGTGACCTGAGGGTGACGAGTGGCCAAGATGACCAAGTGATCTGAGGCCTTGGTGATCGAGTGACCTGAGGATGACGAGTGGCCTCGCTGACTGAGTGACTTGAGGGCGACGAGTGGCCTTGATGACCGAGTGACCTGAGGGCAACGAGTGGCCTTGATGACCGAGTGACCTGAGGGCAATGAGTGACCTACAAAACGAGAGCACCGTTAGGACGCGGGTGGGGGTCCCTGATCGTGCTGTCGAACACCGATAGATTAGATGAATAATGATTTGAATTTGCAATAAGGGTGCAACCCAAAGTCGTCTCCCAACGAACCTCAAACGGATCTGTCAAAACAAGATTAAACGAGGGGGGGTTGTGATGAAAACTGGAATTAAAAACGTTCAAGAATGAAACAAAGATGAACTAAAACGTAACCCGCTACAAACCCTACCTTCTTACCACGGTAATCCTTGTCTCACTTATAAAAACAATCTATTTGGTTTGATTTTCTTTTGATTTGAAAAACTCTTCTACAACCGTAAAAGATTAAATCAAATCGAGCAATTGCTCATAGAAATATATCGTTTCGTTTCTTTCTAATCAAAGCCTCAACCGAGTACATCAATTAAACCCATCCAAAGATCATGCATTTATTCACACAATCTCATAAAAGAAACATACATAAACTTAGAGAAGGAAAAGAAACAAAATCATCCATAAAAACATGAAAATCGAGTTCCAAACCGGATTCAACAATATGACCGAGACTCAAACCGGGCAAGGGGTACGAGAATGTAGCGAATCACAAGAAAATTATCCTTGGTTGAAATCGTGAGAATCCTCCCCAAAATCGGCCACCCCCAAAATCAGCCACTTAATGTGCTTAAATAGAGCTTAGGGAGGAAACCCTAAGTTACTGCAACTTCACAGCCGATTTTGAATAGTATAACGTGCATTCTGGGATATGGCCCCTTCATCAAAATTGTATATCAGGAAGAGTAGATGAATTTGGGCTTTTAAATCACTTGATTTGGATATCGGACGCCCAAGTTATGGCCTTTTAAAGATTCAGCATCTGTGTAGCTTTCCTAATTTGACCCGACTTTCTGGTCCCGACTTTGAAGCGATGTTTGGAGGCCCAAAAGAACTTGGATTTGGACCTACCATACCATTCCAGAAAGCCCAAGAAGTCCTCTACAATATCTCTGAAGATATTATTCACGTTCTGGGATTGTAACTTGGCGAAAAACTTGAAAGAAGCATAGAAGGTCAAATCTGTCAGCACACTTTTGCTTCTTTGTCTCCAATCTCCTTGTTTCCCTTTATTGCCATCAAAATTCCTCATGACCCAGGAAGCTCAAATCTGTCCAAAATAAGATAAAACAGTGTGAAGCTCAATTCCTATAAAATAAAATAAAACAAAATCAAGATGAATAAAATGACACAACTAACGTGCAAAAAGACTAAATATGAGGGCTAAATAATATGAAAATATGTGCTCTATCAGTCCCCGCACAAACCCTCCGATGCTTAAGTCATATCTCGAGAAAAAAATGAGAAAATTGTATTTCAATTACTCAAAATTGCGTACCTTGTGTGGAAGAGGGGTCCTTGTATTTATAGCGGAGGGTGAGGGAGGCCTCGCGTTATTCTCAGTGAAAATCTCACGGCCCATTCCGAAGATCTCGTGGCCCATTCTAAGGATTCTGGAGGTCATTCGGCTGATGAGAGAGGGGCCACTCGGTTGGATCATTCGGATCGTCAAAGAATGGCAACCCCGGAGGGTCACTCGATATGACTGAGTGACCCCCTACTCGATTGCTCCCCTAAGTGGGATCTCTCGGCCTAACTGAGTGGACCCCACTCGGCTAGGCCGAGTTAGGGACGAGGGGCCACTCGGCCCAACCGAGTGGCCCTCCACTCGACACAACTGAGTGGACCCCCACTCGGTTGTGCCGAGCAAGGGTTTGGCCACTCGGCTAACTGAGTGGCACCCCATTCGGTTATGCCAGGTAGGGGTGTCCGCACCCACTCGGCTATGCCGAGTGGGTCTTCCTCGACTCCCTACCTTCGTTTTATCCTTACGAATTGGGGCTCACACTTGATCAGATATCCGCTTCGCCTTCCCGGGTAAATCAACATTAAATATTTACAAAAATTATGATGATAGTTATTAATTTTAAACTTTTAAAATAAGAAAATAATATAATATATAATGACATTCAAATAGTTAAATTTTAACTAAATAATATACTTTCCAAAAAATAAATAAAAATCTTAGGAATGAAAATAGAAAATACAGTTCTGAGCAACTGCATAAATAAACATATTTTCTTTTTTCTATTTTTTATTTTGGAAAACAGAAAATGGAGAAGAAAATAGAAAATAAAAATTATTTTCTATAACTAAAAATAACTTGAGTAAGCTTTAGCGAACAAAATTTGTCTCTAAATAGTGTTTGCTAGTGAAAATGACTAAACAAGAATAAAGAATTGAACTTTCTTGGATTTTTGTGTGTATTGAGTTGGTTTTTGCATATTTAGCTCCTACCAGAAACAAATCACTCGCTCATTGATGACTGCCTTTCCATTCCTCTATACTTGACTTTTGACACATCCTAACTAATATTTGCGGCATTTACTCCCGCTAGCATTTTACCCGCTGCGGAATTTTGTAATAATAATATAATTATATTTATAATTTAAATATTAAATCTATTAATCTAAATGATATTTTTTAAATAATTGTATATTATAAAAATTTAAATTTTATTAAACTTTAACTTATCTTAAGACAATAGATATTTTTAAAAAATTATATTTCTAAATTACATGTGAAAGTAGCAATGTAGCATCCCAAAATTTGAAAACAAGTAAAAATAGTTAATTTGGGTGTTTGAGCATATTTTAGAATATTTGAAAATCTTTGAGAAAATATTTATTTATGAAATTTTAAAAAAATAGAAAATTAAGGTGATTAATTAAATTAATTAAAAGTATTTATGAAAATAATAAAATATAATAATAATAATAATAATAATAATAAATGAGTTAATCAAATGAAATGAAACGAAATTAATTAATTAACATATATATATTTTTGTATGTGTGTATGCATGGCTACTTCCAAAGCCATTCCTTTTTGTGGCCTATAGGCCACTGAATTTTCCTCCAAAAACTGGAGTCTTGGGCAGCAAGTTTAAGCCATTAAAAGGCTCATAAATTAAGGCAATCTGGGAGAGAAGCACGAAGGAAGAAATTGGAGAGAAGAATTGGGGAGAAAGAGGAGGCGCGCGCGGCAGCTAGATAAAAGTGAGGAAAATGAGAGAAAATTTTAGGATATTTAGCGTTTAAAGTGATTAGATAAGTGGGTAATATTAGTATAAATATTATATGTTTAAATTATGTATTTTTTATAGTTCGATTATGTGTATTATGCCGTAGATATAATTAATTTGAGCTATAATCTGGTTATCTCCTATAGAATATTTTACTTCGCATCGAGAGCACAAAAGAGGCAAGAATCGGCCAAATAAAGATAAGCTCCTAACCCTCTTCTCATGTTCTTCATTTCCTACGAGAGTTTTCGTTATTTTTCATATTTTAAACCCTCCTTCACTGCGATTCGGTTCCACGTATTAATAATAATAATCCGCGTGGTAACCATCTTATGACTTATATTTTATTAATAGGTTTATTGTTAATGGAATGAGCTAAACAGTAATGTCTTGGTGTCTTTCATTTTGACCGTCACGGAGCTTCGTACCACTCTGCTTTTCTTGGGAATAATGCCGAACCCGTTGGGGCTAGGTTCTTAGAAAATGGATGTGGTCAAGATCATGAGATTATGTTAATAGTTTGTTATGAATGTGAAAATGGTTTCCTGTGTATGAGAAGAGAAGAAAACGTGAATGACATAATGGTGTCTATGTTGTTATGGATAAAGTGCGAGAAATGTTGAGTTTAAGAGACTGAGTTTAATGTTGTCTATGTGTGTCTTAACGATATAGGGTACAAAGCCACTGACTATCGACCGTAGGTCGTGGTAGTTGATGGCTGGATGTACGGGCGCCAGTCATCGGTTGTTACAATAAGCACTAGACGGGCCAGAAGAGCTGGTACTGTCGGATTCCCGCCTTAGCTCGTGCATATCATGATATGTGTGCTACATAGAGCTTGGGTTGCATTCACTGTTAGGACATGCTTTGTGCATGACGGGATGTATGAGCATTTGCATGACCCGGTCGGTCCAAGAGCCAACTTGGGTTCCCTAGGTGAGCTGGTGCATTTAGAGCATATTGCATGTGTGTATTCCTATGTGGGCGTAGCATGGCCTGATGCTTGGTTTATGAGGGCCTTGTCATCACATTAACGCTACAAAAGCCTTTGCATTTCTTATTTGTTGCACAGCATGGTGAGAATGTGCGGTTTTAAATGTTGAGTATGGGTGGTGGATGTGGCCACGATAAGACCGGGGGTTAGAGTCCCACGACGGCGTGGTCCACAGAAAGACCGAGGGTTAGAGTCCTACGGCAACAACAAGACCGGGGGTTAGAGTCCCACGACAACGGCAAGATAAGACGATAGTGACAGGGAAATGGACATGTAAGGGAAATGGAATGGTAGCCTATAGAAGGCTGCCAACAGGTATGATTGATATTTCACTCTTAGTAATAAAATAGTTTTGATAATGACTATATGAAAATCAATTTCTACTATATGGATTATATGAATGAGAAAATGTATTTTTAGTATATAAGTCTTAAAGCAAGATATGAAATATTGAGTATGGATGTAAGAATGATTTGTTGATTTGTTTCAAATTATACTTTTGATAATCTCAACTTGCTTCCAAGATAATGAAAATGAGTTTTTAAAAGAATCAAATAAGGATGTATTAAAAATTCAAGATTTTGAAAAGGATAGTCGACTATCAGGTTCATTCTGTTGACTATGCCTTGAAATAGTCGACTATTTTGATTGTTCTGTCGACTATTCAAGCATCTGTTGACTATTGTAGCATCTGTCGGCTATCGAGTAAAGATAGTCGACTATGCCTTCTGATCTGTCGACTATTTTTGTTCTTGAAATTCAAAAATTTCTTCATATTTCAGCCTCTGCCAACTATTCAAGTGTGTCTGTTGACTATTGGATTTTTGTATTAGAAATAGTCGACTATCAGTATATGTCTGTTGACTATTCTTAATTTTACTTGTAAAAATAGTCGACTAATCTTTTTCTCTGTCGACTATTGTGTTTCACAGATTTTATAACGGCTAGTTTTTGGTGCATTAAATGCTCGCCAACCACCCACAACGGTCCAAAATTCAAATATACCCACCATCAACTATAAATAGGTGGTTGAAGATGCATTAAAGGCTGCTGGAAAACCATTGAATATCTTGAACGATCGTGCCTTCACTGTTACATCGAATTTCATCCTTTTTCTCTCTGTACTCTCATTTAAGAGGCTTTGATATATACTGTTCTATTACTTTTAGGCCTCGTTTATTTATTTAAAGAGAGAAAATTGTAACTAAGAGTTGTACTCTTAGATTCTCTACTTCATTGTTTGTATTTCTTCCTAGTAGTAGCTAGAAGGCCCATTAAATTGGGAGATTGTACATTGCCTAGTCAAGGACTAGAGGACCTGCTCATATTGAGTAGGGGGTTGATAGTGATATTGGTTTTAAAATCCTTAGTGGATAACTAAGGTAGTGGATTAAGCTTGGAAGGCTGAACCACTATAAATCTATCTTCACTACTCTTTATACTTTCTCTTTTAAGTTTGCATCGATGCACTTTTGACTTTGTGTAATCATCAATAAGACCACATAATTATTAAAGTTTTTTTTTACTTTTCAAAAGAATTTTTTTTATATACCAATTCACCCCCCCTCTTGGTGGATACCACATCAGCTCAATTCTATCATGTATGTGAGACTTGGGCGCTAGTGTAAGGCCCCCACCTAGGTCCCCAAAGAACCAGAGTGGGTGCCCTACTAAAATAAAGACAACCTGATCTGAAAGAACCTGTCATGCATGCCACTGATAAATACCAAGAGAAAAATGATAGAGAAAACTTGCCATCCCGGCATATATAACAAAACCTCAATCGCTATACATCAACTAACTTCTAGGCTTACATAGTCCAGGCATGCATAACAAACATCTCTGGCACACCGCCCAAAAAATAAACATAAACCATACAGGCCCAAATAAACTAAAGAAAATACAGTCTGAAAGCGACAAAATGCATAAAAAGAAATCCCCAGGCTTACAACTGTTAGGTCTGCATGGCTCTGTACACTATCTAACTCAGAAGTCGGGACCCACTAGACTCGTCCATGACCGGGTCCTTGCCTTTACCTGGAATGAAGAGAAACAAGGTGAGTCCAAATGACTCAGCAAGCTCATAAAGAAAGGAAGGCGCAAAGAATAGGCACTATGAGTACAACTGCCTTTCAAGTACATAACAAACTAAAACTCATGCATAACATGCCATGTAAGCTTATAAAATGAAGCAGGTATCAACTGAAAAGTAACAATGCTCACATACTGGATCTTGGGGCCCAAATAAAAAATACACTAGCACCCAAGTCCTGATAACAAACCCGTTACTGCCATGAAGGCAACTGTCTCTGAACTACGAGCCAAAGCTCGCTCGAGTGGGAGAGACCACACTCGCTGGCACGCCTAAGCGTCCAAAATAAAAATTGGGCATGTCGAGGTGTCTCTAATAACACTACAAGAAAATAGTAATTTAGAGACGGATTTTTGAGACATATTTTTCCGTCTCAAATAGAGATCGATTTTGAGACCGATTTAGAGACGGAAAATTTTTGAGACGGATTTAGAGACGGAAAAAATTCGTCTTTAATTTGAGACGGATTTACAGACAAAAAAAATTCCGTCTCTATTTTGAGATAGATTTAGAGACAAAAATAAATCAATCTCAAATTAAAGACAGATTTAGAGACGAAAAAAATCTATCTCTAAAATTTCAGATAGATTTTTTTCCATCTCTAATTAGAGATGAATTTTTTTGCATCTCTAAATCCGTCTTTAATTTGAGATGAAAAAAAATCCGTCTCAAATTTCAGAGACGGATATTTTTTCGTCTCTAAATCCGTTACTAATTAGAGACGGAAAAAATCCGTCTCTAATTAGAGATGTAAAAACCGTCCAAAGTGGCTCGAATTTGATTTAGTGTAATTAGAGACGGATTTTTTCCATCTCTAAATCCGTCTCTAATTGGAAATTAAATATAATTATTTAATTTAAAGTCTATTGAAAGTTTATTTAAATATATAAATAATAAAAAAATATATTAAAAAATGTAAACTAAATATAAAATTTTATAAAACACACACTCCATTTTAATTAGTAATTAATATTAATAATATATACATTACATTTTAATATTATAAAACTCTATTAATAAAATATATACTAAACATACATTACATTTTAAATTTCACCGGACGTAAAATGGGAGAATCAAATATTAAAAAATAATTAAATTGAAAGTTAATTAATCTAAAATTTAAGATGATTAATTAATTAAAAACACTTTTAAATCAATTCAAAAAAATGTTAAATAAAAAAATTATAGACATTCAATAATAAATATATAAATAATTTTCTAATATGAATCAACACAAAAAAAAAAAAAAAAATGGTACTACCTATGCGACTCGTGTCACATTCAGTAAATGTTCAACTAACATTTATTCATATATCTATTATATTCATCTCATGAATATTGGCATGTGATTTATTATTCTTTAATATAAATATTTCATACTAATTAAAAGTAGCAGTTCATGTATTAGTTTATAATTAATTTATCATATTTTTCTTCTGAGAAATGTAAGAACTGTCCATTTATTTAAGGATGATAGGTTAAAGACATGTTCAATTGGCCCTTATAGATTTCAACAATGCCAATCACAGTAAGGTAGTGAACACATTTACTACAAAAATTTAGACTTATTCTTACAAACTAATTTGTCACAATAGGTATGAAAATTTTGACAACATACTTATTGTAATGAAATGACACTACAATAAAGCAATAGTTTAGAGACGGATTTTTGAAACGAAATTTTTTGAGACAAATTTAGAGACGGAATATATGGGAGAAAATCCATCTCTAAATAATAATAATAATAATAATAATAATAATAATAATAATAATAATAATAATAATATCTATATTAAAAAAAGAGATATATATATACACATATATCTATATTAAAAAAAAAAAGAAGTCAGGCGGATCGGGTCAGATCTGCCTACTAAAGGGGAAGGTCCCTTGCCAATCAGCCCAAATATAAATAGGATGGGGTCGATAGTGGGAGACGAAAGTTTCCCCACCAATTTTGTTCTCTCTTTCTCTCAATTTTATCTCAAGAACACCTTTCTAAATCATCGCTTTATGCCATGTATCTAGCCGTTCGATCGTCGATCCAACAACGTTTTAATTATGAAAGTGAACTCGATGTACAAGTAGGTAAGTCTTTTAGTTTCATCAACACATTTTTTTCAGTATATATCCATGATATATATAATTATATGTGGGATTTGGGTATTTGGCCAGAAGTTTAAACATAGATCTACAGAGATCCAACCGTTGAATTTTGTTTATTTTTGGGTATGTTGGTCGATAGCGGTAAGGGTATCGGGTGTATGATTTATTTAATTATTTTTATCTTTTTTGTTTTGTTAATTGAGTATGTTGGTAGGAGAATGAATGGTATTGAAACTCAAAGACACGAGCGTTTTCATGGAAATAATGTCGCTGGCAACACATTATCAAATTTAAGTCATAATTTAGATACTAACTCAAAATTAGATTCCTAATTCTAAAAGTAAAATAATTTATTATTGTACTATTATAAAGTTTATTGACTAATATGATTCAAGATTAAATATTTATTTGATTACTTTTCAAGTATTATGACACTCCCAAACTTAAAATATAATAAAATATTTGATAATTTATTTTTTATTTATTTACATAATAATTTATTTGACATTTTATTTTTTATTTTTTTATTAACTCGACAATCAATTTGGACAACTAATTTTGATGTTATCATTGAGATTTTTACAGCTAAAAAATATAAATGGTAAATATATACATAAATGTGAAAATATTAAAGTAATATTTGATATACAAGAAAGGATAATAATAGAAAAGCACATATACAAATGAGAATGTAAAAAGCCACTTTTGTATAATTTATTATTAAAAAGTATATCTAATAATAAATTTTGTTATTTTTTTATAAAAATTATAATTTTTTAATATTTTATAAACCAAGTTGTGTGACACAATACTTAAAAAAATTATTAAAAATTTAATTAATAATTAATTATTTTTTAAAAAAATTCAAATCCCCAAATCCTTCTTTCCCTCTCTCATTCCCTCTTTCCCTTAAATCCCTAACTCCCCCATCTCTTTCTCTTTGAACTCACGCCCGACACCTTCGCCTCTGCCTCTGCCTCTGCCTCTGCCTTCGTCTCCTGCCTTTGGTCGACGCCGCCGCCTTCGTCTCCCACCTTGGGTCGTCGTCACCGCCTCCTGATCCACCTCTAGTCATCATCGTCGCTGCCTCAAGGTCTGGTTCTTCCACTGCTCATTTCGATTTCCCTATTTGCGAAAAGAAACCCTAAGGCTAAAATCCCCCCCTTTCTCTCTCACGCTTCCCCCGCTCGCTCTATCTCTCTCTCTCTCTCACACTCTCTGAACTTCCACTTTCGCCTCCGCCGGTCCCAGCCTCCACTTCAGCCTTCGATCGTCATCGTCGTCGCAGCCTCTATTTCGGCCTCCGCCTCTGCCAGTCGCAGTGCCGTAGCCTCTACTTCAACCTCTAGTAAGTTTTTTTGTTGATTCGTATATTTTTCTGCTGCTTCTTGTTGGTATACATACTTTATGAATACACACTTCAGCCTCGGGTGTTTGCTGCTGCTTCTTGTTGGCATATATCTTTTGGAATATGCACAAAAGATATATGCCCAAATTATAGTTAATTAAGCTTGTACAAATAGTTAATAACTATTTGTGAACAAATTGTGATAAATGATGCTAGCCACTCCTTTTAATCACATATCATCATCCTTTCCACATGATTTCTTCCCTGTCAAATGGTCTCGCCTAGTTCTTATCATTATACCAAAACTTGTAATTATAAAAGTGACATGTGTGGTTGTTAAGGGGGAAGTATACAATTTTAAAATTTTGAGCATCGTTGCTCTTTACTTTTTTTGCTGTTCTTTCGACAAGTTTGGATAAATTTAACTTAAATATTAGAACGCATTAATTATTAGCTAGGCATTATGAAATATGACTTTCTATTTTAATCGTAAGTAATTTGGACAATAAGAAGCAACACCAGACATCAAAATTTAGCATTTAAGTCTAATAAGGTCCTACAGTTGAGCAACAACATATTTGATGTTGTATACAAGCAACAATTACTCTCTCAAATGAGGGTGGGTTCGTGGGTTCTTAGCTCCTACTAGTAATGCAAGTTAAATATGAGCTGTAACTTATTCCGGAATGAAAGGGTCCAAGCATTTCTGGTACAGAAAATAATCAATTTTTGACCAAAACGATATACCTACTGCTTTCCTTGCGACTTTTTACCAAATCAATCCCAATCCCATAGTCAATGGCATGCACACTATTTTTTTACTTTATTCTTCTTCCTTTTAGCCTCCAAAGCCAATGATTCCTGTCAACTGCACCAACCCAAATATATAAACTACTGTTCCCACCATTGATGCATGGGACATTCCAGTTCTATGAGTAAATATATAAAATATTTTTTTATGGGGATAAAATTCAAGTTAGCAAATCTAGATTTGATAGAGAAGTTTAAGAAAATTAAGTTAGAAGAGTTAGTCTAAATTTGAAATAAACTTAAAGACCCGATCCTAAAGTTATTTAAGTCAAGAAGGCAAAAGGGATCCTAAAGTTAAATTAATTTGGAAGTAAAAAACTTCCAAATTATAGGTTGCATTTGCAGTGAGGGAAGGCCCAAATTGGGCCCATAAAATCTCTTGGGCCAAAAAATGTTATGGGCTTTGGCATGAATATAAAGCTTGCTCCCTAGTGGGATTACTCCTTCCACACAAATCACATCACATCATCCACAATTAGAGAAATAAGTAGAAAAATTATGTTATAATCTATTATTAAATCAATTAATGATACATCTTATACAAATCTCCTAGTGATGCAGGAGCATATTCTTTATTTATTAGTTTTTTTATTTTTTTATTTGTTAAGAGTGGCAGATATAGAATCCTTTACCAATATCCTACCATCATATAATCTTATATCTATATATATAAAAGATTTTGATTTTAATTTAAAATTTTATTTAATTTTACAGTTTGTTAAAAGGGTTACAAATAAAAATCACAGATGCTATTGATTTGATTATAAAAAGTTATAATTCTGTAGTTACTATTATAGATATAGTTTCAAATATAGAACCACAATTACAATTAAACATTATTTTAAAAATTATAGTTAAAGTCCATTTGTGCCTATTAAAATCATAATTGTGTAGTTACAATTATCCTACCATCTTGCCTTTCCTATTCTTTTGTTGTACATGCATTAGAACCACTAAACATGTCTATGATTGGCTTTCTGCTAAAAACATCTTTGTTAAGCATAATTGCTTTTTCATTTCCTTTTAATTTTCTGGGATTGCTTGGGGTTTTTCACTTGCTAGCTATTAATTTGTGTTCCAGAATTATTGTCCTTGCCAGTGGTCACTTGCTTTGCTAGCTATGAATTTGGTTTTTCACTTGCTTTTAATTATGGTTTAAGAAATTATCAAATCACCATTAAAAATATAATTGATCTTGTCTACCAAAATCAATTTATTCACCTATTTAATATCTGTAACAAAATCAAATTTATTTCAATTTAATCATTATCGTATTTGATGACAACCCAAAAATGTAATTGATCTTGCATTTTCAATTGTTATTTGTGCGAATGATCTATCATTGTGAACATGTTGGTAATTCTCTATAAGATGAATTTTTTTGTGATTTTAAACAATTTTACAGGAGGTGTAGTCCGGTCAGAGGGGAGATTTTGCTGGACTTTAAAAAGAAGTAATATTAAATAAAGAATATAATTAATTAAATAATTTTTAGCAATTTAGTTAGATTTGTTGGAAGTTAGCCTTAGATTCCCATTCGGTGACTTCCTCGATGGAGCGAGAAGGTCATTGAATTGTCTAGTTGGATAGTCTGAAAATTAGATGTCGTGTTGTGTGCCTGGCGAATACGCATTAATTTGCTCATGCATGATATATAAATTCGGTAGCATCTCACGTTGTTCTCCGGTTGCATATAGGAATATGTTCTGATTCATACGATTGACTCAAATTGAGTGTAACTCGTATGAATCGACACATAATCCTTATCGTGCATCTGGAGAACTGCGTTGAGATGCTGCCAAAATTTCGTACCGTGAGTAAATGACTTTGCTAATGGTTATATCATGACTCATTTTCGGATGGGATAGGTCCCAACCTTCAAATTTTAAGGAGGAGTTATAATTAGTGGTTCAGTGGAAAAAGAGTAAAAAAACTCAAATAAAAAAACTATTGTAATTATCCTTGTATATGTATGGCTAAGGGGCTATTATATATATTAACCATAAGGGGTTGAGAGTTTTGATGTGTGCTAAGAATTGATGCGAATCTATTGCAGATTATGGACGTACATGAGCAACGAGCATGGATGTATAACAGAGTGGAACCTAATCGTCGAGGGATAACAAATGAGTTCATATGTGGAGTTGAGAGTTTCATACATTATGTATGTGCTCAACCACAGTTCACACGGGATGATGAGACCTTAAGGTGTCCGTGTGTTAAGTGTCGATGTAGAAAATTTCTGAGTGTGGATGATGTGAAGTTGCATCTTTATCAAAAGGGATTCATGGCCCATTACTATTACTGGACATGCCATGGGGAAGAGGAGCCTCCCATGGAATCCTAGGTCCAAACGAATGCTGGTGCATATAATGAAGCACAAAGGGTTTACGAGGATAATCCAAATGCATATGATGCAATAGCGATGGATGGTGCAGGTCTTTCTGTTAGAGCCCATACATTGGAGAACGAAGAAGAAGAATCCAATGTAGATGCACAAGACTTCTATGAAATGTTGGATAATGCAAGAACACCTATATGTGATGGTTACGCTACTTACACCGAACTTTCTACAGCGATGAGGATGCTTAGCATTAAGGCTGATTTCAACTTACCTGAGCAATGCTATAATGCTTGGGTGCAACTAATAAATGAGTTGATGCCCGAAGGCAACCGGATGTCCAAGGACTTTTACAAGATAAAGAAGATGGTTTCTAAGTTGGGCCTTGGGTTCCAAAAAATTGATTGTTGTGTTAATATGTGTATACTCTATTTTAAAGATGATACTAATGCAACCGAGTGCAAGTTTTGTCATGCCCCATGATATACAAGCCGCAAGGTAGGTCTTGGGAGGCGAAAGGATCTTCCAATTAAATGGATGTGGTATTTACCTATAACATTTAGGCTCCAGAGGCTTTACGCGTTAAAGACAACAGCTGGGGAGATGAGATGGCACTATGAAAACCCATGGGAGCCTGGTGTGTTATCCCACCCATCTGATGGAGAAGCATGGAAGCACTTCGATAATATGCATCCTGATTTTGCTTGTGAACCATGCAATGTCAGGCTTGGGCTGTGTGCTGATGGCTTCACACCGTATGGTCAATCTGGGAAAACCTATACATGTTGGCCTGTGATTGTCACTCCTTATAATCTTCCTCCATGGATGTGCATGCAACAAGAGTATTTGTTTTTTACAATAATCATCCCTGGTCCTCACAATCCGAAATCCAAAATAGATGTGTTCCTACAACCTCTCATAGACGAATTGAAAATGTTATGGGATATTGGCGTGCCAACATACGCTATTTCACTAAAACAAAACTTTCAAATGAGGGTTTCACATATGTGGACTATTAATGACTTCCCAGCCTATGGTATCAGGTTGGATGAATGCGAGCAAGTTAGCATGCTCGTATTGCATGGAGAATTCAAAAGCATTCACGCTGAAGCATGGTCGGAAGACATCATTTTTTGATTGTCATCGAATGTTTTTACCCATGAATCACCCATTTCTAAGGAACCGAGATGCTTTTGTTAAGAATAAGATTGAGAAGGGTGGGCCTCCACCACAGTTGAGTAGTGATGGAATATGGGGTTGAGTTTGGGCGTTGCCAGAAATAACCGAAATAGGTCTAATTCGCACGCAAGGCTACGGGATAGACCACAATTGGACAAGAAAAAGTATTTTTTAGGAGTTACCATATTGGAAAACAAATCTCATTCGCCACAATTTGGATGTAATGCATATTGAAAAGAACGTATTTGATAATGTTTTTAACACTGTGATGGATGTGAAGGAAAAAAAAAGGACAACATTAAGGCTAGGATGAACATAAAAGAGTATTATCGACGTAGAGAACTTGAGTTAATGGCACAAGGTAATGGCAAGTACTTAAAGCCAAAGGCTCGGTATGCTCTCAATGTGGAATAAAGGAGAGTAGTGTGCGAATGGGTATGTGAATTAAAACTTCCTGATGGATATGCATCTGATTTGGGTCGTTGTGTTGACATGCGAGAAGCAAAGTTGCATGGCATGAAAAGCCATGATTGTCATGTTTTCATGGAACACCTCCTCCCAATTACACTGAGGGCACTTCCAAACCCTATATGGAAGCCTCTAGCAGAGTTGAGTCAATTCTTTAGGGAATTGTGTTCTTCAAGTCTCAGGGTAGATAAGACAGAAATAATGGAGGAAAATATTAAGGTAATCATTTGCAAGATGGAGCAAAATTTTCCACCTGGGTTCTTTAACTCAATAGAGCACTTGCCTATACATTTAGCTTATGAGGCACGTGTTGGCGGCCCAGTGCACTATCGTTGGATGTATCCATTTGAGAGGTAATTATAATTGAAACATTACACAATATCCTTTGTTATGTAATCTAGAAACTTGAGTTAATATATTTTTGTTACCCAATAGGTTTTTGCACACATTAAAGCGTAAAGTTAAAAATAAGGCACGTGTGGAGGGCTCCATTTACGAGGCATACATCACAGAGGAAACCTCCACTTTTTGTTTGCATTATTTTGGACCTGATGTACAATCAAGAATCAGACGAGGTCCACGGAATGATTATGGTGTTGACTTATTGCCAGATCAATCAACTTTTTCCATCTTCAATCAATCTGGTCGACTATTAAGTGCATATAAAGATCGATTATTGGATGATCGAGAAATAGACCGTGCCACATTGTATGTTCTTCTAAATTGTGATGAGGTCCAATCATACATTAAGTAAGTAATCACTCATATCTTTGGTATTATCAACTTTAGGTTTCTTATTTGCATATATGATTAACATGGCCTATATAAATGCAGTTTATTTGTGGACTCTATTAAAGCAGATGCACCACATATGACTGAAATTGATGTAGATAAGAGGATAGAGGTTGATTTCCCGAAATAGTTTAAGGAATATGTAAGTCTATCTTAAATTATGGAAATTATTATTGTGACAAATATACGAATTATGTCATGTATTTCATGTGCATAGGTGCATGATCCAACGAATGAGATTAATGACCAACAAATACGTGACATGTCATGGGGGCCCTTGAGAATGGTGCGCACATGGCCTATGTACATCATAAATGAGTATAAGTTTCACACAGATTCATGGAGTCAAGGCAAATCAATAAGAAACAGCGGCATTTGCACTAGAGGGTCAGTATACAGGCAACCTGAAGATGATTATTATGGTATACTTCAAGAGGTAATCCAATTAGAATACCCGGGATTACCAATCAAACAAGTGGTGCTATTTAATTGCACATGGTTTAACCCGACCCCTAGACGTGGGACTCGAATACATGATCAATATGGAATAGTTGAGGTCCGAGCTAACAGGAGGTACAATCGGTATGATCCTTTTATACTTGCCTCTCAAGCGCATTAGGTTTATTATGCTCCGTATCCATCTCGACAATGAAATTTGATAGACTGGTGGGTGGTTATTTGAGCTAAGGCTAGGAGCACAGTTCACGCCCCAACTATCGAGAGACCAAGGGATGCATATCAAGCAGATGAGGAAATACGAGTGCAGCCGGCTGTAATTGGAAATGAACAAGTCAACACCCTTATAGATGAAGTTGGTGAATTTGAATGGGTGGATGAGCATTCATTTGATCAGAACCTTGTTGCGGGTGATGAGGAGGTAGACGCTGAAGAAGTCGAAGATGAGGATGAAGATGAGGATGAAGATGAGCAGTCAGACGACACTGAATAGCTACATAAGTGATAGTGAACAACTACAATCTTATCCTTACATTTAATCTGTTAGTTTAAAAACACAATTTGAAACACGAATTCATGAATATAACATAAACCATTGATTTATATGATAAATCATATTTTATTTCGAAAGTATTTAAAAGTTGATCACAATCGGTATGATCCTTTTATAGATTAGAAAGTTTGATGTTGTGAGTTTCAATTTCAAACTATTAATATCTAACTAAGATATAAATAATGTTATTTGTGAACTCTTGAGGCTGATTAGGTACTTACATTGAAATATATATATATATGTATATATACATAATACTTGCTTATAATAATTTGCGGTCACTAGTTCTTCAATGTATATTTGGTAAAATTAAAAATATTTATAATAATTCATAAATCACATAGCCAACTAAACATACACCAACTAACTATAATGTTATGCTTACATTTAAGTTATTGGTTCAAAAACACAATTTTAAACATGGGTTCATGAATATAACATAAACCATTTTGTACATGATAAATCATATTTTATTGTGAAAGTATTTAAAAGTTGTCATCACATGCCTACTAACTATTTTCTTTATATGATAGGATATGCCACAAAGAACACCATATGGTCAGGGTATGCGACGTCGTCAGTTTAGAGAGAGTGCTGGCGATGACCACATTGGTACACTCTACACTCCATCTTTAAATTATTCATTACTTGCATGTTGAACCCCTCACAATTATTTATTTTTGTAGGAGGGCATTCATCTCTTTCTGATGTGAGAGTTGATTCCCCTAGCCCACATACACCTCACTCCTACACTGATAGGCCTTCTTCCACGCCCGCTGAGGTTGGGGGTTCATCAACGCCCCCTGCTCCCCCTCAAAACTGTATTATGATACGTCCTTTGGGTTCCTCGTAAGCATTCTTAATTTTATTAATCAATTTTTATTTGCACAAAGTTTTAATAGATGTTTTCACCAACTAATGTGTGTTTCAATAGGTTTGATAACATTTGGTGCAAACGAGATATAACACGAATAATTCAAAGTAAGTTTGAGAAGCCATACACAAGTTGGAAAAAAACAGACCCTGCTGTCAGGGATATGTGGTTTGGTGAATTCAAGGTAATGTGTTACTTTAGTATGTCTAAACTGTTTAAAGTTTTAGAAGCCATACTTGTTTTTTGCTTTTGACCTATTTTAACCCAATGAATAACTTTTTACCATATTTATGCCGTAGTAGTTTAACATTTAAGCACTAAACATATGTAAAATATGAGCTCTACAGATAGTGCTTTTTATTATCTATTCTTCATTATGCTGCACATTGGATCCAACCATTACATTGAATTGAATTGAATTGAATAGAACAACTTAGATTATTTATTACATAATTTTCACTAGTTTGAAATTATGAACAAAAATTACTCTTGTTGTTGTGTTTATGAACATTGGTTCCCATTGGTTTGCTATTGAAAGTGTGAAATAAGGGACCATGAAACAATGTTCTTCCTTTTCAACATGATACATATGTAAGGTTGTATTTCCATTACATCATATGTTAAATTTTGTTAATTATCTTTTATTTAATTGATAAGATTTTTTTCCTTTCTTTTACAAGTTAGTGCTTAACTATTTGGATTAAATTTTATGGGAATTGGGAAGCTCCAAGGCTAGGATATTTTTATAGCATGTATTACACAAGGAAAATCCTGATGTTGAAGCTCATGTTTTTGGGTTATTTGCGAATAATCTAATGTATTTAAGTTATTTATCAAATTTGCCTTTCTATTGCTATGCTTTCTTTTATGGTAAGTTCTCCATATTCATATTATTCCTTGGGTTTGTCCTGTTATTTGGAATTATGAAAAGTATTAAAAGCCTTCTGGCCAAAGAACAAATACATTCATAATGATGATTTCTTTTTTTATTCCTCTTTTTTCTTGTTTTCTGTGCATCTTTCTTAATTTGAGGCATAGAGCTAACCGCTCAAGTGGTTGTATTGAAAAAATGAAAATACACTCAAAAGACATTTGCCAAGTTTGATTCAAAAGAGCTGAAAACAACATTAGTTTTCTTCTGATTCTTGCTTAGGCAAAAGCAACTTCATTCGGTAAAAATATAATTGGATTACCTCAATGAGAATAAAAGAGGGTTTAGGTTTTAGCTGGAAAAGGGGGGATGGGTCCGAAGCGAAGCCAGTAAAGTCTGAGGCAATTTTATATATATGTTGGGTGGTTGCTCAGACTCAGAGTACCATTTCTAATCATCTTCGTCATCCACCTTTAATGGCATGCCTTCCTTCCCCTCTTTGTCCACGTCCACGTCTTCCTTTTTCCTTCCATGTATATTAGAAGTAAGTGAAATCCTTTATTGATTCATATACTTAAACATAATGTAATGATGTCATTAAAAAAGATGATAAACAAAGAACACAACAACACATGATTTCTTTAGATTCATCTAATGAAAAACCGTTTCATAACTAATGACTCATAATATTATTCTAATTAATGTCAATGCCCTGGCCCTAATGTAAACATGGCTCCAATATTTATATTTATAGGGATTTACACAAAAGAGTGCAAAAAGTTTTGAAAGTATGAAATAGCAATTTGTTTAAAATAAATTAAATATGTTAAAAGTAATATGATTGATTAAGAGGGTTTCTACAAGTGTGTACAGCTTATGTGGACAAGGGTTTTCACTCTTAGTTCGTTACTTTATTAAGCAAATATCAATTGCTATATTTTGCACCAAGTTAACACCCATCTCTAGATGAAAAAGTAGCAAATAGGAGTAGAACTATATTGTTATGGTGCAGAATTAAGTTTCCTGAAGTTAGTTTTTGAACATAAATCAGATTGCATATGACTATTGAAATTACATGAAGATGAAGATAAGCTCTGTATTGACTCTTGTAAGTTTTTAAATATACAGTCTCAATACCCAGCATTTTCATCTTCATGTAACTTCAAATCCATTACTTTGGTTTGTTTTTGTTTTGTGATTATAATGTTTTCCTTTTCACGTCCTTGCTGTGGATTGCTTATTACTAGTGAAACTACATAGACTGGAGAGACTGTAGGAGTATGGATTAGGATAGATGAATTTAACTTTTTATTTTGTTTAAATTTTGCTTTGCCTTACATTAAAGAAGAGTTGGTGTTGGGAGAGTGAATTGGAAAATCAAATAAGGATAAATTTTGAAAAGACAGCCTCTGATTGTTTGACCGACCTTTTGTTCAGTGTGAGGAGGGACTTGACCCAAAAACCATCTTGGATGTGTCCTGTTGTATTTGAAGCACTCAAGGAGTATTGGAATAGTCCAGAATTTAAGAACAAATCAAAAAAGGCAAAGAAAAATCGGTCCTCAGATGTTGGAGGTAGTAAGCATACTTGTGGTTCCATCCCTATGTCTGAACATAAGAAGAGACTAGTAATTTTTAAACTTTTTTATTATTTTCATTTTACTTAATTACTTAAGTATGGTTGCATTAACATTTTATTTTTTGCTTTTGCAGTCTAAGCTATTAGGTCGTCCACCTACACAGGCTGAGTTATTCATTGCGACGCACCAAAGAAAAGATTATTCAGGATTCGTTGACAGTAGATTCGAGGAAACTTATGTAAGTATATAACAATACTTGTGTATTATTATCCTTAATTGACCTTTTGATAGTACAACTTATTCCATGTATATACTTGCAGGATGACTTTTAGATGTGGCAAGCATCATCACAATCATCAGCAGTTGGCCCTACAGAAGATAGTGACGCTGCTGGACAGCCCTCGCAACCAGCTTTTGATGAGACATCATTATGATTGGAGGTTGCAGGTGGGAAAAAGAAGGGTCGTTTGTATGGCATGGGGTCTGAAGCACATGTCATCCCTGGTTCCTATAATGTGTTGTCGCCACCGCCACCGCCTCTACAGTCATCAATTTCACTCGCTGACCAAATTCAACAAGCTGTTAGCTATGCTATTAGCGTAGCTATAGAACCATTTAATAATCGTTTATCAACTATAGAAGAAAGATTTCATAACCCTTCTTCATCGTCGCCGCCCTCAAATCCCTCGGATCATTAGGAGGATCTATCATTGCCATGGATAGATATTATATTATATTATTTTTAATGTTCATGGACGATGTGTTTGACTAATATTGTATGGATTTCTTGTATGAATTTAATATTATATGGACTTCTTGTATGGATTTAATATTGTGTATATCAGGTTTATATATTTATGCATGATTTATATTTTGTATATCAGGTTTATATATAAAATTTTGTAAGAATATTAATTATTTTTTAACTAAATTTAAAATTGAGACGGATTTTGAGATGGAAAAATCCGTCTCAAAATCCGTCTCAAAATCCATCTCAAAATAATCGATAATTCAGGCTAAAAATCTATCTCAAAATTAAATGAAAATCCGTCTCAAAATTCCGTCTCTAAATCCGTCTTTAATTTTGTCTCAAAATAACATGAGAATCCGTCTCTAAATCCGTCTCTAATAGAGATAGAAATCCGTCTCTAAGTCCGTCTCTAAATCTGTCTCTAAATCCATCTCTAAAAGAGATATAAATCCCATCTCTAAATCTGTCTCTAAAAGAGATCTAAATCCATCTCTAAATCCTTCTCTAAATTCGTCTCTAAAAGAGATATAGATCCATCTCTAAATTTGTCTCAAATAGAGACGAAAAATTTTCGTCTCAAAATTCGTCCCTATAACCGTCTCTAAATTCGTCTCTACATCCGTCTCAAATGGAGACGGAAAATTTCCCTCTCAAAACTGGTCTCAAAATCAGTCTCTAATAGAGACATAAATCCGTCTCTAATTCCGTCTCAAAATCTGTCTCTACATCAGTCTCAAATGGAGATGGAAAATTTTCGTCTCAAAATCCGTCTCTAATAGAGACATAAATCCGTCTCTAAATTCGTCTCTAATTTCGTCTCAAATAGAGACAAAAATTTTCCGTCTCAAAATTCGTCTCTATAACTGTCTCTAAATCCGTCTCTACATCCATCTCAAATGGAGACGAAAAATTTTCGTCTCAAAATCCGTCTCAAATTTACCAACGGTAGTTTTCGCGACGACAAAAATCTGTCTCTAAATCCGTCACAAACGAAAATTCCATCTCTAAATCCGTCTCAAATTGATTGTTTTCTTGTAGTGTAACTCGGTTCGGGAAAGCCCGACACCGTACAACTGTATCTCAAAACTGGCGCTACGACTCATGCAAATGTAACACGTAAGGGGTGGCGTTGTAGATCGAACAGGATACAAAGCCCCCATAAGCCAAGCATCCTGCCAAGCCTCGCCCAACTAGTAAAACACATGCTCAATGTAAATGCTCGTGCTTAACAACTAATAAATAAATATTATGGTCGTGTGACAAGCACTCAAGATTAAATGGACAACCCCAAAATGCATAAACCCGACTCGAGCATACAAGACATGCGTTTAAAAATACTGTTGTATTTAACTAGTTGGAACAGGGAAAGCAGTGTTACAAGACATACTCCTATTCTCTATGGGCACTAGCTAGTGTTTAACCCAAATGTACTTATCTTCATTCCATTTAGAAGGTAGAGAGTGGACAAGCTCTCTAGAAGTGTAGCTAAGACAGGCTGGATACATTTACAGCCTCTATTGTCCTATTAAATTGTACCTTTATATAATTTAGTGAATTATGTTACACAATACATATTATTTACTAACGTTATTACTATTATTATTATTAAGAAAGAAAAATAATAATAGAAATAACATTACATGTTCTTTACTAATATTATCTATAATTATTATTATTTATTTAAATACCACAAATTATATTTATAGACTTTAAGCAACACTTACACATATATATGTATATATATATATATATATATATAAACACTTTATGTTCCCCAAAGCACAAGGAGGTGCCTACCACTTCCAAATTCCAACTTACATTACAATATTATATATATATATACACATACATACATACTTGGGTCACATTCCTTCTCCAACAAGAGCATCACCAGGCTAAAAATTTGTATAAACTATTATGCTAACAATAATAACTATTATTTACTACTAATAATCTTATCTTAACAATAACAATAACTATAACTATAACATAACAATATTAAAATAGAACAAAACTCTCCTAGTGAACACACCCATTAATCATCTTAAACTTCCCCCAGTGAGCACACACACAACAACTTCTTTAGCTTTAATAAGCACACACTCACAACACTCCAAAACACTCACTGCACCTATGAATATATTCACTTACACACAACGATGCACCCATACACACCTGCAAAATAAGCTTCTCGGCCAACACAGCTCACCCATGCACACAGCACTCCCGGCCCACAATCGCCCATACACATACACTGTGTATATACATATATATATATATATATATAAAGCACACAGCAACACATACGCTAACCTGCATATATATATACATATATATAAAAGCACTTCTTTACAAAACTCACCAACACATACAACTCAACACCCCTGCAACTTATATATACATATATATATATGTGTATATATTCACAAACAACCACTTAAAGCCTAGCTCACACTCTCACCGAAAGACAACAGTAGGTCAAGGAGAAGGAAAAAGGGAAGAAGGCTTGCCTGAACAGTTTGAACCAAAACAGAAGCACAACCACTCCCTCGAGCTCCCTTGCAACTTCTCTATTCCTTCTTCTTTGCTTGTTGCTCTTCTTATTCTTCTACACACTCAGCTGGTCACTCAACTCTCTCTCCCCTTCCATTATGTGGATCCAAGCCCAAGTTCTTTCTTATCGCACACCGTGAGCTTCCTCGGTCTGCTTAGGACCTCGAGTTACTTCAGTCCTCCACTAGTCGCTCTTGGGACCCAGACTGACGCGGTCCACTCAGGACCTCGAGTTATCTTGGTCCTCCACTAGCTGCGCTCAGGACCCAGACTGACGCGGTCCGCTCAGGACCTCGAGTTACCTCTGTCCTCTACTAGCTACGCTTAGGACCTAGACTGACGTAGTCCGCTCAGGACCTAGAGTTACCTCAGTTTTTCACTTGCCAAGCTCAGGACTCAGACCGATGCAGTTTTCTCAGGACCTGCTAGTGGAGGCCAAACCGACGTTATTCGCTCAGGACCTCGAGTTACCTTGGTCCTTTACTAACCGTGCTCGGGACTAATGCTAACACAGGTAGGGACAAAGATTCAAACAAAATAGGCAAAAAGCGATAGAAGCTACAAGGTACTCAAAAACCCCTCATTTTACTACCCGTAATTCATTCAATACAAGTAGTAGCAGACGTCAGGCACAGCCCCATCATTATTCTAGGGTCTTGAGCCTGCTTTGGCCTTATCAAGCCACGTCTTATATCAGATTGGCGTATGTAGCAAAAATTGCCCAGGCTTTCCTTTCTCTAGCTCGAATGCTCGCTTCTCGAGCATCTGACCTGGGGGGCTGTGGACTGTTCGGACCCAATTTTGACCATGCGCTAGCTTGCAACAACATCATTGCAGTCTCTACTGGGTGTCCACGTGCCTGCCTCAGATCTCATTCTCATCCTAAACTAGTACATGCACATTAAAATATTCAAATTACTTTTCACGCATATGTAAATTGATCACTATCTTTGCCATTGCTTATTGTTGGCAACGAGGCAGGTGTAGGTTGTAGAAAGGTGGTAGATCGTAGAAAAATGGTAGACGAAAGTTACAAATGAAGTTGTTGTCAATCAAAAAAGAAGAAAGGTGAAAAGGCAAAGTTGCCTCTACGCCTTCTATTTTATTTGATTGATGATGGCTTATACGTGACTCTTAGTGGAATGCGAGATTGCATGTACTGGTTTAGTAGTGTAATTGAATAATTATATAATATAATATAATTATTCAAAATTATATTATATATAAATTATTTATAATATAATTTTTTTTTATCAATTTCTTTTTCTAAAAACTTAATCCTCAATAAACTAAAAAAATTAAGAATTAAAGGATTGAAATGTGGTATTTTTAAAATATAGGATAAACAGTAATTTTCTTAGAGGGCCTTGACAATTTTGTAATGTGGTCCAACGATTTCCAGCCGTGCCATCCTTCTACTTTGTTTTTTTACATTTATCTTTTACCCTTCCTTGAAGTTGTTGTGATAGGTTAGCAACCCATAATGCTTCATTCATTTAAGATAGTTTTGTTTGAGGGCTTTTTTCATATTATAAGTGACCTGCTTATTGACTTGGTCAAAGACAACTTAGTTTATACATATATGTATGTAGTTCTCCTAGTTATCCTCATCAATAACTTCCACCATCGAAAAAACTTCAGGACATAGCATGTTTAATTTGGACTGCGCTTTCAACAATTTTTAACTAAACTTTTGGGCTTTGTAAACTTTTCATTTCAGATAGCTCAATTTATTTTTGTGTAAAATTTAATTAATAAATTTTTGTGTTATTTATAATTATCGGTTATTAGAGTGAATTTTACAAGAAAAATTTTAAAAAAACATGTTGTATTTTAGAACTATAATTTTTTAATAATTACTTATTAAAATAAATAATAAGTAGTTAACTTTTTCTTTTTTTAGTGTCTAATTTTTCATATAATTATTTATTGATTTTCTGGAGTGTACTTGAAAATTGTTCAAAAAAAAGTAGAAATTAATTGTGTTAGTCAAGTCAATAAGCCCATCGATTGGCCTCGTATCGTACATAGTCATCAAGTACATCATAATGCAAATGCAAATGAATAAAATACAAACATATAAAATCACATTATAAGAATTCATTGTTCTCATTATCTCATGAGTCTAGAATTAGTGTATGTCAAAAAAAAAAAAAATGCCTAATTATTTGGTAAAAGAATCAGAAGAAATTACTCACCTAATTGATCCCCAACTTAAATCCTTGCAAAGATTTTAGTTGGCGTAGAAGTAGGTGATGAAGTGGAACTCCACGACGATGAAGGCGTCGATGATGTTGAAACACTTGCGGCCCGCTATGGCCGCAACGGTGTGTTTTCGAGAAGGCAGGGTTTCGACCTGTTCAATGGCGGCGCAAATGGTGTCTTTGAACGCTGACGACAGGGAAAAAGGAGTTGTTTGGTTGAAAACAATCGATGTATGGATTTTTAAGGAGGCGATAAGTGCATGTTGTTTGAGGATTTAGATTCGGAGTGCGATGATGGAGGTGAGGTTTGGATTAGAACATAGAAGAGGAAGTTGCAACAGAGGGATTTTGAAAAGAATTTTGTTTATTCGAAAATTTTTTAATTGATTAATTGTTTTTGAACAAATTAATTTTTTTTAATAAGTTGCTACATACGTTATCTTTTATTAATTTCTCTCTTTTTTGAATAGAATAATTTCTCTTGTAAAAACATATGTATATAAATTTTAAAAATATTTAAGAGTGTCACACCCCAATTTCAAAATATAATTTTACATAAATAATCTTCCTCAGTTTGGATCGTGGAGTCTAGCAACCCGAAGCTTTAACTCTATCTACTCTGATTCTTCTTTGTTTCTAACCATAACTGCAAATATTGGATAGCTCACCTTCTACCATTCATAGACGCTAACAAATTAATCTAGTTATATAAAATATGGAATTTTAACTATCTTACATAGAGAGCATTTAACTAAAAGAACAAATGATTTATTTCTACCTCTTTGGTTTGGACTTGAAATTAACAAGTTGACCTCAAGCTTCCTACGTATCCCTTTCACATAGGGAATCAAAACCACGTACTTCTTCACTAATTTATTATTTAAACTAAAGTTGATTCATTATTCACTTCAAAATACTATTCCTACAAATTCGGGGTTGGCCAACGAATGGCAGTAACGGTACACATCCCCGCCAATTGAGTTAAGCTCTACAAGCGATACACGGTTGGCCAACTAATGGTGGCGGAGGCAGAATGGGCCCGTTGCATAGGGATAAGGGCCCGTGGCCTGTTAGAAAAATCAGACAATTTTTTTTAAAATCAAAAACATAAAAAATAATACTCGATAAAAATTATTGAATATAAAAATAAACAGAATGCCAGAAAATTAACGTGGTTCGACCAATATGGCCTACGTCCTCGGATACCACCAAAAATTTCACTAATTTCAAAAGAGGAATATAAAGGGAGAAAATGCAATAAATGCCAACTTGAGGGATGAAAAATACAAAGGGGCATGTGCATTTATAGCACAAAAGGAACCCTCCCTCCCACTACCCAGCCGAAGTGGGATGGGAGAGAGCCAAAATCCAACAAATCTCCACCTTGGCGAATCTCTCAAATCCCAACCAAATTCCTCATCAGTCTCTCCAAAGAATCAATCATCAATGGTGTCTTCATATGAGCTATGAAGCGCCAACTTCAAATGCTAAGGATATAAATCAAGTCCAAATAATGTTGGAACTTGACTGCTGTCACAACCTTATTCATCATATCAGCAGGATTTTCAGTGGTTGAGACCTTCTGAATCTGTATCTCTCATTCTTCTAGAATTTCCCGTACAAAGTGATATCTTACGTCGATATACTTTGTCCTTGCATGATAAACTTGGTTCTTTGCTAAATGAATAGCACTTTGACTATCACAATGTACCTTGCTATACTTTTGACCAACTCCCAGTTCATCAAGCAACCCATAAAGCCAAATTGCTTCCTTCACAGCCTCTGTAACTATCATGTACTCTGCTTTTGTGGTAGACAGAACAACTGTAGACTGTAAGGTAGACTTCCAAATGATCGGTGCCTTTTCTAAAGTAAACACATAATCAGTCGTAGATCGACATTTACCCATATCATCAACATAGTTGGAATCACAATAACCAACTATGTAATTTCCCACTTTCTCATCTTGCTCAAATACTAAGCCAACATCTACGGTGTTCAGAATATACCGTAGAATCCATTTCACAGCTTGCCAATGTTTATTTCCAGGATCATGCATATATCTTCTCACAACTCTAACTGCCTATGAAATTTCGGGCCTTGTACACACCATAGCATACATCAAGCTACCAAGAGCTTTTGCGTACGAAACTTTTGACATATACTCCTGTTTCGTAGCACTCTTCAGAGATAAAGATGTACTAAGTTTGAAATGAGGAGCTAACAGGGTACTCACAGGTTTTAACTTTTCATTCGTGCCGAAACGTTGTAGTACTTTCTTCAGATATGTTCTCTGAGTCAAACAAAACCTTCCTCTTTTCCTGCCTTTGATTATCTCTATGAAGATAATCTTCTTAGCTTTACCTAAATCTTTCATTTTGAACTCCTTGTTCAACTGAGCCTTCAATTTTTCAATTTCTCCACTATTCTTGGAAGCTATTAGCATATCATCAACATATAGGAGGAGATAAATGAAAGATCCATCTTGAAGCTTATGCAAATACACACAGTGATCATATTTTCTTTTTGTATACTTTTGCCCCAACATAAACTTGTCAAATCGCTTATACCACTGCCTCGGAGATTGCTTCAATCCGTACAACGAATTATTTAGTTTGCAAACCCAATTTTCTTTACCAGCAACTTTGAATCCTTCTGGTTGAGTCATATATATTTCCTCTTCCAAGTCACGTGTAAAAATGCAGTTTTCACATCCATCTGAACTAGTTTCAAATTCAATTGCGCTACCTAGGCCAATAAAATTCTAATGGAAGAATGCTTTACAACTGGAGAAAACACTTCATTATAAGCAATACCTTCCGTATGAGTGTAGCCTTTACCAACCAACCTTGCCTTGTAGCAAACATCATTCTTGTCAGGAAATCCATCTTTCTTTGCATATACCCATTTGCATCCAATTGCCTTTTTTCCCTTCAGTAAGCTAGCCAGCCTCCATGTCTCATTCTTCTTAAGGGATTGCATTTCTTCATTCATAGTTTTCCTTCACTTTTCATTTTCTAAACTTTGGACAGCTTCATTGTAAGTGGCAAGAACTTCATCATTTACAATTGGAGATGCATATGTTGGAAATGTATGCCCTAAAGACACGTTTTATTTAATTTATGGTAATAATGTTTCTTTTAGTCAGTTTATGGCACATATATTATTTGCATTTAATTGTTGGAAAAGTGTCCATGCTATTAAGTAAGTGATTCATGTGATGGGTCGTTTTTCACAGTTAGGCATGAATCATGGGTACTTAATAAGCAAGAAAAATATTACTCTTGATCTTTTGATAGAACTGGGCATTCTATCATGATAAGGTCATTGTGCAATAGATCCTAATGGAGGATGGCTTGCCTTAGCTAGTAAACAGTCCGTTTACTCTAATTGTACAAGCGCATTTGGAATGCGTAGAGTGGACCTGTGATAGAAGCTAATGACAAAGTACTAATTATCATGGAGCTAGTCTATCACTGCTACTACGTGGACGAGTACTCTAATACTTGAGTATTAGTTGGTGGTCTAGTGAACCTAAAGCTATATTCTTAGATTCACTATAGGTGAGGTCTATCAAAGATCAATAACCTTGTGAGTTGGGAGTGTGGTTTCTAATTAGCTAAGAAAGACTAATACAAGATAGTTTCTGTGATTCACCCCCTTGTGATTGTCCAAGAATAATCAAATAATCCAGGGCCCTGGGAATGTGACTTAAGAGTGTGTGCTTCTGGGTAGCTCCCAGTGATAAGCAAGTACATTCGAGTAGTCACAGATTATTGGACTAGTGATCTAAGGATGGTAGAAATCATTTAGAGAGGTGTTAGTACATTATTCCTTTCTAAATGATGGGTGTTACACAGAGGGGTATTTTCGTCATTACACTAGTAGGTCAAAGACATTGCACATGCAAAATTATTCGTGGGGTCAGTGTTACCATATGGTGATAGTTGGAACACTTAGAATGACAAAATATAGCTATTGGGTAGTAGGGATATTTTGGTCTTTTTAGTAGCCATGAATAATTTGTCTTTTGGTCCCCGGGGTAGCTCGATATAACTCATGTATTATTTAATACATTTGGCTTGTTGAGTGAAATTACATTGAGAGAATCATTTTATTCAGAATGGTCCATAATTAATTGGGCTAGAATAAAATAATAGTTCATTGTTTTAATTAATTAATTGGGCTAACCCAATTAGAAAATTAATTAATTGGACTTGGCCCACTAGGGTTTAGCCCACTAGGGTTCTCCCTATATATATTCTCTCTTTGTTTTGTTTTTTCACCTAAGTCGTTTTTCTCTTCTTCACCAAGAGAGGCCACGAGTTTTGAGTTATACCTTGGAAGATCAAGAGAGCCTTCAAGATCTGATGCGAAGGAGCCGAAGGATTGCAGGACAGCCGTCGTCTCCACCACGAGCAGAAGCTGTCGCCACTCCTCCTCCTGTGGCTCCATTTCGTCCGGTAATCCAAAGGAAAAGTAAGTTTTTCTAGATTCTAATCAACACGAGGAAATTTTTTAATTTTCGCTTCCGTTGCATGCTATGTTTCCTCGTGGATGGTCCTTCAGCATAGGCCACCAAATCGACAAAATGAGTAGGTTTTTGAATCTCTCGTCATGGACTTCCTATTGCTATTGATTCTTGTTGTTGTGGAGGTTCTTGGGTCGGAACCTCTTCTTCATCTGATGACTCCTATGCCGCAGGAGTGTCTCCACCTGATTTGATACTCACTACTGGTTTAATCATTCTTTCAAACTCCATCTGTTTTGGAGTATTCTCCACCTGCTGTGGAGCATCATCAAGCTACTGCACAACTTCATTTGTTACCTTTTTCAACATGGTAAATTCATCAAAGGTAACATCCCTACTAAAGATTATCTTCTTCGATTCCAGACACCAAAGCTAATAGCCCTTTATTCCGAAAGTGATCCCCATGAACAGTGATTTCTTTGCTCTTGGATCCAACTTTGATTCCTTAACATGATTGTAACGCCCCAATTTCCCAAAAGGAGGGAAAACGAGCGTTATTCTCAGGATTTCGGGCACATAAATTTTTTTCTCATTAATTGCCCATCATTTACTCAACATAATTCGAAATCCCGACAATCCCGAGCCATTCTCTCAGCACATTAACTTAAGAATAAGCTGAGACTAACATCATCATTACATTAGCGGAAGCAGAATCGAACCTCGACATACATAACCGAATTCATTTCATTCATAACGTAGAAATCGTTCGACAAGACATTTCAAAACGAAATACATCAAGTCTCATCTCTCATTTATAACTACTAATACCTTGATCATAAACAAAATACATGCTAATGATTACCCATGAAATCAACAGCTACATCTCGATAACCCCTTTTTCTTTAGCGTCACTGCTTTCACCTGGAACGTTTGAATATTCCAGGGACATAGTCCAAATTAGATGTTGAATCATCTAAGTGAGAGCTCAAAAACATTTTCATGAATATATGCAAACATGAATAACATCAACATATCCTTTAACATTCATTCAACATAAACTCATCCCGACATACCTCAGCCCAAGAGAATCCCACGAAGCACTTAACCCTAACCGGGGAAAATGCGATCTCTCTAAAGGCAACACATCCACATCGAACACTAACATAACGCAATCCGGCTTAAGAGGGGCAACATCAACGCATCTCTCCGACATCTCAGGAACAATCGTTACCTCTCCCTACCCGGGAAGGTCAAGATTAACGTAGGAACCTGGCTCTCACCACTATTTCGTCAGAGATTACGTTCCCACTCAAAAGCACCTGGATCCATATGCCAATGCCATGACCACGACCCTACTTAAGGGGGACAACCTCACGCATGAACTCGGGTATCACCCCCTATCATGTTAGGCATTACGCTCGCACCCAAAAGCAGTTCGGATCTCGTCACACCCTGGCCACAAGATGATCAACACTATCACTGGGAATCCACGTCCACCTCGGGAACAATACTACCTCTTAATGGTCCCGGGGTGAAGTCCATCTCAGCCCCGCCACTTGAGCCGGTCCAGGGGGTGTCCACTTGCAGCCTCACCACCTGGTCCCATTAGGGTGAAGTCCGTCTCAACCCTCTCCCAGTGGGTATTTTCCTTTGACACGCTACCCTAGTGTTATCACTCAAGTACCTCACACAGGTTGACGACACACATCCCACATAAACATCATAAAACATGCCAATACCAACTTCATAAACCATGCATCACTTAAACATCATTTCATAAACATAACTCATCGTATAAAATCAATGCACATGCGTAAAACGTTTAGGGACGAACCGCCCTCCTTTAAAACCATCATCATACGTTAAAATCGTTTTCATGCAACAAAACATTTCCAAGTAATCAAATCACGTTTGAGTAGAATCAAAACCAAGTTTTATCATTCTCACGCCATAAAACAAGTTTTCGGTCGAGAACTCTCACATATCAAATCCTTTGCATGAACAAATCCAGTTTGGGGGTTGAACTACTCACAAAACCAATTTATGCAGGTAGAGCTACTCACACACATCAAATCATTTACATGATAAATCGAGTTTTGGGGGTTGAACTCTCACAAAACCAATTTATGCAGGTAGAGCTACTCACACACATTAAATCATTTACATGATAAATCGAGTTTTGGGGGTTGAACTCTCACAAAACCAATTTATGCAGGTAGAGCTACTCACCTTTTGACACAACTTAACTTTTCCTCGAAAAGCGTACACCACTTCCATTAGCGCGCCCAACCTCAACTTCGCACAAGTACTTCACTTTGGGCCTCAAGGCACCCTCGATGCTTTGATATCACGCAAAACGAGGCTCTTTGATGCTAAAACCAAGACACCATAACCTCCAAATCCAAAAATAATTGCACACACTTCTAGATCTTGATTTTTTCAGGAATTTAACAATTTTTTCCAAAATTTTCCAAGCAGCCACGCGCCCACACTCGCCTCCACAAGGTCTGCCACGCGCCCGCGCGTGAAGGCCGCGCGTGCACCGCACGCGACCTTTCTTCTCCGGCGAGTTGGCTCGCCGGCCGGCACCAGAATCGAACCCCGATCACACCCCTCGAAAGGCCTCTTCAAGTCGATCCTAACCCCACCTTTCTTGGCCCGAAAGGATGGCCGGAGATGCCTCAAATGGCCAACCAAAGCCTCGGCCAAACGCCCCGCCTCCAAACTTCGGCGACCCTCGATTACCCCCTCAACCCTTGACCAAAACTCCTCCAACTTTCCAAATATCTTCCTCACTCTATGGGCTTCGAAAGCCCTATGATCTAAGCCCTCAATTCGTTCGTTTGAAGCTTCAATTTGAAGCTCAAAGTCACGAAACCCTCTGCCAAATCCTAACTCGCGATTGGGCTATTTATAGCCACAATCGACCCTCGAAACTCCCATGGATGTGAAGCCCGATGTCTCAAACACCTGAATATCCCCTTGGGCCACCAAAAAGCATTGACAAAGCCCCTCGATTTCGCGATTTCAGGTTCGGCCATGGCCGACCCTTTCTCGGCCATTTTCTCGATTTTTTCGGCCACCCCACGCTTGATGTCGGCCAACACTTGCTCCCCACGCATGCTAGACCCACTCCCTTGATCTTCCCATCGCCGGAACAACCTGGTCGGAGGCGTGCACGAAGCTGTCAGCCATGGCAGGTTCAAACTTTGTAAAATTATGGTTTTGCCCCTCTAACTTTGAGTTATTGCACTTAGGCCCTCCTGAACTTTCTTTTATTACCATTAGAACCCTCATGTTTCAAAACTCATACTTCCTCTTTTGTTGATCCCGAAAAATCATCGTTTCGACCTCCCTCCGGCTGATTCGGCAAATTTTTAAGAAATTATACTTTGGCCCGAATTTTCATTTCGGCCTTAAATCCTTTTGTTTCTTCCGAAACCCACTTAAGGGTTGTTTTATACACCAAATATGACCTTCCTCAGCATTCCGTTGACTTCCCGAAAGCCCCCTGCGATTATTCAGTTTTTCGGCCTTACACCCAGCTGTATTTTCGCTGTACCGAAAACTGTTCCCAATCCAATTTCTTTCGATGCTAAAAATCATTTCTTGACTTGGTCGTTAGCATTATCTTATTTTCCTTTGATATCTAAGTCTCGGGATGCTCCCTTCGATTGATTCGGCAGCTTATTTCTGCTATTAAGCCCATTTTCGGTATTTAAATCTCACTTAATTGACGTGGCAGCCTTATCTTGAAACGGGGTATTACAATGATAGTATACAGTGGAACCAAATACATGTAAGGAATTATAATCATTAGTAGGTTTTTCAGACCATACCTCGAAAGGTGTTTTCCCACAAATAAAAGTTGATGTTAACCGGTTAATGAGATGACTCGCATATGTCACAACCTCAGCCCAAAATTGTCTGCCAACCCAGCATTGGACAACATACACCGAACTTTCTCCAGCAACGTTCGGTTCATGCACTCTACCACCCCATTATGTTGTGGTATATCTCTAACTGTAAAGTGACGAACAATACTTTCATCTTGACAGACCTTATCAAATGGATCATTTCTATACTCACCACCATTATCTGTTCTTAGTCGTTTGATCCTTCTGTCAGTCTTAGTTTTCACCATATTTTTCCATTTAAGGAAACATCCCAACACTTCATCCTTTTTCTTTAAAGAATACACCCATAATCTTTGGGAATAATCATCAACAAAGGTCACATAGTAGTGTTTACCTCCCATAGATGCTATCTTGGATAGTCCCCACACATTTGAGTGAACATAATCCAGAATACCATTGATATCATGGATTGCAGTGCCAAATTTCACTCTCATTTGCTTCCCCTTAACACAGTGCTCACAAAAGTCTAATTTGCAGGTCTTGATGCCTTCCAATAATCCTTGTTTGGTTACAATTTGCAAAGATTTTTCACCTGCATGTCCCAAACGCATATGCCACAGTTTGGTTACTTCTGTATCCCTGTCATCATCGGAAGCTATTGCTGCTGTTGTCCCAATAACTGCATTACCCTGATAGTAATATAAGTTATTCTTCTTTCGTATACCTTTCAACATTACAAGTGCGTCAAAGAACACCTACATAACTCCATTTTTTGCAGTTACCTTCAATCCCTTGGACTCCAATGTTCCCAAAGAAATGAGATTCTTTGTTAAACTTGGCACATATCTCACATTTGTCAGCATTCTGGTTGATCCATCATGATTCCTCAAATGGATTGTGCTAACTTTGGTTGTTTCACAAGGTATGTTGTTTGCTGTGTAAAAAACTCCTCCTTCAAGTTCTTGAAAGTCAAAGAACCAGTCCCGATTGGGACAAATATGGTAGCTGCAACCCAAATCCAAAAGCCAAGCACCATAATAGCTTGTCGAAGACGTAAGAACTAGTGAAAGATCTGAACTCTCATCGTTAAGTTCAACAACATTTGAGATAACTTCCCCTTTGTCATATCTGCCTTTAGCTTTTAACTCTGGGCAGTCCTTCTTCTAGTGGCCTTTCTCCAGACAAAAGGCACACTCATCTTTGTTTGGTCTGGGTTTCGAACTGGATCTCCCTCTCCTTTCTTTCTTCTGGCTTTGTGAACCACCTCTTACAATCAATGCTTCTACTGCGCCATGCGTTTCTTCTTTTTTATCTTTCCTTCTCAACTCATAACTATACAAAGCAACACAAACTTTACTAACAGACACATGAACCTTCCTGTGAAGTAGAGTAGTTTTATGAAATTCCAACTCCTCGAGAAGGGATCCCAACAACATCAAAGCCAAATCCTCATCTTTGAACACTTCATCCAGATTCATCAAATCAGCTACCAACTGATTAAAGGTAGCGATATGATCATTTATCGTGGTACCAGGAACATAAGTAAAGCGGAATAATCTCTTTTTCATGTAGAGTTTATTCTAACTGCTTTTCTTCAAAAAATTTTCCTGCAATGCCTTCCATAGTATATTTGCAGAATTTTCCTTCAAAAATGCATACTTCTGCTTTTTAAACAGGCATGATTGAATTGTACCACACGCCAATCGATTGATGGTCTTCTAATCTTTTTCTTCAATATCATCTGGTTTCTTTTCTTCAATGGCGATGTCTAAGCCTTGTTGAAAGAGAACGTCTAGAACCTCGCATTGCTACATGCTGAAATGACTTGAACTGTCAAACACCTCCACTGCAATTCTTGTATTTGCCAGATCCCTCGCCCAAGTGGACGAAGAAGAAGCTCCTGATGTGGATTGTTCTGAACTCTTTTCGTCTGCCATCTCTTCCTTCTCTGCCATCTTCTATATTCATCAATAGTTATCAAAGCAGAACAATCTAAGAAAATCTTTTCTGATGTGGAAGATCAGACACAGCTACAACCACAGAGCATACGAAGATAAACTTGGCCAAAAAAGATCTTTTCTGATGTAGAAGATCAGACTCAACTATAACCACAGAGCATACTAAGAAACCTTGGGCTTTAATACCAATTTTTGGGAAAATTAGGCAATTTTTCCCAAAATCAAAAGCACAAAAAATAATACCCGACAAAAACTATTGAATATAGAAATAAACAGAACACCAGAAAATTAACAAGGTTTGACCAATATGGCTTACGTCCTCGGACACCACCAAAACTTTCACTAATATCAAAAGAAGAATACAAAGGGAGAAAGTGTAATAAATGCCAACTTGAGGGATGAAAAATACAAAGGGGGGGCATGTGCATTTGTAACACAAAAGAGACCCTCCCTCCCACTGCCCAGCCGATGTGGGATGGGAGAGAGCCAAAATCCAACACGGCGTAGGCTCATCGGCTAAGTGCATGAGGGGGACGAATAAGCCTGTGGGGTAGGCTTGCTGAGGCACACAGTCTCGCCAATGGTAGGCCTCTATTGGCAATCTGGGGTTGGCCGACGAGTGGCCGTGGTTGGCCAACGAATGGCGATGAAGGCACAGTTAAGGCGAAATGTAATACTTGAGATTTTCAGACTCAAATTTGAGGTAGTACTCGAGTTTTTCAGGTTCAAATACTTGAGGAAATAGGTCATTTCAAGGAATTGTGGAAGCCTTGAGGGAAAAATTCAGTTTCTGAACTAGTGCAAAAATCGTAAATATTAAAGTTAGGGTAAAAGTGTAATTTATTTAAAATCTTGGGGGTATTAGCGTAATAAGTCCATTTTTTGGGGACCAAAAAGTGCCATTAAAAATGGCCCAAGGACCAAGTTGTAAAGGGTCTAAGTGCAGTTACGTGAAAAGTTCGATCCAAAGCATCGTTTGTTGAAACCTTAAAACATCTCTTCAAAATATCCTGGATTTTAAACTCAAATCAAATGTAGTTTTGGGTCGTTTTGAAATCCAAGTCTAAAGTCTTCTCCAAGTCTTCCCCAAAGTCTTCTTCAAGTCTTTTTCTTAGTCTCCAAGGTTACTTAACCTCCAAAGATGGGACACGTGGTATATTTTTATTAGATGCTCATGGATGGAATGATGAGGTGACACGTGGCACGATTTGGTTAGCTAGAGTTTCCTATAAATAAGGGCTTTGGGGTTATTTATTTTAGGCACCAAGCAAGGTGGAAAAGGAAGGGAGTTTGAGGAACGAAACACTGCCAAAAGAAGGAGAATAATCTGCCAAAGAATGAGGAAGAAAAGGCTTGTCGAAAAGTTCAGGACTGCCATTGTAAAGCATTCCAAACTTTAGCTAAACTACAAGGTAAGTCCGATTTCTTTCCATAATTAGGTAGAGGGATGAAAAAGGAGCAAGTAGGAAAAAACAGGGGTCAAATCGGAGTTAAAATAAGGGAGATACGACTGAAATATGAAAACATGCGAAGCTGGCCAAAAATAGGGGGCGGAGTGTGAGATTCACGTGCCGGAAGGGGGCTGCGCGTGGCAACGCATGAGGCCCCTTCCCGGGGCGCGTGTAGCATTATTTTTCCATGAAATTTTTATGACATACTCCCCTTTTAATTCCCTACAACTTTGTATAAAAATATTTAGCATTTACCTTACGAAAACTCATATTTTGGCAGTAAATAGTCTTGGTTTATATGTAAACGGTACACCTGCAAGGTAAACAACCAAGGTGAGTGGTTTCCGCAGGCTTCTTGCTTCTTCTTGATTATCCTTGGTCTCATTTTTGTGGGGTTGGTGGCTTACGTCTCATGTTTCCTTGTTTCGGAGCATTTTTTTCCTATTTTGCCAGCATCTCGGAGTTTATGGTTGTGGTTGTGGTTAAACATGATTACTCTCACACATAGCTTGTGGTTTGCACATCATATTTTCCTTGGTTGTGCACCGTGCCTAGTTGATATTCCTTAGTTTGTGAATATTCCTTTTGCTTTGTTTTCAATATGTTTTTTTGATGATAATGGCTATTAGTGGATCGAGAACTTGTATATGATGGTTGGTCGCTTGTTGAAGAATCGTCACAATGATTAGGGGGGAAATCTTGTGCCTACAAGTGGGGTCATGCCTATAGGTGGGGCTGAGGGGTTGGACTCCGATCATGTGCCTACATGTGGGGCTAAGGCGTTTCTCACAAGGGCCGACAGGAATGATGGTGACTCAGGGAGGTTTTAAATTGACATGATCTTTGGAGATTTATACTTATTTCTGCATATTTCCTGGCTTAATTGCTTAATGCTCTTGCATGCATGGTTTTCTTTCTTGCACCACCCACTTAGATGTAATAATCTAACTCGGGTGTTTCATACCCCTGGGATATTCAATGTCCAAGGTATATTAGACGTGCTAAGTGATCTAGGTTCCAGTTCGAGCAAGGGCAAAAAGGTGGTGCTTGACTAGCTTTGGGTCTTGCAGCTAGCTCTGGATTTTATTCCATTATGTACCCTTGTAGTTCAAATTATGTATTGTAAATGGTGGCTAGGATAGTAAAGATTGTAAGAGGTGTGTGTGAGTATCCTACAGTTGTTGTACCTATAGTGACGTGTTGTGTTTTTTTTTCAAAAGTATTGAAGGTCATATACATTACTTGTGCTTGTGAAGGAAATCTAGTGGAAACCCCCTTTATTAAGTTTTAGTTAAGCTTGCAGGTTTGATCCAGTGCTTCCGTAAATTAAGGGTTTCTAATAATGCCCGAGGTTATTATTAGCATATAATGAATATTTTATTGCTTCGTTGTGTATCTAGAAAGTGGGGCGTTACACGAAACGGTTAACCTTTATTGGGCACTTCATGGTTGGCCAACGAATCGCCGTGAATGCACAACCATGCCAATAGGGTTAACCTCTACTGGCAATTCATAGTTGGCCAGCGAATGACGATGGAGGTAGAACGGGCCTGTGGCATAGGCTCGTTGGCTAAATGCATGGGGGGACGAACGAGCCCGTGGCAAAGGCTTGCTGAGGCATACCATCCCGCCAAACAGTTTACCCTCTATTGGCCAGTGAATGGCGGTGAAGGCACAAGCATGCAAATTGGGTTAACCTCTGTTGGCAATTCACGTTTGGCTGACGAATGGTGGTGGGGGCAGAATGGGCTCGTGGCATAGGCTCGCTAGCTAAGTGCATGGGCCCGTGGGAAAACTGTTAGAAAATTTGGATTATTTGTATATTTACATGTCCAAATTGATATTTGGGTGAATGGAAAATTGATTAAAAAATAGTTTGAGGTACGTGTATTTTAATACATAATTTATATTTTTGTAAAAGTAAAAGAAAAGAGAAAAATACAAAAGGCGCATTATGTGATAAATTATGAGGGTGCATTATGCATGCATTGTGCAAGGCGATTTTTGAAGTTAATAATGTTGAGACACTATGCAAATTAATATTTTAATTTTTAATATATATATGAAAGGGGCCTAGTTCATTATATATTATAAAATTATTATATATATATATATATATAATAATTAAGGGAGGAAAGCCTCCTACGGCTTCTCCCTTAATTAGTCGCTTTCTTCCTTCTCCTTCCTTTTCCTTTCTTCTCTTATTCTTCCTTTATAAATAGAGGGTTCTTCTTTTGAAAAAGGAGAGGGAATTCTCAAAAGAATTTACCAAGAGAGAAAATTCTCAAAAAAATTATTTGATAGAATTCTTAGAAGAATTATTCTACAAAATTCTCAAGTTTTCCAATTTTAATAGTGTTCAAGTTCGCTGTAAGGATATGAAGTTTGTTCTAACTTCTAAGTCTTTAAACCATTGTACCATGGAAAACAAATGCTAATTAGCATCTAGCACTTTCGGTGAAACGATGAATCTGTTCTAAGAGAACTGTGTGTTACATAGGCCTCGGTTTTAATCATCTCTTTATATACTGTTATGCTTTTAATTTCCTTACGCAATACTGTATTATTTCAATATTTATGTTCTACTAATTTAAATACAGTATTACAATAATTATATTTTTGACCAATAATTATAGTATTATAATAATTATATTTTTGAGGAATAATCACAGTTTTATGAATATTATTATTGTTCAATATAATTATTTTAGTTGTGGTTGCCTAGCAATCTTATATCAGATAATGAAGGGCAAAGAGTACGAGTACATTGAAGGAGCATTTTATTATATTTTTCTAACAATCTTAAAACAGATTCCTTACAGATAAGTTTTAGTTCAAGAGATGGCTACTCTTGTGAATTTTGCTGGAACCTCTAATATTGTGGGGTAAGGATATGTTCCTACAACCCAGATGCCTATTGTTGTGCCTGTGGGCCATGGTAGAAAGCCTGAGAAATTCAATTGATTGAATTTCAAAGGGTGGCATCAAAAGATGTTGTTTACCTCACTATTTTGAATCTTGCGAGATTCTTGACTGAGGGTGGTCCTAAATTAAAGGATGATGAAACAGATATGCTAGTCATCAACGTAGTTGATACATGGAAGCATTCTGATTTAGACTTCCAAAGAGGAAAACAAGGGCTCATGAGGCACATGTGGTGGATACCATGACTAAAGACATGTTCAATATAAGCATGTCAGCCATGGTATCTGAGGTGAACTTGGTCGGGTCTAGCTTGAGTGAATGGTGGTTTGACACTGGTGCCACAAGGTACATATGCTGAAATAGGGAGTTGTTTACCACCTTCAAGCCACTTGGTGGGGTAAAGCGATTTTATCGAGCAATTATCTTTTAAATAAGATACCCTGAAAGAAAGCGAAAAAATTCCCTATGAACTATGAAAAAGTAAAAGATTATCCAACAAATATTTAAGAGTGTGGGGCTGTCTAGAAAAAATTGTTGTTAAGAAAAACCATTTGGTGTAAGAGGTGGGGAAGCTCTCTGTGTAGTCTCTATGCATCCAAGAATAGATGTGAGAGTATTTCTCAAGTAGAGTACTCTAATGTATTTAATGAGTTGTATTAGACAAGATATTGCTTATATAGTCAGTAGACTGAGTTGATATACAAGTAATCTCAATGTTGTCCATTCGAAAGCCTTAGTAAGAGTACTTAGGTGTAACACCCTGCTATTCCAAGGCATGTCACTATGCTGGGATTTAACATATTAATACACATTCGCTCTTCACAATACTTCTCTTAACACTTTAAGCACCATATTTCAAAGAAAATTCCTAACATATCATCACATATGCGGAAGCAAGAATCGAAACCTGATATGGTACTTAACCGAACTCATTTTATTCATAACATGGAAACTGTACCATAGTATAACATCATATCTTCAAATAGAATACATGGAGAACCATCTCTCGAAATTAACAACTGAGTACCTCAGATATAATCAAAAGATACCTCAAAATAACATTGAACCATAACAGTATTACAGGATCAACTTTCAAATATCATTTGTAATACATAATATTCTTACAGTTAGCAAGACTGTTCATCATAGCTTGAGTAGGCTTAAATCATGAGAAAATCCTCTTAACTCTCTGGCCAGATTTTCGATCAACTTTTGGCATTAAAATCCATCCCATCCACAGCTGATCTCGGTCAATGGCCACAACAAAACGAGTCATTATGGCCTGGAGGCTACTCTGGGACCTCCAGGCGAGCATCTTGGTAGTGATCAACGGTGACAGTGTTTCTTTTAGGTTTGACACCTAATTTTTGGAAATCGCACTCCAACTCCTCTACAAATTTGCAATTTTATTTTGGCCTTTTCCTTAAAGCCCCTGAGTTTTCCAACAATGCCATTAAGGCCCATAAGTTCTAAACTTTTCATTTCACCCTCGAAGATTTTGAAAAAACATATTTTCAACCACCCTTAGGCAAGATTAAGAAATTACAGTCAGGCTTGAATATACGTTTTGACTTTAAACCTTTTTGTTTCATCTCGAAACCATTTAAGGGTTGTTTCTTATGCAAAATGTGAACCTTCTCAAGGCTTCGTTGACTTCTCAAAAGTCCTTTACCATCATTCAATCTCTCAGGCTAACTCATCGCTGTACCGAAAACTGTCTCTGATCTGACTGCTTTCAGTGCTATAAATCATGTCTCAAGATACTCGTCAATGACATACCTTTTTTCAGAGCATCCAAATAGTGGCCCTTTTTCTTTCTTTCTTCTCTCATTCATCCTCTATAAATAGAGGGTTATTCTTTTGCAAAAAGAGAGGGAATTCTCAAAAGAATTTACCAAGAGTGAAAATTCTCAAAAACATTATTCGATAGAATTCTCAGAAGAATTATGCTACAAAATTCTCAAGCTTTTCCAATTTTAATAATGTTTAATTAGTGTTCAACTTCGCTGTAAGGCTATGAAGTTTGTGCTAACTTCTAAGTCTGTAAAAAGTTGTACCTTGGGAAACAGACGCCAATTAGCCTCTAGCACTTTTGGTGAGGCGACGAATCCGTTTTAAGAGAACTGTGTATTACACAGGCCTCGATTTTAATCATCTCTGTATATACTGTCATGCTTTTAATTTTCTTACGCAATACTACATTATTTCAATATTTATGTTATGCTAATTTAAATATAATATTACAAGAATTATATTTTTGAGAAATAATTACAGTAGTATAATAATTATATTTCCAAGCAATAATCACAATTCTATGAATATAATTATTGTTCAATATAATTATTTTAATTGTGGTTAGCTAACCATTTTATATCAGAGAGTGAAGATAGAGAGTACGAGTATGTTGAAGAAACATTTTATTGAATTTTTATAACAATAACGATCAAGCTTTTGCTATCATGTAATTGGGGCCATAGTAGTTGGATGTTAACTTTTATGCCCCAATTATTTGTAGTGGTCTAACACTTAGTGCAAGACTTTGTTTGCATGGGGAGTCCCGCCATCGTAACCTCTAGGGAGAAAGGGGCAGAGCTTTTTGAGTTATTGGTAGGGAGGGAGGGGGGAGGGATGAATCGGAGCGACAAAGGGCTGAATCTTAGTGGATCGTGGCAACAAGGCCATCCGTCACTTACAAAACCCCGTCGCATATTTAAGTTTTCTGCAAAGGATTTTATCAGTCGCCCGATGGGAATTGTACTTCAAGGCAGCTCCTACAGCTCATCCGCTGCTGGGGCTTAGCCAACGACACGTGCTTCTGGGGGCTAGGTGGCCCCTACTGCAAGTCAACAAATGGGTGATGGATGCATGCGTCGCTTCTGGCTTGGATTCTGAGTTAGAGGCATTCAGTTATATTCTAGCACACGGTAGCTTCGCGCCACTGGCTTTTCAACCAAGTGCAATGACCAATTGTGTGAATCAACGGTTCCCCTCGTACTAGGTTGAATTACCATCGCGACACCATCATCAGTAGGGTAAAACTAACCTATCTCATGACGGTCCAAACCTAGCTCATGTTCCTTATTGGTAGGTGAACAATTCAACACTTGGTGAATTTTGCTTCACAATGATAAGAAGAGACCACATCGAAGGATTAGAAAGCCACTTCGCTATGAACGCTTGGTTGCCATAAGCCAGTTATCCCTGTGGTAACTTTTCTAACACCTCTAGCTTCAAATTTTAAAGGTATAAAGGATTGATAGGCCACACTTTCATGGTTCATATTCGTACTGGAAATCATAATCAAACGAGCTTTTACCCTTTTGTACCACACGAGATTTCGGTTCTCGTTGAGTTTATCTTAGGACACATGCGTTATCTTTTAAGAAATATGCTGCCCTAACCAAACTCCCCACCTAACAATGTCTTCTGCTAGGATCGGTGGCCAAAATGGCCTTAGGTCCAAAAAGAGGGGTGCAGCCCCTCATCCAATTCATGGAATGAGTAAAATAACGTTAAAAGTAGTGGGAGGCACTCGGTCCTCTAGATTTTCATGGGTTGCTGGGGGCGCACTGGACACCGCACAACGTGTGATGCTCTTCCAGCAGTTGGACCCTACCTTTGACTGAGTCATTTCCAAGGTAGGCAGGCTGTTAAACAAAAATGATAATTCTTCTCGAGGCCATCGTTGACGTCTCCAGACTCCCTAACATCGCTGTCAGTCGCCATGTCCCGGTTAGGGAATTTTAACTCGATTCCCTTTTGAAGCTCACGTGGAGATGCGCTGTCAGATAGGCTTTCCCCATTTCTTAGGATGGACTAACCCATGTGCAAGTGTCGTTCACATGGAACCTTTCCCCTTTTCGGCCTTCAAAGTTCTCATTTGAATATTTGCTACTACCATTAAGATCTTCCTTGCCCTTCTATTCATCGGGGCCTGGCTCTTGCCCCTAATGGCTTGGTATAGGTCGCGAGCTTAAGCACCATCAATTTTTGGGGCTAGTTGATTCGGCAGGTGAGTTGTTACACACTCCTTAGCGAATTTCAACTTTCATGACCACCGTTTTGCTTTCTTAATCGACCAACACCCTTGTGGGTTCTACGTTAGCGCGCAGTTGGGCACTGTAACCTGGCTTCCAGTTCATCCTGCATTGCCAATTCTACTTACCAAAAATGGCCCACTTGGAGCTCTTGATTCTATGGTGCGACTCACCTAAGCAACCACACTGTCCTATCTATTTAAAGTTTGAGAGTAGGTTGAGGGCGTTGCTCCCTCGATGCCTCTAATCATTGTCTTTACCTGATAGAACTCGTCCTGAGCTCTAGCTATCCTAAGGGAAACTTCAGAGGGAATCAGTTACTAGACGGTTCGATTAGTCTTTCGCCCCTATACCCAAGTCAGAAGAACGATTTGCACGCCAGTATCATTACGGGCCTCCACTAGAGTTTCCTTTAGCTTTGCCCTGCTCAGGCATAGTTCACTATCTTTTGGGTCCTGACAGGCAGAGTTTCCTCTAGCTTTGCCCTACTCAGGCATTAACGCATTGCAGACAGAAGGGATGAGCCGACAGGTGCGCATCGTGAGGCGGACCGATCGACCCAACCCAAGGTCCAACTATGAGCTTTTTAACAGTAACAACTTAAATATACGCTATTGGAGCTAGAATTATCGCGGCTACTGGCACAAGACTTGCACTCCAATGGATCCCCATTATGGGATTTAGATTGTACTCATTCCAATTACTAGACTCATAAAGCCCGGTATTGTTATTTATTGTCACTACCTCTCCATGTCAGGATTAGGAAATTTGTGCCTATTGCCTTCCTTGGATGTGGTAGCCATTTCTTAGGCTCCCACTCTGAAATCAAACCCTAATTCTCTGTCACCCGTCACCACCATGGTTGGCCTCTATCCTACCATTCAAAGTTGATAAGGAAAAAATTTGAATGATGCGTTACCGGCTCGATGTTCGTGCCATTCATCGAGTTATCATGAATCATCAAAGTAACGGGTAGAGCTCACATTGACCTTTTATCTAATAAATGCATCCCTTCCAGAAGTTGGGGTTTGTTGCACGTATTAGCTTTAGAATTACTACGATTATCTGAGTAGCAGATACCATCAAACAAACTATAACTGATTTAATGAGCCATTCGTAATTTCACAGTCTGAATTAGTTCATACTTACACATGCATAGCTTAATTTTTGAGACAAGCATATGACTACTAGCAGGATCAACCAGGTAGCATTCCTTATTAATGTCGACGCCTGTATGAAGCCTCGGTAAACCTGCAAGGCAGCACGCTTAGGGATCGAGACAAGCACGTCCGTCATTCTAAGAAAGGGATAATGGGCTAATTAGAGGGGATATATGCCCTCCGCCCGAATCACGATCCACATCCAAGAGCACATGTGACATTCCATGGGCCACGACAGTCAGATAGACATTCTTGGAACAAGGAAGCCGTTGCGGGGTTCATCCCATGCCCTGTGGGAGGCATAAGGCTAAAAAAAGGAACAATAACCATTTAGAATTCCACTTATGTGGGTATGTAACATAGGAATTGCATCTTTGCCTCAAGGAAAAACATATGCTCGAGCCACGATTGGAGCGAGTATCAGGACAATAGTTGGATGCTTGAGCAAAGAGCCTACCCACCCAAGCAACCTAACAACCACTCATGCACCACCATGTACGTTGAGCAACAATCTCACCCAACGAACCGTAGACCTCGAGCGTGTCAGCTCAACATGCAATGTTGAAACACCAAATGGAATCATTGCCTGTCCCACTAGATGCAAAGGAAGGAGATGAATAGGCTAGAATTGAAGCGCTCATATGCACGTACGCTGAGCAACATTCCCACCTGATGAACGATAGCCTGTCGAGCTTGTATGCTCAACATGCATTATCGAAACACCAAATGGAGTCATTGCTTGCATTGCTGGATGAGAAGCAAAGGGATGAGCAGGCCAGATCAAAGCAATCCCATTCTACGCCACTGCCTACACTGAACAACAATCCCACCCAATGAAGAGCAGCTCGTCGAGCTTGTGAGCTAAACATGCATTGCCGAAGCACCAAATAGAGTCATCGCCTACGCCACTAGAAGCGAAGGAAGGAGTTTAACAGTCCTGAAGTGAAGTAATTTATTACCTTAGTGTGAGAGGCGAAAGATGGACTCCCACATATATGCTAAAACTAAAAACTGGGCTGTGTAAGCAGGAGAAAACACTAGGTGCGAGGAAGAAAGTACCCCCTAAAATTTTAATTTCATGGAATATTGGCCTAATTTTTTGTACAAATGTTAGGAACAACCCAAAAAACATAATATAACAATAAGAATCATCATTTTTTGGGTGAAATGGGAGAACAAGCTCAAGGAATCATAATGGGTTCGTTGCATAAGCTAAACGGGCCCGTGGTGTAAGCTTGTTGATAGCGGGAGGCAAGTGGTGGCCAATTGTTTAACTACTGGCCTAATCTTTTGTACAAATGTTAAGAACAAACCAAAATACAAATTATAAAAAAAGGAATCATCATATTTTGTGTGAAAGGGGAAGAATGGGCTCGTGGAGTCACACCGAGCCCATTGCATAAGCTGAACAAGCCCGTGGCGTAAGCTTGTCGATAGCGGGAGGCAAGTGGTGGCCAATTGTTTGACTATTGGCCTTATCTTTTGTAAAAATGTTAGGAACAACCCAAAATACATATAACAACAAAAAGAATCATCATCTTTTGTGTACAAGGGGGAGAACAGGCTCGTGGAGTCCCAACAGGCCTGTGACGTAGGCTTGTCAATAATAGGAGGCAAGTGGTCGCCAATTGTTTGACTATTGGCCTAATATTTTATACAATATGTTAGGAACAACCCAAGGAACAAAGGAAATCATTAGCTTTTGTGTGTAAGGGGGAGAATGGGCTCGTGCAGTCCCAACGGGCTCGTGGTGTAGGCTTGTCGATAGTAGGAGGCAAGTGGTGGCCAATTATTTGACTATTGGCCTTATCTTTTGTGCAAATGTTAGGAACAACCCAAAATATATATCATAACAAAAGGAATCATCATCTCTTGTGTGAAAGGGGGAGAACAGGCTCGTGGAGTCACAATGGGCCCATGGCATATAGGCTTGTCAATAGCGGGAGGCAAGTGGTAGCTAATTGTTTGACTATTTTTCTAATCTTTTATACAAATGTTAGGAACAACCTAAAATACGTGTGAAAACAAAAAGGACTCATCAAATTTTTGTAAGGGGCGAGGATCGCACCATGTGAGAATTGTAACAATCCAATTAGATATTTTATTTTGGCCTAAATTTGAAGTTTTTCAATTTTTGGCAATTTTCGATCAGATTTTCTTTAGGTTGTCAATAGATGACTGTTGTAGCCCAGAAACTACGACAATAGAAATTTGTAAAGTAGGAAAGTTGGAACCGAGACAGAGCGAGATGGATAGCTGGCAAGAGCCTGATGGCAGAGATAGGCGCCGGGTAGCTTCAGTCCTCAATGTACTGACCGGGATTATAGATGATCTCCTGAGGGCATATTCGGGAACTCCTGGAAGTGGCCTCTTGTGTGCTTGGCACATATCTGTGCTCACAAGAATGAGTTAGAAGGAACGCAGGGATTCCTCGCCCTTGTATGCCCTCCGATGCTTAAGTTAGTATGGGTAGGAAAGAAGAGCAATAGACAAATGAAGCATGCTATTACTGAATAGGGAACAGTTATACATTTCCCGACGAGAGAGAGTTAATCTCGATACCATTACAGGGTGCTAGGGGTAGAAATACACGTTAGTGGCATTAGGACGAGCTTAAGAAGAATCCCCCCTTGAGAAGCAGACTGTCTAGGGGGTCTTCTGGGAGAAGGTGGGCCTCACGGCGTGCTGCCGAAGCAAGGTTTTGGCCCTTAAGGGACCTGCCCGGGCACAACTCTGGGCTAGATGACAATGCCTTGAGGTGAACCTCACCTGACTACTGTTCCTTTAGAGAACACGTCGCATTTCCTAGATGCTAACACACTATATTACATCCTACAGGGATATCGCATGCGAAACCATATACACATTATATATATCCTCCAACATAATATACATTGTCTTGTGACTATGTCCCTGGCCAAAGTCGCATGCCCACATATACATATATACACATGTACTTTACACATTACATATCAACCTTAGCTTATTATATAATCCCATCCCACTCCATAAAACCGCATCTCTGGCAATCACGTGAGCATATGAGTGTACATACTATACATATATATATATATATGCAATATAGTTGCAGGGGAGAAACAGAGAAGGAAAGAGAGAAGCCTCTCGGGAAGGCTTCTTCCCGAGAGAAGCTAGCTGCCGCCGAGAGCTCTTGAGAAGAAGCCTTCTTAAGAGATGCCATTGCTGTCAGGGGGCTCTCGGGAAGAAGCCTTCTCGAGAAAAGCCATCACCGCTAGGGGGCTCTCGGGAAGAAGCCTTCTCGAGAGAAGTCATCACCGCTAGGGGGCTCTCGGGAAGAAGCCTTCTCGAGAGAAGTCATCACCGCTAGGGGGTGTTCTTGCCTAGCTGAGAGAAGCTTCTGCCACGGGTTGCCTTGTTGAGAGCCACCGAGAAGGTTGTAGCTATGGCCGAGGGGTATGTTGCTCCTTACCGAGGGGTTGTTGTGGAGAGAGGAGCTTCCGAGAGGGAAAGGGGGAGAGAGCTACAACGATGAGGGTCTTATCGAAAAAGAGCCTCGCCATGGCTACCGAGAGCCAGGCTACTCTCTGAGGGAAGCCGCTGAAGGGTGCTGCTCTTTCCGCGAGAGAAGGCGCAGCCGCTAAAATAAAATAGCTCCTCTCTGAGAGGGAGAGAGCTAATTATGCCAAGAGAAAGAGAGAGACAGAGAGCTTTTGAGAATGCTGCTGGGGTCCTGCTGGCTATCGAGGGACGACGCCCTCTCTGAGAGAAAACATGGCCGCCTCTTGGAGAGAAAGAAAAAACCTCTCCGAGAGGGAAGAATGAGAGAAACAGAGGGGGAGAGATAGAGAGAGCACGAGAGAGAGGAAGGAGATGAACAGTGGCACCCCCATCTCCTTTGTCTTCTTCTCACTTTATACCCCTTGGATTTCTCCCTTATTACATTTCCACCCTTCCCTTTAAGTCTAACCTAATTACACTTTGGCCATTGCTCATGCTTGTTTGGTTATTTAATTGCCATTTCTTCTTGGGAAGCGTGTCTCGACTCAGGACCACTTTTGGGATTCGCTCACCTTGGCCTAATGACCAAAATACGCCTAGGCGCCTAATGACCGAAATACCCTTAGGTGGGCGCTTGAGAATTCTATGACACAACAATGACAATATATGACTAGTTTGTTAATGTATGGCAAAATGATATATATAATAACAAAATGGAAGACATAACAAAATGTAATTGCTAGACTAATTGGTTAAGCTATTTTAATTTTATTGATTGGTCTTGGGCTCAAATACCACCAAGGCCATTTTTTATTTTTTATTTTCACCTTATGTAACATATGTTTATATTATGCTTTTCACTCTCTTTATTCCATTTTGTCTAATTTTTTTTTCAATTTCCTTTTTATCTTTGTTTTGTTTCACCTATATAATTAATTAGTATGTGGATAACTAGAATGAGCTTGTTGGTGCCAAGTGGTGCTAAGCCTTTTCTATGAAAGAGGGGAGAACAAGCCCATTGTATAGGCAAAACAGGCCTATGGCATAGGTTCGCTGGCTAAGCGCAGGTGGATCCACGGGCCCATACTAGGAGGTAAGTGGTAGCTAGGGGCGGAGCCAAGATTTTGATTCAGTAGGGGCAAACTTAAATATAAAAATATAATTTTAAAAATAAGACAATAATTATAATATTAAAATGCAAAAATTTTTTACAATTGTTCCTTATGACTTTTTATACTTTGATAAAGGCGTATAATGACCTCATTATTAATTTTATTAAATACATCATTTTCAACATACATAACTAGTTATCATTCATCCATTAGCCTTCAATCCTATTACATAATCTATTCTTCACAATATTCATTGCAGAAAATATTCTTTCAACTATAGAAGTAGCAATCGAAAGAAAGAAAATCAGGTGGGTATTGGGAAAGAAAGCAAGAAATGGGATAAATTTAAAAATGAAATGGATTAGGATTTAGGAATTAGTGGATTTGGACCATTTGACCTATTTAGGCTAAGGTTTAATACAATAATTTTGAATTGATTTTGGCAGTTGGACTTGATTAAAAATAATTTAAAATAAAAAAAATTAAGATCTGGCCCAATGGGGGCAACTACTGTAACGACTCGTCAGAGGGTCCAGTATTTAATTAGAATTATTTAAATAATTGTTGAAGAATTTGATTAAGAGATTTTGCATTTAATTATTTAATGTGGCAATTTAGAGATTTTGGAGAAAAAGAATAGCATTAAATTCTTTTTAATGTTGGAATTAAAGGAATTTTCCAAGGTGGCAATTTAGTAATTTTTAATTAAGAGAATAACATTTAAAGAGCATTTAATTTTAGTTATTTAGTGTGGAAATTAAGTGCAAGGACTTGAGGGTCATTTAGAAATTTGTTATTAGAATTTAATTGTTAATTAAAGTTATGTTGATTAAGGGATTAAGATAATCCATAAGTAAGATGGTTTTGGTTTAAAGTCTCCTAGTTATAAGATATCCATATGTGAGATGGTTTTGGGTTAAAGTCTCCTAGTTATATTAGGAGAAAGAATCCATGTTAGAAAGGGAGTAAGATCTAGGGTTTTTATATAGCATTTAATGGGATTTATTTATTGTGAAAATTAAATGCAAGGGCATGAAGGTAATTTTAGAGTTTTATTATTATTTGAGAGTTTTAATAATAATTTTTGTATTATTATTAATTAAGTGAGATTTTGTATTTAAAGGAGAATGAGAATCCATGTATGAGATGGTTTTGGTTTAAACTCTCATAGTTATATTAGGAGAAGGAATTCATATTATAAAGGGAGTGGGATCTAGGGTTTTTATACCTCTATATATAGAGCCCATTAACTTAGCTTTTCTTCACGCCATGTGAAGAACAGAAAGGCCAAGAGATAGCAGAGGCCTGCTAGAGTCTTCAAGATCGCTCCGGGGTTCGATCAAAGAGTTCTACCAGGCAAGTATTCTTCTTGTAATTCCTTACATTACAGGTTCTTTTGAGTTATTTCCAGATTATCCAATATCATTGTTCAGTTTTCAGTTTATATCAACCAACAGATACGCGTATACATATATATATATATATGTTACAGTGAGTTTCATGGTAGTTTCTGCATCATTTAATAGCTATTCAATCAAGTATAATCCTTGAATCATCCTTAAAGTTGTTTCATATCAGTTGGAACTTGTTTTCCCAAGTTTTAATTCAGAATGGTGTAGTTTTGTTAAGATTCGTTCAAGATCAGAGTCTCTATGAGCGTTCGTTCTGAGTTTAAGAGTTGCAGATATCCAGATTTGAGCCTTCATATCCGGATGAGTTTTTCCAAGTATGTGAGTGATATCCGGATAGGCCAGAGGCTATCCGGATGTATCAAAAAGATCTTGTAGCATCCGAATGCCTCAGTGAGATATCCGGAAGGCCAGAATCATATCCGGATATCCTAGTCCATATCCAAATACTATCCAACATATCCGAATAGCTCGATCTTTGTGCTTCAAGTGTTTTCGGATGACTAGTATCATATCCAGATGTCCTAGTTTCTATCCGAATATATTCCAGCATATCCGAACAGCTTCTTCTTCGAGCGTCAGTGTATCCGAATGATCCTCCTTCATATCCGGATGTCTTTCATCATATCCGGATATCCTTCCTGATATCCGGATGGCTTTTTCTAGAAATTTAATTGAACTTCCAGAATAGTTTAATCCAAGTTTTAATTAAGTTAAATTATTCAATAACATCCAGTAATGAGTTTATATGCCATAATATAGCAAGTTAATCATGCTCATACCATAAATCAAAATTCATTGAATCTTTGTATTCCAATATATAGATGAAGATCATATCATGTTCAACATTATTTTATTATGATATAATCAGCATTGTTTTGTGAGATTATGTGCATACATTTTGGTATGAGCATTGAGCATGACTTTATATGGAGCATGACTTTATATGGAGCACTACATATCGTGTGCCAGCATTTATATGAGCATTGCATTGCATTATGCGCGCTAGGCAGTTTGTCCGCGGGGATCCCACCAGTTTTAGTTTCAACTCAGTTTATGAGTTGCCCGCCTGGGGGCCACCAGGGGGCTAGGGGCATATTGCCCACAGTATGTGCTTACAGTTTTTTATGTTTGTAGGATTCAGATCAGTCAGGTATGTTTTATCAGATTATGTGGGCCTATAAGCCAAAGTTGCATACCTGCATTTAGTTTACGATTTATGTGCATTACACTTTTATGAATGCAATCAGATAGTGATTATTCAGTACAAGTTCAGTGAGTTATTTATCAGTATCGATATTCTTCGATTCAGCTTCAGTATTCTTTCCAGCTTATTACTTGCTGAGCTTTTGTAGCTCACCTTGTACTCTTCACGCCTCCAGGTTCTAGCAGGGGAGTATCAGATGTGGGGCCTAGCAGCAGTGGTCTATAGTGTGTGTATGTGGAGCCGCTCAAGATAAAAGATGTCTGGGAGTCTGTTGAGTTTTGTAGCGTTTTGTTAGTTTAGATCTATTTACATTTCAGTTGAGGGATTGTCCCTTAGTTAGAGTTTATGCTTTTCCGTTTGTATTGACTCAGAGATTTTATTCCAGTTGATTGAGATGTTCAGTCATGGTATCAGATTTCAGTTGTCAGCTTGTTTATTTTATTTTTCCCGCAGTTCTAGGAGAGGAGGTGTTACAACTGCCCCTATTGGGCCTCACTTGGCTCCGCCACGGGTGGTAGCTAATTGTTTGATGCGTGGCAATAGGTTTGGAAGCACGGGCCATTTACTACCTTACTATATGACAGTACTAGGGTGCTAAAACAATGCAACATTTTATGTGAAGAGGGGAGAACGAGCCAGTTGCATAAGCAGAACGGGCCCATGTATAGGCATGCTGGCTAAGAACGACCGAGGGGGTGGAAGGGGAGATGAACGAGCCTTGATTAAACTTTCTTACATGATGTGTAAATCATATACGTTCCCATGCTACTGTTTTGTTTGTTCATTAGGTTAATATGTTTAGTTTCACTTCGAAATTATTAAATTTTGTATGATTAATTAATAAAATGGTTTTGGCATAATGAAAATTTGTTATAAATAGGTTTATATGATTGTATTTATCATATTAAGTAGCTTCCATGTTAGGAAATATTATGATATGTATTTTGTTGTGCTATGAGAATATGTTTCTATGCATGATTGTAACCTTGATGATTTTAGCATATATGCTTCATAATTGCCTTCATATTTGCAAATATATTAGATATTCATTGCTTGTCTTAAGCTAACCATACAGGTTTCCCCATGTGATACGAATGATGTTTTACCCTTATACTTAGTTTTGATGATGAAAAATAATACTTTGTTTTATCCCTAAGTCATGAGTCAAGTTTATGGTTTTTCAACAAAAATCAATTTCAAGTACTTTTGTGAAAATGAAAATCAAATGATCCATAATTTTCTCTGAGTTTGGAAGATTAACACATTATAAGGAGACATATAAGAAAATGTTTTTATTTTGAAAAACTATCTCTCGGTATTTTGATAGCTAGTATTCATTGTTGTTAAAAAGATTTTTAATGAATTTTTAATAAATAGAAGATATTTCTTTTGAGAGGTAAAATTGATATATCCTGAATTTGTACTAAAACCAAAATTATATTTTCTTATTGTTACTGATTTTGATTTTTTAGATATTTTTATTGAATTCAAATGAGGGGTACTTTCTTATTTATATTTATGTATTAAAATAAATGAAAGGTAAAATATAAATAAAAGTAAATGTAAATATGTTGTAATGTATACATGCTATGGATTGTATCATCAAGCTAATCAATTTTTTTCTCAAGCTGTCGACCGATTCTTATGCATCTGTCAACCAGTAGAATGGTTGTCCTTGAAATGACATCCATCTGTCGACCGACATCCATCCATTTGTCAACTGGCCTACTCCCATCTGTCGACTGACCAAAACCATTTGTCGATCGATAGAATGCAAGTTTTGCATATGTCGACCATTTTCTTCATCTGTCAACCGGATTTTGAATTTTTACTCTTCTGTCGACCAATGCCTTGCATCTGTTGACCGTTTGTGTCGTAGAAACTCCCAACGGCTAGTTTTCCATTCACACAAAGTGGCTTTTCTACTACCAACGACAAGATTCATGAATGGGCTCTCAAGGCACTATAAATACAAGTCAAATGGATGATTCAAATAAACCAAGAGGATTGATTTCAAGCTATCAAGTGTTCATTCTTTCAAGAGCTTAATTATTTCATTTGTTCTTCATTTTTCTCTCAAAAGGCTTTGATTCTCATTTGTATTATATTGTTCAAGCCTTGTATTTATATTAAGAGATCTTGTAAGTAAGAGTGTCTACTCTTAGATTCTATCTTTTGTATTATTCTTGGTTTTCCTAGCAAGATTGCTAGAGGGATTGCTTGTTTAAGCAAGAAGTTGTATTTCCTAGGAAGATATCTAGAGGGTTTGTTTGTTTAAGCAAGAGGTTGTAATTCCTAGCTTGTTGCTAGAGGGTTTATCCGGAGAGATAGGAGGTATTTAGTGGATTGATTAAAAAATCCTTAGTGAGGAGCTAAGGTAGTGGATTAGGTTTGATTTAAGCTGAACCACTATATATCGTTGTGTTTCTTCTTTGCTTGTGCTTTCCTTTTCGTTTATTATTCCAAGCATTTCAATAATTCTCACTTGCCCTAAAATCTCATTTTTCATCAAAAGAATTTTCAAGTTCAATCAATTTTTTAAAACAACCCAATTCACCTCCCGCTTGGGTATTAGTGCCATTGCTATACAAACCTAACAACGAACCATAAAGACTTGCTTTGATGACCCAATGATACAAATCGAAAGAACAATGTTGAATTGACCCAATATCTTTGCGCTTGGAAGCGACTCCTTGGAAAGCCAAATCAAGTTTGAAACCAAGTCCTTGACCCAAAACCAACTTGTGATAAAGCACCTTGGAATAAAGTCTTTGACACAATATCAACTTGTGATTGAGAACCTTGGAATAAAACTCACAAAGTAATTAGCTTTGGTTGTTTGAAATTGATTCAAGCAAGAATCAAATTTTGAGAGAAAAAAACTCACAAAAGTACTTTATTAGGCTTGGTCAAAATTCAGTAACTAATTACATTGTTTGCTTGAGTTTATATAGAGACTCAAGACTATCCTAGAAGTTTGCAAGTTACTAGGAAATCTACCTATACAAGGATATAAGACTCCTAATTAGAATATAACTTAGAACTTCTAAAATATCAATCTAAAGTAAAACTTCTAATTTAGAGACTATGAAAATCGAATCGGCCTCATTAAAGGATAAGTTTATGGCCTAAACTAAATACAAACCAACTAAATAAAAGAATAAAGATAATAATGGGCTTAAGTAGCAAAATTAGCCCAAATAACTTGACATATTGGATCCGATTCCTTCAATTAATTAAGCCTTCATCCAAATTGACTTTAGAAGCTTGGAACATCCTTGTTTGAACTTCAAAACATCAATCAAATTGGACTGTAATGGAATTACTCAAATCAAATCCAACATTGAAGCTTCATTCTTCATGTTTTTGTCTTCAACCACTTGAATCAATGTCACCAAGCTTTGATTTGTATCTTGAAGCCCTAACTTGATGTTTGATTCTTCTTTGCATTCTTGAATTGTAGCAAAATCATTCCACAAGCCTTGAATCATCCCATTTAATGCATCTTTAAACTTCTTTGCTCTTGCTCTTGTAATGGGACCACTAGGAAGTTGAATTGGATCCTTGCCAATAGCTACCTGATTTGCATCATTTCCTCTCTCCTCAAAAGGATTCAACCTCGAATCATCACCTGTATCATAAGGAGAAAGATTAGAAACATTAAAAGTAGCATGAACATTGTACTCACCAGGTAGATCCAATTTATAAGCATTGTCATTGATTTTTCAACAACTCGAAAAGGTTCATCTCCCCTTGGATGTAATTTAGACTTTCTTTGAGTTGGAAACCTTATGTTTCACATGTGTACGCAAACCCAATCACTATGTTCAAATACGACTCGCCTTCTTCCTTTACTCACTTGGCTTACAACTTGTTGCTTCTTCACCAAATCAGCTTTCTTTTTTCCATCCAAGCTACTCCTTTCATGAACAAGCAAAGGAACTAAATCCAAAGGAGTTAGTAGAATGCACAACTCTATTATAAGCAAATTTTGTTCAAAAAATTTATATATATATTATAAGCAAATTCAACAAAAGGAATACAATTCTCCCAATTCTTTAAGTTCTTTTGGATAATAGCAAGTAATAAGTTCCTAAAATTCTATTTACAACCTCTATTTGTCCATCAGTTTGTGGATGACAAGTAGTTGAATACAATAATTTAGTACCCAATTTACCCCACAAAACCTTCCAAATATAACTAAGGAACTTTACATCTTGATCACTTACTATATTTCTTGGAATTCTATGCTAGCGCACCACTTAAAGAACAAATAAGCAATGTCAGTCGCATCATCAGTTTTACAACATGTAATAAAATGAGCCATTTTTGAAAACCTATCAACGTCTACAAAAATTGAATCTGTATTCTTTTTCAACCTAGGTAAACCCAAAACAAAGTCCATAGAAACATCAACTTAAGGTTCGCCAGATACAGACAAAGGAGTATACAAACCTTGATTTAAAACTTTAGATTTTGCTTGCTTGCATACAACACATTTATCACATATTCTTTGCACATCTCTTTTCATTTTAGACCAATAGAAGTGTTCATTTAAATTATCTAAAGTTTTAGTTATTCCAAAGTGACCCATTAATCCACCTCCATGAGCTTCTTTTACATGTAATTCCCTCATAGAACAAGTAGGTATACAAAGTGTAGACACCTAATTTTAACACACTTGAGTTTGAGCTGGAAACTAGATGATGAAGCATTAGATATGTGTGGATGAGATTCCTTGCTAAAAGAGACTAATGTTATGAGAAAAGGTTTTGATTGAATCGTGTTTGCAAAAAATGATTTTTACAATGAAAATGGGCCGATGAGGTTGTAAAACTTTAAAGTAACTAATCAAGGATTTAAACCATTATTTTAATGTCTTTGGGTCTTAGGAAAGTTAATGGATCATTAGAATGAGTTTGAAATGCATTTTGGGCCAAGTTTTGTAGCTTAAACCACAAGGGAGGTCGTACGGGCCTAAGGGGATAGCCATCGAGCCCATACACTGCACAATTGGCATGTTAGCATGCCTGAGGGGCCGCACAACCCCATGTTGTCTCCAGGCCGATGGCGACCTTCCAAGGGCTCGTTCTGCCGCTCTCCCGTGTGATTTTCTTCCTATTTCCTTTTTAATACTTCCCCAAAATAGAAGTTTTAAAGATATTTTCTAGCATAGATTCACCCGAAATAGGAACCTTGATTTTTTTTTTTTTTCTAATATCCCAAGTTTCGAGCTTCACTAGACTAGTCCTAGAAACGGGCGGTGATGTGCCTAAAATGCAATGGCAAGTGCACTAGTCGATCAAGTGATAAAGTGAATGAGTAAAGTATAGTTCCCATGAGGACTACCGAAACAAATACCGAAATGGAGCAATCCTATTCTTTATCTAGAAAAATTGAATTAAAGATAATATCCACTAACTACACAATAAAGTAAAAAGAATACGACGTATCAAAAATAGCAAAACAAATAGCATATATCAATAATTAATAATTCCACACCCCCCCCCAAACTTATTTAACACATTATCCTCAATGTGAAAGACAAAGAAGAAGGAGATTGAAAAATGAATACTCCCTTGGCCACATAATTGAACACTACGATACCCATGCCAATCCAAACTAAATCAACTTTATTTTCCTTTCTTTTTGAACCTGCACAACATCACAAGTATGGGTTATTGGTCATAATTATTCAATAAAATTAAAATGAAATAATAAAAACAAAAAGGAAAAAAAAGTTTGGGTTGCTTCCCAATAAGCGCTTGTTTATAGTTATTAACTTGACTATCTTGGAGACTCTAGTTCGACTCATGCAGCTGAAGGACTGAGTTGCCCTTCTTGAATTCACCATCTTCATAGTGCTTTAGGCGATGTCCATTAACCTTGAAAGTTTCTCTTCAGTGTCCTTGAAAATCTCCGCAACGCCATAAAGATGTACCTGCTTGACGGTGAAAAGACTATACCATCTTGATTTCAACTTGCCTAAGAAGGGCTTGAGCCTAGAATTGTAGAGAATAACTTTCTCTCCAATCTTAAACTCTTTCTTGTTAATATGCTTATCATGCCATCTCTTGGTTCTGTCCTTGTAGATCCGTGTATTCTCATATCCTGCTTCACGACATTCCTCCATCTCATTAAGTTACAATTTCCTGTGAGTACCTGCATCTTGCTAGTCAAAATTAACCAATTTCATAGCCGAATATGCCTTATGCTCTAACTCAACAAGAAGATAACATGCTTTTCCAAACACTAGCCTATATGGAGACATACCAATAGGAGTTTTAAATGTAGTCCTATATACCCATAATGCATCATCAAGCTAAAGGACTAATCTTTCCTAGATGCATTTACAGTTTTCTTAAGAATTCTCTTTAACTCCTTGTTGGAAACTTCCACCTAGCCATTTGTTTGGGGATGATAAGGTGTGGCCACCTTATGGGTTACCCCATACTTGCGCAAAAGAGTATCAAATTTCTTATTGCAAAAGTGTGTGCCACCATTACTAATGACGGCTCTAGGTGTGCCAAAACTTATAAAAATGTGTTTCTTTAAGAACTTGACTACCACCTTGGTATCATTAGTAGGGTAAGCTGTGGCGTCCACCCATTTGGACACATAATCCACAACAATAAGAATATATTGATTTTGAGAATATTTAGGAAAAGGGCCCATGAAGTCAATGCCCTAAACTGTTAGAGTTATGCCCCACGAGCTAATTATATTTACATGTAATTGATCATACTTTACATTGTGATTCTTTATCTTCAATCAATTGTTATTGCAAGGCTTTATATTTTTTATTTGTCATTGATGGTTATCATCATTATTTATTGTAATCCATACTTGACAAAGTCTATAGATCAAATAGGCTCATGGAATATGAATGTGCATAGAGATGACGATCATAAAACATATTCCTTTCAAGCCTTGATCTTAAATGTTCCTAGTCATAGTGCTATTAGGATTGGACACTAATAACTCGGATAGACTAGCACGTATGATGCATACTCAATTAGGAGAATGTCTTGTTTCATGGACATTTGTGTGAGGACACTAGTGCATATATTTGGGTTGTAATACCCGAAGTTTTTTAGGCATTGTTGTTCAAGAAGTAAAACGTTTCCTTGGAAATCGAATGATACGGTTGGTACATGTGAAGTTCCTGGGTAATCGCTGAGGAGCAAATGGAGGATTTTCTGAAAAATCATGGAAACTACTACAAGGAGGCATCATGTTAAGGTATTTTGGAGAAGTTTAAGGAGTTATAGGGCTCAAGTGATATAAGTGCAAAGAAGTTTTGGGCAAATGAGTTATTTGTAAGAAGTTAAAATATCTTGTAACTAATTGGTTAATGAAACCAAATAAGCTAACTTATACAATTATGAAGAATCTTGAAAAAACCTAATTAACATGTGGTGGCACATGTTTCAATTGACACATGGCGCAAGGGGTGAAATGGCACAAATCACTAGGGACACGTGGCGTGATCCTACGAAAGCAATGATCACCAACCTTATCCAAGTAACACATGGCAAGCGACATATGACACACTTGTATTGGCCATAGATTCCCATAAATACCAAGCCCTTAGCAGGGACAATCTCACTATTAATCAAGAGCAAAAAGGAAGTGAGTTTGAGAGGAAAAGTTCTGCCTAAAAATAGAGTGGAAAAAATGCTTCGCCAGAGAATTTGATTGCCACCATAAAAGGAGTGAAACAATATCAAAATAGAAAGTTAATTCTAATTTATTTCTTTAGTTCAATAGATAATTGAATAAGGGTCATGTGGGTTCAAATAGAGGTCAAATCGGAGTCTGGACGAGGGAGAATGGACCGAAAAAACACAAGATGTCAAAACGGGAGGGGTGGCGCATGCAGCTCACGCGCCACTTGACTGCTGTGAGTGCAGTGCATGGGGGTCCCTCCCCCAGTGCGTGAGGGGCCCCCTTGGCCCCAAATTTTGTGTACTTGGTCCTTAAATTTATCCCTAGGACCCCATATAAAAATATTTTAGGTTTGAGTTCGAAAGTATGTTATTTTTACAGAAAAGTATTCCCGAACCCTGTGAACAGTACCTTAATGCTTCTGAACTAGCAAGGTGAGTGCTTCTTACTTCCTTAGGATACATACTGAGCATTTTGTCTTCACACGGGTAAGGGTGATTACTTGCATAAGCATGACTTTCCTTTAAACCAAGCATTTTCCTTTATCTTGTCATGCATCATCGTGGGGTGTGTGGCTAACTGAAGTCAGGATCTCATGTTAGACTAGTGAAAAGTCATGGAGATGTGTGAATATGATTGATTAGCGAGGGTGATTGCAACACCTCGGTGTCACTACCACATAGGGGGTTTCATATCATTTTGCACAATTCATTTGCATGCATGCTATCTCTTCTTGTTGCACTCACTTAGATATAACTATCTAACTTGAGTGTCTCATACCCCTGAAACATTCAACGTTCCAGGTGGGTTAGTCATGACAGGTGCCCCGGAATCAAGTCAGAGGAAAGGAAAAGAAGTGGTTCTCAGATAGCTAGCTACTCTACGTTTTAATTGTAAAAGCATTGTACTGTGGCTTTAGTGTGAGTTTTAGTTGTTGTAAAAGGGAGCCTAAATGATCCCTAGATTCCCAAGTTGTATTATGGCTTTTCAGGTAGTTTTTGTGTTAAAATAATATAGTGGAAGTCTTAAATATCTAGCTTATGGTTTTTATAAAGCTTTTAGGTTCAATCCTTTGTTTCCGTTAGCAAAGGCTTCCATAAACGCCCTTTGATTACCATGTGGTTGCTAGCGTCATTATGCATCTTTGTATGTGTACCTTGGAAAAAGAAAAGTGGGGCATTACAGGCTTATTATAAGAATAAGTACACTGAACTGACCCGCTACAAAATTCCTAATGGTTATTGTTTTATGTCAAATTGGAATTCCTGTGTTGCAATAGTGCAGATTGATCCTTAGACTTGAGACATCATGGTAGTCTTATATTTGACTGGTTACACTTTGATTTTTTTTGGATTCTAATGGAGTCATTAACAAATTATCACTAGGCGTAACCTTATCACATATGAAGGCTTATGAATGTCGAAATAAGATTCATCACTTATCAATAAGATGAGAAGATGTCTTATGTATTCCGATGATTTCATGATTGAGGAAATCCTTGGCTAAAGTTAGGTGGAAATCAAAAGGTCTTTTGATTTCACCTATCAAGTCAAAAATTTGGAATGGATACATAGTTATTGAATGACTAGGATTTTGTCATAAAACCATACCCTAAATTCAATTGGGACATAGATTGATGAAAGGATTTTACTGCATGGTAATTGCAATTGAAATGGTCCATGTTTTTTCATCGTTGGCTAGGTATTCATGGTATGTTACTAGATGTTAACCATGATATGTAGGGTTTTAGAATTAATATGATTAATTCTAAAACTATTAATTAAAGAGTTTAATTAAGAAGCCCATGAGATGTGTTAATTAAGAAGCTCATAAGTTTAATTAAAGAGTTTAATTAATCTAATAAGTTAAGCCTTGATATAGCCTAATAGAATTGGTCCTACATCTAGTCCAATGGTGGACCTAAGGGGTCACACACTTAGGTCGAGCCCGTTCCACAATTTAAAAGAGAGAGTTGGCCCAATGTGATTAAGGGCCGGGCCTAAATTGTTTAGGGGTTTTCCAAGGCACGATTAGGGTTTATAACTCTATAAATATGCCGCTTAATAAGCTGAAAAAAAAAAAGAAATTTTGGGTCTCTCAAGAGGCGCCTAGGGTTGCTAGCACTACTCGAGGTGTTCGTGGAAAGGTTGATCGTGTGGACCGACTTGGAGGAGTTCGCGCTTGCGACTCTACGAATTGAATCAAGGCAGAAACGAAGGCTACACAGTCGCCCATTTCTAACAGCTAAACATCAAACAACTCACAAACTAAAATATTGTTCAAGGGCATCTTATTCCTCCTAGACAAATTTCCAACTCTTTAACACCTGTCACAAATAGAAACATAAGAGTGGGCATCCTTGAAAAGAGTAGGCTAGCAAAAACCAGATTGTAACACCTTGAATGTTATTTTAGTAGGGCCAAAATGACCTCCTACCTCCTTGTCATGACAATGGTGTAGAATTTGACTTACCTCCTCCTCCTCAAGAACACACATGCGAATTAACTAGTTAGTACAGACCATATATAAGTAAGGCTTCTCCCACAAATAATGTTTAGCTATAGAAAGAAATTTCTTCCTTTGCTGATATGAAAGATTAGGTGGAATGACCTCACCAACTAAGAAATTTACAATATCTGCATGTCATGGTAAAGCTGAACTCCTAACTGCATATAGGTGTTCATCAGGGAACTCCTCTTGAATAGGGAATGGGTTTGGCTGCGCCATAGTTGAATGCTCCATTCGTGATAGGTGGTCTGCAATAACATTTTCAATCCCCTTCTTATCTCGAATCTCCAAATCAAACTCTTGAAGGAGCAAGATCCATCGAATGAGTCTCGGTTTCGCATCCTTCTTAGCCAACATGTACTTTAATGCTGTGTGATCTGTATACACAATAACTTTGGACAAATCAAATAAGAATGGAATTTGTCAATTGTGAAGATTACTATAAGAAGTTCATTTTCTACTGTGGCATAATTCTATTGTGCTTCTGTGAGGGTCCTGCTAGCATAATTGATGGTCTGAAACACCTTGTCCTTTCGTTGGCCTGAGATGGCTCCAACCGCACTATCACTGGCATCACATATAAGCTCGAATAGAAGTTTCCAATTTGGTGATACCATTACAGGTGTCGTGATCAACTTCTCCATTAGGGTGTGAAAAGCCTACAAACACTCATCAAAAAAGTTAAAAGGAACATCTTTGGATAATAAATTAGATAGCAGTCGAGAGATTAAGGAAAAATCCTTGATGAAACGTCGATAAAACCCAGCATGTCCTAAGAAACTCCTCACAGCCTTGACAAAAGTAGGTGGCGACAACTTCTCAATCACCTCTACCTTGGCACGGTCCACTTGAATTCCCTCATGGGAAACCTTGTGTCCTAGCATAATGCCTTCCTGCACCATGAAATGTCACTTCTCCCAGTTCGAAACTAGGTTAGTATCCTCACAACACTATAAAACCAAAGATAGGTTATGCAAACAATCATCAAAGGAAGAGCCAAATATAGAAAAATCATCCATAAATATTTCCATGAAATCCTCAACCATGTCATGAAAGATTGCCATCCTGCAACGTTGAAAAGTCGTAGGTACATTGCATAAGCCAAATGGCATCCTCCTAAATGCAAAAGTACCATAAGGGCATGTGAATATAGTCTTCTCCTGGTCCTTGGGGGCAATTGCAATCTGGTTGTGTTGTACCCCAATAATTGGGAGGAAGAAGGCTAAGCATTACAGAGAAGGTTTGAAGCTGGTAGGGAAGGGTCATTCGGAAGGACCCCTTGGAAGCTTCCTTCGGAAGGAGAAGATCCCTTCCGAAGAGGCCTTCGGAAGTTTCCTTCGAAAAGGGCCTTCAGAAATGACACGTGTCCTCGAAGCTCAAGCCGTATAAAAGTCCAACTACAGTTCTCAAAAGAGGGGATCCAGACATCAGTATACCACTTCCACTTTCCTTGAGAAATTTAGCCTACTTTCCTTTCCGCACGATTATTTTCCTTTCGTTACTGACTTAAACATCGGAGGATCTTTATGGGAGGAAAATCCCATGAGCCTTCTAACTCTTGTTTGTTGTTCACAGTCCATTTGGAAGTACTGCATCAGTTCCTTTGGAAAGACTGCTTGCAAGAGAAGACCAAGATCCTTCCGAAGACAAGCCAAGCCAAGTTCCTTTAGAAGGGACCGCTCTTCCCTTTGAAAACACCAATCTCTAGGAAGTTCCTTTGGAAGCACCCTTTGGAAGACTCTTTCAGAAATTATCCTTTAGAACACCTCATGTCAAAAGACGATGGACCCTCGAGAAGATGAAGACCCCTGGGGAAGATCTTGCTCGTTCTTCCGGAAAGAAGGCATCCTAAGCATCCTAACTTCCTTCAGAAGGAATCCTTCAAAACCACTTGAGATCGCAAGACTTGCCCGGTGAAAAGATCCACCCTTACGGAAGGAACCTTTGGGAAGCCCTTCGGGAGGACTCCTTGAAGGCCTCTTCGGAAACATTCCTGCGGAAGCCTAACCTATTTCAGTAACCAAGTATCGATCAAATCCTGAGACTATCGACATCGACAGGCCTTCCACTCCTAAAAATTCTAATTGTTGTATTTTGGCAACAACAATTTGGCATCGTCTGTGGGAAATCAAAACAAAAAGCCAATCCTAACACAAGATGCCGAGAGGGACAAGATCAACTGGTTTGGAAAACCCGCCTAACCCTATCCGAATGAGCGCTCGTACTAGGATAAAAGACCCCAGTTAGGTGCACCCTACGGTACTTGGACTTTTAGAAGATCACCTAGACAATGAGATGCACTCGGGAAACATTCCAATGATTGAAGGCCATTAGACTACCATATTGGGGGGTATGGAGCATTCAAAACAAGGAGAGGTACACACCGTCGAATTAAGGACATAAGTGGCAAGGTAAGGGAGGCAAGCCTCTCCCATAATACTAGTGAATCAGGAACAACACTCCCTGGGGCAGTCCTCAATTCCAGGAAGGAACCCTGCGGTGACTTCAGTGCCTCCAGGGCCTTCCGGGGTAGCTCCACTCACTGTCCCACTATCAGACTATAAATAGTTATAGAAGAATTTTGAAGAGCTAAAGCACCAGAATGATGAACTTAGGATAAACAGGTGCGAGGGCCCCACAACAAGGGATAAGGATTGGGACTCCCAAGTTTAATGATTGAATCCCGATAATGAAGAACCCGAGGGGGATTATGATAGGAGGCTGGGGAAAGCCCCTATGTATGAAGAGACGATAGAGAGAACCCACTAAAGAGCTCTTTGCGTTTCATCTCCCTGTAAGAATGAAGCAAAGAAAGAAACACTCAAGGTGTCCAATATCAAACGCCTCATAGAGGAAGTGCTAGAGCAGAAGTAAGTGGTGATGACGCCAAGGGAAATGCCCATGCACTACTAGAAATAACCAAATTCTGTCAAACTTCAAATGACAACAACAAACATTTGACTCAATAATAAATTGAATATTCTATTTTAATTCAGTACCCATCCGATTGCTGAGGTAGGTTCACCATGCTGGGATCGAGTTGCTCCAACGCCCATTGTTTGTGTGGAGTGGCAGCTATGGAGATATGGTCATAATATCCACTGCGAGTCAGAAGAATGGGTAGGCGTTTCACCAATGACTTGATGCTATTGACCTTTGCCCTCCTGCTAAGGCAGGTTCACCATGCTGGGATCGAGTTGCTTTCCTCCTTAGTCGCCACGGAGTCATACATAACAACCTTGCCCTCTTTCAGGAAAATCATGGCTACGACCCAGTGGGAATTATTCCCCAAATTGCATGGGATCAAAACCTACATATTTTGAGAATACATTAGTCGGGGGTTAATCCATCAATAAAAATAAGTGAACACTTACGAAGTCCACTGTCCACTAAGGCCTAGTTTCATCACTGACACCACAAATATGATCACATATTCCATTTAGGACCCTTACCTTAGAAGGTAGCACAACACGTTTGCCTGTGAATTTCTCAGTCCATCACTTGTTCAGAAGTTCCTAGAGAGGAGGAAAGTGTTATATTTGTTGTGGACCAAATATAGATGCAACAGAAAAAGGTTTAACCTAAGATTTGTGTTTAGCACTCACAAATAGGATAGTAGGCATGATAGCGTATGTAACAACCCACCTTCTCAGGGCGTGTTATGCCTTAGGAAATTTGCTCTTATTTTTTTTTTTTAAATTACATTACTCCTGAAATTCCCTAAGACCTATCTAGTGCTTAATTTACACACTAGAGATAAATACAATTTTATAAAGCGGAAGCTGAATCAAACCTGCTCATGGCAATACATACATGAATAACTACACATAGCATTTATTACAAAGTTATTACATAAGCTTCTGAAAATAAAACAAATGTACTTAATTCTCAAACTATTCATATTACAACTTTAACATGGCTCGTTTCCTCGTTTGTTGACGTCTCGTGTCATTACACATCTCCAACCTCAGTATCATCACTGCAAGTCCCGACTGGAACGTTGAATGTTCTAGGGGCGAACCCAAGTTAGATGATGAACCATCTAAGTAAGGGTATATAATGTTATGTCATGTGTGTATGCAATGTCTTTCATCGTAGGTGTCAACTGCACCCCTCATGCTACCCACCATTTTAGCGGCCACCTCTTTCGAAGCCGGGGTGTATGGGTGCACCCTTGGTAAGGCAGCGGTGCCAGTTTGTACTCCCTACGACCTCATATGCGTGTGATCAATGATATCAACGTGTATTCATACATTTCATAGTCTTGTATGCATTCTACGTGATGGATACATATCAGGGCATGTCAATATGATGAAAACATTTCGAGGAAGTACCACTTACCTTCTCAAGCTTATCAAGCTACCTCGATATTCGTGCCTATCTCGAAATTCGTGCATCATCTCGATTTGCGTGCCAACCTCAAAATTTGCACGAGTCTCTTCAACTTCAGCCTCAAAGTACCCTAATCACCATAATTATTTAAATAAACATTAAAACCTTTTTTTCCATAATTTCTAGTATTTTCTTTAATTTTCTCTCTATTTCTTCCTATTTTTCCTTAATAATTCCAAATTAAATATTTCTAAAAATATTTTCTCAAATATTTCACTACGAAAATTCATAAAAATAATATTCTAGAATTTTTGGAATTTTCTAAAATTTTACTTACCTTAACTCAGCATTTCCAATTCCCTTGATATGTGAGCCATATTCCCGAAACGCGTGCTCGAACTATTTTCTTGCCCCAAATCTCTAGGATATTACCGAAACATAATTCCCTATTTTTTCTAGATTTTTCTAATATTTTTTGGAATTTTTCTCTTTTTTTTTTCTTCTCTTCTTTTTTTCTTTTTTTCTATTCCTCCTTCACTATTCACCTTCTTCTTCCTCTTCTCTCCCGCGGCTACTTCCTGCAACTCCCTCTTTCCTCTTTCTTCCTTTCTTCTCCTTATTTCTTTCTTCTTTTTCTTCTTCTTCTTCTTCTTCTTCTTCTTCTTCTTCTTCTTCTTCTTCTTCTTCCTCTTTCTTCTCTGCCTCATGCACGAGCAGCCCCTACGCCATGCCCAGCCGCTACCTTGCACACCAGCGCCTCCCCTGACGTCGCGAGCCACTGTCTCAACCAACATTGCCATCACCGGTCACCTTGGTCTCCACCGACCTCCCCCACGCTACCCACGTCGCCTCCCCAGCCTCTCACGAAACCTCCCCATCACGGCCTGTTGTTGCTACGAGCTGCATGCTTTGCTGGCGCCTCTTTACAGCCTCCGCTAGCCTCTCCAATCACTTAAACGGCTGCTACCACCTGCTTGCGTCACCACCAGCCGCATTAAGATGCCCCTGCTTGCTGCCCTGCTTCCTCATCCGCCATGGCCGAGCATCAAAGCTTTGCTTCGCGGCCATAGCCGCCTTTGGCCGTTGGAAATGGCCACTCAGCCGAGCACTCTCTCTCTCACGACCTTTCTCTCTCTATTTCTCGATCTCACACTGCCTCTCCCTCGACCATGATCACTGCCAATTTATAGGCAGTGGCTTCACATAAATCTCACTGTTTCAAGCTTGCCCACCACGCACAAAAAATTTCCACAAATCTCGCTACCTCTTCCTTAATTCTAGCTGCCATATCTCTCCTTAAATCCTATTAAAATCTCGCAAATCTCGACCATAAAATTCTTACAGAGGCACGACTGGTTGCAGAGCATGGCTAGATTTGCAGAGCTTCACACGTACACTGATACGTGAGCGCACACGCACACACATATATAATTATTTCTATATAATACACTTTAAATTAAAAGAAATTGCACTTTAATCCCCCAATTTTATCATAATATTACTTTGAAAATTTCTTTATTGCAACCATGCCCTCAATCCTCAAATTAATTTACATTTTAATACTGAAAAATCCATAATTAATAACTTAAATTTTACTCGATATAGACGATTTTGCCCCAACGTCCTTATCGGTTATTGTTTCATTCTGAAACCACTGAAGGGTTACTCATTACGCAAAACCGGAGCCCCCTTAGGGTTCTGTTGATTTTTCAGGAGTCCCTTACGACAATTCGGTTTTACAGCCTAAATGGCAGCTGCATTTTAGCTGTACCAAAAACTGTTCCGAATTCGATTTCTTTCGATACCATAAATCCTATCTAGATACACTCGTCGAGACCATTTAATTTTCCTTAGACAATTTCACTCTAAGGCATTCCCTGTAGTTGATTTGGTACTTATAACTGCTATTAACTCAATTTTTCAGTATCCTAATCTCATCGAAATTACGTGGTAACTTCATACGAACATGGGGTATTACAGCATATTTCGTATCATATATAGTATGAGCTTGCGTATCTCTTAGTCATCAGATGCAACACAAGTAGCTGTCAATGTGAGTTCCCTCTATCCAAGCTTTAACATTCTCTATTGAATGCAAGTCGCTGGGTAATAGATGGGCAATGTAACCTGTGTCACGCCTACAATAACTAATAACTAATAATTACAATAACTAATAGATGGGCAATGTATTACCAATGTAAATGGAACAATAATTAAAATTTTTCCTGACCTTTTATACTTACTCGATGTCTTTATGCGATTGTATGTAGTCAGTGTAGCTCTCAGGGGGCTTAAGATCATCAACCTCCTGTTGGTCCAGGTGATGCTTGGCTACTTCAGTCGCTATCTGCATCACCATGCCCCTTACACTGTCCAGGCTAGGAACAGGAACATTCTCTCATGTCCTAGCTGATGTCAAGGGTGGCACTGTCTTCTCACCCTCCACCAGCGGTGATTTGTTTTTGTCGTCTGCCATGTCCACCACAACATCAACCTTGCTCCTCTTCCGTTACAGAGTGTATTCAGTGTATGGTGGTTGACGACACTGCGATGGCAATCGGTTGCTTGCAATTCGTTCACTGCCCATAACCACTTCCTCCTAAAGCTATACAAATACTATCCTTTACATAATAGTACGCATTTCATAATGAAATGTAAATAAAAGTGAAGTTAGAGCTTACTCCGGATTGAGATGTCCAGTCCTCCACATCATCATGAGCTGGATTTACCTGATGAGCAACTCGCTGCTCCTCATCACCATCCTCGATGTGTTATGGGGAATTGTCAATAGGCGGGATGCCTAGATGATTAAGTAGTGTTGCCTGCACCCTACCTACTTGCCTCAGTCTCCTTCTTGCCCGCGTCATCCGTGAGCTCATTCGACTCATTTCCCCATCAAACCCATCTAGTCGAGTTCTAATTTTCCTAATCTCCCCATCCATCCTATGTAACATCTCCAGTGTGAGGGTCAGCATCTCGGTGATCTGCAAAAGGAAAAAAAAATTACAATACTAAAAAATAATTGCAAACACTTATAGAGAATTACAAATGAAAAAATATTTTTATAATAAAAATTATACCCTAGCATACTGTCCAAGGTGGGTACTAGGAGAGGGTTCTACCTCCTGTTGAGACTTTGACTTCCTCTCTCTGTGTTAAGCCTCAGCCTCGTCCTCGTCCTCCTCTACCACCTCCTCCTCTTCACTCCCATTTCCCACCTTGTTGGACCCCTAATTTCATCCTCATCCCCTGTTGACGTACTTCCCTTCACATCATTGTCAACCCCCCTACCCCCATTTTTGTACACATCGATGCCAATCGAGTGTAAAGGGTTAAAGGTCTGCCAAAAATCTATATCATACTCCACTACAGTGGGCTCGAGCATCGTGCTCGATCCTCGTGCCTGCAAAATATTGAATTATTTGGTCAAATATTATATATAACAAAAAAAACTAAATTTGAAGTTAGGTTAGAGACTTACATCCCTAAGGCATTCATTGTAATTGATTTTGTGAGGCTTTTTGTTGAATAACCACTTTCTACACCTAGAAATGGTGACTGCGACAGGTAATCTTATGGCTCACTTATTCTCCACCCATGGGAATATCTTAATCAACCACTACTGTAGATAGTAAATAATTTTACAGTAGTAAACAAAAATAAACAAAACGTTCAGTTAGTATATACAAATCATATACAATAACTTGATGTAATATAATACAGAGAGAGTAAGTAATTATACCTGAAATGTCCAAACAAAACCATAAATGTTGACTTTGTTTCCCACCTCACCATTCAACTTCTTCTCGCTGGTGGCCAGCCAGAGGTAATGTAGACTCTGGCTATAGACGTATGTCCCCCACGGGAATGCCTCAAATGCCCTTAGGTCCTCGGCCATAGTCCATACGAAATCCTCCACTGGTGCACGCTCATCGTGGCCAAGCAAGATCATGTTCACCACAACAATATTACCCAACTTGAGGACATCTTCTGCATCTAGATCCATGCTACCAAGTACTATTTTAATCTGGGCCACAATCACCACTCATTCTGGGAGAATAGACACACCCGTAAACTACTCAGCTCAATGGGCATAGCTTGAAATCTTTTTTTGTCAATTGGCCCAAATCAGAGTCCACTGATGAAGATGAACTCTTGCTTCCCATACCTATATAGCATGTCGCCAATATCAAACCACATCTCATCATAGTGGGCACCTGAAAATGTCACCTCCTCACTAGGACTTCATCTATCAATTATGGTGCAGACAAATGATCGAACATAGGGATATGTAGGAAATGTCCAAGTAGGCCCTAAGTAAATCTTTCCAATACCCTATGATGTCTAAGAGCATCACAAACTGCCGAAAGCTGGTTGATTCCACAGTGTGTAGTGACCCGTGTCCCTGGTGGAATTACTCGTTGAGCATGAACATAGGTAAATTGCTCAGACTGATGGTGAGTCATCTGTAGGGAAAATAGAAAACTATACAAGAACAACAATTGGATCATGTAGTAGATCGAAATGGGGTTAATGGTTTCACTGGGCATCATAAGGCGATAAAGCCCGAGAGGCATGCTCCCGAGCTTCATTGTCTTATGAAGCCTTGGAGGTCGGCCTTCCTCATGCCCTTTTGAAGCCTGATGAAGCTCGGGCTTCAACGACCTTCAACAGGAGTAAGGAAGCCTGGATCCATATGCCTGACCTTTATTACCCAATTTCTCACCGGGCTTAAAAGGCCAATTAAGCCCGGTAGGGCATCCAGTGACCATCAGCCTTCCTCTCCTCCTCCAGCTAGGAGCTATGCCAGGAAGGCCAATGGGCACCCTCGCGGACAGGGCTTCCTCGCGCAAGGAACCCTATTCGATGAGGATGCCCATCAGCTTGCCTTACTGCTTCCTCTAGTCAGACAACCCAATTGCGACGAAACCCATCGCGATGAAACACATCCATCCCCTCCACAAAATATCACACAAAATGAGAGGAGATTTAACCTTTTGACTGTCGACGGTAAGATTTGGTGGTGATGGCTTTACAACGGTGGTTAGGTTTACAGAGGGAGAGATCAGGCTTAGTAGAGACACAAGAGTTTGGGTGTAACAGCCCACCTTCTCGGGCATGTTATGCCTTAAGAAATTTGGTCAAAATTTGTTTTTTTAAAATATTATTTTAAAATTCCCTAAGACCGTATCTAATGCCACATGAGATATCTAGACTAGAAACAAATGTAAAGCGGAAGCTGAATCAAACCTGCTCATGAAAATGCATAATTTAATAACTGTACATGGCATTAAATACAAATACATAAAGCGTTTGATTACAGAACAATGTACACAAATCTTAAGCTAGTCATATTACAACATAGTACATCTTGATGTCTCGTATCCCTACACAATACCAACCTCTGAATCATCTCTGAAAGTCCCGGCTGGAACGTTGAATGTTCTAGGGGCAAACCCATGTTAGATGATGAATCATCTAAGTAAGGATACCAAATGCAAAGTCATGAGTGTATGCAATGTCTTTCATCGTAAGTGTCAACTGTACCCCTCATGCTGCCTATCATTTTAGCGGCCACCTCTTTCGAAGCCGGGGTGTATAGGTGCACCCTTGATAGCACAGCGGTGCCAGTTCGTACTCCCTACGGCCTTATATGCGTGTGATCAACAGTATCATTATGTATGAATGCATTTCATAGTCATGTCATTGATGCAGTCTACGTGATGATTTCATATCATAGCATGCCAATATGGTAAAGCATTTCTAGAATTTACATCTATAACTGTATTAAGCAGCATACTTACTGTTAATTTATCTCGAACTACGTGCCAAGCGGCTATCCCTTAATCTCCTTGCTCACAAGGACCCCTACAACATAGATTTATTTTTAGAATACCATTTGCTAGTTTTTCATAATTTCTTCCATTTTTTTCTTTTATTCCTAAGCTTTATTTCTTCCAAAATTACATAATAATTATCTAGGCTTCATAAAAATTTATTTTCTTTTTACCAATATTCCTTAAATAATACTCTTAATATTCTGGAATTTTTTTTGTGACTTTATAACTTTAATTCCTAGTTTCCCTTATTTCATAATAGCTAAATATGTAATTATTACATAATAATTACCTAATCCTTCAATTTATTAAATTTCTCTTCACTAATATTTCTTAATTAACACTTATAACATTTTGAAATTTTCCTGGAATTTTTAGAATTAAAATCCTATTTTTCTTTATTTCTATAACAGAACAATCTACTTAAATTACATAATAATTACCTAATATTTCGTTTTATTCCATTTCTTTTCAATAATATTTCTTAAATCACACTTATAACATTCTAAAAGTTTTCTTGGAATTTTCAAAATTAAAATCTTATTTTTTTCTTTATTTCTATAATAGAAAAATCTACTTAAATTACATAATAATTACCTAATATTTCGTTTTATTCAATTTATTTTCACTAATATTTCTTAAATAACACTTATAACATTCTGAAATTTTTCTTGGAATTTTCAGAATTAAAATCCTATTTTTCTTTATTTCCATAATAGAAAAATCTACTTAAATAATTAATAATTTTGGCATTTTCAGAAATTTGCTTTACCAATATACCATACACAACATTTCAAATTTAATAAAAAAATTTCAAAATTTTACTCTTTTTTTTTCTCTGGCGGGCGTGAGTGAAACACGCAGCTTCGCCTCAATCGCGGGCGCGTGCGATCACGCGCCCGACCCCCTCCTTCGCGGTCGTCTTCTCCGGCGGCTGGACACGCTGCCGGTGATGCCGACACCTCAAAAGATTCGAACGAAGCTTCTACTCCCTATTTCCGACCCCCCCGAACACGATAAAAACCTCAAATTTGAGAAAAAACATAAGAAAATACCTCGATTCGTTGTTTGAAGTCGCTGCTCCGGTAAGTTGCGTTTTTTCCAGCGAGCTCGATTCCCTCCTCTTCGTCGCTCCGTTGGCCACCAAATTTCCCAGAAACGTTGCCCACGACTTGAAGATCAAAACCCCACTCACCAATCTCTCAAACTCTCTCCCAATCGACCGATCTAAGCCTCAAAATTTTCGGATGGATTGGGCAGTTTTGGAGCGGCTATTTATAGCCCATTTTCGACGTGCTTCGCTTCCCCATCGACAGCCACGCGTCCTAAAGGCCATGCTCCGGTCATTTCAACATTTAAAACTCTTTCTTTACCCCCAAGGAAAAACTTGCAAGCGCGGTCATGCTCTGGTCGCACACTGCTTCTGCAATCTGATTTCAGATTTTTTTTTTATATATATTACATATATATATACACGATATACGTATTTACATATTTACATAAAATGATTTCTTTTAATCATATTATTAATCTTACTATTTTTTTTTGTTTACATATTTATACACATACATACTTAAGCTAATCATATAAACATGATTAATTTAAACCAAATTAATTACATAAACTTAATACCATATAGACTAAATTAATTTAATTTATTTAACGTGACTTAGGGTATTACATTGGGTTTAAGGAGAGTCTCGATGAAGTTTAGCCTATTATCATTTTCTTTTAAATTCTTTAAATACAATTCTGGTCACATATCCAGAAAATGGAAGGACATTTAATTACTAACAAAGAGAGGCACAAAATTAAATAATTTTTTTAGAATTAGATGACCAATCGTTTGTATTATCAAAATTCTCATATCATCATCTTGATATAATATTCATTGAACATAATTCACCGAGTTGTTTTGAGAAGTTAATGATCGTTTGATCAGTTAATATGCCATTATCATCTTGGTGAAATGTAGGCTCAATTAACATAGTTAATGGAATTTTCTTGCACCATAGATCATTTAAGTGCTATTGGAAACCAAGGATTTGCAGCAGTAAATTTACAAAAAAAAAAATTGATATTTGGAAGTATACAATTCACTGGGCTTAGTTACCCATCCCTAGTTTAATTGGGCAATTAAACCCAGGAACGATATTGATTTGGAAAATCATATGTTTCATTATTATATTTTATTTTGGTTGGGGGGGTGTTAGGGGATTCGAATTACTCAAGAGCCATACCCTTAATAATATGACACAAGTCCTTAAACCAGGGTTTGTCGATTCATAGCAACATGCATAGAACATTAAAAACCCTAAAAACATCTCAAGGGGAAGCTTGTAACTTAATAATATGATACAAGCCCTTGGTGTATTGTACAGTTGTGAGTCTATTTTCATTTCCTCAACTCTTTGTCAATCTTCCAAAGTTCCCACTTGGTGAGCCGCTTCCTCTCCCTCCCAAGTCCATTTTCCTCAACCAAACAACAATTCTCCTTGAAATCACTGATGAGATTCGATAAGGTAATCCCCTGGATTATGCTTCCCAACAAATTACGTCGCCAACGACCATCCACGATGGAATCTGATGATCAAGATCAACCATCAAATTCACTTTGGCTCGGTCACCCACATACCCAAAAATTAAAATCATGTAACATTGAATTTTGCATTAAAATAGGTTTGAATGTAAAATTTAATATGAAAAACTTACCCAAAAATTCAAATCATCAAATTCACCGGGTTTAATTACCTTGCTCGGGTTAATTGGCCAATTAAACTCGGGTACGCTATTGTTCCAAATAATCCTATTTTTCATTTTTAAAAATATTTTTTTTAGGCCGGGGGGGTTTAGGGGATCCCAACGACTCAAGAGGCACACAATCAAAAACATCAAGAATTATCAGTTGCACATCATCAATGTCGCTCAAGAACACCAACGGTGTTATCAAAAACAAATATAACTCACCAATTTTAATTACACGCGTCGGGTTTGAATGGCCAATTAAACTCGGTCCAGGTTTACTTGGCACATTAAACAAATAGAACATACCGGTTTAATTACCCATACCAGGTTTAATTGTCCAATTAAACCCGTTACAGGTTTAATTAGATAATTAAACTCGGAAAGCTATTGATGCAAAAAATTATATTTTTCATTGTAAAACGTTTTGTGGGGGCTTTGGGGGGGGGGATCTTAACAACTCAAGAGGCACGCAATCAACTTGATTTCTGAACAGTACATGTCGATTGGTTTGTGTTATAAAAAATCTCATATCATCATCTTGGTCCTATGTCCATTTCTAGAACTATAGTACCATAAAACATTTGATCATTTATACTTAACTAATGGACTACATATGGGCCCGGTATAGTGGTTTGTTGTGCAACATAGGCATAAAGTTTTACTTGTGATGTGTATAGAAAATGAAAAATCTTATCATGAACTTTCGATTTATTCACAAAAAACTATTACATTGGAATAACAAATCATTAATACTATTTATATGAAGAAAAGGTGTATGCCTCCCGGGGCATAGCTTGGATGGCAAAGGAATGGCATTTGGGATACATGGTGTCAATCTAGAAGATCTCCCATGATTTTTCTCCTCCAACAACATCTCTAGGGGTTGAGTGTTGGGGACCCTCATGATCGTGGGTCATCCAAAAAATTAAAACAAGGTGGTTTGCCTTCTGTTGGAGGACCCTCTTCTGCTATGGCAATGCTTATAACCTTCCCAGTCCAAGGCCAACAATAAAACATCACTTTTCTCAGGCTTCTCGAATACTAGAGGAGGTTCATTCACAGACAATGATTTCCCTGCTAGTTCAGATTCCAAGCACATTGCTAATGCAAGGTGGTTTTCCTTTTGTTTTGCACTTTTGTTGGCAAGTGCAAAACAAATGGCAAACCACCTTGCATTGGCTACGTACTTGGAATCTGAACTAGTAGGGAAATCATAATCTGTGAATGAACATGCTCTAGTATCCAAGAAGCCTCAGAAAAGTGATGTTTTATTGTTGGCCTTGGACTGGGAAGGTTACGAGCATTGAAGGTTACCATATATATATATATATAGTTGGTATCGTATAATGTATACCAAAAGTCGAGCAACCAAACAGATGCATGCAAATCACGAACAGAGTTAAGTACTATGCTTCTCATGTTTCGTTTTTCAAAAAAAAAAAAAAAATGATTCTCGATAATCAGATTTTCAAAAAAATCTAATTACTCATGTTTCATTTTTCTATGATTCTCGGTAAAAAGAATAATTTCAATAATTTTTCAAAAGAAAATCAATTCATTTCACATCTATTTCAGAAGATAACAATAAAAATTAATTTAAAAATTAAAAGAATAATTTTAATAAAAATTAATGCACTGAAAATTTTTAAATTTGACAGGCGAGAAAATGTGACATATTGAATTAAGGGTATTCTCTATTAGCACATTGAATAGTGGATAATTAATTAAACTAAAATTTTAATAAAATGCTGAGTATTAAAAGAAAAAAAACTGTAATTATTTATTCTGCTAGGGTTATTTAGAATAACAAGTCAAATGCTTGTTTTTTTCAATGCTAATTAATATTTAAGGTATTACATTTACAAGATCATGAAAGAAATCAAAATTCATACTTTCAAAGTTTTGTTTTCATTCCAGAAATTAAAAATTTCAAAATTGTTTTTACTTAGTATAATAAATATAATATAATTTATATTTATAAATTATATTATATGTGAGGAAAACTCATGTTTCCTCACATTTATGAGTTTTAATTTATATTTATAAAATTTATAAATAAATATCTATATAATAGGGCAGAACTATTTTTGAAAATGTGTTGATAGATGTCAAATAGAAGGCTGAGATCAATTTGGCTGATACTGATGGCTGAGATTAAAAATTTTCCCGCCCACACCCCAACCATCTCAATGTCTCTCCATTTTTCTCTGTCTTTCTCTCTCCCTCCCACCTACCTACCCATCCATCCATCCCTATCTCCAACCCTCCTCTTTCTCTCTCTCTCCCACCCACCCACCCATCCCCCTCTCCAGCCCCTCTCATACTCCAGTCGAAGCTGTCCGCCACTGCCTGAAGCTCCATCGTAGCCTCCTCACTGCTCAAAGTTATCGATGCCTCAAGCTGCCTCTACGCCCCCATCTCTTATGTTGAATCGCTGCCATCTCCTCTATTTTGTCTGTGTAATCTATGTGGTCCCATTGCATCCTCCTTACCACCTTTAGGCACTGGCTCTGCCGCCGCCTTCAGCTCGCGACCCTTGCGCTGTCGCCGCCACTCGGCACCTGTGGTGCTTACGCCATCGCCATCTTAACTTCTACCGCTGCCATCAGCATTTGCTCCGCTTTGCGGTCGTGGGCCTTGCTACCACTGTCACCGACGATTTAACGTGGTTGTCATCTGCTACTTCTTCCTCTTTTGGCTTTCTGGGTTTACACTATTTTTTCCAAGGAAAAGCTTTCTTCCGAAGCTCCCATATGTATAATATTAAAGGGTTGTTGGAATTTTCCAGAGAAAGAATGCACCACTGTGTCTCGCACACACAACGTGTTCTGCATTGGAAACGCAAGGGAGAAGGGAAGAGAAAGCTATCTTGCCGCCCAGCGCAATTCTGAAATTATCGAGGAAGAAGGCGCTGTAGAAAATGGGAAAGCTATCGTGCGCACTTCTTGCTGTTGTCTTCTTAATTTTTATTTTAATAATAATAATAATATACAATATATATTATATATATATAAACAGCTTGCACCTCATTTTTCAATCAGTCTTCTCTTTTTAATTGTAATTAAGGCTTTTGAATCCCCAACAGCGCCTTCTACCACAATACTTTTTTATGTTTGTTAAAATAATTATCATAAGATTTTATTAAAATAATTTATTTATAAATTTAAGATAAATTTTATTTGAAAAGAAAGAATAGATAAATTTATTTTAAAGTTATGTAATTTTTTAAAAAAAATTATATAAATATAATAAAATAGTTTTTATAATTTATTTTTTTATTTATATCTTGATTAAGCTTAATTTATATAATAAAGGAGAAGATACATTTTCATGAAATGAGTTTTGGATGTTGATGAACGGCTTGGATGAATTGTTCTTCCTGCCCAAGCCAAGCTCTCCCCCCATTTAATTCTCTAGGCGCAATCATGTGCCTCTGCCTCCCACCATGAAATCTCATAATAAATGAATGAAAAAATTGCATTTTCGATATCTAAATGAATACATTATCTTCAATAGTGGAGTTTGAGATTCCCAAAACTTCTGCAACATGCATTGCATTTGTGTGCCTCAAGTAATTAATTAATTAAACTGAACACAGAGGGATAGAGACTCGCTGACCTCAAGTCCCTATAACAAGATGACGACTCTCGCAAATATTGCTAAATCATACTGCTTCTGGAATAATTGTAATGATGTCATATCGTCATAATGAGGTGACATTATAATTATATTAAATTAAATATTTTTTTAAAAAATATATATCTATATCTATTTTTGTTTATTATTTACACTGTGAGGGAGATATTTTTTGAATGATTGATATGAGTTTTCTTTTTTCATCAATGGTAAAGATCAATGGTTTTTTCCCCCCAAATGCATCTCATCCTATCCTCCCTCTTTGCCCAATGCACTCTCTTTCTGTAAAACCCACTCTTTACCTGTCTCTGTCTCTCTCTCTTTTTCAAAGCCCCTGCATCACCGTCTTTACAGTCTATCGGCGTCGCCCTTGTTGCCCACCGCCGTCACCCCCCGCCAACCATCCTCCCCCTCCGCTGTCACCCTTGCCGCCCATCATCATCACACCCACCTGGGGAAGGGGTGGCCGGGGAGGGATGCCCTATCCCCGACTGCACGCGGTCGGAGATGGCACCCTTCCCCAACCGTTTTTTTTTTTTTAATACTTTTTTTTTTGTTTTTTTATCTTACACTTATAATTTGTATAAAAATATTTTTACACAAATATTTAAAGTTAGATAAAATAAAAAGTAAAAATATTTAAAGTTCCTTAATGGTTAAAATAGAAAGTAAAAATATTTTTAAATAAAATTACCTTAATCGATATTTAATGTTAACAACATTACACTTATAATTTGTCTCTACTTACATATGCCTGTTAAAAATTTATGTCTATTTAATTATGGCTTTCGTTAAATACAAATATTAATATAGATATTAATAATTTAATGAAAGCGATAATTTAACGAAAACGATAATTATTGGCCTATTAATACAGATATAATTATTTGTGTCTACTTACATATGTTTATTTACTTACTTTTGGAAAATTTTATTAAATTTTTTTTATGTATCAAGTAAAAAGAATTAAAAAAATATTAATTTTATGACTTGAGTCCAAGTAATGATGCATAAATAAAAATTAATTTTCAATATTATTACAAAATATTATAGCTCAAAAAAATATTAATAAATAAATAAATAATACTGTACTTTGGTGAATTGATGTTGTGATATTATGACAATTAAATGTTTTCTAAAAATGTTTTATTGTATTTTGTTTAAAAAATAAAAATTAATTATATAAAAAAGATTTTAAACTTACAATGTGTAAATAACAACTAAATGATGAATAATTTTACCATTATATCAACACACTAGCGTATATCCGTGCCTAAAGACACAGTCTAAATAATATTAACAGTGTGTGAGAGAATATGTATATATCTGCATGTGTATGTGTGTGTGTTTGCGACCATGAAGGAGGAAAGCGATCATCAACAGTGCAGGAGGTGGACATCAATGACAGTTGGTGGGGGAAGGGGGGCGGCGGGCGCCATGGCCACGCGGGGGGGAGGGGTGTTGGCGACCGTCATGGGGAGGAGGGAAGGAGGGTTGGCGGCTGATAGGTTTAGGAAATCAAGGTTCCCCAACTCACGAGGTTCGAGGAACTCAGGATTCAGGGAACCTTGGTTCCCCAAACCTCGAAAGTCAGGGACTAAGGTTCCCCGAATCCCGAGTTCCTCGAACCCCGTGAGTTGGGGAACCCAAGTTCCCTGACTTTTGGGGTTCAGGGAACCTAGCATTCGCAATTGGCGAATGCTAGGTTCCCTGAACCCAGTGTTCGCAATTGGCGGTCGCCAACGCCTCCCAACCCAGCATTCGCAATTGGCAGTCGCCAATGCCTCCCCCCACCCGCCAGTCGCTAATGGATGCCACCAACCCCTCCTCAGCTATCAACATTTCTCGAACCCAGCGGCCATCATGGGTGACCGCTAACGCCCTTTCCCCCTTGTTTGTTGGTCGGCCGACCGCTGATGGCCGCCACCAACCCCCATCGCCGGTGGTTAATGGCCGCCTCCCCCCACCGTTAATATTATTTACACCGTGCCTTTAGGCACGGGTATACACTAGTAATATAATAAATAGAAAATAACGAACGTCTTCGCTGTGAATATATTATAAATTTTATAATATTTATTTATAAATAAATATAATATAATAAAGTTTTTCCTGCCAAAACTTGCATCATATCAAAGGTAATGATTATAATAAAATTATTTATTAAAATATAGTCTTGAAAATGTGATATCTTAACATATTCATACAAAATTATTTAAGGTAGTCAAATTGTAACACCTACTCTCCTAAAACTATCCAAGAAGAGGTGTTTCAGGAAATAAAATAAAACTAACTGATAAACTGAAATCTAAATGTATGTATGAAATTTTGTCTCATAGGCCTACATAATCTGATAAGACATACGTGTCTGATCTGAGTCCTGCATACATAAAAACTGTAAGTACATAGTGTGGGCAATATGCCCCTAGCTCCCTGGTCAACATTAGACAAGCAAAACATAAATTGAAATTAAAATTGGTGGGAACCCCGCGGACTAGTTGCCTAGCACGCATAATGTATTGCTTACATACATGCTAGCACACAATATGTAGTGCTTCATAGAAAGTCATGCTCAATGCTTATTGATTGATGTTCAAAAATGTCAAAATTTTATTATATTTCCACCCTTATTTTGACCTTGAAATTGGATTTAATTGAATATTTATATGCCTTTCATGGTTATATGTAGATTTCCAAAATATAATAATAATAATAATAATAATAATAATAATAATAAAATAGTAAGTAAATATAATATATAATATACATAATATATAATATATAATACACATATATATTCAATACATATATGTGTAATACTATATAAATATATATACTATGATATAATTGCATGCGTAACACATATATATATAATATAATATAATAACATATATTCATGGATGCAGCATGCGTGGACTTGGAGGCTCATCAAAGTCCAAAGCAAAGGAAGGCCCACAAATGCAAATTAAATTGGACCCAGCCACTGATCTTTGGAGGCCCACTGTGTTAAATTAAAGTCGCATGCTCCACCATTTAAAGAAGGCCTAGCTCCAAGCAGCCCATGAAATTAAATTAGAATAGGAAGCCCAGCTCGTGAAATCAGCAGGCGCACAGCAGCTTCACCATGCGATCTTTTATCAGAGCACGCGTAAATGAACGTGGTGACATGCGACGTAATTTCTTCTTTGACTAGGGCCATTTGCAGAATATATACATATATATATCCATCATCGACTTCAGCAAAAGAAAGGTCCCCATCCGTCAATTAATCAGAATAAGGGGAAGAAAGCACTATTTACGTTCTGTTTTCTTTCTGGTTTTCTTTCATTCCAATAGTGTTGTTCATTTACTTTGTTCTGTTAATAGAGTGCTCCTTGTTTTTGTTAGTTACATTCTGCAATTTCTTTTCATGTGCGTTTACATTCTGCAACTTCCATTAACTGTTCATTTACGTTTTAGTAATTTTAGTTTCTATATTTACATTCAAGCACTTCAGTTCCTGTCTCTTTAATTTTTCTTTGGAGATGTGTGGCTAAGCTTAAACTTGAGTTAAGGCAAGGACTACGTCCAATGCTACTGTTTATCCAAGAAAGCCGAACTCTTATTGAACTAACAGAATGCTGATTTGAATTGAGAAATGTGTGTGTATTGAATCTTTGGGTTTGAGTTGAAACATAAGCCTAACTTAGAGTCTCCATGCCATGTATGGAGGTTACTTAAACTGGAAATTCTTTCATACTCAAGCTAGAATGATTAATTTGCGATCCAATTTATGATAGTTGCTTAATCTAGACTCTCTCATACCATGTATGGAGAGTGCTTAACCTAGAACTATCATGACCTTGAGTTGTGGTTACCAGATCTCAAATGTATGTTAATCTGTATTTCAATTTATGATAGTTTCTTAATCCAGACTTTCTCATGCCATGTATGGAAAGTGCTTAACTTAGAGCTATCATCATTTTGGAATGTAGTTAACTACATAGTCTCAATTTTAATCCGTCGATGTTAAGTATTTTGATATCTCTTTGGTAAATCAGTGGGTTGGCACATAAATTGCTTTGTCCCAAGATTACCTTCCATACACAAACATCTTATTTTTAATCTTGAAAACCAAATCATTCAGCTGAATTGGTTTGACAAACCCGTTTAACGCATAAAAATCTTTCGCCGCATTTCATTTCTGTTTTGATCTCCCAGTGAATCGACCTGGACTTACCCAGAAAATTAAATTGTGCTACAGCGCACACTCGTACACTGGCGAGTATAAAAGCCTCGTGCTTGCATGCTTGTTTCTTCTTTGTTTTTTTTGTATGTGTTTGTTTGAAATAAATGCACAAGGTTAAGCGTAGCCAATTTTGGAGTCGTTGCCAGGGAGATCGGTGATGGAATTAGTGCTGCGAAAAAAAAAAATATACTAACTTAGTTTTTGTTAATTTTGTTGTTGTGTTATTAATACATGAGACATAGGTTAGGTAAGATTCGTTGTTAGAATTCTTATCTGCATTTTCACGTTCATATTTAATTATGTCTCAGTATCTTGATTACATGTATGTGTTTGGAAATTCTTTTGGTTATCATGATCCCATTGAGAAAACTGTTCCCAGACCCTTTGAGGATTACCCAAACCTTCCTAGGTAACCAACTCCATCCTACACCACACTTCCTGTTGCTTCCCATAATTTTAATGGCAACCCTAGTGTGACATTAGATTATTTAACCCGTAAGGTGGAGTGGTTGGAGTTTCAGAATTTTCAAAATTTAAGTGAGGCTAGGTGTTTGGTGTGCGAGTCTTCAAATCATCAAATAGATGATTGTCCTACCATACCTGTTCTCAAGAAATTTTTGAATAGGCAGCCATCTGATTTTCAGACACACCACAGTGAGGAGAGGTTTCCTTTTAACCATTTGAATCATCCATGGAACAATGACTTTGTGTTTCAATCTCATGAACCTTTTCCTCCATCACCTCACCAATTTGAATTAGAGCAAGGGTTTGCATCCGATGTTTATTAGTCTCAAGATGAGCAATCTTTAGAGGATACCCTTCATAAATTCATGGAAGGTCAAATGAGATTTAATGCACAAGTGGCCGAATTGGTCGAACTTCAAGAACAAACCACTAGGGCCACAAGTAACATTTTAGAACAATTGACCTTGTTAACACAGTCCTTGAGTATGAGTGAGCCTAGTGAGTTTCCAACCCAACCCAATCAAAATTCTATAGGTCAATATCTTAGGGAGGAATTTTCGTCCAGTGATACCATTGTAGAAGAAGAAGTCCGGAAGGAGAATGAGGATAAGATCCAGAAGTTGAAATGTCAAGATGTCATAGGTTTATCCACATTTGAGCCTAATTTTATGTCCTTTGGTTTGGTTTACATAGGGGATCAAATTAAACAAGACATGTGTGAGGTGTTTGCGCAAATTAATATCCCACATTCTGATGTAATAGATCCAACACCTCTGAATGAAACATTTTCAAAAAATGGTCGTGCTTTTATAAGAAAAATCCAATTGCATCATTTTGAAAATAATGTTATAAGTGGTTTAAAGCATGTAATCATTGCTGTGATTCGAAGTGCGACCACTTATTTGATCCATAACAAGAAGAAGAGGAAAAAGCAATAGAAAAAAATAATAAGAATAAAAGGCTATTATTTCTACCTTCATGTAGTTGTTTTTAATTTTGAATGTGTGTGTGTGTTTTTTTTTTTTTAAGAGTTCTTTTGTAAATTTGGTATTTCTCTTTAACGTTCACCAATTTATGCTCTTTTTTTTAGTTCAGTTTTTGAAATCCACAATGAGCATATGGATCTTTTCTGCATTAAAGACATCAGGTACTCCTAATCTCAACTTTTTATTGTGTCTAACCATATTTCACCATCCAAGTATTCCTAATTTTTATGTGTTATTATGTTTAAGAACAATACACAATCCAAGTTGGGGGTGAGGTATAATTGATTCATGCTTAATTATGGTTGTTTGTTTGATTTATTTTTGATAAAAAAAAAATATTTGCTAGTGTTTGATGTGTTTATTTTTCTTAGTATTATGTGGCTTTGTTAATTAGGTTTCAGCAGTTCTAATTCTTTTGGAAAAAAACAAAATTAGAGCTCTGCAACATTCGAATGAACTCTAGCACATTCGAATGGCCCATGAGTCCTCAGTGTGCATTTCGCCAAAACCATTCGAATACTCTCAAAGAAATTCGAATGTTCGTGAAATTCATTCGAATGAAAGCACTGTTGCATTCGAATGATTGGCCAAATTCCTTCACAAATGAGATTACTGTTTAAAATTCATTCGAATGAAGGTAAAATTCATTTGAATTCATTCGAATGAGTTTGTCATTTCTTTTAAAAGTTGCAGCCGGCATTCGAATACCCTCAAGATCATTCGAATAACCTAACTTTCATTCGAATCCATCTCAAGCATCCGAATGTGACTTTGTTTGTTTGATTTGTTTTTGTTATCAGAATTTAAAAAACAAAAAAAAATTGCGACCCTATTTCATGTTTAGTCATGAGCATGCTTGACTGTATTTTGATTTTGTTTAATTGTGTGGTCATGTTATTTTAAAAAAACAAAATGTATAATAATAATAAAAAAATAGTTTCTGTTTAATTTTGTTTGTGTGACTTTCTGTTTGTGTTATAAAACATTCGAATGCAAGTTTTTGTTTGTGTGTTTTTGTTTCTATTTGAGTTTTTGTTTGTGTTATATAATAATAAATAAAAAGAAAAAAAATATATTTCCATTATGTTTTAGTGTCTCAATTTGAGTGTTTAATTTTATTTGTTTGTGTTTTTTTATACCAAAAAAAAAATTTTAAAAAAAAGAAAATTTTGGGCTTCTACATTCGAATGTGTGCAGAGACATTTGAATGTCTTGGAAGTCATTTGAATGAGTTGCTAATACATGCGAATGACTCAAGGAAAATAAGAAGAAAATGTACAAGAAAAGAAAAACCATTCGAATGTCCTTATTTTCATTCGAATATGCTTGAAATTCATTCGAATGAAAGCACTATTGCATTTAATGACCTGTGCAAATTCTTCACAAATTGTGTTACTGTTTAGAATTCATTCGAATGATAATCCTAAAATAAATAAATATATATATATATATTAAAAAAAACCTAAAAAAATATATTTGAAAATTAAAAAAATAAAAAATTGTTGAGAAAATACATTCAAATGTTGTCCCTAACATTCGAATGCATCTCTTAAAATTAAAAAAAATATTAAAATTAAAATTAAAAAATATATATATAAAAAAAAATTAAATAGAATATTAAAAAAAAAACAACAAAATAGAACAACACATTGGAATGATATTACTATTTCATTCGAATGGATTGTACAATCTCTTCATAAATTGAATTCCTATTTTGAAATTCATTCGAATCAATTTTGCACTCATTCGAAACATCTTAAAAATTAAAAAAATAAATAAATTAATTAAAATATTAATTAAAAAATGAAAAAATCAATCCAAATGTTACTCCTGTAGCAAATGAATTACATAAAAAAATTAAAAAATATAAAAAAATATTTATAAAAAAAGAAAAAAATAATAAAAAAACAAATTCATTCAAACGTTATTCATGTAACATTCGAAAGAATCCCAAAAAAAAAGTCAAATAAAAAATTAAATTAAAAAAAATAAAAAAAATGAAGAATTAATTCGGATGTGCTTCCTATAGCATCCAAATACATCAATTAAAAATAATAAAAATTAAAAAATTAAAAATTAAAAAAATTAAAAAGAAAGAGAAAAAAATATTTTTGGATTCTTTTGCTTTTTTTTTTTACTTCTATATAATCTAAATTTTCCACTATTGGAAACTTAATGTGCTTATTCTATTGCGTTAGATTTTTATGCTGTTAGCCAATTTGAGTTTGCTTTGACACATGAGTGTGATGATTTCTTATTTGAACCCATAAATGTATAGGATTTAGAATGAGTGATCTGTATGCATAGATTGTTCTTTGAATGGAAATTTGTTTGTTGGATATGAAATCTATTGAAATAGTAATTAATTGGTTAATGCATTGCATGACTCCTCAACTTAAGTGGAGACTATTTACCTAGTGTGAGAAATTGAGCCTATTAAATGTTCTTTCTAGTGAATAAATACTTACTCTAGTTGCAGTTTTCCTTACCTCTCATGTTTTTCAATAGTTTCATTACACTACTTTGCTTTGTATGCCAAAAATGTCAATGAAAGAATTAAACTGGTTTCAAATTCTAAAATTTGATGATTGAGTGGAAGTGTATCAATAGGATGTGACAGTGGAATTCTTTTGTTGAAAATTTGAGCCTGTTAACCTATTTCCTTTTTCTATTATTTTTCTTTGTTAGCCCCATTGAGCCAATTAAATTATTTCTTTTCTTATTACCCTTATTTTATCCTAAACCCTGTAAATATTACCCTACCTAATGTGTTCGGGAAATAGACTATCTTAGTACTGAAAATTGAAAACAAAAATGATGATGAAAAAAAAAAAAAAAAACTTACAGCTATTCAATAAAGAGCTGATGAGAAGATGTATGCTTTCATTGTTTTGATTCATTTTTTTTGTTAACATCAAATTCAAAAAAAAAAAATAGAAAGAAAAAAAAAGAAAAAGAAAAAGAAAAAGAAAAAGAAAAAAATGAGTATTTGCTTAGATAGGAATATTTCCCGGGGCACATTTCTTTGAATTCTTTATCCTTTTCTTTGTTTACCCATCCACCCCTAAGCCGTTACAACCTGATATGCAATCCCTCTAGATCCTATGACACATGAAAGCTTGAGATTTGAATTTTAGATTTGAAATTTTGTTTAATATCTGAAATTGTGCATTTGTGCATTATTCTGATCATGAAGCTATGTCAAAATCCTTTTTCTTTCATTAAAGTCCATTTTTCATTTTAGGATGACACCAATTTGAATTTGTTTTGTATTTACTCTTATTACAGTGCATCCCAGAGAGTAGCTATGAGGGATCATTTTTCTTGGAGTGTACACCTGAGAGGTTTTGAAGTCAAAACTTAGAGGTTGTAATGTGAGTGTGTTAATTTATTTGATTGTTTTTTCTATGATTGAGTGTCCCATGACGAAAATCTGACAAAGAATGGTCAATTGTGTGTTATAATAGCTTATTCTTGTTTTATACATTTTAGTTTCAGATTTGAAATTTAAACATTAATGTTGATGTTGTGAACGAAAATTGGCCAGTATAAAATCTGATTGCTAGGGGACTAGCAATGTTTAAGTTGGGGGGTGTGATTGATATTCAAAAATGTCAAAATTTTATTATATTTTCACCCTTATTTTGACCTTGAAATTGGATTTAATTGAATATTTATATGTCTTTCATGGTTATATGTAGATTTCCCAAATATATATATAATAATAATAATAAAATAGTAAGTAAATATAATATATAATATATAATACACATATATATTCAATACATATATGTGTAATACTATATAAATATATATATACTATGATATAATTGTATGCGTAATACATATATATAATATATAATATAATAACATATATTCATGGATGCAGTATGCGTGGACATGGAGACTCATCAAAGTCCAAAGCAAAGGAAGGCCCACAAATGCCAATTAAATTAGACCCAGCCACTGATCTTTGGAGGCCCACTGTGTTAAATTAAAGCCGCATGCTCCACCATTTAAAGAAGGCCTAGCTCCAAGCAGCCCATGAAATTAAATTAGAATAGGAAGCCCAGCTCGTGAAATCAGTAGGCGCACAGCAGCTTCACCATGCGATCTTTTGTCAGAGCACGCGTAAATGAATGTGGTGGCATGCAACGTAATTTCTTCTTTGACTAGGGCCATTTACAAAATATATACATATATATATCCATCGTCGACTTCAGCAAAAGAGAGGTCCCCATCCGCCATTTAATCAGAATAAGGGGAAGAAAACACTGTTTACATTTTGTTTTCTTTCGGTTTTTCTTTCATTCCAATAATGTTGTTCATTTACTTTGTTCTGTCAATACAGTGTTCTTTGTTTTTGTTAGTTACATTCTGCAATTTCTTTTCATGTGTGTCTACATTCTGCAACTTCCATTAACTGTTCATTTACGTTTTAGTAATTTCAGTTTCTATATTTACATTCAAGCACTTCAGTTCCTGTCTCTTTAATTTTTCTTTGGAGATGTGTAGCTAAGCTTAAACTTGGGTCAAGGCAAGGACTACGTCCAATGCTACTGTTTATCCAAGAAAGCCGAACTCTTATTGAACTAACAGAATGCTGATTTGAATTGAAAAATGTGTGTATTGAATCTTTGGGTTTGAGTTGAAACATAAGCCTAACTTAGAGTCTCCATGCCATGTATGGAGGTTACTTAAACTGGAAATTCTTTCATACTCAAGCTAGAATGATTAATCTGCGATCCAAGTATTTTGATATCTCTTTGGTAAATCAGTGGGCTGGCATATAAATTGCTTTGTCCCAAGATTACCTTCCATACACAAACATCTTATTTTTAATCTTGAAAACCAAATCGTTTAGCTGAATTGGTTTGACAAACTCGTTTAGCGCATAAAAATCTTTCGCCACATTTCATTTATGTTTTGATCTCCCAGTGAATCGACCTGGACTTACCCAGAAAATTAAATTGTGCTACAGCGCACACTCGTACACTGGCGAGTATAAACACCTTATGCTTGCATGCTTGTTTCTTCTTTGTTTATATTGTTTGTGTTTGTTTGAAATAAATGCACAAGGTTAAGCGCAGCCACTCATACCAAGATGTATACACATAATCTCACAAAAATAATAATAATCATATCATAATAATATTAAACATGTAATCTGATTTTCAATATATTGGAATACAAAGATCTACTCGTATTTTCCCTTGAAATACAAAATTTTTTTATATTTATTTGATTATTTATTTATTTTGGGGGTTGCAACATGAAGACTTCCCAGGGGGGTCACCCATCATAGAATTACTCCCACCCGAGCACAACTTTAGAGTTTTGAAAATATTGGAATCAAATATGAGAAAGATGGAATTTCGGTATGTGTGTTATACACCCTAGGCCCATTTGGATATGGAATTGGTCCATTCAGATACAAAACAAATGAACTTTGGATGGGTTGTGAGAGTCATCCGAATGAGCAAGGTCTCATCCGGATACAAGACACATGAACCTTGGATGAGTTGTGAGAGCCATCCGGATGAGTAAGGTCTCATCTGGATACAAGAGACAAACATATTTGGACATATCCGGATACAACACAAAGTATCCGGATATCACTCACAAAAAGCCTTAGACTCATCTGGATACAATACTAAGCATCTGGATATCACTCACAAAAAGCCAGATACATCCGAATACGACTCAAGGCATTTAGATACTACTCATAATCATTGCTGGACACATTCAGATATGACAACAAAGCATCTGGATATCACTAGGCCATTCGAATATGAATAAGAGCTATCCAGATGTCACTCACATAAAAATTTTTGACACATCCGGATAGGCTCTAGCCCATCCAGATGTCAGTCACATACTCTAAAAAATCTATCCAGATATGAGAGAACCTATCTGGATGACCACAATTTTATAACCCAGAAATGAATGAACATGGAGACTCTGTTCTTAAATAAATCTTAATAAAACTACACCATTCCGAATTAAAACTTGAGAAAACAAGTCCCAACTAATATGAAACAACTTTAGGGATGATTCAACGATGATATTTACTTGAATCGCTGTAAAGAAATCATGCATGAACTAATATAAACTCACTGTAAATGCATATATATATATACACGTATTTGTATAATCTAAAACTCAAATAAGGAGTTATTGAATAAACTGAGAATAGACTAACATGAATCTGTAATGTAAGGAATTACAGAGAAGATACTTGCCTGATAAAACTCTCTGATCGAACCCTTGAACGATCTTGAAGACTCTTGTAAGACTCTGCTATCTCTTGGCTTCTCTGTTCTTCACCCAGCGTGAAGAAAATATGGCTAATGAGACTATATATATATGCCTATAGGAAGCCCTAATGCCCATCTTTTTCTCCTACTATAACTAGGAGACTTTAAAGCAAAACCATTTCTCAGTCCCGTATTCGAATTTGGAGACTCTTAATTTCTTCTCCCGGATGGACTTCCAATCACAAAATAACTTTAATTAGGTATTTAAATTCTAATAACCAATTCTTAAATGACCCTCATGTCCTTGCATTTAATTTTTACAATAAATAAATAGAATTAAATGTTATTCTCTCAATTAAAGATCTAAATTGTCACATTAAACAATTAAATGGCAAATTATCTTAATTAATTAATTAAATAATTCTAAATAAATACTAGACCCTCTAACGGGTTGTTACATGATAAGTGTCTTTTATACACTTATTTTGGTCTATAAACTTAGCATTTATACATTCAATGAGCATGATTTCCACTTGATTTGGCTCTATATATGATTATGTAGATGTGGAGCATGTGTTAAAGCGAACATGGAGCAAAAAGAGTGATTTTGGTGCATTATGAGAGTGAAATAAAGCTTGGAGGCATGGCCGGGTATCGAAGTAAAAGAAAGTAAAAGAGTATCGAGAGCAAGAAGTTGAAGATGATAAAGCAAGACGCTAAAGAAGAAGGCTCACGGTCCTATAGCGGAATGCATACCGCTGTAGGACCGCTATAAGGTTTGCTTTCTGGAGCTCACGGTCTTACAACGGAATGCATACCGCTGTAGGACCACTTTAGGAATTAGTTTCTGGAACTCACGGGTCTACAGCGGAATGCATACCGCTATAGGACCGCTCTAGGAATTAGTTTCTAGAGCTCACAGGTCTACAGCGGAATGCATACCGCTGTAGGACTGCTCTAGGAATTAGTTTCTAGAGCTCACGGGTCTGCAGCAACAAGCATACCGTGGTAGGACCGCAATAGGGATCAAAGCTTCGTAAAAAGGCCGTTTTAAGCCCGTTTCAATCCAAATAAAAGAGAAATAGACTCCTTCAAGGTATAGGACTTTGATAACCTAAAGATGACTATATAAAGACTTATTCTTGGGAGATTTGGGAGTCTTTTGGGAGAGAGAAGAGAAGCGGACGGAAGATTGAAGACTACTCTTGGGTTGTATTTTTCTTTTCTTTTCTTTCCTTTTTCAATTCTTTGCTATAGATTCGAACTCTTTTCCTTTTCTTTTGATTGAGAGCATGCATAGTTAAGTTTTTATAACTAGGGTAAATGATGAAACCTCGGCTTCTAATAGTTTGATTTAAGGTTATTTGATTTGCTATTTTCTTATACATTTGGGTTGAATGTTTGTTATGTTCATAATGTTATTTTGATACTTGATCACCATTGGAACATATTTGTGATTCGTATTGCTTTCGAGAGATTCAATATAGATTAGACATGGTAGCAAACAACATAGGGTCTTATAATAGGTAGAGATACCGTTATGCCCTATGAAATCATTTTGTGATGATCTTCGTGATTGAATGCATGTTTATATGTTCGAAGGTTGACTAGAGATAGTTAATCTTATATATATTCATAGAACTAAATGACTATCGAGAGAGGCTTTTGATTGTGATTGGATCATCGATTTTCAACCTAAGATAAGGAATAGCAAGACCCGAGTAACGAATAATTGAATCATAGAAGGCTGACGGTAGATTCACAAACCCTAGTGCCTTAGTCTTGTGAGTTTTAAATCAAAGGAATTATTTTGTTTTCATATTTTATTCATAAATTAGTTTTCATTACAGTTGAATTATTTATTAATGTGTGTGTTAGGTTAAGGTTAAATCAGTTAGAGTAAACAAAAGTTAGTCCTCGTGGGTACGACACTCTATTCATCACTGTATTACTTGTCACGATCCGTCCACTTGCGGGATAGAATTAGGTAGACATTACACAAATGGTTAGGTTTTTTAATGCTAATTAATTTTTAAGGTATCAAATTTTCAAGACTATCCATATTTTTAAGGAAAAAAGAAAATATATATATATATTATTACAAAACAACCGTTAAATCTTTTTCCCATCCATTTCCAATTACTGTTTTGATATTTTATTATGTCTATTTTTTTATTTTTGTTGCTTACCCGAAATAGAATTTTTATAGGTCATTAATTAAGTATGCTGGTATATAAAGAGGCAAGATCTAATCCATATTATTAATTTTTAAATATTAACATAAACATTTAATATGAAATAAATTATAGAAAAAGAAGACTTTTTTAAATCTAGAGAAATCTTGAGATATGAGTTAATACCGCCGAATACCGTCTGTCAAGTAAATTTGTTTAAAAAATAAAAGTAAATTTTTTATTTTATCTTTATTTTATATATAGTTTAATTAATTTATAAATTTGACTACTATTAAATGTGATAATTGATTGCTAGGAGGAATATATAAAGTCATGTATGGATAATCAATTTTATAAATTTGATTATTATTATTTATATAATTAATTGATTATTTAAATTATCTTTATTTTATAAATAGTTTAATTTATTTAAATTTATTTTCTTATAATTTTAAATATTATAATTTTATATATAACTTAAATGTGGTAATTGATTTTTTGTTAACTTTTTGTTTTTTGCTTAATGTTATAATTTTATATATAAGTTAAATGTTGTAATTGATTATTTTGTTTATTTTTATTTCTCTGTTGTGATGGTAATTTATTATAACTTTTTTTTTTGTTTATTTTTTACTTTCACTCTAACGATTATTTTTTTTCTTACGATATCTATGCATCGCATGGGTGATGCACTAGTTTGCTTTGAAGTAGAACACCAACCTTTATATTACCCGCGTCGATTGGTTTGTGTTATCAAAAACAAACATAACTCACCAGTTTTAATTACCCGCGTCGGGTTTAAATTGCCAACGGGTTTAATTGGCACATTAAATCCGGTAACGCTGTTGATCTCCAAGATGCAATTTTTTATTTAATTCCTTTTCCTGGGTTTAATTGGCCAGTTAAACCTATCTAGAGTTTAATTGTCCTAATAAACCCGAGAATGCCAGTTATCCTAAATAATTTAATTGTGTTAATTATTTTGGAAAACAACTACAAAACTTAGTAAATGTAATCGCATCGGGTTTAAATGATCAATTAAACCCGGTCAGGGTTTAAATGACACATTAAACCTGATAACAATATTGAGCTTATTAATCATACTTTATTTAATATTTTTTTTCTTTGCTAGGGGGGGGGGAGTTTAAATGTAATGCTCAAACAAAATTAAATTATTGTCTAAGGATTACATTTCCATTTGTTTAAATGTAACACTATTGACCTTAGTAATCATATTTTATTTAATATCATCCTTCTTGGTCATATGTCCATTTCGATCGTTTTATTTTACATATTATATTATCCCGCCCAAATCCCAAATCCCCATTGCCCAAGTCCCCATTGTCTTCATTTCTTCATTTTTAGGCACCCCCCCTCTGTGTGTGTGTGTGTGTAATATCTCGGGAGCCTAGAGGAGAATAGTATATATCGAGGATAAGTAAGGAAGGAAACAACACCAGCTGGATACCTTTTGGGCTGAATGTTGGCAAAGAACTCCCAAGTTAAGCATGCTTGACCTGGGGTAATCTAGGGATGGGTGACCCCCCTAGGAAGTTTGCATAGGCCCATTAGGGCAAGTTGTTCCGGTCCTTCCTATCGCTCGAGCGGGATGTTACAAGTGGTATCAGAGCCGACCCTTGGAGAAGGCGGTCCGATGAGGGCGGGGAGTGGCGCCGGGGCGTGAGGGCCTGTACAAGGAGTGGCTCCTGGTAGGCTTCTAGGATGACAGCCTCCAAAGGGGAAAAGGTCTGGGACCAGTTGTAAGGTCGCATGACGAGGATGTCATGTGCTCAAGGGGGGAGAATGTAATACCCCGGGAGCCCGGAGGAGAATAGTATACATCGAGGATAACTAAGGAAGGAAACAACACCAGCTGGATACCTTTTGGGCTGAATGTTAGCAAAGAACTTCCAAGTTAAGCGTGCTTGACCTGGGGTAATCTAGGGATGGGTGACCCCCTGGGAAGTTCGCGTAGGCCCATCAGGATAAGTTGTTCTGGTCCTTCTTATCGCTCAAACGGAATGTTACACATTCTCTCTCTCTCTCTCTCTCTATGTATATGTATATATATCTCCCTTCATCTCCCTTTCTCATACTCTTGCTGTTGCCATTGCTTGGCAGCATCCATCCATCGACTCTGCCGCTGCTTCCACTCCGTGAATCTCAAGTCTTGTCTGTGTCGTCTTCCCTCTGTCTCCTTTTATCATCGTTCAGATCTTGTATTTTTTTGTTTCTTTTTAGATAAATATATGGCTTTTATCTGGTTCATGTAAATGTGTATCGACCTATTTATTTTGTATTTGTTTTTCCTCAATAGTCTCATTCACAGACGGTCAGGTTCGCTTGACAGTATGCTTCACATCACCTCAATCTTTATTTTTTTTTCTGCCATTTTATTTTTCATCTTGTTAGATAAATATACTTGTTTGATAGGAGAATTCGAGGCAAGTGTTGTTTATTTAGTTCATTTTAGTTCTTTTTCATGCAGTTATTTATGAAATATACTTGTATCCTTTTTTTTGTTTTATTTGTCATTAATTCTATGTTTAGGGCAATCAAACTTCAAAATCCCATCGTGTTTTGTAGACCATAGATGTACCTAAGCATAGGAGGTGGATGTACAATAGAATGAGACCTCGAGTCGGGCTGTTAGCTGAATTCGTCAATGGGGTTGAGGGCTTCATAAATTATATTTGCTCTCAACCACAATTTACACGTGATGGCATGCTCATAAGATGTCCGTGTGTGAGATGTGGTTGCTTGAAATTCCTAGATGTGGACATAATGAAGTTACATTTGTTTCGGAAGGGGTTTATAGCTAACTATCACTACTGGATGTGCCATGGGGAAGAGTCACCCATTATACAACCAAAAGTTCAATCGATAACTCATTAAAATGACATGCAATAGAGTTACGTTGAGTGTAACGACTCGTAAATCGTAGTTTAATTTAATTAGTAGTTATTGTGTTAATTTAATTTAAAGGGGATATTAATTAATAATAATAATAATAAGTATATGGATAATAATATTCAACCATAGTTAATACTTAAGTTATACATTATGTATAAAGAATTGAGAGGTTGCTATGGGGATCCTATGTATGTAATATAGAGATAGGTTATGGGGATGTAATATATTAAACTAAAGAAATTGGATGGGGTGAAGGTATTAAATGGCAGCCTCAAGTTTACATATATGATTAAATGGGTGTACTTAATTAATTTTTTTTTTTTTTTGGGGGGGGGGAGCTGTATGGGCTGGAGCTTCATTGTTTTGTTGGGAATTAATTTTTCCCAGCAATTGAAGCACCAAAACGACGCCACATGAAGAAGGAGCCGCCTCTGCTACCTAGCCCACATGGCTTCCCCTCCACCAAGTTTTCCTCCTTTTAAATTAAAGCCATAATTCCTGCCAATTGAAGTATTAATCGGCAGCAAAATTAGAAGGAAATAGAAGCAGCGGGGCGTACGCAAGCAACAAAGAATCAGAGGAAAATTGGGATTTGTTTTTAGAAAATCTCACTTTTAATTGTAGTCCAAGGATACCAGGTAATTCAGGGAGCCAAGTCCTACATTCTGTAAGGTTGAAATTTCATTTAGAGCCCAATTTTATTAATTTTTTCAAATTATTGCGATGTTGCAGTTTGTATAAGTTTTACCGCATTGGGTCAGAACAAGCCTAAGGACCTCTTCTTCGAGGCAAGTTCCTTACCCCCTCTGCAACGTTCCTTCTGTTGTAAATTTATTTACCCTCCCTTCGTTTGTTTCGGCCCATTTATTAATTATAGAATTATGAGTTGTTTGACGGAAATTAAATTTAATAAGCTAGCTTCGAGGATTTTATTTGTTGGTTGCCTGCGGGGGTTTGTGCCACCCCCATGCCTGCGGGAATGATGTCGAACTCACTCAAGGATTACGTTCTTAGATGTTCGGGTATTATTATGAAATCTTGGCTATTAATGGGCTTGAGCTGTTGAGCAATGGGGGGCAAGGGTCGACTGTTTAGTGACTTCGGGGTGGCTATTGTACGATCATTTTTAGGCAATCGGCAAGACACTCTTAGCCACTGACCGTCGACTGATGTCAGGCACTACTGACTAGCTCTACCGTTATGTGGTTATAACATAACTAGTTATATTTTATTTTTGTTGCATGGTTTTGTATGCACATGGGTATGAGTTGCATGTTGGGGTTTTCATGATCTGGTTATGTTTGGCCACGGACATCCTAGTATTGTCAGTTGCATCTGGTAGGGGCATATGCATCGTGTGTGGTTTACTATATGGACGAAGTATCTGCCTGATGTTTGGATGTATGGGTGCTAGTGTACCTAGTTGATGCTTACTACTATAACACCCTCTCTCCTAAACCTGCCCGAGAAGAGGTGCTACAGAAAATAAAATATAAAACTGACTGATAAACTGAAATCTGATACCAATATAAATAACTCAATCAAATGAAATAAAACTCTGAGTCAACAAAATTGAAAACCATAAACACTGTCTAAGGGAAATCCCTCAACTAAAAAAAAAAATATTAAACTGATACTAAATTGTCAAATGCTCTAAACTAACAAACTGATAAAACTCCCAGACGTCTTTGGTCTTGAGCGACTCCACGTACACACACTACTGGACACTACTGCTAGGCCCCACGTCTGGTACTCCCCCGCTAGGACCTGGAATGGTGAAGAGTACAAGGTGAGCTACAAAGCTCAGCAAATGTAAAGCTGGAAAGAAATATTGAAGCTGAATCGAAGAATATCGACGCTGAAATAATTGAAATACTTGCTGAACTGATACTGGAGTAAAATACTTGATTTAATTGATGCTGATAAATAAATCTGATATAACTGGTTGCATTCATAAACATGTAATGCACATAAACTAAAATAAAATGCAGGTATGCAACTTTGGCCCAAGGCCCACATAAACTGATAACACATACCTGACTAATCTGAACCTGCAAACAAAAAAAAAATTGTAAGCATATACTGTGGGTAAAATATACCCCTAGCTCCCTTGTCGACCTCAGGCGAGCAAACTGGTGGGATCCCCGCGGACAAAGCCGCCTGGCGCGCAACATGCAATGCTATGCACATCAAGATGCTGACACACAATATGTCGTGCTCCATATAAACTCATGTTGAATGTTCTGGCAAATCTATTCAATTGATAAGTCTTCTTAATAGGTAGAAAATGGGTTGATTTAGTCAAACGATCAACAATCACCCATACAGCATCATAGCCTCTAGTAGTCCTGGGTAAACCCATCACAAAATCCATAGCAATATTATCCCACTTCCACTCTGAAATAGGTAATGGAAGTAATAAACCTGCGAGTTTCTGATGTTCCGCTTTAACTTGCTGGCATATTGAACACTGTGAAACATAATTGGCTACATCTTTCTTCATACCACTCCACCAATACTAACGCTTTAGGTCGTGGTACATCTTCGTAACACCTGGATGGATAGTATAACGACTCCTGTGTGCTTCATTTAAAATCTCTTGCTTAAGATGTCCATCATCCGGTATACAAATGCGTCCCTAAAACAAGAGTATACCATCACCCCGAAAAGTATATCCCAAGGGAGAAAATTTCTCGATATCTGCTAAGATCTGTGCCAACTTCATATCTTCCGATTGCTGTGTCTTGAGTAATTCAAATAACTCAGGTTGTACTCTCATATAAGCACAACTCACAACTGATTTATCTTCTGGGGCTGAAATAGATAGAGCACTCAATTGCTCCAATAATTTCCATTCTTGAACCATCATCGTAGCCATAGAAGCTCCTCGCCGACTCAAAGCATCGGCTACTACATTGGCCTTTCCTGGATGGTAGAGAATCTCACAGTCGAAGTCTTTAAATAACTCGACCCAACGTCTCTGCCTCATGTTTAATTCTTTCTGGCATAGGAGGTAGTGTAAACTCTTATGATCTGTATAAATTTCAACTTTCTCACCATATAAATAGTGTCGCCATATTTTCAATGCAAATACTACCGCTGCCAACTCTAAATCATGAGTGGGGTAGTTCACTTCGTGTTTCTTCAATTATCTTGAAGCATAAGCATTAACTCGACCCTCTTGCATCAATACACAACCCAAACCTGAATGGAATGCATCACTGTAAATGGAGTATTTCTCTCCACTTCTTGGAATGGCTAAAACCGGTGCAGTAGTTAACTTTCGCTTCAATTCTTGGAAGGCACGTTCACACGCGTCATTCCATTCAAACTTCACTCCTTTTCTTGTTAGCTTAGTCATAGGGGTAGATAAACGAGCAAATCCCTCAATGAATCGCCTATAATATCCTGCAAGTCCTAGAAAACTTTGTATCTCTGTTACTGTCGTCGGCCTCGGCCAATCTATAACTGCTTTAGTCTTGGCTGGATCCACTGAAATTCCATTTCCAGAAACCACATGGCCTAGAAATCCAATATGAGTAAGCCAAAACTCACACTTGCTGAACTTGGCGTATAGTTGCTCCTCTTTAAGCCTCTGCAAAACTAGTGTAAGATGCTCCGTATGCTCCTCCGCATTAGGTGAGTATACTAGAATATCATCAATGAAGACAATAATGAATCGATCTAGGTACTCACGTAGAACTCGATTCATTAAATCCATGAAAACAGCTGGGGCATTCGTCAACCCAAACCGCATCACCACGAACTTGTAGTGTCCATAGCGAGTCCTGAAAGCAGTTTTCTGAATATCCTCGTCTCTAACTCGCACTTGATGGTATCCCGATCTCAAATCTATCTTCGAGAATACCTCAGCTCCTCTCAACTGATCTAACAAGTCATCCACTCGAGGTAAGGGATACTTATTCTTCACTGTTACCTGGTTCAATTGGCGATAGTCAATACATAACCTCAAAGATCTATCTTTCTTTCTCACGAATAATACTGGTGTGCCCCACGGGGATGAACTGGGTCGGATAAAACCCTTTTCTATTAATTCTTCTAGCCGGGCCTTTAATTCCTTTAACTCATTAGGTGCCATCCGATATGGAGCCTTAGAGATAGGCTATGTACCAGGTAATAACTCAATAGTAAACTCTGATCCTCTTCGAGGAGGTAATCCTGGTAGCTCATCAGGGAAAACTTCTTGGAAGTCTTATACTACTGGTACCTCGGATAACTTCTTCTTGCTTCCTTCGTCAGTGGTCACAAAAGCTAGATAAGCTTCACATCCATCACGTATCAATTTCTCGACTTTCATCACCGAGATCATAGGAATCGTAGACATAGGCTTAACTCCTCTGTAAATAAGAACCGGTTGTTGAGGTAGTTCGAAGTCAATAATCTTTCACCGACAATCGACTCTTGCATAGTGCCGTGATAACCAATCCATGCCAAGGATCAAATCGAAATCCTTAACATCGAGAATTACCAAATCTCCCACTAGCTTTTTATCATGAACCTTGATCTCACAATTCTCAAACATTTCTCTAGCTATCATAATCTTATCTCCTGGCGTAGACACAATCAAGTGATACGGCAAAGAAATCCGGGAATGGGGAACATAACATACTGTGCGCAGTGCAATAAAAGAATGTGTGGAACCAGTATCAAATAATGCACGCACATCATGGCCATATAAGGATAAAATACCTTGGATAGTCCCGTCGCCCTGCTTTGCCTCAGCTGTGGTAAGTGCATAAACTCTACCCTACACCTGTCTATCTACGGGCTGTGGATGCTGAGCTACTGGTACTGCGGGTATAGGTGCTCCTGGTCCTCTAGCTGCTGGTGGCCTCTGATTCGCTTGCTGGCCTCTATTCTGAGGCAGTTGTGTACATCGGTTAGCTGTATGTCCTTTCTGTCTGCACTTGAAACACGTCACCTCTGGTGCGGGGAGTGCTGCTTGTTTCCTTGGGCAATCCTGCTTCCTGTGTCCTTCTTGCCCACACTTGTAACAAACGTTCTTCCCAGCTAGGCATGGTCCTCCGTGCTTCCTCCCACATTGACCACACTGTGGGCTATTTTCTATCTTCTTTGTTTGTTCCGCTGACCACTTCCTCTTCTTGTTGTTGGATGAGCCCTGAGTTGAATTGGCTCCCTTCTTAGCTGCTTGTGTCGCCCTCCACTCATTGTGATCCCGCTCGATAGCATACGCTCGCTGAACTACCGTGGCATAATCCACGCTCAAAGCTCCTCCAAAAGCATGTCGGATGTCTGCACGCAATCCTCTCTGGAACTTGGCTGCCTTCCTTGCTTCAGTGGACACCAATTCCGGAGCATAACGAGATAAGGCTGTAAACTCCGCCTCGTACTGAGCCACCGTGTTAGTACCTTGCACCAACTCAACGAACTCATAGACTTTCTGTTCCTTGACCCATGCCGGGCAATAAGCGTCATTGAACACCTGTTGAAACTCGACCCATGTGGGCTCACGATTACCAAACCTCTGACGGGCAGTCTCCCACCATCTCTCGGCGTCGCCTCTGAACATGAACGTGCTAAGTCTCACACGTCGATCGTCCGTACAACCAATCGATCGAAGATGCTTCTCTATTGATAGCATCCAATTCTCCGCCGCTGCTGCATCTGTACCTCCATGGAATGCCGGTGGTCGAAACGCCATGAAGTCCTTCAATAATTGACTCCCAGTGTCTACCGCCACAATTGGAGCTGTTGGGGCTTCTAGCGGATCTCTTCCACTGCCTTCTGCTTCTTGTGGTACTTGTGGTTGTCTCGCCTAATTCGTCACAAGGGTATCGACTACCCTCATCAAACCTGCCAACATGCCTCGCATCTCGGCCATACCCTGTCGCAAGTCACTACCAGACTCCCCTAGTGAACCTGGTGTAGGAATTGGAACCTCGTCTGGCGTAGTAGCAGCCTGGCTGCGTGTAAAGGGTCGTCCTCTTCTATCACTCATCTTCCTGCATCACCACTTAGGGTTAGAATACTGCTAATTGGGCCAACATGTCTAATTAATGGACACAAGTCCTAACTCTACCCAACATCCTATGTGTGTACAGGAGACTCCTCAAAACACCGCTCTAATACCAATACTATAACACCCCCTCTCCTAAAACTGCCCGAGAATAGGTGCTACGGAAAATAAAATATAAAACTGAATGATAAACTGAAATCTGATACCAATATGAATAACTCAATCAAATGAAATAAAACTGAGTCAACAAAATTGAAAACCATAAACACTGTCTAAGGGAAATCCCTCAACTAAAAAAAAAAATATTAAACTGATACTAAATTGTCAAATGCTCTAAACTAACAAACTGATAAAACTCCCAGACGTCTTTGGTCTTGAGCGACTCAACGTACACACACTACTGGACACTACTGCTAGGCCCCACGTCTGGTACTCCCCCGCTAGGACCTGGAATGGTGAAGAGAACAAGGTGAGCTACAAAGCTCAGCAAGTGTAAAGCTGGAAAGAAATATTGAAGCTGAATCAAAGAATATCGACGCTGAAATAATTGAAATACTTGTTGAACTGATACTGGAGTAAAATACTTGATTTAATTGATGCTGATAAATAAATCTGATATAACTGGTTGCATTCATAAACATGTAATGCACATAAACTAAAATAAAATGCAGGTATGCAACTTTGGCCCAAGGCCCACATAAACTGATAACACATACCTGACTAATCTGAACCTGCAAACAAAAAAAAACTGTAAGCATATACTGTGGGTAAAATATACCCCTAGCTCCCTGGTCGACCACAGGCGAGCAAACTGGTGGGATCCCAGCGGACAAAGCCGCCTGGCGCGCAACATGCAATGCTATGCACATCAAGATGCTGGCACACAATATGTCGTGCTCCATATAAACTCATGTTGAATGTTCACACAAGGATGTATGCACATAACTCACAAATAAATGCTGATCATGACATTTTAAATACTAGTCATGAAATAACTGTTGCTAAGCTGATACTTGATGTATTTTAAAAATACATGATTTTATAAATTATGCTGAAACATAATTTATTTTAATTTATACTAATATTATTTTCAATAAAGGGAATAAATACACTATTTTTATTGAAAATAAAAGAATTTTAACTTGCTGAAATTTAATTTTGAAGTTCTGCTAGGGGTATCTGAAAATATGGAATTCTGGACAGATTTGATACTCTTTTGTATCTTGGCCATAACTCTCTCTTCTAAACTCCGATTGAGCTGATTCAAATTTCTGTGGAAATACAAGAGGAAGACCTACAACTTTTATGTTTTTAAGTTTTCGAGATTCGGGCTCCATCAAGGTCAAAATTGGCCCGTAAGAGAACAAAACTTTCTGGAATGCTGGGTGGACAGATTGATACCCTTTCGTATTTTGGACAGAAATCACTATTTTGAACTCCGATTTATATGATTCAAATTGTTATGGAAAGACAAGATGAAGACCTACAACTTTCATGTTTTGTGTTTTTCAATATTCGGGCTCCATCAAGGTCAAAATCGGCCCACAAGATAACAAAAATGTTCTGAAATAAACTCGAAATCGTGAATGAAATTGCCATAAATCGAAACTGATACTAATAGGGTATTTGGATGCTGGAATTTATCACCATTCGAAGAAATCTTGGGAAAAACAAGTCCCAATGAAGCAAGAATCATTATCATAGCAAATAAACAGATCAAAACTCGAAGAATCGATGATTCAACTCAATTGAAAAATCTGGTTTTCTGCCACTGTATGCATATATATATATATAAATATACATTCTGTTTTCTTTGTTTTCTCTTTTAAATGAATCGAAACAATTGTTTGCTATTAATCCAAGATCACATAAGAACTGATATATATATATCTAAACAGAATGAAGAAAGCTTGAGAATGGAATGGAAGAACTTGCCTTTTGATTTGATTAATCAACCAATGAAGACCAATGGATGAAACTTGAATGAACTCTAGGCTTCTTCAATTTCCTTTCTTTGTTCTTCACGGCCAAGATTTGAAGAATTTTCTTTTTGGCCAATTACATGCTATGCATATATATATATATATATATATATACTAATAACAATAAACCTAATGGGCTAAAATAGGTTTAATTAATCCTAGGCCCATTAGACTTTATTTAAAACCTTCTCCTAACCTATTTAGGAGATTATTATTTAAATTATCTGATATTTGGATTTATTTAAATCCCATATATATATATATATATATATATCACTTAATTAAATAATTAAGCAATAATATAAAATAACTAATGCTAAAAAGCCAAATAAGCCCTTACTCTTAATTCTCTTTAAAAATAAAGGAATTAATTCTATTTATCACTATTTTTCAATTAAAAATCTCTATTACCAAATTAAATTAATTAATTAGCAAATATGTATTAAACTAAAAGTTAACTAATTGCATTAATTAATCACTGAAATAAATTGTTAATCTAGGACGGGTCGTTACAATTTCTCCCCTCTTTAAAAGAATTTGGTCCTCAAAATTCACATCTGGCTACTCGAACAATGAGGGACCTAAGGACCGGTATGGGTTTTTCCTTATGCTATGCTATTGTGTTGTTGAGTCTCATGGCTTGTGTGTATGTGAGGCACTATGTTGAGGAGATCTCTTCTTCTATTTAATTTATAGCCTTCATTTTCTTATAACTTACTAAGTCTTGCGACTCACCTTGCTTTTCAACATTCCAAGTAAGGGTAAAGGGAAAATCAAGGGCAAGGATCGCACCACCTAGCATCCAGCCGTGTTGGTATGGTGTATAGTTAGCTTGCCCCCGTTGTCTCTAATGTTTGGCGGGATTTTTGTCTTTTATTTTTGACTGTGCCGAGTTGTTCCTTGTATCTTCTATTTCTTGGCTCAAGTGTCTGTATATATTTTTATACTCTGTGACCGCTGTTGCAGCAGGGTACTCGTGGGCGTGCATGTGTATAGCCTTGCTTTCACTGTTTTATTTCTTGAATATGCATGATAGGGTAATTTTTGTCTTGGGTTTCATTCTTTTTCCCTTTCGTAAGCGCTCCCATTCGGGTAGTCCGGGTGGTTGGGATATCCGGGCGGGGGTGCTTACCTTGTTGGTATTAGAGCGTCGTTGAGTCAGTTTGGGGGACAAGTACTTGTACACCAGGGCTGTTAGGTAGAGTTAGAGTATCAGATCGTGTCTTTAATTTTGAAATGCATTATAATTATTCTTGGTTATGTAGGAATCATGGATGCACGCCGCGGACGAGGTCGTGGCTGACTGCCAGTGCGAGGTCAAGGACAACTTATCTCTACTCCTAAGGCACCGGCGACAGGTGCAAGAGGTGAGTGATAGCTAGGGCCTCCTGATATGCAGGAAACATTGGCAGGCATTTTACGGGCCATTGATGTATTAGCGGCATTGCAGCTACGTCAAGAGCAAAATCATGATGGTGGACCACTATGACCCAGGCATCACACTCAAGTACGCCGGGGGTAGAGGATAGTTTCGGTGCTGCACTACTTAAAGATTTTATGGCACTACGCTCGCCAGAGTTTAGAGGAGGTGCATAAGGGACAGAGGCAAATGACTAGCTGTTGGCAGTAGAGAAGCACCTGAGGTCGATAGGTTGTGCAGAGGCAGAGAGGGTTCGACTAGGGACTTTTCTTCTTCGAGGAGACGCTAAGCGCTGGTGGGAGACTACCAGGCAGCGATTTGGTGATGGAGGGCCGACATGGGCACAGTTTGTAATAGTATTCAATGAGACTTACGTACCTCCTTGGGTCCGAGAGTAGAAGGTATTTGAGTTCATTGAGTTGCAACAGGGGAACAAGATTGTCACTCAATATGAGACAGAGTTTGTGGCTTTATCATGCTATGCCCCGGAGTTGGTGACCCCTGAGTCTTGTAAAGTTAGTAAGTTCCAGAGGGGGTTACGAGTTGAGATTCGCCATGCTATGACCGGTATTGTGGCACCAGATTTTCCTACAGTTGTCTAGCGAGCTCATGTAGTTGAGCGGGACCAACTAGAGACCCGACCGGATCAGTCAGTGATGAAAGGAGCAGGAGACAACAGTAAGAAGAGGAAGTGGGACGCGGGCTCTAGCAAGAATTTAGGGGGCTTTACACCGTACAGGCAGTGTGGGTAGAGGCATCAAGGACAGTGTCGTGACGCTCGCCGAGATGTGTGTTATTGATGTGGTCAACCAGGGCATTTGAGGAGGGATTGTCCACAAGGACCTAGACCAGCTACACCAGCCACACCAACTACAGGTCAGGATATCATCTATTTTCGTTTTGGACAGAAAGGCCATCGGCCGAATGCGTGTACATAGCCAGCACAGGCGAGAGGACTGCGGACTGGAGGAGCAGGACCCAGGCCAGCTTAAAGGCAAACTACACCGAGGGCATAAGGATCAGTAGCACCATTACCCCTACCAGTGGCACAGCGCCTAGGGGCCACAGAGAGAGCACAGGTACAGGGGAAGGCATTTACAGTGATAGTAGGTGAGGCAGCTGAGGACAGCAACACGGTGCAAGATATCCTTTCTCTCCATGGTCACGGTGTGCGTGCTTTATTTGACACAAGTTCTACACACTCTTTTATAGCACCCCATATATTGCATAAGATCCCGATTCCGTGTAGTTCGTTGCCGTATGATTTGTCCATTTCGACACCTGGAGGGATGGTATTGTTGGGGAGTGACATGGCCAGGGACTATGAGATAGGGATTCATGATTAGGTATTTTTAGGGGATCTTATTGTTCTGGCTATTCAAGATTTTGATTTGCTATTGGGTATGGATTGGCTCTCAAGGCATTATTCTCGAGTTGACTGTCGGCGGAAGGTAATTTCATTTGAGTACCCAGGGAGACCAGCTGTTATATATCGGGGTGTGAAGCTAGTGGTGACTACGCCGATGATATCGGTTATGCAAGCTGAGTGACTTTTATGACGAGGGTGTGAAGCCTATTTTGCATTTGTGACCGTGGTAGCTGGGGAGAAGAAGGAGTTGATTACCTACCCTATGGTGTGAGACTTTCTGGATGTGTTCCTGGATGAGCTTCCAGGACTACCCCTGCACCGGGAGATTGATTTTATAGTCGATCTAATACCAGATACGCAGCCCATTTCCAAGACTCCTTATCAAATAGATGCTAATGAATTAAAGGAACTCAAGGTGCAACTGCAAGATCTTTTGGATAGAGGTTATTCGACTGAGCACATCGCTATGGGGGGCCCCAGTATTATTTGTGCATAAGAATGATGGGTTTATGCAACTGTGTATACATTACCGACAGCTTAATCAGGTAACAATTAAGAATAAGTACCCCCTACCCCATGTGGATGATTTACTGGATCAGTTGCATGGTGCATCAATGTTCCCCAAGATAGATTTGCGGTCATGTTATCATCAAGTGCAAGTCAGAGATGAGGATATCGTGAAGACGGCGTTTCATACTCATTACGGGCATTATGAGTTTGTGGTCATGCCATTTGGGCTGACTAATGCCCTTGCAGTATTTATGGATTTGATGAACAGGGTGTTCAAGGAGTATCTGGATTCCTTTGTAATAGGTTTTATTGACGACATCCTAGTCTACTCATCGAGCCTTGAAATACACGAGGTGCATCTGAGTATGGTTCTGCAGAAGCTCAAGGAAGAGCAGTTGTATGCAAAGTTCTCTAAATGTGAGTTTTGGCAGACCCGAGTTGTATTCTTGGGATACCTGGTCTTAGGTGAGGGCATCTCAATAGATCCAGAGAAGACCAGAGTCGTGATGGATTAGCCGAGACCGATGATAGTGACAGAGATTCAGAGTTTTCTCGATCTTGTCAGGTATTATCGACAGTTCATAGAAGGCTTTATGCGACTGGCATCGCCGATGACGAAGTTGATAAGGAAGACGTCAGATTTATTTGGGACGAGTATTATGAAAGATCCTTCCAGGAATTGAAGCGGCGTTTGACTTCGGCACTAGTACTAACGATACCTAAGAGTGGTGAGTTATTTACTGTATACAGTGATGCTTCATATTCAAGGCTAGGATGCGTTTTGATTCAGGATGGTCGAGTTAACTCTTATGTGTCTAGACAGTTGAAGAGGCACGAAGAGAATTATCCTACCTATGATCTGAGCTAGCGGTCGTAGTGTTTGCTTTGAAGATTTGGAGGCATTATCTTTATGGTAAGAGAGTCCAGATATACACCGATCATAAGAGTCTTAAGTACATCTTTTCGTAGAAGGAACTTAATATGAGACAACGTCGTTGGTTAGAGCTGCTAAAAGATTATGACTGCGAGATCCTTTATCACCCAGGTAAAGCTAATGTGGTAGCAGACGCTTTAAGTCATCGTGGAGTATCAGTTGCAACGATGATGGTGTAAGAGTGGTTTTTACTAGAGCAGATGATTGACCTTACCATCTCAGTTGCACCGGATAATCCTACCCTCTATTGTGCTGCAATGAGTATCCATTCAGATCTAGAGGATCAAATTCAGGATCGACAGTGACAAGATGTGGAGCTTGGCGAGATCATGGTTGACATTGAGAGGTTTGGACTATTGGGGTACAGCCAGAGGGACGACAGTTTGTTGTTGTTCATGGATGGATTTGTGTGCCTAATGACAGGGACATTAGGCAGAGGATCCTAGAATGTAACGACTCGTCCTAGATTAACAATTTATTTTAGTGATTAATTAATGCAATTAGTTAATTTTTAGTTTAATACATATTTGCCAATTAATTAATTTAATTTGGCAATAGAGATTTTTAATTGAAAAATAGTGATAAATAGAATTAATTCCTTTATTTTTAAAGAGAATTAAGAGTAAGGGCTTGTTTGGCTTTTTAGCATTAGTTATTTTATATTATTGCTTAATTATTTAATTAAGTGATATATATATATATATATGGGATTTAATTAAATCCAAATATAAGATAATTTAAATAATAATCTCCTAAATAGGTTAGGAGAAGGTTTTAAATAAAGTCTAGTGGGCCTAGGATTAATTAAACCTATTTTAGCCCATTAGGTTTTATTGTTATTAGTATATATATATATATATATATGCATAGCATGTAATTGGCCAAAAAGAGATTCTTCTTCAAATCTTGGCCGTGAAGAATAAAGAAAGGAAATTGAAGAAGCCTAGAGTTCATTCAAGTTTCATCAATTGGTCTTCATTGGTTGATTGATCAAATCAAAAGGCAAGTTCTTCTCCTTGTAAATCATTCTTACGGGAGCATGTGTAGCAATCAAACTCAACTTTTGTAGGATCTATATTGAATTGCAGATCAGTTTTTACATACATATATATCAACGTAACAGTGTACATGATCAGATTTTTCATTGGATCTTTATCTTTGATTCTTCAAGTTTTAATCTGTTGTTCATTCATATGATTGTTTCTTACCAATTGGGACTTGGTTTCCCAAGATTTCTTTCGGAATGGTGTTGTTATTTAGCTTTAAATTGAATCCATGGCGTCTCTGTCCGTGTCTCGTTTCTAGGTTTGGAAGATGAAGGTATCCGGATACAAGAACTCAGTATTCGGATACCCAGCATTCCAAAAAGTTTTCATCATCTTTCGGGCCAATTTTGACCTTTCTAGAGAACGAATCTCGAAAAATAAAAAACATAAAAGTTGTAGGTATTCCTCTTATCTTTCCATAGAAATTTTAATCAGCTCAATCGGAGTTCATAAGAGAGAGTTTTGGCCAAAATACCAAAGGGTATCAATCTGTCCACCCAGCATTCTAGGAAGTTTTTGTTCTCTTACGGGCCAATTTTGACCTTGATGGAGCCCGAATCTCAGAAACTTCAAAACATAAAAGTTGTAGGTCTTCCTCTTGGATTTCCATAGAAATTTGAATCAGCTCAATCAGAATTTAGACGAGAGAGTTATGGCCAAGATACGAAAGAGTATCAAATCTGTCCAGAATTCCATATTTTCGGATACCCCTCAGCAGAACTTCAAAATTAAATTCCAGCAAGTTAAAATTCTTTTATTTTCAATAAAAATAGTGTATTTCTTCCCTTTAGTGAAAATAATATTAGTATAAATTAAAATAAATTATGTTTCAACATAATTTATAAAATCATGTATTTTTAAAATACATCAAGTATCAGTTTAGCAACAGTTATTTCATGACTAGTATTTAAAATGTCATGATCAACATTTATTTGTGAGTTATGTGCATACATCCTTGTATGAACATTCAACATGAGTTTATATGGAGCACTACATATTGTGTGCCAGCATCTTGATGTGCATAGCATTGCATGTTGCGCGCTAGGCGGCTTTGTCCGCGGGGATCCCACTAGTTTGCTCGCCTGTGGTCGACCAGGGAGCTAGGGGTATATTTTACCCACAGTATATGCTTACAATTTTTTTTCTGTTTGCAGGTTCAGATTAGTCAGGTATGTGTTATCAGTTTATGTGGGCCTTGGGCCAAAGTTGCATACCTGCATTTTATTTTAGTTTATGTGCATTACATGTTTATGAATGCAACCAGTTATATCAGATTTATTTATCAGTATCAATTAAATCAAGTATTTAATTCCAGTATCAGTTTAACAAGTATTTCAGTTATTTCAGTATCGATGTTCTTCGATTCAGTTTCAGTATTTCTTTCCAGCTTTATACTTGCTGAGCTTTGTAGCTCACCTTGTACTCTTCACCATTTCAGGTCCTAGCGGGGGAGTACCAGACGTGGGGCCTAGCAGTAGTGTCCAGTAGTGTGTGTACGTGGAGCTGCTCAAGACCAAAGATGTCTGGGAGTTTTATCAATTTATTAGTTTAGAGCGTTTGACAATTTAGTATTAGTTTATTTTTTTTCAGTTGAGGGATTTTCCCTTAGACAGTGTTTATGGTTTTCAATTTTGTTGACTCAGAGTTTTATTTCATTTGATTGAGTTATTCATATTGGTATCAGATTTCAGTTTATCAGTCAGTTTTATATTTTATTTTCCGTAGTACCTCTTCTCGGCCAATTTTAGGAGAGGGGGTGTTACATAAAAGAAGTTCATTGATCTCCCTATACTATACATCCTGGAGCAACGAAGATGTATCAGGGCTTGCGACGTCAATATTGGTGGAGCAGCATGAAAAAGTGCATAGCAGAATTTGTATCACGATGTTTAGTGTGCCAAGAAGTCAAAGCTGAGCATCAGAGACCCGCAGGATTATTACGACCTTTAGCTATTCCAGAGTGGAAATGGGAGCACATAGCTATGAATTTTGTCTTAGGATTGCCACGATCCAGTCAGGGATTTGATTCGATATGGGTGATTATCGATTGGCTGACTAAATCAGCACACTTCCTACCCTTCAAGAAGACCTATCCTATTCACCGACTGACCAAGTTATACATCGACGAGGTGGTGAGACTACATGGAGTACCAGCCAACATTGTATCAGACAGGGATCCTCGGTTCACTTCACAATTTTGGGAGGCATTACAGAGTGCTATGGGGGCCTAGTTGACTTTTAGTACAACCTTCCACCCTTAGACCGACGGGTAGTCAGAGTGGACCATACGGACTTTAGAGGACATGCTCTACGCTTGTGTCCTAGATTTCCATGGGAGCTGGGATGACCATCTATCATTATTGGAGTTTGCCTACAACAATAGCTTCCAAGCCAGTATTGAGATGGCACCTTTTGAGGCGTTGTACAGGTGACCGTGTAAATCACCGCTTTGCTGGACTGAGATTGGGGAGTGAGCATTGCTTAGACCAGAGTTGGTAGAGTAGACGACAGAGAAGATCCAGTTAATTCGAGCTAGGATGAAGGTAACTCAAGACGGCCAAAAGAGTTACGTGGACAAACGACGCCGGGATTTGGAGTTTGCTATAGGTGACCATGTTTTCCTTCGAGTCATGCCGATGAGAGGTGTTCGACGCTTTGGATTATCTGGTAAGCTGAATCCTCATTATGTGGGACCATTCGAGATACTGGAGCGAGTCAGATCGTTGGCTTACCGGTTAGCTTTACCCCCTCAGCTAGCTCATATACATGATGTATTCCATGTTTCCATGCTTCGCAAGTACGTGGAAGATCCCGGGCATGTTATTGACTATCACTCGCTTGTCGTGCAAGAAGACACGTCATACTCCGAGTTGCCAGCTAGTATTGTAGATCGAAAGGAAAAGGTGCTCCACAATCATACGATTCCCTATGTAAAGATTCAGTGGCAGCGACATACCCCTGAGGAGGCTACTTAGGAGCTAGAGGAGGACATTGATCGAGACTGTCGAACCTCGATGATTGTAAAAAAAAATAAATATATTTCGGATCTGCAGCAAGGGTGCAACCCAAAGTCGTCTCCCAATGAACCTCAAACAGATCTGTCAAAACAAGACTAAAAAAAATGCTTGACAATCGCCGAAGACTAAATCGAAACAAATATAAAAATCATAGAAGATCTTCTTAATCAATATACAAGTTTCAATTTTTTTAGCACACAGATCTAAAACCGACATGAACAATCGCTCACTAAGTTTATGTTGTTTCTTGCAAACCAATACCCCAATCGAGCCTATTAGTCAAATCTGCCCGAGCATCATGCATGAGCTCGAATGGCAAGTCCCAATTGGGTGGCTGTATGATAGGTGGGGAAGTCAGGCGTCTCTTCAACCCATCAAATGCCTGCTTGCAATGTTCGTCGAACTGGAAATCCACATCCTTTTGGAGTAGGTTGGATAAGGGACAGGCAATCTTGCTGAAATCCTGGATAAACCTCCTGTAGAATCCTGCATGTCCAAGAAAAGAACGAATCTCCAGCACAGAGGTGGGGTAAGGCAGAGAAGAAATGATATCAACCTTAGACTTATCAACCTCTATACCCCTCTTGGACACTACATGCCCCAAGACAATCCCCTGCTCTACCATGAAGTGGCATTTTTCATAATTCAGCACAAGATTCTTTTCAATGCACCTCTCCAACACTCGACCCAAACTAACTAGACAGTCATCAAAGGAGGTCCCATACACAGAGAAATCGTCCATGAACACCTCCATGCAATGCTCAAGAAGGTCGGAGAAGATACTTACCATGCACCTCTGAAATGTACTTGGAGTGTTGCAAAGACCAAATGGTATCCTCCTATAGGCAAATGTGCCAAAGGGGCAGGTGAAGGTGGTCTTTTCCTGATCCTCCGGTGCTATACAAATATGAAAATATCCAGAGAAGCCATCAAGAAAACAATAGTGTGACTTACATGCCAGCCGCTCCAACATTTGGTCAATAAATGGGAGAGGGAAGTGATCCTTCTTCGTGGTGAGGTTGAGTCTCCTGTAATCAATGCACACTCTCCAACTATTTTGTACTCGCATCGGAACAAGCTCATTCCTCTCATTAGGCACCACTGTGATGCCCGTCTTCTTGGGAACTACCTATACTGGACTCACCCACTGGCTATCAGAGATAGGATAAATGATACCAACTGAGAGTAGTTTACTTACCTCTTTCTTTACCACATCTAGGATGGTAGGGTTGAGTCTCCTCCGGGGCTGTCTCACAGGTTTAGCTCCTTCCTCTAGATGAATCCTATGCATGCATATGGAAGGGCTAATCCCAGGTATGTCTGCCAATGTCCAGCCGATGGCTCTCTTATGTTGTTTCAAAAGAGCCAATAACTTCTATTCTTGGTGAGGCTGCAAATTATTTGCAATGATGACCGGTAACTTCTCGCCATCCTCCAAGTAGGCATACTTGAGATGCTCGGGTAGGGGCTTCCGCTCAAGTGTAGGTGGCTGCTATAATGAAGGGACTAACCTGTTTGGCTCTAACTTAATGGCAGCAAGGTTAGTAGAAACAATATCCTCTATGGGGGAGCCATGAAGATCAGAATGTGCATGCTCATTTTCAACTTCAGAATCATGATTATCTAGAAATGCAGCAATCTCAGAACATGCATCACATGGATCACTCTCATTACTACAATCAGGACAGATGAAGGAATCTAGAAGGTCATGAATAGTGGGGAATGCATCAATCAAATCACAAGACTTAGTGCATGCTTCATCAACCAACAATTGAATCAAGTTAACTTGCAAAGTGGAATGATCTTCAGGGGGACATTTCATGGCATCAAGTATGTTAAAATGAATGGTGCTACCAGCAAATTCCATGGAAAGTGTACCCTCATGCACATTGATGATAGTCCTTGCAGTTTTCAAAAATGGCCTACCTCATATAAGAGGTGCATGCTCATCCAAATTGTCATCTTCCATATTTAAAACATAAAAATTAGCAGGGAAGATACAATCCTTAACCTTAACCAAGACATCCTCCAAGACTCCAGAGGGGTAGGCTGTGCTGCAGTTGGCTAGCTGGACAACCACTCCTGTTGGCTTCAAAGGACCACACTGCAATGAAGCATAGATAGAGTTAGGCATGACATTAATGGATGCACCTAAATCTAGCAAAGCATTACTAAATTGCATGTCTCCTATAGTACAAGGAATGGAAAACGTCCCTGGATCTTTGCACTTCCTTGGTATGGTAGGTTGTATGAGAGCTGAAACATTTCTCCCAAGGTTGACCTTCTTATTCCCCTTAAGCTTCCTCTTGTGAGTACACAATTCCTTGAGAAATTTTGCATACTTAGGAATCTGCCTAATGGCTTCAAGGAGAGGGATATTGACTTCAACTTTCTGGAATGTTTCCATAATTTCTTTATCTACTTCAGCTTCTACCCTCTTCATGCTTTGGGTGACTCTATGTGGGAAGGGTAGGGGTTGGCTGATGGAAGCTTCTCTCTGTTCGGATTCATTGCTGGTGGGTTGGATGCCTTCTTGTATTGGAGTGGGCTGATCTTGCTTTCTGCTACCAGCATCTTCTTTCTGATTTTCTGATTGTTCGCTTGTTGGACCAGCTACTTCTTTGCCACTTCTAAGGGTGATGACACTCACATTACTTCTTGGATTGGTGATAGGTTGAGAGGGTATTTGGCCAGAACCTTGACTCCTTAGCTCATTTATGTTGGAAGCTAGCTGCCCAATTTGTGTCTCCAAATTCTGAATAATAGTCTCTGTTCTCTGTTGGAATTGGAGTGTGTTGGCTGCTAGTTGCTTGACAAGATCATCAAAGCTAGGTTTCGATTTGGGTGGTGGTTGTGCGGGCTGCATAGTTTGATTTAGCCTGGGTGGGGCATGGTTGCTGGAACTTGGACCTTGAGGATGATTGAATCTTTGTGGCTGCTGAAATTGTTGTTGCTATAAGTCATGAGTCTGGTATGGATTGTGCTGCTGGAAAGGTTGATTTGAAGAACCTCCATATCTGAAATTTGGGTGATCCCTCCATCCAGGATTATATGTGGCTGAGTATGGATCGTACTTTATGTTGTGGCTGCTGCTGGAAAGGTTGATTGTGCTGCTGGAATGGTCTACCAGGGAAGATGCTAGCAACAGATTTGGTGTTCTCTTATAGTTGGGGACATTGGTCTGTGGGGTGAGAGGGTAGGGAACATATTCCACACAACTGTTGTTGTGGTTGTTTCCTCTCCAATGCCAATTGTCTAACCATTGAAGCCAACTCCTCCAACTTGTTCTCTATTCTTTGCTGGTCATTGGTTGCTGCAGCACTAATTTCATTGATGCCTCTTATAGGAGTGTTCATTCTTGTGCCGAATTGCTGTGCATTTTGGGCTATTTTAGATATCAGCTCCTGGGCAGCAGTTGGGGTCTTTTCAGATAGTGCTCCTCCACTTGCAGCATCCACAAGATATCTGTCCATTGGTATTAATCCTTCATAGAAGTATTGGACTAGAAGCTGGTTGCTTATTTGATGGTGTGGACAGCTGGAACACAATTTCTTAAACTGCTCCCAGTATTCATGCAATGTTTCTCCACCTTGCTGTCGGATGCCACAAATCTCCTTCCTTATGGCTGCTGTTCTGGAGGCTGGGAAGAATTTTTCCAGAAATACTCTCTTCAACCCATCCCAACTTGTGATGGCGGCAGGTGGAAAGTAGTAGAGCCAATCCTTGGCGGCCTCATCTAAGGAAAATGGGAAGGCCCTCAGCTTGATTTGCTCTTCATCTACTCCCTGTGGCCGCATGGTGGAGCAAACAACATGGAACTCTTTCAGGTGTTTATGTGGATCTTCTCCTGCAAGACCATGGAACTTAGGCAACAAATGAATTAGTATAGAGTTAAGTTCGAAGTTGGCATCTAACTGGGGGTATTGAATGCATAAAGGCTGGTAATGCACATCAGGTGCAGCCAGCTCTCTAATGGTTCTACCATCTAAATGACCACGGTTTCCATTGTTTACATTATTTCCATTAAGCCCATTATGATCATTACCAATTCCATTTCCATTGTTTACATTATCAGCCATGTTGATATGTTCTGGAATAGGCTCAGATGGTATATGACAGTCAACGACAGTAGTAGAAGCCTTGAATCTAAGTTCTGCCCTTTGCTTTCTAAGGGTTAATTCAATCTCAGGATCCAAATCAATTAATTTTCCCGTAGATGATCGGGTCATGCACAAACTTTCGGCACAAAAACACACTCAAAAATGAATCTCTAAGACACACAGAATAAGCACACAGAATAAGCACACAACACAATACAAAGAATGGCCTAAAAGACACCAAAAACTCAAAAACGTAAAGAACATAAAATCTAGCAATCAAGAAGCCCTAAGATGATTTTTTTTTATGTAGTTTTTCACAAAATTTCAACACAAAAACATTGAGGGACCAAAAAAACACTAAAAACCACACAAAAGTAGCCACTGAAAAACACAAAATGGCCCAAAAAGTGGTCTAAACGTTGGAATTTGGCCAAAAAACGTCCTCTTCACTACAAATTAGTGACTATTTCTCCTCACACCCCCATTCTTTTGGACACCAAGTTTCGGCCCAAACTGAGATAGTTACTTTGGGTGTTGGTAGTGTGCAAACGAATTAGGAAATGCCACTATTTTGATGCAAAAACCACTCAAAAGGCAAGGAAAATAAAAAGGAAACACACACAAATAAAAAAAAAATCAAAAAAAAAAGAAAAGAAAAGTGAAAGAAAGAACCAATTTTCCTTAGGTGAGTAGGTTGATTTTGGAAGTTTCCTCTTGAAGGCAGATTTTAGTTTTGCAAACCTTCTATATTGTGTTGCACAACTGATCACCTAAAAAGAAACCAAAAAAAGAAAAAAATGAAAGTTAGTAATATTAGAAGAAAATCAGTGAAGGAAAAAGGAAAAGGGTTAGAAATTAGTATCCTATTATGACAGAAACAGTTTTGACGGTTCCCTAGTAACGGCGCCAAAATCTGATCGAGACTGTCGAACCTCTATGATTGTAAAAAAAAATAAATATATTTCGGATCTGCAGCAAGGGTGAAACCCAAAGTCATCTCCTAACGAACCTCAAACGGATCTGTCAAAACAAGACTAAACGGGGGGGAGGGGGTTTTTTCTGCCAAAATCTGATCGAGACTGTCGAACCTCGATGATTGTAAAAAAAAATAAATATATTTCGGATCTGCAGCAAGGGTGCAACCCAAAGTCGTCTCCCAACGAACCTCAAATGGATCTGTCAAAACAAGACTAAACGGGGGGGGGGGGGGTTTGATAAAAAAAACAGAAAACAAAATAAACAAGAACACAATAAACCGAGATGCAACCAGTTGCAACCTTTCCTCCCTAGCTGGGTATCATCATCCACTATATAAAGAACCTATTTATCTTTAATCCCCAGATCTAAAAAAAATGCTTGACAATCACCGAAGAATAAATCGAAACAAATATAAAAATCACAGAAGATCTTCTTAATCAATATACAAGTTTCAATTTTTTTAGCACACAAATCTGAAACCGTCATGAACAATCGCTCACTAAGTTTATGTTGTTTCTTGCAAACCAATACCCCAATCAAGCCTATTAGTCAAATCTGCCCAAGCATCATGCATGCATTCATACAATCGCATAAAATACATACACACTTGAGAATAAGCAAAGAAACAAAACCATAAGATTAAAGATGAAAATAGATATACAAAAACATCCAAAGCTTCAAACCGGATAAGGAGTATGGCATGCAACCGGTTACAAAATCCTTAGCCTTCCATCTTGACAAGAACAATGTAAAAAAGGAAAATTGGCTACTGTTCACGTGAGAAAAGAATTAATTCCCCCCTAATGGCCTCTTAATGTGCTTAAATAGAACTTAGGGAGGAAACCTTAGGTTACCGAAACTTCACAGCTGATTTAGAATAGGATAATGTGCATTCTGGGCTTCGCCCCTTCATAAAAATTGTAGATTAGGAAAAGTATATGAATTTGGGCTTTTAAATCACTTGATTTGGATTTCGGACGCCCAAGTTATGGCCTTTTAAAGAATCAGTTTTCAGTGTAGCTTTCCTAATTTAACCTAGCTATCTGGTCCCGACTTTGAAGCGATGTTTGGAGGCCCAAACGAACTTGGATTTGGACAATAATACCATTCCAGAAAGCCTAAGAAGTTCTCTACAATATCTCTGAAGACATCATTCACGTTCTGGGATTATAACTTAGCCAAAAACTTGAAAGAAGCACAGAAGGTCAAATTTGTCAGCACACTTTTGCTTCTTTGTCTCCAATCTCCTTGTTTCCCTTCTTGCCATCAAAATTCCTCTTGACCCAGGAAGCCCAAATCTGTCCAAAATAAAATAAAATAGTGTGAAGCTCAATTCCTATAAAATAAAATAAAACAAAATCAAGATGAATAAAATGATACAACAAACGTGCAAAAAGACTAAATATGAGGGCTAAATAATATGAAAATATGCGCTCTATCATTGGGCTTTGAATTTTTTCTGACCATTAGTCCACTTTCGGCTTATGGACGACCTAGGGCTCTTGACCCTTGGATTTTAGCTACTCCCTCGCGGAGGAAGGTGTTGGACTTGAGTTTTTCCTTGGCCATTAGTCCACATTTGGGGACGCCCTGGGGCACTTGACCCTTGGATTGTTATCACTCCCATGCGGAGGAGGGTGTTGAGTTTCTTTTGGCCATTAATCCATGTTCGGCTTGTGGATGACCTAGGGTTCTTGACCCTTGGATTTTAGCTACTCCCTCGTAGAAGAGGGTGTTGAGTTTCTTCCAGCCATTAGTCCATTTTCGACTTGTGGACGGCCTAGGGCTTGTGACCCTTGGATTTTAACCACTCCCTCGCGGAGGAGGGTGTTTGGCTAGAGTTTTTCCTTGGCCATTAGTCCACCTTTGGGGACGGCCTAGGGCACTTGACCATTGGATGAGTTTTTTCGTGGCCATTAGTCCACCTTTGGGGACGGCCTAAGGCTCATGACCCTTGGATGAGTTTTTTCGTGGCCATTAGTCCACCTTTGGGGATGGCCTAGGGCTCATGACCCTTGGATGAGTTTTTCGGTGGCCATTAGTTCACCTTTCGGGACGGTCTAGGGCTCATGACCCTTGGATGAGTTTTTTCATGGCCATTAGTCCACCTTTGGGGATAGCTTAGGGCTCGTGACCCTTGGATGAGTTTTTCCGTGGCCATTAGTCCACCTTTGGGGACGGCCTAGGGCTCGTGACCCTTGGATTTTTCTTTGGCGAAGTGTTGGCCTTTGTGAGATTGCTATTTGATGGAGAGAATCCGAAGTCTTGCCATTAGTCATAAAAAGAGTACAAAGAGATTCAGGGAATTCTCTTGCTCATTGATAAAACTTCCTTAAGTTTTGCACATTCCAGGTATGCTTCAAGGGCTTGCCTTCGATGTCTTCTAGTCAATATGCCCCCGGACATAAGGATTCCACCACTTGGTAAGATCATTCTCAATTTAGAGTTAGTTTATTCGAGTCCCGAGGATGACTCATGTCGAACCGTCATAGTACAAGATCTCCTGGCATGGAACTCCTAGCGTGGACTCGTCGATTGTAGTATCTAGCAATGCGCTGATTATACACGACTTGTCGAATTTGCGCCTGGCCTCGGAGCTCATCCATCAAATCCAAGTTGCACGTTAGCACTTGCTCAGGGGTTGGTTAGAGCCGAGATGAGGCAGCTTTTCCTTTTCTCTCTTGAGTTCCTAGACTTGCCTCTCCAGGAAGCACAATCACCTCTCCTATGAAGTCCCTCCTTCTCATGAGGGGGAAGAAGTAGATCCTGCCGCCTCAGAGGGATGGATTTCTTGGCCCGATTGGCGGGATTGACGAGGCTTCTGAGTAGGAGGAGGTGACTGGTGCTCATCCGGCTGAGAGAGCACATGGGAATGATGTTGTTCATTTTGGTGTAGATAACTAGTCAACAACTCAATTAACTTTTGGACTTGATTTTCCAGCCTGGTGAGTCGGTCATCTGGCATTGGATTGGCCGGAGGTGGTGGATTCTCCCCCTGTGGTGGGGCCTCTAGATTGGCACTAGCTTGGCTACGAGTCACGTCTCTTCAGGGAGCCATGTAGTTAGTTATGGCAAGGAGCAAAAGTCGTTTGACACTTGTGGGAAGATCGAGGTTCGAGGTGAGGAGTGGAAGTCCAAAGCGCGAGGTAGGAAAAGAAGAGGCTGGCGGGTATGGACGTCGGCCCAACGGTAGGCGCCAAATGATGATGGTTTTTGAGACCGACCATCACGTGCCAATTCTGCGAATGGACCTCGGGAATAGTACGTCAGACTTGGCGATGTTGGACCTCGGGTATAGAACCTGCAAGACAATGGAGGGCCGGGGTTAGGATCCCTCGAGGTGGACTCCAACGCTCAAATTAGTAGAGTAAATGCAAGTAGAAATAAATGTGAGAGCTGTGGAGCTTTTTATACCTGATGAGGACCGCCCCGGATCTTTTGGACTCCGCACAAGATTGTTGACTTGCCACGTGTTAGCTTCTCGGGCAATCCATGTGGTGAGCGAGGCCACTAGCGCGTAGAGGTATTCTTGTAATTTTAGGTAGTACCACATCAATACATGACTTTGGTATATATATATCCTTATTTAGATGATTCATCATCTAATCTAAACTATGCCCCTAGAATATTCAACATTCCAAATGGAAGTCGTAGCAGGAATGAAAGTGATGAAGGTATATGATGGCACTTTGGCAAAAGTGCGTAAATGTATCGGCTATGTGTATAGCATGCCTATGTTTTAAGTCTTGCTATATTAAACTCTTAACGTTTGAAAATGATTTTGATTATGTTAATCCGGCATGTGTATTTGAAGGATGATCTTGGTTTTGTTGAACAACTAGTTATGATTTCGGTTATGTTATAGCATTCAGTTATGTTGAAAGACTATGATGTATGAGCAATTATTTATAATCAATGTTAAAGTTTAAGATTTGATTCTATCTTCTGCTAACAATGTAATGATCTAGTCTAGCTTTTGTGAAATGAATGATGATTTTTATGCTAGATAGGCGAATGAAAATTTTTGGAGTCTTGTTAAGCATATGAAGATTGTTCCTTGAAAGATGTGTTGTCAAGAACTCATGTACGAAAAAAAAATATAGTTTGAAATTTTTTAAGTTATGACATGACTAAAAGAACGGGGTGTTATAATTCCTCTAATTGGTATGAATTTTAATTGGTCTTGATTTTGTTTTACAATCCCCAAATTATTCTTTAAAATGGTTTATGTAACTAAAAGAATCATGGATTGGAAATTGTTCTTTTTCTTTTTTTGATTGGGGTTTCCATTTTTTCTAAAATATCCACAGGAATTTTTTTTTTTTTTGACAATAAAAAAAATGTAGGTTGAATTTTTTTCATTAAACGTACATGAAAGCTTTGAAATTTATACAAGTACTTTGAGTATCAAACTTAATATTAATTTCATTCCAACAATTTGATGGTTCAAACCAAACACGGGAATGAAATTATCATTTCATTACTGGATATTCAGCTAAACAAAATAATGAAATAATTATTCCCATTCCATTCCTAATGCTATTCCATTCTTTATCTTATTCCATTGCAGCGTACCAAACGTAGCCTAAATGGATAATAGTTGGGTCACTTTCGTTCAGGACCGTGGGTGAACGGATAGCCGGACAGGGGCCCAAGTTGTCTCCCAATTAAATATTTACAATGTTTGGCTTTGAAATTGAATTTGAATCTCCACTTTGGGAAGCAAAGAATTGTCCGCGGAATTCTTTCTCTCCAAGAAAAGTGGTGTTCTGTTTCTCTCCTCCAAGAAAAGTGGAAAATCCCTCTCTCTCTCTCTCTCTCTCTCTCTCTGTCTGTGGAGTTCAGCATTTCCAGATTGGTGTTCTGTTTCTCTCAGTGGATTCCAAAGTCTTCCCAGTTTGGGATTTTGTAGTACTCGGTCTTTTGATTAGCTCAAATTGGAGATACTTCTCTCATCACAGTGATCGAGAAAATTGAAACTCACTTACGGGTAAGTAGATGCAATGCTTTTTGATTGGACTTGCTAGCATTTCCGGACTCAAATCCAGATTCAAATTTAAATTTCGGGCAAAATTCACAAAAATCTCTTTTCTGGTGGTTACTCAAACCCTCAAATAGAATTTTACTCAAATGCAGAGCCAAATTTAACTGACCATTGGAGAGCATTCAATTTTTACTCAAATTTTGACTTTAATTTGGATAAAAATTTGAATCAGCACCGGAGATGGTTGTGTTTTTGTTGAATAGCTTACATCTTAGTCTTGTTAATTTTCATTCAGTCAACTTCACTGATAAGCATTAATTAGTGGCATTACTGAATTTTTTCCTGTCAAAGCAAATCTGCAACAGGAGGGAAGTTAATGTTCTATGTATCGCATTCACATGGTCTATGGTTTAAGATCAAGCGACACTCACTAGTAATCTCCCCCAATGGGGGTGTGCTGCATCTTCCTTGGATTATAACTCTGTGGAATCTGTGTTTAGCGTTTACTTTATGAACCAAATAAGTGGTATACAATTTCAATGCTGCAGTTCTCTGAAGGAATGACGATCCAAAAAAATTCTAGTTAGGGAGGTGAAACTAGAGTGAAATTTTGAGACTTGTGAATATATAAAAAAATAAAAATTGGGAGGCCTAATTTTTATTTTTGTTTTAAATTTTAACAAATTAAGTAGTGAAAAAATACGAATTTTAAATTTGGGTTGGGGGGATGGCCTCCCTTAGTCCCCCTTCCTCTCCCTATTAGGAAGATATGTCATCTGTAAGTGAGGGGCTCCTGGAAGAGAAAACCAAAGAAAATATATATATATATATACACACACTAGTAGAAATATAAGTGCATTGCATGAGAGTAAGTTTTATAACAATTTAAACATTTAAATATAGGTTTCATAACAATTTAAACATTTAAATAAGACAATTGAAGAAGAAATTTACAAAGAAACATAAAAATAACACGTGTAATTTTGTCTTGATCTCACTCTTGTGTATTTTACCAACTAAAAAAAACATCCAAAGGATCATACTTCATAGGTCAGGTGTACCCAAATGTTTCATGAAAATTTTCAATTTAGTTGCATTAAAAGCATTTTACGATAAGAAAAATAATATATATATATATATAAAGATTCAATGAAAATGAAGCAATGCTAAATTAACTCAATGCGCAAGCCAAATGAGAAACAACAAAATGACAGTCATTTTGTTTGAAAATTATTAGTAGAACCTTATAAATTGTAGTAAATATTTATAGAAAAAACCAATTCAAAACTGTTAAAGCTATAAAAATCTCAATTCTTCATTTCAACTTATGTTTCATGAAATACAATTGTGAATTTGTAATAAGATTCTGACAACCATGAGAAATGAATAGGCTTGAATGATAATCACAAGGATAGGAAGCATACAACAAAGATTCCCTTTCATTGGACTTCAATATTTTGATGATAAAAAATATATTATAAACAAAGTCCTAAAGGGAGCGCAACCTGTATTAGAAAAGAAAGCTACATATAATCTTCTTACAATTTAGCTTGCCCCAATAAAAAACAAAATCAAAAAGAAAAATGGGATATTTTCCCTACTCTCAAAAAGTAAAGCAACAAGGTGAACCAGATTCTACACTTTCCTTCCACTCTTTGAGGGGCACATTGCATTCCAACGTGTCAAAAGATCCTTAATTGATCTTGACATAGTCCAATATACACCAACAATCGAACACACCAAAGCCCACGACTCCCTAGTTATTGAGAATTGCAATAGAAGATGGTTAATAGATTCAGCTTCATGCTTGCACATACAACACCAATTCACCATGATATTTTCCTTTTCCTTAAATTGTCACTTGAACTGTTGAAGGATGTAGTAAAAGACCAGCCATCAATCCAAGGCCAGTTGGCTTCAAAAGATGCATGTGGCATTAGCTTGTAGCAGATGTAGAAGACGTTCCCTCTTCTTTTTCTCATGCAAAGAGAACTTCTCCCCTGTATTTGTATTATATAAAAGCAATATAAATACTATTTGATATCATATGCATGTTTTCAAAAATAAAATATTTCATCTTACGGAGACAAGATATGAATTTATTTATTTTCTTTGATCAGTATGGAGGCAAGATGTGAATAAGGTTGTGCATAGGCGTGTTGGGTCCAAAATGAAGGCTTTATGAGATATGTAACTACAACATGGCCCCAGAGATGGCCAATGTTCACAAATGGGGTTTGAATTTATTAGTCCTGGTTTCACTAGGATTTGTATTGAGTTGAGCTGCATTTTTATTCATCATCATCATCATTATCAGTATTATTATTATTTCCTTGGGCCAAATCTATTTTGAATTATATGCTAGGTATATATTGTGCTCAATTGGATTTTAGATGATTCTCAGTTTTCAAGTCAATTGAGCCCAACCATTCCAATATCTAGTTCAGCTGGGCCTCATTGGTTTCCCTAAGCATATCATAAAGTAAGGGTAACACCAATATTTGTTGGGTCCATATGCCATAAGAGGAAGAGATCACTCGTGCCTCATACTGTGTATGCAACTGGCAATAGGTTGGGTGACCATAGTGGAGAAGTATATACCTCTGTTGGTTCAGGGATGAAATTAATCACATAATCAATCATATATATTGTTATAAATTAAGGCCTGGTTTATCATTTCTTTGAATATTGTTGCAGTAGCACTATGCCTAGATTGAAAATTTTCTCACTAGGCAATAACTCAATGACAAGGTGCCATAGGACTCCAAAATAAGAGATGCATCAGCACCCAACACAAGGAGTACTGAAAAATTGTTCTCAAGTGTTGCACGAGTTTGAGGTTTCTTATTTTGGATCCAGGCACCACAGAGTCATCCATCTTGAATGGAAATATGGGTCCAACCCATCTGTAACTTGAAATGTTGAGTTATCTGGTTGATTTTTTGGTTTGCCCAGTAATCCAGACAATGCCATGTCTATCAGCCTTATATCACAAAGGCATCTGAAGTGGTAGTGTGGAATTTTAAGTTCAGTTCTTGTTGAACAATACTAGCAATTATTGCCAAATCTTGATGAATTTTAAAATATTTGGTGGAATCATGTAACTTTGGTTGAATATGATGCTTGACAGAATTGTTCCCCCCCCCCCCCCCCCCGCCCCCCCAAAAGAAAAAAAATATATATATATATATATGAAGTAAAAGGTCATGCCTTTTATTGTAGATAAGTTTTTCTATCCTTCTATTAAATGTAGGATGGGAGCACCATATATAATAGTTCCCGAACTGCTTACAAGAGAAAACTATGGAAGCTGGAAAATATGGATGAGGAATTACTTGTTGGGCAAAGAACTTTGGGATATTGTGGATGGTACATTTCCCAAACCCGATGAAGCGACGCAACAGGTTGGGTTCATGGACTGGAGGAAGAAAAATGGGAAAGCGTTGCATGCCATACAAGTGTCATGTGGACCAGAAATTTTTTCTTCTATTAGTGAGATAGATACAGCTAAAGGTGCTTGGGATCACCTGGCCTTCATGAACGGGCATCCTTTTTCTGAAAATCCCCCTCAAGCACCTGAGCCAATCTCCTATCCTCAAGGTAAAAAAAATTAGCTCAACACAATTTCCAAATTATTTTGCATAATAATTCTATATTAAATGACATCTGCAATTATCATGTGATAGTTTTGTAATATTTATCTCCATAGTAGCTCCTTAGAGCCAGTGGGACATCCCCCATTTATGCGTTGACATAATATATCTCTTTGGGGGAAACTGGTGTAAAGTATTATAAACAAAAAGAATTGACAAAAGCTCTTCCAACAGGGAAGGCTTACTGAAGCAGGGCAATCTGTAGCAAGCACAAAGGAAAAATATAGACATCTATATAAATTGGACAAAAATTTTATTGAGTTTGAACTGAGAATGACTAGAGACCAGTTTCTGAATGGCTAGAACTATTTCATCAACCAGTTTTGAATTGCTTGTAGACGATAATACTAATTCTATATCATCATAAAAGATGATAGAAACTTTGTTGAAGGTTGCAAAATTGGCAGTTATGAAGACCAGTCCCCTTGCTGTAGTATTACCTCGTCAATACTCAAGGGAGCTAAGCCACACTTGCAACAAATGTATACTCGTGGTTTTGAAATTCTCCTGACATTTTGGTTTTGGATTCAAATTGTTGCATATTTTTTAAGAGTGCTTTTACTTCTAAAAGATTGTTTGTGGTTTGTTGAAAGAATAACAAGTGACGAGAAGGTAGTAATGTGTATGAGGTTCTTTGAGAAGATCGTTTACTCTAATGGATTACTTATTGCAGGTCAGAATGGGGATGAGAATACTTGGCGCTCAGTCCTCTACAAGGCCGTGGTTGGGGGTGATTGGGAAAGAACAAAAAATTTACTTGACTCCCATCCGGAGGGGAGGAGCACAAGACTCTCAAAGGGGGAAACCATTCTACATACTGCAGTTCTGTGCAAGCATGTGCAACTTGTGGAGGAGATTGTGAAATTGATGACAATAGGAGAACTGGAAGCTCGTCTGCCTTACCGAGATGGTGCCACAGCCTTACATCTTGCTGCATCTGGTGGAGTTGTGAAGATAGCGGAGCCCATAGTGAATAAGAATAGAAATTTGCTGTGTCTTAAAGATAACAGCGATTATCTCCCGGTGGCATTAGCATATGCCGCTGGTCAGAAGAATATGACAAAATATCTTTTTTCGGTTATTGGAGTGGAGGAGCTAAATCGTGATAGAAGCCATAGTGGTGCTACAATGCTTACTACAGCGATTATGTCCCAGGACTATGGTAACTATCATATACTCCTTATTTTTAGCAAAAACCAAAAAATTTCTGATGACCAATATATGTATGTATTAGCATCACAATCAAACAGTAATCTGTTTTATTCCACATTCAGTCAAGCTTCTAAAAGATCAGGCATGGATTCAGCACTCCCCATTCACTTTTTTAATTAAAAACATTTCTAATTAAACAGAGAGCTGCGTTTCTTATTCCTTTGTGTCTATGCATTAGGCATGAGTTCTATTCGATTCTTTGTGCAACTTTTCCATGCTTTATTGGGGTAAGGAGGAAAAAAACTAACCTATTTCTTATTTGATCACAATACTACTCTTGCTCCAAAGTTCACATAAACTAGTGTATCTGCAGTCAGTTTCATACAGTTAAAAAATTTTGTAGCATGTATCATCAGGGCATGACAATGCAAACATTCTGTCTTTCTAACCATCTCTATTGTTGCTGTCGTTATTCTGTATGTAGATTTTGCTTTGGAGATACACGATCGCTGCCCACAGTTAACTACAATGCCAAATGTTAACAGGACGACAGCCTTGGAAACCCTGGCATCGATGGCTTCTGCATTCCCCAGCGGCAGTCAGCTAAGGTTTTGGCAGAAATGGATCTACAACTGTTGGTTCCTCTACCCTGCCTTCTCATACTTGATTAATTAGGACCTCTCTTTGTACATATATAAATCTTAAAAATATATATTTATATAATCTGTGTCTAAAATTTTGAGCACATCCTTACTGGAAGTATGGGTAGTTCGGTTAATTGAATTTGAATTTTTATACTTCATCTTTTGGTTCAAATCTATAATTTTTACGAGAATTTTATACTTAGTTGTACCTATATGTATATTTTACTGATATACATGCACACATACACACATATATTAGTTTGCTTTAGTAATAAAGATAACTTTATTCAAAATTCTCTTATAACCATATTATTCTCTATACTTTCTTGTTCAATTTTTTCTATTAGTTTTGTTTCACCTTATCATTTCTTTCAATAAAAAAGAAATCATTCTTTGGTTTCTTTGATTCCGAATGAGTTTGAATCCATCCTTTATTTCTTCAATTTTGATCTAATCTTTAAAAATTCTATACCAATGGCAAGTTCAAGTTTAACACTCATTGCATAGTTGTGCTAATTCCTTAATTTCATACTTCCCCTAATATATTATTTTATATATCAACATAAATTATCCAAATGCGCTGTTGAATGCATTTCTTCATTCCTATGAGAATTTTACAATTTATCATAATTAGGGAAATATTTGAAAATTTTAGATAAAAGTCAGTGGGGTTTACTTATGAATACAATCATTTTGTGACAATAATTCAACATAAAGCACTTTACTAAAATTAAATATATGATACATAGTGTGTGCTTCCATATAATAAATGTATAAACATTTTTTCCCCTTCTGTAGGCATCAATTTACAGCCAACAGATGCTGGCAACAGTGAAGACAGCATTCTAACGCAAGGTATAAGCCATTTCTTTGTCTCTCTCCATGTAAGTGTGCATGTATTTAATTATTTAATTCCATAGAAACTCTGAAAAGCCAGACCAACTTCAGGCAGAGTAAATTTTCTCCATAGATGACCTACTGGAAAGGAACATTTCAACTTTGTGGTTCAACTTTGGAATTCGGAGGTCCAAATCAATATGATTAAATGGTTGCAGACATTCATTATGTTCTGGTTTTATATGGAGGATCTTCAAATTTTTCAAAAAAAAAAAAAGAAAAATCTCGACTCAACAAAGTCTCATCCCAACTATTTGGGGATAAGGCTTGATTTAGGCATATATTTTTTGTTACACCAACTTTTGCCTCTGCGATTTCCCAGGCAGTGCATGGAGATAGACCTAAATCTTCTGCATACGAGTGTTCAAATTTCATATGCTACAAGCTATGAGGCACTATCTAAAAGAGTGATGATTTGATGAAGTGTCATAAAGTTTTAGTGTTATCACATTGTGAAACATGCATGTATTGGAAAGCTATAATGTAACTCTAAGAAATTAAAAGGAAAGAAAAGGTTCAGAATATATACAATTTGCAAATATTTGTGACTGAATTTTAATTGAAATCTTACTGAATACTGCTTTAGATATTGTATTATTTAAAGTATTTTTGGGCATGAACTTTTGTTTCAAAGAACAAGCGTGGAGTACTCTCAAACTCTTAGATATTTTAAATCTCTAACTTTCTTTGTTTCTTCCTTATCTAAAGTTTCCATGGGGAACTTCTTAAATTTTAAAATTGAAGCCTCTTTAATTACTTCATTTCTTGACGCATGTTGGAAGCACAAATAATGGCCTTAGATGATCTGCATGGAAAATGATAACAATGCAATTGTGAGATGCTGTTGAACAATATGATTTAACCCTTACACTAACTGGTGGCAAAGGGGATGGTTAACTATGTTGAAAAAATTCTTCTAATTAGATTGCTCAGATCCTACTTGTGTTTTGGCTTCAATGATAGTACCAGGATTCAAGCAAATGCACGATTTAAAAGCGAAACACATGCAAGTATGTGAACTGCTCAAAAGAATGAGTGACCAGGTTTCAACTTTTAATCCCCCTGAAATGTTGTCAAGCGGGTTACTCAATGCAGTAATATTAGCTAGTCAGTTTGGGAACGTTGAGTTTGTTGTTGAGATGGTAAAGTCTAATCCCGCTTTGCTCTATGTCCATACAACCGCTGGAGGCATATTTCATGTTGCAGTTGCAAACCGCCAAGAGAAAATATGGAACCTCATTTATTGGTTCGGTGCAGAAGGGGGTGAATTTGCACGTTTTGTGGATTCAGATCTCAACACTTTGTTACATGTAGCTGGCATGCTGGCACCTGCCAAACGATTCAGTAATATTTCTGGTGCAGCAATGCAAATGCAAAGGGAAATGCAATGGTACAAGGTATATTTGTTTGCTTCCATCTTGGATCCTCTCTCTCTTTTTTTTTTTTTTTGATTAGTAACTGTGAAAATTTGGCCTTGTTGGGTCGAGACAAGTCTCGGCCACCTCTAATAACTTGGATCCCTAAAAACAAAGTCACAAAAAACACAGAACAATTAATAGAAACTATTTGCACATAAATAGAAATAGCAATAAGAATGCAAAAACAAACACAAAGCGATTTACCATGATTCGTCAGTTAATGAGGGCTACGTCCACGTTGAGCTCTGGCAAGGAGAGCTCACTGCACTATTGGGAAAAATGTTACAACCTCAATATACACATGACATTCATTCACTCACTGTACAAATCAAACCTCTCTAATAAAAAATGCCCCATAACTACATAACTACAGACTAGAGGTGAAACCCTAGAGAGAAAACCAAAGAAGAACTATACACAGATATCGTGAAATGAGAGAATGAAAAACCCTAAAGGGTAAAACCAATTGGAGGCTGTGTTGCAACAATCTTATAACGCCCCGTTTTCTCGGGCACGTTATAAATTCGGAATATTCTGGGATAATAATTTTTTCTTCAAAACCTAATGTTAAACCACATCTTTTCTCATATTTGTCCCAAAATTTTCATACATTTATCTTGAAAGAGAATCATTATACACATCAAATGCGAATGCAAGGATCGAACCTTATATCTTAACATAAATCGAAATTCAGTTTTTACATTATCGTTCCTCAACATAATTTAATACAAAACATAAGTTCTCAACTAACATTAACCTTAAATAGGGTTATACATCCTCATTCTTTCAAAACGTTCAGAATTCAAACTAGCAAAACTTAAATACATGGGCTGTATAACATACATTTCATTCATCATTCAATTCATTATGCACCTTGCTAAGTGTTATTTCATGCCTCGTTCATCCTTGTATCTGCTACAATCTCCATCTAGAACGTTTGAATATTCCAAGGACAAATCCCAAGTTAGATGATGAATTATCTAAATAAGGGTACAAAATGTTTTATCATGCATGTATGTAATGTCTTTCTTCTTCGTAGGGGTCAACTGCACCCTTCATGCTATTCACCATTTTTACGGCCACATCTTTTGAAGTTGGGGTGTATGGGGGCAATCTTAGTAAAGCAGTGGTGCCAGTTCGTATCCCCAAACAGACAAAATGCGTGTGATCAATGCTATCAATGTGTACATATGCATTTTATAGTCATGTTATGTATGCAGTCTTACGTGATAGATACATATTAGAGCATGTCAATATGATGAAAACATTCCCGAGGATCGGGGTTTGAACATAAATCACTTACAAACCAAATAGTTTTCATAAGACTAAATCCAGTTGGAAAGTATCACTTACCTTTTCAAGCTTATCGGGCTACCTTGATATTCGTGCTTGTCTCCAAATTCGTGCATCATCTCGATTTACATGCCAACCTCAAAATTTGCACAAATCACTTCAACTTTAGCCTCAAAGCATCATAATCACCATATTTATTTAAATAAGCATTAAAACCTATTTTTTCATAATTTCTTGCATTTTCTTTATTTTTCTTTCTATTTTTTCTTATTTTTCCTCAATAAATCCAAACTAAATATTTCTCAAATATTTTTTCAAATATTTTATTGTGAAAATTCATAAAATAATATTCTTGAATTTCTGAAATTTTTTAGAAAAATATACTCACCTTGATTTAGCCCCTCAAGCTTCCTTAGTATGCGTGCCTTATCTTCAAAACGTGTGCTCGAACCATTTTCTTGCCCAAAATCTATGAAATATTACTAAATATTCATTTCGCATTTTTCAGGATTTTTTCAAGAATTTTTTCCATTTTTTTCTCTTTTTCCTCCATTTATTTTCTTTTCTTTTTTCTTTTCTTTTTTTTTCCCTCCTTCTTCTTCCTCCCGCTTGCAACTCCTGTGCCTCTACTTCTTCTTCTCTTTTCTTTCTTTCTTCTTTCTTTTCTTCTTCTTCTTCCTTCTCTTCTCTTCTTCTTCCTCTCCTGCAACGCACCAGCGTGCACAGCCACACTGCCCGTACGCCAACCGCCCTTGCCAACTGTTGGGGCCTCTGTCGGCTGCTGCACCGACAGTGCCACGCCCGTTGTCGTGAGCTGCCATCATGGCAGCTTTCCCTACCTTGCGTCCGGTTGTCGAGCTCGCGGCCATGGCCGCAGCTTTGCTTGTTTCTGACAGCTTCTTGGGCCTCCACCGAGCCCTTCGGTCGCCATCGCACCGTGCAACCATCACTGCTGCCGCTGCCCATGCTCCGCGTGCTGCTGATGCTGCTTCTCCCGACTGCCATGGCCGACTTCGGCCCAGCTCTCATGAGCTTTCTTTCTCTCAGCTTCTCTTTTTCTTTGCTTGCCCTTTACTTCTCAATTCTACCTCTCTATTTATAAGCAATTCTTTTGCCTTGAGCCTGCCATGGCGCCATCCCTTAATGCGTGAAGAACACCCTAACTCACGCTCGATTTGCAGGGCATGGCTTGACGATTGCAGGGCATGCTATTTGCATGCACAGACACGCATTGTATATATATATACATATATAACACTATATAATACATTATATATAAGAAAATTAAATCTTTAGACTCCAATTTTCATCTCTATTTTACTTGGGCAATTCTGTAATTACAATTATACCCTCAAACACTGAATTAATTTGCATTCGATATAGAAAACGCAAAATTAATAACTTCAAAGTTACTCGATAATGTCGATTTCACCCCAGTATCCTCATCGGGCCATTGTTTAATCTCGAAACCACTAAAAGATTGTTCATTACAAAAAAATGGAGCTCTTTCAGGCTTTCGTTGACTTCTCGAGAGTCCCCTATGACAATTTGGTTTTGCAGCTTAAATGCTAGCTACATTTTAGCTGTACCGAAAACTGTTCCCGATCCGATTTCTTTCAATACCATAAATCTTATCTCGGAACGTTCATCGAGACCATATCATTTTTTTTAGACAATTTCACTCCGAGGCATTCTATGCAGTCGATTTGGTACTTATAACTACTATCAAACCAATTTTTCGGTATTCTAAACTTATCTAAATTGCATGGCAACCTTATGCTGAAACGGGATATTACAAATCTCAAGGCGGCTGAGAATATATATAAGCAAAGGCAACGGTGAGGATTTAATCTGGAAAATGAAGCATTGATAGCTCACAACACAGTAGGCAAAACGGCAAGCAGATCGTGCAACTGATGAAATGGCAAGAGGGGTTGCCGTTTTGGCCCTCTAACATATGGGCGCAAAACAAGGCCATTTTGGGCAGCCACTATGCGGTTGCCCAAAGGCCTTCCTACCCCTTACTAAAATGACACCATATGAAGCTTCACCCAATTCCAACAATCTCCAGCTTGAAGCTTCAACTCCCTTAAGGATAACTTACCAATAGAGTGCAACATGCTTCAATCCCTGCCATCATTACTCGAGTTGGTTGTTCCTTCAACCAACTTTGACATGCAGCAAGTCAAACAATGTTTGAACTTGGCTACAGTCACAATCTTGTTTCCCATATCAGCTGGATTGTCTTTAGTGGGGACTTTCTGAATGTTCACAATACCATTGGCCACCTGATCTCTCACATGGTGGTATTTCACATCCACATGTTTGGTTCTTTCATGATACATTGGGTTCTTACAGGTGGATAACACTCTGGATATCTGAAAATATCACAATTTTATCTTGAAGCATATGAATCTCCTTTAAGAGATCTTGAAGCTAGATGACTTCCTTAAAGGCATCACTAACAACCACATATTCTGTCTCAGTGGAAGACAGTGCAATCAGAGGCTGCAACTATGACTTCCAATTGATGCAATTACCACTTAAGGTAAAGTAGTAGGCAGTGGTGGATTTCCATGAGTCTTTATCCCCTGCAAAATCAGAGTCTACAAACCCTACAAGGTCAAGAGTATCACATCTTTTCTTATAATTTAAACCAACATTTATATAACCATTAATATATTTTAACAGAAACTTTAAAGCGTCCTAATGAGATTTCCCAGGATTGAACATGAATCTACTCAGTAAAGAGATTGAAAATGCAAGACCAGGCTTGGTACAAACTATTGAGTATATGATATTTCCAATTACATTAGCATATGAGATGTTTTCCATTTTTAGCTTTTCAGAGTCAAATGTAGAACATTGTGTTTTAGATAGAATGAAATGACCAACTAAGGGAACATTCATAGATTTACAACTTGACATGCTAAATTTTCGTATACCCTTTAACAAATAATCATGTTGATGAATCTGTTGAATGAGAGAAATTGGTAGAGAGAAAACCTAGTTGGAGGAAATAAATTCCTCACCTAACATAGAAATTATACACCTATTTATACTAATCCTAAATGGATGATGACATCATCCATGACATAAACATGACATAAGCATGATGTCAATATAATTAAAATGATAAATCTCACACTCTCCCTCAAGATGGAACATATATATTATATGTTCTAAGCTTGTTACAATTATAATTTATTCATGGGCATGTGAAGGTGTTGCTGTAAAAGATGGTTGCTCTGTGAATGAGTAGCAAATCCGACCGATGATTGGAGGCTGCAGAGGTGATGACTGGAGGCAAATCTTGGCAGCAGCGATGATGATGGCAGATCGACGATGCACCGATAACGCAAGATCTGTGCGATGCACAAGATTCGGAGAAGAGACCGCGAGATCTAAGAGACGTGTTGAAAGGAGATAGAAGCGCGAGATCTGAAGCACGGTGATCTGAGAGCCTATGTGGCCTCCTTGAGTGCCACTATTGCCAGGGGGTCAGAGTTACACTCAGGACCGAATCAGGATGCGGTTCCTCAAGCTGGTCAGGACCAGATGGAGACGGAATAGGTGAGAGCCCCAAGTATTGGAGCAGGTCAGAGGTCGGTAAGGGAGGAGGGACAGAATTCCACTGCCCCTCCCACTGTGGTTACTAGTTTCATCTTGGAAGGTCCAGAGGAGCCCAAGACTTCAGAGCCGGTGGATGAGCTCAAGGAAGTCCCACTGAGGAAAGAGCTCGATCGGACAGTGTGAATCAGTGCCAAGTTACAAGAGCCCTTGAGGTCCGAGGTCCTTTCACTCCTACGCCAATATCAAGATGTGTTTGTATGGTTTACCCTAGATATGCCGGGGATAGACCCAGCGATCATGACGCATCGGTTGGGACTCTACCCGGATTGTGTGCCGGTAAGACAAGGGAAGAGGAAGTTTGCCCTAGAGCGGGCTAAAGTTATAGAGGCGGAGGTGGAAAAGCTTATGGAGGCTAATCATATTTGGGAAGTCAACTACCCAGAGTGGTTAGCCAACGTGGTTCTTGTCTCCAAGGGATCGGGAAAATGGAGGCTTTGTATTGATTTTAAAGATCTTAACAAGGCTTGCCCGAAAGACAGTTACCCTTTGCCCAGGATTGATGCGTTGATTGACGGAATAGCAGGGTGTCAGCTAATGAGTTTCCTGGATGCATTTCAGGGGTACCACCAAATCCCGCTACACCCTAAAGATCAGGAAAAGACCGTCTTCATCACGGATAAGGCTACCTATTGTTACCGAGTTATGCCTTTTGGGCTGAAGAACGCTGGAGCTACATATCAGAGGTTGGTCAACAAACTTTTCAAGGCTCAGCTTGGTCGAAACATGGAGGCTTACGTGGATGACATGTTAGTCAAGAGTCTGTTGGCTGAACAGCATCCGGACGACTTGGAGGAGTGCCTCCGAACCTTACGCCAGTATCAGATGAAGCTCAACCCGGCCAAGTGTGCTTTCGGGGTTACAGCTGGTAAATTCTTGGGGTTCATGGTGCATTACCAGGGAATTGAGGCTAACCCCTCGAAGATAAAGGCCATACTCGAGATGCCTCCTCCTCGAAGTATCAAGGAGGTGCAGAGGCTAACCGGGAGGATAGCAGCATTAGGGAGGTTCTTGTCAAGATCTGCGGAAAGACAATTACCATTCTTTAAGGCTTTGACTCGAGTCCAGAATTTTGCATGGACAGAGGAATGCCAGGAGGCGTTTAAGCAACTGAAACAGTGTCTAGTCTCCCCCCCAGTCTTGGCTAAACCACAGCCTGGAGAGTCACTATATATTTATCTGGTTGCCTCGGATGAGGCTGTCAGTTTGGTTTTGGTACGGGAGGAAAACAAAATTCAAAAGCCGGTCTATTATGTGAGCAAAAGGTTGGCCGGAGCCGAGATTCGTTACACTCCAACGAAAAAGTTGGCCTATACCCTAGTCATCTCCGCTCGAAAGTTGAGGCCCTACTTTGAGGCACACCACATTATCATCCTATCAAGTCAGCCATTGAGGCATGTTCTGGGAAAACCGGACTTGTCGGGGAGGATGCTCAAATGGGCAGTGGAACTGAGTGCTTTCGACATCGACTATCGACCTCGGCCGGCCATCAAGGCGCAGGCTCTGGCCAACTTCATCGTAGAGGGCACCCTACCAGAGGAAGTAGACGAAGATATTTCCCAGACTTGGACTCTCTCTGTGGATGGCAGTTCCAGCATCGGAGGCAGTGGTGCTAGATTACTACTCCAGGGCCCCGATGGCCAGGCTTGGCCGTATGCCCTCCACTTCGAGTTCAATGCCTCTAACAATGAGGCTGAATACAAGGCGCTCATTGCCGGGCTCAGACTAGCGGAATAAATGGGAGTCAGGGATCTGGAGGTATATTCTGACTCGAATTTAATTGTGCAGCAGGTTATAGGGGAGTTCGAGGCCCGAGAGGACGCCATGGCTCAATACTTGGCGATAGCCAAGGATCTTATGGCGCAATTTCGGACGGTGAAAATCAATCATGTCCCACGTGCACAGAATGCAGTGGTAGATGCTCTCTCGAGGATAGCTGCCTCTTCCTTCCCCAGGAATTCCTGAGCTGTCTACATGGAGTCATTACCCCAGAGGAGCATAGAGACAGAGGCAGAGCAGCTTTGCGTGGAAGGGGTTGAGAGTTGGATGGATCCCATCGTAACACATCTGACCAAGGGATGGCTACCAGAGGAGGAACAAGAAAGTCGAAAACTCAAGCGCCAGGCTACCAAGTTTCTACTGATTGGATCAGACCTTTATAAGAAATCCTTCACTCAGCCACTGTTGAAGTGCGTGGGGTCGGTCGAGGCCGACTACATCCTAAGGGAAATCCACGAAGGGATTTGCGGCAGTCACATCGGAGCTCCGTCTCTTTCCCAGAAGGCACTTCGGCAGGGGTACTACTGGCTGACAATGATGAGCGACGCCGGGCATTTGGTCCAGACCTGTGAGAGATGCTAAAAAACTTCCAACCTGGTTCATACCCCGGCAGCTGAACTCACCCACCTGGCTTCGCCTTATCCGTTTGCTAGGTGGGGAGTCGATATCCTCGGACCTTTTCCACGAGCGGCTGCACAGAACAAGTACTTGATAGCAGCCATCGACTACTTCACTAAGTGGGTGGAGGCCGAGCCTGTGGCGACTATTACAGGCTGGAGGGTAAAACAATTCCTTTGGAAATCCATCGTCTACAGGTTTGGTATTCCAAGGGTGCTAATAACTGACAATGGCACCCAATTTGAGGACCGAACAGTGCAAGAATGGTGCCGCGAGTTGGGGATTAAGTAGCATTTTACCTCGGTCACCCATCCTCAAGCTAATGGGCAGGTAGAGCTGACGAACAAAACCATTCTGCAGGGACTCCGATCTTAGGTTGAAAAGGCGGACAGTCGATGGGTAGATGAGCTCCCCAGTATACTATGGTTTTATCGAACCACAGCGCGAACGGCTACAGGAGAATGCCCTTTCACACTGTGTTATGGCTCAGAGGCACTCATCCCTGTCGAGATTGGGGTGAGGAGCTACCGAGTGGAGCATTTCGATCCTGAGGTTAATGAGCAAGGGCTAAGGTGCAACTTAGATTTGATGGATGAGCTCCGAGACCTGGCACGAATTCGACAAGCCGCATATAACCGGCGCATTGCTAGGTACTACAATCAACGAGTCCACGCTAGGAGCTTCATGCCAGGAGATCTTGTACTATGACGGTTCGACGTGAGTCATCCTCGGGACATGAATAAACTAACTCCGAATTGGGAAGGACCGTACCGGGTGGTGGAATCCCTAAGTCTAGGGGCATATCGACTAGAAGACATGGAAGGCAAGCCCTTGAAGCATACTTGGAATGTGCAGAACTTAAGGAAATTTTATCAATGAACAAGGGAATTCTCCGAATCTCTTTGTACTCTTTTTCTTTACGACTAATGGCAAGGCTTCGTATTCTCTTCATCTAATAGTAATTGTACAAAGGATTGTACTTCGTCGAAGAAAAATCCAAGGGTCACGAGCCCTAGGCTGTCCTCAAAAATTGACTAAGGGCCATGGAAAAACTCTAGCTAACACCCTCCTTCACGTGGGAGTGGCTAAAATCCAAGGGTCACGAGCCCTAGGCCGTCCTCAAAAGAGGACTAAGGGCCACGAAAAAAACTCTAGCCAACACCCTCTTTCGCGTGGGAGTGGCTAAAATACGAGGGTCACGAGCCCTAGGCCGTCCTCAAAAGTGGACTAAGGGCCACGGAAAAACTCTGGCTAACACCCTCCTTCGCGTGGGAGTAGCTAAAATCCAAGGGTCACGAGCCCTAGGCTGTCCCCAACAATGGACTGATGGCCACGAAAAAATTCATCCAAGGGTCGCGAGCCCTAGGCTCTCCCCAACAGTGGACTGATGGCCACGAAAAAATTCATTCATGGGTCACGAGCCCTCGGCTGTCCCCCAAGGGGGGACTAATGGCCAAAGAAAAATTTGAGGTTCAACTAGTCCTAGCCCATATGTTCGCAAGCAAAAGATGAACAATCAAAATGAAACGACATCGTATAGAAGCGAGATGGTCCAATACATGATAATAGAGGAAATACAAAAGGCTCTTGCTAGAAAAAGAAGAAAAGCTCAAGCATCAGGAGGCGTATCATCATCGTCGGCCATCTCCGAGTCCTCCATCCCGGCCACAATCTCCGCAACAGACCGAACATTGGACATGTCCAAGTCCGGATGGGCTCGTAACACCTCAGTCACATGAGCTTGGAATCCCTTGGTCCAAGCGTCCTGCAGGTTCTTCTGGAGGAACCCCTCTACCTCAAGAAGCTTCATAGGCTCAGCATACTTGCGCTCATACTGGCGAATTACTGAGTTCACCCGGGACAACTTGGAGCTCGTCCGAGATAACTCCGCCTCTAGCTCCTGAATACGTAGGTCTGAAGTCTACCGTTGGGAGGACAAATCATCCAAGTTCTTCCTGTGGCTCTCCAGTAACTCGTCCCTCTCCTGCAGCTAGGTGTCTAGCTCCAAGGTCTTCCTGGAAGCTTGAGAGAAACGTCCAGAAAATTCCAAAACGAGTGTGACCACCTGTAATTGGCAAGACAAGTAAGGACTACATAGAAGAGACTGGAGGATGTTGATAAAGTATAGGTGATTACCTGGGCCAAACACTGGCACAATGTGGCTTCTATGGCCTCTAAGGACTGCTCGGCCAGCACCTGATGATCGGCGGGAGTGGCAAAGTGGTGAATCATACGTCTTGCCACCTGAGTGTTCCGACTGAGATCGCTTGCCTTCACTCCCCAATCAGGAATATGGTCTGGATTGTGGGGGGGAGACTCCGGGGCTGGCATGAGCTCTCTCAGAGGATGGGAAGTCCTCTTCCTCCTAACACGACTAGGCTCTCCTTCCTTAGCAGGAGGAGCATTCAAGGCAGCCTTTCCCCTCTTAAGAGCTGGGGTGTCCTCGTCCTCTGCGGGTCTCCTTTTGTTCTTCCCCCAGATGAAAGCTGTGCTCACCATCTCAGCTGCAAATGCAAAAAACAAGATATTAAGGGCAAGAAAAGCAAGTTAGAAAAGTATGAAAATAGTGGGAGAATGACTACCCAAAGTGACATCAGGCTCGGAGCAAGTATGAGTGGATAAACCCCCCAGGTACAAGGTGCGGTCACATATCAAGACCCGAGCGTTGATAGGGTTCAGCTCCCTCAAGATCTGAATATTATGAAGCTCGTCCTGCGTGATCTTGCGACTACAGACCTTTCAGGGCTGGAAAGCCCACTCAACTGGCACCCCGAAGCTAACCCCCCCGGTCTTTCAAGCCAGCAAAGAAAAATCTACTCTTCCATCGTTTTACCGATGTAGGGTTATCGACTATGAACTGACGCTGGTTGAGGGGGGAAAAGGCGAATCGAGGTTCAGTTTTGCTAATGAAAATTACCTTGAACATCCTAAAGAAAAGTTGAGCAGTGGGCTCAATGTCCCGAGCTCGACAGCAAAGAACGAAGGTAGATAGGCACCTCCAGCCATTGAGAGTCAGTTGAGAGGGGCATAACCCTACAATAGCGAACACCTCAACTACAAGAGTCGCGAGAGGGAATCTAAGGCCGACAGCCAAGGCCTGCTCGTAAACGGTGATACAACCATAGGGGACCTGGTGAGCTTTCAGACCTCGGGGTTCACTATACCAATACTCATCATGAATGAGGTGGTATTTCCGGAGGAGGGGAAACAACTCTCTCTCGGTAATGGTAGAATGGTCCGTGGTTAGATCCTCAAGTAAGCTTCCTACGTTGGGATCACTACTCACATGAGACTCTGAAGTGGGATGGAGTGAAATTCTTTCAGGCCTCCTAAGTTTCCCGAGCCTACGAAGGGGGCCATGGGAGGGGCTAGATAACACGATGTATGATTCCTCACTACTAGAGCTGGTACTAGAGTTTTCGGAATTAGAGGAAGAAGAAGAAGAAGAAGAAGACATGCTAAAAAACGAGCAGAAGTAGTTAAGAGAAGGTCACTGACCAGGAGAGTAAAGGCCGAGGTTAGGAAAGAACAACCACGACTGGGCTAGAGCCTCGGAGAGCTCAGTAGGCATGATTAAGCTTGGGAAAATCTCGAGTCACGCCTGCGAAAAAGAAGAGCAAAGGAAATGGGTTAGTCAAGTTGAACATTGTTTTAAAGATTATTTTGTTATCATTAACAAAGGAAAAGCCCAAGGGTCGGCCATGGCTAACCCAAGGTGATATAAAAATATATATATATTTATATATATATATATAATAATAAAATAATAATAAATAATAAAAAGAGAAAGGGGCCAATCTCAAGGGTTGGCCATGGCCGACCCAAGGACGCCCCTGTATATATATATATATTATATATATATTAGATTAAAAAAAAAGTTACAGAGAAGAGGAAAGGGAGGTCGGCCATGGTCGATTCAGCCAGGGCCGAGGGGCTCGGCCCTGGCCGACCTCGGCAAGGCCGAGCCCAGTGCTCGGCCTCGCCTGGACGAGTCCGAGCACGGTCGACCTCGGCCGCGGCCGAGGTCGAGCCAGGCCAGTTCGGCCAGGCCGACCTCTGCCATGGCCGAGGCGGCCTAGCCAGTCGACCTCGGCCAGGCAGGCGCCTAGCCGAGGGAGAAGGGAGATTTTTTTTTAAAAAAACAAAAAAAAACAAAAAAAAACCCAAAGAGGAAGTAGAATGCACAGACGAAATAAATAAATAACAAATAAAGAAAAATAAAAGCAAAGGAGGATGGGAAAAACTAACCTCAAGGAGATGAATGCTTGTCTTGAAATAATAATTGTGGGGTGGGGCCTTAGGGCTTATATAGAGGGGACCCAAGGGGGGAAAAAATTCAAAATGACAATGTTTCCCTCCAAACGAATTCTTCCCTCCAACCAAAACCCATCCCTATAATTTCAGGGTAGTAAATGAGGTTTTAAAATACTAATCTCAACTTTAAAAACACTCTCGTGCGTCTTGAGAAAAATCAACAGTCGAATAGACTTAGAAATTAAGCTACTCCTCGACCTAGTGTGATTCTCAGCTCAGCTCAAGGAGTGGGGGGCAAGTGATGTGGCACCAACTGAAATTACTAGAATACCCCTACGCGCTGATAGTCTCACCTGCCACGTGGATTACCTGAGAGACCGACACGTGGCCAGTCAACACTCCAAAACGGAGTCCGAGAAATCTGGGCCAAACCACAAGATCCGTTCCAACTTGACCGGGATTCTTGACCGGGATTCTCAGGAGTCGTGCCCACTTATCTCGGGTATCCCAAAACGGTTTCGCCTATAAAAGACAAGGACTCTCGCCAGGTATACCTAAGCACTACAGTTCTCTCATTTACTACTACTTGCATTTACTCTATTGATTTGAGCGTCGGAGTCCACCCCGAGAGATCCAAGCCCCGGCCCTCTATTGTCTTGTTGGTTCTACACCCGAGGTCCGATATCCCTAAGTCCGAGGTTCCATTCCCAAGATCCAGTCGCAGAGGTGACACGTGGTTATCGGTCCTAAAAACCATCATCAGGAAATAATCCATTGCGTGGGACCTACATGGCATTTTGGGCTTGAGGAATTGTTTGTATGTATGTTGTGTAAGGATATTTATATTATATGAGTGGTTGGCACATGCTGCCACAATTAAAGAAATGACTTGCGAATATAATATGCATGATGTATCATGGTCATATAATATAATTAATTAAACACATTCCATTTGTGTGTTGTAGGAAGAAGGCTGGAAGCATCCAGCACGTGAAGGGCCGAGAAGGCAGCAGCTGAGGGGTCACGGCACTTGCGGCAGTCTTGCTTCTAGCCATCCACATTAATGCTCAAGAAACTGATTACACCATAAGTTTAAAATTTAAAAACACATGTGAAGTAATATTTTTTTAAAAAAATTAAAATATAAATTATACAAATACAAAAATATGAGAGTGTTAGTCTTACTTACAATTTAATACGTTATTATATAATGAAAAAGATAAATTTTGTTCTCATATTCAAACTATTTATTCAATTGTTCCTAAAAAAGATAAATTTAATGCTTCATTAATTAATGAATTATTACTTTAAGTTAAAACTAGTTTTAAGTTTTAAGTAGTTCTTCTATTTATAAAAAAAAAGAGACTGCCACTAATCTCCTTTCTATATAATACAATCTCTCGATATTTTCTTGTATATAGATTCATTTCTATATATACTCCATAAATTTTAACAATATTATGGTTTTAAAATTTTTATTTATTTTTTCAATGTAATGTTTGTTTACATTTTGTACACATTTAATAAATATTACCAATAGTTAATTATTATAAATTTAATATATTTTATATTTTATGCACATAAAATCTATTAATTGATATATTTAGAATTTAATCAAATTATGTTTTTTAAACTTAATATATTTATTTAAATTAATTTTTTTAAATTTTACAAATTAATTTTTTTATATTCATCTCGTGTTTATATGTATATTTAATTTTAAATCTTTTATATTTATATATTAATATATTTACTTTTTTATAAAATTATTTATTTATTTTTTCAATTTAAGGATGGACTAAATTTTTATCGCTGATTAGAATTTTTTTTATAAATAGTGACGAAAATTTATTCCGTGGCTAAATTTAAAATAAAATAAAATAATTTTAATATTTAAAAAAAATAATTTTAATGACGGATTTGGATAATCCGTCACTGATTTAGCAATGGAATATTAAATTCTTCTCCAAAATTAGTGACAAAAAAAATATCCGTCATTAATTTTTTTAAAAGAAATTTATATAATTAGCAACTAAAAATATAATCTATCGTTAAATACATAAAAAAATTAATTTTTTAAAATTTTAGCGACGGATAATTTTTCATCGCTAATTTTAATGATGGATTCCATATTCCATCGCTAATTTGGCGACGGAATGGAATTTTCGTCACTATTTTTTAAATTTGTTTTGTTTTTTTATTTTTTTATTATTTTAGCAACAAAATATTGTTTCGTTGCTAATTTGAATCACTAATCTATCGTTAATTCGTCGCTAATTTTATGAATTTTTTCCCCCACTCCGTCGTAATTCCATTGCCATCCCGTCACTAAATAGCGACAAAAATGTTCGTCGCTAAAAATCTGTCACTAAAATCCAAATTTCTTGTAGTGATTTTTCCAATCTATATATATATTTTCTCTTTTTCTGTTCACACAGTCTATCCTAGCCTCGCCTCGAACCCAAGACAAGTAAGGTGGGGTGGTCCCCAAGACCAACACATATAAATTATGCAAGAATAACATACTCAAATCAAAAGATTAAAGAGAAAATCACAACAGGACAACAAAAATTACAGTAGGCCTACCTGCTTCTCAACGTCTCATTAGATTTGAAAAAGAAAATGATTTGCAAATTACACCAAATGTGTTAAAATTTTTAAATCCTCATCTAATACACAAAATTATTTGTACATGAAACCAATTCTTAAACTAAGATGGTTCACAAGGCCAAAAAAAAAAACAATTTAAGGTAAATTGTATGGAATCCCTTCAACTTTGGCTCATGTGCACAAAATTCCTAAAGTGACAAAATTCCTAAGATTTAACCAAGATCTTGAACTTTATATTTTTTGTACAAAATACCTTCTGTCTGTTTGACTGTTTATCTACATATGGAATTGACGAGTGCCATATTAAAATATGATTTAATCTCTATAATTTAATTTGGATGAAAAGCTTTGACCCCCCATGAAACTTATAGTCCTAACACATCCAAATTGAGTGGTAATTGGCGGATTAAAGAGAAAAATACACATTTTAATGACACCACATCACTGACATATTATTTCTATTCATTGACTAATAGTCAAATGGAATGAACTTCTTTTAGGCACGATCAAAATGTAAAGTTTAGAGTGTTGACTACACCTTTTTATAACCTATAAAATTTTGTGCACAGTTACAAAAGTTGAAAGGGGTTTCGTATAGTCTACCAAAATATTAATATGCTTCCAAACAAGTCTCACCAAAGAGTTTATTAAAAATCAAATCGTAATGTTGATAGTTGCTGACATAATCTTTGAGAATTAAGGATTGAAAGAAATAAGAACTTACCAATTGTGCATGGTCAAAGTAATTTGAATGTAACAAGCTCATACACTAAGAATTGCCCTAGGCGCACATGTTGACAAGAGGTCTTCTTTGTTGTGTTCTGTGTCGGATATATAATAAGGTTAATTCACAAATATATTGGATTACTTCATATGTGATCTGTTGTGTTTTGTAGAGTGTGAGTGTAAGTGTGAGTGTGGGTGTTTGTGTAATACCCAGGAATGATTTGAGGCTATAGATGGTATTTGATAAATGATACAAGTGGAATTATCGAAATAATAAGGCTATAGGGTACACTAACACTGCTTTAGATAACCGAATCAGTCGGAGGGAGTACCCCGAACCCTAGCTAGCCAAGAAAAATGGTACAGTATCGACAAATGATTTGAATTATGATTTTTAGTGATGAAATAAGTGGGATCGAGAACAGTTTTCGGTATAGCTATTGACCGGGCTGAGAAAACTGAATCGACGTAAGAAACATTTGAAAGTCAACGGAGCTTGTCAAGCACTAATAATTTATGTATAGAACAACCCTTAAGTAATTTCGGGTTGAATCGAATGGATTTAAGGTCAAATCGACAAGTCGGGCCTAAGTGTATTTTTCTAATTTTACCCGAAAGAGGTCAAAACGATAATTTTTTGAAAGTTTCAAGGACCAAATGAAGAGCACAAGACTTGTGGGCCTTAATGGTATAGTTGAAAAGATCAGGGGTATCATGTAAAGGGAAGAAATGGCATTGGAAATTAGTTAGGGGGTGAAAGTGTAAAAAACAAAAACTCAAGTGTGAACACAAAAGTCGGCCGCCGCAATCCATCTCATGTGGTTGTCGTTTCCAGTGATGGGACGGCCGAGGGAGTGCTGGGGGAGGTGCTATACAGCGTGGGCTAGCTTGGGGGCCAAGCCTTGGCCAGTGATTGGTCGAGAGGCGGCCAGAAATTGCTATGAAATGGGGGGTCGAGGGTTTCAAATTTTTGGCAAGCAAATTGCTCATGTTTTGGTGTGAATCGAAAAGAGTGGATAGAGGGCTTTTCATCCTTGCATCAAGCCGAGTGATTCTGGAGAATTTCGTGAGCTTTGGTGTGCATTTGGAGGCTGTTCGAAAAACCCTAGGCGGTGTTGTCGTTTGTCTGAGTATGTCATGCTCGTGTGTCTTTCATGTATTGTATAAACTGTTTCATGCCTTCACTTAGATGTTTTATCATCTAACCTGGGTTATGCCCCTGGAACATTCAAACGTTCTAGTTAGGGACTGCTGCGAGGGCGAGAACGTGGCCAGTTGAGAGCATCGGTGTTTAGCTTGCTAGTTATTGTAACATTTGGAAGCTTTAGTATGTATTTGGATGTGTATGAATCGTAGTATGATAATATTGTTATCATTTGGTAATTTGTAATAAGTGTTTCGGTGTTGGAACACCTTGTGTGGAACTCGTGGTAGGCCACAGTATTAATGTTATTGTTTTCGCTGCATCATGAAATTTCTCGTTTAGCTGTTAAGACTATTGATCTTGTTAGTTAAATAGGCAAAGCTAGGGTTTCGGGATCTGTTATCTGCATGTGAAGATTGTTCTTGAAATCACCGAGCGTGATGAACATGGAAAAAAAAAAAGATTCCCAAAAATACCCTTATAGTGACACGTCTGGCGAGACGGAGTGTTACAATTTGTATTAGAGCCCTAGGTTAAAACCCTAGGATGATTAGGCTAGGTTGTTGAACTTAACATAGTTAGAACTACCGAATGAGAACTTAGAATATGGTTATGAATTCTAAGAGACATTCGGAACATAGACGAAAATGGTATGAAGACGCTTGAGATGTGAGATTTAAGGTTTTTAACTTGAATATACTTTTAGTGACGAGAGGAATTGGATAAGTTCTATTCACATCTTTTGGAAATTAGGAAGCTAGTAATGAGGATCGTCGAAATGAAAGAGATATATGATCCAAAACCTTAGAGGAATAAATATGTTGGTGATTCTAGTACAACTTGAAGTATAGTATAAATCTATTTTGAAAGAATTTTAGTAAATCGTTTTAGTACCTCCCGAATGGGACATGTTAGCTTAACAAGATAAGTGAAACGACTGAGGTTGTTAGGAGAACTTATCAAATGACTAGGGAGAGTAAGAATGGCTTGAAGCCAATGGAAACCTAAAAGTTGAGTTATATACCCCAAGTGGAGATTTAAGAGGAAACAGATTCAAATAGAGTCAGTTAGTGGAAATCCTGAATGGAGAAATCCCAAATGGAGACTTAGGGGAAAGGAACTGATAGATCGTAAAGACAAAATCCCAGCTTAGAGACTAGGGAAATTTCGATGGAAGTCTTTGAGATTATTAATTGGAGAATACTAGACTTGACTAAGTGATAGAAGGTTAGATTGGGAGTTAGCATCCAACGATGTGATTCGAATGTAAGGTTGGTTCAATAAATCATAACGATGTGATTCGTAAGGTTGGAGATCAATAGTCAAAATCATTTTTGCTGAATGTTGGGATATCTGGTGGCTATTAAGAATAAGCGGGTTGTGGACAGTTAGTATGATATGACATAACCTAATTGTAAATCAGGTTTTGATCGAATGGTATAAGGATTCAAGGGAAAGAATGACTTGGTGTAGATCGAGGATCCTAAGGAACGACCCGATAAGAAACCCAGGATGATTCGATAAAAGCTTTTTGAAAATAGAATTTGAGGATTTTAGGAATCCAAAAATTGTTGATTGGGATATTAAGATAGAGTAACCGGAATTGATGACAGAGGAAATAAGGAAAGATTACCTTAAGAAAAACGACTCATAGAAACAAGTCATATGTGTGGTTTCATATGTTATTCAAGAGTAAAGAAGGGCAGGGTGTAACCTTGGATCTTGAGGAGGTGAAGGTAACGGTAGAAAGAAAAATGGTATAGAGGATATTAGTTTAGGATCAAACGAGGAAAATGAATCAGAATTAATTGAGGATCAAATTCCTGTTTCAAAGTTTTAGAAGTTTTCTTGGTGGCCATTGGAAATTTAGGTAGCAAATTTTGGGTGGCAATGAAAATTTCTCTTTCGAGTAAAATTTTGGAGTATGATCTAAACTTATTTCCCTTACATATGGTCACTACTAGTCAAAGAGGGAACGATCGTAAATAAGTTATAGTTAAGGTCGAGATGAGACCGAAAACTACTAGGTTACGAAATGTGAAGTTCGCATGTTTTGGGGATTAGGATTTTCCCTTGGAAATTTGAAAGAATCTTTGGCTTATACAGGATTTGCAGAATAAAACCTTACGTGAATATATGGGAGTTGCAAACAACATAAGGATCAATGATAAACTAGAGATCGGTGATTTAGGACAAATCTTGGAGGTTGGAAAGATTTCGGGATAAGAGAATTTCGAGTTTGATTTGACGTTTCTAAAGAAAATTTACGCATACTGTATAGACTTGGAGATAAAAGATATTTCAACTTATAGAGACAATGCTATTTTAAGCTTGAAATGACCCTAGCCTATTTAAGAAGATTCAAACTCAAAAGAAAATAGTTAGCATAACGATAATTGTCAAGGACTAAGGGGTAACCATAAAGGTCTTGACTTGAGTTTTAAGGCACCAAGCAGTGAGATGGGACTTGTTAAAGCTTGGTAGAGCTCGTAAAGATATATTGAGACATGATTAGATCTTAACAAGTTGAAGTTGATCCTGGTAGATTCAAAGAGAGAAATTAGATTGGTGATTCAGAAAGTGAGGTGTCAAATTGAAATGGGATGTTAGAAACCTATACAGGAGGGCAGAACTCTTAGAACAAGATTTGTGATAGACGAAGCCTATGATTATGACATAGGTCTACATGAAAGTATAGTTATGCAACCTAGTATAATTTTCTCATACGATAATAGTGCGGAATAGACTTCTAATAATCCTGAAGAATTAATTATAGCACTGGCAAGAGTAGCAACCAGGACATAAAAGTTCCATGATAACTTGGGAACGAAAGGAGATTAGATCGTGGAAGAAAATTCAAGGTACTGGGAATGGTAAGGACAAGGGTGACCCACTCAAATTAAGTGATATCTTCTTTAGAAAAGAAAAATTAGGGATCCAAGGGATCAGGGATTTGGGCTAGTACTAATAGAACCATTGTAGCTCTCGGAGATGGAATGGGGAATTCTAGCGTAACAATAACGCCATTGGTGTTGGCCTGTAACAATGGATCTGAGCCTAGGGACCAAGGCAAAGGACTGTTGGTTGGCTCGCGGTTTGGGGTATGATACCTACCTATGAGTCGGAGCAACACAGTGAACTGTGGAGATGGTCAGGTGCCAAAGTTTGGGCAACATTGAGGATGTTTTGTATGGTTTAGAGTCCAAGTTCCAAGGGACCAAAGCTTTGTGGTAGGATCCTGAATCATTGTGAAAAGGTTGAAGGATGGAAAAATGACTTAACCTGGATAGTTACCTTGTAAATTATGATAGCTAGAAGAGAGTTGGAAGAAAGAAATGTAATCTCGAGCGACGAAATAATGTTTGGCGAGCTGTTAACAGAGATTTGTGAAGGATTTCTTCTAGGATAATTACGTTTATGACAGAAACTCGTGAAGTTAAGGTTACTAAGAAGTGATGAATACCCTCGGGAAATTCAGGAGTTGTGGTGAAATAGTAATATTGCTCCTAGGTCGAGGTAGCTGCTAACTAGGAATGGAGTAATCCTTGGTATAAACATGTGTCGTGGAGTTGCTTAGGAAAAATGTGTTTCCAAATTAAGCAAGAGGTGGGACGATTGTTTTCTAGATATAGCTTTGGGAGGAATTTAATTATTGTTATTGACTTAGCTCTTGGTTTAGTGTATTTAATATTACACACCTTAGGAAATGTTAGCAATTGGCTCCGAATTAGTTGTTTCGAACCTTGCCTTTGGTGATATAAAAAGGTTGGAGCAATGGTAAGTATACCTAGGTACCCTTAAGAGCATGAGTTGATTTTTAAAATGAGTCGAAGTCAACATAAAGATATGGTAAGTAATCGAAAGTGTTGTTCTTTTCGAGAGACATGTTATGGTTTGAGAAAGTATATGAATAAGCTGTTATAAAAGGAGACGTGAGTTTCTAGTAAGGAAATTTTATTTGGCTTGTAAGACAATAGGCTAAGCTATTAAAGATATGCTAGGTATTGCTAAGAATCAAAGGTTGTTCAAATAAGGTTTTCATTGAGGAAGTAGTGTGGAAAGTAGATTGCCTAAGAAGAAACGAGATCAAATCTACCCTAAGAATCGGGGGTAATAGGGATCTTGTTTAACTCAATAGAGAAATTGTATCTCATGTGGACGAATATGGAAAACACCGCTTAGTTGAAATAAAACATTTAACGGTATTAGGTTGAGGTGCCACAAATGATGGACATGTATAAATATGGAAAGTTGTGAATAAATTGAAACAACACGAGAGTTCTATGCTGAGATAAATTGATCTAATTGATGGATAGTGTTTGGAAGAGAAATAGTAGCATGCCAGGATGTTAGCTACATCAACTAAGTCTAATGTTATCAATTTCTGTGAAATCATGGCAATCGAGATAGTTTAATTTTTGTGATCATGACGTATGCATTAGCATAAGAGCGGGTTGGGAGATTTAGGAACTAAATACAATATATTTTGAGGACACGATTAGAAATAATATTGGATTTTACAAATTATTTTGGGAGTTGTGCAACTGCCTGTTTTGAGCTACAACGAGATATTCTGAAATATAAGAGACGTGTCCGGTAAGCTCAAATCGTATAGAGATGTAAGTTATATTGCTAAGAATTATGAACGGTATTTAGGACATTTCAATTGGAAGTCATTAGCGATAATAGTGGTATAATTATCACGGACCAAATTTCGAGGACAAAATTTATTTGAGGGGGGGAGAATGTAATACACAGGAATGATTTGAGGCTATAGATGGTATTTGATAAATGATACAAGTGGAATTATCGAATAATAAGGCTATAAGGTACACTAACGCTACTTTAGATAACCGAATCAGTCGGAGGGAGTACCCCGAACCCTAGATAGCCAAGGAAAATGGTACAGTATCGACAAGTGATTTGAATTATGATTTTTACTGATGAAAGAAGTGGGATTGAGAACAGTTTTCGGTACAACTGTCGACCTGGCTGAGAAAACTGAATCGACGTAAGAAACGTCAGGAAAGTCAATGGAGCGTGTCAAGGACTAATAATTTATGTATAGAACAACCCTTAAGTAATTTCGGGTTGAATCGAATGGATTTAAGGTCAAATCGACAAGTCGGGCCTAAGTGTAATTTTTTAATTTTACTCGAGAGAGGTCAAAACGGTAATTTTTTGAAAGTTTCAAGGACCAAATGAAGAGCACAAGACTTGTGGGCCTTAATGGTATAGTTGGAAAGATCAGGGGTATCATGCAAAGGGCATAAATGGCATTGGAAATTAGTTAGGGGGTGAAAGTGTAAAAAACAAAAACTCAAGTGTGAACACAAAAGTCGACTGCCGCAATCTATCGCACATGGCCGCAGTTTCCAGTGATGGTACTGCCGAGGGAGTGCTTGGGGAGGTGCTATACGGCGTGGGCTAGCTTGGGGGCCAAGCCTTGGCCGGTGATTGGTCGAGAGGCGGCCGAAAATTGCTATAAAATGGGGGGCCGAGGGTTTCAAATTTTTGGCAAGCAAATTGCTCATGTTTTGGTGTGAATCGAAGAGAGTGGATAGAGGGCTTTTCATCCTTGCATCATGGCGAGTGATTCTGGAAAATTTCGTGAGCTTTGGTGTGCATTTGGAGGCTGTTCGAAGCCTGATCGAAAAACCCTAGGCAGTCTGCCACCGAGACCTATAACTGCCCGTTTGGGCCTCTTTTCGGTGGCCTTTTGGCCAGAAAATGGTGCGGTTGGGATCGACATAGTGAGGGCTTGAAGGGGGTGTGCTCAAATCGATCATCGGAGGAGGTGTCGTCGACTGGAAATTGGAGAAGAATGTGGCGCGTGAGCCGCACGTGCCACACTTCACGCGCACTCACGCGCTGAGCGCATGAGGGCGTGTGACGGGAAAAATCAGTAATTTATTTTCTAGTATTTTTCTTAATTTATTTTAGGAATTATCATGTGGAAAAATTGGGAAAAATACTTGAGGAAATAATTATTTTGGAATTATCGAGGTGAAAAATGGGAGAAAATAGAGAAAATTATCGAAAAATTGAGGAAAATGGATTTTAATGCTTCCTTAATTAAATATGGTGTTATTATGGTTCGAGGTTGACTGCATGTTCAAGTGTTTGTGATATGGAATGCAAATCGAGGCCGTGCACAAGGATCGAAGCGATCCAAATACGTTCAGGTGAGTGGTTCGATTCTAGTTTTATCCATTGTCTTGAAAATGCGTTGGAGTATGTGTAGTGAGTTCAGGTGAGCGGTTTTACCCTCCGAACTTAGGTTACACACGATTGGACCAGTTCTAGTGAGCGGTTTTACCATCTAGAACTTAGGTTGTTTTGCAAAGGCGTTTTACTTATGTACATGTGGTTTCATTAGTATATTGAACATGCGGTATATTGCATCAACTATTTTTACTTACAAAAGAGTCGGTGCATGGTGTGTCATTTTCATATCATCGGGGTATTGATATTTGTGTTGGTATTATGTCCGTGTGGGACAGGATGGAGTCTACTTGAGAATGGGGCAAGGTTAATCCAGGTGAACGAGTGACACAATAGGGCACTCGAAGGATTAAGTATGCCGCGGCAAGGTTAACCCCAACGGTGTGTAGAATGGTGTTTCCACGGGTGATTGAGTATGTTAGGGAGATTTCTCAAGTTAGACGTGTTTGCATGTTGTCGTTTGTTTGAGTATGCCATGCTCGTGTGTCTTTCATGCATTGTATAAACTATTTCATGCCTTCACTTAGATGTTTTATCATCTAACCTGGGTTATGCGCCTGGAATATTCAAACGTTCCAGTTAGGGACTGCTGCGAGGGCGAGGACGTGGCCAATTGAGAGCATCGATGTTTAGCTTGCTAGTTATTGTAACATTTGGAAGCTTTAGTATGTATTTGGATGTGTATGAACCATAGTATGATAATATTGTTATCATTTGGTGATTTGTAATAAGTGTTTCAGTGTTGGAACACCTTGTATGGAACTCGTGCTAGGCCATGGTATTAATGTTATTGTTTTCGCTGCATCATGAAATGTCTCGTTTAGTTGTTAAGACTATTGATCTTTTTAGTTAAACTGGCAAAGCTGGGGTTTCGAGATCTGTTATCTGCATGTGAAGATTGTTCTTGAAATCACCGAGCGTGATGAACTTGGAAGAAAAAAAAAATTCTCAGAAATACCCTTATAGTGACACGCCTGGCGAGACGGGGTGTTACAGTTTGTCCCATATTGGTGTTGTAAAGAGATGGGAGTGGGTATTTATACTCCTCCTTCTCACTTGGGGTTGGGCCGTAAGGGGCACCTAGATTTTGTGAGCGGGTGAACCCCTTGGGCCTCGTGCGCTGCCACAGCCCGCCTGAACAAATCGATCTTATAGAGACATATGTATATATATTTTATACAAAGGAAAAATGAATTACTTTCTTTTCTTATTTTTTTATTTGTGTTCGTCTTCATTCAGCGGGGGGTTCCAAACAATCAGGCGGCCATTTATTTTCTTCCGCTTCTTCGCTAGCTCCAAGCGTCGGTCTTTACTCGGCGATGAATGCCGCCTTTAAGCCTGAGGCTGTTCGATGTCTTGACTCAGCCTATAAAAGGCAGGCTGAGCTTTATGGTGTAGTGAGTCGTCCTCACGTTCCTCTTATCACAGAGAGTAAAGTCTTCCTCGAGTTCTGCCAGATCGGGTAAATTGTGGTCATCGTTTGCCAAGAAAAGACCGTTGTAACCTGCGTTGACAGTTGCCATAGCCTGCTAGTGACCGGAGCACGACGCATCTGTCTTCAAGCTAGCGCGGCTAAGCGTGCCTCAGTCATCGTCGGTGGCTTCCTGCCTCTTGCAGCATGTGTGTCTCTGTCGTCGTTCCCATCACTAAGAATTGGGTTTGGATTTCTATTACTCCTTGCTGGTTGCCACTAATTTAGAGTATATTGTTGTGGGTATCTCGTGTTCATTATATACTATAATTGGTGAACTTCATATAGACTACGTTGTTGCTAGTGGGTTTGGGGATTTGATAATGCCAATATAAATATTTTTTACCATTTTTGTTGTCGTGTCAACGTTCTGCATACACGATTGTGTTGTTGCACTAACAATCTGAAGACAAATTTTAATCTGGTGACTATTGGGTTGGAAAATACATACCATTAGGGCTGCCCCCAACCCCAATGTCTCTATTGTCATTGCATCAGCCTCTGTTGTTGCTGGTATCTCGGCTTCTATCCTGTCCATCGCTGATGGACCGACTATCCCTAAAGCAACGCCACATGTCGAGAAGCCCCAGCAATTCAATGGGGAGGACTTTAAGAGATGGCAGCAGAAGATGATCTTCTATTTGACCACCCTAAATTTGACCCATATCCTTAAGGAAGATTGTCTAGTCACTCTCGAGGGAGAAGAGACGGTGGAAACATAGGCCGCCAAGGAGGCATGGCAACACTCGAATTTCCTTTGCCAGAACTACATACTGAGCGGGCTGGCTGACTCTCTCTAGAATGTCTACTGCACGACGTACCCAATGTCCAAGCAGCTCTGGGAGGCATTGGACAAGAAGTACAACTAGAAGATACAGTTATTAAGAAGTTTATGGTCGGGAAATTTCTCGACTATAAGATGGGCGACACCAAGACGATGGTTAGCCAGCTGGAAGAGCTACAAGTACTTTTTAGTGACTTACTGAGTGAGGGATTGGTCATAAATGAACCATTCCAAGTTGCCACTATAATCGAGAACTACCACCCTCGTGGAAAGACTTCAAGAATTACCTCAAGCACAAGTAAAAAGAGTTGTCCATGCAGGATCTGGAAGTTAGACTCCGCATCGAAGAGGACAATCAAAAAAGAGATAAAGTCTCTCTCAAGCTGGAAGCAAAAGCTAACATGGTTGAGGCCTCAAAGCCTCAACCCAAGAAATAGCAAAGCAAGAAGAACGGGAACATGGGTCCCAAGAACAAAACCCTCACCAAGCGTATCCAGATGAGTTGCTCGGTGTGTGGCAAAACAGGCATAGGGTCATTGACTGTAGTCACAAGAAGGGACAAAGCTCTGGCAAGAACAGTCAAGCCAACATGATGCAGGAGGATGTCGACCTGATTGCCGTTGCGACAGATATCTACATGGTGCCTAATGCCAAGGGCTGGTGGGTAGACACTAGGGCTATGAAGCACATCTGCGGTGACAGAGCTCTGTTCACCACATATGAGAAAACTGACGGCTCCGAGAAGCTTTACATGAGGAATGCTTTTGTGCCTCCTGTGGTTGGAAAAGGAAAGGTCCAGCTGAAGTGGACCTTTGGAAAGATACTCACCCTGAACTATGTGTGCCACGTGTCAAAAATCTGGAAGAACTTGGTGTCTGGAACCCTGCTGAATAAAAATGGGTAAAAACTGGTGTTTGAGTCAAACAAGTTCACTCTTACTAATGGGGGTATGTATGTGGGATAGGGTTATTTACTTGATGGTATGTTCAAACTTAATGTACTAACCCTGGTTCCCAAAAATAATGAGAATAAGAACAAGGCTTCCGCTTATTCTGTTGAGTTGTGTGATGTGTAGCACTCAAGGTTAGGGCACGTTAATTATCATTATCTCCAAAGAATAGTAAATTTAGGACTGTTGCCTAACTTCAACATTAACAAAGGGCACAAATGTGATGTTTGTGTCAAGTCAAAATTCACAAGGAAGTCGTTTCTGTCTGTGGAAAGAAACAATGAATTACTTGATTTAATTTACAGTGATCTATGTGACATGAAAAGTACTCCTACTCGAGGTGGGAAGAAGTACTTCGTCAAGTTCATTGATGACTGTAGCAAGCATTACTATGTGTACTTATTACATAGTAAATATGAGACCTTAGATGTTTTTAAAACATATAAGGCAGAAGTTGAAAATCAACTTGGGAAGAAAGTGAAGGTGTTGAGATCAAATAGAGGTGGTGAGTATGAGTCGTTGTCTCTCTCTGAGTTCTGTGAGGTTAATGGCATAATCCATCAAACCACAGTACCTTATACACTATAGCAAAATGGTGTAGATGAAAGGAAAAATCGAACGTTGAAGGACATGGTTAATTGCATGCTCAACAGTTCAGGTTTACCCCACAATTTGTGGGGGGAGGCTCTGCTAACAACAAACTTATTATTGAATAGAATTCCCCACAAGAAGACCTACAAGTCTCTTTATGAAGTGTGGAATAAGAAGCAACCCTCGTATAAAATCCTGAAAGTGTGGTGGTGTTTCGCTAAGGTGCAAGTTCCTTCATCAAAAAGGGTCAAACTTGGACCAAAGACGATAGATTGTGTCTTTATTGGCTATGCATGGCATAGTGAGGCCTATAGGTTCTTCATGATAAAATCAGAAATTCATGATATTAACAATAACACCATAATGGAATCTATAGAAGTTGAGTTCTTTGAGAACATATTCCCTTTTAAGAAAGAGAGACACAATAATGACGGATCCAAGAGAAAGTATGAGGCGAGCTCTTCTGAGGGTCAAGTTGGTCAGGAGACCGAGGTTGAACTTAGAAGGAGCAAAAGAGCTAAGAAGGCTACTTCCTTTGGACCAGATTTCCTAACCTATATGGTAGAAGATGAGCCTCAAACTTTTAATGAGGCTATGACATCTTCTGACGCTCCGTATTGGAAGGAAGTTATTAACAGTGAGATTGAGTCCATTATGCAGAATCAGATGTGGGTATTGGTTAACTTACCTCCGGGAAGTAAGCCAATCGGGTGCAAATGGATATTTAAGAAGAAACTAAAGCCTGACGGTACTATTGATAAGTACAAGGCTCATTTAGTAGGTAAAGGCTATCGCTAAAAGGAAGGGAAAGTCTTCTTCGATACCTATTCTCCAGTGATGAGAATCACATTTAAAAGGGTGTTGATCATGATCGCAGTGTTACATAATTTGGAAATTCACCAAATGGATGTAAAGATTGCATTTTTAAATGGAGATTTAGAGGAAGAAGTGTATATGGAACAACCTGAAGGGTTTGTCGTAAAAGGACATGGAAAGAAAGTGTGCAAACTCATAAGTCTCTTTATGGATCGAAACAAGTGCCAAAGCAATGGCATGAGAAATTTGATCACACTATGCTTGTAAATGGGTTCAAGATAAATGAGTGTGATAAATGTGTTTATGTTAAAACCATAAATCACGAGTATGTCGTTGTGTGCTTGTATGTGGATGATATGCTGATAATGGGCACTGATAGAAGTGTCATAGAGTCTACAAAAAGGATGCTAAACTCCAACTTTGACATGAAAGACCTTAGTCTTGCTGATGTCATTCTTAGGATTTGGATAACAAAGAATGCTGAAGGGTATATACTTTCTCAATTTCACTGTATCAAGAAAGTGTTGCGCAGATTTGGTCATTTTGAGAGTAAACCCGCAGTTACTTCGTTTGATCCAAATTCTAAACTAAAGAAGAATAATGGTGAAGGTGTATCTCCTTTGGAGTATACTAGGGTCATCAGAAGTTTGATGTACATCATGAACTGCACAAGACCCGATATTGCGAACTCGGTGGGTAGGTTGGCATGATACATCAGCAATTCTGGGCATAACCATTGGGATACCCTGATCAGGGTACTTAGGTATTTAAAGTACACGTTTGAGTATGGATTGCAGTACACGAGGTATCCACCTATACTGGAAGGATTTAGTGATGTTAATTGGATCACTGATAGCGTGGAGACTAAGTCAACCAGTGGGTATGTGTTTACCCTATGTTGAGCTGTAGTGTCGTGGAAGTCTTCAAAGCAGACATGTATTGTGCGGTCTACTATGGAGTCAGCTCTGGGTAAAGCAAGTGAAGAAGTTGAATGCCTTCGAAATTTCCTTGAAGATGTTCCACTGTGGCAAAGCCTGTAAACGCCATATGTATCTATTGTGACAACTGAGATGCCTCATTGCGAGCTAAAAATAGTGTCTACAATGGGAAGTCAAGACACATAAGGCGCAGGCATAATTATATAAGGTAGATCCTTTGACAAAAAGAGTGACAAGGAACCAAGTCACCTCTACATCGAAGGGAATGGGGTTAAAGCCTGTGAAATGAATTACCCAGTGGTAACCTAACCCAATTGACTAGAGATCCTAAGATCTGGGTTAAATAAGCAAACTGGTTGGAATAATTCATAGTCTACACTCAAGGAACTTATAGTTCCTTCCCCAATTCCCGATAGTAAGAGTGTGTATTCTGTCGATGGTACAGGTAATATTGGTATCTTGTTATAAGAGAAATAGTGACAGAATGCTCTTAATCAATGATTACCTATGTGAGAGTATAAATGGGTCACTTCTATGAGAATTGTTTTAAGGGCTTGGGTTCTCTAGAGCTCTCATGAATTCAGGCTATTGTTTAGGACCAAAATGGATACAATCGTATAGAAATCGAAGATATAAGACAAGTTGTGTGTGATATCTGTTGTCTTGATTTACCACCAAAAGGGTAGTTCAAGAGCTGGGCTCACTACTTCTTCGGTAAGTTTGACAGATTATCACTAAGGGAGGTTCAAAAGTCCAAAAGACACCTTGTCTGATGCATACCTTATGTTTGCTCTCTATGGCGTCGTGTCGATTTGTTTGGTTTGGTACACTTACACTCATGTGGGGGATTGTTGTTGTGTCTTGATCAGACTGTTAAGCTGATTTAAGTAGTTTTTTGATATTTCTCATCAAGAGGGGAGCCCATAATAGAAATAGGGTTTTCGTTCAAGGCTATCATTGATAATGCTAATGAAGCAAGAACTCCAGAAATTTGAAAACGAAACAACCCATGGTATTTACTGCCTTTGCATCCCATGGTAAGTGCGATAGCAATTCAAGTAAGTCCATTGAGGCCAAATGAACATCAATCTCATCCAACGCCTGCACAACATTTTTTGCAGTCCTGTCCATCTGATAGTGGCCACAATAATAAATAAATAATGCTTTGCACAATGGGTGTAAGAAGTGTTAAGAATCTATATCATATAAAAAATAGTTCAGTGAATCTAGTGTGAATCTAAAGTTTAGGTGGGTACAATTTATCAAATTTAGATGCTAACTACTGCACGAATGCCAAAACCTTGACTTTGTCACTAAAAAATGGTGTTTGCACATGCGATATATATATATGAGGTTTAGACAATCTAAATTAACCCTATACGAGGTATTGTTATATATAACAATTTTTCATTTAGTAATTTAGGATACAATGGTATCTTAAATTACTGAGTTAAATTATGGTATCTAGTTTACTGTTATGAGTTAAATATTAGAATCCAAGATTACACAATGATCTAATATCTGAGCTAGATTCTATCCACCTATAAAAGTTAGGAAATCTCAAATACTTAAATGAGTGGTGTTGGACAAAGGAATTTAGCAATAAGCTAAGTTTAAGTAAACATGTGCTATCACATATTCTTGATAAAATAAGATCACTTTCAATTGCTATACAAATGCCTCCTTGAATAAAAAATGCCAAGGGATTAAAGTTACATTATATCAAACTTTAGGTGGATCCATGTGGGAGTTAAACTCAATGCAAGTTCAATTAAAAAAATAAATAAATAGTAGCATATATTGTTACCACAATAATTATACTATGTTACTTGAAACAATTAATGCAGGCATATCAGAAAATAAAACAAAATCCATGTGTGTAGTAAGGACCACGAGAGTGGAAACGATGAAATAATCATGTTCTGCCAAAGTCTTCACACTACAACAAATTTTGGATTAAGAGGCATTTAAAAATGCCTTAATAGATAGTTTATTGGGGCACTTTAACTATTAGGGCATTAATAATAATGCCCCGTGTAACTGTGCCCCAAAAACGTATTGAGACATTTACAAATGCCTTAAAAATAACTATAAATTTAAGTTTGTTGCGACACTTAAAAATGCCTAAAAAATTACTATAAATTTATTTTTTATATCCCCCACAAGGCTTTCTTTTAATTCTAACTTACTTCTCCCTCGGCTCGAACCCTGAACTTTTCCTTCTTCTTACACACACATGACCACCTAATCTACACATTATCTTATTAATATATGTGCTTATGTTTATTTTATAGTATATCTAAGTTTCATTAGAATTATTCTATTTGGGCACTTAAGATTTGTCTATTAGGGCACTTTATCAGAGTGTCTTGTTAGAATTATTTTAATGGGGCATTTCAAAAATTTTGCCCTACTAGATTTATCTATTAAGACACTTATATTTGTCTATTAAGACATTTCATTATCGTACCTCATTAAAATTGTTTTATTGGGACACTTCTTTAAATTGTGCCTTAAAATGGTATTTTATAGGGCACTTAATTGTTATGGCTCATTAAAGTTATTGTATTGGAGCACTTTTTTAGATTGTGCCTTAAAATGGTATTTTAGATGACACTTTCTACAAAATGCCTTAAAAAAGATGCCTCAACAAATCATTTTTGTTGTAATGTCAGTTCAGATATCGTAGAAAACTCCAGAAGAATAGAGGGTCCTAACTCAATCCCTTGATTGGGTACTCCCCTCTCCTGAATGAATGCAGTTGAAAGTATTAAAGTACAATGAAAACTAGAAAGAAAAATAAACATTTATGTAAATTTTATATGCTAGGATTGTTGCAAATTAGTGCAACTCACTGATATCATACATGTTAAATATTTTTTATCGTGTTGAATAAGTCTTATTCAGTTTCAAGTCTTCCATTTATTTAGGAAGTGGATTGTGTCTTTTCTTTTTTTTAGGAATTAGTGGTTTTCAAGCAGATAAACACATTAGTGTTGATTGAGATAGTTTTGGATAATATTTAGTATATATAGAGTCACTAATCAGTGTGTATTTTCACACTTTTTTATTCAGCTATTCATTGAGTAATAAAATTCCTTCTACTCTTGTTTTGATCTAGTTACTTGTTCTATTAGCAGTTACTGTTCTCAGTTTTTTTGTTACAAGGATAATACTTTTTTATTTTTTGTTAAGTAAATCTCAACACAATGGTAATATCTTATAATTCAACAATTAGGTCATTTAAAATAACATTCTATAAGGAAAAAAGTTATTTGAATGTGTAATCGTAAATTGTGTCTAGTATTACACCGACCTCAATAAATTGCCACGTATCTTTAAAAGTTATTTGTGATTAATTTAATATAATCTAACAACAATGGTAGAATCCTATCTCCAAAATATCACAACGAAATGCAATTCAACAAAAAGAAATTAAAGGTTTATTAAGTTTAACTAAACAAGTGCATCTCACATTCTTGAGAATATAAGAACACTTCCCTCGACATACCAAGAAATAAAATTATAGACTATTAATTTGATTTCATACGCTTAAAACTCCGATAAAAATAGTTTAAGAGGATCTATCTTAAATTTAAACATCAGGTAGGTTCACTAAGTTAAATCTGTAGTACATTTGAAAGCATGGAAAAACAATAGTTTAAGAGGATCTATCTTAAATTTAAATGTAAACACCCCGCCCGAATATCTCAACCACTCGGACTACTCGAACGGGAGCACCTACGAAAGAAGAAGAAATGAAACACAAGATAGAAACCACCCTGACATGCATACACAAGAATTAAGACAGCGAAAATAAAGCTATACACATGCATGTGCTACGGGTACTTCAATAGCATAACAGTCACATGATAAATAAACATAAACAAACTCTTGTGCCAACATACATGAGACACGAAGAATGACCTGACAAAATCAAACATAATAGAGTAAATCCTACTCAAACATCAGAGTTGACAGGGCCGACAAAATTGCTTGTACAACATATCGACTTTGCCGCTAGAAGCTGAGTCCCTTGCCATTGACCCACACTGCTACTACCTGGAATAATGAAAAGCAAAGTGAGTTGAGAAACTTAGCAAGCATAAGGAAATAAATGTTGAAGACTAAACATATCCAGTAAACTCTCCCCAAAACATCAACCCCCAAGCACACACAAGTCATAAGACGCCCAACATAGTATAAAAGCGTAAATAAAAGCATGTATTAGTCTTTGGAGCCTACACAAGACACATGGCACCTAAGTCCCATACCAACATGCTGCTGCCCTAAAAGGCAACATATATCTCCCATAAACCTATGCGCATTGTATAACATCATGTATCGAGCGATAGGAAGGATCGAAACAACTTACCCTGATGGACCTACATGAACTTCCCAGGGGGTCACCCATCCTTGGATTACCCAAGGTCAAACACGCTTAACTTGTGAGTTCTTTGCCAACATTCAGACCAAAAGGTATCCAGCATGTGTTGTTTCCTTTCTTACACTATCCTCGATATATACTAACTTTTCTGGGCTCTCGGGGTATTACATTCTCCCCCCTTTAAACACATGACATCCTCGTCATGTAACCTTACAACTGGTCCCAGATCTCCCCCCTTGCATAGCCGATGTGGGATTCGCCTAAGGTGGCTACACGCACCCCCCATAGGGGCCTACACACACCCCCCTCGGGACTCAGCCTCCTTGCTGAGGTTTGCCCCACCATCGCGCTCAGAGGCTCGGGGGTTGGCTCTGATACCACCTGTAACATCCTGTATCGAGCGATAGGAAGGACTGAAACAACTTACCCTGATGGACCTACACGAACTTCCCAGGGGGTCACCTATCCTTGGATTACCCCAAGTCAAGCACGCTTAACTTGGGAGTTCTTTGCTAATATTCAGCCCAAAAGGTATCCAGCTGGTGTTGTTTCATTTCTTACACTATCCTCGAAATATACTAACTTCTCTGGGCTCTTAGGGTATTACACGTTGTCTTGGGTAGGTGCTCCCATCACTCAAATGCTCGCGTCAGTCCTCCCAATACCCAAGGTGTAGAATAACCGAGCCATAGGCTCCCTTGGAATGGTCTTCCTATCCGAGACCTGTGAACTATCGGTAACCATGCAATGCACATAAAAATGCAATGACGTAGTAAGTATCAATATGATACACTGGCGCCCATACATCCAAGCATCAAGCCATACTTCACCCAGATAGTAAACCACACGTGATGCATATGCCCGTACCAGATGCAACCTAATCATACTAGAATGCCTGTGTTTAAGCATATTTAGTAAATGAATATCCCAACATGCATCCCGTACCCATGTGCATATCAAACCATGTATGATAATACAACATAACGAATCATGCAGTAAATCACATAATGGCAGAGCTAATTAGCAGTGTTCGGCACCGGTCAACTGTCAGTGACTGTGAGTGTCCACCCGACGGTCCACTTTAGGGTCGTACAATAGTCTACTCCAATATCACTCAACAGCCGACCTCTACCCTACTGTTCGATAACTCTAGCTGATCCACACCCGAGAAATCCATAATAAACCCATGCCTCTAAGAACCTAGTCCCCAAGTTAGGTTCAACATCATTCTGAAAGGAATGGGGGCGGTACAAACCCCTGTAGACTTTCAACAACTAAAATTCTAGAAGTCCTATTTTTAATTTAAATTATACCAAATGAATAATAACTCAATAAATAATGCTAGGAGCCAAATTAGCATAAGGGAGGAGATAAAATACGAGAAACCACAGAGTCTCTCACGAGAATTAAAGAACATGAGGAGAGCGTTAGAAGTTTGCCTTTATACGTCAGTTTCTTGCCTTTCTTATACTTTCACTGCGAAGTAAAACGTTTCCTAGCAATTAATAAAATCATAACTTTCATTAAATAAATCTACTGTGTAATATAAATAATTTAGTCATATAAAATTCTTAAATATATAATGCTTTTAATAATTTTTACCCACGTACCCGATCACATTTCGTGCCAAGACAATCTCGGAATCCTCTCATTTTTCTCATATTTAATTTAGATTAATACATACTAATAAAATTCCCGATTCATATAATTAATACACGAAATCGAAACGAATTAAAGGAAAGGCGTGGGGTTCACCAAATGGATAGAGCTTACAAAGATATTTAACCCTAGAAGTCTCCTAATTAAATTAATTAAGAAAAATTCGCACAATAATCGTTTATAACAAACGTAATTAATTTATGGAACCAAATCGAGTTAAGGGAGTATATAAAATTCATAAATCGAATGAGAGGCATGAAGGGAGTAAAGAGTTTGCCTTATTTTATCAAATTATAGTGTTTTCACGCTCACACGCTACCAAATTAATACACGCCGTAAATTAACATAAACTCCCAAAATGAATAAAATCGGACTCAAAATGAAATTTCAACCGTACAGAATGATTAATACATAATTCTCTACTTACTTGGCTATTTAAAAGTCACTTAAACTGCATTTAATCTTGACTTTTCTTTCAAATTTTCTCCATTTTTCATCACTTTGCACGCCTCTTCTTCTCCTTAAATTGCTCTCTGTTTCTTGGTTCAAAAATGGCCTAAATCGGCCTTTAAATTGGCCAAAAAGAAGGGCTGGGGTGCAGCCAGCAATCGCGCACGCCAACACCGCCTTAGGGCCGAAACAACGTCATTTCGGCCCTTCCCTACCGAAATAAAATCAACAAAACCCCCAGCCTTGCGCGCACGCCCACGGAATCGATCTCGTGTCCCTTGCCTGACATCCCTCACCACCTACGCCACACACACCTTCAACATGTATATCCACCCATTTAATTTTATAGTGACTCTCAGCCACTTTTGAATTTTTACATTTTAACACTCACAATTTCTTTTAATTACACACACACCCTAATTCCCATTTTCACTTATTCTAGTAACACCCCAAATTCCAGAAATTTATCCAATTAATTCCTTCATTATTTTCATAATTATTTTTAAATAATTTAATTAATTACTCTTAATTTCCTATTTTCATAAATACTCCCAATTAAATTAATTATTCTAATTCCCATTTTCTCGAAACAACATAAACATTTATTTTTTTTTTTACATTCTCAAATATTTTATAATGACTTCAAATACCAAAATTAATAATTAATATTTATTTTCAAATTTCGATATGTTACATTAAACATCGTGTAACAATGTACATTTAAAAGAATGTAGAAGAGGTGTGCAATTGTAAGCATGTAAAAAAATATGTTACTTAAAGCAATGAGTGCATGTATATATAGAACCATTGTTGGAAAAACGAAAACAAAAGGTTTGCTTGGAGCAAGTACCAGAAGAGTATGAATGCTGAAACAAATGCACTAAGCTCAGATAAAGTTGAATCAAACTTTAGAAGATTTGTGGTCTCTAACTCAATCTTATTTTCATTTACTTTGTTGTCTTTCATATGCATTTGAAAGTCAGAATCGTTTGACTGAGAAAAGTTCAATGAAAATAAAAACTGAGATAGAACTATACTGCTCTCATACTACAAATCTTACATATAAGCAAATAGGTTTTGTCAATTCTAAAAAAATAAGAGTTAGCTATTTTCAACAAAAGAAAATCTATCCACTTCGTAAAAAAAAAAAAATGTGTAAGATTTGTGCTCAATTGTGGGTGGGTGTGTCTATATAGAATTCATGTCAATATAATTTTCTAGAATTCAAAAATAATTAGTATTTCATTGAATAATAATTTGATTTTAAAATATATATATAGGTAAATGTCAACTATTTAATTAGGTATTCATAAATGTTGGACTTCTAAATTTTTGTCATGTAAAATCAACACAATAATATATTATAATTCAAAAGCAACATAAATGAAAAGTTATTCTATTCTATATATATATATATATATACGCATTGTTACACGATGGAAAGGACGCTCAATATATAATTGTTAATCTCCTTCAAACTACCCAAACTCCTCACTATTGTAAAGGTGGCAGTTCGGGCGGCCAGGCCAAATGGCATATGGCTGGACTAGCCTAGCCCTACAGCGGGCCATCAAAAAAATTTATTTTTTAATTTTTTGATTAAAATGGAAGTATATATGTATATGAAAATATCTAATAAGCTTATTTGTTATCTCTTTGATTTTCTTTCATTTATTATAATAGATTATATATGTAATGAAAGACAACCTCTTTTATATAATAATTTTTGGTTAACCATTTATAATAGATTCTGAAGCAAAGCAAGATTGATTCAAAACTCTAATATTTTTTTAACTCAAATCAGTTTGTGGTCCTATTAATTTGTAGCCATTCTGTTGAAAGAGATTTAAATTAAATAAAAGACTTATATAGCATTCTAATTTGGGTGATTATTATTTCTGTTTTAATTATATTACCACATGTTAAGAATGCAGGTTTTTTCTCGATCGGCTCAGTTAATTAAATGAAAGACTTATTAGAAGGGAAGGGGTATTTAATTTTAAAGATGTAGTCAAGGTCTTTCAATAATAAAGATAAGAACCATGCTAGATGTACAACTATTTTGTATATCTTAGGTTACACAAAAGATATAATGACCAAAATACTCTGCGCTTCACATGTTTATGCGCCTCATGAGGAGTTTTTTTGTCATTGGTATACCTTTATGTAGCTCAAAGTGTACACAAAGGTATATTAATAACATTTTCCTAAACATAATAGATAAATAGATAGATATTCTCATAACTTCATTGCCCCCTCCCTTACACTATTTATATATGCTCGGAGTAGTGCTCCTGCTGCTTTATGGCATTAATATAAGATTAATACTAGCTCTGTAGCTAGTTGGGAGAAATGAAGTCTATACCATATTCTTTCTATATGAATATATATATAGTCTTTTTTTTCATTGCCAGTCTGTCCACTGTGTTTAGAACTTCATTGCCCCCTCCCTTAACACTATTTATATATATGTATACATATATGTATATACATATATACACATACACACACGCACATATATTATACATACACACACACTCGCCGCCAGCAAAGAAGATCGGTACATTCTGGGTTTTGCTTTGAGTCCTACATCATCCAAACGTTCCAGGTTCCTCTTTTGCTCTATTATCTCTGTAACTCTTCTTTTTTTTTGCTCTATTATCTCTGTACACGTTTTCGCGTTTCGAAAACACGTTGCACGAAACGCGTTGCTGAAAGGCATGTTCGCCTCACTCACATGCTAAGTCATTTATCTAATTTAAATCTCCTTCAGCAGAATGGCCACGAATAGGGTCATAAACTGATTTGAGTGCAAACATTATTAATTAGAGTTTTAGATCAATCTTGCTTTGCTTGAGCATCAAAATGGCTAACGGTGAATCATCGGTGAGTTCAAGTTCTGGAGAGCAGTTTCGGTTAGTTGATTTGAAACATCCCAGATTGAACGACGAGTGAAGCGAACCCATGCAAAACATTATGCACTGGTGCTACGTCAACCACTTCTCGTCTCCATTTCCCATATCCTGGAGCCTGCCACCAATTTTGTAGTGATTTTAATTATTAAAGGAGAAGTATGAATATTAATTCCATTGTAGTTACAAAATATTATAAGTACCTTTTCAAATGGGTAAATTAGATCTAATTCTCACAAATACTTTCAATAGATGAGTAGCAATTCGTTTTGGTCAGTTCACAGCTTGATGTGGATGAGATAGTTTTAGCATTTTATGAAAAATGTGATTTGGGCAATTTTAAAGGCTAGTTTTAAGGGAATCGGGCTGATGATTCAAAGTCACGAGATTTGCTGGTGAGGTCCATGCTTTTTCGGGCAAATTCCTTCATTTAGGCCTCAAAATTAGCGTTTTTACTATTTTAGGAAATATTTCATTTGGGAATAACTTTCATTAGGGAGTGAATTTTAACATACCGTTTTGGAGGATTTTATTTATTTCTATCTAAGTTTAATACTGTAATGAAATCTCAATCTTGCCTCTTTTTTGTAAGATTTGGATTTTAGGCTTTTGGCATGTTTTTCAGTTTCCTAATCGTTGTAACCTATAAATACTATGTTTATAGGTTGTTTTGGAGGGATTGATTTTAGATTTCTAATAAATTTCTATTGAAATTTTTGCCATAATTCTCTTCAATTTTTTTGGTATTCTTTAGAATCAACGAATTACTGATTGAGTCCTATAACCCGGCATTCGTGAGTGAATCAACGGGTTATTAGAAGGTTTCTGCTACGTCACAGCTGCTATTTTGCCACTCAATAAAAGGAAGTCGAGTCATACACAGCCACCTCAATGAAGTCTCGGGCTTCAAGTTCTTTCTCTTTTTTCAGCAAAAGCTTACACAATCAAATAACTTGTAGTTTGTAAAAGTCTTTCTCTCTTTCTCTCTCTCTCTCAGACACACACACACTAACACTTGGATACACATTTTTTTTTCACTTTCAATGAACTTTTCTGAGTTAGAAAATTATGACTTTCAAATGCATTCATGCAGGACAACAAAGTATCCGAAAATGGGACTGAGTTAGAGACCAATAATCTTTTAGAGCTTAACTCAACATTTTCAGAGTTGGATGAATTGGTAGGTGGTCGATGTTTCAGCACTCGCACTCTTCTGGTGTGTACTCCAAACAAAGTTTTTTTTTTGGCAATATTCTGTATACCTATGCATTCATTGCTTTATGTGTCATAGTTATGCTTTTACAAACTTACAGTTGCACACTCAGTATGATGACTTTATTTAATTGAATCTACCTGAAGTTTAAATAGTAGATGTATCCATTTAAACTATTTTTATGACATTGAAGGTTATTTAAATTACTTGTTTGATATGACAATTGAAAATGATCTTATATTCTCAAGAATGTAATATGAACATGTTTATTTAAACTTAGTTAACTTCTAAATTTTTTTTGATGGAACTAGGGATATATTATATCTACTTCGGTTATGTTGTTTTATCACATATTGTTTTAAAAGGTGTGGTGCACTTCATTGATACTTTTGAATGGGTACATGCAGGATAGGAAAGTAGTTGATAGAGTTATTAAGTCAAGAGCCTCTATTCTGCAAGAGTTTTCAACCATATCTGAGCTCAAAACATTGGCAGGACATGATTATTTCATGATTCCTACTCTCATGGTCTTTACCAAACCCACTTAACCTTTTTTTAAATGATATAGATTCTTAACACTTCTTACACCTAGTGTGCAAACCATCAATTACTTATTGTTTTTGCCAACTATCAGATGGAAAAGACTGCAAATGATGTTATGCAGATGTCTGATGAGATTAATGTTCATAAGGCGTCAATGGATTTACTTAAATTCTTATCGAACTTATCATGGGATGCAAAGCCAGTAAATACCATGGGCTGTTTCGTTTTCAAATTTCTGGAGTTCTTGGGGTTCTTGCTTCATGGTACTAACCAACCAATAATTGATTTAGCCTCATCAATGGCAGCCTTAAAGGAAAATCGTATTTCTCTTGTGGGCTCCTCACTTGAGAAATTTCAAGTACCACTTGACCAGCTTAACAATCTCATCAAGCTCACATTAGAAGTGATTGAATACATCTCTAAATTTACATTGTTGGCTGACACGGAGTACAACAAAGAAGACCTCTTATCAATGTGTGCTTATTGGGCAATTCTAAGTGTGGTAGTTTGCTACATTCAAATCACTTTGCTCATGCATAATGGTGTAACACTCGGTGTTACTGGTGTTAAGAGAATAAGAAAAGGAAGTAAGAAACTTCCAAAATTGCCCTTGGGAAGGTGTTGGATCGTTGAGTATAATGGTGCCCTTTGAGAGGGGCATTTTGGTAATTTGGAAAGCGAAATCCAATGTAAGGGTAATTTGGTAAATTGGAGATAATTCCAAGATGGAATTAAGTGTGGAAGTGAATTAGTTCCCATTTTGCATTATGTGAAGATAAATGGGATTGAAAATTCACAAAGGGTATTTTGGTAATTTTAGAACAAATTCCATAAAGGAATTAAATTATGGAAAATGGGGAAAATAGAGAATACTCAATTATGAGAGAAAATAATTGATTTTCCCTAAAATTGGTAAATTATGTTTATAATTAATGGATGGGTAAGATGGAAGACTTGGAAGCCAAGTTTATGTCTTAGAGTGACACTTGGCATAATTTTAGAAATTTGAAAGAAATTATATATTTAGAAATGTGGGGACATATATTTATATATATGTGTATTTATGAGTTGGAGAATGATTTTTATAAATCAAAAAGAAAATGGAAAATAGGGTCAATTTTGGCCCATGTGAGTGTAATCATTATGGTGTATTAAAGAAATTTCAAATGAAAATGGTAATTAGTCACCATTAATGCCTTGAAAAATATGGGGATTAAATTAAATTGAAAGGCCTTGAATTATGTCTCTCAAGTTGATGGATGAAAATGGTTAAATTAAATTAAATGGGATATTATATGATATTAGTCTTTCAAGATGATGGCCTTGAAATTAGTCCAAATTAAATAAATAGAAAATAAATCTATTTATGAGATTGGAAGACTTGATCCAAGGGTGGTGGATGGTTCTTGAAAAATCCAAGAGTGTGGATTTATTCTTGAAGAGCACATGGATTGTGCTTTCCTTTAATGGTTGAGATCAAGTTTTGTAAAGTGAGTAAAATCCAATGGTGGATAATTCACAAGACTAAGTGGCATGGATTAAGCCATTTTTGTGGTTGAGATTTATTCTCACCAAATAAAACAAATGGCTAGGATTTATTCTTGAAGGATTGGGAGATGATATATATGGGTAAGTATATGGAAACCCTAATTCTTTTGGCAAGTTTAGTGAGAGAAATGGAAGAAGTCTCCCATTTTGTAGAGTGGAAGAATGTCTTCCAAGGAGGAAAGTGAAGAAGAAAGGTAAGATCTTTGTGTTTTAGGCACTTGAAGGCTAGACCTCCTCTCTTATTTATTCTCTAATAATTTTGATTTATCTTATGTGTAAGGATCTCTTGGGTAGAAGGGATGGAAGGAAGCTTGGAAGGGTTTAAAAGCTTCAAAGAATGTTAAGGTAAGGGATAGCCCCATGGGATGGTGGCTTGCAAGTTGTAAGTATGTTTCATGAGTTAGTATGTGTGCATAGCATGTTGTTTGTGTTCTAAGACCTATGGCCATGAGGTTGAGTGGGGTAGGGTAGATTAAAGCCTCAAACCAAGGGGGTTGTGAGGATGTGGAAGCCCTAACCATGTTGCATACATGCATTTGCATCACATTTATTTACTCATGTTCATACTATATGTCATTGCACCCTTATTGAGCTTAATAGCTCATGAGGTTTTTATCCTCACCATGTAGGTATCTCATGTGCAAGAAGGAAGGGATCTTGGAAGGTTAAGCATGCTTGATGAAATGAAGACCCTAGGGAACTAATGTAATTTAGCTTGGGTTTGGAAGCCTAAGCATGTTGTAAATTATTTTTTTATTTGATGTATGATGTAGCAAACATATTGTAAAGCTATATTTTTAATAAAAGGGGATTTAGGCATCAAGAAAGTGTATAAGCTTCATTTATGAGAAATGGTTGAAGTTGGGGTGTATATTTATTGATTTTTAATTTTGAAAATTTGAATAAATTTGGCCTAACATAGAACTCAAATTGTGAGACTTGAAGGAAAGATGTAATTTTGCCTAGTGTGAAAGGCATCTAATTGGATAAAAATTTGAGGGTTTTTGGAGGCCAAATTTTGGAATTGGGAGCCATATATTTCAGAAATAAGATTTGGAAAGTTTGGAAAAAAAAAAAAATTTGAAGTGAAGGAGCAGCCAGCAGCTGGCTGCTGAAGCAGGCCGCAAGGCGGCCGCGCCCACAGCCAGCTGTGCGGTCGCGCGCGCGCATGCTGCCGCGCGCGGGCAGCGGCCAGCGGGCCCCACCGGCCAATTTTTTTTAAAAAATTAGAAAAATTGGGGGATTTTGGGCCATTTCTAAATTGAATTTGGGCCCCGGAGGATTTTTCATAATAAAAGGATTTTTCGGGCATTTTTGGAGAAAATGCCAAAAATTTGAAAAATTGAAAATTTGAGTTTTTCCTCCAAAATTAATAATCAATCAATGGATTGATTTAAATGGTGATTTATGGAGTCCGGTGAAATTCTTGGTTGGAAAAGAATTAAATAAAATTGAGAAAATGGCGATTGGGCATCGGAATGAGATTTTCTTTATAGCCTATGCGGTGTGGTTAAAGCCTAATTCTGCTAGTAAATCCTGGGATTCAGCGAAGGGAAGGACGAGCCTAGTTCCCACCTAGGGCGTTTCGTCTTGAAACACGGTCCACCCTTCGCCAAAGGCCGGGCAGGTGGACAATTCAGACGATTGTTCACGAGTAACACCCATAAGCGGGAGCGGGGCGTTACAAATGGGTAAGTTCTTATTTCTTTCAGTTCCAACTTTCAAAAGTCCCATATTTAAGTATTTTTAACCTGAAAAAATGTAGGAATGTTATTGAACTGCTTAATCTAGTAGTTCGCTATGGTTTTCCCTTTGATCTTTTGATTTCAATATATTATTGGCTAATCTATTTGTCTTCTTCGTTCTCCCATAGCAAAATAATAAAATAATTGAAAACTAATAACAATCATGGAGAGTATATAGATTAGCAAAAACTCACATATTATTAGAAAAAGGCTTAATTAGATTAATATTCCTATTCCTTACATATTATATTGTGCCAAAATTTCTCATAATCACTTGCAACTAGCTTCATAAAAATCACACACATCATTCCTTATCCCTCTTGAATTTTAAATCATGATTATAATCTGTTTGTGATAGACATTGTTGTTTTTTGTTCCCTAATAAGACCCAAGGCAATGACGATTTTTCGGACGGGTCTTCATAGGCTTCGGCCCGGGATTGAAGGACCCAAGACCATTACCGTCCTCTTTTGGCAGCCCATTTTAGAAGTCGGGCCACAAGCCCACTCCCCATTTTAGAGGAGAAACGGGCCTCAGCCCATTTGCTCAAATAGGGATAAAAGCCCACTTAAGCCTAGCCCATTTCTTTTATAGCCCACATATATAAGAGCCTTGTGGCTCTTCTGTTGGCCCCTCTGTTCGCTATTTTTCGGCCGAGCCCTAGTTTTCTCTCTCTCTCTCTCTCTCTATCGTGTTTCCTATCTTGATCGATTGCTTCATCGCTTCAACCCTTGTTCATTCGATAGCGATGAAGGCTATCTTGCCTTCTGTGGGTTTTGTTTCCTTTGATGGATTCAACCGCCTTTCCTTGTGTGCGAAAGGCAGCCTCTTGGATGTGGCTGGAAATCGCCTATATATCCAGATCTGGGTTCTCTTTTTGGGTAAGTCAATCTCCTTGCTTTGTGCCTTGATCTTGCTGTTCTTACCACCGATTTACTGCTGTGTGTGTGGTTGTCTTCGGTTGAGCGAGAGAGGGCTTACTTTGTTGGTTTGGCCGAGAGGGGTTGGGGCTTTTCTAGGCTTTGGTTTGAGGGCTTCAATAGTGGCTTGTGGTTCCTATTCGTTGGTGTTACCAAGAGAGGTAACTGGTCTCTCAGATCCGAGCCTTGAACGTTCGAAACATAGAGTTTGTATTGTGTTTACTTTACATTCTTGTTTTGATCTATATTAGATTCGACATATTGCACTAATCTATTCTGTTTTGAAGAAATTTTCCGCATCAAATGGTATCAGAGCCTTGTGTGGCTCCTGGATAGTGCCTTGTTCGAATCAGATCTGAAAAGCCCTATCGTTTTCAGATCCGAGCTCGGTAAGTTTGTTTCATTTTAGATTTGATCTCGATTTTTTCGATTGACCCTTGCAGGTTGTAAGGTGGGTTGCAAGGACCCCAGATCCGGACTTAGCCAGTCGTGGGGATCCACTACGAGTAGCGCGTGGCTGCTCACTCGCCTGCCGACCAGCGGCGAGTGAGCGTGTAGGTAGCAGCGTGTGAGGTAGCGCGTGGAGGTCGGGGTTGCCCCTCTTCTGCTCCAAATCTGTGCCTGCATCTTCTACAGATCTCAGTCTTGAGATCTGTACTGGTAACTTCTCTGTATTCTTTTTCCCTAGCAATTAGCAGGTCATCGTGTGGGGGTGGCCATTAGGTTTGGGGGTTACCTTGTGGTGGTAACCATTACTTGTTGCTAGACTTGGGGTTATTTGTGATTTTCTTGCACTAGCATAAACTGTTTTGGTACGGTTAAGTCTTGCTATTGTGCTGCATGTGAAATTTTCCTTAAGTTGTTCCTATCTATTAGGTTGAATTTTAAAACCCTAAAAATATTCTGCTTGTGTGTGTTAAGCATATTCTTTTGTGTGAACATGTCTGCACATCATTTTGAATTGGGGGTTTTCAATGGAAAAGGGGATTTGTCAATTTGGAAACAAAAAATGAGGGGAATTTTGGTACAACAGAAAGTTTCTAAAGCCCTAGATGGCAAATACCTTGAATCCTATACTGCTGAACAGAAAACTGAGGCTGATGAATTGGCTTATACTTCTATCATTTTACATCTTTCTGATTCTGTTTTAAGAAAGGTAGGAAAACTTGATTCTACAAAAGAGTTATGGGAAAAATTGGAAAAACTCTTTGTGAAAAAGTCCACACCCAACAAACTTTTCTTGCTTGAAAGTTTTTTCAGTTTTAAGATAGACTCCTCTAGGGATCTTGATGATAATTTAGATGTCTTTAATAAGTTGGTACAAGATATAACTAATTGTGGTGAAAAGGTAACTGAAGAATACAAAGCTATAATTCTTTTAAATGCAATTCCAGATGCATATAAGGAAGTTAAAAATGCCATTAAGTATGGTAGAGATACCTTGACACCTGAAATAGTCATAGATTCCCTTAGGAGCAAAGATATGGAGTTAAAAAGTGAGAAAATACATGGATAGGTCCACTTGATGAGAGGTAGGTATCAATCTAGGGGACATGAGGGAGGTGGTAAAAAGAAAGGTAGAAGTAGGTCTAAGTCTAAGACCAAAGGAAAGGGGAAGGGTAAGTGTTTTGGTTGTGGGAAAATCGGACATTATATTAAAGACTGTTATGATGAGAAAAATAAGCAAAAAGAAAAATTAAAGGATCAAGAAGAAACAAATGCAATAACCTCTTTTGACCCTAGTGAAGTTTACATGCTTATAGATTCTGACATTGCTGAAATTAATGCTACTCTTGGGGCACATGGGCAAGAATGGATTCTTGACTTAGGTGCATCATTCCATGTCACATCCTAAAGACATTGGTTTGAAAATATGCGTGAATCTATGGGTGGTCATGCCAAAGTTTGTAGTAATATAGCCTATAAGGTTGTAGGGATTGGAGACATCACTCTTAAGTTAGAATCAGGATATGTCCTAAAATTGAGAGATGTTAGATTCATCCCTGAAATGGCTAGAAATCTAATTTCAGTAGGAGAATTAGAAAAGAATGGATTTGCAGGAAAAATAGAAAATGAAATGATTAAAATGTTTAAAGGGGCAATGATGGTGTGTAAGGGAGTTAGAAGAAATGGGATATATGCCTTAACTACTGAGGTAATGAGTAGCTCAGGCTCTCATATTGATTCAGTCAATTCTGATGTCACTCAAAAATGGCACAACAGGTTAGCTTATGTTAGTATTAAAGGACTTAAATTCCTAAATGATAAGGGAGTCTTTGGTAAGGATTGTGTGTCCGATATCCCCTTTTGTGACCACCGTGTGTTAGGCAAACATCATAGATTATCCTTTTCTTCAAATGTGCATAGAGCCTCAAGGGTTCTAGAGTATATCCATTCAGATTTATGGGGACCATCAACAAATCCTACATTTAGTGGGAATAGATATTTTTTGTCTATAATAGATGATTTTTCTAGGAGAGTGTGGGTCTTTCTCTTAAAAGACAAAATAGAAACCTTCAAAAGTTTCAAAACTTGGAAAACTCAAATAGAAAATCAAACAGGCAAGACAATAAAGTATCTAAGAACTGATAATGGTCTAGAGTTTTGTAACAAGGATTTTGATGATTTGTGTAAAGAATGTGGTGCAACAAGGCATAGAACTGTTCCTCACACCCCACAGCAAAATGGGGTGGCTGAAAGAACGAATAGAACTCTCCTAGATAAGGTTAGGTGTATGATGATTAGTTCTAACATACCTAAATCTTTTTGGGGTGAAGCAGTGATGACTGCTTGTTACTTGGTTAACTTAACCCCATCAGCCACATTAAATGGTGACACTCCTTATGAGAAATGGTATGGAAAATGTGCAGATTATTCAACCCTTAGAACCTTTGGTTGTGCCGCCTATTCTCATCAGAATGAAGGCAAATTGGAACCTAGATCAAGAAAATGTGTTTTCTTAGGATATCCTGAAGGGGTAAAGGGTTATAGACTTTGGGATAGAAGTCAAAAGGGAGAAAAAATAATTGTAAGTAGAAATGTCACATTTAATGAAGCTGAAATGCCTTGTTTACAATCAAATAGTAACAATCAACAAGATAATGAGGGTGAGGATTCCCTAGAAGAGTCTAGGATTATTAGCACCAACATTCCCACCACCTCAAGTGAGGTGGAGATACAAAACCAGGCTGAAGAAAATGAGGAAAATGAGATAGTAGAAGAACAACCTCCTATAGAGCAACCACCTCTATCTAATTATCAACTAGCCCGAGATAGGGAGAGGAGATCTCATAGGATTCCTCAAAGGCTAGAATCTGATTTTGATTTAGCCTTTGCTAGTTATCAAGATCTAGCCGACAAGGAGCCAAAAACATATGAAGAGGCCATTATAAGTGAGTATTCTAAAAATTGGAAAGAAGCAATGGGAGAGGAGATGAGTTCTTTAAATAAAAACCATACATGGGAATTAGTACCTAGACCAAAAGATAAGTCAATTGTGGGATGCAAGTGGATATTTAAGGTTAAAGAAGGTACAAGTGAAAAAGAACCCATAAGATTTAAGGCTAGGTTAGTAGCCAAAGGTTTCACACAAAAGGAAGGGGTAGATTATAATGAGATTTTTTCACCAGTTGTTAAGTATACCACCATTCGAGTCATGCTTGCTTTTGTTGCTTATTTTGACTGGGAACTTGAACATCTTGATGTTAAAACTGCTTTTTTGCATGGTGACTTAGATGAAAAAATCTATATGTCTCAACCCAAAGGTTTTGAAGATAAGACAAAACCAGATTTTGTGTGTTTTTTGAAAAAATCTTTATATGGCTTAAAGCAATCTCCTAGGCAATGGTATAAACGTTTTGATTCATTTGTTAAATCAATTGGTTTTAAAAGAAGTGATTTTGATCATTGCCTTTATTTTCAGCATAAAAATAAAGATGACTGTGTATTTCTTTTACTTTATGTTGATGACATGCTTCTTATTGGCCCTGATGTTAAAAGAATCAATAACATAAAATCTGCTTTAGGTGGAGAATTTGACATGAAAGACCTAGGTATAGCTAAAAGAATCCTAGGTATGGAAATTATAAGAGATAGGTCAAATTCCATGTTATTCTTGCATCAAATTTCATATGTGTTAAAAATTTTAAAAAGATTCAGCATGCATGAAAGCAAATCAATTTCTTTACCTTTAGGAGCCCATTTCATACTGTCAAAAGAAAAATCTCCAGCTAACAAAGAAAAAGAGGAGTACATGAGTAAAGTCCCTTATTCAAATGCAATAGGATCGGTTATGTACCTCATGGTGTGTACTAGACCAGACTTAGCCCATGTAGTTAGCACATTAAGTAGATTTATGACAAACCCAGGACCTGTCCATTGGGAAGCTTTGAAATGGTTGCTTAGGTATTTGAGGGGTACTTCTAATGTAGGTTTAGTGTATAAACATCATTAAGATAAAATGAGTTTAATGGGGTTTACAGATTCAGATTGTGCAGGTGATAGAGATAATAGAAAATCGACATCATCCTATGTGTTTACTTTATGTAATTCATGCATTAGTTGGAAGTCTCAACTCCAACACATTGTTGCTTTATCCACTACTGAATCTGAATATATAGCTACTACAGAAGAAATTAAAGAAGCATTTTGGCTTAAAGGTTTGCTTAATGAATTGTGTGTTCTAACAAAAAATGTTATTGTTTTTTTTGATAGTCAGTCAGCTATACACTTGTGTAAAAACCCTGTTTTTCACGAACGCACTAAACACATTGATATAAGATTGCATTTTATTCGTGATATTCTTAGACTTGAAAAAGTGCATTCAGATTTCAACTACTCTGATATGGGAACAAAGGTGCTTACTGCTGAAAAATTCAAAAGGTGCCTAGAACTTCTAAGCATTGGTAAAGTTACGTAAAAAATGGTAAGGTATTTTTTTTACCTACTGATTATGCTTTATGTTGTATGTTATTTTGTTGTTTGTGTTTGCTGGTCTTATTAGGAAACAAGGTGGAGATTTATTGTTTTTTGTTCCCTAATAAGACCTAAGACAATGACGATTTTTCGGACGGGTCTTCATAAGCTTCGGCTCGGGATTGAAGGACCCAAGACCATTACCGTCCTCTTTTGGCAGCCCATTTTAGAAGTCGGGCCACAAGCCCACTTCCCATTTTGGAGGAGAAATGGGCCTCAGCCCATTTGATCAAATGGGGATAAAAGCCCACTTAAGCCCAGCCCATTTCTTTTATAGCCCACATATATAAGAGCCTTGTGGCTCTTCTGTTGGCGCCTTTGTTCGCTATTTTTTGGCCCGACCCTAGTTTTCTCTCTCTCTCTCTCGTGTTTCCTATCTTGACCGATTGCTTCATTGCTTCAACCCTTGTTCATTCGATAGCGATGAAGGCTATCTTGCCTTCTGTGGGTTTTGTTTCCTTTGATGGATTCAGCCGCCTTTCCTTGTGTGCGAAAGGCAACCTCTTGGATGTCGCTGGAAACCACCTATATATCTAGATCTGGGTTCTCCTTTTGGGTAAGTCAATCTCTTTGCTTTGTGCCTTGATCTTGCTGTTCTTACCACCGATTTACTGTTGTGTGTGTGGTTGTCTTCGGTTGAGAGAGAGAGGGCTTACTTTGCTGGTTTGGCCGAGAGGGGTTGGGGCTTTTCTGGGCTTTGGCTTGAGGGCTTCGATAGTGGTTTGTGGTTCCTATTCGTTGGTGTTACCAAGAAGGGTAATTGGTCTCTCAGATCCGAGCCTTGAACGTTTGAAACATAGAGTTTGTATTGTGTTTACTTTACATTCTTGTTTTGATCTATATTGGATTCGACATATTGCACTAATCTATTCTGTTTTGAAGAAATTTTCCGCATCAGACATAATAATAAATCTGGAATGGTAGTACTTATCTGCATGTTACTTATCACAATTATATTTTTTGCTAAAATTTAGAATGAACATCCATGTAATTTCTATAAAATTAACATATTGTGGCATGTGATATCTTTATAATCTCTTTTTTATTTTTTCACTACGAAAAATATTAAATATTCAGTGATTGGTCTTATTTAGTTTAAATAATTCATTTTTTTTTGTTTAAATAATGCTTATTTTGTTTTACAGGGAAGTGGCATTAGAACTCTCCCATCTAATTTCCAATCTTAGTCAAATCCTTAATGACCTCAAGCACCACTACACAATTTGCAAACAACAAATAGGTAAGTATATCAACTTTTTTATATATTTTTAAAAATTTGAATTCATAGTCTTCAATATTAAATTTTTATACAACTGCAAAAATGCATTTTATCTGTGTCATACAATCTTAGGTCTTTTATTGCCAACTTTAACTGTTGAGATAATCAATTTTTGACATGTTATCAAAGCTTCTTTGACCAAGTAATAATATGTTTAATCATTGCTACCCATATTTGTCTATAATTAAATCAAATCAAATTTTACCACAAGCCATGGACATTGTACTTTGTTCATACTTGGAGTCCAAAAGACAATTGCATGTGAGAGAATTTTAAATGTTAAATTATTCTTTGAATTTTACCTAATAACTTTAAGTTTTTTAAATGGCTACTTTCATGCATGATGTGATCCAAACTCAAATTATTATTTTTATCTTTCATCTAAATGTGCTATGATAATTGCTCTTTAATTTACACACATATGCACCCATTTAAATTACTTTATATTCTTTAGATTCTCTACACCTCCTACATGTAGTCCACAATCTATCATTTTTTTAAGTAGTAACTATTGAGCCTACTCGCAGATGGGCAATGCCGTAGACAGAGACGAGGTAATGTTTGATCAGATTATTGACCAAATGCCAATCTATCTACTTCATGCTGTATCAGAGTCATCATGGGATACAAAGGCACTATTCATCTTGGAGGATTTAGTTATAAAATTTGTGAAGTTGTTGAAGTTCTTGCTTATTGGTCCGAACAAATCATCCATTATTTTAGCCTCATCAATGGCAGTCTTGAAGGAAAACCCTGTTTCCATTGTTGGGGCTCCTATAGAAAAATTTCAACAACCACTTGATCAGCTTAATAGTATGATTAAGATCACATTGGAACTAATTCAGTATATCTGTGAATTAACATTATTGTCGGACACAGCGTACAACAAAGAAGATATTGTCTCAATGGGTGCATATTGGGCAATTGTAAGTGCAGTAGCTGGCTATATTCAAATTAATTTGATCGTAGACAATAGGTGAGTTTTTATTCCTTTCAGTGTTAAATTCTCATCTACCTATATGTGTCTAGTTTGGATGAACTTAATGACGTTAACTTTCTGATTTGAGTACATCATTATCATCTCTTAATCAATTTTTTATATATTTTAAAAAATTTAGGCTCGTGATTATGTTTTAGGCTATTATTATGAGAAAACTTACTTGAACTGGAAAAAAAGGATGAAAAAAGGAATTATGTGTACAACTTTAAATCAGAATATTATAAGATAAGTAATCACATAACACGTGAGTTTAACAACAATTCCTTTAGTCATAATTAAGAACCAAAATATTTTATGTAAGGGGTTTAATTTGCACTATTCTGTAGTGCTTTTAGATCTGTTGTTGAAAAAAAGAAAAAAAAAACAAGATTATGATTTGTTTGTGACAGACACAATAATAAATTTGGAATGGTAGTTATTTGCATGCTACTCTCACAATTATATTTTTTGCTAAAATTTAGAATGAACATCCATGTAATTTCTATAAAATTAACATATTGTGGCATGTGATATCTTTATATAATCTCTTTTTATTTTTTCACTAAGAAAAACATTTAATATTCAGTGGTTGGCCTTATTTAGTTTAAATAATGCTTGTTTTGTTTTACAGGGAAGTGGCATTAGAACTCTCCCACCTAATTTCCAATCTTAGTCAAATCCTTAACGACCTCAAGCACCACTACACAATTTGCAAACCACAAATAGGTAAGTATATCAACTTTTTTTTATATATATTTATTTTTAAAATTTTGAATTCATAGTCTTCAGTTTTACATTTTTTTAACTACTATCATTAATTTAAACTCAATGAAGTAAGTATATATTGGTACTGTATATTACACTATATATATTCTCAAAGTTATTATTAATTAATGCATGTATAGGAGATGGAGGCTCATATTCAATCCAATGCATTGTTTCATGATATTTTTGAGAATAAAAAGGAATCGTCTGATGCACCTACTACTAACATCTCAGAGATTATGAAAAGACTCATATACGCTAAAGATGGTCACCAATCAGTAATTGACGGTTCTACTATGTCTAAGGTTATTTCTTTCTCTATTTTTTTTCTCAATAAGTAAAGGCAGTTATAATTTTTTATTTTTTTTTACTTTGACTACGATAATGAGATTTAACATAGAACCTACAAGCAAGGGCTTTGTGGTTTTATGTTTAAAGTCGTAGTTGTAATCAAATCACAAAAAGTCAAAAATCAATCATACCATACAGTTATGAATCTACAGTGTTAATTAAAAATGAAGTGCATGTAATTTATCTCCTTTTGGAAACAACTTATCCTTTCTTGACTACCCTAATATTTTTTATTTTTGTGTGCAAATAGGTTCACATTGAGGTCTTACATTTTTTATTTTTTATTTTTTATCTTAGATTGTTACAGATTTAATTGGATGAATTCAGAACATTGCATTTTGAAGTTACAAGAATATGATTATGATAACTACCTCTTTTAATCTTGGAAAGTAAACCTTGGAACATTGAGGTCTCCATTATCCAATTAAGCAATCCTTTGAATGGGTTCCAAGGTTTACTTTCCAAGATTAAAAGAGGTAGTTATCATAATCATATTCTTGTAACTTCAAAATGTAATGTTTTGAATTCATCCAATTAAATCTGTAACAATCTAAGACCATGTTCAGTCTTTTCTAGGAAATGAGAAAGGAGGGAGTTCTCGGCCAAAAAAATGATTCTATTGATGACCATTGGAACTGCAGCAACGAGTTAGAAAGTACAAGACTATAATGGTTATTACTGTCTTTGTTTCTATGACTCATAAGATTATAATCGCTATTGACTGAGAATTTGGGTGGAAATTTAGAGTTACACATTGGCTGCGCTTAACCTTGTGCATTTATTTCAAACAAACACATACAAAATAAATAAAGAAGAAACAAGCATGCAAGCACAAGGCGTTTAGACTCGCCAGTGTACGAGTGTGCGCTGTAGCACAATTTAATTTTTTGGGTAAGTCCAGGTCGATTCATTGGGAGATCAAAACAGAAATAAAATGCGGCGAAAGATTTTTATGTACTAAATGGGTTTGTCAGACCAATTCAGCTAAATGATTTGCTTTTTTTTTCAAGAAGAAAATGAATGTTTGTGGATGGAAGGTAATCTTGGGACAAAGCAATTTATGTGCTAGCCCACTGATTTACCAAAGAGATATCAAAATATTAACATCGACTGATTTAAATTGAGGTTATACGGTTAATTGTATCCCAAGATGATAATAGTTCTAAGTTAAGCATCCTCCATACATGGTATGAGAGAGTCTGGATTAAGAAACTATCATAAATTGAAATATAGATTAACACACATTTGAGATCCGATAAGTAACCACAACTCAAGGTCATGATAGTTCTAGGTCAAGCACTCTCCATACATGGCATGAGAGAGTCTAGATTAAGCAACTATCATAAATTAGATCGCAGATTAATCATTCTAGCTTGAGTATGAAACCATTTCCAGTTTAAGTAACCTCCATACATGGCATGGAGACTCTAAGGTAGGCTTATATTTCAACTCAAACCCAAAGATTCAATACACACACATTTCTCAATTCAAATAAGCATTCTGTTAATTCAATAGGAGTTCGGCTCTCTTGGGCAAGCAGTGGCACTGGACACAGTCCTCGCCTTGGCCCAAGCTTAAGCTTAGCCACACATCTCCAACTAAAAATTAAAGAGACAAAAAATAAAATGCTGGAATGTAAATACAGAAATTAAAATTACAGCAACGTAAATAAACAGTTAAAGAACATTACAGAATGTAAACAAGCGTGAAAAGAAATTACAGAATGTAACTAACAAAAACGAAGAACACTGTATTGATGGAACAAATTAAAGGAACAACACTACTGGAATGAAAAGAAAACAAAAGGAAAACTGAACGTAAACAGTGCTTTCTTCCCCTTATTCTTGCAGAAATGGCGGATGGGGGTCTCTCATTTGCTTCTTAGTAGTCTAGTCTATTTATAAGCCACTGGAAACAAAATCTTTTCAAATCTCCCACCAATTCTCTGAAGCATTCTGAATATTACTTTTGTCCGTTCTCTGCCAAATTCTGCATGCTATTTTGATTTCCAAGAGGATCATCCTTGTCGCGCATGGAGAAGGGGGACCACTTGGTGAAAAGTTTCTCAAAAAGTTGGTTGAATTTACCGCTTGTGCCACCGCGTTCATTTGCACATTAGAAGGCTTGCTTTAGATGATCATTCGAATGAGTGAGCAGAGACATTTGAATGTGCGTTTGATTCCATGTGCCCGCTCGGGCCATTCGAATGAATTTTAATCATATTCGAATGAATTTCACATTTTATTGTTCCTTGCACGGTGATTTTCTCAGTCATTCGAATGCAACAGTAACCATATTCGAATGAATTTCTAATCTTGCTTTTCTGATTACTTCAATGCATTCGAATGAGTTTGGCAACATTTGAATGGGCTTGGATTTCTTTTTCTCTTCATATCCGAATAGCTGAGCTTCACACTGGAGGTGAGTATATATGTTAGATTATATTATACTATATATTTATATGACATGCATGCATGTAAATGTATTATATATGGATATGTATTATATTATATATTATAGAGATATATTATATATATTTATAGATATTATAAATTCTTTTCTTTTTAATTTCTTTTATCAAAAATTAAAGAGGAATATTCTTTTCTAAAATTTCTAATTCACTCTTAATTCCTCTTTAAATTTCATTTTCCTCTAAACTTGCATATAACTATTAATTGCATATAAATATTCAATTAAACTAGTTTTAAAATCAAAATAGGGGTGAAAATATAATAAAATTTTGACATTTTTGAGCATCAATGACACATACTAGAGAATTTTATATTATTATGTGTTGTTTAAGAATGTTATTGCTTTCTTGTTTTGAATAAAAGATTGGACTTTATTTGTCATGCACTAGTTTATATGTTTGATTTTGCAAGAAAATGTTTTCAATCAGGAAGTAGCTGAGAGAAATATTAATAAAACTCTAAGAAAATAAGATATTGATAAAATTATTCTTGAGCCTTATCTTATTTTCTTAAGCTTTTGGGATATCAGTTTCTTAATATGATATAAGAGTTTTTTTTTTTTTTAACCACAAAGCCAAAAGTTTTATTCTTTCCGCCCCTACTTGCTTTTTTTTTTTTTTTTTAAACAAAAGGTATAGTAAATTTATGCTTGATCTCTGCATTAAGCTAAAATGAATTTTCTGTAAAGGAGCAAGTCAAGTGAGGCATAAAAGGAAGATATCGACTAGTTTGCTATTATCATCTTATAATAAGAATGAGTAAAGATTAATCAGCTGTCATCATCTTATAAGAATTTTATAAATTGAATTTCAGTATGAACTGTAATACTCTTTAGTATTTCTACAATCGATCTAGTAATAAGTTGTTTTTAATGCAAAACTGTCTTAAACAAGTTTTAATTAGAAAAACAAAATAGTAATACAAACTTTAGTGTTTTACACTGATAACTGAAGAAAATTTCCTACTTTGACTAAACACAAAACCAATAACAAAAATTTAGATTAACTAAAACTCATCTACTTAGCAACATTTTTTTCCATGCTTCAAAAAATAACTTAGTCATTCCATGATAGTCATAAAAAACATGGTGCTTTCATGCCATTTCACATAGTGGTTTCATGCCATTCATTTTTAAGCCATTCTTGATACCAAATAAGTTATTCCAAATAAACAATATACAATCAAATTTACAATACCCAAAACAGGAAACACAACATTGAAGATTGAAAACTTACCATTTGTTATCAATTCAAGTTCTACAACTTACGAACATAATTTACAAAAACCGTTCCTCCTTTAGTACCCTTCTCTCTGTTTGAAACTCTAACCCCTCTTCTCCTTCTATCGATTTACTTCTTAAATGAAATGCGGGGCATCAGTTTATTGTTACTAAAATTCCATGGGTAAGTTCATAATTTCATAACAAATATGTGCATATTTTCAAATTATTAAGCAAACCAAAATCATCTAGTACTCATTCAAAACCACCATCTTGTAAAATCCATAGTTATACAACACCTTAGTGGAGTATTATTGAGGTCATCTTGGTTATGTTTTTCATATTTGAACTTAAAGTTGTAACCAAATCTGTATTTTTTTAAATTTGAATAAGTTGTGGTTTCTTACTAAGCTAATATTGGAAGTTACAAATACTTGTGTTGGGAAAAATTCTTGAGACATGAGGGTGATAATATCTTAGAAATTCTATGAAAAGCTTGTTCTAGGGTTGTTTGAAGTTAAGGGTTAATTGAAAAGCTTGTTTTAATTAACTAAGAAATAAGGGAAACATTGAATAAACAGAGCTTGTTGTTCTTTCTAAGGCCAAGTATTCAAGAAAAATCAGTGACTTTGGCATCAATGATCAGTGTCATAACCATTGGTAAATAAATCCCTTCTACCAGAAGTGTTTTTATTGATTACTTTAATCTTTTTACATTCTGATTTTTCTTATTAATTTAGAATAATATTCTGTTTTTAATTGTTTAAATTTCAAAATTCAAAACCAATTGTTTCTTTTATTTATTTTAAGTTTTCAAAAGAATAGATCTAACCAATCCCCATGGATACGACCATGCTCGTCACTATCACAATTTACATTTTTAAGAGCAAGAATTTATTATTTGTGGGATTCGACACCCATCAACAAGAACAAGGTGGGGGTAGCCAACATCCTCTTGAGGAACTAATTCATAATCCACCACCAGGGAGAGAAGAAGTGGCAAAGAATTGGGAGAATGGAGTTAGTGAAGGTCACTGTCTAAATCTAGGGGCTCTAGAAGCAATGGACATGACTGACACTCATAACATATAGTGTAACGCCCTGTTTTCCCAGAACGCGCATTACCTCGAGATTTCAGGAATATTTTTTTTTTCCAACATCATACACACAACATAAGCCTCTCGATATACATACCCTCATCATAATCATTTCCCGACAATTCCGATTGTACCTTCTCAGCATATCAAAATTTAAAAATTAATAGACTAAGACAGGTATTATCAATCACATCAGCGGAAGTAAGATCGAAACCTCAATGATATATAACCGACAAATTCCTTTTACAGTTAAATAACTGAATCAATGTTTCACATGAAAATATCAAAATATTACATAACCTCTGAACATTGTAATCATAGACAAAAACCTATGAAAACTAAACATAACAGCTACATCTCGACAACATCCTTTTCCCTTGGCGCCACTACTTTCACTTGGAACGTTTGAATATTCCAGGGACATAGTCAAAATTATGATGAATCATCTAAGTGAGAGTTCAAAAATATTTTCATGAATATATGCAAAATCATATATAAAACCGACAAATCCTGACATGCCCCAGCCTAAGAGAATCCCACATAGCACTTAGCCCTAACCGGGGAAAATACGATCTCTCTAAAGGCGACACGACCACATCGACCTATTGGCAAACACAATCCTACTTAAGAGAGACAACCTCGACATATGAACCCAAGAATCACCCCATTGTCATTGGTAGGCATTACGCTCCTTCTCAAAAGCATTCCAAAACCCAACGCAACCCTAGCCTCAAGAGTATCATATCAGCATTATCCCCGGAATCAATATTAATGCTATTGCTCAAAGGAACTTGGGGTGGTGTCCACTCTCAGCCCCGTCACTTGAGCCAATAACGGGGGTGGTGTCCGCTCTCAGCCTCGTTACTTGAGTACCGTAGGGTGAAGTCTGTCTCAACCCTGTCCCAAGTGGATCACATAGCATTAATCCTCGGCACGCATCCCCAGTGCTATCACTCAAGGGCCAAGTCACAGGTTACAACCCACGTCCCATATGGGCAACACATAACATGCTAATGTCGAAAATCATAACATACATAACATAAAATCAACATTTCAATGTATGCAATTTACCGTACGAAATTCAATGCATGAGTAAATAATCGTTTGGATAAACCATCGCATGAAACCAACCGCTCATGTTAAATCAAAAGTGATCAAAAGTAACAAGAATATGCATAAGAATTGGATTGAACAACTCACATTAAACCATTCACATGCCACAAACAAGTTTTTTCCGATAAAACCACTCACCTGGAATGTATTCAGATCGCCTCGATCCTCGTGCACTACCTTGATTTGCGTGCCAAATCACAACACTCGTACTTATACTCAACCTCGAGCCACAATACTCCTTAAACACCATATTTAATTACAAAACATTAAAATCCATTTTCCTTAATTTTTTCATAATTTCTTCTATTTTCTTCCTTGATAATTTCAAAATAATTATTTCCTCAAACATTTCTCCAAATTTTTCAACATAATATTTCCTAAAATAAATATAAAAAAATGCTGAAAGAAAAATTACTGAAATAGCCCTTCTCACGCGCCTGACTTGTGGTTGTGCGTGGAGTGTGGCGCATGTAGCTCACGCGCCACCTTCTTCTCCAATTTCTAGCTACCGACGATGGCTCTGATGGCCAATCTGAGGGTACCCCCTTGAAGCTCTCAACCAGTCGGTCAAGATGGCACCAACCTCTGGTCGAAAGAAACACCAAAAAAGCTCCAGATCAGGCAGTTGCAAGCGCTGCTTAGTAGATCGCCTCGCCTTTCCGGCCACCCTCGAACCACCTCGAAAACCCACGAAAATTTTCAAAAACTCTCATCTTGACTTAAGGATCAAAAGCCCCTTATTGGTTTCCTTTGATTCGGCCTCAAGCTCGAGCAACTTGTTGCACTAAAATTGGGCAAAACCCCTTGCTATTTATAGGCCAAAACCGACCCCCACGTGGCCAATCATCGGCCATAACTTCTCCCACACGCCTCTTGGACCATCCTTGGCCATGCCCTGATGAGGTTTGGCTACCATTTCTTCAGATTTTTCGGCCAAGCTTGCGGTCAGATTTGCCATGCCTGTGCAGGTTTTCAAAGATTGCATTTTGGCCCATTTGAAACTTTCTTTTGCATTTTGGCATTTATCCTCAAGCCTTTGAATTATCAAACTATTCCATTAAGCCCCATAAGATCTAAACCCTTCATTCCACCCTCGGAGACTCAGAAAAACCATCGTTTCGACCTCCTTTAGCCAAAACTAATAAATTACACTTAGGCCCGATTATACGTAAGATCGTGTTTTTATCGAAAATCCTTTTGTTTCTTTCTGAAACGACTTAAAGGGTTATTTCTTATATTTAATATAGCCTTACTCGGGGTCCTGTTAACTTCCCGGGAATCCCTTACCATTATTTGGTTTCTTAGTCTGAATCCTAATTGTACCGAAAATCTTTTTAAATCCGATTTCTTTCCATGCCATAAATCTTATCTCGGAATACTCAATAGTGATGTATCATTTTTTTTAGGCATCTAAGCCCTAGGGTACTCCCTGCAGCTAATTCGATGATTTATTTTACTATCAAACCCACTTTTCGGTATCCAAAGCTCCTCGAAATTACGTGGCAACCTTATGCCAATACAAGGTATTGCATATAGCTTGCTAATTACCAAAGTTGTGAGAATTGTGAGAAAGTTTAATAATGTTATTACTAACCAAAGGTGATCTCCAAGTGTGTAAAGGGGGGTCGTAACCAGAAATACCAAAAGAAAAAGGGGGAAGATTTTTTTTTTTTTTACAATGTCTAAACTCATTTTAACTTTGTACATCTTTTCATTTGGTGGATAAATCACGTATTCTTCTCCATGTCGTGAATCAATTAGAACAAATGAAGGATTGTGAGTGGAGGACCAGCATCCTTTGCTATTCATAATCCTCTTTGCTAAGCGTGTAATGGTGACAACTAACACTCATAAATTTGTGGTTAGTAATAAAAAAAATATGTTAACATGAACAGCCTTTACGAGTTAATTTGGCCCATTGAAATTTATTCATATTCCCTAGCTACACTTAGAAAACAATAGGTTCATAACTGTTTGGCAAACTTAACCTATTAGCCGATTAAGAATTAAGTTTTGAAGTTAAACTAATTTTAGTTTGTCTAGATTTGATTTTGGACAAGTTTCAATATCAAATATTATTTGATAACCTTTTTTTCATTTCAAATCACATTTTTTTATCTTTGTTAGGGATTCCCTTTACTATTTGCAAGTAAAAGAAGAATCTATAATGATTGGATTAATTTATAATCATCTGTAAATGTAAATATGAATCCCAAAAGGTTTACATCCAAAAAAAGGGATCTACTAAGGTTCAGATCTCATAATCAAATTTCCAATCCTCCATGTCCCCAATTAGAAAATTTTGCTTTGTCTATCTAATAGTTAAAATATATATATATATATGCATGCGGAGATATATTTTCAATATATGGTTGTTAAGGTGTCACATATGAATTTTAAAATTAACAATTATTATTTAGGTTAATTTTTATAATATTCAATGACTTTATTCTTAATATAAACTAAATACAACTTGAAAAGTATTCCCTAACATATTTAAACATATATAGTTGCAAATGATTTATTCAACTAATTACAATGTGAAGGCATCTCCAACTCAAAGCTTCCTTGATCATGTGGCTAGCCTATTCTTCTAATTCGAATTAGAGCCTGTTTGGATCGGCTTAACTTTTTAAACAGCCAAGTTGCTGCCTACCATTCATGTTCACTCAATTGATTCTGATAATCTTCATTAATTGCTGTTTCAATCTGAATCTTTTTGTATAGGTGTGTGTGGATGGTTCAGTTTTAGTTATTTTTCTGACAATTGAAGTCAAGGTCATTTAATATATCTTGGATGAAGACTAATGATGGTTCACATGTGAGACCCAACAAGTGATAATACAAAAGAGATATTTATTTTGTCTTGGCTTCAACCACCCAAAAAAATTAATAAGAAAAGACTTTGGTTTCATCATAAACGTCCTCACAAGGTATTTTTTTCTAATTTATTTTGCTTCTCCTTGAGCAGAATGGCCATAAATAGGGACACAAAGCTGATTTGAGATTGTACATTATTGGAGTTTTGGATCAATCTAGGTTTGCTTGTGCGTCTAAATGGCAGAGAGTGAAAAATTGGCCAGTTCAAGTTCTAGTGAGCAGTTTCGGTTGGTTGATCTGAATCTTCCCACGTTTACTGACAAGAATATTAAAAGGCAAGTGCAGCAAACCTATAGAAAATGCTATGCTCCAATTCTTCGTCAACCACATATCAACTCCATTTCTCAGATCTTCAAGCCTGCCACTGATTTTGTTGATTCAATCTTGCTAGTAAGTGATAAGCAATTACAAACTACCAAATAAATAGTTTCAATCAATAGATGGAAATTTATTGACTTCAATGTAAGACTTATCATACTTGCACAATCTAATAACTTCTTTCAAACTGTGATTTTTATTTATCTAAATATTGAATTGTGAAATATTATTTGTGTTGTTCTTTCAATTTATCAGTGTATAATTTAATCAAATAGTGATGTCTCTAAGATATAAAAACAATTTATTATTAATCAAAGAAAGATAACCTAATTGAGTTACTAATTAAATTTTATTATGCTTCGTGATAGTATTCAAATTTAATTAAATTCACTTAATTTTTATTATATAATAATATAGGTCATATCTTACACACTTTTCCACATAGTGTGCAGATAGACTTACTCATTTTAGAAATAGCTAGCTCATATTTATTGACGAAACTATTATGCTTATATGTAAGATTCTAAGTATAAGAGGAGTTCAGTTCTATCTTTGTTTTAATTTTTCATTGAGCTTTTTTAACCTCCAGAATTTCTGACTTTCAAATGCACCCATGCAGGCCAAGAAAGTGCCTGAAAATGAAAGATATAGATATGGATAATGAGTCATTTTAAAAAGAGATAAGGCTAATTTTGAGTATTGATTCTGCCACATCCATGCTTCTGTATATAGCATAGATAGATAAATAGAAAGATATAGATATAGATAATGAGTCATATTATCACATTTTGCATGTATATATGGAACATAAGCGAAGAAAAAATACAATGTTAAGATGAGTAAAATCATCGTTATACTAACTGTGATATCTTTATTTTCTCTTTTTTGTTTTCGACTCAAGAAACTATTCAATATTCAAGAGCTCGTCTTATTTAGTTTATATAATGCTTGTTTTCTTTGATATATAGCGAAGTGGCATTGGAATTGTCTCACCTAATTTCCAGTCTTGGTTACGTTCTTAACGACATCAAGCACCAATACATAAATTGCAAACCACAGATGGGTATGTATATACATCTTTTATCATATATATGGAGAGATATTATCATTTGAAATCATGATCTTCAATTAGAAATATTTTGACTCACACAATAATTAATTTAGACTGATTTTTTTTTTTTTTTGATAGGAATTCAGACTGAATTAAATGTTGTGTAATGCATATTACATTACATATATTCTCAAAACTATTATTAATTACTCTAAACAGAGGAGATGGAGGCTCACATGCAGTCTAATGCATTGTTTGAAGATATTTTGAGGACTCGTATAGAAATCTCAGAGCTTGTGAAGAGTTTTACATACTCTAAAGATGGTCACCAATCAGTTATTGATGGTTCTACTATGTCTAAGGTTAGTTAGTATCTGTCTAGATTTGTTCCAGTTGAATATTTCTTTCTAGGTTGTATTTAAGTATGCAATTATATACATTGTGCAACATGAACCCTAAAGTAAAAATTTGCTCAGACCAAATATAGTCCAGAGTTCATCCTTGTTCTCTTCACTATGTGAATTAATTTAAATTTAAGCACAAGGTAGAAATGATTTTGTGCTTTGTCAACACTGCACTCTTAATAACTTTTTTGTGCAAGACTGTACCATATATAAAACTTTTTGTTAGTTTTTTTTTTTTCAAATAGTTTAAGCTTTTAGAATCATTAATAAGTTCATACATCATTTACATTATCCAAATGGAATAAACTATATTGACTTTCATTCTGTAACATATCAAATTTTTTTCTTTTATTAGATGTTCATCCTCATATTGACAAAAGATCTGCAGTCATAAACTATTGAAATGCTTAAATCTGCAGTTGAAAGTGGTGGATCTACACTTATAAACTATTAATAAAAGAGAAATAGTAGTGTCTATAATTTATTTCATTTAGGGCTATTCGTAATAGTTTAAAAATTCAACAGAGGTTTTGTATTAATTGAAATGATAAGTCCTTAAATTTATTTCACAGGAAGTGTGATCCCTTATCTCGTACTCTATAATTTCTCTTTTTTATCCAAAACAGGTTGACCTAGAGGTGCTAAAGGAAAAATGTGTCTTATTCTTTATTTTAGACCTAGATATCTGTACTCGAGAGATTTCAAAACTATTAAAAATCTACAAGGAAATAAGAGAAGAAGATTATTATAAGATTGTGTGGGTTTCATTTGTGTTCAGATGGACAGAAGAGTTGAGACAAAAATTTAAAAATTTGAAATCAAAGATGCCGTGTTATGATTCACTAGTTGTAGGACTCCAGTATATCAAGGGACGTTGGTTCTCCACTCACAATCCTTCATTTATTCTAATTGATCAACGACATGGAGAAGAATACGTGATTTATCCGCCAAATGAAAAGGAGTATCGAGTTAGATTTTGTTTATACATCGTAAAAGAAAAGAGCTTCCCCTTCAAAGACTTGATGATCAAAGTTGGTTAGTAATAACATTATTATACTTGCTTACGTTTCTTCTTAAGTTAATTGTTATTTCTTCTTTTTGTTTTTTTTTTTTTTTGGGTGGGGGGAGGGGTGGGGAGGGAGGGGGTTTATTTCAGCTAACTTTTATTTGGACATATAAGATTCGGATAATTCTTGTGTTAAAATTTTTATAATTGGAAAATTAAAAAAGTAAGTCAGATTACATTATGTTGTTCTCTTTCAAGTGTAGGTCGTATGAATAAATTTAAGCAGGTAAACATTTTAATATTATATATTCAGATACCCTAATCAATAATCAATGTATTTTATCTCAATTTCAATTACATAGTGTTGCATCGTATTTTTTGGTATATGAGAAAAAGTGTTTATGTGATATTTGTCTTCGAAGAAAGTCATATTTCGAAATAAGTTATCATATTTCAAAACTATGCATAAAGAGTTTTTAGGCGCGAAAGCTTGCTTATTTGAAAAAAATCCAAATGCATGTATGATGTTTTGAAACCTAGTGCCCATGTTTCGAAACTCTGTTCTTATATGTCTCTATAAATGTTTCGGAATGGTTTGTGTTTAGGTTTCAGTGTTTGCTAAATCTGCATATCATGTTTCGAAACCTACTCTATCATGTTTCGAAACACAGGTCTCTGTCTGCATAACATTCAGACGTTTATAAGTTGCTTAATGTTTTGAAAGATGTTTTCTCTAAGTATGTTTCGAAACTTCTCATCCATATTTCGAATCCTCTGACTATGTGTCAGTAAAAAAAGTGTTCAAAACAATGCAGCATGGGAACTGAATATTTCTTTTAAAGTAAAAGGTTTTTAAATTCAGAATGCTTTCTCCATACTCTGCAATTTGATTTATTAATTGTTTGAGTGGAGATTCATTTTATATTCTAAGGACCATGAGATTCCTTGAGAGGTTTGTCTCCCACTTGTCTGTGTCTCTAAGTGCTTTGTCCAACTGGAAGCTGTGATGTTTCGAAACCTGAGATTCATGTTTCGAAACCTTGGTCTAGTTCTATGATGTTTTGAAACATATTATGCATGTTTCGAAACCTCTTTCCTGAACTTGTCTCTAACGGCTATTTTAAGTCAAAACTTTGTTTCTCTCTTATATATATGCTTATACCAGGTTTGAAAAAAGAGACACACACTCAAGAAAAGAGAAAGCAAGAACTTTATACATCTATATTCAAAGAGACACAAAGTGACACTCACAAGCACATGTGAACAAAAACAGTTGAGAAGAAGCGTCAACGAAGATCCATGTATACATCTTCAAGTGTGCTATGTGAAGTGAAAAAGGAGAAGCAAGCTAGAGCATTCTTTCATCTTTTCTCTCCAACTTTTAGATCAAAGAGGTTTGTACAGTCGTGTATTAGTAAGTCATTTCTTCATTAAGAAAATACATTGGGCTGTAAGAGGTAAACATTCTGCTATCTCATTTAAAGTGTAAGGTTTGAGTTGAGCCTAAAACTCATATGTTGTAAGGTTTGAGTTTACCCCGAAAAAGCTCGTTGCGGTAAAGGTTTGAGTTAAGTCATAAAAACTCACATTGTAAGGTTTTAGGGTGAACCGTGGTAAAACCCTTGGTGTGTTGATCACAAAGTGAAAAGTGATTGTGGTTGAAAATCCTTCAAGTGGGTAAGCTTGAAAGTAGTGGATGTAGGCGAGTGCCGAACCACTATAAATCTCGTGTGCTCGTGTCTTGATCATTTTATTAGCTTATTGGTTTTATCCATGTAGTCAAAAGAATTGTTTTTCAAAAGTAAGAGAAGTTTCAATATGAGCAAAACAGAGAACAAGGTTTCGAAACATACTATAGTTAGTTTCGAAACACTCCTTCCAGTAAGTAAGGTTTCAAAACATAATCTCCTGTGTTTCGAAACATACTAAACATAAAGGTTAGTTTCGAAACACACTCCTTCAGGTTTCGAAATCTAGTATCCTGCTTAGTCAAAATTCTTAAAGTTCTTCTAAAACACCCAAATCCCAATTCACCCCCCTCTTGGGATATATTTGCTATTATATAGATCTAACAATTGGTATCAAAGCGAGGTCTCTAAGTGTTTTTCAGGCCTAACCGCCAAAGAGCAAAGATCCAAATGGAATTCAACACTGATTTCAAGTTGGAAGGACAGAACGCTTCAAGACCACCATACTTTGATGGCTCGAACTACACCTACTGGAAAACTAGAATGAGGTATTTTCTAATGCAAAGTACTGAATTATATACATGCATATCTAGTACATTAACTTTACCGGAACCTCCTACAAGTAGTTGGAGTGAACAACAAAAACAACACAAATGAGATAAATGCTAGAACTATCAACATATTACACTTTGCATTAAGCCCAGTCGATTTCAATAGGATCATCTCATGTACTACAGCTAAAGAAATTTGGGATCACTTAGAAGTAGCATACGAGGGAACCAAGAAAGTAAAAAGTACCAAAATTGCAATTCTCACCAGTGAATATCAAAACTTTGAAATGCATGCTAATGAATCTATTAAGGAAATATTTACTAGGTTTAATGACATTGTAACCAACTTACAAGCCCTAGGAAAAACAATTACAACAGAAGAAAAAGTTCAAAAAATATTAGGAAGTCTCCCATCTATTTGGGAACCAAAAGTCATGGTAATAGAAGAAGCTAGAGACACATCTACTCTTACCATGGATGATTTAGTAGGCTCACTACTAACTCATGAGATAAAGCTAAAAAGAAAAGATTCAAATGAACTAAAACTAAAATCCTTAGCATTAAAAGCTAAAGAAGATGATGAAAATGAAACGAATGATGAAACTGACGATGTAGCATTACTCACAACGCGTTTCAATAAATTTATAAGAAAAGGAAAATTTTCTAAAAGAAGATTCAATGATAACAAGAAAATTTCCAAAGAAACAACTTATGAGATGAAGTGGCCAAGGTATTGGACCTCACTTTTACCGAACTTACACTTTTCCATTTTAGCAAATAATTTGTGAGATCTTAGTACAGCCAATGTAGTTCGTAAATGTTGAAAATGTTCACCCCAAGATTTACTATATACGAGTATATCATCAAAAAATACAAGGATGAATTTTCACAAATAGTTTTGAAATACCTCATTCATTAGAGCTTGGAAGGAGGATGGAGCATTGGTAAGGCCAAATGGCATTACCAAAAACTCATAATGGCCATGATGCGTTCGAAAAGCCGTCTTTGTTGTGTCCTCCGGTACCACTCGAATTTGATGATACCCACTTCGCAGATCAAGCTTTGAGAATACTTTTGCTCCATTTAATTCATCCAATAATTCATTAATAACCGGAATTGGAAATCGATCCTTGATTGTGATCTTGTTAAGAGCACGATAGTCAACACACATGCGCCACGACCCATCATGATTTTTAACTAAGATTACTGGTGATGAATAAGGACTGTTGCTGTCTTTGATCACGCTAGAAGAGAGCATTTCTGTCACTAACTTTTCTATCTTAGCTTTTTGATAATATGGGAAACGATAGGGCTTGTCGCATATAGGTCCCTTTCCCTCTATCAAGGGAATTTTGTGGGCCCGTGGAGGTGGTAGGCCGTTGGGCTCTTTAAATACATCCTGGAAGGTTTCCAAAATCTGTTGTAGTTGTGGATGTGTATGTTGAAATCCAGCCTTATCCTTCTGGAGTGGGGTTCCAAGAGAGAACAATTAGAGCAGCATTCCCTTTTTACTTTTCCTTACTTCACGGTTGAATTTAAGTTCCCCAATTACCTTATGCTTTGAAATGGAAACCCCTTGAAGAACCACATCTTTACCTGTCACATTGAACCTCATCTGCAACTTTGCAAAGTCCCATAAGATGGGGCCAAGTGTACACAACCATTGCGTGCCCAACACAATATCATATCCTTCTAACGGAAGCAAGTAAAAATCCACAAAAATAGGCACTCCTTGTAAAATCAACTTCACATTAGTGCACTTACCTAGACTAGATAATTTTTCACCTGAAGCCACCACAACTTCAAATCATCCTCCATGCTCAGGTTGTAAGCCTACCTTCTTAGCAAGAACTTCACTCATAAAATTATGAGTGCTTCCTGAATCTACTAGAACAGTGGTTGATACGTGCCTAATGCCTCCCCTTACCCTAATTGTTTCTGATGCACAGGCACCTGAAATAGCATGCAGAGAAATCTTAGGTAACTCTTTGAAGTCTTCATGATCGGTTTCTCCATCATCCATAATAACGTCTCCATCTGCTTCCTCATAACAAGCTTCAGTTAAAAATAACTTCTTGCATCGATGTCCAGGAACAAACTTTTCATTGCATTTATAGCACAGCCCTCTTGCACGTCGCTCTTGTAATTCGGTTGTTGACATTCTCCGAACTGGAAGAGTAGTGTTGCTAGTGGTTATCTCCTTGTTGGGCAGGAAATTCTTCTTCAAATCTGGTGTTGAGGTAGTCCGCCGCTATGAGGCATTGCGAGCTTCGTATAAGTGAGCTAAGCCAATGGCAAATGATAAAGTTGTAGGACGCCCAGAGAGTACATCAGCCTTGATGGTGTCCTTTAGTCCGCTAATAAAACAACTGACTTGGCAGTTTTGTGGGAGGTGTCCCACCTTGGATAACAACTTCTCAAATCTGGACTAATAATCATGTACAGATCCAACTTGTTGCAACTTAGTTAACTCACCAAAAAAATCTTGGAATTGTGAAGGCCCATACCGTGCATGCAGGCCATCGCAAAACTCCTGCCAAGTCATCACACCCCCTTCTTGCTTAAGTAATTGGTACCACAACTGAGCATCTCCTTCCAAATGGAAGGATGCAAGTGCTACCCATTCTTCTTTCGGTGTCTGATGGAATTGAAAGAATTGTTCCACCCTACAAACCCAACTTGTTGTGTCTTCTTCACCATTAAAGCGTGGAAAATCCAATTTGACAAATTTTGGAGCTTAGGATTGCTGCGAACCATTTTGACGAGTTCCAATGATGTTACCAGATCGTTCCCCTTGGTTCTGGGGTGGAGCCATTGAGTTCTCCCCTTCTTCTCGCTCGAGTGGAGGCAGAACAGTTTGTGAGCTAAGATTATCGAATAGTTCTGTAATCTTCTTCAAAATCTGTTGTTGACTAGTGGTGAGAGAGCCCACTTCAATTTCCAACTTCTCCACTCTTTGATCCATGCCCTTGCTCTAATACCACAATGGTACGTACTGAGGACTCTTCCTCTTTTGTTTGCTGGAACCTATTGTGAAGCAGAGGATAATATAACCTATAACCTGTTAAAGTAAGAGAAAGTATATACTTAAGGTTGACTGAGGAACCTTGGCCTCCAATATAACACTGAGTGTTGAAAAGGAATAAAAGTCTACTTTATTCAAGATCTGCCTTATCTTATATAGGCATCCAACTCAACGTTCAGTGCCTAAAAAGAAGTTACAGTGATCTACTTCCATCTAAAAAGAAGAAGACTAGCTCTTCCCGTAATACCAGGTCTTTCCTAACAACTTGGACTCAGCTCCTTACTTTACTCCTACTAATTAGGACTTCAACTAGAGATAAACAATCCATCCAGGAATTTATTTAAAAGAGAAAAACTACTACGTAACATTTTCCCATTGGAAATCAGTCAACGACGCTTAATGTATCTAAGACTTGCAATTGGAGAATTGTAGTACACTATGTAGTATGTACCAACATAATTGAATTTAAAAAAATAAAAACCAATCATAAAAATTAAAGTGATGAATATGGATGCAGTGTCTTCTTGTGGTAGAGTGTTGGCCGCAAGAGCTTAATTATCTTGGCTGCTAGACTCCTAAAATTCCCTTTAGTTTTATCTGCGGCGCTGTTGTTTGTGTTTTTTTTTTTTGGGTAAAAGAGTCTTTGTGTTATTTTGGTTAAAGGCCGAGAAGAAGGGTATTAGATATAAAACTATTCTTGGGCCTTCACCTAAGAACTTTAGTTTTTGGGTTGAAGTAGTTCTTGACATGTATCAGAGCCTCTTTAATTAACTAGTCCCCCCACTTTCCTAATTAAATTAAATTAGGAATTTCTGGACCTTCACTTAATAGCATATGCTTTTGGGTGAGATGGTTTCTTAGCAAAGAGAAAGCTTTCTTCTTTTTTTTTTTTTTTATGCACATGTCTATATTTAGTCTACTGTTGGTGGAAACAGAAGTTCATTGACTGTGAAACAAATAATTTCTCATTATTCAATGACCAAAAGAAGAAGATAACAGTTAATCAAAAAAATCAAACCAAACTACGAGTGAGTCACTTCTTAAAATTTGGTGTACGTGCATATGAATTTGAAATGTAAATGCTCTATGTCAAACATTAAGAATATAAATAAATCTAGTGCAGAGGTTGCATAATTATTGGAATATATAATTGAAGATTGCAGAAGTTTATTCTGCAAAAATAAAAATTACGAAGAGCAAGAATAGGCCACAAAAGAAAGGAATAATCTAAAATTATTAAATAGCCATTATATATATAGTTTCATAGCACATAGTTTTTCTTCACATCCTAAAGAATAGAGAGTTGAGAAGGTTGCAACAGAGAATTCAAGAGTGCAGTCCGTGAGGATTTTTGTGGGAGTTTTGCATTGTAATCATTGAGTCGATCAGAGTTATCAAGGCAAGTATCTTCCCTATAATCCCTTCCATTACAGGTTCTTGTGAGTACACTTCCATATTATTCAATAGCTTCGTTAAGTTTTAGTTTTGCATTAGTAAACAAATATGTTTATATATCTATATATATATGTATGCGTATAACATTGAAGTCATGAGCAAGTATCTATCCCAGTAAACCATTCTTATGGGATCATGTTTCAAATTAATCTCAGTTTCAGTAACTCTTTATTTGAGTTTTTAGATTGATCAGACAATATGTTTTTATATATATTCATGCAGTATATCAATGTACTGTGAGTTTTGATAAGTTATGCATAATTTTTCTCGCAAGCGTTTCCTTTCTCGGTATGATTGTTAATTCATCTTGATATTATTCTATATCGATTGGGATTGTTTTCCCAAGATTTCTTTTGGAATGGTGTAGTAATATTAAGCTTAGATTCAAGATGCAGTCTCTGTTACTGTAAGTTTGTTCTTATAATGTTTCAGACATTCAAATGAGTTTTGTGTCATTCAAATGAGTTTTGGTGTTATTCGAATGAGTTCTTAGTATTATCGTATCATTCGAATGTGTTCTTGAGATTTTAGGTGTGTCATTTGAATGAGCTTTCTTGTTATTCGAATGAGTCCATGAAAGATTCGAGTAACCCTTTACTTTGTATCATTGATTAGCCATCAATTTTGTAAAATTTTTATTATAATTTCACCCTTATTTTGATCTTAAAATGGTTTAAATTGAATATTATTATGCATTTTGTGATTGTGTGCAAGTTTAAAACTATTAATATAAAAATATATATAAAATATAAAAAATATATATATAATATAATATATATAATATATGGATTCCAAGCCCAAGCTCAAGCCCAACACAAGGAGGCCCAAGCCCAACACAATAAGGGCCCAAGCCCAAACTCAAGTCCAACACAAGGAAGGCCCAAGCCCAAACCCAAGCCCAACACAATGAAGGCCCAAGCCCAAAAACATGAAAAGCCCAAGTCCCACAAATTGATAACATCATTGCTTACATCATGGGTTGGAGTGACATCATTGTTTATATCATTGGTTGGAGTGACATCATCGCTTACATTATGAGTTGGAATTACATCATCGCTTACATCATTAATTAGATATTTTGTATTATTAAATTATATAATTGAATAGTTCCCATTACATTTTCTAGCCTATAAATAGAGCACTTAGGGTGCATTTGTAAGAATTGGATTTTCTTATAATGAAAGGATAGTTGTGATCTTTAGATTTCTCTCTTAAATTTTCAACTTTAGTTTCTATATAGTTTTGTTCTTAGAATTTCTCTTTTAAATCTTTAACCTTTGTTTCCATATAGTTGTATTATGTTATTCATATTGTCTTTTTATTAGATACCGCCTATATGTTCGGTTAAAAAAATAGTCTTTCAATTATTGTCTTTTCATTATATACCGCCTATATGGTCGGTTAAAAAATAGTCTTTCAGTTATTGTCTTTTCATTATATACCGCCTATATGGTCGGTTAAAAAATAGTCTTTCAGTTATTGTCTTTTCATTATATACCGCCTATATGGTCGGTTAAAAAATAGTCTTTTAAATACTGTCTTTTAATTCCCATCATTTAAATTCCTGCCAATTTATTTTAAAATGAAGATGAGTAGCTAAATCCATTCTTGGGTTAAGGCAAGGACAGTGTCCAACACCAATGATTCCCAAAGAAAGCTGCGCTTAAAATATGTAATATTAATCTGATTCAATTTGAGTAGTGTGCGTATAGTGTATCTTTAAGTTTGGGTTGGAGCATAAGTATAACTTAGAATTTTCATGCCACGTATGGAGATTGCTAGATCTGGAAATGTTTTCATACCCAAGCCTAAATGATTAATCTATATCTATAAATTCTGTCTATGGAATATAGTTCAATTTATGGTAATTGCTTAACTTAGAATTTTCATGCCATGTATGGATATTGCTTAAACAAGAATTACCATTATCTTGAACTAAATTTACTAACAGAGCTGTAAAACTTAATTCAGATGAATATTGCTGATCTTTTCTATCAAATTGGGAATTAATTGGTTTTGACAGTGAAATTATCTTGACCCAAGCTACTTAAATTCAGTATTAGTTAAGCTTTAATTATTGTCTTTAGATCATCTTTATTACCTCCTAAAATCAAATATTGTGTGATCTTTATTTTCATCCATAAATAATCTCTCTGTGAATCGACTCGGACTCACTGAAATATAAATTTAAAATTGTACTGCACGTACACTCGCACACTGGCGAGTATAATCGCCCTACACCTGCTTTAATAAAAGGATTAATGTATGATAAATTTAGTTGTAGTTTTGATAAATAAATGTGTAGGGTAGTGTAGTAGTCAGTTTTTGGCGCCGTTGCTGGGGAGATTAAATTTGGTTGAATTTTGTTATTGTTTTATAGTTTAAAAAAAAATAAAAAAATAATAATTAAAAAAATTATTTTCAAAATATATATATAAAATATATATTTGAAAAAAAAACTAAAAAATAATAAAATAATAAAATAATAAAAAATATAAATTTAAAATTAAATAAAAAATAATAATAAAAAAAATATTTAGATAACTTTTAGTTACTAAAAAGTGCAAGAGACTACGGTCATGTATGATTATTGAAACATTAATTGATTCATTAACATCATTATCTACCGTTGAATTGTCATTTCTATATTCTCTATGTCTCAGTATTTCAGCATGTCTGTGACTTCTAATACATTTGGTCATCCTAATCCCAGTGAGGGGAAGTTTTCTTTTAACCAGAGTCAGAGGGAGAATTCTTATCTGTCGGGCTATGACCCAGATCTTTACACTGATTACCCCAATTCCTATGACTGTTGGAATTATCCTTGGAACAATGACTTTGTTTTCCAATCTCATGAACTTTTTCCTCCACCACTTCACCAATTTGAGTTAGAACAAGGGGTTAGATCTGATGCTTATCAACCTCAGGATTAAAAATTTTTAGAGGACACCTTTCAGGAGTTTATGCAAGGTCAAATGAGTTTTAATGCACAAGTGGTCGAACATCAAGAACAAACCACTAGGGCCATAGGTGACATTTTAGAACAATTGACCGAATTTACACAGACCTTGAGCGTGAGTGAACCTAACGAGTTTCCAAACCAACCTAATCAAAATTCCGTAGATCAATGTCTTGGGGAGGAATCGTCATTCAATACACCCATAAGTCAAGAGTCGGTCCAATCTACACCCATCCCTAGGCATGATGAGCCAATTAAGAGACTTGATGACCCTAGGATGGTACGAGCAATCATAGAATAAAAAATGGGCCAAAATGATGTGAGAAAAGAAGAAGCCTGGGAGAAAGAAGAGGATAAAACCCAAGAGCCCAAATGTGAAGATACCATGGGCCTAGTCAAACTTGAGCCTAAATTTATTTCTTTTGGGCTAATCTATATTATTGGGGATCAAATTAAACCAGACATGTGTGAGTTGTTTCTGCGAACTGATGTGTCGTACTTTGATGTAATAAAACCAACACCCCTGGATGACATATTTTCAAAATATGTATGTGCATTTATGAGAAAAATTAATTTACATAATTTTGAAAATAATTTTAAAAATGGTGTAATGAATGAGAATTATTATACGATTAGGTGGGCAATCACTCATTTGATCCTTAACTGGAAGAAAAGAAAAAAATTCTAAAAAAAAAAATTAAAAATATATAATAAAATAAAACTTGTTTTTTTTTAAAAATAAAAATAATAAAAATATATATATATATACAAAAAAATAAAATAAAATAAAATAAAGAAAAGAGGGAGACAGTCTTGACGCCAAAGGCAACCACTTTTCTCGGGCAGTGCAATCACACTGTCCTATAAAGAAAAGGATGCACTACCTTATAAAGAAAAATGACACACTACCCTATAAAGAAAAAGAGATGCCAAGCGTTGAAAAAGAAACGCCGAAAGTTGAAAAAATGAGACATCAGACGTGACCCTGCACTCGTGGCATGCCTCGAGCCAAGTGTGGTTGTTGGAATGGTGACTTCCACAGCCCTATAAGAGACCCCGTATCTGCATGAGGCAAGCCACATTTCTTCGAGCTCGGTCTTCTCTCCTTTGTGTTGTTCTCCGATCAGGTACTCTCTTTCCTTTTGTAAGATTCATAATTTTGTTTTACTTTTCTCTTACTATAATTGTCTTTCTTTTAAAAAAAAAATGGATCTTCAGCTCTCGAAAATTCGTAAGTACTATCCATCTCTCCCACAAAATGATTTGAAAAAGATTTATGCCACTAGGTGTGAAAGACTTAGGATGTTAATGTATAAAAATATCCCTGAGGATATTCGCTGGTTGATTGAAGCAAAAGTTCGATTTCTTGGCGAAACTTCATATAGTTTTAAGCACTTTCCAGGATTGGGAAAGAATAGTTTTTCGAAAAAAAAGAGGAGCGAAAAGATTAAATGGTTGTCACAAGTGTGCTCGTTGGACCTGTAACACTCGATGTAAATCAGTGGGGTTTACGTCCATAAATCGAGAAGATAAAATTAGTTTCATAAAGGATGGACTGAGTAAGGAGTCTTTGGATGATATCTGATTGACTCTTGAGACGCATCTGTAACGACCCATTAGAGGGTCTAGTATTTATTCAAGAATTATTTTATTAATTGTTGAGGTATTTAATTAAGAGAAATTTCCATTTAATTTTAATGTGAAAATTTAGAGATTTTAATTGAGAAAATAGCCTTTAAATAGTGTTTAATTCTTTCTAAATTATAGGAATTAAAATAAGGACATATTGGTCATTTAAGAGGTTCTTATCAGAACTTAAGTAATTAATTAGAGTTGTTTTTCTTAAGGGATTGAGGTTTCCGAGCGTGAGAAGGTTTTGGGTTTGTGAAGTCTCCTAGTTATAATAGGAGAATGAGTTAAGGCGTTAGGGCTTCTCAGATCAGTATATATATAGTTTCATGAAGCCACAAATTTTTACACGCCGCGGAAAGAGAAGAAGTTGAGAAGAACAATGGGTGCGAGTTTGCATAGGAAATTTTCATTAGAAGTAGTCGATTCGATCGATCAGAGAGTTTAAAAGGCAAGTATCCTATCTGTAATTCCTTCCATTACAGATTCAAGTTCGTTCATTCTCAGTTGTTCAGTTCGTCATTGCGTTCATATTCATATCAGTTTCAGTTTCAGCTCAGTTTATGAGTTGCTCACCTGGTGGCAACCAGGGGGCTAGGGTCTTTTCCCACAGTATGTGCTTACAGTTTTTATGTATGCAGGTTTCAGATCAGACAGGTATGTATTATTAGATTATGTGGGCCCATGAGCCAAAGTTGCATACGTGCATTTAGTTTACAGTTTATGTGCATTACATTGTTATGAATGCAATCAGACAGTGATTATACAGTACAAGTTCAGTAAATATTTTATCAGTATCGATATTCTCCGATTCAGCTTCAGTATTCTTTCCAGCTTATTACTTGCTGAGCTTTTGTAGCTCACCTTATACTCTTCCCCCTCCAGGTTCTAGCAGGAGAGTACCAGATATGGGGCCTAGCAGCAGTGGTTTATAGTGTGTGTACGTGGAGCCGCTCAAGATAAAAGATGTCTGGGAGTTGTTAGTTTTTAGTGTCTTGTCAGTTTAGATTTATTTTATATTTCAGTTGAGGGATTGTCCCTTAGACAGAGTTTGTACTTTTTAATCTATATTGACTCAGAGTTTTTATTCCAGTTGATCGAGATGTTCAATCATGGTATCAGATTTCAGATTATCAGTTAGTTTATTTTATTTTTCCCGTAGCACCTCTTCTCGGGCAGTTCTAGGAGAGGGGGTGTTACAGTATTGGTATCAGAGCGGTGTTTTGAGGAGTCTCCCGTACACACATAGGATGTTGGGTAGAGTTAGGACTTGTGTCCGTCAGCTAGATATGTTAGCCCAATTAGCAGTATTCTAAGCCTCAGTGGTGATGCAAAAAGATGAGTAATAGAGGTGGACGACCCTCTACTCACAGTTAGGCTAGATGAGGTTCTAGTATTCACACCAGGCTTACCAGGAGAGTTTAGTCGCGATCTACGACAGGGAATAGTGGAGATGCGAGGTATGCTAGCAAGATTGATGAGGGTGATAGATACCCTAGTTACTATTCAGGTAAGGGAATCACAAATTCCCTAAGAAGTAGGAGGTAGTAAAGGCGATAAGTCAGTCGCCCCAATAACTCTAGTTGTAGAGGCAAATTCAGGGGAGTCAGCCATTAAAGGATTTCATGGCCTTCTGATCACCAGCGTTCCAGGGAGGTACAGATGCAGTAGCGGTTGAGAATTGGATGCTATCGATAGAGAAGCATATCTGAGCTATTGGTTGTGCAGAAGACCGGCGAGTACGACTTAGCAAATTCTTATTTAGAGGCGATGCCAAGAGATGGTGGGAGACTACCGCCAGAGGTTTGGTAATCGAGAGCCCACATTGGTCGAATTTCAGCAAGTATTAAATGACGCTCATTGCCCAGCATGGGTCAAGAATCAGAAAGTTTTTGAGGTCGTTGAGTTGGTGTAAGGTACCAAGACAATGGCCTAATGTGAGGCAAAGTTTACAGCCTTGACTAGATAGGCCTTAGAGTTGGTGTCCATTGAAGCTAAGAAGGATGCTAAATTTCAGAGAGGATTGCATGCTAATATTTGCCACGCTTTTGGAGGAGCTTAGAGTGTGGATTATACCACGGTAGTTCAATAGGGATATGCTATCAAGAGAGATGTTTGAGAATTGTGAGATCGAGGTACATGATAAGAAGCTATTTGGAGACTTAGAAATTCTTGATGTTAGGGATTTTAATTTGAACCTTGGCATGGATTTGTTGTCACAACATTATGCAAGAGTTGACCGTCGATGGAAGATTATAGACTTTGATCTACCTCGATAGCCGGTTCAGATATATAGAGGAGTCAAGCCTATTGCTACGATTCCTATGACCTCAGTGATGGAAGTAGAGAAGCTGTTGTGTGATAGATGCTAAGCTTACCTAGCCTTTGTTACCTCAGATGAGAGAAGCAAGAAGAAGTTGTTTGGGTGTCAGTAGTATGAGATTTCTCAAATGTTTTCCTTGATGAATTACCAGGATTACCTCCCCATAAAGGAGTAGAGTTTATTATTGAGTTATTGTCTAGTATACAGCCTATTTCTAAAGCTCCATATCGAATGACACCTGATAAGCTAAAGGAGTTGAAAGCCCAGTTAGAAGAACTAATAGAGAAAGAGTTTTATCCAACCCAGTTCATGCCTATGGGGTGCACCAGAATGGTTTGTGAGAAAGAAAGATGAATCTTTGAGTTTGTGCATAGATTATTGCAAGTTGAATCAAGTGACAGTGAAGAACAAGTATCCTTTACCTTGAGTGGATGATTTATTAGACCAGTTACGATCAAAGATAGATTTGAGATAGAGATACCACCAGGTGCGAGTTAGAGATGATGATTTCAGAAGACTGCTTTCAGGGCTCGCTATGGACACTATGAGTTTGTGGTAATGCCATTTGGATTAATGAATGCTCTAGCTATTTTCATGGATTTGATGAATTGAGTTCTACGTGAGTACCTAGATTGGTTCATTATTGTCTTCATAGATGATATTCTAGTTACTCACCCAGTGTAGAGGAAAATATGAAGCATCTTACTATGGTATTGCAAAGGCTTAGAGATAAGCAATTATATGTCAAGTTTAGTAAGTGTGAGTTATGGCTCACTCAGATTGGATTTCTAGGCCATGTGGTGTTTGGAGATGACATTTCAGTAGATCTAGACAAGACTAAAGCAACTATGGATTAGCCAAGGCCAACGATAATGGTAGAGATACGTAGTTTTATGGGACTTACAGGCTATTATAGGCGATTCATTGAGGGAATTGTTCGTTTATTTTCCCCTATGACTAAGATAACAAGAAAAGGAGAGAAGATCGAATAGAATGATGCGTGTGAACGTGCCTTCCAAGAATTAAAGATGAAGTTGACTAGTGCACCAGTTTTAGCCATACCAAGAAGTGGAGAGAAATATTCCATTTACAGTAATGTTTCCCATTCAGGTTTGGGTTGCATAATGATGAAATAAGGTTGAGTTAATGTTTATGTTTCAAGATAATTGAAGAACCCGAGGTGAACTACCCTACTCATGATTTAGAGTTGACAGTAGTAGTACTTGTGTTAAGGATATGGAGACACTATTTATATGGTGAGAAGGTTGAGATTTATATAGATCATAAGAGTGTGCATTATCTCTTATCCCAGAAAGAATTGAACAAGAGGCAAAGAGTTTGGGTCGAGTTATTTAAGAACTTCGACTATGAGATTCTATATCATCTAGGAAAGGCTAAAGTAGTAGCCGATGTTTTGAGTTGGTGAGGAGCTTCTATAGCTACGATGATGGTTCAAGAATGAAAGTTATTAGAGCAATTAAGTGTTTTCTCCATTTCAGCCCTAGAGGATAGATCAGTGATGAGTTGCGCTTGTATGAGGGTGTAACTCGAGTTATTTGATTTAATTAAGAACCAGCAATCAAAAGATGAAAAGTTGGCTCGAATTTTGGCAGATATCCAGAAATGTTCTCCTTTGGGATATACTCTACGGAGTGATGGTATACTCTTGTTTCAGGGACGCATTTGTATACCCGGTGATGGAAATCTTAAGCAAGAGATTTTAAATGAAGCACATAGGAGTCGTTATACTATCCATCCAGGTGTTGCGAAGATGCACCACGACCTAAAGCGTCAGTATTGGTGGAGTGGTATGAAGAAAGATGTAGCCAATTATATTTCACAGTGTTCAATATGCCAGTAAGTTAAAGCAGAACATCAGAAATCCGCAGGTTTATTACTTCCATTACCTATTCCGGAGTGGAAGTGGGATAATATAGCCATGGATTTTGTGATGGGTTTACCCGGGATTACTAGAGGCTATGGTGCTATATGGGTGATTGTTGATCATTTGACTAAATCAGCCTATTTTCTGCCTATTAAGAAGACTTGCCCATTGAATAGATTTGCAAGAATTTATATTGAGGAGATCATGAAATTACACGATGTTCCATCCAGCATTATATTAGATCGAGATCTTAGTTTCACTTCTCATTTTTGGGGAGCTTTGCATGATGCATTAGGATCTCAGTTAAAGTTTAATATAACATTTCGTCCATAGACAGATGATCAATCAGAAAGGACTATTAGGACTCTCGAGAAAATGTTGAGAGCTTTTGTTTTAGACTCCCAAGGTAATTAGGATGAGTATCTACCTTTGGTAGAATTTGCTTATAATAGTTTCTATTCAAGTGTCAGAATTTTTGTATGAGGCTTTGTATGGGCGACCATGTTGATCATCGATATTTTGAAAGAAATTGGTGATAAGACTTTATTAGGTCTTGGAAATTGTTGAGCAGATGACAAAAAAAGATTTGAGTGATTAAAGCTAGAATGAAAACAACCCAAGACAGAAAGAAGAGCTATGCAGACAAGTGACGATGAGACCTCGAGTTTGAGGTAGGTGACCATGTTTGGTTGCGAGTCATGCCTATTAAAGGAGTTCGAAGATTTGGAGTAACAGGGAAGCTTAGTCCCCGTTACATTGGTCCATTTGAGATTTTGGAGACAAATAGGGACTTTGGCATATGATTTAGCTTTGCCACCTCAGTTGTCACATGTTCATAATGTGTTTCACATTTCAATGTTGAGAAAGTATGTGCCAGATCCTCAACATGTGATTGATTTTTAGAATCTTAAAGTTAGAGAAGACGTGTCTTATGAAGAGATGCCTATCAGTATTTTAGAGTAAAAGGAAAAGATTTTGAGGAATCGATCAATTCCTCTCATGACAGTGCAAGGGTAGCGACACTTGTCAGAAGAGGTAATGTGAAAAATTAGAACAAGAAATGAGGCGTCTTTACCCCTCATTTGAATAACCAGATACGAATTTGGAGGACCAAATTCTTTTAAGGAGGGGAGAAATTGTAACGACCCATTAGAGGGTCTAGTATTTATTCAAGAATTATTTTATTAATTGTTGAGGTATTTAATTAAGAGAAATTTCGATTTAATTTTAATGTGAAAATTTAGAGATTTTAATTGAGAAAATAGCCTTTAAATAGTGTTTAATTCTTTCTAAATTATAGGAATTAAAATAAGGACATATTGGTCATTTAAGAGGTTCTTATCAGAACTTAAGTAATTAATTAGAGTTGTTTTTCTTAAGGGATTGAGGTTTCCGAGCGTGAGAAGGTTTTGGGTTTGTGAAGTCTCCTAGTTATAATAGGAGAATGAGTTAAGGCGTTAGGGCTTCTCAGATCAGTATATATATAGTTTCATGAAGCCACAAATGTTTACACGCCGCGGAAAGAGAAGAAGTTGAGAAGAACAATGGGTGCGAGTTTGCATAGGAAATTTTCATTAGAAGTAGTTGATTCGATCGATCAGAGAGTTTAAAAGGCAAGTATCCTATCTGTAATTCCTTTCATTACAGATTCAAGTTCGTTCATTCTCAGTTGTTCAGTTCGTCATTGCGTTCATATTCATATCAGTTTCAGTTTCAGCTCAGTTTATGAGTTGCTCACCTGGTGGCAACCAGGGGACTAGGGGCTTTTCCCACAGTATGTGCTTACAGGTTTCAAATCAGACAGGTATGTATTATCAGATTATGTGGGCCCATGAGCCAAAGTTGCATACGAGCATTTAGTTTACAGTTTATGTGCATTACATTGTTATGAATGCAATCAGACAGTGATTATACAGTACAAGTTCAGTAAATATTTTATCAGTATCGATATTCTCCGATTCAGCTTCAGTATTCTTTCCAGCTTATTACTTGCTGAGCTTTTGTAGCTCACCTTGTACTCTTCCCCCTCCAGGTTCTAGCAGGAGAGTACCAGATATGGGGCCTAGCAGCAGTGGTTTATAGTGTGTGTACGTGGAGCTGCTCAAGATAAAAGATGTCTGGGAGTTGTTAGTTTTTAGTGTCTTGTCAATTTAGATTTATTTTATATTTCAGTTGAGGGATTGTCCCTTAGACAGAGTTTGTACTTTTTAATCTATATTGACTCAGAGTTTTTATTCCAGTTGATCGAGATGTTCAATCATGGTATCAGATTTCAGATTATCAGTTAGTTTATTTTATTTTTCCCGTAGCACCTCTTCTCGGGCAGTTCTAGGAGAGGGGGTGTTACAGCATCTGTGTGGAATAGTGCAACGAGAAATTCTTGCTTTATGGACCCAGTTTAGAAGTGACCACCAACGCCATAGTCTTGGGAATCTGACTATAATTGACCCTGTTTGCCAATCTATAAGAAAATTGGATAGGAAGTCTATCCCCACTTCATAGAAGGTGTTTAAGCTGTTTCTGGACGTAAAACCAGAGGAAGATGTGAGCCACAATCACAACTACTTGTATATACGCATGATTTTTGTTTATGTTTATTGTTGAATTTCTATGTAGTTACTTTTGATTGCCAAAGTTCTTTAACCAGTTCTACTTTCAGGGCATACATAAAGAACTAATATAAATGGAAGGCCAGTCAATTCGTCGAATCAATACCATATGTGTACTATGTGGCTCTCAACTTGGGAGTGATATTTGTTACACACTTGCAGCAAGCGAACTTGGCTTAAAATTGGGAGAAAGAAAAATTAATTTGGTCTATGGAGGGGGAAGTCGTGGATTGAATGGATGTGTTTCACAGGCTGCACATCTTGGACAATCATATGTGGTAGGTGTTATGCCTATCCCTTTGGCTGATCCACAGATTTCTGGGTATACACAAGGTCAACTTATAAGAACGACTTCTATGTCTGAGCGCATGGCTTGTAAGATTTATCAGTCAGACGCCTTCATTGCTTTACCAGGAGGTTTTGGTACACTTGAAAAAATCTTTTGTATAATCTCCTGGGCCAAAAGCAATCTCCATACCAAACCCATTGGACTTTTAAACGTTAACCATTTTTTTTGATGGGTTGCTATCTTTTCTTGATCAGGCTGTGGAACAAAAATTTATTTCTCTTTCAACAAGAAAGATTCTCATTTTCGCATCTACCATTGAGGAACTGCTAGAGAAATTACAAGTTTATGTTCCACAACATGATCCTTACGAGTCTCAGATAGACTGGTCTAAGGCAATTGGAAGCATGCGCAAAAAAAGGTCCGATTAATTTAGATTTATCCCTATGAGGAGAGCAAGTCTATGATAACATGGCTGAGTAAGGAGTACTTTTCTGTACTCTTGAGACGCGTCTGTTTATTTTGACTTGCAGGAATTTATTTTATGTTTTGTTTAAAAAAATTATGGAATGTTGTTAGGCAAGTCTATGATAAGATGGCTGAGTAAGGAGTACTTTTTGTACTCTTGAGACACATTTCTTTATTATATGACTTGCATGAATTTTTCTTATTTCAGTGTGAAAAGAAAAATAAAAAAAAATAAAAAATATATGTAGAATATTCTCATTTGTTTGTTGAAGATTGAGCAGTTCACAGTAAATTTACAGACTTGTGGAGTTACAGGTATTCCTAACAACCCTATTTTATTACTGTAATTCAAGTTGGGGGGAGGTAAGGTATATTTTGGTCCATGTTTAACTGTGAATTTACAACTGCATGCTTGTAGTTTTGTGTGAATTATTTACTTTTATCTAATCCTATTAAAAATTAAAAAAATGTGTGTGCTTTAAATAATGCTATCCCTAAAGTTTTGGAATTATACACTGATAGCCAGTTGAATTTGCAATATGAATCATGAATGCATTAATTTCTTATTTGAAAACGTATATGTATGGAATTAGAATAGGTGATTTGCATGCATCAGGTGTTCAATAATTAGAAATTGGTTTATCGGTCATAAAGTCAAAGGCAATGATAATTAGCTGATTAGCACACTGCATGATCCCTCAACAAAGGTGGAGATTATTACCCGAGTGAGTGTTTGAGCCTAATAATCGTTAATTCTGAGTGAAATAACACTTACTCTCAATGCGCTTTATTGTCTATCTCATATTTTCAATAGCTTCAAAACATCAATTTGCTTTGAATGTCTAGTATGATAGTGGATGAATTTGGCTGGTTTCAAACTCTGAATTAGTTGACTGAGTAATATTGTTTTGTAGAAGTATGATAGGGGGATCAATTTCTTTCAATTTGGGCCTATTAACCTTTTTTTTTCTTTACATTAACCTCCATTGCTAGCCCATTTGAGCTGTTCTTAGCACAATTTCTTTTCTTACCATCATTTAAACTGTAACCACATGAAGTCTGTCCAAACCTGGTGTGTTTTTAGGAAGCCAAAAAAAAAAAAAAAGAAAGGAAAAAAAAAAAGAAAGTTCTCTTATTTATTCAGCATAAGTGTTTCAAAATAAATGCTGAAGAAAACATTATATCCAGTTTGAGATTAGTGTCAAAAAAAAAAAAAAAAAGAAAAAAAAAATCCCGACACGCCCTTTGCACATTTTACCCTTTTCTTTAACAACCAGTATTAACCTCATAGCCCCATTATAACCTGGTCTGGTCCCTCTTGATGCTATAAATCATGTGATCTTAGGATTCAAGTTCAGAGTAGGGAATTATGTTTAAATTCAGAAGTTATTTATCTATGGCATTATTCCAGTCATGAAGCTATGTCAATTTTCCTGTTCTTTCATGAAAATACGTTCTTTGTATTAGGGATGACACTGAGTTTGAACTTGTTTTACATTTACTCTTAAAACGGTGCACCCCCTTGGGTGTATACCTGAGGAATCATTTTTTTTATTGGAGGAAAAATCCATAATAAGGTTTGAAGTCGGAACTTCGAGGGAGTAAGGTAGAATGATGGTCATCCTAATTGCCATTCCTAAAATTGTATGACCTTTGACCGAAATCTAATTTAGAATATTCAACTGTATGATAGATAACTTGTTTTGTTCTATGCATTTTGGTTTTGAATTTGAAATTTTTATATTCATGTGATTATTGTGAATAAATCTGGCCAGTGTAAAGTTTAATTGCTATGGGACTAGCAATGTTTAAGTTGGGGGGGTGTGATTAGCGATCAATTTTGTAAAATTTTTATTATAATTTCACCCTTATTTTGATCTTAAAATGGTTTAAATTGAATATTATTATGCATTTTGTGATTATGTGCAAGTTTAAAAATATTAATATAAAAATATATATAAAATATAAAAAATATATATATAATATAATATATATAATATATGGATTCCAAGCCCAAGCTCAAGCCCAACACAAGGAAGGCCCAAGCCCAACACAATGAGGGCTCAAGCCCAAACTCAAGTCCAACACAAGGAAGGCCCAAGCCCAACACAATGAGGGCCCAAGCCCAAACCCAAGCCCAACATAATGAAGGCCCAAGCCCAAAAACATGAAAAGCCCAAGTCCCACAAATTGATGACATCATCGCTTACATCATGGGTTGGAGTGACATCATTGCTTACATCATGGGTTGGAGTGACATCATCGCTTACATCATGAGTTGGAATTACATCATCGCTTACATCATTAATTAGATATTTTGTATTATTAAATTATATAATTGAATAGTTTCCATTACATTTTCTAGCCTATAAATAGAGCACTTAGGGTGCATTTGTAAGAATTGGATTTTCTTATAATGAAAGGATAGTTGTGATCTTTAGATTTCTCTCTTAAATTTTCAACTTTAGTTTCTATATAGTTTTGTTCTTAGAATTTCTCTCTTAAATCTTTAACCTTTATTTCCATATAGTTGTATTACGTTATTCATATTGTCTTTTTATTATATACCGCCTATATGGTCGGTTAAAAAAATAGTCTTTCAATTATTGTCTTTTCATTATATACCGCCTATATGGTCGGTTAAAAAATAGTCTTTCAATTATTGTCTTTTCATTATATACCGCCTATATGGTCGGTTAAAAAATAGTCTTTCAGTTATTGTCTTTTAATTATATACCGCCTATATGGTCGGTTAAAAAATAATCTTTTAAATACTGTCTTTTAATTCCCATCATTTAAATTCCTGCCAATTTATTTTAAAATGAAGATGAGTAGCTAAATTCATTCTTGGGTTAAGGCAAGGACAGTGTCCAACACCAATGATTTCCAAAGAAAGCTGCGCTTAAAATATGTAATATTAATCTGATTCAATTTGAGCAGTGTGCGTATAGTGTATCTTTAAGTTTGGATTGGAGCATAAGCCTAACTTAGAATTTTCATGCCACGTATGGAGATTGCTAGATCTGGAAATGTTTTCATACCCAAGCCTAAATGATTAATCTATATCTATAAATTCTGTCTATGGAATATAGTTTAATTTATGGTAATTGCTTAACTTAGAATTTTCATGCCATGTATGGATATTGCTTAAACAAGAATTACCATTATCTTGAACTAAATTTACTAACAGAGCTGTAAAACTTAATTCAGATGAATATTGCTGATCTTTTCTATCAAATTGGGAATTAATTGGTTTTGACAATGAAATTATCTTGACCCAAGCTACTTAAATTCAGTATTAGTTAAGCTTTAATTATTGTCTTTAGATCATTTTAATTACCTCCTAAAATCAAATATTGTGTGATCTTTATTTTCATCCATAAATAATCTCCCTGTGAATCGACTCGGACTCACCGAAATATAAATTTAAAATTGTACTACACGCACACTCGCACACTGGCGAGTATAATCGCCCTGCACCTGCTTTAATAAGAGGATTAACGTATGATAAATTTTGTTGTAGTTTTGATAAACAAATGTGCAGGGTAGTGTAGCAGTCAATCATCTAGCATTCGAATGAGTTCCTTGTCATTCAAATGACCCGTGTGTATTCTATTCACTTATTCGAATGGGGTATTGTTGCATTCGAATGTGTTACCTTCTACTTGTTCAAATGTTTGAAAATTGAAAAATTCATTCGAATTAATTTGTGAGTCATTCGAATGGGACTAGTGTGCAAGTCACTCACACTAAATTTTTCATACATTACTTTCCCTTTGGTAATCAATATTCAAGAAACTCCAAAGTTAAGCATGCTCAGGTGGGAGTAGTATCAAGATGGGTGACCTGTGAGGGCCTCTGCCTAAAGATCCCGGAGGCTCGTGAGCCCCAAGTAGAAGTCTCAAGAGAAGGGTAAAGCGACGCCAAAAAAACTTCAGCCAAAATGGCATGCAAAATGAAAAGTCTAAAAGTACTATGGAAGCATGGTATATGCATACATACAAACAAAAAGATAAGGGGATGGTTAACACAGGGCACACCCCTGAACAAAAACCTGGGCACATGATCACGACATCAAAAACTAAGCTGGTAGCCTCTGATACCCTAGAACCACAAAAACTCCCCAAGACTAACGACTGGGACTACCCTGTACCACCGAATACCCATGCACTCATACACTGCTGCTCTAACCCTCAGTCTTTGCCTTCCCTTTACTTGGAATGATGTAAAGTAAGGGTGAGTCACAAAACTAAGCAAGCATATAGAGGAAATATGATAAAGATGGAAATAAATCCCCTCACACAGAGTACAACCCATCAAATGTCATAATGGAAGTCAAAATGCCATGCCATACCATGCTTTCAATACTCAACCATCAACTCAAATAAATAAACCAATGCACATAATGATAGTCCTTGGGGCCCACATAATAAATGCACAACCTAGTATCCAAGTCCGCATACAAACCTGCCGCAACCATGAACTGGCTTGCATAAATCATATGAGCTTTAGGCCCTGGCTAGTAAAGATATATGAGCCCACGACCCTAGCTAGCGAAGATATATATATATATAGTCTCATAGTCATGCAATGCAACAAGTAACAGATGCAATGGTGAAGCGTAGTGAGTAGTAAGGTGATACATCGGTCCCCATAAACTGGGCATCAGACCATGCTCTGCCCACATAGGAATACACATACAATGCAGTGCCTGTGCACCTAGGCAGTCTAATATGATCATGTCCAGACATACTCAGCTTATGTATTCCCCTAATGATGTAAACCCAATCCTATGCAATGTCATGCCATGCAATATACCACATATTGACAGAGCCGGTAAATAGTGACCAGGCACCGGTCAACCATCTATGACTAGGAACAACCAGTCGATAGTTGTCTTTGACCCAATCGACGGTTTGCTCTACTATCACTAAGTGGTCAACACGCCACCTCACTAGTTAACAGCTTATGCCTCCCGTTATCGAGCTCATGTTTCTCGTTACCAAGACTCACACACTTACGAGAAACCATAACCACAACCAAATCCAATCAATCTTTAGGAACCTAGCTCCGAATAAGGTTTGACATCATTCCCAAAGAAATAGGGGTGATACAATACCCCGTAGGCACAGAACAAATAAAATCTCAACGAGTTTCATATTTAATTTAAATTAATTCAAACTAATAAAATCCTCAATTCGTATACTTATTACACAGAACTAAATTGAATTAAGGAAAGACATGGAATTCATAAAACGGAAGAAGCTCACAAAGGAAGTAAGAAGCTTGCCTTCTGTTAACGGATTTCAATATTTTTACGCCCACACGCCACTAAATTAATACATGCTGCAAAATAATATAACTTCCCAAAATTAACAAAATCGCACATAATAATAAATTCTAACTGTACATAATCATTAATATATGCTTCTCTACTTATCTGGCTAATTAAACCTCGATTATGTTAGATCTATGTAATAATCAATATGTCCCAAGAGGGGGGGTGAATTGGGATTTGGGAGTTTTTAATGTCTCTTGATAAATTTTAATCAGATAGAGTACAAGATTTCTAAACCTAAAGGAGAGAGTTTCGAAACTGGCCTTTCTGCTTAGTATGTTTCGAAACACATGAGAGTATGTTTCGAAACTTTACTTACTGGGTAACAAGTTTCGAAACTAACTGTAATAGGTTTCAAAACTTTGTTCACTGATTTGCTGATACTGAAACTTTTCTTGTTTTTGAAAAACGATTCTTTTGACAACTTAAGTAAACCAAATGAGCTAATGAAAAATGATTAAGACTTGAACACACGAGATTTATAGTGGTTCGGCACTTGCCTACATCCACTACCTTCAAGCTTACCTACTTGAAGGATTTTCAACCACAATCACTTTTTACTTAGTGATTAACACACAAAGAGTTTTACCAAGGTTCACCTTAAAAACCTTACAATGTGAGTTTTTTTGTGGTTTAACTCAAACCTTTACTATAATGAGCTTTTTCGGGATAAACTCAAACCTTACACTTTAAATGAGATAGCAAAGAGTATCTCTTACAGCCCAAAGGAAATAACTTACCAATGTTCGGCTGTACAAACCTTTTAGGTTTAAGAGTTTTGGAGAAAATGATGAACGAATGCTTTGGCTTGTATCTCCTTTTGCACTTCACATAGCACAGTTGAAAGATGTATGTTTGGATCTTCGTTGAAGCTTGTTCTCAATAGATTTCGTTCATATGTGCTTGTGAGTGTCACTTGAGTCTCTTTTGAATATGGAAGTGAACCTCTCTTGCTTTCTCTTGTCTTTTGTGTTTATATCTTTTTGAGACCTGGTATAAGTATATATACAAGAGAGAAATAAAGTTTTGACTAAAAATAGCCGTTAGAAACAAGTTCAGGAAAGAAGTTTCGAAACATGCATACTGTGTTTCGAAACATCACAGAATTAGACTAAGGTTTCGAAACTTGATCCTTCAGGTTTCGAAACATCATTGATTCCAGCAAGATAAAACACTTAGAGACATAGACAAGTGGGAGACAAACTTTTTAAGGAATCTTATGGTCCTTAGAATTAAAAAAACAATCTCCACTCAACCCATATTTTTAAATCAAGTTTCAGGGTATGGGGTAAACGTTTTAAAATTGAATTCAAAACATTTTATTTCTTAAATAACATTTAGTTCCCATACTGCATTGTTTTAAACACATTTTACTGACACATAGTCAGAAGTTTTGAAACATGATAGAGGAAGTTTCGAAATATGCAGATAGAGACCTAAGTTTCGAAACATGATAGAAGTTGTTTCGAAACATGCAGACAGAGACCTAAGTTTCGAAACATGATAGAAGAAAGTTTCGAAACATGCTATGCAGATTTGCCAAACAATGAAATCTAAGCACAAATCATTTTGAAACACTTGAAGAGACATATAAGAACATAGTTTCGAAACATGGCAACCTATTTCGAAATATGGCTTTCTTAAGGAAAGTAATATCACATAAACACTTTTTCTCATATAGAAAAAAATATGTTACAACAGATTGAACCTTGATAAATCCTTAATTTTCTCCCAATTTTTCCCTAATTTTCACTATCGCTTAACGCTGCTTTCTTTCCAATTTTTTGCTTCAGTTTGGTCTCTATTCTACCTCGATGTAATGCTGGCCACGTGGCGGCCAAATTTGCTACCTCCCTAGCCCAAAACAACACCATTTTGGGCTTGGAGTTGGCTGAAAAATTCAGCCTTAATTTTCCTTTAGCCATGCAACCTGCCCAACTCGATCTCACGTCCATGCCCTAGGCCTTATGTGCGTCTGCCACTTGATCTACTAACCACTTTGTTAATAATATGAACTATATTAAATTTAAAGAGACTTCCCAAACAAGTTTCAGTAATTACACCTACACCAAATAATTTTCAGAAACCACCATAAACACCCTACTTAATAATAACACTTAAAACCCAATTATGTGTAATTTTCTTTAGTTTAAATGTGTAATTTAATAGTGTAATATATAATTATATACATATATACATAGGTTGCGTGCTGTGTGTGCCTGTACGATGGTCACTCATGCTCTCCAAACTTCATAGCCATGCCCTGCAAATCATTATGATTTTATTTGGATTGGGTTTCACACAAAGAGGGATGGCCAAAAGGTGGTGAAAATGGCCATAAAAGGAAAGGAGATGAGATGAAGAAGCATCACAGAGAGTTAAGAGAGAGAAAGAGCTCGTAAGAGCTGGGGCAGAGGGCTTGAGGGAGGCCGAGAGTTTGCCAAGAATGAGAGAATAGAGGAGAGAAATAGCTGGAGAGGGTCGATTGCGGTGGAGATCGGAGGCACGACTTGAGGCAGAGGTGATACTAGAGGCTGCCATGGCCAATGGCTGAATCAGCGGTGGTTGCTCGTAAGTGAAGGGCGACCGATAGTGGTTACTTGGGACTGGCGAGGAACGTTGGCTGGTTGTGGTGGTCGGAGGAAGTCGCAGCCAGCGGCTGTGCTAAGGAAGGTCGATCGGCTATAGCATAGCACATGAGAGAGTTGTAGTGGCGGTGCTGGCCGATGGATGCAGCTAGAGGCGGCGCGGTAAGGCCAGCGGTGGCGATGGAGCTAGTAGCAGTGACGGAAGGTAGAGCAGTGGCTGAGCGGTGGTGATCGTACGCAGGTCGCGTTGTAGGAAGAAGCAGCGAGGAAAAAAATGAAGTAGAGAAAGAAAAGAAAGATGGGGAAAAATCTTAAAAAAATTATACAAAATAGGAAATTATGTTTCGATAATATTCTAGAGATTTTGGCAAGAAAAATGGTTTGGGCACGTATTTTGAGGTAGTGCACAAAAATCGAGGTAGTGCACAAAAATTGAGGCGATGCACGAAAATTAAGATGTCGCACAAAAATTGAGGTAGTACATGGGAATTGAGAATGTGCATGAATTTCAAGGATATGGCACGCATATCGAGGAAGTCTAAGAGGCTACGTTAAGGTAAGTAAAATTCTTTAGAAAATTTCAAAAATTTAGGAATATTATTTTATGAATTGTCTTAGTAAAATATTTGAGAAATATTTAGTTTGGATTTATTGAGGAAAAATAGGAAGAAAGAAAGAGAAAAATAAAGAAAATGTAAGAAATTATGGAAAAATAGGTTTTAATACTTATTTAAATAAATATGGTGATTCAGATGCTTTGAGGCTTAAGTTGAAGTGACTTTTGCGAATTTTGAGGTTGACACGCAAATCAAGACAAGACATGAATTTGAGGTAATGCACGAATATCGAGGTAACTCGATAAGTTTGAGAATGTAAGTGGTACTTCCCAACTAGATTTAGTTTTATGGAAAATATTTGGTTTGTAATTGGTTCAACCCAAAACCCGATTTTAAGTAAATGATTTTACCATGTTGTTATGCCTTGATATGAATATACCATGTAGATTGCATTTACATGTATTGACGATAAAATGTGCATATATTCACGATGATATCATTAATCATGCATCGCATAAGGGTTTGGGATTATGGACTGACACCGCTGCTCTGTCAAGGGTTCACCCATACATCTCAGCTTGGTAAGGAGGTTATAAAAATGGGGAGCAATAGTTGGATGCGGTCGACTCAAAATGAAATGATATGGAAATGACATTTTGCATATTGCATCCATGCACGAAAATATGTTTGTTTTTCCCTTACTTAGATGATTCATCATCTAACTTGCGTTATGTCCCTGGAACATGCAACGTTCTAGTTTAGACTTGCAATATGAGCAAGGAATAGGTTGAGAGATGATGACACAGGGTGACGTGTTCGATGGATTCAGCAAGTGGTTATGGTAATTTGTCTATCCGGGCAAATTTCAGGAGTTAGGAAACAGCTATGTATTTGAGGTATCATTTGATTGCACTTAGGTTGTTTAGATGTTATCTCGGGAACTGAGTCTCGATGTATTTATGTATTAAGGCTTTTGAATATATGATGCAATGGTATAGATTCTTATATTGTTATAAAGTGAATTGATTATGTACCATATCAGGTTTCGATTATCGCTTCCGCATTTGTCATGATATGTTGGGGGGTTTCTCTTTGAAATACGGTATTTGAGGTTTAAGAAATGTATTTAAGAAAGAGAACATGTATTTATATGATAGGCCCCTTCATAGTGACGCCTCTGGAAAGATAGGGTGTTACAGTTGGTATCAAAGCTTAAGTTTATTGGAAGACTTAAGTGACTAGGATATAGTTGATATCAAAGTTAAACCCTATTTGGAAATTAGGGAATAGCAATTTGGAGACTTAAGAGGATCCGATATTGATAAAACCAATTAGTAAGAACCCTAAATGGAGGTTTAAGGAAAAAAGACTAATGGTTCGTAAGACAAAATCCCTATTTAAAGATTTAGGGATTGTCAGTTAAAGGCTTAGAGATTATTGGATTTAAGTGTTCTGTAGTAGAAGTGCATGTCTAGGAAAGTTCTGGCTAAGGAAAGACTTGGTATTTAAGTGTGTCCATTTGTGACCCATCTCTCTTTCTTGGAAACTTATCTGGTATACTATTCACGTACAGACATTATTCCAGTATACGATTATTATTCTTAGTGAATAGTGGAAGCCTAATGGAAGATAGTACAAGTAAAATGATCTAGCTATTGAAGTTAGGATCCGATGATATGATTCGGGTGTAAGGTTGACTCGGTAACCATAATTATGGATCTGAGAGATTTAGAGACTGTTATTTTGAGGTCATTAGTTGAAATCCTTACAATGAAAAATAGGATAACTGTGGTTATCAAGGATGATCAAATCATTGATGATTAGTTTGATGTGACATAGCATAGCTAAAGACTTAAGATCAAATAATAAGTATTTTCAAGGATCATTTAGTATCTCAGAATTAGTTGTAAAGATTAGGGATCCAACAGATTGGATCGAGCAAGAGACTGAAGATGGATAAATGATGGCGTATGAGTTACGCCAATTAATGAGGTGATTGTGGTACAACCAATGTGACTCTCAGAGATGGGATAAGGAACCTTAGCAACATGATGGCACTACTGGTTCAATGTTCACAGTGACATATCTAGATCTAGGGACCCCACGTGTAGATGGCTGATGGATGGCTTGTGGTAAGGTACGGGAGAGTCGTCGACCAAAGCATCATAGCGGACTGCATGGGAGACTATCAGGTGCTAAAGATCTAGAATAGAGCAGTAGGGTAGGTACCTTGTATGGGTCTAAGTACTAATGGTCTAGGGTGCGAGGTGTGCCACTGGTTGAGAATGAAAGAAGCTGGAAGACTAGAGAATCAACCCAAAATGAGATGGATTAAATAAGGATTGAGTGTCCTATTTAAAGAATTGCATCAAGGTTCGCAGTCACCTTGGGAGTGGGTAACATGACGAATAGTGCGAGACTCGAGAAGTAGAATACCTCGGTATCTAGTATGGAAATAAGATCATGAGATAGTCGCGTTTGTAATTGCCTCAAAGAAAGAGTTAGGTTCCAAAGGAAAAACTACCCAACATATGAAATGAACATGGTATATGCATGCTTGTGAGCCGTTTAGGTGCTAACATGAGGTGATGAAATCACTGGCTGTCATGAGGGCCTAGAATGAATATTCTTGTAGAAAGAGTTAGACTATTGGCAGCGATAATGAATGATAGTTCTTAGAGAACTACGACGAGACCGTGCAGTTTTCACCTGGGACGTACCCATGTGAGGGTCGATGTATGATGCAAGAGTGAGCCTACTATGTGATCGACGTGATGATGACAACTTGTGTGCTGATTGACGGTAAGTGTAGTGCCTAAGAAGAACTAATTTAATGGTCGTGTGCCAATAGTTAACTTGTAACACCCCAAATTTTTCCATATCACAATAGCTGTCATATATCACACAAATTCCCAAAAAAAAGCCCAAAGCCCTAATTTTCACCTTCTCAGCTTAACAAGCCCAATAATCGAATAGCTAAGACAGATGTTAAAATTTCAAATGCGGAAGTTAGATCGAACCTGATATGGTTCACAACCATAATACTTTATTTATCATAAATGAAATCGTTCAAGATGTCTACAAAATACATTACAAGGACATCATCTCTTACAAGTGATAACCAAACGTCTTAAACATATCCAAAGCATACATAGGTTTGCACATAAATAAAGATATGCTAAACATGTTATAGGCAACAAATTAAGCTTATTCTTCAACTACCTCATTTCCCTTAGAGCTGCTTGTTAAACCTGGAACATTTGAATATTCTAGAGACATAGTTTAATTAGAAGACGAATCTTCAAGTGAGAAACTGCAAAATAGTTTATATCAATGCATGAACAAGTATAAAACATATGAGGAAAATGACGAGGACTACTCCGAAATGCTTCATGAACATGTAAGCCTCCTCCAACGAGAGCTTTCTCAATGGCACATGCATAACACCTCTTAGGAGGTTCCTAACCATGTGACCTTGGCTCGACCTCATAGAACTCAAGAAAACACCACATCTGTTACCTCTTAGACTCACGGTCTTCCCCACGAGAGCTTTCTTGATGGCGCACGCATAACACCTCTCAAGGGATATCCGACTTTTGCCCTTGGCCAACAGCAAATAGGTAAAGTAGTATGGCCACACGAATTTTATAAATGTAATAGTTAAAAAGCCAACAACATATATTTTCAAAAAAATACAATTCGTATATGAAATATGATTTCACGTAAGAGAACAACAAGAGTTTACGTACAAGAACTTCGCAAAACATGTTTCATGTAATAGAAGTCTCTCATAAGAGAACAAAAACTAGGATTTGGAGTATAGGAGTCTCACCTTGAAGGTTTATCTTTTGGAAGATAGAATTTCGCAGTAAATAACCTAGGTTTCTGCATAAAACACACGTTTCGATAAACCTAACCTCAAATATTTTTACATAGGGTTGAAGGGCATTAAATTAGGGACAAAACTGAAAAATTTGAAGAAAAATGGGCCCCTTACATGCCCTGGGAAGGTAGGCCACGCGCCTTCACGCGTAGCCACTTCCTAGCGCATGTATCTCACGTGCGGCCACCAGTTTCGGACAGCTTCACCTCGTTTTGATTTTTCAGCCATAACTTCCTCATTTTAACTCCGATTCAACCTCCATTTGAACCTATGCGACCTTATCTTCCCCCTTTATAGGATTATTAAAAAAAATGAACTTACCTTGTTTTTTTATGACTGATTTTGGTAAACTCCGACTAAGACCCGTAACTTTGGCGAGGCTTGTTCTCCCCTACTTCTTCGATTTCCTCCCATCTTGTTGCAAAATTTCCTCCCCTCTCTCAAGAGCAAGCTCCTCAACTTAGAATGCCTCAATCCTCAAATTCCATTGAATGATTTAGAACAACCCATAGTCTCTATTTATAGATTCCTTAAACCAATCACATGGTGCCACTTATCTCAAGATAAGCCATGGGCTCCAAAGACTCAAAGCTATAATTGAATGGGTTTTCAAATCTAAAGCTAGAATGGATTTAATTTTTCAAATCCAAGCTAATACTCCGAACTTATTCCAAATGACATTTTGTCCCTTATTTCAAGTTCTCAAACTTTCATATTTTATCACATAAACTCCTAATTTCATCCTTATTTCGTTTGGATAATTCTCTAATTATAATTACACCCTCAAAGATCAAATTAATTTTCATTGAGATACTTAAAATCCAAAATTAATAATTCAAAATTACTCAATAAGTATGATTTCATCCCAACGCTCTCACTGGACCTTTGTTTTATTCCTGAAACCATCTCAGGGTTGTTTTATTTACAAAATTAGAGCCTCCTCAAGATTTCATCAATTTCTTAGAAGCCCCTTACCATCATTCGGTCTTTTTAGGCTATAACTTAACATAATCGAAAACTGTTTCTGATTTGATTTCTTTCAGCCTCATAAATCTAGCCTTGAGACGCTAGTCAAAGATATACCTTTGTCCTCAGGTATCTAAGCTCTAGGGCACTTCATGAAGATGATTCGGTCACTTGTTGCCATTTCAAGCATATTTTTTGGTATTTTAAACTCACTTAAAATACATGGAAACTTCACAAAAAACATGGGGTATTATATAACTGGATTTGAAGAACAAAATGCGAGAGTCAGTGGATTCTCGGTAGGTGAGATTTCAAGTAGTGGAGCATGGCTAGTCTAAAACCTTGACGATGAGTGGTAAGATGGTAGTCTAGACTCAAGATAGAGTTCGAGCACCAAAAAAGGAAACAGTTGCTTGATAGGCTGTATCAACCATAAAAGGAATAATGAGGTGACCTAGTCAACAAAGGCTGTGACTACGATTCGGTGTGTCAAATAGACTTGCAAAATTAGGTAAAGTTGTCGATGGTCAACTCGATGAGGAGAACTCGGAAGCACCATGATGAATGGTGGATTGAGAGCGATAGTTGCAAGGAAATAAAGTTCATGGAAGATGATTGGAACTAGATATCGTGATTTGATTCGAGATTTTTGGAGATAAATCGATTTGGGATTCTTAGGGAATTTCTTGAAAGAATTGATTGAGGATCTAAGGATTCATGATGGAATTTTAGAGTTTTAGGAGGAAATCCAATGAGGATTGGAGTACCATAGGTGACATAAGTACCAACTTACTCTAGCTGGAGGTATAGTTATGGATTATCGTCTTGAAGATTATGCGAAAATCTTTAACAATTGAGAAAGATAGAATGATGGTAGATGTACCAAGATGGTGGGTTGTAGTAGGAAAAGTTGTAGACCTAAATCAATAAGAGATTTGAGATTTTTAATTTTGGAGAATGGAACTCTCGTATGGCCAGACGATTAGTCTAGGTAACTTGGTGGGCAAATTAGGAGATGTATCGCTGAGTGATGTTAGTAAGTTATGGAAATAAGGAGCCTGCTAAGATATGGTACAAGCACTTGCGGTCAGTGAAAAGCCGTAAGAAAAATGAGAAATATTAGGATTTATTCTCAAAAGATTTATCAGGATTATTTCTTAATGATGAAATTGTCAATAATAGCTTGAGGTTATTAGATGCTTAGCTATAAGTGGCTTGATCGAGGACGTAAATTATCAGGCTTTGAAAGAGGTGATAATTAAGAGTCGATATGTTTACCTCGAACTTGATGAATTATAAAATAGCTGCAAGAGGTTGAGATATTTCTATGATCTATGAGAGATCAAGGTTAAGATAAGGGAATGAGGCATACGACAATGGAGTCGTGATTTGATTATTTGACCAAAGAAAAATAAAGAAAAGGAAGAAAATTATGAAAAAATAGGTTTTAATACTTATTTAAATAAATATGGTGATTAGGATGCTTTGAGGCTTAATTTGAAGTGACTTGTGCAAATTTTGAGGTTAGCACGTAGATCGAGATGATGTACGAATTAGAGGCAAGGCGCGAATATCGAGGTATCTTGATAAGCTTGAGAAGGTAAGTGGTACTTCCAAACTAGATTTAGTTTTATGGAAAATGCATGGTTTATAAGTGGTTCAACCCAAAACCTGATTTTAAGTAAATGATTTTATTATGTTGTCATGCCTTGATATGAATATACCATGTAGATTGCATTTACATGTATTGATGATGAAATGTGCATATGTTTACAGTGATATTATTGATCATGCATAACATAAGGGTTTGAGATTATGGATTGGTATCCCTGCTCTACCAAAGGTGCACCCATACACCTCGGCCTGGTAAGGAGGCTGTAAAAATGGGGAGCAATAGTTGGGTGTGGTCGATTCAAACCGAAATAATATGGAAAGGACATTTTGCATATTGTATCCATGCACGGAAATATGTTTTTTGTTCCCTTACTTAGATGATTCATCATCTAACTTGGGCTTTACATCTAAAATATTCAAACGTTCCAGATAGAGATAGTAGTAGAAACGAGGATGAGTGAGGCATGAAATGGCACTTAGAAAAGTGCACGATGAATGGAATGTATGTAATGTAGCCCATGTATTTAAGTTTTGCTACTTTGAATTCGAAATGTTTGAGGAATGATGATGTATAATCTTATTTATGGTTAATAAGGATGTAAGAATTGATTTATGATCAATGTTAAGATATCCAGTTCGATTCTAGCTTCCGCAATAGATGTGTATGATGATTCTCTTTCAAGAAAATGAATGAAATTTTTGGGATAGATATGAGGAATGGTATGATTTAGCTTTAAGTTTGAAAGAAGAAAAATTATTATCCTAGAATTGCCCCAAGTTATAAAGCACCTGAGAAAGCGGGGCGTTACAATCACTATTAACTACTTTGTGAATCATAAAAATACCATGTAGTTTTCATCATTGCTGGTAGAGCTATCCAACCATTTTTTTTTATAAATGGCTACAACCAGGTAGGCTAACACATCATGCATGATCAGACCAACCAAACCCCCCCCCCCAAACTTAAAATGAGCCATTGTCCCAAGGGTTTGAAAAGCATTAAATAGGAAGGAAGGTACCTGGGATGGAGAATCAGTGTAGTGATGGCCAGAGCGAGTCAATGGTCTTCAGGAGGTGGCAGTGGCTGGTATTGGAGTAGGTAGGCAAACATAGATCTAACCTGCTCATGCTGGGTACGAAGGTCGGCTCTGAGAACATCCAGGCCCACTTGCAACAAGTGGAATTATAGATCTTGCTCCTCTTGATTTTCTTATATTTGTGTTTGCATGGCCTCTAAGGTAGGGCCGAAGTTGACCCCTCCAGGTTGGGGTCGAGGTGGTAGCCTCACTGCTAGTGGTGCTTCGGGTTCCATGTAGTCTTCAACTTCATCTTCTTCCTCGGCCTCTGCTCCTGTGTCTCGCATTTGAGTTGCATGTCGGCGATGGGCAATCTGAGTCTGCGACTGCTGGATAATGTAAAGATTGATCAATATGGGTTTCGTCTTATCGAGCTCAGATGATGATGTATGAAATTTTGCTTCCTTGCATAATGTCGAGATGAGTGCTGAAAAATAAATTCTCTTCTTACTACCCTAGGTCCAGGTGAGGTGACAATTTGTTGGAAAATGTGCTCGCCAAAATTTAAATTATGTCTAGTAGCCAAGGTATACAGTAGTTACATTTATGGAGGATATATCTCAATCATGTGTGAGGATGGAGCGATGTTAGAGGATAAGATGTAAGGGAAAATCTTTGCCTTGAGGTTGAGCTCGTTATGGAGAACCACATTGTGGGGTGGCCACACCGGTGGAATGTCTTCGTTGAGGCAAAAACAAGCCATCTGATTCTAGTCCGCTATGTCTGGGAGATCTGTTCCTGGTGTCACTTGACAAAAGTGCTAGATTATGTCATGACTGGATGGTCCCCACACTCCTCATACATATGTATGGAAGGCATGAGCTTCCTTGTCTTCATCGTCACCCTCAAGAACGTTATCATTGAAATTGGCGAGGAATCCTTGAACCACGGAGGGATAGATTTTGTGAGGCTTGGCACAAAATTTGTGCCACTTCTTGGCAAGAATGACTTCAAAAACACTTGTGATCTTAATGCTAGCGAGGTTAACTTCCCGTTCCCTGTGGAAGGGCCAGGACTCTATCACTCGGGCCCGTTCTTCAATTTTGGCGGTAAGGTAGATTGGATAGGATGGAGGATCAGCTCATGGCCATTTGAAAGCATTTGAACTTGTTGCTATGGCTTTACCCTTGTTTACAGCTGGAGTGTAGCGAGTTTTGGGTGCCATCGCTGCTTGGAATTGTTTCTATAAACACAAAACTAGCTATGAGACTTGGAATTAAGAAGGGAAATAAGCAATTATTTCTCTTTTTTTATTGTATTTTATTGTATTTTTGTTTTGTTTTTTTTTAATATATATATGCACACATCAAGGGCGGGTATTCGGCGGTACCAGCTTACCCGACCCGTCTATTATCTATCGTAATGACTGATAACTGGTGCCTATACATCCATCCATCAATTATCATGACTCATCGGTCGACAGTCGGTAGCTCTGTACCCCACACCTTTCGACTCACACAAGTAAATCCCGAGACTCCTGGTTACAACAACTCACCCCGAAGGGTACTAACAAACACAATTGACCTACTAAGAGCCTAGCCCTAACTAGGTTAGGCATCATTCCCAAGGAAATAAGGGCAATACAATACCCCATAAACACTTACCAATAAATGTTTATAACGCACATAATTAATTTCTGGAACCAAGTTGGGTTAAGGAAGGATATGGAATTCATAAATCGAATGAGACTCACAAAGGGAGTAAAGAGCTTGCCTTAAATTAACTGATTTCGAACTTTTTCTGCCCACACGCCACTAAATTAATACACGCTACAAAATAGTTTATTTCAATTGAAATTAGTAAAATCACACCCTAAATTCAATTCCAATCATACAGATTTATTTACACAATTTACCCCACTTACCTGAATATTTGAACCTTAATTATACTGAATTTTTCATCATTTTTCTTAGATTTTTCCCCCATTTTCAGCCTTAGTGCGCTGCTTCTTCTTCAATTTTTCCTCATTGTTTGTTGTACAATTCCCCCTATTTTACACACCATTTACTACCTTAAAAGGAAAAAAGAAGAAAGCATCGAAAGCTTCTATGTGGCAGCTCAATTTAACCCACCGCCTAGCCTAAAATGACGACATTTTGGGCAATGAATGGATGAATTAATTCAGCCAAAATTTCCCCCCCTCGCACACGCAACTGCGATTCGATCCCACGTCACCTACTTGGTTTCTCATGGCCACAATTGTCTGCGCTGGCCACCATCCTCAACCTATATACACACACCCCAATAAAGTCTACCACTTCTAGAATTTACATTTTAACCCCACAACTTCTGAAAATTATCACACACGCCCCACATAATAATAAACGTTATACCCCAAATATTTCAACAATTAATTACCCATCTCTTTAACACAAAATAAATTATTATTTCCTTTAAAAACACAATATTTGATAATCATCTTAAGTGCAATAATTATTATTTCCACTAAATATTCAATAATCACCGTAAATATCAAAATTAATAATTATTAACCGTTCCCGATTTAAACTAATAGTTATTAATTATTCCCGAATTACTGGGACGTTACACTACCAGCATCAGATATTAGTTGAGTAATATAAGAAGAGGCTACACATCCCATCTGGGGGCTTGGAGGGCTTGCTCGCTGATTGAGTTCCCTAGCATGAAGCTGTCAGAGATCGCGTACAGGCCTCCAAAAATCACTAACGGTCCTAAGACGAGACCTTTCAATGATCGCGGTTACCCCATAGTCCTTGATCGAGTGTTAGCAACTATTTTGCTCAGTAGACGTAGGGAATCAGGGAAACAACATGATGCATTTAGAGTGTAAAATGACTGTTAAATGAGGTTTACCTGCGTTGCCAATAAGAAGGTCACAAAAACTTATTCGAAATCATTATTGCCCCAGCCGGTCTATTGGAAGCTTGCAAAAAACACGAGGTAGTGTCATTTGAGTGTTCCCTTGCGAGCATGCAACTAAGGACAAGATAGTCAAGAAACTTAAATGGACATGAAAGTCAATCAGCTGAAAACAGGATAAGTCAAGAATACGACCCCAAGAAGGAGTAGGAAGCTAACTTAGAGTCTGCAATGTATGATCATCAGCAACTAAGGGTGCCATGGACGACCCAATATAAAGACCTTGAAGAGAGAGGCTCTTCTCATGCTTCAGATTTGGTGATAACAACAAAGTTGATTATAAACCCAAGTGCAATAAATCAGCTATAAGGCTATAGCAGTAGCGTTTGATATCTATGTCCTACGTCCAATTGGGAAGGCCGACCTGGTTCTTGATTTTTCAAAGAAAACAAAAGCAACTACTGAGGTCTTCTGAAGCAAAGTATGGAAGCAATAATGAGTCATCAATTCCATTTGTTATAACAAATCGTGAACTTTTGCACCACAAGGATAAAGGGAACGAAGCCTTTTAACATGGAAGACATGAAGAAGAGGTGAAACATAATAGTGGTGTTGCGCTGATTGGTATCAAGACTAAGTCTTTTGTGGCTATTTGCTTTGGCCACCGTCCTGCTATATGTCAAGCTCTAAACCAAATTGCTGGTGCCACCACAGATTGTAGCCTAACCATAGCTCTTGAAAGAAGTCATGAAACGATTTCTAGAAGAGCTTCCTTACCTGAGACAGTATTTTAGTTGCTCCAAGAGCATTACAACGGAAGCTCCCAATGTAATGAACCAAAGATGGGGGCTAATATCAATGAATAAATCCATATTATTTTATGTCTTGTGGGTAGAATTATTTCTTAAATTGGGTTTTGGTGCAGTGTGAGTGTGTATGTAAGTGTTTTGGAAGATTTAGGATGAGTGGTTAAGAGTTATGAGGGTTTATGAGGAGGCTTTTGAATGTGTGGGGCTTTGGGAGGCTAAATATTTGAACGGAGGAAGCACCATTTGAATGAGAACAACCCCATTCAAATGGGGTGTGAGTCATTCGGATGGGGGGGGTGTAACACCCGGTGTAACCGGTGTTAAGAGAATAAGAATGGAAGTGTGAAATTTCCAAAAATACCCTTGAGGAGGTGATGAATCCTTGAGATTGAGGGTGCCCTATGAAAGGGGTATTTTGGTAATTTGGATAGTGAAATCCAATAAAAAGGGTATTTGATAAATTGGAGATAATTCCTATGTGGAATTAGGTGAGCAAGTGAATAAAAATCCCAAATTGGTATTTATATGGAGATATATGGGATTAATAAATTCAAAGAGAATTTTGGGTAATTTTGGAATTTAATTCCATAAAGGAATTTAATTATGAAAAATAGGAAAATTGGTGGATATTAAATTATTTGAGAAAATAATTATGTTTTCCCTAAATTTGGTGAATAAGTGTGAAATTGCCACATGGATGACCAAGATAAAGAAATGGAAGCCAAGATTGTGTCTTAGAGTGACACTTGGCATAATCTTGGAAATTTGAGAGAAAGTATATATATCAGAAATGTGGGAGCATGTGTATATATATGTGGATTTATGAGTTGGAGAATGATTTAAATTAAATACAAAAAGAAATGAAAATTGGTCTTTCAAGCATTTAATGAGAGGCATTATGGTGTTGGATTAAAGAAAATCTAAAAAGAAAATGTGTAATTAGTCACCATTAATGCTTGAAATTATGGTGAATTAAATAAATCCAATGGAAAATGGGAAAATGGTCACCCATTAATGCTTAGAAAATGGTGGGATTTATTTAAATGAAAAATGAGGGATTTAAGTCTTTCAAGGTAGTCTCTCATGTGATGGTGGAAAATGGTCCCATTAAATTAAATGGGAAAGAAATTATTTATGTCTCTCAAGTGTGATGCTTATGAAAATAGTCTCATTAATTTAAATGGGAAAGAAATGATATTTCAAAGGATGAGATTGATTCTTGAATTGGGAGAGTGATCCAAGGGTGGCCATTAAATCTTGGAAGTTGGGATGGAATGCCAAATGGGTGGAGAGATTTTAAAGAGAAATGATTAGAAGGTGGAGATTTAATCTCCAAATTAAATCAAAGGCTAGGATTAAAACCTAGCAAAGCACATGGATTGTGTTTCCTTTGGATGGCTAAGATGTTGTCTTGTAAAGTGAGAAAGATCCAATGGTGGATTTTAAGCAAGACTTAATGCCATGGATTGTGTTAGTTTGGAGGGTGAGGATTTATTCTCACCAAATAAATCTAATGGCTAGGATTTATTCTTGAAATGTGAAAGGCCTAGTATAAAACGGCAAGTGTGTAAGACTTGCCTCCCTTTGGCCATTTGAAGAAAGAATGAAAGAAAGAAGAGATGAGAAGAAAGGAAGGAGAAGAAGAAGAGAAGGGAATCAAAGTAAGTTATATTCTTCTTCTCTTTATTTAAGTATGCTTGTATGCAAAAATTAAGTGGCTTGTTGGAATGCCATTTTAGATGGGAGAAAATGATGTTGGAAGCTCTCTTGAAATGAAGACTTAAAGATTCAAGAAGAGGTAAGGGATGACCCCATGGGAGGGTGGCCTTGCAATGAGTTGTAAATATGTTTCATAAATGTATATGTTGCATTTGGCATGTTCTTTTATGTTCATGAGACTTATGGCCATAGGTTAGTTTGGGAAGATGGTTGAAATGGTGGGTTGATACCTCTAACCTTGGAGGGTTGTGAGGGCAAAGAAACCTAGCCACATTTGCATGCATCTGGCATCATATAATCTTGTTATGTTCATATTTATTTGGCATTGCACCCTTATTGAGCTTAATAGCTCATGAGGTTTTTACCCTCACATGTAGGCTGTGAAAGCATGGTAAAGTAAAGGAAATGGTGGAAGGGCATGTGGAAGCTTGGAAAGAAGATTCAAGTGTATGCTATGGCTTATGGAAGCCTATGTTGTTGTGTTAGAGTTATGAAATGTAAACTTATTTGATTGATAATGGCTTTAAAGCCTAAGTTATGAGTGTATACTCCTTTGAACTGTTGATTTTTTTTAAGTGAATGAGATTCAGGCTTTTGGCATGTTGAAGCCTAGGTAAAATCTCACTTTGGTATGAGTTGTTGTGGAAGCATCAAGGATGTTGCTTAAGCTTTAATCATGAAGGAAAAGAGGCTTTGGAATGTGAAAAGTGCATATTTTAAATGCATTTAGAGGTGAGTAATTTTCTGGAAAAATTTGGTTCCTAAGAAAAAAAAATTTTTTTTTTTTGGAAGCAACAGCAAGTAGGCAACAACTTGCGCGCGGGCGAGGCCGCATGGGCGGCCGCGCTAGCAGGCGGGTGTGTGTGGGAGGCCGCGGCCGCGCGGGCAGGCGTGCTCGCGTGGGAGGCCGTGTGCACGGGCAGGCGGCCGCGCGCGCGGGGGAGCGGATGCGGGGGCGCGCGGCCATTGCGCGTTGCTAGCGCGCAGCGAGGCCCCGGGGGGCGCCGTGGGCCCCGCCAGCCGAAATTTGTTTTAAATTCCTAAATTTGGGAATTTTTGGGGCATTTTTTAATTGAATTTGGGCCCCGGAGGAATTTTCAAAATAAAGGGATTTTTGGGGCATTTTGGAGAATAATGCCGAAATTTTGGAAAATTGAAAATGATGAGTTTTTCCTCCAAAATTGGTGATCCATCAATGGATTGATTTGAATGGTGATTTTTATGGAGCCCGGTAAAAATTCTTGGTCGGAAAAGAATTTAAAATAATTGAGAAAATGGCGTTTGGGCGTCTGAATGAGATTTGCTTTTTAGCTAATGCGGTGTGGTTAAAGCCCAATTTCGCTAGTGAATCCTGGGGATTAGGGAAGGGAAGGACGAGCCTAGTTCTCACCTAGGGCGTTTCATCTTGAAACATGGTCTACCCTTCACCTAAGGCCGGACAGGTGGACAATTTGGGTAATTGTTCACGAGTAACACCCGTAAGTGGGAGCGGGGCGTTACAGGGTGATCCACTCGAATGGCCTATTTTGCTGGGTGGTGTTTCTTCGTTTTAACCAAATTTTGACTATGTTCTCGCTCGAATATCTCAAAACTTAAAATATGAAAGTTGTATATCTTTATCTTATCATTTCATATCATCTTGAATTACCTTAATCGAAGTTCGGACGAGAGAGTTATGCCCAAAATTCAAAAGGGTGTCAAAATTGTCTAGAATCCATTTTTAGTAGGTTGAGCCTTTACATTCGAATAAGCTGCTTTCCATTCGAATGAGCCATGTGAAACTTGAAAAATTCATCCGAATGAGGCCACTGTAGCATTCAAATGGCCTCATTTTTCCTTCATCTTTTCATCCAATTATTCCAAATTCATTCCAATGCCTTTTGCATTTTCTTAATTTCTCTACCAAATGCGTCAAAACCCATTCAAATGTGCCCAGATCATCAGAACGACTTTCACACAGTAGCCTATATATGTATACCATCCGAATGCCTTAAGCTATATTTGAATATCTCCCTTAGTGATTCAAAATATATATATATCGCCCGATACCTCATTAGCTCTGGAAACGTGTAAAAAATTCTAGAACTAGAATATAAAATGTATATATAGAGAATTTGGGAGATAATCAGATGGATAAATATGATGTATAGAGAAAATATAAAAGAGAGAAATTGTAAGGAAAATATCCCAAAAGTAGAGGAGATAAACTCGAGCTCTCTCTCGTAAGCTCTCTGTTCTTCTTCAAACCCTCATTCTTCAACTCACAACAAGCTAGATTCTGCTATGCAAGGAGTTCCTAGTGGTTGATAGGTGAAATAAAAGGCAAGTTCCCTCTTCTCTCATCTTTTTTCTTGGATTTTATTGTGCTATGGGTTGGCTACGTGTCTTGGGAGCATGACAGGGGTTAGGGTAGTTAAGCCTGGGGGAAAGTTTCTAACAGCCATGTGGAGTTTGTTCCTCCCAACTATTCCTAAGGAATGGAGTTTTAAGTTGAATTTTTCATGGGAGGCTTGTTCCTTCTCCATGCCCTGATTAACATATCTCACTATGATCTTGAAGCTTAAGAAAGAAATCCATACTTCAGTGTATTGGTTAACTGTGTTAAACATGTTTATAAACTGAAAATAAATTAAAATTACTCATACACGCACTATCATGGCTTGTCCTAAATGAGTGGTAATTGTGCATCATGAGCTTGTCTTAGTTTGATCTCTAACATCGCATCTTATGAGTGAGCACGAGCATCAGTGATGGGTGTCGAATCCAACAAATAAAAAATTCTTACTCTTAAAAATGTAAATTGTGATAGTGATGAGCAAGGTTGTATCCATAGGGATTGGTTAGATTTATTCCTTTGAAAACTTAAAATAAATAGAAGAAATAATTGGAGGGTTTTGAATTTTGAAATTTAAACAATTAAAAACAAAATATTATTTTAAATTAATAGGGCAAATCAGAATGTAAAAAGATTAAAGTAATCAATAGAAATGCTTCCGGTAGAAGAGATTTACCTACCAATGGTTATGACACTAATCATTGATGCTAAAGTCATTAATTTTCCTTTAATACTTGGCCTTAGAAAGAACAACAAGCTCTGTTCATTCAATATTTTTCTTACTTCTTAGTTAATTAAAACAAACTCTTCAATTAACCCTTACCTTCAAACAATCCTAGAACAAGCTCTCTAGAATTTAATTCAAAGGCAACATTAAACTTTGTGGAAACAAGACCAAATCTAAACAATAAATACATAAGCTCGATTTATTTAATTCAGCACATGTACTCCCTAGGATTTGAACAAAAACTTGTCCATAATCATCAACCCTAGTTGCTACTTATGCAAGAAAGATCAAACAATTACGGATTTGCTATTCAAGCTAGTAATTGATCATGCGTCAAGAATTGAATAACAGCCATCTATGCAATCAAAACACACAATCATAAACATTAAAATAAGAAGATACATGACTATTTAAGAGAAAATCAGAGTGCAAATAAACTCAAAAAGATATCACAGTGTTCTTCACCATGGCTTCAAAATATCTTTCTACCGAAAAACCAAAGTTTAGCCAGACATAATGAGAGAAAGAACACAAAAAGAAGAGAAAATATGAAAATGATGCTTCTTCCTCCTCTTGGATGTGTTTCTCTACCTCTTTTTCTTCCTGGACCATCCTCCTCTCTTGAGCTTGGATTAAGACCTTAAATAGCCCCTAACAAATAATCAAAATTAGCCAAAAGAATTAGGGCTTCCTAGACTCCCATAATTTATGAGCCCATTTTGGGTCTGATAAAAAGGTTTTTGGGCTTCGGCCCCTTCTTAATAATTGTATTTCAAAATGTGTAGATTAATTTAGGCTTTTGAATCACTCTATTTGGACATCCGAACCTCAAGTTATGGCCTTTTAAAGATTCAGTGTTCGTGTAGAATTCTAATCTAATTAGGATTTGACCCAACTTTTCGGCCCTAATGTTGAAGCAATGTTTGGAGGCCCAAACTAACTCGTATTTGGACAAATAATACCATTATGGAAATCCCAAGAAGTTCTCTACAAAATCTCTAAAGACCTCATTCATTTTCTTGAAATCTAACATGGTCCAAAATCTGTAAAAAGCCCAAAAGATCAAAATATTAAAAAATTGAAATTTTCTAATTAAAAGCCTAATTTATTCTAACCTATCCAAAATTGCCTTAATCATAAAAATAAGTATAAATCAGCACAATAAGGCATAAATCTCACCCAAAAAACCATATATAAGGGAAATAAATATATCCCTTCTCTTTCCATATTTGTCCTTCACCCACACACACAACACAAAATATCCTCATGCCCCTTACAGTCATTTGCCTCATCTTTCCTTTTCTTTTCCCATTTCCTTTTTATCCATTAATACATATCCTTCCATACACATGGGCCTAAAGCCAATTTCACTAACCCAACTCAAAGTAGCCTATTTCCATCATAGGCCCCAATCAAAATCATTTCCGTTTAATTAAAACATAACCCAATAACACATAGGCTTAGGCCCAAATAAGAAATCCAATCCATTAAATTAAACACATAATTTACTTATATAAATTTTTCCACATAAAAATATTTCTCAAAATTTAATTTAATAGGAAAAAATTTTCAATTCCCATAAATAAAATATTAATAAACTCCTAAACCCACTAACGGGTCATTACATAAAATGCACTCGTTCAATTAAAAAAAAAATGAGATGGAGCATAAAATGCACTTGTTCAAAAAGAAAAAAAGAGACAGAAAAGAAAAAAAAAGTGAAAAAGAAAGAAAAAAGAGAGAGAGAGAGAAGAGAAAAAGGAAACCTCACTTTGCTACCTTTGTTTGTAGTAATGAAAAGGGATGGTTACAAGAATGGTTGTTACACTATTTGATCGTGCGGGATACATGACAAAGCATGATTGAGTTTAGAATTTTGTATGGATTCTTGAACTTGGGAATGTAAGGATGCTTAGTTTTCTTTATTTGCTAATGTTACATTTTGGATTGAGTATTTAAATGTGGGCATAACAAAGGATTTGAATGTGATCAATGATTCCAAACATAAGTTTTGTGTTTTGAGTTTAGAATTCCTTTTCTTTGCATGAGGACAAACAATAATTCAAGTTTGGGGGTATTTGATGTGAGAATTTATTCACACATTTATTGGTTATAATTGAGTAGTGTTTTTAGCATTTTATATGTGTTTTACCTAGAATTGTCTAGTGTTTTGAGTTTCCTTTGCATATATTTAATTTCTAGTACTTCTTGTTATTTTATAGGAATATTACTTGGTGTTTGGGTAAAAAAATAAAAATAAAAAAATTATAAAGTTAATTTCAAAATTAATACTATAAATTAATATTATAATATAAATAAAGTTAATATAATTAATAATATATTAAATATTATATTATCTATATATATTATATTATATATTACATTACTTATACATTATATATTGTGTTATTAAGTGTCGTGAACATGTATGGAGTTAGGGCGGCCTTGCCTTGCATGTATATATATATATAATAATATGGGATTTGGCAAGCATGAAAGGAATTGAGGAGGCTGGGTGGCACAATGAAAGAATTAATGGCAGAAGGCGAATGCACAACAGAAGGATTTAAGGGAGGTGCACTGCAGATGAAAGGACTTCAGAAGCGACGCATGAATTTGAGAAGCAGACCTAGATCTATTTTAGATCTGAGCAGGGAGATCCTTTTATTTTTCTTTTGTGTTTCTATTACTGTTTCTGTTTTTCTTTAATTATTTAGGATTTCAATTATGCAGCAACTCTTGGTTGATTTTGAGAATATTTTATTTATTATGATTGAGTAAATAATTGTGTAAGGTTTCTAAAGAATTATATGCATTGAGATTTTATTAGTTTATTGAATTTTTGGTTGTGACTGCTACATCAACTATGTTTATTTTGCTCTAAACTTAATTCTTGTAATTGCTTAATCACCAATTACATGATTTGCAATTTCTTATGATGCTAGACATAGATAAATAAAAAATAGATTTTGAACAAAATAACATATATTAATTGGGGAAGACATTCACTTGATTATATGTGTAATTTTTTATAATATTTGTAATGAATATTTTTATATAATGAGTATCTATGCTTAATGTGTTCTCTAATTCTAATTTACATAGACATATAGTGAGTTAGGTTAGTTGAATAAATTTGTTAGACCTAGATATAGGCTAACAAATTACTAAGGTGCTAGTTGGGATCATCATTTGGAAAACCTCCAAATTGAACAGATGTCTGAATCATCTGAATTATGGCTGGTTTGATCTCAAAATTATTTGCCTGCATTGTTGGCTTTTGAATGCTCGATCTAATCCCATCCACCTTAGGCATAGCATACTCTCTCAATTTTTTTTGTTTTTCTTGCTGAGCCATTGGTTCCTTTTCGTCTTCACTTGATGATTCAGCTTGATCTAAATGGCTAGATTCATCTCTCCTTTCTTTTCTTAAACGAGAAATAGTTCGCTCAATTTCCAACTCAAGTGGAATAGGTTCAATGCCTTTGGATATTATGTTCATGTACTAGCCTATTTTTGGGGCAATGATGCCAAAAATTTGTTCGTGATTTTATATAACCCACAGATAACATGCAAGTATACGCGGTCAAGACAAGTAAAGTGATGAGTAAGATATCATTCCTATGGAGATTGGTGACTAGCATTTTAAATACTAAAATTATTCACAATTAACTATATTTGGACAATTAATTAATTAAGAAAATTAATTAATATATAACTTAACAATTATGTAAGAATTAAAAATCAATTGATTAAGACCTAGGATTTTCTAAATTCACCTAGCTAATCCATTTTATCAAATTATCTCGATTTTTGGTTGATTAGATTACGAACCATGTCAATGGAGCACTCTAATTTATTTGTTAGCTTATATCTAGATTTAACAAGTTTATTTAACTAACCTAACTCACTATATGTCTATGTGAATTAGAATTAGAGAACATATTAAGCATAGGTACTCATTATATGAAAATGTTTATTACAAATATAATAAAAATTATATATCTAATCAAGTGAATGTTTTCCCCAATTAACACATGTTATTTTGTCCAAAGTCTATTTCTTATTTATCTATGTCTAGCATCATAAGAAATCTCTAATCATGTAATTGGTAATAAAGTAAATATTACAAGCATTAAGTTTAGAACAAAATAAACATAATTGATATAACAATTACAACCAAAAATTCAGTAAACTAATAAAGTCTCAATGCATAGGATCCTTTAGAAACTCTACATAATTATTTAGCCACTCATAATGAATAAATTATTCTCAAAATCAACCCAAAGTTGCTGCATAATTAAAATCCAAAACAATTAAAGAAAAACAGAAACACAAACACAAACATAGAAGAAAAATGAAGGGATCTCTGTGTCCATATCTAAAACAGATCTGGGTCTGCTTCTCAAACCCGTGTGCTGCTTTTGTGACTGCTTCTAAAGTCCTTCTGTGCGTGGTGCACCTCCCTTCAATCCTTTTGTTGTGCGTTCCCCCTCTGCTTTTAATTCTTCCTCAATTCCTTTTATGCTTGCCAAATCCCATATTATTATATATATATATACATGCAAGGCAAGGCTGCCCTAATTCCATGCATGTTCAAGGCACTTTTCTTAATAACATAATTAAATAATGTAATAAATAATATAATATATATGAAAAATATATAAATAATATAATAGATAATATAATATTTAATAATTAATATATTATTAATTATATTAACTTTGTTTATATTATAATATTAAATTTGAAATTAACTTTATAATTTTTTTATTTTTATTTTTATTTTTTTACCCAAACACCAAGTAGTATTCCTATAAAATAAAAAGAAGTACTAGAAATTAGATATATGTAAAGGAAACTCGAAACACTAGATAATTTTAGTTAAAACACATATAAAATGCTAAAAATACTACTCAATTATGATCAATAAATGCTAAAAAATCTCATATTAAATACCTCCAAACTTAAATTAAGATGAATGAACTACAATCGCTGGTCAAAATAAATAACAATATTAAATCGAATCTTGATCCTATAAAAGGATGGGTGTGACATGCATTGTTGAAGGAAGTAACAAATCATATTTAAATTTCTACTCTTAACATTGGGCACTATATGTGGAAAACATGAAATAAAAAGTTATGTAATGGCAAGCAGAGGAAAAAGTGGACCTGTGACTAAAAAGCAATACATCTGAAAGGGGACAACATCATTAGTAACCTCGCTGCTAGAAATAATATGGGAATCATTTTGGAGTAGGTGGCAGGATGGTTAGGACAATTGAAACTAGACTTAATACTGAAGTTAAAGAGAAAGAAAAATATCATGCACCACTCCCACTTGTTGTTCAAGAACAAGGTGGGGGTAGCCAACATCCTCTGTAGGAACTAATTCATAATCCACCACTAGGAAGAGAAGAAGTGGCAAAGAATTGGGAGAATGGAGTTAGGGAAGTCACTATCTAGATCTAGGGGCTCTAGAAGTAATAGTGACAACTGACACTCATAATATATAGCTTGCTAACCAAAGTTGTGAGACTTGTGAGAGAGTTTAATAATGTTATTACTGATCAAAGTTGATCTCCAAGCATGTAAAGGGGGGTCCTAACCAATAGTACCAAAAGAAAAAGGGGGAAGCATTTTTTTTTTACAATTTCTAAACTCATTTTAACTTTATACATCTTTTTATTTGGTGGATAAATTACGTATTCTTCTCCATGCCGCGAATCAATTAGAACAAATGAAGGATTGTGAGTGGAAGACCAATGTCCCTTGCTATTCATAATCCTCTTTGCAAAGCATGTAATGGTGACAACTGGCACTCATAAATTTGTGGTTAGTAATAAAAAAAATATGTTAACATGAACAACCTTTACGAGTTAATTTGACCCTTTGAAATTTATTCATATTCCCTAGCTACACTTAGAAAATAATAGGTTCAGAATTGTTTGGCAAACTTAACTTATTAGCCGAGTAAGAATTAAGTTTTGAAGTTAAATTAATTTTAGTTTGTCTAGATTTGATTTTGGACAAGTTTCAATATCAAATATTATTTGATAACCCTTTTTCATTTTAGATCACTTTTTTTTTTTTTATCTTTGTTAGGGATTCCCTTTACTATTTGCAAGTAAAAGAAGAATCTATAATGATTGAATTAATTTATAATCATCTGTAAGTGTAAATATGAATCCCAAAAGGTTACATCCAAAAAACGTGGATCTACTAAGGTTGAGATCTCATATTCAAATTTCCAATCCTCCACATCCCCAATTAGAAAATTTAGCTTTGTCTATCTAATAGTTAATATATATATATGCATGCGGATATATGTTTTCAATGTCTGGTTGCTAAGGTGTCACATATGAATTTTAAAATTAACAATTATTTAGGTTAATTTTTATATTCAATGACTTTATTCTTAATATAAACTAAATACAACTTGAAAAGTATTCCCAATCATATTTAAACATATCGCTAGTCATGGTTCAACATAGTTGCAAATGATTTATTCAACTAATTAATTACAATGTGAAAGCATCCAAATCAAAGCTTGCTTGGTCATGTGGCTAGCCCATTCTTCTAATTGGAATTAGAGCCTATTTGGATCAGCTTAATTTTTATGGAGCTGCTCCGCCAGTGCTTCCAAGACTTTATATAAATAAATCAGCAAAAGGCTGTAAAGAACGAAGTCAAAAGGCTATTGTCCGATTAAGTAATCCTTCGAGTGGGTTCCAAGGTTTACTTTCCAAGAATAAAAGAGGTAGTTATCATAATCATATTTGATGATGTGGAAGCCGATCAACCTCTCCTATCTCAGACCATGTACCTGCAAAAGATGAAGTTGGGGACTTGCTCCCCCATGATCACTCCGATGATCAAGTCAATTCACCGGTCTACCACAAGTTTTTTTAGTATGTAGTAGGGAACTGAGCCATAAGAGAGGAATCCCTTACCCATCTTGGTTATCTTCTTTTTATCCTCTTGTTAAGATAAGAATCCTTTCTTCAAATCACCGGGATCCTCCTCATGTTCCTTGTGGAGACATTATCTTAAAGATATAGATACAATAATCATTTTTGGGGAGTTTGGGATAGTCCTTGTCTCCATGATCCTCAGAGCGATGATTGACATCAAGGAATTTAGAGAATCTTTATTGAACAATAGGCTTAACCGGTTTTGCTGAGATGCCTTTGCCACGTATCCTTCCGAAAACTCAGGCTAAATAGCGGCTTAGATTGATCCCCCAGTAGACACGTGTCTTTGTCGTTATTAGTTGTATAAGAGTGATTATGAACCTGAAGGGTTCACCCTCATCACTGGCCCCCCAATTCCTTGAGCCTTTTAATTTAAATGGCTCAAGGAGTGTCGAAGTCTCCGAGGTTTTCAAGCACCAAGTGTTTACTATCTCAGAGGGTTTCAGCTCCCTTCTCCTCCGAATGTTGACATCCACCTGGACCGGGGAGCTTAGGAGTTTCTTTATCTATGAATATATGGTGTGGCTACCAATTTTTTTTTTCTTTTCCTAACGCTGTCCAAACCTTTCACATCTCGAGACACATAATCCTCGAATAATTAATGCTCATCATTACTGGCCTCTTTGTTCTTCCACCTAGAAGGATTTAATAAGCTACTCTCTCCCTTCTGTTTACTTCTTCTCCCAATTCTTTTTATACTTAGCCTACTATCATGTTAGCATGTGTTCCCTTCCCTTCTCGCATCTTCCTTATTGATCCCTTTTAACTTTCTCTCATGGCGATCACTAGATCCAGAAGGCTTAACTCGGTCTGCGTAGAACTCGTTAAGTGGGAAAACCACCCTGCCTCTTCCATTCCTTGCCAATGGATGAGCGAGTCAGAGTGTCAATAGTTCAGGGAGAAGTATAGCATTCCTGAAGAATGGGAGGTCGAGTTTAACACCCATTTGCAAGCATGTCACCCTATCACTGGTCGTCTCTGCGTCTACAAGTGCACCTTTGACAGGGGCTTTCACCTGCCCCCTCGAGGAAGGGTCATGTCCCTTCTCCAACATCTCACCATCATTCCAGCCCAATTATCCCATTTGGATAGAGGTACTTGATGGGTTTTATCGTCATCTGCAGCTTTGATCGAGTAGAGCCTTCGGGGGTGTAACACCCCCTCTCCTAGAACTGCCCGAGAAGAGGTGCTTCGGGAAATAAAATATAAAACTAACTGATAAACTGAAATCTGATACCATAAAAATATCTTAATCAACTGACATAAACTTTTAGTCAACAATAACTGAAAACCACAAACAACATCTAAAGAAAATCCATAAACAGAAACATAAAATAAACCTAAACTAAGAAGACACCAACTAATAACTCCCAGACATCTTTAGTCTTGAGCCGGTCCACGTACACACACTACTGGACACTGCTGCTAGGCCCCACATTTGGTACTCCCCTACTAGGACCTGGAATGGTGAAGAGTACAAGGTGAGCTACAAAGCTCAGCAAGTAAAGAAGCTAGAAAGAATAACTGAAGCTAAATCGAAGAATATCGATACTGATAAAATACTCATTGAACTTGTACTGATCAAAACACTATCTGTTTGCATTCATAGATGTAATGCACATAAACTGTAACATAAATGCAGGTATGCAACTTTGGCACATAGGCCCACATAACTGTAATACATACCTGGCTAATCTGAACCTGCAACATAAAAACTGTAAGCAAATATTGTGGGTAGTATACCCCTAGCTCCCTAGTCGACATCAGGCGAGCATCTCATAACTAAGATATAACTAAATTGATACTAGTGGGATCCCCGCGGACAAGCCGCCTGGCGCGCATAATGAAATGCTCATATAAATGCCGGCACACAATATGTAGTGCTCCATATAAGGTCGTGCTCAATGCTCATACAAATATGTATGCACATAATCTCACAAAATAATGCTGATCATGTCATAATTAATTGCTAAACATGGTATATGATGTTTACCAGCTATATTGAGATACAAAGATTCTGAAATTTCTGAGTATAGGCATGGCATATTGGATTTTATCATATCTTGGCATAAAATTCAATATATAAATAATTAAATATTTATATTAAATTTAATACTTGAATTAAGAATTTATTTGAAGTCATTCGGATGCCATATGATCCTATTTAGATGACTGATGAAACCCAAGGAAGTAATTCAAATGAAACTGCAGCCCATTCGAATGAAATAAGCGGACTACAGCAAAGTCATTCGAATGATAGAAGACTCATTCAAATGGCAGAAACTCATTTGAATGACAGAGACTCATTCGAATGGTAGATGATATATAACAAAGACTATTCAGATCTTTCAAGGACTCATTCGAATGATTCACAAATTCTTTCGAATGAATTTTGCAATTTTCCAACTTTTGAATGGGCAGAATGCCACTCATTCGATTGCAACAGTACCCCCATTCGAATGTGTAATACCTAAGATTTTTAGAAATCAAATATGACGTAATGCCTCAGATAAAAGTTCATTTTCCGAGCTAGGGGCAAAGTCATAATTATAAAAGTTTGAGTACGAGTACAATTGACTAAAAATCTTGGGAATTTGTGAGATTAAAGGATATCTTTAGGGGACTTAAGTGCAATGGACTTCAAAGCTTATTTAAACCTAACTTTGGATTCCAAAAGTTATCAAAAGTGGATATGGATTTCAAAGCCAAATTAAATTCAATTAAGGGACACATGTCACCATTTGGAGGGAGACACATGGGTGGAAATGATTAGATGGACACATGTCACCATTTGGATGGAGACACATGGGTAGAAATGATTATATAGACACGTGGCATAATTTGCATGGAAAAATATGGAGGTAATGATGATCTTGGGACACATGGCAACTCTTCATTTGCCATATGAAATAAAAATCAAAAGTAATGGTTAAGCACCAATCTCGAGGGACACGTGGCGCCGTAGGATGGAAGCAATGATGATGGCTCATATCTCGAGGACACGCGGCGCCGTAGGATGAAAGAAATCGTTATGGCTCAAATCTCCATAACACGTAGCGAAAATCCATTCGTTGAAGGGTTTAAAATGTCATGATGAGGCTCATATCTCAAGAGCCACTTCTCACCATGGGAAGAAAGCAATAATTAGGGTGCAAATCTCAAGTGCCAAGTTTCTCAATCCTATGGATGTAAGGGCACTATATAAGAATGCTTTGGGTTGGGTTTTTGGCCACCAAATTAAGGAGGTAAATTTCTTATAAAAGAGGGAAAACTCTGCTAGAAAGAAGGGAAGGAAACTCCGTCTGAGTAGGAGCCGAAAGCAAGTCGCCGGAAGATACGAGCCTACCTCAAAATCCATGCAAATAGCTACCAAATCTATGAGGTAAGTTTTGTTTCTTTCTGTAATCAAGTAGATCATCGAAAGAGGAGCTCGTAGGTTCAAATAGCACTTGAATCGGAGTTAAAATGAGAGAGTTATGGCCATTTTAATTTTCAACGTCCGAAGTCCATCCGACACGTGCGCCACACGCGCCTAGCAAGGCTGCGCGTTCAGGCGCATGACAGATCTTGTGGGAGCGCATGTAAGCGCGTGAGTTGCCTTCTGGGCATGAAATTTTTCATGTAATCTCTTATTTTTAATGGCTAATTATCTATCTAAAAATATTTTAGGTTTGGATACAAAAAGGTCTCGATTTTTATAGAACAGTTCACTTGGAGCGGCGTTCGACCTTAAATTTGTGCAACCGAGAAGTGTGAAGCTAAGGTGAGTGGTTCTTGTGCATGTAACTATTCTTCCATGTCTCCTACTTCATCTTCATCACTCTTGACTTCATTTATAAGTGGTGGTAGCTTGCGTTTCATGGTTTCCTTTGTTTCAAGCATATCCTTTCTACCTTGTTGCATCGGGTTTGACCATGACAGCTTTCGTGCGTGTCCTATGGCTTGTATATCATATTCCTTCTGCTTTGTCATATAACATGTCATGGTTGGTAGTTTACATCTCGTGTTTTATTTCTTTTGAGCATATTGGCCTATTTTATACGCATCTCGATGTTTGTATCTGTGGTTGGTTGTTGGGACATCATGGGGGATCTCGTGCTCTTGCGACGATCCATGATCTCATGTTCTTGCGGTGAGCTACCATGATGATTGCAGGACATCACGGGGGATCTCGTGCTCTTGCGGTGATAGCCATGATCTCATGCTCTTGCAGTGAGTTGCCATGATGACTGCGAGGGTGATTACAACCCCCTGACTTGGTTACCACATGGGAAGTTTTATGTTGGTATGATCTTGGAAGATTTGTATTTATCTCTACATATTTCTTGGCATGGCTACATATTGCTCTTGCATGCACAGTTTCCTTTGGTTGTACCACTCACTTAGATGTAACAATCTAACTCGGGTGTTTCATACCCCTGGGATATTCAACGACCCAGGTATCTCAGCATGTCAGGTACCGGAGATGAGAAAGAGAAAAGGGCTATGAGGAGGCTGAAGTTAGTTTAATTATTTGTTCTCATGTTCTATGGTTCTTATGTAATCCTTGGGTTTGTTTGAGAGTTGTATGTCGAAATTGTATAAACAGGGGTTACGTAAGGCTTGGATTTACTTATTATACAAGTAGGAAGTTGTAAGTCATGATTGCTATGTACTACGATCTTGGTAAGAGAAATTTGATGATTTTTAGAAGTTATGCATTACAGTGTACTTATATTTGAGGTTTTATTATTGGAAATCCTTTTTATCTAGCTTCAGCTAGCTATCAGGTTCGATCCATCGCTTCTGTTGGTAAGGATTTCCATAACACCCTTGTGGATATTAGCTTGTAATTAGCTTCAGCTTATAATTAATGAGTGGGGCGTTACAGAATGAACGAATGGGATACACACGGGTCATTCGAATGATAAGAAAGCTCATTCGAATGCTAGACTATACAAAGCAACAACTTATTCAAATCTTTAAGGACTCATTCGAATGACAAGGAAAATCATTCGAATGATAGACTCAAAACTTCAAAAACACATACGAATGATACGATAACACATGACTCATTCGAATGACAAAGGACTCATTCGAATGACTATGACATCATAAGGGAAAAACTTACGATAACACTGGGAATTCATTCGGATACTACTGGACTCATTTGAATGACGAAAAGGCTCATTCGAATGACTGGAAACTTATACAAAACGACGCTTACAATAACAGAGACCATATCTTGAATTAAAACTCAACATTACTACACCATTCCAAAAGAAATCTTGAGAAAACAATCCCAATTGATTCCAAACAAAGTTATGAATGATTCAACAATAAGATTGATAAGAATCGCTAGAAGTAATCATGCATGACTGCTGTGAACTCACTGTACACATGTAAGTATATATATAAACATGCACTGAACTGATATACTCAAGAATCTGATATCAAAACTCAACCGAGACCTATAAGGAAGGATTACAGGGGAAGGATACCTACCTTAGCTAACTCTGATCGGATCAAACGATTGCAACGAAAGTCTCTTAAGCAATCTCACTGTTGAAGCTTCTTCCTTCTCCTGTTCTTCACATGGCGTGAAGAAGAACTAATGCTAATGGATTAAATATATACACATGAAACCCTAGATTAGACTCCTTATAACTTGGAACCCTTCTCCTACCATAACTAGGAGACTTTAATCCCAATCCCCTCATGGACGGTTTCATCAATCCCTTAATCACAATAATTCTATTTACTAACTAGATACTAATATCAAATCCTTAAATGACCCTCAAGTCCTTGCATTTAATTTCTCATAATATAAAAAGAATTAAATGCTATTTAATTTCAATTTTCTCAATTAAAAATCTAAATTGCCACATTAACAATTAATTGGCAAATTCTCTTAATTAATTACTTCAATAATTAATTAACTAATTCTAAATAAATACTAAGCCCTCTAACGGGTCGTTACAATTTCTCCCTTCCTTAAAAGAATTTGGTCCTCCAAATTCGTATCTAATTACTTGAACAATGAGGGGTAAAGACGCCTCATTTCTTCTTTTAATTCCCACGTCGCCTCTTCTGATGAGTGTCGCTGCCATTGCACTTTCACAAGAGGAATCGATCGATTCCTCAAAGTCTTCTCTTTACGCTCTAAGATACTGGTAGGCATCTCCTCATAGGACACATCTTCTTTAACTTCAAGAGTCTGAAAATCGATCACATGCTGAGGATCTAGCACATACTTCCTCAACATCGAAACATGGAACACATTATAACATGGGATAACTGAGGTGGCAAAGCTAACTCATATGCCAAAGTCCCTATCCGTCTCAAAATCTCAAATTGACCAATGTAATGGAGACTAAGCTTCCTTGTTACGCCAAATCTTTGCACACCCTTAATAGGCATGACTCTTAACCAAATATGGTCGCCTATCTCAAACTCGAGGTCTCGTCGTTGCTTGTCTGCATAGCTCTTTTGTCTGTCTTGGGCTATCTTCATTCTTTCTTTGATAACCCGAATTTTCTCTGTCGTCTATTCAACAATTTCAAGGCCTAATAAAGCCCTATCTCCAACTTCTTTCCAACATATCGGCGATCGACACGGTCACCCATATAAAGCCTCATATGGTGACATTCCAATACTTGAATAGAAACTATTATTGTAGGCAAATTCCACCAAAGGTAGGTGCTTATCCCAACTACCTTGGAAATATAAAATGCAAGCTCTCAGCATGTTTTCAAGAGTTCTGATAGTCCTCTCTGAATGGTCGTCTGTCTGCAGATGAAATGTCATACTAAACTTTAACTGAGATCCCAATGCCTCATGCAAAGCTCCCAAAAAATGAGAAGTGAAACGAGGATCTCGATCTGATACAATGCTGGATGGAACACCGTGTAACTTCACAATCTCCACAATATAAATTCGGGCAAATCTATTCAATGGATAAGTCTTCTTAATAGGTAGAAAATGGGCTGATTTAGTCAATCAGTCAACAATCACCCATATAGCATCATAGCCCCTAGTAGTCCTGGGTAAACCCATCACAAAATCCATAGCAATATTATCCCACTTCCATTCCGGAATAGGTAATGGAAGTAATAAACCTACGGGTTTCTGATATTTCGCTTTAACTTGTTGGCATATTGAACACTGTGAAACATAATTGGCTACATCTTTCTTCATACCACTACACCAATATTGTCGCTTAAGGTCGTGGTACATCTTCGTAACACCTAGATGAATAGTATAATGACTCTTGTGCGCTTCAGTCAAAATTTCTTGCTTAAGATTTCCATCATCAGGTATACAAATACGTCCTTGGAATAAGAGTATACCATCAATCTGTAGAGTATATCCCAAAGGAGAAAATTTCTCGATATCTTCCAAAATTCGTGCCAACTTTTCATCTTTTGATTGTTGGTTCTTGATTAAATCAAATAACTCGGGTTGCACCCTTATATAAGTGCAACTCATCACTGTACTATCCTCTGGGGATGAAATAGATAGAGTACTCAATTGCTCCAATAACTTCCATTCTTGAACCATCGTTGTAGCCATAGAAGCTCCTCGCTGACTCAAAGCATCAACTACTACGTTAGCCTTTCCTAGGTGGTATAGAATCTCACAGTCAAAGTCTTTAAATAACTTGACCCAATGCCTCTGCCTCATGTTTAATTCTTTCTAGGACAGAAGATAATGTAAGCTCTTATAATCTGTATAAATTTCAACTTTCTCACCATATCAATAGTGTCGCCATATCTTCAATGCAAATACTATCGCTGCCAACCCTAAATCATGAGTGGGGTAGTTCACTTTGTGTTTCTTCAATTGTCTTGAGGTATAGGCATTAACTCGACCCTCTTGCATCAATACGCAACCCAAACCTGAATGGGATGCATCGCTATAAATGCAGTATTTCTCTCCACTTCCTGGAATGGCTAAAACTGGTGCAGTAGTTAACTTTCGATTCAATTCTTGGAAGGCACATTCACATACATCATTCCATTCAAACTTCTCTCCTTTTCTTGTTAGCTTAGTCATAGAGGAAGATAAATGAGCAAACCCCTCAATGAATCGCCTATAATAGCTCTGTCACTGTCGTCGGGCTCGGCCAATCCATAATTGCTTTAGTTTTGTCTGGATCCACTGAACTACCATTTCTAGAAATCACATGGCCTAGAAATCTAATATGAGTAAGCCAAAACTCACACTTGCTGAACTTGGCGTATAGTTGCTCCTCTTTAAGCCTCCGCAATACTAATGTAAGATGATCCGTATGCTCCTCTGCATTAGGTGAGTATACTAGAATATCGTCAATGAAGACAATAATGAATCGATCTAGGTACTCACGTAGAACTCGATTCATCAAATCCATGAAAACAGCTGGGGCATTCGTTAACCCAAATGGCATCACCACAAACTCGTAGTGTCCATAGCGAGTCCTGAAAGTAGTCTTCTGAATATCCTCATCTCTAACTGGCAATTGATGGTATCTCGATCTCAAATCTATCTTCGAGAATACCTCAACTCCTCTCAACTGATCTAACAAGTCATCCACTCGAGGTAAGGGATACTTATTCTTCACTGTCACCTGGTTCAATTGGCGATAGTCAACATATAATCTCAAAGATCCATCTTTCTTTCTCACGAACAATACTGGTGCGCCCCACGGGGATGAACTGGGTCGGATAAAACCCTTTTCCATTAATTCTTCTAATTGGGCCTTCAATTCCTTTAGCTCATTAGGTGCCATCCGATATAGAACCATAGAGATAGGCTGTGTACCAAGTGGTAACTCAATAGTAAACTCCGATCCTCTCCGAGGAGGTAATCCTGGTAGCTCATCAGGGAAAACTTCTTGGAAGTCTCGTACTACCGGTACCTCGAATGACTTCTTCTTGCTTCCCTCGTCAGTGGTTACAAAGGCTAAATAAGCTTCACATCCATCACGCATCAGCTTCTTAACTTTCATCACTGAGATCATAGGAATCGTAGCCATAGGCTTAACTCTTCTATAAATAAGAACCGGTTGTTGAGGTAGTTCGAAGTCAATAATCTTTCACCGACAGTCGACTCTTGCATAATGCCGTGATAACCAATCCATGCCAAGGATCAAATCGAAATCCTTAACATCGAGAATTACCAAATCTCCAAATAGCTTCTTATCATGGACCTCGATCTCACAATTCTCAAACATTTCTCTAGCTATCATAATCTTATCTCCCAGTGTAGACACAATCAAGTGATACAGTAAAGAAATCTGGGAATGGGGAACACAACATACTGTGCGCAGTGCAATAAAAGAATGTGTGGAACCAGTATCAAATAATGAATGCACATCATGACCATGTAAAGATAAAATACCTTGGATAGTCCCGTCGCCCTACTTTGCCTTAGCTGTGGTAAGGGCATAAACTCTACCCTACACTTGTCTATCTACGGGCGGTGGATGCTGAGCTACTGCTACTGTGGGTATAGGTGCTCCTAGCCCTTTAGCTGCTGGTGCGCTCTGATTCGCCTGCTGGCTTCTATTCTGGGGTGGTTGGGTACACCTGTTAGCTGTGTGTCCAGTCTGTCTGCACCTATAACAAGTCACCTCTGGTGCAAGGAGTGCTACTTGATTCCTCGAGCAATCTTTCTTCCTATGTCCTTCTTATCCACACTTGTAGCTTACATTCTTACCAGCTAGGCACGGTCCCCCGTGCTTCCTCCCACATTGACCACACTATGGGTTATTCTCTATCTTATTTCCTTGTTCGACTGTCCATTTCCTCTTCTTATTATTATTGGATGAACCCTGAGATGTACCTGTGCTCTTCTTGGCTGCTTGTGTTGCTCTCCACTCATTGCGGTCCCACTCGATAGCATATGCTTGCTGGACTACCGTGGCATAATCCACGCTCAGAGCTCCTCCAAAAGCATGTCGGATATCTGCACGTAATCCTTTCTAGAACTTGGCTGCCTTCCTTGCTTCAGTGGACACCAATTCTGGAGCATATCAAGACAAGGCTGTAAACTCCGCCTCATACTGGGCCATTATATTAGTACCTTGCACCAACTCCACGAACTCGTAGACTTTTTGTTCCTTGACCCACGCTGGGCAATAAGTGTCATTGAACACCTGTTGAAACTTGACCCATGTGGACTCTCAGTTACCAAACCTCTGGCGTGTAGTCTCCCACCACCTCTTGGCATCGCCTCTGAACATGAATGTGCTAAGTCACACCCATAGGCCGTCCGTACAACCAATCGATCGAAGATGCTTCTTTATTGATAGCAGCCAATTCTTTGCCGTTGCTGCATCTGTACTTCCATGAAATGCTGGTGGTCGGAACGCCATGAAGTCCTTTAATAATTGACTCCCAGTGTCTGCCTTCACAACTGGAGTTGTCGGGGCGACTAGCGGATCACTTCCACTGCCTCTTGCTTCTTGGGGTACTTGCGGTTGCCTCGTCTGATTCGTCACAAGGGTATCGACTACCCTCATCAAACCTGCCAACATGCCTCGCATCTCGGCCATACCCTGTCACAAGTCACTACCAGACTCACCTGGTGAGCCTGGTGTAGGAACCTCGTTTGGCATAGAAGCAGTCTGTCTGCGAGTATAGGGTCGTCTTCTTCTATCACTCATCTTCCTGCATCACCACTTAGGGTTAGAATACTATAAATCGACACACTTATCTAACTGACAAACACAAGTCCTAACTCTACCCAACATCCTATGTGTGTATTGGAGACTCCTCAAAACACCGCTCTGATACCAATACTGTAACACCCCCTCTCCTAGAACTGCTCGAGAAGAGGTGCTACAGGAAATAAAATATAAAACTGACTGATAAACTGAAATCTGATAGCATAAAAATATCTTAATCAACTGACAAAAACTTTGAGTCAACAAGAACTAAAAACCACAAACTACATCTAAGGAAAATCCCTAAACTGAAACATAAAATAAACCTAAACTGAGAAGACACCAACTAATAACTCACAGACATCTTTAGTCTTGAGCAGCTCCATGTGCACACACTACTGGACACTGTTGCTAAGCCCCACATCTGGTACTCTCCCGCTAGGACCTGAAATGGTGAAGAGTACAAGGTGAGCTACAAAGCTCAGCAAGTAAATAAGTTAGAAAGAATAACTGAAGCTGAATCAAAGAATATCGATACTGATAAAATACTCACTGAACTTCTACTGATCAAAACACTATCTGTTTGCATTCATAGATGTAATGCACATAAACTATAACATAAATGCAAGTATACAACTTTGGCACATAAGCCCACATAACTGTAATACATACCTGGCTAATCTGAACCTGCAACATAAAAACTGTAAGCACATATTGTGGGTAGTATACCCCTAGCTCCCTGGTCGACATCAGGTGAGCATCTCATAACTGAGATATAACTAAACTGATACTAGTGGGATCCCCGCGGACAAGCCGCCTGGTGCGCATAATGAAATGCTCATATAAATGCTGGCACACAATATGTAGTGCTCCATATAAGGTCGTGCTCAATGCTCATACAAATATGTATGCACATAATCTTACAAAATAATGCTGATCATGTCATAATTAACTGCTAATCATGGTATATGATTTTTACCAGCTATATTGAGATACAAAGATTCTGAAATTTTTGAGTATCGGCATGGTATATTGGATTTTATCATATCTTGGAATAAAATTCAATATATAAATAATTAACTATTTATATTAAATTTAATAATTGAATTAAGAATTTATTTGAAGTCATTCGGATGCCATATGATCCTATTTGGATGACTGATGAAACCCAAGGAAGTAATTCAAATTACATAAACCCCTACACATGCTTTTCTTCTTTGCTTCAAACCCTTAACCTTGCAAAACTCCCTTTCCTTTTGATGGCTCTCCACCTACATAGAGGTCAAAGGACCTTATGAGCCAATGCTCAGTAAGGGTGCTATGCAAATGTAAATGTTATATGAGAACATAAACATGTAATGCAAATGCAATGCATATTAAGGTTAGTTCTCCATGCCCTCATAACCACTTAGGTTAAGGCACCAACCAACCCCTCACTCCCATCACAAGTCCTCCTTATGGCCATAGGTCCACTAGGGCACAAAACATGCAAAGAATCATTACATGCAACTCATTCAAACATGTACAAATGCAAGCAAAAACCCCACCACTTGGGGCTATCCCTTACCTTGTTTTCTTTAAAGCTTCAACACTTCCACAAGCCAAGACTCTCCCTTGGACTTTAATCACCCTAACAAAAAAATAATAAAGAAATTTTGTTTTTAGCTCTTATATATAAGCATTCAACTATTTCAAGAGAGGGAACTAGGTTTACCTTTGCTAGTCTTTCTCTTCCTTCTCTTAGTCTTGATTTCCTTCTTGCTTCTTTCACTTCACATGTGGGGAAAACTTTGAACCAATTTCCCCACTCCCTATTTATAGAACTTTTCTTCTCAATCCATGCCAAATCTCAAGATTGCATCCTAGCCATAGATTTCTTCTTAATTCAAGAGACTAAATCTCCACCTTTAAACACTAGCACAATCCTTGTGCTTCTCCCAAATTTCATCCTAGCCATTGATTTTAGGAGAACACTTTTCTAGACTTAAAGAAAACACAAATCTAAGAGACTTTGTCTCCTTGAATCTCATCCATTGATCTTTCTTTGGAGACTAAACCTCATCCCTTGCATCAATCCCAATTTTCCAAAATTCTCCTATTTTCCAAATAATTAAATCATGACTAATTTTAAGATTGACTAATTTCCCAATTTTCCATTTAATTTAAATCCACAACTTTTCAAGCATTTAATGGAGACTAAAATAATTTCTTTTTATTTAAATTTAAAGGCTCTTGAAAGACATAATCCATTTACTTTAGCATTTATTTAAATCTACCATTTTCCAACATTAATGCTTGACACATTTCTTTTTAATATGGATTTTCTTTTAATTCCCTCCATCGTGGCTCTCATTTAATGTTTGAGAGACTAATTTATTTTCTTTTTGTATTTCTTTAAACATCACTCTTGATTCATAAGATCATGCCATGTGTCACCAAATTCTCTTAATCAAATAAATCCTAATTCCCAAATTTAATTTAAATCTCATTCCATGAGATTTTGCCAAGTGTCACAAATCTAACCATACTTGGCTTCTAATTAAATTTCCTAATTATCCATACACTTAATCAAGAATTAAATTCTCCCAAAAATTAATTCTCCAATATAAATAATTTCTTCAAAAATAATTTATCTTTCTATGGGACAGGACTCCAAATTACCGTTTTGCCCCTCTTAAGGCATCCTATACATTATGTGCCTTCTCATTAATTCAAAGGCAATTATGGAATTTTTCATATACCAATATTCTCTTAAGTGATATAATCTATCATGACTCATCAAGGGTTTTACAACTGGAAAGAGGAATGGCTTTCGAATTCGACGCTTAGCAATGCAAGCCTAGAAGGTTAGACCTATAAGTGTTAGCCCTCACCTTCCTTCCTTACTTTCTCACTCTTTTCCCTTTTCTTAGGCATTGATTTTCATCATTCTTCTTGCGTAGTTGAAGATCTCTGGGAGATAACTTATTCCCCCATCAATGAGGGGATGGTTTTAGATTTTCCTGGGAGCGAAGGACCCTCTGTCCTAGCCAAACCGAAGAAGGCCGCCGAGAAGGTCCCCAAGACCTCTCAAGGTAAAGGACTCCTTGCTCCATTTGAGAAGGCTCCAAATACATGTCAAAGTAAAGGACCTTCCGCCCTTCCCCGCTCGAAGAAAATGGCTATGGAAGACCCTTGGACTTTCCAAAAGGCCCTAATAGGTAAGGCCGAGGCTTGCCCAAAGAGTCCTTCTTCTGGATCCCGAGCTCCAAAGAATAAGAGAGACTCCCAACCTTCTCAGCAACCGACGTCAGCGTCTGCCTCTTCTCAGGACCCCTCTGAAGGTGATAATGAAACTATTGCCCAAGCGTTTGAGTTGGCTAGAGTGAAGGCTCCGAGGAGTCAACCTTCTGCAGGTATGGGGCCAACATCAGTACAATGCGCCATTCCAATTCCCTCTATTTTTAGGCACATACTAACGTCCCTGTCACCAGAGGAGACCTCAGTGCTATCTCCCAAGGAAATTTTGTCCTGGAGAGCGAAGCGGCGAAGAGTGAGGGCACTTCCACTTCGATTGAAACGAATAAGGACCCTATAGTAGTCGAGACTTCTCTTAACACCTTCACGGCTCCAACTCCCTCCCCAACTTATGTCTTCGAGCTTAGATTAGACCCTTCGCAACCAGCCATTTCTAACTTTTAATCTGCCCCTAGTGACACGGACCACTATGCCGAGGCCTTGAAGGTAGTACTAATCATCTAATTTCCTCCTCAGGCTTTTCTTGCTTAGCAAGCTTGATAACAATATCTTTTTTATCTTTTTTGGCAGTGTCTTTTACCCTTTAGGAATTTCGTAACCAAACAAGAGTCTAACCATCTAGTTCACATTGTGGTTTTGGATTCTGAGGTTCGGAGGCTTCGGGAATCCAAGGCCCTATCTTCCAAGGTAGCAGACCTCGAGCATCACGTGTGTGTTCTTGAGAAATCCATTGAGTTGGCTCGAGATGAGGTAAAGCTCGCTAACGAGGTTGAGGCCCAGGCTCACCAGAAGCTGGAGCTGGCGTAGAATGGGATGTTAGAAGCTCATAAAGCTAACTCCACACTCGAGGAGGAGCTGGATGCCGTGAAGGTTGCTAATGAGAAGCTCAAGGAGAATGCAAAGAAAGTATCCATGGAGTTGTAGGAAAGCAAAATGAGCCAAGCTGAAAACATGGAGTCCTATGTCCAGTGTAAGGAAGCTCTGTAAGCAACTAATGCGAAGCTTCGATCAGCCCTTGAGGATACCTGCATGGCTTTTCAAAAGGTTTGCAAGGAATTTCAAAATTTCGAGGCTTATGTTACGGAGCTAGAATGTAACAACCCGTTAGAGGGCCTAGTATTTATTTAGAATTAGTTAATTAATTATTGAAGTAATTAATTAAGAGAATTTGCCAATTAAATGTTAATGTGGCAATTTAGATTTTTAATTGGGAAAATAGAAATTAAATAGCATTTAATTTTATTTATTTATTGTGAGAATTGAATATAAGGACATGGCAGTCTTTTAGAGGTTTGTTAATTAGAATTAAATTATTTAATTAAGAGTTATTATCTTGGAAGAATCCTTGCGAGAAGAGGGATTAAATTATAGTCTCCTAATTTCAAAAGGAGTATGAGTTATGAGATTTAGGGTTGTATTTCCTACTTATATATATACATATATATAAGCCTTTAAAGTCTAGTATGGAGTCACGCCGTGAAGAACAAAGAAAAGAAATTGAAGAAGTTGGTTCAAATGATTCAAGGAGCAAGTGCTTCTTTGACAGTGGGTACTCAAGGCACATGACAGGAGATCAAGATCTTCTCAGCAACATCGTTTTCAAGGAAGGAGGTAAGGTTTTCTATGGTGATAATTCTCAAGGTAAGATCATAGGTATGGGCTCTATTTCTTTTGAAAACATTACATTAGAAAATGTATTTCTTGTTGATGGACTTAAACATAACCTGATCAGTATTAGTCAATTGTGTGATTTAAGTTATGAAGTTTGCTTTGATGCTATCTCTTGTAAAGTTATATGTTCTAAGACAAAAGAAAAAAAATTAAAAGGAAATAGAGTAGGAAACATCTATCTCACATTCCTAGAATCACCCAAAATCGAAAACTGTTTAGCTGTAAATTCATCTCAAATTTCTTGGTTGTGGCATAATAGGTTAGGGCTTGCTAGTATGAATCTAATAAAAAAGTTAGTAAAACATGATCTTGTCATTAGATTGCCTAAGCTTAAATTTGAAAGAGACCACATTTGTAGGACTTACATGAAAGGCAAGCAAATCAGTATATCATTCAAACCAACAAATGAAGTATCAACATCTAGACCTCTAACACTACTTCACTTAGACTTGTTTGGTCCAATGAGAACTCTAAGCTTAGAAGGTAAGCAATATGTTTTGGTAATTGTTATATACAAAAAATAAATAATAATTAAAATTAAAAATCAACCCAAGTAAGCGCCACGTAGCACCCCGAGGGAGTGCCACGCGGCAGCCCCTGGTTGACCTAAAGAGGCCACCCAGGGGACGCCACCCCCGAGTGAGGTCACTCGGGGGTGGCAGACGCGGCCCCCATAGGCAGCCGCTCGTGCTGCTTGGTGGGGGCCGCGCCCCTGACAAATGGGGGGCGCCCCTCTCCCCCGAGTGGCGGTCACTCGGGGGAAAAACACCCCCGAGTGACCCCACTCGGGGGAAAGCAGCCGCTCACGCAAGACCGCGCGCACGGCCATGTGCACAAGGCCGCGCGCACGCGGCTGCCCGCGTGAGGCCATGCGCGGCTGCTCGCGCGCGGCCACGACCGCGTGCGAGACTGCCAGCATGTGGCCGCCCGTGCGTGACCCCTCGCACACGCAACCGCTTCGCACCTGGCCCCGTGCACCCACGCGCATGGCCCCTCGTGCTCCTCTTTCCCATGGTCACAGATACCCCCGAGTGAGGGTCACCCAGGGATCCACACTCGCCTTCGCGGGCCTCCTATTCTTATGCCACCGCCTCCAAGAAAATCGGCCTGAGGTTATTCCCGCGAGACTTGGTCAAAGCCTCTCCGAGATTCTTGCCACAAAACTCTGAACACGCGACACATGGATGCCCCTCTCGCTACTATAAATAGGAGGTCACTTTCCCTCATTCGTATGCAACCTCTGGCTCTAGCATTTACTCTCTTACTTTTGAATACTCAATTTCTACTACGGTGATCTAACTTAAGCATCGGAGGGTCCACGCGGGGACTTTCGCCCGCACTCCTAACCGATTCTTTCTCTAGTAGGTCATCCATCGCTCGGAAACGCCCCACGAGACTCACCCATTGCTGCCACGTTACCCCGAGAGACTCACTCATCGCTCAGATACGCCATACGAGGGTCATCCATTGGTGGTTTCCCATTTTATAAATTCATTGTTGTAATCTCGTAACAACAATTGGCGCCGTCTGTGGGAAACGCAAACAAAAAGCTGCAACACTCTTCCCTCATCATGGCTCAAACTGGAAGCAATCACTAGACCCTCTCCCGTGGGGCCCAATCACCTAGACGAGAAACCCTCCCTTGAGTGGAAGATCAACATCAGTCTACTCGCGAGGGCCCGTTACCCCTCATCCATGGGGGCCATCCGCCCCTCACCCATGAGGGATAGCCTCCCCTCACCCATGGTGGCCAACCGTCCCTCACCCATCAATCCCCTCGTGAGGGTCACCCATCCCTCACACACCAGCAGCCGCCCCTTCCAGCGCCCTCTCACCCACTAGGGGCCCAACTTCAGGTGCCTCCTCTTACTGCCCCACATATTTTCTCGGGACCCTACTCAGGTATGCAGGTCCCTGTAGGACCGTCAACGAGGATCAAAGCATGCAACGAAAGCGATTTAAGCATAAAAACTATCCTCGTAACGATAAGAATCTAGAAGACTTACTTTTCTTACGGATTACTGGACGGAATGGAGCAACAGGAGGAGGAGGCGCGACACCTTCTTCACGTGGCGGAGACGTCAACTGTCCTACAATCCGTCGGCTCCTTCGCATCAGATTTCTTGATCTTCCAAGGTATGACTCAAACTCGTAGCCTCTCTTGGTGAAGAAGAGAAAATCGAAATTAGGTTAAAAACAACTAGAGAGAGAATATATATATAGGGAGAACCCTAGGGCTAAAAACCCTAGTGGGCCAAACCCTAGTGGGCCAAGTCTATTTTAATTAATTTTCTAATTGGGTTAGCCCAATTAATTAATTAAAACCAATGAACTATTAAATAATTCTCTCTCAATGTAATTCACCCAATAGGCCAAAATGTATTAAATAATACATGAGTTACATCGAGCTACCCTGGGGACCAAAAGACAAATTATTCATGGCTACTAAAATGACCAAAATATCCCTGCTACCTAGTAGCTATATTTTGTCATTCTAAGTGTTCCAACTATCACCATATGGTAACACTGACCCCACGAATAATTTTGCATGTGCGATGTCTTTGACCTACTAGTGTAATGACAAAAATACCCCTCTGTGTAACACCCATCATTTAGAAAGGAATAATGTACCAACACCTCTCTAAATGACTTCTACCATCCTTAGATTACTAGTCCAATAATCCATGACTACTCGAATGTACTTGCTTATCACTGGGAGCTACCCAGAAGCACACACTCTTAAGTCACGTTCCCAGGGCCCTGGATTATTTGATTATTCTTGGATAATCACAAGGGGGTGAATCACAGAAACTATCTTGTATTAGTCTATCTTTGCTAACTAGAAACCACACTCCCAACTCACAAGGTTGTTGATCTTTGATAGATCTCACCTATAGTGAATCTAAGAATATAGCTCTAGGTTCACTAGACCACCAACTAACACTCAAGTATTAGAGTACTCGTCCACGTAGTAGCAGTGATAGACTAGCTCCATGATAATCAGTACTTTGTCATTAGCTTCTATCACAGGTCCACTCTACGCATTCCAAATGCGCTTGTACAATTAGAGTAAACGGACTGTTTACTGGCTATGGCAAGCCATTCTCCATTAGGATCTATTGCACAATGATCTTATCATGATAGAATGCCCAGTTCTATCAAAAGATCAAGAGTAATATTTTTCTTGCTTATTAAGTACCCATGATTCATGCCTAACTGTGAAGAACGACCCATCACATGAATCACTTACTTAATAGCATGGACACTTTTCCAACAATTAAATGCAAATAATATATGTGCAATAAACTGACTAAAAGGAAACATCATCACCATAAATTAAATAAAACGTGTCTTTAGGGCATACATTTCCAACAGTCCCATCCGTCGTTCCTTGGGCTGAGTACGAGGCCCTGCGACAGCAACACGCTGAAGGAATGCAAGCTCTGAAGGAAATGGCTGGTATTTTGCAAAGTTTGGTCCCCCACGGGACAATCCCAGCTGCGTTGAGAAAGTTCATCCCAGAAATAGTTACATCTCACAGGGCTCGTCAGGAGATACCAGGGAACGACTCATATCGAGACGCAAGCCCTGAAACCCACGCTCAACATGTCCCAACTAGAAACAATCAACCAAGGTCTCCTTTAAGGGAAGATCATAGCCAAACATCTCCCCCTCGAGGAGATCATGGAACTGACCATCGAAAAACAGAAAGACGAAGCCCACAACGAGGAAGATATTCGGAAACAGTAGCTAGCACTCTGATGGAAAGAGGCCGGGATGCCAAGCCCATAACCAAGAAAATTATGGGCCTGAGGATAACCCTACTACATTTAGTGCACGAGAGGCCGCCGATATGAAAAAGATGATTGAGCGGGTCCTACAACAGAATAAGTTATTACCTACTTCTGAGGAACAATCTAGAGGAAAGCTACCATTCGCGGCTGAAATAATGGAGAAACCTTTGCCGAGGAAGTTCAAGATGCCTCAAATAAATCCTTATTCAGGAAGGGACGACCCTTACGATCACGTGCAAAACTATGAATCTCTAATGATGCTTCATGGATGGGACGACGAGATAATGTGTAAGGCATTTCCTTTAACCCTAACTGGGCATGCTCGAGCCTGGTTTAACGGCTTACCCCGAGGCATCTATCTCTTCATTCGGGCAGCTAAAAACAGAACTTATCAAAGCGTTCATTATTAACAGTCAGAGAAAGAAAGATGCGATATATCTGCTTAGCATTCGACAAGGGAATAAAGAGACCCTATGACACTACGTGGACAGATTTCGAAATGCCACACTTGAGATCTGTAATTTACCGATTGAAATGGCAGTGTCTGCCATGTTCCAAGGGACACGACTAACCCCTTTGCAAGAATCATTGTCCCTGGACCCTCCGAAATCTCTGGCAGACCTGTTCGTTAGGGCTAACAGGTACATACTCCATACGGAGATGATGAGAACGGTAGGAGGAGGTGAAGACGGAGAGAGAAAGAGGAAAGAGCAAGATATGGAAGAAGGGTCAAACTAGCGAAAAGAACGGATCAGGAGGTCGGATATAGTGGGGCCACAATTCCATCATTACACTAGGCTCAATCAACCCCGATCAACTATATTGGCAGCAGTAGAGGGATCTGGTCTCCTCTAGCTTCCGAAAAAGGCAAATCGCCCATGGGGAGAAATCAAGAAGAGTACTGCAGATATCACCGAACTCGGGGACACTCTATGATCAGTGTAGGGAGCTAAAAAATCAGATCGAAGCACTCATTCGTGAAGGACACTTGCAAAGATATGTAAGGACTGAAGGATGAAACGACAGAGACCGTCAAAGAAGGGAAGAAAGACCTGAAGGTCAAGATAGACGAAATTTACAGCAAAATGAAGGGATAAGAGATGACAGAATGGTGCCCCCCCTGACAATGAGCCAACTCATCAAGCCATTCATGTTATCTCCGGGGGCGAGACTTTAGCTGGGAATACTTCTTCTTCTCGAAAGGCCTATGCCCGTCAGGCCTACCAAGTTAATTCCGTGATGGAGGTGAGAGAGGACGAGGAGCCAATCACGTTCACCCCTGCTGATAGAGGTGATATAATACTCCCACATGACAATCCAATGGTAATTTCTGCAGTTATCGCCAAACACCCCATCAGTAGAATTTTGGTGGATAGCGGCAGCTCTGTTAATCTAATATATTGGAACTGTTTCGAACAAATGCACATATCCCAAGACCGGTTGAGAAAAGTGTCCTCTCCCCTGTACAGCTTCACCGGAGAAGCTGTCTCGGTGGCAGGATCTGTTCAACTACCTGTCACATTGGGTGCCGACCCTCAAAGTGTGACTCGAGAGGTGAATTTCATGGTGGTCAAAGCCCCTTCTGCAGCATACAACATGATTTTAGGCCGACCGCTCCTCAATGATATGAGGGCCGTAGTGTCCTCTTGCTACTTATTAATGAAATTCCCCACGCTCTCAGGAGTAGGGCAAGTTCGTGGAGATCAGAGGAAGGCAAGGTCCTGTTATGTATCGTCCACAAAAGGAAAAAGAGCAGAAGAGACTTTATCTATCACTGAAAAAGCCATACACAAATCCCTGGTAGAAGAGACTGCTCGCAAGCCCCAACCAATGGAAGAGTTAGAAGCAGTGCGCTTAAGTGACACAGATCCCGAGAAGTTGGCATATGTGGGCACGAAGCTTCCGAAAACAGTAAAAGAAGAAATCATGGGGTGCCTTAGAGAAAATTTGGATGTCTTTGCTTGGACACCAAGGGATATGCCAGGGATTAGTCCATACGTGATATGTCACCATCTGAACGTGGATCCTCAGTTCAAGCCTGTTCGACAGAAAAAAAGGAATATCGCCCCTGATAGACTACTGGCATTAGAAGAAGAAATTGATAAGCTACTAAAGGCAGGTTTCATTCGAGAGGTGTTATATCCAGAGTGGTTGGCCAATGCTGTCATGGTTAAAAAACCCAACGAAAAATGGCGCGTGTGTATAGACTTCACTGGCCTCAACAAGGCGTGTCCTAAAGATTCCTACCCATTACCTCGGATTGATCGACTAGTAGATGAAACATCTGGGTATCATTTATTGAGCTTCTTAGATGCCTTCTCAGGGTATCATCAGATAATGATGTATCCTCCAGATCAGGAGAAAACATCATTCATTACAGAAAAAGGGACATATTGTTACCAAGTTATGCCATTCGGGCTCAAGAACGCAGGGGCCACTTATCAACGCATGGTGAATAAGGTCTTTAAGGAATTATTGGGTGAGACAATGGAAGCATATGTCGATGATATGATCGTGAAAAGTCAAGAAAAGGAATCACATGTTAAAAAGTTGGCACGAGTGCTCGAAATCTTTAGGCAATACAAAATGCGCCTAAACCCAGTAAAATGTGCATTTGGAGTTCAGTCTGGAAAATTCTTAGGGTATATGATCACACAAAGGGGGATCGAGGCAAACCCCGAAAAGATTCAAGCAATACTAGATATGGAACCCCCAACATCAATTAAGGAGGTGCAGCAGCTAACAGGTCGAATGGCGGCTCTGGGGCGTTTCCTCTCCAAATCGGCTGAAAGGGAACTCCCGTTTCTTCAGACGTTAAGGGCAGGGAAAAAGTTTGAGTGGACGGAGCAATGCCAGAAGTCATTTGAGGCATTAAAAGAGTACTTAAAAGAAGTCCCTCTATTGACTCGGCCCGAGACTGGGGAAATGTTATATCTGTACTTGGGCATAAGTGACAAAGCAGTAAGTGTAGTGCTGATTAAAAAGGAAGGACAGGTGGATCGACCAATATACTACGTCAGTAAGGTTCTACAAGGGCCGGAAACACGTTATCCCTTCACGGAAAAGGTGGCACTGGCCCTATTGAGCGCCTCCAGAAAGTTGAGGCCATATTTCCAAGCCCATTCCATTAGCGTACTGACAGACCAACCATTACGGAGCATTTTGCAAAAGCCTGAGTGTTCCGGTCGTCTCACCAAATGGTGCATCGAGTTGAGTGAGTATGAAATACAATATCATCCTAGGCAAGCTATAAAAGGGCAAGCATTGGCGGACTTTATTGTCGAATGTACACCCTCTAGGGAAGCCAAGGAAAAGAGCATAATAGAGTGGTTACTGTTCGTTGACGGGGCTACCAGTTCCCAAGGGAGTGGAGCGGGAATAGTGCTTATCCCACCAGTGATTCTCAACTGATCGTTCAGCAATACTACGGGCAGTATGAGACTAGAGAGCCGGCCATGGGACAGTATCTCCAGAAAGTCAGGGCACTTGTACAATTGTTCGAAAGTTTCCAGCTAGTACAAATCAACAGATCCCTTAATGGCCATGCAGACGCTTTATCCAAATTAGCATCCACTAAAGAAACTACTGGGAGAACAGTGTATGTGGAAGTCCTTCAACGACCAAGTATAGAAGAACCTGAAGTAGCATGTATTGAGGATAGTAACGACTGGAGAACCCTTTTCTACAAATATTTGACCACAGGAGAATTACCGGTAGACCCAAAAGAGGCTAAGAAAATTAAATTCAGAGGAGCTCGTTTCACAATAATAGATGGGATGCTATATAAGCGAGCGCACACTATGCCACTCCTCAAATGCTTAGGTCCTCGGGAAACCAATTATGCTTTGATTGAGGTCCACAGTGGAGTATGCGGTGAGCATCTGGGAGGAAGGGCCCTCGCGGCCAAAATCCTAACGGTAGGCTTTTTCTGGCCCACATTACAACATGATGCACAAGTAAAGGTCAAAGAGTGTGATAAATGTCAGAGGCATGCCCCGATTTATTCTGCTCCGATATCGCAACTACAACCCACATTCCAGCCCATTCCCTTCGCTCAATGGGGCTTGGATATTCTCGGCCCATTCCCGTAAGCTACAGGGCAAAGGAAATTCCTTTTGGTAGCAACAAATTATTTTACCAAGTGGATTGAAGCCGAAGCCCTAGCCACCATCAGTGCGAGGAAAGTAGAGGCCATGGTATGGAAAGACATTGTATGTCGATTTGGAATCCCACGAATCATTAAGACCGATCATGGAAAGCAATTTGACTGTGATTCTTTTCGAAATTTTTGCAAAGGCTTGGACATTCAGCTAAGGATTTCTTCAGTAGCATATCCCCAAGCTAACGGACAAGCAGAAGTCAGCAACAGAACAATCTTACATGGTTTGAAAACTCGGCTAGAAGGTGCAAAGGGAGCATGGGTGGATGAATTACCTACCGTCTTGTGGGCCTACCGAACAACCAGTCGGGTCTCAACGGGTGAAACACCCTTTAACCTGGTGTACGGAACAGAAGCTTTGATTCCAGTGGAAATCTCGTGCAGGTCACCCCGATTGGATGCTTTTGATAAATCTGACGGTTCGGAAAACTCTGATTCATTAAAAGAGAGTCTTGATCTCATCTAGGAACAGAGAGACAGGGCGGTGGTACGTATCACTGCCTATCATAAAAGGGTTGCCAACTATTACAACTCTCGTGTAAGGAGCCGACCTCTCAAAGAAGGAGATTTGATCCTCAGAAAATCAGCCATCACCAATGCACTCCGAGAGGATGGAAAATTTCGAGCAAATTGAGAAGGGCCGTACCGCATCATGGAAATGATAGGCCCTAGTACTTGTATCCTCCAAACGCTCCAGGGTGAAACCATGGGTAAGACGTGGAGCACAAACCACCTGAAATTGTACTCCTCTCTGGACATGTAACGCAATAATAATATGAACCCGAAGAGGGATCGTGGACGTAGGCACATTTTGCCGAACCACGTAAAATGCTTGTGTTTTCCCTTTCTTCATTATTCAAGGCAAATGAAAGAGAACGACTCGCTATGGGTCCCTTCTCGCAAAAAAAAAAAAAAAAAGAGAGGAGAAAGATAATAATAAAGCCTTTTTTGCTTCCCCGCAGAGTAGTATGGCAAGTCTTGTCCGGAAGTGAAAAGATCAAATGGCATTAGCAAGCAAATTAATGTCCCGCTAGTAGGATTCTCTACTAAGCCCGATAATAATACAAAAGGCCCTGCCACATAATACGCTATGAGAAAAGCACGGCTCAATAGGCCCGACGACTGTGATAGCTGTCCTGCCTCAAAGCCAAGTGGCCCGGTCTAGTGAAATGACAAATATGTTCACCACAACCCATCAACATTGAAATCAACAAGTTATCCCACTAGCCTACTTAATTGGCCTGGCCTGATGACAGGGACAATGAATTGCAAGGAATTGCCAAAGGACCACTACGGGCTGAAACGCCCATAGTCCACCTTGTGGCATGAAGAGTCCAAAATCTTAAGGTCGGAACCAGACTTTCGATAGGAGATAATAGTAAGAAATCAGCAAGTTGTAGCCACTATTTAAGAAAAGAGACAAATCTTATTCAAGCAAATAAAAGCTACTACAAAAAAAAAAAAATCTACTGCACTAAAGGGGGAAAAATCTCCTTCAAGTCCGCTTCCTCCTGCCAGAGCTCAGAGCACTGCTACTCGGGGTAGATGGGGGTTCACCCTCCTCCAAGCCCGAAGATGGGATAACCGTATCAGCTGGGACAACTATATCACCAGTCGAGGGGAGGGCGTCAGTCATCTCCACTTCTGCCGAGGCAAAGGTGTACAGCTCCCATAGGCCCGACAAGTTCTCCAGATCATCAGCGAGGTTGGCATTCAAATAAGTCTTAGGGCTCGTGGGGTCAGGATCATTATATCTTTGCCAGTCGGGGACGTCAGACTCCTCTACCTCATCCGTATAAACCAGCTCAGGAAACTGTTTTCCCAGGCATTTGGATTCCAGATGTGTACGTGCAAGGTAGAATCCATACTTGGTAAAGCAACCCCCATAATGGATCTTCCTTTCTTGACAATCCGACGATAGGCGATATTCTTTCACAGCCTCCTCCCGTGCCGCAAAAATTTCTTCATTTCTTCGATCCCTGAGTGACCTATTTTGCTTCCTTTGACGAGCAAGGTCATCTACCCTCAAGGAATGCTCTTGCAGCAAATTCTCATGAGCCTTCCGAGATTCTAAGAGTTCCCTCGTCAACGATTATTTATCCTTCCGGAGCCCCTCTAACTCCCCCTTCATGCCTGAAGACTCACCACGAGCCTCCGCCAGCTTGGACTGCGTGTCTTCTCCCTCTCGAGTTAACTTTCTAATTTCGACGTGTAGCGAGCGTTCATGATCCCGCCACTTTATCATGTTCTCTCTCGCCTCCGCCTTCTCTTGTTCTACCTGATGATGATAGGCTCTCCCGATGGCGTTGGATATCACCAACCCTTGGACCCCCTAAACGCAAACAATGGATTAAAAGACTAACAACAAAGTCACACAACAAGCACGACATGCAGGCACAACAAAAGACAACTTACCTCAATAATTTTCTGCTCAGGAGAGTTGGCAACACTAGGCCAAATGCCGAAAAAATTTTGCTCATCTTGAGGGAGCACAGTAGCGTACATCATCCTGGCACTAACCCCTGGGTCTCTTATAGAATCTGCATCGATTAATCCTGGCTGCACAGTGAAGTGGTCGCCCCTCACCCGGGTGTTGTTGAGAATTGGCACGGAATTTCGCCTAGGCTCAGCAATGGGAGGAAGGATTGGTCGAAAATCTGGGAGCTCAGCTTTCAACTTCCGCCGGTCCTTGCGATAGGGGACAAAGGGTTGACGACTCTCCTCTCTGATTCGGTCAAGCTTGCCACTGAAAGAAGAACGAGAGCTGCCAAACCCCTTTCTTTGCGAGCCAGACACGTCAATGGGATTTCGTTCCACAAGAGGGCCTTCAAGGGACGGTGGGTCTAACATAGATACGTCCGACGTGGGGGGCAAGGTCTCGGGGCAAAAAAGATTGGATGAGGTACCTGCTTCAGATCTTTTCATTTTTAAGCGCCGTTGAGACGAGTTAGGAACTGGAGGAGGAAGATGGCTGGGATCTGGTGCGTCAGATGAAAGACCCTGCAGCAAGCCTTGAGGCGCTTGAGGAGGAGGCTGTGGATCTTGCTTGCCAGACTATCGTAAATTCCTACCACGATGTCTGAGCGTCTGTTCCTTGAATAGATTCATATCGCCTGCAAAACAAGGGATTAAAGTAAAAGTTAGCCACATAAATTAGTATTTAAAAGGCAATCTCTACAATTCTGGGGGTCTACCCTCAGGGGAAGAACAACCAGGAAAGACCATACTCCCTAGGGAATTCCCCCCTTCTTCTTCCTCGGGGCCCTCGTCCTCTTCCTCGCTGTCCTCTTCCTCCTCAACTTGTAAGGTGTCCTCGGGCATGGCCGATGAAGGCACAAAAGCAAGGGTGGAGGGCCCAGGCATGTCTTCTAGCCGAATGCCCCACCCCGCAGCGGCAATATTTTCTGAGGTAAGAAGGTCAGATAGATTACGAGTGCCAAGGGCACATAATCTCTCAATCACTCGGCGATAAACAGTCCAGGAAATCCCAATGTCATGGAGCTTCTCCAGCCAGAAGTCTCGCTTGTTATCCCAACACCAACGAATCGACGCTTTCCAGCTGGAAGGAGGCTCGATCACAATCCATCGGGACTCGAAGTCTACCTTATTTTGAAGCTTTTGAAAAAGAGGGGACAAACCTACAATCCTTTGAAGCGTGAAAAAGACACCCTTCCGTTTGACCCTCCTCAACCTATAGAAGCAACCAAACAACTCTACAGAAGGAGGTACTTGGATCATATGACATAGAATGGTGAAACCAACTAACTGGGCCCAGCCGTTAGGATGAAGCTGCCCTGGGACAATGCAATGATAATCAAGCCACTCCATGCCAAAGTTAGACAAGGGAAAACGAAGACCTAATCTCAAAGAGGCTAAATATACTCAAAAACCACGTCCTACCATGGCTGTACTTGTCTCCTCAGATGTAGGAAGCCTAATATGGTAGTCGATGGGAATTTGAAAACGAGATTGGATCTCAACCAATTCTCTCCCCTTCACTGAAGAACGACGTCCCAAAGATATATATACATTGGGAGCAAGAGGAGGAGGTGGTAAAGCATTCTTAAAGCGGCCCATGCTGAGCACTAAAACCCAGAACAGGCCAAGCACGTGCCTTTTAGACAAACTAGGATTCCTATGGATGAGGGTCACACAAAAGCCAAAAGGAGACCCATGGATGTGGGTCACACAAAAGCCAAAAGGAGACCCATGGATGAGGGTCGCAGAAATGCCAAGACAAGACCCATGGATGAGGGTCACACAAACGCCAAGATAAGACCCATGGATGAGATTACAACAGGAAAGGAATGAGACCCACCAAATGGGCTCACGCAAGGATGAGGCTAATGACCAGTCCCATGGGTGAGGGTCAGGTAAGGTAGCCACTGACAACAATTGGACCCATGGATGAGGGTCACTCGAGGGAGAACATGCCTAAAAGTCCCCATGGGTGAGGCTCTCTCAAGGGAAATCAAGACCATGGGTGAGGGGGATATACCGTATAGAAGTCTGGAATGCTGAGAGAATTTCCACAGAAGAGTGGTTGAGCAATGAAGAAATGGAAGGCCAAGTCTCCCTTTTATAGTTGTCCTGGGAGACATTGTGGAAAGGATAAAGCACGGAAGACCTGAAGATGGAGGAGATGGATATAGAAAAAATCCTTTCAAAAATGAAAATGTCCCCAAGAAAATGGGATTACATCATAAGAAAAATACTCTTCCTCCCGGTACTCCCGACAGAAAGAGTAGGGAGCAATTGTTATATACAAAAAATAAATAATAATTAAAATTAAAAATCAACCCAAGTAAGCGCCACGTGGCACCCCGAGGGAGTGCAACGTGGCAGCCCCTGGGTGACCTAAGGAGGCCACCCAGGGGACGCCACCCCTGAGTGAGGTCACTCGGGGGTGGCAGACGTGGCCCCCATAGGCAGCCGCGCGTGCTGCCTGGTGGGGGCCGCGCCCCTGACAAATGGGGGGCGCCCCCCTCCCCCGAGTGGCGGTCACTCGGGGGAAAAACACCCCCGAGTGACCCCACTCGGGGGAAGGCAGCCGCACGCGCGCAGTTGCCCATGCGCGGCCATGTGCGCAAGGCCGCGCGCACGCGGCTGCTCACACGCGGCCACGACCGCGCGCGAGACTGCCAGCATGCGGCCGCCCGTGCACCCCCTTGTGCACGACCCCTCGCACACGCAACCGTTTCGCACCCGGCCCCGTGCACCCACGCGCATGGCCCCTCGTGCTCCTCTTCCCCATGGTCACAGATACCCCCGAGTGAGGGTCACCCAGGGATCCACACTCGCCTTCGTGGGCCTCCTATTCTTACGCCACCGCCTCCAAGAAAATCGGCCTGAGGTTATTCCCGCGAGACTTGGTCAAAGCCTCTCCGAGATTCTTGCCACAAAACTCGGAACACGCGACACATGGATGCCCCTCTCGCTGCTATAAATAGGAGGTCACTTTCCCTCATTCGGTATACAACCTTTGGCTCTCGCATTTACTCTCTTACTTTTGAATACTCAATTTCTACTACGGTGATCTAACTTAAGCATCGGAGGGTCCGCGCGGGGACTTTCGCCCGCGCTCCTAACCGATTCTTTCTCTAGTAGGTCATCCATCGCTCGGAAACGCCTCTGGAGGCTCATCCATCACTCAGAAATGCCCCACGAGACTCACCCATCACTGCCACGTTACCCCGGGAGACTCACTCATCGCTCAGATACGCCATACGAGGGTCATCCATTGGTGGTTTCCCATTTTATAAATTCATTGTTGTAATCTCGTAACAACAGTAATAGTAGATGATTACTCTAGATTCACATGGGTAATCTTTCTTGCATCCAAAAATTAAACCTTTAGGTCATTTGAAATATTCAATAAAAGAATTCAAAGAGAAAAAGGTTTTTGTATTTCAAAAATAAGAAATGATCATGGAGGAGAATTTGAAAATGGAATAGATCATAACTTCTCTTGTGCTAGGACTCCCCAACAAAATGGTGTAGTAGAAAGAAAGAATAGATCCTTACAAGAAATGGCTAGAACAGTGCTTTGTAATAAAAATCTTCCTAAATATTTTTGGGTAGAGGCTGTTCATACTGCCTGTCATATTCTAAATAGAGTTTCAATGAGACCACTATTGAAAAAGACTCCATATGAATTATTTAAAGGAAGAAAACCTAACATAAGTCACTTTCATGTGTTTGGTAGTACTTGCTATATTCTCAATAATGGAAAAGAATCACTAGGTAAATTTGATGTTAAAAGTGATGAAGGTATATTTTTAGGGTATTCATCTCAAAGTAAACGTTATAGGGTATTCAACAAAAGAACCTTAGTAGTAGAGGAAACAATTCAAGTAATAGTTGATGATATAAGCATTGAGACTCCAAAACTTAAGGAAGATGGTGAAAATGAAGTAACCAAAAATTTTGAAAAACTTTCAATAGAGCAAAATGAATCTAATACTCAAGAAAATGATCCGTTTGAAGGAGAACAAGAGCATCAAGTAGAAAAAGAACCAACATTTTCAAGAGAAAGGAAATATGTCAAAAAGAATGAAATCATAGGAGATCCATCCAAAGGCATTAGAACTAGATCTTCCATTAGAAATGAATGCCAACATGCTGCCTTCCTATCTCAAATTGAACCAAAAAATATCAAAGAAGCTTTAGAAGATGAAAATTGGATTATAGCCATGCAAGAAGAATTAAATCAATTTGAAAGAAATGGAGTTTGAGAATTAGTGCCAAGACCAAAAGATTATCCTATTATAGGCACAAAATGGGTATTTAGAAATAAGATGGATGAAAATGGAGTTGTAACTAGAAACAAAACAAGGCTAGTGGCTCAAGGTTATAGCCAAGAAGAAGGTATTGACTATGATGAAACCTATATCCCTGTTGCTAGGTTAGAAGCAATAAGAATGTTGTTAGAATTTGCTTGTTACAAAAACTTCAAGTTATATCAAATGGATGTTAAGAGTGCTTTCTTAAATGGGTATATTAATGAAGAAGTCTATGTAAAACAACCCCCTGGTTTTGAAAATCACAAGTATGAAGATCATGTGTTCAAGTTGTGTAAAGCTTTATATGGTCTAAAACAAGCCCCCAGAGCATGGTATGAGAGACTTAGTAAGTTTCTCTTAGAAAAAGGATTTAAAAGAGGTCAAATAAATACAATATCATTTATAAGAAGCCATGATAAGGACATCTTATTAGTTCAAATATATGTAGATGACATCATTTTTGGATCTACTAATAAATCTCTATGTGATCAATTTGAAACTCTTATGCAAGGAGAATTTGAGATGAGTATGATAGGTGAACTTAAGTACTTTCTACGATTGCAAATAAAACAAGAAGAAGAAGGGATATATATTTCTCAACAAAAATACATATGAGATCTTCTTAAGAGGTTTGATGTTCAAGATTGTAAACCTATGGCTACACCTATGAGTAGTTCTCAGAGCCTAGATAAAGATGAATTAGGGAAGGCTGTAGATAATAAGCTTTATAGAAGTATGATTGGCTCTTTGCTTTACTTAATAGCTAGTAGGCCTGATATTATGTTTAGTGTGTGCTTGTGTGCTAGGTTCCAATCTAATCCCAAAGAATCTCACTTAAAAGTTGTTAAAAGAATCTTGAGATACCTAAAAGAACTGCAAATCTAGAACTATTTTATGCAAAATCAAATATTTTTGATCTAATAGCATACGTTGATGCAGATTATGATGGATGTAAAATAGATAGAAAAAGTACAAGTGCTTCATGTCAATTCTTAGGAAATTGTTTGGTATCTTGGTCAAGTAGGAAGCAAAACACAATGGCTCTATCATCTACTGAGACTGAGTATGTAGCAGTTGGAAATTGTTGTGCTCAAATATTATGGATGAAATACCAAGTAGAAGACTATGGCATAAGACTTCAAAACATACCAATAAAGTGTGACAATACTAATGCTATAGCTTTAACAAGAAATCCAGTATTTCATGCAAGAACTAAACACATAGAGGTAAAACATCACTTTATTAGAGATCATGTTCAAAAATGGGATATAAGTCTTGAATTCATAGACACAAATCATCAAGTAGCAGATATCTTTACAAAGCCTCTTGATAGAGAAAAATTTGAATATTTTAGAAGTGAACTCGGATTAATTATAACATGAGTTAGTATGTGGTATTTGAATTTTTGATTTACAAATTTCTTCTCCTATATTTGATAAGGCCTAGCTCTCAATTTGTCAAATAAATGAAATAATCTGACAGAATGCATTAGGGCTAAAATTTATAAGTGATGATTGGGCACATCTATGATAATTAATTTTTCCTCTTCAAGTATAGTCGACAAAATTCATGTCTTTGTCGACTAAAGAGTCAAATATTTTAAAAGCATAATGGACAGCAACATTGCATCTATCGACTATTCCTCCGATTTTCTTTATAATAGTCGACTATGCCCCTCAAGTCTGTCGACTATTGGGGGCTGTCTATTTAAAGATCGGGTGACTATTGGTTTTCTTAAAACCCTAACTTCTCCCTTGTGGCCGTTTTGCTCTCTCATTCTCTCTTTGTAAGTGGCGAACTCCTTCTCTTCTTGGCATTTTCGATCGTCTATCTCTCTCTCTAAAGTGCCATTGCTCTCAAAATCACCCGCTTCTACTCGGCTATATCCGATAATCATTTTCTGAACCATATTCCAAGAACTCTCTTACTCTCTCTATCTCAAGTTGATCTTTCTTCTCAATGGCTCATACCAAGAACTTGGACAAGGGCAAAGGAAAAGGAAAAGAGAAGGTATCAGGTTCTTCAAGCCATCCTCCATCTCAACCGAGGCCTCAACTTCAACTTTTCAATTCTGAGGGACAACAAGAAAGGTACTCCATTCATTTTGAGTCCCGAGAAGTCCTTGAAGGTCGTTATTTGGATTTTTCATTTCTAGAAACCATTGGTTTTCCATACATTCAGACATTTTAAGGATATTGGTTGGTGGGATTTCTTAACAATTCACTAATGCATATATGAAGATGCTGTTAGGGCTTTTTATTCCAATGCTGACAATACCTATCATAAGAGAAAGTCGGATAAAAAGTTTAAGACTAACATTGGAGAGTCTCATATGGAAATCACCTTGATCACCTTGATGTTAATCCACAAGCAGTTTAGAATTCCTTTATATGGAGAGGATTATGCCTCTTGGACTCAAGATTTTGTTCAGGCAAGTAAAGAAGTCATAGGAGATGACTCTCTCACAACTGAAATCACTGACACATCAAGTATGGACATGAACACTAGGATTCTTCATCTTATTTGTTATCAGATGATCTACCCCAGAAATGGAAGTTTCTCTCTTGTTATGAGACTTGACTTGTGGCTACTCCAATGCATTAAGGCTAAGAGAAGGCCAAATCTGTGTTTACTAATGATAAATCTGATGATAGACTCCGTTTCAACAAAAACTAGGTCACTTCCCTATGGCATGACAGTCAGTGTTTTACTGGATAGTATGGTTAGGAACATGGAAAATGCTAGAAAAGTATATCTCAGCCTCTCTCAACACATAAATGACAAGACTCCCATTAGAATTGGTTATGCAAATAAGGATGGCGAATGGGTTAAAGCAGACAAACCTGAAAATCCTATAAAGAAGAGAAGATCAGAAGGACCATCTTCATCTCATGAAGACTTAGTGGTTCAAGGTATAGCAGATATAAAATTAGACATATCAAGAGTTGAAGCCAGTTTGCAAGAATTCAGAGAAGAAGTCAAGTTAGATCTACAGAGTCTTCATTAGCAGCAGGAAGATCTCTCTTCTCAGATGGGGCACCTTATTCAGATGCTATCCTCTCAGTTTCCTCCACCTGCTGCATCTCCATCCATTCCATCAGTTGCCTCTCATTCATCAGCTCAGTCTTCTCCTTCATCCATCTCTCCAGATGTTTAGATGATGCCCTCATCATACATTCCACTTTACTTTTGCCTTATGTATGCTTATTTTGGAAAATTTACTAGTTGTTTTTGTTATGTGGTTTGTTGAACTCAAACATCACCTTATGAATGAATGTATTAGTATTGACATTTTACTCTTATTAATGTTTGGTTCAATCTAACTGCATGGTTTAGTTGAATTCTCTCTATGTACAACTTGGTTTAAGGGGGAGTCTCACCGTGTTTCAAAAAGGGGAGTATTCATTTTTTTTTTATATTGACAAAAAGGGGGAGATAAAATGAGTAAATTGATTTTCATATTTGTTTTGTCATCATCAAAAAGGGGGAGATTGATATTTTACTCTTAGTAATAAAATGGTTTTGATAATAACTATATGAAAATCAATCTCTACTATATGAATTATATGAATGAGAAAATAAATTTGTAATATATGAATTTTGAAGCAAGGTATGAAATCCTATAAAAGAAATATTGAGTATGGTTGAGTGAGGTTTGTTTCAAAATATACTTTTGATAATCTCAACTTGCTTTCAAAAAGATCAAAATGAGGGTTTGTTAAGTTTTCAATGTTTTCAAAAGGATAGTCGACTATGTGATTTAATGCTGTTGACTATGCCTTAAAATAATCAACTATGTTATAAGGATAGTCGACTATGCATAAGGATAGTCGACTATGCTGGTTTGATCTGCGACTATCACATAAGGATAGTCGACTATGGCTTTTCATCTGTCGACTATTTTTGTTCTTAGAATTTTAAATCCTCTTCATATTTTTACATCTGTCGACTATGCTTATGTATCTGTCGACTATGGGATTTTTGTGTTAGAAATAGTTGACTATCATATTCTGTCTGTCGACTATGCTTAGTTTTATTTCATGAAATAGTCGACCAACCTATTTTCTCTGTCGACTATGTGTTTCACAGAAACTTATAACGGCTAGTTTTTGGCGCATTAAATGCTCGCCTAACCACCCACAACGATCCAAATTTTGAACTTGCCCACCATCAACTATAAATAGGTGGTTGAAGATGCATTGAAGGCGGTTGAATACATTAAAGTTTTTAAACTACCGAGCTTTCACTGTTTCATCGCATTTAATTGTCTCTCTCTATATTCTCATTTAAGAAGGCTTTGATAGCTTACTGTTCTATTCATTTTAAGCCTCGTTCATTCATTTAAAGAGAGAGTTTGTAACTAAGAGTTGTACTTTTAGAATCTCCATTTCAAATTCTTTATTTTTCCTAGCAGTTGCTAGAGGGCCCATTAAATTGGGAGGTTGTACATTACCTAGTCAAGGACTAGAGGACCTGCTCATTTTTGAGTAGGGGGTTTGATAGTGAAGTTGATTTTAAAAATCCTTAGTGGATAGCTAAGGTAGTGGACTAAGCTTGAAAGGCTGAACCACTATAAATCTGTGTTTTCAATGTTTTTTTTTATCTTTTCTCACTTACGTTTACATTCTTACCTTTATTCACTTTGTTCATTCATTGATAAGATTTCAATTTCATTCTTCACAAAATTAGAGTGTCTTTCACATGGTTGACACCTCATCGTGCCATTTCAAGGTCTTGAGGTTTAACGAATCCGTGATCTTCATCAACGACATCTCTATTTTTCAAAAGAAATTTTAATTATACCAATTCACCCCCCCTCTTGGTGTGTGCCATATCAGTTCAGTTCTATCTTCTATTATTTTTGTCCTAGAGTTATAAACTTTATATGCTCTACTAGTAGAAGAAAAACTAACCAAAGAACCTACATCAAATTTAGCATCAAACTTATCCAAATTATGTTTAGTGTTTAAAATGTAACATTTACACCCAAATGGTCTAAGATAATATACTTTAGGTGTCTTATTTAGCCCTTTTCCAATAGACAACCTATTTAACACATAACTTACATGATTAATTGCTTCAGCCCAAAATGACTTAGGTAGACCACTTTCAATTAACATAGTTCTACCAATTTCTTGTAATGACCTATTTTTTCTTTCAACTACTCTATTTTGTTATGGAGACCTAGGTGCAGAAAAATTATGAGAAATACCATATTTATCACATAACTCACCAAAACCAAAGTTATCAAACTCACCACCATGATCACTCCTAATCTTAATTACACATGCATTTTGTTGATTTTGTAGTTTTCGAAATAGACTATCAAAAACATGCAATGCCTCACTTTTTATGAGAAATAAACAAGCACCAAGTAAAACGAGAAAAGTCATCCACAATCACAAATGCATATGATTTACCACCTAAACTTTTAACCCTACTAGGACCAAACACATCTAAATGAAGTAATTCTAATGGCCTAGTTGTGGTAACATCTTGTTTTGATTTAAATGACTCTTTGACTTGTTTCCCTTTAATGCATGCATCACACACATGTAGGTCACTCAAATTCAATTTAGGCAATCCTCTAATAAGATTTTTCTTTATTAGTTTAGAAAGAGTAAATATGCTAATGTGACCTTATCTTCTATGCCATAGATCCATAGAGTTATCATTCACCATAAGACAAGTAGCAAAATTAACACATAAAGAATTCAGATTTAGCACATAAATATTTCCTTCTCTAATGCCTTTTAAAACAATCTTATTTAAAGAATCTTTAATCAAGCACTCATTACCTTCAAATGCAACCATGTAGCCTTTGTCAATTAATTGACTTATGCTAAGCAAGTTGTAGGATAAACCACTCACAAATAAGACATCTTTAAACATGAGTTTAAAAGGATTACCCACATTTCTAATGCTTACAATTTTCCCTTTTGAGCCATCACCAAAAGTGACATTACCTCCATGCTTTATAGCTTTAAGAGACGAAAATAAGGTGGCATCTCCAGTCATATGCCTTGAACATCCGCTATCCAAGAACCATTGGCTCGAAGTGCCTTTGGCCTTCAAGCACACCTATTAAGCAAATCAAGGAACCTTAGGTACCCAAACTTTGGGTCCTTGGGGGTTAGAGAACATGAAATCATAGCCATATGTATCAAAGATGTGTTCCTTAGCTTTTTGATCGTTTAAACCCTTAGGAATCCAAAAACTTATAGTTCTAACAACTTTATTATTCCTAGTTCTAACTAGTTTTTCATATTTAGCTCTAGGAAGATATTTTGCTCCTTTAATGATTCTAGCATGATGCACATGCCTAGAATGAGTAAGATGAGTGGAGGAACCAAATTTTTGGATTTTCTCTTTTAGTTTACCAGTGTCAAAACCAAGACCATCTCTTTCACAATATGGTTTTTGAGATGCAAGCAAAGAATCCAATTTACTGGAACTCAAAGAAAATTTTAAAAATGATTTTTCTAAGTGCTCATTCTTTTCTTTCAAACATGCTATTTCATTTAGTAATCAGAATGATCACATACAATGCATTCATGCTCCCTAAGACTATCAATAGTGTCATGCAATTCATTTATATTATCTTTTAATGCACACACTTCATTTGGTTCATTTTCTTCCATTTTCCTAATTTTAGAGTTTAACTCATCTATTTCTTCCATGTACTCTTCTTCTTTCTTTTCAAATCTACCATTTTCTCTCTTCAACTCCTTGATTTCTCTAATAGCCATTTTATGTTTTTTAAACAAAAAATCAAACTCTTCTAATAATGCATCCATTTCAGAAGAGTTTACCTCCTCATCTGTGGAAGATGAGTTCTTTTCTCCTTTGGCCATCAAACAAAAGTTAGCCTTTTCTTCTTCTTCATCGTTTGAAGATGATTCAGATTCACTAGAATCATCCCAAGTTGCTTTGAATGCTTTTCTATCTTTCTTCTCTTCCTTTCTCCTTCCTTTGGATCTACCCTTCTTTGATTTGGGACATTCAGACTTGTAGTGTCCAATCTTGCCACACTTGTAACAAGTAACCTCCACTTTCTTTTCATTTGAGACTTCTACGGGCTTAGTCTTGCTATAACTCCTTTTATTCTTTTTCATAAAGTTTCGAAGCCTCTTAGCCAACATGACAATCTCCTCTTTGGAATCCTCTTCTCCACTAGATTCCTGCGCAATAGGTAAAGCAATTGATTTAGATTTTAAAGAATCTTTTTTGTTTTTATACTTGTTTTTGAGAGTAAGCTCATGTGTCATTAGTGAACCCATTGGTTCATCTAGTGACAACTTCTTGGTATCCTTGGCCTCTTGAATGGCTGTCACCTTCGGATCCCATGCCTCCGGTAAAGATCTTAGAATCTTTTGCACCTTTTCAAAATCTGAAAATGATTTACCAAAAGACTCAAGAGAGTTAAGAATATTAGTCAAGCGAGTATACATTTCAGAAATAGATTTATCAGGTTTCATATAAAACAATTCAAGATCATGTATGTACATGTTTATTTTTGTTTCTCTAACTTGACTAGTACCTTCATATTTTAACTCTAACTTCTTCCAAATTTCATAAGCAGATTTATAGCACTGTACATGATTAAATTCAGATCTACTCAAAGCACAATGAAATGCATTCTTAGCCTTAGTATTTAAAGCAATTAATCTTTTATCTTCATCCATGTACTTATCTCTACTCTTTTCCATTATCTCTTCTACTTCTCCTCTATTTACCTTTTCCTTAGGGACATATGGACCATCTATAACTATTTCCCACAATTCAAGACTATATGCAGTTAAAAAATCTTCCATCATTGTTTTCCAATATGCATAATCGGTGCCATCAAAGAATGGTGCCCTAGACAAAGAACGACCCTCATTTTCATAAAAAGTGAACTCGATGCCATGGATACACCTAGTGATGATTAATCACTCTCTTAGGAACCTCGCTCTGATACCACTTGTTGAGTTCTAACCTAGTCAAGAGGGGGGTGAATTGACACCTTTTTAAAACTCTAATGCAAAACTTATGCACGTATATATATGAGAAAACAAATTTAATATAAACCAAAATTGTAGGTGAGAGTACAGGAGCACTTAAATACTAGATGGATAATATGATATCCGCCAGCTATGCTAGTATGTGCTTTGATCCAATATACTCTTCAAATTACAACTTGGTGAAAACAAGTGATTTGAATGCACCAATAATAAGTCTTTAAATGGAATATTAAATGAGTACAAAGAATGATCAATTAAAATAAATCAGAATATAAAATAACCACCAAGAATGTAGGCTTTAGGATTTGGCCACTTCAGATAGCATAAGACCAAAAATAAATAAGTACAATCAAATAAGAATAAGTAAGAGTGAAGAGAAGAAGAACACAACGATTTATAGTGGTTCGGCCCTTATGGCTTACATCCATTACCTAAGGATTTCCTTCCTTAGGATTTTCAACCAAATCCACTATATGAAACTTTTGTTACAACCACCGAAGCCTTCACTTGGCTTCACCACCACCAAACTACTTCTGGAGTCTCACACTCACTAGTTTGGATTTTGTACACTCTTTACAAGAATAGTAGTGATTGAGAAATAGGGTTATCTCAAAAATAATACAATGAAGTGTAGAGAAGTCTCTTAGTTTTCTCTCAAGAAGATAGAGGAACAGAAAGATTTAGAGAGAATGAAAATCTCGACCAATAATGTAGAAAATAATAGGGCTTCCAAAAAGTTGTTCCAAAGCCTTTAAGAGACCCTTTTATATAGTATTAGAACAAGCTTTCCTTGATCAATCTCAGCCCTCCATGTGTCAAGTCTTCAAGCCAATCTCAGTCTTTCATATTGAATTCTTGATTTACCTTCCATAATCAGTGATCGAAGCTGTCGAACCAATCAGATTAGTATATATTAGGACTGGTTTGCAGTTAGGATGCTCTCCAGGTCGTCTCCCAACGAACTGTCAAGGATCTGTCAAAACAAGATTAAACGAGGGGAGGTTGTGATGAAAACCGAACTTGAAAACATTTAAGAATGAAACAAAGATGGAGTAAAATGTAACCCACTACAAACCCTACCTCCTTACCACGGTAATCCTCGTCTCATTTATGAAAACAATCTGTTTGGTTTGATTTTCTTTTGATTTGAAAAACTCTTCTACAACTGTAAAAGATTAAATCCAATCGAGCAATCGCTCATACAAATATACCGTTTCTTTCTAATCAAAGCCTCAATCGAGTACATCAATTAAACCCATCCAAAGATCATGCATGCATTCACACAACTGTATAAAAGAAACATACATAAACTTAGAGAAGGAAAAGAAACAAAATCATCCATAAAAACATGAAAATCGAGTTCCAAACCGGATTCGACTATATGACCGAGACTCAAACCGGGCAAGGGGTACGAGAATGTAGCAGATTACAAGCAAATTAGCCTTCCATCTTCTTGGTTGAAATCATGAGAATCCTCTCCAAAATCGGCCACCCCCTAATGCCTCTTAGCTAGCTCTTATTTATAGGGTTTTGGAAAAGAAAACCTAGGCTAAATGGGCTTAGGGTTTTTTTTATTACATATGGCCCATAATTTAATTAATTTAAAGGGCCCAATGGATTCTAAATTTGCCTATAACCCATAATGAAGTATGGTTGGCTCTTTCAAACTCAATGTCCGTCCACCTTGCAAAGCCCACTTGCGCTTCTATCGAAATACCTCAAATCTGCGGCCCGAATCTGCCAAAAAAGAATAAAAATAGTGTGAAGCCCAATAAAATAAAATAAACACAAGACAAATGAAGTAACCTAAATAGAGTGCAATGAAGATGGAATAAAAGGGATAAATAATATAAAATATGCTCACCATCAATCAGCTAATTTAATTGATCATCAAGACCTTTGACTTTTGTTGATCTCCAATCAGCCTTGAATGAGCAAATCAATTCCAGTAATGCATGGCTAATTTTAAGGATTAAAATATCATCAAAATCCTTCATAAATCAGAAATGGTAAATTATGACTTCTAAATGATCTTCAAACACCTTTGATTGAGCAATTGACCCCTTAGCTTCCATAACAAGAATAACTGATTTGAAATTTGAATTTAAATCTCCATGTGGTGTAAAATCCATCCAAATATTCTCAAATAATGAAGCAAATTTGTCCAACAATAAAGTTATCAATTATAACTTCAAAAACACTTAATTAATCAAGTTTCCATACTAAAAATGTTAACAAGTAGAGAATCAATTTGTGTAACTGAATATATGCTCCCATAATGAAGATATCAATTAGCCATAATGAAGATATCAATTAGTCATAATGAGTAGGATAATTGATTCCATGATTTGAGTCTCCATATCCTTTTAATGAGAGAGAATCAACAATAAAGGAAAGTAATATCTATCAAGGTTTAATTTTCAAATCTTAATTTTCTCCATTAATGTTGAATAATAATGTTGAATCTTTGACTTCTCCATTTGAATGCAATTCAAAAAATTCTTCCATATTTAACTGAGTAGAGGAGCTTCTAGAAACCTTTAAATTTACTCCATTATTATCTTATCATATTTAGACCAATAAGATGATGTAGCCTAGTGAGTATGCTTCACGTGGATGCCATGTCATCAAAATGTCACATTAACAATGCTATGACGCTAAGTTACATATACGGCAACTCCATATAGTCGACTACTCCAATCTCCTCAAAAACTTCCATATAGATCTTTTGAACTTCCCATATATGAACAAGGATTCCATATATATATATCTTGTAGACTTTCCATTCCAAAAAGAACTTCCATACATAGCTCAAATACTCAAATTTCTAGAAAGCTTTCTGAAAACTTGTTTCCATATATAATGAAATCTCTATATAAGTACAAGAAGTTTCCATATATAACCTATGTTATGAAAATACTAGAGAACAGCTTTGTAAGCCTTATGAAGGCTTTATGCTTTGTTAGTACATAAAATATAAATGTACATTCACATTCACAAATGCCAAACATCAATCATTAAAATCTACACTCAACAGTGAGTTGTGCCTACATGAGAATACAACCCGAGTTATTTGATCTAATCAAAGACCAACAATCAAAAGATGAGAAGTTGGCACAGATTTTAGTAAACATTGAGAAATTTTCTCCTTTGGGATATACTCTACGGAGTGATGGTATACTTCTATTTCAGGGATGTATTTGTATACCTAACGATAGAGATCTTAAGCAAGAGATTTTGAATGAAGCGCATAAGAGTCGCTACACTATTCATCCAGGTGTTACGAAAATGTACCACGACCTAAAGCGACAGCATTGGTGGAGTGGTATGAAGAAAGATGTAACCAAATATATTTTACAGTGTTCAATGTGCCAGTAAGTTAAAGCAGAACATTAGAAACCTGCAGGTTTATTACTTCCATTACCTATTCCAGAATGGAAGTGGAATAATATTGCCATGAATTTTGTGATGGGTTTACCCAAGATGACTAGAGGCTATGATGCTATATGGGTAATTGTCGACCGTTTGACTAAATCAACCCATTTTCTTCCTATTAAGAAGACTTATCCATTAAATAGATTTGCAAGAACTTATATTGAGGAGATTGTGAAATTACACGGTGTTCCATCAAGCATTGTTTCAGATCGAGATCCTCGTTTTACCTCTCATTTTTAGGGAGCTTTTCTTGAGGCATTGGGATCTTAGTTGAAGCTCAGGACGACATTTCATCTGCAGAAAGATGGGCAAACAGAAAGGACTATCAGGACTCTTGAGGATATGTTGAGGGGTTGTGTTCTAGATTTCTAAGGTAGTTGGGATGAGCACCTACCTTTGGTGGAATTTGCCTACAATAATAGTTTCCATTCAAGTATTGGAATGTCACTGTATAAGGCTTTATATGGGCGACCGTGTCGATTGCCGATATGTTGGGAAGAGGTTAGAGATAGGGCTTTATTAGGTCCTGAAATTGTTAAACAGACGATAGAAAAGATTCGAGTCATCAAAGCAAGAATGAAGACAGCCCAAGACAGACAAAAAAAGTTATGCAGACAAGCGACGACGAGACCTCGAGTTTGAGATAGGCGATCATGTTTGGTTAAGAGTCATACCTATTAAAGGTGTGTGAAGATTTGGCATAGCAGGGAAGCTTAGTCCCCGTTACATTGGTCCATTTGAGATTTTGAGACGGATAGGGACTTTGGCATATGAGTTAGCTTTGCCACCCCAGTTGTCCCATGTTCATAACGTGTTTCATGTTTCGATGTTGAGAAGGTATGTGCCAGATCCTCAGCACGTGATTGATTTTCATAATCTTGAAGTTAGAGAAGATGTGTCTTATAAAGAGATGCCTATCGGTATTCTAGAGTGAAAGGAAAATGTAACATCCCCTCTCCTAGAGCTGCCCGAGAAGAGATGCTACTGGAATAATACTGTACTATAAAATAAACCTGGTTCATACTATATGAACTGAAACTCTGATACCATAAGAATATCTCAAATGTGGAAAATAAATCTCTGGTATAATATTACTGAAAATAAAACTCCGAGAAATAAATCTCTAATGAGAGGAAAAACCCTCACTAAAATAGAAAATAAATCTAACTACTATCTGACTCTCCCAAACATCTTTGGTCTTGAGTAGCTCCACGTACACACACACTATAATCCACTATTGCTAGGCCCCACCTCTGGTACTCCCCCGGTAATACCTGGAATGGTGAAGAATACAAGGTGAGCTACAAAGCTCAACAAGTATAAAGCTGGAAAGAAATACTGAAGCTAAATAAAAGAATATCGATACTGAAATACTTGCTGAACTGATACTGGAACTAAATACTTGATTTAATTGATACTGATAAATAAATCTGATATAACTGGTTGCATTCATAAACATGTAATGCACATAAACTAAAATAAAATGCAGGTATGCAACTTTGGTCCAAGGCCCACATAAACTGATAACACATACTTGACTAATCTGAACCTGCAAACAGTTATATACTGTGGGTAAAATATACCTCTAGCTCCCTAGTCGACCACAGGTGAGCAAACTAGTGGGATCCCCGCGGACAAAGCCGCCTGGCGCGTAACATGCAATGCTATGCACATCAAGATGCTGGCACACAATATGTAGTGCTCCATATAAACTCGTGTTGAATGTTCATACAAGAATGTATGCACATAACTCACAAATAAATGCTGATCATGACATTTTAAATACTAGTCATGAAATAACTGTTGCTAAACTGATACTTGATGTATTTTAAAAATACATGATTTTATAAATTATGTTGAAACATAATTTATTTTAATTTATACTAATATTTTCAATAAAGGGAAGAAATACACTGTTTTTATTGAAAATAAAAGAATTTTAACTTGCTGGAATTTAATTTTGAAGTTTTGCTGAGGGGTTTCCAAAAATACGGAATTCTGGACAGATTTGATACTCTTTCGTATCTTGGCTATAACTCTCTCTTCTAAACTCCGATTGAGTTGATTCAAATTTCTATGGAAAGCCAAGAGGAGGACCTACAACTTTTATGTTTTACATTTTCCAAGATTCTGGCTCCATAAAGGTCAAAATTGGCCCACAAGAGAACAAAAACGTTCTGAAAAAAAAAAGAAATAAACTCGAAATTGTGAAAGAAATCGCCAGAAATCGAAACTGATACTAATAGAGTATCCGGATGCTGGAATTTATTATTATTATTTTTGTTTTATTCTAAACATCACCATTCGAAGAAATCTTGGGAAAACAAGTCCCAATGAAGAAGGAATCATTATTATAGCAAATAAACAGATCAAAACTCGAAGAATCAATGATTCAACTCAATTGAAAAATCTGATTTTCTACCACTGTATGCATATATATATAAATATACATTCTGTTTTCTTTTCTTTCTCATTAAAAGGAATCGAAACAATAGTTTGCTATTAATCCAAGATCACATAAGAACTGATTTATAATACAAAAACGTGATTAAAACTGGAACTTAAATCTGAAATTTCCTGGAATGCTATGACGCATGAACTGTGCATATATATGTATATATATATATATCTATACTGAATGAAGAAAGCTTGAGAATGGAATGGAAGAACTTGCCACTAGATGCTCTGATTTAATTAATAAAAAATGGAGAAAATAACTTCTTGATTGCTGCTAGATCTCCTAAGCGCTGCTCACGGCCAAGATTTGAAGAAGAATTTCTTTTTGGCCAATTACATGCTATGCATATATATATATATATATACTAATAACAATAAAACTTAATGGGCTAAAATAGGTTTAATTAATCCTAGGCCCACTAGACTTTATTTAAAACCTTCTCCTAACCTATTTAGGAGATTATTATTTAAATTATCTTATATTTGGATTTAATTAAATCCCATATATATCACTTAATTTAATAATTAAGCAATAATATAAAATAACTAATGCTAAAAAGCCAAACAAGCCCTTACTCTTAATTCTCTTTAAAAATAAAGGATTTAATTCTATTTATCACTATTTTTCAATTAAAAATCTCTATTGCCAAATTAAATTAATTAATTGGAAAATATGTATTAAACTAAAAATTAACTAATTGCATTAATTAATCACTGAAATAAATTACTAATCTAGGACGGGCCGTTATAGAAAAGACTTTGAGGAACTGATCAATTCCTCTTGTAAAAGTGCAATGGCAGCGATACTCATCAGAAGAGGTGACGTGGGAACTAGAAGAAATGAGGCGTCTTTACCCCTCGCTATTCGAGTAACCAGGTACGAATTTGGAGGATCAAATTCTTTTAAGGAGAGGAGAAATTATAACTACCAGTTAGCAGACCCAGTATTTATTTAGAATTATTTAATTCATTATTCAGCTTTAATTAAGAGAATTGGTCAATTAAATTTTAATATGGCAATTTAGAGATTTTTCATTGAGAGAATAGCATTTAAAGAACATTTAATTCTAGTTATTTATTGTGGAAATTAAATGCTAGGACATGAGGGTCATTTAGCAAATTGTGATTAGAATTTAATTATTTAATTAAAGTTATATTGAGAATTCAAGTTATTTAGCGATTGGGAGTCCATGAGGGAAATGGATTGAGAAGTCTCCTAGTTATATTAGGAGTTTGAGATGGGCTTTAGGGCTTCAAAGTATATATATATATATATATAGCTTGATAGCTAATAGTTCTTCACGCCGTGTGAAAAACAAAAGAAAGAAGAAGAGGCAGAGAGTTAAGAAGCCCTAACAGTGTCTTGCTTAGTGGATTTTCATTGGAAGAGTCGATCAAGAGGATCATAAGGCAAGTATCTTATCTGTAATTCCTTTCATTACAGATTCAAGTTAGTTCGTTCTCAGTTTATTCCAGCTCTTCATTGAGTTCTCATATTTACATCAGTTCCAGTGTATATATATGTATATGTGTAGAACAGTGAGTGCATGAGGAAGATATGTGTGATTCTTTATAGTAAATCTTTTAAATATGACCTTTGAATCATGTTAGTAGTGATCTCAGAATACCAAGACTCCTTGTTTTGGGTTTCCAGTTTAATCAAACGGTATGTTCATGTATATATATATATATATTCATACAGTATACCATTACCCAGTGAGTTATGTATAATTTCTACAGTGATTTCTTTCAGAAATGATTTATTTATCCATCTTGATATTATTCTATATCAATTGGGATTGTTCTCTCAAGATTCTTTCGGAATGGTGTAGTAATGTTAAGTCTTGATTCAAGATATCGTCTCTACTATCGTGAGTTTTATGTCTGATGAGATTCCAGTCATTCGAATGAGTCTTGTGTCATTCGAATGAGTTTTAAGGCATTTGAATGAATTCTCAGTGTTTTTCCCTTATAATGTATCAATCATTCGAATGAGTCCTTTTTCATTCGAATGAGTCATGTGTTATCATATCATTCGTATGTGTTTTTTTGAAGTTTTGAGTATGTCATTTGAATAAGTTTTCTTGTCATTTGAATGAGCCCTTTACGATTTGAGTAAGTTGTTGCTTTGTATAGTCTAGCATTCGAATGAGCCTTCTTGTCATTCGAATGACTCGTGTGTATCCCATTCATTCATTCGAATGGGGGTACTGTTGCATTCGAATGAGTGGCATTCTGCCCATTCAAAAGTTGGAAAATTGCCAAATTCATTCGAATGAATTTGTGAGTCATTCGAATGAGTCCTTGGAAAGATCCGAATAGCCTCGTTATTTATCATCTATCATTTGAATGAGTCATCTATCATTCGAATGAGTCTTCTGTCATTCGAATGACCTTGCTGTAGTCTATTTTTTTTTTCATTCGAATGGGTTACTGTTTCATTCGAATTGCTCCTAATGCTTCCTCAATCATCCGAATAGTATCATATGGCATCTGAATGGCTTCCAATAAATTCTTAATGCAAGTCTTAAATTTAATATAAATATTCAATTATTCAAATATTGAATTTTTATGCCAAGGTATGATAAAATCCAACATGCCATGCCATACTCAGAAATTACAGAATCTTTGTATCTCAATATGGATGATAAAAAAAATCATATACCATGTTTAGCAGTTAATTATGACATGATCAGCATTATTTTGTGAGATTATGTGCATATATATTTGTATGAGCATTGAGCATGACTTTATATGGAGCACTACATATCATGTGCCAGCATTTATATGAGCATTGCATTATGCGCGCTAGGCGGCTTGTCCACGAGGATCCCACTAGTATCAGTTCAGTTATATCTCAGTTATGAGTTGCTCGTCTAATGTCGACCAGGGGGCTAGAGGCATATTACCCACAGTATGTGCTTACAGTTTTTATGTTTACAAGATTCAGATCAGTCAGGTATGTATTATAGTTATGTGGGCTTATGAGCCAAAGTTGCATACCTGCATTTAGTTTATAGTTTATGTGCATTACATTTTGTGAATGCAATCAGATAGTGACTATACTCAGTACAAGTTTAGTAAGTATTTATCAGTATCGATATTTTTCGATTCAGCTTCAGTTATTCTTTCTAGCTTATTACTTGCTGAGCTTTGTAGCTCACCTTGTACTCTTCACCATTCCAGGTCCTAGTGGGGGAGTACCAGATGTGGGGCCTAGTAGCAGTGGTCAGTAGTGTGTGTACGTGGAGCTGCTCAAGACAAAAGATGTCTGGGAGATTATAAATTTTACAGTGTCTTGTCAGTTAGGATTATTTCATATTTCAGTCGAGGGATTGCCCCTTAGTTAGAGTTTATGCTTTTCAGTTTGTATTGACTCAGAGCTTTTATTTTAGTTGATTGAGATATTCATTAATGGTATCAGATTTTAGTTCATCGGATTATTTTATCTATTTTCCCCATAGCACCTCTTCTTGGGCAGTTCGAGGAGAGGGGGCGTTACAATACATGCACATACACAACAATTGGCATACAAGGTTTCTCTAACCTTATGCATCATAACATGCATTTAACATGAGTACTAGACTCTTTTTTCCCATGCCATGGACATCATACATGCCATGCGTTATTCCCATCATCATGCACATGAAGCCTTAACAGAGAAACCCACGCAGCCCCAAGCCTGTCACTACTGTGCATGCATGCATGCATATATTATAAAGGATACTCCTCATTCAATTGTATGCCATGCCTTTAAAGAATCATTGCATAACTCATGCCTCAATTTACAAAGGGATGACTTTTGCATGCATCACAACAACTCAAATAGCCAATCATCCATGCTAATGTATATATGCTCAAATAACCAACACATCCATGCAGATGTGTGTATATATATACACAAATACCAAAATTCCAATAGCCACTCCTAGCTCGAGAAACATCTACCGGGTTTATGGCCACCTCACCCGCGTCAAGCTCTCATAGGGTACTATCTTCCATACACGCAGACTTAGTTGTCATGCCCAAAATAATAATAGTGGTACAAATTATAACATCAAACATGCATATGCGAATTCAAGTACATGCCACATCACGAGTGGCCACCATAATACATGCAGGCCCTTTACACATAGTGTATACCCATGGCTATATGCATAATACATGCATTCCCTTCTTTAAACAATGAGTGCCCAATGATAATTACCATGCCATGCTTAACGTACCCATCATATACAAAGCATGACCCCCACTGGATGCAACCCATGACCCATCATCATAATGCAAGATAAAATAGCACACAATGCCATGCAACACATCCACAACAATGCTATGACAAGTGACGTTCACAAATCCTCAATTTTTTCCCATTAAAGCTCTTAGCTCTTCCACACAATTCACATTGATTAAGTTTCACCACATCAATTAAGGGAAATTATTCATAAAATGATAGTCATGCATCACACATGAGGTACTATGGACATGCCAACCAAGAACATTTCTTATTAACTTAGCAAATGATTATCATCATGCTTCCTCATCCAACTCAATTACATTTTCATCTCATGAACCCCACGTATATACATATATATGTATTCAACCACATCTTATCATTTTAGAGGATTTAGGGATATCAAAGGAAGCATTTAAAAATAATTTACTTTATCAATCATACTTGATTTGGATTAAGAAAAGCATTAACCATCTCAAATATTAACCAAAATATATGATATTATATATTAAATCGAATTCCTCGAATTCTAGTTTATGATGTTTCAAACGAATCATAATTCTGACTTCTACATCAAAAGTTATGGCCAAAATAGCGAAGCACACGCAGTGTAGTCAAAATGCAGCTGAGTTGACTTGGGGGCAAACCGAGTCGACTTAACCTCCCAAATGAGTCAACTTGATATCCCAAATGAGTCGAATCGACCTCCCAAATAAGTTGACTCGACTAAGAATTGAGGAAAACAGCTAAAAAAATTAGCTTCAACTGAGTCGACTTAACCCACTACAAGTCGACTTGATTGACCCAAGATGCATGAGATCAACACAAACCACCCAAACAAACAACACTAGCTTCCTAACCCGAAAATGCCATTTCATGAAATAAATATGGGGTAAACCATCAACAACACCCAACAAAGGCTTTAACATGACATACGAATCAAAGGAAAAATGACGAAAATATGCAACCGATACCAAACATACTTTTTAAAAATGAGGGAGAGAAGAACCATAAAGCATTTCATTGCTACAATAGAAAAGAAAGTTTGCACAACCATTTTTAAAAAAAAGAGTGCAAGAGAACTTACCTTTTGAAGTTTAAATCGAAGAGAAGAAGAAGAAGAAGCCTCATCCGCCAACTGCATCCTTCAAGCCCCCAACAATAAGAAGAAGAACATTGAAGAAGAAGAAAATGAAGAAAAAGAAGAAGAACACGCAACCGTTGGAAGCCAAAAAAAATAAGAAGAAGATTAAGAAGAGACAAGAAAAGATGGGAAAAAAGGGGAAGAGTGGGTTGCCAACCACCCCTCCTTAGGAAATTACCATTTTGCCCTCCACATAAAACAGACACACACAAATATCTGATACCCCTTTTAGTTATTTAGCTTCATTTTCCATTTCTTTTCTCTTTTCTTTATTCAACCCATTATGCCAATTACCATTTTACCCTTTTCTTTTTCTTACACAACATCAACATATAAACCCACTTTAGACATTTTGCCTTTTTCTTATTTCTTTCTTATTTTCTTTATTAAACCAATTACGCAATCCCCTTTTTATACTCACCCTTATTCAAAAAGAAAGCCCATTTTTGACAATTGACACAATTCTCATTTTCATTTAATTTAAAACACAATTTGCAATTGGGCTCAAGCCCAAATTAATAGTTCAACACATACTTGGCCCAATGGGCCAACTTTATAATTTCATTTAATACAACAAAATTTCACATGGGCCAAACCAATTTTCAAAGTCTAATCCATATCATTCCCATTTAATTAAAACATAACCCACTAATACGTGGGCTAGGCCCAAATGGACAACCTAATCCATTAATTTAACACATAATTTATTTACATACATTTGCCACATAAAATATTTCTCGCATTTAATTTAATAGGGGAAAAATTTTCAATGCTCATAAATAAAATATTAATAACTCCTAGACCCACCAATAGGTCATTACAATAAATCATTTTTATGCCGCCGTTGTTACTTCTTAATTGAACTACTTCAGCTTTAAAAGCAAACATAGATATCAATATGTGCCAAAAAGGTCTAATATGTTATTCAAATCAAGAATCATCCACAATCTTGGAAAACATATAAGATTCTTAAATTTATACGACACAAAAAGATAGGTTTATATTGTTGTACTTTCTTATTGTAAATTTCCACCTAAATACGCAATAAATAACATATTACAGACTTATTAACGAAAAAAAAAAAAGAAAAAAACACAATATAGTCTTACAATTTTTTTAATTATTACTTTGGATTCAAACATGAAACTCACATACCTGAGGACGACTTTAATACCACTCGATTACAAGTCGTTTGGCACATTACCACTTGTTAAAAGGATTAAGATGAAATGCCTTGTTGGTTGCATTTGCTGGATTGACATTCACCTGTTTAGGATTTAAGCTACCTCTTGATCTGCTCAAGGTAACCAAACCTTGGAACCCATTGGAAGGCTTCTTTTGATTCACATCCTCTTCATGTGGTTCTGGATAAAGCAATTAAAGACTTGTCAGCATAGAAAGAAAGATAGCTCCTCATAGGAGAAAACAACTTATTTGTCACATTTTAAAATTTGTCACATCCTGTTCATCATATTATTAAATTAATCACACAAATAAAAATAGAACTAACATAAAAGGAAATTTATATGCATAGGTATCTGAAAATATAACACCATAAAAAAAATATCTTAACATCAACAACGACCCTTTCAAGTTTATTCATATTCCCTAGTTACACTTGGAAAACAATAGTTTCAAAACTGTTTGGCAAACTAATCTAAGCTAGAGACTATTAGTAAGTTTAGAATTAAGTTTTATTAAGTTAAATAAATTTGCCTAGATTTTGGACAAGTTAGTCCCAATATCAAATATTATTTGGTAAGTTTTTTTTTTTAAAAAAAATTATAATAACACTTTCTTTTTTTCTTTGTTAGAAATTCCCTTTACCATATGCAAGTAAAAGAATCTATAATTATTGAATTAATTTATAATTATTTGTAAATATAAATTGAATCTCAAAGAATTGAGATCATAGGTTAGAATTCTCATTTTTTCGTATCCTTGGTTAAAAAATGTAGCTCTATTTATCTAGCTATTAGTTAAAAAAAAATGAGTGCATAAAATAATGTGATGTCTTAGTGTTTTTCCCCCATAAACAAACTTCAATAAACAAGAACCATCCCAATCTTATAAGTCATGTTGTTGATGTACCAAAAAGGATTTTTTTTGGTATTTTGATGTACCAAAAGGCTAAATAAATAAATAATAGCTAGCTGAATAAAGTGCCTTTCGAGAGTGCGTAATGATATTACTTACTACTTACCAATGTTTAAGCATTTGAAGGGGAAGTTTTTTGCTTGTTTCAACTGAAGATAAATGTTGAAACAATTTGGATCTGGACTTGAGTACTCATTTCCATGCTGCAGATTTGAATTATGATTTATTATGATTTATAATTTATTATGTGTGATAAATTTTCCTCAAGAATTAAGTGCTATAAAATTGTGATGTGCCTTTAAGGGATTGATTTTTTAAAGAAAACTTGGGTTGAAGCCAAATGTATTGGATTGTGTTTTATTTAAGGTGAAGTTGTGAAGCCCTTGGGCCTAAGAAATAATGGGGCCATTGTGTTAGGCTAATGAAATGGGTATTGGGCCCATGAGCATAAAGATTTGTGTATTTTAATTAATCAAAATGAATGAATTATGAAAATTCTAATGAGGGCTTGAAGTTTGGTCATTGTGTGGGTGGAAAGTAAGGGTGAAATGGGAATTTCATAAATGAGTATTTATTATTGATAACTTGTGTGTATTATGGAGTAACAAGCAAAATGGAAAAGAAAAGAAAAAGGGGGCAAAAGACCAAAATGGGTCTAATGAGTTGTGGTGTGTGTGTGTAAAGGAGAGAGGCAAAGTGATAATTTGGCCAATAGGATTGGATGGAAAGCTGATGGCAGCCATCGCTCCCCCATGCTTCTTTCTTTTCCTTGTCTTCCTCTCTCTCTCCTTCCCTCCTCTCCTGATCAGCCATATTCTTCATCTTATTTCTTCTTCCTTTTTCTTCTTCTTTCTTTTTTCTTCCATTGTCAATCTCCATTGAAGCTTCAAGGGTGGAAGTTGCAATTGGTTGTTCTTCTCTTTGGACCAAGCATCATTAAGGCAAGTTCCCTTACCTCCTTGTTTCTTTTTGGAGGCAAGTTCTTGTTCTAAATGCAATTTCTTGTTCCTTCTATGTTGTTTCAATGCAAGTTCGTGTTGATTTTCCTTGTTAATGCAAGCTTTGGTTCTTTTTCTCTTGGGTCAAGTTGGTTTCCTTCTTGGTTCCTTTGTCTTCGAATCTTCTATTTTCTTAGAAAATCTAATCTTGAGCATATATTGATTGGTGGATTATTTTCTCATTTCTTTAAACTTTGTTTTTTATCATCGATAGGTCTTTTCGAGAGTTGTCATTAGGGTCTAGCTCACCCTAAATTCTCAAATGAATGAAACTTGATTGTAAGAGTTTTAGAGAAGCAAGGTTTTGGTGTATCTTGCTTGGGATGTTGAGTTTTATGGGTTGTCGTTGCTATTTTTAAGTTTCAGATCTCTATTAGTCGACTAAGTCCTCATTCTATCGACTAAGTGGGTGTGTGAGGTTCTATTAGTCGACTAAGTGGGTATTTTGGTTTTTGTTAGTCAACTAAGTGTTTCAATTCATCGACCAATGGGGTATTTTGGTTTCTGTTAGTCGACCAAGTGTTCTAATTAGTCAACCAAGTGGGTAATTTGTGTAATACCCCATGTGTAGATAAGGTTGACACGTAATTTTGATGAGTTTAGAATATCAAAAAATTGGTTTGATAGTAGTTATTAGTACCGAATCGACTGTAGGGAATGCCTCAGAGTGAAATTATCTAAAAAAAATTATATGGTCTCGACAAGCGTATCGACATAGGATTTATGATATCGAAAAAAATCAGATCGGGAACAATTTTCGGTACAGCTAAAATACAACTGCTATTTAGGCTGTAAAACTGAATCGTTGTAAGAGACTCTCAAAAAATTAACGGAATCCTAGGAGGGCTCCGGTTTTCCTTAAGGATCAACCCTTCAGTGGTTCTGGGATGAAACGACAACCCGGTGAGGATACTGGGATGAATCGTTCTTTTTGACTAAGTTTTGAGTTATTAATTTTGTATTTTCGGTATTGTAATGCCAATTAATTCAGTGTTTGAGGATATTATTGCAATTAGAGAATTATTCCGGTGAAATTAGGAAGAAAATTGGGATTTATATGTAATTAAATGTGTAATAAATTAGTATAATATATAATTATATATATATTTATATGTATGTACGTAGGCGCCTCTGCAAAATCTGCAAATCTCAATGCCTTTGTAACTTCAAACCCATGCCCTGCAATTTCAATTCCTTCACGCAAATCCCATCCCTGTAACTCCAAATATCATGCCCAAATCCCATGCGCTGCAGGATTTGGAAGATTTTGCACACAATGGGGTGTGGCTAGTGAGGTGAGAGAGTAGCCGAGCACCTGTAAATAGAGGAAGCAATCGATCGTTTGCAGCAAGATGCTTGACCGAATAAAACAGAGAGATCGAGAGAGAGAGAGAGAGAGAGAGAGAGAGGTAGGGCAATATCGAGAGGGAGAGAGAGCCGGAAGCAACAGAAGCAAGCCGCAACAGCCATGGCCGCAACTGGCTACAGCGAGGAGCAACCAACTGCGGTCGCGAGCGACTGCTAGCGGTGGTGTGGTGGTCGTGGTCGTGTCTGGGGAGGCCTACGGAGGCACCGTGGGCAGCGAGGGAGGTGGCAGCACGCGGTGGCAGCGGGCTCGTGTGCGCATGGCTGTTTGCGCAGGAGGCAGGGGAGAGAAGAAGAAGAAGAAAAAGAAGAAGAAGAATAAAAGAAGAAAGAAAGAAAAGAAGAAAAAAAAAAAAAAAGAAAGAGAGTTGCAGGAAGCACACAGGCGGGAGGAGGAAGAAGAAAAGAGGAAGAGGAATGAGGAAAAAAAAAGGAAAAGGGGAAAGAAAAAAAGAAAAGAAAAAGAAAAGAAAAGAAAAGAAAAATGAAAGAAAAAATAGGAAACATTCTCAGAAAAATACCGAAAAATAGGATTTGGTAATTTATTATTATTCTGGAGATTTTGGCAGGAAAAATTATCCGAGCACGAGTTTCGAGATCAAGGCACTCATACCGAGTAAGTCAAAGATGCTAACTTAAGGTGAGTAAAATTCCTTAGAAAATTTCAAAAATTCAAGAATATTATTTTATGAATTATCATAATGAAATATTCGAAGAAATATTTTAGAAATATTTAGTTTGGATTTATTGAGGAAAAATAGGAAGAAATAGAGAGAAAATTATAGAAAATGCCAAAAATTATGGAGAAATAGGTTTTAATGTTTATTTAAATAATTATGATGATTAGGATGGTTTGAGGCTAAACTTGAAGAGACTTGTGCAAATTTTGAGATTGTCACGCAAATTGAGGCGATGCACAAATTTCAAGACAGGCGCAAATATCGAGATAGCTCGATAAGCTTGAGAAGGTAAGTGGTACTCCCCGATTAAAGTTAGTTTTATAGAAAATGCTTGGTTTGTGAGTGATTTATGTTCCTCGAAAATGTTTTCATCATATTGACATGCCCTGATATGTATCCATCACATAGACTGCATACATGACATGACTATGAAATACATAAATATACATTGATATCATTGATCACTTGCATTTGAGGCCATAGGGAGTACGAACTGGCACTGCTACTTTACCAAGGGTGCACCCATACACCTCGGCTTCGAAAGAGGGGGCCGCAAAAATAGTAGGTAGCATGAGGGGTCCAGTTGACACCTACGAGGAAAGACATTACATTCATGCACGAAATATGTTTTCTATACCCTTACTTAGATGATTCATCATCTAACTTGGGCTTCACCCCTGGAATATTCAAACGTTCTAGATGGAGATTGTAGCTGATTCGATGATAAATGATGCATGAAATGGCACTTAGGAGAGTGCATGAAGAATGTATATTACGTAGTCCCTGTATTTAAGTTCTGCTACTTTAAATTCTGAACGTTTTGAGAAATGTTGAAGATGTAAGAATTTATTTATGATTAATGTTAAGATATCAACTTTCAATCATTGCATCTGCATTTGATGTGTATAGTGATTCTCTCTCGAGATTAAAGTATGGGAATTCTGGGACGGATTCGAGGAATGATGTGGTTTAACTTTAGTGTTTGAAAGAAAAAATTTATTATCCCAGAATTGACCCAATTTATAACGCACCCAAGAAAGCGGGGCGTTACAATTTGTCTTCTGTTAGTCAACTAAGTGTTTTTCTCTATCGACCAAATCCCTGTTTAGTCAACTAAGTCTTCTTCATCAGTTGACTAATTCCCTAGTTGGTTGATCAGCTCTTTTATTCAATCAACTAACAGAATACATTAATTCTTTCTTTTTGGTCCGATTCTTTTCTTATGTTTGTAATTCTTCCCCAAAGCTCTTGTGATATTTTAGTTGGTTCCAAAAATGGGAAAGTTAATTAATGGTGAGAATGGAAAATGAAAATCAAGAGATTTTAATGGTGAATTCATGTAATCAACTTGTTTGACCTTGAGAAATGGTATGGAAATGAATCTCAATGAATGATGCTAAATCATGTGGTGAAAATATCATTGGCTCATGTGAGGATATAATCTTGAAGTGTCTAAGTGTGCATGATGATCATGATGGGAACATTTCTAATAATGAAACATGTTCAATATGTTTACTTGAAACCTTTAGAGCATTGAATGGTATTATTATTTGCACACCTATTATTTTGTGCGGCGACTATGTACCGCGGGGTGAGAAAAGTATATCCTAAAGAGTGCCTGACGCGGGTGAGGTGGCCATAAACCTTGTAGGCGATGCTCAAGCCAAACGAATGGCTAAATGATTTTTCTATGTATATGTATGCATGCATGTGAATGAAAGGCTTTAAGGGCTGATGTGATGCATGTGAATGAAAGGCTTTAAGGGCTGATGTGATGCATAGGAACCTATGTAATCATGAGAAATGAAAAGATGCATAAAATGCACAATGACAATGGCATGGGAATGATTTTAATGATGGGAACTAATGGGAAATGCTACTTGTGCTTGGGAAGTCGGGTCTATTCCACTTTGATTTATCTATGCCTTAATTCTATTGTTCCATGTGTTGGATTATATACTTGTTGAGCCTTGAGGCTCACCTTGTTTATTCCTGTCATTCCAGGTAAGGGAAAAACAATTACTGAGGGCGAGTCCAGTGAGGCTAGAGCCCGGGTTTAGTGGTGTACATAGATATCCCAACCGAAAAAGGTCCATGGGAATGATTATTTTGAGGGCATGTAGAGTTAGGTTTATTTTGTATTTGATATTTGCCCTTATATTTTGATTTGTATGGCTATTGAGCCTAAAAAATCATGTAAGTTAAATTATCATTGGAAATGTTTTATTTTGGCTCTTAATGATCAGTGAGCAAGTAAAAAAAATATTTCGCGTTTGATTTGAGTTATTGTTTCTGTATCCATTTATGTGATGACCTCCTTTTGAATTTTCCTATGCTAGCAGGATTATCCGGGAGAGGGTCGCTACAAGATCAATTATAATAAATGAAGGTATGCCTCTGAAGAAGGATGGTCGTCCCTTAAGGTACCAGACACCAGCATTTGGTGAATCATAGCACACTATGTACCATGTACATCTTTGATTTTAAATTTTTGAATTTATGTCTCATCTCTTCTGTCCATTTTAACACAAATGGAACCCAAACAATCTTATAATAATCTTCTTCTTTGCTCATGTACACTTTGAAGATGTGTCAACTTCCTAGTGTCTATATCTAGGTTCAAAATAAAGAATATGACAGCTTTCTCCTTCAGCACCTCTAAATCAACCTGTTGTAAAAAGAAAAAAATCTTAAATTAATATAAATTTTCCATTTGAGTTTTTGTTAAAGCATTATATCAAATATTACTCAGTCAAATAAATTGTATCCACCGTCACTTCTCTCTTTCATTTTTTTGGAGCAACAGTGTCACTTCTCTTTTCTTAATAGTTTATAACTGTAGAACCACCACTTTTAACTATAGATTTATGCACTTCATTAGTTTATGCCAGAAGATCTATCATCCATAAGAGGATGAAAATGTAATCGAACAAAAGCAATTAACATTGTTTGTCATAATTGAAAATAATGGAAGTCAATATAATATACCTCATTGGGACGAATTAATATTTTCTTACTCCCATATCATTGTTTTTCTAGATCTTAGGTATAACATCTAAGTTTAGCAGATCCTACTACTTTGACCTTGAAGCACAAATTAGAGTAGTGTGAGATATATAGTATGCATTAAATGCTTGTATGATACATTAAATAAAAATCATGGAACGAGAGTGCAAGTGCGAGTGTGAGTGGAATGGAATGGTATGGTCATGCTATTCCACAATTTGGTAGATCTAAGAATGCAATGACTTTCCATTGTTTGGTATAAGAAGGAAGCCTGAAATAGAATTAGAATTAGTAGTAAATTAGTAAAATACCCCACATTTAGAAATGCATGACTAGAATTATTTATTTATTTTTGAGAGTTAGATTTTATTTAACAAAAGTAGCTTGAGACTTTTTGTAGGTTGGGGACAAAAAAGATAAAGCTCATTCAAGGGGAAATGGAATGGCCAGGTGAGAATTCCCACTCCCTCTTTTATGGAATTAAGGTTGAAATGGGATGTCTATTTCAGGTTTCGTTTTTTTTACTACTCAACATAGAAATTAAATAAATGTTGATTTGGAGGCTAGAATGAGAGCATTTAACTTTTTCTCTTTTTATCAAACCTGGGGTGAGCCATACCTGCTTCAGGGTTCTCGCTCTCAAAGAACCCACAACTATAGTTTTATGCATGTGGAGAGCACTTTGAGACCCTTATTTGTCAATGAGAGGCCTTGAACATTAGACTCGAGCACTTTGAGACCCTCATTTGTCAATGAGAGCCCTTGAACACCGACTCTCTTGTTGCAAGAAGAACCTTGTGACCAACTGATCTACAACTGCTATCCGATTTTGAGAGCAATTAAAAGCACAATATGCATGCATGATTAAGGCTTGTTCATTGAATTGTTGGGTGTGAGTTGTGAGTGTATGTGCATATATTCGAGGGCTTGTGCCTGACTATGTGTTTAGGCCTTTAGCTTTTTGTTGAGCCAACTTGCTCATATTAATTAAGTTTTGAAGATTAACAAAAATATTTTTATGGTATAAACGTATTTTTTATTCATGCAAAATATAAACTTATTTTGAATTTTGCTACGTACCGTTTATGTTCACTCAATTGATTTTGATAATCTTCATTAATTGTTGTTTCAATCTGAATCTTTTTGTATAGGTGTGTGGATGGATGGTTCAGTTTAAGTTATTTTTCTGACAATTGATCGAAGTCAAGGTCATTTAATATATGTTGGATGAAGACTAATGATGGTTCACATGTGCAGACCCAAGAAGTGGTAATTATTTTGTCTTGGCTTCAACCACCCAAAAAAATTAATAAGAAAGATTTTGGTTTCATCATTGTAACATCCCAGATTTTCAAACTCAAATATGATGTAATACCTGAGGTTATTAGGTTCTAATACCTGAGGAAATAGGTCCTTTTAAGGGATTATAGAAGCCTTGAGACAGGTTAAGTTTCTGAGCTAGTGACAAAATCATAAATACTGAAGTACGGGTAAAAGTATAATTTACCTAAAAATCTTAGGGTATTAGCGTAATTTATCCATTTTTTTGGGACTAAAAAGTGTAATTAAAAATAGCCTGGGGACCAAGTTGCAAGGGCCTAAGTGTAAATTACCCGAAAAGTTCTGGTCAATGTGTAGTTCTTGAAACCTGTAACTAGATCATTAGAGTAATGAACTATGCCAACTAAACCATTTGGGAGTAATGATTGCGGATTCCAAACTTCTTCCAATATAGTTAAGTCATGATTGCAGATCTCAAATAACATTTAATCCATCCTTGGGATCATTTTGAAATTCAAGACTTAGCTTCCAAAAGTCTTCAAACCTTATCCTCAAGGACACATGGCAATCAACTATTGGCCACTTGGAAGATAAGATAAGGTCACATGATGGCTCATAATTACCCCCTAAGGTAGCATTGCGTGATTGGCCAAGGAAAAGCTTACTCAATCTCCAAGTTTGAAAAAGTCTCCAAACCTTATCCCTAAGGACATGTGGCAAGCATTCATTGGCCACTTGGAGATAGGATTTGAAGTGTTATGATAGGAAATGTGCAAAATTCAATTAATCATGTGGGATGTAATGATGGAGAATCTTGAAAATCTAATTAAACATGTAGAGGCACGAATCTCTAGGAACACGTGGCATATTTTAATTGGATGCTCATGGATGGAATGATGATGCGACACATGGCGCGATTTGGTTCGCTGAAGTTTCCTATAAATAAGGGCTTTGGGGTTATTCATTTTGGGCACCAAGAAAGGAGAAAAAGAAAGGGAGTTTGAGAGAGGAAACACTGTTGAAAAAAAAGGAGAAAGTTGAGGGAGACTAAGCCTTGACGAAATTTTTGGGTCTTTCTCGAAGTTCATGCCAATCAATCTAAAAATCATGAGAAAATCGTTCTCGCTTGTTGTAAACAGTGCTTTCTTGGGTAAATAGTCAAGGTGAGTGGTTCTTGTGCATGCTTCCTCTTGATCATTCTTGGTCTCATTTGTGGATGGGTTGTGGCTTACGTCTCATGTTTCATTTGTTTTAAGCATATCTTTCCTATCTTTGAACACATCATGGAGTTTGTAGTTGTGGTTGGTTGATAGGTCATCGTGGGAAAATGTGTCCGTGCAATAGGACTGGGTCGTGGCATGCATATCATTTTTTCCCTTGGTTTATGAATATTCCTTATGCTTTGTCTTACATCATGTTGTTTTTAACTATGATTTGTTGGTGGTTTGTTATATGTGAACTACCATGGGGACTCGTGTAAGAAGGCTAATCACATGGGCCCGTGTAATAGGGTTATCTCATGCTTGTGTAAGAGGGCCGAGAGGTTCAAACATGGCAACACCCCACTATCTTCTATCACAAGAGACTATCTCGTGCTTATGTAAAAGGGCCGAGTGGGTTGATCATGCTATGTTATGGCATGTCCATCTTGTGCCCGTGTAAAGAGACCAAGAGGTTCATGGCAGCACCCTAGCATGGCTATCGTTGGGAAGATTTTGTGGCATATCTATTTATTACACCTACATGCACTGTTTTCTTTCTTATATCACTCACTTAGATGTCATTATCTAATTCGGGTGTTTTATACCCCTAGAACATTCACCGTTCCAAGTATATGAGATGTACCAAGTGATACAGGTTCCAGTGTGAGTAAGGGCAAGGAGGTGGTGCCTAGCTAGCTCTAGGTTTTTATTTCATTATGCACCCATGTAATCCGAGTGATGTATTGTAATAGCAGCTAGGATGCTCGAGCTTGTAATAAATGCGTGAGTGTCCTACAGTTGTTCTAAGGGTTGTGGTTTCGATGTGCGTGCGTGGGTAATATCTCGAGTAATGCACTTCAAATGTCATATGGGGAAGGTGCCATGATAAGGGTTTATTCGCTAGCTTGGACATGTGCTGCAGTTGTAACTAAAAGTAGTGAGTTGCGTCTTTTGGGTATATTGAAAGTTGTATCCATTTCCTATACATATAAAGGAAATATAGTGGAAACCCCTTTTATTTAGCTTTGGTTAAGCTTTCAGGTTCGATCCAATACTTCCATTGGTAAGGGTTTCCATAATGCCCGTAGGTGGAGTCTTCTTATATTTCACATTGTTATGTATTTAAAAAAGTGGGGCGTTACAATCATAAACGTCGCCACACTATTTTTTCTAATATTTAAAAGACATTGACTTCGTAATAATAAAATTTTGTAATACCTTTATCTTACACGTACGTTTGCCAAATCCCAAACAGCAAAGTCTTCTTATTGTATTTTTCTTTTCTAACAAGTTAATCAAAGGAGTGCAAATAAATAGGCTAAGGTTGGAGATTTCAATCAAAATCTTGCATTACTTGAGCCTCCAAATGGCTGAGAGTAAGACATTGGTGAGTTCAAGCTCCAGTGAGGAGGTTCGATTTCTTCATCTGAACCTTCCTACATTGACTGACGAAAATATCAAAAGCCAAGTGCAGCAAACCCATTCAAGTGGTTATTCACTGTTGCGTCGCCAACCTCTTCTTGTTCGCATTTCTCATATCATCAAGCCTGCGACCCATTTTGTTAATTCAATAGTATTGGTAAGCATTTTACAAATTACCATGACAAAGTAAGTGGGTTTCACTTGTAAGATCCACATATAACGTTGATAATTTATGTCTTCTTAAATTTAGGCTAATGTTTTACTGAATTGTTATGTTCTCACTTCTTTAAAGTGGCAGGAAGCGTTATCACCTTCTCAAAATTTTTATTTTGGAGCGAATTAATTGTAATTTTTAGCTCATTGCAAAGCTCTCCTTAATGAGAGTAACATTATGTGAGTCAAAATAGTTAAATACCAGCAAAAGTGGTATAATTTAAAAGTTATAACATAAATTTATATGCAGGATAACATTTTTTAATGGCCAGCCAATTCATGCATCTTAACTACTTTGGTTCATCTACGATAAATTTTATGACTTTCTATAGTTACATATATGCAGGACAAAAAAGTAACTGAAAAGGGGATTTAGTTAGAGAGCTCTAATCTCTTGGAGTTTATAAATTCAGCATTATCTAAACTCAAGACATGGGGAGGTCCACTAACCAGAATAACTGGCTCGGTACTCCACGCAAGGCTTTCGTTCTTATTTCTCTAGCCAATTAATGTCCACATTCATGCATTCTTTTGTTAGAAATGATATTTCAATACATAAATATACATTTTTAAAGAATTTGACCTGCATAAACAAACTAGATTGGTAGTTGCAATTCCAATTAAATCCGCATGTTATATATATATTTCTTCTATATATATATATATCTACTGCATGTGTAAAAAATGTGGGCAAGGAAAAAAAAAAACATTTTTGCTTTTACTAACATGGTTATGTTCTTCCTTTTGATTAATGCATAATTATTAGTTTAATTTATGCACCAATATATAATTGTACGCCTCTTCCTTCACTAAACATATTGGTACTATATATATATATATGAATTTAATTAAAAGTAATGTTATTTGTACAACTACAAGTATACATTTTATCTGTGTCACACAATCTTAGGTCTTTAATTTCTCATCAACTTTAACTTTTGGCATAATCAGTTTTTGATATGTTATCAATGTTTTTGTGACCAAGTAATACTATGTTTAATTATTACTACCCACATTTGTTAATAATTAAATTAAATTTTAACGCAAGCTACGGACATTGTACTTTGTTCATACTTCGAGTCCAAGGGCAGCCGCTTGCCGAAGAATTTTAAATGTTAAATTATTCTTTGAATTTTACCTAATAACTTTTAAGTTTTTTAAATGGCTACTTTCATGATGTGATCCAAACTCAAATTAGATCCACTTAAATTATTATTTTTATCTTTCATCTAAATGTGCTATGATAATTGCTCTTTAATTTACACACATGCACCCATTTAAACTACTTTAGATTCTCTGCACCTCCTACACGTAATCCACAGTCATCATTTTTTCAAGTAGTAACTATTGTGCCTACTCACAGATGGGCAATGCCGCAGAGAGAGACAAGGTAATGTTTGATCAGATTATTGACCAAATGCCAATCTATATACTTCATTCCATATCACACTCTTCATGGGATACAAAGGCACTACTCATCATGGAGGATTTAGTTATAAAATTTGTGGAGTTGTTGAAGTTGTTGCTTCTTGGTCCAAACAAATCATCATTAGTCTCATCAATGGCAGCCTTGAAGGAAAACCCTGTTTCTATTGTTGGGACTCCTATTGAGAAATTTCAACAACCACTTGATCAGCTTAACAGTCTGATTAAGATCACATTGGAACTAATTCAGTACATCTTTGAATTAACATTATTGTCGGACACAGAATACAACAAAGAAGATATTATCTCAATGGGTGTATATTGGGCAATTGCAAGTGCAGTAGCTGGCTATATTCAAATAAATTTGATCGTAGACAATGGGTGAGTTCTTGTTTCTTTCAGTGTTGAATTCTCACCTACCTATATGTGTCTAGTTTGGATGAACCTAATAACGTTAACTTTCTGATATGAGTATATCATCATTATCTCTTAATCTATTTTTCATATATTTAAAAAGTTTAGGCACATGATCATGTTCTAGGCTATTATTACGAGGAAGCTTACTTGAATTGAAAAAATAGGATAAAAAAGCTATTATGTGTAGGAATTTAAATTTGAATATTATAAGATAAGTAATAACATAATTCCTTTAGTCATAAGAACCAAAATATTTTATGTAAGGGGTTTAATCCGCACCATTCTGTAGTGCTTTCAAATCCGTTGTCAAGAAAAAAAAAAGAAAAAAAAAACCATGATTATGATATGTTTGTGATAGACATAATAATAAATCTGGAATGGTAGTTATCTGCATTTACTGATCACAATTATATTTTTTGCTAAAATTTACATATTGTGGCATGTGATATCTTTATAATCTCTTTTTTATTTTTCCACTAAGCAAACTATTTAATATTCAGTGGTTGGTCTTATTTAGATGAAATAATTCATTTTTTTTGTTTAAATAATGCTTGTTTTGTTTTACGGGGAAGTGACATTAGAACTCTCCCACCTAATTTCCAATCTTAGTCAAATCCTTAATGACCTCAAGCACCATTACACAATTTGCAAACCACAAATAGGTAAGTATATCAACTTTTTTTATATATTTTTAAAAATTTGAATTCATACTCTTCAATATTACTTTTTTTAAGTACTATCATTAATTTAAACTCATTGAAGTAAGTATATAATGGGTTTGTATATTACACAATATATATTCTCAAAGTTATTATTAATTAATCCATGCAGAGGAGATGGAGGCTCATATTCAATCCAATGCATTGTTTGACGATATTTTTAAGAATAAAAATGAATCGTTTGATGCTTCTACTGACATCTCAAAGATTATGAAGGGACTCATATACGCCAAATATGGTCACCAATCAATAATTGATGGTTCTACTATGTTTGAGATTATTTCTTTTACCATTTTTTTTCCAATAAGTAAAGGCAATTATAATTTTTTTTTTTACTTTGACTGCAATTATGAGATTTAACACAGAACCTACAAGCAGGGGCTTTGTGGTTTTATGTTTAAAGTCGTAGTTGTAATCAAATCACAAAATCAATCATACCATACAATTGTGAATCTACAGTGTTAATTAAAAATGAAGTGCACATAATTTATCTCCTTTTGAAAGATATTTAGTCAACATTTGTATTACTTGGAGATCGATTTTAAGACTTCAACTAATGTAATTAATTTTGGAAACAACTTATTCTCTCTTAACTACCCTAATATTTTTTATTTTGTGTGCAAATAGGTTGACATTGAGGTCCTATAGAAAAAAAACTGTCTTGCTGCTTATTTCAGACCTAGATATATTCACTAAAGACATTTCAACACTCTTAAGAATTTATGAGGAAATGAAAATAAAAATTATTACAAGATTGTTTGGATTCCATTTGTGTTGAAATGGACACAAGAGCTGAGGAAGAAATTCGAAAATTTAAAATATAAGATGCCATGGTACACAGTTTGCTATGATTCACCAATTGCTGGTCTCTGGTACTTCAAAGGACATTGGGTCTATAAAAAGCCTTTGATTGTTCTGATTAATCCACAAGGTGGAGTGGAAGAATATCCAGCTTCCTTAGATGTAGTAGACATCTATACAGACTCTTCCCCCAAACGCATTATGATTGGTTAGTAACATTATTATACACACAAACACCCTATTCAGATTACTGAAACGTAGTAGGTTAGGGAAATCATTCTTGTTTACTAAAATCTTTTATTTTTATTCTAACATGTAGGTTTAAGGACATAGGTCAAATTACTTCATGCATTCATATTTACATTCATATATGATTTGCCTAACCAAAAAAAAAATATAACTATATATTAATTCTATAAGTTGCATAAAGTAAAGGAGATCTGTAACTGTTCAACTAGAAAAAAGTATTATTTCAAATATTGAAAAAGATTTTACGAGATAATTCTTAGGACATTATAGATTTTGATGTGACTTAAACGTTGTTTCCTTGTAGACCGACTTTGTGGAGCTGCTCCGCCAATGCTTTCAGAACTTTATATAAATAAATCAGTTGAAGGCCATAAAGAATGAAGTCGAAAGGCTGTTGTCCAATTAAGCAATCCTTCTAGTGGGTTCCAAGGTTTACTTTCCAAGAATAAAAGAGGTAGTTGTCATAATCACATTCTTGTAACTTCAAAATGTAATGTTTTCTTGTAGTCCCACTTTGTGGAGCTGCTTCCCCAATTCTTCCATGACTTTATATAAATGAATCAGTTAAAGGCCATAAAGAACGAAGTTGAAAGGCAGTTGTCCAACTAAGCAATCCTTTGTGTTGGTTCCAAGGTTTACTTTCCAAGAATAAAAGAGGTAGTTGTCATAATCATATTCTTGTAACTTCAAAATGTAATGTTTTCTTGTAGTCCCACTTTGTGGAGCTGCTTCCCCAATTCTTCCAGGACTTTATATAAATGAATCAGTTGAAGGCCGTAAAGAATGAAGTTGAAAGGTTGTTGTCTAACTAAGCAATCCTTTGAGTTGGTTCCAAGGTTTACTTTCCAAGAATAAAAGAGGTAGTTATCGTAATCATATTCCTCTAACTTCAAAATGTAATGTTTTGAATTCATCCAATTAAATCTGCAACAATCTAAGACCATGTTCAATCTTTTCCAGGAAATGAGAAAGGAGGGAGTTCCTGAAAAAATTAGTTCTATTGATGACCATTGGAACTGCAGCAACGAGTTAGAAAATACAAGGCTATAATGGTTATCATTGTATTTGTTTCTATGGCTCATAAGACTATAATTGCTATTGACTCAGAATTTAGGTGGAAATTTAGAGTTATACATGCTAGAGAATTTTATGTTATTATATGTTGTTTAAGAATATGATATTGCTTTCTTGTTTTGAATAAAAGATTGGACTTTATTTGTTACGCACTAGTTTATATGTTTGATTTTGTAGCAAAATGTTTTCAATCAAGAACTAGTTGAGAGAAATATTAATAAACCCCTAAGAAAATAAGATATTGATAAAATTATTCTTGAGCCTTATCTTAATATCTTAAGCTTTTGGGATAGTAGGTAGTTTCTTAATATGATAATAAGAGTTTTTTTTTAACCACAGAGCTAAAAGTTTTATTCCTTCCACCCCTACTTGCTTCTTTTTTTTTAAAAAAAAACAAAAGGTATGGTAAATTTATGCTTGATCTCTACATTAAGCTAAAATGACTTTTCTATAAAGGAGCATGTCAAGTGAGGCATAAAAGGCAGATATCGACTAGTTAGCTATCATCATCTTATAATAAGAATGAGTAAAGATTAATCAACAGTCATCATCTTATAATAATTTTATAAACTAAATTTTAGTGTGAACTGTAAGACTCTTTAGTATTTCTAAAACCGATCTAGTAGTCAGTTGTTTTTAATGCAAGACTGACTTAAAACAAGTTGTAATTAGAAAAACAAAATAGTAATACAAACTTTAGTGATTTACACTGATAATTGAAGAAAAATTCCTACTTTTACTAAGCACAAAACCAATAAAAAAAAAATTAGATTAACTAAAACTCATTTACTTAGCAACATTTTTTTCCATGCTTCAAAAATAACTTAGTCAAGCCATTCTTCATACCAAATAAGTTATTCCAAATAAACAATATACAATCAAACTCACAATACCCAATATAGGAAACACAACATTGAAGATTGAAAACTTACCGTTTGTTATCAATTCAAGTTCTACAACTTACGAACATAATTTACAAAAATCGTTCCTCCTTTAGTACCCTTCTTTCTGTTTGAAATTCTAACCCCTCTTCTCCTTTTATCGATTTACTTCTTAAATGAAATGCGGGGCATTGGTTTATTATTACTAAAATTCCATGGGTAAGTTCATAATTTCATAACAAACCAAAATCCATTCAAATTACTAAGCAAACCAAAATCATCTGGTACCCATTCAAAACCACCATCTTGTTAAATCCATTGTGATGACCTAGAATTTTCCTGGATCATTATCTACAACCATTTAATAACTTAAACGCACGGGCAGAAAATTTGCTCCATTATTATACAACAGTGGAAATAATTTAAACATAAATATACATCTTAGGGGCATTTCCTTACTTAATAAAGCATCAATCAATTAAATACCACATATACATAATCAGAGCCCTTGATCACAACTCACCCGAAATATCTTTTCAGTTGGGATTTCCTGTACACACAGAATCCAAAGAAAATAATAACAATTGCCATAGCAACCATCCTCGAACACCATTCTTCTCAACTTGGAATGATGGTAAAACAAAGTGAGCCACAAGGTCAGCAAGCGCAATAGAAGAAATATGGTACGGCTGGGACTAAATCTCTCACACTGAATACCACCCATCAAATGCCGTGATGGAAATCAAAGTGCCATGCCATGTATTACAACATGCAACCATCAACATAAATAAATAAACCAATGCACACAGTGGCAGTCCTAGGGGCCCACATAAGAAATGCACAACCTGGCACCCAAATCCACATACAAACCTGTCGCTGCGATGGACTGGCTAGCACACACCATATGGGCCTGAAGCCCTAGCATAAATCATATGAGCCCAAGGCCTTGGCTAGCAAAGATATATGAGCTCGCGACCTTGGCTAGCAAAGATATATGGGGCCGCGGCTCTGGCTAGCATAAATAAATGAGCCCGAGGCCCTGGCTAGCATCAATATACAGTATCGTAACCATGCAATGCAACAAGTAATAAATGCAATGGCTTCTGCAGCATCAACATGATGACAGGGCCCCCATAAGCTAAGTATCAGGTCATGCTACGCCCACGTAGGAATTCACACAAGCGAATGCTCTAAATGCATATGCTGATCTAACATACACAAGTCAACACTCAGCAAGTGAATTGTGTCATGCCAATGCTCACATCCCCAACACATACAAGCATGATCCCCAACGAATGCAAGCCTAATCCCATGAACTGCAATTCCAGGCAATATGTCACATAATGGCAGAGTCGGTTGATAGTGATCAGACACTGGTCGACAATCTGTGACTAAGGATCAACCAGTCAATGACCGTCTCCTGCTCAGTCAACAGTTCGCTCCAGTGTCACTAAATGGTCAACACGTCACCTCACCGGTCAACAGCTAATGCCTCCATTTATTAAGACTCCCACTCATGGGAAACCATAACCATAACTAAATCCTGCCGATCCTCTAGGAACCTAACCCCGGATTAGGTTCAACAACATTCCCAAAGTAACCAGGGGTGATACAATACCCCGTAGGCACACACAAATAAAACCTTAACGAGTCTCATATTTAATTTAAATTAATTGATACTAATAAAGTCCTCAATTCGTATAATTAATACACGAAATCAAATCGAATTAAGGAAAGGCGTGGAATTCATAAAATGGAAGGAGCTCACAGAGGAAGTAAAGAGCTTGCCTCTATTTAGCATATTTCAGCGTTTTTACTCTCATACACCAGCAAATTAATAAATGCTGTAAAATAGTATAACTTCCCAAAGTTAACAAAATTACACCAAAAACCAAATTTCAACCGTATAGAATTGTTAATACATGTTTCTCTACTTACCTGACTAATTAATCTTTAATTAAAGCAGATTTAATCCCAAAATTTCTCCCACTTTCACCATTGTGCGCCTTCTTCTTCCTACCCTTCTTTCCCTCTTTTGTTGCGCAATTTCTCTGCCTGAACTCACTGAAATTTGGGCTTTAAAAAGCCAATTGGAGGGAAGCTCAGTGCACATCGCATGGCAGCTATTGGCTACCCACCGCCTTGCCCAAAACTACGTTGTTTTGGGCAAGGTTTGGCCCAAAAATTCTAGCCAAAATCCTTCATAGCGCACACACTCCCATAGGCTCGAACCCGCGTCACCGCTCTAGTCCCTCACGCGCACTACCGCTCGTGCTGCCTACCTCTTTGATTATTATATGCCTTGATTTTATTTTAAAGTAATCTCACCCAGTTTTTGGTTATTACATTTAAACCCCACAACTTCCAGAAACTTCCACTTATACCCTAAAGAAGTTTTCAACAATTAATTGCCTATCTCTTTAATACAAAAATAAATTAATATTTCTCTTAAACCCACAAATATTTGATATTCACCTTATACGGAATAATTAATAATCATCAACTGTCCACTAAATTATTTAATTCCAATAAATCAAAAATCACTTCAAATGCAGAGTTTAATAATTATTAACTACTCCCAAATTATCGAGATGTTACAGTCTCCCCCCTTAATAAAATTTCATCCTCAAAATTCTCGTTGGTTAGTTAAAACCATTTAGGGAGACATCTATTCCAAAGAATTTGGTTTGTTAAGCTTGCACCTAACTCTATTTTAGTGAAATGAATTAAAATTCCCATGACAACATCCCACATTTTCTCCAAAACATTCCATATCATCATTTTCCAGTATTCCCACAAGTCTGAGTCTATTAAGAATCTCACTTAATTTAACACACCAATACATCTCCCTAATTCATCACTTTATTTGGCCACGTTATAACCACTAGCACCCTAACCAACTCAAGGGTCACCATCGATTACACTAGGTGACATCAGCAAGGCATCCACATTATATTGCCACTTCTAAATGTCATTCGGAGGCTATGTGATGCCTGCATCACCCTCTCAACTGGTAACACCTTTACCACACATTAATTAAGGGACATGTTTAAGACACAGGGATGTATAATCCGAGAGATGGCCTTACTCACGACACCCCATTCCATGCACATATTAAATTTTCATTTGCTTCATTTCACACAGAGTCGAGAGCAATTCCAAAGATCACTTGGGGGTAATTAAACACTCATCTAACATATTTGCATTTGCAGATGACCCCTATTACTCAATTTGCTTAATTTTAATGTCTCTTCTACACTCTTTTCTCTATAACTCTTTGCCACTTATACCACGTACCTATAAGCCTTAGTATTCATCATGTTCAAGTTCTTATTACTAGTGTGATCACTAAGCTTATCCCAACAATGCACTACCAATGACACCCATTCGCCCATCAGAGTTGGTGGAGCTGACTACCCTTTTCGTCCAACCCAGCTATATCCAGTTCCTCTCCAGGCACATTCTACGGATTTTCAAGGTAAATATCTTACGGACTTGTTCAGGTTAATTCCTCTACAACATTCCCAGTGTTCCAACCCATTATACATATACTATAGCAATAATCCACTCAATTTAGTGAACACTTGGGGTAGTAAACGCCTCACACCCACTTCCTGCCTCTAACACTAGCAGGAAACCTACCAGACATCCTACTGTTGTTGTACTTTTTGTACAATAGTTTTAATGATGAAAAACATATATTGGTTTAATCCCTAAATCATTAGTCAAGTATGTGGTTTTCAACATATATCAATTTCAATATCAAGTTTCACTGTCTGAAACTGAAAACCCTGTTTTTGGCTAAATCTGGGAGATTAGCACCTTATAAGGAGAAGTATAAGAAATAGTTTTCTTTTTAGAAAACAAACTCCCGGTAATTTGATATCTATCATTTATTAGTGCAAAAACGATTTTTAATGAATTTTTCATTAAATAGAAAGTATATATTTTGGAGGTGGGTTTATTGCAAAAACTTGAGTTTGTACTAAAACCCAAAATCTACTTTTTTATATATTTGGATTTTGATTTTCTAAGTATTTTTATTGAATCCAAATAGGGGGTACTTCGTTATTTACATTTATGTATTAAAGTTAATGGAGGTAAAATATAAATAAATTAAAATGTGGACATTTACATTTATGTTTCGGACTATGTTTCGAAACCTCCATATCATGTTTCGAAACCTCAGTTCCAGTGAGGCATGTTTCGAAACTTATATGCATCATGTTTCGAAACTTCTTCTCCAGAGAGGCATGTTTCGAAACTTATCATGTCATGTTTCGAAACTTCTGACATTCTGTCAGTAGATTCATTTGAAAACCGAGATGCATTTGTTTTCCAACTTTGTATTTATTAAAATGCTTCTCCATCAATTGTTTAATGTATTCTCCATGATGAGGAGATTCAAATTTGAATGTGTAAGTGGAGACCATTGTTTATTCTTAATGCCCATAAGATTCCTGAAGATTTTGTCTCCCACTATCTGCTGTCTCTGTCTGTTGTATGTTTCGAAACTTGTTCTCTATGTTTCGAAACTTATGTGTAAAATTGTGATGTTTTGAAACCTACTTAGCATGTTTCGAAACCTACTTTGCTATCTTGTCTCTAACGGCTATAAACGGCCAGATTTCTATCTCTTGGTATAAATAACAGGTATTTGAAGACAAGAACATCAAGATATAGCAAGAAGAAGATACAAAGAGAGAACACACACTAGAGACACACACACAAGCACAAATGATCTAAATCCGTTTGACAAGCTTTCAAGAAGATCCATTCCTAGATGTGCGTTGTGATGTGAAAAAGGAGAAGCAAGTGCAAACAACGAGTCTCACTCTCCAGCTCTCCTCACCTCAAGTTAAGAGGTTTGTACAACCATGTGGTAAGGAATTTAATTTCTCTTTGGGTTGTAAAGTTAAATTTGATTATCTTGAATATTGTAAGGTTTGAGTTTAGCCTAAAAACTCATTTGGTGTAAAGGTTTGAGTTGAGCCTAAAACTCATTGTGGTTTGAGTTGAGCCTAAAACTCACTTGGTGCTAGGTTTGAGTTGAGCCCGTAAAAAACTCACTTTGTAAGGTTTTGGGGTGAACCATTGTAAAACCCTTATTGTGGTGATCACTAGTAAAAGTGATTGGGATTGTAAAATCCTTCAAGTGGGAAGCTTGAAGGTAGTGGAGTAGGCAAGTGCCGAACCACTATAAATCTTGTGTGCAAGTGTTCTTTATCTTTCGCATTTCATTGTTGCACATGTTTTCATAAGTTTTGTTATCAAAGTCTAAAATAGTTTTCTTGAGCATAAGCTTATACATATACATAGAAAACCTATCTTTGATATACAAACATCTTTGGTATACTCTTACTTATGTAAATCATCTTTACCAAAGATCATTAGTTTTAAAACACAAGGTAAAAGATTTCGAATCAAGCAAAACAGTGAAGTAGATTTCGAAACATATATAGTAGGTTTCGAAACCTACTTAACAGAAAGTCTTATTTCGAAACTTATACCCTAGATTTCGAAATCTAGTATTCTTCCAACAATCAAAGTTTTAAATTATCGAAAAACTTACCTAATCCCAATTCACCCCCCCTCTTGGGATATATTTGCCATCATTAGGATCCAACACCTACCTTGCAAACAACCCGATATGGTTGCAATTAACCTCGAATGTCACCAGTGAATTTCCACTAACTAGTTAAGTTGATATGACACTCGAGACCAACAATAAATTCTATCCAAATGCCAATGGGTTATTCGACTCATGCGGCCTACAAGCGTAATGACCAGCACATCGGCTATTCTGAACATCATTAAATGAATTACCCCACCCAACTTGTGTAATAGGGTAGTTACACTTAATAATAATGATAACCTACTTGTTCTAGGTGCGACCACCCTTACCCTCTTTCATCTATCTTTTTCTCACTCACACTGTTGGAAATGTATGCCCTAAAGACACGTTTTATTTAATTTATGGTAATGATGTTTCTTTTAGTCAGTTTATGGCACATATATTATTTGCATTTAATTGTTGGAAAAGTGTTCATGCTATTAAGTAAGTGATTCATGTGATGGGTCGTTCTTCACAGTTAGGCATGAATCATGGGTACTTAATAAGCAAGAAAAATATTACTCTTGATCTTTTGATAGAACTGGGCATTCTATCATGATAAGATCATTGTGCAATAGATCCTAATGGAGGATGGCTTGCCTTAGCCAGTAAACAGTCCGTTTACTCTAATTGTACAAGCGCATTTGGAATGCGTAGAGTGGACCTGTGATAGAAGCTAATGACAAAGTACTAATTATCATGGAGTTAGTCTATCACTGCTACTACGTGGACGAGTACTCTAATACTTGAGTATTAGTTGGTGGTCTAGTGAACCTAGAGCTATATTCTTAGATTCACTGTAGGTGAGGTCTATCAAAGATCAATAACCTTGTGAGTTGGGAGTATGGTTTCTGATTAGCTAAGACAGACTAATACAAGATAGTTTCTATGATTCACCCCCTTGTGATTGTCCAAGAATAATCAAATAATCTAGGGCCCTGGGAACGTGACTTAAGAGTGTGTGCTTCTGGGTAGCTCCCAGTAATAAGCAAGTACATTCGAGTAGTCACGGATTATTGGACTAGTGATCTAAGGATGGTAGAAATCATTTAGAGAGGTGTTAGTACATTATTCCTTTATAAATGATGGGTGTTACGCAGAGGGGTATTTTCGTCATTACACTAGTAGGTCAAAGACATTGCTCATGCAAAATTATTCGTGGGGTCAGTGTTACCATATGGTGGTAGTTGGAACACTTAGAATGACAAAATATAGCTATTGGGTAGCAGGGGTATTTTGGTCATTTTAGTAGCCATGAATAATTTATCTTTTGGTCCCCAGCGTAGCTCGATATAACTCGTGTATTATTTAATACATTTGGCTTGTTGGGTGAATTACATTGAGAGAGAAATTATTTTATTCAGAATGGTCCATAATTAATTGGGCTAGAATAAAATAATAGTTCATTGGTTTTTTAATTAATTAATTGGGCTAACCCAATTAGAAAATTAATTAAATGAACTTGGCCCACTAGGGTTTTAACCCTAAGGTTCTCCCTATATATATTCTCTCCTTGGTTGTTTTTCATCTAGGGTTTTTACTCTTCTTCACCAAAAGAGAGGCCACGAGTTCTTGAGTCATACCTTGGAAGATCAAGAGGACGTTCAAGTTCTGATGCGAAGGAGCCGAAGGATTGCAGGACAGCCGTCATCTCCACCACGCGAAGAAGCTCACGTCCCTCCTCCTCCTGTCGCTTCATTCCGTCCGGTGATCTGTAGGAAAAGTAAGTTTTCTAGATTCTAATCAATACGAGGAAAGTTTTTATTTAAAAAACGCTTCCGTTGCATGCTATGTACCCTCGTAATGGTCCTTCAACATGAATTCATCTCAAGAAACAATCTTGGATAAGCTCACAATCAACGGACTCAAACAATAACTCACTATTAGCCTTGGCTTCTGGCCTAGAAGGTAACTCTTCCCAAAAATGCACTCGGGTATTCCTTCATGTCCAGAATAATCTCTACATTCATTCGAGTCCAACACCTTTGAGTTTTCATTATCGACATAACCATCAATGATTGGCTCAGGTGGACTACCTAGACCTCATTTATTAGGTATCATTCACTTGATCGTTCATGTTCCGTAGTATCTAGCTATATTAATCATTGAAATGATGACTCCTCGCTCAAAATCACACCAGTATTCCAAATCCTTACCGTTTGAAAGTTAACAGTAGCCCAATTTGGCCTCATTGCCTATATAGTGCCTATTCCCCTTTCGAGTAATTGCCCAAGCATCAGATGATAATCATCCTTAAATTGCAGTCAAACCTTTCAGGCACAAGACTTCCAATTCATTTGATTGTCATTCACAACAGTAGACTTCAACGTCCACATATTTTCATAGCCTATAACTGTACCAGTGTATTTCATTCCTTACTTCACCCTCTTCTAATTCTAATACCATTAATTTGATGTCACATTTCAGTATTTAGTTGTATAGTTAATCATTTCAATTCCATCCTCTAATATAGACTACCACTCGGTACATACCCGAATAACCCATACATGAATTATAGCAAGCTAGGCAATTTCACGAATTACAACAAGCAAGTTAGACTAGATACACAAATTTCAAATTTCACATGAGATTTTTTCTACTTCCCTAGCCAATTAACCATTCCACGTGAGAGTAATTCACTCTCAACTATTCAATTTCACTGACTCATCTTCTCATTCGTTCTTTTCGACATTGTAGCAACTTGTAAACCTCTGACCACTCTACTCCATCATATTGCGTTTAGTCGAGTCCTTAGGCACGCAATATACACATCTAGCATGTAATTTCCTTTCCATTACTACACATAGCAAAGACTGAGCTCCCAACAAAGAACTGACAGATAGGAAAAGAATAGGTGACCATTCGTGACTGGCCAACTGTAATACCCGAAGTTTTTTTAGCCATTGTTGTTCAAGAAGTAAAATGTTTCCTTGGAAATCGAAAGATACGGTTGATACATGTGATGTTCCTGGGTAATTGCCGAGGAACAAATGAAGGATTTTTTGAAAAATCATGGAAACTACCGTAAGGGGGCATCATCTTAAGGTATTTTGAAGAGGTTTAAGGAGTTATAGGGCCCAAGTGATATAAGTGCAAAGAAGTTTTGGGCTAAGGAGTTATTTGTAAGAAGCTAAAATATAATTAGGAAACATAATCATGAGCAATGATGAGGAATCTTGAAAATGTAATTAAGCATGTGGTGGCACATATCTCAATAGACGCATGTCGTAAGGGGATGAAATGGCACAAATCACTAGGGACACGTGGCGTGATCCTACGAAAGCAATGATTACCAACCTTATCCAAGTGACATATGGTAAGCGACACATGGCACACTTAGATTGCCATAGATCCCTATAAATACCAAGCCTTTAGAAGGGACAATCTCACCATTAATCAAGAGGAAAAAAGGAGGTCAGTTGAGAGGAGAAACTTTGCCAAGGAAGGAAGTAGAGAAATGCTTCGCCAGAAATTTTGGATTGCCACCGTAAAAGGAGTAAAACAGCATCAAAACAACAAGTAATTCTAATTTATTTCTATATTTCGATAGATAATTGAATAAGGGTCACATGGGTTCAAACGAAGGTCAAATTGGAGTCCGGACGAGGGAGAATGGGCTAAAAAACCTCAAGAGGTCAAAACGGGAGGGGCAGCGCGTGCAACTCACACGCCACCTGACTGTTGCTAGTGCAGTGCATGGGGGTCGTTCCCCCAGCACATGAGGACATGTGAGGGGTCCCCCTTGCCTCAAATTTTGTGTACTTGGTCCTTAAATTTATCCCTAGGACTTTATGTAAAAATATTTTAGGTTTGAGTTTCTAAAGTATGTTATTTTTGTAGAAAAAGCATTCCCGAACCCTATGAACAGTACCTTAACGCTTCTGAACCAGTAAGGTGAGTGCTTCTTGCATCCTTATGATACATACCAAACATTTTATCTTCACATGAGTAAGGGTGATTACTTGCATAAGCATGACTTTCTTTTAAACCAAGCATTTTCTCTTTCTTTGTCATGCATCACTTATTGTGTGTGGGTAGTTGAAGTCAGGATCTCATGTTAAACTGGTGAAAAGTCATGGAGATGTGAGAACATGATAGATCAATGGGAGTGATTGCAACACCTCGACGTCACTACTAGATAGGCAGTTTCATATCATTTTGCATATCTCATTTATATGCATGCTATCTCTTCTTGTTGCACTCACTTAGATATAACTATCTAACTTGGGTGTCTCATACCCTTGGAACATTCAACATTTTAGGTGGATTAGTCATGATAGGTGCCTCGGAATCAAGCCAGAGGAAAGGAAAGGAAAGGAAAGGAAGTGGTTCTTAGATAACTAGCTTCTTTACGTTTGCATTGTAAAGGCGTTGTATTGTGACTTTAGTGTGAGTTTTAATTACTGTAAAAAGAGAGCCTAAATGATCCCTAGATTCCCAGGTTGTATTATAGCTTTACAAGTGATTTTTGTGTTAAAAACATATAGTGGAAGCCTTAAATATCTAGGTTATGGTTTTTATTAAGCTTTCAAGTTCGGTCCTTTGTTTCTATTGGCAAAGGCTTCCATAAACGCCCTTTGATTACCATGTGGTTGCTAACGTCATCATGAATCTTTGTATGCGTACCTTGGAAAAAGAAGAGTGGTGCGTTAAACAAATGGTTCCCTTACCCACGTCGATTGTTTGTTGTACCTCGTTGCTACCTCACCCATTTTCTTCATGGTTACCCATAAGCATACATGGGTAGCACCTATCAATAAGAGTGACCTGACAAGTCACAATAACATCATGCATCCCACCCACTCGCACGTGGTCATATACCCCAACCACTTCATAAAATATTTATGTCCAACCATGCCTTACTCTTATCATCATGCACATTAGTACCTACCATGCATTTATAATTTCTTTTATATTAGCAATTTTATCATACCACCATAAAGACCAACATCCTACTACGAGTCAAAATCACACCAGATGAGCATCATGAGCTGTAGCTCCACACACACAATTCCCTTAGGTAAGTATCTCATGCCCTAGCTCGCTCTAGGCACACCTCATGAACGTGTGCCATATATCCATTCAAAACTTTATTCTACACCATTACATACTCTTACTCACCAAATTCATACGCATAGGTCATTTTCGTCACTTTTGATACAATCCTAGCGTAACACAAATATTACATCTAAGGCTCATACCTCACCAATTCCCATGCACATTCAAGGATAACCACACATACCTGAGGAGTGTTTCCACAAAATTTCTATTTCTTTAATTTACACATACCCTATATAATAGTTATTTAAATCCACACCAACCATTAAAAGACAAATACTTATGCAAACCCTATTTAACAATCAACTTACTATCTCATCTTTTTACTAACATAGGCATACTTCCGCTAGGTGGTGCTCCTCGCGTCCCCTTCTGCTCGGGATGTGGCCTCGTCTGTCAGACTAACTAATCCCCCGCTACGCCCAACACTAGAGTTGGGTCCCAAATCTTTGCCTGTCACTCTACAGCACGGGCAAACTGCTCGTAATGGATCCAAAGAGTCACATCCTCCATCAGAATTTCAGTGAGCTACCTCCACCTCTCATTCATATATTTCCTTACGAAAAGCACTTGCTTTTCATAGTACCCTCGCAGGTGCAAGTGCTCATGCGTGGTCAATAAGAATACTTGATCCAAGCGCCACAAGAAACCCATCACGTGTTCCCCATGACGCTACTTACCACCTAGGGTGGGGAGTAGCTCGCGCTCCCACCGATTCCAAACTAAGTCCAGTGCATCCTGATTCGCCAGGTCCTGCAATCCAGAACTCAGTCCTCCTGGATCCATACTAAATAACAAAACACCCTGTGACCTGCACATAAAATCAAGTATCGGGTCAATTACCAAATATCTCATCCCTCAACCTGGAATCAAACCCAAATACATATGGTCCCTTACAAGCATATCCTAATGCAAATTTATACCATGCTACATACATGCATTTAAGGAAACTTCACTACACTCCCTTCCTATTCGCAACTTAAGGATAAGATCACTTATTCAAACTCATACCTAGCCGCTAAATGCAACCTAGACACTTCTCTACCCTTCTACATGTACAAGGGCGACTCATCCCAACCGTGCTCTGATACAAACTGAGACGACCCAGAATTTTCTTGGATCATTATCTACAATCAGTTAATAACCTAAATGCATGGGCTAAAAATCTTCCCCATTATTATACAACAAAAATAATTTAAATATAAATATACACCTCAAGGGCTTTTCCTTACTCAATAGAGCATCAATCAATTAAATACCACATATACATAATCAAAGCCCTTGATCAGAACTCACCCCAAAGATCTTTTCGGCTAGGACTACCTGTACACACATAATCCAAGGAAAATAATAATAATAGCCATAACAACCATCCCCAAACACCATTCTTCTCAGCCTGGAATGATGGTAAAACAAAGTGAGACACAAGGCTCAGTAAGCACAATAGAAGAAATATGGTACGATTGGGACTAAATCTCTCACACTAAATACTACTCATCAAATACCGTGATGGAAATCAAAGTGCCATGGCATGCCATGCCACGCCATGTATTACAACATGTAGCTATCAACATAAAAAAATAAACCAATGCACACAGTGGCGGTCCTTGGGGCCCACATAAGAAATGTACAACTTGGCACTCAAGTCCACATACAAACCTATTGCTGCCATGGACTAGCTAGCACACACCATATGGGCCTAAAGCCCTAGCATAAATCATATGAACCCAAAACCCTGGCTAGCAAAGATATATGAGCCCATGGCCTTGGCTAGCAAAGAAATATGAGGTCGCGCCCCTAGCTAGCATCTTTTGCAAAAAGCTTTAAATTATTGGTTTTTCAAACTCCAACGGTCACAAACGGCTCCATTTCTCTTCAATCTTTTGGGAAGCCTATAAATACAACTCAGGGATGATCAAGAGAAGACTAATGGATGGAAGGAAAATTATTTGAGCTTACATCGTATACACATTTGTATTTATATTGACTGTGCTTTAATTTTCTCTCTTCAAGACTTTGATTTTAACTTGTATTATTTCATTCAAGCCTTGTATCATTTTTGAGAGACATTGTAACTAAACGATTCATCTCTTAGATTCTCTCCAATTGTACACTTCTTGTATTTCCTAACTTGTGTAGCTAGAGGGCCTACTTGGATTAAGCAGTATGTTGTATTTCCTAGCTTGTGTAGCTAGAGGGCCTACTTGTGTAAGTAAGAGGTTTTAGTGAATTGGTTCAAAATCCTTAGTGGGAGCTAAGGTAGTGGATTAGGCTTGGTTTAAGCTAAACCACTATAAATCCTTTGTGTCATTTATTCTTCTTGCTTTACATTTGTCATTTCATATGTTCTATGTTTTAAATCACTGAAACCTCAATTGGGTCAAAAAGTTTTCAAGTTTTATCAAGAGTTTTAAAATATCCAATTCACCCCCCCTCTTGGTGTGTGCCATAGCACCTCCCGTTCTAACAATTGGTATCAGAGCCTCGTTCCCACTGTTTTTCATTGGTTTAACAACTAGGGATAAAGATCCACAAATGGCACATATTTTTGGCTCATCAAAAGTTAAGGGTCAAAGCACCACTCGTCCACCTTTCTTTAATGGTACTAATTTTAATTTTTGGAAAACAAAAATGCTCATCTATCTTATGCAGGATACAAGCCTTGTGCAAGTGATTAAGAAAGGAGTTACATTGGCCGACATGGAAAATATGGAGACTTGGACAGTAAAGGAAAGAAGAGATATAGAGATAAATGCAAAAGCCATGAACACTTTGTTTTGTGCTCTTTGCGTCGAAGAGTTCAACCAAGTCTCAACATGCAAAATGACCAAAGAGATTTGGGACAAATTAGAGGTCACTCATGAAGGCACCCGTCAAGTGAAGGAATCAAAGGTAAATTTTCTAATTCATGAGTATGAACTTTTTTCTATGAAATCTTGGGAACCTATTAATGAGATGTTTACTAGGTTTAATAATATTGTCACAAATTTAGAGGCCTCAGGTAAAACATTTACAAATTGAGAAAGAGTTAGAAAAATTCTAAGAAGTTTACCTAGATCGTGGGAATCCAAAGTCACTGCCATAATAAAAGCTAAAGACTTAGATAACTTATCTTTTGATGATTTGGTTGGATCTCTCATGACTCACGAGATCATGATGAAGAGAGGTGACGATGAGAAAAATAGAGATAAGAATCTTCTTTTCAAAGTTTCACACTCATCTAGTAATGATGATGATGAAGATGATGATGATGATTTGATAATAATTACTAGGATATTCAAAAGGTTCCTCAGTAGAAAAAGATTGAAAGAATTGGAAAGAAGAAACCTAAGAAAGAAGAAGGATAAGTTTGAGGGGGAGAAATATAGAAATGCAGTTAAATGTTATGGATGTCAAAAGTATGGGCATATCATATCTGAATGTCCATCATTTAAGAGGTATGAGAAGAAGTTCAAAAAGAAAATGGATGAATCATCTTCTGGTGATGAATCCCTAGTGGAGGAAGTGATCAACCTATGTCTTATGACCAACTTAGAAGAGAATCCTTCCCATTCTAGTGATTTAATTTTAAGTTTTACTTTTGATGAATTGCATGATGCATTCAATTATTTGATGAATGAATTTGAAAATATCAATAAGAGAAACAATGTCTTAAAGAAGAAATTAAAATCTTTAAATAAAGAAGTGGGCTTATTGAAAGAAGAAAAAGATTCTTGGAATAATGAGAAGAAAATGTTGAAAGCTCAAAATGATGAACTTCAAGAGAAAAATAAATGTTTAAAATTATCTCTTGAAAAAGCCGACAAAGAGAAAGTAGAATTGAAAAATGCTCTTGAGATTCAAAGAAAAGATTTTCATAAAAGAAGAAAAGGGTAAGGTGGCTTTGTGAAAAGAAAACAAAATTTTGCCTCACATTCTAAAATCACTTGTCATTATTGTGGTCAATGTGGGCATTCTGTAAGCAAATGCTTTATAAGAAACCATCCTACAAGATATAAACAAATATGGGTTCCAAAAGGAATTTTCAATGCTAACTATGGTGACCCCAAAGTGGTTTGGGGACCAAAATCTTGTGGATGATTTATCTTTACAGGTTGCTTGTCATTCAAATGAAATTCAAGGAAAAATCTTTATGAATGAATCAAGCATGAAGAAAAGAGGAAGTGAACAAGAAGATCATTCCTCATTCTACCAACCAAGAGTAAGAGAGATTGTTAAATTCAATCTTGGTGGCATACTTTCTATCCCTAAACTCTCTGTTTATAAGTTTTGATTATCTTGAGTTATAAGTTTGTCTCTATGATTTTGTTAAAGATCTTTATTAATAAGAGAGAATTATAGTATTATGATATATGCACTGATTAAGGGGGAGTTTTCATCTAATGAAAATGAACATTTTACTGTTGCCAATGAATGCTTGCCTCTGAATGCATGCTTAAATTGATGAATGATTTCTATGAGGATTTGGTTTAAGGTGGAGCCTCTTTTATTTATGCTCTTAGTATGTTCCAAAAAAGGTGAGTATTAATCTTTTTAATTTTGACAAAAAGGGGGAGATAAAATGAATGAATTAATTTTCATATTTGTTTTTGTCATCATCAAAAAGGGGGAGATTGATATTTTACTCTTGGTAATAAAATAGTTTTGATAATGACTATATGAAAATCAATCTCTACTATATGGATTATAGGTGTCAGAAAATCAATCTTTAATAAATGAGTTTGAAGAAAGGTATGAAAATCTATAGAAGATATGTTGAGTATGGTTGAGTGTGGTTTGTTTCAAAATATACTTTTGATAATCTCAACTTGCTTTCAAAAGAATCAAAATAAGGATTTGTTAAGTTTTCAATGATTTCAAATGGATAGTCAACTATGTGGTTTAATGCTATTGATTATGCCTAAAAATAGTCGACTATGTTATAAGGATAGTCGACTATGCATAAGGATAGTCGACTATGCTTGTTCAGTCTGTCGACTATATATGGTATCTGTCGACTATTTTTGCATCTATCGACTATCATGTAAGGATAGTCGACTATGGCTTTCCATCTGTCGACTAGTTTTGTTCATAAAATTCAAAATCGTCTTCATTTTTTTACATCTGTCAACTATGTTTATGTGTCTGTTGACTATGGAAAATTTGTGTTACAAGATAGTCGACTATGCCTTTTTATCTGTCGACTATGTCTTGTTTTACTTGTAAAGCTAGTCAACTATGTATTTTCTTCTGTCGACTATATCTTTTGCAGAAAGCTTCCAATGGCTAGTTATTCAAACTCTAACGGATACAAACGGCTACATTTCTCTTCAATCTTTTGAGAAGCCTATAAATATAACTCAAGGATGATCAAGAGAAAACTAATGGATGGAAAGGAAATTATTTGAGTTTACATTGTATAAACATTTGTATTTATATTGACTGTGCTTTAATTTTCTCTCTTCAAGGCTTTGATTTTAACTTGTATTATTTCATTCAAGCCTCGTATCATTTTTTAAAGACATTGTAACTAAGAGATTCATCTCTTAGATTCTCTCCAATTGTACACTTCTTATATTTCCTAGCTTGTGTAGCTAGAGGACCTACTTGAATTAAGTAGGAGGTTATATTTCCTAGCTTGTGTAGCTAGAGGGCCTACTTGTGTAAGTAGGGAGGTTTTTATGAATTGGTTTAAAATCCTTAGTGGGAGCTAAGGTAGTGGATTAGGCTTAGTTTAAGCCGAACCACTATAAATCATTTGTGTCATTTATTCTTCTTGCTTTACATTTGTCATTTCATATATTCTATGTTTTAAATCACTAAAACCTTAATTGAGTCAAAAAGTTTTCAAGTTTTATCAAGAGTTTTAAAATATCCAATTCACCCCCCTTCCTGGTGTGTGCCATAGCACCTCCCTTTCTAACATAAATAAATGAGCCCAAGGCCCTGGCTAGCATAAATATACAGTATCGTAACCATGTAATGCAACAAGTAATAAATGCAATGGCTTATATAGCATCAACATGATGACAGGGCCCCAATAAGCCAAGCATCAAGCCATGCTATGCCCATGTAGGAATTCACACAAGCGAATACTCTAAATGCATATGATTGTTTAACATACACAAGTAAGCATTCAGCAGGCCAGCTATGTCATGCCAATGCTCACACCCTCAACACATACAAGCATGATCCCCAATAGATGCAATCCCAGTCCCATGAAGTGCAATGCCATGTGATAAGGGAAAATACCCTCAGATCCATAATTTGTAAGGGCCCACTCTCGAATATTCCCACTAGCATAGGATATTCGAAAGGAGGTCATCATAGAGATGATATAGAAGAAAAGATAAACAAACAGACAATTCATATCATTCACTAGCAACGAAAACTAGATTAAGTTCAATTACACTTCCAATAGCTCAAGAGTTCAGGCTCGATGGCCCTACAAAATAGATAAGAGACTCTAATGTTAACTATCCAAAATAAGAATCATTTCGTCTCAAGCCTCACCAAAATGCTAAATAGGATCTTCAAGTTAGGACGCGTCCCCGTACACCACAATTCTTAGGCCTTAGTCCCACTAGACTCGCCCCCAATAATAGCTTTCCCTTTACCTAGAATGGCAAAGAAGATCAAGTGATACACAAGGCTCAGCAAGTTCTAGGACAATAAACGATGCACAAGAACCAATAATGAGGTGACACCAAAAGAGAGTAATCCAAAGCCTGACAGTTGTATACAAGATTTATAATTTAAAACTTGATTAATTCCAAGTTAAATGTATCATGCCACCATGTACTATTATACAGACGTGCATATAGATTTAATATTAGTAATAAACCTCATAGGCTCGCAAGCCATCAATCAACATATGGCAAAGTGTATCACATAAACAAAACCTCACAATAAATATGGAGCCAACTTGTTAGGCTATGGCCACCTCGTCCCGCGCCAGGTGCTTTAGGGTACCCTTTCTCCCTCCACGCAAAATAATAGGTGCGCAAAACATATATATATATGTAACATGTACATGTATGCATCATGTATGCATTTCCCAACTATATATATTTAAATTCTTGATTCCGCGATGTTCATACTTTCTACATCACTTACCCACACCGGATACTTTTCTATCATCAGATAAATTCAACATATCTTACCTCACAACGTTTACCCCATTCAAGATGTAATTTATGACAAAGGAATAGTTTTTGACAGATGTTGTTTAATATCAAATCTCGATTTACCAGTTGAGGAGTATTATAAATTTAATAACTACTTTTCCCATCATATGATTGTTGTGATTTCATTTAACTAGTGGTAGTATGTGTTTACTTGCATTCATGCTCCTAGCTCAAATTCATGATTAGACCTCATACAATCAAATGACCACACCGCGCGAAATTGCTGGCCAAATATAAACCTGAATTTTTCTAAGGCAAAGGACCAAATAGAACATATTTTAAAAATGTCTTCATTTCGAAAAACTAACTCCCGGTAATTTGATAACTAGCATTCATTGTTGTAAAAATGATTTTTAATGAATTTTCAAGAAACAAAAACTATGTATTTAGATGGTGGTGAAATTGCAAATTCGTGAATTTGTACTAAAACCAAAATTCTATCTTTTTATTTTTATGGATTTTGATTTTTTTGATATTTTTATTGAATCCAAATGGGGGTTACTTTCTTATTTACATTTATGTATTAAAGTAAATGAAAGTAAAATATAAAAGTTAAAGAAAGGTAAATAGATAGGCTGTGAGCAGGAAGCTCCCATTCCAAGGCTTATGGGATGAGCTCAGGAATAGCTCGTGGTCTTTGAGTTCGTAGCTTACAGAGAGAGCTCAAGAGAGCTCGAGGGAAGGACAAGGCGAGCGACCTCGAGGTCATGAGGTCAACATGAGAACGCTGAATGTGCTCGCGGTCAAGAGGCTAAGCAAGATCTCGTTGGACGAGCTTGAGGTCAGGCGCGCGGCAAGAGCTCGCGGCCAAGGGCTTGAGGAAAGAGCTCGAGGGAACGAGCTCGCAAGTAAGCTTATGGTCAAAGAGCATATAGGTGTGAGCTCGCGGCAAAGAGTTGGAACGAGCTCGCGGAAAGAACTGGAACGAGCTCGCTAGCACATCAATAAAGGTGAACATGTATATATATATAATTGAGTTTATCGAACAGAACAAAACAGGGGCATTCGAACCACTAATTAAGCATTAGTATATGGTGGATTAGCTAGACAGGGCATGCTCTAATAAGCTTTACAAATCTCTGAAGGTATCAGCTTGTTACGCATGTTGTATATATGGGTGTATTTATAAGTGGGTCTCATATATATAGGCAAACAGTATATATCTTCAGTTGAAACTCTTGTTGTTTGCATAAGACCTCCAAATCTCTCAATGAAGTCACTTAATGGTGACTTAGCATTTTACATTCAGACTCTACTTATGTATATATATACAAGAGGCATTTGGATGGACAAGAAACATTCAGCTATGGGTGAGAGCTTCCAAATATGATGTAGCAGTACATATATAAATGCCTGAACAGAGAGCAACGAGCTAAACAAAACCCAGTTGTAAGTAAGAAGAAAAGCCATTCACTGAACAAATATTAGGGTGAATCAAACCCCACTTCAGACATCAAATGGACTTCCCAGCAACTATGAAATTTATACACAAAATAGACACAGTGGAAAACACTAACAGCGAGGTGACACAATAAGCAACAGTTTGGAAATCAAGGGAGCTTGCATTGCAATATAGAATATATCGAAGAGAGAGCTCGCACTGAAGGATAACGCGGAAGTGCAGAAGAAATTGCATTGGAATAAAAATGGGTAAGAGAACTTGCCTGTTGAGAATGCAAAAGCAGAGAGAAGTTCCACCCACGCACAAGAAGTAAACGACAACAACAAACAGAAGTGATGGAATAGGTTGGAGAAGGTGAAGAAGAAGAGAACACGGAGATGGACAAAAGAAGCAATGAGACAGTGCATTCAAAAAGGAGGGATACACCTTGCACTAAAATAGGATAATTGTGCACAGAGGCTGCTGGGTATAAATTTCCACCTTCTCCCCGTAGAGATAATGCCTCCATATCTTAAGTGCAAATACAATGGCTGCCAATTCCAAATCGTGTGTGGGATAATTCATCTCATGCTTTTTCAACTGTCTTGAGGCATATGCATTTACTCGCCCGTCCTATATTAACACACACCCAAGGCCAGAGTGTGACGCATCACTGAAGATGGTAAACTTCTCCCCACTCTTGGGAATAGCCAATACTGGCGCTGTTGTCAATCTTTTCTTCAATTCCTCAAAGCAACGATCACATGCCTCATTCCACTCGTACTTGACTCCCTTCCAAGTCAACTTCGTCATAGGTAGGGACAGTCGAGAGAAACCCTCAATAAATCTCCTATAATAACCGGCCAGTCCCAAGCAACTTCTAATGCCCGTCACTGAGGTTGGTCTTGTCCAATCCATCACTGCCTTCACCTTCTCGGGATCTACTGCAATTCCCTCACCAGATACTACATGCCCTAAGAATCCCACCTATCATTGCCAGAAGTCACACTTATTGAACTTAGCATATAATTGCCTTTCCCTAAGCCTCTGCAAGGCTAACATGAGATGGTTCTCATGCTCTTCCAGGCTCGGTGAGTAGATGAGAATGTCATCGATGAACACAATGACAAAACAATCCAAGTACTCCCTAAAGACCCTGTTCATGAAATCCATAAAGACAGCCAGAGCATTCGTCAGCCCAAATGACATGACCACAAATTTGTAGTAGTCGTACCTAGTACGAAAAGCAATCTTCTGAATATCTCCTTCTCTGACCCTTACTTGGTGATACCCCGACTTTAAATCAATCTTTGAAAAGACTGAGGCTCCACGTAGCTGGTCCAACAAATCATTAACTCGAGGAAGAGGGTACTTATTCTTCAATGTCACCGAGTTTAATTGGCGATAGTATACGCATAACCTCATGGACCCATCCTTCTTCCTCACGAACAAGACCGGAGCGCCCCAAGGTGAAGCACTCAGGCAGACAAACCCTTTCTCAATCAACTCCTCAAGCTACACCTTTAATTCTTTCAATTCATTCGGGGTCATTCTATAAGGTGCCTTGGAAACTGGCTGGGTTCCTGGCATCAACTCTATGGAAAACTCTACCCCTCTCAGTGGAGGCAACCCTGGCAACTCATAAGGGAATACATCAGGAAACTCACGGACTACTGGAATGTCTGACAATTCTGTATTGCTTTCCTTACTCGTGGTCACAAAAGCTAAATACGCTTCACATCCATGCCGCATCAGTTTTTCAGCCTTCATCACTGATATCATAGGAGTAAAACTCATCGGTTTAATGCCTCGATATGATATAACTGGTTGCTGGGGTGACTCAAAGTGGATAATCTTACCTCTACAATCCACTTTCGCATAATGTCGGGATAACCAGTCCATGCCCAAAATAAGATCAAAATCATGTATGTCTAGGATTATCAAATCCCTAGACAACTCTCTATCATGCACCATAATCTTACAGTCTCTATAGACTTCACTCCCCACTAACTCGACTCCTCCCGGTGTAAACACGATCAAATAATAAGGCAATAATGTACTACAGAATGGAATGTGACACACAATCCTAGGTGCAACAAATGAATGTGTAGACCCCATGTCAAACAAAACACGCACATCAATGTCATATAAGGAGAGAATACCTTGCACAGTGTCCTTTCCTTTCTCTGCCTCTGCTGACGTCAAAGCGAATGCTCGTCCCTAGGTGTGGGGTTGACTAGCGTCTGTGGTGCCCTGTCCTAGTGGCAGTGCCAATGATAGTGCTATCCCTTGAAGTCTCGGCACTGGTTGCCTCTGTCCCATCTTGTTGCCTTGGTTCCCATACCTCTGTCCCCCTTGCTGTGGCGGCTGTCTACAAACATTAGACGTATGCCCCTTCTTCCCACATCGATAACAAGTCACCTCCCTGTTGCCTGCTATGCCCATCTTCTGTGGGCAATCGTTCCTCAAGTGCCCCAACTGCCCACAACCGTAACACACCTTACATGCACCCCGATGTCTCTTTCCACAAGTTTTGCAGGGAGGAACGTCGACTACATTACCAGAAAACCCCCGTGCTCCCTTTCTTTTCCTATCATTGCCTTGCCCCCGAGTTGAACCTGATCCCTTAGCAGCTGCTTGAACTGCCCTTAGCTCACTCCTCTCCTTCTCTATGATATGTGCCCTCTGCACCAGTGTAGCATAATCTGTGATCTGTGCACTAGCTAGGTGAAATCTGATATCCACTCATAGTCCTCTTTGGAACTTGGCTGCCTTCTTCTCCTCAATACATACCAACTCAGGAGCGAATCGTGCCAAAGAGGTGAACTCCTCCTCATACTGCGCCACTGTCCTATTTGAAGGACCATACACGAGGAAACAGCATGCAACGGAAGCGTTTTCAACAATAAAAAACATCCTCGTATTAATTAGAATCTAGGAAACTTACTTTTCCTACGGATTACCAGACGGAATGGAGCGACAGGAGGAGGAGGGGCGGCAGCTTCTTCGCGTGGTGGAGACGACGACTGTCCTGCAATCCTTCGGCTCCTTCGCATCAGATCTCTTGATCTTCCAAGGTATGACTCAAAACTCGTGGCCTCTCTTGGTGAAGAAGAGAAAAACAACTTAGGTTAAAAAACAACTAAAGAGAGAATATATATAGGGAGAACCCTAGGGCTAAAACCCTAGTGGGCCAAACCCTAGTGGGCCAAGTCCATTTAATTAATTTTCTAATTGGGTTAGCCCAATTAATTAATTAAAACCCAATGAACTATTATTTTATTCTAGCCCAATTTAATTATGGACCATTCTGAATAAAATAATTCTCTCTTAATGTAATTCACCCAACAAGCCAAAATGTATTAAATAATACATGAGTTACATCGAGCTACCCTGGGGACCAAAAGACAAATTATTCATGGCTACTAAAATGACCAAAATATCCCTGCTACCCAGTAGCTATATTTTGTCATTCTAAGTGTTCCCACTATCACCATATGGTAACACTGACCCCACGAATAATTTTGCATGTGTGATGTCTTCGACCTACTAGTGTAATGACGAAAATACCCCTCTGCGTAACACCCATCATTTAGAAAGGAATAATGTACTAACACCTCTCTAAATGATTTCTACCATCCTTAGATCACTAGTCCAATAATTCATGACTACTCGAATGTACTTGTTTATCACTGGGAGCTACCCAGAAGTACACACTCTTAAGTCACGTTCCCAGGGCCCTGGATTATTTGATTATTCTTGGACAATCACAAGGGGGTGAATCACATAAACTATCTTGTATTAGTCTGCCTTAGCTAATTAGAAACCACACTCCCAACTCACAAGGTTATTGATCTTTGATAGACCTCACCTACAGTGAATCTAAGAATATAACTCTAGGTTCACTAGACCACCAACTAATACTCAAGTATTTAGAGTACTCGTCCATGTAGTAGCAGTGATAGACTAGCTCCATGATAATTAGTACTTTGTCATTAGCTTCTATCACAGGTCCACTCTACGCAATCCAAATGCGCTTGTACAATTAGAGTAAACGGACTGTTTACGGGCTAAGGCAAGCCATCCTCCATTAGGATCTATTGCACAATGATCTTATCATGATAGAATGCCCAGTTCTATCAAAAGATCAAGAGTAATATTTTTCTTGCTTATTAAGTACCCATGATTCATGCCTAATTGTGAAGAACGACCCATCACATGAATCACTTACTTAATAGCATGGACACTTTTCCATCAATTAAATGCAAATGATATATGTGCCATAAACTAACTAAAAGAAAACATCATTACCATAAATTAAATAAAACGTGTCTTTAGGGCATACATTTCCAACACTATTTCCCTATGTCAGCTCAATAAACTCATATGTCTTCTGATCTCGCACCCAAGCTGGAAAATAATTGGCATTGAAGAGCTCTCTGAACTCTGCCCATGTCGGCCCCCTGCCCACAAACGTCTATCAAACTGTCTCCCACCGCCTCTCGGCCCCTCCTCGAAGCAGATATGTAGCCAACTGTATCTTCTGGGTGTCACTGCACCCTATCGTCCTGAGGTGCTTCTCCATTGCCATCATCCACTCCTCTGCTGCCAAAGCATTGGTCCCTCCATAGAACTCTGAAGGTCTCAGTGCCGTGAAGTTCCTTACCAACTGGCTCCCAGTATTGCCATCCATCCCTTGGGGCTCCATCTCTTGTGGTGTAGGGTTTGAAGTTTGTCCACTGACGTTCTCATTCACGACTAGTTCATTCCTCCCTCCAGGTGGTGCTCGCTCCTGCCTGCCCTGATGCGCCATAAAATTCTCAAAGTGCCTGAACATAGTGGCCATGGTGCCCCTCAGCTCACTAACCTCCTGGCGCAAGTCTTCCATAGACTCTGTTGGAGTGGCCGGTGTAGGTGGAGGGGTAGGGGTAGGAGCAGGAACAGACGTAGGCTCAGGAGCGGGGTTAGGAATTATGGTAGGGATGGCCCGGTTGCCTCGGGCACGGGTTAGCGGCCTTCCTCGTCGTCTACTCATTTTCTACATGACAAATGACCTTTTAGTATTCCATCTTAACTTAGACTCACTAGACCACTAGACACAATTCTAACTCTACCCAAACCTAGGTGTACAGAGACTTCTCTCATTTCCAAACTTATGCTCTGATACCAAAATTGTAAGGGCCCACTCTCGAATATTCCTGCTAGCATAGGATATTCAAAAAGGAGGTCATCACAAAGATGATATAGAACAAAAGATAAACAAACAGATAACTCATATAATTCACTAGCAGCGAAAACTAGATTAAGTTCAATTACACTTCCAATAGCACAAGAGTTCAGGCTCAATGGCCCTACAAAATAGATAAGAGACTCTAATGTTAACTATCCAAAATAAGAATCATTTCATCTCAAGCCTCACCAAAATCCTAAATAGGATCTTCAAGTTAGGACGCGTCCCCGTACACCATTATTCTTAGGCCTTAGTCCCACTAGACTCGCCCCCAATAATAGCTTTCCCTTTACCTAGAATGGCAAAGAAGATCAAGTGAGCCACAAGGCTCAGCAAGTTCTAGGACAATAAACGATGCACAGGAACCAATAATGAGGTGACACCAAAAGAGAGTAATTCAAAGCTTGACAGTAGTATACAAGATTCACAATTTAAAACTTGATTAATTCCAAGTTAAATGTATCATGCCACCATATACTATTATACAGACGTGCATATAGATTTAATATCAGTAATAAACCTCATAGGCTCGCAAGCCATCAATCAACATATGCCAAAGTGTATCACATAAACAAAACCTCACAATAAATATGGAGCCAACATGTCGGGCTATGGCCACCTCGTCCCGCGTCAGGTGCTCTAGGGTACCCTTTCTCCCTCCGCGCAAAATAATAGGTGCGTAAAACATATATGTAATACCCCATATTTTCGTAAGGTTGCCATGTATTTTAAATGGATTTAAAATATCGAAAAATGGGCTTGAAAAGGGCAGTAAGTCGCTGAATCGACTGCCGGGAGTGCCCTGGAGCCTAGATGCTTAAGGAAAATTATGTGGCGTCATCGAGTAGCCCAAGATATGATTTATGGGGCCAAAAGAAATTTGATTGGGAACGGTTTTCGGTACAGCTAAAATACAGTCAGGATTTGGGCTGAAATATCGAAATGTCGTAGGCGACTTTTGGGAAGTCAACGGAAGCTTGAGGGAGCTTCGGTTTTTTGTAACGAACAACCCTTAAGTGGTTTTCGGAAGAAACAGATGGATTTAAGGCCGAAACGAAAATTTGGGCCAAAGTGTAATTTCTTAAAGTTTGCCGAATTGGCCGGAGGGAAGTCGAAACGGCAATTTTGTAGAATTTTCCAAGAAGGAAAGAATTATTTTAGGACATGAGGGTCCTAGTGGCAATGTCAGAAAATGGTAGGGGATGAAATGCAATTTCTCAAAGCTGGAGGGGCAAAATCATAATTTTGTAAAAATGCAAAGCTTCCATGGCCGACAGCCATGCATGCCTCCAACCAAGCGGTTTTGGGCTTGGGGAAGCCCAAGGGAGTGGTCGGAGCACGCGAGGCGAACAACCAGGGCCGGCATCGAGGCCACGTGTGGTCGAAATTTCAAGAAATTCTGACCGAGAATGCGTCGGCCATGGCCGACCTATAATCGCGATTTCGAGGGTGTTTGTCGCTGTTTTTGGGTCCCCCAAGAGGTTGTGAAGAAGCTCGAGGCTTTGGGTAAGGCGTCCATGTCCGTTTAGAGGGCCAATTTTGGCTATAAATACCCGATTTTGCGTTTTAGGGTCGTTACAATTTCTCCCCCCTTTAAGGAATTTGGTCCCCAAATTTGTATCTGGTCATTCAAAAAGCTAGGGGAAAAGACATCTCATCTCATCCTCACTCTCCCAAATAGCCTCGTCCAAAGAATGACGCTGCCACTGAACTTTCACAAAAGGAATCGATCGGTTCCGTAGCACCCTCTCTTTTCGTTCCAAAATATCGATAGGTTTTTCCTCATATGTGGCATCTTTCCCCACTTCTATAGCCTGATAGTCAATGACATGTTGGGGGTCTGACACATACTTCCTTAACATCGATACATGGAAGACGTTATGCATGCTAGATAACTGCGGTGGTAAGGCCAACCTATAGGCCAAAGAGCAAACCCGCTCTAGGATCTCAAAAGGTCCAATGTAACAGGGGCTAAGCTTCCCCGACACACTAAATCTACGTATGCCCTTCATAAGCATTACTCTCAGCCACACATGATCCCCAACAGAGAACTCTAAATCCCGCCATCTATTATCTACATAACTCTTTTGTCGATCTTGTGCTGCCTTCATTCTTGCCTTGATAATCCGAATCTTTTCTGTCGTTTGCTCAACAATTTCTGGCCCCACTAATGCTTGATCCCCTACCTCTTCCCAACAAATGGGTGATCTACACGGCCTACCATAAAGTGCCTCATAAGGTGGCATACCAATACTGGAATGATGACTATTGTTGTAGGCAAATTCCACCAGTGGCAGATGATCATCCCAACTGTCATGAAAGTCTAACACACATGCCCTCAACATGTCCTCCAACGTCCGTATAGTCCTATCTGTCTGCCCGTCTGTCTGTGGGTGAAAAGCAGTACTGAACTTCAACCTCGTCCCCAAGGCGTCCTGTAGCGCCCCCAAAAAGTACGAGGTAAAATGGGGATCCCGATCTGACACTATACTAGATGGGATCCCATGTAATCTCACTATCTCGTCGATGTACATCTTAGCCAAACGATTCAAAGGGTAAGTCTTCTTAATTAGCAAAAAGTGAGCTGATTTAGTCAAACAGTCTACTATTACCCATATGGCAACAAACCCCTTCGTCGTCCTCAGTAGTCCTGACACGAAGTCCATAGATATGTTATCCCATTTCCATTCTGGAATGGGCAACGACTGTAAAAGACCTGCCGGTTTCTGATGTTCTGCTTTAACTTGTTGACACACTGCACATTGGGATACGTACTTGGCCACGTCTCTCTTCAGTCCGTCCCACCAAAACTATCGTCGTAAACCTTGATACATCTGCCGGGGTGAATGGTATAACGAGACTTATGTGCCTCTGCCAGAATTTCCTTCCTAATCCCGACATCGTCAGGTACACATACCCGATCCTGAAATAGTAACATCCCATCAGCTCTTTGATTGAAACCCATTGGGGAAAACTTTCCCACATCTGCTAGAATCTGGGCTAGCTTCACATCATAAGACTGTTGTACCCTAATCTGCTCCATCAAATCTGGTTGTACCCTCAGGTACGAACAATACACTCTAGGTCTCTCCTCGAGTCCGAAAATAGACATCTCCCCCATCTGTCTCAAAACCATCCACTCATGGACCATCATAGCTGCCATGTAAGGTCCTCGGTGGCTCAAAGCATCCGCCACTACATTGGCCCTCCCCGGATGGTATAAAATCTCACAATCATAGTCTTTTAGTAGTTCCATCCATCTACACTGCCTCATATTCAACTCCTTTTGTGAGAAAAGATATTTTAGACTTTTGTGGTCAGTATAAATTTCCACCTTCTCGCCGTAGATATAATGCCTCCATATCTTAAGTGCAAATACAACAGCTGCTAATTCCAAATCGTGTGTGGGGTAATTCATCTCATGCTTTTTCAACTGTCTTGAGGCATATGCATTTACTCGCCCGTCCTGCATTAACACACACCTAAGGCCAGAGTGTGACGCATCACTGAAGATGGTAAACTTCTCCCCACTCTTGGGAATAGCCAATACTGGCGCTGTCGTCAATCTTTTCTTCAATTCCTCAAAGCAACGATCACATGCCTCATTCCACTCGTACTTGACTCCCTTCCAAGTCAACTTCGTCATAGGTAGGGACAGTCGAGAGAAACCCTCAATAAATCTCCTATAATAACCGGCCAGTCCCAAGCAACTTCTAATCCCGTCACTGAGGTTGGTCTTGTCCAATCCATCACTGCCTTCACCTTCTCAGGATCTACTGCAATTCCCTCACCAGATACTACATGCCCTAAGAATCCCACCTATCGTTGCCAGAAGTCACACTTACTGAACTTGGCATATAATTGCTTTTCCCTAAGCCTCTGCAAGGCTAACCTGAGATGGTTCTCATGCTCTTCCAGGCTCGGTAAGTCTTCTTAATTAGCAAATGGTTTTGTGAGTGCTCAAACTTAAAAACCTAGTTTTGTGTGACACATTGGTTTATGTGAGCGCTCCTATGGTTTATGTGAGACTCCTATACTACAAACCTTATTTTGTTCTCTTGTGTGAGAATTATATTGCATGAAACGGTTTTGCAAACTGTGGTTATTCTGTTGCATATTCGAAATGTGTTTCCCTGGAAAATATATGCCGTTGGTTTTCAACTGTTGCATTTATAAAATCTGTGTGGCCATACTATTGTACCTATTTGTTGTTGCCTGAAGACAAAAGGTCAGAGATCTCCCGAGAGGTGCTATGCGTGCGCCATCGAGAAAGCTCTCGTGGGGAATACCGTGAGCCTAAGGGACAGCGGGTGTGGTGCTTGCATGAGTTCTATGAGGTTGGGTCAGGGTGACATGGTTAGGGATCTCCCGAGAGGCGCTATGCGTGCGCCATTGAGAAAGCTCTCGTTGGAGGCGTCCATGTTCATGAGACACTTCGTAGTAGTTCTCGTTATTTTCCTCATACGTTTCATACCTGTTCATGCATTGATATAAACTATTTTTGGAGTTTCTCACTAGAAGGTTCATCTTCTAATTGGGTTATGCCCCTGGAATATTCAAACGTTCCAGGTTTGGCGAGCAGCTTTAAGGGAAAGAAGATAGCTGAAGATTAAGTTTATCTACTGTCATTTGTAGCATGCTTTAGCTACGTTCCGATTGAGGAATAGTCTTGTTAAATGTAATTGTGATTTGATGTATAAATGAGGTATTTAGTTGTTATCTCTGAGGATGAGTCTCCATGTATTGAGGTATTTGAAGACGTATTATGGTGCGGATATTCATGATTTAATTAAGTGAATTCATTTGTGTACCATATCAGGTTTCGATTCATTGCTTTCGCAAATTTTATGATGTGTTGGGAGGTTTTGTTTGGAATTCGGTACTCGAGGTTTTAAATATGTACTGCCAAAAAGGGGAATTTATGCATTTATGCACTTATATTGGGACCCAGCATGGTGACACGCTCGGTAGAAAAAAATCAGGGTGTTACAATATATATATGTAACATGTACATGTATGCATCATGTATGCATTTCCCAACCATATATATTTAAATTCTTGATTCCGCGATGTTCATACTTTCTACATCACTTACCCACACTGGGTACTTTTCTATCATCAGATAAATTCAACATATCTTACCTCACAACATTTACCACATTCAAGATGTAATTTATGACAAGGGAATAATTTTTGAGAGATGTTGTTTAATATCAAATCTTGATTTACCAGCAGAGGAGTATTATAAATTTAATAACTACTTTTCCCATCATATGATTATTGTGACCTCATTTAACTAGTGGTAGTATGTGTTTACTTGCATTCATGCTCCTAGCTCAAATTCATGATTAGACCTCATACAATCAAATGACCACACCGGGCAAAATTGCTGGCCAAACATAAACCTGAATTTTTCTAAGGCAAAGGACCAAATAGAACATATTTTAAAAATGTTTTCATTTCGAAAAACTAACTCCTGGTAATTTGATAACTAGCATTCATTGTTGTAAAAATGATTTTTAATGAATTTTCAAGAAACGGAAACTATGTATTTCGATGGTGGTGAAATTGCAAATTCGTGAATTTGTACTAAAACCAAAATTCTATCTTTTTATTTTTATGGATTTTGATTTTTTTGATATTTTTATTGAATCCAAATGGGGGGCACTTTCTTATTTACATTTATTTATTAAAGTAAATGAAAGTAAAATATAAATGTTAAAGAAAGGTAAATAGATAGGCTGTGACCAGGAAGCTCCCATTCCAAGGCTTATGGGATGAGCTCGGGAATAGCTCGTGGTCTTTGAGTTCGTAGCTTACAGAGAGAGCTCAAGAGAGCTCGCGGGAAGGACAAGGCGAGCAACCTCAAGGTCATGAGGTCAACATGAGAATGCTGAATGTGCTCGCGGTCAAGAGGCTGAGCAAGAGCTCTTCGGACGAGCTTGAGGTCAGGCGCGCGGCAAGAGCTCGCGGCCAAGGGCTTGAGGAACGAGCTCACGGGAATGAGCTCACGAGTAAGCTTAAGGTCAGAGAGGATATAGGTGTGAGCTCGCGGCAAAGAGCTGGAACGAGCTCGCTAGCACATCAATAAAGCTGAACATGTATATATATATAACTGGGTTTGTCGAACAGAACAAAACAGGGGCATTCGAACCACTGATTAAGCATTAGTATATGGTGGATTAGCTAGACAGGGCATGCTCTAATAAGCTTTACAAATCTCTGAAGGTATCAACTTGTTACGCATGTTGTATATATGGGTGTATTTATAAGTGGGTCTCATATATATAAGAAAACAGTATATATCTTCAGTTGAAACTCTTGCTGTTTGCATAAGACCTCCAAATCTCTCAATGAAGTCATTTAATGGTGACTTAGCATTTTATATTCAGAGTCTACTTATGTATATATATACAAAAGGCATTTGGATGGACAAGAAACATTCAGCTATGGGTGAGAGCTTCCAAATATGATGTAGCAGTACATATATAAATGCTTGAACAGAGAGCAACGAGCTAAACAAAACCCAGTTGTAAGTAAGAAGAAAAGCCATTCACTGAACAAATATTAGGGTGAATCAAACCCCACTTTAGACATCAAATGGACTTCCCAGCAACTATGAAATTTATACACAAAATAGACATAGTGGAAAACACTAACAACGAGGTGACACAATAAGCAACAGTTTACAAATCAAGGGAGCTTGCATTGCAATATATAATATATCTAAGAGAGAGCTCGCACTGAAGGATAACGTGGAAGTGCAGAAGAAATTGCATTGGAATAAAAATGGGTAAGAGAACTTGCCTGTTGAGAATGCAAAACCAGAGAGAAGTTCCACCCACGGACAAGAAGTAAACAACAACAGCAAACAGAAGTGATGGAATAGGTTGGAGAAGGTGAAGAAGAAGAAGAACACGGAGATGGACAAAAGAAGCAATGAGACAGTGCATTCAAAAAAGAGGGATACACCTTACACTAAAATAGGATAATTATGCACAGAGGCTGCTGGGAAAAAGGAGCGCGTACAGGTCTGTGCGCCAGCTCCAGAATTTACCAAAATGCCTTACTTTTCATATTACAAACAAAAATATCCAGGGGCTTGATTGACAATTGCTAATTTAATTTATTTTATTTTTTCCATTTTCTTATTACACCATCAAGCCCACTACTTTCAAATTATTTCTCACCATAGGCCTAAGCCCAAATTACATGTATCCCATATACATATTTTTCCAAGCCCACCGACTTAATTTTCTATTTGGGTTAGACATTTCATTAACTATTTAATTGAGGCCCCTTTCACTTAATTTCTAATTCCATGCACCATAAAATAAAATTATGAGAATCTAAAATTATTTATGTGCCACCAAGGAAATTAACATTAAGCAAATAAAAAAAAAATACTTAGTCCAACATTTTAATTGCGAAAACACTAACGTCAAGTACTAAAACACCTATACCCACTTTAGGGTCGTTACATAATTACTCCAATACCCAAAGAAATATGGCCACTAGCAATAGTGACACGTGTGCGATTGGGAAACCACACCCTTGATGTCATCTTGCTTAGGTCTGGCGGGCACATGGAAGATATGCCTCAGCTAATCAACTAACCTATTGTTCAACAAAGATCCTTCGGATTCCTTAGCATCAATCATCGCTCCGGGGATCATGGAAATGGGGACTATCCTGAACCCCTCGGAAATGATTATCATGTCCATATCGGTAAGATCACAGCTTCGCAAGGTATGAGATAAGGATCCCGATAATTCGAAAGGGAATCCTTATCTTGGCAAGAGGATAAAAACGAAGGAAGGGGGATGGGTGAGGGGTTCGACTCTCTTTTTCTAAGTTCTTGACTTTATACTGTGGCATATAGATAAACCGGTGAACTAACTTGAATGTCAGAGTGATCACGGGGGAGCAAGTCCTCGACTTCATTGCAGGTACCCAATCCGAGGTAAGGGAAGGTGATCAAGCACCACATTATCAATTGCCACCCACCGTGGGGCCAAGGCATTTTTCTTTCTGTCTCTCCAATACGCTTTACCTCAATGTTCAGGTTCTCTCTGTCCTAATGGCCACTAGAAGGCATCAATCTCAGGATGTTGGCGATAACCCCACCCTAAAGCCAATTCAGAACAATCCATCGAGGAGCCAACAAGGAAGGGAGCGTAGTCCAGATAATCCTCCTCCCCCATTTGATCGAGTCACACTTCTGGAGAATTAGGTTCAGCATTTGATGGTCTTGCTCACCAGCTTCCTAGACCACCAACACCAGTAGGTCCATCATTCTCAAGAAGGGGGAAGGCAAGAGCCCCTGTTGGAGGAAGGATCTTGCCCGCGAAAGGCGGACCCCTAAGGTCGGGCACAGAAAGATGAACCAGGGGAAGCTCAAGAATCCTCTAGCATGTCACACGCCCAATAGTAGTAAAAGAGGTTGCATCAACTAGAGAAAGAGATTGTCGCTTTAAAGCTGAAGCAAGGACAGTCCCATGGGGCGATCATGAACTAGCCCCTCAATCCAAAGATTATGGTTGCAGTGTCGCCCAAACGTCTTCGCATTCTGGCTATTAAGCCTTATGTGGGAACTACTGACCCAATGGATCACCTGGATCTTTTTACTTCCCATATGATGGTGCAAGATACGTCCAATGCAATGTGGTCTAGAGTCTTCTTGGCAACACTAGAAGGGTATGTGTGTGCCTGGTACTCGAATCTAGCACATCACTCAATAGCCAATTTCGCGCAGCTTTGGAGTAGCCTCTTAGCTCACTTTGTGCCTCTTCGGAGGCATCGAAGATCTACTATGGCCCTCATTAGCCTAAAGAAAAACCAGGGCGAATCCTTGAAGGATTTCTTTTCAAGATTTAACATGGAGGCCTTAAGCATCAAGAACTTCGACCACAGTGTTGCCATGATGGCATTCCATAATGCCTTAAGGTCTGGCCCATTAGCTCAGTCATTAGCCAAAACTCCCCCGCTCATGTTCACAGATATCCTGGGCCAGGCAATGAAGTACATTAATGCTGAGGAAGTTATGCAGGCATAGAGAGCTGAGTACACTAAAAAGAAAGAGAAAAAGAAACATTCCGAAGAAAACAAGAGCGAAGGTAAAAGGAAGGATCAAAAGGAGAAGCACTGTCCTCGATAGGAGTCGAGCAGTTTTACCCCTTGAATGCCCCAAGGGTGAAGATCCTCATTACCATTGAGGGAAAGGACTATTTGAAGAAGCCCCTACCGATGAAGGCACCATATAAGAAGAGGAACCAAAATAAGTGTTGTCACTTCCATCGAGATCACGGTCATGATACGGAGGAATGCCACCAATTAAAAGAGGAGATTCAAGAGCTCATTAATCAGGGTTTCCTTAGGAGTTTTGTTTCCAAGGAAGAAGATTCCCAAAGGGGGAGAGAGTGTTTTTTGTGGAGTCCTTCTACTAGGAGGGACCGAGCAGAAGAGTGAGATCGAGTTTGAAATTCGACCCGAAGGGAGAGACCACCGCAAACAGGAGAAGATCATCCATAGCCCCCAGTGTTTCATACGCTTGTCGTGAGGGAGGTCTTGGGTGTGAAGGGCAAGGAGGTTGCAGGGGGTAGCCAAACCTCAGGGGTAAAGAGGTCAAGGAAAGGGGGAACGATCTCCTTTTTCAGATAACGACATCCCTAGGTATCCGAACTGAAATGATCCATTGGCAATAACAACCGACCTTGGAAAGTAGGAGTTTTGGCGAATCCTGGTACACTCGGGTAGTTCTTCGAAGATCTTATAAAGGTAAGCTTTCTTGGGTATGAGATACCAAATGGACCAGCTGAGACCGACTCATGTCCCCTTGGTTAGATTTAATGGGGAAGTAGTGTATTCAGATGGAGTCATTCAGCTTTCACTAATCTTGGGGAAGGGTTCTCGAACCTCTCGGGTCATGCTGGATATTTTGGTGGTAGACATGCCTGCGACTTACAACATGATTCTAGGAAGATCGAGCCTTAACGCTCTTTGGGCTATTCCTAGCACATATCACATGATGATGAAGTTCCCCATAGTGAATGGGGTAGGTGAGGTGCGAGGAGATTTGCGTTTGGCCCTGGAATGTTACATGGCCTCCATAGGCATGGCGAGGAGTGCAGAGACCCCGCGAGGATAGATGAAGGAGAAGCCACCACAGGGAGAAACTTCTGGTCATGAAAAGGATTTGAAAGAAGAAATAGAAGAGAGACCCCCACCAGTCGTTAGTTTCCTATTGGAGGGGTTGGGATCTCCAAAGATGGTAGAGCACGTGGATAAGCTTGAGGAGCTACCTTTGAGGGAAGATTACCCTGATCGTTGTATAAAGATAAGCGCCGAGCTAAAAGATCCTCTGTGGGGTTAGATCTTAGCCTCCTTCGACAGTACGCAGATGTCTTCATATGGACATTCCAAGATATGCCCGGGGTCGATCCGGAGGTCATGATGCATAGGTTAGGAATACGTCTGGGTTTCCAACCTGTTAAGCAAAAGAAGCGAAGTTTTACCCCGGAAAGAGCCAGAGCGATTGAAGCAGAAGTGGAGAAGCTGATCGGGCATAATATACTCGGGAGGTTGATTATCCCAAATGGTTAGAAAATGTGGTGTTAGTGCCCAAATGAGAGAGCAAGCAGAGGCTTTTTATATACTTCATTGATCTTAACAAGGCTTGCCCGAAAGATAGCTAGCCTCTTCCTCGGATAGATGCCCTGATTGATGGGACGACTGGCTGTTTACTAATGAGTTTTCCAGGCGTCTTTTAGCGATACCACCAGATTTCGTTGCATCCCAAAGATCAAGAGAAGATGACATTTCATCACTAATAGAGCAACCTACTGTTACACAGTAATGCCATTCAGGTTGAAGAACGTGGGAGCCACCTACCAGCGACTAGTGAATAAGCTTTTTCAAAATCAACTGGGCTAAAACATGGAAGCTTATGTAGATGACATGCAGATGAAAAGCCTCATTGATGAGCATCATCCTATAGATTTGGAGGAATGCTTCCAAAATCTTCGTAAGTTTCATGTAAAACTTAATCCTGTCAAATATGCTTTTGGAGTTTCTGCAGGAAAGTTCCTGGGTTATATAGTTCATCACCGAGGAATTGAGGTGAACCTAACAAAGGTTAAAGCCATTCTGGACATGCCAACCCCGAGAAACAACAAGGAAGTGCAAAGCCTAATAGGAAGAATGATGGCTTTAAGGAGATTCCTCTCTCGGTTGGCGGAGAAGGGTCTTCCTTTCTATATGGTCTTGTCGAAGGTAAAGAATTTTATCTGGGACGATGAATGTTAGGAAACTTTTAGCAAGCTGAAGGAACATCTAGCCTTGCCTCCAGTTCTCACCAAGCCCCAACAAGGAGAACCGCTATATCTTTATTTTGAAGTAGCCAAGGAGACCGTGAGTTCGGTGCTGGTTTGAGAAGAAGACAAAAGGCAAAGGCCTATTTACTATGCCAATAAGCCATTGACAGAAGCAAAAGTTCGGTATTCTCCCATGGAGAAGTTGGCCTTTGCTTTGGTAATCTAGGCGAGGAAACTTCAGCCCTATTTTCAAGCTCATACCATTATTGCGCTCACTAACCAACCTTTGAGGCAGGTGCTTAACAAACCGGAGCTCTTAGGGAGAATGTTGAAATGAGCGATGGAGCTTACAGCTTTTGATATTAAGTACATGCCTCGGCTGGCTATGAACGCTCAGGCATTGGTAGATTTTATCGTTGAAGGGACTAGATCCCAGGAAGCCTCGAAGTAGGATCAGAGGCCATGGATGTTGGCTGTGGATGGAAGCTCGACCTCGGGCAATGGTGGAGCAGGGCTGATGATCAGAAGCCCTAATGGGTAGACTTGGCCCTATGCCTTGCTTTTTGAGTTCTAAATATCTAATAATGAGGCCGAATACGAGGCCTTGTTACTGGGATTGAGACTAGCGGAGCAGTTGGGAGCACAGCGAATCGAGGTGAGTTTGGACTCCAGCTTGGTAGTACAACAAGTAAAGGGAAAGTATGAGGCTCGGAAAGGTCACATGGAAAAATATCTGGCTATGGTTAAAGAGTTGATGGCACGCTTTCAGTCAGTGAAGGTGGTGTATGTTCCTCGATCCATGAATACGAAAGCACATTTGTTATCCCGGATTGCTTTGTCCTCTTTTCATACAAGTTCCAGAGAAATTCGGATTAAACCTTTGCCACAGAAGAGCATTGAGGAGTTAGCTGAACAAATGTGCGTGGATGTCGAACCCACCTGGGTGGATCCCTTGCTTTTATATTTGAAGGAGGGAAAACTTCCCAATGGTGACTCAAAAGCTCAAGAAATTAAAAGAAATGCCCGAAGTTTCGACATAGTCGACGGGGAGCTTTATAAGAGGTCATTCTCACAGCCCTTACTCAAGTGTCTCTAACCCCACGAAGCGGACAATATTATAAGGGAGATCCATGAAGGTATATGTGGAAGCCACATCGGGGCTCGAACCTTTAGCCAAAAGGGTTTTTGGCAAGGGTTTAATTGGCCAACGATGGCAAAGGATTCAAAGCAGCTGGTCATAACCTACGATAGTTGCTAGCAGACCTCTAACCTGGTTCATGTACCAGCTATCACTTTAACTCATCTGGTCGCACCTTACCCCTTTTCTCCATGGGGCATCAACATCTTAGGTCCTTTCCCTCCGGTGGCTAGCTAGGTAAAATACATTATTGCCGCCATAGATTATTTCATGAAGTGGGTCAAGGCGGAACCAGTGGCCTCCATTACTACTTGATGGCACAACAATAGACTGAAGCAAGAAAAAGTCGAAAGAAGAAGAAAATAGAAGAACAAGAGACATTTATTTAAACCTTAGTGGGGGAGAACCAAAGGACAGGTAGTGATGAGCATTAATTGCCCAGAAAGAATGCAGCTCGAGATATGAAAGGTTTGGACAACATCTGGGGAATAGGCATGGACATTGGGACAAATCGGTAACCACATACTACAGGCATACGCGTGAAACAAGAGGGCACCCTAGTCCTTCGGACATTCAAGAAAAAAGATAGCAAGAACCTTCAGGGACTTCAACACTCCTAGAGCCATCCAAGTAAAGAGGCTCGAGGAGTGGGGGGGGGAAGTGATAAGGGCGAGCCCCCTCGGGTCCACAATTACCCCAATGTCCCGGTGATATAGCCATTGGCAGTAATGCCATGTGCACACTAACGGGATACTTCGCTAACGTCATGTTGCTTGGGTCTAGAGGAGACACGTGGCCCATGCGTATCACCATACCAACTAGCTTGTTACTCGGCAAGGATTCTCTGAATTCCTCGAGATCAACTATCTCACCGAAGATCATGGAGATGGGAACTATCCCAAACTCTTTGGTAGTGATCATGGAATTCATATCGGTAAGATTATAGCTCCACAAAGAACGGGATAAGAATCCCAGTAATTTGAAAGAGGATCCTTACCTTAGCAGGAAGATAAAAGGGGGAGGAGGAAAAGGTAAAGGATCTTTTTTCTCTCTCTCTACTCTTTCAAATCACAATCTTTTGATTAAAAATATCCTGGGATCTGACTTGAGCGCCAGAGTGATACTGGGGGAGCAAGTCCCCGACTCCATTACAGATGCTTAGGCAGAGGCAGATAAAGGTGATCAGCTTCTACATCATCACATTACATATGGAGGTTCAAAAACCTTGATTTTCTACTAACTATCAAAATCCCTCACTACTAGACCACATTTAGTAGCTTAAGAAAATGCTACTCTTCTTAAACAATTTAATTAACAACTTACTGCATTCAAATTATATTGATCAAGCATGATGGGTAAGTTCTTATTTCTTTTTCTCCTGACTTCTCAAACATTATGTTTTAAACTATCAACATTAATACGGAAAATTTCAAGCCCAATTTAAGAGCATATAAATCTGAATGCTTTTTCAATAGAGGTTGGTTTAGCTTGTAAGTAGCAAAACACTTTGCTTGTAAAGCTTAGGTTTAAATTCCACTACTAGCAGTTCTTCTTTGTTAGACAATCTGTAAGTATCACTATAAGCTTTCATTAAGGCTTTATGGCATGTCGTAGCCTTGAAATGGGTAGCCTTCTATTACCTTAAACTATTTTATACCAAAAATGATCTAAAATCTTTTAATTGTAAAATCAAACAAAGAAACACATGGAGCATTAAATAAGGGGAACTTTGTATAAAATAAAATATATTAGTCATAGCATATTAAATAAAGGGGAACTTTGGAGCCTAAAGAAGGACTAACACTGGCTGTTAGTTTAAATATCTAATGTCTTGTCTTAGAATCAGGCTCTCTTATTACTATGAACAATTGTATGCAGCAACGATATATTTCATAAACTCACCCATGGACCACTCTAATTGACCTTTCCAAGTTGCTAACGAAGAAGATGACAACAATTCAGAACATGCACACATATAGAGAAGGCAACCAAGTGGGTGATGGTTTAGCTAAGAAGGGTCTAAGGCTACATGAAGACCTAGTTATCTGTGATTCTATATCAAACTTTATGTTACCTTATTTTTTTGCAGATGCTAAGGGAACAATGTTTCCTACACTTTGTGCTATGACTTAGCTTGTTTTTAATATGTTCTTGTTTAACCCAAAAAAAAAAAAAAAAGAGAATTAGAAACATATCACCTGAACACATGACATGTTTCATAATATATAGCCACAGGACATGACAAATATCACAACACAAATACAAATAATTAAGAACAACCACAACAATAATAATAACAACTTATAATTTAAAAACTAAGAGAAGGAATTTGATTGACATACAAATACTTTCTAGAACATAGCATTAGTGAATTTCAAGGTTGAAGGTATATTATGCAATTCAATTTTATCTTATTTGGCACTAGTCATGGTTATTGAAAAGAAAGCTCCTATAAGATATAACAATTTGGGTTTAGCATTTAGGTTTAAGGTTAGAGTTCAACCTTTAGTGTAGGAGCCCCTAAACTAGGGACCCACAAAAAGATGGCGTATATGCCAAAAATCAATTAAAAGCATCACACATACTCCTTGCTATTAACAACGAAAGCCACACTCATACATTCTTACTCATAAACATATACATTAGGGTCCACATACCCACGTATTCCTTCACGGGTACATCCTAGGGCATAATCAAATGTAACATAATATTACACACCACATTAGGGTCCACATACCCACTATATCCCCTCAGAGGTACAACCTATAACATAAACAAGTGTAACTTAATATTACACATCACAAAACAGCCCCAATGACCTTTTGGTTGAGACGGTTTTGTACACACTTCTACCCTGCAGCTCCAACTTCACTTGACTCGCCCACTTCTTTTGCCTTACCCTTACCTGGAATGATGTAAGCAAATATGAGCCACAAGGCCCAGCAAGTATAACTGGAAGAAATTGAGCATAAGAGTCATGGGTATTCAGAGGTAAAGGCATCATGAATGCCATTTACGGTACTTTCACATGGTATCACGATGAAACATGCATTCATGCTCATATGCAATCTTTTTAAAATCATAATCATGGGACCAAAGTCCAAAACCATAGGATGGAAGTCCGAAACCTTGGGACCAAAGTCCATATCATAAACCTGGGACCGAAGTCCAACTCTGAGCTGAATCTTTCTCTATAGATATATCCTGCGGGCTCGTCTACTGCCCGCATCATGAAGCCTTCACATATTTTAAAAAAAAAAAACATTTTCATGCACATGCTCCATGTATCATCATAACATGCATATTTGTAATAACTTCTCATATATAATTGACATGCGATTAACAAAGCAATATGAATAATAAGGCAACATTCATGCAAGACAAAATCAAATCCTTGCATATCCTCAATAAAGCATCATTCCCAAAGAAATATAGGGTGATTCAAATCCCTATTTGAGACTAGGAGGTATAAATGAGAACCATAAAATAATTTAGTAGAAAAGGGGAATAACTTGAGAATAACTTGCTAAATTGGAAGCATAAACTTGCAAATTAGGAAATTAAGTAATAAGGGTTTGCAACTTAGAGAACTTAGCAACATGACTTGCGAAGAAGAGTAACTGAACTTACAATTTAGAAAATTAAGAAGTAAGAATTTGCAATAACAAGAATAAAAGAAGGGAACTTGCAAAAATAGGAAGAGAACTTGCCTTAGATACTTTTCCTTAACTTCTACTATGAACCAGGGTTGCTTATGCCACAGCCCAAATCCACACCACCAAAATTTCCCCTAATCTCTCTCTAAAATTCCACTATTTCCTCAAGCATACATTTCCTATTTATAGGCCTAGAGGTAGGGAGGTGGAAAAAGCATCATGGAGGCAAGGGAAGGCAGCTTCTGGTGGCAAAAAGCCAGTTGAACTCGTGGCATGGCTGATTGGGTAGGTGGCAGCTACTAGGCGAGCGGCACGTACACGTGCCTGGCACCTTAAAACGGCATTATTTGGCACCAGCTGGGTTTTAAAAACCCAGCTTTAATTTTTGCTTGGTCGCGGGCTTGTTCCCACAACCTTTCCCTCCCCCTTGGCATGCCTGACCAATTCACCTATAGCCTTCCTTACTTCTCATTGCAAGAAATTTATTTTAAATGTGATTCTAGTTTTCAAAATTACACTTTAACCCCAATAATTTTGAATGATTGTCAAAATTCCCTTGATCAAAAATACATTAATTTAATTTTTTTCTAATTAATTCCTTACACCCAAATTCACATTAATTCACAAGTAAAAGGGTCATTACATTTAGAATTTAGGTTTAGATTTTAGACTTATAGGGTTTAAGGTTTGGGATTCAAGTTTTAGCATGTTTAGGGTTTAAGTTTTTTAATAATCAACCAATTCACTATATACTTTTGAATGGGATTCTATTTAAGGGAATGATCCACCATTTGTAATCATTAGTAAATTAATTAATTAGTTTTTTCTATGAGATCTGCAAGTTGCATCAAGGTATGATCATCCAACTCACCCATCACCCTAGCTACTACCAATTTACTTCAACTTGGTAGTGACTTAATATGCAATCAATTCTATAAATTTTTATACATTAATATTATGTTGGAAAAATATTTGTGTCTATTTTAGTTTTTGTGGTAATTATTTAAAGATAAATGGGTGAATGGGGTTGATACAAGAAATAAAACCACACATAATTTTCTAACTAGGTTCAAGTAACTTCGGGACTAGAAAATATGGAATTAATTTTATAAATTTTAATAGATTATTATGTTGGAATATTTATGTCTACTTTAATTTTTATGATAATTGTTTAAAGATAAACAAGTGAATGTGATTGATACAAAAAAGAAAAACAATTAACTTAACTAAAATTGATTTGAAAATATCAAAATCCAAACAGTTGTCAAGCCTCATGAGCATCGTGCAAGCGTAGACAATAGTTTTCCTAACATCACCATGACCACAATTGCAGCAAATTCCACTTTCTATTAAGAAGAATATCAACCATAAATCATTTTTATGCCTCGGTTGTTATTTCTTAATTGAACTACTACTTTAACTTTAAATGCAAACATAATCGACAAAAATGTGCCAAATAAAGTCTTGACTTTTATTCAGAAGAAGAAAACATCCACAATCTCAGAACACATATTTAAGATTCTTAAATTTATATATAGAACACAAAAAGATAAATCTTATACTCTTGTACTTTCTTATAGCATGTGCCACTATAATTTTTTGCCCAAAAACACGAAAAATAACATATTGTTATCTTAGGGGGGGAAAAAGGAAGAAAAAACACAATATAGTCTTGTCGTTTCTTATTATCTTCCTGGTATCAATGGTGATCTCCTTTGAATCAAATTCTCCTTATTTGTTTCCTGCAAAAGATTGAGCATTATCATCTTAATTGGATACTGCAAATTTATATAATTTGATGAATGAAAATGATTGTTATAAACTACCTCAATCGTCTGTTCATCGTATGGTAAGAAAACCTTGGAACCCAATAGAAGGCTTGTTTTGATTGACATCCTCTTGATGTGGTTTATAAACATACAGATTTGTAAGAATTGGCATTGTACCACCACCATAAAGTTTATTAACTACAAGAAAACAAGTTATTTGTCACATCATCATGCAAGTTATCTGAATTATGTGCCTTTTGAGTGTGCAATAATAGTACTTATTAGTAACTAGGCATGTAAGGTGGAGCAACTGTAGTTACCATATACTATTCTTCTATTATAGATAGAGCAACTGTAGCCTGTAAGGTAGACTTCCAATTGACCGATGCCATTGCTAAAGTGAAAACATAACCAATTGTAGATCGTCGTTTATCAAATTGACAGCATAGTCAGAATCACAATAACCAACTATGTAATTACCCACTTTCTCATCCCGCTCAAACACAAAAATAACATCTACAGTGTTCAGAATATACCGCACAATCCATTTCACATCTTGTTAATGTTCCTTTCTAGGATCATGCATATATCTGCTCACAACTCCAACTGCATGTGAAATATCAAGCCATGTACACACCATTGCATACATCAAGCTACCAACTGCATTTGCATATGGAACTTTTGGCATATACTCTTTTTCTGCAGCACTCTTCAGAGATAAAGATGCACTAAGTTTGAAATGAGAAACTTATAACGAGGTATTCACTGGTTTTAACTTTTTATTCATGCCAAAACGTTATAGTACTTTCTTCAAATATATCTTTTGAGTCAAACAAATCCTTCCCCTTTTTCTGTCTCTGATTATCTCCATGTCGACAATCTTCTTGGCTTCACCCAAATCTTTCATTTCAAACTCCCAATCTAGTTGCGCTTTCAATTTCTTAAGTTCTTCACTATTCTTTGAAGTTATCAGCATATCATCAATGTATAGGAGAAGATAGATGAAAGATTCATCTTGTAGCTTGCACAAATACACATAGTGATCATATTTGTTTCTTGTGTACCTCTGCCCCAACATAAACTTGTCAAATAGCTTGTGTCACTACCTTAGAGATTACTTCAATCCGTACATTAATTTGTTTACTTTGCAAACCCAATTTTCTTTACCAACAACTCTGAATCCATCTGGCTGAGTCATATAGATTTCCTCTTCCAAATCACCGTGTAGAAACGCGATTTTCACATCCATCTAAACTAGTTCCAAATCCAATTACTCTACTAAGGAAAACTAAATTCTAATGGAGGAATGTTTAACAACAGGAGAGAAAACTTCATGTTAGGAAATCATTCTTGTTAGGAAATCATTCCTTCTTTGTATATACCCGTTTGCATCCAATTGCTTTCTTTCCCTTCGGTAAGTTGGCTAGCCTCTATGTCTCATTCTTCTAAAGGGACTGCATTTCTTCATTCATGGCTTTCCTCCACTTTTCATTTTCTGAACTTTGGACAGCTTTATTGTAAGTGAAAGGAATGTCATCATTTACAATTGGAGATGCATAAGCCACCATGTCAAGCCCAATTTTTGGTCTTTATATTTGAGAGGGCCCAAGGAGGGCCAACCAGGCCCATGTGACTGTCCAAAAAGCCTAGGGCTCCAACTTCCCCCCTCCTTTCTTCTTCTTTATCATTTCCAGCAATCTCTCTCTCTCTCTCTCTCTCTCTCCCTCCCATTTTCTCTTCCAACAACTTTTGTGCAATTTAACTATTGGATCCTAGATCCGACCACATTTTCATTGTGAAAGCAACCCAAATCTACAAGAAGGTAAGTTCTTTAGCTTCATTAGCCTTATGTTTAGCATAAAATCATGATATATGTATGTATATATGGATGGGTTGGATTGGGTTGGCCAAAACTTTGAACTTAGATCTAGAAAGATCTAGCTATTGGATCTTGTTAGTTTTTGGTATGTTAGTCAATGGGGTTAAGGGTGCTAAATAGTCACCTCAGATCTCTAGAAAACGTTGGTTGCGGTGGCTGGTGGCAACTGACAGTGAGCTTTTTAAATTTGGCTAAAAATTAAAAGCTAGATCTACAAAAATCCAACTGTAAGATTTAGCCCATTTTTAGATATATTAAATTCCTTGGTTAGGCATTTCAAATGGTGGGTTCTAATCGTCAGAATCTTGGGCCAACAGTGGTCGCCAGTGGTTGCTAGCGGCGGTGATAGTGTGGCTGGTTAGGCTGTTTTATTTTTTGGGGGGTTTTTGGGCCCACTATGGTAGTCCATGGGTTGGTCCAAATGTTGGGTGACTTGATGTTTATATTTATTAATTCTCATGTAATTTGATGATTTTGTTAGGTGACTTTGATGTGTCCCAACCGAGAGACGTTTGAGAGAATCCTGCATCTTCCATAACACAATGAGTGGGTAAATTGTATTATGGTGGTATTTATTGCATATGAGCCTTTCATTATTCTAGTATACTATATATATTATTCATGACTTCGTTTGTGAAATGCATACGGGGAAATTGGAATCCATATTATTTGTTTTGTGTATAATAACACCTATGATTGATTGCATTTCTATTAATGTGGATTGTGAATGGTGATACATGTATGTGATATATTACATGTGGCATTGATAATACTAAATGTTGGTATGAAACATGTGTTAAATGGAGTAACAATTAGAACCCTATATCGCTAACCACAGTAAGAGTTAGCAGTTGGTGCACCACGTATATGTTAGGGTGTGAGATAGTCCAACCTAGATGGGCGTGAGATAGTCCGCCATCCATGTTTATATCCGACATGAGATAGTCCACCGAAGTGGATCTCAGTCACCTAGAGATAGTCCGCACCAAGGAAATGATATGTGTGAATTTTGGTTCTAAATGGTTTTCTCCCAATGTGCATATTTATTCATCATCTCCCATTTGGTATTATATATTACTTGAAATTTCATGGTATGATGATCTATATTCATTGCATTGATTTTATATTTCCCCCCATTATAATGCTTGTTACCCCTCACTAAGCCAGTGTCAGGCTTACCTCTTAATATTTTAGATTTTATAGGCCAACATACATTTTGACGGTAAGAGTCATGGTCTACGATTCCATTGTATATACCCTAGCCACACTCAGGTACAACATATACACGTCGTTTCACAGCGTTGTGCATGGGGAGGTTTATGTTCTTCTTATTACGAATTGGTAACTTGGGATTTTTGTAACTAAATGCTTAATTTTGAGCCGATGAGACCTTAATTTTTGTATGTAAATAATGGTAGTATTTCTATAAATGAATTGAATGTTTATATGTTAGAGGAATATGTGTATTGTAGGCTTGTTATCCCTTATTGGAGTCTTCAGCTTCTTAGGGGTACTGCCAGTCATGCCTGTCAGATTTGAGGTCGTGCGACACCATATCGACAAAACAAGCAGGTTTTCGAATCTCCCATCGTGGCCTTCTTATTGCAATTGATTCTTGTTGTTATGGAGGTTCTTGGGTCAAAACCTCTTATTCATCTGATGACTCCTCTACTGCAAAAGTGTCTCCACCTGATTCATCATTCACTATTGGGTCAATAATTCTTCTTTCAAACTCCACCTGTTTTAGAGTATTCTCTACCTGTTGTGGAGCATTATCAATCTGCTATACAATTTCATTTGTTACCTTCTTCAATATGGCAAACTCATCAAAAGTAACATCCTTACTAAAAATTATCTTCTTCAATTTCGGACACCAGAGCTGATATCCCTTTATTCCAAAAGTGATCCCCATGAACAGTGCTTTCCTTGCTCTTAGATTACTTAAGATGGTAATATGTTGTAACGACCTGCTTTAATTGTAATTTAATTTATTTAAATAAATTGGGGTGCTAAATTAAAGAAAATATTAAATAATTTTAATTTATGGAATTAGAAAATTATTTGGAAGAGATGGGGTATAAGTGTATTTATTAAGTGGGGTGTGTGTGGTGATTTTTGGAAATTATGCGGTCTAGGTGTAAATTTTGAAACTTGGCTAGGAATCACTTTAAAATTAATGGCGTGCATATATAGAGTGAAGGACGCATGTGGCATGGGCGATCGCGTGCAAGTGTGGCCAGGCGAGCAATGCGGGATCGAGCTAGGTTGGGAGTGTAGCACCCCCTCTCCTAAAACTGGCCGAGAAGAGGTTCTACGGGAAATAAAATATAAAATTGACTGGTAAACTGAAATCTGATACCAATATGAATAATTCAATCAAATGAAATAAAACTCTGAGTTAACAAAATTGAAAACCATAAACACTTTCTAAGGAAAAAAAAATCCCTCAACTGAAAAATAAACTAATACTAAACTGTCAAACGCTCTAAACTAACAAACTGATAAAACTCCCAGACATCTTTGGTCTTGAGCGGCTCCACGTACACACACTACTGGACACTACTGCTAAGCCCCATGTCTGGTACTCCCCCGCTAGGACCTAGAATGGTGAAGAGTACAAGGTGAGCTACAAAGCTCAGCAAGTAGTAAGCTGGAAAGAATAACTGAAGCCGAATCGAATAATATCGATACTGAACAAACACTTACTAAACTTGTATTGAGTGAAACACTATCTGTTTGCATTTATAAATGCAATGCACATAAACTGTAAGATAAATGCAAGTATGCAACTTTAGCACATAGGCCCACATAACTGTAATACATACCTGGCTAATCTGAACCTGCAAACAGAAAAGTTGTAAGCACATACTGTGGGCAATATCCCCCTAGCTCCCTGGTCGACATCAGCGAGCAAAACAAAATTGAAATCTAAACTGGTGGGATCCCCGTGGACAAGCCGCCTGGCACACATAATGTAATGTTGTGCACATATATATGTTGGCACACAACACGTAGTGCTCCATATAAAAATCGTGCCAAATGCCCATACCAAAAGTGTATGCACATAATCTCACAAGTAATGCTGACCAAGTCATAATAAATACTATATATGTAATCTGATCTTCGATGTATTGGAACAAAAAGTTTCTATGAACTATATATTACGGCATGGGCATGATTAACTTGATATAATCTGGCATTTAAATTCAATAGTTGAGGGTATTGACTATTTTATCGAAATTAAACTTGAATTGGACTTTCTAGAAGCCTACTAGAGATTCTGAGAAGACCCATCCGGATACTAGAAAAGGGCATACGGATACTCTGAAGGGTATTTGGATAGTCTAGGATAAAGGCTTTCGGATAATGAAAGAGACACTTTAAGAAAACACGGAATTCGGAATAGATTGATACCCTTTCGTATTTTTGACATAACTCTCTCTTCTCAACTCCGATTTAACTGATTCAAATTACTATGGAAAGAAAAAGGAAGACCTACAACTTTCGAGATTCGGGCTCCATCAAGGTCAAAATTGGCCCATAAGAGAACAAAAACTTTCTGTAATGCTGGGTGGACAGATTGATACCCTTTCATATTTTGGCCAAAACTCTCTCTTCTGAACTCTGATTGAGCTGATTCAAATTTCTATGGAAAGACAAGAGGAAGACCTACAACTTTTATGTTTTTCATTTTTCGAGATTCGGGCTCTAGAAAGGTCAAAATTGGCCCAAAATAGGATGAAAACTTTCTAGAATGCTGGGTATCCGAATACTGAATTCTTGTATCCGGATACCTTCATCTTCCAAACCCAGAAACAAGACACGGACAGAGACACCATGGATTCAATTTAAAGCTAAATAAAAACACCATTCCAAAAGAAATCTTGGGAAACCAAGTCCCAATGGGTAAGAAACAATCATATGAATGAACAACGGATTAAAACTTGAAGAATCAAAGATAAAGATCCAATGAATAATCTGATCATGCACACTGTTATGCTGATATATATGATTGTAAAAACTGATCTGCAATTTGATATAGATCCTACAAAAGTTGAGTTTGATTGCTACACATGCTCCCGTAAGAATGATTTACAAGGGGAAGAACTTGCCTTTTGATTTGATCAATCAACCAATGAAGACCAATGGATGAAACTTGAATGAACTCTAGGCTTCTTCAATTTCCTTTCTTTGTTCTTCACGGCGTGGCTCTATGCTAGAGTTTAAAGGCTTATATATATGTATATATAAGTAGGAAATACAACCCTAATCCCATAACTCACACTCCTTTAGTAATTAGGAGACTATAATTTAATCCCTCTTCTCACAAGGATTCTTCCAACATAATAACTCTTAATTAAATAATTTAATTCTAATTAACAAACCTCTAAAAGACTGCCATGTCCTTATATTCAATTCTCACAAATTAATAAGAATCTAATGCTATTTAAATACTATTTTCACAAATAAAATCTCAATTGCCACATTAAATAATTAACTCACAAAATCTTAAACTGAAAATTAATTAAATAAATTAATCAATGCTAAATAAATACTAAACCCTCTGATGGGTCGTTACAGGGAGCAGGCACGACTAGAGGAAAATTGCTGATTTTAATCAACAGCACAGCCCCAAAACGACATCGTTTTGGAGCTGGGCGGTAGGCAGCCAGCTACTGCCACATGATACACATTGGGCAGCCCAGACTTTGCTCTTTTAAACCCCCAATTTGAGCGTGAATCAAGGTTAATTTTTACAGTAGTTGAGAGGTGAAATAAGGGGAAGAAGAAGGCATATGAAGTGGGAAAAATTGGAGAAAATCAAGGATTAAACTTGGTTTAATCCGAGTTTAAATAGCCAGGTAAGTAAGGAAAAATGCATTAATAATTCCTTACAAGTTTAGAAACCCAAGATTAACTTGGGATTCCGAAGAGTTCACCATTAAAGAAAGAAAACCTTAACTTCATGTTAAAAGGTCCACAAATAGATTTGAGTCCATACATTATTAGAGTTAGGAGCAGGCACGACTGGAGGAAAATTGCTGATTTTAATCAGCAGCCCAGCCCCAAAACGACGTCGTTTTGGGGCTGGGTGGTAAGCAGCCAGCTACTACCACGTGACGCACGCTGGGCAGCCCAGCCTTTGCTCTTTTAAACCCCCAATTTGAGCATGAATCGGGGTTAATTTTTACAATAGCTGAGAGGTGAAATAAGGGGAAGAAGAAAGCGCATGAAGTGGGAAAAATTGGAGAAAATCAAGGATTAAACTTGGTTTAATCCAAGTTTAAATAGCTAGGTAAGTAGGGAAAATGCATTAATAATTCCTTACAGGTTTAGAAACCCAAGATTAACTTGGGATTCCGAAGAGTTCACCATTAAAGAAAGAAAACCTTAACTTCACGTTAAAAGGTCCATAAATAGATTTGAGTCCACACATTATTAGAGTTGGGAGCAGGCACAACTAGAGGAAAATTGTTGATTTTAATTAGCAGCCTAGCCCCAAAACGACGTCGTTTTGGGGCTAGGCGATAGGCAGCCAGCTGCTGCCACGTGATGCACATTGGGCAGCCCAGCCTTTGCTCTTTTAAACCCCCAATTTGAGCATGAATCGGGGTTAATTTTTACAGTAGCTGAGAGGTGAAATAAGGGGAAGAAGAAGGTGCATGAAGTGGGAAAAATTGGAGAAAATCAAGGATTAAACTTGGTTTAATCCAAGTTTAAATAGCTAGGTAAGTAGGGAAAAATGCATTAATAATTCCTTATAGGTTTAGAAACCCAAGATTAACTTGGGATTCTGAAGAGTTCACCATTAAAGAAAGAAAACCTTAACTTCACGTTAAAAGGTCCACAAATAGATTTGAGTCCACACATTATTAGAGTTTTGGATTAATCTCGCTTAGCTTAACTGTCTAAATGGGTAACAGGTAATCATCGGTGAGTTCAAAGATGTAATTGTTGAGGCAACTTGTTATATTTGATTTTGATGAGTAACAAAAAAAGTATTTTATATAAATATGTGAATTTTAGTGCTTAAATATTTTCAATCAATTTATAAATTATTTTGTTATAGCAAATATATTATGTAATATGGTATACGGTGTTAAAATTATTTTTGTAAGTTATATATAATTTTATACATTAAATGTATTAAATAGCAATATTTGTTTAAAATTATTTTCTACTAATTTAAGTTTAATTTTAAGTAAATAAATATTTTATAAAGTTATTTTTTCTAAATATAGATAAAAAGTTGACCCTAGGATTACCAGAGGTTGACCCTAGGATTACCCTAGGATTATCATATTTTTGAAATTTGTTAAAATAGTACTGCCTAAGGTCGACCCTACTTCAACTTTCTACATTCACCGGAGAGCCCCAGCATATTTGAAGAAAAGATTTACAAGCAATCTTATTTTTCTCTTCAATTAAGGTTGAGGTCGATTCATTTATTTACTTACTATCGCCTTGTAATATTATTGATTTCCATTGTTTTATTTGCGTCTAAGTGTGGGCAATCTGTGTAACTATTAGATCTGTTTGTGTTGTTTGTATCGATTACCTATGTGTATGGTTTGTTGGTCCCTTAGGGTATGACCACTCAAGAGGCGGGGTGAATTGATTGCTCTTAAAAATTTTATTTATCTGAATCCAAATAAAATACTATGATTACTAATTTCAAGATATCGAACCCACTGCAATAATGAATAGAATAAAGAATGAACAATGGAGAACACGACGATATATATAGTGGTTCGGTGTCAATACGCACTCCTACAACACTCTCCCAAGGTTTTAGCCCTTGAGGTTCCACTAAGTCAAACACCAAGGTTTCCACACTAGTTCACATTGGAAACTAAAACCACATACACACCTAGATTCAAAATGGTTCTCGTTAATCACTACAATCAATCAAAACCTTTAAGTGTTACACAGTTTTGAACTTGTCCACACTTGGACTGAATATGAACAATGAAAGCACAATCACACAAAGCAGTAAAAAGAATGATATACCCTCGATCTAATGATCGAAAGATGACAGATGAACTATTATTGCTTTAGCAGCTTGTTAAAGGAGAATCAGTACACTCGAAAGCCGTTCGATATTTGGATTTTGCGAGAACGTGTTGAGAAACCTTCTTGTATGCTGTGAGAGCTCAGAATTGCATTAGAGTTCTTCTGCTCGTGGAATTGAAGCTTAAAATATGAGAAGAGGACGACTTGCGAAAGATATCCCAAAAATAAGTCCACTAAACCCGTCGAGTCAGCTTGGCTACACTTTGAGTTTACTCGGTTTGAACTCGAGTAGACTCGGCTACACCTCAAGTTGACTCAGTTGGTGCTCAAGTCGACTCAGTTGAAAATTGAGTCAACTTGGCTGATCAAGCAATAAACACGCGAAAAACACCTTCTCGGCTGAGTCGACTTAGAAGTGGACTCAATCAACACAAAAGGCTATTTTATGCTTCAAAACATAGTAAATTATTTTAAACCTTTTCAAAAATTAATCAAAAAATATTCTAAACAATAATAACATTCACAAAGATGACATTTTTGTAACAAAAAATAATTTATAAGATAATTTGGGGGCATCGTTTTATATTAGCGATATGAGATTTTGTTAATCATCAAAATTTAACAATTATATGAAGAAATACGAAGTTAGCTCAACATGGTTGTAGTTTCCAAGGTAAGCTAAGGGAAAACCTTGGTGTTGGTTGGATCTAGTGTGGAAACCCCAAGAGTGGTTACACCTTGGGAGAGTGAATTTGGTGTTTGGAATACACCAAACCACTATATATGGCCTTGTCCATCATTTATTTATATTTCTTTAATGTTCATCTTGTTGATTACAATATCATAAGGTATAATAAAATAAATTAAATAAATAAATATTTTTGTCAAAATAAATAAGTTAACCAAAGATTGAATGTTTATATATTTGTTAAAATAGATAAATAATTTTATAATATCATTCATTAAAATTGGGGTTAAGAAAAATAATAAATTTTTAAGCACTCAAGTCACCCCCTTTCTGGAGTGGCCATACCCTAAGGGACCAATAATTGGTATCAAAATAGACTTCCAATATAGTTGATTTTTCAGTTTTAACCCTCAACTTAAAAGAGATCTAATAATGGCCTCATTCTCAAACCAACCCATAATCGAAGGTCCATCACCCTCTAGGCCACCATTTTTTGAAGGCACAAGTTACACTTATTGGAAGATGAGAATGGAAACCTATTTGTTTTTGATAAACTATCAATTGTGGAAAATAGTTAGAGATGGATTTACCACAACCTCAACCAAAGAAGTAAAGTGGACCGAAGAAGACATTAGAAACACCAAATCGATCATAAAGCAAAATACATAATCTTTTGTTTAATACCTCCTAGTGAATATGAAAAACTCTCTACATGTTCTACATCTCATGAAATATGGAGTAAATTAAAAGTTGTTTATGAAGGAACCAATCAAGTGAAAGATACAAAGATAAATCTTCTACTGTCACAATATGAGAAATTTACTTCAAAACGAAAACATTAGTGATATGAATTGTAGGTTCCAAAAGATCATAAACAATGTAACAATCCTAAAGTGGGTCTAGATGTTTTAATACTTAACGTTAATTTAATGGCATTTTAAATGTGGATCTAAGTATTTTAATATTTAATGATAAATTTCTTTGAGGGCGTAGAAATAGTTTTAGATTGAACAATTTTATTTTATGGTTCATGTGATCCGAAAATAAGTGTATGGGTCTAAATTTTTAAGGAATTTAAAAATAATGTAATAGGCCAAAATTAAATTAGTTAATGAGTTCATGGGTTTATCAGGTGGGCTATGTAATTTCTGGGTTGCGCTTAGGCCCAAAGGTAATGGGATTTAAATTTTATGTGGATAAAAGAAAAAAAAAGAAAAAAATAAAAAATCTAAAATGTGTAACAACATGTTGTCTGCGTGAAATAGCAGGCTGGCCATAGCTCTTTCCCTCTCCATTTTGATTCTCTTTTCTTTCTGTGCACTAATTTTGTACCATTTCGATGATTTAATGCTTGATTCTATCTCCTATTCCATTGGTTATCACATTCGTTCCTCTTTCTTCAGCCGCTTCATAACCTTTTTCTTCTCTGTGTTCTTCTATTTTATCTCCTTCTTCTTCTTCATCCGTTTTGTTGTTGGCAACTGGAGCTCATTGAGGGAGTCTCAAGTTCTTCTGTTGGAACATATCTTCAAGAAAGTTCTCTTACCCATTTTTATTCCAATGCAAGTTCCCTTCTATTTATTTTGTGTAAAAGATTTCCTAGTTACTGTGAGTCCATTTGATGTCTCAAGCGGGGTTTGATTCACCCTAACATTTGTTTAGTGAGTGGCATTCCTCCTTAGTTACAACAGAGTTTTTTTTTTATTCAGCTTCGTTGCTCTTCATTCATGTATTTATATATGTACATGCTCCATCATAACCGAAAGCTCACACCCATAGCTGAATGTTCCTTACCCATCCAAATGCCTCTTATATATATGTGTGTTATATCTGAATGTAAAATGCTAAGTTATTTTTCACTCATTCGAATGATTCATTGAGGCATTCGGCTGTCTCACACAAATAGCGAAAGCCTCAACTGAAAATATATACTGTTCACCCAAATATGAGACCCATTTATATATATATACACGTTCCAGCCATTTGGATCCCCTGTTCAAGCCGAGTAACCCACCTATATATATATACACATGATTAGCTTTATTGTTGTTCTAGCCGAGCGATCCACATATATATATCTATATATATACATACCTGATCAGCTTCGTTCAAATACCCCTATTTTTATTTGCTTAACCCACTAATATATATATACATACATACATATACATGCGTAACCGTGAGGCTAATTGGGAGCTCTCTCTCGCACTAGATAATAAATACCACCCAAGATGTACATATACATATACACCATTTGAGTGCTCTATTTCTGTTCAGCCAACCCACTTATATATATATTTATAAACTCAAGCCTTTAAACGCCCCCGCCTTACCCGAGTACACCTCACCCTTACCCAAATAAATAATAAATATATATATGTATACATATGTTTAGCACATATTGTAAATTTAAGGCACATAAATAATATATATATTGGACCGTCCGAGCCCAATCTCGGCCCTCTCCTCTGGCCCAATCTAGTCTTCCTTTTGGACCCAGCCTTGGCCCAGCACCAACCTGTCACGACCGCATTGCGACTCTTACTGGATATTCGCATGGCCACCTTAGATCCCATCCTCATTTATGGCGGATCCCATCCACATTAATAAGGGTCCTGTCGCCACCATGCTACCACCTGGGAACCTCCATTGGCGCTGGATATCTAGTCCCATCAATTGCAAACGCACATCTCATGCATGCAAGAGGACATCTCATCCTTCTATATCAATCAGCTCTCTTTAGAGCCAACGTATGTTCTCATCTCTGGCCTACTGATACCTGCCTCATTTTACTCTCTTACTCACTCGACCGTCGAAGTACTTACAGGTGCCAGCCGCCCCCTAGACGGACCTGTCGCTAGAGCCCTCGCCCTCCTCCGATCATCCCCTTTTAGTCAGGAAGGAACATCTGGCACCCATCGTGGGGCTCAGTAAAACTTACCTGCCCCATAAGCTCACTAAAAGCCTTTCAAACCACTCTCCCCACAGCCACACTATGGCAAGAGCTAGAAACACCTATACCCAAAGGTCAAATGATGACCACCACCGCCTAAACACCCACACCCTTTCCTGCATTGACCCGCCCCCAGTCAGTCGGGTAATGAAGGCTATCAACACCATCGCTGAAGGTTTTACCAATGGAGTGTCGAGCTTGGCATGAAGTCAATACCCACACAGTCATGACAATAGATGATAGCAAGAGAAAAACAAGAAGAATGGCCCGACACCCTGCGATTTGCTTCACAGATAAGGATCTCAAAGGAATGAATCTGCACCTTAACGATCCCATCGTAATTTCAATTGTCGTCGTGGACTTTTGGATAAAAAAGGTTTTGACGACCCCATCGTAATTCCGAGCGTGCGTTTTGCTTCACAAAAACGCAACTTGGGATAGCCAAAACTTGCACTTCGAGAACTTGGCATACAATTGGTGTTTCCAGAGGGTTCCTAGCACTATTCTCAAGTGCTCCTCGTGCTCACTCTCATTCGAAGAATATACCAATATATCATCTATGAAGACGATCACAAACCGATCCAGGTAGGGCTTGAACACCCTATTCATAAGATCCATAAACATTGTTGGATCGTTAGTTAATCTGAATGGCATTACAAAATACTCAAAATGGCCATACCTCGATCGAAATGTCGTCTTTGGAACATCATCTAGTTTAATTCTCAGCTAATAATATCTGGATCTCAAATCAATCTTCGAGAACACCTTCGCTCCCTGTAGTTGATCAAACAACTCGTCTATCCTTGCTAGCTGGTACTTTTTCTTTACCGTGGCCTTATTTAGCTGACAGTAGTCAATGCACATCCTTAGACTCCTGTCTTTCTTCTTTACAAATAACACTGGTGCGCCCCATGGCGATGTGCTTGGCCTAATGAACCCTTTATCTATTAACTCCTGTAGCTGACTCTTTAATTCTTTCATCTCTCCCGGAGCCATCCGGTATGGAGGAATTGATATTGGCTGGGTTCTTAGCACTAACTCAATTGAGAATTCGATTTCTCGAGGTGGAGGTAGTCCTGGTAATTCTTCTGGAAACACGTCATCATATTCTCGTACTACTCGCACCTCATTGAGTTTCAGTACCTCTCTTTCTTCTAACTGAGCATAAGCTATGAATCCATGAGCTCCTCGACTTAACAGCTTCGCAGCCTTCGTTGCTGAAATCATCTTTCCAACGTCAGGGTTGCCTTGCCCCTGAAATTTGACCCATCCTCCCTCGGGTTTCCTTATGGTCATTATCTTCCCACGACAGTCTATATTGGCATCATACTTAGACAAGAAGTCCATCCCTATGATTACGTCAAAGTCATATACTTCTAACAGAATCATATTAGCCTGGAACCAAACATTACTCAGGCTAATTTTGCATCCCCTCACCATTTATGAGAACTTCATACTTTTACCCATAAGTGTCGAAATCACCATAAGACACCCCATAGACTCGGTTTCTACCCTCAAACTCCCAGCCAAAGCATGCGATATAAAAGAATGGGTAGACCCTGGATCTATCAATGCATGCACAGGAGTATCCAAAATGAAGAGAGCACCTTGGATAACTACAGGGCTTGCCTCTACATCCTCCTTGGTCAAATTATAGACTCGTCCCTATCTGGTCCCTTTTTTCTCTTCAATCTTTAGCGGCTACTCTTTCTTCTTCGGGCAATTCCTCGAGATGTTCCCATGCTAGTTGCAATTGTAGCAGATCACGCTCACTGGTGTTGTTGCTATAGCTTTACCTTCTTGGACCATTCCTTTCGAGCAATTTCTAGAAGTATGCCCGGGCTGTCCACAGGTGTAACAGATAATGCTTTAGCCATCGCACCTCTTGCCAAGGTGCCTCTTCTTGCATTTAAAGCATGCCTTGCCCTTTTTCATGATCTTCCCATCCCGAGGTCCCATAGTCGAGTAGGATTTCTCTGGTTGTCCTCCAGTTTGAATAGTCGTGGCCTTTAGTTCTGTCACCCGCGTCATATTCTCCTCGGCGGTCATAGCTTTGAAAACTATATCTGCATAAGACTCCACATGGACCAGGCTCATCAGTTGTTGAAATTCAATTCGTAAGCCTTGCAAGAATTTTCGTCCCTTCTTTACATCGTCCATCCCGTATAGTGGAATATACTTGATTAACCACAAAAATTCAGCCTCGTATTGGGCCACAGACATATTTGGCCCTTGGCGTAAGTTCATAAACTCTCGAGCTCTATCCAACTTCCAGCAAATGGGAAAGAATTTCCCGTTGAACAATTCCTTAAACCTTTCCCATGACATCTGGGGTGCCTCCCCCACTTCTACGTCTGTTGCTGACCCTTGAGATCCTATTTGGTTAGGTGTCGCTCGCTGCATAGACCTCCACTATTGAGACGCTTCCTCTTCCAGCATATAGGTCACACACTCGACCTTATCCTCATTCAGGATTCTCAATCTTTGTAGGATCTTCTCGATTTGGTCTAACCAGTATTCACTGATTGTAGGGTCATTTGCCAGTTTTCCTCGAAACACTGGCGGGTTTTGTTCTAGATACCTCTCCAAGGCATCTACTCTTCTTTGCTCGGGCTGCAACTCTAAAATTTGCCCAGCCATGCCTTCAAGGATTCTCTCAACCCTATCTATCTAGCCTTTATCGAGGTCAGCTCGTGCATTTCTTGACCTTCCACACCACCTCCTGGGTATGGGTTGGTGTTGCTTTCTTCGCCATTGCCTCTCCCACGCCTGTTCCTTATTGTATTCACCATCTGCCAAGAAGATAGGGCGATCTATTAAATCATCACGGCATGGCAGAATTTAATTTCAATAAGCAACAAGAGTATGCCACTAATTATTTCAAAAATCTTAATTCCCAAGACATGCAGTGGCTTTACTCATCTAGCCATATGTGAACTCTTCCTTAGGTTCGCTCGGATACCAACTGTAACACCCCAAATTTCTTGAGCATGTTATAACTTAGGATTTCGGGAATATAAAATTTTTCATATCTCAATAACTATCATACATCACACAATATCCCAAAAACCCTAATTTACACCTCCTCAGCTTAACAAACCCAATAATCGAATAGCTAAGATAGGCGTTAAAATCTCGAATGCGGAAGCTAGATCGAACCTGATATGGTTCACAACCATAAAACTTTATTTATCATAAAATTGTTCAAGACGTCTACAAAATATATTACATGGACATCATCAAGTGATAACTGAACTTCTTAACATATCCAAAATTACATAGGTTCGCACATAAACAAAATATGCTAATCATGCTACAAATAGCAAATTAAATTTATTCTTCAACTACTTCCTTTCCCTTAGAGTCGCTCGTTGAACCTGGAACGTTTGAATATTCCAGGGACATAGACCAATTAGAAGATGAATCTTCTAGTCAGAAACTCCAAAAAAAAATAGTTTATATCGATGCATGATCAGGTATAAAATGTATGAGAAGACTACGAGAACTACTCCGAAGTGCCTCGTGAACACGTCAGCCTCCTCCAATGAGAGCTTTCTCAATGGCGCACGCATGGTGCCTCTCAAGAGGTCCCTAACCATGTCACTTCGGCCCAACTTCATAGAACTCATGCAAGCACCACATCCGTTGTTCCTTAGGCTCACGGTCTTCCCCACAAGAGCTTTCTCGATGGCGCACGCATAACGCCCCTCAGGAGATATCCAACTTTTACCCTCGACCAACAACAAATACGTACAACAGTATGGCCACACGAACTTTATAAATGCAACAGTTAAAAAGCCAACAGCATACATTTTCAGGAAAATTCAGTTCATAGATACAACATGATTTCACGTAAGCAAATAATAAGAGTTTACGTATAAGAACCTCATGAAACACGTGTCATGTAATAGAAGTCTCTCATAAGAGAAATAAAAATAGAATTTGGAGTATAGAAGTCTCACCTTGTTGGTTTATCTCTTTGATGGTGTAATTTTACAACAAATGGCCTAGGTTTCTGCAGAAAACACTCGTTTTGGTAAATCTAACCTCAAATATTTTTATATGAAATTTAAGGGTATTGAAGTAAGGGAATAACTGGAAACTTTTATGGAAAATAGGCCTCTCACACGCTCTCACGCTCCCCTGGAAGGTGTCTCACGCGCAGCCACTTCCGGCGCGTGTAACTCACGTGTTGCTCCCAGATTTCGGACAGCATTGCGTCATTTTCGTATTTCGGCCATATCTCCCTCGTTTTAACTCCGATTTGACCCTCGTTTGAACCTACACAACTCTCTCTTCCCCCTATATAGAATTATCAAAAGAAATTGGACTTACCTCACATTTTTTTTACTGATTTTGGAAAATTCCGGCAAAGACGTTTAACTCCGACGAGGCTCATTCTCTGTCACTTTCTTCCTGCCTCCTTGCCGAACTTCCTTCTCTCTCTCTACAGTAAGCTTCTCCTCTTAGAGTGCCTCAACTCTCAAAGCTCTCTTGAATGGTTTGAGAACAATCCATGGTGCCTATTTATAGAATTCTTTAACCAATCACATTATGCCACTTGTCACAACCTTAGCCATGGACTCCAAATACTCAAACCTATAATTAAATGGCCTTTGAAATCCAAAGCTAGAATGGATTTGATTTTTGGAATCCAAGCTAATTCCCCAAATTTCTTTCAAATGACACTTTGGCCCTTATTTCAAGTTCTCAAACTTTAATATTTTACCACATAAGCTCCTAATTTCATCCTTATTTCGTTTGGATAATTCTCTAATTACAATTACACCCTCAAACATCAAATTTATTGAGATACTTAAAATCTCAAAATTACTCAATATATATGATTTTTTTGAAGGCCCTTACCATCATTCAGCTATTTTAGGCTACAACTTAGCTTAATCGAAAAACCGTCTCTAATTTAATTTCTTTCTGCGCAATAAGTCTCACCTCGAGACGCTCGTTAAAATTTTACCTTTGCCCTTAAGTATCTAAGCTCTAGGGCACTCCCTGCGACTGATTCGGTCACTTGTTACCATTTCAAACATATTTTTCGGTATTTTAAACTCACTTAAAATACGCAGCAATTTCACGAAAATAAAGGGTGTTATATGGCTCTTGGTTTAGTGTATTTAATATTACACACCTTACGAAATGTTAGCAATTGGCTCCAAATTAGTTGTTTCAAACCTTGCCTTTGGTGATATAAAAAGGTTGGAGCAATGGTAAGTATAGTTAGGTACCCTTAAGAGCATGAGTTGATTTTTAAAATGAGTCAAAGTCAACATAAAGATATGGTAAGTTAAAAGTTGGTAAGTAATCGAAAGTGTTGTTCTTTTCGAGAGACATGTTATGGTTTGAGAAAGTATATGAATAAGCTGTTATAAAAGGAGACGTGAGTTTCTAGTAAGGAAATTTTATTTGGCTTGTAAGACAGTAGGCTAAGCTATTAAAGATATTCTAGGTATTGCTAAGAATCAAAGGTTGTTCAAATAAGGTTTTCATTGAGGAAGTAGTGTGGAAAGTAGATCGCCTAAGAAGAAACGAGATTAAATCTACCACAACAATTGGGGGTAATAGGGATCTTGTTTAACTCAATAGAGAAATTGTATCTCATGTGGAGGAATATGGAAAGCACCGCTTAATTGAAATAAAGCATTTAGCGATATTAGGTTGAGGTGCCACAAATGACGGACATGTATAAATATGGAAAGTTGTCAATAAATTGAAACAACACAAGAGTTCTATGCTGAGCTAAATTGATCTGATTGATGGATAGTGTTTGGAAGAGAAATAGTAGCATGCCAGGATGTTAGCTTTGGAAGAGAAATAGTAGCATGCCAGGATGTTAGCTACATCAACTAAGTCCAATGTTATCAATTTCTCTGCAATCATAGTAGTCAAGATAGTTCAATTTTTGTGATCATGACGTATGAATTAGCATAAGAGCGGGTTGGGAGATTTAGGAACTAAATAAAATATATTTTGAGAACACGATTAGAAATAATATTGGATTTTACAAATTATTTTGGGAGTTGTGCAACCGCCTGTTTTGAGCTACAATGAGATATTCTGAAAAATAAGAGACGTGTCCGGTAAGCTCAAATCATATAGAGATGTAAGTTATATTGCAACGAATTATGAACTGTATTTAGGACATTTCAATTGGAAGTCATTAGCGATAGTAGTGGTACAATTATCACGGACCAAATTTCGAGGACCAAATTTATTTGAGGGGGTGGAGAATGTAATACCCAAGAATGATTTGAGGCTATAGATGGTATTTGATAAATGATACAAGTGGAATTATCGAAATAATAAGCCTTTAGGGTACACTAACGCTGCTTTAGATAATCGAATCAGTCGGAGGGAGTACCCCGAACCCTAGATAGCCAAGGAAAATGGTACATATCGACAAGTGATTTGAATTATGATTTTTAGTGATGAAAGAAGTGGGATCGAGAACAGTTTTCGGTACAACTGTCGACCAGACTGAGAAAACTGAATCGACGTAAGAAACGTTTGGAAAGTCAATGGAGCGTGTCAAGGACTAATAATTTATGTATAGAACAAACCTTAAGTAATTTCGGGTTGAATCGAATGGATTTAAGGTCAAATCGACAAGCCGGGCCTAAGTGTAATTTTCTAATTTTACTTGAGAGAGGTCAAAACGACAATTTTTTGAAAGTTTCAAGGACCAAATGAAGAGAACAAGACTTGTGGGCCTTAATGGTATAGTTGGAAAGATCAGGGGTATCATGCAAAGGGCAGAAATGGTATTGGAAATTAATTAGGGGTGAAAGTGTAAAAAACAAAAACTCAAGTGTGAACACAAAAGTCAGCCGCCACAATCCATCTCACGTGGCTGTCGTTTCCAGTGATCGAACGGCCGAGGGAGTGCTGGCGGAGGTGTTATACTGTGTGGGCTAGCTTGGGGGCCAAGCCATGGCCAGTGATTGGTTGAGAGGCGGCCGAAAATTGCTATAAAAGGGGGGGTCGAGGGTTTTTAATTTTTGGAAAGCAAATTACTCATGTTTTGGTGTGAATCGAAGAGAGTGGATAGAGGGCTTTTCATCCTTGCATCAAGGCGAGTGATTCTGGAGAATTTCATGAGCTTTGGTGTGCATTTGGAGGCTGTTCGAAGCCTGATCGAAAAACCCTAGGCGGTCCACCACCGCAACCTGTAACAGCCCGTTGGGGCCTCTTTTCGGTGGCCTTTCGGCTAGAAAATGGTGTGGTTGGGATCGACATAGTGAGGGGTTGAAGAGGGTGTGTTCAAATCGGTCATCAGATGAGGTGTCGTCGGCTGGAAATCGGAAAAGAAAGTGATGCGTGAGCCGCACACGCCACACTTCACGCGCACTCACGCATTGAGCGCGTGATAGAGGAAAAATCAGTAATTTATTTTCCATTATTTTTCTTAATTTATTTTAGGAATTATCATGTGGAAAAATTGGGAAAAATGCTTGAGGAAATAACTATTTTGGAATTATCGAGGTGAAAAATGGGAGAAAATAGAGAAAATTATGAAAAAATTGAGAAAAATGGATTTTAATGCTTCCTTAATTAAATATGGTGTTATTATAGTTCGAGGTTGACTGCAAGTTCAAGTGTTTGTGATATGGCACGCAAATCGAGGTCGTGCATGAGGATCGAGGCGATCCAAATACGTTCAGGTGAGCGGTTTGACTCTAGTTTTACCCTTATCTTGAAAATATGTTAAAATGTGTGTAGTGGGTTCAGGTGGGCGATGTTACCCTCCCGAACCTAGGTTACACGCAATTGGACCAATTCTAGTGAGTGATTTTTACCCTCCAGAACTTGAGTTGTTTTGCAAAGACATTTTACTTATGTATTTGTGGCATCATTTGCATATTGAACATATGGTATATTGCATCAACTGTTTTTACTTGCAAAAGAGTCAGTGCATGGTGTGTGATTTTCATATCATCAGGGTATTGATATTCGTGTCAGTGTTGTGTCTGTATGGGACGGGATGGGGTCTGCTTGAGAATGGGACAAGGTTAACCCAGGTGAACGAGTGACACGGTAGGGCACTCGAGGATTAAGTATGTCTCAACAAAGTCAACCCCAACGGTGTGTGGAATGATGTTTTCCACGGGAGGTTGAGTATGTCAGGGAGATTTCTCAAGTTAGACGTGTTTGCATGTTGTCGTTTGTCTGTATAAGCCATGCTCTTGTGTCTTTCATGCATTGTATAAACTGTTTCATACCGTCACTTAGATGTTTTATCATCTAACCTGGGCTATGCCCCTGGAACATGTCATGTTCTAGCCAGGAATTGCTGCAAAGGCAAGGACATGGCCGGTTGAAGGCCACTGGTGCTTAGCCTGATAGACGTTGTAACGTTTGGAGGCTTTAGTATGTATTTCGGTTGTATATGAACAATTGTATGGTAGCAATGTCATCATTTGGTCTGTATTACGTATTTTGTTATGGAAATACTTTGTAAGAACTACGGTGTTTTGATGTTAATGTATCTACTGCGTTGTATTATGTCTCGTTTAGTTTAAGATTATTGATCTTGATAGTTAAACGGGCAAAGCTGGGGTTCTCGAGGTTTGTATCCGCATGTGAAGATTGTTCTTGATACACCGCGCATGTTAAACTTGGAAAAAAAAAAAAGAAATCCCGGCAATACCCTTATAGTGACATGCCAGGCGAGACGGGGTGTTACACAACAACTATTAAGAATTCTGTAACGGGTCAATTCAGTGTACTTATTGTTATAATAAGCACACACATACATGCACTAGTGTCCACACACCAATGTCCATGAAACAAGACATTCTCTTGATTGAGCATGCATCATATGTGCTAGTCTATCCGAGTTATTAGTGTCCAATCCTAATAACTCTATGACTCGGAACATTTAAGATCAAGGCTTGCAATAATAATGACAACCAATAATGACAAATAAAAACATAATGCCTTGCAATAACAATTGATTGAAGATAAAGAATCACAAAGTAAAGTAAGATCAATTACATAAAAATATAATTGGCTTGTGGGTGTAATATCCTTGATAAGTCATGATAAAATTATCGATTAAGGGAATAATGGTATATGAAAATTTTCAAAATTTCCCTTGAACCAAAGAGAAGGCACATAATATATATGATGCCTTAGAAGGGGCAAAACGGTAATTTGGAGTTTCGTCCCATAAAAAGATAAATTATTTTTTGGAGAAATTATTTATATCGGAGAATTGATTTTGGAGAATTTAATTCTTGATTAAGTGTATGGATAATTAGGAAATTAAAATGGAAGTCAAGTATGGTTAGATTTGTGACACTTGGCAAGATCTCATGGAATGAGATTTAAATTAATTTGGGAATAATAAATTTTTTGATTAAGTGTAATGGGACACTTGGCATGATCTTGTGAAGCAAGAGGGGGATTTAAAGAAATGCAAAAAGAAAATAGTCTCTCAAGCATTAAATGAGAGCCATTATGGAGAGAATTAAAAGAAATTCCATATTAAATGGAAATTAGCCATGCATTTATGTGGGAAAATTGTGGATTTAATTAAATGCCAAAGTAAATGGAATTATGTCTTTCAAGAGCAATTTAAATTAAATCAAAAAGAAAAGATATTAGTCTCCATTAAATGCTTGAAAAGTTATGGATTTAAATTAAATGAAAAATGGAGAAATTAGTCAATCTTGAAATTAGTCATTATTTATTAATTTTGAAAATAGGAGAATTATGGGAATTAGAGATTGATCCAATGGTTGAGGATTTAATCTCCAAAGAAAATCAAAGGATGAGATTTAAAGAGATTAAGTCTCTTGGATTGTGTTTCTTTAGAGACTAGAGATGAGTTCTCTTAAAATCAATAGCTAAGATGTAATCTTGAGTTTTGGCATGGATTGAGAAGAAAAGCTCTATAAATAGAGAGTTGAGAATTTAGTTCAAGGTTTTTCCCACAAGTGAAGAGAAAGAAAGCAAGAAGAGCTAAGGTTAGGAAAAGGAAGAAGAAAAGCAAGCAAGAGGTAAGCCTTATTTTCCTCTCATGAAGTAGCCTTTCATTTTTGTGTATAAGAGCTAAGGTGGTGTTCTTTCTTTTAAGGTGATTAAAAGCCAAAGAGAGAGTCTTAGCAAGTGGAAGTATTGAAGTTTCAAGGATAAAAAGGTAAGAGATAACCCCAAGTGGCGGGGTTTTGCTTACATTTGTACATGTTTTGAATGAGTTACATGTAATGGTCTTTTTGCATGTTTTGTGTTCTATTGGACCTATAGTCATAAGGAGGACTAGTGATGAGAGAGGGGTTGGTTGGTGCCTTAACCTAAGTGGTTATGAGGGCATGGAGGATTACCCTTAATATGCATTGTATTTGCATTACATATTTATATTCTCATGTTACATTTACATTTGCATAGCACCCTTACTGAGCTTTGGCTGATAAGGTCATTTGACCTCGATGTAGGTGGAGAATCATCTAAGGGAAAAGGAGTTTTGCAAGGTTGAAGGTAATAGAGCAAGGGAAGTGCATGTGTAGTTGTATGTATTTGTGGGTTTAGTGGTTAATGTTGTATTTATTTTGTTAAATATGAAATGAATGCTTAATGTGAGTGAAAGGTGGCAAACTGGACTGTTTTGGAAGCCATTTGAAGTGAAATAGCATTCTAAAAATTTTGAGTTTAAAAGGAAAAAAAAATATTTTTTTCAAAAAAAAAAAGTGAAGCAGTGTGCTGGTGCCAGGGGCGCACGGCAGGGCGCGGCCGCGCGCGGTGCGCGCTCGCGGTCACAGCTAGCTGCTGCCCGGCCCCCCTTTTGCTGCTGTGATGTTTTTTTTTTATTTTAATTATGTTTTCTGTTTAATTTAATTATTTCTGATATTTTGAGAAATTCTGAAATAAATAATTTTTAAATAAATAAATAAAGGAGTATTTTAGCCTCCAAATTAATTATTAAATTAATATAAATTTGAGGCAATTGCGGGAAAAATTTTCTATATTTCGAGAAATTAAATAAGGGAGTATTTCCTTAAATTTTGAAATTTGATGAGGATGCCTTGAGGTTTGAATTTCAAAAAATAAATAAATAAATAAATTTCCTAAGGGTTGGCAAATTATGGTATTTTGAAATAATTAAAGGGAGAAATCAATGGAGATTTGATAAGGAAAATTTTATTAAAAATTTTCCCAAAGAAAGATTTATCCAAATATGTTCCAAAGGAATTGGAGGTGAGATAAATGGGTAAATGGTTGGGGCAAAAAAAAGAAAAATTATTTTCTTATAATTAAGGCTTTATGCCATAATTTATTTGAAGCAAGCGATGTAGTTTATTTCTTTCGGGTTTACTTTCACGGGGTCGTTTCGTTATTTCCCGAATCCTTGAGTGGAGCGAAGAGAGGGCAAAGCCTAGTTCCCACCTAGGTCATTTCTCATTGAAACGTAGCCATCTCTTCATTTTTGCCCTAGCGTGTGAATAATAAGTTGATTATTCATGAGTAAAACCCATAGAGCGGGGCGTTACAGTGGGGCATAACTCTAACAGCATCCTCACCCTCCAAGAAAAGCGCCTTCGAATCTCGAGGCCACGCGCAGCCCAGATTGACATGTAAAGAATATTGCCTCGCCTACTCATCTCAGTCCGACCTCAAAATGAGTCAGAGTCGTCACCCCAGCAAAAACAAAATCGGCTCAACTGACCGTCTCCGTCCCACCTAATCTGACTCTCCAAAACTGCTGCACAGAACAAAAATTGCTCAGGCTCCCCTCTTCTAGCTCCAACACTAGTCTTCCTTCTAGACTTAACCTTGGCCCAACGCTAGCCTGTCGCGGCCTCATTACGACTATCACTGGATATCCGTGCTGTTGCCTCAGACCCCATCCTTATTTATGGCGAATCCTATCCACATTAATGAGGGTCTCGTCGCTACCATGCTGGCCTGGGAACCTCCATCGACGCCAGATAGCCAATCTTATCACCTGCAAACGCATGTCTCATGCATGTAGGGGGACATCTCCTCCTTCTATATCAACCAGCTCTCTTCAAAGCCGAGATATGTTCTCATATCTGACCTACTGATACACTGCCTCATTTTACTCTCTTACTCACTCGACTATTGGAGTGCTTGCAGGTGCCAACCGCCCCCCGGACGGACCTGTCGCTAGAGCCTGCGCCCCACCTCCGATTGTCCCCTTTTGGTCAGGAAGGAACATATATATATATATATATATGTATATGTATGCATATGTTTAGCACACACGCACCCATTGTATATTGTCACGGGCATAATTTATCTATTTAAATGATTTCGAATATGTCCGAATTTATGAGAATTCATATCAAAATTTTCTTTGCATTTTCTGCTAAATAGTCATTAGAATATGGCCAATAAATTAAATGCCACTATGTGTAAAGATCAATGGAGTTCATGTGCTTGATGTGATCCTTTTAGTTACATGGAAACTCTAATCATAAATTTGAGACTTTTTATGGAGATGTCCTTGTCATCAATACGTGGTATTAAACCATGTGAATACTTATTTATGCATTTGAGAGCACGACATCAAGGTTGGTAACCTTGCATGATTTCATAAATGGCATGTCAAAATATGATATAAAAACACTACAAGAAAACAACAATTTAGAGACGAATTTTTGAGACGGATTTTTTCCGTCTCAAATTTGAGATGGATTAGAGATTGATTTTGAGACGAATTATTTTGAGATGAAAAAAAATCTATCTCTAACTTGAGACGAATTATTTTGAGATGAAAAAAAATCTGTCTCTAACTTGAGACGAATTTTAGACAAAAAAAATTATCTCAAATTAGAGACGGATTAATTTTTGTCTCTAATTTGAGACGAATTAAATCTATCTCTAAATCCGTCTCTAATTTGAGACGGATTTAGACACAGATTTAATTCATCTCAAATTAGAGACTGATTTTTTCCCTCTCTAAATTAGAGATGGATTTAGAGAGGAGAAAAATTCGTCTTTAATTAAAAATATATAAAAATATGTTAAGTGACAAAATAAAAAAAATACTACAAAACTAAAAAACTCCAATATATATAACAAATTTAATACATATATTAAGATTAACAATATATTAAGTTAAAATAAATATAAATAAAAAAATAAATAATTGATATAAATATATTAAGTTAAAATGAACCCAAAATATTAATTTATATTTATGTGTATAAAAAATAAAAATATATGAACTATGCAATAGTTAACTATCAGTAATATTTATTAAATGTAAAAAAAAACTTACCTTTTAATATAAAAAACTCAATAAATAAAGTAATTGTTTAAAAGATAATTTGTATATATTTTACATATAAAATAAATAATTTATTGTTAATAATATTTAAACTTAAAACTATTTCTAACATAGATTTAATAGTTAATGATAATTTTTTTTAAATTCTACATAAGTATTTATTTAGCATATATTAATTAATATTTGTCATTTCACTCAATAACTTTGAGTTTTGACATAATTAATTAATTATTTACTTAAAAATATGAAATACTAGCTTTCTTTTTTTTCTTGTCAACTATAGTTTAGTAGCACTTCACATACATATGTTTCTATTTCCAAATTGCATGCATATGTTTCTATTTTTAAACTACATGCATATGTTTTTAGTATTTATGTAGCGCACCATTCTCTGAGCGCGTATAATTCAGGATAATTTTGTGATAATAATTTTTTTTTATACTACTAAAACTAAGTCATGTCATTCCTCATATCCATCCCAAAATTTTTGTACATTTATCTCGAAAGATAATCATCATAAACATTAAATACGGAAGCTATAATTGAAACCTCAAACATACCTCAAACACTAATAATATTACATGATCGTCTCAACATAATTAATAATACAAGATTATCCGTCATCATAACATAAGTCTTCCAAACATAACTTGCAACATAATATAAGTTTTTCAACATAACTTTAAACATAACATAAGTTTTTCAACATGACTTGAAAATATAACATAACATAACTGATACATAATAGGATCCTCATACGGAAACTAAATGCGGAAAACATCTTATTTGCACCCGCAGTGCCTTGAATAGATTACTCTTCATTCCACTTCAGTGCCTTTGTTGAAACCCGATCTGGAATGTTTGAATGTTTCGAGGGCAAGTCCCACATTAGATGATGAATCATCTAAGTAAGAGTACATTATAAAATGCATATGTATGTATGCAATGCACATAACATCATAACTCTCATGTTTAGGTCGACTGCACCTTAAGATTACTCGTCATTTTTCCAGTCTCCCTGCCAGACCGGGGTGTATGAGTGCACTCTTGGCAAAGTAACGGAGCCAATACCTAATCTCAAACCCATGCAACGTATGATCGTGAATCTTATCATGCTCATATGCATATTTCATAAATCAAACATGTAAATGCAATCTATATAACATACTCACAACAAGGCATGACAACATGATATGATCATAAAACTAAATCCAGTTGGAAAGTACCACTTACCTTCTCAAGCTTATCGGGCTACCTCAATACTCACACGCTTGCCATAAAATATGTGCATCGTCTTGATTTGCTTGTCAACCTCAAAATTCGCACAAGTCACTTCAACTTAAATCTCAAAGCATCATAATCTTCATATTTATTTAAATAAGTATTAAAACTTATTTTTCCATAATTTCTTGCATTTCCTTTCTATTTTCTTCCATTTTTCCTTCTAAAAATTCAAATAAATGCCTTCGGCTCTATTTTCTCCAATCTTTTTCCATAAAAATTCATTAAAATCTAATGACATCAAAAGAAAATTATTGGACTTACCTCAAACCCTTGTTTGCACGTAAAACGAGAGTTTGAGGTAATCGAAAATATAAATTTAAACCTTAAACCCTGGTGGTTGTTGTCGGCCATGACTTGACCCAAAGGCATCTCCAAGCATTGCTCGTGGGTTCCCCATGGCCAATTTGGCGGATGGAATGGGTTGGTCAGCCATTGTTGTTTATAAGTTTTCTTGAAATTACACTTTGACCCCTCAAACTTTGATTTTTCAGTTTGGCCCTTTTCACTTAGCCCCTTAACTATCCAATTAGTAGAACAAACACATATATTTAATTATTATTCATAATAATATGAATAGTGTACTTAAGAAATAAATTTAAAAAATTGTAATTTTCAAATAAGCCTATAAATAAGTTATAAGTTTATAAATAAATAATATATCAATATATAATATTTTAAATATGTTACTTTTAACATATAAAAATATTAATAATATTATAAATACAAATAATAAACCATCAAATTCAATTTTTATAATTTAAAAATATTTATTTAGTTTTAATTTATTTATAAATACAAATAATAAACCATCAAATTTTATTTCTTATAAAACATGAAAGGGAAAATGTGTGCATATGAATATTTTTTTTAATTTTATTATAGTGTTTTTATATAAATTTTTGATATTTAACAAAATATTAATAAAATAATAAAATATTTTCATAAATTAAAATATGTATTAAATTATGAAATGTCCCCCCCCCGGCGGCGAAATTTTTTTTCCTCCCATGCCCCATTCCCCTCCCCTACAAGCCTATCACCCTCACCTTCTCCTGATATTCTCAAAATAATAAAATATTTTTTAATATAAATTATGTATTAATATTTTGTTAAATTTTTAAAATATAATATTTCTAATATTTTTTTTTACAAAAAACACTTTAAAAAATCAAATTTAATTAATAATTAATTAATTAAAAAAATAAAAAAGCCTACAACCTGCAAACCCATCTCCTTTTCTCTCCTGTTTCCCATGCAACCCCCTGCAAATGCATCCCTCCCCCTGTAAATCTTGAAATCCCCTCCCTCTCCCCAAAAAATTTTCCATTTCCCTCCCTCCTACAAACCCATCCCATTTTCCCATCTCCCTTGCCAAGCCTGCATCTCAGTGCCCCTCTCTGTGTCCCTCACTACTCGTCATAGGCGCCATCGCCGCCATCGCCATTTGACAGCAATAGGACAACTTAAATTTATGGTGGTGGCAATTGACTACTTCACAAAATGGATTGAAACGGAGCCCCTGGCCACAATCATCGCTGAAAGGATTTGCAGGTTCATCTGGAGGAATATCGTTTGTCGATATGGTCTCCCTGGGGTGCTAAGCTTGGAAAACGACACTTAATTCACTAACGACAGACTCCAAGACTTCTACCAAGAAGTCAGTATCTGCCAGATCTTTACCTCAGTCGAGCACCCTCAGACCAACGGTCAAGCTAAGGCCTCCAATAAGGTCATACTGGCAGGATTAAAGAAACGACTCGACAGCGCGAAAGGAGCTTGGTCGGACGACCTCCCCATAGTCTTGTAGTCATACCACACTACCGCTCAAACCTCGACCAAGGAAACTCCTTTTCGACTTACTTATGGGTTAAAAGCTATGATCCCTGTCGAGATTGAGGAACCCAGTCCCAGGTTATAATACTTCCAAGAGGACACCAACAGTACAGAACAGTGGGCTGACCTCGACCTCATCCAGGAAATCCGAGACCAGGCCCAAATTCGTAAACAGGCCGCAAAGCAAAAAACAGCTCGAAAATATAACAAAAGAGTTCGGTCTAGACAATTTGAAGAGGGAGACTTAATCCTAAGGAAAATCGAAGGCCCAAGGAAATAACCATCACAAGGGAAACTGGGTGCCAACTGGGAAGGTCCTTATCTAATCACCAATAACCTTGGCGCAAAAGCTTACCACTTAACCAAACTCTCAGGAAGGCCCTTGACCAAGTCATAGAATCCAGCCAGCCTGTTGGAGATATTACAACTAAACTGTTGTCTTCTTGTAAATCATTCAGTTAATATGTACTCGTATATCACCTATCAAAATCTTCATATGGGTCCAGAACCTAAAAGTTTCTTTTCTTATAGTAGGACTCGAGTTACCTCGGTCTGCCGCCTTTAGCCTTGAGTTACATAAGCCTGCCAACAACAAGTCTTTCTATCAAACAAGCCCAGCGGACCTCGACTTACCTCGGTTTGTCACCTTTGGCCTCGAGTTACCTCAGCCTATCTACAACAAAGCTTTGTATCCAATAAGGCCAGGTGGACCTCGAGTTACCTCGGTCTGCCGCCTTTGGCCTCGAGTTATCTCGACCTATCTATAACAAAGTTTTGTATCAAACAAACCCCGACGGACCTCGAGTTACCTTGACCTACTGTAACACCCGGTGTAACCGATGTTAAGAGAATAAGAATGGAAGTGTGAAATTTCCAAAAATACCCTTGAGGAGGTGATGAATCCTTGAGATTGAGGGTGCCCTATGAGAGGGGTAATTTGATAATTTGGATAGTGAAATCCAATAAAAAGGTATTTAGATAAATTGGAGATAATTCCTATGTGGAATTAGGTGAGCAAGTGAATAAAAATCCCAAATTGGTATTTATGTGGAGATATATGGGATTGATAAATTCACATAGTATATTTTGGGAATTTTGGAATTTATTCCATAGAGAAAATTAATTATGGAAAATAGGGAAAATGGAGAATATGAAATTATTGGAGGAAATAATAATTTTTCCCTAACTTGGTGAATAAATGTGGTAATGCCACATGGATGGTGGAGATGAGAACTTGGAAGCCAAGGTTAGTGTCATGTTGTGACACTTGGCATTTTGTGGTTCAAGTATAATTGGGGTGATTTAATTAAATGCAAAATAAATGATAATTGGTCTTTCAAGCATTTAATGAGAGGCAAGATTATATGAATTAAAGAAAATCCAAAAGAAAATGGTAAATGGTCACCACTAATGTTTGGAAAATATGGAGATTTTATTAAGTGAGAAAGAAAGCATTTATGTCTTTCAAGTGGTCTCTCATGTGATGGTGGAAATTGATCCCATTAAATTAAATGGGAAAGAAATTAATTATGTCTCTCAAGTGTGATGGTTGGAAAATAGTCAAAATAAATTAATTGGAAATAAAAAGAAATTTCCAAGTGATCCAATGGTTGTGCTTAAGTCTTGAAAGGCAAAATAATCCAATGGATGAGATTAATCAAGATAAAGAGCATGGATTGTGAAATGGATGGTTGAGATTAAGTCTCCCTTAAGCACATGGATTGTACTTTTAATGAATGGTGGAGATCCATTCTTGAAATTGGAAAACGGTAGTATATAAGGGCAAGTATGGAAGACTTGTTTTCCCTTTGGCCATTTGAATGAAAGAGAGAGAAGATGAAAGAAAAGAAAGAAGAAATGAAAAGAAAGGAAGAAGAAGAAGAAGAAGAGAAAAGAATCAAGGTTAGTGCATTCTTCTTCTCTTTAATTAGTGTTCTTGTATGCAAAGTGAGTGAATCTTTGTTTGAATGTCATGTTAGATGGGAGAAATTGAAGGTGAAAGCTCTCTTGAAATGAAGATTTAAACATTCAAGAAGAGGTAAGGGATGGTCCCATGGGAGGGTGGCCTTGCAATGGGTTGTAAATATGTTTCATAAATGTATATGTTGCATTTGGCATGTCTTTTATGTTCATGAGACTTATGGCCATAGGTTAGTTTGGGAACATGTTTGAAATGAGGGGTGGATGCCTCAACCTTGGAGGGTTGTGAGGGCAAAGAAACCTAACCATACTTGCATGCATTTGGCATCATATAATCTTGTTATGTTCATATTTATTTGGCATTACACCCTTATTGAGCTTAATAGCTCATGAGGTTTTTACCCTCACATGTAGGTTGTGAAAGTATGGTAAAGTAAAGGAAATGGTGGAATGGCATGTGGAAGCATGGGAAGAAGATTCAAGTGTATATTATGGCTTATGGAAGCTTTTGTGTTTGATTTATGTAATGTAAATTTGTTGTTAGTTGAAGTGTATGTTGTATTTATACAATGAGATAGTGGCTTATGGCATGTTGGTGCCTAGGTTGAGTGAGGTCTTATTTTGGTGTGTATGGTGGGAAGCGTTAAGAAGTTAAATCATATGATTTGGTTGGAAAAATAGTGGGTGTTTGATGTATGTTATGGAAGCATCAAGAATATTGTTTAAGCCTTATTTATGGAGAAATAAAGGCAAATTTGAAGGAAAGTGAGGTATTTTATTTATTTTAAATTTCTAGAAATTTTTAAGTTTTAAAGGCTTGAGAAAAAAAAATGAAAAATGAATGAAGTTGCAGCAGTGGCTGCAGCAGGGGGAAGGCAGCAGTAGGGGCAGCCAGCAGCAGCCCCGCGGCACAAGCCGGGCAGGCGGGCGCGCGGCCGCGGGGCCTTGACGAGGCCCCGGGCGTGCCAGCGAGCCCCGCCAGCCATTTTTTAAAAAAAAAAAATTGGAAATTTTGGGGTTTTGGGGCATTTCAAAATTGATTTTGGGCCCCGGAGTAATTTTCAAAAATAAAGGGATTTTTTGGGTATTTTAGAGAATAATTTCGAAATTTTGGAAATTTGAAAAAGATGAGTTTTTTCCTCCAAAATTGGTGATCCATCAATGGATTGATTTTAATGGTGACTTATATGGAGTCCAGTAAAATTCTTGGTCGGAAAAGAATTTAAAATAATTGAGAATATGGCGTTTGGGCGTCTGAATGAGATTTTTTTTTTAGCCAATGCGGTGTGGTTAAAGCCCAATTCCGCTTGTGAATCCTGGGGATGAGGGCAGGGAAGGGCGAGCCTAGTGCCCACCTACGGCGTTTCATCTTGAAACACGGTCTACCCTTCACCTAAGACCGAGCAGGTGGACAATTTGGGTAATTGTTCACGACTAACACCCATAAGTGGGAGCGGGGCGTTACACCTATCGCCTTTGGCTTATCTACAATAAAGCTTTGTATCAAACAAGGCCCGGCAAACCTTGAGTTACCTCGGTCTACTACCTTTGACCTCGAGTTACCTTGGCTTATCTATAACAAAGCTTTGTATCAAACAAGCCTTGTCGGACCTTGAGTTACCTCAGTTTTCCGCATTTGGCCTTGAGTTACCTCGGCCTATCTACAACAAAGTTTTGTATCAAACAAGCCGGCACTTCCTTCGAGCTACCTCGAGTTGGCCCGGTCTATTTCGTAAAGTCACCCCAGCACTTTCCTCTCAGTCACTTAAACCGGCATGAAGCTTATTAAGATAAAGCAGGTTGCAATCTTTGTCGGCCCAACTAAAGCCCACCACGGAATAGGCAGACATGGCAACTCTAAAATCGTTCGATACTCTCAGCCACTTAATCAATCAAACTTTGCAGCAAACAAAGTGAAGAAAAAGTATAAGGTACCCACATTCGAGAAAACTCTCATTTCATTACTCTATTTTATTACAAAGTATGACCACAATACAAAACTTTATTACACTTTTGACAGTCCACAAAAATACAACCGAACCTATTTAAAATTCTATCCTAACCAAGCTTTAGCATAACAAGTCCAATGCAACTAACCAATATTTAGCACAGCAAAGCCGACTCTATTGTCAAATACCGTCCTCCATAGAGCCCTTAGCAGCTTCTCAGCAAGGATCTCCAGAAAATCGATGACAACATAATGGCCGCCCTTGACCAAACATCCACTGGGCCCCTCCCCCATCTTCTTACAGGCCACATCTTAGTGATGCGGATCCACGCAAGCGAAGGCAGGCGCAACCTCAAGGGGAGGTCCAGTAAATGCTACAACACCAGGGATGACAGGAAAGCAGAGGCGACGGAGGGAAAGCTCCTCAAGGCTAAGGAATAAGCCCGCCCTCATACCGCGACCACCACGGGTTACCAACCCATATACCGCGAACACGACGAGCCACAAGTCATGGCTAACTATAGCCATCGACACATCACCTTAATCGACTACATCATCGCCAGAAATAATGTTGTACGCCAGTAGAGTCTTGACTCAACTTGACATCATCAACTATCTGGCCCCAAGATACCTAACTAAAAGGATGATGTGAAGCATTGAGTAGAGGATACGCGGGAAACAAAGGAAATAACCCCTTTTTTATTGGCATAGTAAGGAACAACGAGCATCGTCCACCCCACTTATGATAACACTGCTCATTAATGCCCTGCATTCATTGGTAGGCGAGCCGCCATCAAAATAAAGCCACAAACCCAAGAAGTTAATACCCCGCCCTAAGAAACCGGCACACCTCCTAGGGAAGGGCCCCTGGAAAGCGACGTGTTCTGCATCACTACGCAATTATCTCACCCTTTTAGGTCACATGCCTCGATCCTGTATCATATACGTTCTCGCGACACCATGCCCGATCCCGGACCCATGGCAACAATAAGGAAAAGTAAGGCGAAAGAGGTAAAAGGTAAGCTGAGCCATATATGACAGTATCTCTTTTATTCAAATAATGCCAAGGTTACAACGACAATCTGTCCAATGCTAAAAAAAATAAGAAAAAAGATTGCCCTAAAGACCAATGGCAGGTTAATCCGACCAAGGTGAATCGAGATCCCCACTCTACTACTCAATACCTTATTCTACTCATTCAATCCTGTCATCTCCTAAGTCCCCTCCAAAGCTTCATCTCCAATGACTGGGTTCGACTAGCCCAAATCCACAAGTTAACCACCCACTACCTCCTTAGAAGGGTCACACCTATAAAACCTACCCCCAGAAAGAGTAGTGAGGCTTGAGCAAGTGTGGCGTCAAAACCACCCAAATATTGCATAAAAGCCTCCCTCCTTGCATAAGCCTCTAAGTGGACAACTTCTTGGTGGGAAGCGTCTAACTCTGCCTCCAATTCCTTGATCCTTTCATCCCACTCGACCAACTTCTTCCAAGCCTCGTCTCTCTAATCGAACATTCTTAGATATCCGGATGTTACCCTTCCCACCTCCTCATCAGCCGAAACAGCCCTCCCGTAATAGCTGTTGACATCAACCTTAGCCTTAGCCTTTCTTATCTTTGACTCCATGAATACAAAGTAAGTGGCATTGGCAGCTCGCAGTTGTAACGTCTCCACCCATCGATACAGCCCTTCCTCTCCAGGAGAGGCGAGCCTCCTCGATCGGCTTCCACAAGGAGCTAGTGCTAGACAAACTTCCCCGATCGAAAGGCATGGCTCCAAAGACTCCGAGGATCCTGCTCGGTGTCATCGCAACCCCACAAGCTTAGTCACGGAGCATGTGCCAACTCACTATCTGCCCGATCTGAGCCCAATGAGGTTATGGCACCAACTAATGGATTTGAACCTGAGGGGCCCACAGCATGGATGGTCGACCCCAGATCCAAAGAGCCGAACACCTCAGCAACTTAGTCCAATACGTAAGGAGCCTGACTAGAAACAAAAATTCGGTAGCCACTTGGCACCTCTTCTCCTGGAGGGGTACCTCCTTAACCATCGGTAGAGAAGGAGTGCTAGCAACAATGGCGATAATCAGTCGGGCACTCCAAACGATATCCGGATGACTTTTTTCACTGTATGCCTTGCCACTTCTTCCACCGTCAAACCTAGCGCCTTTTCCCCTGAAACATAAGATTCCAATAAAGGTTACCCTAGAAATAGAGCAAAACCCAAATGCGCAGTAATAACATACCCATATACTAGGCCAACGCTTAAGGATCCTCCTCCTAGTTCCACAAGCTTCGCAGATTCCAGTCGAGGAGAAAACTTGAAGGCGTCCGCCAAGGCTTGATCCTCCGAGCTAAGACTCTCATACTCCATCTCTAGAAGGGGATTCGGTTCTGATTGCCAGAATAAAGGGGTATTTCTCCTTACCTTCCTCATCTAGGAAAAAACTAAGCCCCTTACTCTTATTGAAGGATCTGGAAAAGGCCTTCAACACCGATTTCCCCGTATGACTCATCAAAGAAATCCAACCACCCCGATAAGCCCCTTTCCAGTGATAACAGTGGAAGAAGACAGCCTTATTAGGTGTGCAGCTCAGGAACTCAGCTAGTACCTCAAACCTGCAGATGAAGCCCCAATTGTTCGGATGCAACTACGTGGGGGCAACATTCATTGCCTCCAATACCAAACTCTGGAACTCTGTTAGAGGAAGTCACAGTCACAACCGCAACCTCGTGAACAAGACCTCGTACACATACAAGAACCCGGACTCTAGGGTCGAATGGAAAACGCATTCATCCCGACCATAGGGAAGGCAAACGAACTTCTTTCCCCTTCTTCCATCTTTCTTCCCTCCCTCTCCGCTCCAGGAAATGACCTTCCCTTTCACTGCAGCCAAAGACGAGTCCGTAAAGAACTTCGAGGGGATCCAAGCAACCTCCTCAAGAACCCAGTCATACGAACGAGCGGAGATTGAAGTAGAAATAGCCATCCACAAAGTTGACTAACCGGCTAAGTAGAGCAATCGAACGCCGAAACAAAAATCCCAAGACAGAGTACGGGTTCGTGAACGAAGGCAAGGGATGTGCACGCATCGGGCAGTGAATACAAATAGTCATCACAAGAGGCGCCGAACAGGCAACCAGCAACCAATGAAACCCCACCATGTGCCCCGCAATGAGCATTCTAACAAACCTGCCCCGCCTGGGATGGCAGACTCCTTTTCGTGTCTACAAATGGCGCCTTACACCCTCGACCGGGCGCCTAAATTCTCGAAGCCCATAGGAACCCAGGAAATCAAACAAGGCCGCCAAAATTGAAAGGCCAAAGTTCGGGCGCCAAGCCCCTCAAAGGAGTGGCAGCCCGACCCCATCCCACAAACCAAAACCACAGTCACAATAAGCTAACTAGCACATCAAAGCTGCAAGGACCGAGCAAGGCACACGCGAAAGAAAGATAAGAACAAATCATTCGGAGAAGAAAAGAAACACAATTTGCTATTAACCAAGAAACACTCAACAAGTTACAAGGCAAGCACCAAAAACCTACACTACCATACAAAACTACGGATCGGCTCGACTCCCTTCGAGAGGCTTAAAAACTACGGCTCGGTTGCTATAAGTACAAGAAATGGATATAAGGAAGGCGGCCTAAGAGTGGGGTCGTGCTGGTCACGATGACCAGTGAGATTCAAAGAGCAGCGAGTCTTTTGAGATGACATGGTGGTGTCATCGTCGTGATCAAGGAAAGGAAGTAGTCAGGAAGGTCAAAGATAACCATTGTGCATGGTAAGACCTCGAAGCCGAGTGTGAATGGCCATGAAGGCTGGTGTCTGTGAAATTTGAAATGCAACGACCGTGGGGGAGAAATTCGTTGTTGTCGTGGTGTTGTTCTTGCCGAGGAGGACAAAGGGAACCATTATGCATGGTTTAAATTAGGTGTCTATTGCAAGTTGAGAATGAACCTGGTTTATGATGGTTGGAAGTGTGATACCTCGAGGGTAAGAGGCTCTATTGAGAAATGGTGAGATTTGAAAAGTCCTAATGAAATTGAAGTTGGGCGAGAAAATTTGGCTAGAAGACCGCTACAAGAGTGGGGGTGTAACCATGATAGCTTGTTGTGGTGTGGACCAAAGGCACAAGTCACCCTACAGGTGCAATGCATAAGTGATTGTGCAGATGGTAATAAGCCAATCACTTTGCCACTCACCGTGGGTGATGACGAGGGCCGATTAATGGTTCCGCGACCTTAAGCGCAATGGTAGGATCCTTGACTCGAGGTCGGGTTTAATAGCCAAGGTAAGGCCTAGCATAGGGCATGATTGTGAAAGCTGAATTGGGTGATATGTTGAAGAGGGGTTGCTCAGTGAAGAGTTCCCTGGTATGGGTATGAGACCCTACTAGCATGTGATATCGGCTAGTAAGTATCTTGTGTGCTTAATGCGAAGAACTCCTGGTTGGGAGAAGGTTGTGGCCCGAGCATGGTTAAGCTCGAGGTGAGAATATAATGGTGCGTGCATCGCCAAGCTCGAGTTGGACTCGAGTAATGCACGTATGGAGAAAATGTGTAATTACCTGGCATGGTGTTAAGTATGTCGATTTTGTGTAATTGTATCAATAAATGAGGGTCGGCTGGTCAAGGTAGAAGGCCATGTATAAAATGGTCGAAGTTAGCAAGGTGGGCCAAATGGGTGCTTCCCAGGTAGAGCTAGCACGATAAGTTGATCGGTAATGAGAGGTTGCCATGAGGATCAACTTACGTTATGCATGCGTGTCATTAATGGCGGTATGCCATGGTGGAATGGGTGTCTGAATGTCTTATGGGCACTAGAAGTGACATTGCGGCGAATGATCAGTGCTAAAACGTTGCTGGTTAGACCAACGTAAAATCGTGGCCATGTGTGATTGGCAGTGAGAAACGTTGCCGTGTGTGATCGGCGTAAAATCGTGGTAGACTGATCAGTGATGCAATGTTAGTGAGAGTTGTTCGATCAATGGGAAAATGGGAAGTGGACTGCAAAGTGATGCTCGAGGTAGAGAAAATCCATCCAAAAATGGATAGCGTTGCAGTAAGCGTGATCAGCAACCAATTGTGCAATTTGGCAAGAGGCCAAAGCGGTGTTTGGTTGTTGAATGTCCTCGAGAGTCGGAGGACCAAAAGCCTAAGCTAGACCTCGAGGTAGGTGTAACCCGAGGTAAATGTGAGCAATGGATATGCTATGGGATTCTCAAGCAGGAGAATTTGGCAAGTAGCCCGAGAATGTGATTGTCTTGGGTAGGAGATGATGGTAAAACGAATTTCGAGGACGAAATTCTTTTAAGGGGGGAGGAATGTAACACCCGATGTAACCGGTGTTAAGAGAATAAGAATGGAAGTGTGAAATTTTCAAAAATACCCTTGAGGAGGTGATGAATCCTTGAGATTGAGGGTGCCCTATGAGAGGGGTATTTTGGTAATTTGGATATTAAAATCCAATAAAAATGGTATTTTGATAAATTGGAAATAATTCCTATGTGGAATTTGGTGAGTAAGTGAAAAAAAATCCCAAATTGGTATTTATATGGAGATATATGGGATTAATAAATTCAAAGAGAATTTTGGTAATTTTGGAATTTAATTCCATAAAGGAATTTAATTATGGAAAATAAGGGAAATTGGTGGATATTAAATTATTTGAGAAAATAATTATGTTTTCCCTAAATTGGTGAATAAATGTGAAAATGCCACATGAATGACCAAGATCAAGAATTGGAAGCAAGTTTGTGTCTTAGAGTGACACTTGGCACAATCTTGAAATTTGAGAGAAAGTATATATATATAAGAAATGTGAGAGCATGTATATATATATGTGGATTTATGAGTTGGAGAAGAGATTAAATTAAATGCAAAGGAAATTCTAATTAGTCTTTCAAGTATTTAATATTGAGCATGATTATGGAGAGTTAAATAAATCCAAATGAAATGGGAAATTAGTCACCATTAATGCTTGAAATTATGGTGAATTAAATAAATGCAATGAAAAATGGGAAAATGGTCGCCCATTAATGCTTGAAAAATGGTGGGATTTATTTAAATGGAAAATGAGGAATTTAAGTCTTTCAAGGTTGTCTCTCAAGTGTGATGGTGGAAAATGGTCCCATTAAATTAAATGGGAAAGAAATTATTTATGTCTCTCAAGTGTGATGGTTATGAAAATAGTCTCATTTAAGTAAATGAGAAATAAATGAAAATGCAAGTGATCTAATGGCTTAGATGCATTCTTGAGAAGGAGAATAAATCTAAGGGTGGGGATTTAAAGAGAGTAAATGGCATGGATTGCCAACATATTAAAAGTGTGCTTTCTTTTAATGGTGGAGATGAAGTCTTGTAAAGGCAAAGGTAATCCAATGGATGAGATTTAAAGGAAGGAAATGGCATGGATTGTGTTTCTTCCAAGGGAGATGTATTAAATCCAAAGAGATGGATGGTTGGGATTTTCTCTCAAAAAGCCATTGGAAATCAAAGGCTAAGATCAAGTCTTGAAATTGAGATTTCAAGACAAGAGTAGTATTTAAAGGGAAAGTAAGCCCTTGTCTCAAGTTTTTCCATTTCAAAGAGAGAAATAAAGTGAGAGGAAGGAAGAGTTGTTTTCCAAGGAGAAGAAAAGAGAAGAAAAGAAAGAAAAAGATGGAAGAATCAAAGTAAGTTTATTTCTTCCTTTTCTTTACTTTAATATGTTAGTATGCAAAGTAAGTGGCATGTTGGAATGTCATCCTAGGTGGGAGAAGAGGATGGGGGAGCTCTCTTGAGAAGAGAATTTAAAGCTTCAAAGAGAAGAATGTTAAGGTAAGGGATGGCCCCATGTGGAGGTGGTCTTGCATTGCATTGTAAGTAGGTTGCATAAACCTTTATGTATCTCTTTGCATGCTTTATTTGTTCATGAGACCTATGGCCATGGGGTGGGAAAGAAATGGTGGGTTGATGCCTCAAACCATGTTAGGTTGTGAGGATGGAATAACCTAACCATGTTTGCATGCATTTGCCATTACATATACTTGTTATGCTTGTATTTACTTTGCATATGCACCCTTACTAAGCTTTTGAGCTCATGAGGTTTTATCCTCCCCTTGTAGGTTGTTCTTTTGTCAAAAGAGAAACGAAAAAGTTGCAAGCTTGTGGGTAGAAGCTCATGGTGTTTATTTATTTTTGTTGTAAATTTATGGCTTATGAAAGCCTATGTTGTTGTGTTTGATTTATAAGATGTAAAATTTATTGGGTTGGTAATGGCTTGTTAAAGCCTTAGACTATGGATGTATTTTCTTTGAAGTGTTTGATTTTATTGGAAATGAGGTTATGGCTTATAGCATGTTGAAGCCTAAGTTTGGTGAAGTCTTATTTTTGGGATGTTATGGAAGCATCAAGAGTTGGTTTAAGCCTTAATTATGGAGTAATAGAGGCAAAATTTGAAGAAAAGTGAAGTATATTTATTTAGTTTAAATTTTGAAAAATTTGGGTTTGGAAGCCCAAATAAAAAAAAAAAAAAAAGAATGAAGTTGCAGCATGGTTGCAACAGGGGAGGCTGCAGCAGGGGCAGCAGCAACCCCGCGCACGGGCAGGGCCGCAAGGGCGGCTAGCGCCCCGTGGGGCCCCGCGCGGGCCCCAAGCGTGCCAGCGAGCCCCGCCGGCCAATTTTTTTGAAAAAATTGAAATTTTAGGGCATTTATTAATTGAATTTAGGCCCCGGGGGAATTTTCAAAATAAAGGGATTTTTCGGACATTTTGGAGAATAATGCCGAAATTTTGAAAAATTGAAAATGATGAGTTTTTCCTCCAAATTTGGTGATCCATCAATGGATTGATTTAAATGGTGATTTTTATAGAGCCTGGTAAAATTCTTGGTCGAAAAAGAATATAAAATAATTGAGAAAATGGTGTTTGGGCGTCTGAATGAGATTTTCTTTTTTAGCCAATGCGGTGTGGTTAAAGCCTAATCCCGCTAGTGAATCCTGGGGATGAGGGAAGGGAAGGACGAGCCTAGTTCCCACTTAGGGCGTTTCATCTTGAAACATGGTCTACCCTTCATCTAAGGCTAGGCAGGTGGACAATTTGGGTAATTGTTCACAAGTAACACCTGTAAGTGGGACCGGGGCGTTACATCACCCTAGCAAAAACAAAATAGGCTCAACCGACTGCCTCGATCCCACCTAATCTGACTCTTCAAAACTGCCGCACACAACAAAAATTGCTCAAGCTCCCTCTTCTAGCTCGAACGCTCGTTACTCAAGCATCTGACTTGGGGGGCTGTGGGTTGTTCGGGCCCAATCTCGGCCCTCTACTTAGGCCCAATCTCGGACCAATCTTGTAATGCCCCATTTTCGAGTGTGTCATAAATTGGGACAATTCCGAGATAATAATTTTTTTTCCTTTCAAACTAATACTAAATCACATCATTCCTTGCATTTATCCCAGAATTTTCAATCATTTTATCTCGAAAAAGAATCATTATATACATCAAATGCGGAAGCTAGAATCGAACCTGACATCTTGACATTAATCAGAAATCAATTCTTTACATCACCGTTTCTTGAACTTAATCCTCAATACAAGGCTATTCATCAATAGAACATAAGTTCCTCATCACGACTTAAAATATAACATACGTTCTCAACTAACATTAACCGTAACTAGGGTTATACATCATCATTACTCAAAACGTTCAGATTTCAAAGTAGTAGAACTTAAATACATGGGCTACATTACATACATTCATTTCATCATTCATTTATCGTGTACTTTGCTAAGTGCCATTTCATGCCTCATTGATCCTTATTCCTACTACAATCTCTATCTGGAATGTTTGAATATTTTAGGGACAAAGTCCAAGTTAGATGATGAATCATCTAAGTAAGGGTACAAAAATCATATTTCATGCATGAATGCAAAATGTCTTTTTCCTTTTCATTTCGGTTTGAGTCGATCGTACCTTAATGCTACTCCCTATTTTTACAGCCTCCTTCTTAGGCCGAGGTGTATGGGTGTACCCTTGGAAAAACAGTGGTCCCGACATGTACTCTCAAACCCTTATGCGAATGCATGATCAATAATATCATCGTGTACATATGCCACATTTCATCATAGCATGTAAATGCAATCTACATGACATATTCACATCAAGACATGACAACATAATAAAATCAATTACATAAAATTGGGTTTTGGAAAAACCACTTACAAACCAAGTCTTTTCATAAAACTAAAATTCAGTTGAGAAGTACCACTTACCTCATACGCATCTCATAACATCTTGATTCTTGTGTCAAGCTTCTAACATACTCAATTCGGATCCTCAACATACCTTGGCCATCATATTTATTCAAGAAATCAATATTCTATTTCTTTCCTAATTTCCTTTATTTCTTCCTATTTTTTCTCAATAAATCCGAACTAAATATTCTTCAAATATTTTCTCAAATATTTCTCTATAACAATTCATAAAATAATTTTCCTAATTTACTAGAATTTTTTAGGGAATTTTACTTACCTTACTTTATCCTCTTAGGCTTCCTCAATATGCGCAACATACCTCGATTTTTGTGCACAACCCTGATCCTGGATCCTTGTCTCAATTCTCGCACAACACCTTGCTTCTCGCACACCACATCAATTTTCGTGCACCACCTCAATTTTTGTGCACCACCTCAAAACGCGTACTCGAACAATTTTTCTCACCAAAATCTTTGAAATATTAATAAATCTCCATTTCCTATTTTTATAAAATTTTCTAGCAATTTCTCACATTTTTTCCCATTTTCTTTCCTTTCTTTTCTTTTCTTTCTTTTTCTTTCTTCTTTATTTTCTTTTTGCTTCCTGTTCACCTTCTTCTTCCTACAACTCTCCCATGCAAACAGCAACTCCCTCGGCCATGCCCAACTGCTTTCAACACTTGTAGCTCTGCCACCAGCCACCGTCAATCGCCCCAGCTCCACCACGCACCACCGCCTCCACCGTAGTCGGCCTCCCCTGCGCACGAACAGTGCGCCTCCTGCGCGCATGGCAGCTGGCCATTGCCAAGGCCTTCAGCTGCTTTCGGCTGCATTGCCATCGCCCTTGGTCGCTTCACCGGCCATCGCTGCTCGCAGAGCCTTTCATCACTGCTCGCAGCGCCTCTCACCTCCTTAACCAACTCTGCTCAGCCTTCCTCGCAAGACATCCATGGTGGCTGCAACTTCATCTTCGACCATGGCAGCTTCCAGCGCTGCCTCCAGCCATCACCTCATGATCGGTCAGTTGCTGGCCTCTCTCTCATGCAACTCTCATTGCTCTCGGCCATAACTTCTCACGAGCCCTCCTCTGTGTGTGTGTGTGCGCGCGTGTTTGTATGTGTGTGTTCAAATTTCAAGAAATGGCCACTGCTTCCGTTCTTTCTTCATTTCTTATCTCCATTTGGCCAATACATCTCTCCTTTCTCACGACATCCTTCTCAAATTTCTAGGCCAATTCCACAGTTACTGAGCTTACCCCCCATGCCTTCCAACATGCTGCAGAATACCCCCCTCACGCACATAGACAGCCCTCTCAAAGCCCTCCACGCGTGCATATGAATTGCACATTAATCTGAAAATTCCCAGGCCCCTCACGCGCACACGCATACTTTCATATATAATATATATATTACACCATTGGTCCCCATAATTCCACTTCATTACACTTGGAAATTTCCTAAGGTGCAAACACACCCCCCAATGCCATAATTATTTATCATTAAGCCACTTAAAACACTGATTTCTCCAAAATTAATAATTGATAATTACTCAATCAAGACCAATTTTGCCCCGGTGTCCTCACCAGCTATTGATTCATCACAAATCACCTTAGGGTTGCCTCGTTCGCAAAATCGGACCACCCCTAGGGTCCTTTCAGCTTCCTGGATGTCCCTTTCAACTGCTCGATTTTTCAGATTGAAACATAATTGTGACTTAGCTATAACGAAAACCATCTCAATTCTGATTTCTTTTAATTCCATAAATCCTATCTCAGAATACTCCTCAAGACCATATCATTTTCCTTAGACAATTACACTCCAGGGCATTCCCTGTAGTAGATTCGGCACTTTATTTTACTATCCGGCCAATTTTTCGGTATCAAAACATTGCTTAAATTATGTGACAACCTTATGCCGAAACGGGACGGGATCTTACAAATCTGGTCTTCCTTCTAGACCCATCCTTGACCCAATGCTAGCCTGCCACGACATCATTGCGACTCTCACTGGATATCTACGCAGCTGCCTCAGATCCCATCCTCATATATGGCGGATCCCATCCACATTAATGAGAGTCTCGTTGCCACCATGCTACTGCCTGGGAACCTCCACTAGCGCCGGATAGCCAGTCTCGTCACCTGCAAATACACGTCTCATACATGCAAGAGGACATCTTTTCCTTCTATATCAACCAGCTATCTTCAGAGTCAAGGTATATTCTCATCTCTGGTCTACTGATACACTGCCTCATTTTACTCTCTTACTCACTCGACCATTGGAGTGCTTGCAGGTGTCAGCCGCCCCCCAGACGAACCCATCGTCGGAGCCCACGCCCCACCTCAGATCGTTCCCCTTTAGTCAGGAATGAACATAACTTATATAGAAAATAGTACTTTCTTTTAGCATTATTGAATCTTAATTTTATGCCAAATTCTGGCACTCCACAGTAGTAAACCCTTAAGATCTTCATTATATTTGGGCTTATTACACCATTCACGCGTGAAGAAGCAAGTCTTTCATATTGTTAATGAAAAGATAATATATATATATATATTGAGCCAAATAAAAAAAAGAACAAAGAAGATAATATACGTCATAATTAATTAGTGGATAGAAATTTGGTTGCAAAGTTTCAAAATTATTTTTCTCTAAGTTTGATGTAATTAAAATAATAATTGCAATGAGATTGCTTAAAGCTTAAACTTCAACTTTTTTAGAGTAAAACTCATGTTTGATCCTGCAAGATATAGACACCAGTTTAGTCCTTAAAATTTTTTTAATGTCACTTCAATTCTTGAAAGATGGTTTTGTACAGTAAAATAGTTCTGTGCCAACTCTCACACAATACCAAACTTGTCGCACGGACATGTAATGTGCCATGTGAAAAGTCCTGTCAACTCTCACTAAATAGAGAACTATTTATACCGGTGGCACATCTTTTATAACCAACAAGATATATAGTTTAGAGGGTCTTCAAACCAAACCAACAATTCGAACTTACTTCTTCACTTGAAGGGAAATGGTGAGTTTAGAGGGTTTTCAATCCAGACCAACAATCAGGAATTCCAGTAAACTATCAGAGGCAAAGAGGAACATGGGTTTAGGAACCCAAGATTAACTTGGGATTCCAAAGAGTTCACCACTAAAGAAAGAAAACCTTAACTTCACGTTAAAAACGTCCCCCTTCCCAATAAGCTAAGTAAGTCTTAAAAAAAATATGTTAACATGAACAGCCTCTACGAATTAATTTGAACTTTTGAAATTTATTCATATTCCCTCGCTACACTTAGAAAACAATAGGTTCAGAACTGTTTGGCAAACTTAACTTATTAGCCGGTTAAGAATTAAGTTTTGAAGTTAACCAACAAGATAGTTTAGAGGGTTTTCAATCCAGACCAATGATCAGGAATTCCAGTAAACAATCAGAGGCAAAGAGGAACATGGGTTTAGGAACCCAAGATTAACTTGGGATTCCGAAGAGTTCACCATTAAAGAAAGAAAACCTTAGGTTGCGTTCTCTTTACTTTTCAATTTTTAATTTTGAGTTTTGAATTCATTTTCAGTTTTCTATTTTGATAGTCTATTTTTAGAAAATTGAAAACGCGTTCTTTTTGTCATTTTGAAAAACTATTTTTCAAAATAGAAAATTAGAAAACACGTTCTCTTTGAAATTTTGAAAATAATTTTTTAATGATATTTTATTCAATAAATTTGATTATTCAGTAAATTAAAAATATTCAATGTTAATATATTATTAAAAAATATATACATTTTAAAGTTAATGAATTTTGTAATATTTTTTTCTATTATAATAATAAAATACAAATAAATAAATGTGTTTTGAGTTTTGAGTTTGTTTTGAATAAAAACACTCAAAATAACTTTTTGTTGTTTTGGGTTTTCTTTACAATTTTTTTTTTTTTGTTTTCAAAAATGCATTTTTAAAAACAGTAAAGAGAACACGTTTTCATTATTTTAGAAAATTGAAAACTAAAAATAACTTGAAAACAATAAAGAGAACGCAACCTTAACTTCACGTTAAAAACGTTCGGGCCCTTCCCAATAAGCTAATTAAGTCTTTAATTTAATTTTAAATCTCCTTCAGCAAAATGGCCATTAAAAAGGTCCACAAATAGATTTGAGTGCACACATGATTGGAGTTTTGGATTAAACTTGCTTAGCTTAAGCGTCTAAATGGGTAACAGCTAATCATCCGTGAGTTCAAGATGTAGTTGTTGAGCCAACTTGTTATATTTGATTTTGAGCCAACTTGTTATATTTGATTTTGATGAGTAACAAAAAAAAAGTATTTTATATAAATATGTGAATTTTAGTGCCTAAATATTTTTAATCAATTTATAAATTATTTTTTATAGCAAATATATTATGTAATATGGTATACGGTGTTAAAATTATTTTTGTAAGTTATATATAATTTTATATATTAAATGTATTAAATAGAAATATTTGTTTAAAATTATTTTCTACTAATTTAAGTTTAATTTTAAGTAAATAAATATTGTGTAAAGTTATTTTGTCTAAATATAGATAAAAAGTCGATCCTAAGATTACCAGAGATCGACCTATGTTGTCCAACAGTCATATTTTTAAAATTTTAGAAATCTATTAAAATAGTATTACCTAAGGTCTACCCAGTAACTTTCAAAGGTCAACCCTACTTCAAACCAAGGTCGACCCACGACTTTCAGACCCTTGCCCCAACGATCAAAAATTGAAACATTATAACAACATCTAGACTTGATATACCCCAAGCACGTCTACAATACACTTTTACAACAACCCTAACTTATTGAACAACATTCATTCATACTCAAGTACGTATTCAATCAATCCGAGGCTCACAAATCAACTTTCTACATTTACCAACGAGCCCCAACATATTTGGAGAACATATTTGCAAGCAATCTTCTTTTTCTCTCAAATCAAGGTTAAGGTCGATTCATTTATTTACTTACTGTCATCTTGTAATATTATTGATTTCTATTATTTTATTTACGTCCAAATGTGGACAATCTGTGTAACTATTAGATCTGTTTGCGTTCTTTGTATCGGTTACCTAGATCTAGTTAAATTTAAGTGTACGTGTATGTGTATGGTTGTAGTTTTCAAGGTAAGTTAAGAAAAAACTTTGGTGTTGGTTGCATCTATACTACAAAAAAATTGATTTTTTGCAGCGATTTTTTTACAACAGTTTTAAAAACTGCCACAAAACATGGTATTTTACGACGATTTTTTTAACATTTAGTGGTATTTTTTAAAACCGTTCTAAAATTTATTAAAACAATTAATTTTGTGTCGGTTTTCAAAGAATCGCAATTAAATTAAGAAAATAATCAAATAATTAAAAAATTAAATTTCGCGACGATTTCTGAGAAATCATCGCTAAATTCAAAATTAATTAAATAACTAAATAATTAAAATTAAAATAAAATTTGTAGCAATTTTGAGAAATCGTCACTAAATTTATTAAAAAAATTGAATTTAGCAGCGGCTTTTGAGAAACAGCCGCTAAATTCAAAAAATAATTAAATAATTTAAAATTAAAATTAAATTATCATTTGCGACGGTTTTAAAAAATCGTCGCAAAATTCATTAAAAAATTGAATTTAGGGACGATTTCTCAAAAATCGCTGGTAAATATAAAAAATAATTAAATAATTAAAAATTAAAATTAAATTAATATTTGCGGCGGTTTAAAAAATTGCCACAAAATTCATTAAAAATTTGAATTTAGCAGGAGTTTTTGAGAAACTGCAGCTAAATTCAAAAAAATAATTAAATAATTTAAAATTAAAATTAAACTTAAAAAATTAAATTTTACTTCATAAAATAATTAAAAATTAAATTAATAAAAGGAAATATAAAATTTTAAAAATAAATTTAAAATTTAATTTAAATTAATCGCAAAATTGATTAAAAATTTAATTTAAAAAAGATAAAAAGAAATTTAACAAAATTTTAATATATAAAATTTCAATAATTTTTAAAAAATATATAAAATCTTATTTTTATTTTTTAATCAATGAATTTATTTAATTTAACTCAATTAATTTATTTTTAATTTATTCCTTTATTATTTTAAAAAATAATCAATTAATTAATATTTTTAATTTATATTAAAAATATAAAATATAATTCTAAAAATAGTTGTTAGATTAATATATAATTTATATGCGAGCATATATAACAAGGAGCCTTCGTAGATCAGATGGTTCGTGCACACACGCGCATAAGGGAGGTCTTGGGTTCGAAACTGGGGGAGGGGAATGTTGGGAAGTTACTTTCCAACATAGCCACGTGACACGCAGGGGCTAGGTGAGAATGTAAGCCCGCGCTTTGGGGCTGGAACAAGCAGGGCTAGGGTCGGGCTGCCCGGTGCGAGGCCTGGCTACCCACGATTGCATGGGTGGGTCAATTAAAAATTTAAATATTTTTTTATTTTTGAAAAATTAAATTCTTTTTTTCATTTTTGTGGCAGTTTTGAAACCGCCGCTAAAATTAAAAATTTAATTTTTTTGATTATTGTGGTGGTTCCAAAATTGCGATTAAATATTTTAAAAAATGATCGCTAAATCACTTATTTTCTGACAATTTAAAAATTGTCGCAAAAAATATAATTAGAGGTAGTTACTCCAGCTGTTGCTGAAAATCGCCACTAAAGGTTTCGCGATGCCTAATTTAGCCCCGATTTTCAAAATCATCACTAAATCTCTTTGCAGCAGTTTTAACCGTCACTAAATGTAATAAAAAAAAAAAAGGCCGCTAAATGCTGATTTTTTTGTAGTGCTAGTAGAACCCTAAGAGTGGTTAAATCTTGAGAGAGTGGATTAGGTGTTTGGAATACACTGAACCACTATATATCGCCTTGTCCATCATTTATTTATATTGTTTTAATATTCATCTTGTTGATTGCAATATTATAAGGTATAATAAAATAAATTAAATAAATAAATATTTTTGTAAAAATAAATAAGTTAACCAAAGATTGAATATATTTATATATTTGTCAAAATAGATAAGTAATTTTATAATATCATTCATTAAAATTGGTGTTAAAAAAAATAGTAAATTTTTAAGCACTCAAGTCACCCCCCTCTCTACGGTGGTCATATCCTAAGAGACCAACAATTGATATCAAAACAGATTTCTAATGTAGTTAATTTTTTAGTTTTAACCCTCAACTTAGAAGAGATCCAATAATGGCCTCATTCTCAAACCAACCCATAACCGAAGGTCTATCACTCTCTAGGCCACCATTTTTTGATAGCACAAGTTACACTTATTGGAAGATAAGAATGAAATCCTATTTGTTTTCGATAGACTATCAATTGTGAAAAATAGTCAGAGACAGATTTACCACAACCTCAACCAAAGAAGTAGAGTGGACCGAGGAAGACATTAGGAAACACCAAATGGATAATAAAGTAAAATACATAATCTTTTGTTCAATACTTCCAAGTGAATATGAAAAACTCTCTATATATTCTACATCTCATGAAATATGGAGTAAATTAGAAGTTGTCTATGAAGGTACCGATAAAGTGAAAGATACAAACCTAGTTCCCATTGTGGGTCCGAACCAACCATTAACTAAAGTAGCATCATCAATGGTGGACTTGAAGAAAAACCCAATTCCCTTGTGGGTTCTCCATATGAGAAATTTCAAGTGCCACTTGATTAGCTAAACCGTGTCATCAAGATCACATTGGATGTGATCCAATACATCTGTGAATTATCGTTGTTGTCTGACACAGAGTATAGCAAAGAAGACCTCTTGTCGATATCTATGCATTGGGCAATTCTAAGTGTAGTAGCTTGCTATATTCAACTCACTTTGCTTATGCACAATGGGTAAGTTCTTCTATCTTTCAATTCCAACTTCCCAAAGTCCTATATTTAAGTGGGTTTAGAATGAAAGAATGTAGAAGATCAAAAGCATTGGATGGTTTAATCTTGTAGTTAGATTGTTATTTGAGAATGTCAAGAATGGATAATTTAACCTAAAAGCTTAAGCTGTTAGGTGAAAGCTTAGAACTAATTTTATAACTGATAGAGTATTCTATTTCCTAGTCTATTTATTTCATTTGTTCCACCAATTGCTAAATAATAAAATAATTGAAAATAAGAAAAAATACAGAAAACGTATAGATTAGCAAAAAAACTCATATTATTAGAGAACTTAATTAGATGTATATTCACATGTAATTAACTTGACAAAAATCACATACATTGTCCCCTATTTATGCACTTTGTTTCATAAGATAATTATATAGGAAAGTTTAGGCGCTTGAATGTCTTATTTAGTTTATTATTATTAGATATAATCCCATATTTTAAAGGGAAATCTGCTATTTGGGAGAAAGTTCATAGAGATGAATAGGCAATATGCTCAAATAAAAAAGATTTGGGGACATTGCAAACATTTAAATTGAGATTAACTAATAATTCTTAAGTACTCTAAAAGTAATACTCTCATAAACATGAAATATGTAAAACCTACACAAAAACATGCAACACATGTGGTTCTCACACTTTCTTTAGTGCCCTACAGATTTTGTACCCGTGAACCCACTTCATTTATATACTTCGTGCATGTTGATAAAAAGAAACTGATAGACAAACTATGCACGGATATCTTTACAGAAAACTAGTAATAAAAGCCAAATAAGGAAGTCAAGCTCCATATATCATTGTATTTTTTTAACCCTGCATTAATCTATTATCTCTCATAAATCTCTTCACAAAACAGTAAAACAATAGCGGGCAAGCTTATTGATAGAGTTTAATATTTCTTTTGGTTTTCTCATGGTGTCCCATAACATATTGAGCAGTTTAATATAATTATCAGTGTCATTGGTATCGATGATATATTTTTAGACCCTAGGGTCTTGGTTTCGTTATTGACTCATTGTATAGGTATTGTTTTCGCTCGTATTTAGAAGGCACATGGATTAATTGAAGAGGAAACACAGTGCTAAGATTTCCTATAAAATCATTTATAATATCTATTTTCTCTTTTTAAGATTTTGACTAACCAAACAATTTTAATTTCCTGTTTTGTTTTACAGCGAAAAGGCATTGGAATTGTCCCACCTAATATCAATTCTTAGTCAAATCCTTAACGACCTCATGCACAACTACACAATTTGTAAACTACAAATACGTATATAAACTAATTTTTTCATGTATACATATATATATATATATACATACATGGAGATTTTTTTTGTATAAATGTAAATTAATATTATCATTTGAATTCATAGTCTTCAATTATAGTTAGTTTCAACTACCAAATCATTCAAAATCCTTAGTTTAAACTGAACCAAATATTGTCAATGGACATTACAGTATATATATACTCAAAATTATTGTGTTGATTTCTGCAGAGGAAATGGATGCTTATTTGCAGTCCAACGCATTTTTTGAAGATTTTCTTGACAATAGAAAACAGTTATCTGACACTCCTACTGAAATCTCGGAGCTAATGAAAAGATTCATATACTCTAAAGACGGCCATCATTCACTCATTGATGGTTCTACTAAGTCCAAGGTTAGTATACTCTTGTTCCAAAATTTGAACTTTAGGTGTTATAATTTTTATTTTTGATACAAGAGAGAAAGCAAAAGACTAGCTAGGCTAACAAGAGCAACGTATATATATTGTCATTACACAGAAAGGGCTAGTTTTATTAACAAGAGATATGGGGAAGAAGGATTCAAGTATCTCAAACTATTATGAGAATTCCCAAGATATATTAAACTTATATGTTATACCTAGCTAGGATCTGGAAAAACAAGGACATGAGAATAAGAAAATACTAGTCAAATAATCATTTAAATTACACATATATTATTGCCAACGGGAGTTGGTTCAGCTGTCGAGGATCGAATTACTCGGCTTGTACGGCCTAGGTTTGAATCATACTGCAAGCAGTCCCTCTTTGGTAGGCAATCTGTAAGTGTCACTGTAAGCCCTCATTGAGGTCTATGAGATGCCTTGGCCTTGGAATGGGGTAACCTCCCCTCACCCTAAATTTTTAGTTCAACAAAAAAAGTACACATTATTATTAGGAAAAAACTGCACAATTGATTTTTTTTTATTATTGGCCAAAACAAAGAAACTTTATAAGTATTTGATTGGCAGGCATACAAAGCTAATTAAGATAGGATTTCAAAGTTTAATTTATATTTAATATTTTATTAAATTATATCTAACTTTTCTTGAGATTCTGAAATATTTCAACTATTAGGTATTAAACATTTCCTTACTATTGACACATATTTTTGTAACACCCTACATCGAGCAATAAAAAAGATCGAGACAACTTACCTTGATGGGCCTACAGAACTTGTCAGGGGATCACCCATCCTTGAACTTTCTCAGCTCAAGCACGCTTAAGCCGAGAGTTCTTTGTATACACTCAGTTCAAAAGGTATCTGGTTTGTATTGTTTCTTTCTTTTCTTATCCTCGATCTATACTACCGTTCTCTAGACTCTTGAGTATCACACATCGTGTCATCATGGTGCACAGCCACGGATCAGCTCTCAGCTCTCACCCTTCAAAGGACAAGAGCCTCACCGCACTTATGAGCCCCCCAATCGCCATCTGATCGACCGATGTGGGACGAACCCTATGCTAACGCACCACCACCAGAACCTCCCCATGCGATGGCGCTCATGGGCTCGGACCGTCTCAAGGGTGATAGAGGATAGTTCGACTAATGGATTTCCCACAGACGGTGCCAAATATTGACACATATTTTTGTAACACCCCGCATCAAGTGATAGAAAGGACCGAGACAACTTACCCTGATGGGGCTACATGAACTTCCCAAGAGGGTCACCCATCCTTGAGCTTCCCCAGCTCAAGCATGCTTAACCCAGGAGTTTTTTGCCTACATTCAGCCCAAAAAGTATCCAGTTAGTATTGTTTCCTTCCTTACTTATCCTTGATGTATATTACCCTTCTCTGGGATCTTGGGTTATTACACATCGTGTCATCATGGTGTGTTAGCACTAGGTTTGTCCCACATCGATCGCCCATAAGGCGACTGAGGGGCTTTTATCCTTTGAAAGGTGAGAGTTGAGAGCTGAGGGGCATCGAGTTCTTCCCACAATGGTCGCTCAGAGGGCGACTGAGGGGCTCATAAGTGCAGTGGGGCTCTTGTCCTTTGAAAGACGAGAGTTGAGAGCTGATCCATGGTTATAGGCCCATGATGACACGATGTGTGATACCCCAAGAGCCCAGAGAAAGGTAGTATATGTAATACCCCAAAATTTAAAGGTTGAATGTTGCAATAAAGTGTTTTGGGACCTAAAAGCAAATATCATAACTTGTAAAAAAGGATAGCTTGTCTCCAACGAATGGCAATATTAGCAATGATAAATTCTTATTCAAGAAGGCTTGAGTTGGAGAGTTAGGATTAACTTGTTTGAGAATTTTCCCTAAAGTCTTTGTAATGATGAGCTTTACCCCAAAAGTCTTGGAATTGCTTAACTTGGAAGACTTGACTTGGAAGACTTTGCTTGGAAGACTTGTGTTGGCTTGCAAAAGAAGAGAATGATAGAGTTTATCCTAAAGCCACGTGAGAGAGTATTTGGAAGTTTAAGGTTGGAAGAAAGGAGAAGCTTGAATAGGAAGATAAAATTATTCAAAGGAAATAATGATTGATTCTTACCCCAAAAGTTTTAAGTGGCATGAGTTGGAAGACTACGAGTGGCTTGGAAGAGAAGAGATAAGGGTCTTTGGGTGTTCTTATCATGGAAGTCACGTGAATGGGAGATTTGATTGGAAGGAAGTAAAGGCTTGAAGGAGAAGATGAAATCAAAATCAAAGATTGTAATAATTGAATTTTTATCCTAAAGTCTAAACTTGGAAGACTAGGATTGACTAGGATTTAGCTTACAAGGGAAAAAGATGATAAGGCTTATCTTGAAGGTCATGTGAAGGTGTGGATTGAAGGAAGTGGAAGCTTGCTTGAGAAGATTGCAAGAATTTCAAAGTGTAATTATTACTTGGGTGGAAAATGAGCAACTTGGAGGCCAGTAAAATCTTGAGGATTTGGGCATTTAAAGGCTATATAAAGGAAAGGAGGAAAGGCCACGAGAAGCAAAGGAGAAAGGAAAGAAAGCAAGTGCAAGAAAAATCAAAGAAAAAGCAAAGAAAAAGCAAAGAAGAAAGGGAAGAGAGACATGGCTGGAAAACCACCAAAACAGAAAGGAAACTGATGGACTTTTATTTAAACTTGAGGAAATCCTAGCTATTTAGCATACTCAGGTTCGATCCGTGCTTCCATTAATAAAGGATTTCCAATAACGCCCGTAGGTAATATCTTCTTATATTTTGCGTTGTTTGTATTTGGAGAAGCGGGGCGTTACAGTATACATCGAGGATAAGAAATGAGGGAAACAATACTAGTTGGATACCTAGGCCCATTAGGGTAAGTTGTCTTGGTCCATTAGGGTAAGTTGTCTTGGTCCTTCCTATCGCTCGATGCGGGGTGTTACAAAAATGTGTATCAACACCTACTTTCATGGTTGTTCACCTAATATACTAAATTTTTATTCATTTGGCTTTTACAATTGATTCTAGCTTCTTCAACCAAATGCTCAAGTGTTAATATTTGCCACCACCACTTTAAGAATCTTATATGTTTTATTAGATGCTTTCTTGTTTCAAACAAAAGATTAGACTTTTATTTGTCACAGAATTGTCTTTGTTTGATTTTAAAGCCAAAGTACTTTCTGGCATAAAAAGGATTTGGACACTTGGAAGTGGAATTTGGCACTTATTTTTGTAGGTTAGGAAAATTAACACAAAAATAGGAACTAACCATGTAGAGGCATAAACAACTTACTATTGTTTGGAAAATTGCCTATAAATCATGCCTCACTATTAGCACCCACATTGTTTGCTTGCTATCCTTATATCATCTCAAAACACTTGCATGGGATCTCAAAGATATTATCATACTCATATCTCAAGCATTTCCCCAAATACTAGTTGTAACTTGGAGCACTGACTCAGCAAGAACCCATTACTCTTATGGAAGATAATAAATAGAACCAAACTGCACTCAAAATTGAATCATCTTTTGTTCCTTCCTGACAAAAGGATGGTCAGAAGCGAGCCTACAATGGCGACGGATGGGCCCTGGCGATCGATCGGTCGAGGGGGTGGCTGGCACCTGCAAACACTCCGATGCTCCAGTGAGTAAGGGAGTAGAAAGTGGCAGAATATCAGTGAGTCAAAGAGAAGAACATACCTTGGTTTTGAAGAGAACCAATTCATATAGGATGAGGAGAGGTCCTCTCATGTGCATGTATCGTGCGTGTTTGCAGGTGATGGGACTAAGTATCCAGTGCTACTAGAGTTTCTTAGGTGGTAGCATGGTGTCGACGAGACCCTCATTAATGTGGATGGGATCCACTATTAATAAGGATAAGATCTGCATAAATGAGGCTGAGATTGAGCAGGCGCACAAATACCCAATATGGGGCTGTAATGATGCTACTGCAAGCTGGCGCATGGCTATGGTCAGGCTGAGATTGTGTCATGAGGGATGGGCCGAGATTGGGCTAAGAGGAATGGGTCGAGATTAGGCCAAGAAAGTCCAAAGCCCCCTAGGTTGAATGCTCGAGAAGCGAGTGTTTGAGCTAGAAGAGGGGAAATCTGGATGAGTTTTATTGTATATGTCAGTTTCAAGAGCTGAATTGTTGTTAAGACCAGGCAGAGATAGGTGGCTGAGTTGACACACAATCATGTGGATAGATTTCGGCTCTAATGACACCTAAAGCCAGCTTGGCCTCTATGGTAAAGTAATTTTCTTCGTGTTTTGATTTGTAATGCCCGTGGTTTCGGGATTCAAGGCGTTTTTCCCGAGACGTGGGGTGTTATAGGTGGGTAACTGATAACTTTTTAAATGTGTGACAGGTGGTGATTCCATAGCGGTAGATATGTGGCGGATGGTTTTTGATCATTGGATGTGTCGAAAACGCTGTTCAACGATCCTTATAAAGATCCCTTTAGGGCCAAGTTTGTAACACCCCATGGTGTGTTATAACTTATGAAATTCAGGACCTTTTTTTTTTGAAATTCTTTCCACATGCTAAATCTAATTATTCCCGAAATTCCCATATCCCTATCTAGTGCAAGATTATGCAATTCATTCACTAAGATTTAAATAGAATCTTATAAAGCAGAAGCTGAAATTGAACCTGATAATATCATCTCATACATTGATAACCGAACATGGTTCGTAATACAAAATTATTTAAGACTTGGTACAATACATAAGCTATCAAAGTATAACTTAAACATACATTATTGTCATCACATATTACAAGATACTTGAAATATCTATGCTACACATTTTCTATTTCTGTATCTTCACTACAAGTCTTAACTTGAACGTTGAATGTTCTAGGGGCATAACCCGAATTAGATGATGAACCATCTAAGTAAGGGTACAAAATGTTTTAACATGCATGTATGCAATGTCTTACTTCATCGTAGGGGTCAACTGCACCCTTCATGCTACTCACAATTTTTACGGCCACCTCTTTCGAAATCAGGGTGTATGAGGGCACCCTTGGTAAAGCAACGGTACCAGTTCATACTCCCAACGAACTCTATGCACGTGATCAATGATTTCAACATATACATATGCATTTCATAGTCATGTCATGTATCAAGGTATGTCAATATAACCGAAGTATCTCAGAGGATCGAAGTTTGAAACATAAATCATTCACATCTTACCAAGTTCCTGTCTAAACTTATAACTATTCAAATTTGTAGAAGTACACTTACTTTTCTTTTCAATTAAGTTGTCTCAATAAGCATGACGACCTCAATAAACGTGCCAGACGCACTATTTCTCAATCCTTAAACGTGCCAGACGCGCTATTTCTCAATCCTTAGCCTCACGGTGTTCCTAAAACATTAAATTTATTTCAGAATATCAATTTCCTATCTTTCCTCACATTTCTCATAATTTCCATAATTTCTTCTTATTTTCTAAGTCTTATTTCCTTAAAAATTAATAATAAATATCCAAACCCTCATTTAACGCAATATTTCTTCACTAGCATTCTTAAAATAGCATTCCCAAACTTCTGAAATTTTCTTGTAATTTTTCAGATTAAATTCCTATTTTTTCTTTATTTTCCATAATAACAAAATCACAAAATAAATACTTAATTTAGCATTTTCTAGAAATGTTTTTCCAAAATAAGGTATTAATGAAATTCTAGATTTTCTAGAATTTTTTCAGATTTTTTGCAAAACTCTTCCTATTTTTTTTTATTTTTTTTATTTTTTTTCTTTCTTTTCTTTTCTTTATTTTCCACCTGGCGCCCACGTGCAGCCCACACGCCACCTCCCCACGCATTGGTGCGCGCCGCCACACGCTCGACCCATCTGGGTCATCTTCTTCGACGACTCTCTCACCGCCAGCCATTCTCTCGAGCCCCTAGGCTTTGAAATGACTCTCTCTGCCCCCTAAACTCAACCTCTTGAGCTCGAATAAAACTTTAGAATTTTGAAAAAACATTAAAAAGTACCTCGTTTTGGCGTTTGAAGGCTCGGCTCCAACGGAGGCACGACTTTCCGACGAGCTCTGATTCTCCTCTTCCTCTTCCTCTTCCTCTTCCTCTACTCCGTTGGCCGCCAAACGCTCCAGAAATCTTGCCCACGATGCAAGGATTAAAACCCCACTCACCAATCTCTCAAACACTACCCTAATCACCCACTTCTTGAAGTAAAAATTTTGATGAAATGGGCTGCTCGAACGTGACTATTTATAGCACAAATAGGCCACGAGTTGTCTGTTAGATATGAGCCCTAAAGACCAGTTCTAGTGACACAAAGGGACTCGATCTTGTAATTCTTTAAATATTATTTAAATGGCAAGTTTATGTTTTTATTTAAATTGCAATATGGTTTAAATTATAAAAACATATATCCATTAGTATAATAAGAAGTGGATACCATTCTTAAGTGTTAAGAATACGAGTTACGGATAATCCACAATTTGTTATACTATAAACATATTCCTGACCATAGAATTCCTATCATGGATGATAGCAACTCGTAAAGGCCAGCACATTGTCTTCCTCTTTGTTTCAGTATGAGATACTGAAAGATAAGGTTGGTGAGTCTCGTGCCATTCTGTATGAGCTATAAAAGGAAGATAAGTGGGTGCTCATTACAAGAACGAGTTCACTGAACGGGACTGTTAACATTAAATCACATGGGTTATTTCTCACGGGTCAATGATTTAATGTTAGCTGTGATTTTACAACTAGTCCTTAGACCTGAGATGACATGGATATCTATGTATTGGTGGATTAGGATATCAGCGATATTATATGGTTGTTCTAATCAAGGATAATCATACGTATCTATGTGCCTGATTCAGTGATACATGAGGTATGTGTGCATCAGACATGGAATCTATCACCTCGAGATTTATGAGGAAGATATCCTATGCGATCCAGTAATCACTTGACGATAAATCCTTGGCCGAGGTAATATGACGATAGAATTTGTTCCATACGGGTTGTATCATAATTTGTCAAGATTGATTTTGGATTTGGTCATATGACAAGATTAAGAGATTCGACCTACTGACCATGATCTCATATCTTGTCGGGATATAGGATGATAGAAGGACTGTATTGTATGGTAACGTAGTAAAAGGTTCACAATACCCGCTTCACAATAAATTGGGTAATCATGATATATTGTTAGATGTCACTCATGATTTACGAGAATTAATTGTTGATTATTCTTGTTGCCAATTTATTTGTGAACCTAGAAAGTCCCACCCAAAAGAAATTACTTTCAAAGAGAAAATAAATAAATTAGTAATTTTATAATTACTAATAATAGTGCATTTATTTATTGGATAAATGAGAATAATTAAATAATTATATTATGAATACAATTATTTGATTATTGATTGGGTTAGGCCTTTTGCTAGTACATTAGGCTTGGCCCAATGGCACTATTGGATTCAAATAAATACTATTGGATTGGGCTTAGCCCAATTGCATTAAATGGAATGGACTTGAGAAGCCCAACCCATTTAATGGAGAATGGTTTTTTAATTGGAACTATAAATAGCTCCAAACTCTTAATTTCTCTCATAAGATGCACTTGGATCATTTTGAGAGTTGAGAGAATTTGAAAGAATTGTTCTTGAATCCAAGAGGTAAGTTAGAAATTTTTGTGAAAAATTTCTTCTACTTATCTTTCTCTTTGATATTCTTGAATAGAAGTGATTTCGGGTGGACCGACTCGGCATCCTACACTTAGAGGATTATACAGCGGGAAATCTAACGGTGAAATAAGATTTCATCTAAGAGGTATTTTTCGTTTATGCCTTCATTTTATTAAACCATAATTTCTAAAAAACGGGATACCTGCAAACTAAATTTTAATTTCCGCTGCGCATACGATAAGATCTATGTAACTTAACATTGTCCCATCAAGGGCACCCCCCTTGCTCTCTGATTTCGTGTTGCAGGGGCGACCAGAGCATGGCCATCGCTCCTGCTCTGATTTGATTTTTTTTTTAATATATATAGGTATATACGAATTTATATACTAATTTTTTTCAAGAAAATTCTAATTTTTTTAATACAAAATCTTTATCTAATTTCCGGTATTTTCAACTATGTTTAAACTATATATTTTATACAATATAAATAAATTTATACATACCTAACTCTATTAAATTTACTGATAAACACTAAAATTCTAATCACGCTTATTTATTCACGACTTTTCAAGGTATTACAAGGTTTTTTTGGCTTCTAGCGATTTTTTTGAACAATTGGTCGTCTTCAAGGCTTTTGGTTGAGAATGTGTATTCTACTCGCACTCTTCAAATTGCTTGGTTCAAGTAACTTCTCGAATTTTGGAATCTTTTTGCTATCGTGGCTTTGTGACAAAAAATGGGGGTGCAGGGGTTTTGCAAACCTTGCGAGCGGTCATTTCTTTGTTCATTCTCATGTCAGCGTACTCTTTTTTGTAGGGCAAATGGCATTCGCATTTCGTAAGAAAGACCTCAGGGAAGAGCTGGAGATACTTTGCAAGGAGGGAAACGAAGCTGCATCGGGCTCTGTGCTAAGAGATCCTAGCATAGTGTACTGTGGGACGATTCCATATTCCTTTAGAAATTTAGAAAATAGTCTTGCACGTTGTTTGCCTAAACCGTCATATCTGCCATAGTTCTCACCACCACGGTCAGACCTGATGATTTTAATCATTTTGTTGAGTTGATTTTCAACTTCAGCTTTAAAAGCTTTGAACATGTCCAAGGACTGAGATTTCTCATGAATGAGATATAAGTACCCATAACGAGAGTAATCGTCTATGAATGATAGAAAATATTGTTGACTATTCCAGGAAGTCGTAGGGAATGGGCCACAAATATCCATATGAATCAATTATAAGATGTCTGAAGCTCTGTTAGCACCTAATCTCTTAGTGTTGGTTTGTTTTCCCTTTATGCAACTATTGCAAACATCAAAGTCAATGAAGTCAAGAAAATTCAAAATGTCATTAGACACAAGTCTCCCAATTCTATGTTTTAAGATATGACCTAATCGCTTGTGCCATAATGATTCTAAATTTTCTTTGTTTAATTTGCATTTAGTACCATGAGATTCTACATGCAAAGTTTCATGATATGACGTAACAGTATCAAGCAAATATAGGTTATCATATGCACATAATGAACCAATACCAATAACATTTGAATTTAATGAAAGACTAAACTGATTGTTTCCAAATGAACAATAATATCTAAATTTGTCCAATAAAGAAAAAAAAACTAAATTTCGTCTAAAAGATGGTACAATAAAAGTGTCTTTCAAATCCAAATAATAATCAGTTGCTAACAATAACCTAAAAGTGCCTATTACATCAACTTCCATCGATTTTCTATCACCCATAAAGATGTATCTTTCACCATCATTTGGCTTTCAGTAGCTCAGGCAACCCTACATAGAAACACTTATGTGAGTAGTAGCACTAGAATCTAGCCACCAAGTGTTTCTAGGAACTGAAGTTAAATTAACTTCAGAACAGACCAAAGTAAGAATTGTAACATTTTTTTGCACGCCAAGCGTGATATTTGGCATAATCCTTCTTCACATGCCCAGTCTTATTGCAAAAGAAACAACCCTTATTGTCTTGCTGTTGTTTCTTTTGTGCTGGACCTGTAGAAGCAGCTTCATATCCTTTCTTTCTTTTCTTGCCCTTATGTTTAGAGGTGCTTGCTAAGTGAGCACTTTCAGTTCTATCATGCTTCAACCTTTCTTCCTCTTGCACACAATATGAAATGAGCTCATTTAAAGACCAATTCTCTTTCTGGCAGTTGTAACTGACCTTAAATTAATTGAAGTGTGTTGGAAGTGAGATTAATACCAAATGCATAAGCAAGTCATCAGACAACTCAAGCTTTAATCCCTTAAGTTTTGAAGTAATGTGAGACATTTCCATGATGTACTCCCTTATGTTATCTTTGCCTTTATATTTCATTGAAATCAAGCGTTGCAAAAGCGTGCTTGTTTCAGCCTTATCATTTTTCACAAAACGCTTCTCAATTTCGACAAGGAACTCCTTAGCATTAGTTATCCCTTCGAACGTTGCACCCCTAAAGGCTTCCGAAATGCCACGCTTAATGATCATAAGACTTATCTGATTTGAGCGACCCCATTTCTCAAAGTTCCTCCTATCATGAAGTGAACTTTCATCTGTAAGAGGAGCGGGTTGCTCAATCTTGAGCGCAAGGTCTAGATCCATGCAACCAAGAACAATTGAAATGTTCTTTTTTCAATCCTTGAAGTTTGTCCCATTCAGCATGGGAATTAAATTTATATTGGAAGATATTTTAGTAGCAGACACATTAGCTGTATAAGGAACAAAATAACCAAATAAAAACATGCTCAATTAATATCCATAATAATTCAATCAATAAATTCAAATAATGGTGAGCTCCATCTCAAGATACCTAGCACAACATTAATATCAAATCTTTGGATAGTAATATTAATTGTAAGTGGTACTCTTGGTGTAGTAATCCAATACTGATAATAATTACATATCAAACAATAAATTTTTCTTTGGGCCGATTTATTGGTCACATGTATAAACCGAACAATTACCACGCATTTATTACCATAGGTGCACATGAAATTATGTTAAACATTTATCTTCCTTTGGGCCGATAAATATTCACACAAGTTACATCCACACAATTGTTTATATTTCAAAACAAATTAATTTCTACAAGAGAGGTCACTTTGCCGACATGTTGTTTCAACTAATTTATTTCAATATATATATATAAGCAAGCCAATATCTGAATTTAAAATTCTATCAAATAACCCCAATTTTTTTTTAAAAAAAAAACTGTTTTAAATTAATTTACTGAATTTAATTAATTAATTAATTTACTAAATTTGATTAATTACTTAATTAATAAATTAATTAACTGATTTATTACAGGCTTAGCCTGCAGCCCAAAAGCCCAAATTGCCATGGACCTATTGGGCCCATGACTGAAAACCCAAGAGTTTCATCCCCTAGAATGGAGGCAGCGGTTAGGCCGCCTCTCTGCCACGACGTCGCGACCTAGAGGCTGGGGCTATTTCCTTTCTTAATGCAGCGGCCATATGGCCGCTGCTTTCCTTAATGTCGTGGTCACTGGTCGCAGCTTTTCATTTTCTTTAATGCAGCGGCCAGATGGCCACTGCCATCCTTTATACCGTTGTCACTGGTCGCGACTTTGATTTTCTTAATGTCGCGGACAAATGGTTGCGGCTGTTCCTTACCAACACAGTCTTTTGACTACGCCATAACTGAATGTAAAAATTGAATCCATAAAGAATTCAACGATCATAATATTAAAAGTAAATCATGGATCATAAATAATACGATTCTTAATGATTTAACATGAAAACCGCTCTGAAGCCACTTGTAAAATTATTATCCAAAATTTTAAGTTCATGTCAAATCACGAAGAATAAAATAAATAATAAATGGAAGTGTATCTGTATCCATTGTAATGATTGATCAAAACGAGTCTTTTGATCTTTCAATTGGTTCGTAGTTTTTATATAATTTCTCTATTGATGGGGATGCACAGAGAAAAACTTTACTATCAATTGAGGACCATAACCCTTATATATAACTACTAAAAGCAGTTAACAACTTCTAATATTTTCAAATTGACCCCTCATCAATTTAGAAATATATTTTATGTCTCTACGCATTAATTCCATAATAGTTTAATACCCAATAGCCAAAAAATAAACTTTATAGATCACTTTTAATTGGCTAAATTTTAAGATAACATTACATATTTAAAAATATATTTGTGGCCCTATATACTGAATCATTTATTTTCAACATGTAAGTCAAGCAATTTGTAAGATAAACGAATGTAATAATCATTAAATTATATCATCATCGAATATAGGCATATTGATCTGGTCCTACCTCATCTTATAATTCTATCTTATCTTAGCTTATCCACATACCCTAACATTGCTCTAATACCAAATTTAAAGACCTTAAAACCTAATACATTTAAAATACCATTTTTACAGAAAAAATGGAGCTCAATTCTTTCCAAACTTTTCAAAATTTTTAAAGTGATGTTCCCAACCTTTAAAAATTCCCAAATTTCATATAATCAGGCCTCCACATGTTAATTCCTCAACCCAAAAATTTTGGATTAAAACACTAATATTTACATCACTTTATTTTGCAATCTATACAGACTATTCCTTTTCAGTTTAAATTCGCAGCCAAGACTTTCCCAATTTATTTAGCCTCTCAAATGACCTCTAAAATTCATGTAACATGGCTGAAATACTCTCTAACATGTAGGAACATTTTAAAAATAAAATTGGAAAGAGTTTTCCCTGTTTTTCAAAGTTTTCTAGACCTCAAATTCAATACAGATAAGTTCATCTGAATTCTGGCCACTTGGTTTACATAAAGTTTTTTCAGCAAGCAAGCACATTCCAAAATTTACCAAATCTAGCCAAGATATAAAACTACATCATAACCAAAATTTATAATTTTTATATAAGTTCATGTAGTCATTAAAACAGAGTATACAAAATAAGTAGAAACTGTCACATTGCTAACTATACTAATCTATTACAAAACTCAAAGTAGTCAGACTATCATACTTATTTCAACTATATACTTATCCACCTTCTCTTTACCTTTATCCTTAATCTGGTTTCTTGAGAGTTAGTAATGGATTGAAAAATACGTGAGATTTATATCTCAATAACTAACATAGGTTTCAAGAAAATGCAAACAATTCCATGCAACATCACAAACCATATAAACTAATGAGAATGCTTATCAATTTATATCATTCCATACACATATGCTATAGTGTAAGATTTAATCACAAAACACATTTGGCACACTTAGTACAAGTCACGTTGTGTACTAAGAACTTTAGCGGAAGGCACAACACACTCTTGGAAAAGGAATAGTTTGTCATTCCAAATCCGTATCCATGTAATTAAGAAAGTAGCTAGCTTGATCATCACTCGTTTCCAGTACAATCACATGAGCACATATGCCATAGTGTAATCTTTTTCCAGCATAAAAGCCAAGTAATAGAATATGTAATGTCATGAATATGATGCATAATAATCAAGAAATATTGTCTAGACACTAGAAAAGTTATTTTCGTACTTAAATTCTTCCTAACGAACTCTCAAAAATTAATTCTTTGGAGTTTTCCTTAAGACTACTTCATTATTTCTAAGTTACTTTCTAGAAAAGAAAATTCCTAGGAATGTTACAGCCGACATATATAGCCCAAAAGTATGGAGGAGGAGCTCCTAATCCACCATCACCTCCTCATGCAAACGTGACGGATTCGAAAACTAGACAAATTGTCCTTGCACAAGACATTGTCATGAACAAAGTTGCTGGACTCAAAAATCAGATGGTACAAATGATGAAAATGACAACGAAAATAACTAGCTAGGATGCAAGAAGGGAACAGCAAATGTTGTACCAATGGGCTCGACAAGACAACTACCAGCACATCGTCTGTTGCTTTCCACTAGGCCTTAAAGCATCTAAAATCTATTTAAGAAAAAAAATGGCTCCATTCTATTTAGATTTTAAAAAAATTTCAAAGTGATGTTATGGTGGTCATCAAAAAATCATGAAAATGCATAGGATCAAACTTTTACATATTACATACCTACCTACCATAAAATTTTCATATCAAAACTTTATCACTTACAACACTTTATTATACAATTTTCATTGACTGCTTAATTAGCTTTAGGATCAAAATCACGTTAAACGAATTTCATTCCAAAAAATATACCAAATGAACTCCAAAATTCACGAGACTTTGTATAGAGGTTCCTTTACATGTCTACTAATTACTATAAAAAAAAAATCAAGGAATAATTCGTTCATTAAAACACTTAATAATCTCTTACATTGATTTTGTAAGCCTAGGTGCTGCTAACATGATTTTTCAAAATCTTCAAGTCTTGATCAGCACTAAGTTTCATAATTTTCTGTCTCATCATAATTAATTGTTTGTAATCATCAAAATTAATATATTAATTTATCATGGGGTTCAACAATCTCCCCATTTTTTATGATGATAAACAATTGATTAGATTTGAACACACACAACAAACAAGTTAATTAGAAACCAATTTGGTATATATGGGTTAAGTGAAAGCTCCCCCTAAATTCATGGCACATGATTCAGAAAAATTGACATAAATTTTCACAGATATTTTTAGGTATGAGTTTGAATTTTCTAATAAGGATCTATTTGTACACCTAGCTAGCTAGTTTGTGACATAGAATAAAATTTGACATTTTTAGAGAGAAATTGCTTTCTAATTATCTGTAAATAAAAATTTTCATAGAACAAAAACCAAGCCGAAATTGCTTTCTAAGAGTTTAGCCAAATTATGAGATGAGAAATCATTTTTTTCTAATTTTTGGCTATAATGATAAAGTGATAAAAATCTAGTCAAGTAATCTTGCTTTGTATTTTTGAAAGTATTTATAGCACAAAATTCAAACTTTATAGTAGATTTTCAATTTTTGCTAAAATTTTCAGATTTTTAATGATTTGCGAAAGATCAAATGATTTTCTATTTTCTGAAGTCTAAGCAAATAATATAATTTTCCAAAAACTAATAACACGCAAATTATTTCTAATCTAGTTATAAATAGAGACCATGAGACCTCCCATGCCAGTCTTTGATCCCTTTCTTCCCTGTAAGCCAATCTTTGATATCTTTCTTCCTAAGCCAGTCTTTGATCCTTTTACTAGATCCAAGCCCTATTCGTAACATCATAAAAGAAGTCCACGGGCAAGGAAAAAGCAAATAAACAAAATTCTGACTGACCAAGCTAAAAGACCTCTGAAGTTCTGAACGACAAATAAATAAGAATTCAGTTTTTCACCTGCCCCAAGGTACGTACACCTGGCTCATGATACAATATATAATTTATAAAACTTGTATTAAATGAGGGGAAAGCTGACCAAGACCAATACCAAGACCGGGATTGCCAAAAAAAAAAAAAAAAAAGAGTACTATCTATTCTCATTTCTCATTCTCTGATTTTGGGTCGGATAAATTACACTAAAGTTTTTAATTTTTTTTTAATTTCTTTGATAATAAAATTTTAAAATATTTTATAATATAATCACTACAATAATTTTTAGACAATTTCTCGTTAAAATTGTTGACATGATAATGACTACATCATATCATCGTCACGTCAATAATTTTGATTAAGAATTATCAAAATATCACTTTAATAATTACATTATAAAATATTTTAAAATTTTATAATTATTTTATAAAAAATTAAAGTTTATTAACCAAATTAAAAACGACGTAAAAATTTTGTAGCTTTGGCGTGATTTACCCTTATGAGTCTTTCTTCACTGCATCTTCTTGAATCTATTCAGGAGTTGCAGGTTGCTGGGATTTGCAGTCCTCAGCGGTGGTTCTTTCGCTGTTCGTAGCTGTGCGATCGCCCCGTCTCTTTGCAGCGGGGTTTTGTTTCGTTCTCATTTGAAGCCGTTCCTCGTCGCGGTATGGGGTTTCTTTTGGGGTTCCGGTTGGGGTTTTCTGCTAGCTAAGGCTGGTCGCAGGTTGGCTCCTTTCTGCTTGAGGTTTTCCGACTGGGTCTTTCCATGGATTGGGGGTCTGACTGGTCAGTCTCGGTTGGGGGTCCTTTAATTGAGGCCGATCTGTGTGTTGGGAGTTCTGCTCGATGGCCGCTCGCTGGTAGGATAATTCTGATTGAGGTCCCGTTTGTTGACCGCGGAGTGTGTTCTCTGATGGTGTTTTCTGCATTGCGAGATGGGTCTCCTTAATTGGGGTCTGTTTGGGGTCTTCTTCTAGCAAGGTTGTTCGCAGGTGTTATGTTTTCTCTGGGTGGCTCTCCCCTGCTACAAATCAATTGTTTTTTCTGCTCGAATTTGCTGTTGGTTCATGCGTGAGGTGGTGTTTGATGTGATCTAAAGCTGGACCTGGCATTTCCTGCTATGATCCTTTTTTATCCTTACCCGTGATGGATCGGAAGCTGTTCGGTGTGAATTTTCAATAGGTTTTTGTGTGGAAGCAGGTTGGATTTTCCGTATTGGAGTCTGCTCGGTTGATGGATTTTCACGTCTCTTTCTGGGTTGCAGGACGCTCGCTTGAGTCCATGGTAACTTCTGTTTCGTGCAAGGTTTCCGACGGTGGACGAGTTGAGGCAGGCTGGCTCCTCAGATTTAGTGCTCAGCACATAGGTTGTGTTCTCTGGTCCGGGGTTCTCTCGAAATGGGTCTGTTCGCGGAGAGGTGGATCCGATTGATCATTCCGGTTGGGGGGATCCTTGATTGGGTTCTGTCCGTGTGCTGGGGTTTCTGCTCGATCGCTGGTTGGGATCCTTGAATTGGGTTTCCGATTGAAGTGGGTTTTCTGATTCGGTATTGATTCAGTTCCAGATTTGGTGGGTGGTGTCCCGATCTGGATCGTTCTGGTGCTCCAAGTCAACCAGCTGGTCTCCTGCCAGCTTGAAGGTTTTCCTCGTGGATACTTTCGTGGTGGGTTTCCGATTGGTGGGGCCCAGTTGATCCTGGGTGTTCGTGGCTGATCTGGCGTGTTTTGAAAATTCAAAGTTGCGTTCTGCCTTGGCGGGGAAAATTCTATCGGGAACCATAAATTTAAAATTTTATTTTACTCTTTATAGTCCATAAATTTTCAAATATACCCTCATAGTCACTGCCACACTATTTCTCAAATTTCTCAAATAAACCTTAACAATAGCTTGCCATTGTTTTGAGAGGAAGAAGAAATACAGATTGCAAAATCAAGTACGCCTTCTCTTCAGAGTTGTATTTCTTCAATAATCGCACATGATAGAATCACCATCGGTCGCGATGCCGCCACCATCGCGGTTGATGAAGACGACAATGATGGCTGTCATCATCACCGCTGAGGTGGGGGAGGGGATTTTAGAAACCCCCACACCACGAGGTTCGAGTTTCTCAAAATCGGGATGGAGAAACCCGAACCGGTATTTATTTTTTATTTTTTTTAGTTTTGTGCCTTTTAAATTTTTTGAACTTTTTTTAAAATATCATTGATTTCATATTATTCTCACATGTTATTTTTCATATTAATTATATTTTTACACTTCACTTTTTTAATAAATTCAATTAGGGGTGTGCATTTGGTTATAACCAAACTGAACCGATGAAATTTAACTAATTGAACCGAACCGAACCTAGGCCTATAACCGAACCAAACCGACCGAACCAATACACTAATCGAAATAATCGAATTTGGATTTTCTATAATCGAATCGAAAAAACCATACAAAAACAAAACTTGCTGACTAATGAAACTTGCTGTTATCTTCCTACAACAAAATGAAACCATACAAAAAAATAAACAATGAAACCTGCTACGGCTATCTTCCTACAAAAAAATGGCATAAAAACCATACAATAACAAAACTGAACATATCCTCATAGTAAAAAAAATGGCATAAAAACCAATTCAAATCTTATAATATCTTTAATTATCAGTAAAAAATTGAAACAATGTCTTTCGATTGTTGGTTATATGAACATACTATCATATGCTCAAAACAAGAAGAAATCCAAACAATAAATCCAAAACACAGACAAACAAAACAATAAATCCTAAACACAGACAATAAATCCAGAACATAGACCAATAGATCTAAATTCAAGAGCACAAAGGAAGTCATAACAACTGAAGTAGATCATGGATATCGACTCCAGAATTAATTAAATCCAAAACACAGACAATCAAAAGTTAAATCAAACAAATTAGTCTTAAATCGAAAACACAAATAAACTTGATGTAATTAAGAGATAATCTAATTTAGACAAATCCAAACACAATCATAAATGAAACTGATATGATGAGTTAATATATTACATTCTCTTTTAACCTCAATTTCTTTTTTAAAAACAACTTCAGTTTGTCAAAAAAACTTGTAGAAAATCAAATCATATAGGATTTTACTTACATTGCAAGATGAAGACGTTAAGGCCATTTTGAATGAAGTAAGTAATACTGTAATAGTGTCCTAAAAAAAGGAAAAATCATACAAAATCCTAACTGAATCTATTGAACAAGCAATGAACAAATGAACAAGAAATGAAAACCATACAAAAATGAAAACCTAACTTAATCTGAAACAAATAACTCACTCTCTATCATCGACTCGTCGTAGTCGGCAAAACAAGGAAGAAACAAGTTAAGGCTAGGGTTAGGGAATCGCTCACTCTTAGTCTCTCTCTCGAGAATGGATGAATGGGCGCAGCGACGACGACGACAAAAGTTATTTCTGACGATTAGGTTTAGGATTAGGGTTTTGAAATGGCGAGAGAAAAAGAGAGAGAAAGAGAGAGAGAGAGAGAGAGGAATGAAAGAAGAAAATACGTCACAGGGAGGAAAGAAAGGCCGAAGGCGGAGGACAGAAGCCGACGACGACGGCGAATGGTGGAGGTTAGGGCTCGATTAGAAATCGGACAGAAGGGAAGGGGGTGACTCTCGCCTATCGGGTAAGGGTGGGGGCTAGGGGTTGGCTCTCGCCTATCGGGTACATGGGGCACGGTTCGGTTCCCCGCGTGGGCGGGGGGGGAAGGGGTGTTTAATGGTGCAAGACCGGTTCGATTTTTCTGTTATTTTTATCAAAATAACCGAACCGAATCAAATAACCGAATTTTTGAGTAATAGGTAACCGAACCGAACCGTTCTTTATAAAAAACATAACCGAACCGACCAAACTTGTCGGTTCGATTCAGTTAGTTCGGTTAAACCGAACTCTTGCTCACCCCTAAATCCAATTGCTGTTAATCTCATTATAAACAATTTTATTTGTCATCATGTATTTAGACATTTAATATAACATTCTTATATGAATTAAATTAATTTTGTAATAGATTATTATTATTATTTTAAAAATAACTTATATGGTACATTTATTTATAGGCATGGCACGTACTTGAGGGAGAGGAATAGACAGAGCTCTCGCTCGTGTTCATTTCGTCAGCGTCCGATAGCTTTCACAAGGAGGAGAAGGGTAGACGGTCATGATGATCGTTTTGTAGATACCTCTATCTCAAAGTCAGTGATGCACATTTCTGAGCAGCCAAGTATGGACTCATCACCTCTTAATGCTCCGGAACAGCCATCTACTAGTGCTCCAGAACAACAATCTACTACTGCTCCAGATGATATTGCTGAACCATTTTTGGGAGACCCTGAAAATCTATCCATTTTAAAGAGTTTTAAAAATCATGTTACTGTTAGCATATGGGTTGGAGAGGTAAGCGATTATGACAATAATTTTATATTTAAATTAATTATTATAATTTTATTAATTATTTTATTATTTTTGTGTAACAAGAAAGAGGTGTATTGAAGTGCAATAGCCATGGACAAAGAATTCTTGATTGGCCATTGGCAAATTAGCAACGTATTCATGATGTTGTCGTAAGATCTCGGTTGGCATCTTTGATAGAATGCACGTATTGATTTGTTAATCCTACAGTCGTGTTAGTCTTTTTAGAAAGATGGCAGGCAAAGACTAACACATTTCATCTACTATTTGGTGAGATGACAGTTATGCTAGATGACGTTGCTACTATTCTAAAGATACCAGTTGCTGGTAGCCCTGTATCAATCCCTCATTTGACAAGTAATGAAGCTCAGAACTTACTATGTCGTTTACTTAGGGTCTCAGTAGTAGAAACAACAGGCCAGATAGTGGAGACTCAAGGACCGTATGTGAAATTAGATTGGCTGAGAATAACATTTATGAACGTACCAAATTCAGCTCTAGCTGAAGAGGTCTACAATGCTAGTAGGGCATATTTATTATTTTTATTTGGTTGTGCATTATTTGTGGGTAAGAGTGGTATCATGATTTCGGTTTCCTATCTTGCATTGTTGGAAGACTTAAGTGTATCTGGTAAGTATGCATGGGGGGCTGCTTGTTTGGCATATTTATATAGGCAGTTGGGTATCACGAGTAGAAGAGATGTCAAGCGAATCTATGGATATTTGACATTAGTTGAGATAATCATTTAAATTTTATTATTATGTGCATATATTTGACATGTTTTCATATATCTTAACAATGATTTACATTAAATGTACACAGGTTTGAATATACGAACATTTTTCATTGACTAGAAGTAAACATAACTTAGCATATACTAATGAGTTACCTAGGGCTCACTGTTAGTGAGTACGATTCTTTGCAATATTTGCGAGAGCAATTTGAAGACTTAACTGAAGATCAGGTATTTTTTGTTCACACATTATATTTTGCAACTTAATATAGCTCGTCATTGAAATTCTAAAACACGTTCAGGTTATATGGACACCATAGGTAATTCTAAAACACGTTCAGGTTATATGCAACTTAATATAGCTCGTCTGAAACGATGTCGTTTTGTCCAAGAGGCGGTGGCCTCCAGCAGCCACCCGCGCGCTGCCACGTGGCCGCGCCTCAGCCGCTCGTCCTGCCTCCAATTTAAGCCCGATTTTGGGCGTTTCTTTTTGCTCAAACAGTGAGCAATTTCAGGGAAAATTTCAGTGTGTTGGCGACGCGAATTTGGGGGATTTTAGTGCAAAAAAACTGGATTAAATCAGGTTTAATCAGCGATTTAATTATCCAGGTATTTAGAGCAGCTAGTAATTAATATTCTGTATGGTCAGAATTTCGTTTTGCGTCCAATTTTGTTAATTTTGGCAATTAATTGGGATATTGTAGTTTGTATAATTTTTACTACTTTTGGACCAAATGAGCCTAAGGATATCTCTGATAAGGCAAGTTCTTCTTACCTATCTCGTTGGTTCTTTCGTTGGCAATTTATTTGACCTCCCTTCGTTTATTTCGGCTATTAATTAATTATGGAATTTTAAACGGTTAGTTTAAAAATTTAATTTATTAAACTAGTCTTGTGGGTTTTATTCGTTGGTTGCCTACGAGGGTTTGTGCCACCCCCCTGCCTGTTGGGAATGATGCCGTACTCACTCGGGGCTAGGTTTTTAGCGGTTCGAGAATTATTATTGAATTTTTGGTTGTTTATAGGCTAGAGCGGTTGTGCAGTGGGGGCAAGGATCGATAGTTCGGTGACAGAGTGACTGTCGTACGGTCTATTTTAGGCCGCCGGCTGGTCTCTCCTACCCACTGACCGTTGACCGGTGCCAAGCACTGCAGATTAGCTCTTCCGTTACGTGATTATAGCATGACTGGTATCATTTATTTTTTTATTGTTGCATGTTTTGGTATGCACATGGGTACCGGCTGCATGTCAGGGCTTTCATGATCTGGTTATGATTGGACACAGACATCCTAGTCTGGTTAGGATGCATCCAGCACGGTCATATGCATCGCGTGTGATTTACTATGTGAGCGGAGCATGGCCTGATGCTTGGATGTATGGGCGCCAGTGTATCACGTTGATGCTCACTACGCCATTGCATTTTATGTGCATTACATGGCTACTGGTATTATTTAGTTCACGGATAGGAGTACCATTCCGAGGGAGCCTATGGCTCGGTTGTCGGGAGTACCGACGTGGATACGGGTGACAGGAGTACCGCCCCGGGACAGTGCGCACAGGTTTGTTGAGGATATTGTTGCCTTTCAGGGCAGCGGCAGGTTGGTATGGGACTTGGGTGCCAGGTGTCTTGTGTGGACGCCAAGGACCGGTATGTGTTTTATTATGCTGCACTATTGTGTTGTAGCGTCTCATGACTTGTGTGTTCGTGCGGGTTTATGTTGGGGGCAATCTCTTTTTTTATTTATAGCCTTTCATTTCTTATAAACTTGCTGAGTCTTGTGACTCACCTTGCTTTCCATCATTCCAGATAAGGGTAAAGCAAAGGCCGAGGGCGAGGATTGTTCCACTTAGTAGCCGACCGTATTGGTTCAGTGTACAGTTAGTCGCCCCCGTTATCTCTGATATTTTGTTGGTATTTTTGTCTTTCATTTTTTACTGTACCAGATTATTTCCTGTATCTTTTATTGTTGGCACATGTGTCTGTATATTTTTATATACACTCCTCGACCGCTGTTCCAGCGGGGTACCTGTGGACATGCATGTATATCATTTTGCTTCTGCTGTGGTATTCCTTTTTATGTATGCATATCAGGACATTTTTGTCTTGTATTTGTTTATCTTACCTCGTGTAAGCGCTTTCGTTCTGATAGACCGGGTGGTTGGGATATCCGGACGAGGGTGCTTACAGTCTTCTAGTGTGGTGCGAACACCGATGGTGGTTGCATCACCTCCAACACCAATTATAAATCCACCACTTACGAGTTCAAATCCACATCATTTAGCTCCAAACCCCTCTCAAGAGACAAGAAAAAGGACTGATAGAGATTAAATTTTTGTTGTAATTTGAGACTATCTGTATTTGGTGCAATGTCACTAATTACCCTTTTAGGATGTTATACTTTATATAGTTTAGCTTTCATGTGTTTATTATTATTTATGTATTTTGTATTTGTTTTTATTTTTTTCGTTAAAAATGAAAAACCAGGTATTGTGATCCATAATGTTGTTTCTATAAATACTTTAAAATAAAAATGTAAAAACAACATATATATATAAACATTATTTTTATTAACAAAATGATAGTCTTTTTTTTTTAAAAAAAGTAATTGATAGTTAGAAGTTACATTAATAAACTAAAATGATACAGTTGGCTGATTGATTGTTGTAAGTTAGGCTAATGAAGAGAGTAGTTAGTCGATAAAATGGTAATAAAAATATAAATGCTCCAATATTATATTACCTTAAAAATTATGATTTTTAAGGTATTAAAGGTGCTACCATATCTTAAAAAATAAATATCAAAAGTGCAACCATAAAACAAAATATTTGGTGATTTCAAGTAGAAGTCTAGCGGGACAAAAGATATGCTTGCATAAATGTTAAAATATATAATCACATTTGATATTTTGTCCAGTCAAACTATGAATCAGGTTACTAAACAAAACAAAATATATATTTTTTTTCCAAAATTGACTCTTTTATATCAGACTCTTTTATATCATAAACTTTAATTATGGTTAATTAAATCAAATACATCTTGTATCAAATAAGTTTGCGAACAGAAAATCTACAAAACAAGATATTAATGCAATATAATCCACAAAATAAAATACAAAAATATACACAAAGTATAGGAAACCTCATATATGAACAACGAATCACCACTTAGGTAACTCCAAAAATAAGACCACTAAGCCCCAACGAAACCCAGCCCCAAATCGCCCAATTGTCCTCCTCTCTCGGCTGAAAACATGGCTAACATACGTAATGGGTTGGGCTTCTCCATCTCTTGAGCAAATGGGCTTATGCTCATTTCTCCTCTAAAAAGATAGTAAATGGGCTTATGGACTTCAAATTAGACTGCTAATAAGTGGTGATATGGGTTAATGTTTCAATCATGAGCTGAAGCTTATGAAGATTAAACTTGCCCAAAAAATCATCATCGTCTTGGGCCTTATTCGAAAACACAACCTAAGAATCATGTGTCAAATAAGTCAAAAACTTCTTGTGTAGCCACATCTTGACTAACTAGAGATAAAAATACCTGAATTCTGGATATATATGGCGTTTCCCAATCACGTGCATTATCACATCGAAATCTGTACCAATTCAGTACGATGGGAGGAATTGGTGAGTTTGGCTTAAGGAATACCTGATAAATGACATATGCAACAAAAATTATTATTAAAACAAACGTATGAATAAATAACTATATAAACAAATAAATAACAAAATAAGTAAGAATACCGGCACAAAATTACAATCATTCACAAATTCTATAGTAATCATCCTATGCTATACTGTTGAAGGAGGGATCGATTTGAGTGAAAGATATGTAAGACACTAGATCCGTGACAAATGCACTAATACGACATTGTATTTTGAAGCAATTAAATAGCCCATGTTAGATAAAGTCATCCAATGCTCGCATGGTGTAATGTCAACAAAGCAATACAATATAAGTAGTAACTCATTCACACGCATGTCTGATCCATATAATTGTGTATACATCACACAAAAAGATTGCAACTCTCCTATCAGACTAAAACGAATATTTCTCCAACTGTGCTCACTCATATCAAGTAACCCTGCTATCGCACGAAATCCACAATGTCCATCTGATTCTACATTAACAATACTATGCACGAACGATTGTATTTGTGGTGGGAAATAATCATCATACCGCTTGAGTCAGTTGGTTTTTCTCTTGGATATCCATGTTGTTAGGGATGTATTGTCTTGATCAAATTAAACTTTTTCAAACAAGGACAGATCACGTTTGGTGGATGTATCAACCTGAATTTTCTTCTTCGATGCTAGCTTACCCTTTGTCCTAACTTTCATGGTTGGTAGTTGTAGTAAAGTCGTGTCTGGATTAACTATTTCTCTCAACTTTTGCTTTAATACTAGCTTCACTGGCTCCAGTTTTGAATAAAACATTTTATATATACTCTCTATCTTTGGTTCAATCATTACCTGCGATGACACACCAATATCATAAGCTAACTGTACTACCTACAACGTTGTTCAATGAGGATGTACAATTGACAAAGGAATTGACCGTCCTTGTACCATGAACTCTGTAATTTCATGTGTACAAGGAAAACTATATGTGCTTCTAATCACACATCCACATGAAACTTTGTTTATCCAAATTTTATGAGCAAGTTGTGATTGCATTAGCACCATATTCAATGCATTTCTCGATATAACACCTCACAATCTCTAAAAATTGTTGGCTTGAAGTTATGTTGCACCAACGTTAAACTTTTTTCAAACGACCTCTTAATCTCTACATGTTGCAACTCAATAAGACTATTGATAATTGTCCATGATAACTCTAAGTCACATTGAGAAGATCCAAAATGTCTCTTCAACTTTGCATGTGTACTCTTAGCCTTGTTCGTAGTAACATTGTCAAAATGCATTATTCTATTTATCTATGCTGTAATAAATTTTTCCTTATAATCATTCAACCATGTATTTCTCACATAATTAAGTGCGCCCTCATATGCATGGTACTCAAGTGTTAACTCATACAGATGACATTCATACTCATCCTCAGTTAACGTAAAAACAACCAGGTTCCAACTTAACATAAATTTCTCTCATGTCTCCTTTCTATCAAATAATTTCTTATATTTAGCGATCACATTTTTTTGATATATACCGCCTACACAACAAGGTACTTGTGGTTGGCAACACTTTCTATATTGCATTCATCAATCCAAATTCTCTATCGATTACAATTACTCTTGGATACGTATTATGAGTCATTAGACTCTTTAATTTCTCCATTACCCATGTGTAATTATCCTCATATTCATGATCCATAAATACGAAAGCAATAGAAAAAGTTAGCTCAGTTGACGTCACACTAACGATCTCTAGTAATGGATACTTATATCTATTAGTTTTGTATGTACAGTTTATTATTAACATATAGGGAAATGTTTTAAATAACTCTATAGCCATCGGATGAGCCCAAAATAAGTTTGTGATACAATCTGATAATCTATCACTTTTATTCCACTCTATATAATTACAATCTTTCAATTTTTTCATCAACTGTTGTATTTGTGATCGACCACCTTTATCCATGACTCTATATCTTTGTCGTGCATTATATATAGTTTTGATGGTACTCACAATTTTTTCATCTTCTACCTTTAACGTTATCAAAATATTTCTAGACTTAACAAGATTGTTAGACATTGTTATCATAATTTGTTTCTCTTTCTCTGTAAGTCGGCCAGCATATGAATGACCATCAAGTTGAGCTGCTGGTAAATGGTTGGGTAATCCACATATAACCTTCAATATCCAGTGTTCATTTGACAATTTAACACCGAGTAACTCAAATGGACAACCACACTTTTTAGAACCTGTCGTCTTACGATTTGTTTCTCCTATTGTCTCATCTCCTCTTTTTGATGATTTATACTTTCTACTTCGTTCACAGGTAAGACGAACTCTAGGTTTTCTTCTTATACCCCCAGATTCAGAACTCTTTATAACAATAACCATTTCATTTTCTTTTCTAACTGTCTTAACCCATTCAATAAGCATTTCCCTATTATTGAAAATCTCATTACTAAAAAAAGTTTGGCTAATATCAAACGATACAGCATTCTCATTCTCAAAATTCTCTAAATTTTGATGATCAAATTCCTATTATCAAAACAAAAATAAGATACATAAATTAAAAATGGGTTGGACTTTAAACAAAATATGAATAAAATATATAAATTAAAAAAATTTAAAAATTTATATAAACAAAAAAAAAATAAATTTAAAAACAATGCGGGACATATATGTTTGCATTGCAATTGGGTTGGGTCACCCAATTTGGGGAATCGTTTCAAATAAAATAAAGTGAAAAATGGGAGTGAAGTTAGATAGGATGGAGAGATAAGTTTCAAATTGGAGTGATTAATAATAATAATAATAATAATAATAATAATGATATTATTATTATGAAGACCATTTTCCTGCGTTTTGTTTAATGTCAATTATGAATTTTAGCCCATCAATAATTTATTTTTATGATTGTAGTTTATGTATGAAGTGCCTCAATTTTGTAAATAATTTGAGCTCTTAGGCATGATATGTTCTCTATCTTTACATTGAGAACATATCAAGACCTCTTTAATTTAAAAAGTGTAGAAGATTCAATGAATTGTATCATTATGACAAGTCATACTATTACTGTTACAAATAAAATGATACTCAAAGATGATAACTTATCAAAAATGTTTAAAAAGATAAAAAAGTATTTTTCTTCCTCATCCCTCAACGATCATTTTTTCTAAGTTAGTTTAAAAATATCTTTAGTTTTTTCTTCAGTTTTGTAACATTTTATTGCGTCAACATCTTAGTGTGTTAATAATAGCATAATCTAACAAAAAGGTCATTTTATATATAGTTATTTGTTTGATTTTGAAAATTTTAAAGCTTTTAAAAAATAAAATCTTTTCAACTTCAATTTTATAATTAATTAAAAATGTTGTAACATTTTATATTTTAAAAAGTGATAATATTTATTTTCGAACACCAGGTGAAAAATCATAGGTAAAATAGCAGCAGATGCAAAGAAAAATAATTAAAATTATGATTAAGTTAGTTTAAATGTGAGAATGAGTTTAAGATTTAAGTTATCCTTAAAACACCACCATATTTATCATTTATTTGTCTATAGACAATATACAAATGCAAAGCACAAGCACAATCACAGGCACAATCAATTGAAGTAGAACAAGTTGGGAGCAGGTTGGAGCAACCTAGGAACTCGAGTTTTAGCAAGTCGGGAAGTTGGGAGCAAGTTGGAGCAACCCAGGAACCCGAGTTTCAGCAGGTTGGGAATCCAATTCCCGATCGATGTGAGTCGGGAACCCGAGGCTGTAACGAGTCGGGAACCCAAGGGTTTCCCGATTGCAGTGATCAGGGAACCCTTGGGTTCCTGACTGGAAATCTTTGAGGAACCCGAGCTTCCTTGACGCATTCCAGTCGGGAATACCCAGGTTCCCCAACTACAAAAGCGGTTTCTATTCCAATTCTCTGATGATTCTCAGCATTTTCTAGTTATTTCTAGTTAACAGTAATCCAAAATTATAAATAAAATGAGTTTCCAGAATATTGACGTGTTGTTGTTGCGGTTCATTGTAGTCCACAAGATGTTGCTCGTGCATGACCTGCTGCTCATCATCTTCTTCATAAAACTCTTCATATCTCATTAATTTTTGGATATAGTCATCCATTATATGTAGAGAAAAGTAAAAGAATAGAATGAAAATTAATAGAAGCAAGAAGATAATCATTGTAAGTGATCGTTCACAAATTTTCAGTGAAAGTGATGAGAGATTGGGCTAGGAAGAGTAGATAAGAAGAAAAAGTGGTTGAGAAAAAATAGTTAGGTAAGAGTAATAAAAACTTTTTAATGAAGGGTAGTTGAAAAAATATAAATACAGGCTGTAAAGAGTAATTCTTCGGGCTGCAATGGAATTTCCTAGTATTTTATCTTGTCTGAAAGTTGTGACATTGTATTTACCGAGTAAGAGCACAAAACTAGTTGACCACTAAACGTTCTCACTGGCTCAGTTCCTTTTCTTCCCCAGGGAGTCTTGGAAACCCACCTACCCCTCTGCATTGAAGAATGACGCTTGAGGAAGAAGGAGTTCACCCTTTGGAAAAATACGGCTGGTTCAAACACAAATATGAAGTGTTTCAAAAGTCGAAACAAAGATTGGTGAAAGATGATAAAGTTTCGAGGCCTAAGATACAACGGCTTCCCGGTTACATGGGGGGACGCGCCGAGTTCAAAACATTCTACTTGCCCAAGCTGATTGAAATTGGTCCAATCCTTCATCTTCAAACTAACGCAGGGCTAGGAGACGCACAAAAGCTTATGTGGACATCAATGTTTCTTAAAGATACCAATCAAGACGACCGTGATTTATGCAAAAAGATGTTTGATCATTTGGAAGAACTAATGCCGCTATACTCGCCAGGCTGCTGGAGATACAGACAGGAAGAACTAACGACGCTACTTTCACCATTCGGGATAGCCAAAGATGATATCGATCTCGCTAATGGAGACTTCAAAGATATCAAGTCGTGGATTTTATTTGTGGATGGATGTTCGGTACTCCAAGTGTTGGACAAATCTAACCATTCTGATCAAGAACAATTGTTGCGGGTTAGCGTTGACCAGCTGGTACGGGTACACCAGGATCTGCTCCTCTTGGAGAACCAAATTCCCTTCCAAGTGCTCAAGCTCTTAAGCAATGACGAAGCCAAACTGAAGAAATGCATGGACAATTTCCTTCAAATTCACAGTAATACGCTGCCATCGAGAACAGGAAAGAAGGAGACTACAAGCACGGGTGGGGAAGTGTCGCGCTCGCGATCGCAAGAGCACAAGGTAACAGTCCAAGACGAAGACGACCCAGTTCATCTTCTCGACCATCTCCGCAGGGCCATCCTGGGAAATAGTGGTGATTGTGACCAAGGCCACAAGGACGACGAGAGTAACAAGAACCAGCCAAAATCCCTGCACCTAAGAAAATACAGGATTGGGAGCATACGGGAGCTCAAGGCAAAAGGGATTCGAGTGAAGAAACATCCAAACAACACGTCTTTCCACCCAAACTTCGTTGCTGGACAACTACAACTTCCTGAGCTCACAGTGGATGGCTCAACAGGCGTCATTTTCCTGAACCTGATAGCATACGAGATGTGTCCAGACTTTCGCAACAACATGGAGATCAGCTCATACGTAGTGTTCCTCAGCTCTCTTATTGAGCAGCCGGAGGACGTGAAGGAGCTCAGGTCTGCTGGCGTACTCCGCAACGAGCTTGCCAGCGATAAAGAAGTGGCTGATCTGTTTAATAAGATGGACGTTGTGTTGGTGCCCCCGACGCAGAGATATGCCAACATTATAGACCAAATTGATGACTATATTAAATCCAAGCATGGCAGGATCAAAATCTTGCGTTGGATGGACGACGCCTATAATACGTACTTCCGCTCGCCATGGACCATCATTGCCTTGCTGGCTGCAGCGTTGGGTCTTACTCTTACGTTTATCCAGACCTGGTTAGCCATTCACCCTAAAGGTTCATAACAACAGTTTTATTATGAAGATGTGGATTTTATGTTTTAATTGAGTCTTGCATATGCTTAATGTGGAATAAAAAGTCAGTCCTGTTGTGAGTGATTATGTGAACTTAATTGTTATTTTTGTATCCTAAATCAGCGTTAAATGAATGTGTGATCCTGTGGTTGGAGTTTGATATTATCCTATTATCATGATGTAAAAGTTCCTACTTTGTTTTTTCCATAAATATAAATAAATGAAACTCCTAGTTTGCATTATCTAGTTTTCTAAGGTTAATTACATCAATAATCACTCAACTTTGCATCCTATTATTGTTTGGTCACTGAATTTTGAAATATTACCTGTTAGTCACTGATATTTTAAAATTGTTACTACTTAGTCACTGAATTTTAAAATATTATCTGTTAGTCACTAATATTTCAAAATCATTTTTCAATCGTTACTTGTTAGTCACTGAACTTTAAATTCATGAGTGACGGATAAGAAACAGTTTTAAAATATTAGTGACTAACAGATAACATTTTAAAGTTCAGTGATTAAACAGTAACAATTTTAAAATATCAATGACTAACAGGTAACATTTTAAAGTTCAGTGACCAAATAATAACAAAATGTAAAATTGAGTGATTATTGGTATAAATAACCTATTTTCTGACGTAGAACGTGGAGGTCGACAGATGGATAGAGAGGCCAACAGATGGGCCAATGCCATTACACCCAAAGGCCCTTTTCTACTCACCATCCACCACCATCGTTACTATTCTCCACCACTATTCATAAGGGTCCACTCTTACTCACCTTCCACCATCATTATTGAAATATTGTATTGTTTTACTTATATTATTTTCTTCCTTAATTGTAGTATAAATAGGGGGTAGCAAGTCCATTGTGAGCACCCCATTCTTGAATCATATCAATCCAAGTGAGCTCATAGAGTGTTCTCTATTACCCTGTTCTGTATCTTAGGATTAGCCCTCCTAAGTGGTGCTTGAGGCTAGAGTTCTACCATAGTGAGGTTGTTAATCTCACCAAAATTGGGGAATTCTTCTACCCAATCTGCTCCTGAGCCATTTCTATTTTTTTTTATGTCTGACTTGGGTGTATCGTGCAGCAGTTGAGGATATGTCCCCTAAATTTCTCGAAGACTTCATTGATACCCATTTGACTAATGAATTAGATTGATCAAATTTGAATGATTTGATTAAGCACTGGTTTTACAAATTCTGTGTGACGAATTGTAGCCAATGCTACACTTTTGGTGGATTTTCTTTCATCAGTTGTATCATTATTTTATTACAGCCAGTAAATAAAAAAAATGTCTAGAAGAAAACCAGAAAAGATACTTGTTATATGACCGGTTATAAATTGCTCAAGGTTGATACTTTTCCTTGGTAGGGATGAGTGTTGTCTTCTTTCCCTGTTTATACATCTGTTCTGGTGGAATTCATTATCACTATTTCCCTATCTGGTCATTTTGTTTCTTTCAATTCCCTATCTCTTGACTATGACTTTATCAAAGCATCATGGTTGACGCACTAGGGAATTGCATTTTTTTCTTCTGGCAAGAGTTGCTTGATAGGTTAGTTCGTTGTGAGATCATACCCATCTTTAGCTGGAATAATATCAGTGGCTCATTGGATTCCTGAAGTGGATGATAATACTGTTTGTCACTGCATTGCTTAATGATGCTGAGGAGAAACAGCTTCTTGATCCCTTCGTAAAATATTGGTTGACAAGTATAAATATCATAGGCTTCTTCTGCTCTGCTATATGATCATTCAATAACAAAGAAGCAGAACAAATCTGTAACTAGGCTTCTTCTTCTGCATTGCTTAATGATGATTTGCTTGAAACTGATCGAATTTTGATACGTGGATTCCTAGTGGGAAAGAATCTGCATTTTGTACTTTAAACCCAATTTCCCTTTTGGTGTTCTGTCCCTCGTTCGCAGGATATCACCTCACCATCTTCCTTTGTTGGGAGTTGTATTTGATTTTGAAACCAGTGAGAAGATGGTGGGAGCAATGTCTATGGTAGAACCAGGTAGATTGTCGCTATGCTCTCAACTCTACTGTTGCCCTTATTGCTCTCTGCCCATCCTTGATTGTTTGTAAGAGTCTTTTTGTATGGTAAGAAACCAGGAATGGAACCTATCCCATTAAGGTTTAGCCATCTAAACCAGTTTATGTGGATTCATATTATCTCCTAGATTTAAACAATGAAAGGAACTTGCTTACCCATATAAAACAGATTTCTCAAATTATGGTTTACTTTGTGATTATCCATAAACTAAGAACATTATATTTCTATTTGGTTTTCTAGTTCTCTCTCTCACTGTCCAAAAATAATTAAACAATAAATCCTTAGATGAGTGGTTTGGCTACATTATATATCAATATAAAAGATGTGTCTTTTGCTGTTTTATTCTATTTCCATTTTCAACTAGTTAGGATCATTTGAGTTGAGGGACATGATCATTTGTTTGTCTTAAGAACACATCAATAAAGCATAACAATTTAACTGGCAATAGAGAACATCATAATTTAAATTGGACTAGTAATTGCCTAAGTACAAAATTATAAGTCAACAAGCGCAATGTATTATGAGATCACATTGTCTAGGGTAATACATTAATGATAACCCATCACTGGTCAGCAGACATTGTTAACTGCAACAAAAACACAAATAAAACCACTAGTACAGGCTCATTCTTGCTACTCCAGCTATCCTCCAATTCCCATACTAATTAACCTCATTACTCACAAGTAGATACGGATATATTCTTTCCTCACTTCAGTGAGCAAATATTCGTCCTTCTTGATACTCTTTCCAACTCATGTTAGAAACAAGATGCAAGCTCTGCTGTACTGTCCCCAACACTCACAAAGATTCCCCAACCTCTCCATAGCCTTAACCAGTCGTTCAATGACAACTTTTTCTGCACTTCTGACTCTTCTTTAACTTTTTCTCCTAAAGTTTTCAATCAAACAAAAACACAGATCATCACCATGGCAATCATAGAAGTATTCAATATTTGAAGATACATAGCCAAGCATGCAACGACTCTCTTCTTCCTCGAAATTGGTAACCGAGCCATACTATAGAAACTACAATACCTATAGAATGAGTAGCACTTAAAAAATTACATGGGAAAAAACAAAAAACATTGCATATAAAGTGCATGAACGTTTTAAAAAAACAATGATGCACAAAGCTTTTAAATTTAGAAAGTAGGATCATGTACCAAATCAACTTCCAATTTCGAAAGCATGTCAAATACCCAAATGAACACCGCAAAACAGTGCATATCAGTGCATGCAAGAACAGCTTCCAACAGACGAACATATTTCCAAATGGCCTTGATTTTTGCAAGTCATTTTTCTTTACATCACTTCAATGCCAATAAAGGGATTGGTGACAATTCCTACATATGATCTGGCACAAGAACAAACCCTTGTGATGTAAAATAGAAACCAGCAAGCATTACGGTACATTTGGAAATCAACATAAAAAGTAAATAAATAAATAGTGCAAAGTGCTAAAGAACAGGTCCCAGCAGAAGCAAAAGCAATATATCACAATTAAACTGTGGAAACGCGAGTAGAGTCTAGTCCGAGCACAGTAATTCGTCCAAACCAGGATTCCGTTCCAGCTTAATCCACACGCAAAAGGGATAGGGAACATGGGGTTGAGCTTGAGCATTGTGGGGGCCCATTCACAATTCATTCCCTCATTATATTTGCTGAAACCATTCCCAGTTTCCATTCTTTGTACCAAACGCGGCTACTTGGGAATGGGATTGCTAATGCTGGTAATCCTTCAAAAGGGGGGGCCAAGGCCCAAGAAAAAGAAAAACTAACTAGAAGAGGAGCACAAACGGGGTACAGTGTTACGATCCAGAAATATCAACTCCACAAATTGGTACCAATCTACTAGCAGATTACAAGTGAAAATAGCAGTAACAAATAAGAAAGAAGGAAAGCTATCAAATAAGGCCTTTTCGAGGAAGGGACCACCTCCAGAAAATTCCCTCATTCACACAGTTCATTTTCTTCCACTTCTATTGCCTCAATCCCTTTTTTTATAGCAATTGTTCACAATCGAAAATCTGCCAACAAATCCTCCTAAACTAATTGACAGCTCACCCCTGCCAGCCAAAATTTTCTTTCTTTATCAAAATATTACGTTTACGGTTTAGGGTCGAGAATTTTAAGATTTTTTCTATATTACTACTACAATTTCTTTGAGACAAATTAAAATTAAAATTAAAAAATTAGCAGAAATTGAAAATTTAAATTCAAAATTTGGCGAGATTTTAAAATTTAAATTCAAAATTTGACTGGAATTTAAAATTGAAATTCAGTGGCACTGCACCATGATGCAAGCCGTTGATGACGTTATATGACATACATAAGAGAGACGTTGTGGTTGAAAAAGATGACAAAGGCATCGTGATGCATGCTATTAATGATGTGGCACTACACCGTAATACATGCCATTAATGACATCATATGACATACATGGGAGATGTTGTGATTGAAAATATTGATAAAGACACCGTGACGTATGTCGCTGATGATGTAACACTACATCGTGGTGCTACCACTGATGACATGGCATTGTAGAAATAAGATTAGTAATGCTATGCATACGCCGTGCACGTAGGCTATCGAAACAATTTAAAAATAATTTTTATTTTATTTTTTAGATTTTGCAAGGCTCAAGAAATGTATCCGCCCCCCTCACCCCCTGCGCCATCCAAAGCCATATTCTCCATGATCTCCCTCATTCATTCAGTAACTCTCTCTCTCTCTCTCTCATACTTTCTCTTTCTCAAACCCACCACTATCTCTCTCTCAAACTGTCACCCCTCCTCGCCCCACGACCACTGCAAGCACCGCTGTCGCCCCCCGGGTTGCGAGCATTGGTTGCTGTTTGTCGCCCCCTACTGCGAGCACTGCCTCGCCTGGTTGCCCCCACAACTTGCCACAGACGGCCCGCTCTTAACGTCTCACCCCATCCATAATATTTAGCCTTTAAATTAATAAATTATTCAGTTATTTCAATAAATTGTTTTTTTCTTCTCTTAGCTTATGCCAGAGAAGGAACTTGGAAATGTAGTTGTTATGCTAATTTTAGGGATTGGCTGATAGTATAATGTCAATCTGGCATTTGGTTGCCTGTATATAGGTGAATTGGTGCTTGTTTGACGATTTTGCATTTCAGAAAAAATTAAGCAAATCTATTTTTTTAAGTTATTGACAATGAATCAAAGAAATGTTAATTAGTGGTAGATAAATAGGTATGTGACTGTAGAAGTTGGACTTGAATTAGATTAAGAGAAGAAAAATAATTTATTAATTATTCAGTTTTTTTTCCAATTAAGTTTTGATTTTTTAGTTATTTGTATTTTTTCTTTTAAATTGAATAAACCAATTTGATAGAAATATATAATTATTTTATAAATTAGTTTTGTTACCCTAACAAGTTATGAAATAAATATATAACATTGATTTTCTAAATTTTGATTATGTAACTTCAGTTTAATTTTACAATAAAATAATTTAATTTATGGTTAGAATTTTTGTGTTGATCAGTGTTCAATTTGTCCAATAATTATGCCTTTGATTGGCTTTTCTCAGTTTCAAGACTAAGTCCTCAATGTAGAGTATTGTTTTGGAACTTGCTCTACTTGGACTAAGTCCTCAATGTAGAGTATTGTTTTGGAACTTGCTCTACTTGTAAAAGAGAAGGCAGAACTCGATCTCCTAATTGATTCTCAAACAATCAAATCAATTATTAAATTTGAAATTGAATGATTAATAAAGTATTTAAATCTCAAAATTTTACGTTTTTACAAGGACGTAACTGTAAAACTGGTAAAAAGGACTAAAATTATGTATGTGGATGGCCAGATATTATTCCTTGGATAATTTTGACCAATTAATAATATTTATATATATTTTTTACAAACAAAGTCTAAATTTCAATCTTCTCGCACAAAATAATATTTAAGAAATTTTCTTTTTCTTTAATATCATCCTCAATTTTTTTCTAACTACATTCGCTAACTGATAAATTTCATTCCCTAACCATATCATATAAACTTGAAATTCCATAAATTGAAACTCCAAACTCCTCACACAATTAAATAAAAAAATAAATTATATTTTTTATAACTCAAAATAAATCATATTCTTTATTTTTCATTTTCACAATCAACTCAAAAAACAACATAAGCAAAATTTTGAGAAGGGTGGCCATCCAAGCAGCCGTGTGGTAGGTGCGGGTGGTTGCTCGTGGTAGAGGGAGGGGCGAGGACGGGTGGGGGTGAGGCGTTTGTGACCTGCTGGTAAGGGCGATGGCGGTCCGGGAGTTGAAGGGGAGGGGGGCGGGGTGGCAGTTGTTTGTGGCCGGTGGTGGGGGCGACCAAGCGAGGTGGTGCTCGCGACAGGGGGGTGACGAACAACAAGTATAACACCCTATATTTTCGTAAAATTGTCACGTATTTTAAGTGAGTTTAAAATACCGAAAAATATGTTTGAAGTGGCAACAAGTGACCAAATTAGTCGCAGGGAGTGCCCTAGAGCTTAGATACCTAAGGACAAAGGTATAATTTTAACGAGCGTCTCGAGGTGAGACTTATTGCACTGAAAGAAATCAAATCAGAAATGGTTTTCGGTTAAGCTAAGTTATAATCTAAAAATACCGAATGATGGTAAGGGGCTTCTGAAAAATCGTATATATTGAGTAATTTTGAGTTAATAATTTTGAGATTTTAAGTATCTCGATAAATTTGATGTTTGAGGGTATAATTCTAATTAGAGAAATTATCCAAATGAAAGAATGATGAAATTATGAGCTTAGGTGGTAAAATGTTAAAGTTGAAAACTTGAAATATGGGCCAAAGTGTTATTTGAAAGAAGTTTGGGGTTTTAGGTTGGATTTCAAAAGTTGGGTTAATTTTAGTTTTGGATTTCAAAAGCCACTCAATTATGGCTTTGAATCTTTGGAGTCCATGGCTAAGATTGTGACAAGTGGCATAAAACCATTGGTTGAAGGATTCTATAAATAGGCACCTTGAGTTGCTCTCAAACCATTCCAAACAAATTTGAGGAGTGAAGCACTCTAAGAGGAGGAGCTTGCTCTAGAGAGAGAGAAGGAGGTTCGGCAAGAGGGTGGGAAGAAAGCGACGGAGAAGCGACGGAGAAGCGGCGGAGAACGAGCCTCATCGGAGTTGCGAGTTTTCGCCGGAGTTCGCCAAAATCAGTCAGCAAAAAAGTGAGAAACCTAGGCCGTTTGCTATAAAATTATACCGTCGAAGAGATAACCCAACAAGGTGAGACTCTGTGAGACTCCTATACTCCAAATCCTATTTTTATTTCTCTTATGAGATACTTCTATTGCATGACACGTGTTTTGTGAAGTTCTTGCACGTAAACTCTTATTGTTCTCCTACGTGAAATTATGTTGCATCTATGAACTGAATTTTCCTGAAAGTATATGTTGTTGGCTTTTTAACTGTTGCATTTATAAAATTCATGTGGCCATACTGTTGTACCTATTTGTTGTTGGCCGGAGGCAAAAGTCGGAGATCCCCCGAGAGGCGCTATGCGTGCGCCATCGAGAAAGCTCTCGTGGGGAAGACCGTGAGTCTAAGGCACAACGGATGTGGTGCTTGCATGAGTTCTATGAGGTCGGGCCAAAGTGACATGGTTAGGGACCTCCTGAGAGGCGCTATGCGTGCGCCATTGAGAAAGCTCTCGTTGGAGGAGGCTGATGTGTTCACGAGGCATTTCAGAGTAGTTCTCCTTGTATTCTCATACATTTTATACCTGATCATGCATCGATATAAACTGTTTTTGGAGTTTCTCACTAGAAGATTCATCTTCTAATTGGACTATGTCCCTAGAATATTCAAACATTCCAGGTTCGACAAGCGGCTCTAAGGGAAAGGAGGTAGCTGAAGGATTAACTTAAATTACTGTCTGTAGCATGATTAGCATATTTTTGTTTATGTGTAAACCTATATAATTTTGGGTATGTTTAAGATATTCAGTTATCACTTGATGATGTCCATGTAATATATTTTGTAGACGTCTTGAAGAGTTATATGATAAATAAAATGTTATGGTTTTGAACCATATCAGGTTCGATTTAGCTTCCGCATTTGAGATTTTAATACCTGTCTTAGCTATTTGATTATTGGGTTTGTTAAGCTGAGAAGATAAAAATTAGGGTTTTTGGGATATTGTGCGGTGTATGACAGCTATTGTGATATGAAAAATTTTTATAATCCCGAAATCCTAAGTTATAACACGCTCAAGAAATTTGGGGTGTTACAACAAGTGCTGCTCCTGACCCGAGGGGGGCGACGACGATGCTCGTAGTGATCGTGGGGCTAGGAGGGGCGACGGTTTGAGAGAGAGAGAGTTGTGGGTTTGAGAGAGAGAGTTTGTGGGAGAGAGAGTGTAATATCTCGCATCGAGTGATAGGAAGGACCAAAACAACTTATCCTAATGGGCCTACGCGAACTTCCCAGGGGGTCACCCATCCGTAAGCTGCTCCAGTTCAAACACGCTTAACCTTGGAGTTTCTTGTCTACATTCAACCCAAAAGGTATCCAGTTTGTGTTGTTTCCTTTTTTACACTATTCTCGATATATACTAATTTCTCTAGACTCTCGGTGTATTACATTCTCCTTTCCTTAAGCACATAACGTTCTCGTCATGCGGCCTTACAACTGGTCCCAAACCTTCTCCCCTTTGGGAGTTGCCATCCTAGAAGCCTGCCAGAAGGCGCTCCTTGAACAGGCCCTCGAGCCCCGACGCCATTCCCCATCCTCATCGGATTGTCTTCACCAAGGGTCAGCTCTGATACCACCTGTAACATCTCGCATTGAGCAACAAGAAGGACCAGAACAACTTATCCTAATGGGCCTACGCGAACTTTCCAAGGGGTCACCCATCCCTAAGCTGCTCCAGCTCAAGCACGCTTAACCCCGGAGTTCGTTGCCTACATTCAGTGCAAAAGGTATCCAGCTGGTGTTGTTTTCTTTTTTACACTATTTTCGATATATACTAACTTCTCTGTACTCTTGGGGTATTACAGAGAATGAAATGGGCATGAGAGAGAGAGAGAGAGAAAGAGAGAGACATTGAAGAAGATGGCTTTGGGTTTTCGGTTTAGGCGGGTAGCAGGGAGAGAGATGATAGAGAAGATGGCTTTGGGCAGGCGGGCAAGAGGGTACATTTCTTGGACCTTGCAAAATCTAAAAAATAAAGTAAAAATTATTTTTAAATTATTTTGGTAGCCGAGGGCGTAGCCCACATCATACCCATAACATTACTCCACTTCTCGAATACACCGGGCACGCGTCCAAATAAAGGTTGGACGGACTTCATCATGGGTGAAGTCTGCCCGAACTGAACAGGGTTGAAGTCTACCCGCCCAACAGTGGGCGGGCTGTTGGGCGGATGAAGTCTCTATAGGCGGATTTCATCTTAATTGTTTTTTATAATATAATTTTAATTTTAATTTAATTTATTTTTTATATTATAATTTTAATTATTTTTTCATTTTAATTTTATCAGTAGTGTGCTGAGCGGATTTTATCTTAGATGAAGTCTGCCAAACTTTGGCTGAGCGAGCTTCATTCTGTTTTGTGATTCCGTGCATTAACTATTTAAGCATTGTAACACGACTATTTAATATGATACTTAGAAAGAAAAAATGAAAAACTGACACTAAGTGATAATTTTTATCTACCACTATACATTCACTGTTCTACAACTGACATTCTCATCTACCAGCGAGTGCGATTTTGTTCACCCCCTTTAACGGAGTGAACGTCACCCTCACAGTTTCTGTGAGGGTGAAAAAAACAACGGAACGGCATAAAAATATTCACACCATTCTGTTATTTTTTTACCCTCACAGAAATTATGAGAGTGATGTTCACCCCGTTAAATGGGGTGAACAAAATTGCACTCATCATTCCGAGTTCATTTTTGTGCACCCCATTTAACGGAGCGTGACATAACCCTCCGTCAACTTAAACGACGGATAACGCGGCTGCTTCTAACGTTTTCGGACAACTTAAACAACCCCAATTTCGGACAACCGGTTACAACCCCCATTTATTATTATTTAATTAATTATTTCGCGGACCCCACCCAAGGAGCCCGCCATTTCTTCTTCCTCCCAAAGCATCACAAAACAAATAACAACAATTCCAAAAGTTCGATTGAACTTAAAACGCCATTTGCCACCCACTGCCACGACCTTGGACCGAACTTATCATGTATTACTTATGTAATTGTACATTAGATTTTATCCATAATTAGAGAAATTAAAAAAAAAAAAAAACTAACCATCCGGTCCAATTCTCAGTCCACATTTTGGGGCTGTTGGGATTGTTTGGTGTGAATGAATCACAATACCAACCATTACATGTGTTTATCTATTTAAAGCAATAACAAAAAAAAAAACAAAAGTCATTACATAATATTTTTTCTATCTACTTAAAGAGATATATTATTAAATAAAAAATATAATAATAATAATAATAATAATAATAATAATAATAATAATAATAATAATAATAATAATAATAATAATAATAATAATAATAATAGTACCATAGGCTCAGGAGCGTCACTCTGTTGGCACATAATCCATGGAACTAGAATCAAAGATTTTAGAGTTATCCTCTCAATTAAAAATCTAGAATATCTCTTTAAATCTCCTCAAAATCCCAAATTCACAAATTGCCCTTGTATATTTTCCACAATTTTCTCAAATTTCAAAATTCCACATAATCTAAAATTCTATTTAGGATTTCTAAAATATCACATTAAATATTTTCTTAGCAAAATCCTTCTAATTCAAAAATTCCAAAACACAATTAATTAAATTCCAATAAAATCTAGGCCCCTAACGGGTCATTACAGAAAAGCTCTTAAATTTTGCCTTTAAAATTTTGTCCCTTCTTTACACATAAATACAGCCTTTATTGGAAAATATAATTGTCGTAGCCCATAACCTAAAGCACTCGTTACAAAAAAAATAATTATTTTGCAATGGTTTTTTAGCAACAGTTTTGAAATCGCTATAGAACACTGAATTTAGCGCCAGTTTCTTCAGCATTTAGCAACGGTTTTGTAAAATCATCGTAAAAATTATAAATTAAAGAATTAAAAAATAAATTTTATGGCGGTTTTACAAAAATTGCCTCTAAAATTAAATTTTTTTAATAATTTAAAAATAGAAAAAAGAAATTGAATTTTGTGGCAATTAGAAACTGTTGCAAAAAAAAAAAAAGAAATTTAATTAATTAAAAAAATTGAATTTTGCTACGATTTCTAATTGTCGTAAAAACAAAAAAACAAATAAAAATAATAAATAAAAATTAATTAATTAAAAAATAATAAAATAAATTAAATTTTGCAATGGTTAGAAATCGTAGCAAAAACCAAAGAATAAAACTTAATTAATTAAATAATAATATAATAAATTAAATTTTGTAACGATTAGAAACCACTAAAACCAAAAAATAAAAAAATGTAAAAAATAAAAATTAATGAATTAAAAATAATAAAATAAATTGAATTTTGCGGTGAGAAACCGTCTCAAAAAACAAAAAATAAAAAGTAAGAATAAAAATAAAAGTTAATTAATTAAAAAATAAAAAATAAATTGAATAAATTAATTATAATATATAGTTACATATATATTGTTCATTCCGGACCAAAATAGGGGGTTGTCCGACGGGTGCTCAAGGTTGGTCCGGCCAGGGGGTGCTCTGGCGGGGAAGGGGCAGCGTCACCTGCAAGAACTCCGACGCACAAGTGAGAAAAGATCTCAACAGAGTAATATTTAGGCTTAGAATGGAACATACCTTGGCTCTGAAGATAACTGGTTCATATAGGAAGATGAGGTGACGTTCTCCTGTATGCATGCGTCGTGCACATGATGGGACTGAGTATCCGGCACCGATGAGGGTCCCAAGTGGGTAGCAGGGTGTTGACGGAACCCTCATTAATGTGGATGAGATCTGCCATAAATGGGGATGAGATTTTTGAGTGGGCGCGCTGATACCCAGTAGGAGCTGTAATGATGTTGGTACAGGCGAGTAGGTGCAGAGCTATGGTTAGGACGAGATTTGGGGTCACGAAAGTGGGCCCACTCCTCTTTGGGTTTGGTCAGGCCGAGACGGTCCACAGCCCCCCAGGTCAGATGCTCGAGAATATGAGTATCCAAGCTTAGAGGACATGGCTATGCCGAGCGACCGGGGTGGACATTCCTAAAGGAACGTGTGCTTGGGGTTGCCCTTTGGGAGACGAGACGTCGTGATTGGGTATGTGGCGATTCCTTGTTCGATCCATTGTTGGATGAGTGATAGGTGGCAGATCAAAATGAATGAGCTTTGCTGTTTAAATGTATTGTTCGGGGCTCTATCTTTTCAAGCTTTGGAACATTGTAACTTCGGTGTCCTTCTCTGCTCATCGCTTCGACTTTCAGTGAAGACCCTGAGATTCTCGACCTTAAGCCTCTTGGGTTAGATCTCCTGCTCGCGACCTTTGGTAGGCAAGTAATTTTCTCGATCTATTTTTGCTTTTACTGCGTATTTAGGGCTTAGTGTTTAATGAGAAAGAAAAGGGAAGGAATAGTCATCGTGTCCCTTTGCTTCATTCGGAGTATTGCGGGTACTATGCTGATGGCTGGGAAATCTATGAAAGTCAGTGAGGGCGTGAGGGGCAGACTAGGTCAAACTGATGAATACGGTTGGATAGATGAGGGCGTTATTAGGATTGCCTCGTTCTTCGATTCCCCTAAAAGTATAGTTTCTTTAAGAGAGCTGGTTCAAATTTCGGTCACAAGGGACGAGAGTCTGTTCGAGCTGCAGCCGTGCGCGGCGGGAGACAGGGTTTTTATGGAGGTAGGCTCGAATGTAGGGAGACTAGCGATATTTGTTTATAGGACATTTTTTACTCGCCTTCGGCTGCGACTTCCTTTTTTCAAATTTCAAATGTAGGTACTGAAGAGACTGAATATTGCCCCAACGTAGCTTCATCTGAACGGTTGGGGTTTTGTGCAGGCATTTGAGGTGCTCTGTTGTTTCTTGGGTTGTCACGTGAGGGCAAGGTTTTTTTTTTTCATTTTTCTACCTTAAAGGCTTTGCCAAAGGGACTTGGGTGTCATTGTATACTACTCCACGGAGAAGTTTGTTGAAAGCGGTTGACTCATCATACAAGGAGTTCAAGTAGGATTACTTTAGAGTGTTGTCCCCAGGCTCTGGGTATCCTCTTTTTTGGATAAGAATGGCGCACCTAAGTTTCCTCTTTGTTGGTGTAGTGAGCCAAGGTCCTTTTCCCTAGTGAAGTTGGAGTGTCTCCGCCTAGAGGACCAAGCGTTTGTAGGTGTACTACGTGACAGAATACCGAAGGTGCTGCCATGTCGTGATCTGATCTGCCTTGGTGATGATGAGGCGGGGATTACTGAATATCTGAGTAGGTTTTGGCTTTGCCTGTTCGGTTTTGTCTAGTTTCCCAGCTTATCCTCATTTACGTTCTTTTCTTTTCTAGGTAAGATGGCGCCGAAGCTAACCAGGAAGGAGATGTTTCCCGAGCTTCTGAAGGCTGATGGCTCGAGCTCGAGCAGGGTTGCTAGGAAGGAGGCTACCTCTTGTAGTCCTATGTCAGTGTCAGCTCTTGGGTCTGCCGATATGGTTGAGCCCCTTCCAGTTGCTGTACAAGTTCCTACCCCTTGCGCTCTGACAAGGTCGGTCGTGTCCCGTCCTCGAGAATCTTTATGCGCTGAAGGGGCAGGGCGGCGGAATAAGCAAAAAGTTACCGAGGGGGGTACTGGTTCCTCCGATGAAGTTGATCTGGCTGATCGTTGGGCTTCTGTTGCCAAGCTTGGCGATCCTGATTTTAGGGCTGAAGATTTCATTGATGGCCTTTTGTCTACTCTTGCCAAGTGGCGGAATTTCATGAAGCTTGGGTGCTTTGGGATGTTTCACTGGCTCGAGCATCAGGGTCTTCAATTCGCGTCGCACTACCTAACACTGGAGGCGGTGGTTGCAGATAAATTGGTGGCTACTAAGAAGAGGGCAGATGAATCTTCTAGGAAGGCAGTTGATGTATTGGAGAGGCGGGTTGGCGACATTGAGGCGGCTAATGTGGGGTATCATCGTGAAATTGCTGGCCTTCAAAGCAAACTTGACGCTGATGCGACAGAGAGGGCTCAGTGGGACGCAGAGGTGGGTCTGCTCAAGGCCGAAGTGTTTACGGCTAGAGCTGAGGCTTAGGAGAAAGAGGCAAAGGCGAAAATTGAGGTTACCCTCGCGCAATCTCGAGTGGAGGCGGCAGAGTCCGAGGTTATAGAAGCGAGGAAAGAGATTACTAAGATTCAGCCGCGCGTAGCAGAATTAGTGGGTGAGGCAGCCATTCAATATGAAGAGGGATATAATATGGCATTGTCTCATGCCTCCGCCATCTTTCCTGACTTGGACTTTTCGTCTTTTAGGGCATTTAAAGAGGTTCGGGGCTATTGTTTTGTTGACATGGTTATTGGTGATCTTGCTGTTCCTTCTGAGGTAGCAGATGCTGAGGTGGATCGAGTTGGTGAGGAGGCTCCATGTGTTGACCTTTAGGGTGCTGACGCGACTTTGGGTTCATCGGCCGAGGTCAATGTTTTGCCCTCCCCTGATCTTGTTGGCCCATAATTTTTCTTTTACCATATCTTTTCGTGATGTAGACCGATTGTGACCGTTCTTTGAATAAATATTTCTCGATGTTTTGGTTTATTTGTTTCTATCTCTATTTCGTATTTGAAGCATTTCAAGTTTGCTTATCCTTCCTTTTGCCATGCTTTGGATAGGGGGAGGATAATGGGGTACCGTCATGTGGTACATGGCGCTCGAAAATTGAGGTGAGTGCCCTAGGGCACTCATGCATAACATGTAGGTAAGGAGGCCTTCCATTATCTTGAGGGGGTAACTGTAGCGTCATGGTGACAGTGATGTGACACGTGGTCGAGTCACGCATTTCAAGTCTTTGGCGGGCTTTTAGGTATAAGTTTTCTCTCGGCGTTTCTTCATGTTCCGAATATCCTTCCGCTTTCTTGCTTTTGTTTACAACTTCTGGGCTTTAGGTGTGTTCGGGAGTTTTTTCTGCTAGGGCGATGACTAGTCGATAGAGGAAGTCTTCTAGGTTGCCTCCTCCGTATGACTGGGTAAGCGAGGATGTTGTAAAAGAGAGGTCTCGCCTCACTACTTCTGCGAGTGTAAAGAGTATTGTAACACCTCGCCTTGGTAGGCGTGACACTATAAGGGTATTCTCGAGAATTCTTTATTTTTTTTTCCAAGTTCATCACACACAGTGATTTCAAGAACATTCTTCACATGCAGTTAACAAATCCCGAGAACCCCAGTCTTTCCCATTTAACTAACAAGATCAATAATCTTAACAACTAAATGAGACATATTATAATGCAGCAAATATATTAACATCAAAATATCGTGGCCTACCACGAGTTCATACAAGGTGTTTCTACACCGAAACACTTATTACAAAACTACCAAATGATAACAACATTATCATACTACCATTCATACACAACCAAAATACATACTAAAGCTTCCAAAATGATACAACGACTAGCAAGCTAAACACCGTTGCCCTCAACTAGCCTTGTCCTCGACCTCGCAACAGTCTTTGGCTGGAACGTCGAATGTTTCAGGGGCATAACCCAGGTTAGATGATAAAACACCTAAATGATGGCATGAATAGTTTACTGAATGCATGAAAGACATACGAGCATGGCATACACAGACAACGACAGCATGCAACACGTCTAACTTGAGAAACCTCCCTGTCATACTCAACCTCCTGTGGAAAATCCATTTGACACACCTTTGGGGTTGACCTTGCCATGCCATACTTAATCCCTCGGGTGCCCTACCATGTCGCTCATTCACCTGGATTAACCTTGTCCAATTCTCAAGAAAACCCCATCCCGTCCCATGCGGACCCATCAACAACATGAAAATTAACATCCCGATGATATGAAAATCACACGCCATGCACCGACTCTTTTATAAGTTAAAAATAGTTGATGCAATATACCACATGTTCAATATGAAAATGATGCCACAAGTACATAAGAGAAATGCCTTTGCAAAACAACCTAAGTTCTAGAGGGTATTATCGCTCACTTGAACTGGTTCAATCACATATAACCTAAGCTCAGGAGGGTAAAAATGCTCACTTGAACTCACTACACGCACACTAAGACACTTCCAAGAAAGGGTAAAACTGGAATCAAACCACTCACCTAAACGTATTCGAATTGTCTCGATCCAAGTGCACGACCTCGATTTACGTGCTAAATCACAAACACTTGCACTTACATTCAACCTTGAGCCATGACACTCCAAAACACCATATTTAATTAAGGAAGCATTAAAATCTATTTTCCTTAATTTTTCCATAATTTCCTCTATTTTCTCCCAATTTTCACCTCAATAATTCCAAAATAATTATCTCTTCAAACATTTTTCCAAATTTTTCAACACAATAATTCTTAAAATAAATATAGAAAAATACTGGAAGAAAAACTACCAATATGCCCCTTCTCATGCGCTTTCACGCGCCTAGCGCGTGGCTGTGCGTGGTGTGTGGCGCGTATAGCCACGCGCCACCTTCTTCCTCATTTTTTCGGCTGCCGACAACATCTCTGATGGCCGATTTGAACCCACCCTCTTCAAGCCCTCACTTAATTGATCCTATTGGCACCAATCTTCGGCTGAAAGAACACCGGAAAGGCCACCGGAAGGCCAGTTGCAGGCTAGCAGAGGTGGTCCGCCTCGTGTTTCCGACCGAGCTTCAATTGGCCTCAAAATGAAGCCAAAATGCTTCAAAATGATCCCAAACTCTTCTCCTTGACACAAGGATCCAAAGCCCCTTAATAACTCACTCAAAAACATCCAAAATCATGGCCGATTGGCTAGCATTGGTTATGGAGGTACCCTTTATCGTGGCAGCGTCCTTTGAGCGATCCAAACCCTCTCTCTGAAGGGAACCCCGCTGAATTAACTTTAGAGGATTGGGCACTAGTTGACCTATTCTGCTCTTTCAGTCAGTTGGAGTTGGCCCAACTCATCTAATTGGTAGGAGATCGTGGTAGATTGTCTAGCTATCTCTGTGAGTATCTACTTACCCTTTGTCGCTGGTGGTTGTTTTGCAACACTTCTTGCTTGACTAATTTATTCCATGTGTCTCCAGCTCGCGTAGTGCCCGAGATTACTATCGACATGATGGGCCAGCGAATTGTAGAAAAATGAGGAGAAGAGGGTCGTCTTGGACCCCTGGGTAGGGTTCAGAGGGATGTTGTGGCTTTTGCTTCTGCGTCTACCCTATTTCTAGGGAGGACTGAGATGGAGGTTGAGGGGCCTGAGGCAGAGGTTGAGGAGCCTTACAACAGAGGCTAAGGAGGTTCCTCTAGTGCGTAAGAGGCTCCGAGTGGAAGAGGTAGGGCCGATTGGTCCAACTGCAAAAGCTGGTGGTAATGAGGCTGCTTTCTTACAGGAAATCGGATTGCTGGGTTTGTCTAGGGACAGTTGCGATGACAAGCCCAGTCCTTTGGGGGAGGTAGGCTTGATCGGGGGCGGTTGTGGAAATAAGCCCGATCCTTTAGGGAAAATAGGACCGGTGGTCAAGGATGGTTGTGGTGATGAGCCCAGTTCTTTTGATCCCTCCCACTAGCGGAGACCTGTACTCTGGGGCTGGATGATAAGGAAGTTGACCCCTTGAGCCTTTGGAACCATGAGTGTCAGCTTGATTAGTTTATCAAGAGGCATCTTTTGCGGAAGACCAACTGAGGGAAAGAAGCCTTGGGGATGTTGGTCTGTGCCACTGGGCTAAGATGCAGGTTTTTCATGTCGCTAGTTCGATACGTATGCTAGAACTGGTGCTACAGAAGCGGGATGAGGAAATAGATAAAATACAACAATTGGTGGAGCTGTCTACAGAGTCTCGAGTTGGCGCACTGGTGGAGAGTCGAGTGGAGATGTTGATGGGGAGACTCCAAAAGCGAGTGAATGAGGCTGAGGCGGCGTGCATGACAGAAACTTTTCGTGCCAACCGGTTTCTTATTTGAAGGACGGAGCTCAAGTCTGAGGTGAAGAGTTTGAAGGTGGCGCTTGAGATCACCAAAGGGTAGGTTCAAGATGAGTAGCGGAGGCCTAGAGATGAGTGGGAGAGGGTTGATGAGGTTGAGGTCAAGCTAGTTGACCTGAAGGGTGAAGCCCTTACGCAGTATTTGGATGGTTTTGCTCATGCTTTGGCGCAGGTACAAGTGTTTTTTCCTTCAGTGGATACGTTCGAGTGTGCCCCTTTCAAGTAGATTGTGGACGACCAGCTTGTTGCCATGGTATCTCCGGCAAGTCGGGACGGGGAAGAGTGTACAGGTGATCTAGCTGCGAGGATGACTGGCTAGCTATGGAGGTTCTGTCCTTGAACTTCTTATTCTTTTTTTTTTTTTGTACACGTGTCTTATAGGAAATGGCTTGGCATTCGTGTTCTTCAATTTTTCTCTTTCTCCATCATGGCTGGGGACTTAGTGGCGTGCGTGCGTTTCAAGGATTGAGGCATTTCCTGCAGCATTAATTGCTAGGTGTGGTTGGTGGGATGCCATTATGACCATCCTTTCAATTTTTTGATAAGGGTTGTGATTATCGCGGATAGTTTTTCCGTTTCTATAAATAGGGCATTTCCTTATGCATCATCATCATCCCTTTGTTATTTGTAAACGCTGCCATTCTTGTATGGGTGAATCCAAGTTTCTGATAATTGGTATAGCGTCTGCTTTTCTTTCCAAAGGTGAGGTGTATTTTTTGACCTGTGTCACTGATGGGGAGTGGGTTTTTTAGATTTCATGGGTCCTGTTGAACAAGCGACCATGTGATTTTTAGGGAATCTCCTATCTGTTTGTTTGCTTTTGGAGCGCTTGTGATACTGCCAGGAGGGGGGTTCGTCTCAAGGTTTTGCTTCTGGAGCAATTGTGACGTTCCCCTTCTATGCTTCTACCTTTTTGTTTTGTCTGCCTCCCCTGGGCTCCCTGCATGGTACGGTATGTCTTCCCCGCTAAGGAAGGGGGGGCTATGGTGCTTTTTATCGATGTCTAACCTTTTTGCCTGGGTTGCCCGGAGGGGAGATGTGGGGCCGAGGGAGAGCTTGGTTGGTTTTGCGTTTGTCACCTTTGGCGGAGGAATTCTCTCTAGCCAACTGATTTGTCTTTTCCTTTGGTATTTGCTAGGATTGTGGGTTTTGCCCGTACGGTTCCCTTGTATTGCTAATCGCGGGCCAATACTTCGTAATAATTTCAGTTGTTGACATTTGAAATGTAAAACATTGTAGTAATAAAATGAGAGTAGTTTTGAGTACCTTTGTTTTGTTCTCTTTCGCTTCTTTATGTTTTTATAATCATTAATCGAATTGACGTGCTTTGTTTTACGTATCCAGACTTCCATGAGATTGACTAAGTTTGCTGGTCGGGGAGGACCCCTTTTGAATAAGATCGTTAGGAGAGGTCTTTATGTTACAAGACTTTCAAATAAGATTGTTAAGGTAGGTTCATCTGTTGCAGGACTTTCGAATAAGATTGTTAAGGTAGGGCCGTCTATTATAGGACTTCGGAATAAGATTGTTGAGGTATGTTCGTCTATTGCAGGACCTACGTTGGGGCAGTAGGATTGATTGCTTTAGTGTAGGTAGGACAAGGCCCTGGCCCGCCCGCTGGGGTGGAGCTGGGTGCTTGGGGGTGAGCCGACCTCGTTGGTTCGGTCCCCAGAACACGAATTTTTGAGAGAAGTGTTTTGGGTAGATCCTAGGTTCACCTACCGAGGTGAACTTTGGCTCTTAGGGGCAGACTGACTGTATTGGTCTAATCCCCGAGCACGACTATACAATATAGTTTGGGTGAGGCCCTGGCTCGCTGGCCGGGGTAAACCCGGGTGCTTGGGGGCGAGCTGACCACGTGGGTCTGATCCCCGAGCATGGCTATTACAATATAGTTTAGACGAGGCCCCGGGCCACCCATCAGGGTAGACTCGGGCCCTTGGGGGCGAGCCGACTGCGTCGGTTTGATCCCCGGAGCATGAATTTTTGAGAGAAGTTTTTTGGGTAGATCCCAGGTTCGCTCGCTGAGGTGAACTCGGGGCGCTTGGGGGAGGACTGACCACGTTGGTTTGATCCCCGAGCATGACTTTGACAATATAGTTTGGACTAGGCCCTGACTTGCCTGCCGAGGTAGATTCGAGCGCCTGGGGGCGAGCTGATCGTGTCGGTCTAATCCCCAGAGCAAGAATTTTTTAGAGAAGTTTTTTGGGTAGATCTAAGGTCCGCCCGCTGAGGTGGACTCGAGGTGCTTTGGAGCTAATTGACCCATCGATCTGATCCCCGAACACAGCTATTAGGGGGCGCGAGATGCCCCTAGGATGGGTGCTAATTTGAAGTTTTGTTAAGATCTTACTTTACTCCTTATTACGGCCGAATAAGAAATGTTGTGACAAATCGAGCATATAGTGCTGACTATAGCCTTCATGTGACCATAGATTCCAGTAGGTAAGAGAGATTATGACTTCAAGTTTTTCCTGCATTTATAAACAAACATTTTTAGTTATCTAAAGGGCATAATTTACAATGGGGAACTTAGCTATAATACTTTCGTAAGCTGGTTGCATTCCATGATCTAGGTAGTGGCCATCCAGATAGCTCGATAAGGTGGTATGCTTCGTTATAGAGGTTACGCATGAGTCGGTAGGGGCCTTCCCAGTTGGGGCTAAGTTCGCCGTCTTTAGGCTGTTGCCGTGTGCCTTTGATTTTTCTTAAGACCAAATCCCCTTCTTGAAAGCTTCGGGGCGAGACTTTTACGTTGTACTTTCTCGCCGCCCTTTGTTTGGTTGCTTGCTCTCGCAGGTGGGCCATTTCCCTAATTTCAGGTAGTAGATCGAGATCAACCAGTTGCTCTTCTTTGTTGTGTTCTTCTTGGAAGTATTGTCGTCATGGGCTGGGCTCCCCTACTTCAGCTAGAATCATTGCTTCCGCGCCATAGGTGAGCTTAAAAGGGGTCTCCTTTGTGGACGAATGAGCGGTAGTATTGTAGACTATTAGGAGCTCCTCTACCTATCTTCCTTTGGTTTGGTCTAGGCATCGTTTTAATCCATTTTAGATGACCTTGTTGGTTGTCTCAGCCTGTTTGTTCGTTTGAGGATGTTCCACCGAGGTGAATACTGAATTCTTTGCAGAACTCTGCCGGCTTGTTGTTGGTGAACTGGGTGCCGTTGTCAGACATTAGCACCCTGGGCAGGCCATGGCGGCATATGATGTTTTTCCATAGGAATTTCTGGATTTTTTTTGCGGTGATGGTGGCCAGTGGCTCGACTTTAACCCATTTAGTAAAGTAATCGATGGCGATGACTAGGAATTTTAGCTATCCTAGCGTTATTGGGAAAGGTCCGAGTAGGTCTATCCCTCATTTATAGAATGGCCATGTGGCGCCTAAATTGTGCAGCTCTTCAAGGGGGAGGGGGGAGTGATGGATATGTTCGAATTTCTAGCATTTTCGAACATACGTGAGGCAGTCGCTTCTCATGGTGGGCTATTAGTATCTAGCTCGTAATATTTTGGCTGCAAAGGATCGCCTTCCAAGATGGCTGCCACAAACTTTTTCATGCACCTCATTCATAATATATATGTGGATTGGTTGTTGTCGATGCATTTGAGGAGCGGTGTGGTGTAACCTCTCTTGTATAATTGATCTCTGATTAGGGTATAAAAGATGGCTTCTCTTCTCAGTTTTTTGGTTGTTTCGGCATCTTCGAGTAGCCTTCCTTCTTTTAGGAAGCAGATGATTGGGTATCCCTAGAATTCCACTGTAAGCTCTACCGCTTGCACTTCCATATCTTCGATGGTGGGTGAGGCCAGGGTTTCTTGTATTACCGAGTGGTTGTTTCCTGAGCCTTTGGTGCTGGCGAGTTTGCATAGTATGTCGGCCCTTGAGTTTTGTTCTCTTAGGATGTATTCGATTTTGAACGAATCGAACATCTCGACCAAGGCTTAGACTTTGTGGAGGTATCGACCGAGCTAGGGGTCCTTTGCCTGGAATTCGCTGCAGACTTGGTTGGTGACCAGCTGAGAGTCACTTTTTGCTATGACTCGTGTCACTCCTATTTCCTTTGCTAGGTTTAATCCTGCAATAAGGGCCTCATATTCCTCATGGTTATTGCTTACCTTAAAACCGAACTTCAAAGATTGTTCGACCAATAGCCCATTGGGCCCCTCAAGAATGGCTCCGGCTCTGCTTCCTTTGATGTTTGAGGCTCCGTCCATGAATAAGATCCAAGGGGTGCTGCTTAGATCCTATGGAAAGGATGTTAATTCAGCACAGAAGTCGGACAATACTTAGGATTTGATGTGTTGGTGCGGCTAATACTGTATGCCAAACTCTGAGAGTTCCATGGACTAAGTGATCATCCTCCCCGATAGCTCTGGTTTTTGGAGTACTTGTCGGATTCGCTGGTTGGTGAGCATGGTAATTTGATGGCTTTGAAAATACGGTCTTAGTTTTCGGGCCATTGTCACTAATGCAAGTGCCAATTTTTCAATGTTCTGATATCGCACTTTAGGTCCCTGTAACATCCGACTAACAAAGTAGATAAGACATTGAGTCTTACCTTCTTCCTTAACTAGGATGAAGCTAAGGGCGTTGTCAGTGACCGAGAGATATAGTATGAGTTCGTCACCTTGCTCGGGCTTTGTTAAGATAGGAGGAGTAACGAGAAAATTTTTTAATTCCTAAAATGCGATCTCACATTGTTCGATCCACTTGAATTCGGCCGGCTTCTTAAGGCATTGGAAGAAGGGACGGGCTCGATCTGCTGATTTAGATAGGAATTTGGAGAGTACCGCTATTCATCCAGTTAGTCTCTGCACTTCTTTGACGTTAGATGGGATTCCCATGCTTAGAATGGCTTGGCATTTATCTGGGTAGGCCTCAATTCCTCAGTTTGTTAATAGCAACTCGAGGAATTTCTCAGCCTAGACTCCAAATGCGCACTTTTCAGGATTCAGGCTCATGTTGTGGCGTCGGAGCTGGTTGAAGATTTCCGTCAAATCGAAGCAGTGGTCCTCATTTTCTGGGGTTTTGGCTACCATGTCGTCCACATATACCTCTAAATTTCGGTCGATTTGCCCCTTGAACACTTTGTTCATTAGCCTCTGATAAGTTGCTCCTGCGTTCTTTAGCTTAAATGGCATGATGCTATAGCAGAAGTTTATGTTCTCAGTGATGAACGTTGTTTTGTCTTCATCATCTGGGTGCATCCGAATCTAATTGTACCCAGAGTAAGCATCCATGAAGCTGAGATACCTGTACTTGGAGGCGCCATCGACCAGCCTATCGATGTTGGGGAGGGGGAATGAATCTTTTGGGCAGGCCTTGTTCAGGTCGGTGAAGTCCATGGACATTTGCCATTTACCTGAGTCTTTTCTTATCATTACTACGTTGGCCATCCATGTGGTGTATGGCACTTCCCAGATGAAACTGACTTCGAGGAGCTTAGTTGTCTCCTTCGCCACGGCTCCTTGCCTTTTTCCTCGATCTTCCTCTTTCTTTGCGTGATTGGTTTTGAATTGGGGTCTATCATGTCTGCGAGCATCGAAGCGAATAGATCATCATTTTGCTAGAGTATGCTAATCATTCTATCTTTTAACTCGTCAGGTAATGTGGAGCCTATCTGCGTGACCTGCTCGGGCTTGGGTCCCAAGCTTACTGAATGTAGCTCCTCAGTAGGTTGGGGACATTTGTCAAAGAGTTCAGTCCTCGAATCCAATGCTATCGTGTTCACTTCATGAGATGGGACCCATCGAGCAGAGCCGCTGTTGTGGTGAAGTGTTTGATTATTGGGGCCATTGCGCTGGAATGTTGAGTTGCTAACACTGGTGTCCTATTATGGACTTTGTCTATCGATGCTTCTATCCTAGCGCTTCCTGCTCTCACCTTGTTCCTCATCATGGCCGGGGTTTCGTTGTCTGAGGCTATAGTTGTTGCATTGTCAGGCCTCTTTTTGGTCGGCATGTATGACACCGACCTCTGTGGCTGATACAGGGAATTTCATCGCGAGGTGAAGCGTTGAAACAATTGTGCCCAGGGCATTAAGGGAGGGTTGGTTGAGGAGGGCGTTATACGGTGTCTGGCAGTCGACCACTAGATACTTGACATTGATGGTTTTTTGTAGGGTCCTTGTCTCGAATGTAGTTAGTAGGTCAATGTAGCATTTGGAGGATACTTGCTCTCCTGAAAATCCTACCAGGCTTCCTTGGAATGGTCTTAAGTCTCCTTCTGGGATGCTGAGTTTTCTTAGGGTGGCTAAGTACAGAAGGTTCGTTGAATTGCCCTAATCGATTAACACCCTTTTGACGATAAAGTTAGCTTCCACTATCGAGATTACCATGGGGTCGTCCTGGTTTTGATTGATCCTTGCAAAATCATCTTCGGTGAAGGAAAATAACGGATGTTTCGGGGCCTTTGCGGGTCTTTTCGTGGTCTGGCCGATGGTTATGACTGCTCTCAATTGCCTTTTCTGAGCCGATCTGGTTTCACCACCTCTTGCGAAACCTCTCGAAATGGTGCTGATGAGTCCTTGTATTTGCTCTGAAGAGGGAGATCGGAAGTTTTTGAGCTGTGGCACATCCGTAATGTAGCTTGAAGTGAGACAGTTAGGGCCGCATGCAGAAGGGAGGTGTCCCGGAGTTGTCGCTATGTCATGGCTTTCCAGCGAGTGGTTGCTGGTGTTCGGCTCCCGGTGGTGAGAGCTTCTGGTTATATCTATGGGAGACGGTAGAGGTTGGCTTGAAAGGTGAGAGGTGTTGGGAGAGTTTCAGAAAGATTACGGGGTAGTTAAGTTTTACCGAGCCCCACGGTGGGCGCCAAATGTTCCTTTCGGACCAAAATGGGGGGTCGTCTGATGGGTGCTCGAGGTTGGTCCGGCTAGTCGATGCTCCGGTGGGGAGGGGGCAACGTCATCTGCAAGCACTCTGACGCACAAGTGAGAAGGGATCTTAGCAGAGTAATATTTAGGCTTAGAAGGGTACATACCTTGGCTCTGAAAAGAGATGGTTCATATAGGAGGAGGAGGAGGAGGCGTCATCCTGTATGCATGCATCGTGCAGGTGATGGGACTGAGTATCCAACGTCGATGGGGGTTCCCAAGTGGGCAACAAGGTGCCGGCGATACCCTCATTAATGTGGATGGGATCTGCCATAAATGGGGATGTGATTTTTGAGTAGGTGCACCGATACCCAGTAGGAGTTGTAATGAATCAAGTTTAAAACAAGGATCTTCTTCATCAAATCTCTCAAAAGCTGTAACAACCCAAAGATGGGGGCTAATATTAATGAATAACTTCATCTTAGTTTGTGTCTCGTGGGTAGAATTATTTGTTAAATTAGCTTGAGTTTCAGTGTGGTGTGAGCGTGTATGTAAGTGTTTTGGGAGATTTGGGATGAATGGTTAAGGGTTAGGAGGCTTTTTGAAGAGGCATTTGAATGTGTGGGGATTTGGGAGGATAGATATTCGAATGGAGGTAGTACCATTCCATTCAAATGGGGTGTGAGTCATTCGAATGGGGGGTGATCCATTCGAATGACCTATTTTTTTGGGTGCGACTTTTTTGTTACAGCCTTAATTTCTCAAAATTTAAAACATGAAAGTTGTAGACATTTCTCTTTTTGTTCCATAGTATCTTGAATCATCTCAACCAGAGTTCAAACGAGAAAGTTATGCCCAAAATTTGAAAAGGTGTACAAATTGTCCGAAATCCATTTTTAGCATATTAAACCTTCATATTCGAATGAGCCATGCGAAAATTGCAAAATTCATTCGAATGAGGCCACTGTAGCATTCAAATTGCCTCATTTTTCCTTCAACTTTTCATTCAATTATTCCAAATTCATTCGAATGCCCAACAGTAACATTTGAATGCCTTTTGTATTTTCTTAATTTCTCTACCAAGTGCTTCAAAACCCATTCGAATTTGCCCAGATCATCCTAATGACTTTCACACAACAACCTATATATGTATATATATCATCCGAATGCCTTAAGCTGTATTTGAATGTCTCCCTCAGCAATTCAAAATATATATATATATATATATCACCCGATACCTCATTAGCTCTGGAAATGTGTAGAAAATTCTAGAACCAGAACATAAAAAAATATATAGAGAGAATTTAGGAGATAATTGGATGGATAAATATGATGTATAGAGAAAATATAAAAAAGAGAAATTGTAAGAAAAATATCCCAAAAGTAGAGGAGATAAACTCGAGCTCTCTCTCGTAAGCTTTCTGTTCTTCTTCAAACCCTCATTCTTTTTCTCAAAGCAAGCTAGATTCTGCTATCCAAGGGGTTCCTAGTGGTTGATAGGTCCTTTAATTAGGAAGATGTCGAAGGTTGGCCCTATTGTTCATCAAAGGGACGTTAGTGGAGATATCGAACGAGGTGTCACTCTACCGATCATTGGTTTGACATCCTCTGATGTTGGGCCTGCTTTTCTGACTGCTCATGATGAAGAGCGACCATCGATCTGGAAGCGTTAGAGGGGCACCGGGGGGGTAGAGTCATCTGCTAGGGTGCCAACTGTGGGTGCATCCTTTGTTCCTTCCTGACCAAAAGAGCATGATCGGAGGTGGGGCGCGGGCTTCGACGACGGGTTCGTCTGGGGGGCAGCTGGCACTTGCAAGCACTCTGACGATCAAGTGGGTAAGAGAGTAAGGTGAGGCAGTGTACCAGTGGATCAAAGATGAGAACATACCTTGGCTCTAAAGAGAGTTGACTGATATAGAATAAGAAGATGCCCTCCTGCATGCATGAGACGTGCGCTTGTAAGTGATGGGACTGGCTATCCGGCACTAGTGGAGGTTCCCAGGTGGTAGCATGGTGGCGACAGGACCCTCATTAATGTGGATGGAATCCGCCATTAATGAGGATGGAATCTGAGACGGACGCGCAGATATCCAGTGAGAGTCGCAATGATGCCATGGCAGGCTGGCACTAGGCCAAGGTTGGGTTGCGAAGGGAGATCAGATTGGGCCAAGATTGAGCTTAAGGAGATGATCAAGATCGGGCCTACAGAGAAGGCCGAGATTGGGCCTGGACGGTCTGAGACTAAAGAGTAATTTTAATTTAATTTAAATATTTTTAAAGACTAAAGATTAAAGAGTAATTTTAATTTAATTTAAATGTTTTTAAAGACTAAAGACTATAGTTGGAAAGGGCATCTATGTACATAAATTAGGAAACCCAACACATGAAAATAAGGATCAATTACAAAAATACCATATAGGAGTATGACTTTACGTACATTGCAAGAGGAGGACGTTGAGGCTGCCATTTCGAATGAAGTACCTATATAATAACACTTATACTCCATGTTACATTACAATAATATTATCAAAATTAGTCTCTTTCAAATAATAGTAATATTACCATTACTATTATTTGAATGGTCTTGGAAGGATAAAGTTCGTGGGGTTTAAATAATACCACCACTAGCATCCATAGAAACTTATGTTCATAAGTAGTATACTGTTTTGTGCAACTGTCCAAGCATATTCTGCTGTTATAAATTGATGATGCTATTAATTAAAATACTGTTGTTAATTAAATGTATTCTACTATTAATAACTTAATTAAATAGTGTTGTTAATTAAATGTATTCTGTTAGGTTATAGAGAGAGAGCCAAAAAAGAAAATAGAAAGCAGAAGAGAAAACCTTAGTTTCTAATTCTAGTGAGTTTTTTTTCTTTCAATTAAATGTATTATGTTATTTAAATATATTCTAGTTCTAGTGAGTTCTTTCAATTTTACATAGATTAACATAAATCATGCATATCAGTTGATTATAAATGAAGTCGGAAGCTAAACCCTAGTTTGGAAGCTCCACCATCCAGGATTGTAAGTGTTAGAGTAAGGATTGAAATTGGACCTGTTGCTACCATAAGAAATAAAATCAGCTTGTTCAAATGAAGAATAAAAAGGATTTCCTACTTGACAATCTATATTAGTGTGTCCCCTTTGCCCACAAATCTCACAATAAATAAAACAAGAAGAAGAAACACTCGTTAAAATACCCCAATTATCCAAATTCTTATTTAATATAGCGATTTGAACAGAAAAGGCAGTGATATGATCAAAATTATAAATGTCAACTCTCTTTGTATTTGCTCTCTCATTGCCCCATTGATAACCCTTGGCTACCATCTCTTGAAAAAATTAAGAATTTAAAATTAAAAATAATTTTTTTTCTAAAAGCTAAAGTAAAATAAAAATAAAAATAATAATCATAAATAAAAAATTTAAATCCTAAAAAGAGAACCTATCAAGAAAAACAAAAGAAGGAAGTAAAAATTAAAAATTTCCTAAAAGATGAAGAAAAGAATAAAATAAAATAAAATAAAATAAAATATTTAAATCCTAAAGTAAAATACATAAATGTTCAATCTAAGGCTAACTTATGTAGTTTTGATATGAAATAAACTAGTCTCCGGCAACGGCGCCAAAAACTTGATGTGTGATTTATGCACAATTAATTCGGACAAGTGTACCTGTTATGGGAATTTCTTGAACTGCCTTGGGCTATTGACTTGACTACTTTGGGCTGTGAGTGATCCAATGATAAAGCCCAACCTCTCAGAGTACAACGAGCCCAAGAACAAAGATGATTCTGTGAGGTCGTATAATTGCTAAAGCACGAGCTTTGATTACGATAGCAACTAAGCTCTCTGCGATGGCTCTAGCTCACTGGTCAACCTAATTAGCTCGCAAAGAAGACCACGAAGCAGAATAACCGGATCTGATGTCTACCTGTCCTTATCCATGGAAAGCCAGACTCCACATTGTGCAAAACTTTTACTCCCTATTTTAAGGAGATAAGAAGGGCACTTTGTCCCTCACGGGGTGGCCCCACCACATTTTACTTTGTGTAAATTGTCTATATCTCACACTATAAATAGGGGATCAACAGCTATTGTACGGGAATGATAAAAAAAATACATATTGTGACTTTGCTAAAACTGATCAGAGAACAGTTGTGGACTAAGTACCATTCTGGCCGAACCACGTAAAAAAATCTTGTGCATTGCTTATTGATGGTGTTATTGTTCTCTTCCCCTTGTATTCGTGATTAGTAGATCAGTACAGGCTGATGAATCTTTGTCGACCGTTTCTGCACATCGACATTTTGGCACTAGAAGGAGGGCTCATTCTGATCAATGCCAATGGCAAGGGGGAGACATACAAGAAGTTCAGAAGTGGCAACCAGTCAACCTGAATGTCATACTAATTGGCCATAAAAAATTCTACCTATAGGGGATGCAGCCATGATCTTTACAGCCGTTTCCATTCCCCTATTGGCAGGAACAATCTCAGGGATCTCCTCATGGGTTCCTTGTTAGTCGGTAAACCCTATTCTAGGGACAAAGGCAGTTCAAACCTGGCAACAACGTCAAGAGGCATTGGAGAATACAGTCAGACAGCTCGCGGATTCAGTTAGGACGTTGGCCCAAACGTAAGTCCATGTCGCACAAAATCGGGTCCAGGTAGCACCACCAGCAGGCATCTCACAGCCTCGAGATGAAAGACTCACTCCAGATGAAAGGAAAGGTAGAGGAATATCACGGCAGGCTAGATCTGCGCATTCCTTGAACTTACTGTCTGAGAGATCGAAGGAACAACAATCCCAAGGAATGGGATAGGAGGTTCACCCCACGAACCTGAGAATGAGAGCAAATCGTTACAAAGACCGTCGTGACAAGGTTCATGAAGGGAGCCGATGATGTGGGAATCCACACCCAGAAGAGAACTCGACTAGGGTCAACCCAGGTCGCGCCACTCATTGTAATTCACTAGGGAATAGGAGATGACATCAGCTTAGAGCTCGCTATTTGCCAGACCGAGGTAGTAGATGGGAAATGCGGTCTCCCCTTGCCTGATCTTTGGACAAACATCCAATTATAGAGGAGTTATTGCAAAGGGTCCGACAATTGGAGGCGCAACATGGAGCTGACGATCGGAAGGGGGAACGTGATGAAAGGATCCCATTGTAAAGAGAAGTTGAACAGAAGCCTCTAACCTGTAGATTTAAGGTCTGAAACATCCCTCAGTACAATAGGGATGGCGACCCTTACAACCATCTGGATGCCCTTAACGTCCAAATGAACTTGCAGACTTTAAGCTTGTCAGCCAAATGTCGGGCATTCCCTATAACCTTAGGGGATATACCTCGCATATGGTTAAGAAGCCTTCCTCCCCGTTGTATTTGTAGCTGGGAAGAATGCCAGAGAAGGTTCATCAACCAATACAAGTCGCTACGGAAGCAGCTCGCTCCAACATGTCACCTCACTATAGTTTTCCAACGATCTAGTGAATCTTTGAGGGAATACATAGAGAGAGATTCAGACGCAACGTCAATAATGTCGAGAGCCCCTCAAATGAGAGTATTTTGGCAGTGATATCCGCAGGACTTCAAAAAGATGGGAAGCTTTATGAGAGCATTTATAAGTCCCCTGTAAGGGACTTGGGTGAATTCTATGAGCAAGCTGCGAAAGAGATTAGGTGGGAGGAAACTTTTGGCTTGAAGAAGCCCAACAACCAAAAGGACATAGATGGGAGCAATAACCAGAGTAAGAAGTGGGGCAATGGTGACCACGATAAAGGAGGCCAAGGTCAAAATCCTAATGACCAGGTCACTAAAAAAGTAAGGAATGAGCAGAGAAGTGAGCGACCTCCATATCAAGGTCATTATGAGCACTATAGTGTCTTGTCTGATACGTGAGATAGGATCTTCGCTATCGGGAAGGGAAAGGAAAATTTTGGGAGACCTAGTCCCATAAGGACCCCCGATAGATACAGGAACAAGGACAAGTTCTACGCCTACCACAACGAGGCAGGACACAACACCTCTGAGTGTTGGGCATTGAAGGATACGATTGAAGAACTGATCAGGAAAGGTCACTTGCCTGATTATGTGGTGCGACCGAGGGATTAACAGCCCCAGCATCCAGCTCAACCAAAACCTCGCCAAGTTCTTGAGTAGGATAGGGCACTTGCGGTAAGAACTATTTTCACTATTCATGGTGGGCCTCATATTGCACGGACCTTAAATAGGTCGCATGAACATTACGTACGGGAGGCCAGTCACCTCTTACTGGCCGGGTATGGCGAACAAGGAATTTTGACAAAGAAAGCCAGAACAACACCTAGTGACATCGTTTTTTTAGAAGAGGATACGAGAGAGGTGCATTGGCCCCATAATGACGCTCTTGTGGTCCGGGCTCAAATTGGAAACGTTGAAGTGCGAAGGATTATGGTTGACATAGGCAGCTCGGTAAATGTAATGTATAGAGGATGCTTCGACCAAATGAGCCTAGGGTTGGACCAACTAAGGGCGTCCCCAGAGCCACTTTATGGATTTATTGGAGATGTGGTAATCCCCACAGGACGTATCAACCTCCCACTTACAATTGGGGACTCAGATTGCCAAGCTACTGTGATGACAGACTTCTTGATCATTAACTCCTTTTCTACATACAACGTTGTCATGGGGAGACCTACCATGAACGACTTGAATTTGGTCATCTCAACAAAAACAATGACCGCTAAATTCCCAACTCTGAATGAGACTGGATGCATCGTGGCGAACAATATTCAATGAGACGTTGTTACGAGGAAGCTCTAAAAATGGGATTCAAAGGAAAGAAAGTCAACATTGTCTCACGAGGTGGATCAAAAGGTGCAAGCGAGAAATGAGTCAGTCATGACCTGGATCCACGAGAGGTGCAGGCCCTGTAGGCGAGTTGGAAGACGTTGCGATTAGGAGCACTGATGTCGAAAGGTGTCTCAAGTTCAGTAAGGACCTTGTTCCTGAAGTAAAGACTCAACTGACCGACTTCCTTAAAGTAAACCTAGATGTGCTTTCCTGGAACCACAAAGATATGGTGGGGATAAATTCGGATGTGATGATGCACCAGTTCAACATAGATTTCGACCACAAGTCGGTCGGCTAGAAGATAAGGCCTATGACTACAAAACGTTATGTAGCCTTGAAAGAAGAAGTGGGCTAACTATTAGCGAATAAGTTCATCAGAGAAGCCCATTACCCGGTCTGGGTAGCTAATCCAGTTCTAGTGAAGAAGAAGAACAAGAAGTGGTGGACTTGCGTGGACTTCACCGACCTCAATAAAGCCTACCCAAAAGATAGTTTTCCTCTGCCCAGAATAGACTAGCTCGTGGATGCAACGGTCGGTCACCAGCTCCTCAGCTTTATGGATGCTTACTCGGGGTATAACTAGATTCCAATGAAACCTAAAGATGAGGAGCACACCTCATTTATTATAGATCAAGGGTTTTACTGTTACGAGGTAATGCCTTTTGGATTAAAGAACGCTAGAGAGACCTACCAATGTTTGGTTAACATGATGTTCAAAGATCTAATCAGAGGAACCATGGAAGTCTATGTGGATGATATGCTAGTAAAGTCCCAGCAAGTGGACGACCATGTTCACGACTTGGAAGAAATGTTCCAAATCTTGAGGAAATATCAGATGAAGCTAAATCCACACAAGTGCACATTTGGCGTAGCCTCTGGAAAGTTCTTGGGCTTCATGGTGAATGAGAGGGGGATCGAAGCCAACCCAAAAAAGATCTGAGCTCTACTTGATATGAGGTCACCGAGTAAGATAAAAGAGGTGCAGAGCCTTAATGGCCAGATTGCCGCCTGATAGAGCGTATATTTCCATATTATTTAGCCCTCATATTTAGTCTTTTTGCACGTTAGTTGTGTCATTTTATTCATCTTGATTTTGTTTTATTTTATTTTATAGGAATTGATCTTCACACTATTTTATCTTATTTTGGACATATTTGGGCTTCCTGGGTCATGAGAAATTTTGATGGCAAGAAGGGAAACAAGGAGATTAGAGATTGGAGACAAAGAAGCAAAAGTGTGCTCACAAATTCGACCTTTTGTGCTTATTTCAAGTTTTTGGCCAAGTTAAAATCCGAGAACGTGAATGATGTCTTTAGAGATATTGTAGATGAATTCTTTGGATTTTTGGAATGGTATGGTTTGTCCAAATCCGAGTTCCTTTGGGCCTCCAAACATCGCTTCAAAGTCGGGACCAGAAAGCAGGGTTAAATTAGGAAAGCTGCACAGATGCTGAATCCTTAAAAGGCCATAACTTAGGCGTCCGATATCCAAATCAAGTGATTTAAAATCCAAAATTCATATAATCTTCCTGATCTACAATCTTTATGAAGATGCCGAAGCCCAGAACGCACTTTATCCTATTAGAAATCAGCTGTGAAGTTGCAGTAACCTAGGGTTTCCTCCCTAAGCCCATTTAGCCTAGGTTTTCTTTTGCAAAACCCTATAAATAAGAGCTAGCTAAGAGGTATTGGGGGGTGGCCGATTTTGGGAGATTTTCTCATGATTTCAACCAAGAAGATGGAAGGCTAATTCGCTTGTGATTCGCTACATTCTCGTACCCCTTGCCCGGTTTGAGTCTCGGTCATATTGTTGAATCCGGTTTGGAACTTGATTTTCATGTTTTTATGGATGATTTTGTTTCTTTTCCTTCTCTAAGTTTATGTATGTTTCTTTTATGCGATTGTGTGAATGCATGCATGATCTTTGGATGGGTTTAATTGATGTACTCGGTTGAGGCTTTGATTAGAAAGAAACGAAACGGTATATTTGTATGAGCGATTGCTCGATTTGATTTAATCTTTTACGGTTGTAGAAGAGTTTTTCAAATCAAAAGAAAATCAAGCCAAACAGATTGTTTTCATAAGTGAGACAAGGATTACCATGGTAAGAAGGTAGGGTTTGTAGCGGGTTACGTTTTAGTTCATCTTTGTTTCATTCTTGAACGTTTTTAATTCTGGTTTTCATTACAACCCCCCCTCGTTTAATCTTGTTTTGACAGATTCGTTTGAGGTTCGTTGGGAGACGACTTTGGGTTGCACCCTTATTGCAAATCCGAATCATTATTCATCTAATCTATTAGTGTTCGACAGCACCGATCACCGCCCTTAGCAGGTTTGTCTCCAAAGCCTTCCATAAATGTATTCCATTCTTAATATGTTGAAGCAGGCAAAAAAAATTCCAATGGACAAAAGAATGTGAGGTCGCCTTTCAGCAGCTGAAAGAATATATGGGGCAGGCCTCACTTATGTCCAAGCTAAAGGAAGGAGAGAAGCTAATCACCTACTTGGGAGTGTCTCAATATGCTATTAGCGCTGCACTAGTGTGCGGAGAAGATAGAATACAATACCCGATATATTATGTAAGCCATTGATTGTTGGATATAGAAACTAGATATATCCTGATGGAGAGGCTCACCTACTGTTTAGTGGTGGCATCGAGGAAGCTGCCCCCTTATTTCCAAGCCCTTCAGATTGATGTGTTAACCAAATATCTACTAAAACAGGTCCTACAAAAGCCCGAATCATCAAGCCAGCTACTCAAGTGGGCTATCGAGCTTGCTTAGTTTGACATAGAGTATAAACTGAAGTTGGCCATAAAAGGACAAGTGCTAGCAGATTTTATTACTGAGTTCACGGGGCTAGCAGAAGAAAAGCCCGAGTCTCCAGAGGATCTGATCTGGGAGTTATATGTTGACGGATCTTCCAACGAGCATGGTGCTGGAGCTGGGGTGCTCCTGATAAGCCGAGAAGGGCACAAGATGCCATACGCGTTGAGGTTCGAGTTTAAGGCGACCAATAATGAAGGAGAGTATGAGTCACTGTTGGCTGGGCTATGACTGGCAAGAGAAGTAAAGGTAGAATGGTTAATGATCTTCAGTAATTCTCAGCTCATGGTATGCCAAATACGAGGTGAATTTCAGGAAAAAGGTTCCAAGATGGTGGCTTACCTCCAGAAAGTTCGGGACTTAATGTGCACCTTTGAGAGATGTGAGGTGAGCCAGGTACCAAGGAACCAAAATTCACATGCCGACGCTCTAGCTCGCTTGGCATCAGCTTGTAATGTGGATTCCTTGGAAACCATTTCGGTAGATCTCCTAGCAGCACTAAGCACGGAGACTCATAGCAAGGTTCCAGCAATAACAGTGGCCCCGGATTCATGGATGAAGCCCATTATTGACCACCTACAAGAGGAAAGGTTACCAGATGATAGAATACAGGCGCGTCCTGTGCGAGCTCGAGCGACCAGATATTGCATTCATGACAATATGCTATACAAAAGGGGGTTCACTACCCCGTTGCTGAGATGCCTCAATGATCCAAATTGTCAGATGGTACTCAAGGAAATCCATGCAGGTCATTGTGGAAATCACGCCAGGGGGCTATCCTTGGTCCAAAAGGCACTTCGTCGGGCTTCTATTGGCCCACGATGAAGCAAGACGCTATGAACCTAGTGAAAAGATGCGACACATGCCAAAGGTTCACAAAAATCCCAAGAGCTCCACCAGCATACTTGCAGTAGATGTGCAGCTCATGGCCCTTCGGTATTTGGGGCATGGATCTAATTAGCTAGCACCCAATAGCTCACGGTGGATGTAAGCACGCTATAATAGCGGTTGATTACTTCACCAAATAGGCAGAAGTGAAGGAGCTCACACAAATATCCACAACAAAAGTAGAGAGGTTTGTTTGGAATAATATCATTTGCAGGTTCGGAGTTCCCCAACAGATAATAACAGACAATGGAACCTAGTTCACCAGCGAGCAATTCATCTAGTTCTGTGAATCGCTAGGGATCTAGAAGAGTTTTTCGGTAGTGGATCATCCTCAAGCTAACGGTCAAGTTGAAGTTATCAACAAAATAATCAAGCAGATCTTGAAGACAAAGTTGGAATCTCAAAAGGTACTTTGGGCCTACCGAATAATCAAGAAGATCTGCGAATCGTTGGGTAGACGAATTACAAATGTAACACCCCCTCTCCTGGAATTGCCCGAGAAGAGGTGCTACTGGAAATAAAATATACTAACTGATAATCTGAAATCTGATACCATGATTGAACATCTCAATCAACTGGAATAAAACTCTGAGTCAATACAAACTGAAAAGCATAAACTCTAACTAAGGGACAATCCCTCAACTGAAATGTAAAATAGATTTAAACTGACAAAACGCTACAAAACTCAACAGACTCCCAGACGTCTTTTATCTTGAGCGGCTCCATGTACACACACTATAGACCACTACTGCTAGGCCCCACCTCTGGTACTCTCCTGCTAGAACCTGAAGGGGTGAAGAGTACAAGGTGAGCTATAAAGCTCAACAAGTAATAAGCTAGAAAGAATAATTGAGGCTGAATTGAAGAATATCGATACTGATAAATAATTCACTGAACTGGTACTGTATAATCACTGTCTGTTTTGCATTCACAAAAATGTAATGCACATAAACTGTAAACTAAATGCAGGTATGCAACTTTGGCACATAGGCCCACATAACTGTAATACATACCTGACTGATCTGAATCCTGCAAATATAAAAGTTATAAGCACATACTGTGGGCAATATGCCCCTAGCCCCTTAGTGGCCCCCAGGCAGGCAACTCATTAACTGAGTTGAAATTGAAACTGGTGGGATCCCGGTGGACTAAGCCACCTGGCGCGCATAATGCAATGCAATGCTCACATAAATGCTGGCACACGATATGTATTGCTCCATATAAAGTCATGCTCAATGCTCATACCAAAATGTATGCATATAATCTCACCAATTAATGCTGATCATGTTATAATAAAATAATGCTGAACATGAAATGATCTTTATCTATATATTGGAATACAAAGATTCAACGAATTATGATTTATGGTATGGGCATGATTAACTTGTTATTTTCTGGCATATCAACTCATTACTGGAAGGTATTGAATAATTTAACTTAATTTAAACTTGAATTAAACTATTCTGGAAGTTCAATTATATTCTTGGAAAAGCCATTCAGATATCAGGAAGGATATCCGGATATGATGAAAGACATCCGGATATGAAGAAGGCTTATTCGGATACACTAGTGCTTAAATAAGAAGCTGTTTGGATATGCTGGAATATATTCGGATAGAAACCAGGACATCCAGATATTATTCTGGTCATCTCGATACATTGGAAGCACAGAGAACGAGCTATTCGGATATGCTAGATAGTATTTGGATATGGACTAGGACATCTGGATATGATTCTGGCCATTCGGATATCTCACTGAAGCATTCGGATGCCACAAGAGACTATTTGAATACGAATTTCAACTTTTGAGGGAGACATCCGGATATCAGGTGAGACATCCAGATATTATCTTGACCTATCCAGATGTAGAAACAAACCATCCAGATATCACACTCGAAGAACTTCAGACACATCCGAATACAACACGAAGTATCCAGATATCACTCACAACAACTAGGCACATCCGGATACGACTCAAGGCATCTGGATACTACTCACAATCACCTGTTGGATACATCCAGATACGAAAACAAAGCATCTGGATACCACTGGATCATACGGATATGAACAAGAGTTATCCGAATACCACTCACAAAGAACAACTGAGACATCCGGATGTCTCAACAACCCGTCCGGATGTCACTCACATAAATCTCTTTGATACATCCGGATAGCTTCTGACCTAACCGAATATCACTCACATACTCTGAAAAACCTGTCCGGATATGAGGGAACCTATTCAGATGTTTGCAACTTTTAATCCCAGAAACGACGCTCATAGAGACTCTGTTTTGATCCAAACTTTAAATAAACTATACCATTCTGATTTAAAACTTGGGGAAACGAATCCCAACTGATTTGAAACAACTTATGAATGATTCAACAATAATATTGATAGGATTTGCTGGAAAAACCGTGCATGCATTAACTTGAACTCACTGTAACGCATATATATATGTATATGTTTTTGTATAATCTGAACTCAATGATGCATTCTTGAATAAAACTGAGAACGAACTAATATGAATCTGTATTGAAAGGAATTACAGATATGATACTTGCCTGATAGAACTCTCTGATCGAACCCTGGAGCGATCCTAAAAGACTCTAGCAAGCCTCTACTATCTCTTAGCCTCTTGGTTCTTCACACAACATGAATAAAAGCTAAGCTAATGGGTTCTATTTATAGGCATAAAGCCCTAGATCACACTTCTTTTACAACTTGGATTCCTTCTCCAAATCTAACTAAGAGACTCTCAATCCAAATCCATCTCATACATGGATATCTTATAACTAGGAGACTTTAAACCAAAACCATCTCACTTATGGATTATCTTAATCCCTTAAACATAATAATTCTATTTCTTAATCAAAATAATTATAATTAATTATTTAAATTCTAATAACAACTTCTTAAATGACCAACATATCCTTGCATTTAATTTCCCCAAAATAAATGTCATTAAATGCTCTTTAAATGCTATTTAAATACTATTATCTCCATTAAAAATCTAAATTGCCACCTTGGCAAATTCCTTTAACTCCAACATTAAAAAGAAATAAATGCTATTCTTTTCCTTCAAAATCTCTAAATTGCCACATTAAAAAAATTAATTGGCAAAATCGTTAATTAAATACTTCTATAATTAATTAAATCATTCTTGAATAAATATTAAGCCCTTTAATGGGTCGTTACAACAAATGGTACTTTGGGCCTACCGAACAACATATCGGACCACAATGGGAGAAACTCCTATCTCTATGGTCTATGGATCTAAGGCAATGATCTCTACAAAGAACGAAGTGATTAGTCAATGAAGAACCACCTTCAACATCAAAGACAATGACCAATTATTGACTGCAAATCTTGATCTACTCAACGAAGCAAGGGAGTCAGCTCGCATAAGAGTGGCCATCTATCAACAACGGATCGCAAGGTATTACAATCAAAAAGCTCGAGTTAGCTGCTATGGGATCGAAGACCTCATGTTGTGCCTTATTCTTCCCAAAGCTCATAAGGCCAGCGACGGAGCACTGGGCCCGAACTGGGAAGGCCCTTATATTATAAAAAAAAACCTTGGCAACGGAGCATACCACCTTCCATATATGAATGGAGTTATTCTCCCACAATCTTGGAATGCGGAGTATCTCAGACCATATTTTTGATAATCAATGTCTTTCATTTACATGATGTTTGACTGATGTTCCGCTTATGCTGATATTGCTCCGCTAATGAACTGAATTTATTATTATTGCTGAGAGCATTTATTATTTTTGCTTTTCGTTAAAAGTTAAGTGGTAAGAAATAATTTTAATTTGGGGTTAAGAGGCTATGGTTTACGAGCTGGGGCCCATTCAACTTGGCCATCGTGTCATGGTTTGTGGCTTATTTGAGCATTCATCTTAGTATTTGCCCTAAGGTTGTGGCCAGCAAACTAGAGCCCATTCATCTTGACCATAGTGTCATGGTTTGGCGTCTATTAAGCCATCACCTCAGCTAAAAACTTATAAGTCATGGTTCACTTCCTGCGGTCCTCTTATCTTGACGAAAGTCATGGACTGCGACCTACCTGGGTGTTCATCTTGACCTCTTTAAGCCCTTAAAAGTCATTGTACGTTAGCTGAGATCAAATTGTGATCTACCTGGATGTATAGTTTAACGGTAAAATGCGATTTAATTACCATATGTTAGCTTAGATTTGATCTCATGATCATGACCTACTGGGCATACGGTTTGAATTAATGAAATCTTACTTGATATCTTACTCGAAGTTATTTAGTTTTGAGATTTATCAGTTGCGAGCTAAGGGTGTTTTTGAATTAACTAAATTTAATTTCATCCTTGTGTTTGGCTTTCAGTTCGCAGCAAAGAACGAATAAGCAAGAAATTCCATTAATGAGAAGAGTGTATTGCTTTCTAAATCCAAGTACAAGGATAAAGTAGGAAAAAGAAAAAATCTTAATGGCCTGGAGAAGCCGAGCTCAGAGTAGCCGCATCTTGAGGAGTTGGATTGCCGGTGTCTTCAGCAGAGAGGTTGATTACGACCTGATCGGGTTTGGGCTCGGTAACGACAACTCTGGAGCTCGCGGCATCAGTGGCATATTTCTTCACAACCTCTATCGCTTCCTCGTCGAAGCAAGAAAAGTTGAGATCTAGATGCACTTTCCACAAAGTGAAGAGAAATGTACCGCAAATGTCAGACTCAACCTCTTTATGCTCCCTCGCAACCCGAACCTTGACGTCGACCTTCAATTGCTCGATCTCTTTTTCTACCACTTTAGATCACTGTCTGGCCTACCCCAAGTCACCTAACGTTACAGCCAGCTCTACCTCAGCGTTCTTCAACTTCAAGGTGGCCTCGAAAAAGGCTGATTCATACACCCTTTTCTCATGGGCTAGTTCATCCTCGGCCTCAACCTCTGCTCTTTTAGCCTTCCTCACCTAGTCTACCATGCCCTTGGCCTTGCTTCGATATTTCCTAGATTCATTGGTCACGAAAGCTAGGTTCTCCTCTAGCTTCTTTTTGTCTTTCTTCAGTGCCTCGATGGCGGCTTCGGGCTTCTCTTTTTCTTTCGTGGCATGAGCTCTTTCTTCTTTTTGCTTGAAGACGCTCAGGGAAGCCCATAAGGCTTGAGAGATCAGTACATTTGAAAGAGATAAAATAAGAAGTACGCAAGTGGGGAAAGAACCTTACCAGAAGACTATGGCAAGCAACGTAGTCATCGAGCGCATCGCCCGATACTTCCCTCTTGTCTAGGTTCTTGGTATAATTACCAAGAACCCTATCCAAGCTATCAAGAAGGGGGGTGAAGTATGTCTCATCAGCCGCGACCTCAGATGCGCTCGACTCTAGAGAAGTGTTCGCCTTCTTCTTCTTATCTTCCTGGGCCGGCTGAACGGACTGTGAGGTTGGAGGAGCTTTCCTTTTGCTCCCAAGAGCCTCCTTGTGAAACCACGGACTTCTTGCAACTCGCAGTAGCTATGGTTGCCCCCCGCTGTAAGGAGGAACCTGCAAAAATTGGGTTTGAAGGAGTCACGGCAATTGGTGCGAGGTTAAAATCGGGTAGAATGGCAAGGTCACAAATCGAGCCGGTCGCCTCAGTACGAGCTCCCGCCTCTTGGACTTTTGAAGGAGAAGAGGAGGTGCGAACGACCTTAGGTACGCTTGAGATCACGGAAGAACTAGGCCTTTCGATTTGGAGCTTCATTGCCTCTGACGATGCTGGTAAGGTCGCAACCATAACTCCTCCACGAGCATTACTCTCCCTGACTAGGCTCTGATTAAAGTCAACCTCGTCAAAGATCGACCTTACCTCCTTTTAGCCCCGAATTCCAATGTCCTCCTTCTTAATTTCCTTAATGTCGAAAGGGGGAGCGAGCTGGGGGTAGCAAAGCAGAGAGTCGCAGAACTTGCAGTCGTCTTCATCGGTCTTCGCTTCTGAAGCTTGTTGAAGTTCTTGTGCCTCGGAGATGGTCAGCTCGGGCTGCCCACTAGCGATGTTCGTAAAATTGAAAAGACACCCATAAATAAGAAATGACAACGAATAAATTGTTATTGTAAGTGTTAGCTGGTAACCATTTACATGGTACAAGGATAAAGCTGAAATTATTGAGGTCTTTAAGGGAAGTGCAGGAAACGTAGAACCACTAGGACTTGTAGTCCCCTACGTTGGACTTGCCTTTTGCCTTCCCTTGAGGCAAGAGTTTCTTATAGCCTGAAGAACGAGCTTCCATGTAATACAACCTATCCTTGGTACCTTTGAAAGAGTAAAGGTATCTAAAGATCTTGGGGGTAGGGAGATGAAGTTGATTCTTTTTCAAAAGAAGGGCTAAGGAGGTTATCTAGGCATAAGAGTTGGGGGTTAGTTGGAAAGGGGCGAGTTTCAACTTGTCTAAAATGTCTATGAGGTAGGGCTGAAGTGGAAACCTAAAATCGAATTCTAATTGTTGGGGCCTGACGACCACGAACCCTGCAGGGGAAAAATGACGTGGTCACCAAGTGAAGGTACCGTTAGACGTGTGCCACAAGGAAAGTGATAAATAGAGGCACACGACTTCAGCTCGTTGATCGTCAGCTTTAAAGGATAGCGCTTGAAGACCTCTCGAGTTTCGGGTTCCTCGGAAGCTCGCTAGGTAACTATAGGATCAGTGCACTGAGGAACTCTTATAGTGACCTTGGAGTCAGATGAAGCCACGTCTTGAGTAGTCCATGACAGAATCCCTTCCTTGTGCCTCGAAGAGCTAGAAGTATCATCATCTTCTACCCTATGGTTGGATGCTTTTGACCTGATGTAGACATCTACAATGAAAAGACAACAAGAAAAGAAAAGAAGAGTCAGGTCATTGAGAACAGACCAGTTCTCACGAACCAAAGATCCTAAGGAAGCTTCCTACATATCAGGTCGCGCGCTTCGTAATAGGGTATGACTTGATGAAATAGGGGATGAGTTTCTAAGCCTATTAAACCTCCTGAAATAAATGAAAGCTGGCCCTAAGAGACACAACTATCGCCAAGAGGTGAGGTATAGAGATGGAATCGACAGAAAGAATGGGAGCAAGAATGAAATAGACTAAAAGAATGAGAGAAACTTACTATTCTTGACTGATTTCTGCAAGAGTCGAGGGGAGGAACCACCTAGAAAGCGAAGGTGAAAGGAAGAGAAGCTTCGGAACCATTGACAATGGAGTCTTGGAGTCGGGAGGAAGAAGAAGGTTGCAAATGTAGAGAATATTTTCAAAATGACACAGTAAAAGGGAGGGGAAAGAATTTTCTGACACTTTTATAATTTGGGGCACTCCACTATTAGATGAAGAGACCGACGAGCTGCCCTAGATCTAATGGTGGTGCGCGAGAGCATGGGGCCTACAGACATTATGATTAAGTGGTTATGGGGAACACGAGTATTAATGGCACGTCAGACAAGTCGTGTGGCATGAAATGACGCAATTTGAAACGATTGGACAGAAGTCCAGAAGGTGGGTTGACAACTTGCATAGCCTAATTCAGTCAGCATCTATCAGCTCGCACTCCTAAGATGTATTATGGGCATTTCTTGAACCGCCTTAGGCTACTGACTTGACAGCTCTAGGCTGGGAGTCGTCCAATGATAAAACCCAACCTCTCAGAGTACAACGGTCCCAAGAACAAAGATGATTCTGCGAGGTTTCATAATTGCTAAAGCGCGAGCTTCGATTACGATAGCAAGCGTGCTCTCTGCGATGGCTCTAGCTCACTGGTCAACCAGATTTGCTCACAAAGAAGATCACGAAGCAGAAAAACTGGATCTGATGTCTACCTATCCTTATCCGTGGAAAGCCAGACCCCACATGGTGCGAAACTTTTACTCCCTGTTTTAAGGAGATAAGAAGGGCACTTTGTCCCTCACGGGGTGGCCCCACCACATTTAAGTTTGTGTAAAAATTCTATATTCCACACTATAAGTAGGAGATCAACAACTATTGTACCGGGATGATAAAAAAAATACATATTGTGACTGCTAAAAATGATCAGAGAACAATTGTGGACTAAGCACCATTCTGGCCGAATCACGTAAAAAACTCTTGCACATTGCTTGTTGATGGTGTTATTGTTCTCTTCCCTCGTATTTGTGGTTTCTAGATCACTACGGGTTGACAAATCTTAGTCAACCATTTCTGCACGTCGACAGTACCCTAGTCAAATATGCATATAGTGATGAAAAGAGTGTCGATCCCATAAGGACTAGATCACACTACCAAAACAATTTTAATTAACCTAAGTTGAACTAATTAATTCATTGGATGAATAAAAATAAAAATAAATCACAAACTGAATTCTTTATGAGAAAAACTAATTAATGAATGCAATAGGGTTTAGATTTCATTTACTCTGGGTTGTGTAATTATCTATTCAATCTGATTCAAAATCAAAAATACTCTTACAGTATTTTATAATTATTTGCATGTGATGGTGGATTTCCCTCAATTAATTAATAAACTTTCTCAAGTCATATTAATCCTTTATTAATTCTATTTCACTGTCAGATTTCTAAGCAGATATCAACGAAATAAATAAGTATTAAGTTTTTTGGAAACCTCTAATCTAGGAAGGGGATTTGACTCACTAAGTTTCCTCGATTCCCACACATGAGCTAATATGTCTCGTTCTCATAGTCAAGCATGTGATTTATATTGCCTATGGATCTAATTTATAACAATCCTTTAATCAGTCATGTATAAATCATTAAATCATTAAAATGTGGCCAATCTTTTAAAGCATTAAACACAACAATATAAATTCCTCACGCAAATAATAATCGGGTTTTGAATCAAACTAAACAAATAATCACATAACTCCAAAATTAAAATCCATCCATACCCTAGCTAAAATAAATTAGTTAGACATTATTAAAATAAAAAGAAAAACAAAAAATTAAATGAAGATGAGAGAATGCTCCCTGCCCAGATCTAAAACAGATCTGGGTCACAATAAATGTGCTTCAGTTGTTGCTCGTGAGGCGTCCTTGTGTGCGAGGTGTGCATGAGGCGTCCCTTCAATTTTCTCCTTTTGTGTTGTTGTTCCCAACTATCTTCAATTCGTTCTGTGGACTGCTTGATTTGCTCCCAAAATCTGTGCACTGCGCCGCATCAAAAGCTCTCCAATTTCAATCTTCCATGTGGGGCTTTTCTTCATTTCCCTTCATCTAACCTCCAATCTCCCTTATTATAATATTATATATAAACATACGAGGGCATGGAGTTAGCCTCAGTCTCCACCCTTTCAAATCTCACGCCATTGCCACATCTATATAATAAAACACAACAGTTTTTGAAAATGTCTCTGATGTATTTCGATCTTATGGCTGAGATGAATTCTCATTATGCATGAATGGTTGAGATCAATTTCAATTTTAAGTTCTTGCCCACTCTCACTGCCCTCTTTCTTACTCCACTTTCTCTCTCTCTCTGATAGACCCTAGTCACCCACTCACGCCTCTCTCTTACGCTCTGACCGACCCTCTCTCTCTATCTACAAACCACCCACTCCCTCACTCGCGCCTCTCTCTCCCTCTTTCTTTCTCTTTGGCCAACCCTCCCTCTCTTTCTATCTACAGAGAGCAAGCAGTGAAGGCTGAACGGTGGCCTGCCATGGGTTGGCTGGTGGAGCCGATTGCAGCGGCGATCAACGATAGAGTGTCTAGAGGTGGCAGACGACGAGTTGGTCTTGTGGCTGGGTACGGCGGCCTGAAGCGACTCTTAGCATCCAGAGATGGCAATTGGAGGCGAGCATCGACACTGTGATGGTGGCTAGGGAGTTGTAGACGGCAGTAGGAAAGGTCGTAGTGATGGTTGGCGAGGGCCCAGGCTAGTGGCCAGAGACAGCTGGCACTGGTGGTTTAGCCGTGCATGAAGGAGAAGCTAGAGGAAGAAGAAGATGGGAAGGAGAAAAGAAAATAAATAAAAAAAAGAAAAAATAAAAGAAAATAAAAATCTGTATGTTATTTCTTCAAAATCCATCTTGGATTCTTAGTTTTTTTCACTGTTTGTTGGTTTGTACTTAGCGGCCAATGATGGCGATCAGAGGCGAGCATCGGCGCCGTGATGGTTTCTAGGGGGCCACAGACGGTGGCAGGAAAAGCTGTAGTGATGGTTGGCGAGGGCCTAGGCCTGTGGCAGGAGGCAGCTGGTGTGGGTGGTTTAGCCGTGCGTGAAGGAGAAGCTGGAGGAAGAAGAAGATGGGAAGGAGAAAAGAAAATAAATAAAGAAAAGAAAAAATAAAAGAAAATAAAAATCTGCATGTTATTTCTTCAAAATCCATCTCGGATTCTTAGTTTTTTTCACTGTGTGTTGGTTTGTATCAATGTGATAGCATAGCCACTATTGGGTTATCTAAGAAGGCTAGGGCTCAGTCATCTTCAACCCAACCATCTTATCTCTTTCTCTCCTTACTATGTGTGTATGTATATCCGCCGCTGCTGAAGCTCCATCGTGATTGTGTGTATGTATGTATATTTCATTCTCTCTCTCTCTCTCTCTCTCTCTTCACTGTGTGTGTATGTATCTATTGTATGTATATAGTCACTGTGTGTATATAGTCGCTATGTGTATATAGTCATTGTGTGTATCTATTGCATTGTGTGTATATAGTTTCAAAGCATTTAGTTCCTTTAGTTGATTGAAGGTCAATAATTTACTTAATTGTTGTTGTACATTGATAGCTATAATTCGTGTATAAGTAAATACTATAGTTCCTTAATTGTGTGTATAAGTCAATGTGTGTATATTATAGTTCCTTAATTGTTGTTGTACATTGAGAGCTATAATCTTTAATTAATTTGAAATCAGAGATAAGTTGTTGGGTGGTGGGAAAGGAGCATGATTCTTTTTTAACAATTTTGCTTCTGCAAGTGAGAAAGCACCACTGCCCACAATCCACGATCCTCAACCCACAGTCCACCCTCTACACTTTACTGGAAGGTCCCATGCCTTCATCTTACTCTAGCTTAGTACTGGCCCACATGCCTAACCCAACAACTATTATTTGTTAATATAATATATATATATATAGTGATTTGTTAATGAAAACATATAATATAGTGATCTTTTACTACTTTTTTAACAAAAAAAGTGATATTATATTTGTTAATAATATTAATACAAATATATTTTATAGTTTGAAGTAGCTAAAACTATGCTCACAATTTGACCGAAATACATTATTTAATTGACATTCCTTAATTAAATTGAACTAATTGATTAGATCAAATTGATATATTAATGATTCTCTTTTTTTCTTAAAATTTTAAAATAAATTATATAAATATTAATGTATTTTCGTCTATTAACAATTTGTTAGATAAAGTATTTTGGTCTATTATTTTGCATTCCACACACAGTAAACCAATTTTTGGAAGAACAGATTTTTTGGATGTCTACTTAAAAATATTTCTTAATTGACCATATTTTCTAATTTTCATTTTTTGTAAATGAATTTTTTGGGATATCTTTGTGACTGTGAAATGCATTTGAGTTGTGTGGATATAAAGAAATGATGATTTATGAGCTATGATTTACAGAGGTACTAAATTTTTTTATATTTAATTTACAATTTTAATGTTATATTTTGTTTTTCACCTTTATTTCATGTAATATAGCTTTAGTTTTAATTAAGATTTTTTTTGTAAATTTATTTTTAATAAAAATTAAATTTAAATACTAATACTCTTAATTATAAACAACTAAAAAAAGTCTCTTCATAAAATAAAAATAAAATTATTTTAATGTAGGACAATTTCTCTATTTGTTAATTTCAAATTTATTTTTTATATTTTTTTCTTCTCCTTTTAATTGTAACCCGTTAAGTATTTTCTCCTTCCTTACCCGTTGATGGTAGCAGCCATGGCGGCCGACAGCAGCTGGTATGTATTGTTTGATATTTAATTTTTAATTTAATTTGTTCATATTGTAGAGTACTTATTGATGTTTTTTATTATATAGATTTAATAAATTTAATTTTCATTTTTTGTTGAATGTTTATAATTTTGTTTTACAATATTAGTGAACATTATTGTATTTTAATCTTAATATTAATTACACCGTGTCTTTAGGCACGGGTATCCGCTAGTATTTTATATAAATGAATAATATTATATATATAAATAACTGAAGATATAATATAATATATAATATTTAATATATTATTAAATATAATAACATTAATTATATTATAATATTAATTATTTAAAATATTTATTTTTTCTTATTTTATATTATAATATTAATTTATAATAATAATTTTAAAATTAACTTTATAATATATATATATTTTTTTTTTCAATAAAATCTTTGAAATCATATCCTTTACTGGGTTTCTACAAAAGGATATTAGAATAATGTAAAATCCATATAAACACACATTTATGTAGGAAAAATAACACAAGGTTAGGATAAAAATTAGAAAAAATATGAAAAACAATTAAGCCCTATCACCTAACCAAACACAAAAACTCCACAACTATAGCACATTTTTATCGTTCAGTCAGTGTAAGTGGCTCGCAACGTGAACACGAAGTTGAGTAACATATCGAAGCCAAAACGACAAAACCAAAATGTTGTTGCCAAAATACAACAATCTATTTTTAATTGTGGGCAGATATAAAAGTCTTGGAAGTCATGCATTCAATAATGGAATCTTGACGAGCAACTGGATCTGGCAATCAAGCAGATCTGGTGATCCAACAGAGTTGATGGCCTGGTAGGGCTGATGATATGGTGGGCTGATGACTTGATGGATCTGGTAGATCTGGTGAGCTGATAATCAGGTGGCCCAAGATAACCGAGTGGCCTTAGATAACTGAGTGACCTGAGGCAACCGAGTGGCCTTGGGTAACCAAGTGACTTGGGGCAACTGAGTGACCTACAAAACGAGAGCACCGTTAGGATGCAAGTGGGGGTCCCCGCGCAAACCCTCAAATGCTTAAGTTAGATCTCGAGAAAAAATGCGAAATTGTACTTGAATAACTCAAGAGTGCTTACCATGTGATGGAGCCAGGACCTTGTATTTATAGTGGAGGGTGAGGGAGGCCTCGCGATAATCTCGGGGAGGATCTTGCGGCCCGCTCCGGAGATCTTGCAGCCCATTTCAAGGATTTCAAGGCCCATTCGGTTGGGCGCCTGATGATGAGAAGGGGCCCACTCCGTTACAATCAAGTGGGCCATGAAAATGACCGAACTGGGGGGTCACTCAGCATAACCGAGTGGCCCCCCACTCGGTTATGCCGAGCTGGGGCACCCCACTCAACATAGCCTGGTAGGGGTATCCATTCGGCATAACCGAGTGGCCCCCACTCAGTTATGCCGAGTGGGTTTTCATCTTCTTCCTCATGATGCTTTGCCCTCTCTTTCTTCAGCCATATTGGGGCCCACCTTTGATCTGGTATTGGCTTGACTTTCCTGGGTACATCAATTGCTCCCTACTTTTTTAGCCGAGGAGTCAGGTGGAAGAGCATATAGTACTGAAAAATTTTAGCGCGCCTCTTGTCGTATTTTACTTATCTTCGAAAGATCATTTGTGCATGCTTGTTCTTTATTTTCTGCATTCGTTTGACAGTTTCGATGCTTTTTCGCCTTTTAAGCGCCTATAAATAGGGTTCAAGGTCTTCATTTGTCCCACATAAGGATTGGTCGTGGGTGTCTTCAGAGCTCAAATTCTCTCAGGTCTCAGCGTATTTTCAGGCCTCGTCACAATTCCAGCCCTCGGCGCAAGGCATTTAGCCACTCGGTTATGACTGAGTGGCCATGATTGTGTGACTGGGCGCCACTTGGTCATGACTGAGTGGCCTTATTTTTACTGCCGAGGCCCACTCGGTCATGACCGAGTGGTCATGATTGTGCGGCATCTTCATCTGCTCCCGACCGTTTATTGCTTCCTTACACTGCTTCGTTCTTCTTCATCTTGTACTGATGTTTTTACTTTGTCTACAGGTATTTGTTTGCTGTGATCATTCGTCTTTTCCCACCTCTTCAACATAATAAGGTAACGTTCTCAAAGTCTTTTCAGTATGTCAAGGAGAAGACCGACATCACCCCCCAGCCCCGTGCACATTCCTGTTGACTCGAGCTCTCAGCTTTGTTACGGGGATTTCAAGTAGCTTTATAATGCCACTCCTTCGGGGTATATGGTGAGGTATCCTTACCTTGATGAACCGGACCCCTCCCAAGTGGATGAAGGCTCCATTGGTATTCATTTTTCTTCGTTTAAGGTGGGACTCCACTTTCCTCTTTCGCCTTTTGCTGTGGAGTGGTTGCATCATTACAAGATTGTTCCAGCTCAGCTTTATCCTAATGGTTGGGCCCAGTTGGTGGGCTTCTCCATACTGTGTCATCAGCGAGATGTACTCCCTTCCTTGATGTTTTTCAGTTGTTTCTATCACTTACGAAAGGCTAGTAAAGACCGTTATCTCTACACGCTCCAAAAGGTATATAGCTTCGAGCTGTTTAGTTCCCTTCCTAACGAGATCAACCGATTCGAAGAACGATGGTTGGTGATAGAGCCTCCACCTGATTGGGATGCTCCCATGTATTGGAATCATCATGATGCTAGCCAAGGGTTCCCTCCTTGCAAAGAAATTCGGGGTGTATATCGTCATCTTGTGAGGATATTAACGGTGCAAGGTCTTGTTGATTTGCTGAGCCTCTTGAATTCAGAGAACTTCATAGTCGCGGGTTGGGGGGTTGTAATGCCAACTGTGCCTCTTCCATCTTTTATGCTGTCCAACAGAGGAATGGAAAGAGTCGAGGAGGAAGAGATGGAAATGTCTAGGCTATCTTCACATCCTCCTTTCGATCCTAAGGAGGAAATCACTCCTGGGGGTAGATTATCTTTTTCTATTGCCTTCATTGTTTCATTGTTCCTTGGGGATGGTACGAAGCTTAGCAATCGAGACTTTCAAGTTTTGCACGGGGTATTAGAGACAGACTCTGTTTTTGAACCTAGGATTGGTGCCTGTCTCATTTTTTCCACCATTCTTCCTCGAGATGAACTGCGATTCATTGGCAGTAACCATACCCAGGCTAGGGATGAAGCAGACCAATTCCTGGTGCAAGGGATTCAGGGAATCTGTAAGGACCCGCTCCCACTTACGGGCGCTATCGGTAAATAATCGATCGGATTACTCACCCGATGAACCACAACTAAAGGGTTGGACTATGTTTCAATAGGAAATCCCTTAGGTGGGAACTAGGCTTTGTCTTTCCCTTCACTCCACTCAGGAATCGGTCCCAACTTGCTGCTTCACTCACCCTGTATTTATCACTTTTTGTATTTTTCTTTTGCTAACTCAACTGGTTTAGCAACTATTTATGTTCACAGACAGAATGAGGTGTTTAGACTCGCCAGTTGTAACACCCGGTGTAACCGGTGTTAAGAGAATAAGAATGGAAGTGTAAGAAAATTTCAAAAATTCCCTTGAGAAGGTGTTGGATCCTTGAGATTGAGGGTGCCCTATGAAAAGGGTATTTTGGTAATTTGGATAGTGAAATCCAATAAAAAGGGTATTTTGGTAAATTGGGAATAATTCCTATGTAGAATTAGGTGAGTAAGTGAATAAAATCCCAATTTGGTATTTATGTGGAGATATATGGGATTAATAAATTCACAAAGGATATTTTGGGGAATTTGGAATTTAATTATGGAAATAGGGAAAATGGTGGATATTGAATTATTTGAGAAAAATAATTATTTTTCCCTAAAATGGTGAATAAATGTGGTAGTGCCACATGGATGACCAAGATCAAGAATTTGAAGCCAAGTTGTGTCTTAGAGTGACACTTGGCATAATCTTGGAATTTGGGAGAAATAATATATATTAGAAATGTGGGAGCATATATATATATATGTAGATTTATGAGTTAGAAAATGATTTAAATTAAATGCAAAAAGAAAGGATAATTGGTCTTTCAAGCATTTAATGAGAGGCATGATTATATGGATTAAAGAAAATCCAAAAGAAAATAGTAAATGGTCACCATTAATGCCTTGGAAAATATGAGAGTTATTTAAATACATAAGAAAGTATTTATGTCTCTCAAATGTGATGTTGGAAATTAGTCCCATTAATTTAAATGGGAAAGAAATGGAAATTTGTCACTCATTTATGAGTGAAAATGGGAGGATTTATTTAAATGAGAAATAAATAGAAATCTCCAAGTGATCCAAGGGTTAGGATCAAGTCTTGAAAATGATATATAATAGCCTCATTAAGTAAATGAGAAATGAATGAAAAATGCAAGAGATATAATGGGTGAGGTGCATTCTTGAGAAAGAGAATAAATCCAATGGTGGGGATTTAAAGAGTGTAAATGGCATGGATTGCCAACCTATTTAAAAGTGTGTTTTCTCCTAGAGAGGAGACTTGGTTGTTTTAATGGATAGTTGAGATTAGTTTTCCCTTAAGCACACGGATTGTGCCTTTAGTGAGTGGCTAGGATGCATTCTTGAAATATGGGGGAACTAGTATAAAATGGCAATAAGGGAAGTCTTGGTTCTCTTTGGCCATTTGGAGAAAGAAATGAAGAAGGAAAGAAAGAAAGGGAGATAAGAAAGTCTCCCATGGAAGAAAAAGTGAAGAAGAAGAGAAGAAATCAAGGCAAGTGTATTCCTCTTCTCTTTAATTAGTGTTTTTAAATTCAAAGTGAGTGATTTCCTTGTTTGAATGTCATCTTAGATGGGAGGAAATGAAGATGGAAGCTCTCTTAAGATAAGGATTTAAAGCTTCAAAGAAAAGAATGAGGTAAGGGATGGCCCCATGGGAGGGTGGCCTTGCAATGTGTTATAAATATGTTTCATAAATGTATATGTTGCATTTAGCATGTTCTTTTATGTTCATGAGACTTATGGCCATAGGTTAGTTTGGGAACATGGTTGAAATGGTGGGTTGATGCCTCAACCTTGGAGGGTTGTGAGGGCAAAGAAACCTAACCACATTTGCATGCATTTGGCATCATATAATCTTGTTATGTTCATATTTATTTGGCATTGCACCCTTATTGAGCTTAATAGCTCATGAGGTTTTTATCCTCACATATAGGTTGTGGAAGCATGGAAAAATCAATACAAGGTGGAATGGCATGGGAAAGCATGGGAATGAAGACCCAAGAGCTTGTTATGGCTTATGGAAGCCTTGTTGTTGTGTTGATTTATGTAATATATTTGGTTGGTAATGGCTTTTCTTTTAAGCCTAAAGTTATGGGTGTATTCCATTTTTGTAGTGTTTGATTTAATTTGAAATGAGACATGGGCTTATGGTATGTTGAAGCCTAGGTTGAGTGAAGGTCTCATTTTGGTGTGTGTTGTGAGAAACACCAAGAAGTTTAATCATATGAGGTTGTTGGAAAAAAATTGTGGGTGTTTGATGTATGTTATGGAAGCATCAAGAGCATGATTTAAGCCTTAATTTTGGAGAAAAAGAGGCTAAAATTGAAGGAAAATGAAGTGTATTTATTCATTTTAAATTCTGAAAAATTTGGGTTTGGACACCCAAACAAAATAAAAAAAAAAAGAAAAGAAAAGAAAAATAAGGGATTAAAGGAGCAGCCAGCAGCCAGCTGCTATAGAGGGCCGCAAGGCGGCCGCGCCCGCAGCTAGCCGCGCAGCATGCGCGGCCAGCGGGCCCTGCCGGCCAAATTTTTTTAAAAATTTGGAATTTTGGGGAATTAAGGGGCATTTCTAAATTGATTTTTGGCCCTAGAGGAATTTTCAAAATAAAGGGATTTTTCGGTCATTTTTTGAGAAAATGCCGAAATTTTGAAAATTTGAAAATGATGAGTTTTTCCTCCAAATTTGGTAATCAATCAATGAATTGATTTTAAATGGTGATTTTATGGAGCCCGGTAAAAATTCTTGTCGGGGAAGAATTTAAAATAATTGAGAAAATGGGGTTTGGGCGTCTGAATGAGATTTTCTTTTTAGCCAACATGGTGTGGTTAAAGCCCATTTCCGCTAATGAATCCTAGGGATGAGGGAAGGGAAAGACGAGCCTAGTTCCCACCTAGGGTGTTTCATCTTGAAACATGGTCTACCCTTCACCTAAGGACGGGTAGGTGGACAATTTGGGTAATTGTTCACGAGTAACACCCGTAAGTAGGAGCGGGGCGTTACACCAGTGCACGAGTGTGATTGTAGCAGAAAACTTAAATGTAATTTTTTCGGGTAAGACCGGGTCGACTCACAAGGAGATTACTCATGGAAGGAGATAACCACACCAGTTCTTTTGATAATAAAATGAGATCAAGCTAAATGTATATGACTGTATCTGGGTATGGAGAGGTCTTGGGTCAAGGCAGATCTGGTGCTAAACCCAACTGATTTACCATATAGCTTTCTGTGATGTAACTAGCAGCTCAAATAGCTTGGGTTTTCAACCGTTAAATGCACTACTGAGATGATGATAACTCTTGGTTCAAGCAACCTCCATACATGGCATGGAGATTCTATGTCAAGTAGCTATCATAAATCAGTATATAAATAACGTTTTTACAAAATAACTGCTCGGGGCTTGGGTATGAGAACATTTCCAGGTTAAGCAGTCCCCATACATGGCATGGGAACTCTAATTTAGGCGTACGAATCAATCCAAGCCTGAGGTTTTCGTTAATAACATTTCCCAAACTACTTTTACTTTGGTTACTTTGTCATCTAGAGTTCTGCTATATTGATTCATCAGTGGCTTTGGGCACTTTTTCTGCCTTAACCCAAGAATCGAATTAGCCACACATCTTCATAGGTAGTGCACAACTAAAACTATTCTCAATGGATGAATACAAAATTTGCAAGGAAAGAAATAAAGATGAATCAAATGATAAGGATTGGATAAACTAATACTGTATTGTTTACTGAAACGAACTACAAGTTAAAACAGAAATAACAAATGGACTTGTAATACCAAAGCTCAGAACTAGCAAGAACAAGAAGAAGAACTGAAGTGCTATATGTTTTTCAAAATACAAACAAGAACTAAAAAAAACAAACGGGAGAAAACAGACAGAATGGAAAAGACTCCCTACTTTCCAATGATCTTGTCTTTTTGTGTTTTTCTTTTGAGTATCCTCTGCTCTCGCGCACCACGATTCCAAAGAATGTCGATTCCTTTTTAAGCTTACGGCGCATGGAGGTGGGGTCCATTTGTTCAGAAAGTTGGCAGAATTTACCTTAGAGCCACCGCGTTTATTTGCGCATGTCAGACTTTTGTTCGAATGCTCATTCGAATATGCTAGCAGAGATATTCGAATTCGTACTGAGTTTCTTTTGGCTTTTCAGATCATTCAAATGAATTTTAAACCCATTCGAATGAATTTCACATTTTACTATTCCTTACACGGTGATTTTCTCTGTCATTCGAATGCAACAGTACTTTCATTTGACTGAATTTCTAATTTTTTCTCTTGAGTTCTGCATAGCATTCAGATGACATGGAAAGTATTCAAATCTGGAGTTACTAGTGTTGCTTCTTATTTGAATTACTCAGCTTTCATTCGAATAGACTTTCTTTCTTCTGCAATTACATTCAAATGCCTAGGGCTTCATTCGGATATGTTTTCATCTCTTCTGAATGATATATTTATCTGAATTTCTTCTCATTCTCAGCTCATTCGAATAGATTGGTTTTATTTGAATGTGTGACTAGCTTCCATCTGACTTGTTCCATATTCGAATATCTTCTGTTGACTCATTCGAATAACTTTCCCTCTTATAAGAACACCTTCATTTCTTGACTCTTTCTTCCTCTTTCAATCATGCCTTTGGAGAGTTAAATCATTCCTTTCATCCCTTTTCCTTCTTTTGGGCTGCAACAAGCAATTCTGAAGATTTTAAGTTGATCAAATGGATTAGGAGGCAATAATACATAACAATGTTTTGCATTTTTAAGCATCAATCACACCCCCCAACTTAAACATTGCTAGACCCTTAGCAATCAAATTAAAAGCAAGAATACTTCACCATTCACAAACTTGTTGATAGTTTAAATCTCGAATGTGAAGAAAAAATGTATGGTCAGTAGCACAGGGACTTCGGACAATCAAAGGAATGTTTATTATTTGAACTTTTGTCCCTGGCATATTAAGTTAAATCAATCAGCATATTACATTCAATTCTCTTAAGCTTTGATTACAACTCTCACTGGGTATGCCTCTCATTAATAAAATGATCACTCAGAGTTGCTCTCGAGGGATGTACCTCAATTTGGAGTAGATGTAATTCAAGTTCAAAAAGGTATCATCAATTATCAAGAATGCGATTAAAGAAGAAAGGGACCTGACATAGCTTCATGATCAGAATAGTGTCTTCGACAACCAACATTTAAAATTAACCAAGTCTCCTTACTCTTGAAATTATATCCTAAATATGCATGATTCATATAGTCAAGAGGGATCTTTCTGGAAAGTAGCTGGGGCTCAATGGTGATGTGGGATAGCAAAGGGGATGATGGAAATCAAAAGAGTTTGTAGGTCTCGGGAATTTTCCACTGTGGCTAAAAATGGAAGATTTTTTTTTTTTTTTGAATAAGAAAAATAAAATGCACATGCGATGCATTCATGCATCAATAGCTAAAATCATATCAGGACATCTAAATTCAGTTGGTCGTATCCAAACCTGAGTCTATCTGCTATTCCAACTGATATAGAGCAAGCTTCCATTGCTTCACCCTCAATGGCTACGGGGGTGTTTTTAATGTCCCAGACCTAGAGACAACCATTTATCTTAAATGGTAAAGTGGTCTTTTAACGTTAGATTCACAAATGATTTTTTTTTGATAATACTGAGCCTTCAGAGTAATTCCCAAGACCTAATCAATGGATAAGAAAAATCTCATAGCTATGGCTTGGACGGAGGGAATGATGCAACCTGTCATGAAGAGTTTTAATGGGCTATGAATGGAGATTTGATCAAAAAGCAATAGGTTGATTGGCTTAAGTGATAGGTAATGATCCCTCTATGATGTTCTATAAAACAACCCCATTCATTCAATTGGTTTCAAGCTTAAAGTCAGTTTAGATTAGCTGCGATCATTAAAGACACTCAAAGCAAAATGTTGTTTTGAAGCCATTGAATAGACAAGAGAATCAACAAAATATTTTGTTACATGAATAGGTGTTGTTTCACTCAGAATAAAAGATGTTATGAAGCTTCAACACTCACTTTGGTAACAAATCTCCACTTAATTTTAAGAATTTAGGCAATTTGCTGATCATTTCACCATGTTTCATATGCCAACCCAACAAATGAACAGAAATAAAGCACCCTAAGTAGTCCTGGTCTTGGTTCTAAATTTCATACAATTATGTTTTCAAATAAAAGATTATCATGCAAATAACCAGTTGTGAATCTAAATCATCAAGCACAATAATCTGAAGTATAGAGTAAGCAAGGTGATTTCTATTGAAAATGAAAATTTTATCTTTGTAGTTCATAGGTACAGAAGTCAAGCATGAAGAATCAAATCCTATGACTACTCAGTGCCATCAGTGGCATCATCAGAAGTGGAGTTCTCCTCGGTGGAGTTCTCCTCAGTGGAGCTTCCAGAAGGAGTCTCTGAAAAGGGCTCAGTAGGAGGAACAGAGGAAGAAGATGGAATGGCGGAGTGAGGAGGAGCTGCATGCTCAGGCTGTGGATGTGTAGGTGCACCCCCTTCCTCTCGCCACAAATCAATGGCCCTCTGTATGTAAGTCTCAGCATCGTCCAACTTGTCTTTTAGTGACTTCTGTGGTGGCTCCTCTATAGGTGCGCTCAGAAGCTGACCTATCTTCTTGTCCAATGCAGTGTGATGGTCGCTCATGGTCATTACTTCTAAATAGATGACTCTTTGCCTCATCTAAAGCTCCTCAAAGATAGCCTCCTGTCTCTCTTGGAGCTTCTTCAATGATTGCTCCACTAAGGCTTCATGCCTCTCTTGCCTTTCTTGCATTTCCTTGACCAACTTATACAAACCTCTAAGTGTATGATCTTTCCCTTGTCTCTCTACCTCGTCCTCATGCAGTGGCGGTTCCTGAGATGGTCCTTCCTGTGGTTCAACCTGCCTACCTGATGCTTCTCCCTTTTCAGGTGTTGCTGGCTCAACCCTCTTCAACTGTCCACTGCTTTTACGTGTAGATGCTGGGCTGATTCTATCCATTGGTTTGATGACTTCAAACGTTGTCTTTTCTTTTACCCCGTTCCTCAGTAAAAAGTAAGTGATCAGCCCTCCAAAGGGTAGTCCTCCACCCCCGTGTGCATTCTTGGTCACTAGGTTTATGGTATCAAATATGTGCTTGGCCAAGTCTATGTGTACTCCCAGGATCATCTTTCCCATGAATGTGGCTTGCTTAACTGAGACACTTCCAGTGAATGCATGGGGCATGAAATGTGAACAAAGAAGTCTATGTAGAGTGATGCATTTAGGGGACAGATTCTTCTTTGGAAGGGCAGGTCCTAGCCATACAACATCATCATTTTCTATCAAAATCTTTGCTAGGTTCTCCTTCCCTAAATCCACACTTGCCTCCTCGAGATCCCTTGGTGATGCCTCTCTTGGGATCTGGAAGGTTTCAGCAATATCAGAGGGCTTCAACTCTATTTTCACTTTCCTTACTTCAGTAGTTAGGCACCTGTTTCCCGAGTCATCTCTGTCACTGGTTACATTCGAGTAAAACTCTTTGACTAAAGGAACTATGGCCTTGTGTTGAAACTTAACCCAAGTCTGCCATCATTTGGCAGTGATCAATGACAATTAATCACACGGGGGTTCTTCAAATCGCTCAAGCATAATTCCCCTCTCACAAAGCACAGGCCTCTTAGCATACCTTTCACTATAATTCTTTTCAGCAGTGGGGCTAATGAACCTAACATTGGAATACAGAAGGCTTAAATCAATGGTTGGGATGGTAGTGGTTTCCTTTCCTTTCTGCCTTTTTGATGCCCTAGAGCTTTCTCCTACAACCTTGGGGCATTTTTGCTTTGGAGGCATGGCTAAATGAGGGTTATTTGGTCTAGGGAGATGGCTTTGGAATTTTGCCAAACAGTTGGTGGGCACGAATTAGTTCCTCTCTTTTCTTCTTCTTTCAATATCCCAACCAATCCTCTTTTCTTCTCACTGATCTCCTTCACTCCCTCTTTACAACAACTCCTTCATCCAACCAATCAAATTCGAATTTAAACAATGGGAACAATCCTTACCTCTCGGTTGTTCTCTTCCCAGAATATCCGAATACGGCAACCCCTTATTCGAATGTTCGTGGACTATTCTTCCTTGTGCGTAACCGGCTTGATCTTCAGATGGATGCAATGGATGTTGAATGAGGGCAACAAGATATATAGGATGGGTTCGGGTGGATGAATGAATGATCGTATCGATTGAGGAGGGGTTTCGACCTTTTAAAGAGGGGCGTCGATTCAGATTTCAGAGACGGTTATGAGGTTATCAGGAACATCATCCAAATGATTCTAGGGTTATACAAATGATAGAGGCAGATTCGAATGAATGCTAGGCGAATCGAATGGTGTCTCAGGTCTTAGAACAATGGGTAGCAGGGGATTCGAATGAGAGGGAGGGAATACGGATGCTCTCCGAGGGCTTTTTAAAGGGCCAGACGTCTCATTCGAATGTGGAAAAGTTCATTCAAATGAATTTTAAACAGTGACTTAACTTATCGAAGGATTTGAGCTATTCATTCGAATGCAACAGTACTTCCATTTGAATGAATTTCTCGGTCATTCGAATAACTATGAGGGTCATTCGGATGAATTTGACAGTATGCTTCAATAAAAAATAGAACGATCATTCGAATGCAAGAAGTTTCATTCGAATAACTTTGAGCATTATTATTTATTTATTTTTATTTTATTTTATTTTTTTATTTTTTTTCAAAGGAATTTAGACAGTTGGAACTGTATTCGGATGTTGGGAATGGATTCGGATGTAGGGTAGATTATTTGAATGAATTTGAGAGTATTCGAATGCGGGCTTCAATTTTTTAAAGAACTAGCAGATTCATTCGAATGGATTTGGGGAAAGAGAAATTCATTCGAATTAATTTTAAACAGTAATTTCATTTACAAAGAAATTTGGCCCATTATTCGAATGCAATAGTACTTTCATTCGAATGAATTTTGGACATATTCGAATACAACAGAGACTATTCGAATGTTTTCTTGCTTTCTCTTTAATAGCTCACTGGTCATTCGAATGGTATACAATACATTCGAATGACTAAGCTCATCCGGATACAGAATTTGAATAACAGCAAAGTTTTTTTTTTTTTTACACACTTCCAAATACCTAAACATAAAATTTAAACCCACAAAATATCATCAAATATGCAAGGATCATCTCAACAGCTCAAGCATACCTTTACCCCCCCCTAACTTGTTTTGAACAATTCTTAAGGAATAGGATGTAAGAAATACCTGGACATCTTCAAAAATATTTGAACACAAAGATCCATTTACTTGCTTGGATATTGCTGGTAGCTTTCATTGTATGTGTGGATCCTTGGGTGATAGGGTTTAATTGTAAGTATATTTTTATCTAGTTTTCATATTAACCTTATGCTATTTTTCCTACAAAAATGTGTGTTTATATAAATTTTACATCATTTTAATCTCTTTTCGTAGGAACCCAACGAAGGATGTTATTTCGAAGATTCAGGCAAAAAAAGAAAAAAAATATATTATAAAATTAATTTCAAAATTAATATTTTAAATAAATATTATAATAAAAATAAAAAAATAAGTATTATAAATAATTAATATTATAATATAATCAAAGTTATTATAATTAATAGTATATTAGATATTATATATCATACTATATATTAATTTATAATCTCTATATATATGTATTATATTATATATTATATATTATATTATATTATTTATATAATAATGTGGTTGTGGCGTGAGATTGGAAAAGATGGACTAGGGCTGCCATATGCACCTTATATATATATAATAATAAAGGCACTTAAAGGGGAGGAAGGCAGCGGCCGTGCAACCTATATATATATATATATATATATAAATTAGGAGATTAAAAGAGGGGGACGGAATGCTAAGAGGAATGAACGGCTGCGGCGGCAATTGAAGAAGGGACTTGGTAGGAAATTGGAAGCAAGAGGGCTGGTGGCGCAGAAGAAGAAATTGGGATTGAAGGTAGTGGCGGAGCAACGCAGCAGTAGCCGAGATAGATCCAGCACCCAGATCTGTTATAGACCTGGCCAGAAAGCTCCAATTTTTCAATCAATTTCTGTTTTTAATTTTATTTTTGTGGATTTCATTAATTCCATCATGAACTAATTTTATTTAACTAGGATTTGAGATGAAACTTGTTATGAATTATTAATTTTTATTGATTGGGCGTTCTATCGTGATTTCAATTATTTATTACTTGTTCTTAATGCGATTAAGTGATTTAACCATCATTTAATTGATTTTGTGTTATGATTTGAGACTGAGGGGTGATTTTCATAATATGTTGAAGTAATAAATTTCATGAGATAGATAGTTGATAAGGGATTTGATACTTAAATCTTATGAGGGATAATGAATTGAAACTTAACAATGAATTTCGATTTGTTATAACTATTGGGAAATAGGTTGATTGTTAACAAATTGAGATTTAATTAAGTTAGTAAATCTTGGGAAAGAAACTAACCAATTTAAATATTCACCCCATTGAATTGATAGACACCTAATTAATTGAAAATTAAGACGGATTAATAAGTGGAATCGAAATACCCTAGTTACCTCCATTTTATCCAAGTTAAATTGTTTTTAAATTTGCATTTAATTTTAGTTCTCATTAGTTTAATTTATTCAAATTCATCTTCTTTTTATAGTCTAAATAATGTAAAAGTTAATTTAATTTTGGTACTTAATCCAATCCTCGTGGGATCGATACTCTATTCATTCATTATATTACTTGTGCGATTTGTACACTTGCGAATTAGCCTAACAAGTTTTTGGCGCCGTTGCCGGGGATTAGTATTAATATCAATACTAATTAACTTGAATATTAGTTTAGACATTAATTGTTTTTAGTTGTTTGTTTTCATTTTTGTGTTCTCTTTTATTGCATTTTTGAGTGTTCAAAAATAATAATAATAATAAAATATAAAAAAAATAAAGAAAAAAAATCAAGTTTTTGATCGTTGTGATATTCTATTTCTTCAGATCACATTGGAATCTCAACAAAACATGGGAGACGAAATTATGGAGCAAAGGAATAGCCAAGCTAGAGCTTTGAGGGATTATGCTATGCCCTCTATTCAAGGAACACCATCTAGCATTACCAGACCAACCATAGGGGCAAATAATTTTGAGATTAAGCCAGCTATTATTCAAATGATTCAAATCTCTGTTCAATTTAGCGGGTTATCGAGCGATGACCTCAATGCTCATATGGCTAATTTTTTAGAGATTTGTGATACTTTTAAGCAAAATGGTGTCTCTGATGATGCGATTAGACTTAGGCTATTTCCTTTTTCATTAAGAGATAAAGCTAAGTGTTGGTTGAACTCTTTGCCTACAGGGTCCATTACAGCATGGGATGATTTGGCACAAAAATTTCTCAATAAATTCTTTCCACCTGCCAAAACTGCAAAGATAAGGAATGATATAACCAATTTCATGCAGGCAGACAGGGAAAATTTATATGAAGCATGGGAGCAGTTTAAAGAGTTGTTAAGAAGATATCCTCATCATGGGCTTCCAAAGTGGTTAGTGGTTCAAACATTTTATAATGGTTTAAATAATAACACTAGGATTACTATTGATGCAGCTGCAGGAGGAGCTTTAATGGGAAAAGAGACTGATGAAGCATATAACCTTCTAGAAGAGATGGCCAACAACAGCTATCAATGGTCATTTGAAAGATCTATGCCAAGAAGAACAGTTGGAGTACATGAGATTGATGCGATGACAGCATTGAATGCAAAGGTAGATAATATTTTAAGAAAATCGATCAGTTGAATATTAACTCTATTCAATCTTGTGTGCATGCTTGTGAGATTTGCGCTGGTCCTCATGTTACCCATGAGTGTCAAGCTGGGATATCTTTTATACCTCAACCATCTGAGTAGGTCAACTATGTGGCTAATCAAGGAGGAAGGCAATTCAATCCCAATGCAAACACTTATAATCCAGGATGGAGGAATCACCCCAACTTTTCATGGTCCAATAATCAAAATGTGTTAAAACCTTCGATAGGATTCCAACAACAGGAAAAGAAGCCTTCATTAGAAGATTTAGTGGCTATCGTGGCTAAGACAACTTCAGATTATATGGCTAGGACAGACACTATGTTTCAAAATCAACAAGCTGCCATTAGAAATCTAGAAGTGCAAATTGGCCAAATAGCCAATATGGTGAACAATAGAGCTCAAGGAACGCTACCAAGCACAATAGAAAATAATCCAAAAGAGCAGTGCAAAGCAATAAAGTTGAGGAGTGGAAAGCAAGTGGGGCAAGATGAAGAAGAAGAAGAAAAAGCTGAACCAGAAAAAGCTAGACAGAATTTTTCAGAAACAATCGATTGGGCCATCAACAATAGCGCTCGAAATGTGACTGAATCAGAAAAGTTAAAATTTGAAGATCAACGATCGACTGAAACTACAAAGTGGATACCAAAGTGGAAAACAGTGCAAGAAGAGAAGAAGCAAAAAGAAGAGGAAGATGCAAGGCAAGTTGAAAATATGAAGAAATATGTTCCATTTCCTCAGAGATTGTAAAAGCAAAATGAAGATAAGAATTTTCTCAAATTTCTTAATGTGTTTAAAAAATTGCATACTAACATTCCTTTTGCAGATGCATTGGCTCAAATGCCAAGTTATGCAAAGTTCTTGAAGGAAATTCTATCAAAGAAAAGGCGACTAGATGAGAATGAAACAGTGATGCTTACTGAGGAGTGCAGCGCCATTATCCAAAACAAGATGCCTCAGAAATTGAAAGATCTAGGGAGTTTTACTATACCATGTATTATTGGAAATTGTGAATTTAATAAAGCTCTTTGTGATCTAGGTGCTAGCATAAATTTGATGCCATATTCTTTGTTTTAAAAGCTAGGCCTTGGTGAAATTAAGCATACTTCTGTTTCCTTGCAACTTGCTGACAGGTCCATTAAGCATCCCATAGGAATGATAGAAGATGTCCTTGTTAAAGTTGCTAAATTTATTTTTCTTGTGGATTTTATTGTGCTTGAAATGGAAGAGGATAGGGAAATACCATTGATTTTAGGAAGACCATTCCTTGCAATAGGTAGAGCTTTAATTGATCTTGAACAAGGTAAATTAACTTTGAGAATAGGGTCTGAAGAGGTGAATTTTAATGTTTTTCAGGCTTCTAAAGGATTGAATGATGATGACTCTTGTTTAAGAATTAATGTTCTTGATCATTGTGTTGATGAATATGTTGATAGTTTGCATGAGCCATTAGATGAAAAACTACTAACTATTGAAAGTGGTGACATGCAGGAACTGAAACATGCACAAAACACTGTTATAAAGCCCAATGGAACTGATCAATTCAGTGAAGATGAAAAGAAGGCTTTTGAGCAGCTAAGGAAAGAATCTCGACCTTCGATTGAGGTACCTCCTAAGCTTGACTTAAAGCTGTTACCATCACATTTGAGGTATGTATTCCTAGGTAAGTCTTCTACTCTTCCTGTTATTATTTCTGCACATTTGACAAAAGAAGAGGAAGAAGAACTTTTGAATGTATTAAGAAGGCATATTAGATCTTTAGGTTGGTCTATTGTGGATATCAAAGGTATTAGTCCTTCGTTTTGCATGCATAAGATCTTAATGGAAGATAATTTTAAACCATATATTGAACATCAAAGAAGATTAAATCCAAATATGCAAGAAGTTGTTTGGATGAAATTATTAAATGGCTCGATGCTGGAATTATCTATCCTATTTCTGATAGCAGTTGGGTGAGTCCAATTCAAGTAGTACCGAAGAAGGGAGGAATGACTGTGGTTAAAAATGACAACAATGAATTGATTCCCACTAGGACAGTCACAGGGTGGCGTGTTTGCATTGATTATAGAAAGTTAAATAATGCCACTAGAAAAGATCACTTTCCTCTGCCTTTTATTGATCAAATGCTTGAAAGACTTGCTGGAAATAAATTTTATTGCTTCTTAGATGGATATTCTGGTTATACACAAATTTCTATTGCACTTGAAGACCAAGAAAAGACTACTTTTACATGTCCATATGGCACTTTTGCTTTTAGGAGAATGCCATTTGGTTTGTGTAATGCACCTGCTACTTTTCAGCGATGTATAATGGCAATTTTTCATGATATGATTGGAAATTTTATTGAAGTCTTTATGGATGATTTTTCAGTCTTTGGTGCTTTTTTTGATATTTGTTTGGCTAACCTCTCTCGAGTTTTGCAGCGATGTGAAGACACTAATTTAGTGTTAAATTGGGAAAAGTGTCATTTTATAGTGCAAGAAGGAATTGTGTTGGGTCATAAGGTTTTCGAAAGAGGAATTGGGGTGGATAGAGCAAAGGTTGTGTTAGGTTAATTCGCAAGCATACGTTTTGCACAAGTAATATAATGAATGAATAGAGTATCGATCCCACGAGGATTGGATTAAGTACCAAAATTGGATTAACTTTAATATTATTTAGACTATAAAAAGAAGATGAATTTGAATAAATTAAACTAATGAGAACTAAAATTAAATGCAAATTTAAAAACAACTTAACTTGGATAAAATTGAGGTAACTAGGGTATTTCGATTCCACTTATTAATCCATCTTAATTTTCAATTAATTGGGTTTCTATCAATTCAATGGGGTGAATATCTAAATTGGTTAGTTTCTTTCTCAAGATTTACTAACTTAATTAAATCTCAATTTGTTAACAATCAACCTATTTTCCAATAGTTATAACAAATCAAAATTCATTATTAAGTTCCAATTCATTATCCCTCATAAGATTCAAGTATCAAATCCCTTATCAACTATCTATCTCATGAAATTTATTACTTCAACATGTTATGAAAATCACCTATCGGTCTCAAATCATAATACAAAATGAATTAAATGATGGTTAAATCGCTTAATAAATAATTGAAATCACGATAGAACGCCCAATCAATAAAAATTAATAATTCATAACAAGTTTCATCTCAAATCCTAGTTAAATAAAATTAGTTCATGATGGAATTAATGAAATCCATAAAAATAAAATTAAAAACAGAAATTGATTGAAAAATTGGAGCTCCCTGGCCAGGTCTATAACAGATCTGAGTGCTGGATCTATCTCGGCTACTGCTGCGTTGCTCCGCCACTGCCTTCAATCCCAATTTCTTCTTTTGCGCCACCAGTCCTCTTGCTTCCAATTTCCTGCCAAGTCCCCTCTTCAATTGCCGCCGCAGCCGTTCATTCCTCTTAGCATTCCATCCCCCTCTTTTAATCTCTTAATATATATATATATATATATAGGTTGCACGCCCGCTGCCTTCCTCCCCTTTAAGTGCCTTTATTATTATTATTATTATTATTATTATTATTATTATTATATATATATATATATATAAGGTGCATATGGCAGCCCTAGTCCATCTTTTCCAATCTCACGCCACAGCCACATTATTATATAAATAATATAATATAATATATAATATATAATATAATACATATATATAAAGATTATAAATTAATATATAGTATGATATATAATATCTAATATACTATTAATTATAATAACTTTGATTATATTATAATATTAATTATTTATAATACTTATTTTTTTATTTTTATTATAATATTTATTTAAAATATTAATTTTGAAATTAATTTTATAATATCTTTTTTTTCTTTTTATGCCCGAATCTTCGAAATAACATCCTTCATTGGGTTCCTACAAAAAGAGATTAAAATGATGTAAAATTTATATAAACACACATTTTTGTAGGAAAAATAGCACGAGGTTAAGATGAAAAGTAGATAAAAATATGCTTACAATTAAACCCTATCAAATACCCCCACACTTAACCTTTTGTTTGTCCTCAAGCAAAGTAGAGAAACTCCATACTAAAGAAAACAAAACATGTATTTGGAATCATTCATCATATTCAAAGATTTTGTTATGCCCACATCTAAATCTTCAATCGAGAATGCAACAATAGCAAATAAAGAGAAATTGAGCATACTCACATTTCCTAGCTCAAGAATTCATACAAAATTCTAAACTCAGTCATGTTTTGTCATGTACCCAGCACAATCGAATAATGCAACACTCATTCTTGTAACCATCCCTTCTCACTACTACATACAAAGGTAGCAAATTAGGGGTTTCTTTTTTTCTTTAATATATATATATATCTTTAACGAGTGCATTTTATGCTCCATCTCGTTTTTTCATTTTTTTTTTTGAATTGTAGAACGAGTGCATTTTATGCTCCATCCCACTTTTTCATTTTTTTTTTCTGAATTGTAGAACGAGTGCATTTTATACTCCATCTCGCTCAACATTATTCTCCCTACTTACTTAAACCCTGTTTAGGCCTAGTTCAAAGGGAACAATCACAAGAAAAATATTGCATTTATCTTTCATGCCTAGTCACACAACTTGCATGACTTTGCAAAGAACATGTATTTCAACGATCATAAAAACCCAAGTATGCTTAATCTTGCTTTATAAGATATTGTTCATTCCAAATCAAAGACTCAATGTTTATCACAATAAAGAACCCAAATACAAATCATGATTCCAAATAACAAATTTTGTTTATTTTATTTTTCATTTTTTTTAAGGCTTGGGGTTAGGATTGGCCAAATGTACACTTGATATAAGCTCCACCAAAATTTTCACATCAAAACACACATATGCGACAAAAATAACACATAACAATTAATAATGTTACCCCCTCCCCCAAACTTATTTAACAAATTGTCCTCAATGTGAACCAAAAGAACATGAAAGAAATACTCCCTTGAAATGCGAAGAAATGCCCACAAAAATTCTTTTTGTCATCTACTTTCAAACCTACAAAAGAAGAGAAAAAAAATCAATGAGAAAAGAAATAATAACAAGAAGACAAAATCAAGAAACAAAACAAACAAACAAAAAAACATGCTCAATTTATAGTCTAAAGCTAGACTTTTGGAGCTTTAGTCTTCAAGTAAGCTGGATGGAAGTCTTTTGTGGAATTAGACTTCCATTGATGTATGGTTTCAAATGCTACCCATTAACTTTGAAAACTTTATCACCATGTTGAACTTCAATTGCACATGAGGAAAAATTCGAGTGATAGTAAAAGGGCCTGACCATCGTGATTTTAATTTTCCTGGAAACAATCTCAAACGAGAGTTATATAATAACATCATTTGACCAATTTGAAAATCACGCTTTACAATATGCTTATCATGCCATTGCTTAGTTCTCTCCTTATAAATCCTAGCATTCTCATAAGCATTCAATCTGAACTTATCCATCTCATTCAATTGTAACAATCTTTTCTTACCACAAGCATGCATATCAAAATTCAAGAATTTAATAGCCCAATATGCCTTATGCTCTAATTCTATAGGCAAATGACATGTTTTTCCATAAACTAGACGACAAGGGGACATACCAATAGGTGTTTTATATGCGGTCCTATATGCCCATAATGCATCATCCAATTTATGAGACCAATCTTTTCTAGAGGTATTTACTGTTTTCTCCAATATGCTCTTAATTTCTCTGTTAGAAATCTCTACCTGGCCACTAGTTTGAGGATGGTACGGTGTAACAACCTTGTGGGTAACCCCATATTTGGCTAGTAAAGAATCTAGTAAGCGATTACAGAAATGTTTACCTCCATCACTTATAATTTCCCTAGGAACTCCAAAACGAGAAAAGATATTCTTCTTAAAAAACTTAATCACACTTTTAGAATTGTTTGAAGGAAGTGCAACTTATTCTACCCATTTAGAAACATAATCAACAGCAACAAGAATGTATTGGTTTTTAAATGATGAAGGAAAAGGTCTCATAAAGTCAATACCCCAAATATCAATTAACTCAACTTCTAAAATGTTAGTTAAAGGCATTTCATTCCTACGAGACACATTACCTGTTCTTTGGCACCTATCACATGAATGACCAAATGCATATGCATCTTTAAATACAGTGGGCCAATAAAAACCACTTTGAAGCACCTTAGCTGCAGTTTTGGAGGGTCCAAAGTGACCTCTTGTTTCTAAAGAATGACAATAAGTAAGCACACTAACAACCTCATCTTCATTCACACATCTTCTAATAAGTTGATCAGAGCAAGATTTAAACATGTATGGATCATCCCAAAAATAATTTTTCACTTCAGAAAAGAATTTCTTCTTTTGTTGATAAGTTAGATCATGAGGAACAATACCACTTGCTAAATAATTCACATAATCAGCATACCAAGGCGATGATGAAATCAGAAGTGCATACAATTGTTCATCAGGGAAGGACTCATTGATGGGTAGACTTTCCTCTTCATGAGTGTTCTCCCTTTCAAGTCTTGACAAATGGTCAGCTACCAAATTTTTAGCTCCCTTTTTATCTTTAATTTCCAAATCAAATTCCTGCAATAATAAAATCCATCTAATCAACCTTGGTTTAACATCTTTCTTTGCTAACAAATATTTAATTGCAGAATGATCAGTGTATATTATTGTTTTAGCTCCTATAAGATATGATCTAAATTTATCAAAAGCGAAAACAATAGCTAAAAGCTCATTTTCAGTGGTGGCATAATTCAATTGCACTTCATTTAAGGTCCTGCTAGCATAATATATGACATGCAATTTCTTGTCTTTTCTCTACCCCAATATGGCTCCAACTGCATAGTGACTAGCATCACACATCAATTCAAAAGGAAGAGTCCAATCAGGTGAAGTCATGATAGGCGCTGAAATCAATTCTTCCTTTATCCTATTAAAATGGTATATCTTTAATCAACAAATTACAAAGAGGCTTAGTGATTTTAGAGAAATCTCTTATAAATCTTCTGTAGAACCCTGCATGCCCCAAGAAACTTCTCACTCCTTTAACTTTGGTCGGAGGTGGTAATTTTTCCATTGCTTCAACCGGATAGGGTTTAATTGTAAGCATATTTTTATCTACTTTTCATCTTAACCTTGTACTATTTTTTCTACAAAAATGTGTGTTTATATAAATTTTACATCATTTTAATCTCTTTTTGTAGGAACCCAATGAAGGATGTTATTTCGAAGATTCAGGCATAAAAAGAAAAAAAAAAGATATTATAAAATTAATTTCAAAATTAATATTTTAAATAAATATTATAATAAAAATAAAAAAATAAGTATTATAAATAATTAATATTATAATATAATCAAAGTTATTATAATTAATAGTATATTAGATATTATATATTATATATTATATTATATTATTTATATAATAATGTGGCTGTGGCGTGAGATTGGAAAAGATGGACTAGGGCTGCCATACTTAAATCAAGATAATGAGTGAAAACAGTTCATATTACTTAAATCAAAGCAAAACACTAAATTTCTCCCATTTTTTTTTAAAAAAATACTATTATTATTATTATTATTATTATTATTATTATTATTATTATTTTAACTAACCACTACCCAATGGGTGGATCTGTAAGATCCATGTTCTCTTCCTGTTCATTCAAAGACTCATAGTATGGTTTCAGACGTTGACCATTCACTTTGAAAACCTGACCAGATTGAAGATTTTCAATATCAAATACACCATGAGCTGAGATGGCACAAATTTTGAAGGGTCCAGTCCACCTTGACTTTAGTTTACCAGGAAATAGATGGAGCCTTGAGTCTTAGAGTAGCACATGTTAACCTATACAAAAGTTCTTCCTGTTAATGTGTTAGTCATGCAATTTCTTCATGTGCATCTTAGAAAACTTGGCATTCTCAAATGCCTCGTTTCTAAGTTCCTCAAGCTCATTCAGTTGCAGCTTTCTGTTAAATCCCACCTCTTCTAAACTTTCATTCATCTTCCTGATGGCCCAGTAAGCTTTGTGCTCAACCTCTACTGGCAGATGACATGGTTTTCCATAAACCAGTCGAAAGGGAGACATGCCCAATATGGTTTTATGTGCAGTCCTATAGGCCCAAAGAGCATCTATTAACCTCAAAGACCAATCATTTCGGTTGGAATTGACAGTTTTTTCTAAAATGCGCTTGATCTCCCTATTTGCCAATTCTGCCTGGCCATTTGTCTGAGGGTGGTATGGTGTTGAGACTTTATGAACTACCCCATACTTTTTCATTAATTTTGCCACTGGCTTGTTACAGATGTAACACCCCAAATTTTTCGGGCATGTTATAACTTAGGATTTCAGGATTATAAAAATTTTTCATATCACAATAACTGTCATACACCACACAATATCCCAAAAATCCCAATTTTTACCTTCTCAGCTTAACAAACCCAATAATCAAATAGCTAAGACAGGTATTAAAATCTCAAATGCGAAAGCTAGATCGAACCTGATATAGTTCAAAACCATAACATTTTATTTATCATAAAATTCTTCAAGACGTCTACAAAATGCATTAATATACATCGTCTCTAGCAAATGATAACTAAACATCTTAAACATATCCAAAATTACATAAGTTCGCACATGAACAAAAGTATGCTAAACATGTTACAGGTAGTAAATTAAACATATTCTTCAGCTACCTCCTTTCCCTTAGAGTCGCTTGTCGAACCTGGAACGTTTGAATATTCCAGGGACATAGTCCAATTAGAAGATGAATCTTCTAGTGAGAAACTCCAAAAAAAAAAAACAGTTTATATCGATGTATGATCAGGTATAAAATGTATGAGAAGACAACGAGAACTACTCCGAAGTGCCGCGTGAACACGTTAGCCTCCTCCAACGAGAGCTTTCTCGATGGCGCACGCATAGCGCCTCTCGGGGGATATCCGACTTTTACCCTCGATCAACAACAAATAGGTACAACAGTATGGCCACACGAATTTTATAAATGCAACAGTTAAAAAGCCAACAACATATATTTTTAGGAAAATTCAGTTCATAGATGCAACATGATTTCACGTAAGCAAATAATAAGAGTTTACGTATAAGAACTTCACGAAACACATGTCATGCAATAGAAATCTCTCATAAGAGAAATAAAAATAGGATTTGGAGTGTAGGAGTCTCACGGAGTCTCACCTTGTTGGGTTATCTCTTTGACGGTATAATTTTACAGTAAATGGCCTAGGTTTCTGCAGAAAAACACATGTTTTGGTAAACCTAACCTCAAATATTTTTATATATAGTTGAAGGGTATTAAATTGGGGGCATAACTGAAAAATTTCATGTAAAAAAAGATCTCTCACACCCTCTCACCTGCCCCAAGAAGGATGGCCACGCGCCCCCACGCGCAGCCATTTTCTGGCGCGTGTAACTCACGCGTAGGTACCAGATTCCGAATAACAACGCCTCGTTTTCGTATTTCGGCCATATCTCCCTCGTTTTAACTCCGATTCGACCCGCGTTTGAACCTACGTGACCTTCTCTTCCCCCTCTATAGGATTATCAAATAAAATTGGACTTACCTCACTTTTTTGCTGACTGATTTTGGCAAACTCCGGCGAAGACTCGCAACTCCGATGAGGCTCGTTCTCCGTCGCTTTCTTCCCGCCTTCTTACCGAACCTCCTTCTCTCTCTCTAGAGCAAGATCCTCCTCTTAGAGTGCTTCACTCCTCAAATTTGTTTGGAATGGTTTGAGAGCAACTCAAGGTGCCTATTTATAGAATCCTTCAACCAATGGTGTTATGCCACTTGTCACAATCTTAGCCATGGACTCCAAAGACTCAAAGCCATAATTGAGTGGCTTTTGAAATCCAAAACTAGAATTAATCCAACTTTTGAAATCCAAGCTAAAACCCCAAACTTCTTTCAAATAACACTTTGGCCCATATTTCAAGTTTTCAACTTTAACATTTTACCACCTAAGCTCATAATTTCATCATTCTTTCATTTGGATAATTTCTTTAATTAGAATTATACCCTCAAACATCAAATTTATCGAAATACTTAAAATCTCAAAATTATTAACTCAAAATTACTCAATATATACGATTTTTCGGAAGCCCCTTACCATCATTCGGTATTTTTAGGCTATAACTTAGCTTAACCGAAAACCATTTCTGATTTGATTTCTTTTAGTGCAATAAGTCTCACCTCGAGACGCTCGTTAAAATTATACCTTTGTCCTTAGGTATCTAAGCTCTAGGGCACTCCCTGCGACTGATTCGGTCACTTGTTGCCATTTCAAACATATTTTTTGTTATTTTAAACTCACTTAAAATACGTGGCAATTTCACGAAAATATAGGGTGTTATATTCTCCCCCCCTTAAAAGAATTTCGTCCTCAAAATTTGAAATATACTCGAATTAATTGAAGGTTAAATAATTATGGCATTCTGGAATACAATTTCTGAAAAAAAATTTCCTACTCTATTTTCATTTCCTCAAACAGATGAGGATATTTCTTCCTAATTGTTTCCTCAAGTTCCCATGTTGCCTCGTCATCCGAGTGCTTTCCCCACTGAACCTTCACTAACGGAATCTCTTTATTTCGCAACACTTGAGTCCGACGATCTAAAATTGCTCCAGGTGACTCCGGGTAGGTCAAGTTATTCCTTAGCTCAATTGTCTCCACTCGAACTCTGAGGGTTGGATCTGACACATGCCTTCGAAGTTGGGAGACGTGGAACACATTATGAATCCCAGACAAGCTAGGTGGAAGCTCCAATCGATAGGCCAAAGGTCCGACTCTTTCCACAATCGGATATGGTCCTATATACCTTGGCTTCAGCTTTCCTTTACCGCTTCCACGCGTCACCAAATGCTGGGGTGACACCTTGAGATACACTAGATCTCCCACCTCGAATTCTAGATCCCTTCTTCTTTGATTTGCGTAAGATTTTTATCGGCTTTGCGCTGCTCGGATCCTCTCTTGGATTACTCGAATCTTATCGGTAGTCTGTTGCACAAGCTCGGGCCCCAACATCTGTCGTTCTCCTACTTCGGTCCAACAAATAGGCGACCGACACTTCCTTCCATACAAAGCCTCATAAGGAGCCATCCCAATGCTGCCGTGGTAACTATTGTTGTACGCGAATTCTACCAATGGCAGATGCTCCTCCCAATTTCCTCCAAAATCAAGGGTACAGGATCTCAACATATCTTCAAGCGTTTGAATTGTCCTCTCTGATTGCCCGTCAGTCTGGGGGTGATAAGTTGTACTCAATTTTAGCTGAGTCCCCATGCATTCCTGCAAACTCTCCCAAAACCTCGAGGTGAACCTTGGGTCCCGATCTGAAACTATACTTACCGGCGCACCTTGGAGTCGTACTATTTCCTTCATGTACTGCTCGGCAAATTTTCGTACGGGTTGATCCATCCTCGTAGGCAGGAAATGGGCTGACTTTGTCAACCTGTCTACCACCACCCAAATGGCATCATTGCGCCTTCGGCTCTTCAGAAATCCTGTCACGAAATCCATCGTGATATGTTCCCATTTCCACTCGGGAACTTCCAAAGGTCTCATCAACCCTGCGGGTTTCTGGTGCTCAATCTTTACCCTTTGGCATATATCGCATTGTGCCACTCTCCTTGCCACACTGGCCTTCATCTCAGGCCACCAGTAGATTTCTCGAAGATCTCGATACATCTTCGTGGCTCCCGGATGCACGGTATACTTAGCTCTGTGGGGTTCATCTAAAATTTTCTACCTCAACTCCCGAAGGTTTGACATGTATACTCTACCTCGAAACCTGAGAATTCCATTTCACATCTCAAAATCTGGACTCTTGGGCTGGCCTTGCTCATCTACCCATAGACGTATACGCTGGTCACTCCCATTAGCCTCCCGTATCTCGGTCTCCAGATCCAGTCGAATCGCCAGGCCGGCTACTAGGATAGAGGATTCATTCGGCACTACACTCACCGTCATCAGGCTAAAAGCCTCAATCAATAGCCACTCCTGGGCCATCAACCCGGCCATAACAGTAGGCACAGTCCTACTCAAAGCATCAGTTACCACATTGGCACGCCCCGGGTGATACAAGATGGTGCAGTCGTAGTCCTTCAGGAACTCCATCCATCGTCGCTGCCTCATGTTCAACTCTTTCTGCGAGAACACATACCTTAGACTTTTGTGGTTTGTGAATACATCGAACGTCTCTCCGTATAGGTAGTGCCTCCATAGCTTCAGAGCATATACCACCGCTGCCAGCTCCAAGTCATGCGTTGGGTAGTTCACTTCGTGTCTCTTCAACTGGCGTGATTCATATGCGATCACCCAACCATGCTGCATTAATACACAACCCAAACCAACCTTTGAGGCATCGGTGTATACAACATATCCACCGGGCCCACTAGGCATTACCAGAACAGGTGTCGAGGTCAGTTTGTCTTTGAGCTCTTGAAAACTTTTCTCGCACTTGGCAGTCCATTCAAACTTGGCCTCCTTTCGTATGAGCTTCGTCATAGGTGCAATTATCTTTGAAAACCCTTCCACGAATCTTCGATAGTAGCCTGCTAATTCCAAAAAGCTTCGCACTTCAGTTACGCACGTCGGCTGCTTCCATCTTTGAATAGCCTCAATTTTGGCTGGATCTACTGAGATTCCTTCGACTGAGATCACATGGCCAAGAAACGCAACTTGGGATAGCCAGAACTCACACTTCGAGAACTTGGCATACAATTGGTGTTTCCTGAGGGTTCCTAACACTATTCTCAAGTGCTCCTTGTGCTCACTCACATTCGAAGAATATACCAATATATCATCTATGAAGACGATCACAAACCGATCTAGGTAAGGCTTGAACACCCTATTCATAAGATCCATAAACGCTGTTGGAGCATTAGTTAATCCGAATGGCATTACAAAATACTCAAAATGGCCATACTTTGACCAAAATGCCGTCTTTGGAACATCATCTCGTTTAATTCTCAGCTGATAATATCCAGATCTCAAATCAATCTTCGAGAACACATTCGCTCCTTGTAGTTGATCAAACAACTCGTCTATCCTTGGAAGCGGATACTTGTTCTTTATCGTGGCCTTATTTAGCTGACGGTAGTCAATGCACATCCTTAGACTCCCGTCTTTCTTTTTCACAAATAGCACTGGTGCGCCCCATGGCGACGTGCTTGGCCTAATGAACCCTTTATCTATCAACTCCTGTAGCTGACTCTTTAATTCTTTCATCTCTGCCGGAGCCATTCGGTATGGCGGAATTGATATCGGCTGTGTTCCTGGCACTAACTCAATTGAGAACTCAATTTCTCGAGGTGGAGGTAGTCCCGGTAATTCTTCTGGAAAAACGTCATCATATTCTCGTACTACTCGCACCTCATTGAGTTTTGGTACCTCTCTTTCTTCTAACTGAGCATAAGCTATGAATCCATGAGCTCCTCGGCTTAACAGCTTTGCAGCCTTCATTGCTGAAATCATCTTTCCAACATCGGGGTTGCCTTGCCCCTGAAATTTGACACATCCTCCCTCAGGTTTCCTTATGGTCATTATCTTCCTACGACAGTCTATATTGGCGTCGTACTTGGACAAGAAGTCCATCCCTAAGATTACGTCAAAGTCATATACTTCTAACAGAATCAAATCAGCCTGGAACTGACCATTACTCAGGCTAATTTCGCATCCCCTCACCATTTCTGAGGACTTCATACTTTTACCCATAGGTGTCGAAATCACCATAAGACACCCTATAGACTCGGTTTCTACCCTCAAACTCCCAGCTAAAGCATGCGATATAAAAGAATGGGTAGACCCTGGATCTATCAATGCATGCACAGGAGTATCCAAAATGAAGAGAGTACCTTAGATAACTGCAGGGTTTGCCTCTACATCCTCCTTGGTCAAATTGTAGACTCGCCCTTGTCTGGTCCCTTTTCCCTTTTCAATCCTTAGCGGCTGCTCTTTCTTCTTCGGGCAATTCCTCGAGATGTGCCCATGCTGGTTGCAATTGTAGCAAATCACATTCATTGGTGCTGCTGCTATGGCCTTACCTTCTTGGACTGTTCCCTTTGAGCAATTTCTGGAAGTATGCACAGGTTGTCCACAGGTGTAACAGACAATGCTTTGGCCATCGCACCTCTTTCCCGGGTGCCTCTTCTTGCATTTAAAGCATGCCTTGCCCTTTTTCATGATCTTCCCATCCCGAGGTCCCAAAGTCGAGTGGGATTTCTCTGATTGTCCTCCAGCTTGAACTGTCGTGGCCTTTAGTTCTGCCACCCGTGTCATATTCTCCTCAGCTGTCATAGCTTTGAAAACTATGTCTGCATAAGACTCCACATGGACCAGGCTCATTAGCTGTTGAAATTCAATTCGCAAGCCTTGCAAGAATTTTCGTCCCTTCTCCACATCGTTCATCCCGTACAATGACATATACTTGATTAACCGCAAAAATTCAGCCTCGTATTGGGCCACAGACATATTTGGCCCTTGGCGTAAGTTCATGAACTCTCGAGCTCTAGCCAACTTCCAGCAAGTGGGAAAGAATTTCTTGTTGAATAATTCCTTAAATTGTTCCCACGACATCTGGGGTGCCTCCCCCAATTCTGCATCTGTCGCCGACCCCTGAGATCCCGTCCGGTTAGGTATCGCTCGCTGCATAGACCTCCACCATTGGGCAGCTTCCTCTTCCAGCATATAGGTCGCACACTCGACCTTGTCCTCATTCAAGATTCTCAATCTTTGTAGGATCTTCTCAGTCTGGTCCAACCAGTATTCACTGATTGCAGGGTCATCTGCCGGTTTTCCTCGAAACACTGGTGGGTTTTGTCGTAGATACCTCTCCAAAGAGTTTACTCTTCTTTGCTCGGGCTGTAACTCCAAAATTCGCCCAGCCATTCCTTCAAGAATTCTTTCGATCCTATCTATCCGGCCTTCACCGAGGTCAGCTCGTGCATCTCTTTGTGCATCTCTTTGACCTCCCACACCACCTCCTGGGTGTGGGTTGGTGTTGCTTTCTTCACCATTGCCTCTCTCATGCTTGTTCCTTCTTGTATTCACCATCTAGCAAGAAGACAGGGCGATCTATTAAATCATCACGGCATGGTTTAATTCAAATCGAATAAGCAACAAGAGTATGCCACTAATTATTTCAAAAATCCTAATTCCCAAGACATACGGTGGCTTTACTCATCTAGCCACATGCGAACTTTTCCTTAGGTTCGCTCTGATACCAACTGTAACACCTCAAATTTTTCGGGCATGTTATAACTTAGGATTTTAGGATTATAAAAATTTTTCATATCACAATAACTGTCATACACCACACAATATCCCAAAAACCCCAATTTTTACCTTCTCAGCTTAACAAACCCAATAATCAAATAACTAAGACAGGTATTAAAATCTCAAATGCGGAAGCTAGATCGAACCTGATATGGTTCAAAACCATAACATTTTATTTATCATAAAATTCTTCAAGACGTCTACAAAATGCATTAATATACATCGTCTCTAGCAAATGATAACTAAACATCTTAAACATATCCAAAATTACATAAGTTCGCACATGAACAAAAGTATGTTAAACATGTTACAGGTAGTAAATTAAACATATTCTTTAGCTACCTCCTTTCCCTTAGAGCCGCTTGTCGAACCTGGAACGTTTGAATATTCCAGGGACATAGTCCAATTAGAAGATGAATCTTCTAATGAGAAACTCCAAAAAAAAAAAAATAGTTTATATCGATGCATGATCAGGTATAAAATGTATGAGAAGACAACGAGAACTAATCCGAAGTGTCTCGTGAACACGTTAGCCTCCTCCAACGAGAGCTTTCTCAATGGCGCACGCATAGCGCCTCTCAGGAGGTCCCTAACCATGTCACTTCGGCCCGACCTCATAGCACTCATGCAAGCACCACATCCGTTGTTCCTTAGGCTCACGGTCTTCCCCATGAGAGCTTTCTCGATGGCGCACGCATAGCGCCTCTCGGGGGATATCCGACTTTTACCCTCGATCAACAACAAATAGGTACAATAGTATGGCCATACGAATTTTATAAATGCAACAGTTAAAAAGCCAACAGCATATATTTTCAGGAAAATTCAGTTCATAGATGCAACATGATTTCACGTAAGCAAATAATAAGAGTTTACGTATAAGAACTTCACGAAACACATGTCATGCAATATAAATCTCTCATAAGTGAAATAAAAATAGGATTTGGAGTGTAGGAGTCTCACAGAGTCTCACCTTGTTGGATTATCTCTTCGACGGTATAATTTTACAGTAAATGGCCTAGGTTTCTGCAGAAAAACACATGTTTTGGTAAACCTAACCTCAAATATTTTTATATATAGTTGAAGGGTATTAAATTGGGGGCATAACAGAAAAATTTCATGTAAAAAAAGACCTCTCACGCGCCCCAAGAAGGATGGCCACGCGCCCCCACGTGCAGCCATTTTCTGGCACGTGTAACTCACGCGCAGGTACCAGATTTCGAACAACAACGCCTCGTTTTCGTATTTCGGCCATATCTCCCTCGTTTTAACTCCGATTCGACCCGCGTTTGAACCTACGTGACCCTCTCTTCCCTCTCTACAGGATTATCAAATAAAATTGGACTTAACTCACTTTTTTCCTAACTGATTTTGGCAAACTCCGGCGAAGACTCGCAACTCCGACGAGGCTCGTTCTCCGTCGCTTTCTTCCCGCCTTCTTACCGAACCTCCTTCTCTCTCTCTAGAGCAAGATCCTCCTCTTAGAGTGCTTCACTCCTCAAAGTTGTTTGGAATGGTTTGAGAGCAACTCAAGGTGCCTATTTATAGAATCCTTCAACCAATGGTGTTATGCCACTTGTCACAATCTTAGCCATGGACTCCAAAGACTCAAAGCCATAATTGAGTGGCTTTTGAAATCCAAAACTAGAATTAATCCAACTTTTGAAATCCAAGCTAAAACCCCAAACTTCTTTCAAATAACACTTTGGCCCATATTTCAAGTTTTCAACTTTAACATTTTACCACCTAAGCTCATAATTTCATCATTCTTTCATTTGGATAATTTCTCTAATTAGAATTATACCCTCAAACATCAAATTTATCGAAATACTTAAAATCTCAAAATTATTAACTCAAAATTACTCAATATATATGATTTTTCGGAAGCCCCTTACCATCATTCGATATTTTTAGGCTATAACTTAGCTTAACCGAAAACCATTTCTGATTTGATTTCTTTCAGTGCAATAAATCTCACCTCGAGATGCTCGTTAAATTTATACCTTTGTCCTTAGGTATCTAAGCTCTAGGGCACTCCCTGCGACTGATTCGGTCACTTGTTGCCATTTCAAACATATTTTTCGATATTTTAAACTCACTTAAAATACGTGGTAATTTCACGAAAATATAGGGTGTTATAACAGAAGTGTGAACCTCCATCACTGATAATGTCACGAGGCATTCCAAACCTACTGAAAATGTTTTCCTTTAAGAATTTCACTACTATCCTGTGATCATTTGTCCTTGTTGGGATTGCCTCAACCCACTTGGAGACATAGTCTACAGCAAGCAGGATATATTCATGTCCAAGTGAGTTAACAAAAGGACCCATAAAGTCTATTCCCGAGCAATAAAAAATTTCAAGAACTAGAATGGGCTGCAAAGGCATCATACCCCTTTTTGTCAGACTTCCTAATCTCTGACATCTATCACATGATAAGCAAAACTGGTGTACATCCCTAAACATGGTAGGCCAGTAAAATCCACTTTGTAGGATTTTTGCTATGGTTTTCCTGGTAGAGAAATGACCTCCACAAGCTAGGGTGTGATAGAAGTTCATTACACTGTGTTGCTCATGTTCTGGAATGCACCTCCGCACAATCTGATCAGCACAATATTTAAACAGATATGGTTCATCCCAAAAAAATGTTCTAACTTTTCTGAAGAACTTTTGTCTATCTAGCTTAGTCCAATGACTGGGAACTGAACCTACAGCCAAATAATTGGCTATATCAGCATACCAAGGGGCAATAGTCAACGTGCTCACATGAAGAAGATATTCATCAGGAAAATTATCATGAATGGGACCCTCAGTAAGATCCTGACCTGGAATTCTAGACAGATGGTCAGCTACAACATTTTCCACTCTCTTTTTATCCTTAATTTCTATGTGAACTCTTGGAGTAATAGAATCCACCTAATGAGGCGTGGTTTGGTATTTTGCTTGGTGAGAAAGTATTTCAAAGCAGCGTGATCTGTGTACACAATCACCTTTGATCCTACCAGGTATGACCTAAACTTATCCAATGCAAATACCACAGCCAACAATTCTTTCTCTGTGGTAGTGTAATTTCTCTGAGCTTCATTCAAGGTTCTGCTGGCATAGTAAATGACATGGGGCTTCTTTTCTTTGCTCTGTCCTAGCACAGCCCCTATGGCATGATCACTTGCATCACACATTAGTTCAAAAGGTAAAGTCCAGTCAGGAGGTTGTATGATTGGTGCAGTGACAAGCGCATGTTTCAGCTTCTTAAAGGCACTTTGACAGTTTGGAGTCCACTCGAATGGAACGTCCTGAGATAACAGACAACACAAAGGTCTTGCTATTGTGCTAAATGAGGCAATAAATCTCTTGTAAAAGCCAGCATAACCAAGAAAAGATCTAATGTCCTTGACATTTCTAGGGGCTGGAAGCTTCTAAATGGCTTCAACTTTGGCTTTGTCTACTTCTAGACCCTTGGATGAGACTATGTGTCCTAAGACGATGCCTTGGTTAACCATGAAGTGGCATTTTTCCCAATTGAGCACAAGATGAGTCTCCTCACAATGAATCAAAACTTTCTCCAGATTCTTTAAACACAAGTCAAAACTACTTCCATAGACAGAGAAGTCATCCATAAACACCTCCACAATATGTTCAGCCATTTCACTAAAGATACTCATCATGCACCTTTGGAAGGTGGCAGGAGCATTGCACAACCCAAATGGCATACGTTTATATGCAAATGTCCCAAAAGGGCACGTGAAGGTTGTTTTTTCTTGATCTTCCAGTGCTACATCAATTTGGTTATATCCTGAATATCCATCCAAAAAGCAGTAGAATGCTTGCCCCGCTATCCTTTCAAGTGTTTAATCCAAAAATGGAAGAGGAAAATGGTCCTTCCTAGTCATTAAATTGAGTTTTCTATAGTCTATGCACACATGCCAACCTGTTTGGAGGCGGATTGGGACTAACTCATTCTTCTCGTTTTTTACCACAGTAATTCCAGACCGTTTAGGAACAACTTGGATTGGACTAACCCATCTTGAATCAGATATTGGGTAAATAATACTTGCATCCAGTAATTTGAGCACTTCTTTTCTAACCACTTCTTTCATATTAGGATTTAGCCTTCTCTGCATTTGCCTTACTAGTTTTGAATTTTCTTCTAAGAAGATCCTATGGGTGCAAATTAGAGGGCGAATTCCATGCAAGTCGGATATGGTCCATCCTAAGGCCTTCCTGTGTGATCTCAGCACTTCTATCAACTGCACTTCTTGTTGGGTACTTAGACTAGAAGAAATGACTACTGGGTATGTCTCTCCCTCTCCTAAAAAAGCATACTTCAACTCATTAGGCAGTGGCTTCTTTTCAGGAATGGGCGGATGACTCACAGAGATTGATGGTTTATGCAAAGGTTCTACAGGCTCTAGCTTAGGAATCCATTGAGTTATAGGCATCTCTCTTTCCTTTCTGCTATCCTCCAAGTGATTACCTCCTTTCACTGTTTGAGTGACAAATTCCTTCTCAAATACTCTTCAGACAGAGTTTGAATCAAATCTACCTCTTCTATCTCACTTTCAATGTTCTGTTGCTTGGAAATTCTAAAAATATTCATCTCCACAGTCATATTTCCAAACGACAGTTTCAAGACTCCATTTCTACAATTAATGATTGCATTGGAAGTTGCTAGAAATGGTCTCCCCAAAATCACAGGAACAGGTGGTTGCGAATCATGATGGGGTTGAGTGTCTAGAACTATGAAGTCTACTGGGAAGTAGAATTTATCCACCTGAACTAAGACATCTTCCACAATACCCCTAGCAACTTTAACTGATCTGTCTGCCAATTGTAGAGTGACTCTAGTAGGCTTAAGTTCTCCCAAACCCAACTGCTGATAGACACTAAAAGGCAATAGGTTGACACTTGCTCCTAAATCTAAGAGCGTTTGGTCTACCTTCTGGCTTCCTATTATGCACGAGATGGTTGGACAACCTGGGTCCTTGTATTTGGGGGGAGTCTTAAATTGCAAGATGGAACTCACATGCTCAGTCAGAAAGGCTTTACCATGCACGTTCACTCTTCTCTTTATAGTGCAAAGATCTTTTAGGAATTTCGCATATGAGGGTGTTTGTTTGATCGCATCCAAGAGTGGAATATTGATCCTCACTTGTTTAAACACCTCATAGATATCAGCATTTTGTTGTTCCCTTTTTTGTAACACTCAGTCTTTGAGGAAAATGAGGTTTAGGATGATATTGACTTTCTCTTTCAAGAGTGGCTCATGAGATTTTACCCTCCCCTTGTAGGTTGTTCTTATGTCAAAGAAGAAAAGGGAATGTCTTGCAAGCTTGTGGTTGAAGCTCATGGTGTATTATTTATTTTGTTGTAAAGTTATGGCTTTAAGAAGCCTAGGCATGTGATTATTTCATTTGTGACCTTATGGCTTAGGAAAGCTTATTTGTTGTATTGATCATGTGTGGTGTTAATTCGGAGGTTGTTATGCGAGTAACAATAGGTGGTGTAAGGCTCATGTGTGAAATGGAAGGAAACATTGATGTATGTTGTGTAATTATCAAAGAGGTGGTGAAGCCTTAATTATGGAGAATTAAAGGCAAAAAATTGAATGAATATGAAGTATTTTTATTTAGTTTAATTTCTGGAAAGTTTGGGGTTTAAATGCCCAAGAGAAAAAAAAAAAAAAAAAAAAGAGATGTGAAGGAGCAGCAGGGGGCTGACAGCAGCAGCAGCAGCAGGCAGCAGGGCGGCCAGGTGCGCGCGGGGGAGGAGGGTTGCGTGCACAGACAACTGCACCTGCGAGCGGCCGCGCACGGCTAGCGCCCAACAGGGCACCGCCGGCTAATTTTTTTAAAAAAATTGGAATTTTTGGGCATTTCTTAATTGAATTTGGGCCTTGGAGAAATTTTCAAAATAAAGGGATTTTTCGAGCATGTTGGAGAATAATGCCAAAATTTTTGAAAATTGAAAATGATGAGTTTTTCCTCCAAAATTGGTGATCCATCAATGGATTGATTTAAATGGTGATTTTTATGGAGCTTAGTAAAATTCTTGGTCAGAAAAGAACTTAAAATAATTGAAAAAAATGGCGTTGGGCGTCTAAATGCGATTTTCTTTTTAGCCAATGCGGTGTGGTTAAAGCCCAATTTCGCTAGTGAATCCTGGGGATGAGGGAAGGGAAGGACGAGCCTAGTTCCCACCTAGGGCGTTTCATCTTTAAACATGGTCTACTCTTCACCTAAGGCCGGGCAAGTGGACAATTTGGGTAATTGTTCACGAGTAACACCCGTAAGTGGGAGCGAGGCATTACATTAATTATGACATGATGAACATTATTTTGTGAGATTATGTGCATGCATATTTGTATGAGCATTCAGCATGACTTTATATGGAGCACTACATATCATGTGCTAACATTTATGTGAACATTGCATTATACGCGCTAGGCGGCTTGTCCGCGAGGATCCCACTAGTATTAGTTCAATTATATCTCAGTTATGAGTTGCTCGCGTGATGTTGACCAGGAGGCTAGGGGCATATTTCCCACAGTATGTGCTTACAGTTTTTATGTTTGCAGGATTCAGATCAGCTAGGTATGTATTACAGTTATGTGGGCATACATGCCAAAGTTGCATACCTGCATCTAGTTTACATTTTATGTGCATTACATCTTGTAAATGCAATCCAGTAGTTATTATATCTCTCAGTACAAGTTCAGTAAGTATTTAACAGTATCGATATTTTTCGATTTAGTTCCAGTTATTCTTTCTAGTTTACTACTTGCTAAGCTTTGTAGCTCACCTTGTACTCTTCACCATTCCAGGTCCTAACGGGGGAGTACCAGACGTGGGGCCTAGCAGTAGTGTCCAGTAGTGTGTGTACGTGGAGCCGCTTAAGACCAAAGATGTCTGAGAGTTTTATCAGTTTGTTAGTTTGGAGAGTTTGACAGTTTAGTATTAGTTTATTTTTCAGTTGAGGGATTTTCCCTTAGACAGTGTTTATGGTTTCAGTTTTGTTGACTTAGAGTTTTATTTCAGTTGATTGAGTTATTCATATTGGAATCAGATTTTAGTTTATCAGTCAGTTTTATATTTTATTTTTCCCGTAGCACCTCTTCTAGGGAAGTTCTAGGAGAAGGGGTGTTACAGTATTGGTATCAAAGCAATGTTTTTGAGAAGTCTCCCGTACACACATAGGATGTTGGGTAGAGTTAGGACTTGTGTCCGTCAGTTAGATAACTTGGCCCAATTTATAGTATTCTAACCCTAAGTGGTGATGCAGGAAGATGAGTGATAGAAGAGGACGACCCCATACTCGCAGCTAGACTACTTCTACGCCAGGCGAAGTTCCAATTCCCACACCAGGCTCACCAGGGGAGTTTGGTAGTGACTTGCGACAGGGTATGGTCGAGATGCGAGGCATGTTGGCAGGTTTGATGAGGGTAGTCGATACCCTAGTTACCAATCAAGCGAGATAGCCACAAGTACCACAGGAAGCAGAAGGCAGTGGAGGCAACCCACCAATTGTTCCAGCAGTTCCAATTGTAGAGAGAGATACCAGGAGCCAGTCACTAAAGGATTTCATGGCATTTCGACCACCAGCGTTTCATGGAGGTACAGATGCAGCAGCGACAGAGAACTGGATGCTATCGATAGAAAAGCATCTCCGATCTATTGGTTGTGCGGATGACTGACGAGTACGACTTAGCACATTCATGTTCAAAGGAGATACCGAGAGATGGTGGGAGACTGCCCGCTAGAGGTTTGGTAATCAAGAGCCCACATGGGTCGAGTTTCAACAAGTGTTCAATGACACTTATTACCCAGCATGGGTTAAGGAATAGAAAGTCTATAAGTTCGTTGAGTTGGTGCAAGGTACTAACACGGTGGCTCAGTACGAGGCAGAGTTTACAACATTATCACGGTATGCTCCAGAGTTGGTGTCCACTGAAGCAAAGAAGGCTGCCAAGTTCCAGAGAGGATTGTGTGTAAATGTTCGACATGCTTTTGGAGGAGCTTTGAGCGTGGATTATGCTACGGTAGTCCAGTGAGCATATGCTATCAAGTAGGACTGCAACAAGTGGAGAGCAACACAAGTAGCCAAAAAGGGCACAGCTACTTCTCAAGGTTCATCCAACAATAATAAGAGGAAGTGGACAGCCGGACAAGGAAATAAGCCAAAGAATAATCCACAGTGTGTTCAATGTGGGAGGAAGCACGGAGGACCATGCCTAGCTGGGAAGAACGTTTGTTACAAGTGTGGGTAAGAAGGACACAAGAAGCAGGATTGCCCAAGGAAACCAGCAGCACTCCCCGCACTGGAGGTGACTTGTTTCAGGTGCGGACAGAAAGGACACACAGCTAACCGATGTACACAACCACCTTAGAATAGAGGCCAACAAGTGAATCAGAGGCCACCAGCAGCTAGAGGGCCAGGAGCACCTATACCCTCAGTACCAGTAGCTCAACATCCACAGCCCGTAGATAGACAAGTGTAGGGTAGAGTTTATGCCCTCACCACAGCTGAGGCAGAGCAGGGTGACGGGACTATCCAAGGTATTCTATCCTTATATGGTCATGTGCATTATTTGATACTAGTTCTACACATTCTTTTATTGCACTGCGCACAGTATGTTATGTTCCCCATTCCTAGATTTCTTTGTTGTACCACTTGATTGTGTCTACGCCAGAAGATAAGATTATGGTAGCTAGAGAAATGTTTGAGAATTGTGAGATCGAAGTTCATGATAAGAAGCTATTGGGAGATTTGGTAATTCTAGATGTTATTGATTTTGATTTGATCCTTGGCATGGATTGGTTGTCACAGCATTATGCAAGAGTCGATTGTCGGCGAAAGATTATTGACTTCGAACTACCTCAACAACCGGTTCTTATTTATAGAGGAGTTAAGCCTATGGCTACGATTCTTATGATCTCAGTGATGAAAGTCGAGAAGCTGATGCGTGATGGATGTGAAGCTTATTTAGCCTTTGTAACCACTGACGAGGGAAGCAAGAAGAAGTTATCTGAGGTACTAGTAGTACGAGATTTCCAAGAAGTTTTCTCTGATGAGCTACCAGGATTACCTCCATGGAGAGGATTGAAGTTTACTATTGAGTTACTACCTGGTACACAGCCTATCTCTAAGGCTTCATATTGGATGACACCTAATGAGCTAAAGGAATTAAAGGCACAATTAGAAGAATTAATGGAGAAGGGTTTTATCTGACCCAGTTCATCCCCGTGGGGCGCACCAGTATTGTTTGTGAGAAAGAAAGATGGATCTTTGAGATTATGTATTGACTATCGCCAATTGAACCAGGTGAAAATGAAGAATAAGTATCCCTTACCTCAAGTGGATGACTTGTTAGATCAGTTGAGAGGAGCTGAGGTATTCTCGTAGATAGATTTGAGATCAGGATACCATCAAGTGCGAGTTAGAGATGAGGATATTCAGAAGACTGCTTTCAGGACTCGCTATGGACACTACGAGTTCGTGGTGATGCCATTTGGGTTGACGAATGCCCCAGTTGTTTTCATGGATTTGATGAATCGAGTTCTACGTGAGTACCTAGATCGATTCATTATTGTCTTCATCGACGATATTCTAGTATACTCACCTAATGCAAAGGAGCATATGGGGCATCTTACACTAGTATTGCAGAGGCTTAAAGAGGAACAACTATACGCCAAGTTTAGCAAGTGTGAGTTTTGGCTTACTCAGATTGGATTTCTAGGCCATGTGCTTTCCAGAAACGGTATTTCAGTGGATCTAGACAAGACTAAAGCAGTTATGGATTAGTCGAGGCCGACAACAGTGACAGAGATACGTAGTTTTCTAGGACTTGCAGGCTATTATAGGTGATTCATTGAAGGATTTGCTCATTTATCTTCCCCTATGACTAAGCTAACAAGAAAAGGAGAGAAGTCAGAATGGAATGATGCGTGTGAACGTGCCTTCCAGGAATTAAAGATGAAATTGACTACTGCACCAATTTTAGCCATTCCAAGAAATGGAGAGAAATACTCCATTTACAGCGATGCATCCCATTCAGGTTTGGGTTGCGTATTGATGCAAGAGGGTCAAGTTAATGCTTATGCCTCAAGACAATTGAAGAAACACGAAGTGAACTACCCCACTCATGAATTGGATTTGGCAGCAGTAGTATTTGCATTGAAGATATGACAACATTATTTATACGGTGAGAAAGTTGAAATTTATATAGATCATAAGAGCTTACATTATCTTTTGTCCCAGAAAGAATTAAAGATGAGGCAGAGACGTTGGGTCAAGTTATTTAAAGACTTCAACTGTGAGATTCTCTACCATCTAGGAAAGGCCAATGTAGTAGCCGATGCTTTGAGTCGGCGAGGAGCTTCTATTGCTACGATGATGGTTTAAGAATGGAGGTTATTGGAGCAATTGAGTACTCTATCTATTTCAGCCCCAAAAGATAGTACAGTTATGAGTTGCGCTCATATGAGGGTGCAACCCGAGTTATTCGATTTAATCAAGAACCAGCAATCGAAAGATGAGAGGTTGGAGCAAATTTTGGCAGGTATTGAGAAATTTTCTCCCTTGGGATATACTTTTCGGGGTGATGGTATACTCTTGTTTTAGGGACGCATTTGTATACCCGATGATGGAAATCTTAAGCAAGAGATTTTAAATGAATCACATAGGAGTCGTTATACTATCCATCCAAGTGTTGTGAAGATGTACCACGACCTAAAGCGTCAGTATTAGTGGAATGGTATGAAGAAAGATGTAGCCAATTATGTTTCACAGTGTTCAATATGCCAACAAGTTAAAGCGGAACATTAGAAACCCGCAGGTTTATTACTTCCATTACCTATTCCGGAATGGAAGAGGGATAATATTGCTATGGATTTTGTGATGGGTTTACCCAGGACTACTAGGGGCTATGATGTTATATGGGTGATTGTTGACCGATTGATTAAATCAGCCCATTTTCTACCTATTAAGAAGACCTACCCATTGAACAGATTTGCCAGGGTTTATATTGAGGAGATCGTGAAATTGCACAGTGTTCCATCTAGCATTGTATCAGATCGAGATCCTCGTTTTACTTCTCATTTCTGGGGAGCTTTGCATGAGGCATTGGGATCTCAGTTGAAGTTTAGTACGGCATTTCATTCGCAGACAGATGGCCAATCAGAGAGGACTATCAGAACTCTTGAAGACATGCTGAGAGCTTGCGTTCTAGATTTCCAAGGTAGTTGGGATGAGCACCTACCTTTGGTGGAATTTGCCTACAATAATAGTTTCCATTCAAGTATTGGAATGTCACCATATGAGGCTTTATATGGGCGACCATGTCGATCGCCGATATGTTGGGAAGAAGTTGGAGATAGGGCTTTATTAGGTCCTGAAATTGTTGAACAGACGATAGAGAAAATTCGAGTTATCAAAGCAAGAATGAAGACAGCCCAAGACAGACAGAAAAGTTATACAGACAAGCGACGACAAAACCTTGAGTTTGAGATAGGCGACCATGTTTGGTTAAGAGTCATGCCTATTAAAGGTGTGCAAAGATTTGGCGTAACAGAGAAGCTTAGTCCCCGTTACATTGGTCCATTTGAGATTTTGAGACGGATAGGGACTTTGGCATATGAGTTAGCTTTGCCACCTCAGTTGTCACATGTTCACAATGTGTTCCATGTTTAGATGTTGAGGAAGTATGTGCTAGATCCTCAGCATGTGATCGATTTCCAGACTCTTGAAGTTAAAGAAGATGTGTCCTATGAGGAGATGCCTACTAGTATCTTAGAGCGTAAAGAGAAGACTTTGAGGAATCGATCAATTCCTCTTATGAAAGTGCAATGGGAGCGACACTCATCAGAAGAGGCAACGTGGGAGCTAGAAGAAGAAATGAGGCATATTTACCCCTCGTTATTCGAGTAATCAGATACGAATTTGGAGGACCAAATTCTTTTAAGGAGGGGAGAAATTGTAACGACCTGTTAGAGGGCCTAGTATTTATTTAGAATTAGTTAATTAATTATTGAAGTATTTAATTAAGAGAATTTTCCATTTAATTTTAATGTGACAATTTAGAGATTTTTAATTGAGAAAATAGCATTTAAATAGCATTTAATTCCTTTTAAATTGTGGAAATTAAATACAAGGACATAAGGGTCATTTAAGGATTTGTTATTAGAACTTAATTAATTAATTAGAATTATTATCTTAAGGGATTGAGATATCCGAGCTTGAGATAGTTTTGGTTTAAAGACTCCAAGTTATAAAGGGAGTTTCAAATGGGCTTAGGGCTGCCTATATATATATATATATGACCATAGCCATAGTCTTTTCACGCTGCAAGAATAGAGAGCAAAGAGCATCGATAGTGAGTCTTGCATAAGAGAAGTTAGTTGCAATTGTGCGATTCAAGCAAAGTTTTATCAGGCAAGTATCTATCCTCGTAAACCTTCCTTACAGGACTATGATTCAGTATTATTCTTAGTTATTCAAGATTAGTCGGTCTATTTTTCTTATAGTTTATCAGTTGTAGATATATATATGCGTAGAACAGTGTGTGCATGAAGATAATACGCATAATTCTTTATAGCGATTCTTTTAAATATGATCTTCGAATTATTTCAGTGTACGTTTCCTTATTAAACAGGACTCTTCGTTCTTGTGCCCAGATCTTTATCAGTTTTCATGTATATGTATATGCGTAGCTATATTTGTCCAGTGAGTTAGGATGAGCTATGCATAATTATTTTCAGCGTTTTCTTTCACAAACAACTGATTAATCCATCTTGATATTATTTTATATCAATTGGGATTGTTCTCCCAAGATTTCTTTTGGAATGGTGTAGTAATGTTGAGTTTTAATTCAAGATATGGTCTCTGTTATTGTAAGCTTCGTTTTGTATAAGTTTCCAGTCATTCGAATGAGCCTCTTTGTCATTCGAATGAGTCTAATAGTATCCAAATGAATTCCCAGTGTTATCATAAGTTTTTCCCTTATAATGTCTCAGTCATTCGAATGAGTCATTTGTCATTCGAATGAGTCATGTGTTATCGTATCATTCGTATGTGTTTTTGAAGTTTTGAGTCTATCATTCGAATGATTTTCCTTGTCATTCGAATGAGTCCTTAAAGATTTGAGTAAGCTATTGCTTTGTATAATCTAGCATTCGAATGAGACTTCTTCTCATTCGAATGACCCATGCGTATCCCATTCATTCATTCGAATGAGGGTACTGTTGGATTCGAATGAGTGGCATTCTGCCCGTTCAAAAGTTGAAAAATTGCAAAATTCATTCGAATGAATTTGTGAGTCATTCGAATGAGTCCTTGAAAGATTTGAATAGTCTTTGTTATATATCATCTACCATTTGAATGAGTCCCTGTCATTCGAATGAGTCTTATATCATTCAAATGACTTTGCTGTAGTCCACTTATTTCATTCGAATGGGCTGCAGCTTCATTTGAATTACTTCCTTAGGCTTCAACAGTCATCCAAATAGGATCATATGGCATCCGAATGACTTCAAAATAAATTCTTAATTCAAGTATTAAATTTAATATAAATATTCAATTATTTAAATATTGAATTTTATGCCAAGATATGATAAAATCCAATATGCCATGCCCATACTCAGAAATTGCAGAATCTTTGAATCTCAATATAACTGAGAAAAATCATATACCATGTTTAGCAGTTAATTATGACATGATCAACATTATTTTGTGAGATTATGTGCATGTATATTTGTATGAGCATTGAGCATGACTTTATATGGAGCACTACATATCGTGTGCTAGCATTTATGTGAACATTGCATTATGCGTGCCAGGTGGCTTGTCCGCGGGGATCCCACTAGTATCAGTTCAATTATATCTCAGTTATGAGTTGCTCATCTGATGTCGACCAGGGGGCTAGGGGCATATTGCCCACAGTATGTGCTTACAGTTTTTATGTTTGCATGATTCAGATTAGCCAGGTATGTATTACAGTTATGTGGGCATACATGCCGAAGTTGCATACCTGCATCTAGTTTACATTTTATGTGCATTACATCTTGTAAATGCAATCCAGTAGTTATTATATCTCTCAGTACAAGTTCAGTAAGTATTTAACAGTATCGATATTTTTCGATTCAGCTCCAGTTATTCTTTCTAGTTTACTACTTGCTGACCTTTATAGCTCACCTTGTACTCTTCACCATTCCAGGTCCTAGCGGGGGAGTACCAAACGTGGGGCCTAACAGTAGTGTCTAGTAGTGTGTGTACGTGGAGCCGCTTAAGATCAAAGATGTCTGGGAGTTTTATCAGTTTGTTAGTTTGGAGCGTTTGACAGTTTAGTATTAGTTTATTTTTCAGTTGAGGGATTTTCCCTTAAACAGTGTTTATGGTTTCAGTTTTGTTGACTCAGAGTTTTATTTCAGTTGATTGAGTTATTCATATTGGAATCAGATTTCAGTTTATCAGTCAATTTTATATTTTATTTTTTCTATATCGCCTCTTCTCGGGCAGTTCTAGGAGAGGGGGTGTTATATTACCGATGCAATCAAAGACTGCACCATAACTGAATGTAAAGAAATTTATTTTGAAAAAACTGAATTGATGAAAAACTTAAAGATCATAATATTAAAAGTAAATCATGAATCATAAATAATAAGATTCTTAATGATTTAACATGAAAACCACTCCGTTACCACTTGTAGAATTATTATCCAAATTCTAAGAACATTCATGTCAAATCACTAAGAATAAAATGAATAATAAATGGAAGCGTACATGTATCCATTGTTATGGTCGATCAAAACGGGCCTTTTGATCTTCCAATTGATTCGTAGTTTCTTAAAATTTATGTATTGATGGGGATGCAGAGATATGAAAAAACATAACTATCAATTGGGGACCATAACCCCTTTATATAACTGCTAAAAGCAGTTAACAACTTCTAATTAATATTTCCAAATTGGCCCCTCATCAATTTAGAAATATAACTTATGTCTCTACACATTGATTCCATGACAGTTTAATACCCAATAGCCCAAAAAATAAACTTTATAGATCACTTTTAAATGGCTAAACTTTAAGATAGCATTACACATCTAAAAATACATTTGTGGCCCTATATATTGAATCATTTATTTTCAACATGTTAGCGTGATCGTGGGCCGAGAGTTGCTGTGTGCATGGGTGAGTTGTGTTGGCCGAGAAGCTCATTGTGTAGGTGTGTATAGGTGCATCGCTATGTGTAAGTGAATATATGCATAAGTGCAGTGAGTGTTTTGAGTGTTGTGAGTGTGTGTTTAAAGCTAAAGAAAGTGTTGTGTGTGTGTGCTCAAATTAAAGAAATGGCCTTTGGCTGAGGAGCTTACTGTGTCTGTGTGTGTGTGTATCTATCATCATGTGTGAGTGTCACTGTGAGGGAGTGTGTGCATCTTAGAGCTAGTGGTTTGAAGTGGTGTCATGTGTAGAACTGAGACAAATATAAATATATGTGTGTGTGCATATGAAACAGGGGACGTTTGGGTGTTAAATAAGCTTAAGGTTAAGGTTAATGGATGATTTGGAGCTGTGAGTACAGACATATGTTATTGGCATATTGTTAAAAGTTGAGTTGTTATATTGTTTATTATTATTATTATTATTATTATTATTATTGACATTAATGTTATTATTAATATTAGTATTATTACTATTATAAGTATGTATAAGTGTGTAAAAGTGGGTTGCCCTATGTCATTAGTTCCAACTTGAGGTATCTATGTAAATAGCATTAATATATAATATTATCTATGCTCGTGTCAATATTAGTAAATAATACGTATTGCTAGTAATAATATAAGTAAATGATATGTTTAATTTTCTATATGTAAGGATACATATTACTTATTAATAATTTAAGTAATAATATATGTATTATATGTAAGAATACATTGAGTTATTATATTATTATAAGCGTATAATTTAATAAGACAATAGAGGCTGTAAATATATCCAGCGTACCTTGGTTGTGTTTCTAGAGAGTTTGTTCACTCTCTACTCCCTAAATGGAATAAAGATAGGGATATTCGGGTTAGATGCCAACCAATATCCTTAGGGATCAGATGACTGATTTATCATTGCTTTCCCTGTTCCAACCAAATAAACTCATACGACACGTCCAAGTGTTAAACATACACTCAAGTCGAGTTTATGTATTTTGTGTGGTTCGTTTACACTTGATTGCTTGTTACACGATCGTGATATATTTATCTGTAGTTGGTAGACACGAGCATTTGTATTTGGCGTGTGATTTACTAGTTGGGCGAGGCTTGGCGGGATGCTTGGCTTATGGGGGCTTTGTATCCTGTCCGGTCTACTACACCACCCTTATTTGTTGCATTTGCATGAGTCTCGACTCTAGTCTTTGAGTTACAATTAGCCTTTGGGTCCAGTCGGCCTTCAGGGGCCAACAAGCTTCGGCTCTAGTTTTAGCTACAGTTGGACTTCGGGTCCAGATTGCCTTCGGGCCAAAGAGCTTCGGCTCATAGTACAGGTACAGTCTGCCTTCAGGGCAGTAGCAGGTTTGTTATAAGGACTTCGGTGCTAGTGTATTCTTTTATTTGGGCCCCAAGATCTTGTATATGTGCATTGTTATTTATGTTGTTGGTACGTGCAGTGGTTTATGTGATTACATGGCATGTTATGCATGAGTTTGTTTTATTATGCACTTAAGGTGCAGGTTTACTTTTAGAGCCTCCTCTATCTTTCATTTTCTTTCGTTATGGGCTTACTGAGTCACTTAGACTCACATTATTTTCTCTTCATTCCAAGTAAAATCAAGGATCCAGTTATGGGCGAGTCTAGCGATTCCCAACTTCCAGGGTAGATGGTGTATAAGGCCATGCAGACCTAGTATCATCAGCCTAGGAGTTCTTTTGTATTTTGTCGCTTCCAACGCGTACTCTCCTAATAAACACCACAAGAATATAATTGGAACGGAAGTAAAAATTTGACTTGTGGTTTGACTTGTGTGGTTAATTATCATTGGATGAATAATTAAATTTGGATTATCAACCATTTAAATTAAATTGGATTAATTAGGTGAAATCGAAATACCCTAGTGCTCTCCAAAACTTAGAACTCTCCATAATTAATTTTTTCGTTATTATTTTATTTTGTTAATTAATCACCCTTCATCAATTGTTTAAATAACATTTGGGTTAATATAATTTTGGTAATTATTATCTGATCCTCGTGGGAACGATATCCTACTCACTATTGTATTACTTAGTCCGGGAAGCTCGAAAGTCGATTTCGATAAATTAATTAATAAAATTGCCGAATTGACGGCAGGGAATGCCCTGGGACTTGGATATCTAGGGAAAAGGGCATGAGATTAGTGAGCATCTCGAGGTGAGATTAATGATGTTGAAAGAAATCAGACTGCGAATAATTTTTAGATTAATTTCTATATAAGCTTGAATGAGTGCCTGTGTTGAATGGTCACAGGGGACCTCTGGGAAGCTAAGGGGACCCTAGGGGTGGTCCGATTCTGTGAGTAAGACAACCCTGAGGCGTTTTTAGGTGGAATAAAGGTCCCGTGTAAGCGCAGGGATGAAATCAACATTTCTAAGTAGATGTCGGTTATTAATTTTCAGAAAATCAAAATTTATGTCTCTTCATGGTATTTAAATTAAGTTTTTATGAGCTGGGTGGCAATTAATTAAAGCCTTGAGGGGTTAAAGTGAAATTTATAGTCTCCTAAGTGAAATTGTGAGAAGTTAATGGGATGAATGTGTATATATGTATGCATATATAGGCGTGAGCTTCCTGGAAGCTTTGTGCCTTTTCTTTCAAATTTGAGCAGAGAAAGAGAGAGGCCGAGAAACGAGAGGGAGGCAGGGCAATGGGATCTTGGCTGAAAGCTTGAGAGAGATGGAGAGATCGAGAGAGAGTGATGGCTGGGGGCCGATGGTGGGTGGCCAAAAGCTGGATGGCCTAAAGCAATGGCGTTGGCAGCATTGAGGCCTGTAGTAATGGCCGAGACAGAGGCAACCATAGCATGCTCGGCGACGGGTGGTGCTGCGAGCAGGAAGCTAGTGGCCGATGATGGAGGCAGTAGCAGCACGAGGGTAGCCAATGGCAGTGGTCGCGGCTACCAAGCGTCGACGTCGGTGGCTGGAAGCGGCCGAGCAGCAAGAGCTGCTGTGCGCGGCGGTGCTGTTGTTCAGGATGGAGGTGCGCGCCGAGAGCCATGGCTGCTCATGGCAAAGGCGACATTGTCAACCGACAGCGGCAGAGGCCAAGCGAGTGGCCGGCGTTGGTGCGCGTAGGGGAGCGCGAGGAAGACAATGAACAGAAGCCGCGCGTGGGAGAAGAAAGGAAGAAGAAAAGAAAAAGAAAAAGGAAAAAGGAAATAAAGAAAATAAAAGAAAAAGAAATAAAGAAAATTTTGGGAAAATCTATAGGAGGAAATTCTAGAAAATTTCAGAAAAAGTATAGAAATTATTATGGGGCTCGAAGAGCGTGCTGAAGGCTCAGAAAAGAGGTTTGAGCGCAATACAGTATCCCATGGGGCAACGTCGACGTGGGCGATTGGTCGATTTTTTCGTCCAGATTGGATGCGGTAATTAATTATTTCTTTTTGAATTATTTTCTTATGTGAGATGTTGTGGAATATTATAATGTGAAGAATTGGTTGGATTTAAACCCTTAGTCGGGGTTGTGTGGAAATAGTCGATGAGTTGGTTGTAGTTGTTGATGGGTAATTTTGGGCGGTGTATGGCAAAAGCATAGGCGCTGGTTCAATTATCTGATTTGTGGAGTTTGGTGTGTGTGGCATCTAGGTTGGACCGGGGAGGCGGTGACCCTAGAAGAGTTCGAGGTTCAGACTAGTGTTCGTGCCGAGGCAGGAGAGGCATCTAGTCAGGTAAGGGATGAGCCCAAGTGCTGAGGGGTCTTGGTTGCATTTGTAAGTGTTTCTTTATGAGTTGTATGTAGTGGTTAACATCTACATGATATGTGTTCTAGTGTACCTATGGCCATATGGAGGATTAGTGTTGTGGGAAGGGTTGGTCGGTGCCTTAACCTAAGGAGGTTATAAGGGTATGGAAGAATACCCATTTGCATTGCATATTGCATTATATGCTCTCTCATGCTTCATTCACTTATGCATTGCACCCTTACTGAGTCTTTATAACTCATGAGGTTTTACCTCGTGTTGTAGATGTGCAAGTCCAGATGCAAGCAAGGATAATGCTGAGAGGCTGTTGTGGAAACTAACGGTGTTACCTGAGTTTGTGTATTTTATTATCTCTTATATGTATTCATGTGGTGGTATGTATATATATGCCTTTTTCGTGTGAATGAATATGTTGTTGTAATTATCAAAGAGTGATAGGTGATTGTGAGATTGCTTGCTATTTACGGCTTTAGTTGGTGGAGCCGGATTCGGATCAGGTACGGATAGAGAAGGTATGTTCCCATAAATCCCCAGTACTAAGTGGATGTAGATGTGCTAGCTTTGTGCATGGGTCACCTTTGGCTTGTCGTGAGGCGAGCTGAAGAAAGGTGAAGCTCACTCCGATTTCGGGTCTCGGTCAGTTGTGTTTTCTTGTTTGTTTAGGGATCGATTCCTCGAGTGGAGCGAAGGGAAGGATGAAGCCTGGTGCCCACCTATGGCGTTTCCTGTTTTAACATAGTCATTCTCTTCATTGTTGGTTGTTGTGCATGAGTAATCTGATCGATTATTCACCGATGACACCCGTACGTGGGAGCGGGTCGTTATAGAACTCTAATGTTAACCCAGTCTCATCAAGAAAACTCTTAAGGTAAATCAATTTAAGCTATTGAATTGGTTTCATTGATTTCAACCTCTTGTCTTCATGGTGAAAGGGGCATATTGAATTGACGTGAGGTGTATAGTGATAGATATAAACCATTCCTAGCACTACAAAAAATCAACGTTAGTGACGAAAAATTCCGTCGCTAAGACATCAAAATCCGTCGCTAAATTTTTTACTGACAGATTTAGTAACGGGGCACCTATCTGTCGCTAAAAATGGCGTCCCTAAAATTTAGTGACGCATTTAGCGATGCGGGTTATACCCGTCGCTGATTCAACGACGAGGTTATCCCGTCGCTAATTGCCGTTACAGATTAAAAAAATATATATATAAGTGAATAAAATAATAATAATAATAAAATATAAAAAATATAAATTATATAAATTAAAATTTGAAAGTAAATTTTTATATTTATTTAATATAAATAAAGTTTTGATAATTAATAATTTATTTTAATTAATTAATTAAAATAACTAACTCATCAACAACATTTATAACATTATATTTGTACTTCTTATTTAAAATACAAATGAAAACTAATTAAAATACAAATATTAAGATTTTATTTAAAATTTTAGAAATAAATTGTATATTCATTTTATTTTTTATGTATAATTAATATTTTATTGAAAAAAAATTGACATAATAATTTTTTATTTCTTATTTTTTTTATCTTGTTTAAATCATCAATAATATATACACTATACACAAAAATATATATATACATAATATGAAATTCTATAAATGTGAAATAAATATTAATATACACGCAATAAATAAGAATAACATGGATATTTTTCATCTAAAAAAATATTCAAAGATGCATTTAAAAGTTAAAATAACAAAATACTAAAAATATAATACAAAGAGAAAAACATGAAAATACCTTATAAATGTTGATGATGTTCGTATTTTCTAAATGAAGACTATAACAAAAAAAAAAACAAAACATTAAAAGTGAAGAGGGAGGAGTGCAGAGGGGGAGAGAAAATGGGGAAGATAGGGAAGGTAGAGAGTGCAGAGGGGGGAGGAGAAGGGAGGGGAAATTCAAAGGGGGTCGCCCCAAGTGCGTGCGTGGGGTGGGGGTTTAGTGACAGGCATATTCTTGTCGTTGGTTAGTGACGGGAAGACACCCATTGCTAAACATGGGAAGAGGTTTAAAGAATTTTCAAAAAATTTAAAAAATTATATTTCAAATATTTTTAAAAAAACATCAAAAAATATAAATAATATATATAGAGAAAAATATATTTTATACTCAATAATAAATATAAAATAATATATATATAAATAATAAATAAAATCCCAAATTTGGAGTATCCTACTTTTACATAATTTACAGGGTTCAACAAGCAATTAATATTTCACGATCAATGATACATTGGAAGACTCTTTTAGGTCTTCTAATATCAATAGATTGATTATTTCGTTCCTGTATATTCCAAAAAAAAAAAAAACATCTTTGAAAATTATTTCCTGAATTCGAAATAGAGTACTTGGGTTCTCCCAATAACTAAAAAATATAACATGCTTACATCTAAATGGGGTTCATGGTGGTGGAAGAACTAGATCGAAAAAGAGGGATTCTAGTTGTAAGATATCTAATAAAATCATTGCTGGAATTAAAATTTTATTCGAATGGAAGAATTAATTCATATATAAATAATACACTAAACAAAAAAATAATAAATTAAAAATACAATATAAATTATATATTTATATTAAATAAAAATATATATAAATAATATTTTTAAACTCCAATTTAATGTTAAGCTAGTGAAAAAAGAATGATTTACGATATATATGTTAGAAAAATAATTTTGTAAGTAAATAATTCTAAATATTTGATAGAAAATATCTTCAAAATCTAACAAATTTTATAACTAACTCTAAGTTTATTTGTACTAATAATTTTTGTATAGATAAACAAAGATCGAGTGCCTCCCATGATATTCGAATATGCAAATATATATGTTTGTGTCTTGTATGCATATATGTTTTCTTCTTTGTGTCTTATATCTGGATATGTTTTACATATATTTGTCTTATATCCGAATATATATGTAACAACCACAAAATGGGTCTAGGTATTTTATTACTTAATGTCAATTTAATGGCATTTAAATGTGGATCAAAGTATTTTAATATTTCATGATAAACTGCTTTGATGGCATAGAAATAATTCTTGGGTTGTATAATTTTATTTTATGGTTCATGTGATCGTGAAAATAAGTGTATGGGTTAAATTTTAAGAAATTGGACATGATGTAATGGGCCATAATTAATTAGTTAACGAGGTCACAGGTTTTGACCCGAGTAGGAAATTAAGCCTAGTGGGCTTAATATATATATGGGGTATATGTGGCTTGGGCTTAGGGTCATGGTGATAAATAATTTAAAAATAATGAAATTAGTAGTGTAATTAAAAAAAAGAAGAAAATAAATTAAGTTAGCATTTGTCAATAAAGCCCCTAGATATTTTTGTCTATAATATGAGAAAAAGGGCAATTTGGTCTTCTCAAAGGAACGACATGCAAACCTGCAGCCTCCCTCTCCCTTTTTCCTTTTTTAAAAATCAAATCTCTGTGCACTGTTCCATTGCAATCTCTCTCTCTCTCTCTCTCTCTCTTTCATTGTTATCTTCTTCCTCTTTCATTTTCTTCGTTTGCTCTTCCCTTCAACTACTGTGTACCCTGTCCCTGTTCTTCTTCTTGAGCTGAGTCAAGGTTCAGAAAAAGCAACCTCGCGCTGGTGCTGTCTCTTCTCCATTTACTAGGTAAGTTCCCTTCTATTCTTTGACATTGCAAATTGTTGCTTATTGTGTCACCTCTCTGTTAGTGTTTCCCATTGTGTCTATTTTGAGTAAAAAATTTCCTAGTTATTGTAAGTCCGTTTGATGTCTTAAGCGGGGTTTGAGTCACCCTAACATTTGTTTAGTGAGTGGCATCCCTCCTTCGTTACAATAGAGTTTTTATTCAGCTTCATTGCTTTCCGTTCATGTATTTATATATGTACATGTTGCATCATAGCCAAAAGCTCTCACTCATAGTCGAATGTTCCTTGCCCATCCAAATGCCTCTTATATACATATGTGTTATATCTGAATGTAAAATGCTAAGTCATCTTCCACTCATTTGAATGATTTCATTAAGGCATTTGGATGTCTCATACAAATAGCAAAAGCCTCAACTGAAAATATATATTGTTCACCCAGATATGAGACCCACTTATATATACACATATACATACATGTGTAACAGAGAGAGTTCTTACCCCTCATTGATTTGAAAACCTTATTCGAACCATGTCGCTGCCTGACCGAATCACCATATATTCATGCTTAAACAGTCGCTCGAATGCCCCTATTTCTATTCGGCTAACCCACTTATATACATACATACATATATATATGCATAACCGAGTGGCTGATAGGGAGCTCCATCTCGCGCTATATAAATAAAGCCATCTGAATGGGAGCTCTCTCCTCTCACTGTTACATCCGAAAACTCCCCTTGCCTTTTTTGAACCACCCAAGATATATATATACATATACACCATTCGAGTGCCCTATTTCTGTCCGACCAACCCATTTACATATATATATATATATAAGTGGGTTTGCTTGGAACAAGGCATCCATGCCTTGAACATGTATATCTATATAATAAGGGAGGAAGGTTTTTCAAATTGAGAGACAAATGTGAGGGGGACATTTTTTGGATGGTTGAGATCAATGAATGGTTGAGATCAATTATTTTTCCCCCCCAAAACCATCCCATTCTCCCTCACCTCATGCAAACACTCTGCCCAACCCACCAACACACGCACACACGCCTAACCCGCTAACACACCCACTCACTGCCTCTCTCTCCCTCTCTCTTTCTCTCTCTCACAGTCACCCACCCACGCCATCGTTGTCCCCCCTGTCGCACCCCATTGGTAGTCGCTCACTCGCCGTCGCCCCCCACTGCGCTGCCGCTCAGCCCCATCGTCGTCGCCCCCTATCGGCCATACTACCTCTCCCAATTTGAGATCTGGATTTGCTGTGAAGCTTACTTCAATGCCAGAGGATGAAAAAAACTGCTGGAAGCAATCGATGAAGGCTTGTAGCGATGGATGACGAAGACGTTCAGTCGGCGAATGAGGATGCTAGATGAGGTCGTTGGCAGCAGGGGTCAATGAAAAAAAGAAGAGGAAGCCGAGTAGGCTATCGGCGATGGCGAAGGCGAAGCGACAGCAAGCAAGAGAAGAACGGCGATGAGAGCGGGTGAGTTGCAGGAGGGCCTGACGGAGAAGAAGAACGGACTTGGAGCGATGGCCGTCGAAAGCGGAAGACGGCAATGACAAGGAAGGTAGCAATTCGAACGGCGGCGGTGGCTAGACGTGGTCGGCGGTGGCTGAAACGGAGGCGAGAGGCAGCTGCATCAGCTACCATTTTTGCAGCGATGTTGGGCGGAGAAGGAGGCTATGGTGGTGGCCCCGGAGGTGCGATGGCCAGCTGCAGCCAGAGCCACCACCACTGCCACTGCTATAGCCATGTATTTCACCCACCCTTCTCTCTCTCTCCCTCTCTCTCACTATATTTTGTTGTTGTATGTTGTTGCTGTATTTTGTTGTGTATTTTTTGTTGTTGGATTTGTTTTTTCTTTTGTTGTTTCTGGTTGTTGCAAATAGAAATTTGTAATGCTGTGATTTGATGATCTTTGCTATAGTTTGTTGCTGTCAACTAATTTTCTGTGTTTTCTGATTGTTGATTTTTGCTGTGAACAAAATTTTTGCCATGTGTTTTTCTAGGTTCTTGATCTTTCAAGTTGGGATATTCATAAGGCTGCGTATATATATATATATATGTATATGTGTATGTGTGTGTTTATGTACTAACTGTGTGTGTGTGTGTATGCATAATTACATAGATGTATATGTGTGTGATTATGTCTATATGTGTGTGTGTTTTGTGTGTGTATATATCTATATATATATATATGGCTCTAGTGTGAATATGGGTGTGTATATATCTATATATATACATGTATATGTGGCTGTGCGAAAATAATGGCGGGAGAAAGTGGTTGTGCGAAAAAAATAATTCATGAAACACACACATATATAAATAATTTATGTACTAACTGTATTTTCAATTAAGGCTAATTGAGGCATTTTAGAATATGGCTACGAGAAGTAATATTTAGGCTTCAAATAAAATTTCTCTTAGCGTTTTCATTTTAGGGTGATTTAGCATTTTCATTTTAGGCATTTTAAATGAGTTACTTTCCTATATTACCCTTCATTTTAGGGTGATTCCACATAAGGTTGTCCATCGTTTTAGGGTAATTCCACATATGCTTACTCATGTTTAGCATCAAATCTTGACTATTGAATTAGTTTTTAAAAAAAAAAAATTGAGTGTAATTTTAATTAAACTTGTTAGCATTGGACATTGCTTTTCTCATGAAATGAATTGAAATCCCCAATTCAATCCTTAAAAGTAAAATACGTAAATGGGATAGAATACGTGATATAAGCGAGTTTAGGCACGGGTTAATATAAATATAATTAGTTTTGATTTTAATTTAATACAAATATATTATATTTGTTAATAATATTAATACAAACATCTAATATTTATTAATAATATTAATACAAATATATGTTATAGTTTGAAGTAGCTAAAACTATTCTCACAATTTACAATATATATTTCATATTGTGTTTTAAAACATATGCTTATTTCTACAATTTGAACTATTTTAGTTTTTTTAATATATAAATAGTAAATACCATCATTTTATGTAATATTCCTTAATTAAATTGAACTAATTCATTAGATCGAATTCATACATTAACGATCCTCTTCTTTTTTCCTTAAAATTTTAAAATAAATTACATAAATATTAATGTATTTTGGTCTATTATTTTGCATTCCACAAATTGTAAAGACAACCCTGCCCTTGTCGCCCACCGCTAACCCCTTCCATTCCATCATCTCCTTCCGCTATCGCCCCTGCTGCCCACCATCGTCGCCCTTACCCGGCCACCGCCGTCGCCTCCCGCCAACGCCACCTGAAGCTTCGCCTCTAGCTCAAAGGTATATATGTAATGTATTTTGTGTGTGTGCATGTATATTTGTGTGTGTGTGTATGTTTATATTTCTATGTATGTATGTATGTACACCAGCAAGACTTATCGTTGTATATATTTCTATATATATTTCTATACAATGCTTGCTTTATAACTAACTAAGATTTGATCAAACATATGTGTGCGTGTATGCCTCTGAACAAGTAGCTCGTATTGATCAAACAAGTACCTCTTCTAAGCTTTAGTCTTTTCCTTATGGAATGTAATGAGGGTTTTCTCCATTTTAAAATTAAAGGCCATAAATTGATAACTAATTGCAGGGAAAAGTCAAGAGTTACATTGTCAATCAAACAATTAGAAGAAGACCCATTATTCGAAACCTTGGAAAAAGTCATTCCTCAGGTAAGAAAAAGGTGTGCAGTTTCTTATAAAATATACTAAATAACAAGTAATACAGAAAGTTTTGTCGCGTGGCTGAATCTGCACACACTATGGTAATGAAAATTGAATCATATCTTCCTTTTCCTGCAAAGAAAAATAAAAATGTTAAAATTATAAATTACACTTATTATAATGAATAAATAAATAAGGAGAAACACAAAAATAAAGAATATAGAACTTACTCATCTTTCTTTCTTCTTGATCCCATAAAAGACTCTATATCAATCACCAGCACACATCAACATTTGAACTGTATCTGTACCCAAAGATGATCAGTGTGGTTCAATTACTCTACCACCAGCACTGAAAGCTAATTCTGAAGTCACAGTTGTGATGGGAATAGATAAGGTATCACAAGTCATTTTTGGTAAAATACGAAATTTCAATTTGTTGAATCTCCACCATTCTAAAGTATCAAATGGAGGATCTATATCTTCATTACACAAATGAACATTTTCCTCCAAATATATATCTAACTCCGACTTTGTTGTATGAATTGTGTCAACATTTCTTATAAAATTGTCAAATTGTGCTCTTCCTTTTCTTTGCCATTTTCCAAATAAAGTAGATGTAGAACTAGAAGTAGAATCATCCTTACCTTCAATTGATATTTGCTTGTCGATGTTGCTTAGATTTGGAATTTATTTATTTTTAAATATTTAGTTATTAAATAAAATATAAAATAATGTTGAAAAGAAACTGTTATTATAATTATATTATATAAAATGTTGACAACATTTAATTAACCCTTTTAAAAATTAATGACTATAATTATATAAAATATAAAATATAAAATTAGCTTCTGATAATTAAATAAAATATAAAATAATGTTGACAATTAATAACTAAATATTTATGACAATTAATTATAATAGCTTAATTAATTTATTAGGGATTGCTTATAATAGTTTTAGTTAAATTTTAATAATTCTTTTTTTATTAGAATTAACTGTCTAGTTAAATTTGGTATTATTTTGTTTTATTGTTTTATCAATTAACTGCAATCCTCCACAATAAATAAAAAAAATTAAAGAAAATGATAACAACAACTTGAAAAATGCCTTCAACTTGATTCTCATTATTGTAACTTAATAAATCATACAAAAACTAAAAAAAAAAAATCTAATTCTCCCACAATAGTTTTGGATTTCGTCAATGGTCAGTGTTGATGATAATTGCCGAACAGGATGGATCCAAATTCATCGACATTTGTTGCTAGGACGACTGGGTTTGGATCATGTTGAAAATTATCTTCCTGTAAACTAGAAAATGAAACATTTGCTGCTGGGATGACTGGGTTTGAATTGGTTTCTGGGTGAAACCAATTTTGAACTTGCAGATTATTAACCTCCTTAAAAAAGACTAGATAAATTTGTAGATTATTAACCTAAAAATCACACATAATTAGCAAATTAAGTCTAAAAAAACAAAAAGATTAAGGATAAATCTTTTGATGAAAATGAGATGTTGTCTATAAAGACCACGATTTCGTTAAACCTTAAGACCTTGAAATGCCACGATGAGGTATCAATTGTATAAAGACATCTCGTCTTGACAGTGGAGAACACTGGATTAAATTAGTATGAAATCTTTTTCAACGAAAAGTTAAATATATGAATCAAGTGGTTCGTCATACTTGCTATTGGAGGGCCAAAATTTCGGATACATAGCCATACATGGGATCTTGAAGCTTGGCTTGAGCTTCATATGAGAGTGTAATGACAGTTGTCGAACGATCACTTACCGAAAGCCCAGCCAAGAGCTTAGAGACATTTCTGGCACCAAAAATTGTGTGGATAGCTGCAAAAGCTCTCGGATGTCTGAAGTAAGGGGCAAAGATACATCCTTGGATGCATCTTCTTCTTAAGAACTTACAACCACCACAAGAGGAAGAACCTGTTGCTAGAGCTGAGAGAGCAGCATCAGCAGTAGTAACTGAGGGAGTAGCATCCGCAGCAGTAGCGCTGGTAGCCATAACAGCTAGCAGAAGGAAGACAATGTTGGTATTTGCTCTTTGTCTTTGGACAGAAGGTAGAAAAGCTCTCGGTTTTTGTCTAACCTTAAGCAAGATGGACAAGGTTCGATTATATAATCGGTCCCAACCCAACATGGAGGCAGACACTCCACGAGGTCACAAAATCAGAAAGGCTGGAGAGAAACAAGTGGAGAAAATTCAGAAAGACTGCTGGGACCCCGTGACAACATCTAGACCCGTGTAGGCATAGAATGGTTGCACTAATTTCATTTATTTTTAAATAATATTTGCTCACTTAAAAATATAATATAATAATAATATATGAGAATAATTTCACTGTAGGATTCACCATCATCATGCCAATTGCGAATTGCCAACTGCCAAGTTTCTACCACCACCTTCTCCTAACTTTCCTTCGTTTATGATCTCCGAATATCAAAAGCACCGAAATTAAGTTAGACTCAATCATAGCATACATGGCTTTCGAAACATAAAGACCCATATGACATTTAAATACATATATTTTGAAATGGATAGTGGTTGAAGCTTTACTGAAAAATAAAAAGGAAAAGCTTCTTTCAAGGAGTGCGATTCTATTTTTGGGGGTTGTGTACAATGCTAAGAGAAAAAGAGGCTCCACGTTTCATAAATGCCACTTTTAACGGCCAAAGAATCCGATGCCACTACTAAGGATGAATGATATTGCCTCAATTTGTCACATCTTTTTCTAGCTTAATAGTTAATCCCAACAATTTCCTAGAAAAACAACCACCATGCAATAGTATATAAAAAAATAATAAAATAAAAATTGAGGAAAGACAACACTTTAATGTTTAAAATTCGAATTTGTTTAAGATATAATAAAAATACTTTATCCAAAAAAATGAATACACATTATTTTTAGATAAATATTTTTATTATATCTTATTTTAAAAGGTCTAAATAATCCACAGATTGGTTAATTAATGATAAAAATAGCATACATTTATCATTAATCAATCAAATTATTCAAATACATCTCGTTTAAAAATAAAATATAAAAACAATAATTAACATTACCATTAAATACGTACTAGGTCTCATCAAATTAACTTCTATTGTTTATTAAATTTATTTCATCAACAGGAGGAAATGTCAAGAAATCAACCATTAATAATGGTGTGCTAATGCGCACACAAAAATAATGCAAGAAGGAAATGGAGATAGAATAATATGATATCTTTGTATTATCAATAAATAAATAATATATAATTAATTATAATAGCTTAATAATTATATTTGTGCATTTTTAGAATTATATTAAATAAAAATGTAACAAAAATAATTTAATGCATAAAAATGATTATTTTATACAAACTAATTACAACACAAGTTCAAAACTTAAGAACATATGAGAAACAATATTCTTCTTCAAATAACTAAATGTTGTAGATTTGAATCATCACAAAAACAATATTTTTTTTTTTCTGAAATTGCAATGTTTTGATATTTATTTACTTGTTGACTTATTTAAAAATTATACATATTGATATTCAATTTATTATATAAAAATTCATGTGGTTGTCAAGAGATTATTTTTAATATAATGTTAATATTTTTATAAGATTAATTTCTATAAAATTGATATTATTTAGTCATTAATTTAAAGGAATAAAACATTATTTCTTTATATATTTTTATTTTATACATATTGACATATTGCTAAATTTACATAATTAACTCTAATTATTAACTCAATTCATTTTATTTATGAGCACATAGTCAAGCTAGCTCGTGAGCTCTTTCCAAGCCAATTGGCGAACTTGATCACGAGCCAATTATCAAGCCACCTCACGAATCTTCTGTCGAGCCAGCTCATGAGCTTTCCTTACGAGCCCCTTTGTCGAGCCAGATCGTGAGCTGGTTCACGAGCTTACAAATAAGCCAGCTCGCGAGCTAGTTCACGAGCTTACAAATGAGCTAGCTCGCAAACTAACGAGCCGAGTATTGGGTTGCTCAAGCTCAACTCGTTTAACTTTCGAACTTTAAATCCAAGCTGAAGCTTGGCTCGTTTATAAATCGAGCCGAACACGAACGAGTTTTTTTTTAGCCAAACGTTGAGCCCCTCATGAGCGGCTCAGCTCATTTACAGCCCTACTAGGAAGTCAAAGGAACCTTGGAGAGGTTCATATTTGGTATGTAGAGTAACCCTTCAGCGGTTTCAGGAAGAAACAAAAAGGCTTATGGCCAAAATGAAGATTCGAACCTAAGTACAGTTCTCGAAATTACTAGAGAGAGGTCAAAATGATGTTTTTCCAAAATCTTCGAGAATGAGATGGAAGTTTTAAGACTTGAGGGTCTCAATGGAAATTATGGAAAGTTCAGGGGCTTGGTGAAAATGGACCAAAGCATAAGAGACAAAATTGGAGGGGGCAAAAGTGCAAAATTCAAAAAATGTTGGCAATGGAAAATCGACCAGCAACTTTGTCGGTCGCTGACCATCGATTTCGACCACGGGGAACCCACGAGGGTTGGTCAGGGATGTTTTTGGGTTAAAGCTTGGCCGGCAACAGCCACAAGGGTAGCCGGATTTTGACAAAAACTGATCGAAAATCTGGCCATTTTGTCGAAGCTTTGCAAGTGGGGATTGTGGTAAGATTTGATGCTTTTAGGTCGATCTGAGGTAGGTACAAGCTCTAAGGGCTTTGGGTTTGTCGGGAATAAGCATTTGGAGGCTCGAAATCTCCTATAAATAGAGGTATTCAGAAATGCCAAAATAAAGAAGAAAATTAAACTCTTAGATCTGAGTGTTTGGGAATAAATTGGGGGCAACGGATAAGGGGAGGATCATTCTTCTGAAATTTGAGCAATTTTCATTGGGAGATGAAGGAGATATGGAGATTCGATAGAAAATCGAGTTTTGCAAAAAAATCGAGTTGAACAATCAAAAAATGGCTCCAATCAAATAATTTGAAACTATAATCCTGTAGAAGATGAAGAGAGGAAGGTGTAGGTTCAAACAGGAGGCAAAACAGAACTCAGATAAGGGAGATATGACCAAAAAACTAGGCAGAATGCAAGTTGTCTGACGTGTTGGAGGAAGAAGATGACCGGTGCATGCAGTACACGTGCCAGCTGGCCTGCCAGTAGGGGTGTGTAAGCCATCTTGTGGGGGAGCGTCCGAGCTCAAAAAATTTTGAAAAAAATCCTAAATTCATGAAAAATCGAGATTTAGAGGCCTATGCAAAAATTTTGGATTTGGCCTTCCTGGTTTCTTGAATTCCCCAACGACCAGCTTCATTTTGCATGCAAATAAAGCTTTGAGGTATGATCTGGAATTTTCTTTTGAAGTTCTTAGAATATTATGAATTGTTGTGGAAAATGATTCGAGAAAATAGTTAAGAAGGTATTTATTTGGAATTTTAGAGAGGGAAAGGGGAGAAAAATAGAGGAAAATATGAAGAAATTGAGGTATTGATATTTTTTGTGATTAAATATGATTTATAAGATTTTTGTGCTCAAGGTTAAGTGATTTGTGCGACTTTTGAGATTTGGCACGCAAATCAAGGTGATACACGTTTTATGAGATGTTCTGAACTTAGTGCAAAAGGTGTGGTTCAACCCAAAACTAATTTTATACAAATAATTCTTTCATATTGACATGCTATGTTATGTTACGCATGATGTAGAGTGCATTTACATGTATTGATGATGAATTATGCATAAGTTCACGATAATATTATTATTCATGCCACACATACGAGTTTGGGATTAGGGATTGGTGCCGCTACTCTACCAAGGGTGCACCCATATATCTCGGCTTGGTAAGGAGGTTGTTAAAATAGAGTGTAGCAGTTCGGTGCAGTCGACTCAAACGAAATGAATGATGTTATGTTGCATTGCATACACGTGTGAGATATGAATATGTACCCTTACTTAGATGATTCATCATCTAACTTGGGCTTTGCCTCTGGAATATTCAAACGTTCCAGATGGAGATTGTAGTAGAAATAAGGATGAATGAGACGTGATATGGCACTTAGCAAAGTGCAATATCTAATGATTGAATGTTATGTAAGCGCCCATATGTTTAAGTTCTGCTACATCAAATTCTGAACGTTTCGAGGAATGATAACGTATAACCTTATTTATGGTTAATGGTAAAGTGAGGGTTCAAGGCATGTGATATCGTGACCGATGGATTCTACGTGTAGACCTGATGTTCCGCTTATTCATGAAAATTTGGTTATGTTATGTTATGTTTCAAGTCATGTTGAAGAACTTATATTTTGCTGATGAATAGTCTTTGGTTATGGGATATGTCTGAAGCGATCATGTATTATTAATATGATTTATAGGATTCTGGCTTCCGCTATTGGTGAATACCTAGCCTAACATTTATGATGTATGATGATTCTCATGCTAGGTAGGTAAATGGAAAGTTTGAGAATTAATATGATGTTGAGATTGTTCTTAAGGGAAAAAAAAAATATATCCCAAATTTCTTAAGTTATAATATGCTCGAGAAAGTGGGGTGTTACAAAATTCAAGTCTTATACAGACTCTTAAATTAAGGTACAACCCAACTAAGCACCAATAATCCTCAATCCATTACTTCTCTAGCATTGCAAGGTATCTCCAACATTATTCATTGGTCTCTAAGCATTTTTCTAAGAATATATGGGTGATTGACACGGGTTCATTAGACCATATGACAAATTTAGCAAGGTCAATGACTGATTATACTCTATGTGACTCATCTTTGAATATATCTATGGCCGATGGAACCACTTCACCTGTTTTGGGTATGGGAACAGTATTTATATCAAAATTAAAGCTCAATTCTATGCTACATGTTCCTAGTTTGAAACATAATTTGCTATCAATTAGCCGGATCACTAAGGATATAAATTGCAATGTAGTTTCTATTCTTTCTATTGTGTTTTTCAAGATCAAGTCTCGGGGAGGATGATTGGTAATGCTAAAGTGATGGATGATCTTTATAGTCTTGTAGTAAAACTTCCTAATTCCTCTTCAAATAAAGTTGTCCTAAGTGTAAGCACCAATGCCAAAGCCTTGTTATGGCATAAACGCTTAGGACACCTTAGCCTACCTTACCTTAAATTTTTGTATCTAGATTTTTTCAACAGTAAAGAGCAGGTTGTTAAATGTGAACATATATAATTGCCCGGCCCACTGACCCTAGGGTTCTTGCTCCATAACTATGCATGAAGGAAGATGATTCAATTTTGAATGCATGCAGTTTGGTTCTGTTTATTATCTTCCATAAGAGTAGTACGTGGTGTAACAGCCCATTACTTATTCAGGGCGTGTTAAGCCTTAGGAAATTTGGTCATTTTTTTTTTAAAACATTATTTTAAAATTTCCTAAGACCATGTCTAGTGCAAGATGAAATATCTAGACTAGAAATAAATGTAAAGCGGAAGCTGAATCGAACCTGCTTATGAAAATACATAATTAATAACTGTACATGGCATTAAATACAAATACATAAAGCTTTTGATTACAGAACAATATTCACAAATCTTAAACTAATCATATTACAACTTGGTACGTTTACTTGCATCTCGATGTCTGTGTCACTACACATCACCCATCTCTGAACCATCTCTGCAAGTCTCGGCTGGAACATTGAATGTTCCAGGGGCGAACCCATGTTAGATGATGAATCATCTAAGTAAGAATACCAATGCAATGTCATGAGTGTATGCAATGTCTTTCCTCGTAGGTGTCAACTGCACCCCTCATGCTGCCTACCATTTTAGCGGCCACCTCTTTCGAAGCCGGGGTGTATGGGTGCACCCTTGGTAAGGCCAGCAGTGCCAGTTCGTACTCCCTACGGCCTCATATGCGTGTGATCAATAGTATTATCGTGCATGTATGCATTTCATAGTTATGTAATTGATGCAATCTACGTGATGATTCATATCATAGCATGTCAATATGATAAAACATTTACATTTACAATTGTATTAAATTTAGGCAGCATACTTACTATTACTTTGTCTTGAACTACGTGTTAAGCTGCTATCCTTTAATCTCTGTGCTTGCTAGGACCCCTACAACATAGATTTATTTTTAGAATACCATTTGCTAGTTTTTCATAATTTCTCTCACTTTTTATTCCTAAGCTATATTTCTAATAATTATCTAGTCTTCGTAAAATTTTACTTTCTTTTTACCAATACTCCTTAAATAATATTCTTAATATTCTGGAATTCTCCTACAATTTTCTGGCTTTAATTCCTATTTTCCTTTATTTCATAATGGCTAAATATGTAATTATTACATAATAATTACTTATTCTTTCAATTTATTAAATTTCTCTTCACTAATATTCCTTAAATAACAATTATAACATTCTGAAATATTCTTGAAATTTTCATAATCAAAATCCTTTTTTTTTTTATAGAAAAATCTACTTAAATTACATAATAATTACCTAAAATTTCATTTTATTCCATTTCTTTTCACTGGAATTTCTTAAATAACACATATAACATTCTTAAATTTTCTTGAAATTTTCAGAATTAAAATCTTATTTTTTTCTTTATTTCTAAAATAGAAAAACCTACTTAAATTACATAATAATTATTTAATATTTCATTTTATTCCATTTCTTCTGACTAACATTTCTTAAATAATACTTCTAACATCCTAAAATTTTCTTTGGAATTTTCAGAATTAAATTCCTATTTTTTCTTTATTTCCATAATTAAAAAATCTACTTAAATATTTAATTAATTTATCATTTCCAGAAAATTACACATTAAATAAATCACAAACATTATTTCAAACTTAGAAATAAAATTTTTATTTATTTCAAAATTTTATTTCATTTATTTTATTTTCTTTTATTTTCTTTTCTTCTCTTTTTATTTTTTTATTTCTTTTCTGGCGGGCGCGTGAGTTGCACGCGCCGTCTTCCCACTCGCGGGCGCGTGCAGCTCATGCGCCCGACTGGCTCGTCTTCCCCGGCGAGCACTTCGTCGCCGGCCGGCCATTCGACCTCCAAACTTAAATTTTCTACTCCTAAACTCTATATCACAACATTACGAACACATTGGTACAAAAATTTCAACAAAATAGGATCAAACTTACCTCGATTTTGGCGCTTGAACTCTCGGCTCCGGCGAGGAGCGACTTTCCGGCGAAACTCGATTCCCTCCTCTTCGTCGCTCCGTTGGCCACCAAACTTACCAGAAACGAAGCCCAAGACTTGGAGATTAAAACCTCACTCTCAAATCTCACAAAATCACTCTCAATCGGCTGCTCTAAACTTTAAAATTTTCGGATGGAATGCCTTGCGCGAACGGGGCTATTTGTAGCCCATTTCCGACGTGCCTTGCCTTACCAACGTCAGCAACGCGTCCTGGGAGCCGTACTCCGGTCGTTTCAACCATTAAAACCCTTCCTTAACCCTTAAGCATGGATTTGTAGGCGCGGCCATGCTCTGGCCGCGCGCTGCTTCTGCAAAATCTGATTTTCTAGATTTTTTTTTTTTTAATACACATTTAACATTTACATAAAATTATATATATATATATATATACGTTTAACATACAACATACATTCACATTATAATTTTTATTTAATTCTTTTAATCCTATATCAAATTTATATATTTATTTATATTTTTATAAGTACACTTTTAATTAATTACATATCTAATAAATCATTAATTTTATTTATAACACTTAGGGTATTATATTCTCCCCTCACAAAAATTTCGTCCTCGAAATTTGATCATCCCTCACTCATACTATCTACAGGGTCTTCAAACAGGTACGGAAAGTTGAGTTTCATGTCTTCTTCTCGTTCCCAAGTTATTTCTTCGCTTATGGGGTTTCTCCATAAAACTTGCACCAGGGGTATTGACTTGTTTCTGAGAACTTGATCCCTGCGATCCAAAATACTAACTGATTTTTCTACGTACGAAAAATTTTCTTGAATCTCGATAGCTTCATCTGGCATTATCTGAGAAGAATCTGGCTCATGCTTTCGCAGTTGTGATACGTGAAACACGTCATGGAGGTTTGATAGAGCCAAGGGTAGAGCGAGTCGATAAGCGACTGGTCCAATTCTTTCCACTATATCATATGGCCCTATATATCGAGGGCTTAACTTGCCATTTTTCTTGTTGCTTCTAGTTACCATTCTTAGTGGAGATATCTTCAGATATACTTTGTCGCCTACTTGAAACTCCAATTTCCTTCTCCTTGTATCTGCGTATGACTTCTGGCGACTCTGAGCTTCCTTAATTCTTTCTTGAATGATTTTTATCTTTTCTGTCATTTTCTGAACTATCTCGGGGCCCAAAATTTTCCGTTCGCCTACTTCAGTCCAGCATACTGGGGATCTACATTTTCGACCATATAAGACTTCATAGGGAGCCATTCCAATGCTGCTGTGGTAGCTGTTATTATAAGCGAATTCTACTAATGGTAAATGCTCTTCCCAGCTACCTGAAAAATCAATCGCGCAAGCTCGCAGCATATCTTCTAGGGTCTGAATGGTCCTTTCTGATTGACCATCTGTCTGGGGATGATAAGCTGTACTTAGCCTAAGCTGAGTGCCCAAACTCTCTTGCAGACTTCCCCAAAACCTAGAAGTGAATCTTGGATCACGGTCTGACACAATGCTTACTGGCACTCCGTGTAGTCTGACAATTTCCTTCACATATAGTTGAGCTAATTTGCTGATTGGTTGACTTACCCTTATGGCCAAGAAATGAGCAGACTTAGATAGTCTGTCAACTATTACCCAAATAGTATCGTTTCCCTTAGGACTCCTTGGCAGTCCAGTCACGAAATCCATCGTGATGTGCTCCCATTTCCACTCTGGAACTTCCAATGGTTGCAAGCTTCCACCAGGCTTTTGGTGCTCGATCTTAATTCTCTGGCAGGTGTCACATCGACTGACGTACCTTGCCACACTTTTCTTCATTCCTGGCCACCAATACGCAGCCTTCAAGTCTTGGTACATCTTGGTGGCTCCGGGGTGGATCGAGTATCTGGATCGATGAGCTTCTCCCAAAATTGTTTGTCGCAATTCCCTCACACGAGGCACATAAATTCTTCCTTGAAACCAAAGGATGTTTTCTCTTACCTCGAATTCTAGTTTCTTTGCTTGCCCGTACTCGTCAACCCACATTTTGATTCGGGAGTCTTCGGGGTAAGCTTGCCGTATCTGATTCATCAATTCTGGTTGGACCGTGAGACTAGCTATATAGGCTGAGTTTCCTCGGAAAGTTACTCCTACCGTCATCAAGCTAAATGCTTCGACTAGCTTCCATTCTGTTATCATCATTTTGGCTACATAAGTGGTTTCTTTTTTGCTTAAGGCATCTGCCACCACATTAGCTTTACCGGGATGGTACTGAATAGTACAGTCATAATCTTTTAACAGCTCCATCCATCTCCGTTGCCTCATGTTTAACTCTTTTTGTGAGAAGACGTATTGTAGGCTCTTATGATCAGTAAAAATCTCGAACTTCTCACCATACAAATAATGTCTCCAAATCTTTAGAGCAAATACCACTGCAGCCAATTCCAAATCATGAGTCGGGTAATTTCTTTCATGGTTCTTTAGCTGACGAGATCCATAGGCAATGACTCTCCCGTGCTGCATTAACACATACCTTAAACCATTTCTTGAGGCGTCGGTGTAGACCATGAAACCTCCCGATCCGTTTGGCATAGCCAGGACTGGAGCGGTTGTCAGTTTAGCCTTAAGTTTCTGAAAACTTTCTTCGCATTGCTCGTTCCAGTCGAACTTTACCCCCTTCTGAGTTAACTTGGTAAGGGGTGTCGAAATCCTTGAAAATCCTTCCACAAATTTTCTATAGTACCCTGCTAGTCCCAGGAAACTCTTAACCTCAATAACTGATTGGGGTTGCTTCCAATTTGTCACAACTGCGATCTTGACTGGGTCAACTGATAGTCCTTCGGCCGATATCACATATCCCAAAAATGCCACCTGGTACAACCAAAATTCACATTTTGAGAACTTGGCATACAACTTATGTTCTCGCAATGTTTGCAATATTATCCTTAAATGTGATTCGTGTTCTTCTTCCGAAGGAGAGTATATCAGTATGTCGTCTATAAACACGATCATGAACTTGTCCAGGAATGGTCGAAAGACTCGATTCATAGTGTCCATAAAAGCTGCTGGGGCATTAGTTAGTCCGAACGGCATCACCAAAAATTCATAGTGCCCATATCGTGAACAAAACGCTGTTTTCGGCACGTCTTCGGCCTTGATCCTTAATTGATAGTATCCTGATCTTAGGTCAATTTTTGAGAAGACCTTGGCCCCTTGCAGTTGATCGAACAGCTCCTCGATTCTGGGGAGTGGGTACTTATTCTTGACCGTTATCTTGTTGAGCTGTCGATAATCGATACACATCCTCAGGCTCCCGTCCTTTTTCTTGACAAAAAGTACTGGTGCTCCCCATGGTGACATGCTTGGTCTGATGAATCCTTTGTCTAACAGTTCTTGAAGTTGGGCCTTTAACTCTCTCAATTCTGTAGGAGCCATTTTATACGGGGGTATCGATACCGGACCTGCTCCTGGTACGATTTCTATCGAGAACTCGATCTCTCGTTGGGGCGGTAATCCGGGCAATTCTTCGGGAAACACATCCCCGAATTCTTTAACGAGCCGCACTTCTTCGATTTTTAAGGGCTCCTTGCTTTTCTCTTGAACACAGGTCAAATATCCTTGTGCCCCTTGACGTAATAGTCTCTCAGCCTTTAGAGCTGAGATCAATTTCTGTTCACCTACCTTTCTTTGTCCTCGAAACTTAACGTTCAAGTCGCCATTCTTGAGGTAGACTGTCTTAGTCTTACAGTCCAATGTGGCGTTGTACCTAGTTAGGAAGTCCATTCCTAGAATTACATCAAAATTCTGAAATTCTAGGAGAATTAGATCCACTGAAAACTCAACCTCTCCTATTTGAATCTTTCTATCTCTGTACCCTGACGAAGTTTCTTGAGACTTCCCCATTGGGGTTGCGACAATCACTCGACAATTCAAATTTTCTGGTTTGTCTCCTACTATTTTAGCTAATGCATGCGAAATAAATGAGTGACTTGCACCTGAATCTATTAATGCATGCATGGGAATACCAGATAGGAACATAGTACCTTCAATTACTGTTGGATCCTCGGCCACCTCTTGCCGCGTCAGATGAAACACTCTCCCTTGATGTGTTCTGGCATTCCCAGACATCCCCTGGGGTTGACTTATTAGTCGCGGCTTGGGACAGTCCTTCGCGAAGTGGCCCGTCTGCTGGCAGTTGAAGCAAGTAATTCCTTTCTTTGGGCAGTTCTGGTTGAGGTGCCCAATTTCCCCGCAATTGTAACAACCCTTTGTCCCGAACCGGCATGGCTTTCCAGGGTGCTATTTCTGACATTTTATGCATGGGGTACTGCGTTTGAACTTCAGCTTCTGGGGTTCTAGCTTCTTGCCTGCCCTGTGGCTGCTTCCTTGCTGAATTTCTCCTTGGATAGCGTCGATTCGGCTCAGATTAGCCTCGGTGTTATAGGCTTGTAGTACCGCTTCTGCATAGGTCTGGGTACTTACACTACTCATCGCTCTCTGAAGCTTCAAATTTAGCCCTCCCAAAAATTTTTGAGCATTGATCCTTTCGTCTCCCTCGTAAATCGGCATGTATCGGATCAATCGATTGAAAGCGTCCTCATACTGGGCAACAGACATGTCCCCAGTCTGTCTCAGCTCCATGAATTCTCTTTCTTTCTTTATTCTTAAGTTCAGAGGGAAGTATTTTTCGTTAAAAAGTTCCTTGAATCTTTCCCAAGTGACGTAAGGTGCCCTGGCTCGAGGGGTCATTGTTCTTTTGACTCCTCTCCACCATTTGTCTGCCTCTCCTTGCAACATAAAGGTGGCACAGTTAACTCTCTCTTCTTCACTGTAGTGAAGGTGATCCAGCAACTTTTCTGTTTGCTCGATCCAATATTCCACTTCACTGGGATCGGCATTGATTTTTCCCTGAAAGACGGGAGGGTTCTGCCGTCGATACAAGTCCAGCATGTTGGCCCCGTGACCATCCTTGGAGTGAGTCTCATGTATGAAACCCACCACACTTCCCAGAATTCGCTCCATCTGATCCAGTCTGCTACTTCCGGTATCTTGGATGGAGTCGCCTTCTGGGTGTCCACTGGTATTTCCCCTGGTGTTACCAGCTTGTGAGTTGGGCGTCCCAGGCCCAACTGCTAACCTTCTTTGAGTGTTTACCATCTGAAAGGGAAACAGCATTCGAGATTAGACAACAGGACCTTACCGTCCGAGTAGTTTTATATTATACATTCGACCACAAAACGTTATATGTACATATTACATATTTACATAGATTACACATAGCACTACACAAGTCATGCAAGTAGTTAGAGTGTTTCTGAGATGGATTTATTTCGGTCCCGACGACCTCCAGATCCACACATTCTCTTCATCTTCGGAGTCATATGGGGGTGCCTCAGGGTCGCCCACTATTTCCACAACCTCCTCCTCATCATCAGAGTCTGAGACCTCAAAGTCGTCTTCAGCCCAAAACACGGGTATGTCATCTTCTTCCTCTTCTTCTTCTTCTTCTTCTTCTTCTTCCACATTAGCTGGATTTATCACTTCTTCTGGCTCGGCTGGGTCTTCCACTTCTTCTTCCTCTTCGAGTGGCTCCTCCATGTCTTCATCGAACTCGTCTGCTGGCACTGGCTCGTACATTTCTACCAATAACTCACGAGTCCGAATACAGTAATGATGGAAATCCAGGAACTGCTCGTCTTGATGCTGGACCCATTCTGCGAATTCCTGCAGCCCACCTTCTAATATACCGATCATCATATCTATCTGAAACTGAGTGAGATTGGGCCAAAGTCGATAACTCGGGGGCACATCGTCAATAATCTCCTCCATCCGGACGTGGTGTTCCAGGATTCCTTCGTTTGGCTCTGGGACCCGATGCGCTAAACGATGAGCCCAGTGATCGACCAAGACCTGTTCTGAGAAATTGCTAGCCATCTGCCATCACAACTTTCGTTAGTACCCCTAGCTGTCTTTGAGTTGGTACTTTCACCGGTTAGGCCTAGTCTGAATTTTCCTTCCTAGGTATTATTCTAAGTTGGGCTCTGATACCAATTGTAACAGCCCATTACTTATTCAGGGCGTGTTAAGCCTTAGGAAATTTGGTCATTTTTTTTTTTAAAACATTATTTTAAAATTCCCTAAGACCATGTCTAGTGCAAGATGAAATATCTAGACTAGAAATAAATGTAAAGCGGAAGCTGAATCGAACCTGCTTATGAAAATACATAATTAATAACTGTACATGGCATTAAATACAAATACATAAAGCGTTTGATTACAGAACAATATTCACAAATCTTAAACTAATCATATTACAACTTGGTACGTTTACTTGCATCTCGATGTCTGTGTCACTACACATCACCCATCTCTGAACCATCTCTGCAAGTCCCGGCTGGAACATTGAATGTTCCAGGGGCGAACCCATGTTAGATGATGAATCATCTAAGTAAGAATACCAATGCAATGTCATGAGTGTATGCAATGTCTTTCCTCGTAGGTGTCAACTGCACCCCTCATGCTGCCTACCATTTTAGCGGCCACCTCTTTCGAAGCCGGGGTGTATGGGTGCACCCTTGGTAAGGCCAGCGGTGCCAGTTCGTACTCCCTACGGCCTCATATGCGTGTGATCAATAGTGTTATCGTGCATGTATGCATTTCATAATTATGTAATTGATGTAATCTACGTGATGATTCATATCATAGCATGTCAATATGATAAAACATTTACATTTACAATTGTATTAAATTTAGGCAGCATACTTACTGTTACTTTGTCTTGAACTACGTGTTAAGCTGCTATCCTTTAATCTCTGTGCTTGCTAGGACCCCTACAACATAGATTTATTTTTAGAATACCATTTGGTAGTTTTTCATAATTTCTCTCACTTTTTATTCCTAAGCTATATTTCTAATAATTATCTAGTCTTCGTAAAATTTTACTTTCTTTTTACCAATACTCCTTAAATAATATTCTTAATATTCTGGAATTTTCCTGCAATTTTCTGGCTTTAATTCCTATTTTCCTTTATTTCATAATGGCTAAATATGTAATTTTTACATAATAATTACTTAATCTTTCAATTTATTAAATTTCTCTTCACTAATATTCCTTAAATAACAATTATAACATTCTGAAATATTCTTGAAATTTTCAGAATCAAAATCCTTCTTTTTTTTTTTTATAGAAAAATCTACTTAAATTACATAATAATTACCTAAAATTTCATTTTATTCCATTTCTTTTCACTGGCATTTCTTAAATAACACATATAACATTCTGAAATTTTCTTGAAATTTTCAGAATTAAAATCTTATTTTTTTCTTTATTTCTAAAATAGAAAAACCTACTTAAATTACATAATAATTATTTAATATTTCATTTTATTCCATTTCTTCCCACTAACATTTCTTAAATAATACTTCTAACATCCTAAAATTTTCTTTGGAATTTTCAGAATTAAATTCCTATTTTTTCTTTATTTCCATAATAGAAAAATCTACTTAAATATTTAATTAATTTATCATTTCCAGAAAATTACACATTAAATAAATCACAAACATTATTTCAAACTTAGAATTCATTTATTTTATTTTCTTTTCTTTTCTTTTATTTCTTTTCTGGCGGGCGCGTGCGCTGCACGCGCCGTCTTCCCACTGCGGGCGCGTGCAGCTCACGCGCCCGACTGGCTCGTCTTCCCCGGCGAGCACTTCGCTGCCGGCCGGCCATTCGACCTCCAAACTTAAATTTTCTACTCCTAAACTCTATATCACAACATTACGAACACATTGGTACAAAAATTTCAACAAAATAGGATCAAACTTACCTTGATTTTGGCGCTTGAACTCTCGGCTCCGGCGAGGCGCGACTTTCCGGCGAAACTCGATTCCCTCCTCTTCGTCGCTCCGTTGGCCACCAAACTTACCAAAAACGAAGCCCAAGACTTGGAGATTAAAACCTCACTCTCAAATCTCACAAAATCACTCTCAATCCGCTGCTCTAAACTTTAAAATTTTCGGATGGAATGCCTTGCGCGAACGGGGCTATTTATAGCCTATTTCCGACGTGCCTTGCCTTACCAACGTCGGCCACGCGTCCTGGGAGCCGCACTCCGGTCGTTTCAACCATTAAAACCCTTCCTTAACCCTTAAGCATGGATTTGCAGGCGCGGCCATGCTCTGGCCGCGCGCTGCTTCTGCAAAATCTGATTTTCTAGATTTTTTTTTTTTTAATACACATTTAACATTTACATAAAATTATATATATATATACGTTTAACATACAACATACATACACATTATAATTTTTATTTAATTCTTTTAATCCTATATCAAATTTATATATTTATTTATATTCTTATAAGTACACTTTTAATTAATTACATATCTAATAAATCATTAATTTTATTTATAACACTTAGGGTATTACACGTGGGTTCTTGCTAAGTTAGTGCTCCAAGTTACAACTAGTATTTGGGGAAATGCTTGAGATATGAGTGTGAAAATATCGATCTTTGAGATCCCATGCAAGTTTTTTGAGATGATAATGTAAGGATAGCAAGCAAACAAGGTAGTGAGAGAGAATTTATAGGCAATTTTCCAAACAATAGTAAGTTGTCTATGCCTCTGCATGGTTAGTTCCTATTTTTGTGTGGATTTTCCTAACCTGCAAAAATAAGTGCCAAATTCGACTTCCAAGTGTCCAGAAAGCTGAAATCCTTTTTATGCCAGAAAGTAATTTGGATTTAAAATCAAACAGAGAAAAATTCTGTGACAAATAAAAGTCTAATCTTTTGTTTAAAACAAGAAAGCATCTAATAAAACATATAAGATTCTTAATTTAAGCAAGATAAAAAAAAAAAAAAAAAGATAGGCATATGTCTTTCACTTTCTGAACCCCCTTGTGTTGCTATAAATTTCCACCGAAAAACTCGATAAATGACATCATAGTTTTGCTCTTTCTCGTTAACTTGCAGCTGGTACCGATGGAATGGTCATCCATGGAATCAAATATTTTCAGCACTTTCTCCTTGCTATTTTTCTGCAAAAAATTGAACATTGTCTTATTTAGTCCGTTACAATAATTATATAATAATTTAATCAGTATATACAAGTTTTCATTTGGAAGTTAATTAAATGAATATGATTATGATAACTACCTCTCTTGCTCTTGGCAAGTAAACCTGCGAACCCACTAGAAGGAATGTTTTGGTTAACAGCCTTTTGATGTGGTTCAGAAAAACGTGAATACAGCGCTTTAAGACTTGGCGGCGCAGAACATAGATATAATCCTCCTACAATTTAGAAAACAACTCTTTAAGTCACATGTTAAAATTTAAGTTTAAAATAAAGACAATACTCTAAAATATAATCCTAACATTAACAGCGTTTATAAGTTGACTTCGACCCTTTTAAATTTATTTTTTCCCTAGCAGATACACTTAAAAATTCAGAATTGTTTGGCAGATACTAGGGATGGCAATTGCAACCGAAATCGTGGGGAACCGAACTGAAACCGAATCAGTCAATGCGGTTAAAAACCGTTTGACTGGGTAATGGTTTGGTTTGAGAAAAAACCGAATACTGTTTCAATGGGTATGGTTTGGTTATGGTTTTCATTAAAACCAAACCAAAACCCGAACCGAATAGTGGTAACCGAACCAAAATCGAACCGAATAGATATAATATATATATTATATACAACCCAGCCCACCCGAGCCTAGCCCACTCTAGCCCATTTACCTTGCCTACAAACCCTTCTCCCTTCTCTTCTCCTTCCTCTCTCGACCTCACTCTCGCTCTCTCTCACCCTCGTTGCCTCTCACTCTTTGCCTCTTTTCTCTTGCTTGTCCACCCGCCCTCACCCTCGCCCTCGCTCTCTACATCTCTCTTGCTCTCGCTCGTCCTCGCTGGATCTTTCTTACTCTCGCTCGCCCTCGATCGCTCTCACCCTCGTTGCCTCATTTTTCTTGCTCTTTTGCGCGCGCTCGCCCTCACTCTCTGGATCTCTCTTGCTCTCGCTTGCCTTCGCTGGATCTTAACAATTGTAGGTTTGGAGATGCGATTTTTTATCCAAAAAGTTTGAAGTTAATTTGTAACTTTATGCAAAAAGAAGGTAACTTTATTAGAGTTTGTCTTTGTTTATTGTGGAGTTATAAAAAAATTTTATGAATGCTATTTGAAAGAGTTTGACTTTTTTTTCTTGGTATGGATCAAACTAAAAAAACTATGATTAAACAGAAACTGAATTGTTTGGTTATAGTTTTTAATTTTTAAAACCAATAGGTTAATGGTTTGATTTTGGTTTTAGTATTTTAACTTTGGTTTGATTATGGTTTTAGCAAAAATCGAAACCAAACCGAACCATTGCCAGCCCTAGCAGACACTATAAACAACTAATAGGTTCAAACTTAAACGTTCAAGTTAAACTAATTTTATGATTTAGCTTGTCTAAAAATTTGATTTTTTTTTTTTTTTACAGTTTCCAACATCAATTATTATTTAGCGTATCTTTTTTAAAATTTGAAATCATACCCTTTTTTTTATGTTAGGGATTCCCTTTACTATATACAAGTTAAAGAATGAATCTATAATTATTAAATTAATTTATAATTATCTGTAAATGTAAAATGAATCTCAAAGAATTGAGATCCTAGGTTAGAATTCTCAATTTTTTCGTATCCTCAGTTAAAAAATGTAGCTCTATTTATCTAGCTAATAGTAAAATAATGTGATGTCTTGTGTTTTTCCCCCATAAACAAACTTCAATAAACAAGAACCATCCCAATCTTATATATTATGTAGCTGATGTACCAAAAGGCTTTTTTTGGTATTTTGATGTATCAAAAGGCTAAATAAATAAATAACAGCTAGCTGAATAAAATGCCTTTCGAAAATGGGTAATGACATTACTAACTTACTACTTACCAATGTATAAGTGTTTGAAAGGGAAGTTTTTTGCTTCTTCCAATAGAAGGTAGCTGGAACAATTTGGATCTGGATCTTGGTACTGGTTTCGATGTTGCAGATCAATTATAACATATGACTCTCAGCCTTTGAAAAAGGATGGTCGTCCCTTGATATACCAGACACCTATAATTGGTGAGTCATAGTGTAATACCTCATGTTCGTATAAAGTTACCACGTAATTTTAATAGGTTTAGAATATCGAAAAATTAATTTGATAGCAGTTATAAGTACCGAATCGACTGCAGGGAGTGCCTCGAAATGAAATTGTCTAAGGAAAATTATATGGTCTCGACAAGCGTATCGAGATAAGATTTATGATATCGAAAGAAATCGGATCAGGAACAATTTTCGGTACAGCTAAAATACAACTGCCATTTAGGCTATAAGACTAAATCATTGTAGGAGACTCCTGAAAAATCAACGGAACCCTAGGGGGGCTTCGGTTTTGCATAACAAACAACCTTTCAGAGGTTTTGGGATGAAACAACAGCCCAGTAAGGACACTGGGGCGAAATCGTCATTTTCAACTAAGAATGGGATTATTAATTTTGCGTTTTTGTATTAAGATGCAATTTAAGTTAGTGTTCGAGGATATAATTGAAATTACGAAATTGCCCAAAGGATATAAGAAGAAAATTGGGATTTATGTGTAATTAAATGTGTAATATAGTATAAAATATAATATATATATATGGACGCAGAGGCCAGTAAAGCAACCAAGGCACGCAATGGCCATGCCCTGCAACTCTAAATTTGCCGCGTCTCTGCAACCGAAGCCATGCCTCTGCAAGAATTTTATGGCCGAGATTTGCGAGATTTTAACAGGATTTAGGGAGAGATATGGCAACTAGAATTAAGGAAGCGGTAGCAAGATTTGTGGAAATTTTCTGATTGAGTGCGTGGTGGACAAGCTTGTAACAGTGAGATTTATGTGAAGCCACTGCCTATAAATTGGCAGTGATCGTGGCCGAGGGAGAGGCGTGTGAGATCGAGAGAGAGAGAGAGAGCGCAAGGTCGTGAGAGAGAAAGTGCTCGGCTAAGTGGTCATTTCTAGCGGCCAAAGGCGGCCATGCCTACGAAGCAATGCTTCGATGCTCGGCCATGACGGATGAGGAAGCAAGGCAGCAAGCAGGGGCATCTTAATGCGGCTGGTGGCGACACGAGCGAGTGGTAGCGGCCGTTTAAGTGATTGGCGAGGCTAGCAGAGGCTGTAAAGAGGCGGCCGGCGAAGCATGCAGCTCCCATGGCAGCTCGTAGCAGTAGCAGGCTGAAATGGGGGGGTTTCGCGAGAGGCTGGGGAGGGAACGTGGGCAGTGCGGGGGAGGTCAGTGGCGACCGATGCGACCGGTGATGGCAATGTTGGTCGAGGCAGCGGCTCGCGGCGTCGGGGGAGGCGCTGGTGCACGAGGCAGCGGCTGGGTGTAACGCCCCGCCCCCACTAACGGGTGTTACTCGCGAACAATTACCCAAATTGTCTACTTGCCCGGCCTTAGGTTAAGGGTAGACCATGTTTCAAGATGAAACGCCCTAGGTGGGAACTAGGCTAGTCTTTCCCTTCCCTCATCCCCAGGATTCATTAGCGGCAATGGGCTTTAACCGCACCACGTTGGCTAAAAGGAAATCTCCTACTGACGCCCAAACATCGTTTTCTCAATTTTTTAAATTCTTTTCTCGTCCAAGAATTTTACCGGGCTCCATAAAAATCATCTTTAAAATCAATTCATTGATTTATTACCAATTTTGGAGGAAAACTCATAAATTTTAATTTTTCCCAAATTTTGGCGTCATTCTCCAAAATGCCCAAAAAATCCCTTTATTTGAAAATTCCTCCGGGGCCCAAAAATCACTTTAGAACTGCCTCTTTTATTCCCCAAAATTCTAATTTTTTAAAAAAATTGGCCGACGGGGCCCACAGTGTGCCCCGGGGCCCGCGCGGGGCCCCACGGGGCGCTGGCTGTGCATGCCACGCGCGCGAGGCTGCCCCTGCCCCTGCTACAGGCAGGCTGCAACTTCATTTTTTTTTTTTGGGCAATTAAACCCCGATTTTTCAGAAATTATAATGAATAAATAAACTTCATTTTCCTTCAATTTTAGCCTTTTTTTCTCCAAAATTAAGGCTTAAATCATGCTCTTGATGCTTCCATAAGATACATCAAACACCCTCTATTTTCCAACAAACTCTTATGATTTAACTTCTTGGTGTTTCTCACAACACACACTAAAATGAGACCTTCCCTCAACCTAAACTTCAACATACCATAAGCCCATGTCTCATTTCAAATTAAATCAAACACTACAAAAATGGAATACACCCATAACTTTAGGCTTAAAAGAAAAGTCATTACCAACCAAATACATTACATAAATCAACACAACAACAAGGCTTCCATAAGCCATAACAAGCTCTTGGGTCTTTATTCCCATGCTTTCCCATGCCATTGCCATTATCTTACCATGCTTTCACAACCTACATGTGAGGATAAAAACCTCATGAGCTATTAAGCTCAATAAGGGTGCAATGCCAAATAAATATGAATATACCAAGATTATATGATGCCAAATGCATGCAAATGTGGCTAGATTTCTTTGCCCTCACAACCCTCCAAGGTTGAGGCATCAACCCACAATTTCAACCATGTTCCCAAACTAACCTATGGCCATAAGTCTCATGAACATAAAAGAACATGCTAAATGCAACATATACATTTATGAAACATATTTATAACAAATTGCAAGGCCACCCTCCCATAGGGCCATCCCTTACCTCATTCTTTTTTTTGAAGCTTTAAATCCTTATCTCAAGAGAGCTTCCATCTTCATTTCCTCCCATCTAAGATGGCATTCAAACAAGGAAATCACTCACTTTGAATTTAAAAACACTAATTAAAGAGAAGAAGAATACACTTGCATTGATTTCTTCTCATCTTCTTCACTTCTTCTTCCATGGGAGACTTTCTTATCTCCTTTTTTTTTTTGTTTTTTTCCTTCTTCATTTCTTTCGCCAAATGACCAAAGGGGACCAATACTTCCTTTGTTGCCATTTTATACTAGTTCCCCCATATTTCAAGAATGCATCCTAGCCACTCACTAAAGGCACAATCCATGTGCTTAAGGGAAAACTAATCTCAACCACCCATTTAAACAACCAAGTCTCCTCTCTAGGAGAAAACACACTTTTAAATAGGTTGGCAATCCATGCCATTTACACTCTTTAAATCCCCACCATTGGATTTATTCTCTTTCTCAAGAATGCACCTCACCCATTAGATCTCTTTCATTTTTCATTCATTTCTCATTTACTTAATGAGGCTATTATATATCATTTTCAAGACTTAATCCAAGCCATTGGATATATTTCACCCTTTTCAAGACTTGATCCTAACCCTTGGATCACTTGGAGATTTCTATTTATTTCTCATTTAAATAAATCCTCCCATTTTCACTCATAAATGAGTGACTAATTTCCATTTCTTTCCCATTTAAATTAATGGGACTAATTTCACATCCATCACACTTGAGAGACATAAATGCTTTCTTTCCCATTTAAATTAATGGGACTAATTTCCAACATCACATTTGAGAGACATAATTAATTTCTTTTTCATTTTGTAAAATCTCCATATTTTCCAAGGCATTAATGGTGACCATTTACCATTTTTTTTTTGAATTTATTTTAATCCATATAATCATGCCTCTCATTAAATGCTTGAAAGACCATTTAACATTTCTTTTGCATTTAATTAATTCCTTCTCCAACTCATAAATCCACATATATATATATATATATGCTCCCACATTTCTAATATATGTGATTTTTCTCAAATTTCCAAGATTATGCCAAGTGTCACTCTAAGACACAAACTTGGCTTCCATTTCTTGATCTTAAACATCCATGTGGCATTTTCTCATTTATTCACCATGTAGGGAAAATTAATTATTTCTCCTCAAATAATTCAATATCCATTTTCCTTATTTCCTTTATGAAATTAAATTCCAAAATTCCAAAATACCCTTTGTGAATTTATTAATCCCTTATCTCCACATAAATACAAAATTGGGATTTAATTCACCTACTCACCTAATTCCATATAGGAATTATTTTTAATTTACCAAAATACCCTTTTTATTGGATTTCACTATCCAAATTACCAAAATACCCCTCTCATAGGGCACCCTCAATCTCAAGGATCTAGCACATTTCCAAGGGCATTTTTGGAAATTTTCTTACTTCCTTTCTCATTTTCATAACACCGGTAACACCGGGTGTTACATTCCTCTCCCCTTAAAAGAATTTTGTCCTCGAAATTCGCTTTACCATAACCTCTTGCCCAAGATAATCACAATCTCGGGCTACTTGCCAAACTCCCCTGCTCGAGAATTTCACAGCCTATCCATTCCTCACATCTACCTCGGGTTACACCTACCTCGAGGTCTAGCTTAGGCTTTTGGTCCTCCGACTCTCGCGGACATTCAACAATCGAACACCGCTTTGGCCTCCCGCCAAACCGTACCACTGGTCACTGATGACGCTTACTGCAACGCTGTTCATTTCTGGATGGATTTTCTCTACCTCTAGCATCACTTTGCAGTCCACTTCCTATTTTCCCATCAGTTGAAACCACATACGCTAACATTGCATCATTGATCAGTCTACCACGATTTTACGCGAATCATACACGGCAACGTTTCTCACTGCCAATCACACATGGCCACAATTTTACGCTGGTCCAACCAGCAACATCTTAGCACTGATCATTACGTTGGTCCAACTAGCAGCTGACACCTACGATGAAAAATATTGCATACACACATGACATAGCATTATGTACCCTTACTTAGATGATTCATCATCTAACTTGGGCTTTGCCCCTGGAATATTCAAATGTTCCAGGTGGAGATGGTAGCAGATACAAGGATAAATGAGGCATGAAATGGCACTTAGCTGAGTGCATGAAGAGTGAAATGTATGTTGCACAGCCCATGTATTTAAGTTCTGCTACTTTAGATTCTAAACGTTTGAGGAATGTTGAATTTATTTACGATTAATGTTAAGATATCAGGTTTGGATATTTGCTTCCACATTTGATGTGTATAGTGATTCTCTTTCGAGATAAATAAATGGGAATTCTGGGACGATTTTGAGAAATGATGTGGTTTAGCTTTAGTGTTTGAAAGAAAAAAAAATTTATTGTCCCGGAATTGTCCCAAGTTTATAACACGTAGGAAAAGTGGGGCGTTACAGTTGGTATTAGAGCTTAAGATTATTGGAAGCCCTAAGTGACTCGGATGTAGTCGATATCAGAGTCAAAACCTATTTGAAGATTAAGGAATAACAATTTGGAGACTTAAGGGTATCCGGTATTGATGGAACTAGTTAGTAGGAACTCCAAGTGGAGGCTTAGGGAAAAGAGATAAGGGTTCGTAAGACGAAATCCCTATTTAGGGATTGTCAGTTAAAGGCTTAGAGGTTACTGAATTTCAGTGTTGAGTAGTGGAAGTGCATGTCTAGGTAAGTTCTGGCTAAAGGAAAGACTTAGTTTTTAAGTGTGTCCATTTATGACCCACCTCTCTTTCCTGGGAACTTACCTGGTATACTATTCATGTACAGACACTATTCCAGTATACAATTACTATTCTTGGTGAATAGTAAAAGCCTGATGAAAGTTAATACAATGATCTAGCTATTGAAGTTAGGATCTGATGATATGATTCGGGTGTAAGGTTAACTCGGTAACCATAATTATGGATCCAAGAGATTCAGAGACTGTTGATTTAAGGTCGTTAGTCGAAATCCTTGTGATGAATGATAGGATAACTGGTAGTTATCAAGAATGATTGAGTCATGGATAATTAGTTTGATGTGACATAGCCTAGATGTTGAGTTAGGATCGAATGATAAGTATTTCGAGGATCATTTAGTATCTCAGAAATGAGATGTAAAGATCAGGGATCCAACGGATCGGGTCAAGCAAGAGGCCGAAGATGGCCAAATGATGGCGTAAGAGTTGCGTCAATTGATGAGGTGGCGGTGGTACTATCAATGTGACTCGCAGAGATAGGATAAGGAACCCTAACAGCGTAACGGCACTACTGGTTTGGTGTTCGCAGTGACAGATCTGGATCTAGGGACCCACATACAGATAGTTGATGGATGGCTTACGATAAGGTACGAGAAGCCCGTCGATCGAAAACATCATAGCAAACTGCCTGGGAGACGACCAGATGATGAAGATCTAGGACAGCCCAGTAGGGTCTGTACCTTGTATGGGTCTAAGCCCAATGTTCTAGGAACAAAGTGTACCACTAGCTGTAATTAATTAAGACCGAAAGCTTAGGGAATCAACCCGAAATGAAATGGATTGAGTATGGATGGAGTGTCCTATTTAAAGAATTCCATCAAGGTTCGCGATCATCTTGGGAGTAGGTGACCCGAAAAACAGTGTGATGCCCGAGAGACAGAATACCTCGGTATCTAGTATGGCAATGGGATCATGAATGGTCGTGTGCTGATAATTAGTTGGGTCTAAATAGCAAAATACAGGAGTCAGTGGATTATCGGTAAATGGGATTTCAGGTAGTGGATCATGCCTGGTCTAAAACTTTGACGATGAGTAGTAAGATAGCAACCTCGGTTCAAAGTAGAGTTCGAGTAAAAAAAAAAATCCAGCAAGGATTGGAGTGCCGAAAGTATCTCCCTGTTCTAGCTAACAGTATAGTTATGAATTATCGTTTGGAAGATTGTGCGAATCTTAGACGTGATTGAGAGAATCAAGTGATGACCAATATACCAAGATGATAGGTCACAGTAGGAGAAGCTGTAAATCAATTAGAGATCCGATATTTTCGATTTGGAGAATGAAACTCTCGTATGGCTAGACGGTTAATTTAAGTAACCTTGGTAAGCAAATTGGGAGATGTATGGCTGAGCAATGTCAACCCGTTATGATTCTGAAGAGCCTATTGATCCGTGGTACAAGCACTTGCAGTCAGTGAAAAATCAAAAAATTCTAGGATATATTCACTGAAGATTTATCGGGGTTATTTCTTAGTGATGAAATTGATAATAATAACTTAAGGTTATTAGATGCTTAGCTATAAGTGGCCTGATTGAGGATGTAAATTATCGTGTTTTAAAAAAAAAAAAATGACGAGCCTGTGGATATATAGTAAGCAAGAGAAATGCTAGGACATATTCCCGAAAAAAAAAAATTATTGGGAGTATTTCTTAAATGACGAGTCTGAATTTACCAATGATGGCTTGAGGTTAATAGATGTTGAGCTATGTGTGGACTAAAAAACTAGAATAGTACGAATAAAGTTGATTGTCGTAAGCACCGTAAGTTTATGAAGTTCTGAAAAGTCAAATGTCCTGATAAAATTTCGGGAGACGAATTGAAAGTTTAGGGAAAAGATTAGTCTGAGAAAAGATCAGTAACCTAAGTAAGTAGCTTCGAAAAGGATCAAGCATATTTAAAGTCAATTGATATGAAACGTTATTACTCGAGGATTAATTCCAGCAAATTTGAGGATCAAATAATTAATCTGATTATATAAAATGTTATTAGAGGATCATTTTGAAAAGTACATGGACTTATTTGAGTTGTGAGTAAGAACGAATAGATATTAGTATTGCTAGATTGGAAGGTAACGTTAGATTTCAATTGATATTAAAAGTTAGATTTCTTGATGAGATAATTATACAACATGATTAGAAGATGATTATGGTCAATTGTCAGAAACTTGAGGTTATATTAGGTGATAAATACCTACAAAAATGAAGAAACAATAGTTATAAGAAACCTCAAATAGGTTAGCTTGAAAAAAAAAAAATCGTTCGAGGACATTTGACTTGCTGAGGCAGTTTGTAAGCCTATGAAACAACCTTGTGATGACAAGATATGTGATGTTTGAGGATTCAAAGATACATGAAATAGTTGATAACATAAGAGTATTTCTTTGAGGATTCATTTTATAGAAGTCAAAACGTATTAAGATCAAGGACTCTTGAGTTAAGATTATCAAAGCATGATTGATTAGTTCAAATGACATCATCGGAAATCGAAATTAGAAAAGTATCGTGATTAAGGATACCGATTGGATAACTTAGTGAAAAGCAAATTGAAAATTGATGATGTGGATATGAGAGTTGCAGGCTCATTACGATGATATGTGTACCGACTTGAAGAGGAGTTCAGGTTAAGACTCGTGGCCCAAGGACCAAGTTATGTGCTTAGTGGCTTTGAAAGAGAAATCCGAAAAGAATGTGTGGTTGACAAATGGATTGTCTAGGGATTGATAAGTATGGTCAGCCAAAGAGTTCTAATTTTGAGATTTAGGACATGTGGCAAATTTCGAGGACGAAATTTTTATAAGGAGGGGAGAATGTAATACCCCATGTTCGTATAAGGTTGTCACGTAATTTTAATAGGTTTAGAATATCGAAAAATTAATTTGATAGCAATTATAAGTACTGAATCGACTGCAGGGAGTGCCTCAGAGTGAAATTGTCTAAGGAAAATTATATGGTCTCGACAAACGTATCGAGATAAGATTTATGTTATCGAAAGAAATCGGATCGGGAACAGTTTTCGGTATAGCTAAAATACAACTTCCATTTAGGCTGTAAGACCAAATCATTGTAGGAGACTCCCAAAAAATCAACGGAACCCTAGGAGGGCTTCAGTTTTGCATAACGAACAACCTTTCAGTGGTTTTGGGATGAAACAACAGCCCAGTAAGGACACTGGGGCGAAATCGTCATTTTCAACTAAGAATGGGATTATTAATTTTGCGTTTTTGTATTAAGATGCAATTTAATTTAGTGTTCGAGGATATAATTGAAATTATGAAATTGTCCAAAGGATATAAGAAGAAAATTGGGATTTATGTGTAATTAAATGTGTAATATAGTATAAAATATAATATATATATATATATATATGGACGCAGAGGCCAGTAAAGCAACCAAGGCACGTAATGGCCATGCCCTGCAACTCCAAATTTGCCACGTCTCTGCAACCGAAGCCATGCCTCTGCAAGAATTTTATGGCCGAGATTTGCGGGATTTTAACAGGATTTAGGGAGAGATATGACAGCTAGAATTAAGGAAGAGGTAGTGAGATTTGTGGAAATTTTCTGATTGAGTGCGTGGTGGGCAAGCTTGTAACAGTGAGATTTATGTGAAGCCACTGCCTATAAATTGGCAGTGATCGTGGCTGAGGGAGAGGCGTGTGAGATCGAGAGAGAGAGAGAGAGAGCAAGGTCGTGAGAGAGAAAGTGCTCGGCTGAGTGGCCATTTCTAGCGGCCAAAGGCAGCCATGGCTGCGAAGCAAAGCTTCGATGCTCGGCCATGGAGGATGAGGAAGCAAGGCAACAAGCAGGGGCATCTTAATGCGGCTGGTCGCGACGCGAGCGGGTGGTAGCGACCGTTTAAGTGATTGGCGAGGCTGTAAAGAGGCAACTGGCGAAGCATGCAGCTCCCATGGAAGCTCGTAGTAGCAGCAGGCAGCGATGGGGGGGTTTCGCGAGAGGCTGGGGAGGCGACGTGGGCAGCGCGGGGGAGGTCAGTGGCGACCGAGGTGACCGGTGATGGCAATGTTAGTCGAGGCAGCGGCTCGCGACGTTGGGGGAGGCGCTGGTGCGCGAGGCGGCCACTGGGCATGGCGCAGGGGCTGCTCGCGCATGAGGCAGAGAAGAAGAAGAAGAAGAAGAAGGAAGAAAGAAAGAAGAAGAAGAAAAGAAGAAAGAGGAAAAATGGAGTTGCAGGAGCAGGGGAGACGGGAGGGAGAAGAAGGAGGAGGAAGAAGAAGAGAAGAAAAGAAAAAAAAAAGAGAAAAAAAAGAAAAAGAAAAATGAAAGAAAAGGGGGAAAAAGAAGAAAAATAGGAAAAAATTAGAAAAAAAATCCCAAAAAATAGAATTTGGATATTTATTAATATTTCGAAGATTTTGGGCCAGAAATCAGTTCAAGAACGATTTTCGAGAATATAGCACGCATACCGAGAAAGCCGGATAGGCTAAGTCAAGGTAAATAAATTTTTTTTAGAAAATTCAAAAATTTCAAGAATATTATTTTAGGAATTTTCGTAGTGAAATATTTGAGAAAATATTTTGGAAATATTTAATTTAGATTTAATGGGGAAAAATAGGCAGAAATAGAGAGAAAATTATAGAAAATGCCAGAAGTTATGAAAAAATAGGTTTTAATGTTTATTTAAATAATTATGGTGATTAGGATTCTTTGAGGAATAAGTTGAAGTGACGTGTCAAATTTTGGAGGTTGGCACACAAATCGAGGTAAAACACGAATATCGAGGTAGCCTGATAAGCTTGAGAAGGTAAGTGGTGCTTCCTCGAAAATGTTTTCATCATATTGACATGCCTTGATATGTATCCATCACGTAGACTGCATACATGACTATGAAATGCACAAATACATGTTGATATCACCAATCGCGCGCATTTGTGGCCATAGGGAGTACGAATTGGCACCGCTGCTTTACCAAGGGTGCACCCATACACCTCGATCTCGTAAAAGGGGGCAGCAAAAATGGTAGGCAGCATGAGGGGTGCAGTTGACACCTACGATGAAAGACATTGCATACACACATGACATAGCATTATGTACCCTTACTTAGATGATTCATCATCTAACTTGGGCTTTGCCCCTGAAATATTCAAACGTTCCAGGTGGAAATGGTAGCAGATACAAGGATAAATGAAGCATGAAATAGCACTTAACTGAGTGCATGAAGAGTAAAATGTATGTTGCACAACCCATGTATTTAAGTTCTGTTACTTTAGATTCTAAACGTTTGAGGAATGTTGAATTTATTTACGATTAATGTTAAGATATCAGGTTTGGATATTTGCTTCCACATTTGATGTGTATAGTGATTCTCTTTCGAGATAAATAAATGGGAATTCTGGCACGATTTCGAAAATGATGTGGTTTAACTTTAGTGTTTGAAAGAAAAAAAAAATTATTGTCCCAGAATTGTCTCAAGTTTATAACGCGCCGGAAAAGCGGGGGTTACACATAGCACACAATGTACCATGGCATCTTTGATTTTAACCTTTCAAATTTGTCTCAAATCTTCTGTCCATTTCAACACAAATGGAATCCACACAATTTTGTAGTAATTTTCTTCTTTTATTTTCTCGTAGATGTCTAGAAAATATGAAATCGTGTTAGTGTCTACATTTAGGTCAGAAATAAAGAATATGACAGCTTTCTCCTTTAGCACCTCTAAGTCAACTTGTTTGACAAAAGAAAAGAAAAAATAATGCTTCTCAAACAAATATAAAACTACCATTCAAATTTAAAGTACTCAAAGTCAAATAAATTGTATGCACTGTCACTCCTCTTTTTTTTATCGTTTCTTTTTGAAACAACAATGTCATTTCTCTTTTTTGAATAGTTTATAATTGTAGAACCGCCACTTTGAACATATTTATGCTCGTCAATAGTTCATGGCTGCAGCTTCTATAATCCATACGAGAGTGAATGTAATTGAAACAAAAACAATAAACATTGTTTGTAACAATTTAAAATAATGAATGTCAATTTAATTTACCCTATTCGAATGAAATATTTTCTTAGCCCAATATCAGTGCTTTTGTAGATCCTAGTTATATAACTAAGTTTAATGGATCCTACAAAAACTATGACTTGAAAACACAAAATAAAATACTATGAGAATGTATAGCGCACCAAGTATTTAGCTGTCTTTTTGTTTTTTTTTTGCCTTTTCTCTTGCAAAAACAATTTCTATCAATTTCACATAATATATATATATTGATTTATGCTATCGCATTTTGAGCACAATCTAAAGCACAATATGCATGGTTTGAGGGTTGTTCATTGAATTGCTGGAGCTCAACTAGTAATAGATGGAATTTATGACATACAATGATATGTCTACATCAATTAAACTAAGGAAATACTTTGTCATGTGTGAATTCAATTTAAAACAAAATAAAACACCTAAAATTGAAACTTTTAAATAAGAGTGCTTTATTTTTATTTTTTTTGATTGAAATATATATTCAACTATAAAATATAAATATAAACAGATACTAACCATAGACTTAGTTGAACCATCAATGAATGAATGACAACCATCTTTAGAATACATGAACCTCTTCATTAACTCCAACATTTCAGTAGATGTGTCAGATATTTGTTTTTTGTTGCTAAAAGCATCTTCAAAAAGTACAATGTGCTTCAAATGAGCCTCCATCTCCTCTACAGAAATCAATTAATAATAAATCTTCAATCTAATATTAAGTTTATTCTATTTAAACTAATGATTGGGTGGTTGAAAATATTGAAAAATATCAATTTTATAAAACAAGTACACACATTACACCTATTTGTGGTTTGCAAATTGTATAGTGATGCTTGAGGTCATTCAGAATGTGGCTAAAATTGGATATTAAGTGGGACGCCTCCAATGCCACTTCCCTGCAAAGCAAAACAAGCTTTATTTAAAAAAAAATAAGACAAATCATTTAATATCCAGTGGTTTAGATGGTCAAAAATTACAAAGAGAAAATAAATATCACAAGTTTATCTTAGTGAGAATTTATAGTTGCTTTTTATAAAAGAGAGACAGCTTATACTTCAAGTCAAACTTAGGCCTTACAAAAGAAGTGCTTCAACCCTTATCAGCTAAACCAACCTCACGGTTGCTCATCCATCCTTACTCTAAATTTGAGCAAAACCAACAATTATGATAACGAAATCAAGACACTAAAGTCCAAAAATATATTATCAATATATGCTTAAGCCATCTTAATTTGTCTCAATTAATTATACTTTATTTTATGATAATGTTCAAGACATCTTAGACATATTGTTAAATTATTTTTAATTATCTAATGTTACTTTCGATAATTTACACTATTACATAATAATTTGTTTATGGGATTGAGATTTATGACTACGTGGGCACAATTATGATAAAAGTGTGTGTGTGTGTGTGTATATAGCTTGCCCCTTGTTTCACATATCAAGATCAAACTTAGTTATGAGAAATAATACCTGAATACAAGATTGAGAAACAATACTAAGCTATAATATATGGGGCTTGGCTTTGTTATTAGATTTTTATTTAGCTTCCTATAAATGTAACACCCCAATTCCCGGGAGCGTTAACGTAACGTAAGATTCTGGGGACATAATTTTTTTTTCCAAATAAAAACTCATCACCAAAAATCGATCCCTGAAGATCCCGTTACACCTTCTCAGTATATCAACTATGAACCATCAATAAACCAAGACAGGTTCACTAACACAAATGCGGAAGCTAGATCGAAACCTTAACAGGTCATAACCAAAACCACTTTATTTATAATATAAAGTCAACCAACGTTTATATGACGTTCTCAAAATAAACAACATAACTGAAATGCATAATATAAAACATCCTCTAATCGTCGTCACTCCTCAGCAATTTCTTTTCCTTTCACACCACTGCCTTCACCTGGAACGTTTGAATATTCCAGGGACATAGTCCAAATTAGATGATGAATCATCTAAGTGAGAGTTCAAAACACATTTTTCATGAATGAATGCAAGACATGAAATAAACTAATACACCCGGTAAGCTCTAGCCCAAGAGAATCCCCAGCGCTTAACCCTACCACGGGAAAAGAGCAATATCTCTAAAAGCTATTCCACCATAACAACTCGACGACACGACGACGCGACGTGATTCTAGCTTAAATGAGGCTACCAACGCATCTCACCAGAATATATTCTCATCTTAAGCATCCAGAAACCACCATACAATCCTAACTTCAAAATTTCACATGGACCACCTAGTCGTCCTAGTGCAACTTGTAACACCCCGCCTTCTAGGGTATTAATATATGCTAGGATTTTTTTTTTTCAAACATAAATTGATAATAAATCCTCAACATGACATTTATTTAATAACACTCCCAAACATAGTAAAGGAATGATACACTTTAAACATAGCAGAAGCAAGATCAGAACCTAAAGAAAACCTCGTAAACATAACATATGCGGGTACATACATATCGTTCACCCAACATAACATTACAGATAATGTAAAAATCTAAACGATACATCCGAATGAAATAGATAGCCCTAGTCCCACATGGGACCCACAAAATTTTCACCACGATCATGCCTCGACCACTTCTTTGCCCTTCCGGTTGCTTGCCTCACCTGGAACGTGGAATATTCTAGGGACACAGTCCAATATTAGAAGATGAAATCTTCTAAGTGAGGGTTAGATAAACATGAATGAATGATGCATGATGCATAAACATTTATAAACATATACCCATAATGTAACTTCCCAGGCCCACCGGCCCGGCATGGAACCCTAGGCAAAACACCAAACCTCTGTAGGGTAAGCCTAACGTTGTTCCATTAATTGCCCTAAGGGAATTACGGCTACACTCTGAGGGTACATCCCAACCCCAGACACGAGTTTTCAATATGACAAAAATATCGTGTCGTGCGTACATCACGTTTTCCCATGCAATAGTATATGAACGAAAATGATCATGTCATGTGAATATATTATGCATAGCAAGAAAAATCATATCATATTAGGGATATAGGGACAAAATCACTCACCTTTTACAGTTATCGGGGTACCTAAAAAAATGTGCAAACTACCTCGATTTGCGTGCCATTCTCGAATTTCGCACCAAATGTTTCACCTCACTCCCCAAAGCACCCTAGGCAAGATATTTATTTAAACAATCAATAAAACCTATTTTTTCTCAATTTTCTTGCCTTTTTCTCTATTTTTATTAATTTCTCCTCACTAATATTCCAAAATAAATACCTATACCTATTGTTTTCCAAATATTTTTACATAAGAAATTATAAAATATTTTTCTAAGTTATTAAAAAAAATTACACAGAAAACGAAGCCCGCACGCTCCCACACGCGCTGGCGCGTGTTAGGGCGAGTGAGACTAGCGCGTGGGGCCCACGCGCCGATCGTCTTCTCCGGCCACGGCCATGCCATAAAAATGCAAAAGCTATGCCAAAAGAAAGCCTATGAAGAATTGATCCTAGTGGTACCTGAATGGGCTCCAAAAGAGGTCCGAAAGCCGGCCAATGGAGGCCTTGAAGTCTCGGCTATGCGGACCGTCTAGGTTTCCGGCGAGCTTCGATTTCTCCTTCAAATCACCACCAAAATGCTTGAAACTCTCCTGAAATACCTTTTAGATCATCGGCAACAAAAGCCCTCTATCCTTTCCTCTCAATTCGTTCGAAATGGCTCTCAATTTGAAGCTCCAAGTTTGATAATTTTTGACTTCTTCGACCCCTATTTATGGGCAATCTTTAAGCTTCTAGAAGGCCTTGGATGGCTTACCCATGACCTTAGGCATTCATACCTTCCCCGGATCGACCTTGAGGTGGTCTCAAACGACCAAAAAATCGAGTTGCAGGTGCCGACATCACAACCTGCAATCTGGTCAGATTTTTAAAAAAAAATCTGACCACCCCGTCGCCCAACGACGGCTCTTGAGTGGTCGCTGGTCTTCCTCGACCATTGTCCAATCGATCCCCGTGCTCAAAATGGCCAATCAGCGACCATGCGTGCCATGGTCGGAATCCATAGCTATGGAATTTCTGATTTTTGCACTTTCACCCTCTCAGTTTTGATTTTCCCTTTTTAGGCCTTTCTCTCACAACCCCTATACTTTCCTTAATTGCCATTAAGTCCCTTGAGTTATGATCTTTCAACTTCCTCTTTGCAATTTTTGCAAAAAATGACATTTTGACCCCCCCTTAGCAACTTTGAAAAATTACACTTTGGCCCGTTTCTCTGTTTTGGCTTTAAATCTACTCGTTTCTTCCTGAAACCTCTAAAGGGTTGTCCTACTCAAGAAACCGAAGCTTTCCATAGCTTCCGTTATCATTTCGGGAGTGTCTTATGAGAATTAATTTTTGTAGCTTAAATGGCGGCTACATTTTTCCTGTACCGAAAATTGCTCCTGATTGCGTTTTTTTCGGTCCTAAAAATCATGTCTCGAGACGCTCGCTAGAGGCGTTCATTTTTCTTTAGAGATTTAGGATTTCGGGTACTTCCTTCACTTGATTCAGTAAATTTTTTGGCCTTTTCTGATACCGAATTTTCCCAAATTTCTATTTTTCCTTTTAAAATAATAACCCAAAGTTCTTGGGTATTACATTCTCTCCCCCTTAAAGAAATTTCGTCCTCGAAATTTTCGTACTCTACCTACTAAGACATCAATATCAGGCTAACAACTCATAAAAGCAACGACTTTCATCTCTTAGTCTAGCTTTATCATTAATTATTTTGTAAACACTTCAATTGCATCACTTACACAAATAAGGCCTATCGGGTATATTGGGTTTTCTGAACAGAATATCCCGTTGTAGCTCTCTACCTTCGGCCACATACACCAAGAATAGTCGAATATGTCACAAATACAAACATACTATTCACAACCATCCATTTATTTCATAACATTTTTTATAAGCTTTCATAGAAAATCACAAACATTTACTAATTTTATTCTACTTCCCCGAACAACAGGGGATATTTTTCCCTAATCGTATCCTCGAGCTCCCACGTAGCTTCTTCCTCGGTGTGATTTCTCCACTGAATCTTTACCAGCAGGATAACTTTATTCCTTAGGGCTTGGTCGTGCCAATCTAGGATTCGCTCGGGTGACTCTGGGTAAGTTAGATCGTCTCTTAACTCGATTACTTCCACTTGAATTTCCTGGGTGGGATCCCGTATATGCCTCCGAAGCTGAGACACATGAAAGACATCATGGATGTTGGATAGGCTAACAGGAAGTTCTAAACGATAAGCCAATGGTCCAACTCGTTCTTTGATTGGATAAGGTCCAATAAATCGAGGTCTTAACTTTCCTTCTTCTTTCCTCGTGTTGCTACATGCTGAGGTGATACTTTTAGGTATACATGATCTCCTATCTTGAATTCCAAATCTCACCTCCTTTTGTCCGCATAAGACTTTTGACCACCAATAGACCTCTCGGAGATCTCTATACATTTTTGTGGCTCTTGGGTGTACTGTATAACGAGTTCTGTGGGCTTCATTCAAAACTCTATGTCTCAAATCTTTCAAGTTTGGCACGTAAATCCTTCCCCGAAACCTCAGTACGCCATCATGCATTTCAAAATCAGATCTCTTGGGCTGGCTATGTTCGTCCACCCACAGATGTATCCGTTTATCATCCACATATGCCTCTCGTATTTCGTTCACTAAATCCAGCTGAACTACCATGCCAGCGATAAGGACAGACAATTTCTTCGGTACTACACTCACTGTCAGATGGCTAAAAGCCTCCAACATTTGCCACTCACATGCCATCATTCTGGCCATAGAGATAGGCACATTCCTACTCAGTGCGTCAGCCACCACATTGGCACGCCCTGGGTGATATCGTATGGTGCAGTCATAGTCCTTCAGAAATTTCATCCATCGTCGCTGTCTAAGATTCAGCTCCTTTTTGTGAGAACACATACTTTAGGCTCTTGTGGTCTGTGAACACCTCAAAGGTCTCACCATACAGGTAATGTCTCCACAGCTTTAGAACATATATTACGACCGCTAATTCTAGATCATGCGTCTGGTAGTTGACTTTGTGCCTCTTCAATTGTCATGATCCATATGCAATCACTTGTTCATGCTGCCATAACACGCAACCTAGACCTATTTTAGAGGCATCCGTATACACAACAAATCCTCCTTGCCCATCTGGCATTGCTAAAACTGGTGCTGTGGTTAATCTGTCTTTGAGCTCTTGAAAACTTTTTTCACATTCGACAGTCCATTTAAACTTAACATCCTTTCGAATGAGCTTTGTCATTGACGAGGCTATTTTCGAAAATCCCTCCACGAATCTTCGATAGTAACCTGTCAATCCTAAGAAGCTTCGTACCTTGGTTACATTCGTTGGCTGCTTCCATCCCTAAACTGCCTCAATTTTTGCCGGATCTACTGAGATTCCCTCGGCAGAGATTACGTGTCCAAGAAACACGACTTGGGGTAGCCAGAACTCGCATTTCGAGAACTTGGCGTGCAACTGGTGTTTCCTGAGAGTTCCTAGCACCACTTTTAAGTGTTCTTCATGATCATTCTCATTTGAGGAATATATCAATATATCATCTATGAACACTATCACAAACTGATCTATATAGGGTTTGAACACTATTTATGAGGTCCATAAATGCCGCTGGAGCATTTGCTAACCTAAATGGCATCACGAAATACTCAAAATGGCCACCTTGACTGAAAAGCTGTTTTTGGTATATCTTCAGTCTTAATCCTTAATTGGTAGTATCCAAACCTTAAGTCAATCTTCGAAAATATCTTTGCACCCTGCAACTGATCAAACAACTCATCAATTCTTGAGAGTGGATACTTATTCTTTATCGTGGCTTTATTCAATTGACGGTAGTCAATACACATCCTTAGGCTTCCATCCTTCTTCTTTACGAATAATACTGGTACGCCCCACGGCGACGTGCTCGGCCTAATAAATCCTTTATCGGTCAGTTCCTAAAGCTGACTCCTTAACTCCCTCATTTCTGCTAGAGCCATTTGATATGGAGGAATAGATATCGGTTTGGTTCCTGGTACTAGCTCGACGGAGAACTCAATTTCTCGAGGTAGCGGTAGTCCTGGTAGATCTTCTGGAAACACATCCTCATACTCACTTACTATTTGCACCTCTTTGAGCTTTGGTACTTCTTTCTCTTCCAAATGAGCTTAGGTAATACATCCATGAGCTCCCTGGTTTATTAACTTTTCTGCCTTCTTGGCCGAAATCATTTTTCTATTCCTAAGGTCACCCTGCCCCAGAAATTTAACCCATTTCCCTTCGGGTTTCTTGATAGTCATTACCTTTATTCGACAATCTATACTAGCATCATATCTGGACAAGAAATCCATTCCTAATATTACGTCAAAGTCATATACTTCTAGCAAAATTAGATCAACTTGGAATTGAGCATCACTTAAACTAATTTCGCATTCTTCCATCATTTTTGAGGACTTTGCACTTTTACCCATGGGCGTCGAAATTATTATCGGAGATTCCATAGGTTTAGTTTCTACCCCTATACTTGTAGCCAAAGCATACGACATAAATGAATGCGTTAACCCAGGGTCTATCAATGCATGAACAGGGGTATCTGATATGAAGAGCGTACCTTGCACAACTGACGGATCTGTCCCCACATCTTCCTTGGTGAGGTTGTAGACACGTCCCTGACGAATCCCACAATCCTCCCCTACCTTTACTGTCGGCCCATCTGCTTGTCCGAGCCTTGGCCTCTTCGGGCAGTTACTTGAATAATGCCACCCTAGGCAAAACCCCGAACCTCTGCAGGGTAAGCCTAACGTTGTTCCATTAATTACCCTCAGGGAATTACGGCTACACTTTGAGGGTACATCTCAACCCCATGCACGAGTTTTCAATATGACAAAAATATCGTGTCGTACGTACATCACGTTTTCCCATGAAACAGTATATGAACGAAAATGATCATGTCATGTGAATATCTTACGCATAGCAAGGAAACTCTATCATATTAAGGATATAGGGACAAAATCACTCACCTTTTACAGTTATCGGGGTACCTTGAAAAACGTGCAAATTGCCTCGATTTGTGTGCCAATCTCGAATTTTGCACCAAATGTTTCACCTCACTCACCAAAGCACCCTAGGCAAGATATTTATTTAAACAATCAATAAAACCTATTTTTTTTCTCAATTTTCTTGCCTTTTTCTCTATTTTTCCTAATTTCCCCTCACTAATATTCCAAAATAAATACCTATACCTATTTTTTTCCAAATATTTTTACATAGGAAATTATAAAATATTTTTCTAAGTTATTAAAAAAAAATTACACAGAAAACGAAGCCCACACGCGCTGGCGCGTGTTAGGGCGAGTGAGACTGGCGCGTGGGTTTCCGGCGAGCTTCAATTTCTCCTTCAAATCATCACCAAAATGCTTGAAACTCTCCAGAAATGCCTTTTAGATCATGGGCAACAAAAGCCCTCTATCCTTTCCTCTCAATTCGTTCGAAATGGCTCTCAATTTGAAGCTCCAAGTTTGATAATTTTCAGCTTCTTTGGACCCTATTTATAGGCGATCTTTAGGCTTCCAGGAGGCCTTAGATGGCTTACCCATGGCCTTAGGCATTCATACCTTCCCCGGATCGACCTTGAGGTGGTCTCAAACGACCAAAAAATCGAATTGCAGGTGTTGACATCGCGGCCTGCAATCTGATCGATTTTTTTTTCAAAAATCCGACTACCCCATCTCCCAACGATGGCTCTTAAGTGGTCGCTGGTCTCCCCCGACCATTGCCCAATCGATCCCCGTGCAATCGGCGGCCGTACGTGCCATGGTCTGAATCCATGGCTATGGAATTTCTGATTTTTGCACTTTCACCCTCTCAGTTTTGATTTTCCCTTTTTGGCCCTTTTTCTCACAACCCCTATACTTTCCTTAATTTCCATTAAGTCGCTTGAGTTCTGATCTTTCAACTTCCTCTTTGTAATTTTTGCAAAAAAATGACATTTTGACCCCCCCCTCAGCAACTTTGAAGAATTATACTTTGGCCCGTTTCTCTGTTTTGGCTTTAAATCTACTCGTTTCTTCCTGAAACCTCTGAAGGGTTGTCCTACTCGAGAAACCGAAGATTTCCATAGCTTCCGTTATCATTTCGAGTGTGTCTTATGAGAATTTAGTTTTGTAGCTTAAATGACGCTGCATTTTTCCTGTACCGAAATTGCTCCTGATTGCGTTTTTTTTGTCTTAAAAATCATGTCTCGAGACGCTCGCTAGAGGCGTTCATTTTTCTTTAGAGATTTAGGCTTTCGGGTACTTGATCGGGGCTGTCGAACACCTATAGATTAGATGAATAATGATTCGGATTTGCAATAGGGGTGCAACCCAAAGTCGTCTCCCAACGAACCTCAAACGGATCTGTCAAAACAAGGCTAAACGGGGAGGGAGGAAGGTTTTTGATGAAAAACAGAAAGCAAAATAAGCAAGAACACAGTAAATCGAGATGCAATCAGTTGCAAACCAACCTTCTATCCTAGTTTTCATCGCCTTCTCAATAAACAATTTGTTTAGTTTTAATCCTCAAATCGAAAATCAGAAAAATCCTTTAAGAACCGTCAAAGATTGGAAAGAAAACCAATAAACAGATTTCAGAAACCTCTTAGTTCAATCTACCAGTTTTGATTCCCCTTATTGCACAGATTCGAGACTGATTGAAATATCATCCAAACAGGTTGTTCTTGCTTCGAGTTAAAGCCTCAATCGAGCACAAAAACCTTGGATTCTCAAACAAAGACAATGCATGCATTCATCCAACCGGTATCAACACATACACAGATTTAAGAGAAAACGGAAACAAGAGAACAACAAAGTTAAAACTAAAAAATAGATTTCCATTAAAACTAAAGACTCAAACCGAGAACAAGGATGGTATTGCAACTGATTACAAAATCCTTAGCCTTCCATCTTAACAAGAACAATGGAGAGAAGGAAAGTCAGCTACTGTTCATTCCCCCCAAAAAGAATCTTTTTTTTTGCTCTAATGGCCTCTTAAGGTGCTTAAGTAGAGCTTAAGGAGGGAAACCCTAGGTTACCGCAACTTCACAGCCGATTTAGGATAGGTTAACGTGCATTCTGGGCTTCGGCCTCTTCATAAGAATTGTAGATCAGGAAGATTCGATGAATTTGGGATTTTTAATCACTTGATTTGGATATTGGAAGCCCAAGATATGGCCTTTTAAAGAATCAGCATCTGTGCAGCTTTCCTAATTCGACCCAACTTCCTGGCCCCGACTTTGAAGCGCTGTTTGAAGGCCCAAACGAACTCGGATTTGGACAAACCATACCATTACAGAAAGCCCAAGAAGTCCTCTACAATATATATACAGACAACATCTTCATTCTGGAATTTTATCTTAGCCAAAATACTGAAGGAAGTGCAGGAGGTTAAATCTGCTAAAATTGCCTCTACTTCTCTATCTCCAATTTCGAAGATATCTCATTGCCATCAAGACATCTCATGCCCCATCTCATGCTCCCATAGCCCTAAACCTGGCAAAATAAAATAAAATAGTGTGAAGCCCAATTCCTATAAAATAAAATGAAATAAAATCAAGATGAATAAAATGACACAACTAATGTGCAAAAAGACTAAATATGAGGGCTAAATAATATGAAAATATGTGCTCTATCAAATTCCCCCACACTTGGACTTCTGCACTCCTGGAAAAAACACTAAACACTAACATTCACTCTTTCAAACAAAAAGGATGCAAAGAATGCAAAATGAGAGGCATGGCAAGTTTTATAAGAATTCAACACTTCAAAGATCATCTTTCTTACACTTCCCAAACAAACAAGTAGCATGACAATTTTACTTGGCAAGGCAAGTCAAAATAAGCAGACCCTCATAGAATAAGAACATGCTTTCAAGTTCCTCAAATGCTATGCCCAACTCCACCCAATCATAATTCCACTACCAGATATGCTCATCTTCTAAATCTCCACTCTCAGTGCTTTATGCATGCAAATCAAAAGGACTTTTATTCATGGCTCAAACATGGTAAGGTGAAAGGAATAGGAAGATAACAATGAAAAGTAAACTTTAGGAAGAAAGAAAACATTCAAGACAATCCCAAGATCAATGAAGAACTATTAAGCAAGCAGAAAATAGAACCTCTTTTTTTTTTCTTTTTTTTTTCTCCTTATTTTTTTTCGCATGATGGGTGCGTTTTATGCTCCATCCCACCTTGGTGAGTGCGTTTTACGCTCCATCTCACCTTGGCCTTTGGCCTTTCTATCTATTTTTTCTTCTTTTGATTCTAAAGGACTTGCTTAATAATTTATTTTTTTTTTAATCAAGGGATGCAATGAATGTTCTTCAACCTAAAGAAGGGAAAAGATCACTTTTTTTTTTTTTTTAATGAAAGAATGCCTTAATCATCTTTTCACATGCATGAGCACTGATAGCTTCAAGAAAGATTCAAAACAAGCTCTGGAGTGATACCCATAATTAGTGGATGCAGGCATAGCATAAGAAAGGACAAGAACATGCACAAATATCCCCACAAAGACTACCTCAATCAACTCACCAAGCCAAACTCATTTCAAATTTACTTGAAAGCCCAAAAAGATAAGATCAACTTTCTAATCATGCCAAATTCTTTCAAACTCAATTTGCCTCATTTTGCAAATTTTTTTATTATTTTTGTTTTTTTATTTTCTATATATATATATATATTTTGTAAATTCAATTTTCTAAAACTCCTCCCCCCACACTTAAACATTACATTGTCCTCAATGTAAGCATGCAGCAAGAATCAGGTATAGGACAAGTAAAAAAAAAATAAGGAGAGAGAAACAGCCTAATTTTGTCAATTGTAGGCGGCGTTGAGGAGATGCAGCTCCTCCATAGTATGCTCTTGAAAGCTCTCGTAGAATGGCTTAAGCCGCTGCCCGTTGACTGTGAATCGCCTTGTGGTTGACTCATCCATAAGCTCAACTGCACCATAAGGAAAAACATGAGTAACCACAAAAGGACCAATCCAACGAGAACGCAACTTACCTGGCATTAGTTTTAGAATGGAATTGTATAGGAGGACTTTCTGGCCAACTTCGAACTCTTTCTTGTTGATCAATTTGTCATGAGCAACCTTAGTTTTTTCCTTGTAAATTCTGGAGTTCTCGTATGTTGCCAATCTCAATTCCTCAAGCTCTTGCAATTGAAGATTTCGTTGGGAACCAGCCTCTGTCATGTCCATGTTGCATTGCTTTACCGCCCAATAGGCCTTATGCTCGATCTCTACCGGCAGATGACATGCTTTTCCAAAGACCAGTCGATATGGGGACATGCCAATAGGAGTCTTGTAGGCCGTGCGGTAGGCCCAAAGTGCATCTTCCAACCTTTTGCTCCAGTCTTTCCTGTTGAGCTGGACTGTCTTCTCTAGAATATGCTTGATCTCTCTATTTGAAACCTCAGCCTGCCCATTGGTCTGTGGATGGTAGGGCGTCGCCACTTTATGTAAAACTCCATACTTTCGAAGCATGGATTGCATCATTCTATTGCAGAAGTGGGATCCTTGATCATTGATGATGGCCTTGGGAATGCCAAACCTGTAGAAAATATGAGATCTAACAGAATCTGCAACCACAGAAGAATCATCAGTCCTGGTGGCTTTAGCTTCCACCCATTTCGAAACATAATCCACAGCCAAAAGAATGTACACAAAACCAAAAGAGACAGGAAAAGGACCCATGAAATCAATGCCCCAAACATCAAAGATCTCACAAAATAGTAAGGGTTGCTGAGGCATTTCATTCCTACGTGATATTGATCCTGTGTGCTGGCAATGTGTGCAATTCTTACAAAATGTATGAGCATCTCAAAAAAGGGATGTCCAATATAAACCTGAGTCTAGGACCTTTCTAGCTGTGCGTTGAGGACCAAAGTGACCACCACATGCAAGTGAATGACAGAAATGCAAGACTGAAGCAAACTCAATATCGGGCACACATCTCCTAAGGACTTGGTCACTACACATGCGCCATAGATATGGATCATCCCATACATAGTACTTGGCCTGAATTTTAAATTTACTTAGTTGATCTCTCTTAAGATGGGAAGGGATATCAAATGCAGCTAGAAAATTAACAATGTCAGCATACCAGGGCTCAGTACCATGCAAGTGATAGAGTAACTCATTTGGGAAGTCATCTTTGATAGGCTGACAGTCCATGGTAGTGGCATCTGAAGAGGAAAGAAGCCTGCTCAAATGATCAACCACAAGATTCTCAGCTCCACTCTTGTCTTTGATCTCAACATTGAACTCTTGAAGTAGGAGCATCCACCGTATCAACTTGGGTTTGGCATCGTGCTTCTTCAAGAGATATTTCAAAGCTGCATGATTAGAAAACACGACAACATTAGAACCCAGGAGATAAGAGCGAAATTTATCTAAAGCAAACACAATGGCAAGAAGCTCCTTTTCAGTAGTGGTGTAGTTTTCTTGGGCGTTGTCCAGAGTGCGCGAGGCATAAGCAATGACGTGTGACTTCTTCTCCACTCGTTGTGAAAGGACGGCACCAACTGCATAATTGGAAGCATCACACATGAGCTCGAATGGCAAGTCCCAGTTGGGTGGCTGGATGATGGGTGGAGAAGTCAAGCGCCTCTTGAGCTCCTCAAAGGCCATCTTGCAAGACTCATTAAATTTGAATTCCACATCCTTCTGAAGCAGGTTGGACATTGGAAGGGCAATCTTGCTGAAGTCCTGGATGAATCTCCTGTAGAATCCTGCATGTCCAAGGAAAGAACGTACCTCCCGCACAGACGCAGGGTAAGGCAAAGAAGAAATGATATCGACCTTGGACTTATCAACCTCTATACCCCTCTTGGACATAACATGACCCAAAACAATCCCTTGCTCAACCATGAAATGACATTTTTCAAAATTTAGGACAAGATTCTTCTCAACACATCTCTCCAGGACTCTACCCAAACTGATTAGACACTCATCAAAGGAGGTCCCATAAACAGAAAAGTCATCCATGAAAACTTCCATGCAATGCTCAAGTAAATCTGAAAATATACTCACCATGCATCGCTGGAACGTACCTGGGGCATTACATAGACCAAATGGCATCCTCCGGTATGCAAAAGTGCCAAAGGGTCAAGTGAAGGTGGTCTTCTCCTGATCCTCCGGTGCTATGCAAATCTGAAAATAACCAGAAAAACCATCAAGAAAGTAGTAATGGGACTTTCCAGCTAACCTCTCTAGCATCTGATCAATGAATGGGAGTGGGAAATGATCCTTCCTGGTAGCTTGGTTGAGCCTCTTATAGTCAATGTAGACTCTCCAGCTGTTCTGCACTCGCATGGGCACTAGCTCATTTTTCTTATTGGCTACCACTGTGAATCCTGTCTTCTTTGGAACTACCTGCACTGGACTCACCCACTTGCTATCAAAGATAGGATAAATAATGCCAGCTGAAAGTAGTTTACTTACCTCTTTCTTGACCACATCTAGAATGGTGGGATTAAGTCTCCTTTGGGGCTGTCTCACTGGTCGAGCTCCTTCCTCTAAATGAATCCTGTGCATGCATAAGGAAGGGGATATACTGGGAATGTCTGCAAGTGACCAACCTATGGCTCTCTTATGTTGCTTCAACAGATTCAGCAACTTCTCCTCTTGGTCAGGCTGAAGGTTGTCGACGATGATCACGGGTAGTTTGTCTCCATCCGCCAAGTAGGCGTACTTCAGATTCTCGGGCAAGGGCTTACACTCCAAGGTGGGTGGCTGTTGAATTGAAGGCACCAGTCTGCTTATGTTGCCACCTACCTGCACTACATTCTCAACAATAGAAACTTCCTCTATGGGAGGCACATGAGAATCGGATATAGTATGAGAAGGTGCACTCTCAACAATACTCAAAAACTCATCTATTTTAGAACAAATACTACACTTACTGAGTCCGTCATGACACTGAGGGCAATGCATATCTTCAGGAAAATTATGGATGGTGGGGAATTCAGACTCAAGATTATACAACTCAACACATGCTTTCTCCACCATTAAGTCAATAAAGTTAACATGCAAGGCAGAATGATCTTCTAAGGGATACTTCATGGCATCAATGATATTGAATTGAATGGTGTTACCAGCGAACTCCATAGATAAAGTACCCTCATGCACATTAATTATTGTCCTTGCAGTTTTCAAGAAGGGTCTACCTAGAATAAGTGGTGCGTGTCCGGGTGTATGATCATCCTCCATATTCAAAACATAGAAGTCAGCAGGGAAAATTAAATCCTTTACCTTCACTAATACATCCTCTAATACTCCCTTAGGGTGTGCTGTGCTCCTATTTGCCAACTGGACCACCACTCCTGTAGATGTCAATGTGCCTGCACCTTCCTGCAAAGAAGAATACACAGATTTAGGCATCACATTAATAGAGGCTCCTAAATCCAACATAGCATTATGAAATTGCAAATTTTCAATAGTGCAAGGAATGGTGAAAGTCCCTGGATCTTTGCATTTCTGAGGCATGGCAGGTTGAATCAATGCTGACACATTTCTTCCCAAGTTGATTTTTTCATTTCCTTTCAGTTTCCTTTTGTGGGTGCACAAGTCTTTGAGAAATTTGGCATACTTGGGAATCTGTCTGATGGCCTCCAAGAGTGGTATGTTCACCTCAACTTTTTTGAAAGTCTCCATGATCTCCTTGTCTAACTCAGCTTCTGCCCTCTTTTTATTTTGAGTGGCTCGGTGAGAAAATGGCAGTGGATGGTTGTAAGAAGTCTCTCCTCTATCTTGATCAATGGTGGTGGGTTGCTTGTCCTTTTGAATGGGAGGAGGCTGATCTTCCTTTTGGCTTTCTTGTTGTTGCCCAAATTCTGGTTGTGGAAAGGGTGGGCTGCTTAACTCCTTGCCACTGCAGAGAACGATAGCACTTACATTGCCCCTTGGATTTGAAACTGACTGTGAAGGCAACTGACCCGAACCTTGACTCCGTAGCTCACTGATGTTGGTTGCCAGCTGTCCAATATGTGTCTCCAAATTTTGTATGGCAGTGTCGGTCCTTTGCTGAAACTGGAGATTGTTGGCAACGAGCTGCTTCATGATATCTTCCAAGCTTGCTTCGGATTTAGGTACTGGTTGCGGTTGCTGCATTGGTTGACTTGGTCTTTGTGCATTGAATCTGTGCTGCTGAGGTTGCTGCTGCTGTGGCTGGAATGGCTGGTTGGAAGGACCTCCATACCTCAAGTTCGGATGATCTCTCTACCCTGGATTATAGGTGGCAGCATATGGATCATATCTGTGTTGCTGTGGCTGCTGATGCTGTGGGGGTGCAACCCAAAGTCGTCTCCCAACGAACCTCAAACGGATCTGTCAAAACAAGGCTAAACGGGGGGGGAAGGTTTTTGATGAAAAACAGAAAACAAAATAAGCAAGAACACAGTAAATCGAGATGCAATCAATTGCAAAACAACCTTCTATCCCAGTTTTCATCGCCTTCTCAATAAACAATTTGTTTAGTTTTAATCCTCAAATTGAAAATCAAAAAAATCCTTTAACAACCGCCAAAGATTGGAAAGAAAACCAATAAACAGATTTCAGAAACCTCTTAGTTCAATCTACCAGTTTTGATTCCCCTTATTGCACAGATTCGAGACTGATTGAAATATCATCCAAACAGGTTGTTCTTGCTTCCAGTTAAAGCCTCAACCGAGCACAAAAACCTTGGATTCTCAAACAAAGACAATGCATGCATTCATCCAACCGGTATCAACACATACACAGATTTAAGTGATAACGGAAACAAGAGAACAACAAAGTTAAAACTAAAAAATAGATTTCCATTAAAACCAAAGACTCAAATCGGGAACAAGGATGGTATTGCAACTGATTACAGAATCCTTAGCCTTCCATCTCGACAAGAACAATGGAGAGAAGGAAAGTCGGCTACTGTTCATGCCCCCCAAAAAGAATCTTTTTTTTTTTCTCTAATGGCCTCTTAAGGTGCTTAAGTAGAGCTTAAGGAGGAAACCCTAGGTTACCGCAACTTCACAGCCGATTTAGGATAGATTAACGTGCATTATGGCCTTCGGCCTATTCATAAGAATTGTAGATCAGGAAGATTAGATGAATTTGGAATTTTTAATCACTTGATTTGGATATCGGAAGCCCAAGATATGGCCTTTTAAAGAATCAGCATCTGTGCACTTTCCTAATTCGACCCAACTTCCTGGCCCCGACTTTGAAGCGCTGTTTGAAGGCCCAAACGAACTCAGATTTGGACAAACCATACCATTCCAGAAAGCCCAAGAAGTCCTCTACAGTGTCTCTGAAGACATCATCTTCATTCTGAAATTTTATCTTGGCCAAAATATTGAAGGAAGTACAAGAGATTAAATATGCTAAAATTGTCTTTACTTCTCTATATCCAATTTCCAAGATATCTCATTGCCATCAAGACGTCTCATGCCCCATCTCATGCTCCCATAGCCCTAAACTTGGAAAAATAAAATAAAATAGTGTGAAGCCCAATTCTTATAAAATAAAATGAAATAAAATCAAGATGAATAAAATGACACAACAATGTGCAAAAAGACTAAATATGAGGGCTAAATAATATGAAAATATGTGCTCTATCAGTACTTCCTTCGCCTGATTCAGTAAATTTTTTGGGCTTTTCTGATACCGAATTTTCCCGAATTTCTATTTTTTCTTTTAAAATAATAACCCAAAGTTTTTAGGTATTACACAACTTCCTTGACCAAACGGCCTGGCGCGAAAATCAAGGCGACTATCCTAACATGCACACCAGCATCAGATACCCCTATTATTCCGTCACGCCCTTGGAGAATTACTACTACACTATCCGGACAACATCCTAGGATGACATCCCACATGAACAACACAGTATGGACCACCTAGTCGTCCTAGTGCAACTTCCCTGACCAAATGGTATGGCACAGAAACCAAGGCGGTTATCCTAACATGCACACCTAGCATCAAATACCCCTATTATTCCGTCACGTCCTTAGAGAATTATGCCTACATTATCCAGACAACATCCTAGTCTGACATTCCATACGTACACATAAAATGCAAGATAATGCCACATTTCACAATTCAATGCATCATATAAACAACATTTTATAAAATGCAATGCACAAGTTCAAAATCTTTAGGGACGAACCTCCCTCATAAAAACCAACCGTCACCGGTTACCATTTCAATGCACAAAATGATTTTGCATGAAATCACCATATGTTCAGATAGAACAAGCACAATAAATCAGGTTTTAGGGGCGCGAACACTCACCTCGACGAATTCGAATTGCTTTGATCCTCGTGCACAGCTTTGTTATGCGTGCCAAATCACAAACACTTGAATTTACAGTCAACCTCGAACCACAACACTTCCTAAACACCATAATTAATTAAGGAAGCATTAAAATCTATTTTCCTCAATTTTTTCATAATTTCCTCTATTTTCTCCCATTTTTCACCTCGGTAATTCCAAAATAATTATTTCCTCAAATATTTTCCCAAATATTTCAATACAGAAAATTATAAAATAATTAAATAAAAATTCTGCAATCAAAATTACCAAAAACCCCTTGCTCACGCGCCCTCACGCGCTAGGTGCGTGTGTGAGGGTGAAGGCTGGCGTGTGCAACTCACATGCCATCGCCTTCAACCTTTTTTCGATCGCCGGCAGTTGCTCCGATGCTAAAAATGAAGGTAACCCTTGAAGCCCTAAGCAAGTCGATCATAATGGCACCAAAATCAGGCCAAAAAGCCACCAGAAAACCCACCAAATGGCCGGTTATAGGCGGTGGTAGGCGGTCTGCCTCCCACTCACGGCCAACTTTGAATGGCCACCAAACGAACACACAAAGCCTAAAAATGAACCCAAAATTATCCTTGATTTCTCGCGACCAAAAGCCCCTTAATCACTCTCTCAAAAACATCTGAAAACTCAGTCGATTTATGCTTTAAAAACTCGAAACCCTCTGCCCTATTTATACTAAAAATTCGATCACTTCATGGCTAATCAACGGCCAAGCTTGGTCCCCAAGTGTTCTCCCGGCCGTATACAACCTTCCCTAAGCTAGCCTCGACCGTCCCATCGCCGGAAACGGCAGCCACGTGTGGTGGCAGTGCGGCGGCCGACTTCTCATTCGCGTTCACACTGCTCCATTTTTACTAAATTGCATTTTCACCCCCTGATTTCTTCAATTGACATTTCTTCCCTTTTCCTTGAGCCCCTGATCTTTCTAAATATACCACTAAGTCCCTCAAGACTTGTACTTTTCATTTGGTCCTTGAAACTTTCAAAAAATTACTGTTTTTACCTTCCTCAGGCAAAATTATAAAATTACACTTAGGCCCGACTAGTCGATTTGACCTTAAATCCATTCGATTCAACCCGAAATCACTTAAGGGTTGTTCTATACATAAATTATTAGTCCTTGACACGTTCCATTGTCTTTTCGGACGTCTCATACGTTGATTCGATTTTCTCGGCCTGGTCGACAGCTATATTGAAAACTATTCCCGACCCAATTTCTTTCATTACTAAAAATCATAATTGAAATCACTTGTTGATCCTATACCATTTTCTTTAGCTATCTAGGGTCTGGGGTACTCCTTCCGACTATTCGGTCATCCAAAGCTGCGTCAGTGTACCCTATAGTCTCATTTTTTCGCAAATTCCATCTATGTCCTTCATTAAATGTCGTTTATATCCTCAAATCATTCATGGGTATTACAATAAAGATGTGCATGATTTGTTTATTAATTAACCTTTATCAACATCCACCAAGTATTCAGATGAAGTGGGTTCTCACGGGTACAAAATCTAAGAGGCAGAGAGGCATTTGGGTAGGCCACTCTATGCCTAGACAAATTGTTAATATGGGCACATGCACCCACACCCAACCACACATAACTACACCATTACAATATCACCGTGATGTAAAGGTGTAGTTCTTTTTAATAATATGTGAGTTTTTGCTAATCTATATATTCTCCATGATTGTTTCTAATTTTCAATTATTTTATTATTTTGCTATGAGAGGTCAAAGAAGATAAATAGATTAGCCAATAATATACTGAAACCAAAAGATCAAAGGGAAAAACATAGTGAACTACTAGATTAAGCAGTTCAATAACATTCCTACATTTTTTCATGTTAAAAATACTTAAATATGGGACTTTTGAAAGTTGGAACTGAAAGAAATAAGAACTTACCCATTGTGCATGAGAAAAGTGACTTGAATGTAGCAAACTACCACACTTAGAATTGCCCAATGTGCACACATTGAAAAGAGGTCTTCTTTGTTGTACTCTGTGTCGGCTAACAACATAAATTTAGAGATGTATTCAATCACTTCTAATGTGAGCTTGATGAGATTGTTAAGCTAGTCAAGTGGTACTTGAAATTTCTCAAGTGAGGAGCCCATAAGAGAAATATGGTTTTCCTTTAAGGTTGCCATTGATGAGGCTAAACCAATTATTGGTTGGTTAGTACCATGAAGCAAGAACCCTAAGAACTCCATAAATTTGAAAACGAAACAACCCATGGTATTTACTGCCTTTGCATCCCATGATAAGTCCGATAAGAATTCAAGTAAATCCATTGATGCCATATGAACGTTAATCTCATCAGACATCTGCACAGAATTGTTTGCAGTCTTTTCCATCTAATAGCTGGCAAAAACAGTAAGTAATTGATGGTTTGCACACTAGGTGTAAGAAGTGTTAAGAATCTATATCATTTAAAAAAAGGTTAAGTGGGTTTAGTAAGGACCATGAGAGTAGGAATCATGAAATAATCATGTTCCGCCAATGTTTTGAGCTCAAATATGGTTGAAAACTCTTGCAGAATAGAGGCTCCTAACTCAATATCTCTATCGACTACTTCCCTATCCTGCATGTACCCATTCAAAAGTATCAAGGAAGTGCACCACACCTTTTAATACAACATGCGATAAAACAACATAACCGAAGTAGATATAATATATCCCTTGTTCTCATTAAAAAAATTTAGAAGTTAACTAAGTTTGAATAAACACGTTCATATTACATCTTTGAGAATATAAGATCATTGTCAATTGTCATATCAAACAAAGAATTTAAATAACTTTCAATGCCATGCACGTATTTTTCCATAAAAATAGTTTTAAGTGGATACATCTGTTATTTAAACTTCAGATAGATTAAATTAAATAAAGTCATCGTACTGAGTGTGTAATTATAAGTTTGTAAAAGCATAACTATGATACATAAAGCAATGAATGCATAGGTATACAAAATATTGCTAGAAAAAGAAAAAGGAAAAACTTTGTTAGGAGTACGCACCAAAAGAGTGCGAGTGCTGAAACATCGACCACCTACCAATGCATTCAGCTCTGAAAATGTTGAGTTAAGCTCTAAAAGATTAGTGGTCTCTAACTCAGTCCCATTTTTGGATACTTTGTTGTCCTGCATAAATGCATTTGAAAGTCAGAATTTTTCAAGTCAGAAAAGTTCATTGAAAGTGAAAAAAATGTGTATCCAAGTGTTTGTGTGTGTGTCTGAGAGAGAGAGAGAGAGAGAGAGAGTACTTTTACAAACTACAAGTTATTTGATTGTGTAAGCTTTTGCCGAAAAAAGAGAAAGAAATTGAAGCCCGAGACCTCGTTGACGTGGCTGTGTATGAATCGATTTCCTTTTATTGAGTGGCAAAATATCAGCTGTGAACTGACCAAAACGAACAGCTACTCATCTATACAAATTATTTGTGAGAACTATATCTAATTTACCCATTTAAAAAGGTATTTATAATATTTTGTAACTTCAATGGAATTAATATTAATACTTCTCCTTTAATAATTAAAATCATCCATAGACTTTAACGATGATTTACAGCAATACTTAAACATTGTCTGCCAAGAAAAACTATTAGCAGCAGGAATCAAAAACAGAAGAGAGAACTATATCTAATTTACCCCATTTTAAAAGGTATTTACAGTTTTCTGAAATCACAACGAAACCAATAATAATAACAATGATTTGCCTATATATAATAATTAACATGATCCATTTTGTTTAGCAGATTGTAATTTCTTACCAGCAATATTGAATCAACAAAATTGGTGGCAGGCTCCAGGATATGGGAAATGGAGTCGAGGAGTGGTTGACGTAGCACCAATGAGTAATGTTTTGCATGGGTTTGCTCTACAGATGAACTAACCGAAACTGCTCTCCAGAACTTGAACTCACCGATGATTCACAGTTAGCCATTTAGATGCTCAAGCAAAGCAAGATTGATCCAAAACTCTAATAATGTTTGGACTCAAATCAGTTTCGGAAACGCGTTTCGTACTACGCGTTTTCGTACACCGCAAACCTTGTCTAGCGCTGGTGGCTGTTTCCAAAAAACAAGGGTTATTCCCCCAAAATTAGATCTGTACGTGTATTTCTGCTTGGAGTAGTGCTCCTGTTCTCTCTCTCTCTCTCTCTCTCTCTCTCCCTCTCTCTCTCTCTATATATATATATTATATTATTCATATATATATATATTAATATTACTTAAAATCATAAAACCATAAAAAATTTAAATTAAATAAATAAAAGACTTATATAGCATTCTAGCTAGGGACGTTTAAGATGAAATCAAGGTCTTGTATTTAATTTTTTTTCCCGATATAAAAAAAATTAGTAATTGCAGTCAAGGTCTTCTAATTTGGGTGAATATTATTTCTGTTTTAATTATATTACCACTTGTTAAGAAGGCACATGGCTTGCAGGTTTTTTCTCGATCGGCTCAGTTAATTAAATGAAAGACTTAATAATAAAGATGAAGTCAAGGTCTATCAATAATAATAATAATAATAAGAACATCAGCACTGATAGATATAACACTACTACTGTATTATCAAATAATATTTTATATATAATGGATTTGTTTATATCTTTTATTATAACAATCTATCTTAATTTCCTTTTCATTAGGTCAACACATGGGTTCACTTAAATGAGGACAATGTTTTTTGAACTCAATCAACATTCCCAATGAACCATTTAATTTGTTGATGATGAATACTTTGAATTGCAACTTAATTCCTTCTTTACAAGTGTTTACTTTCCTTTGGAACATGCCAGTTAGAAATTTAGGGTCAGGATCTAAATCTTGCGAGTTAATATTGTATTTCTACGTACAGTTTAGTAGGTTGTCCCATATTTTATTATTTGGAGATTTTCACAAGTTGTATTATTGTAACATTTGTTCAGGGTGAAGTTATGACATTGAGATATGTGTTCCATATCACGTGACCATGACAAGACAAATATATAAAATTTGTTTTAGTTATGTTTAAAGATAAAAAGAATTCTCAATAATTCAGTAAGAACATACAAATCAAGGAATAAAATAAAAAATAAAAGGTTTGAAATTATTATCCTAAAAGGATAGGATTTAATTTTGATCTACTCACAGCTAGAATTAAAGAGTATTACATATATAATTACTACTGAGCTATTTATGTGCTATATATTGTGAATGGAAAAAAAATTATATAAATAGAAGTTGTGCTCAATTACTTTTCTTGAATTCAATTTGTCAACTGTCACATTTGAAATGAATTCCTTTTTAAATATCTCCCACAAAATTTTCAAGATTAATTAAAATTTTTCAGAATTATATCGGCTAATATATATATTTAAAAAATTAAGAATAAAATAGTTTAAGATATTTCACTATTTTAAATAATTTTCTTCTTTTCTGTTTAAGAATAAAAAATGTCTTTTATCCAATTCACTACATCTTTTTGGAAAATTGCAAAATAAAACAAAGCATATGAGAAAAAGGATAAATGGAAGGGTAAGAATATTATGCTACACTCCGTACGTGAAAGTGACGTTTTTGTCTTTTTATATAATTTTTGTTTTATATTATATCAGTTTCATATAATTGACATAATAATTAAAATTATTCTATCAATTATATCAAACTGATTTAATTCTCTTTCGCAATCACTCGTCCCTAATTCTCTTCCATCTACGATGGAAGAGAATTAGGGACGAGTGATTGTCCGTCGTTAAATAATAATTTTTTAAAATTAATATATATTTTTTAATTATTTTAAAAATAGATTTGATTTTATGATTTTAAATTAATTAAAAAAAGTATAAGAGATAAAAAAGAGAAAAAAATAAAAAAAAGTAATAGAAATAAAACAAGTACTTGAATAACAATGATTGAAGAAGAAATAAAATTATTTTTTAATTAAAATATTTTTCAATAGTAGGCAAGTTATTTCTTAATTATAAAATGGAAGGTAAAGATTAATCTTTTATTTTTTAAATGATCACTAGTTTTTATGTTATAAATAATAATAATAATTATATATATATATATTCTTTAAGCTAAAAATTATTTTTAACAAGTTATAATCTTGGACAAGTCTCTTAAAGATGAAAGCAAAATGAAGAATCATCTCTTTAAAAATGCTATTTGAGATAAACTTCAAGATATTTTCATTGATTAAAGAATAAAATTTTATATTATTATTTAAATGAGTAAAACAATATAGATAGAATATAGTAGCAAAAAAGATTGTAGTTTTACTTTTTATATTTTTTACTAAAAAAATTAAAAATATTATTAAAAATTATTCATCTCAATTATACAATTAATTGGAGTGTAGCATAGTAAAAATTTAATTAGCTAATTAAATATATAATTTTGAATATGATATTACAATTAAAAATATGTATCCGCTAATAGGCATTTCCTACTCCACTATTGATAAAATATGTAAAACTAAACACTAGAAAATGAATAAATTTAAAAAACTAATAATAAACAGCTGTCATACAAAGAGGTCAAGAGATGATTAACATAATAATGAAGAGCTTGATGCATGAAGACGAGCATTGAGAGAGTATAGAAATGATTTTGATAATACTTCTGTTGCGGGTATTTTCTAAATCGTTTTTTATGAGTTAGAAACAGTCCAGTGGATCGACCCAATCTCTCAAAAGCCCAGTCAGCCCCAGGTTGAAGACGTCATAGCAAGGTCGCTTCGACTGGTTCAAATCACGGAAAGTCTTAAGCTGCGAGACACGCCGTCAGGCTACTCAGCTCGCCTCACAAGGTTATGGCGAATTTATCGAAAGCGGTTAGGGAAAAAGTTAACTTTCCCAATCTAAGGAAAATTAGATCCCTGCTAATACGAAATCTGTTCCTGATTATGTGAAGTTGATAAGGAAATATTATCTTCATGATATTATCCTTCCATTTTGAATTTTATTCAAATTGTAAACACCCCACGCTATAAATAGGGGTCGAAAACCATTATATGGGTGTGAGCAATAATATACTGTTACTCTGCCGGAATAACCAGAGAAAAGTCATGGACCAGGTATCATTCCAGCCGAACCATATAAAACTTTCATGCGTGCAGTTTGTTATTTGTTCTATTTGTCTATTTCCTTAGCATTTGTGTTTATTCTCTCAGACGGACTGACGAACCACGGTCGACTAATTCTGAATGTCGACATTTTGGTGCTAGAGGAAGGGGCCCACTTTGATTGATATCAATGGCAAGAGGAAGAAATATGAGAAGTTCTGAAGTGGTGGCTAATCAACCCGAAGACCATGTTAACCAACCGCCAGGAGTTTCGCCAGTCAGGGGTGCAATCGTAACCGCTGCGATTACTTATGTTCCCTCATTGGTAGGAGCCGTCGCCGACATCCCCCCGTGAGTTCCCTTCCAACCTGTGACCCCCATCCCTGGGATAGAGGTGATTCAAGCCTGGAAACAACGTCAAGAAGCGTTGGAGAGTACAGTTATGCAACTCGCCAATGTGGTTATGACGTTGGCCCAAATGTGGGTACAAGCCATCTAAAAGCAAGTGGAGGTCACGCCACCTAGGGGTATCCTTCAGCCTTGGGGTGAAAGACCTATTCCAGATGAAAGAGAAGTTAAAGGAACATCACGACGGGTTGGATCAGTGTATTCCTCAAACTTGCGGTCTAGGAAATCAAAGGAACAACGACCTTAGGGGGACAAACTGGAACCGCACCCCACAGGTCTAAGGGTGAGGGTGAATCGTTATGGAGATCGCTGTGAGGAGGTTTGTGAAGGGAATCGATGACGTGGAGATTCGCGTTGAGGAGAGAGTTTGATTATGGTCTGCCCTAGTCGCGCCACATACTGTAATTCTCCAGATCGCAAGAATAAGGGACAATGCATGTCTCGAGATCGCTATTTGCCAAAGCAAGACAGCAGATGGGAGAGAGGACCCCATTCTCCAGGAAAATTAAACTGGAGCCTCTCCCTTGCAGATTCAAGATCCCTAACATACCTTAGTACAATGGAGATGGTGATCCATATGACCATCTGGATGCTTTCAACGTCTAGATGGACCTCCAGACTTTTAGCTCATTAGTGAAATGTTGTGTCTTCCCCGCAACCTTGGGGGATATACCTCGGACCTGGTTAGGAGTCTCCATCCTCATAGTATCTGTAGCTGGGAGGAGTGTCAAAGGAAGTTTGTTAGTCAGTATAGATCCTTAAGAAGGTAGCTCGCCCTGTCATGTCACCTCGCTGTGGTGTTCCAACAGTCCAACGAATCCTTTAAGGATTACATTGAGAGGTTCAGGCGTGAGGTTAATAATGTTGAGAACCCATCGAACGAAAGTATTTTAACAACGATATCTGCAGGGCTTCTAAAATATGACAAGCTCTATGAGAGCATCTACAAATCCCCCGTGAGGGACTTGGGTGAGTTCTATGAACGAGCTGCAAAAGAGATTAGATGGAAGGAGACTTTTGGGTCGAAGAAGTCAGGTAACCAAAAGGATGAAGCTGGAAGGACCAACCAGAGCAAGAAGGCAAGAAGAAGGGCAATGACGATAATGACAAAGGGGGCCAGGGAAGAAATTCTAATGATCTGGTCGGTAAGAAAGCTAGAGACAAGCGACCTCCACGCCAAGGTCGCTATGAGAACTACAGTATCCTATTTGACACTCAAGACTTGACCTTCGCTGTTGAGAAGAACAAGGAGGATTTTGGGAGGCCTAATCCCATAAGGACTCCCAACAGATTTAGGAATAAGGACAGGTTATGTGCGTATCACAACGAGGTGGGACACAACACCTTCGATGTTGGGTATTGAAGGACGCAATTGAGGAATTGATTAGGAGACGTCGCTTGTGTGATTATGTGGTGAGACTAGGAAATCAGCAGACCTAGCAACCAGCTCAACCAGAGCCTTGTCAAGCTCTCGAGTAAGATCAGACACCTATAATAAGAACTATTTTTATTATTCATGGTGAGCCTCAAATCGCAAGAACTTCTAACAGGTCGCACGAACTTTATGTGAGGAAGGCCGGTCACCTTCTGCTAATTGGATATGGCAGACAGGAGGGACCGTTTAAGAAAGCCATAATGGCCCCAGACAACATTGTTTTTGCAGAAGAAGATACCATAGATGTGCATTGGCCTCATAATGACGCTCTTGTGGTCTGAGGTTGAATTGGAAAGTTGAAGTGCGGAGAATTATGATGGACTCAGGCAACTTGGTGAATGTGATGTACAAGGGATGCTTCGATCAGATGAACCTAGGGTTGGATTAGTTAGTGGTGTCCATAGAGTCACTTTATGGCTTCACTGGAGACATGGTGATTCTGGCGGGACATATTAGGCTCCCATTTACAGTTGGGGATTCGGATCGCCAAGCTACCGTGATGATAGATTTCTTGATCATTGGCTACTCCTCAGCATATAACGTCATTATGGGGAGGCCCGCAATGAACGACCTGAATCTGGTCATCTCGACCAGAGCTCTGGTAATCAAATTTCCAACTCCGAAAGGGACTGGATGTATAACGGGGAGTAGTACTTGACAAGATGTTACTATAAAGAGGAATTAAAAATGGGGTTCACAGGAAAGAAAGTCAATGTTGTCTCAAGAAGGGGCCCACAAGTCACAAGTGAAAGGGGAGTCAACCATAACCTGGATCCACGTGAGGTGGACTGTGACCGAGCTACTAGCCTGATAAGTGAGTTGGAAGATATTGTGGTTAGTGACACAGATGTTGAGAGGTGTCTCAAGTTGGGTAAGGACCTCGCTCCTCAAGTAAAGACCTAGCTAGCTAATTTTCTTAAGGAAAATCTAGATGTGTTCACTTGGAACCATGAAAATATGGTGGGGATAGACCCAAATGTGATGTTACACCGGCTTAATATAGACTCAAACCATAGGCTAGTTCGCTAGAAGTAGAGGTCTATGACTGCAGAACGCTATGCGGCTCTAAAAGAAGAAGTGGATAAGCTCCTGGCAAACAAGTTTATCAGAGAAGCTCACTACTCGGTCTAGATAGCTAACACGATCCTTGTAAAGAAGAAGAACGGGAAGTGGAGGACCTGCGTTGACTTCACGTCCTTGAATAAGGCGTGCCTAAAAGGAAGATTCTCTCTGCCCTCGTGGATGCTACAGCTGGTTGCTTCATGGATGCTTATACAGGGTACAACCAAATTCCCATAAACCCCAAAAACGAGGAGCATACCTATAATGCCCCGTTTTCTCGAGCGCGTTAATTCTTGAGACAATTCTGGGACGATAAATTTTTTTTCTTTCCAACTAATACTAAATTCCATCATTCCTCACACCCATCCCAAAATGTCCAATCATTTTATCTCTAAAAGAGAATCATCATAACCATTAAACGTGGAAGCTAGAATCGAACCTGACATCTTGCTTTAATATAAATCCTAAATAAAATCTTTACATCACCATCTCTCGATCTTAATCTTCAATACAAGGCTATTCATCAATGACTTCAAACATGACATAAGCTCTCAACATAATTTTAATACATAATATACATTCTTAACATAAACCCTAAATGGGGGTTATACATTGTCATTAACCATAAGGTTGCATCATCATCCTTAACGTCAATCATCAATCATACCTTACATCATGGACTTCCAAATCGTTCAGATTTCAAAGTAGCAGGACTTAAACACATGGGCTACATTACATCATTCATCTCATCGTTCGTTTATCATGCACTTAGCTAAGTGCCATTTCATGCCTCATTCATCTTCGTACCTGCTACAGTCTCCATCTGGAACGTTTGAATGTTCCAGGGGCAAAGCCCGATTAGATGATGAACCATCTAAGTAAGAGTATAAAAATCATTTTCGTGCATGAATGCAAAATGTCTTTTCCTTTCATTTTGATTTGAGCCGACCGTTCCTTATGCTACTTTCCATTTTTACAGCCACATTCCCAGGCCGAGGTGTATGGGTGCACCCTTGGAAAAGCAGCAGCCCCGGCCCGTACTCTCAAACCCTTATGTGGATGCATGATCAATAATTTCATCGTGAACACATGCACATTTCATCATCAATAGATGTAAATGCAATCTACATGACATATTCATATCAAGACATGACAATATGATAAAATCGCTTACATAAAATTGGGTTTTGAAAAAAACAACTTACAAACCAAGTCTTTCATAAAACTAAATTCAGTTGAGAAATACCACTTACAAACAAAGCATTTTCCATAAATCTAAATTCATTTGGATAGTACTACTTACCTCATTCGCATCTCCTAATATCTCGATTCTCGTGTCAGGCTTCTAACGTACTTAATTCGAATCCTCAGCATACCCTGACCATCATATTCATTTAATAATATCAATATTCCATTTTTCATAATTTCCTCATAACTTATCCTTTATTTCTTCTTATTTTCCTCAAAAATTCCTTAAACATTTTCCCCACTAAATAATTTTTTATTAATAATTTCTAAATAAATAATTCTTAAATACATAATTCCTCAATTAATTCCTAAATAATTCAAACTAATCATTCCCCAAGCATATCCTCGAATATATCTGTATAATAATTCATAAAATAATTATCCTAATTTACTGAAATTTTCTAGAGAATTTTTACTTACCTTAACTTAGTCTCTCGGGCTGCCTCGGTATGCGCATCATGACCTCGAAATGCGTGACTGACCTCGAATGTCGTGTAAATCCCTGATTCCCGCACACCACCTCAATTCCTGCACATTATCTCGCTACCCGCTCATTTACCTCGATTTTTTGTGCCATATCTTAATTTTCGCGCATCATCTCGAAACGCGTGCCCAAACTATTTTTTTTTCTCACCAAAGACTCCGAAATATTAATACAACTACATTTGCTATTTTTCGGGATTTTTCAGAATTATCCTACATTTTCTTCCCTTTTCTTTTTCCTTTTCTTTTTTTTTTTTTTAATTTTTTCTTCTCCTTCCACACTCCATCTTCTTCCTCTGCCTGCAATGCCCGAAGCCTCCATGGCCGCGCGAACCAGCTGCATGCGCTCCCCAGCCCGTGCCTCTTCTTCATCGAGCACACGCGCATGGCCCAGCCACCGTACCGCTGTCTTCGGCCGCCACCCGCATTGCCCCCGGACTCCCGCGAGTCGTCACCACGAGCCACCCCCACTGATGGCTCTGCCATTGCGAACCAGTTGCTGCGAGCTTGCTGCTCACAGCTCCCGCGAGCCACCGTCGCTAACACCGCCTCGGGCCATCTCGCGCCAACGAACCAGCTGCTGCTCCGGCTCGCCTCGCGTCATCTTGCTCGCTGCCATGGCCGCAAGCTACGGCCATGGTTGCTTCCTGCTAGCAACGGCCGTCCAGCTCTCTCCCTCGAGCTCTCGATCTTGCTTTCTGATCTCTCAATCTTGCTCTCTCTCTCTCTCTCTCTCGATCTTGCTCTCTCTCGGCCTCACTTCCTCTCGGCCAGTTCACGGAGCTCTCGGCCATGGCCGATTCGGCCACTTCTCTCCCTCTACATATCCCTCTCTCTCTCTCTCTTTATATATATAGGCCGAAGAACCTTGGGCGTTACTCTTCCCTCTCGACAACCCTCTGCAAATTCCCCAACCCAATTCCATCGTTTTGCAGGTCGCCTTCTCCATGCGCGCGGACAGAATTTTTTGAACTTCTCCCTGCCTTCACGTGTACACGCATACATATATACATATATATATATATATATTTTATATAATTTATATTAATATAATCATTGGAAATATCCATTTAATCCCCTATTTTATTCTTATTATTCTTAGGAATTTCAATAATTGCAATTAGCCCCTCTATTGCTCAAATTAATTTGCATAACGATGCTTTAAACCCAAAATTAATAACCTCGAATTTGCTTAACAAGGAAAATTTTGGTATCGAGTCCTCACTGGGCCCTTGATTCGTCCTGAAATCGCCTAAGGGTTGATCGTCACACAAAACCGGAGCCTCCCTAGGGTTCCATTAAATTCTTGGACGTCCCTTATGAAAATTCGGTATTTCAGCCTGATCCGAAGCTGCATTTTAGCTGTACCGAAAGCCGTCTTAATTCCGATTTCTTTTACTTCCATAAATCCTATCTCAGAACGCTTATCGAGATTATGTTATTTTCCATAACCAATTACACTCCGGGACATTCCCTCCAGTTGATTTGACAATTTATTTTGCTATCAAACCTATTTTTCGGTATTCAAACCTTGCTTAAATGACGTGGCAACCTTACGCCAAAATGGGGTCTTACAATACCTCGTTTGTCATGGATCGAGAGTTATACTACTACAAGGTGATGCCTTTCGGGTTGAAGAATGCCGGAGCAACCTACTAGCGTTTAGTTAATATGATGTTTGAAGATACGATTGGAAAAACCATGGAGGCATATGCAGATGATATGATGGTGAAGTCTAAGCAGGTTGCTGACCATGTGCACAACCTGAAAGAGATGTTCCAGATTCTAAGAAAGTATCAAATGAAGTTGAATCCACTCAAATGCACGTTTAGCGTATCTTCTGGGAAATTCTTGGGCTTCATGGTGAATGAAAGGGGGATTGAAGTCAACCCCAAGAAGATCCGAGCTCTACTTGACATGAGATCACTCACTGGAATAAAGGATGTGCGAAGCCTCATCAACCAGGTCGCAGCCCTTAATAGGTTCGTCTCTAAGCTACAGATAAATGTGTTCCATTCTTTAATGTGCTGAAATAGGCGAGGAAGTTCTAATGGACTGAGGAATGGGAAGTCTCTTTCTAGCAGCTGAAAGAATATATCGGGCGAGCTCCATTCCTATCCAAGCCAAAGGATGGAGAGAAGCTAATTATTTATTTGGGGGTATCTCAGTATGCTATTAGTGTGACCTTAGTACGAGAGGAGGACAAGGCGCAACACCCAGTGCACCATGTAAGTCAGAGGTTATCGGATGCTGAAACGAGGTACACTCCTATAGAGTTATTGTCTAGTAGTGGCCTCAAGGAAGTTGCAACCTTATTTCCAGGCACATGAGATTGAAGTTATGACCAAATATCCATTGAAGCAGGTCTTACAGAAGCCGGACACGTTTAGCTGTTTGCTCAAATGGACAGTTGAGCTTACCCAATTCAATATAGAATATAGGTTAAGGACGACTGTGAAAGGGTAGGTGCTGACAGACTTTGTTGTTGAATTTATGGGCCCAGTAGAAGAAGAGGCCAAGCTAGCAAGAAGTCCTCCTTGGGAATTGTATGTAGATTGGTCTTCCAAGGAGCAAGGAGTTAAAGCTGGGGTACTTCTGATAAGCCCGAAGGGGCACAAAATTCCCTATGCGTTGAGATTCAGGGTTAAAGCAACTAATAACGAAATAGAGTATGAGGCACTGTTGGCAAGTTGCGCTTAGCTAGAGAGGTGAAAGTAGAGCGTCTGATAGTCTTCAGTGATTCTCAACTCGTGGTATGCCATATAAACGGTGAATATCAGTCGAAGGGCTCAAAGATCCGATAAACATCCTAGGGGAATTATGCTACACTATCGGGGCAACACCCTAGGTTGACATCCTATAAAAAAACGCCATTGCCACAAACCATGATTCAACATCATATGAAACAACATTTCATATACATAATTTCTCGCACAAAATTCAATGCACATACATAAAACATTTCAGGACACACCCGTATGAAACCAACCATCACAAGTTAAAACCATTCACATGTAACAAAACCATTTGCATGAATCAAATCAAGTTTATAAGAGAAGAACCACTCATAATAAACCAAGTTTTAGGATAAACTACTCACAATAAACTAATTTTGGGGGTTAGAAATTGTAATATCCCAAAATTTTGGAGACGATAATAATTATCAAATTTTGGTATTTGAGGTCCGTATTAAGTATTTAAGGTAACAAAATAATAGTAAAAATAATGCCAATAATAATAGAGATAATAATAATAATCATAATAATAATAAAAGAGTAAATCAAATTAACTTAAATTAAATTAAATTAATTAATGTGTTTATATATGTGTGGATGTGCGTGTGTGCTTGGAGTCTAAGTATTGTATAGTGGCCTTTTCTCTGAAGTTAAAACAGAGGAGAAAGAGAAGGAGAGCTCGTGAGAGAACAGGGAGCCGAGAGATTAGGAGATGGAGAGAGCTCAGCCAAGTGATGGAGATCGGGAGAAAAGGAGATCGGGAGAGAGCTGGTGGCCGAGGGCTGGCCGGAGGCAGCTGAATACAGCGCGATGTGGCGCTGACAGCGTGCTGGTGCGGTCATGCAGGGAAGAAAGCGCAGTGATTGGGGGTGGCTGATGGTGCCGTAAGTAGGAAATGGTGGTCGGTGGAGCTAGGTAGCAGTGGGTGGCCGTTGGTGCACGTGCAGGGAAGAAGAAGAAAGAAAAGAAAGAAAAGAAAGAAAAAAGAAAAAAGAAGAAAGGAAGAAAATATGAGAAAAATGAGGGGATTCCGGGATGGTCTTGGTATGAAAAGTGACTAGGTACGCGGGTAAAAATTATTAGAAGCGTTATATGTTTAAGAATTTTATACGGCTAAATTATTTATATTACATGGTTGGATTTACTTAATGTATGCTAAGATTTTATTAATTGCTAGGAAATGTTTTACTTTGCAGTAAGAGTGTAAGAAAGTCAAGAAACGACCCTGTAAAGGAAAGCTCTAAACCCCCTCTATAAACCCTACAGCCTTTGTATAAGTCCAAGTTGTTTCTTGTATTTTACCCTCTCCCCTACTCCAATTCAACTCCTAGCATTATGTATTGAGTTACTATTCATTTGGTATAATTTAAAGTTGTTGTTGCCAAAATAAAACAATCTATTTTTTTTTTATTGTGGACAGACACAAGAGTCTCGGGAGTCGTGTCTTCACTGATGAGAATCTTGACAGGCGATTGGATCTGTCAGAGTTCCAAGTCTAATAATCTGACAGTGCTGATGGTCTGACAGGCTGATGATCTTGTGGGCTGATGATCTTGGGGACTGGTGATCTGGTGGCCTCAAGATGATCTGGTGGCCAAAAGTGATCTGGTGACCTCGGGGTGACGAGAGGCCTCGGAGTGACTGGAGGCCTAGAAGTGACGAGAAGCCTCGGAGTAACGAGAGGCCTTAGAGTGACGGGAGGCCTCGAAGTGACGAGAGGCCTCGGAGTGACGAGAGGCCTTAGAGTGACGAGAGGCCTCGGAGTGACGAAAGGCCTTAGAGTGACGAGAGGCCTTGCTGATGACGAGAGGTCTTGATGGTGACGAGAGGCCTCGGAGTGACGGGAGGCCTAGAAGTGACGGGAGGCCTCGAAGTGACGAGAGGCCTCGGAGTGACGAGAGGCCTTAGAGTGACGAGAGGCCTCGGAGTGACGAAAGGCCTTAGAGTGACGAGAGGCCTTGCTGATGACGAGAGGTCTTGATGGTGACGAGAGGCCTCGGAGTGACGGGAGGCCTAGAAGTGACGAGAGGCCTCATAGTGACGGGAGGCCTAGAAGTGACGAGAGGCCTTGGAGTGACGAGAGGCCTTAGAAGTGACGAGAGACCTCAATGATGACGAGAGACTTACAAAACGAGAGCACCGTTAGGGCGCGGGTGAGGGTCCCCGCGCAAACCCTCCAATGCTTAAATTAGATCTCGAGAGAAAATACAAAATTGTACTTCAATTGCTAAAAATAGCGTACCTTGTGATGAAGGTATGATCTCGTATTTATAGCAGAGGAGAGAGAGAAGATGTGCGAGAATCTCGCGGCCCATTTTGATAATTTTGCGGCCCATCCGAGAGGAAAAAGAGGAGAGACTGGGCCAAGCCCACTCGACCATAATCGGGTGGGGGGTCACTCGGTTATGACCGAGTGGGGGGCCACTCGGTCATGACCGAGTGGGGGGCCACCCGATCATGCATTCTTCTCTCATTTTCCTTGGCTCGGTTTTGAGTGGTTCCCATACCTCAACTTCATACCCAATTTTCATGATGATTGAACTCGAATATCTCAAAACTCAAAACATAAAAGTTGTAGATAATTCTCTTATATTTTCATAGAACTTTGAATTAGGTCAATCAGAGCTCGTATGAGAAAGTTATGGCCAAAAAACTGAAGCAGTTTCATACCCACTCGGCATAACCGAGTGGGTCATAAATAACGTGTGGCCACTCGATCATAACCGAGTGGCCATTCGGTCATGACTGAGTGGGGGCCACTTGGTCATGTCTTATTTTGCCCGACCGAGTGGGGGGCCACTCGGTTATGCCTTCTTTTGCCCTTTTGACTTGGTTCGAGTCCATCTTTCTTCAATACTTGACTCCGAGCCTTTATAGTGTAGGTGCATCAAATTCATACCCGATTTACCCCTTGATTAAGCTCGAATATATCAAAACTCAGAACATGAAAGTTGTATATAATTCTCTTATCTTTCCATAGGACTTTTAATCAGCCCAATCGGAGCTCGTATGTGAAAGTTATGGCCAAAAAACTAAAATAGTGTCATACCCACTCGGCATAACCGAGTGGGCCCTCCCCACTTGGTCTCGGCTCGACTTCTTGCTCCTTCGTCTTATTTCCTCGATCTCCTACAACCTGTTGGGCCTTTGGGCTTCATGTCCACGTCTCACAGCTTTTTTAGGTCTTGTAATTCTCCAAGTTTGGAGGGTATATCAATTGCTCCCTACTCTTTTAGCCGAAAGGTTCGGGTGAAAGAGTATCTTGTCCTGTAAACTTTTGAACATTACTTCTCTTTTAGATGCTTCATCTTATACACATCCTCTTGAGCTTGTTTACACACTGTGCTTTCAAATTTCTGGGCTCTAGTGATTTTCAATTCCTTTGCAGAAGTATGAGGTAGATATACTAGTAAGTTTGCTTTCCATAGATGTCGAACTATGCATCGAACAATGAGTTTGATTCGGCTCCCAGTTATTGAGTTATGTGCGGGACAATAGGCTCGCATTTGATTTTCCTTTATTGTTGGGCTTTAAGCAGGACCATGAGCTTGCGTTTGTTTTTTCTCCCGTTGTCAGGCTATAAGTGGGACAACGGGCTTGAATGTACTTTTATCTCGTTGCCGGGCTGTGAGCGGGACAACGGGCTTGAATATAATTTTACCTCGTTGCCGGGCTATAAGCGGGACAACGGGCTTGAGTTTATTTTTCCCTCGTTGCCGGGCCGTGAGCGGGACAACGGGCTTAAATATAATTTCACCTCGTTGCCGGGCCATAGGCGGAACAACGGGTTTGCATTTATTTTTCCCTCGTTGCTGGGCCGTGAGCGGGACAACGGGCTTGAATGTAATTTTACCTCGTTGCCGGGCCGTAGGCGGGACAACGGGCTTGATCGCGTTTAACCTCGTTGTCGGGTCATAGGAGGGACAACGAGCTTGATCAAATTTTACCTCGTTACCGGGCCATAGGCGGGACAACAGGCTTGATCGAATTTTACCTCGTTGTCGGGCCATAGGCGGGACAACGGGCTCGATCGCGTTTAACCTCGTTGCTGGGCCGTAGGCGGGACAACGGGCTTGATTGAATTTTACCTCGTTGCCGGGCCATAGGCGGGACAACGGGCTCGATCGCGTTTAACCTCGTTGCCGGGCCGTAGGCGGGACAACGGGCTTGAATTTATTTTTCCCTCGTTGCCGGGCCGTGAGCGGGACAACGGGCTTGACTATAATTGTACCTCGTTGTCGGGCTATAAGCGGGACAACGGGCTTGAGTTTATTTTTCCTGTAAGTAGAGCATAGCAAACAAACTTTCACAAAGCAATGTGTAATGGAAATGTTTACATTTTTTGAAATAAGTGAGTACATCCACTGTTTCATTTTGGGTCTTATTGTTGTCTCTGAGCACGAAATGTTTAGTTTCTCGATCTTTAACATAGGCTCTCTTTAATGTGTCTGAATTTTGCTCCCAGTTTTCTCTTTGAGGGCATTAATGGTGGCTAACTGCCTTCTTTTAAGGGCATGTCCTTTCGTGGCTTGTCTAGATGGAATTGGAGGAGTCCCTTACCATAGTTTCACTGCCCGAGATAACATGCATGGGCTCATGAACTGGTTCATTGTCTAGAGGTGGATTCTCTCCGTAACCCCTTTCTCTTTCTTGACATCTCTGATTTGATCTCCCCCGCTCTTCCTGTCTATCTTCTCCTCTTTGAGGATCACCATCTTTGACCTGTACGTACCTTTGAAGATGTCCTTCACGAACTAGCATCTCAATCTGATCTCTTAACTCTCGGCACTGGTCAGTGCAATAACCACGGGTTCTGTGATATCTACAATATTCTTCTCTATTCTTCCCCATTGGATGGTTAACCTTTTTCGAGAGTCTAATGAGACCTGACCCTTCAATGACTGCAAGTATTGTTGACCGAGGTTGGAGGAGTTTGGTGTAATCGTGGAACTGGGGCAGAGGTATAACTGATCTTCTAACCCTTTCCTGTCGTCGAATAGACTCTTCTTCTCCTTCACGCTCCTTTTTCTTCCTTTCTTTGTCCTCATTCCCTGCCACATTTCTCATAATTTCAGTGTGAAGGATATACCTGTTTGCTCTGACAAATAGATCGGCCAGGGACGTTGGGGGGTCTAAAGAAAGTGACTCTTGGAGAGAGGCGAGGCGCATCCCTTGGAGCATAGTAGACACTGCAACTTAGGCCGGCAAGTCGGGGACTTCAAGGGTGGTATTATGAAACCTATCCACAAATTGACGTAAAGATTCCTTATTCCCTTGTTGTATGCTGAGAAAATATGTGGCATCCTGTTTCCTTCGACTGTTAATCACAAAAGCTTTAGTAAATTCTGTCCTAAGATGCCCAAATGAGGAAATGGAGGCTTCTGGAAGGCTGTTAAACCATGTTTGAGCATGTCCTGATAGTGTTAAGGAAAATGCTCAGCACATTATATCATTGTCCCATCCATGCAATATCATCAGTGACTCATAATTCTGAACATGATCATATGGGTCGTCTTTCCTTGAGTAGAGGGTGATTTGTGGCTTTTTGAATTTTTGAGGCAGTGGTCTCTCCAATATATCGGTCGTAAAAGGACATTTTCTTCGTTGATGCTCTTCTGTTGCAGGGATTAACTTTTTCCGTTCAAGCACTTCTTCTACTACTCTTTTCATATCATCCCTCATAGTGGCTGTTATCTGATTGTCATGTCTTGTTGGCGTACTGGCCACTGTTTCATGATACCTCCGTCTTTGAGGGCTTCTGGTTTTGTTTTCCATTCTTGGATTTTCATTTTTTCGGGGTACAGAATGAGGGTTCTTTCTTGGTGGTGGCGATCTAGGCCTACCCTTCCGTCGAGGCGTAGGTCGAGAATGAGAATCGGGAGTAGCTTCTTGGTAGGAATCGGCCCCCACCTTGGGCTGAGGTTCTGGGGGTGGCATAAACTTTTTCAAAGTATCGGGCAACGTCCCTATCGGCATCATACCTTGGAGGATACCATCCATGTCTCGAAGTGCTTGCATGCCCTCAACGTGTTGTTGTCTCAATGCTTCATACTCCTCCCACAGGACTGTGCGTGGTGGCTGTCGTGAAGTCCCGGCTTGGTCAGTAGGCGGCGGCCTTGAGCCGATAAGTAGTGGTGGTGGGACTGTTTGGTTCCCCACCTGCGTGCTAGGGGAAATGGGGCGGTCACCTCCTTCTGGTTGAGCATTATGTGGGGGAGGAGGTGCTCCCTGTTGCTGAGTGAGAGTTCGTTCGTGTCCACGGGTGTTTGCCATTCTTGAGTTGACTTTTTGTCTTGCGGTTCCCACAGACGGCGCCAATTGTTGTTACCAAAATACAACAATCTATTTTCTTTTTATTGTGGACAGACGCAAGAGTCTCGGGAGTCGTGTCTTCACTGATGAGAATCTTGACAGGCGATTGGATCTGTCAGAGTTCCAAGTCTAATAATCCGACAGTGCTGATGGTCTGATAGGCTAATGATCTTGTGGGCTGATGATCTTGGGGACAGGTGATCTGGTGGCCTCAAGATGATCTGGTGGCCTCGGGGTGACGAGAGGCCTCGGAGTGACGGGAGGCCTAGAAGTGACGAGAGGCCTCGGAGTGACGGGAGGCCTAGAAATGACGAGAGGCCTCGGAGTGACAAGAGGCCTCGGAGTGACGAGAGGCCTTAGAGTGACGGGAGGCCTCAAAGTGATGAGAGGCCTCGGAGTGACGAGAGGCCTCAAAGTGACGAGAGGCCTTGGAGTGACGAGAGGCCTTAGAGTGACGTGAGGCCTCGGAGTGACGAAAGGCCTTAGAGTGACGAGAGGCCTTGCTGATGACGAGAGGTCTTGATGGTGACGAGAGGCCTCGGAGTGACGGGAGGCCTAGAAGTGAAGAGAGGCCTCAGAGTGACGGGAGGCCTAGAAGTGACGAGAGGCCTTGGAGTGACGAGAGGCCTTAGAAGTGACGAGAGACCTCGATGATGACGAGAGGCCTTAGAAGTGACGAGAGACCTCGATGATGACGAGAGACTTACAAAACGAGAGCACCGTTAGGGCGCGGGTGAGGGTCCCCGCGCAAACCCTCCGATGCTTAAATTAGATCTCGAGAGAAAATACAAAATTGTACTTCAATTTCTCAAAATAGCGTACCTTGTGATGAAGGCATGATCTCGTATTTATAGCAGAGGAGAGAGAGAAGATGTGCGAGAATCTCGCGGCCCATTTTGATAATTTCGCAGCCCATCCGAGAGAGAAAAGAGGAGAGACTGGCCCAAGCCCACTCGACCATGATCGGGTGGGGGGTCACTCGGTTTAGGGTCATGACCGAGTGGGGGGCCACCCGATCATGCATTCTTCTCTCATTTTCCTTGGCTCGATTTTGAGTGGTTCCCATACCTCAACTTCATACCCGATTTTCATGATGATTGAACTCGAATATCTCGAAACTCAAAACATAAAAGTTGTAGATAATTCTCTTGGTTTTCCATAGAACTTTGAATCAGGTCAATCGGAGCTCGTATGAGAAAGTTATGGCCAAAAAACTAAAGCCGTGTCATACCCACTCGGCATAACCGAGTGGGTCATAAATAACAAGTGGCCACTCGGTCATGACCGAGTGGGGGCCACTCGATCATATCTTCTTTTTCCCGACCGAGTGGGGGGCCACTCGGTTATGCCTTCTTTTGCCTTTTGACTTGGTTCGAGTCCATCTTCCTTCAATACTTGACTCTGAGCCTTCATAATGTAGGTACATCAACTTCATACCCGATTTACCCCTTTATTAAGCCCGAATCTATCAAAATTCAAAACATGAAAGTTGTAGATAATTATCTTATATTTCCATAGGACTTTGTATCATCACAATCGGAGCTCGTATGAGAAATTTATGGCCAAAAAACTAAAGTAGTGTCATACCCACTCGGCATAACCGAGTGGGCCCTCCCCACTTGGTCTCGGCTTGACCTCTTGCTCCTTCGGCTTATTTCCTCAATCTCCTACAACCCGTTGGGCCTTTGGGCTTCATGTCCACGTCTCACAACTTTTTTAGGTCTTGTAATTCTCCAAGTTTGGAAGGCATATCAAAAGTAAATCCAAGATTTCTAGAATTTTAGTTGTTGAAAGCCTTTAGGGGTTTGTACCACCCCCATTCCCTTCGGAATGATGCCAAACCCAACTTGGGGACTAGATTCTTAGAGGCACATGTTTATTTATAGATTTCTCGGGTGTGGATCGGTTAGTGCTATCGAGCAGTGGGGCAGGGGTTGACTGCTTGGTGATGTTATAGTAGACTATTGTACGACCCTGAAATAGACCGTCGGGTGGACACTCTTAGTCACTAACTGTTGACCAGTGCTAGACACTACTGACTAGCTTTGTCATTATGTGATTTACTGCATGAGTGGATATGTTGTATTACCGTTCATTGTTTGATATGCACATGGGTACAGGATGCATCCTGGGGTATTCATTTATTGAGTATGCTTGGACACGAATATTCTAGCATGGTTAGATTGCATCTGGCACGTGCATATGCATCAAGTGTGGTTTACTATATGGGCAGAGCATGGCCTGATGCCTGGATGTATGGGAGCCAGTATATCACGTTGATGCTCACTACGCCATTTGCATTTTTATGTGCATTGCATGGTTACTATATGTTCAGCAGTCTCGGACGGAAGGACCGTTCCTAGGGAGCCTACGGCTCGACTATTCTACGTCTCAGGTGTCGAGAGGACTGACACTAGCACTCGAGTGGCGGGAGCATCGACCCAGGACAATGCACACAGGTTTGTTGAAGGGATATGTTGCCTTCCGGGGCAGCGATAGGTTGGTATGGGACTTGGGTGCCGTGTGTCTTGTGTGGGCTCCAATGATTGATACTTGCTTTTATTTACGCTTTTATACTGTGTTAGGCGTCTCATGCCTTGTGTGTGCTTGGGGATTAGTGTTCTGAGGAGAGAGTTTACTGGATATGTTTTGCCTACAGCCTTCCTTTCTTTATGCTTGCTGAGTCTCTAGACTCACTTTGCTTTCCATCATTCCAAGTAGTGGCAGCGTGCGTCAAGGGCAAGAAAAATAGCATCTAGCGGCAGAGTCAGTATGGTGTACAGGTAGTTTCATTAGTTCCCGTCATCCCTTGTCAACCTTAGTTGACTCTAATGTTTGAGAGGGATTTACTCTATTATTTTTTACTGTGCCAGGTCATTCCTCGTGTCTCATGTATGTCAGAATAGGAGTCTGTATGCATTTATTAATCATGTGATCGCTGTGCTAGCAGAGTACTCATAGTGCATGCATGTGTATACTTAGTTTCCGCCGTTTTAATTCTTGTGTATGCGTGCCAGGGTAGTTCCTGTCTTGTGTTTCATTCTTTCTCCTTCTGTAGGCACTCCCATTTAGGTAGTTCAGGTGGTTGGGATATCCCGGCTGGGGTGCTTACAGAACTGCTCACCTTTGACAAAATTTAGGGTACCTCGAAAAATGCGTACTGCCTCAATTTGCGTGACTAACCTCGATTTTTGTGTTAACCTCAAAATTTGCACAAATCACTTCACCTTAAACCTAAAAGCAGCCTAACCAACATATAATCATCAAAACCTATTTTTCTCATAATTTCTTCATTTTTCTCCATTTTCCTCTCTAAAATTCCAAATAAATATCTCCCGAACTATTTTCTCCAATCTTTCTTCACAACAAATCATAATAACCTAAGAACTTCAAGAGAAAATTACTGAACTTACCTAGATGCCTTATTTTCATGCAAAACGAGGCTGGTAGATGCAAAAATCTAGAAAATAGAAAGGACAACTCCAAAATTTTTTGCACACACCTCAAGATCTTGAATTTCTAGGAATTTACTAATTTTTTCCAAAATTTTTCTCCCCAGACACACCCTCATGCGCCACCCAACAACCAGCCACGCACCTTTTCTCGTGACTGCTGTTGGGCACATGTTCCACACGCGTTGGTTGTCTTCAACCTCCAGCTTCCAGCGAGTTGCATCCGCTTCTAGTTTTTTCACGATTTCTCCCTCGTCTAAACTTCGTTTTGTCCATTGTTTGGACCTATGACTTCCTCTTTTTTACCCTTTACCAGATAATAACTTAAAATCCCTCAAACGAAGTCATTTTTTGACTGCTCAAGCTTGATTTTCTATGAAACTCATTTTTCCGACGAGGCTTCGGATCTCCCTCATCTCTTAACCAAAATGGCTCAAATTTTCCAGAACTGCTCCTCTGGACATGGTGAACAAAAGCCTCTTATCCGATTCTCCCAATTTATCCCTGAATTCATAGATTTAAGAAAAAAAAATTTCCTCTTCTCGGCCATCTCTATTTATAGACAACCCCTAGCTTCCAAACACTCAAGGCTGCTTAAACTAACCCCTCAGAGGCTTCTACCACCCATGGATCGACCTAATTGCTTCAAAAACTGACTGCAATCATGACTTGCAGAGCTTCCAAAAATCGACCAAGAACTTGGTCGAAAATCTTCAAAATCCAACCATCCTCGTGATGTGTGTCGACCCAGACCCGACCCTGATGTATACCCAACCCATTTTGCTCCAGTTCCCAATGGTCGATAGGCACTAGTCGGCTACCGGCAGTTGCTGGTCGTCCATGGCAGATTTGGTTCCTTTTTCAAGTTTGGAGAACTACACTTTTGCCCCACTTATTTTGTCTCTTATGCTTTGGCCCATTTTCACAAAGCCCCTGAACTTTCCATAATTACCATTGAGACCCTAAATTCCTAAAACTTCCATTTCCCCCCTGAAGATTTCGAAAATTCGTTACCTCAACCTCCTTCCGGCGAATTCGAAAAACTGCACTTAGGCCCAAATCTTTGTTTGGTCGCAAACCTTTTTGTTTCTTCCAAAAACCACTGAAGGCTTACTCTACATACCAAATATGAACTTCCTCGGGGTTACCACTGAAGGCTTCCATAATTTCTTCCTCAGGGCTGTATATTTGGTTGTACCAAAAATCGTTTCCAATCCAATTTCTTTTAATGCCATATATCATACCTCAAAATACTTGACACTTCCATATCATTTTCTTTAGGGATCTCAGCTCCAGGGAACTCCCTACAGTTGATTCGGTCAATTTATCGGGCTATTTTGATACCTATTTTCCCTCGAATCCATTTTTTTAATAAAATACTTATTTTCCAATTAACCCAAATTTCTCGAGTATTACAGGCTACCTTCAGAAAGTTCAAGATCTAGTGCGCACCTTCGAAAAATGCAAGGTGAATCAGGTGTCAAGGGACCAGAACTCTCACGTCAATGCTCTAGCTCGCCTAACATCAACCCGAGATGCAGACTTCCTGGGAGCCATCCTAGTAGAGTTCTTCACTGCACCAAGCATGGGGGGACAAGGTGGAGTGTTGTTAACTATCTATAGGAGGGAAATTTGTCAGGCGATAAGATGGAGGCACGTCGTATGCAAGCTCGGGCAGGCAGATACTGTCTTCATGATGATATGCTTTACAAAAAAGGGTTCACAGTCCCGTTGTTGAGGTTAATCGATGCTCCTGATTACTAGTCAGTTCTCAAGGAAATCCACGCAGGTCATTGTGGCAATCACGCTAGGGGACTGTCTTTTGCTAAAATACACTTTGGCAGGGATTCTATTAGCCTACCATGAAGCTGAAGGACCATCCACGAGGATCAAAGTATGCAACGGAAGCGATTTAAGCATAACAACTATCCTCGTAAAGATTAAAATCTAGGAAACTTACTTTTCCTACTGATTACCGGACGGAATGGAGCGGGAGGAGGAGGAGGGGCGGCAGCTTCTTCGCGTGGTGGAGATGACGGCTGTCCTGCAATCCTTCGGGTCCTTCGCATCAGATCTCTTGATCTTCCAAGGTATGACTCAAAACTCGTGGCCTCTCTTGGTGACGAAGAGAAAAAACGACTTGGGTTGGAAAAACAAAACAAAGAGAGAATATATATAGGGAGAACCCTAGGGTTAAAACCCTAGTGGGCCAAACCCTAATGGGCCAAGTCCAATTAATTAATTTTCTAATTGGGTTAGAGTACTCGTCCACGTAGTAGCAGTGATAGACTAGCTCCATGATAATCAGTACTTTGTCATTAGCTTCTATCACAGGTCCACTCTACGCATTCCAAATGCGCTTATACAATTAGAGTAAACGGACTGTTTATTGGCTATAGAAAGCCATCCTCCATTAGGATCTATTGCACAATGATCTTATCATGATAGAATGCCCAGTTCTATCAAAAGATCAAGAGTAATATTTTTCTTGCTTATTAAGTACCCATGATTCATGCCTAACTGTGAAGAACGACCCATCACATGAATCACTTACTTAATAGCATGGACACTTATCTAACAATTAAATGCAAATAATATATGTGCAATAAACTGACTAAAAGAAACATCATTACCATAAATTAAATAAAACGTGTCTTTAGGGCATACATTTCCAACAGAAGGATGACGCCATGAATCTAGTGAAGATGTGTGACACATGCTAGAGGTTTGCAAAAGTACCATGAGCTCTACCCACCTATTTGCAGTAGATGAGCAGCCCATGACCCTTCGCCATATGGGGCATGGATATAATCAGGTTACTCCCTACAGCTCGCTGTAGGTGTAGGCATGCTATAGTGGCGGTTAATTACTTCACCAAATGGGTGGAGGCGAAAGAGCTCACGAAAATATCCATAACAAAGGTAGAGAAGTTTTTCTGGAGTAATATTATTTGCAAATTCAGAGTTCCCCAGAAGATAGTTACTGACAATGGGACCCAATTCAGCAGCGAGCAATTTGTCAAGTTCTGCAGCTCGTTGGGGATAGTGAAGAGTTTCATAGCCGCGGACCACCCCCAGGCTAATGGGTTGGTCGAGGCTGTGAATAAAATAATTAAGAAAATATTGAAAAGCAAGCTGGAGGCCAAGAAGGGAGACTGGGTGGATGAGCTACAAAAGGTACACTGGGCTTATAGGACCATAGCTCGGACCACCACAGGAGAAACTCCCTTCTCTATGGTTTATGGGTTTGAGGCCATAATCTCGACGGAATATGAGGTGACCAGTCAGGGAAGAGCCACCTTCGACCTAGAGAACAACGACCAGCTACTAGTAACAAACTTTGACTTACTCGAGAAGGCAAGGGAGCTAGCTCGCATAAGGATGGCAACCTATCAACAACAAGTCGCAAGGTATTACAATAGAAAGGTCCGAGTTCGGTGCTATAACATCTGTGATCTTGTGTTGCTCCTTGTTCTTCCTAGAGCTCGCAAGACCAGCAGCAGGACACTAGGCCCGAACTGGGAAGGCCCCTATATTATCAAAGAAATTTTGGGGAATGGTGTGTATCATCTGACTAGCATGAATGGAGCCGAAGTCCCACGAGCTTGGAATGTGGAGCACCTTAAACCATATTTTCGATAAGTGACACTCTTTCTCTGTGTAATTTTAGTTATCGATTGATGTTTTGTTTACTTTGACATTACTCCTTTAATAAATGGAATTCTTGATTATTGCTGCCAAACCTTATTATGCCCATTTTTTGTTAAAATAAGAGGCAGGAGATAAGACCAATTCAAGGTTAAAAGGCTATGGTTTGTGGGCTGGAGCCCATTCAACTTGGCCTATGTGTCATGGTCTGTGGCTTATCTAAGCATCCATCTTAGTCCTCGCCCTAGGACGTGGCTTGTGAGCCAAGACCCATTCATCTTGATTGTAGTGTCATGGTTTGGCGCTTACTAAGCAACAATTTCGGCTAAAAACTTGTAAGTTATGGCTCACTACCTGGGGTCCTCTCATCTTAATCATGAAGTCATGGCTTGCAACTAGCCTGGGTGTTCATCTTAACCTCGCTAAACCCTTAAAAGTCATGGTATGCTAGCTGAGATCGAACTGTAATCTATCTGGATATATAACTTGACAGGGGAATGAAATCCGATCTAATGTCAAGTTGTGGCGTGTTAGCTGAGGTTTGTCTTTGGTTGGTTAAATGTTCCCACTCACAGCCTACTGGACACGTAGCTCAACCTTATTAGTTGTTGCTAGCATACTATCTAAGATTGTTCAGCTTTAAAGCTTACCAATTACAAGCTATGATGTCTCTAAGCTAATCAAAGCTAAAACTTAGGCGTGAGACAATATTATGCATGCTTGTCGTGTTGAATTTTTAGCTCGCAGAAAAGGTCAGAATAACAGAAGTTCATTAAACAAAATATTCAGGTACCAATACAAGGAAGAGAAATAAAGAGAATTAAATTTGAAGCCCTAGCAGTCTAGAGAGTATCAACTCAGAGGAACTACGTCTTGGGGAGCCGGATCTTCTGCGATTTCAGGAGGAAGGTCGGCCCCGATCTAATTAGGCATGAATGAAGTTGGGATAGCCTCTTTATTTGTGGCCTCAACAGCAATCTTCCTCGACCACCTCTTCACCAAAGAAGGAAAATTCTAGTTTTGGATGCTCTTCCCACAAGGTGAAGAGAAATTGGCTTCAGGTCTCGGACTTGACTTCCTCGCGCTCCTTGGCGACTCAGGCTTTAGCTTTGGCCTTTATTTGCATAACCTCTACTTTGATTTGTTAGCCCTCCTGTCTTGCTGCCTCCGCCTCCTTTGACGCAATGTCAGCTCGCTACCGGGCCAACTCAAGCTCGCCTCATGTTTTGCTCAACTCTACTTCAGCTTTGTTGAGATTCAAAGTGGCAGAGGACAGGCCCATTTCGTAAGCTTCTTTCTCACGGGCTAGCTCGTCCTTAGCCTCCCTCTTGGCCCTCTCAGCCTCCCTCACCCGATCTTCCAAGCCTTGGGTGATATTCTAAGCCCTCTGGGATTCAATGGTCAAGAAGGCCAGGATATCTTCCAGCTTCTTCTTGTCCTCCCTAAGAACCTTTGTTACAGCCTCGAGTTGTTCTTTATCCTTGGAAAATCGGGCAATCTCCTCCCTCTGTTTCAAGGCTCCCAGGGAAGCCTGTAAAGCATGAAACGTTAGTACATGAGAGAAAGATAAGCAATATTGACGAAGTTAAATGAAGGAACTTACCAAGAGACTGTGGCAGGCAATGAAGATGGAGAGTTGTTCACCTTTTAGCTGCTCCCTCTCCAGGATTTTGGCAAAGGTGCTTAGGATCTTGTCTAGGTCGTCGAGAAGGGCATCGAAGTACGCCCCCCTAGGAATGGCCTCAGGAGCAGCTTTGTCAGACGAGGCTGCCACCTTCTTTCTTTTTTCTTATTGACTTGGCTGAGAGAGGGAGGTAGGCTTTCTTTTTCTCTTGGCTATAGAAGAAGCTCGGACCACCTCCCAAGCTACAGATTTCCCATGCTTAGTTGTAGCTGCGGTCGCCTCATGCTGCGAGGTAGAGGCAAGCTGCGTGTCAGGGACTGGCTCTAGCAAAGATACGGCTGTTGTCATGGGGTCGGGGCTAAGCAGAACGGCGACGTCGCGATTCTCACTAGCTACCTCTGAATGAGGTTTTGATCTTCGAACATTGATAAGAAAAGAGGATGAAGAAACTGCCGTAGGCGTGGTCGCAAATTGACCAAGCTTCCAGAGTTTGAGCTTCACCATCTTTGATGTCTCTGGCACGAACTCAACCCCCAAATCCCGACGAGGTCCACCTCCCTCAACGGGGCTTCTACTGAAGTCGACCACGTTAAAAATGGACTTTATCTCTCTTTGGGCCGAGCTCCGATTTCCTTCTCCCTGATGGATTTGCATTAAGGGAAAGAGCAAGCTGATATTTGCAGAGCAGGAGGTCGGTGAGCTCGAAGTCGTTCGCATCAGTCTTAACTTCTGAAGCAACTTGAAGCCCCTTTGCCCCAGAAATAGTCAACTTAATTTCATACTAGCGACGTCTGCAAGGTAGAGGAGAGATTTTAAAAAGAAATAATAACAAGAAATTATTATTACAAGTGTGAGCTGAAGATTCACTTACTCGATACGAGGACAAAGCCGAAGTTGCTAAGACTATGAAGGGAGATATGGGAGATATAAAACCAATGAGTTTTATAGTCTTCAATATTTGACTTACACTTGGCTTTGTCCTGAAGCAAGAGCTTCTTATAATCAGAAGAACGAGCTGCCATATAATACAGCCCGCCCTTGGTACCCTTGAAAGAATAGAGGTACCTAAGGATTTTGGGTGATAGAGGAGGAAGGTCATTCTTTTTGAAAAGTATGGCTAGGGAGGTGAGTTGGACATAAGAGTTTGGAGTTAGCAAGAAAGTCATAAGTTTTAGATTGTTAAGGATATCTGTGAGGTATGGTTGAACTAGAAACCTAAGTCCGAACTCTAGGTGTTGGGGGCTAACGACTATGAATCCTAGGGGGGGAAAGGTCGAATGATCACCAGGAGAAGGCACGCGGCTGCTGCAAGGCAGATGGTACTCTGAAGCGTACGAACGGAGGTCACTAATCATCAGCTTTGAAGGGTATCACTTGAATACCTCACGAGTTGTACATTCTTCGGCAGCTCGTTGGGTTAATGCAAGGTCATTGCATTTAGGTACTCCTTCTGTAACCTCGGCACCATGGGAGGTCGCATCCTGCACAATCCGTGCCCAGGCCCCTCTGTTGTGCTTCGAAGAGCTAAAGGTATCGTTGTCTTCTACCCTGTGGTTGCGGTGCTTCTGACCTGATGTGGACATCTACGATGGAAAAAGACAGAGAAAAAGAGTCAAGTCATGGAGATCAGACCAATCCTCACGGACCAAAGTTCTGAAAGGCATCTCCTATCTATCAAATCACAAGCTTCACAATAGGGTACTACCTAACACATGGGAGCTAAGTCTACAAGCCTACTAGCCCTCTAAAACAAATGGATGTTAATCCTATAGTCAGCAAGCTCAAAGGCTAGACAACACATCACTTGACGCCCTAAAGATGCACAACCATCGGCAGAAGGCGAGGCATGGAAGAGGTGTTGATAGAAGGAATGAAAGCAGTAGTAAAGTGAGCTAATAAGTTGTAAGAGACTTACTATTTTAGATTGATTTTTGCAAATTATAAGACCCCCACCTAGGTCCCCATAGAACCAAAGCGGGTGCCCTACTAAAATAGAGACAAATTGAACCTAGATGAACCTGTGATGCATGCAACTGATAGATACCAAAAACCTGATAAAGGAAACTTGTCATCACAGCATGAATATCAAAACCTCAACTTGCTACACAACACTAATCACTAAGCTTACACAGCCCGAGCATGCATAACATACAATACTATCAATCAAGCCATATCAACACAAAAATCCATACAGACCCAAAAGAAAAATAAAAAGAGCACATGTTGGAAGCAACAAAATGCATACAAAGAAACCCCTAGGCTGACAACTACTAGGTCTGCATGGCCCTGTACACCGCCTACCCCGGAAGTCGGGAACCAATAGACTCGCCCATATCTGGGTCCTTACCTTTACCTGGAATGAAGAGAAAACAAGGTGAGTCCAAATGACTCAGCATGCTCATAAAGGAAAGAAATGACGGATACAGAAGGTGCTAAGAGTAAACTTGTATTTGAAGTGCATAACAAATTAAAACTCATGCATAACATGCCATGTAATCTCATAAATGGATATAGATACCAACTGTATAAGTATCAATGCACACATACATGATCTAGGGGCCCAAATAAGAAATGCACTAGCACCCAAGTCCATATCACAAACCTATTGCTGCCTTTAAGGCAAGTGGTATCTGTCACTTGAGTCAAAGCTCACTCGGGTGGGAGCGACCAACACCCGTTGGCATGCATAAGCGTTTAAGACAGAAGCTGGACATGCCGAAACGTCACTGAATAACTTGATTCGGGAAACCCGACACCATATAGCTGTATCTCAAGAATTGGCGACAAGACTATGCAAATGCAACAAATAAGGGGTAGCGTAATAGACCGAACATGATATAAAACCCCCATAAGCCAAGTATCCTGCTAAGTCTCGCTCATCTAGAAAAATCACATGCCCAATGTAATGCTCTTGTCTAACAATAAAACATATAAAATACAGTCATGCTCGTGACCAAGCACCCACTCATGTATAAACCCCCAAATGCATAATTCTAAGTCCTTGCATGCATTTGGAATAATAAAACATGGAAAACTTACATGAGCACATGCACTGCTCTCTCAGCCAATAATACCCATTTCCTTGCAAGCATATAAAATAACATGGGATGAAAGCCACAACTAACCCTTGTCCACTATCACTTATCTTCATTCCACAAGAAATTTGGAGATGAGAGAATCTTTCTATAGCAACCGAAGCAAGACCATCTCAAGCTCTTCCATTAACAGATACCCACATGCAAGTGTCCCAACATTCATCTCCTTCTAAGAATAAACTCTTTGACTAAAAATTATTAAAAAATAAGGGAACAGAGACCACATATGGAAGTTTATGTATACAAAGAATTAGAAGCCATGGAGACTCGGCCATAAACAGGGTTTCGTCCAAATAGCACAATTAAGAGCCTCACCATGGAAATAGAATCTCAGCAATATATATATATATATATATAATTCACCCTTCTGCCACTTAACTCAAAGTATACCCATGCAACTCAGCCATGTATATACGTATATATGTATATTCATAATAGAGAACCAGCTCACTCACCCGTGCAAGCTAAATTAGAGAACCTCAAAGGAATCAAGGGAAGTAAAAAAAAGAAGGAAGGAAGAGCCTGTTCTTCTTCTTCTTCTTCTTCTTCTTCATTGCTCACACCATTTCTCCCAAGTTTAAACATTTATAAATTAATTGACTAAAAAATAAAAACAATAAAAGGAAAATTAATTTTAGCGATCGATTGAATATTTCGTTGCTAAATCATCGACGAATTCTCCAAATTTGTTGCTAAAATTAATTTTGTAATTTTTTTATTTTTTCTTATTTAAACAAATATTAAAGATAATTTGTTATTATTAAAATTTAGTGACGGATACAAAAATCCATCTCCAATTTTTAATAATAACAAAAACAAAATATAATTTTCATTTAATGACGGAATTTATTTTTGGTCGCTAACTAATTTTTAATTTTTCATTTTTAGCGATGGATAATTTCATTCGCTAAAGTTTCTAATTTTTTTAATTTAATTTTTTCTTTTTTAGCAACGGATTTATTCTATCGCTAATGTTTTTAATTTTTATTTTATTTTTTCTTTTTCAGCGTCAGATTTATTCTGTAGCTAACTTTTTTTATTTTAATTTTATTTTTTCTATTTTAGCAACGGATTTATTCTGTCGCTAAAGTTTTTTTTTTTTTTTATTTTAGAAACTAGATTTCTATCGCTAAATTCAAAAAAAAAAACTTAGCGACGGAATAAAGCATCGCAAATCTGTTGTAAAAATTTAGGGACAAATATCCATTGCTAATCTATCACTAATTAGTGATGGATTTTTTTTGGTTGCTAAATAGTGATTTTCTTGTAGTGGTTGTTCAACATATATATAGAGCTGCAAATGATTTATTCAACAAATTAATTACACTGTGAAAGCAATATCCAAATCAAAGCTTCCTTGATCATGTGGCTAGCCCATTCTTCTAATTGGAATTAGAGCCTGTTTGGATCGGCTTAACTTTTTAATCAGCCAAGTTGCTACGTATCGTTCATGTTCACTCAATTGATTTTGATAATCTTCATTAATTGGTTCAGTTTTAGTTATTTTTCTGGCAATTGAAGGTTCACATGTGCAGACCCCAACAAGTGGTAATATATACAAAAGAGATATTTATTTTGTCTTGGGCCCTTGGCTTCAACCACCCAAAAAAATTAATAAGAAAAGACTTTTTATAAACGTCCCCACAAGCTATTCTTTCTAATATTTAAAAGACATTGACCTCGTAATAATAAAATTTTATAATACTCGAAAGACCTTGACTTTGTCTTACACGGCTGCCAGGTTCCAACCAGCAAAGTCTTCTTATTGTATTTATCTTTTCTAACAAGTTATTCAAAGGAGTGCAAATAAATAGGCTAAGGTTGGAGATTTTTCAATCAAAATCTTGCAAATAAATAGGTAAAATAAGAATTTTAAAATTATTAAAAAATTTGATGGGGCGTGGCTTGTGAAGAGTAAATTTATGGATTGTGAATAGAATTTCTCAAAATATAAAAGTCAAGATCTTGGTTAAATCTTAGGAATTTTGTCATTTTAGGATTTTTTTTTTAATTATGCGTTATCACTTGCGTCTCCATCGAACTAGTCCTAGGGTCATCACGAGGGAGGTAAATCAGGAATATGTCTCGGTGATCAGGATTTCTTTTTTGAAATTGCGTGCACTGGCATTTATCAAGGACCGCTCTCAGAATGATACAAATTTTTTGCTTCCCCCAGGAATCGATCTTACATTAGCAACCTTTAGCATGACTTTACAACCCCTTCCTTTACCACCTAGCTGTCTCTGAGGGCCACTTAAGGTAAATTGTATGGAATCCCTTAAACTTTGGGTTGTGCACCAACCCAAAGTTTAAGGGATTCCATACAATTTACCTTAATTTTTTTTTTTTGCCTTATGAACCATCTTAGTTTAAGAATTGGTTTCATGTACAAATAAATTTGTGTATTAGATGAGGATTTACAATTTTGACACTTTTGGTGTAATTTGCAAATCATTTTATTTTTCAAATCTAATCAACCATATTATATTATATTAATGAGACGTTCAAACATATTCAAAGTCCCATAGTTTAAGTATGTTTAATTAGTTGAGAAGCATGTAGGCCTAGTGTAATTTTTGTTGTTCAGTTGTGATTTTCTCTTTAATCTTTTGATTTGAGTATATTATTATTGCATTATAATTTATATGTGTTGGCGTGGGGAACCACCCCACCTTACTTGTCTTGGGTTCGAGGCGAGGCTAGGATAGACCATGCGAACAGAAAGAGAGAAAATACATATATAGATTTGAAAAACCTATTATTAGAGACTAAACCAGGTGCACTTGCAACTGATGTGATAAAAATCACTCACATTGTCCTCTATTTATACACTTTGTTCCATTATTATATAATTAAATAGGAAATTTTAGCCACTTGGGAAATAATTAAAATAAGTCTAGGGTAATGGTGGTGAGAATCTAAGTAATTCAATGCATATTAGGAGTTGAAATCTTTATGTCATCGTATCTTTATTTTCTCTCTGTTTAGGTTTTTGCTTAACCAAGCTATTCAATATTTGTATGTTTTTATTTAATTTAGGTAATGTATCTTTATTTTCTCTGTTTATCACTCAAATTCATTCCTTCAATTTTAAATATTTTTACCTACACAATCATTAATTTAAACTGAACCAAGTATTGGTATTGTATGTTAAATTATATGTATTCTCAAAATTATTATTAACTTAAGATTACTACCCTTGCGCGGTCCCTCGCCTCTCGTACTCTCGATTTTGACAGATGAAGTAAATTGTAGACGGGCGTTTGACCCTTGTTTAGGTCAAGTATCAAACTTGTGATTTACTGATATTAACCCCAGCGTATCACTTACCCGCCACTTGACCTATGTTTTGAGGGTCAAAATTATTATTAACTAATGTATGCAGAGGAGATAGAGAGCCATAGACAGTCTATTATTGCATTAATATAAACAAAATAATCACATAATATAAAAACATTTTTGTCATTTCATATTGTAGGACAAATACTTACCAAGAAGATACTTCCTTTTTTTTTTACCACTAATTATTAAATCTTTTATTTCAAGATTTAACACTCCTATATATAATAATAAACTAAAAGGTTAATAAAAAAATCCAATTAAATAAAGAATGCATCACGAATAATAATTTGACTAATTGTACAACATATCACAGCATATAAATTAATCAGTGATCAACTAATACAATGTTCATTCTTTAATTTGTAGGAAGCAACCAATTAAGGAGGGAGTTCTCGCAAGATTTGATTCCAAGAATGGCCATTGGTACCAGCAAGTAGTTAATTAGAAAGAGCAATATATACTATAATATATACTATGATGACTAGCTTTTAATTAGAAAGAGCACGGATTTATTCCATCGCTCATGTTTTTAATTTTTAATTTTTTTTCTTTGTTTAGCATTGGATTTATTCTGTAGCTAAAGTTTTTTATTTTAATTTTATTTTTTTCTTTTTTAGAGAAGGATTTATTCCATCGCTAAAGTTTTTAATTTTTAATTTACTTTTTTTTCCTTTTTAAGCGACGGAAGAAATTCGTCGCTAAAGTTTTTATTTTTATTTTATTTTTTTATTTTAGAGATCAGATTTCGATAGCTAAATTAAAAAAAAAAAAAAATTTAGCGACGGAATAAAGCATCGCAAATCTATCATAAAAATTTAGAGACAGATATTTGTTGCTAATCTGTCACTAATTAGTGACGGATTTTTTTTCATTGCTAAATAGTGATTTTCCTGTATATTGTTCAACATATATATATATATAGCCGCAAATGATTTATTTAACTAATTAATTACAATGTGAAAGCATCCAAATCAAAGCTTCCTTGATCATGTGGCTAGCCTAACTGGAATTAGAGCCTGTTTGGATTGGCTTAACTTTTTAAACAGCCAAGCTGCTACGTACCGTTCATGTTCACTCAATTGATTTTGGTAATCTTCATTAATTGCTTGCTGTTTCAATCTGATGAATCTTTTTGTATATATAGGTGTATGCATGGATGGTTCAGTTTTAGTTATTTTTCTGACAATTGAAGTCAAGGTCATTTAATACATATTGGATGGATGAAGACTAATGATGGTTCACATGTGCAGACCCAACAAGTGGTAATACAAAACAGATATTTATTTTGTCTTTGCTTCAACCACCCAAAAAAATTAATAAGAAAAGACTTTGGTTTCATCATAAACGACCCCATCCCCACAAGCTATTTTTTCTAATTTATTTTTTCTAACGTTTAAAAGATATTAACTTCGTAATAATAAAATTTTGTAAATCGAACCTTAACTTTATCTTACACGTACGTCTGCCAGATCCCAACCAGCAAAGTCTTCTTATTGTATTTATACTTTCTAACAAGTTGTTCAAAGGAGTGCAAATAAATAGGCTAATTAAGGTTGGAGATTTCAATCAAAATCTTGCATTACTTGAGCCTCCAAATGGCCGAGAGTAAGACAATGGTGAGTTCAAGTTCCAGTGAGGAGGTTCGATTCCTTCATCTGAACCTTCCCACGTTGACTGACGAGAATATCAAAAGCCAAGTGCAACAAACCCATTCAAGTGGTTATTCACTGCTACTTCGCCAACCACTTGTTCGCATTTCTCATATAATCAAGCCTGTCACCCATTTTGTTGATTCAATATTATTGGTAAGCATTTTACAAATTACCACGACAAAGTAGGTAGGTTTCACTTGTAAGATCTACATATAACGTTGATAATTTCTATGTCAGGCTAATAATGTTTTACTGAATTGTTACGCTCTCACTTCTTTGAAGTGGGAGGGAGGGTTATCACTCTCTCAAAATTTTTATTTTGGAGCTAATTAATTCTAATTTTTAGCTCATTGCGAAACTCTCCTTAATGAGAGCAACATTATGTGAGTCAAAATAGTTAAATACTAGCAGAAGTGGTATAATTTAAAAGTTATAACATAAATTTATGCAGGATAACATTTTTCAATGGCCTGCCAGTTCATGCATCTTAACTACTTTGGTTCATATATATAAGATAAATTTTATGACTTTTTATAGTTACATATATGCAGGACAAGAAAGTAGTTGAAAAGGGGGTTGAGTTAGAGAGCTCTAATCTTCTGGAGTTTAATTCAGCGTTATTTGAACTCAAGACATTGGGAAGTTCACTCACCAGAATAACTGACTTGGTACTCCACGCAAGGCTTTTGTTCTTATTTCTCTAACCAAATGTCCATTGTTAGAAATGATATTTCAATAATAAATATACATTTTTAAAGAATTTGACCTACATAAACAAACTAGGTTGGTAATTGCAGTTTCAATTAAATCTGCATGTTATATATATATATATATCCGTGCTTTTACTAATTAACACGGTTATGTTCTTCCTTTTGATCAATACATAATTATCAATTTAATTTACGCACCCATATATAATTGTATGCCTCTTCCTTCACTAAACATATTGGTACTATATATATATATATATTATTATATATATATATATGAATTTAATTAAAAGTAGCGTTATTTGTACAACTACAAGTATACATTTTATCTGCGTCACACAATATATCAGTTTAAAAGCAGTGGTCTTTTCTCTTCAACTTTAACTTTTGGCATAATCAGTTTTTGATATGTTATCAAAGTTTCTGTGACCATGTAATACTATGTTTAATTACTGCTACCCACATTTGTTAATAATTAAATCAAATCAAATTTTTAACACAAGCTACGGACATTGTACTTTGTTCATACTTCGAGTCCAAGGGCAGTCGCTTGCCGGATAATTTTAAATGTTAAATTATTCTTTGAATTTTACCTAATAATTTTTAAGTTTTTTAAATGGCTGCTTTCATGCATGATGTGATCCAAACTCAAATTAGATCCACTTAAATTATTATTTTTATCTTTCATCTAGATATGTGCTATGATAATTGCTCTTTAATTTACACACATGCACTCATTTAAACTACTTTAAATTCTTTAGATTCTCTACACCTCCTACATGTAGTCCACAGTCATCATTTTTTTTAAGTAGTAACTATTGTGCCTACTCGCAGATGGACAATACAGCAGAAAGAGACGAGAAAATGTTTGATCAGATTATTGACCAAATGCCAATCTATATACTTCATTCCGCATCACGCTCATCATGGGATACAAAGGCACTATTCATCATGGAGGATTTAGTTAAAAAATTTGTGGAGTTGTTGGAGTTGTTGCTTCTTGGTCCGAACAAATCATCCATTAATTTAGCCTCATCAATGGCAACCTTGAAGGAAAACCCTGTTTCTATTGCTGGGACTCCTATTGAGAAATTTCAACAACCACTTGATGAGCTTAACAGTCTGATTAAGATCACATTAGAACTAATTCAGTACATCTGTGAATTAACATTATTGTCGGACACAGAGTATAGCAAAGAAGATATTGTCTCAATGGGTGTATATTGGGCAATTTTAAGTGCAGTAGCTGGCTATATTCAAATTAATTTGATCGTAGACAACGGGTGAGTTCTTGTTCCTTTCAGTGTTGAATTCTCACCTACCTATATGTCTCTAGTTTGGATGAACCTAAGAACATAACTTTCTAATTTGAGTACATCATCATCATCTCTTAATCTATTTTTCACTATAAGAAATACTTCATTTTTTTTTTGTTTAAATAATGCTTGTTTTGTTTTACAGGGAAGTGGCTTTAGAACTCTCCCACCTACTTTCCAACCTTAGTCAAATCCTTAACGACCTCAAGCACCACTACACAATTTGCAAACCACAAATAGGTAAGTATATCAACTTTCTTTTATATATATTTTTTAAAATTTTGAATTCATAGTCTTCAGTTTTTCATTTTTTTAGCTACTATCATTAATTTAAATTCAATGAAGTAAGTATATAATGGTACTGTATTTTACACAATATATATTCTCAAAGTTATTATTAATTAATCTCTGTAGAGGAGATGGAGGCTCATATTCAATCCAATGCATTGTTTCACGATATTTTTAAGATTAAAAATGAATTGTCTGATGCTCCTACTGATATCTCGGAGATTATGAAGAGACTCGTATACGCCAAAGATGGTCACCAATCAATAATTGATGGTTCTACTATGTTTGAGGTTATTTCTTTCTCTATTTTTTTTTCTCAATAAGAAAGACAGTTATAATTTTTTATTTTATTTTTACTTTGACTGCGATTATAAGATTTAACACAGAAGCTACAAGCAGGGGCTTTATGGTTTTATGTTTAAAGTCGTAGTTGTAATCAAATCACAAAAAGCCAAAAATTAATCATATCATATAATTGTGAATCTATAAACAACAACAATAATATATCTAGCCTTTATCCTATTACGTGGAGTCGGTTACATGAATTTTAGACTTTCATATATTTCTATCTTTTGTCATATCTTCATTTAGGCCGATACACTTCATATCAAATTTTAATGTCTTTTTCAAAGTCTTTTTGGGTTTGTCTCTACCTTTTTTTTTTTTTTTTTGACTAATTGTTCCATTTTATCAACTCTCATCACAAGAGCATTTCTTGGTCTTCTTCTCACTTAACCAAACCATTTTAATCTAGTATCTCTCATCTTCTTCTCGATTGGAATTACTCCTACCTTATTACGAATAATCTCATTTCTAATTTTATCTTTTCTTGTATGTTCGCACATCCATCTTAGCATCTTCATCTCCGCTACGCTTATCTTTTGCTCATGCTGATATTTGACTGTCCAACATTCTAAGTCATACAATAAAACTGGTTTTATAGCTATTATATAGAATTTTCCTTTCAGTTTTAATGGGATTTTACCATCATGTAACACCCCCGATGCATTTCTCCATTTTAACCATCTTGCCTTAATTCTATGGATGACATCCTCGTGAATTTCTCAATCTTTTTTAATCACTGATCCCAAATATCGGAAATGGTCTTTTCTTTGTATGATTTGGTCTTCCAATTTTATTATAACGTCCTCCACTCTTGCATTTTTACTAAAATTACATTTCATATATTCTGTTTTCCTTCTATTTAATTTAAATCGCTTAGATTCTAAATTGTTTATCCACAATTCAAGCTTAGTGTTCACTCCCTCTTTTGTTTCATCCACCAACACTATATCATCTTCAAATAGCATACACCATGGCACCTTTTTCTAGATGTGTTTAGTGAGTTCATCCATTACTAAAACAAATAAGTATGGACTTAGTGCAGAACATTGACGCAGTCCCATTGTAATTTTAAATGGTTCAGTATCCCCTCCGCATATTCTAACCTTTATCTCTACATCGTGATACATGTTCTTAAGGGTTTGTATATAGGCTATTTGGATTCTTTTCTTCTCTAAAACTTTCTATATATAATACTTCTCTAGGGACCCTATCATAGGCATTTTCTAGATTTATAAACACTATATGCAAGTCATTCTGATGATCCCGATACCTTTTCATGAGGTGCCTCAGTAGGTATATAGTTTCCATTGTTGACCTATTACGCATGAAACCAAACTGATTTTTCAAGAGGTCTATTTCTTTTCTGAGCCTCTACTCTATTACTCTTTCCTAGAGTTTCATGGTATGGCTTATTAAATTAATTCCTCTGTAATTTTCACAGTTTTGAACATCTCTTTTGTTCTTGCATATATGAACCAAAGTACTATTCGTCCACTCATCTGGGATCTTTTTTTATTTAAGTATCACGTTAAATAATTTCGTTAGGTAGGAGATGCCCTCTTCTCCTATGCATTTCATGCTTCTATTGGTATATTATCTGATCCCACCACCTTATAATTTTTCATCTTTTTTAATACTTGCCTTATTTCTTTTGAACTTATGCATCGATAAAATGTATAACTCATGTTCTCTTTGGAGTTACTAAGATGTCCCAACCTAACTCTTGTGTCCCCACCATCATTGAATAATTTTGTAAATCTATAGTGTTAATTAAAAATGAAGTGCACGTAATTTATCTCCTTTTGAAAGATATTTAGTCAACATTTGTATTAATTGGAGATTTTAAGACTTCAACTAATGTAATTAATTTTGGAAACAACTTATCCTCTTTGTTGACTACCCTTAACATTTTTAATTTTGTGTGCAAACAGGTTGACATTGAGGTTCTACAGGGAAAAACTGTCTTGCTGCTTATTTCAGATCTAGATATATCTACTGAAGACATTTCAAAACTTTTAAGAATTTATGAGGAAATAAAAGCAGAAAATTATTACAAGATTGTTTGGATTCCATTTGTGTTAAAATGGACACGAGCTGAGGAAGAAATTCGAAAATTTAAAATCCAACATGCCATGGTACACAGTTTGCTACGATTCACCAATTGTAAGTCTCTGGTACTTCAAAGGACGTTGGATCTATAAAAAGCATTCGGTTGTTCTGATTAATCCACAGGGTGGAGTGGAAGATTATCCAGCTTCCATAGATGAAATAAGGATCAAGACGTTTTCATATTCAATGGAGCTTGAAGGGACGTTAAAGCACTTTTCTTCTAAAAGAATTGAAATTGGTTAGTAACATTATTATACGTGTACAGACACCTTATTCAGATTACTGAAACGTAGTAGGTTACGGAAATCATTCTTGTTTACTAAAATCTTTTATTTTTCTTCTAACATATAGGTTTAAGGACATAGGTCAGATTGCTTCATGCATTCATATTTACATTCATATATGATTTGCCTAACATAAAAAAGTATATAACTATATATTAATTCTATAAGTTGCATAAAGTAAAGGGAATCCCTGACTGCTCAACTAGAAAAAGGTATTATTTCAAATATTGACAGATTTTATGAGATAATTCTTATGACATTGCAGATTTTGATGTGACTCATATGTTGTTTTCTTGTAGGTCGATTTTATGCAGCTGCTCCCCCAATTCTTCCAGGACTGTATATGAATGAATCAGTTGAAGGCCATAAAGAACGAAGTCCAAAGGCTATTGTCCAATTAAGCAATCCATCGAGTGGGTTCCAAGGTTTACTTTCCAAGCATAAAAGAGGTACTTATCATAATCATATTCTTGTAACTTCAAAATGTAATGTTTTGAATTCATCCAATTAAATCTGCAACAATCTAAGACCATGTTCAATCTTTTCCAGGAAATGAGAAAGGAGGGAGTTCCCAAAAAAATTGATTCTATTGATGACCATTGGAATTGCAGCAGCGAGTTAGAAAATACAAGGCTATAATAGTTATCATTGTGTTTGTTTCTATGGCTCATAAGACTATAATCGCTATTGACTAAGAATTTTATGTTACTATATGTTGTTTAAGAATGTTATTGCTTTCTTGTTTTGAATAAAAGATTGTTTCTATAATGGTTATTGATTTCTTGTTTTGAAATGTTTATATGTTTTGATTTTGCAGCAAAATGTTTTCAATCAGGAAGTAGCTGAGAGAAATATTAATAAAACCCTAAGAAAATAAGATATTGATAAAATTATTCTTGGGCCTTATCTTAATATCTTAAGCATTTGGGATAATAGTTTCTTAATATGGTATAAGAGTTTTTTTTTTTAAACCACTGAGCCAAAAGTTTTATTCTTTCCACCCCTACTTGCTTTTTTTTTTTAAACAAAAGGTATAGTAAATTCACTACAAAAAAAATAATTTTTTGCGGCAATTTTTTTGCGGCAGTTTAGAAAACCGCCACAAAAAACGTTTTTTGCGGCGATTTTTTTTACATTTTGTGGTAGTTTTCAAAAATCGTCACAAAATTCACTAAAACATTTAATTTTGCGGCGGTTTTTGAAAACAGCCACTAAATTAACAAAATAATTAAAAAATTAAATTAAATTTTGCGGCAGTTTCTTAGAAATCGTCGCTAAATTAAAAAATAATTAAATAACATTTGCTGCGGTTTTTCAGAAACCACCGTTAAATACAAAAATAATTAAATAATTTAAAATTAAAATTAAATCAATATTCACGGCGGTTTTCAAAAATAAAAATATTTGCAGCAGTTTTTAAAATTAAAAATATTTGCAGCAGTTTTTAAAAATCGTCGCTAAATTCAAAGAATAATTAAATAATTTAATATTAAAATAAAATTAACATTTGTCTTAAATTCATTAAAAAATTAAAAATTCCTTAAGAAAATAATTAAAAATTAAATTAATCAAATATAAAATCTTAAAAATAAATTTAAAATTTAATTTAAATTAATCACAAAATTCATTAAAAATTTAATTTAAAAAATAAAAAGAAATTTAACAAAATTTTTAAAAAATATATAAAATCTTATTTTTTTAATGAATTAATTTGTTTAATTTAACTCAATTAATTTATTTTTAATTTATTCCTTTATTATTTTAAAAAATAATGAATTAATTAATGTTTTTTAATTTATATTAAAATATATAAAATATAATTCTGTAAAATAATGATTGTTTTAGTATATAAATTATATGTGCGCACATAATACAAGGGGGCTTTGCAGATCAAGCGGTTCGCGCATGCACGCGTGCTGGGGAGGTCTGAGGATCGAAACTTGGGGAGGGGAAGGGGGCTGGAATTAATTTTCCAGCAGCAACGCCACGTGGCGTGCAGCCAGGCGGCCACGTGGTGCGTGCGCATGGAGGGCTGGGGCGCGCGCGCGGTCGAGCCTGCTGAAATTTAAAAATTAATTTTTTAATTTTAGCGGCGGTTTTGAAACGGCCGCTAAAATTAAAAAAATTAAATTTTTTTTTGCGGCGGTTTTGAAACCTCCGCTAAAATTAAAATTTTATCTTTTTATTTTTTTGCTAAAATTAAAAAATTAAAAAATTAAAAATATATATTTTTTAATTTTAGCGGTGTTTTGAAACCGCCGCTAAATATTTTAAAAACTGTCGCTAAATCACATATTTAGCGGCAATATTTAAACCGCAGCAAAAAATGTTACTTAGCAGCAGTTATTCCAGTGGTTGCTGAAAACCGCTGCTAAATGCTCCGCGACGGCTAGTTTAGCAGCGGTTTTCAAAACCGCCGCGAAATTACTTAGCGTTAAAACCCTCCGCTAAATGCAAAAAAAACTGCTGCTAAAAGTCATTTTTTTTGTAGTGATTTATACTTGATCTCTGCATTAAGCTAAAATGACTTTTCTGTAAAGGAGCATGTCAAGTGAGGCATAAAAGGCAAATATCGACTAGTTAGTTGTTATCATCTTAAGATAATAAGATTAAGTAAAGATTAATCAACGGTCATCATCTTATAAGAATTTTATAAACTGAATTTTAGTGTGAATTGTAATACTCTTTAGTATTTCTAAAATCGATCTAGTAGTTAGTTGTTTTTAATGTAAGACTATCTTGAACAAGTTGTAATTAGAAAAACAAAATAGTAATACAAACTTTAGTGATTTACACTGATAACTAAAGAAAAATTCCTACTTTTTCTTTCTCGTAAGTCTAGCTTTGTAAACAAAATAGTAATGCAAGACTCTCTTACACTAATACAAACGTTGTCTTGTGTATATCATCTGGGTGCATGCGAATCTAATAGTATCTTGCCCGTAAGTCCATCTTTGTAAAGATGGTAAACCCTGCTAATTCGTCTAACATGTCATCAATTGGAAATCTATCATTCATAGTGGCTTTATTGAGCTCTCGATAGTATGTGCAAAAGCGCCATGTCCCATCCTTTTCCTTGACCAGCAGAACCAATGATGAAAATGGGCTTGTGCTCGGTCACACCAAATTCTTCTCAAGCATCTCTTTCACTTGCTTTTCAATTTTTTCTTTCTGGTGATGAGTACATCGATAAGGGGCAACATTTATAGGCAACCTCTAATTCTGAGAACGTCTTCCAAGCACTCAAGCTTCGAAAGAGAGGATAGGCAACCTCTCAATGAAAGCACCAATGATGGCTGCCCTAGTTCGTTGAAGGTGATTAACACCTAACTATCTCAAGATAGGAGAAGAGAATCGAAAAGTGTAAAGACACTAAGGCAAATTCTGAATAATTTCATTCATATCTCAAAAGAAAGCAAGTCGGGCCTTATATAGTGGCTGGCCATGACTCGTGGGTTGCCCATACATGAATGCTATCATAAAGAGAAAGATATAGATGCTAACATAAAGAGAACATTAAAAGGAAACATTAAGAGCATTTAAAAGGAACATTTAAAGGAAAGGCAAGAGGATGCTTGTTGGTATTCCGTGCAACTATTGGCATTCTATGTATTGGGCTTGACTGTATGGGCCTTCACGGCCTGGGCTGGGGTCTGGTTGTGCATGACTAGCCCATGCACTCGCAACTGGTCTGCTCTCAAGTGGGTTGTGGCCTCAGATGGCCCAGCAGGCTGGTTGTCATTGTTGGACTACTGCAGATTGCTATTAACTGCGCCAAGTATGGGGTTGCAGTCCGAGCCCGGTATGTCATTAGCCTCAAGGGTTGCAACTGTTGGGCACAACACAATATCCACTTTTCCACCACATATTTTGTGGGCTCCACGAGTACTAATCATTTTTCCACCACACATTTTAAGCTCCCTCTCGTGGAAATTGCAAAAAATAACCCCTCCATAAATAGAAAATTCATTTTTTGCCCCATTTTGACAAAAAAATGTTTTTACCCCCTATAAACAAATAGTTGCAAAAAATAGCCACTTTACCACTTTTCATCCCAACCTATGACTTTTCAACTCCCCACTTTAATTAAAAATTAAGACTAAAAATAAAAACAATATATTACCAAACTACCTTCAACACAAAACAAACAAAATGGTTGAATTTCTATTTCACCCCACAGGCAAGCCCGAGAAACCCCTTATAATTATAATAATAAATTTTTAACTATCAAAGTATTATTATTATTTCTCAATACTAATTCTTATTTTTTTAATAATTTAATTACTAGGTGGATCTTGAACCCACGGTGAGTCCCCCATCCCTTTTTTATTATTAAATATATATGTATTGTTAAATATAAATAAAATTAATTACTACTAATAATTAAAATTTTTAAATATATACGTATTATTAAATAAATAATTGAAAAATTGTTATTCAATGATTCTTATATTATTTTTCAATTGTAATAATAATTACAAATCTTAATTATAATAATAAATTTTCAACTATTAAATTATTATTATTTTCAAATAAATACTATTATTTTTTTTAATAATTTAAAAACTAGTTGAGTCTCGAACCCACGCTTGGTTCCCTCCCTTCATTTTTTTATTATTAAATATATATATGTAATAATATTACATATATAATAAATAAAATGGATTAAATAAAAATAATTGAAAAATTGAAAAATATATGTATTATCAAATAATTAAAAAATTGTTATTCAATTTTTATTAAAATAATTTTTTTGATCTTTTTATTTTCTTTTCTTGGCCATGGGATTTTTCCAAGATATCCAATTGATGTACCCGAAAAGATGAAGGCAGATAATAACGGCGACAAGGAAGCAAAAAAAGACCCCTTTGGCTAGACCGAGGGGGGTCATGACGAGTGACCGAGCCAAAGTGGCCAAAGCCACCCGGCATGACCGAGTGGCCTCGGCCACCCGGCATGGTCGAGTGGCCTAAGCCACTCGACGCAAGAGAGTGGCCTGGCCACTCGAGCTGACCGAGTGGCCAAGGCCACTCGTCATGGTCGGGTGGCCTGGGCCACCCGACCACTCGGCATGATCGGGTGGCCAAGGCCACCCGACCACTCTGCAGCCTCCGAGAGGGACCCCTACCCGAGTGGGGGGTCATCCGACATCGCCCGAGACCCTTCGAGGTCCAGCCCATGGGCCCCGAGAATTTCGAAACGGGCCCCGAGATTCCCGCCAAAAATATCGCGAGAACTCCCTCTCTCCTCCACTATAAATACAAGACTCGATTTCCGACTTAAGGTACGCTATTTTGAGCAATTGAAGTACATTTTCGCATTTTCTCTCGAGATCTAACTTAAGCATCGGAGGGTTTGCGCGGGGACCCCCACCCGCGCCCTAACGGTGCTCTCGTTTTGTAGGCCACTCGGTTACAAGGCCACTCGGTCATCAGGCCACTCGGTCACAAGGCCACTCAGTCACCTCAGCCACTCGGTCACCTCGGCCACTCGGTCACCTCAGCCACTCGGTTACAAGGTCACTCGGTCACAAGGCCGCTCGGTCACCTCAGCCACTCGGTCACAAGGCCACTCGGTCACCTCAGCCACTCGGTCACCTTCGGGCCACCTGATCGCTCCGAGGCCTCTCGTCACCTTGAGGCCATCCGATCGCTCCGAGACCTCTCGTCACCTTGAGGTCTCCCGTCACTCCGTGGCTTTCCGTCGCTCCGAGGCCTCTCGTCACCTTCAGGTCACCAGATCACTTTGAGGCCATCAGATCATCAGCCCACAAGATCATCAACCTGTCAGACCACCAGCTTCGTCGGTTTATCAGACCTGAGACTCCATCAAGATCCAACTCCACGCTCAGATTTTTCATCAGCGAGGGCACGACTCCCGAGACTCTTGCGTTCATCCTCAATTAAAATAGATTGTTATATTTTGGCAACAACAATTGGCGCCGTCTGTGGGAAACGCAAGACAAAAAGTCAACTCAAGAATGGCAAACACCCGTGGACACCGACGAACTCTCTCTCAAGGCGTAGAAACGCGCCTACCACCACGAAACACTCAGCAACAGGGAGCACCTCCTCCCCCACATAATGCTCAACCTGAAAGAGACGATCGCTCCATCCCGCAGGTGGGGAACCAAACAGTCCCATCACCACCACTTATCAGCTCAAGGCTACCTCCTACTGATCAAGCTGGGGCTTCACGACAGCCACCACATACGGTACCGTGGGAAGAATACGAAGCACTGAGGCAACAACACGTTGAAGGTATGCAAGCACTTCGAGACATGGCTGGAATCCTCCAAGGCATGATGCCTGTTGGGACGTTACCTGATACTCTGAAAAATTTTATGCCATTCCCCGAACCTCAACCCGAGGTAGAGGCCGATTCCTACCAAGAAGCTACTCCTGATTCTCATTCTCGATCTATGCCTAGACAAGAGGGTAGGCCTAGGTCACCACCTCCAAGGAAGAACCCTCGTTCCGTACCACGAAGAAATGAAAACCCCAAAATGGAAAACAGGACCAGAAGTCCCCAAAGACGAAGGTATCATGAAACAGTGGGCAGTACCCCAACAAGGTATGACAATCAAACAACAGCTACTATGAAGGATGATATGAAACGAGTAGTAGAAGAAGTGCTTGAGCGGAAAAAGTTGATCCCTGCAACAGAAGAATACCAACGAAGAAAAAGTCCTTTTACGACAGATATATTGGAAAGACCACTTCCTCGAAAATTCAAAATGCCACAAATCACCCTCTACTCCGGAAAAGATGATCCATATGATCATGTTCAGAATTATGAGTCATTAATGATGTTGCATGGGTGGGATGACGACATAATGTGTCGAGCATTTTCCCTAACACTGACAGGACATGCTCGAACGTGGTTTAACAGCCTTCCAGAATCCTCTATTTCCTCATTTGGGCATCTTAGGACAGAGTTCACTAAAGCTTTTGTGATTAACAGTCGAAGGAAAAAGGATGCCACCTATTTGCTCAGTATACGACAAGGGAATAAGGAATCCTTACGACAATTCGTGGATAGATTCCGGAATGCCACCCTTGAAATCCCCGACTTGCCAGCCCAAGTGGCAGTATCTGCTATGCTTCAAGGGACGCGCCTCACTTCTCTACAGGAGTCACTTTCTTTAGATCCACCAACGTCCCTAGCCGATCTATTTGTCAGAGCAAACAGGTATATCCTCCACACTGAAATTATGAGGAACGTGGCCAGAAATGAGGACAAAGAAAAGAAGAGAAATAAGCGAGAAGGGGAAGAAGAGGCTATCCGACGACAAGAAAGAGTTAGGCGTCCAGATGCACCTAAACCTCTCTTTAATCATTATACTCGGCTTCTACAGCCCCGATCAACTATATTAGCTGCAGTGGAAGGGGAAGGACTCCTTAAACTACCCCGCAGAGTTGACCGACCTATGGGGAAAAATCAAGGAGAGTACTGCAGATATCACCGAACCCGGGGGCATTCCACGGATCATTGCCGAGAACTGAAAAACCAGATTGAGATACTCATCCGTGAAGGACACCTACAAAGGTACGTGAGAAAGGAAGAAGAAGAAGAAGAAAACAGGGAACCCCGACAAAGGGAAGACAGGCGTGATGGGCATGAAAGACCAAACCCAAGGCAGCAAGAAAGAGGAAGAGATCATCGACAGGACACTCGTGTAGACAATGAGCCGACGCACCAGGCCATTCACGTTATTTCCGGAGGGGAAACCCTAGGAAAAGACACATCAGCCTCCCGAAAGGCATATGCGCGACAAGCCTACCAAGTTAACTCAGTAATGGAGGTAAGAGACGATGAAGAGCCCATCACCTTTGCTCCAAATGATCGAGGTGATATCATACTCCCACATGATGATCCCATGGTTATCTCAGCAATCGTAGCCAAGCACCCCATCAGCAGAATTTTAGTGGATAGTGGAAGTTCTGTCAATCTGATTTATTGGAACTGCTTTGAACAAATGCATTTATCCCATGATCGATTGAAGAAAGTATCCTCACCTCTATATAGCTTTACCGGAGAAGCAGTGCCCGTTGCGGGATCTATTCAACTACCTATCACACTAGGTGAAGACCCCCAACTTGTAACTCGACAAGCAAATTTTATGGTGGTTAAAACTTCCTCGGCGACATACAATATGATCTTGGGACGCCCATTACTCAACGATTTAAGGGCCGTGGTATCCTCTTGCTACCTATTGATGAAATTTCCTACACCCGCTGGGGTCGGACATGTTAGAGGAGATCAAAAGAAGGCACGAACTTGCTATGTGTCATCTACAAAAGGGAAAAGAGCTGAAGAAACCTTATCCATAGCCGAGAAAGCTATACATAAATCATTGGAGGAAGGAGCTGCACGAAAACCTCAACCTGTTGAAGAATTGGAAGTAATACACCTGAGTGAATCAGATTCTGAGAAAGTGGCATATGTGGGATCTCAACTTCCGGAACGTGTAAAAGAAGAAATCACTAGATGCTTGTGATAGCATGCATATTTATGCTATATTTTGGCATTTCACCTCATTCTTATTACACAATTTGAAGTAATTTTGCTGATCTTTCATTGTTTCTATTTTATGATACTTCAAATTGTCCTTACACTATTTTCTATCTTGCTGTTTATGCATTTATACAGGCAAGCAAGCGTACTTTAATGACATTCTGGTATCAACCTACATTATTGCATCAATGGTTTGCGAAATGGAAACTGAAAATGTAGAAGAAATGGACATTGAAGTTGTCTCTTCAATGTGGCCTGAAGATATGAATGAAGCTGGGAAACAATTCAATATAGAAATGATGTGGCTGTTCAAAACAAAGGACTAAAGATAAATGCCGAGTATGATACTGTTGTATACTGGAAACAGCGGGCCATGCATTTAGAGAAATTGTTGGAGGCTAGCATCCAAGGAGCATTTGGGCTGCTCAATTATACTGTTTTGGGCTGCATTTGGGCTGCTCGTTTTTGTTGTCTTGGGCTCATATATGTTGGGCTAGGCTAGGCCCAACCCTAGCCTTCCTAGGTCTTCATCTCTTAGCCATGTATTTAAGACTTCTTAGCACTTATTTTCCTGGACACATAGAGAAGAGATAGAGAGGAGAATTCTGGCCGTTTTTCTGATTGTAGCATTTTTCTGTTTTCTCCATTTTGTTTCCATTTTGTCTTCCTTGCTGCAATGAAAGGCTAAGGCTATTGTAACCGGTTGTGTAATCTTGAACCCATGTGGAATCTGAGTCCCGGATGAACTACAAGAACCTGGTTTGTTGTTTTAATCTTATTCATTTCCATTTGGTTTAGTTTGAACAGATTTTGGAATGCATGAAGTTCATGGCAGGTTTGTGTGAATTTACATGGATTCATTTTCTGTTAAATGCTTAAGAGAATACGGTGTTGTAGCCGGTTGGTATAACATCTCGAAAATGAATATGATATGCTTGAATGGTTGTTCTTGCATAGCTCCGGATGGGTTGAATAGAGAGTGATTGGTTGCATTTTGTTTATAAGAGATTTCTTTATTCATTTTGCTGTTCCAATCATTCTAATCCTTAGACGGTTGTTGGGGATGCTTTGAGTTAGATATCCAGAGATTATAACATCTAACCAACCAAGATCTATAGGTTGGACAAGGAAGATTTCACATAGGGGATAAATACACAACTGGTTGCTCTCCATTTACTGATTTTCATCTATATTTGTGTTTCTGTTTTGTTATTTAGATTTCTGTCAAACCCCCCCCCCCTAAACTGTTGTGTTGCTTATATTGGTTCTCATTGTTGGTAGAAGAAGATAAGGCTCCTTGTGAGAGACGACCTAGGGTGCACTTTGCTGCAAACTAGAGAAGGATAAAACAATTCTGGAGTGGTTCGACAACTGTTCGACCAGAATTTTGGCGCCGTTGCCGGGGAGCCAAGTTTTTCTTCTAAAAACATAGAGGACCGACCCTATTTTCTGTTTGTTTTGTTCTCTTGTTTGAGTGTTTCGTTTGTGTTGTGATTTTGGTGATAAGGTTATCAGTTGTTGCTCACAAACTTGAAGAACCATTCTGTTCTGTTCTTGAGATAAACTGATAGCAAGCAGCAACAGAAAAGCCTTATTTGTCTTTTCGATTTTCTTTTTGTGTGTGTATTTTTCTTTTCTGTTTTCTCATCTCTAGATCCATTTTTGAACAAAGAAGTGGCTGTTGGAGAGGGCTGCACGACCTGCAATTTGAAAAGAAACCCTGCAGCAACTGGAAAAGCTTTCAGTCTTTCTCTTTTCAGTATCACTACTTTTCTTTTCAGTATCACTACCTTGTGTCCTTGTGTTCTTTTCAGAATCACTACCTCTTGTTCTTGTATTGTCTTCACAGCAAGCTCACAGCAAGCTCACAGCAAGCAAGTAGACCATCCAAAAAAAAAAAAAAAAAAAAAATCGAAAAGGGGCTGCAGCAGATCAGATCAGGGCTCCACTTTTCTGCCTTTTACAGCAAAATCACTTGACCAAGAGCATATTCTGTTTTTCCTTTTCACTTTTTCATTTTATTCTCTCTCTTTTAACATTCCTTTTAAGTCTTTCCCTTCTCCACTAACCCTCCTTTTCGTTTGGCAGAGAAAGGCACCAGCTGCTGCAACCAAGAGAAGATCAGATTTGGCAGCCTCCCATTTGACAGCAGCTTTGACCTCTTCCATGACAGATAGCAAGATTTAAGGATTGAGCTCGAGATACCGGTTCTACCCTCTTGCTTTCTCATCCTTACTTGATATTCTTTCAATCCCATATGCTTCCCTTGATGTTTTCTTGCATATAGAGTGGTTTTTGAAGCAAAATAGGAGGCGGTTTGAAAAAAAAAAAAAATCAGTTTTGCTGGTTACTGTTCACAGCTTCCAACTTGCTCCGATTGAGCTGATTTTTGGTGTCCAAAGAAATGGGGGTGTGGTGAGCAAGACTCACAGCTTCGCCGTGACATGTGGCCTTTTTTGGCCAAATTCGAACGTTTAGACCACTTTTTGGGCCATTTTGTGTTTTTCAGTGGCTAATTTTGTGTGGTTTTTAGTGTTTTTAGGTTCCTCAGTGTTTTTGTGTTGAAATTTTGTGAAAAAAATTGCATAAAAAAAATCATCTAAGGGCTTTTTGTTTGATATGTTTTGTGTTTTTATGTTCTTGTGTTTCTGTTTTTGAGTTTTTGTGTTTTTGAGTTCTTGTTTTGCATAGGCCATTTTGTGTTCTGTTTTTGTGCTAATCTCTAGTGCATGACCAGATCCTCTAAAGAAAAATTACTTGATTTGGATCTTGAATTAGAGAACACTCTTAGAAGGCAAGCTAGAGAGCTTAGGTCTCGGAATAGGATTGACCCTAATAGTGTTTCTAATACTTCATCCGAACCTGTTCCAGAATTCATCAATATGGCAGATAATGTTAATGGAAATAATGGTAATGGAAATGGTAATGGAAATGGAAACAATGGTAATGGCAATAATGGAAATCATGGTCATTTGGATGGTAGAACCATTAGAGAGCTGGCTGCACCTGATGTGCATTATCAGCCCCTATGTATTCAATACCCACAATTGGATGCTAACTTTGAACTAAAATCTGGACTGATCCATTTGTTGCCAAAGTTTCATGGTCTTGCAGGAGAGGATCCGCACAAGCATATGAAAGAGTTCCATGTTGTTTGCTCAACCATGCGGCCACAAGGAGTAGATGAAGAGCAAATCAAGCTGAGAGCCTTCCCATTCTCACTTGATGGATCAGCTAAGGATTGGTTGTATTACCTGCCACCAGCTGCCATTACCAGTTGGGATGGATTGAAAAGGATCTTCTTGGAAAAATTCTTCCCAGCCTCCAGAACAGCATCAATAAGGAAAGAAATTTGTGGTATAAGGCAGATAAGTGGTGAGACTTTACATGAGTATTGGGAGAGATTCAAGAAGTTGTGTTCCAGCTGTCCTCACCATCAGATAAGTGACCAACTCCTAATTCAATATTTCTATGAAGGTCTAATCCCCATGGACAGATACTTGGTAGATGCTGCAAGTGGAGGAGCATTGGCAGAGAAAACCCCAGCAGCTGCACAAGAACTGATATCAAAGATGGCACAAAATGCCCAGCAATTTGGCACCAGAATTAACACTCCTGCAAAAGCCATCAATGAAGTCAGTGTGGCTGCCACTATGGACCAGCAGAGGATAGAAAACAAGCTTGAGGAATTAGCTTCCATGGTCAGGCAGTTGGCATTAAAGAAGAAAGCAACCAAATAAAGATGCAATGTTTTTCTTAATGCTTGGGAATTCTATCTCTCGATCTTAGAGTTGCATGAAATGTTTTCTCGACCTAAGGCATGTTTTCCTTCATTGTGGTCTTTCCATTTCTTTCTTCCCCACATTACAACCCTGAATAAGTCCTTTTGATTTGTGGCATGCATGTAACATGGATAGTGGAGATTGAGAAGATAAACAAGCTTATGGTAGTGGAATTGTGATTAGGTGAATTTGAGCGAAACAGTCACCACCACCTCTTGAGAGATTTTTGAGCATACACTTGTCATGTGAGAGACTTCTACTTTTGATTTGTCTTATTGAATGAATTGCCATATCACTTGTTTTCTTGGAAGTAGAGGAAAGATGATCTTTGAATGATGAATTCTTGAAGACTTACCTTGCATCTGATTTGTGTTTTTCCACGTTTTTATTTTTGAGTCATAGAGTCTAGTGTTTTGCCCAGGAGTGCAAAAGTATAAGTATGGGGGAGTTGATAGCATGCATATTTATGCTATATTTTGGCATTTCACCTCATTCTTATTACACAATTTGAAGTAATTTTGCTGATCTTTCATTGTTTCTATTTTATGATACTTCAAATTGTCCTTACACTATTTTCTATCTTGCTGTTTATGCATTTATACAGGCAAGCAAGCGTACTTTAATGACATTCTGGTATCAACCTACATTATTGCATCAATGGTTTGCGAAATGGAAACTGAAAATGTAGAAGAAATGGACATTGAAGTTGTCTCTTCAATGTGGCCTGAAGATATGAATGAAGCTGGGAAACAATTCAATATAGAAATGATGTGGCTGTTCAAAACAAAGGACTAAAGATAAATGCCGAGTATGATACTGTTGTATACTGGAAACAGCGGGCCATGCATTTAGAGAAATTGTTGGAGGCTAGCATCCAAGGAGCATTTGGGCTGCTCAATTATACTGTTTTGGGCTGCATTTGGGCTGCTCGTTTTTGTTGTCTTGGGCTCATATATGTTGGGCTAGGCTAGGCCCAACCCTAGCCTTCCTAGGTCTTCATCTCTTAGCCATGTATTTAAGACTTCTTAGCACTTATTTTCCTGGACACATAGAGAAGAGATAGAGAGGAGAATTCTGGCCGTTTTTCTGATTGTAGCATTTTTCTGTTTTCTCCATTTTGTTTCCATTTTGTCTTCCTTGCTGCAATGAAAGGCTAAGGCTATTGTAACCGGTTGTGTAATCTTGAACCCATGTGGAATCTGAGTCCCGGATGAACTACAAGAACCTGGTTTGTTGTTTTAATCTTATTCATTTCCATTTGGTTTAGTTTGAACAGATTTTGGAATGCATGAAGTTCATGGCAGGTTTGTGTGAATTTACATGGATTCATTTTCTGTTAAATGCTTAAGAGAATACGGTGTTGTAGCCGGTTGGTATAACATCTCGAAAATGAATATGATATGCTTGAATGGTTGTTCTTGCATAGCTCCGGATGGGTTGAATAGAGAGTGATTGGTTGCATTTTGTTTATAAGAGATTTCTTTATTCATTTTGCTGTTCCAATCATTCTAATCCTTAGACGGTTGTTGGGGATGCTTTGAGTTAGATATCCAGAGATTATAACATCTAACCAACCAAGATCTATAGGTTGGACAAGGAAGATTTCACATAGGGGATAAATACACAACTGGTTGCTCTCCATTTACTGATTTTCATCTATATTTGTGTTTCTGTTTTGTTATTTAGATTTCTGTCAAACCCCCCCCCCCTAAACTGTTGTGTTGCTTATATTGGTTCTCATTGTTGGTAGAAGAAGATAAGGCTCCTTGTGAGAGACGACCTAGGGTGCACTTTGCTGCAAACTAGAGAAGGATAAAACAATTCTGGAGTGGTTCGACAACTGTTCGACCAGCTTGCGAGAAAATTCAGACGTATTCGCTTGGAAACCGAAAGATATGCCAGGAATTAGTCCCGAAGTAATATGCCATCACTTGAATGTGGATCCTCACTTCAAACCAGTCCGACAAAAGAAGCGAAACATTGCCCCTGATAGGCTACATGCGCTAGAGGAGGAGGTTGACAAACTACTAAAGGCAGGTTTCATTCGAGAAGTATTATATCCAGAATGGTTGGCTAATGTTGTGATGGTCCCGAAACCTAATGGAAAATGGCGTGTTTGTGTGGATTTCACCAATCTTAATAAGGCGTGCCCCAAAGACTCCTACCCGCTACCACGGATTGACCGCCTCGTGGACGAAACATCTGGATACCAGTTTTTAAGCTTTTTGGATGCATTTTCAGGATACCATCAAATAAGAATGTACCCTCCAGATCAGGAAAAGACGTCCTTCATCACTGAAAAATGGACATACTGCTACCAAGTCATGCCTTTTGGACTTAAGAACGCCGGAGCCACTTATCAGCGCATGGTGAATAAGGTCTTTAAAAAACTGCTGGGCGACACAATGGAAGCATATGTGGATGACATGATAGTAAAAAGTCGGGAGAATGAATCCCATGTAGAAAAGCTAACACGGGTGCTTGGGGTCTTCAGGCAATACAACATGCGGTTGAATCCCGCGAAGTGTGCATTTGGAGTACAGTCAGGAAAATTCTTGGGATACATGATCACACAAAGAGGAATCGAGGCTAACCCTGAGAAAATTCAAGCAATATTGGATATGGAACCACCCACGTCAACTAAAGAAGTTCAACGATTGACAGGACGAATGGCAGCCCTGGGACGTTTTCTCTCTAAGTCAGCCGAAAGAGAGCTGCCCTTCTTGCGAACATTAAGAGCAGGTAAAAAGTTTGAGTGGACCAAACAGTGTCAGAAATCATTTGAAGCATTAAAAGAATATTTGAAAGGAGTTCCCCTGTTAACACGACCAGAGACTGGAGAGACGTTATACTTGTACTTGGGGGTCAGTGATGAAGCCATCAGTGTGGTATTGATCAGGAAAGAGGGACAGGTGGATCGACCAATATATTACGTCAGCAAGGTATTACAAGCTCCCGAGACACGTTATCCCGTGGCGGAGAAAATGGCATTGGCCCTACTAAATGCATCCAGGAAGTTAAGGCCATACTTCCAGGCCCATTCGATTATCGTACTTACAGATCAGCCTCTGCGAAGTATTTTGCAAAAACCCGAATGTTCGGGTCGCCTCACCAAATGGTCCATTGAGTTAAGCGAATATGATATCCAATATCAACCTCGACAAGCTATAAAAGGACAGGCACTGGCTGACTTTATTGTGGAATGCACTCACTCCAGTAAAGCAGGAGAAAACAAGCAAGGAGTCTGGTTGTTGTTTGTTGATGGAGCATCTGGTTCACAAGGAAGCGGAGCGGGAATAGTATTAGTATCCCCTGAAGGAGAAACGCTGGAATATTCTCTGCGATTTGCTTTTTCAAGCACCAACAATGTGGCTGAATATGAGGCCTTAATCGTCGGAATGAAGATAGCAAAGAAATTGGAGGTAACACGATTAATTGCCCATAGTGATTCTCAATTAATTGTGCATCAATTTCAGGGACAATTCAAAACCAGAGAACAAGTAATGGCTCAGTACTTGCGTAAAGTCAAAGACCTGGCCCAAACATTCCAGAGCTTCGAATTAACACAAATAAATAGATCTCTTAATGGGCACGCGGATGCCTTATCTAAATTAGCCTCCACCAGAGAAATAACAGGAAGAGCAGTATTTGTGGAAATGCTACACCATCCGAGCATTGAAGAAAAAGAAGTATTGTGCATTGAGACGAGGACAGACTGGAGATCGCCCTTCTACCATTACCTCACTAACAACGAATTGCCAGACGACTCACAAGAAACGAGAAAGCTTAAGATGCGGGCTTCAAGATTCACTATCATAGATGGGATATTATATAAGCGAGCTTACACTACACCTCTTCTCAAGTGCTTAGGCCCTCAAGAGGCCGAATATATCCTAGCAGAAGCTCACAGCGGAATATGTGGAGAACATCTGGGAGCAAGAGCCCTGGCGACTAAAATATTAAGAGCTGGTTTCTTCTGGCCCACACTAAGGTCAGACGCGCTAAAGAAAGTCAAGTCATGTGACAAATGCCAGCGACATGCTCCAGTCCAATCTGCTCCAATATCCCAGCTGCAGCCTGCATTCCAACCTATACCCTTCGCTCAATGGGGTTTGGACATTCTGGGACCTTTCCCTCAAGCACCCGGGCAAAGAAAATTTTTAATAGTAGCTACTGACTACTTCACCAAATGGATTGAAGCTGAGCCGTTGGCCACCATTACAGCACGAAAAATAGAAGCGATGGTGTGGAAAGACATTGTTTGTCGATTTGGAATACCCAGAATCATCGTCACAGATCATGGGAAACAATTCGATTGTGACTCCTTTAAAAAAATTTTGCGACAGTCTAGGGATTCAACTAAGGTTCGCCTCGGTGGCGTACCCCCAAGCCAATGGACTAGCTGAGGTCAGTAACCGAACCATATTACATGGCTTAAAAACTCGACTTGAAGGAGCCAGAGGCACATGGGCAGATGAGCTACCCACCATTTTATGGGCTTATCGAACGACTAGTAGAGTAGCTACTGGAGAAACTCCATTCAACCTTGTATATGGGACAGAAGCCTTGATCCCCATAGAAATTTCAGCAAATTCTCCAAGGTTAACGGCATATGAAGAAGAAGATGGTGCGAGGAATTCTGAAGCATTGCGAGAAAATTTGGACCTGATCGAAGAGCAGAGAGAAAGCGCTGCCATGAAGATAGCCGCATATCAGAGAAGAATAGCCAGTTATTTCAACTCTCGGGTTAAGAATAGACCCATGAAAGAAGGAGATTTAGTACTCCGGAGGTCTGTCGTAACCAACGCGCTAAGGGAAGATGGAAAGCTACGAGCCAATTGGGAAGGACCATATCGTATCCAAAAGCTGATCGGACCCAACACTTGCATTTTACAAACTCTTGAAGGAGACACCATGGGAAAAACATGGAATCTGAATTATCTGAAGCTGTATACAAACGATGTACCTGAACAACTATCTGCAATAATATAAAGTCCTGAACAGGACCATGGACGTAGGCACACTTTGCCGAACCACGTAAAAAATGCTTGTGTCTATATGAATGCCATTTTATTTTAGCAGAAACACGATCGAGCCCGTTGTCCCGCCTATGGCCCGGCAACGAGGTAAAATCGATCAAGCCCGTTGCCCCGCCTACGGCCCGGCAACGAGGTCAAACGCGATCGAGCCCGTTGTCCCGCCTATGGCCCGGCAACGAGGTAAAATCGATCAAGCCCGTTGCCCCGCCTACGGCCCGGCAACGAGGTCAAACGCGATCGAGCCCGTTGTCCCGCCTATGGCCCGGCAACGAGGTAAAATCGATCAAGCCCGTTGCCCCGCCTACGGCCCGGCAACGAGGTCAAACGCGATCGAGCCCGTTGTCCCGCCTATGGCCCGGCAACGAGGTAAAATCGATCAAGCCCATTGCCCCGCCTACGGCCCAGCAACGAGGTCAAATGCGATCGAGCCCGTTGTCCCGCCTATGGCCCGGCAACGAGGTAAAATCGATCAAGCCCGTTGCCCAGCCTACGGCCCGGCAACGAGGTCAAACGCGATCGAGCCCGTTGTCCCGCCTATGGCCCGGCAACGAGGTAAAATCGATCAAGCCCATTGCCCCGCCTACGGCCCGGCAACGAGGTCAAATGCGATCGAGCCTGTTGTCCCGCCTATGGCCCGGCAACGAGGTAAAATCGATCAAGCCCGTTGCCCAGCCTACGGCCCGACAACGAGGTCAAACGCGATCAGCCACTCGGTTACAAGGTCACTCGGTCACAAGGCCGCTCGGTCACCTCAGCCACTCGGTCACAAGGCCACTCGATCACCTCAGCCACTCGGTCACCTCGGCCACTTGGTCACCTCAGCCACTCGGTCACAAGGCCACTCGATCACCTCAGCCACTCGGTCACAAGGCCACTCGGTCACCTCAGCCACTCGGTCACAAGGCCACTCGGTCACCTTCGGGCCACCTGATCGCTCCGAGGCCTCTCGTCACCTTGAGGCCATCCGATCGCTCTGAGACCTCTCGTCACCTTGAGGTCTCCCGTCACTCCGTGGCTTTCCGTCGCTCCGAGGCCTCTCGTCACCTTCAGGTCACCAGATCACTTTGAGGCCATCAGATCATCAGCCCACAAGATCATCAACCTGTCAGACCACCAGCTTCGTCGGTTTATCAGACCTGAGACTCCATCAAGATCCAACTCCACGCCCAGATTTTTCATCAGCGAGGGCACGACTCCCGAGACTCTTGCGTTCATCCTCAATTAAAATAGATTGTTGTATTTTGGCAACAACACCAATAGTCCCAAAAATAAATTATTGTTTAAAAATTATACTTATATTTTTGGGTAATTTTATAATCATTATATCAATTTAGTTCAATGTTATTAGTAGTTAGAACACTTAATCATGTATTGGTTGTGTTTTATTATCATTCTATTGTTGTTTATTGTGAATTATAAATTAAATTAAGGCAAAAAATGTAAAAATACATAATTTTTTATTAGGTAACTTTGAAAAATCCCGTGGACCAAAAAAAAAAAGATTAAAAAATACATTTTTACTAAAAAATCAGGTTTTGTGGCCCCACAAAGCCCGATTTCTTTTATTAAAATAGTTTTTTGACCTTTTTTTTTTTTTTGGCCATGGGATTTTTTCGAGTTATACAATAGTCCCAAAAATAAATTACTGTATAAAAATTATAGTTATATTTTTGGATAAATTTTATATTCATTACATCAATTTAATCAAATGTTGTTAGTAGTTAGAACACTTAAACATGTATTGGTTGTGTGTGTTTTATTATCATTCCATTATTATTTATTGTGAATTATAAATCCAATTAAGCCAAAAAATGTAAAAGACATCATTTTTTATTGGGTAACTTTGAAAAATCTCATAGTAAAAAAAAAAGAGAGATAAAAAAATCCAATTTTATTAAAAAATCAAGTTTTTTTTCTTTTCTTGGCCATGGGATTTTTCCAAGTTATCCAATTGTCCCAAAAATAAATCATTGTTTAAAATTTATACTTGTATTTTTTGGGTAAATTTTATAATCATTACATCAATTTAATCTGATGTTGTTAGTAGTTAGAACACTTAATCACATATTGGTTGTGTTTTATTATCATTCCATTGTTATATCTTGTGAATTATAAATTTCACTAAGTCAAAAAAAGTAAAAATACATTATTTTTTAATGGGTAACTTTGAAAAATCCCATGGCCCAAAAAAAAAAAGATCAAAAAATCCATTTTTATTAAAAAATTAGGTTTCGTGGCCCCACAAAACCCGGGTCGGGTTTTGTGGCCCCACAAAGCCCGATTTTTTTTTATTAAAATGGTTATTTTGATCTTTTTTTTTCTTTTCTTGGCCATGAGATTTTTTCAAGTTATCCAATAGTCCCAAAAATAAATTATTGTTTAAAAATTATGCTTGTATTTTTGGGTAAATTTTATAATCATTATATCAATTTAATCCAATGTTGTTATAAGTAGTTAGAACACTTAATCATGTATTGGTTGTGTTTTATTATCATCCCATTGTTGTTTATTGTGAATTATAAATTCAATTAAGCCAAAAAATGTAAAAATACATCATTTTTTATTGGGTAACTTTGAAAAATACCATGTCCAAAAAAAAAAAAGGATCAAAAAATCTATTTTTATTAAAAAACCAGGTTTTGTGGCCCCAACAAACCCGGGCAAAACTCGAGCCGGGTTTTGTGGCCCCACAAAGCCTGATTTCTTTTATTAAAATGGTTTTTTTTATCCTTTTTTTTCTTTTCTTGGCCACGGGATTTTTCCAAGTTATCCAATAGTCCCAAATATAAATTATTGTTTAAAAATTATACTTGTATTTTTGGGTAACTTTTATAATCATTACATCAATTTAATCCAATGTTGTTTGTAGTTAGAACACTTAATCATGTATTGGATGTGTTTTATTACCATTCCATTGTTGTTTATTGTGAATTATAAATTCAATTAAGCCAAAAAATGTAAAATTACATCATTTTTTATTGGGTAACTTTTAAAACTCTCATGCCCCCCCCCCCCCCCAAAAAAAAAAGATCAAAAAATTTATTTTTATTAAAAAATCAGGTTTTGTGGCCCCACAAAGCCTGATTTCTTCTATTAAAATGGTTATTTTTATCCTTTTTTTTCTTTTCTTCGCCATGGGATTTTTCCAAGTTATCCAATAGTCCCAAAAATAAATTATTATTTAAAAATTATACTTGTAGTTTTGGGTAAATTTTATAATCATTACATCAATTTAATCCAATGTTGTTAGTAATTAGAACACTTAATCATGTATTGGTTGTTTTTTATTATCATTCCATTGTTATTTCTTGTGAATTATAAATTTAATTAAGTCAAAAAATGTAAAAGTACATTATTTTTTATTGGGTAACTTTGAAAAATTCGATGGCCCAAAAAAAAAAAGATCAAAAAATCCATTTTTATTAAAAAATTAGGTTTCGTGGCCCCACAAAACCCGGGTCGGGTTTTGTGGCCCCACAAAGCCCGATTTTTTTTATTAAAATGGTTATTTTGATCTTTTTTTTTTCTTTTCTTGGCCATGAGATTTTTTCAAATTATCCAATAGTCCCAAAAATAAATTATTGTTTAAAAATTATGCTTGTATTTTTGGGTAAATTTTATAATCATTATATCAATTTAATCCAATGTTGTTATAAGTAGTTAGAACACTTAATCATGTATTGGTTGTGTTTTATTATCATCCCATTGTTGTTTATTGTGAATTATAAATTCAATTAAGCCAAAAAATGTAAAAATACATCATTTTTTATTGGGTAACTTTGAAAAATACCATGTCAAAAAAAAAAAAGGATCAAAAAATCTATTTTTATTAAAAAACCAGGTTTTGTGGCCCCAACAAACCCGGGCAAAACTCGAGCCGGGTTTTGTGGCCCCACAAAGCCTGATTTCTTTTATTAAAATGGTTTTTTTTATCCTTTTTTTTCTTTTCTTGGCCACGGGATTTTTCCAAGTTATCCAATAGTCCCAAATATAAATTATTGTTTAAAAATTATACTTGTATTTTTGGGTAACTTTTATAATCATTACATCAATTTAATCCAATGTTGTTTGTAGTTAGTACACTTAATCATGTATTGGATGTGTTTTATTATCATTTCATTGTTATTTCTAGTGAATTATAAATTTAATCAAGTCAAAAAATTGTAAAAAAAACATTATTTTTTATTGGGTAAATTTGAAAAATCACATGGCCCAAAAAAAAAAAAAAAGATCAAAATATCCAATTTTATTAAAAAATCAAGTTTTTTTTCTTTTCTTGGCCATGGGATTTTTCCAAGTTATCCAATTGTCCCAAAAATAAATTATTGTTTAAAAATTATACTTTTATTTTTGGATAAATTTAATAATCATTACATCAATTTAATCAAATCTTGTTAGTAGTTAGAACACTTAATCATGTATTAGTTGTGCTTTATTACCATTCCATTGTTGTTTATTGTGAATTATAAATTCAATTAAGCCAAAAAATGTAAAATTACATCATTTTTTATTGGGTAACTTTTAAAACTCTCATGCCCCCCCCCCAAAAAAAAAAGATCAAAAAATTTATTTTTATTAAAAAATCAGGTTTTGTGGCCCCACAAAGCCTGATTTCTTCTATTAAAATGGTTATTTTTATCGTTTTTTTTCTTTTCTTCGCCATGGGATTTTTCCAAGTTATCCAATAGTCTCAAAAATAAATTATTATTTAAAAATTATACTTGTAGTTTTGGGTAAATTTTATAATCATTACATCAATTTAATCCAATGTTGTTAGTAATTAGAACACTTAATCATGTATTGGTTGTTTTTTATTATCATTCCATTGTTATTTCTTGTGAATTATAAATTTAATTAAGTCAAAAAATGTAAAAGTACATTATTTTTTATTGGGTAACTTTGAAAAATTCGATGGCCCAAAAAAAAAAAGATCAAAAAATCCATTTTTATTAAAAAATTAGGTTTCGTGGCCCCACAAAACCCGGGTCGGGTTTTGTTGCCCCACAAAGCCCGATTTTTTTTATTAAAATGGTTATTTTGATCTTTTTTTTTTTCTTTTCTTGGCCATGAGATTTTTTCAAGTTATCCAATAGTCCCAAAAATAAATTATTGTTTAAAAATTATGCTTGTATTTTTGGGTAAATTTTATAATCATTATATCAATTTAATCCAATGTTGTTATAAGTAGTTAGAACACTTAATCATGTATTGGTTGTGTTTTATTATCATCCCATTGTTGTTTATTGTGAATTATAAATTCAATTAAGCCAAAAAATGTAAAAATACATCATTTTTTATTGGGTAACTTTGAAAAATACCATGTCCAAAAAAAAAAAAGGATCAAAAAATCTATTTTTATTAAAAAACCAGGTTTTGTGGCCCCAACAAACCCGGGCAAAACTCGAGCCGGTTTTTGTGGCCCCACAAAGCCTGAGTTCTTTTATTAAAATGGTTTTTTTTATCCTTTTTTTTCTTTTCTTGGCCACGGGATTTTTCCAAGTTATCCAATAGTCCCAAATATAAATTATTGTTTAAAAATTATACTTGTATTTTTGGGTAACTTTTATAATCATTACATCAATTTAATCCAATGTTGTTTGTAGTTAGAACACTTAATCATGTATTGGAGTTGTTTTATTATCATTTCATTGTTATTTCTAGTGAATTATAAATTTAATCAAGTCAAAAAATGTAAAAAAAACATTATTTTTTGTTGGGTAAATTTGAAAAATCACATGGCCCAAAAAAAAAAAAGATCAATAAATCCAATTTTATTAAAAAGTCAGGTTTCATGGCCCAACAAAACCCGGGCCCACAAAACCCGGGTCGGGTTTTGTAGCCCCACAATGCCTGATTTCCTTTATTAAAATAGTTTTTTTGATCTATTTTTTTTCTTTTCTTGGCCATGAGATTTTTCCAAGCTATGCAATAGTCCCAAAAATAAATTACTATTTAAAAATTATACTTATATTTTTGGATAAATTTTATAATTTTTACATCAATTTAATCCAATGTTGTTCCTAGTCAGAACACTTAAACATGTATTGGTTGTGTGTGTTTTATTATCATTCCATTATTGTTTATTGTGAATTATAAATCCAATTAAGCCCAAAAATGTAAAAATACATCATTTTTTATTGGGTAACTTTAAAAAATCCCATGGCCAAAAAGGAAAAAAAAAAGACCAAAAAATGTAAAAAGACATCATTTTTATTGGGTAACTTTGAAACATTCCATGGCCAAAAAAAGAAAAAAATAGAACAAAAGATCCATTTTTATTAAAAAATCAGGTTTTGTGGCCCCACAAAGCCCGATTTCTTTTATTAAAATGGATTTTTTGATACTTTTTTTCTTCCTTTCTTGGCCATGCAATTTTTCCAAGTTATCCAATTGTCCCAAAAATAAATTATTGTTTAAAATTTATACTTGGATTTTTGGGTAAATTTTATAATCATTACATCAATTTAATCTAATGTTGTTAGTAGTTAGAACACTTAATCATGTATTGATTGTGTTTTATTATCATTCCATTCTTATTTCTAGTGAATTATAAATTTAATCAAGTCAAAAAATATAAAAATACATTATTTTTTATTGGGTAACTTCGAAAAATCCTATGGCCCAAAAAAAAAAAAGATCAAAAAATCTATTTTTATTAAAAAATCAGGTTTCATGGCCCCACAAAACCCAGTTTGTGGCCCCACAAAGCCTGACTTTTTTTATTAAAATTGTTATTTTTATTCTTTTTTTTTTCTTTTCTTGGCCATGAGATTTTTTCAAGTTATTCAATAGTCCCAAAAATAAATTATTGTTTAAAAATTATACTTTTATTTTTGGATAAATTTTATAATCATTACATCAATTTAATCAAATCTTGTTAGTAGTTAGAACACTTAATCATGTATTAGTTGTGCTTTATTACCATTCCATTGTTGTTTATTGTGAATTATAAATTCAATTAAGCCAAAAAATGTAAAATTACATCATTTTTTATTGGGTAACTTTTAAAACTCTCATGCCCCCCCCCCCAAAAAAAAAAAGATCAAAAAATTTATTTTTATTAAAAAATCAGGTTTTGTGGCCCCACAAAGCCTGATTTCTTCTATTAAAATGGTTATTTTTATCCTTTTTTTTCTTTTCTTCGCCATGGGATTTTTCCAAGTTATCCAATAGTCCCAAAAATAAATTATTATTTAAAAATTATACTTGTAGTTTTGGGTAAATTTTATAATCATTACATCAATTTAATCCAATGTTGTTAGTAATTAGAACACTTAATCATGTATTGGTTGTTTTTTATTATCATTCCATTGTTATTTCTTGTGAATTATAAATTTAATTAAGTCAAAAAATGTAAAAGTACATTATTTTTTATTGGGTAACTTTGAAAAATTCGATGGCCCAAAAAAAAAAAGATCAAAAAATCCATTTTTATTAAAAAATTAGGTTTCGTGGCCCCACAAAACCCGGGTCGGGTTTTGTTGCCCCACAAAGCCCGATTTTTTTTATTAAAATGGTTATTTTGATCTTTTTTTTTTCTTTTCTTGGCCATGAGATTTTTTCAAGTTATCCAATAGTCCCAAAAATAAATTATTGTTTAAAAATTATGCTTGTATTTTTGGGTAAATTTTATAATCATTATATCAATTTAATCCAATGTTGTTATAAGTAGTTAGAACACTTAATCATGTATTGGTTGTGTTTTATTATCATCCCATTGTTGTTTATTGTGAATTATAAATTCAATTAAGCCAAAAAATGTAAAAATACATCATTTTTTATTGGGTAACTTTGAAAAATACCATGTCCAAAAAAAAAAAGGATCAAAAAATCTATTTTTATTAAAAAACCAGGTTTTGTGGCCCCAACAAACCCGGGCAAAACTCGAGCCGGGTTTTGTGGCCCCACAAAGCCTGATTTCTTTTATTAAAATGGTTTTTTTTATCCTTTATTTTCTTTTCTTGGCCACGGGATTTTTCCAAGTTATCCAATAGTCCCAAATATAAATTATTGTTTAAAAATTATACTTGTATTTTTGGGTAACTTTTATAATCATTACATCAATTTAATCCAATGTTGTTTGTAGTTAGAACACTTAATCATGTATTGGATGTGTTTTATTATCATTTCATTGTTATTTCTAGTGAATTATAAATTTAATCAAGTCAAAAAATTGTAAAAAAACATTATTTTTTATTGGGTAAATTTGAAAAATCACATGGCCCAAAAAAAAAAAAAAAATCAAAAAATCCAATTTTATTAAAAAATCAAGTTTTTTTTCTTTTCTTGGCCATGGGATTTTTCCAAGTTATCCAATTGTCCCAAAAATAAATCGTTGTTTAAAATTTATACTTGTATTTTTTGGGTAAATTTTATAATCATTACATTAATTTAATCTGATGTTGTTAGTAGTTAGAACACTTAATGACGTATTGGTTGTGTTTTATTATCATTCCATTGTTATATCTTATCAATTATAAATTTCATTAAGTCATAAAAAGTAAAAATACATTACTTTTTAATGGGTAACTTTGAAAAATCCCATGGCCCAAAAAAAAAAGATCAAAAAATCCATTTTTATTAAAAAATTAGGTTTCGTGGCCCCACAAAACCCGGGTCGGGTTTTGTGGCCCCACAAAGCCCGATTTTTTTTATTAAAATGGTTATTTTGATCTTTTTTTTTCCTTTTCTTGGCCATGAGATTTTTTCAAGTTATCCAATAGTCCCAAAAATAAATTATTGTTTAAAAATTATGCTTGTATTTTTGGGTAAATTTTATAATCATTATATCAATTTAATCCAATGTTGTTATAAGTAGTTAGAACACTTAATCATGTATTGGTTGTGTTTTATTATCATCCCATTGATCTTTATTGTGAATTATAAATTCAATTAAGCCAAAAAAATGTAAAAATACATCATTTTTTATTGGGTAATTTTGAAAAATACCATGGCCCAAAAAAAAAAGGATCAAAAAATCTATTTTTATTAAAAAACCAGGTTTTGTGGCCCCAACAAACCCGGGCAAAACTCCAGCCGGATTTTGTGGCCCCACAAAGCCTGAGTTCTTTTATTAAAATGGTTTTTTTTATCCTTTTTTTTCTTTTCTTGGCCACGGGATTTTTCCAAGTTATCCAATAGTCCCAAATATAAATTATTGTTTAAAAATTATACTTGTATTTTTGGGTAACTTTTATAATCATTACATCAATTTAATCCAATGTTGTTTGTAGTTAGAACACTTAATCATGTATTGGATGTGTTTTATTATCATTTCATTGTTATTTCTAGTGAATTATAAATTTAATCAAGTCAAAAAATTTAAAAAAACATTATTTTTTGTTGGGTAAATTTGAAAAATCACATGGCCCAAAAAAAAAAAAAGATCAATAAATCCAATTTTATTAAAAAATAAGGTTTCATGGCCCAACAAAACCCGGGCCCACAAAACCCGGGTCGGGTTTTGTAGCCCCACAATGCCTGATTTCCTTTATTAAAATAGTTTTTTTGATCTATTTTTTTTCTTTTCTTGGCCATGAGATTTTTCCAAGCTATGCAATAGTCCCAAAAATAAATTACTATTTAAAAATTATACTTATATTTTTGGATAAATTTTATAATTATTACATCAATTTAATCCAATGTTGTTCCTAGTCAGAACACTTTAAACATGTATTGGTTGTGTGTGTTTTATTATCATTCCATTATTGTTTATTGTGAATTATAAATCCAATTAAGCCCAAAAATGTAAAAATACATCATTTTTTATTGGGTAACTTTAAAAAATCCCATGGCCAAAAAAGAAAAAAAAAAGACCAAAAAATGTAAAAAGACATCATTTTTATTGGGTAACATTGAAACATTCCATGGCCAAAAAAAGAAAAAAATAGAACAAAAGATCCATTTTTATTAAAAAATCAGGTTTTGTGGCCCCACAAAGCCCGATTTCTTTTATTAAAATGGATTTTTTGATACTTTTTTTCTTCCTTTCTTGGCCATGCAATTTTTCCAAGTTATCCAATTGTCCCAAAAATAAATTATTGTTTAAAATTTATACTTGGATTTTTGGGTAAATTTTATAATCATTACATCAATTTAATCTAATGTTGTTAGTAGTTAGAACACTTAATCATGTATTGATTGTGTTTTATTATCATTCCATTCTTATTTCTATTGAATTATAAATTTAATCAAGTCAAAAAATATAAAAATACATTATTTTTTATTGGGTAACTTCAAAAAATCCTATGGCCCAAAAAAAAAAAGATCAAAAAATCTATTTTTATTAAAAAATCAGGTTTCATGGCCCCACAAAACCTAGTCCCACAAAACCCAGTTTGTGGCCCCACAAAGCCTGACTTTTTTTATTAAAATTGTTATTTTTATTCTTTTTTTTTCTTTTCTTGGCCATGAGATTTTTTCAAGTTATTCAATAGTCCCAAAAATAAATTATTGTTTAAAAATTATACTTTTATTTTTGGATAAATTTTATAATCATTACATCAATTTAATCAAATCTTGTTAGTAGTTAGAACACTTAATCATGTATTAGTTGTGCTTTATTACCATTCCATTGTTGTTTATTGTGAATTATAAATTCAATTAAGCCAAAAAATGTAAAATTACATCATTTTTTATTGGGTAACTTTTAAAACTCTCATGCCCCCCCCCCAAAAAAAAAGATCAAAAAATTTATTTTTATTAAAAAATCAGGTTTTGTGGCCCCACAAAGCCTGATTTCTTCTATTAAAATGGTTATTTTTATCCTTTTTTTTCTTTTCTTCGCCATGGGATTTTTCCAAGTTATCCAATAGTCCCAAAAATAAATTATTATTTAAAAATTATACTTGTAGTTTTGGGTAAATTTTATAATCATTACATCAATTTAATCCAATGTTGTTAGTAATTAGAACACTTAATCATGTATTGGTTGTTTTTTATTATCATTCCATTGTTATTTCTTGTGAATTATAAATTTAATTAAGTCAAAAAATGTAAAAGTACATTATTTTTTATTGGGTAACTTTGAAAAATTCGATGGCCCAAGAAAAAAAAGATCAAAAAATCTATTTTTATTAAAAAATCAGGTTTCATGGCCCCACAAAGCCCGATTTTTTTTTTTATTAAAATGGTCATTTTCATTCTTTTTTTTTTTCCTTTCTTGGTCATGGGATTTTTCCAAGTTATTCAATAGTCCCAAAAATAAATTATTGTTTAAAAATTATACTTTTATTTTTGGATAAATTTTATAATCATTACATCAATTTAATCCAATGTTGTTAGTAGTTAAAACACTTAATCATGTATTGGTTGTGTTTCATTATCATTCCATTGTTGTTTATTGTAAATTATAAATTCAATTAAGCCAAAAAATATAAAATGACATCATTTTTTATTGGATAACTTTTAAAAATATCATGGCCGCCCCCTCCCCCAAAAAAAAAGATCAAAAAATCCATTTTTATTAAAAAATAAGGTTTCGTGACCCCACAAAACCCGAGTCGGGTTTTTTGGCCCCACAAAGCCCAATTTTTTTATTAAAATGGTTTATTTTGATCTTTTTTTTTTCTTTTCTTGGCCATGGGGTTTTTCCAAGTTATCCATTAGTCCCGAAAATAAATTATTATTTAAAAATTATACTTGTATTTTTGGGTAAATTTTGTAATTATTATATCAATTTAATCCAATGTTAGTAGTTAGAACACTTAATTATGTATTGGTTGTGTTTTATTATCATCCCATTGTTGTTTATTGTGAATTATAAATTCAATTAAGCCAAAAAAATGTAAAACTACATCATTTTTTATTGGGTAACTTTGAAAAATCCTGTGGCCCAAAAAAAAAAAAAACAAAAAGATCAAAAAATCCATTTTTATTAAAAAATCAGGTTTTGTGGCCCCACAAAGCCCAATTTCTTTTATTAAAATGGTTGTTTTTATCCTTTTTTTTTTCTTTTCTTGGCCATGGGATTTTTGCAAGTTATCCAATGATCCCAGAAAGAAATTATTGTTTAAAATTTTTACTTGTATGTTTGGATAAATTTTATAATCATTACATCAATTTAATCCAATATTGTTAGTAGTTAGATGTAATACCCTAAGTTATCGTGAATAATAATTTGGTATTTAGACCCTAGAAAAAATTATTAGAATTGTGATGTTAATCGATAAATTTAATAGGGTAAGCTATAATCATATTGTGAATAAATTTATTGATTAGTATATAGTTTAATTAAATTATAAATGGTGTGATATAATCATAGTTAAATGCATTGCATGTAGTTTGAAATAAATAATAATAATAATAATATATCAGATAGTGTTGAAATTTAATGATATAAGGTGTATAGAAAAAATATCAGAAAGTGTACTAAAACTTGGGGATTTTATACTATTGAAAACTCAAGTGTATATGAATAGGTATATATGCATGTATAAGTATATATAAATCGGCATATGTATAGATGTATATGTATGTATATATGTATATATATATAATAATAATAATAAAAAAAATCTAGAAAATATGGAAAAATCAGAGCAGGCGCACGATCGCACTTGCAACAAGCAAACTAAGGAGAGGGGGAGCATTTAATGAAGAATGGCTGTCGAGAATGGCTTCTGGGACGCGTGGCGTTCGTGATGGGACAGGACACGTCGGGTTTCGGTTATAAATAGCCGCGATCGAGCAGCCTCGTTCATCCGAAAATTTTTCTTCATAGATCAGTCGATTGGGGGAGTGTTTGAGAGATTTGAGAGTGGGGTTTTGGTCCTTTCATCGTGGGCAAGCTTTCTGACGAATTTGGTGGCCAACGGAGCAGTGTAGAAGGAGATCCAAGCCTCGCCAGAAAATCGCGCCTCACCAGAGCCGAAGCTTCAACCGCCGATTTAAGGTATTTTGTATTGGTTTTTTTTTTTTTATTTCTGAGGCCATATTTGGGTTCGGAGGGGTCGGAAATAAGGGGAGATTAGGAAGCTTCTTTTGAAGCTTGGAGGCTCGGCCTCGTCGCCGGCGGCAAGAGGGCCGCTGGAGAAGATGAACCAGACGGGCGCGTGGTTGCATGCGCTCGCGAGTGGGAAGAAGGTGCATGCCTTCCACGCGCCTGCAAGAAAAAAAAATAAAGAAAAAGAAAAGAAAAAAATAAAGAAAAAAAAATAAAAGAGATAAAATGTTGCAAAAATTTCCATTAAATCTGGAATTTTGTTATGTCTTATTTTGTGAAAAATATTCTGAAAAATGCTAAATTAATTATTTATTTAAATAGTTTTTCTATTATGGAAATAAAGAAAACATAGGAATTTAATTTGGAAAATTCCAAGAAAATTCCAGAAGACTAGAAATATAATTTAAGGTATATTAGTAAAGAGAAATGGGGTTATATGAAGGTCTAGATAATTATTATGAAATTTTGAGGAAATAAGACTTAGAAAATGAAGAAAATTGTAGAAATAATGAGAAAAATAGTGAATTATATTCTGAAAATAAATTTAATGTTTTAGGAGTCCTTGGGGCAAGAGGATTGGGAAATAGCCCACTCGACACAATTATCGAGGTTAACACGCTTCTCGCGACAACTTAGCTATAAGTGTACCGTTACAAACTTAGTACGATTTTAATTGTTTATCTTCGAGAATGCTTTCATCATATTGACATGATTTGACATGTATCTATCACGTAGACTGCATGCATGACTATGAAATGCATAAATACACGTTGACATCATTGATCACGCTCATAAAGTAAAGGCCGTAGGGAGTACGAACTGGTATTGCTACCTTACCAAAGGGTACCCCTAGACACCCCGGCTTTGAAAGAGGTGGCCGTAAGAACGGTAGGTAGCATAAGGGTGTAGTTGACACCTACGATGAAAGACATTGCATACACACATGAAATAGCATTATGTACCCTTACTTAGATGGTTCATCATCTAACTTGGGTTTCGCCCCTGGAACATTCGATGTTCCAGTCGGGACTTGCAGTGATGGTACAGAGGTTGAAGATGTGTAGTGACGCGAGTCGTCAAGAAACGAGCAAGGGTGACATGTTATGTATAACATGAATGTTTCAAGAATTATGTACGTTTTAATTTATCTTCAGAAGCTTATGTATCAACTTGTATTAAGTGCCATGTTCAGTTATTTATGTAATGTCATGAGTAGGTTCGATTCAGCTTCCGCTTTATAAAATTGTATTCATCTCTAGTGTATAAATTTTTTCATCAAGCACTAGATAGGTCTTAGGGAATTTCTGGAATAATGTGATGTAGGAAAAAATAAATAAAAAAATAAAACCCAAATTTCCTAACGCATAACATGCCCTGAGCAAGTGGGGTGTTACAGTTGGTATCAGAGCCCAACCAAGTAGAGTTCCTAGAAAGAAAAACTTAGACTGAACTTAGCACTTATATCGAGAATCTAAGAAGGTGGGAAGTACCAACTCGAGGATAGTAGGGGTACTAACGAAAGTTGTGATGACATGATGGAGGGAAACTTCTCAGAGTAGGTCTTAGTCAATCATTGGGCACATCGTCTCGACAATCGAATCTTAGAACCAAATGAGGGTATCATGGAACATCTAGTTCAAATGGAGAAATCATCGATGACATACCCCCGAGTTACCGACTCTAGCTTGACCTAGTCCAGTTCTAGATAAATATGATGGTTGGTGTTTTGGAAGGCGATCTGCAAGACTTCGCTGACTGGGTCCGGCAGCAGGGCGAGCAATTCTCTGAATTTTGCCTTTATTGCCAACGAGTTCATGAACAACTGGTAGAGTTGTATGAGCCGGTGCTAGTAGAGGAGCCTGACAAAGAAATGGGAAACCCAATCGAGGCAGAAGAGGAAGAAGAAATGGGAAACCCGATCAGGGTGGAAGAGGAAAAAGAAATGGGAAACCCGATCGGGGCGGAAGAGGATAACGACGAACCCATATTTTAGATCGAGAATAACCCTCTCGAGTTTGAGGATAGACTCCAAGGACGAGGAAGAGAACGAAGACGTTCGGGATGATCTTGAGGGACTACCTTACGAGTCTGAAGATGAAAAGAATGTCTGGATATGGAGGTCATCCGGACTAAAGTAGACCTAGCTGGAAATGCTTTAACTATCTACGTGACTTATGTAGTGTGTTGCCCATGACATATTGTAAACGAATGTATAATATCTGTAGAATTAATGAAGGCCTAACTTTATCGAATGATAAGACCCTGTTATCTAATCCCGAATGCTACTCTCTTTTCAGATGGTGAACACTCAAAGGAGGTTAATAGTAGGACCTAGAACACCTAATCAACGAGCTAGCAATATAGAGGGAAACACAAGTGGTCACCCAGAAGGCGACTCTAGCCAGGAGACTGAGAGCAGTCGACTTGACCAAATGGAGCGAATACTGGGAAACATGGTGGGATTTATGCAAGAAACCCACTCTGGGGACGGTCATGCAACCAACATGCTCGACCTCTACCGTCGACAGAATCCTCCCATTTTTCAAGGAAAACTTGGCGCAGACCCCAACGAGGGGGAATTTTGGATTAAACAAATGGAGAAGCTGTTGGACGACTTGCATTGTGGAGAAGAAGAGAAAGTCAATTGTGCCACCTTCATGCTTCAAGGCGAGGCAGACAGGTAGTGGAAAGCAGTTAAACAAGCAATGACCCCTCGAGCTAGGGCACCCTACATCACCTGGGAGCGATTCAAAGAACTTTTCAATGAGAAGTACTTTCCTTTAAATGTGAGAATTAAGAAAGAGAGAGAATTTATGGAGTTAAAGCAAACCGGGGACATGACCATCGCTCAGTACGAGGATGCTTTGAGCCGATTGATTAGGTACATGCCTATTTATGAAGGGGATGAAAGGATCAAAGCTCAGAAATTCTTGAGGGGGGTTGAATCTGAGGCTTTAGAGGGCCTTGAGTAGTATAAGTACTCAATCTTATATAGAAGTGGTGTTGCAAGCCTTTACCACTAAGGCTAACCTAAGCCAGATCGAAGTTATCCAAAGGGAAAGTCAGCAAGTGAGCGGTTATAAAGCAGGCAAGAAGCTGGATCTCAAGAGGCCGAAGTTCAAGCCTAGTACTCCATGCGCCAGATGCCAGAAGGAACACCCTGGGAGGCTGTGTCGGCTTGGAACAAAAGGTTGCTACAATTGCGGAGAAGAGGGACATCTCAACCAGAACTGCCCTAAGAGAGGAATCACTTGTTTCAACTGCCAGAAGACGAAGCATGTTGCAAGGGACTGTCCCAAGCCGCTGCTGATAAGTCAACCTCAGGGGACGTCAGGAAATGCCAGAATGTAGTAGGGAAGGGTATTTCATCTGACACGACAGAAGACCCAGCCGTAATTGAAGGTATCATGTTCTCATCCAGTATTCCTATGTATGTTTTAATAGATTCAGGAGCAAGCCATTCATTCATTTCGCATGCATTCACTGAAGTACTAGGAGAAAAATCGAAAAAATTAAACTGTCGTATGATTGTGGCAACCCCAATGGGGAAGTCTCTAGAAACTTCTTCAGGATACAAAAATAGGAAGATTCAGATAGGAGAAGTTGAGTTCCTGGTGGATCTAATCCTTCTAGAATTTCAAGATTTTGACGTGATTCTAGGAATGGACTTTTTAACCAAATATAACGCTACGTTGGACTGTAAAGCAAAGACAGTCTGTCTCAAGAACGGAGACTCGAACGTCAAGTTTCGAGGATAAAAGAGGGCAAGTGAACGGAAGTGGATCTTAGCTCTAAAGGCTGAGAAGCTATTACGTCAAGGGGCACGGGGGTACTTGGCTTATGTTCAAGAGAAAAGCAAGGAGCCCTTAAAAATCGAAAAAGTGCGAATTGTTAGAGAGTTCAGGGATGTGTTTCCCGAAGAATTGCCTGGATTGCCACCCCAGAGAGAGATCGAGTTTTCGATAGAAATTGTGCCGGGGGCTTGTCCAGTTTCTATACCCCCGTATAAAAGGGCCCTTGCAAAATTGGGAGAATTAAAGACCCAACTTCAAGAGCTGTTGGACAAGGGGTTCATCAGACCAAGCATGTCACCATAGGGTGCACCAGTACTCTTTGTCAAGAAGAAGGATGGGAGTTTAAGGATGTGCATAGATTATCTACATCTGAATAAGATAACTGTCAAGAATAGGTACCCACTCCCCAGAATAGAGGAACTGTTTGACCAATTATAAGGAAGATTGACCTAAGATCAGGGTATTATCAATTAAGGATCAAGGCAGAAGACGTGCCCAAAATAGATTTTCGTTCTCGATATAGGCACTACGAATTTTTGGTGATGCTGTTCAGACTAACCAATGCCCCAGTGGCTTTTATAGACACTATGAATCGAGTTTTCAGACCATTTTTGAACAAGTTTGTGATCATGTTTATAGACGACATACTAATATACTCTCCATCGGAAGAAGAGCACGAGTCGCATTTAAGGGTGACATTACAAATGTTGCAAAAACATAAGTTGTATGCCAAATTCTCGAAATGTGAATTTTGGTTATACCAAGTGGCATTTTTAGGGCATGTTATAACGGTCGAAGGAATATCGGTCGACCCGGCCAAGATAGCATCTGTGACGAATTAGAAGCAACCTCGGTCGGTTACCGAAGTTAAGAGTTTCTTGGGATTGGCTAGGTATTATAGAAAGTTTTTGAAAGGGTTTTCTAAGATTGCAACACCCCTCACCAAGTTAACTCAGAAGGGGGTGAAGTTTGATTGGAATGAGAGGTGCGAAGAAAGTTTTCAAACGCTTAAGGAAAAGTTGACAACCGCTCCAGTACTGGCTATGCTAAATGGATCAGGAGGATTTATGGTGTACACTGATGCCTCAAGAAATGGGTTGGGGTGTGTACTGATGTAGCACAGTAGGGTCATTGCCTATGGGTCCCGACAACTCAAGAACCATGAACAGAATTACCCGACCCATGACCTGGAGCTGGCCGTAGTGGTATTCACCTTAAAGATTTGGAGGTATTATTTATATGGCGAGAAGTTCAAAATTTTTACTGATCACAAGAGCCTACAATACGTGTTCTCACATAAATAGTTAAACATGAGGCAATGGAGATGGATGGAGTTGTTAAAAGATTACGACTACATTATCCGATACCATCCCGGTAAAGCTAACGTTGTGGTAGATGCTCTAAGCAGAAAAGAAACCACTTGTGTGGCTGGAATGATGGTGGCAGAGTGGAAGCTAGTTGAAGCATTTAGCTTGATGACAGTAGGAGTAGTTTCTCAAGGTAACTCTACCTACGTAGCTAGTCTCACTCTGCAACCAAAATTAATGGATCAAATACGACAAGCTTACTTAGAAGACTCTCGAATTAAGATGTAGATTGACGAGCATGGATGAGCAAAGAAACCAGAATTTGAGGTAATAGAAAACATCATTCGGTTTCAAGGTGGGATATATGTACCTCGCGTAAGGGAATTGCAGCAGGTGATTTTGGGAGAAGCCCACCGATCCAGGTACTCGATACACCCTGGTGCCACTAAGATGTACAAAGATTTGAAGGCTGTGTATTGGTGGCCCGGAATGAAGAAAAGTGTGGCAAGGTACGTTAGTTAATGTGACACGTGCCAGAGAATTAAGATTCAGCACCAAAAACTCAGTGGGAGTCTGCAACCATTGGAAGTTCCAGAGTGGAAATGAGAGCATATTACAATAGATTTCGTGACAGGATTGCCAAGAAGTCCCAAAGGGAATGATGCCATTTGGATGATCGTTGACAGACTGTCTAAGTCTGCTCATTTCTTAGCCATGAAAGTAAGCCAACTAATCAACAAGCTAGCTCAGCAGTATCTTAATGAGATTGTCAAGTTGTATGGAGTGCCGGTAAGTATTGTGTCAGACCGCGACCCAAGGTTCACATCTAGGTTTTGGGGAAGCTTACAGAAATGTTTAGGTACTCAGCTTAGGCTAAGTATAGCTTACCATCCTCAGATTGATGGCCAATCGGAAAGGACCATTCAGACCCCAGAAGATATGTTGCGAGCATGTGCTATCGATTTTCCAGGGAGTTCGGAGGAACATTTACCATTGGTGAAGTTCGCTTACAACAACAGTTATCACAACAGCATTGGAATGGCTCCATATGAAGCTTTATACGGATGAAAATGTAGGTCCTCGTTATGCTGGACTAAGGTAGGTGAACGATAAATCTTGGGACCCGAGATAGTTTAGGAGACGACATAAAAGATAAAGCTCATCTGAGAGAGAATTAAGGAAGCTTAGAATCGTCAAAAGTCCTACGCGGATACGACAAGAAGGAATTTGGAGTTCCAAGTTGGTGACAAAATGTATCTAAAGATATCTACACTAAAAATGGTAACTCGTAGCAACAAGAAAAAAGGCAAGTTAGGTCCCAGATATATAGGGCCATATGATATAGTGGAAAGAATTGGACCAGTCGCTTATTGACTTGCTCTACCCTTGGCCCTATCAAACCTCCACGATGTATTTCATGTATCACCACTCCTAAGCATGAGCCAGATCCCTCCCAGGTAATGCCAACTGAAGCTATCGAGATTCAAGAAAATCTTTCGTACGTTGAGAAATCGGTCAAAATTTTAGATCGTAGGGATCAAGTCCTGAGGAACAAGTCAATTCCTCTTGTACAAGTTTTGTGGAGAAACCCGATGAGTAAGGAGATAACTTCGCAGCGAAAAGAAGACATGAAGCTCAATTTTTCATACCTATTTGAAGACCCTATAGTTAGAATGAGTGAGGAATGATCAAATTTTGAGAACAAAATTTTTGTAAGGAGAGGAGAATGTAATACCCTAAGTCATCGTGAATAATAATTTGGTATTTAAACCCTAGAAAAAATTATTAGAATTGTGATGTTAATCGATAAATTTAATAGGGTAAGGTATAATCATATTGTGAATAAATTTATTGATTGGTATATAGTTTAATTAAATTATAAATAGTGTGATATAATCATAGTTAAATGCATTGCATATAGTTTGAAATAAATAATAATAATATATCAGATAGTGTTGAAATTTAATGATACAAGGTGTATAGAAAAAATATTAGAAATTGTATTAAAAATTGGGGATTTGATACTATTCATGTATAAGTATATATAAATAGGCATATGTATAGATGTATATATATGTATATATATAATAATAATAAAATAAAATAAAAAATCTAGAAAATCTGGAAAAATTGGAGCAAGCGCATGGCCGCGCCCGTAACAAGCAAACCAGGGAGAAGGGGAGCATTTAATGAAGAATGGTCGTCGGGAATGGCTTCTGGGACACGTGGAGTTCGTGATGGGACATGACATATCGGGTTTTGGCTGTAAATAAATGCGATCGAGCAGCCCCATTCATCCGAAAATTTTTCTTCATAGATCAGTCGATTGGGGGAGTGTTTGAGAGATTTGAGAGTGAGGTTTTGGTCCTCGCATCGTGGGCAAGCTTTCTAGCGAATTTGGTGGCCAACGGAGCAGTGAAGAAGGAGATCCAAGCCTAGTCGAAAAATCGCGCCTCACTGAAGCCAAAGCTTCAACCGCTGATATAAGGTATTTTGTGTTGTTTTTTTTTTTTTATTTCTGAGGCCATATTCGGGTTTAGGGGGGTCGGAAATAAGGGGAGATGAAGCTTCTTTTGAAGCTTGGAGGCTCGGCATCGTCGCCGGCGGCAAGAGGGCTGCCGTAGAAGATGAACCAGACGGGCACATGGCTGCACGTGCCTGCGAGTGGGAAGAAAGCGCGTGCCTTCCACGCGCTCGCAAGAAAAAAAATAAAAGAAAAGAAAAGAAATAAAAGAAAAGAAAATAAAGAAAAATAAAAATAAAATAGATAAAATGTTGCAAAAATTTCCATTAAATTGTGAATTTTCTTATGTCTTATTTTGTGAAAAATATTATGGAAAATGCTAAATTAATTATTTATTTAAATGGTTTTTCTATTATGGAAATAAAGAAAAAATAGGAATTTAATTTAGAAAATTCGAAGAAAATTCCAGAAGGCTAGAAATATAATTTAAGGAATATTAGTAAAGAGAAATGGGGTTATATGAAGGTCTAGATAATTATTATGAAATGTTGAGGAAATAAGACTTAGAAAATGAAGAAAATTGTAGAAATAATGAGAAAAATAGTGAATTATATTCTGAAAATAAATTTAATGTTTTAGGAGTCCTTGGGGCAAGAGGATTGGGAAATAACCCGCTTGACATAGTTATCGAGGTTAACACGCTTCTCGAGACTACTTAGCTGTAAATGTACCGTTACAACCTTAGTATGGTTATAAATGTTTATTTTCGAGAATGCTTTCATCATATTGACATGATTTGATATGCATCCATCACGTAGACTGCATGCATGACTATGAAATGCATAAATACACGTTGACATCATTGATCACGCACATAAAGTAAAGGCCGTAGGAAGTATGAACTGGCATCGCTACCTTACCAAAGGGTACCCCCAGACACCCCGGCTTCGAAAGAGGTGGACGTAAGAATGGTAGGTAGCATAAGGGTGCAGTTGACACGTACAATGAAAGACATTGCATACACACATGAAATAACATTATGTACCCTTACTTAGATGGTTCATCATCTAACTTGGGTTTTGCCCCTAGAAGATTCGACGTTCTAGTCGGGACTTGTAGTGATGGTACAGAGGTTGAAGATGTGTAACGACACGAGTCGTTAAGAAACGAGCAAGGGTGACATGTTATGTATAACATGGACGTTTCAAGAATTATGTACGTTTTAATTTATCTTCAGAAGCTTATGTATCAACTTTGTATTAAGTGTCATGTTCAGTTATTTATGTAATGCCGTGAGTAAGTTCGATTCAGTTTCCGCTTTATAAGATTGTATTTATCTGTAGTGTATAAATTATTTTATCAAACACTAGATAGGTCTTAGGGAATTTCGAGAATAATGTAATTTAGGAAAAAAAAAAAATAAGACCTAAATTTCTTAAGGCATAACACGCCTTGAGCAAGTGGGGTGTTACATTAGAATACTTAATCATGTATTGGTTGTGTTTTATTATCATTCCATTGTTATTTCTTGTGAATTATAAATTTAATTAAGTTAAAAAATGTAAAAATACATTATTTTTTTTGGATAACTTTGAAAAATCCCATGGCCAAAAAAAAAAATCAAAAAATCCATTTTTTTTAAAAAATCAGGTTTCGTGGCCCCGCAAAACCTGGGTGGAGTTTTGTGGCCCCACAAAGCCCGATTTTTTTTTATTAAAGTGGTTATTTTGATCTTTTTTTTTTCTTGGTTATGGGATTTTTCCAAGTTATCCAATAGTGCCAAAAATAAATTATTGTTTAAAAATTATACTTGTATTTTTGGGTAAATTTTATAATCATTATATCAATTTAATTCAATGTTGTTAGTTGTTAGAACACTTAATCATGTATTGGTTGTGTTTTATTATCATCAAATTGTTGTTTATTGTGAATTATAAATTCAGTTAAGCCAAAAAATGTAAAAATACATCATTTTTTATTGGGTAACTTTGAAAAATCCCATGGCCCCCAAAAAAAAAAAGATGAAAAAATCCATTTTTATTAAAAAATTAGGTTTTGTGGCCCCACAAAACCTGATGACGTTGTGCAATTTTAAAAAATTATTTTTTCATAGAAATCAGTATAGATATGGAATAATATCTATCAAAATATGTTTTATTTACAACCATAAACATAGTACACGGTCTTTATAAGCAATGTGATCACAAAACAAATCAAATGGAAATGAAATCAATCCTTAGAGATTCAGTTAGTGAAATTGTTTGTTGGAGGAAAAGAATCTTGTTGAATGAGTTTTCAATGAGGTCGCTGTGATTGATGAGGATTGTTAAATGACCCAATAAACAAAAAAATTGAATGTATAATAAATGACTGAGTTTGGATGGTTTGACAATGGAGAGAAAGAGAATAACATGAACGTTGGAAGATGAGAGAGAAGAGAAAGGCAATATGAAAGAGACAAGGGTATTTTAGTAAATGAAGATAAGGACAATGTGGGCTTTCTAATTTAAAATCTCATTAAGGGTATTTTAGGCATCTCACATAAAAGTGGCTATAGAGTGCAATTAGTTTGTTTGATTTGTCAGAAACATTTTTTTACTAGAAAGTGGTTAAAAATAATTTTTTAAATTTCTTTTAGGTTATTTATGAATTTTTCTCTTTTCATCTCATTATAATTTATTATCATTATGATGAGTTTCCAAACATGCCCGAAGTCATTTTAGACTTGTGCAGAATCATATCCCCAACAATATAGCACTTAGGCACACCAAATGGAAGAATAAAAAGTTGTTCTAATGTTAATTTAATTAGATGCTTTGCTCTCATAACAAATTACACCCAAATGAAGTGCTAGAATATTGTAAAAATGAGATAGAATCTTTATTAAATAAAGGACTAATTAGGAAAAGCATGAGTCCTTGAAGTTGTACTGCTTTTTATGTTATTAATCCAGCATAAAAGGAAAGAAGTGTCCCCAGATTGGTTATAAATTATAAACTACTTAATACTACCTTAAGGTGGCTAAGGTATCCCATCCTTGATAAGAAAGATTTACTAACAATACTAAATGATGAAGCCTATATATTTTTCAAATTTGATTGTGGATGTCAAAAGCTAGCTCAAGCATGCTCAATAGTAAAAGTAAACTATACTTCGGTACTTTCTCATCAAGATAGTACATAAAGCCTTCGAAACCATCTCTTCACACTTAAAGAAAGGTTGAATATTTTATCCGAACTTAAACCCTTGCAAAAATGTTTGACGTCTGCCAGTATATACTTTTTGTAGGCATGATCTTCATACACGCCTCTCCTTATAATACTTTAAAATTTTTGTCTTGAAAATATTCTCTATAAAATACAATCTCTTCACATATAGAGAAAGGTTGAATATTTTCTTTGGATTTAAACCATAGCAAAAACTTTTGATGTTCCCCAAAGTACTCTATTTATAGGAAGATCTCAAACTAATTGAGACACGCCTCTCCTTGTAGCACTTTAAAATTCCTGTCTTGCCAAATATTTCATCTCTATAAAATATCGTTTTCAACTTTGAAAAGGAAATACTTCATGGTGGATCCATACTTTTGCCTGTAAAGCATAAAGCCTTTAATAATATTTTATGAGTTTGTATATAATTCTATCTTATATTTAATTCTTGCTTATATTAATTTATACTATGGCTCGTCATTCATTTGGGCCTAATTTGATATTAGAGCCAAGTGTTTAAATTAACATTAAAAGAATATTTTATTCTTCCACCTGGTGTGTCTATAGGTGTGTTTGATTGTAAAGGTAGAATTTGGGTAGAAAGAAAATAAATTTCAGAGAATTGAATTGTAGAAAAAATGAATTTTTAGAAATTGAAAGTTTAACCTGTTTGATTGGTATAATTTTTGATCTAGAAAATGATGTTATTTTGCCATCTTTTGGTATTTGATTGGTAATATTTTCTATAAAATTTGGTCATTTTCTTGGAATTTCGTGTTTGATAGGCATTATTTTTGATAGAAAATGACACATTTTTCATAGAATTTAATGGTAAAAATGTCTTGAAAAATATTGAATCCTATACAAAAAAAATTAAAATAATAACGTATTTTAAGTTAATTAAATTATTTTCCCAAAGAAATGAAACTACAAAATTAAAATTTTTTTGTTGTCCAAACTTATTAATTTATATGTAATTTTTTATTTTTTATTTTTATACATTTATATTTTTCAATTATTCCTCAATGTAAAATTTACAAACCCTTCCTCATTCCCTCTCTCGCTCAGGCACCCGTTGCCAACCGCCACCGGCCCCCCGCCCTTCTCCCTCTCCGGCCTTATAAGGCTCCACTTTTCCAAATATGAAATAACGTGAAATATAATTAAAACATCACCTACGGGCGTTATGGAAATCCTTACCAACAGAAGCATTAGATTGAGCCTGCAAGCTTAACGAAAGCTAAATAAAGGGCTTGCCACTAGATTTTCTTTACAAGCATAAGAAATGCATACGACCTTCAATACTCCATAAAACACAATACATCATAGTAGGTACAAATGTAGGACACCTACACACACCCTTTACAACCTTGAGTATCCTAGCTGCTATTTACAATATATCACTTGGATTACATGGGTACATAATGAAATAAAAAAACCTAGAGCTAGCTAAGCACCACCTCCTTGCCCTTACTCGCACTGGAACCTGTATCATCTGGTACATCTCATATACTTGGAACGGTGAACGTTCTAGGGGTATAAAACACCCGAGTTAGATAATGACATCTAAGTGAGTGATATAAGAAAGAAAATAGTGCATGCAGGTGTAATATATAGATATGCCACAAAATCTTCCTAACGATAGCCATGCTAGGGTGCTGCCATGAATCTCTTAGCCCCCTTACACGAGCACGAGATAAACATGCCAGAACGTAGCCATGGCTGACTCACTCGACCCTCTTACACAAGCACGAGATAGTCTCATGTGATAGCAGATGCTGGGGTGTTGCCATGTCTGAACCTCTCGACCCTCTTACACAAGCACAAGATAACCTTATTACATGGGCCCACATGGTTAGCCCTCTTACACGGGTCCCCGTGGTTGTTCACATATATCAAACCACCAACAAGCCACAGTCATCAAACAACATGATGTAAGACAAAGCAAAAGGAATATGCATAAACTAAGGGAAAATGATATGCTTGCCACGACCTAGTCCTATTGCACGGACATGATTTCCCACGATGACCCATCAACAAACCACAACCACAAACTCCATGATGTGTTCAAAGATAGGAAATATATGCTTGAAACAAAGGAAACATGAGACGTAAGCCAGAACCCATCTACAAATGAAACCAATAATGATCAAGAGGAAGCATGCACAAGAACCACTCATCTTAACTATTTACCCAAGAAAGCACTATTTACAACAAGCGGGAATGGTTTTCTCGTGATTTTCTGATTATTGGCACGAACTTTGAGAAAGACCCAAAAATTCTGTCAAGGCTTATTCTTTCTCGACTTTCTCCCTTCTTTTCGACAACGTTTCCTCTCTCAAACTCCATTCCTTTTCTTCCTTGCTTGGTGCCCAAAATGAATAACCCCAAAGCCCTTATTTATAGGAAACTTCGGCGAACCAAATCGTGCCACATGTCGCGTCATCATTCCATCCATGAGCATCCAATTAAAATATGCCACATGGCCCTAGAGATTTTTGCCTCCACATGTTTAATTAGATTTTCATGATTCCCCATCATTACATCCCACACGGTAAATTACTTTTTCTACATTTTCCATTATTACACCTTTAATTAATAACTACATCCCACATGGTTATTTGTATTTTCCACATTTCTCATCATAACACTTCAAATCCTATTTCCAAGTGGCCAATGAATGCTTGCCACATGTCCTTAGGGATAAGGTTTGGAGACTTTTGTAAACTTGGAGACTAAGTAAGCTTTTCCTTTGCCAATCACGTAATGCCACCTCAGGGCATCATTATGAGCCATCATGTGACCTTATCTTATCTTCCAAGTGGCCAATGGTTGATTGCCATGTGTCATTGAGGATAAGATTTGGAGACTTTTGGAAGCTAAGTCTTGAATTTCAAAATGATCCAACGATGGATTAATTGTTATTTGAGATCTGCAATCATGACTTAACTATATTAGAATAAGTTTGAAATTCGCAATCATCACTCTCAAATGGTTTAGTTGGCCCAGTTCATTATTCCAATGATCTAGCTACAGGTTTCAAGAACTACACCTTGGCCTAAACTTTTCAGGTAATTTGCACTTAGGCCCTTGTAACTTGGTCTCGGGGCCATTTTTAATTGAACTTTTTGGTCCCTGAAAAATGGATAAATTACACTTAGCACCCCAAAATTTTAGGTAAATTACACTTTTACCTGAACTTCAGTATTTACCATTTTGCCACTAGTTCAGAAACTGAACCTTTGTCTCAAGACTTCTATAATCCCTTGAAAGGACCTATTTCCTCAAGTATTAGAACCTAACAATCTCAAGTATTATATCATATTTGAGTTTGAAAATCTAGGATGCTATAGGCCTCCTAGCCTTCGTTGGACGACTCGGCCTTTGTTTGGCTCCATTGCTCGCCGGCGCTAACTCGGTCTCAGCCTCGCTCTCGCCGCCTTACCCCCTAACCCCCTCTCAATCGTCAATCGGCCTCGCTCTTGCCGCCTCACCAATGGCCCTCCTCACCCTTGGTCATCACTCGCCCTCACCGGCCACCGACTCTCCCCTCTGTCTCTCACTTGTTGCCTCTCTGGCTCTCTCAACTCTCTCACTCAGTAAGTTGGCTGCATCACTTGTTTGGAAAATTAGAGCCCCCCCCTCCCCCAAAGAATTTCATTTTCTTGATTTAAAGGAAAAACCCATCACGTGAGCATAAGTGGAAAAATAAGTTACCTGGAAAAAAATAGCTATCAAACATTGCATAAGTGAAAAATTGGATGAAAAAAATGTCTTTTCCTTGAAAAAAATGACTCTCAAAAATAGGGCCAAGTGTTGTATCTTGCAGCCCACTACTAACCCGTGCAAAGGCAGTTTTTGAGTTGGATATTCTTAAAGTTCAGAGAAGAATAACAAAAGTTTTCTAGGTTGAAAAAGGCATTTAGTTTCGATTCTAGTTCTTCATCCTCTGGTTTGGTACCAGATGAATTCTTAAAGAAATTATATCTTATGAAGTACAAGGTTATTTAAAAAATCGGTATTTATGTAATTTTAGACCTGATAAATGTTTATAAAATCAGAATATTTGACTTAGAGTCAGGAAAAATAATCAAAACAGTGAAAGAACAATTCCAATTAGACAAGAATACGAAACCTTAAGATTATTTCATCCGGGAATAGTAAACTATAAAGAAAATTCTAAATTTTTACATATAGGCTTAGTACAAATAGCTTTAAAACCCTTAACTAAGGGCGGGCTAAATGCTTGTACCTTAACAACATTAAGAGACTGTAGACATTTAAATTTTGCTTGAATCTAAATTTATGCAATGGTACAAGTTTAGTAACATCCATACTAACAAATTAATATATGTAACTATTGTTCTCCCAAGATTATATGTATTTATATCTGGGACAAATAGACTACAATCGCTAGTCGAAGTAAATAACAATATTATTAAATCGAATCTTGATCCTATAAAAGGATGGGAGTGACATGCATTGTTGAAAGAAGTAACAAATCATATTTAAATTTGTACTCTTAGCATTGGGCACCATATGTGGAAAACATGAAATAAAAAGTTATGTAATGGCAAGCAGAGGAAGACGTGGAGTTGTGACTAAAAAGCAGTACATATGAAAGGGGACAGCATCATTAGTAAGCCCACTGCTAGAAATAATATGGCAATCATTTTGGAGTAGGTGGCAGGATGGTTAGGACGATTGAAGCTAGACCTAATACTGAAGTTAGAGGGAAAGAAAAACATCATGCACCACTCCTACTTGTTGTACAAGAACAAGGTGGCGGTAGCCAACATCCTCTGGAGGAACTAATTCATAATCCACCACCAGGAAGAGAAGAAGTGGCAGAGAATTGGGAGAATGGAGTTAGGGAAGGTCACTGCCTAGATCTAGGGGCTCCAGAAGTAATGGTGACAACTGACACTCATAATATATAGCTTGCTATGAAAAGTTGTGAGAAAGTTTAATAATGTTATTACTAATCAAAATTGATCTCTAAGCATGTAAAGGGGGTCGTAACCAACAGTACCAAAAGAAAAAGGGGGAAGCACTTTTTTTTTACATTGTCTAAGCTCATTTTAACTTTGTACATCTTTTCACTTGATGGATAAATAACGTATTCTTCTCTATGTGGTGGATTAATTAAAACAACTAAAGGATTGTGAGTGCAGAACCAGCGGCCCTTGCTATTCATAATCCTCTTTGCTAAGCGTGTAATGGTGGCAATTGGCACTCATAAATTTGTGGTTAGTAATAAAAAAATATGTTAACATGAACAGCCTTCACGAGTTAATTTGACCATTTGAAATTTATTCATATTCCCTAGCTACACTTAGAAAACAATAGGTTCAGAACTGGTTGGCAACCTTAACTTATTAGCCGGTTAAGAATTAAGTTTTGAAGCTAAACTAATTTTAGTTTGTCTAGATTTTATTTTGGACGAGTTTCAATATCAAATATTATTTGATAACCTTTTTTTCATTTCAATTCACATTTTTTTTTTAATCTTTGTTAGGGATTCCCTTTACTATTTGCAAGTAAAAAAGAAGAATCTATAACGATCAATTAATTTATAATCATTTGTAAATGTAAATATGAATCCCAAAAGGTTTACATCCAAAAAATGTGGATTGAGATCTCATATTCAAATTTCCAATCCTCCATATCCCCAATTAGAAAATTTAGCTTTGTCTATGTAATAGTTAAAAATATATATATATATATATATATGCATGCGGAGATATGTTTTCAATATATGGTTGTTAAGGTGTCACATATGAATTTTAAAATTAACAATTATATAGGTTAATTTTTATATTCAATGACTTTATTCTTAATACAAACTAAATACAACCTGAAAAGTATTCCCAATCATATTTAAACATATCGCTCGATCGTCATTGTTCAACATATATAGTTGCAGATGATTTATTCAACTAATTAATTACAATGTGAAAGCAACATCCAAATCAAAGCTTCCTTGATCATATGGCTAGCCCATTCTTCTAATTGGAATTAGAGCCTGTTTGGATCGGCTTGACTTTTTAAACAGCCAAGTTGCTACGTACCGTTCATGTTCACTCAATTGATTTTGATAATCTTCATTAATTGCTTGCTGTTTCAATCTGATGAATCTTTTTGTATATATAGGTGTATGCATGGATGGTTCAGTTTTAGTTATTTTTCTGACAATTGAAGTCAAGATCATTTAATATATGTTGGATGAAGACTAATGATGGTTCACATGTGCAGACCCAACAAGTGGTAATATATACAAAACAGATATATTTATTTTGTCTTGGCTTGAACCACCCAAACAAATTAATAAGAAAAGACTTTGGTTTCATCATAAACGTCCCCAGAAGCTTTTTTTTCTAATATTTAAAAGACCTTGACTTTATCTTGCACGGACGTCTGCCAGATCTCAACCAGCAAAGTCTTCTTATTGTATTTATCTTTTCTAACAAGTTATTCAAAGGAGTGCAAATAAATAGGCTAAGGTTGGAGACTTCAATCAAAATCTTGCATTACTTGAGCCTCCAAATGGCTGAGAGCAAGACATTGGCGAGTTCAAGTTCCAGTGAGCAGATTCGATTGCTTCATCTGAACCTTCCCACATTGACCGACGAAAATATCAAAAGCCAAGTGCAGCAAACCCATTCTAGTGGTTATTCACTGCTGTTTCACCAACCACTTCTTGTTCGCATTTCTCATGTCATCAACCCTGCCACCCATTTTGTTGATTCAATATTATTGGTAAGCATTTTACAAATTACCACGACAAAGTAGGTGGGTTTTCACTTGTAAGATCTACATATAACGTTGATAATTTCTATGTCTTCTTACATTTAGCCTAATGTTTTACTGAATTGTTATGCTCTCACTTCTTTGAAGAAGTGGGAGGGAGCATTATCACCCTTTCAAAATTTTTATTTTGGAGCGAATTAATTCTAATTTTTACCTCATTATGAAGCTCTCCTTAATGAGAGCAACATTATGTGAGTCAAAATACTTAAATAGTACTAGCAAAAGTGGTATAATTTAAAAGTTATCACATAAATTTATGCATGATAACATTTTTCAATCGCTTGCCAATTCATGAATCTTAACTGCTTTGGTTCATATAAGAAATATTTTATGACTTTCTATAGTTACATATATGCAGGAGAAGAAAATAACTGAAAAGGGGGTTGAGTTAGAGAGCTCTAATCTTCTGAAGTTTAATTCAGCGTTATCTAAACTCAAGATATGGGGAGGTTCACTCATCAGAAAAACTGGCTTGGTACTCCACACGAGGCTTTTGTTCTTATTTCTTTAACCAAATGTCCATAGTCATGCATTCTTTTGTTAGAAATGATATTTCAATACATAAATATACATTTCTAAAGAATTTGATCTGCGTAAACAAACTAGGTTGGTAATTGCAGTTTCAATTAAATTTGCATATTATATATATATATATCTACTGCATGTGTAAAAAATGTTTCTTTTTTTGAGCCGTTGTTCTATTACTCTCTTTCAGAGTTTAATAATATAGCTCATTAACTTAATTTCTCTGTAATTTTCATATTTTTGAACATCTCCTTTGTTCTTGTATATGAGAACCAAAGTATTATTCCTCCACTCATTTGGCATCTTTTTTTATTTAAGAATCGCGTTAATTGATTTTGCTAGACAAGAAATACTCTCTTCTCCCATGCATTTCCATTCTTCTATTGGTATATTATCCGATCCTACCATCTTATGATTTTTTATCTTTTTTAATACTTGTCTTACTTATTTTGAACTTATGCGTTGATAAAATGTATATCTTATATTCCCTTCGGAGTTACTAGGATGTCCCAACCTAACTCTTGTGTCCCCATCATCATTGAATAATTCTTTGAAATACTCATTCCATCTCTTCATAATTGCTGGCTCATTCACTAATACATTTTGGTTTTCATCTTTTATGCGTTTCACTTGGTTGAGATAGATTTTCATATGCTTTTGACCTTGCTTCACTAACAGCTCTTTTTGCTGCCTTTTTCGCTTCTTTATAATTTTTTATGTTTTTTCATTATTGCACTGATATACAGTCTTATAGTAAGTTTTCTTATTTTTAATTTTCAATTGTACCTCTTCATTCCACCACCAAAACTCCTTAAGGTTTGGAGCTTTACCATTTGTCTCTCTAAGGACTACATTTGTCGTGCTTCTCAGAGTAGTAGTTGTTTCCCTCCACATTTGATTTGTATGTCTTTCTACATTCCATTCCCTTCTACCCCTTAATTTTTTTTTAAAGATTAATTGTTTCACCACTTTTAGATCTCACTACCTAATTTTTGGACTTGTTTTTATATGATTTTTTCTCACCTAATTTCTTACATGGACGTCAAGTACCAAAAGTCTATATTGAGTAGTCAAACACTCCCTCGATATCACTTTACAATCCCTACAACATAATCGATCCTCTTGTCTCATGAGGAAGTAATCTATTTGGGTGCTTGATGTGATATTTTTATATGTGATTAAGTGCTGATCCCGTTTTTTGGACCTAATATTGGTGATGATGAGCCCATATGCCATAGCAAAATCTATAATAGACTTACCCTCATTATTAATTTTCCCGAATCCATATCCTCCATGTACCTCTTTATAGTTGTTTCCATCTCTACTCATGTGACCATTTAGGTCATCTCCTATAATCATTTTCTCTCCTCTTGATATCATTTATATGAGTTCCTCTAAGTCCTCCCAGAATTTTACTTTTATCTTCTCACATAATCTTGCTTGTGGTGCATATATATTAAAAATATTCATAGTCATTCTTTTTAGACCGACCTTCACCATATAATCATATCTCCTATTCTCTTTACATCCACTAACCTTTTATCCATAATAATTCTTATTCCATTTTTCGCTCGATCATTTTCTGTGGTCCATATTTTATATTCAGATTCTGATAAAGTTTTTATTTTTTTCCCTACCCATCTCCTTTTTTGAAGGTACATAATATTAAAAAAAATAAAATATGCATGCAGAGATATGTTTTCAATATATGATTGTTAAGGTGTCACGTATGAATTTTAAAATTGACAATTATTTAGGTTAATTTGTGTATTCAATGACTTTATTCTTAATATAAACTAAATACAACTTGAAAAGTATTCCCAATCATATTTAAACATATCGCTCGATCATCATTAACATATATAGTTGCAAATGATTTATTCAACTAATTAATTACAATGTGAAAGCAATATCCAAATCAAAGCTTCCTTGATCATGTGGCTAGCCCATTCTTCTAATTGGAATTAGAGCCTGTTTGGATCGGCTTAACTTTTTAAACAGCCAAGTTGCTACGTACCTTTCATGTTCACTCAATTGATTTTGATAATCTTCATTAATTAATTGTTGTTTCAATCTGATGAATCTTTTTGTATAGGTGTGTGGATGGTTCAGTTTTAGTTATTTTTCTGATAATTGAAGTCAAGGTCATTTAATATATGTTGTATGAAGACTAATGATGGTTCACATGTGCAGACCCAACTAGTGGTAATATCTACAAAAGAGATATATTTATTTTGTCTTGGCATCAACCACCCAAAAAAATTAATAAGAAAAGACTTTGGTTTCATCATAAACGTCCCCACAAGCTATTTTTTCTAATATTTAAAAGAATTGACTTCGAAATAATAAAATTTTGTAATACTCGAAAGACCTTGATTTTATCTGACACGTACGTCTGCCAGGTCGCAAGCAACAAAGTCTTCTTATTGTATTTATCTTTTCTAACAAGTTATTCAAAGGAGTGCAAGTAAATAGGCTAAGGTTGGAGATTTCAATCAAAATCTTGCAATACTTGAGCCTCCAAATGGCTGAGAGTAAGACATTGGTGAGTTCAAGTTCCAGTGAGCAGGTTCGATTGCTTTATCTGAACCTTTCCACATTGACCGATGAGAATATCAAACCCATTCAAGTGGTTATTCATTGCTGTTTCGCCAACCACTTCGTGTTTGCATTTCTCATATCATTAAGCTTGCCACCCATTTGTTGATTCAATATTATTGGTAAGCATTTTACAAATTACCACGACAAAGTAGGTGGGTTTCACTTGTAAGATCCACATATAACATTGATAATTTCTATGTCTTCTTACATTTTGGCTAATGCTTTACTGAATTGTTATGCTCTCACTTGAGTGTTATCACCCTCTCAAAATTTTTATTTTGGAGCGAATTAATTCTAATTTTTAGCTCATTGCGAAGCTCTTCTTAATGAGAGCAACATTATGTGAGTCAAAATAATTAAATAGTACTAGCAAAAGTGGTATAATTTAAAGTTATAACATAAATTTATGCAGGATAACACTTTTCAATGGCCTGCCAATTCATGCATCTTAACTACTTTGGTTCATATATATAAGAGAAATTTTATGACTTTCTATAGTTACATATATGCAGGACAAGAAAGTAACTAAAAAAGGGGTTGAGTTAGAGAGCTCTAATCTTCTGGAGTTTAATTCAGCGTTATCTAAACTCAAGACATGGGGAGGTCCACTCACCAGAATAACTGAATTGGTACTCCACGCAAGGCTTTTGTTCTTATTTCTCTAACCAAATGTCCATATTCATGCATTCTTTTGTTAGAAATGATATTTCAATGCATAAATATACATTTTTAAAGAATTTGACCTGCATAAACAAATTAGGTTGGTAATTGCAGTTTCAATTAAATCTGCATGTTATATATATATATATATATATATCTGCTGCATGTGTAAAAAATGCGGGCAAGTAAAAAAAAAAAACTTTTTTGCTTTTACTAACATGGTTATGTTCTTCCTTTTGATTGATAAGTTTAATTTACGCACCCATATATAATTGTATGTCTCTTCCTTAACTAAACATATTGGTACTATATATATGAGTTTAATTAAAAGTAGTGTTATTTGTACAACTACAAGTATACATTTTATCTGTTCACACAATCTTAGGTCTTTTCTCGTCAACTTGAACTTTTGGCATAATCAATTTTTGATATGTTATGAAAGTTTTTGTGACCAAGTAATACTATGTTTAATTATTGCTACCCACATTAGTTAATAATTAAATCAAATGTTAACACAAGCTACGGACAAATTATTCTTTGAATTTTAAATGTTCAATTATTCTTTGAATTTTACCTAATAACTTTTAAGTTTTTTAAATGGCTGCTTTCATGCATGATGTGATCCAAACTCAAATTAGATCCACTTAAATTATTATTTTTATCTTTCATCTAGATATGTGCTATGATAATTGCTCTTTAATTTACATACATCCACCCATTAATTTAAACTACTTTATATTCTTTAGATTCTCTACACCTCCTACATGTAGTCCACATTCATCATTTTTTTAAGTAGTAACTATTGTGCCTACTCGCAGATGGGCGATGCCGTAGTTAGAGACGAGGTAATGTTTGATCAGATTATTGACCAAATGCCAATCTATATACTTCATTCCGTATCACGCTCATCATGGGATAAAAAGGCACTACTCATCATGGAGGATTTAGTTATAAAATTTGTGGAGTTGTTGAAGTTGTTGCTTCTTGGTCCGAACAAATCATCTATTAATTTAGCCTCATCAATGGCAGCCTTGAAGGAAAACCCTGTTTCCATTGCTGGGACTCCTATAAAGAAATTTCAACAACCACTTGATCAGCTTAACAGTCTAATTAAGATCACATTGGAACTAATTCAGTACATCTGTGAAGTAACATTATTGTCGGACACAGAGTACAACAATGAAGGTATTGTCTCAATGGGTGTATATTGGGCAATTGTAAGTGCAGTAGCGGGCTATATTCAAATCAATTTGATCGTAGACAATGGGTAAGTTCTTGTTCCTTTCGGTGTTGAATTCTCACCTACCTATATGTGTCTAGTCTAGATGAACCTAAGAACGTCAACTTTCTAATTTGAGTACATCATCATCATTATCTCTTAATCTAGTTTTCATATATTTTAAAAAGTTTAGGCAAGTGATCATGTTTTAGGTTATTATTACGCGGAAGCTTACTTGAATTGAAAAAATAGGATGAAAAAATCTATTATGTGTACAAATTTAAATTAGAATATTATAAGATAAGTAATCACATAATTACATGTGAGTTTAATAACAATTCTTTTAGTACCAAAATATTTTATGTAAGTCGTTTAATCCGCACCATTTTGTAGTGCTTTCAGATCTGTTGTCAAGAAAAAAAAACCATGATTATGATCTGTTTGTAATAGACATAATAATAAATTTTTGCATGCTACTCATCACAATTATAACTTTTTGCTGAAATTTAGAATGAACATCCATATAATTTCTATAAAACTAACGTATTGTGGCATGTGATATCTTTCTAATCTCTTTTTTTTTTTCACTAAGAAAAATATTTAATATTCAGTGGTTGGTCTTATTTAGTTTAAATAATTTATTTTTTTTGTTTAAATAATGCTTGTTTTGTTTCATAGGGAAGTGGCAATAGAACTCTCCCACCTAATTTCCAATCTTAGTCAAATCCTTAACGACCTCAAGCACCACTACACAATTTGCAAACCACAAATAGGTAAGTATATCAACTTTTTTTTTTTTATATATATTTTTAAAAATTTGAATTCATAGTCTTCAATTTTAAATTTTTTTTAACTATTATCATTAATTTAAACTCATTGAAGTAAGTATATAATGGTACTGTATATTACATGATATATATTCTCAAAGTTATTATTAATTAATCCATGTAGAGGAGATGGAGGCTCATATTCAATTATTATCATTAATTTAAACTCATTGAAGTAAGTATATAATGGTATTGTATATTACACAATATATATTCTCAAAGTTATTATTAATTAATCCATGTAGAGGAGATGGAGGCTCATATTCAATCCAATGTATTGTTTGATGATATTTTTGAGAATAAAAATGAATCGTCTGATGCTCCTGCTGACATCTCGAAAATTATGAAGAGACTCATATACGCCAAAGATGGTCACCAATCAGTAATTGACGGTTCTACTATATCCGAGGTTATTTCTTTCTCTATTTTTTTTCCTCAATAAGTAAAGGCAGTTATAATTTTTTTTACTTTGACTGCGATTATGAAATTTAACACAGAACCTACAAGTAGGGCTTTGTGGTTTTATATTTAAAGTCATAGTTGTAATCAATTCACAAGAAAGCAAAAATCTGTCATACCATACAGTTGTGAATCTACGTACAATGTTAATTAAAAATGAAGTACACGTAATTTATCTCCTTTTGAAAGATATTTAGTCAACATTTATATTAATCGGAGATTTTAAGACTTCAACTAATGTAATTAATTTTGGAAACAACTTATCCTCTTTGTTGACTACCTAATATTTTTATTTTGTGTGCATACAGGTTGACATTGAGGTCTTACAGGGAAAAAATGTCTTGCTGCTTATTTCGGACCTAGATATATCCACTGAAGACATTTCAACACTCTTAAGAATTTATGAAGAAATAAAAACAGAAAATTATTACAAGATTGTTTGGATTCCATTTGTGTTGAAATGGACACAAGAGCTGAGGAAGAAATTCAAAAATTTAAAATCCAAGATGCCATGGTACACAGTTTGTTATGATTCACCAATTGCAGGTATCTGGTACTTCAAAGGACGTTGGATCCATAAAAATCCTTCGGTTGTTCTGATTAATCATCTGGGTAAAGTGGAGAAACAAGCTTCCTTAGATGGAGTAAACATCTATACAGAGTCTTCCTCCAAACGCATTATGATTGGTTAGTAACATTATTATACACATACAAACACCCTATTCAGATTATTGAATAGTAGTAGGTTAGGGAAATCATTCTTGTTTACTATAATCTTTTATTTTTCTTCTAACATGTAGGTGTAAGGACATATATGGGTCAGATTACTTCATGCATTCATATTTACATTCATATATCATTTGCCTAACCAAAAAAATATATAACTATATACTTCATGCATTCATATTTACATTCATATATCATTTGCCTAACCAAAAAAAATATATAACTATATATTAATTCTATAATTAAGTTGCATAAAGTAAAGGGAATCCCTAACTACTCAACTAGAAAAAAGTATTATTTCAAATATTGAAAAATATTTTACGAGATAATTGTTATGACATTGCAGAATTTGATGTGACTTAAATGTTGTTTCCTTGTAGACGTACATTATGGAGCTGCTCCACCAGTGCTTCCAAGACTTTATATAAATAAATTAGCTGAAGGCCGTCAAGAACGAAGTCAAAAGGCTGTTATCCAATTAAGCAATCCTTCGAGTGGGTTCCAAGGTTTACTTTCCAAGAATAAAAGAGGTAGTTATCATAATCATATTCTTGTAACTTCAAAATGTAATATTTTGAATTCATCTAATTAAATCTGCAACAATCTAAGATCATGTGCATTCTTTTCCAGGAAATGAGAAAGGAGGACATTCCCGGAAAAATTGATTCTATTGATGACCATTGGAATTGTAGCAGCAAGTTAGAAAATACAAGGCTATAATGGTTATCATTGTGTTTGTTTCTATGGCTCATAAGACTATAATCGCTATTGATTGAGAATTTAGGTGGAAATTTAGAGTTACACATACTGGAGAATTTTATGTTATTAGATGTTGTTTAAGAATGTTATTGCTTTCTTGTTTTGAATAAAAGATTGGACTTTATTTGTCATGCACTAGTTTTATTCTTTCCATCCCTATAGAGCCAAAAGTTTTATTCTTTCCACCCTTACTTGCTTTTTTTTTAAGCAAAAGGTATAGTAAATTTATGCTTGATCTTTGCATTAAGCTAAAATGACTTTTCTATAAAGGAGCATGTCAAGTGAGGCGTACTCCAATCTTTTATTCCAAACATGAAAGCATATATCTACAATCTCATAAAACATATAAGATTCTTAAATTTATACAACACAAAAATATAAGTCTTATCGTCTTGCACTTTCTTGTAGCATGTTTTGCAATAAATTTCGACATAAATATGCAATAAATAACAGATTATAGTCTTTTTAAAGAGGGAAAAACACATAACATAGTCTTGCAGTTTCTTACTAACAATGATAATCAAAATTATAAAGACTAATCTGGGCTCCATCTGGGTTAATGCAAGTTTGTCTCCATTGAAGACTTTATTTTCCCTAATTATCACCTATTTAAATTTGGGTGATTTTGTCTGTTTTACATACCACTTGTCAAGGATACAGATACCTTGCTGGCTGCATGTGCTAGATTGAGTTTCGCCTGTTCAGGATTTAGGCTACCTCTTGATCTACTCTTGGCAAGCAAACCTTGGAACCCACTGGAAGGCTTCTTTTGATTCACATCCTCTTCATGTGGTTTTGGATAAAGCAATTGAAGACTTGGAGGCATAGAATGAAACATAGCTCCTTCTAGGAGAAAACAACTTATTTGTTACATTTTAAAATTTGTCACATCCTATTCATCATATTATTAAATTAGTCACACAAATAAAAATGGAACTAACATGAAAGGACATTTATATGCATAGGTATATGAAAATATAACACCATAAAAAAATATCTTAACATCAGCAGTGACCCTTTCAAATTTATACATATTCCCTGGTTACAGTTGGAAAACAATGTTGAGCCAACTTGCTCCAATCAACCTATTGTGTATTTTGATGCTTAACAAAACATAATTTTAGTAAAATTATTTTAGTTATATTTAAAATTCCCTAATGTATTTTGATATGTCTTATAGTGTGTAAATCATATTTTAAATATTATAGTAATTTGTGTATCAAAATGAATCAATAAATGCTATTTATTCTAAGTGAAACATTAGTACACGATAAGAGGACTCATAAGAACATATTTTCATTTTGGAAAACTATCTCTCGTTATTTTGATAGCTAGTATTCATTATTGTGAAAATAATTTTTAATGAATTTTTTAAAAAATAGAAAGTATGTATTTTGGAAGTGCTAAAATAGTCAAATCTTGAATTTGTTCTAAAACAAAAAATCTACTTTCTTATTGATTTTGATTTTTTAGATATTTTTATTGAATCCAAATGTGGGGTACTTTCTTATTTACATTTATGTGTTAAAGTAAATGGACATTTACTTAAACTAAAGAAATATAAATATGTTCTAATGTATTTATGTTATTGATTGTATCAACAAAGCAAAATCTAATTTTTCTAAAAATCTAGACTAAGAGTCGTGTTAGTTCTATATAATGGCAAGTATATCCCATGGGGGGGTGAATTGAGATTTGGGTAAATTTTCGATAGATTAAAAACTTATAGCATCCAGGACACTATGTTTTGAAACATGAGGAAGTATGTTTCGAAATAGGTAAGTATATTTCGAAACCAAACTTTCTGTCAAGTATGTTTCGAAACCTATACTATGATATGTTTTAAAACCTTCCTCTCTGTTTTGCTAATTTCGAAACTCCTTTAGCTTTTGAAAAATGATTTTTTTGAAAGCATGAACAAAGATAATAATAAATAAGAATGAGAAATCAAGTGCACACGAGATTTATAGTGGTTCGAAACCCGCCTACTCCACTACCTTCAAGCTTACCCACTTGAAGGATTTGCAAACACAATCACTTTCACTAGCGATTAATGACACCAAGGGTTTTACCACGGTTCACCTTAAAACCTTACACAATGAATTTTTACGTAATCAACTCAAAACTTGCAACAAGATAAATAACACTTATCTTTTATAACCCAACAATTTGAATGTATTTAAATACCTCACCAAATAGTTATTGCAAACCTATTGGTATGGAGTGAGAAGAGCTTGAAAGCATAAGAGCTTTGGTTTCAGTTTACTTCTCCTTTTCACACGACAATGCACACCAAAGATTAATTGAAAGGATCTTCTTTGGGAGTTTGTTAAAACAGTTTCGTTTGCTTGTGCTTGTGGCAAATATCTCTTGTAGATGTGTAAACTTCTGTATGCTTGTAAGTGGTACTTCTTGTCTTCAAAGAACTGATATATATATACCAAAAAATAGAATTTTGATTAATTATAACTGTTAGAGACAAAATGATAAAATAGGTTTCGAAACAACACATTTTTACACAGACGTTTCAAAACATCCAGCCTTTATAACTGGATATGCACCAAGAGACAGAAAGAGTGGAAGACATCTTTTAAAAAATAAAATAATTTCATTTTATTCTCCACTTACAAAATATTTGAAATTAAAACATCAGGGTATGGAAATTATTCCAAAAGTAAGCTTTTACCTAGCTTTTGAGTTAAAGTGCAAAAGCATGACAGATTTGCAAATATTTTGTTGGCAGAGTTAGATGTTTCGAAACATGATATGAAGGTTTCAAAACATACTTCAGAAATGTTTCAAAACATGTCAAACATAGTTTTTAAATACTCTGCTTTAAGATATGACAGAGGTTCCAAAACATACTATATAAGTTTTGAAACATATGCTTAGTTTTCAAAACAGGTTTCGAAATACAGCATATAAACTTAGCAAACATTAAAACCTTAATAAAAGACATTTCGAAACATGTATATAAATATGGTAGAATGATGTTTCGAAACATGATGCATGAATCTTGGATTTTTCTAACATTTGAACTTTCATGCCAAAACATTAATCATGCATGTTTGGAAATATGAAAAACTTATTTTGAAATATGAGATTTTCATAAAGATTTTTCATTCTAAGTGTAATACCCGGGAATGATTTGACGTTATAAATAATATTTGATGAAGGATACAAGTGAAATTTTCGGAAAAAAATGAGACTTTAGGGTATACTAACGCAGCTTTAGACGACCGAATTAGACAAAGGGAGTACCCCAAACCCTATATAGCCAAGGAAAATGGTATAATATTGACGAGTGATTTGAGTTATGATTTTAAGCATCAAAAGAAGTTGGATTGGGAACAGTTTCTGGTACAGCTATCTACCAGGTTGAGAAAATCGAATAATCGTGAGGGATATAATACTCGAGGTTTTAGATTCAAATACTTGAGGAAATATGATGTTTTAAGGGATTGTGGATGCTTGGAGATAAAAGTTTAATTTCTGAGCCAGGGGTAAAATCGTAATTTTTGAAGTTCAGGTAAAAGTGTAATTTACCTAAAAATTAGGGGTATTCGTGTAATTAGTCCATTTTTCAGGGACTAAAATGCAATTAAAAATTAGTCCGAGGACCATGTTGAAAAGGGCCTAAGTGCAATTACCCAAAAGTTCGTGCCAAAGTGTAATTCTTGAAACCTTTTTACTAAGGGCATTTGGGAGATTCAGGAAAAGTCTCATAAATGACTTTAGAGATAAGGATGAAGGCTCATGATGACGTTAGAGATAAGATGAAGGATCATGATGATTTTAAGGATAAGATTTGGATAAGATTTGATTGGAGAAGATAAGATTTGGATAAGATTTGATTCGGATATCAATGATTATATAATATCTTAGAAGATTTGGTAATGATTATATAATATCTTGGAAGATTTACAATGATTGGAGAAGATCTTTAGAAGATTTGGAATGATTGCAGAATATCTTAGAAGATTTGGTAATAATTATATAATATCTTGAAAGATTTACAATGATTGCAGAAGATCTTTAGAAGATTTGGAATGATTGTAAAAGATTTTGGAAGATTTGAAATGATTGCAGAATATATGTTTCTTGGTGGCTAAGTTTCTAAAACCTATAAATAGGGGTTCATAACCAAAGGTTTCTCATTCGAAATTGTGAGAAGTTTGTGCTAGACGAGAGTGCTTCGAGTTTAGTGGATAGAGGGTTTTTAAAGGATACGCGAGGTATCACACGCGCAGAGCACTTGGGCAGCGCGTGAGGACGTGTAAGGAGGTGGTTTGGTTAAAATACTTGAGGAGTTGCATAAAAGTCGAGGTTCGACACAAGATTCAAGGTGTTTTGAGTTTCGTTCAAGGTGAGTGGTTCCAACCCAAAAATTTGCTTTAAAGTTGTGAGTGTTATGTCTGGAAAACTACTTGATTTATTGTGAGTGGTTCCAACCCAAAAATTTTCTTTAAAGTTGTGAGTGTTATGTCTGGAAAACTACTTGATTTATTGTGAGTGGTTCTAACCCAAAAATTTGGTTTAAAGTTGTGAGTGTTCGCCCCCAAAACTTGATTTATTATGCTTACTGTATTTGAACATGTGTTGATTTCATGCAAAATGGTTTTGTACATTGAAATAGTAACCGGTGACGGTTGGTTTTACGGGGGAGGTTCGTCCCTAAACGTTTTGAACTGTGCATTGCATTTTATAAATGTTGTTTATATGATGCATTGAATTGTGAAATGTGGCATTGTCTTGCATTTTATGTGTATGTATGGAATGTCAGCCTCGGATGTTGTCTGGATAGTGTAGCCATAATTCTCCAAGGGCGTGACGGAATAATAGGGGTATCTGATGCTGGTGGGCATGTTAGGATAGCTACCTTGGTTTTCGTGCCAGGTCGTTTGACCGGGGAAGTTGTACTAGGATGACTAGGTGGTCCATACTGTGTTGTTCATGTGGGATGTCAGCTTAAGATGTTATCTGGATAGTGTAGCCGTAATTCTCTAAGGGCGTGACGGAATAATAGGGGTATCTGATGCTAGTAGGCATGTCAGGATAGCCGCCTTAATTTTCGTGCCAGGCCGTTTGGCCAGAAAAGTTGCACTAGGACGACTAGGTGGTCCATGTGAAATTTTGGAGTTGGGATTGTATGGTGGTTCTTGGATGCTTAAGGTGGGAACGTATTCTGGTGAGATGTGTTGGCAGCCCCATTTAAGCTAGAATCGCATCGGGTCGTCGTGTCATCGAGTCGGTGTGGTAGCATAGCTTTTAGAGAGATTGCTCTTTTCCCGTGGTAGGGTTAAGTGCGTGGGAATTCTCTTGAGCTAGGGCTTACCGGGTGTATTGGTTTATTTCATGTCTTGCATTATTCATGAAAAATGTGTTTTGAACTCTCACTTAGATGATTCATCATCTAATTTGGACTTTGTCCCTGGAATATTCAAACATTCCAGGTGAAGGCAGTGGTGCAAAAGGGAAAGGGATCGTCGAGAAGTGACGGCGATTAGTGGATAGTTTACATTATGTCTTATCAGTTATGTTATTTACTTTTGAAAACGTCATGTAAACGTTGGTGCAACTTTATATATAAATAAAGTGGTTTCGATTATGACTTGTTGAGGTTTCGATCTAGCTTCTGCATTTGTGTTGGTGAACCTGTCTTGGTTTATTAATGGTTCATAGTTGATATACTAAGAAGGTGTAACGGGATCTTCGGGGAATGGTTTTTGTGATGGGTTTTTATTTGAAAAAAAAATTTATCCCCAGAATCTTATGTTACGTAATGCGCTCCTGAGAAGTAGGGTGTTACACTAAGGTTGGTTTTTCATTAAATAAATTTTGTAATACCCCATGTTTGTATGAGGTTGCCATGTAATTTAAGCAAGATTTGAATGCCGAAAAATTGGCTTGATAGCAGTTATAAATACCGAATCGACTGTAGGGAATGACTTGGAGTGAAATTGTCTAAGAAAAATAATATGGTCTTGATGAGCGTTCCGAGATAAGATTTATGGTATTGAAAGAAATCGAATCGGGAACGGTTTTCGGTACAACTAAAATACAACTGCACCCATTTAGGCTGCAAAATTGAATTATCGTAGGGAAATCCCAAATAATCAACGAAACCCTAAGAGGGCTCTGGTTTTGCTTAAAGATCAACCTTTCAGTGGTTTCAGGATTAAACAATAGTCCGGTGAGGATACTGGGGTGAAATCGTCATTATCGAGTAACTTTGAAGTTATTAATTTTGTGTTTTCGGTATTGGAATGCAAATTAATTCGATGTTTAAGGGCATAGTTACAATAAGAGAATTAACCAAGTGAAATTAAGATAGAAATTGGGATTTAATGTGTAATTTCCCTTAATTTAAAGTGTAATATAGCATTATATATGTATATATATATATATATGCAATGCGTGTCTGTGCATGTGAAACCAAATGTGTGAGAGAAATGGCATGCCCTGCAATCTTCAAGCCATGATCTTAAACCGAACGTGAGTTGGGGTGTTCTTTATGCAAAGAGGGATGGCCAGGCAGTTAAGAGAGTTCACGTATTGCCTATAAATAGAGGGAAAGTCTGAGAGAAATGAGGAAGGAGGCAGGGGCAGCCATGGCCGCGGGTAGCATGCTGTGGCCGAATTGAAGCAAAGCTCGGGTAAGCTAATGGCCGAAAGAGAGGCATAGAGAGCTCGTGAGATCGAGAGAGAGAGAAAGGAAGATCGTAAGAGAGAGTAATTGGCGAAGGAGTGGCTATTTCCAGCGGCCATGCCCGCGAAGTAGAAGCTTCGATGCTCGGCCATGGCGGATGAGGAAGAAGGACAGCACCAAGGGAGGTCGATTATGGTGACCGGTAGGCTCGTTTGGTTATCGGGAGGCTGCCAGAAGGGTCGCGAGCTGGCAGCGGAAACCATGGTCTCGAGCTTGCAGCAGCTGGGCATGGAGGGCGGGCTGGTAGCAGGCAATTCGCGAGTGAAGAAGAAGAAAAGGAAGAGAAGAAGGAGAAGGGAGAAGAAGAAAAGAAGAAAGAAAAAGAAAAAGAAAAGAAAGAAGAAAAGAGAAGAAGAAGTAGCTGGTCGTGAGTTGCAGGGGAGGAAGAAGAAAAGAGGAAGAAGAAAGAGGGAAGAAAAAAAGAAAAGAAAAGAAAAGAAAAGAAAAGAAAAAGGAAAAAAAGAAAAGAAATGGAGGAAAAATAGAAAAAAATGGAGAAAATTCTCAAAAAAATCTCGAAAAATAGGAAGTGGATATTTATTAATATTTCGAAGATTTTGGGAGAGAAAATGGTTTGGCCACGCGTTTCGAGGATATAACACGCATATCGAGAAAGCCTTAGGGGCTAAATCAAGGTGAGTAAACTTTCTTAGAAAATTCCAAAAATGCAAGAATATTATTTTTTGAATTTTCATAGTGAAATATTTTAGAAATATTTAATTTGGATTTATTGAGGAAAATAGGAAGAAAAAGATAAAAAATAAAGAAAATAAAAGAAATTATGAAAAAATAGGTTTTAATACTTTTTTAAATAAATATGGTGATTAGGATGCTTTAAGGCTTGAAGTTGAAGTAACTTGTGCAAATTTTGAGGTTGGCACGCAAATCGAGGCGATGCACGAATATTGAGATAGCCCGATAAGCTTGAAAAGGTAAGTGGTACTTCCTAGCTGGATTTAGTTTTATGGAAAATGCTTGGTTTGTAAGTGGTTCAACCCAAAACTCGATTTTAAGTAAATGATTTTATCATGTTGCCATGCCTTGATATGAATATATCATGTAGATTGCATTTACATGTATTGATGATGAGATGTGATTTGTTCACGATGATACTATTGATCATGCATCGCATAAGGGTTTGAGATATGGACTGGCACTGTTGCTCTGCCAAGGGTGCACCCATACACCCTGGCTTCGGAAGAGGTGGTCTTAAAAATAGGGAGCAATAGTTGATAGTTGGTTGCGGTCGACTCAAACCAAAATGATATGGAAAAAAAATTTTGCATTTTGTATTTATGTACGAAATATGTTTATTGTTCCCTTACTTAGATGATTCATCATCTAACTTGGGTTTTGCCCATGGAATATTCAAACGTTCCAGATGGAGAAGGTAGCAGAAACGAAGATGAATGAGGTATGAAATGTCACTTAGCAAATTGCATGATGAATGTAATGTCGAGTTGAATGTATGTAATGTAACCCATGTATTTAAGTTCTACTATTTTGAATTCTGAACGTTTGGAAAAGATGAGGATGTATAACCCTATTTAGGGTTAATGTTAGTTGAGAACTTATGCTTTGTATTAAGTTATGTTGAGGAACGATGATGTAAGAACTGATTTACGATTAATGTTAAGATATCAGGTTCGATTCTAGCTTCCGCAATTTGATGTGTATAATGATTCTCTTTCGAGAAAATGTATGGAAATTTTGGGATAGATACGAGGAATAATGTGTTTTAGGATTAGTTTGAAAGGAAAAAATTTACTATCCCGGAATTGTCCCAATTAATGACGCGCCTGAAAAAGTGGGGTGTTACAGTTGGTATCCAAGCTTAAGTTTAATGGAAGATTTAAGTGGCTCTGATGTAGTTAATGTTAGAGTTAAACCCTATATGATATCAGAGTTTAATGGAAAAGAAACTAATGGTTCGTAAGACGAAATCCCTACTTGGAGATTTGAGAATTATCGGTTGAAGGCTTAGAGGTTATTGGATTTAAGTGTTATGTAGTGGAAGTGCATGTCTAGGAAAGTTCTAGCTAAGGAAAGACTTGGTATTTAAGTGTGTCTATTTGTGACCCACCTCTCTTTCCTAGGAACTTACCTGATGTACTATTCATGAACATACACTATTCCAGCATCCGGTTACTATTCTTAGTGAATAGTGGGAGCCTGATGGAAGCTAGTACAAGCAAAATGATCTAACTATTGAAGTTAGGATCTAATGATATGATTCGAGTGTAAGGTTGAATCGGTAACCATGATTATGGATCCGAGAGATTTAGAGACTATTGATTTGAGGTCATTAGCTGAAATCTTTACCAATGAAAGATATGATAACTATGGTTATCGAGGATAATTGAATCATGAATGATTAGTCTGATGTGACATGGTCTAGCTAAAGAGCTGGGATCAAATGATAAGTATTTTCGAGGATCATTTAGTGAGATGTAAAGATCAGGAATTCAACGGATTGGGTTAAGCAATAGGCCGAAGATGGCTAAATGATGGCAAATGAGTTGTTGTAGTTGATGAGGTGACAGTGGTACAATCGATGTGACTCGCAGAGACGAGATAAGGAACCTTAGCATGATGGCACTATTAGTTCGATTTTCACAGTGACAGATCTGAATCTAGGGATCCACATGCAGAGGGCTGATGGATGGCTTATGGTAAGGTACGGGAGACCCGTCGACCAAAGCATCATAGTGGACTGTATGGGAGACGATCAGATACTGAAGATTTGGAACAGGCCAATAGGGTTTGTACCTTATAGGGGTCTAAGTCCCAATGGTCTAGGGTGCGAGGTGTTCCACTAGTTGAGGTTGAAAGAGGCCGGAAGCCTAGGGAATCAACTTGAAATGAAATGGATTGAATATGAACTAAGTGTCCTATTTAAAGAATTGTATCAGAGTTCGCAGTCATCTTGGGAAAGGGTGACACGACGAACAATGCGAGGCTTGAGGAATAGAACACCTCGGTGTCTAGAATGGCAATCAAATGATCATGTTTGCAATTGCCTCAAAGAAAAAGATGGGTGGCAAAAGGGAAAAGCTACCCAATGTATGAAATGAACATGGTAGATGCATGCTCGGGAGCCGTTTAGGCACTCCCTATGAGGTGATGAAATCATCGGCAGCGATGAGGGCCTAAAAGGAAGGTTCTTGTAGAAGGAGTTAGACTCGAGGCAGCGACGACGAATGATAATTCTTAGGGGACTATGACGAGGCCATACAGTTTTCACCCAGGACGTACCCGTGTAAGGGTCAACGTATGATATAGGAATAAACCTACTATGTGATCGGGGTGATGATGACAGCTTGTATGCTGGCTGACTGTAAGTGTAGTGCCTAGGAAGAACTAATTTAATGATCGTGTGTTAATAGTTAGCTGGATCTGAAGAACAAAATGTGAGAGTCGGTGGATTCTCAGTAAATGAGATTTCAAGTAGTGGAGCATGGATAGTCTAAAACCTTGATGATGAGTTATGAGATGATAGTCTTGACTCAAGGTAGAGTTCATGTACCGAAAAGGAAAAGGTAACATGATAGGTCGTATCGACTAAAAAGGAAAGATGAGGAGACCTAGTTAACAGAGGTTGTGACTACGGTTCAGTGTGTCAAATGGACCTGCGGAATCAGGTAAAGTTGTCAGTGGTCAACCCGATGAAGAAAACTCGAAAACACTATGATGAATGAGAGTAATAGTTACAATAAAATAGAGTTCACAAAAGATGATTGGAACTAGATATCGGAATCTGATTCAAGATTTTTGGAGATAAATCAGTTTGAGATTCTTGAGGAAATTCTTAAAAGAATTGATTGAGGATCTATGGATTTGTAATGAAACTTTAGAGTTGTCAAGAAGAAACCCAGCAAGATTGGAGTACCATGGGTGGCGTAAGTACCTGCTACTCTAGCTGACAGTATAGTTATGGATTGTCATCTTAAAGATTGTGAAAATCTTTGGCGTGATTGAGAAAATCAAGTATTGGCAGATGTGTCAGGATAACGGGTCGCAGTAAGAAAAGCTGCAAACCTAGATCGATTAGAACTCGAGATTTTTTGATTTTGGAGAATGAAACTCTTGTATAGCTAGACGGTTAGGTAGCCTGGTAGGAAAATGTATCATTGAGTGATGTTAGAAAGTTACGATTATAGGAGCCTGTTGATCTATTGTACAAGCACTTACGGTAAGTGAAAAGCCGTAAGAAAAATGGGAAATACTTGGATATATTCTAGGAAGATTTATCGAGATTATTTTTAATGAAATTGTCAATAATAGCTTGATTGAGGACGTAAATTAGATGCTTAGCTATAAGTGGCTTGATTGAGGACGTAAATTATTAGGCTTTGAAAGAGGTGATAATTAAGAGTCGATATCTTTACCTCAAATTTGATGAATTATAAAACAACGATAAGAGGCTAAGATATTATGATTGATGTGCAATCTAGGAATGAGGCTTTCCAGAAATTGACATTAGAGAAGTGGCATGAATAAGGATATCGAATGGATGACTTAGTGAAGAGCAAATTGAAAATTGATGATATGGATATGAAAGCCGAGTGCTCATTATGATGTTGTGTGAACCGGCTTAGATGGGAGCTCAAGTTGAGACTTGTGGCCTAAGGATCAGGTTTTAATGTTTTTTTTAAAATAAATGTGGTGATTAGGATGCTTTGAGGCTTAAAGTTGAAGTAACTTGTGCGGATTTTGAGGTTGGCATGCAAATCGAGGTGATGCATGAATATCAAGGTAGCCCGATAAGCTTGAGAAGGTAAGTGGTACTTCCGAACTGGACTTAGTTTTATGGAAAATGCTTGGTATGTAAGTGGTTCAACCTAAAACCTGATTTTAAGTAAATGATTTTATCATGTTGCCATACCTTGATATGAATATATCATGTAGATTGCATTTACATTTATTGATGATGAGATGTGATTTGTTCACGATGATATTATTGATTATACATCGCATAAGGGTTTGAGATATGGACTGGCATCGCTACTCTGCCAAGGATGCACCCATACACCCTGGCTTCGAAAGAGGTGGTCGTAAAAATGGGGAGCAACAGTTGGGTGTGGTTGACTCAAACCGAAATGATATGGAAAGGATATTTTGCATTTTGCATTCATGCACGAAATATGTTTATTGTTCTCTTAGTTAGATGATTCATCATCTAACTTGGGTTTTGCCCTAGAATATTCAAACGTTCCAGATAGAGAAGGTAGTAGAAACGAAGATGAATGAAGCATGAAATGGCACTTAGCAAAGTGCATGATGAATGGTATGTCGAGTTGAATGTATGTAATGTAGTCCATGTATTTAAATTCTGCTACTTTGAATTCTTGACATTTGAAAGGATGAGGATGTATAACTATATTTAGGGTTAATGTTAGTTGAGAATTTAAGCTTTGTATTAAGTTATGTTGAGGAATGATGATGTAAGAACTGATTTATGATTAATGTTAAGATATCAAATTCGATTCTAGCTTCCGCAATTTGATGTGTATAATGATTCTCTTTCGAGAAAATGTATGGAAATTTTGGGATAGATATGAGGAATGATATGATTGAACTTTAAGTTTGAAAGAAAAACAATTTATTGTCCCAAAATTGTCGCAAGTTATAACATGCCCAGGAAAACGGGGCGTTACACATTTTCTCATATATCAAAAAATATGATACAACAATTATCCTCTTATTTTTTGATAATGATAAAAAACTTTTGAAAGAAATTGAATACTACCTTGAAAAACCTTTCTAACTCCCCCTTAATCTTGTATGGGAGATCGAAAACAAACCTTAGGGCGACATGTCCTCTATTGGCTTTGCTTGAGACATTACAACACAAATATTTAGTGTTATCAACCGTTAGTGCTTCAAGACTTTGTTAATAAAAAACAAAAATTTCTTAATACCAAGTGATAGCTAATCACAAACATTTTTGTAGGTTAGACATGATTCATTTTCAAAGTGAGCATGCAACCATTTCAACCATTTCATGTTTGTCCTTCTTTTTATCATAAGCAAAAAATATGGTATTGAAGTTAAAGTGCTATTTGCTTTCCTTGAAGTGATAATATAACATCCATGAAAGCAAGCAAGATACCAAATGGAAGCAAATAGGAATTAAATGCCAAAAACATCCAAGTGATAATACATGCGAAAGGTATCCAAAACAACATTTCATAGATAGTCAATGTAAAACAGCTAAAATCTAAGGGGTCGGGGAATCAGTAGGACTATCCCTCGGGTGGCTAACTACCAGCTCTTCTAAATTTCCTATTTATTCTCTAAGACTGTCAAGGTACTCCTTCATTTGGCAATGATTTTCGTCGACCTTGTCGTTTAGAGATTGCAATTGAGTCTTGTAAGATGCTTGTATAGCCAAAACATCATCAAACTTCTGAGTCATGGAGGCAAAGCATTCAGCCATGGTGGTCTGAAGCAATGCCAACATATTCGGCATAACTCGAATGGATGGCCCAGCTTCGGAGGCAGCTGGGGCAAGAACTTCTTCATCTTCTGCTTCTTCTTCGTCTTCTTGCTCAGCTTGTAAGTCCATTTCATACCTATAGAGTTGATGACGACGGACTACTTTGGTGTATTTTTTATTGGTATCGTCATAAACGCATCCCATTTTGCGAAGGGAAGAATGGTTGAAAATAGGGATTTGTTTTTCGGATTGAATAAATGAGGATGTGAGGTGAGGAAATTTAGTTCAAAGGAATGCCGTGATGAGACATCCATAGGGAAGAGATTTTTTCTTTTGAGAGTGAGCATTGACCATTTTAGCACAAATGATAGAAGGAAGATTTATTTCCTTCTTAGTGATTATTTTCTCTAAAAACCATAGGTCTTTAGGATATAACATTGCAAAATTTTCAGTTTGAGGGTTTAAAACTTGACAAATTATGAGGTGAAGGATGCGAATGTCAACCAATAAGTTTTTTAGAGTTTTAAATTTCTTAGGAAGGTTTGGGTTATCAGAAATAACTCGACAAGCATCTAAGGAACTGAAATTGTAAGGGGTATTGTAACGCCCCGCTCCCACTTACGGGTGTTACTCGTGAATAATCGCCCGAATTGTCCACCTGCCCGGCCTTTGGCGAAGGGTGGACCATGTTTCAAGACGAAATGCCTTAGGTGGGAACTAGGCTCGTCCTTCCCTTCGCTGAATCCCAGGATTTACTAGCAGAATTAGGCTTTAACCACATTGCATAGGCTATAAAGAAAATCTCATTCCGATGCCCAATCGCCATTTTCTCAATTTTATTTAATTCTTTTCCAACCAAGAATTTTATCGGGCTCCATAAATCACCATTTAAATCAATCCATTGATTGATTATTAATTTTGGAGGAAAACTCAAATTTTCAATTTTTTAAATTTTTGGCATTTTCTCCAAAAATGCCCGAAAAATCCTTTTATTATGAAAAATCCTCCGGGGCCCAAATTCAATTTAGAAATGACCCAAAATCCCCCATTTTTCAATTTTTTTTAAAAAAAATTGGCCGGCGGGGCCCCGCTGGCCGTTGGCCGCATGCCGCGCTCGGGCTGGCCGCGCATGCCGTGCTCGGGCTGGCCGCGCATGTCGCGCGCGGCCGCCCGCGCGCTCGCTTGCGCGTGCGGCCGCCTGCGCGCGCGGCCTCCCGCGCGGGTGCCCGCACGGCTGGCTGCTCCTTCACTTCATTTTTTTTTTTTTCCAAACTTTCCAGATCTTATTTCTAAAATATATGGCTCCCAATTCCAAAATTTGGCCTCCAAAAACCCTCAAATTTTTATCCAATTAGATGCCTTTCACACTAGGCAAAAATACATCTTTCCTTCAAGTCTCACAATTTGAGTTCTATGTTAGGCCAAATTTATTCAAAATTTCAGAATTAAAAATCAATAAATATACACCCCAACTTCAACCATTTCTCATAAATGAAGCTTATACACTCTCTTGATGCTTAAATCCCCCTTTATTAAAAATATAGCTTTACAATATGTTTGCTACATCATACATCAAATAAAAAAAAATAATTTACAACATGCTTAGGCTTCCAAACCCAAGCTAAATTACATTAGTTCCCTACGGTCTTCATTTCATCAAGCATGCTTAACCTTCCAAGATCCCTTCCTTCTTGCACATGAGATACCTACATGGTGAGGATAAAAACCTCATGAGCTATTAAGCTCAATAAGGGTGCAATGACATATAGTATGAACATGAGTAAATAAATGTGATGCAAATGCATGTATGCAACATGGTTAGGGCTTCCACATCCTCACAACCACCTTGGTTTGAGGCTTTAATCTACCCTACCCCACTCAACCTCATGGCCATAGGTCTTAGAACACAAACAACATGCTATGCACACATACTAACTCATGAAACATACTTACAACTTGCAAGCCACCATCCCATGGGGCTATCCCTTACCTTAACATTCTTTAAAGCTTTTAAACCCTTCCAAGCTTCCTTCCATCCCTTCTACCCAAGAGATCCTTACACATAAAATAAATCAAAATTATTAGAGAATAAATAAGAGAGGAGGTTTAGCCTTCAAGTGCCTAAAACACAAAGATCTTACCTTTCTTCTTCACTTTCCTCCTTGGAAGACATTCTTCCACTCTACAAAATGGGAGACTTCTTCCATTTCTCTCACTAAACTTGCCAAAAGAATTAGGGTTTCCATATACTAACCCATATATATCATCTCCCAATCCTTCAAGAATAAATCCTAGCCATTTGTTTTAATGTGAGTTGGAAGAACCCATCCTAGCCATCCAAATAAAGCACAATCCATGTGCTCTTGTCTTCTTTAATCTCCACCATTAGATTTCTTTTACTTTTGAAGACTAGATCTCAACCATTCAAATCCCTTTACATGTGGCAATCCATGCCACTTCTCTTGAATCATCTCAACCATTAGATTTTCAAGACTTAATCTCCACCCTTGGATCAAGTCTTCCATTCCATAAATAGATTTTCTTTTCTATTTATTTAATTTGAGAAATTTTCATGCCATCAACCTTGAAAGACATAATTCAAGGCTTTTCCAATTTATTAAATCCCCATATTTTCAAGACTTGATCCCAACCATTGGATCATGTAGTCTTCCAATACCAAAATTAGCCATTTCTCATATATTTAATTTGACTAATTTCACCCCATCACATGAGTGACCACTTGAGAGACATATATAATTTCTTTCCCATTTAATTTAATGGGACCATTTTCTATCATTAATGCTTGACCATTTTCCATTTCCTTTGCATTTTTTTTTATGCAACATAATCATGTCTCCCATTAATTGCAAGAATGACCATATTCCAATTTCTTTTGCAATTAATTTAATCTTCCATTTATCTTGGACACCACTTTGCCAAGTGTCACTCCATGCCACCAACCTTAGCTTCCAAGACTAAATCTAAACCATCCATGTGGCACCCCCATATAAATACACCAATTTAGAAAAAATTAATTATTTCCACTCCCATAATTAATTTCCTCTTTTTCTCATAATTAATCCCTTTATGGAATTTCTCTCCAAAATTACCAAAACACCCTTTGTGAATTTTCAATCCCATTTATCTCCACATAATGCAAAATGGGAACTAATTCACTTCCATACTTAATTCCATCTTGGAATTATCTCCAATGTACCAAATTACCCTTTATTGGACTTCACTATCCAAATTACCAAAATGCCCCTCTCATAGGGCACCATTATTCTCAACGATACCTCACTTTCTCAAGGGTATTTTTGGAATTTTCTCATTTTCTTTCTTATTCTTTTAATACCTGTAACACCGAGTGTTACAGGTATATATTTCTCCTTTGTCAGGTATATCTAAAAAATCAGCTAGGGTTTGGGGGTTGATTTCGAATTCAGTATTTTTAATGAAAGTTTTGAAGCGATTGGGGTATTCATGGCCATCGAATGAATTGTAAGCATTCAAATAAAACATACGAACATAGTCGGAAAAGACATCAGTTTTGAGTTCTAGAAGAGGGAGCCATTTTTGATCTCGTAATGGTGCAAGGAATGAAAAATTTGTTGCTTCTAGGAGTTTTAAATCAAAGACACAACCAAGGTTTACCTTGCATGTTTTCAACGAGAAGTTATAAATGTTGAGGGCTTTGAGTGGAAGGGAAGTCCTCGATAAACACTTGGGCAGGCAGAAACAGTGAGAGTTGGGTGCATTGATGCTTGTCGGTGGATCTTTTCGTCCTTACCATGATTCATTTGAGAGATTAGGATGAGAGATTGGGAGAGATTTCGAGTGGATATGCAAAGGAATGAGGTTTCAAAACTTAGGGTTTCAAAACAAGGAAGAGATTTTGGAAGAAATGAATAGTCGAAATGCATCGGGTATTTATAATCCCGACTTTATGTTTCAAAACGTGTATGCATATGTTTCAAAACAAACCTCTCTGGAAAAGATGTTTCGAAACATAAATCAATATGTTTCGAAATAAAACTCTCTAGAAAACATGTTTTGAAACATGGGACAACATGTTTCAAAATTCAACTCTCTGGAATTTTGGTTTCGAAACAGAATTTTATGAAGTTTCGAAACATGATACTCTTGAATAGGGAATGTTTCGAAACATGATACTGATGTTTCAAAACTTATTTTGATAGAAACACTTAGACTCAACTTTTGATAGAGATTTAACTAGGCTTTGATTTCCAACAAACTTAGACATGATCTAACGTGTTCAAACTTTTTACTATCCAATGGTTTGGTAAAGATATCGGCGACTTGATTATTTGAATCTACGAATTCTAAAATGATATCTTCTTTTTGAACATGATCCCTTAATAAATGATGTTTCATTTCAATATGCTTGGTTCTTGCATGAAAAATGAGATTTTTGGATAGGGCTATTGTACTTGTGTTGTCACATTTGATTGGTATTCTTCTAAATGAATGCCATAATCTTCTAGTTGATGCTTAATCCAAAGAACTTGTGTGCAACATAAACTAGCTGCTACATATTCATCTTTGGTTGAGGATAATGCAACGGTGTTTTGATTATTGCTAGCCCAAGTCACTAACGATTTCCCTACAAAGTGGCATATTCCACTTGTACTTTTTCTATCAATTTTACATCCACCATATTCAGCATAGGTATAGGCCGTAAGATCAAATGTTTTTGATTTTCGATAGAATAGGCTTAAATTTTTAGAACCTTTAATGTATCTTAGGATTCTTTTAGTGGCTTTCAAATGAGACACTTTTGGATCGGCTTGATATCTAGCACATATAGCAACACTAAATACAATATCGGGTCTAGAGGTTGTTAAGTATAACAAAGAGCCAATGATCCCTCTATATAACTTTTGATCCATTGATTTTACTTTCTCATGTTTATGAATGACACTAGATGCACTCATTGTTAGAGATATGCCCCACAAGCCAATTATATTTACATGTAATTGATCATATTTTATATTGTAACTCTTTATCTTCAATCAATTATTATTGCAAGGCATTATGTTTTTGTTTCTCATTGATGGTTGTCTTTATTATTTCCATATTTGACAAAGTCCATAGATCAGATAGGCTCGTGGAATATGGTCGTGCATAGAGATGACCATCATGAAACGTGTTCCTTATAAGCCTTGATCTTAAATGTTCCTAGTCGTAGAGTTATTAGGATTGGACACTAATAACTCAGATAGACTAGCATATATGATGCATGCTCAATTAGGAGAATGTCTTGTTTCACGGACATTAGTGTGTGGACACTAGTGCATATATGTGGGTGCTTATTATAAGAATAAGTACACTAAACTGACCTGCTACAGAATTCCTAATGGTAATTGTTCATTGTCGGATTGGAATTTCTGTGTTGCAATAGTGCAGATTGGTCCTTAGACTTGAGACATCATGGTAGTCTTATATTTGACTGGTTACGCTTTGGTTCTTTTTGGATTCCAATGGAGTCATTAACAAATTATCACTGGGCATAACCTTATCACATATGAAGGCTTGTGAATGTCGAAATAGGATTCATCACTTATCGACAAGATGAGAAGATGTCCTATGTATTCCGATGATTTCATGACTGAGGAAATCCTTGGCCAAGGTGAGGTGGAAATCAAAAGGTGTTTTGATTTCATCGAACAAGTCATAAATCTAGAATGGATACATAGTTGTTGAATGACTAGGGTTTCGTCATAAAACCATACCCTAAATTCAATCGGGGCATAGATTGATGAAAGGATTTTACTATATGGTAACTGCAATTGAAAAGGTCCGTTTTTCATCGTTGGCTAGGCGTTCATGGCATGTTGCTAGACGTTAACCATGATATGTAGGGTTTTAGAATTAATATGATTAATTCTAAAACTATTAATTAAAGAGTTTAATTAAGAATGCCATGAGATGAGTTAATTATGAAGCCCATAAGTTTAATTAAAGAATTTAATTATTCTATTGAGTTGGGCCTTCATATAGCCCAATAGAATTGGCCCTACATCTAGCCCAATGGTGGACCTAAGGGGTCACACACTTGGGTCGAGCCCATTCCACAACTTGAAAGAGAGATATGGCCCAATATGATTATGGGCCGGACCCATATCGTTTAGGGTTTTTCCAAAGGCATAATTAGGGTTTTTACTCTATAAATAGGCCACTTAAGAAGCTGGAAAGAGAAGGAAAATTTCGGATCTCTCATAGGCGCCTAGGGTTACTAGCATTACTCAAGGCGTTCGTGGAAACGGCCGATCGTGTGGACCGACTTGGAGGAGTTCGTGTTTGCGACTCTACGGATCAATCAAGGCAGAATCTACTCTTCACGGTTGCCCGGTTTCTAACACTCATAGGAGGTGATATGGGTTTACAGTCTTTCATTCTAAATTTTGCTAAGATTTCTTTTACATACTTAGATTGGCTTAAATAAGTTCCTTGAGATGTTTACCTAATTTGAAGGCCAAGGAAGTATGTTAATTCTCCCATCATGCTCATTTCAAATTCATTTTGCATTATTGAGGCAAACTCTTCACACAACCTAAGATTTGATGATCAAAAAATAATGTCATGTACATAGATCTGAACAAGCAACATATCGTTTCTTTTCTTTTTAATGAAAAATGTTGTGTCAACCTTACCTCTTTGAAATCCATTTTTAGTACGAAACTTACTTAGCCTTTCATACCAAGCTCTAGGAGCTTGTTTTAAACCATATAGGGCTTTAGTAAGCTTATATACATGATTTGGATATTTTGGATGTTCAAAGCTGGGTGGTTGTTTTACAAACACTTGCTCCGAAATGAAACCATTTAAGAATGCACTTTTAAGATCCATTTGATATAAGGTGAAGTTCTTATAGCATGAGAAAGATAATAGGATTCTTATAGCTTCCAATCTTGCTACCAGAGCATCGATTTCATCATAATCAATGCCTTTTTCTTGACTATAACCTTGAGCAACTGATCTAGCTTTATTTCTAATGATGTTACCACTTTCATCAAGCTTGTTTCTAAAGACCCATTTTGTTCCAATTATAGGATGATCTGATGGTTTAGGTACAAGACACCAAACTTCATTCTTTTCGAATTAGTTTAGCTCATTTTGCATAGCTTTAACCCATTCATCGTCATTTAAAACTTCTTGAACATTTTTGGGTTCTATTTGGGAGATTAAAACTAGATCAGTATTTAATCTAAGGGAAGATCTAGTTGATACTCCTTTGCTAGGATCCCCTAAAATTTCATTTTCTTTAACATAATTTATTTCTCTTGGAAATGAAACTTCTTTTTGGTTTTCTAGATTTATGTTATTGCTTTGATCTACTTCTTCATTGATTTGAATTTGATTCATCTTATTTGGAATGTCTTCTAGATCAACATCATTATTGATTATTCTAGGTTTGTCATCAAGCACTACATGAATTGATTCTTCTACAACCAGTTCTTTTATTAAATATTCGATAAGCTTTGCTTTGAGATGAGTAACCTATAAATATGCCTTCATCACTCTTAGCATCGAATTTTCCTAAGTATCTTTACCATTGTTTAAAACAAAGCATTTGCACCCAAAGTGATAGAAATGAGAGATATTTGGTTTTTCGTGTTTATATAACTCATATGGAGTTCTTTTAATGATTGGTCTTATAGATACTCTATTTAGAACATAGCATGTTGTATTTACAACTTCAACTCAAAAATATTTTGGCAAGTTACTTTCTAGCAATATGGTTCTAGACATTTCTATAAGAGTTTTATTCTTTCTTTCAACGACACCATTTTGTTGAGGGGTTCTAGCGATCGAGAAATTATGAAGAATTCCGTTTTCTTCACAAAAGGATTGAAGTTTTTGATTTTCAAATTCTCCACCATGATCACTCCTTATTTGCTTTATTTTTAATTCTTGTTCATTTTGAAGTCTTTTGCACAATCTAGAGAATGCTTTAAAAGCATCAATTTTATTTCCTAAGAATAACACCCATGTAAACCTTGAGAAATCATCTACTAGGCATACATTTTAAACTTTTGTTCTACTTAAACCAACTGTACGATAGCCAAGGATTTTACCTTTAGAGTTGTCTCCATAGACAACGTTACCTCCTTCTTTGTAGGTGAGAAAGACGAATTGATCCTATCTCCGGTCATGTGCTTGGTGCATCCACTATCAAGATACCACTTCTTCTTTTCTTCTTTGGATGCCAAGCTTACCTACAAGAAACATATGATATTGGTACTTTTGGTACCCAAATCTTCCTAGGACCATCAATGTTAGCAATCACATCATTGTTAACTTTTGGAATCCAATTCAAATTTAATCTATGAGCATTTTTCTTATAAAAACATTGCTTGATATGGTGTCCTTTTTTGTTACAATAATGACAAGTTAAACTGTTGTTGTACTTTTTGTATATTAGTTTTAATGATGAGAAACATCTATTGATTTAATCCCTAAGTCATGAGTCAAGTATATGGTTTTTCAACATATATCAATTTCAATATCAAGTATCACTTTGTGGAAATGAAAGCCAAATGAATTTTAAGTATCAAGATTTCAAAACCTTGTTTTGACCTTGTCTGGAAGGTTATCACCTTATAAGGAGACATATAAGAAAACGTTTTTGTTGTTGCCAAAATACAATAATTAAAATTTGTGATGTGGGGTCCACTCGAGCTTGGTGTTGGGTGAAATTAGGTTGCCGTAAGAGAAGCTGCCTCGAGGGAGTTCGCCGCTAGGATGCTCACCATAAGGATTCGCCACAAGCTTTTGCCACTAGCTTCATCACAAGCTTTTGCCACTAGCTTCGCCACAAGCCTTTGCCACTAGCTTTGCCACAAGCCGTTGCCACTAGCTTCGCCACTAACCTTTGCCACAAGCCTTTGCCACTAGCTTAGCCACAAGCCTTTGCCACTAGCTTTTGCCACTATATTCGCCACAAGCCTTTGCCACTAGCTTCGCCACAAGCCTTTGCCACTAGCTTTTGCCACTAGCTTCGCCACAAGCCGTTGCCAAGCTTCGCCACAAGCCTTGGCCACTAGCTTCGCCACAAAATTTGCCACTAGCTTTTGCCACTAGCTTCGCCACAAGCCTTTGCCACTAGCTTCACCACAAGGTCCGCCACAAGGATTTGGCCCTGTTAGCGCTTAGAAAATTGGTTAGAAGGCTCGCGGGAATCTTCCCCACGAAGACCCACCAGTGCCAAAGTTAGTCCCGAATCCCAATGACCATTCACGAAAACAGTAAATGTGTATTAAAAGTGTAAATTTTACCAAAATCAGAAGTCCTGTTCATTGTCTTCTAGTTGGGTATTTATAGGGCACGATTTTCAAGGGTACCTGGTGCTGACGCGTGGCCTCTCCTGGATGGAGCTCTTGGTTTTCCTGGAAGGCGCACACTGCCGCAAGTTGTCGTGAAGGCTTTGAGGTCTGAGCACTGCACCACGAGCCACAAGTTCGTGGAAAACTATTTTTCCTCGAGCAATCACCGTTGGGGGGCTGGTGGTAGGCGTAGCCCTGCTCCTAGGGGCTTGCGGCATTGTGTCGCAAGGCTACGACCTGCCCATTGCCGCGAGCCCATCTCTTTGCTGCAAGCTATTTGGGGCTCGCAGCACACTATTACCATGAACCCCTTCGTTGGGGGCTTGCAGAAAACAATTACCGCGAGCTTACGGCTCACTGCCACGAATTTACTTTGCTTTAAGAAATATTTTAATTTCTTCCCTCAATTTCTCTGGCACAACAATTGCCCCCTACTCTTTTATTTTGTCTATAGACAAAATGAAATAGTAAAAAATTTAATTAAATTGGAGCACACCGCCGCTAGCTTGGTCTTTACCTGCGGGGTAATTTTCCTTCCAGCCCACTGGTCTTACGACGCTTCTATAAATACCTCTTACCGCAGGGGTTTTTTACTGTGCCTTTACCCTGATTATTGGCTATTTCTGCCGCGAGGTTTTCTTTGATCTCTTTGTTGCCGCGACTTGTCGAAGCTTGCCGCGAGGCTTCCTTGTGCTTACACTTTGCTGCGAGGCTTCCTTGTGCTTACGGTCTCCCGCGAGCCCTATGTTCTTGCTACGAGCTTCCAAGTAGTTATCGCGAGGTCTTAAGTTGTTGCCGCTAGCCTACAACATAGTGTCGCGAATCTTCAAGGCATTGCCGCGAGCTTCCAGTAGCTTGCCGTGAGTTTCCTTGCACCGTGCTGCGAGCTTCCTCGCACCTTGCTGGCTGCACTCTCACACTGCAATTAAAACACAAAACAAAATACAATAAAAATTTTATATATTTTTTTTATATTGGTGAGAGGTTTATACTCGTCAGTGTACGAGTGCAGTTGTAGTCCAAATTTAAATTTATATTTTCTGGATGAGTCCAGGTCGTCCACTGAGAGATTTATTTATGGCAAATTAAAAAGAATGTCACACATAAACACACACACTTGGACAAATTGGCAACGAGGTTTTTTTATGGTTTTTTTTAGACAACATATACGAGGAAATAAAACAAAGCAGAAATTGAAATAATTACTGAATGTAAGAATATGAAATTGGATAGTACTTGGGTTAAAACAATTTCAGTGCCAACCCGTTGATTCCCAAATTTTAATAGACAAGGTTAGTAACGTTAATTTAATTTCAGATATGAGAGTTTGTTATTAAATGCAATTAGAGATGATGATAGTTCTAATTTAAGAAATCCCCATACATGATATGTGAGATTCTAGTTTAAGCGACTACCATAAATCCAATTACAATTAATACACAAAACAACTAAATTAATCATCCGGGTTTGGGTATGATAGTATTTCCAGTTCTAGTAACTTTCATACATGGCATGAAAGCTCTAAGTTAGGCTTATGCTTCAATTCAAACCTAGTAATTTCTTAATTTAAAAATACACACTCATAATGAAATTTAAATTAATGTTACTCTTTTAAAGCGTAGCTTTCTTTGGGAATCATTGGCGTTGGACACTGTCCATGCCTTAACCCAAGATTGGGTTTAGCTACTCATATTTATTTGTAAATTAATTAACAAGAATTTAAATTGCGTAATTTAAATGACAGAATTTAAATGACAGGATTTAAATGACAGGAATTAAAATAGTAGAAACTAACCGGCCATTTAGGCGGTGAATATTTAAAAGACAAGAATTAAAATTGCAGAAATTTAGAGGCATAAACTAACCGGCCATTTAGGCGGTGATTAATAAAGTAACAATAAATGACATAAGAATTTAAAAGAAGAAAGAAATGAAGTAAGATCACAAGAGAAAATAATAAGGAAAAGGAGAAAGAACAAGAACAATTCTCAAAGAGAGAATTATAAGGAAACAACTAAACTTTTATTCAAGAATAATAATCACCCTTACAAATGCAATCAAGTGACCTATTTATAGGCCACAAGATGCAATACAAACCACACAATTTTAATTATTTAACTAGAGATAATTATATCTAATGGGCACTCACACACTTAAAGTTAAATGGATTTTAGCTATAATACATAATTAAAGTTAAATAGATTTTAGCTAAAATACATACCTAATAAAGCACTCATAAAGTTAAATAGATTTTAGCTATAATACACAACTAATAGTTAAATGGATTTTAGCTAAAAGACACACCTAATAAAGCACTCACATAAAAAATAAAAATAGATTTCTATAAATTGATTTTTAATCTTCATTAAGATTAAAAATAATCCTTGGGCCTTCTTCAAATGATATCTTTCATGGGATGCTCAAGTTGGATCTTAATTCTTCATGGACTTTAATTTTTTCATGGACTTTAATTCTCCATGGGCTTGAATTCTTTTTTCTTCATGGGCTTGAATTCTTCATTCTTCATGGGCTTGAATTCTTTTTAGGCTTGAATTCTTCATGGACTTGAATTCTTTTTGGGCTTGAATTCTTTTTGAGCTTCCAAGTCCACCTTCTTCATACCTATAAATAAGTAATTTATTAATCATCTATTATATTATATATATATTGATATGATATATTATATGGGATATTATATGCTTATATATTATATAGATAATCCATGCATGCATTTCATTGAGTATATATATGTATTATATTTACATGTTTATTATAATATATTATATATTATATATATAGATATATATTACACATAATTATTCAATTAAACCAATTTAAAATCAAAATGGGGGTTATAATTATAACAAAAATTTTACGAAATTAACCACTAATCATACCCCCGACTTAAACATTGCTAGTCCCTTAGCAATTAGACTATACACTTGCCAAGCTTTATTCGCAATAACTGTATGAATGTAAAAATTTCAAATTCGAAACCGAAATGCATAAAATCGAATAAGTAATTTAGCATTCTAAATCAGATTTTTGGTTAATGGTCATACAATCTCAGGAATGGCAATTAGGATAATCAACACATAGAATTACTCCCTCAAAGTTTTGACTTTAAACCTTACTATGGATTTTTCAATAAAACTGATTCCTTAGGTGTACACACAACGGGGTGCACCGTTATAAGAGTAAATGTAGAACAAGTTCAAAACTCGGTGTCATCCCAAATACAAGGAACGTATTTTTATGAAAGAACAGGGAAAATGACATAGCTTCATGACTAGAATAATGCTCTAGATGAGTAACTTTTGAATTTAAACATGATTCCCTACTCCAAACTCGAATTCTGAGATCACATGATTTATAGCATTAAGAGGGACCAGACCAGATTGTAATGGGGCTATGAGGTTAATACTGGTTGTCAAATAAAAGGGTAAAGTGTGCAAATGGTGTGTTGGAATTTTTTTTTTTTTTACCATTAATATCAAACTAGACAATTTTTTTTTTTTACACACTCGTGTTCAATAGTTAAGATAATTTTTTTTTCTCTTTCACTTTTTTTTTCTCTTTTTTTTTTCTTTTTTTTTCTTTTTTTTTTCTTCTTCTTCTTTTTTTTTTTTGTAAATATGAAAATAGCTAGACAGACTAATTCCCATAAACACACCAGGTTGGACAAAATTCATATGATTGAGGGTAACGAAAAAAATTGTACTACAATTGGCTCAATGGGCTAGTAAGGGAGGTTAATGTAAAGAAAGAAAAGATTAATAAGCCCAAAATGAAAGAAATTGATCCCCCTATCATGCTTCAAAACAATGCTACTCAGTCATCTAATTCAGAATCTGAAACCAGTCAAATTCATCAGCTATCATACTAGACATTCAAAGCAAATTGATGTTTTGAAGCCATTGAAAAGATGAGATAAACAATAAAGTACATTTAGAGTAAGTGTTATTTCACTCAGAATTAACGGTTATTAGGCTCAAACACTCACTTGGGTAATAGTCTTCACTTCTATTGAGGGATCATACAATGTATTAATTAGCTAATTACTGTTACCTTTGACTTTATGACCAATAACCAATTTTAAATTTTGAATACCCGATGAATGCAAATTACTTGTTTTAATGCATATATGTTTTCAAATAAGAAATCAATGCATTCATGTTCCGTATTGCAAACTTAACTAGCTATCAGTGCATAACTCCAAAGCTTTAGGAATAAAGTTATTTAAAACACACAAACTTTTTTCTTTTTTTTTTATTTAATAAAAGCAGATAAACATAATCAATTCACACAAGACTACAAGCATGCAATAGCAAATTCATAGTTAATCATGAACCAGATAATTCATAACTAGATCTTACACCCTTCAACCTGAATTGCAGTAATAAAATAGGGTTGTTAGGAATACCTGTAACTCCACAAGTCCATAGATTTACTGTGAACTGCTAAAACTCAAACAAACAAATGAGCATACCATATAGTTATATATTTCTATTTTCATACCAAAATAAAAATTGCATGCAAGTCATAAGATAAACAAAATACGTCTCAAGAGTACAAAAAATACTCCTTACTCAGCCATTTTATCAAAGACTTTGCCTAACAACATTCCACAATTTTTTTTTTTTAAGAACACAAGAAAAGAAATTTCATGCAAGTTGTATAATAACTAGATGCGTCTCAAGAGTACAAAAAGTACTCCTTACTCAGCCATCTTATCATAAACTTATCTAATAACATTCCACATTTTTTTAAAAAAAACACAACCAAGAAAAATCCTACAAGTTGCACAATAATTAGATGCGTCTCAAGAGTACAAAAAGTACTCCTTACTCAGCCATCTTATCAAAGAGCACTCCTCACAGTGATAAATCTAAATTAATCGAACCTTTTTGACGTTTGTTTCTGATTGCCTTAGACTAATCTTTCCTAGGCTCATAAGGATCGTGCTGTGGAACATAAGTGTGTAATTTCTCTAACAGCTCCTCAATGGTAGATGCAGAAATGAGAATCTTTCTTGCTGAAAGAGAAATGAACTTTTGATCCACAGCCTGATCAAGAAACGAGAGCAACCCATCAAAAAAATGGTTAACATTTAAAAGTCCAATGGGTTTGGTATGTAGATCGCTTTTGGCCCAAGAGATTATACAGAAGATTTCTTCAAGTGTACCAAAACCTCCTGGTAAAGCAATGAAGGCGTCTGACTGATAATTCTTACAAGCCATGCGCTCAGACATAGAATTCGTTTCTATAAGTTGACCGCGTGTAATCCCATAAATATGTGGTTCAGCCCAAGGGATTGGCATTACACCTAACACATGATTTTCCAAGATGTGCAGGTTGTGAAACACAACCATTCAATCCACGACTTCCCCCTCCATATACCAAATTAATTTTTTTCTCTCCTAATTTTAAGCCAAGTTCGCTTGCTGCAAGTGCGTAACAACTATCGCTCCCAAGTTGAGAGCCACATAGTACACATATGGTCTTGATTCGACGAACTGACTAACCTTCCATTTATGTTTGTTCCTTCTGTATGCCCTGAAGAGAGGTTTGGTGATCAAAAACAATTATATAAAAATTCAACAATAAATAAACACAAAAAAAAAAAAAAATCATGCATATATACAAGTAGTTGTGATTGTGGCTCACATCTTTCTCTGGTTTTACGTCCAGAAACGGCTTAAACACTTTCTATGAAGTGGGGATAGGCTTCCCATCCAATTTTCTTATAAATTGGCAAACAGGGTCGTTTTTAGTCAGATTCCCAAGACTGTAGCGTTGGTTGTCACTTATGAACTGGGTCCATAAAGCAAGAAGTTCTCTTTGCACTATTCCACATGGATGCGTCTCAAGAGTCAATCGGATATCATCCAATGACTCCTTACTCAGTCCATCCTTTATGAAACTAATTTTATCTTCTCGATTTACGGACGTAAACCCCACAGATTTGCATCGAGTGTTACAGGTCCAACGAGCACACTTGTGACAACCATTCACTCTTTTAGCTCTTCGTTTCTTCGCAAAACTACTCTTTCCTAAACCTGGGAAGTGCTTAAAACTAGGTGAAGTTTCGACAGCTAATCGAACTTTTGCTTCGATCAGCCAACGAATATCTTCAGGGATGTTATTACGCATCAATGTCCCAACTCTTACACACCTACCAGTATAAATTTTTTTCAAATCATTCATTGGGAGAGATGGATAGTATTTGCGAATTTTTGAAAGCTGAAGATCCATTTTTTTAAAAAAAAAAGAAAACTCTAATAAGAAGAAAAAAAAAAATAAAGAACTATAAACTTTACAAAAGGGATGAGAGTACCTGATCGGAGAATAACACAAAGGAGAGATGATTGAGCTCAAGAAGGGTGGCTTGCCTCATATAGATATGGAGTCTCTTATAGAGCAATAGACATCACTATTCCACACTCGGCTCGAGACCTGCCATAATTGCGCTGACACGCTTGGCGTCGTCTGGCGTCTCATTTTTCAACATTTGGCAGTGTGTCTCTTTCTTTATAGGGCAGTGTGATTACACTGCTCAAGAAAAGTGGCTACCCCCAACGTCAATTCTGTCTCCCTATTTTTTGAATTTTTTTTTTTGAATTTTTTTTTTTAAATTTTGTTATTGTTGTTGTTTTTTTTTTTTAATTAAATTTTTTTAAGGGGTTCAATAAAAGTATGTATACCACACAAGTTAATATTATCGAGTCAAACAAAATTATTTGCACAATGGATCAATATCAATAAATCAATTCCTAAGTACACCTTACCCCCAACTTGAATTGCACATTGTCCTCAACCAGCAATAAAAGGATAGAAGATAGGGATACCTGGCGGTCTTCAATGTATAAACTCGTATGCAAAAATTTTGTTTAGACTGCACACAAAGAAACACTATTTGAGTCAAAATTAATTAAGTAATGCAGAAAAGGAACAATATATATTTATATATCTTTTTTTTTGGTTTAAATATATATTTATTTATTAAAAAAATAATTTTTTTATTTTATTTTTTAGATTTTTTTTATTTTTTTTCTTTTCTTCCAGTTAAGGATCAGATGAGTAGTTGCCCACCTAATCGTATAATAACTCCCATTCATTACACCACTTTTAAAGTTATTTTCAAAATTATGTAAATTGATTTTTCTCATGAATGCACATACATATTTTGAAAATATATCATCCGGAGGTGTTGGTTTTATTACATCAGAGCACGACACATTAATTCCCTCATACATGTTTGGTTTAATTTGATCCCCAATAATATAGACTAGCCTAAGAGATATAAATTTAGGTTTAAATGTGGATAAACCTATGATATCTTTACATTTTGGCTCTTGGTTTCTATCATCTTCTTCCTCTCGGGCTTTTTCTTCTAAACTTCTTTCTTTTTTGTCTAATTTTTCTTCTATGATAGGGTGCACCATCCTTGGGTCATCGGGTCTCTCAATTGGGTCATCACTCCTAGGGATGGGTGTTGGTTGGACCGACTCATGACCTATGGAATTTTGATTTGGTTGGGTTGGAAACTCGTCAGGCTCACTTACGCTCAAGGTCTGTGTTAACAATGTCAACTGATCTAAAATATCACCTATGGCCTTAGAGGTTTGGTCTTGAAATTTGGCCACTTGTGTAATAAAACTCATTTGACCTTGCATAAGCTCTTGAAGGGTGTCCTCTAAAAACATTTCATCATGAGATTGATAAGTATCAAATCTAACCCCTTGTTCTAATTCAAATTGGTGAGGTGGTGGAGGAAAAGGTTCATGAGATTGGAACACAGAGTCATTTCTCCAAAAAGAATTCTGATTATCATATGAGCTGGGGTAAGGGAAAAGATTTAGGTTGTAACTCGACACATAAGAATCATCCCCCTGACTCTGACTCTGGTTAAAAGAAAACCTATCCTCACAGTGGTGTGATTGAAAATCAGATGGTTGCCCCTTCAGAAATCTTTTAAGAACAGGTATGGTAGGACAATCATCTGTTTGATGATTTAAAGACTTGCACACTGAACATCTCACCTCTATCTCATTAGAATTTTGAAAATTTTCCAACTCTAACAACTCCATTTTCCGGGTTAAAGAATCCAACCTAGCACTAAAATCATTATCCTCATTGAAACTCGGTTGTGAATTGACATGATTTCTTAAAGGATCTAAGGATGACAATTGGGTAGTACGCGAGTCGAATTTGAGACTATAAAAACTGACCAGATGTTTGATGCATGATGGAGTTGGTTGCTCAGGAAGGAGCAAATAATCCCTACGAGGTCTAGACTCATTTTTCTTTATGGGATTGGGATAACCAAATGCATTAGAAGACACATAGCTACTAAAATACTGAGACATGAAGAATATGAAAATGATAATTCAACGACAGATAATGATGCTAATGAATCAATTAATGTTTCAATAATCATACCTGACCGTAGTCTCTTGCACTGTTTAGTAACTAATAGTTATCTAAATATATATTTTTTTTAAATTTTTTTATTTTTATTTTTTCTTTCATACCAAGATTTTTTTTCTTTTTGTTTTTGCCTCAATCTCCCCGGCAACGGCGCCAAAATTTGGCTGCACTCTCACCCTGCAATTAAAACACAAAACCAAACACAATAAAAATTTTATATATTTGTTTTTATATTGGTGAGAGGTTTATACTCGTCAGTGTATGAGTGCAGTTGTAGTCCAACTTTAAATTTATATTTTCTGGATGAGTCCAGGTCGTCTACTGAGAGATTTATTTATGGCAAATTAAAAAGAATGTCACACATAAACACATACACTTGGACAAATTGGCAACGAGGTTTTTTTATAAGGAAACAACTAAACTTTTATTCAAGAATAATAATCACTCTTACAAATGCAATCAAGTGACCTATTTATAGGCCACAAGATGCAATACAAACCACACAATTTCAATTATTCAACTAGACATAATTATATCTAATGGGCACTCACACACTTAAAGTTAAATGGATTTTAACTATAATACATAATTAAAGTTAAATAGATTTTAGCTAAAATACATACCTAATAAAGCACTCATAAAGTTAAATGGATTTTAGCTATAATACACAACTAATAGTTAAATGGATTTTAGCTAAAAGACACACCTAATAAAGCACTCACATAAAAAATAAAAATAGATTTCTATAAATTGATTTTTAATCTTCATTAAGATTAAAAATAATCCTTGGGCCTTCTTCAAATGATATCTTTCATGGGATGCTTAAGTTGGGTCTTAATTCTTCATGGACTTTAATTTTTTCATGGACTTTAATTCTCCATGGGCTTGAATTCTTTTTTCTTCATGGGCTTGAATTCTTTTTACGCTTGAATTCTTCATGGACTTGAATTCTTTTTGGGCTTCCAAGTCCACCTTCTTCATACCTATAAATAAGCAATTTATTAATAAATCATCTATTATATTATATATATATTGATATGATATATTATATGCTTATATATTATATAGATAATCCATGCATGCATTTCATTGAGTATATATATGTATTATATTTACATGTTTATTATAATATATTATATATTATATATATAGATATATATTACACATAATTATTCAATTAAACCAATTTAAAATCAAAATGGGGGTTATAATTATAACAAAAATTTTACAAAATTAACCACTAATCACTTGCCGTGTGTTTCTGAGCACCATATTGCGAGCTACCAATTAGTTGTTGCAGAACTTCAAGTCATTACTGCAAGCTTCCAGTAGCTTGCCGCGAGCTTCCCTACACCGTGCCGCGAGCTTCCTTACAACTTGCCACGAGTTTCTGATTTGCTTGTCGCGAGCTTCCAAGTAGCTGCCGCGAGGGTTCCTAGCTTCACCGCGAGGCTTTCCCTCTTTAAATTTGCAAGCTACCCTAAGCTTTATACTTGTCGCGAGCCCTCCGGAAGCCCACTGTTAGCTTTTGCTGCCAGCCTTTCATGACTATCCTTTGTGGTTGCTAGCTTTGCTATAAGTCTGCTACAAGTCTTCCCCGTGAGCCATGTTGCGAGCAGCTTCTTTACTTCTAGTTTCCTTTCTTTAAGTCCCTTAGGGTTTTTTTTTTTTTTTTTTTAAGTCTTTGTCTTGCAACGGTCATGGCGTCTAGGAGTGTATACCTTTGTACCCAAGATCTTGAGGGACACCTTTCTCGATTTCTTATGGGTAAGCGTTTGTCTTTGACGGCTGATGATCTTACCCAATTAGTGAGCAACTACCGCATTGCCTTCTCCTATCGTCATAGGTTGCCCGAACCGAGCGAATCTTACGCTGCTACCATTACAGAGTGATGTATGGCAGTTCATGAAATAAGTTTTCATTTAGGATTTTGCCTTCTGCTCCATCCCTTCGGTGTAGAGCTTCTTCATCAGAGCTTTCTAGCTCTAGCTCAGCTACATACCAATGGCTGGGCGTAGTTGCTAGGTTTTTTTTATCTTATGTCACGAGAGGGGAGTGTTTCCTATTGTCGATCTTCTTCTTTCCTTTTACCATTTTCAGCTAGGGCAGTCTCGTTATCATTTGTATACGCTATATAGGGAGCGTGTCGAGGATCGCTTGTTCGAGGGCATCCCGCCTAAGGCTCACTACTTTGACACTCGTTGGTTTGTAGTCGATCCTCTGCCGGGTACATGGTATGGCCCCCGAGGTTGGTGTTTTGATGATCGAGTGGCTAAACCGATTCTTTCCTTATCTGTCCCTAAACTTCGGGAGTGATACAACGATGAACGTGACCAACTCTGACGTGGAGGTCCAGTGAGCCTCTTGGACCTTCTCTCTGAGGATCGGTTGAGGAGGGCTGGCTAGGTACTCCACGTGGGAGAATCATCGAGGCGTGCGGCCCCTTCGACGCTTCCCCTGTGGCCCCTAGTTCCTCCGGTAACCGATGTCCAAGTAGAAGGAGGGGTTGTCACTCTCCAGGAACGGTCTCCTCCTGAGGGTTTTGATCTTTTCGATTGCCCTTCTTCCTACCTTTTCTAAGCGCCTAGGCTTTTCTTTTCCTCTCGCGCTTTTTTCCTTCTATATTTATTTATCTTTACTAATCTTGATTTGCAAATCTTTCTACTTCTTGGTAGGTATGAGGCGAGCAATGCGAGCTTGTTGCCAGAGGGCGATCGAGGATGCGATGCATGACGAGCCTTCTCAACCTACGCCCTTCCCGCCTGAAGGTTTTGCTGCCATCCTAGAGACTCATGCTATTAAGGGGACAGAGGAAACTGGTGAGGTGTGACGTCGTCACAAAAGGAGTCGACGTCAGCAGAGGGAGGCAGGTCCAGCCACTTCTTAGCTGATCATCGACCCTATTCCCATGGAATCTCTTGAGGGTACCCCATTAGCTCCTCCCCCAGCTACATATCCCCTTGAGCCTGGTGAACTCCCTAACGAAGGATATAACTCGATTTCCATGAGCAGGGCCCTTGATGGCGTGGGGTACGTTGGTCATTATGATGCAACTCTGGTGATCCATGGTGGTCAAGAGATCGAGGTTACCTCTTGCCTTGACTAAGAGGCCATCGATGCAGCCCATGCTACTGGTCATGTATAATTTCGTTGAGGGGTGATTAACCGACAACGTTCTGAGCGTCGGGTCCTACACAATGAGGACAGGTTACGTCTCTGAAATTTAGAGCCCAAATTTGCCGAGCTCCCACCACCAACTGGAGGCGTCCTAGATCCTAAAGAGGGCCGATGGGCATGAGGTGAGGAATTTATAGTGCGCTTGAGGATTTTGGATACGGATTCCATAAACATGCGCGGGGTTGGGGCATGTTTGTTGTATTCCACCATTCTTTCTTGAGACGAGGGCTGCTATTTTCGAAACTGCCCTGATGACATGGATGATTTCGAGCACCATTTGGCCATTATAAGCCTGTAACATCCCATTCGAGTGATAGGAAGGACCGGGAAAACTTATCCTGATGGACCTACGCGAACTTCCAGGGGGGTCACCCTTCCCTGGATTACCCCAGGTTAAGCACACTTAACTTGGGAGTTCTTTGCCAACATTCAACCCAAAAGGTATCCAGCTGGTGTTGTTTCCTTTCTTACACTATCCTCGATATATACTAATCTCTCTGGGCTCTTGGGGTATTACAAAGCCCCCTTTCTCTGTATTTTTTTTTTGTTTGTAATTTTTTAAAGGTTACTTGTTTAAATTTTCTTATGGCAGGGTGCTAAGGGAGCCATGGTAACAAACGCGATGAATCGGGCGTGCATTGCTCGTGCTGAGGTGGAGATTGCTCAATGGATGAACAAGTCTTGGCAATGGGGTGAGGAAAAGCAATTATTGAACATGAATATCTGACACTTGGAGTTCGATAATTCGATCCTTCACACGCAAGTCGAAGGCCTCCAAAACCAACTTCAGGGCCTTACTACAAGATGTCAATCAGTAGAATTCGAGACCCAAATATGGGAAGAGAAATCCGTGGAGCAGGTCTAAGCGTATGAAGAGATGGCATCTTTATTTTTTGCTGCTCGGGAGGAAAACGCTCAACTTCGGAGATCCCTTGCCAACTTCGAGGATCAGGTGGGACAGGCTCGTCAAGAGATATCCAATCTTGGTGAAAGCAAGCATCGAGAGATTAATGAGGCCGCATGAGAGGCGGTGAAAGAGTATTGGCTTTCTAATGATCGCTTTTAGCGAAAGGAAGCCTATGCCAGTTGCTTCTCCAAACTAGGCTTTTACCTGGGCGACAGCCTCTTGGAGTCTAAGCGCCCTGGGGAGTCATTTCCTAAAATGGTGTTTTCAGAAACGGCTTCACTAGATCCCCCTGATTGGTGAAAGTACGAGCCTAACTCTTGTGACCCTGATGAATATATATGGGTCGCTTTAGTAGATGACCTAGCTAACCTGTCGGGACCATGGAGCCCTTATATACCTGATCCGGATGATACCTCTAGGATTATAGAGGCCTTGCAAACAATCAGGCATGGGTTGGATGAGCCTGACGGTGCCCCTTTGAGTCCACTTCCTCTAGAGCTGGAGCACCTCCATTCTCACAGAGATGGTTAGGCTATGTGCTTTTATTTTGCTGAATCCTTGTTTGGTTTTGTAGAATGGCAGCCCCCATTTTTTATGGATGTCGGGCTTTTGGGCCATAATTCCTATGTACGGAAGTTTAGACGTGTTTGTTCGTTATGCTTATGGTTATTTATATATATATCTTTTGTTTGCTTTGCTTGTCATGGCGTTTTAAATTTTTCTTTGATTATTCCTGTGCTGGGGCGTGTCATGCTTTTTCTCACAACTCATGCTGGAGAATTGAGGAGGGGTGTAGTGTCTTCGGCTTATGTTCGTGGGAGCTATACTGCGACCCTAGGTTTTCCTTGACACTTCAGTTTGGGCTCCTCATCGATGGGCCTTCATGAGTCATTTTTGAGGGTTTACATGTATTTTTTGAGTGGGGAACCTTCTTGGGGGTGCCTGCTTTACCCTTGCAGGCTCATCTGCCATAGGCAATCTAGGTTGGGCCCCCAAGTCATATACGGGATCCTTGTCAGGCATCCAAGTTTTTCGAGAGGCTTAGGTGCCGGATCGACTAAGGAAGTCAGGTCTAGCTCGGGGGCATAGGTCAGACTCAAAAAAGGGATCTAAGTGGCCCTACGGGCATTGGTGTCAGAATATCTGAAGTCCCTATATTGGTCTGGGGTCATGGGCACTAGATTATCTCTAGGCAACCAGGCCCTCAAGAATAAGGTCTGCTGCACAATTCCTTCTGGGTGTCCGAGCTTGTTGGGAGGCCTAGGTGCCGGATCAGTTGGGGAGTTGGGTTTAGCTTGGGGGCATAGGCCAGACTCACCCAAGGGATCCAGGTGAGCCTTCGGGCATAGGCTTTGAAACATTCGGTGATTCCAGGACAAATTGTAGCGCATTTGTTGTTGTGTCCTCCGTATCCACCTTTCAGTGTTGGACTACCTCAGGGAATTTGGGTTTGACCAGTGATCCAGCACGGGATTCCTACCAGACATCCGAGTTTGTCGGGAGACCTAGGTGTCAGATCAACAAAGGAGTCATGTATAACCAAAAAGGCATAGCGACAAACTCACGAGGGATCCGGGTGAGTCTGCGGGCATAGGCATCGAATTTTTGGGCAATCCAGGGCTAGCTCCTGGTTATCGGCACGAAATTGCGACTGGGCGACTCATCTTTGATAAGCAGCATCATGTCGAGATTATCACATGGCCATTTCATCCTTTTTCGTGCCTTCCTAGGGTTGGTCTACCTTAGGGAATCTGGATTTGGCCCGTGATCCAACCTGGGATTCCTACCAGACATCCAAGTTTGTTGGGAGACCTAGGCGTCAGATCAACCAAGGATTAGGGTCTAGCCAAAAAGGCATAGCCCCGACCTCAGACAAGGGATCTGGGTGAGTCTGCGGCCATAGGTGTCAGATTTTCTAGTGATCCCGGGCTAGCCCGTGGACACCAACACTAGATTGCTATCAGGTGACTTGACTTTCAAAAGCGGGTGGTGTTTGAGCTGCTGTACCTACATTACATTCCATGACACATACAAATAATCGAGCACATGGAGATTTTACGTGGTTCGGCTTATAGTTTTGCCTACTCCACGGGAATACAGGGGGTATATTCTTTTATTAATTGGGGGATATTATTACAATGAAAAATTAGAGAGAATTCGGGCCCTCAGTTGGATCGGGCAACGCCTCTGGTGATAGGCTTGGTCCTGCATCTCGTGCTTTGCCTTCTTCACTGGAGTTCATGACTGGTAGGGCTAAGAAGTACCTCTTGAGGTGCATGGTGTTCCAAGTTTTGCCCATTGCCTCGCTTTGTAGCGTCTGCAATATGCATGTGTTAGGTCCCAACATTTTCTGAATTCTGTAAGGCCCTTCCCAATTAGGCTTGAGTTTCCCTTCTTCTTTATGAGCATTGGTGATGGCTGTCTTTCTAAGTACTAAATCTTTTTCAATTTTGCGAGGGCGAACCCTCTCATTGTAGTAGTTAGAGACTCTTCTCTGATAAGTTGTCAACTGTACTACTGTTTTTTCCCTCAATTCATGCAGTAGGTCCAAATTCTCCCGTAGACGATCCGAATTATCCTTTTCTCTGATGGAAATGACTCAGGGTGAGCCAAGATCTATTTCTATAGGGATGAGCTCATCAGTCCCATATGCTAAACTAAAAGGTGTTTCCCCGGTGGGTACCTGACTAGTTGTTCGGTATGCCCATAAGATGCTAGGGAGTTCATTAGCCCACCCGCCTTTTACTTTCTCCAATCTGGTCTTTAGGCCATATAATATGGTTTTGTTGCTTGCTTCGTCTTGTCTGTTCGCTTGTGGGTATGCCACGAATGCCATTCTTAGACTGATCCCCCATCGATGACAAAAAGCTTTGAATGCGTCTGAGTCAAACTGCGTTCCATGATCTGTATTGAGTATGTGAGGCACTCCAAAACGACAAATAATGTCGTTCCATACCATCCCTTCCACTTTAGTTTTAGTGATGGTTGCCAAAGGTTCAGCTTCCACCCACTTCGTGAAATAATCCGTAGCCACCAGCAAAAATTTTCGTTGAGCAGATGCCATTGGGAATGGTCCCAGTATGTCTAGGCCCCATTACGTGAACGATAGAGGTTGGAATATTGGTTGGATGGGGGCAAGAGGTTTTACTGTCAGGGGAGCATGCTTCTGACACTTGTCACAAGTCCGAACCTTAGTGGCAGCATCTTGCCGTAGCATGGGCCAAAAGAAACCGGCTCGCAAAATCTTTCTAGCTAATGCCCTTCCCCCGAGGTGTTCACCACAGTCTCCCTCATGTACTTCTTCCAGGGCCTGTTGTGCGTCCTTGGGCCCCAGACATTTTAACAATGGTATGGAGTACCCCCTTCTGTATAGTCTTTGGCCAATCATTGTGAAACAAGCCACATTGGTTTTTAATCTCCTTGCTTCTGAGGGGGTTGTCGACAGTTCTTGATCAAGCAAATATTTCAATATCGAATTTCTTTAATCTTCGGTCTCCATAATGCAATGCACCGCGACATCTTCCTCTCCTACACTAGGTCGTTGGAGGACTTCCATGTGGATTAGATGTCCAGGAGTGTCTCGGGCAGAGGCTAATTTTGACAGTGCGTCTGTGTGCTGATTTAGGGATCTATTAATCTGAATTAGTTCGAAATGCCCAAACTTATGGGTGAGCTCTTTCACCTTCTACAGATAGCGGGCCAACACTGGCTCCCTCACTTCGTAAGTACCTTGGAACTGTTGTACCACCAACTGAGAGTCACTATGGGTTGTCAAGCTTTTCACTTCTAGTTTTTCTACCAACGTCATTCCGGCTAACAAGGCCTTGTATTCTACTACGTTGTTTATACTAGGAAAGGTGAAGCAGAGTGAGTATTCCAAGATTTCCTGTTCCAGGGAAATCAACAGTACCCCTGCCCCACTCGCTTTTGCATTTGAGGCCCCATCAACAAACAACATCAATTTGTTGTCGCAGATTTCTTCCATTATGGGCGGGTGAGTGCACTCGACTATGAAGTCTGCCAATGCTGGCTCTTTTATCGCCCTTCTTGGCTTGAAGCTAATATCATACTCACTAAGCTCAATAGCCCATTTGGTTAGCCTCCCCGAACATTTGGGCTTTTGTAGAATCTGTCTTAATGGTTGATCCGTTAACACTACCACAGCGTGGGCCTGGAAGTAGGGTCTTAAATTCCTCGCTGCCGTCACCAATGCCAAAGCCATTTTCTTAGTGTAAGTATATCACAAATCCGCTCCTTGTAATACCTTGCACACATAATAGACTGGGCTGTCAACCTGTCCGACTTTCCTGACGAGAGCTGCGCTTACTGCCTGATGATTAACTCCCAAATATAGGAGCTTTTCTCCAGTCTCCGGTCGGGTTAATAGGGGAATTTCTTTTAGGTACTCCTTCGATTCTTGAAAGGATTTCTCACACTCAGGAGTCCATTGGAAGTCCTTACCCCCTTTTAAGGCCTTGAGGAAAGGAAGGCTACGTTCGACATACTTCGAGAGAAATTTGCCCAAGGCCGTTAGACGACCTGTCAAACTCTGAACCTCCTTTTTGGAGGTGGGGGATTCCATGTCGATTACTGCTTGTGCCTTTTCTGGGTTAGCCTCTATCCCCCTGTGGGTAATCATGTATCCTAGAAATTTTCTGGACTTTACTTCGAACGCGCATTTGTCCGGATTCAAGTGCATATTGTTTTTCTTGAACATAGCAAAAACTTTCTCAAGTTGTTTGGCGTGTGACTAGCCCATCTTGCTTTTTACTATCATGTCTTCCACATACGCTTCCATTACCTCTCCCAATAGATCTTTGAATACCTTGTTTACCATCCTTTGATACGTGGCTCCTGCATTCTTTAAGCCAAAAGGCATCACCTGATAGCAGTATGTCCCCTTTTCTGTGATGAAGGTCGTTTTCTCGACGTCGGGTGGATACATATTGATTTGGTGGTAACCTGAGAAAGCATCTAGGAAACTCAACATAGCATATCCAGAGGTATCATCAACCAGCCTATCTATTCGAGGGAGTAGGTAGGAGTCCTTTGGGTAAGCCTTATTTAGATTGGTAAAATTGATGCATACTCTCCATTTCCCATTGGCCTTAGGTGCCATCACAACATTGGCCAGCCATTCAGGGTATTGGACCTCCTTAATGAATCCCACTTCGAGGAGTTTGTCTACCTCTTCTTCTAGGTACCTCAATCTCTCTGGGGCAATGTGTCTTTTCTTCTACTTAACTGGCTGGGCTTCCGACCAAACATTCAGTCAGTGAGATATGATCTCTGGACTAATTATGGGCATGTCGGCAGGTTTCTAAGCAAATACGTTCGCTAGGATCGTAGACATTTAATGACCTCTTCTTTCTCTGGACCTTCTAGTTGGCTCCCCACTATTGGAAATGTATACCCTAAAGACACGTTTTATTTAATTTATGGTAATGATGTTTCTTTTAGTCAGTTTATGGCACATATATTATTTGCATTTAATTGTTGGAAAGTGTCCATACTATTAAGTAAGTGATTCATGTGATGGGTCGTTCTTCACAATTAGGCATGAATCATGGGTACTTAATAAGCAAGAAAAATATTACTCTTGATCTTTTGATAGAACTGGGCATTCTATCATGATAAGATCATTGTGCAATAGATCCTAATGGAGGATGGCTTGCCTTAGCCAGTAAACAATCCGTTTACTCTAATTGTACAAGCGCATTTGGAATGCGTAGAGTGGACCTGTGATAGAAGCTAATGACAAAGTACTAATTATCATGGAGCTAGTCTATCACTGCTACTACGTGGACGAGTACTCTAATACTTGAGTATTAGTTGGTGGTCTAGTGAACCTAGAGCTATATTCTTAGATTCACTGTAGGTGAGGTCTATCAAAGATCAATAACCTTGTGAGTTGGGAGTGTGGTTTCTAATTAGCTAAGACAGACTAATACAAGATAGTTTTTGTGATTCACCCCCTTGTGATTGTCCAAGAATAATCAAATAATCCAGGGCCCTGGGAACGTGACTTAAGAGTGTGTGCTTCTGGGTAGCTCCCAGTGATAAGCAAGTACATTCGAGTAGTCACGGATTATTGGACTAGTGATCTAAGGATGGTAGAAATCATTTAGAGAGGTGTTAGTACATTATTCCTTTCTAAATGATGGGTGTTACACAAAGGGGTATTTTCGTCATTACACTAGTAGGTCAAAGACATTGCTCATGCAAAATTATTCGTGGGGTCAGTGTTACCATATGGTGATAGTTGGAACACTTAGAATGACAAAATATAGCTACTGGGTAGCAGGGGTATTTTGGTCATTTTAGTAGCCATGAATAATTTGTCTTTTGGTCCCCGGGGTAGCTCAATATAACTCATGTATTATTTAATACATTTGACTTGTTGGGTGAATTACATTGAGAGAGAATTATTTTGTTCAGAATGGTCCAAAATTAGCTGGGCTAGAATAAAATAATAGTTCATTGGTTTTTAATTAATTAATTGGGCTAACCCAATTAGAAAATTAATTAAATGGACTTGACCCACTAGGGTTTGGCCCACTAGGGTTTTAACCCTAGGGTTCTCCCTGTATATATTCTCTCCTTGGTTGTTTTTCACCTAGGGTTTTTACTCTTCTTCACCAAAAGAGAGGCCACGAGTTTGAGTCATACCTTGGAAGATCAAAAGAGAACGTTCGAGTTCTGATGCGAAGCAGTCGACGGATTGCAGGACAGCCGTTATCTCCACCACGTGAAGAAGCTCCCGCCCCTCCTCCTCCTGTCGCTCCATTCCGTCCGGTAATCCGAAGGAAAAGTAAGTTTCCTAGATTCTAATCAATACGAGGAAAGTTTTTTTTTTAAAAAACGCTTTTGTTGCATGCTATGTATCCTCGTTGATGGTCCTTCACCCACACGCACTTTGTCTTTTGCTATCATCGGGGTTAGGGGGATAGCTTCAAACATTTCTACTAGATGAGGCTTGTTAGCTTCAAGAGTTTGTTCATTGATCATTAAGGCCTCTTCGGTTGTTGTTTTCTCCTTCCTTTTGGCGCCTCTTATAGAGCTCACGTAGCATACTCTGGCTTGTTTCTAATTACCTCTCACCTGACCTACCCTTTGGGCATGCGAAATTTCATTAGCAAATATCTTGGGGAAATGGCAAATCTCATAGAATTAATGAGGGAACGTCCTAGGATCATGTTATAGGCAGGAGAAAAGGTCTTGACTACCATGAAGTTAACCTGCCAGGTGATCACTTGGGGGTAATCCCTGAGTGTAATGGGTAACTGTACCAATCCGACCACTGGCACCCCCTCCCCTGTGAATCTGTATAGAGGTGAAGCAACTGTCTTTAATCAGTCATAGGCGATACGCATCTTTTTGAAACAGTTCTAGTACAACAGATTAATAGAGCTTTTGCGATCCACTAGTATTCTTTCAATGGGGTCCTTAGCAATAACGACAGAGATAACTAAATGATCATCACGAGGGAGCAACACATCTCCCTGGTCCTTAGGCGTGAAAATAATAGGGTCTTCGTCTTCTTGAATTATTGCCACCGAGTTTACGTGCAGCGCCTGCCACGCATATGCCTTTCTGGCAGAAAAGGAATCTTTTGCTAAATTTTCTCCTCCTGAGATCATGTGTATCCTTTCCTGGGCTCATTATCGTTCTCTCCAGTGCTTGGTCCTGCTTCTTCCCCCCTCTGATTGTTTCTTCCCCCTTCCTTCTGTTGGGGTTGTTGGTGTAGGACCATCACGAGGATAAATAGCAAGCAACGAAAGCGTTTTTTTTTTATTTTAAAAAAAAGCTTTCCTCGTATTGATTAAAATCTAGGAAACTTACTTTTCCTTTGGATCACTGGACGAAATGAAGCAACAGGAGGAGGAGGGGCGGGAGCTTCTTCGCGTGGTGGAGATGACGGTTGTCCTGCAATCCTTCGGCTCCTTCGCATCAGAACTTGAATGTTCTCTTGATCTTCCAAGGTATGACTCAAGAACTCTTGGCCTCTCTTTTGGTGAAGAAGAGTAAAAAACATTAGGTGAAAAACAACCAAGGAGAGAATATATAGAGGGAGAACCCTAGGGTTAAAACCCTAGTGAGCCAAACCCTAGTGGGCCAAGTTCATTTAATTAATTTTTCTAATTGGGTTAGCCCAATTAATTAATTAAAAAATCAATGAACTATTATTTTATTCTAGCCCAATTAATTATGGACCATTCTGAATAAAACAATTCTCTCTCAATGTAATTCACCCAACAAGTCAAATGTATTAAATAATACATGAGTTATATCGAGCTACCCCGGGGACCAAAAGACAAATTATTCATGGCTACTAAAATGACCAAAATACCCCTGCTACCCAGTAGCTATATTTTGTCCTTCTAAGTGTTTCAACTATCACCATATGGTAACATTGACCCCACGAATAATTTTGCATGTGCAATGTCTTTGACCTACTAGTGTAATGATGAAAATACCCCTCTGTGTAACACCCATCATTTAGAAAAGAATAATGTACTAACACCTCTTTAAATGATTTCTACCATCCTTAGATCACTAGTCCAATAATCTGTGACTACTCGAATGTACTTGCTTATCATTGGGAGCTACCCAGAAGCACACACTCTTAAGTCACGTTCCCAGGGCCCTCAATTTCTCTGGCATTCATTAGTATTTTGATAGCTAATATTCATTAGTGCTAAAACAATTTTTAATGATTTTTTCATTAAATAGAAAGTATATATTTTGGAGGTGGTAATATTGCTAAATCTTAAGTTTGTACTAAAACCCAAATTCTACTTTCTTATAGTTATGGATTTTGATTTTCTAGATATTTTTATTGAATTCAAATAGGGGGTACTTTGTTATTTATATTTATGTATTAAAGTAAATGGAAGGTAAAATATAAATAAAAGAAAATGCGGAGTGGATTGTGTTGTCATGCAAATATTTCTGAAAATCTGTCATGTTCCTATGCATGTTTCGAAACCCCTTTGAAAAGGTTTTCAATGTTTTCAATGTATGCTATTTCGAAACACCTATGTATTAGCATTTTTTTCAGGTTTTGAACTATGTTTCGAAACTTATATATATGTCATGTTTCGAAACCTCATTTCCAGAGAGGCATGTTTCGAAACATATACATATCATTGATCGGGGCTGTCGAACACCAATAGATTAGATAGTATGATGATGCGGATTTGCAATATAGGTGCAACCCTAAGTCGTCTCCCAACGAACCTCAAACGGATCTGTCAAAACAAGGCTAAACGGGGGGGAAAGTTTTTGATGAAAAACAGAAAACAAAATTAGTAAGAACACAATAAATCAAGATGCAATCAATTGCAAACCAATCCTTCTATCCCAGTTTTCATCGCCTTCTCAATAAACCATTTGTTTAGTTTTAATCCTCAAATCGAAAATCAGAAAAATCCTTTAACAACCGCCAAAGATTTGGAAGAAAACCAATAAACAGATTTCAGAAACCTCTTAGTTTAATCTATCAGTTTTGATTCCCCTTATTGCACAGATTCGAGACTAATTGGATTACCACCCAAACAGGTTGTTCTTGCTTCCAGTTAGAGCCTCAACCGAGCACAAAAACCTTGGATTCTCAAACAAAGACAATGCATGCATTCATCCAACCGGTATCAACACATACATAGATTCAAGAGAGAACGGGACAAGAGAACAACAAAGTTAAAACAAAACAAAACAGATTTCCATTAAAACTAAAGACTCAAACCGGGAACAAGGATGGTGTTGCAATTGATTACAAGATCCTTAGCCTTCCATCTTCACAAGAACAATGGAGAGAAGAGAAGTCGGCCACTGTTCACGCCCTTTCCAGAAATCCCCCTCTAATGGCCTCTTAAGGTGCTTAAGTAGAGCTTTAGGAGGAAACCCTAGATTACCGCCTGTTCACGGCCGATTTCGGATAGGTTAACGTGCGTTCTGGGCTTCGGCCTCTTCATAAGAATTTTAGATCAGAAAGAGTAGATGAACTTGGGCTTTTGAAGAATCAGTATCTGTGCAGCTTTTCCTAATTTACCCCCAACTTCTTGGCCCCGACTTTGAAGCGCTGTTTGAAGGCCCAAACGAACTCGGATTTGGACAAACCATATCATTCCAGAAAGCTCAAGAAGTCGCCTACAATATCTCTGAAGACATCATCTTCATTATGGAATTTTATCTTAGCCAAAATGCTGAAGGAAGTGCAGGAGGTCAAATCTGCTAAAATCTTCTCTATCTCCAAATCTGCTAAAATTGCCATCAAGATGTCTCATGCCCCATGTCATGCTCCCACATAGCCCTAAGCCTGGAAAAATAAAATAAAATAGTGTGAAGCCCAATTCCTATAAAATAAAATGAAATAAAATCAAGATGAATGAAATAACACAACTAATGTGCAGAAATGACTAAATATGAGGGCTAAATAGTATGAAAATATGTGCTCTATCAAATTCCCCCACACTTGGACTTTTGCACTCCTGGGCAAAACACTAAACACTAACATTCACTCTTTTAAATAAAAAGGATGCAAAGAATGCAAAATGAGAGGCATGACAAGTTTTATAGGAATTCAACATTTAAAAGATCCTCTTTCTTATACTTCCCAAACAAACAAGTAGCATGGCAATTTAACTTGGCAAGGTGAGTCAAAATAAGCAGACCCTCATAGAATAAGAATATGCTTTCAAGTTCCTCAAATGCTATTCCCAAATCCACCAAATCATAATTCCACTACCAGATATGCTCATCTTCTAAATCTCCACTCTCAGTGCTTTATGCATGCAAATCAAAAGGACTTTTATTCATGGCTCAAACATGGTAAGGTGAAAGGGATAGGAAGATAACAATGAAAAGTAAGCTTTAGGAAGAAAGAAAACATTCAAGACAATCCCAAGATCAATGAAGAACTATTAAGCAAGCAGAAAATAGAACCCCTTTTTTTTTTCTTTTTTTTTTTTCGCATGGTGGGTGCGTTTTACGCTCCATCCCACCTTGGTGAGTGCGTTTTACGCTCCATCTCACCTTGGCCTTTGGCCTTTCTATCTATTTTTTTTTTCTTTTCTTCTTTTGATTCCAAAGGACTTGCTTAATTTCTTTTTTTAATCGAGGGATGCAATGAATGTTCTTCAACCTAAAGAAGGGAAAAGATCACTCTTTTTTTTTTTTTTTTAGGTATAAAATGAAAGAATGCCTTAATCATCTTTTCACATGCATGAGCACTGATAGCTTCAATAAAGATTCAAAACAAGCTCTGGAATGATACCCATAATTCAGTGGATGCAGGCATAGCATAAGAAAGGACAAGAACATGCACAAATATTCCCACAAAGACTACCTCAATCAACTCACCAAGCCAAACTCATTTCCAATTTACTTGAAAGCCCAAAAAGATAAGATCAACTTTCTAATCATGCTAAATTCTTTCAAACTCAATTTGCCTCATTTTGCAAATTTTTTTTTTTTTTTTGAATTCAATTTTCAATTTTCTAAAACTCCTCCCCCCCACACTTAAACATTATATTGTCCTCAATGTAAGCATGCAGCAAGAATCAGGTATAGGACAAGTAAATAATAAAAAGAATAAGGAGAGAGGAACAGCCTGATTTTTGTCAATTGTAGGCGGTGTTGAGGAGATGCAGCTCCTCCATAGTATGCTCCTGAAAGCTCTCGTAGAATGGTTTAAGCCGCTGCCCGTTGACTGTGAATCGCCTTGTGGTTGACTCATCCATAAGCTCAACTGCACTATAAGGAAAAACATGAGTAACCACAAAAGGACCAATCCAACGAGAACGCAACTTACCTGGCATTAGTTTCAGACGGGAGTTGTATAGGAGGACTTTCTGGCCAACTTCGAACTCTTTCTTGTTAATCAATTTGTCATGAGCAGCCTTAGTTTTTTCCTTGTAAATTCTGGAGTTCTCGTATGCTTCCAATCTCAATTCCTCAAGCTCTTGCAGTTGAAGCTTTCGTTGGGAACCAGCCTCTGTCATATCCATGTTGCATTGCTTTACCGCCCAATAGGCCTTATGCTCGATCTCTACCGGTAGATGACATGCTTTTCCAAAGACCAATCGATATGGGGACATGCCAATAGGAGTCTTGTAGGCCGTGCGGTAGGCCCAAAGTGCATCTTCCAACCTTTTGCTCCAGTCTTTCTTGTTGGGCTGGACTGTCTTCTCTAGAATGTGCTTGATCTCTCTGTTTGAAACCTCAGCCTGCCCATTGGTTTGTGGATGGTAGGGCGTCGCCACTTTATGTAAGACTCCATACTTTCGGAGCATGGATTGCATCGTTCTATTGCAGAAGTGGGATCCTTGATCACTGATGATGGCCTTGGGAATGCCAAACCTGCAGAAAATATGAGATCTAACAAAATCTGCAACCACAGAAGAATCATCAGTCCTGGTGGCTTTAGCTTCCACCCATTTCGAAACATAATCCACAACCAAAAGAATGTACAGAAAACCAAAAGAGACAGGAAAAGGACCCATGAAATCAATACCCCAAACATCAAAGATCTCACAAAATAGTAAGGGTTGCTGAGGCATTTCATTCCTACGTGATATTGATCCTGTGTGCTGGCAACGTGTGCAATTCTTACAAAATGTATGAGCATCTCGAAAAAGGGATGGCCAATATAAACCTGAGTCTAGGACCTTTCTAGCTGTGCGTTGAGGACCAAAGTGACCACCACATGCAAGTGAATGGCAGAAATGCAAGACTGAAGCAAACTCAATATCGGGCACACATCTCCTAAGGACTTGGTCACTACACATGCGCCATAGATATGGATCATCCCATACATAGTACTTGGCTTGACTTTTAAATTTACTTAGCTGATCTCTCTTAAGATGGGCAGGGATATCAGATGCAGCTAGAAAATTAACAATGTCAGCATACCAGGGCTCAGTACCATGCAAGTGATAGAGTAACTCATCTGGGAAGTCATCTTTGATAGGCTGACAGTCCATGGTAGTGGCATCTGAAGAGGAAGGAAGCCTGCTCAAATGATCAGCCACAAGATTCTTAGCTCCACTCTTGTCTTTGATCTCAACATTGAACTCTTAAAGTAGGAGCATCCACCGTATCAACCTGGGTTTGGCATCGTGCTTCTTCAAGAGATATTTCAAAGCTGCATGATCAGAAAACACAACAACATTAGAACCCAAGAGATAAGAGCGAAATTTATCTAAAGCAAACACAATGGCAAGAAGCTCCTTTTCAGTAGTGGTGTAGTTTGCTTGGGCGTTATCCAGAGTGCGCGAGGCATAAGCAATGACATGTGACTTCTTCTCCACTCGTTGTGAAAGGACGGCACCAACTGCATAATTGGAAGCATCACACATGAGCTCGAATGGTAAGTCCCAGTTGGGTGGCTGAATGATGGGTGGAGAAGTCAAGCGCCTCTTAAGCTCCTCAAAGGCCATCTTGCAAGACTCATCAAATTTGAATTCCACATCCTTCTGAAGCAGGTTGGACATTGGAAGGGCAATCTTGCTGAAGTCCCGGATGAATCTCCTGTAGAATCCTGCATGTCCAAGGAAAGAACGCACCTCCCACACAGACGCGGGGTAAGGCAAAGAAGAAATGATATCGACCTTGGACTTATCAACCTCTATACCCTTCTTGGACACAACATGACCCAAAACAATCCCCTGCTCAACCATGAAATGACATTTTTCAAAATTTAGGATAAGATTCTTCTCAACACATCTCTCTAGGACTCTACCCAAACTGATTAGACACTCATCAAAGGAGGTCCCATAAACAGAAAAGTCATCCATGAAAACTTCCATGCAATGCTCAAGTAAATCTGAAAATATACTCACCATGCATCGCTGGAATGTACCTGGGGCATTACATAGACCAAATGGCATCCTCCGGTATGCAAAAGTGCCAAAGGGGCAGGTGAAGGTGGTCTTCTCCTGATCCTCTGGTGCTATGCAAATATGAAAATAACCAGAAAAACCATCAAGAAAGCATTAATGGGACTTTCCAGCTAACCTCTCGAGCATCTGATCAATGAATGGGAGTGGGAAATGATCCTTCCTGGTAGCTTGGTTGAGCCTCCTATAGTCAATGCAGACTCTCCAGCTGTTCTGCACTCACATGGGCACTAGCTCATTCTTCTCATTGGCTACCACTGTGAATCCTGTCTTCTTTGGAACTACCTGCACTGGACTCACCCACTTGCTATCAGAGATAGGATAAATAATGCCAGCCGAAAGTAGTTTACTTACCTCTTTCTTGACCACATCTAGAATGGTGGGATTGAGTCTCCTTTGGGGCTGTCTCACTGGTCGAGCTTCTTCCTCTAAATGAATCCTGTGCATGCATAAGGAAGGGGATATACCAGGAATGTCTGCAAGTGACCAACCTATGGCTCTCTTATGTTGCTTCAACAGATTCAGCAACTTCTCCTCTTGGTCAGGATGAAGGTTATCGGCAATGATCACGGGTAGCTTGTCTCCATCTGCCAAGTAGGCGTACTTCAGATTCTCGGGCAGGGGCTCACACTCCAAGGTGGGTGGCTGTTGAATTGAAGGCACCAGTCTGCTTATGTTACCACCTACCTGCACTACATTCTCAACAACAGAAACTTCCTCTATGGGAGGCACATGAGAATCACATATAGTATGAGAAGGTGCACTTTCAACAATACTCAAAAACTCATCTATTTCAGAACAAATACTACACTTACTGGGTCCATCATGACACTGAAGGCAATGCATATCATCAGGAAAATTATGGATGGTGGGGAATTCAGACTCAAGATCATACAACTCAACACATGCTTTCTCCACCATTAAGTCAATAAAATTAACATGCAAGGCAGAATGATCTTCTAAGGGATACTTCATGGCATCAATGATATTAAATTGAATGGTGTTACCAGCGAACTCCATAGATAAAGGACCCTCATGCACATTAATTATTGTTCTTGCAGTTTTCAAGAAGGGTCTACCTAGAATGAGTGGTGCGTGTCCAGGTGTGTGATCATCCTCCATATTCAAAACATAGAAGTCAGTAGGGAATATGAAATCTTTTACCTTCACTAACACATCCTCTAATACTCCCTCAGGGTATGCTGTGCTCCTATTTGCCAACTGGACCACCACTCCTGTAGATGTCAATGTGCCTGCACCTGCTTGCAAAGAAGAATACACAGATTTAGGCATCACATTAATAGAGGCTCCTAAATCCAACATAGCATTATGAAATTGCAAATTTCCAATAGTGCAAGGAATGGTGAAAGTCCCTAGATCTTTGCATTTCTGAGGCATGGCAGGTTGAATCAATGCTGACACATTTCTTCCCAAATTGATCTTTTCATTTCCTTTCAGTTTCCTTTTGTGGGTGCACAAGTCCTTGAGAAATTTGGCATACTTGGGAATCTGTCTGATGGCCTCCAAGAGTGGTATGTTCACCTCAACTTTTTTGAAAGTTTCCATGATCTCCTTGTCTAACTCAGCTTCTGCCTTCTTTTTATTTTGAGTGGCTCGGTGAGGAAATGGCAGTGGATGGCTGTAGGAAGTCTCCCCTCTATCTTGATCAATGGTGGGCTGCTTGTCCTTTTGATTGGAAGGAGGCTGATCTTCCTTTTGGCTTTCTTGTTGCTGCCCAAATTCTGGTTGTGGAGAGGGTGGGCTGCTCAACTCCTTGCCACTGCGGAGAACGATAGCACTTACATTGCCCCTTGGATTTGAAACTGGCTGTGAAGGCAACTGACCCGAACCTTGACTCCGTAGCTCACTGATATTGGTTGCAAGCTGTCCAATCTGTGTCTCCAAATTTTGTATGGCAGTGTCGGTCCTTTGCTGAAACTGGAGATTGTTGGCAACGAGCTGCTTCATGATATCTTCCAAGCTTGATTCGGATTTAGGGGCTGGTTGTGATTGCTGCATTGGTTGACTTGGTCTTTGTGCATTGAATCTGTGCTGCTGAGGTTGTTGCTGCTGTGGCTGGAATGGCTGGTTGGAAGGACCTCCATACCTCAAGTTTGGATGATCTCTCCACCCTGGATTATAGGTGGCAGCATATGGATCATATCTGTGTTGTTGCTGATGATGTTGTGGCTGCTGATGATGCTGTGGCTGGAAGGGTCTTCCTGGAAAAATGCCAGCACAAGCTTCTGTATTCTCCTGCAATTGAGGACAATGGTTAGTAACATGGGAAGATAATGAACAAATACCACATACCTGCTGAGATTGGGACTGTCCTTTATCAAGGGCTAGCCGTCTGACCATGGAGGCCAATTCCTCCAGTTTGTTCTCTATCCTCTGTTGGTCATTGATGGAAGCAACACCAATCTCATTGGCCTGCCTCATGGGAGTGGCTGATCTGGTACCAAACTGTTGGGCATTCTGTGCCATCTTGGAGATTAGCTCTTGAGCAGCTGCTGGTGTCTTTTCAGAGAGGGCTCCTCCACTAGCTGCATCCACCAAATACCTATCCATTGGAATAAGACCTTCATAGAAGTATTGGATCAGCAGCTGGTCACTGATTTGATGGTGTGGACAACTAGAACACAGTTTCTTGAATCGCTCCCAATACTCATGTAATGTCTCCCCATGATTCTTCCTTATGCCACAAATTTCTTTCCAAATGGCGGCTGTTCGAGATGCTGGAAAGAACTTCTCCAAAAAGATCCTTTTTAGCCCATCCCAACTTGTGATGGCAGCAGGTGGTAGGTAGTATAACCAATCCTTTTTAGCTCCATCCAATGAAAATGGGAAGGCCCTAAGTTTTATCTGCTCCTCATCAACTCCTTGTGGCCTCATTGTGGAACAGACAACATGGAATTCTTTGAGGTGCTTGTACGGATCTTCACCTGCAAGGCCATGAAACTTGGGAAGCAAATGGATTAGCCCAGATTTCAATTCAAAGGTTGCATCCAATTGGGGATATTGAATGCATAAAGACTGATAGTGCACATCAGGGGCAGCCAATTCTCTAATGGTTCTACCATCCAAATGACCAAGATTTATATTATTTCCATTATTTCCATTCCCATTACCCGCCATTGTGTTTAAGTCAGGGATAGGTATAGAAACAGAAACAGAAAGAATATCAGATGCAACAGAAGGAATATCAGATGCAATGGCAGAAGAGGAAGGAGGATTATCAGCTATCCGAAGCTCTAACTCTCTAGCCTTCCTTTGCTTCCTAAGGGTCCTTTCTATTTCAAGGTTTAGGTCAATTGGTATGCCCATAGAGGATCTGGTCATGCACTAAAGATCAGCACAAAAACACACTCAAGATGACTCACAAAAACAGCACACAGAAACTGACCTATGCACACAAAAAATGTAAAAACGTAGGGCACATAAAATCTATCAATCAAGAAGCCCGAAGACAATTTTTTTATGTAATTTTTCACAAAATTTCAATACAAAAACACTGAGGGACCTAAAAATACTAAAAACCACACAAAATCAGCCACTGAGAAACACAAAATGGCCTAAAAAGTGGTCTAAACGTTGGAATTTGGTCAAAAAAGGGTCTCCTCATCGCTTAGCAGTGACATTGATTCCTCACACCCCTATTTCTTTGGACACCAAAAATCAGCCCAATCGGAGCAAGTGGAAAAATGTGAACAGTAACTGTTTGCCTCAAAATCGTTTTTTTCCTAAAACCGGCTCCTATTTTGCCTCAATAACCACTCTAAATGCAAGAAAACATCAAGGGAAGCATATAGACATGAAAGAACATCAAGTAAGGATGAGAAAGGATGAAGATAGAACCGGTATCTTGATCTCAATCCTTAAATATTGCTATCTGTCATGGAGGCTGTCAAAACCGCTAAATAAGAGTTTGCTGTCTTGCACTTGCTGATTTTTTTGCTATCTCTTGCACTTGGATGCAGCTTGCTGGTCTCCTACAAAATAGAGAATAAGAGTTTTCTATCAGCAAAGAGAATAAGAGAATAAGAGAAGAAGAAAAGAAGAGAATAAGAGAAGAAGAGAAGAAGAGAAGAAGAGAATAAGAGTTTTCTGTTTTTTGCTGGTCTTCTTGATCTTCTTGATTTATTTATGGCATAAACTTGGTACGTGGCGTTGTATCTAGCAGTGCCGAGTATGGTTAACTCGCTTTGGACCAGTAGCCCGCAACCAGCTAGTTTCCAACCTATATACCAAGTAGCAACCACAAATTTCTTTAAAATCAGTCTTCTTTGACAGAAACGAAATTGGTTCCCGGCAACGGCGCCAAAATCTGATCGGGGCTGTCGAACACCAATAGATTAGATAGTATGATGATGCGGATTTGCAATATAGGTGCAACCCTAAGTCGTCTCCCAACGAACCTCAAACGGATCTGTCAAAACAAGGCTAAACGGGGGGGGGAAAGTTTTTGATGAAAAACAGAAAACAAAATTAGTAAGAACACAATAAATCAAGATGCAATCAATTGCAAACCAATCCTTCTATCCCAGTTTTCATCGCCTTCTCAATAAACCATTTGTTTAGTTTTAATCCTCAAATCGAAAATCAGAAAAATCCTTTAACAACCGCCAAAGATTTGGAAGAAAACCAATAAACAGATTTCAGAAACCTCTTAGTTTAATCTATCAGTTTTGATTCCCCTTATTGCACAGATTCGAGACTGATTGGATTACCACCCAAACAGGTTGTTCTTGCTTCCAGTTAGAGCCTCAACCGAGCACAAAAACCTTGGATTCTCAAACAAAGACAATGCATGCATTCATCCAACCGGTATCAACACATACATAGATTCAAGAGAGAACGGAGACAAGAGAACAACAAAGTTAAAACAAAACAAAACAGATTTCCATTAAAACCAAAGACTCAAACCGGGAACAAGGATGGTGTTGCAATTGATTACAAGATCCTTAGCCTTCCATCTTCACAAGAACGATGGAGAGAAGAGAAGTCGGCCACTGTTCACGCCCTTTCCAGAAATCCCCCTCTAATGGCCTCTTAAGGTGCTTAAGTAGAGCTTTAGGAGGAAACCCTAGATTACCGCCTGTCCATGGCCGATTTCGGATAGGTTAACGTGCGTTCTGGGCTTCGGCCTCTTCATAAGAATTTTAGATCAGAAAGAGTAGATGAACTTGGGCTTTTGAAGAATCAGTATCTGTGCAGCTTTTCCTAATTTGCCCCCAACTTCTTGGCCCCAACTTTGAAGTGATGTTTGAAGGCCCAAACGAACTCGGATTTGGACAAACCATATCATTCCAGAAAGATCAAGAAGTCGTCTACAATATCTCTGAAGACATCATCTTCATTCTGGAATTTTATCTTAGCCAAAATGCTGAAGGAAGTGCAGGAGGTCAAATCTGCTAAAATCTTCTCTATCTCCAAATCTGCTAAAATTGCCATCAAGATGTCTCATGCCCCATGTCATGCTCCCACATAGCCCTAAGCCTGGAAAAATAAAATAAAATAGTGTGAAGCCCAATTCCTATAAAATAAAATGAAATAAAATCAAGATGAATGAAATAACACAACTAATGTGCAGAAAGGACTAAATATGAGGGCTAAATAGTATGAAAATATGTGCTCTATCAATCATGTTTCGAAACCTCTGACATTCTATCAGCAAATCATTTAAAAACTGAGATGCATTTGTTTTGTAATTTTTTTTTATCTCCATCAATTGTTTAATGCATTCTCCATGCTAATGGGATTAAATTCAAATTTGAAAGTGGAGACCATTATTTAATCCTTGTGCCCATGAGATTCCTTAAGATTCTGTCTTCCACTCTTTGCTGTCTTGAGATGCCTATCTAGCTATAAAAGGTTGTATGTTTCGAAACCTATTGTCTATGTTTCAAAACCTTAGTGTATTTCTATGATGTTTCGAAACCTATAAGTATGTTTCAAAACCTACTTTTCTGTCTTGTCTCTAACGGCTATAAATGACTAGATTTCTATCTCTTGTATAAATAGTAGGTATTTGAAGACAAGAATATATTGATTGAGATTGATCAAGCAAGAACAAGAGAGCACACACTAGAGACACACACTCAAGCACAAGTGGTGATCAAAATGTTTGATTAAGCTTTCAAAGAAGATCCACACACATCTTTCTCTTGTGCATTGAAAGTGAGAAGGAGAAGCAAGCTAAAACAACAAGTCTCATCCTTTTAGCTCTCCTCATCTTAAGTCGGTACAAAGGTTTGTACATCCACCGATAAGGCATTTATTGCTCTTTGGGTTGTAAAAGATAAAACTTTATTTATCTTGATTATTGTAAGGTTTGAGTTTAGCCTAAAACTCATTATGGTGTAAAGGTTTGAGTTGAGCCTAAAACTCATTGTGTCAAAGGTTTGAGTTTAGCCTTAAAACTCATTTGGTGTAAGCTTTGAGTTAAGCCCGTAAAAACTCACTTGGTTCTAGGTTTGAATTGAGCCTGTAAAAACTCACTTTGTAAGGTTTTAGGGTGAACCGTGGTAAAACCCTTTTTGTGGTTTATCACTAGTAAAAGTGATTGGGATTGAAAATCCTTTAAGTAGGTAAGCTTGAAGGTAGTGGATTAGGTGGGGTGCCGAACCACTATATATCTTGTGTGCAAGTGTTCTTTAGCTTTCGGTTATCATTATTGCCTATTGCACATGCTTTCGTAAGTTTTGTTATCAAGATCTAAAACAAAGTTTTCTTGAGCTTAATTGTATACATACATACAAACATATTTGGTATACTCTTATTTATGTATATCATCTTTTCCAAAGATCATTAGTTTGAAATACACGCCAAAAGATTTCGAAACAAGAAAAATAGTAAGTTGTATTTCGAAACATACCTCATAGATTTCGATACAAGCTAAATCAGTAAAGTATATTTCAAAACATATATAGTAGGTTTCAAAACATACTTAACATAAAGTCTTATTTCGAAACATAGCCCCTATATTTCAAAACTTAGTATTCTGCCATCAATCAAAGTTTTAAATTATCGAAAATTTATACAAATCGCAATTCACCTCCCCTCTTGAGATATATTTTTCATCATTAGGAACGAACATAAACTTGTTTTTCTATAAAGACCTTGAATATGTTGAACAACATGTTTTCTAAACGAATGGGATTTGTTCAAAGCCTTTCTTTAACAAACTTAGTTGTTGAGGTAGATGGTACATCGTTTATATATCCAAGACCTCTCTTATCTCCCAAAGGTTTTTGATTTCCCAAAATTATTTCTACCTTCTTCTTTCCTTCTAATAATTTTTCAAATGAATCTAATAAGTCATTGTTTTTCTTTTCTAATTTTGAAAGTTTAATCTTTAAATTTGTAGTTTTTTTATCCTTTTGTTCAATAATTTGCTTTAAGTCATCATACACGTTCTTAAGACCATTGCATTCTTTTTCTTTGATTTTGACATTTTTCATAACTTTGTTTTAGCTAGGAGCTTGTTATATGTGTCTAATAGTAAATTGTATTCATCTTGTAAAGAATCAAATGAAAGAGAATTGCTACTAGATGAACATGAAGTTACCTCATTTTTCTCTTATGCCATAAGGCAAAAGTTTGCAGCTTCTTCTTGTTGACTTGAATCGGAGGAGAGGGAGTCTTCTTCATTCAATGTGGCTAATGACTTCTTCTTCTTGTTCTTTTTCAACTTTTGTATTATGGGCAATTTGCCTTGATATGTCCTGGTTTTTTATACTCAAAACATTTTAATTATAAGGAGTATTTTTAGAAAATTTCTTGTTTTCATATGGTTTTCTCTTGGGAAATTTTCCTTTTCTCATAAACTTGTTAAAACGTTTTGTGAGTAAAGTAAGTTCTTCATCTTCATCACTTGTTTCACTTTCATCTTCTTCCTTGGCCTTAAATGCTAAGGATTTCATTTTGAGCTCATTTGATTCTTTTCAATTTAACTTAATCTCATGAGTTAATAGTGAGCCTAATAATTCATCCATTGTAAGTATAGATGTGTCTCTAGCTTCTTTTATGGCAGTGACTTTAGGTTCCCAACTAGATAGTAAGCTTCTTAAGATCTTATGAACCTTTTCTTTGGTTATTGTCTTTCCTAAAGCTTGTAAGTTTGTTACAATGTCATTAAACCTTATGAACATCTTCTTAATAAATTCACTAGCATTCATTATGAAATTTTGATATTCACTAGTAAGAATTGCAATTTTAGTACTTTTCACTTTCTTAGTTCCTTCATGTGTTACTTCTAAGTGATCTCGAATTTCTTTTACCATAGTACATGAAATTATTCTATTAAACTCAGCTGGACTTAATGCATAATGTACTATATTGACAGCTCTAGCATTTGTCTCATTAGTATGTTTTTGTTGTTCATTCCAACTTTCAGTAGGGGGTTCTGGTATTGAACCGTACTAGATATACATGTATATAATTCAGTGTTTTGCATCAAGAAATACCTCATTCTTCTTTTCCATTAGGTGTAGTACAAACAATCAAAGTAAGGTGGCCTTGAGGTGTTTTGTCCTTCCAACTTGAAGTCAGTGTTGAATGCCATTTGGATCTTTGCTCTTTGGTGATTAAACCTACAAAAGACTTAGAGACCTTGAGCTCTGATACCAATTGTTAGTTCTATATAATGGCAAGTATATCCCAAGAGGGGGGGATGAATTAGGATTTGGGTAAATTTTCGATAGATTAAAGACTTATAGCATGCAGGACACTATGTTTCGAAACATGAGGAAGTATGTTTCGAAATAAACCTTTCTATTAAGTATGTTTCGAAATATAGGTAAGTATATTTCAAAACCAAACTTTCTATCAAGTATGTTTCAAAACCTACTATGATATGTTTCAAAACCTTCCTCTCTATTTTGCTAATTTTGAAACTCCTTTAGCTTTTGAAAAATTATTCTTTTAAAAGCATGAACAAAGATAATAATAAGAATGAGAAATCAAGTGCACACGAGATTTATAGTGGTTCGGCACCCGCCTACTCCACTACCTTCAAGCTTACCCACTTGAAGGATTAGGTTTTTAAATCACTCGATTTGGATATCGGATGCCCAAGTTATGGCCTTTTAAAGATTTAGCATCTGTGCAGCTTTCCTAATTTGACCCAACTTTCTGGTCCCAACTTTGAAGCGATGTTTGGAGGCCCAAACGAACTTGGATTTGGACCTACAATACCATTCCAGAAATCCCAAGAAGTACTCTACAATATATATGCAGACATAATTCACGTTTTGGGATTATAACTTGGCCAAAAACTTGAAAGAACCACAGAAGGTCAAATCTGTCAGCACACTTTTGCTTCTTTGTCTCCAATCTCCTTGTTTCCCTTCTTGCCATCAAAATTCCTCATGACCCAGGAAGCCCAAATCTGTCCAAAATAAGATAAAATAGTGTGAAATCCAATTCCTATAAAATAAAACAAAACAAAATCAAGATGAATAAAATGACACAACTAACGTGCAAAAAGACTAAATATGAGGGCTAAATAATATGAAAATATGCGCTCTATCAAATTCCCCCACACTTAGACTTTTGCACTCCTGGGCAAAACACTAAATGCTAACATTCATTTTTTCAAACAAAAAGGATGCGAATAATGCAAAATGAGAGGCACGGCAAGTTTTATAGGAATTCAACACTCAAAGATCATCTTTCTTACACTTCCCAGACAAATAAGTAGCACGACAATTTTACTTGGCAAGATAAGTCAAAATAAGCAGAACCTTATAAGAACATGCTGTCAAGTTCCTCATATGCTATGCCTAACTCCACCCAATCATAATTCCACTACTAGATATGCTCATCTTCTAAATCTCCACTCTCAATGCTTTATGCATGCAAATCAAAAGGACTTTTATTCATGGCTCCAACATGGTAAGGTGAAAGGGATGGGAAGATAACAATGAAAAGTAAACCTTGGGAAGAAAGAAAACATTCAAGACAACCCAAGATCAATGAAGAACTATTAAGCAAGTAGAAAATAGATCTTTTTTTTTTTTTTTTGAATGGTGGGTGCGTTTTTACGCTCCATCCCAACCTTGGTGAGTGCGTTTTACGCTCCATCTCACCTTGGCCTTTGGCCTTTCTATCTATTTTCTTTTGATTCCAAAGGACTTGCTTAATATTTTTTCCATAATCAAGGGATGCAATGAATGTTCTTCAACCTAAAGAAGGGAAATGATCTCCTTTTTTTCTTTTTTTTTTGAGAAGTATGGCGAGTAAAATGAAAGAATACCTTAATCATCTTTTCACATGCATGAGCACTGATAGCTTCAATAAAGATTCAAAACAAGCTCTAGAGTGATACCCATGATTAGTGAATGCACGCATAGCATAAGAAATAACATGCACAAATATCCTCACAAAGACTACCTCAATCAACTAACCAAGCCAAACTCATTGCCAATTTACTTGAAAGCCCAAAAAGATAAGATCGACTTTCTAATCATGCCAAATTCTTTCAAACTCAATTTGCCTCATTTTGCCTCTTTTTTTTTTTTAAAGAAACTTCTATTCTAAAACTCCCCCCCCCCCACACTCAAACATTACATTGTCCTCAATGTAAGCATGCAGCAAGAATCAGGTATAGGACAAGTAAGAAAAGTAAGGAGAGAGAAACAACCTAGTGGTATCAAATGGAGGTGGCGTTGAGGAGATACAGCTCCTCCACAATGTGCTCCTGAAAGTCCTCATGGAATGGCTTAAGGCGATGCCCGTTCACTGTGAATTGCTTTGCATTAGACGCATCCTTGATTTCAACTGCACCGAAGGGAAAAACATGAGTAACTATGAAAGGACCAGTCCAACGGGAACGTAACTTACCTGGCATCAACTTAAGACGGTAATTGTATAGCAGAACTTTCTGACCGACTTGAAACTCCTTCCTCATGATCAACTTGTCATGTGCAACCTTTGTTTTCGCCTTGTAGATCCTTGAGTTCTCATATGCTTCCAGTCGAATCTCTTCAAGTTCCTGGAGTTGGAGCTTCCTTTGGGACCCCACTTGACTGATGTCCATACTGCATTACTTCACCGCCCAATATGCCTTATGCTCCACTTCCATCGGCAAGTGACACGCTTTTCCAAAAACCAACCTATAAGGGGACATGCCAATGGGAGTCTTGAATGCAGTACGGTAAGCCCATAATGCATCCTCCAATCTCTTGGACCAATCTTTCCTATTGGGCTGGACTGTCTTCTCCAAGATGTGCTTGATCTCTCTGTTGGACACTTCAGCTTGCCCATTAGTCTGTGGATGATAAGGAGTCGCCACTTTGTGTATTACCCCATACTTACGAAGTAGGGTGTCCATCTTTCTATTACAAAAGTGGGATCCTTGGTCGCTGATGATGGCCCTGGGCATGCCAAACCTGCAAAAGATGTGAGAACGAGCAAAATTTGCAACTACAGAAGCATCATCAGTCCTGGTGGCTTTAGCTTCCACCCACTTAGAAACATAATCCACAGCTAACAGAATGTACACATAACCAAATGACACAGGAAATGGACCCATGAAGTCAATGCCCCAAACATCAAAGATTTCACAAAACAATAAGGGTTGTTGAGGCATTTCATTCCTACGTGATATAGTGCCTGTGTGTTGGCAACGTGTGATCGGGGCTGTCGAACACCGATAAATTAGATGTATGATGATGCGAATTTGCAATAGGGTGCAACCCAAAGTCGTCTTCCAACGAACCTCAACCGAATCTGTCAAAACAAGGCTAAACAAGGGGGGGAGTTTTTGATGAAAAACAGAAAACAAGATAAGCAAGAACACAATAAATCAAGATGCAATCAGTTGCAAACCAACCTTATATCCCAGTTTTCATCGCCTTCTCAATAAACAATTTGTTTAGTTTTAATCCTCAAATCAAAAATCAAAAAATTCTTTAACAACCGCCAAAGATTTGGAAAAACCAATAAACAGATTCACAGATTCAAGACTGATTGAAGTACCATCCAAACAGGTTGTTCTTCCTTCTAGTTAAAGCCTCAACCGAGCACAAAAACCTTGGATTCTCAAACAAAGACAATGCATGCATTCATCCAACCGGTATCAACACATACACAGATTTAAGAGAGAACGGAAACAAGAGAACAACAAAGTTAAAACTAAAACAAACAGATTTCCATTAAAACCAAAGACTCAAACCGGGAACAAGGATGGTATTGCCACTAATTACAGAATCCTTAGCCTTCCATCTTCACAAAAACAATGGAGAGAAGAGAAGGAAAGTTGGATACTGTTCACGCCCTTCAAAAGAATGAATCTTTAATGGCCTCTTAAGGTGCTTAAGTAGAGCTTAAGGAGGAAACCCTAGGTTACTGCAACTTGATGGCCGATTTCGGATAGGTTAACGTGCGTTATGGGCTTCGGTCTCTTCATAATAATTGTATATCAGGAAGAGTAGATTAATTTGGGCTTTTGAATCACTTGATTTGGATATCGGACGCCCAAGATATGGCCTTTTAAAGAATCAGTATCTGTGCAGCTTTCCTAATTCGACCCAACTTCCTGGCCCTGACTTTGAAGCGCTGTTTGAAGGCCCAAACAAACTCGGATTTGGACAAACCATATCATTCCAGAAATCTCAAGAAGTCCCCTACAATATCTCTGAAGACATCATCTTCATTCTGAAATTTTATCTTGGCCAAAATACTGAAGGAAGTACAGGAGGTCAAATCTGCTAAAATTGCCCTTACTTCTCTATCTCCAATTTCCAAGATATCTCATTGCCATCAAGATGTCTCATGCCCCATCTCATGCTCCCATAGCCCTAAACCTGGCAAAATAAAATAAAATAGTGTGAAGCCCAATTCCTATAAAATAAAATAAAATAAAATCAAGATGAATGAAATAACACAACTAATGTGCAGAAAGGACTAAATATGAGGGCTAAATAGTATGAAAATATGTGCTCTATCAACGTGTACAATTCTTACAGAACTCATATGAATCCTTAAAGAGTGAAGGCCAATATAATCCAGAATCTAGGACTTTCCTAGCTGTACGTTGGGCACCAAAGTGACCACCACATGCAAGTGTGTGACAAAATTTTAAGACAGAAGCAAACTCATGGTTAGGCACACATCTCCTGATGACCTGGTCACTACACATGCGCCACAGATATGGATCATCCCACATATAGTACCTAGCCTGACTCTTGAATTTATTTAGTTGTTCTTTCTTAAGATATGCAGGTAATTCAGAAGCAACTAAATAGTTTACCAAATCAGCATACCAAGGCTCAGCACCATGAATGTGGTAGAGTAGCTCATCTGGAAAATCATCTCTGATGGGTTGGGAGTCCATGACTGTGGAATCTGAAGAAGGGATGCGACTGAGGTGATCGGCTACCAAGTTCTCTACCCCACTCTTATCTTTTATCTCAAGGGTATTGTCTACCTGTTCAACATGGTTAGCAGAAACACTATCCTCCCTATGAGATGTATAAGAATCAGATTGTGCATGCTCAATATGAATATCATAATCATGGCTATTCAAAAATGCAGCAATCTCAGAACATGCATCACATGGATCACTCTCATTACTACAATCAGGACAGATGAAGGAATCTGGAAGGTCATGAATAGTGGGGAATGCATCAATTAAATCACAAGACTTAGTGCATGCTTCATCAACCAACAATTGAATCAAGTTAACTTGCAAAGTGGAATAATCTTCAAGGGGACATTTCATGGCATCAAGTATGTTAAAATGAATGGTGCTACCAGCAAATTCCATGGAAAGTGTACCCTCATGCACATTGATGATAGTCCTTGTAGTTTTCAAAAATGGTCTACCTAGGATGAGAGGTGCATGCTCATGCAAATTGTCATCTTCCATATTTAAAACATAAAAATCAGCAGGGAAGATAGAATCCTTAACCTTAACCAGGACATCCTCTAAGACTCCAGAGGGGTAGGCTGTGCTTCTATTAGCTAGCTGGACAACCACTCCTGTTGGCTTCAAAGGACCACACTGCAAAGAAGCATAGATAGAGTTAGGCATAACATTAATGGATGCACCTAAATCTAGCAAAGCATTTCTAAATTGCATGTCTCCTATAGTACAAGGAATGGAAAACGTCCCTGGATCTTTGCACGTCCTTGGCATGGCAGGTTGTATGAGAGCTGAAACATTCCTCCCAAGGTTGACTTGTTCGTTCCCTCTTAATCTCCTCTTGTGCGTACACAAATCTTTGAGAAATTTTGCATACTTGGGGATCTGTCTGATGGCTTCAAGGAGGGGTATATTGACTTCCACTTTTTGGAATGTCTCCAGAATCTCTTTATCTAATTTGGCCTCTGCTCTTTTCTTGTTTTGTGTTGCTCGATGTAGGAATGGCAGGGGCTAGTTGTTGGAAGACTCTCCTTGTTCTTGATAGTTGGAGTTAGGCTGCTTGGCTTCTTGGATTGAGGAGGGCTGCTGCTCATTGCTACCCTCTACATGCTGCTTCATATTTGATGATGGTGGAGGGGTTGGGATGATCACTTCTTTCCCACTTCGAAGCATGATGGCACTAACATTACCCCTCGGATTGGCAACTGGTTGTGAAGGAAGCTGCCCTAAACCTTGACTCCTTAACTCATTGATGTTTGTTGCTAGCTGGCTTATTTGGGTCTCCAAATTTTGAATTGTGGTTTCTGTTTTTTGCTGGAATTGGAGTGTATTGGCTGGTAGTTGCTTAACAAGATCATCCAAGCTAGGTTCTGACTTGGGCCTTGGTGGGGCATGGTTGCTGGAACTTGGACCTTGAGAATGATTTAATCTTTGTGGCTGCTGAAATTGTTGCTGCTGTAAGTTGTGATTCTGGTATGGATGCTGCTGGAATGACTGGTTTGAAGACCCTCCATATCTGAAATTTGGGTGATCCCTCCATCCAGGATTATATGTGGCTGAGTATGGATCATACTTATGTTGTGGCTGGTGCTGAAACGGTCTTCCAGGGAAGATTCCATTGCATGATTCTGTGTTATCCTGCAATTGTGGGCACTGATCAGTTACATGTGAAGATAATGAACAAATGCGACATACCTGTTGGGGCTGGTTTCGATTAAGGGCTAACTGGCGAACCATTGAAGTGAGTTCCTCCAGCCTATTTTCTATTCTCCTTTGGTCCATAGGTGCAGCAAAACCAACCTCATTTACAGTCTTCATGGGAGTGTTCAACCTGGTACCAAATTGTTGTGCATTTTGAGCCATCTTTGAAATTAAGTCCCGGGCTGCAGCTGGTGTCTTTTCCACTAAGGCTCCTCCAGATGCAGCATCCACTAAGTATCTGTCCATGGGGAGCAAACCTTCATAAAAATATTGAATGAGGTGCTGGTCACTTATCTGATGATGAGGGCAATTAGCACATAGCTTCTTGAATCTCTCCCAATACTCATGCAAGCTTTCTCCATCTATCTGTCGAATGCCACAAATGTCCTTCCGGATGGCTGCTGTCCTGGAAGCAGGGAAGAACTTCTCTAGAAATATTCTCCTCAGGCCATCCCAATTGGTAATGGTAGCAGGTGGCAAGTAATACAGCCAGTCTTTGGCAGCTCCATCAAGAGAGAAAGGGAATGCCCTTAGCTTGATTTGTTCTTCATCAACCCCTTGCGGCCTCATGGTGGAGCATACCACATGAAACTCCTTCAGATGCTTGTGTGGATCTTCACCTACAAGACCATGAAACTTAGGAAGCAAATGTATCAATCCAGATTTCAGTTTAAAGTTTGCCTCCAATTGAGGATACTGAATACACAAAGGTTGATAATGCACATCAGGGGCAGCCAATTCTCTAATACTTCTGTTAGCATTATTCCCATTATTCCTATTCTCATTGCCATTGTTTTCATTGGCGGCCATACTGATCAGATTAGGTTGGAAGTCAAACACAGTATCAGAAACAGTGGGAAAGACACTATTAGTCATTGCCCTATCTTGAGATCTAAGTTCTCTTGCTTGTCGCCTAAGGGTTCTATCAATTTCTGGATCTAAATCAATTAGGCCACCCTTAGATGATCTGGTCATGCACTTAAGATCAACAAGAACAAAAATAAAACAAAAACACACAAGGAAAAATCACATAAACACACCAAGAAAACACAAAATGGCCCAAAAAGTGGTCTAAACGTTGGAATTTGGCCAAAAAACGCCCTCCTCACTGACTTACAATGACTATTTCTCCCCACACCCCCATTCCTTTGGACACCAAAAATTAGGGCATTCCGAGATAGTAGTCGGCGGTGAATAGTGCTATTTATGGCAAAAAACAGAAAACAAGCAAACCAAAAAGAAAAACACAAAGAATGAACAAAGAAAAACACATAAAATCAACAAAGAAAAAAAAGGAAAGAGAAACCAACGAGCAAGACACAAAGAAGAAACAAAAGAAAGCAACAAAGAATGAAAGAAAATTAAAAAGAAAAAGAAAGACAGAAAACAAATCTTGTTATGGCAGAACAGTTTGACGGTTCCCCGGCAACGGCACCAAAATCTGATCGATGCTGTCGAACACCGATAGATTAGATGAATAATGATTCGGATTTGCAATAAGGGTGCAACCCAAAGTCGTCTCCCAACGAACCTCAAACGGATCTGTCAAAACAAGATTAAATGAGGGGGGTGTGATGAAAACCAGAATTAAAAACGTTCAAGAATGAAACAAAGATGAACTAAAATGTAACCCACTACAAACCCTACCTTCTTACCACGGTAATCCTTGTCTCACTTATAAAAACAATCTATTTGGTTTGATTTTCTTTTGATTTGAAAAACTCTTCTACAACCGTCAAAGATTAAATCAAATCGAGCAATCGCTCATACAAATATACCGTTTCGTTTCTTTCTAATCAAAGCCTCAACCGAGTACATAAATTAAACCCATCCAAAGATCATGCATGCATTCACACAATCGCATAAAAGAAACATAAATAAACTTAGAGAAGGAAAAGAAACAAAATCATCCATAAAAACATGAAAATCGAGTTCCAAACCGGATTCAACAATATGACTGAGACTCAAACCGGGCAAGGGGTACGAGAATGTAGCGAATCACAAGCAAATTAGCCTTCCATATTCTTGGTTGAAATCATTAGAATCCTCCCAAAATCGGCCACCCCCAAAATCGGCCACTTAATGTGCTTAAATAGAGCTTAGGGAGGAAACCCTAAGTTACCGCAACTTCACAGTCGATTTTGAATAGTATAACGTGCGTTCTGAGCTTCGGCCCCTTCATAAAAATTGTATATCAGGAAGAGTAGATGAATTTGGGTTTTTAAATCACTTGATTTGGATATCAGATGCCCAAGTTATGGCCGATATCAGATGCCCAAGTTATGGCCTTTTAAAGATTCAGCATCTGTGCAGCTTTCCTAATTTGACCCAACTTTCTGGTCCCGACTTTGAAGCGATGTTTGGAGGCCCAAACGAACTTGGATTTGGACCTACAATACCATTCCAGAAATCCCAAGAAGTCCTATACAATATCTCTGAAGACATCATTCACGTTCTGGGACTATAACTTGGCCAAAAACTTGAAAGAAGCACAGAAGGTCAAATCTGTCAACACACTTTTGCTTCTTTGTCTCCAATCTCCTTGTTTCCCTTCTTGCCATCAAAATTCCTCATGACCCAAGAAGCCCAAATCTGTCCAAAATAAGATAAAACAGTGTGAAACCCAATTCCTATAAAATAAAATAAAACAAAATCAAGATGAATAAAATGACATAACTAACGTGCAAAAAGACTAAATATGAGGGCTAAATAATATGAAAATATGCGCTCTATCACAGATCCAATTGCTCGTCAAGATTCTCACCAGTGAAGACGTGACTCCCAAGATTCTTGCTTCTGTCCGCAATTAAAAATAGATTGTTGTATTTTGGCAACAACACCTGCAGTTGATTCGATATTTATAACTATTATTCAGCCAATTTTTTGGTATTCTAAATTTACTTAAATTACGTGGCAATGTCATGAAACTATGGGTTCTTATATTCTCCCTCCTTACAAAAATTTCATCTTCAAAATTTGCTATATGTTCTAAATCTCAAAATTAGCACATGACTGATCAAATAACTAGGGAAAACATACCTCAATACCTTATTTCAAATAATCCTACTGTAGCTCTTTACAGGAAATCACATATCCCAGGGAAAATTTATACCGACTATAATCCTCTCTTAATCACAAGATCCTTGGCACATATATCCTATTCGAAAGTTGAGAATGCCACCGCGCATCTCAAATTAAAACCCTTGGGACTTGGATCTTAGTCAAAACATAACATTCACGATGTTATCTAAACTTTGGCATCTGACCGTCTCCTTGGCAGGTCACTAAGCAACTCAGACCCTGGGTCCTAAACCCACACTGCTAGATAGCCTACAAGCTTCTTCGGTACGTTAGCCACAAGCTCATTATTAGTCTTCTACCTTGGTCCCTAGGTTCAAATCCACTGTTAACAGGCCACACACCCCTGGTGTTATCGTCATTCTAGAGCCTCTTTTTCCTTTCTCCGAGAGTTATAATTGACCTTACTACCGTTACTTTTGATATTTTTCTCGATACCAGTCTAAATCTCCAAATCTTACGGATCCTCGATCTTATTTTCGGAGTTACACTTACTCAAGTTACCAACCTTTGCTCAAACCAACCTCTATTCAAAACATTTGGCTCGTCTCCTGAAATCTATCAGGACATCTTACCTTTCGGAACTTCTGAATCCTCATGGTGCTTATGACAATTAATTTTTGATTTCACGTTTGTCGACAATTAATCCTCATGCTCTCATCATTTCTTTCACAGTTTGCTTATGACCTATCAAGTCAATCTCGATCTCAACATCTATCGTGATGTTCCTTAAGAGATCCCAACATTATCCTCAATGTTCCTTATGCGTCTCCCTATCCGAGGAGTATACCAATATCATCAATAGACGCAATTACCACGCGGCTTCAATGCAGATGGTACTTTGGTCAAATCATCAAATCATGACTCCAATACCGATTTCTGGAATGCCTCATTCCTCGATCACACATCAATCATAAATATCCCAGCCTCTTGTTGTTGTTTTATAATTCATCAAATTTGAGATGAAAGATATTGACTCTTAATTATCACCTCTTTCAAAGCCCGATAATTTATGTCCTCAATCAGGCCACTTATAGCTAAGCATCTAATAACCTCAAGCTATTATTGACAATTTCATCATTAAGAAATAGTCCAAATAAATCTTCTGAGAATACCTCTTAGTATTTTCCATTTCTCTTATAGATTTTCACTGACCGCAAGTACCTGTACCATACATCAACAGGCTTCTTATAATCATAACTTGCTAACATCACTCAGTGATACATCTCCCAATTTGCCCACCAGGCTACCTAGACTAACCGTCTAGCCATACGAGTTCCATTCTCCAAAATTGAAAATCTCGGATTTCTAATCGATCTAGGTCTGCAGCTTTTCCTACTGCGACCTGTTATCCTGGCACATCTTCCATTACTAGATTCTCTCAATCATGCTAAAGATTTACACAATCTTCAATATGACAATCCATAACTATACAGAGTAGGCAGGTACTTTCGTCACCCACAGTACTCCAATCTCGTTGGATTTCTTCCTAAAAACTCCAAAGTTTCATCATGAGTCCTTAGATCCTCAATCAATTCTTTCAAAAAACTCCTCAAGAATTCCAAACTGATTTATCTCCTAAGATCCCAAATTAGATCACAATATCTGGTTCCAATCATCTTCCATGAACTCTATTTCCTTGCAGCTATTGCTCTCAATCCACCATTCATCATGGTGCTTTCGAGTTTTCCCTATTGGGTTGACCACCGACAACTTCACCTGATTTTGCAGGTTTATCTGGCATAAATCTTTATTTTTTTTCTTGTTTTCATTGAAATGTTTTTACTTTGGAATACATAGCTGCAGGAGAGGGAAGTACCCAATAGAAGGATTGTGTTAAAGGGTTCTAATTCAGAGGAGTTTTCAACCATATCTGAGCTCATGACGTTGGCAAGAAATGATTATTTCATGATTCCCACTCTTCAGGTACTTACTAGACCCATTTAACCTTTTCTAGATGATATAGATTCTAAACACTTACTATAGTGTGCAAAACATCATTCACTTTTGGTCATTTTCTATTGTTAGATGGACAAGACTGTAGCCAATGATGTGTAGAGATTTGATAAGATTAATCTTCACAAGGTGTCAATGGATATACTCAAATATCTAGGGCCCTTATCATGGGATGCAAAGGCAATAAATACGATGGCTTGTTTCGTTTTCAAGTTTCTAGAGTTCTTGGGATTCTTACTTCATGGTCCTAACCAACCAATAACCAAATTAGCCTCATTGATGGCAGCATTAAAAGAAAACCCTATTTCTCTTATGGGCTCCCCACTTGAGGAATTTGAAGTACCACTTGATCAACTTAACAATATCATTAAGCTCACATTGGAAGTGATTGAATGCATCTCTGAATTAATGTTGTTGTCGGACACAGAGCACAGCAAAGAAAACCTCTTGTCAACGTTTGCACATTGGGCAATTCTAAGTTTGGTAACTTGCTACATCCAAATCAATTTGCTCATACACAATGGGTAAGTTCTTGATTCTTTCAATTCCAACTTTCTAAAGTCCCATATATAAGTGTGTTTAGCATGAAAAAATATAGGATGGTTAAAACAGGCTAATTGGACAGCTTAATCTAGTAGTTCTATTGTGATTTCCCCTTTAATATTTTCATTTGAGTGTATTACTTTCTAATCTATTGTCACGACCTGATTTCTAAATAGTCATGACCGGCACTAATCCTTAGTCCCAGCGGCCCCACCGTGGACTAGTAAGCCTCCTTTCTAGCTCGATTTACTAAAAACATTATACTACTGACAAAATATAGGAACATGGAGTAAAATATCATATCAACTTTCCACAAAAATATTTCAATATCTCATATACAGTAGTTGTACAAAAATATGAATATCCATCATACTGCTGTCATAAATACATATACAGTCTCATATCTTGGGCCTTTGGCACAATTATGTACCACAAAAATAAAAGACAAAAGAACAGACTCAATAGTACTTGTACGTCTCCACAAAGCATTCTATATCACATCAGGAATCAAAAGGGGGTCTGACATCATACCAGAAGATCTGTTGGACCAATATTCAAAAGAAGAATCTCCTGAAAATATTTTAATAAAAAAGGTGAGTCTTGTGGACTCGTGAGTATAAGGTATATCATGCCCACTAGGAGAGTATGCAATAAAAATGGGAAGATAAACATCATGGATACAATAATATTATAATAATATGGACAACAAGAATATGTATCGTAAGTTTAAATAATTTGAGATTCAAAGGAAAACATAGTGTAGGAAAAATAGGTGCCTAGAGACAACCCCAAAAAGTTGCTCACCTAACCACCTAAGTCTCCTATACTTTTTATATGCGATGCATGCACTAAACCTGAGGACACACTAGTAGAAACTGGCTTAACGCCTATACACACATACACACAAGTACATATACTAGTATATACATCATCATCACACTATAATACCGTCATAACCCATGTGATAGCAGTGCTGAAACATACTATCCGTGTCTCTCATGGCCTTGGCATGCCAAGCCTCACAATATAATGATCTTTTCCTACTGTGAGTCACTAGGGAATCTACTAGATAGTCCTCTAATAATAATGCAAATGATACCCTACTTAATGCACAAATCACAACCATTTATCATTTTATGTAATGCCTAAAATACATCATATCATTCAATATTTCACATTCTCAAGACAAGAAATCAGTTAGGGTATCTTTTTGCTTATGTCTTTCCCAGTAGAATGAAAATATTTCATGCAATTTAGAAACATTTAAAAGTGTTTTTCTGTGATTTGCATATAAAAATCATGTACAAGTTATGCATGGAACAATATATATGTGCACAAAATAAGGTAAACATAACATATCCTGTCTACTTGCCTGGGAAAGAATGACTCAAGTCCGAGTCTGGGGAGAAGATCGAGCAAAGTCTTAGGAATCCAAGCCTACAATAAATAGAATAGGGTGGTCACATTTGGATAATAAAAGTAGCGACGTAATAAAAATTACCGAAAAACCTATCCATTGGCTAACACCTTGAATCGATTATTTTATATCTTGACCCTCACAATATTTGAATTTGACGTCATGGAATTCGTCGAGCTTAGCCATCGAGTACATCATCATGCCTCGCCTTGAATGCTACACGTAAGTGTATAGTGGAACTACACACCCATTTATAGGCTGCAATAAAAAAAATATACATATATATATATTTCTATATTCACCCATAAACTAGATTTCTTTTAATATAAACAATATTTTTAAAGTTTTTCTTTTTTTTTTCATAATACATATATATATTTATATTTATATTTATCTTTATAACTCAATTGAAAATTTTTTAAAAACATAATAATTAATTAATTAATGATTTAATAGATGGCTTAAAAGAAATAATTTGCAATGTGCTAGTCTCAGAATAAAATGAATCCACCAGAAATCAGGATTCGGGATAAACCCAAGTCATCATCATAGGCTAGCCTAGAACGCACTCGGGGTCAGTCTTGCTCGGCCTCAAGTCATCTAATAGGGCTTCATCCTTAGAACTCCGATCAACAATGTGACTCGCCAGTCACATCGCCAATTCCAAGAGACCTAATGAGAACCCAAATTAGACTGATGTTGATATATATCCTGAGTAGGACTAACCTAACCAAGTCATCCTAGGTTCACGGACAAGCGATAAGAAGGGAGAACAAGTCGAGTGGGTCAGCCCAAGGGCTGCCACAACTGGGTCAAGTCATGCCCAACACATTGAGCCATCCTATAACCCAATTGGGCCCCACCATCCTAGGCTAAAACCTAACCCGACCTGTCGAACCCTGTAACGCCCCGCTCCCACTCACGGGTGTTACTCGTGAACAATTACCCGAATCGTCTACCTGCCCGGTCTTTGGTGAAGGGCGGACTATGTTTCAAGAAGAAACACCCTAGGTGGGAACTAGGCTCGTCCTTCTCTTCCCTTAACCCCAGGATTCACTAGCAGAATTGGGCTTTAACCACACCGCATTTGGTTAGAATGAAATCTCGCGAAGACGCCCAATAATTATTTTCTCGTTTGAATTTAATTCTTTTTCCATCCAAGAATTTTACCAGGCTCCGCAAATCACCATTAAATCAATTCATTGATTGATTGCCAAATTTCGAGGAAAAACTCATCATTTTCAATTTTTCAAATTTTCGGCATCATTCTCCAAAATGCCTGAAAAATCCCAATATTTTGAAAATTCCCCCGAGGCCCAAAATCAATTAAGAAATGCCCAAAATTCCCAAAAAAATCCAATTTTAAAAAAAATTGGTCGGCGGGGCCCGCTGGGCATTGCCCGAGCTGGCTGGCCCCGCATGCCGCGCGCGCCTGGCCGCCCTGCGGCCTCCTGCTGCTGCTGGCAGCCCCCTGCTGCTCCTTCACTCCCCTTTCTTCTTTCTTTTTTTTTTTTTTTTCTCTTGGGCATTAAAGGCCCAAATTTTCCAAAAATTAAAATAAATAGAAATACTCCACATTCCTTTAATTTTTGCCTTTATTTCTCCTTAATTAAGGCTTACACCACCTCTTTGGTAATTACACAACATACATCAATTTTTCCTTCCAATTGACACATAAGCCTTACACCACCTATTGTTGCTCACATAACAACCTCCAAATTAACACCACACATGATCAATACAACAAATAGGCTCTCCTAAGCCATAAGGTCACAAATGAAATAATCACACACTACAAAAAAAAGAGTATTTTAACGGCCGTTTTTTTGCGGCAGTTTTAAAAACTGCCACAGAAGTAGGTATTTTGCGGCGGTTCTTAAACCGCCGCAAAGTAAAGTTTTAGCTGCGGTTTTTGTAAGATTTTGCGGCGGTTTTAGAAAAACCGTCGCTAAATTATAAGGATAATCTAATAATTTTTTTAAAAAATAAAATTATAAAATTTGCGGCGGTTACAAAACCGCCGCAAAATTTATAAATTAAATAATTACACTTAGCGGCAGTTACTAACCACCGCAATATTTATTTAATAAATAATAATGAATTAAATTTTGCGGCGGTTTGTATAAAACCGTCGTAAAAGTTGAAGAAAATTTTTAAAATTAATTGAAAAATAATTTAAAGTCTTAGCGGCCGCCGCAATATTAATTTATTAAATAATAAAAAAAATTAAATTTTGCGGCGGTTTTATGGAAACCGCCGTAAAATTTGAAGAAAAATTTTAAAATTAATTAAAATTTAATTTGTGTCTGTGGCGGCGGTTATTAACCGCCGCAATATTTTTTAGTTAAATGGCTGCACTCCTCACCCTACAATTTAGACAGCCTTAATCAGTTTGGATGTTCAGTGTTGAAATGGTGAGGAGGTTTAAACTCACCAGTGTGTGAGTGTAGTTGTAGCACAAATATAAATTCCGGACAAGTCCAGGTCGATTCACTGGGAGGTTTATTTAACAAAAGAATTGTTCATTCGGGTTGATTTATCCAAAGAGAGCTATGTTTTCTTGATTTTGAAAAGGTTTTTTTTTTTTTGAAATACTAAAAAGGTCTTGGGTTGAGGCGAGTTCAGAACCAATTCCTGATAAATCTCTTATAGCAATTTAAATAGCAACATTAATCTGAAATAAACAGAGGATCATTTGGTAGTTATAATTCAAGATACAAATGATTCTCAGCTAAGCAACCCTCATACATGATATGATGGTTCTAGGTTAAGATGTCACTGTAAATTGTATTATACTACAGACTATGATTTGATCGTCTGAGCTTGGGTATATCTCATCTCCAATTCTAGCAACTCTCATACATGGCATGAGAGTTCTAAGTTAGGATGATGACCCAATCCAAACTCACAAAACCATTTACACACTCAACTCGAGTTTAACTCAGATAAATCTTGCATTCATCGAGGTTTGGCTTATCTTGAGATTCAAGAACATTGGACACTGTCCTCGCCTTAACCCAAGATTAGATTTAGCTACTTATTTCCATTTGAAAGTTAATTGATAGGAATTTAAATGATATAATTTAAATAACAAAATTTAAATGACAATAATTAAAATAGCAGAAACTAATCGGCCATTTAGGCGGTGGATAATTAAAAGACTAGATTTAAAATTGCAGAAATTTAAAAGCATAAATTAACCAGCCATTTAGGCGGTGAATAATAAAGTAACAATAAATGACATAAGAATTTAAAAGAAGAAAGAAAAGAAGTAAGATTGCAAGAGAAAATAAGAGAGAAAAATAAGAGAGAACAAGAGAAATTAAAACAACTGAAATTTCATTCAAGAATAAATCCTCCCTACAAGTGCACCTAAGTGCTCTATTTATAGGCTAAAAGATGTAATGGAAACCACTTAATTATATATTTTAATAATACAAAATATGTAATAGGTGATGTAAGCAATGATGTCATTCCAACCCATGATGTAAGCAATGATGTCAGGAATTTGTGGGACTTGGGCTTTTCATATTTTTGGGCTTGGGCCTTCTTTGTGTTGGGCTTGGGATTGGGCCTTCCACTACAAGAAAATTGGCTTTTAGTGGCCACTTTTAGTGACGGCCTGAAGATATTTGTCACAAATACAATTATTAGTGGCGGCCAAAGAATGTGTGTCACTGAAAAGACCTATTTTGTGGGGGCCAAAAAAATTGGCCACTAAAAATCTCTTTATTTGTGATGGTCACCATTTACGGCCACTAAAGGTTGTATAATTGTGACAATTGACCATGTTGGCCACTAAAAGTGTGGGACCCGCATGCTTATTTGTGAAGGCTAACATGAGCGGCCACTAAAAGTGAGTTATTTGTGACAGCTAGGTATGACGGCCACTAAAAGTTTGAGAGGTTAGCTTATTAGTGAGGGCTGACAATTGGTGGCCATTAAAATCAGATTAATTGTGACGGCCACTAGTGGCCGCCACTAAAAGTGCCCCAACAAAACCATTATTTGTGACGGTCGTCACTGGCGGCCACTAAAAGCAAAGGGCTCCTTACGATTATTTGTGAGGGCTGGAGTTGCCACTAAAGATGACTATTTGTAACAGCCACAAGTGGCGGCCACAAAAGGTGAATTATTTGTGACGGCCACTAAAAGCCTGAGAGTTGCGAACTAGCTTATATTTTTTGTGACTGCCACTAGTGGCCGCCACTAAAAGTAATGGGCTCTTTACACTTATTTGTGAGGGCCGGATTTGCCACTAAAAGATGAGTATTTGTGACAGTCACAAATGGCAGCCACAAAAGATGAATTTGCAACTAAAAGCACATTATTTGTGACGATTAAAGCTAGCGGCCACTAAAAGTATACTTATTTATGACAACCAAATATGGCGGCCACTAAAAGTTTCTATCTAATTTTAATGGTAATATATATTTATTTGTGGCGGTTAGATTTTGTAGTCACTAAAAGTGAATTATTAATTAAAAAAAATACAACAATGTTTTAATATAAAATGTGATCTACAATATAAAATATAATTAATAATTAATAAAAAAATATTTTCATTCTTAATAACATTTTTCTTCCAATATGCTTTTATAATTAATAATTAATAATATACTTATTCTTAAAAAATATATTTTATATTCTTAAAATATAAATATAATTAATAATTAAAACAAAGTATGTTTTTATTTCAATATTTTTAAAAAGTATATTTTTTACTATTATAAATTTATAAAAACAAAAAAATATATTTTATTATATTTTTTAATAAATATAATAAAATTGAACCAGTATGAAAAGAGAAAAATATATTTTATTATATGTTTTAATTAAAATAGATACTAACTAAAATAATATAAACTAGATAAAATTTAAATTATTTTTAGACATTTACAGTTGAGAGAAGACAAAAAAAAATTACCCATTAATTGGTTATTAGCTTCAATGTTTGCAGTAGTTGAAATGCACGGTTCAAATATTTTGCATTTTCAGTCAGTTAAAGCCACTTTAATTAATATAAACAAATGAATAATGAATCATCATCTCTCTCATGCGCCTCTTTATTCATTTCCATCCATCTCTCTCTCTCCCTCCCTCATCTCTCCCGCCCCACTCCTCCTCCACCGTCTGACTGCCGTAGCCCTCTCATTCTCCATCTCTATTTCCTTTTCCTTCTCCATCTCTGGCTTCGACTCCGTCATAGCCTCAACGCTATCGCTATTCCCGCCTCTACTGCCTTAATGCTATCACTACTACTGCTACTGTCGCCTTCGCTGACTTAACGCCGCCGCGTCTCCATCTCTATCACGGCCTCCAGCTCCAACAGGTATCTCTCTGATTTTGTTGCAGTAGACATGCCTATTGGATTAATCTAATCCTAAATCCCTTTCACTCTCCAATCAATCATCACTTGTCTCTTTTGGCCTCTCATTTTCCATTCGTTCACATTCTAATTCATATTTCTTGTGACTTACATTCTAATTCATATTTTGTTTACATTCTAATTCTGATTTTATGCTCCTAATGTCTATCCATTAAAAAAGAGATAGAAATTTTAGAATATATGGGATTTATTGTCAACACGAGTCATCTGGAAATGTTCTGCCTAGTGTTGAGTTTTTTATTGCAACCTTCCTTTTTTCTTCTTTCCTTGCTTTTCCATGTTATTTCAGATTTAGTTCTTCATCTTTTGTTTTCCATTTATTGAAAATATTATTATATTTGTACAATTTTTATAATTATATACTACTACTAATTTACATATAGTGATGTATCTGAATACCTGTAGTGGTACCTAAATCGTACAGTGTTCATCTTTTGTTTTCCATTTATTGAATATCTAAATCGTACAGTGTTTCCATTTTCTGTTTGGGAAAAATATTGTTAACTAAAATACTTAACTTTTGTTTCCTTCTCATCTTTTCAATTGTTTCATGTCATTTTTCCTATTTACAAGCAATTTCTTATTCTAATATGAGATTCATGTTGCAATCTACTTGAGTTTTAATCTTATTGTTGCCACTAATCAATGTCTTGGTGTGGTAGTTTATTTATTTATTTTTCTAGCTACCTTTCTTTCTTTTGTTATGGCTAAATGTTGTGCACTGAAATATTGCACCACTGTTTCCTTCTCTTTTCAGTTGTTTCACCTCATTAGTTCTCTTTACATACAACTTCTTATTTTACTTTGAGATTCATAGTGCAATATATCTGAGGTTTTTTGTTGTTGTTGTTGTGACTTATTAGTTGTTGGTTATTTAATGCAACCCTCCCTCCATTTTTGTTTGTTTTTTGTTGTTGTTGACTGATCAATGCCTTGGTGTGGTAGTTTCTCGTGTCTTGCAACCTTCCTTTCTCTGTTTTGGCCAAATGTTGTAAGCAAAAATATTCTACTACATTTTTTTATCTCTTCTTTTCAATTCTTTCATCATTTTTTTTTTGTGCGGTGATTTCTTATTGTACCATAATATTCTAGTCTAATCTGCTTGAGGTTTTTAATGTTGCTATATTGATCAGTGCTTTTGTGTGGTGATTTCTTTTTTATTGCAACCTTTCTTTTTTCTGCTTTGGCTAAATATTGTAAGCCAAACATGCCATGCTTCCTCTTTACAAGCAACTTCTTGTTGTATCATGAGATTCTTATTGCAATCTACGTGAGGATTTAATTTTATTGTTGTGGTTGATCAATGCCTTGCCCTTACCACCAGTCTTTCATGAAGCAAGAAGTTGGGTATGTATCTGTACCTTTTGAAACTTTTGGGAGACGATTTTTGTGTTGGCTCCTACCTTTATGTTCCTGGATTCTTATAGGGGATGAATCACTGTGCATTTAACTATTGTGGTCTTTGTTGGAATGCACTTCAAATTGCAATAATTAACAATAGCCTTTTAATTTCTAACCTTTGTTTCTTTTTACAAGAAATCAGTGAAATGAATTTCTTCTGTACATGTGAAAAAAAGGTGCATTCCTAGGTAGGAAGTGGATAAGGCATGTTTAATTAAGGCCAATGGAACAACTTAAAGAGGAAAATTACATTTTCACCTCATTAATTTCATTGCACAGTGAAAAAGGTTCTAAAATTAATTATTTAATTTTGGTAATTAATTTATTAGTTCATTATGTTCTGTTTTTTTTTCTTAATTAGGTCATACGTTATGCCAATTTGTTCATGTGTGTTAAGCAATGGAACCATTCTAATCATATCAAAATTTGTAGTTTATGGGGAACAAACCAATAATATATAAGAATGGATAGGAATAGAAGTATAAAATTATATACATGTATGTTTATGGACATACTGATTAGCATAATATTGTAATATACATGTGTGATTTTCATTCTACGATTTTATTTTCTTTTTAGATGCATTATCCTTGTAATATAGCAACAATAATAGTGCCAACATTGATAGGGTGTAAGATAGTTTCTATTTAAATAAGAAGTAACTAGAGAGAAAGACCTTTTCATACACACCACATCTCCATTGCACTGTTGTTTCTGATGCTTTCTGAATATAACTGTCACACTGCAAACATTTAAGTTACTTTAAGTTAAATGAATCTCCAGGTGCTAGCCTTTGATTGGATTATATGCAGGGATCTTCAACCAAACAAAAATGTGTGTGAATCATTGTAATTTAGTCTCACTGGAAAATAAAGTGCTAACTAGAACATCTTTAGACTAGAGCAATTGGTGCATACCTTGGTGTATAGGAAGCAAATTAACATGAAGGCATTTCTTGAATACGTACTGGTTTTATCTTAAAAAACAAAAAAACAAACAAACTACATGCTGGCTAAGTGCCAAGATAACATCAAATCGTTTTGTCTATGCAGCAAGACTTTAAGATCATTTTGAACCTTGCCAAGCATTTTGGATGGGAGCTAGGGTGAAGTCATGCTGGTACACTTTATGCTAGTGCTAGTTGCCTCTAGACCAATTCTACAAGAGGGAGTGCCACACCCCCTTAGGAGTGGGATTGTGTGTGAACCTCGGGCTGCTGCCCTAAGGAGCATATATGCCTTACCACTATGCATAATTGAATTTTTAACAGACATTTATGTGACCCAAGAACTTTCCCTAACCATTTTATTCCACCTAAAGTAACACATTTTTGAAATAGACATACAAAAGTTTGATTTTCAAAATGCTCAAGATCACATTCCTACGAGGTCAAAATAGTGGTTCCACATCTCTTGAGTCCATTCTAATGCCCTTCTTATTTTCCTGAAAGAAATAGAATTAAAAGTAAGCTCATAGCCTTGTAATATAACAACAATAATAGTGCCAACATTGATAGGGTGTAAGATAGTTTCTATTTAAATAAGAAGTAACTAGAGAGAAAGACCTTTTCATACACACCACATCTCCATTGCACTGTTGTTTCTGATGCTTTCTGAATATAACTGTCACACTACAAACATAATATTGTAATATACATGTGTGATTCTAATCATATCAAAATTTGTAGTAGGAAGGACATGCTCCCTCTCTCTCTCTCTCTGAACTGGCTATATAAAAATGGCATATAATCTAGATCCAAATTTTTTGTCTTTGTTATTCATGAAAAAACATTTAAGTTACTTTTCCTCATTTAATTTCTAAACACGTTGAGTGGCTTTCTAATGTTGAGACTGCTATAACCCTCACTGTTCTTTTGGGCCTCTTGAAATATATGAAAAACAGTAAGTCATTTGTTCATGCAAAAGGGTTTGGCTTGAAAGTTTTGGACCATTTTTCCCCTGGGTTGAGATGGAACTCAGCATTAGATTTTTGTAGCACATGAGTGCCTTACTATGGAGTGACTTGGAGAATTCCTTCAAAAACAAGTAGAGATTAGATCCACAAGTTGACTACTAAATGGATGTTGTGTTCCTTTCACTCACGTGGCATCCATTGAATCAAGTAAACTTTGGGATCAGTACCTTTTATGGGTACCAAGAATTGAAGGTGGGTTGCCAGGTGTTAATATTGATATGGGTCACGATTCATCTAACGAGAATGAGTCGAACTCGAGTGTAAACCTTTTTTATGAATTATTGCATGATGCCGAACAACCTCTATTTCCAGGATGCACCCATGTGTCGAAGCTTTCATTTCTTGTGAAACTGTTGCATTTGAAATGTTTAAGTGGGTGGAGTAACAATTCATTCAACATGCTACTTGAGATAATAAGATCTACATTTCCAGTGAGTGAAACTGTGCCTTCTTCTTATTATGAAGCTAGGAAATTCATTCGAGCTTTAGGACTCGATTATGAAAAGATAGATGCATGCCCAAATGATTGCATACTTTTTCGAAAAGAATACGCAAATTGTCATGAATGTATGAAACGTGGTGCTCCTAGGTGGAAGTCAGTGGCAGGAAAAGAAGATGTAACTGGGAAAAAGGTACCTATAAAAACCATGAGGTATTTTCATTAACCCCAAGGCTTCAGAGGCTATATATGTCATCCAAAACAGCTTCAGATATGCGATGGCACGAAGATAAACGTGTTAAGGATGGGTTATTACGTCATCCAGTTGATTCTGAAGCTTACAAAAAGTTAGATGAGCATTATCCTTCGTTTTCAATTGAACCTCATAATGTTAGACTTGGATTGGCAAGTGATGGATTTAATCCATTTGGCTCAATGAGCATTGCTCATAGTACATGGCCTGTGATTGTAGTTCCATATAATTTACCCCCTTGGATGTGCATGAAACAACCTTATCTCATATTAACCTTACTTATTCCTGGTCCAAAAGCCCCTGGAAACCACATTGATGTTTATTTGCAACCTTTAATTGAAGAATTGAAGGAGTTATGGGAGGCCGGTGTTCAAACATATGATACCTCAAAGAAACAAAATTTTCAGATGCATGCAGCTATTTTATGGACTATTAATGACTTTCCTGCCTATGCAAATTTGTCTGGATATAGTACAAAAGGAAAGTGGGCTTGTCCTTGTTGCAACAAACACACCGAGTCTCATTAGCTAAGTTATGGGAAAAAATTTTGCTGTATGGGCCACCGTCGATTTTTACCTAGGAACCATAAATGGCGTAATAATAAAGTTCATTTCAATAGGGAGGTGGAACGTAGGGACTGACCTCCACAACTGTCTGGATATGATGTGTTTGAATAATTATGCACTGTTGAAAAAGGAAAATGGGATCATTCTAATGATACTTGGCTAAAACATTGGAAGAAAAAAAGTATCTTCTTTGAGCTGCCTTATTGGAAAGAACTTTTGTTGCGTCACAATCTAGATGTTATGCACATTGAAAAAAATGTATGTGATAATGTCATTGGAACGATCATGCATATTCAAGGAAAATCAATAGATGGTAAGAAAGCACGCATGGACTTGAAAGAGATGGGCATTAGAGAGACACTCCACCTACTCGGTGAAGATGATAAAATACCTCTTGCATGTTACATGTTGTCTTCAAAAGAAAAATTGATGTTGTGTGAATTTTTGAAAGAAGTTAAAGTACCAGATGGTTATTCGTCGAACATCTCAAGGTGTGTTAATATCAAGGAGCGCAAAATCTTGTCCTTAAAGAGTCATGATTGCCACATTCTTATGCAATGATTACTCCCTCTTGCTCTACGAGGCCTTCTTCCTAAGGATGTTTTTGGTGCATTAATTGAATTGAGCAACTTTTTTTGAGAGATTTGTTCCAAAGTATTGAGGGTTGAAAGGTTAAATGAACTTGAACTCCAAATTGCTGAAACTCTTTGCAAATTAGAACGAATCTTCCTTCCAACTTTTTTCAACATTATGGAACACTTGCCTATTCACTTACCTAGTGAAGCTAAGATTGCCGGCCCTGTCTAGTATCGTTGGATGTATCCAATTGAAAGGTTTGTATATGTTCTTATTCATACTAGTTTTTTTGGAAAAAAAAAAAGTTTACCCCCTTATTAAGGAGTTTAAGAAAAGTTATCAATTTCTTTGACAAGTATTTACACACATTGAAATCTTATGTCCGTAATAAGAGTCGTCCAGAGGGTTCAATTGCAGAGGGATATCTTGCAGAAGAATGCCTAAATTTTTGTTCTAGGTACCTAAAAGGATGTGAAACGAAATTCAATCGTGTTGAAAGAAATGCTGACGGGGATGGTGTGAAAACAATTGGTGGATTATCTATGTTTACTCAAACAGGTCATGCTTTAGGAAAAGCGACTCAATGTGAGCTTGGAAGAGAGGAATGGTCCCAAGCTAGATTATATGTCCTTAAAAATTATGATGAAATCCAATCATTCATAGAGTATGTGATAATTTTGACATATTCTATACCAATTAATTTATAACAATTATTTTTCCATGAAATTTCTCTTACTGCTTTTTGTGTGTAATTTAAAATAGAGAACACAAACAATTGGTGGTCCAATCTCTAGCCCATTCCCATCCCAGAAACGTAGAAAACATTCACAATAGAGAATTTCCAAGTTGGTTTGAGCTTCAAGTAAGTATATTAAGATTCAATATGTATCATTTAAATGTTTTGTGGTTAGATGTTCAATGCCATCCATTTGAACTATATTGTTATTTAACCCATTTCCCTTTAAATGGATATGTGACACAAATGTATAATTCAAAAAATGACAAAGTCACCAATCATTTGTTATCACTTGCTCGAGGGCCAAATCATAGTGCATTGTCATACAAAGGCTACATTGTCAATGGTTTTTGGTTCCACACCCGAGATTGAGAGAAAGAATTGAAAACTCAAAATAGTGGAGTTTTCGTGAGAGGAGAAACTAATAGTTTTGCAACTGCGAGAGATGGCAACCCAACCCTTGGTAATGTGGATTACTATGGCGTGTTAATGAATATTATCGAATTGCAATATCTTGGTGGTTTACGAGTAGTACTATTCAAGTGTGATTGGAGAGATGTATGCAATAAAGGAAGAGGAATCAAGATAGATAATTACGGGTTCACTTCCTTAAATTTTGATAGATCATTGCAGACTAATGAACCATTTATACTTGCTTGCCAAGCTGAACAGGTGTTTTATGTAAGGGAAATGGAGGAACCTAATTGGTATGTTGTTCAAAGATCACAACCTCGAAACTTTTATGATATGGATGCCTATGAAGCCATTAGTGATGAACCATTTCAACAAAATGATCTATCAAACATTGGCCAATGTTCAACCCAAGATGTGGATCTAAATGACTGTGAGTTTTCATGCCATAGAAGTGACATTCCGCTAGAGATTGCATTTGAAGAAGGGACATCAAGACAACGAAGGAAAAGAATGTATCCTTTAGTTAAGGGAAAGAGAAAGGCTAGAGGAAGAAGGAAACAAAAACCAGTTTTAAGTGATGATGATTGATTGTATATGTCTTGCTTGCTTAGTTTTGATATGTTTCTTTTTTTTTTTTCCCTCTATTTTTCTAAAGCTTAGTGTATTTCAGTGTTTCCTTTTTCTTTAGTCACTTTCTATGTATAAGTCTATGTTGTAGCCAATGGAGGGTATAGCTGAAACCAACGAACAAGCTCTCGTCACACCACCTAATTTTGATCCATCTACAAGACAAAGTTGCGCTGGTAAGAAATAATTATCTATGTTTTAATAGTTTGGTTTTCTCATCTGTAAAATGATAAAATAATTATTAGCTTTTATTTATCATATATTTATTGTATAGGATCATCATCATCTAATGCAAGAAAAAGAGGTCGAGGGAAAACAAAGAATAAAATACTAACATCTTTGGCCCCTGGTCAAAAATTGCCATTGGAATTCAATAATTATGGTTAAGCCATTGGATCAAATGCTAATGTGTTTGCAAGTCATATTGGTAAGATTGTTAAAGTATGTGAAGATGCACCAATTTCTTGCAAGCGTTGGGAAGATGTTCCATAAGACAATAAGAATAAAATGTATTCTTATGTACTGGTAAGATCAATAATTATTCTATATTATACTTATATGATATTGTATTAAATCGTTCTTCATGACTTATAACGTTTCAAACAACTTTTTCTTTTAACTTGTGTAGGAGAAATTTGAATTTGATGAAAATGAAGTAAGAAAAAATTGGATCTTTAGAAAGATGGGAAGGGCTTTTGCAAACCATAGATATAAGTTGAAAGCTGACTATTATGATGCATATGACAATGATGATGATCGAATTAAGTTTGCTCCAACAACAATCGACCAAGGACAATGGAGACAATTTGTCAGTTGGTTGAGCTCACATGAGTTTCAGGTATTCTATACCCTTTACTTTTTTCATGCACAAGTTACTTTAATTATTTAAAACATGATTATTGTATTTGGTCTTACATATGGGTTTCTTGTTCTCATAATAAGTCTAATCGGTCAAAGCAAACAATGACTAAAACTACAGGCACTAGAAGTTTTACTCGAGTTAGAGCTGAACAGGTATAATTTAAATCATTTATACATCTTTCACATTAACAATTTTTTTTTTGTTGTTGTTGTTGATTAACTTGTCTATTTAATATAGGCTGAAATATTAGGACATGAACCGTCTGCATGGGAAATGCTCAAGGTGACACACAAGAAAAAAGACGGGTCAATGGTTGATTCCACATCAAAAGAAATAGTGGTAAATTTTATTTTAAACAGTTTATATTGTTATTGTGATATATATTTTAGTATTATGTTATAACATACCTATTTTATTTATTATCAAATTTCAGGACAAAATTCAATCTTTAGTAACCCAAAGAGCTGAGGAAGAACCTTCTCAAGATATTGATGAAAATGAAATTTTTTCTGAAGTAATGGGAAGAGAAAGACATGGACGTGTTCGTGGGTATGGATTCGGACCAACTCCTTCTTCTGTCCTTGGAAAGATTTAATCTCATCATGAGCTTGTTACAGAACTAGAACAAATGCGACAACATAATAATGGTTTGAAAAATGAAATGCAACTTTTGAAAGAGAAAAATGAAGCGTTGTCGACAGAATTGGACCAAGTCAAAGAAAGGCAATCAATTTTTGAAGCTTTTATGGAAGATGTTAGGGCAGGAAGGATTAGAAATAACAATTGACTAGACTTAATTGTTTCATGTCTTTTTTTGATAACAATGTGATTGTAAATTGCAAGATATCTTTTTTTGATGACAATGTAAATGTAAAGTGCTAGTCAATTATTAATTGACTAGAGTTGTTTTCTAAAGTTTCTTGATGATTAGAATGATGTTTATTTTGGATACAATGTATTAAATTAATATGGTTTAAAATATAGAAAAACAAGCAGTGGGTTGTGAGAAAATTTTATAAAAATCACTTTTTGTGACGACCAACAAAAAGTGGTCACTAAAAATGTCTTTTTTTGTGGCAGCCATGACTCTCACTAAAAGTATCTGTCAAACACTTTTTGTGACAACCAATATAATGTGGTCACTAAAAAACGTTCATTTTGTGGCGGCCAACACTATCACTAAAATCTTACCATTTGTGACAACCAACAAAGCCGTCACAAAAAATTCATTACCTGTGACAACGGTGGCCGTCACTAAAGAGTCATTATTTGTGACGGCCATGGCCGTCACAAAAAATGACATTAGTGGCAGACAACTGTGGTTGTCACTAAAAAGAATTTTATGACCGTCACATCCGACTACCACTAAATGGTATTTTTAGTGACGGCCAGCCAATAATTGCCACTAATACTATTTGTGACAGAGTTTTTAGTGACAGCTTGTGACCACCAACTTGGCGGCCACTAAAACTTTTAGTGACGAGTTTTTATGCTTTTAGTGACGGTCTTGGCCTCCACTAAAAATCTTGTTTCTTGTAGTGTTCCTTGTGTTGGATTCTATTTGATTGTTGGGGCAAGTGCACTTGAAACATCCTCTAAACTCCATAATTGGCCTTTGAATTTTGAGCAATAATAACGGGTAATCCAATGTCTTCGACTATGCCCCTAATTAATTGTAGAAGTCAACTTCCTTGCTTCATCCTGAAATAATATGTAATACGAATAATTATTTATTTTAAGCATAAATATAAAGCCAAAATGGGGATATAATTCATTAAGATTTAGCAAATATTGACCCTTATCACACCCCCTAACTTGAATATTACTAGTCCCTTAGCAATCGGATTATACACCAGCCATGATCTAATCGCAATACTTGCATGAATATAAAAATTTCAAATTTGAAACCAAAATGCGTAGAGTAGAACATTCAAAATAAGTCGAACATTCAAAATTAGATTTATGGTTAAAGGTCATACAATCTTAGGAATGGCCATCAAGATGATCAATACACAGATTTACTCCCTCGAAGTTTTGACTTTAAACCTTACTATGGATTTTCCCTCTAATAAAACGATTCCTCAGGTGTACACACAAGGGGGTGCACCTTTATAAGAGTAAATGTAGAACAAGTTCAAAATTAGTGTCATCCCAAATACAAGGAACGTATTTTCATGAAAGAACGGGAAAATTGACATAGCTTCATGACAGGAATAATGCCTTAGATAAATAACTTCTGAATTTAAACATAATTCCCTACTCCGAACTCGAATCCTGAGATCACATGATTTATAGCATCAAGAAGGACTAAACTGGGTTGCTATGAGGTTAATACGGGTTGTTAAAGAAAAGGGTAAAGTGTGCAAATGGTGTGTTGGAATTTTTTTTTTTTTAACACTAATATCAAACTGGACATATTTTTTTTTTTTACATTTATTTTGAAACACTTATACTGAATAGCTAAGAGAATTTTTTTTTTCTTTCTTTCTTCACTTTTTTTTCTTTTCTCTTTTTTTTTCTTTTTTTTTAAATATGAAAATAGCTAGACAGAATAATTCCCCAAAACACACCAGGTTGGACAAAATTCATATGGTTATGGGTTAAACGAGGGTAACGAAAGAAGTTGTACTACAATTGGATCAATGGGCTAGCAAGGGAGGATAATGTAAAAAAAGAAAAGGTTAATAGGCCCAAAATGAAAAAAAATTGATCCCTCTATCATGTTTCTACAAAACGATATTACTCAGTTATCTAATTCAGAGTTTGAAATCAGTCAAACTCATCTGCTACATACTAGGCATTCAAAGCGAATTGATATTTTAAAGCCATTGAAAAGATGAGATAAACAATAAAGCATATTCAGACTAAGTGTTATTTCACTCAGAATTAATGGTTATTAGGCTCAAACACTCACTTGGGTAATAGTCTCCACTTCTATTGAGGGATCATACAGTGTACTAATCAGCTAATTACCATCACCTTTGACTTTATGACTGATAACCAATTTTTAAATTTTGAATACCCGATGAATGCAAATTACTTGTTCCAATGCATATATATTTTCAAATAAGAAATCAATGCATTCATGTTTCGTATTGCAAACTTAACCAGCTATCAATGCATAACTCCAATACTTTAGGAACAGCGTTATTTAAAACACAATTTTTGTTGTTGTTTTTTTTTTTTTTAAATAAGAGTAGATAAAAATAATCAATTCACTCAAGACTACAAACAAGTAATAGGAAACTCACAGTTAAACATGAACCAGATCATTCATAACTAGACCTTACACCCCCCAACTTGAATTGCAGTAATAAAATAGGGTTGTTAGGAATACATGTAACTCCACAAGTCCATAGATTTACTGTGAACTGCTAGAACTCAAACAAACAAATAAGCATAACATATATTTATATATATATAAAAAAAATCATGCAAGTCATAAGATAAACAAAATGTGTCTCAAGTGTACCAAAAGTACTCCTTACTCAACCATCTTATCATAGACTCGCCTAACAACATTCCACTGATTTTTTTTTTTTTTAAGAACACAAGAAAAGAAATTTCGTACAAGTCATAGAAGATGCATCTCAAGAGTACAAAAAGTACTCCTTACTCAGCCATCTTATCATAGACCTGCCTTACAGAGATAAATCTAAATTAATCGAACCTTTTTGGCGCTTGTTTCTGATTACCTTAGACTAATCAATCCGAGGCTCATAAGGATCGTGCTGTGGAACATAAGCATGTAATTTCTCTAGCAGCTCCTCAATGGTAGATGAAAAAATGAGAATCTTTCTTGCTGAAAGAGAAATAAACTTTTGTTCCACAGCCTGATCAATAAAAGAGAGCAACCCATCGAAAAAATGGTTAACATTTAAAAGTCCAATGGGTTTGGTATGGAGATTGCTCTTGGCCCAGGAGATTATACAGAAAATTTCTTCAAGTGTACCGAAACCTCCTGGTAAAGCGATGAAGGCGTCTGATTGATAAATTTTACAAGCCATGCGCTCAGACATAGAAGTCGTTTCTATAAGTTGACCGCGTGTAATCCCAGAAATACGTGGTTCAGCAAAAGGGATTGGCATTACACCTACCACATATGATTTTCTCAGATGTGCAGCTTGTGAAACACAAACATTCAATCCACGACTTCCCCCTCCACATATCAAATTAATTTTTCTTTCTCCCAATTTTAGGCCTAGTTCGCTTGCTGCAAGTGCGTAACTACTATCACTCCCGAGTTGAGAGCCACAAAGTACACATATGGTTTTGATTCGACGAACTAACTGGCCTTCCATGTTTGTTCCTTTTGTATACCCTGGAAAGAGGTTTGTGTTAGAGATATGCCCCACAAGCCAATTATATTTACATGTAATTGATCATATTTTATATTGTGACTCTTTATCTTCAATCAATTATTATTGCAAGGCATTATGTTTTTTTTGTTTGTCATTGATGGTTGTCTTTATTATTTCCATATTTGACAAAGTCCATAGATCAGATAGGCTCATGGAATATGGTCGTGCATAGAGATGACGATCATGAAACATATTCCTTATAAGCCTTGATCTTAAATGTTCCTAGTCGTAGAGTTATTAGAATTGGACGTTAATAACTCGGATAGACTAGCATATATGATGCATGCTCAATTAGGAGAATGTCTTGTTTCATGGACATTGGTGTGTGGACACTAATGCATATATGTGGGTGCTTATTATAAGAATAAGTACACTGAACTGACCCGCTACAGAATTCCTAATGGTAATTGTTGATTGTAGAATTAGAATTTCTGTGTTGCAATAGTGCAGATTAGTCCTTAGACTTGAGACATCATGGTAGTCTTATATTTGACTAGTTACGCTTTGGTTCTTTTTTGGATTCCAATGGAGTCATTAACAAATTATCACTGGGCGTAACCTTATCACATATGAAGGCTTGTGAATGTCGAAATAGGATTCATCACTTATCAATAAGATGAGAAGATATCCTATGTATTCCGATGATTTCATGACTAAGGATGTAACAACCCATTAGAGGGTCTAGTATTTATTCAAGAATTATTTTATTAATTGTTGAGGTATTTAATTAAGAGAAATTTCCATTTAATTTTAATGTGAAAATTTAGAGATTTTAATTGAGAAAATAGCCTTTAAATAGTGTTTAATTCTTTCTAAATTATAGGAATTAAAATAAGGACATATTGGTCATTTAAGAGGTTCTTATCAGAACTTAAGTAATTAATTAGAGTTGTTTTTCTTAAGGGATTGAGGTTTCCGAGCGTGAGAAGGTTTTGGGTTTGTGAAGTCTCCTAGTTATAATAGGAGAATGAGTTAAGGCGTTAGGGCTCCTCAGATCAGTATATATATAGTTTCATGAAGCCACAAATTTTTACACGCCGCGGAAAGAGAAGAAGTTGAGAAGAACAATGGGTGCGAGTTTGCATAGGAAATTTTCATTAGAAGCAGTCGATTGGATTGATCAGAGAGTTTAAAAGGCAAGTATCCTATCTGTAATTCCTTCCATTACAGATTCAAGTTCGTTCATTCTCAGTTGTTCTGTTCAGTTCGTCATTGCATTCATATTCATATCAGTTTCAGTGTGTATATGTATATGTATATACGTAGAACAGTGAGTGCATGAAGGAGATAACGTGTGATTCTTGATCGTTAATCTTTTAAATATGGTCTTCAAATCATATTAACGGTGATCTCAGAATGCCAAGACTGTTGTTTTGGATTTCCAGTTTAATCAGACCATATGTGCATGCATTTACATATATATATATATGCATTACAGTGAGTCTTCCAGCCAGTTCATGCATGTTCTTTGCAACGTTTTCATTAACTATGATCAGTAAATCATTACCAAGTTGTTTCTATATCAATTGAGATTATTCTCTCAAGTTTTCTTTCGGAATGGTGTAGTGAGGATAAGTTTTTATTCAAGATATGGTCTCTGTTAGTGTGAGTTTTATTTCTGATGAGATTCCAGTCATTCGAATGAATCTTGTATCATTCGAATGGGTTTTGAGGCATCCGAATGAGTTTCCAATGTTATCGTGAGTTTTTCCCTTATATTGTGCCAGTCATTCGAATGAGTTCTTGGTCATTCGAATGAGTCATGTGTTATCGTATCATTCGTATGTGTTTTTGGGTTTTCATTCGAATGAGTTTCCCTGTCATTCGAATGAGTCCTTGAAGTCGTGAGTAAGCTGTTGCTTTGTATAGTCTAGCATTCGAATGAGCCCTTTTGTCATTCGAATGATCCGTGAGTAATCCATAAATTCATTCGAATAAGGTTACTGTTGCATTCGAATGAGTCAGTTTTTGCCAGTTCAAAAGTTAGAAAATTCCAAAATCGATTCGAATGAATTTGGGAGTCATTCGAATGAGTCCTTGAACAGATCCAAATAGCTTTGGTTATATATCATCTATCATTCAAATGAGTTTTTTTTCATTCGAATGAGTCTCTGTCATTCGAATGAGTCCTTAATCAGATCCGAATAGCTTTGGTTATATATCCTCTATCATTTGAATGAGTTCTTTTTCATTCGAATGAGTCTCTGTCATTCGAATGAGTCTTCCTCCATTCGAATGAGCTTGTTGTAGTTCATTCTTTTTCATTCGAATAAGCTACTATTCCATTCGAATTGCTCCTTAGACTTTCTCAATCATCCGAATAGCAACATATAGCATCCAGATGACTTCCAATAAATTCTTGATGCAAGTCTCAAATTTAATATGAATATTTAATTATTTAAATATTAAATTTCATACCAAGATATGAAAAATCTAATATGCCATGCCTATACTCAGAAATTTCAGAATCTTTGTATCTCAATATAGCTGGTAAAAATCATATACCATGGTTAACAGTTAATTATAACATGATCAACATTATTTGGTGAGATTATGTGCATACATTTTGGTATGAGCATTGAGCATGACTTTATATGGAGCACTACATATCGTGTGCCAACACTTATGTGAGCATTGCATTGTATTATGCGCGCCAGGCGGCTTAGTCCGCGGGGATCCCATCGGTTTCAGTTTCAGCTCAGTTTATGAGTTGCTCACCTGGTGGCAAACAGGGGGCTAGGGGCTTTGCCCACAGTATGTGCTTACAGTTTTTATGTATGCAGGTTTCAGATCAAACAGGTATGTATTATCAGATTATGTGGGCCCATGACCAAAGTTGCATACCTGCATTTAGTTTACAGTTTATGTGCATTACATTGTTATGAATGCAATCAGACAGTGATTATACAGTACAAGTTCAGTAAATATTTTATCAGTATCGATATTCTTCAATTCAGCTTCAGTATTCTTTCCAACTTATTACTTGCTGAGCTTTTGTAGCTCACCTTGTACTCTTCCCCCTCCAGGTTCTAGCAGGAGAGTACCAGATATGGGGCCTAGCAGCAGTGGTTTATAGTGTGTGTATGTGGAGCCGCTCAAGATAAAAGATGTCTGGGAGTTGTTAGTTTTTAGTGTCTTGTCAGCTTAGATTTATTTTATATTTCAGTTGAGGGATTGTCTCTTAGACAGAGTTTGTACTTTTTAATCTATATTGACTCAGAGTTTTTATTTCAGTTGATTGAGATGTTCAATCATGGTATCAGATTTCAAATTATCAGTTAGTTTATTTTATTTTCCCCGTAACACCTCTTCTCGGGCAGTTCTAGGAGAAGGGGGTGTTACAAAGGAAATCCTTGGCCAAGGTGAGATGGAAATCAAAAGGTGTTTTGATTTCATCAAACAAGTCATAAATCTGGAATGGATACATAGTTGTTGAATGACTAGGGTTTCGTCATAAAACCATACCCTAATTTCAATCGGGACATAGTTAATGAAAGGATTTTACTGTACGGTAATTGCAATCGAAAACGTCTGTGTTTTTCATCGTTGGCTAGGCGTTCATGGCATGTTGCTAGACATCAACCATGATATGTAGGGTTTTAGAATTAATATGATTAATTCTAAAACTATTAATTAAAAAGTTTAATTAAGAATCCCATGAGATGAGTTAATTATGAAGCCCATAAGTTTAATTAAAGAGTTTAATTATTCTAATGAGTTGGGCCTTCATATAGCCCAATAGAATTGGCCCTACATCTAACCTAATGGTGGACCTAAGGGGTCACGCACTTGGGTCGAGCCCATTCCACAAATTAAAAGAGAGATACGGCCCAATATGATTATGGGCCGGACCTAAATCGTTTAGGGTTTTTCCAAAGGCATAATTAGGGTTTTTACTCTATAAATAGGCCACTTAAGAAGCTGAAAAAATAAGGAGAAATTTGAATCTCTCATTGGAGGTGCCTAGGGTTTGCTAGCACTACTCGAGGCGTTGTGGATAAGGGTTAATCGTGTGGACCGACTTAGAGGAGTCTGCGCTTGCAACTCTACAGATCAAATAAGGCAGAATCGAAGCTACGCGGTTGGCCGGTTTCTCACAGTTTGGCAATCAAAAGTAGCTATACAACAATTCTACAAGAAATAAATACAAACAAAAATCATGCGTATGTACAAGTAATTGTGATTGTGGCTCACATCTTCCTCTAGTTTTACGTCCAGAAACGGCTTAAACACTTTCTATGAAGTGGCGATAGGCTTCCCATCCAATTTTCTTATAGATTGGTAAACAGGGTAGTTTTTAGTCAAATTCCCAAGACTATAGCATTGGTAGTCACTTATGAACTGGGACCATAAAGCAAGAAGTTCTCTTTGCACTATTCCACACGGATGCATCTCAAGAGTCAATCGGATATCATCCAAAGACTCCTTACTCAGTCCATCCTTTATGAAACTAATTTTATCTTCTCGATTTATGGACGTAAACCCCACAGATTTGCATCGAGTGTTACATGTCCATCGAGCACACTTGTGACAACCATTCACTCTTTTCGCTCTTCGTTTCTTCGCAAAACTACTCTTCCCTAAGCCCGAAAAGTGCTTAAAATTAGGTGAAGTTTCGCCTAGTAATCGAACTTTTGCTTCGATAAACCAGCGAACATCTTCAGGGATGCTATTATACATCAACATTCTAAGTCTTTCGCACCTACCGACATAAATTTTTTCAAATCATTTATTGGGAGAGATGGATAGTACTTGCGAATTTTTGAGAGTTGAAGATCCATTTTCTTTAAAAAAATTAAAAGACAACTATAATAAGAGAAAAGTAGAAACTATAAATCTTACAAAATGAACGAGAATACCTGATCGAAGAACAACACGAAGGAGAGAAGACTGAGCTTGCTTGCAGAAGTGTGGCTTACCTCATACAGATATGGATTCTCTTATAGAGCAATGGATGTCACTATTCTACACTTGGCTCGAGGCATGCCATGATTGTACTGTTAGGTTTGGCGTCGTCTAGTGTCTCATTTTTCAACGTTTGGCAGTGTGCCTCTTTCTTTATAGGGCAGTGTGATTGCACTGCTCGAGAAAAGTGGCTACCACAAACGTCAATTCTGTCTCTCTCTCAATTTTTTTTTCAATGTTTGGCAGTGTGCCTCTTTCTTTATAGGGCAGTGTGATTGCACTGCTCGAGAAAAGTGGCTACCACAAACGTCAATTCTGTCTCTCTCTCAATTTTTTTTTCAACGTTTGGCAGTGTGCCTCTTTCTTTATAGGGCAGTGTGATTGCACTGCTCGAGAAAAGTGGCTACCACAAACATCAATTCTGTCTCTCTCTCAATTTTTTTTTTTTATTTTATAGTTTTTGTTTTGTTTTTGTTTTTTTTTTATTTTTTTATTTTTTATTTTTATTATTTTTTTTAGGTGCCTAATAAAATTATATAAATCACACAAAGCATTTTTATCGAGTCAAACAAAATTATTTGCACAATAGATCAAATTCAAATACCAATAAACCTTAAGTACACCTTACCCCCCAACTTAAATTGCGCATTGTCCTCAATCAGCAATAAAAGGATAGAAAATAGGCATACCTGGCAGTCTTCAATGCATGAACTCGTATGCAAAAATTTTTATTTAGACTGCACACAAAGAAACACTATTTAAGTAATGCAGAAATGAATTTTTTTTATATATACCTTGTTTTTTATTTATTTATTTATTGTTTTTTATTTTTCAAATCTAGAAACATCCATATAACCTAAATGGAAAGGTGGTCTTTTAACGTCAGATTCCCAGATGAATGTGTTCCTAAAGGTCATTTAACCACTGACGGTGGATCACCCAACTCCGCCATCTCTTCATTTCCTTCAATAAGATCTTTCTCAACTATGCCTAGATATAGTTTCAGCCTTTGACCATTCACTTTAAAACATTGTCCAGACTCTTTGATTTCAATTTCTATTGCCCCATATTCTGATATGGTCTTGATTGTATAGGGTCCTGTCCATTTTGATCTCAACTTCCCTGGGAACAAATGAAGCCTTGAGTTGTAGAGAAGCACCTGCTGACTAACATGAAAAATTTTTCTGTTGATGTGTTGGTCATGCAACTTTTTCATATGCAACTTAGACAATTTGGCATTTTCAAATGCCTCATCCCTAAGTTCTTCAAGTTCATTAAGTTGCAATTTCCTATTGAGGCTCACTTCTGTTGATTCCTCATTAATCTTCCTAATGGCCCAGTAGGCTTTGTGCTCTATTTCGAATGGCAGATGACATGGCTTGTCATATACCAACCTGTAGGGAGACATGCCTAGAATGGTCTTGTATGCAGTTCTATAGGCCCAAAGTGCATCAATCAACCTCAAGGACCAATCCTTGCGGTTAGAATTGACTGTTTTCTCTAAAATCCTTTTTATCTCCCTATTGGCCAATTCAGCTTGGCCATTGGTTTGAGGGTGATATGGGGTTGCAACCTTGTGGACTACTCCATATTTTCTCATTAATTCAGCCACTGGTTTGTTGCAGAAATGAGAACCTCCATCACTTATGATGGCCCTAGGCATTCCAAACCTACTAAAAATATTTTCTTTCAAAAACGTCATTACAACCCGATGATCGTTTGTTCTTGTTGGGATTGCTTCTACCCACTTGGACACATAGTCAACAGCTAACAAGATGTACTCGTGTCCACCTGAATTAACAAATGGTCCCATGAAGTCTATTCCCCAACAATCAAAGATTTCTAACACCTGAATGGGTTGCAAGGGCATCATATTCCTCTTGGTTAGGCTTCCTAGCCTTTGGCATCTATCACATGAGCTACAGAACTGATGCACATCTCTAAACATGGTAGGCCAAAAGTATCCACTTTGTAAGATCTTGGCCAATGTTTTTCTTGTGGAGAAATGACCTCCACAAGCAAGAGTATGACAAAAATTCAAAACACTCTGTTGCTCATGCTCGAGGATGCACCTTCTTAAAATTTGGTCAGCACAATACTTATACAAGTAAGGGTCATCCCAGAAATAAGTCCTAACCTTCCTAAAGAATTTTTGTTTATCTAGCTTGGTCCAATGATTTGGAATTAGACCGGTGGCTAGACAGTTGGCCAGATCTGCATACCATGGTGTAACAGAGGTTGAGGTATCATTGATAAGGAAGAGCTGTTCATCTGGAAAGGTGTCCCTGATTGGTTCCTTATCTAGATTAAGGTCTTGGCATGGAAGTCTAGACAAATGGTCTGCCACCATATTTTCTACTCCCTTTTTATCTTTGATTTCTATGTTGAATTCTTGGAGTAACAAAATCCACCTAATAAGACGTGGTTTGGCATCTTGTTTGGTGAGCAAGTATTTCAAAGCAGCATGGTCAGTTAAAACAATGACCAACAACCCCACCAGATATGATCTGAACTTCTCTAATGCAAAAACTACTGCCAATAGTTCCTTCTCAGTTGTTGTGTAATTCTTTTGGGCTTCATTGAGGGTTTTACTGGCATAGTAGATGACATAAGGTTTTTTATCTTTTCTTTGCCCTAGGACTGCTCTTACAGCATAATCACTTGCATCACACATGAGTTCAAAGGGAAATGACCAATCTGGTGGTTAAATAACTGGGGCTGAGATGAGAGCATTTCTTAACCTCTCAAAAGAGGTTTGACAAGATGATGTCCACTCAAATGGGACATTCTGGGAAAGCAAATTACACAGAGGTCGGGCTATGCTGCTAAAAGATGCTATGAATCTCCTATAAAACCCAGCATGCCCAAGGAAAGACCTGATGTCCTTAACACTCTTAGGGACTGACAGTTTTTGGATGGCTTCTACTTTGGCTTTGTCCACCTCCATTCCCTTAGCAGAGACAATATACCCTAGGACTATACCTTGTTTGACCATGAAATGACATTTTTCCCAGTTAAGCGCAAGGTGGGTTTCTTCACAACGAGCTAGAACTCTCTCTAAATTCTCTAAACATGCCTCAAAACTAGCTCTATAGACAGAGAAATCATCCATAAAAACCTCCACAATGTGTTCTGTCATCTCACTAAAAATACTCATCACACACCTTTGGAAGGTGGCAGGGGCATTGCATAGTCCAAAAGGCATACGTCTATAGGCAAATGTCCCAAATGGACATGTGAAAGTGGTATTTTCCTAGTCCTCTAGGACAATGTCAATTTGGTTATATCCTGAATAACCATCAAGGAAACAATAGAATGCTTGCCCAGCTATTCTTTCAAGGACTTGGTCCAAGAATGGCAATGGAAAATGGTCTTTTCTAGTCATTGCATTGAGTTTTCTGTAATCGATGCACACTCTCCATCCAGTTTGGATGCGAGTAGGGATCAACTCATTCTTTTCATTTCTCACCACTGTGACTCCAAACCTTTTTGGGACCACTTGAGTGGGGCTGACCCACTTTGAATCAGAGATGGGGTATATAATACCCGCATCTAGCAACTTTAGCACTTCTTTCCTAACCACCTCTTTCATGTTAGGATTGAGTTCCCTCTGCATTTGCCTAACAGGTTTAGCATCCTCCTCTAGAAATATCCTATGAGTGCAAGTCAAAGGACTAATTCCATGCAAGTCTGAGATGGTCCAACCTAAGGCTTTTTTATGAGCTCTCTGAATGTTTATCAGTTGAATTTCTTGTTGGGATGTCAAACTTGAAGAGATGACTACAGGGAGTGTGTTCTCATCACCTAGAAATGCATATTTTAACTCACTTGACAAAGGTTTCATTTCAGGTGTGAGTGAGGTATTATCATATTGTAACTCCTCATTGTTCAGAGAACCCAATGGTTCTGATTTGGGAATCCATTGAGCCACAGGCATTGCTTCTTGCTCCCTAGTGTTCTCTAATTCTTTTAACTCTCTCTCTTCTTGATCTTCTTCCTTAGATTTGTTCAAAAATTCTTTTGCAAAATAGTCCTCAGCTAATGTTTGAACCAAATCTATTTCCTCAACCTCATTCTCAGCTATGTGTTGTTTGGAAACTCTAAAGATATTCATCTCTCCAGTCATGTTTCCAAATGATAACTTAAGTATTCCATTCCTACAATTAATTATGGCATTTGAAGTTGCTAGGAATGGTCTACCAAGAATGACTGGAATAGGGGGTTGAGGGCCTTGATGGGGTTGTGTGTCCAAGACTATAAAATCAACAGGGAAGTAAAATTTTTCCACCTGCACTAATACATCCTCCATTATCCCCCTAGGGACTTTGATTGACCTATCAGCAAGTTGTAGGGTAACTCTTGTTGGCTTGAGTTCTCCTAAGCCCAGTTGCTGATATACACTATAAGGAAGCAAGTTGACACTTGTCCTAGATCTAACAGTGCTTGGTCCACCCTCTGGCTTCCAATTATGTAAGAAATGGTTGGGCTACCAGGGTCTTTGTACTTAGGAGGTGTTTTAAGTTGCAAGATGGAACTCACCTGTTCAGTTAAGAATGTTTTCTCATGGATGTTGATCTTTCTTTTAACAGTACACAAGTCTTTTAAGAATTTTGCATAAGATGGTGTCTATTTGATTGCATCAAGGAGAGGAATGTTAATCCTCACCTGCTTGAACACTTCATAAATATCAACATTTTGTTTTTCCCTCTTTGTTTGAGTAAGTCTTTGAGGGAATGGTGGTGCAGGGTTGCTCTTGAATTCTTCCACCTTATTTTTTTCTTTATCTTCCTTTTTTTTGTTTTCAAGTTTTTCCTCCAAAGCTGGAGCATTGTCATTTTTTATATTTTCATTTTGTTCTTCTTCTTGTGCATTAGGTTGGTTTATCCTAGGGTCATTTGGTTTGTCAATTATTTTTCCATTCCTAAGGACAATGACTGCTTGCACCTGCTCATGATTATTGTTCCCACTATTTGATGATTCCACTTGATTTGTTTGCCTCACGGGGTTGGGATTTGGTTGAGAAAGGAATTTCCCAAGTTCTCTCACAATCAAAGTTTGAGTTAGCTTAGTTAGCTGACTCCTCATATCCTCAATTGCCCTATTTTTTTGCTCTTGGAATTTTGCTACTTGAGCATTGTTCCCCATCTACCCTTGCATAAATTGTTGTAGAGTATCCTCTAGGGATCTCTTATGCGGTGGCTGATATGAGCCAGATGGTCCTTGGTTAGGCTGGTAGGGCTGTGGCTGAGGTTGTGGCTGTGGATGTGAGGGAAATGGTTGGTGTGGCTGAGGTGCTGAGTCATTTCTCCAAGAGAAATTTGGGTGGTTCCAAGAATTTGGATGGTAGGTGTTCGAGTTTGGGTTGTACCCTTGATAATTTCCACCCTGGTTTTGGTTTTGGTATATCCTACCCTCTGTTTGCCTTGGCTGTGAGTTTGAAGTTTGGCCATATAACACTTCTTTGAAAGTAGGGAGGGTTGGACACTCCTCTGTTCTATGGCTATTGGCTTCACACATTACACAATGCACCTCTACCTCATTGACAACCTTCATTTTTTTCATCTCTAATTCTTCCATTTTCTTTATCAACAAAGCTAATCTAGCACTGATGTCATCAGTTTCATTTAATTGGAGTTTTCCCTTTGGTTGTGGATTGTATTGGTCTCTCAAATCTCCCATGGTTAATGGCCCAACTTCCCAATTTCTAGAGTTTTCAGCTACATGGTCAAAGTATGCAACAGCCTCTTTAGGAGTTTTTTCATAAAAGTCACCATTACACATAGTGGACACCATCATTTTCAAATTAGGAGTTAAGGCATTAAAGAAGAAACTAACTACCCGCCATTGCTCAAAGGCATGGTGTGGGCAAGAATGCAAGAGGTCCTCGAAACGTTCCCAAGTTTGAGCAAATATTTCATTTGGTTTACAGACGAAATTCATCATTTTCCTTTGGAGTGATGTTGTTCTATTAGCTGGGAAGTATTTTTTTAGAAATTTTGTTTGCATCTCCCTCCAAGTTCCTATTGATCTAGGCTCTAGAGTCCCTAACCACATTTTTGCTTTATCCTTGGGTGAGAATGGGAAGAGCTTTAGTCTAACAGTGTCCTCATGTATATTTTGATCCCCACAAGTACCACATACCTCTTTAAAATCCCTCATGTGTGTATATGGATTTTCAGAATCCATACCATGAAATGTGGGGAGCATTTGTATGGTACCTGGTTTAAGGACAAATCGATGATGGTTTATTGGTAGGATTATGCAAGAGGGAGTGGTTTGCCTTTGAGGGTGTAAATAATCCCTGAGGGGTTTAATCTCATCACCATCCAAGGGATCATGTTATCCATGATCACTCCCGTGAGTAGATAGGTTTTCATTTTGTTGAGACATTATGGATTGTAAAAGTGATATTTCAGTCTCTGATAAAGAATCTATAGAATGGTTTGACTCAGTTTGATGGCTTAAGATTCTACCAGATCTAAGTCTCATACAATTTGAATAATATGCAAACAGTTAAGAAAAAATAATATTAAGAACAAAGTTACCCGTGGAGTGAATTTTTTTCTTCTGTTGCACCTCCCCGGCAACGGTGCCAAAATTTGGCTGCACTCCTCACCCTACAATTTAGATAGCCTTAATCAGTTTGGATGTTCAGTGTTGAAATTGTGAGGAGGTTTAAACTCACAAGTGTGTGAGTGTAGTTGTAGCACAAATATAAATTCCGGACAAGTCCAAGTCGATTCACTAGGAGGTTTATTTAACAAAAGAATTGTTCATTCGGATTGATTTATCCAAAGAGAGTTAAGTTTTCTTGATTTTGAAAAGGTTTTTTTTTTTTGAAATATTAAAAAGATCTTGGGTTGAGGCGAGTTCAGAACCAATGCCTAATAAATCTCTTATAGCAATTTAAACAGCAACATTAATCTGAAATAAACAGAGGATCATTTGGTAGTTATAATTCAAGATATGAATGATTCTCAGCTAAGCAACCCTCATACATGATATGATGGTTCTAGGTTAAGATGTCACTGTAAATTGTATTATACTACAGACTATGATTTGATCGTTTGAGCTTGGGTATATCTCATCTCCAATTCTAGCAACTCTCATACATGGCATGAGAGTTCTAAGTTAGGATGATGACCCAATCCAAACTCACAAAACCATTTACACACTCAACTCGAGTTTAACTCAGATAAATCTTGCATTCATCGAGGTTTGGCTTATCTTGAGATTCAAGAACATTGGACACTGTCCTCGCCTTAACCCAAGATTAGATTTAGCTACTCATTTCCATTTGAAAGTTAATTGATAGGAATTTAAATGACGTAATTTAAATAACAAAATTTAAATGACAAGAATTAAAATAGCAGAAACTAACCGGCCAATTAGGCGGTGGATAATTAAAATACTAGAATTAAAATTGCAGAAATTTAAAAACATAAATTAACCGGCCATTTAGGCGGTGAATAATAAAGTAACAATAAATGATATAAGAATTTAAAAGAAGAAAGAAAAGAAGTAAGATTGCAAGAGAAAATAAGAGAGAAAAATAAGAAAGAACAAGAGAAATTAAAACAACTGAAATTTCATTCAAGAATAAATCTTCCCTACAAGTGCACCTAAGTGCTCTATTTATAGGCTAAAAGATGTAATGGAAACCACTTAATTATATATTTTAATAATACAAAATATGCAATAGGTGATGTAAGCAATGATATCATTCTAACCATGATGTAAGCAATGATGTCAGCAATTTGTGGGACTTGGGCTTTTCATATTTTTGGGCTTGGGCCCTCTTTGTGTTGGGCTTAAGCTTGGGCTTAGGCTTCCCTGTGTTGGATTCTATTTAATTGTTGGGCCAAGTGCACTTGAAACATCCTCTAGACTCCATAATTGACCTTTGAATTTGAGCAATAATAACGGGTAATCCAATGTCTTCGATTATGCCCCTAATTAATTGTAGAAGTCAACTTCCTTGCTTCATCCTGAAATAATATGTAATACGAATAATTATTTATTTTAAGCATAAATATAAAGCTAAAATGGGGATATAATTCATTAACATTTAGGAAATATTGACCCTTATCATTAAATAATTAAAACAAAATTTTGCGGCAGTTGCGTAGAAACCGCCGTAAAATTTAATGAAAAAATTTAAAATTATTTAAAAAATAATTTAAACACTATTACAATTGCGGCGGTTTCATAGAAACTACCGTAAAATTTAAAGAAAAAATTTAAAATTAATTAAAATTTAATTTTAATTAATATTAAATTTAAAATTAATCAAACACTATTACAATTTTATAATTTTTTTAAAATTTAAATTATTTGAAATAAATATTTTTAAAATAAAATTGAATTCAATTATTTTGTTAACTTCAATTCTTTCCAAATCACACCTAAATTGGTTCGATGATTTGTATTTGTAAAAGATGAATTGAAGTTCAATTTTATCTTCGTAATATTCCAAACTTTGGAATTCAATTATTTTAAATGAAATGAATTGAATTTTGGAAATTTTTTATTTTCAAGCATACTGTTGAGGTTATAAGATTGATCAAAATTACTTTAATATAGTACTGTAATAATTGATATCGAAAATTGTTTTAAATATAAAACAATTTAGTGTTTAGAAAAAAAATGAACATAGCCGAATGTGTGTTTATCATTTTATTAGTTTTACTTAACATTTATCTATAGTAGAATAATAGCTAGGTCTAAAAAATATTCTCAATGTGTGTTTGATTACATTTAGCTTACATGGAAAACAAAAACTACCACCTTTTGGAATCAATTTTTCATAGAAAATAGATTAAAATATGCTTTAAATGATTGTACGATAAAATTTAATTCTATAAAAAATATAATGTGCCAAATAACAATAATGAAATTCAATTTCTTGAATTTAATATTTTTTATGGAATTTTTATACTATTAAACACATCTTTAATGTTATTGATCACTTAAAAGATATCAACAAAAGGTTACATCTCTTTTAACGATTGTTTGATCATTTTTCAGAATATGGTGTCTAATATGAGTTAAGTTTTTTAAGTAACGTAATTAAATTTCATATTTTTATATTATTTAAAAATACAGATTATTCAACAATCAAACTTGAAAATTAATTTTTTATTACTTTTTGATATTAAATTATCTATATTAAGTATAATTACTTTAAATCTCACAATTAAGTAATTAATTAAGAAATAAAATGAAAATTAAAAAAAATCCCAAATTCCCTCCCCCAATTTCCCATTTCCCGCCTGAACCCTAACGCACCCTTCTTCCCTTTCTCTCTCCCTCTCTCCAAATTCCCAGTCGCCCACCCCTCTACGAACCCTTCTTTCTCCCTCGCGTCGCTAGCCCTCGACCCCTCGCCCGCTGTCGCTAGCCCTCGGCCCCTCGCTCACTCTCGGCCTCCCCTCGCTCGAGCTCGCCCTCGGCCCCTCGCTTGCTCTTGGCCTCCCCTCACTCGAGCTTGCCCTCGGCCCCTCGCTCACCCTCGGCCTCCCCTCACTCGAGCTCGCTCTCGGCCCCGAGCTCGCCCTCGGCCTCCCTTCACTTGAGATCGCCATCGGCCTCCCCTCACTGGAGCTCGCCCTTGGCCCCTCGCTCGTGCTCGTCCTCGACCCCTCGCACACCGTGGCTAGCCCTTGGCCCCTCGCTCGCTCTCTCCCTCCCCTGGCTCGAGCTCGCCCTCCCCTGGCTTGAGCTCGCCCTCAGCCCCTCGCTCGTCGTCACTTGCGCTCGCCCTCGGCCCTGGCCCCTCAGTCGCTATCGCTGACTCGCTCTCGCCTCTTGCAGTTCCTCAAGTTAGTTTGATTTTCTATTCATTTAAAGCATGTTATGGTCTTATTAGTCAATCTTGTGTCACTTAGTTGGGTTTTTGATGCTTAAATGGCTTCCTTATGTATGAAATTTTATTTGTTGCTTGGTGAAATTTTCATTTCCTTCGGTTGGTTCATTTTCTTATGTATGAAATTTTCATTTAAAGAATATTAAGGCAAAAGGTGCAAGTGCCTATAAATCATACTAGATTGATGTTTGAACAATAACACAAGCAATAAAATTGATCAACCCCTCTTCTTGTTGAGCCCTAACTGCTTGCTTTGTCTTTGTATGGGAAGTTCTGTAAATACAGAATTGAATGGAATGCTTAATAAATCCAGTAATAGCTTCTAATCATGTTCGGGCATCCATGCATGGACTTCTAATCATGTTGTCCTTAAAAAGAAAATTTTGCTATCATTTCCTAAGTGTCTGTAATAGCTCTGCCATGTCAATTAAATATTGTACTTTTAATTCATGAACTGCAGTTTCTTAATGAGCTTGCTTTGATTTTGATCTTTAGCATCAGATATTAAATTTTACATTAAGACAATTACAGTATATGGATTTGGCACCTAGTTTGAACAAGGAAATTCAAGTCTATTAATTGATCTCATAATACAATGGTCTCCCTTTTGATGCCTTAAGTAAATTTAGAAATGTCCCTGCTTGACAAAACTCAACTCCTCTATGTTGTACTCACCTGACTTCATGCTCTTCATTTATCACAAAGATCGCAAACTCAGTGTGTACTGTGGATTACTCTTTATCAGAATAGAAGTTAGTCATATTTATCTTGTAACTTATTCTATGTGAAAAATTGTACAACTAAATACATCCATATCATAGTAGCTTGAGACTTTTAATTGAACCCAAATGGGAAAGGAAAAATGAAATAAATGTTCCACAGAGGACTAAAAAATGTTGGCCTACTTAACTGGCATGGCTTGTTACTTGTAATTTTTGTGTTCCATACCATCCAAGAAACAAGGAAAACCTTATGCATCTTATTTTAATAGCCTAAACGTGCAATTCAACTAGTAAAGGCAAAGATAGCTTAATCCTCAGTTTGTACTGAAAGAAGCTTCTGGTTTTTCATGTTCAAACAGCCAGCAAAAAGAAAGTTTGGAGTCCCATCTTTTCTCACTAAAGACAAGCAGAAATTTATGAGAAAAGTTCAAACCTAAACTTCAAAGTAACAAATCTAAAATGAACTTGGGAAAACATGATTCACAATACTTGACATCAATAATTAATTCAGGAGAATCATCGACTCTATACATGTTTTTTTTTTTTTAAATACATATTGACTAATGAGAATTTGGAAATAGAAGCTTCAAAAGGTTAAACACTTGTAGAATTTTGAATACAAGATTTTCTTGCTTGCATTGGTGTTATACATTATTTGAATGTTTACAGCTTTTTCCCTTACAACTTTGTCTCTGTATAGGAGACCTTTTTTATACATGCATGTTTTTCACATTTATAAAAAAAGTGCAGCCATGAATACAAAGAAACGTCTAAGAAAGATAGGCACTACCAATTTAGGTGGTGATGCCTCACTTACCACACATGCTTCAACATCATTGTCAGCTCCACTATAGCCCCCAGCATCCTCCCCAGCTCCACCACAGCCTCTAGCATCCTCCTTATCTCCACCACAACCTCTATTATCTGCGCATGCTCCATCACAACCTCCAGCATCTAGCCAGATTCCATCAGGAGCGTCCACCCCAGATCCAGCGCAACATTCGGAATCCACACGCTCGTCTACATCACGTCGTTACTGGACAGTTAATGTGATAGGTATGCACAAAATATTTAACTTGAGTGTAATTATTATATACTTGCATTAATTATTAAATTAGGTATATGTATTTTGATTGACAGATGAAGAAGGGCTTATAAAATAGGAAAAACTAAGGGTTAAAGATGTTTGGTTACTAGCACGTGGAAGGCGTGTTATGTTAGAGTTCAATGAATCATTCCAACCAATTGGAGATCCAGCTGGACTTCTTGGAGGGATTTTAGGAGAATTAGCCTCTGATTTTGTTGCTTTTCCTGTCAACTATGAAAGTTGGCACAAAGTACCAAAGACATACAAAGAAGAAATTTACAAAAATAGAATCATGGTAATAACTAATATTGTATTTTTTGATATATTTTTTGAATATGTTATTGTAACTAATATTGTTGTTTTTTGAAGGAAAAATTTAATGTTGATGAGAGGCCTGCTAAAACTTTTATTTTGAAGAACATTGGGAAGAAATGGAAGGACAATAGATGTAAATTATACCATGAGTGGTATGATCCCAATATTGGTCGAGAAGCAAATATTACAAAGCATCCACCGGGAATATCTCAAGACCAATGGGCAAGTTTTATTGACTATCGTGCACGAGATAAGACTAAGGTGATGTTACTAATCTTGCTTATAAGATTACTAATATTTATACGACTAAGTGGTTAAGATTAAACTAATGATGTTTTTGTTGGATATCTAGGAGATATGTGAAAAAAATGTTGAAAATCGATTCAAATTGACAATTCCACACACAGAAGGGTCGAAGAGTCTAGCAAGGAAAAAATATGAGATGGTAATATTGCAAAAATTTATCCTTAATATGAATTTTTTATTCTAACATCAACTAATATTTATGTGAAATTGTTCTAAATTATAGGAAATTGAGAGTGGCCAGCCTGTGAGTAGGGGTTTATTATACATTGCGACGCATAAGAAGAAAGATGGATCTTTTGTGAATGAAGGAGCAGGAACTATAAGCGTAAGTTTTTTTTTGTATCATAACCATTCCACTTTTTGAATCATAGAAGAAGCTTTTATCTATATTATGCTTTATTAGTAAATGAGTTATAAGTTTAGTTGAACTTGCTAGCAGAAAACATACATATACTAAAAAATATATGTATTTGCTTATTTTAAAAAATATAATAAAACCTAAAGTTAAGGGGAAAACAGACAGAAGTGCATGGTTTATGATTTTCCTTCTTATATTGGTGTTCAATAGGCTTTTGGTTTATGATTTGCAGAAGATGCTAATTTTTGAGATGTTCACAAAACTTGATTGATATTTACTGGCCTTAAATATGCAACTTAATTAAAGTTCAAATTAAAATTCTTTGCAATAGAAGTTGATGTACCCGGAAAGATGAAGACAGACAAAGCGGCAGCAAGGAAACAAAAAAGACCCCCTTAGCAAGGCCAAGGGGGGCCATGGCGAGTGACCAAGCCAAGTGGCCAAAGCCACTCGGCATGGCCGAGTGGCCTCGGCCACTCGCCATGGTCGAGTGGCCTGGCCACTCGGCCTGACCGAGTGGCCTCGGCCTGACTGAGTGGCCAAGGCCACCAGCCCAGTGCCAAAAATGGCCAAGGCCACTCGACCACTCGGCAGCCTCCGAGAAAGACCCCCCACCCGAGTGGGGGGCTCACCCGACATCGCCTGAAACCCTTCGTGGCCCAGCCCATGGGCCCCGAGAATTTCAAAACTGGCCCCGAGATTCCCGCCGAAAATATCGCGAGAACTCTCTCTCTCCTCCACTATAAATACAAGACTTGATTTTTGACTCAAGGTACGCTATTTTGAGCAATTGAAGTACATTTTTGTATTTTCTCTCGAGATCTAACTTAAGCATCGGAGGGTTTGCGCGGGGACCCCCACCCGCGCCCTAACGGTGCTCTCGTTTTGTAGGCCACTCGGTCACCATCAGGGCCACTCGGTCACCAGGCCACTCGTTCGTCACCAGGCCACTCGTTCGTCACAAGGCCACTCGTTCGTCACAAGGTCACTCGTCACTCCGAGGCCTCCTGTCACTCCGAGGCCACCCGTCACTCCGAGGCCACCAGATCACTTTGAGGCCATCAGATCATCAACCCACAAGATTATCAGCCCATCAGACCATCAGCTCTATTGGTTTATCAGACCTGAGACTCCATCAGATCCAATTCCTCGCCCAAATTTTTCATCAGCGAAGGCACGACTCCCGAGACTCTTGCGTCTATCCTCAATTAAAATAGATTATTGTATTTTGGCAACAACAATTGGCGCCGTCTGTGGGAAAGTGCAAGACAAAAAGTCAACTTAAGAATGGCAAACACTCGTGGACACCGACGAACTCTCTCTCAAGGCATAGAAACGCGCCTACCACCACGAAACACTCAGCAATAGGGAGCACCTCCTCCCCCACATAATGCTCAACCTGAAGTAGACGATCGCTCCATCCCGCAGGTGGGGAATGTCCGCCTAATTCTATCCCGCAAGTGGACGGATCGTGACAAGTAATATAGTGATGAATAGAGTGTCGTACCCACGAGGACTAATTTTTGACGTTTACTCTAATTGATTTAACCTTAACCTAACACACACATTAACAAAGAATTCGATTGTAATGAAAACTAATTTATGAATAAAAGATGCAAACAAAATAATTCCTTTGATTTAAAACTCTCAAGACTAAGGCACTAGGGTTTGTGAATCCACCGTCAGCCTTCTATGATTCAATTATTCGTTACTCGGGTCTTGCTATTCCTTATCTTAGGTTGAAAATCGATGATCCAATCACAACCAAAAGCCTCTCTCGATGGTCATTCAGTTCTATGAATATATATGAGATTAACTATCTCTAGTTAACCTTCGAACATATAAACATGCATTCAATCACGGAGATCATCACAAAATGATTTCATAGGGCATAACGGCATCTCTACCTATTATAGGACCCTATGTTGTTTGCTACCATGTCTAATCCATATTGAATCTCTCGAAAGCAATACAAATCACAAATATGTTCCAATGGTGATCAAGCATCAAAACAACATCATGAACATAACAAACAATCAACCCGAATGGATAAGAAAATAGCAAATCGAATAACTTTAAATCAAACCATTAGAAGTCGAGGTTTCATCATTCACCCTAGTTATAAAAACTTAGCTATGCATGCTCTCAATCAAAAGGGAAGGAAAAGAGTTGGAATCCATAGCAAAGAATTGAGAAAGAAAAGAAAAGAAAAGAAAAATACAACCCAAGAGTAGTCTTCAATCTTCCATCCGCTTCTCTTCTCTCCCCAAAAGACTCTCTAATCTCCCACAAATAAGCCTTTATATAGCCCTCTTTAGGTTATCAAAGTCCTTCACCTTGAAGGAGTCTATTTCCCTTTTATTTAGATTAAAACGGGCTTAAAACGGCCTTGTCACGAAGCTTTGAACCCTACCGCGGTCCTACCGCGGTATGCTTGTTGCTGCAGACCCGTGAGCTTCAGAAAGGAATTCCTAAAGCGGTCCTACAGCAGTATGCATTCCGCTGTAGGACCGTGAGCTCCAGAAACCAAACCTTATAGCGGTGCTACAGCGGTATGCATTCCGCTGTAAGACCGTGAGCTTCAGAAAATAATTCTTCTAGCGGTGCTATAGCGGTATGCATGCCGCTATAAGCCCGCTAGCCTTCTTCTTTGGCCTCTTGCTTTATCATCTTCAACTTCTTTATTCTCGATACTCTTTTGCTTCTTTTCCATTCGAAACCCGACCATGCTTCCAAGCTTCATTTCACTCCCATCATGCACCAAAATCACTCTTTTTGCTCCATGTCCGCTTTAACTCATGCTCCACCTCTACATAACAATATATAGAACCAAATCAAGTAGAAACCATGCTCATTGAATGTATAAATGCTAAGTTTATAGACCAAAATAAGTGTATAAAAGACACTTATCAAATACCCCCAAACTTAGACTCTTGATCGTCCCGAGCAAGATTATTGACTCAAATATATCACCCCTCAAGTAGAAAATAGTTAATATTGCAAAATCACTTACAAGTTGGATAGCCTTCCAGTTAGCCTCAGATTTTGGTATCATTCATGGTTCTCATAGAGTTTTCTAGTAATGCTATACAAATGTTTTGGACCTATTCCATGTTTTGACGTGTGTGCGTGCGAATCCTGTCAGGTACAATATCATGCATAAGATTGTTGGTATCCCGACCCTTTGATGGTCTTGTACACTTTCTTGCTCGTAATATGCACTCCACCCCCAAACTTGGTCTTTTCATTCAGTCCCTAGGTGCTCTCAATCACTCTTTTCTTTCTTGTTCAAGTTTGTTTGGACTCAGCCAAAAATGGTGTTGTCTTGGTTTGTGAAGACTCTCCTTTATTTTGAATGCTTTGGCATGCTAACATCCACTAGATAGTCAAACCCACCAGTTTTCTCAATCCCTAAGAGTTACAAACATCGACACCATTATTGAGATTTTTTTTTTCACTGAACGAGTGCATTTTATGCTCCATCTCGTTTTTTTTATATATATATATATATATCTTATGTGCAAGCCTTCACTCCATTAAGCTTTCTGAATGACCCTTGTAACGAGCTTTCAGCCGATGACTCCCAAGCCAAATGACCACGGGGCACCAGGTTTTAAGATACCTCTACGGGCATAATCACTCAAGTCATTCAGGCTATGAAGAAAGGTATAAGATATATGCAGGCTCAAATTTAATTTGGTGCACGACATAGTGACATAGGGATGAGATCACTAGCCTATGGTCATTGCCTAGCTTTCCTTAGTATGTCTAACACATTCCACACAAATTTTAACATGCACGGAGTCGACACATTCCTCAACATTTACCATCATGGCTCAATCTTCCCCAAACTTTCCTTTTCATAATGTTTGATGATTGAGTTTCTCACAAAGTTGGTTTAAGGGCGAAAGTTTAAATGGGAACCTATGCATTTAACCTCCTGACATTTGTGCTCACATTTGTCTATCATGGATAATGAATCACAAAACAAAATGAATAGCATCACTATCTTTACTCATTTCATCAAAATGGTACCAAATAAGATTCATCATTGATGGCACGTCTACCCAAACAAAACAAGACAATTTTTTTTTTTTTTATAAAACCATACAACCAGACCATACGACATATGCAAGCTGCCCATAGTGAACCTCCCCCCAAACTTAAACGTTTCATTGTCCCAATGGAACAGAGAGAGAGAAAAGGAAGGAGTGTACCCGGACTATAGTATCAAGGTTGTGATGGTAGATAAACACATGCTCGTTTTGAGGTATTGAAACTTTTGGCAATGGTTCTGCCCTTACAAAGAGCTGATGTAGGACGACTCTTCGATTGCATTGTCACTTCCAAAACTGTACCTACAATGCACAAGTTTGATCATGAGAGAGCAACAATGAATAAGAACAACATGAAGTAGGTAGAGTCACATGGATGCCCAAACTCTCCCCCAAACTTAAATCATTTCATTCCCTCAATTCCTAATGCAATGTGTGTGCAAATGTGTGGAGATGTGTGGTTGGGGCATTTGAGCGAACACTTGGTGGGCATGCTGAGAAGACTAATAGAAAATAGGGCTTAGGATCCATGAAATTTTCCCAAATAAAAGCATATAAACAAGCAACAATTCAACCCCAACATCACTAACCACAACTTCATTACTCCCATTCACAAGCAACTCACCACCCATTGCCACAAAAAAATTCAATTCGTGCAAACAAATTAAAAAATTAGTTCACATACCTTAAATGATGAAGATGGAGGGAGTGGAGGGGAGGCTATTGAGGGAGAACTTTAGCAAATGGGATGGGGGCAAGCTAGGAGAAGAGGCGAAGGTGGAGGGAGGGGTGCTGGAGGGAGAGAAAGGAGGATGAGAGCAAAGGAGGAAATGAAAAAACAGGGGGGGTCGGCCTTAATGGGCCGACCCGCACAGCAGCGCGGTCGCGGCATGCATACTGCGGCCGACCCGCTAGCCACAGCAAGTTTGCTGTGGCGCGGTAAGGTCGCGGCATGCATGCCGCGGCCCGCAGAAAATTTTAATTTTTTTTTTTTTTTGATTTTTTAAAATAAAACCTAAGCTCTAAAGAATAAACTTCTCCTACCCAAAGCACTCTCTCACACATGCAAAATAGCGAAAATAAAAGAACTAACACAATTAAATAAAAAAATGAAAGGATAGAGAATTGGGTTGCCTCCCAAAAAGCGCTTGTTTAAAGTCATTAGCTTGACTAGGCCTCCATCTTCAAGGAGGCTTGAATCCTTTTCCCATCAACATTTTGTAGGTGCCATTTAATGAATTTATTTCTTGAATGTTAGCAACCTTTAATCCAATCCCCTTCTTTTGCTCTCTCAACACCTTTACCAACTTTTCCTTTTCATGACTTGGTGGCTTGGCTTTTGAAGAAGAGGAAACATCCAAAGAACACAGTTTATCTCTTTTTGGTGGACAACCTTTTTGCTTCTCTCCCAAAGAGCCCACGACCACAACCTTGTTCTTAGCATCCAAACTTTGTTCCTGCTCATCAAAAGAGTTAGCAATGCAATTTTCTTTAAGATCATCAGGTCTCTCTATTAAATCAACAATGCCATCTCTCATTAAGACTTCTTTTTCATTGCCACTAGAATATTTCATAGCCTTAAATACATTAAATGTAACTGTCTCATCATAAATTTTAAGGCTAAGTGTTCCTTGCTGGACATCAATCAAAGCTCTCCCTGTGGCAAGAAAAGGTCTCCCTAAAATTAAGGGCATATCATAATCTTCTTCGATGTCTAGAACAAAGAAGTCAACAGGAAAAATAAATTTATCCACTTTTACCAAAACGTTCTCCACTACTCCCCTCGGATATTTGATACTTCTATCAGCCAATTGAAGAGAAACAGTGGTGGGTGTTGGTTCTTTTAATCCAAGCTTCCTGAAAATAGAGTAAGGCATTAGATTGATACTCGCACCCAAATCACATAGAGCTCGTTCAAATAATAAACCACCAATAGTACAAGGAATAGTAAAACTCCCTGGATCATTAAGTTTCGGTGGTAGTTTGTTTTTCAATATAGCGCTGCTCTCCTCCGTTAGCATAACGGTTTCATGCTCCTCCAATTTCCTCTTATTTGATAAAATTTCCTTCATAAATTTTGCATAGCTGGGCATTTGAGCTAAGGCATCAACAAATGGGATGTTTATGTGAAGTTTCTTGAATACCTCGAGGAACTTCTCAAATTGCTTATCTAGTTTGTGTTTGCGCAACCTCTGAGGGAATGGAATTGGAGGAACATATGGCTTAATTGATGGTGGAATTACCTTCTCTTGTTCAGCTACTACTTCAGGCATTTCAAGTTGATCCGTTGTCTCTTGAACAATACCATTTTCTTTTACCACACTTGGCCTTTTAACATGAATTTCTGGTAGTTGCACCCCACTCCTTGTTGTGATTGCATTTACTTGCTCCTTTGGGTTAACTTCTGTGTTGCTTGGCCATGTGCCCGGTTGTCTCTCTGTTAGGATTTTTGCTAGCTGCCCAATCTGATTTTCAATATTCTTAATAGCTGCGTCGGTCCGGTCACTTTGTTCTTGAAGCTTTGAAACCGCTTCTTCCCATCCTCCTTTTTCCCCTTGTGGTAGCCCTTGTCTTGGTGGATTTTGAATTCCCTGATTGTTGCCATATGAAAAATTAGGATGGTTTCTCCAGCCGGGATTGTATGTTGGAGAATATGGATTATTTAGTGAACGCTGAAAATTTTGTTGACGCGGGAAATTTTGTGCATAAGCAGCCTGCTCTGTGAGTGAAGGATCCCTAACGGTCAATGGGCATTCGGATGACAGATGGTTTGCCCTACAAGTTACACAAACTGGAAGAGATCCTTGCACCATATTAACTGATGGAGAGTATTTTAAGTTTTCCATCTGTTTTGAAAGAGCATCAATCTTGGCCAACATCAACGTATTCATATCCACTTCATGTACTCCAGCTGCTCTCCTATTTGAACTCCTATCTGACCACATTACAAATTGCTCACTCATTGTTTCATAAAGGTCATGTAACTCTCCAGCCGACTTGTTTCTAATAGAACCACCTGCTGTAGAATCAACCGCTGAACGGCTGTAAGGAGTTAACCCGGCATAGAAATAGTGATTTTGAGCTGGTAAAGAAAACCCATGATTTGGACACTTTCTTAGCAATTCTTTGTATCGTTCCCATGCTTCATGAAAGTTCTCAATTTCAGCTTGCTGGAAAGTTGAAATTTCATGCTTTAACTTGCTGATCTTGACTGGTGGAAAATATTTAAGTGTGAACTTGTGAACCAAATCAGCCCATGTAGTGATGCTACCAGGTGATAGTGAATCCAACCACTCCCGAGCTTTGTCTTTCAAAGTGTGAGGAAAAAGTTGCATCCTCATTGCTTCTTCGTTGATCCCTTGATACTTGAAGTTGCCACAATACTCCAGAAAACGAGAGAGATGGTAGTGTGGATTTTCGTCACTTCTCCCATAGAATGGAATGTTGTTGGAGAAAAAATTTATCACATCCGGTCTCAACTGGAAGTTATCGTGCCCATATGGAGGATAAACTATGCTTGACCGGTTCTCAATCATTGGGGGCATCATGAAGTCCCCCATCAGAATGTCTCTTTCATTAACTGTAATGGGATGCACCATTTGAACGAGTTGATTGGCGTTGTCACCCATGTTACTTAGTTGCTTTTCCCTACTTGCTCTTTGTTCACGACGCCTTTGATGAAACGTTCTTTCTATCTCAGGATCAAACTCACAAATATCTGAACGTTCTGAACGGCTCATGCACTATCTCAATCCCTGCACACACACAAATTGAAATAGCTTAGCCTAGAAAAATAATGAAAACAAAATTTGATAGTTAAAGCTAATGTCAATCAAAGCAATAATCAAAAGAGTTAGTTCCCCGGCAACGGCGCCAAAAACTTGTCCGCCTAATTCTATCCCGCAAGTGGACGGATCGTGACAAGTAATATAGTGATGAATAGAGTGTCGTACCCACGAGGACTAATTTTTGACGTTTACTCTAATTGATTTAACCTTAACCTAACACACACATTAACAAAGAATTCGATTGTAATGAAAACTAATTTATGAATAAAAGATGCAAACAAAATAATTCCTTTGATTTAAAACTCTCAAGACTAAGGCACTAGGGTTTGTGAATCCACCGTCAGCCTTCTATGATTCAATTATTCGTTACTCGGGTCTTGCTATTCCTTATCTTAGGTTGAAAATCGATGATCCAATCACAACCAAAAGCCTCTCTCGATGGTCATTCAGTTCTATGAATATATATGAGATTAACTATCTCTAGTTAACCTTCGAACATATAAACATGCATTCAATCACGGAGATCATCACAAAATGATTTCATAGGGCATAACGGCATCTCTACCTATTATAGGACCCTATGTTGTTTGCTACCATGTCTAATCCATATTGAATCTCTCGAAAGCAATACAAATCACAAATATGTTCCAATGGTGATCAAGCATCAAAACAACATCATGAACATAACAAACAATCAACCCGAATGGATAAGAAAATAGCAAATCGAATAACTTTAAATCAAACCATTAGAAGTCGAGGTTTCATCATTCACCCTAGTTATAAAAACTTAGCTATGCATGCTCTCAATCAAAAGGGAAGGAAAAGAGTTGGAATCCATAGCAAAGAATTGAGAAAGAAAAGAAAAGAAAAGAAAAATACAACCCAAGAGTAGTCTTCAATCTTCCATCCGCTTCTCTTCTCTCCCCAAAAGACTCTCTAATCTCCCACAAATAAGCCTTTATATAGCCCTCTTTAGGTTATCAAAGTCCTTCACCTTGAAGGAGTCTATTTCCCTTTTATTTAGATTAAAACGGGCTTAAAACGGCCTTGTCATGAAGCTTTGAACCCTACCGCGGTCCTACCGCGGTATGCTTGTTGCTGCAGACCCGTGAGCTTCAGAAAGGAATTCCTAAAGCGGTCCTACAGCAGTATGCATTCCGCTGTAGGACCATGAGCTCCAGAAACCAAACCTTATAGCGGTGCTACAGCGGTATGCATTCCGCTGTAAGACCGTGAGCTCCAGAAAATAATTCTTCTAGCGGTGCTATAGCGGTATGCATGCCGCTATAAGCCCGCTAGCCTTCTTCTTTGGCCTCTTGCTTTATCATCTTCAACTTCTTTATTCTCGATACTCTTTTTCTTCTTTTCCATTCGAAACCCGACCATGCTTCCAAGCTTCATTTCACTCCCATCATGCACCAAAATCACTCTTTTTGCTCCATGTCCGCTTTAACTCATGCTCCACCTCTACATAACAATATATAGAACCAAATCAAGTAGAAACCATGCTCATTGAATGTATAAATGCTAAGTTTATAGACCAAAATAAGTGTATAAAAGACACTTATCAGGGAACCAAACAATCCCATCGCCACCACTTATCAGCTCAAGACTACCTCCTACTGATCAAGCTGGGGCTTCACGACAGCCACCACATACGGTACCGTGGGAAGAATACGAAGCATTGAGACAACAACACGTTGAAGGTATGCAAGCACTTCAAGACATGGCTGGAATCCTCCAAGGTATGATGCCTGTAGGGACGTTACCTGATACTCTGAAAAAGTTTATGCCATCCCCCGAACCTCAACCCGAGGCAGGGGCCGATTCCTACCAAGAAGCTACTCCTGATTCTCATTCTCGATCTACGCCTAGATGAGAGGGTAGGCCTAGGTCACCACCTCCAAGGAAGAACCCTCATTCCGTATCACGAAGAAATGAAAACCCCAAAATGAAAAACAGGACCAGAAGTCCTCAAAGACGAAGGTATCATGAAACAGTGGGCAGTACCCCAACAAGATATGACAATCAGACAACAGCTACTATGAGGGATGATATGAGACGAGTAGTAGAAGAAGTGCTTGAGCGGAAAAAGTTGATCCCTGCAACAGAAGAGCACCAACGAAGAAAAATTCCTTTTACGACAGATATATTGGAGAGACCACTGCCTCGAAAATTCAAAATGCCACAAATCACCCTCTACTTCGGAAAAGATGACCCATATGATCATGTTCAGAACTATGAGTCACTAATGATGTTGCATGGGTGGGATGACGACATAATGTGTCGAGCATTTTCCTTAACACTGACAGGACATGCTCGAACATGGTTTAACAGCCTTCCAAAATCCTCTATTTCCTCATTTGGACATCTTAGGACAGAGTTTACCAAAGCTTTTGTGATTAACAGTCGAAGAAAAAAGGATGCCACCTATTTGCTCAATATACGACAAGGGAATAAGGAATCCTTACGACAATTTGTGGATAGATTCTGGAATGCCACCCTTGAAATCCCCGACTTGCCAGCCCAAGTGGTAGTGTCTGCTATGCTCCAAGGGACGCGCCTCACTTCTCTACAAGAGTCACTTTCTTTAGACCCCCCAACGTACCTAGCCGATCTATTTGTCAGAGCGAACAGGTATATCCTCCACACTGAAATTATGAGGAACGTGGCAGGGAATGAGGACAAAGAAAAGAAGAGAAAGGAGCGAGAAGGGGAAGAAGAGTCTATCCAACGACAAGAAAGAGTCAGGCGTCCAGAAGCACCTAAACCTCTCTTTAATCATTATACTCGGCTTCTACAACCCCGATCAACTATATTAGCTGCAGTGGAAGGAGAAGGACTCCTTAAACTACCCCGCAGAGTTAACCGACCTATGGGGAAAAATCAAGGAGAGTACTGCAGATATCACTGAACCCGGGGGCATTCCATGGATCATTGCCGAGAACTGAAAAACCAGATTGTGATACTCATTCGTGAAGGGCACTTACAAAGGTATGTGAGAAAGGAAGAAGAAGAAGAAGAAAATAGGGAACCCCGACAAAGGGAAGACAGGCGTGATGGGCATGAAAGGCCAAACCCAAGGCAGCAAGAAAGATGAAGAGATCATCGACAAGATACTCGTGTAGACAATGAGCCGACTCACCAGGCCATTCACGTTATTTCCGGAGGGGAAACCCTAGGAGGAGACACATCAGCCTCCCGAAAGGCATATGTGCGACAAGCCTACCAAGTTAATTCAGTAATGGAGGTAAGAGACGATGAAGAGCCCATCACCTTTGCCCCAACTGATCGAGGCGATATAATACTCCCACATGATGATCCCATGGTTATCTCAGCAGTCGTGGCCAAGCACCCCATCAGTAGAATTTTAGTGGATAGTGGCAGTTCTGTCAATCTAATTTATTGGAACTGCTTTGAACAAATGCATTTATCCCATGATCGATTGAAGAAAGTATCCTCACCTCTGTATAGCTTCACCAGAGAAGCAGTACCCGTTGCGGGATCTATTCAACTACCTATCACGTTAGGTGAAGACCCCCAACTTGTAACTCGACAAGCGAATTTTATGGTGGTTAAAACTTCCTCAGCGGCATACAATATGATCTTGGGACGCCCATTACTCAACGATTTAAGGGCCGTAGTATCCTCTTGCTACCTATTGATGAAATTTCCTACACCCGCTGGGGTCGGACAAGTTAGAGGAGATCAAAAGAAGGCACGAACTTGCTATGTGTCATCTACAAAAGGGAAAAAAGCTGAAGAAACCTTATCCATAGCCGAGAAAGCTATACATAAATCATTGGAGGAAGGAGCTGCACGAAAACCTCAACCTGTTGAAGAATTAGAAGTAATACACCTAAGTGAATCAGATTCTGAGAAAGTGGCATATGTGGGATCCCAGCTTCCGAAGCGTGTGAAAGAAGAAATAACCAGATGCCTGCGAGAAAATTCAGACGTGTTCGCTTGGAAGCCGAAAGATATGCCAGGGATTAGTCCCGAAGTAATATGCCATCATTTGAATGTGGATCCCCACTTCAAACCAGTCCGGCAAAAGAAGCGAAACATTGCCCCAGATAGGCTACATGCGCTAGAAGAGGAGGTTGACAAACTACTAAATGCAGGTTTCATACGAGAAGTATTGTATCCAGAATGGTTGGCCAATGTTGTTATGGTCCCGAAACCTAATGGAAAATGGCGTGTTTGTGTGGATTTCACCAATCTCAATAAGGCGTGCCCCAAAGACTCCTACATGCTACCACGAATCGATCGCCTCGTGGACGAAACATCTGGATACCAGTTTTTAAGCTTTTTGGATGCATTCTCAGGGTACCATCAAATAAAAATGTACCCTCCAGACCAGGAAAAGACGTCATTCATCACTGAAAAAGGGACATACTGTTACCAAGTCATTCCTTTTGGACTTAAGAACGCCGGAGCCACTTATCAGCGCATGGTGAACAAGGTCTTTAAAAAACTGCTGGGCGACACAATGGAAGCTTATGTTGACGACATGATAGTGAAAAGTCGAGAAAATGAATCCCATGTAGAAAAGCTAACGCGGGTGCTTGGGGTATTTAGGCAATATAACATGCGGTTAAATCCAGCGAAGTGTGCATTTGGAGTACAATCGGGAAAATTCTTAGGGTACATGACCACACAAAGGGGAATCGAGGTTAACCCTGAGAAAATTCAAGCAATATTGGATATGGAACCGCCCACGTCCACTAAAGAAGTTCAGCGATTGACAGGAGAAATGGCAGCCCTGGGACGTTTTCTCTCCAAGTCAGCCGAAAGAGAGCTGCCCTTCTTGCGAACATTAAGAGCAGGTAAAAAGTTTGAGTGGACAGAACAGTGTCAAAAATCATTTGAAGCATTAAAACAATATTTGAAAGGAGTTCCCTTGTTAACACGACTAGAGACTGGAGAGACGTTATACTTGTACTTGGGGGTCAGTAATGAAGCCATCAGTGCAGTATTAATCAGAAAAGAGGGACAGGTGGATCGACCAATATATTATGTCAGCAAGGTATTACAAGGCCCCGAGACACGTTATCCCGTGGTGGAGAAAATGGCATTGGCCCTACTAAATGCATCCAGGAAGTTAAGGCCATACTTCCAGGCCCATTCGATTATCGTACTTACAGATCAACCTCTGTGAAGTATTTTACAAAAACCCGAATGTTCAGGTCGCCTTACCAAATGGTCCATTGAGTTAAGCGAATATGATATCCAATATCAACCTCGACAAGCTATAAAAGGACAGGCACTGGCTGACTTTATTATGGAATGCACTCACTCCAGTAAAGCAGGAGAAAACAAGCAAGCAGTATGGTTGTTGTTTGTTTATGGAGCATCTAGCTCACAAGGAAGCGAAGCGAGAATAGTATTAGTATCCCCTGAAGGAGAAACGATGGAATATTCTCTGCGATTTTCTTTTTTAAGTACCAACAATGTGGCTAAATATGAGGCCTTAATCGCCGGAATGAAGATAGCAAAGAAATTGGAGGTAACACGATTAATTACCCATAGTGATTCTCAATTAATTGTGCAGCAATTTCAGGGACAATTCGAAACCAGAGAACAAATAATGGCTCAGTACTTGCATAAAGTCAAAGACCTGGCCCAAACATTCCAGAGCTTCGAATTAACACAAATAAATAGATCTCTTAATGGGCACGCTGATGCCTTATCTAAATTAGCCTCCACCAGAGAAATAACAGGAAGAGCAGTATTTGTGGAAATGCTACACCATCCAAGCATTGAAGAAAAAGAAGTATTGTGCATTGAGACGAGGACAGACTGGAGATCGCCCTTCTACCGTTACCTCACTAACAATGAATTGCCAGACGACTCACAAGAAACGAGAAAGCTTAAGATGCGGGCTTCAAGATTTACTATCATAGATGGGATGTTATATAAGAGAGCTTACACTACACCTCTTCTCAAATGTCTAGGCCCTCAAGAGGCCGAATATATCCTAGTAGAAGCTCATAGCGGAATGTGTGGAGAACATCTGGGAGCAAGAGCTCTGGCGACCAAAATATTAAGAGCTGGTTTCTTTTGGCCCACACTAAGGTCAGACGCGCTAAAGAAAGTCAAGGCATGTGACAAATGCCAACGACATGCTCCAGTCCAATCCGCCCCAATATCCCAGCTACAGCCTGCGTTCCAACCTATACCCTTCGCTCAGTGGGGTTTGGATATTTTGGGACCTTTCCCTCAGGTGCCCGGGCAAAGAAAGTTTTTAATAGTAGCTACTGACTATTTCACCAAATGGATTGAAGCTGAACCGTTGGCCACTATTACAGCACGAAAAGTAGAAGCAATGGTTTGGAAAGACATTGTTTGCCGATTTGGAATACCCAGAATCATCGTCACGGATCATGGAAAACAATTCGATTGTGACTCTTTTAAAAAGTTTTGTGACAATCTAGGAATTCAACTAAGATTCGCCTCGGTGGCGTACCCCCAAGCCAATGGACAAGCTGAGGTCAGTAACCGAACCATATTACATGGCTTAAAAACTCGACTTGAAGGAGCCAGAGGCACATGGGCAGATGAGCTACCCACCATTTTATGGGCTTATCGGACGACTAGTAGAGTCGCGACCGGAGAAACTCCCTTCAATCTTGTATACGGGACAGAAGCCTTAATCCCCATAGAAATTTCAGCGAAGTCCCCAAGGTTAATGGCATATGAAGAGGAGGATGGTGCGAGGAATTCTGAAGCATTGCGAGAAAATTTGGATCTGATTGAAGAGCAGAGAGATAACGCTGCCATGAAGATAGCTGCATATCAGAGAAGAATAGCCAGTTATTTCAATTCTCGGGTTAAGAATAGACCCATGAAAGAAGGAGATTTAGTACTTCGGAGATCTGTCGTAACCAACGCGCTAAGGGAAGATGGAAAACTATGAGCCAATTGGGAAGGACCATATCGTATCCTAAAGCTGATCGGACCCAACACTTGCATTTTACAAACTCTTGAATGAGACACCATGGGAAAAACATGGAGTCTGAATTATCTGAAGTTGTATACAAACGATGTACCTGAACAACTATCTGCAATAAAAAGTCCTGAACAGGACCGTGGACGTAGGCACACTTTGTCGAACCACGTAAAAAATGCTTGTGTCTATATGAATGCCATTTTGTTTTTGTAGAAACATGATCAAGCCCGTTGTCCCGCCTATGGCCCGGCAACGAGGTAAAATCGATCAAACCCGTTGCCCCGCCTACAGTCCGGCAACGAGGTCAAACGTGATCGAGCCCGTTGTCCCGCCTATGGCCGGGCAAACGAGGTAAAAATCGATCAAACCCATTGCCCCGCCTACGGCCCGGCAACGAGGTCAAACACGATCGAGCCCGTTGTCCCACCTATGGCCCAACAACGAGGTAAAAATCGGTCAAGCCCGTTGCCCCGCCTACGGCCCGGCAACGAGGTCAAACGCGATCGAGCCCGTTGTCCCGCCTATGGCTCGGCAATGAGGTAAAAATCGATCAAGCCCGTTGCCCCGCCTATGGCCCGGCAACGAGGTCAAACGCGATCGAGCCCGTTGTCCCGCCTATGGCCCGGCAACGAGGTAAAAATCGATCAAGCCCGTTGCCCAGTCTACGGCCTGGCAACGAGGTAAAACACGATCGAGCCCGTTGTCCCGCCTATGGCCCGCCAACGAGGTAAAAATCGGTTAAGCCCGTTGCCCCGCCTACGACCCGGCAACGAGGTCAAACGCGATCGAGCCCGTTGTCCTGCCTATGACCCGGCAACGAGGTAAAAATCGATCAAGCCCGTTGCCCCGCCTAAGGCCCGGCAACGAGGTCAAATGCGATCGAGCCCGTTGTCCCGCCTATGGCCCGGCAACGAGGTAAAAATCGATCAAGCCTGTTGCCCCGCCTACGGCCCGGCAACGAGGTCAAATGCGATTGAGCCCGTTGTCCCGCCTATGACCAGGCAACGAGGTAAAAATTGATCAAGCCCGTGGTCCCGCTTACAGCCCGGCAACAAGGAGAAATACGCTCAGGATCAACACATTGTGCATAATTCAAAAACGAATGAGAGGTCTTGGCCTCATATCAGAGACGACAGCCAGGGGTAACAAAGAAAGAGTAAATCAAACAATAAAAGAACAAGGCACGCCGGATAAGACCAAGAAGAAAATATTTCATTGATAAAGCATAGTTCTCTTACAAAAAAAAAAAAAAAAGGGAGCAGCAGCAATAGCGAAAAACAAACTACAATGGGGACCTACTCACGGGAGCGAGATCTACGAGACGAACGCCGAGTAGATCCAAAGGACACAACAGGAACTTCAGGAGACCCTGTGGGAAGTTCCCCTTCCTCAGCCTCGACCGCATGAGGAAAGTCTTCAGCAATTGCCCCAGAAGCTTCTCCAATGACTCCGGCATCGGCCGTCGCGCTTTCTCCCCCACTCTTAAAAGAAAACGGATCCCAGGGGCCCGTCAGATTATCCAAGTCATCCACCAAGTGAGAGTCCAAGTAAGAAGGAGGACTCATGATCTCATTTGGCTCATATTGACGCCAATCCACTTCATGAGACTCTTCAACTTCGAGAGTAAGAAAAAGTTCTGAAAAACTCTCTCCTGGACGCTGAGACTCCAGGTGGGTGCGAGCAAGGTAAAACCCATACTTCAGGAAACCGGAAGCATATTTTCCCTTCCTATCCTGACAATCTTTTGAGAGACGATATTCCTTTACTGCTTGAGCTCGAATATCCCCGGCATCCCTACGGCTTATCTTCAATTCAGACAAACGCAAGGAATGTTCCTGTATGAGCGCTTCATGTCGCGCTGCCAACTCCACATTCTTTTGCTCTTCAGCTCCAAGCCTAGAGCGTAAATCTTCATTCTCCTTATGAAGACTCGAGCTACCAGCGGAAGCCTCAGACAATCGCTCATTCATACGCCCAATCTCTTCCTCTGCATTCTTCATCCCAAGCTCCGGCCGACGAGCGCGTCCCTTTAGCACCTGACGCTCATCATTCCATGAAGATTGGTGTCGCCTCCAATCTGACATCTGGGCCTCCACCTGCTCACGATAGGCCCTGTCCCTTGCATTAGAAGCAACCATCCCTTGGACCCCCTGCACCAGAAGCTGCTCTACCTCATCTCTGGTTTGAGCATAGTTGCCGCCAATAAAGCGTCGTTCTTCTCAAGGGAGAATGGTAGAATAAATGAGACAAGCACCAATTCCTGGTTCAATGACGGAGTCTGTCTCCAACACGCCCGGAGAAACTTCAAAGTCCCGACCCATGAGTTTCCTACCATCTCCAAGAATCATGGTACGCCTCACATCCCCTGGAGGAGGAAGTATAGGAGATGGCCTCAATGACTTCTCGCCTTCAAGACGACGACGATCTTTTCTATTTGGAATAACAAGATGGCGACATTCTTCCTCCACTCGGGCCATATCACCAGCAAACCGAGAGGACGAACTTCGCCCCCCTTGAGAATTGGGAGCAGGAGAGGGGATATTGATTGTTTCTTCATGAGAAAGAGGAATCAATGGAGGACTTTCCGTTTGGGAAGGAAACTCAGCACTTGAGGGATCACTTCTCGGGCGACGCCGCCTTTCCACCCCTGTTGGAGAAACGCCGGCAGGCCTGCGAGAACGAGGGGGACGAGAGCTTGTAGCTCCTCAATACTTGGAGGAGGAACCTCGGACGACGCCGCAGCACGCGCCTCCTCTTCACGTTGGAGCCTACGCACCTCCCTCAACCTACTCACTCCAGCCATCTCTGCAAAAATCAAAGCAAAACCTTCAAAATGAGAAAAATAAATATAATAAAGAAGAAAAGAAGGCAACGTCAAAAATATATTCTACCCCCAGGAGTGTTTCCCTCCTGAGGATCGAAAGGAGGATGCGAAGACGACTCAGGCATTTCCATCTCCTCCTCCTCGACCCCTTCCATTTCCTGATTGGACAGTGTAGAAGACTGAGGAGGAGCAGTTGGTGTTACGACCCCCCAGCCCGCGGCTCTGAAATTCTCCACCGTCAAGAGGATCATCAAATCGATGGGGCCTTGTGCTGACAGCATCTCTACAAGACGACGATATACACCCCGAACTTCCTTACAAGGAGGGAACCCTTGGCTAGCATCCTGATGATTCTAGTGCAAAGGTGCATCCCAGGTAGGCGGAGGTCCTATCACTACCCATCGCTTTTCAAATCGATTAATCTTATTTGGTAGAGCGTTGAACAACTCGAAGCCCTGAATCTTTTGGAGCGTATAAAGGGCACGGTCCTTACTAGCTTTTCGCAACCGATAAAAACAACTGAAAAGCATCAAAGAAGGGGGTACATCCCTCTGCTGGCAAAGCACAAAAAAGCCGACCATCTGGGCCCAACCATTAGGGTGAAGTTGGGCAGGAACAATCTGATAATGCCGTAGCCATGCCATGGCGAAAGGTGGAAGGGGAAAGCGGAGCCCCACCTCAAACGAAGCAAAATGAATTCCCAAGGAGCCCTCATCTATTTGAGAAGGATCCGACTCGTCGAGGCGAGGATACCTCCCCATAAAACCAGAAGGTGTGGCGTCATAAATCTTCTCGAAAGCATCATATCGAAGCCGAGAGCTTGAAGTATCAAGGATGTGCGCAGGGCTAGGGGGTGATGCCGGTCTTCTCCTCAACATATTCAAGAAATTCGAGACTGTTACCTGGTTACAAGAGAGAAGACGAAAGGTCACAGCGAACAAAACACCTGCACAAAAGATAAAAAACATCAGTATAAGGCAGAAGAAAGAAGCTATCGAAGAAAAATAGGGCGATTAAAGGCATAAAAGAGCGAGAGAAGGCCGAAGCCACTTGGCCACAATCGAGTAAGGGGCGACTCGGTCATGACCGAGTGGCCTCAGCCAAAAACACGGCCACTCGGTCATGACCAAGTGGCCTCGGCCGAAAAACACGACCACTCGGTCATGGCCGAGTGGCCTCGGCCGAAAAACACGGCCACTCGGTCATGACCGAGTGGCCCCTTGTCGCACACAAGGCCACTCGGTTATGACCGAGTGGCCTATAAATCACCCCCTTCCCTCAATGAAAGCGAGACGTGGCCCAGAAAACGCGCCGAGACCTGAGAGAATTCGAGTTTGAAAGTGACGTGCTTGTGAATCAAATGAAGACTTGACTCCCTATTTATAGGAGCTCAAAAAGTGAAAAATACCAAAATTTTCAAAAAAGATACAGAAAATGAAGAATAAAAGCGCGTAAATGGCCTACCAAAGAAAGCAAAGAAGACAAAAAACGACGATGTAAAATTCTGGGAAACTTATACTCTTTTACCCGACCTCTCGACTAAAAGAGCAGGGAGCAATTGATGTACCCAGAAAGATGAAGATAGACAAAGCGGCAGCAAGGAAACAAAAAAGACCCCCTTAGCTAAGCCAAGGGGGGCCATGGCGAGTGACCAAGCCAAGTGGCCAAAGCCACTCGACATGGCCGAGTGGCCTGGCCACCCGCCCACTGCCAAAAGTAACCAAGGCCACTCGACCACTGGTAGCCTCCGAGAAAGACCCCCCACCCGAGTGGGGGGCTCACCCGACATCGCCCGAAACCTTTCGTGGCCCAGCCCATGGGCCTCGAGAATTTCGAAATGGGCCCCGAGATTCCCGCCGAAAATATCGCGAGAACTCTCTCTCTCCTCCACTATAAATACAAGACTTGATTTTCGACTCAAGGTACGCTATTTTGAGCAATTGAAGTACATTTTTGCATTTTCTCTCGAGATCTAACTTAAGCATCGGAGGGTTTGCGCGGGGACCCCCACCCGCGCCCTAACGGTGCTCTCGTTTTGTAGGCCACTCGGTCACCAGGCCACTCGGTCACCACGCCACTCGGTCACCAGGCCACTCGTTCGTCACCAGGCCACTCGTTCGTCACAAGGCCACTCGTTCGTCACAAGGTCACTCGTCACTCCGAGATCACCCGTCACTCCGAGGCCACCCGTCACTCCGAGGCCTCCCGTCACTCCGAGGCCACCCGTCACTCCCAGACCTCCCGTCACTCCCAGGCCACCAGATCACTTTGAGGCCATCAGATCATCAACCCACAAGATTATCAGCCCATCAGACCATCAGCTCTGTTGGTTTATCAGACCTGAGACTCCATCAGATCCAATTCCTTGCCCAGATTTTTCATCAGCGAAGGCACGAATCTCGAGACTCTTGCGTCTATCCTCAATTAAAATAGATTGTTGTATTTTGGCAACAACAGAAGTGTTAACTTGTTTTGCCTTGCTTTGCAATACAAGTCAAAGCATATATATATATATATGGTCTCTAAGTCCAGATGGACATCTAATTAATTCTTCAATTCCAATTCAAATTGGAAGCAACTAAATTATAACTCCAACTTAATTTGGACTTCTGCAATCTTCTTTACTCATAAGAAGATTGCAACTGTTCAAATTAGCTAGTGGATGTGATATGGTTTCTCCCCGACGCTGGATGGTTGATTTCAGTTGCAAACTTGCATTGTATTTCTGGAACAAAAAAAATATATCAAAGGCACATATTAGGTGGACTAGATAAATCATGTATCAGTAATTCCATAAGCAATTAATATTAAAGGAGGAATATTGTAAAATTCATGAAGTTACTATGTATGTGGTGGATCCTCTTTTTAAACCACCAGAACTGGCAGCTTCCCATCTTTTTCAAGATCAAATTACAGCTATAAATTATTTGATTTTCTTCACATCATCAAAACCACCAATCAGGCTAAAGTCAAATAGCCACAAAACACGAAACACTCACATTCAGTAATTAATATATGCAAATAATATCGATTAAAACGAAATGCTATCAAATAAAAAGAGGAGCCATCATTTTGTGTCAAAATAAAATTTACCAAACTTTTGTTTATAGAATTACGCTTGATATTCATTGTTTTGATACTGTTGTATTCTTGGTTTTCAAGTGTTCCTATAATTTAGACTCAAAGCACGTTTTTTTCATGTAGATTCCAACTGTTCAAAATATGTCATCCTGCTTCATTAGTTCTTAGATTGGTTCTTAGATTGGATAATATATTTTCTTCTTTATGAAATGTTATGGTGATTACTTGTTCAAGAATAGAGAATGAACTCAAAACTGCAATTTCAGTTGAAATTAGGGTTGGGAAATTTAGATGAGAGAGGTTGAAGATGATGAAGGGATAGTTTTGAAGCAATATTAGGAAGGCAGTCAGCCAGGTAGCATTTGCCTGGTCTTATTTGGGCTTCTAATTCATATCATCCAGCTTTTTAACACGCACATATATATAGTGATTTGATGCATTGGTTGGCTGGATTGGATGTTTTTAACTTCTTGTTAAAATTCTTGCATGTGCTTTGAGTCTTTGACTACGTCTAGATGTGAGCAGTACTATAACCAATTACATAATGCCCTTCACATTTTCTTATATTTTGTTGAAGTTTTCCTTGTGGCAATTTCCTCACCTTTTTTTTGTGTGTGTTGCTCAAAAGACATGTAATGATAAAGGTGAATGTGACATTGAAACCTTTGAGTAAGACCCAAGTCTTTTTTTGAGATTTTTATGATTGATATTTTTTTTTAATCCATATAGGAGAAAATTTCTGAGATTGAGAGCCAAGGCACGTCTTCACAGTCAGTCTCCTTAAATGATTCACTTGCTCGTGTGCTAGGAAAAGAACATTCAGGCCGAGTTCGAGGTTTGGGCTTCGGTCCTAGTCCAAACCAAGTTTTTGGGACCACTACTCAATTCAGTGGGACACCCTCGTCATCCAATAATACTAGTACACCTATTGTACAATATGTGAAAAAATTGGAGGAAAAATTAGAGACTAGTCAACAAAAGGTTCGAAGTTTAAAGAGTGCAATGGCTTATATTTTCACTAATATCGTGGGGAATATACCACCTGAGTTTGTTGCTATGCTCAATACAATGGTATGTTAATATATTAATTTTTAAATTATGAATTTTAATTTTTCATTTCAAGTGATTGTTTATGTTTATCTCCACAAATATTCATCAAAGTATGTTTTTTCTTTTTGTATACATATCTAATATACTTTTAATTATTTTAGGCACCAGATGCACATAGTGGACCAGTGTCACCAGCAGGAAGGCTCTCTTCTAATGCAAGTCATGACATTCATCAGACCCATCAAGATCCAAACCAACAAAGTTGATGTGATGATATGGAACTTCATTTTGGATATTAAATTGTTTAAAATATGTTACATATTTGGATATTTAAGTTGTATTGAATATTTATGGTTTATTGATTAAATGGATTGAAATATTGTGTTTGTGAATTTTGTATATATGTTATAAATTTTAGGTTATTTGTGAGTTGCATTGTGAGTAATTTGGCACAGGTTTTTGTTTTGGTGAACAAAAAACCAACCTGGGAGCCATTCTGTTAGGCTTTTAGCGGCAGTTTCAAAACCGCCGCTAAAAGCCACGATATCAAAATTAAAATTGCCGCTAAAGTGCCAAAAATCAAGCGAGAAAATTTAGCGGCGGTTTCAAAACCGCCGCTAAAATGAAAAGAAAATCGCCGTTATTTTTTACCAATTATTTTATTTTAGTGGCGGTTATATAACCGCCGCTAAAAATCAAAATAAAACTGCCGCTAATTGTTTTAACAATTGTTTTATTTTAGCGGCGGTTATTTACTAAAAATAAAATACTCATTAAAAAAATTAGTGACGGTTTTCTAAACCGCCGCGAAAGTTCAATTTAGCGACTGATAGAGAACATATTTTCATACTATTTAGCCCTCATATTTAGTCCTTTCTGCACATTAGTTGTGTTATTTCATTCATCTTGATTTTATTTCATTTTATTTTATAGGAATTGGGCTTCACACTATTTTATTTTATTTTTCCAAGCTTAGGGCTATGTGGGAGCATGAGATGGGGCATGAGACATCTTGATGGCAATTTTAGCAGATTTGGAGATAGAGAAGATTTTAGCAGATTTGACCTCCTGCACTTCCTTCAACATTTTGGCTAAAATAAAATTCCAGAATGAAGATGATGTCTTCATAGATATTGTAGGAGACTTCTTGAGCTTTCTGGAATGATATGGTTTGTCCAAATCCAAGTTCATTTGGGCCTTCAAACAGTGCTTCAAAGTCGGGGCCAAGAAGTTGGGGGCAAATTAGGAAAGCTGCACAGATACTGATTCCTTAAAAGGCCATATCTTGGGCGTCAGATATCCAAATCAAGTGATTAAAATGCCCAAGTTCATCTACTCTTTCTGATCTAAAATTATTATGAAGAGGCCGAAGCCCAGAACGCACGTTAACCTATCCGAAATTGGCCGTGAACAGGCGGTAATCTAGGGTTTCCTCCTAAAGCTCTACTTAAGCACCTTAAGAGGCCATTAGAGAGGCATTCTTGAAGGGCGTGAACAGTAGCCAATTTTTCTTCTCTTCTCTCCATTGTTCTTGTGAAGATGGAAGGCTAAGGATTATGTGATCAGTTGCAATGCCATACTTGTTCCTGGTTTGAGTCTTTGGTTTTAATGGAAATCTATTGTTTTTAGTTTTAACTTTGTTGTTCTCTTGTTTCCGTTCTCTCTTAAATCTGTGTATGTGTTGATACCGGTTGGATGAATGCATGCATTGTCTTTGTTTGAGAATCCAAGGTTTTTGTGCTTGGTTGAGGCTTTAACTGGAAGCAAGAACAACCTGTTTGGATGGTATTCCAATCAGTCTCGAATCTGTGCAATAAAGGGAATCAAAACTGATAGATTGAACTAAGAGGTTTCTGAAATCTGTTTATTGGTTTTCTTCCAAATCTTTGGCGGTTGTTAAAGAATTTTTCTGATTTTTTTGATTTCAGGATTAAAACTAAACAAATGGTTTATTGAGAAGGCGATGAAAACTGGGATAGAAGGTTAGGTTTGCAACTGATTGCATCTTGATTTATTGTGTTCTTGTTTATCTTGTTTTCTGTTTTTCATCAAAAACTTCCCCCCCCCCCGCGTTTAGCCTTGTTTTGACAGATCCGCTTGAGGTTCGTTGGGAGACGACTTTGGGTTACACCCTATTGCAAATCCAAATCATCATTTATCTAATCTATTGGTGTTCGACAGCACCGATCAGCGACTGTTTAACAAAACTGCCACTGGAAATAAAATAATATCTAAATATTTAGCGGCAGTTACCAAACAGCCGCTAATTGTTTACAAAACTGCCGCTCAATGTCAGACTTAGCGACGGTTTGTAAACCGCCGCAAAAAACAACATTTAGTGGTGGTTATTCCACCGGTTGTTGAAAACCGCCGCTAAATACTTCACGACGGCTGTATCAGAAAACTGCCGCTAAAGCACTTTGCGGCGGTTAAAAACTGCCGCTAAATAACAAAAAAATTGCCGCTAAAATGTTGTTTTTTTGTAGTGACATGCCTAGGCTTCTTAAAGCCATAACTTTACAACAAAATAAATAATACACCATGAGCTTCAACCACAACTTGCAACACATTCCCTTTTCTTCTTTTGACATAAGAACAACCTACAAGGGGAGGATAAAACCTCATGAGCCACAAAGATCAGTAAGGGTGCATATGCAAAGTAAATACAAGCATAACAAGTCTATGTAATGGCAAATGCATGCAAGCGTGGTTAGGTCATTCCATCCTCACAACCCAACATGGTTTGAGGCATCAACCTACCATTTCATTCCCACCCCCATGGCCATAGGTCTCATGTACAAGTAAAGCATGCAAAGAGATACATACAAATTTATGCAACCTACTTACAATGCAATGCAAGGCCTCCTCCACATGGGGCCATCCCTTACCTCTTCTTGAATTTTCAAATCTTCATTTCAAGAGAGCTTCCATCAACATCTTCTTCCATCTAAGATGACATTCCTAACTTGTCACTCACTTTGCATACAAGAATACTAAATAGAGAAGAAGAAGAATGGAACATACCTTGATTTGATCTTCATTTCTTCTCCATTCTTTCCTTTCTTCTTCATTTCTTTCATCTTCTCCCTTTCTTCTTTCTTTCATTCAAATGGCCAAAGGGAAAACAAGTCTTCCATACTTGCCCTTATATACTACCATTTTCCAATTTCAAGAATGGATCTCCACCATTCATTAAAAGCACAATCCATGTGCTTAAGGGAGACTCAATCTCAACCATTCATTAAAACAACCAAGTCTCCTCTCTAGGAGAAAACACACTTTTAAATAGGTTGGCAATCCATGCCATTTACTCTCTTTAAATCCCCACCATTGGATTTATTCTCTTTCTCAAGAATGCATCTCACCCATTAGATCTCTTGCATTTTTCATTCATTTCTCATTTAAATAAATCCTCCCATTTTCACTCATAAATGAGTGACAAATTTCCATTTCTTTTGCATTTTCTTTTTAGGCAACAACATCATGGCTTGCATTTAACACTTGAAAGACCATTTACTCTCCAATTTTGAATTTCATTTAAATGCCTATTCTTGATTCACAAGATTATGCCATGTGTCACTAACCACCATCTCTCATTTCTCATTTCTTTCCCATTTAAATTAATGGGGCCAATTTCCACCATCACATGAGAGACATAATTTAATTTCCTTCCCATTTAATTTAATGGGACCATCTTCATAACCATCACACTTGAGAGACATAATTCCTTACTTATGCATTTAAATAAATCCCATATTTTTCAAAGCTGACTAATTTCCCATTTCATTTGGATTTATTTAATTCTCCATAATCATGCTCATCATTAAATGCTTAAATGACTAATTAGCATCTCTTTTGCATTTAATTTAATCTCTCATTTAACTTGGACCACAAAATGCCATGTGTCACTCCAAGACACCAACCTTGGCTTCCAAGTTCTAATCTCCTCTATCCATGTGGCATCACTACATTTATTCTCTAATATAGAGAAAACACAATTATTTTCTCAAATAATAGAACATCCACCATTTTCCCAATATTCCATAATTAAATTCCTTTATGGAATTAAATTCCAAAATTCTCAAAATATCCTTTGTGAATTTATTAATCCCATATATCTCCATATAAATACAAAATTGGGATTTTATCCACTTACACACCAAATTCCACATAGGAATTATTTCCAATTTATCAAAATACCCTTTTTATTGGATTTCACTATCCAAATTATCAAAATACCCCTCTCATAGGGCACCCTCAATCTCAAGGTTCTAGCACATTCTCAAGGGCATTTTTGGAAGTTTTTTTTTTTCCTTTCTTATTCTCTTAACATCGATAACACCGGGTGTTACATTCCTCCCCCCTTAAAAGGAATTTCGCCCTCAAAATTCGCCTTACCATAATCTCTTGCCCAAGATAATCACAATCTTAGACTACATGGTAAATTCTCGGGCTCGAGAATCTCATAGCCTATCCATTCCTCATATTTACCTCGGGTTACACCTACCTCAAGGCTTCACTTTAGGCTTTTGATTCTCCGACTCTCGAGGACATTCAACAACCGAACACCGCTTTGGCCTCTTGCCAAATTGCACAACTGGTTGCTGATCATGCTTACTACAATGCTGTCCATTTCTGGATGGATTTTCTCTACCTCGAGCATCATTTTATAGTCCACTTCCCATTTTCCCATCAGTCGAAACCACATATGCTAACATTGATGTTCTACCCTTGTGTTTACTTTTGATGATGAAAAACAATACTTTATTTTATCCCCAAGTCATGAGTCAAGTTTATGGTTTTCAACAAAAATCAATTTCAAATGCTTTGTTATAATGAAAACCAAAATGATTTATGATTTTCTATATTAGTTGGAGATTTGGAAAGTCAAGTATTTAATCTTAAAAGAATCTCCTAAAATGATTTTCAAAATAGCTTTGAAGTCGTTGGTCAAGATAGAGCTAAAATTGTTCTAAGACAAAAGACCAACTTGAACATAAATGTGCTTAATGAAAATCCAATCTTAAGTATGAAAATCATTTATGTTAATCTAATATTTCAAAATAAGCTTTCATATTTTGAAGCATGCATGAAAGGTTTTAGCTTGAAATTTAATCGTAAGAAAAATCCTTTAGTTCATGCATCATGTCTTGAAACTCGTTTTGATGACGTTTCAAAATTTGGCTAAGTTTGGGAGATTAGCATCTTATAAGGAGAAGTATAAGAAAGAGTTTTCTTTTTAGAAAACAAACTCCCGGTAATTTGATATCTATCATTCATTAGAGCCAAAATGATTTTTAACGAATTTTTCAAGAAATGGAAAGCGTATATCTTGGAGGTGGTAAAATCACAAAATCCTAAGTTTGTACTAAAACCCAAAATCTACTTTCTTATATATTTGGATTTTGATTTTCTAAGTATTTTTATTGAATCCAAATGGGGGGTACTTCGTTATTTACATTTATGTATTAAAGTAAATGGAGGTAAAATATAAATTAAAGTTAAGGAAATGTAAATAAGTTGTGTTGTATGTTTGTCCTGAAAGATGGCTTCATCTGTCAACAGATGTTTCACCATCTGTCGACCGATTCTTGATTGTTAGACCATCTGTCGACCGATTCTCTTGCATCTGTCGACCGACAGAATGTCTGCATCGATGGTATGCACCATCTGTCGACCGATGCCTTTGCATCTGTCGACCGGCAGAATGCGTGCACAAGGAACTGTCGACCGGCTCAAATGATCTGTCGACCGGATTTTAAAAATCTGCTAATCTGTCGACCGATGCCTTGCATCTGTCGACCGTTTGTGTCGTAGAAACCCCCAACGGCTAGTTTTCCCACTCACCCAAAGTGGCTTTCCCACTACCAACGGCAAGATTCGTCCATGGGCTTTCAAGAGACTATAAATACAAGTCAAAAGGATGATTCAAGCTAACCAAGAGATTACATTACAAGCTCCCAAGTGAAAAGATCATGGTTATGCTACATTGGTAAATTCTTTCTCATTTCAAGGCTTTGTATTCATTTTGTTAAATTCATTATCAAGCCTTGTATTTATATTTGAGAGAGTTTGTAACTGAGAATATTGTTTCTCAGATCCTCTCATATCCTATATCTCTTTGTATTTTTCCTAGCTTGTTTTGCTAGAGAGACTACATTGTTTGTAGGAGGATTTTGATTCCTAGCTTGTTGTGCTAGAAGACTTGCTTGTTGAAGCAAGGGGTTGTATTTCCTAGCTTGTTGCTAGAAGGCCTATCCGGAGAGATAGGAGGTTTTAGTGGATTGATTGAAAAATCCTTAGTGAGGAGCTAAGGTAGTGGAGTAGGCTTGGTTTAAGCCGAACCACTATATATCGTTGTGTCTCTTATATGCTTGTGCTATTTGTTTCATTTATTGTTTCAAGCATTTCATTAATCCTCACTTTCACTAAAATCACATTTTTCATTAAAAGGATTTTCAAGTTCAATCAATTTTTTAAAACAACCCAATTCACCCCCCTCTTGGTGTTGGTGCCATAGCTATTCGAATCTAACAAACATTGCATCATTGATCAGTCTACCACGATTTTACGCCGATCACACACGGCAACGTTTCTCACTGCCAATCACACATGGCCACGATTTTACGCTGGTCCAACCAGCAACGTCTTAGCACTGATCATTCACCGTAATGTCACTTCTAGTGCCCACAAGACACTCGGACACCCATTCCACCATGGCATACCGCCATTAATCACACGCATGCATAGCTTAAGTTGATCCTCATGGCAACCTCTCGTTACCGATCAACTAACCAGGCTAGCATTTCATGGGAAGCAACCATTTGGCCTACCTTGCCAACTTCGACCATTTCATACATGGTCTTCTACCTTGACCTGTCGACCCTCATTTATCGATACGATTATGCAAAATCGACATACCTAACACCATGCCAGGTAATTACACATTTCAACCATACGTGCATTACCCGAGTCCAACTCGAGCTTGGCGACGCACGCACCATTACAATCTCACCTCGAGCTTAACCATGCTCGGGCCACAACCCTCTCCAAACTAGGAGCTCTTCGCATAAGCACACAAAGTACTTACTAGCCGATATCACACGCCAATAGGAGTCTCTTACCCATACAAGGGAACTCTTCATTGAGCAATCCCTCTTCAATTCTTCACCCCATTTCAGCTTTTACAATCATGTCCCCATGCTAGGCCTTACCTTGGCTATTTACCCTACCACGAGTCCAGGATCCTACCATTGCGCTTAAGGTCGCAGAACCATTAATCGGCCCTAGTCATCACCCACGGTGCGTGGCATAAGTGATTGGCTTATTACCATCTGCACAATCACTTATTGCATCGCACCTGTAGGATGACTCGTGCCTTTGGTCCCCACTATAACAAGCTATCATGGTTAAAGTCCCATTCTTGTAGCAGTCTTCTAGCCAAATTTACTCACCCAGCTTCAATTTCATTGGGACTTTTCAAATCTCACCATTTCTCAATAGAGCCTCTTACTCTTAGAGGCACGAAACTTTCAGCCATCCAAAATTAGGTTCGTTCTCCATCCGCAATAGACCCGTAACTTAAACCATACATAATGGTTCCTCTTGTCCTCCTCGGCAAGGATAACACCATAACAGTAACAAATTTCTCCCCCAAGGTCGTTGCATCTCAAATTTCACAGACACCAGCCTTCATGGCCATTCACACTCGGCTTCGAGGTCCTACTATGCACAATGGTTACCTTTGACCTTCCTAACAACATCTTTTCCCTGATAGCGACGATGACACCACCATGTCATCTCCAAAAGATTCACTGCTCCCTGAATCTCACTGGTCATCGCAACTAGCATGACCCCACTTTTAGGCCGCCTTCCACAAATCACTTCGCTATATTTATAGCAACTTGCTAATTCCCTTGCTAATTACCAAAATACCCCTCTCATAGGGCACCCTCAATCTCAAGGTTCTAGCACATTCTCAAGGGCATTTTTGGATTTTTTTTTCCTTTCTTATTCTCTTAACATTGGTAACACCGGGTGTTACAAACCCCAAAAGCCCCCTTTTCCTTTTTCTTTTTTTTTCCTCTCTCTTTTCTTCTTTTCTTTTCTTTTTATTTTCTTTTTCCTTTTTTCTTTCTTCCCCACAATCTGCCCCCGCCAGCCGGTGAAACATGGCCAACCAGCATACCAAATCGAAGCTCTCGCAACAAACATCAACATATCTCAAAATGAGAGCCATCGGACGATTAGATCTTAGCAGATCTAGATTTTAAATTTTGACCAACATAGAGACGATATCTGGCCATCGCCGAGTGCCGACTGCCGGCCATTTTTTCGATGATCGGAGGCTACCACGAGGTGTGCAACACCTAGGCGACCAACATACCCATAAATAACAAAGATCAAACGGCTAGATTTTCAAAGATCTAGGGTTTAGTTTTCGGCAAAAAATAAAGCTCACTACTAGTCACTGCCAGCCAACGTGGTCGGTGATTTTTGGTGATCTGAGACCGCCATCCGACACCCTCGAGTAATCCGACCAACATATCCCAAAACCAACAAAATCCAACGGTCAGATCTCCGTAGATCTGACTTTAAACAACTGGCCAAAAACCCAATCGGTATATATAAATACCTCCCACGAAACAACAGAAAGCTAATGAAGATCAAACCCAAAACACTTACCTCCTTGAAGATCGAGGGTGATTTAACTGTGAAAATGAAATCGGAAGGGCGATCGAACGGTTAGATCGCAAGGACCAGCAAGATCAAAGAGAGAAAACGCGCACGCGAGTGTACCAGCCTTAACTTGCATGAACATAAAAACCTAGGGCAGGCGGTAATATTTCTAAATACATTTTTCTTTCCTTTGATATATATACACATATACATATTTATGTGCTAAAAATAACTCTTATACTTTTGAAGAAAAAGAAGTATAGGTACATATATACCTATATCTTTCAAATATCAGGAATATAAGAGGTTTAAAACTTTGCTTGAGAATCTTAGATGAAAATTCCAAAATAACACCCTTATAGTCTCATGGCGTCAATTGATTACAAAATTTGAATTTAGAGTCGAAGGAAACAGGGTTTTTCATTCATAAAGGAATGATACGGATATCCGAATTTGTCAAGACATAAACATAACATAAACCACAAAATAGTCTTTTAAACAAGCTTTCTCATAACATTTAACCTTGAAAACTTGTTACTATAAAGGAAAAAAAGACAAATTTGATATTTATTAAAATTCCTTTTTAAGAGGCCCCCACGTTCCACGTCCGCCCTCCAGTCTCCTTATTCGCTATCACCTGCGAGGGGAAATATGGGTTGAGATTCTTGCGAGTCCTAGTAAGTACAAGAGAACTATCATATGTATTTAAACAAGTCATGACATAACATAACATATCATATGGAGACACGAAAGGTTCCACCAACTACAGGGGCACGAACCCTCGTGCGTAGCGCTATCGAGCTCCGGTCCCGAAACTTGCGTAACATAAGATAACATGAGGGACCACATAACATAATTCATGGGCATGCTTAAACATCATAAATAGTTCATAATGTACTTACCTCAACTTGGTTGGATGAGATTCAAATGTTTAAGGCTTCACGCCTTACCGGTTTTGTTTTTATATAAACATAATACGTATTTTCGTGAACTAAACCTCACATAATCTTACATGATACTATATTTGATTAAATAAGGGGTTGATATCTGAAATCTCATGGAAAAATAGGCTTCCACGCGCCCTCACGCTCCCCAAGAAGAGGCGGCACCTATTTTCATGCCTTAGAGGCAGATTTAATACCCTTTCGTATTTTTACCGTATCTCCCTCATTTTAACTCCAACTCGACTTCCGTTTGAACCTACGGACTCCTATTTCAATCCTCTATATGAATGTGGAAAGAAATCATACTTATCTCTCTGATTTGTGGACTGTTAGAGCCAATCTTTGCAGCTGTTTGCATTCCCTCAAGCCTTTGCCTCTTCTTCGTTTCCTCTCTTGTTTTCCACCGACTTCCTCTCCTTCTTTTTACAGAACTTCCTCCTCACAATCAAGACCTTATTTCTCTCTAAAAGTGCTCTCAAAGTGGCATGGATTCGGCTCACAAATCTTGAAATGGATTGGAAGGTTAGATTTCAAGCCTATTTATAGAATTATCCATCAAATCATAGCATGCCATGTGTCACCTTAATTATTTGGGATTCATCATTACTTCCATGTGTTACCATCCAAATGGTGACATGTGTCCCAAACTTGGAGGTTAAGTAAAGGCTTGGAGAAGACTTATCCATGTGCTTCCATTCAAATAATGCCATGTGTCCCATAATCATTACTTCCATGTGTTTTCTCCAGATGGTGCCATGTGTCCTATAATCATTACTTCCATGCGTTTTCTCCAAATGGTGCCATGTGTCCTATAATCATTACTTCCATGTGTGTCCAATGAAAACTTTCCATGTGCCCAAATCAAATCTTGACATGTGTCTTAAGCTACATTTAAATAAGCTTTGGAATCCAAAGTAGAATTTAAGACTTATTTGAAATCCGAACCAATAGATTTGTGCCACGTCATCATTGATCTTATCTTCAAACATCCAATAGAATGCTTCCACCTCACAAGGACACTTGGAGGGTGTTGATTGGCTAATCCTTGATATTTTTGGTTGATATTTTGGCTAGTTTACCAATATTACACTTGTGCCCGAGTTTTTCCAAAAATTTCACTATCACCCTGACTTAGTAATTATGATTTTGCCACTGGTTCAAAAATTAAATTTTTGTCTTAGGACTTTCGTAACCCCTTGAAATGTCTCATTTCATCATACATCTAAACTCAAAGATCCTTGGTACATATCACAATTTAAGGTTCTTGGATATTACATATTTGAACTGAGAAGGAAAAGAAACAAAAATCCCGGGTGTTACATCCTTCCCCTCTTAAAATAAATTTTGTCCTCGAAATTTCCTTCAATTGGGGTTTTTAAACAGTTGGGGGTATTTGGATCGCATCTCATCTTCGCGCTCTCAAGTTACTTCTTCGACTGAATGATGTTGCCATAATACCTTGACCAATGGTATTTCTTTATTGCGAAGCTTCCGTACTTCTTGAGCTAGAATGCGTATTGGTGCCTCTTCATATTTTAGATCCTGCTGCATATCCAATCGTTGATGCTTGATTACGTGAGCTGGGTTAGGGACATATTTTCTAAGTATTGATATGTGAAAGACATCATGTATTGCTGAAAGTTCTGGTGGTAAGGCCAGCTAGTAAGCAACATTCCCAACCCGCTTCAAGATCTCAAATGGACCTAGATACCGAGGTCTGAGCTTTCCTTTCTTCCCAAATCGTAGAACTCCCTTTATGAGCATAATCTTTAGGAATACCTTATCACCTATGGTAAACTCTAGATCCTTTCTTCTTTTATCCACATAGCTTTTATGTCTATCTTGAGCCTTTTTCATACTAATCTTGATTCTTTCGATGGCCTGAACTGTTTGCTCCACAATCTCTGGACCCAGTATCTTTCGCTCACCAATTTCATTCCAATGAATAGATGATCTACACTTCCTTCCATATAATGCCTCATAGGGTGCCATGCCAATAGATGCATGATAACTATTATTGTACGCGAATTCAATTAATGGTAAATGCCTTTCCCATTGACCACCAAACTCTAGAGCACAAGTTCGAAGCATATCCTCTAAAGTCTGAATTGTTCTTTCGGATTGTCCATCTGTTTGAGGATGGAAAGCTATACTAAAACTCAATTTGGTGCCCATGGCACGGTGTAAGCTCTTCCAAAAGTTCAATGTAAATCTAGGGTCCCTATCGGATACAATGGATACTGGAACACCATGCAATCTTACTATTTCCTTGACATATAGTCATGAAAATTGGTCCATTATAAATGTCACTCGAATAGGTAAGAAATGTGCAGATTTGGTAAGTCGATCCACGATCATCCAAATAGCCTCATGGCCTGTTACTGATCTTGGGAAACCTACAACAAAATCCATTATCACATGTTGCCATTTCCACTCTGGAACCTCTAGTGATTGCAGCAACCCTGACAGTCGTTGGTGCTCAGCTTTCACTTGCTGACATACCAGACACTTCTCAACAAATTTAGCTATGCCCTCCTTCATATTTCTCCACCAAAAGATTGCCTTTAAATCACGATACATCTTTGTACTTCCTGGATGTACCGAGTAGGGAGTGGAGTGGGCTTCCTCTAGAATTTCTTGCTTTAGTTCCTCAAAATTTGGCACACAAAGGCGCCCTTGGTAATAAAGTATGTTGTCATCAGCTACTGTGAAATCCTTTCGCTTTTCTGTATTAATTTCAGCTTTGACATACTCAAAATATTGATCTCCCTTCTGGTGGCTCTTAATCTGATCACGGAGGGTCAAATGGACGGACAGAGCTGCCATTTGAGCATTAGAACTAGACAGTGTAGCATCTATCTCGAGGCTTAACTACTTAAATTCTTTCCACAAAGACATCAGCTATCACATTTGCCTTACCTAGGCAGTAATGAATTTCGCAGTCATAATCCTTTAGCAATCCCATTGAAATAGAATCCTCTATGGAAGTATAAGCATGGGAAACACTACACCATCCATACAGAGTATACACCAGATCATTCCCTGTGATGGCTAATACCTGAGAACTCATGAGGTATACACCAGATCATTCCTTGGAGTCTCAAAGAACACTCATGGAGTATACACCAAATCATTCCCCACCGAGCCTAAACAATAGCTAATATCTAAGACCTCATAGTGATCGTACCGTGTTTTGAAAGCTATCTTTGGAATATCATCAGCTTTGATCCTCAGTTGATGATATCCTAACCTTAAATCGATCTTTGAAAACACTCAATTAGATTGTGCATCCTTGCCCTAACTGTTCATAAGACTTCAAATTTCATTACCACAATCCAATCTCATTCAATTTCTAAACTTATCATGCATATGATAGAACCTTATGCTCTTAATGCCACTCTCACAAGTGTTATGATCTATTAACCAAATCTTTTATCATTAATTAGAATTCCAATATCAACTGGAAATTCATCTAAGGTTATTAGAAGTCCATCTTGTTTCATTCACATTCTGGATTTACACTAGGCCATGTACCCATATTCTTTTTTAAACTTATGTCATTACAAACTGGTTTAAGGGTTCCGCAATCCTTACATGTTTCCGATTAACTTTCATCTTGACACTTACTTTATGGGTCATTCTTCCAATCAATCCTATTTCTTTTCCTTGTATCTATTCAGATCATCTTCAATGTGTTAAGATATAATCACTATATCATGTCTCAAGATATCCTTTTACAAGCTTAACAAGTTAGCAAATCCTTCCTTATTGTTTGGTGCCTTAGAACTCGAGCCGAGGCCTTTAGATCATCTCGTGGCCCAAGACAATCATCGAGCTAATTTGTTTCCATTACGGGGTTTATAAAAGATTTGCCACCCATACGGGCCTTTGTGTGCATAACTTTGACCTGCCTACAACACACCTTGTTAACTTTTTCTCTTATGAGTTCAAACATTCCTTTTTCGTAAGGATCCATTGCTATGTTCCAATGTCCTATCCTTTTTATTGGATATTGACCCCTATTTGATCTTTTGCCCACCTAAGTCATCTCATTATTTCTCAATTCAAAATCTCTAAGTTAGTTGGCTGAGATGTCAAGTAGCTAGCTTGGATCATTATCCTCAATTGGGCAATTCTTAGTCTTTTGATCTTCTTAACCTTTATCCTAGGTTTACTTACATCTTTTTGTTGTGGTCCTCAACCATCATAGTTGTGGGTGCCTTGTGTTCTTGTCATTGCCACCACTGGTACTTCAACCGAATTCCTTGTATCCACCAAATTTATTCTTAGACACCAAATGTCTGATCATTTTGGTACTAGGGTGACCATCATATCACCTTACACCTTTGGTCGCCTCATTATTTGACATCATTATTCAACAAAAATCCTATGACCTTAGACGTCCTGCTCAACCTTAAGTTTCAAGATAAGGGTCTGATCTATCCATTACTCCATGAATGGTAGCTTAACCTATAGTCCTTTTACTTATATCCTTAACCCATTCATTCGAAATTAGGGCTCATCTAGATTCCAACTCATTTGGCTAGGGATTTTTCCACTTCATACTCATGCCTGTGCTCTAGACCTTGTTTTTATTCTTAAACCGACTAGGGTCACTTCAAGTCTTAGGTATAATCATCTCCTCAAGTTAGGAGCTAATTCCTACCTTTAGCTCTCTATCTCACTTCTAAGGTTAGTCGAGTCCTAAGGATACTATTTCATCCATCTTGAATGCACAAGCCTTATCTCATTACTTCAACTTGAGGGGTAATTTTTATATTTCCAACCATACTTGGCCAATCTCCTAAGATAGGGATGTTCCACTGATCCCTCCATAGCTGTGGCTTAGGCTTATCATGACTTATGTTATAGCTCAGTTTCACGCCCCTTAAGTCTTAAGGAATCCTTGTCTTTGAAATGCTTATTATCCTTAATTACACAATCAGATGCCCATGCCTGATTCCCTAGTTCTTCTTAGCCTCTACCCAAATCCTCATAAGTACTTCCAAATTGGTTTTGTTCTAATAAGCCCTTCCTAAACAAACATTTCCACTATAATCATGAACTCTTGGGTTGAAGCAATATCACTAGTGAAAAAATGCATACTAACTAATGGTAAACATGAATCATATCTCTCACATACTTATTCTAACGTGAGCATCATACATGTGCATACATATAACAACATATGCTCATAAATATCTTGAGAGAATAACTGCATAAGTTGATCATTGAGACCATTGCTTTTATTAGCCGCAGGTTATGACTGTCTCCCCTATTGCTTCTACCTTGAGCTGCCATATCCTATATAAAATACCAACTCAGTGTCTAATTGTAAGGCCCCTAATGAAGAGCACTTACTTAATGGCTATGAATTTCCCATTGCACTAATTTGATCACGTACATGACAAACATTAATCAATAGAGCTTCCAAACATGGAGGGGATCCCATAGTCTAACCATACTCTCTATTTGGAAACATCCTATTTAATTAAAACACATTTATCATTTGATCATCACCAAAAATCATACATTCCTCATATTGGTCCTAACATAATATCAACATGGTCATACTTGTGCATACATATACATATTTCATCATGATCACATGGTCAGGCATGTGCTTACATACATCAACATATGCTCATAGTCATAGCTTGAGAGAATAACGCCGTAATCATAAGGAATGAGGCTTTCATGAGAATAATCTATGGGGTATAAACATGGTATTCATAAGCATAGCAATTCTTATAACGTACCTAGAGACTGGAAGCTTGGACGGGACATGATGGCTTTCATGAAAATACTTTCCTTCCAAAACTAAAAATGTTCCTTTGAAATAATTTGAGTCTACAGGAAAGTAAACTTGCTCTGATACCACTATGTGACACCCTTAACTTGCATGAACATAAAAACCTAGGGCAAGCGGTCATATTTCTAAATGCATTTTTCTTTCCTTTGATATATATACACATATACATATTTATGTGCTAAAAATAACTCTTATACTTTTGAAGAATAAGAAGTATAGGTACATATATATCTATATCTTTCAAATATCAGCAATATAAGAGGTTTAAAACTTTGCTTGAGAATCTTAGATGAAAATTCCAAAATAACACCCTTATAGTCTCATGGCTTCAATTGATTACAAAATTTGAATTTAAAGTCGAAGGAAGCGGGGTTTTTCATTCATAAAGGAACGATACGGATATCCGAATTTGTCAAGACATAAACATAACATAAACCACAAAATAGTCTTTTAAACAAGCCTTCTCATAACATTTAACCTTGAAAACTTGTTACTATAAAGGAAAAAAAGACAAATTTGATATTTATTAAAATTCCTTTTTAAGAGGCCCCCACGTTCCACGTCCGCCCTCCAGTCTCCTTATTCGCTATCACCTGGGAGGGGAAATATGGGATGAGATTCTTGCGAGTCCTAGTAAGTACAAGAGAACTATCATATGTATTTAAACAAGTCATGACATAACATAACATATCATATGGAGACACGAAAGGTTCCACCAACTACGGGGGCACGAACCCTCGTGCGCAGCGCTACCGAGCTCCGGTCCCGAAACTTACGTAACATAAGATAACATGAGGGACCACATAACATAATTCATGGGCATGCTTAAACATCATAAATAGTTCATAATGTACTTACCTCAACTTGGTTGGATGAGATTCAAATGTTTAAGGCTTCACGCCTTACCGGTTTTGTTTTTATATAAACATAATACGTATTTTCGTGAACTAAACCTCACATAATCTTACATGATACTATATTTGATTAAATAAGGGGTTGATATCTGAAATCTCATGGAAAAATAGGCTTCCACGCGCCCTCACGCGCCCCAAGAAGAGGCGGCACCTATTTTCATGCCTTAGAGGCAGATTTGATACCCTTTCGTAGTTTTACCGTATCTCCCTCATTTTAACTCCAACTTGACTTCCGTTTGAACCTACAGACTCCTATTTCAATCCTCTATATGAATGTGGAAAGAAATCATACTTATCTCTCTGATTTGTGGACTGTTAGAGCCGATCTTTGCAGCTGTTTGCATTCCCTCAAGCCTTTGCCTCTTCTTCGTTTCCTCTCTTGTTTTCCACCGACTTCCTCTCCTTCTTTTTACAGAACTTCCTCCTCAAAATCAAGACCTTATTTCTCTCTAAAAGTGCTCTCAAAGTGGCATGGATTTGGCTCACAAATCTTGAAATGGCTTGGAAGGTTAGATTTCAAGCCTATTTATAGAATTATCCATCAAATCATAGCATGCCATGTGTCACCTTAATTATTTGGGATTCATCATTACTTCCATGTGTTACCATCCAAATGGTGACATGTGTAAACTTGGAGGTTAAGTAAAGGCTTGGAGAAGACTTATCCATGTGCTTCCATTCAAATAATGCCATGTGTCCCATAATCATTACTTCCATGTGTTTTCTCCAAATGGTGCCATGTGTCCTATAATCATTACTTCCATGTGTGGCCAATGAAAACTTTCCATGTGCCTAAATCAAATCTTGACATGTGTCTTAAGCTACATTTAAATAAGCTTTGGAATCCAAAGTAGAATTTAAGACTTATTTGAAATTCGAACCAATAGATTTGTGCCACGTCATCGTTGATCTTATCTTCACACATCCAATAAAATGCTTCCACCTCACAAGGACACTTGGAGGGTGTTGATTGGCTAATCCTTGATATTTTTGGTTGTTATTTTGGCTAGTTTACCAATATTACACTTGTGCCCGAGTTTTTCCAAAAATTTCACTATCACCCAAACTTTGTAATTACGATTTTGCCACTAGTTCAAAAACTAAATTTTTGTCTTAGGACTTTCGTAACCCCTTGAAAATGTCTCATTTCATCATATATCTAAACTCATAGATCCTTGGTACATATCACAATTTAAGGTTCTTGGATATTACATATTTGAACTGAGAAAGAAAAGAAACAAAAATCCCGGGTGTTACAGCGGGGGCACGCGAGAGAGAGAAAGATGATTTCGGCTGGGGGGGGTTGCTCACACGCCTCCCCTTTTTCTTTTTATATTTTGCTTTTCTTTTTTTATATATATTATTTTACTTTATTTATTTATTTATATGTATTTTTTTCAAAATTAAATCATTAATACTATTATTATATATATATTTTTTAGATCTTTACATTCTCCCCCCCCTTATAAAAATTCATTCTCGAATTTCAAGGGAACAAATAGAGGTATTTCTCTTTCATGGCATCTTCCATCTCCCAAGTGGCCTCATTCTCACTATGGTTGCTCCACTGGACTTTAAAGGAAGTTATTTCCTTAGATCTAAGCTTTTTGACTTGTCTATCTAAAATCTTAACAGGTTGCTCTTCATATTGCAAACTTGGTTGGATCATAGTGGGTGCTATCAGGGGTAAAATGTGAGAGGGATCTCTAATAATCCCGTGTAACATCGACACATGAAATACGGGGTGCACTCCAGCCATCAATGGTGACAGTGTCAAATCATAAGCTACCTTCCCAATCCGCCTAAGGACTCGAAAAGGTCCAACATACTGGGGACTGAGCTTGCCTCTCCTCTTGAACCTCACTACCTTCTTCATAGGCGATACTCAAAGGTACACCAAATCATCAACTATAAACTCTAAGGGTCGACACCTACGATCCGCATACGATTTCTAATTACTCTAACCCGTCAAAAGCCTATCACGAACTATCTGGACAATCTCTATGCTTTGGCCGACCAAATTTGGGCCAATAACTTGTCTCTCACCAACCTCAAACCAACCCAAGGGTGACCTACATCGTCGACCATACAATGCCTCATAAGATGCCATCTGGATGCTAGATTGATAGCTATTATTATATGCAAATTTGATATACGACAAATTCTTTTCCCAACTACCCTTGAAATCAAGGGCACACGCTCTAAGCATGTCCTCAAGTATCTGGATAGTCCTCTCTGACTAGCCATCTATCTAGGGCTGAAACGCAGTACTCAATGCTAACTGCATACCTAAGGCCTCATGAAATGAGCCCCAATACTGAGAGGTAAATATGGACTCTCGATCTGTTATAATAGAAATAGGTACTTCGTGATACCGTAAAATTTTATGAATAAACTTCTGAGCTAACTAAGAGGCAGTAAATGACGTATGTACTGCAATAAAACAAGTTGTCTTTATTAGGCGATCTACTACTAACCATACTGAATCATGTCCCGTAGGGGACCTCGGTAATCCCGTAACCATATCCATGGTGATATGCTCCCACTTCCATTCTAGAATTGGGATGCTCTCTAACAAGCCTCCTGGCCTCTTATGCTCTGCCTTCACTTGCTGACAGACTTGGCAAGTTAGACACGTACGAGCAACATCTGCTTTAAGGAGCGGCCACCAAAATAATTACTTTAGGTCCTGATACATCTTAATAGCCCTTGGGTGATTGGCTAATTGAGAGTGATGAGCCTCCCTAAGGATCCAACTCCTTAAATCTTCCACCTCAGGGACACAAAGCCGAGTCCTGAATCTTGCATCGATTATCGACAATTAAACAAAGTTACTATTCGTAACCAATATCCATTTCCACACATTGATGACCTATTTGATCAGTTGCAAGGCGTGAGGCAATTTTCTAAGATTGACTTGAGATCAGGATACCAGTGCACCCCATGGCGACGTGCTAGGCCTAATAAAGCCCTTATCTAAGAGTTCTTGTAATTGATCCTTTAACTCCTTCAATTTTGCTGGGGCCATCCTATATGGAAGTATCGAAATAGGTCAAGCCTCCGGTATTAGGTCGATAAAAAACTCAATCTCTCGATCAGGTGGTAGTCCTGGAAGATCCTCAGGAAAAACATCTGGGAACTCACGCACCACCTAGACTCCACTGACCTCCCCAGCTGATCACTCACACTCCCTCACAACTGCCAAGAACCCTTCATAGCCTCTGCCCAACATACGTTGTGCCTTTATAGTTGATATCAACTTACTAGCCTCTCGAGTCTTATCCCTCTAGATATAAAACAATCCTCACCCGGAAGATCAAAGTAAATGCATTTCTAACGACAGTCTAGGCTACCGTGGCATGAAGATAACTAATCCATAACTAAAATGACATCAAACTCCATAGGACCGAGTAAGATAAGATCTGCTAGCGTGCCCCTACCCACGAGAGAAACAACGCCCCTGATACTCTCGTTTTGCCTGTAGGGCATCACCCACTGGAGTCCCCATTAACATGGGCTCCACCAGAGGAGTGGCACTTACTCCCAAACAGGGAGCAAACTGCTGCGATACAAATGAATGCGTTACCCCGAGATCGAATAGCACGTGTGCACTTTGACCACAAATATGGACCGTATCTGTCACCACCTGATTAGATGCCTAGGCATCCTGAGTCTTCATATGATAAACCCTCGGCTGACTCTATGGGAAAAGTCCCCCTCGAGACTGGGGAGTGTGACTCTGAGCTTTAGGTGTTGACTGCTGGGCTAGAGCCTGCCGTTCTTGAGGACCTCACCCTGGCTATGGGTAATCCCTCTGAATATGACTTGGTTGTCCACACCTAAAGCATGTAATTGGAGCCTTCGCGTACCTGTACACTCATGAATGTCGCATCTTACATGTCGGACATTGGGGCCTCTCTTCTTGTCTCTATTGCCATTGTTACTACTGTGACTGCTGCTGTCTCTGGGAAGGGGGCGGAGGCAATGGTGGAAATGGCGGCGCTATTGTCAATGGCTGCGAACTCGTCGAGCCCTTCCCCTTCTTCCCAGAAGAGAATAAAGTACTACTCTCGCCTCTAGCCCTCTTCAAGTCTCTAGCTGCCTTCTCCTCTACTGCACGTGCCTCAAGGGCTAAGACATTATCAACTACCTCTTCATAAATCCCAAAACGGGAGGCATGTAAACTCCTAAACCACTGCTCAATCAGTCGAGATACGAAGCGGGTAATCTTGTCCTACTTTATAGGAACCAAAGCAGGTGTATACTATGAAATCTCGATGAATAATGCATCATAACGCTCGACGCTCATATCCGGAGTCTGCCTCAGGGCCTCAAACTACTGGGCCCTCTGAAATCTCATAGTGCTAGAGACATACTTAGCTAAAAAGAGCCTCTTGAACTCAGCCCATCCCAATGGGGCATCACCCCACCGTCTCCTCAGTATATCATACCAAGCGCTTGCCTTACCATAAAGATAGAAGGAGGTGAGCTCCACCATCCGGTAGCCATGACTACGGGAAACTCTCTTCAATTTATCTAATTGATCTAAGAACTTTTCAACCTTGTCCCTCGCACCTCTAAACTGGGGCAGTTTCAGACCCATGAACCTCTCAAACTCATATTCCACCCCAACGGCCTCAGGGTACACTAGAGGCTATCCCTTAGCCTTGCCCGTATTGCCAGTACTGAGGGTAACACCTGTAGTGCCACCGCTAACAACACCTCTAATGACATCGGCCACCACACTGTTGCCGGTGCCACCACTAGTGCCACCTCTGGTGCCGTCCTCAATGTCATCTCCAACCCTAGTATCTGGGCCCACATGTAACACCCGGTGTAACCGGTGTTAAGAGAATGAGAAATGGAGTAAGAAAACTTTCAAAAATGCCCTTGAGAATGTGCTAGATCCTTGAGATTGAGGGTGCCCTATGAGAGGAGTATTTTGGTAATTTAGATAGTGAAATCCAATAAAATGGTATTTTGGTAAATTGGAGATAATTCCTATGTGGAATTAGGTGAGTAGGTGAATTAAATCCCAATTTTGTATTTATGTGGAGACATGGGATTAAAAATTCATGAAAGGGAATTTTGGTAATTTGGAGTGATTCCATAAAGGAATTTAATCATGGAAGATAGGGAAAATGGAGAATATGCAATTATTTGAGAAAATAATTATATTTTCCCTGAAATGGTGAGTAAATGTGGTAATGCCACATGGAAAGATGAGATGAGAATTGGAAGCCAAGTTTATGTCTTAGAGTGACACTTGGCATAATCTTAGAAATTTGAGAGAAATCATATATATTAGAAATGTGGGAGCATGTATATATATGTGGATTTATGAGTTGGAGAAGAGATTAAATTAAATGCAAAAAGAAATGATAATTGGTCTTTCAAGCATTTAATGAGAGGCATTATGGTGTTGGATTAAAGAAAATCAAAAAAGAAAATGTGAGATTAGTCACCATTAATGCTTGAAATTATGGTGAATTAAATAAATCCAATGAAAAATGGGAAAATAGTCACCCATTAATGCTTGGAAAATGGTGGGATTTATTTAAATGGAAAATGAGGGATTTAAGTCTTTCAAGGTAGTCTCTCATGTGATGGTGGAAAATGGTCTCATTAAATTAAATGGGAAATAAATGTTTTATGTCTCTCAAATGTGATGGGGTGAAAATAGTCCCATTAATTTAAATGGGAAAGAAATGAAAAATTGAAGGGATGAGATTGATTCTGGGAAATGGGAAATGATCTAAGGGCCACCATTTAGTCTTGGAAGTTGGCAAGGATTGCCAACATATTATTGATTTAATTTAAAGACTAATTTTGGAGGGCTAAGATTAATTCTTTCAAAGGCACATGGATTGTGCTTCATTTTAAGGGTTGAGATTAAGTCTTTTAAAGGCAAAATAATCCAATGGATGAGATTAATCAAGACAAAGAGCTTGGATTGTGCTTTCTCCAAGAGAGGAGACTTGTTTGTTTAAAATGAATGGTGGAGATTTAATTCTCTTTAAGCACATGGATTGTGCTTTTAATGAATGGTGGAGATCCATTCTTGAAAATGGGAAAGGGTAGTATAAAATGGCAAGTGTGGAAGACTTGCCTCCCTTTGGCCATTTGTAGAGAGAATGAAAGAAAGAAAATATGAGAAAAGAGGAAGGAAGAGTTATCTTCCAAGGAGAAGAAAATAGAAGAAAAGAGAGAAGAAGATGGAAGAATCAAAGTAAGTTATATTCTTCTCTTTATTCTTTTGGTGTGCTTGTATGCAAAAAATTAAGTGGCTTGTTGAAATGCCATTCTAGGTGGGAGAAATGATGTTGGAAGCTCTCTTGAAATAAAGATTGGAAGGTTTAAGAATGAGGTAAGGGATGGCCCCATGTGGAGGAGGTCTTGCATTGCATTGTAAGTAGGTTGCATAAATTTTTATGTATCTATTTGCATGCTTTACTTGTACATGAGACCTATGGCCATGGGGGTGGGAATGAAATGGTAGGTTGATGCCTCAAACCATGTTGGGTTGAGAGGATGGAATGACCTAACCATGCTTGCATGCATTTGCCATTACATAGACTTGTTATGCTTGTATTTACTTTGCATATTCACCCTTACTGGCTTTTGAGCTCATGAGGTCTGTTGAACCTATTTGTAGGTGTTGAATGCCTCATGGAAAAGGTGAAAATGGGAGAGAAATGACTATGGGTGTTGAAGGCTAAAGTGGTGTAGCCTATGTATTTTGATTTATGTGATGTAAATTAATTTGATTGTTAATGGCTTGTTAAAGCCTAAGATCATGTGTGTATTTCATATCTTGAGAGTATTTGATTTTATATTAAGATGAGATGTTGGCCTATGGCATTTTGAAGCCTAAGTTGTGGTGTAAGTCTCATTATTGAGGTATGTTGTAATAAATAAAAATAAGATGGGTTTTGTTTGTGAAATCAGGCTTTAGAATGAGAGAAGTGGAGGATTTAATGCAAATTAAGGGTGTTTAGATTTCTGGAAATTTTTGGGTTAGAAGGCCCAAGAAAAAAAAAATGTGAAGCAGCAGCAGGGGGCTACCAGGAGCAGCAGCAGACCACAAGGCGGCCAGGCGCGCGCGCGTGTGGGAGGAGGGCCGTGCGCGCGGGCTGCCGTGCACAGCATGCATGGCCAGCCCGTGCGGCCAGCGCCCAATGGGCCCCGCCGGCCAATTTTTTTAAACAAATTGGAATTTTTTTGGGATATTGGGGCATTTCTTAATTGAATTTGGGCCCCGGAGGAATTTTCAAAATAAAGGGATTTTTCGGGCATTTTGGAGAATAATGCCGAACTTTTGAAAAATTGAAAATGATGAGTTTTTCCTCCAAAATTGGTGATCCATCAATGGATTGATTTAAATGGTGATTTTTATGGAGCCCGGTAAAAAAATTCTTGGTCGAAAAAGAATTAAAAAAAATTGAGAAAATGGCGGTTGGGCATCTTCGTAGGTTTTCTTTCAACCGAATGCGTTGCGGTTAAAGCCCAATTTCGCCAGTAAATCCTGGGAATGAGGGAAGGGAAGGACGAGCCTAGTTCCCACCTAGGGTGTTTCATCTTGAAACATGGCCTACCCTTCACCTAAGGCCGGGCAGGTGGACAATTTGGATAATTGTTCACGAGTAACACCCGTAAGTGGGAGCAGGGCATTACACCACACTGCCTGGTGCCTCTGGCTGTCTCTGAGAATTAACCATGTTCGTCAATAGCACCATGATATTTGCTAAAGAGTCAATAATCATCTAATCTCTGTCCTAGGCTGAAGTACTATCATCGAAGTCAACTCCCCCATCACAACCTGAACCATGGCCTTGACCTCGACCTCTACCTTGGCCTCGGCCACATCATCCACGTCATCCATCACGGCCTCTGATGATCATGCTATCGCTGGCAGGTGAGGGTTGGGGAGCCTAATCACCCCTAAAGAATCGGCCTGCCTGGAAGCTGTCCGAGTGCGAGGAGGCATCGTCCCTGTCATCGTAATGATAGGTCAATAAGAGTAACAATATAATTTGAAAACAAAAGATACTAGACTCTAACACCCTTAGCAAAAGCTAGATCAATAATGTGTCATGGCTCACATCACAATCTAAAACCCAGCTAAGAATGGCTCAGTGGTACTCAAGGAGACAAGACCTTACACAAGGCTAGAGAATCGAATAAAATTGGAAGATACAAGTCTAACTCAAGAGTAACCTAGTCTCTGATACCAATCTATCACGACCTGATATTTCTAAATAGTCAGGACCGACACTAATCCCTAGGCCCAGCGGCCTCACTGTGGACTAGTAAGCCTCTTCTCTAGCTCGATTTACTAAAAACATTAATACTACTGACAAAATATAGGAACATGGAGTAAAATACCATATCAACTTTCCACAAAAATATTTCAATGTCTCATATACAGTAGTTGTACAAAAATATGAATATCCATCATATTGCTATCATAAATACATATACAGTCCCTTATCTTGGGCCTTTGGCACAATTATGTACCACAAAAATAAAAGACAAATTAACAGACTCAACAGTATGTGTATGTCTCCACAAAGCATCCTATATCACATCAGGAATCAAAAGAGGGTCTGACATCATACCAGAAGATCTGCTAGACCAATATTCAAAAGAAGAATCTCCTGAAAATATTTTAATAAAAAGGGTGAGTCTTGTGGACTTGCGAATATAAGGTATGTCATGCCCACTATGAGAGTATGCAATAAAAATGTTAGGATGGACATCATGGATACAATAATATTACAATAATATGGACAATGAGAATATGTATCGTAAGTTTAAATAATTTGAGGTTCAAAAGAAAAAATAGTGTAGGAAAAATAGGTGCCTAGAGACAACCCCCACAAATTGCTCAACTAACCACCTAAGTCACCTATACTTTTTATATGCGATGCATGCATTGAACCTGAGGACACACTAGTAGAAATTGATCTAACGCCAATACACACATGCACACAAGTACATATACTGACACATACATTATCATCACACTATAATACCATCATAGACCACGTGATAGCAATGTTGAAATATATTATCCGCGTCTCTCATGGCCTTGGCATGTCAAGCCTCACAATACCATGATCTTTTCCTACTGTGAGTCACCAGGGAATCTATTAGATAGTCCTCTAATAATAATGCAAATGATACCCTACTTAATGCACAAATAATAACCATTTATCATTTCATACGGTGCCTAAAATACACCATATCATTCAATATTTCACATTCTCAAGATAAGAAATCAGTTAGGGTATCTTTCTACTTATGTCTCTCCTAGTAGGATGAAAATATTTCATGCAATTTAGAAACATTTAAAAGTGTTTTTCTGTGATTCGCATATCAAAATCGTGTACAAGTTATGCATGGAACAATATATACGTACACAAAATAAGGTAAACATAACATATCCTGTCTACTTGCTTGGGAAAGAATGACTCAAGTTCGAATCTGGGGAGAAGATTGAGCAAAGTCCTGCGAAGCCAAGCCTACAATAAATAGAATAGGGTGGTCACATTTGGATAATAAAGTAGCAACGTAATAAAAATTACCGAAAATCCTAACCATTGCCTAACACCCTGAATCGGTTATTTTATACCTTGGTCCGTACAATATTTGAATTTGACGCCATGGAATTCGTTGAGTTTAGCCATCGACTACGTCATCATGCCTCGCCTTAAATGCTACACGTAAGTGTATAGTGGAACTACACACCCACTTATAGGCTACAATAAAAATAATATACATATATATATTTCTATATTCACCCATAAACTAGATTTCATTTAATATGAGAATATTTTTAATTTTTTTCTTGTTTTTATATATATACTTTTTCTAGATCTTTACATCTATTTGTTTATTTGTTACCCCATAGAAAAATGAAAAAAATTGAAAACTAGAAACATCACAGAGAATATATAAATTAGCAAAAACTGACTTATTATTAGAAGAAGACTTAATTAGGTGTTTCAGTATCCCTATTCCTTATATATTATATTGTACCAGAATTTCTCATATTCTCTTACAATCAACTTGATAAAAATCACACATTATTCCCTATGCCTATTTATACTTTCTGTTTCATAATATAATAATTATATACTAATTTTAGGCACTTGAATGTCATATTATTTTTCAACCTTGTATTCAGATATTATCTCTCAATTAACTTTCATCTCAAAAAGTAAAACATTAAAGGGTGAGCTAATATAATATATATACTAAAACCTTATTTTGATTCCTCAGTAATAGAGATGCTCTTAATTTAGTCTTTCACTATCAAATTTTATTAAATTGGTTTCTGACTCCTCAATTTCATTTTAATGTTTTTTCTCTGTTTTTCTTTAAATAATGCTTGTTTTGCTTTACAGGGAAGTTGCATTGGAATTGTCCCACCTAATATCCAATCTTAGCCACATCCTAAATGATCTCAGGCGTCACTGAACAATTTGCAATCCACAAATAGGTACAATGACCCAATAAAAAAAAGGAACATACGTACATTGATTTTATATATAACTATTATTATTATTATTATTATTATTATTATTATTAGATAGGTAGAGCAAAAGTTTTTAATTGAGGATAAGAGAGATGGGGATTCAAATCTAAAAGATCAATTTTTTTAAAAGATGTTTAGAATAATTATATTGTGTGTACTTGTTTCATAGAATTTAATACTATAACTGAAATTCAAGTTCTTCAATTTTTAAATATTTTCAACCACCCAATCATTAGTTTAAATTCAATTAAGTTTTGTCAATTTATATTACATTATATATTCTAAGAATTATTATTAATTGATTTCTGTAGAGGAGATGGAGGCTCATTTGTAACACATTGCGTTTTTTGAAGATGCTTTTGGCAAGCAAAAGAAATTACTTGACACTCCTGTTGAAATGTCAGAGCTGATGAAGAGTTTCATGTACTCTAAAGATGGTTGTCATTCATTCATTGATGGTTCTACTGTACTTTAAAGATGGTTGTTATTCATTCATTAATGGTTCTACTATGTCGCAAGTAAGAAATTATTTTCTTTTGTACATTAGAAAGCTAAAGGCCTAAACACATAGTCAAGCACAAGCCCTCAAATATATACACATACACTCAGCACTCACAAGGTTCTTCTTGCAAAAAGCGAGTCTGGTGTTCAAGGCCTATCATTGACAAATGAGGGTCTGAAAGTGCTTGAGTCTAGTGGTCAAGTCCTCTAATTGACAAATGAGGGTCTCAAAGTACTCTCCACATAAAACTAAAGCTGTGGGTGCTTTGAGAGCGAGACCCCTGAAGCAGGGATGGCTCGTCTTAGGTTTGATAAGAAGAAAAAAGTTAAATGCTCTCATTCCAGCCTCCAAATCAACATTTATTAATTTCTAACCTGAAATAGACATCCCATTTCAACCTTGATTCCATAAAAAAATGAGTGAGCATTCCCAATTGGCCATTCCATTTGCCCTCAAATGGGCTTTATCTTTTTCGTCCCCAACCTATAAAAAGTCTCAAGCTACTTTTGTTAAATAAAATCTAACTCTCATAAATAAATAAATAAAAAATTCTAGTCATGTATTTCTAAATGTGGGGTATTTTAATAATTTACTACTAATTCTAATTTTATTTCAGGCTTCCTTCCTATACCAAACAATGGAAGTCATTCCATTCTTAGATCTACCAAATTGTGGAATGGCATGACTGTACCATTCCATTCCACTTGCACTTGCATTCCCGTTCCATGATTTTTATTTAATGTATCATACGAGCATTTGACGCATACTATATATCTCACACTACTCTAATTTGTGCTTCAAGGTCAAAGTAGTAGGATTTGCTAAACTTAGATGTTATGCCTAGGATCTACAAAAACAACGATATGGGAGGAAGAAAATATTAATTCCTCCCAATGGGGTATATTATATTGACTTCCATTATTTTAAATTATGACAAACAATGCTAATTGTTTTTGTTCAATTACATTTTCATCCTCTTATGGATGATAGATCTTTTGCCATAAACTAATGAAGTGCATAAATCTATAGTTAAAAGTGGTGGTTCTACAGTTATAAAGTATTAAGAAATTAAAGAGAAGTGATAGTATTGCTCCAAAAAAATGAAAGAGAGAACTGACAATGGATACAATTTATTTGACTAAGTAATATTTGATATAATGCTTTAACAAAAACTCACTGGAAAATTTATATTAATTTGAGATTTTTTCTTTTTACAACAGGTTGATTTAGAAGTGCTAAAGGAGAAAGCTGTCATATTCTTTATTTCGGACCTAGATATAGACACTGGGGAGTTGGCACATCTTCAAAGTGTGCATGAACAAATAAAAGAAGGAGATTACTATAAGATTGAGTGGGTTCCATTTGTGTTAAAATGGACAGAAGAGATGAGACAGAAATTCAAAAATTTAAAATCAAAGATGCCATGGTACATAGTGTGCTATGATTCACCAATTGCTGGTGTCTGGTACATTAAGGGACGACAGTCCTTCTTCAGAGGCATACCTTCATTTGTTATAATTGATCTGTAGCATGGAAACCAATACTCAAGTCCAAATCCAAATTGTTTCAGCATTTATCTTCGGTTGAAAGAAGTAGAAAGCTTCCCCTTCAAATGCTTAGACATTGGTAAGTAGTAAGTAACATCATTACTCACTCTCAAAAGGCACTTTATTCAACTAGTTTTGTAAAGATCCAAATATATATATATATATATAAATAACTAAATTAATTAATTTAATTAAAATATATATGTGTATATATATAAAAAAAATGAAAATATAAAAAGAAAAGGGGGAGGCGCTTGGCAGCCCCCCCAATAGAAACCTACTCTCTCTCTCTCTCTCTCTCTCTCTCTCTTATTCTCTCATTTCTCATCTTGGATTTTCGACGATTTTGAGCAATCCAGCCGTTCGATCTTCGATCCGACTTCATTTTTACCGTTAAAGTGCCCCTGATCTATAAGGAGGTAAGTACTTTGGCTTCATCTTCTCTGTTTTTCTTCTTGTTTTCGTGAAATGTGGCTTGAGGCGCGATGGGGCTTTTTGGCCGAATGTTTGAGGTTAGATCTACGAAGATCCAACCGTCGGATTTCGTTGATATTTGGATATGATGGTCGGTTTATTTGAGAGATGGGGATGGCAGTCTTGGATTGCCGGAAATTACCAGCCACGGTGGCCAGCGATGCTTGCAGTATGTTTTTCCTTTTTGGCCGAGAGTTTGACGCTAGATCTACAAAGATCTAGCCATCCAATCTCTCCCATTTTCGGATATGTTGCTCTCCTTGGTGCTGCGCACCTCAGGGTACCCTCTGATTGTCAGAAAAATGGTCGACGGCCGGCGAATGACAACGGCCAGATTTGCCCCTATTTTTGGCCGAAAATAAACTCTCAGATCTACTAAGATCTGACCGTCCGATGGGTTTCATTTTAAGGTATGTTATTATACATATAGATCGGGGGCACTTTAACGGTATATAGATCGACCGTTTTTTGCCAGCCGGCGGTGGTCGTCGGCGGTAGCAAGTTGTTGGGAAGGAAAAAGAAAAGAAAAAAAGAAAAGAAGAAAAGAAAGGAAAAAGAAAAGAAAAAGAAAAGAAGAAAAGAAAGGAAAAAGAAAAAGAAAAGAAGAAAAGAAAGGAAAAAGAAAAGAAGAAAAGAAAAGAAAAAAAGAATAAAAGGAAATAAAATAAAAATAAATAAAATATAAGGAAAAAAAAAGGGAAATGAGGGCTTTTTGGGGTTGGGCATGTCGGGTTAGGTTTTGGCCTAGGATGGCGGGGCTCGATTGGGTTTTAGGATGACCCAATATGTTGGGCATGACTGACCCAGTTGTGGCAGCCCTTGGGCTAGCCCACTCGACTTGTTCTTCCTTGTCGCTTGTCCGTGGACCTAGGATGACTTGGTTAGGTTGGTCCTACTCAGGATATCGAGGCTGGTCTAATTTGGGTTCTCTTTAGGTCTCCTAGAATTGGCGATATGATTTGCGAGTCATTTTGTTGATCGGAGTCCTAAAAACGAAGCCCTATTAGCTGACTCGAGGTCGAGTAAGATTGACCCCGAGTGTGTTCTAGGCTAGCCTATGATGATGACGTGGGTTTATTTCGAATCCTGATTTCTGATGGATTTCTTTTATTCTGAGGCTAGAATATTGCAATTGCAATTTATTCCTTTTAAATAATTTATTAAGTTATTAATTAATTATTAAGTTTTTAAGAAAATTTATCAATTTAGTTATAAATATAAGTATATATGTATTTTTGATAAAGAAGGAATTTAAATAAAAATATATTATCTATATTAAAAGAAAACTAGTTTATGGGTAAGTATATATATATATATATATTATGAAATTGCAGCCTATAAGTGGGTGTGTAGCTCCACTATACACCTACGCGTAGCTTGTACATGTTTTTTATATGCAAATCGTAGAAAAATACTTTTAAATGCTTCGAACTTGCATGAAATATTTTCATCCTACTGGGAGAGACATAAGCTGAAATATACCCTAATTGATTTCTTGTTTTGAGAATATGGAATATAGCATGAATGGTGTATCTTAGACACCACATGAAATGATAAATGTAATACCCCGAGAGCCCAGAGAAGTTAGAATATATCGAGGATAGTGTAAGAAAGGAAACAACACCAGCTGGATACCTTTTGGGCTGAATGTTGGCAAGGAACTCCCAAGTTAAGCGTGCTTGACCTGGGGCAATCCTGGGATGGGTGACCCCCCTGGGAAGTTCGTGTAGGCCCATTAGGGTAAGTTGTTCCGGTTCTTCCTATCGCTCGAGCGGGACGTTACAATAAATGATTATGACTTGTGCATAAATTAAGGTATCATTTGCATTACTATTAGAGGACTATCTAGTAGATTCCCTAGTGACTCACAGCAGGAAAAGATCATGGTACTGTGAGGCTTGGCATGCCAAGGCCATGAGAGACACGGATAGTATGTTTCAGCACTACTATCACGTGGGCCATTACGATGATATTGTGTGATGATGATGTATGTGATGATATATATACTTGTATGCATGTGTATATAGGCGTTAGACCAATTTCTACTAGTGTGTCCTCAAGATCAGTGCATGCATCTCATATAAAAGTATAGGAGACTTAGGTGGTTAGAGAACAACTTATGGAGGTTGTCTTTAAACACCTATTTTTCCTACACTGTGTTTTTCCTTGAAACCTCAAATTATTTAAACTTATGGTACATATTACTGCTGTTTATATTGTTATTATGTTATTGCATTCATGATGATCATCTTAGCATTTTATTGTATACTCTCCTAGTGGGGCATGACATACCTTATACTCGCGAGTCCACAAGACTAACCCCTTTTTATTAAAAATATTTTCAGGGAATTCTCCTTTTGATTATTGGTCCAGCAGATCTTCTGGTATGATAGCATACCCTCTTTTTGATTCCGGATGTAATATAGGATGCTCTGTGGAGACATTCACGTATTGTAGAGTCTGATGTTTTGTCTTTTATTTTTGTTGGCACATAATTGTGCCAAGGGCCCGAGGTACGGGAACATATATGTATTTATGACAGTAGTGTGATAGATATTTTGTACAGCTGCTGTACATGAAATATTGAGATATTATCTTAGAAGGTGAATTGGTATTTTGTTCATGTTTTATATCTTGTCAGTAGTATTGTCTTATTTAAATCGAGCTAGAGAAGAGGCTTACTAGTCCATTGTGGGGCCGTTGGGCCTAGGGATTAGTGCCGATCATGACATACCAGATTTCGGGTCGTGACAAATTCTTATTTATTTATTTAGCCTTTTGGTACATCAAAATACCAATAAAAGCCTTTTGGTACATCAGCTACATGACTTATAAGATTGGAATGATTCTTGTTTATTGAAATTTGTTTATGGGGAAAACCACAGGACATCACATTATTTTATGCACTCATTTTTTTTTTTTTTTTACTTTTAGCTAGATAAAAATGAGCTACATTTTTTACCTGAGGATACAAAAAAATGAGACTTCTAACCTAGGATCTCAATTCTTTGAGATTCATTTTACATTTACATATAATTATAAATTAATTCAATAATTATAGATTCTTCTTTTACTTGCATATAGTAAAGAGAATCTCTAACAAAGAAAAAATGAAAGTGTTACTATAATTTTTTTTTTAAAAAAAAAACTTACCAAATAATATTTTATATTGGGACTAACTTGTCCAAAATCTAGGCAAACTAAATCATAAAATCAGTTATTTAACTTAATAAAACTTAATTCTGACCTGCTAATAGTCTCTAGTTTAGCTTAGTTTGCCAAACAGTTCTGAAGCTGTTGTTTTCCAAGTGTAACCAGGGAATATGTATAAATTTAAAAGGGTCATTGTTGATGCTAAGATATTTTTTTTATGGTGTTATATTTTCAGGTACCTATGCATATAAATGTCCTTTCATGTTCCATTATTTTTATTTGTGCGACTAATTTAATAATATGATGAATAGGATGTGACAAATTTTAAAATGTTACAAATAAGTTGGTTTCTCCTAGGAGGAGCTATTTTTCTTTCTATGCCGCCAAGTCTTCAATTGCTTTATCCAGAACCACGTGAAAAGGATGTGAATCAAAAGAAGCCTTCTAGTGGGTTCCAAGGTTTGGTTACCATGAGTGGATCAAGAGGTAGCTTAAATCCTAAACAGGTGAATGTCAATTCAGCAAATGCAACCAGCAAGGCATCTCATCTGAATCCTTTAACAAGTGGTAATTAATGTGCCAAACGGCTTGTAACCGAGTGGTATTAAAGCTGTCCTCAGGTATGTGAGTTTCGTGTTGGAATCCATAGTAATAATTAAAGAAACTACAAGACTATATTGTGTTTTTTCCTTTTTCTTTTTCGTTAATAAGACTGTCATATGTTATTTATTACGTATTTAGGTAGAAATTTATAATAAGAAAGTACGACAATATAAAGCTATCTTTTTGTGTCGTATAAATTTAAGAATCTTATGTGTTTTCCAAGATTGTGGATGCTTTCTTGATTTGAATAAAATATTAGACCTTATTTGGCACATATTGATATCTATGTTTGCTTTTAAAGTTGAAGTAGTTCAATTAAGAAGTAGCAACGGAGGCATAAAAATGATTTATGGTCAATATCTATATAATAAAGCAAGACTGTTTTTGAAAATGTGTAGAGATAATTTGTCTTTGTGTGGCTGAGATTCATGGCTGAGATCCATCAACGGCTGAGATCCACGCCGCCCCCCCTCCCCCCGTGCGGTCGCCCGCCCAAAACCATCCCATCACACCTCTCTCTCTCTGTTTCCCTCTCAGCCTCTCTCTCTCCCTCTCTGTTTCCCACTCGCCCGCCATTGTCGCCCACGCCCACACTACATCTCTCTCTCCCTCTCTCTTTCTCTCTCTCACCCGCGGCCGCTCACGCCTTTCTCTCTCTGTTTCCCTCTCAGCCTCTCTCTCTCCCTCTCTGTTTCCTACTCGCCCACACCGCCTCTCTCTCTCCCTCTCTCTTTCTCTGTCTCACCCGCCCGCGGCCATCGTCCCTCTCTCTTTCCCCTCTCTCTCCCTCTCTCTTTCTCTCTCTCACCCGCGGCCATCATCCCCGCCCCACGCCCACACTGCATCTCTGTCTCCCTCTCTCTTTCTCTCTCTCACCCGCGACCATCGTCCCTGCCCCATCGTTGCTGCCCCTCGCCTGCGGCTATCGTCCCCTCCCCTCGCCCGCAGTCATCGTCCTCGCCCCTCGCCCATACTGCATCTCTCTCTCCCCCTCTCTCTCTCTCACCCGCGGCCATCGTCCCCGCCCCATCGTCGCCGCCCCTCGCCCGCGGCCATCGTTGCCGCCATCTTTCTCTTTCTGTCTCTCTCCCTCTCTCGCCGCCATCGTCGTCGCCGCCTCTACGCACCCACGCCATCATTGCCGCCCCTCGCCCGCCTCCTTCTCTCTGTCTCTCTCCCTCTCTCGCCGCCAACGTCGCCGCCTCTGCTGCGCACTGCCGACGCCCCCCGCCACGCCGCCACCGCCCACTTCCTAGGTCCTCTCTCTCTCTCTCTATATATATAAATATATATATATATATTTACATGGTTTGGCGTTCATTTCTGTATTTAGTTTAGTTTATTCATTTAGTTTAGTTTAGTTTATTCATTTCTGTATAATTAATTTAGTTTATTCATATTAATTATTCATTTCTGTATTAATTATTCATTTCTGGTTTTTTATACTGTTATTTTATTTAGTTTAGTTCATTTCTGTATTTTTTTAGTGTATTATATAGATATAATATATACACGTGTGTGTGTTAATGTAATTTTAATTTAGTTTAGTTTATGTGTGTATTTGATTATGTGTATCCTTTTACTGTTCATTTCTATATCCTTTTAGTGTTTGGTTATGTAGATTTCTGTTATATAGATTATATAGATAGAAATGTTTTGCGTGCTGAATTTGTGGTTCGGGCATACATGAAGTACAGTTTTTACTTCAACAATTAAGTAACAATTTGCAGTTTGCTTTCACACGTGTGTGTTAATGTAATTTAGATGTGTGTTAATTTAATTTAGTGTAAATTCATTTAGTGTTAATTTACTTTTATTTAGTGTTAACTTCATTTAATTTAGTTTAGTTTATGTACATTTCATTATTTCTATCCTATTATTTTGTGTACTTTTCATAGTGTTTTATGTTTTGTGTACATTTAATATTTTAAAATTATTAATTTAGTGTATTATATAGATTTACTGTTTTATTTAGTTTAGTTTACTGTTTTATGTTTTAATTTAGTGTATTACACGTGTGTGTGTGTGTGTTAATGTATATTTGATTATGTGTGTTAATTTAGTTTAGTGTAAATTCATTTAGTGTTAATTTAATTTAATTTAGTGTAAATTAATTTAGTGTTAATTTAATTTAGTTTAGTTTATGTAAACAAATATGTGTGTTAATTTATGTACATTTCATTATTTCTATCCTATTATTTTGTGTATTTTTCATAGTGTTTTATGTTTAATTTAGTGTATTATATAGATATACACGTGTGTGTGTTAATTTACTGTTTTATGTTTTGTGTACATTTAATATTTTAAAATTATTAATTTAGTGTATTATATAGATTTAACTGTTTTATTTAGTTTAGTTTACTGTTTTATGTTTTAATTTAGTGTATTACACGTGTGTGTGTGTGTGTGTGTTAATGTATATTTGATTATGTGTGTTAATTTAGTTTAGTGTAAATTCATTTAGTGTTAATTTAATTTAGTTTAGTTTATGTAAACAAATATGTGTGTTAATTTATGTACATTTCATTATTTCTTTTTGCAACAGTAGCAGTAGTATTTGATATTTAATTTTTTTTTTTATACTTGATTGGCAACCATAGCACTAATTAGTTTGTATTGTTTGATATTTAACTTTTAATTTAATTTGTTTAGATTATAGAGTATTTTTTTTAATTCAATTTTTTTATTTTTTATTATACAACGTTATACAATAACTTTAATTTTTATTTTTATTCAAAATTTAATCTTAATATTATTTACGCTGTGCCTTTAGGCACGAGCATTCCCTAGTTCTTTTATATTACAAGTAGAATTTGCCGCCATTGTTGTCATGTTAAGAAAATAAGCACACAAAAAAAAAAAAAAAAAAGTAACGATAAAGACGTAAGAGTCAATAATCATGCACATATTGATATCCATGTTTGCTTATATAGCCTTTTCATAGGATTTCTAAGATATTATCACCCTCATGTCTCAAGAATTTTTCCCAACACAAGTATTTGTAACTTCCAATACTAACTTAGCAAGAAACCACAACTTATTCAAATTTAGAGTTGTACCTAAAAGTATAAAAAAAAAAAACAGCAACTACTCTTAAAGAAGATAATAATTAATAGCATGTACATAAAGGAAATAAAAAAAAAAATCAAACGAATCAGATTAGTTCCTTCATCATGAGATGCACTCAGCTCATGCTCCATGGATAGGGGCCCAAACACTCAACTAACTATGCCAATTGTCAACTGTATTCATTATCTTGTCTCTACTAGTCACACATAATCACAAAATGGCTATTGGTCATGTAAAACTAGAAATGGCTACTGGTCATTGGTCATGAAGAACAATAGTTTATGGCAACAAATCTATCATCCATACGAGGATAAATTAATGGAAGTCAATATATTTAACCCATTCAGACGATATATTTTCTTAGTCCAACATCATTTTTTTAAGATCTTAGGTATAACAACAAAGATTAATGGATCTTACTAAAACTTTGACTTGGAAGCACAAATTAAATTAGTATGAGATAGCATGGGATAAATATAATATTTACTTTTGTACCTTTTTTAAAAAAAAATATATTTGGTTACAACTTTTAAGTTCAAATACAAAAAATATAACCAGGATGCCCTCAATAATACTCCACTAAGGTTTGTATGACTATGGATTTAACAAAATGGTGATTTTGAATGGGTACTAGATGATTTTGGTTTGCTCAATAATTTGAAAATATGCACATATTTGTTATGAAATTATGAACTTACCCATGAAATTTTAGTAACAATAAATCGATGCCCTGCATTTCATTTAAGAAGTAAATTGATAGAAGGAGAAGAGGGGTTAGAGTTTCAAACAGAAAGAAGGGTACAAAAGGAGGGACGGTTTTTATAAATTATGTTCGTAAGTTGTAGAGCTTGGATTGATGACAAATGGTAAGTTTTCAATCTTCAATGTTGTGTTTCTTGTATTGGGTATTAATTGGGTACTGTAAGTTTGATTGTATATTGTTTATTTGGAATAACTTATTTGTATGAAGAATGGCTTTTACGCCTCACTTGACGTGCTCCTTTACAAAAAAGTCATTTTAGCTTAATGCAGAGATCAAGCATAAATTTACTATACCTTTTGTTCAAAAAAAAAAAAAAAGCAAGTATTGGTGGAAAGAATAAAACTTTTGGTTTTGTGGTTAAAAAAAAAAAAAAATAACTCTTATATCATATTAGGAAACTATTATCCCAAAAGCTTAAAATATTAAGATAAGGCTGAAGAATAATTTTATCAATATCTTATTTTCTTAGGGGTTTATTAATATTTCTCTCAGCTACCTCCTGATTGAAATCATTTTGCTACAAAATCAAACATATAAACTAATGCATGACAAATAAAGTCCAATCCTTTATTCAAAACAAGAAAGCAATAACATTCTTAAACGACATATAATAACATAAAATTCTCTAGTATGTGTGACTCTAAATTTTCACCCAAATTCTCAATCAATAGCGATTATAGTCTTATGAGCCATAGAAACAAGCACAATGATAACCATTATAGCCTTATATTTCCTAACTCGCTGCTACAGTTCCAATGGTCATCAATAGAATCAATTTTTCTGAGAACTCCCTCCTTTCTCGTTCCCTGGAAAAGATTGAACATGGTCTTAGATTGTTGTAGATTTAATTGGATGAATTCAAAACATTACATTTTGAAGTTACAAGAATATGATTATGATAACTACCTCTTTTATTCTTGGAAAGTAAACCTTGAAACCCACTCAAAGGACTGCTTAATTGGACAACAGCCTTTCGACTTCATTCTTTACGGCCTTCAACTGATTCATTCATATATAGTTCTGGAAGAATTGGGGGAGCAGCTCCCCAAAGTGAGACTACAAGGAAACAACGTCTAAGTCACATAAAAATCTGCGATGTCATAAGAATTATGTTTTTCAATATTTGAAATAATACCGTTTTCTAGTTGCTAGGAATTCCCTTTACTTTATGCAACTTATAGAATTAATATATAGTTATATATTTTTTTGGGCTATTAGCACCAAAAAGCCAAAACTTTTCAAGTTATGGCGATTTTATCCATTCCTTCTGATTTTGGCAATTAAGGCCGAATTTGTAAAGTTAGTAGCAATTTTATCCAAATTGAAAAACGGGCTACCCGGCCTGTTAATTTATTTTTTTATAATAAAATGTTAAATACATTTTTTTGAGTGTGTGAGTTTAATTTTTTGTTGCAGGAAGATCATCTAAATAAATCACCCTCACGGGCTGCCCGATCGTGGCCATACAATTTTGTTAAATACAACTTTATATAATAGTTTAACATTTTATTATAAAAAAAAAATATACCATTCAAATCTAATATATTTGTTGTGTGATTCTAAAAAGAAATGAACTGTTTTAACATTTATTTGTAATATAGCAAAAAAGTTTATATTTTTTTTTGTACCTTTTTAAGAGAGTATAATATTCTATTTTGTATTTCAAAAAATTCTTTTGAATGTATATGTGTGTATATTACTTCAGTTGCCTTCATGAAATAATTATTCATTATTGCTTATAAAATGACTTTGTTATCTATTGAATTTTTTTTTTTTGCATAAATTTATGTTTGGACTTTCTAAGTAGGATAATTTTTTTTTTTTTTGGGTTTTACTTGGACCACCATTGTAGTCAATGACAGTGGCAACTGTTTGTTTGAAGCTATTTAAAAAGAAAGTGAGGGTGATTTATTTAGCCGATCTTCCTACAACAAAAAAATTAAACTCGCACACTCAAAAAAATGTATTTAATATTTTATTATAAAAAATTATAAAAAAAATGAAATAATAGGCTGAATAGCCCTTTTTTCAATTTGGATAAAATTGCTACTAACTTTACAAATTCGGCCTTAATTGCCAAAATTAGAAGGATTGGATAAAATCATCAAAACTCGAAAAGTTTTGACTTTTTGGTGCTAATAGTCCTATTTGTTTTGGTTAGGCAAATCATATATGAATGTAAATATGAATGCATAAAGTAATCTGACTTATTACGTTTCAGAAACACCACAGGCTCTATTATTGAATATGAAAACATCTTGACGCTTATTTCAGCTATGGAATATTCTTCTAGTCCATCCTGTGGATTAATCAGAAACACCACAGGCACTTTAGAGAACACATGTCCTTTGAAGTACCAGAGACTTGTAATTGGTGTATCATAGCACACTATGTACCATGGCATCTTAGATTTTAAGCTCTCGAATTTCTTCCTCAGCTCGTGTCCATTTCAACACAAATGGAATCCAAACAATCTTATAATAATTTTCTATTTTTATTTCGTCATAAATTCTTAAGAGTGTTGAAATGTCTTCAGTGGACATATCTAGGTCTGAAATAAGTAGCAACAGTTTTTTCCTATAGAACCTCAATGTCAACCTGTTTGCACACAAAATAAAAAATATTAAGGTAGTCACTCAACAGAGGATAAGTTGTTTCCAAAATTAATTACATTAGTTGAAGTCTTAAAAACTCCAGTTAATACAAATATTGACTAAATATCTTTCAAAAGGAGATAAATTACGTGCACTTCATTTTTATAGAAATTACATGCCACAATACGTTAGTTTTATAGAAATTACATGGATTGATTTTCATTCTAAATTTTAGCAAAAAATATAATTGTGATGAGCAGCATGCAGATAACTACCATTCCAAAATTATTATTATGTCTATCACAAATAGATCATAATCATGGTTTTTTTTTTTTTTTTAGACAACGGATCTAAAAGCACTACAGAATGGTGCGAATTAATTGAATGCTGAAAGGAACGAGAACTCACCCATTGTCTATGATCAAATTGATTTGAATATAGCCAACTACTGCACTTAATTACAATTGCCCAATATACACCCATTGAGACAATATCTTCTTTGTTGTACTCTATGTCCGACAATAATGTTAATTCACAGACAATAACTATTGTGCCCATCTGCGAGTAGGCACAATAGTTACTACTTAAAAAAATGATGACTGTGGACTACATGTAGGAGATGTAGAGAATCTAAAGAATATAAAGTAGTTTAAATGGGTGCATGTGTGTACATTAAAGAGCAATTATCATAGCACATTTAGATGAAAGATAAAAATAATAATTTAGGTGGATCTAATTTGAGTTTGGATCACATCATGAAAGCAGCCATTTAAAAAACTTATTAAGTAAAATTTAAAGAATAATTTAACATTTAAAATTCTCTCACATGCAATTGTCTTTTGGACTCAAAGTATGAACAAAGTACAATGTCCATAGCTTGTGGTAAAATTTGATTTGATTTAATTATGGAAAAATATGGGTAGCAATGATTAAACATATTATTACTTGGTCAAAGAAGATTTGATAACATGTCAAAAATTGATTATGTACAGTTAAAGTTGGCGATAAAAGACCTAGGATTGTATGACACAGATAAAATGCATTTTTGCAGTTGTACGAATAACACTACTTTTAATTAAATTCATAGATATAGTACCAATATGTTTAGTGAAGGAAGAGGCATACAATTATGGGTGTGGAAATTAAATTGATAATTATTTACTGAACAAAAGGGAACATAACCATGTTTATTAAAGCAAAAAAAGTGTTTTTTTTTGCTTGCCCACATTCTTTAAAAAATTATATTTATGTATGAAAATATCATTTCTAAGAAAAGAATGCATGAATATGGACATTTGGTTGGAGAAATAAGAACAAAAGCAGTGTGTGGAGTACCAAGTTAGTTATTTTGGTGAGTGAACCTCTCCATGTATTGAGTTTAGATAATGCTGAATTAAACTCCAGCAGATTAGAGCTCTCTAACTCAACCCCCTTTTCAATTACATTCTTGTCTTGCATATATGTATGTATAGAAAGTCAGAATCTGGTTAAAATTAAAAATAAAAATAAAGAGAAAGTCTATGCATACACTATGTGAGATAATGTGTAAGATTTGAATCATTAAAAAAAAACTAAAGTGATTCACTTGATTGAAAATAGTTAAATAGAAACTAAAATGCATTAATTGTTAGACCATTAAAAAAATGTTATTCTGCATAAAATTTATCTTACAACTTTTAAATTATGTCACTTTTACTATGTTTAATTATTTTGACTCACGTAATGTTGCTTTATTAAGCATAGCTTCGCAATAAACTGAAAAATTAGAACTAATTGGGTCTAAAATAAAAATTGAGAGGGTGATAATGCTACCTCTCACCTCAAAGAAGTGAAAGCATAACAATTCACTAAAACATTAGTCCATATGTAAGCAGACATAAATTATCAACGTTATATGTGGATCTTACAAGTGAAACCCACCTACTTTGTTTTGGTAATTTGTAAAATGCTTACCAATAATATTGAATCAACAAAATGGGTGGTAGGCTTGATGATATGAGAAATGCGAACAGGAAGTGGTTGGCGAGGCAGCAGTGAATAATCACTTGAATGGATTTGCTGCACTTGGCTTTTGATATTCTCGTCGGTCAATGTGGGAAGGTTCAGATGAAGAAATCGAACCTCCTCACTGGAACTTGAAGTCACCAATGTCTTACTCTCAGCCCATTTGGAGGCTCAAGTAATGCAAGATTTTGATTGAAATCTCTGACCTTAGCCTATTTATTTGCACTCCTTTGAATAACTTGTTAGAAAAGATAAATACAATAAGAAGACTTTGCTGGTTGGGATCTGGCAGACGTACGTGTAAGATAAAGTCAAGGTCTTAATTTCGAATATTACAAATTTTATTATTACGAAGTCAATGTCTTTTAAATATTAGAAAAAATAGCTTGTGGGGACGTTTAGGATGAAACCAAAGTCTTTTCTTATTAATTTTTTGGGTGGTTGAAGCCAAGACAAAATAAATATATCTCTTTTGTATTACCACTTGTTGGGTCTGCACATGTGAACCATTATTAGTCTTCATCCAACATATATTAAATGATCTTGACTTCAATTGTCAGAAAAATAACTATAACTGAACCATCCATCCACACACCTATACAAAAAGATTCAGATTGAAACAGCAATTAATGAAGATAATCAAAATCAATTGAGTGAACATGAACGGTACGTAGCAACTTGGCTGTTTAAAAAGTTAAGCCGATCCAAACAGGCTCTAATTCACTAATAAGTTGTTGAATCGTTATTATTAAACTTTAATTTTAAGAGCACTTAATTAGCTTTATATATGATGTAACAAATAAGTTGTTTTCTTGCAGGAAATGGTCCCCAAGCTGCTAACTCACCAATTCTTAGAGCTGTTTTCACAAAATTAAAATATGCTGTCAATCAAAACCACCCTTCCAGTGGGTTTCATTCAATTCAAGGTTAATTGTGTGCCATGAGTAGAGAAGGTAGTTATCACAATCATTTAATTTCATTTAACTTGAAAAAGACTATAACCAACCAAAAAGACGATGTTCGATCTTTTGCATGCGGAAACAAATAAGGAGGGTGTTGGTGTTTTCCCTAATTAAATTTGATTCCATGGGTGACCGTTGAGTTGATGCTAGCAAGTTAATAATAAGAAGGCTTAATACATATTTTAGTTCCTGAACTAATAAAAAAAAATGTCTTTTAAGGATATCAACTAAATTGTGCTAACTATTCATTCTTGGACAAAATAATTTTATACACTTTTAGTCCCTGACTTAATCGACGTTAACTGAGACGTTAACTTTGTTGAGTTCTAACCTACTCAAGAAGGGGGGTGAATTGACACTTTTTAAAATTCTAAGAAAAACTTATGCACGTATATATATGAGAAAATAAATTTAATATAAACCAAAATTGTAGTTGAGAGTACGGGATCACTTAAATACTAGATGGATAATAAGATATCCGCTAGCTGTGTTAGTATGTGCTTTGATCCAATATACTCTTCAAATTACAACTTGGTGAAAACAAGTGATTTGAATGCACACAATAACAAGCTTTTAAACAAACCAAATGGAATATTGAATTAGTATAAAGAATAATCAATTTAAGCAAATCAGAATATAATCAAACAAGAATAAGTAAGAGTGAAAAGAAGAAGAACACAACGATTTATAGTGGTTCGGCCCTTATGGCTTACATCCACTACCTAAGGATTCTCTTCCTTAGGATTTTCAATCAAATCCACTATATGAAACTTTTCTTACAACCACCAAAGCCTTCACTTGGCTTCACCACCATCAAACTATTTCTGGAGTCTCACACTCACTAGTTTGAATTTTGTACGCTCTTTACAAGATATAAGAATAGTAGAGATTGCGAAATAGGGTTCTCTCAAAAATAATACAATGAAGCTTAGAGAACTTTCTTAGTTTTCTCTCAAGAATATAGAGGAAAAGAAAGACTTGGAGAGAATGAAAATCTTGGCCAATGATGTAGAAAATGATAAGGTTTCCAAAAGTTATTCCAAAGCTTTCAAGAGACCCTTTTATATAGTGCTAGAGAAGACTTTCCTTGATCAATCTCAGCCCTCCATGTGTCAAGTCTTCAAGCCAATCTGAGCCCTTCATTTGAATTCTTGATTTACCTTCCATAATCAGCTAACTTGATTGATCATCAAGATCTTTGACTTTTGTTGATCTCCAATCAGCCTTAAATGAGAAAATCAATTCCAATAATGCATGACTGATTTTAAGGATTAAATTATCATCAAAATCCTTCATAATTCTTGCAAAATCGTCCATAAATCAGAAATGATCAATTATGACTTCTAGTTGATCTTTAATCACCTTTAATTGTGCAATTGGCCCCTTATCTTCCATAACAAGTATAGTTAATTTGAAATTTGAATTTAAACCTCCAAATAGTGTAAAATCCATCCAAATATTCTCAAATAATGAAACAAATTTGTCCAACAATGAAGGTATCAATCATAACTTCAAAAGCCCTTAATTGATCAAATTTTCATACTAAAAATGTTGACAACAAGAAGAGAATCAATTTGTGTATATATGCAAGATATCCTTAGAATATTCTCCCATAATGAAGATATCAGTTAGCCATAATGAGTAGGATATTTGATTCCATGATTTGAGTCTCCATATCCTTTTAATGAGAGAAAATCAACAATAAAGGAAAATAATATCTATCAAGGTTTTGATTTTCAAATCTTAATTTCCTCCATTAATGATTAACAAAAAGGTTAAATCTTTAACTTCTCCATTTGAATGCAATTCAAAAAATTCTTCCATATTAGTAAAGGAGCTTCTAAGAACCTTTAAATTTACTCCATGATTCTCTTACCATATTTAGACCAACAAGATGATGTAGCCTTGATGAGTGTGCTCCACGTGGCTGTCATGTCATCAAAATGCCACGTTAACAATGCCATGTCGCCAAGATACATATATGGTAACTCCATATAGTGGACTACTCCAATCTCCTCAAAAACTTCCATATATATCTTTTGAACTTCCCATATATGAACAAGGATTCCATATATATAACTTCTAGACTTTTCATTCCAAGAACTTTCCATACATAACACAAATACTCAAATTTCTAGAAAGCTCTCTAAAAATTTGTTTCCATATATAATGAAATCTCTATATAAGAATAAGAAGTTTCCATATATAACTTGTGTCATGAAATCACTAAAGAATAGCTTTGTAAGCCTTATGAAGGATTCATGCTTTGTTAGTACATAAAATATAAATGCACATTCACATTCACACATGCCAATCATCAATCATCAAAATCTACTCTCAACAAACTTTGCCTCGTCACGCTGCCACGTCACTTCTCAACACTGCCATGTCACCACGACTTAATGTATTTTTTAGTCTCTAGACTAATAAAAAAAAATGGGTTTAAGGATATTAACTAAATTGTACTCACTATTAATCCCTGGACAAAATTTTTTTATACATTTTTAGTCCCTGGTTTAACTGACGTTAACTGAGACGTTAATTTTGCCTCGTTATGCTGTCACGTCACTATCATGTCACTCATAATATCCACGTCTGCTATCCATACTTTTATAAAAAAAAATAAATAAATAAGTAACCACTTATACACACACTAGCCATGGTTCCCGGCAGCCATGGGAAGCCCTTTTTCCCCCTTCTCCCTCTCTTCTCATTCTGGATCGCTCTTGCCTCTGCATCCGTCATCGATTTAGCCATTACCGGTCGCCTCATAACGACTAGGGGTCGAGGACCCTAAACCCAGCGGTCAAGGAATGGCTTGGGGTCGGGGATCAAGGTTCTGGGGTTCCCCGACCCCTAACAGCTGACGGTCATGGCGGCCAATCGCCCGACCGCTAGGTTCCTGGTCCTAGCCATGGCTGGGTCGAGGAACCCAACCTCCCCATGGTCATGGTTGGGGAGCCCAACTATGGAGACGTCATTTTTTTTTTTTTTTTTGTTTTTTGTTTTTTATAAAAATATGGACAATAGACGTGGATATTATGAGTGACGTGGCAGCGTGACAAGTCAAAGTTAACTTCTCAATTAATGTCGGTTAAGCCAGGGACAAAAAGTGTATAAATTTTTTTTGTCTAGGGATGAATAGTAAGCACAATTTAGTTGATATCCTTAAAACTATTTTTTTTATTAGTCTAGGGACTAAAAAATGCATTAAGCTGTGATGACATGGCAGTGCTGATGAGTGACGTGTCAATGACGTGCCAACGTGACAAGGCAAAGTTAACATCTCAATTAACGTCGGTTAAGTTATGGACTAAAAATGTATAAAATTATTTTGTCCAGGGATGAATAGTGAGCACAATTTAGTTGATATCGTTAAAGTCATTTTTTTATTAGTCCAGAGACTAAAATATGTATTAAGCCTAATAAGAAATTACAAGACTATATTGTGGTTTTGTTTTCCCTCTTTTCAATAACACTGTAATCTGTTAGGGTGGGTTTGATAGGGGTGGAAAATGAGGGTGTAATTCATTTTCTATCAAAATTTTAGGAAATTCCATCAAACAGTTTTTTTTTTTTTTTCTATGAAATTCGAATTCCATCTTAGTTCAAAAAGTGAAGATTTTCCTTGAAATCAAAGAATTGGAATTCTTAAGGAGTGGGGTGAGAATTGAAATTCTACCCCACTTTCCATCCTCCAATCAAACGCACCCTTATTAATTTTGCATTTAGGTGAAAATTTATAGCAACATATGCTATAAGAAAGTGCAAGACTATAACACTATAAAAAAAAATGAATTTTAGCGGAAACTCTCACTGGATTCTATGCTAGCTTTGGGGGTAGAAGTAGCGTCAATGGTAACTTAGTGTAACTTCACAGTAAAATAAGAGATACTTGATATAATTAAGTGACATGACTTGAAAGAATAGTTGGAGTTGTTACTCATGACCATTAATTCTAGAAGAAAATATCTCTTTAATTACATGCTTTCAACCTTTTTTTGTTTTTGTTTTTGTTTTATATTAATGGTATCCAAATAATACCTAGCTAGGTCCAGTCTATTCATATTTCTTCATGAATCTCTTATCCATTGGATATCTTGGCCTCGTCAATAACATATATAAGCAAGTCCTGTTAATTAGAAAGGAATGAGCCACACAATTAAGTTGCCATCATCAATAACCGTTATACAAATTTGGTATTAAATTCAAATTAAGGAATCAATTATTTTAACAAACATATATTAAATAGTAATTTAATTTGTTAAAATTTTTACAACAATTAATATCAAAATTAAAAATTAGTTCTGTTTTAAATTCTCTGTTAAATACTTACTTTTGTTTTATTCTCTATCTATCTATCTATTTAAATAATTAGGTAGGATATATAGGCTGGAACTGGATAGCAACATGCATCCTAAAATAAATGAATGAAAACAAAAAACCAACCATATTTGCCGACACCCACAGTTGCATGCATATGGACAGCTAGGCAGAGTACGTACTACTGATGTAGTTTTCTTTTGTCATACCATCTACTGACTGTCTTAACTCTAAAGTGGCAACCAATTGGGAGCAAGGCTTGTATGTATGGTACATTTGGTAGGTATTCTTATTATTATAAGAAAATATACATTAGTGAATAATACACACGAGACTTAGCAAAAATTTATCAAAAAGAGGCTGTTTTAATTAAAACTAATAATAATAATTACAGTGGGTGAATTAAAACTAATAATTCACCCATTGTGGTATGGAGACACCCTGCTAGCCAACCATGTTTGCCGACATTTGCATGTGGATTATTGATTGCATCCAATTTAAATTTAATCTATACGGATGATAATAAATAATCTAGTACTATACTGTTTGCGTCATCTCTTTCCTCTTGACACATCAAGTCATGATAGTATATAAATGAAGTGGGAGACTAAGCTATCCCTACGTTATTATTTTTGTATTCCCTATTCCCTAAAACGTGGAACTCAAGAAAAGTTACAATGTAATTTTGGTGTGAACAACTATATATCATGATGCACAATTCCCTATAGAATACAAAAATGGCATAATATAATAATAAAGCGTGCTAGGTTCTATTTATTTGATAAGTTTTAGTTTTTTGGTTGATATGTATCGTGTCGTTCTTGTATGTTCTTGTATTTTATAAGGAATTGTGTGTCCTGACACATACCGGTGATTTAGTTTTCAAACATTTTTGCAATGGCAATAAGGACATAATAAAAGTGTGGAACATTAAATTATCCAACAACCGATGGTTTGTAGTGGCAAACCCCTTGAGCTTCATGTTCACCCTTGAACAAAAAAGGCCTTTTTAAGCTCTCCTCCATACAAGGTTGCAATTGTGGGTGTTTTGGACCAAGAATGGCTTGTCTTAAGTTTGAATGTGCATATCCAATTAGATAGTGGTGTGTAGACCCAGTTTAAAAAAAAAAGTGCACAAGAGTATTTTATGCTCTATTGAGCATACCAACATTTCATATCAATTCAAAGTTGAAAGTACAAGTCATCTAATTAGACTTCACGAGTGGAATGATAGTACAAACAGTTTGGATAGCAGTGAGTATAAGTAGTACCATTGCAGCAATAGAAGTTGCTATTTTCACAGGAGTGTCGATGTAGTCATGTATCATGCCAGCTTTCCACTTATTCACAGGCTTGTCATAGAAATCATTTAACTGCTTACAGATAAGGAGGTATTCCAAGTTCATATTTGGTTGGATAAGATTTGAGCAGAGACCATTAATCATAGTTGCCACTTCATTGCTGTCACCCAACAAGGTAGTGATAATTCCCTTGTGAACTAGTACATCCACATCTTTATCAGTATTAACAAGAAAATCTAATACCTTCAAGTAATCGGTAATATAGGTTTCAGAAGGATAATGACCTTGCTCAAATGCAACTATATTTCTCAAATGAAACTCAGTTCTATTAGATACATCAAGGCGTGGCATTGTCAAGACACCCTTATCATATTGTAACTCAAGTAAGCATTTTTTTGTTTTATCGACCTTCAACCTCAATCCTGCCTCCACTAGCTCACTTGCAGTATATAAATGATCCAATATATTGCTTACTTCTGATCTTTTTTGTAATCTTTCGCTTGGTGGTAAGTAAAATATACTCAATAGATCAGTGAAATGTTGCAAACTCACACCGTCAGGTTGTAGTTTTTGTGGGTTGAGGTCCGCAAAGTAGTTGAAAGTAAGCTGAAGAAAGGGGGGTAAATCAGCAGTCACGAAATCGGCAGTAGCAAGGTTGAACAAGCCTTTAAGAACAAAGAATGGAAGCTGATTCTCAAGCAAGATCAAGTCGTGGGCAACATCATCTGCGAGCCACGGTTTTAAGAACAAAGGGTCTCTTTCTACGCAATTGTCCACATCATAATATCTAAGGAAAAGCTCAATTATGAAGCCAGCATCAATTAGAATCATTTTCAAAAAAACATCACTTTCAAGTGGAATGCTATTAGCATAACAATTTCGAATTTTTGGTTCCCACTCTTTGAGTTTGCTAATACAATACTGTGGTGTTAGCCCAGTCCCTTTAATAAGCTCTCTAACCACCCCCTTGGCCAATTACCAATTTGCCCCTCTCACTAACACACACTACAAACTCATTACCCATTTTGGTCTTTTACCTCTTTTTCTTTTCTTTTTCATTTTTCTTTTTACTCCATAATATACACTAAATTTTCTATAGTAAATACTCATTTATGAATTTCCCATTTTACCCTTACCTTTCACACACTCAATGAACAACTTCAAGCCCTTATTAGACTTTTCATAATTTATTCTTTTTTATTAAATAAAATATACAAATTTTTATGCTCATGAGCCCAATACCCATTTCATTGCCCCAACACAATGGCCCAAATATATATTCCTAGGCCTAAGGACTCAAATATTACCAGTCTTTTCTTATGCTCCGACATAGGAATGGAACCACAAGTATGCATACTACCCCCAATATCTGAAGCTTGACTTTTATTTGCCTTTTCAAACTTGTCCTTGAATTCCTCCAGCCTTCTTACAGAATTTCCTCCATTCTCTCATGAGAAAGCTCCTCAACTTAGAATGCCTCAATCCTCAAACTCCTTTGAATGATTTGAGAACGACCCATAGTCTCTATTTATAGGTTCCTTGAACCAATCATGATTAGCGATCAATTTTGTAAAATTTTTATTATAATTTCACCCTTATTTTGATCTTAAAATGGTTTAAATTGAATATTATTATGCATTTTGTGATTGCATGCAAGTTTAAAAATATTAATATAAAAATATATATAAAATATATAAAATATAAAAAAATATAAATATAATAGACAAAGAAGGCCCAAGCTCAAGCCCAAGACAAAGAAGGCCCAAGCCTAAGCTCAAGCCCAACACAAGGAAGGCCCAAGCCCAAGCTCAAGCCCAACACAAGGAAGACCCAAGCCCAACACAAAGAAAGCCCAAGTCCCACAAATTACTGACATCATTGCTTACATCATGGGTGACATCATTGCTTACATCATGGGTTTGACTGACATCATTGCTTACATCATGGGTTGGAGTGACATCATCGCTTACATCATTAATTAGATATTTTGTATTATTAAATTATATAATTGAATAGTTTCTATTACATTTTCTCTATAAATAGAGCACTTATGGTGCATTTGTAAGGATTGGATTTTCTTATAATGAAAGGATAGTTGTGATCTTTAGATTTATCTCTTAAATTTTTAACTTTAGTTTCTATATAGTTGTATTATGTTATTCATATTGTCTTTTTATTATATACCGCCTATATGGTCGGTTCAAAATAGTCTTTCAATTATTGTCTTTCAATTATATACCGCCTATATGGTCGGTTAAAAAATAGTCTTTCAATTATTGTCTTTCAATTATATACCGCCTATATGGTCGGTTAAAAAATAGTCTTTTAAATACTGTCTTTTAATTCCCGTCATTTAAATTCCTGCCAATTTATTTTAAAATGAAGATGAGTAGCTAAATCCATTCTTGGGTTAAGGCAAGGACAGTGTCCAACGCCAATGATTCCCAAAGAAAGTTGCGCTTAAAATATGTAATATTAATCTGATTCAATTTGAGCAGTGTGCGTATAGTGTATCTTTAAGTTTGGATTGGAGCATAAGCCTAACTTAGAATTTTCATGCCACGTATGGAGATTGCTAGATCTGGAAATGTTTTCATACCCAAGTCTAAATGATTAATCTATATCTATAAATTCTGTCTGTGGAATATAGTTCAATTTATGGTAATTGCTTAACTTAGAATTTCCATACCATGTATGGATATTGCTTAAACAAGAATTACCATTATCTTGAACTAAATTTACTAATAGAGCTGTAAAACTTAATTCAGATGAATATTGCTGATCTTTTCTATCAAATTGGGAATTAATCGGTTTTGGCACTGAAATTGTCTTGACTCAAGCTACTTAAATTCAGTATTAGGTTAGCTTTAATTATTGTCTTTAGATCATCTTAATTATCTCTTAAAATCAAATATTTTGTGATCTTTATTTTCATCCATAAATAATCTCTCTGTGAATCGACTCAGACTCACCGAAATATAAATTTAAAATTGTACTACACGCACACTCGCACACTAGCGAGTATAATCGCCCTACACTTGCTTTAATAAAAGGATTAACATATGATTTTTTGGTTGTAGTTTTGATAAATAAATGTACAGGGTAGTGTAGCAGTCAGTTTTTGGCGCCGTTGCCGGGGAGATTAAATTTGGTTAAATTTTGTTGTTGTTTTATAGTTTTTAAAAAAATAAAAAAATAATAATTAAAAAAATTATTTTCAAAAAAATATATATATAAAATATATATTTGAAAAGAAAAACTAAAAAATAATAAAATAATAAAAAATATAAATTAAAAAATAATTAAAAATTAAATAAAAATAATAATAAAAAAAATATTTAGATAACTTTTAGTTACTAAAAAGTGCAAGAGACTACGGTCATGTATGATTATTGAAACATTAATTGATTCATTAACATCATTATCTACCGTTGAATTGTCATTTTCATATTCTCTATGTCTCAGTATTTCAGCATGTCTGTGACTTCAAATACATTTGGTCATCCTGATCCTAGTGAGGGGAAGTTTTCTTTTAACTAGAGTCAGAGGGAGAATTCTTATATGTCGGGCTATGACCTAGATCTTTACACTGACTACCCCAATTCCTATGACCGTTGGAATTATTCTTGGAACAATGACTTTGTGTTCCAATCTCATGAACCTTTTCCTCCACCACCTCACCAATTTGAGTTAGAACAAGGGGTTAGATCTGATGCGTATCAACCTCAGGATGAAAAATTTTTATAGGACACCTTTCAGGAGTTTATGCAAGGTCAAATGAGTTTTAATGCACAAGTGGTCGAACATCAAGAACAAACCACTAGGGCCATAGGTGACATTTTAGAACAATTGATCGAATTTACACAGACCTTGAGCGTGAGTGAACCTGACGAGTTTCCAAACCAACCTAATCAAAATTTCGTAAGTCAATGTCTTAGGGAGGGATCGTCATTTAATACACCCATAAGTCAAGAGTCGGTCCAATCTACACCCATCCCTAGGAATGATGAGCCAATTAAGAGACTTGATGACCCTAGGATGGTACGAGCAATCATAGAAGAAAAAATGGGCCAAAATGATGTGAGAAAAGAAGAAGCCTGGGAGAAAGAAAAGGATAAAACCCAAGAACCCAAATGTGAAGATACCATGGGCTTAGTCAAACTTGAGCCTAAATTTATGTCTTTTGGGCTAATCTATATTATTGGGGATCAAATTAAACCAGACATGTGTGAGTTATTTTTGCGAATAAAACTAACACCCCTGGATGACATATTTTCAAAATATGTATGTGCATTTATGAGAAAAATTAATTTACATAATTTTAAAAATAACTTTAAAAGTGGTGTAATGAATGAGAGTTATTATATGATTAGGTGGGCAATCACTCATTTGATCCTTAATTGGAAGAAAAGAAAAAAATTCTAAAAAAAATTAAAAATATATAATAAAATAAAATTTGTTTTTTTTTAAAAAAATAAAATAAAAATATATATATATACAAAAAAATAAAATAAAATAAAATAAAGAAAAGAGGGAGACAGACTTAACGCTAATGGCAACCACTTTTCTCGGGCAGTGCAATCACATTACCCTATAAAGAAAAATGACACACTACCCTATAAAGGAAAAGAAACGTCAAGTGTCAAAAAAAGAAACGCCAAAAGTTGCAAAAGGAGACGTCGAACGTTGAAAAAAGAGATTCCAGACGTAACGTTACACTTGTGGCACGCCTCGAGCCAAGTGTGGTTGTTGGAATGGTGACTTTCACAGCCCTATAAGAGACCCCGTATTTGCATGAGGCAAGCCACACTTCTTCGAGCTCAGTCTTCTCTCCTTTGTGTTGTTCTCCGATCAGGTACTCTCGTTCCTTTTGTAAGATTCATAATTTTGTTTTACTTTTTTCTTACTGTAGTTATTTTTTTTAAAAAAAATGGATCTTCATCTCTCAAAAATTTGCAAGTACTATCCATCTCTCCCACAAAATGATTTGAAAAAGATTTATGCCACTAGATGTGAAAGACTTAGGATGTTGATGTATAAAAATATCCCTGAGGATATTCGCTGGTCGATTGAAGCAAAAGTTTGATTTTTGCGAAACTTCATCTAGTTTTAAGCACTTTCTAGGATTGGGAAAGAGTAGTTTTTCGAAAAAAAGAAGAGCAAAAAGATTAAATGGTTGTCACAAATGTGCTCGATGGAATTATAACACACGATGCAAATCTGTGGGGTTTACTTCCATAAATCGAGAAGATAAAAATTATTTTCATAAAGGATGGGCTGAGTAAGGAGTCTTTGGATGATATCTGATTGACTCTTGAGACGCATCCGTGTGGAATAGTGCAACGAGAAATTCTTGCTTTATGGACCCAGTTTAGAAGTGACCACTAACGCTATAGTCTTGGGAATCTGACTATAATTGACCCTGTTTGTCAATCTTTAAGAAAATTGGATGGGAAGCCTATCCCCACTTCATAGAAGGTGTTTAAGCCATTTCTGGATGTAAAACCAGAGGAAGAAGTGAGCCACAATCACAACTACTTGTATATACGCATGATTTTTGTTTATGTTTATTGTTGAATTTCTATGTAGTTACTTTTGATTGCCAAACTTCTTTAACCAGTTCTACTTTCAGGGCATATATAAAGAACTATTATAAATGGAAGGCCAGTCAATTCGTCGAATCAATACCATATGTGTACTATGTGGCTCTCAACTTGGGAGCGATATTTGTTACACACTTGCAGTAAGCGAACTTGGCTTAAAATTGGGAGAGAGAAAAATTAATTTGGTCTATGGAGGGGGAAGTCATGGATTGAATGGTTGTGTTTCACAGGCTTCACATCTTGGGCAATCATATGTGGTAGGTGTTATGCCAATCCCTTTGGCTGATCTACAGATTTCTGGGTATACACGAGGTCAACTTATAAGAACGACTTTTATGTCTGAGCGCATGGCTTGTAAGATTTATCAATCAGATGCCTTCATTGCTTTACCAGGAGGTTTTGGTACACTTGAAGAAATCTTTTGTATAATCTCCCGGGACAAAAGCAATCTCCATACCAAATCCATTGGACTTTTAAACGTTAACCATTTTTTTGATGGGTTGCTCTCTTTTCTTGATCAGGCTGTGGAACAAAAATTCATTTCTCTTTCAGCAAGAAAGATTCTCATTTCCGCATCTACCATTGAGGAACTGCTAGAGAAATTACAAGTTTATGTTCCACAAAATGATCCTTACGAGTCTCAGATAGACTAGTCTAAGGCAATTGGAAGCAAGCGCAAAAAAGGTCCGATTAATTTAGATTTATCCCTCTGAGGAGAGCAAGTCTATGATAACATGGCTGAGTAAGGAGTACTTTTCTGTACTCTTGAGACGCATCTGTTTATTTTGACTTGCAGGAATTTATTTTATGTTTTGTTTAAAAAATTATGGAATGTTGTTAGGCAAGTCTATGATAAGATGGCTGAGTAAGGAGTACTTTTTGTACTCTTGAGACACATTTCTTTATTATATGACTTGCATGAATTTTTCTTATTTCAGTTTGAAAAAAAAATAAAAAAAAATAAAAAAATGTATGTAGAATATTCTTATTTGTTTGTTGAAGATTGAGCAGTTCACAGTAAATTTACAGACTTGTGGAGTTACAGGTATTCCTAACAACCCTATTTTATTACTGTAATTCAAGTTGAGGGGAAGTAAGGTATATTTTGGTCCAGGTTTAACTGTGAATTTGCAATTGCATGCTTGTAGTTTTGTGTGAATTAAAAAAAAAATGTGTGTACTTTAAATAATGCTATCCCTAAAGCTTTGGAATTATACACTAATAGCTAGTTGAATTTGCAATATGATCCATGAATGCATTAATTTCTTATTTGAAAACGTATATGTATGGAATTAGAATAAGTGATTTGCATGCATCGGGTGTTCAATAATTGAAAATTGGTTTATCGGTCATAAAGTCAAAAGCAATGGTAATTAGCTGATTAGCACACTGCATGATCCCTCAACAGAAGTGGAGATTATTACCCGAGTGAGTGTTTGAGCCTAATAATCGTTAATTCTGAGTGAAATAACACTTACTCTCAATGCGCTTTATTGTTTATCTCATCTTTTCAATAGCTTCAAAACATCAATTTGCTTTAAATGTCTAGTATAATAGCGGATGAATTTAGCTGGTTTCAAACTCTGAATTAGTTGACTGAGTAACATCGTTTTGTAGAAGCATGATAGGGGGGTCAATTTCTTTAAATTTGGGCCTATTAACCTTTTTCTTTCTTTACATTAACCTCCCTTGTTAGCCCATTTGAGCTGTTCTTAGCACAATTTCTTTCCTTACCTTCATCTAACCTGTAATCATATGAAGTTTGTCTAATCTGGTGTGTTTCTAGGAATCAGTCTATCTCGGTGTTTTCATATAAAAAAGGAAAAAAAAAAAGAAAAAAAAGAAGAAAAAAAAAAGGGAAGTTCTCTTAGTTATTCAGCATAAGTGTTTCAAAATAAATGCTGAAAAAAAAACATTATATCCAGTTTGAGATTAGTGTCAAAAAAAAAAAAAAATCCCGACATGCCCTTTGCACATTTTACCCTTTTCTTTAACAACCAGTATTAACCTCATAGCCCCATTACAACCCGGTCTGGTCCCTCTTGATGCTATAAATCATGTGATCTCAAGATTCAAGTTTGGAGTAGGGAATTCTGTTTAAATTCAAAAGTTATTTATCTATGGCATTATTCCAGTCATGAAGCTATGTTAATTTCCCTGTTCTTTCATGAAAATAAGTTCTTTGTATTTGAGATGACATCGAGTTTGAACTTGTTTTACATTTACTCTTAAAACGGTGGCCCCCTTGTGTGTACACCCGAGGAATCGTTTTTTTTTTAGAGGGAAAATCCATAGTAAGTTTGAAGTCAAAATTTCGAGGGAATAAGGTAGAATGATGATCATCCTAATTGCCGTTCCTAAGATTGTATAACCTTTGACCGAAATCTGATTTAGAATATTCGACTGTATGACAGATAGCTTGTTATGTTCTATGTATTTCGGTTTCAAATTTGAAATTTTTATATTCATGTGATTATTGTGAATAAATCTGGCCAGTATAAAGTCTAATTGCTATGGGACTAGCAATGTTTAAGTTGGGGGTGTGATTAGCGATCAATTTTGTAAAATTTTTATTATAATTTCACCCTTATTTTGATTTTAAAATGGTTTAAATTGAATATTATTATGCATTTTGTGATTGCATGCAAGTTTAAAAATATTAATATAAAAATATATATAAAATATATAAAATATAAAAAAATATAAATATAATAGACAAAGAAGGCCCAAGCTCAAGCCCAAGACAAAGAAGGCCCAAGCCCAAGCTCAAGCCCAACACAAGGAAGGCCCAAGCCCAAGCTCAAGCCCAACACAAGGAAGGCCCAAGCCCAACACAAAGAAAGCCCAAGTCCCACAAATTGCTGACATCATTGCTTACATCATGGGTTTGAGTGACATCATTGCTTACATCATGGGTTAGAGTGACATCATCGCTTACATCATTAATTAGATATTTTGTATTATTAAATTATATAATTGAATAGTTTCTATTACATTTTCTCTATAAATAGAGCACTTAGGGTGCATTTGTAAGGATTGGATTTTCTTATAATGAAAGGATAGTTGTGATCTTTAGATTTCTCTCTTAAATTTTCAACTTTAGTTTCTATATAGTTGTATTATGTTATTCATATTGTCTTTTTATTATATACCGCCTATATGGTCGGTTCAAAATAGTCTTTCAATTATTGTCTTTCAATTATATACCGCCTATATGGTCGGTTAAAAAATAGTCTTTCAATTATTGTCTTTCAATTATATACCGCCTATATGGTCGGTTAAAAAATAGTCTTTTAAATACTGTCTTTTAATTCCCGTCATTTAAATTCCTGCTAATTTATTTTAAAATGAAGATGAGTAGCTAAATCCATTCTTAGGTTAAGGCAAGGACAATGTCCAACGCTAATGATTCCCAAAGAAAGCTGCGCTTAAAATATGTAATATTAATCTAATTCAATTTGAGCAATGTGCGTATAGTGTATCTTTAAGTTTGGATTGGAGCATAAGCCTAACTTAGAATTTTCATGCCACGTATGGAGATTGCTAGATTTGGAAATGTTTTCATACCCAAGCCTAAATGATTAATCTATATTTATAAATTCTGTCTATGGAATATAGTTCAATTTATGGTAATTGCTTAACTTAGAATTTCCATGCCATGTATGGATATTGCTTAAACAAGAATTACCATTATCTTGAACTAAATTTACTAACAGAGCTATAAAACTTAATTCAGATGAATATTGCTGATCTTTTCTATCAAATTGGGAATTAATCGGTTTTGGCACTGAAATTGTCTTGACCTAAGCTACTTAAATTCAGTATTAGGTTAGCTTTAATTATTGTTTTTAGATCATCTTAATTATCTCTTAAAATCAAATATTTTGTGATCTTTATTTTCATCCATAAATAATCTCTCTGTGAATCGACTCGGACTCACCGAAATATAAATTTAAAATTATACTACACGCACACTCGCACACTGGCGAGTATAATCGCCCTACACCTACTTTAATAAAAGGATTAACGTATGATGAATTTGGTTGTAGTTTTGATAAATAAATGTGCAGGGTAGTGTAGCAATCAAATCACATGGTGCCACTTGTCTCAAGATAAGCCATGGACTCCAGAGACTCAAAGTTATAATTGAATGGGTTTTCAAATCCAAAGTTAGAATGGATTTAATTTTTGAAATCCAAGCTAATACCCCAAACTTCTTCTAAATGACATTTTGTCGCTTATTTCAAGTTCTTATCGCTTATTTCAAGTTCTTAAACTTTGATATTTTACCACATAAACTCCTAATTTCATTCTTATTTCATTTGGATAATTCTCTAATTACAATTACACCCTTAAACATCAAATTAATTTTCATCGAGATACTTAAAATCCAAAATTAATAATTCAAAATTACTTGATAAGTACGATTTCATCCCAGCGCTCTCACATGACCCTTGTTTTATTCCTGAAACCATCTCAGGGTTGTTTTATATACAAAATTAGAGCCTCCTCGGGGTTTTGTCAATTTCTCGAAAGCCCCTTACCATCATTCAGTCTTTTTAGGCTATAACTTAGCTTAATCGGAAACTGTCTCTGACTTGATTTCGTTTAGCATCATAAATCTAGCCTCGAGACGCTCGTCAAAGGTATATCTTTGTCCTTAGGTATCTAAGCTCCAGGGCACTTCTTGCAGCTGATTCGGTCACTTGTTGCCATTTCAAGCATTTTTTTTGATATTTTAAACTCACTTAAAATACGTGGCAATTTCACGAAAATATGGGGTATTATATAACTGGATTTGAATAATGAAATGCAAGAGTCAGTGGATTCTTGGTAGGTGAGATTTCAGGTAGTGGAGCATGGCTAGTCTAAAACCTTGATGATGAGTGGTGAAACGGTAGTCTTGACTCAAAATAGAGTTCGAGTACCCAAAAAAGAAAGAGTTGCTTGATAGGTTGTATCAACTGCAAAAGGAATGATGAGGCGACCTAGTCAATAGAGGTTGTGACTACGATTCAGTGTGCCAAATAGACTTACAGAATCAGGTAAAGTTGTCGGTGGTCAACCCGATGAGGAGAACTCAGAAGCACCATGATAAATGGTGGATTGAGAGTGATAGTTGCAAGGAAATAAAGTTCATGGAAGATGATTGGAACCAAATATCATGATTTGATTCGAGATTTTTGGAGATAAATCGGTTTGGGATTCTTAAGGAATTTCTTGAAAGAATTGATTGAGGATTTAAGGATTTGTGATGCAATTTTAGAGTTTTAGGAGGAAATCCAGTGAGGATTTGGGTACTATAGGTGACATAAGTACCTACTTGCTCTAACTATCGGTATAGTTATGGATTATCGTCTTGAAGATTGTGTGAAAATATTTGACGATTGAGGAAGATAGATGATGGCAGATGTGCCAGGATGGCAGGTCGCAGTAGGAAAAGTTGTAGACCTAAATCGATTAGATATTTGAGATTTTTGATTTTGGAGAATGGAACTCTCGTATGGCTAGACGATTAGTCTAGGTAGCGTGGTGGGAAAATTAGAAGATGTATCGCTAAGTGATGTTAGTAAGTTATGGAAATAAGGAGCCTACTAAGATATGGTATAGGCACTTGCGGTAAGTGAAAAGCCATAAGAAAAATGGGAAATATTAGGATTTATTCTTGGAAGATTTATCGGGATTATTTCTTAATGATAAAATTGTCGATAATAGCTTGAGGTTATTAGATGCTTAGCTATAAGTGGCTTGATCGAGGACGTAAATTATCAGGCTTTGAAAGAGGTGATAATTAAGAGTTGATATCTTTACCTCGAATTTGATGAATTATAAAACAACTGCAAAAGGTTGGTATATTTCTATGATCTATGAGCGATTGAGGTTAAGATAAGGGAATGAGGCATTCCGAATACGACAATGGAGTCATGATTTGATGATTTGACCAATACACCAGCTGTATCAAAAGACACATTGGTGATTGTGTTTATTGAGGATATATTGGTGTACTCCTCGGATAGGGAGACACATGAGAAACATTGAGGATAATGTTAGGGAACATCACGATAGATGTTGAGATCGAGATTGGCTTGCTAAGTCATAAGCAAATCATGAAAGAAATTATGAGAGCATGAGGCTCTATGTTGGTGAACGTGAAATCAAAATTGATTGTCATAAGCACTATGAGGATCGAAAGTTTTGAAAGGTCAGATGTCCTAATAGATTTTGGGAGTCGAAAGTTCTGAAAAGGTTGGTAACCTGAGTAAGTGTAATTCTGAAAAGGATCGAGGATTCGTAAGATTTAAGATTTATAATGACAATAAGTATTAGAAGTGATGGGAGTCGGGACAATTACAACTCTCGGAGATTGGACAAGAAGGCTCTAGAATGATGATAACACCATGAGTGTGAGACTTGTTAACAGATTTGAGCCTAGGGACCAAGGCAGAAGGCTAGTAATGAGCTTGTGGCTAACGTGCCAGAGAAGCTTGTAGGCTGTCTTGCGGTATGGGTCTGGGACCCAGGGTCTAAGTTGCTTAGTGAACTGCCAAGGAGACAGTCATATGCCAAAGATCTTGTGATTAAGAGAGAATTATAGTCTATATAAATTTTTCTTGGGATATGTGATTACCTGTGAAGAGCTACAACAAGATAATTTGAAATAAGGTGTTAAGTTATGTTCTTCCCTAGTTATTTGATCAGTCAAGTGTTAATTTCGAGGATGAAATTTTGAGATTTAGAACGTATGACAAATTTCGAGGACGAAATTTTTGTAAGAAGGGGAGAATGTAAGAACCCATTTTTTCGTGAGGTTTCCACGTAATTTAAGCAAGTTTAGAATACCGAAAAATTGGCTTGATAGCAATTATAAGTACCGAATCTACTGGAGGGAATGTCTCGGAGTGAAATTGTCTAAGGAAAATGATATGGTTTCGATGGGTGTTCTGAGATAAGATTTATGGTATTGAAAGAAATCGGATCAGGAACGATCCTTTTCTGGTGTCCTTTCAGTGAGGAGCTGGTGCCATTGGGATCGACTTTGAGGGAGCTTCAAGGCGATGGCCTTAGTTTGTGCATCGGAGTCGTCAGCGACGGCCGGATCAGAGGAAGATGATCGACGCGTGGCTTGCACGCGCCATCCTTCATGAGTAGCCACGCGTAGGGCGCATGAGCAAGGGTAATTTCTGGATTTTTCTTCCACTATTTTTCTTAAATTATTTAGGGATTTATCATTTGAAACATTTGGGAAAAAGTTGATGAGATAATTATTTTTGAATTATCGAGATGAAAATTGGGAGAAAAATAGAGACAATTATGGAAAATTGAGGAAAATGGACTTTGATGCTTCTCTAATTAAATATGGTGTTTAGGGAGTGTCGTGGATTGAGGTTGAGTATAAATACGGGTGTTTGTGATTTAGCAAGTAAATCGAGGTTTTGAAAGAGGATCGAGGCAGTCCGAATACGTTTGAGGTGAGTGTTCTACCTGGAAACTTGATCTACTCAGGGTGTTTCTACCCTAAAAATTGGTGTTTGTACTACTTAAACGTGTTGAGATTTCATGCAAAATGGTCTTGTGCATGCAAACGGTAACTGGTGACGATTGGTTTTACGAGGGAGGTTTGTCCCTAAACATTTTATACTGGTGCATTACATTTTATAAAATGTTATTTATATGATGCATTGAAATGTGATATGTGGCATTGTCATGCATTTTGTGTTGTTCATATGGAATGTCAGCCTGGATGTTGTCTGGATAGTATAGCCATAATTCTTTAAGGGCATGACGGAATAGTAGGGGTATCTTATGCTGGTGAGTATTCCGGGATAGCCGCTTTGGTTTTCGTGCCAGGCCATTTGATCAGGGAAGTTGCACTAGGATGAGTAGGTGGTCCATATGAGATTTGAGTTGGGACAAGGTAGTGGTTCCTGGACGCTTAGAGTGGGAACGTAATCCCGACGTAAATGTGGTGAGCCGAGTTCCTGCGTTGATGTGACCCTCTTGGGCTGGGAGTTGGTAACGATTGTACCCAAGATGTTTGGGAGATGTGTTGACATTGCCCCTCTTAAGCTAGAACCGCATCGTGTCAATGTGTCGGAATGGCAGCATGACTTTTAGAGAGATTACTCTTTCCCCGTGGTAGGGTTAAACGCTATGGGATTCTCTTGGGCTAGGGCTTACCGGGTTGCATTGGTTTATTTCATATCTTGCATTCATTCATGAAAACGTATTTTTGAACTCTCAGTTAGATGATTCATCATCTAATATGGACTATGTCCCTGGAATATTCAAACATTTTAGGTAAAACAGCGGTGTGAAAAGAAAAGGGATCTCCAAGGAGTGACGATGATTAGTGGATAGTTTACTATGTGTCCTTTTCAATTATGTTGTTAATTTTGGTGACGTCATGTAAATGTTGGTTTGGCTTTATGATATGAATAAAGTGATTTCGTTTATGATTTATTGAGGTTTCGATCTAGCTTCCACATTTGAGGTGATTTACTTCTCTTAGTTTGTTAATGGTTCATAGTTGATATACTGAGAAGATGTAATAGGATCTTCAAGGAATGGTTTTATGTGTTGGGTTTTCACTGAAAAAAAAAATGTAACCCCAAAATCTTACGTTACCTAACGCCCTGGAAGGCGGGGTGTTACATCACGGATGAGATAAGCTCATGCCACCCCTTGACATCGAGATCGTAAAAGGAAAGCACATCGGGGTTCTAGGCACGAAGCTTGTTCCTTCTGCCTTTGAGCTCACCGAGACTAGCAGCAGTAGGGGGAAAGAAGCTCCGATTAAAGACATGGTAAACCTCAGCCTCGCCATGCCATAAAAGTCCAAGGCCAGATCGGGTACTGCTTTAGCCATGACCCCGAGCTCCATCTCATAGGGAGAGAGGTCGGATTAGCCACTACCGCGACCACGACCTCAACAACACCAACAACAATAGCAACGATCCCAACCGCGACAAGAGCAACGAGCTCTTGTTCCTCATGACCGGGGGTTAAGCCGAGCTCATGAGAAGAAGGTCGCAAGGGAGGCCCAGAACACTCCTGCTGCGGGATCAAAAAGAGGACCCCGATCATCAGTAGCAGTGGGAGCATGATAGAAATAAAAGGTCCAGAGTCTCGAGACTGAGGCTACTCTCCAGACGATGCCTAGAGCGACCTACTTCAATGCCCTCTTAGACGAGATGTCGACACTCATGGGCACATTCGCCAGACCTCTGGAGCATGAGGAGATAAAGGGAAAGACAGTCTATGACTACATAGCTCGCCAAAGCTTCTTGGTAAGCTCCGTCTTCATATCTTAGCTTCTTAGTTTTATCCTCGCAAGCTAATCCTTTGTATCTTGTAGACTTTCTTCACTGCCATGGAAGCCAAGAAGCTGCAGGTGGACTTTGGGGAGTGACTCCATGCAGCGACCATCTCCTTCAAGGGCGAGGTAGCTAAGCTCGAGAAGGAGAAGGAGTCTCACATCGCTGAACTCCTAGAAGCTTGGAGGACAATTGAGGGTCTCGACATGCAGCTGCAAGATGCGCGACAAAGAAATAAAAACCTCGATGAGGAGCTCCGCTAGGAGAAAAACATGTGGGAGTCTACTATCTCCAAGCTCACTAGCGAGCTAAATAAAATCAAGGAGGAGCTGCAAAAGGCCAAGGACGATCTAAGGCTGGCTGAAGCTCATGTTGAAAACTGCGAGCGGGTGGCGAAAACGACCATCAATGAGATTAAGATGGGTGTGGAAGCCCGGATAGTCCAAGCACGCGAAGAAGCCGTGTCCGACACCTACTAAGGGTTCCACTACACTTTGTGGTTGAACCATCTAGATATGAACTTCGCCTTCTTTGGTGAAGAGGCCGTGGAGGAGGTGAAGCGGTACGCTGCTAAAGCTACTAAGGATGCTGAGGCTTCCACTCCACTGAATCCGACTGAGGTCATCTTGCCAGCTGCCAATGTTGAGGCCGCGCTAGTTGATAACGGCGAGGTCCAGCCAACCAAAGTGATCGAGGTCCAGCCAACTGAAGCTGTCGCTCCTCCTAGCTAAGCTCCTATTTTGTTTTCTCTTTTTGCTTTGTAATAAAGGTATTTCATTAATGACATTCAAAAATTTCTTAACTCATGTCTCTTGCTTTAATTCTGCAATAAACTCAAGCCAATCAGACTCAAAGTTTAAATAAGACTTAATGAGATAAAACCAGTCTTCATAATAACTTGAGCCGATCTTCATGACTTGACTTTAACACGAGCTCCAAGAGGTTCCTGTATATCAGGATAAGCTCGAAAATATAACTTGGAAGAAGCTTTCAAGAATATAAATTGAAAATGGATCTTCTGAACATAAGTTGCAGATTAGCAAACCTGTGAAGTAGTTCATTAACGATAGACGTAATAATCAATAATCAATATGCGTCCGATAAGTCTCGAACAACCATACTTGGGAAAATTAAGGCAACCCTTAGTTGACACATTTTGATGGAATAATATTCGGATCATAGTGAAAACCTTGCTGAGATATATGTCCATATAGATCGCCTTGTGATCTCAGCTAACGTACCATGGCTGTAACGACCCGTTTATTTGAATTAATGTGAATTTGGGTGTAAGGAATTAATTAAAGAAAATTAAAATTTATCAAGTGAGCTTTCGTGATTATTCGAAATTATTTGAGCTCGTTATGAAATATTTGGGGATTTAAAGAGAAATAATAGTTTATGCTATTTTGAGGAAATGGGTAATTAATTATTTTAAGACATTATGGAAATAAGGAAAGATGGAAAGAAATTAATTTGGGTTAATTTCTGAAAGTTATTGGTGTTAAAATGAAATCTTGGAAACTGAAAATGCCTTAAAAATAAATTGATTGCGATGAGGAGCAAGGAGGGTTGTATGAGAGATGGTCGGGGGTGCCAAGGTGGAAGGCAAGGTCGCGGGATCAAACCCGCGACCAAGCAAAAAGCAAGCTGGGTTTATAAAACCCAGCAGGCACGCTCGAGGCCCCGTGGGGGCCCATGCGCGCGCGATCGCATGCCCTCGGTCAGGCGCGTGCGCGGCCACGTGGCTGGCATGCATGCGGCCGCGTGGCCACCCGTGCCACACAGGGCCCTTCATAGCCCTGCTGTGCACCCACATGGCTAGCTCCTCCAGCCACCCTCTTACTGTCAAAACTCAATTTTTTTTGTGCCCCACGTTGCTTTACACCTTCCCTACCCCGTTGGCCTATAAATAGGCTATGTCTTTGAGTGTAATGGGAGATTTTGGGGAAAGCTTGGGAGAATTTGAGGAAAATAAGGGAAATTCTATCTGTGTGAGTTTGGGCTATAACGTAAGAAACCTTGATTCGCAGTACAGGCTAAAGAAGAATATCTAAGGCAAGTTCTTCTTCCTTTTTGTTTCAATTAAGAGGCAAGATCTCAGTTTTCTTATTAATATGCAAGTTCAGTTTCTCCCTCTTCTCAAGTTCATGTTTGCAAGTTCTTCTCCTATTTTACAAGTTCAGTTCCTCTTTGCTTAAGTTATGTTTAAATTACAAGTTCTACCCTTTATCTCTTGTTATTGCAAGATCCTACCTCTTAATTTCCTAAATTGCAAGTTATTTTCCTATTTTACAAGTTATTTCCCCTTTTACTAGTAAATTATTTCATGGTCCTCATTTATACCTCTTGAGTCTCAAATAGGATTTTGTAGCACCCTATCTTTCCTTGGGAATGATGCTTTATTGTGGACATGCAAGGGTTTGATGTTGTCTTGCATGAATGTTGCTTTACTGTGCATATTGCTACGTTAATTGCATGTCAGCTATATATGAGAAGTTATTACTAACTTGCATGTTATGGTAATGCATAATGCATGTACATGAAAATAGTTTTTAAAAAATATGTAAAGGCCTCATGATGCGCGCTGTAATACCCAAGAAATTAGGATTACTTGAAAATAAGTGTTTTATGAGAAAAACAAAATTTCGAGGAAGATTGGTATATAAATAGCACAAAAAATTGACTGAATCAACTGTAGGGAGTGCCCTGGAGCCGAGATGCTAAAGGAAAATGATATGACCATGATGAGTATTTCGAGACAAGATTTATGGCATTGAAAGAAATGAGATCGAGAACAGTTTTCGGTACAGCTAAAATGCAGCTGCCAATTAGGCTACAATACCAAATTGTTATAGACAACTTTCGGGAAGTCAATAGAAGCTTGAGGGTTCAGTTTTTCGTAAGGAACAACCCTTCAGTGGTTTTAGGAAGAAATGAAAAGGTTGAGGGTCAAAACGAAGATTCGGCCCTAAGTGCAGTTTTCTGAAATTACCAGAGAGAGGTCAAAATGATGTTTTTTTAGAATCTTCGGGGGTCAAATGGATGTTTTAGGACCTAAGGGTCTTAAATACAATATTGGAAAGTGGAGGGGTTAAGTGAAATGGGCTAAAGTGATAATAGCCAAAACTTGGAGGGGGCAAAGTGCAAATATGCAAAAGTTGGGCCAATGGAATTCAACCAGTACATGGCCGGTGGCGATGGCCAATTTGGACCACGGGGATGACATGAGGGTTGGTTGAGGATGACTTTTGGTAAAGAGTTTGGCCGACAACAGCCACGAGGGTGGCCAAAAAATGAAGAAAAGGAACCAAAAGTGGTCGCGTGATTGAGTGCCTGTAAATCACTTTGTTTGTTAGATAAGGCTCGCTCAAGGCCAATTTAGGGGAGGTAGAGACTTCTAAGGGGTCAGGTAAGGAGGCCAAGGGCTGTTGGATGCTCGATTTCGCCTATAAATAGGCATCCATGAAGGCCAAAAATTGGAAGAGTTGGAGCTTCAAATTGAGGTTGATTTCGAACGAATTAGGGTTCCAAAATAAGGGGCTTTTGTTGCCCATAGCTTGAAGAGCAATTCTGGAAAGTTTGAAGAGTTTGGTTGAGGTTTGGTAGGGTTTCGAGCTTCGCCGAAGATGGGAGGTGGAAGCTTCGGCCGAGGCTTTAAGCCTCTAGTTGAAGGCCTTTCGACCATCCTTTGGAGCCCCAAGATGGTCCATGTGGCATTGAAAACCAGGAACACCGGCAAGGCCGTCACCAAAGAAGATGATCGGCACGTGCCAGTCACGCGCTGGTCATTCATGCGCGTCACTCGCCTTAAGCGCGTGTAGGTGCATGCGGGCGTGTGGGGCCTCCGAAAAATTTGGAAAAATTCTTGAAAAATAGAGAAAAGTATTTTATGGAGGTTCATGCAAAAAGTTTTGAGGTTTGCCTTCCCGATGTCTCAGTTTTAGCATCAAAGACTCTCGATTTGTGTGAAAATGTAACATCTGGGTAAGTTCAGTATTTTTCCTTTGAAGTTCGTATGATATTATGATATTATGATATTATGAATGGTATTTATTGGGATTTTTAGAAGGAAAAATGAGAGAAAATGAAGGAAAAATAAAATAAATGGAATATTGAGGATATTTTGTGATTAAATATCATTTTTATGATTGAGATGATCGAGATGATATGATTGGTGCAACTTTTGAGAGTTGGCATGACAATCCAGGTTGGGCATGCATATTGAGGCCATGCGCGTTTTTCGAGGTGTCTTAATCTTTGGGCAATTATATTTATGATATGATTATTATATATGCATGCTACTTATGAATGCAATATTCATTTTGTCATATTGCATGGAAAGTCGTGATAATTACATGGCACGATATTATTGTCACATTGATATTTGTGCATGGGAATGGGATGTCGCCCCCGGAGTGTAGCCGTAATTCCCCTAGAGCAATGATGGAATAACGTTAGGTTTATCCTGCAGAGGTTTGGTATTTGCTTAGGATTCCGTGCCAGGCTGGTGGGCTTGGGAAGTTACATTAAGGGCAAATGTTGATCATGTTATTACATCATGCATTCATATATATATATATATGTTTTTAGACTCTTACTAGAAGTTTCATCTTCTAATGGATTATGCCCCTAGAACGTTCAACGTTCTAGTTGAGACTTGCAGTTTAGGCAAGGAATAGGTTGAGATATGATGGCACGTGATGGCGTGGTTGATGGATTCAGCAGGAGGTCCCAAAAATTTGTCTATCCGGATACGTTTTAGCTTATGCTTTAATGAGTTGAGATATAACAATGTATTTATGTATTTCAGTATTGAGGATATGATGTTAATATATGGTATGGATTCTTATGATGATATAAAATGAATTGACTATGTACCATATCAGGTTTTGATTATCGCTTTCGCATATTGTGAATGATTTGTTGGGGGTTTTGTTTGGAATTCAGTACTTAAGGTTTAAGTTATGTACCGAGAAAGAAAGAAAAAAATAATTTATGTATAATTTGGGCCTCAACATAGTGACACGCTCGGTAAGAGAAAAATGGGGTGCTACACGCGCATCGAACTAGTCCGCAGGATATATCTGCAGAGAAACTATTGAGCTCAAAGTTGGACTTCAGTCCCAAGGTTTCGGACTTCGGTCCCATGTTTATAGTTCTAAAAAGTTCTGCATATGAGCATGGATGAATGTTTCATCATTTTATCATGTAAAAGTACCTTAAATGGCATTCATGTCTCTTTTGTTTCTTGATACCCATGACTCTTATGTTCGTTTTCTTCCAGTTATACTTGCTAGGCCTTGTGGCTCATGTTTTCTTGCATCATTCCAAGTAAGGGCATCATTCCATGGGGTAGTAGTGTGTATAGAGCCATCTCAATCAAAGGTCCCTGGGGGTATTTTGTGTTGTGTAATATTAAATTATGCTTATTTATTTTTTAGATTGTACCCTTGAGGGGATATAGTGGGTTTATGGACCCTGATGTGGTGTGCAATATTGAGTTGCTCTTGTTTATGTGAGCTTGAGGACACTATTGTGTTTGTCTATGAGCAAGAATGTATGAGTGTAGTTTTTGTTGTTAATATCAAGGAGGATGTGTAATGTTTTAATGGGTTTTAGCATTTATGTCATCTTTGTTGTGGGTCCCTGGCTAGAGGCGCCTACATTTGGTGGTATCAGAGCGAGGTTTGAGATGAGTCCCTATACACATAAGAATGTTGGGTAGAGTTAAGTGTATTTTTAGAAAATAGATGTGAGACCAAGAAAGAATTAGACTCTAAACATGTTAATTATACAGGAAAATGAGTGCACGTCGAGGAAGGTCATCGACTCGGAGCCTAGGCCGTGGCTAACCTGCACCCACACCTGCACCTGTGTCTGATACTTCGGGGGAGTCCAATGGAGGGCTGTGACGAAAGATGGATGAGGTGCATGAAGCTTTAGCAGGGATACCTAGGATGATTTAGATGCTTGCTGCCAATTAAGTGAGGAATGATCAGGGACACGAATAAGTACGGTAGGAGGCCAAGAATAATCGTGGTCAAGTCTCCAATCCATAGGTTCAAGGGATGGAAAGCAATGCGGGAGGCTAACTACTAAAGAATTTTATGGCACTTCGACCTCTTGAATTCTACTGAGGTATAGATGTCTTGGTAGCGGAAAATTGGATGTTGTCCATAGAGAAGCACCTTCGGACCATGGGGTGTAACGATGCACAATGGGTGCAATTTGCCACCTTCCTTTTGAGAGGGGATGTTGAAAGATGGTGGGAGACCGCTCGTCAGAGGTTCATAGGTAGGGAACCCTCTTGGGCCAATTTCAAGAAGCATTTGATGGACAATTTTTCCCTGATTAGATTCGAGAGAAGAAGACATACAAGTTTATTGACCTAGTGCAAGGAAGCAAGTCAGTGGCTCAGTGTGAGACTGAGTTCATTTCCTTAGCCAGATTTGCTCCAGAATTGGTGTCGACTGAAGCGAAGAAAGCTGCAAAATTCTAGAGGGGTCTATGAGCTGACATTCGACATGCATTAGCTAGAGCAAGGATTTTGGATTACTCGACTATGGTACAGAGAGCTTACGCCATTAAATGAGATAAGACTAAGCTAGGGAATAGACAAGGGATGCATAAAGGAATGAGCAATAAAAAGAAAAAGTGGGAAACACGTCCATCAAACGGGATGATAAAAGTTCCGTCATGTGGTAATTGTGGCAAAAGACCTAAGGAACGCTGTTGCTTCGGTAGTGGAGTTTGATATTTGTGCAGATAGGCAGGGCACATGCGAATAGAATGCCCTCGTAGTTAAGATAATACAATGGCTAACATAGAAGTGAAGTGCTTTCGATGTGGGCAGAAGGGTCACCTAGCAAATAATTGTTCACAACTGGCCCAGCCTCAGTACGAAGGATAAAGATTTAGAGGACAGGGATCCCAGCTTAACCAGAGGCCAGCAGCACTTAAGGCAGAAGGAGTAGTCCCATAGATGTCATGCCACAGTGCCCTACTGCTGCAGATAAACCCCGTATGCAAGGAAAGGTGTTCGCCCTGACGGCAGCAGATGCAGAGCAAGGGAACGAGATAATTTAAGGTATTCTCTCTTTATATGGTGTAGATGTGCGTGTGTTTTTTGATACCGGCTCTACGCATTCTTTTGTTACACCGCATGTGATATGTCATGTTCCCATCCCTAGAACTATTTTACCATATTACATGGTTGTGTCTACACTTTGGGATGTGGTGTTAGTAGGGTGTGAGATACTCCAGAATTGTGAGATTAAGGTGTATGATAAGAAATGTCCTGGCAACTTAGTGGTGTTGGGCATCAAGGACTTCAATCTTATTCTAGGTATGGATTGGTTATCCCAACACTATGCTAAGGTGGATTGTCGAAGAAAGGTGATTCATTTTGAGTTGCCCAGCAACCAGTTATTGTGTATAGGGGTATTAAGCGAATGAGTTCAATACTAATGGTCTCGATAATGAAGGCAGAAAGGTTGGTACGACTCGGTTGTGAGACATACCTTGCCTTTGTAACCACCGATGGGAACAATAAAGCAAATTTATCAAAGCGTCCGGTGGTTTGTGAGTTCCCTGACGTGTTCCCAGATGAATTACCAGGATTGCCACCTCAAAGAGAGGTGGAATTCTTTATTGACTTGGTGCTAGGCACCCAGCCCATTTCAAAAGCTCCCTACAGAATGGCCCCAAATGAATTGAAAGAGTTACAGACTCAGATGCAAGAGTTGATTGACAAGGGGTTCATTCGTCCTAGTGCATCGCCATGGGGTGCTCCGGTATTGTTTGTATGGAAAAAGGATGGATCTTTGAGACTATGCATCGATTATCGTCAGTTGAATCAAGTGACAGTAAAGAATAAATACCCATTGCCAAGTGTGGATAATTTGCTAGATCAACTTCAAGGGCAATTAGTATTCTCGAAAATTGACTTGAACTCTAGTTATCACCAAGTGCGCGTTAGAGGGGAAGATGTGTAGAAAACAACTTTTAGAACTCGCTACGGGCATTATGAGTTCGTGGTGATGCCATTTGGATTAACTAATGCCCTAACAATTTTCATGGATCTCATGAATCAGGTCTTTAAGGAATATCTAGACTGCTTCGTAATTGTCTTTATTGATGATATTTTGATTTATTTACCAAGTCTAGAGGAGCATGAGATCCATCTTAGACTAGTCTTACAGAGACTTAGGGAGAAACAATTATATGCCAAACTTAGCAAGTGTGACTTTTGGCAATAGTAAGTGGGATTTTTGGGCCATGCAGTCTCTGGAGAGGGTATTTTAGTTGACCCCGAAAAGATTAAGGCTGTAATGGATTGGCCAAGGCCTACAACAGCGACTGAAATTCGTAGTTTCCTTGGCTTGGCTGGCTATTACTGAAGATTTATAGAGGGCTTTGCCCATTTAGCTGCTCCCATGACTAAATTGACTCGAAAGGGGGTGAAGTTTGAGTGGGGTAAGGCGTATGAATCCAGCTTCCAAGAATTGAAGCAAAGATTGACTACCACTCTAGTGTTAGCTATCCCAAGGAGTGGGGAGAAATTTACCATATATAGTGATGCCTCACATTCAGGATTGGGATGTGTGATGATGCAGGATGGTTGTGTAATTGCCTATGCCTCTCGACAATTGAAAAAGATTGAAACGAATTACCCAATACAAGACTTGGAATTGGCGGTTGTGGTATTCACACTAAAAATTTGGAGGCACTACCTATGTGATGAGAAGGTGGAGATTTATATGAACCATAAAAGCTTAAAGTATCTTTTCTCCCAGAAGGAATTGAATATGAGGCAACGTCGGTGGGTAAAATTATTTAAGGACTATGATTGTGACATTTTATATCACCCAGAAAAGGCCAATGTAGTGGTTGATACTTTGAGTCGATGTGGAGCATCCATTGCGACTATGATGGTGCAAGAATGGTTATTATTGGAGCAACTAAATGGTTTATCTATCTCTCCATCCAAGGAAATACCAATTGTGTTTTGCAGTTATATGAAGGTGCAATCGGAATTGATTGAACGGATTCGGGTCCAACAGTCGACTGATGAGAAGCTAGCCAAAGTTTTAGTCAATAGGGAGAAATTCGAGGTTGTGCGATACAGCTAGAGGGGCAACGTACTATTACTATTTCAAGGTCAGATTTGTGTACCGGAGAACGAAGAATTGAGACAAGAAATTCTGACTGAAGCGCATAAAGTCTGTTATACAATTCACCCGGGCACGACAAAAATGTATCAAGATTTTCGACAACAATTTTGGTGGGATGGTATGAAGAAGGACGTGCCCAAGTTTGTCTCACAATGCTTGGTGTGCCAGCAAGTGAAGGAAAAAGATCAGATGCCCGTCGATTTGTTACACTCACTACCGATCCCAAATAGAAGTGGGATCACATTGCTATGGATTTTATCACAGGCTTGCCTAGAACTTCGAAAGGGTATGATGCAATATGGGTAATAGTAGACCGATTAACAAAGTCAGCCCATTTTTGCCAATTAAGAAGACATTTCCCTTAAACTGGTTGGCTAAGCTGTATATTGAAGAGGTAGTAAGGTTACATAGAATTCCAACTAGTATTGTCTCAAGCCGCGACCCCAGATTTACTTCTCGATTCTGGGGAGCCTTACATGAAGCTTTACGGACTCAACTAAAATTAAGTACTTCATTCCATCCTTAGACAAACGGGCAGACAGAACGGACTATCCGAACCTTGGAAGATATGTTAAGAACTTGTGTGCTAGATTTCCACGGAAGCTAGGATGATCATTTTCCATTAGTAGAATTCGCTTATAACAATAGTTTCCATTCTAGTATTGGGATGCCATCGTATGAGGCGCTCTATGGTCGACCGTGTAGATCACCCATTTGCAAGGAAGAAGCGGGAGACAGGACTTTACTCGGACCATAAGTAATTGAGCAGATCTCTGAGAAGATTCGACTCATTAGGGCTCGAATGAAGACAACCCAAGATAGGCAAAAAAGTTATGCTGATAGATAACGACATAACCTTGAGTTTGCTACCGGGGATCATGTATGGCTCAAGGTAATGCTTGTGAAGGGCATGTGGAGATTCGGGATCTCAGGAAAACTCAGCTCTTAGTATGTAGGACTATTCAAGATATTGGAGCGGATAGGATCATTAGCCTATCGGCTAGCCTTACCTCCACAATTAGCCAATATTCATAATGTATTTCATGTGTCCATGCTGCGAAAATACATGCCAGACCCTCAACATATTATTGATTATCATGTTCTTGGAGTCAAGGAAGAAGAGTTATATGACGAATTACTAGTAGCCATTCTGGAATGAAAAGAAAAAGTGTTGAGGAGTAGATCCAATCCATATATAAAGGTTCAATTCAATGGCAGTATTGTAATACCCGGTATTACATGGTATTGAAAATAAATAATTTTCGATTATTTGGAAGGGACCCCGGGTGGTCCGGGAAGCCTGAAAGTCAATTTTGAGAAATTAATTAATAAAAATTATCGAATTTGCGGCAGGGAGTGCCTCGGGACTTGGATGTTCAGGGAATGGGGCAAGAGATTGATGAGCGCCTCGAGACGAGGTTTCTGGCTCTGGTAGCAGTTAGACCGGGAATAATTTTCGGAATAAATTCTATATAAGCCTGAGTGGGTGCCCATACCGAATAGTCGTAGGGGACTTCTGGGAAGCTGAGGGGACCCTAGGAATGGTTTGGTTTTACAAGTAAGGTAACCCTAAAGCGCTTTCGGGTCGAATAGAGGTCCCATGCAGGCGCAGGGACGAAATTGATATTTTCGAGTAAACGCCGATAATTAATTTTGAGAAAATTAAGAATCTTAATGGCTTAAGAGTAATTAATTAGAACCTTGAGAGGGCCCAAGTGCTATTAGTAAAATCTTAAAGTGTAATTACTAATTTTTAAGTGGAATTAATAAGATTAAATAGGATTAATGTGTAATTTAATTTATTTATATACATATATATTTATGTGCGTGTGTGTATGGCTCTATGTGTGTGAGAAGCTTCTGGGAAGCTTCGTGTCTCTGTAAGTTTGAAATGGATGAGAAAGCAGAGAGCTGAGGAGAGTGAGAGATCATGGGAGAATGCTGGCCGAGGCATGGCGAGATCAAGAGAGAGAGATTACGCGCTCGAGAGAGAGAGCTCGTCTGAGAGAGAGAGAGAGCATGATGGCCAATCGGCCATGGTAGCAGCCGCCATGGCCAGCGATGAAGAAGTAGCTGTGTGGGAGGCGTCGACGATCGGTGGGTCGCGGCGAGCTATAGCAGAGGCGACCGGTGAGGTCGCGACTCACAATGGTGGTGGAAGGCGGCCAGGAGCTTCACCGATCGGCCATGGCAGCCGGCAGCCTCGAAGTTGCAGCAGTGCGCAGGGGGCCGCGGTGGCTCACGGCGGTGGCGTGGTTGCGAGAAGCAGCCGAGGGTGGCGAGTTAGCGGGTAGCAGCGGTGGCCAACGGAGGCTAGGCAGGAGTCGGCTGGTGCTGGTTCGCGCGGGAGCCGCCGAAGAAGAAGAAGACGCGCGCGTGGGAGAGCTAGAGAGAAGGAAGGAAAGAAAAAAAAAAGAAAAGAAAAGAAATAATGGGGAAATTGAAGGAAAAATGTTAAAAAATTCTTGAAAATTCTAGAAAAGTTCTGAAAATTATTTCGAGGATTGTGGAGCATACTGGAAGCTCGAGAATGGGATTTTGGGCATGAGGTGGTAGTTAATGAGGCAACGTCGGCGTGGGCGATTGGCCAATTTTTCCTTCCAGATTGGATGAGGTAATTAATTATTTCTTTTTGAATTATTTGCTTATGTGAGATGTTGTGGAATATCATAATTTGAAGAATTAGTTGGATTGAACCCTTGGGTGGGGTTTGTTGGGAGTGTTGTCGGGTGGTTTTGCGGTGTAAGCAAAAGTGAAAGCATTGGTTATTGTTTGATATTGTGGGATTTTGTCTGTTTGCCTCTAGGTTCGACCGGGAAGGCAGTGATCCTAGAGGAACTTGAGGTTCAGGCTAGAGTTCGTGCCGAGGCAGAGTTGAGACTTCGAGCCAAGTAAGGGATAGTCCCATGTAGAGGTGGCCTTGCAAGTTGGTAAATATGTTTGATAATATTTTTATGTAGCATTTGCATGTAGCTATTGTCACTTGTGTGATGCAAGATCTAGTGGACCTGTGGCCATACGGAGGACTAGTGTTGTGGAGGTTGATAGGTTGATGCCTCAAACCTTGGAGGGTTGTGAGGATGGATGGGCCTAGCCTTATTTGCATGCATTTAGCATACAAAAACATGGTTATTGTTGAGACTCGACAATACAACCTTAGGGTTTTACTTTATCAATCACAAACTATCAATGGACTGAATCGGAAGCATTCATACACAGAGCTGAAAAAGAAATAAAAATAGAAAACAAAATGAAAAGAGGCACAAGAGTTTTACCGTGGTTCACCTCAAACCGAGGCTACGTCCACGTTGAGCTCGAGAGAGAAGAGCTCACTGCACTATGAGATGAATAACCAGATTACACCCTCATAAGCCCTCGTAAACAAAACCCTCAATACAAATAATGGTTCGAAGAAAACAAAACTGCCAATGAATCACTTAATACAGATTAAAGGCAACCCTATCGAACCATGAAAGCTATACAAACATTTATAGAAAAGAAATCAAGAGCAAACCAGAAAGAAACCCTAGCCAAAGGAAAGAGCCTTCAACCCCAAAAGAACAACCCGAACCCTTTTCTAATTTACCTTTTCCTCTTTCGTATTTTCCAGCCTTACTCAATTCACATCTCGAGGCCTGATTAAAAAGGATGAAGAGTGGCTGAGATTGCACCTCATAAAGTGTAGATGGATGGATCATATCACATCATGCAAGCACAATTTATAATCCCAACAGAAAACGGCAGAGGGGCAGGAGAGAAGAAGATGATCGGGTAAAGGTGAGAAGGCATAATCAGGCGCCAGTGGAAGAGAGCTGATGGTTGCCACGTGCAGCCATCCAGCGGCTACCAAATGGTAGCACGCGGTTGCTGCACGTGTCCTTCCAATCAGCTAAGGACAACGACGCCGTTTGGAGCTTCACAGCCAACAATCTCCACCTTGAAGCACCAAACTAGAAAAGTGGAATCCGAACTTCATAACAAAGAGCAGCATGCTACAATCCTCTCTTTCATAGCTCTAGTTGATAAGATCAACCAATACCTACATGCAACAGGTCCAAGCAATGCTTGACCTTTGTTGCATTTAGCAACTTTGTACCCATATCTGCAGGGTTATTTTCTGTAGGCACTTTTAGTATAGATATAGTGCCATTAGCAACCAAGTCTCTAACATAATGATACCTGACATCCACGTGCTTGGTGCGTTCATGATAGACTGGATTTTTGGTCAAGTGAATTGCACTTTGACTATCTGAATATACCACAGCCTTACCTTGAAGCAGGTGGATTTCCTAGAGGATACCTTGAAGCCACACAGCCTCTTTAACAGCATCAGTCACTGCTACATACTCAGCCTCAGTGGAAGACAGAGCAACCAGAGGCTGCAGCTGTGATTTCCAGCTGATGCAATTTCCACCTAAGGTGAAATATAGAGCAGTAGTGGACTTATGGGTGTCTCTATCCCCTGCAAAGTCAGAATCTACATACCCAACAAGATCAAGAGAATTAAATCTTTTCTTGTAAATTAATCCAACATCAACTGATCCATGTATATATCTCAATAAATATTTAAGAGCATCCCAATGAGGTTTACCTGGGTTGGACATGAATCTGCTAAGGGTTGATATAGCATAGGCTAAATCAGGCCTTGTGCTAATCATAGCATACATGATGGTTCCAATTGCATTAGCATATGGAACACTTTCCATTTTAATGATTTCAGTGTTGGACGTAGGGCATTGAGATTTAGTTAAGACAAAATGTGCAGCTAATGGAACACTCACTGGCTTGCAATTTTGCATGCCAAACCTTTTTACAGATTTCATTAAATAGTTATTTTGATGAATCTTTAAGCTAAAATTTTCTCTATCCCTTTCTATTATCATTCCTAGAATTTTCTTAGCTGAACCTAAGTCTTTCATGTCAAAACTTGTGTTAAGCATCTGTTTTAATTCATTTATCTTAGACTTGGACTTGCTGATTAACAAAATGTCATCAACATATAACAATAGATAAATCGGGTCATTTGAGAGAATAAAATAGAAACAGTTATCATATTTACTCCTTACAAATCCAATCCCTAAGACAAAATTATCAAATTTTTTATACCATTGTCTTAGGGATTGTTTTAAGCCATAAAGGAATTTTTTTAGTAAACAAACATGCTCAGGTTTATTTGAGTCAATATATCCAGCAGGTTGTATCATATAAATTTTCTCCTCTAAATCTCCATGCAAAAAAATTGTTTTAACATCTAATTGTTCTAATTCAAGGTCAAATTGAACAACTACTGCTAGCATCATGCGAATGGTTTTGAATTTTACTACAGGAGAGAAAATTTTAGTGTAATCTATACCTTCTCTCTGAGTAAACCCTTTTACCACTAATCTTACTTTATACCTAATAGGGTAAGTGAGAGATATACCTTCCTTTAACTTATACAACCATTTACACTGAATTAACTTCTGTTTCTGAGGTCTAGGCACCAATTCCTAGGTGCCATTAATTTTAAGTGAGGCCATTTCCTCATCCATGGCCTGCTGCCACTTTACATTTTCCTTAGAGTTGACAGCCTCCTCATATGTGGAAGGCTCACTGCCCCTTAATTCCAGACCTGCTACAAGGGCACAAAACACTAGGTCCGAATAGGCATACCTTGCAGGGGGTCTTGAAACCCTCCTGCTCCTATCTCGAGCTAGATGATAATCATTGAGATCTTGGGTAGAGCTGTGATGCTGTAAAACCCCGTTTCAGCATAAGGCTGCCATGTCAATTAAGTGAGATTTAAATACTGAAAATTGGCTTAATAATGTAAATAAGTCACCAAATCAATCGAAGGGAGTTCCACGAGACTTAGATATCAAAGAAAAATAGGATGGTGCTAATGAGTGATTCAAGAAATGATTTTTAGCATCGAAAGAAACTAGATCGGGAACAGTTTTCGGTACAACAAAAATATAGCTAGGAGCAAGGCCGAAAAACTAAATAATCGCAGGGGGCTTCTGAGAAGTCAACGGAATGCTGATGAGGGTCATATTTGACATATAGGTTAGCCCTTAAATGGTTTTTGTAAGAAACAATCGGATTTATGGCTAAAACAAAAATTTGGGCCAAAGTGTAATTTCTTAAAGTTTACCGAATTGGCCGGAGGGAGGTCAAAACAGCGATTTCTTGGGATCCTCAAAAGAGGAAGTATGAGTTTTAAAACATGAGGGTCCTAATGGTAACAAAAGAAAGTTCAGGGGTTGATGAGAAAGGCCTAAGTGCAATAACTCAAAGTTAAAGGGGTAAAATCATAATTTTGCAAAGCTTCAAACTGTCATGGCCGATAACCATTCCCGACCGCCGATAAGGGGGTTTCCGACCATGGGGAGTCCAAGGGAATGGTCGGGGAAGCTCATAGGCCGAAGCTTGGTCAGCAGTGAGCATCGAGGCGGTCGAATTTTCGAAAAATCCGACTGTGTCTTAGTCGGATTGTCGCAGCAATGCCGCGACCTATAAACGGCCGATCGAGGCCATTTTTCGATGCATTTGGGTCAACCAAGAGGTGGTTTGGAAGCTTGAGGCCTCGGGTTGAGTAGCCATGATCGATTGGAGGTCCAATTTTGGCTATAAATAGCCGGGTATTGCGTTAGGGTTTCGACCAAGAGTTTGCATCTTTGAGCTTCAAATTGAAACTTTAAACGAACAAATTAGAGGCTACAATCATAGCGCTTTTGAAGCCCATGACTTGTAGAAGTGTTCTGGAGAGTTTCATGCATTTTCGTTAAGGTTTGAGGGGGTAATTGAGCTTGGCCGGAGTTAGGTGGCGGTAGTGTTGGCCGAGGCTTTGGCCGGCCAATCGAAAACCTTTCAGCCGACCTTTGGAAGATCAAGAGGTTCCATCGGGATCGACTTCACGTGGGCTATCCAGTGATGTGATCGGGGACAAAATCCGGTGACCGGCCGGCGAAGTGCTCGCCGGAGAAGACAAGGCGCGTGCATCACACGTGTTGGCTTCACGCACGAGCCCGTGGAAGATCTTTGGGAGGCGCGTGTGGGCACGTGTAAGCTTGGAAAAATTTGCAAAAAAATTCCTAAAATCCTGAAAAATCGAGATCTTGAACTTGGTGCAATTATTTTTGGATTTGGAGTTTCTAGTGTCTCAGTTTTAGCATGAAAGAGACTCGTTTTGTGTGAAAACGAAGCATCGAGGTAAGGTCAGTAATTTTCCTTGGAAGATATTTGATTATTATAAATTTTGGTGAAATGAGATTTGAGGAAATTATTAAGGAAGTATTTATTTGGAATTTATTAAGGAAGAAATAGGAAAATAAGAGAAAATAGGAAAATATGAAGGAATTTGAGGAAAAATAGGATTTGATGCTTATTGAAATGAATATGATGTCTAGGGTGCCTTGCGGCTTGAGGTGAAGTAGCTTGTGCGAAGTTTGAGGTTGGCACACTAATTGAGGTATTGCTCTCTTTTCGAGGAAAGTTGAGTTACGTCAAAGGTGAGAGTTTAACCCCAAAACTTGATTTTTTCATGCAAATGATTTGATGTGTGAGAGTTCTCCACCAAAAAAACTTGTTTTATGGCATGAAAATGGTTTACTGTGAGAAGTTCTATCTGCATAAAACTTGATTTGTTGCATGTGAAAATGTCTATTACAAACTTGATTTGATTTCACGGAAAATGTTTTGTTGCATGTGAATGATTTTGACATGAGATGATGGTTTTAAAAATGGCGGTTTGTCCCTAAATGTTTTACGCATGTGCATTGATTTTAAGCGATAAGTTATGATTCATGAAATGATGTTTAAGTGATGCATGATTTATGATGTTGGCATTGGCATGTTTTGTGATGGTTATGTGGGATGTGTGCCGTCAACCTATGTGAGGTACTTGATTGATAGTACTTGGGAAGCGTGCCAAGGGAAAATACCCACTGGGAGGGGGCTGAGACCGGACTTCACCCCAATGGGACCAGTGACGGGGCTGCGAGTGGACACCACCCCAGACCGGCTCAAAGTGGTAGGGCTGAGACCGGACTTCACCCCGAGACTATTGAGCAGTAGTATTGTTTCCGAGGTTGACGTTGATTCCAGGTTAGTACTGATCATCTTGTGGCCAGGGTTGTGACGAGATCAAAATTCTTTTGGGTGTGAGCGTAATGCCTAGCATGATAGGGGGTGATACCTAGGTTCATGGATGAGGTTGTCCCCCTTAAGCTGGTACTTGATTGATAGTACTCGGGATGCGGGCCAAGGGAAAATACCCACTGGGAGGGGGCTGAGACCGGACTTCACCCCAATGGGACTAGTGGCGGGGCTGCGAGTGGACACCACCCCGGACCGGCTTAAAGTGGCGGGGCTGAGACCGGACTTCACCCCAGGACTATTGAGCGGTAGTATTATTTCCGAGGTTGACGTTGATTCCAGGTTAGTACTGATTATCTTGTGGCCACGATTGTGTTGGGATCCGAATGCTTTTGAGTGTGAGTGTAATGCCTAGACATGATGTGGGGGTGATACCCAGGTTCATGTGTGAGGTTATCCCTCCTAAGTAGGATCGCGTTGTGCCAATGTGTTGATGTGGATATGTTGCCTTTAGAGAGATTGCATTTTCTCCGATTTGGGTTAAGTGCTATGTGGGATTCTCTTGGGCTGAGGTATGTCGGGTAATGTCGGATGAGTTTATGTTGAATGAATGTTAAAGGATATGTCGATGATTATTATGTTGTATATATTCATGAAAATGTTTTTGAGCTCTCACTTAGATGATTCAACATCTAATTTGGACTATGTCCCTGGAATATTCAAACGTTCCAGGTGAAAGTAGTGATGCTAAAGGAAAAGGGGTTATTGAGATGTAGCTGTTGATTTTGTTAGTAATCATTAACATGTATTTTGTTTATGCTCGAGGTATTAGTAGATGTTATTGAGAGATGAGACTTGATGTATTTTGCTTTGAAGATGTGATGTCAAATGATGGTTCAAATTCTACGGTATGAATAAAGTGAATTCGGTATGTATTTCAAGGTTTTGATTCTGCTTCCGCTGATGTGATGATGTTGTTAGTCTTTGCTTATTCTTAAGTTAATATGCTAAGAAAATGGCTCGAGATTGTCGAGATTTGATGATGTTGAGTATATGTTGAGGAAAAAAAAATGTATACCCGAGATTCCGAGCAAATAACGCCCGCTTCAGGAAAGTGGGGCGTTACAGATGCTCCACCTCAATCTCAGGTTCTCTTTCTTGTTGCTCTTGATCATCATCATGATCAGAGGCTTGATTTTTATGAGGGTTTGGAACTTCTTCTAGGTTGGATTCTGTTGGAGCAGCAGGAAGGGAGCCTTCAGCTTGCTCCACCTCAATTTGAGATCCTCCTAGAATGACAAAATCATCTTGACTACCATTAATGTTGGTTTCTTCAGAGTTTACAATTTTACAAGGGAAAAGTGCTTCATTAAATATGACATCTCTGCTAATAATAATTTTTATCCCACCAGATTGTCTTTCCCATAATCTAAAGCCTTTGGTCCCTTCTTGGTAACCAACAAACACACACTTAGTGGACCTAGCATCTAACTTACCTTCTGATTTGTGAGCATATGCTTCACAACCAAACACTCTAAGGTAATCTAGATTTAATTTCCTATTGCTCCATATTTCTTCAGGGCATTTTAGATTTAGAGCAGTGGAAGGACTTCTATTTACTAAATAGGCTGCAGTAGACAAGGCCTCCCCCCAAAAAGATTTTGGCATATTAGAGGTGAATAAGAGGCATCTAACTTTTTCAAGAAGAGTTCGGTTCATCCTCTCAGCTACCCCATTTTGTTGGGGTGTATACCTCACAGTCCTATGTCTAAGTATACCTTGGGTGTTGCAGAATTCATCAAACTCTTTGTTACAGAATTCTAGACCATTGTCTGTCCTTAAGATTTTAATCTTTCTATCTATTTAATTTTCAATTAAGTTCTTCCAAGTCTTAAACTTCTCTAGAGTCTGGTCTTTAGATTTTAAAAGAGAAACCCAAACCTTCCTAGTGAAATCATCAATAATAGAAAGAAAGTATCTGTTACCACCATGAGTAGGGACCTAAGAAGGCCCCCATAAATCAGCATGTATATATTCTGGGCATACCTTCGCCAGGTGGGTTCCCTTATGGAAACCCAGCCTGTGTTGTTTGCCTAGAACACATGGCTCACAGAAGTCGAGGGACCCCACTGGCATTGAACCAAGGTAGCCTTGGTTAGACAGTGCCTTAAGACCTTTTAGGCTCATATGGCCAAGTCTCAAGTGCCATAATTCTATCTTATCAGATTTGACTATGCATGCAGAATTAATATTATCAGAAGGGGAATAACAGCCATTCAACACATATAATCCATTTTTCTTGGCACCAGTTAGAATTAGATCATCTCCCTTAAACACAAGTATGGATCCATTTTTTGCCTTATAAGAGAACCCTAGTTCATCTAATGTGCCAAGGGATATCAAATTCCTTTTTAGATCAGGAACATATCTTACATCAGTTAATGTTCTAATTTTGTTGTCATGCAATTTGAGAGATATGTTTCCTATACCTCTAACCCTACAGGATTGGTTATTACCCATAAACGCTGTCCCTGATTCTCTTTTATCAAATTTTTGAAACCAATCAATGTTAGGGCACATTTGGAAAGAACATCCGGAATCCATGATCCATTCATTATCAATAGAAAAAATTGAAACAGTAAGTACCTCAGCTAAGCAATTTGAATTGTTAGAATTAGCATTTGTATTTCCCCCTTGCTTTTGTTTCTTAATAAAGTCATAGCAGTATTTCTTGATGTGTCCCTCTTTCCCACAGTGATAGCATTTCCATTTTTGCTTACCCCTTTTGTCTTTCTTCTTACCCTTTTGCCCTGACCCAATGGTTTGATCATTATTACTTGTAAAGTGTTTTTTCTCATTCTTACTCTTTACAAATAGGTTATTTCCAGATTTCTTAGAGTTCCCAGTTCTAGTTCTCTAGCCTTAATGCCTGAAATAACAAGGTCTAAACTAGGTACTATGCCAGTATATCTCAATGCATGTTTAACAACATCATAATCATCAAGCAGAGCATTTAGCAAAATCATAGCTTCACTCGAGTCACCTAATGCTTGATCAGTACCTCTAAGTAGCAATGCAAGTCTAGTGAATTCATCTATATTCTCATCCAATGTCTTAGATATACTCATTTTATAATTAAACAGCATGCCTTTTAGATATACTAAGTTAGGTGCAGTAATGACAGAAAATAAAGCATTTAGTTTATTCCAGAGATTTAAGGGAGTAGTCATACCATCCACTTTGCGAATCACACTGTCACCTAGATGGAGGAAAATCAGATTGAAGGCTTCCTCTCTGATTTCCTCTGTCCTTGCAAGCTGGTCTACGGACCATTTGTGATCGTCTGTCTCAAGTGCTATAAGCACTTTATGATGAGAGAGCAATACTCTCATCTTTTTCTTCCAGCTTTCGAAGTCTCCTTTTCCATCAAATATACCGATTTCAAATCGGGTAGAATTCATCTTCGTATTGCATGAAGGTAACCTAAAGGGCTCTACACACTGAAAGGAATCAATACAGCAAACACCCACTAACATGGACTCTCTCAGAGAACCCTAGGTTTTTGAAAAAACGATTGACCTTATAGAAAACCCTAGGAGTCGAACTTAACACGGCTCTAATACCACTGTTGAGACTCGACAATAAAACCTTAGGGTTTTACTTTATCAATCACAAACTATCGATGGACTGAATCGGAAACATTCATACACAGAGCTGAAAAAGAAATAAAAACAGAAAACAAAATGAAAAGAGGCACAAGAGTTTTACCGTGGTTCACCTCAAACCGAAGCTGCGTCCACGTTGAGCTCGAGAGAGAAGAGCTCACTATACTATGAGATGAATAACCAGATTACACCCCCATAAGCCCTCGCAAACAAAACCCTCAATACAAATAATGGTTCGAAGAAAACAAAACTGCCAATGAATCACTTAATGCAGATTAAAGGCAACCCTATCGAACCATGAAAGCTGTACAAACATTTACAGAAAAGAAATCGGGAGCAAACCAGAAAGAAACCCTAGCCAAAGGCGAGAGCCTTCAACCCCAAAAGAACAACCTGAACCCTTTTCTGATTTACCTTTTCCTCTTTTGTATTTTCCAGCCTTACTCGGTTCACATCTCGAGGCCTGATTAAAAGGGATGAAGAGTGGTTGAGATTGCACCTCATAAAGTGTAGATGGATGGATCAGATCACATCGTGCAAGCACGATTTATAATCCCAACAGAAAACGGCAGAGGAGCAAGAGAGCAGCAGATGATCGGGCAAAGGCGAGAGGGCATAATCAGGCGCCAGCTGAAGAGAGCTGATGGTTGCCACGTGCAGCCATCCAACAGCTGCCAAATGGCAGCACGCGGTTGCTGCACATGTCCTTCCAATCATCTAAGGACAACGATGTCGTTTGGAGCATCACAACCAATAGTTATATTCATATTTACATGCATTGCACCCTTACTGAGTCTTTATGACTCATGAGGTTTTACCTCATGTTGTAGATGATGCAAGACCAAATTCAAGCAGGGATGGCACCAGGAGGCTATTGTGGTAACTAGTAGTGTTGCCAGAGTTGTGCATTTTGTTATCCCTTGTATGTAACCATGTGGTGTTATGTATGTATACCCTTATGAGTAAATGTATGTGTTATTGAGCGTTAGATGTATCTGGTTGTTGTAATCACCATGGTGTGATAGGTGATTGTGAGATGTTTTGATGTATATGTGGTTTTAGTTGTTGAAGCCAAGTTCGGATCGAGTAAAGATCAGCGAGGTATGTTCTCATAAATCCCCAATACTCAGCGAAATGATTATTATGCTAGCTTTGTGCCTGGGTCACCTTTGGCTTGCTATGAGGCGAGCTGAAGAAAGGTGAAGCTCACTCGGGTTTCGGGTCTCGGTTCGCTGAGTTTTCTTGTTTAAGTTGGGACTGATTCCTGAGTGGAGCGAAGAGAAGGACGAAGCCTAGTTCTCATCTAGGGCATTTCCTGTTGAAACATAGTCCAACCCTTCAGTTGTGGTTCGTTGGGTGAGTAATCCAATCGATTATTTACTGGTGGCGCCCGTAAGTGGGAGCTGGTCGTTACAAGTATCATAGTCCAGAAAAAGCTACATGGGAGCTAGAGGAAGAAATAAAGCATTCATTCCCTCAATTATTTGATTGACCAATTACAAATTTGGATGGCCAAATTCTTTTTAAGGGGGAGAGGATTTGTAACGACCCGTTTATTTGAATTAATATGAATTTGGGTGTAAGGATTTAATTAAAGAAAATTAAAATTTATCAAGTGTGCTTTGGTGATTATTCGAAATTATTTGAGATCGTTGTAACGCCCCGCTCCCACTTACGGGTGTTACTCGTGAACAATTACCCGAATTGTCCACCTGCCCGGTCTTTGATGAAGGGCGGACCATGTTTCAAGAAGAAACGCCCTAGGTGGGAGCTAAGCTCGTCCTTCCCTTCCCTTAAACCCCAGGATTTACTAGCAAAATTGGGCTTTAAACCACACCGCATTTGGCTATAAAGAAAATCTCATTCCGAAGCCCAATCACCATTTTCTCAATTTATTTAATTCTCTTCCAACTAAGAATTTTACCGGGCTCCATAAATCACAATTTAAATCAATCCATTGATTGATTACTAATTTTGGAGGAAAAACTCAAATTTTCAATTTTTCAAATTTTTGGCATTTTTTCCAAAAATGCCCGAAAAATCCCTTTGTTTTGAAATTTCCTCCGGGGCCCAAATTCAATTAAGAAATGCCCCAAAATTTCCCAATTTTTCTATTTTTTTTAAAAAAATTTGGTTGGCGGGGCCCGTTGGCCCGCGCAGGGCCCCGCTGGCCACTGGCCTCTGCTGCCTTTTTACTTCTCTTCCTTTTTTTTTTTTTATTTCTTGGGTCTCCTAACCCAATTTTTCCAGAATTTAAAATAATCAAAATCCTTCACATTCATTTTGATTTTGCCTCTAATTCTCCATAATCAAGGCTTAAACCCAACTTTCAATACTTCCCTAACAATATCAAACACACACAAATTTTCCAACAAAACCATTTCACTATACATCTTAGATGTTTCCCACAACAACTCATACCAAAATGAGATTTAACCTAGGCTTCATCATGCCATAAACCCCAATCTCATTTTTAAACGAAACATACATTCCCAAAATATAAAATAAACACATGCTCTTGGGCTTTAACAAGCCATTATCTACAATGAAATTACATTTCATAAATTAAACATAACAAAATAGGCTTCCATAAGCCATAACATGAACTTGAATCATCATTTCCATTCTTCCACATGCCATTCCACCTCTTCCTTGATTCTTCCCATGCTTTCACAACCTATATGTGAGGATAAAAACCTCATGAGCTATTAAGCTCAATAAGGGTGCAATGCCAAATAAATATGAACATACAAGTTATATGATGCCAAATGCATGCAATGTGGCTAGGTTTCTTTGCCCTCACAACCCTCCAAGGTTGAGGCATCAATCCACCATTTCAACCATGTTCTCAAACTAACCTATGGCCATAAGTCTCATGAACATAAAAGAACATGTCAAATGCAACATATACATTTATGAAACATATTTAAAACCCATTGCAAGGCCACCCTCCCATGGGGCCATCCCTTACCTCTTTTTGAATATTTAATCTTCATTTCAAGAGAGCTTCCTTCTTCATTTTCTCCCATCTGAAATGGCATTTCAACAAACCACTTACTTTACATTCAAACATACTAAAGTAAAGAGGAGGAAGAAATAACTTACCTTGATTTCTTTCATCTTCTTTTCTCTTTTCTCCTCTTTTCTTCTTTCTTTTCTTTCTTCTTCTCTCTTTCCTTCTTTCAAATGGCCAAAGGGAAAACAAGTCTTCCATACTTGCCCTTATATACTACCATTTCCCAATTTCAAGAATGGATCTCCACCATTCATTAAAAGCACAATCCATGTGCTTAAGGGAGACTCAATCTCAACCATTCATTTAAAAGAACAAGTCTCCTCTCTAGGAGAAAACACACTTTTAAATAAGTTGGCAATCCATGCCATTTACTCTCTTTAAATCCCCACCCTTGGATTTATTCTCCTTCTCAAGAACGCATCTCACCCATTAGATCTCTTGTATTTTTCATTCATTTCTCATTTACTTAATGAGACTATTTTCATATCCATTTTCAAGACTTAATATAAGCCATTGGATATCTTTCACCTTTTCAAGACTTGATCCTAACCCTTGGATCATTTAGAGATTTCTATTTGTTTCTCATATAAATAAATCCTCCCATTTTCACTCATAAATGAGTGACTAATTTCCATTTCTTTCCCATTTAAATTAATGGAACTAATTTCACATCCATCACACTTAAGAGACATAAATAATTTATTTTTCATTTAAATTAATGAGACTAATTTCCAACATCACATTTGAGAGACATAAATACTTTCTTATGTATTTAAATAACTCTCATATTTTCCAAGGCATTAATGGTGACCATTTACCATTTTCTTTTGGATTTTCTTTAATCCATATAATTATGCCTCTCATTAAATGCTTGAAAGACTAATATCCTTTCTTTTTGCATTTAATTAAATCATTCTCCAACTCATAAATCCACATTTATAATTTCTCTCAAATTTCCAAGATTATGCCAAGTGTCACTCTAAGACACAAACTTGGCTTCCAATTCTTTATCTTGGTCATCCATGTGGCATTTCAACATTAATTCTCTAACTTAGGGAAAATATAATTATTCTCTTCAATAATTTAATATCCACCATTTTCTCTATTTCAAAATTAATTTCCTTTATGGAATCACTCCAAAATTGCTAAATAATCTTTGTGAATTTATTAATCCCATATATCTCCACATAATTAATAAATTGGGATTTTTATTCACTTACTCACCTAATTCCACATAGAAATTATTTTTAATTTATCAAAATACCCTTTTATTGAATTTCTCTATCCAAATTACCAAAATACCCTTCTCATGGGCATTCTCAATCTCAAGGATCCATCACCTTCTGAAGGGCATTTTTGGAAGTCTTCTTACTTCATTTCCTATTCTCTTAACACTGGTTACACCGGGTGTTACAATCGTTATGGAATATTTGGGGATTTAAAGAGAAACAATAGTTTATGCTATTTTGAGGAAATGGGTAATTAATTATTTTAAGGCATTATGGAAATAAAGAAAGATGAAAAGAAATTAATTTGGGTTAATTTCTGAAAGTTATTGGTGTTAAAATGAAATCTTGGAAACTGAAAATGTATTAAAAATAAATTGATTGCGATGAGGAGCAAGAAGGGCTGTAGGAGAGATGGTCGGGGGTGCCAAGGTGGAAGGCGACGTCGTGGGATCAAACTCGCGGCCAAGCAAAATGCAAGCTGAGTTTTTAAAGCCTAGTAGGCGCGCCCATGTGGACGCGCACGCAGCCCTATGGGGCCCATGCGCCTAGCCACCCGACCACACGGCTGCATGCTCTCAGCCAAGGGCGCGAGCGGCCACACGGCTGGCATGCGCGTGACCGCGTGGCCATGCTGTGTGCCCACGTGGCTGGCTCCTCCAGCCACATGTCCAACCACCCCCCTTGCTATCCAAACTTAATTTTTTTATACCCCACGTTCTTTACACCTTCCCTACCCCCTTGGCCTATAAATAGGTTATGTCTTTGAGTGTAATGGGAGATTTTGGGGGAAGGTTTTGGGGAAAGCTTGGGAGAATTTGAGGAAAGTAAGGGAAATTCTGCCTGTGAGAGTTTGGGTTGTGACGTAAGCAACCTTGATTCGCAGTACAGGCTAAAGAAGAATATCTAAGGCAAGTTCTTCTTCCTCTTTGTTTCAATTAAGAGGCAAGATCTCAGTTTTCTTATTAATATGCAAGTTTAGTTTCTCCCTCTTCTCAAGTTCATGTTTGCAAGTTCTTCTCCTATTTTACAAGTTCAGTTCCTCTTTGCTCAAGTTATGTTTAAATTACAAGTTCTACTCTCTATCTCTTGTTTTGCAAGATCCTACCTTTTAATTTCCTAAATTGCAAGTTATTGTCCTATTTTACAAGTTATTTCCCCTTTTTCCTAGTAAATTATTTCATGGTCCTCATTTATACCTCTTGAGTCTCAAATAGGGTTTTGTAGCACCTTATCTTTCCTTGGGAATGATGCTTTATTGTAGACATGCAAGGGTTTGATGTTGTCTTGCATGAATGTTGCTTTACTGTGCATATTGCTACGTTAATTGCATGTCAGCTATATATGAGAAGTTATTATGAACTTGCATGTTATGATAACGTATGAAGGATGTACATGAAAATGGTTTTTAAAAAATATGTAAAGGCCTCATGATGCGCACAACAGACGAGTCCGCAGAGAAAGTGTTGAGCTCAAAGTTGGACTTCGGTCCCAAGTTTATGTTATGGACTTTGGTCCCAAGGTTTCGGACTTCAGTCCCATGTTTATAGTTCTAAAAAGTTCTACATATGAGCATGGATGCATGTTTCATCACTTTATCATGTGAAAGTATCTTAAATGGCAATCATGTCTCTTTTACTTCTTGATACCCATGACTCTTATGCTCGTTTTCTTCCAGTTATACTTGCTGGGCCTTGTGGCTCATGTTTGTTTGCATCATTCTAGGTAAGGGTAAGACTAAAGTAGAGGACGAGTCAAGTGAATCAGGATCCATGGGGTAGCAGTGTGTACAGAGCCGTCTTAATGAAAGGTTCCTGGGGGTGTTTTGTATTGTGTAATATTAAATTATGCTTATTTATGTATTAGATTGTACCCCTTAGGGGATATGGTGGGTTTATGGACCCTGATGTGGTGTGTAATATTGAGTTGCTTTTGTTTATGTGAGCATGAGGACACTATTCTGTTTGTCTATGAGCAAGAATGTACGAGTGTAGTTTCTGTTAATATCAAGGAGGATGTGTAATGTTTTAATGGGTTTTAGCATTTATGTCATCTTTGCTATGGGTCCTTGGCTAGGGGCGCCTACAATGGATGAATAGCTCGTGATTGACGAACATAATAGTTGATAATTAGGATGTGTCTAGTAAGTCACAAACAACCTTACTTAGGCAAGCTAAGATGAACCTTAGCTAACACGTTATGACGAAATAACATATAGGTCGTAATGAAAACCTTGCCAAGATATATGTCCGGGTAGATCATACTGTGATCTCAGCTAACATACCATGTCTTTATAAATGACTTGCGTTGCTGAACTATGTGTCTAGGTGGATCTTTTTGCGACCTCAACAAATACACTGTGGCTTTTTACAAGTGTTAAATAAGATGAGAGGGAACACCCAAGTAGGTCACAGACCATGATTTGAGTCAAGATGAGAGGACCCCAACTAGTGAACCCTTTTTCCCAAATAATGGAAGTGGTTGCCCAATAGGCCCGAAACCATGACATTAAATTAAGATGAATGGTTCTCAACTCGCAACTTTAAAGACATTCAATCCAATATCAATAAGCATAATCAATTGAGTAGGAACACTCAGGTAGGTCCACTACAAGAAAATCGGGATTTAGCGACGAATTTTTAGCAACGAATATGTGCTTCGTTATTTTGCAATGGAACAGTGATGGAACAACGATAGATTAGAAAAAAAAATTGCCAAATTAGCGACAGATTAGTTGAAATGGTTTATGAAATGTCTAAAGTGGGCTTATGGTTTATATGTGTAAGAAAAAGAAAAGGGTAAAATGGTAATTGGCATAATGGGTTGAATAAAGAAAAGATAAAAGAAATGATAAATGAAGCTAAATGACCAAAAGGGGCTTAGATATTTTGTGTTTTGTGTTTTATGTGAAGGGTAGAAAGGTAATTTCCAAGGGGGTGGTTGGTAGCCCACTCATTCCCTTTTCTTCCATGCTCTTATCTTTTCTTCATTATTTCCTTCTTCTTCTCCTCTTTTGATGCCAGACGGTGGCTTTTTCTCCTCCTTCTTCATTTTCTTCTTCTTTAAATTTTCTTCCTTTTTGTTGATGGGGCTTCAAGGATGCAGTTGGAGAAGGCTTCTTCTTCTTGTCTCTTCGATTTTCTTCAACGAGGCAAGTTCTTCTTGCACCATTTTTATTGAGTTGTGCAAGTTTTCATTTGTTCCTTTCCTTTCATGCAACTCCTTATTCTCACCGGTTTTAATGTATAAGAATACGGCCTTGTGTGCCTCATTTTCTCGCTAAAAATAATTTTTGAAGAAGTTTGGAATTTTTTCTATTTTTCTCCAAAAACTGGTGGGTTTTCCATTTGAGATGGTTTTGGGGTCCCTTTGGAAGTCTTCATGTGGTATATTTCATCCCATTTTTGTAATACCCCAAGAGCCCAGAGAATAGTAGTATATATTGAGGATAAGTAAGGAAGAAAACAACATCAGCTGGATACCTTTCAGGCTGAATGTAGGCAAAAAACTTCTGAGTTAAGCATGCTTGAGCTGGGGAAGCTCAAGGATGGGTGACCCTCTGAGAAGTTCGTGTAGGCCCATTAGGGTAAGTTATTTCGGTCTTTCCTATCGCTCGATGCGGGATGTTATAGGTGGTATCAGAGCCTACCCAGGCCGTGTGTTGGGACTGTGTACTAGCTAAGGGTTGGGGGTACTGGACTAGGGACCATGTACTAGCCCAAGGCTGGGGGTACTGGACCGGGAACACTGGACGAGAGAGAGCTGGGACCAGTTGTAAGGTCGCATGATAAGGACGTCATATGCTCAAAGAGGGGAGAATGTAATACCCTAAGAGCCTATAGAAGGGTAGTATATATCGAGGATAAGTAAGGAAGAAAACAACATCAACTAGACATCTTTTGGACTAAATGTAGGCAAAGAACTCTAGGGTTAAGCATACTTGAGCTGGGGAAGCTCAAGAATGGGTGAACCCCTAGGAAGTTTGCATAGGCCTGATCGGGGCTGTCGAACACCAATAGATTAGATAGTATGATGATGCGGATTTGCAATATAGGTGCAACCCTAAGTCGTCTCCCAACGAACCTCAAACGGATCTGTCAAAACAAGGCTAAACAAGGGGGGGAGTTTTTGATGAAAAACAGAAAACAAAATGAGCAAGAACACAATAAATCAAGATGCAATCAGTTGCAAACCAATCCTTCTATCCCAGTTTTCATTGCCTTCTCAATAAACCATTTGTTTAGTTTTAATCCTCAAATCGAAAATCAGAAAAATCCTTTAACAACCGCCAAAGATTTGGAAAAAAAAACAATAAACAGATTTCAGAAACCTCTTAATTCAATCTATCAGTTTTAATTCCCCTTATTGCACAGATTCGAGACTGATTGGATTACCATCCAAACAGGTTGTTCTTGATTCCAGTTAAAGCCTCAACCGAGCACAAAAACCTTGGATTCTCAAACAAAGACAATGCATGCATTCATCCAACCGGTATCAACACATACACAGATTTAAGAGAGAACGGAAACAAGAAAACAACAAAGTTAAAACTAAAACAAACAGATTTCCATTAAATCCAAGACTCAAACCGGGAACAAGGATGGTGTTGCAACTTGATTACAGAATCCTTAGCCCTCCATCTTGACAAGAACAATGGAGAGAAGAGAAAAATCGGCTACTGTTCACGTCCTTCAAGAATCTCCCTTTAATGGCCTCTTAAGGTGCTTAAATAGAGCTTAAGGAGGAAACCCTAGGGTACCGCATCTTGACGGCCGATTTCGGAAAGGTTCTCGCGCGTTCTGGGCTTCGTCCTCTTCATAAGAATTTTAGATCAGAAAGAGTAGATGAACTTGGGCTTTTGAATCACTTGATTTGGATATCGGACGCCCAAGATATGGCCTTTTAAATAATTAGTATCTGTGCAGGTTTACTAATTTAACCCTGCTTTCAGGTCCCGACTTTGAAGCGCTGTTTGAAGGCCCAAAAGAACTCGGATTTGGACAAACCATACCATTCCAGAAAGATCAAGAAGTCCCCTACAGTATCTCTGAAGACATCATCTTCATTCTGGAATTTTATCTTGGCCAAAATACTGAAGGAAGTGCAGGAGGTCAAATCTGTAAAAATTGCCCTTATTTCTCTATCTCCAATTTCCAAGATATCTCATTGCCATCAAGATGTCTCATGCCCCATCTCATGCTCCATGGCCCTAAACCTGGCAAAATAAAATAAAATAGTGTGAAGCCCAATTCCTATAAAATAAAATGAAATAAAATCAAGATGAATGAAATAACACAACTAATGTGCAAAAAGGACTAAATATGAGGGCTAAATAGTATGAAAATATGTGCTCTATCAAATTCCCCCACACTTGGACTTTTGCACTCCTGGGCAAAACACTAAACACTAACAAAAAGGATGGCAAAGAATGCAAAATGAGAGGCATGGCAAGTTTTATAGGAATTCAACATTTCAAATATTATCTTTCTTACACTTCCCAAACAAACAAGTAGCATGGCAATTTTACTTGGCAAGGCGAGTTAAAATAAGCAGACCCTCATAGAATAAGAACATGCTTTCAAGTTCCTCAAATGCTATGCCCAAATCCACCCAATCATAATTCCACTACCAGATATGTTCATCTTCTAAATCTCCACTCTCAGTGCTTTATGCATGCAAATCAAAAGGACTTTTATTCATGGCTCAAACATGGTAAGGTGGGATAGGAAGATAACAATGAAAAGTAGGCTTTAGGAAGAAAGAAAACATTCAAGACAATCCCAAGATCAATGAAGAACTATTAAGCAAGCAGAAAATAGAACCCCTTTTTTTTTTTTTCGTTTGGTGGGTGCGTTTTACGCTCCATCCCACCTTGGTGAGTGTGTTTTACGCTCCATCTCACCTTGGCCTTTGGCCTTTCTATCTTTTTTTTTTTTTTTTTTTTTCTCTTGATTCCAAAGGACTTGCTTAATTTCTTTTTTTAATCGAGGGATGCAATGAATGTTCTTCAACCTAAAGAAGGGAAAAGATCACTCCTTTTTTTTTTTTTTAGGGAAAAGATCATCTTTTCACATGCATGAGCACTGATAGCTTCAATAAAGATTCAAAACAAGCTCTAGAATGATACCCATAATTCAGTGGATGCAGGCATAGCATAAGAAAGGACAAGAACATGCACAAATATTCCCACAAAGACTACCTCAATCAGCTCACCAAGCCAAACTCATTTCCAATTTACTTGAAAGCCCGAAAAGATAAGATCAACTTTCTAATCATGCTAAATTCTTTCAAACTCAATTTGCCTCATTTTGCAATTTTTTTATTTTTTGATTTTTTTTTTTTATTTTTTTATTATTTTTTTTTTTTGAATTCAATTTTCAATTTTCTAAAACTCCTCCCCCCACACTTAAACATTACATTGTCCTCAATGTAAGCATGTAGCAAGAATCAGGTATAGGACAAGTAAATAATAAAAAAAAATATAAGGAGAGAGGAACAGCCTGATTTTGTTAATTGTAGGCGGCGTTGAGGAGATGCAGCTCCTCCATAGTATGCTCCTGAAAGCTCTCGTAGAATGGCTTAAGCCGCTGCCCGTTGATTGTGAATCACCTTGTGGTTGACTCATCCATAAGCTCAACTGGCATTAATTTGAGACGGGAGTTGTATAGGAGGACTTTCTTGCCAACTTCAAACTCTTTCTTGTTAATCAATTTGTCATGAGCAGCCTTAGTTTTCTCCTTGTAAATTCTGGAGTTCTCGTATGCTTCCAATCTCAATTCCTCAAGCTCTTGTAATTGAAGCTTTCGTTGGGAACCAGCCTCTATCATATCCATGTTGCATTGCTTTACCGCCCAATAGGCCTTATGCTCGATCTCTACCGGCAGATGACATGCCTTTCCAAAGACCAGTCGATATGGGGACATGCCAATAGGAGTCTTGTAGGTTGTGCGGTAGGCCCAAAGTGCATCTTCCAACCTTTTGCTCCAATCTTTCCTGTTGGGTTGGACTGTCTTCTCTAGAATATGCTTGATCTCTCTGTTTGAAACCTCAGCCTGCCCATTGGTCTGTGGATGGTAGGGCGTCGCCACTTTATGTAAAACTCCATACTTTCGAAGCATGGATTGCATCGTTCTATTGCAGAAGTGGGATCCTTGATCACTGATGATAGCCTTGGGGATGCCAAACCTGCAGAAAATATGAGATCTAACAAAATCTGCAACCACAGAAGAATCATCAGTCCTGGTGGCTTTAGCTTCCACCCATTTTGAAACATAATCCACAGCCAAAAGGATGTACAGAAAACCAAAAGAGACAGGAAAAGGACCCATGAAATCAATACCCCAAACATCAAAGATCTCACAAAATAATAAGGGTTGCTGAGGCATTTCATTCCTACGTGATATTGATCCTGTGTGCTGGCAACGTGTGCAATTCTTACAAAATGTATGAGCATCTCGAAAAAGGGATGGCCAATATAAACCTGAGTCTAGGACCTTTCTAGCTGTGCGTTGAGGACCAAAGTGACCACCACATGCAAGTGAATGACAGAAATGCAAGACTGAAGCAAACTCAATATCGGGCACACATCTCCTAAGGACTTGGTCACTACACATGCGCCATAGATATGGATCATCCCATACATAGTACTTGGCCTGACTTTTAAATTTACTTAGCTGATCTCTCTTAAGATGGGCAGGGATGTCAGATGCAGCTAGAAAATTAACAATATCAGCATACCAGGGCTCAGTACCATGCAAGTGATATAGTAACTCATCTGGGAAGTCATCTTTGATAGGCTGACAGTCCATGGTAGTGGCATCTGAAGGGGAAGGAAGCCTGCTCAAATGATCAGCCACAAGATTCTCAGCTCCACTCTTGTCCTTGATCTCAACATTGAACTCTTGAAGTAGGAGCATCCACCGTATCAACCTGGGTTTGGCATCGTGCTTCTTCAAGAGATATTTCAAAGCTGCATGATCAGAAAACACAACAACATTAGAACCCAAGAGATAAGAGCAAAATTTATCTAAAGCAAACACAATGGCAAGAAGCTCCTTTTCAGTAGTGGTGTAGTTTGTTTGGGCGTTGTCCAGAGTGCGCGAGGCATAAGCAATGACATATGACTTCTTCTCCACTCGTTGTGAAAGGACAGCACCAACGGCATAATTGGAAGCATCACACATGAGCTCGAATGGTAAGTCCCAGTTGGGTGGCTGAATGATGGGTGGGGAAGTCAAGCGCCTCTTGAGCTCCTCAAAGGCCATCTTGCAAGACTCATCAAATTTGAATTCCACATTCTTCTGAAGCAGGTTGGACATTGGAAGGGCAATCTTGCTGAAGTCCTTGATGAATCTCCTGTAAAATCCTGCATGTCCAAGGAAAGAACGTATCTCCCGCACAGACGCGGGGTAAGGCAAAGAAGAAATGATATCGACCTTGGACTTATCAACCTCTATACCCCTCTTGGACACAACATGACCCAAAACAATCCCCTGCTCAACCATGAAATGACATTTTTCAAAATTTAGGACAAGATTCTTCTCAACACATCTCTCTAGGACTCTACCCAAATTGATTAGACACTCATCAAAGGAGGTCCCATAAACAGAAAAATCATCCATGAAAACTTCCATGCAATGCTCAAGTAAATCTGAAAATATACTCACCATGCATCGCTGGAATGTACCTGGGGCATTACATAGACCAAATGGCATCCTCCGGTATGCAAAAGTGCCAAAGGGGCAGGTGAAGGTGGTCTTCTCCTGATCCTCCGGTGCTATACAAATCTGAAAATAACCAGAAAAACCATCAAGAAAGCAGTAATGGGACTTCCCAGCTAACCTCTCTAGCATCTGATCAATGAATGGGAGTGGGAAATGATCCTTCCTGGTAGCTTGGTTGAGCCTCCTATAATCAATGCAGACTCTCCAGCTGTTTTGCACTCGCATGGGTACTAGCTCATTCTTCTCATTGGCTACCACTGTGAATCCTGTCTTCTTTGGAACTACCTGCACTGGACTCACCCACTTGCTATCAGAAATAGGATAAATAATGCCAGCCGAAAGTAGTTTACTTACCTCTTTCTTGACCACATCTAGAATGGTGGGATTGAGTCTCCTTTGGGGCTGTCTCACTGGTCGAGCTTCTTCCTCTAAATGAATCCTGTGCATGCATAAGGAAGGGGATATACCAGGAATGTCTGCAAGTGACCAACCTATGGCTCTCTTATGTTGCTTCAACAGATTCAGCAACTTCTCCTCTTGGTCAGGCTGAAGGTTGTTGGCAATGATCACGGGTAGCTTGTCTCCATCTGCCAAGTAGGCGTACTTCAGATTCTCGGGCAGGGGCTTACACTCCAAGGTGGGTGGCTGTTGAATTGAAGGCACCAGTCTGCTTATGTTGCCACCTACCTGCAATACATTCTCAACAACAGAAACTTCCTCTATGGGAGGCACATCAGAATCACATATAGTATGAGAAGGTGCACTCTCAATAATACTCAAAAACTCATCTATTTCAGAACAAGCACTACACTTACTGAGTTCGTCATGACACTGAAGGCAATGCATATCATCAGGAAAATTATGGATGGTGGGGAATTCAGACTCAAGATCATACAACTCAACACATGCTTTCTCCACCATTAAGTCAATAAAGTTAACATGCAAGGCAGAATGATCTTCTAAGGGATATTTCATGGCATCAATGATATTGAATTGAATAGTGTTACCAGCGAACTCCATAGATAAAGTACCCTCATGCACATTAATTATTGTCCTTGCAGTTTTCAAGAAAGGTCTACCTAGAATAAGTGGTGCGTGTCCAGGTGTGTGATCATCCTCCATATTCAAAACATAGAAGTCAGCAGGGAATATGAAATCTTTTACCTTCACTAACACATCCTCTAATACTCCCTCAGGGTATGCTGTGCTCCTATTTGCCAACTGGACCACCACTCCTGTAGATGTCAATGTGCCTGCACCTGCCTGCAAAGAAGAATACACAGATTTAGGCATCACATTAATAGAGGCTCCTAAATCCAACATAGCATTATGAAATTGCAAATTTCCAATAGTGCAAGGAATAGTGAAAGTCCCTGGATCTTTGCATTTCTGAGGCATGGTAGGTTGAATCAATGCTGACACATTTCTTCCCAAATTGATCTTTTCATTTCCTTTCAGTTTCCTTTTGTGGGTGCACAAGTCTTTGAGAAATTTGGCATACTTGGGAATCTGTCTGATGGCCTCCAAGAGTGGTATGTTCACCTCAACTTTTTTGAAAGTTTCCATGATCTCCTTGTCTAACTCAGCTTCTGCCTTCTTTTTATTTTGAGTGGCTCGGTGAGGAAATGGCAGTGGATGGCTGTAGGAAGTCTTTCCTCTATCTTGATCAATGGTGGGCTGCTTGTCCTTTTGAATGGAAGGAGGCTGATCTTCCTTTTGGCTTTCTTGTTGCTGCCCAAATTCTGGTTGTGGAGAGGGTTGGCTGCTCAACTCCTTACCACTGCGGAGAACGATAGCACTTACATTGCCCCTTGGATTTGAAACTGGCTGTGAAGGCAACTGACCCGAACCTTGACTCCGTAGCTCACTGATGTTGGTTGCAAGCTGTCCAATCTGTGTCTCCAAATTTTGTATGGCAGTGTCGGTCCTTTGCTGAAACTGGAGATTGTTGGCAACGAGCTGTTTCATGATATCTTCCAAGCTTGATTCGGATTTAGGGGCTGGTTGTTGTTGCTGCATTGGTTGACTTGGTCTTTGTGCATTGAATCTGTGCTGCTGAGGTTGCTGCTGCTGTGGCTGGAATGGCTGGTTGGAAGGACCTCCATACCTCAAGTTTGGATGATCTCTCCACCCTGGATTATAGGTGGCAGCATATGGATCATATCTGTGTTGCTGCTGATGATGTTGTGGCTGGAAGGGTCTTCCTGGAAAAATGCCAGCACAAGCTTCTGTATTCTCCTGCAATTGAGGACATTGGTCAGTACCATGGGAGGATAATGAACAAATACCACATACCTGTTGAGATTGGGACTGTCCTTTATCAAGGGCTAGCTGTCTGACCATGGAAGCCAATTCCTCCAGTTTGTTCTCTATCCTCTGTTGGTCATTGATGGCAGCAACACTAATCTCATTGGCCTGTCTCATGGGAATGGCTGACCTGGTACCAAACTGTTGGGCATTCTGTGCCATCTTGGAGATTAGCTCTTGAGCAGCTGCTGGTGTCTTTTCAGAGAGGGCTCCTCCACTAGCTGCATCCACCAAATACCTATCCATTGGAATAAGACCTTCATAGAAGTATTGGATCAGCAGCTGGTCACTGATTTGATGGTGCGGACAACTAGAACACAGTTTCTTGAATCGCTCCCAATACTCATGTAATGTCTCCCCATGATTCTGCCTTATGCCACAAATTTCTTTCCGAATGGCGGCTGTTCGAGATGCTGGAAAGAACTTCTCCAAAAAGATCCTTTTTAGCCCATCCCAACTTGTGATGGCAGCAGGTGGTAGGTAGTATAACCAATCCTTTGCAGCTCCATCCAATGAAAATGGGAAGGCCCTAAGCTTTATCTGCTCCTCATCAACTCCTTGTGGCCTCATTGTGGAACAGACAACATGGAATTCTTTGAGGTGCTTGTGCGGATCTTCACCTGCAAGGCCATGAAACTTGGGAAGCAAATGGATTAGCCCAGATTTCAATTCAAAGGTTGCATCCAATTGGGGATATTGAATGCATAAAGACTGATAGTGCACATCAGGGGCAGCCAATTCTCTAATGGTTCTACCATCCAAATGACCAAGAGTTATATTATTTCCATTATTTCCATTCCCATTACCCGCCATTGTGTAAACAGAAAGAATATCAGATGCAATGGCAGAAAAGGCAGGAGGATTATCAGATTCTTTGAGGTGCTCTAACTCTCTAGCCTTCCTTTGCTTCCTAAGGGTCCTTTCTATTTCAAGGTCTAGGTCAATTGGTATGTTCTTAGAGGATCTGGTCATGCACTAAAGATCAGCACAAAAACATTCTCAAAATGACTCACAAAGAACAGCACACAAACTGGCCTATGCACAAAAAAAAAAAAATGCAAAAACGTAGGGCACATAAAATCAATCAATCAAGAAACCCTAAGACAATTTTTTTTTATACAATTTTTCACAAAATTTCAACACAAAAACACTGAGGGACCTAAAAACACTGAAAACCTCACAAAATCAGCCACTAAGAAACACAAAATGGCCTAAAAAGTGGTCTAAACGTTGGAATTTGGCCAAAAAAGGGTCTCCTCATTGCATAGCAATGACATTGATTCCTCACACCCCCATTTCTTTGGACACCAAAAATCAGCTCAATCGGAGCAAGTGGAAAAATGTGAACAGTACCCAGAAACCGATTTTTCCCAAAACTGGCTCCTATTTTGCCTCTAAAACCACTCTAAATGCAAGAAAACATCAAGGGAAGCATCAAGACATGAAAGAACATCAAGTAAGGATGAGAAAGGAAGAAGATAGAACCGGTTTCTTGATCTCAATCCTTAAATATTGCTATCTGTCATGGAGGCTGTCAAGACTTGCTGAATAAGAGTTTCTGTTTTGCACTTGCTGAATTTTGCTATCAAGGCTGCTAAATTTTGCTATCTCTTGCACTTGGATGCAGCTTGTTGGTCTCCTACAAAACAGAGAATAAGAGTTTTCTATCAGCAACGAGAAAGAGAGAAAAAGAGAAAAAGAAAAGAAGAGAATAAGAGAATAAGAGAAGAAGAGAAGAAGAGAAGAAGAGTTTTCTGTTTTGCTTTGCTGGTCTTCTTGATCTTCTTGATTAATGGTATAAACTTGGTACGTGGCGTTGTATCTAGCAGTGCCGAGTATGGTTAACTCGCTTTGGACCAGTAGCCCGCAACCAGCTAGTTTCCAACCTATATACCAAGTAGCAACCACAAATTTCTTTAAAATCAGTCTTCTTTGACAGAAACGAAATTGGTTCCTCGGCAACGGCGCCAAAATCTGATCGGGGCTGTCGAACACCAATAGATTAGATAGTATGATGATGCGGATTTGCAATATAGGTGCAACCCTAAGTCGTCTCCCAACGAACCTCAAACGGATCTGTCAAAACAAGGCTAAACAAGGGGGGGAGTTTTTGATGAAAAACAGAAAACAAAATGAGCAAGAACACAATAAATCAAGATGCAATCAGTTGCAAACCAATCCTTCTATCCCAGTTTTCATTGCCTTCTCAATAAACCATTTGTTTAGTTTTAATCCTCAAATCGAAAATCAGGAAAATCCTTTAACAACCGCCAAAGATTTGGAAAAAAAAACAATAAACAGATTTCAGAAACCTCTTAATTCAATCTATCAGTTTTAATTCCCCTTATTGCACAGATTCGAGACTGATTGGATTACCATCCAAACAGGTTGTTCTTGATTCCAGTTAAAGCCTCAACCGAGCACAAAAACCTTGGATTCTCAAACAAAGACAATGCATGCATTCATCCAACCGGTATCAACACATACACAGATTTAAGAGAGAACGGAAACAAGAAAACAACAAAGTTAAAACTAAAACAAACAGATTTCCATTAAATCCAAGACTCAAACCGGGAACAAGGATGGTGTTGCAACTTGATTACAGAATCCTTAGCCCTCCATCTTGACAAGAACAATGGAGAGAAGAGAAAAATCGGCTACTGTTCACGTCCTTCAAGAATCTCCCTTTAATGGCCTCTTAAGGTGCTTAAATAGAGCTTAAGGAGGAAACCCTAGGGTACCGCAACTTGACGGCCGATTTCGGAAAGGTTCTCGCGCGTTCTGGGCTTCGTCCTCTTCATAAGAATTTTAGATCAGAAAGAGTAGATGAACTTGGGCTTTTGAATCACTTGATTTGGATATCGGACACCCAAGATATGGCCTTTTAAATAATTAGTATCTGTGCAGGTTTACTAATTTAACCCTGCTTTCTGGTCCCGACTTTGAAGCGCTGTTTGAAGGCCCAAAAGAACTCGGATTTGGACAAACCATACCATTCCAGAAAGATCAAGAAGTCCCCTACAGTATCTCTGAAGACATCATCTTCATTCTGGAATTTTATCTTGGCCAAAATACTGAAGGAAGTGCAGGAGGTCAAATCTGTAAAAATTGCCCTTATTTCTCTATCTCCAATTTCCAAGATATCTCATTGCCATCAAGATGTCTCATGCCCCATCTCATGCTCCATGGCCCTAAACCTGGCAAAATAAAATAAAATAGTGTGAAGCCCAATTCCTATAAAATAAAATGAAATAAAATCAAGATGAATGAAATAACACAACTAATGTGCAAAAAGGACTAAATATGAGGGCTAAATAGTATGAAAATATGTGCTCTATCAAGGCCCATTATGTAACATCTAGCATTATATTGAGGATATCGTGAAATGACATGGTGTTCCATCTAGCATTGTATCAGATCGAGATCCACATTTTACTTCTCATTTTTGGGGAGCTTTGCATGATGCATTAGGATCACAATTGTAGTTCAGCATGGCGTTTCATCCGTAGATAGATGGTCAGTCAGAAAAGACTATCAGGACTCTTGAAGACATGTTGAGAGCTTGTGTTTTAGATTTTCAAGGTAGCCGGGATAAGCATCTACCTTTGATAGAATTGCCTACAATAATAGTTTTCACTCAAGTTTGGAATGTCACTGTATGAGGCTTTATATGGACGACCGTGTCGATCTCCGATATGTTGGGAAGAGATTGGAGATAGGGCTTTGTTAGGTCCTGAAATTGTCGAGCAGACGTTAGAAAAGATTCGAGTTATCAAAGCAAGAATGAAAACAGTCCAAGACAGACAGAAAAGTTATGAAGACAAGCAACGACGAGACCTTGAGTTTGAGGTAGGTGGTCATGTTTGGTTGAGAGTGATGCCTATTAAAGGAGTTTAAAGATTTGGCGTAATAGGGAAGCTTAGTCCTAGTTACATTGGTTCGTTTGAGATTTTGAGATGAATAGGGACTTTGGCATATGAGTTAGCTTTGTCACCTCAGTTGTCCCATATTCATAATGTGTTTCATGTACCAATGTTGAGAAAGTATGTGCCAGACCCTCAGCACATAATTGATTTTCAGACTCTTGGAGTTAAGGGACATGTGTCTTATGAAGAGATACCTATCAGTATTCTAGAGTGAAAGGAAAAGATTTTGAGGAACCAAACAATTCCTTTTGTTAAGGTGAAATGGCAGCGACACTCGTCAGAAGAGGTGATGTGAGAATTAGAGGAAGAGATGAGGCGTCTTTACCCCTCGTTATTTGAGTAACCAAATACAAATTTGAAGGACCAAATTCTTTTAAGGAGGGGAGAAATTGTAACGACCCGTTAGAGGGTCCAGAATTTATTTAGAATTATTTAAGTATTTATTTGAGTTACGAGAATTTGCCAAGTAATTTTAATGTGGCAATTTAGATTTTTAATTGAGAAATAGCATTTAATTATTTAAGAATTAAATGCAATGAGAAATAGCATTTAATTCTGGAGTTCCATTATTAATTAAGAGATTTTATAATAATTTCTTTTAATAGAAATTATTAATTATTTAATTAAAGTGGGAATCCATATGAGAGAAGGATTTGGATTGGAAGTCTCCAAGTTAAATTAGGAAAAGGATTTCAAGTTATAAAGGGAGTGTGATCTAAGGCTTTTATGTATATATATATAGCCCATTAGCCATAGTTTTCTCCTCATGCCGTGAAGGAGCAAGAAGCCAAGAACAGAGAGAGCCCAGATAGATAGCAATGTCTTGCACCAAGGAGTTTGCAAGTTTGATCGTGAATCCGATCAAAGAGTTATCAAGGCAAGTATCTTCCCTATAATTCCTTTCATTACAGGTTTTTCTCAGTTTGTTATCAGATTATTTAGAAACTCTTGTTGAGTTTATAGTTTTATATCATTCAGCAGATACGCTTTATATTTATATATGCATATAACAGTGTTGTTGCCAAAATACAACAATCTATTTTAATTGAGGATGGACGCAAGAGCCTCGGGAGTCGTGTCCTCGCTGATGAAAAATCTAGGCGAGGAATTGGATCTTGATGGAGTCTCAGGTCTGATGAACCGACGAAGCTGATGGTCTGATAGGTTGATGATCTTGTGGGCTGATGATCTGATGGCCTCAAAGTGATCTAGTGACCTGAAGGTGATCTGGTGGCCTCGAGGTGATCTGGTGGCCCGAAGGTGACCGAGTGGCCAAAAGTGACCAAGTGGCCTGAAGGTGATCGAGTGGCTGAAGGTGACCGAGTGGCTGAAGGTGACCGAGTGGCCAAAGTGACCGAGTGGCCTTGTGACCGAGTGACCTGGTGACCGAGTGGCCTGGTGACCGAGTGGCCTACAAAACGAGATCACCGTTAGGGCGCGGGTGGGGGTCCCCGCGCAAACCCTCCGATGCTTAAGTTAGATCTCGAGAGAAAATGCAAAAATGTACTTCAATTGCTCAAAATAGCGTACCTTAAGTCGGAAATCAAGTCTTGTATTTATAGTGGAGGAGAGAGGGAGTTCTCGCGATATTTTCGGCGGGAATCTCGGGGCCCGTTTCGGAATTCTCGGGGCCCATGGGCTGGACCACGAAGGGTCTCGGGCGATGTCGGGTGATCCCCCCACTTGGGTGGGGGGTCCTTCTCGGAGGCTGCAGAGTGGTCGGGTGGCCTTGACCACTCGGTCATGCCGAGTGGCCTTAGCCACTCGGTCAGCTCGAGTGGCCAGGCCACTCTCTTGCGTCGAGTGGCTTAGGCCACTCGACCATGCCGGGTGGCCTTGGCCATTTGGCCCTGTCGGGTGGCTTTGGCCACTTGGCTCGGTCACTCGTCATGACCCCCCTCGGTCTAGCCAAGGGGGTCTTTTTTTGCTTCCTTGCCGCCACTATTGTCTGCCTTCATCTTTTCGGGTACATCAATTGCTCCCTACTCTTTTAGTCGAGAAGTCGGGTAAAAGAGTATAAGTTTCTCAAAATTTTACATCGTCATTTTTTGTCTCCTTTGCTTTCTTTGGTAGGCCATTTACGCGTTTTTATTCTTCTTTTTCTGTATCTTTTTCGGAAATTTTGGTATTTTCCACTTTTTGAGCTCCTATAAATAGGGAGTCAAGTCTTCATTTGATTCACAAGCACGTCACTTTCAAACTCGAATTCTCTCAGGTCTCGGCGCGTTTTCTGGGCCACGTCTCGCTTTCACTGAGGGATGGGGTGATTTATAGGCCACTCGGCCATGACCGAGTGGCCTTGTGTGCGACAAAGGGCCACTCGGTCATGACCGAGTGGACATGTTTTTCGGCCGAGGCCACTCGGTCATGACCGAGTGGCCCTGATTTCCGACCGAGGCCACTCGGTCATGACCGAGTGGCCCTGATTTTGGGCCGAGGCCACTCGGTCATGACCGAGTGGCCGTGTTTTTGGCTGAGGCCACTCGGGTTTTTGGCTGAGGCCACTCGGTCAGGGCCGAGTGGCCCCTTACTCGGTTGCGGCCGAGTGGTTTCGGCCTTCTGTAGTCCTTTTATGCCTTTAATTGCCCGATTTTCCTTCGATAGCTTTTTTTTTCTTCTGCCTTATACTGATGTTTTTTGTTTTTTTTGTGCAGGTGTTTTGTTCGCTGTGACCTTTCGTCTTCTCTCTTGTAACCAGGTAACAGTCTCGAATTTCTTGAATATGTCGAGGAGAAGACCGGCATCACCCCCTAGCCCCGCGCACATCCCTGATACTTCAAGCTCTCGGCTTCGGTATGATGCTTTCGAGAAGATTTATGACGCCACACCTTCTGGTTTTATGGTGAGGTATCCTCGTCTCGACGAGCCGGATCCTTCTCAAGTAGATGAGGGCTCATTGGGAATTCATTCTGCTTCGTTTGAGGTGGGGCTCCGCTTTCCCCTTCCACCTTTCGCCATGGCATGGCTACGGCATTATCAGATTGTTCCTGCCCAACTTCACCCTAATGGTTGGGCCCAGATGGTCGGCTTTTCTGTGCTTTGCCAGCAGAGGGATGTACCCCCTTCTTTGATGCTTTTCAGTTGTTTTTACCGGTTGCGAAAAGCTAGTAAGGACCGTGCTCTTTATACGCTCCAAAAGATTCGGGGCTTCGAGTTGTTCGACGCTTTACCAAATAAGATTAATCGATTTGAAAAGCGATGGGTAGTGATAGGACCTCCGCCTACCTGGGATGCACCTCTACACTGGAATCATCAGGATGCTAGCCAAGGGTTCCCTCCTTGCAAGGAAGTTCGGGGTGTATACCGTCGTCTTGTAGAGATGTTGTCTGCACAAGGCCCCATTGATTTGATGAGCCTCTTGACGGAGGAGAATTTCAGAGCTGCGGGCTGGGGGGTCGTAATGCCAACTGCTCCTCCTCAGTCTTCTACGCTGTCTAATCAGGAAATGGAAGGGGTCGAGGAGGAGGAGATGGAAATGCCTGAGTCGTCTTCGCATCCTCCTTTCGATCCTCAGGAGGAAAACACTCCTGGGGGTAGAATATATTTTTTGATGTTGCCTTCATTTCTTCTTTATTATATTTATTTTTCTCATTTTGAAGGTTTTGCTTTGATTTTTGCAGAGATGGCTGGAGTGAGTAGGTTGAGGGAGGTGCGTAGGCTCCAACGTGAAGAGGAGGCACGTGCTGCGGCGTCGTTCGAGGTTCCTCCTCCAAGTATTGAGGGAGCTACAAGCTCTCCTCCTCCTCGTTCTTGCAGGCCTGCCGGTGTTTCTCCAACAGGGGTGGAAAGGCAGCGTCGCCCGAGAAGTGATCCCTCCAGTGTCGAGTTTCCTTCCCAAACGGAAAGTCCTCCATTGATTCCTCTTTCTCATGAAGAAGCGGTCAATGTCCCTTTTCCTGCTCCCAATTCTCGAGGGGGGCGAAGTTCGTCCTCTCGGTTTGCTGGTGATATGGCCCGCGTGGAGGAAGAATGTCGCCATCCTGTTATTCCAAATAGAAAAGATCGTCGTCGTCGTCTTGAAGGCGAGAAGTCATTGAGGCCACCTCCTGTGCTTCCCCCTCCAGGGGATGTGAGGCGTACTATGATCCTTGGAGATGGTAGGAAACTCATGGGTCGGGACTTTGAAGTTTCTCCGGGCGTGTTGGAGACAGACTCCGTCACTGAACCAGGAATTGGTGCTCGTCTTATTTATTCTACCATTCTCCCTCGAGAAGAACGACGATTTATTGGCGGCAATTATGCTCAAACCAGGGATGAGGTAGAGCAGCTTCTGGTGCAGGGGGTCCAAGGGATGGTCGCTTCCAATGCCAGGGACAGGGCCTACCGTGAGCAGGTGGAGGCCCAAATGTCAGATTGGAGGCGACGCCAAACTGACTGGAATGATGAGCGTCAAGTGCTAAAGGGTCGTGCTCGTCGGGCGGAGCTTGGGAAGAAGAATGCTGAGGAGGAAATTGGGCGTATGAATGATCGACTGTCTGAGGCTTCCGCTGGTTCTTCAAGTCTTCATAAAGAGAATGAAGATTTACGCTCTAGGCTTGGAGCTGAAGAACAAAAGAATGTGGAGCTGGCAGCGCGACACGAAGCGCTCATGCAGGAACATTCCTTACGTTTGTCTGAATTAAAGATAAGCCGTAGGGATGCCCGGGATATTCGAGCTCAAGCAGTAAAGGAATATCGTCTCTCGAAAGATTGTCAGGACAGGAAGGAAAATATGCTTCCGGTTTCCTGAAGTATGGGTTTTACCTTGCTCGCACCCACCTGGAGTCTCAGCGTCCGGGAGAGAGTTTTCCGGAGCTTTTTCTTACTCCCGAAGTTGAAGAGTCTCATGAAGTGGATTGGCGTCACTATGAGCCAAATGAAACCATGAGTCCTCCTTCTTACTTGGACTCTCACCTGGTGGACGACTTGGATAATCTGACGGGCCCCTGGGATCCGTTTTCTTTTAAGAGCGGGGAAGGAAGCGCGACGGCCGATCCTGGAGTCATTGAAGAAGCTTCTGGGGCAGTTGCTGAAGACTTTCCTCATGCGGCCGAGGCTGAGGAAGGGGAACTTCCCACAGGGCCTCCTGAGGTTCCTGTTATGTCCTTTGGATCTACTCGGCGTTCGTCTCGTAGATCTCGCTCCCGCGAGTAGGTCCCCATTGTAATTTGTTTTTCGCTGTTGCTGCTGCTTCCCCCTTTTTTTTTTTTGTAAGGGAACTATGCTTTATCAACGAAATATTTTCTTCTTGGTCCTATCCGGCGCGCCTTGTTCTTTTATTGTTTGATTTACTCTTTCTTTGCTACCCCTGGCTTTCGTCTCTGATATGAGGCCAAGACCTCTTGTTCGTTTTTGAATTATGCACAATATGTTGATCTTGAGCGTATTTCTCCTCGTTACAGGGCTGTAAGCGGGGCAACGGGCTTGATTGAATTTTACCTCATTGCCGGGCCATAGGCGGGGCAACGGGCTCGATCGCGTTTGACCTCGTTGTCGGGCCGTAGGCGGGGCAACGGGCTTGATCGATTTTACCTCGTTGCCGGGCCATAGGCGGGACAACGGGCTCGATCGCGTTTGACCTCGTTGCCGGGCCGTAGGCGGGGTAACGGGCTTGATCAATTTTACCTCGTTGCGGGGCCATAGGCGGGACAACGGGCTCGATTGCGTTTGACCTCGTTGCCGGGCCGTAAGCGGGGCAACGGGCTTGATCGATTTTACCTCGTTGCCGGGCCATAGGCGGGACAACGCGTTCGATTGCGTTTGACCTCGTTACCGGGCCGTAGGCGGGGCAACGGGCTTGATCGATTTTACCTCGTTGCCGGGCCATAGGCGGGAAACGGGCTCGATCGCGTTTGACCTCGTTGCCGGGCCGTAGGCGGGGCAACGGGCTTGATCAATTTTACCTCATTGCCGGGTGATCGGGGCTGTCGAACACCAATAGATTAGATAGTATGATGATGCGGATTTGCAATAGAGGTGCAACCCTAAGTCGTCTCCCAACGAACCTCAAACGGATCTGTCAAAACAAGGCTAAACAAGGGGGGAGTTTTTGATGAAAAACAGAAAACAAAATGAACAAGAACACAATAAATCAAGATGCAATCAATTGCAAACCAATCCTTCTATCCCAGTTTTCATTGCCTTCTCAATAAACCATTTGTTTAGTTTTAATCCTCAAATCGAAAATCAGAAAAAATCCTTTAACAACCGCCAAAGATTTGGAAGAAAACCAATAAACAGATTTCAGAAACCTCTTAATTCAATCTATCAGTTTTAATTCCCCTTATTGCACAGATTCGAGACTGATTGGATTACCATCCAAACAGGTTGTTCTTGATTCCAGTTAAAGCCTCAACCGAGCACAAAAACCTTGGATTCTCAAACAAAGACAATGCATGCATTCATCCAACCGGTATCAACACATACACAGATTTAAGAGAGAACGGAAACAAGAAAACAACAAAGTTAAAACTAAAACAAACAGATTTCCATTAAATCCAAGACTCAAACCGGGAACAAGGATGGTGTTGCAACTTGATTACAAGATCCTTAGCCCTCCATCTTGACAAGAACAATGGAGAGAAGAGAAAAATCGGCTACTATTCACGTCCTTCAAGAATCCCCCTTTGATGGCCTCTTAAGGTGTTTAAATAGAGCTTTAGGAGGAAACCCTAGATTACCGCCACTTGACGGCCGATTTCGTAAAGGTTCCCGTGCGATCTGGGCTTCGGCCTCTTCATAAGAAATTTAGATCAGAAAGAGTAGATGAACTTGGGCTTTTTAATCACTTGATTTGGATGTCGGACGCCCAAGATATGGCCTTTTAAAGAATTAGTATATGTGCAGTTTTCCTAATTTGCCCCCAACTTCTTGGCCCCGACTTTGAAGCGCTGTTTGAAGGCCCAAAAGAGCTCTGATTTGTACACACCATACCATTCCAGAAATCTCAAGAAGTCCCCTTCAATATCTCTGAAGACATCATCTTCATTCTGGAATTTTATCTTGGCCAAAATACTGAAGGAAGTGCAGGAGGTCAAATATGCCAAAATTGCTCTTGCTTCTCTATCTCCAATTTCCAAGATATCTCATTGCCATCAAGATGTCTCATGCCCCATCTCATGCTCCATAGCCCTAAACCTGGCAAAATAAAATAAAATAGTGTGAAGCCCAATTCCTATAAAATAAAATGAAATAAAATCAAGATGAATGAAATAACACAACTAATGTGCAGAAAGGACTAAATATGAGGGCTAAATAGTATGAAAATATGTGCTCTATCAATTTCCCCCACACTTGGACTTTTGCACTCCTGGGCAAAACACTAAACACTAACATTCACTCTTTCAAATAAAAAGGATGCAAAGAATGCAAAATGAGAGGCATGACAAGTTTTATAGGAATTCAACACTTCAAAGATCATATTTCTTACACTTCCCAAACAAACAAGTAGCATGGCAATTTTACTTGGCAAGGCGAGTCAAAATAAGCAGACCCTGATAGAATAAGAACATGCTTTCAAGTTCCTCAAATGCTATGCCCAACTCCACTCAATCATAATTCCACTACCAGATATGCTCATCTTCTAAATCTCCACTCTCAGTGCTTTATGCATGCAAATCAAAAGGACTTTTATTCATGGCTCAAACATGGTAAGGTGAAAGGGATAGGAAGATAACAATGAAAAGTAAACTTTAGGAAGAAAGGAAACATTCAAGACAATCCCAAGATCAATGAAGAACTATTAAGCAAGCAGAAAATAGAACCATTTTTTTTTTCGCATGGTGGGTGCGTTTTACGCTCCATCCCACCTTGGTGAGTGCGTTTTACGCTCCATCTCACCTTAGTGAGTGCGTTTTACGCTCTATCTCACCTTGGCCTTTGGCCTTTCTATCTTTTTTTTTTTTTTTTTTTGATTCCAAAGGACTTGCTTAATTAAATTTTTTTTTTTAATCAAGGGATGCAATGAATGTTCTTCAACCTAAAGAAGGGAAAAGATCACTCTCTTTTTTTTTTTTTTTTTTTAGGTATAAAATGAAAGAATGCCTTAATCATCTTTTCACATGCATGAGCACTGATAGCTTCAATAAAGGATCAAAACAAGTTCTGGAATGATACCCATAATTCAGTGGATGCAGGCATAGCATAAGAAAGGACAAGAACATGCACAAATATCCCCACAAAGACTACCTCAATCAACTCACCAAGCCAAACTCATTTCCAATTTACTTGAAAGCCCAAAAAGATAAGATCAACTTTCTAATCATGCTAAATTCTTTCAAACTCAATTTGCCTCATTTAGCAATTTTTTTATTTTTTTATTTTTTGATTTTTTTATTTTTTATTATTATTTTTTTTTAATTCAATTTTCAATTTTCTAAAACTCCTCCCCCCACACTTAAACATTACATTGTCCTCAATGTAAGCATGCAGCAAGAATCAGGTATAGGACAAGTAAATAATAAAAAGAATAAGGAGAGAGGAACAGCCTGATTTTGTCAATTGTAGGCGGCGTTGAGGAGATGCAGCTCCTCCATAGTATGCTCCTGAAAGCTCTCATAGAATGGCTTAAGCCGCTGCCCGTTGACTGTGAATCGCCTTGTGGTTGACTCATCCATAAGCTCAACTGCACCATAAGGAAAAACATGAGTAACCACAAAAGGACCAATCCAACGAGAACGCAACTTACCTGGCATTAATTTGAGACGGGAGTTGTATAGGAGGACTTTCTTGCCAACTTCAAACTCTTTCTTGTTAATCAATTTGTCATGAGCAGCCTTAGTTTTTTCCTTGTAAATTCTGGAGTTCTCATATGCTTCCAATCTCAATTCCTCAAGCTCTTGCAATTGAAGCTTTCGTTGGGAACCAGCCTCTGTCATATCCATGTTGCATTGCTTCACCGCCCAATAGGCCTTATGCTCGATCTCTACCGACAGATGACATGCTTTTCCAAAGACCAATCGATATGGGGACATGCCAATAGGAGTCTTGTAGGTCGTGCGGTAGGCCCAAAGTGCATCTTCCAACCTTTTGCTCCAGTCTTTCCTGTTGGGCTGGACTGTCTTCTCTAGAATATGCTTGATCTCTCTGTTTGAAACCTCAGCCTGCCCATTGGTCTGTGGATGGTAGGGCGTCGCCACTTTATGTAAGACTCCATACTTTCGGAGCATGGATTGCATCGTTCTATTGCAGAAGTGGGATCCTTGATCACTGATGATGGCCTTGGGAATGCCAAACCTGCAGAAAATATGAGATCTAACAAAATCTGCAACCACAGAAGAATCATCAGTCCTGGTGGCTTTAGCTTCCACCCATTTCGAAACATAATCCACAGCCAAAAGAATGTACAAAAAGCCAAAAGAGATAGGAAAAGGACCCATGAAATCAATGCCCCAAACATCAAAGATCTCACAAAATAGTAGGGGTTGCTGAGGCATTTCATTCCTACGTGATATTGATCCTGTGTGCTGGCAACGTGTGCAATTCTTACAAAATGTATGAGCATCTCGAAAAAGGGATGGCCAATATAAACCTGAGTCTAGGACTTTCCTAGCTGTGCGTTGAGGACCAAAGTGACCACCACATGCAAGTGAATGACAGAAATGCAAGACTGAAGCAAACTCAATATCGGGCACACATCTCCTAAGGACTTGGTCACTACACATGCGCCATAGATATGGATCATCCCATACATAATACTTGGCCTGACTTTTAAATTTACTTAGCTGATCTCTCTTAAGATGGGCAGGGATATCAGATGCAGCTAAAAAATTAACAATGTCAGCATACCAGGGCTCAGTACCATGCAAGTGATAGAGTAACTCATCTGGGAAGTCATCTTTGATAGGCTGACAGTCCATGGTGGTGGCATCTGAAGAGGAAGGAAGCCTGCTCAAATGATCAGCCACAAGATTCTCAGCTCCACTCTTGTCCTTGATCTCAACATTGAACTCTTGAAGTAGGAGCATCCACCGTATCAACCTGGGTTTGGCATCGTGCTTCTTCAAGAGATATTTCAAAGCTGCATGATCAGAAAACACAACAACATTAGAACCCAGGAGATAAGAGCGAAATTTATCTAAAGCAAACACAATGGCAAGAAGCTCCTTTTCAGTAGTGGTGTAGTTTGCTCGGGCGTTATCCAGAGTGCGCGAGGCATAAGTAATGACATGTGACTTCTCCACTCGTTGTGAAAGGACGGCACCAACTGCATAATTGGAAGCATCACACATGAGCTCGAATGGCAAGTCCCAATTGGGTGGCTGAATGATGGGTGGAGAAGTCAAGCGCCTCTTAAGCTCCTCAAAGGCCATCTTGCAAGACTCATCAAATTTGAATTCCACATCCTTCTGAAGCAGGTTGGACATTGGAAGGGCAATCTTGCTGAAGTCCTGGATGAATCTCCTGTAGAATCCTGCATGTCCAAGGAAAGAACGTACCTCCCGCACAGACGCGGGGTAAGGCAAAGAAGAAATGATATCGACCTTGGACTTATCAACCTCTATACCCTTCTTGGACACAACATGACCCAAAACAATCCCCTGCTCAACCATGAAATGACATTTTTCAAAATTTAGGACAAGATTCTTCTCAACACATCTCTCTAGGACTCTACCCAAACTGATTAGACACTCATCAAAGGAGGTCCCATAAACAGAAAAATCATCCATGAAAACTTCCATGGAATGCTCAAGTAAATCTGAAAATATACTCACCATGCATCGCTGGAATGTACCTGGGGCATTACATAGACCAAATGGCATCCTCCGGTATGCAAAAGTGCCAAAGGGGCAGGTGAAGGTGGTCTTCTCCTGATCCTCCGGTGCTATGCAAATCTGAAAATAACCAGAAAAACCATCAAGAAAGCAGTAATGGGACTTTCCAGCTAACCTCTCTAGCATCTGATCAATGAATGGGAGTGGGAAATGATCCTTCCTAGTAGCTTGGTTGAGCCTCCTATAGTCAATGCAGACTCTCCAACTGTTCTGCACTCGCATGGGCACTAGCTCATTCTTCTCATTGGCTACCACTGTGAATCTTGTCTTCTTTGGAACTACCTGCACTGGACTCACCCACTTGCTATCAGAAATAGGATAAATAATGCCAGCCGAAAGTAGTTTACTTACCTCTTTCTTGACCACATCTAGAATGGTGGGATTGAGTCTCCTTTGGGGCTGTCTCACTGGTCGAGCTTCTTCCTCTAAATGAATCCTGTGCATGCATAAGGAAGGGGATATACCAGGAATGTCTGCAAGTGACCAACCTATGGCTCTCTTATGTTGCTTCAACAGATTCAGCAACTTCTCCTCTTGGTCAGGCTGAAGGTTGTTGGCAATGATCACGGGTAGCTTGTCTCCATCTGCCAAGTATGCGTACTTCAGATTCTCGGGCAGGGGCTTACACTCCAAGGTGGGTGGCTGTTGAATTGAAGGCATCAGTCTGCTTATGTTGCCACCTACCTGCAATACATTCTCAACAACAGAAACTTCCTCTATGGGAGGCACATGAGAATCACATATAGTATGAGAAGGTGCACTTTCAACAATACTCAAAAATTCATCTATTTCAGAACAAATACTACACTTACTGGGTCCATCATGACACTGAAGGCAATGCATATCATCAGGAAAATTATGGATAGTGGGGAATTCAGACTCAAGATCATACAACTCAACACATGCTTTCTCCACCATTAAGTCAATAAAGTTAACATGCAAGGTAGAATGATCTTCTAAGGGATACTTCATGGCATCAATGATATTGAATTGAATAGTGTTACCAGCGAACTCCATAGATAAAGTACCCTCATGCACATTAATTATTGTTCTTGCAGTTTTCAAGAAGGGTCTACCTAGAATGAGTGGTGCGTGTCCAGGTGTGTGATCATCCTCCATATTCAAAACATAGAAGTCAGCAGGGAATATGAAATCTTTTACCTTCACTAACACATCCTCTAATACTCCCTGGATCTTTGCATTTCTGAGGCATGGCAGGTTGAATCAATGCTGACACATTTCTTCCCAAATTGATCTTTTCATTTCCTTTCAGTTTCCTTTTGTGGGTGCACAAGTCTTTGAGAAATTTGGCATACTTTGGAATCTGTCTGATGGCCTCCAAGAGTGGTATGTTCACCTCAACTTTTTTGAAAGTTTCCATGATCTCCTTGTCTAACTCAGCTTCTGCTCTCTTTTTATTTTGAGTGGCTCGATGAGGAAATGGCAGTGGATGGTTGTAAGAAGTCTCTTCTCTATCTTGATCAATGGTAGGCTGCTTGTCCTTTTGAATGGGAGGAGGCTGATCTTCCTTTTGGCTTTCTTGTTGCTGCTCAAATTCTGGTTGTGGAGAGGGTGGGCTGCTCAACTCCTTGCCACTTCAGAGAACGATAGCACTTACATTGCCCCTTTGATTTGAAACTGGCTGTGAAGGCAACTGACCCGAACCCTGACTCCGTAGCTCACTGATGTTGGTTGCAAGCTGTCCAATCTGTGTCTCCAAATTTTGTATGGCAGTGTCGGTCCTTTGCTGAAACTGGAGATTGTTGGCAACGAGCTGCTTCATGATATCTTCCAAGCTTGATTCGGATTTAGGGGCTGGTTGTTGTTGCTGCATTGGTTGACTTGGTCTTTGTGCATTGAATCTGTGCTGCTGAGATTGTTGATGATGTGGCTGGAATGGCTGGTTGGAAGGACCTCCATACCTCAAGTTTGGATGATCTCTCCACCTTGGATTATAGGTGGTAGCATATGGATCATATCTGTGTTGCTGTGGCTGCTGATGATGTTGTGGCTGGAAGGGTCTTCCTGGAAAAATGCCAGCACAAGCTTCTGTATTCTCCTGCAATTGAGGACATTGGTCAGTAACATGGGAAGATAATGAACAAATACCACATACCTGCTGAGATTGGGACTGTCCTTTATCAAGGGCTAGCTGTCTGACCATGGAAGCCAATTCCTCCAGTTTATTCTCTATCCTTTGTTGGTCATTGATGGCAGCAACACCAATCTCATTGGCCTGTCTCATGGGAATGGCTGATCTGGTACCAAACTGTTGGGCATTCTGTGCCATCTTGGAGATTAGCTCTTGAGCAGCTGCTGGTGTCTTTTTAGAGAGGGCTCCTCCACTAGCTGCATCCACCAAATACCTATCCATTGGAATAAGACCTTCATAGAAGTATTGGATCAGCAGCTGGTCACTGATTTGATGGTGTGGACAACTAGAACACAGTTTCTTGAATCGTTCCCAATACTCATGTAATGTCTCCCCATGATTCTGCCTTATGCCACAAATTTCTTTTCGAATGGCGGCTGTTCGAGATGCTGGAAAGAACTTCTCCAAAAAGATCCTTTTTAGCCCATCCCAACTTGTGATGGAAGCAGGTGGTAGGTAGTATAACCAATCCTTTGCAGCTCCATCCAATGAAAATGGGAAGGCCCTAAGCTTTATCTGCTCCTCATCAACTCCTTGTGGCCTCATTGTGGAACAGACAACATGGAATTCTTTGAGGTGCTTGTGCGGATCTTCACCTGCAAGGCCATGAAACTTGGGAAGCAAATGGATTAGCCCAGATTTCAATTCAAAGGTTGCATCCAATTGGGGATATTGAATGCATAAAGACTGATAGTGCACATCAAGGGCAGCCAATTCTCTAATGGTTCTACCATCCAAATGACCAAGATTTATATTATTTCCATTATTTCCATTCCCATTACCCGCCATTGTGTTTAAGTCAAGGATAGGTATAGAAACAGAAACAGAAAGAATATCAGATGCAATGGCAGAAGAGGTAGGAGGATTATTAGCTATCCGAAGCTCTAACTCTCTAGCCTTCCTTTGCTTCCTAAGGGTCCTTTCTATTTCAAGGTCTAGGTCAATTGGTATGCCCTTAGAGGATCTGGTCATGCACTAAAGATCAGCACAAAAACACACTCAAGATGACTCACAAAGAACGGCACACAAACTGGCCCTAAGATGATTTTTTTTATGCACACCAAAAATGCAAAAACGTAGGGCACATAAAATCTATCAATCAAGAAGCCCTAAGACAATTTTTTTATGCAATTTTTCACAAAATTTCAACACAAAAACACTGAGGGACCTAAAAACACTGAAAACCACACAAAATCAGCCACTGAGAAACACAAAATGGCCCAAAAAGTGGTCTAAACGTTGGAATTTGGCCAAAAAAGGGTCTCCTCACTGCATAGAAGTGACATTGAATCCTCACACCCCCATTTCTTTGGACACCAAAAATCAGCCCAATCGGAGCAAGTGGAAAAATGTGAACAGTAACTGTTTGCCTCAAAATCGTTTTTTTCCTAAAACTGGCTCCTATTTTGCCTCAAAAACCACTCTAAATGCAAGAAAACATCAAGGGAAGCATATAGACATGAAAGACCATCAAGTAAGGATGAGAAAGGAAGAAGATAGAACCGGTATCTTGATCTCAATCCTTAAATATTGCTATCTGTCATGGAGGCTGTCAAATCTGCTGAATAGGAGTTTGTTGTTTTGCACTTGCTGATTTTGTTGCTATCTCTTGCACTTGGATGCAGCTTGTTGGTCTCCTACAAAACAGAGAATAAGAGTTTTCTATCAGCAACGACAAAAAGAGGAAACAAAAAAAAAAGAATAAGAGAAGAAGAAAAGAAGAGAATAAGAGAAGAAGAGAAGAAGAGAATAAGAGTTTTCTATTTTTTGCTGGTCTTCTTGATCTTCTTGATTTATTTATGGCATAAACTTGGTACGTGGCGTTGTATCTAGCAGTGCCGAGTATGGTTAACTCGCTTTGGACCAGTAGCCCGCAACCAGCTAGTTTCCAACCTATATACCAAGTAGCAACCACAATTTTTTTTAAATCAGTCTTCTTTGACAGAAACGAAATTGGTTCCCCGGCAACGGCGCCAAAATCTGATCAGGGCTGTCGAACACCAATAGATTAGATAGTATGATGATGCGGATTTGCAATAGAGGTGCAACCCTAAGTCGTCTCCCAACGAACCTCAAACGGATCTGTCAAAACAAGGCTAAACAAGGGGGGAGTTTTTGATGAAAAACAGAAAACAAAATGAACAAGAACACAATAAATCAAGATGCAATCAATTGCAAACCAATCCTTCTATCCCAGTTGTTGTTGCTCAAATACAACAATTAGAATTTTTAGTAGTGGGATGCACGTGGATGCCGTCGGCCTCGGGACTCGATCGAAGATTTGGCTGAAAAACTAAGGGAGGGCTTCCGAGGGGTTCCGAAGGGATGCTTCCGAAGCCTCCTCCCGAAGAACTCAATGTGGGCTTCCGAAGGTCACTTCCACGGTCAGCTTTCGAAGGGTTCAGGTGGGTCTTCCGAAGAAAAAGATAGTCTTCCGAAGGAAAAGATGGTCTTCCGAAGCCTGCTGCCGAATTGGGTCTTCCGAAGGAAAGAGGGTCTTCCGAAGGAAAGCTACCGAATTGGGTCTTCCGAAGGAAAACAATGTCTTCCGAAGGACAAGAGGGTCTTCCGAAGCCTGCTGCCGAATGGGGTCTTCCGAAGGAAAGCTACCGAATTGGGTCTTCCGAAGGAAAATAATATCTTCCGAAGGACAAGAGGGTCTTCCGAAGCCTGCTGCCGAATGGGGTCTTCCGAAGGAAAGCTACCGAATTGGGTCTTCCGAAGGAAAATAATATCTTCCGAAGGACAAGAGGGTCTTCCGAAGCCTGCTGCCGAATGGGGTCTTCCGAAGGAAATTGGGGTCTTCCGAAGATCTGTACGGGACAAACAAAGGTTAGAAGGCTTGCGGGATTTTCCTCCCGCGAAGGCCCTCCGACGCTCAAGTCAGTAACGGAATGGAAAGAGGACTCAACTTCGGAAGGAAAAGGAGAGAGAAATACCGATGTCCGGATCTGTTTTTGAGGGTTGAACTTGGCCTTTTATAGAGATCGAGTAGGGAGTACACGTGGGTCTTCCGAAGGATTCCTTCCGAAGGGATCCTTCCGAAGACCTCTTCCGAAGGGATCTTCCGAAGACCCTTCCTCAGCAGCTTCCGAAGACCTCTTCCGAAGGAATCTTCCGAAGACCCTTCCTCAGCATCTTCCGAAGCTCTTTCTTCAGTATCTTCCGAAGGCCTTTCACCAGCAGCTTCCGAAGACCTCTTCCGAAGGGATCTTCCGAAGACCCTTCCTCAGCATCTTCCGAAGCTCTTTCTTCAGCATCTTCCGAAGGTGTCTTTCCCGCCATGTTTGGACTTTTTCGTCCTCGATTTTTTGGGGCACCACAATTGTCCCCCACTCTTTGTTTTGTTCTTCTTTAGATACAAAATGAAGAGTATTTTCTAAGTGTAGGGCGCCAACAATCGGAAATGGATCTTCCCGAAGGACCTTGCTTCCCCAAGAATTTTTCTTCCTTGGGAATTTTTTCGGATGTAACTTTTAACAATGCTATGTCCGTGGAGCTCTTACGCTCTTGAGCTCGAGGAGGGCGAAGTAAGTGTCGCACGTCTAGCACCATTCATATGATCAAGGAGGGCCTAGAGATGGACCTTAGCGCTGATGCTTCTCAAAACCTGCTCCTTGGTATGGGTTAAGGTTACGTGGATCGTCCCTTAGTCGAAGATTAGTGCCGACTTTATAATTTACATTATTTTTTTAATTGGCTATAAGGAGCGATCAGTTTGCTAGTTTCACCTCAAAGTACTTTAGAATTTTTTATGAATTCCTTTGGCTATTGCGTTTCATTTTGTCATCTTTGGATGAATATAGTTTCTTGGCAGTTATTTCAACGTGCCTCATGTAATTGTCTTATTTGAATCGCCATGTAATTCTATCATGTTTCCATCATTTGCTTGTTGGTCATGCAACTTGTATTCATACCTCTTCAGGCTTTGATTTATTAGTTATAATAGTTCAGTTTTTTCTGTTTCTGTCTACACATTTTCTTCAAGGCTCTTTGGCCCCAGGAAACTCGGGATAGGCCTCGCGCCCCTAACATTACTGCGAGACTCATGCAACATTCATCGAGCTCTCGGCCTTTGTCCAGATTGGGGGATTGTCGAGCCTTCGCGAACGTTTCCGGGAGAGGCCTTCGTTTGCCATAAGGAAGCTAGATTGGGCTAAAGATCCAACGTGGGATTCATTCCGAGCGTCCAAGTCTTTGCCGGGAGACCTAGGCGCCAGATCGATCGAGGAGTCGGGTCTAGCTTAGGAGCGTAGCACCGAACTCGGTCGAGTGATCTAGGTGAGTCTGCGGGCATAAATGTCGGAGCATCCGATGATCCTATGTTGGTCTATTGTCGTAGGCGTTAAATTGAGTCATGGAAGTTGAGTTTTTTTGGGGGTTGTATCTCGTCTCTTATTCTCTTCGTTTATCCCTTCGAGGTCCGGTCTGTCCAGAGGGATCTGGCTTTGACCAAAGATCCAATCCAAGATTCTTTCTGGGTGTCCGAGCTTGCCGGGAGACCTAGGCGCCAGATCGACCTGGGGAGTTGGGTCTAGCTCGGAAGCATTGCACCAAACTCAATCGAGGGATCTAGGTGAGTCTGCGGGCACAGGCGTCGGAGCATCCGATGATCTCGAGTTGTGAGTTTCACTTCCTTGTTTACCTCTTTCGAGGTTCGGTCTATCATAAGGGATCTAGGTTTGGCCAACGATCCAGCCCGAGATTCTTTCTAAGAGTCCAAGCTTGCCGGGAGACCTAGGCGCCAGATCGACCTGGGGAGTTGGGTCTAGCTCGAAAGCATTGCACCAAACTCAATCGAGGGATCTAGGTGAGTCTGCGGGCACAGGCGTCGGAGCATCCGATGATCCCGAGCTGATCTAGGGTCATATGCGCCAGATCGCACCTGAGCGACACAAACCTCGTATGGCGAGGGCGTCTTTCGGCTTACCATATCTGTTCACTGCTTTGAGGTCCTATCTGTCCTAGGGGATCTAGAGTTGGCCAAAGATCCAATCTGAGATTCCTTCCGGGTGTCCGAGCTTGCCGGGAGACCTAGGCGCCAGATCAATCGAGGAGTCGGGTCTAGCTCGGGGCATAGCACCGGACTCAGTCGAGGGATCCGGGTGAGTCTGCAGGCACAGGCGTCGGAGCATCCGATGATCCCGAGCTGATCTAGGGTCATATGCGCCAGATCGCACCTGGGCGACATAAACCTCGTATGGCGAGGGTGTCCCTCGTCTTACCACATAGCTGCTCACTGCTTTGAGGTTCGGTCTGTCCTAGGAGATCTAGAGTTGGCCAAAGATCCAATCCGAGATTCCTTCCGGGTGTCCGAGCTTGCCGGGAGACCTAGGCGCCAGATCGACCTGGGGAGTTGGGTCTAGCTCGGAAGCATTGCACCAAACTCAATCGAGGGATCTAGGTGAGTCTGCGGGCACAGGCGTCGGAGCATCCGTTGATCCCGAGCTGATCTAGGGTCATATGCGCCAGATCGCACCTGGGCGACACAAACCTCGTATGTCGAGGGCGTCTTTCGGCTTACCATATCTGTTCACTGCTTTGAGGTTCGGTCTGTCCTAGGAGATCTAGAGTTGGCCAAAGATCCAATCCGAGATTCCTTCCGGGTGTCCGAGCTTGCCGGGAGACCTAGGCGCCAGATCGACCTGGGGAGTTGGGTCTAGCTCGGAAGCATTGCACCAAACTCAATCGAGGGATCTAGGTGAGTCTGCGGGCACAGGCGTCGGAGCATCCGATGATCTCGAGCTGATCTAGGGTCATATGCGCCAGATCGCACCTGGGCGACACAAACCTCGTATAGCGAGGGTGTCCCTCGTCTTACCACATAGCTGCTCACTGCTTTGAGGTTCGGTCTGTCCTAGGAGATCTAGAGTTGGCCAAAGATCCAATCCGAGATTCCTTCCGGGTGTCCGAGCTTGCCGGGAGACCTAGGCGCCAGATCGACCTGGGGAGTTGGGTCTAGCTCGGAAGCATTGCACCAAACTCAATCGAGGGATCTAGGTGAGTCTGCGGGCACAGGCGTCGGAGCATCCGATGATCTCGAGCTGATCTAGGGTCATATGCGCCAGATCGCACCTGGGCGACACAAACCTCGTATAGCGAGGGTGTCCCTCGTCTTACCACATAGCTGCCCACTGCTTTGAGGTTCGGTCTGTCCTAGGAGATCTAGAGTTGGCCAAAGATCCAATCCGAGATTCCTTCCGGGTGTCCGAGCTTGCCGGGAGACCTAGGCGCCAGATCAATCGAGGAGTCGGGTCTAGCTCGGGGCATAGCACCGGACTCAGTCGAGGGATCCGGGTGAGTCTGCGGGCACAGGCGTCGGAGCATCCGTTGATCCCGAGCTGATCTAGGGTCATATGCGCCAGATCGCACCTGGGCGACACAAACCTCGTATGTCGAGGGCGTCTTTCGGCTTACCATATCTGTTCACTGCTTTGAGGTTCGGTCTGTCCTAGGAGATCTAGAGTTGGCCAAAGATCCAATCCGAGATTCCTTCCGGGTGTCCGAGCTTGCCGGGAGACCTAGGCGCCAGATCGACCTGGGGAGTTGGGTCTAGCTCGGAAGCATTGCACCAAACTCAATCGAGGGATCTAGGTGAGTCTGCGGGCACAGGCGTCGGAGCATCCGATGATCTCGAGCTGATCTAGGGTCATATGCGCCAGATCGCACCTGGGCGACACAAACCTCGTATAGCGAGGGTGTCCCTCGTCTTACCGCATAGCGGCTTCATCACCTTTTGTCCCTCATGAGAGTCAGCCTGTCCTCGGTGTATCAGGGTTCAATAGCCAGTCCGATTCTGGATTCTTTCCGGGTGTCCGAGCTTGCCGGGAGACCTAGGCGCCAGATCAATCGAGGAGTCAGGTCTAGGTGAGGAGCATAGCACCGGACTCAGTCGAGGGATCCAGGTGAGTCTGCGGGCACAGACATCAGAGCATCCGATGATCCCGACTCGGCCTGGGGTCATATGCACCTGATTTCGACCGAGTCACCCTGATCTCATCGAGGTCGTCGCTGAGCTATTGCACCTGTATTACATTTCATCGTACATACAAATGCTCAAGGTATAGGTTACGTGGTTCGGCTTATACTTTGCCTACTCCACGGGAATACATGGGGTATATTCTTTTACTTATAGGGGGATTATTACATAGAGAAATCAGGAAGATCTCTGGTTTACGGTGGAGTCAAGTAGTGCCTCTTGCAATGAACGCATCTCCATGTCTTGTGCTTCAGATCTATCATAACTAGCTCCGACCGATAGAGCAGGGGAATACCTTTGATGGTGCATAGTGTTCCAGGTCCTGCTCTTCACATCCCTTCTGATTGTTTTTCCTGGACATTTTCCTCCGGCTTTGATGATGATTTTTTTTTTTTTTGGTTTATCTAGTATGAATCGATTGAGTTTTCCATCTTTGATGAGCTGTTCAATCTGGTCTCATAGCTCCTGACACTATTCTGTAATGCGCCCTGGGGACTCGTGAAACTTTGCCGAAAAAGTCTCTGTTCCTACCCATGTGCAATGGAGGAAATGATAGCGACTCTTGGCTTAGCGAGGGGAGCAAAGCTCTGGAATCGCATCTTTTGGGGGCTCATCTGCTCTCGGTAACTTCACTGATGTGTCCGACCCAATGTCGTTCGGTCTTCCTCTTCTTTTCCCTTCCCATGCTTCTAAAATCTCCATTTGAATGATGAATTGTTCGGCTCGGGCAAACAATTCGGCCATTGAGTCTGGCTCGGAGAATGCTAGGGATCTTCGGAGCGGGGCGTAGGCGGTTCCATTAAGCAAGGCTGAGGCTGCCAAACTAATAGGGAGGTCCTTTACCTCTTGCGCTACAGCCCTAAATCGCTCAATATATCGCTTTAGGGATTCATTTGGCCTTTGCTGCAAGCTCATCAAGTACACAACACCCTTCTTCTTCGGGACATAGGCAGTGAACACCTCCAAAAACTTTTTCTTTAGCTGTTCAAATGATCGGATATGTCCGGCTGGTAACTCAGTGAACCACTGTTGAGCTTGTCCTATTAGGGAGAGCGGGAAGACTCTGCACTTAGTGGCCTCATTCCACCCATGTAGCACGGCCATTGCGACGAAATGTTGTAGGTGCTTCTCTGGGTCTTCCTTCCCCGAGTAAACCGAAAGCTGCGGTAGCTCGAACCCTTGTTGCACTGGTTTCCTTTGGAGTTCTTCAGATAAGGGAAACCCATTCGGGGGCATTTTCTTGGGCGTTATCATTATCTGCTTCTGCTCTAGCACCTCTTCTATGAGGCCCTTAATGTCAGACGCCTTGAGGGTTTCCTGTTCTGCTTCGTTTTTGTAAGGAGGTGGGAGATAAGAAGCTCGTGCATAGGTGTTTCCCGTTGTCTTTTTATACATGAGAGCTTTACCTATGCTCCTATCATGTTCCCTTCCCAAGTCTGTCATCTCTGGGACTTGGTTATTCGGCCGTGGAGTTGTAACTCTTACCCTCTGTCGTGCGGTCCTTGGAGGGGTTTCTATGGATCTCCGGTGTTCTCCTCTCGTATCGACTTTTCCCATGTGGGGAATTAATTCACGCAGCAAAGTAGTGATTCCCTGTAGTCTTCTCATATTCTTCTCATTGTTTATCTTGAGTTCATCATTTTCTTGTTTTAGCTCCTCAAAATTCTTCTGTAATTGTTCATAATCTGATAGCAGGACCGTGGGTGGGGCTATCCCAGAGGGTTCTGGAGGTACTAAAGTCTCCATGAGGTCTCTATTTGGAATTGAAGATTGTCCAAATGAGTGGTGTTCCCGACTAAAAAGTGTTGCATGCTGGACTTGCTTCCCTCGTTCTGTTGCATGCCTCCTCAATCCAGCTATGTGTACTTTCTCATGTTCTGAACGTTCCATGCCGCCCAGTCCAGTGGTCTGGTTGCTTTCGAGTGTGGGAAAGTTTTCTGAATGCACTTCATTGTCATGGTGATCTTCTGAAAATTCTGGCTCTGTAGGGTGCACCTGATTGGGACCCCTTGTGTCTTCTATCCTAGTACGAGCGCTCCTTCGGGTGGTGTTGTTCGTGTTCGTCGAACTAGCTGATCTGGTCCCACTCAGCATTTTGTGATAAGATTGGCTTTTTGTTGCGTTTCCCACAGACGGCGCCAAATTGTTGTTGCTCAAATACAACAATTAGAATTTTTAGTAGTGGGATGCACGTGGATGCCGTCGGCCTCGGGACTCGATCGAAGATTTGGCTGAAAAACTAAGGGAGGGCTTCCGAGGGGTTCCGAAGGGATGCTTCCGAAGCCTCCTCCCGAAGAACTCAATGTGGGCTTCCGAAGGTCACTTCCACGGTCAGCTTTCGAAGGGTTCAGGTGGGTCTTCCGAAGAAAAAGATAGTCTTCCGAAGGAAAAGATGGTCTTCCGAAGCCTGCTGCCGAATTGGGTCTTCCGAAGGAAAGAGGGTCTTCCGAAGGAAAGCTACCGAATTGGGTCTTCCGAAGGAAAACAATGTCTTCCGAAGGACAAGAGGGTCTTCCGAAGCCTGCTGCCGAATGGGGTCTTCCGAAGGAAAGCTACCGAATTGGGTCTTCCGAAGGAAAATAATATCTTCCGAAGGACAAGAGGGTCTTCCGAAGCCTGCTGCCGAATGGGGTCTTCCGAAGGAAAGCTACCGAATTGGGTCTTCCGAAGGAAAATAATATCTTCCGAAGGACAAGAGGGTCTTCCGAAGCCTGCTGCCGAATGGGGTCTTCCGAAGAAAATTGGGGTCTTCCGAAGATCTGTACGGGACAAACAAAGGTTAGAAGGCTTGCGGGATTTTCCTCCCGCGAAGGCCCTCCGACGCTCAAGTCAGTAACGGAATGGAAAGAGGACTCAACTTCGGAAGGAAAAGGAGAGAGAAATACCGATGTCCGGATCTGTTTTTGAGGGTTGAACTTGGCCTTTTATAGAGATCGAGTAGGGAGTACACGTGGGTCTTCCGAAGGATTCCTTCCGAAGGGATCCTTCCGAAGACCTCTTCCGAAGGGATCTTCCGAAGACCCTTCCTCAGCAGCTTCCGAAGACCTCTTCCGAAGGAATCTTCCGAAGACCCTTCCTCAGCATCTTCCGAAGCTCTTTCTTCAGTATCTTCCGAAGGCCTTTCACCAGCAGCTTCCGAAGACCTCTTCCGAAGGGATCTTCCGAAGACCCTTCCTCAGCATCTTCCGAAGCTCTTTCTTCAGCATCTTCCGAAGGTGTCTTTCCCGCCATGTTTGGACTTTTTCGTCCTCGATTTTTTGGGGCACCACACCAGTTTTCATTGCCTTCTCAATAAACCATTTGTTTAGTTTTAATCCTCAAATCGAAAATCAGAAAAAATCCTTTAACAACCGCCAAAGATTTGGAAGAAAACCAATAAACAGATTTCAGAAACCTCTTAATTCAATCTATCAGTTTTAATTCCCCTTATTGCACAGATTCGAGACTGATTGGATTACCATCCAAACAGGTTGTTCTTGATTCCAGTTAAAGCCTCAACCGAGCACAAAAACCTTGGATTCTCAAACAAAGACAATGCATGCATTCATCCAACCGGTATCAACACATACACAGATTTAAGAGAGAACGGAAACAAGAAAACAACAAAGTTAAAACTAAAACAAACAGATTTCCATTAAATCCAAGACTCAAACCGGGAACAAGGATGGTGTTGCAACTTGATTACAAGATCCTTAGCCCTCCATCTTGACAAGAACAATGGAGAGAAGAGAAAAATCGGCTACTGTTCACGTCCTTCAAGAATCCCCCTTTGATGGCCTCTTAAGGTGTTTAAATAGAGCTTTAGGAGGAAACCCTAGATTACCGCCACTTGACGGCCGATTTCGTAAAGGTTCCCGTGCGATCTGGGCTTCGGCCTCTTCATAAGAAATTTAGATCAGAAAGAGTAGATGAACTTGGGCTTTTTAATCACTTGATTTGGATGTCGGACGCCCAAGATATGGCCTTTTAAAGAATTAGTATATGTGCAGTTTTCCTAATTTGCCCCCAACTTCTTGGCCCTGACTTTGAAGCGCTGTTTGAAGGCCCAAAAGAGCTCTGATTTGGACACACCATACCATTCCAGAAATCTCAAGAAGTCCCCTTCAATATCTCTGAAGACATCATCTTCATTCTGGAATTTTATCTTGGCCAAAATACTGAAGGAAGTGCAGGAGGTCAAATATGCCAAAATTGCTCTTGCTTCTCTATCTCCAATTTCCAAGATATCTCATTGTCATCAAGATGTCTCATGCCCCATCTCATGCTCCATAGCCCTAAACCTGGCAAAATAAAATAAAATAGTGTGAAGCCCAATTCCTATAAAATAAAATGAAATAAAATCAAGATGAATGAAATAACACAACTAATGTGCAGAAAGGACTAAATATGAGGGCTAAATAGTATGAAAATATGTGCTCTATCACCGGGCCATAGGCGGGACAACGGGCTCGATTGCGTTTGACCTCGTTGTCGGGCCGTAGGCGGGACAACGGGCTTGATCGATTTTACCTCGTTGCCGGGCCGTAGGCGGGACAACGGGCTCGATTGCGTTTGACCTCGTTGCCGGGCCGTAGGCGGGGCAACGGGCTTGATCGATTTTACCTCGTTGCCGGGCCATAGGCAGGACAACGGGCTCGATTGCGTTTGACCTCCTTGCCGGGCCGTAGACGGGGCAACGGGCTTGATCGATTTTACCTCGTTGCCAGGCCATAGGCGGGACAACGGGCTCGATTGCATTTGACCTCGTTGCCGGGCCGTAGGCGGGGCAACGGGTTTGATCGATTTTACCTCGTTACCGGGCCATAGGCGGGACAACGGGCTCGATTGCGTTTGACCTCGTTGCCGGGCCGTAGGCGGGGCAACGGGCTTGATCGATTTTACCTCGTTGCCGGGCCATAGGCGGGACAACGGGCTCGATTGCGTTTGACCTCGTTGTCGGGCCGTAGGCGGGGCAACGGGCTTGATCGATTTTACCTCGTTGTCGGGCCATAGGTGGGACAACGGGCTCGATTGCGTTTGACCTCGTTGCCGGGCCGTAGGCGGGGCAACAGGCTTGATCGATTTTACCTCGTTGCCGGGCCATAGGCGAGACAACGGGCTCGATTGCGTTTGACCTCGTTGCCGGGCCGTAGGCGGGACAACGGGCTTGATCGATTTTACCTCGTTGCTGGGCCATAGGCGGGACAACGGGCTCGATCGTGTTTCTGCAAAAAAGGCATTCATATAGACAGAAGCATTTTTTACGTGGTTCGGCAAAGTGTGCCTACATCCACGGTCCTGTTCAGGACTTTATATTATTACAGATAGTTGTTCAAGTACATCGTTTGTATACAGCTTCAGATAATTCAGATTCCATGTTTTTCCCATGGTGTCTCCTTCAAGAGTTTGTAAAATGGAAGTGTTGGGTCCGATCAGCTTTAGGATACGATATGGTCCTTCCCAATTGGCTCGTAGCTTTCCATCTTCCTTTAGCGCGTTGGTTACGACGGATCTCCGAAGTACTAAATCTCCTTCTTTCATGGGTCTATTCTTAACCCGAGAGTTGAAATAACTGGCTATTCTTCTCTGATATGCGGTTATCTTCATGGCAGTGTTTTCTCTCTGCTCTTCAATCAGGTCCAAATTTTCTCGCAATGCTTCAGAATTCCTCGCACCATCTTCTTCTTCATATGCCATTAACCTTGGAGAATTTGCTGAAATTTCTATGGGGATCAAGGCTTCTGTCCCATATACAAGGTTGAATGGAGTTTCTCCAGTAGCTACTCTACTAGTCGTCCGATAAGCCCATAAAGTGGTGGGTAGCTCATCTGCCCATGTGCCTCTGGCTCCTTCAAGTCGAGTTTTTAAGCCATGTAATATGGTTCGGTTACTGACCTCAGCTTGTCCATTAGCTTGGGGGTATGCCACTGAGGCGAACCTTAGTTGAATCCCTAGACTGTCGCAAAATTTTTTAAAGGAGTCACAATCGAATTGTTTCCCATGATCCTTGACGATGATTCTGGGTATTCCAAATCGACAAACAATGTCTTTCCATACCATCGCTTCTATTTTTCGTGCTGTAATGGTGGCCAACGGCTTAGCTTCAATCCATTTGGTGAAGTAGTCAGTAGCTACTATTAAAAATTTTCTTTGCCCGGGTGCTTGAGGGAAAGGTCCCAGAATGTCCAAACCCCACTGAGCGAAGGGTATAGGTTGGAATGCAGGCTGCAGCTGGGATATTGGAGCAGGTTGGACTGGAGCATGTCGCTGGCATTTGTCACATGACTTGACTTTCTTTAGCGCGTCTGACCTTAGTGTGGGCCAGAAGAAACCAGCTCTTAATATTTTAGTCGCCAGGGCTCTTGCTCCCAGATGTTCTCCACATATTCCACTGTGAGCTTCTGCTAGGATATATTCGGCCTCTTGAGGGCCTAAGCACTTGAGAAGAGGTGTAGTGTAAGCTCGCTTATATAATATCCCATCTATGATAGTGAATCTTGAAGCCCGCATCTTAAGCTTTCTCGTTTCTTGCGAGTCGTCTGGCAATTCGTTGTTAGTGAGGTAATGGTAGAAGGGCGATCTCCAGTCTGTCCTCGTCTCAATGCACAATACTTCTTTTTCTTCAATGCTTGGATGGTGTAACATTTCCACAAATACTGCTCTTCCTGTTATTTCTCTGGTGGAGGCTAATTTAGATAAGGCATCAGCGTGCCCATTAAGAGATCTATTTATTTGTGTTAATTCGAAACTCTGGAATGTTTGGGCCAGGTCTTTGACTTTACGCAAGTACTGAGCCATTACTTGTTCTCTGGTTTCGAATTGTCCCTGAAATTGCTGCACAATTAATTGAGAATCACTATGGGCAATTAATCGTGTTACCTCTAATTTCTTTGCTATCTTCATTCCGGCGATTAAGGCCTCATATTCAGCCACATTGTTGGTACTTGAAAAAGCAAATCGCAGAGAATATTCCAGCGTTTCTCCTTCAGGGGATACTAATACTATTCCCGCTCCGCTTCCTTGTGAACCAGATGCTCCATCAACAAACAACAACCATACTCCTTGCTTGTTTTCTCCTGCTTTACTGGAGTGAGTGCATTCCACAATAAAGTCAGCCAGTGCCTGTCCTTTTATAGCTTGTCGAGGTTGATATTGGATGTCATATTCGCTTAACTCAATGGACCATTTGGTGAGGCGACCCGAACATTCGGGTTTTTGCAAAATACTTCGCAGAGGCTGATCTGTAAGTACGATAATCGAATGGGCCTGGAAGTATGGCCTTAACTTCCTGGATGCATTTAGTAGGGCCAATGCCATTTTCTCCGCCACGGGATAACGTGTCTCGGGACCTTGTAATACCTTGCTGACGTAATATATTGGTCGATCCACCTGTCCCTATTTCCTGATTAATACCGCACTGATGGCTTCATCACTGACCCCCAAGTACAAGTATAACGTCTCTCCAGTCTCAGGTCGTGTTAACAGGGGAACTCCTTTCAAATATTCTTTTAATGCTTCAAATGATTTCTGACACTGTTCGGTCCACTCAAACTTTTTACCTGCTCTTAATGTTCGCAAGAAGGGCAGCTCTCTTTCGGCTGACTTGGAGAGAAAACGTCCCAGGGCTGCCATTCGTCCTGTCAATCGCTGAACTTCTTTAGTTGACGTGGGTGGTTCCATATCCAATATTGCTTGAATTTTCTCAGGGTTAGCCTCGATTCCTCTTTGTGTGATCATGTATCCCAAGAATTTTCCTGACTGTACTCCAAATGCACACTTCGCGGGATTCAACCGCATGTTGTATTGCCTGAAGACCCCAAGCACCCGTGTTAGCTTTTCTACATGGGATTCATTCTCCCGACTTTTTACTATCATGTCATCCACATAGGCTTCCATTGTGTCGCCCAGCAGTTTTTTAAAGACCTTATTCACCATGCGCTGATAAGTGGCTCTGGCGTTCTTAAGTCCAAAAGGCATGACTTGGTAGCAGTATGTCCCTTTTTCAGTGATGAAGGACGTCTTTTCCTGATCTGGAGGGTACATTCTTATTTGATGGTATCCTGAAAATGCATCCAAAAAGCTTAAAAACTGATATCCAGATGTTTCGTCCACGAGGCGGTCGATCCGTGGTAGCGGGTAGGAGTCTTTGGGGCACGCCTTATTAAGAATGGTGAAATCCACACAAACACGCCATTTTCCATTAGGTTTCGGGACCATCACAACATTGGCCAACCATTCTGGATATAATACTTCTCGAATGAAACCTGCCTTTAGTAGTTTGTCAACCTCCTCCTCTAGCACATGTAGCCTATCAGGGGCAATGTTTCGCTTCTTTTGTCAGACTGGTTTGAAGTGAGGATCCGCATTCAAGTGATGGCATATTACTTCGGGACTAATTCCTGGCATATCTTTCGATTTCCAAGCGAACACGTCTGAATTTTCTCGCAGGCATCTAGTGATTTCTTCTTTTACACGTTCCGGAAGCTGGGATCCCACATATGCCACTTTCTCAGAATCTGATTCACTCAGGTGTATTACTTCCAATTCTTCAACAGGTTGGGGTTTTCGTGCAGCTCCTTCCTCCAATGATTTATGTATAGCTTTCTCGGCTATGGATAAGGTTTCTTCAGCTCTTTTCCCTTTTGTAGATGACACATAGCAAGTTCGTGCCTTCTTTTGATCTCTTCTAACATGTCCGACCCCAGCGGGTGTAGGAAATTTCATCAATAGGTAGCAAGAGGATACCACGGCCCTTAAATCGTTGAGTAATGGGCGTCCCAAGATCATATTGTATGCCGCCGAGGAAGTTTTAACCACCATAAAATTTGCTTGTCGAGTTACAAGTTGGGGGTCTTCACCTAGCGTGATAGGTAGTTGAATAGATCCCGCAACGGGCACTGCTTCTCCGGTAAAGCTATATAGAGGTGAGGATACTTTCTTCAATCGATCATGGGATAAATGCATTTTTTCAAAGCAGTTCCAATAAATCAGATTGACAGAACTTCCACTATCCACTAAAATTCTGCTGATGGGGTGCTTGGCTACGATTGCTGAGATAACCATGGGATCATCATGTGGGAGTATGATATAGCCTCGATCATTTGGAGCAAAGGTGATGGGCTCTTCATCGTCTCTTACCTCCATTACTGAGTTAACTTGGTAGGTTGGTCACGCATATGCCTTTCGAGAGGCTGATGTGTCTCCTCCTAGGGTTTCCCCTCCGGAAATAACGTGAATGGCCTGGTGCGTCGGCTCATTGTCTACACGAGTGTCCTGTCGATGTTCTCTTCCTCTTTCTTGCTGCCTTGGGTTTGGTCTTTCATGCCCATCACGCCTGTCTTCTCTTTGTCGGGGTTCCCTGTTTTCTTCTTCTTCTTCTTCCTTTCTCACGTACCTTTGTAAGTGTCCTTCATGGATGAGTATCTCAATCTGGTTTTTCAGTTCTCGGCAATGATCCGTGGAATGCCCCCGGGTTCGGTGATATCTGCAGTACTCTCCTTGATTTTTCCCCATAGGTCGGTCAACTCTGCGGGGTAGTTTAAGGAGTCCTTCCCCTTCCACTGCAGCTAATATAGTTGATCGGGGTTGTAGAAGCCGAGTATAATGATTAAAGAGAGGTTTAGGTGCATCTGGATGCCTAACTCTTTCTTGTCGTCGGATAACCTCTTCTTCCCCTTCTCGCTCCTTTCTCTTCTTTTCTTTGTTCTCATTCCCTGCCACGTTCCTCATAATTTCAGTGTGGAGGATATACCTGTTTGCTCTGACAAATAGATCGGCTAGGGACGTTGGTGGGTCTAAAGAAAGTGACTCCTGTAGAGAAGTGAGGCGCGTCCCCTGAAGCATAGCAGATACTGCCACTTGGGCTGGCAAGTCGGGGATTTCAAGGGTGGCATTCCGGAATCTATCCACGAATTGTCGTAAGGATTCCTTATTCCCTTGTCGTATACTGAGCAAATAGGTGGCATCCTTTTTCCTTCGACTGTTAATCACAAAAGCTTTGGTAAACTCTGTCCTAAGATGCCCAAATGAGGAAATAGAGGATTCTGGGAGGCTATTAAACCATGTTCGAGCATGTCCTGTCAGTGTTAGGGAAAATGCTCGACACATTATGTCATCATCCCACCCATGCAACATCATTAATGACTCATAATTCTGAACATGATCATATGGATCATCTTTTCCGGAGTAGAGGGTGATTTGTGGCATTTTGAATTTTCGAGGAAGTGGTCTCTCCAATATATCTGTCGTAAAAGGACTTTTTCTTCGTTGGTACTCTTCTGTTGCAAGGATCAACTTTTTCCGCTCAAGCACTTCTTCTACTACTCGTTTCATATCATCCCTCATAGTAGCTGTTGTTTGATTGTCATATCTTGTTGGGGTACTGCCCACTGTTTCATGATACCTTCGTCTTTAGGGACTTCTGGTCCTGTTCTCCATTTTGGGGTTTTCATTTCTTCGTGGTATGGAACGAGGGTTCTTCCTTAGAGGTGGTGACCTAGGCCTACCCTCTTGTCTAGGCGTAGATCGAGAATGAGAATCAGGAGTAGCTTCTTGGTAGGAATCGGCCCCTACCTCGGGTTGAGGTTCGGGGAATGGCATAAACTTTTTCAGAGTATCAGGTAACATCCCAACAGGCATCATACCTTGGAGGATTCCAGCCATGTCTCGAAGTGCTTGCATACCTTCAACGTGTTGTTGTCTCAGTGCTTCGTATTCTTCCCACGGTACCGTATGGGGTGGCTGTCGTGAAGCCCCGGCTTGATCAGTAGGAGATAGCCTTGAGCTGATAAGTGGTGGTGATGGGACTGTTTGGTTCCCCACCTGCGGGATGGAACGATCGTCTCCTTCAGGTTGAGCATTATGTGGGGGAGGAGGTGCTCCCTGTTGCTGAGTGTTTCGTGGTGGTAGGCGCGTTTCTACGCCTTGAGAGAGAGTTCGTCGGTGTCCACGGGTGTTTGCCATTCTTGAGTTAACTTTTTGTCTTGCGTTTCCCACAGACGGCGCCAATTGTTGTTGCCAAAATACAACAATCTATTTTAATTGAGGATGGACGCAAGAGCCTCGGGAGTCGTGTCCTCGCTGATGAAAAATCTGGGCGAGGAATTGGATCTTGATGGAGTCTCAGGTCTGATGAACCGACGAAGCTGATGGTCTGACGGGTTGATGATCTTGTGGGCTGATGATCTGATGGCCTCAAAGTGATCTAGTGACTTGAAGGTGATCTGGTGGCCTCGAGGTGATCTGGTGGCCAAAAGTGATCTGGTGGCCCGAAGGTGACCGAGTGGCCAAAAGTGACCGAGTGGCCTGAAGGTGACCGAGTGACTGAAGGTGACCGAGTGGCTGAAGGTGACCGAGTGGCCAAAGTGACCGAGTGGCCTTGTGACCGAGTGACCTGGTGACCGAGTGGCCTGGTGACCGAGTGGCCTACAAAACGAGAGCACCGTTAGGGCGCGGGTGGGGGTCCTCGCGCAAACCCTCCGATGCTTAAGTTAGATCTCGAGAGAAAATGCAAAAATGTACTTCAATTGCTCAAAATAGCGTACCTTAAGTCGAAAATCAAGTCTTGTATTTATAGTGGAGGAGAGAGGGAGTTCTCGCGATATTTTCGGCAGGAATCTCAGGGCCCGTTTCGGAATTCTCGGGGCCCATGGGCTGGACCACGAAGGGTCTCGGGCGATGTCGGGTGACCCCCCCACTCGGGTGGGGGGTCCTTCTCGGAGGCTGCAGAGTGGTCGGGTGGCCTTGGCCACCCGGTCATGCCGAGTGGCCTTGGCCACTTGGTCAGCTCGAGTGGTCAGGCCACTCTCTTGCATCGAGTGGCTTAGGCCACTCGACAATGACCGAGTGGCCGAGTGGCCGAGGCCACTCGACCATGCCGGGTGGCCGAGGCCACTCGACCATGCCGGGTGGCCGAGGCCACTCGGTCATGCCGGGTGGCCTTGGCCATTTGGCCCTGCCGGGTGGCTTTGGCCACTTGGCTCGATCACTCGTCATGACCCCCCTCGGTCTAGCCAAGGGGGTCTTTTTTTGCTTCCTTGCCGCCGCTATTGTCTGCCTTCATCTTTTCGGGTACATCAAACAGTAAGTACATGAAGAAGATATGAATGATTTCTTTATAGGGATTCAATCAAATATAATCTTTGAATCATCTTGATATTGTTTCTTGTCGACTAGGATTGTTTTCTCAATATTTCCTTTTGAATGGTGTAGTGATAATAAGTTTGCATTAGATTGAGTCTTTTATGATCATTCATAACCTGTTCTTCGTGGGCAGGCTTGAAGGGCCATAGCTTGCTAACGGATCTTATGAGCTTTCGTAGCTCGCTAGCGGATCTTACGAGCTTTAGTAGCTCCCAAGGAAATCCTAAGTGTCAAGTAGCTCACAAGGTTGTAGCTCCGGAGCAGATCGTAAGTGTCTGCTAGCTTGCAGCATGTAGCTCGCTCGTGGACCTTACGAGCTTTTTTGTAGCTCGCTAGGGGATCCTTCGAGCTTGTAACTCGCCAGCAGATCTTACGAGCTTTATAGCTTACCAAATATGTCCAGCCAGTCCTTAAGACTTAATCTTTAGTATTAAGTCGACTAACGAGCTAAATCCAAAGCTTTTAGCTAAATCTTCAATGCACTCAAATATTGAATTCACATGCCAAGTATGATAAAATCTAATATGCCATGCCAAAATACATAAATCACATAACCTTGTATTCCAATATATTAAAGATCAGTCAACATGTTTAGTAATTCTTATAATATGTTCAGCATTATTATGTGACATTTATGTGCATACATCTTGGTATGAGCATGAAGCACGACTTTATGTGGAGCACTTCATATTGTGTGCGAGCATGTCTATGTGCATTGCATTGTATGAGGTGGCTTAGTCTGCAGGGCGTAAGTCCCATAGTTCAATTTCAAATCCAGTTTCAGTTCAACTCAATATATGAGATCGCTTACCTGGTGACGACCAGGAGGCAAGGGGCTTATTGCCCACAGTATGTGCTTACAGTTTCTATGTATGCAGGATTTAGATCAGTCAGGTATGTATTACAGATTGTGTGGGCCTATGAGTCGAAGTTGCATACTTGCATTTGGTTTATAGTTTATGTGCATTACATTTTTATGAATGTAATCAAACAGTGATTATACAGTACAAGTTTAGTGAGTTATTTATGAGTATCGATATTTCTCGATTCAGCTTTAATTATTCTTTCTAGCTTATTACTTGCTGAGTTTTGTAGCTCACCTTGTACTCTTCACCATCTCAGATCCTAACGGGGGAGTACCAGAGGTGGGGCCTAGCAGCAGTGGTCAGTAGTGTGTGTATGTGGAGCTACTCAAGATCAAAGATGTCTGAGAGTCTATTAGTGTCTAGTCAGTTTTGGATTGTTTATTATTTCAATTGAGGGATTTTCCCTTAGATAGAGATTACTGTTCAGTTTTTCAGTTCAGTTAGAGATGTTTTAGTTATAATCAGTTGAGTTATTAATGGTATCAGATTTCAGTTTGTTATGAGTTGGAGTCTTATTCAGTTTTCCGTAGTAGCACCTATTCTCGGGAAGTTCTGGGAGAAGGGGTGTTACACATTAGGGTGAGTTGTTCCGATCCTTCCTATTGCTCGATGTAGGATGTTACAATTTTTCTTTCATGGAATTGTATTGTGGGTTAGGAAGTTAGAATGGGAGTTTTTGGATGATTGGTGTCCATTTTGAGTGTTTTCGGTGGATTTTTGGCATTTTTCCTTCGTTCTCGGCGAAGTTAACTCGTCCAAGAGGTCAAGTTGACTTAGGCCAAGTCAACTCAGTTTTGGGCAAGTCGACTCGGATTTGCCCTCGAGTCGACTCGGCCGCAACTTGACTACACTGCACGTGTTTCACTATTTCAGCCATAACTTTTGATATAGAACTCGAAATTGTGATCCATTTAAAGATTCATAAACTAGACTTCGAAGGATTCGATTTGATATATAATATCATATATTTTGATTATGATTTGAGTTGTTTCATGCTTTTCTTAATCCAAATCAAGTATGATTGATGTAGTAAAATGTTGTTAAGTACTTCCTCCAATATCTCTCAACCCTCTAAAATGATAAGATGTGTTTGAAGATATATATATATATGTAAATACATAGGATTTATGAGATAAAAATATAATTGACTGGCATGAGGAAGTATAATGATAATCAATTGGGAGATTGTTAAGAAATGTCCTTGGGTAGTATGTCCATGGAGTCTTATGGGTGATGCATTGATAACACTATATGAATAATTGCCCTTAATTTTTGTGGTGAAACTTAACTAATGTGAATTGTGTGGAAGAGCCAAGAGCTTTAGTGGGCAAAAATTGAGGGTATGTGAGCATCACTTGTCATAGCATTGTTGTGGATGTGTTGCATGGCATTGTGTGCTCTTTTATCTTGCATTATGATGATGGGTCATGCTTTGTATGTGATTGGTGAGTTAATCATGGCATGGTAATTATCGTTGGGCACTCATAGTTTAAAGAAGGGCGTGCATGTATTATGGATATAGCCATTGGGTATACACTATGTGTATAGGGCTTACATGTACTACGGTGGTCACTCATGATATGACATGTACTTGAATTCGCATATACATGTTTGATGTTATAATTTGTGCCACTATTATTATTTTAGCGCAGCATCTAAGTTTGCGTGTATGGAAGAGGATACCCTATGAGAGCCTGATATGGGTGAGGTGGTCATAAACCCGGTAGGCGTGCTCGAGCCAGGATTGGCTATTGGATGTTTAATATATGTGCGTATATATATATATGTATCTGCATGGATGTGGTGAATTATTGAGCTATTGTGATGTATGTGTATTGCGTCCCTTGTAAGTATTGACATGAGTATGAAATGATTCTATAAAGGCATGGCATTCGGTTGAATGATGAATATCTTTCATGATATAAGCATACATGAATAGTAGTGGCAGCTTTGGGGGCCATGTGAGTTTCTCTGTTATGGTTTCATGTGTATGATGATGGAATAATGCATGGCATGTATTATGTCCATGGCATGGGAAAAAGGAGTTTGGTACTCATGTAAAATACATGTTATGATGCATATAGTTAGAGAATCCTTGTATGCCAAATGTTGTGCATGTGCATGTATACCTTATGAAAATTTAAAATGGGTTTTGTTAAAATATAAAGAAAGGATTGCCTCTGAGGAGGTTGATGTTAAGTGTAGAAGGCATGAACCTGGTCAATGTTATATGTCGGGTAATGATTTTCTTCTGGCTCTAAGTTGGTCATGCCTTCATATATGGAGCTGTTGATGCTTCTTTTTTGCTATATACTTGCTGAGCCCTGTGGCTCACCCTTCGTTTTTTTTGTCATTCCAGGGAAAGAGGTAAATTATTAATTGGGAACGAATTCTGGATAGATGTGTACAGAGATGTCCTGGCCTTAAAGATCCATGGGTATAGAGTGAGGGCATGATTAGAGGGTTTGATTTTGTATTAAAAACTTTGATGCCCTTTTATTTTTTTTAAAATGTATGGGTGGTAAACCCTAGCTTATGAAATAAATAAAGATATATAATGTTGATTTTGGCTCCTATTGATAGTGAGCAAATATGAGAATGAAAAGAATTTTTGTCAAATTCAGGATAATATTTGTATTTGTATCCATCTTGAATGAACATTTTCTCAGATTTCCTATGCTAGCGGGTAATCTGGGAGCGGAACCTGACATAATATGAAGTTTGAAATTTAAAAAATGTTTAGACTTTCTCAAACAATAAGAAAATATGTCTCACCTTTATTTCAAAATAAATTTACTTTTTGCATGAGAAATTAAGATTTTAAAATTCAAATATAAGTTTTTGAGACATAAATGATTAAAACAATAAAACATGTATAAAAACAATCTCCTTTAATTTAAAATAAATTTACTTTTTTGTATGAGTAAGAGAAAACATGTCTAAAAATAATTATTCTTTAATTCAAAATTTGAAAATTCAAATATAACCTTTTGAGATATAAATGATTAAAACAAGAAAATATATCTAAAAATAATCTCTTTTAATTCAAAATAAATTTACTTTTTGTATGAGTAAGAGAAAATTTAAATATAAGCTTTTGAGACATAAATGATTAAAATAAGAAAACATGTCTAAAATCAATTCTCTTTTAATTCAAAATAAATTTACTTTTTACACGAGTAAGAAAAAAATATTTATATCATAAAAATATTTTTGTTAATCATCAAAACTTAATTAATATGAGTAAGTTGGCTCAACAAATCTAATTGATTGTAATAGATATACATATATTATACTATGTATAAAATAAAATATTTATATTATATAACATGGTTAACAGTTTGTTTACGAATTTTTATATAATAAATTGAAATCAAACTATGTGACTAGTTTGTTTTTTTTAAAAAAAAAAAAATCAAACCAAATTGTTTTTCTAAGAAACTCAAAAACAAGCTAAATCAAATTACACTCACCAGAGATGATTTACACTCAGTGGGCGCGTGTGTATATTTATAAATTGATTTAAACTAAATCAATTTAACAATTTTTTATTAAATTTTTAGAGTTTTGACTCTGCTCAAATTTGGTTCTCGTTTATCGAATTTATTTATATGAGCAAATTCTGTGATCAGACTTTAAATATGATCCTGAATCAGAGGATGAACAAGTTCTTCAATTAGATTCTGATGATGACTTAGAATCTATTGACACAGATGTAGACTTATATGATAGTGATTAGAGATAAATTATATGATTTAAATACATATGTTTAATTATTAATGATATTGAATTTGCTAATTGATTTATTTCATTGTAGGTATGACAAGAGTTAAAGGACATTATCGTGCAGAATGCAGTGGTTTGAGACCTAGCTCTTCTAGGTCCACTTTTGCTTCCACCTCATCTACTATAGCATTGCATATTTCAGGGGACGTTCCACTGGCCTCCCCCCACCAGCATCTCATGTTGCTACCCCTATCGTTGCTTCTGCACCGACTTTTGTTGCAGAGTCACTAATGCATCCATTATCTCACTTGGGTGTCAGCCTTTTTACGTCCGAATCACCACATGTTATAAAGTAAGATGGCGATGGGTAATGTAAGGCCCCCACCTAGGCCCTCAAAGAACTAGACCGGGTGCCCTACTAAAATAGAGTTAACCTGGACTTAGATGAACCTGTTATGCACACAACTGTCAAATAGCAAAAAAAAACATGATTAAGGAAACTTGTTATCCTGGCATGTAGCCCAGACACACATAACATACAACATTAGCACACCGGCCACAAAATACAACATAATCCATGTAGACCCAAAAGAAAAGTAATAAGAGTACACGCTGGAAGCGACAAAATGCATAAAAGAAACCCTTAAGCTAACAACTGTTAGGTCTACATGGCCCTGTACACCGCCTACCCTGGAAATTGGGAACTGCTAGACTCGCCCATAATTGGGTCCTTACCTTTACCTGGAATGAATGGAAAACAAAGTGAGTCCAAATGACTCAGCAAGCTCATAAAGAAAAGAAGGATGGATAGAGTAGGTACTAAGAGTAAACCTGCATCTCAAGTGTATAAAAAATCGAAACTCATGCATAACATGCCAAGCAGTCTCATAAACTGATACAGGTACCAACTGTAAAAATAATCATGCTCACATAAAGGATCTTGGGGCCCAAATAAGAAATGCACTAGCACCCAAGTCCATACCACAAACCTGCTACTGCCCTGAAGGCAAGTGGTACCTGTCACTCGAGTGAAAGCTTGCTCGGGTAGGAGCGACCAACACCTTTTGGCATGCATAAGCGTCCAAGATAAACACTGGGCAAACCAAGGCATCTCTAAAGAACTCAGTTTAGAAAATCCAACACAGTACAGTTGTATCTCAAGAACTTATGCCAAGACTATGCAAATGCAACAAATAAGGGGTGGCGTAGTAGACTGGACAAGATACAAATCCCCCATAAGCCAAGCATCCTACTAAGCCTCACCCAACTAGTAAGACACACACCAAATGAAAATGCTCGTGCCTAGCAACTAGTTAATAAAGGACATGGTCGTGTGTTAAGCACCCATGATTAAATAGACCACCCAAAATGCACCGGCCCTTCTCGAGCATACAAGCATGCATTTAAAAATAATGTATGTGTTTAATTGATTAGAACAGGGAGATTCAGGTTATTAAATTAATTACATAAGTGTAACTCAACGCTTGCATCCCACCTAATTCATTCATTAGTTTTTTGGCATAGCACTAGGTCTCAATGGAATTATCCCAAGCTTCATTCCTCAAAGAAATGGGAAGTAGACAAACTTCCCTTATCTATAATAATAACAAAGGGCTAACGCTCTATTTCCACTGCCAACATTAGATATATATATACAACAAATGATTTTTCTAAGTTATTTTCCCTTCCTTAGTATCCTACTAGCTCTAACTTCAAGCCATCTGATCGGGGCTGTCGAACACCGATAGATTAGATAAATGATGATTTGGATTTGCAATAGGGTGTAACCCAAAGTCGTCTCCCAACGAACCTCAAACGGATCTGTCAAAACAAGGCTAAACAAGGGGGGAAGTTTTTGATGAAAAACATAAAACAAAATGAGCAAGAACACAATAAATCAAGATGCAATCAGTTGCAAACCAATCCTTTTATCCCAGTTTTCATTGCCTTCTCAATAAACCATTTGTTTAGTTTTAACCCTCAAATCAAAAATCAGAAAAATCCTTTAACAACCGCCAAAGATTTGGAAGAAAACCAATAAACAGATTTCAGAAACCTCTTAGTTCAATCTATCAGTTTTGATTCCCCTTATTGCACAGATTCGAGACTGATTGGAATACCATCCAAACAGGTTGTTCTTGATTCCAGTTAAAGCCTCAACCGAGCACAAAAACCTTGGATTCTCAAACAAAGACAATGCATGCATTCATCCAACCGGTATCAACACATACACAGATTTAAGAGAGAACGAAAACAAGAAAACAACAAAGTTAAAACTAAAACAAACATATTTCCATTAAATCCAAGACTCAAACCGGGAAAAAGGATGGTGTTGCAACTTGATTACAGAATCCTTAGCCCTCCATCTTGACAAGAACAATGGAGAGAAGAGAAAAATCGGCTACTGTTCACGTCCTTCAAGAATCTCCCTTTAATGGCCTCTTAAGGTGCTTAAATAGAGCTTAAGGAGGAAACCCTAGGGTACTGCAACTTGACGGCCGATTTCGGAAAGGTTCTCGCACGTTCTGGGCTTCGGCCTCTTCATAAGAATTTTAGATCAGAAATAGTAGATGAACTTGGGCTTTTGAATCACTTGATTTCGATATCGGACGCCCAAGATATGGCCTTTTAAAGAATTAGTATCTGTGCAGTTTTCCTAATTTGCCCCCAACTTCTTGGCCCCGACTTTGAAGCGCTGTTTGAAGGCCCAAATGAACTCGTATTTGGACAAACCATACCATTCCAGAAATCTCAAGAAGTTCTCTAAAATATCTCTGAAGACATCATCTTCATTATGGAATTTTATCTTGGCCAAAACACTGAAGGAATTGCAGGAGGTCAAATCTGCCAAAATTGCTCTTGCTTCTCTATCTCCAATTTCCAAGATATCTCATTGCCATCAAGATGTCTCATGCCCCATCTCATGCTCCATGGCCCTAAACCTGGCAAAATAAAATAAAATAGTGTGAAGCCCAATTCCTATAAAATAAAATGAAATAAAATCAAGATGAATGAAATAACACAACTAATGTGCAGGAAGGACTAAATATGAGGGCTAAATAGTATGAAAATATGTGCTCTATCAAATTCCCCCACACTTGGACTTTTGCACTCCTGGGCAAAACACTAAACACTAACATTCACTCTCAAATAAAAAGGATGCAAAGAATGCAAAATGAGAGGCATGACAAGTTTTATAAGAATTCAACACTTCAAAGATCATCTTTCTTACACTTCCCAAACAAACAAGTAGCATGGCAATTTCACTTGGCAAGCCGAGTCAAAATAAGCAGACCCTGATAGAATAAGAACATGCTTTCAAGTTCCTCAAATGCTATGCCCAAATCCACCAAATCATAATTCCACTACCAGATATGCTCATCTTCTAAATCTCCACTCTCAGTGCTTTATGCATGCAAATCAAAAGGACTTTTATTCATGGCTCAAACATGGTAAGGTGAAAGGGATAGGAAGATAACAATGAAAAGTAAGCTTTAGGAAGAAAGAAAACATTCAAGACAATCCCAAGATCAATGAAGAACTATTAAGCAAGCAGAAAATAGAACCCTTTTTTTTTTCTTTTTTTTTTTTCGCATGGTGGGTGCGTTTTACGCTCCATCCCACCTTGGTGAGTGCGTTTTACGCTCCATCTCACCTTGGCCTTTGGCCTTTCTATCTATTTTTTTTTTTTTTTTCTTCTTTTGATTCCAAAGGACTTGCTTAATTTCTTTTTTTAATCGAGGGATTCAATGAATGTTCTTCAACCTAAAGAAGGGAAAAGATCACTCTTTTTTTTTTTTTTAGGTATAAAATGAAAGAATGCCTTAATCATCTTTTCACATGCATGAGCACTGATAGCTTCAATAAAGATTCAAAACAAGCTCTGGAATGATACCCATAATTCAGTGGATGCAGGCATAGCATAAGAAAGGACAAGAACATGCACAAATATTCCCACAAAGACTACCTCAATCAACTCACCAAGCCAAACTCATTTCCAATTTACTTGAAAGCCCAAAAAGATAAGATCAACTTTCTAATCATGCTAAATTCTTTCAAACTCAATTTGCCTCATTTTGCAATTTTTTTTTTTATATTATTTATCTTTCTTTTATTTATACTTTTATTATTTTTTTTTTTTTGAATTCAATTTTCTAAAACTCCTCCCCCCCACACTTAAACATTACATTGTCCTCAATGTAAGCATGCAGCAAGAATCAGATATAGGACAAGTAAATAATAAAAAGAATAAGGAGAAAGGAACAGCCTGATTTTGTCAATTGTAGGCGGCGTTGAGGAGATGCAGCTCCTCCATAGTATGCTCCTGAAAGCTCTCGTAGAATGGCTTGAGCCGCTGCCCGTTGACTGTGAATCGCCTTGTGGTTGACTCATCCATAAGCTCAACTGCACCATAAGGAAAAACATGAGTAACCACAAAAGGACCAATCCAACGAGAACGCAACTTACCTGGCATTAATTTGAGACGGGAGTTGTATAGGAGGACTTTCTTGCCAACTTCAAACTCTTTCTTGTTGATCAATTTGTCATGAGCAGCCTTAGTTTCTTCCTTGTAAATTCTGGAGTTCTCGTATGCTTCCAATCTCAATTCCTCAAGCTCTTGCAATTGAAACTTTCGTTGGGAACCAGCCTCTATCATATCCATGTTGCATTGCTTTACCGCCCAATAGGCCTTATGCTCGATCTCTACCGGCAGATGACATGATTTTTCAAAGACCAATCGATATGGGGACATGCCAATAGGAGTCTTGTAGGCCGTGCGGTAGGCCCAAAGTGCATCTTCCAACCTTTTGCTCCAGTCTTTCCTGTTGGGCTGGACTGTCTTCTCTAGAATGTGCTTGATCTCTCTGTTTGAAACCTCAGCCTTCCCATTGGTCTGTGGATGGTAGGGCGTCGCCACTTTATGTAAGACTCCATACTTTCGGAGCATGGATTGCATCGTTCTATTGCAGAAGTGGGATCCTTGATCACTGATGATGGCCTTGGGGATGCCAAACCTGCAGAAAATATGAGATCTAACAAAATCTGCAACCACAGAAGAATCATCAGTCCTGGTGGCTTTAGCTTCCACCCATTTCGAAACATAATCCACAGCCAAAAGAATGTACAGAAAACCAAAGGAGACAGGAAAAGGACCCATGAAATCAATGCCCCAAACATCAAAGATCTCACAAAATAGTAAGGGTTGCTGAGGCATTTCATTCCTACGTGATATTGATCCTGTGTGCTGGCAACGTGTGCAATTCTTACAAAATGTATGAGCATCTCGAAAAAGGGATGGCCAATATAAACCTGAGTCTAGGACCTTTCTAGCTGTGCGTTGAGGACCAAAGTGACCACCACATGCAAGTGAATGACAGAAATGCAAGACTGAAGCAAACTCAATATCGGGCACACATCTCCTAAGGACTTGGTCACTACACATGCGCCATAGATATGGATCATCCCATACATAGTACTTGGCCTGACTTTTAAATTTACTTAGCTGATCTCTCTTAAGATGGGCAGGGATATCAGATGCAGCTAGAAAATTAACAATGTTAGCATACCAGGGCTCAGTACCATGCAAGTGATAGAGTAACTCATCTGGGAAGTCATCTTTGATAGGCTGACAGTCCATGGTAGTGGCATCTGAAGAGGAAGGAAGCCTGCTCAAATGATCAGCCACAAGATTCTCAGCTCCACTCTTGTCTTTGATCTCAACATTGAACTCTTGAAGTAGGAGCATCCACCGTATCAGCCTGGGTTTGGCATCGTGCTTCTTCAAGAGATATTTCAAAGCTGCATGATCAGAAAACACAACAACATTAGAACCCAGGAGATAAGAGCGAAATTTATCTAAAGCAAACACAATGGCAAGAAGCTCCTTTTCAGTAGTGGTGTAGTTTGCTTGGGTGTTGTCCAGAGTACGCGAGGCATAAGCAATGACATGTGACTTCTTCTCCACTCGTTGTGAAAGGACAGCACCAACGGCATAATTAGAAGCATCACACATGAGCTCGAATGGTAAGTCCCAGTTGGGTGGCTGAATGATGGGTGGAGAAGTCAAGCGCCTCTTAAGCTCCTCAAAGGCCATCTTGCAAGATTCATCAAATTTGAATTCCACATCCTTCTGAAGCAGGTTGGACATTGGAAGGGCAATCTTGCTGAAGTCCTGGATGAATCTCCTGTAGAATCCTGCATGTCCAAGGAAAGAACGTACCTCCCGCACAGACGCGGGGTAAGGCAAAGAAGAAATGATATCGACCTTGGACTTATCAACCTCTATACCCTTCTTGGACACAACATGACCCAAAACAATCCCCTGCTCAACCATGAAATGACATTTTTGAAAATTTAGGACAAGATTCTTCTCAACACATCTCTCCAAGACTCTACCCAAACTGATTAGACACTCATCAAAGGAGGTCCCATAAACAGAAAAATCATCCATGAAAACTTCCATGCAATGCTCAAGTAAATCTGAAAATATACTCACCATGCATCGCTGGAATGTACCTGGGGCATTACATAGACCAAATGGCATCCTCCAGTATGCAAAAGTGCCAAAGGGGCAGGTGAAGGTGGTCTTCTCCTGATCCTCTGGTGCTATGCAAATCTGAAAATAACCAGAAAAACCATCAAGAAAGCAGTAATGGGACTTTCCAGCTAACCTCTCTAGCATCTGATCAATGAATGGGAGTGGGAAATGATCCTTCCTGGTAGCTTGGTTGAGCCTCCTATAGTCAATGCAGACTCTCCAGCTGTTCTGCACTCGCATGGGCACTAGCTCATTCTTCTCATTGGCTACCACTGTGAATCCTGTCTTCTTTGGAACTACCTGCACTGGACTCACCCACTTGCTATCAGAAATAGGATAAATAATGCCAGCCGAAAGTAGTTTACTTACCTCTTTCTTGACCACATCTAGAATGGTGGGATTGAGTCTCCTTTGGGGCTGTCTCACTGGTCGAGCTTCTTCCTCTAAATGAATCCTGTGCATGCATAAGGAAGGGGATATACCTGGAATGTCTGCAAGTGACCAACCTATGGCTCTCTTATGTTGCTTCAACAGATTCAGCAACTTCTCCTCTTGGTCAGGCTGAAGGTTGTTAGCAATGATCACGGGTAGCTTGTCTCCATCTGCCAAGTAGGCGTACTTCAGATTCTCAGGCAGGGGCTTACACTCCAAGGTGGGTGGCTGTTGAATTGAAGGCACCAGTCTGCTTATGTTGTCACCTACCTGCAATACATTCTCAACAACAGAAACTTCCTCTATGGGAGGCACATCAGAATCGCATATAGTATGAGAAGGTGCACTCTCAACAATACTCAGAAACTCATCTATTTCAGAACAAGCACTACACTTACTGAGTCCGTCATGACACTGAAGGCAATGCATATCATCAGGAAAATTATGAATGGTGGGGAATTCAGACTCAAGATCATACAACTCAACACATGATTTCTCCACCATTAAGTCAATAAAGTTAACATGCAAGGCAGAATGATCTTCTAAGGGATACTTCATGGCATCAATGATATTGAATTGAATAGTATTACCAGCAAACTCCATAGATAAAGTACCCTCATTCACATTAATTATTGTCCTTGCAGTTTTCAAGAAAGGTCTACCTAGAATAAGTGGTGCGTGTCCAGGTGTGTGATCATCCTCCATATTCAAAACATAGAAGTCAGCAGGGAATATGAAATCTTTTACCTTCACTAACACATCCTCTAATACTCCCTCAGGGTATGCTGTGCTCCTATTTGCCAACTGGACCACCACTCCTGTAGATGTCAATGTGCCTGCACCTGCCTGTAAAGAAGAATACACAGATTTAGGCATCACATTAATAGAGGCTCCTAAATCCAACATAGCATTATGAAATTGCAAATTTCCAATAGTGCAAGGAATTGTGAAAGTCCCTGGATCTTTGCATTTCTGAGGCATGGCAGGTTGAATCAATGCTGACACATTTCTTCCCAAATTGATCTTTTCATTTCCTTTCAGTTTCCTTTTGTGGGTGCACAAGTCTTTGAGAAATTTGGCATACTTGGGAATCTGTCTGATGGCCTCCAAGAGTGGTATGTTCACCTCAACTTTTTTGAAAGTTTCCATGATCTCCTTGTCTAACTCAGCTTCTGCCTTCTTTTTATTTTGAGTGGCTCGGTGAGGAAATGGCAGTGGATGGCTGTAGGAAGTCTCTCCTCTATCTTGATCAATGGTGGGCTGCTTGTCCTTTTGAATGGAAGGAGGCTGATCTTCCTTTTGGCTTTCTTGTTGCTGCTCAAATTCTGGTTGTGGAGAGGGTGGGCTGCTCAACTCCTTGCCACTGCGGAGAACAATAGCACTTACATTGCCCCTTGGATTTGAAACTGGCTGTGAAGGCAACTGACCCGAACCCTGACTCCGTAGCTCATTGATGTTGGTTGCAAGCTGTCCAATCTGTGTCTCTAAATTTTGTATGGCAGTGTCGGTCCTTTGCTGAAACTGGAGATTGTTGGCAACGAGCTGCTTCATGATATCTTCCAAGCTTGATTCGGATTTAGGTGCTGGTTGTTGTTGCTGCATTGGTTGACTTGGTCTTTGTGCATTGAATCTGTGCTGCTGAGGTTGCTGCTGCTGTGGCTGGAATGGCTGGTTGGAAGGACCTCCATACCTCAAGTTTGGATGATCTCTCCACCCTGGATTATAGGTGGCAGCATATGGATCATATCTGTGTTGCTGTGGCTGCTGATGATGCTGTGGCTGGAAGGGTCTTCCTGGAAAAATGCCAGCACAAGTTTCTGTATTCTCCTGCAATTGAGGACATTGGTCAGTAACATGGGAAGATAATGAACAAATACCAGATACCTGCTGAGATTGGGACTGTCCTTTATCAAGGGCTAGCTGTCTGACCATGGAAGCCAATTCCTCCAGTTTGTTCTCTATCCTCTGTTGGTCATTGATGGAAGCAACACCAATCTCATTGGCCTGTCTCATGGGAATGGCTGACCTGGTACCAAACTGTTGGGCATTCTGTGCCATCTTGGAGATTAGCTCTTGAGCAACTGCTGGTGTCTTCTCAGAGAGGGCTCCTCCACTGGCTGCATCCACCAAATACCTATCCATTGGAATAAGACCTTCATAGAAGTACTGGACTAGCAGCTGGTCACTGATCTGATGGTGTGGACAACTAGAACACAGTTTCTTGAATCGCTCCCAATACTCATGTAATGTCTCCCCATGATTCTGCCTTATGCCACAAATTTCTTTCCGAATGGTGGCTGTTCGGGATGCTGGAAAGAACTTCTCCAAAAAGATCCTTTTTAGCCCATCCCAACTTGTGGTGGCAGCAGGTGGTAGGTAGTATAACCAATCCTTTGCAGCTCCATCCAATGAAAATGGAAAGGCCCTAAGCTTTATCTGCTCCTCATCAACTCCTTGTGGCCTCATTGTGGAACAGACAACATGGAATTCTTTGAGGTGCTTGTGCGGATCTTCACCTGCAAGGCCATGAAACTTGGGAAGCAAATGGATTAGCCCAGATTTCAATTCAAAGGTTGCATCCAATTGGGGATATTGAATGCATAAAGACTGATAGTGCATATCAGGGGCAGCCAATTCTCTAATGGTTCTACCATCCAAATGACCATGATTTACAATATTTCCATTATTTCCATTTTGATTGTGTTCATTCCCATTAGCTGCCATTGTGTTTAAGTCAGGGTTAGGAGGATTATCGATGCAATGGCAAAAAAGGCAGGAGGATTATCAGATTCTTTGGGGTGCTCTAACTCTCTAGCCTTCTTTTGCTTCCTAAGGGTCCTTTCTATTTCAAGGTCTAGGTCAATTGGTATGTTCTTAGAGGATCTGGTCATGCACTAAAGATCAGCACAAAAACATTCTCAAAATGACTCACAAAGAACAGCACACAAACTGGACCTAAGATGATGTTTTTATGCACACCAAAAATGCAAAAACATAAGGCACATAAAATTTACCAATCAAGAAGCCCTAAGACAATTTTTTTTATGCAATTTTTCACAAACTTTCAACACAAAAACACTGAGGGACCTAAAAACACTGAAAACCACACAAAATCAGCCACTAAGAAACACAAAATGGACCAAAACGTGGTCTAAACGTTAGAATTTGGCCAAAAAAGGGTCTCCTCACTGCATAGCAGTGACATTGATTCCTCACACCCCCATTTCTTTGGACACCAAAAATCAACCCAATCGGAGCAAGTGGAAAAATGTGAACAGTAACTGTTTGCCTCAAAATCGATTTTTCCCAAAACCGGCTCCTATTTTGCCTCAAAAACCACTCTAAATGCGAGAAAACATGAAGGGAAGCATATAGACATGAAATAACATCAAGTAAGGATGAGAAAGGAAGAAGATAGAACCAGTATTTTGATCTCAATCCTTAAATATTGCTATCTGTCATGGAGGCTGTCAAAACCGCTAAATAAGAGTTTGCTGTCTTGCACTTGCTGATTTTTTTGCTATCTCTTGCACTTGGATGCATCTTGCTGGTCTCCTACAAAACAGAGAATAAGAGTTTTCTATCAGCAACGAGAAAAAGAGAAAAAAAAAAAGAATAAGAGAAGAAGAAAAGAAGAGAATAAGAGAAGAAGAGAAGAAGAGTTTTCTGTTTTGCTGGTCTTCTTGATCTTCTTGATTTATTTATGGCATAAACTTGGTACGTGGCATTGTATCTAGCAGTGTCGAGTATGGTTAACTCGCTTTGGACCAGTAGCCCGCAACCAGCTAGTTTCCAACCTATATACCAAGTAGCAACCACAATTTTTTTTTTTAAATCAGTCTTCTTTGACAGAAACGAAATTGGTTCCCCGGCAACGGCGCCAAAATCTGATCGGGGCTGTCGAACACCGATAGATTAGATAAATGATGATTTGGATTTGCAATAGGGTGTAACCCAAAGTCGTCTCCCAACGAACCTCAAACGGATCTGTCAAAACAAGGCTAAACAAGGGGGGAAGTTTTTGATGAAAAACAGAAAACAAAATGAGCAAGAACACAATAAATCAAGATGCAATCAGTTGCAAACCAATCCTTTTATCCCAGTTTTCATTGCCTTCTCAATAAACCATTTGTTTAGTTTTAACCCTCAAATCGAAAATCAGAAAAATCCTTTAACAACCGCCAAAGATTTGGAAGAAAACCAATAAACAGATTTCAGAAACCTCTTAGTTCAATCTATCAGTTTTGATTCCCCTTATTGCACAGATTCGAGACTGATTGGAATACCATCCAAACAGGTTGTTCTTGATTCCAGTTAAAGCCTCAACCGAGTACAAAAACCTTGGATTCTCAAACAAAGACAATGCATGCATTCATCCAACCGGTATCAACACATACACAGATTTAAGAGAGAACGGAAACAAGAAAACAACAAAGTTAAAACTAAAACAAACATATTTCCATTAAATCCAAGACTCAAACCGGGAACAAGGATGGTGTTGCAACTTGATTACAGAATCCTTAGCCCTCCATCTTGACAAGAACAATGGAGAGAAGAGAAAAATCAGCTACTGTTCACGTCCTTCAAGAATCTCCCTTTAATGGCCTCTTAAGGTGCTTAAATAGAGCTTAAGGAGGAAACCCTAGGGTACTGCAACTTGACGGCCGATTTCGGAAAGGTTCTCGCGCGTTCTGGGCTTCAGCCTCTCATAAGAATTTTAGATCAGAAAGAGTAGATGAACTTGGGCTTTTGAATCACTTGATTTCGATATCGGACGCCCAAGATATGGCCTTTTAAAGAATTAGTATCTGTGCAGTTTTCCTAATTTGCCCCCAACTTCTTGGCCCCGACTTTGAAGCGCTGTTTGAAGGCCCAAATGAACTCGTATTTGGACAAACCATACCATTCCAGAAAGCTCAAGAAGTTCTCTAAAATATCTCTGAAGACATCATCTTCATTATGGAATTTTATCTTGGCCAAAACACTGAAGGAATTGCAGGAGGTCAAATCTTCCAAAATTGCTCTTGCTTCTCTATCTCCAATTTCCAAGATATCTCATTGCCATCAAGATGTCTCATGCCCCATCTCATGCTCCATGGCCCTAAACCTGGCAAAATAAAATAAAATAGTGTGAAGCCCAATTCCTATAAAATAAAATGAAATAAAATCAAGATGAATGAAATAACACAACTAATGTGCAGAAAGGACTAAATATGAGGGCTAAATAGTATGAAAATATGTGCTCTATCACCATCCCACACACGGATTTGTCCTCACCCACAAAATAGTTATATCTATATGGATTAATTTTCCTTTAATTTCTTATCTTCTTCTGCCATCATTTCCACCTTCTTTTTAATTCAAACAATGCAAGTATTCCATTGGCAGTCACTTAATTTCCACAGCCCACATGCACGTTCAAAAACCACCCAAACACTTTACAAAGTAACACCCCCTACTCATCTCACGAACCGTAACTCAATTCAATTCACACACCTAACTAAGACTCAATTGCAAGAGTAACCCAAATACCGAGTCTCATAAAGCTTCCAACTCACTGTACCTCTAATTCACAAAACTGTATATAATTTGTTAATTCCATAACCCTCAAATAACAAGGATTACTCTCGGTTCAGAATTTATAGAAGCCAAGAACAAATAAGAAATTAGAGAAGGAACAAGGAAGGAAGGGAGCTTGCATGCATTTCCTTCTTCTTCTTTTCCTTTTTCTTCTTCTTCTTCTTTCTCTTCTACTCTCTGTCGAATCCTTCTCTGTAAATAATAATTTCTCCTCTTACCAACACTCATTATATATATATATATATGCAAGAGAAAATTGGCAATGGGTGTAGATATGTGGCAAGAGAGGAGGAGTAATTCCCGACGCTCCTCTTGAAAATCTACTAAAAAGCCACAACCTGAATTGAGAAAATGGCCTAGGAACTCATTGAAGGTGGAGGATATCCGGATATGGCAAGGGATATCCGGATATGAGAGGTAAAAATGGAAATTCTAACAGATTCGACACCCTTCTAAATTTTGGACTTAACTTTCTCATCCGAGATCTGATTGAGGTGATTCAAGATGCTATGAAAAGATAAGACAATGATCTAAAACTTTCATGTTTTGAGTTTTCTGAGATTCTGATTATTCGAGGTAATAATCGAGATATAAGGAAAAATCAAAATTCTAAAACATGGGGTATCCGAATGCAAAAGCTTATATCCGAATATTAACCGATCATATCCAGATGTTACAGTCCCATATCTAGATATTACTCACAAAAACTTAAAGAAACATCCAGATATGCCTTCATCCATCCGAATGTCACTCACGAAAATTTAAAGAGACATCTGAATACACCTAAAACCATCTGGATGCTTCCTGCCTATATCCGGATTACTCACCACCACATCCGGATATCTCAAGTTCTTATTCGAATATAAATTAAATTCATCCGGATATTACAAATATGCACACAACAATTAATTAATAATCCCAAGAACAACATATTACACCTCACGACTAACCCACATAACCTCAAGACATGATACAACATTAAATAATTGGATTCGGGTCATTACAAATCCTCCCCCCCTTAAAAGAATTTAGTCCCCCAAATTCATACCTGATTACCCAAATAGTTGAGGATGATCACGCTTCATCTCTTCTTCTAGCTCCTAAGTTGCTTCTTCGGCTCCGTGTTGCTGCCACTGAACTTTAACATAAGGAATTGAGTGACTTCGAAGTATTTTCTCCTTCCTATCCATAATGCATACGGGTAACTCTGCACATGAGGCATTTTCTTCCACTTGGAGGGGATGATAGACTATAACTTGATTGGGATCTGCAATATATTTGCATAGCATGGAGACATGAAAAACGTCATGCAAGTGCGCCAACTGCGACGACAAGGCTAAACGGTATGCTAACGGCCCAACTCGCTGTAAAATCTCAAATGGACCCATGTAGCACGAACTGAGCTTGCTTGCAACTCCAAAACGTCGAATACCCTTCATAGGCATGACACGAATAAATAAATGGTCTCCAACTAAAAACTCCAAGTCTCGACGTCTCCTGTCTGCATAACTTTTCTAACGATCCTGGGCGGTCTTCATTCGGGCCTTTATCAACTTGATCTTGTCCGTAGTCTCTGCCACAATATTTGGCCCCAACATAGAGTTGTCACCAACCTCAGTCCAACACAACGAAGATCTGCAGGGTCTGCCATACAAGGCCTCAAAAGGTTCCATTTGAATGCTGGATCGATAGCTGTTATTGTAGGTAAATTCTATCAAAGATAGGTGCTCATCTTAGCTACCACGAAAGTCTAACACACAAGCCCAGAGCATATCCTCCAAAATCCTGATAGTCCGCTTTGTCTGCCCGTCTATTTGGGGATGAAATGTTGTGCTGAAAGTCAGCCTAGTCCCCATGGCACTCTACAATGCCTCCTAGAAATGTGAGGTAAAACGTGGATCCCGATCTGACATGATGCTGGCTGGCACTCCATGCAGTCTCACTATCTCATCCACATACAATTTGGCTAAGTGGTGCATAGGGTAAGTCTTTTTTATTGCTAAAAAATGTGCAAACTTGGTCAATCTGTCAACAATCACCCACATTGCATCGTGGCCCCTGCTAGTATGTGGCAGCCCCCGAAACAAAGTCCATAGCAATCCTATCCCACTTCCACTCAGGAATGGACAATGGATGAAGCAACCCAGCTGGTCTCTGGTTCTCAACCTTCACCTGCTGACACACTAAACAATGAGACACAAACTCTGCTACATGCCTCTTCATACCATTCCACCAATACTGATGACGGAAGTCTTGATACATCTTGCCCGCTCTTGGATGAATAGTATAACACAAATGATGTGCCTCTGATAGCATCTCCTGTCTAAGTTCTTCATCCACTGGCATGTCGATCCTGCCCTGATATAATAATAAACCATCATCCTTCATACTGTACCCCAAAGGCCTGAATCTATCCATGTCTACCCTGATATGCATCAACCTCTTGTCATACTGCTGCTTGTTATGAATCCTATCCACCAAGTTTGAGAAAATAGCCATGAAAGTGCAATAAATAGCTAGAGCACTATTAGAATCTGAGATAGTGAGCTCGCTCAATTGTTCCAACAAGGACCACTCGTGAACCAACACTGCTGCAGTAGACGCTCCTCGGCGGCTCAAGGCGTTAGCTACCACGTTCGCCTTACCAGGATTATAGAGAATCTCACAATCATAGTCTTTTAGTAGCTCCAACCAACGCCTTTGCTTCATATTCAATTCCTTTTGAGAGAATAAGTACTTTAAGCTCTTGTGGTTAGTGAAGATCTATACCTTTTCTCCAAACAGATAATGCCGCCATATCTTCAAAGCAAATATTAGGACAACAAGTTCCAAGTCATGAGTAGGGTAATTCATCTCGTGTTTCTATAATTGTCTAGAAGCATAGGCAACAACACGTCCCTCTTGCATCAATACACAACCCAGACCTGAGTATGAAACATCACTATAAACTGTGAACAACTCACCACTCTTGGGGATAGCCAATACCGGGGTTCAGGTCAAACGTTGCTTCCACTCCTAAAAACAATGCTCATAGGCATCACTCCAAATGAAGGGGATTCCATTGCACGTCAGCTTGGCAATGGGAAAGGCTAAGTGTGTAAAACCCTCAATAAATCGCCTGTAATAACCAGCTAGCCCAAGAAAGCTACGTATCTCAGTCACCGTAGTAAGCCTTAGCCAGTCTAACACTGCCTTAATCTTCTCAGGATCCACTGATATGCCTTCCCTAGATACTACGTGACCAAAGAATATCACCTAAGGCTACCAAAACTAGCACTTGGAAAATTTAGCGTATAATTGCTTCTCTCTGAATCACTGCAACACCATCCTCAAATGAATCTCATGATCTGTTGGGCTAGGCGAGTATGCCAAAATGTCATCGATGAAGACAATGACAAAACTATCGAAGTAATCCTTGAACTCCCGATTCATCAAGTCCATAAACACTGTTGTCGCATTAGTCAGCCCAAATGGCATGACTACAAACTCATAGTGTCCAGACTTGGTATGGAAGGCAGTCTTGGCTATATCTTCGTCCCTTACCTGGACTTGATGGTACCCAGAACATAGATTTATCTTAGAGAATACTAAGGCACCCTGCAATTGATCTAACAAGTCATCCACACGAGGCAATGGATACTTGTTCTTGATTGTTACCTGGTTAAGCTGCTTATAGTCAATGCATAGCCGCATAGAGCCATCTTTCTTGAGCACAAACAACACTGGTGCTCCCCACGGTGAAGTATTGGGTCAGATAAAGCCTTTCTCTGGTAGTAGTTCGATGGAAAAGTCAATCTCCCTGTAGGGTGGTACGCTCGGTAGCTCATTCAAAAATATGTGCAGAAAATCCCGAACAATAGGAAGATTAACTAACTCATTCCTCTACCCAAGAGTAACTGTCACCAAACCTAGGTATGTCTCACACCCCTGTCGAATCAGCTTCTCTGCTTCCATCACTGAGATCATAGGAGTCGCCACAACCGGCTTAACTCCTAGGTATAAAATCTCTAACGAATCAGGAGGCTCAAATGTGATCACCTTATGTCGATAATTGACCTTAGCATAATGACGAGATAGCCAGTCCATGCCCAATAAAAGATCAAAAGCTTGTATAGATAGCACCACAAGGTCCCCTGGTAAAACCCGGTCATGCACCATAATCTCACAATTCCTTACCACTGCATCTCCTAGCAACATACTACCGCTCGGTGTTGTGACAGACAAAACATATGGTAGAGAGCGACTAATAATAGGGACTAAATGCAAAACATGTAGTGCAATGAAGGAGTGCGTAGAGCCTGTGTCAAACAAAACACGTACATCTAAACCATATAACGAAAGTATACCTTGCAATGTCTCGTGGCCTCCCTTAGCTTCTACCGCTATCAAAGCAAACACCTTGCTCACTACTTGAGGTTTGTCAGCAGTGGCAATAGTAATAGGTCGTTGAGCTACTCCCTACCCCCTAGTAGTGGCTGACCTCTAGCCTGACCATCTAGTCCTCGATCCATCAACTGATGCTGGTTGGGTGCATACATTAGACTTGTGACCGGGTTGGCCACCACGATAGCAAATAATCCCTTAGCTCGATGTAGTTGTAAATCTGTGTGGATAGTCTTTTTGCACAAGACCTGGCTACCCACAATGATAGCATACATTCCCCTAAGCTGCCTTACACTCGCCCCGATGCCTCCGGCTAAAAGTCTTGCACTCTGGAACAGCTCCTGATCCCTAGCTAGAACCTGCATCCTGGCCTCTCTTCTTAGACTTGTTTCATGTGGTCTTCCCCATAGTCGTTGCCCGTTGCATCTTAGCCTCTTGTAAATTTTGTTCAATAACATGGGCTTGCCTCACAATAGTTGGAAGGTCCTCAACCCGAACTCCAGCTATAGCATGTCAGACCTCAACACGTAGGCCTCTCTCAAACTTGCTGATCTTCCGGGACTCCAAAATCACCAACTCTGGAGCATATCAGTCCATTGCAACAAACTCGGTCTGATACTGAGCAACAATCATGCTCCTCTGCTGCAGTTCATGAACTCATACACTCTCTGCTCTTGAACCCACTCAGGAATGTAGGTCTTACAAAACAAAGCCTTAAACTCAGCCCAAGAAGGCACCCTATCTCCAAAATATTATCTGGTAGTCGCCCACCAGCACCTTGTGTCACCTTTCAGGAGAAAAGTCCCCAACTGCACCTTCTGATCCTCTGCACAACTCATGGACCTCATATGCTTTTATATCTCCAGGAGCCAATTCTCCGCCTCAGCTAATTCTGCACCCCCTCGGAACTCAAGTGGATGCAAAGACATGAAATTCTTAAGAAGCGCACCCCCAAAACTTCCCTCAACACTCGATGCCCCTAAATGAGATACTCGACTACAATTCAGATCAAGTTGCCCCTGCCTCAACTATGCGGAAGCCAACACATCCACTGCCCGCAAAATGCCCGCCAAGGTGTCCTACATATCTGGAGTCCCCTGCGATCATGCTCCACTTGCATCTCCAGGCACCTCAAGTAGGGGAATATCATGCCCATGGTTCACACAGCGTGGTCATCCTCGTTCTCTATGAGTACTCATGCTCCCTACATAAAACAATACTCAAAGGCAAAATAAAACTTCAAAGATTAACTTAATACCAAAACAACCCAACTCTACCCAATAACCTAGGTGTACAGGGACAACTTGACCAAAATAACTGAAACTTGCTCTGATATCAAGAAATGTAAGGCCCCCACCCAGGTCCCCAAAGAACTAGAGCGGGTGCCCTACTAAAATAGAGACAACCTGGACCTAGATGAACCTGTTATGCACACAACTATCAAATAGCAGAAAAAAACCTGATTAAAGAAACTTCCCATCCTGGTATGTACATCGAAACCTCAACCTGATATACAACAATTGATCTCTAGGCTTACGTAGCCCAGGCATGCATAACATACAATACTAGCACACCAACCACAAAATACAACATAATCCATACAGACCTAATAGAAAACTAATAAGAGTACACGCCAGAAGCTATAAAATGCATAAAAAGAAACCCCCAAGCTGACAACTGCTAGGTCTGCATCGCCCTGTACACCACCTACCCTAGAAATCGAGAACCACTAGACTCGCCCACAACTGGGTCCTTGCCTTTACCTGGAATGAAGAGAAAACAAGGTGAGTCCAAATGACTTAGCAAGCTCATAAAGAAAGGAAGGAAGGATAGAGTAGGTGCGAGGGGTAAACCTACATCTCAAGTGTATAACAAATCAAAACTCATGCATAACATACCAAGTAATCTCATAAACTAATATAGGTACCAACTGTAAAAATAATGATGCTCACATAAAGGATCCTAGGGCCCAAATAAGAAATGCACTAGCACCCAAATCCATACCACAAACCTGCTACTACCTTGAAGGCAAGCGGTACCTGTCACTCGAGTCAAAGCTCGCTGGGGTGGGAGCGACCAACACCAGCTGGCATGCAAGCGTCCAAGATAAAAATGAGGCATGCTGAAGTGTCTCTAAATAACTCGGTTCGAAAAACCCGACACCGTACAGCTGTATCACAAGAACTGGCGCTAAGACTGTGCAAAGGCAACAAATAAGGGGTGGCATAGTAGACCAGATAACATACAAAGCCCCCATAAGCCAAGCATCCCGCAAAGCCTCACCCAACTAGTAAGACACACGCCAAATGCAAATGCTCGTGCCTAGCAACTAGTTAATAAAGGACATGGTCGTGTGTCAAGCACCCAAGATTAAATAGACCACCCAAAATGCACCAACCCTTCTCGAGCATACAAGCATGGATTTAAAATACTAAATGTGTTTAATTGATTGGAACATGGAGATTCGGGTTATTAAATTGATTACTTAAGTGCAACCCAACGCTTGCATCCCACCTAATTCATTCATTAGCTTTTTGGCATAGCATTAGGTCTCAATGGAATTATCCCTAGCTTCATTCCTCAAAGAAATGGGAAGTGGACAAACTTCCCTTATCTATAATAATAATAATAAAGAGCTAACCCTCTATTTTCGCTGCCAACATTAGATATATATATATATATACACAACAAATGATTTTTCTAAGTTATTTTCCCTTCCTTAGCTTCCTACTAGCTCTAACTTCATGCCATCCCACACACGGATTTTTCCTCACCCACCAAATAGTTATATCTATATGGATTAATTTTCCTTTAATTTCTTATCTTCTTCTGCCATCATTTCCACCATCTTTTTAATTCAAAGGATGTAAGTACTCCATTGGCAGTCACTTAATTTCCACAGCCCACATGCACGTTCAAAAACCACCCAAACACTTTACAAACACTACAAAAAAAAAGAGTTTTAACAAGGGGAAAACTAGTCATTACAAGTCAATTTCCCGTCGTTAAAGAGTTTTAACGACGGAAAAAATCTCGTCATCGCCTCTCGTTAAAACTTCCGTCGTTAATAGTATTAACGACAGAAGAAAAGTACCGTCGTTAATATAAGTAGTGAAGGGTAAAAGTCCTGTCATTAAAATTAATAATGACGACGAATATTTCTGTCGCTATAACAATGTGTATGGTCGTTGAAAATAATATTAACGATGGATATTTTCGTCGTTATTGCAATATTTACCGATCACTAAATATAATATCAATGATCAATATTCCCGTCGTTATTACAATATTTACTAGTCACTGAACATAATATCAACGATGAATATTTCTGTCGCTATATCTATATTTATTTGTCATTATTACTATTATTACAATTTTAGTGACTATTTTTACTATTATATAAAAATTTATTTTGTACATATTAATTTTGACAAGAGAGATACTAATAAAAATGTGGTTCTCAATTAATTTAGTAAAAACAAGATAAATGAAAAATATGATCATTGACATTGATTATGTACTAATTACAATCATCTTAAAAACTTCCATACATGCACAATTATAAAAATGAGAAAAAAAAAAAAAACTATGGACTTCATATTATCCTAATCTCTCCCTATAATCAAAATAAAAAAATTGTTACAAGTGTCGTTATAATCCATGTATTATAGTCACGACCAATACCAAGTGTTCCCTGCTCGACTTGTATCTTCAAGTACCTACAAATTGTAAAGGGAAAAAATCATATTACTCATCATCTTTCAAAATAGCATTACTAAATTTCTAACATTATCTCTACTCAATAAACTCCATAAAAACATAAATACATACATTAATCCCACGATTAATGCCATCTCTACTCAATAATCAATATCATTAGTGATTAATTAAGTTTACCATTAATTTCATGTAGAAGGTTTAAAAATGTAATACCTATTTAATAAAAAGTTGTTGAAAAACTTTCATATGGTTTAACTTTGAGCATTGTCCTGCAAAAATTTAAACCATTCAGTAAAAAAAAAAAAAAAACCTTTATGATCAAAAGTAATCGTGTATCTAAATATAGTCTTACATCATAAAGTAAAGAAAAAATTAAATAAATCCCTACATGAAGTGAATATAACCTCATGTGAAAAAAGACAGCCAAGAAAACATGCAAACTAGGAAAAATGTATCAATGACTTCAAAAACAGCTTAGCACTTAATTATGTTCTAGCGGCACAATCAATTTATGAACTTGTAAGAAGTTTGTGGTGAAATGACTAAGTGATTGTTCTGTTGGCTAACTTTAATATCAATAACAAGAGAAACGGACCTAAGAATTTAATGGTGATTATTCAGTTAGCAAAGTGTATGCAGCTTTCGAACAGCAGGGGGAGTGGAGGAACTACAGTACAACAACACACAAGACATAAAGCCAGTTCTCAGTTTACACAATGATGAAATGGATGCACTTCTCCAACAACCAGCTTTCTATAACTCCTTAATTGGGTCCATATACTCTTGTGTAACAGAGTAAAAGTAATTAGTGAAACACATTTTCCTTGCCAAAGTAATATATATCAACATGTTAATGCAAACATTATCCAAGAGAAATACCTTAGCTTGAATGTATTTCTCCTTTTGGTGAAAAGCTTCTTCCAGATTCAGTTTTGTAACTGATAATAATTTGATTCACTTTCCTGCATATATTCAGCAAATTCACTCCCATTATTAACCCCCCCACCCCCCGGCGGTCGCTTCGCAACCCAAAAAAATGCTTCCCTCTTTCTTTATTTCTTTCCGCTAATAGAGAAAGAAAGAGCCGAGTAGACAGGATGAGAGGAGAGGGGGGAACAGGGGACTTATGTAACGAGATATGATCCTCTAGGTATAGTTATTCTTACAGGAAATAGGAGTAAAGGATTACAATGAATTGTGAAGGGGAAAAAGATTGATCAGTCGCCACCTCACATAGTGGTGAGACATATATATATATATTAACATAGAGGTGGCGACAATAGTGTTGGTCAAAGAAGCTGAAATGATAGCATCTACAGAATTTTGGAGTGTGAGGGCAAAAGATGGGATGCAGAAGAAAGACGACTGGATGACCTGATGAAATCAAATTAATCTATGCCCTCTCTCTAATGGGTGGAACACATACATGCAGGGAAATTTTTGTTAATTTGCTAGTGCCACCATCTACTCAACCATATAAGATCTTTCAAATACAGGAAAAATGCAAGGAACAAAACAAAGGCAGAGGAACTAATGTAACGTAGTAGTCAAATTAAACTGATAGACAACAGAATAATCTTGCCTCTCCATGCTGTTGTCCACAGGGGTCCGACGACCAAGACATGGACACAGATCAGAACTGTTTCATTTTGTGGCTCATTAAGGTAGATAATAGTCACCACTCCTACTATTCTAGGAAATAAATCATCATCTATTATTTCTATATGCAAGACATGGATTTAATGCAATCAGTGAAGTGCCAGATCCACAGTTGGACTTCGACATCAATTCACTGATAAGAAAGGTCTACTTTTGGCTAGCTCAAAGTATTTGTTGAAACAATCTCACAATCAATTTTTTAGACAAGAAAATCGATAATTGAAAGTATTTGTTGAAAGAATAGGATTTATCCAAAACCACTCACTCCCATATAGCCAACATCTGTATACATGAAAAAGACGTAATTTGGACTATGATATCACATTTCAATAAAATATTCTTTTCCAAAATCCCTATCAAGTAGCATTCCTACTGCAAGTGTTGTCCAGTGACAACAAATAAATAACATCAACTCACAATGTGTTATAAAATCACCATGACAATACTTTTAACTGACCCAGATGGACTCTTCAGATTCCTGAAAGATACAACCAAGGAATCCCAACCTTGAGGGGTCATTCATGTTTATAGTTCTCAGACAAGTTATTCAAGTGATGGGGTGAGCCAATACCACAAAGTATTATAGACTCTTCTCAATAAATTAAGTATATGCATTAGACACTTGATATCTTCATATATACAAGATGTTCAATTTGGCACGCTACTAGTTAATGTCTAATTGTTTAGAAACTTTTTGCAAAGAACCATCCACAATGTACATAAAATACTCATAATCACTAATGTAAACACCAATCCCAAAGTCCTTGAGCATTAAATTTTATATAAATTTGAGAATAAAGCAATCCCAATACTTGATAGATTTGTCCATTAACTTAAAACAAAGAGAAGGTGTCCTTTTTGCACTTGCTCACCACGTTACTTTTGACTTACCCATTTAATTTAACCAGTGATGCAAGATGCCTAAATATAGAACTCACCTTGTTGAGAAGCAACTTGAGTGTTTGTCATTGGCGTCTTGGCTAAAGCCCTACCATCCGGTTGTCTTTCAGCAGGCCTGATAACAGATAGTAGGGAGATCATGTATGCATGCATGTGTGAAACAAATAGACACCAGCCATGATAACAGATAGTAGGGAGATCATGCATGCATGCATGTGTGAAACAAATAGATACCAGCCATTTTAGGACAATATTGAAAACATGAACAGAAATTCAGACGCATCAACATCAAATATAAATATGATACATCATGAGTAATATATCCAAGAAAGAAATAAATGTAACACCTCTTTCTAGAAGCTTTATTTGCAGTTGTACCCTTTTCATCTTTCGAACCAGAATCACCCTTTTGTTTCTTAAGCATAAGAGACCTAATCAGTATGTTCATTTGGTTTGTCTTTATCAGCTGGTCCTCTACAACAGGATGAAATCAGATTGCCTAATTTCATATATAAATGATTCTTAAACCAAACCCCATATTCTCGCAGCAGTCACAATCTACATTGACATTACTTGAAGATATGCCCACATTGATTCTAATTGGTTGAAGGTAGAATTGGATCACTCAATTACATGAAAAAATTAAAAAAAAAAAAAAAGAAATACAACAAATTTAATTGGTCTGATAATAACCTCGAAATTGAACTAATCCACTCAATTAAATCAATGACAAAGTCAAACTAACATAACAGTAAAAGATTTAATTCGTATCTAATTTTTAATTTTTAATTTGAGAAATTACCCAATGATTCAATTTAAAAGATCCACTAAAACTTGGTTTCAGGGCTTCCTTATGTTGAGATAGATGGAAGCCCTAAAACCAAGTTCTATTTGCGTAAGAATATATATACTATGAAAGATGGCGCATCAATCCAAAACAGTAACTTTCAAAGGCAAACTTGAGAGTTTAAGTCCTTTGTTATGAAAGAAAAGTTAATTTTTCTATTTGCATTAGAATACATATACATATTAAATTTTGTTTGGCTGGCATTTTTTCAAATTGGATGCCCTGTCATGGAAGGCAAGTGGCAGGGTTTTAAGTTTTGCTGCCAGAAGGTTTGGTACCTACCAACTATTTGTACAACAAAAACCATGAGATTCCCTGAGTTGAGAGAGAGGGTTTAAATATGGTTAAATGTGGAAGCTGAGTTCAACCTTCTCTCAGATTGGATGCCCTGCCATGTTGCAAAGAGGGGTGGAATGGAAGTGGCCCCTTCACACTACATCTCAAATCAAACTTGCTATATCTCAATCAACATATATGGGTCATTGGTTGCAGATTCCAATAGGTCATATAATTGATGGCAGGACTTTGCGCACAAAGGTAGGTAAACTATGCAAATCATAGGCAGCACTGGGCAGCACCTCTTACTCTTAGCATCACTTTGGTTCAATCAGTCTTTGTTTCGAATTATTTGCATGTTTTATTTTTAATATATATAAAAGAATTGAAAGTTCACATTATTGGGCTTTTGCATGTAGGCGAAAGGGATGGAATTATGTGCCATTTTAGTGGCAGACAGAGGCCATGCAATGGTAGTTGCATATGGCTGCATCTTTAATTGCTTGTTCAGCTCTAATGTACCCACCATCATCCTCTACTTTAACACCCCCCCCCCCCCAAAAAAAAAAAATAATAATAAATAATTTAAATAAAAAACACACACAAAAGCAAGGCAGAATGTGACACATTGGGCATCAATTACAACATAACTTGCATAATCACAAACCAACTATCATTAATGATGACAACATGCCCTAGAATCACACTTTACCAATAAAGATACATTTTGATATAATCGTGCTTTTTTTTAACACAATCTAAGCTTGCAACTTAAGACTTATCTTTACACACAGTGTGCCTATATATATATATATATAAGATTAGGGATACAGAAAAAGAAAGACAAAATAAGGTCTCAATCAGGAAGCAAAAACAAGGAAATTCACAGAGACAACCCTAACATGTAGCAGAAATTAAAACATAAACCCTCAAAATCAACCACAATTGTATAAACCGCAAAGTAACAGTTAGCTAGGGTTTCACTACACATACAAAAGGATGAACGATTCTAATAATTGAGTACCTGAATATTGAAACCCTAGAATTCTACTTTAACCTTCAAAGAAACTGAACAAAAGGAGAGAAACCCATATTCGAACTGATTGGGATCCGAACAATAAACCAACAGAAAACTTGGAAGAGAGATAGATAAACTTACACAAAACCAAGATCGACGACGACACAGGCAACAACGATATGCAGGAGCTTCGATTGCCAACTGTATGAAAGATAAGTTTGTGCAATAAAGGCAAAATTGGATTCACAGGAAGAAAGGGAAAAAATTTGAACATGCGGATATGGATTGATGGGGAAAAGGCGAATTTGGTAGAGGGTAGTGTGATTTGGATCCACGGGATTTGGATTTGGAGGGATTTGGATTCGACGGGAAGAGGCAGATATTGGACGCCCAGGAAGGAAGATGAATGATGGACGTGTTAGAAGAAAGGGTTTTGAAAATATATAAGAGAAATTAATAAAATAAGAGTTTGGAAAAAGAATAATGAAGTGCTAGAAAGAAATTAATAAAAAAATTTTGCTTAATTAAGATTATGGGTATATATTTGGAGAAAAATATTCAAATTGATTTTTTAAACTCAATAACGACGGGACTTTTAATTAATAGTGAGAAATTTAAATATCCGTCGTTAAAAAACTAATTTTACACCACATTTAATGAGAGTATAAATAATCCCTCACTATAATTATAAAAAAATTATGTTTTTAACGACGAGATATTTGTCCTCCCGTTAATTTTCTCTCGTTAAAAGCCTTTTTTTTTGTAGTGACAATTTATAGTGGTTCGATGTCTTCACACACACCTGGTCCACTCTCCCAAAGTCTAACCACCCTTGAGGTTCCACTAAAATAATTTCACCAAGGTTTCCACACTAACACACCTTGAAAAACTAGATACACACCTAGATTACAACGAGTTCTAGACAACCACTACACCAAGGTTTTCTCCCTAGCTTACCTTAGAAACTAGATTTACCTAGATTTTAACGGATCTAGGAAACCTATACAATCCACAATAGTAATTTAAATGTTACAAATAATTTGTCCACACTTGGACACAAATAAGCAATTAAGAACAAATTATACAAGGTAATAATATTTAAATAAATAAATAAATTTGTAATCTCAAATGGAGAAGTTTGGATTTGTCGTAGAAGACTTGAAGAACTTTTCTCCTCTCGGTGGATGTGCAATAATGTTTTAAGAGCCTCGGATTGCTTGGATGCTTTGCTTGAGAGCGTTTGAGAGATTTTGGGTGCTTTATATATGCAATGGAAGCACTTGGATACTCAAAAAATGAGTTTGGGGGTATTTATAAGCATTTTAGCCTCTAAAAAAATGATTAATATGAAGTTTGAAATTCAAAAAATGTTTAGACTTTTTCAAACAATAATAAAACATGTCTCACCTTCAATTCAAACTAAATTTACATTTTTTGTATGAGAAATCAAGATTTGAAAATTCAAATATAAACTTTTGAGACATAAATGATTAAAACAAGAAACAAGTGTAAAAGTAATCTCCTTTAATTCAAAATAAATTTACTTTTTATATGAGTAAGAGAAAATATGTCTAAAAATAATTCTCCTTTAATTCAAAATTTGAAAATTCAAATATAAGATTTTGAGACATAAATGATTAAAATAAGAAAACATGTCTAAAAACAATTCTCTTTGAATTCAAAATAAATTTACTTTATGCATGAATAAGAGAAAACATTTATATCATAAAAATATTTTTGTTAATCATCAAAACTTCATTAATATGAGCAAGTTGGCTCAACATTCTCCCCTTTTTGATGTTGACAAAAAACATGATTTATGAGGTGATTAATGTGATCAAATATTTTTGAACTTCCCCTTAATTTTATACTATAAGCTCCCATTTTCGAAAATATTAATAGCATAAAAATGTTTTGGATATAGATTAGTAGAAAAAATAATTTTTAAGAGTTTAATGACCAAACTTGATTGTCAAATCTAATTGCCTTGATTGCACTTGGTTGATGTCATATCTCTCAGATATACTATTTCCTCACATACACGAAAAAATATTATAATACATTTTTCTCCCCCATACAAAAATAATATACAATTCACACTCTCATACATACAATCTCTCATCTCATAACATCTTATTCTTCTCGCCTTTTTTGTCACAATAAAAAAAATATTATTAATAAAGAAAATAAAGATTTAAACAATACAGTCCATGAGAGAAATATATAAAGCATAATCCACAATATGATGGATAATGAATAAAGAGTACTGAAAATATAAATGCAACGTTAAGTACCAAAAACAGTATGTCATACCCATCATGCAATTTCGCACTAACCATTCAAACCATAGATCCAAGATTACACAACATAGAATATATCAACAAAGAAAGCAATAATATAATAGTCAAGAGGTACAGTAGTATTACAGAATCTACAAAGTAGTAATCTAAGCCACCCACATTGATAGTTTTGGATTTTGCCGATGCTCAGTGCTGATTGTCGAATACAATGGATCCAAGTTCATGGACATCACCTAGGAATGTCCACTGGCTGCTGTTAGTTTCGACTGGGTAATTTTGCGAACTAGCCTCTTGGAAATAAGGAAATGACACATTTTCTTCTTGGATAACTAGGTTTTCAAAATTCCAAATATGGTTTGGATCATTCACGAGGCAAGATCCATTGTCATAATATGGGTTTGAATTGGTTTCTGGGTGAAACCGATTTTGAACATTGAGAGGGTTTGAATAAGAGTTTGTAAATAGTAATTGCTCCAATAAAGCTAGATGAAATTGAAGATTAACAACCTGTTGTTGGAGGGCAAAAATGTAGGATACACAACCATGAATAGGATCTTGAAGCCTAGCTTGACCTTCATACAAGAGTGTAGCTACAACCCCATAACAGTCACTAATCGGAAGCTGGGCTAGGAGCTTTGAGGTATTACTAGCACCAAAAAATTTATGGATAGCTGCAAAATTAGTAGGTCCTTTTTCATGGCAGAAGAAAGGGGCAAAGAAGCATGATTGGGTGCATTTTCTTCTTAATACTTTGCAAGCACGACACAGAGAATCGAGTCCTGACATGATCTTCTAGTTGTTTATTTTATTTTATATATATTTATTTTATTTTTATTTTTTTTAAGACTGGGCAGATTTAGCCGAATCTAGGTAGATTTAGCTAAATCTAGGCAATTGGTAGATCTGACCGGATCGGGGTAGATCTGGCTGTTGGATGTTGGGTTTGGGTAAATCTTGACAGATCTAGGTAGATCAAGCCGGACAAACAAACAGACAAACTTGGAGGTTGGATCTGGATAGAATTGGCTATAATAACAAATAATCGTGAAACCCTAACAAGAACAACCACAAAGACAGAAAAAAAAAATGAACAGAGACTCATTGTGAATCCGTTCAGCGCCATGGATGTAACATCCCAAATTTTCAAACTCAAATATGATGTAATATCTGAGGTTATTGTTAGTGTAGGTGCTCTAGACCCAATCAGATTGGGCATGTTGTACACTGACAATTGTAATCATGTTTATTATTTGAATAAGGAGTTGTTCAAATTCACAAGAAGTCATTCTATTAGTTTCTTGTTATTATTGTAATAACCGAAAGAAACTAGATAGAAGTCCATATGATGTATACTGTGATTAATCTATAAAGATGTGAGATGATGCATCACAGTTTCTAGACATCATTAAATGTCCCAAGTCATAGCAATGTCAAGAATGGACATTGACAATTGCGGTAAGACTTGTATGTGCTATGTTTTTTCTATGTGATAGCAATGGGGGTCTCACACCCATAGGCATGGGGATGCCTAGACAAGTACATAGGTGACCAATATTGGAGAACGTGTCACTGGACATGACTCGCCATGAGAATCCATTTTGGTTATATGTTGATGGAATTCTCATACGAGATGGGTGTAACTAATCCTTGGACCTGAGGTTGTCACGGTCATCTCATAAGAAGATTGGTATGCTTTGACATCGTTTTGATGGGCCTAGATAAAGGCTGTACGTGGGCGATCGTTGGGTATATCGTGAGGCTTATGGAGATGGGTGCATAGCCGAGATGGGACTCGTCTATCCCTTGATAGAGGATGATGTATCTAAGGCGCCTTTGGTGGATATTCACTTTAAATCCATGGCCATAGTGAAAGAGATCAATAAGGAGTTATTGATTTACTTTCTATTAAGTGAAGATATCCGAATGACCGAAGAAAAACTTATGTGATCATAATCAAGCAACACATTGCCAACTTGAGATCACATAGGATACATTGACGAGAGGATTGAATTACATGGTAACCATGCTCGTGAAAGGTTATTTGCGGATTATGAATCCTTCTGAATAATTGGGTAGGCATGATGCCTTGCTAGAGGCCAATCTTGTCTTATGTGTTCGTACCGACACATTGCCAACATATTCGGAAGCCTAATGAGTCATACGCAATAGGCACGGTCCCTGGCTTAATCCAGGAGAGTGGACGTATGGTTAAGTGGGACACTTCGGCAAGAAGTTGTGCCGTCGTAGGTTCTCACGGAAAAAAAAAAGAACAAATAGACGTAATGACGTCGATATGACGAGCAGTCGTCATAATGGAAAGAGTTTCCTAAAATGGCAATTGATTAAATTAGAAAGGAGTTTCTAATTTAATAATTTTCTATTTGTTGTAGTGGCAAATAGGAAATAAAATATATTTGGGCTTAAGTTAATATTTGGACTAAATTAGATTTGGGCCAAACATTAAATTAAATATTATATTTGGACTAAATTGGATTTGGCCAAATATTAAAATATTAAATAAAATATATTTGGGCTTGAATTAGATTTGGGCCACAATATTTTATTAAACCTATAATTAGATTTGGGCCATTTAATTATATTTCTACTTGGACTAAAATAAGCCCACTTAAGATTCTAATTAAATTAGAATTAATGGGCTAGCCCAATCCATTAGGGTTTTAGAAACCCTAGGATATTTCACTATAAATATCCCTTTATGGGTTGCCCAAAAGATGTGTGATTTTTGGTGTCATTTTTTAAGAGTTGAAAAACGTATTGCCGCTCACTCTTCCTGGTTTTCTTTTGGCATCAATATGAAACGAGGGTGTTCTTTTTCCGTCCATACACAAGCCGCGCAAAGGAGAAGGAGCTAGCACTCCTATTCCGCTCTCCTTGCCAACGGACGCGTGCCTCGTATCACGAGTTAGAGGCCGGACGCTTGGACGGCTAGAATCCGCGAACGACTCGATAATCTAAAGGTTAGATTTATTTATTTGTTTGTGAATGATTTAATTTTGACGTTGATCCAATCGCCGGGATCGGGGTAAGGTTCAAAATTTTTGAACTACGTTGTTTATCCCGTAGCGATCTTGCTTCATTTTCAGTTATTAGGTTATAATACTTGAGGAAATAGGTCCTTTCAAGGGATTATAGAAGCCTTGAGGCAAAGGTTCAGTTTCTAAACCAGTGGCAAAATCGTAAATACTGAAGTTCAGATAAAAGGGTAATTTACTTAAAAATCTTAGGGTGCTAAGTGTAATTTATCCATTTTTTAGGGATCAAAAAGTGCAATTAAAAATGGCCCGGGGACCAAGTTACAAGGGTCTAAGTGCAAATCATCCAAAAAATTTGGGTCAAGGTGTAGTTCTTGAAACCTTAAAAATATCTCTTCAAGGTATCATGGATTTCAAATTCGAATCAAACGGAGCTTTGGATTCCAAACTCTATTAAATTCAATTAAGAGACGAGTGGTGCATTTGGGTTGGATGCACATGAGAGAAATGATGAAGCCTTATCTTCAATGACACATGGCAATCAACCATTGGCCACTTGGAAGATAAGATAAGGTCACATGATGGCTCATAATGACTCCCTGAGGTGGCATTGCGTGATTGGTCAAGGAAAAGCTTACTTAGTCTCCAAGTTTACAAAAGTCTCCAAACATTATCTCTAAGGACATGTGGCAAGCATTCATTGGCCACTTAGAGATAGGATTTGAAGTGTATTGATGAGAAATGTGGAAAATGCAATTAACCATGTGGGATGTAGTCGTTAATTAAAGGTGTAATGATGGAAAATGTAGAAAAATGAATTAAACCATGTGGGTTGTAATGATGGGAATATTGAAAAATCTAAGTAAACATATGAAGGTTAAAAATATTAGGAACACATGGCATATTTTAATTGGATGCTCAAGGATGGAATGATGACGCGACACGTGGTGCGATTTGGTTCGCCGAAGTTTCCTATAAATAAGGGCTTTTGAGTTATTCATTTTGGGCACCAAGTAAGGAGGAAAATGAAGGGAGTTTGAGAGAGGAAACACTATCGAAAAGAAGGGAGAAAGTCGAGGGAGAATGAGCCTTGACAGAATTTTTGGGTCTTTCTCGAAATTCATGCCAAGCAGTAAGAAAAACTGCGAGAAAACCTATCCCACTCGTTGTAACCGTGCTTCCTAAGGTAATCGGTCAAGGTGAGTTATTCCTGCATGTTTTGTGACACTTTGAGCATTTGTTGCTTCACTTGTGTGTGGATGTTGGCTGCATATCATGCCTTTGTGGCTTACATGTCATATTTTCCCTTGGCTATGTATATTCCTTCTGCTTTGTCATATATCATGTTTGTGTTGGTGACTGTGGCTAGTTGTTGGGCCATCATGGAAGAACTCATGCTCTTGCGGTGAGCCAGGGGTGACTATGATGACCGCGGGGGTGATTGCAACACCTAGGCATTGCTACCACAAGGGTGGATTTCATAATGGCATTATTGCATTTGTGAAATCCACTTAGATGTCATTATCTAACTTGGGTGTTTCATACCCCTGGGATATTTAACGTCCCAGGTATATCAGATGTGCCGAGTGATCCAGGTTCTAGTTCGAGCAAGGGCAAAAGGTGGTGCTTGGCTAGCTTGGGGTTTTGTAGCTAGCTTTGGGTTTTATTTCATTATGTACCCTTGTAACAAAGTGATGTATTCTAAATAGCAGCTAGGATACTCAAGGTTGTAAAGGGATGTGTGTGGGTGTCCTACAATTGTACCTGCTATGATGTGTTGTGTTTTATGGAGTATTGAAGGTCGCATGCATTTCTTATGCTTGTAAAGGAAATCTAGTGGGAACCCCTTTTATTTAGCTTTTGTTAAGCTTTCAGGTACGATCCAACGCTTCTGCTGGTAAGGGTTTCCATAACGCCCATAGGTGATGTCTACTTATATTTCATGTTGTTGTGTATTTGAAAAAGTGGGTCGTTACAGTGGATCTGATCAGCTGCACAATGGAGAAGCAGGGACAAACGAGGCAGATACCAGAAGAGTGCAGAAAAGGTTTGAATGAGAGAGACTCACTGAAGCTTGGCAGATTGAGTATGTAATGCCCCGTTTTCCCGAGCGCGTTATTTCTTGAGACAATCCTGAGACGATAAATTTTTTCTTTCAAACTAACACTTAAATAACATCATTCCTTGCGTCCATCCCAGAATTTCCATACATTAATTTATTCTCGAAAGAGAGACATCATCATCTACATACCTCAATTGCGGAAGCTAAGAATCGAACCTGACATCTTACTTTAACATTAAATCATAAATCAATTCTTTACATCATTGTCTCTCGAACTTAATCCTCAATACAAAGCTATTCAGCAACAACTTAAGAAATAACATAAGTTCTCAACATAACTTAAAACATAAGTCTCAACTAACATAAATACATAACATACGTCCTTAATTAACATTAAAACATAGCATACGTTCTCATCTAACATTAACCCTAAATGGGGTTATATATCGTCATCATTAACCATAAGGTTACATCATCATCATTCATCAATCATAACTCACATCTTACATCATGGACTTTCAAAACGTTCAAATTTTAATGTAGCAGAACTTAAACACATGGGCTGCATCACATCATTCATCTCATCATTCATTCCATCGTGCACTTGGAAAGTGCCATTTCATGCCTCATTCATCCTCGTACCTACTACAATCTCTACCTGGAACGTTTGAATATTTCAGGGGCAAAGCCCAATTAGATGATGAACCATCTAAATAAGCGGTACAAAAATCATTTTCGTGCATGTATGCAATATGCAAAATGTCCTCGTAGTTTTCGACTTGAGTCAACCACACCCAACTGCTGCTCTCTATTTTTACAGTCCCTTTCCTGGACCGATGTGTATGGGTGCACACTTGGTAGAGCAGCGGTGTCAGTTCATAATCCCAAGCCCTTTATGCAATGCATGATCAATAATATCATCGTGAATGTATGCACATTTCAACATCAATACATGTAAATGCAATCTACATGACATAGTCACATCAAGACATGACAACATGATAAATTATTTTCATAAAATAAGCTTTGAGAAAACCACTCCTAAATCAGACATCTTTTCGTAAAGCTAAATCCATTTCGGGGAGTATTACTTACCTCATACACATCTCGATCCTCGTGCCAGGCTTCTAACATAATCGATTCGAATCCTTAACATACGCTGGCCATCAAATTCATTTAATGTCATTAATAATCTATTCCTCATAATTTCCTCATAACTTATCTTCTATTTCTTTCTATTTTTCTCAATAATTCCTTAAACATTTTCCTCACTAAATAATTCATCATTAAATAATTTCTAACTAAATAATTGCTAAGTAATAATTCCTAAATAATAAATAATTCATAAATAAATAATAAATAATTCCTAAATAAATAATTTATCAACAATAATTCAAACTAATTATTCCTCAATTATTTTCTTCAAATATTACTCAATAGCAATTCCTAAAATCATTTTCCTAATTTACTGAAATTTCTAGGGAATTCTGTTTACCTTAACTTAGCCTCTCGGGCTGCCTCGGTATGCGTGCCCTGACCTCGAAAGGCGTGTCTGACCTCGATTGCCACGCAAATCCTCAATTCTCGCTCACTACCTTGATTCTTGCACATTACCTCGCTTCCCGTGCATTTACCTCGATTTTTGTGCAGCATCTTAATTTTCGTGCGTCGCCTCGATTTTCGTGCACCACTTCGAAACACGTGCCCGAACCATTTTTCTAGCCAAAAGCTCCGGAATACCATTACATCTTCATTTCCTATTTTTCAGAATTTTTCTAGGATTTATTTCGATTTTCCTTTCCTTTTTCTCTTTTCTTTTCTTTCTTTTTCTTTTCTTTTCTTATTTTTTTCTTCTCCTTCTACTGTTCATCTTCTCCTCCCCTGCTCCCGCGCATCCCTTGCAACTTCTTCTTCTTCTTCTCCTTCTTTCTTTCTTTTCATTTTATTTTCTTTTCTTCCTTCTTCTTCTTTTCTTCTTCTTGTTCTTCTTCTTCTTCGCGGCTTCTTCTCCCGTGTGAACAGCTCCGCCACCGAGCTTGCAGCGCTGCCAGCTCCGCCATTAATGTGAACCAGCTGCTGCAAGCTTGTTGCTCGTTGCGCCGGTCGCTTCCTCGAACCCACTGCGTGCACGTACCGCCTTCGCGTTGCCACACCGGCCCTGCTTTTCTAACACGTCATGCTCGGCCGAGCTTGCTGCTTCTTCCTCTGGCCGCAGCCATGGCTACGTCGCTTGCTGGCCGCACTTGGAGCTTGCGGCTATGCGGCTGTAATGCACCAGCGAGCCATCTCCTCTCCCTCTCTCGGCCATCAGCACCCTCTCTTGATCTCTCTCGCATTAGCTCTCTTCTTCCATTCTCTGCTTTCGGCCGAAGCTCCCATGGGCTCACTGCCATGGCCGAAATCGGCCAGTTCCCTCTCTCTATATATATATCGGCGAGTGCACCCGACAACCTTGGCCAACACTCCAGACAACTCTCTTAATCCTCTGCAAAATCCTCAGTCCAAAATTCCAATTGAAGACAACCCAACAGGCTGCCTCCCACGCCTCACGCATGCTGCCTTCACGCGTAATACATATATATATTATAACTTATATATATTATATACTAATATAATTATGAAAAATACTTATTTAATCCCTATAATTATTCTATATTACACTTGAAAATTCTGTAATTGCGAATATACCCTCTAACGTCCAATTAAAATTGCATTACGATGCCTAAATCCAAAATTAATAATCGCCAATCACTCGATAAAGACCGATTTCACCCTTGGGTCCTCACCGGGCCCTTGATTCGACCTGCAACCATTAAAGGGTTGATCGTCATGCAAAATCAGAGCCTCCCTAGCATTCCGTTGAATTCCTGGACGTCCTATATGAAAATTTGGTATTTCAACCTGCGTCGAAGCTGTATTTTAGCTGTACCGAAAACCTTCTCAATTTCGATTTCTTTTACTTCCATAAATCTTATCTCGGAATGCTCATCGAGACTGTGCCATTTTCCTTAGCCAATTATACTCCAGGGCATTCCCTCCAGTCGATTTGGCAATTTATTTTGTTGTCCGGCCTATTTTTTGATATTTTATTCTCAGTTAGATGACATGGCAAGCTTACACCGAAATGGGGTATTACAGAGTAGCTGTGGCGACCATGGATCTAGGCAGCTGCAAGAAAGGCCGCAATCTGAAGCTGAGACGTTTAAGAGGTAGATATGAAGGTCGTGATGATGGAGAAGCGGCGAATGGTGTAGATTTGAAGGCTGAACGACGACGACCGATGTGGATCTAGGCGGCAGTAACAGAGACCGCGATCTAATGACAATGGCCAGCGGTGAAGTAGATCTAAGTGGATATAAACTCACCATGGATTCGTTCTGGCTGGAGCAACAGCCGACACTGGTCTTGTTGGTCCCTTAAGGTATAGTCACTCAAGAGGGGGGTGAATTGAGTGTTTAAAATTTTTCTCCTTTTTTAATAAATGTTATTGATTAATTATGTTCTTTAAGAATATATAAATTATTTTCTTTTAATTAAATTCTCGTTATTTAATTTTAAACAAATTAAGATTTTGTAACTATGTATATATGAGTTTGAGGTTAATAAATTACAAGCCACAAGATATAGAAAGAATAAATAAATGAGACACAAGACAATTTATAGTGGTTTGGTGTCTCCACACACACCTACTCCACTCTCCCAAAGTCTCAAATACTCTTGGGGTTCCACTAATCTCACCAAGGTTTCCACACTAACTCACCTTGGAAACTAGATACACTCCTAGATTATAACGGGTTCTAGGAAAACCACCAACACCATGGTTTTCTCTTTAGCTTACCTTAGAAACCAGATTCACCTAGATTTTAACGGTTCTAGGAAACTTATCCAATCCACGATGATAATTTAACTGTTCACAAATAATTGTCCACACTTGGACACAAATAAGCAATTAAACACAAAATATACAAGACAATAATATTTAAATAAATAAATAAATGGTGACCTCAATTTGAATGGAGAAGATCGGATTCGGCTTTGCGATCTCTTTTTCTCCTCTTGCCTTGTGGCTCTTCGGTAGATGTGCAATGAATCTTTAAGAGCTTTGGAATGCTTGAAAATTAGCTTGAGAGCTTTTGAGAATTTTTTAGTGCTTTGGTTAGGCAATATAAGAAAAGAATTCTCTCCAAAATGAATTTGTAGCTATTTATAAGCATTCTGAAAATTGCTGTAACAACACTGTAGCAACGGTTAAATTCACTGTAGCAATGGTCAACTTCATTGTAGCAACAGTAATGTATACTATAGCAAAGGTCAAAATTCTGACCATTGTAAGGCACTGTAGCGGTACTGTAGCAATAATGAAAAATTAATTTTCTTGTCCAAATTTTGCAAAATTATTTTTTATACATTTTAGAAATACTTTAAAAAATAATTTTAATGGAAAATAAAATTTTTGAAAATACATACACTTATGAAAAAATGTTTAATAAATTAAATTAAAAAATATATTTTTAATAGAAAATAGTATTTTTGGTAATATATATACTATGAAAAATATTTTATAAATTAATCCAAAAATATATAAAAAAAATTAATAGAAAATAATATTTTTGATAATACACATGCTATTAAAAACATTTTATAAATTAATTAAACATAATTCAATGCTATAATTAATATATTTAATAAAAATACTTTTTTATTAATCACTAAAAATACTATATTTTATATATTGAAAATTCTCTTTTTGTTAATCATCAAAACTTAATTAATATGAGCAAGTTAGCTCAGCATTCTCCCCTTTTTTTATGATGACAAAAATATAATTTATGAGATGATTAATTTTATAAAAATTTTTTGAACTCCCCCTTAATTTTATACTATAAGCTCCCCTTATCAAAAATACTAATAGCATAAAATTATTTTTGATATAACTTAATAGATAAAATATAATTTTTTTTAAGAGTTTTAAGGAGCAAACCTGATTGCCAAATCTGATTGTCTTGATTGCACCTGCTTGCCTTGAATGCTTAAATAGATTTCCTATCTCTTAAATATACAATTTCCTTACCTCAATAAATAAAAAAAATAGCATACATTCTTCTGCCCTATACAAAAATATTTATAACTTCTCTCCTATACAAAAATATTCATAATCAAAAAATATTGTGAGTGGAGAGAATAAAGATATTGTTACGACCCGCTCCCATTATTGGTCGCCACCGGTGAATAATCACCCGGATTACTCACTCGATAAACCTCAACTGAAAGGTTGGACTATGTTTCAACAGGAAATCCCTAGATAAGAACTAGGCTTTGTCCTTCCCTTTGCTCCACTCGAGGAATCGATCCTGAACACAGATAAGAAAACACAACGGACCGGGACCCAAAACTCGAGTGATCTCCACCTTTCTTCAGTTAGCCTCATCACAAGCCAAAGGTGACCCAGGCACAAAGCTAACACAACAAACATCTAATGAGCATTGGGGATTTACGAGAACATACCTTTTTTATCTTTACTCAATCGAAACTTGGCTCCATTAACTAAGTCCACATACATCAAACCATCTCACAATCACCTATAACACTATGGTGATTAAAACAACTAGATACAATTAGGGCTCAACAATGTTTACCCTCAATGATATATATACATACCTCCACATGAATACATACAAGAGATAATATAATACACAAATTCGAGCAACACCACTAATTGCCACAATAGCCTCCCGGCACCATTCCTTCTTACATCTGGACTTGCACATCTACAACATGAGATAAAACTTCATGAGTCATAAAGACTCAGTAAGGGTGCAATGCATAAGTACATGAAGTATGAGAGAGCATGTAATGCAAAATGCAATGCCAATAGGTAGTCTTTCATGCCCTTATAACCTCCATAGGCTAAGGCATTGACCAACCCTTCCCACCACTAGTCCTCCATATGGCCATAGGTACACTAGAACACATATCATGCAAATGTGACCGCTACATGCAACTCATAATTAAACACTTACAAATGCAAACAAACCCCACCACTTAGGGCATCCCTTACCTGGCTCGAAGCCTCATCCCTGCCTCGGCGAGAACTCTAGCCCGAACTCCTAGCTCTTTTAGGATCACCGCCTCCTCGATTGAACCTAGATATCAATCACACAAAAAACCCCCACAATATTAGACATTAACCAATGCCTTCGCTTTTGCTTATACCACAAAATCACTCATTAACACTATCTCCAAACAACACCAACCATGACATAAACTAGTCATCAACAATTTTTCAAACAACCCCACCCAAGTGTTCAATCCAACAACACTACACAATTCATTATCTCACATATTGGAAATACTCTGAAAAGAATTAAGTAACTTACCTCAGTTAATCTGGAAGAGAAAATCGGTTAATCGCCCACACTGGCATCGCCTATTGAACTGCCATAATGTTCTTGAACTCCCATTTTGAGCCTCCAGCACACTCCTCGAGCCCCAAATTAATTTTCAGAACTTTCTCCAAATTTTTTGGATTTTTTTCCTATTTTTCCTCCATTTTCCATATTTTCTTTTATTTTTTTCTCTATTATTTTTCTTTTTTTTTCTTCCTTGTTCATCGTCTTCCCAGTGCCTTCTTCTACTTCGCGCATGGTAGCCAGCCACCGACGCCCGGCCTGCTGGCCACCATTGCTACCCTCGGTCGCAGGTCGGCCACCACCTCCTCTGCGATCTGTAGTCCCCGGAACCAACCTCCTTACGCCTCAGCTCCTGCCACCATGGCAGCCTCCCATGCGTAGCTTGCACGTATTGTTGCTACCATCACCGTTGGATACTCGGTCGGCCATCGACACACCCAAGCAGCTACCGCATGCCACCGCGAGCCAGCATCGCCTCTGGCTTCCACAAGCTCCACCACGCGCCCTCGCATGTCCACCGTTGCTCTTCCTCGCGTCGGCCATGGCCGTTATCACCACTGCTTCTTCTTCCAGCCACCAGCTAGCTCCGTCTTCTTTCCATCTCTCTCATTCTCTTAATCTCCCTTCTCTCTCGTGCGATGCCTCTCTTGGCCATGCACTCTTCCGCTTTCGTCCTTGGCCATTTCAAATTTGCAATAACATATACACTAGGAAGCTTCCTCACACACACACACACACATATATATATATAAATTACGCACTAATCCCCCCATGTAACGCCCCACTTTTCTTTTCTCCATAGTGTGCATACAAAGATGCATGATGACGCTAGCTACCATAGATAATCAAAGGGGCGTTTATGGAAGCCTTTGTCAACGGAAGCAAAAGATCGAACCTGGAAGTTTTCTTTAAAACCGTAAGCTAGACATTTAAGGCTTTCGCTATATGCTTTTAACACAAGAACCACTAGAAAATCCTTAATACAACCTGAGAATCTAGGGATCATTTAGACTCCTTTTTTACAACAATTAAAACTCACACTAAAACCACAGTACAACGCTTTAACAATTAAAATGTAAGGAAGCTAGCTATTTGAGAACCACTTCCTTTCCTTTCCTTTGGCTTGATTCCGGGGCACCTGTCACAACTAACCCACCTTGAATGTTGAATATTCTAGGGGTATGAGACACCCAAGTTAGATAGTTATATCTAACTAAGTGCAAAAAGAAGAGAAAGCATGCATGTAAATGAGTTATGCAAAAATGACATGAAACCGCCATGTGTGGTAGTGACGCTAAGGTGTTGCAATCACCCCAACTAATCAATCATGTTTTCACATCTCCATGACTTTTCACCAATCTAACATGAGATCTTGACTTCAACTAGCCACACGCACCAAGTGATGCATGACAAAGAAAGAGAAAATACTTGGTTTAAAGGAAAGTCATGCTTATGCAAGTAATCACCCTTACCCATGTGAAGACAAAATGTTCGATATGTATCATAAGTATGCAAGAAGCACTCACCTTGTTGTTTTGGAAGCATTAAGGCACTGTTTATAGGGTTTGGGAATGTTTTTCTGCAAAAATAACATACTTTCGTAACTCAAACCCAAAATATTTTTACATATGGTCCTAGGAATAAATTTAAGAACCAACACTACAAAATTTTGGGCCAAAGGGGCCCCTCACGTGCCCACACATGCTGGAGGAAGGACCCCCATGGGCTGCACTCGCAGCAGGCAGGTGGCACGTGAGCTACAACGTCGCCTCTCCGTTTTGACCTCTTGATGTTTTTCGGCTCGTTCTCTCTCGTCCGGACTCCGATTTGACCTCCGTTTGAACCCACGTGACCCTTATTCAATTATTTATCAAACCATGGAAAGAAATTAGAATTACCTTATAGTTTTGATGCTATTTGGCTCCTTTTACAGTGGTGGCCTAATTTTTCTAACGAAGTGTTTTTCTACCTCTTTCTTTCGTAAAGTTTCTCCTCTCAAACTCACCTCCTTTTTCCTCTTGATTAATGGTGAGATTGTCCCTTCTAAAGGCTTGGTATTTATAGGCATCCACGACTAATCCGATTGTGTCATCTATCGCTTGGATAAGGTAGGTAATCATTACTTTCGTAGGATCGTGCCACGTTTTCCTACTGATTTGTGCCATTTCATCCCCTTGCGACATGTTTCCATTGAGATATGTGCCACCATGTAATACCCAGGAATGATTTGAGGTCATAAATAATATTTGATGAAGGGTATAACTGGAATTATCAAAAGAATAAGGCTATATGACACACTAACGCAGTTTTAGATGATCAAATCAGTCGGAGGGAGTAACCCAGACCTTAGATAGTCAAGGAAAATGGTACAATATTGACAAGTGATTCGAATTACGATTTTTAGTGATGAAAGAAGTGGAATCGGGAACAGTTTCGATACAGCTGTCGACCGACCTGAGAAAATCGAATCGACTTAGGAGACGTCCGAAAAGTCAACGGAGCGTGCCAATGACTAATATTTATTGTATAGAACAAGCCTTAAGCGATTTTGGGTTGAATCAAGTGGATTTAAGGTCAATTTGACCAGTCGAGCCTAAGTGTAGTTTTCTAATTTTGCCCGAGGAAGGTCAAAATGGTAATTTTTCAGAAGTTTCAAGGATCAAATGAAGAGAACAAGACTTGTGGGCCTTTGTGATGGTATTGAAAAGATCAGGGGTATCATGGAAGGGGCCAAAATGAGATTTGATGAAAGCAGGGGGTTGGAAGTGAAATAAATCAAAAGTTTAATAATGTGAATGCAGCAAAACAGCCACCGCAAATGTAACGACCCGTTAGAGGGCCTAGTATTTATTGGAATTAGTTAATTAATTATAGTAGTAATTAATTAAGAGAATTCACTATTTAATTTTAATGTGGCAATTTAGAATATTTTTAGTTGAGAAAATAGCTTTTAAATAGCATTTAATTCTTTTTATATTATGGGAAATTAAATGCAAGGACTTGAGGGTCATTTAAGGAAGTTGTTATTTAATTAATTAATAATAAGCTATTATGAGAATGGAAATTCGTCCGCGAGGGGGATTGAGATTAAAGTCTCCTAGTTGTGGTAGGAGAAGGGTTTCAAGATTATAAGGAGTCAAATCTAGGGTTTCATGAGTATATATTTTCCATTAGCATTCGTTTTTCTTCACGCTGTGTGAAGGAAAAAGAGAGAAGAAGAGGCAGAGGGTTTGAAGAAGCTTTAACAGTGAGGTTGCGTAGGAGTTTTCTTGTTGCAATCGTTGATACGATCAGAGTTATTGTAAGGCAAGTATCCTATCTGTAATTCCTTCCATTACAGATTCAAGTTCGTTCATTCTCAGTTGTTTAGTTCTTCATTGCGTTCATATTCATATCAGTTTCAGTGTGTATATATATATGTATATACGTAGAACAGTGAGTGCATCAAGGAGATAACATGTGATTCTTGATCGTTAATCTTTTAAATATGGTCTTCAAATCATATTAACGGTGATATCAGAATGCCAAGACTGTTGTTTTAGATTTCCAGTTTAATCAGACCGTATGTACATGCATTTACATATATATATATGCGTTACAGTGAGTCTTCCAGCCAGATCTTGCATGTTCTTTGCAACGTTTTCATTAACTATGATCAGTAAATCATTCCTAAGTTGTTTCTATATCAATTGAGATTATTCTCTCAAGTTTTCTTTCGGAATGGTGTAGTGAGGAGAAGTTTTTATTCAAGTTATGGTCTCTGTTAGTGTGAGTTTTATTTCTGATGAGATTCCAGTCATTCGAATGAATCTTGTATCATTTGAATGGGTTTTGAGGCATCCGAATGAGTTTCCAGTGTTATCGTAAGTTTTTCCCTTATATTGTGCCAGTCATTCGAATGAGTCATGTGTTATCGTATCATTCGTATGTGTTTTTGGTTTGTCATTCGAATGAGTTTCCTTGTCATTCGAATGAGTCCTTGAAGTTGTGAGTAAGCTGTTGTTTTGTATAGCCTAGCATTCGAATGAGCCTTTTTGTCATTCGAATGATCCGTGAGTAACCCATAAATTCATTCGAATAAGGTTACTGTTGCATTCGAATGAGTCGGTTTTTGCTAGTTCAAAAGTTAGAAAATTCCAAAATTGATTCGAATGAATTTGAGAGTCATTCGAATGAGTCCTTGATCAGATCCGTATAGCCTTTGTTATATATCATCTATCATTCGAATGAGTTCTTTTTCATTCAAATGAGTCTCTGTCATTCGAATGAGTTCTTTTTCATTCGAATGAGTCTCTGTCATTCGAATAAGTCTTCTGCCATTCGAATGAGCTTGCTGTAGTTCATTCTTTTTCATTTGAATAAGCTACTATTTCATTCGAATTGCTCCCTAGACTTTCTCAATCATCCGAATAACATCATATAGCACCCAGATGACTTCCAATAAATTCTTGAGGCAAATCTCAAATTTAATTTAAACATTTAATTATTTAAATATTGAATTTTATGCCAAGATATGATAAAATCCAATATGCCATGCTTATACTCAGAAATTTTAGGATCTTTGTATCTCAATAAACCTAGTAAAGATCGTATAACATGTTTAGCATTTATTCTGACATGTTCAGCACTATTTTTGTGAGACTATGTGCATACATATTGTTTGAGCATTGAGCATGACCTTATATGGAGCACTACATTTCGTGTGCTAGCATTTATGTGAGCATTACATTATGCGTGCCAGGCAGCTTGTCCGTGGGGATCCCACTAGGATCAGTTAGTTATATCTCAGTTATGAGATGCTTGCTTGATGTCGACCAGGGAGCTAGGGGTATACTATACTACCCACTCTATGTGCTTACAGTTTTTATGTTGCAGGTTCAGATTAGCCAGGTATGTTTTATAGTTATGTGGGCCTATGTGCCAAAGTTGCATACCTGCATTTATCTTACCATTTATGTGCAATACATTTATAAATGCAAACAGATAGTGTTTCACTCAATACAAGTTCAGTAAGTAGTCATCAGTATCAATATTCTTTGATTCAGCTTCAGTTATTCTTTCTAGTTTATTTACTTGCTGAGCTTTGTAGCTCACCTTGTACTCTTCACCATTCCAAGTCCTAGCGGGGGAGTACCAGAGATGGGGCCTAGCAGCAGTGTCCAGTAGTGTGTGTACGTGGAGTCGCACAAGACTAAAGATGTCTGGGAGTTGTTAGTTTTAGTGTCTTATCAGTTTAAGTTTAACTTATGTTTCAGTTGAGGGATTTTTCCTTAGATGTAGTTTGTGATTTCAGTTATTGTTGACTTAGAGTTTTATTTCAGTTGATTGAGTTATTCATATTGGTATCAGATTTCAGTTATTAGTTAGTTTTATATTTTACTTCCCATAGCACCTCTTCTCCGGCAGCTCTAGAAGAGGGGGGTGTTACAGCAAATCCTCGCACGTGGAGGCCAATCTCGATGATGGGACGGCCGGGGAGGAGGTGGGGGAGGTCGTATACGGTGGTGGGATGCTTGGGGTCCAAGTTAAGGCCGTTGATTGGCTGGAATTTCATCGGTTTTTAGGGTATAAAAGGGGCCGAGGGTTTCAGATTTTGGGGCGTGAAATCGATCGTATTTTTGAATAATTTTGGGAGAGTGAATAAGGGGGTTTTCATCCCTGTGTCAAGGAGAGGAGAATGGGATCGTTTGGGAGAATTTTGGGAGAGTTTTACGGCCGATTGAGGCTTGGCCGAGGTCGGGTGGCGGACCGCCGCAAGCCGCCTGCAACTGGCCGTTTGGGCTGCTTTCTGGTGGCCTTTCGGCCTAAAAATGGTACCATCTGGATCGATTCTCCAAGGGCTTCAAGGGGGTACCCTTTGTTTGGGCATTGGAGACATCGGCGGTGACCGAAAAATTGGGGAAGAAGGTGGCGCGTGGCTGCACGCGCCACACACCAACCGCACCCACGTGTTAGGCGCATGAGAGCGCGTGCGAAGGGCTATTTTGGTAATTTTAATTCCAATATTTTTGTTTAATTATTTTAGGAATTATTGTGTTGAAATATTTTGGAAAATATCTGAGGAGATAATTATTTTAGAATTATTAAGGTGAAAAATGGGAAAAAATAGAGAAAATTATGGAAAAATTGAGGAAAATGGATTTTAATACTTTCTTAATTAAATATGATGTTTAGGAAGTATTGTGGCTCGAGGTTGAGTATAAGTTCAAGTATTTGGGATTTGGCATGCAAATCGAGGCGTTGCATGAGAATCGAGGCGATCTGAATACGTTCGAGGTGAGTGGTCTAATCCTATCTTTATCTTATCTTGAAAATATGTCGGAAGGTGTGTAGTGGGTTCAGGTGATCAGTAGTACCCTCCTGAACTTAGGTTACACGCAATTGGGACCAGTTCTAGTGAGCGGTTTTACCCTCTTGAACTTGGGTTGTTCTGCAAAAGCATTTTACTTATGTAATTGTGGCATCATTTGCATATTGAACATGTGGTATATTGCATCAACTGTTTTTACTTATAAAAGAGTCGGTGCATGGCTTGTGATTTTCATATCATCGGGGTATTGATATTCGTGTCGGTGTTGTGTCCGTATGGGACGGGATGAGGTCTACTTGAGAATGGGACAATGTTAATCCAGGTGAACGGGTGTCATGGTGGGGCATTCGAGGGATTAAGTATGTCTGGGAAAGTTTTCAAGTTAGACGTGTCTTGCATGTTGTCGCTTGTCTGGGTACACCATGCTCGTGTGTCTCTCATGCATTGTATAAACTGTTTCATACCGTCACTTAGATGTTTTATCATCTAACCTGGGCTAGGCCCCTGGAACGTTTGATGTTCCAGCCAGGGACTGCTGCGAGGGCAAGGATGTGGCCGGTTGAGGGCCAATGGTGCTTAGTCTGTTAGTCGTTGTAACGTTTGGAGGCTTTAGTATGTATTTTCGGTTGTAAATAAACAGTTGTATACTAGCAATGTTATCATTTGGTTTGTAATACATATTTTGCTATGGAAGCACTCTGTAAGAACCACGGTGTTTGACGTTAATATATCCGCTGCATTGTATTATATCTCGTTTAGTTTAAGATTATTGATCTTAGTAGTTAAACGGGCAAGGCTGGGGTTCTCAGGGTTTGTATCTGCATGTGAAGATTATTCTTGACACACCGCGCGTGTAGAGCTTGGAGGAAAAAAAAAAGAAATCCCGGGAATACCCTTATAATGACACGCCTGGCGAGACGGGGTGTTACAATTGGTATTAGAGCCAGTTAAAACCCTAGGATGGTTAAGCTAGGTTGTTGAACTTAGCATGATTAGAACTATTGAATGAGAACTTAGAACAGGATTATGGATTCTAAGAGACATTCAGAACATAGTTGAAAGTGGTATGGAGACTCTAGAAAGGTGAAATTTGAGGTTTTAATTTGAATATACTTTCAGTGACAAGAGGAGACGAACAAGTTCTATTCACATCTTTTTGGAAGTTAGGAAGCCAGTAATGAGGGTCATCGAAAGGACATAGATAAATGGTCAACAAGGCGGTAGAGGAATAAATACTATGGTGATTCTGGTATAACTTGAAGCATAGCATAAAATCTCTTTTGGAAGAATCTTAGTGAATCGTCTTAATACCCCCCGATTGGGGCATGTGAAATAATGGTGATGCCATGCCCTGACAGAGATAAGTGAAACGATGGAAATTAGGAGAACTTGTCAAAGACGTGGGAAAGATGAACGATTTGAAGATCTTAAGATTAAGATAGATATCCGAAATGGGAACTTAAGAAGAACGGATTCAAATGGAGTCAATTAGTGAAAATCCTGAATGGAGATTTAGGGAAAAGAAATTGGTAGATCAAAAAGACAAAATCCTTGCTTGAAAACTTGGGGATTTTCGATTGAAGTCTTTGAGGTTATTACTTAGAAAATACTAGACCTTGTTAGGTGATAAAACGTTGGGTTGACTTGGTTATGAGGGATAGAGCCGACAATGTGGTTCAAATGTAAGGGTAACCACAATTGAGGATCTAGAGGATTTGGGAACTGTAAAAAAAAAAATTGGAGATCAATAGTCAAAATTCCTTTTGCTGAATGTGGGGATCCCTAGTGGTTATTAAGAGAAAGCAAGTTGGGGATGTTTAGTCTGATATGATATAATCTGATGATAAATTAGGTTTGTGAACAGATGATATGAAGAATCAAGGGTAAGAATGACTTGATATAGATCCCGAGAAACAATTTGCAATAAGAAACCCAGGATGATTCGATAAAAGCTTTTGAAAATAGAATTTGAGGATTTTAGGAATTCGAAATTGTTGATGAGGATGTTGAAATAGGGAAACCAGAATTGACAACAGAGGAAATAAGGAAATACTACCTTAAGAAATGACTCATAGGAACGAGTCGTATGTGTATGGTTCCATATGTTATTCAAGAACAAAGACAGTCAAGGTGTAGATTTGAGTCTTATGGAAGTGATAGAAGAAAGAACTGTATTGAGGATATTAGTTTAGGGTCAAACGAGGAAAACGAATCAGAATTAATTAAGGATCAAATTTCTGTTTCAGAGTTTTAGAAGTTTTCTTAATAGCAACTAGAGATTTAAGTAATAGATTTTGGGTGGCAATGAGAATTTCCTTTTCAAGTAAAATTTTGGAGTATGACCTAAACTTATTTCCCTTTCATATGGTCGATACTAGACAAAGAGGGAATGATAGTAAATCAGCTATAGTTAAGGTCGAGATGCGACCAAAAACTTCTAGGTTACGAAACGTGAAATTCGCATGTTTTGGAGATTAGAACTTTTCCTTAGAAATTTGAAAGAATCTTTTGGCTTATAAAGAATTTGCAAAATGAAGCCTTACCTGATGATCTTGAGATTGTAAGGATCAACGGTGGATTAGAGATTCATGATTTAGGACGAAACTTGGAGATTAGAAAAATTTTGGGATAAGAGAATTTCAAGTTTGACTTTGATACTGTATAAACTTGGAGATAAAATGATATCTCAATCTAAGGATAAACAATTACATCTAAGGTTGAAATGACCCTAGTCGATGTAGAAAGGTTCAACTCGGGAAAAATAATCAGCAAGATGTGTGGTAGCAAGGTGTGTAAAATTACGCACTCAAAAGGTCGTATGGATGACAAGTCTTTATAGACTACATATTTAGCATGATGATTGTCAAGGACCGAGGGGTAATCATTAAAGTCTTGGCTTGGGTTTTAACGCACCAAAGCAATGAGATAGGACTTGCTAAAGCTTGATAAAGCTCGTAAAGATAGTCATGATTAGATCTTAATACATTGGAGTTGACCCTAATAGATCCAAAGAAATAGGAATGATTAACATAATAGAGTAAGTGATAAGAGGTCAGAAACATATAAGGAGAATGGAACTTCTAAGCCAATTTCTTGTGGTAGATTAAGCATACAGTAGTGACGAGAATACAGTTGAACGATCTAGTATAAGTTTAGAATATGATAAACTGGAAATACAATTGATGTTGGAATGTTTGATAAATTATGAACACCTGCAAGAGCAGCAATAGGAGCATGAGGTTCCATCACGTGCGTGATAAATTTGGAAAGTAAAAGAGATTAAATTGTGAGAAAGAAATCCGAAGTTTTAGGAATGGTAAGGACAAGGGTACACCACTCAAATTGAGTGATATCTTCTTTAGAAAAGAAAAATTAGAAATCCAAAAGATCAAGGATTTTGATTAGTACTAATAGAACTACTGCAACTCTCGGAGATGGAATAAGGAATTCTAGCGTAACGATAACACCATTGGTGTTAGCCTGTAACAACGGATCTGAGCCTAGGGACCAAGGCAGAGGACTGGTGGTTGACTCGCGGTTTGGGGTGTGATACCCACGAATTGGAGTAACACAGTGAACAGTGGAGACGGTCAGGTGCCAAAGTTTGGGCAACACTGAGAATGTTATGTACAGATTAGAGTCCAAGTTCCAAGGGACTAGAGCATCGTGGTAGGATTCCCTAATCAATATGGAAAAGGGAAGAAGCTTGGAAGGTGACCTAAGCGGGATAACTGTCATGTGGATTATGATAGTCGATAGTCAAAAAGAATCGGAAGAAGGAAATGTAATCTCAAGCGACGACATAATGTTTGGTGAGCTGTTAACAGAGATTTGTGAAGGATTCTTCTAGGATAATTATGTTCATGACAGAAATTCGTGAAGTTAAGGTTACTAAGAAGTGATGAATACATTCAGGAAATTCAGGAGTTGTGGTGAAATAGTAAAATTGCTCCTAGGTCGAGGTAGCTCCTAACCAGGAATGGAGTAATCCTTGGTATAAACATGTGCCGTGAAGTTGCTTAGGAAAATGTGGGATGATTGTTTTCTAGATATAGCTTTGGGAGGAATTTAATTATTGTTATCGACTTGACTCTTAATTTAGTATATTTAATAATGCACACCTTAGGAATTGTTAGCAGTTGGCTGCGATTTAGTTGTCTCAAACCTCGCCTTTGGTGATATAAAAAGGTTGGAGCCATGGTAAGTATACCTAGAGAACATGATTTGACGGATTGAAAGAGACAAAATCAACATAAGGATATGGTAAGTTATATGTTGAAAGTGTTTTTCTTCTCGAGAGACATGCTATGATTTGAGAAAACATATGACTAAGTTGTTATAAAGGAAGACGTGAGTTTTTAGTTCCACTACGAAAATTTTATTTGGGTTGTAAGACAGTAGGCTAAGCTATTAAAGTTATGCTAGGTGCTGCTAAAGACCCGGCGAGAACCAAAAGTTGTTCAGTAAGGTTTCCATTTAAGGAAGTTGTATGAAAACTAAGTCATCTAAGAGGGATGAGATTAAATCTATTCCTAGAAACAAGGATAATAGGGATCTTGTTTGATTCAATAGAGAGGTCATTTCTCACGTGAGAAGTATATGGAAAGCATTAATTAGGTGTGGTAGAGCATTTGGCAGTTCTAGTGTGAGGTACCACAAATGACGAATGTGTCTAAAGTGCTTGAGTTGATAGTGCGATTATGGAAGGTTGTGGTAATAAAAAAATAAGGAATTGAAATGACACGAGAGTTCCATATTAAGATAAATTGATCTGATTGATGGATAGTGTTTGGAAGAGAAATAGTGGCATGCCAGGATGTTAGGTATGTCAAGATTAGTTCAATGTTATCAATTTATGTGCAATCATGGCAGCTGAGTTGGTTCAATGTTATCAATTTCTGTGCAATCATGGCAGCTGAGTTGGTTCAATGTTATCAATTTCTGTGCAATCATAGCATGAACATTGGTTTAGGAGTGAGTTGGGAGAACCACGAGTCAAATAAATAGGATCTGATGACATAACTAGAAGTGATATTGAGTGTTATGAATTACTTTGGGAGTCGCGTAACTGCCGGTTTTGAGCTACAACGGGATATTCTGAAAAAGAAGAGACGTGTCTGGTAAGCTCGAATCATATAGAGATGTAAGTTATGAATAATTGCTAAGAATTAGGAATGGTATTTAAAACATTGCAATCGGGAGTCATTAGCAATGGTAGTGATACAATTATCACGGACCAAATTTCGAGGATGAAATTTATTAAGGGGGGAGAATGTAATACCCAGGAATGATTTGAGGTCATAAATAATATTTGATAAAGGGTATAACTGGAATTATTAAAACAATAAGGCTATATGACACACTAACGCAGTTTTAGATGATCAAATCAGTCGGAGGGAGTAACCCGGACCTTAGATAGTCAAGGAAAATGGTACAATATTGACAAGTGATTCGAATTACGATTTTTAGTGATGAAAGAAGTGGAATCGGGAACAGTTTTCGGTACAGCTGTCGACCGGCTTGAGAAAATCAAATTGACTTAGGAGATGTCCGAAAAGTCAATGGAGCACAACAATGACTAATATTTATTGTATAGAACAACCCTTAAGCGATTTTGGGTTGAATCAAGTGGATTTAAGGTCAATTTGACCAGTCGGGCCTAAGTGTAGTTTTCTAATTTTGCCTGAAGGAGGTCAAAATGGTAATTTTTCAGAAGTTTCAAGGATCAAATGAAGAGAACAAGACTTGTGGGCCTTTGTGATGGTATTGAAAAGATCAGGGGTATCATGGAAGGGGCCAAAATGAGATTTGATGAAAGTAGGGGGTTGGAAGTGAAATAAATCAAAAGTTTAATAGTGTGAATGCAGCAAAACGGCCGCCGCAAATCCTCGCACGTGGAGGCCGATCTCGGCAATGGGACGGCCGGGGAGGAGCTGGGGGAGGTCGTATACGGCAGTGGGATGCTTGGGGTCCAAGTTGAGGCCGTTGATTGGCCGAAATTTGATCGATTTTTAGGGTATAAAAGGGGCCGAGGGTTTCAGATTTTGAGGCGTGACATCGACCGTATTTTTGAATAATTTTGGGAGAGTGAATAAGGGGGTTTTCATCCCTGTGTCAAGGAAAGGAGAATGGGATCGTTTGGGAGAATTTTGGGAGAGTTTTACGGCCGACTGAGGCTTGGCCGAGGTCGGGTGGCGGACTGCCGCGAGCCGCCTACAACTGGCCGTATGGGCCGCTTTTCGGTGGCCTTTCGGCCTAAAAATGGTACCATCTGGATCGATTCTCCAAGGGCTTCAAGGGGGTACCCTTTGTTTGTGCATCGAAGACGTCGACGGTGACCGAAAAATTGGGGAAGAAGGTGGCGCGTGGCTGCATGAGCCAAACACCAACCGCACCCACGCGTTAGGCGCGTGAGAGCGCATGCGAAGGGCTATTTTGGTAATTTTATTTCCAATATTTTTCTTTAATTATTTTAGAAATTATTGTATTGAAATATTTTGGAAAATATCTGAGGAGAAAATTATTTTGGAATTATTAAGGTGAAAAATGGGAAAAAATAGAGAAAATTATGGAAAAATTGAGGAAAATGGATTTTAATGCTTTCTTAATAAATATGATGTTTAGGAAGTATTGTGCCTCGAGGTTGAGTATAAGTTCAAGTATTTGGGATTTGGCACGCAAATTGAGGCATTGCACAAGAATCGAGGCGATCTGAATACGTTCGAGGTGAGTGGTCTGATCCTATCTTTACCTTATCTTGAAAATATGTTGGAAGGTGTGTAGTGGATTTAGGTGGGTGGTTTTACCCTCCCGAACTTAGGTTACAGGCAATTGGGACCAGTTCTAGTGAGCGGTTTTACCCTCCGGAACTTGGGTTGTTCCGCAAAATATTTTACTTATGTAATTGTGGCATCATTTTCATATTGAACATGTGGTATATTGCATCAACTGTTTTTACTTATAAAAGAGTTGGTGCATGGTTTGTGATTTTCATATCATCGGGGTATTGATATTCGTGTCGGTGTTGTGTTCGTATGGGACGGGATGAGGTCTACTTGAGAATGGGAATATGTTAATCCAGGTGAATGGGTGTCACACTGGGGCACTCGAGGGAACAATGTTAAACTAGGTGAACTGGTGTCACGACGGTGCACTCGAGGGATTAACGTTAGACCAGGTGAACGGGTGTCACAGTGGGGCATTCGAGGGATTAAGTTTGTCAGGGAAAGTTTTCAAGTTAGACGTGTCTTGCATGTTGTCGCTTGTCTGGGTACACCATGCTCGTGTGTCTCTCATGCATTGTATAAACTGTTTCATACCGTCACTTAGATGTTTTATCATCTAACCTGGGCTAGGCCCCTGGAACGTTTGATGTTCCAGACGGGGACTGCTGTGAGGGCAAGGATGTGGCCGATTGAGGGCCAATGGTGCTTAGTTTGTTAGTCGTTGTAATGTTTGGAGGCTTTAGTATGTATTTTAGGTTGTAAATAAACAGTTGTATACTAGCAATGTTATCATTTGGTTTGTAATACATATTTTGCTATGGAAGCACTCTGTAAGAACCACAGTGTTTGACGTTAATATATTCGCTGCGTTGTATTATGTCTCGTTTAGTTTAAGATTATTGATCTTGGTAGTTAAACGGGCAAGGCTGGGGTTCTCGAGGTTTGTATCTGCTTGTGAAGATTGTTCTTGAGACACCGCGCGTGTAGAGCTTGGAGGAAAAAAAAAATCCCGGGAATACCCTTATAGTGACACGCCTGGAGAGACGGGGTGTTACACACCACATGCTTAATTTGATTTTCAAGATTCCCCATCATTGCTCATGATTATGTTTCCTAACTATAAGTTAGCTCATTTGGTTTCCTTAACCATTTAGTTACAAGATATTTTAAACTTTTTACAAATAATTCCTTAGCCCAAAACTTCTTTGCACTTATATCACTTGAGCCCTAAAACCCCTTAATTGTTTCCAAAATCCCTTAAGATGATGCCCCCTCGCGTTAGTCTTCATGATCTTTTGGAAAATCCTTCATTTGTTCCTTGGCGATTACGCAAGAACTTCACATGTGTCAACTGTATCATTCGATTTCCAAGGAAACGTTTTACTTCTTGAACAACAATGCCTAGAAAAACTTCGGGTATACATCCTCCCCCCCCTTAAAAAAATATTTCGTCCTCGAAATACACCCCCTAAGTCTCCATATGGTTGAAGAGGTGTGGGAACTTCTGCATCATTTCTTCTTCTCTCTCCCAAGTGGCTTCCTCAATGTTTTGGTGTTTCCAAAATACTTTCACTAGTGGTATCACCTTGCTTCTTAACACCTTCTTTTTCCGGTCCAAGATTTCAATGGGTTCCTCGGGATAGGTCAAGTTCTCTCGTAGCTCCACCGTTTCTTCTGGAATCTTCTGGGAAGGATCGGGTTTGCACTTCCGTAGATAAGACACGTGGAACACATCGTGTACGTCAGACATTGATGGGGGTAGTGCTAACTGATATGCTACTGGCCCAATACGTTCCAAAACCTCGTATGGTCCAACCTAGCATGGGTTTAACCTTCCTTGTTTCTTCCCTTGGTGCAAGATCTTTTGGTATGTGTTGTCTCCAATTTGAAATTTCAAATCCCTCATTCGATTATCGGCATATGACCTCTGTCGGCTTTGGGCTGCCTTAATTTTCTCCTGAATCACTTTAATCTTTTCGTTAGTTTGTTGCACCATTTCAGGTCCCAAAATCTGTCTTTCTCCCATCTCGGTCCAACATAGAGGTGTTCTGCACCTTCGACCATAGAGAGCTTCGTATGGAGCCATACTAATACTATTGTGATAACTGTTATTATATGCAAACTCAATCAGGGGTATGTGCTCCTCCCATCCTTTTGAAAACTCGATCACACAAGCACGTAACATGTCTTCCATGGTTTGAATTGTCCGCTCTGACTGTCCATCTGTCTGGGGATGATATGCCATACTCAGCTGTAATTGGATCCCCAAACATTTTTGTAAACTCTCCCAAAATCGAGAAGTGAATCTCGGATCCCTGTTGGACACTATACTCACCGGAGTTCCATGGAGTCTGATTATCTCCTTTATATATAGTTGGGCTAATTTGCTGACAGGTTGCTCTACTTTCATGGGAAGAAAATGAGCAGACTTTGTTAGCCTATCCACTATTACCCATATTGCATCGTTTCCCATAGGTCCTCTTGGCAAACCCATAACAAAATCCATAATGATATGCTCCTACTTCCATTTGAGAATATCTAAAGGTTGCAGCTTCCCAGAAAGCTTTTGATGTTCGATCTTTATCCTTTGACAGGTGTCACATCGACTTACATAACGAGCTATGTCTTTCTTCATCCCCAGCCACTAGTACAAATTCCTCACGTCCCTGTACATTTTGGTAACACCAGGATGGATAGTGTATTTGGCTCAGTGCGCCTCTCCTAGTATGGTTTGCCTCAATTCCTTAACCCCAGGCACATAGATTTGGCCCATGAATCATAATATATCATCAGAAAAACTGAAGTCAGGGTTTTTGACCCTTCCCCGGTCATCCACCCACAACTTCACCCTCAAGTCTTCTAGAGTAGCTTGCCGAATTTGTTCCACCAGATGGGAATGAACCATCAGGCTGGTGACATAGACAGACGTTCTTTTAGGAATAGCACCCACTGACAATTGGCTAAAAGCCTCCACTAGTCCCCAATCCTAGGCCATAAAATTAGCTATCAGAGCAGGCTTTTTCCTACTTAACGCATCAGTCACAACATTTTCCTTCCCCGGGTGGTACTGGATCATACAATCGTAATCCTTCAAGAACTCCATCCACCGTCTTTGCCTCATATTCAAATCCCTCTGTGAAAATAAATATCGCAAGCTCTTATGATTTGTGAAGATCTCGAACTTCTCCCCATACAAATAATGCCGCCAAAGTTTCAAGGAAAACAAGACCACAGCCAACTCCAAATCATGGGTAGGATAGTACTGCTCGTGATTTTTCAATTGTTGAGACCCATATGCCACCACCCTTTCATTCTGCATGAGTACACACCCCAAGCTAGTTTTTGGCGCATTAGTATAAACTATGAATCCGCCTGTCCCACATGGCATGGCTAAAATGGGTGCAGAGGTTAGCCTCTTTTTGAGTTCATTAAAACTATGCTCACACGCCATATTCCATTCAAACTTAACTCCTTTTCTTGTCAACTGGGTAAGTGGTAAAGCAATGTGAGAAAATCCTTCTACATATTATTTATAATAACCTGCCAGCTCCAAAAAGCTACATATCTCAGACACAGTTTTAGGTTGCTGTTAATTTCTTATCGTCTCAACCTTTGAAGGATCCACCGCTATCCCTTCCTCTGATATGACATGGACCAGAAAAGCTCTTTGGGTTAGCTAAAACTCACATTTCAAAAATTTGGCATATAGTCGATGCTCCTATAATGTCTTTAGGATCGTTTCTAGGTGTTGCTCATGTTCCTCCCTGCTAACTGAATATATTAGAATATCATCAATAAACACAATCACAAACTAGTCTAAGTATGACCTGAATATCCTATTCATCAAGTCCATAAAGGCTGCTAGTGCGTTAGTTAACCCAAATGGCATCACCAAGTACTCATAGTGTCCATAACGAGATCTAAAGGCAGTTTTCGATTTATCTTCCTTCCTGATCCGCAATTGGTAGTAGCCCGACCTCAAATCTATCTTTGGGAATACCTTAGCACCTTGTAACTGGTCAAACAACTCATCAATTCTAGGGAGCGGATACTTGTTTTTTATAGTAACCTTATTCAATTGGTGGTAATCTATGCACATCCTTAGACTCCCGTCTTTTTTCTTTACAAACAGTATAGGTGCTCCCCAAGGTGACATGCTAGGTTGGATAAAACCCTTGTCCAAAAGGTCTTACAGCTGACTTTTCAATTCTCTTAATTCCACTAGGGCCATTCTATAAAGAGGTATTGATATAGGGTTTGTCCCTGGTAGGACATCTATGGCAAGCTCAATTTCTCGATGAGGGGGTAGTCTAGGTAAGTCTTCAGGAAACACATCAGGGAATTCTCTTACTATGGCCACTTCCCCAAGCTCAACCTTTTTGTTATCCTCTTGTACACAAGCTAGGTAACCATATGCTCATTTTTCTAACATCCTAATAGCTTTAAGGGCTGTTATCCATTTGATTCTCCCACTCCCATTTTGCCCTCGAAACTTCTCCTAAGTCCCATCATCTACTTGTAACTCAACTATCTTTGCTTAGTAGTTAATTTTCACATTATATTTAGTCAAGAAATCCATCCCCAAGATTATGTCAAAATCGTGAATATCTAGGGATGTAAGTTTGACTGGAAACTCATTATTCCCCAATACGATCCGTCCATCCCCACAGCCTGCATTTGTTTCTACTTGTCTTCCAAAAGGGGTAGATACTAACATGGGACAGCCTTGTTCTCCCAATTCCAATTCTAAATAGTGTGCCAATGCATGCGATACAAATGAATGAGTAGACCCTGGGTCTATTAATACTTGCATCGGCGTATCAAGGAAAATCATTGTACCTTGTATTATTGACGGGTTGGCATTGGCATCTTCTCTCGTCAAACTGAACACGCATCCCCGCTGCGGCTCCATGCTTCCTTTATTTGCCCCGAATTGAACAATACCTTTCTTCTGAGGGCAGTCGTGAGAGATATGACCAGGCTTCTAGCAAGTGAAACACACGGTCCCCTTTGGGCAATCCCGAGCCACGTGGTTAGTTCCTCCACAAGAATAGCATCCCTAGGTTCCTGTCCTACAGGGTTTCCCTGGATGATATTTTTGACATTTCGGGCACGTACCTTTGGTCTTGAACTTTCTTCCTCAAGTCCCCAAGTCATGCTTTCTTCCCAACCTTCCATCCTCGGGCCCATGAAACTCCGTTCCCAAAGTCTCCATTCGTTGAAGGTTATTTTCTACTATCAAGGCTTGCAACACCACTTCTGCATAGGTGTGTATCCCTAATGAGCTTAAGGCCAGTTGAATCTTCCACTTCAGTCCCACAAGGAACTTCTACGCTTTGGCTTCCTCATCCAAGTTGTATATAGGCATATACTTAATCAGCCTTGTGAAGTCGTCCTCGTATTGGGCAACAGACATATCCCCAGTTTGTTTTAGATTCATGAACTCCCGGCCTTTCTCCATTTTCTTACATAAAGGAAAGTATTTCGTATTAAAAGTTCCCTAAACTGCACCCACATGGTAACTGGCATACCTTACCCTTCAGGACCATGTAGGGTTCTCTGCATTGTTTTCCACCACTGGTTAGCTTCATCACGAAGCATGAAAGTTACATAACCAACTTTGTCCTCCTCCTCACAGCTAATAAAGTCAAAGATCTTTTCGATCTGCTCCAACCAAAACTCACTTTCACAGGGATCGGTCCCTGCCTTTCCTCAAAAAATAAGCGGGTTCAACCGCTGGAACCTATCCCTAATGTTAGGATTTCGGGGGATAACCTGACCCGCTGGTTGCGTTCCTCGCATAAGGGTGACCATATTTTCTAGGACCTGTTCCATTTGATCCATGCGAGTTTCTCATTCTTGGTTCCCTTCTGGTAGTGGCTTACCTTAGGACGTCTCCGTCCCTTCTTCATGGAGGTCCTGCATCTCCTCCTCTTGAACATTGTTTCCGCGACTAGGGTCCCTGGTTCGACGAGTGTTTACCATCTGAAACCATTCATAAGAAATTTTAAAGACAACTTATAAATGTATTCTCCCAAAGATGTACACCCAGTTAATAGAATAAAGCATGCAACCACACATCCTAAACTTCTATATGACAATCAGCCACCTATCCATACCCATATCGGGGGTCTTATAAGGCCATTTTCAAGCATGCAAATCCCTAAGTCCCAAATTCCATATTGTAACAACCTCTTAGGGTTCTTGTTGCATACTCAGGGCCCTTAGATTTACAATACATTCCTAAAATTCCTACAACATTAACAATGTACCAAGTCAGTTTGTCCAAACCAATACTCAAGCTATCCTTATCAACAAAATTCAGTTGGTCCTAGTTCCTCAAATTCCTAAAGAGCAATAACCAACAAATCTCCAAATGATAATAACCATGACATCTCCAAAAGCATTAGCCATCAATTTTTTTGGAAAGTAACAATCATCAACTTCTAAGAACAATAACCACCAATTTCCAGGCAATAATAACCATCAAGTTCCAGGAAGCAATAATTACATCTCTATACATCAAACTAAAATTACCTCCCAAAATCCAATAGGCTTCTTAGTTATGGCAATAAAGTGGTTTTAACCTACCAAACGACCAACTTACTCTTTCCTTCCTTAATCCACTTACTCATCAAGTTTAGGTGCCACTCCTTCGGGTTCCTTCTTCCTTATGTTTTACATAACCTGTCACCACAAACCATCAATATTAGTACGACTATAACATCTTGTATATTACATCACCGCCTTTTATTTATACATTCATAACGGTTCATCTCCTTATCACGACCTTCCTACCTTGCTATTCTAAGTATACATATACATAAGTCATATCCACCACTATCGCTACTCTACGTATACATATGTATAAGCCATATCTATTACTATTCCACTTCCCTTATATACATATCCAAAATTTACATGAACCAAAATTGTCTTCATACACCTCCAACTATCATCACTCCTCATCCTCGGATCCAGATGGGGGTGTCAGGGCACATTCCTCAGGCTCCTTCATGGGTACCTCCTCAAGCGTAGGCTTGACCTGATCAGCCATGGGCATGACCTGACCAGCTATGAGGGCCTCGATGTAACACCCCACTTCTCTAAAGAGTTAGGTAACGTAAGATTCCGGGGATATAAATTTTTTCCAAATAAAACCCATCACAAAAATCGTTCCCCGAAGATCCCGTTACACCTTCTCAGTATATCAACTATGAATCATCAATAAACTAAGACAGGTTCATCAACTTAATGCAGAAGCTAGATCAAAACCTTAATAAGACATAACCGAAACCAGTTTATTCATATTATAAAGTCAACCAATGTTTACATGACGTCATCAAAAGTGACAACATAATTGAAAATGATATAAAGTAAACTATCCACTAATCGCCATCACTCCTCGGCAATTCCTTTTCCTTTCGCGCCGCTGCCTTCACCTGGAACACTTGAATATTCCAGGAACATAGTCCAAATTAGATGCTAAATCATATAAGTGAGAGCTCAAAATCACATTTTTCATGAATGAATGAAAGACATGAAATAAACTAATACAACCAATAAGCCCTAGCCCAAGAGAATCCCACGCACTTAGCCCTACCACGGGAAAAGAGCAATCTCTCTAAAAGCTATGCCACCATACCGACTCGACGACACGACGCGATTCTAGCTTAAGAGGGGCAAGCCAACACATCTCTCCAGATCGCACTTCCACTCTAAGCATCCGAGAATCATCATACAATCCCAACTCCAAAATTTCACATGGACCATCTGGTCATCCTAGTGCAACTTTCCTGGCCAAACGGCCTGGCACGAAAACCAAGGCGGCTATCCTAACATGCACACCAACATCATATACCCCTATTATTCCGTCACGCCCTTGGAGAATTAAGGCTACACTATCCAGACAACATTCTAGGCTGACATCCCACATGAACAACACAATATGGACAACCTAGTTGTCCTAGTGCAACTTCCCTAACCAAACAGTCTGGCATGAAAACCAACGCGGCTATCCTGACATGCACACCAGCATTAGATACCCCTATTATTCCATCACGCCCTTGGAGAATTATGGTTACATTATCCAGAAAACATCTTAGGATGAGATTCCATACGTACACACAAAACGCAAGACAATGTCATATTTCACAATTCCATGCATCATATAAACAACATTTTATAAAATGCAATACACAAGTTCAAAACGTTTAGGGACAAACCTCCCCCATAAAACCAATTGTCACCGGTTATCATTTGCATGCAACAAAACCATTTTGCATGAATTCTCAACACATTTAAGTAACACAAACACCAAGTTTTTAGGGTAGAAATACCCACAGTAAATCAAGTTTGGGGGTGAACACTCACAAGTCAAAACCAAGTTTTTCAGTAGAACACTCACCTTAACGTATTTGGATCGCCTCGATCTTTGTGCACAACCTTGATTTGTGTGCCAAATCACAAACACTTGAATTTATTCTCAACCTCAAGCCAAGATACACCCTAAACACCATATTTAATTAAGGAAGCATCAAAATTCATTTTCCTCAATTTTTGTATAATTTTCTCTATTTTTCTCCCATTTCTCACCTCGATAATTCCAAACTAATTATTTCCTCAACCATTTTTTGAAATATTTCAACACAATAAATCCTAAAATAATTAAAAGAAAATTATGGAATTAAAATTACCAAAATTTCCCTTGTCACGCGTCTTCACGCACTCAGCACATGGGTGCGAGTCAGAGCTGGCGTGTGTAGTCACGCACCACCATCTTCTTCAATAATCTGGTCGCTGACAGTTGCTCCAATGGCCACGAATATTGTATTCCTTTGAAACCCACTAAAAGTCGATCCTATTGGTGCGATTTCAGGTCGAAAGGCCACCAAAAAATGCCTCGAAAGTTGAGTTACAAGTGTGACGTGGCGGTCCGCCTCGGCTTCTCCGACTAGCCTTCAAACATCTACTAAACTCACTCCAAAATGCTTCAAAATGCTCCCAAAATCTTCTCCTTAATGCAAGGATCAAAAGCCCCTTCATCACTCTCTCAAAAACATCCAAAAATGAGGTCCATTTGTGTCATCATAAGCGGCCGAAACCCTTGCCCTTTTGTAGCCAAAATCTAACTAATCACTGGCCATGGCTTGATCCCAAAGCCTTCTACCACCGTATGCGACCTCTCCCAAGCCACCCTCGACCGTCCCATCACCAGAATCGGCCTCCATGTGTGGTGGCAGTGCGGCGACCATTTTCCCTTTGTGTTCACACTACCATATTTTAGTTTATTGCATTTTCTCCCCCTGATTTCATCAAATCTCATTTTGGCCCCTTCATTAATACCCCTGATCTTTTCAACACCATTACTAAGGCCCACAAACTTTGTACTATCCATTTCATCCTTGAAACTTCCAAAAAATTATCGTTTTGACCTCCCTCGAGTAAATTTAGAAAATTACACTTACGCCTAACTGATCGATTTGACCTTAAATCCATTTGTTTTAACTTGAAATCGCTTAAGGGTTGCTCTATACATAAAATATTGGTCCTTGACACGCTCCATTGACTTTTCAGATAATCCCTACGTCGATTCAATTTTCTCAGCCCAGTTGACAACTATACCGAAACTTGTTCCTGATCCCATTTCTTTTGATTCCTAAAATCATAATTTGAATCACTCATCCTTACTATACCATTTTCCTTGGCTATCTAGGGTCGGGGTACTCCCTTTGTCTAATTCGATCGTCTAAAGCTGCATTAGTGCACCCTATAGTCTCATTTTTCTGAAAATTCCATTTATGACCTTCATTAAATATTATTTATAACCTCAAATCATTCCTGGGTATTACATTCTCCCCCCTTAATAAATTTCTTCCTCGAAATTTGGTTCGTGATAATCGTATCACTACTACCACTAATAACTCGCAATTGAAAAGTCCTAAATACCATTCCTAATCCTTAGCAATTATCCTTAACTTACATCCTAACATAATCCATGCTTACTAAACATATTTCTTATTTTCCAGAATATCCCGTTGTAGCTCTATGCCAACGGCTAAACGTATCCCAAAAATATTTATAACACTCAATATTGTTTTCAATCATATCCTCAAGACCCTTTTTTTGTTTTTGACTCCTAATTCTCCCAACCCATTCTAATACTAATGCATATGCCATGATTGCACAGAAATTGATAACATTGAACTAACTCATCTCCCATGATTGCACAGAAATTGATAACATCGAACTAACTCGGTGTACCTTTCTCCATTATCAGGTAGATATCTTCGTCATCTTTTGACAGATAGAAAACTCGTCCAGGGCGAGGTTTTTGTGCCTCACCTACTTTTCCCACTTGCTCCACCTTTTTCCTCTTTGGACATTCGCTCGAGTAATGACCAAGTTGTTGACACGTGAAAGATGTGATCCTCATTCGATTCCCGATCGAAGGTGCCTCTTTATTCTTAAGGCAGTCCTTTTCCTTGTGTCCTCCTTCACCACACTTAAAATAGCGGATAATTCTTTGGAAACGTTGTTTCCCTGAGTGTACCTTGTTGCATCAGGGACACGACTCACTATTTTTGGAGTTTCTTCCATCTGATTTATGTTCCCCACCTTTTGAATCTTTCTTCTTTTCGTTCAATCGAATCAAACCAACTCGCAGTAGATTAGTCTCCGTGGATAAGGCTCTATCCAGTGCCTCATTATAGGTGTCCAAAGTCCACGAGCTAAGAGCTTGCTGCAGTCCCACTTTAAGTCCACTCACAAACTTCTATGCCTTTTACCACTCATCGACATCGTACATAGGCACGTACCTTATCAGTTGAGTAAACTTGACGTTATATTAAGTTACCGACATCTTGTCATTCTGCCTCAACTTCATGAACTCCCAAGCCTTTTCTTCTCTCTAACTTCGAGGAAAATATTTTGCGTTAAATGCTTCCTTGAATCTTGCCCAAGTCATAGGTTGAGCTTACCTCGGCCTTACATCTTGATCCACTTGCCTAGGTATCCTCTACAAAGCTCGCTGGGCTGATTGCCACCATCGTGCAGCTTCTTCCTCAAGCATGAATGTAGCAAAGTTAACCTTCTCTTCTTCACTGCATTGCAAATGTTGAAGAAGCTTCTCAGTTTGCTCCATCCAGAACTCCGCCATGCAGGGGTCGTCTTTTGTTTTCCTCATGAACACTGGGGGCCTTTGTAGGAGATACTGATCCAACACATGAGTGGTCTGCCTCGGTGGCTCGTTCCTCGTTACATGTGTTAGCATGCCTTCCAATATTCTTTCCATTCAGTCAAGTCTATTCTCACTAGGACTTGATCGTTCCTCTTACTGTCCATTCCTCGCGACATGATTCGTAGAGCGACTGCGATGACTGCTATTACTGTCACTCTCGCCTCGATCATTGAGATTCGTGACTCTCTGAGTTTTCACCATCTAAAACAGGAAAAACACTTTCTTAATCAGTGCTAACCTCACTTAAAGATAATCTCTATCTTGCTAGCAGTTCTTTCGGGTCCCACAACCATCAAAGGTATCCTATCCAAATCTCAAATCATGAATAACCACAATTTCTAGTCTCCAATAACCTTTATGGGATTCAATCCTACATCCCAGCCACTTCATTCTCTAGATCAACATTTGAACTAAACACTCTCAACTCGTTCCCATGAGTCGTTTCCTTGAGGTAACCTTACCTCAATCCTCACAACATTTATTTCGAGATCTCTATCATCAAAATCAATTCTCAGAATCCTTAAACTCGATTCTTCACAACACTTATCGAATTATCCTAAGTTTAATATCCCTAAGATCCTCGATCGAAATTGAATTATTCTAACTCGATCACTCCTGATAACTACCAGTTATCCCGTTACTCCACGTAAAAATTTCAACTATTAACCTCGAATCGATAGTTTCTAAATTTCCAACGAAATCTATAATCCTCGCTCTAATCAGAGTCCCCTAAATTCCAAACCCTAATAAGAGTCTCTTAAATTTCAAACCTTTGCTCTGATACCAATTGTAACACCCCACTTCTCTGGAGCGTTAGGTAACGTAAGATTCCGGGGATATAAATTTTTTTCCAAATAAAAACTTATCACAAAAATCGTTCCCCAAAGATCCTGTTACACCTTCTTAGTATATCAACTATGAATCATCAATAAACTAAGACAGGTTCATTAACTCAATGTGGAAGCTAGATCGAAACCTTAACAGGTCATAACTGAAACCACTTTATTCATATTATAAAGTCAACCAACGTTTACATGACGCCATCAAAAGTAACAACATAATTCAAAATGACATAAAGTAAACTATCCACTAATCGTCGTCACTCCTCGACAATTCCTTTTCCCTTCGCACCACTGCCTTCACCTGGAACGTTTGAATATTCCAGGGACATAGTCCAAATTAGATGCTGAATTATCCAAGTGAGAGTTCAAAATCACATTTTTCATGAATGAATGTAAGACATGAAATAAACCAATACACCTGGTAAGCCCTAGCCTAAGAGAATCCCACGCGCTTAGCTCTACCATGAGAAAAGTGTAATCTCTCTAAAAGCAATGCTACCATACCGACTCGATGACACGACGACTCGACGCGATTCTAGCTTAAGAAGGGCAAGCCAACGCATCTCTCCAGATCGCGCTTCCACTCCAAGCATCCCAGAATCACCATACAATCCCAACTTCAAAAATTCACATGGACCACCTGGTCATCCTAGTGCAACTTCCCTAGCGAAACGACCTGGCACAGAAACCAAGACGGCTATCTTGACATGCACACCAGCATCAGATACCCCTATTATTCTGTCACACCCTTGGAGAATTACGGCTACACTATCCAGAAAACATCCTAGACTGACATCCCACATGAACAACACAACATGGACCACCTAGTCGTTCTAGTGCAACTTTCCTGACCAAACAGTCTGACACGAAAACAAGGTAGCTATCCTGACATGCACACCAGCATCAGATACCCCTATTATTTCGTCACGCCCTTGGAGAATCATGGCTACACTATCCAGACAACATCTTAGGCTGACATTCCATACGTACACACAAAACGCAAGACAATGTCATATTTCACAATTCCATGAATCATATAAACAACATTTTATAAAATGTAATGCACAAGTTCAAAATGTTTAGGGATAAACCTCCCTCATAAAACCAACCGTCACCGGTTATCATTTGCATGCAACAAAACCATTTTACATGAATTCTCTACACATTTAAGTAACACAAACACCAAGTTTTTAGGGTAGAAATACCCACAGTAAATCAAGTTTGGGGGCGAACACTCACAAGTCAAAACCAATTTTTTCGATAGAACACTCACCTCAACATATTTGGATCGCCTCGATCCTCGTGCACAACCTCGATTTGCATGCCAAATCACAAACACTTGAATTTATTCTCAACCTCAAGCTAAGATACACCCTAAACACCATATTTAATTAAGGAAGCATCAAAATCCATTTTCCTCAATTTCTCTATAATTTCCTCTATTTTTCTCCCATTTTTCAGATCGATAATTCCAAAATAATTATTTCCTCAACCATTTTCTGAAATATTTCAACACAATAAATCCTAAAATAGTTAAAGGAAAATTCAGGAATTAAAATTATCGAAATTGCCCCTATCACGCTCCTTCATGTGCTCAGCGCATGGGTGCGAGTCAGAGCTGGCGCGTGCAGTCACGCACCATCGTCTTCTTCAATAATCCGGTCGCCGACGATTGCTCTGATGGCCACGAAAATGGTACCCCCTTGAAACCCACTTAAAGTCGATCCTATTAGCACTGATTTTAGGCTGAAAGCCCACAAAAAAATGCCTTGAAACTTGACTTACAGCCGCAGTGCAGCGGTCCACCTTGGCTTCTCCGATCAGCCTTCAAACAGCCACCAAACTCACTCCAAAATGCTTCAAAATGCTCCCAAAATCTTCTCCTTAATGCGAGAATCAAGAGCCCCTTAATCACTCTCTCAAAAACATCCAAAAATGCGGTCGATTTGTATCATCATTTTCGATCGAAACCCTTGCCCTTTTATAGCCAAAATCTGACCAATCACTGGCCATGGATTGATCCCTAAGCCTTCTACCACCGTATGTGACCTCTCCCAAGCCACCCATGACCGTCCCATCACCAGAATCGGCCTCCACATGCGGTGGCAGTGCGGCGGCCATTTTCCCTTTGTGTTCACACTACCAGATTTTAGTTTATTGCATTTTCTCCCCCTGATTTCATCAAATCTCATTTTGGCCCCTTCATTGATACCCCTGATCTTTCCAACACCATCACTAAGGCCCACAAACTTTGTACTATCCATTTCATCCTTGAAACTTCCAAAAAATTACCGTTTTGATCTCCCTTGGGTAAATTTAGAAAATTACACTTAGGCCTGACTGGTCGATTTGACCTTAAATCCATTTGTTTTAACCTGAAATCACTTAAGGGTTATTCTATACATAAAATATTGGTCCTTGACACCCTCCGTTCACTTTCCAGATGATCCCTGTGTCGATTCGATTTTCTCAGCCCGGTTGACAGCTATACCGAAAATTATTCCTGATCCCATTTCTTTTGATTCCTACAATCATAATTTGAATCACTCATCCTTACTATACCATTTTCCTTGGCTATCTAGGGTCTGAGATACTCCCTTCGTCTAATTTGATCGTCTAAAGCTGCATTAGTGTACCCTATAGTCTCATTTTTCTAAAAATTCCATTTATGCTCTTCATTAAATATTATTTATAACCTCAAATCATTCCCGTGTATTACACTCGACCTCACATAAGTGGTTCATGAAAGCTATGAAATCAGGGTGAACCTCATGAATAATGAGATGATTACCTGCATCCTTCCAGTCGGGGTGAGTAAGGAAAATAGGTAGGTTATTTGGAGTCCTGCCAAATGTGGCACCATCACGTCCAGTGGAAGCTCCTGGATGGTAGGTGACATAGTATCAAGAAAATCTCCTAAGGCATCTCCAGGAATCAAGTACACTCCCCCTAGTTGCATGGTCCAGCACCCCATGATAATGCGCTGGTTCTGATGCTCAACTACATTGGGGTCCATTTCCTGTATTTAACTAAAAATATCCTCAAAGTCAATCATGTAAGGAAACTAAATCGAGTTATGTAAATCTAGCTCTGATACCAACTATAATGCCCCACTTTTCTTTTCTCCATAGTGCGTATACAAAGATGCATGATGATGCTAGCAACCACAGATAATCAAAGGGGCGTTTATGGAAGCCTTTGCCAACGGAAGCAAAGGATTGAACCTGAAAGTTTATTTTGAAACCATAAGCTAGACATTTAAGGCTTCCACTATATGCTTTTAACACAAGAACCATCAGAAAAGCCATAATACAACCTCGGAATCTAGGGATCATTTAGACTCCTTTTTTACAACAATTAAAACTCACACTAAAACCACAGTACAACGCTTTTACAATTAAAATGTAAAGAAGCTAGCTATTCGAGAACCATTTCCTTTCCTTTCCGAAGACAATAGATCCAAGTTCATCGATATCACCTGGGAATGCCCATTGGCTGCTGCTAGTTTCGACTGGGTAAGGTTGCAAACGAGCCTCTTGGAAATAAGGAAACGACACATTTTCTTCTTGGATGACTAGGTTTTCAAAATTCCAAGTAAGGTTTGGATTATCCATGAGGAAAGATTCATTGTCATAATATGCATTTAAATTAGTTTATGGGTGAAACCAATTTTCAACATTGAGAGGTTTGGCATAAGAGGTTGCAAATAATAATTCCTCCAATAAAGCTAAATGAAATTGAAAATCGACGATCTGCTGTTGGAGGGAAAAAATGTAGGAGACACAACCGTAAATAGGATCTTGAAGCCTACTTGAGCTTCATACAAGAGTGTAGCGACTGCCCCATAATGGTCATTAACCGGAAGCTGGGCTAGGAGTTTTGAGGCATTACTAGCACCAAAAACCTTATGGATATCTACAAAATCAGTATGTCCTTTTTGATAGTAGAAATAAGGGGTAAAGACGCATGATTGGGTACACATTCTTCTTAATACTTTGCGAGTACCGCACGGAGAACCGGGTCCTGACATGATCTTTTAGTTTTTTTTTTAATTTTCATTTATTTATTTATTTATTATTATTATTATTATTAATTTTTTTAAAACAGTGACAAGTCACTATTTTTAAGGGTTTTGATAAGTAGAGTCGAGAGGGTGAGGGTAAGAATGAGAGAAAGAGGACGAGGGTGAGAGCAAAAGGGAGGTAGAGAGTAATAGAGCAGCGATAGGCAAGAGCAATGGCGAGAGTTTTGATCAGGCAAGAACGAGGGTGAGCATTTTGATCAGGCACTACATGAAGGTTTGGAGGATTTAGGGGTTGGGGATAATGGAGCTCACAAACCTTAACAAGAACCAAAAAAAAAAAAAAAACACAAACACACAGATGAAAAAAAAAATGAACAACAAAGAACCGTGGATCCGAGATGCTTGAAGGAAAACCAAAAAAAATGAACAGAGACTCACCGTGGATCCGATTGGCTACACGACGGAGAGGCGACGACGTACGAGGGAGATACTAGAGATGAATGACGGAGAGGACACCAATGGTGAAGGCAATGAGAGAGAGAGAGAGATGAGAGAGAGAACAAAGAGAGGATCAGGTAAGAGGAGGAAGAACAGAGAGGGGGTTTGACCTTATCGATGCCTTCCTCTTGGCAATATCCTTTGGCCACAAGCCTTGCCTTGTTTCTTATTATATTTCCATTTTCATCTAATTTATTCTTGAAAATTTATTGTATTCCAAATATAGAAAAAATCTTTTGGACTTGGAACTAATTTTAAATATTCATTTTTCTTGCACAACTTTGATCTAAAATTCATCTTCTAAGACTTGATCCATGCAAGTTAGCTCAATCATTAGATATATATGAAGGCCACATTATTACAATATTAGTGCAATGATGCCCTAGTCCTTACACCTTGACTTAGTTTTCCAATTATCTAATCTATCGGATGATATTGCCCAAATTTATAATTCTTGAGAAGCTGACCTAAATTATCCTCGTCTTAGAGAGACAATTTTATCATCTAATTCTCTTAGTTTTCTTTCTAAAGATTTGAAAATTTTTATCATTTGAAAACAAAAGCATAACCAAGTAATTCTAGATAAATTTTCTACTACAACATATAATATTTTCCACCCAAACTCCTAGTTTGTGTGGGTTCAAATAGATCTAAGGATGCGTTTGATTGCAAGCATGGAATTTGGGTGGAAAGAAAATATTTTCTAGGCAATTGAATTGCCTAGAATTAAATTCTAGGAAAAATATCAATTGAATGTGTTTGATTGGCTTAATTTTTTACCTAGAAATTGTTATACTTTTCTAACTTTTAGTGTTTGATTGCCATTATTTTCCATAGAAATAGTCATTTTTTCTCACTTTTGATGTTTGATTGTTATTATTTTCCCTAGAAAATTGATATTTCCCATGGAAAGAATACCTTTTTTGTCTTGAAATTTGTTCATTTTTATAATATTAAAATTTACATTAATATAATATATATTAATAAATTATACACAATTATTTTATAATACATTTTAATAAATTATACATAAATATTTTATCATTACATTTTAATAAATTATATACAATTATTTATCAAAATTTTATATTAATATATATATATACTAGAATGAAGAATAAAAATAATTTTAAAGAATAAATAGATATATATATATATTTCTTTGTTCAAGGTTGTGCATAATGGAAAAGAAACACGTATAAGGTACATAATGGAAAAAAAAAGCTAGAACAAAAAATCAATAGATTGAAAAGAAAGACAAAGACAGGCTATCCTTAAAACATCACTTGATTGAAAATAGATGAACAGATAATAACCAATCACAAGTCCCATTGCAATTCCTATTCCAAATCCAAACCAACCTATTACAATGCTCACTTTGTGCAGCAGTCAAATGATATCAACATTGTATTAAGCGGTGAAACAAAGAGAAGGTAGATATAGAACAAGAAACCAAGAAGAATCCAATTGTGAACCAACTTGGGATGTGGACAAGAGATTTTTTTCGTTCCAACGACCTCCACCAAATCTGTAAAAAATACATCAATACAAAAAATATGCAATCATCAATATATCTACCACTTCCACCAAACTTGCCATTGAGTAGGATCAACCGGCTTCACTCCAACAATGAGAACTCCATTTATTTGCATGTCGTTTTTGCTTAGCGCTTTGTTAGCATCAAATCGGTTTTGCAATAGCAAATAGTATATAAATCAGTGAGTGTTGCATACACAATTTCTGCATGAGAATCCTGAAGCCTGAAGGGTCAAGCAAAGTGTACGAGTACAAGGCAGCTTAGGTCATTTATTCACTAGAGATCAGAGTCAACAAATGCATATTCCAAATTTAAATTTGTTTGTAATACTCGATATTAAATATTAAGAGAATTTTTGAAAGTTGCGGGGTCAAAATGATATTTAGCAAAATTTTGGGCCTAAGTGCAATATTCAAAACTTAAATGAAAGGCGAATAACTAAGTTAAGGTGAGCCAATTTAGGTGAAAAGGAACAATTAGACAATATTTGATAAAAATCAAGAGATTTCAAAGAGTTGAAGTCAAAAGCACGCGATTAGGAGCATCCGAGCAAAAGTACAGATTTTGTAAACTGCCAGAGGGAGGTCGAATTGACAAGTTTTTTAGAAATTTCAAAGGGAAATGAAAAATATGGAACTTATGGGCAGTGGTGGAAGTGTTAGATAGTTTAGGGGTATCTAAGATTGGGAGAAAATGCAATTAAAAGTTAGCTAGGTGCTAAAGTGCAAATTTTAGAAAGTTGCATAATGGGAAACCGACCGACCTCCCTGTGGCCACCGGTAGCCACCTCTGAGGCATTGAGAAGGTCTCCTAGAGACTCTAGGGTAGTCTCCAAGTGATGGTGAACTCGTTGGAGCATGCCATTGGCCGAAAAAATCATCGAGGTGGCCGGTTTTAATGGCAGATGAGATGTCTGATTTGGCCAGATTTTTTAAAAGCTAAAGCTCGTGATGTGGAGCTTTTCAATTGGTTTGGAGGCTAGATCTGGGCTTATGGGATAAGAACGAGCTAGATATGGTGGGGAATCAGGTTGAGAACGGGTATAAATAGAGGAAGAGAGCCAAGGGTTCAAAAAGAAATCGAGCAAAATTTCTCTCATTTTGGCAAGAATCGAGCAAAGGTGTTAGAGGGCTTTTGTTCTTTGTGTCATAAGGATCAGTTATGGAGAATTTGGGGTCGTTTGGTGAAGAAATAACGAGGTTTCAGAGAGTTGGCCAGAAAAATGAAACTCGCCAGACCGCGACTTGTAATTGGGTTTTAAACCCTCTTCTGGTGGCGTTTTCTGACGTTTGAAGGCATCATTGAGGTCGCCTTATCAAGCTCTTCAAGCCCTTGTAAGAATTTGGAGCATTAGAGGTCGTCGGAGTTGGAGAAGAAGGCCAGAGAAGACGATCAGGCTGGCTGCGCGTGGGCTCCACTCGTCGAGCCTCTAGGTAGCGCGTGAGAGCGCGTGAGGTAGGGTTTCTCCTTGATTTTAATTTCAAAAATTTTCTAAAATTATTTTGGAAATTATCGTGCAAAACTATTTGCTGAAACTTGATGTTAGGTAATTTTTATGAATTTCTGAAGGTAGAAATGTTTGAAAAATAAAGAAAAATAGAGAAAATTGAGAGAAAAAATAGAAATATTGATTCCTAAGGTCTTAATGGTGAAATAGGAGTCAATTGGGTTGTTGGAAGAAGGATTACACAATTTTTGAGGTGTGACACATTTTTCAAGGCAAAAATTGGACTTTTTCGATTTTAGGTGAGTGGTCTAATTCTAGCTTTACCTTATCTTGAAAATATGTTGGAATGTGTGTAGTGGGTTCAGGTAGGCGGTGTTACCCTCCCGAACCTAGGTTACACGCAATTGGACCGGTTCTAGTGAGCGGTTATACCCTCTAGAAGTTGGGTTCTTTTGCAAAGGCGTTTTATTTATGTATATATAACATCATTTGCATATTGATCATGTGGTATATTGTATCAACTATTTTTACTTATAAAAGATTCGGTGCATGGCGTGTGATTTTCATATCATCGGGGTATTGGTATTCGTGTTGGTGTTGTGTCCATGTGGAATGGGATGGGGTCTTCTTGAGAATGGGGCAAGGTTAATCCCGGTGATCGGGTGACACGGTAGGGCACCTGGGGCTGGTGCTAGTGATCAGGTGACACGGTAGGGCATCCAGGGCTGGTGATCGAGTGACACGGTAGGACACTCGAGAATTAAGTATGTCATGGCAAGGTCAACCCCAACGGTGTGTGGAACGGTGTTTCCACGGGAGGTTGAGTATGTCAGGGAGATTTCTGAAGTTAGACATGTCGCATGTTGTTGTTGTCTTAAGTATGCCATGCTCGTGTGTCTTTCATGCATTGTATAAACTGTTTCATGCCTTCACTTAGATGTTTTATCATCTAACCTAGGTTATGCCCTTACAACATTCAACATTCCAGCCAGGGATAGTTGTGAGGTCGAGGACATGGCTGATGAGCCAATGGTGTTTAGTTGATAGTCGTTGTATCATTTTGGGAGCGTTAGTACTTATTTTGTTATATGTATGAACAATCGCTCGAGGGTATTGTAATTATTTTGTAACAATGTAGAATGTATATCGGTATGGGAACACCTTGTTTGTAACTCATGGTAGGCCACGACATTTTGATAATTAAGTATTCTGCTGTGATATATAATGTCTCATTTAGTTAAGATTGTGTTATTATTAGTTAAACGAGCAAGACTGGGGTTCACGGGATTTATATCCGCATGTGAAGATTGTTCTTGATACGCCGCGCTTGGCAGACTTGGAAAAAAAAAAAAAGAAATCCCGAGAATTGCCTTATAGTGACACGCCCGTGTAGGGCGAGGTGTTGATACCACGTCAAGCTATAAACATTCGGTCTCGAAAAGTTTAAAAACACAAATTTGTATTATCATATTAAGCGAGCCTTAGTACCCTAACAATGGTAGCAATTCTCCTTTGCCACCAATTAGTCATAGATTCAAGTTGTGTAAGCAACCTCTTTGCCAAAACAAAAACTAAAAGAGTAAGTAGAAGTTAGAAAGCGGTCTTGTACATTATAGATGCTCTTTTTTATATTTTATTTTTTTCGTATAGTGCAGTAGCATAATAATGGCAGTGAAGTAACATGATTGTATTGAATTCTTCATATTTATGGCTCATATTTCCCTCAAAGAAGTTTGCATCCCAGACCTGAGGGCAATAATAGGACATACAACCTTCCTCCTTAAAATGGAAAAGCTATAAACCTTCAGATAAGAAATATGAAGGTTCCAATGTAGAGACAATTCTGCAAAATATCAAATTCTAGTTCCCAACTAGCAAATAACCAATAAGATTTCAGAATAAAAAGTCACACCAGCTTGCCTGATTGAGTCCTGAAAACCTTTATAAGTTTAGTTCGACACACAAAATTTCTCAATTGTACCAGCTTATATTTTTTCATCCCCATTTAGCACAATTTCTATGTAATAAGATAAAACACAAAAGATTATGGTATTGCTACACTCTTTAGAGAAATAACACAAGCTCACGCTAAAGAGATAATTCTGCAAAATTGAACTGCCAAACAACCCAAGGCACTAAACTAAATTTGTAAATCAAAAAATTTGGATTGGTAACTTGTCCTGGTGCAGAGATTAGTACATGACCACATTTGACATAGAAACTTTTTGCCAATATATAATTAATGTGGATTAGGACATTTTTTACATTCCCTTCCATCCCGCTATTTTGCATTTTCAATCCAACTAAAAACTGACTTTAGGTAAGAAATGGAAGGAAGAAATTCAGCCCAATATATGAGCAAAAAGCATAAATAGAGTATAATTCCTAAAAGTTGAGACAAATCTGAGTGCCAAATCTGCTATATAAATAAGTCAATATATCTACCACTTCCACCAAATCTGCAATCATCAAAGTCCAAGAAAGAATTCTGGTGACATGATCACTGTCACTTAATGCACTAGGTACTTACAGCAAGACCACACATAATAAAGCAATACAAACACAACGTACCCACTGGTCTAATGAAATAATTTTTTCTTATTTAGATAGAGCTCTATGAATATGGTTAGTTATATAGATGGAATGAAAAATAACAGCTATTCCCTTATAACAACTATTCCCTTATAAATAGACAGATAAATAAAACTAGAATTGGATTTTATCCATGCATAGTAACAAAATGAGCCCTTAACCACCCATTTCCTTTCATTCCATCCCCTTCCCAAACACAGTGCAACAACTCCAACAATATTTTAACAATAGCAATAGTAATAGTAATCAAAATCATCTACACTTCTGCATGTGATAGCTAGTCCTACTACATATCTCCAACCCTGCAGGAAGGTTAAAATCGAATCTAGATGCAATAGAAAAGAATGGAAGCTAAAATATCATCATTTCTCCCAAAGGCAGTAAACAGTAGAGTCAAAAGTCCTGTGTATGTGTGTATAATGTCTTGATATATGATGTCTTGAAGGGGCATTTCTTTGCTCAATAAATTAAAAAATGAACTGTACACGATAGGGCATTGCCACTGCCTATCCATTGAGACACAATTTTTATACAAAATATTATATGCATAATGTGAGACAAAGCAACCCTAAACAGAGACCAAGATAGTACAAAATCGCTTCTAGTCAACAAGCTTACCGTGGACGAAGATGGCGACAAGGATGAACGGCGGTCTGCAAGTCGGAATCGGAGGTCGACTTCGGCCAAGATGGCGAACACGAAGATCGCTCGCTGAAACAAAGACCAATATCACTCGCTGAAATAGAGAACAAGATCGCTTCCAGTGGATGAAGACTCCAGATCGATGGTCGAAGACCAAGATCGCTCACTAAAATAGAGAGAAAAACCAAGATTGGTGGACGAAAACCAAGATCGCTCGCTAGATTTACAGAAATAAGAACAAAATGAGGATGGAAACCTTACCGTGGAAGAAGATGAAGATGCGTCGGTGGTGTGAAACTCAAAATCGAAGATGGTCTTCTGCGAAAATGGCGACGAAAACGAAATCAGAGCTGGTCTTCTATGGAGATGGCGACGAAGCCCAAGTCGAAGATGGATGGCAGGGGATGGTGAGTCATAGGAAGTTAGAGATGGTCTTCTTCGACGGTGGATGGTGACTCACAAGAAATCAGAGATGGCAATGAAGCCCAAATAGGGGCTCGACTTCAACGGAGGATGGCGACGAAGAGGAAGGGGACGAAGCTGGCTCGAATGGGAGAGGAAAGCCCTAGAGAAATCGAGGTAGAGAGAAGCGGGAGGTGTTGTGTGAATTCCCTATAAATGAAAAACTAGCCCCCCTCCTCCTAGGAAAACCATTTCCAGCAAAAACAAGAAATTCACCTCACGTGACTAAAAATTGGAACTTAATTTTCTTGGAAAACTTAGCTAATCAAACACTACAAAAGTTAGAATTTGAGTGGAAAATAGCCATTTTCCATGGAAATAATGGCCAATCAAGTAGGCTCTAAGTGTACAAGTTGTAAATGCTTACTGGTTGATATTTCATTCATAGATTTAGGCTCTACTTTGCTTAATTTAATAGCAAGTATCACAAAAAAGTTCTTCATTGATTTTCATTTTAGGAGGCCTGGCAACTAGATCAAAACTTTCTTGATTAGGTTTGGATTTACATGACCTAATATATCTTTTATGCCACAAAAATAATATCCTTATTTTTTTACTATTTGGCATTATCTTGGAAAGAGACAGACTTTCCATCTTTGAAAGTGAGATCTTATAAATAGATCTCTCACCAGTCATGTGACATGAGCATCCACTTATCCATATATCATTTACTACCCATTGTGGTCCTCACGCACATCTACATATTTTATAAGATCACGTTTTAGGTTTGGGTACCCATTTATAAGTGGGTCCCTTAAATCTTTCTTCATTAGGATTAAATGATTTAACTATTCTTGATGTATGTGGATGAGGAGCAACATTTAAAATTTTGTGATCTAACTCATTCATTGTTTGTATCACACCTTTTGATATCCACATTTGTACTATATTATTTCTCTTAGGTTGGGGTCTTCATCTAGGTTGTTTCCATTCTCTCTTAGGTGTTTCGTACCTTGGTTTTGGTTTGGAATTTTTCTTTAAAATTAATGTGGCTAAACTTTTCTCTATTGCATTCTTTTCTACTAATAGCTTATTATTTTTACTTTTTAATATTTTATTTTCTTCTTGAAGATTAGTTAATTGATCTTTTAATTTATCTTCAGTCTCTTTGTTGAGTTCTTGTGATTTTTCTTCTAAAGACATTATTTTACCATTTAAGTTTTCATTTTCTTATTTGTGATTCTTCTTAATGGTTTTTACTTCTTTCTTAATATGTTGATACTTTATGTAAAGTTCTTCGTATGCCTTTTGTAATTCTTCTAACTCCATATCTTTTTCTTCTTCTTCTTCTTCTTCTTCTTCTTCCCTTATAGCTATAAAGCACATTTGTGCTTGTTCCTCTTCGGATTGAGATGAATCATCGGCATCCCATGCCAAAAAAGCATGTTTCTTTAATTTTTTAAATCTTTTCTTTTCTACTTTCTTTTTTTTCTTATCTTTTGGGCAATCAATTTGCATATGCACACTCTTCTTACATTTAAAGCAAGTAGGAGGTATTTTCCTATGCTCATTTTCTCTCTTTCTCATTATTCTAGCAAATGCTTTTGATAGAAGAATTGTTTCATCCTCTTCTTCCTCTTCACTAGATTCGGTTTCTTCATTTGCTTTTAAGAGTAAGGTTTTCTTACTTTTAGTATCTTTATTAGTCTTGTTTAATATTAACTCATGAGTTAGAAGTGTTCCTATTAGTTCTTCCATCTTTAATTCTTTTAAATTTTTAGCTTGAGAAATAATAGTCACTAAAGGTTGTCAATCTACTATTAGAGATCTAAGAATTTTCTTAATTTGATATTCTTCTGAAATTATTTTTCCTAGCATTTTAAGATTGTTTATAATCTTTTGGAATCTACCATTCATATCACTAATATTTTCATTTTGAAGTAGTTTAAATTCTTCATATTGTGACATTAAGAGATTAATCTTAGTAGTATTTACTTGATCGGTACCTTCATATACTACTTCTAATTTTCTCCAAATTTCATGTGATGTAGAACAAGCAGATAACTTTTCATATTCACTAGGAATGATTGAACAAAAGATTATGTATTTAGCTTTATGATCCATTTGGTATTTTTTAATATCTTCTTCGGTCCATTTATCTTCTTTAGTTGAAGTTGTGACAAAACCATCTCTAATTATTTTCCATAAATAATAGTCTCTTGAAAATAAATATGACTCCATCCTCATTTTCCAATAAGCAAAATTTGTGCCATCAAAAAATGGTGGTCGAGAGGGTGAGGGTCCTTTGGCTATAGCTTGGTAGGTGAATGCGGCCATCTAGATGTCTTCTAAATTAAAGTATAAACTAAGGGTTTAACTATTTTAGAAGCCTGCTCTGGTACCAATTGTTGGTCTCTTAAGGTATGGTCACTCAAGAGGAGGGGTGAATTGAGTGTTTAAATTTTTTTTCTCTTTTTAATAAATGTTATTGATTAATTATTTTCTTTAAGAATATATAAATTATTTTCTTTTAATTAAATTTTAGTTATTTAATTTTAAACAAAATTAAGATTTTGTAACTATATATATGTGAGTTTGAGATTAATAAATTACAAGCCACAAGATATAAAAAGAATAAATAAATGAGGTACAAGACAATTTATAGTAGTTCGATGTCTCTACACACACCTACTCCACTCTCCCAAGGTCTCAACTGTAACACTCGGTATAACCAATGTTAAGAGAATAGGAAATGAAGTAAGAAGACTTCCAAAAATGCCCTTGAGTAGGTGATGGATCCTTGAGATTGAGAATGCCCATGAGAAGGGTATTTTGGTAATTTGGATAGAGAAATTCAATAAAAGGGTATTTTGATAAATTAAAAATAATTCCTATGTGGAATTAGGTGAGTAAGTGAATAAAAATCTCAATTTAGTAATTATGTGGAGATATATGGGATTAATAAATTCACAAAGAGTATTTGGGAATTTTGGAATTTAATTCCATAAAGGAAATTTAATTTTGGAAATAGGGAAAATGGTGGATATTAAATTATTTGAGGAGAGTAATTATATTTTCCCTAAGTTGTGAATTAATGTGGTAATGCCACTTGGAGAGATGAGATTAAACTTGGAAGCCAAGTTAGTGTCTTGTTGTGACACTTGGCATTTTGTGGTTCAAGTATAATTGGGTGAATTAATTAAATACAGAAGAAATGTTAATTGGTCTTTCAAGCATTTAATGAAAGGCATAATTACATGGATTAAAGTAAATCCAAAAGAAAATGGTAAATGGTCACCATTAATGCCTTGGAAAATATGGAGAATTAAATAAATCCAAAGGAAAATGGGAAATTAGTCTCCCATTAATGATGAAAAATTGTGGGATTTATTAAATGTGAAATAAATGTTTTATGTCTCTCAAATGTGATGGGGTGAAAATAGTCCCATTAATTTAAATGGGAAATAAATGAAAAATTGGAAGGATGAGATTGATTCTTGGAAATGGGAAATAATCTAAAGGCCACCATTTAGTCTTGGAAGTTGGCAAGGATTGCCAACATATTAATGATTTAATTTAAAGACTAATTTTGGAGGGCTAAGATTAATTCTTTGAAAGGCACATGGATTGTGCTTTCTTTTAATGGTGAAGATGAAGTCTTGTAAAAGCAAAAGTGATCCAATGGATGAGATTAATTAAGAAAGGAGCACATGGATTGTGCTTTTGTGTTTTCTCCAAGAGAGAAGTCTTGGTTATTAAAATGGATGGTGGAGATTTAATTCTCCCTTAAGCACATGGATTGTGCCTTTAGTGAATGGCTAGGATGCATTCTTGAAATATGGGAAATCTAGTATAAAAAGGCAAGTGTGGGAGACTTGTCTCCCTTTTGGCCATTTGTAGAAATGAAGAAGGAAGAAAGAAAGAAAGAGAAAGAAGTCTCCATGGAGGGAAAAGTGAAGAAAGAAAGAAGATGATGAAGAAAGCTAAGGCAAGTATTCTTTCTTCTCTTTATTTTTGGTGTGCTTGTATGCAAAAAAAAATAATAATAATAATAAAGTGGCTTGTTGAAATGCCATTTTAGGTGGGAGAAAGTGATGTTGGAAGCTCTCTTGAAGTGAAGATTTAATTATTCAAGAATGAGGTAAGGGATGGCCCCATGTGGAGGAGGCCTTGCATTGCATTGTAAGTAGGTTGCATAAAATTTTATGTATCTCTTTGCATGCTTTATATGTTCATGAGACCTATGGCCATGGGGTGGGAAAGAAATGGTGGGTTGATGCCTCAAATCATGTTGGGTTGTGAGGATGGAATAACCAAACCATGCTTGCATGCATTTGCATTACATAGACTTGTTATACTTGTATTTACTTTGCATATGCACCCTTACTGAGCTTTTGAGCTCATGAGGTTTGTTGAACCTCTTTGTAGGTGTTGAAAGCCTCAAGGGAAAGGTGAAATGGGAGAGAAATGACTATGTATTTTGGTTGAAATGTAAAATAAATTATGTTTCATTTTGGTTTCATGTCGGTGAACCTCCATGAATGAGGTTAGATGTAATATTTTCCACTTTATTGTGTAAGCTTTGTAGAAGAAGAAGATGGATATTTTCTTGTAAGCTTTTGTTGCAAATTATTGGATGGTTGATGTATGTTATGGAAACATCAAGAGCATGGTTTAAGCCTTGATTTTGGAGAAATAGAGGCTAAAAATTGAAGGAAAATGAAGTTTATTTTTTCATTTAAATTTTTGGAAAATTTGGGGATTTTATAGCCCAAAAAAAAAAAGAGAGAGAAGTGAAAAAGGCAGCAGAGGGCTACTGCAGGCGCGGGGGAGGCCGCGCGCGCAAGTGGCCGCGCCCGCGTGTGGGGGCGCGCGCGGGCGGCCGCGCACAGGCAGGCGTGGCCAGCGGGCCTCGCCGGCCAATTTTTGTTAGAAAAATGGAAAATTTGGGAAATTTTGGGGCGTTTCTTAATTGAATTTGGGCCCCGGAGGAATTTTCAAAATAAAGGAATTTTTCGGGCATTTTGGAGATTAAGGCCGAAATTTTGAAAATTTGAAATTGATGAGTTTTCCTCCAAAATTGGTGATCCATCAATGGATTAGTTTAAATGGTGATTTTTGGAGCCCGGTAAAAATTCTTGGTCAGAAAACAATTAAAAAAAATTGAGAAAATGGCGATTGGGTATCGGAATAAGGTTTTCTTTTTAACCAACGCGGTATGGTTTAAAGCCCAATTCTGCTCGTAAATCCTGGGGTTTAAGGGAAGGGAATGACGAGCCTAGTTCCCACCTAGGGCGTTTCTCCTTGAAACATGGTCCGCCCTTCATCAAAGACCGGGCAGGTAGACAATTTGGCTAATTGTTCACGAGTAGCACCCGTAAGTGGGAGCGGGGCGTTACATCAACCACCCTTGGGGTTCCACTAATCTCACCAAGGTTTCCACACTACCTCACCTTGGAAACTAGATACAGTACTCCTAGATTACAAAGGATTCTAGGAAAACTACCAACACCAAAATTTTCTCTCTAGCTTACATTAGAAACTAGATTCACCTAGATTTTAATGTTTGTAGAAAACCTATACAATCCACGATGATAATTTAATTGTTCACAAATAATTATCCATACTTGGACACAAATAAGCAATTAAGCACAAAATACACCAGACAATAATATTTAAATAAATAAATAAATGGTGACTTCAATTTGAATGGAGAAGATCTGTAACATCCCAGATTTTCAAAATAAAAAAAGAGGTAATACCTAGGGTTATTAGGTTCTAATACTTGAGGAAATAGGCCCTTTCAAGGAATTGAGGAAGCCTTGAGGAAAAAATTCAGTTTTCGAACCAGTGACAAAATCATAAATATTGAAGTCGGGTAAAAGTGTAATTTACCTAAAATCTTGGGGTGCTAAGTGTAATTTATTCATTTTTTGGAGACCAAAAAGTGCAATTAAAAATGGGTCAGGGACCAAGTTGCAAGGGCCTAAGTGCAAATTATCCAAAACGTTCGGGCCAACGTGTAGTTCTTGAAACCTTAAAAATATCATCCATGGGCAAATCATTAATGGCCAAGTGTCCCCCCTAGGTGTCACAATTGAATTAGTTAAAATCTAATGATTATGGGTGTAATGATGAGCATAGTGTGAACACTCAAAACAAATGGAATTTTGGATTCCAAACTCTATTAAATTCAATTAAGAGACGAGAGATGCATTTGAGTTGGAATGCACATGGGAGAAATGATGAAGCCTTATCTTCAATGACACATGGCAATAAACCATTGGGTTACTTGGAAGTTAAGTTAAGGTCACATGATGGCTCATAATGACCCTTTGAGGTGGCATTGTATGATTGGTTAAGAAAAAGCTTACTTATCTTCTAAGTTTATAAAAGTCTCCAAACATTATCTCTAAGGACATGTGGCAAGCATTCATTGGTCATTTGGAGATAGGATTTGAAGTGTAATGATGAGAAATGTGGAAAATGAATTAAACCATGTGAGATGTAATGATGGGAATATTGGAAAAGCAAATTAAACATGTGATGGCTCATATCTCAAGGGAGACTTGTCGTAAGGGCATGGAAATGCACAAATCTTTAGGGACACATGGCATATTTTAATTGGATGCTCATGTGGAATGATGACGCGACACGTGGCGTGATTTGGTTCGCCGAAGTTCCCTATAAATAAGGACTTTGGGGTTATTCATTTGGGCACCAAGAAAGGAGGAAAAGGAAGGGAGTTTGAGAGAGGAAATGCTACCAAAAAGAAGGGAGAAAGTCAAGGAAGAATAAGCCTTGATAGAATTTTTGGGTCTTTCTCAAAGTTCGTGCCAAGTAGTAAGGAAAAACTACGTGAAAATCCATTCTGCTCGTTGTAAACCATGTTTCCTAAGGTAACTGATTAAGGTGAGTGATTCCTGCATGTTTTGTGGCATTTTGAGCATTTGTTGCTTCACTTGTGTGTTGACTTGCACATCATGCCTTTGTGGCTTACATGACATATTTTCCCTTGTTTATGCATATTCCTTCTGCTTTGTCATATATCATGTTTCTATTGGTGACTGTGGCTAGTTGTTGGGACATCATGGAAGACCTCGTGCTCTGGTGATGAGCCAGGAGTGACTGTGATGACCGCGGAGGTGATTGCAACACCTTGGCATTGCTACCACAGGGGTGGATTTCATAATAGCATTATTGCATTTGCACGCATGTACTCTCCTTTTCTGAGTCACTCACTTAGATGTTATTATCTAACTTGGGTGTTTCATACCCCTGGGACATTCAACATCCCAGGTATATTAGATGTGCCAGGTGATGCAGGTTCTCGTTCGAGCAAGGGCAAGGAGGTGGAGCTTAGCTAGCTTTGGTTTTTATTCCATTATGTACCCTTGTAATACGAATGATGTATTGTAAATAGCAGCTAGAATACTCAAGGTTGTAAGAAGTGTGTGTGTGGGTGTCCTATAATTGTTCCTACAATGATGTGTTACCTTTTTGGAGTATTGGAAGTCGTGAACATTTATTGTACTTGTAAAGTAAATCTAGTGGAAACCCATTTATTTAGCTTTGGTTAAGCTTTCAGGTTCGATCCAACGCTTCTGTTGGTAAGGGTTTCCATAATGCCCGCAGTGATGTTAGCTTATATTTTACATTGTTGTGTATTTAGAAAAGTGGGGCGTTACAAGATCAGATTCGGTTTTGTGATCACTTTTTCTCCTCTTGCCTTGTGGCTTTTCGGTAGACATGTAATGAATCTTTAAGAGCTTTGGAATGCTTGAAAATTAGCTTGAGAGCTTTTAGGAGCTTTTTAGTACTTTGGATAGGTAATATAAGCAAAGAATTCTCTCCAAAATGAATTTGGAGCTATTTATAAGCATTCTGAAAATTACTGTAGTAGCACTATAGCAACGATCAAATTCATTGTAGCAACAGTCAACTTCACTATAGCAACGGTAATGTGTACTGCAACAATGGTAAAGTATACTTTAGCAACGGTCAAAATTCTGACTGTTGAGGGGCACTGTAGCGTCATTGTAGCAGTACTATAGCAATAATGAAAAATTAATTTTTTTGTCTCAATTTTGCAAAATTATTTTTTATACATTTTAGAAATACTTTGAAAAATAATTTTATTGGAAAATAACATTTTTGAAAATACATACACTTATGAAAAAATGTTTAATAAATTAAATTAAAAAATATATTTTTAATAGAAAATAATATTATTGGTAATACACATGCTACTAAAAATATTTTATAAATTAATTAAACATAATTTGATACTATAATTAATATATTTAATAAAAATACTCTTTTTATTAATCACTAAAAATACTATATTTTGTATATTAAAAATTTTCTTTTTGTTAATCATCAAAGCTTAATTAATATGAGCAAGTTGGCTCAACAGGTCTAGGCGGCGGCAACAGTGATGGCGAGTGTAGATCTTGACAATAGTATCAACGGCGACGAGCGCGGATTTGGGCGGTAGCAACTGCGATGGCGGTTGCGGATCTGGAGGCCACAATGACGGCGAGGCAGCGACGAACGAGGGAGATGACAACTACCGATGGAGAAGATGACGAACGAGGGAGCCAATGGCTACCGGCAGAGAAGGCGATGAATGAGGGACAATAGAGACGACAGCGAACGAGGGGACGATGGAGAAGGACGCAGGCAATTGTTGGAAATGTATGCCCTAAAGACACGTTTTATTTAATTTATGGTAATGATGTTTCTTTTAGTCAGTTTATGGCACATATATTATTTGCATTTAATTGTTGGAAAAGTGTCCATGCTATTAAGTAAGTGATTCATGTGATGGGTCGTTCTTCACAGTTAGGCATGAATCATGGGTACTTAATAAGCAAGAAAAATATTACTCTTGATCTTTTGATAGAACTGGGCATTCTATCATGATAAGATCATTGTGCAATAGATCCTAATGGAGGATGGCTTGCCTTAGCCAGTAAACAGTCCATTTACTCTAATTGTACAAGCGTATTTAGAATACGTAGAGTGGACCTGTGATAGAAGCTAATGACAAAGTGCTAATTATCATGGACCTAGTCTATCACTGCTACTACGTGGACGAGTACTCTAATACTTGAGTATTAGTTGGTGGTCTAGTGAACCTAGAGCTATATTCTTAGATTCACTGTAGGTGAGGTCTATCAAAGATCAATAACCTTGTGAGTTGGGAGTGTGGTTTCTAATTAGCTAAGATAGACTAATACAAGATAGTTTCTGTGATTCACCCCCTTGTGATTGTCCAAGAATAATCAAATAATCTAGGGCCCTGGGAACGTGACTTAAGAGTGTGTGCTTCTGGGTAGCTCCCAGTGATAAGCAAGTATATTCGAGTAGTCACGGATTATTGGACTAGTGATCTAAGGATGGTAGAAATCATTTAGAGAGGTGTTAGTACATTATTCCTTTCTAAATGATGGGTGTTACGCAGAGGGGTATTTTCGTCATTACACTAGTAGGTCAAAGACATTGCACATGCAAAATTATTCGTGGGGTCAGTGTTACCATATGGTGATAGTTGGAACACTTAGAATGACAAAATATAGCTACTAGGTAGCAGGGATATTTTGGTCATTTTAGTAGCCATGAATAATTTGTCTTTTGGTCCTCAGGGTAGCTCGATATAACTCATGTATTATTTAATACATTTGGCTTGTTGGGTGAATTACATTGAGAGAGAATTATTTTATTCAGAATGGTCCATAATTAAATGGGCTAGAATAAAATAATAGTTCATTAATTTTTAATTAATTAATTGGGCTAACCCAATTAGAAAATTAATTGAATGAACTTGGCCCACTAGGGTTTGGCCCACTAGGGTTTTAACCCTAGGGTTCACCCTCTATATATTCTCTCATTGATTGTTTTTCACCTAGGGTTTTTTACTCTTCTTCACCAAAAGAGAGGCCACGAGTTCTTGAGTCATACCTTGGAAGATCAAGAGACCGTTCAAGATCTGATGCGAAGGAGCCGAAAGATTGCAGGATAGTCGTCGTCTCCACCACGCGAAGAAGCTCCCACCCCTCCTCCTCCTGTCGCTTCATTTCGTCCGGTGATCCGAAGGAAAAGTAAATTTCCTAGATTCTAATCAATACGAGGAAAGTTTTTTTTAAAAAATCGCTTCCGTTGCATGCTATGTATCCTCGTGATGGTCCTTCAGCAACGTGAGAGAGAGAGAGAGAGAGAGAGAACAGAGATGAAGGGTCAACGAGATTTTTTTAATTTATTTATTTATTTGATTATTATTTATTATTTATTTTTATTATTTATTTATTTATTAAGAATAGAAACGGAATTTACACAAGAAATTTTTCCACTTCAATATTCTAAGCTACCTAAAGGGATTTATTATCCCTAATTCCCTTCTAATTTATTCTTGAAAATTTATTGTGTTCCAAATATAGAAAAAAAAATTGGTTTTGGAACTAATTTTCAATCTTCATTTTTCTTGCACAACATGGATCCAAGATTCATCATCTAAGGCTAGATCCATGCATGTTGGCTCAATCATTAGATATGAAGACCACAATATAAAACATATAGTCCTTATACCTTGACACGGCTCTCTAATAATTTGATCTATTAGATGATCTTGCACAAATTTATAATTCTTGGGAAGTATACCTAAATCATCCTCGTCTTAAAGAGATAATTTTATCATCTAATTCTCTTAGCTTTCTTTCTAAAAATTTGAAAATTTTTATCATTTGAAAACAAAAGCACAACTAAGTAATCCTAGAGAAATTTTCTACTACAACATATAATGTTTTCCACCCAAACTTCTAGTTTGTGTGGGTTCAAATAGATCTAAGCGTAAAAGTTGTAAATGCTTACTGATTGATATTTCACTCATAGATTTAGGCTTAACTTTGCTTATTTTAATAGCAAGCATCACATAAAATTTCTTCACTGATTTTCATTTTAGGAAGCCCGACAACTAGATCAAAGCTTTCTTGATTAGGTTTGGATTTACATGACTTAATATATCTTTTACGCCACAAAAATAAAAACCTTATTCTTTACTATTTGTCATTATCTTGGAAGGAGACATACTTTCCATCTTTGGATGTGAGATCTTATAAATAGATCTCTCACCAACCGTGTGACGTGAGCATCCACTTATCCATATATCATTTACTACCCATTGTGGTCCTCATGCTCATCTAGATATTTGATAAGATCACGTTTTAAGTTTGGATACCCATCTATAAATGGGTCCCTTGAATTTTTCTTCATTTGGGATCAAATGACTTAATTATTCTTGATGTATGTGGATGAGGAGCAACATTTAAGATTTTATGATCTAACTCATTCATTATTTCTATTACCCGTTTGAGTATCCACATTTGTACTATGTTGTTTCTCTTAGTTAGGGGTCTCCATCTAGATTGTTTCCATTCTCTCTTAGGTGTTTTATATCTTGGTTTGGGTTTTGAAATTTTCTTTAAAGTTAATGTGGCTAAACTTTTCTCTATGGCTTTCTTTTCTACTAATAATTTATCATTTTGAGTTTTTAATATTTTATTTTCTTCTTCAAGATTAATTAATTGATATTTTAATTTATCTTGATTTTTCTTTTAAGTTCTTTATTTCACTCTTCAATTTTTCATTTTCTTCTTTATGATTCTTCTTGATTGTTTTTACTTCTTTCTTAATAGATATATATTTTATATATAGTTATTCGTATGCCTTTTGTAATTTTTCTAACTTTAATTTATCTTCCAGTTCTTCATCTTCTTCTATAGCCATAAAGCATACATGTGCCTTTTCTTTGTTGGATTGGAATGACTCACTAGAATCATCCATATCCCATGCGGGAATGGCATTTCTCTTTGATTTCTTGGCCCTTTTTTCTTCCTTCTTCTTTTTATTTTTCTCCTCACCTTTGAATGCTAATATTTTCTTTTCATTATACTCTTTAGCATCTTCATTCATTTTCCTTAGCATCCTAAAAATATTTAAGGATTTTTTTAACCATCCATTCAAATTACTAATTGTCTCGCTAAGCTATAATTTACATATTTGATATTGAGACATAAGAAAACTCATTTTAGAATTATTGGTTCCTTTATGAATTCTCTCTAATTCTTTCCATAATTCATGAGATGTAGAGCATGAAGACAATTTTCCACACTCACTAGGCATTAAAGAACTAATAATTAAATACCTTACCCTTATGGTCTATTTCTATTTTTCTTAGGTCTTCCTTTGACCATTCTTCCTCATATTGAGAGGATAGATCAAATCTATTCCTAATAAGTCTCCATAAAAGATACCTTATGGAAATGATATAGGATTCCATCATAATCTTCCAAGAAGCATAATCCTTTCTAATGAGCATTGGAGGGCTAGAGGGGATTGAGACATCACCTAAGGATTGGCTTGTAACACCCCCTCTCCTGAGCTACCCTAATCCCCGAGCAACCTAGAAGAGAGAGCATTGTGAGTCAAGAAAAGAATCGACAACCATCAACACACAAATAATTTATCTATACATCATGTGTAAGCCACCAAATCCAAAGTGTAAATAGAAAACTTTAGGGGTTACAAATCCAATTCTAGGTTAGGTTACATGTTAGGAGATAAAACCTATACAATCTTTAGGCACACAATTCCCCAAGACCTTTGATTTGAGAGTAGACCCGAGCACACATCTTACTGCCCATCCATCCTGTTCGACCCCTTGCCAGCTATTTCTTTATTTTTCCTGAAATGGTGAAGAGTACAAGGTGAGCTACAAAGCCCAGTAAATATAAGAAACATGAAGGAAAAGCATGACAGATAGTAATGTGACAGAAGTTGGGTGAGTGGTATTTAAAAGCATTGTCATGCATAGCACACAAGAAAGTCGGTAAACACATAACTGGCCAACGGCCTCACATAACAATATATAATGCACCAAAATACATACCAGCATGTAACTAATACCTGCAACCAGAGAAACTGTGATAATATGTGGACCATAGGTCCTATCTCATATACTCGGCTATAGCCATACATATACATATAATCTCGCCTAGGGTCGTCACCTCTGGGTGCACCCCTCAATCATCACCGCATGAGTGTAACCCCAGTCAGGCTAGTGCCTACTAGTTTGGGGGGATATATCCCGGCAATACACAACCGCAGCGAGCATAACCATCTCTGATCTTGCCAATGTATATGCAACACGTAGGATGACCACATACAAATGCACGTGAAATAGTGGAAATATGTTATGCTCATGTCCACTCATGTTACATGGTGATAATATTCATGCCAGTCCATGCCCATGATGCATAATTACCACACCATCAAAACATGTCATGATAGGGGGTAACATTCTTAGTTACAATGATTCTCATCTCATAATCATGGACATCACAGTTATTGAATAGCAGAAGAAGTAGGGAAATTTCACACTCAACTCACAAGACCATGAAAAGTAAGAGAAAATATCTTTGGGGGTCCCGCAAAGTAATAACGGGACTCAAACCATATACATGCCATGGCTGGGGTGATATTTGAATTTTATAATTATTTCCATTTCATGTTGTATCCATCAATGACAGTAAATAACACCTAGGGTATGGAAGGCTTTACTCTTAGGCTTCAAAAGTAAATCAAAGTAAATTGGTTAATATTTGAAATGTTGGCAGGCCAAGGGGAAGGGACAAGCTCCCCTAACAAAATCTTAACAAATTCACCATTTCTTAAGGGAAGTGGGGAAGAACAAGCCCTACATAGTTGTTAAAACATTACCCAAGTTAGAATCCATTAACGCACAAGAACCATCCATATAAAACTCACACCCCTGTTTATGTAATAGTTTTTGTTTATTTCCCTTGTATTCAACCTCAATAACACCCTTAAGTTCCTAAACCACTTTCACAGTTCTCCTCTCGTCACCCCCCCCAGTGCATATATCAAAGTTCTATTCCAAGTTCCTAGAACCCAATACCATGTTTACAATGAGTTATATTTCAAGAATAGAAGGGAAGGAAGAGAACTTGCCTTCTTAAGCTTCCTATGACGTTTGATAGTAGCTAGAAACCACTTGAATGGTGATATTCGGCTTGGGGTTGGAGAGGAGGAAGAGGGTTTGTAAAGGAGAAGAAACTTTTGAGATAAGTTTCAGGTTGCTCGACTGATACACTGATATTTCCCCAAAATTTCCCTCTTTTATATTTTCTCCAAAAGTGATACTGATCCATCCGATTATTTTCATAATTTCTTTAAAATTTATTTCTTATGTCATAATTCTAGAATTTTCTATGCCTTTCCAGAGTTAACAATGACCCATAATGTATATATATATATGTATCGCTGAGGAGGACATCCAAATGTGTTATGAGACATTCGAATGTCAAAGTGTCAAAATTCAAAAGTTACGAGAGTCATTTCAAATGTATCTTAGGCCATTCGAATGTCTTTCTTAAAGATATAAGGTTCCATTCAAAGACATTCGGATGATATGGCTTATATTCGAATGAATTAGAGAAGAATTTCAAGTTATGAGAGTGACATTCAAATGATACAGTGAGGCATTCGAATGAATTTTAAATAGTTGGGTGAATTGCTGAAGAAATTGGAGGTCATTCGAATGCAATAGTGGCTTCATTTGGATGAATTTCTCAATTTGTTTTGGGCTTATTCAAATGGAAGGGTAGTCATTCGAATGTGAGGGTTTAATTTACAAAAAACTGGATTCTGGACAATTCTGACACCCGATCGAACTTTGGGCATAACTCTCCTGTCCAAACTCCGATTGAGATAATTCAAGATTCTATGAAATGATAAGAGAAATATATACAACTTTCATGTTTTTAGTTTTAAGATATTCAGATTGCATCATGGTCGAAATTGGATGAAAAGAGAAAACTCGCACATAAAAACATAGGCCATTCGAATTGCTCTGCTCCCCATTCGAATGCTCCACACCCCATTCGAATCGCTCCCTATAGCATTCGAATATCTTCACTAAAACTCACAAAAATCAACCAAATAAAACCTAAGACTCACATTCAAATGCCCAAGCTCTCATTCGAATATCCTAGCTTACCTTCGAATATCTAACGTACAATTTTCACATACGTTAAGTTACAACACCAAAAATCTAGCTTAATCACTTAGCTTACACACTTAACCCTTATTCAACACTTAGAAAATTATCACCAAAATAACATTTTAAACATCAAGGATAACCAACTCAATCATATAGTCATGAAACAAGAATAACTAAATTCGGGTCATTACATGGCTAAAATAAGAGCCCATTATAAGATCTTATCCTAAGATTTAAGATTGATAATTACAAATATTTTAGGACCTGCTCTGATACCAATTGTTAGTCTCTTAGGGTATGCTCACTCAAAAGGGAGGTGAATTGAGTGATTAAATTTTTTTTCAATTTTAATAAATATTCTTGATTAATGATTTTATTAAAAAAATATGTATTTGATAAATATAATAAATTATATTTGAGATTAATAATAAATGTAAGTCAAAAGATATAACAAAAATAAATACAATGAGACACAACACAATTTATAGTGGTTTGGTGTCTTCACACACACCTAGTCCACTCTCCCAAAGTCTAACCACCCTTGGGATTCTACTAAAATAATTTCTCTAAGGTTTCCACACTAACTCACCTTGAAAGCTAGATACACACCTAGAATACAACGGGTTCTAGGCAACCACTACACCATGGTTTTCTCCCTATCTTACCTTGAAAACTAGATTCACTTTGATTTTAACGGATCTAAGAAACCTATACAATCGACAATAGTAATTTAAATGCTTCAAATAATTTGTCCACACTTGGACACATATAAGCAATTAAGAACAAATTATACAAGGAAATAATATTTAAATAAATAAATAAATTTGTAACCTCAAGTAGAGAAGTTCTTATTTATCGTAGGACACTTCAAGAACTTTTCTCCTTGATCACCCTAAAATATACTGCAAGTGTACGGGTCGAACAAGTAATATAATAGTAAGTAAGAATATCGTTCCCACGAAGAAAGATTTCAAATACCAAATTTATAAACTTTCTTTATTATTTAGATAATAAAGATTTCAGATTTAATAAAGAACAAAAAAAAATAAATTAATTAATTAGATTAACAAAATAAAATTTATTTGGAAGGAAACTTGAATCAAGAAATCAGAGGATTTTAATAACTAAGGCACATGTATGAACCTAACTATGCAATGCAAATAATATATTTTTATGTAAATGAATTGGTCAATTGAGTATGTGACGGGGAAATCTCCTAATGCATTCGTTACCCTATTTCTAGGTTATAACGAGTCCATTCTCATTTAATAACTTCCTATATTTCTATAAAGTTTAACCAAATGAAAACGCATTACAACTTGTGAAATTCCTAGCGTATCGCTAAAAGCCGCACAAAGAAACCGAATTCTATTTCTAGTCGGTTTCACTTTATGATGTATGGTACCTACGATGCAATCCATAAACTATCTCCTTTCGGTCTCAAGATTAGGCATCTAATCATGTAAATAGTGGCCAATTATTCACACGCATTAAATCCTATACCACACAACTCAACATAACATAATTTATTCAATCACATAAATTTATGAAAAATGCACCATCATAGTTTCGGCCAAAACATGGCCTTAGTTTAATAAATTAGTTCATGGCAGATTTAATTAAAATCCCAAGTGACATTAGGAGCATAGGAAAATTAATTAAATATGAAAGAAGAAGAAACAAATCCTATGCCCAGATCTATTCGGTGCTGGAGCTTTTGCCGCTGCACCCGCTGTCACTGGTTACAGTTGCGTGCGTCCCTTACACAACCTTTAAGTTTCATCGCAACTTCCTTGTTCTGCCGCCCAAATCCTTGCGCGTCCAAAGTCGCTACTGAATCCTCCAATCCTCCAATAGCCGCTACCCTCAGCTTCTATCTTCAAGATCCCTTAATGGCCGCCGCCCCAAGTTCTGCCAAGTCCAAATCTTCCTTGCGCCGCAGCCTTCAAGTCTCTGCCGCCATCCATTCCTTATTTATGTTATTATTATATATATGTATGTAGGGCATGGAGTTCCAATTGCATTGCAATTGGACTCCATTTATTATATTAATAAATTATTATATGCACACACTTAACTCACGCACGCCACTTCACACACACACACATATATATATAATATAATAAAATATATATTATATATAAATAATATAATAGATAATATAATATTTAATATACTTTTAATTATTTATAATATTTATTTTTTTATTTATATTGTAATATTAATTTATAGTATTAACTTTATAATATCTTTTTATTTTTTTATTTTTATTTTTATTTATTTTTTTCAACCTAAACACAAAGTAACATTTATGTAAAATAACAAAAAATACTAAAAATTAAATATATATAAAAGAAACTTAAAATATTAGATAATTATAGATAAAACACATATAAAATACTTAAAACACTAATCAATTATGACCAATAAATGTGTCAATAAATTCTCACATCACTCCTCTTGCCTTATGGCTCTTTGGTGGATGTGCAATAATGTTCCCGGAGCCTCGGATTGCATGGATGCTTTTCTTGAGAGCGTTTGTGTAGTATCCAAAAATTTTGGAAATGATAAAAAAATATATATTTATCAATTTCTGTATTTGAGGATTTAAGGTATTAAGATAATAATAATAAATGTGTAAATTATGTTAACTTAACTTAAAATTAATGAACTAATATATGAATACATATATATATATATATATTGTCAATGATAATAAAGATAATAATATAATTATAATGATAATAGAGTAAATCAAATTAACTTAAATAAAATAAAATTAATGATATATATGTGTATTTATGTGGTGCGTGTGAATGGCTTGGAAGCCAAGCTTGGAACGGTAAATGGAAATCAAAATGGGTGAAGTAGAGGAAGAAAGAATGAGAGCTTGCGTGAGAGTGGGACGAGAGATCGGATGAGAGAGAGAGAGCTCGAAGGCCAATTGGCCATAGCAGCCACTGCCATGGCCGACAAGGAACAACAGCGACTTGAAGAAGTCGCGACCATGGGTGACGTAGAGCAGCAGCAACAACAAGCGCGGTGGCACGCAGTGGCCAGCTAGGGGTGGGTGAGGGCAGCCGGTTGCAGCGGCAGTAGCGACGGCGGCGGCGAGCTCACCAAGCTAGCACGCGGGTGGTCGCGGTGATGCTGGTTCGGCCGCTGGGAGAAGAGAAGAAAAGAAGAAGAAAGAAAGAAAGAAAAGAAGGAAGAAGAAAAGAGAAGAGGGAGTGCAGGCGCGAGCGTTGCAGGGAGGGAGAAGAAGAGAAGAAGAAAAAAAAAAGAAAGAAAGGAAAGAAAAGAAAAAGAAGGAAAAAAAGAGAAAAATAAAGGAATTTTGAGATTTTTCGGCATGGAAAGTGATCAATTACGTGGGTAAAAATTAGTAGAAGCGTGGTATGTTTAAATTATAAAGTTTACGCAACTAGAATTAATTAATTTAAGTCCCCGTTGTGTTATTTGCTGGGAAATATTTTAATTCGCATCGGGAGCATAAGAGAGGCTGAAAGCAGCTGATTTCAGGCAAGCTCCTAACCCTCTCCTCCTGTTCTTTAATTCCCGTGAGAAACTCCATGATTTCTCATATCTTATACCATTCCTTACTCTAATTCGGCGTCTGGCATTATTTATTGAGGATTATTCATTGTTTTAATTTAAATTAAATCTGAGACTTCTAAAGTTTTATTTATTGTGTGCCTACGGGAGTTTGTACCGTCCCCATTCCTTTCGGAATGATGCCAAACCCAGTTTGGGGACTAGGTTCCTAGACGTGCGGGTTTATTTATGATTTTCTTGAGTTTATTTATGATTTGGTTAGAGCTATTGAGTAGTGGGGCAAGAGTCCACTATTTGGTGACGTTAGGGTGGACTATTGTACGACCTTGAAGTGGACCATCAAGCAGACACTCCTAGTCACTGGCCGTTGACCCGTGCCGAGCACTGCTGACTAGCTCTGTCAGTATGTGATTTACTACATGATTAGATACATTATATTACTGTTCATGATTTGATATGCACATGGGTTCGGGATGCATGTTGGGATATTCATTTACTGAGTATGCTTGGACACAGACATTCTAGCATGGTTAGGTTGCATTTTGGCATGGGCATATGCATCGCGTGTGGCTTACTATGTGGGTGGAGCATGGCCTAATGCTTGGATGTATGGACGCCAGTGTATCACGTTGATGCTCATTACGCCATTGCATTTTTATGTGCATTGCATGGTTACTGGTAGTTATCAGTTCTCGGATAAGAGGACCGTTCCGAGGGAGCCTATGGCTCGGGTGTCGGGAGTACCGACACGGACACACGGGTGACGGGAGCACTGACCCGGGGTAGCGCGCGCAGGTCTGTTGGAGATTTATGTTGCCTTTTAGGGTAGCGACAGGTTGGTATGGGACTTGGGTGCCGTGTGTCTTGTGTGGGCCCCAAGGACCGGTATGTGCTTTCATTATGCTATAGTATTGTGTGGTAGCGTCCCATGGCTTGTGTGTGCTTGGGGGTTGGTGTTCTGGGGGAGACCTTATTGGATCTATACAGCCTTCAGCCTTTCTTTCCTTATGCTTGCTGAGTCTCTCGACTCACTTTGTTTTTCCATCATTCCAGGTAGTGCCAGCGTGGGTCTGAGCAAGGGGGTCAACGTCTAGCGGCAGAGTCGGTATGGTGTACAGGCAGTCCCGTTAGTCCCTGTCAACTCTGATGTCTGAGTAGGATTTACTCTATTATTTTGTACTGTACCAGGTCTTTCCTCTAGTCTCGTGTATGTCGGCACAGGAGTCTGCGTTCATTTATTTATCATGTGACCGCTGTGCTAGTTGGGTACCCATAGTGCATGCATGTGTTTAGCTTCTCTTCTGTTATTCTTATTTTTATGTATGCATGCCAGGGTGGTTCTTGTTTTGTGTTTCATTCATTTTCCCTTCAGTAAGCGCTCTCGTTTGAGTAGTCCGGATGGTTGGGATATCCGAGCAGGGGTACTTACATTGTTGGTATCAGAGCGTGGTTTGAGTCAGTTATAAGGGACGAGTTCCTGTACACCAAGGTTGTCGGGTAGAGTTAGGGAGGTCTAGGTGAATCGAATAGGGTCAGGCTGCTCTAAGTTGAGTTTTGCTGAGTTGTGTGAGAGACTGTGTCCCAATTTATATTCGTGCAGAGGTGATAAGTGCATGTTAGGACGAGACCGTGAGGTGGTATGAATGGGATTTAGTTAGGACATGTGCCTTCCCCTAGGAGTTTGGGTAAGAGGTTAGTCTAGTCTTAATATATTTTCCAATTATTTGGTGATTTTGAGTATTCCCAATGGAATTCGGAGGTCTAGATTCCGGTGTACCCCTACCTAATCCTAATGATTTCCCAGCATTGGATTGTCTATGGTGTCAATGGGAACAAGAGTTCGCTGGATGGGGAGGTGGGCAAGACGAAGAGGAATACCTAGTAAGTTATATGTATTTGCTTGACGAGTTGTTTCAAGAGATGATCCATGAGATCTTTTGGGGATTGACAGAGAGACAAGTCATGTTCGCTCGTGAGCACATGAATGACGTGTGAAGGCGGTTGACTGAAGTAATGATGAATGATGTGAGTCTTCATTCCCATTATGATGTTTTTTCAAGGGCTGTGAGGTAACAAGTATCAATTTCTATATTTTGGAAATGATAAAAAAAAATAATATATCAATTTCTATATTTTAGGATTTAAGGTATTAAGATAATAATAATAAATGTGTAAATTATGTTAACTTAACTTAAAATTAATGAACTAATATATGAATACATATATATATATATTGTCAATGATAATAAAGATAATAATATAATTATAATGATAATAGAGTAAATCAAATTAACTCAAATAACATAAAATTAATGATATATATGTATATTTATGTGGTGCGTGTGAATGGCTTGGAAGCCAAGCTTGAAATAGTAAATGGAAATCAAAATGGGTGAAGCAGAGGAAGAGAGAATGAGAGCTTGCGTGAGAGTGGGCCGAGAGACCGGATGAGAGAGAGAGAGAGAGAGAGCTCGAAGGCCAATTGGCCGTGGCAGCCGCTGCCATGGCCGACGAGGAACAACAGCGGCTTGAAGAAGCCGCGGCCATGGGTGATGCGGAGCAGCAGCAGCACCAGCAGCAGACGCGACGGCGCGCGGTGGATGGCTAGGGGTGAGTGAGGGTGGCTGAGTGCAACTGCAATGACGGCGGCAGCCGCGAGCTCACCAAGCTGGCGCAGGGGTGGCCGTGGCGGTGCTAGTTCGGCTGTTGGGAGAAGAGAAGAAAAGAAGAAGAAAGAAAGAAAAGAACGAAGAAGAAAAGAGAAGACGGAGTGCAGGCACGAGCATTATAGGGAGGGAGAAGAAGAGAAGAAGAAGAAGAAAGAAAAGGAAAGAAAAGAAAAAGAAGGAAAAAAAGGAAAAAATAAAGGAATTTTGAGATTTTTCGACATGGAAAGTGATCAGGTACGTGGGTAAAAATTAGTAGAAGTGTGGTATGTTTAAATTATAAATTTTACACAATTAGAATTAATTAATTTAAGTCCCGGTTGTGTTATTTGCTAGGAAATGTTTTAATTCGCATCAGGCTCACAAGAGAGGCTGAAAGCAGCCGATTTCAGGCAAGATCCTAACCCTCTCCTCCTGTTCTTTAATTCCCGTGAGAAACTCCATGATTTCTCGTATCTTATACTCTCTCTTACCCTAATTCGGTGTCTGACATTATTTATTGAGGATTATTCATTATTTTAATTTAAATTAAATCTGAGACTTCTAGAGTTTTATTTATTGTGTGCCTACGGGGGTTTGTACTGCCCCCATTCCTTTCGGAATGATGTCGAACCCAGTTTGGGGACTAGGTTCTAGACGTGCAGGTTTATTTACGGTTTTCTCGAGTTTATTTATGATTCGGTTAGAGCTATTGAGTAGTGGGGCAGGGGTTGACTGTTTGGTGACGTTGGGGTGGACTATTATACGGCCCTAAAGTGGACCATCAAGCGGACACTCTTAGTCACTGGCCGTTGACCCGTGCCGAGCACTACTGACTAGCTCTACCGATTTGTGATTTACTGCATGATTAGATACATTGTATTACTGTTCATAATTTGATATGCACATGGGTTCGGGATGCATGTTAGGATATTCATTTACTGAGTATGCTTGGACACGGGCATTCTAGCATGGTTAGATTGCATCTAGCACGGGCACATGCATCGCGTGTGGCTTAGTATGTGGGCGGATCATGGCCTGATGCCTGGATGTATGGGCACAAGTGTATCACGTTGATGTTCACTACGCCATTGTATTTTTATGTGCATTACATGGTTACTAGTAGTTATCAGTTCTCGGATAGGAGGACCGTTCCGAGGGAGCCTATGGCTCGGGTGTCGGGAGTACTAACACGGACACACGGGTGACGGGAGCACCTGTAATACCCCGAGAGCCCAGAGAAGTTAGAATATATCGAGAATAGTGTAAGAAAGGAAACAACACCAGCTGGATACCTTTTGGGCTGAATGTAGGCAAGGAATTTCCAAGTTAAGCGTGCTTGACCTGGAGCAATCCAGGGATGGGTGACCCCCCCTGGGAAGTTCGCGTAGGCCCATCAGGGTAAGTTGTTCCGGTTCTTCCTATCGCTCGAGCGGGACGTTACAGGTGGTATCACAGCCGACCCCCGAGCCTCTGAGCGCGGTGGTGGGGCAAACCTCAGCGAGGAGGCTGAGTCCCAATGGGAGGTGTGAGGCCCCTATGGGGGGTGCGTGTAGGCACCTTAGGCGAATCCCACATCGGCCATGCATGGGGGGAGATCTAGGACCGGTTGTAAGGTCGCATGACGAGAACGTCATGTGCTTAAGGGAGGGAGAATGTAATACCCCGAGAGCCCAGAGAAGTTAGAATATATCGAGGATAGTGTAAGAAAGGAAACAACACCAGCTAGATACCTTTTGGGCTGAATGTAGGCAAGGAACTCCCAAGTTAAGCGTGCTTGACCTGGAGCAATCCAGGGATGGGTGACCCCCCCTGGGAAGTTCGCGTAGGCCCATCAAGGTAAGTTGTTCCGGTTCTTCCTATCGCTCGAGTGGGACGTTACAGCACCGACCCGGGACAGCGCGCGCAGGTTTGTTGGAGATTTATGTTGCCTTTTAGGGCAGCGACAGGTTGGTATGGGACTTGGGTGCCGTGTGTCTTGTGTGGGCCCTTAGGACCGTTATGTGCTTTCATTATGCTATACTATTGTGTGGTAGCATCCCATGGCTTGTGTGTGCTTAGGGGTTGGTGTTCTGAGAGAGACTTTATTGGATCTATACAGCCTTCAGCCTTTCTTTCCTTATGTTTGCTGAGTCTCTCGACTCACTTTGTTTTTCCATCATTTCAAGTAGTGCCAGCGTGGGTCTGAGCAAGGGGGTCAACATCTAGCGATAGAGTCGGTATGTGTACAAGCAGTCCCGTTAATCCCTGTCAACTCTGATGTCTGAGTAGGATTTACTCTATTATTTTGTACTGTGTCAGGTATTTCCTCGAGTCTCGTGTATGTTGGCACAGGAGTTTGTGTTCATTTATTTATCATGTAACCGTTGTGCTAGCGGGGTACCCGTAGTGCATGCATGTGTTTAGTTTCGCTTCCGCTATTCTTTTTTTTTGTGTATGCATGCCAGGGTGGTTCTTGTCTTGTGTTTCATTCTTTTTCCCTTCCGTAAGCACTCTCGTTCGGGTAGTCTGGATGGTTGGGATATCCGGGCAGGGGTGCTTACAGTTTGAGAGCTTTCCGGTGCTTTAGATATGCAATGGAAATGAGTTTAGGGGTATTTATAAGTATTTTAGCCACTAAAGAAATGATTAATATGAAGTTTGCAATTCAAAAAATGTTTAGACTTTCTAAAACAATAAGAAAACATGTCTCACCTTTAATTCAAACTAAATTTACTTTTTTTCATGAGAAATTAAGATTTGAAAATTCAAGTATAAGCTTTTGATACATAAATGATTAAAACAAGAAAACATGTGTAAAAGTAATCTTCTTTAATTCAAAATAAATTTACTTTTTATATGAGTAAGAGAAAATATGTCTAAAAAAAATTCTCCTTTAATTCAAAATTTGAAAATTCAAATATAACCTTTTGAGACATAAATGATTAAAATAAGAAAACATGTCTGAAAGTAATTCTCTTTTAATTTAAAATAAATTTATTTTTTGCATGAGTAAGAGAAAACATTTATATCATAATTTTTTTTTGTTAATTATCAAAACTTAATTAATATGAGCAAGTTGGCTCAACAATAGTGTCGAATCTGGACCTTTCTGTTATAGTACCACGCCACCCTTTGTTGATAAATGGCGACCCTCATGTGAGCTGTGACTCTCACTTCCTCGAGTAAGTCTAGGCTCGCCGCCAGCAGCTCGTCGTTGCCACTTGGATTGAAGGTGGCCCTCTGGTGGTTGGTCACCTCACTCTCTGCAGGGATCATAGGCTTGGACCCATATACCATTGAGAATGGGGTCTCTCTTGTGCTGCTCCAAACTATAGTTCGATAGGCCTCAAGCACTGTTTGCAGTTCGTTTACCCAAGCCCCCTTTCTAGCCTCAAGCTTTGTCTTCAAGATTTACTTGATTATTTTGTTAACAGTCTTAACCTATCTATTGGCTTGGGGGTGGTCCACGACTGTGAAACTCTTCTGGATCCCCAGTGATTCACAAAATTGGATGAATTACTCGCTGGTGAATTGGGTCCCATCGTCTGTGATTATTTCCCATGGAACTCCGAACCTGCAAATGATATTATCCCATATAAAATATTGTACCTTTGAGATAAAGATCTAAGCGAGCTCTTTGGCTTTTGCCCACTTGGTGAACTAGCCAACTGCCACTATGGCATACTTGTACGCTCCACAGGTTGTTGGGAGTGGCCCAATCAGATCCATTCCCCAAATACTAAATGGCCACGAGCTGCTCATTTGATGTAGGTAGGTTGGTGGATCTCGCGGGACTTTAGCAAATCTCTGGCACTTGTAACATTTCTTGACCAGCTCTACGGCATCTTGCTTTATTATGGACCAGTAAAATCTCTATCGAAGTGCCTTTTGTGCCAACAAAAGGGCTCTAGCATGATTACCACAATGGCCCATATGAATTTCTTCTAGCACGATTTGATAGTCGAGGCCATAAATACATCTCAAAAGTGGGGCTGGGAACCCTCCCTTATATAATCTATCATTGTAAAGACAATAGCGAGCTGATCGAGCTCGCAAACGGCGTGCCTCTAATTTATCTTCTGGTAGCTTCCCATTTTGTAGGTAATCCTGAATAGGATTCATCCATGAGTCTTAGGGCACATCAATCATTAGCATTTCAGCTTGCTTCTCTATACTCGAGTCAGCCAAGAATTCCACTAGTATGGCCCCCAAAAGTTCTGCATCTTGGGTAGTCACTAAACGAGCCAGTGCATCTTCGTGGGAGTTTTGAGATCGAGATATCTGGCATATCTCATACTTCTCAAAGGCAGCCAAGAGCTCGCGTACCTTCTGTAAGTATGCTGCCATTTTCATGCCCCTGGCTTGATACTCTCCCCGTATCTGGTTAACGACGAGCTAAGAGTCGCTAAAAACTACCAGGGTCTCAGCTCGAACCTCCTTTGCTAAGCAAAGTCCTGCCAACAACGACTCATATTCAGCTTCATTATTGGTAGCTAGGAAACCGAATCTCAGGGCACATAAGATCCTGTAGCCCTCGAGGCTTATCAACATGACCCCAGCTCCAGCTCCCTATTCGCTAAAAGATCTATCCACGTATAACTCCCAGGACGATCCTTCCAAGCATTTGGTTTTCTCTTCAGTTGGTCCAGTGAACTCAACGATGAAATCTGCTAATGCTTGCCCCTTTATCATTGTCCTTGCTTTGTATTCTATATCGAACTGAGCGAGCTCAATAGCCCATTTAAGTAGGCAACCTGAAGTGTTTGGCTTCTGCAAGATCTGTCTCTGCGGGTACTTAGTCAGGACTTCAATCTGATGAGCCTGAAAATAAAGCCGCAGCTTCCTTGATGCCATAACCAAACAATAAGCAAGTTTTTCCATCGGTGTGCACCTTGTCTCCACATCCACAAGGCTCTTGCTGATATAATACATGAGGTGTTGCACCCCTTCATCTCCTCAAATGAGGGTTGTACTTAGAGCATGCTGAGACACTCCCAAGTATAGAATCAATTTTTCTCCATCCTTGGGTTTAGCGAAGAGCGAAGCTCGTCCCATATATTCTTTTAGCTGCTGGAAGGCGGACTCACATTCTTCTATCCATTGAAAATCTCATGCCTTTTTCAACAGCTCGAAGAATGGGGTGCATTTGTTAGTCACCTTAGAGATAAATTAGCTTAGGGCTACAACTTGGCCATTGAGGCTTTGCACATATTTTTTCCTTACGGATGACCTCATATCGAGCAAGGCCCTTATTTTCTCCGGATTGGCCTCAATGCCTCTATTATTCACCATGAAGCCTAGAAATTTTCTAGAAGCCACCCTAAAAGCACACTGAAGCGGGTTAAGCTTCATTTGATAGCTTCTAAGGACCTTGAACATCTCCCTAAAATCAAAAACGTGATCGATTACGCATTCTAACTTGACCAGCATGTCGTCAACGTAGACTTCCTGTTAGTGTAGGTGCTCTAGACCCAATCAGATTAGGCATGTTGTACACTGACAATTGTAATCATGTTTATTATTTGAATAAGGAGTTGTTCAAATTCACAAGAAGTCATTCTATTAGTTTCTTGTTATTATTGTAATAACCAAAAGAAACTAGATAGAAGTCTATATGATGTATACTGTGATTAATCTATAAAGATGTGAGAAGATGCATCACAGTTTCTATACATCATTAAATGTCCCAAGTCGTAGCAATGTCAAGAATGGATATTGACAATTACGGTAAGACTTGTATGTGCTATGTTTTTTTCTATGTGATAGCAATGGGGGTCTCACACCCATAGGCATGGGGATGCCTAGACAAGTACATAGGTGACCAATGTTGGAGAATGTGTCACTGGACATGACTCGCCATAAGAATCCATTTTGGTTATATGTTGATGGAATTCTCATACGAAATGGGTGTAACTAATCCTTGGACCTGAGGTTGTCACGATCATCTCATAAGAAGATCGGTATGCTTTGACATCGTTTCGATGGGTCTAGACAAAGGCTGCACGTGGGCAATCGTTGGGTATATCGTGAGGCTTATGGAGATGGGTGCATAGCCGAGATGGGACTCGTCTATCCCTTGATAGATGATGATGTATCTAAGGCACCTTCGGTGGATATTCACTTTAAATCCATGGCCATGGTGAAAGAGATCAATAAGAAGTTATTGATTTACTTTCTAATTAAGTGAAGATATCCGGAAGACCGAAGAAAACTCATGTGATCATTATCAAGCAACACATCACCATACTTGAGATCACATAAGATACATTGACGAGAGGATTGTATTACACGGTAACTATGCTCGTGAAAGGTTATTTGCGGATTATGAATCCTTCTGAATAATTGGGTAGGCATGATGCCTTGCTAGAGGCCAATCTTGTCTTATGTGTTTGTACCGACACATTGCCAACATATTCGGAAGCCTAATGAGTCATACGCAATAGGCACGGTCCCTGGCTTAAACTAGGAGAGTGGACGTATGGTTAAGTGGGACACTTCGGCAAGAAGTTGCATTGTCGTAGGTTCTCACCGAAAAGGAACAAATAGACGTAATGACGTCGATATGACAAGGAGTCGTCATAATGTAAAGAGTTTCCTAAAATGACAATTAATTAAATTAGGAAGGAGTTTCTAATTTAATAATTTTCTATTTGTTGTAGTGGCAAATAGGAAATAAAATATATTTGGGCTTAAGTTAATATTTGGATTAAATTTGATTTGGGCCAAATATTAATTTAAATATTATATTTGGACTAAATTGGATTTGGGCCAAATATTAAAATAAATATTATATTTGGACTAAATTAGATTTGGGCCAAATATTAAATATTATATTTGGGCTTGAATTAAATTTGGGCCAAAATATTATATTTAAACCAATAAAAGGATTGGGCCATTTAATTATATTTATAGTTGGATTAGAATAAGCCCACTTAAGATTCTAATTAAATTAGAATTAATGGGCTAGCCCAATCCATTAGGGTTTTAGAAACTCTAGGATATTTTCTTATAAATATCCCTTTATGGGTTGCCCAAAATATAAGAGAAAAAAAAGTGATTTTTAGTGTCGTTTTTCAAGAGTTGAAAAATGTATTGCCGCTCACTCTTCCTCGTTTCTTTTGGCATCAATAGGAAACGAGGGCGTTCTTTTTCCGTCCATACACAAGCCACGCAAAGGAGAAGGAGCTAGCACTCCTATTCCGCTCTCCTTGCCAACGGACGCTTGGACGGCTCGAATCCGCGAACGACTCGATAATCTAAAGGTTAGATTTATTTATTTTTTTGTGAATGATTTGATTTCGACGTTGATCCAATCGCCGGGATCGGGGTAAGGTTCAAAAAAAATTTGAACTACGCTGCTTGCCCCGTAGCGATCTTGCTTGACTTTCACTTCCATGGTCTTGTCTATCAGTGCCTCAAATATCATGTTCACCAGCCTCTGATAGGTTGCCCCAACATTCTTCAACCCAAAGGGCATCACCTTGTAGCAATACAGGCTCCGGTCAGTAATAAACGAGGTGTGTTCCTCATCGTTGGGGTTTATGGGGATATGATTATAGCCCGAATAAGCATCCATAAAGCTAAGAAGCTGGTGACCGGCTATTGCATCCACGAGTTGATCGATCCTAGGGAAAGGAAAGCTGTCCTTGGGGCAAGCTTTATTCAGGTTGGTGAAATCGACACAAGTCCTCCACTTCCCATTCTTCTTCTTCACCAATACTGGGTTAACTACCCAGGCTAGGCAGTGGGTTTCTCTAATGAACTTGTTTGCTAGGAGCTTGTCTACATCTTCTTTAAGAGCGGCATAACACTTAGGGGTCATCAACCTTTTCTTCTAACGCACTGGCTTGTAGCTTGGGTTTACATTGAGCCTATGCGACACGACCTCCGGGGCTATCCCTACCATATCCTCATGATTCCATGCAAACACATCGAGGTTCGTTCTGAGGAAATTAGTGAGTTGGGACTTTACCTCAGGTGCCAGGTTCTTCCCTAACTTGAGGCATCTTTCTTCATCCACTTCGCTAACCAGGATGTCCTCGAGCTTTTCCACTAGATCGATAGTTTTGTCACAATCCATCTCACGTGGGTCTAGAACGTAGCTAACACCCCTCTGGCTAGCAAGTCGCGGGTCGCTTCTTGCAATGACATTCACTTTCTTCCCTTTGCCCCCCATTTTTATAGCATCTTCGTAGCAGTGCCTTGCAAGGTGCTGCTGACCTTGCACGCACCCTACTCCATTAGAGATTAGGAACTTAACTGTCAGCGACCTGGTCGAGGTAACCAGATCTAGTTCGTTCATTGTCAACCTCCCGAGCACGGCATTGTATGATGAAGGGAAGTCTACTATGAGGAATTCTATCAATGTGGTGGCCTGGCTATCTACATCTCCGATGGTGAAAGGGAGACTGATCTGTCCAACGGGGACCACCGCATCACCTGTGAACCCATAGAGTGGCTCCAGGGATACGCCCAATTGCTTAGTTCCCAACCCCATCTGACCGAAGGAAGCTCTGTACATCACATTCATCGAGTTGTCCGTATCCACCATTATTCTTCGGACTTCCTTATTGCTGATGTAGGCATGAATGATGAGGGCATCATTGTAGGGCTAGCGTACATCTCTACCATCTAATTTACCCCATTTTAAAAGGTATTTACAGTTTTCTAAAATCACAATGAAACCAATAATAATAATAATAACAATGATTTTCCTATAATAATTAACACGATCCATTTTGTTTAGCAGATTAAAATTTCTTACCAACTATATTGAATCAACAAAATTGGTGGCAGGCTCTAGGATATGGGGAATGAAGAAGAGAAGTGGTTGACGTAGCACTAGTGCGTAATGTTTTGCATGGGTTTGTTTCACTTGGATTTTGATTTTCTTGTCGTTCAATCTGGGAAGTTTCAGATCAACTAACCGAAACTGTTCTCTAGAACTTGAACTCAGTGATGATTTACCGTTACCCATCTAGATGCTCATGCAAAGCAAGACTGATCCAAAACTCTAATAATGTTTCGACTCAAATCAATTTGTGCCTATTGCGGAAATAACCTACAAAACAGTGGGTTAGTCCAAGATATAATCGAAACCAGAATGCTGAAAATTACACAAAATAAAAAATACTCCCTTCATTGTATATTTCCAGTTACAAAGACTGCGTTCAAGGTTTAGATCTGGGCAATAGAATACCACTTAGGTAACTCCAAGAATTGGACTACCAAGCTCCAACAAAACCCAACCCAAATCGCCTCAAAACGCCCCAAATTGAAACCTCTCAGCCAAACTAACACCCTTTCGCCAAATAGATCGCTCTACACAAAGTAGAGTCCACAAAGGGTCTCTTTCTACCCACTTTCCCACGTCATAATATCTAAGGAAAAACTCAATTATGAAGCCAGCATCAATTAGAATCATTTTTGGAAAAACATCACTTTCAAGTGGAATGCTCTTAGCATATCAGTTTCGAATTCTTGGTTCCTACTCTTTGAGTTTTGCAAATACAATACTATGATGTTAGCCTAGTCCCTTTGAGAAAGCTCTTAAGGTAGCCCAATAAGTGGTGTTCTTGGATTTTTACTTCAATTCTGGGCCAAGACTTATGAAGATTTTATCCATCTGAAAAATATCACCAGCTTGTGCCTTATTAGGAAACACTTACCAAACAGTACCCTATTTATAACCATTTTGCTGAACGAAATTTAAATTAAATTGATGAAATAGACTGACGTTTTTAATAACCATGCCTTTCATGTGCTACCTATTTTTAATAACTTGTCAAACAGAAATAGACTGACGTTTTCTCTGGGGATAGAGCAGGGCATTTAAAATAAAGCAAGGACTTTTAATATTTCAATTATAGACAAGTCAACAGTCATTATCTTATAGTAATTTTAAGTTGAATTAATTCTGTGTAAACTGTATAAATATATCGATCATAACTAAAGAAAATATGCTCTACCAATGTGGTGTTGGTTTAGTGGAAGTTGGCTAGCACCTGAAGGCTCTATCGTGACAATGTCCCGAGTTTGGCTCCTTGGAGCTACACTCATTGAGAGTAGAATACCGTTTATAACTTCTGGCCTGAGTAAAGTCCTGATGAGTCAGATATTCTCAAAGGTCTACTCAATTACTTCTGGCCTGAGTAAAGTCCTGTCTCCTACTTCTCCCCAACAAATGGGTGATATACACTGTCGACCATAGAGTGCCTCATACGGTGACATCCCAATACTAGAATGGAAACTATTGTTATAGGCAAATTCTACTAATGGCAAATGATTATCCCAGCTTCTGTGGAAATCTAGCTCACAAGTTCTTAGCATATCTTCCAAGATTCGGATAGTCCGTTTTGTCTGCCCGTCTGTCTGAGGATGGAATGCAGTACTAAATTTTAGTTGAGTCTCTAAAGTTTCATATAAGGCTCCCCAGAACCAAGAAGTAAATCTGGGGTCGCGGTCTGAGACAATACTGGTTGGGATTCTATGCAACCTTACTACCTCTTCAATATATAGCTTAGCCAACTAATTTAAGGAAAATGTCTTCTTAGTTGGCAAGAAGTGGGCTGACTTTGTTAATCCTAAGCCCATTTCTCTAAAGAAATAGTTAATGAGTTTATGGCTTGCCTTCTATTTGGGATGCCAATAAGTGGTGTTCTTGAATTTTTACTTCAATTCCAGACTAAGACCTATGAAGATTATATCCGCCCGAACAAATATCACCACCTTGAACCTTATTAGGAAGCACCCTATTTATGGCCATTCTGCCGAACAAAATTTAAATTAAATTGATGAAGCCAGCGTGTCTTTCTTATGCTACCAATTTTTAATTCTGTTGTCTCTTTTTTTTAATAAGTTGTCAAATAGAAATAGACTGACGCTTTCACTAGGGATAGAGTGGGGCATTTAAAATAAAGCAAGGACTTTTAATATTTCAAATATAGACAAGTCAGCAGTCATTATCTTATAATAATTTTAAGCTAAATTAATTATGTGTAAACTGTATAAATATATCAATCATAAATAAAGAAAATATGCTCTACCAATGTGGTGTTGGTTTAGTAGAAGTTAGCTAGCACCCGAAGGCTCCATCGTGACAATGTCCCGAGTTTAGCTCCTTGGAGCCACACTCATTGAGAGTAACAATAGAAAAAGCTACGATCATATCACCGATAAATCACAACTCTTTCGTAATACCCTTCAATAAGGGTATTTGTAACACCCCCTCCCCTAGAACTGCCCGAGAAGAGGTGCTACGGGGAAAATAAAATATAAAACTGACTGAAAAATTAAAATCTGATACCATAACTGAACATCTCAACCAACTGGAATAAAAGCTCTGAGTCAATACAGACTAAAAAGTACAAACTCTGTCTAAGGGACAATCTCTCAACTGAAATATAAAATAAATCTAAACCGACAAGACACTAAAAACTAACAACTCCCAGACATCTTTGGTCTTGAGCAGCTCCACGTACACACACTATAGACCACTGCTGCTAGGCCCCATATCTGGTACTCTCCTGCTAGAACCTGGAGGCGTGAAGAGTACAAGGTGAGCTACAAAAGCTCAGCAAGTAATAAGCTGGAAAGAATACTGAAGTTGAATCGAAGAATATCGATACTGATAAAATACTTACTGAACTTGTACTGAATAATCACCGTCTGATGGCATTCATAAAATGTAATGCACATAAACTGTAATCTAAAATGCAAGTATGCAACTTTAGCTCATAGGCCCACATAATTTGATAATATTTACCTGTTTGATCTGAACCCTGCATACATAGAAACTGTAAGCACATACTGTGGGCAAAGCCCCTAGCCCCCTGGTGGCCCCCAGGCGGGCAACTCATAAACTGAGTTGAAACTGAAACTGGTGGGATCCCTGCGGACTAACGGCCTGGCGCGCATACTATAATGCAATGCTCACATACATGCCGGGACACAATATATAGTGCTCCATATAAAATCATGCTCAATGCTCACACCAAAATGTATGCACATAATCTCACAGAATAATGCTGATCATGTCATAATAACTACACATGTGATCTGATCTTCAATATATTAAAGTATAAAGATTCTATAATTTCTTGAGTATTGGCATAGCATATTGGATTTTATCAGATCTTGGCATAAAATTTAATATTTAAATAATTAAATATTTATATTAAATTTGAGACTTGCCTTAAGAAATTATTGGATGCCATTTGGATGTTTATGATACTATTCGGATGATTGAGAAAGTCTAAGGAGCAATTTGAATGAAACAATAGCTCATTTGAATGAAGAAAAATGGATTACAACAAGGTCATTCGAATAACAGAAGACTCATTCGAATGATAGAGGCTCATTCGAATGGCAAAGACATCATTCGAATGATATATGATATATAACAAAGGCTATTCGAATCTTTCAAGGACTCATTTGAATGACTCACAAATTCATTCGAATCAATTTTGCAATTTTCCAACTTTTGAACTGGCAAAAAGCGACTCATTTGAATGCAACAGTACCCTCATTCGAATGAATTTATGGGGCACTCGCGGATCATTCGAATGACAAGAAGGCTCATTCGAATGCTAGACTATACAAAGTAACAGCTTACTCACATCTTCAAGGACTCATTCGAATGACAGACCAAAAACACATACAAATGATACGATAACACATGCCTCATTCGAATGACCAAGAACTCATTCGAATGACTGGAATAATATAAGGGAAAAACTTACGATAACCCTGAAAATTCATTCGGATGCCTCAAAACTCATTCGAATGACACAAGACTCATTCGAATGACTAAAATCTTATCAGACATAAATCTTATGATACAGAGACGATATCTTGAATCAAAAACTTATCATTACTACATCATTCCGAACAAATCTTGAGAGAATAATCCCAATTGATATAGAAACAACTTTAGGAATGATTTAATGATCATAGCTAATGAAAACGTTGCAAAGAACATGCATAAACTTGCTGGAAGACTCACTGTAACACATATATATATATATGCATGAACATACTGCCTGATTAAACTGGAAATCCAAAACAATAGTCTTGGCATTTTGAGATCACTGTTAATATGATTTGAAGACCATATTTAAAAGATTAACTATCAAGAATCACACGTATCTTCTTCATGCACTCACTGTTCTACGTATATATATATACATTGAAACTGATATAAATATGAACTCAATGAAGAACTGAAACAACTGAGAACGAACTAACTTGAATCTGTAATGAAAGGAATTACATATAGGATACTTGCCTTATAAAACTCTGATCGAATCGCACAATTGCACTAACTTCTCTCATGCAAGACTCATTGTTATACGCATATGCATATATATTTACATATCTGCTGCCTACCACATATAACTGGGACTCAACCAAGAACTTAAATGAATTGATAAATGAATACTAAACGACCTCCCGCAAGAAAGGATTACAGGGAGAAGAACTTGCCTTATGATCGATCGGATCAAACGATTGCAACGAAAATCTCTTAAGTAGTCTCACTGTTGAAGCTTCTTCCTTCTCCTGTTCTTCACACGGCGTGAAGAAGAACTAATGCTAATGGATTAAATATATACACATGAAACCCTAGATTAGACTCCTTATAACCTGGAACCCTTCTCCTACCATAACTAGGAGACTTTAATCTCAATCCCCTCACGGACGGTTTCATCAATTTCTTAACCACAATAATTCTATTTACTAATTAAATACTAATATCAAATCCTTAAATGACCCTCAAGTCATTGCATTTAATTTCTCATAATATAAAAAGAATTAAATGCTATTTAGAAGCTATTTTCTCAACTAAAAATATTCTAAATTGCCACATTAAAATTAAATGGCAAATTCTCTTAATTAATTACTTCAATAATTAATTAACTAATTCTAAATAAATACTAGACCCTCTAACTGGTCGTTACAATTTCTCCTCTCCTTAAAAGATTTTGGTCCCGTCTTCTCTTTACGCTCTAAGATACTGGTAGGCATCTTTCATAAGATACGTCTTCTTTAACTCCAAGAGTCTGAAAATCAATTATGTGCTAAGGATCTGGCACATACTTCCTCAATATCGAAATGTGAAACACATTATGAACATGTGACAACTGAGGTGGCAAAGCTAACTCATATGCCAAAGTCCCTATTCGTCCCCAAAATCTCAAATGGACCAATGTAACGGGGACTAGGCTTCAATGTTACGCTAAATCTTCGAACTCCTTTAATAGGCATGACTCTCAACCAAACATGGTCACCTACCTTAAACTTGAGGTCTTATCGTCTCTTATCTGCATAACTCTTCTGTCTGTCTTAGGCTGTTTTCATTCTAGCTTTGATTACTCAGATCTTTTCTGTCGTCTGCTCAACAATTTCAAGACCTAGTAAAGCCCTATCTTTAATCTCTTCCCAACATATTGGCGATCGACATGGTTGTCCATACAAAGCCTAATATGGTGACATTCCAATAATTGAATGGAAACTATTATTGTAGGCAAATTCTACCAAAGGTAGGTGCTCATCCCAACTACCTTGAAAATCTAGAACGCAAGCTCTCAGCATGTCTTCAAGAGTCCTGATAGTCCTCTCTGACTAACCATCTGTCTGCGGATGAAATGTCGTACTAAACTTCAACAGAGATCCTAATGCATCATGCAACTCTCTCCAAAAGTGAGAAGTAAAACAAGGATCTTGATCTAATACAATGCTGGTTGGAACATCATGTAATTTCACGATCTCCTTAATATAAATTCTGGCAAATCTATTCAATGGGTAAGTCTTCTTAATAGGTAGAAAATGGGTTAATTTAGTCAAACGATTAACAATCACCCATATAACATCATAGCCTCTAGTCATCCTGGGTAACCCATCACAAAATCCATAGCAACATTATCCCATTTTCACTCTGAAATAGGTAATGGAAATAATAAACCTGCTGGCCGCTTTAACTTGATGGCATACTGAACACTGTCAAACATATTTAGCTACATCTTTCTTCATACTACTCCACTAATACTGTCGCTTTAGATTGTGGTTCATTTTCACAACACCTGGATGAATATTATAACGACTTTAGTGTGCTTCATTAAAAATCTCTTGCTTAAGATTTTCGTCATCGGGTATACAAATACGTCTTTGAAATAAAAGTATACCATCACTTCGTAGAGTATATCCCAAAGGAGAAAATTTCTCAAGTTTTGCTAAAATCTGTGCCACATTCTCATCTTTTGATTGCTAGTCCTTGATTAAATCAAACAACTCAGGTTACACCCTCATATAAGCGCAACTCATCACTATACTATCCTCTGGGGCTGAAATAGATAGAGCAATAATTTTTCTAATAACTTCCATTCTTGAACCATCATCGTAGCTATAGAAGCTCCTCGCCAACTCAAAGCATCGACTACTATGTTAGCCTTTCTTGGATGGTATAGAATCTCACAATCGAAGTCTTTAAATGACTCGACCCAACGTCTCTACCTCATGTTCAATTCTTTCTGGGATAATAGATAATGTAAACTCTTACAATCTGTATAAATTTCAACTTTCTCATCATATAATAGTGTCACCATATCTTCAATGCAAATACTACCGCTGCCAACTCCAAATCATTAGTAGTGTAATTCATCTCATGGTTCTTCAATTGTCTTGAGGTATAGGCATTAACTCATCCCTCTTGCATCAATATGCATCCCAATCCTGAATGGGAGGTATCACTGTAAATAGAATATTTCTCTCCACTTCTTGGTATGGCTAAAACTGGTGCGGTGGTCAACTTTCGCTTTAATTCTTGGAAAGCATGTTCACTCGCGTCATTCCATTCCAACTTCTTTCATTTCCTTGTTATCTTAGCCATAGGGGAAGATAAACGAGAAAATCCCTCAATAAATCGCCTATAATAACTTGCCAATCCCAGAAAACTATGTATCTCTATTATTGTCGTCGGCCTTGACCAATCCATAACTGCTTTAGTTTTGTCTAGATCTACTGAAATGCCATCTCCACACACCACATGGCCTAGAAATCCAATCTGAGTGAGCCAGAACTCACACTTACTAAACTTGACATATAATTGCTTCTCTCTAAGCCTTTGCAATACTATAGTAAGATGCTTCGTATTCTCCTCTACACTGGGTGAGTAACTAGAATATCATCTATGAAGACAGTAATGAACCAATCTAGGTACTCACGTAGAACTCAATTCATCAAATCCATGAAAATAACTAGAGCATTCATTAACCCAAATGGCATCACCACAAACTCGTAGTGTCCATAGCGAGTCCTGAAAGTAGTCTTCTGAATATCCTCATCTCTAACTCGTACTTGGTGGTATCTCTATCTCAAATCTATCTTTGATAACACTTTAGCTCCTCGAAACTAGTCTAATAAATCATCCACTCGAGGTAGAGGATACTTGTTCTTCATTATCACCTGATTCAACTGACAATAATCTATGCACAACCTTAAAGATCCATCTTTCTTCCACACGAATAATACTGGTACGCCCCACGGGGATGAACTGGGTTGGATAAAAATCTTCTCTATTAATTCTTCTGACTAGGCTGTCAACTCTTTTAGCTTATCAGGTGCCATTCGATATGGAGCCTTAGAGATAGGCTGTGTACCAAGTAATAACTCAATAGTAAACTCTGCTCCTCTCCACGGAGGTAATCCTAGTAATTCATCAAGGAAAACATCTGAGAAATCTCGTACAACTGGCACCTCAAACAACTTCCTCTTGGTTCCCTCATCTGAGATAACAAAAGCTAGGTAAGCTTCACATCTATCACACAACAACTTGTCTACTTTATCACTGAGATAATAGGAATCGTAGCCATAGGCTTGACTCCTCTATATATCTGAACTGGCTATCGTGGTAGATCAAAGTTTATAATCTTCCATCGACGGTCAACTCTTGTATAATGTCGTGACAACCAATCCATGCCAAGGATCAAATCAAAATCCCTAACATCAAGAATTTCTAAGTCTCCAAATAGGTTCTTATCATATACCTTGATCTCACAATTTTCAAACATCTCTCTTGATACCATATGCTTGTTGAACTACCGTGGTATAATCCACACTCTAAGCTCCTCCAAAAACGTGGCAAATATCCGCACACAATCCTCTCTAAAATTTAGCCTCCTTCTTAACTTCAGTGGACACCAACTCTAAGGCCTATCTAGTCAAGGCTGTAAACTCTGCCTCACATTGGGCTACTGTCTTGGTACCTTACACCAACTCAACGAACTAAAAAAACTTTCTAGTCCTTGACCCATGCTGGGAAATAAGTGTCATGGAACACTTGCTGAAATTCGACCAATGTGGGCTCTAGATTACCAAACCTCTGGGAGTAGTCTCCCATCATCTCTCAGCGTCACCTTTAAACATAAATGTGTTAATTCTACTTGCCAGTCGTTCGCACAACCAATAGAGCGGAGATGTTTCTTTATCGATAGCATCCAATTCTCAATCGCTATTACATCTGTGCCTCCTAAAACGCTGGTGGTCGGAAGGCCATTAAATCCTTTAATAGCTGACTTCCTGTATCTGCCTCCACAACTGGAGCTATTGAAGTGACTAGCTTACCACCTCTACTACCTCCTACTTCTTAGGGAACTTGTGATTCCCTTACTTGATTAGTAATTAGGGTATCTATCACCCTCATCAATCTTGCTAGCATACCTCGCATCTCAGTCATTCACTAACGTAGATCGCGACTAGACTCTCTTGGTGCACCTGGTGTAAATACTAGAACCTCATCTAGCCTAACTACGAGTATAAGGTCGTCCACCTCTATTACTTATCTTCCTGCATCACCACTTAAGGTTTAGAATACTATTAATTGGGCCAACATATCTAACTGACGGACACAAGTCCTGACTCTACCCAACATCCTATGTGTGTACTGGAGACTCCTCAAAACCCCGCTCTGATACCAATGTTGTAACACCCCCTCCCTTAGAACTGCTCGAGAAAAGGTGTTACGGGGAAAATAAAATATAAAATTGACTGATAAATTGAAATCTGATACCATGACTGAACATCTCAACCAATTGGAATAAAAGCTCAAAGTCAATACATACTAAAAAGTACAAACTCTATCTAAAGGACAATCCCTCAACTGAAATATAAAATAAATCTAAACCGACAAGACACTAAAAACTAACAACTCCCAGACATCTTTGGTCTTGAGCGGCTCCACGTACACACACTATAGACCACTGCTGCTAGGCCCCATATCTGGTACTCTCCTGCTAGAACCTGGAGGCGTGAAAAGTTCAAGGTGAGCTACAAAAGCTCAGCAAGTAATAAGCTGGAAAGAATACTGAAGTTGAATCGAAGAATATCGATACTGATAAAATACTTTCTGAACTTGCACTGAATAATCATTGTCTGATGGCATTCATAAAATGTAATGCACATAAACTGTAATCTAAAATGCAGGTATGCAACTTTGCCTCATAGGCCCACATAATTTGATAATACATACTTGTCTGATCTGAACCCTACATACATACAAACTGTAAGCACATACTGTGGGCAAAGCCCCTAGCCCCCTAGTGGCCCCCAGGCGGGCAACTCATAAACTGAGTTAAAACTGAAACTGATGGGATCCCCGCGGACTAACCGCCTGGCGCGCATACTGTAATGCAATGCTCACATACATGCTGGGACACAATATGTAGTGCTCCATATAAAATCATGCTCAATACTCACACCAAAATGTATACACATAATCTCACAGAATAATGCTGATCATGTCATAATAACTACACATGTGATCTGATCTTCAATATATTAAAGTACAAAGATTCTGTAATTTCTTAAGTATTGGCATGGCATATTAGATTTTATCAGGTCTTGGCATAAAATTTAATATTTAAATAATTAAATATTTATATTAAATTTGAGACTTGCCTCAAGAATTTATTGGATGCCATTTAGATGTTATATGATACTATTCGGATGATTGAGAAAGTCTAAGGAGCAATTTGAATGAAACAATAGCTCATCCGAATGAAGAAAAATGGATTACAGCAAGGTCATTCAAATGACAGAGGCTCATTCGAATGGAAGAGACATCATTTCAATGATATATGATATATAACAAAGGTTATTCGGATCTTTCAAGGACTCATTCGAATGACTCACAAATTCATTCGAATCGATTTTGCAATTTTCCAACTTTTGAACTGGCAAAAAGCAACTCATTCGAATGCAACAGTACCCTCATTCGAATGAATTTATGGGGTACTCGCGGATCATTTGAATGACAAGAAGGCTCATTCGAATGCTAGACTATACAACGCAACAGCTTACTCACATCTTTAAGGATCTCATTCGAATGACAAGGAAGCTCATTCGAATGACAGACTAAAAATACATACGAATGATACGATAACACATGACTCATTCGAATGACCAAGTACTCATTCAAATGACTGGAATAATATAAGGGAAAAACTTACGATAACCCTGAAAATTTATTCGGATGCCTCAAAACTCATTCGAATGACACAAGACTCATTCAAATGACTGGAATCTTATCAGACATAAATCTTACGATACAGAGACGATATCTTGAATCAAAAACTTATCATTACTACACCATTCCGAACGAATCTTGAGAGAATAATCTCAATTGATATAGAAACAACTTTAGGAATGATTTAATGATCATAGCTAATGAAAACGTTGCAAAGAACATGCATGAACTAGCTAGAAGACTCACTGTACCGCACATATATATATATGCATGAACATACTGCCTGATTAAACTAGAAATCCAAAACAATAGTCTTGGCATTCTGAGATCACTGTTAATATGATTTGAAGACCATATTTAAAAGATTAACTATCAAGAATCACACGTATCTTCTTCATGCACTCACTATTCTACGTATATATATATATATATATACACTGAAACTGATATAAATATGAACTCAATGAAGGACTGAAACAACTGAGAATGAACTAAATTGAATTTGTAATGAAAGGAATTACAGATATGATACTTGCCTTATAAAACTCTGATCGAATCGCACAATTGCACTAACTTCTCTCATGCAAGACTCACTGTTATACACATATGCATATATATTTACATATCTGCTGCCTGCCACATATAACTGGGACTCAACCAAGAACTTAAATGAATTGATAAACGAATACTAAACGAACTCCCGCAAGAAAGGATTACAGGGAGAAGAACTTGCCTTATGATCGATCAGATCAAACGATTGCAATGAAAATCTCTTAAGCAATCTCACTGTTGAAGCTTCTTCCTTCTCCTATTCTTCACACGGCGTGAAGAAAAACTAATGCTAATGGATTAAATATATTCACATGAAACCCTAGATTAGACTCCTTATAACTTGGAACCCTTCTCCTACCATAACTAGGAGACTTTAATCTCAATCCCCTCATGGACGGTTTCATCAATTACTTAACCACAATAATTCTATTTACTAATTAAATACCAATATCAAATCCTTAAATAACCCTCAAGTCCTTGCATTTAATTTCTCATAATATAAAAAGAATTCAATGCTATTTAGAAGCTATTTTCTCAACTAAAAATATTCTAAATTGCCACATTAAAATTAAATGGTAAATTCTCTTAATTAATTACTTCAATAATTAATTAACTAATTATAAATAAATACTAGGCCCTTTAACTGGTCGTTATAGTATTTCTTGGGTGATGGAAACAATATAAAAAGCTAATTATGCAAAAGTATTCTTTTCTTGATGGAATTGGAAGCAAAACTAAACCAATTACGAGCTGCATGTGGATGTGGGTGATTGGAAAACAAAAGTTAGTGGAACAACATGTCTTATGTCTTTTTATTTATGAAGGTTGATTAGGGATGTAATACCCGAAGTTTTCCTAGGCATTATTGTTCAAAGAAATAAAACATTTCCTTGGAAATCAAATGATACATGTGAAGTTTTGAGGTACTCGCCGAGAACGAATGTAGGGTTTTTCGAAAAATCATGGAAACTACCGTGAGGGGGCATCTTCTAAAGTGTTTTGGAGAAGTTGAAGGAGTTATAGGGCTCAAGGGATATAAGTTTAAAGATGTTTTGGGGTTAAAGAGTTATTTGTAAGAAGTTAAAATATCTTGTGACTAGTTAGTTAAAGGAACCAAGTAAGCTAACTTAGTTAGGGGACATAATCATGAGGAATCTTGAAAAAACTAAATTAACATGTGGTGGCACATGTTTAAAAGGACACATGTCGCAAGGGGGAGAGATGGCTCAAATCTCAAGGGACACTTGGCACAATCTTACAAAAGTGATGATTACAACCTTATCCAATTAGTGTCACATGGCAAGTGACACATGGCACTCTTGGATTGGCCCTAAATTCCTATAAATACCAAGGCCTTGGAAGGTAAAATCTCACCATTAATCAAGAGGAAAAGAGGAGGTGAGTTGAGAAGAGAACCTTTGCCCAAAAATAGAGTGGTAAAATACTTCGTCAGAAAGTTGAACTGCCACCGTAAAAGGATTTAAACAGCAACTAAACAGAAAGGTAATTCTAATTTCTTTCTATAGTTCGATAGATAATTGAATAAGGGTCGTGTGGGTTCAAACAGTAGTCAAATCGGAGTCCGGACGAGGGAGAATGGGCCAAAAAAACCATAAGGTGTCAAAGCTGATGGGGCGGCGCGTGCAGCTCACGCGCCACCTAACTGCCGCGAGTGGAGCACGTGGGAATCCTTCCCCCAGCGCGTGAGGGCGTGTGAGAGGCCCCCTTGGGCCCAAATTTTGTAGTATTGGCCCTTAAATTCTTCCCTAAGATCCTATGTAAAAATATTTTAGGTTTGAGTTTCGAAATTATGTTATTTTTGTAGAAAACCTTTCCCGAACCCTGTGAACAGTACCTTAGCGCTACCAAATCAGCAAGGTGAGTGTTTCTTGCATCCTTTTGCTACATCCCGATCATTTTGGCTTCATTGGGTGTGGGTGTTGGCTTGCATTTCATGATTTTGTGGCTTACACATCATATTTTCCCTTGGTTATGCATATTCCTTCTGCTTTGTCATATATCATGTTTGTGTTGGTGACTATGGCTAGTTGTTGGGCCAACATGGAAGAACTCGTGCTCTGAGGGTGAGCCAGGGGTGACTATGATGACCGTGGAGGTGATTGCAACACCTTAGCATTGCTACCACAGGGGTGAATTTCATAATGGCATTTTTGCATTTGCACGCATGTACTTCATTGTTTGATTCACTCACTTAGATGTTATTATCTAGCTTGGGTGTTTCATACCCCTGGGACATTCAACATCCCAGGTTTCTTAGAAGTGCTAGGTGTTCCAGGTTCTAGTTCGAGCAAGGGCAAAGAGGTGGTGCATGGTTAGCTTTGGTTTTATTCCATTATGTACCCTTGTAATACGAATGATGTATTGTAAATAGTTGTTAGGACACTCAAGGTTGTAAGAAATGTGTGTGTGGGTGTCCTACAATTGTACTTGCTATGACATGTTGTGTTTTATGGAGTATTGAATGTCGTATACATTTCTTATGCCAGTAAAGGAAATCTAGTGGAAACCCCTTTATTTAGCTTTGATTAAGTTTTCAGGTTCGATCCAACGCTTCCGTTGGTAAGGGTTTCCATAACGCCCGTAGTGATATTAGCTTATATCTTACATCGTTGTGTATTTGGAAAAGTGGGGCGTTACAAGGGAGGTGTGTGATTGATATTTTTTAATGTCTTAATATGAGAATTTATTGATTTAAGAAATAACTAATATATTAACGTTAAAATAAATAAGATTAAATATCAATACATTAATAAATATTAATTATTATTTTAGAAAAATATTATAAAATCCCTTTATTTATTAGTAGTTCTTTTAATAATTAGCAAAGCTCTGTTCATATTTCTTTATGACGTCTCTTATTCATTGAATATCTTATCGTCAATGACATAACCAGGTCCTCATGGAAAGATTTGAACCACATAAGTTGCCATCAAATTGCTTGCCCGCATAAAAACGGACCGGTTTGGCCCTGCCAGTTTTGGCCCGCTGGCCGGTTCGGGCCAGGCCAACCCGTTTAACAGCTCTAGATGTAAGTGACATCACTTGAAAGAGTAGTTAAAGTTGCTACACATCACGGTTCTACAAGAAAATAACTCTTTAATCAAATGCTTTCAACAATTTTTTTTTATTTTTTTTTTGTTTCGTAATGGTATAAAGGGTGGAATCCCTGATTTCTTTTTTTAAATACATTTTTAATATTATTTTGTAATATTTGAGCTATACTAAAAAATATATATATTTAAAATAATCCAAAAATTTGTTATGGGATACAGCAAACATATCATACTCCATAGCCAGCAGCTCAGAAATTAAAACATGTGACTTGAGTGAATGACCACCCCATCCACCCAATAGCAGAGACCTTATAACATCCAATTCAAGATGTTGGGACATGATTGAGGATGAACCTACACTTTGGGGACATACATATATATTTTAAACATTTTTAAAAATGAATAAAATAAATTTATAAATCCTGAATCCTAAACTTAAATCCTCATTCCTAAACCTTAAATATAAACCCTATACTCTAAAATGTTAAATCTTAAATTGTAAATATTAAACCATAACCCTGCATATAAAATTGAGGATTTGAGTTCTTTGAGTTTAACTTTTTAGAGTTTAGAGTTTAATAATTAGAAATTAAGATTTTAAAATTAGAATTTAAAGTTTAAGGTTTAGAAATTAAGAATTAGGATTTAAGGGTTTAATAATTGTAATGTTATAACGAGCTATTGCTCCTATAATTATAATTTAGTAAGAATAAAAGTGGTCATATTCTCCTCTCCATAGATATAATTCATCAAAGTCATCAGAAAGTTGATCAATGTCACAGTCAATAGTATGTAATTTGATTTTTCAATTAAAAATACTTTTGGACGAGTACTATCATCTATGGAATCAAAATTTATTTTGTGAAATTAATGTCATCATTTCATTTATTTTTTCAAATAACCTTTAACTAACTCAACTATAAAATTTTATTTTAATCGTCAATTAATAATAACATATGAAAAAAAAAAAAAATTCGTTCAAAAGATAACACTTATTCGGTGCAAAAAAATTAAAAAAAAAAAAGAAAAGAAAAAAGATAAACATTATTCAAAAAAGGCTAACTACGAGTACTTTAAAAAAGCCTTGGCCATTCTATATTGACCCAACACTTAAGATCAGATCATCTCACTATTGACCCTCCATAATCAACCGTCCAAGCTATATTGGGGCAAAGAGAAAGAAAGGTTAAAGCCTAATATTGAAATGTCGGGACTTAACCAAGCTATATTGCGGAAAAGAGAAAGAAAGGTTAAAGCCTAACATTGAAATGTTGGGACTTAACCAGTGCCCTTAAATCAGTGTAATTAATTAATAGTTTTATTTCTTAATAAAAATGCACAACACTACTTGAACTTTTTGATGAGTACACCAACATTCAACATCAATTCAAAGTTGAAACTAGAAGCCGTCTAAGCCTAGAGTAATGAGAGGACAGAACAAATGGTTTGAACAAGGGTAAGTACAAGTAGTACAATAGCAGCAATGGAAGTTACTTTTTTCACTGGAGTGTTGAAGTAGTCATTGTTGAAGTAGTCATGTATGAAGCCTGCTTTCCACTTATTAATAGGCTTGTTATAGAAATCATTCAACACCTTACAGATGGAGAGGTATTCAAAATTCATATTTGCTTGGATAAGATTTGAGCCGAGACAATTAATCATAGTAGCCACTTCTCTCTTGTCATCCAATAAGCTAGTGATAATTCCCTTTTGAACTAGTACATCCACATCTTTATCGGTATGGATAAGGAAATCCAACACTTTTAAGTAATCAGTAATGTAGGTCTTAAAAGGATAATGATCTTGCTCAAATGCAACTATATTTCTCAAGTGAAACTCAGTCCTATCAGATACATTAAGGCATGGCATTGTTAAGACACCCTTATCATATTGTAACTCGAGTAAGCATTTTTTTGTTTTATCGACCTTGAACCTCAATCCTGCCTCCACTAGCTCACTTGCAGTATATAAATGGTCCAATATATTGCCTACTTCTGATCTTTCTGGTAATCTTTCACTTGGTGGTAAGTAAAATATCCTCAGCAGATCAGTGAAATGTTGCAAACTCACACCATCAGGTTGTAGATTTTGAGAGTTGAGGTCCGCAAAGTAGTTGAAAGTCAGTTGAAGAAAGGTGGGCAAATTAGCAGTCACAAAATCAGCAATAGCAAGTTTGAACAAGCCTTTAAGAACAAAGAATGGAAGCTGATTCTCAAGCAAGATCAAGTCATGGGCAACATCATCTGCTAGCGACGGTTTTAAGAGCGAAGGGTCTCTTTCTACCCAATTGCCCACGTCATAATGTCTAAGGAAAAGCTCAATTATGAAGCCAGCATCAATTAGAATCATTTTCAGAAAAACATCACTTTCAAGTGGAATGCTCTCAGCATAACAGTTCCGAATTCTTGGTTCCCACTCTTTGAGGTTGCTAATACAATGCTGTGATGTTAGCCCAGTCCCTCTGAGAAAGCTCTTAAGGTAGCCCAATTTAAGTGGTTCCATTAATTTCAATCTCTCTTCTCCATGGTGAAAGGGACCAATTGAAACGACACGAGGTATATATGATGCTTCCTTTATTTGGCGAACTTTGTGAGGTACTTTACAGATACAATGCTCTTTCACACTAAACTCTTCCGGAAGCTCTGCACTTTGTATCAACAGTGCAAAATCTTCTTGTTCAGTTTTGTTTTCAAATGAGTTATTATTCTCCCGTCTCTCCATTTTATTGAATCACTACCTTAATTAAGCAACCTGAAGGAAAACAAAACAGGACCAAAATCCACAACATCTTCTAAGTATCCAAGTAAAATAACCATACTTGAAATTTTTGTTTCTTTGATCCATGATTAACCCACATCTTAAAGACGGTTTATTGAAAATATTACAATAAATTTAACACTAATCATTATGAAAAAACTTTGTTTAGGGAATTCTTAAAAAAATTTATGCAAGGTGTTCAGCAAAAGAAAGAGCCAACCAATTAATATTACTTTATAAAACCATAGAACCATATTCAAATAAGTAAGGGTGGTTTTCTTTTTGGTCATCTACGTACCTTGAACTGGAATGCTTTTGAAGGAACCTGGCACCTTTGAAGGATGTAGAACTCAAAGCCTAACCCAGAAATCACTGAGCAGGTCTCTGCTTTGCTCTCTATAATACTATTTTTGACATATGAAGTGCTCTAGATCTCTGTATTTCTGCTCGAAGTGGTGTGTTCCTGCTACATGGCAGCTCTGAAAATTAATACTAGCTCTCTAGTTGGGAGAAACGAAGTCAACAATATCATAAAATTGCTTTGATTTCAGATATAAGTGGAAACGATATAGAAAGGTAGGTTGAAAGTCCTTCAGCGGACGTGTTTAATGATGGAGTTTCTGTGGGGTCCAGCCCATTTGTTTTTCTTTATGATGATTTATCTCATATCCATTGAATGATATCCAAGCACAAGCCCTGTTGGAAAGGTTTGAATTACCACACAAGTTACCATCAACGACAGCCACAAATTTACCACCTGACCCATTATAATTTATATCACTAATGATGCCATTATTTTGTCTCATTGAAATTTGAAATTCTAACATATTCCAGGGATATCACATACCCATGTGACGTGACAGAGAAGAGCATGATTGCACTTTTTTTCTCAATCACTGCATGCAAGGATGATAATAAAGAATCCAGTGCCATACTGTCAACTCGTGATACACGACACTAACACTATTATTATTTTCCTCTCTTTTCTATTGACACACAACAACATTATTATTATCGTCCTCTCTTTCGACAACTTTTTGAATGATATATAAGATATTTAAAACAAAACCAAGAAATCATAAATTAATCTTTTAAAACGCGCATCGTCGAAGAGAGCGGCCAGTTTATTATAATTTAATTAGAAAAATTATAATTTTCAACTTTTTATATTATAATTTTTAAAATTTAAAATAAATTATAAATTTATTTACTGTAACATCTCAAAAATTATAGTTAAACAGTTGTGGTATTTAATATCATAAGTTATAAAATAATTTATTTTTATATAATTGTCCATAATACCCTTAGTAATTATAAAATAATAATTTAAAAAATAATTAATATATATGTATAAGTTTTTTTTTATTAAAAACAGAGATAAAATTATTACAAAAATGTCACTAAAATATTATCGTTTAATTAGAAGTTATAAAAATTAAGGTACTCCAATTTTGAAAAAGTTAGTTCTACTCTTCCAATTAAAATGTTATCGTTTGATTGGACTTTTCTTCTCAATCACTGCATGCAAGGATGATAATAAAGAATCCAATGCCATACTGTTAACTCGTGATACACGACACTAACATTATTATTATTGTCCTCTCTTTCCTCCTGACACACAACAACATTATTATTATCGTCCTCTCTTTCCTCCTGACACACGATAATTTTTTGAATAATATATAAGATATTTAAAACAAAATCAAAAAATCATAAATTAATCTTCTAAAACGCGCGTCGTCGAAGAGAGCGGCCAGTTTTTTTTTATTTTTATAAGATATTTGAGACATTTTTCTAAGGACAACTAAAATGATAATTTTTCTTTTTAAGTACTTTTGATTATGATCTAATTAGCTTTGATTGCATATCCATTAGGAAAAAAAAAGGTTTAATTACCAAACCTATAAACTTTAAGGACATAATAGAAATTTGCTTTTATCATTCAAATCTTGCTAATTAATTATTTTAACATCAATAAAATATGTGTATTTTTTTAGTGGAATAATTAATTAATGAAAATCTCCAAAGATCTTAGTGGTTAGTTCAAATTTAGTAAGAAGATGTTAAGTGCAGAATCATAAAAAACAATTCTATTATAAAAAATATCTTTCTCTTATGAATAAAATTATTATATAGATTTTACACATGATTGGACTTTTCTTCTCAATCATTGCATGCAAGGATGATAATAAAGAATCCAATGCCATATTGTTAACTCGTGACACACGACACTAACATTATTATTATTGTCCTCACTTTTCTACTGACACACAACAACATTATTATTATCGTCCTCTCTTTCGACAACTTTTTGAATGATATATAAGATATTTAAAACAAAACCAAGGAATCATAAATTAATCTTTTAAAACGCGCGTCGTCGAAGAGAGCGGCCAATTTATTATAATTTAATTAAAAAAGTTATAATTTTCAACTTTTCATATTATAATTTTTAAAATTTAAAATAAATTATAAATTTATTTACTGTAACTTCTCAAAAATTATAGTTAAACAGTTGTGGTATTTAATATCATAAGTTATAAAATAATTTATTTTTATATAATTGTCCATAATACCCTTAGTAATTATAAAATGATAATTTAAAAAATAATTAATATATATGTATAAGTTTTTTTTATTAAAAACAAAGATAAAATTATTATAAAAATGTCACTAAAATATTATCGTTTAATTAGAAGTTATAAAAATTAAGGTACTCCAATTTTGAAAAAGTTAGTTCTACTCTTCCAATTAAAATGTTATCGTTTGATTGGACTTTTCTTCTCAATCACTGCATGCAAGGATGATAATAAAGAATCCAATGACATACTGTTAACTCGTGACACACGACACTAACATTATTATTATTGTCCTCTCTTTTCTCCTGACACACAACAACATTATTATTATCGTCCTCTCTTTCCTCCTGACACACGATAACTTTTTGAATAATATATAAGATGTTTAAAACAAAATCAAAAAATCATAAATTAATCTTCTAAAACGCGCATCGTCGAAGAGAGCGGCCAGTTTTTTTTTATTCTTATAAGATATTTGAGACATTTTTCTAAGGACAACTACAATGATAATTTTTCTTTTTAAGTACTTGTGATTATGATCTAATTAGCTTTGATTGCATATCCATTAGGAAAAAAAAAAGGTTTAATTACCAAACCTATAAACTTTAAGGACATAATAGAAATTTGCTTTTATCATTCAAATCTTGCTAATTAATTATTTTAACATCAATAAAATATGTGTATTTTTTTAGTGGAATAATTAATTAATAAAAATCTCCAAAGATCTTAGTGGTCAGTTCAAATTTAGTAAGAAGATATTAAGTGCAGAATCATAAAAAAAATTCTATTATGAAAAATATCTTTCTCTTCTAAATAAAATTATTATATAGATTTTACACATGATTGGACTTTTCTTCTCAATCATTGCATGCAAGGATGATAATAAAGAATCCAATGTCATATTGTTAACTCGTGACACACGACACTAACATTATTATTATTGTCCTCTCTTTTCTCCTAACATTATTATTATTGTCCTCTCTTTTCTCCTGACACACAACTACTTTTTGGATGGTATATAAGATGTATTAAAATAAAACCAAGAAATCATTGATTAATCTTCTAAAAGCGCGTCTTTTAAAACCAATAAGAGAGCAACTCGCTTGGCTGTGGGAAAATGGTTTGATCCGGTGAATTAATTAATGTTAGCGGCTACAAATTGTTTACTTTTGAATAATAATAGTCCCTGAACCGTTCAGATTTTGCATAAAAGTCCCTCTGTATATATGGTACATAAAGTATATATTATTATAGCTATTATAAGAAAATATATATTATAATATTAGTTAGTACGTAGAAAAACTGATCTAGGCATCTCCAGCTATAAAATTCTCATATTCGAATCCTTATCTCTAAATTCACAGCTAAGAAAATCGATGTTAGTAAATATACATACATAGGATAGCTGGTCTAAGAATCTCTAACCAAAAAATCATAACTATGAAATTTAACTCCATCTATCAATTTATGATAAAAGTAAATGAATAAAAAATATTATTTAACTCCATCTATCAATTTAAATAGTTAAATATATTAAATTATAAATAACAAGCCTACCAATAAATACTTAAAGTTATATTACTACTTATACTTTGACAATAAATTAAATATGATTAAAAAATAATTCCAACGGTAATTCAAACAGAAAAAATTTCAACGGAACAAAATTCCGTTGCAATTACCGTTGGAATTCAAGAAATTTATTTCTCGTTAAAATTTCCAACGGAAAAAATTTCGTTAAAAAGACAGATTTTTCTTGTAGTATCTGAAATTGATGCAAGAGTACATAGTGTTTCTTTTTTTCCTTTAATTAATAACACTAGGACTATATTCTGTTATTTATTGCATATTAATATTTAAAGAAAAAATTATACGTACCAGCTCATGCTAGCTATTATAAAAAAGTGCAAAACTATATATAAGATCTATCTTTTTATTATATATTGTATAATAAATTTAAGAATATTATATATTTTGAGATTATCGATGTTTTCTTATTCTGAATAAAAGATTAGAATTTATTTGGCATATATTTATACCTTTGTTTATAAAACACTTCCCAAACAACCAATGTAAAACACTTCCCAAACTACCAATGTGGTGTTGGCCTAGTGGTAGTTGACTAGTGTCCCAAAGGCTTTCTCGTGGGAATGTCCCGAGTTCTCGAGGCCTTGGAGTCACACTCATTAGGAGGGTCTTCCATTTACAGCTTCATATCATAACAGGAATTAATTTCATACTCAATGTGACATTGATTAATATGTCTCTAGTAGTCACCCATTGACTACTAAGAAATACAAAATGATCAATGGTCATATAAAACTACAAATGACCACTGAAAAAACAATTGATACTATGGCAATTCTCTCATTTTTTTTTTTTAAATAATTAGTCAACTTGAGAATGGTGACATATTATTGAATTGATCATTGGCATCAAGCATGTTGGAGTCGTAGGTTAATATTTTTGTACTTTATTCAAACAGTTCGGTGTGAAATAAAATATGGGTAAGCATAGATAAAGTCAAATATTCGTAAGTGTAAAAAGATTAAAAAAAAAATCATTCAACTGTTGTACCTGTTTTATATATAATATTGCTGCTTACCCCAACAGGAATGACAATACAAACAGTTTAGATAGCAGGGAGAATAAGTAGTACAATTGCAGCAATGGAAGTTGTTTTTATAAGAGTGTCGAAGTAGTCATGTATCATGCTTGCCTTCCACTTATTCACAGAATTTTCATAGAAATCATTCAACTGCTTCCAAATGAGAGGTATTCCACTTTCATATTTGTTTGGATAAGATTTGGGGATAAACCATTAATCATAATAGGCACTTCAATGGTGATAGCCAACAAGGTAGTGATAATTCTCTTGTGAACTAGTACATCCATGTAATACCCCATGTTCGTATTAAGTTATCACGTAATATTTTAATAAATTTAGAATATCAAAAAATTGATTTTATAGCAATTTTAGGTATCGAATCAACTACAGGGAGTGATTTGGAGTGAAATTATCTAAGAAAAATTATATGGTTTCAATGAGCATTTCGAGATAGGATTTATAATATCGAAAGAAATTAGATCGGGAACAGTTTTCGGTATAGGTAAAATACAGCTATCATTTACGCTGTAAAACCGAATCATTGTAGGAGACTCTCGAAAAATCAACGGAACCCAAAGGGGGCTCCGATTTTGCGTAACGAGCAACCCTTCAGTGGTTTCAAGATGAAACGACAGTCCAGTAAGGACACTAGGGTGAAATCGTCCTTTTCATTTAAGAATTAAGTTATTAATTTTTTGTTTTCGGTATTAAAATGAAAATTAATTCAGTATTTAGGGGTATAATTATAGTTACAAAATTATCTAAATAAAATTAAAATAAGAAATAGAATTTAAATATATAATATAATGTATAATTATATAATTATATATATATATAATTATACGTGTGTGTGCGTGAGTGATGGCAGTCGTGCCATAGCCATTCCTTGCAAACTCATTCCATGCCACAACTATGCTTTTCCATATGAGATTTGCGCAAAATAGGAAGATTGTGGCAGCGTGAATTCTGTAAAGGGTAGCATCTGAAGATTTGAAGCAATTAATGTGGAGTAGCGGCCAAGGCAGGGAGTTCTATAAATTGGGATACGTTTGGTCGTGTGAGAAGCATCAAGATGAGAGTTGAGAGAGAGAGAGTTGCGAGAGAGTAAGAGCCGATGATAGTGGTCGAAGGCAGCCGCGAGGGTGGCCGAGGGCCGCCGGAATGGGCTGCAACAACTTGCAGCAGCCATGGCCACAAGCTTTCAACAGCTGGGCGGCCATGGCCGCAACCAGCAAGGAGCAACCAGCCACGGCCAGCAGCTCGCAGGGTGCTAGCGTGCGTGGTGACGAGGGCAGCAAGGTTGGTAGAGGCCGAAAAAGGGGACGGCGAGGCTGGGATTGCGGCGGCTGGGCGAAGCTGGTTCGCACGCGCAGAGGCTGTGCGAAGAAGAAGAACAGAGGAAGGAAGAGAAGGAGAAGAAGAAGAAGAAGAAGAAGAAGAAGAAGAAAGGAAAAAGAAAGAAAAAAGGAAAAAAGAAAGATTGGAAGAAAAGAAGGAGTTGCAGGCGCTGGAAGAGAAGCTGGAGGTAGAAGATGGAGTGGAAAAAGAAAAAGAAAAAGAAAAGAAAGGAAAAGAAAAGAAAAGAAAGAAAAAGAAGAAAAAATAGGAAAAAATTTCAAGAAATTCCAAAAAAATAGGATTTGGGTATTTATTAATATTTCAGAGATTTTAGCAAGGAAAATAGCTCAGGCACGCATTTTGAGGAAATGACAAGCATACCGAGAAAGCTGGAGAGACTAAGTCAAGGTAAGTAAACTTTCTTAGAAAATTTCAGAATATTATTTTATGAATTGTCGTAGAAGAATATTTGAGAAAATATTTTAGAAATATTTAGTTTGGATTTATTGAGGAAAATTAAGAAGAAATAGAAAGAAAATTAAAGAAAATGTCAGAAATTATGAAAAAATAGGTTTTAATATTTATTTAAATAATTATAGTGATTAGGATGCTTTGAGGAATAAGTTGAAGTGACTTGTCAAATTTTGAGGTTGGCACGCAAATCGAGACGATGCATGAGGCAAGACACGAATATTGAGGTAGCCCGATAAGCTCTAGAAGGTAAGTGGTACTTTCTCAAAAATATTTTTATCATATTGACATGCCCTGATATGTATCCATCACGTAGACTGCATACATGACTATGAAATGCATAAATACACGTTGATATCATCGATTACGCGCATTTGTGGCCGTAGGGAGTACGAATTAGCATTGTTGATTTACCAATGGTGCACCCATACACCTCGGTCTCGAAAGAAGGGGCCGCAAAAATGGCAGGCAGCATGAGGGGTGCAGTTGACACCTACGATGAAAGACATTGCATATACACATGGCATAATATTATGTACCCTTACTTAGATGATTCATCATCTAACTTGGTTTTTGTCCCTGGAATATTCAAACGTTCTAGGTGGAAACTGTAGCAGATACAAGGATAAATGAGACATGAAATGGCACTTAGCAGAGTGCAGGAAGAATGAAATGTATGTTACGTAGCCCCTATATTTAAGTTCTGCTACTTTAGATTCTGAACGTTTTGAGGAATGTTGAAGATGTAAGAATTTATGATTAATGTTAAGATATCATGTTTTGATTTTTGCTTCTGCATTTGATGTGTATAGTGATTCTTTTTCGAGATAAATAAATGGGAATTCTAGGACAATTTCGAGAAGTGATGTGGTTTAGTTTCAGTGTTTGAAAGAAAAATTATTATCCCGGAATTATCTCAATTTATAACACGCTCAGGAAAACGGGGCGTTACAATCCACGTATTTATCAGTATCGACAAAGAAATCTAAGACCTTCAAATAATCAGTAATATAAGCCTTAGAAAGATAATAACCTTGCTCAAATGCAACTATATTTCTCAAACAAAACTCAATTAACCTATTAAATACATTAAGGCGTGGCATTGTCAAGACACCCTTATTATATTATAATTCAAGTAAACATCATTTTGTTTTATCAACCTTGAACCTCAATCCTACCTCTGCTAGCTTAGTTGCACTATATAGATGGTCCAATATATTGCCTTCTTCTGACCTTTCTTGTAATTTTTCATTTAGCAATAATTATTTCATTGAATAATAATTTAATTTTAAAATATAGGTGGATATCAACTATTTGATTAGGCATTTATAAATGTTGGACTTCTCTAAATTTTTTAATGTAGAATCAAGAAAATAATATATTATAATTCAAAAGTTAAATATATATATATTGTTACATGAGAAAAAGGACCCTTAATCTCCTTCAAACTACTAAAATCTCTCACCATTGTTGTAACATCCTACGTCAAGCGATAAAAAGGATCAGAACAACTTACCTTGAAAGGTCTACACAAACTTCCCAGAGAGTCACCCATCATTGGGCTTTCCCAACTCAAGCATACTTAACACCGAAGTTTTTTGTCTACATTCATCTCAAAATATATCCAGCTGGTGGTGTTTCCTTTCTTACACTATCCTCGATATATATTACATTCTCTAAACTCTCGGGGTATTACATTCTCCCCCTTTGAGCACATAACATCCTCGTCATGCGACCTTACAACTGGTCCCAGACTTTCTCCCATTTGAGGGTTGCCATCCTAGAAGCCTTCTAGAAGCTGCTCTTTGTATAGGCCCTCGAGCCCCGGCGCCACTCCCTACCCTTATCGGATAACCTTCACTAAGGGTCGGCTCTGATACAACCTTTAACATCCTGCATCGAGCGATAGGAAAGACCGGAACAACTTACCCTGATAGGTCTACACGAACTTCTCAGGGGGTCACTCATCCCTGAACTTCCCCAGCTCAAGCAGGTTTAACCCAAGAGTTCCTTGCCTACATTTAGTCTAAAAGGTATCCAACTGGTGTTATTTTTTCCTTACTTATCCTTGATATATACTACTCTTCTCTGGACTCTTAGGGTATTACATTCTCCCCCCTTGAGCACATGACGTCCTCATCATGCGACCTTATAACTGGTCCCAACTCTCCCATTTGGGAGCTGCCATCCTAAAAGCCTGCCAGAAGCCATTCTTTGTACAAGCTCTCGGGCTCTGGCGCCACTCCCTGCCCTCATCGGACCGCTTTCACCAAGGGTCGGCTCTGATACCACCTGTAACATCTTGCATCGAGCGATAGGAAGAACCGGAACAATTTATCTTAATGGACCTACGTGAACTTCCCAGAAGGTTACCCATCCCTGAGTTTCCCTAATTCAAGCAGGCTTAATCCAGGAGTTCCTTACCTACATTCAAGCCAAAAGGTATCTAGTTAGTGTTATTTCCTTCCTTACTTATCCTTGATATATGTTACTCATCTCTGGACTCTTGGGATATTACAATTGTTAAGTCTTGCACCGATGTCAATAAATTTTTAATACTTGTCAAAAATTAACGTAAGGGAAATAGATAGAATTAACCTCAGCCAAGTTATTAATAATAATAATAATAATAATAATATATATTATTATTATTTCTTATCAAAAAATAATAATAGTATTTTTATCTTAAAAATTAATGCCATACATATTTCTATATATTAGAGGGTAGAAGTAGCGTCAATGGTAACTTAGTGTTCTAAAATAAGCGATACTTGATATAATTAAGTGACTTGACTTGAAAGAATAGTTGGAGTTGTTACACATGACTATTAATTCTAGCTAAAAGAAATACTCGTATTTTTTTTTTTATATTAAGAGTGTGTTTGATTGCAAGGGTGGAAAGAAATTGAATTATGGGAAAAATAAATTCTTAAAAATTAGAAGTTTAAACTGTTTAATTGATATAATTTTTTACCTAAAATATGATTTTATTTTCCATCTTTTGGTATTTGATTGGTAATATTTTCTATAGAATTTACTCATTTTCTTGGCATTTATTTTTCATAAAAAATATATTACATTTTCCATGAAATTCAATGGTAAAAATAAAATACATTATTATTTTGATTTTTTTTATACATGATTCTAAATCATTTTCTCAAAAAAATGAATCATAAAATTAATTTTTTTATTTTCCAAATTTATTAATTTATACATGATTTATAATTTTTTATTTTTTATTTCTATATATTTGTATTTATCACAAAAAATTAAAAATAATAATAAAATTCTCTGTTTATTAATTTGTGATGGAAAATAGCAAGTAAAATAAAAATAAACCCACCCTCGCACCCAAACCCAAACCCACTCTCTCATGCTCTCTGTCTCCCTCTCACCACTGCCGTTGCTTGGCGTTTCTGAAGGTGCAGAAGATCGGCTATCTCTATGACGCTGATGGCGAGTCGTTGTCAACGTGCCCAACAACCAGATCCTCGCCATCGACTCCTCCAACCCCACCGTCACCATCTGGGTCAGCCGCAACGTTGCCGCCTACTACCCCAACACGCTCATCTCCGTTGTTGTCGTCGGTGACGAGGTCCTCACCATCGCCAACGCTGTCGCACCACTGTCACTGTGAGTCTCTCTCTCTCTATCTCTCTCTCACTCTCGTTCTCTTACTCTCTCGCTCTGTTATTGTGAAGATGCCACTCTGAAGTTGGAGATGGCGACGAAGCTCGAGTCGGGGCTCAACTTCAATGGTGGATGGTGACGAAGAGGAAGGGGATGAAGCCAGCTCGAATGGGAAAGGAAAACCCTAGAGAAATCGAGGTGGACAAGCAAAGAATTTGGGTGCTGGCATTGTGTCGCGGTGAGTCAATTCCCCAAAAATAAGAAACCAACCCCCTCTAGAAAAACCATTTCCAACAAAAGCGAGAAATTCGCATCACGTGATCGAAAACTAGAACTTAGTTTCTCTGAAAAATTTAGTTAATCAAATACTACAAAAGTAAGAATTTAGATTAAAAAATCATCATTTTCTATGAGAAATGTAGGCAATCAAACGCCCCAATCCAAATAATACCTAGCTAGGTCCAGTCTATTCATATTTCTTCATGAATCTCTTATATCCATTGGATATCTTGGCGCCGTCAAAAAAATATATAAGCAAGTCCTGTTGGCGTCAATAACATAAGGAATCAATTATTTTAACAAACATATATATTAAATAGTAATTTAATTTATTAAAATTTTTACAGCAATTAATATCAAAATTAAAAATTAGTTCTGTTTTAAATTCTCAATTAAATACTTACTTTTGTTTTACTCTCTATTTATCTATTTAAAAAATTAGGTAAGATATATAGCGGTAACTCTCACTGGATTCTATTCTAGCTTTGGGGGTAGAGTAGCGTCAATAGTAACTTAGTGTAACTTCACAGTAAAATAAGAGATACTTGATATAATTAAGTGACATGACTTGAAAGAATAGTTGGAGTTGTTACACATGACCATTAATTCTAGCCAAAAGAAATACTCGTAGTTTTTTTTTTATTAATGGTATCCAATTAATATAACTAGGTCTAGTCTATTCATATTTCTTCATGAATCTCTTATATTCATTGGATATCTTGGCGTCAATAACATATATAAGCAAGTCCTGTTAATTAGAAAGGAATGAGCCACACAATTAAGTTGCCATCATCAATAACCGTACGTTATACAAATTTGGTATTAAATTCAAATTATTGGATCAATTATTTTAACAAACATATATATTAAGTAGTAATTTAATTTACTAAAATTTTTACAACAATTAATATCAAAATTAAAAATTAGTTACGTTTTAAATTCTCTGTTAAATACTTACTTCTGTTTTATTCTCTATCTATCTATCTATTTAAACAATTAGGTAGGATATATAGGCTGGAACTGGATAGCAACATATCCTAGCTAAAATAAATGAATGAAAACAAAAAACCAACCATATTTGCTGACACCCACAGTTGCATGGCATATGGATAGCTAGGCAGAGTACGTACTGATGGTGCAGTTTTTGTCATACTGTCTGTCTACTGACTGTCTTAACTAACTCTAAGGTGGAAACCAACCAATTGGGAGCAAGGCTTGTATGTATGGTACATTTGGTAGGTATTCTTATTATTTTATGAAAATTTACATTATTAGTGAATATATAATACACACAAGACAATTTTTTATGGCAAATTAATCGTAGTTTGCTAAAAAATTTATCAAATAGAGGCTGTTTTAATTAAAACTAATAATAATAATTACATAAAAGGAACTACTTTTCAATTTTTTTTATTACAACATAATAATACAAAAAAGTCAAAGCAATTAGTCACAGTACTAAAAAGAAACTACTTTTTGTGTCGTATAAATTTAAGAATCTTATATGTTTTCTGAGATTGTGGATGCTTTCTTGATTTGAATGAAATATTAGACCTTATTTGACATGTATTGATATCTATGTTTGCTTTTAAAGCTGAAGTAGTTCGATTAAGAAGTAACAACGGAGGCATAAAAATGATTTATGGTCAGTATTCTTTTAAAACTACTAGTGGAATTTGCCGCCATTGTGGTCATGTTAGGAAAATTATCACAAAAAATAAATAATAACCATAAAGACGTAAGACTCAATAACCATGCACATATTGGTATCCATATTTGCTTATAAAGCCTTTTCATATGATTTCTATGATATTATCACTCTCATGTCTCAAGAATTTTTCCCAACACAAGTATTTGTAACTTCCAGTACTAACTTAGCGAGAAACCACAGCTTATTCAAATTTAGAGTTGTACCCTAAAAGTACGTATAAAAAAGAAGTAGCAACTATTCTTAAAGAAGATAATAATTAACAGCATGTACGTAAAGAAAATAAAAAAAATCAAACCAATCAGATTAGTTCCTTCATCATGAGATGCACTTGGTCAAGAAGATTGGCCCAAACACTAAACTAAAACTATGCCAATTGTCAACTGTATTCATCATCTTGTCTCTACTACTCACACATAATCACAAAATGACTATTGGTCATTTAAAACTCGAAATGACCACTTGGTCATGAAGATTAATAGTTTATGGTAGCAAATCTATCATCCATACGAGGATAAATTAACGAAAGTTGATATATTTAGACGATATTTTTAAATATATCTTCTCTAATTATCACCTATTTATAAAATTTATCTTAATTAAACAAGTTGTAGAAAGAAAATGTATATTTATACAAGACTCTTGCTATGGATGGAGGTACGTAGTGCTACCCTCCATTTTTGCTGATTGTGGGACAACAATCCCTTTTATACAAAAAAGAAATTAAGGGTGTACAACTTGATCCAAGGAATGTGCTATATATTAGATTAACAAGTATTTATTAAGGTTCAAAATTATTTCATGAAGATGGAATAGTTTGATACATGCTCTAAGTTTATTTCAGTTTGTGGTCCTATTTATGTCCATTCCATTGAAGAAGATTTAAATAAAATAAAACACTTAGCTATCTGGAGACTTAGATTTTGGGACCGTTTAAAAACAATTAAAGCTCACATAAAATATATTACACCAAAAATATAATTATCATTTAAGACCCATTAAACGGATCGTTACACAAGTAGTTGTGAAGTTATAATTTTAAATTTATATTGTCTATGATGGGTTTAGTCCTAATCAAGTAGTTGTGAAGTTGTGATGGCTTAGTCCAAATCAAGTAGTTGTGAAGTTAGAATTTTAAATATATCTTCCCTAATTATCACCTATTTATAAAATTTATCTTAATTAAACAAGTTGTAGAAAGAAAATGTATGTTTATACAAGACTCTTGCTATGGATGGGGGTACGTAATGCTACCCTCCATTTTTGCTGATTGTGGGACAACAATCCCTTTTATACAAAAAAGAAATTAAGGGTGTACAACTTGATCCAAGGAATGTGCTATATATTAGATTAACAAGTAGTTATTAAGGTTCAAAATGATTTCATGAAGATGGAATAGTTTGATACATGCTCTAAGTTTATTTCAGTTTGTGGTCATATTTATGGCCATTCCATTGAAGAAGATTTAAATAAAATAAAATACTTAGCTATCTGGAGACTGAGATTTTCGGGCTATTTAAAAACAATTAAAGTTCACATAAAATATATTACACCAAAAATATAATTACCATTTAAGACCCATTAAACGAGTCGTTACACAAGTAGTTGTGAAGTTATAATTTTAAATTTATATTGTCTATGATGGGTTTAGTCCTAATCAAGTAGTTGTGAAGTTGTGATGGTTTAGTCCAAATCAAGTAGTTGTGAAGTTAGAATTTTAAATATATCTTCCCTAATTATCACCTATTTATAAAATTTATCTTAATTAAACAAGTTGTAGAAAGAAAATGTATGTTTATACAAGACTCTTGCTATGGATGGGGGTACGTAATGCTACCCTCCATTTTTGCTGATTGTGGGACAACAATCCCCTTTTATACAAAAAAGAAATTAAGGGTGTACAACTTGATACAAGGAATCTGCTATATATTAGATTAACAAGTAGTTATTAAGGTTCAAAATGATTTCATGAAGATGGAATAGTTTGATACATGCTCTAAGTTTATTTCAGTTTGTGGTCCTATTTATGGCCATTCCATTGAAGGAGATTTAAATAAAATAAAACACTTAGCTGCTGGAGACTTAGATTCTGGGGCGTTTAAGAAGTCAAGGTCTCTTTTGTTTAATTCCTCTGGTAATTAATAGAAATCAAGATCGATTCTGGGGCGTTTAAGAAGTCAAGGTCTCTTTTGTTTAATTCCTCTGGTAATTAATAGAAATCAAGATCTTTTAATGTTGGGTGATATGATGAGGCCAAATGCCTTACATGTGCTTTATATTTTCATATTTTTTTTTATAATGGGCCCATTTGTAATTATTCTTCTTTTAGCTGAAAGAGAGTTAAATTAAACAAATGACATAACTTGTCGATGAGGAGAACCTTTCACTAAAATTTCCGTTTCTTTTTATTTGTGGGGGTCCTATATATATATATATATATATCTTATCCATTCGCTTTCTTATCATTAATAACCTAACCAAGTCTTGTTGGAAAGGTTTTGTCTTTATTTATTTTTGATAAGACTTGTTGGAAAGTTTTTAAGTTTTAACCACGTATAAGTTGCCATTAGTAGCTATAAATTTGCCATTAATAAAGCTATTATTTTTTTTCTTCGCAATAAATTGTCATTTTGGTCATTAAGAATACCTCAAATTTCATTCAGTTCTTGATTTTTTTCTTTTTGAATCAATCTGATCAATCATTGATTGTTTTGATTTGAGTTTAATTTAGTCCTCTTTAGATGTCCAATTTAGTCCTTGGAATGATTAAATTACATATCTCAATCATAATATTTAAAATTTAATTCATAAAAAACCCTTTATAATTAACCTAAACTAATATTTGAGGTTTTTTTTTATCTAGTAATATATTTGAGATATTTTTATATGGACAACTAAAAAATTGATAACTTTTTTTTTTCTTACATGATTTTAGTTTTAAAGACAGAATTTAAAAACTATATGATTGCATGTATACATAGCAATAGCTGCATGCAATTTTTGAAAGGAAAATTAATGTTCTCTTTTTTGTCACTTATTTACAAATCAATTACTTCTCTTTGCCAACACTTGCATCAAGTTAAATCTAATCTATACGGAGGATGATAACACGTGTCATCTCTTTTCATGTGGGTCTTAGATGATAATTACATTTTGGTGTAGAGCATTTTATGTGGGCCTTAATTGTTAGATGCAATTAAATAAAAAAAATAATATTTTTGGTTAAAATTTAATTGAAAGTAAATTAATATGTGTGTGTGTGTGTAATATTTAAGGCACAAAATGTGTTATGAAGTAGGCTTGGACCAAAGGTTTGTAGCCCCAAAGGAAGTGATGGGTTGAATAATTCCTTGGGCCTAGCATGGGATGGGCTTTTGAGTGGGCTTGGGCCATAAGTAAAAGTGGGTCTTGGCATAAATTATATATGCATATTAGATTATGTGTGTAAAATTGGTGATTAAAGAAAAAGGGATAAGAAAATGTAAATAAAGGCAAAAGACTAAAAGGGGCTTAATAAAGTAATGATGTGTGTGTGAGTGTAAGGGGCAAATGTGGAAAAGGGGAGTGAAGTTGGTGGGTTTGGTGGCTAGCGAGAATGCAAGCCATGCCCTCTTGCTTCTTCTCCAATCTTTATTCTCCTTCTCTCTCTCTTCCCTTGGTTCTCTTGGCAATTTCATTCTTCTTCGTCTTCTTCTTTTCTTCTTCTTCCATTTGATTCTTATCTTATGCATGCTTTTATAGGTCTATCTTATCTTTATTCCCTTTGTTATATTTATACTTTCTGAGCCTTGTGGTTCGCTTGTTGTTTGTTGTCATTCCAGGTAAGGGAAAATCTATAGCAGAAGGGGAGTCTAATGGGGCTCAAAGTTGAGTTCAGTCGTGTACAGAGATCTCCCCCGACCTAAAGATTTTTGGGACTTGTGTGGAGGGCCAGGGTCGAAGGTTATTTCTTTTGTATGTTTTTTGGCCCTTTGTTTATTTTGAGAAGTGTATGGCTTTTAAAACCTTAAGAAATGTTATAAGAAAGATTATCACTCCTATTAGAAGTGAACCCGTTTATAATATGAAGTCTTTGGTTATGCTTGCTTCTGTATTCCATTTTGGAAGGACTCTTTTTGGGATGTCCTATGCTAGTGGGTATATTTAGAGGAGGGCCCTGGCAGTTTGGTATCAGAGAAAAGGTTGGGATGAGAGTGGAGTCCCTATACACATAGGCGAGTCGGATAGAGTTAGGACTTAGTTAATAGTCCAAGGGAAATAAATATCTATATGGTTTTCTAAAATAAGATGATTTGTTTGTGCAAGAATAAGTGGACGTCGAGGTAGACCACCTACCCGGGCTTGAGGTAATAGGGTTATTCCTGTTTGTACTCCTGCTTCGCCACCAGACCTCTTACTCTGGGGGAGTCCACCTCGGAGTGGCGCTAGGAGATGATCGAGTTGAGAAGTGCAGTGATAGGCATGATGAGGCAATTCAAGGCCTTTATTGCTAACCAAAGAGGGCAAGGGCAGGCGCCATAGGAGGCTAAAGGTGAACCAACCCAAAACGAAGACAACATGGGGTAGACTTCAAACATGGTGACTTAAGGAGTGGAAGTTCAGAAGGTAGAGGGTGGTGTGGGGAGTCAATTGCTGAAAATTTTTATGGCTCTCCAACCCCTAGATGACATGGCTCTCAATGTCTTTTCCCACAATTCTTGCACCATGGGGCCTCTGCTGCATTCTTTACAGAATTCTCCCCCCACTTCCTCTTCTTATCATTTCGGTGCCCTTAAGATGACCTACCCCTTGGTAAACCGACTGTACTACTCTTAACTCGCTTCTTTCCCTTTCAAGGGTATAAGCTTTCTAAACCATTATGCCATAATCTAAAAATCTAATGCCACCCATTGCATATTTGATCTCCATATTCAAACCTCTATGAAATTTCACTGCTTTCTCCTCCTCGATAGACACCAAATCAGGAGCAAATCTGGCTAAGGAAAGGAACTCTGCCTCATACAACGCCATTGACTTTTCCCCTTGCATCAATTCAATAAATTTGCAGGTCTTCTACTCACGGACCCACACTCGAAAAAAGTTCTCATTGAATAGCTCCTGAAATTCCTTCCATGTTGGTTGCCAGGCAACAAATCTTTGTTTGGTGGTCGCCCACCATCTCTCAACATCTTCCCTCAAAAGAAACATAGCCAATCTGACTCTCCGGTCATCATTGCACTCTATAGCCATTAGGTGCTTCTCAATAGACTCCATCAAATTTTATGCCACCAATGGATCAGGACGCAAGAATGAGTGGACGTCGAGGTAGACCACCCACCCGGGCCTGAGGAAATAGGGTTATTCCTGTCCCTACTCCGGCTCCGCCAATGGATCAATTGCCCTTGGAGAATTATGGCTACACTATCGGGACGACATCCCAATCCTATGCACGTATATCAATATGCCAATAATATCGTACCATGCAAATATCATGACTTTCTATGCAATATGACAAAAAGAATCATATCTTTCATAAATATCATGCATATATAAGAAATCATATCTTTTATAAATATCATGCATAATAAATAATCATATCATATAGGATAGGATAATTCACCTTTAGAGATAAACTCGAATTTCCTCAAAATGGGCACATCGCCTCGATATGCGTGTCCGACCTCGATTTTCGTGCCAACCCTCAAAAGTTGCACCAATCACTTTTTCTCAAGCACATCAATCCTAAAAAGAATATTTAATCACTAAATATCTCCATATTCCAATTTCTTCCATTTTTCCTTCATTTGTTTTCCATTTTCCTTTCTAAAAATTTGAATAAATACCTCTTTAACTATTTCCTCAAATCTTTTTCCAAAAATTCATAATATCCTATGAACTTTAAAGGAAAATTTCTGAACTTACCTGATGCTGCATTTTCACCCAAAACGAGGTTGTTTGGTGGAAAACCGAGACATAAGGAAGGCTAAATCCAAATTTTTTTGCATAGAACTCATAAGCTTGGTTTTAAAGGAATTTAGCAATTTTTTTCTAGAATTTTTGGAGCTCGGACACGGCTTCATGCGCCCCTAAAAGTTGGCTCACGCGTGCCCACTCAGGGAGCCCAGTTGGCGCGTGTCCCATACACGTCGGTCGTATTTAACCTTTAGCATGCGACCTACCTGGTTTTTTGGCCATTTCTCCATTATCCAAACTCTGATTGACCTCCTGTTTGAACCTACACCTTCCTATCTTTTCCCTCTATAGGATTATAACTTAAAATCCCTCAAACCGAGCCATTTTCAAACTTCTCAAGCTCATTTTTCTGACGAGGCTTCGGATCTCACTCATCTCTCAACCAAAATGGCTCAAAATTTCCAGAATTACTCATCTGGACATGGGAAACAAAATCCCCTTATCTAATTCTCCCAATTTATTCACAAACTCACGGATTTACAAAATTAATTTTTTCAAAGCATATGGCCACTTCTATTTATAGGCGACCTTGAGCTTCCAAATGCTCAAGGCTGCTTAAACTGACCCCCTGAGGCTTCTACCGCCCTTGGATCAATCCAATTTCATCTAAATCTAACTGCAATGATGACTTTTGAAGCTTTCAAAATCCGACCAAGAACTTAGTCGAAAATCTTCCAAATCCGACCACCTTATGCCCGATTGTTGGCCCAGACCCAACCTTGATGCATCCCTGACCCATTTGCTCCAGTTCCCAATGGTTGGCAGGCACTGGTCGATGACTTGCAACTGTTGGTCGTCCATGGCAGGTTGTTTCCAGTTTCATCTTTGCTAAATTACACTTTTACCCCTACCTAATTTTGTCTCTTATACTTTGGCCTATTTTCAAAAAGCCCATGAACTTTCCATAATTTCAATCATGACCCTCAAGTCCTAAAAACTTCCATTCTTTCTCGGAGGATTCCAAAAAATCATTGTCTCGACCTTCCTCTAGCAAATTCGAAAAACTACACTTAGGCCTAAATCTTTGATTTGACCCTAAAACCTTTCGTTTCTTCCTGAAACTACTCAAGGGTTGTTCTCCATTCCAAATATGAACCCCCTCAAGATTTCATTGACTTTTCGAAAGTCCCCTACGATAATTCGATTTTACAGCCTAAATGACAACTGTATTTTAGCTATACCGAAAACAGTTCCCGATCCAATTTCTTTTGATGCCATAAATCATGCCTCAAAATAATCATCAATGCCATATCATTTTCCTTTGGCATCTCGACTTTAAGGCACTCCTTGCGATCTATTCGATCATCCATACGGTAATAAATTACCCTTATACCCTCTATTTATTTGAAAATTCCTTTTCTTTTTCCCAAGATAATTTACTCTTAAGTCCTTTAGAATTTTTCAGGTATTACAGGAAGCGTCACAAGGCCAATGTTTGTAACCAGCCTCAGCAGCATAGAGGTCAGAGATTTGGGGGTTAGGGCCAGAGGCCAGGGTAGAGACCAGTAGCACCTCAGGTTCAAGGGACAGCCCCACCTTTGGTGTTACCTCCGGCGTAGCACTCTCCAGGAACTAACCGACCCCATGTTCAGGGACGGATGTTTGCTTTGAATCAAGCTAAAGCCGAGAAGGGAAATGACACCATCCAAGGTATTCTCACTTTGTCTGAAGTTGATGTGCGTGCTTTACTCGATACAGGGTCTACTCATTCTTTTATTGCACCTTGGGTTGTATGCCATGTATTGGTTCTAAAAGTATCATTGCCATATTATTTGATTGTGGCCACGCTCAAGAATACAAACTTGGTAGGTAATGAGATTTGTAGAGATTGTAGGATTAAGGTGCATGATAGGGAACTTTCAAGTGATCTAGTGGTGTTAGAGATAAAGGACTTCGACCTTATATTGGGCATGAATTGGCTATCCAAACATCATGCTAAGGTTGATTGTTATGGGAAGATGATTCATTTCGAGTTACCCTAGCAAACAACCATTGTGTATAGGGGCATCAAGCCAATGAGTGTAACTCCCATGATTTTAGTAATGAAGGCAAATAAGTTGATGCGTCACGGTTGTGAGGCATACTTGGCCTTTGTGATGACAGGCAAGGAGAATAAGATGGAACTATTAGAAGTTCCAGTGGTTCGGGATTTTCTTGATGTGTTTTCGGAGGAGTTACTGGCAAAGAGAATAAGAGAGGTTAACTTCACCATTGATTTGGTATCGAGGACGCAATCTATTTCTAAGGTACCTGACAGGATGGTCCCGAATGAACTGAATGAGCTAAAATTGTAATTTTAAGAGTTAACTGAGAAGTGATTCATCCACCCAAGTGCCTCGCCTTGGGGTGCTCTGGTGTTGTTTGTGAGGAAGAAGGATGGATTTATGAGATTATACATCGACTATAGGTAGTTGAATCAAGTGACATTGAAGGATAAGTACCCTCTCCCACGTGTTGACGACTTACTAGATCAGCTATAGGGAGCCTCAGTATTTTCAAAGGTAGATTTGAAGTCAGGGTATCACCAAGTGAGGGTCAGGGAAGAGGATGTGCAGAAGACAGCTTTTCGCACCCCGCATGGACATTATGAGTTTGTAGTGATGCCATTCGGGTTGATGAACGCCCCTACAGTTTTTATGGATTTGATGAATGGGGTTTTTAGCTAGTACTTAGATAGTTTCATCATTGTGTTTATCGATGATACAACGATATACTCGCCAAGTCTAGAGGAGCATGAGGCTCATCTTCGAATAGCCTTGCAAAAGCTTAGAGAGAAGCAGTGATATACGAGCTAAGCAAGTGTGATTTTTGGTGGAGGCAAGTTGGTTTTCTTAGGCATGTGGTGCCCAAGAGGGGATTTTAGTGGATCCAGAGAAGGTGAGAGCAGTAGTGGATTGGCTGAGGCCAACTTTGGTGACTGGAATTAGGAGTTTATTGGGGTTGGCGAGTTACTACCGAAGATTCATTGAAAGCATTGCTCGCTTATTGATGAGTGCATAATTTCATATATTTATTTCCCTTATATATGGTCTTTCAGGTGATATTTATGCCTTATTATGCTAATTTATGCTTATTTTTATGGTTAAGGCAATTTTGGATATGTTAGAATAAATTGGGCTTTTATTTAGAAAATTTTAGCTTTTTAATATTTTGATCTTTTGGGCTTCTTTTAGATTTTTGACCATGTTAGAGTTCAAGAAAATGAATAAGGTCTTCAGAGATTTTGTAGAGGACTTCTTGGTCTTTCCAGAATGGTATTATTTGTCCAAATCCGAGTTCGTTTAGGCCTCCAAACATTACTTCAACATTAGGACTGAAAAGCTAAGCCAAGTCCTAATCGGACAAGCACTACTATTTCTCGATGAGAAGGGAATATAGCTAGCAAGCACTACTATTTTTAGTGGTGATAGTATAATACAAAAATCTAAACAATTGGTTTTAGGGACTATTATATATGCAAAAGGTAAACAAATAATCGCCGGTTAGATTAGATAACTCAAGATTCACATAGATTTTGTCCCCACTTTTTTGGCTACTTTTTATGTATGTTAACAAAAAGTCAAACATGAGTTTGACCCCTTAGATTATATTCAACACATTTGTCCATAAAATATTGTGTCACGAGGAAAGAGATGACACGTGTTATCTTCCGTATAGACCAGATTTAACTTGATGCAAGTGTCGGCAAAGAGAAGTAATTGATTTGTAAATAAGTGACAAAAAAGGAGAACATTAAATTTCCTTTTCAAAAATTGCATGCAGCTATTGCTATGTATACATGCAATCATATAGTCTTTAAATTCTGTCTTTAAAACTACAATCATGTAAGAAAAAAAAAGGTTATCAATATTTTAGTTGTCCTTATAAAAATATATATCTCAAATATATTACTAGATAAGAAAAACCTCAAATATTAGTTTAGGTTAATTATAAAGGGTTTTTTATGAATTAAATTTTAAATATTATGATTGAGATATGCAATTTAATCATTCCAAGGACAATATTGGACATCTAAAGAGGACTAAATTAAACTCAAATCAAAACAATCAATGATTGATCCAATTGATTCAAAAAAAAAAAAAAAAATCAAGAACTAAATGAAATTTGAGGTATTTTTAAAGACCAAAATCATAATTTATTGTGAAGAAAAAAAATCTTGCATGACCAACACAAACAAATAAGGCGAAAGCGGGTCTCCCTACCTCAGGCCCCTACCTCCCTGAAAAACACATGCAGTTGGCCATTAATCTTAACTGAGAAGCGAGGGGTGGTGACACAAGCACGAATCCAGCCAAAGAATTTAGGCGGGAAGTTCATCAACAGAAGGATAGCTAATAGGAAATCCCATTCAATCGAGTCATAAGTCGATGTTAGGTCAACTTTCATAACCCATTTCGATTGACCCTTATGGAGATGGTACTGATGCACTAGCTCCTATGCTAGTAAGACATTGTTTCCTATTGATCGGCTTGGCACAAAAGCTGCTTGGGACTCATAGACTAAGTCTGGAAGCACTATCTTCAACCTATTTGCCAAGATCTTTGAAATGATTTTATAGACAACATTACAACACGAGATTGGCCTGAACTGAGACAGGGACTCCAAATGGAGAACCTTGGGGACTAGACTAATCACGGTGGCATTGACCTCTCCTAATAAATGCCCGTACTAAAAAAATTCCTAACAACCTCTACAAGATTAGATCCCACCACATCCCAGGCTTTCCTAAAGAACTTGACCATGAAACCATCTAGCCTCGGAGCTCTACCATCTCCCATACTGAATAAGACTAGCCTTATCTCTTCTAGAGTCATGGGAGCCGTGAGGCCCTGCCAACTATCACCAGCCACCTGATTGACCACATATGGGGCTATTTCACTCAAATGGATACCCGACACTCGAGTACTACTCCCCAAAAAATTATGGAAATAGTTAACTAGAGTCCCGACCACCTCCTCATTTGATTCCATTGTGGTACCATCTTCCCTCTGCAGACTTAAAATCTTCCCGTGACTACGACGGGTCACCATAGAATCTTCCCGTGATTCCCTCTACTGACCACCGCACTCGAGCTCTCACCCTAAGGAAATCTGACTCTTAGGATAAGGCAACCAATAAATTTTCACTTAGTTCAGACTCTCTCTGCCTAAGATCAGAATCGCTAGGGTTATCAATGAGGCTCTGCTGAACCTGGTATAGCCTGTCCCTAAGATAAATGACTTTCTTGTATTATTAAGGGTTGGTTGATTGATATTAGAGATTTCGCTAGGGTTATCAATGAGGCTTTACTTCAATCTACTCCAATACTCTTCAATGGAGACAAGCTTGCATTAAGCCAGCTAGAGCCCACATCTGTCTTTGTAATTATGATTGCCATGGATGATAGTTGATACCACTAAGTTAGTAAGAAACTGCAACATTATATTATGTTCCCCCCTCTCTTTAATAAGACTATAATCTGTTATTTATTGCGTATTTAGGTGGAAATTTATGGCAACACACATGCTACAAGAAAGTGCAGGACTATAAAGTCTATCTTTTTGTGTTGTATAAATTTAAGAATCTTGTATGTTTTTTGAGATTGTGGATGCTTTCTAATTTTGAATAAAATATTAGACATTATATTTGGCACATATTGGTATCTATGAACTTGAACAAATGAACTTAGAAATTATGGAAAAACACTATTAGTATAGAAAAAAAACCTATCTTTCATGAAAAGTGATCTGAACTTCCTTGATGCTGTAAAGAGAATGAATCAAATAGTATTACAGATGAGCTCAAAGGATGAACTGAGAATAGGACCACAAAAGCCTAATGTCCATAGAGAAAATGATCCGAATTAAAATAATTTAAGAATATGTGTGAGATGTCTTGAGCATTATCATAAAATAAACTATGATTAATTGAGACAAATTAAGATGGCTTAAGCATATATTAATAATATATTTCTTGATTTCGTTATTATAATTGTTGGTTTTGCTCAAATTTAGAGTAAGGATGGATGAGCAAACATGAAGTTGATTTAGCTGATAAGGGTTGAAGCACTTTGTTTATAAGGCCTAAGTTTGAATTACATTGCAAGCTGTCTCTCCTTTATAAATAGAACTGTAAATTCTCACTAAGACCAGCTTATGATATTTATTTTCTCTTTATAATTTTTGGTCACGTAAACTACTAGATATTCAATGATTTGTCTTATTTAGTTTAAATAAATCTTGTTTTTCTATACAGTGAAGTGGCATTGGAGGTGTCCCACTTAATATCCAATCTTATTTATTTACTTATTTTGTCTATTGGAGGTGACAGAACTGAAATCTATCCCTTCCATAATCTTATTTTAATGTTATAGTTGGTTGGTCTCCTTTCATCATGCATTTAAGAAATTTTCCAAAATATGTTTTTTTCTAATTTTTTTTGTTTGTTTATCTTTGCTTATGTGTGGTTAGTTTTTATTGTTGTGATAATTTTTCAAACAAGCAGCAAATTTATGCCTCGATCGGTTGCTACTTCCTAATTGAAATCCTTCGTTGTAAAATGAAACGTAGGCACACAAGTATGTGATAAATTTTATCTTATGCTCAAAACAAGAAAGTATCTACATACTTAAAAAGCATAAAAGATTCTTGAATTTATACTAACCGCAAAAGTCAGTAGGATGTGTTGCACTAATTAAATTTCTACTCAAACACTCAATAGATACCAACTATATATAGTGTTATTGTAGCCAATATTATAGTCTAGCAATTTCTAATTAACTTGCTGGTGTAGATGATCATCCATGGAATCTAATATCGTGAGATCTCTCTCCTTGCCTTCTTTAACCAATAATTAAAGCTAGAGATTTTAGCTAATTAATAATATAGGATAATGATGATTCAGACATGAGATCGACTACCTCAACCCTTTTAAAAGAAGATCCTTAGGCCATTTGTGGTGTGCCTGTGCGTGCTAGTGTATCTCCATCCTTAGGCCAATTGAGTGTCTATGAGCAAAGTATAAAAATGTTTTGTCCTTATAAAAATATCTCAAATATATTACTAGATAAAAAAAACCCTCAAATATTAGTTTAGGTTAATTATAAAGGGTTTTTTATGAATTAAATTTTAAATATTATGATTGAGATATGCAATTTAATCATTCCAAGGACAATATTGGACATCTAAAGAGGACTAAGTTAAACTCAAATCAAAACAATCAATGATTGATCCGATTGATTCAAAAAAAAAATAAAAAAATCAAGAACTGAATGAAATTTGAGATATTTTTAAAGACCAAAATCATAATTTATTGTGAAGAAAAAAAAACAATAACTTCATTAATTAATAATATTATAATGGCACACATGGCAAATATATAGCCATTGATGGCAACTTATATGTGGTCGAAAGTTAAAAACTTCCGAACAAGTCTTATAAAAAATAAATAAAGACAAAACCTTCCTAACAAGACTTGGTTAGGTTATTAATGATAAGAAAACGAATGGATAAGATATATATATATATATATATATATAGGACCACAAATAAAAAGAAATAGAAATTTTAGTGTAAGGTTCTCCTCTTCATCGACAAGTTATGTCATTTATTTAATTTAACTCTCTTTCAGCAAAAAGAGACCATAGGACTATAAATTGATTTGACTATTTAGAGTTTTGGATAAGTTTTGCTTATACATCGATCTAGATGGCTAATAGTGAATTATTAGTGAGTTCAAGTTCTAGTGAGCAATTATTAGATGGCTATATTTTTGTAATTCTTAAATATATATATAGCAACACATGCTATAAGAAAGTACAAGATTATAAAGGTCTATATTTTTGTCTTGTATAAATTTAAGAATTTTGTAAGTTTTCTGAGATTGTGGATGCTTTCTTATTTTAAATAAAATATATTAGACTTTATTTGTCACATATTTGTGTTGATGTTTGCTAAAAGCTAAAGTAGTTGAATTAGGAATTAGCAACTGAGGCATAAAAATAATTTTATGGTCTCTTAAATTAGAATTGGAATCCTATAAAATAAATACGATAAGAGAAGACAATCTAACTGAAATATTACAATATATTAATATTATCCATTACCACTAGTTATATAAAACCATAATATCTGCTAGTTTCCCTGGAATTGGAAGTAATATTTTTCTATAAAAGAAGGATAATTACAAATGGGACCATTATAAAAAGAATATAAAAATATAAAGCACATGTAAGGCATTTGGCCTCATCATATCACCCAACATTAAAAGATCTTGATTTCTATTAATTACCAGAGGAATTAAACAAAGGAGACCTTGACTTCTTAAACGGCCCCAGAATCTAAGTCTCCAGATAGCAGCTAAGTGTTTTATTTTATTTAAATCTCCTTCAATGGAATGGCCATAAATAGGACCACAAACTGAAATAAACTTAGAGCATGTATCAAACTATTCCATCTTCGTGAAATCATTTGAACCTTAAAAAGTACTTGTTAATCTAATATATAGCACATTCCTTGGATCAAGTTGTACACCCTTAATTTCTTTTTTGTATAAAAGGGATTGTTATCCCACAATCACCAAAAATGGAGGGTAGCACTACGTACCCCCATCCATAGCAAGAGTCTTGTATAAACATACATTTTCTTTCTATAACTTGTTTAATTAAGATAAATTTTATAAATAGGTGATAATTAGGGAAGATATATTTAAAATTCTAACTTCACAACTACTTGATTTGGACTAAACCCATCACTACTTCACAACTACTTGATTAGGACTTATAAACCCATCACAGACAATATAAATTTAAAATTATAACTTCACAATTACTTTGATTAAGACTAAACCCATCACAACTTCACAACTACTTGATTAGGACTAAACCCATCATAGGCAATATAAATTTAAAATTATAACTTCACAACTACTTGTATAACGACCCATTTAATGGATCTTAGATAATAATTATATTTTTGGTGTAGTGTATTTTATGTGAGCCTTAATTATTAGATGTCAAGAATAATCTATGAGTGATTAAGAGATTAAAAGGTGCAAATTGTTTTCTTATGGTTAACAGGAAATTAATTTAAAATAATATTTTTAGGAAAAATTTTGCTTGAAAATAAATTATTGTGAGTGTGTAAAATAAAGTATAAATGGTGATATTAAGTGGGCTTGGGCCATGTGTTTAAGGCCGATAAAAGTGGTGGGTTTAGAAAAATCTCATAGGTCTAAAATAAAGCATTGAGATTCACTTGGTCATACTTTCTCGTTCATCAGACTCTCTCGGTCATCGAGACTTTCAGAGCACGTTGGTGACGAGACTCTCTGCGCACATTGGTGACGAGACTTTCAACGCATGTTGGTAACGAGACTCTTAGCGCACATTGGTGATAAGACTCTCAAAACACTCACAAGGTCTGAACGAGACTCCCGTGATCAACCACGCACACCAATTGTACTCTCTCACGAAAAAAAATAGATTATTATATTTTGCCAACAATAATTGGCATCGTCTATGGGAAGAAGGACAAGAAGTCAACTTATGATAGTCTTGATGACCGAGAGACTTGTAAGACAAATGCACAATTAGGGGCACGGGTGGGTGTCCCCACGCAAATCCTCCGATGCCTAAGTCAGTTCTTGAGAGCAAGAGTGCGAGAATGAACTAAGAGTGCCCAAGTGAGTGTACCTGAGGTAGGAGGTATGGCCTCCTAATTATAGATGAGGGAAAGGGGGACACGTGGCGGCCATCCCAAGAGTCTTATGGCCCATCTCGAGAGTCTTGCAGATGTGATGGTATATCTGAGAGATGAGATATGAGTGAGTGACACCCACTCAGTCATTTGACCGAGTGGCCTGGCTCCTACACTCTCGTCACCTTTTGGACTCTCGACGCATTTTAGACTCTCAACGCATTTTGGACTCCGACACCTTTTGGACTCTCAACACATTTTGGTGTCTTGGGGCCATGAGGTTCCTTCTCACTCAGTCATATGACTAAGTGAGTCTTCACTTGCTCGATCTTTATTTGTTCCCATGTCTTAATGTTAACAATGCAGGTGCATCAACTGCAAGCCCAATTTCCACCTTGATTTACGTCGTATCTCTAAAAAATCAAAACATAAAAGTTGTAGATAATTCTCTTAGATTTTTATAGAATTTTGAATCACCTCAATCGAATCTCATATGAGAGAGTTATACCTAAAAAAACCAAAATAATGCCACTCCCACTCGGTCATAACCAAGTGAGTCTGAGTCCTCCCTACTTGGTCTCGGCTGATTTCAATCTTGATATGGCCAGTATCTCTTAAAACTCAAAATATGAAAGTTGTAGATAATTCTCTTGTCTTTCCATAGTATCAAGGCCCGCTCCTGAATTTTTCCACTAGCACAAGAAGTTCGAGATAAGGTCCATTCAAGATGGATACAAATATTCAAAATTTTCAAGAAATTTCTTTTTTGGATTTGCTCATCAATAATATGAGCCAGAATTAATTACATGACATTCATTACATCAACATCAGAGGCATATCGCCCATACATTTTAAAAAAAAAAGGGCACTATGGCTTTAAAAAAAAATACAATAAACCCTCTATTTCTTGCCCTCAACATACACCCACGAATCTTTGAGGTCGGGACATCTGTGTACACATCTAATTTGAATACGCCCCACAAATATCTATCTTCTATTATCTAGAATGACAAAAGAAACAACGTGAGCCATAAGACTAAGCAAATATATAGCAAAGGAAGAATCCATAGCACGATACATGAAAGCATGAATAACTTAGAATCAAATAAAATCTTTACCCGACATCTATACCCCTTGGGTTCATGCCTTCTAGACTAGACATTAACATCCTCAAATAAAACACTTGCTTATGGTTGGTTTTTTGTTTTCATTCATTTATTTTAGATAGGATGCATGTTGCTACCCAGTTCCAGCCTATACATCCTACCTAATTATTTAAATTGATAGATACGAGTAAAACAAAAGTAAGTATTTAACAGAGAATTTAAAACAGAACTAATTTTTAATTTTGATTTAATTGTTGTAAAAATTTTAATAAATTAAATTACTACTTAATATATATGTTTGTTAAAATAATTGATTCCTTAATTTGAATTTATTCCCAAATTTGTATAACGTACGGTTATTGATGATGGCAACTTAATTGTGTGGCTCATTCCTTTCTAATTAACAGGACTTGCTTATATATGTTATTGACGCCAAGATATCCAATGAATATAAGAGATTCATGAAGAAATATGAATAGACTAGATCTAGTTATATTAATTGGATACCATTAATAAAAAAAAAAAAAAACTACGAGTATTTCTTCTAGCTAGAATTAATGGTCATGTGTAACAACACCAACTATTCTTTCAAGTCATGTCACTTAATTATATCAAGTATCTCTTATTTTATTGTGAAGTTACACTAAGGGCGTGTTTGATTACATTATCTAAAATTTAATTTTAGGTAATATTGTCTAAAAAATAAAAACCATCTCACCCCCTTGGAAAATGAATTTCATGGAAAAAAACTTTAAATGCTTGTACCTTATACATTTTTTCATAAAAAAATTAAGAGTGTTTAATTATTTTTCATAAAAAATGTATAATGATTATATATTTTTTATGATAAATATGTACAATCAAATACACTCTTATATTAATAGTGAAAAACTCTCCCACAAGTCAATAATTTTTACACAGATTAATTAAATATAAAATAAAATAACAAATTTACGTGTCAAAATAAAATTTTCAAATACTTTATCAACTGTTAGCACACTTATCGAATAGCTTAATCCAATATATATATATATATATATATATAAATGCCAGTACATTTTCATCAATAGCTAGAAAAATCTATATAATAAGACAGCATTGTTTTTGAAAATATGTAGAGACAAACTGTCTTTGTGTGGCTAAGATTCACGATTGAGATAATTGAACGGATGAGATTAACGTCTCCACCCCCCCCGCGTGGCCGCCCGCCCAAAACAATCACATCACGCGTCTCTCTCTGTCTGTTTTGCTCTCTGCGTCACTCTCTCCCTCTCTGTTTCCCACCCGCCCCTGCCTCACTCTCTCCCTCTCTCTTTCCCCGCGGCCCTCTCTTCCCCTCTGTCTCCCTCTCTCTTTCTCTCTCTCACCCGCGACTCTCTCTCACTGCATCATCCCCGCCCTTCTCCCTTTCTCTTTCTCTCTCTCACCCGCGCCGCCCCTGGCCAGCGGCCATCGTCGCCGCCCCTCGCCCGCGGCCATTGTCGCGTCTCTCTCCCTCTCTCGCCCTGCATCGCCGCCATCGTCGCTGCCCCTCGCGCCCGCCATCGCCGCCCCTACACCTCGCCTGGCCAGCGGCCATCGTCGCCACCCCTCGCCCGCAGCCATCGTCGCGTCTCTCTCCCTCTCTCGCCCTGCATCGCCGCCATCGTCGCTGCCCCTCGCCTGCCATCGCCGCCCCTTCACCTCGCCCGCCATCGCCGCCCCTGCACCTCGCCCGCCATCGCCGCCGCCATCGTCGCTGCCCCTGCATCGTGCCTTCTCTCTCCGCCCCTGCATCGTCGCCGCCCCTCGCCGCGCCCCCCTGCATCGTCGCCGCCCCTTCCTAGGTCCTCTCTCTCTCTCTATATATATATATATAATATACATACATATATATATTTGTAAACGTGTAAACGTGTGTGTATTTTGTAAACGTCGCTGTGTATTTTGTAAACGTGTGTGTATTTACAGGATGTGTATACATAAACGTGTAAACGTCGCTGTGTATTTTGTAAACGTCGCCCGCCATCAAATACGTGTGTGTATTTACAGGATGTGTTCATTTCTGTGTGTGTATTTAGTTCATTTCTGTGTGTGTATTTGATTATATATAGTTTAGTTCATTTGTTTAGTTCATTGTTTATATATACACTGCTACTTTAAGCAACACATAATCCTCCATTCTCGGATATCTCAATTGTAATGCCAACATTCAACTTAATTTAAGAGTTAACTATTAAAAATATATTAATTTTTTAAAATTTATCAACTTTACTACTACGTACGTGATTACAGTTTGACAAATTGATTATAATAAAATTTATCAATTTTATTGTAACTAAACATGTGTTTATGTTTATTGTTATTCATTTCTGTTTATTTGTTTAGTTCAATGTTTATAATTATTCATTTAGTTTAATTATTCATTTAGTTTATTTAATTGTTCATTTAGTTTAGTTTAATGTATATGTTTATTGTTATTCATTTCTGTTTATTTGTTTAGTTCATTCATTTCTGTTATTCATTTATGTTTAGTTTAATGTATATAGTTTAGTTCAATGTTTAATTATTCTTTTTTGTTTATTTGTTTAGATCATTTATAGTTATTCATTTATTAGTTCAATGTTTATTTATTTGTTTATAATTATTCATTTAGTTTACTGTTATTCATTTAGTTTATTTAATTGTTCAATGTTTAGTTCAATGTATTTAATTTAAATTTAGTTTAGTTTAGTTTATGTTTATGTGTATTTGATTATTTGGTGTTTGGTTAATTTATTGATTATTTATGTGTATAATTTAGTGTTTGGTTATTTGGTTTTTTAGTGTTTAGTTTAATTATTCATTTAGTTTAGTTTACTATTCAAATTGTTACTTAGTTATTGTTCAAATTGTTAATGTATTTAATTTCAAATTTAGTTTAGTTTAGTTTAGTTTAATGTTTATGTTTGGTTATTTGGTTTTTTAGTTTAGTTTATATTTAATTCAAATTGTTAATTTAAACTTAGTGTTTGGTTATTTGGTTTTTTAGTGTATTATATAGATAGAAATGTTTTGGTGTTAAAGTAATAGATGTGTGTGTGTTAATGTAATTTAGATGTAATAGATGTAAATTTAGTGTAAATTTATTTAGTGTTAATTTAATTTAATTTAGTGTATACAAATATGTGTGTTAATTTCATTATTTCTATCCTAATAAGGTCAATCTTACAATATGTAGTGTATCACAGCATATTATAATCCTTTTACTGTTCATTGTGTATTTGAAGGTGTAGTGTAAATTACAATATTTTTAAGGTCAATCTTACAATATTTTGAAGGTCAAAATTCATGACCAAGTAATGAATTTACATTATTGAGTGTTACATTATTGGTTTTTTAGTGTATTAGTTTAGGTTGCTTATGTGAATTTAGTTTTGTGTAAGTTAATTTAGTGTTAATTTAATTTAGTTTAGTTTACATAAGTTAATTGCTTATGTAAGTTAATTTAGTTTAGTTTATTTAATTTAATTAATTTAATTTAATTTAGTTTAGTTTAGTTTAGTTTATGTGAATATTAATTTCTTATGTAAGGTCAATCTTACAATATTAGTTTAGTGTTAATTTAATTTAATTTAATTTAATTTAGTGTTAATTTAATTTAGGTTGCTTATGTGTTACATTATTAATTTAGTTTTGTTTTTTGGTTTTTTTTAATTCAACTTTTTTATTTTTTATTATATAACGTTATACAATAATTTTAAAAAAAATTATTTTTTATTATACGTTATACAATAAATTTGATACAATAAAATTTAGTTTAGTATAAATTCAACGTTATACAATAAATTTATTTTTTATTATACATTTGATATATTTGATATTATTTACGCCGTGCCTAAAGGCACGGGCATTCCCTAGTAATATAATAAGTTAATAGATAAGAATCTTTAAAAAAATTTAAAGATGCAATGGGACGCGTGGTCGTGGACTCTCTGGAACTGAGCCCCCACCCTACCCTATCCACACACTCCCTAGCTAGTTGCACTTATTTTAAACAAGAAATTATGGGTAGGTTTGATTATTTAATTATTAACATTAAAAAAACATATATATCTTTTTCCTTATAAAAAAATATTGGCAAGAGCCTTGATACTCCCATAACAAGTGCCACATCTCCTCGTGAAAAGAATAATATAAAATAAAATAACAGAAATAATAGAAAAATAAAGTCTACAATGTTCTGGTCCTTATCGACCACAAGGGCGAGACGAGCTGATGAGGATGAGTGATCGTCGATTGAACAACGAGAGGTGAGAGAGTGAGGGTGAGGGCGAGGTTGAGGGCGACAGATCAACAAGAAGAGAGAGAGGCAACAAGTGACCGGCGACGGAACAGTAGCGAGAGGCGAGAGTGAGGGTGAGGCGCGACGGAGCAAGAGAATTAGGGCTAGGACAGCGAGCGAAAGAGAAGGAGGGAGAAGGGTCGTGAACTTTGCAGATGGGAAGGGGGTGGGCGGCTGGGCTGGGTTGTGCAATGGGCCCTTACAAGTGGGGATGTTTTCAATTTTTGGGCCCCTAAGTAGTGAAATTTTCATGAAATTTCCATGGGCCCTAAGGCAGCAGCCTCATGGGCCTCATGGAAGGTCCGCCCCTGGGTTCGACCCATCATCTTAGTGATCCTTGTTGCTCTTGTGTGGACTCCATTGCGTGTTAAACTTGTGTGGTGCTTTGGCGAGAGAGGGGTTGCCCGTGTGCTTGGCCGAGAGGCTTGCATGGGTTTGAGGGTTTCGATTCTTAGGGGTTTGGGCTCTTTTGTGGCTTGGTGTCCTTATTTATTGGCGTTACCTAAGTGACGATTGGACGAGTCCAGATTTGAGCCTTGGAACAATCTTCATGATTGCCATCGTTGTCAAATCAGGAAGTTTTTTTTTCTGCCTTGATTTGTTCTTGCATTTGGTTATTTTAGTTTGATTTTGATTGAGTACTACTCTACTGTTTTGTAGAGATTTTTCACAACAGTCATTTACTGTTTGCATTCGTAATCTGTTGTAAAATTAGTCAAATTATTGGTGATGCATTTTTTATTTAATTGGATTTTTTTATTAATCTTTTATTTTATTATTATATATAGGAGTGTTAAATCTTGAAATAAAAGATTTAATAGTTAGTGGTAAAAAAAAAGAAGTATCTTCTCGGTAAGTATTTGTCCTACAATGTGAATGACAAAAATGTTTTAATTATATTATGTGGCTAGCAACTAGCTAACGCTACTCAGAAGATATTTTCTTTTAACATCAATTGAGCTTTTATGCCAAGTTTTAGGTGCTTACTATGCTACTACCTCCCATAAAGAGACGGTCCCCCGTCGAATTACAGTTGACTTTGGTACCAACACAAAACTCTCGAAAAACTGAGTTAAACAATATGTGTCAGAACAGAACACGTAAGTAATAAAAAAATATGTTAACATAAACAGCCTTTACGAGTTAATTTGACTTTCTGAAATTTATTCAAATTCCCTAACTACACTTAAAAAACAATGGGTTTAGAACTATTTGGCAAACTTAACTTATTAGCCGGTTAAGAATTAAGTTTTGAAGTTAAACTAATTTTAGTTTGTCTAAATTTGATTTTGGACAAGTTTTAATATCAAATATTATTTGATAACCTTTTTTTCATTTCAAATCACATTTTTTTTTGTTTTTATCTTTGTTCAAGTAAAAGAAGAATCTGTAACGATTGAATTAATTTATAATCATTTGTAAATATAAATATTAATTCCAAAAGATTTACATCAAAAAAATGTGGATCTATTAAGGTTGAGATCTCATATTCAAATTTTTAATACTCCATATCCTCAATTAAAAAATTTAGCTTTATCTTTCTAATAATAACAACAACAACATATCCAGCCTTTATCCCACTATGTGGGGTCGGCTACATGAATTCTAGACTTCCATGTATTTTTATCTTTTGTCATATCTTCATTTAGATCTATATACTTCATATCGAACTTTAATGTCTCTCTCAAAGTCTTCTTGGGTCTACCTCTATCTCTTTTTGTGACTAATTGTTCCATTTCATCAACTCTCCTCACAGGAGCGTCTCTTAGTCTCCTTCTCACATGACCAAACCATCTTAGTCTAGTTTCTCTCATCTTCTCCTCGATTGGCACTACTCCTACCTTATTACGAATAATTTCGTATCTAATTTTATCCTTTCTTGTATGTCTGCACATCCATCTTAACATCTTTATCTCCGCTACACTCGTCTTTATCTTTCTAATAGTTAAAAATAAAATAAAATATGCACGCAAAGATATGTTTTTAATATATGGTTGTTAAGGTGTTACATATGAATTTTAAAATTAATAATTATTATTTAGGTTAATTTTTATATTCAATGGCTTTATTCTTAATATAAAAGAAATACAACTTGAAAAGTATTCCCAATCATATTTAAACATATCGCTCGATCGTCATTGTTCAACATATATAGTTGCAGATGATTTATTCAACTAATTACAATGTGAAAGCAATATCCAAATCAAAGCTTCCTTGACCATGTGGCTAGCCCATTCTTCTAATTGGAATTAGAGCCTGTTTGGATTGGCTTAACTTTTTAAACAGTCAAGTTGCTACGTACCGTTCATGTTCACTCAATTGATTTTGATAATCTTCATTAATTAATCGTTGTACGTTTCAATCTGATGAATCTTTTTGTATATGTAGGTGTATGCATGGATGGTTCAGTTTTAGTTATTTTTCTGACAATTGATCGAAGTCAAGGTCATTTAATATATGTTGGATGGATGAAGACTAATGATGGTTCACATGTGCAGACCCAACAAGTGATAATATATACAAAAGAGATATTTATTTTGTCTTGGCTTCAACCACCCAAAAAAAATTAATAAGAAAAGACTTTGGTTTCATCATAAACGTCCCCACTGTTGAAACCGTAGCACAATATGATTGTAACCGAAACAGGTAAACAATGTCCCCAACAACAACAATATATATGGGTATATATAAAGTTCACCAACAATAGCAACAATTACAACGCAACGTAACGGGAACCAACAAGGAAATAATAAGGTAAACTCAAATTTCAGAACCTGGACAATGCAAACCACTAAAATGAAGAACGTACAGACCGAGGCACGCTTCAAAGTGCTGACCTGAAGACAGACTTGCCCTGCTCCGGTCATTGGCAGGCTCCGACGACTATCAAAGCAGGATACAACGGTCTTGCTCAAAAGAACGACGACCTCGAACAACCGGATCTTGCAGAACTGAAAGGACTTGCTCTCTGTGGGACAAAACAGAACACAAAGGAGAAGGGAAGGCAGACGCTGCAACTCGGATGATTAGAACGAGGGGCTCGACCAGCCTTTTATAGGCTGTGTCGAGGGCACCGAGAAGTCGAACATTCAAGTCGACATTGAACGCAGCTTGAATGCCCGACGCTTGAAGAAGATGAAACAGGCAGCGAAATAAAGAAGAAAGCCGACGCTTTGGGCATCCCAGACAAAAATAAAAGGAAAAATATTATTATTTTAATTTTCCTTTATATAAAAATATATTCATACGACCCGCCCAGATGGACGGCGGCGGCGGCGGCGCGCGTGGGCCAAGGGGTTTGCCCGCTCACAAAATTTGGGTGCCCCTTAGGGCCCAAACCCAAGTGTGAGGGAGAAGTATAAATACCCACTCTCACCTCTTTACACAACCAATGTGGGACAACCACCCATACCCACACATACACTTACACTCACACTCTAGGAAAACCAACACCCACAAGCTATTTTATTGTATTTATCTTTTCTAACAAGTAATTCAAAGGAGTGCAAATAAATAGGATAAGGTTGGAGATTTCAATCAAAGTCTTGCATTACTTGAGCCTCCAAATGGCCGAGAGTAAGAGATTGGTGAGTTCAAGTTCCAGTGAGCAGGTTCGATTTCTTCATTTGAACCTTCCCACATTGACCGACGAAAATATCAAAAGTCAAGTGCAGCAAACCCATTCAAGTGGTTATTCACGGTTGCATCGCGACCCACTTCTTGTTTGCATTTCTCATATTATCAAGCCTGCCACCCATTTTGTTGATTCAATATTATTGGTAAGCATTTTACAAATTACCACGACAAAGTAGATGAGTTTCACTTGTAAGATCCACATATAATGTTGATAATTTCTATGTCTTCTTACATTTAGGCTAATATTTTACTGAATTGTTATGCTCTCACTTTTTTGAAGTGAAGGGAGCGTTATCACCCTCTCAAAATTTTTATTTTGGAGCGAATTAATTTTGATTTTTAGCTCAATATTGTGAAGTTCTCCTTAATGAGAGCAACATTATGTGAGTCAAAATAGTTAAATACTGACAAAAGTTGTATAATTTAAAAGTTATAACATAAATTTATATGCAGGATAACATTTTTCAATGGCATGCCAATTCATGCATCTTAACTACTTTGGTTCATATAAGATAAATTTTATGACTTTCTATAGTTACATATATGCAGGATGAGAAAGTAACTGAAAAGGGAGTTGAGTAGAGAGTTCTAATTTTCTGGAGTTTAATTCAGCGTTATCTAAATTCAAGATATCAAGAGGTTCACTCACTGAAATAACTGGCTTGGTACTTCACGCAAGGCTTTTGTTCTTATTTCTCTAATCAATTAATGTCCATATTCATGCATTCTTTTGTTAGAAATGATATTTTATGTGTCACACAATCTTAGGTCTTTTCTCATTAACTTTAATTTTTGACATAATCAATTTTTGATATGTCATCAAAGTTTATGTGACCAAATAATACTATATTTAATTATTGCTACCCATATTGGTTAATAATTAAATCAAATCAAATCAAATTTTAACACAAGCTATACGGAATATAAATTTTTCTTAGAATTTATTCATGCATTCTTTTCTTAGAAATGATATTTCCATACATAAATATAAATTTTTAAAAGATTTGACATGCATAAACAAACTAGGTTGGTAATTACATTTTCAATTAAATCCGCATGTGTAAAAAATGTGGGCAAGCAAAAAAAAAAACTTTTTTGCTTTAATAAACATGGTTATGTTTCCTTTTGTTCAATAAATAATTATCAGTTTAATTTACACACCCATAATTGTATGCCTCTTCCTTCACTAAACATATTGACTATATCTATGAATTTAATTAAAAATAGTGTTATTTGTACAACTGTAAAAATGCATTTTAACTGTTGATATAATCAATTTTTGACATGTTATCAAAGCTTCTTTGACCAAGTAATAATATGTTTAATCATTGCTACCCATATTTGTCCATAATTAAATCAAATCAAATTTTACCACAAGCTATGGGCATTGTACTTTGTTCATACTTCGAGTCCAAAAGACAATTGCATGTGAGAGAATTTTAAATGTTAAATTATTCTTTAAATTTTACTTAATACGTTTTTTAAATGGCCGCTTTCAAGACATGATCCAAACTCAAATTAGATCCACTTAAATTATTATTTTATCTTTCATCTAAATGTGCTATGATAATTGCTCTTTAGCTTACACACATGCACCCATTTAAACTACTTTATATTCTTTAGATTCTCTACACCTCCTACATGTAGTCCACAGTCATCATTTTTTTAAGTAGTAACTATTGTGCCTACTAACAGATGGGCAATGTCGCAGAGAGAGACAAGGTAATGTTTGATCAGATTATTGACCAAATGCCAATCTATATACTTCATTCCGAATCATGCTCATCATGGGATACAAAGGCACTAAGCATTATGGAGGATTTAGTTATAAAATTTGTGGAGTTGTTGAAGTTGTTGCTTCATGGTCCGAACAAATCATCCATTAATTTATTAGCCTCATCAATGGCAGCCTTGAAGGAAAACCCTGGGACTCCTATTGAGAAATTTCAATAACCACTTGATCATCTTAACAATCTAATTAAGATCACATTAAAACTAATTCAGTATATCTGTGAATTATCATTATTGTCGGACACAGAGTACAATAAAGAAGATATTGTCTCAATGGGTGTATATTGGACAATTATAAGTGTTGTAGCTGGCTATATTCAAATTACTTTGATCATAGACAATGGGTGAGTTTTTGTTCCTTTTAGTGATGAACCTAAGAACCTTAACTTTCTGATTTGAGTACATTAAATCAGAATATTATAAGAAAAAAAATATTTTATGTAAGGGGTTTAATCTGCACAATTTTGTAGTGCTTTTGGATTCCTTGTCCAGAAAAAAAAATCATGATTATATTTTTTTGTTAAAATTTAGAATGAACATCCATGTAATTTCTATAAAATTAACATATTGGGGCATGTGATATCTTTATAATCTCCTTTTTATTTTTCCACTAAACAAACTATTTAATATTCAGTGGTCGGTCTTATTTAGTTTAAGTAATTCATTTTTTTGTTTAAATAATCCTTGTTTTGTTTTACAGGGAAGTGGCATTAGAACTCTCTCACCTAATTTCCAATCTTAGTCAAATCCTTAACGACCTCAAGCACCACTACACAATTTGCAAACCACAAATAGGTGAGTATATCAACTTTTTTTTTATGTATTTTTAAAAATTGAATTTATAGTCTTCAGTTTTAATTTTTTTTTAACTACTATCATTAATTTAAACTCATTGAAGTAAGTATATAATGGTATTGTATATTACACAATATATATTCTCAAAGTTATTATTAATTAATTCATGTAGAGGAGATGGAGGCTCATATTCAATCCAATGTATTGTTTCGTGATATTTACGAGAATAAAAATGAATTGTCTGATACTTTTAATGACATCTTGAAGATTATGAAAAGACTCATATATGCCAACGATGGTCACCAATCAGTAATTGACGGTTCTACTATGTCTGAGATTATTTCTTTCTTCATTTTTTTTTCTCAATAAGTAAAGGCTGTTATTATTTTTTATTTTTTTATTCTTTTATTTTGATTGCGATTATGACATTTAACACACAGGGGCTTTGTGATTTTATGTTTAAAGTCGTACTTGTAATCAAATTACAAAAAGTCAAAAATCAATCATACCATACAGTTATGAATCTACAGTGTTAGTTAAAAATGAAGTCCAGTAATTTATCTCCTTTTCAAAGATATTTAGTCAACATTTGTATTAACGGGAGATTTTAAGACTTCAACTAATGTAATTAATTTTGGAAACAACTTATCCTCTTTGCAGAATACCCAAATATTTTTTATTTTGTGTGCAAACAGGTTGACATTGAGGTCCTACAGAAAAAAACTGTCTTGATACTTATTTCGGATCTAGATATATCCACTGAAGATATTTCAACACTCTTAAGAATTTATGAAGAAATAAAATAGAAAATTATTACAAGATTGTTTGGATTCCATCTGTGATGAAATGGACACAAGAGCTGAGGAAGAAATTCGAAAATTTAAAATCCAAGATGCCATGGTACACAGTTTGCTACGATTCACCAATTGCAGGTCTCTGGTACTTCAAAGGACGTTGGATCTATAAAAAGCCTTCGATTGTTCTGATTAATCCACAGGGCGGAGTGGAAGAATATCCAGCTTCCTTATATGAAGTAGAGATCTATACAGAGTCTTCCTCCAAACGCATTATGATTGGTTAGTAACATTATTATACACACAAACACCCTATTCAGATTACTGAAACGTAGTACGTTAGGGAAATCATTCTTGTTTACTAAAATCTTTATTTTTCTTCTAACATGTAGGTGTAAGGACATAGGTTAGATTACTTCATGCATTCATATTTACATTCATATAAGATTTGCCTAACCAAAAAATATATATAACTATATATTAATTCTATAAGTTGCATAAAGTAAAGGGACTCCCTAACTACTTAACTAGAAAAAAATATTATTTCAAATATTGAAAAAGATTTTACGAGATAATTCTTATGACATTGCAGATTTTGATGTGACTTAAACGTTGTTTCCCTGTAGACCGATTTTCTGGAGTTGCTTTGCCAATGCTTCCAAAACTTTATATAAATAAATCAGCCGAAGGTCCTAAAGAACGAAGTCCAAAGGCTGTTGTCCAATTAAGCATTCCTTCGAGTGGGTTCCAAGGTTTACTTTCCAAGAATAAAAGAGGTAGTTATCATAATCATATTCTTCTAACTTCAAAATGTAATGTTTTGAATTCATCTAATTAAATTTGCAACAATCTAAGACCATGTTCAATCTTTTCTAGGAAATGAGAAAGGAGGGAGTTCTCGGAAAAAATAATTCTATTGATGACCATTTGAACTGCAGCAACGAGTTAGAAAATACAAGGCTATTATGGTTATCATTGTGTTTATTTCTATGGTTCATAAGACTATAATCGCTATTGACTAAGAATTTAGGTGGAAATTTAGAGTTACACATGCTAGAGAATTTTATGTTATTATATGTTGTTTAAGAATATGCTATTGGTTTCTTGTTTTGAATAAAAGATTGGACTTTATTTGTCATGCACTAGTTTATATGTTTGATTTTGCAGCAAAATGTTTTCAATCAAGAAGTAGCTGAGAGAAATATTAATAAAACCCTAAGAAAATAAGATATTGATAAAATTATTCTTGAGCCCTTTCTTAATATCTTAAGCTTTTGGGATAATATCTTAAGCCTTATCTTAAATTTATACTTGATCTCAACATTAAGCTAAAATGGCTTTTCTGCAAAGGAGCATGTCAATTGAGGCATAAAAGGCAGATATGGACTAGTTAGCTATATAATAAGAATGAGTAAAGATTAATCAGCAGTCATCATCTTATAAGAATTTTATAAACTGAATTTCAATGTGAACTGTAATACTCTTTAGTATTTCTAAAATCGATCTAATAGTTAGTTGTTTTTAATGCAAGACTGTCTTAAACAAGTTGTAATTAGAAAAACAAAATAAGAATACAAACTTTAGTGATTTACACTGATGATAACTGAAGAAAAATTCTTACTTTTACTAAGCACAAAACCAATAACAAAAATTTAAATTAACTAAAACTCATCTACTTAGCAACATTTTTTTCTATACTTCAAAAATAACTTAGTCATTCCATTTTAGTCATCGAAAACATAGTGGTTTCATGCCATTTCACAAATTCATTTTCAAGACATACCACCGAATTTACATTGTTCAATCCATTCTTCATATCAAATAAGTTATTCCAAATAAACAATATACAATCAAACTTACAATACCCAATACTAGAAACACAACATTGAAGATTGAAAACTTACCGTTTGTTATCAATTCAAGCTCTACAACTTATGAACATAATTTACAAAAATCGTTCCTCTTTTAGTACCCTTCTATCTGTTTGAAACTCTAACCTCTCTTCTCCTTCTATCGATTTACTTCTTAAATGAAATGTGGGGCATCGGTTTATTGTTACTAAAATTCCATGGGTAAGTTCATAATTTCATAACAAATATGTGCATATTTTCAAATTACTAAGCAAACCAAAATTATCTGGTACCCATTCAAAACCACCATCTTGTTAAATCCATAGTCATACAACACCTTAGTGGAGTATTATTGAGGACATCCTACTTATTTTTTTCTTATTTGAACTTAAAGTTGTAATCAAATATATTTTTTTTATATAAAAAGGTACAAAGTAAATACTACGTTTATCCCATGCTATCTCATACTAATTTAGTTTGTGCTTCTAAGTCCAAGTTTTAGTAGGATCCATTAAACTTTGTTATTATACGATCTTAAAAAAATGATTTAGGCTAAGAAATATATCATCTGAATGGACTAAATATATTGACTTCCATTAATTTATCCTCATATGGATGATAAATCTGCTGTCATAAACTATTGTTTTTCATGACCAATGGCCATTTCGAGTTTTATATGACCAATAGCCATTTTGTGATTACGTGTGACTAGTAGAGACAAGATAATGAATACAGTTGACAATTGGCATAGTTAGTTGATTGTTTGGGCCCCCTATCCATGGAGCATGAGCTGAGTGCATCTCATGATGAAGGAACTAATTTGATTGGTTTGATTTTTTTTATTTCCTTTATGTACATGCTGTTAATTATTATCTCTTTAAGAGTAGTTGTTGCTTCTTTTTTATACTTTTAGGGGAAAACTCTAAATTTGAATAAGTTGTGGTTTCTTGCTAAGTTAGTATTGGAAGTTACAAATACTTGTGTTGGGAAAAATTCTTTTGACATGAGGGTGATAATATCTTAGAAACCCTATGAAAAGGCTTTATAAACAAACATGGATACCAATATGTGCATGGTTATTGACTATCTATGTCTTTATGGTTATTTTTTTTTTTCATTTTTGCGGTAATTTTCCTAACATGATCACAATTGCGGCAAATTCCACTAGTAGTTTTAAAAGAATACTGACCATAAATCATTTTTATGCCTTCATTGGTACTTCTTAATTGAACTACTTCAGCTTTAAAAACAAACATAGATACCAATATGTGCCAAATAATGTAAAATCTTTTATTCAAAACATGAAAGCATCGACAATCTCATAAAACATAAAAGTTTCTTAAATTTATACAACACAAGCCTTGCACTTTCTTATAGCATGTTTTGCAATAAATTTCGACATAAATATGCAATAAGTAATAGATTATAGTCTTTTTAAAGAGGGAAAAAGAAGCATAATATAGTCTTGTAGTTTCTTACTAACAATAATAATCAAAATTACAAAGACTAATCTGGGCTCCATCTGGGCTAATGCAAGTTTGTCTCCGTTGAAGACTTTATTTTCCCAAATTATCACCTATTTAAATTTGGGTGATTTTATTTGTTTTACATTACCACTTGTTTTGTCGGCTGCATGTGCTGGATTGAGTTTCACCTGTTCAAGATTTAAGCTAACTCCTGATCTACTCCAGATAAGCAAACCTTGGAACCCACTGGAAGGCTTCTTTTGATTCACGTCCTCTTCATGTCGTTGTCGATACAACAATTGAAGAGTTGGTGGTCCAGCCCTAAAAAAGTCTCCATCTAGGAAAAAATAACTTATTTGTCACATTTTAAAATTTGTCACATCCTATGCATCATATTATTAAATTAGTAACACAAATAAAAATGGAACTAACATCAAAGGGCATTTATATGCATATGTATTTAAAAATATAACACCATAAAAAAATATCTTAACATCAATAGCGACCCTTTCAAATTTATTCATCTTCCCTGATTACACTTGAAAAACAATAACTTCAGAACTGTTTGGCAAACTAAGCTAAACTAAAGACTATTAGCAGGTTCAGAATTAAGTTTTATTAAGTTAAATAACTGATTTTATGATTTAGTTTGCCTAGATTTTGGACAAGCTAATCCCAATATAAAATATTATTTGACAAGTTTTATTTTTTAAAAAAAAAATTATAATAACACTTTCATTTTCTCTTTGTTAGAGATTCCCTTTACTATACGCAATATAATTATTGAATTAATTTATAATTATATGTAAATGTAAAATGAATCTCAAAGAATTGAGATCCTAGGTTAGAATTCTCATTTTTTCATATCCTCAATTAAAAAATGTATCTCTATTTATCTAGCTAATAGTAAAAAAAAAAAAAAAATAGTGCATAAAATAATGTGATGTCTTGTGTTTTTTCCCCATAAACAAACTTCAATAAACAAGAACCATCTCAATCTTATAAGTCATGTAGCTGATGTACCAAAAGGCTAAATAAATAAATAACAGCTAGCAAAGTAAAGTGCCTTTCGAGAATGCATAATGATGTTACTAACTACTTACCAATGTCTAAGCGTTTGAAGGGGAAGTCTTCTGCTTGTTTCAAACAAAGAAAATTGCTTACACAATTTGGATCTGGAGATGAGTACTGGTTTCCATGCTGCAGATCAATTATAACAAATGAAGGTATGTCTCTGAAGAAAGACGGTCGTCCCTTAATGTACCAGACACCAGCAATTGGTGAATCATAACACACTATGTACCATGACATCTTTGATTTTAAATTTTCAAATTTCTGTCTCATCTCTTCTGTCCATTTTAACACAAATGGAACCCACACAATCTTATAGTAATCTTCTTCTTTTATTTGCTCATGCATACTTTGAAGATCTGTCAACTCCCCAGTGTCTAGATCTAGATCTGAAATAAAGAATATGACAGCTTTCTCCTTTAGCACCTCTAAATCAACCTGTTATAAAAAGAAAAAATCTCAAATTAATATAAATTTTTCGTTGAGTTTTTGTTAAAGCATTATATATCAAATATTACTCAGTCAAATAAATTGTCTCCACCGTCAGTTCTCTCTTTCGTTTTTTTGGAGCAACATTGTCACTTCTCTTTTCTTAATAGTTTATAACTATAGAACCACCACTTTTAACTATAGATTTATGCACTTCATTAGTTTATGGCAAAAGATCTATCATCCATAAGAGGATGAAAATGTAATCGAACAAAAACAATTAACATTGTTTGTCATAATTTAAAATAATGGAAGTAAAATAGTGGAAGTCAATATAATATACCCCATTGGGACGAGTTAATATTTTCTTACTCCCATATCATTGTTTTTGTAGATCCTAGGTATAACATCTAAGTTTAGCAGATCCTACTACTTTGACCTTAAAGCACAAATTATAGAGTAGTGTGAGATATATAATATGTATTAAATGCTCATATGATACATTAAATAAAAATCATGGAATGGGAATGCAAGTGTAAGTGCGAGTGCAAGTGCATTGGAATGGTATGATCATGCCATTCCACAATTTGGTAGATCTAAGAATGGAATGACTTTCCATTGTTTGGTTCAAGAAGGAAGCCTAAAATAGAATTAGAATTAGTAGTATGTTATTAGAATACCCCACATTTAGAAATACATGACTAGAATTATTTATTTATTTATTTATGAGTGTTAGATTTTATTTAACAAAAGTAGCTTGAGACCTTTTGTAGGTTGGGGACAAAAAAGATAAAGCCCATTCGAGGGGAAATGGAATGGCCAGGTAGGAATGCCCACTCCGTCTTATATGGAATCAAGGTTGAAATGAGATGTCTATTTCAGGTTTCATTTTTTACTACCAAATATAGAAATTAAATAAATGTTGATTTGAAGGTTGGAATGAGAGCATTTAACTTTTTCTCTTTTTTTCAAACTTGAGGCGAGCCATCCCTGTTTCAAGAGTCTCTCTCTCAAAGCACCCACAGTTTTAGTTTTATGTGGAGAGCACTTTGAGACCCTCATTTGTCAATGAGAGGCCTTGAACACCAGACTCTCTTCTTGCAAGAAGAACTTGTGACCAATTGATCTGTGGTTGCTATTCGATTTTGAGCACAATTGAAAGCACAATATGCATGCATGATTGAGGCTTGTTCATTGAATTGGCCCCAGTGGTTGGGTGTGAGTGGTGAGTGTATGTGCATATATTCGAGGGCTTGTGCGTGACTATGTGTTTAGACCTTTAGCTTCCTAATGTACAAAAGAAAATAATTTCTTACTTGGGACATAGTAGAACCATCAATGAATGAATGACAACCATCTTTAGAGTACATGAAGCTTTTCATCAGCTCTGACATTTCAACAGGAGTATCAGATAATTTCTTTTCCTTGCCAAAAGCATCTTCAAAAAATGCAATGTGTTGCAAATGAGCCTGCATCTCTTCTACAAAAATCAATTAATAATAATTCTTAGAATATATAATGTAATATAAATTGACAAAACTTGATTGAATTTAAACTAATGATTGGGTGGTTGAAAATATTTAAAAATTGAAGAACTTGAATTTAAGTTATAATATTAAATTCTATATGAAACAAGTACACACAATATAATTATTCTAAACATCTTTAAAAAAAAAAAAATTGATCTTTTGAGGTTTGAATCCCCATCTCTCTTATCCTCAACTAAAAACTATTGCTCTACCTATCTAATAATAATAATAATAATAATAATAATAATAATAATAATAGTTATAAAATCAATATTGTACCTATTTTCTTTTCTTTTTTTTATTGGGTCAATGTACCTATTTGTCGTTTGCAAATTGTGCAGTGACGCCAGAGATCCTTTAGGATGTGGCTAAGATTGGATTTTAGGTGGGACAATTCCAATGCAACTTCCCTGTAAAGCAAAACAAGCATTATTTATTTAAAGAAAATAAGATAAACGAGTTAGTCAAAAAAATCAAAAAGAGAAAATAGAAATCAGAAGCCACATTACTAGGGTGATTTTGTATGAAATTGTCTTATCTTAACCTTTTTGTTTTCTCTTTATATATAAATGTTTATTCTTAATTTGAATAAAAGTAACAATTCTACAGTACTGGCGAAACCAAGACCCTCCTAGCTAGGGTCAATGACCTTAATAATGTATTTTGCAAACATAATTCTTAATTAAAACATCTCACTTTACAAACTATTTTAACTATTACTACATTTTTTTAATATTTTCTGTTTTAGCAAGAAATTAGATGAGAGAGAAGTTGGTTCACAAGTGATGCAATTAATTAGGAGAATTGTGTCCCCATCTTTTTGCGAAAGTTTTTGCAGTGACAAAAGGCCTATCGTTGGTCTTGGCCCTTAACTGAAACAGTTGGATGCTTTAGGTACGTAAATGAGGATAACAAACAAAGGTAGTTTGAAGACTAAATTAAGAGCATCTCTATTACTGAGGAATCAAAATAAGGTTTTAGTATATATATCTGAATACAATAAAATAAGGTTTTACTTTTTGAGATGAAAGTTAGTTGAGAGATAATATCTGAATACAAGGTTGAAAAATAATGACATTCAACCAAGTGCCTAAAATTAGTATATAATTATATGATGAAACAAAAAAGTATAAATAGGCATAGGGAATAATGTGTGATTTTTATCAAGTTGATTGCAAGAGAAAATCATAAATTCTGGTACAATATAATATATAAGGAATATCGATACTGAAACACCACCTAATTAAGTCTTCTTCTAATAACATGTCAGTTTTTGCTAATCTATATATTCTCTGTGATGTTTCTAGTTTTCAATTTTTTTTTTATTTTGCTATGGGGTAACAAATAAACAAATAGATTAGAAAGTAATACACTCAAATCAAAATATTAAAGCGGAAATCACAATCAAACTACTAGATTAAGCTGTCCAATTAGCCTCTTTTAACCATCCTATATTTTTTCATGCTTAACACACTTATATATGGGACTTTAGAAAGTTGGAATTGAAAGAAACAAGAACGTACCCATTGTGCATGAGCAAATTGATTTGGATGTAGCAAGATACCAAACTTAGAATTGCCCAATGTGCAGACGTTGACAAGAGGTTTTCTTTGCTGTGCTCTGTGTCCGACAACAATGTTAATTCAGAGATGCATTCAATCACTTCTAATGTGAGCTTAATGATATTGTTAAGTTGATCAAGTGGTACTTGAAATTTCTCAAGTGGGGAACCCATAAGAGAAATAGGGTTTTCTTTTAAAGCTGCCATTGATGAGGCTAATTCAGTTATTGGTTGGTTAGGACCATGAAGCAAGAATCCCAAGAACTCTAGAAACTTGAAAACAAAACAAGCCATGGTATTTATCGCCTTTGCATCCCATGATAAGGGCCTTAGATATTTGAGTATATCCATTGACACCTTGTGAAGATTAATCTCATCAAACCTCTCCACAGCATCGTCTGCAATCTTGTCCATCTAATAATAGACAACAACCATAAGTGAATGATGGTTTGCACACTATAAGAAGTGTTTAGAATCTAATCATCGAAAAAATGTTAAAGTGGGTCTAGTAAGTACTTGAAGAGTGGGAATCATGAAATAATCATTTTTTGCCAACGTCTTGAGCTCAGATATGGTTGAAAACTCCTCTAGCTCAGAGCCCCTTAACCTAATCCTTCTTTTGGGTACTTCCCTCTCCTGCATGTATGCATTCCAAAGTAAAAAAAGTTCAATGAAAACTAGAAAAAAAAAATAAAGATTTATGTCAAATTTAATGTTTGATATGCAATGTCAGCACAATATTATCTTATAATAAAATAGTTCAATCAATATAAATAAATAACATTCTATAAATAGTTATTTGATTGTGTAATTATTCTATAAATAGTTATTTGTTAAAGTTAATCATAAATAAACTATTTAATATTACCTAGATCATCATTAAGATGGTTAGTATGAAGTCTTTATTACAAAAACTATATAGATCAAGCCGCTTTGGTAAACTTTACCAACAATGAATCAAATATAAAATCATAATTTTATAATTTATCCCCTGTTGTCATCCAAAAAATTTAGAAGTTAACTCAGTTTAACAAAACATATTCATCTCATATTCCTGAGAACATAGACTATTTAAATTATCATACCAAACAAGCAAATTTTAAATAATTTTCAATGTGATATGCATATTTCCCCATAAAAATAGTTTAAGTGGATAAATCTTCCATTTAAACTTTAAGTAGATTCAATTAATTAAATTTATTGTACGTACCATGTATGAGTATGCATTTATAAGTATGTAAAAGTCGAATTTAGATTCAATCATATCACATGACTCATGTTATAGACAAATACTGATATGGATACATCTGCTATTTAAACTTCAGGTAGATTCAATTAAATATAATCATCGTACTGAGTGTATAATTGTAAGTTTGTAAAAGCATAACTATGATATGTAGAGCAATGAATGCACAGGTATACGGAATATTGTGGAAAAATAAAAAGAAAAAACTTTGTTTAGAGTACGCACCAAAAGAGTGTGAGTGCTGAAACACCGACCACCTACCAATGCATCCAGCTCTAAAAATGTTGAGTTAAGCTCTAAAAGAGTATTGGTCTCTAACGCAGTCCCATTTTTGGATACTTTGTTGTCCTGCATGAATGCATTTGAAAGTCAGAATTTTTTAAGTCAGAAAAGTTCATTGAAAGTGAAAAAAATGTGTATTCGAGTGTTTGTGTGTGTGTCTGAGAGAGAGAGAGAGAGAGAGAGAGAGAGACTTTTACAAACTACAAGTTATTTGATTGTGTAAGCTTTTGCCGAAAAAAGAGAAAGAAATTGAAGCCCGAGACCTCATTGATGTGGCTGTGTATAAATCGATTTCCTTTTATTGGGTGGCAAAATAGTAGCTGCGAATTGACCAAAATGAACTGCTACTCATCTATTGAAACTATTTCCGAGAACTAGATCTAATTTACCCATTTAAAAGGGTATTTATAATACTTCTACTTTAATAATTAAAATCATCCATAGACTTTTAACGATCGTTTACAGCAATGCTTAAACATTTGTCTACCAAGAAAAACTATTAGCAGTAGGAATCAAAAACAGAAGAGAGAACTATATCTAATTTACCCCATTTTAAAAGGAATTTACAGTTTTCTCAAATCAAAATGAAACCAATAATATATAATAACAATGATCCATTTTGTTTAGCAGATTGTAATTTCTTACCAGCAATATTGAATCAACAAAATTGGTGGTAGGCTTCAGGATATGGGAAATGGAGACCAGAAGTGGTTGACGTAGCACCAGTGCGTAATGTTTTGCATAGGTTCGCTTCACTTGGATTTTGATTTCCTCGTCGTTCAATCTGGGAAGTTTCAGATCAACTAACCGAAACTGCTCTCCAGAACTTGAACTCACCGATGATTCACAGTTGGCCATTTAGATGCTCAAGCAAAGCAAGATTGATCCAATAATGTTTAGACTCAAATCAGTTTATGACCCTATTTGTGGCCGGCCATTCTGCTGAAGGAGATTTAAAGGCGAGCATGCCTTTCGTACTACGCGTTTTCGACCGAAACGCGTACCGCAAACCTTCAATTTTCTAGCGCTGGTGGCTGTTTCATTTTCAAAATTTCATTTTAAATTTCAAAATTTCCTGACCGCCGCTAGATAGGTCAAAGAGTCTCCAATTAATACCATGTCATGTCAAGAACTAATTCGATTAGAAATTCCTTTGGGCTTGAAGGATTTGATTTCTTGACCGTACGTTTTGAAGGATATTAAAATATTTAAAATATTTTAATTAATTATAAAATAAAAATAAAAATAAAACATCTGGACAAAAACTAAATGAGATCAAAAGATTTTATTTTCTATCAAGAAATGTAATAATTATTAATTTAATAGAAAAAAAATAATAGTTAATTTAATAGTTATTTAATTATTTAATTTAATAGTCCACTTACCATTTTGTTTTTATGCAAAAAAATAAAGCATGTGATGTGATGATTAAAGTTTGACAATAAATAAATATATCCCATGGGCTGCTGTAATAATGCCTCAGCCTCCCTCTATTGAATTCAATGCAGCAGCCACCACTTGACGCTTTCAAATGGCGAATTGTATACCCACTTAAAATACAATTTTTATCAAAGAACCTGTAATCTTCATAAATTTATAATAATTTAAAAAAAAAGGTAAATTAGTGAACTTACTTGAGTGATTTGGCGTTCACACCTTCTGAATTTTAAAATTTACCTTAATTTTTAGCTTTTCAAAATTAGATAAACATCTCTTGAATTTGTTACAACACTCCTTACACTTTGACTTGTTTAATAAGCAACTAATTTTGAAAAGTTTAAGAGAATATATTGTGATTATTAATTTTGAAGAACCAAAGTTGACGAGATATTGTGACTAAAGGTGTCATGGATAATTTTAAAAAATTTATAAAAGTTGATTAAATAAATCTTAAAATTTAAAAATATCTAGAATAAAAAAATAAATAAAATTTGTAATGAATGTGTTGATTAATTTATTCCAAAATAAAAGCCTATTCGTTTAGGGAGATGGAATGGCATTGAGGCATACTGCTCGCGTGAAAGTGTGATAATTTTGATGTGAATAATGAAAAAAAAAAAGACAATAAGAGAAGGACAACTAGAAAAACGTAGTTTAAACAGTACAATCGTGATTTGGTGATGGGACATGGTGTAACACCCCGCCTTACAAGGCATTAATATATATTAGAATTTTTTTTTCATCAAACATAAACCAACAATAAATGCTCAACATAACCTTTATACATTAACATACATGGGTACATACATACATGGGTACATACACGTCGTCCACCCAACATAATATTACAAATATTGCTAAAACCTTAAATAATACAACTTGAATGTAATAGATGGTCATAGCCCCACATGGAGACCACAAACTTCCGTCAAGCTCATGCCTCCATCACTTCCTTACCTTTCCAGCCGCTTGTCTCGTCTGGAACATAGAATATTCTGGGGACATAGTCCAATATTAGAAGATGAAATCTTCTAAGTAAGGGTTATATAAGTATGAATGAATGAATGATGCATGGACATTTATAAATAGATACCCTAGTGCAATTTCCCTGGCCTACCAGTCCAGCACGGAACTCTAAGCAGAATCTCAAACCTTTGCAGGATAATCCTAACGTTGTTCCATCAATTATCATTGGGAAATTACGGCTACACTCTTAGGGTGACATCTCAATCCCATGTATGAGTTTTAACATGACAATAATATTATGTTATGCATATCTCATAACTTTTCATACAACAGTATATGAAGATGATCATAACATACGTAGATATCATGCATAGAAAAGTAATCATATTATATATGAGTTATAGAGACAAAATCACTCACCTTTAACTTAGGATTCAAACTTCCTCGAGAAGCGTGTATTGTCTCGTTTTGCGTGCTAAGCCTCGAAAGTAATGTAATTGACAATTGTAATTTTAATTTAAATGTATTTAAAGACTAAAGACTAAAGAGTAATTTTAATTTAATTTAAATGTATTTAAAGATTAAAGACTAAAGAGTAATTTTAATTTAATTTAAATGTATTTAAAGACTAAAGACTAAAGAGTAATTTTAATTTTATTTAAATGTTTTTAAAGACTAAAGACTAAAGAGTAATTTTAATTTCATTTAAATGTTTTTAAAGACTAAAGACTATATTTGGAAAAGACATCTATGTACATAAATTAGGAAACCCAACACATGAAAACAATGATCAATTACAAAAATACCATATAGGAGTATGACTTTACGTACATTGCAATAGGAGGACATTGAGGCTGCCATTTTGAATGAAGTATCAGTGTAATAACACTTATACTCCCTGTTACATTAAAATAATATTATCAAAATTAGTCTCTTTCAAATAATAGTAATGTTGTTATTACTATTATTTGAATGGCCTTGGAATGATAACTTTAGTGGGGTTTAAATAATACCACCATTGGCATCCATAGAAACCTATGTTCATAAGTAGTATACTATTTTGTGCAACTGTGTAAGCATATTCTGCTATTATAAATTAATAATGTTATTAATTAAAATAATGTTGTTAATTAAATGTATTCTACTATTAATAACTTAATTAAATAGTGTTGTTAATTAAATGTATTATGTTAGGTTATAGACAGAGAGCCAAAAAAGAAAACAGAAGCTGAAGAGAAAACCCTATTTTCTAATTCTAATGAGTTCTTTTCTTTCAATTAAATGTATTCTAGTTCTAGTGAGTTCTTTCAATTTTACATAGATTAACATAAATCATGCATATCAGTTGATTATAAATGAAGTTGGAAGCTAAACCCTAGTTTGGAAGCAGAGAACAAATTAGGAATGTAGACTTTCTCATCAATAATGAGCCTCAAGACAACACAAAATAAAGAAATAAACCTTTAATTCTACACAACCAAACACAAAAATTCCACAACTACAACACATTTTCATCGTTTGGTCAACATAAGTGGCTCGCAACAGTGTACACGAAGTTGAGTAGCATATCAAAACCAAAACGACAAAACCAAAATAATTAAATCAAAAAATACCTAGGAGTGGACGGAAGATGGTCGGAAGGCGAACAGATGGTGGACGGACAACAAACGATCCATGGTAATATCTGTAAAACTAAAAACCAAGTTAAATACCAGAGAGAGAGAGAGAGAGAGAGAGTAAGACGCGATGAGACTCACCTGTCACCTATGTGACTGTGTCAACGTCTAACAATAAAGGGAAATGTGGCAGATGGTGGAGGCGACGAAGGAACTGAGAGAGACGGACGGCGGAGGAGACGAAGGAACTGAGGGAGATGGACGGCGGAGGCGACGAAGGAACCGATGGCGACGAACAGCGACAACGACGACGGTTGGGGTTTGATTCAGAAGGGGGTTAGGGTTTTCGGTTTTGCTCTTTCTCTCTCTCTGAACTTGGGAAGCCTCTCGAATGGAAAACGTAGCACGCGAACTGAACTGGGGTCGGGTTGGGTATCGGGTTCTAAACGCAAAATGACATTGTTTTAAGAAATACAAAACGATGTCAATTTATATATCGGTCGGTTCGATTTCTTCGGGTAATCGATCGAACTAACTGAACCGATAAACCGAACTACAATTAAACCCACATTCTAATCGAACCGTAACCTACTAAGCTAAATAACTGAACCGAACCGGTCAGTTCGGTTAAATCGATAAATTGCACACCCCAAGCCATGGCCGCGGTCGCCATGGTTGGGGCCTCGTTAGAGTCAGGAAGGGTTGCCTCCTCTTTTTTATTTTTATAATTATATAAATATTATAGTATTTTATATAATATTTTACATAAAAACATAAATATTTATATAATATTTATTTAATATTTTTTAGTTAGATAAAAGGATCAATCCGTCTTTGATGTGATATCTGCCCCCTGTTGCTAGTTTGAATTGCGTGGAAGAAGGCAGGTGTGGTAGAGTCGGACTGGGCTTTGAAAATGGCGGGTCAGGTAGATCCAGGTGCAAAGTGTAACATCTCGAAATTTGAGATAATTAGAAATTTTTAATTTCGACATTTGAAGTGATTATTGAATATTTAAGGATTTAAGGAAAATAATTAATTTATAGGTTTTAGGGCAATTTATTGAATTGTGTAAGGTTTTATGGAGATTAATGGAAAATATTAAATTTGTTATGTTTTTGGGATTAAAATAATTATTTAAGGTTATTATTGAATATTTGAAAATTTCAGAGAAAATAATTATTTATGGTGTTTTGAGGATAAAAATGGAAAATCAAGGTAATTAATTATTTTATGTGGGAGTCATTATGGAATTATTAATTTGGGGTTAAAGTGAAATTTTGGAAACCTGAAAATGCCTTAAAAATAAATTTCTTGCGATGAAGAGCAAGGAGGGTTGTAGGTGAGATGGTTGGGGATGCTAAGGAAGAAAGAGAGGTCGCGGGATCGAACCTGCGACTATGCAAAAAGTGTGCTCGCGCCCGCACAGGCCTATGCATGCGGCTGCCCGACCACGCGGCCACATGCATGCCCAGCCACTGCTAAGTGGCACCCAACCCATGCCAAGTATCCAAACATGCTTTTTTTTCCACCAGATTTTTATACACTTTGCCCCCATGTAACCCCTATATTGTCCCTTCCCCTTGGCCTATAAATAGGCCATGATATTGAGTGAAATGGGGAGGTTTTAGGGGAAGGTTTTAAGGGAAAAATTAGGGAAAATTTTGGAGGAATTAATTAAGGGAAATTATGGCCGTGTGAGTTTGGGTCGTGGCATAAGAAATCTCAGTATGCTACAAGAATTAAGAAGATATTTAAGGCAAGTTCTTATTCTCTTTTTGCAAGTTCTTCCTCTTTGTTTCACTTAAGAGGCAAAATCTCAGTTTTTGTATTAATAAGCAAGTTCTTATTCTTATCTTGCAAGTTCTTTTCCTATTTTACAAGTTTGATTCCTCTTTTCTCAAGTTTATGTTTTAAATTGCAATTTCCTATTCCTTAATCTTCTAAATTGCAAGTTCAATTCCTCTTTCTGCAAGTTCTATACTCTTATTCTTGTTATTGCAAGTTTAAGCTTCTATGTTAGCAAGTCATTTTGCAAGTTACTCTCATTTTCTAGTAAATTATTTTATGGTTCTCAGTTATGCCTCCTAATCTCAAATAGGGTTTTGAATCACCCAATCTTTATTTGGGAATGATGTTTTATTGTGGACATACAATGGTTTGATGTTGTCTTGCATGAACGTTACCCTATTGTGCATATTGCTTTGGTAATCACATGTCAGTTATATATGAGAAGTTATTATAAATATGCATGTTATGATGATGCATAAAGCATGAAAAATATTTTTTAAAGATATGTAAAGGCCTCATGATGCGCGTAGCGGACGAGTCCGCAGGATATATCCGCAGAGAAAGCTTCGGGTCAAAGTTGGACTTCGATCCCAAGTTTATGATATGGATTTCGGTCCCAAGGTTTCAAACTTTGGTCCAATGGCTTTAGACTTTGGTCCCATGATTATGGTTTTAAAAAGATTGTATATGAGCATGAATGCATGTTTTATCATATTATCATGTGAAAGTACCTTAAATGGCATTCATGACTCTTTTGTTTCTCGATACCCATGACTCTTATGCTCGTTTTCTTCTATTTATACTTGTTGGGCCTTGTGACTCATGTTTGCTTATATCATTCCAGGTAAGGGTAAGGCTAAAGTAGAGGGCGAGCCAAATGAATCAAGATCCATGGGGTAGCAGTGTGTATAGAGTTGTCTCAATCAAAAGGTCCTTGGGGGGTGTTGTGTGATGGGTAATAACTAAGTTATACTTGTTCATGTTTTAGGCTGTACCCCTGAGGGGATATGATAGGTTTATGGACCCTAATGTGGTGTGTAATATCGAGTTACGTTTGTTTATATGGGCATGTGGACCCTATCGTATATGTCTATAAGTAAGAATGTATGAGTATGGCTTCCGTTGTTAATAAAAGAAGGATGCATGTGATACTTCTAATTGGTTTGGCATATATGTCATCTTTTTGTGGGTCTCTAGTTAGGGGCGCTTACACAAAGGCCCACGTGATTTGCCCCAGATTCACTGGCCCAATAACCATTTAAATTATTAGAGTTACAAAAATAAGCTAAAGTCCAATATTACTTCTTAAGCCCATTCTTTCCTCTAGCAGGGACCAATTAATAGGAGCCATTTGAGGCCTTCTATGCAACCAATTAATTCTTGGGCAGATGTTATTAAAGGTTATACCCAACGAGTTCCTACGTAGTTGGAATATTTTCCACCATCAGGTATGTCATCTGACATTCATTTAGTTAAATTACCTAGTGATGTTTTTGATGAATGTTTGGAATATTGGAGGAATACTTTAGTGGGGTATTTTGTGGAAAAGAGGCTGTCTTTTTTGGTAGTCCAGAATATTGCTAGGCGAATGTGACAACACCATGGGCTTTTTGAAGTTCTTTCTAATGATTTTGGTTTTTTCTTTTTTTGATTTGATTCCCTAGAAAATATGTTAAGAAATTTTTATGCGAGTCTATATAATTTTGTAGACTGCCCATTTATTTTGACATGGTGGGAGACGAGTATGAATTTAGCAAAAGAGTCTCACTCTTCGATTCCTTTCTGGATAAAGATTCATAACCCTTCTCTAAAAGGATTGTCGTTAAAAGGGATTTCGATAATGGCAAGCCAAATAGGAAAACCCATTCATGCAAACCCTATGACAAAAGATAGATCGAGGCTGGGATATGCTAGGGTGTGTGTTGAAGTTAATGTCTCTTCTAGATTTCCAAAGTACAGTGATATTAATCAAGGTCTTGATGAAGCTTCTGGGGATCAGTGTATCTCTAGGCTTCTGGTTGAATATCAATGGATACCATTGGTTTGTTCCCATTGTCGAGTCTTTGGGCAGCCAGATTCATGATGCCTGAAGAAACCCAAACCTGATCATATTCACGATGCCCAAAGCAACCCAAACCTGATCCCAAAGCTGTAGAGGATCGAGACCCTAAGGATCAAGAATAGGGATTTATAAAAGTGCATAAGAAAAAAGGTAAGGAAGCGGTGATTTTTAGGGATAAGGAAATAGGGTCGTCTTATAGAACTGAGAAGAGTGAGTCTAATTGTAGGCATTTATTGAATTCTCAAAATCCTATTCCGAAAGAGTTTGATGCGTTAGCAAATAGATTTTTTCCTTTATCGAAAATTGATAAACATACCTTCTCCCTTATGGATTTAGAGGATCTAAATCTTGAGAAGGAAGAAGATGGGGACAAAAGGTGTAACACCCCGTTTTTTTTCTTACCGAGCGTGTCACTATGCTGGGTCCCAATATAAATGCATGAATTCTCTTTTTATCACGGTACATATCATAAACCTCTAGTACCGAATTCCAAACAAAACCTCCCAGCACATCATAAAATTTGCGAAAGCAATAAATCGAAACCTGATATGGTACACAACTGATTCCCTTAATTAAATCATGAGTATTCGTATCATAATACATCTTTAAATACCTCAATACATGGAGACTCATCCTCAGAGATAACAACTAAATACCTCATTTATACATCAAATCACACTTACATTTAACAAGACTAATCCTCAATCGGAACATAGCTACAACATGTTACAAACAACAGCAGATAAACTTAATCTTCAGCTATCTTCTTTCCCTTAAAGCTGCCTGCCAAACCTGGAACGTTTGAATATTCTAGGGGCATAACCCAACTAGAAGATGAACCTTCTAGTGAGAAACTCCAAAAATAGTTTATATCAATGCATGAACAGGTATGAAATGTATGGGAAAAATAACGAGAACTACTACGAAGTGTCTCATGAACATGGACGCCTCCAACGAGAGCTTTCTCAACGGCGCACGCATAGCGCCTCTCAGGAGATCCCTAACCATACCACCCTGACCCAACCTGTAATACCCGAGAACGTTGGGTTATTTAAGAAATAGTATTTTATTAGAAAAATTGAAGTTTGAGGAAAATAGGTATCAGAATAGCTCGATAAATTGACCGAATCGACTTCCGGGAGTACCCTGGAGCCGAGATGCCTAAAGAAAATGATATGGCAGTGTCGAGTAATTTGAGATATGATTTATGGCATCGAAAGAATTTGGGTCGGGAATAGTTTTCGGTACAGCTAAAAATGCAGCTTCAGGATAGGCTGTAAAACCGAATTATTGTAGGGGGCCTCCGAAAAGACAACGGAACCCCAAGGGTATTCATATTTGATATGTAGAGCAACCCTTTAGTGGTTTCAGGAAGAAACTAATGGATTTGGGGCTAAAACAGAGATTCAGGTCAAAGTGCAATTTCTTAAAGTTTACCGAATTGGCCGGAGGGAGGTCAAGATGGCGAGTTTTTGGAATCTTCCGAGAAGGAATGAAAGTTTTTAGGACTTGAGGGATGTATTGGCAATATTAGAAAGTTCATGGTCTTTGTGAAAATGGGCCAAGACATAAGAGACAAAGTTAGGTAGGCAAAAGTGCAATTTTTCAAAGTTGAAGCAAGGAAGCTTCCTGCCATGGCCGAGGGACCAATCTGGTCACCGACCAGCGCCTACCGACAGTTGGGAATGGTGCCAAATGGGTCGGGGATTGATTTGGGTCGGGTTTGGGTCGACAATAAGGCTTGAGGTGGTCAGATTTGATGGATTTCCGACCAAGTTTTCGGTCGGATTTTGGAAGCTCCAAAAGGGTGTTTTGTGGTCGGATTTTGGTGAGATTAGGTCGATCCAAGGGCGGTAGGAGCCTCAGAGGGGTCGATTTAAGCATCCTTGAGCGTTTGGGAAGCTCGGGGTCGCCTATAAATAAGAGATGGCCGAATGTCTTCAAACGTTAAAAGCGTAGATCTGTGAGATTTTGAATGAATTGAGAGCAGCGGATAAGGGGCTTTTGTTTTCCATGTCTCAAGCTTCATTTCTGACAAATTTGAGCCATTTTGGTTGAGAGTTGAGGGAGATCCGAAGCTTCGTCGGAAAAACGAGCTTCGCCAGAAAATCGCTTGGAGTAGTCTGAAAATAGCTCGGTTTGTGGGATTTTTTGGTACCATCTTGTAGAGGGCGAAAAGAGGAAGGCGTAGAAACAAACGGGGGTCAAAACGGAGGTCGGATGAAGAAGTTATGGCCATTAAACCGAAGGCAGCGCACCAGTCCAGCGAGCTGAAGGTTGAAGAAGACCGGCGCGTGGGGTACACGCGCCAGCTGGGCCCCGCGAGTGGAGGCGCGTGATCCATCTTCGAGAGGAGCGTGAGGGCGCGTCCAAGCTCCAAAAAATGTGAAATAAGTTTCTAACTTCCTCTAAATTCAAGTTCTAGCTCCTCTAGAAAAATATTTGAATTTGGCCTTCTGTAGGTCTAGGTTTTAGAATCAAAGTGCCTCGTTTTACGTGAAAACGCACCATCCGGGTAAGTCCAGTATTTTTCTCTTGATGTTCATAGTTTATAATGATTTATAGTGAAGAAAGATTAGAGAAAATAGCTTTGGAGGGATTTATTTGGATTTTTAGAGGCCAAAAATGGAAGAAAATAGAGAAAATATGGAAATTATGAGAAAAATAGGTTTCTGATTATTATATGTTGATTAGGGTGCCTTGAGGATTAAAGTGATGTAATTGGTGCAAATTTTGAGATTTGTACGAAAATCGAGGTCGAGCATGCAAACTGAGGCGTTGTGCGCTTTTCGAGGTATCCTGATATTTTGTCAAATGTGAGTTTTCTTCTTGCATAAAAGTTGGTTTTGACTTGTGAGAGTTTCTACCTGCATAAAATTGGTTATGTGAGAGTTTCTTCTTACATAAAACTTGGTTTTGACTTGTGAGTTTTCTTACTTGCATAAAACCTGATTTTTACCTGTGATAGTTGTTTCATAGGGATTTGTCCCGAAATGTTTTAAGCATGCGCATTGAATTTTGTGCGATAAATTGTGTACATGAAATGTTGTTTATGCATTGAGTTATATTTTGTGGCATTGGCGTGTTTTTTATGGGATGTCTACCTGGGATGTTATCTGGATAGTGTAGTTGTGAGTCCCCAAGTGTGTTTGTCAAACAAGAGTATCTCGAGCTGTGTGCTGGGATGACCGCCTCGATTTTTGTGCCGGACTTGGTGGCGAGGGAAGTTGCACTTGGGTAACGGGTTGTAGTTTTTTTGTGGTCTGGGGTATGACTTGGCCTTAGTTGTAGTCGATTCGACCATTTTTTGTTTTTAATATTATTCTTACTTAAAAAAAATATTTATAATAATAATATTTTATAGATAATATTTATATAATTATATAAATAAATAAAAGGAGGAGGCAACCCTCCCCGACTGCAACGAGTTGGGGAGGCAGGCGATCGGGAAGGTGGGCCTCCCTGACTCTAACGAGGCCGAGGCCATGGCTCGGTTCCTCGAGGCTACAGTTATGGCGATCAACGACAACGAGTGTGTGTCTATATATGTATAATATATGTGCGTGTGTGTATGTGTATATATGTGTATATATATATATATATAATTGCTGTCAGAGAATGAGAAAGAGAGAGAGCGGATGGAAATGAGAAGAAAGGGGTAAAATTGAAATTTTAATTTTTTAGATTGGGTTTTGGCAGGTGAGTGCCGAGTACAAAATAGGTGGGTTCGAATAGAATTTTTTTAAAAGAAAATGGAGCGAGATGTAGGGGTGAAAACTTTAAAAGCCTAGGATTGAAGTAGTATTAGCATGTGATAGTGTGAAACTTAGAGTAGAAGTATTTGTTAGTTATAGGTAATTTGTCATAAGACTCATAGGGTAACGTAGGTGTTTGGGTTGAGTTTTTGTCTTTGTTGGCTAGCTAGCTCCACTTCTATATTATTTAAGGGGTCATAAGCTTTTTCCATTTCAGCCCCTAAACGCTATTTACTAAGAGTTTTTTAAAATTTCTGGGGGCCATCCCAAGACCCAAGTCATAGGGCGCACTGCCCCTGCCTCGCAATCTCCGTAGTATTGATAATCACCAGTAGCTTAATTAGTTCAAACTTATGTGCAGTTCAATTAATTGTGATTTACTGTTTGCATGCGGAATAGCCGTTGTACAATTAGTCAAATAATGCGTGATGCATTCTTTTTTTAATTGACTACTTTATTAATCCTTTCTTATTTTTGTTTTCCACGAGGTATAGCCTATATTATATATTTGATATAATATAGACTAATTTCTTCTTGAGTTTTAACATGCCCTAACCGCTAGTACTTTCAATAAATGGGTTCGAATTGTGACACTGAGTCATATTTGATGGGTCTTCTTTATTAATATTTGAATTTATTCCCATGGGATGCTAGAATTTGGCATAAAGGATTCAATGGTGCTAAAAGAATTATTATTTTTTTTTTCAAGTGAGTGCTTATTACAAAGTGTGAAATAACCAAAATATTTCTGTTTTATATGGCTATTCTGTTTAAATTTTAATATGGTAACCACATATATACATGAATAAAATAATAGAATAATCACATAGCACTAAAGCGTATTTTGATAATTTCTCACAGTATAACAAGCACCTACTTAGAACTTAATTAAAAAACAGTACTTTCTTTTAGCATTATTGAATCTTAATTTTATGCCAAATTCTAGCACTCCACAGTAATAAAATCTTAAGATCTTCATTATATTTGGCTTATTATACCATTCACGGGTGAAGAAGCAAGTCTTTCATATTGCTAATGAAAAGATAATATATATATATATATATATATTGAGCCAAATAAAAAATAAAAAAAAACAAAGAAGATAATATACATCATAATCAATTAGTGGATCGAAATTTGGTTGCAAAGTTTCAAAATTATTTTTCTCTAAGTTTGATGTAATTAAAATAATTGCAATGAGATTGCTTAAAGCTTAAACTTCAATTTTTTTTAGAGTAAAACTCATGTTTGATCCTGCAAGATACAGACACCAGTTTAGTCCTTAAAAAATTTTTAATGTCACGTCAATTCTTGAAAGATGGTTTTGTACATTAAAATTGTTCTGTGCCAACTCTCACGCAGTACTAAGCTTGTCACATGGACATGTAATGTGCCATGTGAAAAGCCCTGTCAACTCTCTCTAAATAGAGAACTATTTATACCGGTGGCACATCTTTTATTACCAACAAGATAGTTTAAAGGTTTTTCAATCCAGACGAACGATGAGGAATTCCAGTAAACTATCAGAGGCAAAGAGGAACATGGGTTTAGGAACCCAAGATTAACTTGGGATTCCGAAGAGTTCACCATTAAAGAAAGAAAACCTTAACTTCACGTTAAAAACGTCCCCCTGCCCAATAAGCTAATTAAGTCTTTAATTTAATTTTAAATCTCCTTCAGAAAAATGGCCATTAAAAAGGTCCACAAATAGATTTGAGTCCACACATTATTAGAGTTTTGGATTAATCTTGCTTAGCTTAAACGTCTAAATGGGTAACAGCGAATCATGGGTGAGTTCAAGATGTACCTGTTTAGCCAACTTGTTATATTTGATTTTAATGAGTAACAAAACAAGTATTTTATATAAATATATGAATTTTAGTGTCTAAGTATTTTTATTCTGTTATAGAGAATATATTATGTAATATGGTATACGGTGTTAAAATTATTTTTGCAAGTTATAAATAATTTTATACATTAAATGTATTAAATAGTAATATTTGTTTAAATTTTTTTTATTGATTTAAGTTTAATTTTAAGTAAATAAATATTGTATAAAGTTATTTTGTCTAAATATAGATCAAAAGTCGACCTTAGGATTACCAAAGGTTAACCTATGTTGTCCAACGATCATATTTTTAAAATTTTAAAAATCTGTTAAAATAGTGCTACCTAAAATCAACCCTACTTTAAACTAAGGTTGACCCACAACTTTCAAAAGGTCGACTTATGCCCTAACGATCAAAAATTGAAACGTTATAGCAACGTCCGGACTTGCTGTAACATTATAGCAAAATGGCCATTTAAGTTTTATAATAGCTACTTTCATGCATGCATGATGTGATCCAAACTCAAATGGGGCTCGGGCCCCCCTCATTGTCGAGCAAATCCTATGTTGCCCAGCAATGGGCAACATAGCATTGCTGGTAACTATTGTGCCTACTCACAGATGGACAATGCTGCAGACAGAGACGAGAAAATGTTTGATCAGATTATTGACCAAATGCCAATCTATATACTTCATTCTGTATCACGGTCATCATGGGATACAAAGACACTATTCATCATGGAGGATTTAGTTATAGAATTTGTGGAGTTGTTGAAGTTGTTGCTTCATGGTCCGAACAAATCAACCATTAATTTAGCCTCATCAATGGCAGTCTTGAAGGAAAACCCTGTTTCTATTGCTGGGACTTCTATTGAGAAAATTTCAACAACCACTTGATGAGCTTAACAGTCTGATTAAGATCATATTGGAACTAATTTAGTACATCTGTGAATTAACATTATTGTTGTGGTGCCCCAAAAAATCGGGGACGAAAAAGTCCAAGCATGGATGGCGGGAAAGCCACCTTCGGAAGCTGCTGAGGAAGAGCTTCGAAAGTTGCTGAGGAAGGAGCTTCGGAAGCTCCCTTCGGAAGAGGACTTCGGAAGCCGCTAAGGGGAGAGCTTCGAAAGCTCTCTTCGAAAGAGCTTCGGAACCTACTAAAGAAGGGGCTTCGGAAGCCCCATTCGGAAGTGACTGGGGAAGTTTTCTTCGGAAGGAGGCCTTCGGAAGGAATCCTTCGGAAGACCCACGTGTGCTCCCTACTCGATCTCTATAAAAGGCCAAGTTCAACCCTCAAAAACGGATCCGGACATTGGTATTTCTCTCTCACTTTCCTTCCGAAATTTACTCTTATTTTCCATTCGTCGCGATTATTTTCCTTCCGTTACTGAGTTGAGCATCGGAGGGCCTTCGCGGGAGGAAAATCCTGCGAGCCTTCTAATCTTTGTTTGTCCACTACAGTTCCTTCAGAAGGACCAAATACTCTTCGGAAGGACAAAAAACTCTTCGGAAGCTATTGGAGAAGAGCTTCGGAAGATCAGCTAAGCCTTCGGAAGCGAGATTCGAAAGCCCACCTGAACCCTTCGAAAGCCCAACTCGACAGCAGGCTTCGGAAGCCCTTCTTTTCCTTCGGAAGACCAACTCGGCAGCAGGCTTTGGAAGCCTCTCTTTTCCTTCAGAAGCCACCTACGGAAGCGACCTGCAGAAGCTCACATTCATCATTCGGAAGGAAGGCTTCAGAAGCTTCCTTTCGAAAAGAACCCTTCGGAAGCCCTCCTTAGATTTGCAACCGAATCTTCGATCGAGTCCCGAGGCCGAAGGCATCCACGTGCATCCCACTATTAAAAATTCTAATTATTGTATTTTGGCAACAACAATTTGGCGCCGTCTGTGGGAAAAGCAACAAAAAGCCAATCTTTGCGCAAAATGTCGAATGGGACCAAATTAGCTAGTTCGACGAACATGCATAACTCCACCCGAAGGAGTGCCCATACTAGGACAGAAGACACAAGAGGCCCCAATCAGGTGCACCCTACGGTGCCAGAATTTTCAAAAGATCACCATGACAATGAAATGCGTTCTGAAAACTTTCCTACGCTCGAGGGCAACCAGACCACTGGACTGAGGGACATGGAACGTTCAGAGCAGGAAAAAGTACACGTAGCTAGATCGAGGAGGCATGCGACAGAGCAAGGGAAGCAAGTCCCACATGCAGCTCTCGCTAGTCGGGAACAACATTCTTTTGGACTGTCTTCAATTCCAAATAGAGACCTCGAGGAGACTTTAGTACCTCCCGAGCCCTCCAGGATAGCCCCACCCACGGTCTTGCTATCAGATTATGAACAATTACAGAAGAATTTTGAGGAACTAAAACAACAAAATGATGAACTCAAGATAAACAATGAGAAGAATATGAGTAGACTACAGGGAATCACTGCTTTGCTGCGTGAATTAATTCCCCACATGGGAAAAGCCGATACGAGAGGAGAACACCGGAGATCCATAGAAACCCCTCCAAGGACCACACGACAGGGGGTAAGAGTTATAACTCCATGGCCGAATAACCAAGTCCTAGAGAGGACAGACTTGGGAAGGGAATGTGATAGGAGGATAGGAAAAGCTCCCATGTATGAAGAGACAACAAGAAGCACCTATGCACAAGCTTCTTATGTCCCACTTCCTTACAAAAACGAAGCAGAACAGGAAACCCTCAAGGCGTCTGACATTAAGCGCCTCATAGAAGAGGTGCTAGAGCAGAAGCAGGTAATGATGACACCAAAGAAAATGCCCCCGAAGGGGTTTCCTTTATCTGAAGAACTCCAAAGATAACCAGTGCAACAAGGGTTCGAGCTACCGCAGCTTTCGGTATACTCGGGGAAGGAAGACCCAGAGAAGCACCTACAACATTTCGTCGCAGTGGCCGTGCTACATGGGTGGAATGAGGTCACTAAGTACAGAGCCTTCCCGCTCTCCCTGGTAGGACAGGCTCAACAGTGGTTCACTGAGTTACCAGCTGAACATATCCGATCATTTGAACAGCTGAAGAAAGGGTTTTTGGAGGTGTTCACTGCCTATGTCCCAAAGAAAAAGGGTGTTGTGTATTTGATGAGCTTGCAGCAAAGGCCAAATGAATCCCTAAAGCGAAATATTGAGCGATTTAGGGCTATAGCGCAAGAGATAAAGGACCTCCCTATCAGTTTGGCAGCCTCAGCCTTGCTTAATGGAACCGCTTACGCCCCGCTTAGAAGATCCCTAGCATTTTCTGAGCCAGACTCAATGGCTGAATTGTTTGCCCGAGCCGAACAATTCATCGTTCAAATGGAAATTTTAGAAGCATGGGAAGGGAAAAGAAGAGGAAGGTCGAACGACGTTGGGTCGGACACATTAGTGAAGTTACCGAGAAAAGAAGAACCCCCGAAAGATGTAATTCTAGAGCTTTGCTCCCCTTACTAAGCCAAGAGTCGCTATCCTTTCCTCCATTGCACATGGGTAGGGATAGAGACTCTTTCTTCAAAATTTCACAAGTCCCCAGGGCGTACTACAGAATAGTGTCAGGAGCTATGAAACCGGATTGAACAGCTAATCAAAGATGGAAAACTCAATCAATTCATACTAGATAAACCAAAAAATCATCAAGGTCGGGGGAAAAAGTCCAGGAAAAAAAATCAGAGGGGACGTGAAGAGCAAAACTTGGAACACTATGCACCATCAAAGGTATTCCCCTGCTCTATCGGTTAGAGCTAGCTATGAAAGATCTGAAGCACAAGACATGAAGATGCGTTCATGGAAAGAGGCACTACTTGACTCTACCGTGAACCAGAGATCTTCCTGATTTCTCTATGTAATAATCCCCTATAAATAAAAGAATATACCCCTTGTATTCCCGTGGAGTAGGCAAAACTATAAGCCAAACCATGTAACCTATGCCTTGAGCGTTTGTATGTACGATGATATGTAATGCAGGTGTAACAGCTCTGTGATGACCTCGATGAGATCAGAGTGACTCGGTAGAAATCAGGTGCACATGACCCCAGGCTGGGTCGGGATCATCAGATGCTCTGATGCCTGTGCCCGCAGACTCACCTGGATCCCTCAATCGAGTCCGGTGCTATGCCTTGAGCTAGACCTGACTCCTCGATTGATTTGGCGCCTAGGTCTCCCGACAAGCTCGGACATCCGAAAAGAATCCAGAACCGGACTGGCTATTAAACCTTGATACACCGAGGACAAACTGACTCTCATAAGGGACAGAAGGTGGTGAAGCCACTATATGGTAAGTCGAAAGCGTCCACACCGCGCGAGGCTTAAGTCGTCCAGTTGTGATCTGGTTCCTATGACCTAAGACCAACTCGGGATCGTCGGATGCTCCGATGCCTATGCCCGCAGACTCACCTAGATCCCTCAACTGAGTCTGGTGTTATGCCTTGAACTAGACCCGACTCCTCAATTGATCTGGCGCCTAGGTCTCCTGGCAAGCTCGGACACCCGGAAGAGATCTCAGATTGGATCTTTGGCCAGCTCTAGATCCCTTAGGACAGACCGGACCTCAAAGCGGTGAGCCGCTATATGGTAAGTCGAAAGACACCCTCGCCATACGAGGTTTATGTCGCCCAGGTGCGATCTGGCGCACATGACGATAGATCAACTCGGGATCATCGGATGCTCCGACGCCTGTGCCCGCAGACTCACCTAGATCCCTCGACTGAGTCCTGTGCTATGCCCTGAGCTAGACCCGACTCCTCGATTGATCTGGCGCCTAGGTCTCCCGGCAAGCTCGGACACCTAGAAAGAATCTCGGATTGGATCTTTGGTTAAAGCCAGATCCCTTTGGACAGACCGGACCTCAAAGGGATAGACGAAGAGAGTAAGAGACAAGATACAACCCTCGAAGACCCGACCACCACGACTCAATTTAATGCCTAGACCAAAGCGGGATCATCGAATGCTTCGACGCCTATGCCCGCAGACTCACCTAGATCACTCGACTAAGTCCGGTGCTACGCTCCTGAGCTAGACCCGACTCCTCGATCGATCTGGTGCCTAGGTCTCCCGGCAAAAACTCGAACGCTCGGGATGAATCTCTCGTTGGATCCTTGGCTCAATCTAGCCTTCCCATGGCCAACGAAACTGATGGAAAACAACAGGCACCATCAAGGACCACTCATGACGATAGATCAACTCGGGATCATCGGACGCTCCGACACCTATGCCTGCAGACTCACCTAGATCACTCGACTGAGTTCGGGGCTACGCTCCTAAGCTAGACCTGACTCCTCAATCGATATGGCGCCTAGGTCTCCCGGCAAAGACTTGGACGCTCAGAATGAATCCCACGTTGGATCTTTAGCCCAATCTATCTTCCCTATGGCAAACGAAAGCCCTTCTCGGAAACGTTCGCGAAGGCTCAACAATCCCCCAATCTGGACAAAAGCCGAGAGCTCGATGAGTGTTGCATGAGTCTCGCAGTAATGTCAGGGGCGCGAGGCCTATCCCGAGTTTCTCAGGGGCCAAAGAGCCTTGAAGAAAATATGTAGACAGGAACAGAAAAAACTGAACTATTGTGGCTAATAAATCAAAGCCTAAAGAGGAATGAATACAAGTCGCATGACCAACAAGCAAATGATGGAAACATGATAGAATTACGTGGTGATTCAAATAAGACAATTACATAAGGCACGTTGAAACAATTGCCAAGAAACTACATTCGTCCAAAGATGACAAAATGAAACGTAATAGCCAAAGAAATGCATCAAAAATCCTAAGAGTGCTTTGAGATGAAACTAGCTAAATGATCGCTCCTTACAGCCAGTTAAAAAATAATGTAAATTATAAAGTCGGCACTAATCTTCGGCTAAGGGACAATCCACGTGACCTTAACCCACACCAGGGAGCAGGTTTTGAGAAGCATCAGCGCTAAGGTCCATCTCTAGGCCCTTCTCGATCATATGAGTGGTGCCAGACGTGCGACACTTACTTCACCCTCCTCGAGCTCAAGAGCGTAAGAGCTCCATGGACATACCATTGTTAAAAGTTACATCCGAAAAAAAAAAGAGAAAGAAAAAAAATTCCCAAGGAAGGAAAATTCTTGGGGAAGCAAGGTCCTTCGGGAAGAGCCATTTTCGATTGTTAGCGCCCTATGCTTAGAAAATACTCTTCATTTTGTATCTAAGAAGAACAAAACAAAGAGTGGGGGACAATTGTGGTGCCCCAAAAAATCGGGGACAAAAAAGTCCAAGCATGGATGGCGGGAAAGCCACCTTCGGAAGCTGCTGAGGAAGAGCTTCGGAAGTTGCTGGTGAAAAAGCTTCGAAAGCTGCTGAGGAAGGAGCTTCGGAAGCTCCCTTCGGAAGAGGCCTTTGGAAGCCGCTGAGGGGAGAGCTTCGAAAGCTCTCTTCTGAAGAGCTTCGGAACCTACTAAAGAAGGGGCTTCGGAAGCCCTATTCGGAAGCGGCTGGGGAAGTTTCCTTCGGAAGGAATCCTTCGGAAGACCCACGTGTGCTCCCTACTCGATCTCTATAAAAGGCCAAGTTCAACCCTCAAAAACGGATCCGGACATTGGTATTTCTCTCTCACTTTCCTTCTGAAATTTACTCTTATTTTCCATTCGTCGCGATTATTTTCCTTCCGTTACTGAGTTGAGCATCAGAGGGCCTTCACGGGAGGAAAATCTTGCGAGCCTTCTAATCTTTGTTTGTCCACTACAGTTCCTTCAGAAGGACCAAATACTCTTCAGAAGGACAAAAAACTCTTCGGAAGCTATTGGAGAAGAGCTTCAGAAGATCAGCTAAGCCTTCGGAAGCGAGATTCGGAAGCCCACCTGAACCCTTCGGAAGCCCAACTCGACAGTAGGCTTCGGAAGCCCTTCTTTTCCTTCGGAAGCCCAACTCGGCATCAGACTTCGGAAGCCTCTCTTTTCCTTCGGAAGCCGCCTACGGAAGCGACCTTCAGAAGCTCACATTCATCCTTCGGAAGGAAGGCTTCGGAAGCATCCTTTCGAAAAGAACCCTTCGGAAGCCCCCCTTAGATTTGCAGCCGAATCTTCGATCGAGTCCCGAGGCCGACGGTATCCACGTGCATCCCACTATTAAAAATTCTAATTATTGTATTTTGGCAACAACAATTGTCAGACATAGAGTACAGTAAAGAAGATATTGTCTCAATGGGTGTATATTGGGCAATTATAAGTGCAGTATGTCACAGTCTTGGCACATTCCTTTACCTTAACCATGCCGGCCTTAGCTTGATCACACGTTAAGTCAACCGAACCATAAGAGTAGGCAAAGGCAAATGACTTTGAAAGCTAAGAGTTTGAGTGAATAAAATAGAACTGTATTACTCTAGAGAAATCTTACAAGTGAATGCTTATAACTTTCTTTAGATGCTCACAAATGAGGCACCCCCTCTTATTTATAGCCTTCCACCTCTTTAATGGACGGTGGAGATCATTTTGATCATATAGTGGTGATTAGTCCTCCAAAAGCTTCTCCTACCTCTACCATATTCTAAAATATCTTCATAACTCTATAAGGTTCCATAATATTCTAGAACCTTCTATACTAGTCCAGACCCTTCTAAGCTAGTCTACACATTTCTAGAGTCTTCTAGAATATTCTGGAACATTTCGGAGTATTTTGGAACATTCTAAAATCCTCTAGGGTATTCTACACAATTCTGGAATCTTCTAGACTCAACCATATAAGCATTTGCATGTCTCTTAGTCATCTCTTATGTGGCAAAGTCTGAACCTTCAGTGCAGTTGAGTATCATCGCGCATTAATCATCTAGTGTTCAATGCAATGCGTGACAAGTAGCTGGCTATATTCAAATTACTTTGATCGTAGACAATGGGTGAGTTCTTGTTCCTTTCACTGTTGAATTCTCACCTACCTACATGTGTCTAGTCTGGATGAATCTAAGAATGTTAACTTTTTGATTTGAGTACATCGTCATCATCTCTTAATCTATTTTTCATATATTTTAAAAATTTTAGGCACGTGATCATGCTTTAGGTTATTATTACGAGCAATCTTACTTGAATTGAAAAAATAGGATGAAAAAAGCATTTATGTATACAAATTTAAATCAGAATATTATAAGATAAGAAATCACGTAATTACACGTGAGTTTAATAACAATTCCTTAGTTATAAGAACCAAAATATTTTATGTAAGGGATTTAATCAGAACTATTTGTAGTGCTTTTAGATCCATTGTCTAGAAAAAAAAAAAGAAGAAAAAAAAAACCATGATTATGATCTGTTTGTGATAAACATAATAATAAATTTTACTAAAATTTAGAATGAACATCCATGTAATTTCTATAAAATTAACGTATTGTGTCATGTGATATCTTTATAATCTCTTTCTTATTTTTTCACTAAGCAAACTATTTAATATTCAGTAGTTGGTCTTATTTTGTTTTACAGGGAAGTGGCATTAGAACTATCCTAACGACCTTAACCACCACTACAGCATTTGCAAACCACAAATAGGTAAGTTGTCAACGGTGAAAATTGGTCGACCGTGATTCGTCTTGCCTGCACTGAGAAAATAAATATGGGAGAGAAGAAGAGGAAGCACACAAAGGGATTTTATGTGGTTCAACCAGAACAATATCTACTCCATGACTGTTCTCTGGTTATTCTGGTAAAGTATCAGTGTATTATTGTTCATTGTTTCTCCCCCCTCATACAATGGTTTTAACCCTTATTTATAGCGTGGGGTGTTTAAAATTTATATAAAATCCAAAGTAAGAGGATAATATTAGGGAGACAGGATATCCTTATCTCTTCTGTAAAATCGGGGGTGAATCCTACATTGTCAAGGATTCGATTTACCCCGAATAAAGAAAGTGGGACTTGCCTCCGATTATTCTACGGTCCTTTTGTTAGGCGAGTTGTAGGATCGATCAGTGAGTTGTGTGATCATTTAGCGAGCTTCATGGTCATCCGCCGAGTTGGAGGCTTCGCTACCAGCTCGCTTGATTCAGCTGTTCTAAGCTCGCTTGATACCCACAATCTGAGTTCGGGTCTAGCAACATGTGACCTCATTATGAAGGTTTCAGCCTTGGGCTTGTTGAGCCTTGGGAGATTGGACCTGTTTGTTGGGTCGAGACCAGCCTGCTTAGCTCTTTTCAAGAAATACTCATAACATAAGTCCCCCCAGCTCGTAGTACGATCTTCGAACTGGGAGTTGGTACAAGCTATTTGAAGTGGGCTTCGCGAGCTGCCAATCCGTTTATCAGACCTTTGCCCAATCGAGCTCGGAGTTTAAGAGAGACTTCGACAAGATGGCACTTGAACCAATCTTCTGGATGTAATTTAAAATGAGCTCCAGGATGCTTCTGCACATCGAGATAAGCTCAAGAGTACAACTTGGAAAAAGTTTTCAGAATTTAAACTCGAAATGATTCTATCGAATATAAGTTAAGATAGACCCAATGAATTCCTAACTCGCGACTTAGCACATTGCATAGCTCGTCATTGGTCAACGTAATAAAATGTCCAATAGGTTGCAAATAGTCATACGTAGGAAAATCAAGGCAGATCGTAGTGAACACGCCCTAATGAAATAATATGAGTCATATCGAAAACCTTGCTAAGATATATGTCCAGGTAGATCATGTTGCGATCTCAGCTAACATACCATGGCTTTCATTTAGCTGACTTGGAATCCAAAGAAATGCCAACTCGCATGTTTGAAATAGCTCATCACTCATAGACATAAAAATCAAGATGAATTCAGCCGTAATGGGAGATAATAATGATCCATTTGTGAAATGATAATCAAATCGATCCGAGTCTCAGCTGATGCGTCATAGATAGATAATATATCTGGATCATATCAGAAACCTTGCCAAGATATGTAATACCCAGGAAAATCCTTAAGGGTATAAATGACATTTTATGAAGGGTATAAATGGAATTATCGAAAGAATGAGGCTTTAGGGATCACTATCGCAGTCTTAAGCGATTGAATCAACCGAAGGGAGTACCCCAAACCCTAGATAGCCAAGAAGAATGGTATAGTATCGACAAGTAATACGAGTTATGATTTCAGACATCAAAAGAAGTTGGATCGGGAACGGTTCTTGGTATAGCTAGAAAAGCAATTGTGATTTAGGCTGAAATACCGAATTATCGTACGAGGCATCTGGGAAGTCAATGGAACCCCGAGGAAGTTCATATTTGGCATATAGAGTAACCTTTCAGTAATTTTTGGAAGAAACAAAAAGGTTTGTAGCCAAAACGAAGATTTGGGCCTAAGTGCAGTTTTTTCGAAATTGACAGAGGGTGATCGAAACGATATTTTTTTGGAATTTTAAAGAGAGTGTTTTAGGATATTTCAAAGGGTTATAAAGGTCTTTAAAGAGAAATTCAGTTTTTGAGCCAGGGGCAAAATCATAATTTTGAGGTTGGGGTAAAAGTGTAATTTACCTAAAAATTAGGGGCATTAGCGTAATTAGTCCATTTTTTAGGGACTAAAATGCAATTAAAAATTAGTCTGGGGACCATGTTGAAAAAGGTTAAAGTGCAATTACCCAAAAATTCGGGTCAAAGTGTAATTATTGAAACCTTTTTACTAGGGGCATTTGAAAAATTCAGGAAAAGCCTCATAAATGACCTTAGTGATAGAGATGAAGTTTCATGATGATATTAGAGATAAGATGAAATCTTATGATGACGTTAGAGATAAGACAAAGGCTCATGATGACTTTATGGATAAGATAAGATTTGGATAAGATTTAATTGGATAAGATTTTGTTGGATATGATTTGAATAAGATTTGATTTGGATAACAATGATTATATAAAATCTTGGAAGATTTAGAATGATTGTAGAATATCTTAGAAGATATGGTAATGATTATATAAAATCTTAAAAGATTTGGAATGATTGCAGAATATCTTAGAATATTTGGTAATGATTATATAATATCTTTGAAGATTCACAATGATTGCAAAAGATATTAGAAGATTTTTGAATGATTGCAAAAGATATTAGAAGATTTGAAATGATTATAGAAAATCTTAGAAGATTTACAATGATTACAGAAGATCTTTAGAAGATTTGGAATGATTATAAAAGATTTTGAAATATTTGAAATGATTGCAGAATATATGTTTCTTGGTGGCTAAGTTTCCAAAACCTATAAATAGGGGTTCATAACCAAAGGTTTCTCATTCAAAATTGTGAGAAGTTCATGCCAGATAAGAGCGCTTCACGTTTAGTATATAGAGGGCTTTTTAAGCATATGCGAAGCATCACACGCGCAGAGCACTTGGGTAGCGCGTGAGGACGTGTAAGGAGGTGGTTTGGTCAAAAAAACTTGAGAAGTTACACAAAAGTTGAGGTTCAACACAAGATTTGAGGCATTTGAGTTTCCTTCAAGGTGAGTGGTTTGTCTCTAGTTTTACCCTTGTTTGGGAATGTATTGGTAAGAGTGTTGTGAGCTCGGGTGAGCGGTCTCACTAGGACTCAGGATGCTATGCTTATGCGTTTCACTTACATATTTATGTCATCATTTGCATATTGAACATGTGAAACATTGCATTAACTGTTTTTACTTACAAAAGAGTCGGTGCATGGCGAGTGATTTTCATATCATCAGGGTATTGATATTCGTGTCAATGTTGTTTTCTGTATGGGACGGGATGGAGCCTTCTTGAGAATGGGACACAGTTAGTCCTGGTGATCGGGTGACACGGTAGGGCATCCGGGGCCAGTACTGGTGATCGGGTGACACGGTAGGGCATCCGGGACTGGTAACAGAGTGACACGGTAGGGCACCCGGGGATTAAGTGTGTCAGGGAATTTCTCAAGTTAGACGTGTCTTGCATATTTTCGTTGTCTGAGTATGCCATGCTCGTGTGTCTCTCATGCATTGTATAAACTGTTTTATGCCATCACTTAGATGTTTATCATCTAACTTGGTCTATGCCCCTGGAACGTTTAATGTTCCAGTCAGGGACTGCTGCGAGAGCAAGAATGTGGCCGGTTGAAGGCCAATGGTGCTTAGTTTGTTAGTTGTTGTAACGTTTGGAGGTTTAGTATGTATTACAGGTTGTAAATGAATAGTTGTGTATTAGCAATGTTATCAATTGATCTGTATTACGTATTTTTCCATGGAAATACAATGTAAGAACTTTGGTGTTTTGATATTAATGTATCCGCTGCGTTGTATTAAGACTCGTTTAGTTTAAGATTGTTGATCTTGATAGTTAAACGGGCAGGGCTGGGGTTCGCGGGGTTTTGTATCTGCATGTGAAGATTGTTCTTGATATACCGCGTGTGTTGAACTTGAAGAAAAAAAAGAAATCTCGAGAATACCCTTATAGTGACACGCCTGGCGAGACGGGGTGTTACAAGATATATATCCAGGTAGACCACGTTGTGACTTGAGTTAACATACCATGGCTTTTATTCTTGCATCACCAAGCTATATGTCCAAATAGATCGTGTTACAACCTCAGCTAACATACCATGCCTTTTTACAAGTTTAACGAGTTTAGAGGGAACACCCAGGTAGGTTGCAGACTATGACTTGAATCAAGATGAAAGGACCCGAACTAGTGGACCTTTGACTTACATTGCCAAGCTATATGTCCAAATAGATCATAGGCTGATCCTAGCTAACATACCATGGCTTATTGCAAGCATAATGAGTTGAGAGAGAACACCCAAGTAGGTCGCAGACCATGACTTGAGTTAAGATGAAAGGAGCCTAGCTAGTGAACCCTGGTGACATTTAGTCAGGAGGAATTGTTCTCAACTCACAAACCACGACATAGGGAAGGACCAAGATGAATGCTCAGATAAGCAGCAAACCATAGCAGATAGGCTAACATGAATGGGCCCCAACTCGCAAACCATGGTGTCTCTACCCCCAATTTCAGATATATTCAATCAAATACCAATTAGTATAAAGTATAATAAATGAAAATTCATAAATTCCAATCAGAATTATGAAAATTAATTGTAACAAAAAAGGGAGCATAAGTTAGAACAATTATACTTATCGGAAGTAGGGATGGAGGTGCTTTGCATTCCAAGCTTGGGGAAGAACATCTCCATCCATATTTGCCAAAATATAGGGGCCTTCCCAGTTCAGGCCTAGTGTCCCGTCGTTGGCCTTGTGAGCTCTAAGAAGGACAAGGTGTAGCACGAGATCATCAACGTTATAGCGCCAAACTCGAACCCTTCTGTTGAGATACCTCGCGACCTAGGTGACCACCCTCATGCGAGCTAACCCCCTTCCCTCCTTGAGTAAATCAAGGTTAGTGGCCAGTAGCTAGTCGTTGTTCTCCAGGTCGAAGGTGGCTTTTCGCTGATTGATTACCTCGTTCTCTGCTGGGATTATAGCCTCAGACCCATATATCATTGAGAATGAGGTTTCCCTCGTGCTACTCTAAGCCAAACACCCCTTTCCACTAGATTTCCTTGGTAACTTGTTTATAAAATTCCTCCAAATCTTTAACAGGAGACTTGTAGATGCTCTCATAGAGTTTTCCATCCTTGCGGAGGCTTGCGAAGATCGCAGTCAGGATACTTTCATCGGAGGGAGCTTCAATATTGCCCACCTCGCACCTGAACCTGGCAATATAGTCCTTCAAGGACTAGTTTGCTTTTTGGAATATCGTGGCAAGGTGGCATGGCAAGGTGAGCTGACTCCTCAATGCCCTGTATTGGTTAAGAAACCTTTGCTAACATTCCTCTTAACTACAAATACTGCGAGGATGGAGACTCCTTAACCAGGTCCGAGGTATGTCTCCTAAGGTCGCGGGGAAGACATGGCACTTTACCAGCGAGCTCGATGTCTGAAGGTTCATCTAGATGTTGAAAGCATCAAGATGGTCATATGGATCGCCACCTCCACTATACTGAGGGATTTTGGGGACCTTAAATCTGAGTGGGAGAGGTTCCAACTCGATTTCCTTGGAGAATGGGGTCCTCTCTCTACGGTCTTCCCTCCAATCATAAACCCCGTGTCTTGCCTCCAGCTGCCGTATTTTCTGCAGTAATTCTTTCACGGTGGAGGTTTGATCCACAAATCGCCCAGTGGGAGATCATTTTTCCCATCCACTACCTCTCTCTGGCAAATATCGACCTCACAACGGACTCTACCTCTTTTCTTCGGGATCTGGCGAGCTACGATACGTGGCACGACCTAGCAAATTTTCACATAGTTGATTCCCTTCATGGACTTTTTCACAACTATGTCCATAACCACTTGACTTTGCCCTGCAATCTGTGAGCTGCACTCCTAGTTCGCCATTGTTGTGTCGTCATTCTCCCAACCTTGGAGACCACAAATTTGAGAAGTGTATTGATTCATTCCGTCGCGATGCTCTTTTAGCTTCTCTTCCATTTAGAACAAGTCTTTTACCCCGAAGCTGAGGGACACCCATAGATGGCAAGATCTCGACCTACTTTTGCGTTACGTGAGCCTGCGTTTGAACCAATGCCCTAACCGCGTCAGCAAGCTGCGTGACTGTGCCTTCCAACACTTCCTGGCATTGTTTCCAGGCATGGATCTTCTCCATCCCTAAAATTGAAGCAATAGGTGAGGCAAGGAGCCCATGGGGGCATACCAACGATAACCCCAGTTGGTAGTGGAACAGATGAAGGACCATCCACGAGGAAACAACATGCAACGAAAGCGTTTTTAAAAATAAAAACTATCCTCGTATTGATTAGAATCTAGGAAACTTACTTTTCCTTCAGATTACCGGGCAGAATGGAGCGACGGGAGGAGGAGGCGCGGGAGCTTCTTCGCGTGGTGGAGATGACGGCTGTCCTGCAATTCATCGGCTCCTTCGCATTAGATCTCTTGATCTTCCAAGGTATGACTCTAAACTCGTGGCCTCTCTTGATGAAGAAGAGAAAAACGACTTAGGGTGGAAAAACAAAATAAAGAGAGAATATATATAGGGAGAACCCTAGGGTTAAAACCCTAGTGGGCCAAGTCCATTTAATTAATTTTCTAATTGGGTTAGCCCAATTAATTAATTAAAACCAATGAACTTATTATTTTATTCTAGCCCAATTAATTATGGACCATTTTGAATAAAATAATTCTCTCAATGTAATTCACCCAACAGGCCAAATGTATTAAAAATACATGAGTTATATCGAGCTACCTTGGGAACCAAAAGACAAATTATTCATGGCTACTAAAATGACCAAAATATCCCTGCTACCTAGTAGCTATATTTTGTCATTCTAAGTGTTCCAACTATCACCATATGGTAACACTGACCCCACGAATAATTTTTCATGTGCAATGTCTTTGACCTACTAGTGTAATGACAAAAATACCCTTCTGCGTAACACCCATCATTTAGAAAGGAATAATGTACTAACACCTCTCTAAATGATTTCTACCATCCTTAGATCACTAGTCCAATAATCCGTGACTACTTGAATGTACTTGCTTATCACTAGGAGCTACCCAGAAGCACACACTCTTAAGTCACGTTCCCAAGGCCCTGGATTATTTGATTATTCTTGGACAATCACAAGGGGGTGAATCACAGAAACTATCTTGTATTAGTCTGTCTTAGCTAATTAGAAACCATACTCCCAACTCACAAGGTTACTGATCTTTGATAGACCTCACCTGTAGTGAATCTAAGAATATAGCTCTAGGTTCACTAGACCACCAACTAATACTCAAGTATTAGAGTACTCGTCCACGTAGTAGCAGTGATAGACTAGCTCCATGATAATCAGTACTTTGTCATTAGCTTCTATCATTGGTCCACTCTACGCATTCCAAATGCGCTTGTACAATTAGAGTAAACGGACTGTTTACTGGCTAAGGCAAGCCATCCTCCATTAGGATCTATTGCACAATGATCTTATCATGATAGAATGCCCAGTTCTATCAAAAGATCAAGAGTAATATTTTTTTTACTTATTAAGTACCTATGATTCATGCCTAACTGTGAAGAACAACCCATCACATGAATCACTTACTTAATAGCATGGACACTTTTCCAACAATTAAATGCAAATAATATATGTGCCATAAACTGACTAAAAGAAAACATCATTACCATAAATTAAATAAAACGTGTCTTTAGGGCATACATTTCCAACAACAGAGGCACTCATTGCAAAAACAACGGGTCTCAAGACTAATGGAACGTTCTGTGATTGACCGTAGTGAATCTCTAGAAAATCGACCATTGCATCAGAACTTCGTGTGTTCCTTCCTCTCACCATGATCGGCTATTAGAGCGGGCCTCTTCCTCTAGCGCCAAAATGTCGATGGTGAAAATTACTCGACCGTGATTCGTCTTGCCAGCACTGAGAAAATAAATATGGGAGAGAAGAAGAGGAAGCACACAAAGGGATTTTTACGTGGTTCGGCTATAACGATGCCTACTACATGGTTGTTCTCTGGTTATTTCGGTAGAGTAACAGTGTATTATTGCTCATTGTTTCTCCCTTTCTCGTACAATGGTTTTAACCCCTATTTATAGCGTGTGGTGTTTACAATTTACATAAAATCCAAAGTAAGAGGATAATATTATGGAGACGGGATATCCTTATCTCTTTTGTAAAAACAGGGGTTAATCCTGCATTATCAGGGATTCAATTTGCCTTGAATAAAGAAAGTGGGCCCCACCTCTGATTATCCTGCGGTCCTTTTGTTAGGCGAGTTCTAGGGTTGGTCAACAAGCTGTGTGATCATTTAGCGAGCTTCATGATCGTCCACCGAGATGGAGGCTTCGCTACCAGCTCACTTGATTCAGCTGTTCTAAGTTCACTTAATACCCACGATCTGAGTTCGAGTGCAGCGACGTGCGATCTCATTCTGAAGGTTTCAGCCTTTGGCCTTTTGAGCCTCGAGAGATTGGACCGGCCTACTAGGTCAAGACCAACCCGCTTAGCTCTGTCCGAAAAATACCCATAACATAAGTATATCAACTTTTTTTTTATATATTTTTTAAAATTTTGAATTCATAGTCTTTACTTTTACATTGTTTTAACTATTATCATTAATTTAAACTCAATGAAGTAAGTATATATTGGTATTGTATATTACACTATATATATTCTCAAAGTTATTATTAATTAATCCATGTGGAGGAGATGAAGGCTCATATTCAATCCAATGCATTGTTTCACAATATTTTTTAGAATAAAAATGAATCGTCTGATGCTCTTACTAACATCTCAGAAATTATGAAGAGACTCATATATGCCAAAGATGGTCACCAATCAGTAATTAATGGTTCTACTATGTCTGAAGTTATTTCTTTCTCCATTTTTTTCTCAATAAGTAAAGGTAGTTATAATTTTTTTTTTTTTTACTTTGATAGCGATTATGAGATTTAACATAGAACCTACAAGCAGGGGCTTTGTGGTTTTATGTTTATAGTCATAGTTGTAATCAAATCAACAAAAGTCAAAAATCAATCATACCATACAGTTGTGAATCTACAATGTTAATTAAAAATGAAGTGCACATAATTTATCTCCTTTTGAAAGATATTTAGTCAACATTTGTATTAATCAGAGATTTTAAGACTTCAACTAATGTAATTAATTTTGGAAACAACTTATCCTCTCTTGACTACCCTAATATTTTTTATTTTTATCTGCAAATAGGTTGAGATTGTGGTCTTGTAGAAAAAAAACTGTCTTGCTACTTATTTCGGACCTAGATATATCCGCTGAAGACATTTCAACACTCTTAAGAATTTATGAGGAAATAAAAAAAGACGATTACTATAAGATTGTTTGGATTCCATGTGTGTTGAAATGAACACAAGAGCTGAGGAAGAAATTCGAGAGCTTAAAATCTAAGATGCCATGGTACATAGTGTGCTATGATACACCAATTACAAGTCTCTGATACTTCAAAGGACATGTGTTCTCTAAAGAGCCTGTGGTGTTTCTGATTAATCCACAGGGTGGAATGGAAGAATATCCAGCTTCCATAGCTAAAATAAGCACCAAGATGTTTTCATATTCAATGGAGCTTGAAGGGATGTTAAAGCACTTTTCTTCTAAAAGAATTGAAATTGGTTAGTAACATTATTATACACATACAGACACCTTATTCAGATTACTGAAACGTAGTAGTAGGTTAGGGAAATCATTCTTGTTTACTAAAATCTTTTATTTTTCTTCTAACATGTAGGTGTAAGGACATAGATTAGATTACTTCATGCATTCATATATGTTTTGCCTAACCAAAATATATATATATATATATATAACTATATATTAATTCTATAAGTTGCATAAAGTAAAGGGAACCCCTAACTGCTCCACTAGAAAAAGGTATTATTTCTTGTAGACATACTTTTTGGAGCTGCTCCGCCAATTCTTCCAGAAATGTCTAAGTGTTGCAATATAAACTAAATTAAAAATAGAACTTGCAAATATAATTTTGAGTAAAATATAGAAAGGCTCAACAAATTTCATAAATGAGAATGCCTATCAGCTTACAACCAATCTGAAAGTGCTAAAAAAATCTCAACTACAATCCGATTTTATTGGCCCTACTTTTGCTACCTAAAAATAGAAAAATATTGGGCAAGAATTTGAAACAGTAACAAAGACTAAGTCTAACTAAGAGTTTTTCAAACTTCTAAGGCAAACTCTCACGTGTTCTGACACTCCTCCTTGAGATTTTCCTGGGACATGCCAAGCTTCATCCTTAGGAATTCCAGCCTTGATTTTGGAAGTGCCTTAATCATTATATCAACAAGTTGCACATTAGTTGAGCAATGATGCAACTTGGAAAGGGAATTCTTTTTAGCTTCTCTTACGGAGTGAAATTTTACATTGCTTGGTCCTACCATGTTGGATAGGATTTTGTGCAATGGCAATGGCTGACTTGTTGTCACAGTAAAGCTTAGTTGATGAGTTTTGTTCCTGGTCTAGATCAGCAAGCAATTTTGTTAATGATATTACTTGATTTGTAGCAACTGCTAGGGAGATACACTCAGCTTTGCAGTTGATTGAGCTACTACTTCTTTCTTTTTTGCATTCTAGCAAACAACACCCGAACCAATTGTAAATACATAACCTGAAGTGCTTTTGATGTTATCAACACTTCCTGCCCAATCACTGTCAACATAGCCTTATAGCTTATCTCATCTTGTCTTTAAGTACCAGATACCCTTTTTGCAATTCCCATATGAACATTGCTAGGTGAACTCATGAACCTTGAAAGTAAACTAGCTGGAAACATCAAGTCAGGTCTGGTTATTATTAAGTATAGTAAGCTTCCTACCAAGCTTCTATATGCAAAGGGTCCTCAAGTTTCTCACCATCATTCTCAAACATCTTCTCATTTTGTGCCAGCGAAGTTGTTGTTTCTTTGCATGATTCAAGCCTGAACTTCTTGAGAATATTAATAGCATATTTTCGCTATGATATGAAGATACCAAAGCTGCACTGGAATATTTCATTCCAAGGAAGTAATTCATGATTCCAAGATCAATCATCTCAAATACATCTTGCATTTCCATTTTGAACTTATCCAGCAATTTTACATTGCTTCCAGTTATTAGCATGTCATCAACATAGAGTGATACTACCAGTTGCAAACCACCATGCATCATTTTGTTTCAAATACAATGTGGCTTCATTTTCACTCCTCCTGAAATCAAGTTGGATCATATGAGAATCAATCTTACTATATCAAGCCCTTGGTGCTTGTTTCAAACCATAAAGAGCCTTATGCAACTTGTACACTTTGTGTTCATGACAAACAATCTCAAAGCCTTTTGGTTGAACTAATTTGTTAATGGAGGTAAAGATCGATAGATATTTGGTCATGTGACTAGTGCAACCACTATCAATGAGCCAAGTATTCAGTTTAGAGGAATCGAGTACTGGTGATGCCATAAATAAATGCTCATCATCATTTTTGTCTCCTTCAATCACATTTGCATGTTGTTGTGTCTGCTGCTGAACTTGTTTTTTCTTGTTTCTATAATACTTCTCACTGTGGCCAAGTTTATTGCAAAAGTTACAATGAAAAAGAGGTTTATCTTTGTACCAACTGTAACATCCCGTATCAAGCGATAAGAAGGACCGAAACAACTTACCCTGATGGGCGTACACGAACTTCCCAGGGGGTCACCCATCCTTGAGCTACTCTAGTTCAAGCACGCTTAACCCCAGAGTTCTTTGCCTACATTCAGCCCAAAAAGTATCCAGCTGATGTTGTTTCTTTCTTTACTTATTCTCGATATATACTACTCTTCTCTGGGCTCTCGGGGTATTACATTCTCCCCCACTTGAGCACATGACGTCCTCGTCATGCGACCTTACAACAGGTCCCAAATCTTTTCCCTTGCTCGGCTGATGTGGGATTCGCCTAAGGTGCCTACACACCCCCCCTTAGGGACTCAGCATCCTCGCTGAGGTTTGCCCCACCCTCGCGCTCAGAGGCTTGGGAGTCGACTCTGATACCACCTGTAACATCTCACATCGAGCAATTAGAAGGACCGAAACAACTTACCCTGATGGGCCTACGCGAACTTCCCAAGGGGTCACCCATCCTTGAGCTACTCTAGCTCAAGCACGCTTAACCCTGGAGTTCTTTGCCTACATTCAGCCCAAAAGGTATCCAGCTGGTGTTGTTTTCTTCCTTACTTATTCTGGATATATACTAATCTTCTCTGGGCTCTCGGGGTATTACACCAACAATCTTTCTCAGCATGATTGGTTCTTCTACAATGAGAGCAAGGAGAAAAATTTCCTTTTCTTAAGGATCCTTCAACTTTCCCTGTTCTTGAAGAACTTCTTTCCTTGCAGGTTTCCAGAACTCTTTCCCTTGTACTTTTCTTGAAAAACACCTTCGGTAGCTTCATCGCCTCTCATTGAGACCCTTTGCTCCTATGCATGAAGCTTGTTGGTTAACTCTACAATTATAAGACTTTGCAAGTCATAAGATTCTTCAATTGCAAATATCTTGGCTTCAAACTTTTGAGGTACTGACACCATGATCTTTTCTACCACCTTTTGATCTATAAATGCCTCACCAAGAAGCCTCATTTGATTTATGACATCCATTAACCTGCTAGAATAATCTTTGACAAATTCATTGTCTTTCATCTTCATCAACTCAAATTCGCTCTTCAATGTGAGGAGCCTGACAATTTTGACTCTATCACTGCCCTCAAATTCACCTTGGAGCTTGTCCCATACCTGTTTAGGTGTGTCCAAGTCCATGATTTTGGTGAAAATGTGATCTGCAAGTGTTGAGTGTAGGTAGGTGATGGCTTTGTCTTTCTTGAGCTTTTCCTCCTCATGTGCTCTCATCTGAGCAATTGTAGGATTTTCTCTCAATGGAAATGGATTAGCTTCAGACATCGCGACATTCAACAAACCTTGAGACTTTAAGTAAAACTTTATCTTGATAGCACAAAGGTGATAGTATACACCATTAAACATTGGAATTACAAATGAAGTATCGCTGGAGGTGGACATATTCGCACCAATAAATCACTCAACCTCACCAGTGTTTGCACTCCAAAAGCTTTGCTTCACAGCTTGTAGAAAATGGGCTCTGATACCACTGTTGCAATATAAACTAAATTAAAAACAAAACTTGCAAATAGAATTTTGAGTAAAATAAATAAAGGATCAACAAATTTCATAAATGAGAATGCCTATTTATAGGCTTATAATCAATTTGAAAGTGCTAAAAAAATCTCAACTACAATCCGATTTTATTAGCCCTACTTTTGCTACCTGAAAATAGAAAAATATGGAGCACAAATCTGAAACAGTAACAAAGACTAAGTCTAACTAAGACTTTTTCAAACTTTTGAGGCATACTCTCACGAGTTCTGACACTAAGAATGAATCAGTTGAAGGCCATAAAGAACGAAGTCAAAAGACTGTTGTCCAATTAAGCAATCCTTTGAGTGGGTTTACTAAAATCTTTTATTTTTCCACTAACATGTAGGTGTAAGGACATAGGTTAGATTTAGGGATGGTAATGGGGCAGGGTAGGCATTCTCCATTCTCGCCCCGTTGTACATCCCCATGCCCTATCCTTGGACCCATCCTGGGCCGGGGATTTTTCAATAGCCCTAACGTCGCCCCATGCACTCATTGTTTGCCCCATGCCCTGCTCCATTTACCCATACAACTACTATTTTGTAATTTTTATTGATTTACCTATTTATATATATATATATATTTACATACATATATATTTATATGAATAGTAAAAGGAAGGGACAGGAAGACTACTCTCCCCAGCCTCATCCTCGTAAAAATCCCCATCCCCATTTTTCATGCCCCATACCCATACCCATACCCATACCCAATAGGGTAAAAACACTAAGGCCCCATCGGGTATGGGGCAAATTGCCATCCCTATCCCTAATCAGATTACTTCATGCATTCATATTTACATTCATATATGATTTTCCTAATAAAAAAATATTTAGCTATATATTAATTCTATAAGTTGCATAAAGTAAAGGGAATCCCTAATTGCTCAACTAGAAAAAAAGTATTATTTCAAATATTGAAAAAGATTTTACGAGATAATTCTTATGACATTGCAGATTTTGATGTGACTGATACGTTGTTTTCTTGTAGTCCCACTAGTACTTTATGCAGTTTGTAATACCCAGTATTAAATAATAAGAGAATTTTTTAAGATATGGGTCAAAATAAAATTTAGCAAAAGTTTCGGGCCTAAGTGCAATATTCAAAACTTAAACAAAAGATGAATGACTAGGTTAAGATGAGCCAATTGAGGAGAAACGGCACAATTGGGCGATATTTGATAAAAATCAAGAGAACTCGATGGGTTGAAGTCAAAAGCACGCAATTAGGAGAGTCCGGGCAAAAGTGCAGATTTTGCAAAATATCAGTGGGAGGTCGAATCGACGAATTTTTCAGAAATTCCAAAAGGAAATGGAAAATATAGAACTTGAGGGCCGTTGTGGAAGTGTTGGAAAGTCTAGGGGTATCTCAGAAAGGGAGAAAAAGTAATTAAAAATGGGCTGGGGGTGAAAGTGCAATTTTTGAAAAATGGCTTGGTGTGAAACCGACCGGCCGCCTGTTGCCGCCGACGGTCGCTTCTGGGGCATCGGGCAAGTCGCCCAGAGGCTCTAGGCTAACCTCCAGACGATGATAAGCTCGTTAGGAGCTTCCATTGGCCGAAATCGGGTTGGATTTGATCAGAAAATGATGGCCAAAAGATTTTCGATTTGGCCAAATCTTTCGAGGGTTCTAACGCTTGATTTGGTGTTTCTCGATTGGTTTAGAGGCTAGATCTGAGCTTAAGGGATAAGGACGAGCAAGATAGGGTGGGGAATCGGGTAAAAATCGAGTATAAAAGGAGGTTTTCGGCCGAGGGTTTCAAAAATGAAAACACTTAAAATTTCTTGTGTTTTTGCTTGAATCGAGCTTGAGGGATAAGGGGCTTTTGTTCCTTGGGTTGAGAGGGTCTTTTCTGGAGCATTTGGGGTCGATTGGTGTAAGATAAGTGGGTGTTTTTTAAGTTGGTCGGAAAATCGGGTTTGCCGATGCCGCGACCTGCAACTCGATTTTAAACCCACCTCCGGCCACTTTTTCCAATGATTGAAGGTTCCATTGGAGTCGCCTTGAATAGCTCTTCAAGCCCCTATAAGAATTTAGGGCATTGGACGTCGCCGGAATCGGGGAAGACGACCGGAGAAGACAACCAGACGGCGGCGCGTGGCTCCCACTCGCAGGACCTCTGGGTGGCGCGTGAGGTAGGCTTTTTGTGTGTTTTTAATTTCAGAATTTAGGTAGAAATATTTTAGGAATTATCATAGAAGAATATTTTGTAAAAATTGATGTTTGGTATTTTTAAATGAATTTTCGAAGGTATAGATGTTTGAAAAATAAATAAAAATAGAAACGTTGATTCCAAAGGTCTTAAATGGTGAAATAGGAGTCAATTGGGTCGTTGGAAGAAGGATTACGTGATTTTCAATGTGTGGTACGTTTTTCGAGGTGAAATCCAGACTTTTCCGAATTGAGGTGAGTGGTTTGATTCTAGCTCTACCTTGTCTTGGAAGTGTTTTTAAGTGCTTGTGATGGGTTCTAGTGAGCGGTTATACTCTCCTAGACATAGATTGTTTTACAAGGCTTTTACTTACGATCATTGTGTCGATATTCGCTACATTGCATTAACTGTTTTATTTTAAAATGTTGGTGCATGGCGTGTAAATTTTCATATCATTTGTGGTCAAGTTTAATTGCATCGTTGGGTCCATATGGGGCGGGATGGGGTCTACTTGAGATTGGGACAATGTTAATCCAAGTAAACGGGTGTCACACTAGGGCACTCGAGGGAATAATGTTAAACTAGGTGAACGGGTGTCACGACGGTGCACCCGAGGGATTAGCGTTGGACCAGGTGAACATGTGCCACAGTGGGGCATTCGAGGGATTAAGCATGTCAGGGTGATATCTCGAGTTAGACGTGTCTTGCATGTTGTCATATAGTATGCCATGCTCGTATGTCTTTCATGCATTATATAACTGTTTCATACCTTCACTTAGATGGTTTATCATTTAATATGGGTTATGCCCCTGAAACATTCAACATTCCAGTCAGGGACAGCAGCGAGGTCGAGGACACGATCGATGAGCCAGTGGTGTTTGTTTGATAGTTGTTGTTGTTGTATCATTTTGGAAGCATTGATGTTGTATATCGCTTGACGATGTTATAATAATTAGTATTGATGTTGTATTCATATGACGGTATGGGAACATTTTGTGTGTAACACGTGGTAGGCCACGTCATTTTGATTAATTAAGTATTCCGCTGTGTTTATATTGTCTCGTTCGGTTAAGATTATGTTATTGTTAACTAAACGAGTAAGACTGGAACTCTCGGGGTATATATCTGCATGTGGAGATTGTTCTTGAGAGCACCACGGGTGCCGGCTGTAGTTTTGCGACGAGTGTTTCATCTGCATGTGAAGATTGTGCTCACAGGCGCCGCGAGTAACAGACTTGGAGGAAAAAAAAAAAAAACCCCGAAAATTTCCTTATAGTGACATGCCTGTATAGGGTGGGGTGTTACACAGTTGCTCCCCCAATTCTTCTAGAACTGTATATGAATGAATCAGTTGAAGGCCGTAAAGAACGAAGTCGAAAGGCTGTTTTCCAATTAAGCAATCCTTTGAGTGGGTTCCAAGGTTTACTTTCCAAGAATAAAAGAGGTAGTTATCATAATCATATTCTTATAACTTCAAAATGTAATGTTTTGAATTCATCCAATTAAATCTGCAACAATCTAAGATCATGTTCAATCTTTTCCCAGAAATGAGAAAGGGAATTCCCAGAAAAATTGATTATATTGATGACCACTGGAACTGCAGCAGCGAGTTAGAAAATACAAGGCTATAATGGTTATCATTATGTTTGTTTCTGTGGCTCATAAGACTATAACCACTATTGACTGAGAATTTGGCTAGAAATTTAGAGTTACACATACTAGAGAATTTTATGTTATTATATGTTGTTTAAGAATGTTATTGCTTTCTTGTTATGAATAAAAGATTGAACTTTATTTGTCATGCACTAGTTTATATGTTTTATTTTGTAGCAAAATGTAAATAGCTGAGAGAAATATTAATAAAACCCTAAGAAAATAAGATATTGATAAAATTATTCTTGAGCCTTATCTTAATATCTTAAGCTTTTGGGATAATAGTTTCTAAGAGTTTTTTTTTTTTTAACCACAGAGCCAAAAGTTTTATTCTTTCCACCCCTACTTGCTTTTTCTTTTTAAAACAAAAGGTATGGTAAATTTATACTTGATCTTTGTATTAAAGCTAAAATGACTTTTCTGTAAATGAGCATGTCAGGTGAGGCATAAAAAGCAGATATGGACTAGTTAGCTGTCATCATCTTATAAAAGAATGAGTAAAAATTAATCAGCAGTCATCATCTTATAAGAATTTTATAAATTGAATTTTAGTGCGAACTGTAATATTCTTTAATATTTCTAAAATCGATCTAGTAATCAATTATTTTTAATGCAAGACTTTCTTAAACAAGTTGTAATTAGAAAAACAAAATACTAATACAAACTTTAGTGATTTACACTGCTAACTGAAGAAAAATTCCTACTTTTAGTAGACAAAACACCAATAACAAAAATTTTGATTAACTAAAACTCATCTACTTGGCAACATTTTTTTCCATGCTTCAAAAATAACTTTAGTCATTCCATGTTAGTCATCGAAAACATAGTGGTTTCATGCCATTTCACAAATTCATTTTCAAGGCATATATACCACTGAATTTACATTGTTCAAGCCATTCTTCATACCAAATAAGTTATTTCAAATAAACAATATACAATCAAACTTACAATACCCAATACAGGAAAACACAACATTGAAGATTGAAAACTTACCGTTTGTTATCAATTCAAGCTCTACAACTTAGGAACATAATTTGCAAAAACCATTCCTCCTTTAGTACCCTTCTTTCTGTTTGAAACTGCAACCCCTTTTCTCCTTCTATCGATTTACTTCTTAAATGAAATGCGGGGCATCCGTTTATTGTTACTAAAATTCCATGGGTAACTTCATAATTTCATAACAAATATATGTGCATATTTTCAAATTACTAGGCAAACCAAAATCATCTGGTACCCATTCAAAACCACCATCTTTTAAAATCCATAGTCATACAACACCTTAGTGGAGTATCAAATTACTAAGCATCCAAATCAAAGCTTCCTTGATCATGTGGCTAGCCCATTCTTCTAATTGGAATTAGAGCCTGTTTGGATCGGCTTAACTTTTTAAACAGCCAAGTCGTTGCTACCTACCGTTCATGTTCACTCAATTGATTTTGATAATCTTCATTAATTGCATCCTGTTTCAGTCTGATGAATCTTTTTGTATAGGTGTGTGGATGGTTCAGTTTTAGTTATTTTTCTGACAATTGAAGTCAAGGTCATTTAATATATGCTGGATGAAGACTAATGATTGTTCACATGTGCAGACCCAACAAGTGGTAATACAAAACAGATATTTATTTTGTCTTGGCTTCAACCACCCAAAAAAATTAATAAGAAAAGACTTTGGTTTCATCATAAACGTCCCCACAAGCTATTTTTTCTAATTTATTTTGCTTCTCCTTGAGCAGAATGGCCATAAATAGGGACACAAAACTGATTTGAGATTGTACATTATTGGAGTTTTGGATCAATCTAGGTTTGCTTGTGCGTCAAAATGGCAGAAAGTGAAAAATTGGTGAGTTCAAGTTCTAGTGAGCAGTTTCGGTTGGTTGATCTGAAGCTTCCCACGTTTACTGACGAGAATATTAAAAGGCAAGTGCAGCAAACCCATAGAAAACGCTATGCACCGGTTCTTCGTCAACCACATATCAACTCCATTTCTCAGATCCTCAAGCCTGCCACTGATTTTGTTGATTCATTCTTGCTAGTAAGTGATAAGCAATTACAAACTAACAAATAAATAGTTTCAATCAATAGATGGAAATTTATTGACTTCAATGGAAGACTTATCATACTTGCACAATCTAATAACTTGTTTCAAACTGTGATTTTTATTTATTTAAATATTGAATTGTGTTTCCATACTGTACTTGTTGGTTTCACCATGTCAACTAAATTATGGAACACAACTATATCAATTATCTTCATTCACCACCATCTCATGAAATTTCTCCATGTGAAGATGGTGTTCAAACTTCATTTCATCATTACTCCGCCAGGGGATATTATCCACTGTCGGTCCCAAACCCGGATAAAGGAGGAGGGTTGCGTTAGGTAGCCGACAGCCAGCGTAAAACCTAGTCGGATCCAAATATGAATTCTAGACAAACTATCTATTGGGATGTAATCCATATAGAAGTCTAGAATTCATGTAGCCAACCTCACATAGTGGGATAACGGCTGGATATGTTGTTGTTGTTGTTATTGAATTGTGAAATATTAATTGTTTGTGTTGTTCTTTCAATTTATCAGTGTATAATTTAATCAAATAGTGATGTATCTACTTAGATATAAAAACAATTTATTATTAATCAAAGAAAGATAACCTAATTGAGTTACTAATTAAATTTTATTATGCTTCGTGATAGTATTCAAATTTAATTAAATTCACTTAATTTTTATTATATAATATAGGTCATATCTTACGCACTTTTCCACATAGTGTGCAGATAGATTTACTCTTGTTAGAGATAGCTAGCTCATATTTATTGACGAAACTATTATGTTTATATGTATGATTCTAAGTATAAGAGGAGTGCAGTTCTATCTTCGTTTTAATCTTTCATTGAGCTTTTTTAACCTCCAGAATTTCTGACTTTCAAATGCACCCATGCAGGCCAACAAAGTACCTGAAAATGAAATTGAGTTACTGACCTCTAATCTTCTGGAGTTTGATTCAACTTTTTCCAAGATCATGGCGCTGGGAGCGCATGATTGTTATGGCCTGCTGACTCTCACGGTCCTTATTCCTTTCAAGGGTTTTGCTTTTATTTATTCTCAATGTTTCTGTATAACTGCATTCATCCTTACATAATATTCAAATCCATGACCTCCAGCAAACTACCTAAAATCCTCACTTGCATTATTCAACCATGAAGTAACATAGTTATTGTTTTTTATATGCGTAAAATTCCGCAACTCATCTATGTTCATACACATAGATCAATCAAGACTATCTTGGATCAACAATGACATCTTTCTTTGGTATGAATATTGAAAGTGATCTTATATTCTTACAAATGTGAATGCACATATTTAGATAAACTTAATTAGTCCATATCTCTTATTCAGGAATTTGAGATTCCTTAGGCTTTATAGGAAACGGGATTTATGTGATTTATGTTCTTCGTATATACTTCTTACACCTAGTATGCAAATATAATTTTGTTACCAATTATTTTTACTTTCAGATGGACGAGACAGCAAACAAAGTCGTGCAAACGTTTAAAGAGATCAATATTCACAATGTGTCAATGAAAATACTTGGATTATTAGGGTACTTATCATGGGATGCAAAGGCAATAGTTTTTATGGGCTGGTTCGTTTTCAAATTTTTGGAGTTCTTGGGGTTCTTGCTTCATGGTCCGAACCAACCATTAATTGAATTAGCATCATCAATGGCAGCCTTGAAGGAAAACCCTCTTTCAATATTGGGCTCCTCCCTTGAGAAATTTCAACTGCCACTCAATCAGCTTAATAGTCTGATCAAGATGACATTGGAAGTAATCAAATACATCTGTGAATTAACTTTGCTGTCTGACACAGAGTTCACCACAGAAGACCTCTTCTCAACAGGTGTGCATTCGGCTGTTCTAAGTCTGGTAGCTTGCTACATTCAAATTACTTTGCTCATGCAAAATGGGTAAGTTCTTGTTTCTTTCCATGAAGTCTCATATTTAAGTCTATTTAGCAGGGAGCAACCTATGAAGCCTAACCAAGTTTGGACTGTCTAATCAAGTTTGGTATTCCCAATAGCTAAATAATAAAGGGTAATTTCAATATATATGAGCCCAAAACATTGATTAATTTGGTCTAGAATGGAAGTTTCAAGAGGGTACGTAGTAACGCTACCCAACTATGAGGGGTGGTGGCAGCATAGACAACTACAGAAAATATATAGATTAGCAAAACCTCACGTATTATTGGAAAACTTAATCAGATGTTTCAACCATTCTTCTTTTATATTATATAGTACCAAAGTTTCTCATGGAATATTCTGGGTCAGACTTCTAAATTCTCCTGAATGTACCAGGCTTATTATGTAAGGGGTGCGCCTTTAAAATCATTGGAGAAGGGATATAGTCTTGGTGCGCGAAAGCTGGCCGAAGGATACCCTTACTGTTACAAAAAAAAAATATATTCTCATATTTACTGACAATTGATTTGGTAAAAATGACACATATTGTCCTCTATTTATACACTTTGTTCCATAATATAATTATATACTCAGGTTTAAGTGCTTCATATTTTAGGCTGTTATTAAAGATAATACCAATTTTAAATGCTGAGTATGATATTTGGGAAAAAGTGCAACAATAAGACTAGGCAGTATACATGCTCAAATGAAAGGATTTGAGGACGTAGCAAACATTTAGACTGAACTGAATGTGTTTATATACATTTTTGTATATTCTAGTTTGATAGACATGGACGTTGAAAAGTTAATTAATTACATTTCCAAATCGATCACTAATTTGATCATAGAAATTAAACACAAAATAATGCATAAAAATAACTTTAAAAAGAGTAGAAGAGAAAGAAATTCAAATTAAGAGAGAGCAACAATTTAGAAGATAAGGAAATCTAGATGGTAAGAATTGCAACAAATAGTTTCTCAAAGATAAAAGTATTTCCTTAGGAAATAGTTTCCAGGTATCTTTGTATTTATTGGGGAAAAAAAGAGATAATTTTCTAAGTTTTTCTTAATAAGTAGGGTATTTTATTTTAAAAAGAGATAAGGCTATTTTTGACTATTGATTCTGCCACATCCATGCTTCTATATATAGTATAGATAGATAAATAGAAAGATATAGATATAGATATAGATAATGAGACACATTATCACATTTTGCATGTATATATGGAACATAAGCTAAGAAAAAATACAATGTTAAGATGAGTAAAATCATCGTTATGCTGACTGTGATATGTTTATTTTCTCTTTTTTGTTTTTGACTCAAGAAACTATTTATGCTGACTGTTCTCGTCTTATTTAGTTTATATAATGCTTGTTTTCTTTGATTATAGCGGAGTGGCAATGGAATTGTCTCACCTAATTTCCAGTCTTGGGTACATTCTTAACGACATCAAGCACCAATACATAAATTGTAAACCACAGATGGGTATGTATATACATCTTTTATCATATATATTGAGAGATATTATCATTTGAAATCATGATCTTCAGTTAGAAATATTTTGACTCTGTTGGTTTTTTATAAAGAAAAAAGAAAAAGAAAATATATTCTATGAAAAGATATGCAGAGAATAGAGAGAATACAAAAGACTATTTTATTCAGTAATAAAAACTCATATTTATAAATAAAAAATGTAAGCAGAATTTGCCGAAATTTAGCTAAAGATCAGCTAACAAATAACCTGAAGTATATTAGAAAGTTGCTAATTTATTGGTTATGGATAATTTTTAACAGTTATTTTGACTCCTTTAAACCACATTAGCAGCTTCTAAGTCATGTTTTCAACACTCCTCCTTGACTTTGAGACTGCAAATGTGAATTTTTAATTTTGACATGTCGTAAATATAGGCATATGGGCATTTTATGGTTTATGATTATGAGACATAGATATGGTTATGGGGCATTTTTTGGAGTATAGGCATGAATATGATTTTGAGTAGAGTTAAAATAACTTCTCATCTTCTGGTGTGCATGCACAGTCAACATTGTCAACATATATTGACTGGGCATCCACTTGTTCCTTCTCAGCCTATGTAGCAGACCCACTAGAAGAATCTTGAATAGCACCCATTTCCTTTTCAACTTTGGCCTGCATTTCGTGAAGGGCACCGACTTCCTCTTTTATCTTCTTGAGTCTCCTTTTCATCTCCTACAAGTCCTTAGCATTAGGGTATTCTGCTTTCTCAACCATACACATGTCGACATCGGCATCCATCTTTGCTTCGTCCAGAATCTCTCCTCTGAACACTTTATGCTCTTCCTCCTGGTCTTGCTCTCGGTGATTCTCCAAATTCACATGTCCCTCAAGAAAATATGTTTTGATGCCATTTGTTTGTTTTTTATAAAGAAAGAAGAAAAAGAGAATATATTTTAGGAAAAAATATGCAGAGAATAGAGATAACACAAAAGACTATTTTATTCAGTAGTAAAAACACATATTTATATATAAAAAATGTACACAGAATTTGCTGAAATTTAGCTAAAAATCAGCTAACAAACAACCTGAAGTATATCAGATAGTTGCTAATTTATTGATTCTAGATAATCTTTAACAGTTATTTTGACTCCTTCAAACTACATCAGCAACTTCTAAATCATGTTTTCAACAAATTCAAACAATAGTTAATTTAGACTGATTTTTTTTTTTTTTTGATTTTGATAGGAATTCAGACTTAATTAAATGTTGAGTAATGCATATTACATTACATATATTCTCAAAATTATTATTAATTACTCTAAACAGAGGAGATGGAGGCTCATATGCAGTCTAATGCATTGTTTGAAGATATTTTGAAGACTCGTATAGAAATCTCAGAGCTTATGAAGAGTTTTACATACTCTAAAGATGGTCACCAATCAGTTATTGATGGTTCTACCATGTCTAAGGTTAGTATCTATCTAGATTTGTTCCAGGTTGTATTTAAGTATGCAATTATATACACTGTGCAACATGAACCCTAAAGTAAAAATTTGCTCAGACCAAATATAGTCCAGAGTTCATCCATGTTTTCTTCACTATGTGAATTAATTTAAATTTAAGCACAATGTAGAAATGATCTTGTACTTTGTCAACACTACACTCTTAGTAACTTTTTTGTGCAAGACTGTACCATATATAAAACTTTTTGTTAGTTTTTTTCAAATAGTTTAAGCTTTTAGAATCATTAATAAGTTCATACATCATTTACATTATCCAAATGGAATAAACTATATTGACTTTCATTCTGTTAACATATCAATTTTTTTTTCTTTTATTAGATGTTCATCTTGTTGTGTTTCCATATTGTACTTGTTGATTTTACCATGTCAACTAAGTTATGGAACACAACTATATCAATTATCTTCATTTACCACCATCTCATGAAATTTCTCCATGTGAAGATAGTGTTCAAACTTCATTTCATCATTACTCCGCCAGGGGATATTATCCACTGCCGGTCCCAAGCCCGGATAAAGGAGGAGGGTTGCGTTAGGTAGCCGACAGCCAGCGTAAAACCTAGTCGGATCCAAATATGAATCCTAGACAAACTATCTGTTGGGATGTAACCCACATAGAAGTCTAGAATTCATGTAGCTAATCCCACATAGTGGGATAACGGCTTATGTTGTTGTATGTTATTAGATGTTCATCCTCATATTGAAAAAAGATCTGTAGCCATAAACTATTGAAATGCTTAAATCTGGAGTTAAACGTGGTGGATCAACACTTATAAACTATTAATAAAAGAGAAATAGTACCGTCTATAATTTATTTCATTTAGGGCTATTTGTAATAGTTCAAAAATTCAACAGAGGTTTTGTATTAATTGAACTGATAAAGTCCTTAAACTTACTTTACAGAAAGTGTGATCCTTTGTCTCTTACTCTGTAGTTTTTCTCTTTTTTATTCAAAACAGGTTGACCTAGAGGTGCTAAAGGAAAAAGGTATCTTATTCGTTGTTTCAGATCTAGATATCTCTACTGAGGACATTTCAATACTATTAGAAATCTACAAGAACATAAGAAAGGAAGATTATTATAAGATTGTGTGGGTTCCATTTGTGTTGAGATGGACAGAAGAGCTGAGACAAAAATTTGAAAATTTGAAATCAAAGATGCCATGGTACATAGTGTGTTATGATTCACCAGTTGCAGGACTCTGGTATATCAAGGGACGCTGGTTCTCCACTCATAATCCTTCATTTGTTCTAATTGATCAGCGACATGGAGAAAAATACGTGATTTATCCACCAAATGAAAAGATGTACCAAGCTAGAATCCGTTTAAACATCGTAAAAGAAAAGAGATTCCCCTTCAAACGCTTGGTGCTCAACTTTGGTTAGTAATAACATTATTATACTTGCTCATGTTTCTTCTTAAGTTAATTGTTATTGCTTCTTTTGTTTTTGTGTGTGTGTGTGTGTGTGTGTTGGGGGGGTTTCAGCTAACTTTTACATGGACTTATAATAAGATTTGGATAATTCTTGTGTTGAAATTTTTCTTATTGAAAAAAAAAAAGAGCAGGTCAGATTACATTATGCTGTTGTCTTTCAAGTGTAGGTAGTATGAATAAATTTAAGCAGGTCAAGATTTTAATATTATATATTCAGATACCCTAGACAATGTCTTTTATCTCAGTTTCAATTACATAAGTCAAAATTTTAATTTTCAATTATATGGCTAATTGATTGGGTCATAGGTTCATGGCCATTTTTATTTTGATTAAACTTTAGTGTAGGAGCATTCGCTTTTCATGACATTGCAGATATTGATGTGCCTAAAAAGTTGATTTCTTACAGTGTTAGTTCTTTCTACTACTGCAATGCTTCCACAACTGTATTCAATTCATACAGCTGGTGCCAAACAAAACAACCCTTCCAGTGGGTTCGCAGGCTTACTTTACAAATCCAAGAACACAACAGGTAGTTAGTTATCACTATCATATTCATTTAACTTAAAAAAAAAGCTTTTATTGTATTATTTCATGAAATTATATACCGAACTAATTAAGACAATGTTCAATCTTTTGCAGGAAAAAAGCATGAAGGAAATAAACCAGTACACACACCAAAAGTGACCTAAGGAGCTTCTGAAAAGATTGAAGTTTCCTGTCTCAATCACCATTCCTTATATTACTAGCTAAGACCTCTAGCTTTATCTATTGGTGAAAAAAGGCAAGGACGGAGATCTCACATTGTAAGATTCCATGGATGACTGTCTACACCAGCAAGTTAATTAGATAATTATTCAGATCAAGTAAAGGTTACAATATGGGGAGCACGTTTTCGTGTCACGGCTCAATCAGAACAATGAAGTTTTCCCATTGGAAATCAGTCAACGTCGCTTGATGTATCTGAGACCTGCAATTGGAGAATTGTAGTCCACTATGTAGTATGTACCAACATAATCGAATTTAAAAAAAATAAAAACCAATCATAAAAATTAAAAGTGATGAATATGGATGCAGTGTCTTCTTGTGCCAGAGTGTTGGCTGCAAGAGCTTCATTATCGTGGCTGCTAGAGTCCTAAAGTTCCCTTTAGTTTTATCTGTGGTGCTGTTGTTTGTGGTTTTTTTTGGGTAAAATGGTCTTTGTGTTCTTTTGGTTAAAGGCCGAGAAGAAGGGTATTAGATATAGCACTATTCTTGGGCCTTCACCTAACAGCTTTAGTTTTTAGGTTGAAGTAGTTCTTGACATGTATCAGAGCCTCTTTAATTAAGTAGTCTCCCCACTTTCCTAATTAAACTAAATTAAAAATTTCTGGACCTTCACTTAATAGCTTATCCTTTTGGGTGAGATGGTTTCTTAGCAAAGAGAAAGCTTTCTCTTTTTTGTTTTTTTTTTTTTTTGTGCACACATGTCAATATTCAGTCTACTGCTGGTGGAAACAGAAGTTCATTGACTGTGAACCAAATAATTTCTCATTATTCAATGACGAAAAGAAGAAGATAACAGTTATTCAGAAAAATCAAACCACGAGTAAGTCACTTCTTAAAATTTGGTCTATGTGCATACGAATTTGAAATGTAAATGCTCTATGTCAAACATTAAGAATATAAATAAATCCAGTGCAGAAGCTGCATAACATTGCAAGGTTGGGGCGGTTAAATGAGTAACAATACATTTATTCCATAATAAAAGTGCACGACACTAATATATACTTTAGTGAATGTACCAACATTTCATATCAATTGAAAATTGAAAGTACATGCTACCTAATCACCCTTTTTAAATAGTGGAAGAACAGAACAAATAGTTTGGATAAAGGTAAGTACAAGGAGTACAATTGCAGCGTTGGAAGTTGCTGTTTTCACGGGACTATCCTTGCTGTCTCCCATTATGGCATTGATAATTCCCTTGTCAACCAACAGATCTAAGTAATCGGTAATGTAGGTCTCAAAAGGATAATGAGCTTGCTCAAATGCAAGTATATTTCTCAAATGAAATTTAGTATCATCAAATACATCAAAGCATGGCATTGTCAAGATACCCTTATCATATTGTAACTCAAGTAAGCATTTTTTGTTATATCGACCTTGAACCTCAATCCTGCTTGCACTAGCTCACTTACACTATATAGATGTTCCAATCTTTTACCTTCTAATCTTTCTGGTAATCAATCACTTGGTGGCAAGTAAAATATCCTCAAGAGATTAGTGAAATGTCGCACACTCACACCATCAAGTTTTAGATTTTGCCCGATTAAGTCTCGCAAAGTAGTTGAAAGTAAGCTAAAGAAAGGTGGGGAAATCATTAGGCTCAGCATTGGCAGTTGAGAGGTTGTAGAGGTCTTCAAGAACAAAGAATGGAAGTTGATTCTCTAGCAAGATAAGTCCTGGGGAATATCCATCCCAAGCCACGGTTTAATGAAAAAAGGATCTCTTTCTCTCCATTGATCCACCATGTTATATCTACGGAAATGCTCAATTATGAAGCAGGCATCAGTAAGAATCTTTCTCACAAATCATCACTCTTCTGTTGAATCTTATCTGCATTGCAATTTCGAACTTTTGTTTCCCACTCTTTGAGTTTCTATTACAGAACTCCAATGTTAACTCAGTCTCGTCAAGGAAGCTCTTAAGGTAAATCAATTTAAGCTGTAAAATTGGTTCCATTGATTTCAACCCCTTGTCTTCACGGTGAAAGGGGGCAATTGAAATGACGTGAGGTGTATAGTGTTAGATATATAAACCATTCCTGGGCCTTCACCTATCAGCTTAAGCTTTTAGGTTGAATTAGTTCTTGACATGGTATCATAGCCTCTTTAACCAAACGGTCAGGAGATCAAATCCTTCTTGTAATGACCCAATTTTAGCACTCTAGTGTCTTTATTATGTCTTGAAGATTTCATGTTGCAAGTGTGTTTATCTAGTGATTTTTAGCATGTTTTTGGAGTTAATTTTGTGTTATTAGTGTGATTGAGTAAGCTTGATGGTGTGATAAGATTATGCATAAGTTTTCCATGGCTATATTCGGATGAAGTAGTGCTAGTGGTGTGTTGGATGAGTTATATGTTTGTTCTTGGGTTCATTCGGATATGTTAGTGATGTACAAGGATGGGTATTCGGATATGGTGGTCTAGCATTCGGATACAAGGATTGGCATTCAAATAATAGTGTTAATATTCGGATGGATTCTTTGGTATTTGAATAGTAGCCTTGTTGGACCGAGCGGAAGACTCAACAAGTCAGAATCCCAATCACATTCGGTAGAACAAGAAGCATAACAGAAACCATAAGCAACCAACACGTAAACCCTAGACAGAAATGAAAGAACTGAAAAACAAAACGAGGACACCAGAAATTTACCGTGGTTCACCCAAAATGGGCTACGTCCACGTTGAGCTCAGTAAGGAAGAGCTCACTACACTATATCGAGTAGGGTTACAAGAATACGAACAAGTAAACTGTACATCAATGGTTCTTCTAACAAAACAGCCTCACAATCACCAAATACAAATTAGAAGCAAACCTAAGAACCAGAGATTACAACAAGAAGAGTAATCTATACAGAGTTAAACAGAGCTTACTCAAAGCGAAAAACCCTAACCTGATTATCCCCTTCTTTCTCTTTTCTTTCTTCGATCTTTCTGTGTCGTTCACCATCCCGAGGCACTGTACCATTTATATGAGATTTGAGTGGCTAGGATTGAGGTTGATAAAGGCAGCATCGATGGTCCTTAGATAATCGTAGAACACGATTAACAGCAAAGGTAGAGAGGACAATCGAGAGAGGCATCGGGCAGAGCAAGGACCATCAAGGGACATCGGGTATCAGAAGGCGCCTTTAGGTTGCAAGCTGGCCATCCATCAGCCGTCCACGTGGGCTGCTGAGGTTGCCTAAAATGCCCTCCAAAAGACGACAGCTTTTTGATGCTTCACCCATAACAATCTCCACCTTGAAGCATCAAGAGAAGAGAGAACCCAAATACTCAGAACATAGTGCAGCATGCTTCCATTCCTTACCATCATCGCTCTGGTCAGTTGAAGGATCAATCGACATCAATGTGCAGCAAATTCAGGCAAAGCTTGAACTTGGCTGCAGTCAAAATCTTGGTTCCCACATCAGCTGGATTTTTCTCAGTAGATACCTTTTTAATCATCACAGTACCATTTGCTATGAGTTCCCGGACAAAATGAAATTTTACCTCAATGTGCTTGGACCTCTCATGATAAACCGGATTTTTACTGAGATGGATAGCACTTTGACTGTCCGAGAACACCGCCACCTTACTTTGAAGTAAGTTGATTTCCTTCAAGAGGCCTTGAAGCCATGTGGCTTCCTTAAAGGCGTCAGTGATTGCCACATACTCTGCTTCAGTGGAAGACAATACAACCAAGGGCTGCAATTATGACTTCCAGCTGATGCAGTTACCTCTTATTGTGAAGAAATAAGCTGTAATGGATTTTCTGGAGTCTTTATCACTAGCAAAGTCTGAGTCTACATACCCCACCAGATCAAGATTATCATATCTTCTTTTATAACACAAACCAATGTCAACCGAATCATTTATATATCTAAACAGATATTTCAAGGTGTCCTAATGAGGTTTCCCATGGTTTAACATGTATCTACTTAATAAGGAAATTGAATAAGCAAGGTCAGGCCTGGTACTAATCATAGAATACATAATGGTTCCTATGGCATTTGCATAGAGTATATTTTCCATTTTGATGATTTCAGAATTTGTGGTGGGACACTGAGCTTTAGAGAGTAAAAAATGACCAGCTAAGGGAACTGAAACAGCTTTACAATTATTCATTCCAAATCTTTTCACAGCTTTTAACAAATAATCCTGTTGCTGAATTTTTAAGATGAAGTTGCTTCTATTCCTTTCTGTTTTCATTCCTAGTATTTTCTTAGCATGCCCTAAGTCTTTCATGTCAAATTTCATATTTAACATAGACTTTAATTCACTGATTTTTGACTTGGATTTTCTAATTAACAATATGTCATCTACATATAGAAGCAAATAAATAGGAATTTCAGAAATGGTGAAATAGAAGCAATTATCATATTGGCTTCTTACAAAGCCAATTTCAGACACAAATTGGTCAAATTTCTTATACCACTGTCTAGGTGACTGCTTTAGACCATACAAAGATTTCTTCAATAAACAGACATGCTGAGGTTTAGTGGGGTCAGTGTACCCTACTGGCTGGACCATATAGATCTGTTCTTCCAAGTCACCATGCAGGAAGGCAGTTTTGACATCTAGTTGTTCGAGTTCTAAGTCAAATTGAACAGTAACAACTAGCATTAAATGAATAGTTTTGAACTTGACAACTGGAGAGAATATTTCATTATAATCTATTCCCTCTCTCTGGGTAAAACCCTTTGCAACTAACCTTGCCTTGTACTTAACTGATTCAGAGGGTGACATACCCTCTTTTAGTTTGTACAGCCACTTACATTGTATTAATTTTTGATCATTTGGTCTGGGAACAAGTTCCCAAGTCCTATTTGCAGCAAAGGATGACATTTCTTCATCCATAGCTTGCTGCCATTTAACACTGTCTTGAGAGTTGACAGCCTCCTCAAAAGTAGAAGGCTCACTGTCCCTCAATTCATACCCAGCAACCAGAGCACAGTAAACTAAATTTGAATATGCATATCTTGAGGGTGGTCTTACTGCCCTTCTGCTCCTATCCCTAGCTAATTGATAGTCACTTAGATTCTATTGAGGAACACTAGTTTGTTCCTCCTCAATCTCAGGGTTTTCTGTTTGTTCCTCTTGATCATAATTTAGATCAGAGGTATGGTCAGTGGGAGAAGGCTCATTTCTCAAATCTGGTTCACTTGTGGTCGGAGCACCAGATGTCTTATTTCCCACAACTGGTTGCTCCACCTGAATCTTAGTATCTCTTATAATAGTATGATCATCTAGATTTCTGTTATCAACAGACATTTCTGTGTTTGTTATCTTACAAGGGAATTTAGACTCGTTGAATATGACATCTCTACTAATAATTATCCTAACTCCACCTGAATGCCTATCCCACAATCTATATCCCTTAGTGCCTTCTTGATATCCTACAAACACACATTTTTTGGATCTGGGTTCTAACTTTCCTTCAGATTGGTGAGCATATGCCTCACATCCAAAAACGCTTAAGTATTTAAAGTTTACTCTCTTACCAGACCATAGTTCTTCAGAGCATTTGAATTTTAGGACTGTTGAAGGGCTCCTATTAATTAAATAAGATGCAGTTGATAGGGCTTCATCCCAAAAAGTTTTAGGCATTCCTGAGGTAAAGAGAAGGCACCTAACCTTTTCAAGTAAGGTTCAATTCATTCTTTCAGCCACCCCATTTTATTGGGGTGTATTTCTAACAGTCTTATGCCTAAGTATGCCTTGTGAATTATAGTATGCATCAAATTCTCTATTGCAGAATTCCAATCCATTGTCAGTTCTTAACACCTTAATTCTTTTATCAGTTTGGTTTTCCACTAAAGTTTTCCATGTTTTGAATTTTTCTAGTGTCTGATCCTTGGTCTTTAGAAGAAATACCCAAACCTTTCTTGTGTAATCATCTACAATGGAAAGAAAGTACCTGTTACCACTATGAGAGGGAACCTGGGATGGCCCCAATAAATCAACATGCAGGTATTCTAGGCATACCTTCGCCAGGTGAGTCCCCTGATGGAAACTCAACCTGCGTTGCTTGCCTAGAATATATGGCTCACAGAAATCCAAGGATCCAGCAGACACTGATCCAAGGTAGCCTTGGTTTTTCAGTGCCTGCAGGCCTTTCAGGCTCATGTGACCAAGTCTCAAGTGCCACATATCTATCTCATCAGATTTTATAATGCAAGCAGAATGCATATTGACAGAGGGATGATAGCAACCATTTAAGATATACAAACCATGTTTCTTAGAGCCAGACATGATTAGATTATCATCTTTCAGAACATGCATAAATCCATTTTCTGCTTTATACAAGAAACCTAACTCATCAAGTGTGCCAAATGAAATTAAGTTTCTCTTCAAACCCGGTACATACCTTACATCAGTTAGGATTTTCACTTTGTTATCATGCAATTTTAAAGGTATATTACCAATTCCTTGTATACTACACGATTCATTATTTCCCATATAGACTGTACCAGTTTCCCTTTGGTTAAAGTTTTGAAACCATTCTCTATTAGGGCACATGTGAAAGGAACATCCAGAATCCATTACCCATTCATTTTCAAAAGATGAGCTAGAGAGAGTAAGGACTTCAGCTAAACAGTTTGAGCTACCTGCATTTACATTAATGTTACCCCCCTGTTTCTGTTTTCTAATGAAGTCATAGCAAAACTTTTTAATGTGTCCCTCTTTCCCACAGTGGTAGCACTTATATTTTGATTGTTTCTGTTTTCCCTTCTTATCCTTTTTCTTTCCTTTAAACCCTGTACCACTAGATTAATCACTATTTCATATGTAGTTCTTTTTATCATTTTTATCCTTTACAAATAAATTGTTGCCAGACTTCTTTGTTGTGTTTAGTTCAAGCTCTCTTGCTTTAACACCCGAGATTACAAGATCTAAGCTAGGAACTATTCCAGTATAACGTAATGCATGTTTAACAACATCATATTCATTAGGCAAAGAGTTTAATAAAATCATGGCCTCACTAGTGTCTCCTAGTGCTTGGTCAGTACCTCTTAACAATAGAGCTAATCTAGTAAATTCATCTATATTTTCATCCATTGATTTAGAGGTATCCATTTTGAAGTTAAACAACATGCCTTTTAAATATACAAGATTAGGAGCAGTCATCACAGAAAACAAGGAATCAAGTTTATTCCAGAGATCTATAGGGTTAGATATACCATCTACCTTCCTTATAACGCTGTCACCGAGGTGAAGAAAAGTGAGGTTGTATGCTTCCTCCCTGATCTCCACAGTGCGAGCAATCTGGTCTATAGACCATTTCTGATCATCTAGTTCCAGTGCAATAAGCACTTTGTGATGAAAGAGCAGAACCCTCATCTTCTTTTTCCAACTACCGAAGTCTTCTTTCCCGTCAAATATTTCGATTTCAAATCGGGTGGATGACATCTTTGCTTTGCACGAAGGTAACCTAGACCTCTAATTTAAGATTCTCTCAGCACACACCCACTGACCGAGAATCGAAGAAACCCTAGAGTCTCGGTTTACTTTACAGAACGAAAGACACAGACACCCAAACACAGAAACCCTCAAACTCGAATTCTGACTCAACCTTAGAGCACAATTTATGAAACCGAGCTCTGATACCACTGTTGAACCGAGCGGAAGACTCAACAAGTCAAAATCCCAAACACATTCGGTAGAACAAGAAGCATAACAGAAACCATAAGAAACCAACACATAAACCCTAGACAGAAATGAAAGAACTGAAAAACAAAACGAGGACACCAGAAATTTACCGTGGTTCACCCAAAATGGGCTACGTCCACGTTGAGCTCAGTAAGGAAGAGCTCACTACACTATATCGAGTAGGGTTACAAGAATACGAACAAGTAAACTGTACATCAATGGTTCTTCTAACAAAACAGCCTCACAATCACCAAATACAAATTAGAAGCAAACCTAAGAACCAGAGATTACAACAAGAAGAGTAATCTATACAGAGTTAAACAGAGCTTACTCAAAGCGAAAAACCCTAACCCGATTATCCCCTTCTTTCTCTTTTCTTTCTTCGATCTTTCTGTGTCGTTCACCATCCCGAGGCACTGTACCATTTATATGAGATTTGAGCGGCTAGGATTGAGGTTGATAAAGGTAGCATCGATGGTCCTTAGATAATCGTAGAACACGATTAACAGCAAAGGTAGAGAGGACAATCGATAGAGGCATCAGGCAGAGCAAGGACCATCAAGGGACATCGAGTCTCAGAGGGCGCCTTTAGGTTGCAAGCTGGCCATCCATCAGCCGTCCACGTGGGCTGCTGAGGTTTCCTAAAATGCCCTCCCAAAGACGACAGCGTTTTGATGCTTCACCCACAACGAGCCTGATATTCGGATGAGCCCTAGGTTATCCGAATATCCTTCTCATTTCTTATCCCTATGTCTTTCACCCATTCAGATATTACCTTCCTTATTCCGATGTCTTATGTTTCCTTGTGATTATTCGGATATCTAGTTTAACATCCGGATGTGTCTTCTTATATTCGAATATGCTAGCCAACTTTTCTTTCTTGTATCCGAATAACCTCTCCCATATCCTGATGTCTCCTTTATTAATTAGCTTTCTTTGTATTTAGATAGTTTGCATTTGCTCTTGAAATCCATTGGGATGTGCTTCTTCCATTCAGATATTCTTCTTCTCATCCGGATGTCCTCCATTAACAGCAAATCCCATGCCATTATCAGAGCTTGGCCGATTGATGAAGATGTTAGTGGACGTAATTCTGCTGATCCATCCATGTGTTTTTCATCTCCAGCCTCTGATCATAGTATATAAGTTGAGAGTTTGAGTGGAAGGAGAGAGAAGATCGCGTATCGGCTGAGGGGAAGCAGAGGAAGAAGAAGACGTTGCAATGAAGAAGAAGAACCAGAGGAGGAAGAAGAAGGCGTCGGTAGCTGCTATTACGTGAGGTTTCCTTAAATCTGGCCAGGCAAGCTCCTTTGTTCCTTCCCTTAAATTTCAGTTATGCTTCAGTCAATCCTCTCCCTTTAATGTAATCTGAGGATATTCTCAAATTTTTCTATAAAAGAGTACAACTTCGGGTTTGGAAAGTTCTTTAGCATCTTGTGCTACTAGTTGGCAAGCTTCCTATTCCTCTTGACTTCCACCATAATTGATGTGTAGTTTTGTGTTGGGTTCTGCGAATGATACTTTTGTGGGTTATACTTTCATGTTGACATTCGATTAGTTTTAATGTGACAATTCGAGGGCTTCAGGTGAGACATCTGTTTGCAGTTTCTCTGCTAATCTTAGTGGACCTTTGTACATCTTCTAATATTTCAACTTTCTGAAGGTTGGGTTACTGTGTTGATGGTGCGTTGTGACGTTGGGAGGGTTGCTCAGTGTGTGGGTCTATCTGTTATTCCCTGTTGAGGCACTATACTGCCACCATGGGGTGGGGGTCTCGATCTTAGTTTTTGGGGTTGTTGTTCTAGCAAGATTGGCATGCCCTTGTGTGAGAGTTGACGTTAAGGGTGGATAATAAGGATTAATGGTTCTCTTTTATTACAGTTTCTGTAATTAACCTTAAGCAAGTAAAAAAATTCGAGAATTATGTAGGGGATTTATCTTACTGTTAACTTTGTAAAATGGTAGTTTGATCTTTAAAGCGTTATTTCTTCTTGTGTTAGCTGCTAGGTCTATGCAGCAGATTTCATTGAGTCTCTGTTGTGGCTCTAGGGAGCTTGTTCACTCTCCCTTCATTTGATGGAATGAAGCTAGGTTTTTCTGGGTAGGTCCCAACCTAGGTGTTATTAATGGAAGTGGGTTTAGCCTGGTTGCTAGTTGGGATCTGTGTTATCATTTTATTCACTGCACGTGCATGTTAGCTTAGACCACGGGCATACTAAAGTGTTTTAACACCTAGGATTGCTATTCACAAGCATTGCATTAGTGTGGCTTATTGGGCGAGTGTGGCTGGATGCATGACTTATGGGGGCTATGTATCTTGTTAACGCTCATATGTCATTGCATTGTATATGTGCATTTGTATGATTTTTGGCACAGGTTTTTGGTATGGTATCATAGCTGTGTCGGTGTTGGGTTTTTCACACCGAATTTATATCCACGGATGAGTTGTTTTAGCATGTCGTGTTCGGGTATGGCCACCAGAGGATTCTTTTCTTTTGTATGCAAGTTCAGTCACTTTTCGGCAAATAAAGGTATGAGCTATGGACTTGGGTGCCATTGTTTACTTTATGTGGACCCCAAGATTCGATATGTGTTACTTCTTTTATGCACGGATTACCTGGCATTTTTTGTATGTCATATTACCATGCTATGCATGGGTTTTGCATGTGGGATGCAATCTATTGATTAATACCTATTCTTCTCGTCTTTTCGTTTCGTTATTTATGATTGTTGAGTCTTGTGACTCATTCCCTTTACTTCTCTTCATTTCAGGTAAGGGCAAGGGCATGATTGGGGACGGTCTCGACGGAGTCTGACTCACCCGCTAGATGGTGTACAGGGCAGTCTCAGATGTTTCAGTCCAATGGCCTGGTGTCTTCTGGGTTATGGAGTGGTTTGGCCTTTTGGTTTTGGTCATGGATTGTGATTTTGTTTTGTGGTTTGGCCTTGTCTTTGGCCAGGGATTGTATATATAAACCCTGTTGGGCCTATAGCGTTTTGCTAGGCATGCAGAATGTGGTCTCGTTTCAATTTCTCAGATTCATATTCAGGTATAATTGAGTGTGAGGTGCATGCATTGCAGGTTTTATTTTCATCATCCGGGATACCCACCTAGGTTCTTTAGCTTATTTGAGGTATCTGGGCTGGGGTCTACACTTTAAATTAAAAAAATTTCTCCCTCATTTCTCAATTAAAATTAAAAATTTTGGCACATGGTATAAGGGGGCCTGTGCTTTGTTCACCCTTCAAGCCCAAAGGGCTTTAGTGTGTGAGGGCGTGTTTGATATAAACCATTCCTGAGCCTTCACCTCTTAGCTCAAGCTTTTAGGTTGAGTTGGTTCCCGACATAGAGGCTGCTTCCTTTATTTGGTGAATTTGCAGAGGTACCCTATAGATACATTGCTCAGTCACAACATGAAGCTCCAATTTATCTATCATCACTCTCACAGAGCCGACCAAAACTGTGTTCACTTTTGTTTTCAAACGAAACACTCTCCTGTCTCTCCATTTTCTTAATTTACTATCTTGATTAAGCAACCTGAAAGACAAAACCAAAACCTAATTTATCTTTGTCTTAGACATAAAATAATTAACCCTCTTGTTCTCACTGCTTTAATTCTTCCATTGTTCTTTGATTCTTGATTTACCCAGATCTTAAGGACACTATTAACAATATTATATGTAAAATTAATCATTTTTAATATGGAATTCTTATAATCTCTTAGTGGTATCAAAATGCATAAAAATCATATTGTTATTATTTTTTCTTGGAGCATAAAGTATTGTTACTATAAAAATAAAATAACAACTACATTAATAAATAGTAATACACATGTACACTAGACAACATGTTTAAGGGTTTCTAACTAGAAAATCTTCAAATTTGAATCCCCGTCTCCAAATCTCCAACTAAAAATTTAGCTCTAACTATCCATAATAGAAGTAAAAAAATGAAAAGCATTCAACAATATAAAGAAAATATTCAAAAGAAAAGTAAATTTAAAATAAATACTGAAATATTAAATTATAAATAACAAGCCTACAGTGAATTCTTAAAAGTTATACTTTGAGCGTGTGCACTTGGAAGGAAATTACATGAACTTCAAGCACTGCAAAATAATTTTCCATAATAATAATAATAGTAATATTACTTTGCTTAAGAATCATCCATTTCGTTGTGGTGGTTTGTAAATGCTTACCACTGTTACTGAATCAACAAAATCGGTGGCACTATTGTGTATATGAGAAATGGAGACGATAAGTAGTAGATAAGGGCCGCACTTGTTTTCTGAATCTGATTTGTTCATGAGTGTGTTCGTTGAACCACTCTTTTAATTTCTTAATCTTTCTTTATGCCTGGATTCTTTTTTTTATTTAATAAATAAAATTAAGATTCTATTGAGAAATATATCCTCTCTGAAAGACTTCAATCAGAAATATATCATTTTATCCTTCTTGATAAAAAGATGGTCGGAGACGAGTCTAATTGGTCCGTCAGGGAGATAGTTGGCACTTGCAAGTACTCTGACACTTAAGTGAGTAAGGAAGTAAAGAAATGACAGAGCATCAAAAGTAAGAGAGAAGAGCATACCTTGATTCTAAAGAGAGCTGGTTCATATAGAAAAATGAGAGATCCTCTTGTATGCATGCGTCATGCGTGTTTGCAGGTGATGGGATTGAGTATCCAGTACCGATAGAGATTCCCAGATGGTAGTATGGTGTCGATAAAATCTATCATTAATGAGCATAGGATTTGAGCAGGCGCGTGGATACCCAATATGGGGCTGCAATTATGCTAATGCAAGCTGGCGCAAGGCCAAAGCGAGGTCGAGATTGGGCCTTGGGAGCTAGGCTGAGAGTAGGCCATGAGACCTAGGTCAAGACTGGACCATAAAAGATGGGCCGAGATTGGGGTGAGACGGTCCAAGAACTATTTGCTCCTACTAGGAAATAAGTTATTTGTCATATCATAAAGCTAATCCTCTTAAATTTGATGTTTAATAAAAGAAAAAGGGCCTTGTATAACGTGGACGAATGTTATTCAAACTAATCGTTTAGATGTATAAACTATTCATCATATTTAATAAATTTGTGATGCAAATAAAAATGAAACTACATTGATGTGCATGGGTATCTGATATATAACCCCATGAAAAAGTCCCTTGAGTAGTGCCTTTTCATTGTGTGTAATAACACCCAAGTCATGCAGCTGATGTACCAAAAAACTAAATAAACAAATAACAATTAGCTGAATTAAGTGTGTAATAATCTTTTTAATTCTAAGAAATAAAGAACTCTGGTTAATCGTAAATTTGAATACAAGTACTAGTTTTCATGTCGAAGATCAATTATAACATATGAAATTTTACCTTTAAACAAGATTCATCGTCTCTTGATGTATAGGGCACCAACAATTGGTGAATCGTGAGGATCCTATATACCATAGTATCTTTAATTTTAAATTTTTAAATTTTTGTCTTAAACTTTTGAGTCCATTATAACACAAATAGAACTCATACAATCGTATAATGATTTTCTTCTTTTACTTGCTGGTACACACTATAAAAATGTGTTAACTCTCATATTTATATATCTAAGTTTGAAATAAATAATGTAACACTTTTCTCTTTTAGTATCTTTAAGTTAACTTATTTGTCAAGAAAAAAAAAACAATATATCTCTGTCAAACAACTTGTGTTATCCACTGTCACTTTTTTTTTTTTTAATACAAATGAAACCCACATAATCTTGTAATAATCTCCACATGAACAACAATGTAATTCCTCTTTTCTCAATAGTTTATGATTGAAACTTTTGAGCGAGGGTGCTTTTTTTCTAAGGGTGATTCTATCAAGCTTAAAGGGCATCCAATACCCTGCTTACGTGGCAGTATCAGTCATTGACATAAAATATTTAATCTTGACCATAAACTTTTCACGGTTAAGATTAATTGTTTTCTACATCAACAGCTGTGGTGTTGTCACATCAGCCTAGTATCACATTCCCAAAGAAACCTCTTCTTTTAATTGAAATATATATTCAAGTGGAACAATTTATACGTCACTGACCTTCGAGATAATAGGACCACCAATCAATGAATGATAATCGTATTATAATTATTTATTATTTAAATATTGTTTGATCTTTTATTATTTATATTTTTAATTTTAATAAAAGAGATAAATTATATGTAAATTTTTAACTTTTATTTAGACTAAATATCAAATTCGCAATTTATTGATACTAAGTTCAATATATTACTTATCCATCCAATAATTAATAATAACTATTTTAAAATACATGAATCACTTCATTAGCTCCCACATTTCAATAGGAGTGTCAAATAATTATTTTTTATTGCGAAAAGCATCTTCTAAGGATGCAATGTGCTGCAAAATAGCATAGTCTTCTCTACATAAATAAATTAATAATAAATCTTACAATATATAGTCTAATATAAATTGACAAAAAATTATTCAGTTTAAACTAATGATTGCGAAATTGAAAATATTTAAAATTAAATATCCTGAGTTCAAGTGAGAACATTAATTTATTTAAAACAAACACATATAGCATAACTAAATAACAATAATGATAGTAAAATAAATGTACCTATTTGTGGTTTGTAAATTGTGCAGTGATGCTTGAGGTCGTTGTGGCTAAGATTAGATATTTGGGGGTATAATTCCATTGCTACTACCCTGTAAAGCAAAACAAGCATATTCAAACTAAATGAGACAAACCATTGAATATCAGAGGCCGCATTACGGTGATTGTCTTGGAAATTACTTACCTTAACCTTTTATTTTATCTTCATCCATGCTTATTCTAAATTTGAGCAAAAGCAACAATTATACAGTAACGAAATCAAGACCCGAAGGGTCTAAAATATATGATCAATATATGTGTTCTTTCCTGACAAAATGATGGTTAGAGGCAAGCCTGCAACGGCGAGGAACGAGCCTCGGCGATCGGCTCAGCAGGGGACAGTTGGCACCTACAAGTACTTCGACAAGTGAGTAAAGGAGTAAAAAGTGGCAGAGTATTAGTGAGTCAGAAAGAAGAACATGTCTTATCTCTGAGAAGAGTTGGTTCATATAAAAAGAGGAGACGTCTTCCTGTATTCATGCATCGTGTGTTTGTAGTGTGATGGAATTGAGTATCCGGCATCGATGGAGTTTCCCAGGTAATAACATGGCATTGACAGGACCGTCATTAATGTGGATGAGATTTGCCATAAATGAGGATGACATTTGCCATAAATAAGGATAAGATCTTGAGTGGGTGCGTAGGTTCCCAGCATACGGTTGCAATGATACTACTGCAGGCTGGCGTAGGGCCAGAATTAGGCCGAGATTGGGTCATGAGAGATGGGGCCAGATTGAGTCGGGATTAGGTCGAGGTTGGGCTATGAGAAATTGGTCGAGATTGGGCCGGGATGGTCCACAGCCCCCTAGGTGAGATGCTCTAGAAACAAACGTTCAAGCTAAAGGAGGGAAGTTTGGGCGAGTTTTACTATATACGTCAGCTTTTGGGAGTTGGATTGTCATTAAGACCCAAGCGAGATAAATGGCCAAGCTGACTTTCAGTCTTGCCTAGATAGATGTTAGTTCTAAGGACGCTTGAGGTCGGCTTGGCCTCTACGGTTTTCTTCACGCTTTGATTCGTAGCGCGCGTGGTTTAGAGATTTGAGGTGTTACGTCCAGGAGGTGGGGTACCGTAGACAGGTAACCGATAGTTCTTTAAATGTGTGACAGTTGGCGGCTTCATAGCAATAGATCAGTGACAGATGGCTTTCGATTTTTTGGATATGCTGTTTAGTGACCTTTATAATGGTCCCCTTCGGTCCAGGGTTTTCTTCCCTCACTTCTTCTAGTCTTCGTATTCTTGTGATTTCGCGAGTTCTCGATGCTCTCTTTTTGTCTCCGAGGCCTTCGATCGGTATTACGATGTCCATACGGGCTCTTTCCCCACTTGGGTTTTGGTCAAGTAGCAGACAATCGCTTTGCTCGTTCTCCTACCGTGTATTCCTTCTTGTAGGAATAGAAAAAATGGCACTAGCATTTCGTAAGGACACTACAAAAAAATTGATTTTTTACGATGGTTTTAAAAATCGTCGCAAAATTCAGTAAAACATTTAATTTTACAGCGGTTTCTAAAAATCCTTCTCTAATTTTAAAAAATAATTAAATAATTAAAAAATTAAATTCAATTTTGCGGCGGTTTTTGAGAAACCGTCGCTAAATTCAAAAAATTAAATAATTTAAAATTAAAATTAAAATAATATTTGCGGCTGTTTTCAAAAACCGCTAGAAAATTTATTAAAAATTTAAATTTAGCGGCAGTTTTCGAGAATCACAGCTAAATTAAAAAAATTAAATAATTCAAAATTAAAATTAAATTAATATTTGCGACGATTTTCAAAAACCTTCGCAAAATTGATTAAAAAATTAAATTTAGCGGCGATTTTTGAAAAGCTGCCACTAAATTAAAAAAATGAAATAATTCAAAATTAAAATTAAATTAATATCGTGCTGATGTTAGGCTCTATGCTGGTGGACAAGGCAGTTGGGAAGGCCCCGATTGTGCCAGCATCGACTGCCTCTTCCACACAGCCCCATTCTATGGTCTTTGCCACCAAGGTTCCGGTCCCTAGCTTTAGAGAGCTTACCATTTCCAAGGAGCTAGCTCGGCATAAGAAACGACTTAAAGGTTCCGATGGGGAGATTCAACAGTCTAGCGATTCGAGTCTTGCTGGGTGTGGCAGGCACTTAGTTTCATTTCGGGACCCAAAATTTTCGAGTGAGCTTTTTATTGATGCCTATTATGAGTATTTTCTAGACCATTTCTTATGGGCTGGCCTCGGCCCAGCAAGCCATCCCGATCTCCCGAAACCCAACAGGCTCAATGTTGAGGTCGTCAAAGTAAGGTCACGTGATGAGTACATAATTCCATATATTTATTTTCCTTACATATGGTCTCTTGGGTGAGCTTTACGCCTTATTGTGTTGATTTATACTTATTTTTATGGTTAAGGCAATTTTAGATAGGTCAGAATAAATTGGGCTTTTACTTACAAAATTTCAGCTTTTTAATATTTTGACCTTTTGGGTTTCTTGTAGATTTTTGAACATGTTATATTTCAAGAACATGAACAAGGTCTTCAGAGATTTTGTATAAGATTTCTTGGGATTTCCAAAATTGTATGATTTGTCCAAATCCAAGTTCGTTTGGGCCTCCAAACATTGCTTCAAGTTAGGGCCGAAAAGCTGGGCCAAATCCTAATTGGATTAGAATTCTACACAAACATAGAATTTTTAAAAGGCCATAACTTGAGCTTCTGATGTCTAAATCGAGTGATTCAAAAGCCTAAATTCATTTACACATTCTGGAATACAATTCTTAAGAAGGGGTCGAAGCCAAAACACTCATTATCCGACCCAAAATGGGCTTGTAAGTTACGAGAGTCTAGGAGCCCTAATTCCTTTGCTGATTTGGATTCTTTGTTGGGGGATATTTAAAGTCTTGATCCAAGCTCGAGAGGGAGGATGTCCAGGAAGCAAAAGAGGCAGAGAAGTACATCCAAGAGGGGGAAGAAGCATTCTATTCATATTTTTCTCTTCTTTTTGTGTTCTTTTTGTCATTATGTGTGGTTAAACTTTAGTTTTTCGGTAGAAGGATATTTTGAAGCCATGGTGAAGAACACTGTGAAATCTTTTTGATTTTATTTGCAATTTGACTTTCTCTTGAATATTCATGTATCTTCTGGCTTTATTATTTATGATTGTGTGTTTTGATTGTATAGACGACCGCTATTCAATTCTTGATGCATGATCAATTGCTAGCTTGAATACTAAATCCGTAATTGTTTGGGCTTTCTTGCATAAGTAGCAACTAGGGTTGATGATTATGGACAAGTTTTTGTTCAATTCCTAGGGAGTACATGTGCTGAATTAAATAAACTGAGCTTGTGTGTTTATTGTTCAGATTTGGTCTTGCTTTCACAAAGTTTAATGCTGCATTTGAATTAAATTCTAGAGAGCTTGTTCTAGGGTTATTTGAAGGTAAGGGTTAATTTAAGAGCTTGTTTTAATTAACTAAGAAGTAAGAGAAACATTAAATGAACAAGGCTTGTTGTTCTTTCTAAGGCCAAGTATTCAAGGAAAATTAATGACTTTGGCATCAATTATCAGTGTTATAACCATTGGTGGATAAATCCCTTCTACCGAAAGTGTTTCTATTGATTTCTTTAATCTTTTTACATTCTGATTTGCCTTATTAATTTAGAATAATATTTTGTTTTTAATTGTTTAAATTTCAAATTTCAAAACCCCCCAGTTGTTTCTTTTATTTATTTTAAGTTTTCAAAGGAATAGATCTAACCAATCCCTGTGGATACGACTTTACTCATTACTATCACAATTTATATTTTTAAGAGTAAGAATTTATTATTTGTTGGATTCGACACCCATCAAATGAACTCCCAGTAATGCTTTTAGCTCACTGGCTGAACCGTTCAGCTCGCATTATGAGAAGACTGCAGAATAATTGGAGATGATATCCACATGCCTTATATGAGGCAAATCAAATCCCAAAACTCACGACGTCCGTTATTGGTAATTGTAAGATAATAAGGAAACTCCATCCACGGAGCAAAATCCTTCTACAGTTAGAACTCATTCAAATTGTAAACACCCCACTCTATAAATAGGGGTCGACAACCATTGAATAAAGGAGAAGCAATAATATACTGTTACACTGTCAGAATTATCAGGGAACAGTCGTGGACTAGGCATTATTCTAGCTGAACCACATAAAACTTTCTTGCGTACAGTTTGTTCTTTGTTCTATTTGTTTCTTCTCTTTGCATTCATGTTTATCCTCTTAGTGCGGGCTAACGATTCATGGTTTACCAATTTCGAACATTGACATTATCTTGATCAGTTGTCAAACGGGAGAAGATTACCAGGTCTTAGGCAATCAGCTCCGTTTTACTAGGTCGAGAGTTAGGTACTCCAGCTTACTGTGGATTATCATTTGCTTGAGGCAGGTATGGTGACTCAGCTTACCAAGATGAAAGAAGACCATGAAGAGGAATTGGGTCGAGCTCGAGAATATGTGAAAGGGGAAATTAAGAAGGTTATGGAAGCGGCCACTACTGAAACAAAGAAGTGGGCCGACGAGATTGAACGCACAGTTAACGTTCTTCAAAGCAAGCTCGACATAGAGTTGAGAAGGTTAGTGGCGAAGGTGGTGGTTGCTAGGGCCGAGGTGACTAAGAAGGAGATGAAGGCGAAGGCTAAGGTAGCAGTTGCTTAGTTTGAGATGGTAAGGGCGAATGTTGAGGTGGAAGAGTTTAAAAGGGAGGGGTATGAAGTGGCTCTGTCCCACATTCGAGGTGTTTTTCTGGAGTTTGATCTCTCAGACTTCAATCTTCTTAAGGAAATCAAGGATGATCGTCTTGTAGACCCGGTGGAAGAGAGTCCATCCGGGTCATAATTTTGTGTAATAACATAGGTTTCTAACATAGGTCTTGTAACCTCGTCGAATACCCCTTTATAGTAAATTATTCCTTTTCCCTTTTCTTTGTAATGCTCTACTTTAGCTGTCTTTCTTCTTGTGTTGGTCTTGTTCTATGGGGTATGGTTGAATCGGTAGGTGTCTTGTCTAGTTATTTTCGATGACCTTTGCATGGGGCTCGGCGACTTGTTGAGTTATTTTAGTGGGTCTTTGATTTTGAGTTTGGAGTGTCTGGAGGCCCCTTTATTGAGTTGCTCGTAGGCTCCGCAAGCTTCAAGAATTGGGGTGCCACATGTACGCATGGAGTGGCTCGTTACCCTAAGTGGCGTAAGTTCGTCTGGGTATTCATTATGGGGCGTGTGGCAGAATCGAGTTAGTCATTGCTCATCCGTTGAGCGTGCCTCATGATGCCTATTAATATGCGCTTCTTCTATGCGGGCGTATCTCTTATTCGTCTTTGAACTATTTACCTGTCTTGCCTCTCTCCGCGTACAAGTATCCCAACTTCTAGGCTTTCCAACCAATGGGGTATTGTGTTAATTTGCTTGTCAATGGCCATCTTGACTTCCAAGTCTACTCGTGCATACGGCTGGGTGAGTGAAGGGGTTACTAGGATCGCATTGAAGTTTTCCACCGTCTTGTCTGTAGAGGTGATGAAAAGGGAAACATCTTTCTCTTGGGTCGAAAATGGGGAGGGAAAGTTCATATGTCATCCCTGCGGGAGGGGAGAACGAGTTTGCCATTCGATCTCGGACTTCGAATCTATTTACATGTACAAGGTACTTTTTTCAAAACTACATCTGTGACTCCCCCTGACTGAGTTCTAGGGATTAGTTTTGTAAGGGATGAATGTTGCCCTAACACAACTGCATCCAAACTGTTGGGGCTTTGTTCTCGATTTTGAGGTGTTGGTCGAGTTTCTGAGCTATAAACCTACCACGTCAATCTTTTTCCATTATTATTACTAGAAGGAGGCCGACAAGGGCAGTTGGATTTCCCTGGCCGGACGCTCGAGAAAGCCACTGCTGAAAGCTTTTAGCTCATCTCTTAAGAATTTCAAAGATTGCTTCTTCAAGGTGGCTTCAAGCGAGAAGGAGCTCAGCTTTTTTCTGGACAAATTCGGCCTCGAGAAGTATCCCTAATGCTAGCAATCAGAGCCGAGTGACCCTATAGATGTGGAGTACGGGGCCCTCGATCTGGAGGGCCAAGCCCTAGCAGATGTATTTACATTCTCGCCCTTGCTTGAGTCTGTAAAGCTTGTTGAATTCAGAGCGGATCCTAGGCTCTATCCGAATACATGGGTAAGTTGTTGCTACATTTCTTTTTGGTTTTCGCTAACCATGGCTTATACTAGGCTCCTTGTTTTAGGGCTGCTACGCTTAGTTTAATGGCGGATGCAGTGACGAGGCGTGTGGCTGAGAAAAGCACCAGGGTGCCCTTCGAGACGGTTGGGAGCAAGGGGAAAGTTACTGTGAGGTCAAAGGGTCCTATTCGCGCACAACTGATTTTTGTGGTTGTCGTTGGTACTTCCTCCCTACCAGATGTCCAAGAGGCTCATCTTTAATGGAAGAGGCATCGCGTAGTCGACGAACCAGGACCTATCAGTTCAAGTCAAGCCCCTGATGTGTCGGGTTCCTCAATCTCCAGGCTAGCTACCGATGTTGTTGGTCCCTCAGGCTCAAATCCAATTGCCGATGCTTCGAGCCCCTCAAGCTCGAGCCGGGCTAGTGGTGAGTTGGCGCCTCTCAATTGATGTGTGGTCTAAGGCCGAGGTTGTGGGGTTGTGACGATGCCGAGTGTAACACCCTACCTTCCCAAGGCGTTAGGTAACGTAAGATTCCAGAGATATTTTTTTTTTTCATTCAAAGAAAACTCGACACAAAACCATTCCTCGAAGATCTCGTTACACCTTCTCAGTATATCAACTATGAACCATCAATAAACTAAGACAGGTATATCATCTTAAATGCGGAAGCTAGATTGAAATCTCAATATAACAAAATCGATACCACTTTATTCATATCATAAAGTCAAACAACGTTTACATGACGTCATCAAAATTAACAACATAACTGAAAATGACATAAAGTACACTATCCACTAATCACCGTCACTCCTCGGCAATTTCCTTTCCCTTCACACTGTTGCTTTCAACTGAAACGTTTGAATACTCTAGGGACAAAGTCCATATTAGATGATGAATCATCTAAGTGAGAGTTCAAAAACATATTTTTCATGTATAAATGCAAGACATGAAATAAACCAATACACCTGGTATGCCCTAACCCAAGAGAATCCCAAGCGCTTAACCCTACCACGGGAAAAGAGCAATCTCTCTAAAAGCTATGCCACCATACCGACACATCGACACGACGCGATTCTGGCTAAAGAGGGGCAAGTCAACGCATCTCTCTAACATCTCGAGAACAATCGTTACCAACTCCCGGCCCAAGAGGGTCACATCAACGCAAGAACCCGACTCACCACATTTACGTCAGAGATTACGTTCCCACTCTAAGCATCCAGGAACCACCACACAATCCCAACTCCAAAAGTTCACATGGACCACCTAATTATCCTAGTGTAACTTCCCTGACCAAACGGTTTGGCACGGAAACCAAGGCTGTTATCCCGGTATGCAAACCAGCACTAGATACCCCTATTATTTCGTCACGCCCTTGGAGAATTATGGCTACACTATCCAGACAACATCCTAGGCTGACATTTCATATGAACAACAAAACACAAGACAATACTACATTTCACAATTTCAAACATCATATAAACAACAGCTTTATAAAATGTAATGCACAAGTTCGAAACATTTAGGGACGAACCTCCCTCCTAAAACCAATAGTCACCGGTTACCGTTTGCATGCAACAAAATCGTTTTGCATGAATAAGCCAAGTTTGGTAGTGGACAACTCATAGTAAGTCAAGTTTCGGGGAACACTCATCTCGAACGTATTCAGATTGCCTCAATCCTTGTGTGCTACCTCGATTTGTGTGCTAAATCCCAAACGCCCGTACTTATACTCAACCTCAAGCCATGATACACCCTAAACATCATATTTAATTAAGGGTGCATTAAAATCCATTTTTCCTCAATGTTTCATAATTTTCCTATTTTTCTCCCAATTTTCACCTCGATAATTCTAAAATAATTATCTACTCAAACATTTTTCCAAATTTTTCATCACAATAAATCCTAAAATTATTCAAGGATAATACTGGAAGTGAAATATTGAAAATGCCCTTGTTCACGCACCCTCACACATGGTGTGCGTGGCGCCATCGTTTTTTCTAATTTCCAGCCGCCAGAGACAGCTCAAATGGTCAATCTGAGGGCACCTCCTTAAAGCCCTCAACCAGTGGATCACAATGGCACTAGTTGCCGATCGAAACACCATCGGAAAGGCCTCCAAATGGCCTGTTGCAGGTCGACGAAGGCAGTACGCCTCTTGTTTCCGGCGAAGCTCGAAACAACTTCCAAACGCGATGAAAATTCCTCCAAAACCTCTAGATTTCTTCCCTTTGATGCAAAGATCAATAGCCCCTTATCCACTCTCTGAAAATCACTCCAAATCGTGAGCAATTTGTGTCTTCATTCTCGGCAAAAAACAAGCTATTTATGGTAAAATTTCGGCCAAATTCTGACCAATCAGCGGCCAAGGCTTGGCCCCCAAGCCAGCCCATGCCATATATGACCTTTCCCAGGTCTCCCTCGACCGACCCATAGTTGGAAACAACCTCCATGTGTGGTGGAAGGCGAAGGCCGAATTCCTTGGCTTGTGTTCACACCACAAGTTTGGTTTATTACACTTTGACCGCCCATAGTTTCTTCCAATCTCATTTTGGCCTTTCCAAATCACGCCTGAACTATCCAACTATACCACTAAGGCCCACAAGTTTAGTATTCCTCATTTCACCATCGAAATTTCTAAAAACCTATCATTTTGACCTCCCTTAGGTAAATTTAAAAAATTATACTTAGGCCTGACTGATTGATTTGACCTTAAATCCATTCGTTTCAACCCGAAATCACTTAAGGGTAGTTCTACGCATAAAATATTGGTCCTTAACACACTCCGTTGACTTTCTAGATATTTTCTATGTTGATTCGATTTTCTCAACCTGGTCAACAGCTGTACCGAAAACTATTCCCAATCCCTCTTCTTTTGATGCCTAAAATCATAACTCATATTACTCGTCAGTATTATTTCATTTTCCTTAGCTATCTAGGGTCCAGGGTACTCCCTCGACTGATTCGGTCACCCAAGACTGTGTTAGTGTACCCTATAGCATCATTCTTTCGAAAATACCACTTATACCCTTCATAAAATTCCATTTATACCGTTAAGGATTTGCCGGGTATTACACAGAGGCCAATCTCCAAAGCCTTTGGAGCCACGCCTTCCAGTTAGGGAAGTTTATCGCTGATAATCTTCTCTGGATGTTGATCAAAATAGGTTTGCCTTCCTGAGGGAGGAGGGGTTGTACCGATGGGTAAAAATGCTACAACTGCGCACTACTAGTGCCACCCATTTGTTGATGATGGAGTCGAAGCTATGAAGGGCCAAGGCTAAGGAGGTCACAGTTCAGTTGGGGTAGAGAAGCAACAAGCAAATAAGGCTTGGGAAATAGCAGATGAGTGGGCTGAGGCACGGTTGAGGGTTGAGTCGAGCGGTCTTTTAACTGGGTTGAGTCGGGTAAGGTAGAGGTTGGGAGGGTGGAGTCCGATCTTCTGAGAGTGATTGATCAGAGAAATGTGGCTCTATAGAGATCGAGTGAACTGGTCGAAAGAGTTGGGGCGTTGGAGGCCGAACGAGATGCTTCTCGTCATGAAGCTTCTGGCCTAGAGGCCTTGCTAAAGCATGTGAGGAGGAAAGCCCTTGGGCAATATCTTGAAGGTTTTAATACTGCACTGGCACAAGTGTGGCTACTTTGCCCTGAGGCAGATCTTACCAATTATAACCCCGCTAAGAAAGTCATGAGCCGTCTTGTGGACTTAGGTTCGAAGGATCCGATCATCCAAGGTAGAGCTTCGGAAGAGGTGTCGGAGGCAGGAGATCAGCCAGGAGAGGTCGCCGAGCAACCTGGTGAGGTCTCGATTTTCGCCCAGACGGATCAACCTGTCGTCGATCCCTAGAGTAGTTCTCTTTTCTTTCTTGCTTATCGTGCTATGTAAATGGCTGGGTGCCACAACTCCATTATTGAATAAAAGGGAGACTTTTAAACATAGTCTGGCCCTTGTATCTATTTTTTGTCTTGCTTTCATTCGTGGTTATTTTTTCGAGATTAGGGTAGGTCCGAAGTTTATCCACCGGGGAGACCAATACCAACGGGCTAGTTAGCAAGACATGAAGTGGTTGTGCTCCATGCTCTGCCTTTCTTGGGTTGCATGAGGGTGGCAGTCCGGATGCCGTGCTTTGAGGGCGAGTGTGACACGAAGTCTGAGGCGCGTGGTTACGAAGGTAAAATGACTTTTTTAGATGCAGGACATGCCGCTTTCCCAAGGGGTGTGTTGACGAAGGTAAGGGGACATTTTCCCACTTGGGGCACACCGTTTCCCTAGGGCAGGGTATTAAGTGCTTGGGTACATGGCCCTATTTCAACGACAGGTCTTTTGTTGCTAGATACGGGGAATTTATTGCTGGGACAAGTGGCATGATCATACGTGGGGGTGGGTGACGCTAAACATTCCCTACTATGCCTATAAAAAGGGGGCTCGTTCTCTTATTTCATGTATCTTGCAGTTGTGCATGGGAGTCCTCATTTTTGCAGGAAACTTTAGGGTATGAGGGTTGAGAATGTCGAATCGAGTTGAGATTCTGTCAGTCCACGGTGAGTTGTGAGTTCGAACCCTGGCCTTCCCGAGGCATATCCTGCGATTTATCTCCCCCTGCGAAATCAAGGGCATGAGCACAGGAGGACTGCGCAAGGGTTGTAATCCCAAGAACAGATGGTGATGTAACGAGTGTTTTAAAATTAGATGGTAATATAATGGGATGATGGATAGTTGACGTTAAGCAAAGTTCAGTGAGCAAGTAGTAACAATTTAAAGTTTAGTGAGTAACTAGTTACATTTTTAAAATTTAGTGAGTGTATGTTAAATTTATCGTTGTCACATCGAATTCCATTAGCCACGTGTGCATTTTCCGTTTACAAGATTTGATGGAATTATAACGAGTGATAGATGATTGATGTTGAGCAAAGTTCAGTGAGTAAAAAATTATAATTTTAAAGTTCAATAAGTGTATATTAATTTTATCTTCTTGGTCAAGTGGGAAGTTGGCTAGTGCCCCAAGGCTCTCTCATGGCAATGTCTCAAGTTCAAGTCCTTGGAGCCGCACTCATTGGGAGGAGAATCCCGTTTACAACTCTTTATCCCGAATAGGGATTAGTCTCACATCCAATGTAATATGAAGAAATCTTAATCAAATAAAAAAAATAAAAAAAAAGGATTTTAGAGTGAACAGGTGAAAGTCTTTTTCTCAAAATTTTATTAATAATCACTATAGATTCATAGAATAGATAGCTACCATCTTATAATAATTTTACAAAGTGAATTTTTAGTCTGAACTGTAATACTCTTTAATATTTCTAAAATCAATCTAGGATTTAGACGTGTTTAATGCAATTATATTAGAAAAAGAAATTGTAATGCAATTATTTGAAAATGGTTGTTAAGTTGTCACATATGTGTTCTAAAATTAACAGTTACTTTTTTATTCAATGAGTTTATTTTCAAAATAAACTAAATACAACTTGCAAAGCGTTCCAAATCGTATTCAAACTATGGCCCGCCCATTCTTCAACATTGTAGCAAATGATTTGTTCAACTAAGTGCAATGTGAAAGCATCCAAATCAAAGCTTTCATGATCATGTGGCTCGCCCATTCTTCTATTTAGAATTGGAGCCCGTTTGAATTGGCTTGGGGTTTTTTTAAAAAGTCAAGCTTGCTACCTTTCATGTTCACTTGAAATCATGATCTTAAATTAGAAATATTTTTATTCACAAAATAATTAATTTAGACTAATTTTTTTTATGGGAATTCGGACTGAATTAATGTTGGGTAATGCATATTACATTACATATATTCTCAAAATTATTATTAATTTTGAGATATCTGACATACGAAGTCCAGTACATTGTTTGAAGATATCTGACATTCATATTGCAGTCTCAGCTTGTGAAGAGTTTTATATACCAGTCACTTATTAATGGTTCTACTATGTCTAAGGTTAGTTAGTATCTTTCTAGATTTGTTCCGGTTAAATATTTCTTTCTCAGATGCAAACTATATATACTGAGAGAAGTGTGAGATCAACATGAACCCAAGTAAAAATTTTCTTAGACCAAAAATAGTCAAGAGTTCATCCTTGTTTTCTTCACTTTTTGAATTAATTTAAATTTAAGCACAAGGTAGAAATAAGCTCGTGTTTTGTCCACATTGCACTCTTAATTTTGTCTGCAAGAGTGTACCATATATAAAACATTTTCTTAGTTTTTTTCAAACACTTTAAGCTTTTAAAATCAATTAAAAGTTCATACATCATGTACATCATCAAAATGGAATAAACTACATTGATTTTCATTCTGTTGACTTATCCCAAACAATGCTATCTTTTTTTTTTGTTTCATTAGATGTTCATCCTCATATTGACAAAAGATCTGCAGCCATAAACTATTGAAGTGCATAAATCTGCGATTAAAAGTGGTGGGTCTACAATTATAAACTATTAATAAAAGAGAAGTCATACTCTATATAATCTATTTTATTAGGGCTATTTGTAATACCACTACAAGAAAACAGTGAATTTAAGACAAATTTTGAGACGAATTTTCAATTTGAGACGAATTTTAATTCGTCAAAAAAACTAAGATCACAAATTTTGAAACAGATTTTGAGATAGATTCTTTTTGTCTCAAAAATTTATCTTAAATTTAAGACAGAAAAAATCCGTCTCAAATTACCGATATTTAATTAAATATTTAAATTTTTATTTAATTTTAATTTTATCTGATTTAATTTAAATTAAATAAAATACAATAATTATTTTGATTAAATTAATTAAAATTAAATTATTTCAATTTTAATTTAAATTAAAATTAAATTTTAGTTTAATTTTATCTTAATTAAATTAAAATTTTGAATTAATTTTTATTTTATTCTAAACTTTAAAATAAAATTGAAAATTGTTTTATATATTGTGTTTGAATTAATTAATTTTGAATGAAAATTAATTCAAAATTTTAATTTTAGAATTTAAAAAAAAAACTATTTTTAATTAAATTTAAATTTAAGACAAATTTAATGATGAAAAAAAATCAAAACATAACATATAAAATAAAATTTAATTAAAAAAAATCGTGCATAAATACAATATACAAACTGATAATCATACATATTTTTAAATTCATTAGATTTAGGTAGTTGCCAATTAACTCTTATTCTACCTGTAGACTGCAACCACTAGCTGAAATAATACTTCTAACATCTAAGTCAATAAAAGCTAACATTATTATTCTTTACGTTACAAATGATGCAACACTTACTCTGTCATTTGAATGACACATCCCAATTCCAATTCCTACAACGACATCCCATATTTTTCATCACAAAAGTTTTATATATTCAAATAATAAACAGTATATCTTAAAAAAAAAATTAAAATTAACTTAGATCATGCCAATAATTGGCCATCCAATAAAGACCAAGAAGAAACCGACACCAAATGAAAGTGAACCCTGTTGTAAAATGGAGGTCAAACATGAGCCGGTGAAATAACAAATGAGATAAAAATTGCGAGGTAAGTAAGAAAATGCAGAGACAGTGATAGAAAAATTGCCCCGGCCACTAAAAATTAAAAATTCTATCGCTAAAATAAATTAAAAAAAAATTCTAGCACTTTAATTTCGTTGCTAAAATATATTAAAAATTAAGAAAATTAAATTAAATAATATAAAAATTAAAAATTTATTTTTCGTTGCTAAAATAAATTAAAAAATAAAAGACAGTGATAAAAGAAATTATATACATGCACAGTGAAAAATAAAAGAAATTAATATTTAATATATACACAGACGGTAGAAGTAAGAAAATGCAGAGACAGCAAAAGTATTGTGTTATGTAGCAGTTTTTCTCTTTTAAATAAATTCCTGGATGGATTGTTTATCTCTAGTTGAAGTCCTAATTAGTAGGAGTAAAGTAAGGAGCTGAGTCTAAGTTGTTAGGAAAGACCTGGTATTATGGGAAGAGCTAGTCTTCTCATTTTTAGATGGAAGTAGATCACTGTAACTTCTTTTTAGGCACTGAACGTTGAGTTTGATGCCTATATAAGATAAGGCAGATCTTGAATAAAGCAGATTTTTATTCCTTTTCAACACTCTGTGTTATATTGGAGGCCAAGGTTCCTTAGTCAACCTTAAGTATATACTTTCTCTTGCTTTAATAGGTTATAGGTTATATTATTCCCTGCTTCACAATAGGTTCCAGCAAACAAAAGAGGAAGAGTCCTCAATAGGTACCATATTGCCATTGAACTGATGGATGCAAATGATGTACGTAATACATACATTATAACTCAAATGATCTAAGCAAACGATAAGTGATACATACACAATAAACATAAACATAAAACAAAAATTTGATCTACTAAAACAATAAATAATAAACATAAATTCATCTACTAATACATTCACAATAAATGTAAACAATAAATTAATCTATTGAAACAAGCATATATACTAATACTGTATAATTTCAAGAACAATGAAATAAATTTCATATGCTGTTACATATACACACACAATACATAGGTGTCATCTATGCTCAAAGGACAGAGAGAGGTAGGTTATCGAGGGAACGACGACGGCGACCTCAGAGGGACGATGGTGGCCACCGACAAAAGGAACAACTAGACACGAGCGAATGATCGGAACGACGACCTTCGGTAAAGGAACGGTGACTGGATCTGCAGCGAGTGAACAGCAATCGACTAGGGGCTTCGATCTAGATAGAGGCGATCGATCAAGGGAACAATGAAGCGAAGAAGGTAGAAGACGAATGAAGAAGACTGAGGGGAAGATCTCGAGGCAGCAATGGAGACGGAGGGAGTGGTGACGATTGGAGACGGAGGCAGAGGCAGAGGGGTCGACGGTGGGAGTGAGTTCACAAAGAGAAGATCTCGAGGCGGCAACGACGACCACAGGCGGAGGGGGATGGGTCGACGGTAGGAATAAGTTCACAGAGAGAGAGAGAGGGGGGTGAGTTAGAGTTTAGGTGAAGGGGAAGAGGGAAATGGGAATTTGAGGTTGGGGAGGGGGGAATGGGATTTTGAGTGCTTATTTAATAATTGGGGATTTGGGGAAAGAGGCAGGGCATCTATTGCCTCATTTTTGGCCTTTTTTTAATTTTTTTGAAATATTTATTTGTTAAATAAAAATAAAATATTTTATGATTATAATAATTAATAAAATAATAATTTGAAATAATAATCTAAATTTAGTAATAAAATAATTTAAAATATTGTATTAAATTAATATTTATTTAAAAATATAATTATATTATAAATTCAATAATTATAATGAATTAGTTTGATATATTTTATTTTTTTAATATTGGTGAGGGGATATTTTACATAAGGGAGAATTTACTCCGCTACCCCCAAAAACTACCATCAATCTGAGGACACGTGTGCTAGTATGTAATCCCCACGTGTTTGTCCCATGGAGTGCCACGTGTCCTCCAAATCTCCATCCCAGATTTGAATTAGACGAGAAAGACCCGGTCAACCGAGATTCTCTCCAATGTCCCATTTCGAAGGTTATCTTATCTCTTTAGATTAAGCTTTATGCCATCTATAAATAGAGGTCAACCTCTATAGGTATGTGCATCTAACTACTGAGTGACTTTCTATTTTGGGTATTTTCTCTTACTGACTTGAGCGTCGGAGTCCTCCCGGGGGAATAAAGCCCTACCCTTACAGGTACTTGGTTCGAGGCAGACTTGAGTGATCGGTCTAGTATCATCATTGGGCACCCACCGTGGGGCCGATTGCTTTATCTGCTCTTGTTTGTCGAGTACCTCTGACGCGCTCAAGTTCCCCTTGTTATGGCGACAAAAAGGAATCCATTGTGAACTGCTGGTATCCAACCTGTCCTAGATCAGAGTCAAAACCACCCACCTAAAGGCAGCCTCGTAGAGGGTCATCCCCCGAACTTCTCACCATCACAAGATAGTGTCACATAGTTAGAGGGACAGGTCCAACATTTGATGGAATTGCTCAACAATTTCTTAACCCAACAACAACCTCCACAGGCAAGACAAGGGGAACATTCCAACCATGGCAGTTGGCACTAGGGGGACCGCCACTCTAGTCATAGAGAATTGCGAGCACATCAAGAGCGAGGTGGATCCCCCAATGGTAGGAATGAGTCCTATCGAGACGAGAGAGAGAATAAACTCTCCAGGCGTGGTGAGTATGAGAGGCTTGACTTAGAAGAGGAGTTCTCTAGTCCTGATTAAGCTCGAGCCAGAGGGGCCCAACGGGAAAGGCGTTTGCGGCATTTGGAAAGGGAGGTTATAGAGTTGAGGTGGAGGGAGGAAGAACCACGTGATATTGTTTCCAATCAACCCCTAAGCCGGGAGATCATGGCAATTATACCATCCGAATGCTTTGAATCCCACCATTAAGCCATATGGAGGCACAATCAACCCTGTTGACCACTTGAATCTCTTCGCCTCTCACATGATGGTTCAGGCAGTGCCTGATGCTATATGGTGTAGAGTTTTCCCAGCCACATTGGGAGGGCATGCGCGGGCCTTGTATTCAAGTCTTGCACATCGATCAATTACCAATTTTGGACAGCTTCGGATCAAGTTCTTAGCTCATTTCACTTCCCTCCAAAGGCACCGAAGTTCTACCATGACCCTTATCAATCTCAAGGAGAACCAAGGAGAGTCATTGACAGATTTTGTGGTCAGATTCAATGTGGAGGCATTGAACACTGAGAATCTTGATTAGAGTATTGCTATGGTGACTTTTTAGAATGCCTTGAGAGGCTGGCCCCTTTACCCAATCACTGGCTAAGAGGCCTCCCCAAACGTTCACGGAGATCTTGAGCCAAGCTACCAAGTACATTAATGCTGAGGAGGTAATACAGGCTAAGAGAATTGAGTACTCAGACAAGAAAGAAAAGAAAAGTGAGAATAGAGAGCAAAAGCCTAAAGATAAACTGGGCCGACGAAGGGAAAGGCTAGTCCCTCGATAGAGTCTGGTCAGGTTCACCCTGCTTAATACTCCTCAAGTTGAGATCCTAGCTACCATTGAGAATAAGGATTACTTAAAAAATTGAGACCTATGAAGGCCCCGTCTAGTAAAAGGAGTAAGGACAAGTATTGTCGTTTCCATCGAGATCATGGACACAACACAAAGGAGTGCCATCAGCTGGAAGAAGAGATTAAGGAGCTCATTAATCGAGGTTTCTTGAGGAGGTTCATGGCTAAGGATATTGAACCACAAAAGGGTGAACATCGGAGATCAAGGAGCCCCCATCGTAGGCTTGGTAGATCCCAGGAAAGTTGCAGGACCAAAACCTCGCCCAAGAGGGAAAGTTACCAAGAGGGGAGTCCTCCACAGCATTTAATTTTTCATACCCTAGTGGTTGGGGTGGTACCAGGCAAGGAGTTGGGCAAGAATTCTGATCTGAATCTAAATGCGAGAATCAAGAGGGCTCGACCAGGAGATGTTATCTCCTTTATGGACGATGACTTGCCCTGGTATCAGGTTTCTAATGATCCATTGTTTATCACTACAAAATTAGGAAAATGGGAGCTTCGGCAGATCCTTGTGGACCCAGAGAGCTCCTCTGAGGTTTTATATCGACAGGCCTTCTTGGGTATGGGATACAAGATGGAGCAGTTGAAACTAGCTCGTATCCTTTTGATTGGATTCAATAGGGAGGTGGTATACGTGGACGGTATGTTCCAACTTTTTTTAACTCTTGGAAAGGGTTCTTGGTCTGCCCAGGTCATGTTAAACATTTTGGTGGTAGAGGTCCCCTCGACCTACAATATGATCTTGGGAAGATTGGGACTTAATGCTTTACGGGCTGTATCGAGTACTTGCCACATGGTGCTTAAGTTCCCCACTGTTAATGGGGTTGGAGAAGTAAGAGGAAACCTAAGGTTCGCTAGGGAGTGCTACATGGCATCCATCAGCACAGCTAGGGGTATCGAGCAGGAGCGATCAGAGCCGCGAGGAGACTTAGGAAGGAGACAAATCCCCAATGTAGGGGAGGTTGGGATTTCCCCTTCTGCCACTATCTATTTTTGTTGGATGGTCTAGAGGATCTGAAGATTGCAGAGCCGGTGGATGAGCTCATAAAGGTGCCATTGGACCCATATTGGCTCGATATATGTCTGAGGGTGATCACCCAATTGAAAGACCCTCTTCGGACCTAGATTGTATCCCTTCTTTGCCAGTATACTGATATTTTTGCATGGTCAGTCCATGACATTCCTGGCATAGACCCGGAAGTGATGACGCACCATCTGGGAGTGAAGTTGGGATACCGACCTATCAGATAGAAAAAGAGGAATTTTGCTCCAGATAGGGCGAGGGCTATAGAAGCTAAACTGGAAAAACTAATGGCAACACGATATATTCGAGAGGTCGATTATCCAAAGTGGCTCGCCAATGTGGTTATGGTTTCCAAGGGAAAAGGTAAGTGGAGGTTGTGTATTGATTTCATTGACCTTGACAAGGCTTGCCTGAAAGATCGTTACCCACTTCCCCGGATCGATGCCCTGATTGATGGCATGGCCGGGTGCCACCTCATGAGTTTTCTAGATGCTTTTCAAGGATATCACTAGATCCCATTGCATAAGGAAGATCAGGAGAAGACAACATTCATTACTGACCGGGGCACCTATTACTATATTCTTATGCCTTTTGGCTTGAAGAATGTAGGGGCTACATACCAACGCCTAGGAAATAGGCTTTTTCATGACCAACTAAGTCACAATATGGAGGCCTACGTGGATGATATGTTAGTGAAAAGCTTGCTGGCAGAGCAGCATCCGACAGATTTGGAATAGTGTTTTAAAACCTTGCACAGGTTTCAATTGAAGCTTAATCCGACTAAGTGTGCTTTTGGTGTCTCTGTAGGGAAGTTCCTTGGGTACATCATGCACCATCATGGATCGAGGTGAATCCTGAGAAGACCAAAGCGATATTAGAGATGTCGGCCCCAAGAAACATTAAAGAAGTCTAGCAGCTCACTAAAAGAATAGCTGCTCTAGGGAGATTTCTCTCCTGGTCGGCAGAAAAAGGCCTACCTTTCTTCAAAGCCCTATCTGGGGCCAAGGATTTTATCTAGGATGTCGAGTGCTAAGAGGCCTTTAACGAACTCAAGGAATGCCTGGCTTTATTACTAGTCCTCACTAAGCCAAGGATGGGTGAGCCGTTATACCTTTACTTGGCGGTAGTAAAAGAGGCAGTGAGTTCAGTGCTGGTGCGTGAAGAGAATAAGAGGCAGAGGTCAGCATATTACACGAGAAAATGATTGACCAGAGTAGAGGCTCGGTATTCCCCCATGGAGAAATTAGCGTTTACGCTGGTGATCTCAACGAGGAAGTTACAACCCTACTTTTAGGCGCACTCTATCATCATGCTTACTGACCAACCTTTAAGGCAGGTTTTGGGGAAGCTAGAGCTCTTTGGGAGAATGCTGAAATGGTCAATGGAGTTAACAACATTTAACATAGAGTATAAGCCTCATTTAGCTATTAAAGCCCAGGCCTTAGCAGACTTCATTGCCGAAGGATTTGGGGTTGAGGGATCACCCGATGACAGCTTAAGGCTATGGATGCTGGCAGTGGATGGCAGCCCAAACCCCAAGGGTGGTGGAGTCAGGCTGATGATTAAGAGCCCCGAGGGTCAGTCCTGGCTATATGCTTTGCATTTTGAGTTTCGGGTGTCCAACAATGATGTAGAGTATGAGGCTCTTATAGCTAGTTTGAGGCTTGCCATGCAGCTCGAGGCGAGACATATAAATGTACAGTCCGATTCTAATCTTGTGGTTCAGCAGGTGAAGGGAGAATATGAGGCCAGAGAGGACCACATGTCCAAATACCTAGTTTTTGTTTAGGAATTGATGAGTCATTTTCAATCAGTAAATATAGAACATGTACCCCGATCCCAGAATGTGAAAGCAAACACCTTATCCCAGATCGCGTCGTCCTCTTTCTGAACTAATTCTAGATAAATCTTTATCGAGTCATTGCCCTAGAGAAGCGTCGACCTAGAACCAAGTTGGTTGGATTCTTTCGTCAGTTATTTGAAAGAGGGAAAGCTCCCGAAGAATGACTTGAAGTCCCGTAAGGTGGAAGGAAGGCCTAAAAGTTCATACTAATTAATAAGAAGTTGTATAAGAGATCCTTCACTCATCCCCTTTTGAAGTGCGTGAGGCCACGGGAAGTTGACTATATTTTGAGAGAGTTCAATGAGGGAATATGTGAGAGTCACATGGGAGCCTGGACTCTTTATCAGAAGGCCCTTCGATAAGGGTATTACTGGTCGACTATGGTGTCTGATGTAGAACAGCTGGTCAAGAATGTGAAAGATGCCAACGGGTCTCCAACCTAATTGGTTGCACTCTCACCCTACAATTAAAACACAATAAAACTTTTATATTTTTTTCTTTATTTAGGTGAAAGGTTTATACTCTTCAGTGTACGAGTGCAATTGTAGTCCAAATTTAAATTTGTATTTTCTAGATGAGTCTACGTCGTCCACTGACAGATTTATTTATAGCAAAAGAAAAAGAATGTCACACACACACACACACACTTGGATGAATTGGCAATAGGATTTTTTTATGGATTTTCAAATAACAGATGCTAGGAAATAAAGCAAGACAGAAGTTAAAATAAACACTGAATATGAGAATATAAAATTAGATAATACTTGAGTTAAGACAATTTCAGTACCAACCCACTAATCCCTAATATTTAGCAGAAAAGATTAGCAACATTAATTTAACTTCAGATATGAGGGTTTGTTATTAAATGCAATTAAAGATGATGATAGTTCTAGTTTAAGCAATCCCCATACATGATATGTGACATTCTTGTTTAAGCAACTACCATAAATCCAATTGCAATTAATACACAAAACAACTAAATTAATCATCCAAGTTTGGGTATGATAGCGTTTCCAGTTCTAGTAACTTTTATACGTGGCATGAAAGTTCTAAGTTAGGCTTACGCTCCAATCCAAACCTAATGATTTCTCAATTAGAAATACGCACTCATATTGAAATTTAAATTAATATCACTTATTTAAAGCGTAGCTTTCTTTGAGAATTATTGGCGTTGGACATTGTCCTTGCCTTAACCCAAGATTGGATTTAGCTACTCATCTTCATTTGATAGTTAATTGACAGGAATTTAAATGACGTAATTTAAATAACAAAATTGAAATGACAGGAATTAAAATAGCAGAAACTAACCGGCTGTTTAGGTGGTGGATAATGAAAAGACAAGAATTAAAATTGTAGAAATTTAATGGCAGAAATTAACCGGCCATTTAGGCGGTGGATAATATAGTAACAATAAATGACATAAGAATTCAAGAGAAGAAAGAAAGAAAGTAAGTAAGATCACAAGAGAAAACAATAGAGAAAATAAGAGAGAATAAGAGCAATTCTCAAAGAGAAAATTTAAGAAAACAACTAAGTTTTGATTCAAGAATAATAATCACTTTACAAGTGTAACCAAGTGAGCTATTTATAGCCCACAAGATGCAATACAAACCACATAATTTCAATTATTCAACTAGACATAATTATATCTAATGGGCACTCACACACTTAAAGTTAAATGGATTTTAGCTATAATACACACCTAAAGTTAAATGAATTTTAGCTAAAATACACACCTAAAGTTAAATGGATTTTAGCTAAAAAACACACCTAATAAAGCACTCATAAAAAAATATTTAAAAATAAAAAAAAATTCTACAATTGGGTTTTTGATCTTCTTTAGGATTAAAAAAAATGCTTGGGCCTTCCCTAAATGATGTCTTCCATGGGTTGCTCAAGTTGGGCCTTAAACATGCATTGGGCTTTAATTCTTTATGGGTTAGGTTTGAATTCTTCATTCTTCAATCCAATTTGAGTTTCCAAGCCCACATTCTTATTGTCTGCAGCAAGCAATTGAGTGTTATTAATAGATTATATATATTATATATATGTATTACGCATGGCACATATATATTAGATTATATTATATATATATATATTACATGCACACATGTATTGATGTATATGTTTTATTATTATTATTATTATTATTAAATTTTACTTTAGAACTTCATTTCATTCATTTTTCAATTTAAACTTTCATATAACCATAAAATATGTATTAATATCTAATTTAAGCCATTTTTTAAGAACAAAAGAATGGTGTAATTATAATAGAATTTTTACAAAAATTAACCACTAATCACTAATCCATGTTCCTAATGCCATGCACACCCACCTGGCTCAACCGTGCCCCTTTGCTCTATGGTCTTATGGCAGTCAGCGAAGGTAGTATCCAACTCAAGCATCTTCCGAGAGTTCCTCGCCATTCACCTCTGCAACTCGTTCTGAGTAACAATACTCTGTGTATCCAAATAGCAAAAAATTAGAATATTGGGGTAGAAGGTTTCTGCATCAAGGGGCCGAGAGACTAACCTGAACTAAGCCCTGGTAGTAACAAGCCTCCAGAGTCTCCGAAGTCAGATCCACGACCCCTTCCATGTCCGTTGGAGTCAGTTGGCCCTGGTAAGCTGAGTCGCCACCCAAGACTCACTGTTGTGGTCATACTCATGGACAATCTAGTTCAGCCAGTGAAGAGCCCAGGCAGGGATGAAGACCTTCTCCTCCGTCTGGATCATATAAGAAAGGTGCTCGGTGCCTTGAGAGCTCTCTGCCTCGGGTCTGGGCAAAGGCACAATAGAGCGGGACCTAGAAGCCTTCAATTTTTTATGCTGAGGTGGGAGACGAGAGTCTTTGTTATGCCTCTTCGCATTCTTCTTGACCCGGTTAGGCTCTTCAGCTGCTTGCTTATCAGTCCCTCATAGCTCAACATCGTCAACCATCTTAGCTAAAAAGTATGATAAACAAAATTGGTGTCAAAATGAGGGAGCACACATAAATTAGAAACATGAAGCGAAACAAGAGGATTGAAAAAATCAACCTTAGGGGATGTCGGCTGTTGGGCATGGGTATCGACACACACCCCCAAGAAAAAGAATTTGCTCATTAATTAATCTTGCGGTGCTGAGGTGCTCCAGACCCATCAAAAGCTCAACATCCCTTCTCTCTAGTGGGGACAATTCATGCGAGAAACTCGTAAAGGGAGATCAACTCCAAGCGGAAGGCACACCCATAGAAATAGAGGCAGAACCCATAAAGAAAAATCAGTTTTTCCAACCCTTCAAGGAAGAAGGGTTATCAACGAGGAACTTACAACCAGGAAAGGCCATAAAAGAATAGCGAAATTTGGATTTATCAATACATACAAGGCAGAATAGTTTCAAGAAGAGCTCTGCCCTAGGGACGATACCTTTTCCCAAACAACATATAACAAAGGTAACTAAGCTCCTCCACCTATTAGGTACTAGTTGAGAGGGACATAACCCTACGAGGTGAAAAATCTTAGCTAGGTTATTCTTAAAGGGAAATCGGCACACGTCCTCAAGAGATGCCTCATAGATAGCCAATCCACTAGGAGGAGATGATGGGCTCTAAAATTGAAAGGTGCAACATACCAAAAGCTCTTGATAGGGAGATGATATTTTTTGATGAGTTTGGAGATCTCGTCCTCGATTAAGGTCGAATAAGCATGGGTTAGGTTATGAGGGAGACTACTAAAATTGGCCTCTAACTCCAGGTTAATGTCATTATCAAAAGAGAAACCATTAGGATAGGGCCGTGAGGTCTTGACATCTCCTATTCGCATGTTAGACTGAGAAGAGGAAGAGCTAAAGGGGCTGGAAGAGCCCGAACTATTCTTGTCTTAGTTGCTGACAGAGGTCAAGGGGACCGACTTACCAAAATGATGAGACATAGGGAAGAAAGACTACGAAAAACCACAAAAATATAAGAAAGGTGTAAGAGAATATCGACTGGTTAGAAGAATTTTGGGGATGAAGGGAAAAATGTGTGGGAGAGCACTTAAGGATAGAGCTAGTCTGTCCCTTGTTGAACTTGAAGACGCCATCTGGAGTCTTTCGTACCCCGTGAGAAGCCTGGACATAAAGACAAACCAATTATAGGTAGGAGAGGTCAAAAGATCTCAAAGGGGTATTAAAAAAAGAAAAAGAAAAAAGAGGAGGGGTCGCATCAGCTGCGTCCCCGGACGCTAAGGCGCTCAGCCGAGGCGCGCGGCCTTTGCCAGTGAGGCCGGGGAGTGCGGCCTCGGTTGGTGAGGCCGAGATGTAGGGCCTTAGCTTGCGCACGACTAGGACTAGTGTTCTCAGCCAAAAAAAAAAAAAAAGGAGTCTCTATTACCTCTTACATTACTCCAAGAACACTTAAAATGAGTGGACCATATCCATCCCCTTTTATAGAATTTTTTGGGAGGCATAGGAAGTGTGAGAGGACCTTGGGTAACTTGGGAAATGAACCCAATATCTGAGATAGCTAACCTTATTTTTTTTTCTCGGGAAACGAACCCCATATCTGAGATAGCTAACCCTGTTTTTTTATAGAAAAGCAGAAAATCAAGGACGACTACTGCTTCAGCTGGCCGAGCTCCTCACCCGATTAGCTCAAGGAGTGGGGGAGCAAATGGTGAGGGGATATTTTACATAAGGGTGAATTTACTCTACTACCCCCAGAAACTACCATCAATTTGAGGACATGTGTGCTAGTACGCAATTGCCACGTGTCTATCTAAGGGAGCGCCATTTGTCCTCCAGATCTCCATCTTAGATTTGAATTGGACGAGAGAGACTCGGTCAACTGAGATTATCTTCAACGTCCCATTTTGAAGGTTATCTTTTCTCTTTGGATTAAGCTTTATGCCATCTATAAATAAAGGTCAACCTCTACGGGTATTTTCTCCTACTGACTTGAGCATCGGAGTCCTCCAGGGGGAATAAAGCCCCGCCTTTGCAGGTACTTTGTTCGAGACAGACCTCCGTGATCGGTCCAGTATCATCAAATATGTTCATAATATTAAATAGTTATATAAAATTAAAAATTCAATTTAGCATAAGACGTCAGTGACAAAAATAAATCAAAAATATTTTTAAAATAATCAAAATATATTTATAAAAATAAAATAAAAATTACTGTTAATGATGAATATAATAATCCGTCGCTACATTAATACATTTATTGATGGTTAATCAATTCAGTAAAAATCATAATTGACATTATGTTTAAATTAATTAAGGATAGCATAATATACTAAAAATATTATTGAATGAAGAAGTATTACTAAATATATTATTAAACAAGTTCATGTTTGATATATTGTAACACCCCAAATTTTTCGGGCATGTTATAACTTAGGATTTCGGGAATATAATAATTTTCCATACCACAATCGCTGTCATACATCACACAAATTTCCAAAATCTCTAATTTTCACCTTTTCAGCTTAACAAACCCAATATTAAATAGCTAAGATAGGTGTTAAAATTTCAAATGCGGAAACTAGATCGAACCTGATATGGTTCACAACCATAATGCTTCATTTATCATAAATAAAATAGTTCAAGACGTCTATAAAATCTATTTCATGGACATCATCTCTAACAAGTGATAAATGAACGTCTTAAACATGTCAAAAATTACATAGGTTCGCACATAAACATAGATATGCTAAACATGCTACAGATAGCAGATTAAACTTATTCTTCAGCTACCTCCTTTCCCTTAGAGCCGCTCGTCGAACCTGGAATGTTTGAATATTCCAAGGACATAGTCCAATTAGAAGATGAATTTTCTAGTGAGAAACTCCAAAGAACAGTTTATATCAATGCATTAACAAGTATAAAACATATGAGAAAAATAACGAGAACTACTCCGAAGTGCCTCGTGAACACGTTAGCCTCCTCTAACAAGACCTTTCTCAATGGCACACGCATTAGCCTCTCAGGAGGTCCCTAACCATGTCACTTCGACCCGACCTCATAGAACTCATGCAAGCACCACATCCGTTGTTTCTTAGACTCATGGTCTTCCCCACGAGAGCTTTCTCGATGGCGCATGCATAACGTCTCTCGGGGGATATTCAACTTTTGCCCTTGGCGAACAACAAATAGGTGAAACAGTATGGCCAGACGAATTTTATAAATGCAATAGTTAAAAAGCCAATAGCATATATTTTTCAGAAAAATACATTTCATATATGCAACATGATTTCATGTAAGAGAATAATAAGAGTTTACGTACAAGAAGATCACAAAACACGTCTCATGCAATAGAAGTCTCTCATAAGAGAATAAAAAATAGGATTTGGAGTATAGGTGTCTCACCTTGTTGGTTTATCTCTTGGACGGTATAATTTCACAGCAAATGGCCTAGGTTTTTGTGGAAAACACGAGTTTTGGTAAACTTAACCTCAAATATTTTTATATAGGGTTAAAGGGTATTAAAGTAGGGGCATAACTGGAAAATTTGAAGGAAAATAGACCCCTCACGTGCCCTCACGCTCCCTAGAAAGGTGGGTCACGCGCCCTCACGCGCAGCTATTTTTCGACGTGTGTATCTCACGTGCTGCACAGTAGTTTCGGACTACATTGCGTCGTTTTCGTATTTCGGCCATATCTCCCTCATTTGAACTCCGATTCGACGCCCGTTTGAACCTACATGACCCTTTTTTCCCCCTCTACAGGATTATAAAAAAAATTAGACTTACCTCACTTTTTTTCTGACTGATTTTGACAAACTCCAACGAAGGCTCGTAACTCCGACGAGGCTCGTTCTTTGTCGCTTTCTTCCTGCCTTCTTACCGAACCTCCTTCTCTCTCTCTAAAGCAAGTTCCTCCTCTTAGAGTGATTCACTTCTCAAAGTTCTCTTGAATGGTTTGAGAACAACCCATGGTGCCTATTTATAGAATTCTTCAACCAATGATATTATGCCACTTGTCACAATCTTAGCCATGGACTCAAAAGACTCAAAGCCATAATTGAGTGGCTTTTGAAATCCAAAGTTAGATTGAATTGAACTTTTAAAATCCAAGCTAATTCCCCAAACTAATTTCAAATGACACTTTGGCCCTTTTTTCAAGTTCTCAAACTTTAATGTTTTTCCACATAAGCTCCTAATTTCATCCTTATTTTATTTGGATAATTTTCTAATTACAATTACACCATCAACATCAAATTTAACGAGATACTTAAAGTCTCAAAATTAATAACTCAAAATTACTTGATATGCACAATTTTTGGGAAGCCCTTACCATCATTCTGTCTTTTCAGGTTACAACTTAGCTTAACCGAAAAACCGTCTCTAATTTGATTTCTTTCAGCGTCATAAATCTCGCCTCGAGACGCTCATCAAGAATATACCTTTGTCCTTAGGTATGCAAGCTCCAGGGCACTCCCTGCGACCGATTCGGTCACTTGTTTCTATTTCAAGCATATTTTTTGATATTTTAAACTCACTAAAAATAAGTGGCATCTTCACAAAAATATGGGGTATTATATTCTCCCCCCCTTAAAAGAATTTCGTCCTCGAAATTTGAAACATACTCGAATTTATTAAATGTTAAACAATTATTGCTTTCTGGAATATAATTTCTGGAAGAAAATATAAAAATTTCCTACTCTATTTCCATTTCCTCGAACAGATGAGGATATTTCTTCCTAATTGTTTCCTTAAGTTCCCACGTTGCCTTGTCATCCGAGTGCTTTCCCCACTGATCCTTCACTAACGGGATCTCTTTATTTCTCAACACTTGAGTCCGACAATCTAAAATTGCTCCAGGTGACTCCGGGTAGGTCAAGTCATTCCTTAGCTCAATTGTCTCTACCCGAACTCCGAGGGTTGGATCCGGCACATGCCTTCGAAGTTAGGAGACGTGGAACACATTATGAATCCCGAACAAGCTAGATGGAAGTTCCAATCGATAGGCCAAAGCTCCGACTCTTTCCTCAATCGGATATGGTCCTATATACCTTGGCTTCAGCTTTCCTTTATCGCTTCCACCCGTCACCAGATGTTGGGGTGACACCTTGAGATACACTAGATCCCCTACCTCAAACTCTAGATCCCTTCTTCTTTGATCAACATACGATTTTTGTCGGCTTTGCGTAGCTCAAATCCTCTCTTAGATTATTTGAATCTTATCGGTAGTCTACTGCACAAGTTCGGGCCCCAACATCTGTCGTTCCCCTACTTCAGTCCAACAGATGGGCGACCGACACTTTCTTCCATACAAAGCCTCATAAGGAGCCATCCCGATGCTGTCGTGGTAACTATTGTTATACGCGAATTTTACCAGTGACAGATGCTCCTTCCAATTTCCTCCAAAATCAAGGGCATAGGATCGCAACATATCTTTAAGCATTTGAATTGTCCTCTCTGATTGCCCGTCAGTCTGGGGGTGATAGGCCGTACTCAATTTCAGTTGGGTCCCTATGCATTCCTGCAAAATCTCCCAAAACCTCGAGGTGAACCTCGGGTCCCGATCTGAAACTATACTTACCGGCACACCATGGAGTTGTACGATTTCCTTCACGTGCTGCTCGGTGAATTTTCGTACCGGTTAATCCATCCTTGTAGGCAAGAAATACGCTGACTTTGTCAACCTGTCTACCATCACCCAAATGGCATCATAGCCCCTTCGACTCTTCGGAAATCCTATCACGAAATCCATCGTGATATGTTCCCGTTTCCACTCAGGAACTTCCAAAGGTCTCATCAACCCTGCGGGTTTCTGGTGCTCAATCTTTACCCTTTGGCATATATCACATTGTGCCACCCTCCTAGCCATGCTGGCCTTTATCCCAGGCTACTAATAGATTTCCCAAAGATCTCGATACATCTTCGTAGCTCATGAGTGCATAGTATACTTTGCTCTGTGGGCTTCATCCAAAATTTTCTGCCTCAACTCCCGAAGGTTTGGCATGTACACTCTACCCCGAAACTTGAGAATGCCATTTCACATCTCAAAATTTGAATTCTTGGGCTGGCCCTGCTCATTTACCCATAAACGTATACACTGGTCACTCCCACTAGCCTCCCGTATCTCAGTCTCCAGATCCAGCCGAACAGCCAAGCCATCTACTAGGATAGAAGATCCTTTCGGCACTACACTGACCGTCATCAGGCTAAAAGCCTCAATCAGCAGCCACTCCTGGGCCATCAACCTAGCCATAACAGTAGGCATAGTCCTACTCAAAGCGTCGGCCACCACATTAGCATGCCCCGGGTGAAACAAGATGGTGCAGTCATAGTTCTTCAAGAACTCCATCCATTGTCGCTGCCTCATGTTCAACTCTTTCTATGAGAACAGATACCTTAGACTTTTGTGGTCCGTGAATACATCAAACGTCTCTCCATATAGGTAGTGCCTCCATAGCTTCAGAGCATATACCACCGCTTCCAGCTCCAAGTCATGCGTTGGGTAATTCATTTCGTGCCTCTTTAATTGGCGTGATCCATATGCGATCACCCGACCATACTACATCAATACATAGCCCAAACCAACCTTCGAGGCATCGATGTATACAACATATCCACCGGGCCCACCACAGGTGCCGAGGTTAGTCTGTCCTTAAGCTCTTGAAAGATTTCCTTGCACTTGGTAGTCCATTCGAAAACCCTTCCACGAATCTTCGATAGAAGCCTGCCAATCCCTAAAAGCTTTGCACTTCAGTCACACACGTCAGCTGCTTCCATCTCTGAATAGCTTCAATCTTGGTCGGATCCACTGAGATTCCTTCGGCTGAGATCACATGGCCAAGAAACGTAACTTGGGATAGCCATAACTCACACTTCGAGAACTTGGCACACAATTGGTGTTTTCTGAGAGTTTCTAGCATTATTCTCAAGTACTCCTCATGCTCATTGTCATTCGAAGAATACACCAATATATCATCTATGAAGACGATCACAAACCAATCCAAGTAGGGCTTGAACACCCTAGTCATAAGATCCATAAACGCTGCTGGAGCATTAGTTAATCCGAATGGCATTACAAAATACTCAAAATGGCAATACCTTGACCGAAATGCCGTCTTCAAAATATCATCTGGCTTAATTCTCAACTGATAATAATCGGGTCTCAAATCGATCTTCGAGAACACATTCGCTCCCTACGGTTGATCAAATAATTCATCTATCCTTGGGAGCAGATACTTGTTCTTTACAGTGGCCTTATTTAGCTGACGGTAGTCAATGCACATCCATAGACTCCCGTCTTTCTTCTTCACAAATAGCACTGGTGTGCCCCAAGGCGACGTGCTTGGCCTAATGAACCCCTTATCAGTCAACTCGTGTAGCTGACTCTTCAATTCTTTCATCTCTGTCGGAGCCATTCAGTATGGCGGAATTGATATCGGCTGGGTTCCTGGCACTAACTCAATTGAGAACTCGATTTCCCGAGGTGGAGGTAGCCTTGGCAATTCTTCCAGAAATACGTCCTCATATTCTCGTGCCACTCGCACCTCATTGAGCTTTGGTACCTCTCTTTCCTTTAACTAAGCATAAGTTATGAATCCATGAGCTCCTCGGCTTAGCAACTTTGTTGCCTTCATTGCTAAAATCATCTTTCCAATCACGGGGTTACCTTGCCCTTGAAATTTGACCCACCCTCCCTTGGGTTTTCTTATGGTCATTATCTTCCTACAACAGTCTATATTGGCATCGTACTTGGACAAGAAGTCCATCCCTAAGATTATATCGAAGTCATATACTTCTAATAGAATCAAATCAGCCTAGAACCAGACATTACTCAGGCTAATTTCGCATCCCCTCACCATTTCCGAGGACTTCATACTCTTACCCATAGGTGTCGAAATCACCATAAGACACCCCATAGACTCGGTTTCTACTCTCAAACTCCCAGCCAAAGCATGGAATACAAAAGAATGAGTAGACCCTGGATCTATCAATGCATGCACAAGAGTATCCAAAATGAAGAGAGTACCTTGGATAACTTTAGGGTTTGCCTCTACATCCTCCTTGGTCAAGTTATAGACTCGCCCTTGTCTGGTCCATTTTCCCTCTTTAATCTTTAGCGGCTACTCTTTCTTCTTCGGGCAATTCCTCGAGATGTGCCCATGCTGGTTGCAATTGTAGCAAATCACATTCACCGGTGTTGCTGCTATGGCCTTACCTTCTTGGACTGTTCCCTTTGAGCAATTTTTGGAAGTATGCCCAGGCTGTCCACAGGTGTAACAGACAATGCTTTGGCCATCACACCTCTTGCTCGGGTGCCTCTTCTTGCATTTAAAGCACGCTTTACCCTTTTTCATGATCTTCCCATCCCGAGGTCTCATAGTCGAGTGGGATTTCTCTGGTTATCCTCCAGCTTAAACTATCGTGGCCTTTAGTTCTGCCACACACGTCATTTTCTTCTCAGCCATCATAGCTTTAAAAACTATGTCTGCATAAGACTACACATGGACTAGGCTATCAGCTGTTGAAATTCAATTCGCAAGCCTTGCAAGAATTTTCGTCCCTTTTCCACATCGTCCATCCCGTACAGCGACATATACTTGATTAATTACAAAAATTCAGCCCCGTATTGGGCAACAGACATATTTGGCCCTTGGCGTAAGTTCATAAATTCTCGAGCTCTAGCCAACTTCCAGCAAGTGGGAAAGAATTTCCCGTTGAACAGTTCCTTAAACCGTTCCCACGATATTTGGGGTGCCTCCCCTAATTCTACACCTGTTGCTGACCCTTGAGATCCTGTCCGGTTAGGTATCGCTCGCTGCATAGACCTCCACCATTGGGTAGCTTCCTCTTCCAGCATATAGGTCGCACACTCGTGAAGGACCATCCACGAGGAAACATAGCATGCAACGAAAGCGTTTTTTAAAAATAAAAACTTTCCTCGTATTGATTAGAATCTAGGAAACTTACTTTTCCTTCAGATCACCGGACGGAATGAAGCGACAGGAGGAGGAGGGGCGACAGCTTCTTCGCATGGTGGAGACGACTGCTGTCCTGCAATCCTTCGGCTCCTTCGCATCAGATCTTGAACGCTCTCTTGATCTTCCGAGGTATGACTCAAACTCGTGGCCTCTCTTTTGGTGAAGAAGAGTAAAAACAATTAGGCTAAAAACAACTAAAGAGAGAATATATATAGGGAGAACCTTAGGGTTAAAACCCTAGTGGGTCAAGTCCATTTAATTAATTTTCTAATTGGGTTAGCCCAATTAATTAATTAAAAACCAATGAACTATTATTTTATTCTAGCCCAATTAATTATGGACCATTCTGAATAAAATAATTCTCTCTCAATGTAATTCACCCAACAAGCCAAATGTATTAAATAATACATAAGTTATATCGAGCTACCCTGGGGACCAAAAGACAAAATATTCATGGCTACTAAAATGACCAAAATACCCCTGCTACCCAGTAGCTATATTTTGTCATTCTAAGTGTTCCAACTATCACCATATGGTAACACTGACCCCACGAATAATTTTTCATGTGCAATGTCTTTGACCTACTAGTGTAATGACGAAAATACCCCTCTGCGTAACACCCATCATTTAGAAAGGAATAATGTACTAACACCTCTCTAAATGATTTCTACCATCCTTAGATCACTAGTCCAATAATCCGTGACTACTCGAATGTACTTGCTTATCACTGGGAGCTACCCAGAAGCACACACTCTTAAGTCACGTTCCCAGGGCCCTGGATTATTTGATTATTCTTGGACAATCACAAGGGGGTGAATCACAAAAACTATCTTATATTAGTCTGTCTTAGCTAATTAGAAACCATACTCCCAACTCACAAGGTTATTGATCTTTGATAGACCTCACCTATAGTGAATCTAAGAATATAGCTCTAGGTTCACTAGACTACCAACTAATACTCAAGTATTAGAGTACTCGTCCACGTAGTAGCAGTGATAGACTAGCTCTATGATAATTAGTACTTTGTCATTAGCTTCTATCACAGGTCCACTTTACGCATTCCAAATGCGCTTGTACAATTAGAGTAAACGGACTGTTTACTGGCTAAGGCAAGCCATCCTCCATTAAGATCTATTGCACAATGATCTTATCATGATAGAATGCCCAGTTCTATCAAAAGATCAAGAGTAATATTTTTCTTGCTTATTAAGTACCCATGATTCATGCCTAACTGTGAAGAACGACCCATCACATGAATCACTTACTTAATAGCATGGACACTTTTCCAACAATTAAATGCAAATAATATATATGCCATAAACTGACTAAAAGAAACATCATTACAATAAATTAAATAAAACGTGTCTTTAGGGCATACATTTCCAACAACTCGACCTTGTCCTTATTCAAGATTCTCAATCTTTGTAAGATCTTCTCGATCTGGTCTAACCAGTATTCACTAATTGCGAGGTCATCTACCAGTTTTTCTCGAAACATTGGCGGGTTTTGTCGTAGATACCTCTCCAAAGAATCTACTCTTCTTTGCTCGGGCTGTAACTCCAAAATTCGCCCAGCCATGCCTTCTAGGATTCTCTCTATCCTATCAATCCGGCCTTCACCGAGGTTCGTTCGTGCATCTCTTTGACCTTCCACACCACCTCCTAGGTGCGGGTTGGTGTTGCTTTCTTCGCCACTGCCTCTCTCGCACTTGTTCCTTCTTGTATTCACCATCTGGAAAAAAGATAGGGCGATCTATTAAATCATCATGGCATGACACAATTCAACTTGAATAAGCAACAAGAGTATGCCACGAAATATTTCAAAAATCCTAACCTAATTCCCAAATCTTACGGTGGCTTTACTCATCTAACCACATGCGAACTTTTCCTTAGGTTCGCTCTAATACCAACTGCAACACCTCAAATTTTTCGAGCATGTTATAACTTAGAATTTTAGGAATATAATAATTTTCCATACCACAATCGCTATCATACATCACACAAATTCCTAAAACCCCTAATTTTCACCTCCTCAGCTTAACAAACCCAATATTAAATAGCTAAGACAGGTGTTAAAATTTCAAATGCGGAAGCTAAATCGAACCTGATATGATTCACAACCATAATGCTTCATTTATCATAAATAAAATCGTTCAAGACGTCTATAAAATCTATTTCATGGACATCATCTTTAACAAGTGATAACTGAACGTCTTAAACATGTCAAAAATTATATAGGTTCGCACATAAACATAGATATGCTAAACATGCTACAGATAGCAGATTAAACTTATTCAATTACCTCCTTTCCCTTAGAGCCGCTCGTCGAACCTGGAATGTTTGAATATTCCAAGGACATAGTCCAATTAGAAGATGACTTTTCTAGTGAGAAACTCCAGATAACAGTTTATATCAATGCATTAACAAGTATAAAACGTATGAGGAAAATAACGAGAACTACTCCGAAGTGCCTCGTGAACACGTTAGCCTCCTCCAACGAGACCTTTCTCAATGGCGCACGCATAGCGCCTCTCGGGAGGTCCCTAACCATGTCACTTCGGCCCAACCTTATAGAACTCATGTAAGCACCACATCCGTTGTTCCTTAGACTCACGGTCTTCCCCACGAGAGCTTTCTCGATGAAGCACGTATAGCACCTCTCGGGGGATATCTGACTTTTGCCCTCAACGAACAACAAATAGGTGAAACAATATGGCCACACGAATTTTATAAATGCAATAGTTAAAAAGCCAATAGCATGTATTTTTTAGAAAAATACATTTCATATATGCAACATGATTTCACGTAAGAGAATAATAAGAGTTTACGTACAAGAAGTTCACAAAACATGTCTCATGCAATAGAAGTCTCTCATAAGAGAATAAAAAATAGGATTTGCAGTATAGGTGTCTCACCTTGTTGGTTTATCTCTTGGACAGTATAATTTCACAGCAAACGATCTAGATTTCTGCAGAAAACACGAGTTTTGGTAAACTTAACCTCAAATATTTTTATATAAGGTTGAAGGGTATTAAAGTAAAGGCATAATTGGAAAATTTGAAGGAAAATAGACCCCTCAAGTGCCCTCACGCGCAACTATTTTCCGGCACGTGTATCTGACGCGCTGCACAGTAGTTTCGGACTACATTGCATCGTTTTCGTATTTCGTCCATATCTCCCTCGTTTGAACTCCGATTCGACCCCCGTTTGAACCTACGCGACCCTCTCTTCCCCCTCTACAGGATTATAAAAAAAAAGGAACTTACCTCACTTTTTTTCTGACTGATTTTATCGAACTCCGGTGAAGGCTCGTAACTCTAACGAGGCTCGTTCTCTGTCGCTTCTCTGCCGCTTTCTTCCTGCCTTCTTGCCGAACCTTCTTCTCTCTCTCTAGAGAAAGCTCCTCATCTTAGAGTGCTTCACTCCTGAAAGCTCTCTTGAATGGTTTGAGAACAACCCATGGTGCCTATTTATAGAATTCTTGAACCAATGATATTATGCCACTTGTCACAATCTTAGCCATGGACTCCAAAGACTCAAAGCCACAATTGAGTGGCTTTTGAAATCCAAAGTTAGATTGAATTGAACTTTTGAAATCCAAGCTAATTCTCCAAACTAATTTCAAATGACACTTTGATCCTTTTTTCAAGTTCTCAAACTTTAATGTTTTTCCACATATATTTGGATAATTTTCTAATTACAATTACACCCTCAACATCAAATTTATCGAGATACTTAAAATCTCAAAATTAATAACTCAAAATTACTTGATATGCATAATTTTCGGGAAGCCCTTACAATCATTCGGTCTTTTCAGGTTACAACTTAGCTTAACCGAAAAACTGTCTCTGATTTAATTTTTTCTTTCAGCGTCATAAATCTCGCCTTGAGACGCTCATCAAGAATATACCTTTGTCCTTAGGTATCCAAGCTCCAAGGCACTCCCTACGACCGATTCGGTCACTTGTTTCCATTTCAAGCATATTTTTTGATATTTTAAATTCACTAAAAATACATGGCATCTTCACGAAAATATGGGGTAATATATATACACTATATAGAAGAATGTACAACCTGATTATGTTTTGATATATATATATATATATATACTAGTGTATGCCCGTGTCTAAAGGCACAGTGTAAATGATATTAAAATTAAAATATAATTATAATTTATACATATTGGACCATCTGGGCCCAATTTGGCCCTGCCATCTCAGTCCAATCTTGGCTCATATCTGACCTATTTTCCAACCTGCAACAACATCACTGCAGCCTCTACTGGGTGTCCGCGCACTCGTCCCAGATCCCATCCTCATAATGGCAGATCTCATCCTCATAATGGCAGATCCCATCCACATTAATGACGGTCTTGTCAACACTATGCTGTGATCATGTCGCCACTTGGGAACCTCCACCGGCACCGGATACTCAGTCCCATCACCTATAAACGCATGCTTGCAGGAGGACGTCTCCTTCTCCTATATCAACCAGCTCTTTTCAGAGCGAAGGTATGTTTAGCTCTTTGACCTACTGATACACTATCATTTCTTTACCGTCTTACTCACTCGAGCGTCAAAGTGATTGTAGGTGCCACCCACCTGTTAGGTTTGAATAATAATGGCACCAACACCAAGAGGGGGTGAATTGAGTTGTTGTTAAAAATTGATTGAACTTGAAAATCCTTTTGATGAAAAATGAGATTTTAGTGTAAGTGAGGATTAATGAAAATATTGGAACAATAAATGAAACAAAGAGCACAAGCAAATAAGAGACACAACGATATATAGTGGTTTGGCTTAAACCAAGCCTAATCCATTACTTAACTCCTCACTAAGGATTTTTCAATCAATCCACTAAAAGCCTCCTATCTCTCCGGATAGGCTCTCTACCAATAAACTAGGAAATTACAACCTCTTGTTTAGACAAGTAAGCCCTCTAGCAACAAGTTAGGTATTTCAACCCCTTACTTCAATAAGTAAGTCCTCTAGCACAACAAGCTAAGAATCAAAATCCTCCTACATGCAATGTAAGCCCTCTAGCAAAACAAGTTAGGAAAAATACAAAGAGATACAAGATAAGAGAGGATTTGAGAAACAATATTCTCAGTTACAAATTCTCTCAAAAATAAAGACAAGGCTTGATAATGAATTTAATAAAATGAATACAAAGCTTTAGAGAGAAACTAAATATACCAATAAAGCACAATAATGAGTTTGGCACTTGGGAGCTTGTAATATAATCTCTTGGTTGTCTTGATTCATTCATTTGATCTCTATTTATAGAGCATCTCGAGCCCATTCAAAAATATAACCATTGGAGACTTGAACAATGGAGAATTTAGCCGTTGGAAGCTGTCTGCGACATAAACTGTTGACATTTGATGAAGAATTATCGACAGTATTGGAGAACCATCGACATTTTTTATGCAGGAGCTGTCAACATTTAGATACAGAGCGCAAGGTTTGAAATTGTCGACATTTTAATAGAAACTGTCAAAAATTTTACAAAAACTGTCGACATTTTGAAACAAATTGTCGATAGTTTGCCAAGATAAAAATCACTGAAATTAGGATGCTATAAAAATAACTTTTCTTAATGATACAATCCACAACATATTTACATTTACTTTAATGTCCTCATTTTATTTTATTTATATTTTACCTTCCATTTACTTTAATACATAAATGTAAATAAGAAAGTACCCCCCATTTGGATTCAATAAAAATATCTAAAAATTAAAATCCATAACAATAAGAAAGTAGAATTTGGGTTTTAGTATAAACTTAGGATTTTGTGATTTTACCATCTCCAAAATATACACTTTCTATTTCTTGAGAAATTCATTAAAAATCATTTTAACACCCATGGATATTAGCTATTGACTTCTATGCTACCCTGCACATTTATCCATCAAAACTACAACCAAATTCATCAAACACCAATCCTCTTATTAAAACAGGTGTAGGGCGATTATAGTCGTCAGTGTGCGAGTGTGCATGCAGTACAATTTTAAATTTATATTTCGGTGAGTCTGAGTCAGTTCACAGGGAGATTATTTATGGATGAAAACAAAAATCACAAAAGATTTGATTTTAGGAGGTGATTAAAATGATCTAAAGACAAGAATTAAAACTAAACTAACACTGAATTTAAGCAGCTTGGGTCAAGACAATTTCAGTGTCAAAACCAATTAATTCCCGATTTAATAGAAAAGATCAATAATATTCATCTGTATTAAGTTTCGCAGATTTGTCAGTAATTTTAGTTCAAGATAATGATAATTATTGTTTAATTAATCTCCATACATGACATGAAAATTCTAAGTTAAACAATTACCATAAATTGAATTATATTCCACAGACAAAATTTATAGATACAGATTAATTATTTGGGCTTGGGTATGAAAACATTTCCAGGTCTAGCAATCTCCATACGTGGCATAAAAATTCTAAGTTAGGCTTATGCTCCAATCCAAACTCAAAGATACACTATACGCACACTGTTCAAATTAAATTAGATTAATATTACACTTTTGAAGCACAACTTTCTTTGAAAATCATTGGCGTTAGACACTGTCCTTGCCTTAAGCTAAGATTTGATTTAGCTACTCATCTTCATTTGAAAATAAATTGGTAAGAATTTAAATGACAGGAATTAAAATTGCAGAAATTAAAAGACAATATTTAACCGACCATATCGATAGTGGAAATTAAATGACAGTATTTAAAAGATAATATTTAACTGACTATATAGGCGATGTATAATTAAGAGACAGTAATTGAAAAATAATATTTAACCGACCATATAGGCAGTGTATAATTAAAAGACAATAAGAAAAACATAATATAACTATAAGGAACCTAAAGTTTGAAGAATTGAGAGAGAAATTCTAAAAACAAAACTATATAGAAAAACTAAAGTTGAAAATTTGAGAAATAAATTCTAAAAACACAACTATGCTTTCATTATATGAAAAAATGGATATTTACAAATGCAACAAAGTGAGCTATTTATAGCCCACAAGATGCAATGGAGACCACTCAATTATATAATTTAAAAATACAAAAAAAATATAAGCGATGATGCAAGCAATGATGTAAGCGATGATGGAAGCAACTTGTGGGACTTGGGCTTTTCTTGTTTTGGGCTTAGGCCTTCCTTGTTTTGGGCTTGGGCCTTCCTTGTTTTGGGCTTGCAATCCATATATTATATATATTATATTTATTTTTTTTATTTTATATATATTTTTATATTAATATTTTTAAACCTACACGCAATCACAAAATGCGTAATAATATTCAATTTAAACCATTTTAAGATCAAAATAAGGGTGAAATTATAATAAAATTTTTACAAAATTGATCACTAATCAGCTATTGAAATACCGGGAGATAGTTTTTCAAAATGAAAACAATTTCTTATATGTCTCCTTATAAGGTGCTCACCTTCCAGACTTAGAAAAATATTGAAACCTTATAAAAAAGACTCTCGAAACATGATGTATGAACTAAAGGATTTTTCAGACATTTGAATTTTGAGCCAAAACCTTCCATGTATGTTTCAAAACATGAAAAAACTTATTTTGAAATATGAGATTAACATAAATGATTTTTCATACTTAAGATTGGATTTTCATCAAACACATTTATGTTCTAGTTGGTTTTTTGGCTTAGAATAATTTTAGCTCTATGTTGACCAACGACTTCAAAGCTTATTTTTGAAAATCGTTTTAAGAGATTCTTTTAAATCTTAGTACTTGTTTGAGCAAATCGTCATCTATATAAAACTATAGATCATTTGGTTTTCATTTTCACAAAGGTTCTTAAAATTGATTTTTGTTGAAACCATAAACTTGACTCATGATTTGGGGATAAAACAACCATAAACTTGACTTATGACTTGGGGATAAAAAAAAGTATTCTTTTTCATAATCAAAACTAAACATAAGTGTAAAACATCACCGCCCCCTGGACGTACCCATCGCCGGAGCCCATTCCCTACCATTGTGATCCCGTCTCCGACCGCTTCCTTTGGTCAGGAAGGAACATCTGGCGCCCACTGTGTGGCTCGATAAAACTTACCTACCCCCTAATCTCACTAGAGCCTTTCAAACCAACCCCATCACCTTACCATGGTGCGAACCAGAAGTGCCCTTACCCAAGAGCCAAATGACACTTACCACCATCCAGCCACCCACACCCCTACTCACGCCTGCGCACCCCTGGCTAATCAAATAGCCGGGGTCATTGACACCATTTCTAGAGGTTTTACGAGCGGAGAGCCGAGCTCGATGCAAAAATGACACCTTCGCATGGTAATGTCGATAGACAATACTGAGAAAAAGTCAAGAAGAATAGCTCGATAGCCCGTGATCTGCTTCACGGACAAAGACTTCAAAGGCATTGATTAGAACCTCGATGATCCCGTGCTAATCTTGATCATCGTCGCAAGCTTTTTGATAAAGAAAGTCCTCATGGACCAAGGTAGCTCGGTCGACCTATTGTGCCTGCCAACTCTAAGAAAGATGGGTATTCTCAAAAAAAAGTTGAGACCATTTCACAGGAACCTGATTGGTTTTTCTAGAGAATAAGTAGGCGTCAAGGGTTACATTAACTTGTTGACTTCATTCGGGATGACCCTTCTTGTCAAAACAATTAGCATTCGGTATCTAATCATTGATTATCAAACACCACACAGCGCACTCCTCAGCCGCCCTTCTCTCAACACCACACAGCGCACTCCACTCCACACCTGGCCATGAAATTCCCAATGTCAAATACCAAGGTCGGGATCGTTCACGCTAACCAAAAGGAGGCCCGGCAGTGCTACCATGATAGCCTCAATGTAATATCCTAGATTTTTTAAAGGGCTCAAGAGTAATTTTAACTTGGATCATAGGTGAAATTATCAAAAGATTAGGGGTTTAAGTATAATTTCTTACAGTTATAAGTACTAAATCGATTGCAGGGAATGCCCCAGAGTGTAAATATTTACGAAAAATGATATGGTCTCGATGAACATTCCGAGGTAGGATTTATGGTATTAAAAGAAATTGGAATCGAGAAAGTTTTCGGTACAGATTCGATTCAGGCTAAAAAATTGAATCATCATAGGGGACTCTCGAGAAGTCAATGGAACCCTGAGATGACTCCGGTTTTGCATAAGGATCAACACTAAAGTGGTCTCAGGAGGAATCAAAGGTCCGACGAGGCCGTAGAGGTGAAATCGTCTTTATTGATTAAGACATGAGTTATTAAGTTTGGATTTTCGATATCGTAATGCAAATTAATTTGGCGTTTGAGAATGTAATTACAATTAGGAAATTGCCCAAATGAAATAGAGATGAAAAGTGGGATTTAAATGTATAATTTTTCTATTATTATAACATAATATATAATTATATATATATGTACATGTTGTGTGTGTGTGGGATGGCAGCCATGCCTCTGCATCTTCAAAGCCCATGCCCTGCAACTCCATACTTCAAGCCATGCTCTGCAAACATGATGATCATTTTCTGTAAATAGGTGTGTTATACACGTAATAAGGGATGGCTAAGATCGTGAGGGGGAGCTGTGGATTGTCTTTAAATAGAAAGCAAGAGGAATGAGAAATGGGGAAGAAAGAGAGTGAAGAAACAGAGAGTTGTAGAGAAGAGAGTGGCCGAGAAGGAGAGCTGGGCGGAGGCAGCAAGCTCAGAGAGCAAGTGGTGGCCGGAGGCTGCTAGAACGAACTGCAGCAGCCGCGATTAAAGAGTAGGGGTGACGGTGCTAAGGCCGTGAGCTAAGCAAGGTGACCCGGGAGGTGGAGGTAGTGGCGGTGGCCAGTGTGACATCGCGCGGGAAGAGGTGGCCAGCTGTGGCAGAGCAGACGGATGGTGATGTGTGGAGGAGGGCTAACAGAAGCTTTTTTCACGCGTAGAGAGGAAGGGAGGAAGAACCGAAGAAGAATAAGAGAAGAAAGAAAAGAAAAAGAAAAAAGAAAAGAAAAGAAAGGAAAAAGAAAAAGAAAAAAAGGAAAAATTATGAAAAAATCTTTGAAAATTCTAGGAATTAATTTGGGGTTTGAGGAGTATGGCCGAGACCAGAAAATTATCTAGGTATGCATTTTGAGGTCAGAGCACACATATTGAGGAAACTTGAGAGGCTAAGTTAAGGTGAGTGAAATTTCTTAGAAAATTCTAAAAAATCAGGAAAGTTATTTTATGAATTGTTATAGAGAAATATTTGAGAAATATTTAGTTTGAATTTATCGAGGAGAAAAATGGAGAAAATTATGAGAAATTTGTGAAAATAGTATATTAAAGTTATAGAATAAATGTAATGAGCAAGGATCATTTATGTGTTATAATTTGGTCAAGAGTGGGATTTTAGGTCTCGGCACATCAATCTAGGTTAGCGTGCATTTTGAGGTTTCAGTGGTAAATTACTTTAAAGGTAAATGGTTGGACCCAAAACCCGATTTTATGTAAATGATTTTATCATGTTGTCATGTCTTGATGTGAATATGTCAAGTAGATTGCATTTACATGCTATGATCAAATGTGCATACATTCACGAAGATGTTATTGGTCATGCATTGCATTGGGTTTGGGATTACGGACTGGCACTACTGCTCTACCAAGGGTGCACCCATACACCTTGGCCTGGTAAGGAAGCTGTAAAAATGGAGAGCAGCAGTTGGGTGCAGTCGACTCAAATTAAAAGAATGATGACATGTTACATTTTACAAACATGCACGAAATATGATTTTGTACCCTTACTTAGATGATTCATCATCTAATTTGGACTTTGTCCCTGGAATATTTAAAAGTTCTAGATGGAGATTGTAGAAGAAATGAGGATGAATGAGGCATGAAATGGCACTTAGCAAAGTGTGTGATGAATTGATTATATGTTATGTAGCCCATGTATTTAAGTTCTGCTACTTTGAATTCTGAACGTTTTGAGAAATGAAGATGCATAACCTTATTTATGGTTAATGATAAAGTTAAGGTTCGATTCTACCTTCTGCATTTGATGTTTATGATGATTCTCTTTCGAGATAAATGCATGGAAGTTTTGGGATGGATATGAGGAATGATATGGTTTAGCATTTGTTTTGAAGGAAAAAATTTATTATCCCAGAATTGTCCTAAGTTATAACACGCCCAAGAAAATGGGGTGTTACAGTTGGTATCAGAGCTAAATTTTATTTGGAGACTTAGGAATTGTTGATAATTTAGAGATTGTTGATTTAGAACAAATCTTAAGGGAGGAAATGATAGAAATTTGAGGATTTATCTGTTGATTTGAGGTCATTAGTTGAAATCTTTACGCTGAATTAAGGTGTAACTAGTAGTTATCAAATTGATTGAGTCATAGACGCTTAGTCTGATGTGACATAACCTAGCTGTTAAGATTAGGTTCGGGAATGGATGATATGAATCTTCAAGATTCGAATGTAAGGATAAATTAGCGATTCTGAAAATGAAATGTGTAGTTCGAGAACCCTAGGGTTTGGGTTAAGGAAAAACGATATGATAACATACTTAGATATTTCTATTCTAAGGATAGAAAAATAGCATTGGCTAAGATGATGGGTCCAAGTCCCAATGGACTAGGGTGTGAGGTGTGCCACTAACTTATTGAATAAGGCTGGAAGCCTAGGGAATCAGCCCAAAGTAAGATGGATCGTATTGTGGAGACATGGTCTAACAAGAAAGAAGTAAGTAATGTCTTGAATGTGGATTATGTATCCTATTTAAAGAATTACATTTGGGTTCGTGGTTATCTTGTGAGTTGAGACGAGCATTGTGAGGCTCAAGGGATAGATTAACCTCAGTATCTAGTGTGGCATGCTAGTGAGATCATGAGATGGGTCATTTTTAGCATATGCCTCGAGGATAGAGTTGGGTTGCATTGAAGGAGCTATCCAACGTGTAAAGTGGACGTGGTAGATTTGATGCATGCTCGTGAGCCGTATAGGCACTACCTGTTCGGTGATGTGATCACTAGAAACGAGGTCCTAAGGCGTATGTTTTTGCAGAAGGAGTTAGACATGTGGGAGCGACAGTGAATAACAGTTCTTGGAGGACTACAAAGAAACCATGTAGTTTCACCCAGGGCGTGCCCGTGTGGGGGTCAATGCTTAGTGTAGGAGTAAGCCTACATATAACCAAATTGATGGTAACAACTTGTGTGCTGGTTGACGGTAAGTGTAGTGCCTAGTAAGGACCAATTTAATGGTTGTAGGCCTATAGTCAAATGGATATGAAGAACAAAATACGAGAGACAGTGAAACCTCGGGAAGGAGATTTCGAGTAGTAAAGCATGGCCAGTCCAAAGCCTTAACGATGAATTGTGAGATGGTAATCTCAGTTCAAAGTAGAGTTTGTATACCTAAGACACAAGAGTTGTTTGTTAGGTCGTATCGACTATAAAGGGAATGATGAGAGACTTAGTCAACAGAGCTTGTGACTACGGTTCAGTGTGCTAAGTGTAATACCCGAAAACTTGTAAGCTATTTCTATTTAATAAATGAAACGATTTCCCGATTTTCTTTAGGTTCTCAAAGACTCGGGAATTTGTGAGATGCAAGGATCTTTAGGGGACTTAAGGGCAATGGACTTCAAAGTTTATTTAAACCTAACTTTGGATTCTAGAAGGTTATCAAAAGTGGCTATGGATTTCAAACCCAAATTAAATTCAATTAAGGGACACATGTCACCATTGGATGGAGACACATGGATAGGAATGATTACATGGACACATGTCACCATTTGGATGGAGACACATGGATAGGAATGATTACATGGACACTTGTCACCATATGAATGGAGACATATGGGTAGAAAGGATTACATGGACACGTGGCGCAATTTGGATGGAAAATCTAAAGTAATGATGAAAGCTCATATCTCGAGGACACGTGGCGCCGTAGGATGAAAGCAATCATTATGGCTCACATCTCAAGGGACACATGTCATAGTAGGAAGAAAGTAATGATGAAAGCTCATATCTCGAGGACACGTGGCGCCGTAGGATGAAAGCAATCATTATGGCTCAAATCTCCATAACAAGTGGTGAAAATCCATTCGTTGAAGTGTTTAGAATGTCATGATGAGGCTCATATCTCAAGAGCCACTTGTCACCATGGGAAGAAAGCAATTATTAAGGAGCAAATCTCAAGTGCCAAGTGTCACCATCTTAGAAAGCCAAGTGTCTCAATCCTATGGATTTAAGGGCACTATATAAGAATGCCTTGGGTTGGGTTTTCGGCCACCAAATTAAGGAGGTAAGTTTCTTATAAAAGAGGGGAAACTCTACTGGAAAGAAGCGAAGGAAACCCTGCCCAAGTAGGAGCCGAAAGCAAGTCGTTGGAAGGCACGAGCCTCCTCGAAATCCGTGCAAAATAGCAACCAAAACTGAAAGGTAAGCTCATTTGTTTTTTCTATAATCACGTAGAGGGTCGAGAGACGAGTCCGTAGGTTCAAACGGCAGTCGAATCGGAGTTAAAATGAGAGAGTTATGCCCGTTTTAATTTTCGGGGTCAAAAGTCTGTCAGGCGCGTGCGCCGCACGCGCCCAACAGAGATGTGCGTCCAGGCGCGTGGCAGCCATTGTGAGAGCGCGTGTGCGCGCGTGAGAGGCCTTCTTGGCTTGAAATTTTTCACGAAAACTACCACTTTTAGTGGATACTTACCTATCTAAAAATATTTTGGGTTTGGATACAAAAAGGTCTCGATTTTTATAGAACAGTCCACTTGGAGCGACGTTCGGCCGTGAAATTGTGCAACCAAGAAGAGAGAAGCTTTGGTGAGTGGTTTATGCATTTATTTGGTACATACTGATCACATTTGTGTGAGGTGTGTGGTTGCATTTCACTCTTCCTTATGTTTCATGCATATTTTCCTTATGTTCATTATGTTTCGTTGCATCTGTGGCTATGGAAAGCTTGGGGGGACTGACATGTACGGTCGGGGACCGTGAAATGGTTTGGTGTGATGGACATGTCAGCGCGGGGGTGATTGCAACACCCTGGCATGGGCTTCCACAGAGGGGAGAAACTGAATAGCATCTCATTTATTTTTGTTATGTTCATGCAATTATTTCTTCACTTCACAAACCACCCCACTTAGATATAGCTATCTAACTTGAGTGTTCATACTCCTGGGATATTCGACGTCCCAGGTAAGTTTGACTCTCCAGGTACCCCGAGCTCGAGTTTTAGGAAAAGCAAGAAGGTGGTAGATGTTTAGACCTTGTATTTTAGTTTTCAATTCTGTGTGCAAGCTATATGTTGTAATATGAATGACGGTTGGGTTATTTAGATTAAAGTATGTATCAAACTTCTATTTTGTGGTTGTATTATAAGTGTTGTACTTGATTCATATATAAAAATAGTAGGAATCCTACCATTTCAGGTTCGATCCTAGCTTCCGTATATTAGGATTCCTTTAACACCCCGGATGTGTTTATGAGTCCCTTGGTTATAAAAGACGGGGGTGTTACACTAAGTGAGCTTGATGATTCAGAAGTCTGGGAGGAAGGACACATGAATAAGTTATGCCTTGTGCATTCCTATGGGGACCTGAATCATTAGTGAGATTTAAGGTATACTTAGGTAAAGAATCCTTAGAGGTTCTTAAGTTTCAACTAGTCACGAGTTTATGGAAAATGGTTTGATTTGGGATCTTCAGAGATAAATCAGTTTGGGATTTTTGAGGAATTTCCTTAAAAGAATAATGTTTAAAGGCCATTGAGAATATAAGAATTCGTGGTAAAAACTTCAGAGTTTTTCAGGGAGGAATCCAATAAGGATTGTAGTATCATAGGTGACGTAAATACCTACCTGCTCTAGCTGGTGGTACGACTATGGATTGTTGCCTTTGTGATTATGAGAATCTTTGATATGCTAGAGAGAATCAGGTAATAACATATGTGCTAGGATGACAGGTCACAGTAGGAAAAACTGCATTTTTAATAGATCAAAATCTATCTATTATAGTCCGAAAACTACGACAATAGAATTTGTAGTGAGGGAAAGCTAGAGTCGAGGCAAAGTGAGGTTGACAATTGGCAGGTTAAACCCAGGACCCTTCTTTACGCCGGATCTACCGAGGAGTTAAGGTTAGCTTAAGCTTAGCACCAGACTCACGCAAGGGGTCCAGGTCAACTTGTGGGCATGGCATCGGAACGCATCCAGGAATTTAGGTGAGTCCGGGGTCTTAGCAACAGATTACAATTTGTCGAACCGAACCTCTTAGGATATGGACTTACCTTTACCTTTAATGGCCTATTGCCGCTATACCATGTGGCTCAGGTCGTGACACCTACACTAGATCTTACAGTGAATACACAAAGAATATTATTCATGTAATAATTTATAGGGTTCAACATACCTCGCTTATGTTAACATCAAGAATTCCTTGATGGGAATATCAGAGGCATGCATATGTGCCGGAGTGGATAGTTGTACTGATATTTTGTTTTGGCGGTTTGGCATGCCTTGCCTACGTACGCGACAAGAGAATACTTGTATTGATATTATCTTTCGGTGGTTCAGCATGCCTTACCTACATCTGCGATTTTGTTTCGACATGCCTTGCCTACATCCGTAACAAGAGAATGCTTGTATTGATATTTTATTTTGGTGGTTCGGCACACCTGGCCTACATCCGCAACTTGTGAGTGTCTATATAAACATTTTGTTTCAGCGGTTCGGCTCACCTTGCCCATAAGTTAAAGCAAGATCGCTACGGGGCAAGCAGCGTAGTTCAAAAATTTTGAACCTTATCCTGATCCCGACGATTTGATCAACGTCAAGATTAAATCATTCACATACAAATAAAATAAATATAACCTTTAAATCTTTGAGTCATTCGCGGATTCGATCCGTCCAAGCATCTGGCCTCTAACTTGTGATGTGCAGCACGCGTCTGTTGGCAAGGAGAGCGGAATAGGAGTGCTAGCTCATTCTCCTTTTTGCAGCTTGTGTATGAACAGAAAAGAACGTCCACGTTTCAAATCGATGCCAAAAAGAAACGGGGAAGAGTGAATGGCATTTGTTTTTCAACTCTTGAAAAACCACACAACCATTAATTCCTCAATTTGGGTAACTCATAAAAGGGTATTTATAGAGAAGCATTCTTGGGTTTCTTAAACCCTAATGAATTGGGTTAGCCCATTAATCCTAGTTAAACTAGAATCTTAAGCGGGCTTATCCTAGTCCAACTAGAAATATAATTAAGTGGCCCAAATCTAATTCAAGCCCAAATATTTATTATTTAATATTTGGTCCAAATCTAATTTAGTCCAAATATAATATTTAATATTTGGTCCAAATCTAATTTAGCTCAAATATAATATTTAATTTAATATTTGGTCCAAATCCAATTTAGTCCAAATATTAACTTAAGCCCAAATATATTTTATTTCTTATTTGCCACTCTAACAAATAGAAAATTATTAAATTAGAAACTCCTTCCTAATTTAATCAATTGTTATTTTAGGAAACTCTTTTCTTTATGACGACCCATCATGATATCGACATCATTACGTCTATTTGTTCTTTTTCCGTGAGAATCTACGATGGCATAACTTCTTGCCAAAGTGTCCCACTTAACCATATGTCCACTCTCCTGGTTTAAGCCAAGGATCGTGCATATTGCGCATGACTCATTAGGCTTCTGAATATGTTGGCAATGTATCGGTAAAAACACATAAGACAAGATTGACTTCTAGCAAGGCATCATGCCTACCCAATTATTCAGAAGGATTCATAATCCGCAATAAAGCTTTCACGAGCATGGTTACCATGTAATTCAATCCTCTCGTCAATGTATCCTATGTGATCTCAAGTATGGCGATGTGTTGCTTGATTACGATCAGATGAGTTTTTCTTTGGTCATATGGATATGTTCACTTAATAGAAAGTGAATTAATAACTCTTTATTGATCTTTTTCACCATGGCCATGGATTTAAAGTGAATATCCACCGAATGCGTCTTAGATACATCATCCTTTATCAAGGGATAAACAAGTCTCATCTTGGCTATGCACCCATCTCCATAAGCCTCATGATATGCCCAACGATCGCCCACGTGCAGCCTTTGTCTAGGCCCATTGAAACGATGTCAAATCATATCAGTCTTCTTATGAGATGACCGTGACAATCTCGGGTCCAAGGATTAGTTACACCCATCTCGTATGAGAATACCATTAACATATAACCAAAATGGATTCTCATGATGAGTCATGTCCAGTGACACGTTCTCTAACATTGGTCACCCATGTACTTGTCTAGGGATCCCCATGTCTAGGGATCCCCATGCCTATGGGTGTGAGACCCCCATTGCTATCACATAGCAAAAACATAACACATACAAGTCTTACCGCAATTGTCAATGTCTATTCTTGACATTGCTATGACTTGGGACGTTTAATGATGTCTAAAAACTATGATGCATCATCTCACATCTTTATAGATTAATCACAGTATACATCATATGGACTTCTATCTAGTTTAATTCGGTCATACAATAATAACAAGAAACTAATAGAACGACTTCTTTGTGAGATTGAATAACTCCTTATTCAATAATAAATATGATTACAATTGTCAGTGCACAATATGCCCAATCTGATTGGGTCTAGAGCACCTACACTAACAATCTCCCACTTGCACTAGAGCCAATCACTCATGTATCTTATACCTGATGATCGAACATAACTTTCATGTTTCTCTTAGGACAGAGCTTTAGTCAAGGGATCTACGACATTGTCATCCGTCGACACTTTCTCTATATATGTCACCTTAGTTGATAATCTCCATTATCAGATGGTGATATCGCAATACAAGTTTGGTCCGTTGATGAGATCGTGGTTCCTTCACTTACGTGATGGCTCCATTGTTATCCCAATAACTGTTATTGGATCAACAATGCTGGACACCACTTTAAGTTCATCAATGAACTTACGGATCCATACAATCTCCTTAGCTGCTTCGAAGGCTGCTATGTATTCGATTGTAGTTGTTGAATCTACCACTATCTCTTGTTGGAACTTTTCCAACTCATAGCCCCTCCATTTAGGCAGAATATGAATCCCGACTGTACGTGATTTAAAATCATTATGGTCGGATTGGAAACTGGCATTCGTGAACCCCTTCACGGTATGCTTTTCTTCTCCATATGGAAAAAACATCTCTTTAGTCCTTCGCAGGTACTTAAGAATGGTTTTCATAGCAATCCAATGTTTCTCACCTAGATTAGCTTGATATCTACTACATATGCTCAAAGCATATGCAACATCAGTCCTCGTACATAACATGGCATACATGATCGAGTCAATAGCTGAGGCATATGATGCTCGACTCATTCTATCTCTCTCATCTTGTGTCTTTGGACACATAGTCTTGGAGAGATGTATTCCACGTGACATGGGAAGATTTCCCTCCCAGAATCTTCCATGCTAAACCTCTTTAGCACCTTGTCAATGTATGCACTTTAGGAGAGTGCTAGCAACCTTCTGAATCTATCTCTATAGATCCTTATTCCCGAAATATAAGCTGCTTCTCCCAAATTCTTCATAGAGAAAATATTTTGAAAGCCATCTTATAACTGATTGCAACATGGGAACAACATTCCTAATGAGCAATATATTGTCCACATATAGGACTGAAAATGGTAACCGCGCTCCCACTAACCTTCTTGTAAACACAAGGATCAATTTCCCTTTTGTGAAAAATCAAACCTTTTGATCTTTTCATCAAAACATTGATTCCAACTCCGGGATGCTTGCTTCAGTTCATAAATGGACCTTTGCAACTTACAAATCTTATTTGCATGTTCATGGGTAACAAAACCGTCAGGCTGTGTCATATACACATCCTCGACCAGGTTTTCTTTAAGGAAAGTTGTTTTGTCATCCATATGCCATAACCCAGAGTCAATGTCAGACATTGCCCCATCATAGGTAGTAGGCGCATCGTTTACAGCTAGAAGCACATCTCCATGTGTCGAGATGAGAAATCCATATCTCTCTTGCTTGCAATGAACCGTCATCAACCTACGAGGTTCTTGTGTAGAAGGTTGGGGAATTGACACAACATCATGTGTCTGATATTTCTCAGGTTCCTAGAGGGGAGCATTTGTTTGTGGTTCACCTCGAATCTCTTCGAGCTAGACATTCCTCCCACTAGCCATAACATCTGAGAATTCCTTCTTAAAAAATGCCACATGCTTGGCAACAAAACACCTTTTGTTCATATGGGTGGTAAAAGTAATATCTATTTGTTTCCTTTGGATATCCCACAAACAAAACATCTCGTCGATTTGGGTTGTAGCTTATTATTGTTAACACGTTTGACATAAATTTAACAACCCTAAATCTTAAGGAAGGACAAATTTGGCTTCTTTCCTTTCCATATCTCATATGGAGTCTAAGTAACTAACTTACTTGAAACCCTGTTCAAAACAAAGATCGCAGTGAGGAGTGCATATCCCCAAAATGAAATGAAGAGTTCAGTGCGACTCATCATGGACCATACCATGTCCAGCAAGGTCATTTTCCTCTTTTCAGACACACCATTCATCTTTGGTGTTCCAGGTGGAGTCTATTGTGAGAGAATCCCATTCTGCTTTAGATGATCTAGAAACTCACTGTTCAAGTATTCACCACTTCAATCTGATCGAAGTACTTTGATGCTTTTCCCAGTTTGTTTCTTTACTTCAAATCTGAATTCTTTGAAATTTTCAAAAGCCTCATATTTGTGTTTCATGAGATACACATAACCAAAACATAATCTATCATCAGTAAAGGTTATGAAGTAGACATACCCACCTCGAGCCTGGGTGGACATGGGCCCACACACATCAGTGTGCACAAGGCTTAGCACTTATGTTGCCTTCACTCCCTTTACTTTAAAAAGAGACTTAGTCATTTTGTCAAGCAAACAAGATTCGCAAGCACCATATGATTCATAATCAAATGTGCTAAGATATCCATTCTTATACAAGTTGGATATGCAAGTCTCATTTATATGGCCAAGGCGACAATGCCATAAATAAGTGCTATTTAAATCACTTGATTTAAGTCGCTTAATATTTATGTTATTGACAGGAGTACCAACATCAAAGACATATAAACCGTTACGTACAGTTGTTTTACCATAAAATAACTCATTTTTTTTATAACGAACAACTATTGTTCTTAAATAAAAATAAATATCCATCATTGTTAAACAAGAATTATAAATTATATTCCTAGTCAAATTAGGATTGTAGTAACAGTTATGTAACTCCAATCCAAGCCCTGCGAGCAATGTCAATAAATAGGTCCCTATAACTAATGGAATAACTTTTGATCCATTTCCCATATGTAGGTACACTTCTCTTATTATTAATCTCCTCGTACTCCTAAGCCCATACACAAAAGTGCAAATATGAGCACTAAATCCAATATCTAATACCCATGTGGACTTATCAGAAATGGATAAATTAATTCCAATAACATAAATACCTGAAGTGCCCTGAGTAAAACTCTTCTTACTCTACACCTCCTAGTTTATCATTGTGGAGATAGATCGCATCCTCCTTGCCCTTTTGGGTTTTGGTCTTCTTGACTCTTCCAGATGGCGTTATGGAAGAACTTTCTTCCTTTTAGCTTTCTTACTCTTGAGCTTGTCTCTGTGCACCTTGGGCCCTTCAACTAAGAGAACATTTCCCTTGGCCTTTATACAATTTTAGGCACGACGTCCCTTAGCATGGACAATAACTCTCCAAGAGTCTCTTCCATAACCGTTAGGGAGAGACTGTAGCACAAAATCTAGGGTAAGTTTCCACATCCATATCCATGTTCAACTCTAGCAACCTATTGATAAAATGTATCATCTCCATGACATGCTTCTCAACAAAGGATCCCTGAGTCTAGCCATGATCTCATATACATCATAACTTTTATGTTGTCGCTTATGCTCCGGGATCATGGCAGCCAAGGTGATACACCAAGCGATGATCATATCACCCTCGTGCATCGTCCAGGCCTTATGTGCTACTATTTTCCCAATTGGTGGCATCGTAAGAAGATAACTCTCTATCGTATGGAGAATCTTATCATACGTGAGGACTATCCTTAAGATGATCTTCCAGTCATAGAAATTAGTCCCGTTGAAGGTATTATTTCCCTCGAGTATCGATCTTATTGACATGTTTCCAAACATTCCGGATCAACAACCGAATATAGAGATATTATTATAATCATATTGAATTACGAAATCATAAATTGCAATAAGTAACATTTTATGATTGCTCCCACTATTTTCTACGAGTTCGCCGCCCTCAAGATATAACTCGGGAAATCCCGTTGGAAGATTTCCTAATGGGCTAGGATCCCATCTCCCCTTGTATAACCTTGAGTGACTCAACAAATTGTGCTAGGATCGATTAGGTAGGTACTTGCTACCAATTGCATCTCCATGCAACTCCTAGATTCATTGGGTTAACAACTCCTTGTTAAGCACATCTTATGTGACTCTCAATCTTTGCCTCTATGCTCAGTAAGGCCTTGAGTGACTCAACAAACCCCACTTTTCTAGTTAAGTCGGACCCATCATTCAGGGACATCTCATGGACCATGAAACATAGGAATCATAGGTGACACATGACCTTGAGTGACTCAACAAATCAAGTGCCAGCTAGAAACCTAATGCTTCATAATGATGGAAGACAAGTTGGCTTAATATTAATGAGGGATTTATTATTTATTTATTTAGGTCTCATCACATGCAATTAATCAAATTAATCATGCATAAAAAATTACTCAAACCGGTGTATGGTATGGATAACTACAGCTAACCCCCTCGACCCATAGAAGGGAAGCTAGCGGGTCAAACCTAGGTGAAGAATCACAACTTGCTTCTCAAGCACATTCTTCAAGCCTTCATTGGTCTTTGAATCTTGTCTTTAATTTTGCTCCATCTCTTGCTTTTCATACAAACTACAACTATCACTACTCTATTCTATTCTACATACATTACATAGAATTAGAAACCCTGAGTTACATTCAGGGGGAGTGAGATGAGAAGAGAATGTACATCAGAGTATAAGAGAGGTAGGACACGCAGACCCTATTTCAAAAACTAAATTTACAAGCATTCATTCCTAACATAAAATAAATGGTCAACTCGATCCATACCATACACCCATGCAATCAATCACATTGATTCATTTAGATTATGTTAATTAATTGTCACATCTATTTCAATATTAATGAAACGCTTTCAATAAATTCAAATTTTGTATAATTTTGGAAAAACAAAATAGTTTTAATTGTGTTGGGCTTGGGCTCCATCCATTAGTCTAACTAACAAGGCTCAACAGGCCTTGGATCAACCAATGCATGTCAAACATACACTAGCAGCCCAAAAATTATTAAATAATCCAATTGACGGCCCCAGCCCAATTTTAATCATGGCCTATAGGTGTCATACACTCATAGATCGGATAAAAATAATAATAAAAAAATTGCCAAACAATTTGGCTGGACTCCACCTGAGGGTACAGAACGCATTGGGCCACTGAAGGGTTCGCCTAGGCATTTCATATGAACATCGGGGAAGGGTCAAACCAAAGCCCGAGGCAGCGGGAGGGGCCGGGAGTCGGTTGGGTAGCATGTCATAACAACATAACTGAATCCGCACGTATGGAATTGAAATATTTCAACGATCGCTCTGATACCACTCTAAGTTCAAGCAAGATCGCTACGGGGCAAGCAACGTAATTCAAAAATTTTGAATCTTACCCCAATCCCGGCGATTGGATCAACATAGAGATTAAATCATTCACATACAAATAAAATAAATATAACCTTTAGATCTTCAAGTCGTTTGCGGATTCGAGCCGTCCAAGCGTCTGGCCTCTAACTCGTGATACGCGACACGAGTCCATTTGCAAGGAGAGTGAAATAGGAGTGCTAGCTCCTTCTTTTTTTTGCGGCTTGTGTATGGATAGAAAAGAACGTCAACGTTTCAAATCGATGCTAAAAAGAAATGGGGAAGAGTGAATGGCATTCGTTTTTCAACTATTGAAAAGCCACAGAACCATTAATTCCTCAATTTGGGCAACTCATAAAAGGGTATTTATAGAGAAGCATTCTAGGGTTTCTTAAACCCTAATGGATTGGGCTAGCCCACTAATCCTAGTTAAACTAGAATCCTAAGTGGGCTTATCATAGTTCAACTAGAAATATAATTAAGTGGCCCAAATCTATTTATAAAATATTTAGCTCAAATTTAATTTAAGCCCAAATATTTATTATTTAATATTTGATCCAAATTTAATTTAGTCCAAATATAATATTTAATATTTGGCCCAAATCTAATTTAGCCCTAATATAATATTTAATTTAATATTTGGCCCAAATCCAATTTAGTCCAAATATTAACTTAAGTCCAAATATATTTTATTTCCTATTTGCCACTCTAACAAATAGAAAATTATTAAATTAGAAACTCCTTCCTAATTTAATCAATTATCATTTTAGGAAACTCTTTCCTTTATGACGACCCCTCGTTATATCGACGTGATTACATCTATCTGTTCTTTTTCCGTGAGAACCTACAACAGCATAACTTCTAGCCGAAGTGTCCCATTTAACCATATGTCCGCTCTCCTGGTTTAAGCCAGGGACCGTGCATATTGTGCATGACTCATTAGGCTTCTGAATATGTTAGCAATGTGTCGATACGAACACATAAGACAAGATTGGCTTCTAGCAAAGCATCATGCCTACCCAACTATGGCGATGTGTTGCTTGATTATGATCACATGAGTTTTTCTTCGGTCATTTGGATATCTTCACTTAATAGAAAGTGAATCAATAACTCCTTATTGATCTCTTTCACCATGGCCATGGATTTAAAGTGAATATTCACCGAATGCGCCTTAGATACATCATCCTCTATCAAGGGATAGACAAGTCCCATCTTGGCTATCCACCCATCTCCATAAGCCTCATGATATGCCCAACGATCGCCCACGTCCAGCCTTTGTCTAGGCCTATCGAAATGATGTCAAAGCATATTGGTCTTCTTATGAGATGACCGTGACAACCTTAGGTCCAAGGATTAGTTACACCCATCTCGTATGAGAATACCATCAACATATATCCAAAATGGATTCTCATGGTGAGTCATGTCCAGTGACACGTTCTCCAACATTGGTCACCTATGTACTTGTCTAGGCATCCCCATGCCTATGGGTGTGAGACCCCCATTGCTATCACATAGCAAAAATATAGCACGTACAAGTCTTACCGCAATTGTCAATGTCCATTCTTAACATTGCTATGACTTGGGACGTTTAATGATGTTTAGAAATTGTGATGCATCATTTCACATCTTTATAGATTAATCACAGTATACATCATATGGAATTCTATCTAGTTTCATCTGGTCATTATAATAAAAATAAGAAACTAATAGAACGACTTATTTATGAGATTGAATAACTCCTTATTCAATAATAAACATGATTACTATTGTCAGTGTACAATATGCCCAATTTGATTGGGTTTAGAGCACCTACACTAACATTGCCTACGTTTGCAACTTGGAGAACACCCGTATATTCCTTACTTGATTTTCCTTTCAAAACATGTCCGTCATAAAGGATTTGGATTCGGTCTAAGGTCCCCTACCGAACTTCTATCGGATGTTCCAAGCTCGCCAAAAGGTTTAAGACCAGATCAACCAAGGAGTTAAGGTTGGCATGTATGCCTAGCACTAGACTCATGCAATGGATCTGGGTTAGCCTATGGGCATGGCATCAGAATGTGTTCAAGAGTCTAGGAAGGACCAGGCCATCGTGTTTGATTATAACTGAGTAGGCCTGTTTGGGAAGGTCACCCATGGTCTCATTGGGCCCTTTTTGGGATTATCTGACATAAGGGATCTAAGTTAAACCTATCACTACCCACCAAATTACCACCGGTTGTTCCAAGTTTGCCGATAGGCTTAGCATTGGATCCGCCAAGGAGTCAAGGTTAACTCACTCACTTAGTACCAGACTCAGGTAAGGGATCTAGGTTAGCTTGCGGGCATGACATCGCAACATACCCAGGATTCTAGGAGGGTACGTGGTCTTAGCGCCAGATTACCATTTGTCAGGCCAAACCTTTCAAGACTTGAACTTTTCCTTACCTTAACTAATATGCCTCCGTTGAGGTTGGGAGTATCACTGCCCATCCTATCTTCGTTCCATAGTTCCTATATCTCATTTCACGATAGCTATACATATATATATATATATATGATGCATAAGGGATTTAAGTGGTTCAGCTTATGAGATCGCCTTAATCCATAGGAATACAAAGGGGATATATTCCTTTATTCATTTTGGAAAAGTTACAATATATGACAAAAATTTAAAAAGGAAATATCATTCGTCCTAAAATTGGGAGGCACTCCTCGAGATGTAATGCTAGCTGCGTAGCCGCTTCCTCCCATAGCTCGTTTATTATCTCCAGGTTCTTCTCCAAGTGGTCTGAGCTCTTCCCCCCACTAAAAGTCATATCACCTGGTGAGTCGAGATCTACGTCCACCAGTGTGAGAGCATTTGTCTTTCCCCCATGTAATACCCCAAGAGCCCAGAGAAGTTAGTATATATCGAGGATAGTGTAAGAAAGGAAACAACACCAGCTAGATACCTTTTGGGCTAAATGTAGACAAAGAACTCCTGGGTTAAGTGTGCTTGAGCAAGGGAAGTTCAAGGACGGGTGACCCCTGGGAAGTTCGCATAGGCCCATCAGGATAAGTTGTTCCAGTTCTTTCTATTGCTCGATACAGGTTGTTACACCCTGGGCCTGAAAGGCATCCCCTCGGTAGGATCTAGCGAGTCCTAATTTCTTTAATGAGTCGCTTTAATGATTGCAATAGAAATGACGGGGGCGCACTCCTTAGGTGTCAACATGTCAGGCAGAGTGAAATTTGCTTGAACCCTTACCCTTTTTGGCTTCGGTTGCTCAGGCCAATGCGTAGCGCTTGTCGAGCATACCATTTTGAATCAATTACAAAATCCCTCGTCCTGTTTTTTCCTGCCGTGATCGCACGGATCCACTCCCAAGCAATCTAGCTATCATTCTTATTGGTAGTGTTTTATACACCATCCATTCTTCAACTGTCCTTGTTTCAATCGCCTTTGTTGCCATGATCGTGTTAAAGTGGTTGCTCTCCACAGGCTAGCTTTTTCCCATACCATTGATCGGACCGTGACCTTGGCTTACCAAATTCAAACTGATCCGATTTTCTTCAGCTAGTCAATTGCTCAATTCGATTTCACTTTGCTTGTGGCGCACTTCAGATATCTCTTATACATTTCTCGTTGCTCACACTCAAGGTGCTTAGAGGGTTGAGAATACTCGAAGTCTCCATTTTCTCGAAGCGTCTGTTGGCCCAGACGATCAAATTTATTAGGAAGATCGCTGGCTAAGAACGAGTTTTTCATGTTTACTCGTAGGTTGTGACCTTCCGTAATAGCGTCCTTAGAGTGATTAGAATATTGCCTCAGGTAAAGTAGCTCATCTAGAAACTGCCTTCGTGACTTTTGTTGAGAGCTATAGCTAGGCTACAATCTGTGATGGTACTAGCCATTTGGTTTGGAGCTTGATATGTAGTGACACGCTTGCAAAGGCAGATAGCTATGAAAGGCTAAAACTTAACACTGATCGATGCAGCCGCACTATAATGTTTCACTGCCTCTTCATGTCTTCCTTGCTGAAAGGCTTCGTTTCCTTTACCATTACTGTGTAAGAGTTCTTGACTTGTTACAGAAAATGGAATCGATGACTCCTCATTACTGCTTCCATACTTTGCTTCAAGAGATCTCAATAGCTCCAACTCCCCCAGAAAATCAAGAGCCACCTCAAGCTTTTCCAATTGGAAGTAGGACTTGGACAGTAGACGCCACGTCCACAGCCTTATAGATGATTCATGGTATTTGGGTCCATAATCAACTTTGTTGTTATCACCAACTACCATAGAAAAATTCTTTTCGGCATAAACGAGAGTCCGCTCCTAGAGTTGAATTCCCTCTTCATACCTTTGAAGCATGAGACAAGCCTTTCTCTTCAAGGGTTCTATACTAGGCCATCCACAACACCCTTAGTCGCTAATGATCATACGCCGCAGACTTTAAGCTGGCTTCTCACTCCTTCTACGAGTCATATTCTTGACATATCTTGTGACGGTTGATTGTCTTTCATGCCCATTTGAGTTTCTCGACTATCTTGTCCTTACTTGCATGCTCGCAGGGGAACAGTCAAATGACATCGCCTCATGTTTCTTGAAGACTCTCAATAGACCAACTTGGGCAATGACGATTCTGATGAAGTTATCATGACCTTCTTATTGGCAACGTAGGTAAAACTCTTTCAATAGTCCTGCTAAGCTCTAAATGCATCATGGTCTTTCCCTGATTCACCGCATTTAGTGAGAAAAATAGTTGCTAACACCCAATCAAGGATTATGGGGCATCCGTAGTCACTAGAGGACCCAATCTTTCCCTCGTCTTGTGGTTGTTGAAGGTTTTTGGAAGCCTATACGTGATTTTTGACAGCTTCATACTAGGAAACCCAATCGGCAAGCAAGCCTTTCAACCCCCCAGACGGGGTATGTTGGTTCTCTTATATTACCCAATTGATATCTGACGCTAACAGACTTGGTTGTCTTCCTCGTAGATTTTAGCTTTTTGTCCGTTTCCCACAGATGACGCCAATTGTTGTAGCCCAAAAACTATGACAATAGAATTTGTAGTGAGGGAAAGCTAGAGCCGAGGTAGAGCAAGGTTGACAGTTGGTAGGATTCTGATGGTGGAGATAGGCGTTGGGTAGCTTTGGTCCTCGATGTACTGACCGAGGTCGTAGGTGGACCTCTGAGGCACTCTCCGAGGGGCCTTGTCGAGAGGCTAAGGAGAGAAGACGATGCGACGCTCTCAGAGTGGAAACAAGGCCTCCGAAAGATGAAAACTTACCGAGAGATGGCACCATCACCGAGAGAGAGAGAGACTACAGCCATGGTTGAGGAGCGTCCATTCCCAAGAGAATTCCCATAGCCTCTAAAATGAAGTCTTGCCTTCCCGAAGGCCCTTACCAAGAGAAAACAAAGCTCTCTGAGAGAGCTTAGGCTTGTCGAGAGGAGGTCGTCGCTATATTACCCCAAATTTTTAAACTCAAATATGAGGTGATATCTAAGGTTATTAGGTTCTAATACTTGAGGAAATATGCCATTTCAAAGGATTGTAGAAGCCTTGAGACAAAGGTTTATTTTCTGAACCAATGGCAAAATCGTAAATATTGAAGTCGCGTAAAAGTGTAATTTATCTAAAATCTTGGGGTGCTAAGTGTAATTTATCCATTTTTCAGGACCAAAAAGTGCAATTTAAAAATAGCCCAGGGACCAAGTTGTAAGGGTCTAACGCAATTTCATGAAAAGTTCGGGCCAAAGCATCGTTTCTTGAAACTTTAAAAATATTTTGGATTTCAAACTCAAATCAAATGTAGTTTTGGGTAAAGTCCAAGTCCAAAGTCTTTTTCTTAGCCTCCAAGTGGGACACATGGCACATTTTGGTTGGATGCACATGGGAGAAATGATGAACCTTATCACTTCATGACACGTAGCGCGATTTGGTTCACCGGAGTTCCCTATAAATAAGGGCTTTGGGGTTATTCATTTTGGACATTCTTCAAGAGGGGAAAGAAAAGGATTTTGAAGAGGGGAAATGCTACAAAAATAGTGGGAAGGTTTTGCCAAAATTGGGAGAGAAAATCGGAGAAGAAACAAGGTTTATCGAAAAGTTTGAGTCTCTACTGTAAAGCATACCAAACGTTTGTAAAACTACAAGGTAAGTCTAATTTCTTTCCATAATCCAGTAGAGGGATGAAAGAGAAGCATATAGGAAAAAATAGGGGTCAAATCGGAGTTAAAACGAGAAAGTTATGGCCGAAATACCAAGAAGAGGCAAAGCTGTGCGATTTTTAAGGAAGGCTCGTGCAGCTCACGCGCCGGCAAGGGGCTGTGCGTGTGAGCACGTCAGCCACCTTCCAGCAGCACGTAAGGGCGTGTGAGACCCCCCTCTTGACCTACAAGTTTGCAGAGTTAACCCTCTTTCAGTTACCTACAACCCTATGTAAAAATATGTTGAGTTGGTTTACGAAACTTATGATATTTGCAGAAAACCATTCCCGAACGCTAGGGACAGTGCACCGACAAGCCCAAACCAGCAAGGTGAGTGTTTCTTGCATACTTTTGCTACATCCCAATCATTTTGTTGCTTAAGTTGTGTGTGGATGTTGGCTTGCATATCATGCCTTTGTGGCTTACATGTCATATTTCTCTTGGCTATGCATATTCCTTATGCTTTGTCATATATCATGTTTGTGTTGGTGACTGTGGCTAGTTGTTGGGACATCATGGAAGATCGCGTGCTCTTGCGGTGAGCCAAGGAGTGACTATGATAACTGCAAGGGTGATTGCAACACCCTGGCATTGCTACCACAAAGGTGGATTTTATAATGGCATTATTGCATTTGCATGCACATGCCTTTTCTTTTCTGATTCACTCACTTAGATGTCATTATCTAACTCGGGTGTTTCATACCCTTGGGACATTCAACGTCCCAGATTTAATAGAAGTGTCAGGTGTTCCAGGTTCTGGTTCAAGCAAGGGCAAACAGGTGGTACTTGGCTAGCTTTGGGTTTTGCATCCAGCTTAGGGTTTTATTTCGTTATGTAATTCAAGTGATCTATTGTAATAGCAGCTAGGATGCTAGAATTTGTATTAAATGCATGAGTTGTGTTGGTGTAGTATCTCAATTGGTGCGCTTCAAATGTTGTATGGGGAAGTTGCCATGATAAGGGTTTGTTCGCTAGCTTGGGCATGTGTTGTAGTTATACCTACAATGGTGTGTTGAGTCTTTTAGAGTATTGAAAATCGTGAGTGTTTCTTGTACTTGTAAAGGAAATATAGTGGAAACCCCCTTTATTTAGCTTTAGTTAAGCTTTCAGGTTCGATCCAACGCTTTCGTTGATTAAGGGTTTCCAAAAACGCCCGAGGTGGTTATTAGAATAGAATGAAAATCATATTGCTTCATTGTGTATTTGGAAAAGCAGAGCGTTACAGTCGTAGCCGTGCCAAGAGGAAGGATCCTCTCCAAGAGAGGAAAGTCTCTCTCGAAGAGAACTTGCAAAGAATGCTGCAAGTGCGCAGCTGCTAGTCCCCTCTGCTCCTTTTGTCTTCTTCTCTTTTATACACCCTTGAACTTCTCTTCTATTACATTTTCACCCCTCCCCTAATTTTGGTCATTTGCACTTTGGCCCATATATTGGTTCTTTGGTTATTTGACCACGGTTTCTTCTTGGAAAACATGTCCCAGCTTGGGACCACTTTTGGGGTTTGCCTGCCTAGGATTAATGACCAAAATACCCCTAGACGCCTAGTGACCGAAATACCCCTAGGTGGGTGCTCAGGAATTCTATGACACAACATTCATATTCACTTGTTCAACTCCCAATTCATATTTCAACACTTGTTCAACTCAAAACCATTTTTACCAATTTTTGAGAATATTTAAATATTTTTAGCTAATTCTTTTATATTTTCTCAATTTCTTGTTAATTTTTTCCATCCATAAAATAAAGTAAGTCTGATCCAAAATAGTTTTTGGAGACATCTACTAATTTTCCAAGTCATTCCACATGATCTTTGTAATTTTCATGATTTTATAATAATTATTTTTTTAATAAATTAAAACAATATTTCCCTTTCTCAATTTTTTTCTTTTAAATTTTTCATAGTGTTTGTTGAATTACCTTTTGCCTTTGTGAAAAAAATAATGTCAAAATAATAAGTACATATTTTTAAAACCCTAATTATGACTCCTAAAAAGTCCCAATGTTTCCTCCTGTCACTCAAAGGATCGCTCAAAATGCTATTATAAGGGGGGGGAGGTAGTTAGCAGCATGGGGCAACAAAGCCACAGTCAGATGTCGCCCCCAACTCTCCACTAGCCTTCGACGACTTCCTGACCAAGAGTTCGATTGTAAATTTAAAGTTCTCTTTTGTGCCAAGCGATCGCTTTGTCTGTTGCCATGGGCTGCATGTTTCCGGAGGTGGTGTGTGTCCCTCGAAACGATTGATGCCATGATGCTTGATGGTGGTGCGACGCCATGGGGTAACAAGCTGACAGGTCTAGTCCCGGACTGCCATGTTAGGCCAACGGTGTCGCCACCACCATTGGCCAACAACGTGTCTGGGTTAGATTGCTCTTCCAAATATTTTTGAGACATCTACTAATTTTCAAAATCATTCACAAAAATTTTCAATATTTTTTGTAACTAAAATTGTTTTTAAATAATTATTTTTGTAAATAAATTAAAAAAAATATTTCTCATTCTCAAAATTTTTTTAAATTTTTTCTTAGTGTGTTTTGAATTATTTCTTGCATTTGTACAAAAAATCACGTCCAAATAATAAGTATATATTTTTAAAACCCCAATTATGACTTCTCAAAACAACCAATGTTTCCTCTTTTCACTCAAAGGATTGCTCAAAATGCTATTATAAGGGGGGCAGGTAGTTAGCAACATGGGGTGCCCAAGCATGCTAGTATGCCTAAGTGCGTCGGCAACCATGGTGGTTGGCCCTCCCTTGTCAAAGTTGAATGCACCCCTAGCCCCCGTCCGTCTTGGGCCGTCGCCGGCCACCTACCTCCGGTAACCCCCCAGCTAAGTGCCCGATCATAAATTTAAAGGGCTCTTCCATGCCAAGCAGTCGCTTTGTGTGTTGCCATGGTTCACGTGTTGCCAGAGGTGGTGGGTGTTTCTCAGAACAATTGATGCCACGATGCTCAATGGCAGTGTGATGCCATGGAGTAACAAGCTGACAAGTCCAGTCCTGAAGTGGCGTGCTATGCCAATGGTGTCACCACCACCATTGGCTAATAATGTGGGTTATTGAATGAAACAACCTCATTGTTGCCTAGCGCATGACGTTCCTAGGGGTTGGTAGGGCTTTGCTTACGAGTGTGCCTTTGCATGGCAGATCATATCACGATGCCGCAAGACCACGCAAAGTAGAATGAATGAATTATTTCTTGCCTTTGTACAAAAAATCACGCCCAAATAATAAGTATATATTTTTAAAACCCCAATTATGACTTCTCAAAACAACCAATGTTTCCTCTTGTCACTCAAAGGATTGCTTAAAATCTATATAATAAGGGAGGATGATTTTTGAAATCTATAGACAAATGTGAGGGAGACATTTTTTATGGTTGATATTAATTTTCAAGAAGTTCAATGGCTCATATCAGTTTTGAGGGTATAATTTCCCCCCCTCCCCAAAACCAACACATCCCCTGCTCTCACATACACATAGAGCCACTCACTGCCCAACCCTCTCTTCCCTCTTTCCCTCTCACACTCCATCTCTGTCCAACCTCTATTTTTCCCATTCTCTCTCTCTTTCAGTCACCCACCCACCCATGCCATCACCTCCCCCTCCCCTGTCGCCTCACCTGCAGCCGCTCAATCGTTGTCGCCCCCCCCCACCGCACAGCCTTTGCCACTTGCTTCCACCACAGCCATATTCGCCAACGGCTGCTCCGACATCACTGTCGTTCGTGTTTGTCGTCATAGTTGGTGGTGCTTCCAAATCTAACGGCCTGCGAACGTCGTGGCTGCTTACTTCCAACGCAACCATGTTCCGCTGCCAGTGGCCATCCCCGTCGTCGTCTCGATCCGCCAGCATCCCCGACTTACGAGGTTCAGCCACGGCTGTTCTCTTCCTCTATTTTTTTGTATAAAATATATATATGTGTTTTTATTCACCCATTTTATCTCTCTCTCCCCCATCGACCGTCATCGCCCCTCCCTCTACCGTTCGCTGCACCCCTTATCGGCCCGGCCCCATCGTCGTCGCCGCTCTCTCCACCGTTTGCTGCAAACCTCTCGATGGATAGAACAACGAAAGGAAGGAAGAGGATAAGAGGGAGATCTGGGGGTGTAAATTCGGGAAGAAGAACATACCACTGTGAGTCACACGCATAACACACATCAAATTAATGCAAGTGAGAGAGCCATATCTACACACAGCGCACTTCTGAAATTAGAGGAAGAAGACGCACACTGTGCACTTTTTCTTGATCTTCACATGCTGCCTTGCTTCTTTATATACATAGATTATTATATACATACATACATAATGGCAGATTCCTCCAATGTAATCGAGAATGAATTGTGGGTTTTTCTTGACTTGGGGATTTCTTTGATCTGTGCGTTAATTATGGGTTTTGATGATTATGTTGTTGGGTTTTCCTTTATCTGTGAGTTAATTGTGTGGGTTTGTTTGTAAGTTTGTTGTGTTTTTTTGCCGAGAAAATGTGAGGAAAGGCTTGGTGGAAACATAAATTGGAGGAAAAGTGATTGAATGTTGGGATTTGGATGTTTCTTTACATCATTCTTTTGGAGCCCTGAGTGGTAATTTGAGTTATGTTGGGCTTTTTTCAAGAATGAATTTGTTTTTTAATTTTCTCTAATTAAGGAAAATTTTTACTTTTTTATGCATCGTTATATAACTTAATGGTTTAACTAAACTTGGGGGGTTTGCAAAATTGTGCTTAACAGAGTTGGCTTATGGAATCAGAGATTTAATGATCTAGACTTTATAATTGATTGGCTAAACTTGAGTTGATTGAAATTCTTCCTTGACGAATCAAAAAAATGCATCAGCCTTGATATGGATTAATTAACTGGCGGCTAATAATCAGTTTGGAAACTACGGGAATCCCAACAATCACAAGGTATAATCTTGAACTTCTTGATTTGTTTATTTTGGTAAGTTGTGCTATTGATCGACGGGTTCTCATAAAAATATGTTCTTGATAATTTAAGTTCAGTGCTTAGGGCTTTAATCTGTAAAATTCCCATTTTGAGTCTAGTTGATTATCACGTGTCTCTGCTAATATCAATGGCTTCCAGATATGTGTTTTTGTGGTGTCAATTTGTGTGCATAATTGTCTCTCTTAGTCATTGGGGAAGAATTTGTTTGTTGAATTTCAAATTGGTGGGTGCTTGAGTCTGAGAACCTGGGATTCTGATTGCTCGACGTGTTGGAATTGGATCTGTTATACCATTTTGTTGGTTTTGAGCTGGTAACACTAAGGTTGCAATTGGTCCACCGTCAGTGTAATTATGAACTAATACAATTTTGATACAAATGTCTCAATTGCAATGCACTTACGGGGTGTGTAGGTATACTCAAGGACTCTTTTTTAATTTTTTTTAAATTTTAATTTTTAAAGTATTTAATACTTAATTTTTTCATATTCTAAATATCAATCGTGTAAGTTTTTGAAATTTTTTGAAATATCATATAAGTTTTAAAAAAAAAATCAATCGTGTAAGTTTTAATGTATAAGAATTTGACATAGATAATTTAATTTCAAAAAAAAATAAAAATCCCTTTTTTAAATCATTGATAACCAAATGTTGTTTTTAGTGTAAAATTCTATTCAATGTAGGAAGCTTAATTTAAAATTTAATATTTTTATCTTTAGTTGTTGAATATTTGATACTTAAAAAAATGTCAAATTGATTAATCTATCTTATTGAGTTATTTAAAGATGCAAATATTTAAAAAGAATTTATTTTTTTAATTCTATTTTTATTTTATTAATTCTATTTTTTAGGCACAATAATTTTTTTTAAAACTAAAATAATATAAAAATCAAAAAGTTCCTGACCACACATGGTCAAAGAACCCAAGGTTCAGAAACACAAGGGTTCCTGACCATGGGTTTCCGATCACTCACGGTCGAGAACCCAAGGTTCCCCAACCTCGAATCAGGGTTGCCCCCAGTTGATGGCCACAGATATAGCGGTTAGTGGCAACTATTATGTATTGTTTGATATTTAATTTTTAATTTAATTTGTTAAGATTGTAGAACACTTATTGATTTCCTTAATTATATAGATTTAGTAATTTTTTTCTTTCTATTATAAAACGTTAACAAATATACAATAACTTTAATTTTTATTTTTTGTTTAGTGTTTACAAATTTTTTTACTTGCTCTTATATTTTGATTTGCAATATTAATAAATAAATATTATAAATCTTATACAAACAAAATTATTACAACATAATACGTAAAAATTATAACTATATTTTAATCTTAATAATATTTACACCGTGCCTTTAGACATAGGTATATTAAGATTAAAATACCCGTGTCTAAAGACACGGTGTAAATAATATTAAGATTAAAATACAATTATAATTTATATGTATTTTGCACAGCTATTATAATTTACAGTCTTCAGATACGTGATATAAGCGAGTTTAGGCTTTTAGTTTAGTACGTGTCCGAGTTCAGTGTTTGATTATTTCACATTCAAATTCAATATTCGATTTTTTTTAATTGCACTGTGCCTTCAGGCACGGGTTATCTCTAGTGCTATTATAAGGAGGGTAGGTAGTTAGCAACATGGGGCGCCCAAGCATGCCAGTATGCCTAAGTGTGTCGGCAACCGTGGTGGTTGGCCCTCCCTTGTCAAAGTCGAATGCCCCCAGCCCCCATCCGTCTTCGGCCGTCGCTGGCCACCTGCCTCCGGTGACCCCCCAACCAAGTGCCCGATCATAAATTTAAAGGGCTCTTCCATGCCAAGTAGTCACTTTGTGTGTTGCCATCGTTCACGTGTTGCCGATGGTAGTGGGTGTTTCTCGGAACAATTGATGCCACAATGCTTGATGGCAGTGCGACGCCATGGGGCAACAAGCTGACAGGTCTGATCCTGAAATGGCATGCTATGCCAATGGTGTCACCACCACCATTAGCTAATAATGTGGGCTATCGAATGAAACAACCTCGTTACCTAGCGCATGACGTGGCTGGAGGTTCGTAGGGCTTTGCTTGAGAGTGTGCCTTTGCATGGCAGATCATATCACGATGCCGCAAGACCACGCGAAGCAGAATGAATGATGTTGTGATGCGTTAGGCCCCGCGTGGGCGTGCTCGATCTTTGGCCCGTCGTATCATGATGTTGGAAGGGATGCCACATAACGTGCCAAAGGCTGCCATCTGTTGCTTATGACCATGTATAGGTTGATTGGACGGCGTCGTGATTCATTGGGCCTTATTAAGGCATACCCTATGACTGTTGGGATAATGCTTTGGTTGGCTTTTCAATATCGGTGGCTCACGTGATGCATGTGTCATGGAGCCATGTGGTTTCCTTTTGATCTCTTTGTTGGTTTCCATCTCCAGATATTTTCTTTCCACGCCAAGCGGTGCTTGCTCGGCCTTGCCAGGTGTGTTGCGCTTTCTTCGGGCTTAGTTCTTGACTAGGCTGTGATGTGTCGGTAGAGTTGTTGCAAAGCGAACGTGATAGCGTGTGAGTGGTGCTTGGGTTGTGAGGGTCGATCATATCCTTGCTAGTGTAGCAATGATCGCCTGTCCACCCCACTTCAGATGTTGCCTTGAGTGCGCTTCTTGCTTGGGGCACCTGGTGGGTTCCTGTGTGGCATACCTAAAACGAGGGAATTGATTTGAAAAACGTGCCTTGTTTTGTTGATGGGCCATGCTCACGGCTCGGGGTGAACCTTGAAGTGCCACCCGTGCCCCACGTTCGCCTTGCCTGGTCTTGTCATGAGCGCAGCTCACAAATGACCACTCGTTTTTCGAGATGCTAAACACGAAGGGGGTGGTGGGTCATTAACCTTGGTCTACCCACCAACTGATAGATGCGATCAACTGCTGTGCCCATCCTGATCCCCGACTACTGAGTCGGTGGGGTCATGCGGTGCCGGTGTTGTACAAGAATGCTACCTGGTTGATCCTGCCAGTAGTCATATGCTTGTCTCAAAGATTAAGGCATGCATGTGTAAGTATGAACTAATTTAGACTATGAAACTACGAATGACTCATTAAATCTGTTATAGTTTGTTTAATGGTACCTTCTATTGGGATAACTGTAGTAATTCTAAAGCTAATATGTGCAACAAACCCCGACTTCTAGGAAGGACACATTTATTAGATAAAATGTCGATGTGGGCTATGCCCGATACTCCGATGATTCATGATAACTCGACGGATCGCACGACCTTCGTGCTGGTGACACATCGTTCAAATTTCTACCCTATCAACTTTCTATGGTGGTGACGGGTGACGAAGAATTAGGGTTCGATTCTAGAGAGGAGCCTGAGAAACGGCTACCACATCCAAGGAAGGCAGCATGCGCTCAAATTACGCAATCCTGACACAGGGAGGCAATAAATAACAATATCGGGCTCATTGAGTCTAGTAATTGGAATGAGTACAATCTAAATCCTTTAATGAGGATCCATTAGAGGGCAAGTCTAGTGCCAGCAGCCGGGGTAATTCTAGTTCCAATAGCCTATATTTAAGTTGTTGCAGTTAAAAAGCTCATAGTTGGATTTTGGGTTGGGTCGACCAGTCTGCCTCAGGTGTGCATCGGTTATCTCGTCCCTTCTGTCGGCAATGCACTCCTAACCTTAACTGGCTAGGTCATGCCTCCGGCGCTGTTACTTTGAAGAAATTAGAGTTAGGGTTGGGAATGGTTTAGTTTGGTTTCGATTTTTGCCAAAACCATAACCAAACCAAACTTAAATTACTAAAACCAAAACCAAAGCATTACCCATTGATTTTAAAAATTAAAAACCATAACCAAACCATTTGATTTTGGTTTTAACAATGGTTTTTTTAGTTTGATCCATACCAACAAACAAAGACAAACTCTTGCAAATATCATTCATAAAAATTTTTGATAACTCCACAACAAACATAGAAAACTCTAATAAATTTACGTTCTTCTTGCATAAAGTTACAAATTAACTTCAAACTTCTTAGATATAATTATTTGATTGATAAAAATAAAATAATTTAAGATTAGGTTTTATTTTTATTTGTTAATTACTTTATAAATATTAAATATTTTATATATTTGTAATGCATTAGTTAAAATACTTGTAAAAAAATGCATTAGTCAATATATATATATTATGTGTCTATATAATATATTAAATAAATATATATATATATATTATATATATGTATATTCAATTCAGTTTGGTTTGATTCGGTTACCCACACATTCGATTGGGTTTTGATTCTGATTTTGGTTTGGATTTAGTGAAAACCATAACCAAACCATACCCATTAAAATAGTGTTCGATTTTTTCCCAAACCAAACCATTACCCAGTCAAATGATTTTTAACCGCATTGATCGGTTCAGTTCCCCACGGTTTCGCTTGCAATTGTCATCCCTAATTAGAGTGCTCAAAGCAAGCCAAAGCTCTAGATACATTAGCATGGGATAACATCATGGGATTTCGATCCTATTCTGTTGGCCTTCGAGATTGGAGTAATGATTAACAGGGATAGTCGGGGGCATTCATATTTCATAGTTAGAGGTGAAATTCTTGGATTTATGAAAGACGAACAACTGCGAAAGCATTTGTCAAGGATGTTTTCATTAATCAAGAATGAAAGTTAGGGGCTCAATGACGATCAGATACTGTCCTAATCTCAAGCATAAACGACACTGACCAAGGATTAATGGATGTTACTATTAGGACTCCACTAGAACCTTATGAGAAATCAAAGTTATAATACCCAAAAAATTTATATATAAAGTATATTTTGAATTTTTAGGTCAAAATCGCAGTATTTCGTAACTTGGGGTCAAAGTACAATTTACAAATTTTGGCTAAATCAAGGAAAGAATAAGTGACGAAGACATAACTTGGGGATTGAGGCATGGAAGGTAAGTTAAGAAGTCATGGATTCAAGAGATTCGAGAAATACGACCCAAGTATGCAATCTTTACTCACCCAAGCCTAAGTGTAAAATTTGCATTCTTTCAGAGGGAGGTTTGAAAGATGATTTTTCAGGAAATTTGGGGATGAAATGAAGAGTTCATAACTCATAAGTTATGGTGGAATAAGTGGGACGTTCAGGGGTATGAGGGAAAGGTCCAAACTGTGTTTAGAAATTAATTTGGCAGCTGAAGTGTAAATAACAAAAGTCAGGTGTGAAACCTGCAAAAATCTAGCCAGCCACCTATGGCCGCTAACTAGCCACCTATGGTGGTCAGGAAGGTCGCCCATAGGGTTCAGAGGATGCCCCAGGTCATGTGGTTCGACCTGTGGTGGCCATTGGCTAAAATTGGCCACGTCTTGGCCGAATTTAATGCCAGAAGTGACTGAAAAATTTGACCGACAAACGTGGCTTTTTCTCAACATTTAGGGCTACTTGAACCATTTAGCGTTGGGATTTTGCCTATAAATAGAGGGTTTAGAGCCGAGGATTTTTTCAAACTTTTGCTTCGAATTCATGTTGTTTTAGAGAGAATTGAGTGTTCTTATTAAGGGGCTTTTGTTCCTTGTGATTTATACAGTTTTACTGGAGATTATGGTACGATTTCGTGTGGGTTTTAGCTGGTTTCAGGGGCTTCACCAAAAAATCAGGGTCGTTGGAATCGAGACCTGTAACTAGCCTTTTGGGGTTCTTCCAGTAGGGTTTTCAGGCATCTAAGGCATCCATATGACCGACTTGAGAAGCTCTTCAAGGTGGTGGGGTTAGATCGGCCATCAAAGCTGTTGCTGACGACTGGCATTGTAAAAGACGACTGGAGAAGACAAGGCGTGTGTGTCGACGCACAGACTCCACTCGCAGGCCACTCTCTTGGCGTGTGAGGGCGCATGAGGTACAGAAAAATTCTGAAATTATTTTTATAATTTTTAAAAAATTATTTTAGGAATATTTGAAGAAAATAGGTGTTGGTTATTTATTATGTAATTTTGAAGAAATAAGGGTTTAAGGAAATAGAGAAAAATAAGAAAAAATTGGGAAAGATATAGAAATATTGATTTCCTTGTATACAACGTTGGTTAGGAAGCGATTTGGCCGTTAGGCTCAAGGTTTGCACGACGTTCAGAGTCAGCATGTATTTTGAGATTTCAGCATAAATTGTGTTAAGCTGGGTGGTCTGATTTCAGTACTTAATTTGATTTCATAAATAGTTTTTGGCATATGATTGGTTAGTTTAAGTGAACGGTTCTACCCTCTAGAACTTAGCTTGATCCTTATGAATGTTTTTTCAAATTGCTTTAATTTATTAGTATATTATAATATTGAATTTATTGCATGTCGCATCAACTAGATATGGTTTGTAAAAATACATAGCGTGTAAGTATTTCATGACATTACTATTTTTGAAATCACGTCGTCATTATGATGTTTGGTGGGACGAGACGAGGTCATCCTGAGAATGGGGCAAGGTTAATCTTGATCGCACTGGTGATGATAAGTGCACCTAGAGATTAAGAATGTCGCGACAAGGTCAATCCCAATCGTATGGTGTAAGATGAATATTTTTCATGAGATCTTGAGTATGTCAGGGAGATTTCTCAGCGTTGACATATTGTGTCATTTGAACATGACATGCTCATGAACATACATTATTCTGTAACTGTTTTGTGCCATCACTTAGATGTTTTAACATCTAACCTGGGTTATGCCCCTAGATCATTATGATATTTTTCTCTTATAAGAAGTGTTTTGATAATGACAAATTATATGTCAAGAATTCGAACTTAAAGTGCTTGCTTCCAAATGTCTCAAAAATCAATTCAATGATTTCATATGGTATACATATTCTTAGAGCATTTGTTATATTTCAAAATCTCAAAGAAGTATTATCAAGTCTTAAGTATCAAAGAGTTTCAAGAGAGCATCAATTATGACTTTCAAAGAAAGCATTTAAACATGTTTTAGGAGATCGGAAAAACAAAACATTATCTTTCAAATTATTCTCCAAACATGAGAAATCATACTTCAAGTGTTACCAAAGAATCATAAGTCTTTAAAAAGAACCAAGATTAAAAGAGATATCTTCAAAAGCTAGCATTTTCGAAAGTTGTGGACTAAGTTCATATTTTTTGCTTAGATCTGTTGATAGAAAGGCTTGCATCCGTTGACTACCAATGATAAAAAAATTGCATCTATAAACAAAAATCTTTGCTTCTGTCAACTAACAGTGAGCCATCTTGCATAATTTTTTTCGAATCTCATTTTGTCGATTAAGATATAGATTTTGTCGACTATTAGTGTGTGTACATCTATATGATTCTCTATTGGCCTTAATTTGTCGACTAAGCTATTAGTTTTTGTCAACTAACATAATTTAGTTTTCAAGTCTATCGACAGAAAGTTCAACCTGTCAACTATGTTCTATTTCACATTATAAGCTTGTCGGCTAACCATTTTTGTCTATCGACAGTTTGTTTCTCTGAAACAAATAATGGCTAGTTTTGTTCACATTTAATGCTAGCCCAACTACCACCAACGACTTTATTTTTGTCTTTAAGCATCATCATCTATAAATAGGAGATTGAATGAGCATTTAAGGCTGCTGAAGAACATTTATTTTCTACACCTACCGAGCATTCAAGATCATAGCGCTTTAAATTTTTTGTTCTCTCATTTTCTATTGTATCGAGGCTCTATTCTTCATTTGTTTAATCTTTTTTTTTAGCCTTGTAGTTACTTTGAGAGAACGTGTAACTAAGAGCTTAAGTTCTTAGAGTTTCAATTTATTCATCGTTGTATTTTATCTTCCAAGTTTGTAAGCTTGAGGGCCTATCCGAGTGATAGGAGGTTGTATTTCTTCCTAGTCTTAGACTAGAGGACCTACTTGATTAAGTAGGGAGTGATATATAGATTGGTTTGCAAAATCCTTAATGAGAAGCTAAGATAGTGGATTAGGCTTGAAAAGTCGAACCACTATAAATTGTGATCTCCTATTATTATTTCCTCTTTTCATTTCTTCTAGCATTGCATTTTGATATTCACTTAAATTTCATTCATATCGTTTTCAATCAAGATTTTTTTGCAAACAAGAGTTAGATTTTTAAATAACCCAATTCACCCCCCCTCTTGGGTGTTAGTGCCATTGTTACGTTTGTATCACATTCAAAGGTTCCAGTCAGGGATTGCAGCAGGGGAGAGGACGTGGCCAATTGAGGGCCGACGATGTTCAAACATGATAGTTGTTATTTCATTTCCAAGTTTATGTAACCCTTATTTTGATGAGGAGACGCTATATATGAAGATTGTGGTATTTTATAATATTTGTAATGTTATTTCCATTGCGTAATATTTTACATTGCTTAGCTTAAGTCAATTGACCTTGTTAGTTAAACGGGTAAGACTGGGGTTCTTCTGGGATTTGTGAGCATGTGAAGATTGTTCTTTAGAAACACCGCGTGTGTCAAGCTGTGTATGGAAAAAAACCCCCCGATAATCTCGTATAGTGGCATGCCCGACGAGGCATGGTGTTATAAAAGTTTTTGGATTCCGGGGGGAGTATGGTCCCAAGGCTGAAACTTAAAGGAATTGACGGAAGGGCACCACCAGGAGTGGAGCTTGCGGCTTAATTTAACTCAACACGGGGAAACTTACCAGGTCCAGACATAGTAAGAATTGACAGATTGAGAGCTCTTTCTTTCTTTTCTTTTTTTTTTTATCAAAAAAGGTAAAAATGTGTATTGATAAAAAATGAACTATACAAATACTCTAAGCATACCCAGGCAAAGCCAAAAGGCAACTACACTTGCCGCAAGGCCAATCTCTCAAACTAGGCTAAAACATAAGGATACAAGGAAAAAAGAACTATGTATACTTGTGTTTTAACCTTACTAACAATAAGATCAATAGAGGGAGATTGGCCCTCAAAAACATGTCGATTCATGGCAGACCGAATGAAATACACAGTGCTTGCAAGCCCAAGCTTTTTAGCCTTGCACTACTAAGACGTTCCTCTTAATTCTCTCTTACTCCATTTTAAAGCACTGGCCAGCATTGACAACCTTCTTGTAATGCCAAGCCACGATCTGATATGATCCCAAACAACTTAGCTGAATTGGCATTGGAAAAATAAGTGCTAGTGCGAGTCCTCATCAGTCCCACATAGGCCACAATTACACGTAATATCAATGAAATAAATTTTGTCCCTCGTAAGGAGTTTTCCTTGAGCACACAACCACAATATAAAGGCTTGCTTTGGAGTAATGAAGGAATTCCAAACAGTAGTGGCCCATACCTTCTTCATACCTTTCAGCCTAAAGAAGTCATATGCCTTGGTAGTGCTGAAATCTGTCTCATTGTCCCATGAAGAAAGCACACTAATCGCTGCTTCCTTTGAACCTTGCGAGGTACATAAAATGTCTCTAATAACCAGGATCCTCTTAAGGATTGGGGAATCATCCTTCTTAGCTTGCCTCTTTCAAATTGATTCCGACCGCAAATAGAAATGGTGAATCCATAAGATCCTGAGAGACTCCTTCTTGCAATGAATGGTCCACAAAAGTTTAGAAATAAGGACATTGTTCCACCCTTTTAGATCTTTGAACCCCAGACTGCCTTCCATTTAGGACAAACAAATATTTTTCCAAGAAATAAAGGACTGCTTTGAGCTCTAAAGGAATTGCCTGCATAAACAATAAATGTTGTCAATAACAGCCTCTGGAAGAGGCAGCACCGATAGCAAGTAACACTCAATGCCCTGCAACACAGCCCAAATTAATTCAACTTTGCCTACATAAGATAAGGTGGCCGAGCTCCAAGATTTTATAGAAGCAACTAATTTATCTGTGAGGGCTGAATAATGGATTATTTTCAACTTCTCAGCTACAAGCGAAATGCCGAGGTATCAAATTGGCATTTGTCCTGAAGGAAATGATGTGAGCCCATGAATGATATCCAAATCCTGAATAGATATGCTAGCAGAAAACATCACTGACTTGGATATATTAACAGTGAGGCTCGAACCAACACCAAAATTGGCTAAACAATCTATAACAATATGAACTGAGGGGATATCCCCTTTGGAAAAAATCATGAGATCATCAGAAAAAGAAAGATGTGAGATCTTCAAACTCGAACACTTTGGATGGAAATTATACTCCGATTCAGATGTGGCAATCCTCAAGGCCCTTGAAAAATATTCCAAGCATAACACAAAGAGAAAAAGAGATTGAGGGTCACCTTGACGCAACCCTCTTTTCCCTTTGAAAAAATCCCAAAGCCCACCATTAAGCACAATTGAATAAGATGGGGTGGATACACATTGCATAATCCAACGAATAAAGGTGCCAAGAAATCCCAATCCAATAAGCACTTCCTCAAGAAAGCTCCACGATATAGAATCAAAAGCCTTCTTCAAGTCAACTTTGGCAAGCCATCTGGGAGGTACTCTCTTCCTGTTATAACCTCTCAATAATTCTTGGGCTAGCTGGATGTTATCCATAATACTCTTGCCCTTAACAAACATAGATTATGCGGGGTCAATGATGGATGGAAGGACCGGGGCCAAACGAGCTGCAAAAATCTTAGAAATCACTTTATACATAACATTGCAACAGGCAATAGGCCTAAAATCTTGCACTGAAAAAGAATGAGAAGCCTTCGGGATTCAAGTGAGGGAGGTGTGATTCTTCTGCTTCAAGATAGAATTCAATGGAAAAACTCCTCCATAGCCTTACATAAGAGATCACCCACTGCAGGCCACACATTCTGAAAGAATCCTGCCGAGAACCCATCTGGACCTGGAGCTTTGTCCACCCTGATATCAAAAAGTGCCTCCTTTATTTCTTGCCTCGAGATGGCCCTCACCAAATGCTGGTTCTACTCATCAGAAATCTGCACACCTAATTGCATCACCGAATGATCAATAGCCTGTGAGGGAGAATCTGACCCCAAAAGACCCTAATAAAAATTAAGGAACTCGTCTGCCACTTCCTATAGCGAAACAATTTGGTTACCATCAGCTTTAGTAATGGCATCAATGTAATTCCTCTTGCATTCCTTTTGGCAAGGTCATGAAAGAATTTAGAGCATGTGTCACTCTTAATAATGTAAGAGGACTTGGCCAGTTGGGAAAAATACATCTTTTAGCTTCCACTAAACGCCTAGCTTCCTTTTTTAACTTGATAACATTCTGTTGGAGCAAAACATTAGTTGGGTTATCATGAAGCTTAACCAGGGCTAATGACAAATCTAACTCGGCCCTTTTAGCCCTCTCTGAAATATCCGAATAACACTGCTTGTTAAGACTCTTCAGGCGACCCTTAAGCGCTTTCAAATTTCTGCATAGGCTATATTGCTTCATGCCTCTGAAAATAGGGTCCCAGACCTCCCCAACCAAACTTAAGAAGCTATCATGTTGTGCCCAAATATTCAAAAATCGAAAAGGCTTACTAAAAAGATGTTGAAAAGAATCCATGGAAACCACCATCTGAGAATGATCAGAGAGGCAACCAGATGGAAGGAAATTAGCAAACCCATGAGGATCCCTAATAAGCCACTCAAAATTAACGAGAACACGATCTATTTTACTCCACACTGAATTATTGGTCCTAGTATAGAAGCACCCAACAGATTGTAAATCTGATAGACCCAGATCTTGGCAACATTCAACAAACTCACAATACTCATAAGGGGAAACATCAGGCCCATTACAATGATTGCCATTCCTAAGCACACAATTAAAGTCCCCTAGCAGCATTCTTGGGCTCAGCCAATGAACAGAAGCCTCCCTGAGGGATTGCCAAAGAGGCCTACGCCCTACAATGGAATTGAACCCACAGATAAAGGAAAGTTGGAAATAAGTCATGGAAGACTTACATAAAATCGAGTAGTGAATGACTTAAGGCATGCATTCAAGAACATCTAGACACACTTTTGAGGGATTCCATAGGATAAAAATCCTACTAGCCGAGTGTAGGTGAAAGTTGTTAACTTCCTACCAATCCCAAAACTTGGTGCGCATAATCCATCTGAGCTTATCTGAATTAATCTTGGTTTCCAGAATACCGAGCACATCAATGGAGTGCTTCTGAATGAGGTGCTTGACCCTATTATGCTTTAGGGGTAACGAAAAGACCCCAATATTCCAACAAACATTAATTATGATGATAACCGAAGGGCACTACCCTTTCTATTATCCTTGTTCTTAGAGTTGGACCCATTCTCTGAATTAGCTGCTTTCAATTTGACCTGTTTCTTTGGCTTCACAATAACCTCATCCTTACTTTGGTCATTGACCTTACGAATCTGTCTCGAGGACTTCTTCTTCTTCTAGCACATGACCTGAAAGGGAACTTCTGATGGAGTCTGCTCTTGCTCTATATCTTCTGCATTCGGACAACATATCAGCTCTTCCCTCTACTCGTCTGAATGAGTAATTGATATATCTGGATGAGCATTCGGGTGGGCTTCTGTAGGATCCAGATACATGACTGAGGGCTCAAAACCTAAGGCCGTGGTATCTAAACAAGCTAGGGGATATCCAGATTTCTTCTCTTCCTGAACATGACTCAAGGCCTTAGCATTCGAATGAATTGCTTGACATCCTGATCATGGCCCGAGGCCACGACATCCGAATGAGCTACTGGGCATCTGGATGGCAACTCTTGTTGTAAAATAACCAAGCTAACGTTTAGATTATTCTGCCTTTCTAGAATCAAAGATTCAATTGAAATATCTTGGGCGACTGCCTTGCAAGTCTCAGAAGAGTGGCCAAGAACATTACACCCAAAACAAAATTTTGGCTCATACTCATAAATAACCTATTGTTCTCTTATTTTCCCTTAAGGGAGCTTAAAGCGAACCTCTCTAATTAATTAACGAGATTCATCAATTTTAATCAACACTCTGGCATATGACATTTTACCCCTTGAGGCAGTCACATTATCTATGGAAATAGGCTTACCAATCTTTGAGCAGATAATATTTAAAGTTGCTTTAACCCAACAGTTTAGAGGCAAATCTGGCAAGTTGACCCAAACTGGAATCTGGCTAACATTTTGAGCATCAAACTCAAAGGACTCCGACATGACTTTTAACAACAAGGTCTGCCATAAACAAAATATGGGCCACTTGCTAACACTTTGTCCCTAGCAGCCTCACTATCAAACTTGAAAATCGGCCCAGAGGAATGCACAAAGTATTTATACAACACATTCCAGGAATCACATGATTTTAATAAGGCTGACTTACCTACAAATCGACCTGCAAAATACCTTACTAGGAAATAACCCCATGCTGATTCAATATCCACAACGTGCTACTTGGTTAACTCAGGAAGGTCTCCAGAAGATCCTCTAGAAATTGAAGAGTTAGCCCCTTTGGTTGGTTTCGGTTATCCTTGAAGAGTCTGACTTAGCCTCATCCTCTTGCTGATGGGTCTCTTTAGAAGAACCTTTAGAAACTGTATCCTTGTCCCCCAAGGTTCGAGAAACAGTCAGAGAAGCAATGCCTTTAACATTAGAAGCCTAAAGCGAAGCATTTGATGTCCCAACAGAGAAGGGAGATTTAGAGACCCCTTTTTGTAATTGTGGAATATCAGTTCTTCAACCAATCATGTTAGATTACATGCCCTGGTGGTCTTCTTCAGGACAGGATGAGCTCAGCCACACCCTGGCTGGCGATTTGATGCTAGTATGGCCGATAACTTGCTACAAGTTTTCTAAAATTGCATTTTTGCCCAACTTCTTCTTTCTTTTTACTCTGATGTAAGTGTATCTAAATTTATTAGGAGGGCAATCAGGGGAGAAGTCTGTTTTCCTCCAGAATTAATTAGGCAAAATTTGGATACATAAGTTATTAAAAAAAATGCAACATGCTTAATTTGTATAGTAATGAAAAAATTGCTTTGCTAGCATGCCATGGATATTGATGAACGGACATACACGGACACATCATCAACCGAAAATGATAAGCAACATTTAGTTCAGCAATATTTAGGAACTCAAACTTTTAATTATTGAGGCATTAAAATTTTAAATTTTGTTTTATGGTTAAATTTTGTCAATTTTTATAATTCATTCAACATCGTCATAGACTAATGTGAAACATCACCTTGGCTCTCTCTCTCTCTCTCTCTCTCTCTCTCTTTCTCCCCCCGCCCCACACCACTACTAGACCTTAGAAGAGTCTTAGTTTTTTTTAAGGGCCCATTTGGTTAAACTTATTTTTTTGTAGCTTATAAGTTGGTTAACTTATAAGTGGTATAAAGCTTTTAAGATGTCTAACGTATAAGTTAACAACATGTTTAGATAGATGTACTTATAAGCTATCAGTTAAAAATTATGTATTTAGATTGAAAGAGTTAATAAGCTAACATAACTTGATAAAAAGACGAAAATAGACATGTTAAAAAATATAAATAAAAGAAATAAAAATACTTATTTTACTAAAATTAAATTATAAATTAATGTTTAGTGATAAAATTTTATCTAATAAATTATATATAATTATTAAAAATTATTAATACAATATATATTTGTTAAATATATACCTTAAATATATATATATATACATATACATGCAGACCCATATATACATGGGTCTTCATAGTGCGGACGGAGGAGAAATTGGCCGATGGTAGAGTAAGAAGTCGATAGTGCAAGCGATGACGAAAGAATTGGCAACGAAAGATGCAACCAACAGAAAAGGAGGAAACGACCAATGGCGAATGCAGACAACAACCAAGTAGGTTGGAGGTGACGGTGACAGCGACGACAATAGTGACAGACGAGCTAGAGGCGACAGACGATCAAAGTTGCAGCGGCGGCAACGACGAGCAGAGTTAGATGGTTACGCGGAGATTAGGGTTGAAGGTGAGAAAGAAAATGGGTATAGTTGTAAATAACTTAAATTTACGAGGGCTAGTTTGTCATTTCGCAAAAAACTCAAATAAGTTGCCAATAGTTTATTTGGAAAAGCTGGGGTACCAGATTTTTTAGGGCACTGTGTGACGAGCTTGTAAGCTATTAAGCTTATAAGCTCTTAAGTGTTGTCAAACACTTATACAAGAAAAGCTACCTAGCTTATAAGCTATTAGTGTAGCTTATAAGCTCTTCAAACACAAAGCCAAACAGGCCCTAAGAGTTTCTGATTTTTTCTAGGATGCCTGAAAAAGGCATGGGCGCTATGCATTCACAGTTGTCCCAGCTTAATCCGATGATTCATTGGTTGTTTGAGGTGCTGACATCATTTTTCTTTCTTAGGTGGTTGATTGATTGTTTTGGGTGGGGGGTTGGGTATTGATGGGTTGAGTTTGGGAAAATTTGGTGGTTGAGATCAATAACAGGGATCAAACCTAAGAAAAATCGATGTAGCATATTTTGCCTCTTCACCCTAATTCACACTTTCTATAAAGAATCTAATCCAAGTTTGAATCACACCCACCACAATCACCCAACAAACTTTTTTCTGGGTTAAACAAGAAAGTCCAAAAGTATGAATTTTAGTCGAGAACATTATTTATATTGGATCTCAGTCCTAGATCAAAGTCCCAAGGATTGGCCGTGGTGGAATCTAGCTATCAACATGGAAAATCCACTAGTTCATTTTTATTGGAGCATCACATATTTATTTATTTAGTTTCCTAAACTCGAGTTTAGTAATTATCTCATCAACTATTCAATTTTTTTAATTATTCTCAATATTCAATTTCCGAGGTGTATATTTGTCTCCTTGTAAATCCCATAAATTAGAGATCTTTAGTATTGTATATGAATCTCTTATGGTCAAAAGAACACATAAAAGAAGAATTTATTTCTAAATATCAAATTGTTTACATGGTTTCAGAGCATTGAGAGCAAAGAAAGTTGTAGCTCCTCAAAACCCTTCAATTGAATCATGTCTTCATGTGAATCATAAGACATCTCTACTTTACGAACCAGCCCCAAGCCTATGAAGACATCTAACCATATCAAGATAGTCGATGAATTTTCACATTATTTTCTCACCATTTGAGTTAGTTCATATATAGATATTTAGGGGTAGTGTTGCAAACGTGCCAAGTCGAGCTTCCATTAGCTCGGCTCAACTCGACAAAGTTCAAGTCGAGCTCGAGCTCGGGTTAAACTTGGAAGCCATGCACGAGCTCAAGCTGAGCCCAAGTCGAGGCTTGCCTCAAGCTCAGGTTTGAGGCTCGAGTTTAAATTTATCAAATTTTTATTTTAAAAAACCTAACAAATTGATGTACAATAAAAATATCAACAAATATCAACTTGATAATCAACAAATATACGTAATTTTATTAACACATACACATTTTATTTTTAAGTTACAAAAAAAATATTTTTATCAACACATTCTATTAATGATAAATTGATATGATTATAATAACGATGTAAAATTTGATAATTTTATATTAAATAATATTTTTATAAAATTATGAATAATTTTATTAATGTATTTGTTGTGGACAAAATACAACAATTGAGATTTATAATGTGGGATGGGTAGATGGAGATGAAACTTGGTATTTATAATCGATTGAGTGACAAGAAACAATACTCGGAAACTTTATGTTGAAACAATGTTCAGAAATCACGTCCTGAAACTAGGTCTTGAAACAATGCCCGGAAACCACATTCTGAAACAATGCTCGAAGACCACATCTTGAAACAATGTCCGAAAATAGTGTCCTAAAACCGCATCTTGAAACAGTGTCCTAAAACATTGTTCTGAGTCCACGTCCTAAAACCTCCTCCTGAAACAGTCCTAAAATAGTATCTTGAAATGACGTCTTGAAACTTTGTCCTAAAACCACGTCTTGAAACAATATCCGGAAACCACTTCCCAAAACAATGCCTCAAAAGTTGTAGCCAAGCCTAGAACGTTTGAGGCCAACATGAAGTGTTTGAGGCCAAGCCTAGAATGTTTGAGGAAAACATAATTTTGGCAACAAAGTTTGCTTCCAAGTGTATGAGGTTTGCAATAAACATAATTTCAGCAATAGAGTCTACAACCAGGGTATGTAGTTTGTAGCAAACATGTTTTCCGGCCAAAGAGTTTGTAGCCAAGGTCCTCATGTTTGCAGCCAACGTGGGCCAAGGATCGTCTCACCCCTTCGGCATTTGACACGTGTCCATCACTCGCTTTGTAAATCATGCCCTATAAAGATCTAGCTCAAAGACTTAGAAAAGGACTTTTGATTATTCCACTTTTGGTAAACTCTAACACTTATTGCGAATCAAAGAACTTTTTCTTTTCAGATTGGAGTACTAACTTGATCATCAAAGGATCTTTGTTGACAAACCATCCCCACAGACCTTCTAACTTCTCTTTGTTGAGGTTTTTTTAGGGAAATAGAGTGTTTTCAGCAATCCAAAAGTTTCAAGACATCGTTTCAAGGCATTATTTTAGGATATGGTTTTCGACCATTGTTTCAGGACATGGTTTCTAGGCATTGTCTACACATACTGAACCTCCGGTATATTCACGAGTTGTTAAGATCACCAAGTGAAAAGATGCTATGGCAACTGAAATTGTATCCCTTGAAGCCAACCAAAGTTGGATGCTTGAGGATCTACCTCTTAGCAAGAAACCCATTGGGTGCAAATGGGTTTGTAAGATTAAACTGCAAGATAATTAGAGCATTGAATGCTGTAAGACTCAGTTAGTGGCCAAAGGATAACACATAAGTTGAAGGGTTAGATTACACCAAAACTTTTGCTTCCATTGAAAATTAACCATAGTTCATTGTTTATTATTTGTTGCTACAACTAAAAACTAGGAGCTAGACCAGTTGGATGTTAATAATGTTTTTCTACATGGGAATCTTGGTGATGAGGTCTATATGACACCACCTCTATGTTTTCTTTCAGTACTGATGCAAGATTATGTTGTTTAAAGAAATACTTGTATGGCTTGGAACTTGCTTCACTCCAGTGGTTTGATAAATTCTCTCTAGCGCTTATTGATTCTGGTTTTATTCAATCCAAGTCTAATAATTCCTCCTTCACTCAAGTACAAGGTACTTCTTTTATGGCCATTACCATTTACGTTCTGATATGATCATGGCTGGTAATCATGTTGATGTGGGAATTTATTAACACATTTATTAGTCATAATTAAATAGTATTTTTAGTATTTTATATATATTTTATCTAGAATTGTCTAATATTTTGAGTTTTCTTTGTATATAATTAATTTTTAGTATTTCTTGTTATTTTACAGGAATACTATTTGGTGTTTGGGTTAAAAAATAAAAAAAATAATAAAATAAAAAGAAAGAAAAAAATTATAAAGTTAATTTTAAAATTAATACTATAAATTAATAGTATAATTTAAATAAAAAATGTAAATAATAAGTATTATGATATAATTAAAGTTAATATAGATAAGAGTTTATTAAATATTATATTTTATATTATTTATATATATGATATATTACATATTATACTATTTATATTTATATATATATATATTATACAAAGTAACGTGAACATGGGTTTTGTGTGGGCTGTGTGTGATATATATATTTATATTATATTAATATATGAATGAAAGTGGCATGAATGTGTGGGTTAGGGTGGACCTTGTGCATGCATTTAATAGATTTATATATATATATAATAATGTGATGCTTTGTGAACGACCCAGAAGGATTAGGAATTCGGCAGAGGCGCACAGGAAGGGATTTTGGAAGCTGGGCGGCACACGGACTGGGAAGAAGAAATTGGTGGAGCGATGGACAGCAATTGGAAGCCAGACGCATGAATACCTTAGCTATCTTATCTCTCTATTTTAACTTATCCGATTGTTCTTTATTTTGCTACTTTCAATACGTCGTATTCTTCTTACTTTATTTTGTCTTTGTTTTGTAGTTAGTTGATATTATATATAATTCGATTTTTCTAGATAAAGAATAAGATTGCTTCGTTTCGGTACTTGTTTCGACAGTCCTCGTGGGAACGATACTTTACTCATTCACTTTATTACTTGATCGACTGGTGCACTTACCATTGCATTTTAGGCACATCAAGTTTTTGGCGCCGTTACCAGGGATTGTTTGTTAACAATATTGAGATTTGCAATTCTTGCTTTAATCTGGAATCAGTTTCGGTTATTTAATTTTATAGTTTATTTATTCATTCATTTTATTTATTTATTTTTTTTAGGTGGATCTCATGAATGACCCGTGCTAGAAAATCTGAGTTGATAGATTTTGATCCAGAAATTGAAAGAACATTTCATAGATTAATAACCAACAAAGAGAGATTATGGAAGCAGAAGATCAAAATATAGAAGCCCAGAGGTCATTGAGGGATTATGCATCACTTTTTGTTGATGGCATTGCCTCGAGTATTCGTAGGCCGATAGTACAAGCTAACAACTTTGAGATCAAGCCGGCAATCATCCAAATGATGCAAGCCACAGTTCAATTTGGTGGCTCCGTTAATGATGACCCAAATGCACACATCGCCAACTTCTTGGAGATTTGTGATACTTTCAAGCATAATGGAGTCTCTGATGATGCTATACACCTAAGACTGTTCCCATTCTCATTGAGAGACAAGGCGAAAGCATGGTTGAGTTCACTTCCACCAGGTTCTATCACCACATGGGATGTCATGGCCCAGAAGTTTCTAGCTAAGTACTTCCCACCATCAAAAACTGTGAAGATGCGAAATGATATCACTACTTTTGTGCAATATGAGATGGAGACATTGTATGAAGCCTGGGAGCGCTTTAAGGAGTTGTTAAGGAAGTGTCCACAACACCAATTACCCTTGTGGCTTCAGGTACAAACTTTCTATAATGGATTATCTTCTATTAATCGTTCTATGATTGATGCAGCTACAGGAGGTACCATTATGAGGAAGACACCTGATGAAGCTTATGAGTTATTGGATGAAATAACGTCTAATAGTTATCAATGGCAAGCTGACAGGTTACCAATGAGGAGACCGATTGTAGGACATGAAGTGAGCAACATCAGTGCTTTATCCGCTCAGGTGGCTACCCTTAATGCAAAGTTGGACAATTTATGCAACCCATCCATGCCTACCAGGAGCATCACTTGTGACTTATGTGGAGTGGTAGGACATGGTTCAGTAGAGTGCCAAATGGGGAATAATTTTGCAAATGTGCCAGAATCTGCCAACTTTATAGGGAATTTCCATCGTCAGCAACATAATCCATACAACAATGTTTACAATCTAGGATGGCGCAACCACCCTAACCTCTCATGGAGCAATCATAATGCCATAAACCATCAACCACCTTCCGGATTCCAGCCACAACAAGAGAAGAAACCAAGCTTGGAGGAGTTGATGACCAAGTTTGTAAATACTGCTGAGACAAGATTCCGAGGTATGGAAACCAAATTTCAGAACCAGGAGGCATCTATTCGAAACTTGGAGGTACAGGTTGGGCAGATTGCCAAGATGCTTTCTTCTAGGCCCTAAGATTCTCTACCAAGCAACACAGAGACCAATCTAAAAGGGCAAGCCAATGCCATCATGCTAAGGAGTGGAAAGGAGTTGTAGGATCCACCCAAAGCAAGTAAACCTGTGAGCAAGCAAGAAAGGATGATCCAAGGAGAAATGCTTCCACCAAGGGAATTTTATGAGACCAAACTTAAAGAAGCTGAGACAACACAAAGAAGGCCAAACCAGATGGAAGCAAAATGTGAGTATGAGTGGTCACCAAAAATCAAGTTTTCAGATCCTAATGTCAAGCCATATGTGCCACCATTGCCTTTCCCTCAAAGACTCAAGCAGCACCAAAATGAGCAATTCGCCAAGTTCTTAAAGAAGCTGCACATCAATATTCCATTTGTGGATGCTATCACACAAGTCCCTAGCTACGCCAAGTTCTTAAAAGATATTTTAGCCAACAAGAGGAAGCTAGCAGAATTTGAGACAGTCAAGCTGAGTGAAGAGTGCTCTGCCGTTGTGCAAAACAAGTTGCCACAAAAGCTTAAGGATCCAGGGAGTTTTACTATCCCTTGTATTATTGGTGATATTTGTTTTGATAAAGTTTGCTGTGATTTAGGAGCTAGTATTAATCTCATGCCTTTAACTATTTTCAAGAAACTAGGTTTGGGAGAACCAAGGCCAACCACAATCACTTTGCAGCTCGTAGATAGATCGATCAAGCATCCAAAAGGTATTGTGGAAGATGTTTTGGTAAAGGTAGACAAATTTATATTCCCAGTTGATTTCATTGTCTTGGATATGATTGAGGACCTTGAGGTTCCCCTTATTTTAGGGAGGCCATTTCTAGCTACAGGTAAAGCTTTGATAGATGTCCAAGAAGGACAACTTGTGTTGAGGGTCCAAGATGACCAAGTAACGTTTAATGTGTTTCAGGCTCTCAAGCATCCAGTAGAAGACCAAACTTATTATCGACTTGATGTTATTGACTGTGTTGTGCATGATTGCTTCCAAGTTAATAGGTTTGAAGACCCTTTGGAGGGTTGTTTAGTAAAGACGACTACTATAGGTGGAGAGGATGATGCATATGAGGAGATTGTCAAGATGTTGGAAGCAAATTCACCCTCATGCCAAACCTGTACTAAGAAGTATGGACCAAGATATGAGAAGCTAGAGAGGCCATTGATGAAACCGCCCAAGCCATCCATTGAAGAGTCATCTTCACTTGAGCTTAAACCTCTTCCATCTCATTTGAAATATGCATTTTTAGAAGGTTCTTCATCCTTACCTGTGATTATTTCATTCTCTTTGACAGGTGATATGGAGGCAAGGTTGTTGCAAGTGCTTAAGAAGCATAAAAGAGCTTTTGGTTGGACCATATCAGATGTTCAAGGAATAAGCCCTTCCATCTGCACACACAAGATACTTATGGAAGACAACTACAAACCAACCGTGCATCCACAAAGAAGGCTCAACCCGATGATGCAAGACATGGTTAAGAAAAAGGTGATTAAGCTTCTTGATGCAAGTATTATCTATCCCATCTCTGATAGTTCTTGGGTGAGTCTTGTACAGGTAGTACCAAAAAAAGGGTGGCATGACTGTTGTTGCAAATGAAAAGAATGAGTTGATTCCTACTAGGACAGTCACAGGATGGCGAGTGCGCATTGATTACAAGAAGTTGAATGATGCCACTAGGAAAGATCACTATACCCTCCCTTTTATTCATCAAATGTTGGAAAGGTTAGCAGGTAGGGATTACTATTATTTTCTAGATGGTTATTCAGGATACAACCAGATTGTCATTGCCCCTGAGGACTAGGAGAAGACTACATTCACATGCCCTTATGGTACTTTTTCGTTGAGAAGGATGCCATTTGGCTTATGCAATGCACATGCAACTTTTCAACGTTGCATGATGGAAATTTTTCATGACATGGTTGAGGATTTCATGGAAATATTTATGGATGATTTTTCTGTATTTGGCTCTTCCTTTAATGATTGTTTACATAACCTATCTTTGGTTTTACAGCGTTGTGAGGATACTAACCTAGTTTTGAACTGGGAGAAGTGTCATTTCATGGTGCAGGAGGGCATTGTGCTAAGACACAAGGTTTCCCATGAGGGAATTCAAGTGGACTGTGCCAAGGTGAAGGTGATTGCGAAGTTGCCACCACCTACTTCTGTCAAGGCTGTAAGGAGTTTCTTAAGACATGTTAGGTTTTATCAACATTTCATCAAGGATTTTTCCTTTATCTCTCGACTGTTATCTAATTTATTATCCAAAGATGTTCCTTTTAACTTTTCTGATGATTGTTTGTAGGCTTTTCACACCCTAAAGGAGAAGTTGATGACGGCACCTATAATGGTAGCACCAGATTAGACACTTCCATTCGAGCTTATGTGTGATGCTAGTGATAGTGTGGTTGGAGTTGTCTTAGGCCAACGAAAGGACAAGGTGTTTCAAACCATTTATTATGCTAGCAAGACCCTCACAGAAGCACAATAAAATTATGCTACTATAGAAAAAGAACTTCTTGCAGTAATATTTGCAATTGACAAATTCCATTCTTATTTGATTTTGTCCAAAGTTATTGTGTATACAGATCACGCGGCATTAAAGTACCTGTTGGCTAAGAAGGATGCGAAACTGAGACTCATTCGATGGATCTTGCTTCTTCAAGAGTTTGATTTGGAGATTAGAGACAAGAAAGGGACTGAAAACGTTATCGCAGACCACTTGTCACGAATGGAGCATTCAACCATGGCTAAGCCAAACCCATTCCCTATTCAAGAGGAGTTCCCTGATGAACACCTATATGCAGTTAGGAGTTCAGCTTTACCATGGTATGCGGATATTGTAAATTTCTTGGTCAGTAGGGTTATTCCACCTAATCTTTCATATCAACAAAGGAAGAAATTTCTTTCTACAGCTAAGCATTATTTGTGGGAGGAGCCTTACTTATATAAGGTTTGTGTTGACCAGTTAATTCGCAGGTGTGTTCCTGAGAAGGAGGTAAGTCAAATTCTACACCATTGTCATGACAAGGAGGTAGGAGGTCACCTTGGCCCTACCAAAACAGCATTCAAGGTGTTACAATCTGGTTTTTACTGGCCTACTCTTTTCAAGGATGCCCACTCTTATGTTTCTATTTGTGATAGGTGTCAAAGAGTTGGAAATTTTTCTAGGAAGAATGAGATGCCATTGAATAATATCTTAGTTTGTGAGTTGTTTGATGTTTGGGGTATTGACTTCATGGGCCATTTTCCTAAATCTTGTCAAAATCAATATATTCTTGTTGCGGTGGATTATGTGTCCAAATGGGTGGAGGCTATAGCTTGCCCTACTAATGATGCCAAGGTGGTAGTCAAGTTCTTAAATAAACACATTTTTACACGTTTTGGCACACCTAGAGCCATCATTAGTGATGGTGGCACACACTTTTGCAATAAGCAATTTGATACTCTTTTGCGCAAGTATGGGGTAACCCATAAGGTAGCCACACCCTATCATCCCCAAACAAGTGGCCAGGTGGAAGTTTCCAACAGGGAATTAAAGAGAATTTTTGAGAAAACTGTAAATGCATCTAGGAAAGATTGGTCCTTCAAGCTTAATGATGCATTATGGGCATATAAGACTGCATTTAAAACTCCTGTTGGCATGTCTCCATATAGGCTAGTGTTTGGAAAAGCATGTCATCTTCCTATTGAGTTAGAGCATAAGGCATATTGGGCTATTAAATTTCTTAACTTTGATTGGCAAGATGCAGGAACTCATAGGAAATTGCAACTTAATGAGATGGAGGAATGTCGTGAAGCAGCATATGAGAATGCATGGATCTACAAGGATAGGACTAAGAGATGGCATGATAAGCATATTAACAAGAAAGAGTTCAAGATTGGAGGGAAAGTTCTTCTCTACAATTCGAGGCTCAAGCTTTTCCCGAGCAAGTTAAAATCAAGATGGTATGGTCCTTTCACTGTTAAGCAAGTACATCCTAATGGCGTTGTGGAGATTTTCAAGGACACAGAAGAATCTTTCAAGGTTAATGGACATTGCCTGAAGCACTATGAAGATGGTGGATTCGAGAAAGGTAACTCAGTCTTTCAGTTGCATAAGTCGACCTAGAGTCTCCAAGATAGTCAAGCTAATGACTATAAACAAGCGCTTCTTGGGAGGCAACCCAAGCTCTTTTTTCTTTTTGTTTGTATTATTTTATTTTAGTTTTGTTGAATAAATATGACCAATAACCCATAGTTGTGATGTTGTGTAGGTTCAAAAGAAAGAAAAATAAACCTGATTCAGTTTGGACTGGTAGGGGTATTGTAATGTTCAATTATGTACCCAGGAGAGTATTAATTTTTCCTTCTCCTTCTTCTTTTTCTTTCACATTGAGGACAATGTGTTAAATAAGTTTAGGGGGGTGGAATTATTAATTGTTGATATATGCTAGTTGTTTTGCTTGGGTGTTTTTGATCTGAAATTTTTTTCTTTTTGCAAAACTTATATCAAGTGCATAATTGGCCAACCCCTAAACTAGAAAATTTTGTGAAAAATAAAATAAGAAAAATTTGTTATTTGAAATCATGATTTGCATTTGGGTTTTTTATTTTGTTTAACATTGAGTCTTTGATTTGGAATAGGCAATATCTTATAAAGCAAGATTAAGTATACTTGGGTTCTAAGATCATTGAAGTACATATTCTTTGTCAAGTTGTGTGAGTTGTGACTATGCATGAAAGATAACTGCAATCCTTTCCTTGTAATTGTTCCTTCTGAGCTAGGCCTAAATAGGGTTTAAGTAAATAGGGTGAATAATGTTGAGCGAGATGGAGCATAAAATGCACTCGTTTAGCTAAAAAAAAATAGAAAAAATGAGATGGAGCATAAAATGCACTCGTTTAGCTAAAAAAAAAAACAGAAAAAACGAGATGGAGCATAAAATGCACTCGTTCAACAAAAAAAAAAAGAAATAAATAAAGAAAAAAAAAAGAGAAAAAAAAGGAACCCTACTTTGCTACCTTTGTTTGTAGTAGTGAGAAGGAATGGTTGCAAGAATGGTTGTCGCATTAGTTAATCATGCAGGGTACATAACAAAGCATGATTGAGTTTAGAATTTTGTATAGATTCTTGAACTTGGGAATGTAAGTATGCTTAGTTTTCTTTATTTGTTATTGTTGCATTTTGGATTGAGAATCTAGATGTGGGCATAACAAAGGATTTGAATGTGATGAATGATTCCAAACATATGTTTTGTGCTTAGAGTATATGATTTATTTTCTTTGCTTGAGGACAAGCAATAATTCAAGTTTGGGGGTATTTAATGTGAGAATTTATTCACATTTATTAGTCATAATTAAATAGTATTTTTAGTATTTTATATATATTTTATCTAGAATTGTCTAATATTTTGAGTTTTTTTGTATATATTTAATTTTTAGTATTTCTTGTTATTTTACAAGAATACTATTTGGTGTTTGGGTTAAAAAATAAAAAAAATAAAATAAAAAGAAAAAAAATTATAAAGTTAATTTTAAAATTAATACTATAAATTAATAGTATAATTTAAATAAAAAAATATAAATAATAAGTATTATAATATCATTAAAGTTAATATAAATAAGAGTTTATTAAATATTATATTTTATATTATTTATATATATGATATATTACATATTATACTATATTACATATTATACTATTTATATATATATATATATATATATTATAAACTAACGTGAACATGGTTTTGTGTGGGCTGTGTGTGATATATATATTTGTATTATATTAATATATGAATGAAAGTGGCGTGAATATGTGGGTTAGGGTGGACCTTGTGCATGCATTTAATAGATATATATATATATAATAGGGAAATTCTATTCATAGCGAGAGTTTTACTCTTTGCAGTCTTTCTCTGTCAAAATTTTTCAAAAATCCTATTTTACCCTTCAATCACTGGCACCATATCATCTTCCTTCTCTTTTTACTCTACACAGTCACTCCATCTCTCTTTCTTTCTCATTATTCTCATTTCTTTCTCTCTTACACCCATCTCTCCATCTCTCTCCCAATAAGCATAAACACAAATATATATATATATATACAAATACACACAGAGATAATTTATTATAATAAAATAAAATTAAAAAAATATAAATAAATAAATTATTTTTAAATATATGTATTTTAATTCATTATAAATTAACTAATTATAAATTTTTTAACTAATTTTAAATTTTAAATTCTCGTGAGTTAAATTTTTGATACTCAAAAAAATTTAAAATTAGTTAATTTATCTTATTAAATTACTTAAAGATGCATATACTTAAAATTAGTTATTCAATTAACTAATTTAATAAGATATATATTTTTAAAAATTAGTTGAATTTATTTAAAGATATATGTATTTTTTAAAAAATAATTTATTAAATAAATTCAACTAATTTATTTTTAAAAAAATTAACTAATTTAATTTATTTAAAGATAGATGTATCTTTTTAAAAGAATTAACTAATTTATTTGTTAAATAAATTCAACTAATAAGATATATGTATCTTTTTAAAAAGAATTTATTTATTTGTATTTTTTTAATTTATTGTATTATAATAAAAAAATTAATTAAAAAAAAAAAACTTTTCCAAAAGCTAGCTTTCGGGGAATGTTGGGTTCCCCGAAAGCTGGCTTTCGAGGAACATTTTGATACTCAAAAAAATTTAAAATTAGTTAATTTATTTTATTAAATTAATTACATATACATATACTTAAAATTAGTTATTCAATCAACTAATTTAATAAGATATATATCTTTAAAAATTAATTAAATTTATTTAAAGATATATGTATCTTTTTAAAAATAATTTATTAAATAAATTCAACTAATATATTTTTAAAATAATTAACTAATTTATTTATTAAATAAATTCAACTAATAAGATATATGTATCTTTTTAAAAAGAATTTATCTATTTATATTTTTTAATTTTTTATCTACTTTTATTATAATAAAAAAATGAATTAAAATAAAAAAAAAACTTCCCCGAAAGCTGGGGGTCGGGAACGCCCCCGAAAACCAGCTTTCGGGGAAACCAACGTTCCCCGAAAGCTAGATTTGGGGGAACCCAACGTTCCCAGAAAGTTAGGGGTCGGGAACGCCCCTGAAAGCCAAATTTCGGGGAACCCAGCATTCCCCAAAAGCTGGGGGTCGAGAACGCCCCCAAAAGCCAGATTTCGGGGAACCCAGTATTCCCCGCAAGCCAGCTCCAAAAGCTGGGGGTCGGAAACACCCCCGAAGGCTGTTTTTCGGGAAACCCAGCGTTCCCCGACCCCCAGCAGTCGGAGGTTGGGGTCGTTCCCCGACTGCTGGGGCTCTGGGAAGTGTTCAATGGTCGCGGCCATACGTATGTATATATATATATAGGTGTGTATGTGTGTGTTTGAATAGAATTTCTCCCCAAATATACAAACACTCACACACATCTATATATATATACACATACGCATGGCCGTGGGCATGGAACACTTCCCCGACCCCTAGTGGTCGAGGAACGGCCTCGACCTTTGGGGGTTGGGAACGCTGGGTTCCCCGACCCCAAGCTTTCGAGGGCGTTCTCGACCCCCAGCTGGGAGTCGGGAAAGTGTTCAATGGTCAGCGACCATGCGTATGTATATATATATATAGGTGTGTGTGTGTGTGTGTGTTTGAATAGACTTTCCCCCAAATATACAAACACTCACACATAGACCTACATACGCATGGTGTGTGTGAGTGTTTGTATATTTGGGGGAAAGTCTATTCAAACACACACACACACACACACACACACACCTATATATATATATATATACGCATGGTCGCGACCATTGAACACTTCCCCGACTCCCAGCGGTCAGGGAACGGCCCCGACCTCAGACCGCTGGGGGTCGGGGAATGCTGGGTTCCCCGAAAGCCAGCTTTCGGGGGTGTTCCCGACCCCCAGCTTTCCCGAAAGCTGGGTTCCCCAAAAGCTGGCTTTCGGGAGCGTTCTCGACCCCCAGCTTTCGAGGAACGCTGGGTTCCCCGAAAGCTTGCTTTCGGGGAAGTGTTTTTTTTATTTTAATTCATTTTTTATTGTAATAAAAAAATAAAAAATATAAAAAAATAAATTATTTTTAAAAAAATACATATATCTTATTAGTTGAATTTATTTAATAAATAAATTAGTTAATTATTTTAAAAAGATACATCCATCTTTAAATAAATTAAATTAGTTAAATGTTTTTAAAAACAAATTAGTTGAATTTATTTAATAAATTATTTTTAAAAAGATAGATATATCTTTAAATAAATTCAATTAATTTTTAAAGATATATATCTTATTAAATTAGTTGATTGAATAACTAATTTTAAGTATATGTATATTTAAGTAATTTAATAAAATAAATTAACTAATTTTAAATTTTTTTGAGTATCAAAATATTCCCCGAAAGCCAGCTTTTGGGAAACCCAGCATTCCCCAAAAGCTGGATTTGGGGAAGTTTTTTTTTTATTTTAATTAATTTTTTTATTATAATAAAATAAAATAAAAAATACAAATAAATAAATTCTTTTTAAAAAGATACATATATCTTATTAGTTGAATTTATTTAATAAATAAATTAGTTAATTCTTTTAAAAAGATACATCTATCTCTGTAAATAAATTAAATTAGTTAATTTTTTAAAAAATAAATTAGTTGAATTTATTTAATAAATTATTTTTTAAAAAATACATATATCTTTAAATAAATTCAACTAATTTTTAAAGAAATATATATATATATCTTATTAAATTAGTTGATTGAATAACTAATTTTAAGTATATGCATCTTTAAGTAATTTAATAAGATAAATTAACTAATTTTAAATTTTTTTGAGAATAAAAAATTTAACTCAAGACAATTTAAAATTTAAAATTAGTTAAAAAATTTATAATTACTTAATTTATAATGAATTAAAATAAATATATTTAAAACTAATTTATTTATTTTATATTTTTTAATTTTATTTTATTATAATAAATTATCTCTGTGTGTGTTTGTATATATATATATATTTCTGTGTGTGCTCATTTGGAGAGAGAGAGATGGAGAGATGGGTGTGAGAGAGAAAGAAATAGGTATAATGAGAGAGAAAGAGAGATGGAGTGACTGTGCAGAGTAAAAAGGGAAGGAAGATGATATGGTGCCGGTGACTGAAGGGTAAAATAGGATTTTTGAAAAATGATGAAAATTTTTGCGGGAAAAGACTGCGAAGAGTAAAACCCTTACTGTGAATAGAATTTCCCTATATAATAATGTGATGCTTTGTGAAGGACAAAGGAGAATTAGGAATTCGACAGAGGCACACAGGAAGGGATTTTGGAAGCTGGGCGGCGCACGGACTGGGGAGAAGAAATTGGTGGAGCGACGGACAGTAATTGGAAGCCAGACGCATGAACAAAAAGGAATTAACAGAGCCTAGTGCAGCGGATATAGAGAATGCAGCCACACGGAAAAGCAAAGCAGCCATGGGAATCATTAACTTTAGAGAAGAATTCTGAATTAATTTTCTTAATTGTTAATTCTTTTGTTCTTGAATCAATTCTTGGATTTTAATTATGTTTTTCTAGAATTTAAATATGATGATTTCTGTTTTCATGGTTGGCTAAATTTATTGTTAGCTAAGGTAACGAGATAGCCGCAAGACAATGTTGTGATTGATATTATTGTCGGTTAATTTGATTGATGTTTATTTCATGTGATTATGTGATATAACTATTATTGCTTTAACAGCCTGATCACCTGTTAAATGATTCTACAAACATAGATGATACAGACCAAGTAATTCTATGTTAAGCTTTGCATATCACATAACTTAGATTGGATATTGGAACGGACTAAGTATGAATATTCATCTTTGCGGTAACTTGAATTTGCTTGAATTAGTGATTTGAGTTAGTGAATTTCACAAAACTTAATGCGTTGTTAATTAATTGATTTTACATGGACCAAGTGTAAAATTAGTGATTAGCAATAGTTTTGTTATACCCGGACCGAAGGATAATAAATAAGTTATAAAATTTCGCTGTCACATGTAAGTAAAATCCATCAAAATAACTTATTTGGTAAGAATTACAATATTCTCATAGGTGAATCGAATACCTTAGCTATCTTATCTCTCTGTTTTAACTTGTCCGATTGTTCTTTATTTCGTTATTTTCAATACGTCGTATTCTTCTTACTTTATTTTGTCTTTGTTTTGTAGTTAGTTGATATTATATTTAATTTGATTTTTCTAGATAAAGAATAAGATTGCTTCGTTTCGATACTTGTTTCGACAGTCCCCGTGGGAACGATACTTTACTCATTCACTTTATTACTTGATCGACTGGTACATTTGCCATTACATTTTAGGCACATCACATGCTATAACGGTGGTTGAACTTAAAAACTACTCACATCGAAGGTTCAAGCTCAACGACCTTGGACCCTTGCATTATTTTTTGGGTCTTGAAGTGGCTCACATTTCGGAAGATATTTTTCTTTGTCAATGAAAATATTGTCTAGTAGATATTTTTTTAGGAAATTGGCATGCTTGGCCACTAACTTTCTACTTTTCCTCTTAACAACATCATTTATCTTGTGATGTTTGTGCTCCTAATTTAGTTATCGAGTAATATCAATGTCTACTTGGCTACCTCATTTACCTCACTATAACTCACTAGGATATCTCATACTCGATTCAGCTTTTGAATTAATTCACACCGAAGCCTATGCAGCCCTTTCTTGATGTGCGATGCAGTGACTTCATTGTCTTCAATTTACTTCATGTCAATGACTATTCTTTCCTTCTCGCAATACCATGCAAGTTACTACTTTTTGTGATATAGATTGGGCAAGTTTTCCCATTACTTATCGCTCTATCACAATTTTGTTGTTTTTCCCAGTGATTCTGCAATTTCTTGAAAATTAAAAAATAACCCACCGTTTCCTACTCGTCTGTTGAAACCAAATACTAGTTCTTTCTTCTACCATTTGCAAATTAGTTTGGCTTTGCAGTTTGATGTTTGCTTCCTGATTTGACCATGTGACTCTCCACGTTGATCCCTTTGTTTTATGATAACAAGCTGACTATCTATATTAAAAGTAACCCAATTTTTCATAAACACACCAAGCACATCAAAATAGATTGTCATTTTATACTAGAAAATCTTTTAGTTAACATCATCAATCCTAGGCACATTTCTATCAAGTTTCAATTAGCTGATATCTTTACCAAGGCTATGCAACACGATCAATTTCATACCTTGTTATCCAAGTTAGGCCTTTAAAATCTTCAAGCTCCAATTTGAAAGAGGGTGTTAGCATATCACATATTTAATTTCCTAAATTCCGGTTTCTTAAACCAGTTAACTGTCTCATCAAATTGATATTTAGTTTCCTAATTGTTCTCAATATTAGTTTCAGTCAAACTAAAAATTCAGAAAGTTCCAGCCATACTTCGTGAGGTGGAGTCTAGTAACAATTGTTACGATCCCATGAAAGTTGCAATTGGCCTTTACCACCATGGAAATGACAAGCTAAAACAAATGGAAGCTTTCAAAATTCAATTTAGAGAACAGTATGCCTGTGAATGTGGAAAACCTTCGGAGGAATTGTATAAATAGATGAAGAAGTCTTTGATTGAATCTAAGAACTACTATACAGGGAATGTAGCAGAAAATTTTAAAGACAAAGACGAGAAGTTTGCAGAGATGATGTTTCTCGACAGTTGTTTTGTCATCTAGTTCATGGATAATTGAGTAGACCCCAAGAAGGACGGTACAAGGATCACAAATTTTGATTCACCATTCATTTTGCGTGATATTATGTTATTGGAAAATCAACTCCTTTTTGATATCCTCAAAAAACTAATGAGCTTTAAAGGACATTCATCTAAATCCCTTAACGAGGATCTATTGGAGGGCAACTCTAGTGCCAGCAGCCGCGGTAATTCCAGCTCCAATAGCATATATTTAAGTTGTTGCAGTTAAAAAGCTCATAATTGGATTTTTGGTTGGGTTGACCGGTCCACCTTAGGTGTGCATCAGTCGTCTCGTCCCTTCAGCCAGCGATGCACTCTTGGCCTTAATTGACTGGGTGATGCCTCTGGTGCTGTTACTTTGAAGAAATTAGAGTGCTCAAAGCAAGCCTAAACTCTAGATACATTAGCATGGGATAACATCATAGGATTTTGATCCTATTCTATTGGCCTTCGGGATCGGAGTAATGATTAACAGGGACAATCGAGGGCATTCGTATTTCATAGTCAGAGGTGAAATTCTTTGATTTATGAAAGACGAACAACTGCGAACGCATTTGCCAAGGATGTTTTCATTAATCAAGAACGAAAGTTGGGGGCTCGAAGACGATCAAATACCGTCCTAGCCTCAACCATAAACGATGCCGACCAGGGATCAACGGATGTTACTTTTAGGACTCCGCTGGCACCTTATGAGAAATCAAAGTTTTTGGGTTCCGAGGGGAGTATAGTTGCAAGGCTGAAACTTAAAGGAATTGACGGAAGGGCACCACCAGGAGTGGAGCCTGCGACTTAATTTGACTCAATATGGGGAAACTTACCAGGTCCAAACATAGTAAGGATTGACAAACTGAGAGCTCTTTCTTTTTTTTGATCGAACGGTAAATATATAGATAAAAAATGTACAATGTACACCGGGCATACCTGGGAACCAAGGTAATAGCCAAACAATTAACGATCACTGGTAAGCACCGCAAAATGAAATAAAACCTGAGGATACATAGTAAACATTACTCTGTATACAAAAGTTTTAATCCTACAAACAAGGCCCTCAACAGTAGGTTGTGCATTTTCAAAAATAAATCTATTTCTAGCTACGCAAATCTGATAGACCGAACAAGCTAGAGAAATTTTCTTCACCTTGCAAATCCAAGAAGAACCCCTGGCCGCTCTAAATAGCCATCTAATGGCACTCGGTATGGAAGACATGGCTCTGGATAAGCCAATCCACGATCTAATTTGCCCCCAAATAGCCGCACTAAAGGGGCAAAGGAAGAATAAGTGGGTCGTAGACTCCTCAACCCTATTGCAAAAAGGGCATGACCGATCAATCTCTAAAAATAGAAGCATGTCACGTGTTAGAATGCTGGTCCGAACCCCAAGCCAAAGCATGAAGCTATGCTTAGGGATAAGACATGGATCCCAAACAATCTTCACCCAACCTTTATGCTGACCCTTCACTCAAAAGAAATCATAAGCTGCCAGCAAATCAAGTAAGACCCTATTAGACTAGCTTTCAAGCTGGCGAACAACAGCCTCCACGAACCCGCACATGTCACACAAGTTGTTGCTAATAAGCAGCAATCTTTTTATTAGTGGAGAGTCATCCCTTTTCACCTGACACTGCTAAATAGAAACCGAGAGTAAGAAACTTGGTGAATCCACTTCACCCACAGGGTGTGTTTCTTCCAATGAATGTCCCATAGGGGGCAGGTAGTCAGTAACAAAGGGCACCTGGGCATGTGAGCAAGCAGCGCCCAAGGCATGCCATGCGCATGCTCTTGGGCCAGCAAGCATGCCTAAGTGCACTTGGCAGTCATGGTGGTTGCCCCCCCCCGGTTGCCACCGTCGAATGTCGCCCCTAGCCCCCTACGGCCTTCAGCCGTCACGTGCTACCGACCTCTGGCGGCCCCCCGACCAAGTGCTCAATCTCTTAAATTTAAAGGACTCTTCAGTGCCAAGCGATCGCTTTGTGTGTTGCCATGGCCTGCGTGTTGCCGGAGGTGGTGGGTGTCCCTTAGAACGAATGATGCCACAATGCCCAAGGGCGGTGCGACATTGTTGGGCAACAAGCTAACAGGTTAGGTCCCGAAGTGGTGTGTTAGGCCAATGGTGTCGCCACCGCCGTTGGCTAATAATACGGGCTATTGAGTGAAAGAACCTCACTATTGCCTAGCAGGTGATGTGCTTTGGGGTAGGTAGGGTTTTGCCTGCTAGCGTGCCTGTGCATGGCTGATCGTATCACGATGCTGAAAAGGATTTTGCAAGACCACGCGAAGTAGAATGAACGACATCATGATGCGTTGGGCCTGGCATGGGCGTGCTTTGGGCTCGGCTCGAAGACCCCCGATCTATCCATGCAAGGTAGCAAGGAGGGGAATTGATTGCTTTCGATCATTCATGTTGGTGCTCGTGGCGAACAAAGACATGCATGGGAGTTGGTCGGGCTTGAGTACGATCGTCGCTCGTGCTTTGGCCAATCGTATCACAACGTTGGAAGGGATGCCATAGGACGTTGCCAAAGGCTACCAGGGGCGGCTTACGGTCGTGTATAGGTTGAACGGGTAATGTCGTGATGCATTGGGCCTCGTGTGGGTGTGCTCGTGGATTAGTTGGACAGCCTTGTTGCTGTCTCGTGAAAGCCACTAGGACGAATGTCGCGATCATTTTCAATCGCTCTTCCAGCGATGTCATGGGCAATTGGGCATGCTCAAGCTTGGCTTGTCATATCATAATATCGGAAGGGATGCCGCAGGATGTGCCAAAGCCTGCCGTGGGTTGCTTGCGGCTGTGTATAGGTTGAACGGACGATGTCATGATGCGCTGGGCCTCGTTAAGGGGTGCCCTCTGGCTGTTGGCGACACCATGTATGGCTTAATCTTTGACATGTGTAAGCCAAAAACACCGTTGGCCTATAGCTGAAGGGCACCCCTTAACGGTGTTGCCACCATTGTTGGTTGTTTCCCTATCTTATACAGAGCAGCTGAAGCTTATTCGTGGTGTGCTCCAAGGTGTGGTTTGTTTTTGGCTTAGCATCCTCCCTGCTCCAGTGGTTGTTATTGAGCAAGTCTATAGATTATGCAAGCTGTTCCTATGGAATTCCAAGACATCATTGGTTGTCTGGAAGGAAATCTACCTGCTGAAATGTGAGGGAGGGTTGGGCTTAAAGGATTTGAAGTGTTGGAATTCTTGCCTCCTTGTAAAAAATCTATGGGACATTCATCGGAAGAAAGACACCCTATGAGTGAAGGGGATTCACCAAGAGTTCTTACTCTCAGTTTCTATCTGGTAGCGTCAGGTGAGAAGGGATGACTCTCCACTAATGAAAAGATTGCTTCTTATTAGGGATAGCTTGTGTGACATGTGCGGGTCCGTGGAGGCTGTTGTTCGCTAGCTTGAAAGCTAGTCTAATGGGGTCTCGCTTGATTTGTAGAAATCTTATGATTTCTTTCAAGTGAAGGGTCAGTGTAAAGGTTGGGCGAAGATTGTTTGGGATCCATGTCTTGTCCCCAAGCATAGCTTCATGCTTTGGCTTGGGGTTAGGGTCAGCATTCTAACACGTGACAGGCTTCTATTTTTAGAGATTGATCGGTCATGCCCTTTCTACAATAGGGCTAAGGGGTTAGGGTCAGCATTCATCGTTTATGGTTGAGACTAGGACGGTATCTGATCGTCATCGAGCCCCCAACTTTCATTCTTGATTAATGAAAACATCCTGGCAAATGCTTTCGCAGTTGTTCGTCTTTCATAAATCCAAGAATTTCACCTCTGACTACGAAATACAAATGCCCCTGACTGTCCCTGTTAATAATTACTCCGATCCCGAAGGCCAATAGAATAGGATTGAAATCCTATGATGTTATCCCATGCTAAGTATCTAGAGCTTGGGTTTGCTTTGAGCACTCTAATTTCTTCAAAGTAATAGCGTCAGAGGCACCACCAAGCCAGTTAAGGACAGGAGTGCATTATCGGCAGAAGGGATGAGATGATCGATGCACACCTGAGGCAAACTGGTCGACCCAACCCAAAATCCAACTACGAGCTTTTTAACTGCAACAACTTAAATATACGCTATTGAAGCTGGAATTACCACGGTTGCTAGCACCAGACTTACCCTCCAATGGATCCTCGTTAAGGGATTTAGATGAATGTCCTTCGAAACTCATTAGTTTTTTGAGGATATCAAAAGGGAGTTGATATTCCAATAATATAATATCACGCATAATGAATGGTGAATCAAAATTTGTGATCCTTGCACTGTCCTTCTTGGGGTTTACACAATTATCCCTGAACTGGATGACAAAACAATTGTCGAGAAACATCATCTCTGTAAACTTCTCGTCTTTGTCTTTAAAATTTTCTGCTACATCCCCAGTATAGTAGTTCTTAGCTTCAATCAAAGACGTCTTCATCTCTTTATACAATTCCTCTGATGGTTTCCACATTCACAGGCATACTGTTCTCGAAATTGAATTTTGAAAGCTTCTATTCGTTTTAGCTTGTCATTTCCATGGTGGTAAGGGTCAATTGCAACTATCATGGGATCGTAGCAATTGTTACTAGACTCCACCTCACGAAGTATGGTTGGAACTTTTTGAATTTTTAATTTGACTGAAACTAAATATTGAGAACAATTAAGAAACTAAATATCAATTTGATGAGACAATTACCTTGTTTAAGAAACCAGAATTTAGGAAACTAAACATGTGATATGCCAACACCCCCTTTTAAATTAGAGCTTGAAGATTTCAAATGCCCAACTTAGATAACAAGGTATGAAATTGATAGTGTCCCATAGCCTTGGTAAAGATATCAGCTAATTGAAACTTGATAGAAATGTGCCTAAGATTGATGATGTTAACTAAAAGCTTTTCTAGTATAAAATGACAATCTATTTTGATGTGCTTGGTGTGTTCATGAAAAATTAGGTTACCTTTAATATAGATAGCCAGCTTGTTATCATAAAACAAAAGGATCGACGTGGAGAGTCACATGGTCAAATCAGGAAGCAAACTTCAAACTTCAAAGCCAAACTAATTTGCAAATGGTAGAAGAAAGAATTGGTATTTGGTTTCAACAAACGAGTAGGAAACGGTGGGCTATTTTTTTATTTTCAAGAAATTGCAGAATCACTGAGAAAAACAACAACACTATGATAGAGCAATAAGTAGTGGGAAAATTCGCCCAATCTATATCGCAAAAAGTAGTAACTTGGATGGTATTGCAAGAAGGAAAGAATAGTCCTTGACATGAAATAGGTTGAAGACAATGAAGTCACTGCATCGCACATCAAGAAAGGGTTGCATAGGCTTCGATGTGAACTAATTCAGAAGTTGAATCGAGTATGAGATATCCTGGTGAGTTATAGTAAGGTAAATGAGGTAGCTAAGTAGACATTGATATTACTCGATATCTAAATTAGAAGCACGAACATCATGAGATAAATGATGTTATTAAGAGGAAGAGTAAAAAGTTAGCGGCCAAGCATGCTGATTTTCTCACAAAATATCTAGACAATATTTTCATTGACACAAAAATATCTTCCGAAAAGTGAGCCACTTCAAGACCCAAAAAATAATGCAAGGGTCCAAGGTCGTTGAGCTTGAACCTTCGATGTGAGCAGTTCTTAAGTTCAACCACCGCCATGGCATGATTACTAGCTATGATCATATCAGAACGTAAATGGTAAGGCCATAAAAGAAGTACCTTGTACTCGAGTGAAGGAGGAATTATCAGACTTGGATTGAATAAAACCAGAATCAATAAGGGTTATAGAGAATTTATCAAACCACTGAAGTGAAGCAAGTTCCAGGACATACAAGTATTTCAGTAAACAATATAATCTTGCATTAGTACTGAAAGAAAACCTAGAGGTAGTGTCATATAGACCTCATCACCAAGATTCCCATGAAGAAAAGCATCATTAACATCCAATTGGTCTAACTTCTAGTTTTTAGTTCTAGCAACAAATAATAAACAATGAACTATGCTTAATTTTCAATGGAAGCAAAAGTTTTGGTGTAATCCAACCCTTCAACTTATGCGTTATCCTTTGGCCACTAACTGAGTCTTACAGCGTTCAATGCTCTAATTATCTTGAAGTTTAATCTTACAAACCCATTCGCACCCAATGGGTTTCTTATTGTCACGACCCTAAGGGTAATTAGGGAATAAAGCCTACATTGTATGTTAGTTAGGAGCTATAAGGCGAGAAGCTGGCCATAACCAACTTTGGTTATTCTGTTAGGGATTGATTGTATAACTACTGTCCATGTAGATAAGAAGGTATTGAATAGAAGAAGTATTTTTATTATTCTCTCTCTCTTCTTCTCTCTCTTTCTCTCTCTTTGCTGTTAATTACCAACTGAGTCAGGCCTAATCCTCGGGTCCTGACATTGTGGTATCAAAGACCGGTCGAACTGACTATGGGTTATTGGAGGCCTGCGACGGGCGAAGGCAGACTGATTGGAACGAATGGCCAAAGGAACACGAACACGATAGATGGAAGTGCGGATGAAAGCGATGGAGTTCGAGGTGCACCAAACTCAAGAGGCGATGACTCAGACGCGAGAGGAATTGGTCACGATGAAGGACGAGATAAAAGGGGATTGGGAAAGAACCCGTGAGGCTTTGGAACAATACGAGCAGAGACTGAACAGTGTCTTAGGCATCTTATCGTCCTTACCGCAATTCCGATTGTCATCGGAGTTTCCTCCTAAGGGAAATTCAGAACCTTTTCACTGACCATAAATGCTAGTACCACAAATCAACAGGCTCCTTATAACCATAATTTGATGACATCACTCAGCTATATATCCCCCAATTTGCCTTCCAAGGCCACCTAGACTAACCGTCTAGTCATACGAGGGTTTCATTCTCCAAAATTGAAATCTTGGATTTCAAATCGATCTAGGCCTGTAGCATTTCCTATTGCGACCCGTTATCCTGGCACATCTGTCATTACTTGATTCTCTCTATCAAATCTAAGATTCACATAATCCTCTAGATAACAATCCGTAATTATACTGCCAGCTAGAGCAGGCAGGTACCTTCGTCACCTACGGCACTCCAATCCTTGCTGGATTTTTTTTTTTTTTATCACCAAACTATTTTACATACCTTTGGATCCTATCACAAATATACGTTATCACATATCCTTAGGAAATCCCTCGAAATCTGAAATTGATTCATCTTTGAAGATCTCTATTCAGATCACGTTACCTGGTTCCAATTATTTCCTAAAAACAACCGAACCGTAGTCACAACCTTTGTTGATTAGGTTTCTCATCATCCTTCCTTAGGGTCAATACGACCTACAAGCAACTCTTGCCTTTTAGGTACCCGATCTCTTCCTCAAATTGAGATTGCTATCTCGCAACTCATCGTCAAGGCCTTGAACTAGCCATACTCTGCTACTCAAAATCTCATTTACCGAGAATCCACTAACTCTCGCATTTCGCTTTTTAGATCTAGCTGACTGTCAGCACACGACCATTTATGATCTCACTATATACCGAGGTATTCTATGCCTCGCCTCGCATTGTTCGTCATGTCACATTCTCCCAAGATGAGCGCGAACCCTGATATAATTCTTTAAATAGGACACTCAGTCCATACTCAATCCATTTCATTTCGGGTTGATTCTCCGGCCTTGATCAATCACAGCTAGTGGTACACCTTGCTCCTAAACCATTGGGATTTAGGCCCATATAAGATACAGACCCTACTGAGCTGTCCCAGATTTTCATCATCTGATCGTCTCCCAGGCAATCTACTATGATGCTTCGATCGACGGGCTTCTCGTACCTTATTGCAAGCCATTCATCAACTATCTACACGTGGGTCCCTAAATCCAAATCTATCACTACGAACACCAAACTAGTAATGCCGTCACGCTGTTAGGGTTCCTTATCCTGTCTCTACAAGTCACATCGGTTGTACCATCGTCACCTTCTCAATTGGCGCAACTTATACGCCATTATTTAACCATCCTTAGTCTCTTACTTGACCCAATCCGTTGGATCCCTAATCTTTACATCTTATTACCGAGACACTAAATGATCCTCGAAAATACTTATCATTTGATCCTAACTCAACATCTAGGTTATGTCACATCCAACTAATCATCCATGACTCAATCATTCTCGATAACTACCAGCTATCTATCATTCATCGCAATGATTTCGACTAATGGCCTCAAATCTAAATCTCTCGGATCTATAATCATGGTTACCGAGTCAACCTTACACCCGAATCATATCACTGGTTTCTAACTTCAATAGCTAGATCATTGTACTAACTTTCATCAAGCTTTTTCTAGTTACCGTAGTACCATTAAGAGGAGTCCTAATGAGGCCATGTTTGGGTACAAACCATCCCTCTTACATGTAATTTCGGGCCCTAATCCTACTATGGCAGCAATGGGCGAGTATTTCTGACAAAGGCAGTCACTGATAACTATTCTAAGGAGGGAGTTAGCCACTGCCCAAAACCATATGAAGTAGGTGGTAGATAAAAGAAGGACTGAAAGATCATTTGAAGTAGGAGAGTGATAGGGCTTAATTATATACATATTTTTATCTATTTTTTATCGTAACCTTGTGATATTTTTCCTACATAAACGTGTGTTTATATGGATTTTACATTATTTTAATATCTTTTTGTAAGAACCCAGCAAAGAATATTATTTCGAAGATTTGGGTGTAAAAAGAAAAAAAAGAAAATATTATAAAATAATTAATAAAGTTAATATTATATTAAATTAATATTATAATATAATAAAAATATATATATTTATTATTAATAATTAAATATATATTATAGTACTTTATCGATATATATTATATATTATAATTAATTAAATATTTATTGAAAATGAAATATATATTATGTTATATTATATATTAAATTATATTATTTATATATATCTATTATATATTAGTTATCTATTATATTATTTAAATAAGAAAGAGGCAGTGTGGCGTGGAATTGGTGAATGTGGAGACTAGGACTCCATGTGCATGTATATATATATTACTATAATATTTAAAGTGGTTGGATTTTGGGATGGCTTGGGCGCCTAGCGCCTTATATATATACATAATAAAGAGGAAATAAGAGAGGAGAAGATCAAAGGAGAGACTTTTGGGCGGCGCACACTGGGAGAAGGAGGCGCAGAGTGCGAGAAGAAATTATTGGTGTAACGCCTCATTTTTTCGGACACGTTATAAATTGGGACAATTTCAGAATAATAAATTTTTTTTTTCAAACTTAATTCTAAATCACATCATACCTCAAATTCGTCTTAGAATTCTCAATCATTTTTCTCGAAAGAGAATCACTATACACATCAAATGCGAAAGCAAAGATTGAAACCTGATATCTTAACATTGATCATAAATCAATTCTTACATCTTCATTAACCACAAGGATGTACATCAATATTTTTCAAAATATTCAGAATTCAAAGTAGCAGAACTTAAATACATGGGCTACATAACATACATTTCATTCTTCATGTACTCTGTTAAGTGTCATTTCATGCCTCGTTTATCCTTGTATCTGCTACAATCTCCACCTGGAACGTTTGAATATTCCAAGGACAAAGTCCAAGTTAGATGATGAATTATCTAAGTAAGGGTACAGAAAATATATTTCGTGCATGAATGCAATGTCTTTCATCATAGGTGTCAATTGTACCTCTCATGCTACCTACCATTTTTGCGGTCCCATCTTTCGAAGCCGAAGTGTATGGGTGCACCCTTAGTAAACCAGTGATGCCAATTCGTACTCCCTACGGCCTCAAATACGAGTGATCAATGATATCAACGTGTATTTATGCATTTCATAGTCATGTCATGTATGCAGTCTACGTGATGGATTCATATCTGGGCATGTCAATATGATGAAAACAATTTCGAGAAACATAAACCACTCACTAACCAAGCATTTTCCATAAAACTAACTTTAATTGGGGAGTACCACTTACCTTCTCAAGCTTATCGGGCTACCTCAATATCCGTGTCTTGCCTCGATTTGCGTGCTAACCTAAAAATTTGCATAAGTCTCTTCAACTTCAGTCTCAAAGTATTCTAATCACCATAATTATTTAAATAAACATTAAAACCTATTTTTTCATAATTTCTGGCATTTTCTTTAATTTTCTTTCTATTTCTTCCTAATTTTCCTCAATAAATCCAAACTAAATATTTCTAAAATATTTTCTCAAATATTTCTCTACGAAAATTCATAAAATAATATTCTTGAATTTCTGGAATTTTCTAAGAAAAATTACTTACCTTAACTTAGCATCTCTGACTTCCTCGGTATGCGCGTCATCTCCTCGAAATGCGTGCCCGAACTATTTTCTCGCCCAAAATCTCTGAAATATCATTAAAATATAATTTCCTATTTTTCAAAATTTTTCTATGATTTTTCTATATTTTGTTTCATATTTTCTTTTCTTTTCTTTCTTTTTCTTTTTTTTTCTTTTTCTTCCACTATTCATCATTTTCTTCCCTGCTTCCACGAACTAGCTTCTTCTTCCCCTCTCCTTTTTTTTTCTTTTTCTTTCTTCTTTTCTTCCTTTTCTTTTCTTTCTTCTTCTTCTTCTTCTTCTTCTCTTCTTCTTCTTCTTCCGCACCCTACACACAGCCACTGTGCGCCCTCACCGCAGCCACTCGCCGCCTGCCTCTGCCGTTGCCACCATCCACCGCGGCCTCCTCTGGCTACAACCCGCCAGCCGCGTCGCCCCTTATCGTGATCAGTCTTCTCTGCGTCGCTTGTTACCGCATCCTCCGCCTGCTCGAGCTGCCATGGCCGCGCATGGGAGCTTCTTGTGCGGCCAACCTGGCTGCCTTCGGCTGCCACCCAGCTCCCTTTCAATCTCCCTCTCTCTCTCTCTCTCTATCCCTTGCTTGCTGCTCTCAATCGGCCAAATGCATCCCAATTTATAGATCTCCCTGCCTTGGCCGCTACTCCATTCGGATACACATTAATTGCTCCAAATCTACTCATACCTTTTATAGAATTTACGCTGCCACAATCTTCCCATTTTGCGCAAATCTCAGCCATGAATTTTTGCAGAGAGTCCATCACTCTAACATTTGAATAATCTCACTTGCAGTAACATAAAGCTTTATGGAAGCTGCCATTCACGCCCACACGCGCACGGATGCTCATATATATATATATATTATATGTCACTTAAATATTATATATCACTTAAATCAAATCAAGCTCACCTTACTTGTCCCATACATGTTGCATGAAATCACACCATTCAATCCATGAAACTTGCAGAGGAATGGGATGCAATTGGAGACTCATGGCTTCTCACGCGGCACACTGCTACGCTCAGACTATATATATATATATATATTGCACTATATTAATAGAGAAATTATACTTTTAAGCCTCACATTTCATCTTAAATTTATTAGAACAGTTGCTTAATTGCAATTACATCCTCCAGCACTGAATTAGATTGCATTCAGATACTGAAAATCCAAAATTAATAACTTAAATTTTACTCGATATAAATGATTTCGCCTTAGTGTCCTAACCGAACTATCATTTCATCCTGAAACCATTAAAGGGTTGCTCGTTACGCAAAACCCCCCCTAGGATTCTGTTGATTTTTCGGGAGCCTCCTACAACGATTCAGTTTTTTAGCCTAAATAGCAGCTGTGTTTTAGCTGTATCAAAAACTGTTCCCGATCTGATTTCTTTTGATACCAAAAATCTTATCTCGATACACTCGTCAAGACCATATAATTTTCTTTAGACAATTTCACTCCGAGGCATTCCCTGCAGTCGATTCGGTACTTATAACTGCTATTAAGCCAATTTTTCGGTATTCTAAACTCATTAAAATTACGTGACAACATTATACGAACATGGGGTATTACATTAGGGAGCTTTTGATGCGGCGCAGTGAAAAATGAGGCTTTGGACGCACAACAACGACCACACCCAAATCTGAAGGCAAGGAACTTCATTCTCCTTTTAATTTTAGTGTTTGTTTTTATTTTAATAATGTTTAGCTAAATTATTTTAGCTAGGGTTTGGATGGATTTTAATTTGGAATTATGTGAGTATTTAAAAGATTGGCCACATTTTAATGATTTGATGATTTATGCATGACTAACTAAAGGATTGCTATAAATTAGATCCATAGGCAATATAAATCACATGTTGACTATGAGATCGAAAGATGATTAGGTCATGTGTGGGAATTGAGAAAGGTCAGTGAGTCAATTCCCCTTCCGAGGTTAGAGGTTTCCAAAGAACTTAATACTTATTTATTTCGTTGATATCTGTTCAGAAATCTGATAGTGAAATTGAATTAATAAAGGATTAATATGACTTGAGAAAGTTTATTAATTAATTTAGGGAAATCCACCATCACATACAAATAATTAAAAAATATTATAAGGGTATTTGTGGTTTTGAATCGAGTTGAATAGATAATTACATAATCCAGATTAAATAAAATCTAAACCCTAGTGCATTAATTAATTAATTTTTTTCATAAAAAATTTAGTTTTTCATTTATTTTTTCTTTTTATTTATCCGATTAATTAATTAGTTCAACTTAGGCTAATTAAAATTATTTTAGTATTGTGTTTTAGTTCTCGTGGGATCGACACTTTTTTCATCACTTTATGCATATTAAAATTATGATGCACAATTAATTTGAACAAGTATACCTTAGTCAAATATGCATATAGTGATGAAAAGAGTGTTGATCCCACGAGGACTAAAACACAATACCAAACTAATTTTAATTAGCCTAAGTTGAACTAATTAATTAACCGGATAAATAAAAAGAAAAAATAAATTAAAAAACTAAATTCTTTATGAGAAAAATTAATTAATGAATGCACTAGGGTTTAGATTTTATTTAATCTGGATTATATAATTATCTATTCAACCCGATTCAAAACCACAAATACCCTTATAATATTTTTTAATTATTTGTATGTGATGGTGGATTTTCCTAAATTAATTAATAAACTTTCTCAAGTCATATTAATCCTTTATTAATTGAATTTCACTATCAGATTTCTGAACAGATATCAACGAAATAAATAAGCATTAAGTTCTTTGGAAACCTCTAACCTCGGAAGGGGAATTGACTCACTGACCTTTCTCGATTCCCACACATGACCTAATCATCTTTCGATCTCATAGTCAACATGTGATTTATATTGCCTATGGATCTAATTTATAGCAATCTTTTAGTCAGTCATGCATAAATCATCAAATCATTAAAAAGTGGTCAATCTTTTAAAGCATTAAACACAACAATATAAATTTCTCACGCAAATAATAATCGGGTTTTGAATCGAACCAAACAAATAATCACATAATTCCAAAATTAAAATCAATCCAAAGCCTAGATAAAATAATTTAACTAAATATTATTAAAATAAAAATAAACACTAAAATTAAAAAGAGAATGAAGTTCCCTGCCCAGATCTAAAACAGATCTGGGTGTGGCTGTTGTTGTGCGTCCAAAGCCTCCTTCTTCACTACGCCGCATCAAAAGCTCCCCAATAATTTCTTCTCGCAGTGTGCGCCTCCTTCTCCCAGTGTGCGCCGCCCAAAAGTCTCTCATTCGGTCTTCTCCTCTCTTATTTCCTCCTTATTATGTATATATATAAGGCGCTAGGCGCCCAAGCCATCCCAAAATCCAACCACTTTAAATATTATAGTAATATATATATATATATATATACATACATGCACATGGAGCCCTAGTCTCCACATTCACCAATTCCATGCCACACTGCCGCTTTCTTATTTAAATAATATAATAGATAACTAATATATAATAGATATATATAAATAATATAATTTAATATATAATATAACATAATATATATTTCATTTTTAATAAATATTTAATTAATTATAATATATAATATATATATAGATAAAGTACTATAATATATATTTAATTATTAATAATAAATATATATTTTTTATTATATTATAATATTAATTTAGTATAATATTAACTTTATTAATTATTTTATAATATTTTTTTTCTTTTTAAGCTCAAATCTTCAAAATAAGATCCTTTGTTAGGTTCCTATAAAAAAATATTAAAATAATATAAAAATTCATATAAACACACATTTATGTGAAAAAAATAGCATAAGATTAAGATAAAAAATAGATAAAAATATGAATACAATTAAGCCCTATCAGAGAGCAAGTCTATCTGAAGGCTCTCTGAAGATCAGACGTTTCCTCCAACAGCCTTACACCACAATTCCAACTTCCAAGCTGAATTCTAAGTATTTTAACCATTTCCTATTGTGGCCAAGGTGAGAGCAGTGGCTTATCGGTTGCAGCTTCCAGAAGGAGTGCAAGTTCATCCTGTTTTTCATGTTTCATTACTTAAGCCAACTAAAGGGCCCCTAGCCAATGTTAGTTTAAAATTACCTCCAATAATTGAGCAGTTGGAAGAGGAGGTGGAACCTCGCGCCATTGTTGAGAGACGGATCATATACCAGCGTAGTTTACCTATTACACAAGTATTGGTTCAGTGGACTAATCGGCCACCTGAGCATACTACTTGGGAAAATTTACTAGAACTGTTGTAGCAGTTTCTCAAGGCTGTCAGACTATTATAATTCTTGAGGACAAGAATTAATTGAAGGGGAGGGCAATTGTCATGACCCTAAGGGTAGTTAGGGAATAAAGCCTACATTGTATGTGAGTTAGGAGCTATAAGGCGGGAAGCTAGCCATAACCAACTTTAGTTATTCTGTTAGGGATTGATTGTATAACTATTGTCCGTGTAGAGAAGAAGGTAATGAATAGAAGAAGTATTTTCAATATTCTCTCTCTCTTGTTCTTTCTCTTTCTCTCTCTTTGTTGTTAATTACCAACCAAGTCAGGCCCAATCCTCAGGTCCTGACACTTGCTAAGAGGTAGATCCTCAAGCATCCAACTTTAGTTGGCTTCAAGGGCTACAATTTCAGTTGCCATAGCATCTCTTCACTTGGTAATCTTAACAATTTGTGAATATACTGGAGGTTTAGTATGTGTAGACAATGCCTAGAAACCATATCCTGAAACAATGCTCGAAAACCATATCCTGAAATAATGCCTTGAAACAATGTCTTGAAACTTTTGGATTGGTGAAAACACTTTATTTCCCTAAAAAATCTCAACAAAGAGAAGTTAGAAGGTTTGTGGGGATGGTTCATCAACAAAGACCCTCTGATGATCAAGTTAGTACTCCAATCTGAAAAGAAGAAGTTCCTTGATTCACAATAAGTGTTAAAGTATACCAAAAGTGGAAGAATCAAAAGTCCTTTTCTAAGTCTTTGAGCTAGATCTTTATAGGGCACAATTTACAAAGCGAGTGATGGACACGTGTCAAATGCCCAGGGGTGAGACGATCCTTGGCTCACGTTAGCCGCAAACATGAGGACCTTAGCTACAAACTTTCTGGCCGAAAAACATGTTTGCTACAAACTACATACCCCTGGCTGCAAACCCTGTTGCCGAAATTATGTTTGTCGCAAACCTCATACACTTGGAAGCAAACTTTGTTGCCAAAATTATGTTTGCCTCAAACATTCTAGGCTTGGCCTCAAACATTATAGGCTTGGCTGCAACTTTCGAGGCATTGTTTTGGGAAGTAGTTTCCGAACATTATTTCAAGACATGGTTTTAGGACAAAGTTTCAAGACGTCGTTTCAAAATACTATTTTAGGATGTGGTTTTAGGATACTATTTCAGGAGGAGGTTTTAGTCCGCTGGGCTCAAGAATATGGCTTCATCTGGCTGTTTCTTTACATGGTCCAATAACTCTGTTTGTTCTAAGTTGGACAAAGTAATGATTAACCAATCTTAGTTGATGAGTAGCCTTCTTGGCCATGCAAAATTTTTACCAGCGAGATGCTTGTCGGGTCACTCTCCAAGTGTTATCTCCTTTCTTCAACAAAACTCCCATCCGAGAAAGCCTTTTCGGTTCTTTAACATGTGAACTGATCATGGTGATGTTCTAGGCATTGAAAGATCAGTCTTCTAGCAGCATATTCCACGAACCAACCAGTTTAGTTTTTGTAAGAAGCTTAGACAGCTTAAGGCTCCCTTGAGGCTCTTGAATTTTAAGCATTTTAGTCATATCTCCTCTAGAGTTGCTAGAGCTGACAAGGAGCTTGAAAAGGCCCAGTTATCTCTTCAAGATCATCCGCAGGACCTTAGCCTTCAATCTCGGCTCGCTTTCATGCGAAAGCGAACCCTTTTCTTAAAGGAAGCTGAAAGATCATTCTACCATCAACAGGCGAAATGCACATACTTGAAGCTTAGCGAAAGGTGCACAAAGTTCTTCCACGCTATTGTTAAGCTAAACTCCAAGTGAAATTTTCCTGCAACCATCTCCCGTGCGGATGGGTCAGTAACAGAGTCTTCGAATCAAGTTGCTGGGGAGTTTATTCAGTATTTCAAGGGCCTGTTGGGCTCCTCCAAGCCTTGTGATCCCATTGACCATAATGTCCTAAGATATAGGCCCTGCATTTCGATGGATCAAGCAACTTTTCTCTCGAGCAGTATTTCTAGCGAGGAGATTAAATTTGTTTTTTTTTTTAGTATTGGCGATGAAAAGGCTCAGGGCCCTGATGGCTTCATTTCATGCTTTTTCAATAAGGCCTGGCCTATTGTGGGAGAGCAATTGACTGAGGCTATTCAAGAATTTTTCTGTTCAGGCTCCCTTCTTAAGCAGCTTAATTGCTCTGCCATTGTTCTTATGCCGAATTTAAGCATGTTAACTCGATTGGTGAGTTTAGGCCTATTGCTTGCTACAATGTAGTATACAAAGTCATATCTAAGATTTTAGCCCTAAGGCTTGCTGCTGTTTTGGATTCCATTATCGACTATGCCCAGTCAGCCTTTGTCAAAGGCAGGAGCTTAATGGAAAATGTTAATTTGGCCCAGGAGCTTCTTCACAATTATAGTCGCAAGTAGATCTCTCCAAGATGTCTTATTAAAGTTGATCTCCACAAAGCCTTTGACTCAATTAACTAGTCTTTCCTCCAACAGATTCTTGATGGGCTTGGATTTCCCTCAGCCTTCTCAAAATGGATTTTGGAATGTGTTTGCTCGGCCTCTCATTCCATTATGATTAATGGCAGTATGCATGGTTTTTTCAAAGGCCAGCAAGGCCTCGGGGAGGGAGACTCCTTTTCACCATTCTTATTTGTTCTTTACATTGAATATTTTTCTAGATCTCTTAGAATGGTCATTGGGGATTCTGATTTCAATTTTCATCCGAAATGTAATAGCCTTGGCATCTCTCACCTTGCCTTTGCAAATGATTTAATGCTCTTTGCTAGGGGCGACGTTATTTCTGTCAAAATTCTCATGGATTATCTTCACATATTTGAAGCTTGCTCTGGCTTATGTGCTAATGGCCTCAAGTCCAGCATCTATCTTGCTGGTATCCTTGCGGTCACTAATTTCTCCAGGGGCGGCCTTCCCTTTCGGTACCTGGGCATTCCCCTTACTGCGGAGAAGCTTAAGGTTATCCACTATGGGCCCCTCACGGATAAAATCGTTGATTACATTAAGGCATGGACATCATCCTCTCTTTCTTATGCAAGTAGAAATGAGTTTATTAGAGCAGTTTTGCAAGGTGTAGAATGTTTCTGGCTCTCCATCCTTCCCACGCATGCTACTGTTATTGAAAAAGTCTACTGGTTATGCAGGTTCTTTCTATGGAACTCCAAGTCAACTCTTGTTTATTGGCAAGAGGTCTTCCTTCCCAAAAATGAAGGGGGGCTCGGCCTTAAGGATCTTTAGAGTTGGAACTTGGCTCTCCTAGTCAAGGTTCTCTAGAACATTCATCGCAAGAAGGACTCCTTATGGGTCCGTTGGGTCCATCAGCGTTATCTAGCTACAGCTTCAATCTGGGAGCTAAGGGCTAAGAGAGATGACTCGCCCCTCATCAAAAAGATCCTTGCCATTCAGGATGGCCTATGTGCTACGCAAGGCTCTTCCTCAGCTACTGTTAGGCTGCTTTCTGAATGGGCTAGTGCAAAGAATATTAATCTTGCTGATGCTTATAATTTGTTTAGGCCCAAGGGAAGAAAATGAATATGGGCTTCTATTGTGTGGAATTCTAGCATGATGCCTAAGCATTCTTTCATTTCATGGTTGTGTGCTAAGGAGAGGATTCTCACCAAAGACAAGCTTAGTTTCATGGATATTGATATAAGCTGCCAGTTATGTGGCTTAACAGAGGAATTCTTGTAGCATTTTTATTTCCAATGTCTGATAAGTTTGCTGATCTAGAGCCATGTCAAGGCTTGGATTGGGCTCACTCGATCAATGTCCACCCTCACTAGCACCCTCAAGTGATTGAAGAAAGAAGTTCGCGGCTCTTTATGGCAAAGTAAAGCCAAGTGGATTGCGCTAGGTTGCACTATTTACCAGATTTGGTATGCCCATAATCGGATTATTTTTTAAGGCATGTCGGCTCGTCCAGATTGTATTATCCATAGGATTAAAACTAATGTATACAGGGCTACATGTACCTTGTATCCATAGGTTTTAGTTCATTTTGAGACAAGCATATGACTACTGACAGGATCAACCAAGTAGCATTCTTGTATAACGCTGGCGTAGCATGACCCCGTCGACCTAGTGGCCGGGGGATCAGGATGGGCACGACAGTTGTTCACATCTATCAGTTGATGGGCAGACTAAGGTCGATGACCCATCACCCCTTTCATATTCGACATCCCGAAGAACGAGTGGCCGTCCATGAGCCGTCAGCACGACCCGTCGACGAAACGAGGCACGTTTTTTGAATCAATTCCCTCACTTTAGGTATGAGGCATAGGAAGCCACCAGGCGTCCTAGGCAAAAAGCGCGTTCGAGGCAACATTTGAAGAGGGGTGGAAGGGCGAACATCGCTGCGCGAGCAGGGACATGATCGACCCTCACAATCCAGGCACCACTCACACCCCGTCACGTTCGTTTTGCAACAACTCCACCCGATGTGTCACGCCCCCATTAAATTAATTTTATGATGATGGTATTATCGAGTTAAATTAATTTTATGATCTTTACTATTGATTACATTTCGGCATGATGATGGTTCTAATTTTAGTAACCGACATATATGGCATGCCGACTCTAACTTAAACAATCACCATAAATCGAAATGTATATATAGTACACTTAAGTTTGGGGATGATGATATTTTCAGATTGGACAACCCACATACATAGCATGAAGGTTCTGAATTAGGCATATATCTCAATCCAAATTTAAGTGATTGGCAAAAATCTAAAAATTAATGTTAACACCTCAACTTATAATGAAGTTCGACTAACTCGGGACATTTTGACTTTGGATACTGTTCTTGTCTTACTCGAGAATTATTAGCCACACTGTAACACCCCGCTTTTCTGAGCGTTAAATAACTTAGGAATTTCGGGAATATTTTTTTTTTTTTTTATAAACCATCTCCCGACAATCCCGTTTTACCTTCTCAACTCACTAAATAAGAATCAATAAGCTAAGACAGGTAATCATCATAAATGCGGAAGCTTAAAATCGAAACCTGATATGGTACATAATCAATTTCACTTTATAACCGTATAAGAATTCGTACCATACATTAACATCATCTCCTCAATATTGAAATACATAAATACATGGAGATTCCATAATGTTCTAACAAGACTAATCATCAATAAAGCATCAGCCAAAACATATCCGAGTCAGCTTACTGAATCCATCAGCTACGCCATCACGTGCCGTCTCATCTCAACCTGATCCTTGCCTAAGCTGCAAGTCTAAACTGGAACGTTGAATGTTCCAGGGGCATAACCCATTAGAAGATGAATCTTCTAGTAAGGGTTTAAAAACATGATATATGAATACATGATGCAATAACATAAACAATCATGTGCCCTAGTGTAACTTCCCTGGCCTACCAGCCTGGCACGGAACCCTAGGCAGAATCCCAAACCTCTGCAGGATAATCCTAACATTGTTCCATCATTGCTCTTGGGAATTACGGCTACACTCTTAGGGCGACATCCCCATCCCATGCATGAGTATCAATATGCCAATAATATCGTGCTATGCAAGAATAACGTATTTCCATGTAATATGAAATGATCATAACTTCAATAAATATCATGCATAATGAAGCAAAGGTTTTATATATATAGGTTCTTGGGATAAAACCACTTACCTTTAGACGTAAACTCAAATTTTCTCGAAAAACGCGTATAACCTCGTTTTGCGTGCCAACCTTGAAAATAACATAAACCATCAAGATCCATGGCCAAATCACTTCCTGGCCAATCATTTCCAAGTAAAATCAATAATCTAATTTTTTCATACTTTTTCCTTATTTTCTCTATTTTTCCTCTATTTTTCATAGTCATAATTTCTTCCAAAATTCAAAATAAATACCTAATCAGGTAATTTATTTAATTTTTCTTCATGAAAATTCCTAAAATAACATTTCTAATCTCTATGAGTTTTCTGAGAATTTTCCAAAATCTCTTCCTATTTTTCTCTAATTAAGTTTCCTTTCAAAAATTCAAAATAATTATTTCATCATAACATTTCTCAAATAAAATTTTATAAAACTGAACTATTCATTTTTCTTGTATTTCTGGATATTTTTCCAGAATTTTCTCTCTTTTATTTCTATTTTTACTCTATTTTTCTTTATTTCAGCATTTAAATAATATTAAAAATTATCTCTGGTCATCTTCTCCGGCGCCGGCACACCGGAAAATTAAACTGACTATACCAGAAGATAGCTTACTTTGATTTGATCATTCTGTCCAAATTTGAGCTTGAAAGAACACTTGGAAGACCTCCCTCCGAGCAAAATTCAGTTCGGTTCCGGCGAGATTTGATTTTTCCGGCGAAGCTCCGATCACCCCTCAAATGAACTCCAAAATTTCTCAAACTTTCCAAAAATGATCCTCAGCTCATGGGCAACAAAAGCCCTATGGTTTGGTGCCTCAATTTGTTCAAAAGTGAGGTCGATTTGAAACTCAAATCTTGCAAAACTCTAATCTACCATATCCTCTATTTATAGGCGATTTTGGCCCCATAAATGACGGATCTCGCTTCAATCAAGGCCTCTGATGTCCCCTATTTCCCTTAACAAGTCCAAAATCCACCGAAAGAGCTCCATTTTCGCGATCTAAATGGCCAAACTTTCGGCCACTTTTTCTTCAATTTCTGGCAATTCCATTGCTTGTTGTCGGTCAAGCCCTTTACAAAAGATGCTCCTTGAGCAACCCTCGTGCCATCCCTGTGGCCAATTTCGGTGATTTGATGGGTTGGTCGGCCATGGTTGGTTGGAGATTTTCTTAAAATTGCACTTTGATCCCTCAAACTTTGGTTTTCTCACTTTGGCCCATTTCACCAAGCTCCTTGACTTTTGATAATTTCTATCAAGACCCTAAAGTCCTAAAACATCAATTTGACCCCTGAGCATTCTGAAAAAATATCGTTTCGGCCTCTCTTGAGTAATTTCAAAAAAACTGCATTTAGGCCCGAATCTCCGTTTTGGCCCTAAACCTCTTCGTTTCTTCCTGAAACCACTGAAGGGTTGTTCCTTATGAAAAATTAAAGCCCCCTCAAGTTTCTGTTGACTTCTCGGAAGTCATCTATGACGATTCGGTATTGCAGCCTAATTAGTAGCTGTATTTTAGCTGTACCGAAAACTGTTCTCGATCCAATTTATTTCGATGCTATAAATCATATCTTGGGGTGCTCGTTAATGCTACATCATTTTCCTTTGTCATTTTGACTCCAGGGTACTCCCGGCAGTCCATTTAGTCAATTTTTCGGACTATTCAGATACCAATTTTCTCTGAAACCCCATTTCTCTAATAAATTACTTATTTTTAATTAACCCAAATTTTCGGGTATTACACACACATCTTCATTATTTAATACAGAAAATTAAGATGCAGGTAAAATAAAAAATAGAAAAAAAAATTATAGTATTTAAATGACAGAATTTAAATGATAGGAAATTAAAATTGCAGTTATTTAGGTTGCGTTCTCTTTATTGTTTTCAAGTCATTTTTAGTTTTCAATTTTCTAAAATAATGAAAACGCGTTCTCTTTACTGTTTTTAAAAATGTATTTTTGAAAACAAAAAGAAAATTATAAAGAAAACTCAAAACAATAAATAGTTGTTTTGAGTGTTTTCATGCCAAACAAATTCTAAACTTAAAACACATTTATTTATGTATTTATTCATATTTTACTATTGTAATGGGAAAAAATATTATAAAATTTATTAAATTTAAAATGTATATATTTTTTTAATAATATATTAACATTAAATATTTCTAATTTACGGAATAATCAAATTTTTTTATATAAAATATTATTAAAAAATTATTTTCAAAATTTCAAAGAGAACGTGTTTTCTAATTTTCTGTTTTCAGAAATAAATTTTCAAAATGACAAAGAGAACGTGTTTTCAATTTTCTAAAAACAGACAACCAAATCAGAAAACTGAAAATGAATTCAAAACTCAAAACTGAAAATTGAAAATCAAAGAGAACACAGCTTTAATTGCTGGAAATTAAATGATTAATTAAAATATAAAAATTAAATGCTAAAATTTAAAATGCTAAAATAAAAAATACAGAATGTAAATTACATTATTAAAATAGACAAAAATTAAATAAACAGAATAAGCTACTAAGTCTAAATGCTGAAAATTAAACATAATTTAAGTTCTTGAATTGAAATGACGCGGAATGGCTGAAGGGATTAAAGAAATTAAAGACAGAACAAAACATAATAACAGAAATTAAAAGAACAGTGCTAGAAATTTAACAGAAATCAAATGGAAGAGCAAAAATTAAAAGTGTTGTGCGATGCCTACTGTGCGCTCGTTCTTCTTCTCCAACCCACTCTCTGTTCACTAAAGCGCCCCAGCCTCCCCAGCCTCTATTCTTCCGTTCCAGTGCACAGTGCTCGTTCTCACTGTCCTCTACAGTGCACTGTGCTGTCCAGAAATTCCCTTTGTGTTGCTGTTCGTCCTTCTTCCTTCTGGCCGAGAATCCATGCCCCCTTATTCTGATTGTTACGCGGATGGGCGCCTAGGGCTCTTCTCGTGCTCTTGTGTTTATATATATATATATATATGTCAGTCTCCAAACTGCCCTTGAAACTAAGTGAAATTACAAACCAAGCGATCGCACGGCCTCTGAAATGCTCTTTCATGGGCTGCGTCTTTCATTCTAAGAATCAGTGGCTGGGCTTTAATTGGGCAGCCTCAATTTCAATAGGTGGGCCTTCAATTGCTGGGCTTCTAATTTGAACTTTAATTCCAATTTAGTGGGCCATCAAATTAGACTTGCGGCTGGGTTTTAATGGGCTTCAATTACAAGCCTCCACGCCCCTGCGTGAAGCATGCAACCAATTCAAGTGTAAATAATATTATATATATATATGTACTGCACATGCATATATATTAAGTTATGGAATATATATTTATAATGTATTATATATATGTTTCATGCATGAATGTGTATGTGTATTATATTTATATATGTATTATAATATATTATATTATATTTATTTTTTCATTATTATTATTTATTTTTAAATCTTTAAATATGCCCGATGTTAATTTAATCTTCATTTTTCATATAAACTTGCATATAATCACAAAATATTCAACTAAATCCAGTTTTGAGATAAAAACAGAGGTAAAATTATAACAAATTTTTACAAAATTGATCACTAAACAACTGGCCAGTGGGCTCCCCATTTGGCTCGTCTTGAAACACGACTAAGGATTCTGACATGTGTGTGAGTCAGCAGGCGAGTATACCCGCGAGGCACAAGGAAGCTAATTAGTGGGATGCCCCCCGCGCGAGGACGGCACCACCTACCGACCTTGATCTTATGAGAAGGTGCGATCGTGCCTGTCGATGTTAATCATTACTCCGATCTCGAATGCCGCCAGGGACAAGGTGTTAGCATGTGGCCCACATTTTGTTTATGGCAGACCCTTGCTGTTAAAAGTCATGCTGGAGTCCTTTGAGTTTGATGCTCAAAATGTTAGCCAGATTCTAGTTTTGGTCAACTTATTAGATTTGTCTCTAAACTGTTGGGTTAAAGCAGTTTTAAATATTATCTTCTCAAAGATTGGTAAGCCTATTTCCACAGATAGTGTGACTGCTTCAAGGGGCAAAATGTCATATGCCAAAGTGTTGATTGAAATTGATGCATCTCATGAATTAATCAAAGAGGTTCACTTTAAGCTCCCTTCAGGGAAAAAAGGAGAACAACGGGTTATTTATGAGTATGAACAGAAATTTTGTTCTGGGTGTAATGTTCTTAGCCACTCTTCTGAGACTTGCAGGTAATCTCCTAGGATATTTCAATTGAATCTTTGCTTCCAGAAAAAAAGAATAATCTAAACGTCGGCTTGGGTATGAGTAGCAAGAGTTGCCATCTAGATGCCCAGCAGCTCATTCAGATGTTGTGGCCTTGAGCTATGATCAGGATGTCCAGCAATTTGGATGTCAAGTAATTCATTCAAATGCCAAGGCCTTGAGTCATATTCAGGCAGAGAAGGCATCTGGATGTCCCCTAGCCCATCCGATTACCACGTGTTCCTTCCTAACCAAGGGAGTGGTCAGAGACAGGATCATAGCAACGGGGCATGGGCTTCGGTGATGGATTCATCTAGTAGGCGGCTGACACCTGCAAACACTCTGACGCTTGAGTGAGTTAAGGAGTAAGGAAAATGTAGCGTATCGGTAGGTCAGAGGGCAGAACATACCTTGACTCTAAAAAGAGCTGACTGATATAGGAGAAGGAGACGTCCTCCTGTATGCATGCATCATACGTCTGCAAGTGATGGGACTGAGTATCCAGAGCCCGAGGAGGTTCCCAGGTAGCGATATGTTGGTGACGGGACCTTCATTAATGTGGATGGAATCTGCCATTAATGAGGATGGGACCTGAGACGGGCACACAGATACCTAGTAGAGGCTACAATGATGTTGTGGAAAGCTGGCACAGGACCATAATGGGCCGAGATCGAGCCATGAAGGACGGGCCCAGATAGGGCCAAGGGGGAGGTGGGTAAAGATTGAGCCCGAACGGTCCATCATGGCCTTGGCTTTTGAGCGCTTAGTTAAGTATCTGGATCCTACAAAAGCCCACCCAGATGCTCATCCAGATATATCAATTACTCATTCAAATGAGTAGAGGGAAGAGCTGATATGTTATTCAAATGTAGAAGATATAAAGCAAGACCAGGCTCCATTAGAAGTTCCCTTTTAGGTCATGTGCTAGAAGAAGAAGAAGTCCTCCAGACATATTCGCAAGGTCAACAACCAAAGTAAGGATGAGGTTATTGTGAAGCCATAAAAGTAGGTTAAATTGAAAGTAGCTAATCAAGAGAATGGGTGCAAGTCTAAGAATAAGGATAATAGAAAGGGCAATGCCCTTCGGTTATCATTGTGATTAGTGCCTACTAGAATATTAGGGGCTTTTCATTGCCCCTAAAGCATAATGGGGTCAAGCAACTCATTAGGAAGCACTCCATTAATGTGCTCGGTATTCTAGAAACCAAGATTAATTCAGATAAGCTCAGATGGATTATGCACACCAAGTTTTGGGATTGGCAGGAAGTTAACAACTTTCACTTACACTCAACTGGGAGGATTCTTATCTTATGGAATCCCTCAAAAGTGTGTTTGGATGTTCTTGAATGCACGCCTCAAGTCATTTACTGCTCGATTTTATGTAAGTCTTACATGACTTCTTTCTAGCTTTCCTTTATCTTATTAGTGTAGGTGCTCTAGACCCAATCAGATTTGACATATTGTACACTAACAATTGCAATCATATTTATTATTGAATAAGGAGTTATTCAATCTCACAAGAAGTCATTCTATTAGTTTCTTGTTATTATTATAATGACCGAATGAAACTAGATAGAAGTCCATATGATGTAGACTGCGATTAATCTATAAAGATGTGAGATGATGCATCACAGTTTCTAGACATCATTAAACGTCCCAAGTCGTAGCAATGTTAAGAATGGACACTGACAATTGCGGTAACATTTGTATGTGCTATATTTTTGCTATGTGATAGCAATGTGGGCCTTACACCCATAGGCATGGGAATGCCTAGACAAGTACATAGGTGACCAATGTTGGAGAACGTGTTACTAGACATGACTCACCATGAGAATTCATTTTGGTTATATGTTGATGGAATTCTCATACGAGATGGGTGTAACTAATCCTTGGACCTGAGGTTGTCACGATCATCTCATAAGAAGACCGGTATGCTTTGACATCATTTCGATGAGCCTAGACAAAGGCTGCATGTAAGCGATTATTAGGCATATCGTGAGGCTTATGGAGATGGGTGCATAACCAAGATAGAACTCATCTATTCCTTGATAGAGGATGATGTATGTAAGGCGCCTTCGGTGAATATTCACTTTAAATTCATGGCCATAGTGAAAGAGATCAATAAAGAGTTATTGATTCACTTTCTGTTAAGTGAGGATATCCAGAAGACTGAAGAAAACTTATGTGATCATAATCAAACAACACATCGCCAACTTAAGATCACATAGGATATAGTGACTAGAGGATCGAATTATACGATAACCATACTTGTGAAAGGTTATTTGCGGATTATGAATCCTTCTGAATAATTTGGTAGGCATGATGCCTTGCTAGAGATCAATCTTGTCTTATGTGTTCGTACTGACACATTGCCAACATATTTGGAAGCCTAATGAGTCATACGCAATAGGCATAGTCCCTAGCTTAAACCAAGAGAGCGGACGTATGGTTAAGTGAGACACTTTGGCAATAAGTTGTGTCGTCATAAGTTCTCATGGAAAAATAACAAATAAACGTAATGACATCGATATAACGAGGGGTCGTCATAAAGGAAAGAGTTTCCTAAAATGACAATTGATTAAATTAGAAAGAATTTTTCAATTTAATAATTTGGGCTTACTTTAATACTTGGGCTAAATAAAGTATTTGGGCCAAATAGTAAATCAAATTAATATTTGGGCTAAATTAGATTTGGATAAAATATTAAATAATAAATATTATATTTTGGTTAAATTAGATTTGAACCAAATATTAAATATTAAATATTTTGGCTTGAATTAGATTTGGGTCAAATATTTTATAAATGAATTTGGGCCACTTAGTTATATTTCTAGTTGGACTTTAATTATATTTCTAATTGGGCTAGGATAAGCCCACTTAAAATTCTAGTTAAAGTAGGATTAATGGGCTAGCCCAATCCATGTCCATTAAGGTTTAGGAAACCCCATGAGGTTTAATCCTCTATAAATATCCCTTTAAGGGGTTGCCCAAATTAAGATTTTTGATGGTTTTCAACACTTGAAAATCTGTCCTTTTTCCGTCCATACACAAGCCACTATAGGAGATGGAGCTAGCACTCTTATTTAGCTCTCCTTGCCAACTGACTCGTGCCGTGTATCATGAGTTAGAGGCCAAACACTTGGATGGTTTAGATCCGCAAACGACTCGAAAATCTAAAGGTTAGATTTATTTTATTTTATATGTGAATAATTTAATTTAGACGTTGATCCAATCGTCGAGATCGGGGTGAGATTCAAAATTTTTGAACTACACTACTTACCCCGTAGCGATCTTGCTTAACCTGCGGCCGACCCGGGAATGGCACACCCCCCTTGCCGCCCGTGTGCGGCCCACACGGCCCAGCACGCCAGGTCCGGCCCAGGAGCGCCATGTGCGCGCCATGCGTGCTCCATGCGGCCTTGTGGCTTGCAGCCTGTATGACAGGCGCGACCAGTAGCCTTTCGACCCCCTCTGTTGTGTCGGGCTGTATTTTGGCCTTTCCCTGGGGTGCACTACAAGTACTTGGGCCTACACTTCAGTGGCCTAATGCATTTTGTGCCCTCGCGTGAGGCCCGGCCAAATTGTTTGGCATTTTTTGGGGTTTTTTTATCCAATATTTGGTTGTTTTATTAATTATTAGGCTACTAGTGCTTGTATGACATGTATTGGTTGATCCAAGGCCTATTGAGCCTTGTTAGTGGGATTAATGGATAAAGCCCAAGCCCAAATACAATTAAAATAATTTTGTTTTCCAAAATTATACAAATTTCAATTTATTGAAAACATTTCAATGAGATTGATGCAACAATTAATTAACATAATTTGAATGAATCAAAGTGATTGATTGCATGGGTGTATGGTATAGATCGAATCGACCATTTATTTTACGTTGGGAATGAATGCTTGTAATTTGATTTTTGAAATAGGGCCTACGTATACTCTGATGTACATTCTCTTCTCATCTCTCTCCCCCCAAATGTAACTCGAGGTTTTTGATTCTATGTAATATATGTAGAATAGAATAGAGTAGAGTATGATAGTTGTAGTTTGTATAAAGAGAAAGAGATGGAGCCAAATTGAAGACAAGATTCGAAGACTAGTGAAGGCTTGGAGAATGTGTTTGAGAAGCATGTTATGATTCGTCACCTAGGTTTACCTCGCTAGCTTCCCTTCTATGGCTATAGGGACCTAGCCGTAGTTATCCATACCATACACTGGCTTGAGTCGTTTATTATGCATTATTAATTTGATTAATTTCATGTAATGAGACCTAAATAAATAAATAATAAATCCCTCATTAATATTAAGCCAACTTGCATTCCATCATTATGAGGCATTAGGATTCTAGTTGGCACTTGATTTGTTCAATCACTCAAGGTCAAGTGTGACCTATGATACCTGTGTTTCATGAGCCATGAGATGTCCCTAAATGATGGGTCTGACTTAACTAGAAAGGTGGGTTTGTTGAGTCACTCAAGGCTCACTGAGTATAGAGGCAAAAGTTGGGAGTCACATGAGATGTGCATGACAAGGAGTTGTCAACCCAACGTATCTAGGAGTTGCATGGAGATGCAATTGGTAGCAAGTACCTGCCTAATCAATCTTAGCACAATTTGTTGAGTCACTCAAGGTTGTGCAAAGGGAGATGGGATCCTAGCCCACTAGGAAATCTTCCAACGGGATTTTTCGAGTCACGTCTTGAGGGTGGCAAACTTGTTGAAAATAGAGGGAACAATCATAAAATGTTACTTCTTGCAATTTATGATTTCGCAATTAAATATAATTATAACATTTACATCTATAATTCAATTGTTGATCCAGAATGTTTGGAAACGTGTCGATAAGATCGATACTCGAGGGCAATAATACCTTCAACGGGACTAATTTCTATGATTGGGCGATCATCTTGATGATAGTCCTCACGTATGATAAGATTCTCTATGTAATAAAGAGATATCTTCTTGTGAAGCCACCAGTTGCGTAAATAATAGCACATAAGGCTTGGACGATACACAAGGGTGATATGATCATCGCTTGGTATATCATCTTGGCTGCCATGACCCCGAAACATAGGTCGCAACATAAGAGTTATGATGCCTATGAGATCATAACTTGGCTCAAGGATCATCTGTTGAGAAGCATGTCATATAGATGATAGGTTTTATCAACAGGTTACTAGAGCTGAACTTGGGTATGGATGCAGAAACTTACCCTAGATTTAATGCTACACTTCTTCCCTAACAGTTATGGAAGAAACTGTTGGAGAGTTGTTGTCCATGCTAATGGAGGTTGAGCCTAAAATTGATAAAAAGCCAAGGGAAGTGTTCTCTTAGTTGAAGGGCCAAGGTGCACAAGGGCAAGCTTAAGAGTAAGAAAGCCAAAAGGAAGAAAAGTTTTTCCATAGCGCAATCTAAAAGAGTCTAGAAGACCAAAACTTAAAAGGGTAAGGAGGATGCAATCTATCTCCACTATAATAATTTGGGAGATGTGGAGTAAGAAGAGTTCTACTCAGGACACTTCAGGTATTTATGTTATTGAAATTAATTTATCTACTTCCAACTAGTCCACATGGGTATTAGATATTGGATCTAGTGCTCATATTTGCACTTTTGTGTATGGGCTTAGGAGTACGAGGAGATTAATAATAGGAGAAGTGTACCTACACGTGAGAAATGGATCAAAAGTTGTTCCATTAGTTATAGAGACCTATTTATTAACATTGCCCATAGGGCTTGTATTAGATTTACACAACTGTTACTACAATCCTACTTTGACTAGGAATATAATTTCTATTTCTTGTTTAGACCAGGATGGATATTCATTTTTATTTAAGAATAATAGTTGTTTGTTTTATAAAATGAGTTGTTTTATGGTAAAACAATAGCATTAAACGGTTTGTATGTCCTTAATGTTGATACTCCTATCAATAACATAAATATTAAGCGACTTAAATCAAGTGATTTAAATAACACTTATTTATGGAATTGTCGCCTTGGCCATATAAATGAGACTCGCACATCCAACTTGTATAAAGTTGGATATCTTGGCACATTTGATTATGAATCATAAGGTGCTTGTGAATTTTGTTTGCTTGGCAAAATGACTAAGTCTCCTTTTAAAAGTAAAGGGAGTGAAGGCTACATAAGTGCTAGGACTTGTGCACATTAATGTGTATGGGCTTATGACCATCTAAGCTAGAGGTGGATATATCTACTTCATAACCTTTACTGATGATAGATCATGTTTTGGTTATGTATATCTCATGAGACACAAATCTAAAGAAAAGTTCAAAAAATTCAGATTTGAAATAAAGAAACAAACTGGGAAAAGCATCAAAGTACTTCGATCAGATCAGGGTGGTGAATACTTGAACAGTGAGTTTCTAGATAACCTAAAACAGAATAAGATTCTTTCACAATGGACTCCACCTAAAACATTGGAGATGAATGGTGTGTCTGAATGGAGGATTAGGACCTTGATGGACATGGTCTGGTCCATGACGAGTTGCATTGAACTCCCTACTTCATTTTGGGGATTCCCACTCCTCACCGCGATCTTTGCTTTGAACAGGGTTTCAAGTAAGTCAGTTACTTAGACTCCATATGAGATATGGAAAGGAAAGAAGTCAAATCTGTCTTTCCTTAAGATTTAGGGTTGTCCAATTTATATCAAACATGTTGACAGTAATAAGGTAGAACCCAAATCGATGAGATGTCTGTTTGTGGGATATCCAAAAGAAACAAATGGAAATTACTTTTACCACCCACATGAACAAAAGGTGTTTTGTTGCCAAGCATGCGATATTCTTTGAGAAGGAATTTTTAGATGCTATGGCTAGTGGGAGGAATGTCGAGCTCGAAAAGATTTGAGGCGAACCACAAACAAATACTCCCCTCTAGAAACCTAAGGAAGATGAGACATAAGATGTTGTGTCAATTCCCCAATTTTCCACACAAGGACTTTGTAGGTCAACGAGAGTTTGTCATGAGCCTGAGAGATATGTATTTCTCATCTCGACACATGAAGATGTGCTTCTGGTTGAGAATGACGAACCAAATATCTATGAAGAAGCAATGTCAGACATTGACTCTAGGAAATCGCTTGATGGCATGAAATCTGAAATGGATTCCATGTACACTGACCAAGTATAAACTTTGGTGGATCCACCCGGGGGTATTAGACCCATTGGGTGTAAGTGGGTCTTCAAAAAGGAAGACTGACATGGAAGGTGTAATGCTCGTATTACATGGTATTAAAAACATAAATAAATTTCTATTATTTTGAAAGGACCTCAGGTGGTCCGGGAAGCCCAAAGGTCGGTTTCAAGAAATTAATTAATAAAATTGTCGAATCGACGATAGGAAATGCCCCGTGACTTGGATGTCTAGGGAATAGGGCATGAGATTGGTGAGCGTCTTGAGATGAGGCTAATGATGTTGGAAGCAGTCCGACCGAGAATAATTTTTGGAATAATTTCTATATAAGTCCGAATGAGTGTCAGTACCAAATGGTTGTAGGGGACCTTTAGAAAGCAGAAGGGACCCTAGGGGTGGTCCGATTTTGAGAGTGAGGTAACCCTAAAGAGTTTTCGGGTGGAATGAAGGTCCCATGCAAGCGCAGGGACAAAATTAGCCTTATCGAGTAAAAGTTGATTATTAATTTTTGGGAAATCAAGAGTTTGGTGGCATAATGATAATAATTTAAAGCCTTGGGAGGGTCCAAGTGAAATTATAAAATCCCCAAGTGTAACTAATAATTCCTCTAATTGGATTAAAGATTTTTGAGGGATTAATATGTAATTTGCATATTATATATATATATATATATACCCGTGCGTGCTTGGAGGCTAAGCTATCTACAGTGGCCATTAAATATGAAATGTGTCTTGCAATGTCCAGGACAAAAAAAAAAAAAAAAAAAAAGGAGAGCCAGAGAGCAGGCCGAGATCGAGAGAATGGGAGAGAGATGACAAATCGAGAAAAGGCGATGGCGAAAGCAGCATAAGAGGCTGCAGTGGCGGCTGATTGCAGCAGCCAGCAGTGGAGGCTACCATGGCCGATGCAAAGTAAAGGCGAGCAACGGTTGCATGGTGGCGAGAGAGGCCAATGACAATGGTCGCGACTACCAGGCGTCGACGTCGATGGCTGGCAGCAGCTTAGTGAATGATGCTCAAAAATGCAAAAATTTGTTATATTTTATTGCCCCCTAATCCATTTGATCAACCTAAAATCTTTAGAATTGCTTGTTGCAGCCCAAAAGAAGGAAAATAGATGAAAGGAATGACTTAACTCTCCAAAGGCATAATTGAAAGAAGAAGAAAGAGTCAAGAGATGAAGGTGTTCTGATAAGAGTCAAAGCTATTCAAATGAGTCATCGGAAGATATTCGAATATGGAACAAACCAGATGGAAGCTAGTCACCCATTCGAATAAAACCAATCTATTCGAATGAGTTGAGAATGAGAAGAAATTCGGATAACTATATCGTTCAGAAGAGATGAAAACATATCCGAATGAAGCCCTAGGCATCCGAATGTAATTGCAGAAGAAAGAAAGTCCATTCGAATGAAGACTGAGTAATTCGAATAAGAAGCAACACCAGTAACTCCAGATTCGAATACTTTTCCTGACATCCGAATGCTGTGAAGAACTCAATAGAAAAAAATTAGAAATTCATTCGAACGAAAGTACTGATGCATTCGAATGACTGAGAAAATCGCTGTGTAAGGAATAGTAAAGTGTGAAATTCATTCGAATGGGACTAAAATTCATTCGAATGATCTGAAAAGCCAAAAGAACCTCGGCACTCATCCGAATATCTCTGCTAGCACATTCGAATGAGTATCCAAACAAAAGTCTGACATGCGCAAATAAACGCGATGGCTCTGAGGTAAATTCAATCAACTTTTTGAACCAATGGACCCCACCTCCATGAGCCGTAAGCTTAAAAAGGGATCGACATTCTTTGGAATCGGAGGTGCGGAGAGCAGAAGTTACTTAGAAAAAAAACACAAAAAGACAATATCATTGGAAAGTAGGGAGTCTTTTGTTATTCTGTTTGATTTCTCTCGTTTTTTTTTTTGAGTTCTTGTCTGTATTTTTGAAGAACATATAGCACTTCAGTTCTTCTTCTTGTTCTTGCTAGTTCTAAGCTCTGCTTTTACAAGTCCATTTTTATTTCTGATTTAACTTGTGGTTCATTTCAGTAAACAATACAGTATTAGTTTGTTCAACCCTTAACATTTGATTTAGTTTTATTTTCTTTCCTTGCAAATTTCACATTCATCCGTTGAGAATAGTTTTAGTCATGCACTTCATATGAAGATGTGTGGCTAACTCGATTCTTGGGTTAAGGCAGAGAAGGTGCCCAAAGCCACTGATGAATCAATATAGCAGAACTCCGGATGACAAAGTAACCAAAGTAAAAGTGGTTTGGGAAATGTTATTAACGAAAACCTTAGGTTTGGATTGGTTCGTACGCCTAAACTAGAGTTCCCATGCCATGTATGGGGGCTGCTTAACCTGGAAACGTTCTCATACCCAAGCCCCGAGCAATTATTTTGTAAAAACGTTATTTATACACTGATTTATGATAGCTGCTTGACGTAGAATCTCCATGCCACGTATGGAGGTTGCTTGAACCAAGAGTTATCATCATCTCAGAAGTGCATTTAACGGTTGAAAACCCAAGCTATTTGAGCTGCTAGTTACATCATAGAAAGCTATATGGTAAATCAGTGGGTTTGGCACCAGATCTGTCTTGACCCAAGACCTCTCCATATCCAGATACAGTCATATACATTTAGCTTGATCTCACTTTATTGTCAAAAGAACTGGTGTGGTTATCTCCTTCCATGAGTAATCTCCTTGTGAGTCGACCTAGACTTGCCCGGAAAAAAAATTACATATAAGTTTTCTGCTACAATCACACTCATGCACTGGCGAGTCTAAACACCTCATTCTGTCTATGAACATAAATAGTTGCTAAACCAGCTAAGTTAGCAAAAGAAAAATACAAAAAGTAATAAATACAGGGTGAGTGAAGCAGCAAATTTTGGCGCCGTTGCCGGGGAGATTAAGGTAAGCCAAATAATTATCCCTAGTTCTTTTCTGTTTATATGATTTCTATCCTTTAATTTCTCTTCTCTGTTAACTCTCTGCCTGTTTGAACTTTCATTGTTGTATTTACTCATGTCTCAACACGATAATATGTCTGAACATGGTGATGAGAATGGTGGCAATGACCCTGTTGATTAGGAGATAATTAGACCTCTTAGGGATTATCTTCACCCTCCTAGGCAAACAACACCCTCGTGTATCATCCTTCCTGTCAATCACCATAGGTTTAACTTTAAACCTGGCACAATTCAATTGTTTCCAACATTCCATGGCATGGATTCTGAGAATCCATACACTCATATGAAGGAATTCGAGGAGGTTTGCAGCACTTGCATGGACCACACTGTAAACGAGGATGTTATAAGGCTAAAACTTTTCCCATTCTCACTAAAAGACAAAGCAAAAATGTGGTTGGGTACTCTTCCTCCTAGATCTATAGGCACTTGGAGAGAGATGCAGACAACATTCCTAAAAAAATATTTCCCTGCTAATAGAACTGCTACTCTTCAAAGGCAAATCATGAACTTCGCTTGTAAGTTGAATGAAAATTTTGCTCAAGCATGGGAAAGGTTAAAAGATCTTCTCCATACTTGTCCGCACCATGCCTTTGAGCAATGGAGAGTAGTTAGCTTCTTTCATGACTCACTCACTCCCCAACTAAAAATGTTAGTTTCTACAATGTGTAATGGAAAGTTCTATGAGAAAACTCCAAAAGAAGCATTCCACTTCTTTGATACATTGGCTGAAAATACCAGAAACTGGGAGGTTGGTTTGACTTCTTCTAGTGATCAAAGAGAAAATTCACAACCAAGAGGAAGACACCAGTTGAGTGAAAATGATGATTTACATGCGAGACTAACTGTCTTGACAAGAAAAGTTGAAAATATGGAGCCAAAAAAAGAACAATCTGTTAAACAAATGGAAGTGAAATGTTCAATGTGTGAAACGATAGACCATGCAACCGAAGAATGTCCTACTCTACCTGCATTCAAGGAGGTATTGTATGGGCAATCTAATACCAACCACTCACACAATTTTAAGGGAAGACAGAACCAAAATCAAGGTGGAACCTATTACGGGAACAACCAAAACTACAATCCATACTACCCCAATAATAGGAACCACCCCAATTTTTCATGGAGACATGATCCTGGAAATCACTCTCAAAATTCCTTCCCTGCACATCAACAATCTTTCCATCAAAATCAAAGCTCTTCTTCCTATACATACCAACCTCCGCATAAGAGATCATTGGAAGATACCCTGCATCAATTTATGCAGAACCAGACAGGTATCAACAATCAGGTTACCCAACTTACAAAAAGTCAAGAGCAAACCAATAGAGCCATGGAAGATATGAGGAGTCAGATAACAAAGTTGACCCAAACGCTAAGTGTGAGGGAACCTGGAAGATTCCCTTCTCAAACCAACCCTAACCCAATTAGGCAAACAAATCAGGTGGAATCTTCTAGTGGTGAAAGTAATGCACATGAACAAGTCCAATCTGTGACTATCCTAAGAAGTGGAAAGATAATTGAAAAACCAAATGATCTTAGGATAAGCCAAACTGTTGATGAGAAAGAGAAAGCAGAAGAACAGGAGACAACCTCAGAAAAAAATGAAAACAATGAAAAAGAAAAAAACAAGCAAAAACAAAAAGAAGATGGAAAAGGTAAGGACATTGAAAGAGAAAGTCAATATCACCCTAAACCTCCTTTTCCTCAAAGATTGAGTGTTACAAAAAGGGAACAACAAAATGCTGATATCTATGAGGTGTTTAAACAAGTGAGGATCAATATTCCACTCTTGGATGCGATCAAACAAACACCCTCATATGCGAAATTCCTAAAAGATCTCTGCACTGTAAAGAGAAGAGTGAACGTGCATGGTAAAGCCTTTCTGACTGAGTAAGTAAGTTCCATCTTGCAATTCAAGACTCCCCCCAAATACAAGGACCCAGGCTATCCAACCATCTCGTGCATAATAGGAAGCCAGAAGGTAGACCAAGTGCTCTTAGATTTAGGGGCAAGTGTCAACCTATTACCTTTTAGTGTCTATCAGCAGTTGGGTTTGGGAGAACTTAAGCCTACTAGAATCACTCTGCAACTGGAAGATAGATCAGTTAAAGTTCCTAGGGGTATTGTGGAAGATGTCTTAGTTCAAGTGGATAAATTCTACTTCCCAGTAGGCTTTATAGTTCTAGACACTTAACCCCACCATGGTCCACAACCACCTGTTCCTGTGATTTTGGGGAGACCATTTCTAGCAACTTCCAATGCAATCATTAATTGTAGAAATGGAGTCTTGAAACTGTCGTTTGGAAATATGACTGTGGAGATGAATATTTTTAGAATTTCCAAGCAACAGAACACTGAAAGTGAGATAGAAGAGGTAGATTTGATTCAAACTCTGTCTGAAGAGTATTTTGATTAGTATTCAACAGGGGAACAAAGAAACTCTGCGTCAGTATGTGGATAGATTTTGGAACGCCACCCTCGAAGTTCATGATTTTCCAATTGCAATGGTAATGTCTTCTATGTTACACGGAACATGGCTAACTCTCCTACAAGAATCATGATCTTTGGACCCACCAACGTCCGTAGTAGATTTGTTTGCTAGAGCAAATAAATACGTGCTCCACACGGAAGTTATGAGAGCTATAGGTGGGAATGAGGACAGAGATTGAAAAAGAAAGGAACGCGATGTTGAAGAAGACTCCAGACGAGTTAGGGGATCAGATATACCTCGGCCCCAGTTCCAGCATTACACAAGACTCTTTCAACCTCGATCGACCATACTTGCAGCCATCGATGGGTCAGGTCTCATTAGACTCTCGAAAAAGGTTGACCATCCCATGGGGAAGAATAGAGAAGAATATTGCAGATATCACAGAACTCGTGGTCATTTCACTGACCAGTATCAGGAGTTGAGAGATCAAATCAAGATGCTAGTTCGCGAAGAACATCTTCGAAGGTATGTATAAGTCAAAGACAGGGAGCCTGGAAGAGGAGAAGATAGACAGGAAGAGCGAGAGAGATTAAATCAGAGACATCAAGAAAGAGGAAGGGATTACGGAGAGAATCCACCTCTAGACAATGAACCAGTTCATGATCCCATACATGTCATCTCAAGCGATGAAACTATGATAGGGGACTCCTCCTTTTCCCCTAATGTAAGCCATGAAGGGACAGGCCCTTGGGGAAAGGTGGTCATCTATCATTAATGTCCTCAAAGAGAAAACTGGGAGCAAAATTCAGACACATTCAATAGAGTCTATGTTAAAGATCGAAAAACTAAACTGCTTGAAATTGTGCATAACCTGTGTATTTTGGGATCAGAGACAACAATAAGACCCCAAAATGAAACAGTGGATGTACTCACTTATTTACTAAACCATTCAAAAAATGTCAGCGTTTTCATTACACATTACTTTATGAAAGTTTGTTTGCTATGTTTTGTTTCCAGGAAATAAAAACAAACTCAAGCCCGTTGCCCCGCTCATGGCTCGGCAACGAGGAAAAAATAAATTCAAACCTGTTGCCCTACTCATAACCCAACAAAGAGGTAAAAGTACATTCAAGCCCATTGTCCCGCTCAAAGCCCGTCAACGAGGACGAGGTAAAAGTACATTCAAGTTCGTTGTCTCGCTCATAGCCCATAAGAAGATCGGTATGCTTTAACATCGTTTCGATGGGCCTAGATAAAGGTTGCACATGGGAGATCGTTGGGTATATTGTGAGGCTTATGGAGATGGGTGTATAACTAAGATGGGACTCGTATATCCCTTGATAGAGGATGATGTATCTAAGGCGCCTTCGGTGGATATTCACTTTAAATCCATAGCCATGGTGAAAGAGATTAATAAGGAGTTATTGATTTACTTTCTATTAAGTGAAGATATCCGGAACATCGAAGAAAATTCATGTGATCGTTATCAAGCAACACATTGCCAACTTGAGATCACATAGGATACATTGACGAGAGGATTGAATTACATGGTAACCATGCTCGTGAAAGATTATTTGTGGATTATGAATTCTTTTGAATAATTGGGTAGGCATGATGCCTTACTAGATGTCAATCTTGTCTCATGTGTTTGTACCGACACATTGCCAACATATTCGGAAGCCTAATGAGTCATACGCTGTAAGGCCTCCACCTAGGTCCTCAAAGAACCAGAGCGGATGCCCTACTACAATAGAGGCAACCTGATCTTATAGGACCTGTCATGCATGCTACTAATAAATATCAAGAAAAAAATGACAAAGAAAACTTGCCATCACAGCATGCATATCAAAACCTCAACCTGTTGTACAACAACTAATCTCTAGGCTTACATAGCCCAAGCACACATAACATACAACACTGACCACAAAATAAACACAATCCATATAGACCCAAATAGACCGAAGAAAAATACAGTCCGGAAGCTGTAAAATGAACAAAAAGAAACCCCCAGGCTGACATCTGCTAGGTCTGCATGGCCTTGTACACCATCTAACCCAGAAGTCGGGACCCACTAGACTCGCCCACAACTGGATTCTTGCCTTTACCTGGAATGAAGAGAAAACAAGGTGAGTCCAAATGACTCAGCAAGCTCATAAAGAAAGAAAGGACGAATAGAATAAGTGCTAAGAGTAACCCTGTGTCTCAAGTGCATAACAAACTGAAACTCATGCATAACATGCCAAGTAATTTCGTAAACTGATACAGGTACCAACTGTAAAAAAAATAATGATGCTCACATAAAGGATCTTGGGGCCCAAATAAGGAATGCACTAGCACCCAAGTCCAAATCACAAACCTACTGCTGCCCTGAAGGCAAACGGTACTTGTCACTCGAGCCAAAGCTTGCCCGGGTGGGAGCGAGCAACACCCGCTGGCACGCATAAGCGTCCAAAATAGAAACTGGGCATGCCAAAGCGTCTCTGAATAACTCGATTCGGGAAACCCGACACCGTACAACTGTATCTCAAGAATTGGCGCTAAGATTGTGCAAATGCAACAAATAAGGGGTGGCGTTGTAGATCAGACAAGATACAAAGCCCCCATAAGCCAAGCATCCCGCCAAGTCTCGCCCAGTTAGTAAAACACACGCTAAATGCAAATGCTTGTGTCTACTAACTACAGATAAATATAACATGATCGTGTAACAAGCACTCAAGTGTAAGTAAATCACACAAAATGCATAAACCTGACTTGAGTAAATGTTTAGCACTTGGATGAGTTACATGAGTTTAACTGATTAGAACAAGGAAAGCAGTGTTAGAGACGTACGCCTGTTCCCTATGGACACTACCAGGCCACCAACCCGAATATACCTATCTTCATTCCATTTAGAGAGTAGAGAGTAAACAAACCCTCTAGAAATACAAATACGACTCACGAGCATAGTTACCTTGATCCCGTATTTATTAAGCTGGAATAGACGCACTCTCTTATAGTTAAATAAAATAAAAAAGGACGAACTCATATGTATGAAAATGTATAACTTACACATATTATTCTCATTGTATTTCCTTTACTCATTTTATTTTATACTTCATAATAATATTTCGTTACATATTATTAACATAAAATATGATAATGATAAACATATTTACAATAGATAAGATAACATATTAATATATAAAATCAAGAGTATTAAATATAACTAAAATCCATATTATTTATAAGACTAACAAATGCTATAATATATGTTAACACTAGTATTATTTAAATGCTAAATATCCCCCAACACACCCAACGCAAATAGTGGCTGGTTGCAGCCCATCTTCACATTGCTTATATACATATATATCCAACTACTAAAGCTTAGTAAAGTAATACTTTTATATTATAATAAATATACTTAAGCTTATTACTTCAACTTGCTCTTCTCACGTGGGGAGTCACGGAAAGCTTTTAAATCTCATTCCAAACTCCCTTGATACAATAGTTAACTAAAAACAGTTATATAAATAGGTGTATAACTATGTGCATATAAGCCAAATTACACCAGAGGATTTGAATTATAAAATACAGCAGAGGATATGCAATTATGGATTTATAAGCAACTGAGAGGAAGAAAAGTCAACACAAAGCAAAGCTATGAAAGAAACAATTGGCCACTCCTCAGCTGTACACGAGTGATGTGTGACTTTATGCACAATTAATTTGGGCAAGTGTATTCTAGTCAAATTTGCATATAGTGATGAAAAGATGTCGATCCCACGAGGACTAGATTACAATACCAAAACGATTCTAAATTAACTTAAGTTGAACCAATTAATTAATCAATAAATAAAAATAAAAAATAAATAGAAAATTAGATTCTTTGTGAAAAAAATTAATTAATAAATGCACTAGAGTTTAGATTTCATTTAATCTAGATTATGGAATTATCTATTCAACCCGATTCAAAACTACAAATATCTTTACAGTATTTTATAATTATTTGCATGTGATGGTGGATTTTTCTCAATTAATTAATAAGCTTTCTCAAGTCATATTAATCCTTTATTAATTCAATTTCACTGTCAGATTTCTGAGCAGATATCAACGAAATAAATAAGCATTAAGTTCTTTGAAAACCTCTAATCTCGGAAGGGGATTTGATTCACTAAGTTTTCTCAATTCCCACACATGAGATAATCATCTTTCGATCTCATAGTCAAGCATGTGATTTATATTGCCTATGAATCTAATTTATAACAATCTTTTAGTCAGTCATGCATAAATCATTAAATCATTAAAAGGTGGCCAATCTTTTAAAGCATTAAATGCAACAATATAAATTCATCACGCAAATAATAATCGGTTTTGAATCGAATCAAACAAATACTCACATAATTTCAGAATTAAAATCTATCCAAACCCTAGTTAAAATAATTTAACTAGACATCATTAAAATAAAAATAACAATAAAAATTAAAAGGAGAGAAAGATGCTTCCTGCCCAGATCTGAAATCAGATCTGGGTCACAGTTGTACTGAGTCGAAATCGTTGCTGCGAGCATGAAGCGTCCTTTCCAATTTTTCCTATGTGCAGCTTCAAAATCTCTCCAATTCCTTCTTCACTGTGCGCGACGGAAGAGACTTCAATTTCCTTCTTTTTTGTGCGCCGTGTCCAGAAGCTCTCCTCACCATTTATTCCATGTTCACATATTAATATACATATATATGTATGACATGGGCCGCCCTAGTCAAGCCCAATTCAAGCCACTGCCTTTGATTTGTTTAATAATATATATATATATATATATATATATATAAATATGCACATGGCATTCACGCCACTGCCAATTAATATATATATATAATAGTTAGGTTATTATAATATTATATATAAATAATATAAGATAAAATATAATATATATAAAATAATATATAATATTTTATATACTATTAAATATAATAACTTTAATTATATTATAATATTAGTTATTTAAAATATTTATTTATTTTTTTAATTTATAATATTAATTATAAAATTAACTTTATAATATATTTTGTTTTCTTTTTACGCCCAAATTTTTGAATTTATTTCCTTTGTTGGATTCTTACAAAACAAGATTAAAACAATGTAAAATTCATATAAACACACATTTATGTAGGAAAAATAGCATAAGGTTAAGATAAAAAATAAATAAAATTATGTATACAATTAAGCCCTATCAAATATCCCCACACTTAACCTTTTGCTTGTCCTCAAGCAAAGCAAAGAAAGAATTACAAAATGAACATTTCATTTTCATGTTAGGCCAAAATCAAGAATCCAATAACATGTCAATGTATAATTAATCTCGAAATTGGTTACCATCCATATTATCAAATCAACTCTAAATCCAAAGCATTAATTGAAAGAATTAATCATACAAAATCATCACTTTTGATGCCATGTATACTTCAAAATTAATTCATGAAATCTTGCAACTAACACAATTGAATCATGCAATAGCCTTCTTACAATCACTTCTCTCCACTACTACAAACATAAGGAGTAACAGGGATGGGTTTTTTTTTAATCAATCTTTTTTAAGCATTACTTGGATTTTGACGCGAATGTCGACATTTTGTGATGAAGACACCCGGTTATTCTCCTAAATAATTGCTTAGAATGCATTTGTATACTCATATTTTGAACTACTGTTTGACGTGAAGGATGATGCAGGAGCACACTGTCAACCCCCAGTTACTACTAAGCAGCTCAAAACATAGGAGTAGATAAATAGCAATAACATCTTCTTTTTTTTTTTCATCATCCCATTTTACTTCAACTCTGTTTAGGCCTAGTTTCAAGAAATAATCACAATATTATTCTCACATAATCAATCATGCATAATCACAAAATTTCACGGATTTTGTCAAGAAGCATATATTTCAACAATCCTAATAATCCGGCATAATCAATTCATTTTCCTTAACACTATTAAATCTAGAATCAATAATCAAATAGAACAATTCTCAATTTTGAATTAACTATGGATTGAACCAAAGTTAATATAGGAAGCATAAAATCGGCCTAAACATGAAAATAAAACATTTTTTCTAAAGAAAATCATCATTCATGCACATTATATATTTCTTCTTTATTTCTCTTTTTCTTTCAAAAAAAAAATTGAGAATTATTGAATTTGCCACTCCCACACTTAAATTAAACATTGTCCCCAATGTTTAAAAATAAGAAAAGAAGAAAAGAAAAACAATACTCCCCTAATGTAGACCTTCTTGAAATGCTTGAAGATTGTTGGCCTTATTCTTTTGAAGAAGAGGGGTTGGATTTCTGGATTCAACAAGTCCTAAAAAGAAAGAGAAAAAAAAAATTGAAATAAGAAATCAATCCAATAATATTCTAAAAATTAAGAAGAATAAAAAAAAAAATAATATTTCGAATGGGTTGCCTCCCATCAAGCGCTTCTATATAGTCATTAGCTTGACTATATCTCATTCTTCAAGGAGGCTGAAATTCCTCCAATTTTCTCTTCTTTGCTCTTATTTCCTTCAAAACTTTTTCATAATTAGGAATTAGAGAAATAACAAAAAGCAAAGGGATGTTAATATGAAAGTTTTTAAACCTCTTTAAAATTTTAATAGATTGTTGAACAAAATTAGTCACAAGAAATATTTTTGAAAAAGGAAGAGGGGTTCTAAAAGATTTTAAATTAAGAGTAGAAGAACTCCCATTTTTCTCCATTGATGACCCATGATCTTCTTCTTTGATTTCAACATCTTGACTTTCTTCCTCTTTTGTATGCTCATCATTTTTTTCTTTTTTTTCAAATTCTTTTTCACTTTGCAAAATGATAGCTTGTACTCGTTCCCTTGGATTCTCCTCAATATTGTTAAGCGCTCCTTCTTGTGGCTTTTCCAAAATTGTTTGAGCAAGTTGTCCAATTTGAGTTTCCATGCTTTGAAGTCTTGCCTCCGTACTATTGATAAATTTTTCCATCATGTTCTCCAAATTTGACTTTTCTTCTTGTGGATTTTGATGCTGTTGAAAACATGGAGGCTCTTGTTGTTGATCATTACCCCCAAAAAAATTAGGATGGCTCCACCATCCAGGATTGTAAGTGTCGGAGTAAGGATTGAAATCGGACCTGTTGCCACCATAAGAATTAAAATTAGCTTGTTCAGAGGAAAAACAAAAAGAATTTCCTACTTGACAATCAACACTAATGTGTCCCCCTTGCCCACAAAGCTCACAAGAAATAAAATAAGAAGGAGAAACATTCATTGTTGAAACCTTCAAATTTTTCACATTCTTATTTAATGTAGTTATTTGAACAGATAAAGCAGTGATAGGATCAAAGTTATAAAAGTCAACTCCCTTTGTATTTGTTCTCTCATTGCCCCATTGATAATAGTTGGACGCCATCTCCTGAAAAAGTTAAGAATTAAAAATTAAAAATAAAATAAAAAAATCATAAAAGGTAAAGAAAAATAAAAATAATTATAAATAAAATAAATAAAGAAAAAAAAATTAATTTGAAAAGGAAAATCTATAAAGAAAAAGAAAAGCAGTAAAAATTAAAGCTAAAAAAATAAAATAAAATAATAATAAAATAAAATTAAAATATTTAAATTCTAAAGTAAAATATATACATGTTCAATATAAGGCCAACTTATGTAGTTTTAATATGCAATAAACTAGTCCTCGGCAATGGCGCCAAAAACTTGATGTGTGACTTTATGCACAATTAATTCGGGCAAGTGTACCCTAGTCAAATTTGCATATAGTGATGAAAAGATGTCGATCCCACGAGGACTAGATCACAATACCAAAACGATTCTAAATTAACTTAAGTTGAACCAATTAATTAATCAATGAATAAAAATAAAAAATAAATAGAAAACTGGATTCTTTGTGAGAAAAATTAATTAATAAATGCACTAGGGTTTAGATTTCATTTAATCTAGGTTATGGAATTATCTATTTAACCCGATTCAAAACTACAAATATCTTTATAGTATTTTATAATTATTTGCATGTGATGGTGGATTTCCCTCAATTAATTAATAAGTTTTCTCAAGTCATATTAATCCTTTATTAATTCAATTTCACTATCAGATTTCTGAGCAGATATCAGCGAAATAAATAAGCATTTAGTTCTTTGGAAACCTCTAATCTCGGAAAGGGATTTGACTCACTAAGTTTCCTCAATTCCCACACATGAGCTAATTATCTTTCGATCTCATAGTCAAGCATGTGATTTATATTGCCTATAAATATAATTTATAACAATCCTTTAGTCAGTCATGCATAAATCATTAAATCATTAAAAGGTGGCCAATCTTTTAAAGCATTAAACGCAACAATATAAATTCATCATGCAAATAATAATCGATTTTGAATTGAACCAAACAAATACTCACATAATTCCAAAATTAAAATCCATCCAAACCCTAGTTAAAATAATTTAACTAGACATTATTAAAATAAAAATAACAATAAAAATTAAAATGAGAGAAAGATGCTTCCTGCTCAGATTTGAAATTAGATCTGGGTCACAGTTGTACTAAGTCGAAATCATCGCTGCGAGCGTGAAGCGTCCTTTCCAATTTTCCCTATACGCAGCTTCAAAATCTCTCCAATTCCTTCTTCACTGTGTGCAACGGAAGAGACTTCAATTTCCTTTTCTGGTGTCCGCTGCTTCTCTCCTTCAATCTTACTGTGCGCGGCTTCCCAATTGCTTCGCTGTGCGCCGTCCCTCTCTTCAATTCGCTGTCCAGAGCCTCTTCAATTCCTCTTTAATATATATATATATATGTGTGTGTGTGTGCGCGCACGGCGTGGGCCGCCCAAGCCTTCAATTTCAATTTCTTCGCTGTGCTCCAGTCTTCAAATATATTATTATATATATATATGTGGCGCATGGAGCCCTAAGGCCTTCACACGCCACTGCCCCCACTAATATATATATATAATAGTTATTTTATTATAATATTATATATATAAATAATATAATATATATAATATTTAATATAATATTAAATATAATAACTTTAATTATATTATAATATTAGTTATTTAAAATATTTATTTATTTTTTTAATTTATAATATTAATTATAAATTTAACTTTATAATATATATTTTTTTTCTTTTTACGCCTAAATCTTTGAATTTATTTCCTTTGTTGGATTCTTACGAAACAAGATTAAAACAATGTAAAATTCATATAAACACACATTTATGTAAGAAAAATAACACAAGGTTAAGATAAAAAATAAATAAAATTATGTATACAATTAAGCCCTATCAATGACGATTCACAAGTAGTTGTTACTTTACCTTAATTATTTAGATACATATATAATATTATTTACAAGGGATTATATATATAATTATATAAATATATCTTCCAGATTTACAGACAACCCCAAATTAACTAAGCCTTCAACAACAACCTAATCCACTTGACTGAATTTAAAAAGAAACCGAGCTTTATAATCTTGGCAACAACTATTTCTCGTAGAGGGATTAAACACAAGCAAATCAAGGATTTAAGCTTGAAAAACCTTCTCCAAAAGCTGAACTTATGCTTGCATGCATATATATATATATATATATACTAATATGATCCATGAATTTACAGCTCATAACCACAGCAATTGGAAATGATCCAACCACATTTCATGCCTAATCTTGATGGAAGGTCAAAGAAAGAGTGAAGAAAAGAGGAGAGCTTGCCTGGAAATTCCTCCTTCTTCTTCCTCTTCTCTATTTCTTCTTCTTTCTCACTGTTCTTCTTCCGCTTCGTCTCTTGACTGAACACAATCTCCTCCTCCTCATTTTCACAAGATTTAAATACACAAGGGACATAAGATAGTGGAAAGGATTACGTGGCCACATTGGGAGAGAGATGCCCACCACCGAATTTGTGTGGTTTGATCAGAAAGTGGCTTGCAGACTTGTTCCAGAAACACGCCGTGGCTGAATTAAGAAGATTTTCAGACATGAGAAGGGTTAAATGAAAAATCGAAATTTCTGGCAGATTTGACACATTTTCTAATTTTGGGAATAACTTTTTCGTCCGAGATCCGATTAAGTTGATTCAAGATGCTGTGGAAAGATAAGAGAAATATCTACAATTTTCGTGTTTTGGGTTTTAAGAGATTCGGACTCCATCAAGGTGAAAATCGGGCTACAAAGGAAGATTAAAATTCTAAAATATGGGGTATCCGAATGCAAAAATTTATATCCGAATATTAACACATCATATCCGGATGCTTTCTGCCTATACCCGGATGCCTCACCACCACATCCGGATATCCCAAGATCCTATTCGAATATAAATTAAACTCAATTGGATACTCCCAACAAGCACACAACACTTAATTAATAATCACAAAAAATAAGATATTACCCTCACGACTAACCCACACAACCTCAAGGCATGGTACAACATTAAATAATTAGATTCAGGCCATAACATACGCAATAAGCACTGTCCCTGACTTAAATCAAGAGAGTGGACGTATGGTTAAGTAGGGCACTTCGGCAAGAAGTTATGTTGTCGTAGGTTCTCACAGAAAAAGAACAAATAGATGTAATGATGTCAATATGACGAGGAGTCGTCATAATGGAAAGAGTTTCGTAAAATGACAATTGATTAAATTAGGAATGAGTTTCTAATTTAATAATTTTCTATTTGTTGGAGTGGCAAATAGGAAATAAAATATATTTGGACTTAAGTTAATATTTGGACTAAATTGGATTTGGGCCAAATATTAAAATAAATATTATATTTGGACTAAATTAGATTTGGGCCAAATATTAAATATTATATTTGGACCAAATTAGATTTGGACCAAATATTAAATATTATATTTGGGCTTGAACTAGATTTGGGGCAAAAATATTTTATTTAAACCTATAAAAGGATTTAGGCCATTTAATTATATTCCTAGTTGGACTAGAATAAACCCATTTAATTAAGTTCCTAATTGGACTAAATTAAATGGGCCAGCCCATATCCATTAGGGTTTGAGAAACCTAGAGCTCCTTATAAATACCCATTTATGGGTTGCCCAAACTACAGGGGTTTTTGGTGTCGTTTTTCAAGAGCTGAAAAAACGTATTGCCGCTCACTCTTCCCCGTTTCTTTTGGCATCAATATGAAACGAAGGCGTTCATTTATCGTCCATACACAAGCCACGTAAAGGAGAAGGAGTTAGCACTCCTATTCCGCTCTCCTTGCCAACGGACACGTGCCGCGTATCACGAGTTAGAGGCCGGATGCTTAGACGACTCGAATCCGCGAACGACTTGATAATCTAAAGGTTAGATTTATTTTATTTGTATGTGAATGATTTAATTTCTAAGTTGATCCAATCGCCAGGATCGGGGTAAAGTTCAAAATTTTTGAACTACGCTGCTTACCCCGTAGCAATCTTTCTTTACTTACACTCCGCATGATTCTTTCAGAATGTGTGGCCTGTGGTGGGTGATTTCTTTTGTGAGGCTATGGAGGAGTTCTTTTAGTTGAATGCTATCTTGAAGTAGATGAATCACACCTTCCTCACTTTAATCCCAAAAGCTGATAATTCTTTTTCAGTGTAGGATTTTAGGCCCATTGCCTACTGCAATGTGTTAGCAACCGACCAATCGCGTAGCTTCGATTCTGCCTTCTTTGATCCATAGAGTTACAAGCGTAAACTCCTCCAAGTCGGTCCACATGATCGACCCTTTCCACGATGCCTCGAGTAGTGCTAGCAAACCTTAAGCGCCTCCAATGAGAGATTCGAATTTTTCCTTCCGTTCCATCTTCTTAAGTGGCCTATTTATAGAGTTTAAAAACCCTAATTGTGCCATTGGAAAGCCCCTAAACTTTTTAGGCCCGGCCCTTGATCATATTGGGTTGTATCTCTCTTTTAATTTGTGGAACAGACTCGACCTAAGTGTGTGACCCCTTAGGTCCACCATTAGGCTAGATGTAGGGCCAATTCTATTAGGCTATTTCAAGGCCCAACTTATTAGTTTAATTAAACTCTTTAATTAAACTAATAGGCTCTTTTAATTAACACATCTCATGTGCTTCTTAATTAAACTCTTTAATTAATAGTTTTAGAATTAATCATATTCATTCTAAAACCCTACATATCATGGTTAACGTCTAGCAACATGCCATGAATACCTAGCCAACGATGAAAAAACACAGACCTTTTCAATTGCAATTACCATGCAGTAAAATCCTTTCATCAATCTATGTCCCGATTGAATTTAGGGTATGGTTTTCTAACGAAACTCTAATCATTCAATAACTATGTATCCATTCCAGATTTATGACTTGTTCGGTGAAATCAAAACACCTTTTGATTTTCACCTCACCTTGGCCAAGGATTTCCTCAATCATGAAATCATCAGAATACATAGGACATCTTCTCATCTTATCGATAAGTGATGAATCCTATTTCGATATTCACAAGCCTTCATATGTGATAAGGTTACGCCCAGTGATAATTTGTTAATGACTCAATTAGAATCCAAAAAAGAACCAAAGCGTAACTAATCAAATATAAGACTACCATGATGTCTCAAGTCTAAGGACCAATCTGCACTATTGTAACACAGAAATTCCAATTCAACAATAAACAATTACCATTAGGAATTCTGAAGCGGGTCAGTTCAGTGTATTTATTCTTATAATAAGCACCCACATATATGTACTAGTGTCCACACACTAATGTCCATGAAATAAGACATTCTCCTAATTGAGTATGCATCATATATGCTAGTCTATCCGAGTTATTAGTGTCCAATCTTAATAACTCTACGACTAGGAACAATTAAGATCAAGACTTATAAGGAATATATTTCATGATTGTCATCTCTATGCATGACCATATTCCATGAGCCTATCTGATCTATGGACTGTGTCAAATATGGAAATAATAAAGACAACCATTAATGATAAATAAAAACATAATGCCTTGCAATAATAATTGATTGAAGATAAAGAGTCACAATGTAAAATATGATCAATCACATGTAAGTATAATTGGCTTATGGGGCATATCTCTAACAATCTCCCACTTGCCCTAAAGCCAATTTCTCATGTATCTTAAGCCCATCTTCTTAAGATGGCGTTCAAACACTTGTTGCGACAATGGTTTTGTAAGGGGATCTGCTACATTCTCCGCTGATGCAACCTTCTCCATTTTGATGTCACCACGGCCAATTATCTCACGGATTAAATGAAATCTCCGCAATATGTGTTTGGATCTTTGATGGGACCTTGGTTCCTTTGCTTGAGCAATTGCACCATTGTTATCATAGTACACTAGAACTGGATCAACAATAGTAGGAACCACTCTTAATGCTAAGATAAAATTTCTCATCCAAACTGCTTCCTTTGCAGCATCTGATGCTGCAATATATTCAGCCTCAGTGGTAGAATCTGTAGTTGTTTCTTGTTTGGAACTCTTCCAACAAACTGCTCCTTCATTAAGGGTGAATACATAACCAAACACTGATTTTGAGTCATCTACATCAGACTGAAAACTTGAATCCGTAAAGCATTCCAGTTTCGATTCACCTCCTCCATACACCATGAAAGTGCCTTTTGTCCTTCTCAAGTACTTAAGAACACCTTTCACAGCTATCCAATGCTCTTCACCTGGATTAGACTGATATCTGCTCATGACACTTAGAGCATGTGCGACATCAGGTCTAGTGCACAACATAACATACATTATGCTACCTATGGCAGAAGCATAGGGTATAGATGCCATTCTTTTCCTCTTCTCTAGAGTCTTTGGAGACATAGACTTGGAGAGAGAAATCCCATGGCGCATTGGAAGAAATCCTCTTTTAGATCCTTCCTTGTTAAACCTTTTTAACATTTTATCTATATACAATGATTAGGACAAACCAAGCATCCTTTTTGATCCATCTCTATAGATCTTAATCCCCAAAATGTAAGATACTTCGCCCAAATCTTTAATGGAGAAATTAGTAGATAACCACGCTTTTGTTGTTTGTAACATACCTACATCATTCCCAATGAGTAGTATGTCATCAACATATAGCACCAGAAAAGTGACTGCACTCCCACTAACCTTCTTGTACACACATGGTTCATCCAAGTATCTGATGAAATCAAACAATTTGATTGTCTCATCAAAACGTATGTTCCAACTACAAGAAGCTTGTTTTAGTTGATAAATGGACCTTTGAAGCTTGCAGACTTTCTGCTCATTTCTATTGGATATGAATCCCTCTGGTTGTACCATATAAATATCCTCCATAATGTCACCATTAAGGAAGACTGTTTTCACATCCATTTGCCATATCTCATAGTCATAATATGTAGCTATGGCAAGTAAAATCTGAATGGACTTAAGCATCGCAATTGGTGAAAAAGTTTCCTCAAAATCAATACCTTGAGTTTGAGTGTAACCCTTTGCCACCAAACGAGCTTTATAAGTCACTACTTTTCCATCAACTCCAAGCTTTCGCTTGTAGATCCATTTACAGCCAAGAGGTACAATACCTTCAGGAGGATCCACCAAAGTCCATACTTTGTTAGAGTACATGGAATCCATTTCAGATTTCATAGCTTCTTTCCATTTTCCCGAGTCGATATTAGATATCGCCTCCTTATAGGTTCTTGGATCCTTATCCAATAGAAGGTTATCCTCATTACCTTCAACTAAGAAACCATACCTATCAGGAGGTCTCAAGATCCTTTGGGATCTATGAGGAGATTGTGTACTTTGAGGTTCAAAGTTATTTTTTGCTTCCACCTGTGGGATAGTAGTTTGTGATTCTTGAATTTCTTCAAGATCTATCATATTTCCATTATTCTAATCTAATAGGAATTCCTTTTCTAGAAAAGTGGCATTCCTTGAAACAAACACCTTTTGTTCAAGGGGATGATAGAAATAATATCCAATTGATTCTTTTGGATATCCCACAAACTTACACTTAGTGGATCTAGAATCCAACTTATCTCCCACTATTTTCTTAACATAGGTAGGACACCCCCATATTCTTAAATATTTGTAACTGGGTATCTTACCAAACCACATCTCATATGGTGTCTCAGGCACTGATTTAGAGGGAACTCTATTCAGCAAATGGGCAGCTGTCTCAAGAGCATAGCCCCAAAAGGATGAAGGATGATCAACGAAACTCGTCATGGATCTAACCATATCTAATAGGGTTCGATTCCTACGTTCAGAAACTCCATTAAGTTGTGGTGTTCCTGGTGGAGTCCACTGGGAGAGAATCCCATTCTCTTTAAGATGATCAATGAATGCAATACTCAAGTATTCCCCCCCTCGATCAGATCGAAGGACCTTAATACTTTTTCCTGTTTGTTTTTCTACTTCATTCTTGAATTCTTTGAACTTTTCAAAGGCTTCTGACTTGTGCTTCATAAGGTATACATAGCCATACCATGAGAAATCATCGGTGAAGGTAATGAAGTATGAAAAACCACCTCTTACACTAACATTTAGTGGCCCACAAACATCTGAATGGATTAAATCCAATAGATTAGATGCACGTTCCACTTGTCCAACAAATGGTGATTTTGTCATCTTTCCTTTAAGACATGATTCACAAGTTGGAAGTGACTGTAAGTCAAACAAGTTCAATAACCCATTTTTAACCAACTCATTTATCCTGTCTTTGGAAATATGACCTAATCTCATATGCCACATGTAAGCATAATTTTGATCATCAGCCTTTCTTTTGTTACTTTGTTGTAGACAAATCATGGAATCATTAGTTTGAACAGTATACAAATTATTTGATAATGCACCAGTACCATATTAGAAACTATTTTTTAAAATAGAACAAACTTCATTAGCAATTGAAAAATTAAAACCTTCCTTGTCCAAAACAGGAATAGAAATAATGTTCTTAATAATGTCTGGCACATAAAAACAATCATTCAAAACTAATTTTATTCCAGATTCTAAAACTAAATAAAATGTCCCTATGGTTATAGCAGCAACTCTTGCTCCATTCCCAAGCCGTAGAGAAGCCTCATCTTTATTTAGCCTCCTGCTTGTTGTCATCAATTGCAAATCATTGCAAATATGACTACCACATCCGGTATCTAATACCCAAGAAGCATTATTAATTGAAAGGTTAATTTCAACAAAGTACATACCTGAATCAGAACGCTTCTGTTTTAGTTTTGCAAGATAAGTTTTGCAATTCCTTTTCCAGTGCCTAAGCTTTCCACAATGGAAGCAATTTCCTTTTTCTGATTGACTTGGTTTTTCTTTTTTGACACCACCCTTAGGCTTTGTCTTCCCTTTTTGAGAACTCTTCTTTTTGCCTTTTGACCAATTCTTCTTTGGTTTTGAGGAATGTGAGGAACCAATAAGCATGACAGGTTTATCCCTTTTCATTGTCATTTCAGTAGTTTTCAACATGTTAAGCAATTTAGGAAGAATAGTCTCAAGCTTATACATATTGAAATTCATGACAAAATGATCAAATGAATCAAGAAGAGATTGTAAGATCAAATCTACATATAGATCATTATCCATAACCATATCCAAAGACTCAAGCTTTTCAATGAGGTTTATCATTCTCAATACATGAGTATTGACTGGTTCACCTTCTGTCATATGGGCCCTGAAAAGCTCCTTTGAGATCTGATATCTCATATACCTCGTCTGTTCACCATACAACTCTTGTAGGTGCAAATGAATCTTAGCTGCATGCTGCAAGTTCTCGTGCTGCTTTTGTAACTCATTGGACATCGATGCCATCATATAGCAACGAGCCTGAAGATCATCATCTTTCCACTTTTGCCAAGTGGTTAGTTCTTCTGGGGTGGATGTCTCTGAAACTTTTTCAGGTGGGGTCTTATTTATCACATATGTAATTTTCTCAAAATCCAAAACAATTTTGAGATTCCTTAGCCAATCCAGATAATTGGGACCTGTTAACTTGTTAGTGTCTAGCAAACCTGCAAGTGGATTCTTGGCAATTTTTTATTTCACAAATCTGCAAATATAAACATGATCATACATTTAAACATTCAATCAATTACATTTGCATATGATAAAGGACTTTTGTCATAAGTAATACTCCCACTATTTTAGTCAAATCTTAGCACCCTCAAAATAAGATTTGGAAAGCTTAAATAGATAGGTTTTCTAGTGGGCTTGAGACCTAATTAAAATTATCATAAACTTAAATAATATCGTAGCTCTTATAGTAATTTTAAAAGGTAGGTAACTCTTACCAATTACATCTCATGTAACCCTCAAACTATTTTTGCCTCATATTTGCATAAACTCAAATATTATTGATGCTCTTATGCAAAACATGTTAAGTCAAACCTTCATTAACCACAAGTGTGGTAAATAGAGATACCCCTAAATAATATTGATGATAGTATTTTTACATATCACCTAATGTACATCTACATGCATAACATATAATGTAGATTGCCATACTTAGTATGCCCCAAATAATATTGGCGATACATATCAAACATGAAAACCTCACATTATATGCCAATGATGGAAGGCCATGGAGAAATTAAACTCTTTTGATTTCCTCGTTTCCGACTTAATATTCATACTTAAAACAATTTTAAGCGAGGGGTTTTGATATTTCATTTAAATCAAAATACATGTATTTAACTCATTGCATAACTAATACATCATAAGTATGTATGTCATACACAATGATACTAACATGTTATTAGCATGTATCTTAGAAATAATAAAACCATCTCATGCAATGAAGATAACAATTGAATACAAGTTAAAAGGACATGTAAACAAAATTGATTTTTAGCTTTTGCATATCTAATGCTCATAACATATTATGTACCTATTCAACATGGGGGTTCGAGGGCAGTGCCCCCGATGCAAAGGGGGTTCGGGGGTAGTGCCCCTGGACCAAATTTTACAGAATAGAAACATACAGCAATAAATAATTCCACGGATTAGATCATATCACAAACCCTTGCCATCAATGTGTATGTAAACATAATATTGTTCATTTAAGATCATATCACAAACTTAACAGCAAACTGTTCGAACATATACTCATCATATTAAATGATAAACATAATACTGATCGCATCAATATTACTGTTCGTTTAAACACTGATCATATCATTATTATTGTTCAATTTAGAACATATTAGGATTCTTCTATTCGATCATATGATAATCTTGAATTGATCATATCAAAACATATCATATATTGTTCGAACAGATAACAAAACAATTCCTGTCTTTGATCCAAAACTGAATTCGATTTGATCATATCAAATCGATTCTTTTGGAACATGCTGTTCTATAAAACACGACCCCATAATCTGAATCGGCTTTAATCTTATTGCAAATCGATTACAGATCCTTTTTAACCCTTGAAAATAGGCTCATTAGATGCATCACTGAAAACAACAAACAATGGCAGATTCAATCCGTTTCTATATATCAGTTTCCTAACACATTAATGACTGATTATTAAACCTTTTAATCTACCATCTTAGCATGCTGTATGATTTATAAATACATCATTTAGACATGGCAGAATCGATAATCATATGTGATTCATTATGCTATTCCGATTTATCAAAATAATGACAGATTTCAAAACGAGGCCTTTTGATTACACTGCCAGAAAATGATGATTAAACCAGAATATATCTAACGAAATCATCAAAGGTTTTAGATAACCTGGCTCTGATACCACTGTTAGCAACCGGCCAATCATGTATCGTCGATTCTGCCTTTTTCGATCTGTAGAGTTGCAAGCGCAAACTCCTCCAAGTCGGTTCACATGATCGACCTGCAATGTTACGTATAGTGATTTCTAGGATTCTTGCAGCTCGCTTGGCCTTGGTCCTTCCATCTATCATCAACCATGCACAATCTACATTTGTTAAGGGCAGGAGTATTCTGGGTAACATTCAGCTAGCCCAGGAATTATTGAGAGGTTATAACAAGAAGAGAGTGTCTCCCAAATGGCTTGCCAAAGTTAACTTGAAGAAAGCTTATGATTCTATATCATGGAGCTTTCTTGAGGAAGTGTTTATTGGTTTGGGATTTCCTGACACCTTTATTTGTTGGATTATGCAGTGTGTGTCCACCCCATCTTATTTGACTCCGCTTAATGGTGGGCTTTGCAGTTTTTTCAAAGGGAAAAAAGGGTTGCATCAAGGTGACCCCTATCTCTTTTTCTCTTTGTTTTATGTTTGGAATATTTTTCAAGGGCCTTAAGGATTGCCACATCTGACTCGGAGTATAATTTCCATCCGAAGTGTTCGAGTTTGAAGATCTCACATCTTACTTTTGTAGATGATCTCATGATTTTTGCCAGAGGGGATGTCCCCTCAGTTTAGATTGTTATGGATTGTTTAGCCAATTTTGGTGTTGTTTCGGGCCTCTCTATTAATATATCCAGGTCAATGATGTTTTCTGCTGGCATATCTATTCAGGATTTGGAAATCATTCATGGGCTCACATCGTTTCCTTCAGGGTAAGTGCCAATTCAGTACCTTGGCATTCCGCTTGTAGCTGAGAAGCTGAAAATAATCCATTATTCAATCCTCACAGATAAATTAGCTGCTTCTATAAAATCTTGGAGCTCGGCTACCTTATCTTATGCAGGTAAAGTTGAATTAATTAAGGCTATGTTGCAAGGCATTAAGTGTTACTGGATGTCGGTGCTGCCTATTCCAGTGGTTGTTATTAATAGCATTTATCATTTGTGCAGGCAGTTCTTTTGGAGCTCAAAGCACTCCCTTACTTCTTGGAAATATATTTGTTTGTCCAAAATGGAAGGCGACCTGGGGTTCAAAGATCTAAAAGGGTGGAACACTACCCTTATTTCTAAACTTTTGTGGAACATTCATTGCAGGAATGAGTCTCTTTGGATCCGATGGATTCAACATAATCATATGGTAAAGTATGATTATAGTCAATTGGCTTGAGATGGTGCCTTAAGGATCAAGCATGGTTAGAGTCGATTGATATGAAATGTTATCACTCGAGAATTAATTCAAACAATTTGAGGATCAAATGGTTAATCTGATGATATAAAATGTTATTTGAGGATCACTTCGAAAAGTATAGGGACTTATTTGAGTTATGGGTATATGGGTGAATAGGTGTTAGTATAACTACTAAGTAACAAATGTTATGTGCAAATGATGTAAGAATATTAGTGTTACTAGATTTGGAAGACATGGTTAGATTTTGGTGGATATTAAAAGTTAAATTAAAAAATGAAGAATTGGAAACAGATAGAATCTATCAATAAATTGTAAAGATTTCTTGATGAAATAGTATGATAATGTAAAAATATTTTCTTAAGGATAAATTCGATAAAAGTCAAGATGTATGTAGATCAAGGACTTTTGTGTTAAGATTGGAAAAATATCAAAGCACGATAAATAACGTCATGGGGAATCGAAAATAGAGAAGTGACATGTATAAGGATATCGATTGGATTGAAAATCGATGATGTGGATATGAGAGCCGCGAGCTCATTATGATGATGTGTGTATCGACTTCAATGGGAGCTCGAGTTGAGACTCGTGACCCAAGAATCGTGTTATGTGGTTATGGGCTTTGAAAGATAAATTCAAAAGGCATGCGTGGTTAACAAGTGTATCCATTTATACATTGATGAACGTGGTCAGCCTAAGTTTTAGGGTAGAATATACCTGTCAAAGATCTTGTGATTAAGAGATGATATAGTTTTCCTTGAGATATGTTATCGCCTGTGAAGAGCTACAACAGAAAACTTGGTGAATGACACGATCATGTAATAATTAGACTATTTGCTAAAGACTAGGAAAAATATGAGATTGAGGTATTGATAGCATGCATATTTATGCTATATTTTGGCATTTCACCTCAATCTTATTACACCATTTGAAGTAATTTTTGCTGATCTTTCATTATTTCTATTTTATTATACTTCAAATCGTCCTTACACTATTTTTTATCTTACTTCTATGGATCCAAGCTTGCTTAGCTTTAGGGAATATTGGATGGGCTAAAGAAGCAGCTGGAAAAGACTTGAAGTGGCTCATTTTAGACTTCATGAGGGTAGGCCGGCCTTGGGAAATCATGGGACTCATCTAAAGGAGCTTGGGCTCACTTTCAAGGAGGAGATTTGGGCTGCTCGATTTTGCTGTTTTGGGCTCACTTATTTCTCTTTTGTTTCTTTTCTTTTCTGTTGGGCTAGGCCCAACCCTAGCCTTCCTAGCTCTTCCTTTCTTAGCCATGTATTTAAGGCCTCTTAGCACTTATTTCCATATAGATTGGAGAGGAAAAAAAGAGAGAGAGGCTAGCCGTTTTTCTTGTTGTTAGCATTTTTCTGTTTTCTTCATTTTGTTTCCATTTTGTCTTCCTTGCTGCAATGAAAGGCTAGAGTTATTGTAACTGGTTGTGTATCTTGAACCCATGTAGAATCTGAGTCCCGGATGAGCTACAAAAACCTGGTTTGTTTGTTTTAATCTTATTCATTTCCATTTGGTTTAGTTTGAGCAGAGTTTTGAATGCATGGAGTTCATGGTAGGTTTGTGTGAATTTGCATGGATTCATTTTTTGTTAAATGCTTAAGAGAACAGAGTGTTGTAGCCGGTTGGTATAACATCTCGGAAATGAATATAATGTGCTTGAATGGTTGTTCTTGCATAGCTCCGGATGGGTTGAATAGAGAGTGAATGGCTGCATTTTGATTATAAGAGATTTCTGTATTCATTTTGTTGTTCCAATCATTCTAATCCTTGGACGGTTGTTAGGGATGCTTTAAGTTTGATATCCAGAGATTAAAACATCTAACAAGCCAAGACTTATAGGTTGGATGAGGAAGATTTCACATAGGGGACAAATACACAGCTGGTTGCATTCCACTTACTGATTTTCATCCATCTTTGTTTTTTCTGTTTTGATACTTAGTTTTCTATCAAAACCCCCCTTAAACAAACTGTTGTTCATATTGGTTCTCCTTGTTGGTAGAAGAAGGTGAGGCTCCTTGTGAGAGATGACCTAGGGTGCACTTTGCTGCAAACTAGAGAAGATAGATATCTAATTCTGGAGTGGTTCGACAGCCGCTGGTCAGGTATTCAGGTGATGATATTATTGTCAATTGGGAGTATATCTATCGACTTTTGGAAAAAGCTAATGGCAACGTACTACTTCGAGCAGAATCATTGAAATGAAGTAATAGGTTGTGATTCACTTTAGTTAGTCAGGTGCTACTTTCGAGAATGAAATTTTGAGATATTGAGTATATGGCAAATTTCGAGGATGAAATTTTTTAAAGGAGGGGAGAATGTAATATCTCAAATTTTCTAAAGGACTCAAGTGTAATTTAACTTGGGCCGTAAGTGAAATTTTCAGAAGTTTTGGAACTTAAGTATAATTTCTTACCATTATGAGTGATCGAATCGGTTGTAACGAGTGTCCTAGAGCTTAAATGTCTAAGGAAAATAATACGATATTAACGAGCATTCTGAGATAGGATTTAGGGTATTAAAAGAAATCGGAATCGAGACTATTTTCGATACAACTATGATTTGGGCTGAAAAATCAAATCATCGTAGAAGACTCCCAGGAAGTCAATGGAACCTTGAGGGAGCTTCGATTTTGTGTAATAATCAACCCTAAAGTGGTTTCGGGATAAATAGAGGCCTCGTGAGGGCGCAAATATGAAATTGTCCTTATCGAGTTAGTTTGAGTTATTAATTTTGGATTTTCAGTATCGTAATGTAAATTAATTTGATGATTGAGGATGTATTTGCAATTAGGGAGTTGCCCAAGTGAAATAGAGATAGAATTTGAGATTTAAATGTGTATTTTCTCTATTATTATAGTGTAATACATATAGTATATATATATATATATATATATCTATGCGTGTCTGTGCACGCAATGGTCACCTTTGCAACTTAGCCATACCTTTGTAACTTTAAGCTATGCCCTACAAGATTCATGGAGGGAATTGCATGCAAAGAGGGATCGGCATGGCAAGCTTGAGGCAGTGGAGATGCATATAAATAGAGAGGGAGAATTTGAGAGAGATGAAGAAGAAGTGGGAGGGCTGGGATGGTGGAGGGAGCAAGCAACGATCGGTGATGGCTAAAGCAGAGCAGCAGCAAGCTTAGCATCGGGAGGGTGGCTGGTTGGCTGGATTGATGGCTGAGATAGTGGCCGAAAATGGCCGCAACAAGCGGACAATAGCCATGGCCGCAAGCAGCAGCCATGGCTATGCGGAAGAAGGCAAGCAAGTGGAGCAGGAACGACCAAGTGGTGGCCGACAACAACTATTGCGAGGCCGGTGGTGGCTGGTGAGGCAACCGACGAGGGAAGCAGTAGCCGGCGTGGGCGACAAGGCCGACAGGGCATCACAAGTGGCGTGCACATAGTGGTCATGTGTTGGAAAAGATGAAGTGAGGAAGAAGAAGAGAAGGGAAAAAAAAAGAAAAAGAAGTAAAGAAAAGAAAAGAATAAAATAAAAGAAATGGAAGAAAATGAGAAAAATGGAGAAAAAATAGGGGAAAATTCTCAAAAAAATTCTAGAAATTAATTTGGGGCTAGAGAAGCATGCTTGGAGCTAGGAAATTGTTCAGACACACGTTTTGAAGTTAGGACGCGTATATCAAGGAAGCTTGAGAGGTTAAGTTAAGGTAAGTAAAATTTCCTAAAAAATTCTAGAAAATTAGGAAAGTTATTTTATGAATTATTATAGAGAAAATATTTGAGAAATAATTAGTGGATTTATTGAGAAAAAATAAAAAGAAACAAAGGAAAGTTATGAGAAAATAGGATATTGATATCCTTGAATAAATATGATAGCCAGGGTACGTTGAGATTCTAAATTGAGTATGTTAGAAGTCTGGCACGAGAATCAAGATATTTTGAGATACGTTCGAGGTAAGTGGTTCAACCCAAAAACCCAATTTCATGCAAATGTTTTGTTATCATGTCTTGATATGTTATGCATCATGTATAATGCATTTACATTTTCTGATGATGGAATATGCATATGTGCATGATGAGATTTTCAGTCATACGTCACATAGGTTTGGGATTAGGGACTAGCGTCGTTGTTTTGCCAAGGGTGCACCCATATACCTTAGTCTGGCAGGGAGACTGTAAAAATGGTGGGCAACAGTTGGGTGCGATCAACCCAAATATAGAGTAATGATGATTTGTGCATTACATACATACATGTGCATTAAATGATGTACCCTTACTTAGATGATTCAACATCTAACGTGGGCTTTGCCCCTGGAATATTCAAACATTCCAAATGAAGATTGTAGCAAAAATGAGGATGAAAGAGGCACGTTATGGAACTTAGCTAAAATGCATGATGGGTTATGCTTTCATGTTGTCTATGTATTTAAAGTTCTGCTACTTTAAATTCTGAACGTTTTAAAAAATGATGATATATAACCTTTTTATTGGTTAATGTTAAAGTTAAGATTCAATTCTAGCTTCAGCATTTGATGTTTATGATGACTCTCTTTGGAAATAGATGAATGAAAATTTTGGGATGAATATGAGAAATGATATGGTTTAGCTGTTGTTTTGAATAGAAAAAAAAATTTATTATCCCAGAATTATCCAAGTTATAACACACTTGGAAAACGGGGTGTTACATCAGCTGTTTCGGATCATATCAGATCGTGGCTTGGCATTACAAGAAGGTTGTCAACGCTAGCCAGTGCTTTAAAATGGAGCAAGGGAGAATTAAGAGGAACGTCTTGGAAGTGCAACCCTAAAAAGCTTGGGCCTGCAAGCACTGTGTATTTCATTTGGTCTGCCAGGAATCGACATGTTTTTGAGTGCCAATCTCCCTATATTGATCTTATTGTTAGTAAGGTTAAAACACACATATACAGAGCTCTTTTTTCTTTGTATCCTTATATTTTAGCCCAGTTTGAAAGATTGGCCTTGCGACAAGTGTAGTCGCCTTTTGGCTTTGCCTGTGTAACACCCCCTTCTCATAGAACTGCCCGAGAAGAGGTGCTATGGGAAAATAAAATAAAACTCTTTCATAAACTGAAATTTGATATCATAAATGAATATCTCCATCAACTGAAATAAGAACTTTGAGTCAACATAAACTGAAAACCATAAACTTTGACTAAGGGGCAATCCCTCAACTGAAATATAAAATAAACCTAATGGGTAAGACACATTGAACTAATAAAACTAACAAAACTGCCAGACAATCTTTGGTCTTGAGCAGCTCCACGTACACACACTATAGACCACTACTGCTAGGCCCCACATCTGGAACTCCCCCGCTAGGACCTGGAATGGTGAAGAGTACAAGGTGAGCTACAAGCTCAGCAAGTATAAGATGGAAAGAATAACTGAAGCTGAATAAAGAAGTATCGATACTCATAAAAATACTAATAGTCCTTGCACTGAGAGATATAATAATCACTTGTAAGGTTGCATTTATGAGATGTAATGCACATAAACTGTAAAATAAATGCAGGTATGCAACTTTGGCACATAGGCCCACGTAACCATAATATATACCTGACTGATTTGAATCTTGCAAACATAAAAGCTATAAGCACATACTGTGGGCAATAAGCCCCTGGCCCCCTGGTCGTCACCAAGTGAACGATCTCATAAACTAAGCTAAAATTAAAACTGGTGGGATCCCCGCAGACTAGCTGCCTGGTGCACATAATGCAATGCAATGTTCATAAACATGTTGTCACACGATATGTAGTGCTCCATATAAAGTCATGCTCAATACTCATACCAGAATGTATGCACATAAATGCCACATAATAATGCTGATCATGTTATAAGAATTACCAAACATGTTGACTAATCTTTAATATATTGAAATAGAATTCAATATTTGGAAGTATCGAAGATTTAGTTAAAAGCTTGGATTTAGCTCACTGGTAGACTCAATACTGAAGATTAAGTCTGGTTCTACAGGTTAAACAATACTTAAAGACTAGCTGGACATATTGGAGAGTAATACGACACTTAAAGTCCGCTAGAGGGTTTTACGGCACTTAAAGTCCGCTGGAGAGTTATACGACACTTAAAGTCTGCTGGAGGGTCTTACAGCACTTAAAGTCTGCTGGAGAGTCTTACGACACTTAAAGTCCACTGGAGGGTTATACGATACTTAAAGTCCGCTGGGGGGTCTTACAGCACTTAAAGTCCACTAGAGGGTCTTACGACAGTTAAAGTCCGCTGGAGAGTTTTACGGCACTTAAAGTCCACCTACGAAGAACAATTCACGAATGAAACTAGTAAACTCAATCTAAAGCAAACTTATTACCACTACACCATTTCGAAAGGAATATTGAGAAAACAGATCCCAATTGACAAGAAACAATATCAAGGATGATTCAAAGATTATTTTTGATTGAATCGCTTTAAAGAAATCATGCATATCTTCTTCATACACTCACTATTATATGCATATATATATATATATACAACGTATCTGTTGAATGATGTAAAACTATAAACTCAATAAGACTTTCTGAACAATCTGAGAATAGAACTAAGAAGGACCTGTAATTGAAGAAATTACAGGGAAGATACTTGCCTTAATAATTCTGATCGACTTGAACGATTGCAACCAGAAATCTCCTAAGCAAAACTTGAACCCATTGTTGCTGCTCTTACTCTCTGTTCTTGCGATGTGAAGAACATATGGCCAATGGGATTAAATATATATATATATACACGAAGAGAGAGCAACCCTAAAAGCCCTCATAATCTCCTTATACAACTAGGAGTCTTTCAATCCAATCCTCCTCACGTATGGATATCTCAATCCCTTATTCATAATAATTCTCACTAATTATTTAAATTCTAATAACAAATTAAATGACCCTCATGTCCTTGCATTAATTTCCACAATAAATAACTAGAACTACATGCTATTTAAATGCTATTCGCTCAATTAAAAATCAAAATTGTCACATTAAATAATTAATTGGCAAAATCATTTAAACAAAAACTTAAATAAATCATTAAGTAATTCTAAATAAATCCTGGGACCTCTAACGGGTCGTTATAGCCTGGGTATGCCTAGAGTATTTGTATAGTTCATTTTTTTATCAATACACATTTTTACCTTTTTCGATAAAAAAAAAAGAAAAAGAAAAAAAAGAAAGAGCTCTCAGTCTGTCAATCCTTACTATATCTGGACCTGGTAAGTTTTCCCGTTGTTGTGCCATAGAATTCCTGAGCACCACCTAGGGGTATTTCGATCATTAGGCACTTAGCGGCATTTTTGTCAATAAGCCCAAGGCTGGAAGACCTTAGAAGTGGTCTCGAGCTTTGGCATGTTTCCTAAGAAGAAACCATGAGTGAATAGCCAGAAAAAAAAGTTAATGGCTAAAGTGCAAATGAAAAAACTTAGTGAAGGTGAAAGTGTAATAGAAGAGAAGTTTAAGGGTATATAATAGAGAAGAAGATAAAAGTGCAAGGGACCGAACATCTTCAAAGACTCTCCATCTCCCCTCCATCTCTCTCTCTCTCTCTCAGTAACCTCTCTCAGTCTCTTTCTTGGTAATCTCTCTAGGAGAGGCTTTAAGCCTCTCCGAGAGGTCTCCTTCTCTCGGTAGCAAGAGCCAACTCCCTCAGAAGTGATGGCAGGTCCCTTGGTAGCCCTCGGCAGTGGTAGTCTCTCTCGGAGGTGGTGGTGTCTCTCGGCAATGGCAACAGCTCTCTTGGAGAGAGCTGCGTTCTCTCGACAAAGGGTACAATCCCCTCGGCATGTGGCTGCACTTCCTCTCAAAAACGGCACCTTTGTTCTTCCTCCCTCTCGGCAGCCATAGCCGCTCTCGGCTACCTGGTCCCTTCGTAGTCTCTTTGTCGGCATCCCCTTCTCTCTCTCAGCAAGGGCCGAGCTCCCCTTGGCATGGGTCTCTCTCATCCATTTTTCTCTTAGAAAGGCTCAAAGCCTTTCCGTGAGCCTCCTCTTAGGAAGACACCTTCCCGAGAGGCTTCTCTCTGCTGTCTCTTAGGAAGTGGCCTCTCGGAGAGAGATGGTCCTCCTCGAGAGCTCTCTATCTTTCTTACTCTATTTCTCTCTCTGTGTGTGGAAGTACATATATATATGTATGTATATAGGCGGCATGTATGAGCGTGGTGGCTGTGCAAGCCATATACATATACGCATTTTGTATATGTATAGTATGTAGGCTTATGTATAAACGTGGCAGCCAGATAGATTGGCACATGGCTATGATATGGTGTTATAGCACACCATGCTATTATGATGCACCCTCAGACCCTATATCTCTTAATGTATAGCATACTTCATATTGTATATAGTGTCTAATGTTTGTATTATCTCATGAATGGTATGCCTATAAGATGTAATATAGTATGTTTGCTTGCATCCATGGAATGTGATGTGTCGTTTAAGGAAGCAGTGGTCAAGTAAGAATCACCTTGAGGCATCTCTCACTAAGCTCGGAGCTGCACCTGGAAGGCCCCCCAGGGGCCGAGACTGTAATACCCCATATTTTTGTAAGGTTGCCACGTATTTTAGGTAAGTTTAAAATACCAAAAAAATGGGCTTGAAAGGGCGGTAAATCACCAAATTGACTGGAGGGAGTGCCTTGGAGCCTAGATGCTTAAGGAAAATTATGTGGCATTATTGAGTATCCCAAGATATGATTTATGGGGCTGAAAGAAATTTGATTGGGAACAGTTTTTGGTACAGCTAAAAACGCAGCTTCGATATGGGCTGAAATACTGAATAGTTGCAAGGGGCTTCCGGGAAGTCAACAGAACGCTGAGGAGGGTCATATTTGGTATATTGAACAACCCTTAAGTGGTTTTTGGAAGAAACATATGGATTTTAGGCCGAAACAAAAATTCGGGCCAAAGTGCAATTTCTTAAAATTTGCCGAATCGGCTGAAAGGAGGTCGAAACGATGATTTTCGGGATCATCAAAAGAGGAAGTATGAATTTTAGAGCATGAGGGTCCTAATGGTAATAATAGAAAGTTCAGGGGCTTGATAAAAATGGGCAAAGTACAATAAGCCAAATTAGAGGAGCAAATGTGTAATTAATCGAAACTTGGTGTAGCCATGGCCGACAACCATTGCCGACCGCCGAAAGGGGGGTTTCCAACCATGGGGAGTCCAAGGGAATGGTCGTGGGAGCTCGAGGAACCAAGCCTTGGTCGACGGCAAGCACGAAGATGGCCGGATTTTCAAGAAATCCGACCACAGGCGGTCGGATTGTCGCGGCATAACTGCGACCTGAAAATGGCCGATTGAGGCCGATTGTTTGTGATTTTGGGTCACCCAATGCATGGGTTGGAGGCTAGAGGCATTGGGTTGAACACCCATGCCCATTTCGAGGTCCAATTGAGGCTATAAATAGCCGAATCGCGAGTTAGGGTTTGGCCGAGGGTTTCGTGATTTTGAGCTTCAAATTGAAGCTTCAAACGAACGAATTAGAGGCTACAATCATAGGGCTTTTGAAGCCCATGAATTGAAGAAGTTTTCTGGAGAGTTTAAGGAATTTTCGTGTGTGTTTGAGTGGGTTTCGAGCTTGGCCGGAGTTTGGAGGCTAGAGGTGAGGCCGAGAGTTTGGCCGTCAAATCGGAGGCCTTTCGGCCGTCCTTTGGAAGCTCAAGAGGTGCCCTTATGATCGACTTCAAGAGGGCTATCGCGTGGTGGAGTTGGGGTTTGATTTCGGTGCCGGCCGGCGAACCAGCTGGCCGGAGAAGAAGGGTCGCGTGCAGTGCATGCGCGGCCTCACGCGTAGGCGCGTGGATGACCTTTGGGTGGCGCGTGAAGACGCGTCTGGCTGAGGAAAATTCTGGAAAAAATCCCTAAAATCCTGAAAAATTGAGATCTTGAAGTGTGTGCAATAAGTTTTGGATTTGGAGTTTCTGGTGTCTCGATTTTAGCATCAAAGAGTCTCGTTTTGCATGAAAACGAAGCATCGAGATAAGGTCAGTAATTTTCCTTAGAAGATATTTGATTATTATAAGTTTTGGAGAAATAAGATGTGAGAAAATTATTAAGGAGTATTTATTTGGAATTTATTGAGGAAGAAAAAGGAAAATAAGAAAAAAAAGGAAAATGTGAGGAAATTATGGAGAAATGATATGTTGATGCTTATGGAAAGGAATATGATGTCTAGGGTGTCTTGCGGCTTGAAGTGAAGTAGCTTGTGCGAAGTTTGAGGTTGGCATGCTAATCGAGGCGATGCACGCTTTTTGAGAAATTTGAGTTGTACCTAAAGGTGAGTGCTTTGACTTAAAAACCTAGTTTTGTGTGACAAATTGGTTTATGTGAGGGCTCCTATGGTTTATATGAGACTCCTATACTACAAACCTTTTTTTGTTCTCTTATGTGAGAATTATATTACATGAAATGGTTTTGCAAACTCTGGTTGTTCTTTTACGTGAAATCATGTTGCATATTCGAATTGTATTTCCCTGGAAAAATATATGTCATTGGTTTTCAACTGTTGCATTTATAAAATCCGCGTGGCCATATTGTTGTACCTATTTGTTGTTGCCCGAAGGCAAAGGTCGGAGATCTCCCGAGAGGCGCTATGCGTGCGCCATCGAAAAAGCTCTCGTGGGGAATACCGTGAGCCTAAGGGACAACAGGTGTGGTGCTTGCATGAGTTCTATGAGGTTGGGTTAGGGTGGCATGGTTAGGAATCTCCCAAGAGGCGCTATGCGTGCGCCGTTGAGAAAGCTCTCGTTGGAGGCGTCCATGTTCACGAGACACTTCGTAGTAGTTCTCGTTATTTTCCTCATATGTTTCATACCTGATCATGCATTTATATAAATTGTTTTGGAGTTTCTCACTAGAAGATTCATCTTCTAACTGGACTATGTCCCTGGAATATTCGAACGTTCCAGGTGTGCCAAGTGGTTCTAAAGGAAAGGAGGTAGTCGGAGATTAAGTTATCTTCTGTATGTAGCTTGTTTAGCATGTCTTGGATTTTATACGAAACCTATGCGAACCCTATGTGTGTTTTGACTACGTTTGATCAGTTGTGGTTTCAAGGGATGGTATCCATGTATTTAAGTATTGGAAATGTAATGGTACAGATTCTTAGTTTATGATTAAAGCATGTACCATATCAGGTTCTGATTATTGCTTCCACGATTGTCGTTGGTAATGTTGGGGGTTTTGTTTGGAATCCAATGCTTGAGGTTTAAGGTGGGTTCCATGAGTGACAAGAAATTTTCGTATTTATGTCTTTATTTTGGGACCCAGCATAGTGACACGCTCGGTAAGAAAAATCGGGGTGTTACAGAGACCCTGCTTCGACAGCCCACCGTGAGGCCCACATTTTCCCGGAAGGCCCCCAAGGTTGACCAGCCCTCTAGGGGGGATTCTTCTTAAGCCCATCCGATTGCTACTAATGTGCAAGTACCTCTCTGATTCCCTGGAATAGTACCATAATCAACCCTCTTCTACTGGGAAAGGTATAACTATTCTATATTCAATGATAGCATGCTTTACTTGTATATTGTATTATTTCCTTGCACATACTGACTTAAGCATCAGAGGGCATATGCTTGTGAGGAATCCCCGCATGCCTTCTATCTTGTTCCTGTGAGTGTAGAGATGCCCCAAGGACACAGAAAACCACTTCCAGACGCTCCCAAGGATGCCCTCAGAGGTCCACCTATGACCCCGATCAGTACATTGAGGACCGAAGCTACCAAACGCCTATCTCTACCAGCAGGCTCTTGCTAGCTGTCAACTTCGCTCTACCTCGGCTCAAGCTTTCCCTCACTAGAAATTCTATTATCGTAGTTTTTGGACTACAACACTCGTGTTGAGTTAAATTAAGCCACAGGCTCCACTCCTGGTGGTGCCTTTCCGTTAATTCCTTTAAGTTTCAGCCTTGCGACCGTACTCTCCCCGGAAGCTAAAAACTTTGATTTCTCATAAGGTGTCAGCGTAGTCCTAATAGTAATATCTGGTGATCCCTAGTCGACATCATTTATGGTTGAGACTAGGACCGTATCTGATCGTCTTCGAGCCCCCAACTTTCATTCTTAATTAATGAAAACATCCTTGGCCAATGCTTTTGTAGTTGTTCCTCTTTCATAAATCCAAGAATTTCACCTCTGACTATGAAATACAAATGCCCCTGAATGTCCCTGTTAATCATTACTCTGATCCCGAAGGCCAATAGAATAAGATCGAAATCCTATGATGTTATCCCATGCTAATATATCCAGAGCTTGGGTTTTCTTTGAACACTCTAATTTCTTCAAAGTAACAGCACTGGAGGCACTACTCGCCCAGTTAAGGCTAGGAGCACATCGCCGGCAGAAGGGACAAGACGACCGATGCACACCTGAGGCAAACCGGTCGACCCAATCCAAAATTCAACTACGACTTTTTTAACTACAACAACTTAAATATACGTTATTGGAGCTGGAGTTACCGCAGCTGCTGGCACCAGACTTGCCCTTCAATGGATCTGCATTGAGGGATTTAGATTGTACTCATTCCAATTACAAGACTCAGTAAGCTTAGTATTGTTATTTATTGTCACTACCTCCCTGTGTCAGGATTGGGTAATTTGCATGCTTGCTACCTTCATTGGATGTGGTAGCTGTTTCTCAAGCTCCCTCTCCAGAATCGAACCCTAATTTTCCGTCACCCATCACCACCATAGTAGGCCACTATCCTACCATCGAAAGTTGATAGGGAAAAAATTTGAATGATACGTCGCTGGCACGAAGGCCTTACGATTCATCGAGTTATCATGAATCATCAAAGCATCGGGTATAGCCCGCGTCGACCTTTTATCGAATAAATGTGTCCCTTCTAGAAGTCGTGGTTTGTTGCACATATTAGCTCTAGATGTGGGGGTGTTTGGCGAAGGTGAAAATTTCTTTACCAAAAAGGATGAAACTGGGACCAAAAACTTTCGACTGTGTTTTTATTGGCTTATTGGCTATACATTGCATAGTGTTGCTTATAGATTCCTGGTAATAAAGTCAGAAATACCTGATATCCATGCCAATACTATTATGGAATCTATTGAAGTTGAGTTCTTTGAGAACATCTTACCTTTTAAGGGAGTGTGGCATGAGGATGGTGGTTCCAAGAGGAAATAAGAGGCGAGCTCTTTGAAAGGTCAAGATGATCAGGACTCTGACATAGAACCTAGGCGAAGCAAGAGAGTTAAGAAGGCTACTTCCTTTAGGCCATATTTTATTACTTATATGGTCGAGGAAGAGCCTCAAACTTTTAGTGAAGCAATGTAGTCATCAGATGCTCCATATTGGAGAGAAGCAATCAATAGTGAGATTGAATCCATTATGCAAAATAATACTTGGATACTAGTTAACTTACCTCCCGATAGTAAACCCATTGGGTGCAAATGGATATTCAAAAGAAAATTGAAGGCTGATGGCACTATTAATAAATATAAAGCTCGATTGGTAGCTAAAGGTTATTGGCAAAAGGAAGGGCAAGACTTCTTCGATACCTATTCTCCAGTGACGAGGATCACATCTATAAGGATGTTGATAGCTATTGCAACTTTATACAATTTAGAAATCCACCAAATGGATGTAAAGATTGTGTTTTTGAATGGGGATTTGGAAGAAGACGTCTATATGGAACAATTTGAAGGGTTAGTAGTAAAGGGACATGAGAAAAAAGTATCCAACCTTATTAAGTCTCTTTATGGGTTAAAATAGACACCTAAACAATGGCACGAGAAAAATGATCACACTATGTTATCAAATGGATTTAAGATAAATGATTGTGATAAATGTGTTTATGTGAAAACCATAGACCACGAATGTGTCATTGTGTGCTTGTATGTAGATGACATGTTGATTTTGGGCACTAACAACAATGTCATAGCACACACAAAGAAGATGTTAAATTCTAATTTCGACATGAAAGACATGGGTCTGGGTGATGTTATCCTTGGAATTAGAATAACAAAGAATTCTGAAGGATATATACTTTCTCAGTCTCATTACATAAAGAAAGTGTTGAGAAAGTTTAGTCACTTTGAGAGTAAGCCAACAATTACTCCATTTGACCCAAATTCTAGATTGAAGAAAAATAGTTGTGAAGATGTATCTGCTCTAGAATATGCTAGAGTCATTGGGTGTCTGATGTACATCATGAATTGTACAAGGCCTGATATTTCCTACTCGATAGGAAGGCTAGCCCGATACATGAGCAATCCTAGCCATGACCACTGGAGTGCGCTAGTTAAGGTACTAAGGTACTTGAAATATACTCTTAATTATGGGTTGCACTATACAAGCTATCCACTTGTTCTGGAAGGATTTAGTGACGCTAACTGGATATCAGATAGTTTGGAGACTAATTCAACTAGTGAGTATATATTTGTTGGAAATGTATGCCCTAAAGATACGTTTTATTTAATTTATGGTAATGATGTTTCTTTCAGTCAGTTTATGGCACATATATCATTTGCATTTAATTGTTGGAAAAGTGTCCATGCTATTAAGTAAGTGATTCATGTGATGGGTCGTTCTTCACAGTTAGGCATGAATCATGGGTACTTAATAAGCAAGAAAAATATTACTCTTAATCTTTTGATAGAACTGGGCATTCTATCATGATAAGATCATTGTGCAATAGATCCTAATGGAGGATGGCTTGCCTTAGTCAGTAAACAGTCCGTTTACTCTAATTGTACAAGCGCATTTAGAATGCGTAGAGTGGACCTGTGATAGAAGCTAATGACAAAGTACTGATTATCATGGAGCTAGTCTATCACTGCTACTACGTGGACGAGTACTCTAATACTTGAGTATTAGTTGGTAGTCTAGTGAACCTAGAGCTATATTCTTAGATTCACTATAGGTGAGGTCTATCAAAGATCAATAACCTTGTGAGTTGGGAGTATGGTTTCTAGTTAGCTAAGACAGACTAATACAAGATAGTTTATGTGATTCACCCCCTTGTGATTGTCCAAGAATAATCAAATAATCTAGGGCCCTGGGAACGTGACTTAAGAGTGTGTGCTTCTGGGTAGCTCCCAGTGATAAGCAAGTACATTCGAGTAGTCACGGATTATTGGACTAGTGATCTAAGGATGGTAGAAGTCATTTAGAGAGGTGTTAGTACATTATTCCTTTCTAAACGATGGGTGTTACATAGAAGGGTATTTTCGTCATTACACTAGTAGGTCAAAGACATCGCACATGCAAAATTATTCGTGGGGTCAGTGTTACCATATGGTGATAGTTGGAACACTTAGAATGATAAAATATAGCTACTAGGTAGCAGGGATATTTTGGTCATTTTAGTAGCCATGAATAATTTGTCTTTTGGTCCCCAGGGTAGCTCGATGTAACTCATGTATTATTTAATACATTTTGGCTTGTTGGGTGAATTACATTGAGAGAAAATTATTTAATAGTTCATTGGTTTTAATTAATTAATTGGGCTAACCCAATTAGAAAATTAATTAAATGGACTTGGCCTACTAGGGTTTTAGCCCTAGGGTTCTCTCTATATATATTCTCTCTCTAGTTGTTTTTAACCTAATTTCGATTTTCTCTTCTTCACCAAGAGAGGCCACGAGTTTTGAGTCATACCTTGGAAGATCAAGAGATCTGATGCGAAGGAGCCGAAGGATTGCAGGACAACCGTCGTCTCCACCACGTGAAGAAGCTGCCGCCCCTCCTCCTCGTGTGGCTCCATTCCATCCGGTAATCCGTAGAAAAAGTAAGTCTTCTAGATTCTTATCACTACGAGGATAGTTGTTATGCTTAAATCGCTTCCGTTGCATGCTTTGATCCTCGTGGATGGTCCTTCAATATTTACCTTGGGTGGTGCCGCAGTGTCATGGAAGTTGATGTCCCTAAAATGTAATGGCAAGTGCACCAGTCAATCAAGTAATAAAGTGAATGAGTAAAGTATCATTCCCACGGGGACTGCAAAAACAAGTACCGAAACGAAGCAATCCTATTCTTTATCAAGAAAAATCAAATTAGAGATAATATCAACTAAAGATAAAATAAAGCAAGAAGAATACGACGTATTGGAAATAGCAAAATAAAGAGAAATCGGATAGGTTAAAACAGAGAGATAAGATAGCTAAGGAATTCGATTCACCTACGAGAATGTTGTAATCCTTACCAAATAACTTAATTAGATGGATTTTTCTTATATGTAACGGCAGAATTTCATAACTTATTTATTATATTTTAGTCCAGGTATAACAAAACTATCGCTAATCACTAATTCTACACTTGGTCCATGTAAAATCAATTAATTAACGATGTATTAAGTTTTGTGAAATTCACTAACTAAAATTACTAATTCAAGCAAATTCAAGTTACCGCAAAGATGAATATTCATACTTGGTCCTTTTCAATATCCAATCTAAGTGATGTGATATGCGAAGCTTAACATAGAATTACTTGGTTTGTATCATCTACGTTCATAAAATCATTTAACAGGTGATCAACCTGTCAAAGCAATAATAGCCATATCACATAATCACATGAAATAAACATCAATCAAATTAACCAACAATAGTATCAATCATAACATTGTCTCGTGGCTATCTCGTTACCTTAGCTAACAATAAATTTAGCCAACCATTGTAACGCCCCACTTTTCCAAATACACAACAATGTAAAATATAAGCTAACATCACCATGGGCGTTATGGAAACCCTTACCAACGGAAGCGTTGGATCGAACTTGAAAGCTTAACCAAAGCTAAATAAATGGGTTTCCACTAGATTTACTTTACAAGTACAAGAAATGCTCACGACTTCCAATACTCCAAAAAGGTAACACATCATTGTAGGAACAATTATAGGACACCCACACACACTTCTTACAACATTGAGTATTCTAGCTGCTATTTACAATACATCATTCGTAATGCAAGGGTACATAATGGAATAAAAACCAAAGCTAGCCAGGCTCCACCACCTTGCCCTTGCTCGAACGAGAACCTGCATCACCTAGCACATCTGATATACCTGGGACGTTGAATGTCCCAGGGGTATGAAACACCCAAGTTAGATATTAACATCTAAGTGAGTGACTCAGAAAAGGAGAGTACATGCGTGCAAATGCAATAATGTTATTATGAAATCCACCCCTGTGGTAGCAATGCCAAGGTGTTGCAATCACCTCCGCGATCATCGTAGTCACTCCTGACTCATCACCAGAGCACGAGGTCTTCCATGATGTCCCAACAACTAGCCACAGTCACCAATACGAACATGATATATGACAAATCAGAAGGAATATGCATAAACAAGGGAAAATATGACATGTAAGCCACAAAGGCATGATGTGCAAGCCAACACACAAGTGAAGCAACAAATCCTCAAAAAGCCATAAAACATGCAAGAATCACTCACTTTAATCGGTTACCTTAGGAAACATGGTTTACAACGAGCGGAATGGGTTTTCACATAGTTTTTCTTATTGCTTGGCATGAACTTCGAGAAAGACCCGAAAGTTCTGTCAAGGCTTATTCTCCCTCGACTTTCTCCCTTCCTTTTGGTAGCATTTCCTCTATCATTTCTAACACTACTTCACGTACCAGGCGTAACTCCAAACCTCATGGATCCTTGGGTCACACATCCCTGAGAACTCCATATTCCTTCCCATAGGTGTCAAAATCACCATCAAATAACCCATAGGTTCAGCTTCTACTGTCAACGAAATCTCACTATGGTCTTGAGCTACACACCTCAAACCATTACATAAATATTTCGAAGATCTGCCTTTCAACTATCTCGATAACGATTTGGGTCCCATGCGGTTGCCTATGGCATAACCTATCCACATGTCTCTTCTCACAGATCGTACCTAGACTTTTGATCATCGCGTGTCTTCCTTACACAGATATACTATCATCCCAAGGACATCAACTCATCATGTCCCAAATCATGGACAATTAAAATTTCCAACTTGAAACCTCTACAAGGCTTAAGACTTCATCTTGGCCATTTCATCAACTAAGTTGGCACCAAACTTACATAACCCGACCCCTCGAGTCACTTTCTCAAGGTAACCTTACCTCAATTCCAAAATCCGAGACATTATCAAAAACCTCTTCCCTCAACTACCTCGGGCTGACCGGACTTTTGGACAGGTCATCGCACCTCTGTCACTCCATCACACGGCCAAGATTCTCGCATGGGTGATCACAAAGCTAGGGTCGCCCTTCAGCCTATTGGAAGTCAACTCTAAGGCGTGCCTCTATTGCATGCTCTCAACATTTTTCAAATCCTCGAACCTACTAGACTGCTCAAAATTCTTGGCCTAAATCCCAAGATTCAGAGTGGCTTCGCACATCTAGCCACATACAACTTTCTGATCATCTATCAGGTTCTAACAAAATAATGCAAACATTCCCTTAGGTTCGCCTTGAGTTTACAATCCCCAAAAATCTCCAAGCCCACTCATGGCTAATCACCTGATAACCTCAAGCTATTAACAACAAATTCAGACTTATCTATCGATAAATCTATCGAGAATACACCCTGGTATCTCCCAATTTTCTTATGATTTTTCACCGACCGCAAGTGCCTGTACCATATCTTAGCAGGCTCATAACTCGCTGGCATCACTCAGCTATACATCTCCCCATTTGCCTACCAGGGCTATTTAGACTAATCGTCTAGCCATACGGGAGTTTCCATTCTCCAGAATCAAAATCTTAGATCTCCAATCAATTTAGGTTTGCAGCTTCTCCTACTACGACCCGTCATCTTGGCACATCTTCCATTACTTTATTCTCTCAATCACGTCAAAGATTCGCACAATCTTTAAGACGACAATCCACAACTACATTGCCAGCTAGAGTAGGTAGGTCTTTACATCACCCACGGTACTCAAATCCTTGCTGGATTTCTTCCTGAAACTCTAAAGTTTCATCTCGAATCCTTAGATCCTCAATCAATTCTTTCAAGAAATTCCTCAAGAATCTCAAACCGATTTATTTTCAAAAATCTCGAATCAGATCACGATATTTGGTTCCAATCGTCTTTCGAAAGCTCGATTCCTTTGCAACCATGGCCCTCAATCCACCATTTATCATGGTGTTTTCAAATTCTTCTCGTCGGGTTGACCACTGACAACTTTTCCTGATTCCACAGGTCTATTCGGCACATTGAACTGTAGTCACAACCTCTGTTGACTAGGTTGCCTTATCAATTGACACAACTCACACGTCATCACTTGGCCATCTTTGACCTCTCACTTGACCCAATCCGTTAGATCCCTGATCCACACATCTCATTTTCGAGACACTAATTGATCCTCAAAAATACTTATTATTCAATCCTAACTCATCAGCTAGGTTATGTCAGATCAAACTAACCATTCATGATTCACTTATCCTTGATAACTACAAGTTATCTCATCATTTCTCGCAATGACTTCGACTAATGACCTCAAATCAACAGTCTCCAAATTTCTCGGATCCATGATCATGGTTACCAAGTCAACCTTACATTTGAACCACACTATCGGGTCCTAACGTCCATCAGGCTTCCATTATTCATTGCAAATAATAACCGTATACTGGAATAGTGTTTGCACATGAATAGTACATCAGGTAAGCTCCCAGGAAATAGAGGTGGGTCACAAATGGACACACTTAAATACCAAGTCTTTCCTTAGCCAGAACTTTCCTAGACATGCACTTTCACTACACCACACTTAAATCCATAACCTTTAAAACTTCAACCGTCAATCCCCGAATCTCCAAATAGGGGTTTCGTCTTATGAACCATTAGTCTCTTTCCCCTAAGCCTTCACTTGGGGTTCCTACTAACTTGTTCTATTAATATCGGATCCTCTTAAGTCTCCAAATCAAACTTCTCCTAAGTCTCCAAATAACATTCCGCTCTAATATCAACTATATCAGAGTCACTTAAGTCTTCCAATAAACTTAAGCTCTGATACCAACTGTAACACCCCAAATTTCTCTTGAGCGTGTTCTAACTTAGGATTTCGGGAACATAAAATTTTTTTTATATCACAATAGCTATCATACACCATACAATATCCCAAAAACCCTAATTTTTACCTTCTCAGCTTAACAAACCCAGTAATCAAATAGCTAAGACAGGCATTAAAATCTCAAATGCGGAAGCTAGATCGAACCTGATATGGTTCAAAACCATAACATTTTATTTATCATAAAGTTCTTCAAGACGTCTACAAAATGTATTAATATACATCGTCTCTAACAAATGATAACTAAACATCTTAAACATATCTAAAATTACATAAGCTTGCACATAAACAAAAGTATGCTAAACATGCTACAGGTAGTAAATTAAACATATTCTTCAGCTACCTCCTTTCCCTTAGAGCTGCTTGTCGAACCTGAAACGTTTGAATATTCCAGGGACATAGTCCAATTAGAAGATGAACCTTCTAGTGAGAAACTCCAAAAACAGTTTATATCAATGCATGAACAAGTATAAAATGTATGAGAAGACAAGGAGAACTACTTCGAAGTGTCTCGTGAACACGTCAGCCTCCTCCAACGAGAGCTTTCTCAATGGCGCACGCATAGCGCCTCTCGGGAGGTCCCTAACCATGTCACTTCGGCCCAACCTCATAGAACTCATGCAAGCACCACATCTGTTGTTCCTTAGACTCACGGTCTTCCCCACGAGAGCTTTCTTGATGGCGCACACATAGCGCCTCTCGGGGGATCTCCGACTTTTGCCCTCGACCAACAACAAATAGGTACAACAGTATGGTCACACGAATTTTATAAATGCAACAGTTAAAAAGCTAACAGCATATATTTTCAGGAAAATTCAGTTCATAGATGTAACATGATTTCACGTAAGCAAATAATAAGAGTTTACGAATAAGAACTTCACGAAACACATGTCATGCAATAAAAATATCTCATAAGAGAAATAAAAATAGGATTTGGAGTATAGGAGTCTCACGGAGTCTCACGTTGTTGGTTTATCTCTTCAACGGTATAATTTCATAACAAATGGCCTAGGTTTCTGTAGAAAACACACGTTTTGGTAAACCTAACCTCAAATATTTTTACATAGGGTTGAAGGGTATTAAAGTAGGGGCATAACTAAAAACTTTCATGTAAAAAGGACCTATTACGCGCCCTCACGCGCCCCAAGAAAACTAGTCACGCGCCCCCACGCGCAGCTATTATCCGGCGCGTGTAACTCACGCGCAGGCACCAGATTCCAAACAGCAACGCGTCGTTTTCGTATTTCGGCCATATCTCTCTCGTTTTAACTCCGATTCGACCCCCGTTTGAACCTACGCGACCCTCTCTTTCCCCTCTACAGGATTATAAAAAAAAATGGGACTTACCTCACCTTTTTTCTCACTGATTTTGGTGAACTCCGGCGAAGACCCGCAACTCCGATGAGGCTCGTTCTCCCCGGCTTCTCCTTCGATTCCTTCCCGCCTTCTTCCCGAACTTCCTACTCTCTCTCTAGAACAAGCTCCTCCTCTTAGAGTGCTTCAACTCTCAAGCTTGCTTGGAATGGTTTGAGAACAATCCATGGTGCCTTTTTATAGATTTCTCCAACCACTCATATCATGCCACTTGTCACAATTTTAGCCATGGACTCCAAAGATTCAAAGGCATATTTGAATGGCTTTTGAAATCCAAAACTAGAATTAATCCAACTTTTGAAATCCAAGCTAAAACCCCAAACTTCTTTCAAATAACACTTTGGCCCTTATTTCAAGTTCTTAACTTCAATATTTTACCACATAAGCTCTTAATTTTTTTCTTATTTCGTCTGGATAATTCTCTAATTACAATTACACCCTCAAAGATTAAATTTATCGAGATACTTAAAATCTCGAATTTAATAACTCAAAATTACTTGATATATACGATTTTTTGGAGCCCCTTACCATCATTCGGCTATTTTAGGCTACAACTTAGCTTAACCGAAAAACCGTCTTTGATTTAATTTCTTTCAGCGTCATAAATCTCTCCTCGAGACGCGTGTCAAAAATATATCTTTGTCCTTAGGTATCTGAGTTCCAGGGTACTCCCTACGACCGATTCGGTCACTTGTTACTATCTTAAGCATATTTTTCGGTATTTTAAACTCACTTAAAATACGTGGCAGCCTTACGAAAATATGGGGTATTACAAAAATAACTGGGATAGTTACCCTTTGGTTTGAAGTTTCCTTCCTCAAATTCCCAGGCCATGTCTTGTCCCAAGCCTCAGGCACTTCTTGCCTGGAACAGTCATACTCAAAATCATATGATCAATACTAAAACCTCATTCGTAAAATAATTCCATAAACATAAATAACCAACTAATCATTGGTAAATTAATCACCCTACTATTCCCAAAAATCCAGGTTATTACAACTTACCCTTGAAACCTTTCCCATGCCCCATAATCGTCTTGCAACTCTGTTATTCTTAATCGACAATCAATCTTGACATCAGGGACACTACCCTTTGACTTAAGGTTTCTTCCTTGAGTTCCCAAGTTGTGTGTTTCCCCAAATTTTGAGAACATTAAGTTTTTGCCATCAATCCAACAAATTTCAAATATCCATATTCGCAATATGTACTAGGATTTTCACAAACTAGGTACTTACCAGACCTTTATCAGGTTTGTAACCTCAATTCAAACAATTTCCTGAGCACTTACTATCTAAAGTCCTCAAAATTTTGAAGCCATCAGATACCTGCAAAACATCTCCAATGAACTGTGAATCAAACATCCTCAAAGTCTAGTTAGTCTCCCCAATGCTCTCCAACTATCCACAATCAACTGGTAAATCACAACCCAAGAACCATAGGATTTCCAGGATTCTTCGCAAGTCTATTTGACCGTCAATCCTAGGTTATCATCACCCAAATATCCTCAAGATTGATATAAGAATTACTAGACTTACCTCAAGTCCGTAATCATTGGTCCCGAATTCCAAAATTCCTAGAATCCTCTAGATTCCAAGTTTATCAAGTTCCTGCAAAATAGTCGTTACACAGGATTCTAATGAACCACATATATATGTATATATATCTCCAAGACTCAATAGGTCCCCCAAATACTTATTATCAAAACTCCTTGAAGCAATAGAAACAGTGAGCATTCACCAATGGTCATTACCAAACTCCTGCAACACATCATCATTAACACGAGATTCTAGCAAACCATAAATAAAAATGTCTCCCAATTCCGCATCTCCTTACTAACATTTAAGAAAACCTCAACCATCAAATTTCCAAAAAATGGTTAAAAGGATTCCACGAAGCCTTATCCAATTTTTTTCCTAAAATACAATGAGCCACCCAAAATAATAGCAAAAGGGGGTTTAGTCCATCACACAATTAGAGTACTTACTCGTTGGACTTTACCATAGTCATTGAGACAACCTCAAATTCCATGTAACCCATCCTGTCACCAAAGCCCCAAAGATTAGTAACATCAATTAAAACATCTCATTTTACTATTTTAACTTCTAAGATCCTCAAAACAACCATATAATCTATTATGTCACCAAGGAACTCTAAAGTTAGTACCATCAGGTGTATCTCTTGAATCCCAGAATAGAAAATAAAATAATCTTCCAAAGAAACCCCCAAAATCCTCAAATTGACAAAGTGTCTTCATGACCTTGATTCCATACATTCCTTAAGTTTCAAGAATTCTCATAAATAATTTGACTTACAAAATAACCTCTTGAAATCCTCGAGAGCTAGATCCATCAGGTTTTCGCAAAATATTTGTTAATAAAATTTTCTCATCTCCCAAAATGATCAAACGATCTCCTTAGCACCCAATAGACCTCAAATAAACTCCCATATAAAGGGTTTTATCTTCCTTCAATAATTTAATTAGTCCTTCCCAAGGTTTACCACATAACCGAATACTTACTCGCATCTTACCCAACTTACTTTCTCTCCAGATCCTGTTGTCCTTAACAGGGATAACCTCAAACAATGAGTAGCCTATCCTGTCATCAAACTCAAAGATCAGTAACAAGAGAACATCATACAATGCTACTTGCATTTACCCGCATTTATACAAGTATATAGACTCCTCATTCCACTATTTTGTCCATCCAGGTACATCTAAATGCAATCCTTTACCTCAAAAACCAAAAATCATTCTTCCTTGGTTTCAGATCTATTCCTACCATAGATCAAAACATCCTCAAAGTTAGTCAATTCAAATCTGAATCAAAACTTCAAAGTCACCACAACCTAAAATATCCTCAGAATTAATCAATCACACTTAAATAAGAACCATATATTCTAGCTCTGATACCAACTGTAACGCCCCACTTTTCCAAATACACAACAATGTAAAATATAAGCTAACATCACCACGGGCGTTATGGAAACCCTTACCAATGGAAGCGTTGGATCGAACCTGAAAGCTTGACCAAAGCTAAATAAATGGGTTTCCACTAGATTTACTTTACAAGTACAAGAAATGCTCACGACTTCCAATACTCCAAAAAGGTAACACATCATTGTAGGAACAATTATAGGACACCCACACACACTTCTTACAACATTGAGTATTCTAGCTGCTATTTACAATACATCATTCGTAATGCAAGGGTACATAATGGAATAAAAACCAAAGCTAGCCAAGCTCCACCACCTTGCCCTTGCTCGAACGAGAACCTGCATCACCTAGCACATCTGATATACCTGGGACGTTGAATGTCCCAGGGGTATGAAACAACCAAGTTAGATATTAACATCTAAGTGAGTGACTCAGAAAAGGAGAGTACATGCGTGCAAATGCAATAATGTTATTATGAAATCCACCCCTGTGGTAGCAATGCCAAGGTGTTGCAATCACCTCCGCGGTCATCATAGTCACTCCTGGCTCATCACCAGAGCACGAGGTCTTCCATGATGTCCCAACAACTAGCCACAGTCACTAATACGAACATGATATATGACAAAGCAGAAGGAATATGCATAAACAAGAGAAAATATGACATGTAAGCCACAAAGGCATGATGTGCAAGCCAACACACAAGTGAAGCAACAAATCCTCAAAATGCCACAAAACATGCAAGAATCACTCACCTTAATCGGTTGCCTTAGGAAACATGGTTTACAACGAGCGGAATGGGTTTTCACATAGTTTTTCTTATTGCTTGGCACGAACTTCAAGAAAGACCCAAAAGTTCTGTCAAGGCTTATTCTCCCTCGACTTTCTCCCTTCCTTTTGGTAGCATTTCCTCTCTCAAACTCCCTTCCTTTTCCTCCTTTCTTGGTGCCCAAATGAATAACCCCAAAGCCCTTATTTATAGGAAATTTTGGCGAACCAAATCATGCTACGTGTCGCGTCACAATTCCACCCATGAGCATCTAATTAAAATATGCCATGTGTCCCTAAAGATTTGTGCATTTTCATGCCCTTATGACAAGTCTGCCTTGATATATGAGCCATCACATGTTTAATTTGATTTTCCAATATTCCCATCATTACATCCCACATGGTTTAATTCATTTTCCACATTTTTCATCATTACACTTCAAATCCTATCTCCAAGTGGCCAATGAATGCTTGCCACATGTCCTTAGAGATAATGTTTGGAGACTTTTGCAAACTTGGAAGATAAGTAAGCTTTTTCTTAACCAATCATGCAATGCCACCTCAAAGTGTCATTATGAGCCATCATGTGACCTTAACTTAACTTCCAAGCAACTCAATGGTTGATTGCCATGTGTCATTGAAGATAAGGCTTCATCATTTCTCCCATGTGCATTCCAACTCAAATGCACCTCTCGTCTCTTAATTGAATTTAATAGAGTTTGGAATCCAAAATTCCATTTCTTTTGAGTGTTCACACTATGCTCATCATTACACCCATAATCATTACACCCATAACTATAAGATTTCAACCAATCCAATTGTGACACCTAGGGGGACACTTGGCCATTCATGATTTGCCCATTGATGATATTTTTAAGGTTTCAAGAACTACACATTGGCCCAAACTTTTCGGATAATTTACACTTAGGCCCTTGCAACTTGGTCCCTAAGCCATTTTTAATTGTACTTTTTGGTCCCTAGAAAATGGATAAATTATACTTAGCACCCCAAGATTTTTGATAAATTACACTTTTATTCGACTTCAGTATTTACGATTTTGCCACTGGTTCAAAAACTGAATTTTTTCCTCAAGGCTTCCTCAATTCCTTGAAAGGGCCTATTTCCTCAAGTATTAGAACCTAATAACCTTAGGTATTACCTCTTTTTTTGATTTTGAAAATCTGGGATGTTACAACCATGATAACAAAAGTCATCATAATTAAACTCCAGAAAAACATAATTAAAAACTAAGAATTAATTCAATAAATAAAGAATTAATAATCAAAGAAATTAATTCAGAATTCTTCCTCTCTAAAATTAATGATTTCCGTGGCTGGAATCAGCGTTGCTTCCAAGTTTCTTGGCCACTGCCTCTGTTTTCTGTGTGTGTCGATGCCCCTTATTTGCAATTTCTTCACTGTTTAATTGGGTGCTTCTTGTGTGCGCCGCAAAGCTTCCTGCTGCCCCCAAAGTCTCTCCTCCAAATTCTGCCTCCTTCATTCCCTCCTACACCGCCCAGCTTCCAAAATCCCCTTCTGTGCGCCTCTCTCATTTCATCACATTATTATATATATATATATATATATATAAATGCATGTGCAACTCCACCCTAACCCACACATATATATCACACACACAACCCACACAAATCCCATGTTCACGTTACTTTATATAATATATATATAAATAGTACAATATATAATATATAATATAAAATATAATATTTAATATACTAATAATTATATTAACTTTAATTATATTATAATACTTATTATTTATAATATTTATTTTTATTTAAATTATAATATTAATTTATAGTATTAATTTTAAAATTAACTTTATATTTTTTTTATTTTTTATTTTTTTTTATTTTTTAACCCAAACACCAAGTAGTATTCCTGTAAAATAACAAGAAATACTAAAAATTATATATATGCAAGGAAAACTCAAAATACTAGACAATTCTAGATAAAATATAGATAAAATACTAAAAATACTATTTAATTATGACCAATAAATGTGTGAATAAATTCCCACATCAGAAGTCTACAAAACAGATGTGTATAGCATGATCTATTATGGAGTCGGAGTTTATAGCTCTAGACAAAGCCAGTGAAGAAGCAAAATGGCTTTGACATTTTCTCAAAGACATTCCATTATGGTCGATGCCCGTTAATGCATTTGTATCTACTGTGACAACTTAGCTGCATCAATACGAGCTAAGAATAATGTGTATAATGGGAAGTTAAGGCATATAAGGCACACACATAATTCAGTAAGGCAACTACTCACCAATGGAATAATCTCCATTGATTATGTGAAATCTAAAGAAAAATTGGTTGATCTTTTGACTAAATGAGTGACAAGAGAGCAAGTCAAGACTCTCTCAAAGGGAATGGGGCTAAAGCCTTTGAAATGAATTTTCTGGTGGTAACCTAATCTAGCTGACTAGAGATCCCAAGATCTAGGTTAAATAGGTCAACTAGCTGGCACATTCATAGCGTACACGCTTGAACTTTCAGTTCTTTCCCATTTCTCTATAAATAGAGTGTGTCTTGTCAAAGTTAAGGGGAGATTGACATCTTGATACAAGAGGAGTAGTGGCAGGGTACTCTTAGTCAATGCTTTCCTATATGAGAGTAGAAATGGGGTCGCTTTTATGAGATCTGTTCAATGGCTTGGGTTCTCTAAAGCTCTCATGAATTCGGGATATTATCTAGGACCAAAATGGACACATACGTATAGAACTCGACAAAAGGACAAGACAAGTGTGTGATATCTATTGTCTCAATTTACAACAAGAAGGATAGTTCAAGAGCTGTTCTCACTATTTCTTCAGTAAGTTCGATAGATACTCACTAAGAAAGGTTCAAGTCCAAAAGACACCTAGTCTGATGCATAACTTGTTTGTTTGCTCTCATTGGTGTCGTGATTTTAATTTGTTTTCGCACGCATGCTCATGTGGGGGATTGTTGGAAAGTGAGTATGTGTGTGTGGGTAGTCCCACAATGGTGGGACAAAGAGTCTTGTGATGGGTCTTTAAACCCCTCCTCACTAGTTGGGTTTGGGCCCTAAAGGACACCCAAGTTTTGTGAGCGGGTGAACCCCTATGCCCATGCGCGCACTGTCGCCGCCGTCCGTTTGGTTGGTCAAACGGCCGGGTGGGTCAAGTCAATAAATAATATTTTTTATTAAAAATTCATTAATAATTATTTTATTATTATTTTTTATTTGTTGTGTTTAATATTTTCTTTACTGTTCAGGCGATGTTTGGCGTTTGATCTTCCAGTGTGTGGTTCTCTAGTTACCCGATTAAAGCTGGAATTAAATTTGTTTATTGTCGTGTTTAATTTTGTGATTGATTTCGACCTTTCAGTTCGCAGATCTGTGGCTATATATAGCTTCTTGATTTGTAGTGTTGAGATAGAGCAAATACAGCGAGTTTCTTCTTCTCTTCTTTACAGTTTTCTAGCGTCTTCCTAAGAGCAAAACTATCCGCCGAGTTCTGCCTCTCCGGTTGGTCATGGTCATCGTTTCGCCAGAACCAGACGTTGTATCCTGCTGAGACAGGTCACCAAGTCTGCCAGTGACCGAAATAGGGCATCTTCTATCTTCAAGACAGCGCTCCGGCATGCCTCGTCTGCTATCATTCCAATTCACTATGTTAGTCGTTTTCTAGTTTGCGCCACTTTCTGTAATTGTTTTATTGGTATTTGATTCTGTAGCATACAAGTTTCTTCCATACTTTGTGTATTGTTGCTTGTAAGATTCCTTGAATTGCACTTGATTTATTGTATTGTGGCTGTAACATTTCGTATCTGTTTATCTCTACTGTTCTAACATGGGTAACTCTGAATTAACACCTATTCACAAAAAAGCTTAAAAATGTCATCAAAAAATCCAAAAATAATAATATTTTGTAACAGTTCATCTGATCAATGTATATAGTATTCAAAATGACCCTGTTACTTGCAATCCACCAGGCTTAGGAATTTTATCAAACACATGGTGTGCTTGTGAAACTAAAACATAAGAGCAAAACGAAAAGGAGGGAATGTCGAGATGCCGAGGATTAAAATCAAGCACCGATCTGCTCGTCAAATCAGAAGAAGGAAAAAAACCATAAAATAATCAAGTAATCAAATAGAAGGAAAAAATCACAAACCCACTACAAGTCGATCTGGTCGACAAATCCATGCAAGAAAAATACGCATGACTAAGGAAGCACAAATCAGAGCTGTCTAATTGATGACTGAAAGTATCATCCTGTGTCACATAATTCCATAAAAAGATAACATGTTAAACATTTTATCAACCTTAAATGAGAATTTTCAGGACTTGCTTTGCAGATACACTCACGGGTGAGAGTCGGCATACCTAAGGCTAAGGCAGTGAGGAAACGACGGCAACGATGGGTTGGAGACGGTGAAGGGAGGCGCGATGGGGTTGAGTCAGTGAGGAGGCAGCATTAATGTGGCAACGACAATGGGCTGGGAGGGAGGATGAGGGAGGGAGTATTGGAAGGGGCATGAAGGATTTTTTTTTTTTTTTTGGGTCAGCCGAGGTGACAGTGGGGCGGGTTGGGATTTATAATGGAAAGAGGCAGGGCATCTCCCGTCCTCATTTTTTATTTTTTATTTATTTTATTGCTTGAGGTGTTTAGTTGTTAAAAAAATTAAATAATATTAATAATTATTTAATTAATAAAAATAAAATAATTTATGATTATGATAACTGATAATATATTATAAGTCTAATAATTATAATAAATTAGTTTGACATATTGTATTTTTTAAAATATTTTTATAATTTTTAATATATTATGTTATCAATAAATATCATTTAATAAATATATTAGTGTATTTATAGAAAAATATAATTATTTTAGGGATTAGTTATATAAATATTAGATAAATCTTAATAATTATGACTGCCTGTTTGTTCTTTTTTTTCAATTACATTTAGCCTGTGGATTTTCCATAAAATTTTTGTTTCAAGATCAATTATGCCTCAAATCAAATCACATCAACACCTATACGTATATGTAGAGGATCACCATCAACTATATAAATCACATCAACACCTATACGTATATGTAGAGGATCACCATCAACTATATACATTAGGAATTTCTCGACATGCCTTTAGACAAGCTACTTCAGAGTTTTACGGAAGCAGAATCGTAACCTAAATAGATATTGAAATGACAGATAATGTCTTAAAAGTACAATACACTGTCCAAGCCAACAATTAAAATACAATATCCAAAATAACAACAATATTAAAACCATAATCCCTAAAGGAAACATCAAGCCTCAGCCACGCCCTTGCCCTTATCGTTGCTTGATTCACCTGAAATGTCGAATATTCTAGGGACAATATCCAAATTAGAAGATGAATCTTCTAAGTAAGGGTTTCAAAATGAATTTTCATGTATGATGCAATAATAATGTTAAAGAAATGCCCCAAAGCTATACACGTCATCATTTATCCTCGGCACAGAACCCCTAGACAATCAACCTGGCAATCCACACACACGGCACAAGATACCCTAAGGACATTCCATGTAACTCCCCGCTTCTCTGGGCACGTTATAACCTGGGAAATTTTGAGATAATTTTTTTTTTCTTTAAACTATAATCGCATGCATAACATAATCATTCCAAAATCCTAAAATTTTCATTTACCTATCTAAGTAATACATCAATAGCGGAAGCAAGAATCAAACCTAACATAACAACATGACCTTTAATCAAATAACATCTCTTGATTTCTTTCCCATTAAGGCCCCAATACAACAAGGGAACTATAAGCTTCTCATTATGACTAACACTTCAAATCCTCATGACATGAAACATAAACTACATGACCGTTCTCAAACGAGGAGTTAATACATTAATATTAGGCATCAATAAAGATGTACGTTTCTCAACATGACTTTTACATAACCATAACAACATGACATCATGAAATGTAGGATTGACCTGGTCATACATTCAACATCATGCATCGTTTCATTTCATCGTTCATCTCATCATTTTCCATGCCATCACTACAAACATTAACTGGAACGTTGAATGTTCCAGGGGGTGTCCCCCAAGTTAGATGCTGAAACCATCTAAGTATGGTGCAACATTCGTGCATGCAAATGCAAAATGCATTCATGTCCTAGGCCATACCCAAAAGCATTCCTTTCCTTAGGCCATGCACAAAGGCATTCCTTTCCTTTGGTTTGAGTCGACAAACATTTCCACCCCTTTGCTTACAACTCTCCATTTTCCAGCCGCTTTACCAGCCGAGGTGTATGGGGTGCACCCTTGGAAAGCAGCATGCCTGCCCATAATCCCAAACCCTTGTAGTATGTGATGCATGACAAGGATATAATCATGACATATGCACATTTCAACAACACCACATGATATGTAGCCTACTGAGGTATAACATAACAAGGCATGACAACATGATGGAACTTTTATGTAAAAATCGAATTCATTTAGAATGAAACACCTACCTTAATAACATTTGCTTTAGACTCGAAGGACGTGTTAGCCTTGAAATACGTGCCAACCATCTTTTCTCGTAATTCCTCAAGATCCATGGCCAACGTACTTATATATAGATCGTGCGGAAATCACACACCTTTCTCAAGCTTTTCAGGCTTACTCGGTATTACCTAGATGTAACCACATAAAAACCCAACCAAATCGAAAATTAAACCAAGGCTTGTGCTTTTGCCATTCACAGCCAAAACCACCCATCAAAAATTTCTTAACAACCTCAACCAAGACTCAATTCAACCAACGTTTAATCTCACTAACATCTATCCTACATTACCTTTGGAAATGTAAAGAACTCAAAACAAATAATTCCATATACCTTAACATTTTGGAAGAGAATTCCGAGAAGACGAGCACATTGACATTGTCTATTTAGCTACAAAATCTTATGTTCAAACTACATTTCTAAGCTTTAGGCACGCTCCCCGTTCTCCAAAATAAATTCCAAGATTTTTCCTTATTTTCTGGGATTGTTTTAACTTTTTTTTCCATTTTTTCTCCTATTTTCTAAATTTTCCAACTTTTTTCTTTTTCTTTTTTTCCTTCTTTATTTTTTTTCTCCTCATTCCTTCATCTTTTTCCTCGCATCCGATCGCTGCTTGTGCCCTCCACTGCCTTCCACCGACCATCAGCCACTACTAGCTTCATCGTTCGCCTCCTCCAATCGCCGCACAGCCTCCTCTGGCGGCCATAGCTTCCATTTTCTCCAGCCTCAGTTGCTACCATCGAGGCTTCAAGCCACTGCAACCCATCCAGCCACCATCGCTAGTTCCAGCCGCCCTCAACCACCTTTGCTGGCTACTCTTAGCCACCCCACAACCCAAATAGCCTTCTCCAATCGCTCACTGTCGCACCTAGTCACAATAGTGGCTTCGAAGCACCTATATTAGATTTTGAGAGAGAAAACCCTAGGGGGAAGAAGATGTATTATTATTCAACCCAAAATGAAATTGATTACAATATTTTGTATTTATACTAAACTAACATACTAAAGCTAATACTAAAATGACATCAGTAATACACATACTCTAATACTCCCCCCTCAAGCTATACATCTACAATGTGATATTACATGTACATCAAAAGTACAACAAAAACAAACTAAGAAGAACAATAACCGAAGAACAAAACAACAAGAAGAAGACCGCAACAACCACGAATAGTGAAACACGTCAATGAGCAGATCTGATAAACATGCCGAAAATTGAAACTGATAAAAATGGGCTGGAATGGACATCAGCAACCAAATAGCTCTAGCAAGAAAGTAACGACAACAAATCTTGAAGCAGCAAAATGACAGCGGCTACTATTCTTATTTTGAGCAGATTTGGAAATGGCAAACAAGGAAGTCGATTTGCAAATCGCCGATCGAAAGAGACCACTATTATAGAAAAAATAGAACTCTGAAATTGATGGACAAAATCACAAAATTGACGGAGGAAAAAAAATGATGGAAGAAACACAGATCAGAAGGAAAAGAAAAAAAATAATAGGAAGCAAGATCTGGAAAAAAAAAACAAAACATCGAAGGAAATTTACAATGGAATGAAGAAGAAGAACAGTACACTAGACACAAAGAAACACTGAACTGAACACAAAGAATCACAATGAAAGCAGCACCAAACAAAATGCTGAAGAAGATTTTCAATCAGAAAAGAGACACAATCGAAAATCTTCTGATTAAAAAAACATTTAAATTGGAATGCAGAAGAAACAGACGAACAAAGGCTCATGAAGCAACATTACATACTGAAGGAAACTGCAAGAAATGAAAATGGAAATGATGCAAACCAGATGCAAAATCAAAAAATGTAACTCACTTGAGGCAAAAGAAAGCCACAAATCTGAGAAGATCTAGAGATAAATTTGAAAAAAAACAAAGGTCGCGAAAAACATAGATTGTAAGAAGCAAAATAGCAAGATCGCAAAATAGAAACAAAAAATAGAAGAACAGATCATCGAAGAACAAATTGCGAAAAGAAACAAAATCCAAAGAAGAACAGCTATCGAAGCACGAACAAATGTCTCGATCGAAAAGAAACGAAACAGAGAATACCTCCGAACAAAGGAGGAAACACGGGCGAACAAAGCGCCAGAAGACCAATGGAGCAAGAGAAATCTGACGAAAAAAAGCCGACAGATGCGCAACAAAAGCTAGGGTTGCTATGATACCATATTAGATTTTGAGAGAGAAAACCCTAGGGGGAAAAAGATGTATTATTATTCAACCCAAAATGAAACTGATTACAATGTTTTGTATTTATACTAAACTAAGATACTAAAGCTAATACTAAAATGATATCACTAATACACACACTCTAATACCCTAAGCTCCATTGATCGACAATCCTTCACAACATCGCACAGCCATGGCCATTGCTCGCCGTCGCTTCCTTCACCGGCCATCGTGACTTTCCGCACAGCTCCCATTGACTATCTTCGATGTTCATGCAACCTCTATCAGCCTCCTTCGTTGCTGCCTCTGCCACTATTATCACTGACAACATTTGTAGCCCAAACTCACTACTTTAAGCTGCTGCAACTCCAGCCAACGATGGCCGACCATCAACCCTTTACAACTGTCTCCTTCTCTCTCTCTCTAGCTCTCTCTCTCTCTCCTTCAATCCCTCTCTCGATCTTACTCTTCAACTCTCTGCCCAGCTCTCAAATGCCCCAAAACCATCTCACTTTTACTATGTAAAACTTGGCCACTAAGCTTACACTCGCGTGTATATATATATGGGGTTATATCACATTAACCTTTTAATCTGTCTCACCACAAGTCCCAATGCAACCCAAAAGTCAATTTAAATTTTTACATTGAGATCTAGCCACTACTAAATGCTTGGCTTCCACTCCATCTTCATGTGCATATATATAGATTTATATATATAATATAATATGTATTTTATTTACTAAATTTCCTATTATTTCATCCATCCTTCAATTTGGACCACATAATCCTGCATTTACCTTCCCTAAACACCTCTTATCTTCCCTAAGCTCATCATTAGCTTCACCTTTTCCTTTATTTGGCCACCAAGCCTATGTAAACGTGCATACGTATATAAATTTTGCTTTTCTCATTTTTTGATTCACACCTTTCACTTCTTCACTTGGCCACCTAGGTACCACGAAAATGCGTTAAGGATGTCGTTTCAGCATTTCCAAACCATTTTTTGTTTCAGAGATGGCACGAAAGACCAAAAACAAAATTTGGGTGTTTCTGTAAATTGCAAAACGTATGGGGCCGTTTCGCAATTTACTTAAGCTTGATGGAAACGCGTTTCAGCCAGAAATGCATTTTCGGAGACCATCAGCCTCGTGTTTTGGAGGAGAAAGCAAGCAGCTCGGCGTTTGCCCATGTTGCATGCATCCCGAAAGGACCTCTGCCCAATGCCCATTTTCCCTTTCTTCTCTTCTCTTCTTCTTCATTTTTCTGGTTGTTTCTCCTTCGCTACTTCTTCATTTTTTCTGGTTGTTTCTCTTCTACTACCCGACACTAGGATAAGTTGTTGCTCCTAGTGCTAGCGTTGCTGCCGTTCGCTGTTCCTTCAGTCGATTGCCGCCATCGGTCACTCCTTCTCAGGTCGCTGTCGCTCTCTCTCTCTCTCTATATATATATTCATTATTGTATGTGTGTGTGTGTTATGTTCTATATATATACATATATATATTCATTACTGTATGTGCGTGTGTGTTCTGTGTGTGTGTGTTCATTACTATTACATAGTGTTTTATATTAGAAAATTATCCTTATTCTGTTGTTTCTCCTCTACTGCCCGACGCTCAGTTTGTTTGGTTTTTGTTTGGATTTGGTTTCTTTAAGCATTATTAACCTCAAGCATATAAGGAAATAGTCTTTAAAATTTTCCTCATTACTTATATTTATTGTTTATGTTTTTTTGTATTATATTTGAATTATTTTGTATAATTTTTTATATTAAAAATTATATTTACAAAAAATCCCCTATATGTTTTAAATTTATAGTTTACCCCGCGTTTTCGTTTCCTACCTTTTTAAAAAATGCCATTTTAACGTTTTCGTTTCCATGCTACTAAGGTGGCCACAAGCTCCCTTGGGCTACAAGCCTTATGCACGATTACACACATATATATTACACCATCTACACAATTAACCCTTTAGAAATTATCCATTTCACTTGAGGAATTTTCTAATTACAACTTGAACCTATTCCAAAGATCCTCAATTCCACTTAAGAATGCACTTGGACCCTCCAAAACCTTAAAATAATTTTATCAAGCCATCCAAAGTCTTAATTTCTCCAAAATCTTTAATTGAAAATTTCTTGATAGAAATCGATACCATCCCTGTGCCTTCACAAGACCTTGCTTCAATTTGAAAACACTATAGGGTTTATTTACTCTCTAAACTGAGCCACCATTCGGGTCCCTTTAAATAAGCTACCATTGATGTTTTTCACATATCAATGCTTAGAAAATATGTCCCTGACCCAGCTCACGTAATCAAGCATCAACCATTGGATATCCAGCAGGATCTAAAATATGAAGAGGCACCAAAATGCATTCTAGCTCAAGAAGTACGGAAGCTTCGCAATAAAGAAATACTGTTAGTCAAGGTATTATGGCAACATCATTTAGTCGAAGAAGCAACTTGGGAGTGCGAAGATGAGATGCGATCCAAATACCCCCAATTGTTTAATAACCCCAATTGAAGGAAATTTTGAGGATGAAATTTATTTTAAGAGGGGAAGGATGTAACACCCGAGATTTTTGTTTCTTTTCTTTCTCAGTTCAAGTATGCGATATCCAAGAACTTTAAATTGTGATATGTACCAAGGATCTTTAAGTTCAGATATATGACGAAATGAGACATTTTCAAGGGGTTACGAAAGTCCTAAGACAAAAATTTAGTTTTTGAACTAGAGGCAAAATCGTAATTACTAAGTCCGGGTAATGGTGAAATTTTTGGAAAAACTCGGGCACAAGTGTAATATTGGTAAACTAGCCAAAATATCAACCAAAAATATCAAGGATTAGCCAATCAACACCCTCCAAGTGTCCTTGTGAGGTGGAAGCATTCTATTGGATGTTTGAAGATAAGATTAACGATGACGTGGCACAAATCTATTGGTTTGGATTTCAAATAAGTCTTAAATTCTACTTTGGATTCCAAAGCTTATTTAAATGTAGCTTAAGACACATGTCTAGATTTGATTTGAGCACATGCAAAGGTTTCATTGGCCACACATGGAAGTAATGATTATAGGACACATGGCACCATTTGGAGAAAACACATGGAAGTAATGATTATGGGACAAATAGCATCAATTGAATGGAAGCACATGGATAAGTCTTCTCCAAGCCTTTACTTAACCTCCAAGTTTGGGACACATGTCACCATTTGGGTGGTAACACATGGAAGTAATGATGAATCCCTAATAATTAAGGTGACACATGGCATGCTATGATTTAATGGATAATTCTATAAGATGGATTGTCATACATGAGGTGTGCTACTACAATCTGCAGCCTGACTTTTCTTTCTATTACTGTAGATGTCCACCCCTGTTTAAGAAAACCAAGGTCAAAGGCACCGCAACCATACAATAAGAGAGGACGATACCTCAAACTTAGAAGATTTCACTATAGTAGAAATGCATAGCCCTGAGGAGACAAACTCTGAGCTGTTGTGGTAACGGGGGATGTTGAACTGACTGCCAACGAGCAGGCCGCCAAGGGGAGGCAGGAACGAGAGGTTTTTAGGAGATTTCCCTCCAAAATAAAGTTCCACGAGCTGGGGACCTTTGCCTAGGGGTTTCAACTTTTGAAGGACTGTCAGGCAATTGTCCATTCTCCGAGTTGCCATGCGGCTTATCCACCGACTAGCTTTATAGCCGTTAGCCCCCAGCACCTCAAGTCTGGGTTTAGGTTTCCCATCAACCCTTACCTCCTTAATTTATTGAACGAGCTCAAGCTCGCACCTTTTCAGTTAACACCGAACTCCTATGCCCAGCTTACTTCTTTAACCATTTTGTTCTTGAGAAATGAACTTCCTCCCCCATCACCGAAAATCATAAAATTTCTTTTTTCTTTCAAGAGTAACAAAGACGGGCTATATTACTTGACAGCTCATTCTTCGACCTATAAATCCCTCCTTCCCCAGGGCAAAGCCAAAGGGAAGTCCAATATGGGTGATTATAAATCCCATTGGTTCTTCATCTCTTACCCCTCTCTTTCGTTTCTCAAAAATTATAGTTTCGCGCTGGCTCTAGGTAAGGACACATTAGCTCGCATACGGGTCTTCTCTTCCCCCCTCATTTTTCTCTTTTTTTTTTTTTTTTTTGACATCTCACTTTTGTTATGCAGATTTTGGAGGTGGGAGGCCAAATTTGTTGGCTAGCGAGATCGAGGTTCTCAATCTTCTTGTTGCTGTAAGATTAGGCTTAGAAGACATTGACCTAACTGAAGAGTTACTCAGGGAACACAAACTCGTCTCTCCCCTTGACGCTGAAGTCATAATGGGGGAATTTATTGGAGATTGAGGAACAAGGTCTGTTTCATTCGCTTTCAAACTCACTAGGTCCAGCCACACCAAGAAGGGAAAAAATTCGGCTGCTGAGATGGTGAAGCGGGAGCTCCTCACACCCAACCAGTCCGTCGTCGCCTCTGCTGCTACATCTCCTACAGCCTCGAGCTCTAGATCGCAGGGAGTTAGGCCAGAGTAGTGGCAACAGCAATAACAACAACGACAACAATAGCAACAACAAAAAAAGCAGCAGCAGCAGCAATAGCAAAAACCCTCATCCTCTTCTCGGCAAAGAGTGGCCTCTAGAGGTTGCGAGAAAGAGCCTAGGAAGGAGGTTCAACACGTTCCCGTTGCTGGGTTAAAGATGAAGCTGAATGACCAACAGTAATGGGAAGAAGACAAAAGGAAAAAGATCGAACCCCCCTCAAAAGAGCTTGCCATGGAGCCCATGCCCGGAGGGATCTATTTTGACGCCCTCCTTAACGACATTGCGCTTTGCAACTACGTAGCTCTCCCCGACCTCTTGGTAAGTTTTGAATTAGACTTTTTTATTTTACTCTTCTTTTTTAACTAGTTTCTAACTTATCCCACATCTCAGGCTTCTCTTGCTGCAATAAAGTTGAAAAATGAGGCTATGGATTTTGAGGAACGACTCAAATTGGCTTGGATGGGCTTCAAGGAAGAGCTGAAGAGGCTTAGGGATGAGTGGGACTCTCGTTCCAAGGAGTCTCTGGAAGCTCGCTAAAAAACTGCCAGCCTCAACAACCAGCTCCAGACTGCTACTCAAAGAGTAAAAGAGCTCGAGGAGGAGGTATGTCACGAAAAGATCGCCTGGGAGACTTCTAATTCCCACCTCGTTGATCAATTGAATAAGGCTGGGGAGGAACTGTCCAAGGCCAAAGAGGAACTGAAGCAGGCTAATGAGCGAGCTGACAATTGCCAGCAATTGGCTGAGAAGGCTATTATCGAGATCAAGTCAGAGGTGGAAGTCCGGATAGCCAAGGTAGGCGAGGAGGTCGTTTTAAACACCTGCTTGATGTTTCTCTTCACCTTGTGGGTGAAGCATCCAGAAATGGACTTCTCCTTCTTTAATGGGGATGCGATCGAGGAGGTAAAGAAGTTCGCAGCTCTAGCTGCCGAGGCTTCTACCTTGCTAGACCAAGGTGGAGCTGTCCCATCAGCTGAGGACATTGTCGGCTAACCCATTGAAGAGTCCGTTCCCCCCTACTAGAGTTCTTCTTTCATTTTATAGATAGCCAGGACTTCTTTTCTTCATTCTTCGTATTGTAATGTAAACATTTTTGAATGAATTCCAATGTCTTTTGAACTCGTACCTATTACTTTAAATATCTTTGGAACTTTAATATTGGTTGGAATAATTCCCATAATACCATTTCAGACAGGCGCTGAGTCATAGCTTGAAATAAGCTTCAAAACATAAATCGAAATAAGCTCGAGAGTTTAGCTTGGTATAACCTCCAAAGCATAAGCTTGGAATAATCTTGAGAATGTAAACCTCGAATGAACCCAAAGAATTCTCAGCTCACAACTAAAAGATTTGAAACCACGCGTTGTTGATAAACGTACTGATCAATAATCAAGATACGTTTCCAATAGGTTGCAGACAGCCATACTCAAGCAAATTGATGGAAACCTCAGCTAACACGCCATTACATTTAGCTGCAATAGCAAAATAACATTAATCCATTGACGATATGATAATCAAATCGAACTAGGTCTTAGTTAATATGTCATAACGAGATGATATTTGGATTATGTTGAAAACCTTGCCAATATATATGTCCAGGTAGATTACACAGCGACCTCAGCTAACACACCATGGCTTCGCGGTCTTGAAAAAACAAAGACGATTAACATATCCCGTGCCAAGTTATACGTCCAAGTAGATCGCGAGGCTGAAGGACCATCACGAGGATACAAAGCATGCAACGGAAGCGTTTTTTTTTTTAAAAAAACTTTCCTCGTATTGATTAGAATCTAGGAAACTTACTTTTCCTTCGGATCACCGGACGGAATGAAGCGATAGGAGGAGGAGGGGTGGGAACTTCTTCGCGTGGTGGAGATGACGGCTATCCTGCAATCCTTCAGCTCCTTCGCATCAGATCTTGAACGTTCTCTTGGTCTTCCAAGGTATGACTCAAGAACTCGTGGCCTCTCTTTGGTGAAGAAGAGTAAAAAAAACTTCTTAGGTGAAAAACAACCAAGGAGAGAATATATAGAGGGAGAACCCTAGGGTTAAAACCCTAGTGGGCCAAACCCTAGTGGGCCAAGTTCATTTAATTAATTTTCTAATTGGGTTAGCCCAATTAATTAATTAAAAAACCAATGAACTATTATTTTATTCTAGCCCAATTAATTATGGACCATTCTGAATAAAATAATTCTCTCTCAATGTAATTCACCCAACAAGCCAAATGTATTAAATAATACATGAGTTATATCGAGCTACCCCGGGGACCAAAAGACAAATTATTCATGGCTACTAAAATGACCAAAATACCCCTGCTACCCAGTAGCTATATTTTGTCATTCTAAGTGTTCCAACTATCACCATATGGTAACACTGACCCCACGAATAATTTTGCATGTGCAATGTCTTTGACCTACTAGTGTAATGATGAAAATACCCCTCTGCGTAACACCCATCATTTAGAAAGGAATAATGTACTAACACCTCTCTAAATGATTTCTACCATCCTTAGATCACTAGTCCAATAATCCGTGATTACTCGAATGTACTTGCTTATCACTGGGAGCTATCAAGAAGCACGCACTCTTAAGTCACGTTCCCAGGGCCCTGGATTATTTGATTATTCTTGGACAATCACAAGGGGGTGAATCACATAAACTATCTTGTATTAGTCTGTCTTAGCTAATTAGAAACCATACTCCCAACTCACAAGGTTATTGATCTTTGGTAGACCTCACCTACAGTGAATCTAAGAATATAGCTCTAGGTTCACTAGACCACCAACTAATACTCAAGTATTAGAGTACTCGTCCACGTAGTAGCAGTGATAGACTAGCTCCATGATAATTAGTACTTTGTCATTAGCTTCTATCACAGGTCCACTCTACGCATTCCAAATGCGCTTGTACAATTAGAGTAAATGGATTGTTTACTGGCTAAGGCAAGCCATCCTCCATTAGGATCTATTGCACAATGATCTTATCATGATAGAATGCCCAGTTCTATCAAAAGATCAAGAGTAATATTTTCTTGCTTATTAAGTACCCATGATTCATGCCTAACTGTGAAGAACGACCCATCACATGAATCACTTACTTAATAGCATGGACACTTTTCCAACAATTAAATGCAAATAATATATGTGCCATAAACTGACTAAAAGAAACATCATTACCATAAATTAAACAAAACATGTCTTTAGGGCATACATTTCCAACAGAGGCGACCCCAACTATCGTACCAGGGCTTCTGGGATTTCAATGAAGTCGACATGATCACCTAGGTAGGTCACAGACCATAACTTTTGTCAAGATGAAAGGACCCCAGCTAGTAACCTCTTCATTTTTCTTATGTTTGAGTGGTTACTCAGTAGGTACCGATGTAATAACCCATATTTTCATGAGTAAGTTCAGAATACCAAAAAATTGACTTAATAGCAATTATAAGTACGGAATTAACTACCGGGAGTACCCTGGAGCCGAGATATCTAAGGAAAATGATACGATTTTGTTGAGTATTTCAAGACATGATTTATGGTATCGGAAGAAATTGGATTCGAATCGAGTTTCAGTATAGCTAAAATATAGCTACCATTTAGACTGCAAAATCGAATTATTATAGGTGACTTTCGGGAAGTCAACGGAGGCTTGAGGGGGTTTCAATTTTTCATAGGAAACAACCCTTCAACGATTTCAGGAAGAAACGAATGGGTTTAAGGCCAAAACGAAGATTCGAGCCTAAGTGCAGTTTTTCAAAATTGCTAGAAGGAAGTCGAAACGATGATTACTTGGAATCTTTGGGGATCAAATTGATGTTTTAGGACTTGAGGATCTTGAAATAAAATATGAAAACTTCAGGGGCTAAGTGAAATAGGCCAAAATGAGAAAGCCAAAACATGGAGGGGCAAAAGTGCAAATAATCAAAAAACTACCAAAGCAACCATGGTCGACCAACACATGGCCGATCGGTGATGGCTAAAATTGGCCACTGGGAAACCACTAGGGCTGGTCGAGGACCCTTTTGGGTCAAGTTGTGGCTGATAACAGCCACCGAGGTGGCTGGATTTCTCGAAAAATTAACAAAAATTATTGGCCAATTTTGTCGCACCTGCAAGAGGGATTTTTGGTCGGTTGAGGCCGCATGAAGGTCAATCTAGGGGAGGACTATGCTCTGAGGCTCATGGGTTGGCTGATATCGAGCATTTGAAGCATCAAAGATGCCTATAAATAGACGTCCATGAAGGTAAAAAATTTCAAGAAATGGAGCTTCAAATCGAGGGCTTTATCGAACAAATTGGGCAAAGAGGATAAGGGGATTTTTTTACCCATGAGGTAAGGATTCTTTCTGTGCATTTTGAGGTATTTTTGTTAAGGTTTAATGGTGTTTCGAAGGTCGCTAGAAAGAGAGAGGTAGACAGTCGAATCGAGACTTCAAACGATCGGTTGATGGCGTTCTGATGCTCTGTTGAAGCCATTCTTGGTGCCATCATGATCAATTAAAGGAGGAGAACAAGATGGTGGAGACGACCGGTGCGTGCTGGCCACGCGCTGACCTTCACGTGCCACCAGTCGCCCTAGGCTCGTGTGGGCGCGTGGGTGGTCCAAAAAATCTGTAAAAATATTAGAAAAAAGAGAAAAATATTTTATGAGGGTTTGTGTAAAAAGATTTGGTGTTTGCCTTCCCAATGTCTCGATTTTTACTCTGAACAGCCTGGTTTCGCATGCAAACAAGGGTTTAAGGTAAGTTTAGTAATTTTCCTTTGATGTTCTTAGACTTGAATGAATTATTGTGGAAAAAGATTGGAGAAAATAGTCCCGAAGGTATTTATTTGAATTTTCAAAAGGAAAATGGAAGCAAATGCATAGAAAATGAGAACATTAATGTTCTGAGATATGTAGTGATTAAACATGATTTATAGGATGGTTGTGTTCGAGATAAAGTGATTGGAGCAACTTTTGAGGATTGGTACAAAAAATGAGGTCTGGCATGCAAATTGAGGCGATGCACGTATTTCAAGAAAAGCGCTTGAGTATCGAGGTAGCCCAATAAGCTTGAGAAGGTAAGCGGTATTTCCCAACTAGATTTAGTTTTATGATCTTATCATATTGTCATGCCTTGTTGTGAGTATGTCATGTTGATTGCATTTGCATATTTGATTTATGAAATATGCATATGAGCATGATGAGATTTACGATCATACGTTGCATGGGTTTGTGATTAGGTACTGGCTCCATTACTTTGCCAAGGGTGCACCCATACACCCCGATCTGGCAGGGAGACTGGAAAAATGGCGGGTAATCTTAAGGTGTAGTGGACCCAAACATGAGAGTTATGATGTTATGTGCATTGCATACATACATGAGTATTAAATGTTTTGTTTCCTTACTTAAATGATTCATCATCTAACTTGGGCTTTACCCCTAGAATATTCAAACGTTCCAGATGGAGATTGTAGCAGAAACGAGGATAAATGAGGTATGAAATGGAACTTAGCAAAGTGCATGATGAGTTGAATATATGTTATGTAGCTCATGTTTTTAAGTTCTGCTACTTCGAATTCTGAACGTTTTGAGGAATGATGATGTAGAACCCTATTTAGGGTTAATGTTAGTTAAGAACTTATGTTATGTATTAAGTCATGTTGAGAAATTTTATGTTCCCGTGATGTAAGAACTGATTTATGATTAATGTTATGATGTTAGGTTCGATTCTAACTTCCGCATTTGATATTTATGATGATTCTCTTTGGAGATAAATGAATGAAAATTTTGGGATGGATAAGAGTTATGATATGATTTATTTTAGTAGTATTGAAAAGAAAAAAATTGATTATCCTAGAATTGTCCCAAGTAATAGTGCGCTCGAAAAACGAGGCGTTACAATTAGTGTCAAAGCGAATTGATAATTGGAAACTAGAAAAGTTTGACTTGGAGATTAACTATTATTTCAGTTGAGGATTCCCATAACTTAACCCTATTTGGAGATTTAGGAAATAACAATATGGAGATTTAAGGGAAAAGAGACTAATGGTTCGTAAGACGAAATTACTACTTAGAGATTTGGGGATTGTCAGTTGAAGTCTTAGAAGTTATTGGATTTAAGTGTAGGTATAGTGGGAGTGCATGTCTAGGAAAGTTCTGGCTAAGGAAAGACTTGGTATTTAAGTATGTCCATTTGTGACCCACCTCTCTTTCTTGGGAGCTTACCTGGTGTACTATTCATGAACATACACTATTCCAGTATATGCTTACTATCCTCAGTGAATAGTGAAAGCCTGATGGAGTTAGTACAAGTAGAATGATCTAGTTATTGAAGTTAGGATCTGATGATATGATTCAGGTGTAAGATTGACTTGGTAACCATGATTATGGGTCTGAGAGATTTAGAGACTGTTGATTTGAGGTCATTAGTTGAAATACTTACAACAAAAGATAGAGAAACTGTGGTTATCGAGAATGATTGAATCAAGAATGATTAGCCTGATGCGACATGCCCTAGCTGATGAGTTAGGATCAAATGATAAGGAATTTTTCGAGGATCATTTAGTGTCTCGAAAATGAGATGTAATAATCAGGGATTCAACGGATTGGGTCAAGAAAGTGGTCAAAGATGGCCAAATGGTGGCGTATGAGTTGCGCCAACTGATGAAGAAACAGTGGTGCAACCGATGTGACTCACAGAAACAGGATAAGGAACCCTTTCCATGTGATAACACTACTAGTTTGGTGTTCGCAGCGAACAGGTCTATATCTAGGAACCCACTACAAAAGGCTCCTGGATGTCTTGTGGTGAGGAATGGGAGACCCATCGACCAAAGCATTATAACAGATGGCATGGGAGACAATCAGATGCTGAAGATCTAGAACAACACAATAGGGTGTGTACCTTGTAAGGGGTCCAAGTTCCAATAAACTAGAGTACGAGGTGTGCTACTAGCTAGTGATATAACTATGGATTGATGTTCCAATAGCTATGAGAAATCTTTAGGACAATCATTTTTGAAAATAAGGAGCCTGTTAATATGTGGAGCAGACTTATAGGGTCTACAAATCGACTTCAGACTTATGGGGTCCTCCTACTTTGTCTATTCAAGGATATTGGTACTATATCATTTTTGTAGATGCCTATACTAGATACACATGGCTATACCCCTTGAAACTTAAATTAGATGTTTTGCCTACCTTTATAACTTTTCATAAACTTGCTCAAGTTCAGTTCCAAACCAAATTACAGGCCTTACAAACAGATAATGGGGAGAGTTTAAAAGCTTTTTACCCTATCTTCATAGCTGTGGCATTCAACCAAGATTTTCTTGTCCTTATACTCATCAATAAAATGGTGTTACTGAAAGAAAACATAGGCATATTGCAAAAATGGGCCTTACTTTGCTATCTTATGCTAACATGCCATTAAAATTTTGGGTTGAAACCTTCCAAATAGCTGTTCATATTATCAATTTGCTTCCCTCTTCTTCTCTCAAATTTAAAATACCTTTTGAACTTCTATATCACAAGCAACCAAATTGTATGTTGTTGCAACCCTTTAGCTGTGCATGTTTCCCTTACTTATGCCCTTATAATAAGCACAAGTTTGTTTTTCACTTAACCAAATGCATCTTTATTAGGTATAGTCATATACATTCTGGTTATAAATGTTTACATTCTTCTGGTAGAATTTATATCTCTCGCCATGTGCAATTTAATCTAGATGAATTTCCTTTTACTGTCACATCTTCTACTGCTGCTTCTCAGGTTTGTTCAAATGGGTTTCCTATACTTTTCTTTGCGTCTCTTTCAACTCTTGTTCCCTCTAAAGTAGCACCTCCTGTGTCCTCTTCCTTTTCAAACTCTACAATTCCTGCACTATCTTTAGATTCTTTCTCTATTAATTCTTCTCCTGCTACCCTTGCTCCTCAGCCTTGTTTTAAGCCTGCCACTCGTAATCCTAAATGTACTGTTGCACCTCTTCCTTCTATTCATCCCATGCTTACCAGGTTCAAGGCCAAGCAACTTCAATTTTCATCTCGACACGCTCTTACCAGTTTCTTAGTGCCTAGTTCTGTTCATGAGGCCTTTTTAGACTCACAATGGGTTAAGGCTATGGAGGAGGAGTTTATAGCTTTGCATCATAATCAAACTTGGGACTTAATTCCCTTTTCTACTAATATGAATCTCATTAGCTGCAAATGGGTGTATCGAATTAAGTATAATTTTGATGGAATAGTTCTTAAACACAAGGCTAGGTTGGTAGCCAAGGGTTTTTTTCAAACACCGGGAGTTGATTATGCTGAAACTTTCAGCCCAGTTATTAAAGCTCCCACTATTCGAGTTTTATCTACCTTGGATGTTACATTTGGATGGGACATACAACAAGTAGACGTTAATAACGCGTTTTTAAATGGAGATTTAACTAAAGATGTTTACATGTCCCAACCTAAAGTATTTACTGATGCTCGATTTCCCTCTCATGTGTGTAAACTCAGAAAATTGCTTTACGGCCTCAAACGAGCACCTCGAGCATGGTATACTAAACTGAAAATGGCTTTACAATCGTGGGGATTTGTGCGGGCTGTATCTGATGCCTCACTGTTTGTTAAAAGAACTTTTGAATTTGTTTTGTTTGCGCTAGTATATGTTGATGACATATTGATTACTGGTTCCAGTACAGCAGCTCTTGCAGACTTTATTCGTGATTTAGACACTAACTTTGCTCTAAAAGCTCTACGATTTGTTCATTATTTCCTAGGTTTTGAAGCTCATCGAAATCAAAATGGAATTTATCTTACACAATCCAAGTGTGCTTTGGATTTGTTGAAGAAAGCTGATATGAAAAACTATAAATCTTGTGATACTCTTATGATTTCTGGTGTGTCACTAACAAATGAGGGTGATTCTTTTGAAAATCCATCTCTATATCGGACAATCATTGATTCTTTACAATACTTAACCAACACTAGACTAGATATGTCTTTTGCTGTTAACAAACTTAGTTAATTTTTTTCCTCTCCAAAACAGCAACATTGGATAGCCTGTAAATGGCTGCTAAGGTATCTAAAAGGCACACTTGGTCTAGGTTTCCTTTTCTCACCAGCACCTCTTGATTTTTTCACTAATTGTCTACACTGATATTGATTATGATGGGTGTAAAGTGAGTAGGTGACTAGTGGTGTTTGTGTATTTCTTGGGCACTATCTGATTGTTTGGAGTTCAAGAAAGCAATCTATTGTTGACAGATCAGTTGGAGAGGCTGAATATAGAGCTATTACTTAAGGGGTGACCGAAATCTTGTGGTTGCAATCTCTGTTTTCAGAGTTGGGTTATAAGTGTGCTCAAAACCAATAGTTTGGACTGATAATATGGCTGCTAAGAATATTGTTGAAAACCCCATTTTTCATTCTCGTACCAAACATATTGAAATTGATGTTCACTTTGTGAGTGAAAGGGTTGAAAATGGTCAGGTTGGCATTTGGTATGTGCCTAGATTGCATCAATTAGCAGATATTTTTACTAATAGTTTACCAAGAAGCAGGTTTCAAATCTTGTGTGACAAAATCAGTTTGAAAGAATCACCGATTCAAGCAGCCTCAATTACACACACTCTTACAGAAGAACAGCTAGCCAGAAGGGAGTCTCAACTGAGGGGGAATGTGAAAGAAAATATTATATAGTTCTATTTGAGATTTTTGTTATTTAATTATGAGTTTATATGTTGTTGTATATTATAGCAGTTAGTCATTAGCGCTTTTGTTTTACGCATTCTGTTGCGTCAGTTGCTAAGGTCTTTGCTGAGTATATTATCAGCTTAGCCTTATCTTTTCTGTATTGATTTTTCCTCCTCAAGGAAGAGATAATTCAAAGCATTTCTTTCTCTTTGTTTACATTCTAGTTTCTACCCTAATTCAACTTTACACCTCTCATAGGGTATCTTTTTCCTCAAAAATCTATCACCTTCTTAAGGGCATTTTTGGAAGTTTCTCACTTCCTTTCTCATTCTTTTAACACCAGTAACACCGGGTGTTACACAAGTGCCTGGTCACATGCCTATAATAAGCAATAAAGATTACAAGTGTTATAACTAAAGACTTATGTAAGAAGAAAATATACTGATTACTTATACGTATGCAATTCCATCTTCTGAGCTGATATACTTAGCGTAACCCTCGGGGCTGTTGGGATCATTCTCCCCCATTTCAGCAGGGTGATGTTGCGCTGCTTCCTTGACCGCTACACTGTCTAATGGGGGAACATCCTCTGTTGTCCCCTTAGCTGGCAACACCTGTACAATCTCCCATCCGGCAAGTGAGGGCACTATCTCAACGTCAATATCCTCCGTCGAGGAACTCATCTTCATCTTCTTCGGTTCAATGGGATTAGTAAAGGGTGTACGACGATACTTTGATGGATACTTAGCTCGCACAGTTTGTCCCCCCACCCCACCTACATCCGCCTACAAACAAACAAAATCATAGAACATAAATTAATATTTGTAACCAACAAATCAAACTATAATGATATGTAAACATATTAAAATGTATTTGGAGCTTACGACAGATGGAGAGGTCCAGTCGTCCTCATCACCAAAAGTAGGCTGGAACTGATCATCACCATGTCCATGCTGATCATCACCATCATCGGCATGATATCGAGAAGCTGGAATGTCCGAGGCATGTAAAATATTACCCAATCTTGATTATGCTCGTGATATGTATTTGGACGTGGGCCTGACTCATGCATACCTATTGGCTTCCTCCATCGGCAAACAAACTCATCTTGATCCTTATTATCCTCCTCATCGTAAATTCCCTCCCTATCCCTCCCACATGCCTCCTCCTCCCCTCCTGCCCTGCCAAAATCATACTCCATCCTCCCTCTCCCTCCCACATCTCCCTCCCCCTCATCCATACATGGCCCACCAACATCATCCTCTTTCTTGACTCCCCCAAAATCATACTCCATGCTCCCTCCTCCATACCTAGCCCACCAACATCATTTTCTTTCCTGACTCCCCCAAAGTCAAACTCCATCCTCCCTCCTACATCTCCCTCCTCCATACTTGGGCCACCAACATCATCCTCTTTCCTGACTCCCCCGCCAACCTCCTCCTCCCTACCCCCTCCATGCTTGCACACGTCATCCCCAACTAAGTGTAGGGGGTTATAGGATTGCCAATAATCAGTATCCCTCTCTACATTAGTTGGCTCTAACATCTCACTTGATCCTCAGATCTACAAAATATATTACAATTGAAACTAATATTATATAACACAAGAAACAAAATTACAATAAGTTAGACACTTACATTATGGAGGCATTCAAGGTAATTTAGTTGTCTTGGCCGATTTTTAGACCACCATTTCCTACATCGTGGAATCATTCTTGCACCAAATACTCTTGATAGCCAACTTACTCTCCAACCATGGGAATGTCTTAATCAGCCACCACTGTAAAGACCAAAAATATGTTATAATAAAAAACATAAAATATGAAACAAATATTTATTTAATAATGACAAAATTAATTACTGATTCTACCTGAAATACCCAACTAAAACCATAGAGGTTGACCTTCTTCCCGACTGGACTAGTAATTTTTCTTTCGCCCATTACCATTTGGAGGTAGTGTAGGCCCTGACTGTAGATGTAAGTTCCCCAAGGGAACGACATGAATGCCCCTAAATCCTCACAAAGCACCATAGGAAAGCATCCACCTTGAAGCGATCATCGTGGCCCAATAATAGCACCTTCACCACGGCAAGGTAACCCAACTTAAGGGTGTTTCTGGGTCTAGTTCTTGTCTAGAACATAGTAGTTCCTTTATGTTCTCCCCATTCACAACCTCTCATTGTTTAGGAAATAGGCGTTCCCACATATTACCATCACCAACAGGCTTTGCTTCCAAGATACGCCTGTTAAGGGCACCAAATCAAAGTCCAGTGATGAGAATGAACTCCTGTTTACCATATCTATAGATCTGGCCTCTAATCTCAAACCATTTTTCATCCTTCCTAGCAACAGGAAATGTAACCTCCCTAAGTAGCACTTGATGGATCAACTGTGGTGCACTTATCTGCCTAAACAGGGAAATTTGCAGGAAATGTCCCAGCGGTCCCTGCTCAAATTTGTCCAACACAGCATAATCATGCAAAGTATCGTGAATTGGCTAAAGTTGGTGGATCTCGCAGTTTGTTGTTAGCTTGCATCAGGCGATAGTTCTCGGCGAGAATTAACATAGGTAAATTGCCTGGTCTACCTTGCACACATCTGTAGACAAAAGTAAAAACTATATCAACTTATAATTATTAAAATGCATATTTAAATAAAAATTCAACCCTATCAATATGCACACTGGATAAAGCAAAGAAAGCTTAACCAGTAGCAAAATCTTAGAAATAATTCAATAATTGCATGTCTTTTTATGCCAAAATTTTTATAAATATTGTTTTGACTACACACATTATATTATTTATAGTGTTTTAACTTTTTTAGATAGGTCAACCTCCTGGTAGAAGGATTACTTATCTAAAATGATTTTAATAAAACAAAATTTTGGAAACTATTAATCTCAAACAAAACATTGATCTCACTGATGATTGTGTGTGGTGTTGTTTGATTGCCAATATTATTCAGAAATATAATTAAACAATGAAAACATAATGAGGAAATATGAAATCAAGCAACATATTCGCTCTTCTGAAACCTACTAGACTTGATCACCCTAACGAGTACGATCAGATTATATATACGAACACAAATCGATCGATCCCTTTTAATTGGACTCGACAAGGCAATCTAGTTTGACATGACTCCAAAATATAATATTCATCCCAAGTTATTTTATTCAAAATATAATATTCATCCTCAGTCTATGGCAACACATAGGGTCTGATTATGAATTCTTAATAAAAAAAAACATTAATCGCATAGTCCATGATTGTGTGTAGTGTTGCTTGAATTAACAATTTTATTCAAAAATATAACTAAAACTATCGAAACAAAATGAGAAGGAAGCTAGCAACATATTCGATATGTCGAACTCGATGGCAATATCAAGTCTGATCGAACTCGATGAACCAGACTGGATCAGGCGATCGACTCCGACAATACTTTTAATTTTCATGAACGAATTTTGTTCAAAATATGAAAATAAAACAATCAAAACAAAAGTTCGGACCTTAGCAAAACATAAATTTCTATGGAACGGACTCCAATCAGTCGATCGAGTCCAAGAACTTTCATTTCAGTTATTTCATTCAAAACATACAATTCAAGCTATAAAAAAAATCATCTCAAATAAGTCTATAACAACTAGTATAGCAAAACATATGGTGCTATCAAACTCGATCGACCAATCTAGATCGAATCAAAGCAAAGCAAATTTCACGCTGTGTTTCAAACAAAAAGGCATGTTTGATCCTCTATTTCAAAGACAAACTTGCGATGGTAATGGAGATTCTCAAAAAAAAAACAAAATGAACAGAACAGGTCATACGTGGTCGGACATAGTTAGAACCCTGGCATGGGTTGCGGGTTCGCTGCAGTTGAAGACAAGTCGTGTTGGTCACTGGGTGCTTGGGTTTGTGAAGGTTCAATTGTGGAAGTTTGTGTAGTCGTGGTGTTAGTGTAGGTGCTCTAGACCCAATTAGATTGGCCATGTTGTACACTGACAATTGCAATTATATTTATTGTTGAATAAGGAGTTATTCAATCTCACAAGAAATCGTTCTATTAATTTCTTATTATTATTGTAATGACCGAATGAAACTAGATAGAAGTCCATATGATGTATATTGTGATTAATCTATAAAGATGTGAGATGATGCATCACAGTTTCTAGACATCATTAAACGTCCCAAGTCGTAGTAATGTCAAGAATGGACATTGACAATTGCGGTAAGACTTGTATGTGCTATGTTTATGCTATGTGATAGCAATGAGGGTCTCACACCCATAGGCATGGAGATGCCTAGACAAGTACATAGGTGACCAATGTTGGAAAACATGTCACTGGACATAACTTGCCATGAGAATCCATTTTTCTTATATGTTGATGGAATTCTCATATGAGATGGGTGTAACTAATCCTTGGACCTGAGGTTGTCACGGTCATCTCATAAGAAAACCGGTATGCTTTGGCATCATTTTGATGGGCCTAGACAAAGGTTGCACGTGGGCTATCGTTAACCATATCGTGAGGCTTATGGAGATGAGTGTATAACCAAGATAGGACTGATCTATCCCTTGATAGAGGATGATGTATCTAAGGTGCCTTTGGTGCATATTCACTTTAAATCCATGGCCATGGTGAAAGAGTTCAATAAGGAGTTATTTATTCATTTTCTATTAAGTGAAGATATCCAGATGACCGAAAAAAAACTTATGTGATCATAATCAAGCAACACATTGCTAACTTGAGATCACATAGGATACATTGATGAGAGGATTGAATTACACAGTAACCATGTGTTGGAAATGTATGCCCTAAAGACACGTTTTATTTAATTTATGGTAATGATGTTTCTTTTAGTCAGTTTATGGCACATATATTATTTGCATTTAATTGTTGGAAAAGTGTCCATGCTATTAAGTAAGTGATTCATGTGATGGGTCGTTCTTCACAGTTAGGCATGAATTATGGGTACTTAATAAGCAAGAAAAATATTACTCTTGATCTTTTGATAGAACTGGGCATTCTATCATGATAAGATCATTGTGCAATAGATCATAATGGAGGATGGCTTGCCTTAGCCAGTAAACAGTCCGTTTACTCTAATTGTACAAGCACATTTGGAATGCGTAGAGTGGACCTGTGATAGAAGCTAATGACAAAGTACTAATTATCATGGAGCTAGTCTATCACTGCTACTACATGGACGAGTACTCTAATACTTGAGTATTAGTTGGTGGTATAGTGAACCTAGAGCTATATTCTTAGATTCACTGTAGGTGAGGTCTATCAATGATCAATAACCTTGTGAGTTGGGAGTATGGTTTCTAATTAGCTAAGACAGACTAATACAAGATAGTTTATGTGATTCACCCCCTTGTGATTGTCCAAGAATAATCAAATAATCAGAGAGGTGTTAGTACATTATTCCTTTCTAAATGATGGGTGTTACGCAGAGGGGTATTTTCGTCATTACACTAGTAGGTCAAAGACATTGCACATGCAAAATTATTCGTGGGGTCAGTGTTACCATATGGTGATAGTTGGAACACTTAGAATGACAAAATATAGCTACTGGGTAGCAAGGGTATTTTGGTTATTTTAGTAGCCATGAATAATTTGTCTTTTGGTCCCCAGGGTAGCTCGATATAACTCATGTATTATTTAATACATTTGGCTTGTTGGGTGAATTACATTGAGAGAGAATTATTTTATTTAGAATGGTCCATAATTAATTGGGCTAGAATAAAATAATAGTTCATTGGTTTTTAATTAATTAATTGGGCTAACCCAATTAGAAAATTAATTAAATGGACTTGGCCCACTAGGGTTTGGCCCACTAGGGTTTTAACCCTAGGGTTCTCCCTATATATATTCTCTCTTTAGTTGTTTTTAACCTAATGGTTTTTTACTCTTCTTCACCGAAAGAGAGGCCACGAGTTTGAGTCATACCTTGGAAGATCGAAAGAGAACGTTCAAGTTCTGATGCGAAGGAGCCGATGGATTGCAGGACAGCCGTCATCTTCACCTCGTGAAGAAGCTCCCGCTCCTCCTCCTCTTGTCGCTCCATTCCGTCCGGTGATCTGAAGGAAAAGTAAGTTTCCTAGATTCTAATCAATACGAGGATAGTTTTTTTTTTTAAAAACGCTTCTGTTGCATGCTATGAATCCTCGTTGATTGTCCTTCACCATGCTCGTGAAAGGTTATATGCAGATTATGAATCCTTCTGAATAATTGGGTAGGCATGATGCCTTACTAAAGGCCAATCTTGTCTTATGTGTTCGTCAGACACATTGCCAACATATTCAGAAGCCTAATGAGTCATATGTAATATGCACGGTCCCTGCCTTAAAGCAGGAGAGTGGGCATATGGTTAAGTAAGACACTTCGACAAAAAGTTGTGCCGTCATAGGTTCTCACGGAAAAAGAACAAATAGACGTAATGACGTCGATATGATAAGGGGTCATCATAAAGAAAAAAGTTTCCTAAAATGACAATTGATTAAATTAGGAAGAAGTTTCTAATTTAATAATTTTCTATTTGTTGGAGTGACAAGTAGGAAATAATATATATTTGGGCTTAATTTAATATTTGGGTTAAATAAAGTATTTGGGCCAAATATTAAATATTAAATATTATATTTAGGCTAAATTAGATTTTGGCCAGATATTAAATTAAATATTTGGGCTTGAATTAGATTTAGACCAAATATTTAATAAATGAATTTGGCCCACCTAGGATTCTAGTTAGACTAGGATAAATGGGCCAATCCATGTCCATTAGGGTTTAAGAAACCCTAGCTCTATAAATATCCCTTTATGGGTTGCCCAAATGAGAGATTATTTTGTGTGGTTTTTTTAAGAGTTGAAAAACAGTTGTCGTTCACTCTTTCTCGTTTCTTTTGGTATCAATTTGAAATAAGGGTATTCTTTTCTGTCCGTACACAAGCCACGAAAATGAGAAGGAACTAACACTCGTATTCCACTCTCCTCGCCAACGAACGCGGGCCACGTATCACGAGTTAGAGGCTGAACACTTGGACGGCTTGAATCCGCAAACGACTTGAAAATCTAAAGGTTAGATTTATTTTATTTTGTATGTGCATGATTTGATTTCAACATTGATCCAATCGCTCGGATCGGGATAAGGTTCAAAAATTTTGAACTACGCTGCTTGTTCCGTAGCGATCTTGTTTACTTTCACGTGGGTCGTCGTCGATGATGGTTACGAAAGTCAGTTATCACTTCAAGGTGAGACCAAATGAGTGGGGCCCGCAGTGAGATCAGACTGGATGGATGATGGGGCCGGTGGTGAGATCAGATTGGGTCTAGATGGATGGTGGGGCAAGCGATGAGATCGGACTGGATGGATGGTGGGGGCCGGCGACGATCTCAAACTAGATGATGGGGATCAATGAGGGTGGCAACGAGATTGGACTAGGTTATGTGTGAGAACTCGGTCTGGTTGTGGGGTTTTGGTTTGTGGCCCCTCGTTGGTCACAGCGAAGAAGAAATGGCATGCTTCGGGAATACCAAAAAGCAAAACCATTAAATTGAATTTAAATGCCATTGGCTGAATGAGTAGTCTGAAATCGCGAGGGAATAAATGCGGCCATGTTTTAATTTAACGGCGGGTTACGTTACCCATTGTTAAACTGAGTGCATGTAATAGAACTCGAAAGGAAAGAGAGAGAGAGTGAGTAAGTGAGTGAGTGAGTGAGGGTGAGGCATACCGTCGGTCCTCTGATGGCCAACGACAATGGGTCTTCTAACAGTGGGGAGTGAGAGTGAGAGATTGAGTGAGTGAGTGACAATGAGCCGTTTTAGGTGGAGGCAAAGGGTTTTCTAACAGCTAATAGCATAAAACAGAGAGAGAGAGAGAGAGAGAGAGAGAGGTGAAGTGAGGCATTTTCGGCAATCGACGGCAAAGGGTTTACAGATTATGCAATAATGACAATCTCGGGATAATGTGTGATTTATCGCGATATATTGACACTAAAATATCATGATAAATTGAAATGAAAAAATTGAATTTCCACCCAAATGCCATCTGCTCAGACTCGTTTTTCCTCCCCTTCCCCCCTTTTTTTCTCTCTCTTTCTTTCTTTCTGCCCACGCCCTTACTCTCTATCTCTCTCGCAATGCCTGTAAGGCCATTCGTCGAAGGCCCCCATTGCTACTAGAGCAGAAACCCCATTGCTGACACAATCGTCGTTCCCAACTGACGCCTCCATCTCTGGCTGGTCCTCCATTACTCAGTGCTATTGATTGCAGCTAGAGGAGATGCTCTAGTGCCGTCGGAAGCTCGTCGATCTCACTCTTGTCATTGGTCTCTCGTTCTCACCATCCATCTGGTCTGTTGCTCTCGTTATCCATTCGGCCCTCTATCTCACTGTAGAGCTACCCGTCGAGAGCTCGCCGTCTATAGGTGAATGTGTTATGTATAATTTGAAGAGAAAGAAGCAACAGTAGAAAGAAGAAAGTAGGAAGCAGAATAAATAAAAGAACAAGTAAGAAGCTTGAGTTTTTAATTCCACCCTAATCATTTCTGTATTCCCATATACATTTATAGACTTACTGCCTACAGAAGAGATAACAACCAAATTGAAAAATAGGGAACAACATCCACTCATGCTAGAAATTAGCCATCGTGGGTTTGTGCAATTAACCAACTCAATAAAAAAATTAAATAAACTAAGTCTATGTTGGACTCAACCTCCCCACTTACTCCATACTCAATACATGTCAGTTATAGGAATAACATGTATCAGAATGAATTTCTCGATCAAGTTCAAGGTAGATAATGCCTTTTCCTTTATGGGTTTTGTTCTGTAAAGTGGTACTACAAATGCAAGGGTGAAACTTTTTAGGAGTGGCAGAACTATCCGTAATGGGTGGGCCTTTTGTGAAGATTAGGATGAAAGGTCAATTTTGGCACAAGAGATCTACTGTCTTGGACAGGCTTGGAAATTACTTGAAGCAAAGGATCCCCATAAGACAAATGGGTCAAGAAATGAAGTTCTTTCTTGCTAGTTTGGTGGTCCTAAAATGTTGAAACTTGTTTTTTTTTTCTTTTCACACAAGATCTTGGAGGTAGACATAGAACATGAGAAGCAATTGGGTGACAGTCTTGAAAACTTCTGATGAGGCAGAGGATTTTAGGGGTTGTCTAACTGAATTTGGGACTTCATTTATTCTCTTTATGGTGTTATTTTCTTTGGTTTGATCATTTGGAACAACCAAAAACAGGGAGATTTTGAGTTATATCAGTGAATAAATGAATGAATCCATGGAAATGTCTATTTTAAGCATCGACAGGGGCCACTTGCTTAGCTTTGGCTTCAGTTGTATGCAATCTGCTGCTACTATGGTTGATGATGATGATGATGATGATGATGGGTTGATTTGGGTTATTTTTTCTTGTGCTGCTGCTACTGGTGTAGATGGGTTCCTTTGAATCTTTTTTTTTTTTTTCAGCGATGAGTTTATTATATAAATTGTATACAAAATCTCCATCAAAATTAAAAATATTAAGTTTTATCAAGATATATTCATAGTGATTTCTTATGGAATCATCTTAGTTTTCTAGGTATATGTGTGGCCACAGACAACTTCATCAAGCTTTTTGGGTATATACGTGGAGTCACTTTGTTGATGGATTTGATTATTGTCTTCAAGTTAAATATACATATTTTCTAAACAATATTGAACATATTCTATATAAATATAAATATACACAAACTACTGTAATAGTAATTGTTCCTTCCAGCCCAAAGGGTTGATCGGACGAGGTGACTGGGACGACGGAAAGCCTGGATCTAGCGATCTGGATGGTAGGGATGGCTAGCAACTGTAAGCACTCTGATGCCCAAGTAAGTAAGGGATCAAGATAGCAGAGTTCAATTGGAGTGGAAAGAACATACCTTAGCCTGTAATCAGGTTGGACTATATAGAGGGAGGATGAGATGTCAAGATATTCGGGATTGATTTGAATAAGGATCTTCCCTTGCTTATCCTAGATGGATCTAGACAGATTTAGCCAATTTCATGGGATTAATGAGGATTAGGATCACATGCTTCCTAATCTGATAAGGATTTGGGGCTGGTAAGGATCAGCTAACGATTTACCTGGAGTTGACAAGATTTGTTGCAGGTGGTAAGATCTTGATGAAGATGGAAACATTATCTGCGCTCTTGGGTGAAGATTAGGCTCAGAGATTAAGTTACCATTTGGGCTAAGCCTAATAAGAATAGTACGGTCCATAGCCCCCCCGGTCGGATGTTCACGAGAGTAGGCATTCGAGCTTAAGACGTAAATCCAAGAGGGTGATAAGCTTGGGTATGGCCCACTGAGATAGTGGCAGGCTGTGAGATGACTTGAGCTGTGAAGATGACTGAGGTCAGGTGAACCAGACTAGGGACACATAAACCAAGTTGGTGAGCCCGTGATTATCGTCTTTGCCCCAGGGGCACCTGTCGAGGCCGTGATTGGGTTTATCTCAGAATGAAACAAAATGAGCCATTTTTACTATGTGAGTTGTGACTTCTATCACTTGATTCTGCTTCTTATTTATCATGTTGCATGCTTAAGGAAACAAGCTTATCATAAGATCGAGTACCTTTATTTCTATAGTGTCGGTGAGGGAGTCGAAAGTGTTCAAAAGTATTCACGTGTCTAAGGAGGTCTAAGTAGATTAGTGACTGGCGCGTAAATCATGTTGTTCAGTATGACGATATATGGGATGACAGCATATAATTCGAGGCGAGGCCCACGTTATTGGAGATATGAGTGTAGTGGAAGTTGCAACAAATACAAAATACTAGTAGAGTGGATCAAGCATGTTTATTTACAAGGCGTTTAGCTGAGATATAGATCGCGGTGGACTTGAGATCCTACGGGCCTGTCTGATACAAGGTATGACTTTGGTACGGATTGAGGTGACTCGAGGCTCGATACGAATCGCGCAGGGCACGCGGGGTCAAGCTTTATGCGATGTTAATACTGTGAGTTGAATATGGTTGTGGGGACCCATGCTTGTTAATGCCCGAGGCGAGCTCGGGCTTACTAGTGGTCGAGGTAGACTTGGGAGACGGGCTTGTTAGTGGCTAAGGTAGACTCGGGCTTGTTGATGGCCGAGGATGTCCGAGGTTCAATGATTAGATGTCGGAGTCATCCCATATCCTAGTTGAGTATGGCAAGAGGGAGATCGAGGAAGCTAGAGGTCTCAAGTGGGATCGAGGTAGCTCAAGGTCCCACTGCAAGATGTCGAGGTTGACTCGAGTTCGCCAGCCGGGTTTGACTCGGCTCTTAGGGGCAAATTAACTATGTTGATCTAACCCCCGTCCCTGTCTGGTCCTAAGGGACGATAGTTGACACGATAAGAGGGGATTGAGGATGCTTAAGGTCTCAAGAAGGACTGAGGTAGCTCGAGGTTCGATGTGCTTGTTTGATACAAGGCATGACTTATGATTCGGACCGAGGTGACTCCAGGTTCGGCATGCCTGTTTGATACAAGGCATGACTTATGAGGCAGACTAAGGTGACTTGAGGTCTGGCGTGCCTGTTTGATACAAGGCACTACTTATGAGGCAGATCGAGGTGACTCGAGGTCCGGCGTGCCTGTTTGATACAAGGCATGACTCCAGGTTTGCCATGCCTTACAAGGCACAACTTTTGAGGTAGACCGAGGTGACTTGAGGTCCGGCGTGCCCGTTTTATACAAGGCACTACTTATGAGGCAGATTGAGGTGACTCAAGGTCCAGCGTGCCTGTTTGATACAAGGCATGACTTATGACACGGAGAAAGGTGACTCTATGTTCCACATGCTTGTTTGATACAAGGCACGACTTATGAGGCAGAACAAGGTGACTCGAGGTTCGGCGTGCCTGTTTGATACAAAGCATCAGCTGAGAGAGATCAATGTAACATAAGATTTATCTGTGAGGGCCAAGGTAACTCAAGGACTGATCGAGCCTATCTAATACAAGGTGTAGGCTGAGAAAGACCGAGGTAACTCAAAGACTGACCGAGCCTGTCTGATACAAGGTATTGGCTGAGAAAGAGACAATTGGGGGCTGCAGTAAACTCAGAGTATTCACATGTTGAGATGAGGAAAGGCAAGTTGGCCCTATAAATTTCATCTAACTTTACTCATAGCTTAAACAATACATTAGTGTATAATTGAATAACATGTGTTGCAATAAAAACCATTGCGGCATAAATACAAACATAATGCAGACCAAAGTGAAATAAAGGCATAAGCCAAGCTAAAGCCCATGTCGGCGTGATAGAAACACTTAGCTGGAGTGCTTCTGCAGGTTGGCTGTGTTCCATGCCCTTGGTAGGGGTCACCATCGTTGGCGTTGAGCTTTCTTTCTGGAAAGGTTTACCAATCTTGAACTATTGACTTACTATTCCTTTAGTCAAGTAGTTGCTCCTTGTAACCGAGACCTCCTCCATGGTGATGTAACATGTTGCTCGCCTCTTAAGGTCGTATAAGTTGGCAGCAGGCTTCTTGGCTACATAATCCCTTAACTAGAGAATTCGCGAAAGGTCTTGGCTTTAACATGATGAAGTCCAAAAGGATGACCCCGATCTTACAAGGTCAATTAGAAGTAGTAACTAGGGTGTGAGTGGTTTGATGTTGGTGGCAATGGATGGATTTTGCATCATCATCTGCCCTGATGTTACGTAGGCAACACTGTTGATTGTGAGTTATCTCAATTACTTGATTCTGAAGCTGTTGGATAGCCTGCACGAGAACCTGTACAACGGTTGGGTCTTCGAGTTAGCGACCATTGGCGGTTGGATTTTCAAGGATAGAGGTAGTGGCATTCTAGATCATGGAAAGAGCACTACTTTTGTTTCTGACTCTGGCCATGGGTATGGCTTGGAATCATCTTTGGGTAAGCTTGTGGGGCAAGTAAGTTTTACCGAGCCCCACAATGGGAGCCAAATGTTCCTTTCAATCCAAAGTGTTGATCGAACGAGGTGACTACGGCGATGGAAAGCCTAGATCTGGCAATCTGGATGGCGAGGGTGGCTGGCACCTGCAAGCACTCCAATGCCCAAATAAGTAAGGAATCAAGATAGCAAAGTATCAGTTGGAGTGGAAAGAACGTACCTTGGTCTATGATTAGGTTGGGCTATATAGAAGGAGGATGGGGTATCGAGATATCCGGGATTGATTTCGATGAGGATCTTTCCTTGCCTATTCTAGATGAATCTAGACAGATTCAACAGATTGCATGGGATTGATAAGGATTAAGATCACATGCTTCCTAATCTGATAAGGATTTGGGGATAATGAGGATCAACTAACAATTTATCCGGAGTTGACGGGATTTGTTGCAGGTGTAAGATCTTGATGAAGATAGAAACATTATCTGCGTCCTTGGGCCAAGATTAGACCCAGAGATTAGGTTACCATTTGGGCCAAGCCTAATAAGAATAGTACGGTCCAATAATATTGTTTTATATATTTAAAATGTATAAATTTTTCATATTTAGTAATATATTTTAAAATGTTATTCACTTGGAGAAATGCTCCTGAATAATAGAATTTTCTATCATGAAATCTTTGTTTTGACAATGCAATCTTAAATAAAGGAAAAGGATTAAGTTAAATAGCTAATTACCAATGCAAGACTTATGAAATCAAACATTATGATTTGAAATAAACGAATTGTTAAACTTGTTATTCATCCATTAAAAGCTACCCGAGAGAGGCCATTGATGAAATTGCTTTCAAAGGGAAAATCAAATAGAATTGTTAACAAATTGAATCCACCCACTATTAAACTAAAAAACCTATCAAAACCTTTAATGTAATCTGTGTATAAACTGTTGTGAGACACATAAGTACAAAATTGTATTAGAAAAAATAAGTCAGGGGTCAAATTTCCTAGGAAAAATTATAAGGGCAAATAGTCGTGTATCTAGTTTATTAAATGCACAAATAGGAAGCATAAAAGGTCGGCAACACCATCATCACCACCAAATAAAGTAGTTAACAGCAGTAAGAAGAATTAGTAAACTACATGCTTGCTTACTAATTCACGAAGGTGATTGATTGTATTCAACAAACTCCAAAAAATAATACAACTGAATACTTAGAGTAGAAATTTAATATGATGCATGAATACATAAAAAAGAAATGAAAGAAAAAGTAAAAGATAAACTTTACACCTATAATGGGTAGTCAACAATTTGGCAAAATGATAGCCCACTTCTTGATGTTTTATAGCTTTATTAATCTTCAATAAGCACAGAAAAAATAAACGTAATATAACATAATTTCAAACAGAGTCACATAAAATGAAACTACTATAGAAACTAGTGTAAAGGCTAACAAACTTATCTAGTCCATCCAAACAGATTCACAAAATTTCAAGTTGAAATGCTAGGATTTCATTTTATCTAACCCATAGAAACCAACCTAATACTACTTGTTGATACCTGATAGTGATAAGACATAGAACAAATTCAAGATAACAGAAAAATCAATCAAAATAAAACTCAGGGAAGGGGACAGGGTGTGAGAAACATTCTCCCAAGAAATGCAAAACATTTCCCCTACATTAATGTAACATAACATAAAATAACATAATAGAAAGGAAAACACCAAATCACCAAATCAAAACAAAATAGAAAGGCAAAACAAAAAGGCAAATCATAACACAACTGTTGTTGCCAAAATACAACAATCTTTTTTTTTTTTTGTGAGAGAATACAATTTGTGCGTGGTTGATCGTGGTCTCAGGCCTCGTGAGCTTTTTGAGAGTTTTATCACCAACATGCACTGAGAGTCTCGTCACTAATCCACTGGGTGTCTCATCAATGTGTGCTGAGAGTTTAAAGAACGAGGGAATCTGTTGAACGGGTAAGTTTGATGATCAAATGGGTCAGTGATCAGGTGGATCTGATGATCTGGTGGGTCTAGTGATCTGGTGATGATCTGGTGGGTCTAATGATCTGGTAGCCCAAGATAACTGAGTGGCTAAAGATAACCGAGTGCCCCAAGATAACCGAGTGGCCCTTGATGAACGAGTGACCCTTGATAACCGAGTGGCCCTAAATAATCGAGTGCCCCAAGATAACCGAGTGCCCCAAGATGACCGAGTGGCCCTTGATGAACGAGTAACCCTTGATAACCAAGTGGCCTTGATGAATGAGTGGCCTTAGATAACCGAGTGCCCCAAGATAACCGAGTGGCCTTAATGAACGAGTGGCCCTAGATAACCGAGTGCCCTAAGATAACCGAGTGGCCCTTGATAACCAATGACCCTTGATAACCGAGTGACCCTTGATAACCGAGTGGCCTTGATAATCGAGTGGCCCTTGATAACCAAGTGACCTGCAAAACGAAAGCACCATTAGGGCACGGGTGGGGGTCCCTGCAAAAACCCTCTGATGCCTAAGTCAGTTCTCGAGATAAAAAGTGTGAAATTGTGTTGAGGGGCCCAAGAGTGCGTAGGCATGGCCTTCTATTTATAGAGGAGGGAGAGGGGAGACTTGCGGCAATCGCAGCGAGAGTTTAGCAGCCCATTCCGGAGATTTCATGGCCTATCCAAGAGTCTCGGGCCCATTCGTAGGTGCACAAGTGTACCCACTCGGTCATGATCAAGTGGTTCATGAACGGGGTTGGACCCTACCCACTCAGTCATGACCGAGTGGGTCTTCTCGGCTTTGAGCATCTTCTTTTGCCATTTCAGCATAGGTATATCAATTTCAAACCCGATTTTCACTTTGATGAAGCTTGAATCTCTCAAAACTAAAAATATAAAAGTTGTAGATAATTCTCTTAGCTTTCCATAAGACTTTGAATCACCTCAATTGGAGCTCTAATGAAAGACTTATGCCTGAAAAACCAAAGCAGTGTCATACCCACTCGGTCATGACCGAGTGGGCCCTTTCTACTTGGTTCTAGCTGATTTGAGCCTTGATGTGGCTGGTATCTCTAACAACTCAAAACAAAAAATTTATAGATAATTCTCTTGGATTTCTATAGGATTTTGAATCACCTCAATCGGAGCCCGGACGAGAGAGTTACGCCCAAAAAAATCAAAGTAGTGTCACACCCACTCAGTCATAACCGAGTGGGTCCTTCCTACTTGGTCTCGGCTTGACCTCTTGCTCCTTCGGCTTGTTTCCTTGATCTCTTGCAACCCGTAGGTCCTTTGGGCTTCATATCCATGTCTAGCGACTCTTTTAGGTCTTGTGACGCTCTAAATTTGCAAGGCATATCAATTGCTCCCTATTCTTTTGGCTGGGAGCTTCGGGTGAAAGAGTATCTTATCCTATAAACATTTGAACATTACATCTATTTTATCCTCTCGAGCTTGTTCGGACATTGTACCTTTAAATTTCTTGGCTATGGTGCTTTTCAACTCCTTTGTGAAAGGATGAGGTAGATATACTAGTAAGTTCACTTTCCATAGATGTCAAACTATGCACCAAACAGTGAGGTTGATTTTGCTCCCAGTTATTGCGTTATACGCAGGACAATAAGTTTGCACTTACTTTTCCCTTGTGGTTGGGCTGTGAGTAGGACAATGGGCTTGATTTCATTTTTCCCTCGTTGCTGGGATGTGAGCGGGGCCATGGGTTTGAATTTATTTTTTCCTCGTTGCCGGGTTGTAAGCAGTGCAACGGGCTTAAATTTTTTTTACCTCATTGTCAAGCCATGAACGGGGCAACGGGTTTGAATGTAGTTTCACCTCCTTACCAGGCCATGAGCAAGGCAACGGGTTAGAATGTAGTTTCACCCCGTTACCGGGCCATAAACAGGGCAACGGGTTTGAATGTAGTTTCACCTTGTTACCGGGCCATAAGCGAGGCAATGAGTTTGAATGTAGTTTCACCTCGTTACCGGGGCATGAGCGGGGCAACGGGTTTGAATGTATTTTTACCTCATTATCGGGCCGTGAGCAGGGCAACGGGTTTCAATGTATTTTTACCTCGTTGCCCGACCGTGAGCGGGGTAACGGGTTTGAATGTGTTTTTACCTAGTTGATGGGCCGTGAGCGGGGCAAGGGGTTTGAATGCATTTTTACCTCGTTGTTGAGCTGGGGGGGGGCAATGGGTTTTTGAGCCGAGGAGGACAACAGGTTTGAATGCATTTTTACCTTGTTGCTGGGCTGTGAGCGAGGCAACAAGTTTGAATGTATTTTTACCTCATTGTTGGGTCATGAGCGAGGCAACGGGCTTGACTTTGTTTTTCCCTCATTACTGGGCTGTAAGCAAGGCAATGGGCTTGAATTCATTTTTCTCCCTGGTGTCAGTCCATATGTGGGACAACGGGGTTGCGTAAGGTTTTTCCCTCATTGTCAGGCTGTAAGCGGGGCAGCAGGCTTGAATTTGTTTTTCCCTCGTTGCTGGGCCATGAGCGGGGCAACGGGCTTGAGTTTGTTTTTATTTCCTGAAAGCAAAATATAGCAAACAAACTTTCATAAGGCAATGTGTAATGACAATGCTGATATTTTTTGAATGGTCTAGTAAATAAGTGAGTACATCTACTATTTCATTTTGGGGTCTTATTATTGCCTCTGATCACGAAATATGCGAGTCATGCATAATTTCAAATAGTTTAGTTTCTCGATCTTTAACATAGTCTCTATTGAATGTGTCTGAATTTTGCTCCCATTTTTCTCTTTGAGGGTATTAATAGTGGTTGACCGCCTTCTTCTAAGGGCATGTCCTTTCATGGCTTGTCTTGGCAATGGATAAAATCTCTTCACTCTTTTTCCCTTTTGTGGATGACAAATAGCAAGTGCATGCCTTCTTTTGATCCCCTCGAACCTGTCGCACCCCTGCGAACATGGAGAACTTCATTAATAAGTAGCAGGATGACACCACGACCCTCGTATCATTGAGTAGTGGGCGACCCAAAATCATGTTGTATGCTGCTGAAGGGGTTTTGACCACTATAAAGTTCGCCTGTTGAGTCACGCTTTAGGGGTCTATACCCAATGTGATTGATAACTGAATGGACCCTACCACTAGGATAGCCTCCCCGATGAAGCTGTATAGGGGGAGGACACTTTCCTTAATCGATCATGAGATATATGCATTTGTTCAAAACAATACCAATAGATCAAATTAACAAAATTGTCATTGTCCATCAAGATTCTACTAATGCGGTGTTTAGAAACAACTATAGAAATTACCATTGGATCATCATGCGGGAGTATCATATCACCTCTATAGGCAAGAGTGAATGTAATTGGCTCCTCGTCTTCTCTAACCTCCATCACTAAATTAACCTGGTAGGCCTAACAGGCATATGCCTTTCGTGAGACTGAAGTGTCTTCAGCCAGGCTTTCACCTCCTAAAATAACATGGATGGCTTGGTGGGTTAGTTCGTTATCTAGAGGGGGATTTTACTTGCGATCTCTCCCCCTTTTTTGTTGTCTTGGGTTTTACCTTTCTTGCCCCCTGTCTTCCCTTCGTCGGAGTTCCCTACTTTCTTCTTCTTTATTTCGTATATGTCTTTGCAGATGCCCTTCTCGGACTAGTATTTCAATCTGATTTTTCAATTCTCCGCACTAGCCAATGGAATGACCACGTGTCCTATGATATCTATAATATTCTTCCCTATTTTTTCCCATGGGATGGTCAACCTTTTTCGGGAGTCTAATAAGACCTAACCCTTCGATGGCTGCAAGTATGTCGACCGAGGTTGGAGAAGTTTGGTGTAATGGTGGAACTGGGGCCGAGGTATATCTGATTCCCTAACCCATCTGGAGCCTTCTTTAACATCACGTTCCTTCCTTTTTCGCTCTTTGTCCTCATTCCCACCTACAACTCTCATAAGTTCCGTATGGAGCACGTATTCATTTGCTCTAGCAAACAAATCTACTAGGGATGTTGGTGGGTCTAAAGATAATGATTCTTGTAGAGGAGTTAGCCGTGTTCCGTGTAACATAGCAGACACTGCCATTGCAATTGGCAAATCATGAACTTCGAGAGTAGCATTCCGAAATCTATCCACATACTGACGCAGAGTTTCTTTGTTCCCCTCTCGAATACTGAGCAAGTATGTGGCATCCTTTTTCCTTTGACTATTAATCATAAATAACTTAATAAATTTCATTCTAAGCTAACCGAATAAAGAGATAGAGGCCTCAAGTAAACTATTGAACCATGTTCGGGCATGCCTTTGTTGAGCCAAATTGCTCCAATCAACCTATTGTGTGTTTTGATGATTAACAAAATATAATTTTAGTAAAACTATTTTTGGTATATTTAAAACCCCTAATGGATTTTTTGATATGTCCTAAGTATTATATTATTTTGTGTATCAAAATGAACCAAGAAATGTTATTTCTCTAAGTCTGGAAGATTAGTGCACTATAAGGGAACATATAAGAAAATGTTTTCTTTTTAAAAAACTAACTCTCCGTATTTTCATAGCTAATATTCATTAGTATTAAAATGATTTATAATGATTTTTTTAAGAAATGGAAAGTATGTATTTTGGAAGTGCTAAAATCGCCAAATCCAAAATTTGTTTCAAAACCAAAAATCTACTTTCTTATCTATTTGGATTTTGATTTTTTAGATATTTTTATTGAATCCAAATGGGGGGTACCTTCTTACTTATATTTATGTATTAAAGTAAATGAAAAGTAAAATATAAATAAAATAAAATGAGGACATTTACTTAGACTAAAGAAAATGAAAGGTAAAATATAAATAAAATAAAATGATGACATTTACTTAGACTAAAGAAATGTAAATCTCTTGTAATGTATACATGTTATATGATTTATGTCTTCAAACAATTGTTAAATGTATAAAATCTATTTTCTGAAAATTTCTAGCCTCAGAAGTCGACTCTTGTATATCTAGAGTTGACTCCCCTTAAGTTGGAGTCGACTCTTGCTAATTTAGAGGCAACCCAACCGAGAGCAGTTGATGCAGAGTCAACCTAACAACATTGGTGTTTTTCGAAGAGTCGGCTCCTGTTTTAGAGAAATCGACTCTCGAGTCCAATGGTCAAATTTTTTTCTAGCCATTACAGATCCGTTGGAAGCTCCATTATAAATATCAAGAAGGGATTTTTGGAGAAGGCTAATGCTTTACCATTTCCTATCTTCCTAAAGCACTCTCAAGCTCTCAAGCACTCAATTAAAGCAATCCAAGGCCCAAGGAGCTTCAAAGATTTATCCATTGGAGCCCAAGGCAAAGGAAAAGACATTCTTTCCATTTATGGTAACTTGAACTATTTCATTTGCCTTGTGTATTGTTCTTGTATTGATATCCATTTTAGTCCAAGTGTGTTGGACATAGGATTGATTTATTTGTATTGGATTGTGGTGTGGCATCCTAGAGCCTATTGTAATCTAGATGTTATTGTTGTATCAGTTTTCGGGGTGAGATAAGGGGAAAACCTCAGGGTGTACAAGTTTACTAGGTGATCTTGTGAGGAAATCTAGTGTTGTGATTTTAATGGAACCTCAAGTGTTGAGTTGACCTTGAGAGAGTGGAGTAGGTGTTGAAGACACCGAACCGCTATATATCTTATGTCTATATTATGGTTGTTTATGTATTTATATTACTATCATTTCCAAACAACATATATATTTACAACAAGTGTATTTTGTGTATAAGAAAATCTCAAGAGTTTTAAAAGGGAAGAATTCGATCAATAAGTTTTTAATCACTTAATTCACCCCCCCTCTTGAGTGGTCATTATGTGCGTCAAGGGACCAACATCCCTAGCAGAGTTAAGGAGAAGGCTCGGCATATTATGCCATCGTCCCATCTGTGCAATATCATCAACAACTCATAGTTTTGAATGTGATCATAGGGATCATCCTTGCCAAAATAGGGGTGATTTGGGGCATTTTGAATTTTCTGGTCAGTGGCTTCTCCAATATATCTGTAGTAAACGGGCATTTTCTGCTTTATTGCTCCTTCGTGGCTGGGATCAATTTCTTTCGTTCAAGTACTTCTTCAACTACTATTTTCATGTCATCTCATATACTTGCTGCTATTTGGTTATCATGTCTTGTTGGCATGCTGGCCCCAATTTCATGGTATCTCCGTCTTTGGGGGCTTATAGCCCTGTTTTCCATTTGTGGGTTCTCATTTCTTCGGGGCATGGTGCGAGGATTCTTTCTCGGTGGTGGTGATCTGGGCCTATCCTCCTGACGAGGAGTGGATCGGGAATGAGAATTGAGAGTGGCCTCTTGATAGGAATCAGCTCCCACCTCAGGTTGAGGCTCATGCGGTGGCATAAACTTTTTCAAGGTATCAGGCAACGTCCCTCAAGGCATCAAACCTTGGAGTATACCAACCATGTCTCGAAGTGCCTGCATGCCCTCAACATGTTGTCTCAATACTTCGTACTCTTCCCATGGGACCATACGCGGTGGCTGTCGTGAAGTCCCAGTTTGATCGGTGGGAGGTGGCCCCGAATCGGTGTTAAATGGAAGTGGGGCTGGCCAGTTACCCACTTGTCGGTTCGGGGAAATGAAGAGATCTCCTCCTTGGGGCTGAGAATTATGAGGAGGCAGAGGTGCTCCCTACGGGTGAGAATCTGGAATAATGGGGAGCGCTCCTTGTTACTAAGAGTTTCGTGGTGGTAAGCGTGTTTCTACGCCTTAAGAGAGGGTTCGTTGGTGTCCACAGGTGTTTGTCATTCTTAGGTTGACTTTTTATCTTGCATTTCCCACAGACAGCACAAATTATTGTTGCTAAAATATAACAATCTATTTTTTTTTTTATGGGAGAATACAATTTATGCGTGGCTAATCGCGGTCTCAGGCCTAGTGAGCGTTTTGAGAGTTTTGTCACCAACACGCACTAAGAGTCTCACCGCCAATGCATTAGTAGTCTCATCACCGTGTGCTAAGAATCTAATGAATGAGGGAATCCGCTTAACGGTAAAGTTTGATGATTAGATGGGTCTGGTGATCAAATGGATCTGATGATCTGGTGGGTCTAGTGACTGGTGGCCCAAGATAACCGAGTGGCCCTAGATAACCGAATAGCCTAAGATAACCAAGTGACCCTTGATGAACAAGTGGCCCTTGATAATCGAGTGGCCCTAGATAACTGAGTGCCCTAAGATAATCGAGTGGCCCTTGATGAACGAGTGGCCCTTAATAATCGAGTGACCCTAGATAATCGAGTGCCCCAAGATAACTGAGTGGCCTTTATAAACAAGTGGCCCTAGATAACCGAATGCCCCAAGATAACCGAGTGGCCTTGATGAACGAGTGGCCCTAGATAACCGAATGCCGCAAGATAACTGAGTACCCCAGGATAATCGAGTGGCCCTTGATAACTGAGTGGCCTGCAAAACGAGAGCACCTTTAGGGTGTGGGTGGGGGTCCCCACGCAAACCCTGCAATACCTAAGTCAGTTCTCGAGAGAAAAAGTGTGAAATTGTGTTGAGGGGCCTAAGAGTGCGTACCTTATGTCGATGGCGGGGCCTCATATTTATAGAAGAGGGAGAGGAGAGATGTACGACAATCGCGACAAGAATTTTACGGCCCATTCTGGAGATTCTGTGACCCATCCGAAAGTCTCGAGCCCATCCGTAGGCACACAAGTGTACCCACTCGGTCATGACCGAGTAGGTCATGAAAGGGGTTGGACCCTAGCCACTCGTTCATGACCGAGTGGGTCTTCTTGGCATTGAGCATCTTCTTTTGCCCTTTTAACGCAAGTATATCAACTTCAAACTATATTTTTACCTTGATAAAACTTGAATATCTTCTAAATCAAAACATTAAAGTTGTAGATAATTCTCTTATCTTTCAATAAGACTTTGAATTACCTCAATCAGAGCTTGGATGAGAGACTTATGCCCGAAAAACCAAAGTAGTGTCATGCCCACTCCGTCATGACCGAGTAAACCCTTTCTACTTGGTCCCAGATGATTTCAGCCTTGATGCGGCTAGTATCTCTCAAAACTCAAAAGATAAAAGTTGTAGAAAATTCTCTTTTCTTTCTATAGGGTTTTTAATCACCTCAATTGGAGCCCGAACGAGAGAGTTACGCCTAAAAAACTAAAGTAGTGTCACACCCACTCAGTCATGACCAAGTGCGTCCTCCCTGCTTGGTCTCAGCACGACCTCTTGCTCCTTTGGCTTGTTTCCTTAATCTCCTACAACTTGTAGGCCCTTTGGGATTCATGTCCATGTCCCATGAATCTTTTAGGTCTTGTGACTCTCCAAGTTTGTAGGGCATATCAACAACAAAAAGGAAAATCATAACGTAACATATCACTTATCACCAAATCAACAGAAAGGCAACAATCACTATATCAACATAACATGACATTCCTCCTAAATTAATATAACATTCCCCAAATGAAAACAAAAAGGCAATAATCATTTGTTATGTGTAAGTTTGGCAACAAAATCCCAATAGAAATTAACAAATCAAACCAAGCCAACAATAATCAGTGATTGTGTCTAATTTTTGTAGCAAAATCCTAATAGAAATCAACCAGAAATGCAGCCTCACCAGAGATATCCACTGACGGCCAGAGCGAGAGCGACAAGAGCACCTCTCGAAGAGACCCAGCGATGGCCACCTAGAGAGCAAGATCGATGACTAGATTTTGTTCGATGGGAAGATCGATAGCGATCGCTAACTGATCGAGAAAAGAGGTGATCGACAACACGGAATGTTGGGTATCCAAAGGTCATTAACAAATGACAAAAGAGATATAATTAAGAGAAAATCAATCTATTTCACTGGAATAGAAATACAGAAAAATACACAAAACTCTTTGATATAAAAAACTCTCATAAACTCTCTCACTATCTGGATCCTCTCAAGCTGAGAGATCCTCTTGAACAAGGATATAAATTACAAGAAATGGAGAGTGTTATTTATAGAAGATGCAAGGCAAGCAAGTCAATCAAGTTAGGCATCTTGCCTAACTTCTGTCAAAGAATGTGGCTACCAAACATGTCAAACAATGTGGCTGCCAAACTTGTCAAGCAATGCCTAACATGCCAAACAACATGTAGCTTAACTGCTTCAATTTTCCCCCTCTAGCCACATCTGAATCAATTATTATTTGATAAGCATCCCAGCTATATCTCTGCATAGCTCTAGCTTTTCTCGAGTAACAACCTTTGTTAACATGTCATTTGGATTCTCTTTCGTATGGATCTTTACTAATCTGAACAGTTGTTGATCCATCACTTCGCGTATCCAATGATAGCGAATATCAATGTGCTTTGTACGAGAATGATACATTAAATTCTTGCTCAAATCTAAAGCACTTTGACTATCACAATGTATCTTGTAGTCTTCTTGCATGATCCCTAATTCTGGGAGAAATCGCTTTAAACACAACATTTCTTTCCCAGCTTCTGCTACTGCAATATGTTCAACTTCTGTTGTGGATAGAGCAACACATTTTTGTAATATTGATTGCTATGAAACGGCTCCCCCTATAAAAGTGTAGAGAAATCTTGAAGTAGATTTTCTACCATCAAGATCTCCTGCCATATCTGCATCTGTATACCCTTCCAAGATTGGATCAGTTCTCCCATAGCAAAGACATATTTTTGGTGTACCTTTTAAGTAACTGAGATCCATTTGACTGCCTCCCAATGTTCTTTTCCAAGGTTAGAGAGAAAATGACCCACTTTACCCACTGCGTGAGCAATATCTAGTCTGAAACATACCATTGCATACATCAGGCTTCCCAGTGCTAAAGAATATGGTATTAATAACATCTCATCTATCTCTTTCTTGGATAAGGGGCACAAACTCTTGCTCAACTTGTAGTAATTGGTTAATGGAATGCTTACTGGTTTGATGTTGTGCATATTGAACTTCTTAATCACCTGTTCAATATACTTCTCTTGAGATAGCCATAACTTTATATTCTTTTTGTCTTGAACTATATGCATTCTTAAAATGTGTTGAGCTGGTCCCAAGTCCTTCATGTCAAAGGACTTGGAGAGTTTCTTTAGTTGTTTGATTTTCATTGCATCTTATCCCACAATCAATATATAGTCTATATATAATAGAAGAGCAATGAAGTTCCCATCAGGAAATCTATGAATATACACATTGATCTATGGCAATTTGCTTGTAACCTTGACTTACCATGCACAAGTCAAACTTCTTGTACCACTGCCTTAGTGCTTACTTCAGACCATACAAGCTCTTCTTTAGCTTACAAACGAGGTTCTTATCTGAAACCTCAAAACATTCTGGCTGTTGTATGTAGATTTCTTCATTCAAGTCTCCATGAAGAAATATTGTCTTGACATCCATCTATTTAAACTCTAGGTTCAACCTGGCTACTAAGCCAAGAATGACTCTTATTAAAGTTGTTGTTTCATGGATTAGAGATGGCAAACGGGCCGGGCCGGGCCAAATCGGCCAGCTTAAAAACGGGCCAGCAGATTGTTGGCCCTAGCCCGGCCCTACACGGGCCCGCAGGCCAAACAAGCTAGCCCAGCCCGCCCAGATTTTTTTTTTTTTTCTGTTTGATACTATTTTTAGCCATTTAGCCCACTTTGACTACATGGCCCACTTCCATTTACCCACTTCCTTATTTAGTTGCAAGCCAATTCCCTTACACCTGCCATTCTCAAAGTTGTGATGTATTATATCAGAAGTTACAAAATAGACAAATAATTTTACAGATATTTAATACAATTAAAATTAAATTAAATAAGAAAATGGCAGCCACCGCAACTAAAATGCTACAAGGTTACACATTGTATCAAACAAAGTGGTATGTGGCAATAAACTGGTAAAGCAATCCAATCACAAAACATTCAACTATCTAACCAGAGAAGCAATTAAAATTACTACTACATGAGCATACAAATTCCAGATGAAGAAAAACAACCTGCTCAAAGAGCCATTTCTGGAGGCCAAATTACAAATAAGAAGAAAAAAAACAATTAAAAATTATGCCTTTAATCTTTATCCTCTTCATCAACAACAACATTTGAGTCTTGTTTAGAAAGTCTTATATCATCAATGCTTGACTCCTCATCATCATCATCTATAATAAAAAATTACATATGTTAATTATTTATTATATAAGAGAAATGTTTAATGTCATGTTAAATCCCAGCTATTAGAAAGTTCAAAAAAAATTACCTCCAAAACCATGCAACCAACTCCGTGTGCACAAGAGAGCTTGAACTGTTTCATCATGCAAACGACTTCTATACTTGTTCAAAATACGAGATCCAACGCTAAAAGCGGACTCCGATGCTACGGTTGTTATCGGAATACTCAATATATCACAAGCCATCTTTGCAATAATTTCCCCTCTATTAGCTCGCTTTCTTCAATATGCCAAGACATCAAATGCTCTCGATATTGGAATCCTTGGCTCTTCCAAATAAAGATCAAGTTGGGATTTTCCGGCATCGTTAGAAACTTGGCAATCAAATGCTTCAAAATCCTATCAAATAATCAAAAAAATAGTCAACCAAATATTTATATCAATTATATATGAACAAGTTTTTTAAAAAAATATAGACTTACATCATATATATTTTTTGACTTCTTTGCTTGTTCACCTCCAATGGAAATTTGTGATCCACTAACATTTGAGTAAGGCATTGAACTTGAACTTGATAAACCATTGTTAATATATTCACCATAAAGCCTATACAAAGCCGTCTTCACCCTTTCCAACTTCTCTTCATAGTTATAAGGATTGAGCTTTGAATAAGTGTACCTCAAAAAGTTAAACTTCTTGGTTGGATCAAGAATCGCCCCAAATGCAAGAACTACTCTATAATCACTCCAATACTTATCAAATTTTTCTTTCATCCTTGCACTCATACTTGCAATCAACTCATCATCATTTTCCAAGTTGGATGTCAAGAGACACTCTATCCTCCAAATTTCCCCAAAATACAAAAAAAGATGTAGGGTAAGAGGATCCAGAAATCAAATTAGTGATAGTATAAAATGGCTTCAAGAATTCACAAATTATCTCCCCTCTTGTCCACTCATCACTTAATGGGCACCACCTATAATTTTTATCACATAAGCTTAAACTCACGACGATACTTGAGTGCACTCTCAAGCATTATGTAGGTGGAGTTCCATCTAGTGGCAACATCCGGTCTCAACCCAATTCCTGTATCAATTCCACCAACTTGCTCAATACATTGATAAAATTGTCTCATCCTAGCTTCTGAACCCCTCACATAATGAACACTTTGTCTTATTTTATGCAATGCCTCACTAGCTACCTTCAAACCATCTTGAACAATAAGGTTCAGTATATGAGCACAACATCTAATGTGAAAGAACTCTCCATTAAGCAACAAAGTATTCAAAAAATTTAAATGTTCTTTCAATATATTTTGCATGTTGTCATTTGAAGTGGCATTGTCCAAAGTGAGGGAAAAAAAAAATTTCTCCAATCCCCAATCCTTTAAAAATTCCAACACCTTCAATGATAATTCATGTCCACTATGTGGTGGCTTCATATGAGCAAATGATAATATCTTACTATTCAACTTCCAATTGCCATCAACATAATGAACAATAAGAGAAAAAAATCCATGATTAGTGCATGCAGTCCAAACATCAGAAGTCAAACAAACTCTACCAGGAATTTGGGTTAATTGTTGTTTTAACTTCTCTTTCTCTATTTCATTTGTTCTCAAGACATTCGCTTTAGCAATATTTCTACAAATGAACTTACAATGTTCATTCAGAAACTTTTGGTAATTTCTAAACCCCTTCCACTCAACCATATTAAAGGGAGCACCATGTGAAATAATCATCTGAGCAATAAGTTCATGATTTACTTTAAGGTCAAATTTTTTTCTCTTCAACTTCCCTTCATAGTCAATAAGCATATCTCCCGCATCATTATACTTAACAATCATCATACATTTAGGAATATGATGACTTAAATGAGAGGTTCCCGATTTAGATGGACATGAATATTCTTTACCACACCCCTTGTATTTACACCTTGGTTTGCCATCACTACCAACACCAATTTTCACAAAATGGTTCCACACATCAGAGGTTGAAGTCTTAGGCTTTTTTGATTGTGATTGTGATATGGATTCCTCATTAACATTACTAGGGATTCCTCTCGAAATTTGATCATCACCATCCATTCTAACAAAAGAATCCACACTGTAAACAATTAAAACAATTCATTTTAAATTATGATCAAATTTAAAAGAATCCACACTGCAAATAATTAACACAAAATTAACACAATTCATTTAAAAGAATCACACTTGGCAGGGGAATAAAACTTGAACTTACCTTTAGCTAGGCAATTGCAGGCAGGCGGCGTGAGAGCAAGGGCGAACAGCAGCAGGCAGTGAGTGAGAAAGGGCGAAGGGCGAGACTGAGAGCGAGGGGCGCGGGCGAGCGAGGACAAGCTAGGCGACTGAGGGGCGAGGGCGATGAGACGAGGGCGAGGGCGAGGGCTAGACAGAGGGCGAGGGCGAGGGTGAGACAGAGGGCGAGGGTGAGGGCGAGACAGAGGGCGAGCGAGTGCAAGAGCGAGGGGCGCAAGCGAGGGTGAGACGAGGGTGAGGGCGAGGGCGAGGGCGAGACAGAGGGCGAGGTGAGGGCGAGGGCGAGACAGAGGGCGAGGTAAGGGCGAGGGCGAGACAGAGGGTGAGGGCGAGGGCGAGACAGAGGGCGAGAAGCGAGGGCGAGACAGAGGGCGAGAGGCGAGGCTGAGAGCGAGGGGCGTGAGCTATTTGGGAGTGGGTTGTTTTGTGGTTGGGGGTGTGTGGTCGATTAGCGGGCCAGGCCAAATCGGCCCGGCCTTAAATGGGCCAGCAAAATGCTGGCCCTAGCCCGGTGCCAGGCCGGGCCCCAACGGGCCAGCCAGTCGGGACAAGCCCATTTTGCCATCTCTATCATGGATACAACAATAAATTTGTAGAATAGAAACGTCGTCTTCAAGCCACCTGAGCCTGCAAAAATAAGAAAATAGTCAAAAGACGCATGGAGGTCCCCGTGCAAACACTCTGATACTTAAGTTAGACATTGAGTATGATGAAAGAGACTGCATTAAAATAATATCAAAGACCTCTTCCCCATTTCAGGAATGAATGACTCCTTATTTATAGAAAAATATGGAATGATTCAAATGTAACAGAATAATAATTCTTGTAGATAACGCCTATCTTAATGGATGATGTTTATCTTGCCCTTTCTAGAGATAGAACTTAAAATGGCACCCCTATTTATAACCTGCCATTGGAGTAGATGTATAATTCAGAGGTGCTATAACACTATTCAGGGTTACAAATTGATAATTTAGCACCCCAAAATAGTAGGTCCCTTTGGAAATGCTCTAACTCAATTATGATAAGTTGTATAATTAATTTAAAAGTATATAATTTAGTATTATAATTAAAATAATAAAAAATTTGAATAATCATAAGAAAAACATAAAACTATAAAAACAAAAATTACCTGTCATTAAGTTATAAGAAGAATTGGATTTGGATAAATACAGTAGCTACGTTTGCTAAATATTAAACACCCTGAATGAAACTTAAGTCACAAAATTTGTATAAACTTCAAGGTAATACAACAAGATTATATATAAAACGGCTACAATTCCAAAGTGTAAGCAAATTCCAATTTTTTATCTTTTACAAACAAAGACACAAAAGTAGCTCTTAGGACACAGGTCAATTGATTGACCCACGATAAGTTGAGATTACAATAATAGGTCGTGAGTTCAATTTTTTAACTTGTACAGTAAGACAAAGTCTCCACTTATAATTTACTTTTTCTGTAAAAATTGAGAGCATGAGTAATGAGAGACCGCATAAAGATAATAATACTAAGGCACAAAAAAAAAAGTACATATTATTTTAAGATCATCATTGTTCTTGGGATTTTAGAACACTCGATGGGACATTGGGGAATGTATATGTATGTATGAGCTGACATCTGCAATTGCGTCCCAATGAAAGAGTTAAACACGAAATTTGATACTTCCTCCGACTACTGGCTGTTAAAGATAATTATGGGGATTTTACACTTTTTTTTAATTAGTTTAACAAATATTCCTTATAAATGAAAACAAACAAATAAAATCCGATGTGGTGGATGACAGGAACCACAAGAATATTGTCACGAAACCTTAAACATGCAAGACACGTCCAGGTTCAACGAACCCAAATCAACCCCTACATATGTATATATTAGCCGTCCCCAGTCCCCACTGCCTTTAGTAATTAAGCTTCATCATTTCATCAAACAAATTAATCCGCCATTCATATACATTGGGGGTTTAATTACAAGCTTAATTAGGATTAATCCGCAGCTGTCATGGGAGAGGTGGATCCGGCTTTCATCCAACCAGCCGAACACAGGCCCAAGCTGTCCGTCACTGAAGCCCAAGGCATCCCACTCATCGACCTCAACAGCAGCAGTTACGCCGCCACGGAAGATCTGGTGGCCGAAATTGGGGCCGCCTGCAAGAACTGGGGGTTCTTCCAGGTGATCAACCATGGGGTGCCGCCGGAGACGCGCCGGAAGCTGGAGACGGCGGCGAGGAGGTTCTTCGCACAGCCGCCGGAGGAGAAGAGGAAGGTGAAGAGAGACGAGGCGAATCCGCAGGGTTACTATGACACTGAGCTCACCAAGAATGTCCGCGACTGGAAGGAGGTGCTTGATCTCACTGTCAAGAACCCTACTATTCTTCCGGCTTCGCTTGATCCCGCCGACAGAGAGCTCCGCCAGCTGGTTAACAGATGGCCAGAGAATCTTCCCGAGTTGAGGTAACGTTCAAATTGTCTTGGAAATTAATTAATTTAAAACATATCAGGGATAACAGGAACTGCCATTGATGACTAACAAGAACAGCCATTGAAAACCAGGGAGGCGTTTGAAGAATATGCTGGCGAAATGGAGAAACTGTCCCACAAGCTACTCCGACTCATCTCCCTGAGCCTGGGCTTGCAGGAGAATCGCCTGAGCGGCTTCTTCAACGACCACACGAGCTACATCCGGCTAAATCACTACCCGCCTTGCCCAATCCCCCACCTGGCACTGGGCGTCGGTCGCCACAAGGACGGCGGCGCCCTGACCGTCCTCTCCCAAGACGAAGTCGGAGGGCTGGAAGTGAAGCGCAAGGCCGACGGCGAATGGGTCCGAGTCCGGCCGACCCCCGAGGCTTTCATCATCAACGTGGGCGACATCATTCAGGTATGGAGCAACGAGGAGTACGAGAGTGTGGAGCATAGAGTGATGGTGAATTCGGAAAAGGAGAGGTTTTCCATTCCGTTCTTCTTCAATCCGGACCACAGTGTGATGGTGGAACCATTGAAGGAGCTCGTGACGGAGCAAAGACCAGCGAAGTACAGGCCCTACAACTGGGGTAAGTTCCTTGCCAACAGGAAGCTCAGTAACTTCAAGAACCTTGGCGTCGACAACGTCCAAATCCATCATTTCAGGATCCAGGAGTCATCTTCTTGAACCATGAAATTCAACCGTTACAAAAGAATATATGTGTGTGAATAATGCTTTGTCATGGAAGCAGAACCATTGCAGATCCTAGTTGAGATCACAGTATGCACTATGTATGAACATAATTATATATATATAGATAATGGTAATGGCATAATGCTAATTATGTTTCAATAAATATATCTTATGCTTAGCTTCAAATACTAATCATCATGGGTGTATGTGAAATCTTGTTAATGTATCCAAAGTTTTAAAATCTGAGTCCAAAACCCCAGTTCTTACTGTTTTATATAAGTTGGGTTGATGGACTTGAAGTCGTGTGGACTGTTTCTTTAACTGATATAGGCCCATTAACTAAAATTAGGCCTAATCAATTTGGTCTGCACTCACAAAATACCGATTTTTAAATTTTTTTTATATATAAAAAAATAATCACACTAAGTGGAACGTTTAAGAGTTTTGGAATTGATTGCCTTATGAGTCAACATTAAGATATTTTAGCTCATTTTATTACGTAAATAAAGGCACGAGTCAGAGTAAATTAAGATACAATTACAGTATTAGTTAAAAATTAAATTAAATTAAAAATTAACGGAAAATTCAAAAATCTATCCGTCAATGACCAGCGATGGCCGTCTCAATTATGGCCATACGGGCTCCTGACTAGCACTAGTAGTAGGGCTATATGTTGACCCGTCAATGACCAGCGATGGTCATCTCAATTATGGCCATACCTGCTCCTGATTAGCACTAGTAGGAGGGCTTCATGTTGAATATGTATATCACTTAATTTGAGCTCTCAAACCACTAATTTTCGCACACAAGCAAAAGAAATCGGTAAGATGGATAAGAAGCTTCACCTGGGGCTAGTTAATCATCTTATCATCATCGTCTTCCTCGCCCATATTGCAGAACCAGCTGCATCGAGCAAGCACTTTGTGCTCATCCATGGCGGTTCCCATGGCGCCTAGTGTTGGTTCAAGATCATGCCGCGTCTGCGATCAGCCTTCGGTCACAGGGTCACCGCTTTGGATCTCGCAGCTTCCGAGATCGATCCGAGGTAGGTGGACGACATCTAGAAAGGACTGAAGGCAATAGCAGCAGTAGCTGGGGCCAACAGGCTCGCACGGACGGCAGTTAGGGCGCGCAAGCGTGCAGGCGCGGCCGCCAGCAGCATGCGGGCCCCGAGGGCGCCAACAGGCCCCCTCACCTAATTTTTTTTAAAAATTTTTAAAAAATAGGGGGGTTTTAGGGTATTTCTCGATTAATTTTGGGTCTCAAAAGAAATTTCTAAATAAAGAATTTTTTTGGATATTTTGGATAAAATATCGAATTTTTGGGAAAATAAAAATTTTTAGTTTTTCCATGAAATTGGAAAAATTAATGGGATATTTGAAAATTTAAATTATATAGAGTCCGGTTGATTTCTTGAAAAAAAGAAGAATTAAAATAATAAAAGTGATGATTGGACAAACTTAATGAAAATTAATTAGCCAAGTGAGGTATAGTTAAAGCCCAAGTTTGCTAGTTGATCATGGGATTGAGGGAAGGAAATGATGAAACTTAATTCCCACCTAGGGCGTTTTGTGTCAAAATATAGTTTGTCTTTCACAAACGGCCGGGCATGTGAGCAGTTCAGATGATTGTTCATGAGTGGCATTCGTAAGTGAGAGCAGAGCGTCACACATTCTGAGTTTTCTCTTGAGATGTGAAGGCATGTCTTATCATGAATGGAACAGTAGACTACCTCTCTATTTATAGTAACTAGTGTATCTCCTTCTTTGCTCTCGTAACAATTTTCGGTAGTTCTTCTTCAAATGGCTCTCAATACCATAGTGGTAACACTTTGAAAGTAAAGTAAGATCGCTACGGGGTAAGTAGCGTAGTTCAAAAATTTTGAACCTTACCCCAATTGCGGCGATTGGATCAACGTCGAAATTAAATCATTTACATACAAATAAAATAAATCTAACCTTTAGATTTTTGAGTCGTTCATGAATTCGAGCCATCCAAGCGTGCAGCCTCTAACTCGTGATGCGCGGCACGCGTCCGTTGGCAAAGAGAACGGAATATAAGTGCTAGCTCCATATTCTTTCTGCGACTTATGTATGGACAGAAAAGAACTCCCACGTTTCAAATTGATACCAAAAAGAAACGGGAAGAGTGAATGGCATTCGTTTTTCAACTCTTGAAAAACCACATAAGCAACCATTAATTTTTTGGGCAACCCATAAAGGGATATTTATAGAGTAAATATCCTAGGGTTTCTTAAACCCTAATGGATTGAGCTAACCCATTAATCCTAATTAAACTAGAATCTTAAGTGGGCTAAACTAGAATCTTAAGTGGGCTTATCATAGTCCAACTAGAAATATAATTAAGTGACCCAAATCCATTTATAAAATATTTAACCCAAATCTAATTCAAGCCCAAATATTTATTATTTAATATTTGGTTCAAATCTAATTTAACCCAAATATAATATTCAATATTTAGTCCAAATCTAATTTAGTCTAAATATAATATTTAATTTAATATTTTGTCCAAATCCAATTTAGTCCAAATATTATCTTAAGCCCAAATATATTTTATTTCTTACTTGTCACTCTAACAAATAGAAAATTATTAAATTAGAAACTCTTTCCTAATTTAATCAATTGTCATTTTAAGAAACTCTTTCTTTTATGACGATCTCTCGTCATATCGATGTCATTACGTCTACTTGTTCTTTTTCCGTAAGAACCTATGACGGCATAACTTCTTGCCGAAGTGCTTCACTTAACCACACGTCTGCTCTCCTGATTTAAGCCAGGGACCTTGCCTATTGTGCATGATTCATTAGGCTTCCGAATATGTTGGCAATGTGTCAGTACGAACACATAAGACAAGATTGACCTCTAGCAAGGCGTCATGCTTACTTAATTATTCAGAATGATTCATAATCCGTAAATAACCTTTCACGAGCATGGTTACCATGTAATATGAACCTCTCATCAATGTATCTTATGTGTTCTCAAGTCTAGCAATGTGTTGCTTGATTATGATTACATGAGTCTTTCTTCGGTCATTCGGATATCTTCACTTAAATAGAAAGTGAACCAATAACTCTTTATTGATCTCTTTCAACATGGTCATGGATTTAAAGTGAATATCCACCGAAGGTGCCTTAGATACATCATCCTCTATCAAGGGATAGACGAGTCCCACTTTGGTTATACACCTATCTCTATAAGCCTCACGATATGCCCAACGATCGCCCACATGCAGCCTTTATGTAGGTCCATCAAAACGATGTCAAAGTATATTGGTCTTCTTATGAGATGACCGTGACAACCTCAGGTCCAAGGATTAGTTACACCCATCTCAAATGAGAATTCCATCAACATATAACTAAAATGGATTCTCATGGTGAGTCATGTCCAGTGACACGTTCTCCAACATTGGTCACCTATGTACTTGTCTAGGCATCCCCATGCTTATGGTGTAAGACCCCCATTGCTATCACATAGCAAAAACATAATACATACAAGTCTTACTGCAATTGTCAATGTTCATTCTTGACATTGTTACGACTTGGGATGTTTAATGATGTCTAGAAACTATGATACATCATCTCACATCTTTATAGATTAATCACAGTATACATCATATGGACTTCTATCTAGTTTCATTCGGTTATTGCAATAATAACAAGAAACTAATAGAATGACTTCTTGTGAATTTGAACAACTCGTTATTCAAATAATAAACGTGATTACAATTGTCAATGTACAACATGCTCAATCTGATTGGGTCTAACTAATAGAATGACTTCTTGTGAATTTGAACAACTCCTTATTCAAATAATAAACATGATTACAATTGTCAGTGTATAATATGCCCAATCTGATTGGATCTAGAGCACCTATACTAACACACTTGTATGTCGGATTTCTTCCATCTGTGGATTTGCCCCTATTTTTGCTTCTTTCTTTCCCCTTGCCTCGACTACTTCCTTGTTGTCTCACTCAGTTCTCTGTTACGAGTGCATGAGTCTGGTTCATGTTCATGTCCTTTATTCTAGCCTCTTCGTTAAACAGGGAATCCTTAACCATGGTCATGGTAAGTTTTCCATTTGGGGCCGAATTGTTGAGAGAGACTACTATCGTCTCCTAGTTATTAGAAAGAGAAGTGAGTAATAGAAGCGCTTGTGTTTCATCCCCAAGTGACATCTTTACAGATGATAACTGGTTTAGTAGACTCTGGAACTCACTAGTGTGCTCGACAACTGAAGTTCCACTATTCAGCTTTAGATTAACTAATTGCCTCATTAACAAGGCTTTGTTTTGAGCGGTTTTGGCCTGGTACATTTCCTCCAACTTCATCTAGAAGGCATGTGCCTCTATTTTTTATGCTACATGTTGAAATACACTATGATCAATCCATTGCTAGATTTGACCGATAGTTTTTCTGTTAAATTTCTTCCACTTTGCCGCTTTGGAAGGATCAGAGTTTACATCTTTTAATTCTAGAGGATCATACAAATCTTTACAACTAAGGAGATCTTCCATTCGAGGTTTCCATAATGTGTAGTTGGTGGAAGTGAGCTTTATCATAGCTCCTGATGATGTTGACTCCTTCATTCACAATAACTTGTTAAAAAACAAAGTTGAATCTCCCAAAACAAAGTGCACAATTGCGTCCGGAAGGGTAAAAAATGGCATATTTAACTTTTTGGGGTCAAATTCTAATTTGTAGAAAATTCAAGGGCTAAAATGTAATTTATGAAAGTTCAGGGGTTAAAATGCAATTTCAAAAAGTTATAGGGCTAAAGTGTAATTTCTGAAAGTTCAGGGGCTAAAATGTAATTTTAAAAAACTTAGAGGTCAAAGTGTAATTTCTAAAAGTTCAAAGGCTAAAATGAAATTTAAAAAGTTTAGAGGTCAAAGTATAATTTCAAAACACTTCAGGGACTAACCTGCAATTTTGCCAAAGTTGTATTCTGACGTGGCAGCCACGTGGCGGCTAACGTGGTAGACCAACTAGCATGGCTATTGGTGCAGCCGATGACGTGGCACTGATGTGGTCGTTTTCAACCTCCAAACGGTGCATGTGGCGCGTGAAGATCATGCGCAACTTTTTATGCAACGCGTGTGCGCGCGTGAGGCGTCATTTTGACCTACTAAAAGCACTAATGTGCTCGTCTTGGCACAAGGAGTCTATTAGTATGATCAAAATACCAATTGGAGGTTTTCAAAAAATTCGAGTTTGAAGAACATAGGCTCCGTTTTTCAATTTCCTTCTTCAGCACTCAAATCTGATGCTCTGATACCACTTGTTGGGTATCCAAAGATCATTCACAAATGACAGAAGAGATATAATTGAGAGAAAATCAATCTATTTCACTAGAATAGAAATACAAAAAAATACACAAAACTCTTTGTTACAAAAAAACTCTCATAAACTCTCTTACTCTCTAGATCCTCTCAAGCTGGGAGATCCTCTTGAACTAGGTTAAAATTTACAAGACATGGAGAATGCTATTTATAGAAGATGCAAAGCAAGCAAGTCTATCAAGTTAGGCATCTTGCTTAACTTTTGCCTAAGATGTCAAAGAATGTGGCTGCCAAACTTGTAAAACAATTCCTAACATGCCAAACAACATGTGGCTTGACTTCTTCACTGAATGACCACGACGAGAGAAAGAGAGAAAGAGAGAGAGAGAGAGAGAGAGAGAGAGAAGAAGAAGATGATAGATTGTAAGGTCGTTGGCGATGGACGTGTCTCATCTGGCAACAATGGGGGCCTCTGACACACAGAGTGAGAGTGAGTGAGAGGAACACCCTAAGAGTGATAGGAAGATTGAGCAAATAGGCAGCAATGTTTGAGGGTAATTTTGATTGTAATTTTGTAAATAAAAGTACTAGAAATTCTATCTGCAAACACAAAACTTTCTTTTCCCCATTTTGCCCCTCTCTTCTCCATAGCCTCTCTCTTCCCCCCCCCCCTTCATGGGCTGCAGGGGGTAGTAGCGATGACTACAGGGGACAACATTCATAGTTCTGAAAGGTGTTAGGTGCACCAAGGCGAAAAAGGTCGTGGAGTCCGAGGCGCATAAGGGGAGGCGCGCATTTTTGAAGAGAGGCGCGCCTTTTAAAAAAACAATTCAAAATATTGTAAAATTATGAATAATTATCAAATTATCAATAATAACACATACATATCATTCATGATTTATTATCTTTAAATTCTAAACTAACAACATCAAAATTGGTTCATTCATCATGTAAATTCTAAACTAAAATCATCATTAAAATTCAAATTTAAAGTCTTAAACTCAAACAAATCATATAAATAAACAAATTATATATATACTAATATATATTATATATATAAATTTTTCTTTATTTATACATATAAATATAAAATTATAAACATATGTAATATATCATATATTATTAGAATAATTATATATACTGTATATAATATTGTACATAATTATAAACAGATTTAATATATCATATATTATTAGAATTATTATATATATAATATATTTATGTAAAGAAAGTAAGGGGCAGAGGGCGGAGAAGAAAGAAGAGAGTAGAGGGCAGAGGACGATGCCGACCGATAGTGAGAGAGACGACTTGACGAGAGGGAGTGGAGGGCGGCGAAACATCAACAACAACAAGAGAGAATATTGGGTTCTTTGGAAGAGGTGACATTAAGGGCCACGAGAGCACTAATGGTGGCGACATCGACGGCGGCGATAAAGAGGCGATCGACGGCGGGAACGAGAGAGAGCCATGAGGGACCAACTTCGACGAGAGAGACATCTTCTTTCTTCCATGGTATGTTTTCCTCTCTATTGAAATCTTAAAAACCCTCTGGTTTCATAAGGCATGCGTCATGCCCCTGTTGCCTCGGCTGGTGCGAGGCTCCCAACTTGCACCTTAAGACGCCTCGCGCCTAGGCACGCCTTTGATAACTATGGCAGCATTGCAGCGGCCGCGACCAACCCCTCAGCCCAGTAACAGCGGGGGTCGACTGAGACCCCGCTACTGCTGGGTGGGGGTTCGGCCAGCCCCTGCCTGGGGGCAGCCGCCATGCTGCCACTTATGACACAGAAAATGAGAGAGAGAGAGAGAGAGAGAAAGAAAGATATGGGGGAGATAGGGAGAAAGGGGGTTCCTAGAGCCCCTGCCTATTAGCCGAAATTTTGTGGGTGCGTGCGTGTGTGTATATATATTTATATAGGTGTGTGTTTGTGTGTGTGTGTATGTATATGTGTGTGAAACGACCATGGTGGCCGAGTGTGTGATTGTGTGTGAAACGAGCATGGTGGGAGAGAGAGAGGGGGGGAGGCAGGTCGTTGTTCCACAGAGGCCCGCAGTTGCCAATCGCGTAGAGAGAGAGTGAGAGAAAGAGAGCGTTGTGGAGCGGCAAAGGGCAAAATGGGAAAAAAATATAAAAATGTGGTGTACTGAGACAAAAATGTGGTGCATTTAGAATTTCTCTAAAAGTAAGGGTAGATGTGTAATTTTAAGGAGATTGTCGCTACATTGTCACTATAGCATAATCCAGGGTTTACCAACAACTGAGAGCGAGCACGGGAGACAGAGAGAGAGAGAGATGGGGAGAGGAGGGGCAAATATTGGCGGACTATGTTTGAACTTTGAAGGGTAATTTTATACTTTATGCTTAGGGTAGAATTGTCAAATTACCATAGATTGTCAACAAAGTTAAAGGAACCAAACAATGTTAAAGGGATAATTTATTAGGCAACTTGGTTGAAATCTAATTTATCGCGAGAAATTGGGTTGTTTGAAATTTGAATGCCTACCCATTTTGTTTTCACCCCACTCCTATCTCTCTCTCTCTCTTTCTTTCTCTCGCATACGTGTCCATCAGTCCCCTCCCTTCCCCTCCTTACGCTCAACCCCCTCCCCTTCTTTCTCTCTATCTTCCCCCCTCTCGAAAAAAAAATAAACAAACTGTCGTCGTCGACCCCCCTCGCCTTCTCTCTCTCTCTCCACTCTTCTCGACAGCCGCTGTCGACACCCTTTCTTTCTCTATGTGTCTCTGCCGTCAACCCACACCTCTGCAAGTCAACGCCGAGAAACTCTCATCTCCAAATTGTCTTCTTCTTTCGTGTCTAGGTTCAGCTTTCAAACATTTGCAAGTTTGTAAAATTTTTAATTATTCAAGTTAGGGTTTCAATTGTTTTAGTATATATATTTCTAATGATATGTACACGAAGAGCAGTAAAAATGTATTGTTTAGGCTTTCTGTAATATAAGAAAAAATCAGGGCTAAATTAGGATTAGTATTTTTTTTTTTTTTTAAATATTGGGAGCAAAAGTATCATATGCCGTGATTGATTTATTCTGAAATAACTATAAATAAGTACTGTGAAAGAACGTATATTGCGTTGTTGTTTGCTGATTGAATTTATTTCTTTTACTAATGTAATAATAATGTTTAATTTTGAGATTGCTTGATATAAATAAATATCGTGTGCTGATATATGCTGATTACTCAATTCTGTAGTAAATGCATTGTAGACCTTGTCAACTTGGACACGGATAGACTAAGCAAGACAAGAACAAAGGGACAAAGTAATATTCAAAACAGCCACAAAGTACCAAAGGCTCAAATGTTGAATGATGCTCACAAATGTTGGGGGCTAAAATGCAACAATGAGCATTCAAATGACGTTGATAATGCTGGGTATTTTTAATTATGTAAAATCTTTTAGTTTGGGCAAATGATGTTGCAGGTTTTAATCTACCTGTCTCATTGAATGATGTTCACAAATGTTGTGGCTAAAATTCAACAATGAGCGTTCAAATGACGTTGACAATGCCAGGGCAGAGATTTTTTATCATTTGAAATCTTTTAATTAGTTTGGGAAAATGATGTTGTTTACCTAACTTACTCAAGTGATTTTTGGTCAACCAATGAACCGAATATTTTATTATTATTTTTTTTAAGAAATTATTAAGTTGGTTTGGTTTTTACAAGAGGTTTAGACTATTCAGTTTGAGCAATTTGATAGGGGTTGATAATTAAACCAACTGAATGTTCACCCCTAAGTATGTACAATAGTCATGGCAATATCTCATTATCTAGTTAATAATTGATTATTTTGTAAAAGAATTGTTGCAAGCATAAAATAAGCAATAGAGATAATCTTGGTTTAACCATCACAGAATGATTGATTCAGATTCTTTTATTGGTTAGGAATTTGTTACAAAAATCAAGGAACGAAGGTTGGAGTAACTTCTAGGATGCAGGGTTTGCCATCTTGGTTCTCAACAGACCTCAGGGGAGGCAAGGAGTATTCTACCTCCATGTTCTTGCTGTGAGTGTACCATAATACCTATGTTTCAAAGGGCTTCAATGAATGGAATTTTTGTGGACTAGAGCTCTAACATCATGATAATTTGGGAGTAGTTAATAATTATAAATTTAGTTGTTAATAATTGATAATTATTAATTTAAATTGTGAGTGGTTGGTAATTAATAATTATTGTATTTATGGTGGCTATCAATTATTTGTGAGTTTAAAGAAAATATTAAATTATTTGGAATTTGGAAAAGAGGCAATTAATTATTAAAAATCTTGAGGGTATTTATGGAAATAAAGAAAGATTAAAATAAAATGATTTGGGTGAATTTCTGAAAATTTGGGGTGTAAGTGGAATAAGTGGGAATTATAATTAGGGGTGTATGTGCTGAATTCGGAAGTTGTGGGGTGCTGTTGTAATTTTGGAAAGTGGGTCGAGGGTGTGTTTAAAATTAATTGGGGGAGTATATATATTGAGGGAGTAGTTGGGTCGTGTGGTTCGCGCGCGAGGGGGGCATGCGGGTAGTCACTGGTTCGAGGCTAAGCGGAAGCAGGCATGCGCGAGGAATTTTGGGCTGATTTTAGTCAACCCTTGGCTCTCGAAACGGCACCGTTTTGATTAAGGCGGTGGTGCCTTTCAGCAGCTGCCTCTGCTGCTGCCACGTGGCCTTCTTCCAACCCTTCATTTTTGCCAATTTAAAGGCCGATTTCGGCCTTTTTCAAGCCAGCAATTCCAAAGAGCTATTGAGTAAGAAGCAATGGCGCACAATGATGAAGAATGGAGGAATTTGGGGGAAAATTGAAGATTAAAATTGGTTTAATCTAAGTTAAACTTAGTCGGGTAAGTAGAGAAATGAGTATTAATAACTTCCTATGGTTGGAATTTAATTTTGGGTTCGATTTTGTTAATTTTGGGAGTTTATTCTATTTTGCAGCATGTATTAATTTGGTGGCGTTCAAGCATAAAAACGTTGAAATATGCTAAATCGAGGCAAGCTCCCTTCTACCCTTGTGAACTCTTTTCATTTTATGAACTCCACACCTTTTCTTAATTCGTTTTGATTTCGCGTATTAATTATACAAATCGCAGATTTTATTGGCATGAATTAATTTAAATTAAATATGAGACCCGCTGAGGTTTTATTTGTTGTGTGCCTATAGAGTATTTTGTACCGCCCCCATTCCTTTCGGAATGATGCTGAACCCAACTTAGGGACTAGGTTCATAGATGTGCGGGTTTGATTATGGATTTCCTAGGTGTGAGTAGGCTAGAGCTGTCCAACGGTGGGGGGGTCGGTTGTTTGGAGACGTTAGAGTAGACTATTGTACGACCTTGAAATGGACTGTCAGGTGGACACTCCTAGTCACTGACCATTGGCTGGTGCCGGACACTGCTGACTAGTTCTATCATTATATGATTTACTGCATGATTCATTATGTTGTATTACCGTTCATGGTTTGATATGCACATGGGTGCGGGATGCATGTTGGGGTATTCATTTATTGAGTATGCTTGGACACGGACATTCTAGCATGGTTAGATTGCATCTGGCATGGGCATTTGCATCGTATGTGGTTTACTATGTGGGCAAAGCATAGCCTGATGCCTGGATGTATGAGTGTCGGTGTATCATGTTGATGTTCACTACACCATTGCATTTTTATGTGCATTGCATGGTTACCGACAGTTCACAGGTCTCGGACGAGAAGACCATTCCGAGAGAGCCTACGGCTCGGCTATTCTACAGCTCGGGTGTCGGGAAGACCGACGCGAGCATTCGAATGTCGGGAGCACCAACCCGGGACTGAGTAACATCGTTTTGTAGAAGCACGATAGGGGGATCAATTCCTTTCAATTTGGGCCTATTAATCTTTTTCTTTCTTTACATTAACCTCCATTGCTAGCCCATTTGAGTTGTTCTTAGCACAATTTCTTTTCTTACATTCGTCTAACCTGTAACCATATGAAGTTTGTCCAAACCTGGTGTGTTTTTAGGAATCAGTCTATCTTGGTATTTTCATATATAAAAAAAAAAAGAAGAAAAAAATAAGAAAAAAGAAAGAAAGGAAGTTCTCTTAGCTATTTAACACAGGTGTTTCAAAATAAATGCTGAAGAAAACAGTATGTCCAATTTAATATTAGTGTCAAACAAAAAAAAAAGAGAAAAAGAAAAAAAAATCCCGACATGCCCTTTGCACATTTTACCCTTTTCTTTGACAACCCGTATTAACCTCATAGCCCCATTACAACCCGGTGTAGTCCCTCTTGATGCTATAAATCATGTGATCTCAGGATTCAAGTTCGGAGTAGGGAATTTTGTTTAAATTCAAAAGTTATTTATCTATGACATTATTCCAGTCATGAAGTTATGTTAATTCCCCTGTTCTTTCATGAAAATACGTTCTTTGTATTTGGGATGACACCGAGTTTGAACTTGTTTTGCATTTACTCTTATAACGGTGCACCCTCTTGTGTGTATACCTAAGGAATCATTTTTATTGGAGAGAAAACCCACGGTAAGGTTTAGAGTCAAAACTTCGAGGGAATAAGGTAGAATGATGATCATCCTAATTGCCGTTCCTAAGATTGTATAACCTTTGACCGAAATCTGATTTAAAATATTCGACTGTATGACAAATAGCTTGTTCTATTCTATGTATTTCGGTTTCGAATTTGAAATTTTTATATTCATGTGATTATTCTGAATAAATCTAGCCAGTATAAAGTCTAATTGCTATGGGACTAGCAATGCTTAAGTTGGGGGGTGTGACTAGCGATCAATTTTGTAAATTTTTTATTATAATTTCACCCTTATTTTGATCTTAAAATGGTTTAAATTGAATATTATTATGCATTTTGTGATTGCATGCAAGTTTAAAAATATTAATATAAAAATATATATAAAATATATAAAATATAAAAAAATATAAATATAATATATAATATTATAATATTATCAAGCCCAAGCTCAAGCCCAACACAAAGAAGGCCCAAGCCCAAGCTCAAGCCCAAGACAAAGAAGGCCCAAGCCCAAGCCCAAGCCCAACACAAAGAAGGCTCAAGCCCAACACAAGGAAGGCCCAAGCCCAATACAAAGAAAGCCCAAGTCCCACAAATTGCTGACATCATTGCTTACATCATCGGTGACATCATTGCTTACATCATGGGTTGGAGTGACATCATCGCTTACATCATTAATTAGATATTTTGTATTATTAAATTATATAATTGAATAGTTTCCATTACATTTTCTCTATAAATAGAGCACTTCTGGTGCATTTGTAAGGATTGGATTTTCTTATAATGAAAATATAGTTGTGATCTTTAGATTTCTCTCTTAAATTTTCAATTTTAGTTTCTATATAGTTTTGTTCTTAGAATTTCTCTCTTAATCTTTAACCTTTGTTTCCATATAGTTGTATTATGTTATTCATATTGTCTTTTTATTATATACCGCCTATATGGTCGGTTAAAAAAATAGTCTTTCAATTATTGTCTTTTCATTATATATCGCCTATATGGTCGGTTAAAAAATAGTCTTTTAAATACTGTCTTTTAATTCCTGTCATTTAAATTCCTGCCAATTTATTTTAAAATAAAGATGAGTAGCTAAATTCATTCTTGGGTTAAGGCAAGGACAGTGTCCAACGCCAATGATTCCCAAAGAAAGCTGCGCTTAAAATATGTAATATTAATCTCATTCACTTTGAGCAGTATGTGTATAGTGTATCTTTAAGTTTAGATTGGAGCATAAGCCTAACTTAGAATTTTCATGCCACGTATGGAGATTGCTAGATCTGGAAATGTTTTCATACCCAAGCCTAAATGATTAATCTATATCTATAAATTCTGTCTATGGAATATAGTTCAATTTATGGTAATTGCTTAACTTAGAATTTCCATGCCATGTATGGATATTGCTTAAACAAGAATTACCATTATCTTGAACTAAATTTACTAACAGAGCTGTAAAACTTAATTCAAATGAATATTACTGATCTTTTCTATCAAATTGAGAATTAATTGATTTTGGCACTGAAATTGTCTTGACTCAAGCTACTTAAATTCAGTATTAGTTTAGCTTTAATTATTGTCTTTAAATCATCTTAATTACCTCTTAAAATCAAATATTTTGTGATCTTCATTTTCATCCATAAATAATCTCCCTGTGAATCGACTCGGACTCACCAAAATATAAATTTAAAATTGTAGTACACGCACACTCGCACACTGACGAGTATAATCGCCCTACACCTGCTTTAATAAGAGGATTGACGTCGGACGAATTTGGTTATAGTTTTGATAAATAAATGTGCAGGGTAGTGTAACAGTCAGTTTTTGGCGCCGTTGCAGGGGAGATTAAATTTGGTTGAATTTTGTTGTTGTTTTATAGTTTTAAAAAAAATAAAAAAATAATAATTAAAAAATTATTTTCAAAAATATATATATAAAATATATGTTTGAAAAAAAAAACTAAAAAATATAAATTAAAAAATTAATTTTTTTTTAGAAAAAAAAATTTAGATAACTTTTAGTTACTAAATAGTGCAAGAGACTACGGTCAGGTATGATTTATTGAAATATTAATTGATTCATTAACATCATTATCTGCCGTTGAATTGTCATTTCCATATTCTCTATGTCTCAGTATTCCAGCATGTCTGTGACTTTTAATACATTTGGTCATCCTGATCCCAGTGAGGGGAAGTTTTCTTTTAACCAGAGTCAGAGGGAGAATTCTTATCTGTCGGGCTATGACCCAGATCTTTACACTGATTACCCTAGTTCCTATGACCGTTGGAATTATCCTTGGAACAATGACTCTGTGTTCTAATCTCATGAACTTTTTCCTCCACCACCTCACAAATTTGAGTTAGAACAAGGGGTTAGATCTGATGCTTATCAACCTCAGGATGAAAAATTTTTAGAGGACACCTTTCAGGAGTTTATGCAAGGTCAAATGAGTTTTAATGCACAAGTGGTCGAACATCAAGAACAAACCACTAGGGCCATAGGTGACATTTTAGAACAATTGACCGAGTTTACACAGACCTTAAGCGTGAGTGAACCTGGCGAGTTTCCAAACCAACCTAATCAAAATTCTGTAAGTCTTGGGGAGGAATCGTCATTCAATACACCCATAAGTCAAGAGTCGGTCCAATCTACACCCATCCCTAGGAATGATGAGCCAATTAAGAGACTTGATGACCCTAGGATGGTACGAGCAATCATAGAAGAAAAAATGGGCCAAAATGATGTGAGAAAAAAAGAAGCCTGGGAGGAAAAAAAGGATAAAATCCAAGAGCTTAAATGTGAAGATACCATGGGCCTAGTCAAACTTGAGCCTAAATTTATGTCTTTTAGGCTAGTCTATATTATTGGGGATCAAATTAAACCAAACATGTGTGAGGTGTTTGTGCGAATTGATGTGTCGTACTCTGATGTAATAAAACCAACACCTCCAGATGACATATTTTCAAAATATGTATGTGCATTTATGAGAAAAATTAATTTACATAATTTTGAAAATAACTTTAAAAGTGGTGTAATGAATGAGAGTTATTATATGATTAGGTGGGCAATCACTCATTTGATCCTTAATTGGAAGAAAAGAAAAAAATTCTAAAAAAAAAATTAAAAATATATAATAAAATAAAATTTGTTTTTTTAAAAAAATAAAAAAAATAAAAATATATATATACAAAAAAAAATAAAATAAAATAAAGAAAAGAGGGAGACAGACTTAACGCTAATGGCAACCACTCTTCTCGGGTAGTGCAATCACATTACCCTATAAAGAAAAAGGACACACTACCCTATAAAGAAAAAAGAAACGTCAAGTGTCAAAAAAAGAAACGCCGAAAGTTGCAAAAGGAGACGTCGAACGTTGAAAAAAGAGATGTCAGACGTAACCTTACACTTATGGCACGCCTCGAGCCAAGTGTGGTTGTTGGAATGGTGACTTCCATTGCCCTATAAGAGACCCGTATCTATATGAGGCAAGCCACACTTCTTTGAGCTCAATCTTCTCTCCTTTGTGTTGTTCTCCGATCAAGTACTCTCGTTCCTTTTGTAAGATTCATAATTTTGTTTTACTTTTCTCTTACTATAGTTGTCTTTTTAAAAAAAAAAAATGGATCTTCACCTCTCAAAAATTCGCAAGTACTATCCATCTCTCCCACAAAATGATTTGAAAAAGATTTATGCCACTAGGTGTGAAAGACTTAGGATGTTGATGTATAAAAGTATCCCTGAGGATATTCGCTGGTTGATTGAAGCAAAAGTTCGATTTCTTGGCGAAACTTCATCTAGTTTTAAGCACTTTTCAGGATTGGGAAAGAGTAGTTTTTCAAAAAAATGAAGAGCTAAAAGAGTGAATGGTTGTAACAAGTGTGCTCGATGGACTTGTAACACACGATGAAAATCTATGGGGTTTACTTCCATAAATCGAGAAGATAAAATTAGTTTCATAAAGGATGGACTGAGTAAAGAGTCTTTGGATGATATCCGATTGACTCTTGAAACGCATCCGTGTGGAATAGTGCAAAGAGAACTTCTTGCTTTATGGTCCCAGTTTAGAAGTGACCACCAACGCTATAGTCTTGAGAATCTAACTATAATTGACCCTGTTTGCCAATCTTTAAGAAAATTAGATGGAAAGCCTATCCCCACTTCATAGAAGGTGTTTAAGCCGTTTCTGGACGTAAAACCAGAGGAAGATGTGAGCCACAATCACAACTACTTGTACATATGTATGATTTTTGTTCGTATTTATTTCTTGTTGAATTGTTCTATAGCTACTTTTGATCGTCAAACCTCTTTCCAGGGCATACAAAAGGAACAAACATGGAAGACCAGTTAGTTCGTCGAATTAAAACCATATGTGTACTTTGTGGCTCTCAACTTGGGAGTGATATTTGTTACTCATTTGCAGCAAGCGAACTAGACCAAAAATTAGGAGAGAAAAAGATTAATTTGGTATATGGAGGGGGAAGTCGTGGATTGAATAGTTATGTATCACAAGCTGCACATTTTGAAAAATCATATGTGGTAGGTGTAATGCCAATCCCTTTGTCTGAACCACGTATTTCTGGGATTACACGTGGTCAACTTATAGAAACGACTTCTATGTCTGAGCGCATGGCTTGTAAGATTTATCAATCAGACGCTTTCATCGCTTTACCAGGAGGTTTTGGTACACTTGAAGAAATCTTCTGTATAATCTCTTGGGCTAAGAGCAATCTGCATACCAAACCCATTGGACTTTTAAATGTTAACCATTTTTTCGATGGGTTGCTCTCTTTTATTGATCAGGCTGTGGACCAAAAGTTCATTTCTCCTTCAGCAAGAAAGATTCTTATTTCTGCATCCACCATTGAGGAGCTGCTAGAGAAATTACATGCTTATATTCCACAGGACAATCCTTATGAGCCTCGGATAGATTGGTCTAAGGCAATCAGAAACAAGCGGCAAAAAGGTTCGATTAATTTAGAATTATCCCTGTAAGGCAAGTCTATGATAAGATGGCTGAGTAAGGAGTACTTTTTGTACTCTTGAGACGCATCTCCTATGACTTGTACAAAATTTCTTTTCTTTTGTTTTAAAAAAAAAAAAACTATGGAATATTGTTAGGCAAGTCTATGATAAGATGGCTGAGTAAGGAGTACTTTTCTGTACTCTTGAGATGCATTTCTTTATTTTGACTTGAATGAATTTAGTTTATGTTTTGTTTAAAAAAATTATGGAATGTTGTTAGGCAAGTCTATGATAAGATGGCTGAGTAAGGAGTACTTTTTGTACTCTTGAGACGCATTTCTTTATTATATGACTTGCATGAATTTTTCTTATTTTGGTGTGAAAAAAAATAAAAAAATAAAAAATATATATGGTATTTTCACTTTTTTGTTAAAGATTTAGCAGTTCACAGTAAACTTACAGACTTATGGAGTTACAGGTATTCCTAACAACCCTATTTTATTACTGCAATTCGAGTTGGGGGGAGTAAGGTATATTTATGAATTATCTGGTCTATGTTTAACTGTGAATTTGCAATTGCATGCTTGTAGTTTTGTGTGAATTAAAAATTAAAAAAAAATGTGTGTGTGCTTTAAATAATGCTATCCTTAAAGCTTTGGAATTATACACTAATAGCCAGTTGAATTTGCAATATGAATCATGAATGTATTAATTTCTTATTTGAAAACGTATACGTATGGAATTAGAATAGGTGATTTGCATGCATCGGGTGTTTAATAATTAGAAATTGGTTTATCGGTCATAAAGTCAAAAGCAATGGTAATTAGCTGATTAGCATACTGCATGATCCCTCAACAAAAGTAGAGACTATTACCCGAGTGAGTGTTTGAGCCTAATAATCGTTAATTCTGAGTGAAATAACACTTACTCTAAATGCGCTTTATTGTTTATCTCATATTTTCAATAGCTTCAAAACATCAATTTGCTTTGAATGTCTAGTATGATAATGGATGAATTTGGCTAGTTTCAAACTCTGAATTAGTTGACTGAGTAACATCGTTTTGTAGAAGCACGATGGGGGATCAATTCCTTTCAATTTGGGCCTATTAATCTTTTTCTTTCTTTACATTAACCTCCATTGCTAGCCCATTTGAGTTGTTCTTAGCACAATTTCTTTTCTTACATTCGTCTAACCTGTAACCATGTGAAGTTTGTCCAAACCTGGTGTGTTTTTAGGAATCAGTCTATCTTGGTATTTTCATATATAAAAAAAAAAGAAAAAAAAAGAAAAAAAAGAAGAAAAAAGAAAGAAAGGAAGTTCTCTTAGCTATTTAACACAGGTGTTTCAAAATAAATGCTGAAGAAAACAGTATGTCCAGTTTAATATTAGTGTCAAACAAAAAAAAAAAAAGAGAGAGAGAAAAAAAAAATCCCAACACGCCCTTTGCACATTTTACCCTTTTCTTTGACAACCCGTATTAACCTCATAGCCCCATTACAACCCTGTGTAGTCCCTCTTGATGCTATAAATCATGTGATCTCAGGATTCAAGTTCGGAGTAGGGAATTCTGTTTAAATTCAAAAGTTATTTATCTATGGGATTATTCCAGTCATGAAGCTATGTTAATTCCCCTGTTCTTTCATGAAAATACGTTCTTTGTATTTGGGATGACACCGAGTTTGAACTTGTTTTGCATTTACTCTTATAACGGTGCACCCTCTTGTGTGTATACCTAAGGAATCGTTTTTATTGGAGGGAAAACCCACGATAAGGTTTAAAGTCAAAACTTCGAGGGAATAAGGTAGAATGATGATCATCCTAATTGCCGTTCCTAAGATTGTATAACCTTTGACCGAAATCTGATTTAGAATATTCGACTATATGACAGATAGCTTGTTCTATTCTATGTATTTCGGTTTCGAATTTGAAATTTTTATATTCGTGTGATTATTATGAATAAATCTGGCCAGTATAAAGTCTAATTGCTATGGGACTAGCAATGTTTAAGTTGGGGGGTGTGACTAGCGATCAATTTTGTAAATTTTTTATTATAATTTCACCCTTATTTTGATCTTAAAATGGTTTAAATTGAATATTATTATGCATTTTGTGATTGCATGCAAGTTTAAAAATATTAATATAAAATATATATAAAATATATAAAATATAAAAATATATAAATATAATATATAATATTATAATATTATCAAGCCCAAGCTCAAGCCCAACACAAAGAAGGCCCAAGCCCAAGCTCAAGCCCAAGACAAAGAAGGCCCAAGCCCAAGCTCAAGCCCAACACAAAGAAGGCTCAAGCCCAAGCCCAAGCTCAAACCCAACACAAAGAAGGCCCAAGCCCAACACAAAGAAAGCCCAAGTCCCACAAATTGCTGACATCATTGCTTACATCATGGGTGACATCATTGCTTACATCATGGGTTGGAGTGACATCATCGCTTACATCATTAATTAGATATTTTTTATTATTAAATTATATAATTGAATAGTTTCCATTACATTTTCTCTATAAATAGAGCACTTAGGGTGTATTTGTAAGGATTGGATTTTCTTATAATGAAAGTATAGTTGTGATCTTTAGATTTCTCTCTTAAATTTTCAATTTTAGTTTCTATATAGTTTTGTTCTTAGAATTTCTCTATTAAATCTTTAACCTTTGTTTCCATATAGTTGTATTATGTTATTCATATTGTCTTTTTATTATATACCGCCTATATGGTCGGTTAAAAAAATAGTCTTTCAATTATTGTCTTTTCATTATATATCGCCTATATGGTCGGTTAAAAAATAATCTTTCAATTATTGTCTTTTCATTATATACCGCCTATATGGTCGGTTAAAAAATAGTCTTTCAATTATTGTCTTTTCATTATATACCTCCTATATAGTCGGTTAAAAAATAGTCTTTTAAATACTGTCTTTTAATTCCTGTCATTTAAATTCCTGCCAATTTGTTTTAAAATCAAGATGAGTAGCTAAATCCATTCTTGAGTTAAGGCAAGGACAGTGTCCAACGCCAATGATTCCCAAAGAAAACTGCGCTTAAAATATGTAATATTAATCTGATTCACTTTGAGCAGTGTGTGTATAGTGTATCTTTAAGTTTGGATTGGAGCATAAGCCTAACTTAGAATTTTCATGCCACGTATGGAGATTGTTAGATCTGAAAATATTTTCATACCCAAGCCTAAATGATTAATCTATATCTATAAATTCTGTCTATGGAATATAGTTCAATTTATGGTAATTGCTTAACTTAGAATTTCCATGCCATGTATGAATATTGCTTAAACAAGAATTACCATTATCTTGAACTAAATTTACTAACAGAGCTGTAAAACTTAATTCAGATGAATATTGCTGATCTTTTCTATCAAATTGGGAATTAATTGGTTTTGGCACTGAAATTGTCTTAACCCAAGCTACTTAAATTCAGTATTAGTTTAGCTTTAATTATTGTCTTTAGATCATCTTAATTACCTCTTAAAATCAAATATTTTGTGATCTTCATTTTCATCCATAAATAATCTCCCTGTGAATCGACTCAGACTCACCGAAATATAAATTTAAAATTGTAGTACACGCACACTCGCACACTGGCGAGTATAATCGCCCTACACCTGCTTTAATAAGAGGATTGACGTCGGACGAATTTGGTTATAGTTTTGATAAATAAATGTGCAGGGTAGTGTAGCAGTCACTTGACGAGTTGTTTCAAGAGACGATCCACGAGACCTTTTGGGGATTTTCAGAGACAAGCCCTGCTCGCCCATGAGCACATGAATGACGTGTGGAGGCGGCTGACTGAAGTAATGATGAATGATGTGAGTCTTTGTTCCCATTATGATACTTTTGTCGTGGCTGTGAGGCAACAAACTGTCATTTGGAAGCCCTACCAGGGGCTGGTACAAGACGTGCCCAGGATCGGAGCACTACCTGGCACCTAATCAGTCCAAGCCATCATGAGGGGACCGTCACAACCACCAGAGGGACCTGTTGAATCCAGCTCCAGTATTGCTAACAATGAGAACTTAGCTTACCTGGTAGATGAAGCTACCTCGATTGCCTGGGATGATGAGGAGAGTTCTAGGTAGTATGATTATTAGAGGGCTGTAATGTAAATGTATAGTTGTAACTTATGAGTTATGTAAGGATGGGAATTGTGCGAGAAACATCATGTACAATGTTTGAAGGTGGTATGTAATGAGATGTATTTAGTAAACTTATGAGCCTTGAGATCCTTAGGAATCAAGTAGTTATTTCTATTAGCAAGGATTATCCTAATGACCTGATGTGATGAATAGTATGAACCTCAAAAGTCACAGGTTTAGCCTGCTATGGACATTTGATTATGGACTGTTTTTGCTAAGACCGAGTAGACCGGACACCTAACTTATGGTGGACTTGTTGGGTCCCTAACCATTGTCTATTGGTGATGCGGATTAGGGATAGGACGCACCTCGTCTAAGGGAAGTGATTAAGGGAACTTTTAAGGCTACATTTAGGGCGCACGTTGTTCATGATAAGGGCGTGTATAGCTGGATTCCTCTCCCAGTTGTGAATGAATGTGGGATACTCTTGACTTTCTTGAAGATTTACTAGGGACGTTGCCTTAGTAAGGGATTGACCTTGCAATTGAATCGGACAACCTTGAGGCATAAATGTCCTTCCTTCGAGTAGATGATTTGTCGGGCTAACTCCGAGGTGTTTTCTAATGATTGCTTGTCGTACTCATACGGCCGCTATAAGTTTATGGCCATGCCATTTGGGCTGACCGACGTTTTCGCAATATTTATGGATTGATCGAGACCGATGACAGAGATAGAGGTCTGGAGCTCCCTTGGTCTCGCCAGGCGTTGCTGACACCCTACAAAAGGATTGTGTCGATTTCATGAGAGATGAGGTCATGATAGAATGTGAGCTGGAGGTCCATGATTGGATTTTGCCAGGAGTGGCATGGAGAGGTCCTACATGGTGGGGATATGCTATAGGAGTCCGATGGTAAATGGTGGATACGTAGATACCGAGATGTGTACATGGGATATTGAGACGGAAAACTGAAGGTTAGGTAATGCGATAGCTTGTGTGTAGTTGATAGTTAAACTATCTGTACATATTCGGATGAGGGATACGTAATGTGATGGGGTGTGAAGGTGAATTGAGGTTCTTGCATTCCTTGGAGATTTGGCATCACTACCTAGATAGGGTGTAGGTGTTTAGTTCTCACAGGTGGAGCGGAGTACAGGTGACGCCGCGGTTGGCGTGACGAAAGACTAAGGCTGTGAGGTTCTATAATAAAAAGGGTAAAACAAAGGTGGAAGTAAACGTTTTGGGCCGCCGTGGAGCATCCATGATAAAGTGAATTAGAAATAAGAAAACCCCGCTAAGATGTCATTGCGGGAGATACCTAGGGGTATGGCCATGATCGAAGTTAGTTGTATGTTTAAGTAACTGTTGGGTTACAGAAAAGGGGGTAACCTAGTGTAACATTAAGTACGTCATAATGAAAACTAGGACCCTATAGATTTTGCTGCAAGGATAGTGGTTGCTATGAGTATGCTTGGTACTAATTGCGGACCACTCACCCTAGGGTCAGTTGTTGACTGATTGAGGGAATGAGACTCTTTTGAGTGCTGGTCAAGTGGTACATCGACGGAAACATGAGATGGCCTGTTATGCCAGTCAGACGAATGCTTAACCCATATCTTCAAGTTACTTCTCCCCAAAAGCGAGACCTATGAGATACCTTAGGGATTAAAACAATTACTGATATGGTGAGGTGCTTTCAGTCGAGCGGGCTGCAAAGCGGATAACACTGATTCTAAAGATCGTGTTCCAGCTAACTTATAGAGTCTTTGAGGAGGTCAGGGTTAGTATTTAGTAATCAAGATGAGGTATGGCCAATTATCTATTTAGAGTTAGGATTAGCAATAGGACAAGACTGAGGGTTGGTGGTAACCGAATAAGTTATAGTAGGAACCCACAATTGGGTATGGCAATTCCTTTAGGGGCAAGATCTGGTGACATTTTAAATCTCGAGATATATTGAGTATGGAACTTTTATTCCTTGATAGTGCTGATTAAATGACTACCCATATTTATTGATGGGACCCCAAGCATCCTTGGCAAATTGTGTGAGAAAGTACTGTCGAGAAAATGTTATGTACCTGGTTAAGAATCAGTTGGGAAAAGTCAAACTAAAAGATATTGTTGTTAAATTCTTGATTCAGTATGTAATATCATTTCCATGTTCCTATGCCTCGCAAGTACGTGGTAGGTTCCGGTCACATTACCGAGTATTAGCCTCTCGTCATGTAAGAGGATGGCTCCACTCCTGTCACTACTGGTTGTATTTCAAGTTAGCTGCATTTGCATTGAGTTTTGTGCTACGAATAAGTTTATTATTAGGATTGAATACCTCTGCATTTTGAGTTTTCCTTTAGGTTGATATGTGGTCGAGATAGTACCAAACAAAAGTGAGATGAGAACGCGAGATAGTTTTGGGGCACGGTTGGATTATGATATTATAATAGGAGAACCTAGTTGTTGTATGTAATATGATTGATGATGTTCCTTAAGCTAGTTAAGGTATAACGCGGTCCAATAAAGGTGATGAATTAGGGATATGTGCTAGTGTATTAAGTTAAGTAGGATATGTAGTAGGCTTGGACTTGTGGGAATACTAGAAAATAATGATATGGAATGTTTTGGAGAGTGTGGGATGTGGTCATGGGAATTACGAATTCATTTTGTTGAAATAGAGTTAAATGCAAGTTTAATGAATCTAATTCTTTGAAATAGGTGTGTCTCCCTGATTGGCTTGAGCTAACCAACGAGAATTTTGAGGATGAAATTTCATTAAAGGGGGAAGACTGTAACATCCCTATAATTTGGGAGCAGTTAATATTTACACTTTTATACTGTGTTAGGTGTCTTATGGCTTGTGTGTGCTTGAGAGTTGGTGTTCTGGGGAAAGTTTACTGGATATGTTCAACCTTCAGCCTTTCTTTCTTTATGATTGCTGAGTCTCTTGACTGACTTTGCTTTCCATCATTCTAGGTAGTGGCAGCGTGGGTCAAGAGCAAGGGAGATAGCATCTAGCAGCAGAGTCGGTATGGTGTATAGGCAGTTCTGTTAGTCCCCTTCATTTCCCCGTCAGCCCTAGTTGACTCTGATGTTTGAGTAGGTTCTACTCTATTATTTTTTACTGTGCCAGGTCATTTCTCGTGTCTCATGTATGTCGGCATAGGAGTCTGTATGCATTTGTTTATCATGTGACTGTTGTGCTAGTAGAGTACCCGTAGTGCATGCATGTGTATAGTTTAGTTTTCGCTGTTTTAATTCCTATGTATGCATGCCAGGGTAGTTCTTGTTTTGTGTTTCATTCTTTCTCCTTCCGTAGGCGCTCCATTCGAGTAGTCCGGGTGGTTGGGATATCCGGGTAGGGGTGTTTACAACAACCTTAGCATTGAGTGTACCATACAGAACAAGACCTCAAAAGCCCTAAAAATACTTGGCTAGAATCCGTTGATGCACCTTCAATGATCTAAACTGTAATTACAAGCCAAACTTGGACCCAAACAATTGGCAAGCTAGAAGAAAAAGTTTCTCAAGTATATTATAATTGAGATAACATCTCAATCAAACCTAATCAAGCAAGTCGCAACTCAAATCTTCTATAATTAACAGGACGTTTTATCCCTTTTAAAAACATCTATTCTAACTTAAATACCAAACATCTCTTAACTAAAATTTTTAAACCAGTACTTACATATGTTCGATCTTTGGCCAGCAGGTATGGGTTTCTTCCAGAGGCCAATGGAGAGGACCCAACGTCAGAGAGGAGATGCTAGCAATCAGAGCCAGATGCTACTCCGGCAGTGATAGCTTTCGCTGAAGACCACCTAACAGCAAAAGAAACACACACACACACACACAGAAAGATAGAGAGAAAGAGGGTCTCCAGGTGGTGGAGGACAGGACATGACGTTAGAGAGGGGACACCGGCAACGAGACCTTGCCCTTCGTATGTGTGACAAAGCCAGAGATCTTGACCGCCTCTCCCTCTCGAACCACTTCTCCAATGACAATGGGTTTCGTTGAAGACCCACCTGACAACACACACACACATAGAGAGAGAGAGAGAGAAGAGAGACGATGAGGTATTGTCACCAGCTCGATCGAGAGCGTCTGAGAGCAGGGGATTGCAGGCTGGAATGGGGCCTGGTTGTGACGGTGAGACATTTTTCAGCGACCGGCGATAAAGGCATTTCTGGCAGCCAAGAGTGTCAGAGAGAGAGAGAGAAAGAGTGCGAGAGGGGGAGAGGCGAATATTGGAAGACAAAAATTGATGGGCAATATTGTACTTTACATTGAGGGTAGAATTGTCAAATTGCTCGGATTGTCACCAAAGTTGTCAACAAAATTAGCTGTGGAGCGTTATCTGAACTTCTCATTGACTTCTCGTGACAGCTATTTAATTCAGGAAAATGTTAGACGGTCAATCTCGGTGATAATTGGGAAATTCTATACGTAGCCCAGTAATTGCTCGTTGTAGCCCGGGTAAATAAAAAAATTAAAAAATCTAAATGAAAAGACAATTTTACCCAGCCACCCACCATCACCAACTTCTGCCGGCAACCACCATCAATGCCAACTCCCACTGGGAGTAATGCTATCGCCGATGACCATCGATCTGAACACACACACATATATGTATATATATACACAAACACACATACACACACACACATGCACATATATACGCACACATGCACAGACCCACCTCTCTCTCTTTCTCTCTCTACGCGACGAACCAGGGGGGCGCTTTAACACCCCATTTTTTTTCTTATCGAGCGTGTCACTATGCTGGGTCCCAATATAAATGCATAAATTTCCCTTTTCACAGTACTTATCTAAAACCTTGAGTATTGAGTTTCCAAACAAAACCCCCCAGCATATTATTTACAACTGCGAAAGCGATAATCAAAACCTGATATGGTACACAACTGAATTCACTTTAATTATATCATAAAAATCCATACCATAGTACATCTTCAAATACCTCAATACATGGAGACTCGTCATCAAGAGATAGCAATTAAATACCTCAATTATACATTGGGTCATACTTACATTTAACAAGACTAACCCTCAACGGAACATAGCTAAACATGCTACATACAACAGGAGATAAACTTAATCTTCAGTTATCTTCTTTCTCTTAGAGTTGCTTATCGAACCTGGAACGTTTGAATATTCCAGGGACATAGTCCAATTAGAAGATGAACCTTCTAGTGAGAAACTCCAAAAAAAATTATATAAATGCAAGAACAGGTATAAAATGTATAAGAAAATAACGAGGACTACTCTGAAGTGCCTTGAGAACATGTTAGCCTCCTTCAACGTGAGCTTTCTCAAAGGCGCACGCATAACACCTCTCAAGAGGTCCTTAATCATGTCACCTCAGCCTGACCTCATAGAACTCATTCAAACACCACATTCATTGTCCCTTGACTCACGGTCTTCTCCACGAGAGCTTTCTTGATGGCACATGCACAATGCCTCTCAGGGGATATCCCGACTTTTGCCCTCGAACAACAATGATAGGTACAACAGTATGGCCACACAAATTTCATAAATGCAATAGTTGAAAACCAACGGCATATATTTTTAGAAAAATACATTTCATATATGCAACATGATTTCTTGTAAGAGAACAATATAATTTAGCGTACAAAAACGTTAATGCAATAGTAGTCTCACATAAGAGAACAAAAATAGGATTTGGAGTATAGGAGTCTTACCTTGACTTAATTTCAGGATTCCTCAAAATTTGTGCAAATCCTTAAGTCTTCTGACCAAACCACCTCCTCACACGCCCTCACACGTTGAGCAAGTGCTTCTTCTTCTCTATAAACAAAAGCCTTCAATCCACTAAGCTCGAAGCATTCTCGTATAGCACGAATTTATCACAACTTAGAATGAGGAAATCCTTGGCCATGAGCACCTTATTTATAGGCTTGGAAACTTGGCCACCAAGTAAGTCACAATCATTTCAAATCTTCTAAAATATTCTTTAATCATTCCAAATCTTCTAAGATATTCTCTAATCATTCCGAATCTTCTTAGATTTTCTGCAATCATTCTTATCCGAATCAAATCTTATCCAAATCAAATTACATCCAATCAAATCTCATCAAATATTATCCAAATCAAATCGCATCCAATCAAATCTCATCAAATCTTATCAAATAAGTCATCACGACCGTTCATCTTATCTTTAAAATCATCATGAGACTTTATCCTTAATCTCCTAGATGCCCCTGGGAAAAAGGTTTCAAGAATTACACTTTGGCCTAAATTTTTTAGATAATTGCACTTAGACCCTTTTCAACTTGGTCCCTAGGCTAATTTTTAATTGTATTTTAATCCCCAAAGAAAGGACTAATTACGCTAATACCCCTGATATTTAGGGAAATTACACTTTTATCCGAATCTCAAAAATTATGATTTTTCCCCTGGCTCAAAAACTGAACTTCTCCCTCAAGACCTTCATAACCCTTTGAAATGTCCTGTTTCCTCAAGTATTTATGTCTCAGGGTACTCTTTTCCATTGATTCGATAATTTATTTTACCATGAAGCCACTTTTCGGTATTTTAAACTCACCTAAAATACGTGACAATCTCACAAAAATATGGGGTATTACAGGCATGGCCTCCATAAAGGACAATGGTTGGGGGAGTGGTGGGAACCACGGGTTTCTAGAACGCAAGGGTTTGTGGAACCCAAGTTCCTAGAACATTGAGAGTTGGGAACCCGAGTCCCCTGAGCCTCCTCCTCTGGTTGTTGGCAACCTCGCCGCCACCCCCCGCGTCGGTTCCTCGACCCCGTGATGGTTGCATGGCCAAGGAAGCCCCGTCGTTGCCATTGATGCCGACCACCTCCCTCGCTGGCCACATCTCTCCTTTTCTCTTCTCTCTTCTCTCTTTATAACACACACACACCCGTGTGTCTTGTGTGTGTGTGTGTGTGTATATATATATGTGTGTGTGTGTGTGTTGTGTGTGTATATATATATATGTTTGGGTGTGTGTGTCTCTGTGTGTGTGTATATATATGTATATACATGGGGGTGTGTGTGTGGCCAACGGGGGAGGCGGCCACCATCAACGGCAACGACGGGGCTGCCTTGGCTATGCGACCATCAAGGAGTCGAGGAATTGGCACGAGGGGGAGGTGACGAGGCTGCCAACAACCGAGGAAGGGGGTTCGGGGAACCCGAGTTCCCTAACTCTCAATGTTCTAGGAACTTGGGATCCATGGGTTTTGGGAACCTAGGTATAAGGAACCTGTGGTTCTCGAACCCATGACTCGTGGCCGCCACTCCCCCCAACCATTGCCGTTGATGGCAGCCGCACCCTCCTGGTTCGTCGCACAAAGAGAGAGAGAGAAAGAGAGAGAGAGAGAGAGATGGGTTTATGCATGTGTGTGTATATATGTGTGTGTGTGTATACATATGTGTGTGTGTGTGTGTGTTCGGATCGATGGTTGCTAGCGATAGCGTTGCTATTGGTGGGAGTTGGTGTTGATGGCGGCCGCTGACAAAAGTTGGCAATGGTGGGTGGCTGGGTAAAATTGTCTTTTCATTTAAATTTTTTAATTTTTTTATTTACCCAGGCTGCAAGGAGCAATTACTGTGCTACGTATAGAATTTCTCATGACAATTTGGTTGACAATCCACTCCAAATAACAAATCTACCCTTGATGTCAAATTACTCATATACCTTTCACATACAAACCCACATTCTCTTCACTTTTCCATATGAAAAATATTCCCGCCTCCCCACCCTATCTCTCTCGCTCTCCAGTAGGGGTGTGCATTCGGTTATAACCGAACCGAACTGCCCCATTGAAAGTAACCGAATCGAACCAAACCGACTTGATACACTAACTAAAATAATCGAAATTGAAATAACCGATTTAAACTTTGAACTAACCGAATCGAGAACCGAACCGAAAAAATAGCCCAAAAATCGAACCGAATTAACCGATTTGACCTTTAAACTAACCGAACCAAAAATTAAACCGAAAAACAGCCTAAAGATTTAACCGAATACATCTTGATTCAATTCCTTGACATCCTGATATATTAATTTAATTTACCTCCAAGTCAATTCCAAATACATCTTGATTTCTAACCCCCTATCATCAGCTGCAAACACTAAAAACTAACAAAATAGAAAATGGGATGATTTTTTATTTTGACTCATGACAATTACAGTGGATTATTGAGTTCCTACTACACTAAGAAACCAAATTCAAATTCCTTTTCCATAGAGCATATGCTAAGGAAAACTTAATTGCTCAAAGTTAAACAAAACAGCAGCAGCAAATCAAACAGCAAATCATGGAAGAAAGCCAATAGAAACATTGAAGGTAGAATAGGTTAAACAAACAGCAAATCACAAAACACTGAAACAGAACCAAATCACAAAACACAAAACAATAACAAGTAAACAACGAACCAAATCACAAAACAGAAACAAGTTAAACAACGAATTAGCAAAGCGCATTGAAAGATTAAACAAATAGCAAGGGAAACCAACCAGATCGAACATGACAATCAAAACCACACGACGATTAAGTTGCTGAAATTGTATTACCTTCTCAAATCGATGATGGTGATACCCGCAAGATTGTTAATGGTGAAGTGAGGAGGGTGAAATGGCTTGGGGTTTGTTGTCGTGTTCGACAGGGTGAGGGGTAGGCTGGGTCTCGGACTATCAGGTGCAGGGGGTGTTGGGTGGGGGAGAAGTCGTCGTCGACGGTGAAGGCGCTTGGGTCTGAAGGCGACGACGAGGTTAGGGTTAGCCATCGATGACCTGGGGCTAGGGTCGATGCTTCGACCACGAGTGGAGGGGGGCTGGGTCTCGGGTTATCGGGTGCAGTGCAGGAGGGTTGGGTGAGGGAGAAGCCGACGAGTCGAAGACGAGATGAAGGTTAACGATGGGTTGGGGGGTGAATCGAGTGAGGTAGTCTCTCGGGTGTGCTACGCCTGCGCAAGAACGAAGAAGAAAGGCAATGGATAGAAGTCACAGTCACAGAACATGAACTTGGTTGGAGGTAGTGCCGCTACCTGAGTCGGTCGGTTCGGTTTTGTGGGAATTTTTGCTTAAATACCCGAACCGAACCGATTAACCGAAATCTTTATAAAATATTAACCAAACCCGAACCGCTCACATTGGCTAACCAAACCGAACCGAACCGACTGAACCGATCGGTTTGGTTCGGTTTAATCGGTTTAACCGAATTTATGCTCAGATTGCAGAGAATGTGGGTTTGTATGTGAAAGAAATAGTCACTTAATCGGTTTAATCCGTATGCGTGTAAACCCATATTTTGGGTATGCGTGTAGCCGAGAAAGGAAAAGAAATACTCAAGCTAGCACCTCTTTGAAGCCTTAACTAACTATTAGGCTGGGCTGTAAAGCTAGGATGACAGCATCCTCAGATGCTTTAGAAAAATGGAAAATAATGATGGTCCATCTAGAGCATAACCATAAAACTAATCCATCAAAATCTAGGTTATATCAATGCAACAGACAAAAATGCATCGATATGAGAACCTAGAAGTGAATGATATAGTTGGGATCCCATTACACAAAAGTTATAATTTAGCTGTTGTTAATGCTGGTGGATATGACAACCTGACTTTTGTGGAAAAAGACTGTAGGAATTACATTGACCAAGTGAGAAGGTTAAGGCTTGGGGAAGGCGATGTTGCAGCTATTCAAGCTTACTTTTCAAAAATGCAATCCTCTTATCTGGGTTTTTACTTTAGTGTTGATTTGAATGAGGAGTGTCGGCTAAGGAATGTCTTTTGGGTTGATGGTAGGTGTAGAAAATCATATAAGGAATTCGGTGATGTTGCGACATTTGACACTACATATTTGACCAATAGGTACGACATGTCGTTTGCTCCATTCGTTGGTCTGAATCACCACGGGCAATCAATATTGCTTGGATGTGGTATAATCTCCAACGAGGGTACCAAGACTTTCTTGTGGCTGTTTAGTACACGACTTTAGTGCAGGGAAGGTTGGGCCCCTGTAGGAATAATCACTAATCAATATAAGGCCATGCAAAATGCTATTGAGATGGTCTTCCCTAACACGAAGCATAGATGGTGTTTGTGGCACATATTAAAGAAATTACTTAAAAAATTTGGGGCCCATAGTTGTAAGGCTTATATTCTTTCAACTATACATGATGATGTGTATGATTCACAAAGTCCTGGAGAATTTGAGCATGCTTGAAATCTATGATTGAGAAATATGCACTTCACGACTACGACTAGTTGTCTAGACTTTATAGAGAAAGAGACCGTTGGGTCTTATGATTCTTGAAAACTAGTTTTTAGGCAAAGATGTCAACTACACAGCGAAGTGAGGATATCAATGCATTCTTTGATGGATATGTACATTAGAAAACCTCATTGAAGTAGTTCGTTGAACAATATGAGCGGGCAATGAGGTTTAAGGTTGAAAAAGAGTTTCAAGCTGATGCTAAGTCATTTTCTTAAATGGTCCCATGTGTACCAAAGTATCCCATGGAGAAACAATTTCAAGAAGTGTACACAATTGTAAAATTCAAGGAGTTTCAGCAAGAATTCATTGGGAAAATGTATTGCACGATTATGTCCACTGGAGAGGGACCATTGGGTATGAGCTATCAGGTTCAAGAAGATATCATACTTGACGAAAAAGTCATTGGAAAAAACATTTAGTCCTTTTTGAGAAAGATAAATTTGATATTGTTTGCAGCTGCCACATGTTCGAGTTTAGAGGAATAATTTTCCGACATGCTATAACAATATTGATCCAAAATGGTGTCAGATCAATTCCTACCAGGTATATCCTATGATGATGGAGGAGAGATCTCAATAGATCCTACATGAGGGTAAGATCAACTACAATGGATGGATTTGTATGCCTAGCCAGTTAAGATATGAGAAACTATGCAGTGACTTTTCCAAGTTAGTAGATTTGATATCAGACGACGAAGAACAATTCTGGGCAACTAAAGAGTGGATCTAATATCAAATGCCTGCATTGAGCATATCCAATGTGAAGTTGAGTTGTGGTGGTGGTGATATACATGTGTTGCAAGAACAAATCCCTGATTGTGGAGAAGCAACAACAGCTTCATACGGGAAAATATTTGATCCAAGATGCTCACAAATAAAATGAGCCCCTAAGAAGTTTTGGAAGAAAGGCCCATTGGAAACAAGTACCAAAAAAGTGAAAGTATTTTTTTTTTTTTTAGCTTACCTTAAATATGATTATAATGGGCTACTACTTTCATTTGATGTCTAGGTGGGATCCTCAAAATCAAAGGCAGTCAAGGCCTTGAGTCAAAATATTGTTCAAGAAGCTCAACCATTCAATCAAATGGTGTCACAAGATGCACAGTATCAGGAATATACACCAAGCTCCTACTCACATCAATTGATGGTAAGTATAATATAATCAATTGATGGTAAATTTGTTGTAACTATTGTTAAATTTTGCACAATCTCAGTTGCAGGCTACTCACCATCAAAATATGAATGTTTATGGAGTGCCAATGGTGCCTACCTTTGGAATGGCTTAGTTCTTTACCCCAATGTACCCGCACCACCAACAACACGAGGACTACCCACTAGATTCTTAAAGCATTGTTTTTGTTTGTTTTGAGAAGCATTGTTTATGTTTGTAATATTTTGTGGCAGTATCATTTAGCATTGAATAGTTTGTGTCAATTTTGCTTGTATTGAAGCATTGAATGTTGTGTCAAAAAAAATGTCAATTATGCTTGTAAACGATTTATATTGTTTGCTCACAGAGTGCCTATGGGCCATTGAATGTTGTTTGTGTCAATTTTGCTTGTAAATCTCCTACAATTTCTCTGTATGACATGTTATTAAGTCCACCCAAATAAGTCCTCCCGGCAAACTTTTAACATTTATTAAGTCTGCCAACCAGACTTTATATTATTAAGTGCCTAAGTAATAATCCCACTCGGCGGACTCTAATGTATATGAAGTCTGCCCGACAGAATTGAAACATTATTAAGTCTGCCTGGCAGACTTTAATATTAAGTGTGCTTAACTTTTTTATTAAATTCTTACTTCAAAAAAATATAATAAACATTTTTATTTAGTCCATCGCTGACTTTAATATCTACTAAGTCCATCGGGTGGACTTTAATATATATTAAGTCAGTCAAGCGGACTTTAATATATATTAAGTCTGCCTGGCGGACTTTAAACATTATTAAGTCCGCCTGGCAGATTTTAATATTAAGTGTGCTTAACTTTTTTATTAAATCCTTACTTAAAAAAAAAATTAATTAAGTCTGCCAAGCGGACTTTAATGTGTATTAAGTTTGCCAACCAGACTTCATATTATTAAGTGCCCAAGTAATAATCCCTCATGACGGACTCTAATGTATATGAAGTCCACCTGACAAACTTTAAACATTATTAAGTTCGCCTGGCAGACTTTAATATTAAGTGTGCTTAACTTTTTTTATTAAATTCTTACTTCAAAAAAAACAAAAAAACACATTTTTATTAAGTCCACCTGGCGGACTTTAATGTGTATTAAGTCCGCCCAGGGGACGTAAACTTTCATGAAGTCTGTCGTGCCATGCCAACACGAACAACTTTACCTATACAAACATATAACTGAACCTGCCTCTGCATGAAAACAAAAAACCATACACAACCATTGAAGACCTGTAATTTCCAAGACTTTTATTGTATCTGTACAAATAATATATACAACAATCTCAACCATTCAATACATTGTTACTATATCTATACAAATAATATGCAATTTTCTTCCTAAGGGCACAATTATCATCCATCGACTGATCAGTCATCTAGCAATCTTCTTTGTGCCTCAAAATGTCATTGACGTTTTTTATTACGTAGCAACTGTAGCTATTACTGCATTAGAAATCAAAAAAAATCAATGTCAAACTACCAGATGATAGCATAAAATTTATTCAACTTACAAAATTCAATATTAAAAAATAAAAGTTACAGTACCTGTCCGATTGTTGTGAAATGTTCACATTACTCGAATTAATATTCTCCAACTCCTATTCTTTGTATTTGGGCTCAAGTGCAAATTTATTCTTGTAATATCCACTACGCAATAGGAGTAAGGGTAGGAGGCTCTGAAATGGCTTCATGAACTCAAGCCTGGACGCCCTACTCTCGTCAGACTATGCCATAAAGTCATAGATGACAATTTTCATCTCTTTCAAGCAGATCTTTACGAGGATCTAGTGTTGGTTATTTACACTACACGAGAGCAAGACCTGGAGGAATTACATAACGTTACATGTATTAAACTGATTGAAAGTGAAGATCTAGTGGCCTGGCAAACTTAATGCATTTTTAAGTCCACGAGGCGAACCTTAATAAGAATTAAGTCCGCCAAGCTAACCTCAACTGTAATGCCCTAAAAAAAAATTTAATAAAAATGTTTTAGTATGTAAAATATTATGTTTATGTGTGTACATTCCAACATTTTGATTTTAGATATGTTATAATATTGATACGATATAATAATTTGATTCATTAATATTATTTATGTTAGTTAGTATGTATATATGTTATTCACCTTTGATGTTATGATTCATATTATTATTGTTGATTTATGTATATATGATATATATATGTGTGTTATATTAATAATTTATATGATATACATGCATGTTTCAATTTAACATTTTAGTATGCTATTATTATTGATTTTAATTGTAATATAACGATTATGTATATATGTTAAAATGTATAATTTCTATGTGTATAAGGGTATTAATTAAATATAAAATATGTTATCATGATATATATTAGTGAGGGGATATTTTACTAAGGGCGAATTTACTTTACTACTCCTGGAGACTACCAACCTAGGGATGCGTGTGCTAGTACGCGACTGCCACATGTCTATCTCAGGAAGCGCCATGTGTCCTTTAGATCTCCATCAGGATCTCCATCCCAGATTTGATTTGAACGAGAGGGACTCGGCCAACCGAGATTCTCTCCAAACGTCCTCTTTCAAAGGTTATCTTATCTCTTTGGTGTAAGCTTTACGCCATCTATAAATAGAGATCAATTTCTACAGGTATGCGCATCTGACTACGGAGTGACTTTCCATTTCGGGTATTTTTCTCTACTGACTTGAGTGTCGGAGTCCTCCCGGGGGATTAAAGCTCCGTTCTTACAGGTACTTGGTTCGAGGCAGATCTCGTTGATCAGTCCAGTATCATCATTTGGTGCCCACCGTGGGGCTGGTTGCTTATCTGCTCTTGTTCGTCAAGTACTGTAACACCCCGCCTTACACGAGTGGTCACTATAAGACAATTCCCGAGAATCTTTTTTTCTTCCAAGTTCATCACACACAGTGATTTCAAGAACAATCTTCACATGCAAATAAAAATCCTGAGAACTCTAGTCTTGTAACTAACAAGATCGATAATCTTAAACTAAATGAGACATAATATAATGCAATAGATTAGTTAACATCAAAATATCGTGGCCTACCACGAGTTTCATACAAAGTGTTCCCACACCGAAATACGGGTTACAAAACTACCAAATGATAACTACATTATCTTACAACCGTTCATACATATACCAAAGTAAATACTAACGCCTCCAAAATGATACAACGAAAATCATGCTAAACACCATTGACCCTCAACTAGCCAGGTCCTCCCCCTCACAGCAGTCCCTAGCTAGAACGTTGAATGTTTCAGGGATATAACCCATATTAGATGATAAAACATCTAAGTGATGGCATGATACAGTTTACTGAATGCATGAAAGACATACGAGCATTGGCATATATAGATAACAACGACATGCAACACGTCTAACTTGAGAAATCTCCCTAACATACTCAACCTCATGTGAAAAAATCCAGTCCACACACCTTTAGCTAAGAAAAATTCATTGTCGAGTTTTAGCATCTAACTTCGACCTCTCATCCTTGGGAATATGCACAAAAACCTTACAACCAAAAACACACAAGTGATTATAAGTGACATCCTTACCAAACCAAAATTTGTCTAGAACATTACCTTGTAAAAGGACACTAGGCGATAGGTTAATTACATGCACCACTGTGGATGAAGCTTCAGCCTAAATGGTTTTTGGTAGCCTTGCTTCTACAAGTAAACATCTGACCCTCTCAACTAATGTTCTATTCATTCTTTCAGCCAAGCCATTCAACTGAGGTGTCTGAGGTGGAGTTTTCTTATGTCTGATACCTTATTGTATATAGTACTCTTCAAATTGGCCTTTGTATTCACCATCGTTATCAATTATAATACAATTCAATTTCTTCCCTCTTTGTCTTCAACCAAGGCATGAAATTGCTTAAACACATCAAAAACTTGGTCTTTCATTTTCAAAGTATAGACCCACACCTTTCTTGAATGATCGTCAATGAATGTTACAAAATAAAGTGCACCACCAAGTGATCTTACCTTTAAAGGATCACAAACATCAGAATGCACTAACTCAAGAACATCAGCTTTTCTCAAGGGAGGATGATTATGAAATGAAGCTCTATTCTATTTTCCTACTAAACAATGAACACATCTCTTCAACGTTCCAGTTGTAGTTTCAGGAAGCAACTTGTTTCTTGTCAAACAATTAAGCCCCTTTTCACTCGTATAACTAAGCCTTATGTGCTATAGTTCAAATGAATTTTCATTTTCTACCACTTTTATTGCTCCCTTAGATATAGATGCTTGCATCATATATAAATTAGAGTATTTGTTTCCTCGAGCCACAACGAGGGAACCTTTAGTGAGCTTCCATTTTCCAATCACTGAAGGTATTACAATACCTTTCATCATCAAGCTTATCGGCTGAAATCAAATTCAAACACATATCTAGAGCATGTCTAACATCCCTGAGCATTAATCTTGTTCCATTACTTGTTTCTAAGAAAACATTGCCAATGCCAACTGTTCAAGCCAACCCTTCATTACCCATTTTTAGTGTCTCAAAGTCACCAGAAGCATAAGATGTAAAGAAGTCCTTCCGTGATGTCACATGAAGTGAAGCACCACTGTCTATCTCCTAATTAGTCTCATAACTAGTAAGAGTGATCACATCATCATCATGAACAATAAGAACATCATTAGTGGTTGTAGCGTTAACATGATTGTTATTGTTATGATCTTTCTTATCTTGCTTCTCATTACTTGCCTTGTTCTCTCTTCTCTATTGGTAACAATGCTTCTTAATATGGCCCTTCTTACCACAATGATGACACTCAACATTCTTGTATTTAGATCTGGACTTGCTTCAGCTTTTATCTCTACCATTCTTACCTTTGTGCTTGTCTCTCCTTCTCTTTTCAATGAACAAGACTTTAGATTGTGTTAACGAGCCTTGAGATCTTCTTCTCATCTCCTCGTTAAGAACACCATCCTTGACTAACTTGATGGACACAACACCATTGGGGGAAGAATTTGTAAGTGAAACCCTAAAGGTCTCCCAAGAATCTGGCAGTGTAGCAAGCAACTAAAGTCCCAAAACTTCATCATCAAACTTGACACTCATAGAAGATAGTTGATCTATAACCCCTTGAAATTCATTCACATGATCAGCCACTGAATTTCCTTCTCTGTATTTCAATTGTATCATCTTTTTCAACAAGAACTTATTGTTACCGCTTTTTGAAGCATATAAGGTTTCCAGCTTTGTCCATAATGTTCTTGCATGTTTTTCACTACAAATGTGATTATAAACATTGTAACACCCCACCCTGAGCCATCTCAAAGGCGGACATTAATAGAGATGATTAACACTTTACATTTATTCACTTACCTATATAGAACCAAGGAAGAAGCTCAGAATAACATTCTTTTATCATCCATCAAAAGCCCCAGAACATGCAAGGGGGATATGAGTAACATCATAACAAAAGTTCTTATCCCTTACTTACCTATTGCGTAAGGCCTTTCAAAAGAAAAATGTATACAAGGACTTCACAAAAAGAACCCATAATCTTTTAGGTTTTGAGGACGCCCCCAACCACGTATAACTAATCTTTGCTCAGCTAGACTCCTTAGCAGCTATCCCTTTGCCTTTACCTAGAATGGTGAGGAGTACAAGTAAGGGCCACAAGGCTCAACAAGCATAAACTTTGAAACATAATAGCAGAATTCATGTATAAAGGGAAAACTAAGTGGTAAGTGTTGATCAACATATTGGAAGGCACTAGCTACAACCACTCACTCACCCATGCATAACTATTCATGCATATCGTGTCATAATTAAATACATAAAATAAATACGTATTGGCCAAAGGCTGAGTACTTGCAACCAAAGAAACTATAAACATAACTATCTTAGGACCGAAGTCCAGCTCAACCTTTGGTCATCACCAAGAAGGAGTAATCTTGCCCGTGGTCACCACCAAATGGGCATAAGCCATGGCTCATAACTAAACCTCGCGGAATAATCCGTTGCGCGCATTAACTCATGAAGAAAAATACAATTCTTATGCAATGCATAATTAAATGCTCCTATACAACAATTCATGTGCATAAATACCAACTGTGCTCATAGATCACGCATAACATCTATTTAAATGTGTATGCTAACATAGTCCCATGCTTATGGTGCACATACACATCACATATAAATCTAGCTAAATTAATACATAGTTCAACTTCGTTAGGACCATTTATGATTCCATTCCTTAACGTGGCCAACAATCCATTTCTAGCTCTCTTAGGCTTTAATGGCATTACACCTTGATAATATTAGAATCAGGAGGCAACTTGAATCATATTCTCAAAATCTTTGGCTAAAGGGTCGCTTAGGGTTAGGTAAAGTCAACTTGTTTACAAGCTTCGTGAGCCAAAAGAGAAAACAAAAAAACAAAGCATGCAAAGGGCCAAAACTTGTCATGCCCTACTTTTAACCAATGGCCACCAATGACCACCATTCCTTAGAAATCATGGGGTGAGTCAAACCACAGTTTGGCTTAGAAACAACTCTTTAAATATTTGGAAGCATAGAAATCAAGTTTGAACCATTTTTGAGGGCTAAAGCTTTTGGGCTTGAAAGTTAGTCTCCTTTCCATAAAATGGTCCAAATACATAAAAGCTACTTTTGTCTCCTCTACAAGAGCTCCAAGACCCCTAACCTTAGAAATTCATCAAATATCTTAACCTCTTAAAGATAAACATAAGAGGAAGACTATTGGCTCAAAATATAAGAGGGAAAAAGAGATCTTGCAAGAAAGAAGAAAGATAATCAAAGAACTTGCCTTGTTATGACTAATTTATGCTTAATCTTGCTTGGGAAATTGGTGGAAGAGAGCTAAAATTTGAGAGAGAAGAAACCCACAAGAGCCCTCTTCCAATTTGCTTTCTTCCCCAAATTTTCATATTTGCACATATATATATTTTCACAAATTTTTAACTTTATTCCCTTAATTCGTCAACCACAAGGTTAATTCACATGGGCCATTTATATAAGTGGTTTACACCCAAATTAGTCCTTTAAAATCAGCTAGACACTCCTCATTGGCTAGCCTTAAAAGCTTCTAGAAGACCTTCACATAGCCCTATTTGCTAACTTTAGCCTTCTCCACTTCAAGCTTTTAGAAGGCTTCTCCATTCCTTCCATTTGCACAACCTAGAGTAGGGTTGCAAATGAGCTGAGTCGCTCATGAGCGGCTCGGTATTCGACTATGTTCCTTCTGTCCCAAAAGGGGGTAGTCCGAAGGGTGCTCGAGGTTGATCCAGCCAGTCGGTGCTTCGGTGGGGAGGGGACGGCGTCACCTGCAAGCACTCCGACGCACAAGTGAGAAGGGATCCCAACAGGGTGATATTTAGCCTTAGAAGGGAATATACCTTGGGCTCTGAAGAGAGCTGATTTGTAACACCCCATTTTCTCGGGCATGTTATAAACTAGGACAATTTGGGGATAACATTTTTTTTTCCTTTTCCTTTCAAACTAAATACTAAATCACATCATTTATCATCCCCAAATTCCCACCCATTTCGAAGAGAGTCATCAAAACATTACATGCAGAAACTAAGAATCGAACCTAACATTACAATAGCCATTGTTTCGAAAATACATCAACATCTTTCAAAGGTTCAAATGTTAAGCAGCAGAAACTTAAATACATTAACTTTAACATCATAATCAAACTTCGTCGTGGACTTGCAAAGTGCCATCACATGATTCGTCAGTATCTTGTTCTACTACGACAACATCTGGAACGTTTGAATATTCCAGGGGCAAAGCCCAAGTTAGATGATGAATCATCTAAGTGAGTACAAAATCATATATTTTCGTGCATGCATGTAAAATGCAAAATGTCCTCATTCATTTCGGTTTGAGTCGATCGCACCCAACTGCTGCTCCCCATTTTTACAGCCCCTTTCCTGGGCTGAGGTGTATGGGTGCACCCTTGGTAGAACAGCGATGCCAGTCCCTAATCCTAAACCCTTATGCGATGCGTGATCAATAATAATATCATGAATGTATGCACATTTCATCATAACATGTAAATGCAACCTACGTGACATATTCACTTCAAGGTATGACAACATGATAAAATTGTTTACCAAACAAGGTTTTAGGACATAACGTTCACAAACAACTTTAGGGAAAAACTCTCACATAACTAGGGTTTTAAATCAGAATACTCACATAAAATCAAGTCTTGGAAATATGACTACTCACCTTTAAAAATGTAGATTTTTCCTCGAAATAAGCTTCACCTCGATTTGCGGGCAAAATTCTCGAATCTCAAATCAACACCCAAACTCAAGTCCCAAGGCACCCTAAACACCATATTCAATCCATAAATACCGAAACCAATTTTTCTCATATTTTTCTCACATTTCCTTGAATTTTTTTCTCTATTTTTCCTCACTAAAATCCTAAAATAAATATCTACATCCAATTTTTTCCAAATCTTTTTGCATGACAATTCCTAAAATATTTTTCTAAACATTTTAAAAAAAAAAATCAGAAAAAACATGATGTGCACACACTCTCACTGCTTGGCCCGTGGCTGTGAGTGGGATAGGGCGCGTGAAGGCCACGCTTCGTTTGTCTTCTTCGGTGACGGCACACAAGAACTGCTGGCATCTTGGCCTGGATGATTCTCCTCTTCCAGTTGATTAGGTTGGAACCTCAAGTGGCTTGAAATGATGCTCGGAAGGGCCTTCATCGAAGCCTCGAACTCTCGGCCGACACTAACGCCTCCTTCTCTAGCGACCGATCGAAACCTCTTCAAATGCACATGAAAACACTCCAATTTTTCCAAAAACGATCCTTACCCTCTCTTGAGAAAAAGCCCTCTATCACTTGCGCTCGATTTGGCCTCTAACACATTCAATTTCAAGCTTTAAAATTGTAAAAACCCTCGGCCATTAATCCTCTATTTATAGCCGAAATCGCACCTTAAAATGCCCATGGCTGCGTAACCCGACGTCTTGAGAATCTAAATATCCCCTTGAATGACCTAGAAGTCCCGAAAATCACCCTTAAAAGCCCATGTACATGGCTTCACAAAATTGGCCATGCTCGACCAAAATTTCAAGAAATTCCGGCCGCACGCGTGCTCGATGCTGACCCTAACTTGGTCCTCGAGCTTCTCCAACCATTTTTCTCGATTTCCCCATGGATGGAGGGGTCGAAGGCGGTTGGCCAGATCTACAATCGACCATGGAAGCTCCCAACTTTCAGTTATTTGCACTTTGGCCCCCCTCTACTTTTGACTTTTACGTTTTGGTCCTCTTACAAGGCCCCTGAACTTTCCATTGCTTCTAATGAGACCTCCGAGGTCTAAAATTGTCATTCATGCCCCAAGAATTTAGAAATAACGACATTTAGACCTCCCTCGAGTAATTTTAAAAAACTACGCTTAGGCCCGATTGACTTATTTTATAGAAACTCTTCTCGTTTCCACCCGAAAACACTAAAGGGTTTATCCTTATGAAAAAATGAAGCCCCCACAAGCTTCCATTGACTTCCTAGGAGTCCCCTACGACAATTTTGTTTTTACAGCCTAAACAGTAGTTGCATCTTAGCTGTACCAAAAACCGATCCCGATTCAATTTCTTTCAGCGCTAAAAATCATGTCTCAAATCGAGAAACGATGATGTGATCTTGCTTTTGATCTTTCAAGCTTCGGGATACTCCCTTCGATCGATTCAGATAAATATTGATAACAATCTGCTATATATAAGACCTTGAATTTAACCATCATAATTGCATGAATTATGAAATACTTTTTGTCTTATTTATTTCAAAAATGGGGTCTTGCATGATTGATATAGGAGGATGAGGCGTCCTCCTACATGCATCGTGCAGGTGATGGGACTGAGTATCCGGTACCGATGGGGGTTCCTAGGCAGGCAGCATGGTGCTGACAGGACCCTCATTAATGTAGATGGGATTTGCCATAAATGAGGATGAGATCTTTGAGTGGGTGCGTTAATACCCAGTAGGAGCTGTAATGATGTTGATGCAAGTGGATTGGCGCAGGGCCAGGATTAGGTTGAGATCGGGTCATGAGAGTGAGTCCTTAGGCCTGATTTGGGCTAGGACAGTCCACAGTCTCCTAGGTCGAATGCTCGGGGGAAGTCGGGATGATTTTGCTAGTAGATCTTAATTGAGATAAAGGGTCGAGCTTCCTTGTGGTTTAGTATTCAGGTGAGTGCTAACTTTAAGCATAACTAAGACTATTTGGGCCCTATTAACAAAGTGACTTTCTTTGATTTGTGGCACACGTGGTTACGGAGTTCCGAGGCGTCTTTTTTTTTTTTTTTTGGAGTTGCAACACCGTAGGCGCGAATGGCGTCTTATGATGGCAAATGTTTCTTCCCTGAACTATGAAATGCTTCGACTGGTGACCTGTTCCTGACAGTTTGTCAGGTTAAGCGCCTGATGGCGTTTCGATTTCTCTGCGCCGTGTGGGAACATTATATAAGGGGGGATTTCCTTTTGCTCTTCCATTGCCATTTCTATCTTATGGGTTAGGGGCGCACTATCTCTACTAGGGCTTTTTTTTAACCGTAGGTGATAGCATGCTATTAGTATTTTCTTGACCTTGCGCGAGATGGCTCCTATACTTGATAAGGGGACGTTGAAGTCCATTTACGAAGGAAGGAGGGTGGTTTCTGGTGATGTTGGTGGAGGGGATGCTTCATCTCCTGCTATGCCGACCCTTTCGCCCTATTTTGAGGTCGTGCCGGCACTAAATTCTGAAGAGTCCCCTACTGATGTGGGGCAGTCGTTGGTTCGGAAGTGCCCGAGCGTTTTTAGAGGGGCTGCGACATCTGCCATAACCTTTCTTGAATGCCAACCCGTGTTTCTCCTCGCTGTAGGAAAGGGGTGATAAGCGTATCGTCGAGTGGAGGATCAGGCCTTGAGGGTGCTATCGGAGTGTCGGGTGATGGACTTCAAGTTTCGAATGGAGATAGCAGGCCTCAAACCATTGCACCAAGAGGAAATTGAGTGGGCTCGAGAGGCGGCGGACAGCAGGCTAGAAAGTGAACTGGCTAGGATGACAGATGACCTTCGCAAGCGGTTGGAGGAGATGCACTACAAGAAAAAACAGTTTTAGTGACGGGTTTTGTGACGGGAATGCTCCCGTCACTAATTTGTGACGGGTTTAGTGATGGAAAGCCGTCACTAAAGTGGTTTAGTGACGGTCAGAAATTACCGTCACAATTTTGTGACGGGATGGTGTATCCCGTCACAAAATAGTGACAGAAAATGCTCTCCCGTCGCAAATCAGTGACGGGAGCAAGGTTTCCCGTCTCAGAACTGCGACGGAACATCAATCCCGTCGCAGTTCTGGGACGGAGACACACGACCCGTCTCAGAACTGCAACGGGACGCGTCAGTCCCGTCGCAGATTTGCGACGGGACTGACGCCCCGTCGCAGAACTGCGACGGGAATGGTCAGTCCCGTCGCAGTTTTGCGACGGGAGTGACGCCCCGTCGCAATCCCCCCTTTAAAAAAACCCCTCCCCTTCCCCATTCTCCCAGCCCCCCTCCTCCCACTCACTGTCTCGCCCCCCCTCTCCTCCTCCCTTCCCCTTCCCCATTCTCCCAGCCCCCCCTCCTCCCTCTTACTGTCTCGCCCCCCCTCCCTTCTCACTATCTCGCCCCCCTTCCCTCCCATTTTCTCACTATCTCCTCCATTTTCATTTGCTTCACAATCGCTGGTTCTTTTTCTTCTTCAGTTAATTTCAGTGCTATCAAGTAAGTATTTTATAACTTTTTATTTTGTTTTACTTTTAATTATATCCTGTTAGTTTAATCATAATTTCTTTGTGTTATTAGTTGTAATTATTTTATTTTTATGTTAGTTTAGTTGCAATTATTTTATTTTTGTGTTAGTTTAGTTGTAGTTATTTTATTTTTGTATTAGTTTAGTAGTTTATTTTTATGTTAATTAGTTTAGTTTTAGTTTAATTGGTTATATTATTTGTAATGCTTAAAAATTAAAATATAAATAATTATAATTAAATAATTAAACTACAACTAATTAATTATTTAGTTATTTTGATATGTTATTGGACTAGTAAACCCGTGCATGTGTAAATAATGTTTATTTTTTTATTTTTAAGTTTAGATATATTTTTAATGAAAAATATTATAATTTTAAATAAAATACATAAAAAAATATATACTAAAAATATATTTACTATTTAAGAAAGCATATATTTTATTGTCATAAAAAAATATTTAAGTGTAAAAAAATTAAAAAAATTCTATTAAAAATATAAAAGAATTCTATTTAAAATATAAAAATTAATAAATAATAAATAAAATTTTAATTAAAAAGTTTAAAACTAACATATGAAATAAATTAGATAATTATTTAAAATAAAACACTAAAATTGAAAAATAATATGAGAAATTAATTAGATAAATATTTAAATTAAAATATAAAATAAATGCAATATTAAAAATAAAATACAATAAAAAAGTAAACACTAAAAATATACTATCGAATATATTTTTATAAAAATTAAGGACTAAAAATACAAAATAAAATTTTACCATGAAAAATTATTAGTTTTTATAACAATAAATTTAACCTTAATATTTTCAATAACTCAACGAAAATAAAATAAAAAATGTATCAAATCAAAATTTGAATAATTGTTTATGTAGTAAAGGAAATAAAAGTTTAAATTGCGTTAGTTTAATTTAATAGTTAATTTATTTTTGTGTTTAGTATGTATGTTGAGTTTAATGATTATTTTATTTAAATTAGTTTAGGTTTTATTTTAATTTTTTATATTATTTGTAATGTTTAGAAATTAAAATGTGAATTTTATTAATTGTTTATAAATTATTTCTGTAGTTATTTTGTTATGTAATTGTATTAATAATATTTATTTTTTTTAACTTAAAACAGATTTTTAATTTAAAATATTGTAATTTTAAATTAAATATGTTAAAAATAAAATACTAAAAGTAAATACAATATTTATGAAAACATATATTTTGTTGCCATAAGAATAAGATTAAGTATAGACATTAAAAATTAATTTTTTTTTGCTTAAAACATTAAAAATTATAAATAAAAGTAAAATTAGAATATTTAAAATAATGTACGAAATAAATTAGATAATTATTTTAAAAATTAAAATGAATTTAAAAAGGTATAAAATTTAATTTTTTTATTTAAATGAAACACTAAAAATTAAAAATTACATGAGAAATAAATTAGATAAATATTTAAATTGAATTATTTATTTATTACAATATTAAAAATAAAATACTATTAATGAGTAATATAATTTGTTGTTATAAAATAAAATAAGTACACTAATAGATTTTAAATTTCAAAGTGACACATTTATAGCTAACTTAGAAAATATATTAAATACATTATTTTAACCATATTGTTCTTAATTACTCAAATCAAAATAAAATAAAAAATGTAACAATTAAAAATTATAATAATTGTTTAAGTATTAAAGGAAATATAAATTTAAATTAGTATTTAAAAAAAATTCAATTCAAATATGTAGAGTTAAGTAAAAATATTAAAATTTATCTTAATTATTTATTATCTTAATTTATAAAAAAGATGCAAAATTTATCTCAATTAATGAACACGACATCTTCATCATCCGCAAGTACCGAAGAGTCCTCATCGCCTACAGTTAATGAACACGACATCTTCTATCAAGCTGTTAGTGGTCGGAATAGAAAGGGTCGAACATACGGGCTGGGCTCCCAAGCTAATTTGTTATATCCATCTACCACCAATCGTTCTATCCAATCATCTTCACATGTGTCACCAGAGTTTGAACAAATGAGACTTAAAGTTACCCAATTAACTGATGAGTTGCTTGAATCCCGGACTGAGAATCGGCAATTACGATAGTGGCAAGAACAAATGACAGCGTTGCAGTCAGAAATGAATATGGTAATAAGTAGATTAACAAAACAATCTACTGCAGATGCTGGACCGTCGACTGTTTCAGGTGGATCTGACCCGGTAGCTGATCAAGATGAGAGTGACAATGGTGAAGATGAAAATGCTAATAATAATGATGATTGATTGTAATGGAATGTTGTAAACATTGAAGTAAACGTGGGTAATCTTAATATTAATATTAAATTTTAATTTTTTTTAATGTTAAATTTGTTATATTTTTAATGTGAATGTGGGTAATATTAATTTTATTTAATGTTATTTTTAATATTTTATTTAAATTTTTTTAAAAAATTGTTGTTAAATACAATTTTTTTATTCTTATAAAAGAAAATATTAATTTTAATTTTAATTTTAATAAATATAAATTTTAATTTTATAAATTTAAAAAATATATATTTTTAATTTCATAAAAATATATTATTGATTTAAAATAATATTTATTTTATTTTTAATGTGAATGTGAGTAATATTAATTTTATTTAATGTTATTTCTAATATTTTATTTAAATTTTTAAAAAAATTGTTGTTATTTTAAATTTTTGTATTCTTATAAAAGAAAATATTAATTTTAATTTTAATAAATATAAATTTTAATTTTATAAATTTAAAAATTAAAAATATATTTTTTTAAATTAAAAATATATTATTGATTTAAAATATTAATATTAATTTAATTTTTTTTCAAAATTATTTTTTTTATTTATATTAATTTTATAAAATATTAATTATTTTTTTTTATATTTAAAAATATTTGTGACGGGTACTCCCGTCGCAGATCTGTGACGGGTAGTAACCCGTCACAGATTGTTCGTTTTTTTTTTATTTTAAAAATTTTTGTGACGAGTAGTACATTCCCGTCACAGATTTGTGACGGGATGAACCTCAGCCGTCACAGATCTGTAACGGGATGAACTTTACCCGTCACAGATCTGTGACGGGAAGAACTTCCCCGTCACAGATCTGTGACGGGTAATACTGCCCCGTCACAGATCTATGACGGGACATCCATCACAAATCTGTGACGGAAATGCTCTCCCGTCACAGATTTGCGACGGGTAGCACTAACCCCGTCACAAAAATTCTGTCACGCCCTCTTTAGTGACGGATTTTACCCCGTCACAGAAAAATTTAGTGACGGATTTTATGTTTTTAGTGACGGATTTTTCCGTCACTAAAACTGAAATTTCTTGTAGTGATGGAGGCATCAGTGGTTCACTGCCAGGGGATCGTGGGCTGAATTGGTCGCCAAAGCGACGATGCTAGGGAAGAACTTTAGAACTCGAGGGCAAAGGTTGCCCATCTGAGAGCGATGTTGGAGCCTGCTCAACTGGAGGTGGAAGTTGGCAAGGCCCAAATGGCGGGGGCAGCAAACGAGTATCTAGAGGGCTATGAGGAAGCCCTGCTCTACGTCCAGACTTTATTCCGTGGATTGGATCTGGAGCCTTACAAACCTTTTATGAGGGTTGAGGGCAACCAGCTTGTCAACCCGACCGAATCGAAGCATGCCGCTAGCTCTTCCAGGGGGAGTCCTGGAGGATAGGTGGTCTGGGTTGAAGGTGTTGCTAATGCTGTAGAGCTCGAGGTTGAGTCGGATTGACTGGTGGTCGTACTCTCTTATAGGTTTTGTTAGCGCGGTGCGTCAAGATTTGTAATGTCGTGTCCTTTCTTTTAATGAAATGGAGAATTCCTTTATCTTTTATTCTCTATTTTATTTTGATTATGTTATTAGGGTTTCTGGGAGGGTAGCTTTGTCCTGGGTTCGAGGTTGAGTTGGATGTTTTTGCCGAGTTGACGTGATATCTTGGTTCAAGCTTAAATCTTAGGGGCGGCTTCCGACCTTAAGGGCCAGCGCCCGACCTTGAAGGTCGGGGCGGAGTGCTTGTGTAACATCCTAGATTTTCAACTCAAATATGATGTAACACTTAGGGAAATAAAACATTTCCTTGGAAGTCAAAGAATACGGTAGACACGCAGGTAATTCCCGGGTAATTTTCGAGAAACAAATGAAAGATTTTTCAAAAAATTATGGAGACTAATGCAAGGGGGCATCATCTTAAGAAATTCTAGGGCTCAAGTGTCGTAAGTACAAAGAAGTTTTGGGCTAAGGAGTTATTTGTGAGAAACCTAAAATATCTTGTAACTAATTGGTTAAGAGAACCAAATGAGCTAACTTATGGCTAGGAATGTAATCATGAGCAATGATGGAAATGTGGAAAATGTAATTTACCATGTGAGATGAAATGATGGAGAATCTTGAAAATCAAATTAAGCATGTGGTGGCACATATCTCAATGGACACTTGTCGCAAGGGTATGAAATGGCACAAATCTCTAAAGACACCTGGCACGATCCTACGAAAGCAATGATTGTATCTTATCCAAGTGACACATGGCACACCTGGATTACCCGAGGATGCCTATAAATATTAAGACTTTAGAAGGGACATTCTCACCATTAAACAAGAGGAAATGGGGGGTGAGTTAGAGAGGAGAAACTTTGCCAAGAAATGAGGTGGAAAAATACTTCATCGGGAAAGTCGGGCCACCACTGTAAAATGATCCAAACAGCATCAAAACAGCAAGGTAAGTTTAATTTCTTTCTATGGTTCAATAGAAAATTGAATAAGGGTCGCGTGAGTTCAAACGGGGGTCAAATCAGAGTCTGGACAAGGGAGAACGGGCCGAAAAATTGCAAACGGTCAAAATGGAAGGGGCGGCGCGTGCAACTCACGTGCCACCTGCCTGCTGCGTGTGCAAGCGCGTAGGGATCCTTCCCCCAGCGCGTGTAGGGCTCCCCTGGCCCCCCAATTTTGCAGATTTGGTCCTCTATTTTATTTGTAGGACCCTATATAAAAATATTCTAAATTTGAGTTACAAAAATATGTAATTTTTGCCAAAAACCATTCCTGAACCCTGTGAACAGTGCCCTAGCACATCCAAACTAGCAAGGTCAGTGCTTCTTGCATCCTTATGCTACATACCGAACATTTTGTCTTCACACGGGTAAGGGTGATTACTTGCATAAGTATGACTTTCCTTTAAACCAAGCATTTTCTTTTTCCTTGTCATGCATCACTTGGTGTGTGTGGCTACTTGAAGTCAGGATCTCATGTTAGACTGGTGAAAAGTCATGGAGTTGTGAAAACATGATTGATCAGCGGGGGTGATTGCAACACCTCGGCGTCACTACCACACAAGCGGTTTCATGTCTTTTGCATAACTCATTTACATGCATGCTTTCTCTTCTTTCTGCACTCACTTAGATATAACTATCTAACTTGGGTTGATGCCCCTGGGACATTCAACCTTCCAAGGATATTAGCATGACAGGTACCCAGGAGACAAGCAGGAGAAAAGGCTATGAGGAGGCTGATGTTTAGTTTAACTTCATGTTATTCATGTGCTATGGATCTTATGTAACCTTTGGATTTGTTTGAGATTTGTGTATCGCAGTTGTATAAACAAAGGTTATGTAAGGCTTGGATTTACCTTTTATGTTGTTGAGAGTGTAAGTCAAGGTTACTATGTACTATGAACATGGTAAGTGTTGTTTGTTGGATTTTGGAAGTTTTCGAATGATGCATTGTGAATAGAAGCTAGGATACTCAAGGTTATAAGAAGTGTGTGTGTGTGTGTGGGTGTCCTGCAATTGTACCTTCAGTGATGTATTGTATTTTGGAGTATTGGAGGTCGTGAGCATTTCTCATACTTGTAAAGGAATTATGGTGGAAACCCCATTTATTTAGCTTTGATTAAGCTTTCAGGTTTGATCCAACGCTTCCATTAGTAAGGGTTTCCATAACGCCCTAGGTGATGTCTACTTATATTTCACGTTGTTATGTATTTGGAAAGTGGGACGTTACAACTTGGGTCGTTAGCGCGAAGGTATTTATAGAGGTGCGAAAGGTTCGTACGCGTGGCGCGAGAATTGAGGCTATAAATGGGGCGTCATTTCAATGGTGCTGGTCGTGCTATTTTTTGAGATGTTTTGTTAGAGTTATTTATGACGTGGAAGAAATTGATTAGTTATAGCAAGGGGAGACTCTTCAATTTTTGAAGTAGAGGTATGGTTACATTAATGGCGTCTTTCAATTCTAGGAGACAGTGAAGATCTGCTGGTTATTGAGTGGTTATGTTTATTAAAAGGAGAAGGGATGCTCTTGTCTTCTCATCTTTTTCCTTTTGATGCCTTTGCTTGTTTCATGCCCTGGCTTCGCTTAGGGGGATGGGGCCGACGATCTATGGCGGGGGTTCTTTTTTCGAAACAGGTGTCCAGACCGGCGATGTCGTGGACGAGTCTACTATTGGTGCAGCCGGGATCGAGGGGCCCTATTAGCATTCTAAATATAAGCGTGCTTGGGCTAGAGCAGTACTAGGATGGGTGTGGTTTTTCTCTAGAATGGGTGATGTGGCTTCCCCGAGGTTTGCCTCTAGGAGGGGCGTCATCCCCCAACATTCGACTATTTCAATTCTTGATGCCAACATCACCAGTCTGGACACTGATGGTTGTCTTCCAACTCCAAGGTTGAAAGAGGGGGATGACTATGCTACCCAGGCTTGGGCTTTACCAAATTTCCTTTGGGGGTGACTGTCGTACCGTCGAGATCTAACCCCTTCGCTGGGGGCAAGATGTAAGGCGGTACAAAAGAGTTTCAGCCTTCGCCAATTAACTTGGTAGGGTTGTTGTTAATAGTATAGGGGCATATGCCACAGTCGCCTGCCATGCATTCTTCAGGCGGCTTCCTTGGCCGAGACATATCAAGAAGAGTTGAAGTTGATTTGAGCTACGCAAGGCTCCTGGCTGGGGTGGAAAGTGGTTGTAGAAGAAATGCACTGCGGCTGCTGCTTTATTTGGAGCTGACATTTCCTTCTTCTGGCACATTTTTAGGTTATGCTTGTTTTTCTTCCTGTAATGATTGTCATAAAATAGGCGGGCATAGCATATATAAAAGATGTAAACCTTGCGATAGTATGTAAGCTTTGCAGTGAAATATAAACGCTTGTACGTACCTTGTTCTTCGTAACTTTCATTGTATCTTCTGTTTGATGTCAGGTATGACTTTTTGAGGTTAGACCGAGGCTGGCTCGAGATCCTATGCACCTGTTTGAAACAAGGTGTGGCTCTGTAGGATCGAGTTATGCTCGAGGCCTTGGAGCAGGTTTGCGCTGGGCAAACTGGCAGAGTCGAGTCTGTGTCTCGAGCATAGCTGAAGGACCGAGGCTGGTTTGAGGTCCTATGCACTTCTCTAATACAAGGCGTGGCTCGATAGGACCAAGTTATGCTCGAGGCCCTAAAGTAGGTACGTGCTGGGTGAACTGACCAAGTCAAGTCTGGGTCCCGAGCACGGCTAAAGGACCGAGGCTAGCTCGAGATCCTATGTGTTTATCGGATACAAGGCGTGGCTCGATAGGACCGAGTTATACTCGAGGCCCTAGAGCAAGTTTACGCTGGGTGAACTGGCGGAGTCGAGTCTAGGTCCCGAGCATGGCTGTAGGACTGAGGTTGGCTCGAGGTCCTGTGCATCTATCTGATATAAGGCGTGGCTCGATAGGACCGAGTTATGCTCGAGGCCCTAGAGCAAGTTTGCGTTGGGTGAATTGGCCGAGTCGAGTCTGGGTCTCGAGCATGGCAGAAATGTTAGACCGAGAGGTGTTATGGCACACACCAAGAGGGGGGTGAATTGGTTATTTTAACAATATTTGATAGAACTTTGAAATTCTTTTGATTGAAAATAAAAACTCAATGCAAGTGAGGATAATAAAATGCTAGCAGTGATAAACAAATTAAAAAAAAAACATAAGCAAGAGAGAACACAAAGATTTATAGTGGTTCGGCTTAACCCAAGCCTAATCCACTACCTTAGCTTCTCACTAAGGATTTTTCAAACCATCCACTAAAACCCCCTACTTAAACCAAATAGGTCCTCTAGTCCAAGATTAGGAAAATACAAAATCTCCCACTCAAATGGGCCCTCTAACTACATAAGTTAGGAAAAATAAGAAATATAGAATATGAGAGAATCTAATAAATGAATCTCTTAGTTACAATGTCTCTCAAGATTAAACAAGGCTTAAATGAATGTATCAACAATAATAGAACAAAGCCTTGGAAAGAAAAGTATAACAATAAAAGCACAGAACACTGTAAGCTTCGAATAAAATGAATTGTAATATTTAGATCATCTCGTTTTCATCCATTAGCCTTCTCTTGATCTTGCCTAAGTTGGACATATAGGCTTCCATAAAGATTGAAGGGGAAACTAGTCGTTTGTGACCGTTGGAGTTTGAAAAACTTGCCGTTGGAAGCTTTCTGCAAAAGATATAGTCGACAGAAGAAAATGCATAGTTGACTATTTTTACAAGTAAAACAAGACATAGTCGACAGACAAGAAGGCATAGTTGACTATCTTATAACACAAATTTGTCATAGTCGACAAACACATACCCATAGTCGATAAATGCAAAAATGTGAAGAAAATTTTGAAACTCATGAACAAAAATAGTCGACAGATGAAAAGCCATAGTCGATTATCTTTACATGATAGTCGACAGAAGTCTTAAATAGTCGACAGATCAAACCAGCATAGTTGACTATCCTTATGCATAGTCGACTATCCTTAACAGCATAGTCGATTATTTTCAAGCATAGTCAACAGAATGAACCACATAGTCGACTATCCATTTGAAAAGATTTAAAACTTAACAACTCCTCATTTTGATTCTTTTGAAAGCAAGTTGAGATTATCAAAAATATATTTATTTTGAATCTAAACACACTCAACGACACTTCAACATTTCTCCTATATAAATTTTCATAACTTTGCTTCAAGGAGATTTAAAGATTGATTTTCTCATACATATAATCCATATAGTAGAGATTGATTTTCATATAGTCATTATCAAAACTATTTTATTACTAAGAGTAAAATATCAAGAAGGACCGAGGTCAGCTCGAGATCTTGTGCGCCTATCTCATAAAAGGCGTGGCTTGATAGGACCGAGTTATGCTCAAGGCCCTAGAACAGGTTTGAGCTAGGCGAATTGGCCGAGTCGAGTCTTGGTCCCGAGCACAGCTAAAGGACCGAAGTTGGCTCGAGGTCCTGTGCCCTTGTCTGATACAAGGCGTGATTCGATAGGACCAAGTTATGCTCGAGGCCCTAAAGTAGGTTCGCACTGGGCGAACTGGCCAAGTTGAGTCTGGGTCTCGAGCATGGTTGAAGGACCAAGGTTGGCTCAAGATCTTGTGCGCTTGTCTGATACAAGGTGTGGTTCGAGATCTTGTGCGTTTGTCTGATACAAGGTGTGGCTCGATAAGACCGAGTTATGCTTGAGACCCTATAGCAAGTTCACGCTGGGTGATAGACTCCCTACCTGTCAAGGTATTCTAGAAGTATAAAACAGAACCGACGTGAGCGAGCCAATTCTGATAACACATTAGTCTAGACAAATAAAAATTTTATTGAAGGCATTTAATTTAGAGGGTTCTAGGTGGCATTTTGACTGTTTCTTCCTTTATGACCCAGTTTTACCCTTGATCTTGGCATCAGTTGGAGGTTTTGATGAAGTAGCTGGCTTCTTTGTCTTGTCTTGACTTTTTACCCTAGAGCTCGGTTGATGGGGGTCGTAAACTAGGTTATCGGTGTCGGCTTTTGCTTTGCTGTTGCAGGTGGCCTGGCCTCTACCTTTATCTTTCTCTGACTCCTGAGGTAGCTTCTTAAGGTTGTCGTTGTAGCACCATCGAGAGTCTTCCTGGTTAACACGGATAACTCCTACCTCCGTAGTAGATATTGGGAATTTCATTGTGAGGTAGGGGGTTGAGACGACTGGGAATTTTAAGTGGGGGAACTTTGATGTAATCAAAACTAGAAGATGGGGTTTTATATATTTTATCCATTTTTTTATAACCTAGACTAGATGATCGAGATTTACCTGAGTAATCCTAAAAAAAGTAACCTTCCTCTTTGATTCGTCCTTTTAATAAATTCATATATGATTATAATTTATACATATATAGAATTGAATATTTATACCGATCTATGTAAAATTTATCTTTTAACAAGTTGATATATTAATTTAAATTTTAATATTTTATATAAAACTCTAAATATTTTACATTCGCTAGGCTATAATTAATATATTTTGGCACATATAATGATGAATACACATGACAAAAATCTATACTGGAATGGATGTAGCAATCCAGATTTACAATAGAAAGTTGGGTGAATGGATCAGAAGTCAACTAGCAAATGGCTCTTGAATTAAATTCTATATACTTAGTTTACTCTTTTAACGTTATACTAAATTTTAAAGATATTATTTAACATAAAATTATTAAATTTGATATTATTATAATAATATGAATAAAATGATTAAACAATTTGTTGTGATTTAAAATTAATCAACTGATACTTGACTTAAGATTAAGATTGTAATATTGTACTCAACTAAATTTTTATTTTTAATCAAATAAAATCTAAACATTTAAGAGATTAATCAATTATGTATTTATTTAAATATATGATATAATGATATTAATTGAATAAGTAAATAGTTAATTGACTAAGTGCTATATTAGTTAGTAACTATAACATTTTCTTAATCAAATAAAAGCTAAGCATTTAAGAGATTAACCGATTATATAATTATATTACTAAATAATATGATAAAATGACATTAATTGAGTAACAATAGACATTTAATTTAAGTATTGAATAAAAAATATAAATTAAAATAATAACTCTATATTTATATCATTAAATTTTTAAAAAAATACTACTTACTGCTTAGTAATTGTATATTTCACTCAAATAATACTTAGTCTACTCTACTAATGGTACATTAAATTTGAAAAAACATTAATTGTTATAGAGAGATAGTATTAATTATTAAATACATATAAAGAAAATATATAAACTGACATTTAAAAAATTAATCAATTATATACTTGTCTTATTAAAAAATATGATAGAATGACATAGTTGAATAATTAAACAGTTACTCGACTAAATATTACATTAGTTGATTAACTATAATATTTAATTTAAATATCAAATAATAAACATAGTTCATAGTATTAATAACAATGAGTAACTATAAAATTTAATTTAAGTATCAAGTAATAAATATAGTTCAAAAAAATTAATTGTTACATAAAACATTAAAGATACATTCTAAGAAATTTATCTACAAGTGACTTATATATATTAACATGACACTATAAAGTTTATAATAATATTATAAAAAATCAGTAATAGTTCATATACTAATAATAATGATTAAGTGATAATTAATAATAATAATAATGATTATAATTGAGCATTAGTTATTAATTGATAGGGTATTGGGCTAAGTCTGCCTAAAGAGATTTTATTCGGCTTGAGATCGGAATTGTTTGTGTATGAGGAAAATTCTCATTCGAAGTCGGGTAGAGGGGGCTTGGTCTGGGTGTGGGCTTTGTCGACCCTATTGAACTATCATTGGGTCGGTAGGGGGGTTTATAAGGTGCGCCCGGGTGGGCCGATTTGCCTCAATTCGTATGAGAAGGCGAGGCGTCGTCTGGTTATTCGAAGCGATTGAATGACGTCTGACAAGGCTAGTTTCATTATTGCCCTAGGGGTATGGCGAGTGAGCGGGCCAGCATGGCGCGTCCCGAGGCGACGCTGTGCCGGGTGCTGCGTACTGGCTTTTTGCGTGGATTCATAGGGAAATTAATTATGGGGACACGTGGAAGGGTGCGATTAGCAAGTAACGGAGAAGTCTTTTTTGATCATCGTGCGCTGCGTCCGTCTATGATCTTTCCTGGTAATGCCATTCATGTCCATTTGGCCTGCATACATAGGAGAAAGAATTGGAAGCGTCGCTAGAAAGATCAGAGAATAGAGTTGGGCGAGAGAGGACGAAAGAAGCTTACCCAGCCGGAGAAAGACAGATCGCCGGAGACGAGCAATCTGATGCCCAGAACTTCCCGCATCTAGAATCTTTCAACGCGCAAGAACGAGCCAGAAATTGCGATTAAGAGCTTAAAAGAAAGGTATTAGATCGAACCCCTAAATTCAAATAGCGGGTATATTTCTTTCACTGTAAGTCATGGGATTTGGGTGTGAGAGAGATGTTATGAAGATGGGTTGAGAGTGCCCGAATGTTGGGGTGAATGAGCTTGTATTCTCAGTTTGTTTACTCTTCTTGTTTCGATTATGCCTTGTATTCTCTGTAAATCCTTGATTCAATCGTATTCTCTGTAAATCTTTGATTCAATCGTTTTAGTGGATTGACTAACTAGGGCGAAGCCCTGCCGAGATGTAGGGTCCTATTCTTGGGTCCGATCACGTATATCAGTATATGACTTGTCTCTTGTGTGCGTGTGTTGTGTTCGGGTTGTATTCTCTGTAAATCCTTGATTCAATCGTATTCTCTGTAAATCTTTGATTCAATCGTTCTAGTGGATTGACTAACTAGGGCGAAGCCCTGCCGAGATGTAGGGTCCTATTCTTGGGTCCGATCGCGTATATCAGTGTATGACTTGTCTCTTGTGTGCGTGTGTTGTGTTCGGGTTGTATTTATTTTCTGTTCGTTCTTGTTGTTTTTCTTGTTCTTGGTATTGATCTTGGTCTTCGCCGACTGGTTGTTCTCAGGTTTATTAACACAGGGAATAAGAAAATGTTAGATACATTATTTCTACAGTTGATTTTTGGTTGTGTATTCTGCTTTCAGACCGCAGTACCGGACTCTCAGTTTCGGTTCTGTAGTTGCAAGCAGCAAAATGAAGAAAGAAGAAGAAGGGGAGACTGATATTGTTGGAGACTCTCAGACGAATGATGCCGTCTCAGGTTCCGTTTATTATCACTCCTATCCATCAGACCATCAAAAAAATTAACAAGGATTTTTTTTTTTATTAATTTTCTGTTTTGGCATTTTGTTCTGTATATTGTGAATGATGGTTCATACAAAGCAAAAATATAAATACTCCGTAAATGTTATATTTTTGCAGACGACTCTATATGGAAGGAACCAGATGGTGAAGTACTATTAGGACACATGGATTCAAGAGGAGCACCAGAAATTGGTGAGTAACATGAACCAGATCTATATATCGGCCCGAGATGCATGGGGGGACGCGCCCCATACATTGTGGGGTCCCCCCCATTTTTAATTTTTAATTTAAAAAATTTAAAAAGTAAAAATTAAGAATTAAAATTTAAAAATTAAAAATTAAGTATTAACAATTAAAATAAAAAAAACAACAATTAATTTTTAACTTTTAATTTTTAACAAACACATTAATGATGCATGAAACTTCAAACACGGCTTAAATTTAGTTCTTAACAAACACGGCTTAGATTTATAGTTTCCATAAAACTTCAATATGGACTATACATTAAAGATGCAACATGCTTAATTTGTGCAGAATTAGAAATGCAACATGTACGACTCCACCATAGTGATGGTTTGTCGGGCATATCATCAACTGAAAATGGTAAGCAACGTTTAGCTCGACAATATCTCTAAACTCAATTATTGATTATTGAGGCATCAAAATTTTAATTTTACTTTAGCTATAAATTTATTGTCAAATCTTGTCAATTTTTACTGTTAATACAATAACTTATAGGCTAATGTGGAACCATCACCATCGCTCTCTCTCTCCCACACGACTTTGAGATTTTAGAAGGGTCTTGGATTTTTGTGAGTTTCTGGTTTTTGCTAGGATGCCTGGGAAAGACGTGGGTGCCATGCATTCATGGTTGTCCCAACTTAATCCGACAATTCATTGGTTTAACGTGCTAACATTGTCTTTCTTTCTTGGGTTGTTGATTATTTGAGGGGATTGATGAGTGGAGTCTTGAAAAATTTGCTAGTTGAGCTCAATAAAAATTTGCTAGTTGAGCTCAATAATGGGGATCAAACCCAAGAAAGATCAACGTTGCATATTTTGTCTCTTCATCATAATTTTCACTTCTATAAAGAACCTAATCCAAATTTGAATGACAGTCACCCAACAAACTTTTCTTGATTCTAGGTTAAACAAAGAGAGTTAGAAAATACTTATTTTAGTGGAGAAAACCCTTTGGACTGGATCTCAGCCTAGACTAACTGGGCATTAGAATTAACGGTTTACTCTCCTAACTTAAATCTAAATTATCTAATTACATAAGGCCACTGCGTATAACCCCATGTTAGACGCATACAAAAATTGCTTCTATCTGCTATATTCGAGACAACAATGCAACAATAATTTTTAAATTGTTCTCAATATTTAATTTCCAAATTGTATATTCGTCTCTTGTAAATTCTCATAAATTAGAGATCTTTAGTGTTGTATATAAACTCTTAATAGTAAACCAAAATACGGCTAGACCAAGCAGTCCACTTGACCAATATATGATTACTGCCCAAAGGTTGGGTAATCGGGATCAATACCATGAGCTCGCTTATGGTAAGGGCAAAGGCCGAGGAGGTGTCAAAGTTTGTAGGTCAAACTTGTGTAAACCCAACAAATAATATTGTGACTGGAACTTTAAGCACCCATGCTAGTAGCATGTTAATTGATGAACAATATGAGGCATTCATTCAATTGATATCTAGCAATTCTAGCAAGTCCAACCCAATGGTGAAGTCTGTAGGTAACATATCCACTTTTAAGAATTCAAAAAATTGCAAGGAAGGGAGGAACACAATAAACATAAACTACTTACTCCAGAACAAATTTAACTCCACTCTACCATTCATCCACCTATATATATACTTCTCAGGAACCGTAACAATCATCATTTCTAGCTGACAGACAAAGGGTATATGACTTGCTTCATAAATCATAATTTATAGGAATCACATCAGTCAATCATAAATAGTTCAGGTACAATATCGAATCTTAAGAGGCTACTGTAACTTCTAATTACAAAATTATCGTACAAGCCATCTGATCGTTCTCAACATCCTATAGATGACGATGGTAGGGCTCTAATAAGGTGAATGCAATTCTTCACAAAATACACATTAAAACTTGGCTATATCCTTGGCCTTCCCATTGCTCAATTCACCTGAATATTGAATATTTTAGGGATATGGTTCAAATTAGAAGTTGAATATTCTAAGTGAGGGTATAAAGAAAAAAACTTTGTGAATGCATGGTATAGGTGACATGATGCAATTGACAACCTAGGACAATCTTTGACAACATGTCAACCTTAGCACGAAACTCCAAGTAGTCATCCCGGCAAACACCTTTGAAGAAATTCATTCCCGACACGAGATACTTCGATGGACATTCCGACAAACACCTGTGGGGTGACGATGTCCCCATGCCCCTAGGTCAAATCCCCACCCCATAATGACCAATCAGGACATGACACAGATCGAGTTGAAAATTGCACATTTTTCGAGATCATATGTCAAATATGCATAAGGGGTTAACATGATGCAAGAAAAACATAGCCAAGCCTCATTAAAGACTTATGCAAAAACGAGACCTTAGAAGGATTTTGGTAGGACGACTCACTTTGATTATAGCTTTTCGAGCTTCCTCGGTATATATGCATTGATTTGGAAAAACATGCTCAAATATTTTTTCTGACCAAAATTTTGAGAAAATCAATAAAACTTAATTTCCTAATATTCCATATTTTTTTAGAATTTTTTTTCTATTTTCTCTATTTTTTTCTTATTTATTCTATATTATTATTATTTTTCTCTTTCTTTCTATTTCCTTCTTCCTTTCTTTTTATTCCCTTCCCTTCCCTTTCTTTCTCCTTTTCTTTTTTTTTCTCTTCTATTTTCCCTTTCCTCTTGCATGCCTCCCACGCCTCCTTAGCCACGTGCATGGCGCGTGCATGACGTGCCATTTCTCAATTGTATTCCCTGACGATATAGTCGTCGCCGGTCATTGCCTAGCTTGATTTTTTTTTTTTTTAGCTTTCTCGACACCTTTCTTGCCTCCTTATTCCGATCACGATGGGATAGGTCTCGGTTTGAAATAAGGGTGTGCATGATTTGGTTTGGCCGAACCAACACATCAAACCACACTTGCAATTTTCCTTAAAATTAGATTGCAGTTTTCGCAGTTTGGCAAAACCTAGTGCTGGTTGGTTTTTGCGGTTTGGATTTTGTAGTTTGGTTTGGTTTCTGCGGTTTGATACCTATTGTTAAATGATTGAAATCTATTAACCATAATTATGCTAACAACACTAACCGATCAAATAATTCAAATGCAATTCCAGCACCTGTAATAACCAATCAAGTAATTATGCTAACAGCAATACCCAATCAAATAATTCAATTGCAATTCTAGCACTTGCAATAACCAATCAAATAATTCAAATGCAATTCCAACACCTATAATAACCAATCAAATAATTATGCTAACAACAATAACCAATTAAATAATTCAAATCTTAAAACCTCCCATACAAGGGTTATGAGCATGTGGTTCCCAGAGACAAAAGATGACAAGCACACGTAAACACTTTATATTAGTTTATAGGGGCCAAGTCTAGCTGAATGGGAGTGTGTCAACCACTAAAAAATAAGAGACACAAAGCAGAAAGCTGAACTAGAGATATATTTCCTTTAAAAAAAAAAAAAAGTTCCAATCCTTATGTAGATTCTAGCAGATTTTCTGTAACTCTCTTCAGGAAATAGCCTAATCCCTATATTCCAACAAATGAATGAAATGTATGCATGAAATCACATAAAAAATGAACTAGGCATGGCTGCGGAATATAGTAAGAATAGAAATGGCACACATGCACATGCTACCACAACTCTATGCTTTATCCTACATTATTCTTTTTTGACAAATAACAAGTTAATGAAACAGAGAACACCATAATGAAGTGAAGTGCTTATGGAGAAATGGTTCTATCCATCCCACAAGCAAGAAGACACAAATGCAACAAGACTATTAGAGGAGTAATAATGGTCTTATCTATCCCATAAAACTCCAAATAAGACGCAGGAAAGTCAACTTTTCCAATAAAAAGGTATAGTTCCAATTTATCAATAGTTCCTTGCCACAATAAAATCATCATGCAAAATATTAAAGGTTAAATTGTTGTATCCTATAACTACGTTATTGCAAAAAAAGAAAAAACTAAAAATAAATAACACCAAATAAATTAAAATCCATAACAATGTCAACTAAATTAAAACAAATAAATATAGAAATAAAAAGCAAAAGTGACGAGACAAAACATGCTAGAATGATAAATCAACATAGTTATTGAGGAAAATAGTTACGTAGATATCAGTACCAAATACAAATTAACTTCAACATTTGATAAGAAATTTTAATTCAGATATAAGGCCGGTTCAAAATGAAGGCAAAGACAAAAACTATAGCCGTTGAGCTGTGGCATCACATTTAAATCGAACCACGGTTTGATAATTTCCTAAATCGTTTCGAACTGCCATCTAAAAAAATCATCTGATTCGGTCGGATTCGATTCGTTTCGGGCGGTTTTTGTGGTGTGCCAGTCTTTTTGCACACCTCTAGTTTGAAAATCCAGCCAAATTATAGCCAAATGGCCGTTTAAATCTTCGGCTCCGACGAGTTTCACGATTCCAACGACCTCTTGAATCTCACTCGAAATGACATCAAACTTGCTCAAATGTCACAGAAATTATCTAAAAAACCAAGGGAACAAAATCCTTTTCTATCACTCGGATTAAATGATTGAAATTTGTGAAATTTTTTACCATGGAAGCTCCCTATTTATAGCCGATTTTTGACCATTGCATTGTTCAACCAATCACGTTAGATTATGTCCCCTAGAGGTCTTCTTCAGGACATGATCAGCTCGATCATACCCTAACTGGCGATTTGATGCTAGTATGGTCGATAACTTGCTATATGTTTTCTGAAATTGTATTTTTGCCCAACTTCTTCTTCCTTTTTACTCTTTGACCCTTGCCTACAAGTTCCTAACTTCTCAAGACTTCACTTGGCCTCACCATTTTGAAAAATTCCATTTTGGTCCAAAGTTTTGAAAAATCACACTTTGTATTATAAATTTTTTTTACTTAAACTCGCTTAAATATTCGAGTATTACATTACACATGAAGTATCAGGGTTTAATTCAGTGTGGTGACATTCTAAAAGATAAGTTCCACATAGACTATCCCGAATGTCTAGCTCTATATTTGTATAAGATGTAAGAACATTTGAATTTATTATGAGGGCAATCAGGGGAGAAGTCTGATTTCCTCTAGAATTAATTAGGCAAAACTCGGATACATAACTTATTAAAAAAAATGCAACATACTTAATTTGTATAGTAATGAAAAAATTGCTTTATTAGCATGTCATGGATATTGATGAACGGACATACACGGACACATCATCAACTAAAAATGGTAAGGAACGTTTAGTTTAGCAATATTTAGAAACTCAAACTTTTAATTATTGAGACATTAAAATTTTAAATTTTGCTTTATGGTTAAATTTTGTTAATTTTTACAGTTCATTTAACGTTGTTATAGACTAATGTGAAATATCACATTGGCTCTCTCTCTCCCTTGCCCCACATCACTACTAGACCTTAGAAGAGTCTTAGCTTTTTTTAAAGGCCTGTTTGGTTAAACTTATTTTTTTATAGCTTATAAGTTGGTTAACTTATACGTGATATAAAGCTTTTAAGATGTGTAGCGTATAACCTAATAACATGTTTAGATAGATGTACTTATAAGCTATCTGTTAAAAATTATGTATTTAGATTGAAAGAGTTACTAAGTTAACATAACTTGATAAAAAGACGGAAATAGACATGGTAAAGAATATAAATAAAAAAATAAAAATACTTAGTTTAATAAAATTTAATTATAAATTAAAGTTTAATGATAAAATTTTATTTGATAAATTATATATAATTTTTAAAAATTATCAATACAATATATATATTTGTTAAATATATACCTTAAATATATATACATATATATATATACATACATATACATACAGACCCATATCTACATGGGTCTTCATGGCGTGGATGGAGGAGAAATTGGCTGATGGTGGAGTAAGAGGTCGACACTGCAAGCGACGGCGAAAGAATTTGCAATGAAAGATGCAGTCGATGGTAGAGGAGGAAGCAGCTGGTGGCAGAGTAGGAGGAAGCGGCCAATGGTGAATGCAGACGATAGCCAACGAGGTTGGAGGTGACGGTGACAGCGACAACGACAGTGACATACGAGCTAGAGGCGATAGATGGTCAAAGTTGCAGCGACGAGCAGAGTTGGATGGTGATGGTGGAGATTGGGGTTGAAGGTGAGGAAGAAAATGGGTATAGTTGTAAATAACTTAAATTTACGAGGGTAAATTTGTCATTTCGCAAACAATTCAAATAAGTTACCAACAGTTTATTTGGAAAAGATGGGGGTACCAGCTTTTTTAGGGCGCTGTGTGACGAGCTTGTAAGCTATTAAGCTAATAAGCTCTTAAGTGTTGTCAAACACTTATACAAGAAAAGTTGTCTAGCTTATAAGCTACACCATTAGCTTATAAGCTCTTCACACACATAGCCAAACAGGCCTGGCCTTGAGAGTTTACAGTTTTTTCTAGGATGCCTGAGAAAGGCATGGGCGCTATGCATTCATAGTTGTCCCAACTTAATCTGATGATTCATTGGTTGTTTGAGGACTTGGGTGGTTGATTGATTGTTTGGGTGGGGGGTTGGATATTGATGGGTGGAGTTTGGGAAAATTTGGTAGTTGAGATCAATAACGAGGATCAAACTTAAGAAAAAGAATCTAATCTAAGTTTGAATCACACCCACCACAATCACCCAACAAACTTTTTTCTGGGTTAAACAAGAGAGTCCAAAAGTATGAATTTTTGTCGAGAACATTATGTGCATTGAATCTCAGTCCTAGATTAAAGTCCCAAGGATTGCCTAAGGTGGAATCGAGCTATCAACATGGAAAATCCATAAGTTCACATATTTATTTATTTAGTTTCCTAAACTCAAAATTAGTAATTATCTCATTAACTATTCAATTTTTTAATTATTCTCAATATTCAATTTCCTAGTTATATATTTGTCTCCTTGTAAATCCCATAAATTAGAGATCTTTAGTATCGTATATAAACCTCTTATCGTCAAAAGAACACATAAAAGAAGAATTTATTTCTAAATATCAATTTGTTTAGATGGTTTCAAAGCATTGAGAGCAAATAAAGTTTAGCTCCTCAAAACTCTTCAATTGAATCATGTCTTCATGTGAATCATAAGACATCTCTATTTTACCAACCAGCCCCAAGCCTAGGAAGACATCTAACCATATCAAGATAGCCGATGAATTTTCACATTATTTTCTCACCATTTAAGTTAGTTCATATATAGATATTTAGGGGTAGTGTTGCAAATGTGCCAAGTTGAGTTGAGTTGAGCTTCTATTAGCTCGACTCAACTCGACAAAGTTCAAGTTGAGCTCGAGCTCGGGTCAAACTTGGAAGCCATACGCGAGCTCGAGCTGAGATTTGAGGCTCGGTTTTAAATTTATCAAATTTTTATTTTAAAAAACCTAACAAATTGATGTACAATAAAAATATTAACAAATATCAGCTTGATAATCAACAAATATATGTAATTTATCAAATATACGTTGTAACTTGTATGGTATTATGAGAAGGAAAGAATAGTCCTTGACATGGAGTAGATTGAAGACAATGAAGTCACTCCATCTCACATCAAGAAAGGGCTGCATAGGCTTCGATGTGAATTGATTCAAAAACGATGGGATTTTTTGCAATATAGATTGGACGGGTTTTCCCACTGCTTATCGCTCTATCATAACTTTGTTGTTTTTCTCAATGATTCTGCAATTTCTTGAAAATGAAAAAATAGCCCATCGTTTCCTACTCGTTGAAACCAAATACTAGTTCTTTTTCTACCATTTGCAAATTAGTTTGGCTTTGAAATTTGAAGTTAGCTTCCTGATTTGACCATGTGACTCTCCACGTCAATCCCTTTGTTTATGATAACAAGATGACTCTCTATATTAAAAGTAACTCAATTTTTCATGAATACACCAAGCACATCAAAATAGATTGTAATTTTATACTAGAAAAGCTTTTAGTTAACATTATCAATCCTAGGCACATTTCTATCAAGTTTCAATTAGCTGATATCTTTACCAACGCTATGGGACACGATCAATTTCATACCTTGTTATCCAAGTTGGACCTTTCAAATCTTGAAGCTTCAATTTGAAAGGGAGTATTGTCATATCACATATTTAGTTTCATAAATTTCGGCTTCTTAAACCAGGTAATTGTCTCATCAAATTGATATTTAGTTTCCTAATTGTTCTCAATATTCAGTTTCAGGCAAACTAAAAATCTAGAAGGTTCCAACGATACTTCCCAAGGTGGAGTCTAGTAACAATTGCTACGATCCCATGATAGTTGCAATTAACCCTTATCACTATGGAAATGACAAGCTAAAATGAATGGAAGCTTTCAAAATTCAATTTAGAGAACAGTATGCCTGTGAATGTGAAAAACCATCGGAGGAATTGTATAAAGAGATGAAGACGTCTTTAGTTGAAGTTAAGAACTACTGTATTGCGGATATAACATAAAATTTTAAAGATAAAGACGAGAAGTTTGCAAAGATAATGTTTCTCGATAGTTGTTTTGTCATCCAGTTCGTGGATAATTGTGTAGACCCCAAAAAGGACGGTACAAGGATCACAAATTTTGATTCACCATTCATTATGCATGATATTATGTTATTGGATAATCAACTCCATTTTGATATCCTCAAAAAACTAATGAGTTTCAAATGACATAAATGAGAAAAGATGATGGACAAGTTCATCGCCATGATCATTACTAATCATTGTAATAAAAAAATAAAAGAGACGAACGAAGCATAGGAAAAGCCGGTTCGACATCTTCTTGAGCTTGTTTAGAGTTGACTTGTTGATGATCAAGAAATTAGTGAGAGGGTTGAAGAATACGAAGGTGCTAAAAGAGAAGCACAAAGATGGAAGACTTGTTTTCGGCTTTATTTACCAAGTTTTAATAAAGAAATTAAAAATGAGCAGATTGAGATTGGAATTGTTGATGATCGTAAGAGGGTTGAAGAACACGAAGGTGCTTAAAAAGAAGCACAAAGATAGAAAACTTGTTTTGGGTTTCACCTGCCAAGTTCTAATAAAGAAATTAAAAATGAGCTTAACATCAAATCATCTCTCATGGGATGGAAGTATCATTCAGTTCAAGAGTTTAAGTCCATGGGAATACATTTTCGGCCAAGGGATACTTGTTAAAAAAAGTTAAGACTCTTCTAAGGTCTAGTAGTGGTGCGAGGCGGAGGGAGAAAGAGAGAGAGAGAGAGGAAGCAAGGTAATGTTTCACATTAGTCTATGACAACGTTGAATGAACTGTAAAAATTTACAAAATTTAACCATAAAGTAAAATTTAACCATAAAGTAAAATTTTAATGCCTTAATAATTAAAAGTTTGAGTTCCTAAATATTGCCGAACTAAATGTTACTTATCATTTTCGGTTGATGATGTGTCCGTGTATGTTCGTTCATCAATATCCATGGCATGCTAGCAAAGCAACTTTTTCATTACTATACAAATTAAGTATGTTGCATTTTTTTTAATAAGCTATGTATCCGAATTTTACCTAATTAATTCTAGAGGAAAACAGACTTCTCTCCTGATTGCTTTCTTAATAAATTCAAATGCACTTACATCTTATACAAATATAGAGCTAGACATTTAGGATATTCTACGTGAAACTTATCTTTTAGAAAGTCACCACACTGAATTAAATCCTAATACTTCATGTACAATGTAATACCCGAAAATTTAAGGGGGTTTAAGTGAAATTTTTTTATAAGGCAAAGTGTGATTTTTCAAAGCTTTGGGTCAAAATGAAAATTTTCAAAATGGTGAGGCCAAGTGAAGTTTTGGGAATTTAGGGACTTGTAGGCAAGGGTCAAAGAGCAAAAAGGAAGAAGAAGTTGGGAAAAAATGCAATTTTAGAAAACCTGCAGCAAGTCATGGGCCATACTAGTATCAAATCGCCAGCTAGGGTATGACCCAACTTATCGTGTCCTGAAGAAGACCACCAGGGCACGTAATCTAAAGTGATTGGTTGAAGAATGAAATGGTAAAAAATTAGCTATAAATAAGGAGCTTCCATGGCCAAAAATTTCATAAGTTTCAATTATTTAATTCGAGTGATAGAAAGGGATTTGAGGGTTTTTGTTCCCTCAGTTTTGGAGATAATTTATGTGACATTTGAGCAAGTTTGGTGTCGTTTCGAGTGAGATTCAAGAGGTCGTTGGAATCATGAATCTCGTTGGAGTCGGAGATTTAAACGGCCATTTGGATGTGATTTGGCAGAATTTTGAAACTAGGGGTGTGCAAAAGGACCAACACACCACGAAAACCGCCTGAACTGAATCGAATCGGGTTAAACCGGACGATTTTTTTGGATGGCAGTTCGAAATGGTTTAGGAAATTATCAAACCTCGGTTCGTGTAGTTTGAGTGGTTCATGGTTCGATTTAAAATTGAGCTGCTCGCATAATATGTAATTAAAAAAAAATTGATGATATATTACATAAATATAAAATGAGATGGAAGGGAGCCCTAATTCTTTTGATCATTTGTCTCCTACTCGTTGAGCTGCAGTCGCGTAGGGTTCCAATTTCCCCTTCCATTCCTAGTGCAACTCACTCGATCTCACCGTGCCAAGGAGATCGTCGCCACCGGAGCACATCACCGGAGATAGGTTTTCTTTTTCCTTCTTCCCCTTTTCCATTTCTCCTTCAATTGACTAAGATCTGGGTGTGTGTGTGTGTGTGTTAGGGGGGGTGTGCAAACAAATATGCCCTTTTCCATTTCTCTCTTTCCCCCCGCTCCCAGATGACTTTGAGATTTTAGAAGGGTTTTTGATTTTTGTGAGCTTCTGGTTTTTGCTAGGATGCTTGGGAAAGACGTGGGTGCCATGCATTCATGGTTGTCCCAGCTTAATCCAACGATTCATTGGTTCAAGGTGTTAACATCATCTTACTTTTTTGGGCTGTTGATTATTTGAGTGGATTGATGAGTGGAGTCCTAGAAAATTTGCTAGTTGAGCTTGATAAAAATTTGAGATTTCCTTCTAAAATCTCAAATCGGCCATCCTACCTTGTCGACTCCTTTCTCTCTCTTGCCCAGATTTGTTTGCACACCCCTCCAACACACACACACCCAGATCTCAGTTGATTGAAGGAGAAATGGAAAAGAGGAAGAGGGAAAAAGAAAACTTATCTCCGGTGAAGTGCTATAGTGGCCGACGATCTCTTTGGTGCGGTGAGATCGAGTGAGTTACACTTGGAATGGAAGGGGGAACTGGAACCCTATGCGATCGCAACTCAACGAGTAGGAGAGAAATAATCAAATGAATTAGGGCTCCTTTCCATCCCATTTTATATTTATGTTTTATATTTTTAATTTTTTTTAAATACATATTATGCGGGCGACTCAGTTTTAAACCGAACCGCGAACCACTCAAACCGCACGAACCACGGTTTGATAATTTCCTAAACCGCCTGATATGATTCGGTCCGGGCAATTTTTACAGTGTGCCGGTCTTTTTGCGCACCCCTAGTTTGAAAATCCAGCCAAATCACAACCAAATGGCCATTTAAATCTCTGGCTCCAACGAGCTTCATGATTCCAATGACCTCTCGAATCTCACGACCACTCGAATCTCACTCGAAACGACACTAAACTTGCTCAAATGTCACAGAAATTATCTCCAAGACCGAGGGAACAAAAACTCTCAAATCCCTTTCTATCACTTGGATTAAATGATTGAAACTTGTGAAATTTTCGGCCATGGAAGCTCCCTATTTATAGCCGATTTTTGACCATTCTATTATTTAACCAATCACATTAGATTACGTGCCCTAATAGTCTTCTTCAGGATAGGATAAGTTGGGCCATACCCTAGCTGGTAATTTGATGCTAGTATGGCCGATGACTTGCTACAAGTTTTCTGAAATTGTATTTTTTTCCAACTTTTTCTTCCTTTTTACTCTTTGACTCTTGCCTACAAGTCCCTAAGTTCCCAAGATTTCGCTTGGCCTCACTATTTTGAAAAATTCCATTTTGACCCAAAGCTTCGAAAAATTACACTTTGTCTTATAAAAAAATTTCACTTAAATCTCCTTAAATTTTTGAGTATTACATTGCACATGAAGTATTAGGGTTTAATTTAGTGTGGTGACTTTTTAAAATATAAGTTCCCCGTAGAGTATTCTGAATGTCTAGCTCTATATTTGTATAAAATGTAAGCACATTTGAATTTATTAAAAGGGCAATCAGGGGAGAAGTTTGCTTTCCTCCAGAATTAATTAGGCAAAACTTGGATACTTAGCTTATTAAAAAAAAATGCAACATGCTTAATTTGTATAGTAATGAAAAAATTGCTTTGCTACCATGCCATGGATATTGATGAATGAACATATATGAACACATCATGAACCGAAAATGGTAAGCAACGTTTAGTTTGTCAATATTTAGTAACTCAAATTTTTAATTATTGAGGTATTAAAATTTTAAATTTTTCTTTAGGGTTAAATTTTGTCAATTTTTATAGTTCATTCAACGTCATCATAGACTAATGTGAAACATCACCTTGTCTCTCTCTCTCTCTCTCTTTCTCTCTCTCTCCTTGCCTCGCACCATTACTAGACCTTAGAAGAGTCTTAACTTTTTTTAACAAGTCTTGCTTGGCCGAAAATGTATTTCGATGGACGTCAACTCTTGAATTGAACGATACTTCCACCCCATGGGAGATGATTTGATGCTAAGCTCATTTTTAATTTCTTTATTAGAACTTGGCAGGTGAAACCCAAAACAAGTCTTCCATCTTTGTGCTTCTTTTTTAGCACATTCGTGTTCTTTAACTCTCCCACGATCATGAACAATTCCAATCTCAACATGCTCATTTTTAATTTCTTTATTAGAACTTGGCAGGTGAAGCCGAAAACAAGTCTTCCATCTTTGTGCTCCTTTTTTAGCACATTCGTATTCTTCAACCCTCCCACTAATTTCTTGATCTTCAACAAGTCTAGTCTAAACAAGCTCAAAAAGATGTCAAACGGGCTTTTCCTCTACTTCGTTAGTCCCTTTTGCTTTTTCAATACGATGATCATTGATGATCATGGCTTTGAACTTGTCTATCATTTATGTCCTTTGAAGCTCATTAGTTTTGAGAATATCAAAAGGGAGTTGATTTTCCAATAACATAATATCACACATAATGAATGGTTAATCAAAATTTGTGATCCTTGCATCGTCCTTCTTGGGGTCTACACAATTATCCATGAATTGGATGACAAAACAACTGTCGAGAAATATCATCTCTACAAACTTCTCGTCCTTGTCTTTAAAATTTTTTGCTACATCTCAGTATAGTAGTTCTTAGCTTCAACCAAAGACGTCTTCATCTCTTTATACAATTCATCTGATAGTTTTCCACATTCATAAGCATATTGTTCTCTAAATTAAATTTTAAAAGCTTCTATTCGTTTTAGCTTGTCATTTCCATGGTGGTAAGGGTCGATTGCAACTATCATGGGATCGTAGCAATTGTTATTAGACTCTACCTCACGAAGTATAGCTAAAACTTTTTAGATTTTTTGTTTGCCTGAAACTGAATATTGAGAACAATTAGGAAAATAAATATCAATTTGATGAGATAATTACCTAGTTTAAGAAACTGGAATTTAGGAAATTAAATATGTGATATGCCAAGACCCCTTTTCAAATTGGAGCTTGAAGATTTCAAAGGCCTAAGTTGGATAACAAGGTATGAAATTGATTGTCCCATAGAGCTGGTAAAGATATTAGCTAATTGAAACTTGATAGAAATATGCCTAGGATTGATAATGTTAACTAAAAGCTTTTCTAGTATAAAATGACAATCTATTTTGATGTGCTTGATGTGTTCATGAAAAATTGGGTTATTTTTAATATAGAGAGCTATCTTGTTATCATAAAACAAAGGGATCGACGGGGAAAGTCACATGGTCAAATCAAGAAGCTAACTTCAAACTTCAAAACCAAACTAATTTGCAAATGGTAGAAGAAAGAACTGGTATTTGATTTCAACAGACGAATAGGAAAGGGTGGGCTATTTTTGATTTTCAAGAAATTGCAGAATCACTGAGAAAAACAACAAAGCTGTGACAGAGCGATAAGAAGTGGGAAAACTTGCCCAATCTATATTGCAAAAAGTTGTAAATTGCATGGTATTGCGAGAAGGAAAGAATAGTCCTTGACACGGAATAGATTGAAGACAATGAAGTCACTGTATCGCAGATCAAGAAATGGCTGCATAGGCTTCGGTGTGAACTGATTCAAAAACTGAATCGAGTATGAGATATACTGGTGAGTTATAGTGAGGTAAATGGGGTAGCTAAGTAGACATTGATATTACTCGATATCTAAATTAGAAGTACGAACATCATGAGATAAATGATGTTGTTAAGAGGAAAAGTAGAAAGTTGACGGTCAAGCATGCCGATTTCCTTACAAAATGTCTAGACAATATTTTTATTGACACAGAAAAATATCTTCCGAAAAGTGAGTCACTTCAAGACCCAAAAAATAATGGTAGGGTCCAACGTCGTTGAGCTTGAACCTTTAATGTGAGTAGTTCTTAAGTTCAATCACTACTATGGCATGATTACCAGCCATGATCATACCAGAACGTAAATGGTAATGGCCATAAAAGAAGTACCTTGTACTCGAGTGAAGGAGAAATTATCAGATTTGGATTGAATAAAATCGAAATCAATAAGGGCTATAGAGAATTTATCAAACTACTGAAGTGAAACAAGTTCCAAGCCATACAAGTATCTTTGTAAATAGCATAATCTTGCATCAGTACTGAAAGAAAATCTAGAGGTGGTGTCATATAGACCTCATCACCAAGATTCCCATGAAGAAAAACATTATTAACATTCAACTGGTCTAGCTCCTAGTTTTTAGTTGCAGCAACAAATAATAAATAATGAATTATGGTTCATTTTCAATGGAAGCAAAAGTTTTGGTGTAATCCAACCCTTCAATTTATGTGTTATCCGTTGGTCACTAACTGTGTCTTACCTGTATTCAATACTCTAATTATCTTGAAGTTTAATCTTACAAATCCATTTGCACCCAATCGGTTTCTTGCTTAGAGGTAGATCCTCAAGTATCCAACTTTGGTTGGCTTCAAGGGTTACAATTTCAGTTGCCATAACATCTCTTCACCTGGTAATCTTAAAAACTTGTGAATATACTGAAGGTTCAGTATGTGTAGACAATGCCTAGAAACCATGTCCTGAAACAATACTCGAAAACAATATCCTGAAATAATGCCTTGAAACAATGTCTTGAAACTTTGGATTGCTGAAAATACTTTATTTCCCTAAAAAATCTCAACAAAGAGAAGTTAGAAGGCCTGGGGGGATGGTTCGTTAACAAAGACCCTCCGATGATCAAGTTAGTACTCGAATCTAAAAAGAAATAGTTCCTTGATTTGCTATAAGTGTTAGAGTTTAGCAAAAGTGGAGGAATCAAAAGTTATTTTCTAAGTCTTTGAGCTAGATCTTTATAGGGAACGATTTACAAAGCGAGTGATGGACACGTGTCAAATGCCCAAGGGGTGAGATGATCCTTGGCCCACGTTGGCCGCAAACATAAGGACTTTGGGTATAAACTCTCTGGCAGGAAAATACGTTTGCTACAAACTACATACCCTTGGCTGCAGACTCTGTTGTCGAAATTATGTTTGTCACAAACCTCATACATTTGAAAGCAAACTTTGTTGCCAAAATTATGTTTGCCTAAAACATTCTAGACTTGGCCTCAAACGCTTCATGTTGGCCTCGAACATTCTAGGCTTGGCTACAACTTTCGAGGTTTTGTTTTGGGAAGTGGTTTCTCGACATTGTTTCAAGACATGGTTTCAGGACAAAGTTTCAAGACGTCGTTTCAAGACACTATTTTAAGACGTGGTTTTTGGACACTGTTTCAAGAGGAGGTTTTAGGACGAGGACCTGGACTCAGGACAATGTTTTAGGACACTGTTTTCGGGCATTGTTTCAAGATGTAGTCTTCGAGCATTATTTCAAGATGTCATTTCTGGGTATTGTTTCAAGACCTACTTTCAGGACGTGGTTTCTAAACATTGTTTCAAGATAAAGTTTCTGGGTATTGTTTCCGGTTACTCAATCGATTCTAAATACCAAGTTTCATCTCCATCTACCCATCCCACATTATAAATCTCAATTGTTGTATTTTGTTCACAACAAAAACATTAACAAAATTATTCATAATTTTATAAAAATATTATTTAACATAAAATTATCAAATTTTACATCATTATTATAATCATATCAATTTATCATTAATAGAATGTGTTGCACATCACATATTTAGTTACCTAAATTTCGGTTTCGTAAACCAGGTAATTGTCTCATCAAATTGATCTTTAGTTTCCTAATTGTTTTCAATATTCAGTTTCAGTCAAACTAAAAATTCATAAAGTTCCAATCATACTTCGTGAGGTGGAGTCTAGTAACAATTGTTACGATCCCATGATAGTTGCAATTGGCCCTTGTCACCATGGAAATGACAAGCTAAAACGAATGAAAGTTTTCAAAATTCAATTTAAAGAACAATATGCATGTGAATGTGGAAAATCATCGAAGGAATTATATAAAGAGATGAAGACGTGTTTGGTTGAAGCTAAGAAGTACTATACTGAGATGTAACAAAAAATTTTAAAGACAAAGACGAGAAGATTGCATAGATAATGTTTCTCGACAGTTGTTCTGTCATCCGGTTCATGAATAATTGTGTAGACCCTAAGAAGGACGATGCAAGGATCACAAATTTTGATTCACCATTCATTATGCGTGATATTATGTTATTGGAAAATCAACTCCCTTTTGATATTCTCAAAAAACTAATGAGCTTCAAAGGACATTCATCTAAATCCCTTAACGAGATCCATTGGAGGGCAAGTCTGGTGCCAGCAGCCACGGTAATTCTAGCTCCAATAGCGTTTATTTAAATTGTTGCAGTTAAAAAGCTCGTAGTTGGATTTTGGGTTGGGTCGATCGGTTCGCCTCAAGTGTGCATCGGTCGTCTCGTCCCTTCTACCGGCGATGTGCTTCTAGCCTTAACTGGCACGGTCGTGCCTCCGGCGCTGTTACTTTGAAGAAATTAGAGTGCTCAAAGCAAACTCAAGATCTGATTAGCATGGGATAACATCATAGGATTTCGATCCTATTCTATTGGCCTTCGGGATCGGAGTAATGATTAATAGGGACAGTCGGGGGCATTCATATTTCATAGTCAGAGGTGAAATTCTTGGATTTATGAAAGACGAACAACTACGAATGCATTTGCCAAGGATGTTTTCATTAATTAAGAACGAAAGTTGGGGGCTCGAAGACGATCAAATATCGTCCTAGTCTTAATCATAAACGATGCTGACCAAGGATCAACAGATGTTACTTTTAGGACTCCGCTGACACCTTATGAGAAATCAAAGTTTTTGAGTTCCGGGGAGAGTATGGTCACAAGGCTGAAACTTAAAGGAATTGACGGAAGGGCACCACTAGGAGTGGAGCCTGCGGCTTAATTTGACTCAACACGAGGAAACTTACTAGGTCCAAACATTGTAAGGATTGACAGACTGAGAGCTCGTTCTTTTTTTTATTGAACAGTAAATATCTAGATAAAAAATGTACAATGTACACTGGGTATACCCGAGAACCAAGGTAATAGCCAAACAATTAACGATCACTGGCAAACGCCTCAAAATGAACTAAAACCTGAAGATACATAGTATACATTACTTTGTAAACAAAAGTTTTAATTCTACAAATAAGGCCCTCAACAGTAGGCTGTGTAGTTTCAAAATAGGTATATTTCTAGCTGCCTAAATCTAATAGACCGAACAAGCTAGAGCAATTTTCTTCACCTTGCAGATCCAAGGAGAACCCCTGACTGCTTTAATAGCCATCTGATGGCACTCAGTATGGAAGACATGGCTCTGGATAAGCCAATCAACGATCTAATTTAGCCCCAAATGGCCGCACTAAATGGGCAAATGAAGAATAAGTGGGTCGTAGACCCCTCAGCCTTATTGCAGAAAGGGCATGACCGATCAATCTCCAAAAATAGAAGCCTATCACATGTTAGAATGCTGGCCCTAACCCCAAACCAAAGCATGAAGCTATGCTTGAGGACAAGACATGGATCCCAAACAATCTTCGCCCAACCTATACACTGACCCTTCACTCGAAAGAAATCATAAGCTACCTGCAAATCGAGCGAGACCCCATTAGATTAGCTTTCAAGCTGGCGAACAACCTCCACGGACCCGTACATGTGACACAAACTGTCCCTAATAAGCAACAATCTTTTCATTAGTGGAGAGTCATCCCTCCTCATCTCATGCTGCCAGATAGAAACTGAGAGTAAGAACTTTTAGTGAATCCACTTCACCCACAGGGTGTCTTTTTTTTTATGAATGTCCCATAGGGGGGCAGGTAGTCAGCACTAAGGGGCGCTTGGGCATGTGAACAAGCAGCGCCTAAGGCAAGCCATGTGCATGCTCTTGGGCCAGCAAGCATGCCTAGGTGCACTTGGCATTCACGGTGGTTGCCCCTCCCCTGGTTGCCACCGTCGGCTGTCGCTCTTAGCCCCCCACCGCCTCCGGCGACCCCCCGACCAAGTGCTCGATCTCTTAAATTTAAAGGGCTCTTCCGTGTCAAGCGATCACTTTGTGTGTTGCCATGGTATGCGTGTTACCGGAGGTGGTGGGTGTCTTTCGGAATGAATGATGCCACAATGCCCGAGGGTAGTGCGACGCCGTTGGGCAACAAGCTAACAGGTTGGGTCCCGAAGTGGTGTGTTAGGCCAATGGTGTTGCCACTGCCGTTGGCTAATAATGGGGGCTATTGAGTGAAACAACCTCGCTGTTGCCTAGCAGGTGATGTGCTTTGGGGTAGGGAGGGTTTTGCCTGCTGGCGTGCCTGTGCATGGCCGATCGTATCACGATGCTGAAAGGGATTCTGTAAGACCACGTGAAGCAGAACGGATGATGCTGTGATGCGTTAAGCCTGGCATGAGCGTGCTTTGGGCTCGGCTCGAAGGCCCTCGGGCTGTCCATGCATGGCAGCAGGGAGGGGGATTGATTGCTTTCGATCATTCATCTTGGTGCTTGTGGCGAACAAAGACGTGCATGGGAGTTGGTCGGCCTTGCGTACCATCGTCGCTCGTGCTTTGGTTAATTGTATCACGACGTTGGAAGGGATGCCGCAGGACATTGCCAAAGGTTGCCATGGGTTGCTTGCGGTCGTGTATAGGTTGAACAGGCGACATCGTGATGTGTTGGGCCTCACGTGGGCGTGCTTGCAACTTGGTTGGACAGCCCTGTTGCTCTCTCGTGAAAGCCACCAGGATGGATGTCGCGATCGTTTTCAATAGCTCTTCCAGCGATGTCGTGGGCAATTGGGCATGCTCGAGCTTGGCCTATCGTATCACAATATCGGAAGAGATACCGCAAGACGTGCCAAAGGCTGCCATGGGTTGCTTGCGGTCCTATATAGGTTGAACGGACGATGTTGTGATGCGCTGGGCCTCGTTAAGGGGTGCTATCCGGCTATTGGCGACACCATGTATGGCTTAATCTTTGACATGTGTAAGCCAAAAACACTGTTGGCCTACAGTCGAAAGGCATCCCTTAACTAGGTCGCCACCATTGTTGGTTGTTTCCCTATCTTATCCAGGGCGGCTAGAGCTTATTCGTGGTGTGCTCTAAGGTGTGGTTTGTTTTTTCGCTTAACATCCTCCTTGCTCCAGTGGCTATTATTAAGCAAGTCTACAGATTACGCAGCCGGTTCCTATGGAATTCCAAGATATCATTAGTTGCCTGGAAGGAAATCTGCCTGTCGAAATGTGAGGGAGGGCTGGGCTTAAAGGATTTAAAGTGTTGGAATTCTTGCCTCCTTGTAAAAAATCTATGGGACATTCATCAAAAGAAAGACATCCTGTGGGTCAAGTGGATTTACCAAGAGTTCTTACTCTCGGTTTCTATCTGGCAGTGTCAGGTGAGGAGGGATGACTCTCTACTAATGAAAAGATTGCTGCTTATTAGGGACAACTTGTGTGACATGTGCGGGTCTTTGGAGGTTGCCATTCGCCAGCTTAAAAGCTGGTCTAATGGGGTCTCGCTCGATTTGTAGGCAGCTTATGATTTCTTTCGAGTGAAGGGTCAGTGTAAAGATTGGGCGAAGATTGTTTGAGATCCATTTCTTGTCCCCAAGCATAGCTTCATGCTTTGGCTTGGGGTTAGGACCAGCATTCTAACTCGTGAAAAGCTTCTATTTTTAGAGATTGATCGGTCATGCCCTTTCTACAATAGAGCTGAGGAGTCTCCGACCCACTTATTCTTCCTTTGCCCCTTTAGTGTGGCTATTTGGGGCCAAATTAGATCGTGTATTGGCTTATTCAGAGCCATGTCTTCCATACCGAGTGCCATCAGACGATTATTTAGAGTGACCAGGGGTTCTTCTTGAATCTACAAGGTGAAGAAAATTACTCTAGCTTGTTCGGTCTATCAGATTTGGCCAGCTAGAAATAGATTTATTTTTGAAAATGCATAGCCTACTGTTGAGGGCCTTGTTTGTAGGATTAAAACTTTTGTATAAAGAGTAATGTTTACCATGTATCCTCAAGTTTTAGTTCATTTTGAGGCGCTTGCCAATGATCGTTAATTGTTTGGCTATTGCCTTGGTTCCCAGGTATGCCCGGTGTACATTGTACATTTTTTATCTATATATTTATTGTTCGATAAAAAAAAAAAGGAGCTCTTAGTCTGTCAATCCCTACTATGTCTGGACTTGGTATGTTTCCCCGTGTTGAGTCAAATTAAGTCGCAAGATCCACTCCTGGTGGTGCCTTTCCGTCAATTCCTTTAAGTTTCATCCTTACAACCATACTCCCCCAGGAACCTAAAAACTTTGATTTCTCATAAGGGGTCAGCGGAGTTGTAAAAGTAACATCCACTAATCCTTGGTCGGCATCGTTTATGGTTGAGACTAGGGCGGTATCTGATCGTCTTTGAGCCCCCAACTTTCGTTCTTGATTAATGAAAACATCATTGGCAAATGCGTTCGCAGTTGTTCGTCTTTCATAAATCCAAGAATTTCACCTCTGACTATGAAATGCGAATGCCCTCAACTATCCCTGTTAATCATTACTTCGATCTCAAAGGCCAATAGAATAAGATCGAAATCCTATGATGTTATCCCATGCTAATGTATCCAGAGCTTGAGTTTGCTTTGAGCACTCTAATTTCTTCAAAGTAACAGCGCCGAAGACACGACCTGGCCAGTTAAGGCCAAAAGTGCATCTCTGGCAGAAGGGATGAGACAACCGATGCCCACTTGAGGCGGACCGATCGACCCAACCCAAAATCTAACTACGAGCTTTTTAACTGCAACAACTTAAATATACGCTATTGGAGTTGGAATTACCGTTGTTGCTGGCACCAGACTTGTCCTCCAATAGATCCTCGTTAAGGGATTTAGATGAATGTCCTTTAAAGCTCATTAGTTTTTTGAGGATATTAAAAGGGAGTTGATTTTTCAATAACATAATATCACGCATAATGAATGGTGAATCAAAATTTGTGATCCTTGCACCGTCCTTCTTGGGGTTTACACAATTATCCATGAACTGGATGATAAAACAACTGTCGAGAAACATCATATCTACAAACTTCTCGGCTTTGTCTTTAAAATTTTCTACTACATCCCCGGTATAGTAGTTCTTAGCTTCAACCAAAGACGTCATCTCTTTATATAATTTCTCCGATAGTATTCCACATTTACAGGCATACTGTTCTCTAAATTGAATTTTGAAAGCTTCCATTTGTTTTAACTTGTCATTTCCTTGGTGATAAGGGCCAATCGCAACTATCATGGGATCGTAGCAATTGTTACTAGACTCTACCTCACGAAGTATGGCTGGAACTCTCTGAATTTTTAGTTTTACTGAAACTAAATATTGAAAACAATTAGAAAACTAAATATCAATTTGATGAGACAATTACCTAGTTTAAAAAATCGAAATTTAGGAAACTAAATATGTGATATGCCAACACCCTCTTTCAAATTAGAGCTTGAAGATTTCAAAGGCCCAACTTGGATAACAAGGTATGAAATTGATCGTGTCCCATAGCCTTGGTAAAGATATCAGCTAATTGAAACTTAATAGAAATGTGCCTAGTATTGATGATGTTAACTAAAAGCTTTTCTAGTATAAAATGACAATCTATTTTGATGTGCTTGGTGTGTTCATGAAAAATTGGGTTATTTTTAATATAGATAGCCAGCTTGTTTTCATAAAACAAAGGGATTGACGTGGAGAGTCACATGGTCAAATCAGGAAATGAACTTCAAACTTCAAAGCCAAACTAATTTGCAAATGGTAGAAGAAAGAACTGGTATTTGGTTTTAACAAAAGAGTAGGAAATGGTGGGCATGATTACTAGCCATGATCATATCAGAATGTAAATGGTAATGGCCATAAAAGAAGTACCTTGTACTCGAGTGAAGTAGGAATTATCAGACTTGGATTGAATAAAACTCTAATCAATAAGGGCTGTAGAGAATTTTTTAAATCATTGAAGTGAAGGAAGTTCCAAGTCATACAAGTATTTTTGTAAACAACATAATCTTGCATCAGTACTGAAAGAAAACCTAAAGGTGGTGTCATATAGAACTCATCACCAAGATTCTCATGAAGAAAAGCATCATTAACATCCAACTGGTCTAGCTCTTTGTTTTTAGTTGTAGCAACAAATAATAAACAATGAACTATGATTAAATTTCAATGGAAGCAAAAGTTTTGGCGTAATCCAACCCTTCAACTTATGCGCTATGCTTTGGCCAGTAACTGAGTCTTACAACGTTCAATGTTTTAATTATTTTGAAGTTTAATCTTACAAGCCCATTTGCACCCAATGGGTTTCTTGCTAAGAGATAGATCCTCAAGCATCCAACTTTGGTTGGCTTCAAGGACTACAATTTCAGTTGCCATAGCATCTTTTCACTTGGTAATCTTAACAACTTGTGAATATACTAGAGGTTCAGCATGTGTAGACAATGCCTAAAAACCATGTCCTGAACAATGCTTGAAAACCATATCCTGAAATAATGCCTTGAAACGATGTCTTGAAACTTTTGGATTGGTGAAAACACTTTATTTCCCTAAAAAATCTCAACAAAGAGAAGTTAGAAGGTCCATGCAGATGGTTCGTCAACAAAGACCCTCTGATGATCAAGTTAGTACTCCAATCTAAAAAGAAGAAGTTCCTTGATTCACAATAAGTGTTAGAGTATAGCAAAAGTGGAAGAATCAAAAGTCATTTTCTAAGTCTTTGAGCTAGATCTTTATAGAGCACGATTTACAAAGCGAGTGATGGACACATGTCAAATGCCCAAATGGTGAGACGATCCTTGGCCCACGTTGGCCACAAACATGAGGATCTTGGTTACAAACTCTCTGGCCAGAAAACATGTTTGCTACAAACTACATACCCTTGGCTGCAGACTTTGTTGCTGAAATTATGTTTGTCGCAAACCTCATACCCTTGGAAGCAAACTTTGTTGCCAAAATTATGTTTGCCTCAAACACTTCATGTTGGCCTCAAACATTGTAGGCTTGGTTGCAACTTTCAAGGCGTTGTTTTGGGAAGTGGTTTCCGAACATTATTTTAGGACACTGTTTCAGGAGGAGGTTTAAGTCCGCTGGGCTCACGAATATGGCTTCATTTGGCTGTTTCTTTACATAGTCCAATAACTCTGTTTGTTCTAAGTTGGCTAAAGTAATGATTAACCAATCTTGGTTGATGAGTAGCCTTCTTGGCCATGCAAAATTTTTACTAGCGGGATGCTTGTCGGATCACTCTCCAAGTGTTATCTCCTTTCTTCAGTAAAGCTCCCATTTGAGAAAGCCTTTTCGGTTCTTTAACGTGTGAGCTGATCATGGTGATGTTTTAGGCATTAAAAGATCAGTCTTCCAACAGCATATTCCAAGAACCAACCAGTTTAGTTTTTGCAAGAAGCTTAGATAGTTTAAGGCTTCCCTTAGGCTCTTGAATTTTAATCATTTCAGTGATATCTCCTCCAGAGTTACTAGAGCTGACAAGGAGCTTGAAGAGGCCCGGTTATCTCTTCAAGATCATCCACAGGACCTTAGCCTTCAATCTTGGCTCGCTTTGATGCGGAAGCAAACTCTTTTCTTAAAGGAAGTTGAAAGATCATTCTACCATCAGCAGGCAAAGTACACATACTTGAAGCTTAGTGACAGGTGCACAAAGTTGTTCCACGCTATTGTTAAGCTAAAATCCAAGCGAAATTTTCTTGCAACCATCTCCCGTGCGGATGGGTCAGTAAGAGAGTCTTCGAATCAGGTTGATGGGGAGTTTATTTAGTATTTCGAGGGCTTGCTACGCTCCTCCAAGCCTTGTGATCCCATTGACCTTAATGTCCTAAGATATGGGCCCTGCATTTCAACGGATCAAACAACTTTTCTCTTGAGCAGTATTTCTAGCGAGGAGATTAAATATGCTCTTTTTTAGTATTGGCGATGAGAAGGCTCTGGGCCCTGATAGCTTCACTTCATGCTTTTTCAAGAAGGCCTGGCCTATTGTGGGAGAGCAATTCATTGAGGCCATTCAAGAATTTTTCTATTCGGGCTCCTTTCTTAAGCAACTTAATCATTCTACCATTGTTCTTGTGTCGAAGTTCAAGCATGCTAACTCGGTTGGTGAGTTCAGACCTATTGCTTGCTACAATGTAGTATACAAAGTTATATCCAAGATTTTAGCTTCAAGGCTTACTGCTGTTTTGGATTCCATTATCGATTATGCCCAGTCAGCCTTCGTCAAAGGCAGGAGCTTAATGGAAAATGTTAATTTGGCTTAAGAGATTCTTCACAATTATAGTCGCAAGCAGATCTCTCCGAGATGTCTTATTAAACTTGATCTCTGCAAAGCCTTTGACTCTGTTAATTGGTCCTTCCTCTAACAGATTCTCGATGGGCTTGGATTTCCCTCAGCCTTCTCAAAATGGATTTTGGAATGTGTTTGCTCGGCCTCTTATTCCATTATGATTAATGACAGTATGCATGATTTTTTCAAAGGCCAATAAGGCCTCAAGGAGGGAGACCCCCTTTCACCATTCTTATTTGTTCTTTACATTGAATATTTGTCTAGATCTCTTAGAATGGTCATTGGGGATTCTGATTTCAATTTTCATCCAAAATGTAATAACCTTGGCATTTCTCACCTTGTCTTTGCAGATGATTTAATGCTTTTTGCTAGGAGCGACGTTATTTTTGTCAAAATTCTCATGGACGGTCTTCACATATTTGAAGCTTGCTCTGGCCTATGTGCTAATGGCCTCAAGTCCAACATCTATCCTGCTGGTATCCTTGCGGTCACTAATTTCTCTAGGGGCGTCTTTCTCTTTTTGTACCTGGGTATTCCCCTTGCTGCGGAGAAGCTTAAGGTTATCCACTATGGGCCCCTCATGAATAAAATCTTTGATTGCATTAAGGCATGGACACCATCCTCTCTTTCTTATGCAAGCAGATATGAGCTTATTAGAGCAGTTCTGCTAGGCTAGGTGTAGAATGCTTTTGGCTTTCCATCCTTCCCACACATGCTGCTATTATTGAAAAAGTCTACTGGTTATGAAGGTTCTTTCTATGGAACTCCAAGTCAACTCTTATTTATTGCCAACCTTCCCAAAAATGAAGGGGGGGCTCGGCCTTAAGGATCTTTAGACCTGGAACTCGGCTCTGCTAGTCAAGGTTCTCTAGGACATTCATCGCAAGAAAGACTCCTTATGGGTCCGTTGGGTCCATCAGCGTTATCTAGCTACAACTTCAATCTGGGAGCTGAGGGTTAAGAGAGATGACTCGCCCCTCATCAAAAAGATCCTTGCCATTTAGGATGGCCTATGTGCTACACAAGGCTCTTCCTCAATTGCTGTTAGGCTGCTTTCCAAATGGACTAGTGCTGAGAATATTAATCTTGCTGATGCTTATAATTTGTTTCGACTCAAGGGCTGAAAGCAAATATGGGCTTCTATTGTGTGGATTTCCAGCATGATGCCTAAGCATTCTTTCATTTCGTGGCTGTGTTACAGAGAGGATGCTCACCAAAGACAAGTTCACTTTCATGGATATTGCTGCCAGTTATGTGGCTCAACAGAGGAATTCTTGCAGTATCTTTATTTCCAATGTTCGATAAGTTTGTTGATTTAGAGCCATGTTAAGGCTTGGATTGGGCTCACTCAGTTAATGTCCACCCTTTCTAGCGCCCTCAAGTGGTTGAAGAAAGAAGTTCGCAGCTCTTCATGGCAAAGTAAAGCCAAGTAGATTGCACTAGGTTACACTATTTACTAGATTTGGTATGCCCGTAATCGGATTATTTTTGAAGGCTTGTCAGCTCGTCCGGATTGTATTATCCATAAGATTAATACTAGTGTATACAGGGCTACATTTACCTTGTATCCACAGGTTTTAGTTTATTTTGAGACAAGCATATGACTATTGGCAGGATCAACCAGGTAGCATTCTTCTACATTGGTGTCGCGTGACCCCGCCGACTCGGTGGCCAGGGGATCAAGACGGGAATGATAGTTGTTCGCATCTATCGGTTGGTGGGTCGACCAAGGTCGATGACTCGTCACCCCCTTCGTGTTCGGCATCCCGAAGAACGAGTGGCCGTCCATGAGCCACGCGCACGACAAGACCAAGCTAGGCGAACGCTGAGCACGGGCGACACTTCAAGGTTCGCTCCGAGCCGTCAGCATGACCTGTCGACGAAACGAGGCACGTTTTTTAATCAATTCCCTCGCTTTAGGTATGCGACATAGGAAGCCACCAAGCGTCGAAGGCAAGAAGCGCTATCGAGGCAACATCTGAAGAAGGGTGGACGGGCGAACATCGCTGCTCAATCAGGGACATGATCGACCCTCACAACCCAAGCACCACTCACATGCCATCACGTTCGCTTTGCAACAACTCCACCTGACGCGTCACGCTCCCGTTAAATTAATTTTATGATGATGGTATTATCGAGTTAAATTAATTTTATGATCTTTACTATTGATTACATTTCGGCATGATGATAGTTCTAATTCTAGTAACCGACATACATGGCATGTCGACTCTAACTTAAATAATCACCATAAATTGAAATGTATATATAGTATACTTAAGTTTGGGGATGATGATATTTTCAGGTTGGATAATCCACATGCATGGCATAAAGGTTTCGGATTAGGCATATATCTCAATCCAAACTTAAGTGATTGGCAAAAATCTAAAAATTAATGTTAACACATCAACTTATAATGAAGTTCGGCTAACTCGAGAAATTTTGGCTTTGGACACCATCCTTGCCTTACCCGAGAATTATTAGCTAGACATCTTCATTATTTAATACAGAAAATTAAGATGCGGGTAAAATAAAATACAAAAAAATAAATTATAATATTTAAATGATAGGAAATTAAAGTTGCCAGTACTTTTTTGTTGGAAATTAAATGACAATAATTAAAATATAAAAATTAAATGCTAAAATTAAAAATACAGAATGTAAATTACATTATTAAAATAGACAAATTAAATAAACAGAATAAGCTACTAAGTCTAAATGCTGAAAATTAACAGAATTTAAGTTCTTGAATTGAAATGACACGGAATGGCTGAAGAGATTAAAGAAATTAAAGACAGAACAAAACATAATAACAGAAATTAAAAGAACAGTACTAGAAATTTAACAGAAATGAAATGGAAGAGCAAAAATTAAAGGTGTTGTGCGATGCCTACTGTGCGCTCGTTCTTCTTCTCCAACCCACTCTCTGCTCACTAAAGCGCCCCAGCCTCCCCAGCCTCTATTCTTCCGTTCCAGTGCACAGTGCTCGTTCTCACTGTCCTCTCCAGTGCACTGTGCTGAAATTCCCTCTGTGTTGCTGTTCGTCCTTCTTTCTTCCGGCCGAGAATCCTTGCCCCCACTAAAGCGCCCCAGCCTCCCCTGCCTCTATTCTTCTGTTCCAGTGCATAGTGCTCGTTCTCACTGTCCTCTCCAGTGCACTGTGCTGTCCAGAAATTCCCTTTGTGTTGCTGTTCGTCCTTCTTCTGGCCGAGAATCCTTGCCCCCTTATTCTGATTGTTACGCGGATGGGCGCCTAGGGCTCTTCTCGTGTTGTTGTGTTTATATATATGTCACTCTCCAAATTGCCCTTGAAACCAAGGGACCGCACAGCCTCTGAAATGCCCTTCATGGGCTGCGTCTTTCATTCTAAGAATCAGTGGCTGGGCTTTAATTGGGCAGCCTCAGTTTCAATAGGTGGGCCTTCAATTGCTGGGCTTCTAATTTGAACTTAAATTCCAATTTAGTGGGCTATCAAATTGGACTTGCGGCTGGACTTGCGGCTGGGTTTTAATGGGCTTCAATTACAAGCCTCCAAGCCCCTGCGTGAAGCATGCAACCAATTCAAGTGTAATTAATATATTATATATATGTACTGCGCATGCATATATAATAAGTTATGGAATATATATATTATAATGTATTATATATATGTTTCATCCATGAATGTGTATATGTATTATATTTATACATGTATTATAATATATTATATTATATTAATTTTATTATTATTATTATTATTATTATTAAATCTTTAAATATGTCTCGATGTTAATTTAATCTTCATTTTTCATATAAACTTGAATATAATCACAAAATATTCAATTAAATCCAATTTTGAGATAAAAATAGAGGTAAAATTATAACAAAATTTTATAAAATTAATTGCTATTCAACTGGCCAGTGGGCTCCTTATTCAGCTCATCTTGAAACACGGACTAAGGAGTTTGACATGTGTGCCAGTCAACAGACGAGTATACCTATAACACTCGGTGTTACCGGTGTTATGAGAATGAGAAAGGAAGTAAGAAAATTTTCAAAAATGTCCTTGAAAATGTGCTAGATCCTTGAGATTGAGCGTGCCCTATGAGAGGGGTATTTTGGTAATTTGGATAGTAAAATCCAATAAAAAGGGTATTTTTATAAATTAGAAATAATTCCTATATGGAATTAGATGTGTAAGTGAATTAAATCCCAATATTTATTTATGTGGAGATAAGGGATTAATAATTCATGAAATGAGAATTTTGGTAAATTGGAGTGATTCCATAAAGGAATTTAATTATGGAAAATAGGGAAATGGTGGATATTAAATTATGTGAGAAAATAATTAGTTTTCCCTAAATTTGGTGAATAAATGTGGGGATGCCATATGGATGGTTGAGATGAAATCTTGGAAGCCAAGTATGGTGTCTTAGAGTGACACATGGCATTATGTGGTCCAAGATAAATGGAGAGATTTAAATAAATGCAAAAGAAAGAATAAGTAGTCTTTCAAGCATTTAATGAGAGGCATGATGGTGTTGGATTAAAAGAAAATCTAAAAAGAAATTAAATTAGTCACCCATTAATGTTTGAAAAATATGGGATTTGTTTAAAGGGGAAAGGAAATGAATTATGTCATTCATTCTTGATGTGTGAAAATGGTCTGCATTTATTAAGTGTTGAGAAATTAATAAATTCAATGGATGGGAATAATCCTTGAGTGAGATTTGTGATTCAATGGTGATTATTTATTCTTGGATCATGGCATGGATGGCCAATGTAAACATTTATGTATTTGTGGGAAGGCACATATCAATATATGTGGGTGTGCATATGTGCAAATATTTGGAAGAAATGAGATATTAAAATAATTTAAAAAGGAAATTATAAATGTCTCTCAAAGCATTTATGAAGGCCATCATGATGTTGGGGAAAAAGATAAATAGAAAAGAAAGTAAAATGATCACCATTAATGTTTGAAAATATGGTGATTTATATAAATGAAAAATGAGGGAATTATGTCTCTCAAAAGTGATGGGTCAAATTAGTCCAATTTAAATAATTGGAAATTGGAAAAGAATTCAAGGTATGAGATTGGGTCTTGAAATTTGAAAAATAATCCAATGGTGGTGGATGGAAGCTTGTGGTTGGTGTGGATTGCCACATGTATGTATATATATATATATATATATATATATATGGTTGTAGCCAAGATGTGTTTCTAGCCAATGGTGGAGATTAGATCTTCTCAAAATAAATGGTTGAGATTGAGATTCTCAAGTGCACATGGATTGTGCTTTATTTGTATGGCTAGGATTTCCTCTCCAAAAGAGAAAAGAATGGAGGGTTGGGATGAAGTCTTGCATTTAAAATATCAAGACTAGGAAATTAATCCCAAAAGAAAGGAAAGGAAAGGGAAGAAGTATATAAAGGGAAAGAGAGCTTTATGCTCAAATTTTTCCCATTTCAAGAGAGTAAAGGTTGAAATCTTCCCATGGAAAGAAAGAGAGAAGAAGAGATGAGAGGAAAGGAAGAAGAAGAAGAGAAAGAAATCAAGGTAAGTGCATACTTCTTTTCTTTATTAAGTGTGCTTGTATGCAAAGTAGTGAGTTCTTGTTTGAATGCTATTTTAGATGGGAGAAATGTTGATGGAAGCTCTCTTGAAATGAAGAGTTAAAGGTTCAAGAATGAGGTAAGGGATGACCCCATGTGGAGGTGGCCTTGCATTGCATTATAAGTAGGTTGCATAAACTTTTATGTATCTCTTTACATGCTTTATTGTTCATGAGACCTATGGCCATGGGGGTGGGAAAGAAATGGTAGGTTGATGCCTCAAACCATGTTGGATTGTGAGGATGGAATGACCTAATCATGCTTGCATGCATTTGCATTACATAGACTTGTTATGCTTGTATTTACTTTGCATATACACCCTTACTGAGCTTTTGAGCTCATGAGATTTTATCCTCCCCTTGTAGGTTGTGCTTATATCAAAGGAGAAAAGGGAAAGTTACAAACTTGTGGTTGAAGCTCTTGGTGTATATTTTTTGTTTGTTGTAAATGATGGCTTAAAGAAGCCTAGTCATGTGCTTATTTTATTTGTGACCTTAGGGCTAGGAATGCCCATTTTCTTGTATTGGATCATGTGTGGTATTTATACTTGGAGGTTGTTATGTGAGCAACAATATGTTGTGTAAGGCTTATGTGTGAAATGAAAGGAAATTTTGTTGTATGTTGTGTTATATTCAAAGAGGTGAAGTAAGCCTTAATTTTGGAGAAATAAAGACAAAAATGGAAGTAATGTGAAGCATAATTATCAATTTTTATTTCTGAAAAATATGGGTTTTAATGCCTAAGAGAAAAAAAAAAAAAGGGAAAGAAGTGAAGAGGCAGTAGGAGGCTGCCAGCAGCACCTGCAGGGCCGTAGGAGGCAGTCGCGCGCGGCATGCGCGGCTAGCCCGTGCAGCCAGCGCCCAGCGGGGCCCCGCCGGCCAATATTTTTAAAAAAATTGGAATTTTTGAGAATTTTGGGGCATTTCTTAATTGAATTTGGGTCCCGAAGGAAATTTCAAAAATAAAGGGATTTTCGGGCATTTTTTGAGAAAATACCGAAGTTTTGGAAAATTGAAAATGATGAGTTTTCCTCCCAAAATTGGTGATCCATCTACGGATTGATTTAAATGGTGATTTTTATGGAGCCCGGTAAAATAATTCTTGGTCGGAAAAAATTTGAAATAATTGATAAAATGGCGTTGGGCGTTTAAATGGGATCTTCTTTTTAGCCAATGCGGTGTGGTTAAAGCCCAATTTCGCTAGTGAATCCTGGGGATGAGGGAAGGGAAGGATGAGCCTAGTTCCCACCTAGGGCGTTTCATCTTGAAACATGGTCCACCCTTCACCTAAGGCCGGGCAGGTGGACAATTTGGGTAATTGTTCACAAGTAACACCCGTAAGTGGGAGCGAGGCGTTACAGATTGGTATCAGAGCGTGGTTGGAGCATCAAGTGGAAGATGCTTGTAGAAATATGGTCAAAGGTTGATCGGAAGGCCTTGGGAGTAGGACCACAAGTGACTGAGGACCCTTGGAGTTGGGTCGGTGCATTGAGGCTTGTGGCAATGCAAGTGGGGTGCTTGGATATTCCTGCTATGGGAATAGGAAAAATATCATGGTTGAGATGATATATAGTAAGAGATATTCGGGTCGAACAAAGAATAGTCAAATGCCCAAGTGTGGGTATTGGTATCGAGGACCCGAACGTAGAAATTGGGAGTATATGAAGCGTTTTAAGGATGGGATTTCCTTGTGATTGAATTATTAAGGCTTGTGTGGGGACACAAAGCTGAGTCATGGTAAGAATCATGATGGGACAAGGAGAGTCCGAAGTATGTCTAATCCGGGAAGGGATTAACGGAGCACCCCAATGTTGGGGGAGATGATCAAGCAGTTATGAGGGAATGAAGTGGTTCCCGTAGAGATGGCGTGTTAAGGGTTTTGTGCATGAATTAGGGTGAGCTAAGGTTGAAATTAGCTCGAAGCTCAAAGAAAGAAGTCGTCAACAGGTTATGTGACGAGCTCCGAGAATGGAGTAAGCTAAAGTTGCTCATAGATAGGCTCTGGGTGGAGCGAGCATGTGAAGCATATGCCAGTTATGGCCAAGGTAAGCATGACATTGGGAGCTTGCAGAAAGACACCGAGGGAAGTCGGGTGTGTGTTATGTATAAGGGATGCATATGGTGCCATGTGATGGTATCGTTATGACGATCCTGGATGGGACGTGCCTAGGGTATGAATGGACCCTAGTTAGTTTCATGATGAAACAAGATATATCCTAAGAAAGGATAGGTGTGTAACAAATGGACCTGAGCAGGTGTTTGTAAGAGATGGAAGTCCCAAGCGAGTCGAGCTGGAATCCAAGGGGATCCAAATTTGGGATAATGGAGTTGGGCATGCGTAGATATGCGCGTGGCAGCCATGGGATAGGAGTCCTAATTGTGAAAGGCCAAGTGACCGTTCATGTGAATGATGGATGAGGGGTCAATCTAAACTCTTATTAACACTTGGGGTCAGGCGAGATGCCTAAGGTCGAGAGATGAGAGGTGAATAGACCCTCATTATGATGCCTGGGGTCGAGATGACGCCTAAGGTTACGAGACCCTTAATGGGAGACGTGGAGGTCACCCAATGAAGGGTATGAGCGGTGTGGGCCGAGGGTAGTGAAATGTGGCAACAGGACATCCGTGGGCTATGCGCGCACAAGAAATACCAACTTTGGATGCCAAGTGGGCAGGGACATGGTGAGCAATGTGGAAGCCCCAAATTTTATATTCAAGTCATGGGAGCCCGAGCGAGGCGTGCAGAAAGGCCAAGCTGGGTGTAGTGACTGAATGTGTGCATGAGTGTGTAAGGAGAGACAAGAGGTCTCAATTTACCTAGAAGTAATGATTGGCGCTCCATAGTTATGGGTGCCAGAGCCTGAGATGGACATATTATGTCAATTGCGGGTTGCGAGATATATGATAATCAAGCTCTAGGATGAGCTGGGTGGCGAATGAATCATGATGGAAGGGGATCCATTGTCGTGAAAAGTTGGAGCTTTCAAACGTTGAGTGAGAGCCATGAGGCATGATCTAGTGGGGTAAGATCATGAGGCCTCAAAATGTGAAATGGTTTGAGAGTCTTGAAGCGGTAAGAGATGTGAAGTCATGAGGAGCAAGGTTTATGGTTTGAGCTTGGGGTTATCAAGGGAAGGATAACTAAGTAAGATGGCTTTGGTAAGATGGTGGTGGAACCATCGGGGTTGGAAATGCTTTAAGTAGCTTTGATGTGATGGGTGTAAAGCTTGACATGACGGATCTGATGCTATGGATCGTGTGACAGAGGACTAATGAGTTGGTTCGCATTGAGGGCAAGTGGCCCATGGGCCTGAGCAATTTAGTAAACTGCAGGTGACGATCAGATGCCGAGGATGTGGAGCAGCACCTTAGGAAATTGGTCAACTGAGACCGAAAATCTTCCGTGAGGGATAGGACATTTAGAGTAGTCCAAAGGAGGAATCGTGGAACGCGGTAGTGATCCGATAGATTTGTTATCGAGTAGGACGCCTGGTAAGAAGAGTGGTTGCGAGCGTGGTGAGGTAGTCATGTCGGGTTCGATATCAGAGGTGTGACTGAAGAGCTGAAAGTCACACTACGGGGTGCGAAGCAGATCAGAGTGGGACCTGAGCCATGCTGTAGGAAACTATTGTTGGGCCAGTGTAAGGGACAACATGGTAAAAATGATTGGGTGTTGACTCTCCGAAGCACAGGGCAACACGATGGGGAACCAGTGTTGGGCCAGTGTATGGGAGTGACACGTGATTGGGTGTTGACTATCTGAAACACAGGGCAACACGATGGGGAGCTAGTGTTGGGCCTGTGTATTGGAGTGACACGATGATGGTGACCAGGTGTTGGCGCGCCTAAAGCACAGGGCAACATAGTGACTATGCAGACGGTCAGGGACTAAAGATCTATGAGATGTTCGAGAAAGAAACCTGGGGAAAAGAAACGGGTCTAGTGTGGGAATAATGCTACGGTTGACGCTTACCAGTGACGGGTCTAATGCTATGGACCACTGGATGCAAACGGTTAGTCCACAGGAGGGACTGCAGCCTTCCACGTGGAGTAACCTGTCTGTAGTGGAGACGATTAGACGCCGAAGACCTTAGGTATGCTGTAGGTTATGCCTGGGACAGACCTAAAATTCCGTAAGGGTTGAAGTATGGTAGTAGTGCTTTTGGTGTCAAGGCAGTAAGAAGGTTTGTGAATCGAGGGGGTGTGATAACTCATGGTGTGATAACAAGAAGTGTGGCGATGCTCCTTGATAAAGGGTGCTAATGCAGTTGTGGTTAATTTGATCAAAGTTGATCGGGTAAATTGGGATGATGGATCCACTGTGATCATGCAGTAATGCATGAGGATGGGGTTGATTGGTAGAATTGGTAAATGGCTCAAGAATGATACGTAAGTGTCGTGGAGGGCGAGACTTACGAAATGGAAGCCAACCATCAGATGGGGGGGAAATTGAAGCGTGCAGAGGTTTCAGATAAAACGATCTCTAATCTAGGGATGTGAGTTGTGGTAGGCTGAATGTGTGGCTAAGGCATGGTTTGAAATCTATGAAGGTGCATAATTGCACAATCTGGTGTTAGTCTTAGTTGTGTCAATGCGAAATAAGGAAGTGTCCTCATGTGGCACTGGAAGGGTTTCTAGTTGATGGCACACAAGAAATTGCCAGGTGGTAGCACCTGATGGCAATAATGGAGCGTGAGGCTCGAGGGCGATGAGGTAAAGCCTTGTTGGTACCGTGCATGCCTTTAGTATAAAGGTTCAGCGAGTCCTGGTAGTTAGACCAAGCAAATTGTGAGAAAGAGATGCAAGGTGATAAAAGATGGTTGGTCAGGGCAGTGTTGTGCCACTTGAAGGAGTGTTACTGTAACACCCCCCTCTTCTAGAGTTGCCGGAGAGGAGGTGCTACGGGAAGTAAAATATAAAACTAACTAATAACTGAAATTTGATACTAATATAAACAATTCAATCAACTGAAATAAAACTATGAGTCAACACTAACTGAAACCACAAACTACATCTAAGGAAAAATCCCTCAACTGAAACATAAGTTAAACTTAAACTGATAAGACACTAAAACTAACAACTCCCAGACATCTTTAGTCTTGTGCGGCTCCACGTACACACACTACTGGACACTGCTGCTAGGCCCCACCTCTGGTACTCCCCCGCTAGGACTTGAAATGGTGAAGAGTACAAGATGAGCTACAAAGCTCAACAAGTAAATAAACTAGAAAGAATAACTGAAGCTGAATCGAAGAATATCGATACTGATGAATACTTACTGAACTTGTATTGAGTGAAACACTATCTGTTTGCATTTATAAATGTATTGCACATAAATGGTAAGATAAATGCAGGTATGCAACTTTGGCACATAGGCCCACATAACTATAAAACATACCTGGCTAATCTGAACCTACAACATAAAAACTGTAAGTACATAGAGTGGGTAGTACAGTATACCCCTAGCTCCCTGGTCGACATCAGGCGAGCATCTCATAACTTAGATATAACTAATTGATACTAGTGGGATCCCCACGGACAAGCCGCCTGGCGCAGATAATGTAATGCTCACATAAATGCTAGCACACGAAATGTAGTGCTCCATATAAGGTCATGCTCAATGCTCATACAATATGTATGCACATAATCTCACAAAAATAATGCTGAACATGTCAGAATAAATGCTAAACATGTTATACGATCTTTACTAGGTTTATTGAGATACAAAGATCCTAAAATTTCCGAGTATAAGCATGGCATATTGGATTTTATCATATCTTGGCATAAAATTCAATATTTAAATAATTAAATATTTAAATTAAATTTGAGACTTGCCTCAAGAATTTATTGGAAGTCATCTGGGTGCTATATGATGTTATTCGGATGATTGAGAAAGTCTAAGGAGCAATTCGAATGAAATAGAAGCTTATTCGAATGAAAAGAAAAGAACTACAGCAAGCTCATTCGAATGACAGAAGACTCATTCGAATGACAGAGACTCATTCGAATGAAAAAGAACTCATTCGAATGATAGATGATATATAACAAAGGCTATACGGATCTGATCAAGGACTCATTCGAATGACTCTCAAATTCATTTGAATCGATTTTGGAATTTTCCAACTTTTGAACTGGCAAAAACCAACTCATTCGAATGCAACAGTAACCTTATTCGAATGAATTTATGCGTTACTCACGGATCATTCGAATGACAAAAAGGCTCATTCGAATGCTAGACTATACAAAGCAATAGCTTACTCACAACTTCAAGGACTCATTCGAATGACAAGGAAACTCATTCGAATGACAAACCAAAAACACATACGAATGATACGATAACACATGACTCATTCGAATGACCAAGAACTCATTCGAATGACTGGCACAATATAAGGGAAAAACTTACGATAACACTGGAAACTCATTCGGATGCCTCAAAACCCATTCGAATGATACAAGATTCATTCGAATGACTGGAATCTCATCAGAAATAAAACTCACACTAACAGAGACCATATCTTGAATAAAAACTTATCCTCACTACACCATTCTGAAAGAAAACTTGAGAGAATAATCTCAATTGATATAGAAACAACTTAGGAATGATTTACTGATCATAGTTAATGAAAACGTTGCAAAGAACATGCAAGAACTGGCTGGAAGACTCACTGTAACGCATATATATATATGTAAATGCGTGCACATACGGTCTAATTAAACTGGAAATCCAAAACAACAGTCTTGGCATTCTGAGATCACCGTTAATATGATTTGAAGACCATATTTAAAAGGTTAACGATCAAGAATCACATGTTATCTCCTTCATGCACTCACTGTTCTACGTATATACATATACATGTACACACTGAAACTGATATGAATATGAACGCAATGAAGAACTGAACAACTGAGAATGAACGAACTTGAATCTGTAATGGAAGGAATTACAGATAGGATACTTGCCTTACAATAACTCTGATCGTATCAACGATTGCAACAAGAAAACTCCTACGCAACCTCACTGTTAAAGCTTCTTCAAACCCTCTGCCTCTTCTTCTCTCTTTTTCCTTCACACGGCGTGAAGAAAAACGAATGCTAATGGAAAATATATACTCATGAAACCCTAGATTTGACTCCTTATAATCTTGAAACCCTTCTTCTACCACAACTAGGAGACTTTAATCTCAATCCCCCTCGCAGACGAATTTCCATCCTCATAATAGCTTATTATTAATTAATTAAATAACAACTTCCTTAAATGACCCTCAAGTCCTTGCATTTAATTTCCCATAATATAAAAAGAATTAAATGCTATTTAAAAGCTATTTTCTCAACTAAAAATATTCTAAATTGCCACATTAAAATTAAATGGCGAATTCTCTTAATTAATTACTACTATAATTAATTAACTAATTCCAATAAATACTAGGCCCTCTAACGGGTTGTTACAATTTCTCCCCTCCTTAAAAGAATTTGGTCCTCCAAATTTGTACCTGATTACTCGAACAATGAGGGGTAAAGACGCCTCATTTCTTCTTCTAATTCCCACGTCGCCTCTTCTGACGAGTGTCGCTGCCATTGCACTTTCACAAGAGGAATTGATCGATTCCTCAAAGTCTTTTCCTTCCGCTCTAAAATACTGGTAGGCATCTCTTCATAAGACACATCTTCTCTAACTTCAAGAGTCTGGAAATCGATCACATGCTGAGGATCTGCAACATACTTCCTCAACATCGAAACATGTAACACATTGTGAACATGGGACAACTGAGGTGGCAAAGCTAACTCATATGCCAAAGTCCCTATCCGCCTTAGAATCTCAAATGGACCAATGTAACGAGGACTAAGCTTCCCTGTTACGTCAAATCTTCGCACACCCTTAATAGGCATGACTCTTAAAACATGGTCGCCCACCTCAAACTCGAGGTCTCGTCGTTGCTTGTCTGCATAGCTCTTCTGTATGTCTTGTGCTGTCTTCATTCTTGCTTTGATCGCTCGGATCTTTTCTGTCGTCTGCTCCACAATTTCAGGACCTAATAAAGCCTTATCTCCAATTTCTTCCCAACATATCGGTGATCGACATGGTCGCCCATATAAAGCCTCGTATGGTGACATTCCAATACTTGAATGTAAACTATTATTGTAGGCAAATTCCACCAAAGGTAGGTGCTCATCCTAACTACCTTGGAAATTTAGAACACACACTCTCAACATATCCTCGAGAGTTCTGATCGTCCTCTCTGACTGACCATCTGTCTGCGGATGAAATGCCGTACTAAACTTCAACTGAGATCCCAATGCCTCATGCAAAGCTCCCCAAAAATGAGAAGTAAAACGAGGATCTCGATCTGATACAATGTTGGATGGGACACCATGCAACTTCACGATCTCCTCAATATAAATTTGGGCAAATCTGTTCAATGGATAAGTCTTCTTAATAGGTAGAAAATGGGCTGATTTAGTCAATCGATCAACAATCACCCATATAGCATCATAGCCCCTAGTAGTCCTGGGTAAACCCATCACAAAATCCATAGCTATATTGTCCCACTTCCACTCTGGAATAGGTAATGGAAGTAATAAACCTGCGGGTTTTGATGTTCTGCTTTAACTTGCTGGCATATTGAACACTGTGAAACATAATTGGCTACATCTTTCTTCATACCACTCCACCAATACTAACGCTTTAGGTCGTGGTACATCTTCGCAACACCTGGATGGATAGTATAACGACTCCTGTGTGCTTCATTTAAAATCTCTTGCTTAAGATTTCCATCATCGGGTATACAAATGCATCCCTGAAACAAGAGTATACCATCACTCCGTAGAGTATATCCCAAAGGAGAAAATTTCTCGATATCAAGACTAGGAAATTAATCCCAAAAGAAAGGAAAGGAAAGGGAAGAAGTATATAAAGGGAAAGAGAGCTTTATGCTCAAATTTTTCCCATTTCAAGAGAGTAAAGGTTGAAATCTTCCCATGGAAAGAAAGAGAGAAGAAGAGATGAGAGGAAAGGAAGAAGAAGTAGAGAAAGAAATCAAGGTAAGTGCATACTTCTTTTCTTTATTAAGTGTGCTTGTATGCAAAGTAGTTAGTTCTTGTTTGAATGCTATTTTAGATGGGAGAAATGTTGATGGAAGCTCTCTTGAAATGAAGAGTTAAAGGTTCAAAATGAGGTAAGGGATGGCCCCATGTGGAGGTGGCCTTGCATTGCATTGTAAGTAGGTTGCATAAACTTTTATGTATCTCTTTGCATGCTTTATTGTTCATGAGACCTATGGCCATGGGGGTGGGAAAGAAATGGTAGGTTGATGCCTCAAACCATGTTGGGTTGTGAGGATGGAATGACCTAATCATGCTTGCATGCATTTGCATTACATAGACTTGTTATGCTTGTATTTACTTTGCATATGCACCCTTACTGAGCTTTTGAGCTCATGAGGTTTTATCCTCCCCTTGTAGGTTGTACTTATATCAAAGGAGAAAAGGGAAAGTTACAAGCTTGTGGTTGAAGCTCTTGGTGTATATTTTTTGTTTGTTGTAAATGATGGCTTAAAGAAGCCTAGTCATGTGCTTATTTTATTTGTGACCTTAGGGTTAGGATGCCCATTTTCTTGTATTGGATCATGTGTGGTATTTATACTTGGAGGTTGTTATGTGAGCAACAATATGTTGTGTAAGGCTTATGTGTGAAATGGAAGGAAATTTTGTTGTATGTTGTGTTATATTCAAAGAGGTGAAGTAAGCCTTAATTTTGGAGAAATAAAGGCAAAAATGGAAGTAATGTGAAGCGTAATTATCAATTTTTATTTCTGGAAAATATGGGTTTTAATGCCTAAGAGAAAAAAAAAAAAGGGGAAAGAAGTGAAGAGGCAGCAGGAGGCTGCCAGCAGCACTTGCAGGGCTGCAGGGGGCGGGCGCGCGCGCACGGGAGGCCGCTCACGAGAGGTCGCGCGCGCGGGTGGCCGAGCGCGGCTAGCTCCCAGCGGGGCCTCGCCGGCCAATTTTTTTAAAAAAATTGGAATTTTTGGGAATTTTGGGGCATTTCTTAATTGAATTTGGGCCCTGGAGAAAATTTCAAAAATAAAGGGATTTTCGGGCATTTTTGGAGAAAATACCGAAATTTTGAAAAATTGAAAATGATGAGTTTTCCTCCCAAAATTGGTGATCCATCTACGGATTGATTTAAATGGTGATTTTTATGGAGCCCGGTAAAATAATTCTTGGTCGGAAAGAATTTGAAATAATTGAGAAAATGACGTTGGGCGTTTAAATGGGATCTTCTTTTTAGCCAATGCGGTGTGGTTAAAGCCCAATTTCGCTAGTGAATCCTGGGGATGAGGGAAGGGAAGGACGAGCCTAGTTCCTACCTAGGGCGTTTCATCTTGAAACATGGTCCACCCTTCACCTAAGGCCGGGCAGGTGGACAATTTGGGTAATTGTTCACGAGTAACACCCGTAAGTGGGAGCGGGGTGTTACACTACCCGCGAGGTGCAAGGATGCTAATTAGTGGGATGCCCCCGCGCGGGGGCTGCACCGCCAACCGACCTTGATCTTATGAGATGGTGCAATCATGCCTGTCGATGTTAATCATTACTCAGATCTCGAATGCTGCCAAGGACAAGGTGTTAGCATGTGGCCCATATTTTGTTTATGGCAGACCCTTGCTGTTAAAAGTCATGCCGAAGTCTTTTGAGTTTGATGCTCAAAGTGTTAGCTAGATTCCAGTTTTGGTCAACTTGCCAGATTTGCCTCTAAACTGTGGGGTTAAAGCAGTTTTAAATATTATCTTCTCAAAGATTGGAAAGTCTATTTCCACAGATAGTGTGACTGCTTCAAGGGGTAAAATGTCATATGCCAAAGTGTTGATTGAAATTGATGCATGTCGTGAATTAATTAGAGAGGTTCACTTTAAGCTCCCTTCAGGGAAAAAAATGAGAACAACGGGTTATTTATGAGTATGAACCAAAATTTTGTTCTGGGTGTAATGTTCTTAGCCACTCTTTTGAGACTTGCAAGGCAGTCCCTTAGAATATTTCAATTGAATCTTTACTTCCAGAAAAGAAGAATAATCTAAATGTCGGCTTGGGTATTGAGTAGCAAGAGTTGCCATCTGGATGCCTAGTAGCTCATTCAGATGTTGTGGCCTTGAGTCATGATCAGGATGTCCAACAATCTGGATGTCAAGCAATTCATTCGAATGCCAAGGCCTTGAGTCGTATTTAGGCAGAGAAGGCATGTGGATGTCCCCTAGCCCATCCGAATACCACGTGTTCCTTCCTGACCAAGGATGTGGTCGGAGATAGGATCGCAGTGACGGGGCGCGAGCTTCGGTGACAGATTTGTCTAGTGGGCGGCTGGCACCTGTAAACACTCCGACGCTTGAGTGAGTTAAGGAGTAAGGAAAAGGCAGCGTATCGGTAGGGTAGGGGCAAAATATACCTTGACTCTGAAAAGAGCTGATTGATATAGGAGAAAGAGGCGTCCTCTTGTATGCATGCATCATGCATCTGGAAGTGATGATACTGAGTATCTAGAGCTAGTGGAGGTTCCCAGGTAGTGACATGTTGGCGACGAGACCTTCATTAATGTGGATGGGATCCGCCATTAATGAGGATGGGACTTGAGGCGGGCACACAGATACCTAGTAGAGGCTACAATGATGTTGTGGCAGACTAGCGCAGGACCATAATGGGCCAAGATCGAGCCATGAGGGACAGGCCCAGAAAGGGCCAAAGGGGAGGTAGGCAGAGATTGGGCCTGGACAGTCCATCACGGCCTTGGGTTTTGAGCCCTTAGTCGTGTATCCAGATCCTACAAAAGCCTACCCGGATACTCATCCAGATATATCAATTGCTCTTTCAAACGAGTAGAGGGAAGAGCTAATATGTTGTTCAAATGTAGAAGATATAGAGAAAGACCAGGCTCTATCAAAAGTTCCCTTTTAGGTCATGTGCTGGAAGAGGAAGAAGTCCTCCAGACATATTCGCAAGGTCAATGACCAAAGTAAGGATGAGGTTATTGTGAAGGAAAAAAAGTAGGTTAAATTGAAAACAGCTAATGCAGAGAATGGGTGCAACTCTAAGAATAAGGATAATAGGAAGGGCAATGCCCTTCGGTTATCATCGTGATTAGTGCCTACTGGAATATTAGGGGATTTTCATTGCCCCTAAAGCATAATAGGGTCAAGCATCTCATTAGGAAGCACTCCATTAATGTGCTCGATATTCTGGAAACCAAGATTAATTCAGATAAGCTCAAATTGATTATGCACACCAAGTTTTGGGATTGGCAGGAAGTTAACAACTTTCATCTACACTCGACTGGAAGGATTCTTATCTTATGGAATCCCTCATAAGTGTGTCTGGATGTTCTTGAATGCACACCTCAAGTCATTTACTACTCGATTTTATGTAAGTCTTCCATGACTTCTTTCCAGCTTTCCTTTATCTTATTAGTGTAGGTGCTCTAGACCCAATCAGATTGGGCATATTGTACACTTACAATTGCAATCATATTTATTATTGAATAAGGAGTTATTCAATCTCACAAGAAGTCATTTTATTTATTTTTTGTTATTATTGTAATGACCAGATGAAACTAGATAGAAGTCCATATGATGTATACTGTGATTAATCCATAAAAATGTGAGATGATGCATCACAGTTTTTAGACATCATTAAACGTCCCAAATCGTAACAATGTCAAGAATGGACATTGACAATTGCAGTAAGACTTGTATGTGCTATGTTTTTGTTATGTGATGGCAATGGAATCTCACACCCATAGATATGGGGATGCTTAGACACGTACATAGGTGACCAATATTGAAAAACATGTCACTGTACATGACTCGTTATGAGAATCGATTTTGATTACATGTTGAAGGAATTCTCATACGAGATAGGTGTAACTAATTCTTGGACCTGAGGTTGTCACAGTCATCTCATAAGAAGACCGGTATGCTTTGACATCGTTTCAATGGGACTAGACAAAGGCTGCACATGGGCGATAGTTGGGCATATTGTGAGGCTTATGGAGATGGGTGCATAACCAAGATGGGACTCATCTATTCCTTGATAGAGGATGATGTATCTAAGGCGCATTCGGTGGATATTCACCTTAAATTCATGGCCATAGTGAAAGAGATTAATAAAGAGTTATTGATTCACTCTCTATTAAGTGAGGATATCCGGAAGACCGAAGAAAACTTATGTGATCGTAATCAATCAATATATCGCCAACTTAAGATCACATAGGATACATTGACTAAAGGATCGAATTACACAGTAACCATGCTTGTGAAAGGTTATTTGTGGATTATGAATCCTTCTGAATAATTAGGCAGGCATGATGCCTTACTAGATATCAATCTTGTCTTATGTGTTCGTATCGACACATTGCCAATATATTCGAAAGCCTAATGAGTCATACGCAATAAGCACGATCCCTAGCTTAAACCAAGAAAGCGGACGTATGGTTAAGTGAGATATTTCGACAAGAAGTTGTGTCGTCATATGTTCTCACGAAAAAAGAACAAATTGACGTAATGACGTCGATATAACGAGGGGTCGTCATAAAGGAAAGAGTTTTCTAAAATGACAATTGATTAAATTAAAAAGAATTTTTCAATTTAATAATTTGGGCTTAATTTAATACTTGGGCTAAATAAAGTATTTAGGCCAAATATTAAATCAAATTAATATTTGGGATAAATTAGATTTGGACAAAATATTAAATAATAAATATTATATTTTGGTTAATTTAGATTTGGACCAAATATTAAATTTTAAATATTTTGGCTTGAATTAGATTTGGACCAAATATTTTATAAATGAATTTGGGTCACTTAGTAATATTTTTAGTTGGACTTTAATTATATTTCTAGTTGGACTAGGATAAGTCCACTTAAGATTCTAGTTAAAAGTAGGATTAATGGGTTAGTTCAATCCATGTCCATTAGGGTTTAGGAAACCCCATGAGATTTGATCCTCTATAAATATCCCTTTAAGGGGTTGCTCAAATTAAGATTTTTTATGGTTTTCAACAGTTGAAAATCTGTCCTTTTTTCGTCCATACATAGGCCACTATAGGAGATGGAGTTAGCATTCCTATTCAGCTCTCCTTGCCAACTGACGCGTGCTGCGTATCACGAGTTAGAGGCCAGACACTTGGATGATTTAGATCTGCAAACGACTCGAAAATCTAATTTAGACGTTGATCCGATCGCTAGGATCGGGGTAAGGTTCAAAATTTTTGAACTACGCTGCTTGCCCCGTAGTGATCTTGCTTAACCCGCAAATGGCCCACGCCCGCCTGCAGCCCACATGCCCCTTGCAGCCCTTGCGGCACGCAGCCTGCATGCTAGGCGCAGCCCCATCATGCCAGGCCCTGCCTAGGAGCGCCATGTGCACGCCATGTGTGCTCCATGCGGCCCTACGGCCTACAGCTTGTGTGACAAGCGTGGCCAGCAGCTTTTCGGCCCCCTCCATTGCCTCAGATTGTGTTTTGGCCTTTCCCCGGGGCACACTACAAGTACCCGGGCCTACCCTTCGGTGACCCAATGCATTTCATGCCCTCGGGTGAGGCCCGACCAAATTGTTTGGCATTTTTTTGGGGTTTTTCTATCCAATCCATGAGTGTATGACACTTTTGGGCCATGATTGAAATAGGTTAAGGCCGTTATTTGGGTGTTTTATTAATTATCGGGCTACCAGTGCTTGTATGACATGTATTGGTTGATCCAAGGCCTATTGAACCTTGTTAGTGGGACTAATGGATAAAGCCCAAGCCCAAATACAATTCAAACAATTTTGTTTCCCAAAATTATACAAATTTCAATTTATTGAAAACATTTCAATGAGATTGATGCAACAATTAATTAACATAATTTGAATGAATCAATGTGATTGATTGCATGTGTGTATGGTATGGATCGAATCGACTATTTATTTTATGTTAGAAATGAATGCTTGTAAATTTGGTTTTTGAAATAGGGTCTACGTGTCCTGTCTCTCTCTTATACTCTGATGTACATTCTCTTCTCATTTCTCTCCCTCCGAATGTAACTCAGGGTTTCTGATTCTATGTAATGTATGTAGAATAGAATAGAGTATTAATAGTTGTAATTTGTATGAAGAGCAAGAGATGGAGCCAAATTGATGACAAGATTCAAAGACTAATGAAGGTTGGAGAATGTGCTTGAAAGGCATGTTATGATTCATCACCTAAGTTTACCTCGCTAGCTTACCTTCTATGGCTCTAGGGGCTAGTCGTAGTTATCCATACTATACACCGATTTGAGTTGTTTATTATGCATTATTAATTTGATTAATTGCATGTGATAAGACCTAAATAAATAAATAATAAATCCCTCATTAATATTAAGCCAACTTGCATTCCATCATTATGAGGCATTAGGATTCTAGATGGCACTTGATTTGTTCAATCACTCAACATCAAGTGTGACCTATGATACCTGTGTTTCATGGGCCATGAGATGTCCCTGAATGATGGGTCCAACTTAACTAGAAAGGTGGGTTTGTTGAGTCACTCAAGGCTCACTGAGTATAGAGGCAAAGGTTAGGAGTCACATGAGATGTGCATGACAAGGAGTTGCCAACCCAACGTATCTAGGAGTTGCATGGATATGCAATTGGTAGCAAGTACCTGCCTAATCGATCTTAGCACAATTTGTTGAGTCACTCAAGGTTGTGCGAGGGGAGATGGGATCCTAGAGGAAATCTTCCAACGAGATTTTTTGAGTCACGTCTTGAGGGTGGAAAACTCGTAGAAAATAGTGGGAGCAATCATAAAATGTTACTTTTTGCAATTTATGATTACGTAATTAAATATAATTATAACATTTATCTCTATAATTTCTGTTGTTGATCCAGAATGTCTGGAAATGTGTCGATAAGATCGATACTCGAGGGCAATAATACCTTCAACGGGACTAATTTCTATGATTGAGAGATCATCTTGATGATAGTCCTCAGTATGATAAGATTTTCTATGCGATAAAGAGATATCTTCTTGCGAAGCCACCAGTTAGGTAAATAGTTGCACATAAGGCCTGGACGATACACAAGGGTGATATGATCATCGCTTGGTATATCATCTTGGCTGCCATGACCCCGAAACATAGGTCGCAACATAAGAGTTATGATGCTTATGAGATCATGGCTAGGCTCAAGGATCATCTGTTGAGAAGTATGTCATACAGATGATAGGTTTTATCAACAGGTTACTAGAGCTGAACTTGGGTATGGATGTAGAAACTTACCCTAGATTTAATGCTACACTTCCTCCCTAATAGTTATGGAAGAAAATCTTGGAGAGTTGTTGTCCATGCTAATGGAGGTCAAGCCCAAAATTGATAAAAGGTCAAGGGAAGTGTTCTCTTAGTTGAAGGGCCAAGGTGCACAAGGGCAAGCCTAAGAGTAAGAAAGCTAAAAGGAAGAAAAGTTCTTCCATAGTGCAATCTCGAAGAATCTAGAAGACCAAAACCTGAAAGGGTAAGGAGGATGTGATCCATCTCCATTGTGATAAATCAGGAGGTGTGGAGTAAGAAGAGTTCTACTCAAGACACTTCAGGTATTTATGTTATTGGAATTAATCTATCTATTTCCAATCAGTCCACATGGGTATTAGATACTGGATCTAAAGATCATATTTGCACTTTTGTGTATGGGCTTAGGAGTACGAGAAGATTAATAATAGGAGAAGTGTACCTACACGTGAGAAATGGATCAAAAGTTGTTCCATTAGTTATAGGGACCTATTTATTAACATTGCCCATAGGGCTTGTATTGGATTTACACAACTGTTACTACAATCCTAGTTTGACTAGGAATATAATTTCTATTTCTTGTTTAGACCAAGATGGATATTCATTTTTATTTAAGAACAATAGTTGTTCGTTTTATAAAATGAGTTATTTTATGGTAAAGCAACAACATTAAACGGTTTGTATGTCCTTAGTGTTGATACTCCTATCAATAACATAAATATTAAGCGACTTAAATCAGGTAATTTAAATAACACTTATTTATGGCATTGTCGCCTTGGCCATATAAATGAGACTCGCACATCCAACTTGTATAAAGCTGGATATCTTGTCACATTTGATTATGAATCATAAGGTGCTTGTGAATCTTGTTTGCTTGGCAAAATCACTAAGTCTCCTTTTAAAAGTAAAGGGAGTGAAGGCTATATAACTGTTAGGGCTTGTGCACATTGATGAGTGTGGACCTATAATCATCCAAGCTAGAGGTGAATATATCTACTTCATAACCTTTACTGATGATAGATCATGTTTTGGTTATGTATATCTCATGAGACACAAATATGAGGCTTTTGAAAAGTTCAAAGAATTCAAATTTGAAGTAGAGAAACAAACTGGAAAAAGTATTAAAGTACTTCGATCAGATCGGGGTGGTGAATACTTGAATAGTGAGTTTCTAGATCAGCTAAAATAGAATGAGATTCTTTCACAATGGACTCCACCTAAAACACTGGAGATGAATGGTGTGTCTAAATAAAGGATTAGGACCTTGCTGGACATGGTCTGGTCCACAACGAGTCACATTGAACTCCCCACCTCATTTTGGGGATTCGCACTCCTCACCGCGATCTTTGTTTTGAACAGGGTTTCAAGTAAGTCAGTTACTCAGACTCCATATGAGATATGGAAAGGAAATAAGTCAAATCCGTCTTTCCTTAAGATTTGGGGTTGTGAAATTTATGTCAAACATGTTGACAGTAATAAGGTAGAACCCAAATCGATGAGATGTCTGTTTGCGGGATATCCAAAAGAAATAAATGGATATTACTTTTACCACCCATACGAACAAAAGGTGTTTTGTTGCCAAGCATGCGGTATTCCTTGAGAAGGAATTTTTAGATGCTATAGCTAGTGGGAGGAATGTTGAGCTCGAAAGATTCGAGGTAAACCACAAACATCCCCTCTAGAAACCCGAGGAAGATGAGACAAAAGATGTGTGAATTCCTCAATTTTCCACACAAGGACTTTGTAGGTCAACAAGAGTTCATCATGATGAGCCTGAGAGATATGTATTTCTCATCTCAACACATGAAGATGTGCTTCTAGTTGAGAATGACGAACCAAATATCTATGAAGAAACAATGTCAGACATTGACTTTAGGAAATGGCTTGATGCTATGAAATGTTAAATGGATTCCATGTATACTGTCCAAGTATAAACTTTAGTGGATCCACCCGAGGGTATTAGACCCATTGGGTGTAAGTGGGTCTTCAGAAAGGAAGAATGACATGGAAGGTGTAATACTCGTATTATATGGTATTAAAAAAATAAATAATTTTCAATTATTTTGAAAGGACCTCAGGTGGTCCGGGAAGCCCAAAGGTTGGTTTCGAGAAATTAATTAATAAAATTGTTGAATCGACGATAGGAAATGCCCCGTGACTTGGATGTCTAGAGAATAGGGCATAAGTTTGGTGAGCCTCTCGAGGTGAGGCTAATGATGTTGGAAGCAGTCCTACCGGGAATAATTTCTGAAATAATTTCTGTATAAACCCGAATGGGTGCCAGTACCGAATGGTCGCAGGGGACCTCTGGGAAGTAGAGGGGACCCTAGGGTGGTCCGGTTTTGCGAGTGAGGTAACCTTGAAGAGTTTTCGAGTGGAATGAAGGTCCCATGCAAGTGCAGAGACAAAATTGGCCTTATCGAGTAAAAGTCGATTATTAATTTTTAAGAAATCAAGAGTTTGGTGGCTTAATGATAATAATTTAAAGCCTTGGGAGGGTCCAAGTGCAATTCTAAAATCCCCAAGTGTAATTAATAATTCCTCTAGTGGGATTAAATATTTTTGAGGGATTAATATGTAATTTGCGTGTTATATATATATATATATACCCATGCATGCTTGGAGGCTAAGCTATCTACAATTGCCATTAAATTTGAAATGTGTCTTGCAATGGCCAGGAGAAACAGAGAAAAAAGAAGGGAGAGCTAGAGAGCAGGCCGAGATCAAGAGAATGGGAGAGAGATGAGAGCTCGAGAGAAAGCGATAGCGAAAGCAGCACGAGAGGCTGCAGTGGCGGCCGGTTGCGGCAGCCAGTAGCGGAGGCTATCATGGCTAACGCAAAGTAGAGGTGAGCAACGGTGGAACAGTGGTAGGAGAGGCTAATGGCGGTGGTCGCGGCGGAGCTGTTGTGCAAGTTGGAGGCGTGTGCGGGGAGCCATGGCTTCTCACGATGGAGGCGGCGCTGTTGGCTGGTAGTGGCGGGGCAGGTAATGGCGGTGGTCGGCGGGCGGAGGCCAGGCCAAGTGGTGGTGGCTAGTAGCCACTGGTGCAAGGCACACGCATGGGAGAAGTCGCAGAAGGAAGAAGAAGTTAGGAGGAAGAAAAAAAAATAAAGAAAATAAAAAAATAAAGAAATAAAAATAAAAGAAAATTTGGAAAATGGCGGAAAAAAAGGAAAAAATAGCAAAAAATTTATGGAAATTAAATTGGGGCTCGAGGAGCGTTCTAGAGGCTTGAAAATGGGGTTTTGAGTGCAAGTTAGCATCTTAGGAGGCGACGCTAGTATGGGCGTTTGGCCATATTTTTCCTTCCAGATGGGTTAAGGTAATTAATTTATTTCTTTCTGAATTACTTCCATTATGTGAGATAGTGTGGAATAATGTATTGTGAAGAGTTGGTTGTATTATGTCCATGGTTAGGGTTGGCTAGTAGTTATTGTCGAGTCATTTTGTGGTGTATGGCGAAGTTGAGGGCATTGGTTTAATGTCTGATGTTGATGGAGTTGGGTTTTGTGTGGTTGCATCTAGGGTGATGTTGATGGAGTTGAGTTTTGTGTGGTTGCATCTAGGGTCGATCAGGGCGACGATGGTCCTAGAAGAGTTTGAGGCTCAGGACAGTTCGTGCCGAGGCAGAGATGAAGGTTCGAGCCAGGTAAGGGATGACCCCAAGTGGTGGTGGTCTTGCTTGCATTTTAAGTGTTTCTTTATGATTTACATGTAGTGGTCAACATTTGCATGATATATGTTCTAGTGTACCTATGGCCATATGGAGTATTAATGTTGTGGGAAGGGTTGGTTGATGCCGTAACCTATGGAGGTTATGAGGTCATGGAAGACTACCTATTTTGCATTTCATTTTTGCATTACATGCTCTCTCATTCTTCATTTACTTATGCGTTGCTCCCTTATTGAGTCTTTATGACTCATGAGGTTTTACCTCGTGTTGTAGATGTGCAAGTCTAGATGCAAGCAGGGATGGTGCCGGGAGGCTGTTGTGGCAACTAGAGCGGTGTTGTCGAGTTGTATGTTATGCATTTATCATATATGCATTCATGTGGTAGAATGTAAATGTTGTTGAGTTCTTAATCTATCTAGTTGTTGTAATCACTATAGTGTGATAGGTGTTTGTGAGATTGTTTTATATATACAACTTTAGTTAGTGGAGCTGAGTTCGGATCAAGTAAGGTTCGAAAGGTATGTTCCCATAAATCCCTAATACTCAGCGAAGTGTTTGTTATGGTAGCTTCGTGACTGGGTCACCTTTGGCTTGCAGTGAGGCGAGTTGGAGAAAGATGAAGCTCACTCGGGTTTCGGGTCCCATTCTGCTATGTTTCTTGTTTGTGTTTGGGATTGATTCCTCGAGTGGAGTAAAGGGAATGATGAAGCCTAGTGTCCACCTAGGGCATTTCCCTTTGAAACATAGTTCAACCCTTCAATTGTTGGTTTTTCGTGTGAGTAATCCGGTCGATTATTCATCGATGATGCCCGTAGGTGGGGGCAGGTCGTTATAAAAGGTAATGTATAGACATACAAGGCCAGCCTCATGCCCAAAGGTTTTAGTCGAAGACAATGAGTTGACTATGACAAAATCTTCTTGCCTGTGGCAATGATAAAATCCATTCGGATTCTGCTTTCAATAGTTGCCTATCATAACTATGAGATTTGGAAGATGGATGTCAAAACAACTTTCTTTAATGAAAACCTAATTAAGGATGTGTATTTGACACAACCCGATGGTTTTGTCATCTAAGAACATGCAAATAAGATTTGTATGTTACAAAGAGTCATTTATGGTCTAAAGCAAACATCCTAGAGTTAGAATCAACATTTCTATGAAACAATCAAAGAGTTTGATTTTTCACAAAATGAAGATGATCCTTGTGTTTAGAAGAAGATTAGTGGGAGCGTGGTGGTCTTTTTAGTCCTATATGTGGATAATATATTGCTCATAGGCAGTGGTGTTCCCATGTTGCAATCAGTTAAAAGATGGTTTTCAAAATATTTTCTCCATGAAGGATTTGAGAGAAGCAGCCTATATTCTAGGAATAAGGATCTATAGAGATAGGTTCATGAGGTTGCTAGCAGTCTCCCAAAGCATGTATATTGACAAGGTGCTAAAGAGGTTTAGCATGGAAAATTCTAGGAGGAGAAATATTCCCATGTCACATGGAATACATCTCTCCAAGACTACGTGTCCAAGACACAAGATGAGAGAGATAGGATGGTTGAGCACCATATACCTCAGTTATTGGCTCGATCATGTATCCCATACGATGTACGAGGCCTGATGTTGCATATGCTTTGAGCATATGTAGTAGATATTTGGTTAATCTAGGTGAGAAACACTAAATTTTTGTGAAAAACATCCTTAATCCTTAAGTACTTGTGAAGGACTAAAGAGATGTTTTTAGCATATGGGGAATGAGATCTTACTGTGAAGGGGTTCATGGATGCCAGTTTCCAATCCGACCATGATGATTTTAAATCACGTACAGTCAAGATTCATATTCTACCAATATGGCGGGGCCATGAGTTAGAAGAGTTCCAACAAGAGATAATGGCAAAGTCAACAACTGAAGCTGAATACATAATAGCCTCCGAAGCAGGTTAGGAGGTTGTATGGATCCATAAGCTCATTGATGAACTTAGAGTGGTGTCCAGCATTATTAATCCAATAATAGTTATTGTGACAACGATGGAGCCATCGCTTAAGTGAAGGAACCAAGGTCTCATCAATGGATCAAATTTGTATTGCGGCATCACCATTTGATAATGGAGATCATCAGCTGAGGTGACATATATAGAGAAAGTGTTGATGAATGGCAATGTTGTAGATTCATTGACTAAAGTTTGTCCTAGGAGAAACATGAAAGTCATGTCGATTATTAGGTATAAGATACATGAGTGATTGACTCTAATGTAAGTGGGAGATTGTTAGTGTAGGTGTTCTAGACCCAATTAGATTGGACATGTTGTACACTAATAATTGCAATCATATTTATTATTGAATAAGGAGTTATTTAATCTCACAAGAAGTCATTCTGTTAGTTTCTTGTTATTATTGTAATGACCGGATGAAACTAGATAGAAGTCCATATGATGTATACTGTGATTAATTTATAAAAATGTGAGATGATACATCACAGTTTCTAGACATCATTAAACGTCCCAAGTCGTAGCAATGTTAAGAATGGACATTAACAATTGCAGTAACATTTGTATGTGCTATATTTTTGCTATGTGATAGCAATGTGGGCCTCACACCCATAGGCATGGGGATGCCTAGACAAGTACATAGGTGACCAATATTGGAAAACGTGTCACTGGACATGACTCGCCATGAGAATTCATTTTAGTTATATGTTGATAGAATTCTCATATGAGATGGGTGTAACAAATCATTGGATCTGAGGTTGTCACGGTCATCTCATAAGAAGACCGGTATGCTTTGACATCATTTCGATAGGCCTAAACAAAGGCTGCAAGTGGGCTATTGTTGGGTATATCGTGAGCCTTATAGACATGGGTGCTGATATGCCTTGCAAACTTGGAGCATCACGAAACCTAAAAGAGTCGTGAGAGATGGACATGAAGCCCAAAGGGCCTAAGGGTTGTAGGAGATCAAGGAAAACAAGCCAAAGGAAAGGGAGGTCGAGTCGAGACCAAGCAGGGAGTACCCATTCGCTCATGACGGAGTGGGTATAACACTACTTCAGTTTTTTTGGACGTAACTCTCTCGTCCGACCTCTTATTATGGTGACTCAAAATCCTATAGAAATCCAAGAGAATTATCTACAACTTTCGTGTTTTGAGTTTTGAGAGATCCCGGCCACATCAAGGCTGAAATTGGGCTCTAAGTTGATGTACCGGCACTATTAAGGCTCAGAGTCAAGTATTGGAGCGAAGAGAGATGCGGATTAACACAAAAGCCAAAAGAGTCCCTCAAATCCAATGAATGAAGACCCACTCGGTCATGACCGAGTGGGTGGGGGACCAATCCCCCTTCTCTTTTCATGACCCACTCAGTCATAACCGAGTAGGTTAAACATTACTTTAGTTTTTCGGGCATAACTCTCTCGTCCGAGATCCGATTGAGGTGATTCAAAGTCCTATGGAAATCTAAGATAATTATCTATAACTTTTATATTTTGAGTTTTAAGATATTAGGGACGCATCAAGGCTGAAATCAGCCGGGACCAAGTAGAGAGGGCCCACTCGGTCATGACCGAGTGAGTGTGACACTGCTTTAGTTTTTCAAGCATAACTCTCTCATCCAATCTCTGATTGAGATGATTCAAATTCCTATGGAAAGCTAAGATAATTATATACAACTTTTATGTTTTAAGTTTTGAGAGATTCAGGCTTCATCAAGGTTAAAATCAGGTTTGAAGTTGGTATACTTGTATTGAAGGGACAAAAGAAGACGCTCAAAGCCAAGAAGACCCACTCGGTCATGACCGAGTGGGTAGGGTCCAACCCCTTTCATGACCCACTCGGTGATGATCGAGTGGGTACATTTGTGCGCCTACGGATGGGTCCGAGACTCTCAGATGGGCCGCGAAATCTTTGGAATGGGCTGCAAAACTCTTGCCGCGATTGCCGCACGTCTCCCCTCTCCCTCCTCTATAAATAGGAGGCGATGCCTTTGACATAAGGTACACACTCTTGGGCTCCTCAACATAATTTCACACTTTTGCTCTCAAGAACTGACTTAGGCATCGGAGGGTTTGTGCGGGGACCCCCACCTACGCGCTAATGGTGCTCTCATTTTGCAAGCCACTCGGTTATCTTGGGGCACTCGGTTATCAAGGGCCACTCAGTTATCCTTGGCCACTCGGTTATCTTGGGCCACTCGGTTATCCTTGGCCACTCGATTATTTTGGGCCATTCAGTTATCCTTGGCCACTCAGTTATCCTTGGCTACTCGGTTATCAAGGGGCACTCGGTTAGCTTAGGCCACTTGGTTATCTTGGGTCACTTAGTTATCCTTGGGCCACTCAATTATCCTTGGCCACTTGGTTATCTTAGGCCACTAGATCACCAAACCCACCTAATCCTCAAACACACTCGTTCATCAGACTCACAGCACACGGTGACGAGACTCACAGTGCATTGGTGACAAGACTCTCAACGCGTGTTGGTGACAAAACTCTCAAAACGCTCATGAGGCCTGAGCAAGACTACCGTGATCAACCACGCACACCAATTGTACTCTCCCACAAAAAAAAAAATAGATTGTTGTATTTTGGGAACAACAATTGGCTCCGTTTATGGGAAGAAGGACAAGAAGTCAACTTAAGAATGGAAACACCCGTGTACACTGACGAACTCTCTCTCAAGGCGTAGAAACATGCCCACCTCCATGGAAATCTGAACAATAGGGAGGGTACCCACCTCCTCGGGACCTTCACCCTCAGCGAGCGCCTCCCTTTATTCTAAACTCACATCTGCAGGGAGGTGCCCGTTCTGGATCCTCGAATCTGCAAGTGGGGTACTAGCCAGCCCCACCTCCGCTTAACATTGGCTCACAAGCATACCTCGCCTATCAAGCTGGGACTTAACGACCGCTACCGCACATGGTTCCATGGCATGAGTATGAAGCATTAAGACAACAACATACCGAGGGTATGCAGGCACTTCGAGACATGGCTGGGATACTCCAAGGCATGATGTCTGGAGGGACACTGCCCGACACCTTGAGAAAGCTTATTGATAGGCTAATTCGCAAGCGTACGAATCGTGCAAATAATATAATGAATGAGTAGAGTGTCGATCCCGCGACGATTGGATTAAGTACCAAAATTACATTAACTTTAATATTATTTAGACTATAAAAAAAATGACTTTGAATAAATTAAACTAATGAGAACTAAAATTAAATACAAATTTAAAAATAACTTAACTTAGATAAAATAGAGGCAACTAGGGTATTTTGAAACCACTTATTAATCTATCTTAATTTTCAATCAATTGTGTTTCTCTCAATTCAATGGGGTGAATATCTAAATTGGTTAGTTTCTTTCTCAAGATTTACTAACATAATTAAATCCCTTCTCACTACTACAGACAAATGTAGCAAATTAGTTTTTTTTATATATATATATTTTAACGAGTGCATTTTATGCTCCATCTCGTTTTTTTTTTAATTGTTGAACGAGTGCATTTTATACTCCATCTTGCTCAGCATTATTTTCCTTATTTACTTAAACCCTACTTAGGCCTACCTTAAAGGGAACAATCACAAAAAAAACATTGCATTTATCTTTCATGCCTAGTCACACAACTTACACGACTTCGCAAAGAACATGTATTTCAATGATCATAAAAACCTAAATATGCTTAATCTTGCTTTATAAGATATTGTCCATTCCAAATTAAAGACTCAATGTTAAACACAATAAAGAACCCAAAGGAAAATCGTGATTCCAAATAACAAGTTTTGTTATTTTATCTTTCATTTTTTTTTTTTTAGGCTTGGTGTTGGCTAAATGTGCACTTGATATAAGTTTTACCAAAATTTTCATATCAAAACACACATGTGCAACAAAAACAACACATAACAATTAATAATGTTACCCCCCCCCCCCCAAACTTATTTAACACATTGTCCTCAATGTGAACCAAAAGAACATGAAAGAAATACTCCCCTGAAATGATAAAAAATGCCCACAAAAATTCTTCTTGTTGTCTACTTTCAAACCTACAAAAGAAGGGAAAAAAAATAAATAAGAAAAGAAATAATAACAAAAAGACAAAATCAAGAGACAAAACAAACAAACAAAAAAAAACATGCTTAATTTATAGTCTAAAGCTAGACTTTTGGAGCTTTGGTCTTTAAGTGAGTTGGATGGAAGTCTTTTGTGGAATTAGACTTCCACTGATGTATGGCTTCAAGCGCTGTCCATTAACCTCGAAAACTTTGTCACTACGTTGAAATTCAATTGCACCAGGAGGAAAATTTTGGGTGATAGTAAAAGGGCCTGACCATCGTGATTTTAATTTTCCTGGAAACAATCTCAAACAAGAATTATATAATAACACCATCTGACCAATTTGAAAATCACGCTTTACAATATGCTTATCATGCCATTGCTTAGTTCTCTCTTTATAAATCCTAGCATTCTCATAAGCATTCAATCTGAACTCATCCATCTCATTCAATTGCAACAATCTTTTCTTATCGCAAGCATTCATATCAAAATTCAAGAATTTAATAGCCCAATATACTTTATGCTCTAATTCCACAGGTAAGTGACATGTTTTTCCATAAACTAGACGATAAGGGGACATACCAATAGGTGTTTTAAATGCAGTCCTATATGTCCATAATGCATCATCCAATTTATGAGACCAATCTTTTCTAGAGGTATTCACTGTTTTCTCTGATATACTCTTTATTTCTCTATTAGAAATCTCTACCTGGCCACTAGTTTGAGGATGGTATGGTGTAGCAACCTTATGGGTAACCCCATATTTGGCTAGTAAAGAATCTAATAAGCGATTACATAAATGTTTACCTTCATCACTTATAATTACCCTAGGAACTCCAAAACAAGAGAAGATATTATTCTTAAAAAACTTAATTGCACTTTTAGAATCATTTGAAGGAAGTGCAACTGCTTCTACCCATTTAGAAACATAATCAATAGCAACAAGAATGTATTGGTTTTTAAATGATGAAAGAAAAGGTCCCATAAAGTCAATACCCCAAACATCAAATAACTCAACTTCTAAAATGTTAGTTAAAGGCATTTCATTCCTACAAGACACATTACCTGTTCTTTGGCCCCTATCACATGAATGAACAAATGCATATGTATCTTTAAATATGGTGGGCTAATAAAAACCACTTTGAAGCACCTTAGTCGTAGTTTTGGAGGGTCTAAAGTGACCTCCTATTTCTAAAGAATGACAATGAGTAAGCACACTAACAACCTCATCTTCATTCACACATCTTCTAATAAGTTTATCAGAGCAATATTTAAACAAGTATGGATCATCCCAAAAATAATTTTTCACTTCAGAAAAGAATTTCTTTTTTTGTTGATAAGTTAGATCATGAGAAACAATACCACTTGCTAAATAATTCACATAATTAGCATACCATGGCAATGATGAAATCAGAAATGCATACAATTCTTCATCAGGGAAGGATTCGTTAATGGGTAGACTTTCCTCTTCATGAGTGTTCTCCCTTTCAAGTCTTGACAAATGGTTAGCCACCAAATTTTTAGCTCCCTTTTTATCTTTAATTTTCAAGTCAAATTCCTGCAATAATAAAATCCATCTAATCAACCTTGCTTTAGCATCTTTCTTTGCTAACAAATATTTAATTGCAAAATGATCAGTGTATACTATTGTTTTAGCTCCTATAAGATATGATCTAAATTTATCAAAAGCGAAAACAATAGCTAAAAGCTCATTTTCAGTGGTGGCATAATTCAATTGCGCATCATTTAAGGTCCTGCTGACATAATATATGACATGCAATTTCTTGTCTTTTCTCTGCACCAATACGGCTCTAATTGCATAGTCACTAGCATCACACATCAATTCAAAAGCAAGAGTCCAATTAGGTGAAGTCATGATAGGCGCTGAAGTCAATTCTTCCTTTATCCTGTTAAAAGAAAATAAGCATTCATTAGTAAATTCAAATGGTATATCTTTAATCAACAAATTACAAAGAGGCTTAGTGATTTTAGAGAAATCTCTTATAAATCTTCTGTAGAACCTTGCATGCCCCAAGAAACTTCTCACTCCTTTAATTGTGGTCGGAGGTGGTAATTTTTCTATTGCTTCAACTTTTGCTCTATTCACCTCAATTCTTCTTTCAAAAACCTTACACTACAAAAAAATCAGCATTTAACGGCATTTTTTTTGCATTTTGCTGCAGTTTTTTCGCATTTTGCCGCAGTTCACGTAATTTAGTGGCGGTTTTGAAAATTGTTGCTAAATCAAGCGTCGTGAAGCATTTAGTGGCAGTTTTTAACAACCACTAGAATAACTGCCGCTAAATGCTATTTTAACTGCCGCAAACTAAGTATTTAGCGTGGTTTTAAAATATTTAGCGATGGTTTTGAAATTGTCACAAAAAAAATTCAAAATATTTTAATTTTAGCAGCGGTTTTAAAATCGCCACAAAAAAATCAAAAATTTTGAAATTAATTTTTTTTTCAAATTTTGTAAGCCTTGCACACGCGGCCAGGCCGCCCACGAGCGTGGGCCCCCCCACGTGCACAAGCGCGCCTAATGCCCCCCCCCGATGCCACGTGGCCGCATGTCCGCATGGCACGTGGCGATGCTGGAAATTTTTCCAACATCTTCCCCTTCCCCCAGACTCGAACCCGAAATCTCTTCTGTGCGCGTACGCGCGTGAAACCAGCTGAGCTACCAAACCTTGTTATTAAATGTTCACGCTTATAAATTATATACTAACATATACAACCACTATTTTCCATAATTATAATTTAAATTCTTTATTATAAATTGAAAAACATAAATTAATTGAATTAAATAAAATAAATTAATTGGTTAAAAAGTAAAAAGAATATTTTATATATTTTTTAAAATTTCTTTTTAAAATTATTAAAATTTTATATATTAAAATTTTGTTAAATTTCTTTTTATTTTCTTAAAATTAAAATTTGTAATGAATTTTTCTACGATTTTTCACAATTATTTAATTTTATTTTTTAATTATTTAATTTTTCTCTAAATTAAAATTAATTATTTAATTTTTTAAAAATTATATTTTTTAATTAATTTTGCTGCAGTTTTAAAAAACCGTTGCAAATTTTATTTAATTTTAATTTTAAATTATTAAATTATTTTTTTGAATTTAGCGACGATTTTCAAAAAACTGCCACAAAATTAAATTTTTAATGAATTTTGCGGCGGTTTTTTGAAAACTGCCGCAAATGTTAAAATATTTTTATTTTTAATTAAATAATTATTTTCTAAATTTAGCAACGGTTCCCAAAAATCGCCGTAAAATTAATTTTAATTTTTAATTATTAAATTAGTTTTTGAATTTAGAAGCGATTTTTTAAAAATCGCCGCAAAATTAAATTTTTAAATAAATTTTGTAGCAATTTTCCAAAATCGCCGCAAAATGTAAAAAAAACCACCGCAAAGAATGTATTTTGCGGCAGTTTGTAAATCGCCGTAAAACACAGTCTTTTGCAGTGGTTTTAAAAATAGCTGCAAAAAAACCACTGTGAAAAATCAAATTTTTTATAGTGTTATGACCCAACACATTTCCTTTTTGCACCATAAAATGACACTTTTCCCAATTTAACACTAAATTAGTGTCTTCACATCGCTGCAAAACTTGAGAGAGGTTAGCTAAACAATTATCAAAAGAAGCAGCGAAGACTGAAAAATCATCCATAAAGACTTCAATAAATTTCCAATCATATCATGGAAAATTACCATCATACACCACTGAAAAGTAGTAGGTGTGTTACACAAACCAAACGACATTCTCCTAAAAGTAAAAGTGCCATATAGACATGTAAAAGTAGTATTTTCTTGATCTTCAAGTGCAATAGGAATTTGTGTATAACCAGAATATCCATCTACGAAGCAATAAAATTTATTTCCAGCAAGTCTTTCAAGCATTTGATCAATAAAAGGCAGAGGAAAGTGATCTTTCTAGTGGCGTTATTTAACTTTCTATAATCAATGCAAACATGCTACCCTGTGACTGTCCTAGTAGGAATCAATTTATTGTTTTCATTTTTAACCATAGTTATACCTCCTTTCTTTGGTATTACTTGAATCGGACTCACCCAACTTCTATCAGAAATAGGATAGATAATTCCAGCATCAAGCCATTTAATAATTTCAGCCCTAACAACTTCTTGCATGTTTGGATTTAATCTTCTTTGATGTTCAATAGATGGCTTAAAATTATCTTCCATTATGATCTTATGCATGCAAAATGAAGGACTAATACCTTTGATATCTACAATGGACCACTCTAAAGCTCTAATGTGTCTTCTTAATACATTCAAAAGTTCTTCTTCCTCTTCTTTTGTCAAGTGTGCAGAAATAATAATAGGAAAAGTAGAAGACTTACCTAGGAATACATACCTCAAATGTGATGGTAACAGTTTTAATTCAAGCTTAGGAGGTACCTCAATAGAAGGTTGAGATTCTTTCATTTGTTGCTCAAAAGCCTTCTTTTCATCTTCACTGAATTGATCAGTTCCATTGGGCTTTATAACAGTGTTTTGTGCATGTTCCAATTCCTGCATGTCACCACTTTCAATAGTCAGTAGTTCTTCATCTAATGGCTCATGCAAACTGTCAACATATTCATCCACACAATAATCAAGAACATTAAGTCTTAAACAAGAGTCATCATCATTCAATCCTTTAGAAGCTTGAAAAACATTAAAATTCACCTCTTCAGACCCTATTCCCAAAGTTAACTTACCTTGATCAAGATCAATTAACGCTCTACATGTTGCAAGGAATGGTATTCCTAAAATCAATGGTATTTCCCTATCCTCTTCCATTTCAAGCACAATAAAATCCACAGGAAAAATAAATTTAATAACTTTAACAAGGACATATTCTATCATTCCTATGGGATGTTTAATGGACCTGTCAGCAAGTTTCAAGGAAATAGAAGTATGTTTAATTTCACCAAGGCCTAGCTTTTCAAACAAAGAATATGGCATCAAATTTATGCTAGTACCTAGATCACAAAGAGCTTTATTAAATTCACAATTTCCAATAATTCATGGTTTAGTAAAACTCCCTGGATCTTTCAATTTCTTAAGCATCTTGTTTTGGATAATGGCGTTGCACTCCTCAATAAGCATCACTGTTTCATTCTCATCTAGTCGCCTTTTCTTTGATAGAATTTCCTTCAAGGACTTTGCATAACTTGGCATTTGAGCTAATGCATCTACAAAAGGAATGTTAATATGCAATTTTTTAAACACATCAAGAAATTTGAGAAATTTCTTATCTTCGTTTGTGTTTTGCAATCTCTGAGGGAAGGGAACATATTTCTTCATATTTTTAACCTGCCTTGCATCTTTCTCTTCTTTTCGCTTCTTTTCTTCCTGCACTGTTTTCGACTTCGATATCCACTTTGTAGTTTCAGTCGACTGCTGATCTTCAAATTTTAACTTTTCTGATTCAGTTGCATTTCAATTGCAATCGTTGATGGCCCAATCGATTGTTTCTGAAAAATTTCGCCTAGCTTCTTCTGGTTCAACTTCTTTTTCTTCTTCATCTTGCCCCACTTGCTTTCCACTCCTCAACTTTATTGCTTTGCACTGCTCTTTAGGATTATTTTCTGTTGTACTTGGCAGTGTTCCTTGAGCTCTATTGTTCACCATATTGGCTATTTGGCCAATTTGCATTTCTAGATTTCTAATGGAAGCTCGTTGATTTTGGAACATAGTGTCTATCCTAGCCATATAATATGAAGTCGTCTTAGCCATGGTAGGCACTAAATCTTCCAATGAAGGCTTCTTTTCCAGCTATTGGAATCCTATTGGAGGCTTCGACACATTCTGATTATTGGACCATGAAAAATTGGGGTGATTATTCCATCCTGGATTATAAGTGTTTGTATTGGGATTTAATTGTCTTCCTCCTTGATTAGCCACATAGTTAACTTGCTCAGATGGTTGAGCTACAAAAGATATCCCAGCTTGACACTCATAGTTAACTTGCTCAGATGGTTGAGGTACAAAAGATATCCCAGCTTGACACTCATTGGTAACATGAGGACCTACGCAAATCTCACATACTTGCACACAAGATTGAATAGAGTTAATATTTAACTGGTCAATTTTCTTAAAAAGATTATCTACCTTTGCATTTAATGTTGTCATCGCATCAATCTCATGTACTCCAACTATTCTTCTTAGCATAGATATTTCAGATGACCATTGATAGCTATTGTTGGCCATCTCTTCAATAAGGTCATAAGCTTTATCAGTCTCTTTTTCCATTAAAGCTCCTCTTACAGCTGCATCAATAGTAATCCTGGTGTTATGATTAAAACCATTATAAAATGTTTGAATCACTAACCACTTTAGAAGCCCATGATGAGGACATCTTCTTAACAACTCTTTAAACAACTCCCATGCTTCATATAAATTCTCCATGTCTACTTGCATAAAATTGGTTATATCATTCCTCATCTTTGTAGTTTTCGCAGGTGGAAAGAATTTATTGAGAAATTTCTGTGCCAAATCATCCCATGCTGTAATGGACCCTGCAGGCAAAGAGTTCAACCAACACTTAGCTTTATCTCTTAATGAAAAAGGAAATAGCTTAAGTATAACCGCATCATTAGAGACACCATTTTGTTTAAAAGTATCACAAATCTCTAAAAAATTAGCCATGTGAGCATTGGGGTCATCACTCGGTAACTCGCTAAATTGAACAGAGATTTGAATCATTTGAAAAATAGTTGTGGCTTAATCTCAAAATTATTTGCCCCTATGTTTGGTCTGGTGATGCTGGAAGGTGTTCCTTGAATAGAGGGCATAGCATAATCCCTTAAAGCTCCAGCTTGCCCATTCCTTTGATCCACAATTTCGTCTCCCATGTTTAGCTGAGATTCCAATGTGACCTACAAAGAAGAAATAGAGTATCACAATGGTTAAAAACTTGATTTTTTTTATTTCTTTATTTTTTATATTTTTTATTTTATTTTATTATTGTTATTATTATTATTATTATTTTTGAACACTCAAAAAATGCAAATAAAAATGCAATAAAAGAGAACACAAAGATGAAGACAAACAACTAAAAATAATTAATGTCTAAATTAATATTCAACTTAATTAGTATTGATATCAATACCAATCCCCGACAACGGCGCCAAAAACTTGATAGGATAATTCGCAAGCGTACAAATTGCACAAATAATATAATGAGTAGAGTGTCGATCCCACAAGAATTGGATTAAGTACCAAAATTACATTAACTTTAATATTATTTAGACTATAAAAAAAATAACTTTGAATAAATTAAATTAATAAGAACTGAAATTAAATACAAATTTAAAAACAACTTAACTTGGATAAAATGGAGGCAACTAGGGTATTTCGAATCTACTTATTAATCCATCTTAATTTTCAATCAATTGTGTTTCTCTCAATTCAATGGGGTGAATATCTAAATTGGTTAGTTTTTTCTCAAGATTTACTAACTTAATTAAATCTCAATTTGTTAACAATCAACTTATTTCCCAATAGTTATAACAAATTAAAATTCATTGTTAAGTTCCATCCCTCATAAGATTCAAGTATCAAATCCCTTATCAACTATCTATCTTATGGAATTTATTACTTTAACTTGTTATGATAATCACCTCTTGGTCTTAAATCATAATACAAAATCAATTAAATGATGGTTAAATCACTCAATCGCATTAAAAATAAGTAATAAATAATTGAAATCATGATAGAAAGCCCAATCAATAAAAATTAATAATTCATAACAAGTTTTATCTCAAATCCTAATTAAATAAAATTAGTTCATGATAAAATTAATGAAATCCATAAAAATAAAAATAAAAATTGAAAAGAAAATTGGAGCTCCCTGCACCGCTGCAATTGTGCGAGCGACCTTCATGTGTTTGCCATTCTCTTACTACTCTCTGTTAATTGCTTCATTCCTTCCCGTGCGCCCACGCCTTACTTCCAATTTTCGCCCAGCCTCTGTCTCCTCAATTCCATCCTTGTTCATGCCTTCAGTCACTGCGCCGCCCAGCCTCCTCCTAGCATTCCATGCCTTTTTTTCATCTCTTATTATGTATATATATAGGATGCATGGCCGCTGCCCTCCATCCCTTCCTCCAAGTGCCTTTATTGTATTATATATATATATATATATATAAGATGCATATGGCAGCCCTAGTCCATGTTTTTCAATCTCACGCCACTGCCACACTATTATATATAAATAAATGGTATTATATATATAAATAATATAATATAATATACAATATAATACATATATATAAATATTATAATTTAATATGTAGTACAATATATAATATCTAATATATTATTAATTATAATAACTTGATTATATTATAATAATAATAATTATATAAAATATTTATTTATTTTTATTTATATTAAAATATTTATTTTGAAATTAACTTTATAATATATATATTTTTTTTACGCCCAAATGTTTGAAATAATATCCTTTGTTGAGTTCCGACAAATAGAGATTAAAATGATGTAAAATCCATATAAACACATTTTACGTAGAAAAAATCACACAAGGTTAAGATAAAAAATAGATAAAAATATGCATATAATTAAGCCCTATCACTTATGCTAGAATCTATGCCGCCACCTAAATCTCATCTTGATATAGGAGCTGATTCCTATCAGGAAGCCACTCCCGATTCCCATTATTGGTCCTCTCCTCGCCGGGAAGGTAAGCCAAAATCACCACCACCAAGAAGGAATCCTTATGTTATGGCCAAAAGAAATAACAACCCAAGAATGGAATAGGGCTAGGAGCCCGCATAGACGGAGGTACTGTAACGCCCCACTTTTCCAAAATACGCAACAATGAGAAATATAAACCGACATCACCTACGGGTGTTATGGAAACCCTTAATTAACGGAAGCAAGGACCGAACCTGAGTAGCTAAATAGCTAGGATTTCCCTTTAGTTTAACATAAACATACTTAAACCATGTACCAAATTGATAAAACCATTCCATGAAACCATAGCAGCCTCACGAATACATAGATGCTTAGGGTGCAACCATAAGAACGCACAAGCACGCCATGTATCTTAAGTATCCTAGTTGTTATTTATAATACAATATTGGGAATTGTAAGTATAATGCTAGGATTACAAGTTTTATACATATGGAAACAACACAACTTCGATTAAGCATCTATAACCTCATTGCCTTTACTTGAACTACAACCTGGAACACCTGTCACTTAGACATACCTAGAATGTTGAATGTTTCAGAGGTATAAAAGACCCAAGTTAGATTATTACATCTAAGTGAGTGGTACAGGGAAAAAACTATGCAAGCAAGAGCAATATGTAGCTTTTTCAGGAGACATGCAGAAATAAGAACGAAATCTCCCAAGATCACGGCTCATTGTAAGAGTACGAGATCCCTTGTGATATCCCAACGACTAGCCATAAATATAAGTATCGAGATGCATATAAAATAGGCAAGATTTGCTCAAAAGCAATAAAACATGAGATCTAACCTTTCGGCCCCCTTACACAAGCTTGAGGTAGCCCCTTTATCAACATTCTAGCCATCTATTAGCCACAGTCACCAAATGACAAGATGTATGACAAAGCAGAAGGAATATGCATAAACCAAGGAAAGAATGATATGCATGTCATAAGCCAGTCCTATTGCATGAACATGATTTCTCGCGATGACTCATCAACAACCACAACCACGCATTACGTGATGTGTGCAAAAATGGGAAAAATATGCTTGAAACAAAGGAAATATGAGATGAAAGCCACAACCCATCCACAAATAAAACCAAGGAGGATCAAGAGGAAGTAAGAAGCATGCAGAACCACCCAAAGATGAAACCAAGAATGAAGAGGAAAAAGAAGCATGCAGGAGCACCACTCACCTTGATAGTTTACTTTGTTGGGACACTGCTCGCCGTCTACGAGAATGGGTTTTTTGTAGAAAAACACGTATTTTCATAAACCAGACTTTAAATATTTTTACACAGGATTGTTCTAACTTCAGTAACCAATATTTTTGAAAAGAAGAACTTCTTTTATTTCCTCTCTATTGTCATGTGTCATTGTGGATAAAGTTTGGAGACTTTGGAGGCTAAGTAATCTAGGAGGCTAAGCAAAAGACTTGGAAAAGACTTTAGCAAAGACTTAAAGAAGACTTACTTTAGCAAAGACTTAGAGAAGACTTACTTTAACAAAGACTTGGACTTGGACTTCAAATGATCTAAAGCTACATTTGATTTGAGTTTGAAATCTAAGATATTTTGAAGAGATATTTTAAGGGTTCAAGAAATGATGCTTTGGCCTGAACTTTTCATAAAATTGCGCTTAGACCCTTGCAACTTGGCCCCCGGGCTATTTTTAAATTGTATTTTTTGGTCCCTAAAAAATAGATAAATTACACTTAGCACCCCAAGATTTTAGATAAATTATACTTTTACCCAACCTCAATATTTACAATTTCACCACTGGTTCAGAAATTGAACTTTTGTCTCGAGGCTTCTATAATCCTTTGAAATGACCTATTTCCTCAAGTATTAGAACCTAATCACCTTATGTATCACCTCATATTTGAGTATAAAAATCTGGGGTATTAAAAGAGGGGAGATCTGGGACCAGTTGTAAGGTCGCATGATGAGGACGTCATGTGCTTAAGGGGGGGAGAATGTAATACCCCAAGAACCTAGAGAATGATAGTATATACAAAGGATAAGTAAAGAAGAAAACAACACCAGCTGGATACCTTTTGGGCTGAATATAGGCAAAAAACTCCGGGGTTAAGTGTGCTTGAGCTGGGGAAGCTCAAGGATAGGTGACCCCCTGAGAAGTTCGCGTAGGCCCATCAAAGTAAGTTGTTTCGGTCCTTCCTATTGCTCGATGCGGGATGTTATAGGTACCATGAAACTGTGGCCAGTACGCCAACAAGACCGAATAACCAAGCAGTAGCAAGTATACGAGATGACATAAAAGGGGTAGTTGAAGAAGTACTTGAATAAAAGAAATTGATCCCAGCTATGGAGGAGTAACAATGTAGAAAATGTCAATTTACTACAGAGATATTGGAGAAGCCACTGCCTTGAAAATTGAAGATACCCCAAATCACTCCCTATTCCGGCAAGGATGATCCCTATGATCACATTCAAAACTATGAGTTGTTGATGATATTGCATGGATGGGACGATGACATAAAGTGCCGAGCCTTCTCCTTAACTCTGTCAGGGCATGCCCGAACATGGTTCAACAGTTTACCTGAGGCCTCTATCTCTTCATTCGATCATCTCAAAACAGAATTTGTTAAAGCATTTATGATTAATAGTCAAAGAAAAAAGGATGCCAATATGTGGATAGATTTCGGAACGCCACCTTTGAAGTTCATGATTTGCTAATTGCAATGGTAGTGTCTTCTATGTTACACGGAACACGGCTAACTCCCCTACAAGAAATCTTTGGACCCACCAACATCCCTAGTAGATTTGTTTGCTAGAGCAAATAAATATGTGCTCCATACGAAAGTTATGAGAGCTGTAGGTCGGAATGAGGATAGAGAGCGAAAAAGAAAGGAACGCGATGTTGAAGAAGACTCCAGACAAGTTAGGGGATCAGATATACCTCGGCCCCAGTTCCACCATTACACAAGACTCCTTCAACCTTGATCGACCATACTTGCAGCCATCAATGGGTCAGGTCTCATTAAACTCCCGAAAAAGGTTGACCATCCCATGGAAAAGAATAGAGAAGAATATTTCAGATATCACAGAACTCATGGTCATTCCACTGACCAGTATTGGGAATTGAGAGATCAGATCAAGATGCTAGTTCACGAAGAACATCTTCGAAGGTATGTACTGGTCAAAGACAGGGAGCCTCAAAGAGGAGAAGATAGACAAGAAGAGTGAGAGAGATCAAATCAGAGACGTTAAGAAAGAGGAAGGGATTACAGAGAGAATCCATCTCTAGACAATGAACCAGTTCATGATCCCATACATGTCATCTCGGGCGGTGAAACTATGGCAGGGGACTCCATTTTTTCCATAAGGCAAGCCACGAAGGGACAGGCCCTTGGGGGAAGATGGTTAGCTATCATTAATGCCATCAAAGAGAAAACTGGGAGCAAAATTCAAACACATTCAAGAGAGCCTATGTTAAAGATCGAAAAACTAAACTGCTTGAAATTGTGCATAACTTGTGTATTTCGGGATCAGAGGCAACAATAAGACCCCAAAATGAAACAGTGGATGTACTCACTTATTTACTAAACCATTCAAAAAAGGTCAGCATTTTCATTACACATTGCTTTATGAAAGTTTGTTTGCTATGTTTTGTTTCCAGGAAATAAAAACAAACTCAAACCCGTTGCCCCACTCATGGCCCGGCAATGAGGAAAAAATAAATTCAAACCTGTTGCCCTGCTCATAGCCCGGCAACGAGGTAAAAATACATTCAAGCTCATAGCCTCGCTCATAGCCCGGCAACGAGAACGAGGTAAACGTACATTCAAGCCCGTTGTCCCGCTCATAGCTCGACAATGAGGTAAAATAAAATTCAAGCCCGTTGTCCCGCTCATAACCCGGCAACGAGGTAAAAGTACATTCAAACCCGTTGTCCTGCTCACAGCCCAACAATGAGGGAGAAACTAACTCAAGCCCATTGCCACGCTTATAGCTTGGCAATGAGGGAAAAACTCAATGCAACCCTATTGTCCTGCTTATGGCCTGACATCGGGAGGAAAAATAAATGCAAACCCGTGTCCCCCTTAAAGCCCAGCAACAAGGGAAAAGAAAATGCAAGCCTATTGTCCTACGCATAATGTAATAACTGGGAGCATAATCAAACTCAATGTCCAGTGCATAGTTCGACATTTATGAATTTACTAGTATATCTATCTCATGCTTTTGCAAAGGAATTGAAAAGCACCAGAACCTAGAAAATTTAAAGGCACGGTGTGCGAACGAGCTCGAGAGGATGTGTAGAAGATGAAGCGGCTAAAAGAGATGTAATGTTCAAAAGTTTACAGGACAAGATACTCTTCCACCTAGAACTCTTGGCCGAAAGAGTAGGGAGCAATTGATATGCCCTGCAAACTTGGAGCGTCATGAAACCTAAAAGAGTTATAAGAGATGGACATAAAGCCCAAAGGGCCTATGGGTTGCAGGAGATCAACAAAAACAAACCGAAAGAGAAGGAGATCGAGCCGAGAACAAGCAGGGAGGACCCACTCGGTTATGACCGAGTGGGTATAACACTAATTTGGTTTTTTTTGACATAACTCTCTAGTACAACCTCCGATTAAGGTTATTTAAAATCCTATAGAAATCCAAGAGAATTATCTAAAACATTTGTGTTTTGAGTTTTGAGAGATCCCAGCCGCATTAAGGCTGAAATTGGGCTCTAAGTTGATGTACCCGCACTATTAAGGCTCTGAGTCAAGTATTAGAGCGAATAGGGATCTAAACCAAGACAAAAGGCAAAAGAGGCCCTCAAATCCAAGTGAATGAAGACCCACTCGATCATGATCGAGTGCGTGAGGGGCCATTCCCCCTTCTCTTTTCATGACCCACTCGGTTATGACCGAGTGGGTTCGATATTGATTTGGTTTTTCAGGCATAACTCTCTCGTCTGAGATTCGATTGAGGTGATTCAAAGTCCTATGAAAATATAATAGAATTATCTACCACTTTTATGTTTTGAGTTTTAAGAGATTAGGGTCATATGAAGTCTGAAATCAGTCGGGACCAAGTAGAGAGGGCCCACTCGGTTATGACCGAGTGGGTGTGACACTGCTTTAGTCTTTTGGGCATAACTCTCTCATCCAATCTCCGATTAAGGTGATTAAAAGTCTTATGTAAAGATAAAACAATTATCTATAACTTTCATGTTTTTAGTTTTGAGAGATTCAGGATTCATCAAGGTTAAAATTGGGTTTGAACTTGATACACCTACTTTAAAGGGACAAAAGAAGACGCTTAAAGCCAAGAAGACCCACTCGGTCATGACTGAGTGGGTAGGGTCCAGCTCCTTTCATGACCCACTCGGTCATGACTGAGTGGGTAGGGTCCATCCCCTTTCATGACCCACTCGGTCATGACCGAGTGGGTACATTTGTGCACCTACAGATGGGCCCGAGACTCTCAAATGGGCAGCGAAATCTTCGAAATGGGCCACAAAACTCTCGTTGCGATTGCCGCACGTTTGTCATCTCCCTCCTCTATAATTAGGAGGACACATCTCCAACATAAGGTACTCAGTCTTGGTCTCCTCAACACAATTTCATACTTTTGCTCTCGAGAACTGACTTAAGCATCAGAGAGTTTGCACAGGGACCCCCACCCGCGCCCTAAAGGTGCTCTCATTTTGCAGGCCACTCAGTTATCTTGGGGCACTTGGTTATCCTTGGCCACTTGGTTATCTTGGGCCACTCGATTATCCTTGGCCATTCGGTTATCTTGGGCCACCAGGTCACTAGACCTACCTGATCCTTAGACCCACTCGTTCATCAGACTCACAGCACACGGTGATGAGACTCACAATGCATTAGTGACGAGACTCTCAACATGTGTTGGTGACAAAATTCTCAAAATGCTCACAAGGATTGAGCGAGACTACCGTGATCAACCATGCACACCAATTGTACTCTCCCACAAAAAAAAAAAAAAGATTGTTGTATTTTGACAACAACAGGTGCATAACCAAGATGGGACTTGTCTATCCCTTGATAGAGGATGATGTATCTAAAGTGCCTTTGGTGTATATTCACTTTAAATCCGTGGTCATGGTGAAAGAGATCAATAAGGAGTTATTGATTCACTTTCTATTAAGTGAGGATATCTGGAAGATCGAAGAAAACTTATGTGATCGTAATCAAGCAACACATTGCCAACTTGAGATCACATAGGATACATTGACGAGAGGATCAAATTACACGGTAGCCATGCTCTTGAAAGGTTATTTGTGGATTATGAATCCTTCTGAATAATTTGGTAGGCATGATGCCTTGCTAGAGACCAATCATGTCTTATGTGTTCGTATCGACACATTGCTAACATATTCGGAAGCCTAATGAGTCATACGCAATAGGCACATATTCAGCCCCTGGCTTAAACCAGGAGAGTGAATGTATCGTTAAGTGGGACATTTCGGCAAGAAGTTGTGTCGTCATAGGTTCTCACGGGAAAAGAACAAATAGACGTAATGATGTCGATATGGTGAGGGGTCGTCATAAAGGAAAGAGTTTCCTAAAATGAGAATTGATTAAATTAGAAAGAAGTTTCTAATTTAATAATTTGGGTTTAATTTAATACTTGGGCTAAATAAAGTATTTGGGCCAAATATTAAATCAAATTAATATTTGGGCTAAATTAGATTTTGGCCAAATATTAAATAATAAATATTATATTTGGGCTAAATTAGATTTGGGCCAAATATTAAATATTAAATATTTGGGCTTGAATTAGATTTGGGCCAAATATTTTATAAATGGATTTGGGCCACTTAATTATATCTCTAGTTGGACTTTAATTATATTTCTAGTTGGACTAGGATAAGCCAACTTAAGATTCTAGTTAAACTATGATTAATGGGTTAGCACACTCCATGTCCATTAGGGTTTAGGAAACCCCAGGAGGTTTGATCCTCTATAAATATCCCTTTAAGAGATTACCCAAATTAAGATTTTTGTTGGTTTTCAAGAGTTGAAAATCTGTTCTTTTTTTTTCCTTACACAAGCCACTATAGGAGAAGGAGCTAGCACTCCTATTCCGCTCTTCTTGCCAACGGACGCATGCTGCATATAACGAGTTGGAGGCCAAATACTTGGATGGCTCAGATCTGCAAACGACTCAAAAATCTAAAGGTTAGATTTATTTTATTTTGTATGTGAATGATTTAATTTAGACGTTGATTCAATCGTCGGGATCGAGGTAAGGTTCAAAATTTTTGAACTACGCTGCTTGCCCCGTAGCGATCTTACTTAACTTTCATATCTATGGGTTCAATTCCATTGTAAGGCGTAACCCTCTTTGGTAATCCCTTAGGGAGGCTTCTATTCATTGGCTGGGCCTAAGAATATTACTAGGGGACTTTAATTGTGTGCTCAGGAATGGCAATCGTTGTAAAGGGTATGATGTTTCCCCTTATGAGTATCGTGAGTTTGCTGAAGCTTGCCAAGATCTGGGTCTATCAGATTTACAATCTGTTAGGTGCTTCTATACTTGGACCAACAATTTGGTGTGGAGTAAAATAGACCGTGTTCTTGTTAATTATGAGTGGCTTATTAGGGATCCTGATGGGTTTGCTAATTTCCTTCCATCTGGTTGCCTCTCTGACCATTCTCAGATGGTGGTTTCCATGGATTCTTTTCAGCATCTTTGCAGGAAGCCTTTTCGATTTTTGAATATTTGGGCACAACATGATAGCTTCTTAAGTTTGGTTGGGGAGGTCTGGGACCCTATTATTTGTGGCACGAAGTAGTATAGCCTATGCAGAAATTTGAAAGTGCTCAAGGGTCACCTGAAGAGTTGTAACAAGGAATGTTATTTGCATATTTCAGTGAGGGCTAAAATGGCTGAGTCAGATTTATCATTGACCTTGGTTGAGCTTCATGATAACCTAGCTAATGTTTTACTCCAGCAGAATGTTATCAAGTTAAAAAAGGAAGCTAGGCATTTGGCAAAAGCTGTAAGATGTTTTTTTTTCCAAGTCCTCTTACATTATTAAGAGTGACATATGCTCTAAATTCTTTCATGACCTTGTTAAAAGGAATGGCAAGAGGAATTACATTGCTTCCATTACAAAAGCCAATGGTAGCCAAATTGTTTTGCAGTAGCAAGTGGCGGACGAATTCCTTAATTTTTATCAGGGTCTTTTGGGGTTAGATTCTCCCTTACAGGCTATTGATCTTTCAGTGCTACAATCAAGTGCGCAGATTTCTGGCGAGGGCCATCTCGAGGCAAGAAATCAAGGAGGCCTTTTCTGATATTGGGGTGGACAAAGCTCCAAGTTTGGATGGGTTCTCTGCACGATTCTTTTAGAATGTGTGGCATGTGGTAGGTGATTTCTTCTGTGAGGCTATGGAGGAGTTCTTTTAGTCGAATGCTATCTTGAAGCCGATGACTCACACCTCCCTCACTTTAATCCCAAAAGCTGATCATTCTTTTTCAGTGTAGGATTTTAGGCCCATTGCCTGCTGTAATGTTACATATAGTGATTTCTAGGATTCTTGCAGCTCGCTTGGCCTCGGCCCTTCCATCCATCATCAACCATGTGCAATTTGCATTTGTTAAGGGCAAGAGTATTCTGGGTAACATCCAGCTGGCCCAGGAATTATTGAGAGGTTATAACAAGAAGATAGTGTCTCCTAAATGGCTTACCAAAGTTAACTTGAAGAAAGCTTATGAATCTATATCATGGAGCTTTCTTAAGGAAGTGCTTATTGGTTTGGGATTTCTTGACACCTTTATTCGTTGGATTATGTAGTGTGTGTCCACCCCATCTTATTTGACAAAACTTAATGGTGGGCTTTGCAGTTTTTTCAAAGGGAAAAAAGGGTTGCGTCAAGGTGACCCCTATCTCCTTTTCTCTTTGTTTTATGTTTGGAATATTTTTCAAGGGCCTTAAGGATTTCCACATCTGATTCGGAGTATAATTTCCATCCGAAGTGTTCGAGTTTGAAGATCTCACATCTTACTTTTGCAAATGATCTCATGATTTTTGCCAGAAGGGATGTCCCCTCAGTTTAGATTGTTATGGATTGTTTAGCTAATTTTGGTGTTGTTTCCGGCCTCTCTGTTAATATATCCAAGTTAGTGATGTTTTTTGTTGGCATATCTATTCAGGATTTAGATATCATTCATGGGCTCACATCGTTTCCTTCAGGGAAAATGCCAATTCAGTACTTCGGCATTCCGCTTGCAGCTGAGAAGCTGAAAATAATCCATTATTCAGTCCTCACAGATAAATTAGCTGCTTCTATAAAATCTTGGAGCTCGGCTACCTTATCTTATGGAGGCAAAGCTAAATTAATTAGGGCTATGTTGCAGGGCATTGAGTGTTACTGGCTATCGATGCTGCCTATTCCAGTGGTTGTTATTGATAGCATTTATCGTTTATGCAGACAGTTCTTTTGGAGCTCAAAGCAGTTCCTTATTTCTTGGAAATATATTTGTTTGTCCAAAGTGGAAGGCGACCTGGGGTTCAAAGATCTAAAAGGGTGGAACACTGCCCTTATTTCTAAACTTTTATGGAACATTCATTGCAGGAATAAGTCTCTTTGGATCTGATGGATTCATCATAATCATATGGTACAGTATGATTATGGTCAATTGGCTTGAGATGGTGCCTTAAGGATCGAGCATGGTTAGAGTCGATTGATATGAAATGTTATCACTCGAGAATTAATTCAAGCAATTTGAGGATCAAATGGTTAATTTGATGATATAAAATGTTATTTGAGGATCACTTCGAAAAGTGTAGGGACTTATTTGAGTTATGGGTACATGGGTGAATAGGTGTTAGTATGACTACTAAGTAACAAATGTTATGTGCAAACAATGTAAGAATATTAGTGTTACTAGATTTGGAAGACATGGTTAGATTTCGGTGGATATTAAAAGTTAAATTACAAAATGAAGAATTAGAGACAAATAGAATCTATCAATAAATTGTAAAGATTTCTTGATGAAATAGTATGATGACGTAAAAATATTTTCTTTAGGATAAATTCGATAAAAGTCAAGATGTATTTAGATCAAAGACTTTTGTGTTAAGGTTGGAAAAATATTGAAGCATGATAAATAACATCGTGGGGAATCGACAATAGAGAAGTGACATGTATAAGGATATCGATTGGATTGAAAGTTGATGATGTGGATATGAGAGCCGCGAGCTCATTATGATGATGTGTGTATTGGCTTCGATGAGAGCTCGAGTTGAGACTTGTGGCCTAAGAACCGGGTTATGTGGTTATGGGCTTTGAAAGATAAATTTGAAAGGCATGCGTGGTTGACAAGTGTATCCGTCTATACATTGATGAACGTGGTTAACCTAAGTTTCAGGGTAGAATATACGTGTCAAAGAATTAGGAAAAATATGAGATTGAGGTATTCAAGTGATGATATTATTGTTAGTTGGGAGTATATCTATCGACTTTTGGAAAAAGCTAATGGCAACATACTACTTCGAGTAAAATCATTGAAATGAAGTAATAGGTTGTGATTCACTTTAGTCAGTCAGGTACTATTTTCGAGAATGAAATTTTGAGATATTGAGTATATGGCAAATTTTGAGGACGAAATTTTTTAAAGGAGGGGAGAATGTGATATCCCAAATTTTCTAAAGGACTCAAGTGTAATTTAACTTAGGCCGTAAGTGAAATTTTTAGAAGTTTTGGGACTTAAGTATAATTTTTTACCATTATGAGTGACCGAATTGGTTGCAAGGAGTGTCCTGGAAGTTAGATATCTAAGAAAAATAATACGATATTGACGAGCGTTCTGAGATAGGATTTATGGTATTAAAAGAAATCAAAATCGAGACTATTTTTGGTACAGCTAAAATACAACTATGATTTGGGCTAAAAAATCGAATCATCGTAGAAGACTCCCGGGAAGTTAATGGAACCTTGAGGGGACTTCGATTTTACATAATAATCAACCCTGAAGTGGTTTCAGGATGAAACAAAGGCCCTGTCAGGGCGGAAATATGAAATTGTCCTTATCGAGTAAGTTTGAGTTATTAATTTTGGATTTTCAGTATCGTAATGCAAATTAATTTGATGATGAAGGATGTATTTGCAATTAGCGAGTTGCCCAAGTGAAAAAGAGATAGAATTTGAGATTTAAATGTGTATTTTCTCTATTATTATAGTGTAATATATATAGTATATATATATCTATGCGTGTCTGTGCACGCAATGGTCGCCTCTGCAACTTAGCTACACCTCTACAACTTCAAGCCATGCCCTGCAAGTTTCATGGAGGGAATTGCACACAAAGAGGGATGGGGATGGCAAGCTTGAGGCAGTGGAGATGCATATAAATAGAGAGGGTGAATTTGAGAAAGATGAAGAAGAAATTGGAGGGTTGGGAATGGAGGAGGGAGCAAGCGACGATCGGTGATGGCTGAAGCAAAGCAGCAGCAAGCTTAGTGTCGGGGGGGTGGCTGGTTGGCTAGATTGATGGCCGAGATGGTGGCCAAAAATGGCCGCAGCAAGTGGACAATAGCCATGGCCGCAAGCAACGGCCATGGCTGTGCAAAAGAAGGCAAGTAAGCGGAGCAGGGACGACCAAGTGGTGGCCGACAATAGCTGTTGCGAGGCCGGTGGTGGCTGGTGAGGCGACCGGGGAGGGAAGCGGTAGCTAGTGTGGGCAGCAAGGCCAACAGGGCATCACAAGCGGTGTGCACATAGTGGTCGTGCGCTGGAAAAGATGAAGTGAGGAAGAAGAAGAGAAGAAAAAAAAAAAAGAAAAAGAAGTAAAGAAGAGAAAAAGAAAGAAAATAAAAGAAATGGAAGAAAATGAGAAAAATGGAGAAAATATAGGGGAAAATTCTCGAAAAGATTCTAGAAATTAATTTGGGGCTAAAGGAGCATGCTCGGAGCCAGGAAATTGTTCAGGCACATGTTTCGAAGTTAGGACACGTATATCGAGAAAGCTTAAGAGGTTAAGTTAAGGTAAGTAAAATTTCCTATAAAATTCTAGAAAATTAGGAAAGTTATTTTATGAGTTGTTATAGAGAAATATTTGAGAAAATATTTGAGAAATAATTAGTTTGGATTTATTGAGAAAAAATAAAAAGAAATAAAGGAAAGTTATGAGAATAGGATATTGATATCCTTGAATAAATATGATGGCCAGGGTACGTTGAGGTTCTAAATTGAGTACGTTAGAAGTCTGGCACGAGAATCAAGATATTTTGAGATACGTTCGAGGTAAGTGGTTCAACCCAAAAACCCAATTTCATGCAAATGTTTTGTTATCATATCTTAATATGTTATGCATCATGTAGAATGCATTTACATTTTCTGATGATGGAATATGCATATGTGCATGATGAGATTTTCGGTCATACGTCACATAGGTTTGGGATTAGGGACTGGCACCGTTGTTTTGCCAAGGGTGCACCCATACACCTTAGTCTGGCAGGGAGAATGTAAAAATGACTGGCAACAGTTGGGTGTGGCTAACCCAAATATAGAGTAATGATGATATGTGCATTGCATACATACATGTGCATTAAATGATGTACCCTTACTTAGATGATTCAACATCTAACCTAGGCTTTGTCCCTAGAATATTCAAAGGTTCCAAATGAATATTGTAGCAGAAACGAGAATGAAAGAGGCATGCATGTTATGGAACTTAGCTAAAATGCATGATGTAATGGTTATGCTTTCATGTTGCCTATGTATTTAAAGTTCTGCTACTTTAAATTTTGAACGTTTTGAAAAGTGATGATATATAACTTTTTTATTTGTTAATGTTAAAGTTAAGATTCGATTCTAGCTTCGGCATTTGATGTTTATGATGATTCTCTTTGGAAATAGATGAATGAAAATTTTGGGATGAATATGAGAAATGATATGGTTTAGCCATAGTTTTGAATAGAAAAAAAAAATTTATTATCTCAGAATTGTTCCAAGTTATAACACAGCTGGAAAATTGGGTGTTACATCAGCTGTTTGGGATCATATCAAATCGTGGCTTGGCATTACAAGAAGGTTGTCAACGTTGGCCAGTGCTTTAAAATGGAGCAAGAGAGAATTAAGAGGAACGTCTTGGCAGTGCAAGGTTAAAAAGCTTGGGCTTGCAAGCAATGTGTATTTCAGTTGGTCTGCTAGGAATCGACATGTTTTTGAGGGCTAATCTCCCTATATTGATCTTATTGTTAGTAAGGTTAAAACACATATACAGAGCTCTTTTTTCTTTGTATCCTTATGTTTTAGTCTAGTTTGAGAGATTAGCTTGCGGCAAGTGTAGTCACCTTTTGGCTTTGCCTGTGAAACACCCCCTTCTCATAGAACTGCCCGAGAAGAGGTGCTACAGGGAAATAAAATAAAACTCTTTGATAAACTAAAATCTGATATTACAAATGAATATCTCAATCAACTGAAATAAGAACTCTGAGTCAACATAAACTGAAAACCATAAACTTTGACTAAGAGGCAATCTCTCAATTGAAATATAAAATAAACCTAACATGTAAGACACATTGAACTAACGAAACTCCCAGACAATCTTTGGTCTTGAGCAGCTCCACGTACACACACTATACACCACTGCTGCTAGACCCCACATCTGAAACTCCCCTGCTAGGACCTGGAATGGTAAAGAGTACAAGGTGAGCTCAAAGCTCAGCAAGTATAAGTTGGAAAGAATAACTAAAGTTGAATAGAGAAGTATTGATACCCATAAAATACTAACTGTCCTTGCACTAAGAGATATAATAATCACTTGTAAGGTTGCATTTATGAGATGTAATGCACATAAACTATAAAATAAATGCAAGTATGCAAATTTGGCACATAAGCCCACGTAACCATAATACATATCTGACTGATTTGAATCTTGCAAACATAAAAGCTGTAAGCACATACTGTGGGCAATAAGCCTTTGGCCGCCTGGTCGTCATCAGGTGAGTGATCTCATAAACTGAGCTGAAATTGAAACTGGTTGGATCCCCGCGGACTAGCCACCTGGTGCGCATAATGCAATGCAATGCTCATAAACATGCTGGCACATGATATGTAGTGCTCTATATAAAGTCATGCTCAATGCTCATACCAAAATGTATGCACATAAATTTCACATAATAATGTTGAACATGTTATAAGAATTACCAAACATGTTGACTGATCTTTAATATATTAAAATACAAGATTCTATGAATTATGTATTTCGGTATGGGCATATTAGTTTTTTTTTTTTTTTTCATTCTTGGCATGAGAATTCAATATTTGGAAGTATTGAAGATTTAGTTAAAAGCTTGGATTTAGCTTGCTGGTATACTCAATACTGAAGATTAAGTCTAGTTCTACAAGTTAAACAATACTTAAAGACTAGCTGGACATATTGGAGAGTTATACGGCACTTAAAGTCCGTGGAGGGTTTTACGACACTTAAAGTCCACTGGAGGGTCTTACGGCACTTAAAGTCCGCTGGAGGATCTTACGGCACTAAAGTCTGCTAGAGGGTCTTACGACACTTAAAGTCCACTAGAGGGTTATACAACACTAAAAGTCCGTTGGAGGGTCTTATAGCACTTAAAGTTCGCTGGAGGGTTTTATGGCACTTAAAGTCCGCTAGAGGGTCTTACAGTACTTAAAGTCCGTTGGAGAGTTTTACGGCACTTAAAGTCTGCCCACGAAGAACAATTCACGAATGAAACCAGTAAAATCAATCTAAAGCAAACTTATTACCACTACACCATTCCGAAAGGAATATTGAGAAAACAAATCCTAATCGACAAGAAACAATATCAAGGATGATTCAAAGATTATTTTTTATTGAATCGCTTTAAAGAAATCATGCATATCTTCTTCATACACGCACTGTTATACGCATATATATATATATACAATGTATCTGCTGAATGATGTAAAAATGTAAACTCAATAAGAGTTTCTAAACAATCTGAGAAAAGAACTAAGAAGGACCTGTAATAGAGGAAATTACAGGGAAGATACTTGCCTTAATAATTCTGATCAACTTGAACGGTTGCAACAAGAAATCTCCTAAGCAAAACTTGAACCCGCTGTTGCTGCTTTTACTCTCTGTTCTTACGACGTGAAGAACATATGGCCAATGGGATTATATATATATACAAAGAGAGAGCAACCCTAAAAGTCCTCATAATCTCCTTATACAACTAGGAGTCTTTCAATCCAATCCTCCTCACGTATGGATATCTCAATCTTTTATTCATAATAATTCTCACTAATTATTTAAATTCTAATAACAACTTATTAAATGACCCTTATGTCCTTGCATTAATTTCCACAATAAATAACTAGAACTAAATGCTATTTAAATGCTATTCTCTCAATTAAAAATCGAAATTACCACATTAAATAATTAATTGACAAAATCATTTAAACAAAAACTTAAATAAATCATTAAGTAATTCTAAATAAATTCTGGGCCCTCTAACAGGTCGTTACAGCCTGGGTATGCTCAAAATATTTGTATAGTTCATTTTTTTATCAATACACATTTTTACCTTTTCTGATAAAAAAAAAGAAAAAGAAAAAAAGAAAACGCTCTCAATCTGTTAATCCTTACTATGTCTGGACCTGTTAAGTTTTCCCATTGTTGTGCCATAGAATTCTCGAGCATCCACCTAAGGGTATTTTGGTCAATAAGCCCAAAGCTGGAAGACCCTAGAAGTGGTCCCAAGCTTGGGCATGTTTCCCAAGAAGAAATCGTGAGTGAATAGCCAAAAAACAAAGTTAATGGCTAAAGTGCAAATGAGCAAACTTAGTGAGGGTGAAAGTGTAATAGAAGAGAAGTTTAAGGGTATATAATAGAGAAGAAGATAAAAGAGCAAGGGACCGAACAGCTTCAAAGGCTCTCCATCTCCCTCTCTCTCTCTTTCTCGGTAACCTCTCTCGATCTCTTTCTCGGTAATCTCTCTAGGAGAGGCTTTAAGCCTCTCCAAGAGGTCTCCTTCTCTCGGTAGCAAGAGCCAACTCCCTCGGAAGTGACGGTAAGTCCCTCAGTAGCCCTCGGCAGTAGCAACCTCTCTTGGAGATGGTGGTGTTTCTCGGCAATGGCAGTAACTTTCTTGGAGAGAGTTGCGTTCTCTCGACAAGGGGTGCAAGCCCCTCGGCATGTGGCCGCACTTCCTCTCGAAAACGGTACCTCTGTTCTTCCTCCCTCTCGGCGGCTATGGCCGCTCTCGGCTACTTGGTCCCCTCGTAGTCTCTCTGTCGGCATCCCTCTCTCTCTCTCAGCAAGGGCCGAGCTCCCCTCGGCGTGGGTCTCTCTCCGCCAGTTTTCTCTTGGAAAGGCTCAAAGGCTTTCCGTGAGCCTCCTCTTGGGAAGGCATCTTCTCGAGAGGCTCCTCTCCACTGTCTCTCGGGAAGTGGCCTCTCAGAGAGAGATGATCCTCCCCGAGAGCTCTCTATCTCTCTCCCTCTATTTCTCTGTGTGTGTGTAGAAGTACATATATATATGTATGTATATAGGTGGCATGTATGAGCGTGGTGGTTGTGCAAGCCATATATATATATGCATTCTGCATATGTATAGTATGTAAGCTTATGTATGAACGTGGCAGCCAGATAGATTGACCCATGGCTATGATATGGTGTTGTGGCACGCCATGCTATTATGATGCACCCTCAGACCCTATATCTCTTAATGTATAGCATACTGCATACTGTATATAATGTCTAATGTTTGTATTATCTGATGAATGGTATGCCTATAAGATGTAATATAGTATGTTTACATCCATGGAATGTGATGTGTTGTTTAAGGGAGCAGTGGTCAAGTAAGCATCACCTTGAGGCATCTCTCACTAAGCTCGGAGCTGCACCCGGCAGGCCCCCCAAGGGCCGAGACCTTGCTTCGGCAGCCCACCATGAGGCCCACCTTCTCCCGGAGGGCCCCCTATGTTAACTGGCCCTCCGGGGGGGATTCTTCTTAAAGCCATCCGATTGCTACTAATGTGCAGGTACCTCTCTGATTCCCTGTAATAGTACCGTAATCAACCCTCTTCTACTGGGAAAGGTATAATTGTTCTATATTCAATGATAGCATGCTTTACTTGTATATTGTATTATTTCCTTGCACATACTGACTTAAGCATCGGAGGGCATACACTTATGAGGAATCCCTGCGTGCCTTCTACCTTGTTCCTGTGAGTGCAGAGATGCCCCAAGCACACAGAAAACCACTTCCAGGTGCTCCCAAGGATGCCCTTAGAGGTCCACCTACGACCCGATCAGTACATTGAGGACTGAAGCTACCCAATGCCTATCTCCACCAGCAGGCTTCTGCTAGCTGTCAACTTCGCTCTACCTCGGCTCAAGCTTTCCCTCACTACAAATTCTATTGTCGTAGTTTTTAGACTACAACACCTGTGTTGAGTCAAATTAAGCCGTAGGCTCCACTCCTGGTGGTGCCCTTCCGTCAATTCCTTTAAGTTTCAACCTTGTAACCGTACTCTCCCCGGAACCCAAAAACTTTGATTTGTCATAAGATGTCAGTGTAGTCCTAATAGTAATATTTGGTGATCCCTGGTTGACATTATTTATGGTTGAGATTAGAACAGTATCTGATTGTCTTCGAGCCCCCAACTTTCATTCTTAATTAATGAAAACATCATTAGCAAATGCTTTCGCAGTTGTTCATCTTTCATAAATCCAAGAATTTCACCACTGACTATGAAATACGAATGCCCCCCACTATCCTTGTTAATCATTACTCTGATCCCGAAGGCCAACCGAATAAGATCGAAATCCTATGATGTTATCCCATGCTAATGTATCCAGAGCTTGGGTTTGCTTTGAACACTCTAATTTCTTCAAAGTAACAGCGTCAGAGGCACGACCTAGCCAGTTAAGGCCAGGAGCACATCGCCGGCAGAAGGGACAAGACGATCGATGCACACATGAGGCGAACCGGTCGACCCAATCCAAAATTCAACTACGAGTTTTTTAACTACAACAACTTAAATATACGTTATTGGAGCTGGAGTTACCGCAGTTGCTAGCACCAGACTTGCCCTTCAATGGATCCACATTAAGGGATTTAGATTGTACTCATTCCAATTACAAGACTCAGTGAGCTCGGTATTGTTATTTATTGTCACTACCTCCCTGTGTCAAGATTGGGTAATTTGCACGCCTGCTACCTTCATTGGATGTGGTAGCCGTTTCTCAAGCTCCCTCTCTGGAATCAAACCCTAATTCTCCATCACCCGTCACCACCATAGTAGGCCATTATCCTACCATCAAAAGTTGATAAGGCAAAAATTTGAATGATGCATCACCGGCACGAAGGCCTTACGATTCGTCAAGTTATCATGAATCATCAAAGCATCGGGCATAGCCCGCGTCAACCTTTTATCGAATAAATGCGTCCCTTCCAAAAGTCGTGGTTTGTTGCACGTATTAGCTCTAGATGTGGGGGTGTTTGGCGAAGGTGCAAGTTCTTTTACCAAAAAGGATGAAACTGGGACCAAAAACTTTTGACTGTGTTTTTATTGGCTATACATTGCATAGTGCTACTTATAGATTCCTGGTAATAAAGTCAGAAATACTTGATATCCATGCCAATACTATTATGGAATCTATTGAAGTTGAGTTCTTTGAGAACATCTTTCCTTTTAAGGTAGTGCAGCATGAGGATGGTGGTTCCAAGAGGAAATATGATGCGAGCTCTTCGAAATGTCAAGATGATCAGGACTCTAACATCGAACCAAGGCGAAGAAAGAGAGTTAAGAAGGCTACTTCCTTTAAACCAGATTTTATTACTTATATGGTCGAGGAAGAGCCTCAAACTTTTAGTGAAGCAATGTCGTCATCAGATGCTCCATATTGGAGAGAAGCAATCAATAGTGAGATTGAATCCATTATGCAAAATAATACTTGGATACTAGTTAACTTACCTCCCGGTAGTAAACCCATTGGGTGCAAATGGATATTCAAAAGAAAATTGAAGGTTGATGACACTATTGATAAATATAAAGCTCAATTGGTAGCTAAAGGTTATTGGCAAAAGGAAGGGCAAGACTTCTTCGATACCTATTCTCCAGTGACGAGGATCACATCTATAAGGATGTTGATAGCTATTGCAACTTTATACAATTTGGAAATCCACCAAATGGATATAAAGACTACATTTTTGAATGGAGATTTGGAAGAAGAAGTCTATATGGAACAATCTGAAGGGTTTGTAGTAAAGGGACATGAGAAAAAAGTATCCAAACTTATTAAGTCTCTTTATGGGTTAAAATAGGCGCCTAAACAATGGCACGAGAAAAATGATCACACTATGTTATCAAATGGATTTAAGATAAATGAGTGTGACAAATATGTTCATGTGAAAACCATAGACCACGAATGTGTCATTGTGTGCTTGTATTTAGATGACATGTTGATTTTGGGCACTAACAAAAGTGTCATAGCATACACAAAGAAGATGTTGAATTCTAATTTTGACATGAAAGACATGGGTCTGGCTGATGTTATCCTTGTAATTAGAATAAGCAGGAATTCTGAAGGGTATATACTTTCTCAGTCTCGTTACATAGAGAAAGTGTTGAGAAGGTTTAGTCACTTTGAGAGTAAGCCAGCAGTTACTCCATTTGACCCAAATTCTAAATTGAAGAAAAATAGTAGTGAAGATGTATCTGCTTTAGAATATGCTACAGTCATTGGGTGTCTGATGTATATCATGAATTGTACAAGGCCTGATATTTCCACTTGATAGGAAGGCTAGCCCGATACATGAGAATTCCTAGCCATGACCACTGGAGTGCGCTAGTCATGGTACTAAGGTACTTGAAATACACTCTTGATTATGGGTTGCACTATACAAGCTATCCACTTGTTCTGGAAGGATTTAGTGACGCTAACTGGATATCAGATAGTTTGGAGACTAAGTCAACCAATGGGTATATATTTACCTTGGGTGGTGCTTGTAGTGTCATGGAAGTTGATGTGCCTAAAATGCAATGGCAAGTACACCAGTCAATCAAGTAATAAAGTGAATGAGTAAAGTATCGTTCCCACGCGGACTGCCGAAACAAGTACTGAAACGAAGCAATCCTATTCTTTATCTAGAAAAATCAAATTAGAGATAATATTAACTAAAGATAAAATAAAGCAAGAAGAATATGACGTATTGGAAATAGCAAAATAAAGAGAAATCGAATAGGTTAAAATAGAGAAATAAGATAGCTAAGGAATTCGATTCACCTACGAGAATGTTGTAATCCTTACCAAATAACTTAATTAGATGGATTTTTCTTACATATGACGGCGGAATTTCATAACTTATTTATTATTCTTTGGTCCAGGTATAACAAAACTATCGCTAATTACTAATTTTACACTTGGTCTATGTAAAATCAATTAATTAACGAGGCATTAAGTTTTGTGAAATTCACTAACTCAAATTACTAATTCAAGCAAATTCAAGTTACCATAAAGATCAATATTCATACTTGGTCCGTTTCAATATCCAATATAAGTGATGTGATATGCAAAGCTTAACATAGAATTAATTGGTCTGTATCATTTATGTTCATAAAATAATTTTAACAGGTGATCAAGCTGTTAAAGCAATAATAGCCATGTCACATAATCACATGAAATAAACATCAATCAAATTAACCAATAATAGTATCAATCACATCATTGTCTCCTGGCTATCTCGCTACCTTAGCTAACAATAAATTTAGCCAACCATGATAACAAAAATCATCATAATTAAACTCTAGAAAAACATAATTAAAAACTATGAATTAATTCAATAACTAAAGAATTAATAATCAAAGAAATTAATTCTGAATTCTCCCTCTCTAAAATTAATGATTTCCGTGGTTGGAATCAGCGTTGCTTCCAAGTTTCTTAGCCGCTGCCTCTATTTTCTATGTGCGCCGATGCCCCTTATTTGCAATTTCTTCACTATTTAATTGGGCGTGGCTTCTTGTGTGCACTGCAAAGCTTCTTACTAGCCCCAAAGGCTCTGCCTCCTTCATTCCCTCCTGCGCCGCGCAACTTCCAAAATCCCTTTCTATGCGCCTCCCTCATTTCATCACATTATTATATACATATATATATATAAATGCATGTGCAACTCCACCCTAACCCACACATTCACTATATATATATATATATATATCACACACAAAGTCCATGTTCACGTTACTTTATATAATATATATATATAAATAGTATAATATATCATATATATAAATAATATAAAATATAATATTTAATATACTACTAACTATATTAACTTTAATTATATTATAATTCTTATTATTTATAATATTTATTTTATTTAAATTATAATATTAATTTATAGTATTAATTTTAAAATTAACTTTATAATTTTTTTATTTTTTTAGTTTTTAACCCAAACACCAAGTAGTATTCTTGTAAAATAACAATAAATACTAAAAATTAAATATATGCAAAGAAAACTCAAAATACTAGACAATTCTAGATAAAATATATATAAAATACTAAAAATACTATTTAATTATGACCAATAAATGTGTAAATAAATTCTCACATAAGAAGTCTACAAAACAGACGTGTATAGCACAATCTACTATGGAGTCGGAGTTTATAGCTCTAGACAAAGCTAGTGAAGAAGAAAAATGGCTTCGACATTTTCTCGAAGACATTCCATTATGGTCAAAGCCTGTTAATGCATTTGTATTTAATGTGACAACTTAGTTGCATCAATACGAGCTAAGAATAATGTGTATAATGGGAAGTCAAGGCATATAAGGCACAAGCATAATTCAGTAAGGCAACTGCTCACCAATGGAATAATCTCCATTGATTATGTGAAATCTAAAGAAAACTTGGTTGATCCTTTGACTTAAGGAGTGACAAGAGAGCAAGTTAAGACTCTCTCAAAGGGAATGGGGCTAAAGTCTTTGAAATGAGTTTTCTGGTGGTAACCTAATCTAGCCCAAGATCTAGGTTAAATAGGTCAACTAGTTGGCACATTCATAGCGTACATACTTGAACTTTCAGTTCTTTCCCATTTCTCTATAAATAGAGTGTGTCTTGTTAAAGTTAAGGGGAGATTGACATCTTGATACAAGAGGAGTAGTGGCAGGGTACTCTTAGTCAATGCTTTCCTATATGAGAGTAGAAATGGGGTCGCTTCTATGAGATCTGTTCAATGGCTTGGGTTCTCTAAAGCTCTCATGAATTCGGGATATTGTCCAGGACCAAAATGGACACAAACGTATAGAATTCGATGAAAGGACAAGACAAGTGGTGTGTGATATCTATTGTCTCAATTTACCATAAGAATGATAGTTCAAGAGTTATTCTCACTATTTCTTCGGTAAGTTCGATAGATACTCACTAAGAAAGGTTCAAGTCCAAAAGACACCTAGTCTGATGCTCACAACGAGCTGGGAGTCGCTATAGATCATAAGGGTTTTCGCTATTACCTCTTACACTAAGTGGAGTCCTGCAAGTAGTGCCTCATACTCCGGTTCATTGTTGGTGGCTCGAAAGCCAAATCTCAAGGCACAGAGGACCCCATGTCCCTCGGGGCTTACCAGCATCACCCCTGCTCCAACCCCCTGCTCACTTGACGATTAGTCTACAAATAGCTCCCAAGATGGACTCCTCGAGCATTTGGCTTCTTTTTTAACTGGCCCCATGAACTCCGTAATGAAATCTGTCAGTGCCTGCCCTTTTATGCCGTCCTCAGCTTATATCCGGTATCAAACTGTGCGAGCTCAATTGCCCACCTCATTAGTTGACCCGAGGTATCCAACTTCTGTAGGATTTGCTTCAACGGGTATTTGGTCAGGACCTCGATCTGATGGGCCTAAAAATACGACCGTAGCTTCCTTGATGTTGTCACTAGGCAGTATGCGAGCTTCTCTATCAGTGTGTGCCTCATTTCAGCATCTGACAGCCTGTGGCTCACATAATATACCGAATACTGTGTTTTTTCCTCTTCCCGTACCAAAGCTGCACTGATAACATGCTAGGATACCCCCAGGTAAATAACGAGCTTTTCTCCTTCCTTAAGCTTAGATAGGAGCGGAGCCCTTCCCATGTACTTCTTTAGTTGTTGGAAAGCAATCTCACACTCCTCAGTCCATTGGAAACTCTTCACCTTTCTCAGTACATCAAAGAACGAGATGCACTTGTCGGTGGATTTGGAGATGAATCGACTAAGGGTAGCTACCTAGCCAATTAAGCTCTATACGTCCTTTATCCTCATCGGTGACCTCGTGTCCAATAAGGCTTTTATCTTCTCGAGGTTAGCTTCAATTCCCTTATTGTTCACCATGAAACCCAGGAATTTTCTTGAGGCCACTTCGAAAGCACACTTGAGCAGGTTGAGATTCATCTAATAGCTCCTAAGGATCTTAAACATCTCCCCCAAGTCACAAACATGGTCAGCTACCCGTTCTGACTGTACCAGTATGTCATCAGCATAGACTTCCATGGTCTTGCCGACCAGTGCTTCAAACATCATATTCACCAGCCTCTAGTAGGTTGCCCTGGCATTCTTCAGCCCAAAGGGCATCACCTTGTAACAATACAACCCCTGGTCAGTAATAAATGACGTGTGCTCCTCATCATTGGGGTTTATAAGGATTTGATTGTACCCTGAATAAGCATCCATAAAGTTAAGGAGCTGGTGACCAACTATTGCATCTACGAGCTGATCGATCTTGGGGAGGGGGAAGCTGTCCTTCAGGCAGGCCTTGTTTAGATCGGTGAAATCGACACAGGTCCTCTACTTCCCGTTCCTCTTTTTTACCAAAACCGAATTGGCTACCCAGATCGGGTAGTGGGCTTCCTTAATGAATTTGTTCACCATGAACTTGTCTACTTCTTCCTTAAGAGCGGCGTAGCGTTCAGGAGTCATTGGCCTCCTCTTTTAACGAATTGGCTTATAGCTGGGATCTACATTGAGCATATGCGACATAACCTCCAGGGTTATCCCTACCATGTCCTTATGTTTCCATGCAAAAACATCGAGATTAGCTCTTAGGAAATCAGATAGTTGGGACTTTACCTTGGGAGTCAAGTTCTTGCCTAACTTAAGGCACCTCCTTGGATCCACATCGCTGACCAGAACATCTTCGAGCTCTTCTACTAGACCTGTTACCCTATCGCGATCCACCTCGTGGGGGTCTAGGTTGTAACTAACTCCCTGCTGACTCACAGATCGCAGCTAGCCCCCCTCGACTATATTCACCTTTTTCCCTTTTACCCTCATTTTTACTGCATCCTTGTAGCAGCGCCTTGTGAGATATTGCTCACCTCGAGTGCACCCCACCCCGCTAAGGGTTGGAAACTTGATTGTCAGGGACCTGGTCGAGGTGACCAAGTCCAGGTCGTTCATTACTGGTCTCCTAAGAATGACATTGTATGCAAAAGGGCAATTGATGATCAGGCATTCCGTCAACACCGTGGCTTGACGACCTTCATCCCCCAGAGTGAATGGGAGCTTAACCTGCCTAATGGGAACCACTGCGTTTCCTGTGAATCCATAGAGTGGCTTTGGGGAGGGGCTCATGTAATATCCTAGTATTTTGAGAATATTAATAATAATTATTATTTTTTTGTTTGTATTTAAAATCTTTTTACATCCATTGGAGATTATAATTGAAAAAACTAATGGGCTAAGTTGAAAAAAAAACATGCTAAATAAATGGACTTAGAATTAATGGACTAAGTTGGAAAAAGAAAGGCTAAGTTAATAGACTAAGTTGAAAAAAAGAAAGGCTAAGTAAATAGGTTTAGAGTTAGTGGGCTAAGTTGGAAAGGCTAAGGAAATGGGCTTAGAATTAGTAGATTAAGAAAGTGGGCTTAAAATTAATGAACTAAATGAAAGAATAATCTATTCAAAAGAAGATTTAATGGAAAATAATTAAGGTGACAAAATAATTAAAGATAATAGGTGAAATAATTGAGAAATGTGGGAGACAAAGTAAGGTGTGACAAAATAATTAAAGATAGTGGATGAAATAATTGAGAAATGTGGGAAATAAAGTAAGGTGTGGACAAATAATTAAATATTATGAGTGAGATTTAGTGAAAAATAATTAAGAAACATGACAAAATAATTAAAGATGATAGGTGAAATAATTGAGAAATGTGAAAGACAAAGTAGGGTGTGGACAAATAATCAAAGATAATGGGTGAAATAATTGAGAAATGTGGGAGACAAAGTATGGTGTGGATAAATAATTAAAGATTGTGAGTGAGATTTAGTGAAAAATAATTAAGAAATATGAAAAAATAATTAAAAATAATGGGTCACTATAATTATGCTAAACTTAATTCAACCTTCTATAAATAGAGAAAAATTAAAAAATTGGAGGACTTAAATTAGAAAGAGAAAGGTTTAAGAGTGAGAGAGAAATTTAAAAAAGAAAGAAAGAAAGAGATTGTGAGAAAAATTGAGCTTGTGAAAGAGATTTGAGAGGAAGGAGTAAGAAAGAGAAATTTGGGCACATCAAAGACAAGTTTGAAGAAAGTGTTACAAGGTAAGTGTAAAATATCTCAAATAGATAAAAGTTGATAATATTTTCTTTTATCTTATTATGTTTAATTTTTTGAAAAAATTTTCAAAAAGAAAAAAAATTAAGTATTTTATTTTATGAATTATTATAGAAGAAATTTATGGAGAATATGGAAAGAAATATTTATTTGGTAATTTTTAGGATAAAAGAAATTCTTGGAAAATAGAAGAAAAATAGGAGAAAATTATGAAAAATTCCCATAAAATTTTAAAAGATTAGAAATGTTGTTTTATGAATTCTCGTGGAGAAAAATTAAAAAAATGCTTAGGGAAGTATTTCTTTTGGAATTATTGAGGAAATAATGGGGAGAAATTTGAGCGATTGAGGAAAATTTGAGGAAAATAAGTTTTAATACGCCTTAAATAAATATGATGTCCAGGGATCATTGAGACTAAAGTTTGAGTATAACTAGAAGTTTAGTGCGAAAGTTAAGGCGAGCACGTTTTTGAGATTAAAGCACATTTCTCGAGACTTAAGCCGATTTCAAAGGTAAGGTAATATTTCTCAAATCTAATTTGTCTATGAAAGGTAATTTTTAAAATGTGTCATATGATTTGATAGTATGCTTATATGTTAAATATGATGTATGTTTCAAAGTATGTTTCGACATCTTAACATGAAATGATGTGTGCGTATGTCACGTATATGCATTTACATAATATGATGATGATATGCATATGTTCACATGTAATCCATCGTTGCTCATGCATCGCATATGTTTGAGAGTATGGGTGGGCATCACTGTTTTACCAAGGGTGCACCCATACGCCTCGGCCTGGAAAGAGCTGGTCGTAAAAATGGCAAGTGGCATATGAAGTATGGATGCCCGTCGGCTCAAACAGGCCAAATGACAAGACATTATGCATTTACATTCATTCATGAATATTATACTCTTACTTAGATGGCCGATCATCTAATTGGGTGATACCTCTGGAATATTTAATGTTCCAGACGAAAGTCATAGCATAAACGAAGGAAATAAAGGCATGTGATGGCACTCATTAAAGTGCGTAAATGTATTGATTATGCATATAACCTGTCATGTTTATGTCCTACTATGTTATCCATGATGTTGATTATGATATTTCGGCATGTATTATTAAGGGATGATTATGATTATGTTAAAACACTAGTACGTTTGAGAATGCTGTTATGATTTTATTATGAATATGAATCTACGATTCTGATGTTAAAAGCTTGTTAAGTATTAGGTTACAATCTATCATGTTTTTTCTATTAGCTATGGTTACCCCAATGAGGAGAATGAGAGAAAGAAAAAAAAAATATATGAGGTAGAATTGATAAAGTAATTATTAATTAATAAACGTCGGGGTAAGAAATGCTTCGAGAAGGACGGGGCGTTATAGCTCAGCTGCTCGGCCCTTAACCCCATCTGGTCAAAGCACGCCTTGTACATAACATTCACCTAGCTCTCGATATCCACCATTATTCTGCGTACCTCCACGTTAACAATCTTAGCCAGATGACTAGGGCATCATTGTGTGGCCAATGTACTTCCCTAACGTCTTCTTCCGTGAAGGTAATCTCCTCGGATGATACTCTAGCCTTTTTTACAGATCTGCCCAGTCCGTTCGATCTTGTAACCAACCAATGATTGGCTTCGCGCACATACCTCTCATGGGCTCGATTGGAGGTTCCAGAGAGATGTAGACCACCATGGATCATGTAAATCACTTTCACTGCTAGTGTTCAGCTAGTCACTACTTCAGAACTTCTTGCATTCCTTCCTCTAGCTATGGTAATCGATTAGAGTGAGCCTTTCCTCTAGCGCCAAAATGTCGACGATGAAACTTGGTCGACCCAGATTCGCATGCCTGTAATGATCGAACAATTATGATAACAGAGAAATAAGCACAAACATGATAAAAGTAAAGGAAAAAGTAAGCACACAAAGGGATTTTTACGTGGTTCGGCCTGAATGGTGTCTAGTCCACGACTATTCTCTGGTTATCTCAATAGAGTAATAATATGTATTCAAGATGCCTCCCTTTTGCAATGATGATATAACCCTTTTTTATAGTCATGGGGTGATTACAGTTTGAATCAATTCAAAATATGGAAGATAAGATCACGTTGGTGTAGTTGCATTATCAGTCCCTGATAATTAGGAAACAACTCCAGGATTGTAGGGATTTGATTTGTTTTGAATTAGGAGAGGTTGACCTCTTCCTGATCGTCTTGCAATGAATCTGCTATCTTCTCATTAAACGAGCTTGCCAATGGCGGTGGCGAGATGATTGAGTTAGCGGCGAGCTGTGGACGTCGGAAGGTTGCAATTGTAGAGGGCGTCTCTGAAAAGCCGAGAGCAAGAAATTCAAAATAGCTTAAAGGGGGGGAATAGAAAGAGTCCCCCTACTATTTATATGATCAGCTCGAACTGTCTAGACTGTCGGATCAAAAAAGAAGACTTATGGTATTCTCCACATCTGATGATCACTTAAGAGGGGAAAAAAGTGTATTATGGTTTTTATTTATTAGGTTTTAAGTTGGGTGGGCTTTCTTTGGGCTTTTGAGTTCATTTTTTTTTCTAACTTATTGGGCCAAGAAAGAGTCTCTTATAATTAAACCTAACATTAAATTAATTTGTGTTCTACATACTATTAAATGGTAATAAAAATTTCCAACACAAATAAATGTATTTAACCACTTAAATTGAATTTGATAGAAAATAATATACTTGGAAATTTTAGGTGAAAAAAAAACACATAAAACTGCATAATAACAATTTACAATTTTTTTCTCCCTAATTGGCACATTGAGTGTGACGGCGTCCAATTCCTTCCATTGCATAACAAGGCTCAATAATTGGCAATAATAATTATAATTTAAACATTTATGATGGCATAAGCAATAAAAATTATACAAAATTTATAAATGCCTATAAAGTGACACCTGGTGTTACAACTCCTTACCCCTTAAAAATAAATTTCGTCCTCGAAATTAAAACTTACCAAAAAGTTGATACTTGGAGCGCATCTCATTCTTGCACTCCTAAGTAGTCTATTCTACTGCACGATTTCTCCATAGGACCTTGACTAATGTTATCTTCTTATTCCTGAGTTCCTTATCAGCTTTCTTTAAGATTTGACAGGTGATTCCTCATACGTTAAATCTTCATGAAGGTCTAGTGACTCATAATTGAGAATGTGATAAGTGTCCAAGATATACTTCCTAAGCATATAGACATGGAATACATTGTGTACCCCTGATGATGCTGGTGGCAACGCAACCCGATAAGCTGAGTCACCAACTCTTCCTAGTATTTAAAAGGGGTTTAATGAAGTGTGGGCTTAGCTTTCTTTTCTTTCCAAATCTCATAACTCCTTTCATGGGAACCACTTTCAAAAAGACCATATTACCTATAGCAACTTCCAATGACTTTCTTCTTTTATCAAAATAACTCTTCTGTCTACTTAGTGTTATTTTCATCTGCTAGATTTTCTGAACAATCTCAGCAATCAACTATACTATCTTTAGGCTCAATAATTTTTTTTTTCTCCAACCTCATCCCAGTGAACTGGTAATCTACATTTTATTCCATACAATGGCTCATAAAGCACCATGTCGATCACTGCTTGGTAGTTATTGTTGTAAGAAAACTAGACCAATGGGAGGAATTCATCCCAAGCACCTTGAAAGTCAATTATACAACTCTCAACATGTCCTCAAGGGTTTGAATTGTTCTCTCTGATTGCCCATCTGTCTGCGGATGAAAGGCTATGCTAAATCTCAATTATGTAAGCATTTGGCTAAAAAACATATAAATCATGGTTTGCAAGCTGAGACCCGTTCATCTTGACCTTGTTGTCACGGTTCGGTACCTATTGAGCAACCAATTAAACAAACAAAAAATGAAGAGGTTCGGTACCTTTTGAGTAACCACTTAAACAAATGAAAAATGAAAAGGTCACTAGCTGGGATCCTTTCATCTTGACTGGAGTCATGATCTGTGACCTACCTGGGTGATCATGTCGACTTCGCTGAAATCCCAAAAGTCCTAGTACGTTAGCTGGGGTCACCTCATGATCTACCTGGACATATAACTTGGCACGGGATACGTTATTTGTCTTTGTTTCGTTAAGACCGCCAAAATTTGATTATATATAAGTTTTAATTGTAAGTTGACGGAGCAGCCAAATTTTGACGTCATTGCCGGGGAGATGAAGGCAAAAACAAAAAGAAATTTTTTTTTATTAATAAGCATCTCTTGATAAACTCGGAGACTGCGTCAGGTAAGGACTATCAAACTGTAACCAAATTTATCATTCATAAGCATCCTTATCTGTCGTTGAATTGTCACATTCATATTTATTTATCTCTCAATATTTTGATTGCATGTCTATGCTTGGAAATGCTTTAGGTTATAACCATCCCACAAAGCAAAATAAGTTTAGACCTCTTAGGGATTACTTACACCATTTCGAGCAATCATTCCATCTTATACCATGTCTTCAGTTCATCATCATACTTTCACCTTTGACCCATGCACAAGTCAATTTTTACCTATAGATTCTTTAAGAAAGTATGACAATCCACAAATGGACTTCAAAGAGGATGATGATCTTTATTTATCGGGATACAACCCAAATTTGTATAAGTACCCTAGCTCATATGATGACTCAAATTCCTCTTGGAGTGATGATTCCCTCTCTCAATTTTATGAAACCTGTCATTCACCATCTCATCAGTTCCAATATGTATCTATGTGCTTAATTCAGTGATACATGAGGTATGTGTGCATCAGACATGGAATCTATCACCTCGAGATTTATGAGGAAGATATCCTATGTGATCTAGTAATCACTTGACGATAAATCCTTGGCCAAGGTAATATGACGATGAAATTTGTTCCATACGGGTTGTGTCATAATTAGTCAAGATTGATTTTAGATTTGGTCATATGATGAGATTAAGAGATTCGACCTACTGACCATGATCTCATATCTTGTCGGGATATAGGATGATAGAATGACTGTATTGTATGGTAACGTAGTAAAAGGTTCACAATACCTGCTTCACAATAAATTGGGTAATCATGATATATTGCTAGATGTCACTTATGATTTACGAGAATTAATTGTTGATTATTCTCGTTGCCAATTTATTTGTGAACCCAGAAAGTCCCACCCAAAAGAAATTACTTTCAAAGAGAAAATAAATAAATTAGTAATTTTATAATTACTAATAATAGTGCATTTATTTATTGGATAAATGAGAATAATTAAATAATTATATTACGAATACAATTATTTGATTATTGATTGGGTTAGGCCTTTTACTAGTACATTAGGCTTGGCCCAATGGCACTATTGAATTCAAATAAATTTTATTGGATTGGGCTTGGCCCAATTGCATTAAATAGAATGGGCTTGAGAAGCCCAACCCATTTAATGGAAAAAGGTTTTTTAATTGGAACTATAAATAGCTCCAAGCCCTTAATTTCTCTCACAAGATACACTTGGATCATTTTGAGAGTAGAGAGAATTTTGGAAGAATTGTTCTTGAATCCAAGAGGTAAGTTAAAAATTTTTGTGAAAAATTTCTTCTACTTATCTTTCTCTTTGATATTCTTGAATAGAAGTGATTTTGGGTGGACCGATTCGGCATCCTACACTTGGAGGATTATACGGCGAGAAATCTAACGGTGAAATAAGATTTCATCCAAGATGTATTTTTCGTTTATGCCTTCATTTTATTAAACCATAATTTCTAAAAAATGGGATACCTGCAAAATAAATTTAATTTCCGCTGCGCATATGATAAGATCTATGTAACTCAACACCTAACCCAATCAAAATTTCGTAGGACAATTTCTTGGGATGGAATCATCATTTTACACATCCATAGGTCATGAGTCAGTCCAACATACACCTATCCTTAAGAGTGATGACCCAATTGAGAAATCTGATGACTCTAGGATGGTGTACCCCATCATCGAAAAGAAACTAGACCACAAAGAAGTAAATTTAGAAGAAAAATCCTGGGAGGAGGATCAAGATACAAATCGAGAAGAAAAATGTAAAAATATTATAGGTCTATCTGAGTTTGAACATGAAGTTTTATCCTTTAGATTGGTCTATATTCAAAGGGGTCAAATTAAACCAGACCTGTGTGAGGTGTTTGTGAGAATTAATGTGCCACATTCTGAGATAAGGAAATTAACACCTCCAGGCGACACGTTTTCAAAAGACATATGTGCATTCTACTACTAGCGAAGATGGAGCACCTATGATGAATCCTGAATTTTTGAGCTGGATACAATTGGATTAATTGCTTCTTGGATGGCTTTTCTCAATAATTGACAAAGAAGTTTTGGCACAGGTGATTCATTTCGAATCATCTGCTAAGGTATGGTTAGCACTTGAAAATTTATACTCTCGTCAAACAATTGCTAAGTCTTTCCAATTAAAGCAGCAACTTAGATCATTTAAGAAAGATTCATTGTTTATAAATGACTGCATTCTTAAGATCAAAACTGTAGGTCACTCTCTTGCAGCCATTGGAGAACCTCTAAGTGATAAGGATCTACTTCTTCCAATCCTAAATGGACTGGATTACGATTATGAAATAGTAGTAAGTCTTATCACCTGTCAAATGGATGATATAGATCTTGAGAAGGTTCAGTACTTGTTACTAATGCATGAACAAAGATTAAACTCTAAGAATTTGGCACATATAGCAACGGTTAATGTTGAGTCAGTTATGCCGTCAGCTATGAATGTAAATATGGCTGCTTATACATAGAGAAGTTCTGAAAATTTTGTTAATAATAGAGGAAGTTTTATTCAAAATAGAGGTGGCTTTGTAAACCGAGGAGGAAGAGGTAAAGGAAGACAAACAGGAAAAGATTTTATTGTCAGCTTTGTGGCAAGCCAGGACATTTTATTGACAAATGTTATCATCGATTCAATACAAATTTTCAAAGGAATCCTATGACGAGTTCAAATTTTGGAAGGCCACAAATGGTTTCCCAACCAAATTCAAGAGCTTTTGTAGCCTCTCTTAGTGATTCTAATGAGGCCTACATGAGTGATCTAGGTTCTATGCAAGGTACTAACTGTAATCAATTTCCTCAATCTATTGATAACATACCTTTGTCGCAACCTTCTTTACCAGATCCAACTTGGTTTGTTGACTCTAGAGCTACAAACCACATAACTTCAAATCTTAATAATCTTTCTCTTCATGCTCCTTACAATGGTAACAATAAAGTCTCCATTGGTAATGGTAAGAAACTTTCAAACTCCAATGTTGGTCTTGGACATTTATGTACTCAAACCACAGCTATTTCAACCATTTCTTTACCAAATGTTTTGCACGTTCCTACTATGAAAAAGAATTTAATTAGTGTATCTCAACTTACAAAAGATCATGATCTTATAGTTGAATTTAACTCTAGTTCTTGTTTAATTAAGGACATGAGTACCGGGGAAGTGCTGCTCAAAGGATGACTTAAGGATAGGTTATATCAACTGAGTTCAGCACTTGATTATGTTATTTCCAATACTTCAGCCCAGCCTATTGTGTCTAATTCTTTTTCTAGCAATACATCTTTGTTCCAATGTATTGCTTTTCCATCAAATAAATGTAAGGGAGAGTTTTCATTTTGTCATAAACTCTCACTTAATGTTCATATAACACAAACTGAACAAGCGGAAAAAGTGTATCATCAATGGCATGCCAAATTAGGGCATTCATCATCCAATGTATTGCGTACGATTCTTAATAAAATTCGTTTGCCTTGTTCTTAGTTAAATTTCTCTTCTTGTGATTCATGTAAGATTGACAAACTTCATCAACTACCCTTTGCTGATTGTCCTATTACAGCAAAGAAACCTCTTGAATTGATTTACTCAGACTTATGGGGTCCTTCTCCTACTTTTTCTATTCAAGGATATCGGTACTATATCATTTTTGTATATGCCTATACTAGATACACATGGCCATACCCCTTGAAACTTAAATCAGATGCTTTACCTACCTTTATAACTTTTCATAAACTTGCTCAAGTTCAGTTCCAAACCAAATTACAGGCCTTACAAACAGACAATGGGGGAGAGTTTAAAAGCTTTTTACCCTATCTTCATAGTTGTGGCATTAAACCAAGATTTTCTTGTCCTTATACTCATCAGTAAAATGGTGTTGCTGAAAGAAAACATAGGCATATTGTAGAAATGGGCCTTACTTTGCTATCTCATGCTAACATGCCTTTAAAATTTTGGGTTGAAGCCTTCCAAATAGTTGTTCATATTATCAATTTGCTTCCCTCTTCTTCTCTCAAATTTAAAATATCTTTTGAACTTCTATATCACAAGCAGCCAAATTGTATGATGTTGCAACCCTTTGGTTGTGTATGTTTCCCTTACTTACGCCCTTATAACAAGCACAAGTTTGCTTTTCACTCAACCAAATGCTTCTTTATTAGGTATAGTCATATACATTCTGGTTATAAATGTTTACATCCTTCTGGTAGAATTTATATCTCTCGCCATGTGTAATTTAATTCGGATGAATTTCCTTTTGGTTAATTATTTCCTTTTACTGTCACATCTTCTACTGCTACTTCTCAGGTTTGTTCAAATGGGTTTCCTAAACTTTTCTTTGCGTCTCTTTCAACTCTTGTTCCCTTTAAAGTAGCTCCTCCCTTGTCCTCTTCCTTATCAAACTCTACAATTCCTGCACTATCTTTAGATTCTTTCCCTATTAATTCTTCTCCTACTACCCTTGCTCCTTAGTTTTGTTTTAAGCCTGCCACTCGTAATCCTAAATGTTCTGTTGTGCCTCTTCCTTCTGTTCATCCCATGCTTACCAGGTCTAAGGCCAAGCAACTTCAATTTTCATCTCCACATGCTCTTACTAATTCCTTAGTGCCTAGTTCTGTTCATGAGGTCTTTTTAGACTCACAATGGGTTAAGTCTATGAAGGAGGAGTTTATAGCTTTGCAACATAATCAAACTTGGGACTTAGTTCCCTTTTCTACTAATATGAATCTCATTGGCTGCAAATGGGTTTATCGAATTAAGTATAATTCTGATGGAATAGTTCTTAAACACAAGGCTAGGTTGGTAGCTAAGGGTTTTCTTCAAACATCGGGAGTTGATTATGCTGAAACTTTCAGCCCAGTTATTAAAGCTCCCACTATTCGAGTTTTATTTACCTTAGCTGTTACATCTAGATGGGACATATAGCAAGTAGACGTTAATAACGCATTTTTAAATGGAGATTTAACTGAAGATGTTTACATGTCCCAACCTAAAGGATTTACTGATGCTCGATTTCCCTCTCATGTGTGTAAACTCAGAAAATTGCTCTATGGCCTCAAACGGGCACCTCGAGCATGGTATACTAAACTGAGAATGGCTTTACAATCGTGGGGATTTGTGCGGGCTGTATCTGATGCCTCACTATTTGTTAAAAGAACTTTTGAATTTGTTTTGTTTGCGCTAGTATATGTTGATGACATATTGATTACTGGTTCCATTCCAACAGCTCTTGCAGACTTTATTCGTGATTTAGACCCTAACTTTTCTCTAAAAACTCTACGATCCATTCGTTATTTCCTAGGTTTTGAAGCTCATTAAAATCAAAATGGAATTTATCTTACACAGTCCAAGTATGCTTTGGATTTGTTGAAGAAAGCTTATATGCAAAACTGTAAATCTTGTGATACTCCTATGATTTCTGGTGCGTCACTAATAGATTGGGGTGATTCTTTTGAAAATTCATCTCTATATTGGACAATTATTGGCTCTTTACAATACTTAACCTACACTAAACCAAATATGTCTTTTGCTATTAACAAGCTTAGTAAATTTTTATCCTCTCCAAAATAGCAGCATTGGATAGCCTGTAAATGGCTGCTGAGGTATCTAAAAGGCACACTTGGTCTAGGTCTCCTTTTCTCACCATCACCTCTTGATTTTTTCGCTAATTGTCTACACTAATGTTGAATAAGCTGGGTATAAAGTGAGTAGGTGACTAGTGGTATTTGTGTATTTCTTGGGCACGATCTGATTATTTGGAGTTTAAGAAAGCAATCTGTTGTTGCCAGATCAGTTGGAGAGGCTAAAAATAGAGCTATTACTCAAGGGGTGATCGAAATCTTGTGGTTGCAATATTAGCTGCACTCCTCACCCTACAATTTAAATAGCCTTAATCAGTTTAGATGTTCAGGGTTAAAATGGTGAGGAGGTTTAAACTCACTAGTGTTTGAGTGTAGTTGTAGCACAAATATAAATTCCGGACAAGTCCGGGTCGATTCACTGGGAGGTTTATTTAACAAAAGAATGGTTCATTCGGGTTGATTTATCCAAAGAGAGCTAAGTTTTCTTGATTGTGAAAAGGTTTTTTTTTGGAATATTAAAAAGGTCTTGGGTTGAGGCGAGTTCAGAACCAATGCCTAATAAATCTCTTATAGCAATTTAAACAGCAACATTAATCTGAAATAAATAGAGGATCGTTTGGGAGTTATAATTCAAGATACGAATGATTCTTAGCTAAGCAACCCTCATACATGATATGATGGTTCTAGGTTAAGACGTCACTGTAAATTGTATTATACTACAGACTATGATTTGATCGTCTGAGCTTGGGTATATCTCATCTCCAATTCTAGCAACTCTCATACATGGCATGAGAGTTCTAAGGTAGGATGATGACCCAATCCAAACTCACAAAACCATTTACACGCTCAACTCAGGTTTAACTCAGATAAATCTTGTATTCATCAAGGTTTGGCTTATCTTGAGATTCAAGAACATTGGCCACTGTCCTCGCCTTAACCCAAGATTAGGTTTAGTTACTCATTTCTATTTAAAAGTTAATTGGCAGGAACTTAAATAACGGGAATTAAAAGACAGTATTTAAAAGACAATTTTTTTTAACCGACCATATAGGCAGTATATAATTGAAAGACAATAATTGAAAGACTATTTTAACAAACCATATAGGCGGTATATAATTGAAAGACAATAATTAAAATTGCAGGAATTTAAAGGCAGAAATTAACCGACCATTTAAGCGGTGGATAATAAAGTAACAATAAACGACATAAGAATTTAAATAAGAAAGAGAAGAAGTAAGATTTATAAGAGAAAATAAGAGTGAGAATAAGAGAGAAGAAAAGCAATTAAAACAACTAAAATTTCATTCAAGAATAATCATCCTTACAAGTGCACCTAAGTGCTCTATTTATAGGCTAAAAGATGTAATGGAAACCACTTAATTATATAATTTAATAATACAAAATATCTAATTGATGATGTAAGCAATGATGTCATTCCAACCCATGATGTAAGCGATGATGTCATCTTAACCATGATGTCATCTCAACCATGATGTAAGCGATGATGTCATCCTATCCCATGATGTAAGCGATGATGTCATCCTATCCCATGATGTAAGCGATGATGTCATCATATCCCATGATGTAAGTGATGATGTCATCCATTTGTGGGACTTGGGCTTTTCATATTTTTGGGCTTGGGCCTTCTTTGTGTTGGGCTTAAGCTTGGGCTTGGGCCTTCTTTGTGTTGGATTCTATTTGATTGTTGGGCCAAGTGCACTTTGAAACATCCTCTAGACTTCATAATTGGCCCATGATTTTGAGCAACAATAATGGGTAATCCAACATCTTCGATTTATGCCCCTAATTAATTGTAGAAGACAGCTTCCTTGCTTCATCCTGTAATAATATGTAATGCAAATAATTATTTATTTTAAGCATAATTATAAAGTCAAAATGGGGATATAATTCATTAAGATTTAGGAAATATTAACCCCTAATCATACCCCCCAACTTGAATATTGCTAGTCCCTTAGCAATCAGATTATACACCAGCCATGATCTAATCGCAATACTTGCATGAGTATAAAAATTTCAAATTCGAAACCAAAATACGTAGAGTAGAACATTCAAAATAAATCGAACATTCAAAATTAGATTTATGGTTAAAGGTCATACAATCTTAGGAATGGCAATCAAGATGATCAATACACAAATTTACTCCCTCGAAGTTTTGACTTTAAACCTTACTGTGGATTTTTCCTCTAATAAAACGATTCCTCAAGTGTACACACAAGGGGGTGCACCGTTATAAGAGTAAATGTAAAACAAGTTCAAATTCGGTGTCATCCCAAATACAAAGAACGTTTTTTCATGAAAGAACAGGGAAATTAACATAGCTTCATGACTAGAATAATGCCTTAGATAAATAACTTCTGAATTTAAACATAATTACCTACTCTGAACTCGAATCTTGAGATCACATGATTTATAGCATCAAGAGGGACCAAAAGGGGTTGTAATGGGGCTATGAGGTTAATACGGGTTGTCAAAGAAAATGGTAAAGTGTACAAATGGTGTGTTAGAATTTTTTTACACTAATATCAAACTGGACATTTTTTTTTTTTGCATTTATTTTGAAACACTTATACTGAATAGCTAAGAGAATTTTTTTTTCTTCACTTTTTTTTTCTTTCTTTTGTTTTTCTTTTTTTTTTAAAAATATGAAAATAACTAGACAGACTAATTCCCCAAAACACACCAGGTTGGACAAAATTCATATGGTTATGGGTTAAACGAGGGTGACAAAAGAAGTTGTACTATAATTGGCTCAATGGGCTAGCAAGGGAGGTTAATGTAAAGAAAGAAAAGGTTAATAGGTCCAAAATGAAAAAAAATTGATCCCTCTATCATGCTTCTACAAACGATGTTACTCAGTCATCAAATTCAGAATTTGAAACCAGCTAAATTCATCCGCTATTATACTAGACATTCAAAGCAAATTGATGTTTTGAAGCTATTGAAAAGATGAGATAAACAATAAAGCGCATTTAGAGTAAGTGTTATTTCACTCAGAATTAACGATTATTAGGCCCAAACACTCACTTGGGTAATAGTCTCTACTTCTGTTGAGAGATCATGCAGTGTGCTAATCAGCTAATTACCATTGCCTTTGACTTTATGACCGATAAACCAATTTCTAATTATTGAACACCCGATGCATGAAATCACCTATTCCATACATATATGTTTTCAAATAAGAAATTAATGCATTCATGATTCATATTGCAATTTCAACTGGCTATCAGTGTATAATTCCAAAACTTTAGGGATAGCATTACTTAAAGTACACACATTTTTTTTTTAATTCACACAAAACTACAAACATGCAATTGCAAATTCACAATTATATATAGACCAGATAATTCATAAATATACCTTACTCCCCCAACTTGAATTACAGTAATAAAATAGGGTTGTTAGGAATACCTGTAACTCCATAAGTCCATAGATTTACTGTGAACTACTAAAACTCAAACAAAAAAATGAGTATAACATATATATATATATTTATATTTTCACACCAAAATAAAAATTTCATGCAAGTCATAAGATAAACAAAATGCGTCTCAAGAGTACAAAAAGTACTCCTTACTCAGCCATCTTATCATAGACTCGCCTAACAACATTCCACAGTTTTTTTTTTTTTTAACACAAGAAAAGAAATTTTGTACAAGTCATAGGAGATGCGTCTCAAGAGTACAAAAAGTACTCCTTACTCAGCCATCTTATCATAGACTTGCCTTACAGGGATAAATCTAAATTAATCGAACCTTTTTGCCACTTGTTTCTGATTGCCTTAGACCAATCTATCCGAGGTTCATAAGCATCGTGCTGTGGAACATAAGCATGTAATTTCTCTAGCAGCGCCTCAATGGTAAATGCAGAAATGAGAATATTTCTTGCTGAAGGAGAAATGAACTTTTGTTCCACAGCCTGATCAATAAAAGAGAGTAACCCATCAAAAAAATGATTAACATTTAAAAATCCAATGGGTTTGGTATGGAGATTACTCTTGGCCCAGGAGATTATACAAAAGATTTTTTCAAGTGTTCCAAAACCTCCTGGTAAAGCAATGAAAGCGTCTAACTGATAAATCTTACAAGCCATGCACTCAGACATAGAAGTCATTTCTATAAGTTGATCGCGTGTAATCCCAGAAATACGTGGTTCAGCCAAAGGGATTGACATTACACCTACCACATCTGATTTTCCAAAAAGGGTAGCTTGTGAAACATAACCATTCAATCCACGACTTCCCCCTCCATATACCAAATTAATCTTTTTCTCTCCTAATTTTTGGCCTAGTTCGCTTGCTGCAAGTGCGTAACAAATATCACTCCCAAGTTGAGAGCCACAAAGTACACATATGGTTTTGATTTGACGAACTAACTGGCCTTCCATGTTTGTTCCTTTTGTATGCCCTGGAAAAAAGTTTGGCGATCAAAAGTAGCTATACAACAATTCAACAAGAAATAAATACAAACAAAAATCATGCGTATGTACAAGTAGTTGTGATTGTGTCTCACATCTTCCTCTGGTTTTACGTCCAAAAACGGCTTAAACACTTTCTATGAAGTGGGGATAGGCTTCCCATCCAATCTTCTTATAGATTGGCAAACAGGGTCGTTTTTAGTCAGATTTCCAAGACTATAGCGTTGACTGTCATTTATGAACTGAGACCATAAAGCAAGAAGTTCTCTTTGCACTATTCCACATGGATGCGTCTCAAGAGTCAATCGGATATCATCCAATGACTCCTTACTCAGTCCATCCTTAATGAAACTAATTTTATCTTCTCGATTTATGGATGTAAACCCCACAGATTTGCATCAAGTGTTACATGTCCATTGAGCACACTTGTGACAACCATTCACTCTTTTAGCTCTTCGTTTCTTTGCAAAACTACTCTTCCCTAAGCCTGAGAAGTGCTTAAAACTAGGTGAAGTTTCGCCAGCTAATCGAACTTTTGCTTCGATCAGCCAACGAATATCTTCAGGGACGTTATTATACATCAATATCCTAAGTTTTTCACACCTACCAATATAAATTTGTTTCAAATCATTCATTGGGAGAGATGGATAGTACTTGCGGATTTTTGATAGTCGAAGATCCATTTTTTTTAAAAAAAAAAATCAAAAGACAACAATAATAAGAGAAAAGTAGAAACTATAAATCTTACAAAATGAACGAGAATACCTGATTGAAGAACAACACGAAGGAGAGGAGACTGAGCTTGCTTGCAGAAGTGTGGTTTGGCTCATACAAATATGGAGTCTCTTATAGAGCAATGGGTGTCACTATTCTATACTTGGCTCGAGGCACGCCATAATTGTAGGGTCAGGCGCGTTTCTTTTTTTCAATACTTGGTGCCTCCTTTTTCAACATTTGGCAATGTGCCTCTTCCTTTATAGGACAGTGTGATTGCACTACCCGCGCCAATTCTATCTCTCTCAATTCAATTTTTATATATATATATTTTTTTTGTTTTTTTGTTTTTTTGTTTTTTTTTTGAAATATATTTTTTTTAGTTTTTATTTATTTATATATATATATTTTTATTTTTTTTAGTTGCTTTATAAAATCATATATACCACACAAAGCATTATTATCGAGTCAAACAAAATTATTTGCACAATAGATCAAATTCAAACACCAATAAATTCCTAAGTATACCTTACCCCCCAACTTCATTTGCGCATTGTCCTCAATCGACAATAAAAGGTTAGAAGATAGGAATACCTGGCGATCTTCAATGCATGAACTCGTATGCAAAAATTTTTATTTAGACCGTGGAGTGAATTTTTTTTTTTCTTCTGTTGCACCTCCCCGGCAACGGCGCCAAAATTTGGCTGCACTCCTCACCCTACAATTTAAATAGCCTTAATCAGTTTAGATGTTCAGGGTTAAAATGGTGAGGAGGTTTAAACTCACCAGTGTATGAGTGTAGTTGTAGCACAAATATAAATTCCGGACAAGTCCGGGTCGATTCACTGGGAGGTTTATTTAACAAAAGAATGGTTCATTCGGGTTGATTTATCCAAAGAGAGCTAAGTTTTCTTGATTGTGAAAAGGTTTTTTTTTGGAATATTAAAAAGGTCTTGGGTTGAGGCGAGTTCAGAACCAATGCCTAATAAATCTCTTATAGCAATTTAAACAGCAACATTAATCTGAAATAAACAGAGGATCGTTTGGGAGTTATAATTCAAGATACGAATGATTCTTAGCTAAGCAACCCTCATACATGATATGATGGTTCTAGGTTAAGACGTCACTGTAAATTGTATTATACTACAGACTATGATTTGATCGTCTGAGCTTGGGTATATCTCATCTCCAATTCTAGCAACTCTCATACATGGCATGAGAGTTCTAAGGTAGGATGATGACCCAATCCAAACTCACAAAACCATTTACACACTCAACTCGGGTTTAACTCAGATAAATCTTGCATTCATCGAGGTTTGGCTTATCTTGAGATTCAAGAACATTGGCCACTGTCCTCGCCTTAACCCAAGATTAGGTTTAGCTACTCATTTCTATTTAAAAGTTAATTGGCAGGAATTTAAATAACGAGAATTAAAAGACAGTATTTAAAAGACAATTTTTTTTAACCGACCATATAGGCAGTATATAATTGAAAGACAATAATTGAAATTGCAGGAATTTAAAGGCAGAAATTAACCGACCATTTAGGCGGTAGATAATAAAGTAACAATAAATGACATAAGAATTTAAATAAGAAGGAGAAGAAGTAAGATTTGTAAGAGAAAATAAGAGAGAGAATAAGAGAGAAGAAAAGCAATTAAAACAACTAAAATTTCATTCAAGAATAATCATCCTTACAAGTGCACCTAAGTGCTCTATTTATAGGCTAAAAGATGTAATGGAAACCACTTAATTATATAATTTAATAATACAAAATATTTAATTGATGATGTAAGCAATAATGTCATTCCAACCCATGATGTAAGCGATGATGTCATCTTAACCATGATGTAAGCAATGATGTCATCTCAACCATGATGTAAGCGATGATGTCATCTCAACCATGATGTAAGCGATGATGTCATCCTATCCCATGATGTAAGCGATGATGTCATCCATTTGTGGGACTTGGGCTTTTCATATTTTTGGGCTTGGGCCTTCTTTGTGTTGGGCTTGAGCTTGGGCTTGGGCCTTCTTTGTGTTAGATTCTATTTGATTGTTGGGCCAAGTGCACTTTGAAACATCATCTAGACTTCATAATTGGCCCATGATTTTGAGCAACAATAATGGGTAATCCAACATCTTCGATTTATGCCCCTAATTAATTGTAGAAGATAGCTTCCTTGCTTCATCCTGTAATAATATGTAATGCAAATAATTATTTATTTTAAACATAATTATAAAGTCAAAATGGGGATATAATTCATTAAGATTTAGGAAATATTAACCCCTAATCAAATATCTGTTTTCAGAGCTGGGTTATAAGTGTGGCTCAAAACCAATAGTTTGGACTGATAGTATGGCTGCTAAGAGTATTGTTGAAAACCCAATTTTTCATTCTCATACTAAACATATTGAAATTGATGTTCACTTTGTGCATGAAAAAGTTGAAAATGGTCAGGTTGACATTCGGTATGTGCTTACTTTGCATCAGTTAGCGAATACTTTTACTAAGAGTTTACCAAGAAGCAGGTTTCAGATCTTATGTGACAAAATCAGTTTGAAAGAATCACCGATTCAAGCAGCCTTAGTTACATACATTCTTACAAAAGAATAGCTCGGCAGAAAGGAGTCTCAACTCAGGGGGAATGTGAAAGAAAATATTATATAGTTATGTTTGAGATTTCTGTTATTTAATTATGAGTTTATATGTTGCTGTATATTATAGCAGTTAGTCATTAGCACTTTTGTTTTACGCATTCTGTTGCATCAGTTGCTATGGTTTTTGTTGAGTATATTATCAGCTTAGCCTTATCTTTTCTGTATTGATTTTTCCTCCTCGAGTAAGAGATAATTCAAAGCATTTCTTTCTCTTCGTTTACATTCTGTTTTCTGCCCTAATTCAACTTTACACCTCTCATAGGGCACTATTTTTCTTAAAGATCCATCACATTCTTAAGGGCATTTTTGAAAGTTTCTCACTTCCTTTCTCATTCTCATAACACCAGTAACACCGGGTGTTACACAAGTGCTTGGTCACATGCCTATAATAAGCAATAAAGATTACAAGTGTTTTAACTAAAGACTTATGTAAGAAGAAACTATATTGATTACCTATACTTATGCAATTCCATCTTTTGAGCTGATATACTTAGCGTAACCCTTGGGGCTGTTGGGATCATTCTCCCTCATTTCAGCAGGGTGATGCTGTGCTACTTCCTTGACCGCTACACTGTCTAATGGGGGAACATCCTCTACTGTCCCCTCAGTTGGCAACGTCTGCACAATCTCCCGCCTGGCAAGTGAGGGCATTGTCTCAACGTCAATATCCTCCGCCAGGGAACTCATCTTCATCTTCTTTGGTTCAATGGGATCAATGAAAGGTGTACGACGATACTTGGATGGATACTTAGCTCGCATAGTTCGTCCCCCCACCCCACCTACATCCGCTTGCAAACAAACAAAATTATAGAAGATAAATTAATATTTGTAACCAACAAATCAAACTATAATGACATGTAAACATATTAAAATGTATTTGGAGCTTATAACAGATGGAGAGGTCCGGTCGTCCTCATCACCGAAAGTAGGCTGGAACTCATCATCACCATGTCCATGCTAATCATCACCATCATCGGCGTGATACCGAGAAGCTGGAATGTCCGAGGCATGTAGAAGAGTGAATAGGTCTTCAACCCTCCCATCTAGTCGTCGCACTATCCCCTCAGTAGTATCCATCCGTGCGAACATACTTCGCATCAACTCCAACATCTCAGCTTTCTGCAACAAGTCAAAAATATATCAAAAACAATTACAAGCAAACAATTAGCCTTTATAAAAAATAACATTCTAAAATATTACCCAATCTTGATTCTGCTTGTGATATGTATCCGGACGTGGGCCTGCCTCATGCATACCCATTGGCGTCCTCTATCGGCGAACGAACTCATCCTGATCCTTATTATCCTCCTTATCGCAAATTCCCTCCTTATCCCTCCCACATGCCTCCTCCTCCCCACCTGCCCTGCCAAAATCATACTCCATCCTCCCTCTCCCTCCTACATCTCCCACCTCCTCATCCATACATGGCCCATCAACATCATCCTCTTTCCTGACTCCCCCAAAGTCAAACTCCATCCTCTCTCCTACATTTCCCTCCTCCATACCTGGCCCACCAACATCATCCTATTTCCTGACTCCCCCATCAACCTCCTCCTCCCCACCCCCTCCATGCTTGTACGGGATGGACTGTATGGATAGTGGGGCCGACGGCGAGATCAGACTGGGTCTAGATGGATGGTGGGGCCAATAATGAGATTGGACTGGATGGATGGTGGGGTTCGGCGACAATCTCAGACTGGATGGTGGGGACCAATGGCGTGGTGTAACACCCAATTTTCCCGGGCGCGTTATTTCTTGGGACAATCCTAGGACAATAATTTTTTTCTTTCAAACTAACACTTAAATAACATTATTCCTCGCATCCGTCCTAGAATTTCCTTACATTAATTTCTCTAAAGAGAGAGACACTCATCATAACATCATCAAACGTGGAAGCTAGAATCGAACCTGACATCTTACCGTAACATAAATCATAAATCAATTCTTTACATCATTGTCTCTCGAACTTAATCCTCAATATAAGGCTATTCATCAATGACTTAAAACATCACATAAGCTCTCAACTTAACATTAATACATAACATACGTCCTCAATTTACATCAACCCTAAACAAGGTTATGTATCGTCATTAATCATCAGGTTATACATCATCGTTCATCAAACATCCATCATAACTCATATCTTACATCATGGACTTTCAAAACGTTCAAATTTCAAAGTAGCAGAACTTAAACGCATGGGCTACATTACATCATTCACCTCATCATTCATTTCATCATGTACTTGGAAAGTGCCATTTCATGCCTCATTCATCCTCGTACCTGCTACAATGTCCATCTGGAACATTTGAATATTCCAGGGGCAAAGCCCAAGTTAGATGATGAATCATCTAATTAAGCGGTACAAAAATCATTTTCGTGCATAAATACAATATACAAAATGTCCTCGTAGTTTTCGACTTGAGTCAACCACACCCAACTGCTGCTCCCCATTTTTACAGTCCCTTTCCTGGACCGATGTGTATGGGTGCACACTTGGTAGAGCAGCGGTGTCAGTTCATAATCCCAAGCCCTTTATGCAATGCATGATCAATAATATCATCGTGAATGTATGCACATTTCAACATCAATACATGTAAATGCAATCTACATGACATAATCACATCAATACATGACAACATGATAAATTGTTTTCATTAAATCAGGTTTTGGGAAAACCACTTTCAAATCAAGCATTTTCATAAAACTAAATTCAGTTTGGCAAGTACTACTTACAAATCAAACATTTTCATAAAACTAAATTCATTTGAGAAGTATCACTTACAAACAAAACATTTTCCATAAATCCAAATTCATTTGGGTAGTACTGCTTACCCCATACGCATCTCATAACATCTTGATCCTCGTGCCAAACTTCTAACGTAATCAATTTGAATCCTCAACATACCCTGGCCATCATATTCATTTAATAACATCAATAATCTATTCCTCATAATTTCCTCATGGCTTTCCTTTATTTCTTCCTATTTTTCTCAATAATTCCTTAAACATTTTTCTCACTAAATAAATCCTTAATAATCCAAACTAAGTATTTCTCAAGTATTTTCTCGAATATTTATCTATAGCCATTCATAAAATGACTTTCCTAATTTACTGGAATTTTTTAGGAAATTTTCTGACCTTAGTGTAGTCTCTTCAGCTTCCTCCGTATGCGTGCTCTAACCTCAAAACATGTCACCGACATCGATTGTCCCGCAAATACTCGATTCTCGCACACCGCCTCAATTCTTGCACACTACCTCACTTCCTGCGCATTTACCTCAATTTTTTATGCGACATTCCAATTTTCGCACATCGCCTCGATTTTCATGCACCGTCTTGAAACGTGTGCCTGAACTATTTTTTTTGGCAAAATCTCCAAAATATCATTACATCTTCATTTCCTATTTTCTAGGATTTTTTTGAGATTTATTTTCATTTTTCTTTCTTTTTTCTCCTTTTTCTTTCTTTTCTTTTCTTTTCTTTTTCTTTCTTCTTTATTTTCTTTTCTTTCTTCACCCTTCTTCTTCCCCACGTGCCTCAGCAACTCCTCTTCTTCATTTTCTTTTCTTCTTCTTCTTCTTCTTTATTTCTTTTTTCTTTCTTCTTCTTCTTCTTCTTCTTCTTCACAGCACCCGCGCACAGTGCCTTATGAGCACATGCCCAGCCGCCTCCGAGTGCCTCCAACTGGACTCCGCTACCTCCTCGGACGTCCACTGGCCGCCCCAACTGGCGCCATTATCACGGCTGCACCTTGCTTTCGTCATGCACCAACTGCCTCGGTCGCCGCCTGCATTGCAAGTTGCCACAGCCGCAATAACCGTGTTGCCCAGCTCTGCCGCTGCTCACGTCGCCCAGCTGCAACAGCAGCTTCATGGCTGCTTTCGGCCCTCGTCACTGGGAAGCTGCTCGCTGCGACCAACACCACCGGCCTCCCGTGCGCCTCAGTCGCTGCTGCAACTTCATTGGCAACCATGGCAGCCCCCTGCTCGCCTTCGAGCTTCACGGCTATGGCTGCTTGTGGCTCCAACAGCCACCCGCGACGCCTCCTCTCCTTCCCTCTCTCTTAAACTCACTGATTCGGCCCTCACTCGAGCCCTCTTCTCTCTTCAATTCGATCACTCTCTCGCTTTCTCATTTCTGCTTCTCTCGACCAGCTTGCGGCCATGGCCGAAATTGGCCATAACTCTTTCCCTCATCTCTCTTTGCTTCCACCTATATATACGCGAAGAAACTGGGGATCCACTCCTCTCCCGACATTCTCTCAATCTCTCTGCAAACTCTTAGCCCAAAATCTCCATTCCAAATGCTGCCTCCCACGCCTTACAGACAACCATCTTGAAGCCTCCCCTGCTTCCCACGCGAGTATATACATAATACATATATATAAATATTTAATGTATATTTACACCAATAAAATTATAGGAAACTACATATTTAATCCTCATTTTATTCTTAATACACTTGGGAATTCCTTAAATTGTAATTACACCCTTTAACGACCAATTAATTTGCATTACGATGCTTTAAACCCAAATTAATAACTTCGATAATTTCTCGATAAGGCTGATTTTGCCCTCGGGTCCTCACCGGGCCCTTGATTCATCCCGTAACCACTAAAGGGTTGATCGTTACGAAAAACTGAAGCCTCCCTAGGGTTCCATTGAATTCTCGGACGTCCTCTATGAAAATTCGATATTTCAGCCTGATTTGAAGCTTCATTTTAGCTGTACCGAAAACCATCTTGATTCCAATTTCTTTTACTTCCAAAAATTCTATGTAACGACCCATTAGAGGGCCTAGTATTTATTTAGAATTAGTTAATTAATTATTGAAGTAATTAATTAAGAGAATTTGCCAATTAATTGTTAATGTGGCAATTTAGATTTTTTTAATTGAGAAAATAGAAATTAAATAGCATTTAGTTATATTTGTTTATCGTGAGAATTAAATGCACGGACATGGATGTCATTAAGGATTTGTTCTTAAAAATTAATTAATTAATTAATAAGAGTTATTGTGAGATTTGGAGTCCAGGTGCGAGAAAGCTTGGGCTTAGAAGTCTCCAAATTATAATGGGAATGTGAGATGGGCTTAGGGTTGTTAGTATATATATAAACTTGACCATAACCATCTACTCTTCACGTCGTGTGGAGAAAGAAAAAGAGAGAAAAAGAGGCAGAGAGTTGAGAAGCGTTGTAGTGTTTAGATCTTCCATTCCAATTGTGGATCCGATCAGAGTTAGCGTAAGGCAAGTATCCTATCTGTAATTCCTTTCATTACAGATTCAAGTTAGTTCGTTCTCAGTTGTTTCAGTCTTTCATTAAGTTCATATTTATATCAGTTTCAGTGTGTATATATATATATATATACGTAAAACAATGAGTGCATGAAGAAGATACGTGTGATTCTTGATAGTTAATCTTTTAAATATGGTCTTCAAATCATATTAACAGTGATCTTAGAATGCCAAGACTATTGTTTTGAATTTCCAGTTTAATCAGGTAATATGTTAATGTATATATATATATATGTGTGTGCGTTACAGTGAGTCTCCCAGCCAGTTTATGCATGTTCTTTGCAACGTTTTCATTAGCTATGATTATTAAATCATTCCTAAAGTTGTTTCTATATCAATTGGGATTATTCTCTCAAGATTCATTCGAAATGGTGTAGTAATGATAAGTTTTTGATTCAAGATATCATCTCTGTATCGTGAGTTTTATTCCTGATGAGATTCCAGTCATTCAGATGAGGCTTGTGTCATTCGAATGAGTTTTGAGGCATCCGAATGAGTTTCAGTGTTGTCGTAATCTTTTTCCCTTATAATGTGCCAGTCATTCGAATGAGTTCTTAGTCATTCGAATGAGTCATGTGTTATCGTATCATTCGTATGTGTTTTTGGTCTGTCATTCGAATGAGCTTCCTTGTCATTCGAATGAGTCCTTAAAGATGTGAGTAAGCTGTTGCTTTGTATAGTAAGCATTCGAATGAGCCTTCTTGTCATTCGAATGATCTGTGAGTACCCCATAAATTCATTCAAATAAGGGTACTATCACATTCGAATGAGTCGCTTTTTGCTAGTTCAAAAGTTGGAAAATTCCAAAATCGATTCGAATGAATTTGTGAGTCATTCGAATGAGTCCTTGAAAGATCCAAATAGCCTTTGTTATATATCATATAACATTCGAATAATGTCTCTGTCATTCGAATGAGTCTTCTGCCATTCAAATGACCTTGCTGTAATTCATTTTTTTCAATCGAATGAGTTGTTTCTTCATTCCAATTGCTCCTTAGACTTCCTCAATCATCCGAATAGTATCATATAGCATCCGAATGGCTTCCAATAAATTCTTGATGCAAGTCTCAAATTTAATATAAATATTTAATTATTTAAATATTGAATTTTATGCCAAGATACGATAAAATCCAATATACCATGCCCATACTCAGAAATTTCAGAATCTTTTTATCCCAATATAGCTAGTAAAAATCATATACCATGTTTAGCAGTTAATTATGACATGACCAACATTATTTTGTGAGATTATGTGCATACATTTTGATATGAGCATTAAGCATGACTTTATATGGAGCACTACATATCGTGTGCTAGCATTTATGTGAGCATTGTATTGCATTATGCACACCAGGCGACTTGTCCGTGGGGATCCCATCAGTTTCAGTTTCAGCGCAATTTATGAGTTGCTTGCCTGGTAGCAACCAGGGGGCTAGGGGCTTTGCCCACAGAATGTGCTTACAGTTTTTATGTATGCAGGTTTCAGTTCAGACAGGTATGTATTATCAGATTATGTGGGCCTATGAGCCAAAGTTGCATACCTGCATTTAGTTTACAGTTTATATGCATTACATTTTTATGAGTGCAATCAGACAATGATTATACAGTACAGGTTCAGTAAGTATTTATCAGTATCGATATTCTTCGATTCAGCTTCAGTATTCTTTCCAGTTTATTACTTGCTGAGCTTTTGTAGCTCACCTTGTATTCTTCACCCCTCTAGGTTCTAACGGGAGAGTATCAGATATGGGGCCTAGTAGCAGTGGTCTATAGTGTGTGTACGTGGAGCCACTCAAGATAAAAGATGTCTGGGAGTCTATTGAGTTTTATAGTGTTTTCTCAGTTTAGATCTATTTTATATTTCAGTTGAGGGATTGTCCCTTAGACAGTGTTTATGGTTTTCAGTTTGTATTGACTAAAAGTTTGTATTCCAGTTTATTGAGATGTTCAGTCATGATATCAGATTTCAGTTTACCAATTAGTTTTATTTTATTTTCCCGTAGCACCTCTTCTCGGGTAGTTCTAGGAGAGGGGATGTTACATTCTATCTCGGAATGCTCATCGAGATTATACCATTTTCCTTAGCCAATTACACTCCGGGGCATTCCCTCTAGTCGATTCAGCGATTTATTTTGCTACCGAGCCTATTTTCGGTATTCTAATCTCACTTAAATCATGTGGCAAGCTTATGCTGAAATGGGGTATTACAGGTGGCGACGAGATCAGACTAGGTTGTGCGTGAGAACTCGGTCTGGTTGTGGGGTTTTGGTTTGTGGCCCCTCGTTGGTCACAGGGAAGAAGAAATGGTGCGCTTCGAGAATACCAAAAGGCAAAACCATTAAATTGAATTTAAATGCCATTGGCCGAATGAGTAGTCCAAAACCGTGAGGGAATAAATGCGGCCACATTTTAATTTAACGGCTGGTTACGTTACCTGTCGTTAAATCGGGTGCACATAATAGAACTCGAAAGGAAAGAGAGAGAGAGAGAGTGAGTAAGTGAGTGAGTGAGGGTGAGGCATACCGTCAGTCCTTCGATGGCCAGCGACAATGGGTCTTCTAATAGTGGGGAGTGAGAGTGAGAGATCGAGTGAGTGAGAGATGATGAGTCGTTTGGGTGGCAGCAAAGGGTTTTCTAACAACCAATAGCATAAGAGAGAGAGAGAGAATGAGTGAGGTCAAGTGAGGCATTTTTGGCGGCCGGCGGCAAAGGGTATACGGATTATGCAATAGTGACAATCTCGAGACAATGTGTGATCAATCGCGATATATTGACACAAAATATCATAATACATTGAAATGAAAAAATTGAATTTCCGCCCAAATGCCATCTGCTTAGACTCGTTTTTCCTCCCCTTCCCCCTCTTTTTCTCTCTCTTTCTCTTTCTCTCAACCCGCGCCCCTACTCTCTATCTCTATCGCAATGCCTGTAAGGTTGTTCCTCGGAGGCCCCCATTACTACCAGAGCAGAAACCTCATTGCTGACGCAATCACCGTTCCCAACCGAAGCCTCCATCTCCGGCTGGTCCTCCATTACTCAATGCTGTCGATTGCAACCAGAGGAGATGCTCTAGTGCCGTTGGAAACCCTTCGATCTCACTCTTGTCGTTGGTCTCTCATTCTCGCCATCCATCCAGTCTTTTGCTTTTGCTGTTCATCCGGTCCTCATCCCACTGTAAAGCTGCCCGTCGAGAGCTCGTCGTCTACAAGTGAATGTGTTATGTATAATTTGAAGAGAAAGAAGCAATAGTAGAAAGAAAAGAGTAGGAAGCAGAATAAGCAGAAAGAACAAGTAAGAAGCTTGAGTTTTTAATTCCACCCTAATCATTTTTGTATTCCTGTATACATTTATAGACTTACTGCCTAAAGAAGAGATAACAACCAAATTGAAAAATAGGGAACAACATCCACTCATCCTGGAAATTAGCCATCGTGGGTTTATGCAATTAACCAACTAAATAAATAAATTATATAAACTAAGTCTATGTTGGACTCAACCACCCCACTTGCTCCATACTCAATACGTGTCAGTTATAGGAATAGAATGTATCAGAATGAATTTCTCGATCAAGTTTAAGGTAGATAATGCCTTTTCCTTTATGGGTTTTGTTTTGTAAAGTGGAACTACAAATGCAAGGGTGAAACTTTGTAAAAGTGGCAGAACTGGCCAAAATGGGTGGGCCCTTTGTGAAGATTAGGATGAAAGCTCAATTTTGGCACAAGAGATCTACTATCTTGGACAGGTTTGCAAATTACTTGAAGTAAAGGATCCCCGTAAGCCAAATGGGTCAAGAAATGAAGTTCTTTCTTGCTAGTTTGGTGGTCCTAAAATGTTGAAACTTATTCTTTTTTCTTTCCACATGAGATCTTAGAGGTAAACATAGAACATGAGAAGTAATTGGATGACAATCTTGAAAACTTCTAATGAGGCAGAGGACTTTAGGGGTTGTCTAACTAAATTTGGGACTTCATTTATTCTCTTTGTGGTGTTATTTTCTTTGGTTTGATCATTTGGAACAACCAAAAACAGGGAGATTTTGAGTCATATCAGTGAATGAATCCATGGAAATGTCTATTTTAAGCATCGACAGGGGCCACTTGCTTATCTTTGGCTTCAGTTGTATGGAATATACTACTGCTATGGTTGATGATGATGATGGGTTGATTTGGGTTGTTTTTCTTGTGTTGTTGCTACTGGTGTAGATAGATTCCTTTGAATCTTTGTTTTTTTTTTTTTTTTTAGTGATGTTGTTGCCAAAATACAACAATCTATTTTTTTTTATTGTGGACAGATGCAAGAGTCTTGGGAATCATGTCTTCACTAATGAGAATCTTGACGAGCAATTGGTTCTGGCAAAGTCCCAAATCTGATAATTCGATAGAGCTAACTGTCTGATAAGGTTGATGATCTGGTGGGCTGATGATCTGGTGGCCTCAAAGTGATCTGGTGGCCTAATATGGCCGAGTGACCTAAGGGTGACGAGTGGCCTTGGTGACCGAGTGACCTGAGAATGACGAGTGGCCTTGGTGACTGAGTGGCCTTGAGGATGACAAGTGGCCTTGATGACGAGTGGCCTTGAGGATGATGAGTGGCCTTGATGACGAGTGGCCTTGAGGAGTACGAGTGGCCTTGAGGATGATGAGTGGCCTTGAGGATGACGAGTGGCCTTGATGATGAGTGGCCTTGAGGAGGACGAGTGGCCTTGGGGATGATGAGTGGCCTTGAGGATGACGAGTGGCCTACAAAATGGAAGCACCGTTAGGGCGCGAGTGGGGGTCCCCGTGCAAACCCTTTGATGCTTAAATTAGATCTAGAGAGAAAATGAAAAGATTATACTTCAATTACTCAAAATTGTGTATCTCGTGATGAAGGCATGGTCTCATATTTATAGCAGAGGAGAGAGAGAAGACATGCGAGAATCAGGGCGAGAATCTCGCGACCCATTTCGATGATTTTGCGGCCCATCCGAGAGGGAAAAGAGGAGAGATTGGCCCAAGCCCACTTGGCCATGACCGAGTGGGGGGCTACTCGGTCATGATCGGGTGGGGGGCCACCCGATCATGCCTTCTTTTTCTCTTTTCCTTGGCTCAATTTTGAGTGGTTCTTGTACCTCAACTTCATTCTCTTAGCTTTCCATAGGACTTTGAATCAGCTCAATCGGAGGTCGTATGAGAAAGTTATGGCCGAAAAACCATAGCAGTGTCATACCCACTCGGCATAACCGAATGGGTCATGAAAAGTAAGGAAAAATTGGCCTCCCCATGACCAAGTAGGGGGCCACTTGGTCATGTCTTCTTTTGCCCAACCGAGTGGGGGGCCACTCAGTTATGCCTTCTTTTGCCCTTTTGTCTCGGTTCGAATCCATCTTCCTTCAATACTTAACTCCGAGCCTTAATCATACAGGTGCATTAACTTCATGCCCGATTTACACCTTGATTCGGCTTCAATCTCTTAAAACTCAAAACACAAAAGTTGTAGATAATTCTCTTATCTTTTCATACGAATTTGAATCACCTCAATCAGAGCTTATATGAGAAAGTTATGTTTGAAAAACCAAAATAGTGTCGTACCCACTCGACATAACCGAGTGGGCCCTCCCCACTTGGTCCCGGCTCGACCTCTTGCTCCTTCAGCTTATTTCCTTGATCTCCTACAACCTGTTGGGCCTTTGGGCTTCATGTACATGTCTCATAACTTTTTTAGGTCTTGCAATTCTCCAAGTTTGTAGGGCATATCAATTGCTCCCTACTTTTTTGGCCGGAAGGTTCAGGTGAAAGAGTATCTTATCCTGTAAACTTTTGAACATTACTTCTCTTGTAGCTACTTCATCTTCTACACATCCTCTTGAGCTTGTTCGCACACCGTGCTTTTAAATTTCTGGGCTCTAGTGATTTTCAATTCCTTTGCAAAAGTATGAGGTAGATATACTTGTAAGTTCGCTTTCCATAGATGTCGAATTATGCATCGAACAATGAGTTTGATTTTGCTCCCAGTTATTGCATTATGTGGGGGACAATAGGCTTACATTTACTTTTTCTTTGTTGTTGGGCTTTAAGCGGGACCATGATCTTGCATTTGTTTTTTCTCCCGTTATCAGGCCATAAGCGGGACAACGGGCTTGAATGTACTTTTACCTCGTTGTCGGGCTATGAGCGAGACAGCAGGTTTGAATGCGCTTTTACCTCGTTACCGGGCTATGAGCGGGGCAATGGACTTGAATGTACTTTTACCTCGTTGTCAAGCTATAAGCGAGACAACGGGCTTGAATCTACTTTTACCTCATTGTCGGGCTGTAAGCGGGACAACGGGCTTGAATGTACATTTACCTCGTTGTTAAGCCGTGAGTGGGACAACAGGTTTGAACGTATTTTTACCTTGTTGCCGGGCTATAAGCAAGACAATGGGTTTGAATGTAATTTTACCTCGTTGCCGGGCTATAAGCAAGACAATGGGATTGAACGTATTTTTACCTCGTTGCCGAGCTATAAGTAGGACAACGGGCTTGAATGTACTTTTACCTCGTTGACGGGCTATAAGCGGGACAACGGGATTGAATGTACTTTTACCTCATTGCCAGGCTATAAGCGGGACAACGGGCTTAAACGTACTTTTACCTCCTTGTCGGGCTATAAACGGGACAACGAGCTTGAATGTACTTTTACCTCGTCGGGCTATAAATGGGACAACAGGCTTGAATGTACTTTTATGTCATTGTTGGGCTGTGAGCGGGGCAATGGGTTTGAATGTACTTTTACCTCATTGCCGAGTTATAAGCGGGACAACGGGCTTGAGTTTATTTTTCCCTTGCTGCTGGGCCGTGAGCGAGGCAATGGGCTTGAGTTTATTTTTCCCTCGTTGCTGTGTTGTGAGCAGGGCAACGGGCTTGAGTTTATTTTTTCCTCGTTGCCAGGCTGTGAGCGGGGCAACGGGCTTGAGTTTATTTTTCCTGTAAGGCGAGTATAGAAAATGAAGTTTCACAAAGCAATGTGTAATGAAAACGCTTACATTTTTTGAAATAAGTGAGTACATCCATTGTTTCATTTTGGGTCTTATTGTTACCTTTGAGCACGAAATGTTTAGTTTCTCGTTCTTTAACATAGGCTCTCTTCAATGTGTCTAAATTTTGCTCCCAGTTTTCTCTTTAAGGGCATTAATGGTAGTTGACTGCCTTCTTCTAAGGGCATGTCCTTTCGTGGCTTGTCTTTATGGAATAAGAGAAGTCCCCTGCCATAGTTTCACCACCCGAGACAACATGTATGGGCTCATGAACGGGTTCATTGTCTAGAGGTGGATTCTTTCCGTAATCCCTTCCTCTCTCTTGACATCTCCCCCGCTCTTCCTATCTATATTCTCCTCTTCGAGGCTCACTATCTTTGAACTGTATGTACCTTTGAAGATGTCCTTCACAGACTAGCATCTCAATCTGATCTCTTAACTCCCGACATTGGTTAGTGCAATGACCACGGGTTCTGTGATATCTACAATATTCTTCTCTATTCTTCCCCATGGGATGGTCAACCTTTTTCAGGAGTCTAATGAGACCAGACCCTTCGATGGCTACAAGTATGGTTGATCGAGGTTGGAGAAGTTTGGTGTAATGGTGGAACTGGGGCTGAGGTATATCTGATCCCCTAACCCGCTTGGAGTCCTCTTCAACATCGCTTTCCTTCCTTTTTCGCTCTCTGCCCTCATTCCCACCTACAGCTCTCATAACTTCCGTATGGAGCACGTATTTATTTGCTCTAGTAAACAAATTTGCTAGGGATGTTGGTGGGTCCAAAGATAATGATTCTTATAGGGGAGTTAGTCATGTTCCGTGTAACATAGCAGACACTGCCATGGCAATTGGCAAATCATGAACTTCAAGGGTGGCATTTCGAAATCTGTCCACATACTGACGCAAAGTTTCTTTGTTCCCTTGTCGAATACTGAGCAAGTATGTGGCGTCCTTTTTTCTTTGACTATTAATCATAAATGCCTTGACAAATTCCATTCTAAGCTGACCGAATGAAGAGATAAAGGCCTCAGGTAAACTGTTGAACCATGTTTGAGCATGCCCTGACAGAGTTAAGGAGAAAGCTCAGCACATTATGTCATCGTTCCATCCGTGCAATATCATCAATGACTCATAGCTTTCAATGTGATCATAGGGATCATCCTTACCGGATCATCCTTGTTTGGTTATCATGTCTTGTTGGCGTGCCGGTCCCAGTTTCATGGTATCTCTGTCTTTGGGCACTTCTAGCCCTGTTTTCCTTTCGTGAGCTCTCCTTTCTTCGGGTCATAGAGCAAGGATTCTTCCTTGGTGGTGGTGATCTATCCTCCCGACGAGGAGTGGATCGAGAATGAGAATCAGGAGTGGCCTTTTGATAGGAATTAGCTCCCCTCTCGGGCTGAGGCTTAGGTGGTGACATAAACTTTTTCAAAGTATCGGGCAACTTCCCTCCAAGCATCATACCTTGGAGTATACCAGTCATGTCTCGAAGTGCTTGCATTCCCTCAACGTGTTGCTGTCTCAATGCTTCATATTCTTCCCAAGGGACCGTACGCAGTGGCTGTCGTGAAGTCCTAGCTTGATCAGTAGGAAGTGGCCCTGAGCCAATGTTAAGTGGAGGTGGGACTGATTGGTTCCCTACCTGCTGGCTGGGGGAAATGGAGCGATCACCTCCTTGGGGTTGAGCATCATGAGGGGGAAGAGGTGCTCCTTGTGGGTGAGAATTGGGAATAATGGGAGGCGCTCCCTGTTGCTGAGAGTTCCATGGTGGTAGGCATGTTTCTATGTCCTGAGAGAGAGTTCGTCAGTGTCCACGGGTGTTTGCCATTCTTAAGTTGACTTTTTGTCTTGCATTTCCCACAGACGGCCATTCTTAAGTTAACTTTTTGTCTTGCGCCAATTGTTGTTGCAAAAATACAAAAATCTATTGTTTTTTTATTGTGGACAGACGTAAGACTCTTGGGAGTCGTGTATTCACTGATGAGAATCTTGACGAGCAATTGGTTCTGGCAGAGTCCCAAATCTGATAATCCGATAGAGCTAACAGTCTGATAAGGCTGATGATCTGGTGGCCCCAAAGTGATCTGGTGGGCAAAAGTGATCTAGTGGCCTAAAATGATCTGGTGGCCTAATATGATCTGGTGGCCTAATATGACCGAGTGACCTGAGGGTGACGAGGGGCCTTGGTGACCGAGTGATCTGAGGATGACGAGTGGCTTTGAGGATGACGAGTGGTCTTGAGGATGACGAGTGGCCTTGAGGATGATGAGTGGCCTTGATGACGAGTGGCCTTGAGGAGGATGAGTGGCCTTAAGGATAACGAGTGGCCTTGAGGAGGACGAGTGGCCTTGGGGATGACGAGTGGCCTTGAGGAAGAGTGGCCTACAAAATGAAAGCACCGTTAGGGCGCGGGTGGGGGTCCCTGCGCAAACCCTCCGATGCTTAAATTAGATCTCGAGAGAAAATGAAAATATTATACTTTAATTACTCAAAATTGCGTACCTCGTGATGAAGGCATGGTCTCATATTTATAGCGGAGGAGAGAGAGAAGACGTGCGAGAATCGGGGCAAGAATCTCGCGGCCCATTTCGATGATTTCGCGGCCCATCCGAGAGGGAAAATAGGAGAGATTGGCCCAAGCCCACTCGACCATGCCCAAGTGGGGGGCCACTCGGTCATGATCGGGTGGGGGGCCACTCGGTCATGATCGGGTGGGGGCCCACCCAATCATGCCTTCTTTTGCTATTTTCCTTGGCTCGGTTTTGAGTGGTTCTCGTACCTCAAATTCATTCCCAATTTACACCTTGATTCAACTTGAATATCGGAAAACTCAAAACATAAAAGTTGTAGATAATTCTCTTATCTTTCCATAGAACTTTGAATCAGCTTAATCGGAGCTCGTATGAGAAAGTTATGGCCAAAAAACCATAGCCGTGTCATACCCAATCGGCATAACCGAGTGGGTCATGAAAAGTAAGGGGAAATTGGCCTCCCCATGACCGAGTGGGGGCCCACTCGGTCATGTCTTCTTTTGCCCAATTGAGTGGGGGGCCACTCGGCTATGCCTTCTTTTTCCTTTTTGTCTCGGTTCGAATCCATCTTCCTTCAATACTTAACTCCGAGCCTTAATCATGCAGGTGCATTAACTTCATGCCCTATTTACACCTTGATTCGGCTTGAATCTCTTAAAACTCAAAACACAAAAGTTGTAGATAATTCTCTTATCTTTTCATAAGAATTTTAATCACCTCAATCGGAGCTCATATGAGAAAGTTATACTTGAAAAGCCAAAAATAGTGTCGTACCCACTCGACATAACCGAGTGGGCCCTCCCCACTTGGTCCCGGCTCGACCTCTTGCTCCTTCGGCTTATTTCCTTGATCTCCTACAACTCGTTGGGCCTTTGGGCTTCATGTCCATGTCTCATAACTTTTTTAGGTCTTGCAATTCTCTAAGTTTGCAAGGCATATCAAGTGATGAGTTTATTATATAAATTGTATACAAAATCTCCATCAAAATTAAAAATATTAAGTTTTATTAAGATATATTCATAGTGATTTATTATGGAGTCATCTTAGTTTTCTAGGTATATGTGTGGCCACTGACAACTTCATCAAGCTTTCTGGGTATATACGTGGACTCACTTTGTTAATGGATTTGATTATTGTCTTCAAGTTAAATATACATATTTTCTAAACAATATTGAACATATTCTATATAAATATAAATATACACAAACTATTGTAATAGTAATTGTTCCTTCCAGCCCAAAGGGTTTATTGGACGAGGAGACTGCGATGACGGAAAGCCTAGATCTGGTGATCTAGATGGTAGGGATGGCTGGAAACTGCAAGCACTCTGACGTCCAAGTAAGTAAGAGATCAAGATAGTAGAGTTTAGTTGGAGTGGAAAGAACATACCTTGGCCTGTGATCAGGTTGGACTATATAGAGGGAGGATAAGGTGTCGAGATATTTGGGATTGATTCGAATAATGAACTTCCCTTGCTTATCCTAGATGGATCTGGATAGATTCAGCCGATTGCATGGGATTGATGAGGATTAGGATCACATGCTTCCTAATCTGATAAGGATTTGGGGCTTGTGAGGATCAGCTAACAGTTTACCTGGAGTTGACAAGATTTGTTACAGGTGTAAGATCTTGATGAAGACGGAAACATTATCTGCGCTCTTGGGAGAAGATTAGGCCCAGAGATTAGGTTACCATTTGGGCTAAGCCAAATAAGAATAGTACGGTCCATAGCCCCCTGGGTCGGATGTTCACGAGAGTAAGCATTCGAGCGTAAGGCGTAAATCCAATAGGGTGATAGGCTTGGGTATGGCCCACTGAGATAGTGGCACGCTATGACATGACTTGAGCTGTGAAGACAACTGAGGTCGGTAGTAGGATGAGGTCAAGTGAACTAGACTAGGGATACATAAACCAAGTCAGTGAGCCCGTGATTGTCGTCTTTGCCCCAGGGGCACCTGTCGAGGCCTCGATTGGGTTTATCTTAGAATGAAACAAAATGAGCCATGTTTACTGTGTATGAGTTGTGACTTCTATCACTTGATTCTGCTTCTTATTTATCATGTTGCATGCTTAAGGAAACAAGCTTATCATAAGACCGAATACCTTTATTTCTACGGTGTCTATGAGGGAGTCAAAAGTGTTCAAAAGTATTCGTGTGTCGGAGGAGGTCTAAGTAAATTAGTGACTGACACGTAAATCATGTTGTTCAATATGATGATATATGGGATGACAACATATAATTCGAGGCGAGGCCCACGTTGTTGGAGATATGAGTGTAGTGGAAGTTGCAACAAATACAAAATACTAGCAGAGTGAATTAAGCATGTTTATTTACAAGGCGTTTAGCTGAGATATAGATCCTGGTGGACTTGAGACCTACGAGCCTATCTGATACGAGGTACGACTTTGGTACGGATCGAGGTGACTCGAGGCCCGACACGGATTGCGCAGGGCACGCGGGATCAAGCTCTATGCGATGTCAATACTGTGAGTCGAATATGGTTGTGGGGTAAACCCATGCTTGTTAATGCCCGAGGTGAGCTCGGGCTTACTAGTGGCCAAGGTAGACTTGGGAGACAGGCTTGTTAGTGGCCGAGGTAGACTCGGGCTTGTTAATGGTTGAGGATGCCCGAGGTCCAGTGATTAGATGTCGAAGTCATCCCATATCCTAGTTGATTATGGCAAGAGGGAGATCGAGGATGCTCGAGGTCTCAAGTGGGATCGAGGTAGCTCAAGGTCCCACTGCAAGATGTCGAGGTTGACTCGAGTTTTCCAGCTGGGTTTGATTCGGCGCTTGGGGGCAAATTAACTATGTTGATCTGAGCCCCATCCCTGTCTAGTCCTAAGGGACGGTAGTTGACACGATAAGAGGGGATCGAGGATGCTCAAGGTCTCAAGCAGGACTGAGGTAGCTCGAGGTTCGATGTGCTTGTTTGATACAAGGCATGACTTATGATGGGGACCGAGGTGACTCTAGGTTCAGCATGCCTATTTGATACAAGGCATGACTTGTGAGGCAGACCGAGGTGACTTGAGGTTCGGCGTGCTTGTTTGATACAAGGCACGACTCCAGGTTCGGCATGCCTTGCAAGGCATGACTTGTGAGGTAGACCGAGGTGACTTGAGGTCTGACATGCCTGTTTGATACAAGGCACTACTTATGAGGCAGATTGAGGTGACTCAAGGTCCGACGTGCCTGTTTGATACAAGGCACAACTTATGACACGGACAAAGGGAACTCTAGGTTCAGCATGCTTGTTTGATACAAGGCATGACTTGTGAGGCAGACCGAGATGACTCAAGGTTCGGCGTGCTTGTTTGATACAAAGCATTGGCTAAGAGAGATCGAGGTAACATAAGATTTATCTGCAAGGGCCAAGGTAACTCGAGGACTGATCGAGCCTGTCTGATACAAGGTGTAGACTGAGAAAGACCGAGGTAACTCAAAGATTGACCGAGCTTGTCTAATACAAGGCATTTGCTGAGAGAGAGACGATTGGGGGCTACAGTAAACTCAGAGTATTCACATGTTGAGATAAGGAAAGGCAAGTTGGCCCTATGAATTTCATCTAACTTTACTCATAGATTAAACAATACATTAGTGCATAATTGAATAACATGTGTTGCGATAAAAACCATGGCAGCATAAATACAAACATAATGCAGACTAAAATGAAATAAAGGCTTAAAGCCAAGCTAAAGCCCATGTCGGCATGATAGAAACACTTAGCTGGAGTGCTTCTACAGGTTGGTTGTGTTCGATGCCCTTGGTAGGGGTCACCATCGTTGGCGTCGAGCTTTCTTTCTGGAAAGGTTTACCAATCCCAAACTATCGACTTACTATTCCTTTAGTCAGGTAGTTGCTCCTTGTAGCCAATACCTCCTCCATGGTGATGTAACATGTTGCTTGCCTCTTAAGGTTGTATACGTTAGCAGGAGGCTTCTTGGCTACATAATCTCTTGGCTAGAGAATCCGCGAAAGGTCTTGGCTTCAACATGATGAAGTCCAAAAGGATGATCCCGATCTTACGAGGTCAATTGGAAATAGTAACTGGGGTGTGAGTGGTTTGATGTTGGTGGCAATGGCTTGCTTTTGCATCATCATCTACCTTGGTGTTACGTAGGCAACACTGCTGATTATGGGCTATCTCAGTTACTTGATTCTGAAGCTGTTGGACAGCCTACGCGAGAACCTGTACAACGGTTGGGTCTTTGAGTTAGCGACCGTTATCGGTTGGATTTTCAGGGTTAGAAGTAGTGGCATTCTGGCTCATGGAAAGAGCATTACTTTTGTTTCTGGCTCTGGCCATGGGTATGGCTTGGAATCACCTTTGTGTAAGCTTGTGGGGCAAGTAAGTTTTACCGAGCCCCACAGTGGGAGCCAAATGTTCCTTTTAGTCCAAAGTGTTGATCGAACGAGGTGACTAAGGCGATGGAAAGCCTAGATCTGGCAATCTGGATGGCACGGGAGGCTGGCACCTGCAAGCACTCCAATGCCCAAATAAGTAAGAAATCAAGATAGCAGAGTATCAGTTGGAGTGGAAAGAACATACCTTAGTCTATGATTAAACTGGGCTATATAGAAAGAGGATGAGGTATCGAGATATCCAGGATTGATTCGGATGAGGATCTTCCCTTGCCTATCCTAGACGAATCTGGACAGATTCAACAGATTGCATGGGATTGATGAGGATTAGGATCACATGCTTCCTAATCTGATAAGGATTTGGGGATGATGAGGATCAGCTAACGATTTGTCCGGAGTTGATGGGATTTGTTGCAGGTGTAAGATCTTGATGAAGATGGAAACATTATTTGCGTCCTTGGGCCAAGATTAGACCCAAAGATTAAGTTACCATTTGGGCCAAGCCTAATAAGAATAGTACGGTCCAATAATATTGTTTTATATATTTAAAATGTATAATTTTTTCATATTTAGTAATATATTTTAAAATGTTATTCACTTGGAGAAATGCTCCTGAATAATAGAATTTTCTATCATGAAATCTTTGTTTTGACAACCCAATCTTAAATAAAGGAAAAGGATTGAGTTAAATAACTAATTACCAATGCAAGAATTATGAAAGCAAACATTATGATTTGAAATGAACGAATTGTTAAACTTGTTATTCATCCATTAAAAGCTACCTGGGAGAGGCCATTGATGAAATTGCTTTCAAAGGGAAAATCAAACAGAATTGTTAACAAATTGAATCCACCAACTGTTAAACTGAAAAACCTATCAAAACCTTTAATGTAATCTGTGTATAAACTATTGTGAGACACGTAAGTACAAATGTTTATAGCAAACACTGAAAATTCAAAAAATACACAATCTGTAGACATTAACAACAGTTGACAATGCGATGAAAAATATCTCAAAAAATCATTTGTGGCTTGTGGTACAACAGAGACAAACATCATCAGATTGGTTTGTAATGCATAGTCTATGCTTCCAAGCCCCAAAGAATACATACTGAATATGTGATTACTTGGATGTAGTTCTTATATAGCCATTAAAGGATGTGGGTTAAATTACCCATTAACAACCTTCACACCAATATGATTATTAAACCAAGAAAGCAAAAATTGTATTAGAAAAAATAAGTCAGGGGTCAAATTTCCTAGGAAAAATTATAGGGGCAAATAGTCGTGTATCTAGTTTATTAAATGCATAAATAGGAAGCATAAAAGGTCGGCAACACCATCATCACCACCAATTAAGTAGTTAACAGCAGTAAGAAGAATTAGTAAACTGCATGCATGCTTACTAATTCATGAGGGTGATTGATTGTATTCAACAAACTCCAAAAAATAATACAACTAAATACTTATAGTAGAAATTTAATATGATGCATGAATACATAAAGAAGAAATGAAAGAAAAAGTAAAAGATAAACTTTACACCTGCAATGGGTAGTCAACAATTTGGCAAAAAGATAGCCCACTTCCCGATGTTTTATAGCTTTATTAATCTTCAATAAGCACAGAAAAAATAAATGTAATATAACATAATTTCAAACAAAGTCACATAAAATGAAACTACTGTAGAAACCACTGTAAAGTCTAACAAACTTGTCTAGTACATCCAAACGGATTCACAAAATTTCAACTTGAAATGCTGGGATTTCATTTTATCTAACCCATAGAAACCAACCTAATACTACTTGCTAATACTTGATAGTGATAAGACATAGAACAAATTCAAGATAACAGAAAAATCAATCGAAATAAAACTCAAGGAAGGGGACAGGGTGTTAGAAACATTCTCCCAAGAAACGCAAAACATCCCCCCCTACATTAACATAACATAACATAAAAGAAAGGCAAACACCAAATCACCAAATCAAAACAAAATAGAAAGGCAAAACAGAAAGGAAAATCATAACACAACTGTTGTTGTCAAAATACAACAATCTATTTTTTTTTTTGTGGGAGAATACAATTTGTGCATGGTTGATCGCAGTCTCAGGCCTCGTGGGCGTTTTGAGAGTTTTGTCACCAACACGCACTGAGAGTCTCGTCGCTAATGCACTGGGCGTCTCATCACCGTGTGCTGAGAGTCTAAAGAACAAGGGAATCCGTTGAACGGGCAAGTTTGATGATCAAATGGGTCTGGTGATTTGGTGGATCTGATGATCTGGTGGGTCTAATGATCTGGTGGCCCAAGATAACTGAGTGGCCAAAGATAACCAAGTGCCCCAGGATAACCGAATGGCCCTAAATAATCGAGTGCCCCAAGATAATCAAGTACCCCAAGATAACCGAATGGCCTTTGATGAACGAGTGACCCTTGATAACCGAGTGGCCTTGATGAACGAGTAGCTCTAGATAACCGAGTGCCCCAAGATAACCAAGTGGCCTTGATGAACGAGTGACCCTAGATAACCGAGTGCCCCAAGATAACTGAGTGACCCTTGATAATCGAATGACCCTTGATAATCGAGTAGCCTTGATAATCGAGTGGCCCTTGATAACCGAGTGGCCTGCAAAATGAGAGCACCGTTAGGGCGTGGGTGGAGGTTCCCGCGTAAACCCTCAGATGCCTAAGTCAGTTCTCGAGAGCAAAAGTGTGAAATTGTGTTGAGGGGCCCAAGAGTGCGTACCTTATGTCGGAGGCGTGGCCTCATATTTATAGAGGAGGGAGAGGGGAGACTTGTGGCAATCGCAGCGGGAGTTTAGCGGCCCATTTTGGAGATTTTATGGCCCATCCAAGAGTCTCGGGCCCATCAGTAGGCGCACAAGTGTGTCCACTTGGTCATGATCGAGTGGGTCATGACCGAGTGGGTCTTCTTGGCTTTGAGCATCTTCTTTTGCCGGTTCAGTATAGGTATATCAATTTCAAACCCGATTTTCACCTTGATAAAGCCTGAATGTCTCAAAACTAAAAGTATGAAAGTTGTAGATAATTCTCTTATCTTTCTATAAGACTTTAAATCACCTCAATCGGAGCTCTGATGAGAGATTTATGCTTGAAAAACCAAAGCAGTGTCATGCCCACTCGGTCATGACCGAGTGGGCCCTTTCTACTTGGTCCAATCTAATTTCAGCCTTGATGCGACCAGTATCTCTCAAAACTCAAAACATAAAATTCTAGATAATTCTCTTGGATTTCTATAGGATTTTGAATCACCTCAATTGGAGCCCAAACGAGAGAGTTACGTAAAAAAAAATCGAAGTAGTGTCACACCCACTCAATCATGACCGAGTGGGTCCTCCATGCTTGGTCTCGGCTTGACCTCTTATTCCTTCGGCTTGTTTCCTTGATCTCTTACAACCCATAGGCCCTTTGGGCTTCATGTCCATGTCTCGCAACTCTTTTAGGTCTTGTGACTCTCAAAGCTTGCAGGGCATATCAATTGCTCCCTACTCTTTTAGCCGGGAGCTCCGAGTGAAAGAGTATCTTGTCCTAAAAACTTTTGAACATTACTTCTCTTTTATGCACTTCATCTTCTACACATACTCTCGAGCTTGTTCGCACACCGTGCCTTTAAATTTCTTGGCTATGGTGCTTTTCAACTCCTTTGCAAAAGTATGAGGTAGATATACTACTAAGTTCACTTTCCATAGATGTCAAACTATGCACCAGACAATGAGTTTGATTATGCTCCCAGTTATTGCGTTACCCTCAGGATAATAAGTTTGCACTTACTTTTCCCTTGTGGTTGGGTTGTGAGCAGGATAATGGGCTTGATTTCATTTTTCCCTTGTTGACGGGATGTGAGGGGGGCCACAGGTTTGAATTTATTTTTTCCTCGTTGTCGAGCTGTAAGCGGTGCAATGGGCTTAAATTTGTTTTTACCTCATTGTCGGGCCATGAACGAGGCAACGGGTTTGCATGTAGTTTTACCTCGTTATCGAGCCATGAGTGAGACAACGGGTTTGAATATAGTTTCACCCCGTTGCCGGGCCATGAGTGGGGCAACGGGTTTGAATGTATTTTTACCTCGTTGCCGAGCCATGAGCGGGGCAACGGGTGTAATACCTTTGATGATTCATGATATATTTTATCACTTAAGAGAATATTGGTATATGGAAAATTTCATAATTGACCTTGAATTAATGAGAAGGCACATAAGGTGTAGGACGCCTAAGGAGGGGCAAAACGGTAATTTGGAGTCCTGTTCCGTAGTAAGATAAATTATTTTTGGAGAAATTATTTATATTGGAGAATTAATTTTTGGGAGAATTTAATTCTTGATTAAGTGTATGGATAATTAGGAAATTTAATTAGAAGCCAAGTATGGTTAGATTTGTGACACTTGGCAAAATCTTATGGAAGGAGATTTAAATTTAATTTTGGGAATTAATATTTATTTGATTTAGAGAATTTGGTGACACATGGCATGATCTTATGAATCAAGAGTGATGTATAAAATAAATGCAAAAGGAAAATAAATTAGTCTCTCAAACATTAAATGAGAGCCATGATGGAGGGAATTAAAAGAAAATCTATATTAAAAAGAAATGTGTCAAGCATTAATGGTGGAAAATGGTAGATTTAAATAAATGTTAAAGTAAATGGATTATGTCTTTCAAGAGCCTTTAAATTTAAATCCAAAAGAAATTATTTAAGTCACCATTAAATGCTTGAAAAGTTGTGGATTTAAATTAAATGCAAAATTGGGAAATTAGTCAATCTTGGAAATTAGTCATGATTTAATTATTTGGAAAATGGGAGAATTATGGAAAATTGGGATTGATCCAAAGGATGAGATTTAATCTCCAAAAAAAAGATCAATGGATGAGATTCAAGGAGACTAAGCCTCTTGGATTTGTGTTTTCTTGGAGTCAAGAGAAGTGTTCTCCTAAGATCAATGGCTAGGATTAAATTTGGGAGAAGCACAAGGATTGTGCTAGTGTTTAAAGGTGGAGATTTAGTCTCTTAAAATAAGAAGAAATCTATGGCTAGGATGTAATCTTGAGATTTGGCATGGATTAAGAAGAAAGTTCTATAAATAGGGAGTGGGAAATTGGTTCAAATCTTTTCCCCACATGTGAAGTGAAAGAAGCAAGAAGGAAACCAAGGCAAAGAGAAGGAAGAGAAAGACTAGCAAAGGTAAATCTAGTTCCCTCTCTTGAAATAGTTGAATGCTTACATATAAGAGCTAAAAACAAAATTTCTTTATTATTTTGTTAGGGTGATTAAAGTCTAAGAGAGAGTCTTGGATTGTGGAAGTATGAAGCTTCAAAGAAAACAAGGTAAGGGATAACCCTATGTGGAGGGGTTTTTGCTTGCATTTGTACATGTGTGAATGAGTTGCATGTAATGATTCTTTGTATGTTTTATGCCCTAGTGGACCTATGGCCATAAGGAGGACTTGTGATGGGAGTGAGGGGTTGGTTGGTGCCTTAACCTAAGTGGTTATGAGGGCATGGAGAACTACCCTTAATATGCATTGCATTTGCATTACATGTTTATGTTCTCATACTACATTTACATTTGCATAGCACCCTTACTGAGCATTGGCTCATAAGGTCGTTTAACCTCTATGTAGGTGGAGAATCCTCTAAGGGAAAGGGAGTTTTGCAAGGTTGAAGGTATTGAAGCAAAGATGAAAGCATGTGTAGTAGTGTTAATGTATTTTGTTGTTAAATGTTGTATTTATGTGTTAAATATGTAATGTATGTTAAATGTGGGTGAAAGGGGGTAAACTTGAGTGTTTTGGAAGCCCCTTGGTATGAAAAAGTATTCTGGAAAATATGGTATTTAAAAAAAATATATTTTTTTTTAATAAAAAAAAAGTGGAGGCAGTGTGCTGGTGCTAAGGGTGCGCGGCCGGACGGCCAGCGAGCGCGGTCAGGCAGCTGTGCACGCTACCAGGCCGAGCGCGCGCGCAACCCGCGCACTGGGGGCGCGGCTGGCTGCTGCTGCCCGCCCCCCCTCCTTACTGCTATGCTATTTTTTTTATTTTAATTTACTTTCTGTTTATTTAATTAATTATGACATTTTGATTAATTATGAAATAAAATGTATTTTAAATAAACAAATAAAGGAGTATTTTAGCCTCTAAATTAATTATTAAATTAATATGAATTTGAGGCAAATGTGGGAAAAATTTCTATATTTTGGGAATTAAATAATGGAGTATTTCCTTAAATTATAGAAAATGGATGAGGAGGCCTTGATGTTGTATTTCAAAATTTATTTCCTAAGTGTTTGGAAAATTTGGTATTTTGAAATAATTAAAGGGAAAAAGTAATGGAGATTTGATAAGGAAATTTTATAAAATTCTTCCAAAGAAATGTTAACCCAATAATTTTCTAAAGGAAATGAATGTGAGATAAATGGGTTAATAGTTGGGGCAAAGAAATTATTATTTTCTTATAATTAAGGCTTATGCCATAAATTGTATGAATTTAGTGAGTGAGTTTATTTCTTTCGATCCTGGGAAGCCATCATTAGCTCTTCATTAAGAGCTTGAGAAGGTGGCACTTCTCGAGGTTTTGGGTTTATTCTTCGCAGGGTTGTTTAGTTATCTTCCCGAAACCTTGAGTGGAGTGAAGAGAGGGCGAAGTCTAGTTTCCCACCTAGGTCGTTTCTCTTCGAAACGTAGCCACCTCTTCGTCTTTGCCCTAGGATGTGAATAATAGGTTGATTATTCGTGAGTAACACCCGTAGGTGGGAGCGGGGCGTTACAACGAGTTTGAATGTATTTTGACCTCGTTACTGGGCTGTGAGTGGGGCAACGAGTTTGAATGTATTTTTACCTCATTGACGGGCCGTGAGCAATGCAAGGGCTTTGGATGTGTTTTTACCTCGTTGCCAGGCTATGAGTGGGGTAACGAGTTTGAATGCCTTTTTACCTCGTTGCTGGGTCATGAGCGGGGCAACGAGTTTGAATACATTTTTACCTCATTGCTGGGTCGTGAGTCGGCCAATGGGCTTGAGTTTGTTTTTCTCTCATTTTCGGGCTGTAAGTGGGGCAACGGGCTTGAATTCGTTTTTCCCCTCGGTGTCGCGTCATAAGTGGGACAACGGGGTTACATTAGGTTTTTCCCTCATTGTTGAGCTGTAAACGGGGTAACAGGCTTGAATTTGTTTTTTCCTCGTTACTGGGCTATGAGCGGGGCATTAGGCTTGAGTTTGTTTTTATTTCTTGGAAGCAAAACAAAGCAAACAAACTTTCATAAAGCAATGTGTAATGATAACGCTGACATTTTTTGAATGGTCTAGTAAATAAGTGAGTACATCCACTGTTTCATTTTGGGGTCATATTATTGCCTCTGATCACGAAATATGCGAGTCATGCACAATTTCAAACAGTTTAGTTTCTCGATCTTTAACATAGTCTCTATTGAATATGTTTGAATTTTTCTCACATTTTTCTCTTTAAGGGCATTAATGGTGGCTGACCGCCTTCTTCTAAGGGCATGTCCTTTCGTGGCTTGTCTTGGCAATGGATAAAATCTCTTCACTCTTTTTCCCTTTTATGGATGATACATAGCAAGTGCATGCTTTCTTTTGATCCCCTCGAACCTGTCCCACCCCTGTGAGAATGGAGAACTTCATCAATAAGTAGCAGGATGACACCACGGCCCTCGTATCATTGAGTAGTGGGCGACCCAAAATCATGTTGTATGCTGCTGAAGGGGTTTTAACCACCATAAAGTTCGCCTGTTGAGTCACACTTTGGGGGTCTATGCCCAATGTGATTGATAACCGAATGGACCCTGCCACTGGGATAGCCTCCCCGATGAAGCTGTATAGGAGGGATGACACTTTCCTTAATTGATCATGAGATATATGCATTTGTTCAAAACAGTTCCAGTAGATCATATTAATAGAATTGTCATTATCCACCAAGATTCTACTAATGGGGTGTTTAGAAACAACTGTAGAAATTACCATTGGATCATCATGCGGGAGTATTATATCACTTCTATCGGCAGAAATGAATGTAATTGGCTCCTCATCTCCTCTAACCTCCATTACTAAATTAACCTGGTAGGCTTAACAGGCATATGCCTTTCTTGAGGCTAAAGTGTCTCCAGCCAGGGTTTCACCTCCTAAAATAACATGGATGGCTTGGTGGGTTGGTTCGTTATCTAAAGGGGGATCTTACCTACGATCTCTCCCCTTTTTTTGTTGTCTTGGGTTTTGTCTTTCTTTCCCCTCATGCCTGTTTTCCCTTCGTCAGGGTTCCCTACTTTCTTCTTCTTCATTCCGTACATATCTTTGCAGATGCCCTTCTCAGACGAGTATTTCAATCTGATTTTTCAATTCTTGGCACTAGTCAGTGGAATGACCACGTGTCCTGTGATATCTACAATATTCTTCCCTATTTTTTCCCATGGGATGGTTAACCTTTTTCGGGAGTCTAATAAGACCTGACCCTTCAATGGCTGCAAGTATGGTTTACCAAGGTTGGAGAAGTTTGGTGTAATGGTGGAACTGGGGCCGAGGTATATCTGATTCCCTAACCCATCTGGAGTCTTCTTTAACATCACGTTCCTTCTTTTTTCGCTCTCTATCCTCATTCCCACCTACAGCTCTCATAACTTCCGTATGGAGCATGTATTTATTTGCTCTAGCAAACAAATCTGTTAGGGATGTTGGTGGGTTTAAAGATAATGATTCTTGTAGGGGGGTTAGCCGTGTTCTGTATAACATAGTAGACACTGCCATTGCAATTGGCAAATCATGAACTTCAAGGGTGGCATTCCGAAATCTATCCACATACTGACACAGAGTTTCTTTGTTCTCCTGTCGAATACTAAGCAAGTATGTGGCATCCTTTTTTCTTCGACTATTAATCATAAATGACTTTACAAATTCCGTTCTGAGCTGACCGAATGAAGAGATAGAGGCCTCAGGTTAACTGTTGAACAATGTTCGGGCATGCCCTTATTGAGCCAAATTGCTCCAATCAACCTATTGTGTGTTTTGATGATTAACAAAATATAATTTTAGTAAAACTATTTTTGGTATATTTAAAACCTCTGATGGATTTTTTGATATGTCTTAAGTATTATATTATTTTGTGTATCAAAATAAACTAAGAAATGTTATTTCTCTAAGTCTGAAAGATTAGCGCACTATAAGGGAACATATTTTCTTTTTGGAAAACTAACTCTCGGTATTTTCATAGTTAATATTCATTAGTATTAAAATGACTTTCAATGAATTTTTCAAGAAATGAAAAGTATGTATTTTTCAAGTGCTAAAATTGCCAAATCCAGAATTTATGTTAAAACCAAAAATCTACTTTCTTATCTATTTGAATTTTGATTTTTTTAGATATTTTTATTGAATCCAAATGGGGGTACCTTCTTATTTACATTTATGTATTAAAGTAAATGGAAAGTAAAATATAAATAAAATAAAATAAGGACATTTACTTAGACTAAAGAAAATGGAAGGTAAAATATTAATAAAATAAAATGAGGACATTTACTTAGACTCAAAAAATGTAAATCTCTTGTAATGTATACATGTTATATGATTTATGTCTTCAAACAATTGTTATATGTATAAAATCTATTTTCTGAAAACTTTTAGCCTCAGAAGTTGACTTTTGTATATCTAGAGTCAACTCCCCTTAAGTTAGAGTTGACTTTTGCAAAGTTAGAGGCGACCCAACCGAGAGCAGTTAATGCAGAGTTGACCTAACAACATTGGTGTTTTTCAAATAGTTGACTCTAGCATTGGAGAAGTCGACTCTTGTATAACTAGAGTTAACTCCTGTTTTAGAGAAGTCGATTCTCGGGTCCAATGGTCAAATTTTTTCTAGTCGTTACAGATCCGTTGGAAGCTCCATTATAAATATCAAGAAGGGATTTTTGGAGAAGCCTAATGCTCTACCATTTCCTATCTTCCTCAAGCACTCTCAAGCTCTCAAACACTCAATCAAAGCAATCCAAGGCCCAAGGAGCTTCAAAGATCTATCCATTGGAGCCCAAGGCAAATGAGAAGACATTCTCTCCATTTGTGGTAACTTGTACTATTTCTTTTGCCTTGTATATTGTTCTTGTATTGATATCCATTTTAGTCCAAGTGTGTTGGACATAGGATTGATTTATTTGTATTGGATTGTGGTGTGGCATCCTAGAGCCTATTGTAATCTAGGTGTTATTATTGTATTAGTTTCCGGGGTGAGATAAGGGGAAAACCTCGGGGTGTACAAGTTTACTAGGTGATCTTGTGAGGAAATATAGTGTTGTGATTTTAATGAAACCTCAAGTGTCGGGTTAACCTTGAGAGAGTGGAGTACGTGTTGAAGACACTGAACCACTATATATCTTGTGTTTATATTGTGGTTGTTTGTGTATTTATATTGTTATCATTTCCAAACAACATATACATTTACAACAAGGGTATTTTGTGTATAAAAAAATCTCAAGAGTTTTAAAAGGGAAGACTTCGGTCAATAAGTTTTTAATCACTTAATTCACCCCCCTCTTGAGTGGCAATTGTATGTGTCAAGGGACCAACATCCATAACAGAGTCAAGGAGAAGGCTCGGCACATTATGTCATCGTCCCATCTGTGCAATATCATCAACGACTCATAGTTTTGAATGTGATCATAGGGATCAACCTTGCCGGAATAGGGGGTGATTTGGGGTATCTTAAATTTTCTGGGCAATGGCTTCTCCAGTATATCTGTAGTAAATGGGCATTTTCTATTTTATTGCTCCTCCATGGCTAGAATCAATTTCTTTTGTTCAAGTACTTCTACAACTACCATTTTCATGTCATCTCGTATACTTGTTGCTATTTGGTTATCATGTCTTGTTGGCATGCTAGCCCCAATTTCATGGTATCTCTGTCTTTGGGGGCTTCTAACCCTGTTTCCCATTCGTGGGTTCTCATTCTTCAGGGCATGGTGCGAGGATTATTTCTCGGTGGTGGTGATCTAGGCCTATCCTCCCAACGAGCAGTGGATCGGGAATGAGAATCGGGAGTGGCCTCTTGATAGGAATCAGCTCCCATCTCAGGCTGACGCTCATGCGGTGGCATAAACTTTTTCAAGGTATCAGGCAATGCCCCTCAAGGAATCAAACCTTGGAGTATACCAACCATGTCTCGAAGTGCCTGCATGCCCTCAACGCGTTGTTGTCTCAATGTTTCGTACTCTTCCTACTGAACCATGCACGGTGGCTGTCGTGAAGTCCCAGCTTAATCGATGGGAGGTGGCCCCGAATCGGTGTTAAGTGGAAGTGGGGCTGGCTGGTTACCCACTTGTCAGTTCGAGGAAACGAAGAGATCTCCTCCTTGGGGCTGAGAATTATGAGGAGGCAGAGGTGCTCCCTGTGGGTGAGAATCTAGAATAATGGGGAGCGCTTGTTGTTACTAAGAGTTTCATGGTGGTAGGCGTGTTTCTACACCTTGAGAGATGGTTCGTTGGTGTCCACAAGTGTTTGTCATTCTTAGGTTGACTTTTTGTCTTGCGTTTCCCACAGACAGCACCAATTGTTATTGCTAAAATATAACAATCTATTTTTTTTTTCTTTGTGGGAGAATACAATTTGTGCATGGTTGATTGCGGTCTCAGGCCTAGTGAGCGTTTTGAGAGTTTTGTCACCAACACGCACTGAGAGTCTCATCGCCAATGCATTAGGAGTTTCATCACCGTATGCTGAGAGTCTAATGAATGAGGGAATCCGTTCAATGGTAAAGTTTGATGATCAGATGGGTCTGGTGATCAAGTGGATCTAATGACCTAGTGGGTCTGGTGATCTGGTGAGTCTGGGATCTGGTAGGTCTAATGATCTGGTGGGTCTAGTGATCTGGTAGGTCTGATGATCTGGTGGCCCAAGATAACCGAGTGGCCCTAGATAACCGAATGCCCCAAGATAACCGAGTGACCCTTGATGAACGAGTGGCCCTTGATAACTGAGTGGCCCTAGATAACTGAGTACCCCAAGATAATCGAGTGCCCCAAGATAATCGAGTGGCCTTGAAAAACGAGTGGCCCTAGATAACCGAGTGGCCTTGATGAACGAGTGGCCCTCGATAACCGAATGCCCCAAGAACCGAGTACCCCAGGATAACCGAGTGGCCTGAAAAATGAGAGCGCTGTTAGGGCGTGGGTGGGGATCCCCACGCAAACCCTCTGATGCCTAAGACAGTTCTCGACAGAAAAAGTGTGAAATTGTGTTGAAGGGCCTAAGAGTGCATACCTTATGTCGGTGGCAGGATAAAGGAGGGAAATAGGAGATGTACGACAATCGCAGCGAGAATTTTGCGGCCCATTCCAGAGTGATATGCCCTGTAAACATGGAGAATCACAAGACCTAAAGGTCCAACGGGTTGTAGGAGATCAAGGAAGTAAGCCGAAGGAGCAAGAGGTCGAGCCGAGACCAAGTGGGGAGGGCCCACTCAGTTATGCCGAGTGGGTACGACACTGTCTTAGTTTTTCAGCCATAACTTTCTCATACGAGATCCGATTGAGCTGATTCAAAGTCCTATGGAAAGATAAGATAATTATCTACAACTTTCATGTTTTGAGTTTTGATATATTTGGGCTTAACAAGGGCTAAATCGTGTATGAAGTTGATGCACCTACACTATGAAGGCTCAGAGTCAAGTATTGAAGGAAGATGGACTCGAACCAAGTGAAAAGGGTGAAAGAAGGCATAACCGAGTGGCCCCCCACTCGGCTGGGAAAAAGAATACATGACCGAGTGGCCCCCACTTGGTCATGACCGAGTGGCCACTCTCTATTTATGACCCACTCGGTTATGCCGAGTGGGTATGACACTGCTTTAGTTTTTCGGCCATAACTTTCTCATGAAAGCTCTGATTGACCTGATTCAAAGTTCTATGAAAATATAAGAGAATTATCTACAACTTTTATGCATTTAGTTTTGAGATATTCAAGTTCAATCATCATGAAAATTGGGCATGAAGTTGAGGTATGGGAACCACTCAAAATGGGCCGCGAGATTCTCGCACATCTTCTCTCTCTCCTCCGCTATAAATACGAGATCAAGCCTTCATCACAAGGTACGCTATTTTGAGCAATTGAAGTACAATCTTCTCATTTTCTCTCGAGAGCTAATTTAAGCATCGGAGGGTTTGCGCGGGGACCCCCACCCGGGCCCTAACGGTGCTCTCGTTTTGTAGGCCTCTTGTCACCATCAAGGTCTCTCGTCATTCCGAGGCCTCTCGTCATCTTGAGGCCTCCCATCATCCCGAGGCCTCTCGTCATCTTGAGGCCTCCCGTCATCCAGAGACCTCTCGTCACTCCGAGGCCTCTCGTCACCAGCAAGGCCTCTCATCACTCCGAGGCCTCTCGTCACTAGCAAGGCCTCTCGTCACCATCAAGGCCTCTCGTCATCCCGAGGGCTCTCATCATCTTGAGGCCTCCCGTCATCCCAAGGCCTCTCGTCATCTTGAGGCCTCCCGTCATCTCGAGACCTCTCGTTACTCCGAGGCCTCTCGTCACCAGCAAGGCCTCTCGTCTCCATCAAGGCCTCTCATCACCAACAAGGCCACCCGTCATCCTGAGGCCTCTCGTCATCCCGAGGCCTCCCGTCATCCCGAGGCCTCTCGTCATCTTGAGGCTTCCCGTCACCAGCAAGGCCTCTCGTCACCAGCAAGGCCTCTCGTCACCATCATGGCCTCTCGTCATCTCGAGGCCTCTCGTCATCTCGAGGCCTCTCGTCATCTTGAGGCCTCCCGTCATCCTGAGGCCTCTCGTCATCTTGAGGCCTCCCGTCATTCCCGAGACCTCTCGTCACCAGCAAGGCCTCTCGTCACTCTGAGGCCTCTCGTCACCAGCAAGGCCTCTCGTCACCATCAAGGCCTCTCGTTATCCCGAGGCCTCTCGTCATCTTGAGCCCTCCTGTCATCCCGATGTTGGAAATGTATGCCCTAAAGACACGTTTTGTTTAATTTATGGTAATGATGTTTCTTTTAGTCAGTTTATGGCACATATATTTGCATTTAACTGTTGGAAAAGTGTCCATGCTATTAAGTAAGTGATTGATGTGATGGGTCGTTCTTCACAGTTAGGCATGAATCATGGGTACTTAATAAGCAAGAAAATATTACTCTTGATCGTTTGATAGAACTGGACATTCTATCATGATAAGATCATTGTGCAATAGATCCTAATGGAGGATGGCTTGCCTTAGCCAGTAAACAGTCCGTTTACTCTAATTTTACAAGCGCATTTGGAATGCGTAGAGTGGACCTATGATAGAAGCTAATGACAAAGTACTAATTATCATGGAGCTAGTCTATCACTGCTACTACGTGGACGAGTACTCTAATACTTGAGTGTTAGTTGGTGGTCTAGTGAACCTAGAGCTATATTCTTAGATTCACTATAGGTGAGGTCTATCAAAGATCAATAACCTTGTGAGTTGGGAGTATGGTTTCTAATTAGCTAAGACAGACTAATACAAGATAGTTTCTATGATTCACCCCCTTGTGATTGTCCAAGAATAATCAAATAATCCAGGGCCCTGGGAACGTGACTTAAGAGTGTGTGCTTCTAGGTAGCTCCCAGTGATAAGCAAGTACATTCGAGTAGTCACGGATTATTGGACTAGTGATCTAAGGATGGTAGAAATCATTTAGAGAGGTGTTAGTACATTATTTCTTTCTAAATGATGGGTGTTACGCTGAGGGGTATTTTCATCATTACACTAGTAGGTCAAAGACATTGCATATGCAAAATTATTCGTGGGGTCAGTGTTACCATATGGTGATAGTTGGAACACTTAGAATGACAAAATATAGCTACTGGGTAGTAGGGGTATTTTGGTCATTTTAGTAGCCATGAATAATTTATCTTTTGGTCCCCGGGGTAGCTCGATATAACTCATGTATTATTTAATACATTTGGCTTGTTGGGTGAATTACATTGAGAGAGAATTGTTTTATTCAGAATTGTCCATAATTAATTGGGCCAGAATAAAATAATAGTTCATTGGTTTTTTAATTAATTAATTGGGCTAACCCAATTAGAAAATTAATTAAATGAACTTGGCTCACTAGGGTTTGGCCCACTAGGGTTTTAACCCTAGGGTTCTCCCTCTATATATTCTCTCCTTGGTTGTTTTTCACCTAAGGGTTTTTTTTTTTTTTTTTTTTTACTCTTCTTCACCAAAAGAGAGGCCACGAGTTTTTGAGTCATACCTTGGAAGATCAAGAGAACATTCAAGTTCTGATGCAAAGGAGCCGAAGGATTGCAGGACAGCCGTCATCTCCACCACGCGAAGAAGCTCCTGCCCCTCCTCCTCCTGTCGCTTCATTCCGTCCGGTGATCCGAAGGAAAAGTAATTTTCCTAGATTCTAATCAATACAAGGAAAGTTTTTTTTAAAAAAAAAAAAAACGCTTCTGTTGCATGCTATGTATCCTCGTAATGGTCCTTCACCCGAGGCCTCTCGTCATCTTGAGGCCTCCCGTCATCCCGAGACCTCTCGTCACTCCAAGACCTCTCGTCACTCCAAGGCCTCTTGTCATCCCGAGGCCTCTCGTGATCCCGAGGCCTCTTGTCATCTTGAGGCGTCCCGTCATCCCGAGGCCTCTCGTCATCCCGAGGTCTTTCGTCATCCTCAAGGCCACCAGATCACTTTGGGGCCACTAGATCATCAGCCTGTCAGACCATCAGCACTGTCGAATTATCAGACTTGAAACTCTGACAGATCCAATCGCTTGTCAAGATTCTCATCAGTGAAGACACGACTCCCGAGACTTTTGCGTCTGTCCACAATAAAAAAAAATGGATTGTTGTATTTTGGCAACAACACAGAGATTCTGTGACCCATCTGAAAGTCTCAGGCCCATCCTTAGGAGCACAAGTGTACCCACTCGGTCATAATCAAGTGGGTCATGAAAGGGGTTGGACCCTACCCACTCGTTCATAACCGAGTGGGTCTTCTTGGCATTAAGCATCTTCTTTTGCCCTTTTAGTGCAAGTATATCCACTTCAAACTCTATTTTCACATTGATGAAGCCTGAATATCGCTAAAATCAAAACATGAAATTGTAGATAATTCTCTTATCTTTCCATAGGAATTTGAATTACCTCAATCAGAGCTCGGATGAGAGACTTATGCCTGAAAAGCCAAAGTAGTGTCATTCCCACTCTGTTATAACCGAGTGGGCCCTTTCTACTTGATCCCAACTGATTTCAGCCTTGATGCGGCTAGTATCTCTCAAAACGCAAAAGATGAAAATTGCAGAAAATTATCTTTGCTTTCTATAGGATTTTAAATCACCTCAATTGGAGCCCGGACGAGAGAGTTATGCCCAAAAAACTGAAGTAGTGTCACACCCACTCGATCATGACTGAGTGGGTCCTCCCTGCTTGGTCTTAGCACGACCTCTTGCTACTTCGTCTTGTTTCCTTAATCTTTTACAACCTATAGGCCCTTTGGGATTCATGTCCATGTCTCATGAATCTTTTAGGTCTTGTGACTCTCCAAGTTTGTAGGGCATATCAACAACAAAAAGGAAAATCATAATGTAACATGTCACTGATCACCAAATCAACAGAAAGGCAACAATCACCATATCAACATAACATGACATTCCTCCTAAATTAACATAACATTCTCCAAACGAAAACGGAAAGGAAATAATCATTTGTCATGTGTAAGTTTGGCAACAAAATCCCAATAGAAATTAACAAATCAAACTAGGCCAACAATAATCACTGATTGTGTCTAATTTTTGCAACAAAATCCCAATAGAAATCAACCAGAAATGCAGCCTCACCAGAGATACTCACCTACAGCCAAAGTGAGACCAACAAAAGCACCCCCCGGAGAGACCCAACGATGGCCACCTAGAGAGCAAGATCGACGACTAGATTTTATTCAATGGGAAGATCGATAGTGATCGCTAACTGATCCAGAAAAGAGGCAATCAACAACACTGAATGTTGGGTATCCAAAGATCATTCACAAATGACAGAAGAGATATAATTGAGAGAAAATCAATCTATTTCACTAGAATAGAAATATAGAAAAATATAGAAAACTCTTTGTTACAAAAAACTCTCATAAACTCTCTCACTCTCTGGATCCTCTCAAGCTGGGAGATCCTCTTGAACTGGGATATAAATTACAAGAAATGGAGAGTGTTATTTATAGAAGTGGTAAGGCAAGTAAGTCAATCAAGTTAGGCATCTTGCTTAACTTCTGCCTAACATGTCAAACAATGTGGCTGCCAAACATGTCAAATAATGTGGTTGCTAAACTTGTCAAACAATGCCTAACATGCCAAACAACATGTGGCTTTACTTCTTCAATATTCCCCCTCTAGCCACATCTGAATCAATTATTATTTGATAAGCATCCCAGCTATGTCTCTACATAGCTCTAGTTTTTCTCGAGTAATAATCTTTGTTAACATATTAGCTGGATTCTCCTTCGTATGGATATTTACTAATCTGAACAGTTGTAGCAAAGAAATGTTTTTGGCATACCTTTTAAGTAACTGAGAATCCATTTGACTACCTCTCAATGTTCCTTTCCAAGGTCAGAGAGAAAACAACTCACTTTATCCACTGCATGAGCAATATCTGGTCTGGTACATACCATTGCATACATCAAGCTTCCCACTGCTGAAGAATATGGTATTAATGACATCTCCTCTATCTCTTTCTTGGATAAAGGGCACAAACTCTTGCTCAACTTATAGTGATTGGCTAATGGAATGCTTACTGGTTTGATGTTGTGCTTATTGAACTTCTTAATCACTTGTCCAATATACTTCTCCTGAGATAGCCATAATTTTATATTCTTTCTGTCTCGAACTATATGCATTCCGAAAATGTGTTGAGCTGGTCCCAAGTCCTTCATGTCAAAGGACTTGGAGAGTTCCTTCTTTAGTTGTTTGATTTTCGTTGCATCTTGTCCCACAATTAATATATCGTCTACATATAATAGAAGAGCAATGAAGTTCCCATCAGGAAATCTCTGAATACACACATTGATCTGTGGAAATTTTCTTGTAACCTTGACTTACCATGCACGAGTCAAACTTCTTGTACCACTGCCTTGGTGCTTGCTTCAGACCATACAAGCTCTTCTTTAGCATGCAAACGAGATTCCTATCTGATACCTCAAAACATTCTGGCTATTGCATGTAGATTTCTTCATTCAAGTCTCCATGAAGAAATATTGTCTTGACATCCATCTGTTTAAGCTCTAGGTTCAACCTGGCTACCAAGTCAAGAATGACTCTTATTGAAGTTGTTGTTTCATGGATACAACAATAAATTTGTTGAATAGAAACGTCGTCTTCAAGTCACCTGAGCCTGCAAAAATAAGAAAATAGTCAGAAGGTGTAGGGAGGTCCCCGCACAAACACTCTGATGCTTAAGTTAGACATTGAATGTGATGAAAGAGACTACATGAAAATAATATCAAAGACCTCTCCCCCATTTCAGGAATGAATGACTTCTTATTTATAGAGAAATATGGAATGATTCAAAATATAACAGAATAATGATTCTTGTAGATAATGCCCATCTTAATGGATGACGTTTATCTTGCCTTTTTTAGAGATAGAATTTAAAATGGCACCGCTATGTGTAACCTGTCATTGGAGTAGATGTATAATCAGAGGTGCTATAACACTATTCAAGGTTATAAATTGATAATTTAGCACCCCAAAATAGTAAGTCCCTTTCGAAATGCTCTAACTCAATTATGATAATTTGTATAATTAATTTAAAAGTGTATAGTTTAGTATTATAATTAAAATAATAAAAAATTTGAATAATCATAAAAAAAACATAAAAATATAAAAACAAAAATTACCCGTCATTAAGTTACAAGCAGAATTGGATTGGGATAAATACAGTAGCTATGTTTGCTAAATATTAAACACTTTGAATGAAACTTAAGTCACAAAATTTGTATAAACATCAAGGTAATACAACAAGATTATATATAAAACGGCTACAATTCCAAAGTGTAAGCAAATTCTAATTTTTTATCTTTTACGAACAAAGACACAAAAGTAGCTCTTAGGACACAGGTCAACTGATTGATCCACGATAAGTTAAGATTTACAATAATAGGTCGTGAGTTCAATTCTTTAGCTTGTACAGTAAGGTTAAGTTTCCACTTATAATGTATTTTTTCTATCAAAATTGAAGGCACAAGTAACGAGAGACCGCATAAAGACAATAATACCAACACACAAAAAAAGTACATATTATTTTAAGATCATGATTGTTCTTGGGATTTTAGAACACTCGATGGGACATAGGGGAATGTATATGTATGTATGAGCTGACATCTGCAATTGCGTCCCAATGAAAGAGTTAAACAGGAAATTTGATACTTCCTATGACTACTGGCCGTTAAAGATAATTATGGGGATTTTACACTTTTTGTTAATTAGTTTAACAAATATTCCTTATAAATGAAAACAAACAAATAAAATCCGATGTGGTGGATGACAGGAACCACAAGAATATTGTCACGAAACCTTGAACATGCAAGGCACGTCCAAGTTCAACGAACCCAAATCAACCCCTATATATGTATATATTACCTATATATGTATATATTAGCCGTCCCCAGTCCCCACTGCCTTTAGTAATTAAGCTTCATAATTTCATCCAACAAATTAATCTGCCAATCATATACATTGGGCGGTTTAATTACAAGCTTAATTAGGATTAATCCGCAGCAGTCATGGGAGAGGTGGATCCGACTTTCATCCAACCAGCCGAACACAGGCCCAACTATCCTTCACTGAAGCCCAAGGCATCCCACTCATCGACCTCAACAACAGCAGTTACGCCACCACGGAAGATCTGGTGGCGGAGATTGTGGCCGCTTGCAAGAACTGGGGGTTTTTCCATGTGATCAACCATGGGGTGCCACCGGAGACGCGCTGGAAGCTGGAGATGGCAGGGAGGAGGTTCTTCGCACAGCCGCCGGAGGAGAAGAGGAAGGTGAAGAGAGATGAGGCGAATCCGCAGGGTTACTATGACACTGAGCTCACCAAGAATGTCCGTGACTGGAAGGAGGTGCTTGATCTCACTGTCAAGAACCCTACTATTCTTCCCGCTTCGCTTGATCCCGCCGACGGAGAGCTCCGCCAGCTGGTTAACAGATGGCCGGAGAATCTTCCCGAGTTGAGGTAACATTCAAATTGTCTTGGAAATAAATTAATTTAAAACATATTAGGGATAACAGGAACTTCCATTGATGACTAACAAGAACAGCCATTGATAACCAGGGAGGCGTTTGAAGAATATGCTGGCGAAATGGAGAAACTGTCCCACAAGCTACTCCGACTCATCTCCCTGAGCCTGGGCTTGCAGGAGAATCGCCTGAGCGGCTTCTTCAACGACCACACAAGCTACATCCGGCTGAACCACTACCCGCCTTGCCCAATCCTCCACCTGGCGTTGGGCGTCGGCCGTCACAAGGACGGCGGCGCCTTGACCGTCCTCTCCCAAGACGAAGTCGGAGGGCTGGAAGTGAAGCGCAAGGCCGACGGCAAATGGGTCTGAGTCCGGCCGACTCCCAAGGCTTTCATCATCAACGTGGGCGACATCATTCAGGTGTGGAGCAACGAGTACGAGAGTGTGGAGCATAGAGTGATGGTGAATTCAGAAAAGGAGAGGTTTTCCATTCCGTTCTTCTTCAATCCAGACCAGAGTGTGATGGTGGAACCATTGAAGGAGCTCGTGACGAAGCAAAGCCCTGCGAAGTACAGGCCCTACAACTGGGGTAAGTTCCTTGCTAATAGGAAGCTCAGTAACTTCAAGAACCTTGGCGTCGACAACGTCCAAATCCATCATTTCAGGATCCAGGAGTCATCTTCTTGAACCATGAAATTCAACCGTTACAAAAGAATATGTGTGTGTGTGAATAATGCTTTGTTATGGAAGCAGAACCATTGCAGATCCTGTTATGCCAATAGGGTAAGTATAAAAAAGTGTTATTAATATATTAATAAAATGAGTTATGATTGATGATGGTGAATAGGAAATAAATCAAATTATGAATATATGACTCATAGTCTTAGTGCTTTGCACAATGCAATGCTGACTAATTAAAGATATGGCAGAACAAAAAGAGAGTAATGAAACCAAATAAAAAAAACCACTAAGTTCAGATTTTTTTTTTTTTTTAAGAAAAAAACACATTGGAATCGAAGCAAAAAATCAACAGATAATTAAAGATCATACACGTAATTGGTTATGGTTATCCGAAAATAAGGAAAAAGAACATTCATGTTGCAATTCTCTTCATACATCAATTATTACTAGGGGAGGCACCATCCCAAAAGGCTAAGCCTAACCCAATTGAATTGAACATTATGGAGGACTTTAGCCCACTTGGGCTCGGCCTTAAAAAGGGCCCGGACCAGCCCATGAGACTCTGGCTCAGGGCACGAAAGAGCAATAGAAGGAGCGGGCAAAGGAGAAAGAGAGGTCGATTCAGAGCAGAGCTGAGGCGTCGATCGGAGGCAACCACACACACGCACGCATTAGGTGACCCCTCTCCTTCCGTTTTTTCTTTTATTTTTATTCCCTTCCGTTCTTCCTCCTCTTTGCGTTTCAGCAATGGTTATGGCCGAACATGGCAACCACCGGCGCCATCCTCCTCCTCCTTTCTTTTCTTTTCTTTTCCCATCCCTCTCTTCCCTGCTTTCCCTTTTCCCGAAAAGTAGGTGAGTGTTTTTGTGTCGCTATACATATGGTCTCTACTCTACAAAATGATTCCCTTGTATTTATGATCATTGTGCTCTGTTTTCTACACTGTGATGCTTAATTGAATACAGGTTTCATTTTATTAAATGCTGATAGATAGGCATCATTTTACCAGAAGTTGATAGATGAGCATTGGGAAGTGTTTTAAACCGAGGCTGAGAATTGTATATTTTACACATTGGTATAAGCATAGAAGGCAATGAAACATAGTAGATGATGAAGAGGGGAGGGGATATGCATATGCCTTGATTATGTGATGATATGAAGTATATGAATCTAGAAATCTGTATCGCTCTTAGTTTATGAATAGTTAAAAGAGGTGAGAGAGACCCACAACTAGTACATACTGCGATCTCATTTTTTATAATATGAGATCGCAGTATGTACTATGTATGAACCTAATTATATATATATAGACAATGGTAATGGCATAATGCTAATTATGTTTCAATAAATATATCTTATGCTTAGCTTCAAATACTAATCATCATGGTTGATGGACTTGAAGTCGTGTGGACTATTTCTTTAACTGATATACGCCCATTAACTAAAATTAGGCCTAATCAATTTGGTCTACACTCACAAAAACTGATTTTCAATTTTTTTTATATATAAAAAATTATAAAAAAATAATCAAACTAAATGGGACGTTTAATAGTTTTTGAATTGATTGCCTTATGAGTCAACATTAAGATATTTTAGCTCATTTTATTACGTAAATAAAGGCACAACTCAGAGTCAATTAAGATACAATTACTGTAACGACCCGTTAGAGAGCCCAATATTTATTCAGAATTATTTAATTAATTATTAAAGTATTTAATTAAGAGATTTTGTCAATTAATTATTTAATGTGGCAATTTGGAGATTTTGAAGGAAAAGAATAGCATTTATTTCTTTTTAATGTTGGAGTTAAGGGAATTTGCCAAGGTGGCAATTTAGATTTCTAATGGAGAGAATAGTATTTAAATAGCATTTAAAGAGTATTTAATTCTAGTTATTTATTGTGAAAATTAAATGCTAAGACATGAAGGTCATTCTAGAGTTTTATTATTATTTGAGAGTTTTAATAATATTTTTTTTATTATTATTAATCAAGTGAGATTATGTATTTAAAGGAGAATGAGAATCCATGTATGAGATGGTTTTGGTTTAAAGTCTCCTAGTTATATTAGGAGAAGGAATCCATATTATAAAGGGAGTGGGATCTAGGGTTTTTATATCTCTATATATAGAGCCCATTAGCTTAGTTTTTCTTCATGCCATGTGAAGAACCAAGAGGCCAAGAGATAGCAAAGGCTTGCTAGAGTCTTCAGGATCGCTCCAAGGTTCGATTAGAGAGTTCTATCAGGCAAGTATTCTTCCTGTAATCCCTTCCATTACAGGTTCATATCAGTTTTGATTTCAGATTATTCTAGTTCTTTGTTATAGTTTTTCAGATTTATATTAGTAAGCAGACACTTATATATATGCGTATAACAGTGAAGTTATGAGCAAGTTCTATTAAACCTCATCCATTTTAGATTGCAAGTTCCATTAATCCTCATCCATTTTGGATTGACAGTTCCATTAATCCTCATCCATTTTGGATTGACAGTTCCATTAATCCTCATCCATTTTGGATTGCAAGTTCCATTAATCCTCATCCATTTTGGATTGTCAGTTTCATTAATCCTCATCCATTTTGGATTGACAGTTATATTAATCCTCATTCATTTTGGATTGCAAGTTCCATTAATCCTTATCCATTTTGGATTGTAAGTTTCATTAATCCTCATCCATTTGGATTGCAAGTTCTATTAATCCTTATCCATTTTGGATTGCAAGTCCCATTAATCCTTCTCTATTTTAGATTACAAGTTCGATTAATCCGTATCCATTTTGGATTGCAAGTCCCATTAATCCTTCTCTATTTTGGATTACAAGTTCGATTAATCCGTATCCATTTTGGATTGCAAGTTCTATTACTTTATGTTCTAATATCTGGATACTTTGTATCGTATCCGGATGTATCTAAAGTTCTTCGAGTATGATATTCGGATGGTTTGTTTATACATCCGGAGATGTCAAGATAATATCCAGATATCTCACCTGATATCCGGATGCCTCCCTCAAAAGTTGAATTTTTCATTCGAATAGTCCCCCGTTATATCCAAATGCATCAGTGAGATATCTGGATGACCAGAATCATATCCAGATATCCTAGTTCATATCCAAATACATCCCAGCATATTCGAATAGCTTCTGCTTTGAATATCAATGTATCCGGATGAGCCTTCTTCATATCCGGATGTCTTTCATCATATTCGGATATCTTTCCTGATATCCGGATGACTTTTACAGAAATCCAATTTAGCTTCCAGTGAGTCCTAATTCAAGTTTAATTCAATTAATGTATTCAATACCTTCTAACATTGAATTCATAAGCCAGAACATGACAAGTTAATCATACCCATACCCTAAATCATAGTTCATTGAATCTTTGTATTCTAATATATAGATGAAGATCATATCATGTTTAGCATTATTATAACATGATCAACATTATTTTGTGAGATTATGTGCATACATTTTGGTATGAGCATTGAGCATGACTTTATATGGAGCACTACATATCATGTGCTAGCATTTATGTGAGCATTGCATTGCATTATGTGCGTCAGGCGGCTTGTCCGCGAGGATCCCATCAGTTTCAGTTTCAACTCAGTTTATGAGTTGCCCACCTGGGGGCTAGGGGCATATTGCCCACAGTATGTGCTTACAGTTTTTTCTGTTTACAGGATTCAGATCAGTCAGGTATGTTTTATCAAATTATGTGAGCTTATGAGCCAAAGTTGCATACCTGCATTTAGTTTACAGTTTATGTGCATTACACTTTTATGAATGCAATCAGATAGTGATTATTCAGTACAAGTTCAGTGAGTTATTTATCAGTATCGGTATTCTTCGATTCAGCTTCAGTTATTCTTTCCAGCTTATTACTTACTGAGCTTTGTAGCTCACCTTGTACTCTTCACCCCTTCCAGGTTCTAGCAGGAGAGTACCAGATGTAGGGCCTAGCAGTAGTGGTCTATAGTGTATGTACGTGGAGCCGCTCAAGATAAAAGATGTCTGGGAGTCTATTGAGTTTTATAGTGTTTTCTCAGTTTAGATCTATTTTATATTTCAATTGAGGGATTGTCCTTTAGATAGAGTTTGTGCTTTTCAGTCTGTATTGACTCAGAGTTTTTATTTTAGTTGATTGAGATATTTATTTATGGTATCAGATTTCAGTTTATCAGTCAGTTTTATATTTTATTTTCCGTAGCACCTCTTCTCGGGCAGTTTTAGGAGAGGGGGTGTTACAATTACAGTATTAGTTAAAAATTAAAATAATTTTAAAAATTATAAAATTTAAGTTAAATTAAAAATTAACAAAAAATTCAAAAATCTATCCGTCAATGACCAGCGATGGCCATCTCAATTATGTCCATACGGGCTCCTGACTAGCACTAGTAGTAGGGCTATATGTTGACCCGTCAATGACTAGCGATGGTCATCTCAATTATGGCCATACCTGCTCCTAATTAGCACTAGTAGCAGGGCTTCATGTTGAATATATATATCACTTAATTTTAGCTCTCAAACCACTAATTTCTGCACAGAAGCAAAAGAATTCGGTAAGATGGATAAGAAGCTTGACATGGGGCTAGTTAATCATCTTATCATCATCGTGTTCCTCGCCCATATTGTAGAACCAGCTGCATCGAGCAAGCACTTTGTGCTCATCCACGTCGGTTCCCATGGCGCCTGGTGTTGGTTTAAGATCATACCGTGGTTGCGATCAGCCTTCGGCCACATGGTCACCCCTTTGGATCTCGCAGCTTTTAGGATCAATCCGAGGCAGATGGATGACATCCAGGAAGGAGTCAAGGCAGCAACAACAGCAGCAGTTGGGGCTAACAGGCTTGCGCGGGCGAGCAGGTGCGGCCACCTGTGGCATGCGCAGCTCGGGGGCACCAGCAGGCCCCGCCACCTAATTTTTTTAAAATTTTTCAAAAAAATTGGCAATTTTTAGGGCATTTCTTGATTGAGTTTGGGTCTCGGAGGAAATTTTCTAAATAAATGATTTTTTTTGGCATTTTGGATATAAATGCCAAATTTTTGGGAAAATGAAAATTTTGAGTTTTTTTTCTTGAAATTTGGAAAATTAATGGGATATTTGGAATTTTAAATTATATGAAGTCTGGTGAAATTCTTGGAGAGAAGAGGAATTAAAATAATAAAAATGATGATTGGACAAACTTAATGAAAATTAATTAGCCAAGTGTGGTATGGTTAAAACCCAAATCTACTAGTTGATCCTGAGATTGAGGGAAGAGAATGACGAAACCTAGTTCCCACCTAGAGCGTTTCATGTCGAAATATAGTCCGTCCTTCACAAATGGCCAGGCATGTGAGCAATTTAGGTGATTATTCACGAGTGACACCCATAAATGGGAGCGGGGTGTCACATTCTGAGTCTTCTCTTGAGACGTGAAGGCATGTCTCATCATGAATGGAACAGTAGGCTACCTCTCCATGGATAGTAACTAGTATATCTCCATCCTTGCTTTCGTAACAATTTTCGACAGTTCTTCTTCAAATGATCCTCAATACCATAGTAGTAACACTTATATGTCGGTTTTCTTCCATCTGTGGATTTGCCCCTACTTTTGCTTCTTCCTTTCCCCTTGCCTCAATTACTTCATTGCTATCTCCCTCGATTCTCTATTACAAAGGCATGAGTCTGGTTCATGCTCATGTCCTTTTTTCTAACCTCTTCGTTGAACATGGAATCCTTAACCATGGTCATGATAAGTTTTCCATTTGGGGTCGAATTGCTCAGAGAGACTACTATCGTCTCCCAACTGTTAGGAAGAGAACTGAGTAATAAAAGTGCTTGTGTTTCATCCCCAAGCGACATCTCTACAGATGACAACTGGTTTACAAGGCTCTGGAACTCACTAGTGTGCTTGGCAACTGAAGTTCCATTATTCAGCTTCAGATTAACTAATCGCCTCATTAACAGGGCTTTATTTCGAGCAATCTTAGCCTGGTACATTTCCTCCAACTTCGTCTAGAGGGCATGTGCCTTTGCCTCTTGTGCTACATGGTGGAAGTCACTATGATAAATCCATTGCCAGATCTGACCGATAGTTTTTCTGTTTAATTTCTTCCACTCTACTACTTTGGAATGATCAAGGTTTACACTTTTTAATTCCAGAGGTTTATACAAATCTCTACAACTGAGGAGATCTTCCATTCGAGATTTCCATAATGTGTAGTTGGTGGAAGTGAGCTTTATCATAGCTCCCGATGATGTTATCTCCTCCATTCACAATAACTTATTAAAAAACGAAGTTGAATTTCCCAAAACGGAGTGCATCATTGCGTCTAAAAGAGTCGAAAATGGGATTTTTGACTTCTTTGGGGTCAAATTCTAATTTGTAGAAAAATTCAAGGGCTAAAATGTAATTTATGAAAGTTTAAGGGTTAAAATGTAATTTTAGAAACTTATAAGGGGCTAAAGTGTAATTTCTAAAAATTCAAGGGATAAAATGCAATTTCAAAAAGTTCAGAGGTCAAATTATAATTTCTGAAAGTTCATGGGCTAAAATGAAATTTCAAAAAGTTTAGAGGTCAAAGTATAATATCAAAACACTTCAGGGACTAACCTGCAATTTTGCCAAAGTCGTATTTTGACGTGGCAGCTGACATGGTAAACCAATTGGCGTGGTGGATGACATGGCAGTGATGTGGTCGTCTTCAACCTCCAGACGGTATGTGTGCTAAAATGTAATTTATGAAAGTTTTGGGGTTAAAATGTAATTTTAGAAACTTATAAGGGGCTAAAGTGTAATTTCTAAAAGTTCAAGGGATAAAATGCAATTTCAAAAAGTTCAGAGGTCAAATTATAATTTCTGAAAGTTCAGGGGCTAAAATGAAATTTCAAAAAGTTTAGAGGTCAAAGTATAACATCAAAACACTTTAGGGACTAACTTGGAATTTTGCCAAAGTCGTATTCTGACGTGGCAGCCACGTGGCAGCTGACATGGTAAACCAATTGGCGTGGTGGATGACGTGGCAGTGATGTGGTCGTCTTCAACCTCCACACGGTATGTGTGGCACGTGAAAGCCATGCAAAGCTCATTAGGTGACGCGTGTGGGCGCGTGCGATGTCGTTTTGACCTACTGAAAGCACCAGTGTGCTCGTCTTGGCACAAAGAGTCTATTGGTATGATCAAAATACCAAATGGAGGTTTTTGAAAATTTTGAGTTTGAAGAACATAGGCTCTATTCTTCAATTTTCTTCTCCAGCACTCAAATCTGACACTCTGATACCACTTATTGGGTATCCAAATATCATTCACAAATGACAGAAGAGATATAATTGAGAGAAAATCAATCTATTTCACTGGAATAGAAATATAGAAAAATACACAAAACTCTCTGTTACAAAAAACTCTCAAAAACTCTCACTCTCTGGATCCTCTCAAGCTGGGAGATCCTCTTGAACTGGGATATAAATTACAAGAAATAGAGAGTGTTATTTATAAAAGATGCAAAGCAAGCAAGTCAATCAAGTTAGGCATCTTGCCTAACTTAGGCCTAACACATCAAAGAATGTGGCTACCAAACATGTCAAACAATGTGGCTGCCAAACTTGTCAAATAATGCCTAACATGCCAAACAACATGTGGCTTGACTTCTTCACTGAACGGCCGCGGCGAGAGAGCGAGAGAGAGAGAGAGAGAGAGAGAGAGAGAGAGAGAAGAAAATGATAGATTGTAAGGTCGTCGGTGATGGGGGTGTCTCCTCTAGCAACAATGGGGACCTCTAACACATAAAGTGAGAGTGAGTGAGAGGAAGACGCTAAGAGTGATGGGAAGATTGAGTAAATAGGTGAGAATGTTTGAGGGCAATTTTGATGGTAACTTTGTAAATAAAAGTACTAGAAATTCTATATGCAAACACAAAACTTTTCTTAGTGAAAACATAAACCTTTCTTTTCCCTATTTTGCCCCTCTCTTCTCCACAGCCTCTCTATTTCTCTCTCCCCTCCCCTCCCTTCTTCGTGGGCCGCAGAGGGCGACCATGGCGGAAGGGGCATGACCACAAGGGACAACATTCATAGTTCTAAAAGGTGTTAGGCGCACCAAGGCACAAAGGGTCCTAGAGCCCGAGGCGCACGAGGCGAGGAGCGCCTTTTCGAATCGAGGAACGCCTTTAAAAAAAAATTAAAACTATTGTAAAATTATGAATAATTACCAAATTATCAATAATAACACATACATATCATTCATGATTTATCATCTTTAAATTCTAAACTAAAATCATCATTAAAATTCAAATTTAAAGTCTTAAACTCAAACGAATCATATAAATAAACAAATTATATATATACTAATATATATTATATATATAAATTTTTCTTTGTTTATACATATAAATATAAAATTATAAGCAGATGTAATATATCATATATTATTAGAATAATTATATATACTATGTATAATATTGTACATAATTATAAACAAATTTAATATATCATATATTATTAGAATTATTATATATATACTCTATATATAATATATTTATGTAAAGAGAGCAGGGGGCAGAGGGCAGAGGAGAAGGGAGAGAGCGGAGGGCAAAGGACGATGCTGACCGACAATGAGAGAGACGACTCAACGAGAGGGAGCAGAGGGCGGCTGAACATCAGCGACAACGAGAGAGAAGACTAGGTTCTTTGGAAGAGGCAACATTAAAGGCCAGGAGAGCACTAGTGGTGGCAATGTCAGTGGCGGAGACAAAGAGGCGATCGACGGCAGCAACGAAAGAGAGCCATGGGGGACCGACTTCAATGAGAGAGACCTCTTCTTTCTTCTATGGTATGTTTTCCTCTCTACTAAAATTTTAAAAACCCTCTGGTTTCATGAGGCACGCCTGGGCATGCCTCATGCCCCCGTCGCCTTGGTTGGTGTGAGGCTTCCAACTTTCGCCTTAAGACGCCTCATGCCTAGGCGCACCTTTGATAAATATGGCAGCATTGCAACAGCCACGACCAACCCCCCTATCTAGCAGCAGTAGGGGCTAGTTGAGACCCTGTTACTACTGGGTGGGGGTTCGGCCAGCCCCCACTGTTGCTGTGCAGGGGCTCGACTAGCCCTCGCTTGGGGGCAGCCACCCCCTATGACCAAGCAAAGGAGAGAGAGAGAGAAAGAGAGAGAGAGAGAGATGGGGGAGATAGGGAGAGAAGGGACTCCCAGAGCCCCCACCTATTAGCTGGAACCTTGTGGGTGTGTGTGTGTATATATGTATATAGGTTTGTGTTTGTGTGTCAGTATGTATGTGTGTGTGTATGTATATGTATATGTATATGTGTGTGAAACGGTCATGGTGGCCGAGTGTGTGATTGTGTGTGAAACGGCCATGGTGATAGAGAGAGAGGGGGGTAGATTGTCACTATAGATAATCCAGGGTTTACCAACAATCGAGAACGAGCATGAGAGACAGAGAGACAGGGGGAGAATGGGCAAATATTAGCAGACTATGTTTGAACTTTGAACGGTAATTTTATACTTTATGCTTAGGGTAGAATTGTGAAATTACCACAAATTGTCAACAAAGTTAGAGGAACAAAACAATGCTAAAGGGACAATTTATTGGGCAACTTGGTTGAAATCTAATTTATCACGAGAAATTGGGTTGTTTGAAATTTGAATGCCCACCCATTCTGCTTTCCCCCCACTCCTCTCTCTCTCTCTCACATACATGTCCATTAGTCCCCTCCTCACCGTCGAGCCCCTTCCCTTCTTTCTCTCTCTGTCTCCCCCCCCCCAAAAAAAAAACAAACAAACAAAACGTTGTCGTTGACCCCCTCCCCTTCTCTCTCTCTCTCTCTCTCCACCTTCCCCGACCTTCGCCGTCGACCCCCCTCTCTCTTTGTGTCTCTGCTATTGACCCACACCTCTGCAAGTCAACACCGAGGAACTCTCATCTCCAAATTGTCTTCTTCATCCGTGTCTGGGTTCAACTTTCAAACATTTGCGAGTTTGTAAATTTTTTTTATTCAAGTTAGGGTTTCAATTGTTTTAGTATATATTTCTGATTATATGTACACCAAGAGTAGTAAAAATGTATTGTTTAGGCTTTCTGTAATATAAGAAAAAGATCAGGGCTAAATTAGGATTAGTATTTTTTTTTTTAAATATTGGGAGCAAAAGTATCATATGCCATGATTGATTTATTCTGAAATAGCTATAAATAAGTACTGTGAAAGAACGTATATTGCGTTGTTGTTTGCTGATTGAATTTATTTCTTTTAATTAGTTTGGAAAAATGATGTTGTTTATCTAACTTACTGAAGTGATTTTTGGTCAACCAATGAAGCGAATATTATATTATTATTTTTTTAAGCGACTATTAAGTTGGTTTGATTTTTGCAAGAGATTTAGACTATTCAGTTTGAGCAAAATGATAGGGGTTAATAATTAAACCAACCGAATGCTCTCCTCTAAGTATGGATAATAGTCGTGGTAATATCTCATTATCCAATTAATAATTGATTATTTTGTAAAAAAAAATTGTTGCAAGCATATAATAAGCAATAGAGATAATCTTGGTTTAACCATCACAGAATGATTGATTTAGATTCTTTTATTGGTAGTTGGGGAATTTGTTACAAAAAATCAAGGAAGGTTGGAGTAACTTCTAGGATGCAGCATTTGCCATCTTGGTTCTTAACAGACCTCAGGGGAGGTAAGGAGTATTCTGCCTCTATCTTCTTGCTGTGAGTATACCATAATACCTATGTTCCAAAGGGCTTCAATGAATGGGATTTTTGTGGACTAGAGCTATAATATCATGATAATTTGGGAGCAGTTAATAATTATGAATTTAGTTGGTAATAGTTGATAATTATTAATTTAAATTGGGAGTGGTTGGTAATTAATAATTATTGTATTTATAGTGGCTATCGATTATTTGTGAATTTAAAGAAAGTATTAAATTATTTGGAGTTTGGGAAAGTGGAAATTAATTATTAAAAATCTTGGGGGGTATTTATGGAAATAAAGAAAGATTAAAATAAAATGATTTGGGTGAATTTTTGAAAATTTGGGGTGTAAGTGGAATAAGTGGGAATAATTAGGGGTGTATGTACTGAATTCAGAAGTTCTGGGGCACTACTGTAATTTTGGAAAGTGGGCCGAGGGTGTGTTTAAAATTAATTGGCGAAGTATATGTATTGAGGGAGCAGTTGGGTCGGATAGTTCGCGCGCGAGGGGGGCATGCGGGCAGTCACAGGTTCGAGGCTGGGCAAAAGCAGGCGCGCGCAAGGAATTTTGGGCTAATTTTAATCAGCCCTTGGCACCCGAGAAGACGTCGTTTTGATTAAGGCGATGGTGCCTTTCAACGGCTGCCTCCGTTGTTACCACGTGGCCTTCTTCCAACCCTTTATTTTTTCCAATTTAAAGGCTAATTTCGGCCTTCTTCAAGCCAACAATTCCAGAGAGCAATTGAGGAAGAAGTAGTGCGCACAATGACGAAGAATGGAGGAATTTGGGGAAAATTGAAGATTAAACTTGGTTTAATCTAAGTTTAATTAGTCAGGTAAGTAGAGAAATGAGTATTAATAACTTCCTACGGTTGGAATTTAATTTTGGGTCCGATTTTGTTAATTTTGGGAGTTTATTCTATTTTGCAACGTGTATTAATTTGGTGGCGTTCGAGCATAAAAATCCTGAAATCTGCTAAATCGAGTCAAGCTCCCTTCTACCCTTGTGAACTCATTTTATTTTATGAACCCCACACATTTCCTTAATTCATTTCGGTTTCGCGTATTAATTATACAAATTGCAGATTTTATTGGTATGAATTAATTTAAATTAAATATGAGACCTACTAGGGTTCTATTTGTTGTGTGCCTATGGGGTATTTTGTACTGCCCCAATTCCTTTCGGAATTATGCTGAAACCAACTTGGGGACTAGGTTGCTAGATGTGCGGGTTTGATTATGGATTTCTTAGATGTGAGTAGGCTAGAGCTATCCAGCAGTGGGGCAAGGATTGGTTGTTTGATGACGTTGGAGTAGACTATTGAACGGCCTAAAAGTAGACCATCGGGTGGACACTCCTAGTCACTGACAGTTGGCCGATGCCGGACACTACTGACTAGCTCTGCCATTATATGATTTACTGGATGATTCGTTATGTTGTATTACCGTTCATGGTTTGATATGCACATGGGTGTGGGATGCATGTTGGGGTATTCATTTATTGAGTATGCTTGGACACGGACATTCTAACATGGTTAGATTGCATCTGGCATCAGCATTTGCATCGTGTGTGGTTTACTATGCGGGCGGAGCATGGCCTGATGCCTGGATGTATGAGCGCCGGTGTATCACGTTGATGCTCACTACACCATTGCATTTTTATGTGCATTGTATGGTTACCGACAGTTCACAAGTCTCAAACGGGAGGACCGTTCCGAGAGAGCCTACGGCTCGACTATTCTATAGTTTGGGTGTCGGGACGAATGACACGAGCATTCAAGTGTCAGGAGCACCGACCCGGAACAGCACACACAGGTTTGTTGGAGGTATATGTTTCCTTTCTGGGCAACGGTAGGTTGGTATGGGACTTTGGTGTCGTGTGTCTTGTGTGGACCCCAAGGATTGATACGTGCTTTTATTTACGCTTTTATACTGTGTTAGGTGTCTTTTGGCTTGTGTGTGATTGGGGGTTGCTGTTCTGGGGAGAGTTTACTGGATATGGTCAGCCTTCAACATTTCTTTCTTTATGCTTTCTGAGTCTCTTGACTCACTTTGCTTTTCATCATTCCAAGTAATGGAAGCGTGGGTCAAGGGCAAGGGAGATAGCATCTAGCTACAAAGTCGGTATGGTGTACAAGCAGTTCCGTCAGTCCCCGTCATTTCCTTGTCAGCCCTAGTTGACTCTGATGTTTGAGTAGGTTCTACTCTATTATTTTTTACTGTGCCAAGTCATTCCTCATGTCTCATGTATGTCGGCACAGAAGTCTGTATGCATTTGTTTATCATATGACCGCTGTGCTAGCGGAGTACCTGTAGTGTATGCATGTGTATAGTTTAGCTTTCGCTGTCTTAATTCTTGTGTATGCATACCAGGGTAGTTTTTGTTTTGTGTTTCATTCTTTCTCCTTCTGTAGGCGCTCCCGTTGGAGTAGTTCGGGTGGTTGGGATATCAGGGTGGGGGTGTTTACATTGTTGGTATCAGGGAGTAGTTTGAGTCAGTTTTGAAGGATGAGTTCCTGTACACCAAGGTTGTCGAGTAGAGTTACGGAGGTCTAGGTGAATCGAATAAGGTCAGCCTGCGTCAAGTTGAGTTTTGTTGATTCGTGTGAGAGACTGTGTCCCAATTGATATTCATACAAGGGTGATAAATGCACGTTAGGATGGGACCATGAGGTGATATGAATGGGATTTATTTAGAACTTGTGCCTACCCTAGGTGTTTGGGTAAGAGGTTGGTTTAGCCATAATATATTTGCTTGATATTCGGTGTTGTATGCAGATTTTGAGTATTCCCAATGGAACCCGGAGGACCAGATCCCGGTGTACCCCTACCCAATCTGGATAACCTCCCAGCATTGGATTGTTTATGGTGTTGGTGGGAACAAGAGTTTGCTTCTGGATGGGGAGGCGGGCAAGATGAAGAGGAATACCTAGTGAGTTATATGTATCGCCTTGACAAGTTGTTTCAAAACACGATCTACGAGACCTTTTGGTGATCATTAGAGACAAGTCATGCTTACCCGTGACCACATGAATGACGTGTGGAGGCAGCTGACTGAAGTAATGATGAATGATATGAGCCTTTTGTTCCCGTTATGATACTTTTGTCGGGGCTGTGAGGCAACAAGCTGCCATTTGGGAGCCCTACCAAGGGCCTGTACAGGACGTGCCCAGGATTGGAGCACTACCTGGCACCCAGTCAATCCAAGCCACCATGAGGAGACCGTCACAACCACTAGAGAGACCTGTTAAACCCAACTCCAGTGTAGCTAGCAATGATAACTTAGCTTACCTAGCAGATGAAGCTACCTCTGTTGCCTGGGGTGATGTGGAGAGTTCTAGTTAGTATGATTATTAAGGGGCTGTAATGTAAATGTATGGTTGTAACTTATGAGTTTTGTAAGGATGAGAATTGTGTGAGAAACATCATATACAATGTTTGAAAGTTGTATGTAATGAGATGTATTTAGTAAACTTATGAGCCTTGGAATCCTTAGGAATTAAGTAGTTATTGCTATTAGCAAAGAGTATCCTAATGACTTGATGTGATGAATAGTATGAACCTGGAAAGTCACAGATTTGGCCTACGATGAACATTTGGTTGCAGACCGTTTTTGCTAAAATCGAGTAGACCGGACACCTGACTTGTGGTGGACTTGTTGGGTCCCTAACCATTGTCTATTGGTGATGCAGATTAGGATTAGGACGTACCTCGTTTAAGGGAAGTGATTAAGGGAACTTTTAAGGCTACATTTAGGGCGCACGTTGTTCATGATAAGGGCATGTATGGCTAGATTCTCTCCAGATTGTGAATGAACGTGGGATACTCTTGACTTTCTTGAAGATTTACCAGGGAGGTTGCCTTAGTAAGGGATTAACCCTGCAATTGAATCGGACAGCCTTGAGGCATAAATGTCCTTCCTCCCTAGCAGATGATTTGTCGGGTTAACTTTGAGGTGTTTTCTAATGATTGCTTGTCGTACTCGTATAGCCGCTATAAGTTTATGGCCATGCCATTTGGGTTGAATGACGCCTTCGCAGTATTTATGGATTGGTCGAGACCGGCGACAGAGATAGAGGTCTGGAGCTCCCTTACTCTCACTAGGCGTTGGTAATGCCCTACAAAAGGATTGCGTCGATTTCATGAGAGATAAGGTCGTGGTAGAATGTGAACTGGAGGTCCATGATTGGATTTTGCCAGGAGTGGCACGGAGAGGTCCCACATGGTGGGGATGTGCTATAGGAGTCCGATGGTAAATGGTAAATACGTAGGTACCGAGATGTGTACATGGGGTATTGAGACGAAAAACTGAAGGTTAGATAATGCGATAGCTTGTGTGTAGTTGACAATTAAACTATCTGTACATATTCGGACAAGAGATACGTAATGTGATGGGGTGTGAAGGAGAATTGAGGTTCTTGCATTCCTTGGAGATTTGGCATCACTACCTAGATAGGGTGTAGGTGTTTAGTTCTCACCGGTGGAGCGGACTACAAGCGACGCCGCGGTTGGCGTGACAAAGGACTAAGGCTGTGAGGTTCTATAATAAATAGGGTAAAGCAAAGGTGGTAGTAGACGTTTTGGGCCGTCGTGGAACATCCCTGATAAAGTGAATTAGAAATAAGAAAACCCCGCTAAGATTGTCGTTGCAGGAGATACCTAGGGGTATGGCTATAACCGAAGTTAGTTATATGTCTAAGTAACTGTTGGGTTACAGAAAAGGGGGTAACCTAGTGTAACATTGAGTACGTCGTAACGCAAACTAGGACCCTATAGATTCTGCTACAAGGATAGTGGTTGCTATGAGTACGCTCGGTACTAATTACGGACCACTCACCATAGGGTCGGTTGTTGACCGATTGAGGGAATGAGACTCTTTTGGGTGCTGGTCAAGTGGTACATCGACGGAAACATGAGATGGCCTGTTATGCCAATAAGAAGAATGCTTAACCCATATCTTTAATTTACTTCTCCCCAAAAGCGAGACCTATGAGATGCCTTGGGGATTAGAACAGTTGCTGATACGGTGAGGTGTTTTCAGTCAAGCGGGCTGCAGAGCAGATAACACCGATTCTAAAGATCATGTTCTAGCTAACTTATAGAGTCTTTGAGGAGGTCAGGGTTAGTATTTAGTGATCAAGATGAGGTATGGCTAATTAGCTATTTGGAGTTAGGATTAGTAGCAGGACAAGACTAAGGGTTGGTGGTAACTGAATAAGTCATGGTAGGAACCCACAATTGGGTATGTCGATTCCTTTAGGGGCAAGATTTGATGACATTTTAGATCTCAAGATGTATTGAGAGGGGAATGTTTATTCCTTGATAGTCCTGATTAAATGAGTACCCATATTTATTGACGGGACCCTGAGCATACTCGACAAATTGTGGGAGAAAGTACTACCGAGAAAATGTTTTGTACCTGATTAAGAATCAATTGGGAAAAGTCAGGCTAAAGGATATTGCTGTTGAATTCTTGATTGAGTATGTAAGATCATTTCCATGTTCCTGTGCGTCGAAAGTACGTGGTAGGTTCCGATCACATTATCGAGTATTAGCCTCTCGTCATGCAAAAGGATGGCTCCACTCTTGTCACTACTGGTTGTATTTTAAGTTAGCTGCATTTGCATTGAGTTTTATGCTGTGAATCAGTTTATCATTGGAATTGAATACCTCTGCATTTTGAGTTTGTCTTTAGGTTGATATGTGGTCGAGACAGTACCAAACGGAAGTGCGATGAGAACACGAGATAGTTTTGGGGAACAGTTGGATTATGATATTATAATAGGAGAACCTTGTTGTTGTATGTAATATGATTGATGATGTTCCTTAAGCTAGTTAAGGTATAACGTGGTCCAATTGAGGTGATGAATTAGGGATATGTGCTAGTGTATTAAGTCAAGTAGGAATGTAATAGGCTCGAACTTGTGGGAATACTGGAAAATGATGATATAGAATGTTTTGGAGAGTGTGGGATGTGGTCATGGGAATTACGAATTCATTTTGTTGAAATAGAGTTAAATGCAAGTTTAATGAATCTAATTCTTTGAAATAGGTGTGTCTCCCTGATTGGCTTGAGCTAACCAATGAGAATTTTGAATATGAAATTTCATTAAGGGGGGGAGATATAACATCCTTATAATTTGGGAGTAGTTAATATTTACTCTTCTATATTGTGTTGGGCGTCTCATGGCTTGTGTGTGCTTAAGAGTTGGTGTTCTGGGGAGAATTTATTGGATATGTTCATCCTTCAGCCTTTCTTTCTTTATGCTTGCTGAGTCTCTCGACTGACTTTGCTTTCCATCATTCTAGGTAGTGGCAGTGTGGGTCAAGGGCAAGGGAGATAGCATCTAGCTGCAAAGTCAATATGGTGTACAGGCAATTCCGTCAGTCCCCTTCATTTCCCCGTCAGCCCTAGTTAACTCTGATGTTTGAGTAGGTTCTACTCTATTATTTTTTACTGTGCCACGTCATTTCTCGTGTCTCATGTATGTCGGCACAGGAATCTATATGCATTTGTTTATCATGTGACTGCTATGCTAGCGGAGTACCCATAATGCATGCATGTGTATAGTTTAGCTTTCGCTGTTTTAATTCTTGTGTATGCATGCCAGGGTAGTTCCTATTTTGTGTTTCATTCTTTCTCCTTCCATAGGCGCTCCCATTCGAGTAATCCGAGTGGTTGGGATATCCGGGCAGGGGTGTTTACAACAGCCTTAGCATTAAGTGTACCATACAGAACAAGACCTCAAAAGCCCTAAAAATACTTGGCTAGAATCCGTTGATGCACCTTTAATGATCTAAACTGTAATTACAAGCCAAACTTGGACCCAAACAATTGGCAAGCTAGAAGAAAAAGTTTCTCAAGTATATTATAATTGAGATAGCATCTCAATCAAACCTAATCAAGCAAGTCGCAACTCAAATCTTCTATAATTAACAGGACGTTTTTTCCCTTTTAAAAACATCAATTCTAACTTAAATACCAAACATCTCTTAACTAAAATTTTTAAACCAGTACTTACATGTGTTCGATCTTTGGCCAGCGGGTATGGGTTTCTTCCAGAGGCCAACGGAGAGGACCTAACGTCAGAAAGGAGACGCAAGCGATCAGAGCCAGATGCTGCTCCGGCAGCAATAGCTTTCACTGAAGACCACCTAACAGCAAGAGAAACACACACATACACACACACACAAAGAGAAAGAGACAGAGAGAGAGGGTCTCCAGGTGGTAGAGGACACGATGTTAGAGAGGGGACGCCGACTCCGAGACCTCGCCCTTCGTATGCGTGACAAAGCCGGAGATCTTGACTGCCTCTCCCTCTCGAACCATTTCACCAGCCACAATGGGTTTCGTTGAAGACCCACCTGACAACACACACACACACACACAGAGACGGTGAGGTATTGTCACCAGCTCGATCGAGAGCATCTGAGAGCAAGGGATTGCAAGCTGGAATAGGGGCTGGTTGTGACAGTGAGACATTTTTTAGCAGCCAGCGGTAAAGAGGTTTCTGGCAACCGAGAGTGTTGGAGAGAGAGAGAGAGAGAGAGAGAGAGCGCGAGGAGGAGAGGCGAATATTGGAGGATAAAAATTGATGGGCAATATTGTACTTTACATTGAGAGTAGAATTGTCAAATTGCTCGAATTGTCACCAAAGTTGTCAACAAAATTGGCCGTGGAGCGTTATCCGAACTTCTCATTGACTTCTTGTGACAGCTATTTAATTCAGGAAAATGTTAGACAGTCAATCTCAGTGATAATTAGGAAATTCTATATGTAGCCCAGTAATTGCTTGTTGTAGCCTGGGTAAATAAAAAAATTAAAAAATCTAAATGAAAAGACAATTTTACCCAGCCACCCACCATCGCCAACTTCTGCCGGCAGTCACCATTAACACCAACTCTCACCAGGAGCAACGCTATCGCCAACGACCATCAATCCGAACACACACACATATATGTATACACACACACACACACATATATAATATACACACATATGCACAGACCCACCTCTCAGTCGCTCTCTCTCTCCGCGGGACGAACCAGAAGGGGCACTATAACACCCCATTTTTTTTCTTACCGAGCGTTTCACTATGCTGGATCCCAATATAAATGCATAAATGCATAAATTCCCCTTGTCACGATACTTATCTAAAACCTTGAGTACCGAGTTTCCAAATAGAACCCCCCCAGCATATCATTTACAACTGCAAAAGCGATAATCGAAACCTAATATGGTACACAACTGAATTCATTTTAATTATATCATAAAAATCCTTACCATAGTACATCTTCAAATACCTCAATACATGGAGACTCGTCATCAAGAGATAGCAATTAAATACCTCAATTATACATTGGGTCATACTTACATTTAACAAAACTAACCCTCAACGGAACATAGCTAAACATGCTACGTACAATAGGAGATAAACTTAATCTTTAGTTATCTTTTTTCCCTTAGAGTCACTTATCGAACCTGGAATGTTTGAATATTCCAGGGACATAGTCTAATTAGAAGATGAATCTTCTAGTGAGAAACTCCAAAAAAAATTATATAAATGCAAGAACAAGTATAAAATGTATGAGGAAATAATGAGGACTACTCTAAAGTGCCTCGAAAACATGTCAGCCTCCTCCAACGAGAGCTTTCTCAAAAGTGCATGCACAGCACCTCTCAAGAGGTCCCTAATCATGTCACCTGGGCCCAACCTCATAGAACTCATTCAAACACCACATTTGTTGTCCCTTAGACTCATGGTCTTCCCCACGAGAGCTTTCTCGATGGCACATGCATAGCGCCTCTCGGGGGATATCTCGACTTTTGCCCTCAAACAGCAATAGATAGGTACAACAGTAAGGCCACACGAATTTCATAAATGCAATAGTTGAAAACCAACGACCTATATTTTTAGAAAAATATATTTCATATATGCAACATGATTTCACGTAAGAGAACAATATGATTTACATACAAAACACATTTCATGCAATAGTAGTCTCACATAAGAGAACAAAAATAGGATTTGGAGTATAAGAGTCTTACATTGACTTAATTTCAGGATTCCTCAAAATTTGTACAAATCCTCAAGTCTTATGACTAAACCACCTCCTCACACACCCTCACGCGTTGAGCAAGTGCTTCTTCTTCTCTAGGAACAAAAGCCTTCTATCCACTAAGCTTGAAGCATTCTCGTCTAGCACAAATTTATCACAACTTAGAATGAGGAAATCCTTGGCCATCAGCACCCTATTTATAGGCTTGGAAACTTGGCCACCAAGTAAGTCACAATCATTTCAAATCTTTTCTAAATCTTCCAAGATATTCGAATCATTTCAAATCTTCTAAAATATTCTCTAATCATTCCAAATCTTCTAAGATATTCTCTAATCATTCCAAATCTTCTTAGATTTTCTGCAATCATTTTTATCTGAATCAAATCTTATCCAAATAAGATCTTATCAAATCTTATCCAAATCAAATTACATCCAATCAAATCTCATCAAATCTTATCCAAATCAAATCGCATCCAATCAAATCTCATCAAATCTTATCAAATAAGTCATCATGAGCTTTCATCTTATCTTTAAAGTTATCATGAGACTTTATCCTTAATCTCCTAGATGCCCCTGGGAAAAAGGTTTCAAGAATTACACTTTGGCCCAAACTTTTTAGATAATTGCACTTAGACCCTTTTCAACTTGGTCCCTAGGCTAATTTTTAATTACATTTTTGTCCCCAAAGAAAGGACTAATTACGCTAATACTCCTAATTTTTAGGTAAATTACACTTTTACCCGTACCTCAAAAATTACGATTTTACCCCTGGCTCAGAAACTAAACTTCTCCCTCAAGACCTTCATAACCCTTTGAAATGTCCTGTTTCCTCAAGTATTTATGTCTCAGGGTACTCCTTTCCATTGATTCGATAATTTATTTTACCACAAGCTACTTTTCGGTATTTTAAACTCACTTAAAATACGTGGCAATCTCACAAAAATATGGGGTATTACAGGCGTGGCCTCCATAAAAGACAACGGTCGAGGGAGTGACGGGAACCACTGGTTCCTTGAACCCAGGGGTTCGAGGAACCCAAGTTCCTAGAACATTGAGAGTTAGGGAACCTAGGTCCCCTAAACCCCCTCCCCCGGTTGTTGGCAACCTTGCCACCCCCCCTCCCGTGCCTGTTCCTTGACCCCATGATGGTTACATGGCCAAGGCAGCCCCGCCGTTGTCGTTGATGCTGGTTGCCTCCCCTGCTGGCCACATCTCTCATTCTCTCTTCTCTCTCTATAACACACACCCGTGTGTGTTATGTGTGTGTGTATATATATGTATGGGTGTGTGTGTCTTCATGTGTGTATATATATGTTTGGGTGTGTGTGTCTCTGTGTGTGTATATATATGTATATACATAGGTGTGTGTGTGTGTGTGTGTTACAAAGAGAGAAGAGAGAAGGAGAGGGGTGGCCAACGGGGGAGGCGGTCACCATCAACGGCAACGACGGGGCTTCCTTAGCCATGTGACCATCAAGGGGTCGAGGAACTAGCGCGGGGGGAGGTGGCGAGGCTGCCAACAACTAGGGAAGGGGGTTCGGGGAATCCAGGTTCCCCAACTCTCAATGTTCTAAGAACTTAGGATCCATGGGTTCTAGGAACCTGGGTTTGAGGAACCCATGGTTCTCGAACCCACGAGTCGCGGCCGCCACTCCCCCTAGCCATTGCTGTTGATGGCGGCTGCTCCCCCCTGGTTCGTCGCGTAGAAAAAGAGAGAGAGAGATAGGTCTGTGCATGTATGTGTATATATATATATGTGTGTGTGTGTGTGTTTGTGCATATATATACATATATGTGTGTGTGTTCGGATTGATGGTTGCTAGCGATAGCTGATGTGTGATTTATGCACAATTAATTCGAACAAGTGCACCCTAGTCAAATATGCATATAGTGATAGAGTGTCGATCCCACGAGGACTAGATCACAATCCCAAAACAATTTTAATTTAGCCTAAGTTGAACTAATTAATTAATCGGATGAATAAAAAGAAAAATAAATGAAAAACTGAATTCTTTGTGAGAAAAAGTAATTAATGAATGCACTAGGGTTTAGATTTCATTTAATCTAGTTATGTAATTATCTATTCAACCCGATTCAAAACCACAAATACCCTTACAATATTTTATAATTATTTGCATGTGATGGTGGATTTCCCTCAATTAATTAATAAGCTTTCTCAAGTCATATTAATCCTTTATTAATTCAATTTCACTGTCAGATTTCTGAACAGATATCAACGAAATAAATAAGCATTAAGTTCTTTAAAAACCTCTAATCTTGGAAGGGGATTTCACTCACTAAGCTTCCTCGATTCCCACACATGAGCTAATCATCTTTCAATCTCACATTAACCATCCATCACCTGTTATAACTCCGTTTGACCTTGCAAATGGAAAATGCTGATGTGCCTAACGGAATCTGAAGTGGCTAATGGAAAATGCTTACGTGGCTAAAGAAGTTAATATACACTCACTGAACTTTAAAAATGTTATTACTTCCTCACTAAACTTTGGAATAAATTTAATACTCACTCACTTAACTTTAAAAATGTAACTACTTAGTCACTAAACTTTGAATTGTTACTACTTGCTCACTAAATTTTACCCAACGAAAACCATCTGTCGCCCGTTACATTATCGTCTGAATTAAAACATATTAAAAGTTTCTTATATCCATTTGAAATCACCTGGTTCTCAAACCAAAAGCTAACAATTGAACCAATGATTCAAATTAAAAAGACTTTTAATGCAAACCAAAAGCTAAAAAAAGAAAAAGAAAAGAGAGATACACTCAAATCAAAAAGAGAGATACACTCAAATCATTGGTTCATTTTTAAAAAACTTTTGGTTTGCATTAGAAGTCTTTTTAATTTGAATCATTGGTTCAGTTGTAACCTTTAGGTTTGAGAAGCAAGTGATCTCAAATGGATACAAGGAACTTTTAATATGTTTTAAATCAAACGGTAATGTAACGGGTGATTGATGGTTGTCGTTAAGTAAAATTTAACAAACAAGTAGTAACAATTCAAAGTTTAGTGACTAAGTAGTTACATTTTTAAAGTTAAGTGAGTGAGTGTTAAATTTATTCCAAAGTTTAGTGAGTAAGTAGTAATTTTTTTAAAAGTTCAGTGAGTGTATGTTAACTTCTTTAGCCACATAAACATTTTTCGTTAGTCACTTCAGACTCTGTTAGCCACGTCAGCGTTTTCCATTTGCAAGGTCAAACGGAGTTATAACGAATGATAGATGGTTAAACGTTAAATAAAGTTTAGTGAGTAAATAGTAACAATTTAAAGTTCGGAGAGTTATTAGTTACATTTGCAAACTTCGGTGAGTGTTTATATAATTTACCCATAAATTTTGGGTATGCGTGTAGCCGAGAAGGGAAAAGAAATAGTCAAGCTAACACCTCTTTGAAGCCTCAACCAACTATTAGGTTGGGCTATAAAGCTAGGATGACAGCATCCTCAGATGCTTTAGAAAAATGGAAGATAATGATGGTCCATCTAGAGTATAACCATAAAACTAGTCCATCAAAATCTAGGTTATATTAATGCAACAGACAAAAATGCATCGATATGAGAACCTGAAAATGAATGATATAGTTGGGATTCCATTACACAAAAGTTATAATTCAGCTGTTGTTGAGGCTGATGGATATGAGAACTTAGCTTTTGTAGAAAAGGACCGTAGGAATTACATTGACCAAGTGAGAAGGTTAAGGCTTGGGGAAGGCGATGCTGCAGCTATTCAAGCTTACTTTTCAAAAATGAAATCCTCTTATCCGGGTTTTTACTTTAGTGTTGATTTGGATGAAGAGTGTCGATTGAAGAATGTCTTTTGGGCTGATGGTAGGTGTAAAGAATCATATAAGGAATTCGGTGATGTTGTGACATTTGACACTACATATTTGACCAATAGGTACGAGATGTCGTTTGCTCCATTCGTTGGTGTGAATCACCACGGGCAGTCGATATTGCTTAGATGTGGTATAATCTCCAACGAGGGCACTAAGAATTTCTTGTGGCTATTTAGTACATGGCTTCAGTTCAGGAAAGGTCGGGCCCCTGTAGGAATAATCACTGATCAAGATAAGACCATGCAAAATGCTATTGAGATAGTCTTCCCTAACACGAAGCATAGATGGTGTTTCTGGCACATATTAAAGAAATTACCTAAAAAATTTGGGGCCCACAGTTGTAAGGCTTATATTCTTTCAGCTATACATGATGATGTGTATGATTCACTTCCTGGAGAATTCAAGCATGCTTGAAATTCTATGATTGAGAAATATGCACTTCATGACAATGACTGGTTGTCCAGACTTTATAGAGAAAGAGACTGTTGGGTCCTATGATTCTTGAAAACTAGTTTTTAGGCAAAGATATCAACTACACAGCGAAGTGAGGATATCAATGCATTCTTTGATGGATATGTACATTGGAAAACCTCATTGAAGCAGTTCGTTGAACAATATGAGCGGGCAATGAGGTTTAAGGTTGAAAAAGAGTTTCAGGCTGATGCTAAGTCATTTTCTCAAATGGTCCCATGTGTATCGAAGTATCCCATGGAGAAACAATTTTAAGAAGTGTACATAATTGTAAAATTCAAGGAGTTTAAGGAAGAATTCACTGGGAAGATGTACTACACGATTATGTCCACTGGAGAAGGACCATTGGATATAAGCTATCAGGTTCAAGAAGATATCATACTTGACAAAAGAGTCTTGAAAAAAACATTTAGTCCTTTTTGAGATAGATAAATTTGATATTGTTTGCAGCAGCCACATGTTTGAGTTTAGAGGAATAATTTACCGACATGCTATAACAATATTGATCCAAAATGGTGTCAGATCAATTCCAACCAGGTATATCCTATGGCGATGGAGGAGAGATATCAATAGATCCTCCATGAGGGTCAAGATCAACTACAATGGATGGATTTGTACGCCTGGCCAGTTAAGATATGAGGAACTGTGTAGTGACTTTTCCAAGTTAGTAGATTTGATATCAAACGATGAAGAACAATTCCGAGCAACTAAAGAGTGGATCCAATATCAAATGCCTACATTGACCATATCCAATGTGAAGTCGAGTTGTGGTGGTGGTGATATATATGTGTTGCAAGAACAAATCCCTGATTGTGGAGAAGCAACAACAGCTTCAAGCAAGAAAATATTTGATCCAAGATGCTCACAAATAAGAGCATAGACTTTAATATTAAGTGTGCTTAACTTTTTTATTAAATTCTTACTTCAAAAAAATATAATAAACATTTTTATTAAGTCCATCGTTGACTTTAATATCTACTAAGTCCGTCGTGCGGACTTTAATATATATTAAGTCAGTCGGGTGGACTTTAAACATTATTAAGTCAGTCATGCGAACTTTAAACAATATTAAGTCCGCCTGGCAAACTTTAATATTAAGTGTGCTTAACTTTTTTATTAAATCCTTACTTAAAAAAAAAAAACATTTTTATTAAGTCCGCCAGGCAGACTTTAATGTGTATTAAGTTTGCTAACTGGACTTCATATTATTAAGTGCCAAAGTAATAATCCCTCCCGACGGACTCTAATGTATATGAAGTCTGCCTGGCGAACTTTAAACATTATTAAGTTCGCCTGGTAAACTTTAATATTAAGTGTGCTTAACTTTTTTATTAAATTCTTACTTCAAAAAAAAAAAAAAAACACACACTTTTATTAAGTCCGCTTGGCAGACTTTAGTGTGTATTAAGTCCGCCCAGGGGACGTAAACTTTCATTAAGTCTGTCGCGCCATGCCAACACTAACAACTTTACCTGTACAAACATATAACTAAACCTGCCTTTGCATGAAAAACAAAAACCATACACAACCATTGAAGACCTGTAATTTCCAAGACTTTTATTGTATCTATACAAATAATATATACAACAATCTCAACCATTCAATACATTTTTACTATATCTATACAAATAATATGCAATTTTCTTCCTGAGGGCACAAGCATCATCCATCGACTGATCAGTCACCCAGGAATCCTCTTTGTGCCTCAAACTGTCGTCGACGTATTTTATTACGTAGCAACTGCAGCTACTACGCTACTACTACATTAGAAATCAAAACAAATCAATGTCAAACTACCAGATGACAACATAAAATGTATTCAACTTACAAAATTCAATATTAAAAAATAAAAGTTAAAGTATTTGTTCAGTTGTTGTGGAATGTTCACATTACTCAAATTAATATTCTCCAACTCCCATTCTTTGTATTTGGGCTGAGGTGCAAATTTATTCTTGTAATATCCACTGCTCAATAGGAGCAAGGGTAGGAGGCTCTGAAATGGCTTCATGAACTCAAGCCTGGACGCCCTACTCTCGTCAGATCGTGCCACAGAGTAGTAGATGACAATTTTCATCTCTTTCAAGCAGATCTTTACGAGGATCTAGTGTTGGTTATTTACACTACACGAGAGCAAGACTTGCAGGAATTACATAACGTTACGTGTATTAAACTGATTGAAAGTGTAGATCCAGTGGCTTGGAGGACTTAATGCATTTTTAAGTCTGCGAGGCAGACCTTAATAAGAATTAAGTCTGCCAGGCTGACCTCAACTGTAATGCCCTAAAAAAAATTTAATAAAAATGTTTTAGTATGTAAAATATTATGTTTATGTGTGTACATTCCAACATTTTGATTTTAGATATGTTATAATATTGATACGATATAATAATTTGATTCATTAATATTATTTATGTTAGTTAGTATGTATATATGTTATTCACCTTTATGATTCATATTATTATTGTTGATTTATGTATATATGATATATATATATATGTGTGTGTGTGTGTGTTATATTAATAATTTATATGATATACATACATGTTTCAATTTAACATTTTAGTATGTTATTATTATTGATTTTAATTGTAATATAACGATTATGTATATATGTTAAAATGTATAATTTCTATGTGTATAAGGGTATTAATTAAATATAAAATATGTTATCATGATATATATTAGTGAGGGGATATTTTAATAAAGGGGGAATTTACTCTACTACCCCCAGAGACGACGTGTGTGCTAGTACGCGACTGCCACATGTCTATCTCAAGAAGCGCCACGTGTCCTTCGGATCTCCATCCCAGATTTAATTTGAACGAGAGGGACCCGGTCAACCGAGATTCTCTCCAATGTCCTCTTTCAAAGGTTATTTTATCTCTTTGGAGTAAGCTTTACTCTATCTATAAATAGAGGTCAATTTCTACAGGTATGGGCATTTGACTATGGAGTGACTTTCCATTTCAGGTATTTTTTTCTACTGACTTGAGCGTCGGAGTCCCCCTAGAGGATTAAAGCCCCATTCTTATAGCTACTTGGTTCGAGGCAGACCTTGGTGATCAATCTAGTATCATCATTTGGCACCCACCGTGGGGTCGATTGCTTTATCTACTCTTGTTCGTCAAGTACTGTAACACCCTGCCTTACACGGGCACGTCTCTATAAGACAATTCTCGGGAATCTTTTTTTCTTCCAAGTTCATCAAGCATGGTGATTTCAAGAACAATCTTCACATGCAGATAAAAATCCCGAGAACCCCAGTCTTGCCCATTTAACTAACAAGATCGATAATCTTAAATTAAACGAGACATAGTATAATGCAACGGATTAATTAATATCAAAATATCGTGGCCTACCACACGATTCATACAAAGTGTTCCCACACCGAAATACAGGTTACAAAACTACCAAATGATAACTACATTATCTTACAACCGTACATACATATACCAAAGTAAATACTAACGCCTCCAAAATGATACAACGACTATCATGCTAAACATCATTGGCCCTCAACAAGCCACGTCCTCGCCCTCGCAGCAGTCCCTAGCTAGAACGTTGAATGTTCCAGGGGCATAACCTAGATTAGATGATAAAACATCTAAGTGATGGCATGATACAGTTTACTAAATGCATGAAAGACATATGAGCATTGGCATATACAGATAACAATGACATGTAACACGTCTAACTTGAGAAATCTCCCTAACATACTCAACCTCCTGTGGAAAAATCCATTCCACACACCTTTAGCTAAGAAAAATGCATTGTCGAGTTTTAGCATCTAACTTCAATCTCTCATCCTTGGGAATATGCACAAAAACCTTACAACCAGAAACACGCAAGTGATTATAAATGACATCCTTACCAAACCAAAATTTGTCTGGAACATTACCCTGTACCACTGTGGATAAAGCTTCAGCCCAAATGGTTTTTGGTAGCTTTGCTTCTGCAAGTAGACATTTGACCCTCTCAACTAATGTTCTATTAATTCTTTCAGCCAAGCCATTCAACTGAGGTGTCTTAGGTGGAGTTTTCTTATGTCTGATACCTTATTGTCAATAGTATTCCTCAAATTAGCCTTTGTATTCACCATCGTTATTACTTATAATACAGTTCAATTTCTTCCCTGTTTGTCTTCAAACAAGGCATGAAATTGCTTAAACACATCAAAAACTTGGTCTTTCATTTTCAAAGTATAGACCCACACCTTCCTTGAATGATCGTCAATGAATGCTACAAAATAAAGTGCACCACCAAGTGATCTTACCTTTAAAGGACCACAAACATCAGAATGCACTAACTCAAGAACAACAGCTTTTCTCAAGGGAGGATGATTATGAATTGAAGCTCTATTCTATTTTCCTACCAAACAATGAACACATCTCTTCAACATTCCAGTTGTAGTTTCAAGAAGCAACTTCTTTCTTATCAAACAATTAAGCCCATTTTCACTCGTATGACTAAGCCTTATGTGCCATAGTTCAAATGAATTTTCATTTTCTACCACTTTTATTGCTCCCTTAGATATAGATGCTTGCATCATATATAAATTAGAGTATTTTTTTCCTCGAGCCACAATGAGGGAACCTTTAGTGAGCTTCCATTTTCCAATCACTGAAGGTATTACAATACCTTTCATCATTAAGCTTATCGATTGAAATCAAATTCGAACACATATCTAGAGCATGTATAACATCCCTGAGCATCAATCTTGTTCCATTACTTGTTTCTAAGCAAACATCGCTAATGCTAATTGTTCAAGCTAACCCTTCATTACCCATCTTCAGTGTCTCAAAGTCACCAGAAGTATAAGATGTAAAGAAGTCCTTCCGTTATGTCACATGAAGCGAAGCACTACTGTCTATCACCTAATGTAACGACCCGTTAGAGGACCTAGTATTTATAGGAATTAGTTAATTAATTATAGTAGTAATTAATTAAGAGAATTCGCCATTTAATTTTAATGTGGCAATTTAGAATATTTTTAGTCGAGAAAATAGCTTTTAAATAGCATTTAATTCTTTTTATATAATGGGAAATTAAATGCAAGGACTTGAGGGTCATTTAAGGAAGTTGTTATTTAATTAATTAATAATAAGCTATTATGAGAATGGAATTTCGTCTGTGAGGGGGATTGAGATTAAAGTCTCCTAGTTGTGGTAGGAGAAGGGTTTCAAGATTATAAGGAGTCAAATCTAGGGTTTCATGAGTATATATTTTCCATTAGCATCCGTTTTTCTTCACGCCGTGTGAAGGAAAAAGAGAGAAGAAGAGGCAGAGGGTTTGAAGAAGCTTTAACAGTGAGGTTGCATAGGAGTTTTCTTGTTGCAATCGTTGATACAATCAGAGTTATTGTAAGGCAAGTATCCTATCTGTAATTCCTTCCATTACAGATTCAAGTTCGTTCATTCTCAGTTGTTCAGTTCTTCATTGCGTTCATATTCATATCAGTTTCAGTATGTATATGTATATGTATATACGTAGAACAGTGAGTGCATGAAGGAGATAACGTGTGATTCTTGATCGTTAACCTTTTAAATATGGTCTTCAAATCATATTAACGGTGATCTCAGAATGCCAAGACTGTTGTTTTGGATTTTCAGTTTAATTAGACCGTATGTGCATGCATTTACATATATATATATGCATTACAGTGAGTCTTCCAGCCAGTTCTTGCATGTTCTTTGCAACGTTTTCATTAACTATGATCAATAAATCATTCCTAAGTTGTTTCTATATCAATTGAGATTATTCTCTCAAGTTTTCTTTCGGAATGGTGTAGTGAGGATAAGTTTTTATTCAAGATATGGTCTCTATTAGTGTGAGTTTTGTTTCTGATGAGATTCCAGTCATTCGAATGAATCTTGTATCATTCGAATGGGTTTTGAGGCTTCCAAATGAGTTTTCAACGTTATCGTAAGTTTTTCCCTTATATTGTGCCAGTCATTCGAATGAGTTTCCTTGTCATTCGAATGAGTCCTTGAAGTTGTGAGTAAGCTATTGCTTTGTATAGTCTAGCATTCGAATGAGCCTTTTTTTCATTCAAATGATCCGTGAGTAACCCATAAATTCATTCGAATAAGGTTACTGTTGCATTCGAATGAGTCGGTTTTTGCCAGTTCAAAAGTTGGAAAATTCCAAAATCGATTCGAATGAATTTGAGAGTCATTCGAATGAGTCCTTGATCAGATCCGTATAGCCTTTGTTATATATCATCTATCATTTGAATGAGTTCTTTTTCATTCGAATGAGTCTCTGTCATTCGAATGAGTCTTCTGTCATTCGAATGAGCTTGCTGTTGTTCTTTTTTTTCATTCGAATAAGCTTCTATTTCATTCGAATTGCTCCTTAGACTTTCTCAATCATCTGAATAACATCATATAGCACCCAGATGACTTCCAATAAATTCTTGAGGCAAGTCTCAAATTTAATTTAAACATTTAATTATTTAAATATTGAATTTTATGCCAAGATATGATAAAATCCAATATGCCATGCTTATACTCAGAAATTTTAGGATCTTTGTATCTCAATAAACATAGTAAAGATCGTATAACATGTTTAGCATTTATTCTGACATGTTCAGCATTATTTTTGTGAGATTATGTGCATACATATTGTATGAGCATTGAGCATGACCTTATATGGAGCACTACATTTCGTGTGCCAGCATTTATGTGAGCATTACATTATGCGCGCCAGGCGGCTTGTCCGCGGGGATCCCACTAGTATCAGTTAGTTATATCTCAGTTATGAGATGCTCGCCTAATGTCGACCAGGGAGCTAGGGGTATACTATACTACCCACTCTATGTGCTTACAGTTTTTATGTTGCAGGTTCAAATTAGCCAGGTATGTTTTATAGTTATATGGGCCTATGTGCCAAAGTTGCATACCGGCATTTATCTTACCATTTATGTGCAATACATTTATAAATGCAAACAGATAGTGTTTCACTCAGTACAAGTTTAGTAAGTATTCATCAGTATCGATATTCTTTGATTCAGCTTCAGTTATTCTTTCTAGTTTATTTACTTGCTGAGCTTTGTAGCTCACCTTGTACTCTTCACCATTCTAGGTCCTAGCGAGGGAGTACCAGAGGTGGGGCCTAGCAACAGTGTCCAGTAGTGTGTGTACGTGGAGCTGCACAAGACTAAAGATGTCTGGGAGTTGTTAGTTTTAGTGTCTTATCAGTTTAAGTTTAACTTATGTTTCAGTTGAGGGATTTTTCCTTAGATGTTGTTTGTGGTTTCAGTTATTGTTGACTCAGAGTTTTATTTCAGTTGATTGAGTTGTTCATATTGGTATCAGATTTCAGTTATTAGTTAGTTTTATATTTTACTTCTCATAGCACCTCTTCTCCGGCAGCTCTAGAAGAGGGAGGTGTTACAGTATTGGTAACAGAGCGGTGTTTTGTGAAGTCTCCCGTACACACATAGGATGTTGGGTAGAGTTAGGACTTGTGTCTGTTAGTTAGATAAGTGGCTAAATTTATAGTATTCTGACCCTAAGTGGTGATGCAGGAAGATGAGTGATAGACGAGGACGACCCTTTACCCGCAGTCAGGCTGCTACTACGCCAGACGAGGTGCCAGTTCCTACACCAGGTTCACCAGGGGAGTCTGGTAGTGACTTGCGAGAGGATATGGCTGAGATGCGAGGCATGTTGGCAGGTTTGATGAGGGTAGTCGATACTCTTGTGACGAATCAGGCGAGACAACCACAAGTACCACAAGAAGCAGAAGGCAATGGAACAGATCCGCTAGACGCCCCAACAACTCCAGTTGTATCGGCAGACACTAGGAGTCAATTATTGAAGGACTTCATGGCGTTTCGTCCACCGGCATTCCATGGAGGTACAGATGCAGCAGCGGCCGAGAACTGGATGCTATCGATAGAGAAGCATCTTCGATCTATCGGTTGTGTGGATGATCGACGGGTGCGACTTAGCACGTTCATGTTCAGAGGCGAAGCCGAGAGATGGTGGGAGACTACCCGTCAGAGGTTTGGCAACCGAGAGCCCACATGGGTCGAGTTTCAACAGGTGTTGGATGACGCTTATTGCCCAGCATGGGTCAAGGAACAGAAAGTCTATGAGTTCATTGAGTTGGTGCAAGGTACTAACACGGTGGCTCAGTACGAGGCAGAGTTTACTGCCTTGTCTCGATATGCTCCGAAATTAGTGTCCACTGAAGCAAGGAAGGCAGCCAAGTTCCAGAGAAGATTGCGTGCAGACATCCGACATGCTTTTGGAGGAGCTCTGAGCATGGATTATGCCACAGTAGTCTAGCGAGCGTATACTATCGAGTGTGATCGCAACGAGTGGAGAGCAACACAAGCAGCCAAGAAGGGCACAGGTACATCTCAAGGATCGTCCAACAATAATAAGAAGAGGAAGTGGACAGCTGGACAAGGGAATAAGACAGAGAATAACCCACAGTGTGGTCAGTGTGGGAGGAAGCATGGGGGACCGTGCCTAGCTGGAAAGAATGTATGTTACAAGTGTGGACAAGAAGGACATAAGAAGAAAGATTGCCCGAGGAATCAAGCAGTGCTCCCATCACCGGAGGTGACTTGTTATAGGTGCAGACAAACAGGACATACGGCTAACAGGTGTACCCAGCCACCCCAGAATAGAGGCCAACAGGCGAATCAGAGGCCACCAGTAGCTAGAGGGCCAGGAGCACCAACACCCGCAATACCAGTAGCTCAGCATCCACAGCCCGCAGATAGACAGGTGCAGGGTAGAGTTTATGCTCTTACCACAGCTGAGGCGGAGCAGGGCGACGGGACTATCCAAGGTATTTTATCCTTATATGGTCATGATGTGCGTGCATTATTTGATACTGGTTCACACATTCTTTTATTGCACTACGCACAGTATGTTATGTTCCCCATGCCCAGATTTCTTTGCCATATCACTTGATTGTGTCTACGTCGGGAGATAAGATTATGATAGCTAGGGAAATGTTTGAGAATTGTGAGATCGAGGTTCATGATAAAAAGTTGGTGGGAGATTTGGTAATTCTCGATGTTAAGGATTTCGATTTGATCCTTGGCATGGATTAGTTATCACGGCATTATGCAAGAGTCGATTGTCGGCGAAAGATTATTGATTTCGAATTACCCCAACAACCGGTTCTTATTTATAGAGGAGTTAAGCCTATGGCTACGATTCCTATGATCTTAGTGATGAAAGTCGAGAAGCTGATGCGTGATGGATGTGAAGCTTATTTAGCCTTTGTAACCACGGACGAGAGAAGCAAGACAAAGTTATCAGAGGTACCAGTAGTACGAGATTTCCAAGAAGTTTTCCCTGATGAGCTACCAGGATTACCTCCTCGGAGAGGATCGGAGTTTACTATTGAGTTACTACCTGGTACACAGCCTATTTCTAAGGCTCCTTATCGGATGGCACCTAATGAGCTAAAGGAATTAAAGGCCCAATTAGAAGAACTAATGGAGAAGGGTTATATCCGACCCAGTTCATCCCCGTGGGGTGCACCAGTATTGTTCGTGAGAAAGAAAGATGGATCTTTGAGGTTATGAATTGACTATCGCCAATTGAACCAGGTAACAGTGAAGAATAAGTATCCCTTACCTCGAGTGGATGACTTGTTAGATCAGTTGAGAGGAGCTGAGGTATTCTCGAAGATAGATTTGAGATCGGGATACCATCAAGTGCGAGTTAGAGATGAGGATATTCAGAAGACTGCTTTCAGGACTCGCTATGGACACTACGAGTTTGTGGTGATGCCGTTTGGGTTGGTGAATGCCCCAGCCATTTTCATGGATTTAATGAATCGAGTTCTATGTGAGTACCTAGATCATTTCATTATTGTCTTCATTGACGATATTCTAGTATACTCACCTAATGCAGAAGAGCATACGGAGCATCTTACACTAGTTTTGCAAAGGCTTAAAGAGGAGCAACTATACGCCAAATTTAGCAAGTGTGAGTTTTGGCTTACTCAGATTGGATTTCTAGGCCATGTGGTTTCTGAAAATGGAATTTCAGTGGATCCAGCCAAGACTAAAGCAGTTATGGAATGGCCGAGGCCGACGACAGTGACAGAGATACGAAGTTTTCTAGGACTTGCAGGCTATTATAGGCGATTCATTGAGGGATTTGCTCGTTTATCTTCCCCTATGACTAAGCTAACAAGAAAAGGAGAGAAGTTTGAATGGAATGACGCGTGTGAACGTGCCTTCCAAGAATTGAAGCAAAAGTTAACCACTGCACCAATTTTATCCATTCCAAGAAGTGGAGGGAAATACTCCATTTACAGCGATGCATCCCATTCAGGTTTGGGTTGCGTATTGATGCAAGAGGGTCGAGTTAATTCTTATGCCTCAAGGCAATTGAAGAAACACGAAGTGAACTACCCCACTCATGATTTAGAGTTGGCAGCGGTAGTATTTGCATTGAAAATATGGCGATACTATTTATATGGTGAGAAAGTTGAAATTTATACAGATCATAAGAGTTTACACTATCTTCTATCCCAGAAAGAATTAAACATGAGGCAGAGACGTTGGGTCAAGTTATTTAAAGATTTCGACTGTGAGATTCTATACCACCCAGGAAAGGACAATGTAGTAGCCGATGCTTTGAGTCGGCGAGGAGCTTCTATGGCTACAATGATGGTTCAAGAATGGAAGTTATTGGAGCAATTGAGTGCTCTATCTATCGCAGCCCCAGAGGATAGTACAGTGATGAGTTGCGCTTATATGAGGGTGCAACCCGAGTTATTTGATTTAATCAAGAACCAGCAATCAAAAAATGAAAAGTTGGCTCGAATTTTGACAGATATCGAGAAATTTTCTCCTTTGGGATATACTCTACGGAGTGATGGTATACTCTTGTTTCAGGGACGCATTTTTATACCCGATGATGGAAATCTTAAGCAAGAGATTTTAAATTGAAGCACACAGGAGTCATTATACTATCCATCCAGGTGTTGCGAAGATGTACCACGACCTAAAGCGTCAGTATTGGTGGAATGGTATGAAGAAAGATGTAGCCAATTATGTTTCACAGTGTTCAATATGCCAGCAAGTTAAAGCAGAACATCAGAAACTCGCAGGTTTATTACTTCCATTTCCTATTCCGGAGTGGAAGTGGGATAATATAGCTATGGATTTTGTGATGGGTTTACCCAGGACTACTAGGGGCTATGATGCTATATGGGTGATTATTGATCGATTGACTAAATCAGCCCATTTTCTACCTATTAAGAAGACTTATCCATTGAACAGATTTGCCCGAATTTATATTGAGGAGATCGTGAAGTTGCACGGTGTCCCATCTAGCATTGTATCAGATCGAGATCCTCGTTTTACTTCTCATTTTTGGGGAGCTTTGCATGAGGCATTGGGATCACAGTTGAAGTTTAGTATGGCATTTCATCCGCAGGCAAATGGTCAGTCAAAGAGGACGATCAGAACTCTCGAGGATATGTTGAGAGCGTGTGTTCTAGATTTCCAAGGTAGTTGGGATGAGCACCTACCTTTGGTAGAATTTGCCTACAATAATAGTTTCCATTCAAGTATTGGAATGTCACCATATGAGGCTTTATATGGGTGACCATGTCGATCGCCAACATGTTGGGAAGAAATTGGAGATAGGGCTTTATTAGGTCCTGAAATTGTGGAGCAGACGACAGAAAAGATCCGAGCGATCAAAGCAAGAATGAAAACAGCACAAGACAGACAGAAGAGCTATGCAGACAAGCGACGACGAGACCTCGAGTTTGAGGTGGGCGACCATGTTTGGTTAAGAGTCATGCCTATTAAGGGTGTGCGAAGATTTGGCATAACAGGGGAGCTTAGTCCTCGTTACATTGGTCCATTTGAGATTCTAAGGCGGATAGGGACTTTGGCATATGAGCTAGCCTTGCCACCTCAGTTGTCCCATGTTCACAATGTGTTCCATGTTTCGATGTTGAGGAAGTATGTTCCAGATCCTCAGCATGTGATCGATTTCCAGGCTCTTGAAGTTAGAGAAGACGTATCTTATGAAGAGATGCCTATCAATATTCTAGAGCGTAAAGAGAAGACTTTGAGGAATCGATCAATTCCTCTTGTGAAAGTGCAATGGCAGCGACACTCGTCAGAAGAGGCGACGTGGGAATTAGAAGAAGAAATGAGGCGTCTTTACCCCTCATTGTTCGAGTAATCAGGTACGAATTTGGAGGACCAAATTCTTTTAAGGAGGGGAGAAATTGTAACGACCCGTTAGAGGGCCTAGTATTTATAGGAATTAGTTAATTAATTATAGTAGTAATTAATTAAGAGAATTCGCCATTTAATTTTAATGTGGCAATTTAGAATATTTTTAATTAAGAAAATGGCTTTTAAATAGCATTTAATTCTTTTTATATAATGGGAAATTAAATGCAAGGACTTGAGGGTCATTTAAGGAAGTTGTTATTTAATTAATTAATAATAAGCTATTATGAGAATGGAATTTCGTCTGTGAGGGGGATTGAGATTAAAGTCTCCTAGTTGTTGTAGGAGAAGGGTTTCAAGATTATAAGGAGTCAAATCTAGGGTTTCATGAGTATATATTTTCCATTAGCATCTGTTTTTCTTCACGCCGTGTGAAGGAAAAAGAGAGAAGAAGAGGCAGAGGGTTTGAAGAAGCTTTAACAGTGAGGTTGCGTAGGAGTTTTCTTGTTGCAATCGTTGATACGATTAGAGTTATTGTAAGGCAAGTATCCTATCTGTAATTCATTCCATTACAGATTCAAGTTCGTTCATTCTCAGTTGTTCAGTTCTTCATTGCGTTCATATTCATATCAGTTTCAGTATGTATATGTATATGTATATACGTAGAACAGTGAGTGCATGAAGGAGATAACGTGTGATTCTTGATCGTTAACCTTTTAAATATGGTCTTCAAATCATATTAACGGTGATCTCAGAATGCCAAGACTGTTGTTTTGGATTTTCAGTTTAATCAGACCGTATGTGCATGCATTTACATATATATATATATATATATGCATTATAGTGAGTCTTCCAGCCAGTTCTTGCATGTTCTTTGCAACGTTTTCATTAACTATGATCAATAAATCATTCCTAAGTTGTTTCTATATCAATTTAGATTATTCTCTCAAGTTTTCTTTCGGAATGGTGTAGTGAGGATAAGTTTTTATTCAAGATATGGTCTCTATTAGTGTGAGTTTTGTTTCTGATGAGATTCCAGTCATTCGAATGAATCTTGTATCATTCGAATGGGTTTTGAGGCATCCAAATGAGTTTCCAGTGTTATCGTAAGTTTTTCCCTTATATTGTGCCAGTCATTCGAATGAGTTTCCTTGTCATTCAAATGAGTCCTTGAAGTTGTGAGTAAGCTGTTGCTTTGTATAGTCTAGCATTCGAATGAGCCTTTTTGTCATTCGAATGATCCGTGAGTAACCCATAAATTCATTCGAATAAGGTTACTGTTGCATTCGAATGAGTCGGTTTTTGCCACTTCAAAAGTTGGAAAATTCCAAAATCGATTCGAATGAATTTGAGAGTCATTCGAATGAGTCCTTGATCAGATCCGTATAGCCTTTGTTATATATCATCTATCATTCGAATGAGTTCTTTTTCATTCGAATGAGTCTCTGTCATTCGAATGAGTCTTCTGTCATTCGAATGAGCTTGTTGTAGTTCTTTTTTTTCATTCGAATAAGCTTATATTTCATTCAAATTGCTCCTTAGACTTTCTCAATCATTTGAATAACATCATATAGCACCCAGATGACTTCCAATAAATTCTTGAGGCAAGTCTCAAATTTAATTTAAATATTTAATTATTTAAATATTGAATTTTATGCCAAGATATGATAAAATCCAATATGCCATGCTTATACTCAGAAATTTTAGGATCTTTGTATCTCAATAAACCTAGTAAAGATCGTATAACATGTTTAGCATTTATTCTGACATGTTCAGGATTTTTTTTGTGAGATTATGTGCATACATATTGTATGAGCATTGAGCATGACCTTATATGGAGCACTACGTTTCGTGTGCTAGAATTTATGTGAGCATTACATTATGTGCGTCAGGCGGCTTGTCCGCGGGGATCCCACTAGTATCAGTTAGTTATATCTCAGTTATGAGATACTCGCCTGATGTCGACCAGGGAGCTAGGGGTATACTATACTACCCACTCTATGTGCTTACAGTTTTTATGTTGCAGGTTCAGATTAGCCAGGTATGTTTTATAGTTATGTGGGCCTATGTGCCAAAGTTGCATACCTGCATTTATCTTACCATTTATGTGCAATACATTTATAAATGCAAACAGATAGTGTTTCACTCAGTACAAGTTCAGTAAGTATTCATCAGTATCGATATTCTTCGATTCAACTTCAGTTATTCTTTCTAGTTTATTTACTTGCTGAGTTTTGTAGCTCACCTTGTACTCTTCACCATTCCAGGTCCTAACGGGGGAGTACCAGAGGTAGGGCCTAGCAGCAGTGTCCAGTAGTGTGTGTACGTGGAGCTGCACAAGACTAAAGATGTCTGGGAGTTGTTAGTTTTAGTGTTTTATCAGTTTAAGTTTAACATATGTTTCAGTTGAGGGGTTTTTCCTTAGATGTAGTTTGTGGTTTCAGTTATTGTTGACTCAGAGTTTTATTTCAATTGATTGAGTTGTTCATATTGGTATCAGATCTCAGTTATTAGTTAGTTTTATATTTTACTTCCCGTAGCACCTCCTCTCCGGCAGCTTTAGAAGAGGGGGTGTTACACCTAATTAGTCTCATAACTAGTAAGAGTGATCACATCATCATCATGAACGTTAAGAACATCATTAGTGGTTGTAGCGTTAACTTGATTGTTATTGTTATGATCTTTCTTATCTTGCTTCTCATTACTTGCCTTGTTCTCTCTTCTCTATTGGTAACAATGCTTCTTAATATGGCTTTCTTACCACAATGATGACACTTAACATTCTTGTATTTAGATCTGGATTTGCTTCGGCTTTTATCTCTACCATTCTTACCTTTATGCATGTCTCTCCCTCCCTTTTCAATGAACAAGACTTTAGATTGTGTTAACGAACCTTGAGATCTTCTGCTCATCTCCTCGTTAAGAACACCATCCTTGACTAACTCCATGAACACAACACCATTGGGGGAAGAATTTGTAAGTGAAACCCTAAAGGTCTCCCAAGAATCTGGTAGTGTAACAAGCAACTAAAGTCCCAAAACTTCATCATCAAACTTGACACTCATACCAGATAGTTGATTTATAACCCCTTGAAATTCATTCACATGATCAGCCACAAAATTTCCTTCTCTGTATTTCAACTGTATCATCTTTTTCAACAAGAAGAACTTATTGTTACCGCTTTTTAAAGCATATAAGGTTTCCAGCTTTGTCCATAATGTTCTTACATGTTTTCCACTACAAATGTGATTATAAAAATTGTAACACCCCACCCCGAGCCATCTCGAAGGCGGACATTAATAGAGATGATTAAGACTTTACATTTATTCACTTACCTATATAGAACCAAGGAACAAGCCCAGGATAACATTCTTTTATCATCCATCAAAAGCCCCAAAACATACATAGGGGATATGAGTAACATCATAACAAAAGTTCTTATCCCTTACTTACCTATTGCGTATGGCCTTTCAAAAGAAAAATGTATACAAGGACTTCACAAAAAGAACCCATAATCTTTTAGGTTTTGAGCACGCCTCCAACCACGTATAACTAATCTTTACTTCGCTAAACTCCTTGGAAACTATCCCTTTGCCTTTACCTATAATGGTGAGGAGTACAAGTAAGCACCGCAAGGCTCAACAAACATAAACTTTGAAACATAATAGCGGAATTCATGGATAAAGGGAAAACTAGGTGGTGAGTGTTGATCAACATATTGGAAGGCACTAGCTACAACCACTCACCCATGCATAACTATTCATGCATATCGTGTCATAATTAAATACATAAAATAAATACGTATTTGCCGAAGGATGAGTACCTGCAACCAAAGCAACTATAAACATAACTATCTCAGGACCGAAGTCCAGCTCAACCTTTGGTCATCACCAAATGGGCGCAAACCATGGCTTGTAACTAAACCTCCCGAAATAATCCGCTGCGCGCATTAACTCATGAAGAAAAATACAATTCTTATGCAATGCATAATTAAATGCTCCTATACAACAATTCATGTGCATAAATACCAACTGTGCTCATAGATCACGCATAACATCTATTTAAATGAGTATGCTAACATAGTCCCATGCTTATGGTGCACATACATATCACATATAAATCTAACTAAATTAATACATAGTTCAACTTCGTTAGGACCATTTATGATTCCATTCCTTAACGTGGCCAACAATCCATTTCTGGCTCTCTTAGGCTTTAATGACATTGCACCTTGATAATATTAAAATCAGGAGGCGAATTGAATCATATTCTCAAAATCTTTGGCTAAAGGGTCGCTTAGGGTTAGGTTAAGTCGACTTGTTTACAAGCTTCGTGAGCCAAAAGAGAAAACAAAAAAACAAAGCATGCAAAGGGCCAAAACTTGCCATACCCTACCTTCTATCCAATGACCACCATTCCTTAGAAATCATGGGATGAGTCAAACCACAGTTTGGCTTAGAAACAACTCTTTAAAGATTTGGAAGCATAGAAATCAAGTTTGAACCATTTTGAGGGCTAAAGCTTTTGGGCTTGAAAGTTAGTCTCCTTTCCATAAAATGGTCCAAATACATAAAAGCTACTTTTGTCTCTTCTACAAGAGCTCCAAGACCCCTAACCTTAGAAAGTCATCAAATATCTTAACCTCTTAAAGATAAACATAAGAGGAAGACTATTGGCTCAAAATATAAGAGGGAAAAAGAGATCTTGCAAGAAAGAAGAAAGAGAATCAAAGAACTTGCCTTCTTATGAATTATTGATGCTTAATCTTGCTTGGGAAATTGATGGAAAAGAGCGGAAATTTCAGAGGGAAGAAACCCACAAAAGCCCTCTTCCAAATTTCCTTTCTTCCCCAAATTTTCATATTTGCACATATATATATTTTCACAAATTTTCAAATGTATTCCCTTAATTCGTCAACCACAAGGTTAATTCACATGGGCCATTTATATAAGTGGTTTTCACCCAAATTAGCCCTTTAAAATCAGCTAGACACTCCTCATTGGCTAGCCTTAAAAGCTTCTAGAAGACCTTCACATAGCCCTATTTGCTAACTTTAGCCTTCTTTACTTCAAGCTTCTAGAAGGCTCTTCCATTCCCTCTATTTACACAGCCTAGAGTAGGGTTGCAAATGAGCTGAGTCACTCATGAACGGCTTGGTGTTCAACTTTGTTCCTTCCAGCCCAAAAGGGGTAGTCCGACAGGTGCTCGAGGTTGATTCGGCCAGTCAGTGTTTCAGTGGGGAGGGGGCAACATCACCTGCAAGCACTCCGACGCACAAGTGAGAAGGGATCCCAACAGGGTGATATTTAGGCTAAGAAGGGAACATACCTTGGGCTTTAAAAATAACTGATTTGTAACACCCCACTTTCTCGGGCATGCTATAAACTAGGACAATTTGGGGATAACATTTTTTTCCCCTTTTCCTTTCAAACTAAATACTAAATCACATCATTTATCATCCCCAAATTCCCACCCATTTCAAAGAGAGTCATCAAAACATTACATGAGGAAGCTAAGAATCGAACCTAACATTACAATAGCCATTGTTTCGATAATACATCAACATCTTTCAAAGGTTCAAATGTTAAGTAGCAGAAACTTAAATACATTAACTTTAACATCATAATCAAACTTCGTCGTGCACTTGCAAAGTGCGATCACATGCTTCGTCAGTATCTTGTTCTACTACGATAACATCTGAAATGTTTATAAAAAGGGCAAAGCCCAAGTTAGATGATAAATCATCTAAGTGAGTACAAAATCATATATTTTCGTGCATGCATGTAAAATGCAAAATGTCCTCATTTATTTCTGTTTGATTTGATCGCACCCAACTGTTGCTCCCCATTTTTATAGCCTCCTTCCCGAGCCAAGGTATATGGGTGCACCCTTGATAGAACAGCGATGCCAGTCCATAATCCCAAACCCTTATGCGATGTGTGATCAATAATAATATCATGAATGTATGCATATTTCATCATAACATGTAAATGCAACCTACGTGACATATTCACTTCAAGGTATGACAACATGATAAAATTGTTTACCAAACAAGGTTTTAGGACATAACGTGAAGGACCATCATGAGGATACATAGCATGCAACGGAAGCGTTTTTTTTTATTTTTTTTAAAAAAAAAAACTTTCCTCGTATTGATTAGAATCTAGGAAACTTACTTTTCCTTCGGATCACCGGACGGAATGAAGCAACAGGAGGAGGAGGGGCGGGAGTTTCTTCGCGTGGTGGAGATGACGGCTGTCCTGCAATCCTTCGGCTCCTTCGCATCAGAACTTGAATGTTCTCTTGATCTTCCAAGGTATGACTCAAGAACTCTTGGCCTCTCTTTTGGTGAAGAAGAGTAAAAAACCTTAGGTGAAAAACAACCAAGGAGAGAATATATAGAGGGAGAACCCTAAGGTTAAAACCCTAGTGGGCCAAACCCTAGTGGGCCAAGTTCATTTAATTAATTTTCTAATTGGATTAACCCAATTAATTAATTAAAAAATCAATGAACTATTATTTTATTCTAGCCCAATTAATTATGGACCATTCTGAATAAAATAATTCTCTCTCAATGTAATTCACCCAACAAGCCAAATGTATTAAATAATACATGAGTTATATCGAGCTACCCCGAGAACCAAAAGACAAATTATTCATGGCTACTAAAATGACCAAAATACCCCTACTACCCAGTAGCTATATTTTGTCATTCTAAGTGTTCCAACTATCACCATATGGTAACACTGACCCCACGAATAATTTTGCATGTGCAATGTCTTTGACCTACTAGTGTAATGACAAAAATACCCCTCTACGTAACACCCATCATTTAGAAAGGAATAATGTACTAACACCTCTCTAAATGATTTCTACCATCCTTAGATCACTGGTCCAATAATTCGTGACTACTCGAATGCACTTGCTTATCACTGGGAGCTACCCAGAAGCACACACTCTTAAGTCACGTTCCCAGGGCCCTGGATTATTTGATTATTCTTGGATAATCACAAGGGGGTGAATCACAGAAACTATCTTGTATTAGTCTGTCATAGCTAATTAGAAACCATACTCCCAACTCACAAGGTTATTGATCTTTGATAGACCTCACCTACAGTGAATCTAAGAATATAGCTCTAGGTTCACTAGACCACCAACTAATACTCAAGTATTAGAGTACTCGTCCACGTAGTAGCAGTGATAGACTAGCTCCATGATAATTAGTACTTTGTCATTAGCTTCTATCACAGGTCCACTCTACGCATTCCAAATGCGCTTGTACAATTAGAGTAAATGGATTGTTTAGTGGCTAAGGCAAGCCATCCTCTATTAGGATCTATTGCACAATGATCTTATCATGATAGAATGCCCAGTTCTATCAAAAGATCAAGAGTAATATTTTCTTGCTTATTAAGTACCCATGATTCATGCCTAACTGTGAAGAACGACCCATCACATGAATCACTTACTTAATAGCATGGACACTTTTTCAACAATTAAATGCAAATAATATACATGCCATAAACTAACTAAAAGAAACATCATTACCATAAATTAAACAAAATGTGTCTTTAGGGCATACATTTCCAACATAATGTTCACAACAACTTTAGGGGAAAACTCTCACATAACTAGGGTTTTAAATCAAAATACTCACATAAAATCAAGTCTTGGGAATATGACTACTCACCTTTAACAATTTAGATTTTTCCTCGAAATAAGCTTCACCTAGATTTGCGTGCAAAATTCTCGAAACTCGAACCAACACCCAAACTCAAGTCCCAAGGCACCCTAAACACCATATTCAATCCATAAATACCAAAACCAATTTTTCTCATATTTTTCTCACATTTCCTTGAAGTTTTTTCTCTATTTTTCCTCACTAAAATCCTAAAATAAATATCTACATCCAATTTTTCCTAAATCTTTTTGCATGAAAAATCCTAAATTATTTTTCTAAACATTTTAAAAAAAATTGGAAAAAACCTGATGTGCATGCACTCTCATGCGCTTGGCCTGTGGCTATGAGTGGGATGGGGCAAGTGAATGCCACGCTCTATTCGTCTTCTCCGGCAACAACATACTGAAACTGCTGGCTTCTTGGCCTGGATGATTCTCCTCTTTTAGTCGATCAAGTTGGAACCTCAAGTGGCTCAAAAGGACGCTTGGAAAGGCCTCAACCAAAGCCTCAAACTCTCGGTCGACACTACCATCTCCTTCTCCGGCGACTGATCAAAACCCCTTCAAATGCACACGAAAACACTCCAATTTTTCCAGAAACGATCCTTACCCTCTCTAGAGAAAAATCCCTCTATCACTTGCGCTCCATTTGGCCTCTAACACACTCAATTTCAAGCTTCAAAATTGTAAAAACCCTCGGCCGTTAAACCTCTATTTATAGCCAAAATCGTACCTCGAAATGCCCATAGTTGGGTAACCCGACGTCTTAAGCATCTAAATCTCCCCTTGAATGACCTAGAAGTCCCGACAATCACCCTCAAAAGCCCATTTACATGGCCTTGCAAAATCGACCATGCTCGACTAAAATTTCAAGAAATTTTGGCCACACGCGAGCTCGATGCCGGCCCTAACTTGGTCCTCGAGCTTCTTCGACTGTTCTTCTCAATTTCCCTGTGGATGGAGGGGTCAAAGGTGGTTGGCCAGATCTGCTGTCGGCCATGGAAGCTCCCAGCTTTCAGCTATTTGCACTTTGGCCCTCTCTACTTTTGACTTTTACGTTTTGGTCCTCTTACAAGGCCCCTGAACTTTCCATTGCTTCCAATGAGACCTCCGAGGTCTAAAATTGTCATTCATGCCCCGAGAATTTAGAAATAACGACGTTTAGACCTCCTTCGAGTAATTTTGAAAAACTGTGCTTAGGCTCGATTGACTTATTTTATAGAAACTCTTCTCGTTTCCACCTGAAAACACTAAAGGGTTGATCCTTATGAAAATTTGAAGCCCCCTCAAGCTTTCATTGACTTCCCGGGAGTCCCCTACGATAATTTGGTTTTTACAACCTAAACAGTAATTGCATCTTAGCTGTACTAAAAATCGTTCCCGATTCAATTTCTTTTAGCACTGAAAATCATATCTCAAATCGAGAAAAGATGATGTGATCTTGCTTTTGATCTTTCAAGCTTTGGGAAACTCCTTTCGATCGATTCGGCTAAATATTGATAACAATATGCTATATATCAGACCTTGAATTTAACCATCTTAATTGCACAAATTATGAAATATTTTTTGTCTTATTTATTTCAAAAATGGGGTCATGCATGATTGATATAGGAGGATGAGGCATCTTCCTGCATGCGTCGTGCAGGTGATGGGAGTAAGTATCCGGCACCGATGGGGGTTCCTAGGCAGGTAGCATGGTGTCAATAGGACCCTCATTAATGTGGATGGGATTTGCCATAAATGAGGATGAGATCTTTGAGTAGGTGCGTTGATACCTAGTAGGAGCTGTAATGATGTTGATGTAGGTGGATTCGTGTAGGGCCAGGATTAGGCTGAGATCAGGTCATGAGAGTGAGTCCTTGGGCCCAATTTGGGCCAGAACGGTCCACAGTCCCCTAAGTCAGATGCTTAGGGGAAATCGGGATAATTTTGCTACTAGATCTTAATTGAGATAAAGGGTCGAGCTGCCTTGTTGTTTAATATTCGAGTGAGTGCTAGCTTTAAGCACAACTAAGACTATTTTGGGCCCTATTAACAAAGTGACTTTCTTTGATTTGCGGCGCACGTGGTTACAGAGTTCTGAGGCATCTTTTTTTTTTTTTTTTTTTTGGGGAGTTGTAACGCCATAGGAGCGAATGGCGTCTTATGATGGAAAATGTTTCTTCCCTGAACTATTGAATGCTTTGACTGGTGACCTATTCCTGACGGTTTGTCAAGCTAAGCGCCTGATGGCATTTTGATTTCTCCGCACCGTATGGGAACATTATATAAGGGGGGATTTCCTTTTTCTCTTCCATTGCCATTTCTATCTTCTGGGTTAGGGGTGCAGTATCTCTTCTAGGGCTTTTTTTAACTGTAGGTGATAGCGTGCTACTAGTATTTTCTTGACCTTGCACGAGATGGGTCCTATACTTGATAAGGGGACATTAAAGTCCATTTACGAAGGAAGGAGAGTGGTTGATTGATGCTCAAAAATGCAACAAATTGTTATATTTTATTGCCCCCTAATCCATTTGATCAAGCTAAAATCTTCAGAAATGCTTGTTGCAGCTCAAAAGAAGAAAAAGAGATGAAAGATATGGCTTAAAATTCCAAAGGCATGATTTAAAGTCAAAGCTATTCAAATGAGTTATCGGAAGATATTCGAATATGGATCAAAGCAGATGGAAGCTTCTCAGGCATTCGAATGCAACCAATCTATTCGACTGAGCTGAGAATGTGAAGAAATTCGAATAAGCATATCGTTCAGAAGAGATGAAGACATATCCGAATGAAGCCTTAGACATTCGAATGTAATGGCAGAAGGAAGAAAATCTATTCGAATGGAGGCTGAGTAATTCGAATAAGAAGCAGCACTAATGACTCAAGATTCGAATACCTCCCATGTCATCCGGATGCTGTGAAGAACTCAAGAGAAAAAAATGGAAATTAATTCGAATGAAACTACTGTTGCATTCGAATGATTGAGAAAATCGCCATGTAAGGAACAGTAAATTGAAAATTCATTCGAATAGGACTACAATTCATTCGAATGATCTGAAAAGACAAAAGAACCTCAACACTCATCTGAATACCTCTGCTGACACATTCGAATGAGTATCCGAACAAAAGTCTGACATGCACAAATAAACGCGGTGGCTCTGAGGTAAATTCAATCAACTTTCTGAACTAATGGACCCCACCTCCATGGGCCGTAAGCTTAAAAAGGAGTCGACATTCTTTGGAATCAGAGGGGCGGAGAGCAGAAGTTACTTAGAAAAAAAAACACAAAAATACAATATCAGTAGAAAGTAAGCAGGCCGTTTCCTGGTCTGTCTGATTTCTCTCGTTTTATTAGTTCTTGTTTGTATGTGTGAAGAACATATGGCACTTCAGTTCTTCTTCTTGTTCTAGTTAGTTCTCAGCTTTGTTTTTACAAGTCCATTTTTATTTCTAATTTAGCTTGTAGTACATTTCAGCAAACAATACAGTATTAGTTTTGTTCAATCCTTAAAATTTGATTCTGTTTTTTTATTTTCTTTCCTTGCAAAATTTCACATTCATTCGTTGAGATTAGATTTAGTCGTGCACTTCCCATGAAGATGTGTGGCTAACGCGATTCTTGGGTTAAGGCAGAGAAGGTGCCCAAAGCCACTGATGAATCAATATAGCAGAACTTCAAATGACAAAGTAACCAAAGTAAAAGTGGTTTGGGAAATGTTATTAACGAAAATCTCAAGCTTGGATTGGTTCGTACACCTAAACTAGAGTTCCCATGCCATGTATGAGAACTGCTTAATTTGGAAACGTTCTCATACCCAAGCCCCGAGTAGTTATTTTGTAAAAACGTTATTTATACACTGATTTATGATAGCTGCTTGACGTAGAATCTCCATGCCATGTATGGAGGTTGCTTGAACCAAGAGTTATTATCATCTCAGAAGTGCATTTAACGGTTGTAAACCCAAGCCACTTGAACTGTTAGTTACATCACAGAAAGCTATATCGAAAAATCAGTTGGGTTTGGCACCAGATCTGTCTTGACCCAAGACCTCTCCATATCCAGATACAGTCATATACATTTAGCTTAATCTCACTTCATTGTCAAAAGAACTGGTGTGGTTATCTCCTTCCATGAGTAATCTCCCTGTGAATCGACTCGGTCTTACCCGAAAAAATAACATATAAGTTTTCTGCTACAATCACACTCGTGCACTGGCGAGTCTAATCACCTCATTCTGTCTGTGAACATAAAAAGTTGCCAAACCAGCTAAGTTAGCAAAAGAAAAATACAAAAAGTAATAAATACATGGTGAGTGAAGCAGTAGTGGTTTCTAGTGATATTGGTGGAAGGGATGCTTCATCTCCTACTATGCCAACCCTTTTGCCCATTTTCGAGGCCGTGTCGGCACCAAATTCCTAAGAGTCCCCTGCTGATGTGGGGCAGTCGCTGGTTCGAAAGCGCCCGAGGGTTTTTGGAAGGGCTGAGACATCTGCCATAACCTTTCTTGAATGCCGACCCGTGTTTCTCCTCACTATAGGAAAAGGGCGAGAAGCATATTGCTGAGTGGAGGATTAGGCCCTAAGGGTGCTATTAGAGTGTCGCGTGATGGACTTCAAGTTTCGAATGGAGATAGCTAGCCTCAAACCATTGCACCGGGGGGAAATTGAGTGGGCTAGAGAGGCGACAAACAACAGGCTGGAGAGTGAACTGGCCAGGACGACAAGCGACCTTCGCAAGCGGCTGGAGGAGATGGAGGCGTCGATGGTTCACTGCCAGGGGATCGTGGGTTGAATTGGTCGCCAGAGTGACGATGCTAGGGAAGAACTTCAGAACTCGAGGGTAAAGGTTCCCCATCTGAGAGCGGTGTTGAAGGCTGCTCAACCGGAGGTGGAAGTTAGCAAGGCCCAAATGGCGGGGGTAGCGGACAAGTATCTGGAGGGCTATGAGGAAGCCCTACTCTATGTCCAGACTTTATTCCCTAGACTAGATCTAGAGCCTTGCAAACCTTTTATGAGGGTTGAGGGCAGCCAGCTTGTCGACCCGACCGAAGCGAAGCATGCTGCTGGCTCTTCGAAGAGGAGTCCTGGAGCATGGGAGGTCCGGGCTAAAGGTGTTGCTAATGCTACAAAGCTCAAGGTTGAGTCGGATTGACTGGTGGTCGTACTCTCTTATAGGTTTTGTTGGCGCGGTGCGTCAAGATTTGTAATGTCGTGTCCTTTCTTTTAATGAAATGGGGAATTCCTTTATCTTTTATTCTCTATTTTATTTTTATTATGTTATTGGGGTTTCTGCGAGGGTAGCTTTGTCCTGGGTTCGAGGTTGAGTTGGCTATTTTTGCCGAGTTGACGTGATATCCTGGTTCAAGCTTAAATGTTAAGGGCGGCTTTTGACCTTAAAGGCCGGCGCCCGACCTTGAAGGTAGGGGCAGAGCATTTGTGTAACATCCTAGATTTTCAACTCAAATATGATGTAACACTTGGGGCAATAAAGCATTTCCTTGGAAGTCAAATAATACGGTAGACACGCGGGTAATTCCCGTGTAATTTTCGAGAAACAAATGAAAGATTTTTCAAAAAATCATGGAGACTAATGCAAGGGGGCATCATCTTAAGAAATTCTAGGGCTCAAGTGTCGTAAGTACAAAGAAGTTTTGGACTAAGGAGTTATTTGTGAGAAACCTAAAATATCTTGTAACTAATTGGTTAAGAGAACCAAATGAGCTAACTTATGGTTAGGAATGTAATCATGAGCAATGATGGAAATGTGGAAAATGTAATTTACCATGTGGGATGTAATGATGGAGAATCTTGAAAATCAAATTAAGCATGTGGTGGCACATATCTCAATGGACACTTATTGTAAGGGTATGAAATGGCGCAAATCTCTAGAGACACGTGGCACGATCCTACGAATACAATGATTGTATCTTATCCAAGTGACACATGGCACACCCGGATTGGCCGAGGATGCCTATACATATTAAGACTTTAGAAGGGACAGACATTCTCACCATTAAACAAAAGGAAAGGGGAGGTGAGTTAGAGAGGAGAAACTTTGCCAAGAAATGAGGTGGAAAAATACTTCACCAGAAAAGTTGGGCCACCACCGTAAAAGGATCCAAAAAGCATCAAAACAGCAAGGTAAGTCCAATTTCTTTCTATGGTTCGATAGAAAATTTAATAAGGGTCGCATGGGTTCAAATGGGGGTCAAATTGAAGTCTGGTCGAGGGAGAATGGGCCGAAAAACTGTAAGCGGTTAAAACGGAAGCGGCGACACGTGCAGCTCACGCGCCACCTACCTGCTGTGCATGCAAGCGCGTAGGGGTCCTTCCCCTAGCGCGTGTGGGGCTCCCCTAGCCACCAATTTTACAGATTTGGTCCTCTATTTTAATCCTAGGACCCTATATAAAAATATTCTAAGTTTGAGTTATGAAAATATGTAATTTTTGTAGAAAACCATTCCTGAACCCTGTGAACAGTGTCCTAGCGCATCCAAACTAGCAAGGTGAGTGCTTCTTGCATCCTTATGCTACATACCGAACATTTTGTCTTCACACGGGTAAGGGTGATTACTTGCATAAACATGACTTTCCTTTAAACCAAGCATTTTCTCTTTCTTTATCATGCATCACTTGGTGTGTGTGGCTAGTTGAAGTCATTATCTCATGTTAGACTAGTGAAAAGTCATGGAGATGTGAGAACATGATTGATCAGCGGGGGTGATTGCTACACCTCGGCGTCACTACCACATAAGCAGTTTCATGTCATTTTGCATAACTCATTTACATGCATGCTTTGTCTTCTTTCTGCACTCACTTAGATATAACTATCTAACTTGGGTTGATGCCCTTGGGACATTCAACGTTCCAAGTATATTAGCATGCCACGTACCCCGGAGACAAGTAGGAGAAAAGGCTACGAGGAGGCCGATGTTTAGTTTAACTTCTATCATTCATGTGCTATGGATCTTATGTAACCTTTGGATTTATTTGAGACTTGTGTATCGCACTTGTATAAACAAGGGTTATGTAAGGATTGGATTTACCTTTTATGCTGTTGAGGGTGCAAGTCGAGGTTACTATGTACTATGAACATGGTAAGAGTTGTTTGTTGGATTTTGGTAGTTTTCAAATGATGCATTGTGAATAGCAGCAAGGATACTCAAGGTTGTAAAAAGTGTGTGTGTGTGGGTGTCCTGCAATTGTACCTTCAGTGATGTATTATATTTTGGAGTATTGGAGGTCGTGAGCATTTCTCATACTTGTAAAGGAATTATGGTGGAAACCCCCCTTTATTTAGCTTTGATTAACCTTTCAAGTTCGATCCAACGCTTCCATTGACAAGGGTTTCCATAACGCCCTAGGTGATGTCTACTTATATTTCACGTTGTTATGTATTTGAAAAAGTGGGGCATTACAGCTTGGGTCACTAGCGCGAAGGTATTTATAGAGGTGCAAAAAGTTCGTACACGTGGCACGGGAATTGAGGCTATAAATAGGGCGTCATTTCAGTGGTGTTGGTCATGTTGTTTTTCGAGACGTTTTGTCAGAGTTATTTATGACATGGAAGAAATTGATTAGTTATAGCAAGGGGAGACTCTTTGATTTTTGAAGTGGAGGCATGGTTGCATTAATGGCACCTTTCAGTTCTAGGAGATGGTGAAGATCTGCTGGTTATTGAGTGGTTATGTTTATTAAAAGGAGAAGGGATGCTCTTGTCTTCTCATCTTTTTCCTTTTGATGCCTTCGCTTGTTTCATACCCTGGCTTCGCTTAGGGGGACGGGGCCGATGATCTATGGCGGGGGTTTTTTTTACTGAAACAGGTGTCCGAACCGGCGATGCCGTGGACGAGTCTACTATTGGTGTAGCCAAGACCGAGGGGTCCTATCAGTATTCTGAATATAAGCGTACTTGGGCTAGAGCAATACTAGGATGGGTGTGGTTTTTCTCTAGAATAGGTGATGTGGCTTCCTCGAGGTTTGCCTCTGGGAGGGGCGTCATCCCCCAACGTTCGACTATTTCAATTCTTGATGCCAACATCACCAGTCTAGATACTGGTGGTTGTCTTCCAGCTCCAAGGTTGAAAATGAGGGATGACTATGCTACCCAGGCTTGGGCTTTACCGAATTTTCTTTGGGGGTGATTGTCGTACTGTCGAGATCTAACCCCTTCACTGGGGGCAAGATGTAAGGCAGTACAAAAGAGTTTCAACCTTCGCCAATCAACTTGGCAGGGTTGTTGTTAACAGTATAGGGGCATATGCCACAGTCGCCTGCCATGCATTCTTCGGGCAACTTCCTTGGCCGAGACATACCAAGAAGACTTGAAGTTGATTTGAGCTACACAAGGCTCCTGGCTGGGGTGGAAAGTGGTTGCGGAAGAAGTGCACTACGGTTGTTGCTTTATTTGTAGCTGACCTTTCCTTCTTCTGGCACATTTTTAGGTTGTGCTTGTTTTTCTTCTTGTAATGATTGTCATATAGTAGGCGGGCGTAGCATATATAAAAGATGTAAACTTTGCGATAGTATGTAAGCTTTGTAGTGAAATATAACGCTTATAAGTACCTTGTTCTTCGTCGCTTTCATTGTATCCTCTATTTGATGTCGGGTATGACTTTTTGAGGTTAGACTGAGGCTGGCTCAAGGTCCTGTGCACCTGTCTAATACAAGGTGTGGCTCTATAGGATCGAGTTATGCTCGAGGCCCTAGAGCAGGTTCGCGCTAGGCAAACTGGCCGAGTCGAGTTTGCGTCTCGAGCACAGCTGAAGGACCGAGGCTGGTTCAAGGTCTTATGCGCCTGTCTAATACAAGGTGTGGATCGATAGGACCAAGTTATGCTCGAGGCCCTAGAGCAGGTGCGTGCTGGGCGAACTGGCCAAGTTGAGTCTAGGTCCCGAGCACGGCTAAAAGACCGAGGCTGGCTTGAGATCTTGTGTGTCTGTCTGATACAAGGCGTGGCTCAATAGGACCGAGTTATACTTGAGGCCCTAGAGCAAGTTTGTGCTAGATGAACTAGCTGAGTCAAGTCTAGGTCCCGAGCATGGCTGTAGGATCGATGCTGGCTCGAGGTCCTGTACACCTGTCTGATACAAGGCGTGGCTCGATAGGACTGAGTTATGCTCGAGGCCCTAGAGCAGGTTTGCGCTGGGCGAACTAGCCGAGTCGAGTTTGGGTCTCGAGCATAGCTGAAGGACCGAGGCTGGCTCGAGGTCCTGTGCACCTATCTCATAAAAGGTGTGGCTTGATAGGACCAAGTTATGCTCGAGGCCCGAGAGTAGGTTCGAGCTAGGCAAACTGGCTGAGTCGAGTCTTGGTCCCGAGAACAGTTGAAGGACTAAAGTTGGCTCGAGGTCCTATGCCCTTGTCTGATACAAGGCGTGGCTCGATAGGCCCAAGTTATGCTTGAGGCCCTAAAGTAGGTTCGCGCTGGGTGAACTGGCCGAGTTGAGTCTTGGTCCCAAGCATGGTTGAAGGACCAAGGTTGGCTCGAGATCTTGTGCGCTTGTTTGATACAAGGTGTGGCTCACGATCTTATGCGCTTGTCTGATACAAGGTGTGGCTCGATAAGACTGAGTTATGCTTGAGGCCCTAGAGCAGGTTTGCGCTGGGTGATAGACTCCCTACCTGTCAAGGTATTCTAGAAGTATAAAACAGAACCAACGTGAGCAAGCCAATTCTGATAACACATTAGTCCAGACAAATAGAATTTTTATTGAAGGCATTTAATTTAGAGGGGTCTAGGTGGCATTTTGACTATTTCTTCCTTTATAACCCGGTTGTACCCCTGATCTTGGCATCAGTTAGAGGTTTTGATGAAGTAGCTGGCTCTTTTGTCTTGTCTTGATTTTTTACCCTAGAGCTCGGTTAATGGGGGTCGTAAGCTCGACTATTGGTGTCAGCTTTTGCTTTGTTGTTGTAGGTGGCTTGGCCTCTACCTTTATCTTTCTTTGACTCCTGAGGTAGCTTTTTAAGGTTGTCGTTGTAGCACCATCGAGAGTCTTCCTGGTTAACGCAGATAACTCCTACCTCCGTAGTAGATATTGGGAATTTCATTGTGAGGTAGGGGATTGAGACGATTGGGAATTTCAAGCGGGGGCATTTTGATGTTAGCAAAACTAGAAGATGGGGTTTTATATATTTTATCCATTTTTTTAACCTAGACTAGATGATCGAGATTTACCTGAGTAATCCTGAAAAAAGTAACCTTTCTCCTTGATTCGTCCTTTTAATAAATTCAGATATAATTATAGTTTATACATATATAGAATTGAATATTTATATCGATCCATGTAAAATTTATCTTTTAACAAATTGATATATTAATTTAAATTTTAATATTTTATATAAAACTCTAAATATTTTACGTTCGCTAGGCTATAATTAATATATTTTGGCACATATAATAATGAATACAAGTGACAAAAATCTATACTCGAAAGGATAAAGCAATCTAGATTTACAATAGAAAGTTGGGTGAATGGATCAGAAGTCAACTAGCAAATGGCTCTTGAATTAAATTCTATATACTTATTTACTCTTTTAACGTAATATTAAATTTTAAAGATATTATTTAACATAAAATTATTAAATTTGATATTATTATAATAATATGAATAAAATGTGATATGCCCTGTAAACATGGAGAATCACAAGACCTAAAAAATAGTCTTGAGACATGGACATGAAGCCCAAAGGCCCAACGGGTTGTAGGAGATCAAAGAAGTAAGCCGAAGGAGCAAGAGGTCGAGCCGAGACCAAGTGGGGAGGGCCCACTCGGTTATGCTGAGTGAGTACGACACTGCCTTAGTTTTTCGGCCATAACTTTCTCATATGAGCTCCGAGTGAGTTTTGATAGATTCTGGCTTAATGAAGGGGTAAATCGGGTATGAAGTTGATGCAACTACACTATGAAGGCTCGGAGTTAAGTATTGAAGAAAGATGGACTCGAACCAAGTCAAAAGGGCAAAAGAAGGCATAACCAAGTGGCCCCCCACTCGTTTAGGCAAAAGAAGACATGACCGAGTGGCCCCCACTCGGTCATGACCGAGTGGCCACTCGCTATTTATGACCCACTCGGTTTTGTCGAGTGGGTATGACACTGCTTCAGTTTTTTGGTCATAACTTTCTCATATGAGCTCTGATTGACCTGATTAAAAGTTCTATAGAATTCTAAGAGAATTATCTACAACTTTAATGTTTTGAGTTTTGATAGATTCTGGCTTAATCAATGGGTAAATTGGGTATGAAGTTGATGCACCTACACTATAAAGGCTCGGAGTTAAGTATTGAAGGAAGATGGACTCGAACCAAGTCAAAAGGGAAAAAGAAGGCATAAACGAGTGGTCCCCCACTCGTTCGGGAAAAAGAAGACATGACTGAGTGGACCCCACTCGGTCATGACCGAGTGGCCACTCGCTATTTATGACCCACTCGGTTTTGCCGAGTGGGTATGACACTACTTCAGTTTTTCGGCCATAACGTTCTCATACGAGCTCCGATTGACCTGATTTAAAGTTCTATGGAAAGATAAGAGAATTATATAAAACTTTTATGTTTTGAGTTTTAATATATTCGCGTTTAATCATCATGAAAATCGGGCATAAAGTTGAGGTATGGGAACCACTCAAAACTGAGCCCAGGAAAAAGGGAGAAGAATGCATGATCGGGTGGCCCCCCCCACTCGATCATAACCGAGTGGCCCCCCACTCGGTCATAACCGAGTGACCCCCCACCCGATCATGGTCAAGTGGGCTTGGGCCAGTCTCTCCTTTTTTTCCTCTCAGATGGGCCGCGAAATCATCGAAATGGGCCGCGAGATTCTCATACATCTTCTCTCTCTCCTCCGCTATAAATATGAGATCATGCCTTCATCACAAGGGACGCTATTTTGAGCAATTAAAGTACGATTTTGTATTTTCTCTCGAGATCTAATTTAAGCATCGGAGGATTTGCGCGGGGACCCCCACCCGCGCCCTAACGGTGCTCTCGTTTTGTAGGCCACTCGGTCACAGGGTCACTCGATCACCACGCCACTCGGCCACAAGGCCACTCGGTCACCATCAGGGCCACTCGTTCGTCACAAGGTCACTCGTCATTCCGAGGCCTCTCGTCACTCCGAGATCACCCGTCACTCCGAGGTCACCCGTCACTCCGAGGCCACCCGTCACTCCTAGGCCACCAGATCACTTTGAGACCACCAGATCACTTTTGGCCACCAGATCATTTTTGAGGCCATCAGACCATCAACCCACAAGATTATCAGCCCATCAGACCATCAACTCTGTTGGTTTATCAGACCTAAGACTCCATCAGATCCAATTCCTCGCCCAGATTTTTCATCGGTGAAGGCACGACTCCCGAGACTCTTGCGTCTATCCTCAATTAAAATAGATTGTTGTATTTTGGCAACAACAAAATGATTAAACAATTTGTTGTGATTTAAAATTAATCAACTGATACTTGACTTAAGATTAAGATTGTAATATTGTACTCAACTAAATTTTTATTTTTAATCAAATAAAATCTAAACATTTAAGAGATTAATTGATTATGTATTTATTTAAATATATAATATAATGATATTAATTGAATAACTAAATAGTTAATTGACTAAGTGTTATATTAGTTAGCAACTATAACATTTTCTTAATCAAATAAAAGCTAAGTATTTAAGAGATTAACTGATTATGTAATTATATTACTAAATAATATGATAGAATGACATTAATTGAGTAACAAGCTACACTTAATTTAAGTATTGAATAATAAATATAAATTAAAATAATAACTCTACATTTATATAATTAAATTTTAAAAAAATACTACTTACTACTTAGTAATTGCATATTTCACTCAAATAATACTTAGTCTACTCTACTAATGGTACATTAAATTTGAAAAAAATTAATCGTTATAGAGAGATAGTATTAATTATTAAATACATATAAACAAAATATATAAAGTGATATTTAAAAAATTAATCAATTATATACTTGTCTTATTAAAAAAATATGATAGAATGACATTAGTTGAATAATTAAACAGTTACTCGACTAAATATTACATTAGTTGATTAACTATAATATTTAATTTAAATATCAAATAATAAACATAGTTCATAGTATTAATAACAATGAGTAACTATAAAATTTAATTTAAGTATCAAGTAATAAATATAGTTCAAAAAAATTAATTGTTACATAAAACATTAAAGATACATTCTAAGAAATTTATCTACAAGTGACTTATATATATTAACATGACACTATAAAGTTTATAATAATATTTTCAAAAATCAGTAATAGTTCATAATACTAATAATAATGATTAAGTGTTAATTAATAACAATAATGATTATAATTGAGCATTATTAATTGATAATGTAATATATTAAAAAAATTATAAACATATTAAGAAGAATACAACAAACTAATTTATTATAAATATTATATTTATGATATAATTACATTTTGTATAAATATTAATTTGATGTTACAATTTAAATTATCTTATCCGTTAATCATAATCTTAAATTATTTTATCTTTAACAATTAAATAATTATTAATATTATTTTTAAAAATTATTTTATTTCTTTATTTAACAACTAAATTAAAAAATTAAAAAAACAACAAACATTGGTGGGTTTACCCTGTCTGCCCCTAAGCCATTCCCTTTTCCTTTTCCCCCTTCCACTTTTCTTTCCCTTCCTGCTCTCGCTTTCCGCCCCCTACAAATCCCAAACCCTTGATCATCCCTCTCCCTTGTTGTCTCCAGCCCTTCGTCTTCCACACCTTAATGTCGCATATACCTTCTCGTTGCCTCTACGTCGGCTGCATCCAAACCCGTCGCTTCAATGCCACCAATGTCTCCTCGTTGTCCTATGTCACTGTAACAACCTGCTCCCGCTTTACGGGCACCACTGATGAATAATCAATCGATTGCTCACCTGACAAATTGACTGATGAAGGGTTGGACTGTATTTTAATAGGAAACGTCCTAGGTGAGAACCATGTTTCGTCTTTCCCTTCGCTCCATTCGAGAAATCAGTTCCAAACACAGACAATGAGACACAACGAACAAGGAACCGAAACCCGAGTGAGTTTCACCTTTCTTTAGCTCGCCTCACAGCAAGCCAAAAGATGACTCAGGCACAAAACTAGCGCAACAAACATCCACTGAGTTCTGGAGATTTACAAGAATATATCTTTTCAATCCTTATCTGATCTGAACTTGACAAAATATATAAACTGACATTTAAAAAATTAAAAAATTATATATTTGTCTTATTAAAAAATATGATAAAATGACATTAGTTGAATAATTAAGCAGTTACTCGACTAAATGTTACATTAGTTGATTAACTATAATATTTAATTTAAATGTCAAATAATAAACATAGTTCATAGTATTAATAACAATGAGTAACTATAAAATTTAATTTAAGTATCAAGTAATAAATATGGTTCAAAAAAATTAATTGTTACATAAAACATTAAAGATACATTCTAAGAAATTTATCTACAAGTGACTTATATATATTAACATGACACTATAAAGTTTATAATAATATTATCAAAGATCAGTAATAGTTAATATACTAATAATAATGATTAAGTGTTAATTAATAACAATAATGATTATAATTGAGCTTTAGTTATTAATTGATAATGTAATATATTAAAAAAATTATAAACATATTAAGAAGAATACAACAAACTAATTTATTATAAATATTATATTTATGATATAATTACATTTTGTATAAATATTAATTTGATGTTACAATGTAAATTATCTTATCCGTTAATCATAATCTTAAATTATTTTATCTTTAACAATTAAATAATTATTAATATTATTTTTAAAAATTATTTTATTTTTTATTTAACAACTAAATTAAAAAAAATAAAAAAACAACAAACATTGGCGGGTTTACCCTGTCTGCCCCTAAGCCATTCCCTTTTCTCTCTCCCCCTTCCTCTTTCCTTTCCCCTTTTGTTCTCGCTTTCCGCCCCCTGCAAATCCCAAACCCTTGATCATCCCTCTCCCTCACTGTCTCTAGCCCTTCGTCTTCCACACCTTAATGTCGTCTATGCCTTCTGGCTTCCTCTACATCAACTGCATCCAAACCCATCGTTTCAACGCCACCAATGCCTCCTCGTTGCCCCATGTCACTGTAATGACCTGCTTCTACTTTACGGGAGTCACCGATGAATAATCAATCGATTTCTTGCCTGACAAATTGACTGACGAAGGGTTGGACTATGTTTTAACAGGAAATGTCCTAGGTGGGAACCAGGTTTCGTTCTTTCCTTTGCTTCACTCGAGAAATCGATCCCAAACACAGACAAAGAGACACAGCGGACAGGGACCCGAAAATCGAGTGAGCTTCACCTTTCTTCAGCTCGCTTCAAAGCAAGCCAAAAGATGACTCAGGCACAAAACTAACGCAAACAAACATCCACTGAGTTTTGAGAATTTACAAGAACATACATTTTCGATTCTTATCTGATCTGAACTTAACAAAATATATAAACTAACATTTAAAAAATTAATCAATTATATACTTGTCTTATTAAAAAAGTACGATAAAATGACATTAGTTGAATAATTAAACAGTTACTCGATTAAATGTTACATTAGTTGATTAACTATAATATTTAATTTAAATATCAAATAATAAACATAGTTCATAGTATTAATAACAATGAGTAACTATAAAATTTAATTTAAGTATCAAGTAATAAATATAGTTCAAAAAAATTAATTGTTACATAAAACATTAAAGATACATTCTAAGAAATTTATCTATAAGTGACCTATATATATTAACATGACACTATAAAGTTTATAATAATATTATCAAAAATCAGTAATAGTTCATAATACTAATAATAATGATTAAGTGTTAATTAATAATAATAATGATTATAATTGAGCATTAGTTATTAATTGATAATGTAATATATTAAAAAATTATAAACATATTAAAAAGAATACAAAAAAATAATTTATTATAAATATTATATTTATGATATAAATTATAATTGTATAAATATTACATTTTGTATAAATATTAATTTGTTGTTACAATTTAAATTATTTTATCTGTTAATCATAATCTTAAATTATCTTATCAGTTAATCATAATCTTAAATTACTTTATCTTTAACAATTAAATAATTATTAATATTATTTTTAAAAATTATTTTATTTTTTTATTTAACAACTAAATTAAAAAAAAAAAAAAGAACGAACATTGGCGGCGTTTACCCTATCTGTCCCTAAGCCATTCCTTTTTCCCTTTCCCCATTCCTCTTCCTTATCTCCTTCTACTCTTTCTTTTCGCCCCGTACAAAATCCCAAACCCTAGATCATCCATCTCCCTCGTTGTCTCCAGCCCATCATCTTCCCCACCTTAATGTTGCCTATACCTTCTTGCTACCTTTACATCGACTGCATCCAAACTTGTCGCCTCAACGCCACCAATGCCTCCTCGTTGCCCTATGTCGCTGCCTCTAGATCCATCGCCTCTGCCGCCTCTACGCCTACTGCTTCCGATTCCATCGCTTTAGGGTCCTCCCCTCCGTTTCCTCTATGCCCACCGTTTCTAGATCCATCGCATTAAGATCGTCGCCTCATCGCAACCACAACCTCCAACCTCTATCGTTGTCACCTCCCTCTTCCAGGTTAGTAGATTTTTTGTTTAGTTGATTTTTTTTTTTATATGAATTCTTGACAATCCGGAGCCAAAGTCCGAGCTGGGCTCGTTAATCCGATTAACGAGCTGAGCCTGACCAGGGCTCATCATCTAATTAATGAGTCGAGCCTAAGCTCGAGCTCGACCAATGTTTGTCAAGCTCGAGCTTGAGCCAGTATAGAAATTTAACGAGTCGACCTGAGGCTTTTTTGCAACCCTAGTTGAGAGACTCCTCTTCCATATCATCAATTTTATTTTGACTTTTCAACTCTACAACTCATCATTTAAACTCTTTGTTGTTTTTGTTCCCTAATAAGACCCAAGGCAATGACGATTTTTTGGGCGAGTCTTCATAGGCTTCGGCCCAGGATTGAAGGACCCAAGACCGTTACCGTCCTTTTTTTGGCAGCGCATTTTAGAAGTCGAGCCATAAGCCCACTCCCCATTTTAGAGGAGAAATAGGCCTCAGCCCATTTGCTCAAATGGGGATAAAAGCCCACTCAAGCCCAACCCATTTCTTTCCATAGCCCAAATATATAAGAGCCTTGTGGCTCTTATGTTGGCGTCTCTGTTCGCTATTTTCGGTCGAGCCCTAGTTCTCTCTCTCTCTCTCTCTCTCTCTCTCTCTCATGTTTCCTATCTTGATCGTTGCTTCATCGCTTCAATCCTTGTTCATTCGATAGCGATGAAGGCTATCTTGCCTTCTGTGGGTTTTGTTTCCTTTGATGGATTCAACTGCCTTTCCTTGTGGGCGAAAGGCAGCCTCTTGGATGTCGCTGGAAACCACTTATATAACCAGATCTGGGTTCTTCTTTTGGGAAAGTCGATCTCCTTGCTTTGTGCCTTGATCTTGTTGTCTTTGTCACCGATCTACCTACTGTGTGTGTGGTTCTGATCTTTTGAGCGAGAGAGGGTTTACTTTGCTGGTTTGGCCGAGAGGGGTTGGGGCTTTTCTGGGCTTTGGTTTGAGGGCTTCGATTGTGGCTTGTGGTTCCTATTCATTGGTGTTACCAAGAGGGGTAACTGGTCTCTCAAATCCGAGCCTTGAACGTTCGAAACATAGAAAATATTCCGTAACAAATGGTATCAGAGCCTTGTGTGGCTCCTGGATAGTACCTTGTTCGAATCAGATCTGAAAAGCCTTATCATTTTCAGATCTGATCTTGGTAAGTTTGTTTCCATTTCAGATCTGATCTCAGTAAATTTGTTTCCATTTCAGATCTGATCTCGGTTTTTTTCGATTGACCCTTGCAGGTTGTAAGGACCCCAGATCCGGACTTAGCTAGTCGTGGGGATCCACTCCAAGCAGCACGTGGCTTCTCACTCGCCTGCCGACCAGCGGAGCGTGAGCGTGTAAGCGGCAGCGAGTGAGGTAGCGCGTGGAGGCCAGGGTTGCCCCTCTTCTGCTCCAAATTTGTGCCTGCATCTTCTACAGATCTCAGTCTTGAGATCTGTACTGGTAACTTCTCTGTATTCCTTTTTCTAGCAATTAGCAGGTCATCGTGTGGGGGTGGTCATTAGGTTTGGGGGTTACCCTGTGGTAGTAACCATTTCTTGTTGCTAGACTTAGGGTTATTTGTGATTTTCTTGCACTAGCATAAACTGTTTTGGTACGGTTAAGTCTTGCTTAGAAAATCAGTGCTACTATGCTGCATGTGAAATCTGCCTTAAGTTATTCCTATTTTGTTAGGTTGAATTTTAAAACCCTAAAAATATTCTGCTTGTGTGTGTTAAGCATATTCTTTTGTGTGAACATGTTTGCACATCATTTTGAATTGGGGGTTTTCAATGGAAAGGGGGATTTCTCAATTTGGCAACAAAAAATGAGGGGAATTTTTGTACAACAGAAAGTTTCTAAAACCTTAGATGGCAAATACCTTGAATCCTATACTGTTGAACAAAAAACTGAGGCTGATGAATTGGCTTATACTTCTATCATTTTACATCTTTCTGATTCTGTTTTAAGAAAGGTAGGAAAAATTGATTCTACAAAAGAGTTATAGAAAAAATTGGAAAAACTCTTTGTGAAAAAATCCACACCCAACAAACTTTTCTTGCTTGAAAGTTTTTTTAGTTTTGAGATAAACTCCTTTAGGGATCTTGATGATAATCTAGATATCTTTAATAAGCTGGTACAAGATATAACTAATTGTGGTGAAAACGTAACTGAAGAATACAAAGCTATAATTCTTTTAAATGCAATTCCAGATGCATATAAGGAAGTTAAAAATGTCATTAAGTATGGTAGAGACACCTTGACACCTGAAATAGTCATAGATTCCCTTAGGAGCAAAGATATGGAGTTAAAAAGTGAGAAAAGACATGGAGAGGTCCACTTGATGAGAGGTAGGTCTCAATCTAGGGGACATGAGGGAGGTGGTAAAAAGAAAGGTAGAAGTAGGTCTAAGTCTAAGACCAAAGGAAAGGGGAAGGGTAAGTGTTTTCGTTGTGGGAAAATCGGACATTATATTAAAGACTGTTATGCTGAGAAAAATAAGCAAAAAGAAAAATTAAAGGATCAAGAAGAAGCAAATGTAATAACCTCTTTTGATCCTAGTGAAGTTTACATGTTTATAGATTCTAACATTACTGAAATTAATGTTACTCTTGGGGCACATGGGCAAGAATGGATTCTTGACTCAGGTGCATCATTCCATGTCACATCCCAAAGACATTGGTTTGAAAATATGCGTGCATCCGTGGGTGGTCATGCCATAGTTTGTAGTAATATAGCCTATAAGGTTGTAGGGATTGGAGATATCACTCTTAAGTTAGAATCAGGATATGTCCTAAAATTGAGAGATGTTAGATTCATCCCTGAAATGGCTAGAAATCTAATTTCGATAGGAGAATTAGAAAAGAATGGATTTACAGGAAAAATAGAAAATGAAATTATTAAAATATTTAAAAGGGCAATGATGGTGTGTAAGAGAGTTAGAAGAAATGGGATATATGCCTTAACTGTTGAGGTAATGAGTAGCTCAGGTTCTCATATTGATTCAATCAATTCTGATGTCACTCAAAAATGGCACAACAGGTTAGCTCATGTTAGTATTGAAGGTCTTAAGTTCCTAAATGATAAGGGAGTCTTTGGTAAGGATTGTGTGTCCGATATCCCCTTTTGTGACCATAGTGTGTTAGGCAAACATCATAGATTATCCTTTTCTTCAAATGTGCATAGAGCCTTAAGGGTTCTAGAGTATATCCATTCAGATTTATGGGGACCAGCAATAAATCCTACATTTGGTGGGAATAGATTTTTTTGTTTATTATAGATGATTTTTCTAGGAAAGTGTGGGTCTTTCTCTTAAAAGACAAAACAGAAACCTTTAAAAGTTTCAAAACTTGGAAAACTCAAATAAAAAATCAAACAAGCAAGACAATAAAGTATCTAAGAACTGATAATGGTCTAGAGTTTTGTAACAAGGATTTTGATGATTTGTGTAAAGAATGTGGTGTAACAAGGCATAGAACTGTTCCTCACACCCCACAACAAAATGGGGTGGCTGAAAGAATGAATAGAACTCTCCTAGATAAGGTTAGGTGTATGATGATTAGTTCTAATATACCTAAATATTTTTGGGGTGAAGTAGTGATGACTGCTTGTTACTTGGTTAACTTAACCCCATCAGCCACATTAAATGGTGACACTCCTTATGAGAAATGGTATGGAAAATGTGCAGATTATTCAACCCTTAGAACCTTTGGCTGTGCTGCCTATTCTCATCAGAATGAACGCAAATTGGAACCTAGATCAAGAAAATGTGTTTTCTTAGAATATCCTGAAGGAGTAAAGGGTTATAGACTTTGGGATAGAAGTCAAAAGGGAGTAAAGATAATTATAAGTAGAAATGTCACATTTAATGAAGTTGAAATGCCTTGTTTACAATCAAATAGTAACAATCAACAAGATAATGAAGGTGAGGATTCCCTAGAAGAGTCTAGGAATATTAGCACCAACATTCCCACCACCTCAAGTGAGGTGGAGATACAAAACCAGACTGAAGAAAATGAGAAAAATAAGATAGTAGAAGAGCAGCCTCCTATAGAACAGCCACCTCTTATCTAATTATCAACTAGCCCGAGATAGGGAGAGGAGATCTCATAGGATTCCTCAAAGGGTAGAATCTGATTTTGATTTAGCTTTTGCAAGTTATCAAGATCTAGCCGACAATGAGCCAAAAACATATGAAGAGGCTATTAGAAGTGAGCATTCTAAAAACTGGAAAGAAGCAATGGGAGAGGAGATGAGTTCTTTAAATAAAAATCATACATGGGAATTAGTACCTAGACCAAAAGATAAGTCAATTGTGGGATGTAAGTGGATATTTAAGGTCAAAAAAGGTACAAGTGAAAAATACCCCATAAGATTTAAGGCTAGGTTAGCAGCCAAAGGTTTCACACAAAAGGAAGGGGTAGATTATAATGAGATTTTTTCACCAGTTGTTAAGTATACCACCATTCGAGTCATGCTTGCTTTTGTTGCATATTTTGACTGGGAACTTGAACAACTTGATGTTAAAACTGCTTTTTTGCATGGTGACTTAGTTGAAAAAATCTATATGTCTCAACCTAAAGGTTTTGAAGATAAGAAAAAACCAGATTTTGTGTGTTTCTTGAAAAAATCTTTATATGGTTTAAAGCAATCTCCTAAGCAATGGTATAAACGTTTTGATTCATTTGTTAAATCAATTGGTTTTAAAAGAAGTGATTTTGATCATTGCCTATATTTTCAGCATAAAAATAAAGATGACTGTGTATTTCTTTTACTTTATGTTGATGACATGTTTCTTATTGGCCCTGATGTTAAAAGGATTAATAACATAAAATTTGCTCTAGGTGGAGAATTTGACATGAAAGACCTAGGTATAGCTAAAAGAATCCTAGGTATAGAAATTATAAGAGATAGGTCAAATTCCATGTTATTCTTGCATCAAACTTCATATGTGTTAAAAATCCTAAAAAGATTTAGCATGCATGAAAGCAAATCAGTTTCTTTACCTTTAGGAGCCTATTTCATACTGTCAAAAGAAAAATCTCCAGCTAACAAAGAAGAAGAGGAGTACATGAGTAAAGTCCCTTATTCAAATGCAATAGGATCGGTTATGTACCTCATGGTGTGTACTAGACCAGACTTAGCCCATGCAGTTAGCACATTAAATAGATTTATGACAAACCTAGGTCCTATCCATTGGGAAGCTTTGAAATGGTTGCTTAGGTATTTGAGGGGTACTTCTAATGTATGTTTAGTGTATAAACATCATTCAGATAAAATGAGTTTAATGGGGTTTACAAATTCAGATTATGTATGTAATACCCGAGAAATTCTAAAGGACTCAAGGGTAATTTATCTTGGGGCAAAATTGGAATTTAAGGATTAATTGGGGGTAAAACGGTAATTTATTACCGTATAGATGATTGAATCGACTGCCGGGAGTACCCTGGAGCCGAGATGCCAAAGGAAAATGACGTGGCATTAATGAGCACCCCGAGATAGGATTTATGGTGCCGAAAGAAATCGGATCGGGAACGATTTTCGATACAGCTAAAAAGGCAGCTGCCAATTAGGCTGCAATACCGAATTGTCATAGACGACTTTTCGAAAGTCAACGGAAGTTTGAGGGGGCTTCGGTTTTTCATAAGGAACAACCCTTCAGAGGTTTCAGGAAGAAACGAATGGGTTTGAGGCCAAAACGAAGATTCGGGCCTAAGTGCAGTTTTTAGAAATTGCTAGAGGGAGGCCGGAACAAGGTTGTTTTGGAATATTCGAGGGTCGAAATGATGTTTTAGGACTTTTTAGACCTAAATGCAATAAAGGAAAGTTGAGGGGTTTAGTGAAAAGGGCCAAAATGAGATAGCCCAAAAGTTGAGGGGCTAAACTGCAATTTCTCAAAGTTTTGGCCAATGAGAATCGACCATGGGGTCTCTGGTCGCCGATTTCGGCCGTTCCAGCCACTGGGCAAGCACGAGGCTTGGTCGGGGAGCAACTTTTGTAAAGGTAAGAGGCGTCAACGACCACTCAAGTGGTCGGATTTTGAAGAAAAATCCGACCAGAAAATTGGTCGGACTGTCGCGACCTGCAAGTCGCGATTGTGGTCGGCTCGGATCGATTCAAGGCTCAACCAGGGGCGGGTGAAGCTCTAAACTTGATGGGCAAGGCGGCCAAGGGCTTTTGGTCGCTCGAAATAGCCTATAAATAGGCGTATGAAGTGGCCGAAAAATGGAAGAAATTGAGCTTCAAATCGGCCATCTTTTCGAATAAATTGGGAGTCAAGACCATGGGGCTTTTGTTGCCCATGGCTTGAAGTTTATTTCTGGAGATTTTGAACCATTTTGGTTAAGGTTTGATAGGGTTTTCGAGTTCGCCGGAGATGGGAGGCGGGAGCTTCGGCCGAGGCTTTAAGCCTCCGGTTGGGGCACCTCCGATGCTCCTTTCGAGTCCCAAGATAGGCCAAAAGGATCGACTGGAAGAGAGGAAGCTTCTGGTGGTGTCGGCCTGAATCGCCGGTGACCGGAGCGCCGGAGAGGACGACCGGCGCGTGCCAGTCACGCGCCCCCCTTCACGCGCCACCACTCGCCCTAGCATGTTGGGGCGCGTGCGAGAACGTGTGATGCTAGAAAAATCTGAAAAAAAATCCTAGAAAATATAAAAAAATATTTTATGGAGGTTTGTGCAAAAAGATTGGGAGTTGGGATTCCCGATGCCTCGGTTTTCGCATCAAAGTACCTCATTTTGCGTGAAAACGCAATATCCGGGTAAGTTCAGTATTTTTCCTTGAAAGTTCATAGCATATAATGAATTGTTGTGAAGTTAGATTTGAGGAAATAGTCTTGATATAATTATTGGGATTTTTAGAAGGAAAAATGATAGAAAATGAAAGAAAATAGGAAATAAATAGAATATTGAGGATATTTAGTAATTAAATATTATTTTATGTTTGAGGAGATCGAGATGATGAGATTGGTGCAACTTTTGAGAGTTGGTACGAAAATTGAGGCGGACACGCATATCGAGGCGATGCACGCTTTTCGAGATGTCTTTGTCTTTGGGCAAAGGTGAGTGGTATTCTCACAAGAATTTATATTCATGATATAATTGTTATATATGCATGTTATTATGAATTGCAATATTCATTTGTCATATTGCATTGAAAGTCGTGATATTTCCATTGCACGATATTATTGTCATATTGAAACTTGTGCATGGGGATGGGATGATACCCTCAGAGTGTAGCCGTAATTCCCCTAGGGCGTTGAAGGAATAACGTTAGGCCTATCCCGCAGAGGTTCAGGATTTGCCTAGGATTCCTAGCCGGGTTGGGGATACCTGAGAAGTTACATTATGGGTATATGTTTATTCATGTTATTGCACCATGCATCATATATATGTTTTTGGACCCTCACTAGAAGTTTCATCTTCTAATGGGTTATGCCCCTGGAACATTCAACGTTCCAGTTGAGACTTGCAGTTATGGCAAGGAGCAGGTTGAGATATGACGGCACGTGATGGCGTGGCCGATGGATTCAGCAGGAGATTCCAGTATTTTATTTATTGTAAAATGATGATGTATGTATTCAAGATTTCATATGATTGCACCTAGGGTGTTAGATGTTATCTCGGGAGACGTATCTCAATGTATTTATGTAATTGAGGATATGATGGTAATATATGGTACGAATTCTTATATTGTTTTAAATATAGTGAGTTGAGTATGTACCATATCAGGTTTCGATTATTGCTTCCGCGTATATAATGATTTGCTGGGGTTTCCCTTTGAAATACGGCATTTGATGTATAAAGGAAAGGGAATATGTATGTATGCGATGGGCCCCAGCATAGTGGCACGCCCTCCGACGGGGCGGGGTGTTACAGTTGGTATCAGAGCGGAAATGTTGAGGACATAGGAAATGTCTGAAACTTATGTGACTCTAGTATAGATGATATTAGAGCGAACCTAAGGAAAAGGTCACGTGTGGCTAGATAAGTAAAGCCATCGTAAGATTTGGGTATTGACGGTTACTGGATAAGTGCGTTGTTGTGGAAGTGCATGTCTAGGCTAGTTCTGGCTAAGGAAAGACTTGGTACTTAAGTGCGTCCATTGTGACCCACCACTCTTTCCTGGGAACTTACCTGGTGTACTCTTCACGACAGACATTATTTCAGTAGACGACTACTATTCCCGGTGAATAGTAGAATGCCTGATAGAAGCTAGTTCGAGCAGAATGATCTAGCTATTGGAATAAGGATCCGATGATATGATTTGCATGTAAGGATGACTCGGTAACCATGATTATGGATCCGAGAGATTTTAGAGACTAATAATTTAAGGATGTTAGTCAAAATCATTGAAAGGAAAGATTGGATAACTGGTAGTTATCGAGGATGATCGGATCAGGAATGATTAGTCTGATGTGTCAGACCTAGCTGAAGAGTTAAGATCAAAGGTAAAGGATTTTCGAGGATCATTTAGTATCTCGGAAATAAGATATGGGATTCCACGGATTGGGACAAACGAGAGGCCAAAGATGGCCAAATGATGGCGCTTGAATGCGTCAATTGATGAGGCGAAGGTGGTGCAACCGATGAGACTCGCAGAGGCGGGATAAGAGAACCCTAGCAGGGTGACAGCACTACTGGTCGGTGTTCGCAGTGACAGATCTGGATCTAGGGACCGAGCAGAAGGCTTGTTATGAGCTTACGATCAACGTACCGGGGAAGCTAGTTAGCTGTCTCGCGGTATGGGTCAGGTGACCCAGGATCTAAGTTGCTTAGTGTACTGCCGAGGAGACGATCAGATGCTGAATATCTGGGGCAACACAGTAAGGTCTGTACCTTGTAGGGGAGATCTAAGTCCCAATGGGTGCGAGGTGTGCCACTAGCTATGATTGATCGAGGCCGGAAGCCTCAGGAATCTAAAAGAGATGGATTAAATATGGACTGTGTGTCCTATTTAAAGATTGCAAGGGAATCATGAGATGGTCGTGTTGGGTGGCTCAAAGGAATGCTACCTAACGTATGAAATGGAAAATGAAAGATGCATGCTCGTGAGCCGTGTAGGCGCTACCTATGAGGTGAGGAAATCACCAGGCCATGATGAGGGCCTAGAATGAAGGTTCTTACAGAAGGAGTTAGACTCAAGGCAGCGACGAGGAATGATAGTTCTTAGAGGACTACGACGAGACCGTACAGTTTTCACCCGGGATGTACCCGAGAGAGGGTCGACGTATGATGTAGGAGTAAGCCTACCATATGATGGGGGTGATAATGACAGCTGTGTGCTGGCTGACGGAAAAAGTAGTGCCCAGGAAGAACTAATTTAATGGTCGGGTGCCGATAGTCAACTGGATCTGAAGAAAGAAAGGCGAGAGTCCGTGGATTCTCGGTAAATGATATTTCAGGTAGTGGAGCATGACCGGTCCAAAGGTTTGACCAAAGAATAGTGAAATGGTAGTCTCGACTCAAGGTAGAGTTCGAGTACTAAAAATGAAAGAGAAGCTTGATGGGTTGTAACGACCCTAAAGGAATGATGAGGAAACCTAGTCAACAGAGGTTGTGACTATGGTTCAGTATGTTATAAACGAACCTGTGAAATCAGGTGAAGTGGTCGGTAGTTAATCCGACGAAAAGAGCTTAAAGGCACCATGATAAATGATGGATAAAAAGCCATGAAGGCAAAAGAAATCGAGTTCTTGGAAGATAAACGGAACCAGATATTGTGATCTGATTTGGGATCTTCGAGGATTGATCGATATGAGATTTTTGAGGAATTTCCTTGAAAGAAATGATTGAGGATCTAGAGGTTCGTAATAGAACTTTAGAGTTTTCAAAGGAAGAAATCCAGCAAGGACTAGAGTACTGTAGGTAATGTAAGTACCTGCCTACTCTAGCTGGTAGTAAGGTGATGACTGTCATCTTGAAGATTGTGCAAATCTTGGACGTGATTGAAAGGATCAGATGATGGCAGATGTGCCAAGATGTTAGGTCGCAGTAAGAGAAGCTGCAGATTGATTGAGGATTCGAGATTTTCGATTTTGGAGATTGAAACTCTCGTATAGCTAGACAGTTAGTCTAGGTAGCATTGGTGGCAGATTGGGAAATGTATCGCTGAGAGAGGTCAGCAAGTTATGGAAATTAAGAAGCCTGTCGAGATATGGTACGGGCACTTGCGGTCAGTGAAAAGCCATAAGAAGAATTGGAAGATGATAAGATATATTCTCGGAAGATTTATCGGGATTATTTCTAAATGATGGTTACCAATGATAACTTGAGGTTATAGGATGAATAGCCGTGTGTGGCTTAATTGAGGATGTAAATTATCAGGCTTTGTAAAAGATGATAATTAAGAAACGATATCTTGTACCTCGAATTTGATGAATAATGAAACAGCCGCTAGAGGCTGGGATTTATATGATTGGTGAATGATCGAGGTTAAGATAATGGAATAAGGCATTCCGAAAAACGACAATGGAGTCGTGAATTGATGATTTGACCAATGTACCTTTCGCATTGAAGTCGCGATGGTAATTGTGTCTATTGATGATATATTGGTATACTCCTCGGTTAGGGAGACACATAAGGAACATTGAGGATCATAGAGTTAATGATATGATGATGTACTCCTCGGATAGAGAGACGTACGAGGAACATTGAGGATAATGTTAAGGAACATCACGATAGATGTTATGAATGAGATTGGCTTGCTAGGTAGTAAGCAGATTATGAAAGAATTGATGAGAGCATGAGGCTCTATGATGGTGATCGTGAAATCAGAGTTGATTGTCATAAGCACCATAAGGATCAGAAGTTTCTGAAATGTAAGATGTCCTGATAGATTTCGGGAGACGAACCAAGAGTTTTAAATTGAGGTTGGTTCGAGGAAAGGTTGGAAACCTAAGCGAATGTAACTCTGAATAGGATCGAGGATCCATAAGATTTGGAGATTTAGACTGGTACTGAAAAGTATCAGAAGTGACGAGAGTCGAGTCAATTACAACTCTCGGAGACGGGAACAAGGAGGCTCTAGAAAGACAATAGCACGATGGGTGTGTGGCCTGTAACAGCGGATCTGAGCCCAAGGACCAAGGTATGAAGGCTAGTAAAGAGCTTATGATCAACGTACCGGGGAAGCTAGGTAGCTGTCTCGCGGTATGAGTCAGGTGACTCAGGGTCTAAGTTGCTTAGCGTACTGCTAAGGAGACGGTCAGATTCCAAAGTTTAGGTACCACCATGACTGTTATGGTTTGACTAGGATCCAAGTTCCAATGGACCGGAGCTCTGTGATAGGATCCCTACCTGTCTATGAAATGATGGAAAGTTTTTAAGATTGACAAGCTGTTGTCAGGGGTTCGAGAAGGAACTCTCAAAAATAGTTGTGTCCATGAAAGGACTCGTGAAAAGAGTCGAATGAGAATGATCTGCTGAGTGCAATGAGAGCTTGTGATAGCTCAAAGGATCGGGTTGCATGATAGTGCAACAGAACTGAATGATGGCATGTGGATCATGCCACGGCACAGAAAGGACTACCCGATGTATGACTTGGAACTGGAAAATGTGGTATGTGCTCTCGAGGTTATGGAGACACTACCAAAATGATGGGGCATTGATGTGCTCAAGAACCATGAGGAGCCTGAAGTATGAGTTCTCGCAGAAGGAGCTGAACGAGAGGTAACAACGGTGATGGAGTTCCTTAAGGACTACGACTGCACTACTTCGTATCACTAGGCGCGTGGCAGAGGGATGCCCAATGCAGGACCTGGTGGATAGCTGTGAGTGTCAGATGAAGTTGGAGGCTAGTTAGCCTGCCGACTATGATGGTAGTGCCTAATGGATCGTCTAGTTTTATTGGCTAGCCTGGTTGTTTAGCTGGATCTGGTGAACGAGATACGAAGGCAAGGGTGGTTGACAAGTGTACTTGTCTATGATGATGATATGGCTAGTCCAAGAGAAATGATTTTTGAAATACAAGAGGGCATTCTCAAAGTTTTAGGGTAGGAAATGCGTGCCTAGAATGATGAAAAAATGTGTGGTTGTCTGAAAAGAGCCACAAGAAGAAATTATATGAATGAACACGATATGCTTGTAAGCATTGCACGTGTAAGGAATGCAAAACGAGAGGTGTTTGCCAAAAGATCAAATAGATATTTGATTTGAGGTATTCACGTAATGAGCTATATTATGTCTTAGTTACCTGACTGTCAGATGAAAATTTCGAGGACGAAATTTCTTTAAGGAGGGGTGAATGTAATACCCGAGAAATTCTAAAGGACTTAAGGGTAATTTATCTTGGGGCAAAATTGGAATTTAAGGATTAATTGGGGGTAAAACGGTAATTTATTACCGTATAGATGATTGAATCGACTGCCGGGAGTACCCTGGAGCCGAGATGCCAAAGGAAAATGACGTGGCATTAATGAGCACCCCGAGATAGGATTTATGGTGCCGAAAGAAATCGGATCGGGAACGATTTTCGATACAGCTAAAAAGGCAGCTGTTAATTAGGCTGCAATACCGAATTATCATAGACGACTTTTCGGAAGTCAACGGAAGTTTGAGGGGGCTTCGGTTTTTCATAAGGAACAACCCTTCAGAGGTTTCAGGAAGAAACGAATGGGTTTGAGGCCAAAACGAAGATTCGGGCCTAAGTGCAGTTTTTAGAAATTGCTAGAGGGAGGCCGGAACAAGGTTGTTTTGGAATCTTCGAGGGTCGAAATGATGTTTTAGGACTTTTTTGACCTAAATGCAATAAAGGAAAGTTGAGGGGTTTAGTGAAAAGGGCCAAAATGAGATAGCCCAAAAGTTAAGGGGCTAAACTACAATTTCTCAAAGTTTTGGCCAATGAGAATCAACCATGGGGTCTCTGGTCGCCGATTTCGGCCGTTCCAGCCACTGGGCAAGCACGAGGCTTGGTCGGGGAGCAACTTTTGTAAAGGTAAGAGGCGTCAACGACCAGTCAAGTGGTCGGATTTTGAAGAAAAATCTGACCAGAAAATTGGTCGGACTGTCGCGACCTACAAGTCGCGATTGTGGTCGGCTCGGATCGATTCAAGGCTCAACCAGGGGCGGGTGAAGCTCTAAACTTGATGGGCAAGGCGGCCAAGGGCTTTTGGTCGCTCGAAATAGCCTATAAATAGGCGTATGAAGTGGCCGAAAAATAGAAGAAATGGAGCTTCAAATCGGCCATCTTTTCGAATAAATTGGGAGTCAAGACCATGGGGCTTTTGTTGCCCATGGCTTGAAGTTTATTTCTGGAGATTTTGAACCATTTTGGTTAAGGTTTGATAGGGTTTTCGAGTTCGCCGAAGATGGGAGGCGGGAGCTTCGGCCGAGGCTTTAAGCCTCCGGTTGGGGCACCTCCGATGCTCCTTTCGAGTCCCAAGATAGGCCAAAAGGATCGACTGGAAGAGGGGAAGCTTCTGGTGGTGTCGGCCTGAATCGCCGGTGACCGGAGAGCCGGAGAGGACGACCGGCACGTGCCAGTCACGCGCCCCCCTTCACGCGCCACCACTCGCCCTAGCATGTTGGGGCGCGTGCGAGCGCGTGTGATGCTAGAAAAATCTGAAAAAAAATCCTAGAAAATATAGAAAAATATTTTATGGAGGTTTGTGCAAAAAGATTGGGATTTGGGATTCCCAATGCCTCGGTTTCCGCATCAAAGTGCCTCGTTTTGCGTGAAAACGCAATATCCGGGTAAGTTCAGTATTTTTCCTTGAAAGTTCATAGCATATAATGAATTGTTGTGAAGTTAGATTTGAGGAAATAGTCTTGATATAATTATTGGGATTTTTAGAAGGAAAAATGATAGAAAATGAAAGAAAATAGGAAATAAATAGAATATTGAGGATATTTAGTAATTAAATATTATTTTATGTTTGAGGAGATCGAGATGATGAGATTGGTGCAACTTTTGAGAGTTTGCACAAAAATTGAGGCGGGCACGCATATCGAGGTGATGCACGCTTTTCGAGATATCTTTGTCTTTGGGCAAAGGTGAGTGGTATTCTCACAAGAATTTATATTCATGATATAATTGTTATATATGCATGTTATTATGAATTGCAATATTCATTTGTCATATTGCATTGAAAGTCGTGATATTTCCATTGCACGATATTATTGTCATATTGAAACTTGTGCATGGGAATGGGATGATACCCTCAGAGTGTAGCCGTAATTCCCCTAGGGCGTTGAAGGAATAACGTTAGGCCTATCCCGCAGAGGTTCGGGATTTGCCTAGGATTCCTAGCCGGGTTGGGGATACCTGGGAAGTTACATTATGGGTATATGTTTATTCATGTTATTGCACCATGCATCATATATATGTTTTTGGACCCTCACTAGAAGTTTCATCTTCTAATGGGTTATGCCCCTGGAACATTCAACGTTCCAGTTGAGACTTGCAGTTATGGCAAGGAGCAGGTTGAGATATGACGGCACGTGATGGCGTGGCCGATGGATTCAGCAGGAGATTCCAGTATTTTATTTATTGTAAAATGATGATGTATGTATTCGAGATTTCATATGATTGCACCTAGGGTGTTAGATGTTATCTCGGGAGACGTATCTCAATGTATTTATGTAATTGAAGATATGATGGTAATATATGGTACAAATTCTTATATTGTTTTAAATATAGTGAGTTGAGTATGTACCATATCAGGTTTCGATTATTGCTTCCGCGTATATAATGATTTGTTGGGGTTTTCCTTTGAAATACGGCATTTGATGTATAAAGGAAAGGGAATATGTATGTATGCGATGGGCCCCAGCATAGTGGCACGCCCTCCGACGGGGCGGGGTGTTACAATGTAGGTGATAGAGACAATAGAAAATCAACATCATCCTATGTGTTTACTTTATGTAATTCATGTATTAGTTGGAAGTCTCAACTCCAACACATTGTTGTTTTATCCACTACTGAATTTGAATATATAGATGCTACAGAAGCAATTAAAGAAGCATTGTGGCTTAAAGGTTTGCTTAATGAACTGTGTGTTCTAACAGAAAATGTTATTGTTTTTTCTGATAGTCAGTCAGCTATACACTTGTGTAAAAACCCTATTTTTCACGAACGCACTAAACACATTGATATAAAATTGCATTTTATTCGTGATATTATATCTCAAGATATTATTAGACTTGAAAAAGTGCATTCAGATTTCAACCTGTCTGATATGGGAACATAGGTGCTTACTGCTGAAAAATTCGAAAAGTGCCTAGAACTTCTAAGCATTGGTAAAGTTACGTGAGAATTGGTAAGGTTTCTCTTTTACCTACTGATTATGCTTTATGTTGTATGTTATTCTGCTATTTGTGTTTGCTAGTCTTATTAGGAAACAAGGTGGAGATTTGTTGTTTTTGTTCCCTAATAAGACGCAAGGCAATGATGATTTTTCGGGCGGGTCTTCATAGGCTTCGACTCGAGATTGAAGGACCCAAGACCGTTACCGTCCTTTTTTTAGCAGCCCATTTTAAAAGTCGGGCCACAAGCCCACTCCCCATTTTAGAGGAGAAATGGGCCTCAGCCCATTTGCTCAAATGGGGATAAAAGCCCACTCAAGCCCAGCCCATTTCTTTCCATAGCCCACATATATAAGAGCTTTGTGGCTCTTCTGTTGGCGCCTCTGTTTTCTATTTTCAGCCGAGCCCTAGTTCTCTCTCCCTCTCTCTCTCTCTCTCTCTCTCTCTCTCTCATGTTTTCTATCTTGATCGATTGCTTCATCGCTTCAATCCTTGTTCATTCGATAGCGATGAAGGCTATCTTGCCTTCTGTGGATTTTGTTTCCTTTGATGGATTCAACCACATTTCCTTGTGGGCGAAAGGCAGCCTCTTGGATGTCGCTGGAAATCGCTTATATAACAAGATCTGGGTTCTTCTTTTGGGAAAGTCGATCTCCTTACTTTGTGCCTTGATCTTGCTATCTTTGTCACCGATCTACCTACTGTGTGTGTGGTTGTGATCTTTTGAGCGAGATAGGATTTACTTTGCTGGTTTGGCCGAGAGGGGTTGGGGCTTTTCTGGGCTTTGGTTTGAGGGCTTCGATTGTGGCTTGTGGTTCCTATTTGTTGGTGTTACCAAGAGGAGTAACTGATCTCTCAGATCCGAGCCTTGAACGTTTGAAACATAGAAAATATTCCGCAACACTCTTGACTTTTCAACATTCATTCCTCCGAATTTTCAACATCTTTTACTCATACTTTGACTTGAACTTTTCAACAGCGCTCAAAATTACATATTTTGACTAAACAATCATACCTAATCTAACCCTTTAAATTAACATCTTACTAACTAAAATAACTTAATTAAATTAATTGGGAGGAATAAATTCATAAAAACTACGTCCTCGGTTTATTAACACAAAAGTGCCGATTCATTAGCCATTCATCATGGACTTCCAATTCCTAACAATATTTAAATTAAATTATTTAAGCTAGGTACATAAATTGTCAAAAATACAAACGACGGAGTATTGACCTCTCTTCTTTGCATTAGAAGTTTATTATTTAACGAACTCAAGTTTGTGTTTTTGTCTTCCAGTAAGGCCCCCCACATTAGCTAAGTGGTTGAGCTCAACTTTCTATTCTTAGGCCTTTTTCTTTTTTCTTTGCAATGTGTTTCCTAAGACCTCTCAATGTGTTTTGGACTCCTTTGTTTTAGATATGTGTAGTCTTTTTTAGTTCTTCCTCAAATGGTTATTGTAAAAGACAAACCTCAGGCAATTACTTTATTATAAAGATGGTGTCCTTCTCAAGTCGTCCTTGTCCTTCATTGGGTTGTAGTCTTTCAGCATTTCAATTAGTTCTTTGGCTATTATTATTACCATTGGGGTGTACTGTTCGCTTGGTCTAGTTATTAAATTGTTCAAATTGAATGAATCAATTTTTTTTATAAAAAATCAAATCGAACCAACCAAATAAAAGCTCAAACTGAATAAATCTAAAAAAAAAAAAATGAACTGACCAAACAAACAAAAATAAAAAAAATAAAAAATATGTGACTATTAGGTAAAAAAAAAAAGAAAAAAAAGATGTCGATCTATTTTAGTAACGTTATTATTTTATGCTCTTTTTGAATTGTTATTGTCTCATTCATAAGTTTTAAGAGATTCCTTGAGTGTTAAACATGATTATTGCTCGACACCGTTTTTTGTAAGTAAGATATTTATAAAACGAAAATAACGTTGAAGTGACAACAAACAAAGGCCAAGGCAAACCTCAAATGACCAGAAAACAAGGAAAAAAAACAACACCCTTTGGAGAAAAGAACAAAAACAAAGGATGCTCTGGCTCCCGGTAAGAAACCACGAGGACAAATCAATCAGTATTCTGAAACATAACTACAACAAACCAATAGGAAAAAACAACTACTAGTCCCTCGGCAGTATCCATACATGACGAAGGGCGTGACTCTGTAATGACGACCTGAAACGAACAGTGGTCAATCGGACCCAAACAACACACTAAATTTGAAGCGTTAGTTGAGAAGTAAATCTCTCTTGATCTCGAAAACATCTGTTGTTGCGCTCCCTTAAAATAAAATACACCAAAGCATGAAGTACGAGCCAATTAGTAACCTACCACGCCATTTAGCAACAACCCACAACACCCCGGTATCCCAGTTACGCCAAGGCCATTTGAATTTTTTTAATCTGCAAAAGAAAGAAAGCACATCTCTGGAATATAGACACTCGAAGAAGACGTGATCATGTCTCTCCGCATCATCCCTATAAAGGAAATATTTCTTTGAAAAAAATAAAAATAGATTAATACAATCAAGAGTAGATAAATGCAGACGGATAACTAGCCATAAAATGAAAGCATTGGCAGGAATACATACAGTGGACCAAACAAGCCTGTACCATCGAACCTTAGGACGCTGAACCTGTACCAGCCTATTAGGAATACATACAGAGCACCAAAAACAAAACAGATTATTGCTCGACGCCTACCTTATTAGGGTCAAATATTTAAAACACCCTGTGCCATCATCAAAATTAATGAAAATTCTGCTAATGCTTGAACAAGGGCTTAGTTAACAGATTTTTCTTATGTAATAAATTATTCAATGAAATAATATTATCATGTTAACATAATATCACAATTTAGTACGTAATATTGTGTTAGTTTTTCATAATCCGGATACGTGAGATAAAAAGTATTTTAAACTCATAAAAAAATTACCAATCACCGCATGTTCATATATACTAGGAAAATGTGCTATAGTAATTAATCCAAATTATAATATTCTATCAACTTTATAACATAACATTATCGTTATATTAAATATTTTCTCATTGGATAAGGTGCTCAACTTAAATGATACATACATAATGATATCCCGAACACGGCAACAGGATCTAACTCGATGAGTCTTGTTTATTTAATATTCATAGTTCCAAACTTGGTTATAATTATTATAAATAAATAAATTTGAAACCTTATAATTAATAAATATTTTTTTAGGATAAATAAATTATATAAAACCTCGCTCTTACAAAGTCATCAAGTGCAACTTGCCCTCCCTCTTTTAATTTTGATTGCAACAAAACACTCCTTGCACTTTTAATTTGTTACAATTAACATTAATCAGTCGTACGTCAATTGCAAGTTAACTATGTTAATATATATGATTAACATATGTCCCTCACGTACGGTTCCCGAAGTTTTAAAAAAAGGGCAAAAATCATAACTGAAAAAAATCAAAAAACCCCTTGAAGTTTTAAGAAAAGGCAATAAGGTTCCTGCAATATTAAAAACTCACGAAATCATTCCTGAGGTTTTAATTAGAAACTGCAAAGACATCCCTACACTGTACTAAAAATTGTAAAGACATCAGCAAAAATGTTACTGTTAGGCGTAGTTTGGCTATGCGGTTTGACCGTTTTTAAGCTATATTAACAGCTTTTAAGCTATTGAGAAAAGCTATTATAGTGTTTGGATGTATTTAAAAACATTTACGCTGGGTAGCTTAAACGCTACTCTAACAGCATTTGAAGAAAGTCACCTGCGGCCAGCTTTTGCAAAAGCTCATACTTTAGAAGCTGAGTTGACCGATTCATTTACGGATTTACCCTTATATATTCTTCCTATTTTCACCCCATACCCCCATCTTCTTCATCCTCTGCAACGCCATTCCCACGTCGCCAAACCTTCTCCAACAGCCAACAGTCGCGTCGTCCTCTGCCCAGCTACCCTCGTCGCTCGTCGTCCGTTGTCCAGCACCCCAGTCGTCGCCCTCGCCCTCGCCCCAGCTCGTCGTCCGTCGTCCGTCGTCCATCGTCGGGGCCTGTCGTCCGCCACCTCCGTGGCCTCCATCGCCGCCTTCTCTCGCAGTCGCCGTCGCCCCCATCTGCCAATCCCCTTATCGCCATCTGCTAATCTCGTTGTCTAGTTCACTGTGTATGTGTATATATATATATATATAACATATATTATATATAGTTAAATATATATGTATACATGTTAACATATATGTATTATAAATATATATAACATATATTAATGCATGTTATATTAATATATTTAATTTTTTGTATTAAAGTTTAATATTTTTTTAATTTTATTCTTATTATTGAATAATATGTCTATTTTAGTTTTTTTGTCAAATTTTGATAGCTTATCAGCTTTTATAAATAAACACATAAATATTCACTGATAGCTTAAAAGCATATCTATCCAAACACGTTATCAGTTTAAACGCTACCCAATTTAAACGCTATCAACTACTTAAGCACTACCCAACTTAAACGCTGTTAAAAAAAAGTTTAGCCAAACTAGCCCTTAGTCATACAACAGTTAGTTTTTAACTTATAAAAAAGCTGGACAAGTTAGAAATATTAATTACGTAGGAAGTATTTTAGGATGATTTTTTTGATACTATTGGTGTTGTTTTTTGGAGTTTATAATAATATAGTGCAGGGATGTCTTTGCAGTTTCTTAAAACCTCATGAATGATTTTGTGAATTTTTAATATATAGTGCAAGGACATCCTTACCTTTTCTTAAAACCTCATGGGGTTTTTTTATTTTTATTTTTGCCCTAAACAACATCCACCCAAACTTGACCCGCCACCATGCACCCAGATCTCAGCCACCTTCTCGCGCGACCGCCGCCACAGATCTCCTCGCCTGACCACCGGCGACGGTGCTTCTCCTCCTCACGTGACCGTCGTAGTACTCCTGTGCAAACCAGAAACCCGAAGATGCGATATGTTCGAGGATTCTTAATTTCTCATTGCAGTGCCTCTATATATTGTTTGTTTATTGTCCTTTGTTTTCTTCTTCTTCTGGTCTTGAAGCAATCAGGAGAGGATGTCAACCATTGGTGTTGCAGAGATGTGAATACCCAGAAAAAGAAGTTTGAAGAATTGAAGGTGGAACTAGTTTACAGGTCTGCTTAGAAGGATAATAAGTGATGAGAGCATATACATATATATACGACATATATGATAATTTCAGAGAATTCATCCTCAAGTCTTTAATTGATGCAGTTGATCTTATCTTGATTCTTCATCACCCCTTTATGGACGATACCTATAAAATCCAGCCCAAGAGAACACACCAAAAATCATCAGCAATAATAATCCCGTTTCTTTATTTGAACAAAGCCACTTTACTGATATTCAAATGCCCATAACACAAACCTCCAACTTAGGTTTAGGGTCAATAAGGAGGAGGAGGCATCAATGGCGGACAAATAGTCTGAAAAAAAAAAAAAATACACTTTCTGGCTTCTTAATTAACCAACCAGCCACAAAATTGGCCTATCCATTGTATGTTATATTTTTACACAATACGCAGCTTAATGCATTAGCCAATCATACCCAACCACAGTCGCCTTCTGGTTTCATCACCACTCACCACAAAAACACATAAACGAAGCCAGCCCGAAATCCGTTCTTCACTTCTCGTTCTGCAGGCGGCCAACCTTGGAATGAACAGATCATCGAACATTTTTCCGGTGATATGCCTACTGCCGAATTCCATCATCATAAAGATTCTTATCGCACGAGGAAGTGGCGGAGGGTGCATATTGACAGGTTGAGTTTGGATGGGTTTTGTTTATTCAACTGAGGTTGATTTGGAGTTAAAGCAGTGGCACGTGAGAGACATATGCCAATCATATTAACAGAGTTAAGTTTCAATTAACAGTTGCTTGTTAACTGTAACAAATTAAAACTGCAAGAGGGGGCATTTTGATGTAATCAAAACTAGAAGATGGGGTTTTATATATTTTATCCATTTTTTTATAACCTAAACTAGATGATCGAGATTTGCTTGAGTAATTCTGAAAAAAGTAACCTTCTTCCTTGATTCTTCCTTTTAATAAATTCAAATATGATTATAGTTTATACATATATAGAACTGAACATTTATAACTATTCATGTTAAAATTTATCTTTTAACAAATTGATATGTTAATTGAAATCTTAATACTTTATATAAAATTCTATGTTTTACGTTCGCTAGGCTATAATTAATATATTTTGGCACATATAATGATGAATACACGTGACGAAAATCTATACTGGAATGGATGAAGCAATCCAGATTTACAATAAAAAGTTGGGTGAATGGATCAGAAGTCAACTAGCAAATGGCTCTTGAATTTATCGCAACGACTAAGATCGCTTGCCCGAGATGGTGATTGTGCCACATGGCACGTTGCAGTTCGTCCTTCTTGCGAGTATGGGCACTTTGTCCAGTGGAGCCCCACGTCACCTTTTCGAGGCTAGTATGCCATTGCCCACACCTTACATTTTATCATTAAATATTAAGACTAATGTAAAAGATTTGTGTAGAACGCAACTCTTCTGCGGATTCAAAGCATGTCTATTTCTCAGTTTAATTACATTAATAATTATTGGACTTTACATCTTATTATTATTAAATTTTAAATATTAACTATTAGTCATTAATTTTATATCTATAATTATAATAACTGTTATAATAATAGATTTGAAATATTAGTAATTAATGGCTACTATTTTAAAGTTAAGTGATTAAATAGTAATATATTTAAAATATTAGTAATTAATAAATAATATTTTAAAATTTAATAATTAAACAGTAATAAAATATAAAATTCAGTAATTATTAGTATAATTAACTCTCTACATTTTTCTTCGCGTAAAAATATTTTTATACAGTACAATTAATACTTCTGTGTTGCAGGAAAACTCTCCGAAAAGGACACGAGATGGCTGGGCACGACTTGGATTAATAATTTCTCAGGTTTGTTACCCAAGCCAATAGGCATGGCAAAGACCTCTTAATCATACAAGCCAAGCCAGCCTGCGAGGATGAGCTGGAAGCAAACATTAAACAGCCATATGTGAATCAGAGTAAGCTTTTAATATGTACAAAAAAGGGTTTCGCAGAGGAAGGAGATGTTGCCGGGGGGTCATGCCGACGATGTCTTGAAAGGGAGGATCGCGAGAATAATAGCAGTGGAGCGCACCACTTGGGTGAGAGCAGTACCAGGATGGGGAGCGACTTCTTCAAAGTGGGTGGCTTGACTTTTTTGGAATTGACTTTTGGAAGAGCTGCAGAAGACGGTGGCTGCGACTATGGCTTCCGGCGACGGGCGAAAGCTTGAATCGATCGGCCATGGCGAACCCAGCGAACACGGCGAAAACAGCAACCAGCGACGCGCGCCATCGGGGACGACGAGCGACGCCACGGCCGTCGCTGCCACCGCCTTCTCCCTTCTCCGTTCATCGCCATCGACCCAGCGGTATCATCTCTCTCTCTCTCTCTCTCTCTCTCTCTTATATCCGTAACAGCGAACAGATTGTAGAATATATGTATATATGTATATATTTGTTTAGTTGCAGAGAGCTTAGAGAAGAAAAATGGGATATGGCAGATATATATATGACTTGCATATATATATATATATATTTGTTTAGTTGCAGAGGCGAAGTAGTCTTCAATTCATGGAGATTGCATAGAAAAGATTTACAATATATGTATTGAAAACTGACAGTATGTGTAGTCAGGTCCAATATGAATATGTGTGTGCTCTGATACCACGCGTTATAAATAAATGCTTCACAATATATATATTAAATGCACATACTATATAAAGCTGATATTATTCAATAGAAGATTACCTTTATAATTCATAAGTGTAGATGGAAAAGCTTGATTGAAATGACAAGCACGAATGCACTGCATCAGATTAGATTTTCCTCTTCTTCTATGTTATTATGCCTTAACCTTTTATTAATGAAAAGAAAATGGTGTAATAGATTAATTAGAGAGAAAAATGAATCTAGCCATATATATATATAAAGTCAATAGAGTTTTACCCATCATAAAATCTTATTAAGTCTACACTTATTCCACAAATCATATATATACAAATGGCCTAAGTCCATCAAAGTGCACCAAGTCTCTGTCCAATTATGATAGTATATAATCTATTTGGACCTCCAGCTGTTAAGTTATATCTCAATTGACTTTTTTTTAAAAACAAGATTCAATTAATATTGCACACATAATGGAAAAATTCTTAACATATATGACTTGTCTCTTGTGTGCGTGTGTTGTGTGGGGTTGTATTTATTTTCTTTTCGTTCTTGGTATTGATCTTGGTCTTCGCCGAGTGGTTGTTCTCAGGTTTATTAACACAGGGAATAAGAAAATGTTAGATACATTATTTCTACAGTTGATTTTTGGTTGTGTATTCTGCTTTCAGACCGCAGTACCGGACTCTCAGTTTCGGTTCTGTAGTTGCAAGCAGCAAAATGAAGAAAGAAGAAGAAGGGGAGACTGATATTGTTGGAGACTCTCAGACGAATGATGCCGTCTCAGGTTCCGTTTATTATCACTCCTATCCATCAGACCATCTAAAAAATTAACAAGGATTTTTTTTTTTAATTAATTTTCTGTTTTGGCATTTTGTTCTGTATATTGTGAATGATGCTTCATACAAAGCAAAAATATAAATACTCCGTAAATGTCATATATTTTTGCAGACGACTCTATATCGAAGGAACCAGATGGTGAAGTACTATTAGGACACATGGGTTCAAGAGGAGCACCAGAAATTGGTGAGTAACATGAACCAGATCTATACATTGTGGGCCCCCCCATTTTTAATTTTTAATTTAAAAAAATTAAAAAGTAAAAATTAACAATTAAAATTTAAAAATTAAAAATTAAGAATTAACAATTAAAATAAAAAATAAAAAAATAACAATTAATTTTTAACTTTTAATTTTAATTTAAAAAATAAGAAAGCGGTCTTGAGGTCGTCTCGGACCGGGACACCATCGGGGACCGTGGTAAGAATATGGTCATTGGTCATGATTAATACTTTGATTTGGAAATGATAGCTGATAGCTGGACGTGGACTACGTTAGTTAAATGAACCATCTAGTCTAAAGATAGTGTCTGATAAAATGATTAAGAAAGGATATGTTAATACAACTTATTTTAAAAATTCAAAATAACTCATTTCAAAAGAAAAAAAATAAATTTATTTCAAAAGTTTAAAATAACAAGTTCTTTTATTTTCTTTTCTAAAAACTTGTTAGAAATATTTAATAAGCACAATAAGAAATACTTTTATTTAAAATATTTTTAATATTTTATATTTTTCAATCAATACTTAACAAACACGACTTAAATTTATAATTTCCATGAAACTTTAATATTGACTATACATTAAAGATGTAACATGCTTAATTTGTGCAGTATCGAAAATGCAATAGGTACCGCTCCACCAGAGTGATGGTTTGTCGAGCACATCATCAACTGAAAATGGTAAGCAACATTTAGCTCGATAGTATCTCTAAACTCAATTCTTGATTATTGAGGTATCAAAATATTTAATTTTACTTTAGCTATAGATTTATAGTCAAATTTTGTCAATTTTACCGTTCATTCAATAACTCATAAGCTAATGTGGAAACATCACAATCTCTCTCTCTCTCCCCTTGCCCCTACACGACTTTGAGATTTTAGAAGGGTCTTAGATTTTTGTGAGCTTCTAGTTTTTGCTAAGATATGCCTGGGAAAGACGTGAGTGCCATGCATTCATGGTTGTCCCAGCTTAATCTGACGATTCATTGGTTTAACGTGCTAACTTTGCTTTTTTTTTTTTTTTTCTTGGGCTGTTAATTATTTGAGGGGATTGATGAGTGAAGTTTTGAAAAATTTGCTAGTTGAGCTCAATAAAAATTTGCTAGTTGAGCTCAATAATGGGGATCGAACCCAAGAAAGATTGGTGTTGCATATTTTGTCTCTTCACCCTAATTTTCATTTCTGTAAAGAATCTAATCCAAATTTGAATGTCAGTCACCCAACAAACTTTTCTTGATTCTAGGTTAAACAAAGAGAGTTAGAAAATACTTATTTTAGTGGAGAAAACCCTTTGGACTGGATCTCAGCATAGACTAATTGGGCATTAGAATTAACGGTTTACTCTCCGAACTTAAATTTATATTATCTAATTACATAAGGCCACCGCCTATAACCCCATGTTAGACGCATACAAAAATTGCTTCTATCTGCTATACTCAAGATAACAATGCAACAATAATTTTTAAATTGTTCTCAATATTTAATTTCCAAATTGTATATTCGTCTCTTGTAAATTCTTAGTGTTGTATATAAACTCTTAATAGTAAACCAAAATACGGCTAGACCAAGCAGTCCACTTGACCAATATGTGATTACTGCCCAAAGGTTGGGTAATCGGGATCAATACCATGAGCTCGCTTATGGTAGGGGCAAAGGCTGAGGAGGTGTCAAAGTTTGTAGGTCAAACTTGTGTTTAAACCCAACAAATAATATTGTGACTGGAACTTTAAGCACCAATGCTAGTAGCATGTTAATTGATGAACGATATGAGGCATTCATTCAATTAATATCTAGCAATTCTAGGAAGTCCAACCCAATGGTGAAGTCTGTAGGTAACATATCCACTTTTAAAAATTAAAAAAATTGCAATGAGGGGAGGAACACAATAAACATAAACTACTTACTCCAGAGCAAATTTAACTCCACTCTACCATTCATCCACCTATATATATTCTTCTCAGGAACTGTAACAATCATCATTTCAAGCTGATAGACAAAGGGTATATGACTTGTTTCATAAATCATAATTTATAGGAATCACATCAGTAAATCATAAATAATTTGGGTACAATATCGAATCTTAAGAGGCTACCGTAACTTCTAATTACCAAATTATTGTACAAGCTATCTAATCTTTCTCGACATCCTAAAGATGACGATGGTAGGGCTCTAATAAGGTGAATGCAATTCTTCACAAAATACACATTAAAACTTGGCTATATCCTTGGCCTCCCCATTGTTCAATTCACCTGAATATTGAATATTTTAGGGATATGATTTAGATTAGAAGTTGAATCTTTTAAGTGAAGGTATGAAGAAAAAAACTTTGTGAATGCATGGTATAGGTGACATGCTGCAACTGACAACCTAGGTCAATCTTTGACAAGACGTCAACCTTAGCACAAAATCCCAAGTATCCTAGCAAACACCTTTGAAGAAATTCATTCTCGCACAAGATACTTCTATGGACATTCCGACAAACACTTGTGAGGTGACGATGTCCCCATGCCCCTAGGTCAAATCCCCACTCCATAATGACCAATTAGGACATGACATAGATCGAGTGAAAAATTGCACATTTTTCGAGATCACATGTCAAATATGCATAAGGAGTTAACATGATGCAAGAAAAACATAGCCAAGTCTCATTAAAGACTTATGCAAAAAGGAGACCTTAGAAGAATTTTGGTAGGACGTCTCACTTTGATTATAGCTTTTCGAGCTTCTTTGGTATGCATGCATTGATCTTGAAACACGTGTTCAAATATTTTTTTTATCAATATTTTGAGAAAATCAAAAAACATAATTTTCTAATATTCCATAATTTTTTAGAATTTTTTTTTATTTTTTTCATTTTTATTCTATATTATTATTTTTTCTCTTTCTTTCTATTTTCTTCTTTCTTTCTTTTATTTCCCTTCCCTTTCTTTCTCTTTTTCTATTTTTTCCCCCCTTCTATTTTCCCTTTCCTCTTGCATGCCTCCCACGCCTCATGGCGCGTGCATGACGCGCCATTTTTCAATCGTCTTTCACAGTGATTGCTGGTCATCGCTTGGCTTGATTTTTTTTTTTTTTTGGGCTTTCTCTACGACTTTCTCGTCTCCTTATTCCGATCACGATGGGATAGGTCTCGATTTGAAATAGGGGTGTGCATGGTTCGGTTTGGTCGAACCAACACGTCAAACCACACTTGCAATTTTCCTTAAAATTAGATTGTGTGGTCTATTTTGGTGAGGAAAATAGCACCAAACTGCACCGCATTTTGCGGTGTGGTTTGGTGCAATTTTTGCGGTTTGGCAAAGCCTAGTGCTGGTTGGTTTTTGCGGTTTGGTTTTTGCAGTTTGGTTTGGTTTGATTTAATTTCCGCAGTTTGGTACGTATTGTTAAATGATTGAAATTTATTAACCAATCAAATAATTATGCTAACACTAACCAATCAAATAATTCAAATGCAATTCCAGCACCTGTAATAACCAATCAAGTAATTATGCTAACAACAATACCCAATCAAATAATTCAATTGCAATTCTAGCACTTGTAATAACCAATCAAATAATTCAAATGCAATTCCAACACCAACAATAACCAATCAACTAATTATGCTAACAACAATAACCAATTAAATAATTCAAATCTTAAAACCTCTCATACAAGGGTTATGAGCATGTGGGGCTCCCAGAGAAAAGATGACAAGCACACGTAAACACTTTATATTAGTTTATAGGGGCCAAGTCTAGCTGAATGGGAGTGTGTCAACCACTAAAAAACAAGAGACACAAAGCAGAAAGCTGAACTAGAGATATATTTCCTTTAAAAAAAAGAAAGTTCCGATCCTCTATATAGGTTCTTGCTGATTTTCTGTAACTCTCTTCAGGAAATAGCCTAACCCCTATATTCCAACAAATGAATGAAATGTATGCATGGAATCACATAAAAAATGAACTAGGCATGGCTGCAGAATATAGTAAGAATAGAAATGGCACACATGCACATGCTACCACAACTCTATGCTTTATCCTACATTATTCTTTTTTGACAAATAACAAGTTAATTAGACAGTGAACACCATAATGAAGTGAAGTGCTTATGGAGAAATGGTTCTATCCATCCCACAAGCAAGAAGACACAAATGCAACAAGACTATCAGGGGAGTAACAATGGTCCTATCTATCCCATAAAACTCCAAATAAGACACAGGAAAGTCAACTTTTCCAATAAGAAGGTATAGTTCCAATTTATCAACAGTTCCTTGCCACAATAAAATCATCATGCAAAATATTAAAGGTTAAATTGTTGTATCCTATAACTATGTTATTGCAAAAAAAAAAAAAAACTAATCAATAAATAACACTCAAGAAATTAAAATCCATAACAATGTCAACTAAATTAAAACAAATAAACATAGAAATAAAAAGCAGAAGTGACGAGACAAAACATGATAGAATGATAGATCAACATAGTTATTGAGGAAAATAGTTACGTAGATATCAGTACCAAATACAAATTAACTTCAGCATTTGATAAGAAATTTTAATTTAGATACAAGGCCACTCAAAATGAAGGCAGAGACAAACTCTAGCCCTCGAGCTATGGCATCACATTTAAATCGAATCGCGGTTTGATAATTTCCTAAATCGTTTTGAACTGCCATATAAAAAAATCATCTAATTCGGTCGGATTTGATTCGTTTCAGGCGGTTTTTGTGGTGTGCTAGTCTTTTTGCACACCTCTAATTTGAAAATCCAACCAAATCATAGTCAAATGGCCGTTTAAATATTCGGCTTTAACGAGCTTCACGATTTCAATGACCTCTTGAATTTCACTCGAAATGACACCAAATTTGTTCAAATGTCACAGAAATTATCTCAAAGATCGAGAGAACAAAATCCCTTTTTATCACTCAAATTAAATGATCAAAATTTGTGAATTTTTTTACCATGGAAGTTCCCTATTTATAGTGGATTTTTGACTATTGCATTCTTCAACCAATCACGTTAGATTATGTGTTTTGGTGGTCTTGTTCAGGACATGATGAGCTCGGTCATGCCCTAACTGACAATTTGATGCTAGTGTGGCTGATAAGTTCTACAGGTTTTTTGAAATTGTATTTTTGCCCAACAACTTCTTCCTTTTTACTCTTTGACCCTTGCTTACAAGTTCTTAAGTTCCTAAGACTTCACTTGGCCTCACTATTTTGAAAAATTTCATTTTGGCCCAAAGATTTGAAAAATCACACTTTACCTTGTAAATTTTTTTACTTAAACTCCCTTAAATATTCGAGTATTACATTACACATGAAGTATCAGAGTTTAATTCAGTGTAGTGACTTTTTAAAAGATAAATTTCACATAGACTATCTCGAATGTCTAGCTCTATATTTGTATAAGATAAGCACATCTGAATTTATTATGAGGGCAATTAGAGGAGAAGTTTGATTTCCTCTAGAATTAATTAGGCAAAACTTGGATACATAATTTATTAAAAAAATGCAACATGCTTAATTTGTATAGTAATGAAAAAATTGCTTTATTAGCATGCCATGGATATTAATGAACGGACATACAGGGACACATCATCAACCGAAAATGGTAAACAATGTTTAGTTTAGCAATATTTAGAAACTCAAACTTTTAATTATTGAAATATTAAAATTTTAAATTTTGCTTTATGGTTAGATTTTGTCAATTTTTGCAGTTCATTCAACGTTATCATAGACTAATGTGAAACATCACGTTGGCTCTCTCTCTTTCTCTCCCTCCTACCCCACACCAGTGCTAGACCTTAGAAGAGTCTTAACTTTTTTAAGGGCCCGTTTGGTTAAACTTATTTTTATATAGCTTATAAGTTGGTTAACTTACATGTGATATAAAGCTTTTAACATGTGTAGCGTATAAGATAATAACATGTTTGGATAGATGTACTTATAAGCTATCTGTTAAAAATTATGTATTTAGATTGAACGAGTTGCTAAGTTAACATAACTTGATAAAAAGATGGAAATAGACATGTTAAAGAATATAAATAAAAAATAAGAATACTTATTTTAATAAAATTTAATTATAAATTAAAGTTTAATGATAAAATTTTATCTGATAAATTATATATAATTTTTAAAACTTATTAATACAATATATATATTTGTTAAATATATACCTTAAATATATATACATACATACATACATATACATACAGACCCATATCTACATGGGTCTTCATGGCGTGGACGGAGGAGAAATTCGCTGATGGTGGAGTAAGAGGTCAACACTGCAAGCGACGATGAAAGAATAGGAGGAGGCGACCTCTTACAACGAAAGATGCAGTCGACGGTAGAGAAGGAAGTGGCTGGTGGCAGAATAGGAGGAGGTGACCAATGGTGAATGCAGACGATAGCTAACGAGGTTGGAGGTGACAGCGACAACGACAGTGACAGACGAGCTAGAGGCGACAGACGGTCAAAGTTGCAGCGGCGAGCAGAGTTGGATGGCGATGGTGGAGATTGGGGTTGAATGTGAGGAAGAAAATGGGTATAGTTGTAAATAACTTAAATTTATGAGGGCAAATTTGTCATTTCACAAACAATTCAAATAAGTTGCCAACAGTTTATTTGGAAAAGATGGGGGTACTAGCTTTTCCAGGGCGCTGTGTGACGAGCTTGTAACCTATTAAGCTAATAAGCTCTTAAGTGTTGTCAAATGCTTATACAAGAAAAGTTGTCTAGCAAAACAGGCCCCAAGAGTTTTTTGTTTTTTCTAGGATGCCTGAGAAAGGCATGAGTGCTATTTATTCACAATTGTCCCAACTTAATCTGATGATTCATTGGTTGTTTGAGGTGCTGACGTCCTCTTTCTTTCTTGGGTGGTTGATTGATTGTTTTGGGTGGGGGTTTGGGTATTGATCGGTCGAGTTTGGAAAAATTTGGTAGTTGAGATCAATAACGGGGATCAAACTTAAGAAAAATCGATGTAGTATATTTTGCCTCTTCTCTCAAATTTCCACTTTTTATAAAGAATCTAATCCAAGTTTGAATCACACCCACCATAATAACCCAACAAACTTTTCTCTGGGTTAAACAAGAGAGTCCAAAAGTATGAATTTTTGTCGAGAACATTATTTGCATTGGATCTTAGTCCTAGATTAAAGTCCCAAGGATTGCCTGAGGTGGAATCGAGCTATCAACATGAAAAATCCTATCAACATGGAAAATCCTCAAGTTCACATATTTATTTATTTAGTTTCCTAAACTCAAATTTAGTAATTATCTCATCAACTATTCAATTTTTTAATTATTCTTAATATTCAATTTCCTAATTATATATTTGTCTCCTTGTAAATCCCATTATTAGAGATCTTTAGTATTGTATATAAACCTCTTATCCTCAAAAGAACACATAAAAGAAGAATTTATTTTTAAATATCAATTTGTTTAGATGGTTTCAAAGCATTGAGAGCAAATAAAGTTTAGCTCCTCAAAACTCTTCAATTGAATCACGTGGTCATGTGAATCATAAGACATCTCTATTTTACCAACTAGCCCCAAGCCTAGAAAGACATCTAATCATATCAAAATAGTTGATAAATTTTCACATTATTTTCTCACCATTTGAGTTAGTTCATATATAGATATTTAGGGGTAGTGTTGCAAACATGCCAAGTTGAGTTGAGCTTCCATTAGCTTGGCTCAACTCGACAAAGTTCAAGTCGAACTCGAGCTCGGGTCAAACTTGGAAGCCATATGCGAGCTCGTGCTGAACCTAAGTCGGGGCTTGCCTTAAGCTGAGATTTGAGGCTCAGTTTTAAATTTATTAAATTTTTGTTTTAAAAAACCAAACAAATTGATGTACAATAAAAATATTAACAAATATCAACTTGATAATCAACAAATATACGTAATTTATCAAATATACGTTGTAACTTGCATGGTATAACGTGAAAGAAAGAATAGTCCTTGACATGGAGTAGATTGAAGACAATGAAGTCACTCCATTTCACATCAAGAAAGGGCTGCATAGGTTTCGATGTGAACTGATTCAAAAACGCTGGGCTTTTTTGCAATATAGATTGTACGAGTTTTCTCACTACTTATTTTTCTATCACAAGTTTGTTGTTTTTCTTAGTAATTCTACAATTTCTTGAAAATCAAAAAATAACCCACTGTTTCCTACTCGTTGAAACTAAATACTAGTTTTTTTTCTATCATTTGTAAATTAGTTTGGCTTTGAAATTTGAACTTAGCTTCTTGATTTGACTATGTGACTCTCCACGTCAATCCCTTTGTTTATGATAACAAGATGGCTCTCTATATTAAAAGTAACCCAATTTTTCATAAACACACCGAGCATATCAAAATAGATTGTAATTTTATACTAGAAAAACTTTTAGTTAATATTATCAATCCTAGGCACGTTTCTATCAAATTTCAATTAGCTGATAACTTTATCAACGCTATGGGACACGATCAATTTCATACCTTGTTATCTAAGTTGGACCTTTCAAATCTTCAAGCTCCAATTTGAAAGGGGGTGTTGGTATATGACATATTTAGTTTCATAAATTTTGACTTCTTAAATCAAGTAATTGTCTCATCAAATTGATATTTAGTTTCCTAATTGTTTTCAATATTCAGTTTCAGGCAAACTAAAAATCTAGAAGGTTCCAGCGATATTTCTCGAGGTGGAGTCTAGTAACAATTCCTACGATCCCATGATAGTTGTAATTGACCCTTACCACAATGGAAATGACAAGTTAAAACGAATGAAAGCTTTCAAAATTCAATTTAAAGAACAGTATGCCTGTGAATGTGAAAAACCATCGGAGGAATTGTATAAAGAGATGAAGACGTCTTTGGTTAAAGTTAAGAACTACTATACTGGGGATGTAGAAGAAAATTTTAAAGACAAAGACGAGAAGTATGCAAAGATAATGTTTCTCGACAGTTGTTTTGTTATCCAATTTACGGATAATTGTGTAGACCCCAAGAAGGACGGTACAAGAATCACAAATTTTGATTCACCATTCATTATCCTTTTTGAAAATCAACTCCTTTTTGATATCCTCAAAAAACTAATGAGTTTCAAATGACATAAATAAGAGAAGATGATAGACATGTTCATCGCCATGATCATTACTGATCATCGTATTAAAAAATAAAAGAGACTAACGAAGCAGAGGAAAATTCGGTTCGACATCTTCTTGAGTTTGTTCAGAATGGACTTGTTGATGATCAAGAAATTAGTGGGAGGGTTGAAGAATACGAAGGTGCTAAAAAAGAAGCACAAAGATAGAAGACTTGTTTTCGGCTTCATCTGTCAAATTTAATAAAGAAATTAAAAATGAGTAGGTTGATATTGAAATTGTTGATGATCATATGAAGGTTGAAGAACACGAATGTGCTCAAAAAGAAGCACAAAGATGGAAGACTTGTTTTAGGTTTCACCCGTCAAGTTCTAATAAAGAAATTAAAAATGACCTTAGCATCAAATCATCTCTCGTGGGATGGAAGTATCCTTCAGTTCAGGAGTTTAAGTCCATGTGAATACATTTTCGGTCAAGGGATACTTGTTAAAAAAAATTAAGACTTTTCTAAGGTCTAGTAGTGGTGCGAGGTGGGGAGAGAAAGAGAGAGAGAGAGAGAGGGAGCAAGGTGATGTTTCGCATTAGTCTGTGACCACGTTGAATGAACTGTAAAAATTGACAAAATTTAACCATAAAGTAAAATTTAAAATTTTAATACCTCAATAATTAAAAGTTTGAGTTTCTAAATATTGTCGAACTAAATGTTGCTTATTATTTTCGGTTGATGATGTGTCTGTGTATGTTCGTTTATCAATATCCATGGCATGCTAGCAAATGAACTTTTTCATTATTATACAAATTAAGCACGTTGCATTTTTTTTAATAAGCTATATGTCCGAGTTTTGCCTAATTAATTCTAGAGGAAAACAGACTTCTCTCCTGATTACCCTCTTAATAAATTCAGATGCGCTTACATCTTATACAAATATAGAGCTAGACATTCAGGATACTCTACGTAGAACTTATCTTTTAAAAAGTCACCACACTGAATTATACCCTAATACTTCATGTGCAATGTAATACCCGAAAATTTAAGGGGGTTTATGTGAAATTTTTTTATAAGGTAAAGTGTGATTTTTCAAAGCTTTGGGTCAAAATGAAAATTTTCAAAATGATGAGACGAAGCGAAGTTTTGGGAATTTAAGGACTTGTAGGCAAGGGTCAAAGAGTAAAAATGAAAAAGAAATTGGGAAAAAAAGCAATTTTAGAAAACTTGTAACAAGTCATGGGCCATACTAGCATCAAATCGCCAGCTAGGGTATGACCCAGCTTATCATGTCCTAAAGAAGACCACCACGACACGTAATCTAACGTGATTGGTTGAAGAATGGAATGGTAAAAAATCAGCTTTTGTGGTCGAAAATTTCATAAGTTTCAATCATTTAATTCGAGTGATAGAAAGGGATTTCAAGGTTTTTGTTCTCTCGATTTTGAAGATAATTTATGTGACATTTGAGCAAGTTTGGTGTTGTTTCGAGTGAGATTCAAGAGGTTGTTGGAATCGTGAAGCTCGTTGGAGCTGGAGATTTAAACGGCCATTTGGCTGTGATTTGGCTGGATTTTCAAACTAGGGGTGCGCAAAAGGACCAATACACCGCAAGAATCGCTTGAACTGAATTGAATCGGGTTAAACCGGACCATTTTTTTAGATGGCAGTTCGAAACGGTTTAGGAAATTATCAAACCTCGGTTCGTGCAGTTTGAGTGGTTCGTGGTTCGATTTAAAATTGAGTTGCCTGCATAATATGTAATTAAAAAATTTTTGAAGATATAATACATAAATATAAAATGAGATGGAAGGGAGCCCTAATTCTTTTGATCATTTGTCTCCTACTCATTGAGTTGCGGTCGCGTAGGGTTCCAGTTTTCCCTTCCATTCCTAGTGCAACTCACTCGATCTCATCGTGCCAAGGAGATTGTCGGCCACCAGAGCACGTCACTGGGGATAGGTTTTCTTTTTCCCGCTTTCTCTTTTCCATTTCTCCTTCAATCGACTAAGATCTGGGTGGGGGTGTGTGTGTGTATAGGGGAGGGTGCGCAAACAAATATGCCCTTTTCCATTTCTCTCTTTCCCCCCCGCTCCCAAATGACTTTGAGATTTTTGAAGGGTTTTGGATTTTTGTGAGCTTTTGGTTTTTGCTAGGATGCTTGGGAAAGACATGGGTACCATGCATTCATGGTTGTCCCAGCTTAATTCAATGATTCATTGGTTTAAGGTGTTAAACATTATCTTTCTTTCTTGGGCTGTTGATTATTTGAGGGGATTGATGAGTGGAGTCCTGGAAAATTTGCTAGTTGAGCTCGATAAAAATTTGAGATTTCCTTCTAAAATCTCAAACCGACCATCCTACCTTATCGACTCCTTTCTCTCTCTCTCTCTCGCCCAAATTTTTTTGCACACCCCTTCAACACACACACACACACACCCTGATCTCAGTTGATTGAAGGAGAAATGAAAAAGAAAACCTATCTCCGGTGAGTGCTATGGTGGTCGACGATCTCCTTGGTGCGGTCAGATCGAGTGAATTGCACTTGGAATAGAAGGGGGAACTGGAACCCTATGAGACCGCAACTCAATGAGTAGGAGAGAAATGATCAAATGAATTAGGGCTCCCTTTTATCCCATTTTATAGTTATGTATTATATTTTTAATTATTTTTAAATACATATTATGCGGGTGGCTCGGTTTTAAACCGAATCGCGAACCACACAAATCACACGAAGCACAGTTTGATAATTTCCTAAATCGTTTTGAACCACCATTCAAAAAAATCATCTAGCTCGGCCCAATATGATTCGGTCTGGGCGATTTTCGCAGTGTGCTGGTCTTTTTGCGCACCCCTAATTTGAAAATCCAGCCAAATTACAGCCAAATGACCGTTTAAATCTCGGGCTCCAACGAGCTTCATGATTCCAACTACCTCTTGAATCTCACGACCAGTCGAATCTCACTCGAAACGACACTAAACTTGCTTAAATGTCATAGAAATTATCTCCAAAACTGAGGGAACAAAAACTCTCAAATCCCTTTCTATCATTCGGATTAAATGATTGAAACTTGTGAAATTTTCGACCATGTAAGCTCCCTATGTATAGCTGATTTTGGACCTATTTTTTGGTATTATATTGCACATTAAGTATTAGGGTTTAATTTAGTGTGATGAATTTTTAAAAGATAAGTTCCTCGTAGGGTATCCTGAATGTCTAGCTCTATATTTGTATAAGATATAAGCGCATATGAATTTATTAAAAGGGCAATCAAGGGAGAAGTCTACTTTCCTCCAGAATTAATTAGGCAAAACCCGGATATATAGCTAATTAAAAAAAAATACAACAACGTGCTTAATTTGTATAGTAATGAAAAAGTTGCTTTGCTACCATGTCATGGATATTGATGAATGAACTTACATGAACACATTATGAACCGAAAATGGTAAGCAACGTTTAGTTTATCAATATTTAGTAACTCAAACTTTTAATTATCTAGGTATTAAAATTTTAAATTTTTCTTTAGGATTAAATTTTGTCAATTTTTACAATTCATTCAACGTCGTTATAGACTAATGTGAAACATCACCTTGGCGCTCTCTCTCTCTCTCTTTTTCTCCCCTTGCCCTGCACCAGTACTAGACTTTAGAAGAGTTTTAGCTTTTTTGAACAAGTCTTGCTTGGCTGAAAATGTATTCCGATGGACTTCAACTCTTGAACTGAACGATACTTCCACTCCATGGGAGATGATTTGATGCTAAGCTCATTTTTAATTTCTTTATTAGAACTTGGTAGGTGAAACACAAAACAAGTCTTCCATATTTGTGTTTCGTTTTTAGCACATTCGTGTTCTTTAACTCTCCCACGATCATGAACATTTTCAATCTCAACATGCTCATTTTTAATTTCCTTATTAAAACTTGACACATGAAGCCGAAAACAAGTCTTCCATCTTTGTGTTTCTTTTTTAGCACCTTCGTATTCTTCAACCCTCCTACTAATTTCTTAATCATCAACAAGTCTAGTCTAAACAAGGTTAAGAAGATGTCAAACAGGCTTTTCCTTTACTTCGTTAGTCCTTTTTGCTTTTTTAATACGATGATCATGGCGCTGAACTTGTCTATCATTTATGTCCTTTGAAACTCATTAGTTTGGAGAATATTAAAAGAGAGTTGATTTTTCAATAACATAATATCATGCATAATGAATGGTGAATCAAAATTTGTGATCATTGCATCGTCTTTCTTGGGGTCTACACAATTATCCATAAACTGGATGACAAAACAACTGTCGAAAAATATCATCTCTGCAAACTTCTCGTCTGTCTTTAAAATTTTCTACTACATCCTAGTATAATAATTCTTAGCTTCAACCAAAGACGTCTTCATCTCTTTATACAATTCCTCTGATAGTTTTCCACATTCATAAGCATATTGTTCTCTAAATTAAATTTTGAAAGCTTCTATTCGATTTAGCTTGTCATTTTCATGGTGGTAAGAGTCGATTGCAACTATCATGAGATCGTAGTAATTGTTACTAGACTCCACCTCACAAAGTATAGCTAAAACTTTCCATATTTTTTGTTTGCCAGAAACTAAATATTGAGAACAATCAAGAAACTAAATATCAATTTGATGAGATAATTACCTAGTTTAAGAAACTGAAATTTAGGAAATTAAATATGTGATTTGCCAACACCCCATTTCAAATTGGAGTTTGAAGATTTCAAAGGCCCAAGTTGGATAATAAGGTATGAAATTGATTGTGTCCCATAGCGTTGGTAAAGATATCAGTTAATTGAAACTTGATAGAAATATGCCTAGGATTGTTAATGTTAACTAAAAGCTTTTCTAGTATAAAATGACAATCTATTTTGATGTGCTTGGTGTTTTCATGAAAGATCGGGTTACTTTTAATATAGAGGTATCTTATTATTATAAAACAAAGGGATCGACGTGGAGAGTCATATGGTAAAATCAAGAAGCTAACTTTAAACTTGAGAACCAAACTAATTTGCAAATGGTAGAAGAAAGAACTGGTATTTGATTTCAACAGACGAGAAGGAAAGGGTGGGTTATTTTTGATTTTCAAGAAATTGTAGAATCACCGAGAAAAACAATAAAGTTATGATGGAGTGATAAGTAGTGGGAAAACTCGCCCAATCTATATCGCAAATAGTTATAAATTGCATGGTATTGCGAGAAGGAAAGAATAGTCCTTGACATGGAGTAGATTGAAGATAATGAGGTCACTGTATCGCAGATCAAGAAATGGCTACATAGGCTTCAGTGTGAATTGATTCAAAAGCTGAATCGAGTATGAGATATCGTGGTGAGTTATAGTGAGGTAAATGGGGTACCTAAGTAGATATTGATATTACTCGATATCTAAATTAGAAGTACGAGCATCATGAGATAAATGATGTTAAGAGGAAAAGTAGAAAGTTGACGGCCAAGCATGCCGATTTCCTCAGAAAATGTCTAGACAATATTTTAATCAACACAGAAAAATATCTTCAGAAAAGTGAAACACTTTAAGACCCAAAAAATAATGGTAGGGTCTAACGTCATTGATCTTGAACCTTCAATGTGAGTAGTTCTTAAGTTCAATCACTGCCATGGCATGATTACCAACAATGATTATACCAGAACGTAAATGGTAATGGCCATAAAAGAAGTATCTTGTACTCGAGTGAAGGAGAAATTATCAGACTTGGATTGAATAAAATCCGAATCAATAAGGGCTATAGAGAATTTATCAAATCACTAAAGTGAAACAAGTTCCAAGTCATACAAGTATCTCTGTAAATAGCATAATCTTGCATTAGTACTGAAAGAAAACTTAGAGGTGGTGTCATATAAACCTCATCACCAAGATTCTCATGAAAAAAAGTATCATTAACATCAAATTGGTCTAGCTCCTTGTTTTTAGTTGCAGCAACAAATAATAAACACTGAATTATGGTTAATTTTCAATGGAAGCAAAAGTTTTGGTGTAATCCATCCCTTCAATTTATGTGTTATTCGTTGGCCACTAACTGTGTCTTACTTGCATTTAATGCTCTAATTATCTTGAAGTTTAATCTTACAAACCCATTTGCACCAAATTCATTTCTTGCTTAGAGGTAGATCCTCAAGTATCCAACTTTGATTGGCTTCAAGGGCTACAATTTCAATTGCCATAGCATCTCTTTACTTGGTAATCTTAAAAGCTTGTGAATATACTAGAGGTTCAGTATGTGTAGACAATGCCTAGAAAGCATGTCCTGAAACAATACTCGAAAACGATATCCTGAAATAATGCCTTGAAACGATGTCTTGAAAATTTTGGATTGCTGAAAACACTTTATTTTCCCTAAAAAATCTCAACAAAGAAATGTTAGAAGGCCTACGGGGATGGTTCGTCAACAAAGATCCTTCGATGATCAAGTTAGTACTCCAATATGAAAAGAAATAGTTTCTTGACTCGCTATAAGTGTTAGAGTTTAGCAAAAGTGGAAGAATCAAAAGTCATTTTCTAAGTCTTTGAGCTAGATCTTTATAGGGCATGATTTACAAAGGGAGTGATAGACACGTGTCAAATGCCCAAGAGGTGAGATGATCCTTGGCTCACGTTGGCTGCAAAAATAAGGACTTTGACTCTCTGGTAGGAAAATATGTTTGCTACAAACTACATACTCTTGGCTGCAGACTCTATTGTCGAAATTATGTTTGTCACAAACCTCGTACATTTGAAAGCAAACTTTGTTGTCAAAATTATGTTTGCCTGAAACATTCTAGGCTTGGCCTCAAACACTTCATGTTGGCCTCAAACATTCTAGACTTGGCTGCAACGTTCGAGGTATTGTTTTGGGAAGTGGTTTTCAGACATTGTTTCAAGACATGGTTTCAGGACAAAGTTTCAAGATACTATTTTAGGACGTGATTTTTCGACACTGTTTCAGGAGGAGCTTTTAGGACATTATTTCAAGACGAGGTTTTATAACACTGTTTTCGGGCATTGTTTCAAGATGTAGTCTTCGAGCATTGTTTCAGGATGTCGTTTCTAGGTATTGTTTCAAGAGCTAGTTTTAGGACGTTTCAAAACATTGTTTCAAGGTAAAGTTTCTGGGTATTGTTTCCGGCCACTCAATCGATTGTAAATACCAAGTTTCATCTTCATATACCCATTCCATATTATAAATCTCAATTGTTGTATTTTGTCCACAACAAAAACATTAATAAAATTATTCATAATTTTATAAAAATATTATTTAACATAAAATTATCAAATTTTACATCATTATTATAATTATATCAATTTATCATTAATAGAATGTGTTGCATATCACATATTTAGTTACCTAAATTTCGGTTTCTTAAACCAGGTAATTGTCTCATCAAATTGATATTTAGTTTCTTAATTATTTTCAATATTCAGTTTCAGTCAAACTAAAAATTCAGAAAGTTCCAATCATACTTCGTGGGGTGGAGTCTAGTAACAATTGTTACGATCCCATGATAGTTGCAATTGACCCTTGTCACAATGAAAATGATAAGCTAAAACGAATGAAAGTTTCTAAAATTTAATTTAAAGAACAATATGCCTGTGAAAGTGGAAAATCATCGGAGGAATTGTATAAAGAGATGAAGATGTCTTTGGTTGAAGGTAAGATTTACTATATTGAGATGTAACAAAAAATTTTAAAGACAAAGACGAGAAGCTGGCTAAGATGTTGTTTCTCGACAGTTGTTTTGTCATCCGATTCATGAATAATTGTGTAGACCCTAAGAAAGACGGTGCAAGTATTACAAATTTTGATTCACCATTCATTATGCGTGATATTATGTTATTGGAAAATCAACTCACTTTTGATATCCTCAAAAAACTAATGAGTTTCAAAGGACATTCATCTAAATCCCTTAATGAGGATCCATTAGAGGGCAAGTCTGATACCAGCAGTCGCGGTAATTCTAGCTCCAATAGCGTATATTTAAGTTGTTGCAGTTAAAAAGCTTGTAATTGGATTTTTGGTTGGGTTGATCGGTCCGTCTCAGGTGTGCATCGGTCGTCTTGTCCCTTTTGCCGGCGATGCGTTCCTGGCCTTAACTGGCACGGTCGTGCCTCCGGTGCTGTTACTTTGAAGAAATTAGAGTGCTCAAAACAAACCCAAAATTTGGATAGATTAGCATGGGATAACATCATATGATTTCAATCCTATTCTATTGGCCTTCGGGATCGGAGTAATGATTACTAGGGATAATTGGGGGCATTCGTATTTCATAGTCAGAGGTGAAATTCTTGGATTTATGAAAGACGAACAACTGCGAATGCATTTGCCAAGGATGTTTTCATTAATTAAGAATGAAAGTTGGGGGCTCGAAGACGATCAGATACCGTCTTAGTCTTAACCATAAACGATGCTGATCAGGGATTAACAGGTGTTACTTTTTGGACTCCGCTGACACCTTATGAGAAATCAAAGTTTTTGGGTTTCGGGGGAAGTATGGTCACAAGGTTGAAACTTAAAGGAATTGACGGAAGGGCACCACCAAGAGTGGAGCCTGCGGCTTAATTTGACTCAACATGAGGAAACTTACCGGGTCCAAACATTGTAAGGATTGACAGACTAACAGTTCGTTCTTTTTTTTTTATCGAACAATAAATATATAGATAAAAAATGTACATTGTACACTGGCATACCCGGGAACTAAGGTAATAGTCAAACAATTAACGATCATTGGCAAGCGCCTCAAAATGAATTAAAACCTGAGAATACATAGTATACATTACTTTGTATACAAAAGTTTTAATCCTACAAACAAGGCCCTCAACAATAAGCTGTGTAGTTTCAAAAATAAGTATTTCTAGCTGCCCAAATCTGATAGACCAAACAAGTTAGAGCAATTTTCTTCACTTTGCAAATCCAAGAAGAACCCTGACCGCTCTAATAGCTATCTGATGGCACTCGGTATGGAAGACATGGCTCTGGATAAGCTAATCAACGATCTAATTTGGCCCTAAACAGCCGCACTAAAGGGGCAAATGAAGAATAAGTGGGTCGTAAACTCCTCAGCCCTATTGCAGAAAGGGCATGATTGATCAATCTCTAAAAAATAGAAGTCTATCACGTGTTAGAATGCTGACCCTAACCCCAAGCCAAAGCATGAAGCTATGCTTCAGGACAAGATATAGATCCTAAACAATCTTTGCCCAACCTATACACTGACCCTTCACTCGAAAGAAATCATAAGCTACCTGCAAATCGAGCGAGACCCCATTAGATTAGCTTTCAAGCTAGCGAATAACAACCTCCACGGACTCGCACATGTGACACAAACTGTCCCTAATAAGCAACAATCTTTTCATTAGTGGAGAGTCATCCCTCCTCACTTGATGTTACTAGATAGAAATTGAGAGTAAGAACTTTGGTAAATCCACTTCACCTACATTGTGTCTTTTTTTCGATGAATGTCCCATAGGGGGCAGGTAGTCAGCAGCAAGGGGCGCTTGGGCATGAGAGCAAGTAGCGCCCAAGGCATGCCATGCGCATGCTCTTGGGCCAGCAAGCATGCTTAGGTGCAGTTGGCATTCATGGTGGTTGCCCCTCCCTTGGTTGCCACCGTTAACCTTCGCCCCTAACCCCCCACCACCACTGGTCGTCGCATGCCGTCAGTCTCCGGCGACCCCCCGACCAAGTGCTCGATCTATTAAATTTAAAGGGCTCTTCTGTGCCAAGCAATCGCTTTGTGTGTTTCCATGGCATGCGTGTTGCCAGAGGTGGTGGGTGTCCTTTGGAATAAATGATGCCACAATGCCCAAGGGTGGTGCGACGCCATTGGGCAACAAATTGACAGGTTGGGTCCTGAAGTGGTGTGTTAGGCTAACGGTGTCGCCATCGCCGTTGGCTAATAATGGGGGTTATTGAGTGAAACAACCTCACTATTGCCTAACAGGTGATGTGTTTTGGGGTAGGTAGGGTTTTGCCTGCTGGCGTGCCTGTGCATGGCTGATTGTATCACGATGCTGAAAGGGATTCTGCAAGACCACGCGAAGCAAAACGGGCAACGTCGTGATGCGTTGGGCTTGGCATAGGCATGCTTTGGGCTCGGCTCGAAGGCCCTTGGGCTGTCCATGCAAGGCAGCAGGGAGGGGGATTGATTGCTTTCGATCATTCATCTTGGTGCTCATGGCGAACAAAGACGTGCATGGGAGTTGGTTGGCCTTGCGTACCATCGTCGCTCGTGCTTTGGCCAATCGTATCATGACGTTGGAAGGGATGCCGCAGGACGTTGCCAAAGGCTGCCATGGGTTGCTTGCGGCTATGTATAGGTTGAACTGGCGACGTCGTGATGCGTTGGGCCTCGCATGGGCGTGCTCGCAACTTGGTTGGACAACCCTGTTCCTCTCTCGTGAAAGCCATCAGGATGGATGTCGCGATCATTTTCAATCGCTCTTCCAGCGATGTCGTGGGCAATTGGGCATGCTCGAGCTTGGCCTATCGTATCATAATATTGGAAGGGATACCGCAAGATTCGCCAAAGGTTGCCATGGGTTGCTTGCGGCCCTGTATAGGTTGAACGGACGATGTCGTTATGCGCTGGGCCTCGTTAAGGGGTGCCCTCCGGCTGTTGGCGACACCATGTATGGCTTAATCTTTGACATGTGTAAGCCAAAAACACCGTTGGCCTACAGTCGAAAGGCACCCCTTAACTAGGTCACCACCATTGTTGGTTGTTTCCCTATCTTATGCGGGGCGGCTGGAGCTTATTCATGGTGTGCTCCAAGGTGTGGTTTATTTTTCGCTTAGCATCCTCCCTACTCTAGTGGCTGTTATTGAGCGAGTCTACAGATTACGCAGTCGGTTCCTATGGAATTCCAAGACATCATTGGTTGCCTGGAAGGAAATCTGCCTGTCGAAATGTGAGGGAGGGCTGGGCTTAAAGGATTTAAAGTGTTGGAATTCTTGCCTCTTTGTAAAAAATCTATGGGACATTTATCGAAAGAAAGACACCTTGTGAGTGAAGTGGATTTACCAAGACTTCTTATTCTCAGTTTCTATCTGGCAGCGTCAGGTGAAGAGGGATGACTCTCCATTAATGAAAAGATTGCTGCTTATTATGGACAACTTGTGTGACATGTGCGGGTCTTTGGAGGTTGTCGTTCGCCAGCTTGAAAGCTAGTTTAATGGGGTCTCGCTCGATTTGCATGCAGCTTATGATTTCTTTTGAGTGAAGGGTCAGTGTAAAGGTTGGACGAAAATTGTTTGGAATCCATTTCTTGTCCCCAAGCATAGCTTCATGCTTTGGCTTGGGGTTAGGACTAGCATTCTAACACGTGAAAGGCTTTTATTTTTAGAGATTGATCGGTCATGCCCTTTCTGCAATAGGGCTGAGCAGTTTACGACCCATTTATTATTCCTTTGCCCCTTTAGTACGGCTATTTAGGGCCAAATTAGATCGTGTATTTGCTTATTCAGAGCCATGTCTTCCATACCAAGTGCCATCAGATGGCTATTTAGAGCGACAAGGGTTCTTCTTGGATCTACAAGATGAAGAAAATTACTCTAGCTTGTTTGATCTATCAGATTTGGCCAGCTGAAAATAGATTTATTTTTAAAAATGCACAGCCTACTGTTGAGGGCCTTGTTTGTAGGATTAACTTTTGTATACAGAGTAATGTTTACCATGTATCCTCAGGTTTTAGTTCATTTTGAGGCGCTTGCTAGTGATCGTTAATTGTTTGGCTATTGTCTTGGTTTCCAGGTAGGCTCGATATACATTGTACATTTTTTATCTATATATTTACCGTTCGATCAAAAAAAAGAATGAGCTCTCAATCTATCAATCCCTACTATGTTTGGACTTGGTATGTTTTCCTGTGTTGAGTCAAATTAAGTCGCAGGATCCACTCCTAGTGGTTTCCTTTCGTCATTTCCTTTAAGTTTCATCCTTGCAACCATACCCCCCCTAAACCCAAAAACTTTGATTTCTCATAAGGTGTCAGCGGAGTCATAAAAGTAACATCCACTGATCCTTGGTCGACATTGTTTATGGTTGAGACTAAGACGGTATCTGATCGTCTTCGAGTCCCCAACTTTCGTTCTTGATTAATGAAAACATCATTTACAAATGCATTCGCAATTGTTCGTCTTTCATAAATCTAAGAATTTCACATCTGACTATGAAATACGAATGTCCTCGACTATCCCTATTAATCATTACTTCGATCTCAAAGGCTAATAAAATAAGATCGAAATCCTATGATGTTATTCCATCCTAATGTATCCAGAGCTTGAGTTTGCTTTAAGCACTTTAATTTCTTCAAAGTAATAGCGTCGGAGACACGACCCAGCCAGTTAAGGCTAAGAGCGCATCTCCGACAGAAGGAATGAGACGACCAATGCACACCTGAGGTGGACTGGTCGACCCAACCCAAAATCCAACTACGAACTTTTTAACTGCAACAACTTAAATATACGCTATTGGAGTTGGAATTACCACGGCTGCTGGCACCAGATTTGTCCTCCAATGGATCCTCGTTAAGGGATTTAAATTAATGTCCTTTGAAGTTCATTAGTTTTTTAAGGATATCAAAAGGGAGTTGATTTTTCAATAACATAATATCACGCATAATGAATGGTGAATCAAAATTTGTGATCTTTGCACCGTCCTTCTTGGGGTCTACACAATTATCCATGAACTGGATGACAAAACAACTATCGAGAAACATCATATCTGCAAATTCCTCGTCTTTGTCTTTAAAATTTTCTACTACATCCTCAGTATAGTAGTTCTTAGCTTCAATCCAAGACGTCTTCATCTGTTTATACAATTCTTTCGATAGTTTTCTACATTTACAGGTATACCGTTCTCTAAATTGAATTTTGAAAGCTTCCATTCGTTTTAACTTGTCATTTTCTTGGTGATAAGGGCCAATTGCAACTATCATGAGATTGTAGCAATTGTTACTAAACTCCACCTTATGAAATATGGCTGGAACTTTCTGAATTTTTAGTTTTACTGAAATTAAATATCAATTTGATGAGACAATTACCTGGTTTAAAAAATTGACATTTAGGAAACTAAATATGTGATATGTCAACCCTCCCTTTCAAATTGGAGCTTGAAGATTTCAAATGCCTAACTTGGATAATAAAGTATGAAATTGATCGTGTCCTATAGCTTTGGTAAAGATATCAGCTAATTGAAACTTGATAGAAATGTGACTAGGATTGATGATGTTAACTAAAAGATTTTCTAGTATAAAATAACAATCTATTTTGATGAGCTTGGTGTGTTCATGAAAAATTGGGTTATTTTTAATATAGATAGCCAGCTTGTTATCATAAAACAAAAGGATTGACGTGGAAAGTCACATGGTCAAATCAGGAAGCAAACTTCAAATGTCAAAGCCAAACTAATTTGCAAATGGTAGAAGAAAGAATTAGTATTTGGTTTCAATAAATAAGTAGGAAACGGTGGCCATGATTACCAGCCATGATCATATCAGAACGTAAATGGTAATGGCCATAAAAGAAGTACCTTGTACTCGAGTGAAGTAGGAATTATCAGACTTGGATTGAATAAAACTCTAATCAATAAGGGCTATAGAGAATTTATCAAATCACTGAAGTGAAGCAAGTTCCAAGTCATACAAGTATTTTTGTAAACAATATAATCTTGCATCAGTACTGAAAGAAAACCTAGAGGTGGTGTCATATAGACCTCATCAGCAAGATTCTCATGAAGAAAAGTATCATTAACATCCAACTGGTTTAGCTCCTAGTTTTTAGTTGTAGCAACAAATAATAAACAATGAACTATGATTAAATTTCAATAGAAGCAAAAGTTTTGGCATAATCCAACCCTTCAACTTATGTGCTATCCTTTGGCCATTAACTGAGTCTTACAACGTTTCAAGTATTTATCAAATCATTGAAGTGAAGCAAGTTCCAAGTCATACAAGTATTTTTGTAAACAATATAATCTTGCATCATTACTGAAAGAAAACCTAGAGGTGGTGTCATATAGACCTCATCACCAAGATTTTCATGAAGAAAAGTATCATTAACATCCAACTGGTTTAGCTCCTAGTTTTTAGTTGTAGCAACAAATAATAAACAATGAACTATGATTAAATTTCAATGGAAGCAAAAGTTCTGGCGTAATCCAACCCTTCAACTTATGCGCTATTCTTTGGCCATTAACTAAGTCTTACAACGTTCAATGATCTAATTATTTTGAAGTTTAATCTTACAAGCCCATTTGCACCCAATGGATTTCTTGCTAAGAGATAGATCCTCAGGCATCCAATTTTGGGTTGGCTTCAAGGGTTATAATTTTAGTTGCCATAACATCTCTTCACTTGGTAATCTTAACAACTTGGGAATAACCAAAGGTTCACTATGTGTAGACAATGCCTAGAAACCATGTCTTGAAAAAATGCTCGAAAACTATATCCTGAAATAATGTCTTGAAACGATATCTTGAAACTTTTGAATTGGTGAAAACACTTTATTTTCCTAAAAAATCTAAATAAAGAGAAGTTAGAAGGTCTGTGTGAATGGTTCGTTAACAAAGACCCTCTGATGATCAAGTTAGTACTCCAATCTAAAAAGAAGAAATTCCTTGATTCGCAATAAGTGTTATTTTCTAAGTTTTTGAGCTAGATCTTTATAGGGCACGATTTACAAAGCGAGTGATGGACATGTGTCAAATGCCCAAATGGTGAGACGATCCTTGGCTCACATTGGCCGCAAACATGAGGACATTGGCTACAAATTCTCTGGCCGGAAAACATATTTGCTACAAACTACATACCCTTGGTTGCAGACTCTGTTGCCAAAATTATGTTTGTTGCAAACCTCATACATTTGGAAGCAAACTTTGTTGCCAAAATTATGTTTGCCTCAAACATTCTAAGCTTGGTTGCAACTTTCAAGGCATTGTTTTGGGAAGTGGTTTTCGAACATTGTTTTAGGACACTGTTTTAGGAGGAGGTTTAAGTTCGCTAGGCTTACGAATATGGCTTCATCTGGCTGTTTCTTTACATAGTCCAATAACTCTGTTTGTTCTAAGTTGGACAAAGTAATGATTAACCAATCTTGGTTGATGAGTAGCCTTCTCGGCCATGCAAAATTTTTACCAGCGAGATGCTTGTCGGATCACTCTCCAAGTGTTATCTCCTTTCTTCAGCAAAGCTCCCATCCAAGAAAGCCTTTTCGGTTCTTTAACGTGTGAGCTGATCATGGTGATGTTCTAGGCATTGAAAGATCAGTCTTCCAGTAGCATATTCCAGGAACCAACCAGTTTAGTTTTTGCAAGAAGCTTAGATAGCTTAAGGTTTCCCTTAGACTCTTGAATTTTAATCATTTCAGTCATATCTCCTCCAGAGTTACTAGAGCTGACAAGGAGCTTGAAGAGGCCCGGTTATCTCTTCAAGTTCATCCGCAAGACCTTAGCCTTCAATCTCAGCTCGCTTTGATGCGGAAGGAAACCCTTTTCTTAAAGGAAGCTAAAAGATCATTCTACCATCAGCAGGCAAAGTACACATACTTGAAGCTTAGCGACAGGTGCACAAAGTTGTTCCACGTTATTGTTAAGCTACGCTCCAAGCGAAATTTTCTTCCAGCCATCTCCCGTGCGGATGGGTCAGTAAGAGAGTTTTCGAATCAGGTTGCTAGGGAGTTTATTCAGTATTTCGAGGGCTCGCTACGCTCTTCCAAGCCTTGTGATCCCATTGACCTTAGTGTCCTAAGATATGGGCCCTGCATTTCGACGGATCAAGCAACTTTTCTCTTGAGCAGTATTTCTAGCGAGGAGATTAAATATGCTCTTTTTTAGTATTGGCGATGAGAAGGCTCCGGGCCCTGATGGCTTCACTTCATGCTTTTTTAAGAAGGCTTGGCCTATTGTGGTAGAGCAATTCACTGAGGCCATTCAAGAATTTTTTTGTTCGGGCTCCCTTCTTAAGCAGCTTAATCACTCTGCCATTGTTCTTGTGTTCAAGTTCAAGCATGCTAACTTAGTTGGTGAGTTCAGGCCTATTGCTTGCTACAATGTAGTTAGTATACAAAGTCATATCCAAGATTTTAACTTCAAGGCTTACTGTTGTTTTGGATTCCATTATCAACTGTGCCTAGTCATCTTTTGTCAGGAGCTTAATGGAAAATGTTAATTTGGCTTAGGAGCTTCTTCGTAATTATAGTCGCAAGCAGATCTCTCTGAGATGTCTTATTAAAGTTGATCTTCGCAAAGCCTTTGACTCTGTTAATTGGTCCTTCCTCCAACAGATTCTCGATTGGCTTGGATTTCCCTCAGCCTTCTCAAAATGGATTTTGGAATGTGTTTGCTTGGCCTCTTATTCCATTATGATTAATGACAGTATGCATGATTTTTTCAAAGGCTAGTAAGTCCTTAGGGAGGGAGACCCTTTTTCACCATTCTTATTTGTTCTTTACATTGAATATTTGTCTAGATCTCTTAGAATGGTCATTGGGGATTTTGATTTCAATTTTCATCCGAAATGTAATAGCCTTGGCATCTCTCACCTTGTCTTTGCAGATGATTTAATGCTCTTTGCTAGGAGCGACGTTATTTTTGTCAAAATTCTCATGGATTGTCTTCACATATTTGAAGTTTGCTCTGGCCTATGTGCTAATGGCCTCAAGTCCAACATCTATCCTGCTGGTATCCTTGCGGTCACTAATTTCTCCAGGGGCGTCCTTCCCTTTCGGTACCTGGGCATTTCCCTTGCTGCGGAGAAGCTTAAGGTTATCCACTATGGGCCCCTCACGAATAAAATCTTTGATTGCATTAAGGCATGGACATCATCCTCTCTTTCTTATGCAAGCAGATATGAACTTATTAGAGCAGTTTTGCTAGGTGTAGAATGCTTTTGGCTCTCCATCCTTCTCATGCAACCTTCCCAAAAATAAGGAGGAGGGGGGGGGGAGGGGACTCGGCCTTAAGGATCTTTAGAGCTGGAACTCGGCTCTCCTAGTCAAGGTTCTCTAGGACATTCATCGCAAGGAGGACTCCTTATGGGTCTGTTGGGTCCATCAGCATTATCTAGCTACAGCTTCAATCTGGGAGTTGAGGGTTAAGAGAGATGAGTCACCCCTCATCAAAAAGATCCTTGCCATTTAGGATGGCCTATGTGCTACGCAAGGCTCTTCCTCAATTGCTATTAGGCTGCTTTTCGAATGGACTAGTGCTGAGAATATTAATCTTGCTGATGCTTATAATTTGTTTAGACCCAAGGGTTAAAAGCGAATATGGGCTTCTATTGTATGGAATTCCAGCATGATGCCTAGGCATTCTTTCATTTCGTGGCTGTGTTACGAAGAGGATGCTCACCAAAGACAAGCTCAGTTTCATGGATATTGTTGCCAGTTATGTGGCTCAACAGAGGAATTCTTGTAGCATCTTTATTTCCAATGTTTGATAAGTTTGCTAATTTGGAGCCATGTCAAGGCTTGGATTGGGCTCACTTGGTTAATGTCCACCCTCATTAGTGCCCTCAAGTGGTTGAAGAAAGAAGTTCGCGGCTCTTCATGGCAAAGTAAAGCCAAACAGATTGTGTTAGGTTACACTATTTACTAGATTTGGTATGCCTGTAATCGGATTATTTTTGAAGGCCTGTCGGCTCGTTCGGATTGTATTATCCATAGGATTAAAACTAGTGTATACAGGGCTACATTTACTTTGTATCCACAAGTTTTAGTTTATTTTGAGACAAGCATATGACTATTGGCAGGATCAACTAGGTAGCATTCTTCTACATCGTTGTCGCATGACCCCGCTGACTCGGCGGCCAGGGGATTAGGACGGGCATGATAGTTGTTCGCATCTATCGGTTGGTGGGTAGACCAAGGTCGATGACCCGTCACCCTCTTCATGTTCAGCATCTCGGAGAACAAGTGGCCGTCCACGAGCCATGCTTGCGACAAGACCAAGCTAGGCAAACACTGAGCACAGGCAACACTTCGAGGTTCGCCCTGAGCTATCAGCACGACTCATCGACGAAACGAGACACGTTTTTGAATCAATTCCCTCACTTTAGGTATGCGGCATAGGAAGCCACCAAGTGTCAGAGGCAAGAATCGCTATCGAGGCAACATCTGAGGAGGGGTGGACGGGCGAACATCGCTACGCAATTAAGGACATGATTGACCCTCACAACCCAAGCACCACTCACATGCCATCACGTTTGCTTTGCAACAACTCCACCTGACACGTCACACCTCCGATAAATTAATTTTATGATGATGGTATTATCGAGTTAAATTAATTTTATAATCTTTATTATTGATTACATTTTGGCATCATGATGGTTCTAATTCTAGTAACTGACATACATAGCATGCCGACTCTTACTTAAACAATCACCATAAATTGAAATGTATATATAGTATACTTAAAGTTGGGGATGATGATATTTTCAGGTTGGACAACCCACATACATGGCATGAAAGTTTTGGATTAGGCATATATCTCAATCCAAACTTAAGTGATTGGCAAAAATTTAAAATTAATGTTAACACCTCAACTTATAATGAAGTTCGGCTAACTCGAGAAATTTTGGCTTTGGACACTATCCTTGCCTTATCTGAGAATTATTAGTTACACATCTTCATTATTTAATATAGAAAATTAAGATGTGGGTAAAATAAAATACAAAAAATAAATGGTAGTATTTAAATGGTAGGAAATTAAAATTGCTGGTACTTATTTGTTGGAAATTAAATGACAATAATTAAAATATAAAAATTAAATGCTAAAATTAAAAATATAGAATGTAAATTACATTATTAAAAGAGACAAATTAGATAAACAGAATAAGCTACTAAGTCTAAATGCTGATAATTAAACAGAATTTAAGTTCTTGAATTGAAATGACACGGAATGGCTGAAGAGATTAAAGAAATTAAAGACAGAACAAAACATAATAACAAAAATTAAAAGAACAGTGCTAGAAATTTAATAGAAATCAAATGGAAGAGCAAAAATTAAAGGTGTTGTGCGATGCCTAGTGTGCGCTCGTTCTTCTTCTCCAACCCACTATCTGTTCGCTAAAGCGCCCCAGCCTCCCCAGACTATATTCTTCCGTTCCAGTGCACAGTGCTCGTTCTCACTGTCCTCTCCAGTGCACTGTGCTGAAATTCCCTCTGTGTTGCTGTTCGTCCTTCTTTCTTCCGGCTGAGAATCCTTGCCCCCCACTAAAATGCCCCAGCCTCCCTAGCCTCTATTCTTCCGTTCCAGTGCATAGTGCTCGTTCTCACTATCCTCTCCAGTGCATTGTGCTGAAATTCCCTCTGTGTTGCTGTTCGTCCTTCTTCCTTCTTCCTTCCGGTCGAGAATCCTTGCCCCCCACTAAAGCGCCCTAGCCTCCCCACATTCTATTCTTTCGTTCCAGTGCATAGTGCTCGTTCTCACTGTCCTTTCCAGTGCACTATGCTGTCCAGAAATTCCCTGTGTTGCTGTTCGTCCTTCTTCTGGCCAAGAATCCTTGCCTCTTATTCTGATTGTTACGCGGATGGGCGCCTAGGGCTCTTCTCTTGTTGTGTTTATATAGTGAAATTCTATTTACAGCGAATTTTTTGCTCTTCGCAGCCATTATTAAAATAAATTTAATAATTATTCTTCTCAGCCACAAGTATTACTCATTGCAGCCAACTATCTTCCAAATTTGCCCTCATATATATACCCATCAATCCAGCTCTCCGCCGCGCCTCACCTCATTCTCTACGCCATTTCTGAGTTCTCTGTAACCTCACTCACCTCACTCACTTCCAGCAGTACTCGCTGTCGTCTTCTCTACACCGTGTCTGCGCGTGCTTGTGAGGTAAGTTTTTACTTATTTTTTTGGGTTACAGTGTTTTCATTGATTCTGTGATTCGATCTGTTAGAGAGAGAGATAGGTTGTCGAGCGAGGCGACTCCGCCAGAGGCGATGGAAGCTGGGTTTCAAGGCGGCCTTGCCCCCCGAAACCTAGCTTTCGGGGGCGATGGCGGGGGGTTTCGGAGGTTGGGCCATCGCCCCCGAAACCTAGCTTTGGGGGCGGCGGGGACGATGGCCGCCCTCGAAACCCAGCTTTCGGGGGCGAGAGCCGCCACCGAAACCCAGCTTTCGAGGGCGAGGGCCGCCACCGAAACCTGGTTTCAGGGGCGAGGGCTGCCCCCAAATCTAATTTATATTTTATATAAATTAACATATTTATATTTTTTTTTAGTTAACCAATAGAATTGCCAAAGCTCGTTAAACATTATTTTTATTATTAAAATAATTTTTTATTTTAATATTATGTTTAATATTTTTTATTTTTACCTTATTTTGTATAACATGAATTTTGTAAATTCATTGTAAGCATTGTTAGTAATTTTTCATATGTTATATTTAATATTTTTGTGTTATTTTGTAGGTATGATAATTGTTTTTTTTATTTTTGTATTATTTTGTACTTCTCGGTTATTTTTTATTTTTGTGTTATTTTGTAGATATGGTACGTGGTAGAAGAGGTGAAACTTCTTCGTCTCGTCAGTTTTCTTCATCTCGAGAGCGTCCTACTACATCAACTAGAAGAAGAAGGAGGATTGAGAGTTCTAATGAACCGACTATTTTAGAGACAGTAGAAGATCCAGTTGAGGAGCATCCCAACCCTAATCAAGGAGAAGCAACTGATCAACCATCTTCCTCACAACTCGATGATACTGAACGACTACTTGGGGGCCCTAGAGATAGATCAATTCTAAAAAGTTTTAAAAATCATGTGGCATTTGCAATATGGGCAAGAGAGGTAAGTTATATTAATTTTTTTAATATTTATCTTTATAATTTAAATAATTACTTACTCTAAGTTTTTATAATTTAAATAATTAGGTATTTGAATTTTTTAACAAGAAAGAGGCATATTAAAATGTAGAAATCATGGCCTTAAAATTTCTGAATTGCCATTGGATAATCAGTCTCGTGTTCGTGATATTATTATGGGTTCTAGTTTGTCACCATTGGTAGAGTGTACTTATCGATATATAAATCATGTTATAGTTTCAGCATTTACAGAGAGATGGTAGCCTGAGACTAATACATTTAATTTACCATTTGGAGAGATAAGTATAACATTATATGATATTGTTGCTATTTTGAAGATTTCAGTAACAGGAAGATCTACATCTGTGCCTCATCAGTTGACATCTAGTGAAGCTAGTGATTTATTATGTAGGTTACTTGGAGTTTCATTAGATGTAGCAACACAACAGATTAGAGAAAATCGAGGACCTTTTGTAAAATTAGACTGGTTAAAAAGAACATTTATGCATCTACCAAATGAGGTTTCAAATGAAGAGATTGAATATATCAGTAGAGCATATATGTTATTTTTATTAGGGTGTACATTATTTGTAGACAAAATTGGTACATTAGTTTCAGTGGCGTATTTGACATTATTAGAGGATTTAAACATGATTGGTAATTATGCATGGGAAGCTGCTTGTCTCGCATATTTATATCGACAGCTCGGTATTGCTACCAGACGAGGGATGAAGAGCATTGCTGGATATCTTACCTTATTTGAGGTAATTATTTTAATTTTATATCATATATTTATATATATTTAACATAATTATTTATATCAAATTTACAGGCATGGGTGTACGAATATTTTCTCTTTACTAGAATTAGATGTAACTTATTATATAGTGACGAGCAGCCACGAGCTCTCCGTTGGTTACCTGTTCATGATACTGATTCTTTACAATCTATTAGAGAGCTCATTGATGTTTTAACCGGACGAGATATTTCTTATATACTATTATTTGTAAGTTATTTAATATATTCTAAAATTAATATTTATATAAATAATATTTACAGGTGATTTGGATGTCATACTGGAGAATTCGTTTACATCACCCATTACCACATATTACATTTTTTTCAAGTTGTCTAAAATGTGGAGGTATTATAGAATCATATCATCCTGAAAGAGTTTTACGACAGTTTGGGTATGTACAGACTATTCCTCCACCCCCATTATCACCTCTTGAAGCTAGGCGGGGTGCAGGTACGACATCATATAAGGTAATTTATACATTTATTGATGATATTTGGAATCGATGGGATATGTATTTATTGCCACCACATCGATGTGGTAGACCTTCTTTATTTCCATGGCATTTTACACCTGAATATTTACCTTGGTATTCATCTATTACACATCCATTTGTATAAAATTTGATACATCGATCGAGATTTGATAGAGGCGTAGAAGATATGCTCAATCTTTATGAAGCGGTAAGTTTTTAAGTTATATTTAAGTTCTATTTAATTTAATTTATTTAAATAAAAAATTAATATATATTTTTTTTCAGCGTAATCAACTAGCATTATGTACTCTTGATAAAACTATATCAAGTAATGAGCTTGTTTCTACTGATGCATGGAAGGAGACGTGTATTCAGGTAAATACTATTTTAAGCTCTCAATATGGCTTCAATCTTGATAATATTGGAGCATCAACATCTGGATTGAAGTCATATTGAGAGCCTAAAATAATATTTACCTGAATACACGTCTCCTCCATGCATCAGCAGAAACATGCTCATTACTTGATATATTTTTATCAAGAGTACATAATGCTAGTTAATTACGCTGAAAAAAAAATATATTAATTTTTTATTTAAATAAATTAAATTAAATAGAACTTAAATATAACTTAAAAACTTACCGCTTCATAAAGATTGAACATATCTTCTACGCCTCTATCAAATCTCGATTGATGTATCAGATTTTGTACAAATGGATGTGTAATAGATGAATACCAAGGTAAATATTCAAGTGTAAAATGTCATGAAAATAAAGAAGGTCTACCACGTCGATGTGGTGGCAATAAATACATATCCCATCGATTCTAAATATCATCAATAAATGTATAAATTACCCTATATGATGCCGTACCTGCACCCGCCTAGCTTCAAGAGGTGATAATGGGGGTGAAGGAATAGTCTGCATATACCCAAACTGTCGTAAAACTCTTTCAAGATGATATGGTTCTATAATACCTCCACATTTTAGACAACCTGAGAAAAATATAATATTTGATAATGGGTGATGTGAACGAACCCTCCAGTATGGCATCCAAATCACCTGTAAATATTATTTATATAAATATTAATTTTAGAATATATTAAATAACTTACAAATAATAGTATATAAGAAATACCTAGTCCGGTGATAAAACATCAATCTACTCTCTAATAGATTGTAAAGAATCAGTATCACGAATAGGTAATCAACGAAGAGCTCATGGCTGCTCGTCACTATATAATAAGTTACATCTAATTCTAGTAAGGGGAAAATATTCGTACACCCATGATTGTAAATTTGATATAAAATTATTAAGTTAAAATAATTACCTCAAATAAGGTAAGATATCCAGCAATACTTTTCACCTCTCGTCTAATAGCAATACCGAGCTATCAATATAAATATGCGAGACAAGCAACTCTCCATGCATAATTACCAATCATGCTTAAATCCTCTAATAATGTCTAATACGTCACTGAAACTACTGTACCACTTTTACCTACAAATAATGTACATCCTAATAAAAATAACATATATGCTCTACTGATATATTCAATCTCTTCATTTGAAACCTCATTTGGTAGATGCATAAATGTTCTTTTTAACCAGTCTAATTTTACAAAAGGTCCTCGATTTTCTCTAATCTGTTGTGCTGCTACATCTAATGAAACTCCAAGTAACCTACATAATAAATCACTAGCTTCACTAGATGTCAAACGATGAGGCACAGATCTAGACCTTCTTGTTACTGGAATCTTCAAAATGCAGCAGCATCATATAATGTTATACTTATCTCTCTAAATGGTAAATGAAATGTATTAATCTCAGGCTGCCATCTCTCTGTAAATGCTGAAACTATAGCATGATTTATATATCGATAAGTACACTCTACCAATGGTGACAAACTAGAACCCATAACAATATCACGAACACGAGGCTGATTATCCAATGGCCATTCAGGAATTTTAAGGCCATGATTTCTACATTTTAATATGCCTCTTTCCTGTTAAAAAATTCAAATACTTAATTATTTAAATTATAAAAACTTAGAGTAAGTAATTATTTAAATTATAAAGATAAATATTAAAAAAATTAATATAACTTACCTCTCCTGCCCATATTGCAAATGCCACATGATTTTTAAAACTTTTTAGAATTGATCTATCTCTAGGGCCCCCAGGTAGTGGTTCAGTATCATCGGGTTGTGAGGATGATAGTTGATCAGTTGCTTATCCTTGATTAGGGTTGGGATGCTCCTCAACTGGATCTTCTACTGTCTCTAAAATAGTCGGTTCACTAGAACTCTCAATCCTCCTTCTTCTTCTAGTTGATGCAGTAGGACGCTCTCGAGAAGAAGAAAACTGACCAGATGAAGAAGCTTCACCTCTTCTACTACATACCATATCTACAAAATAACACAAAAATAAAAAATAACAGATAAGTACAAAATAATACAAAGTTAAAAATAACAGTAGTCATATCTACAAAATAACACAAAAATAAAAAATATTAAATATAACATATGAAAAATTACTAACAATGCTTAAAATGAATTTACAAAATTCATGTTATACAAAATAAGGTAAAAATAAAAAATATTATATATAATATTAAAATAAAAAATTATTTTAATAATGAAAATAATGTTTAACGAGCTTTGGCAATTCTATTGGTTAACTAAAAAAATATATAAATATGTTAGTTTATATAAAATATAAATTAGATTTAAAAAATTAAGTAAAAAATATATATTTGTTTGTATTAAAAATTAAATTATTCAAGTTCTAAATTTAAATAAAAAATTTCAATACCTAAATAAAAAATTAAGTATAAAAAATATTAATTATCACTATTTAATTAAAAAATTAAATTTTTTTAAATCTAAAAAATAAAATAAAAAATAAACCGATTTTGGGGGCAGGCTGCCCGCCCGAAACTCGGGTTTCGGGGGCGACCATAGCCCCCGAAACTTGGCTTTCGGGGGCGGTCCTCGCCCCCGAAACTTGGGTTTCGGGGGCGGCCATCGTCCCCGCCTCCCCCAAAGCTGGGTTTCGTGGTGATGGCCTAGTCTCCGAAACCCCCCGCCATCGCCCCCGAAAGCTGGGTTTCGGGGGGCAAGGCTGCCTCGAAACCCAGCTTCCATCGCCCTGGCGGAGTCGCCTCGCTCGACAACCTATCTCTCTCTCTAACAGATCGAATCATGGAATCAATGAAAATAATGTAACCCAAAAAAATAAGTAAAAACTTACCTCACAAGCGCGCGCAGACACAGTGTAGAGAAGGCGACGACGAGTGCTGTTGGAGGTGAGTGAGGTTACAGAGAACTCAGAAATGACGTAGAGAATGAGATGAGGCGCGACGGAGAGCTGGATTGATGGGTATATATATGAGAGCAAATTTGGAAGATAGTTGGCTGCAATGAGTAATACTTGTGGCTGAGAAGAGTAATTATTAAATTTATTTTAATAATAACTGCTAAGAGTAAAAAGTTTGTTATAAATAGAATTTCTCAAAAAAGTTAACTGTAAATAGAATTTCCCGTTTATATATGTCACTCTCCAAATTGCCCTTGAAACCAAGGGACTGCACAGCCTCTGAAATGCCCTTTCATGGGCTGCGTCTTTCATTCTAAGAATCAGTGGCTGGGCTTTAATTGGGCGGCCTCAATTTCAATAGGTGGGCCTTCAATTGCTGGGATTCTAATTTGAACGTTAATTCCAATTTCGTGGGCCAACAAAATGGACTTGTGGCTGGGTTTTAATGGGCTTCAATTACAAGCCTCCAAGCCCCTGCGTGAAGCATGCAACCAATTCAAGTGTAATTAATATATTACATATGTATGTACTGCGCATGCATATATATTATGGAATATATATTATAATGTATTATATATATGTTTCATGCATGAATATGTATATGTATTATATTTATATATGTATTATAATATATTATATTATATTTATTTCTTTATTATTATTATTATTTATTTATTTTTACATCTTTAAATATGCCTCGATGTTAATTTAATCTTCATTTTTCATATAAACTTGTATATAATCACAAAATATTCAATTAAATCTAGTTTTGAGATAAAGTAGAAGTATAATTATAACAAAATTTTACAAAATTGACCACTAATCAACTGGCTAGTGGGCTCCCCATTCAGCTCGTCTTGAAACACGGATTAAGGAATCCGACATGCGTGCGAGTCAACAGGCGAGTATGCCTGCGAGGCGCAAGGAAGCTAAATTAGTGGGATGTCTCTCGTGTGGGGGCTGCATCGCCGATCGACCTTCTTATGAGAAGGTTTCGAGTGCGATCATGCCTGTCGGTGTTAATTATTACTCTGATCCAGAATACTGCCAGGGACAAGGTGTTAGCATGTGGCCCATATTTTGTTTATGGCAGACCCTTGCTGTTAAAAGTCATGCTGGAGTCCTTTTGAGTTTGATGCTCAAAATGTTAGCCAGATTCCAGTTTGGGTCAACTTGCCATATTTGCCTCTAAATTGTTGCGTTAAAGCAGTTTTGAATATTATCTGCTCAAAGATTGGTAAGCCTATTTCCACATATAATGTGACTGCTTCAAGGGGCATAATGTTATATGCCAAAGTGTTGATTGAAATTAATGCATCTCGTGATTTAATCAAAGAGGTTCACTTTAAGCTCCCTTAAGGGAAAATAGGAGAACAATGGGTTATTTGTGAGTATGAACCAAAATTTTGTTTGTAATGTTCTTGGCCACTCTTCTGAGACTTGCAAGGCAATCCCCTAGGATATTTCAATTGAATCTTTGCTTCCAGAAAAGAAGAATAATCTAAATGTCGGCTTAGGTATTGAGTAGCAAGAGTTGCCATTCGAATGCCCAGCAGCTCATTCAGATGTTGTGGCCTTGAGCCATGATCAGGATGTCCAACAATCTGGATGTCAAGCAATTCATTTGAATGCCAAGGCCTTGAGTCGTACTCGGGTAGAGAAGGCATCCGGATGTCCCCTAGCCTATCTGAATATCGCGTGTTCCTTCTTGACCAAGGGAGTGGTTAGAGATAGGATTGCAGCGGTGGGGCGCGGGCTCTGGAGACGGATTCGGGGTAAATCACACCAAAGGTCACAAAATTTTGGTGTCTTTTTAGTTTGGTTGCTAAACTTTAATTCCTTACAAAGTGATCACAAAACTTTAAAATGTTTTGCAATGTGGTCATTAAAGTGATTTTTTTATGGTTCTTAGCCAAAATTGCTGACGTGGGGATGATGTGGCCATTGCCACGTTAGCAATTTTGATCAGAAATTGTTTAAAAATCCCTTTAGTAATCATATTGCAAAATATTTTAAAGTTTTATGATCACTTTGCAAGAAATTGAAGTTTAGTGATCAAATTGAAAAATATACCAAAGTTTTGTGACCTTTAGTGTGATTTACCCGACAGATTCGTCTAGTGGGCCGTTGGCACCTACAAGCACTCTAACGCTTGAGTGAGATAAAAATTTTCTAGTTGAGCTCAATAAAGGGGATCGAACCCAAGAAAGATCAACATTGTATATTTTGTCTCTACATCCTAATTTCCATTTATGTAAAGAACCTAATCCAAATTTGAATGACAGTCACCCAACAAACTTTTCTTGATTCTAGGTCAAACAAAGAGGGTTAGAAAAATACTTATTTTAGTGTAGAAAACCCTTTGGATTATATCTCAACCTAGACTAACTAGGCACTAGAATTAACAGTTTACTCTCCCAACTTAAATCTAAATTATCTAATTACATAAGGCCACCGCCTATAACCCCATTTTAGACGCATACTAAAATTGCTTTTATCTGTTATACTCAAGACAACAATAATTTTTAAATTATTCTCAATATTTAATTTCCAAATTATATATTTGTCTCTTGTAAATTCTCATAAATTAGAGATCTTTAGTGTTGTATATAAACTCTTAATAGTAAACCAAAATACGGCTAGACCAAGTAGTCCACTTGACCAATATATGATTACTGCCCAAAGGTTGGGCAATCGGGATCATTACCATGAGCTCACTAGGTAGTGGAATTCCTCTGATGGCTATGGTAGGGGCAAAGGCCAAGCAGGTGTCAAAGTTTGTAGGTCAAACTTGTGTTTAAACCCAACAAATAATATCGTGACAGGAACTTTAAGCATCCATGCTAGTAGCATGTTAATTGATGAACAATATGAGGCATTCATTCAATTGATATCTAGCAATTCTAGCAAGTCCAACCCAATGGTGAAGTCTGTAGGTAACATATCCACTTTTAAGAATTCAAAAAATTGCGAGGGGAGGAACACAATAAACATAAACTACTTACTCCAGAACAAATTTAACTCCACTCTACCATACATCCACCTATATATGGATTGTACGTAGCCGTTGAAGAAAATCTTTCAAAATATTGCATTTAAGTTATTTTCAAAAATACAAAATATTCAATGCCTTAAATGCTAGTGAAGATTAATATCCATGGAAGAAAGGGGCTTATAAATTCCCAATGTATTGGTATTGCGCTGGATGGATTTAAAATAAACAACAATATGTGAATCGATTTGGTTTTGGATCTGTTGTTGTCAAAATACAACAATTAAAATTTTTAGGAGTGGGATACACGTGGATGCCGTCGGCCTTGAGACTCGATCGAAGATTTGACTGCAAAACTAAGGGGGGCTTCCGAAGGGTTCCTTCCGAAGGACGCTTCCGAAGGGTCAATGTGGGCTTCCGAAGGTCGCTTCCGTGGGCAGCTTCCGAAGGGTTCAGGTGGGCTTCTGAAGGTTTCAGGTGGGCTTCCGTAGGCAGCTTCCAAAGGTCCTTCTCTAACATCTTCCGAAGGTCTTCTCCAGTAGCTTCTGAAGGTCCTTCTCGAGCAGCTTCCGAAGGTCTTCCCTGTAGCTTCCGAAGGGATTTTTGTCCTTCCGAAGGGTATTTGGTCCTTCCGAAGGAACTGTAGTGGACAAACAAGGATTAGAAGGCTCGTAGGATTTTTCTCCCGCAAAGGCCCTCCGATGCTCAAGTCAGTAACGAAAGGAAAATAATCGCAAGGAATGGAAAAGAATACTAAATTTCGGAAGGAAAGTAGGAGAGAAATATCGATGTCCGGATCCCTTTCTGAGGGTTGAACTTAGCCTTTTATAGAGATTGAGTAGGGAGCACACGTGGCCCTTCCGAAGGATTCCTTCTGAAGGGCTCATTCCGAAGGAACCTTCCCCAGCTACTTCCGAATGGGGCTTCCGAAGGGAGCTTCCGAAGCTCTATTCCTCAGTAGCTTCCGAAACACCTTCCTTAGCAGCTTCCGAAACCCTTTCACTAGCAGCTTCCGACGCTCTTTTACCAGTAGCTTCCGAAACTCCTTCCTCAGCAGCTTCCGAGGCTCCTTCCTCAACAGCTTCTGAAGCTCCTTCACCAGCAACTTCCGAAGCTCTTTCCTCAACAGCTTTTGAAGCTCCTTTCTCAATAGCTTCCGAAGGTATTCTCAGCAGCTTCTGAATGTGGCTTTCCCGCCATGCTTGGATTTCTCTTTTTCGATTTTTTGGGGCACCACAGGATCCATAGATTTGGTAAGAATATGGTCATTGATCATGATTAATACTCTGTTTTGGAAATGATACCTGAATATCGAGTTGGTTAAATGGGCTATCTTGTCTAAATTTATAATTTCCATGGAACATATAAGCATTCCCACGGGCATGGCGTAGCAGTAAGACACTTGGAGTTGCATGTAACAGCCTGTTTTTGGTACGACCAATCAGGACATGACACAGATATGAAGATGTAAATCATCATGCTGAGTTGAAAATTGCACGTTTTTTGAGATCACATGTCAAATATTCATAAGGGGTTAACATGATGCAAGAAAAATATAGCTAAGCCTCGTTAAAGACTTGTGAAAAAACGAGACTTTAGAAGGAATTTGGTAGGACTACTCACCTTGGTTATAGCTTTTCGAATTTTCTCGGTATGTATGTCTTGATCTCGAAACATGTGCTTAAATATTTTTTCAAACCAAAATTTCAAGAAAATCAATACGACTTAATTTCCTAATATTCCATAATATTTTAGAATTTTTTAGAATTTATTTTTTCTATTTTTCTTATTTTTTCTATATTATTTTTTTTTCTCTTTCTTTGTATTTTCTTCTTCCTTTCTTTTTTTTCCCTCCTCTTCCCTTTCTTTCTTTTCTTTTCTTTTTTTTTTCCTTCTATTTTCCCTTTCCTCTTGCGTGCCTCTACACCCTTAGCCACACACATGGCGTGTGCATGACGCCCCATTTTTCGATAGTCTTCCTCGACGATCTAGTCGTCATCGGCCATTGCCTGGCTTGATTTTTTTTGGCTTTCTCGACACCTTTCTCGTCTCTTTCTGATCACGATGGGATAGGTCTTGGTTTGAAATAGGGGTGTGCACGGTTTGGTTTAGCCGATTTTTAGCCAAACCAACACGCCAAACCGCACTTGCAATTTTCCTTTAAATTAGATTGCGCGGTCTATTTTGGTGAGGAAAACAACACAAAATCACTGTGCATTTTGCGGTGCGGTTTTCACGATTTGGCAGAACCTGGTGTTGGTCGGATTTGGCGGTTTGGTTTCCACAGTTTGGTACTTATTGTTAAATAATTCAAATCTATTAACCAATCAATTAATTATGCTAGCAACAATAACCAATCGAATAATTCAAATGCAATTCTAGCACCTGTAATAACCAATCAAATAATTCAAATGCAATTCCAACACCTACAATAACCAATCAAATAATTATGCTAACAACAATAACCAATTAAATAATTCAAATCTTAAAGCCTTCCATACAAATGTTATGAGCATGGTGCACAGAGACAAAAGATGACAAACACACGTAAACACTTTATATTAGTTTATAGGGGCCAAATCCCTATAAACTAATATAAATGGGAGTGTGTCAACCACTATAAAAAATGAACTAGGCATGGCTGCTGAATATAGTAAGAATAGAAACGGCACACATGCACATGCTACCACAGCTCTATGCTTTATCCTACATTCCAATTTATCAACACTTCCTTGCCGCAATAAAATCATCATGCAAATTATTAAAGGTTAAATTGTTGTATCCTATAACTACGTTACTGCAAACCAAAATAACTAATAAATAAATAACACCAAATAAATTAAAATCCATAACAATGTCAACTAAATTAAATCAAATAAACATAGAAATAAAAACCAGAAGTGATGAGACAAAACATGCTAGAATGATAAATCAACATAGTTATTGAGGAAAATAGTTACATAGATATCAGTACCAAATACAAATTAACTTCAGCATTTGATAAGAAATTTTAATTCAAATATAAGGCCAGTTCAAAATGAAGGCAGAGACAAAAACTGTATCCCTCAAGCTGTGGCATCACATTTAAAAACTGTAGCCCTCAGCCACGGGGCCACCAGCCGTCCTACGCCGCTGACTCCTTTCTCTCTCTCGCCCAGATTTGTTTGCACACCTCCCCCAACACGGACACACCCGGATCTCAATCGGCGTGTCGATCTTTTTACGCACCCCTAGTTTGAAAATTTAGCCAAATGGTTGTTTAAATCTCTGGTACTGACGAGCTTAGCCATACCCTGATGGTCTTCTTCAGGACGTGGTGAGCTTAGCTATACCCTAGTTGGCCATTTGATGCTAGTATGACCGATGACTTGCTACCAATTTTTTGAAATCAAGACTTCACTTGGACTCATCATTTTGAAAAATTTCATTTTTCCCCAAAACTTTGAAAATTCACACTTTGTCTTATAAAAAAATTTCAGTTAAACCCCCTTAAATTTTTGGGTATTACATTGCACTTGAAGTATCAGGGTTTAATTCAGTGTGGTGACTTTTTGAAAGATAAGTTCCACATAGACTATCCTAAATGTTTAGCCCTATATTTGTATAGGATGTAAGTGCGTCTGAATTTATTAGGCGGACAATCAGGGGAGAAATCAGTTTTTCTCCAGAATTAATTAGGCAAAACTTGAATACATAGGTTATTAAAAAAAAATGCAACATGCTTAATTTGTATAGTAATGAAAAAGTTGCTTTGCTAGCATGCCATGGATATTGATGAACGAACATACACAGACACATCATCAACTGAAAATGGTAAGCAACGTTTAGTTAGGCAATATTTAGGAACTCAAACTTTTAATTATTGAGGTATTAAAATTTTAAATTTTTTTTTATGGTTAAATTTTGTCAATTTTTACAATTCATTCAACGTTGTCATAGACTAATGTGAAACATCACCTTGCCTCATCATTGCTTACCATTTTCAGTTGATAATATGTTCGTGTATGTTCATTCATCATTATCCATGGCATGCTAGCAAAGCAACTTTTTCATTATTATACAAATGAAGTATGTTGCATTTTTTTTAATAACGTATGTATTCGAGTTTTGCCTAATTAATTCTGGAGGAAAGTAGACTTCTCACCTAATTGTCCTCCTAATAAATTCAAATGCGCTTACATCTTGTACAAATATAGAGTTAGATATTCAGGATAGCCTACGTAGAACTTATCTTTTAAAAAGCCACCACATTGAATTAAACCATGATACTTCTTGTGTAATGTAATACTCGAAAATTTAAGGGGGTTTAAGTGAAATTTTTTTATAAGGCAAAGTGTGATTTTTCAAAACTTTGGACCAAAATGGAATTTTTCAAAATAGTGAGGCCAAGTGAAGTCTTGGGAACTTAGGGATTTGTATGCAATGGTCAAAGAGTAAAAAGGAACAAGAAGTTGGACAAAAATACAATTTTAGAAAACCTGTAGCAAGTCATCAGTCAAACTAGCATCAAATCGCTAGCTAGGGTATGGCCAAGCTCATCCTGTCCTGAAGAAGACCACCAGAGCACGTAATCTAATGTGATTGGTTAAAGAATGGAATTGTCAAAAATTAGCTATAAATAGGGAGTTTCCATGGCTGAAAATTTCACAAGTTTCTATGATTTAATCCGAGTGATAGAAAGAGATTTGAGAGTTTTTGTTCTCTCGGTCTTGGAGATAATTTCTATAACATTTGAGCAAGTTTGGTGTTGTTTCGAGTGAGATCTAGGTGTGTGTGTGTGCTTTTGCACAACCCCCCAACACACAGAAACCTTGATCTTAGTTGATTGAAGGAGAAATGGAAAAGGGGAAGAGGGAAAAAGAAAACTCATCTTCGGTGACGTGCTCTGGTGGCTGACGACCTCCTTAGCGCGGTGAGATCGAGTGAGTTGCACTTAGAATAGAAGGGGGACCTAGAACCCTACGCGGCTACAACTTAGCGAGTAGGAGAGAAATGATCAAATGAATTAGGGTTCTCTTCCATCCCATTTTATATTTATGTATTATATTTTTAATTTTTTTAATTACATATTATGCGGGCGACTCGGTTTTAAACCGAACCACGAACCACTCAAACCGCGGTTTGATAATTTCCTAAATCGTTCCGAACCGCAATCCAAAAAAATCGTCCGGTTCGGCCCGATTTGATTCAGTCCGAGCGGTTTTCGCGATGTGTCGGTCTTTTTGCACACCCCTAGTTTGAAAATCTAGCCAAATCACAATCAAATGGTTGTTTAAATCTTCAGCTCCAACGAGCTTCACGATTCCAATGACCACTCGAGTCTCACTCGAAACGACACCAAACTTGCTCAAATGTCACATAAATTATCTCCAAGACTGAGGAAACAAAAACCCTCAAATCCTTTTTTATCACTCGGATTAAATCATTGAAACTTGTGAAATTTTCGACCATGGAAGCTCTCTATTTATAGTCGATTTTTGACCATTCCATTCTTCAACCAATCACATTAGATTACGTTCTCTAGTGGTCTTCTTCAGGACAGAATGAGCTTAGCCATACCCTGACTACCGATTTGATGATAGTATGGCTAATGACTTGCTACATGTTTTCTAAAATTGCATTTGTGTCCAACTTCTTCTTCCTTTTTACTCTTTGACCCTTGCCTACAAGTCCTTAAGTTTCCAAGACTTCACTTGGCCTCACCATTTTGAAAAATTCTATTTTGGCCCAAAGTTTTGAAAAATCACACTTTGCCTTATAAAAAAATTTCGCTTAAACTCCCTTAAATTTTTGGGTATTACATTGCATATGAAGTATCAGGATTTAATTCAATGTGGTGACTTTCTAAAAGATAAGTTCCACGTAGACTATATTGAATGTCGAGCTTTATATTTGTAAAAGATGTTAACGCATTTGAATTTATTAGGAGGGCAATCAGGGGAGAAGTCTGCTTTTCTCCAGAATATATTAGGCAAAACTCGGATACATAAGTTATTAAAAAAATGCAACATGCTTAATTTGTATAGTAATGAAAAAGTTACTTTTCTAGCATGCCATGGATATTGATGAACAAACATACATGGACACATCATCAACCGAAAATGGTAAGCAACGTTTAGTTCAGCAATATTTAGGACCTCAAACTTTTAATTGTTGAGGTATTAAAATTTTAAATTTTGCTTTATGGTTAAAGTTATTCTTACAGTTCATTCAATGTCGTCATAAACTAATATGAAACATCACCTTGGTGCTCTTTCTTTCTTTTTCTCCCCTCGCCCCACACCATTACTAGACCTTAGAAGAGTCTTACCTTTTTTTAACAAGTCTCGCTTGGCCAAAAATGTATTCCCATGGACTTCAACTCCTGAAATGAACGATACTTCCACCCTATGGGAGATGATTTGATGCTAAGCTCATTTTTAATTTCTTTATTAGAACTTGACAGGTGAAACCCAAAACAAGTTTTTCATCTTTGTGTTTTTTTTTTTAGCACATTTGTGTTCTTCAACCCTCGCATGATCATCAACAATTCCAATCTCAACATTCTCATTTTTAATTTCTTTATTAGAACTTGACAGGTGAAGTCTAAAACTAGTCTTCCATCTTTGTGCTTTTTTTTAGCACATTCGTATTCTTCAACCCTCCCACTAATTTCTTGATCATCAAGTCTAGTCTGAACAAGTTCAAGAAGATGTCGAACACGCTTTTCCTTTGCTTCGTTAGTTCGTTTTGCTTTTTCAGTACGATGATCATTGATGATCATGGCGATGAACTGGTTTATCATCTCTTCTCCTTTATGTCCTTTGAATCTCTTTAGTTTTTTGAGAATATCAAAAAGGAGTTGATTTTTCAATAAAATAATATCACGCATAATGAATAGTGAATCAAAATTTGTGATCATTGTACCGTCCTTCTTGGGGTCTACACAATTATCCATGAACTGGATGACAAAACAACTGTCGAGAAACATCATTTCTGCAAGCTTCTCGTCTTTGTTTTTAAAATTTTTTGCTACATCCCAGTATAGTAGTTCTTAGCTCAACCAAAGATGTCTTCATCTCTTTATACAATTCATTCGATGGTTTTTCACCTTCACAGGCATACTGTTCTCTAAATTGAATTTTGAAAGCTTCCATTAATTTTAGCTTGCTATTTCCATGGTGATAAGGGCCAATTGCAACTATCATGGGATCGTAGCAATTGTTACTAGAGTCCACGTCGCGAAGTATGACTGGAACTTTTTGGATTTTTAGTTTGCCTGAAATTGAATATTGAGAACAATTATGAAACTAAATATCAATTTGATGAGACAATTACCTGATTTAAGAAATTGGAATTTAGGAAATTAAATATGTGATATGCCAACACCCCCTTTCAAATTAGAGCTTGAAGATTTCAAAGGCCCAACTTGGATAACAAGGTATGGAAGTGATCGTGTCCCATAGTCTTGGTAAAAATATCATCTAATTGAAACTTGATAGAAATGTGCATAGGATTGATGATGTTAACTAAAATCGTTTCTAGTATAAAATGACCATTTATTTTGATGTGTTTGGTGTGTTCATGAAAAATTGAGTTACTTTTAATATAGAGAGTTAGCTTATTATCATAAAATGAAGGAATCGTCGTGAAGAGTCACATGGTCAAATCAGGAAGCAAACTTCAAACTTCAAAGCCAAACTAATTGGTAAATGATAGAAGAAAGAAATTGTATTTGATTTCAATAAACGAGAAGGAAACGGTGGGCTATTTTTTTATTTTCAAGAAATTATAGAATCACTGAGAAAAAAAACAAAGCTGTGATAGAGCGATAAGTAGTGAGAATACTTGTCCAATCTATATCGCAAAAAGTAGTAACTTGTATGGAGTGGATTAAAGACAATGAAGTCACTGCATCACACATGAAGAAAGGGCTGCATAGGGTTCGGTGTGAACTGATTCAAAAGCTGAATAGAGTATGAGATATCCTAGTGAGTTATAGTGAGGTAAATGAGGTAACTAAGTAGACATTGATATTACTCTATATCTAAATTCAAAGCATGAACATCACGAGATAAATGATGTTGTTAAGAGGAAAAGTAGAAAGTTGGTAGCCAAGTATGTTGATTTCCTCAAAATATCTAAACAATATTTTCATTGACACAGAAAAATATCTTCCAGAAAGTGAGCCACTTCAAGACCCAAAAAATAATGCAAGGGTCCAAGGTCGTTGAGCTTGAACCTTCGGTGTGAGCAGTTTTTAAGTTCAACAACTACCATGACATGATCACCAGCTATGATCATATCAGAATGTAAATAGTAACGGCCATAAAAGAAGTACCTAGTACTTGAGTGTTGAGCTTGAACTTTCGATGTGAGCAATTCTTAAGTTCAACCACTGTCATGGCATGATCAGCAGCCATGATCATATCAGAATGTAAATGGTAACGGCCATAAAAGAAGTACCTTGTACTCGAGTGAATGAGGAATTATTAGACTTGGATTGAATAAAATCGGAATCAATAAGATCTATAGAGAATTTATCAAACCACTGAAGTGAAACAAGTTCCAAGCCATACAAATATTTCTGTAAACAACATAATCTTGCATCAATATTGAAAGAAAACCTAGAGGTGGTGTCATATAGACCTCATCATCAAGTTTTCCATGAAGAAAAACATCATTAATATCCAATTGGTCTAGTTCCTAGTTTTTAGTTGTAGCAACAAATAATAAACAATGAATTAGGGTTAATTTTTAATGGAAGCAAAAGTTTTGGTATAATCCAACCCTTCAACTTATGTGTTACCCTTTGGCCACTAACTGAGTCTTACTAGCGTTCAATGTTCTAATTATCTTGAAGTTTAATCTTACAAACCCATTTGCACCCAATGGGTTTCTTGTTAAGAGGTAGATTCTCAAGCATCCAACTTTGGTTTGCTTCAAAGGCTACAATTTTAGTTGCCATAGCATCTCTTCACTTGGTAATCTTAACAACTTGTGAATATACCGGAGGTTCAGTATGTGTAGACAATGCCTATAAACCATGGCTTGAAATAATGCTCGAAAACCATATCTTGAAATAATGACTTGAAACGATGTCTTGAAACTTTTGGATTGCTGAAAACACTTTATTTCCCTAAAAAATATCAGTTGTAGAAGAGTTTTTCAAATCAAAAGAAAATCAAACCAAACAGATTATTTTCATAAGTGAGACGGGGATTACCGTGGTAAGGAGGTAGGGTTTGTAGCGGGTTACGTTTTAGTTGGTCGAGAATTCATCTTTGTTTCATTCTTGAGTGTTTTTAAGTTCGATTTTCATCACAACCCCCCTCGTTTAATCTTGTTTTGACAGTTCGTTGGGAGACGACCTAGGGAGCATCCTAGCTGCAAACCAGTCCTAATACATATACTAATCTGGTCGGTTCGATAGCCTCGATCACACTCTTCTTCCACTCGCGCCATGTCCCTGAAAAATCGAGAAGATGAGCTCCACCCCCTGCAAGCGCTAGGAACCAGAGAAAGAACGGCCAGAGTCTCTTCATGGGAAAGAGGCATAGATGTTGGACTTTCCATGGGAGAGGGGGCTTCCACACCCGAGGTATCACCTCTCGAGCGGAGACGCCTTTCCACCCCGGAAGGAGAAACCCCGGTAGGTCTGCGTGATCAAGGAGGGCGAGAGCTGGTAGATCCTTTAGCACCACGGGCAGGAATTCCAGTCGTTGCCGCAAGGCATTCCTCCTCTTCACGATAGCATCGGCGTAATTCCACCAATCTACTTACTCTAGCCATCTCTACAAAAATTAATATAAAGCATTTAGTCTGGAAAATAACACAATAATGGAGCAAGGAAGACAATAGCAAAAGATAATCTACCCCCAGGAGCGATTTCCTCCTGAGGATCGAAAGAAAGATGTGAAGACCGCCCAGGCATTTCCATCTCCTCCTCCTCGACTCCTTCCAATTCTCTGTTAGACAGCGTAGAGGATGGAGGAGGAGCGGTTGGCGTCACAACCCCCCAACCCGCGACCCTGAAATTTTCCAAGTTCAATTGGCTCAATAAATCAACAGGACCCTGTGTTGTTAGTATCCCCACAAAACGACGATACACGCCCTGAACGTCCTTGCAAGGAGAAAATCCTTGGCTAGCATCCTGATGATTCCAATGCATGGGAGTGTCTAGCTGGGTGGAGGCTCTATCACCAACCATCGCTCTTCAAATTGGTTAACCTTATTGGGAAGAGCACTAAACAGTTCGAAGCCCGATACCTTTTGGAGTGTATAAAGTTGTCGGTCTTTGTAGCCTTTTGCAACCGATAGAAGAAACTAAAGAGCATCAAGGAAGGGACTACATCACTCTGATGGCAAAGTATGGAAAAACCCACCATTTGGGCCCAGCCATTAGGGTGAAGCTGAGCTGGAACAATCTCGTGATGACGTAACCACGCCATGGCAAAAGGTGGGAGAGGAAAACGGAGTCCCATCTCAAATGAAGCAAAGTGAATGCCAATAGAGCCTTCATCCACCTGGGAGGGGTCTGGTTCATCAAGACGAGGATACTTCACCATATATCCTGAAGGGGTGGCATCGTAAACTTTTTTGAAAGCCCCATACTGTAGCCGAGAGCTTGAAGTACCAGGAATGTACGCGAGGCCGGGTGGTGATGCCAGTCTTCTCCTCGACATATTAAAAGTCTTGAGAGCGTTACCTTGTTAATGATTGAAGAAGCAGAAAAGATGGGTGATCATAGTAAACAAGTGCCAGCATGCAAAATAAAGAGCATCAGTAAAAAGTAAAGAGATAGTAAGCAACTGGGAGCTCGCGCCAAAAGCATCAGAAGCACCCGGCCATGACTGAGTGGGCACTCAGTCATGATCGAGTGGGCCATCTACAAAATAGGGCCACTAGGCCTGACCGAGTAACCCCTCCTCACTCGCACATCATGCCCACTCAGTCATGACCGAGTGACCCAGTAAATCTTACACCGAGAGATGAAAACACGCCAGACTTGAGAGAATTTGAAGTTCTGAAGACACCATGACTGATTTTTATGAAAAATAAATGAAGACTTGAAGCCCAATTTATAGGGGCCCACAAGGCAAAAAAGCCGAACCTGTCGGACGAATACAGAAAATAAAGAGCGAGCGTGCATTAATGATCTTCTGAAGATAAGAAAAATACGAAAAAAACAACACTGAAATTTTCTGGGATCTTATGCTCTTTTATACGACCTCTCGGTTAAAAAAGCAAGGAGCAATTGATGTACCCAGGAAGATAAAGCAAGTATCCAATCAAGCGTGGGCCCCAATTCAATGGGAGAAAGTAGAGGCAAAGGGTCGAAGAAGACCCACTCGGCATAGCTAAGTGGGTGGCCACTCAGCATAGCCGAGTGGACAATCCCACTCGACCTAGCCGAGTGGAAGGCCACTCAGCTAATCGAGTGGCCACACCCCTACCCAGCACAACCGAGTGGGGGTCCACTCGGTTGTGCCGAGTGGCTGCTCGCCCCATCTCGGCTTAGCCGAGTGGGGCCCACTTGGTTAAGCCGAGAGGTCCCATTCAGGAGCATGACTGAGTGGGGGGTCACTCAGGAGCATAACCGAGTGGGGGGTCACTCAGTCATGCTCAGTGACCCCCCAGCTTTGCCACTTTTTGGCGATCCAGTCGTTTCAATCGAGTGGACCCCTTGTCGTCAGCCAATTGGGCTCCGAAATCCTCAGAATGGGCTGCGAGATCTCCGAAATGGGCTACGAGATTCTTGCCAAAAATATCGCGAGGTCTCAAACACCCTCCGCTATAAATATGAGACCATGCCTTCATCACAAGGTACACAATTTTGAGTTATTGAAGCATCATTTCGTATTTTCTCTCAAGATCTGACTTAAGCATAGGAGGGTTTGCGCGGGGACCCCACCCGTGTCCTAACAGTGCTCTCGTTTTGTAGGCCACTCGTCACCCTCAGGTCACTCGATCAAGGCCACCCGTCACCCTCAGGTCACTCTGTCATCGAGGTCACTCGTCACCCTCAGGTCACTCGGTCAAGGCCACCCGTCACCCTCAGGTCACTCGGTCATCAAGGCCACTCGTCATCCTCAGGTCACTCGGTCAAGGCCACTCGTCATCCTCAGGTCACTCGGTCATCAAGGCCACTAGTCACCCTCAGGTCACTCGGTCAAGGCCACTCATCATCATCAGGTCACTCGGTCAACAAGGCTACTCGTCACCCTCAAGTCACTCGGTCATATTTGTAACACCTCACATTTCTCTTACCGAGCGTGTCACTATGCTGGGGCCCAAAATATACATAAATTATTTTTTTCTTTTTTTCTCAGTACGTAACTTAACCTTAAATACCGAATTCCAAACAAAACCCCCAGCAAATCATTAAAAATACAGAAGCAATAATTGAAACCTGATATAGTACATACCTGAATTCAACTTATATTATATCATAAAGAATTCGTAACATATATTACATCATATCTTTAACAGCCTTAATACATGAAGAATCTATAATATTCTAACAAGGCTAATCATCAATAAAGCATCAGCTCGCTGAATCCTTCGGCCACACCATCACGTGCCGTCATATCTCAACCTGCTCCTTGCCCTAACTGCAAGTCTCAATTAGAACGTGGAATGTTACAAGGGCATAACCCATTAGAAGATGAAACTTCTAGTGAGGGTCCAAAACATATATATGAATGCATGATGCGATAACATGAACAACATGTTCTCCCTTTAATGTAACTTCTCAGGCCCACTAGCCTGGCTAGGAATCCTAGGCAAATCCCGAACCTCTGCAGGATAAGCCTAACGTTATTTCCTTAATGCCCTAGGGGAATTACGGCTACACTCTAGGGGTGACATCCCATTCCCATGCATAAATATCAATATGACAATAATATCATGCCATGCAAATATCATGACTTTCAATGTAATATGACAAAATGAACATTGCATTCATAAATAGCATGCATATAAACAATCATATCATAATATAATTTCTTGTGAGAATATCACTCACCAATTCATACTTAGGATAAGAAAACTCACATTTTAAGATAAACTTGCATTTTTTCGAAAAACGTGCATCACCTCGATATGCGTGCCCCGCCTCGATTCTCGTGCCAACTCTCAAAAGTTGTACCAATCACATCATCTCGATCACCTCAATCATAAAATAATATTTAATCACTAAATATCCTCAATATTCCATTTATTTCTTTTTTCCTTCATTTTCTTTCATTTTTCCTTTCTGAAAATTTCAATAAATACCTCGAGACTATTTTCTCAAATCTAATTTCACAAAAATTCATTATAGACTATGAATTTCAAAGGAAAAATATTGGACTTACCCAGATGTTGCGTTTTCACACAAAACGAGGCTGTTTAGTGCTAAAATCGAGACATCGAGAACCCGAATTTCAAAACTTTTTACACGGACCTCCATAAAATATTTTTCTAGAATTTTAGGAAATTTTTGCACATTTTTCTAGGCCCGCACATGCCCTCACGCGCTGGCGCGTGGGCTGCGCGTGTAGACTAGCGCGTGTGGCCCACGCGCCGGTCGTCTTCTCCAGCGCCAGCCATGCTGGCGATGCTGGTTCTCGATGCCACCTTGTAGCCTTCATCCAATTGATTGTAATGGACCCTCTTGAGGCTTGAAAGGACCATCGGAGACCCCATCGGGCATTTAAAGTCTCAGATCGGCTGCCCGCCTTCAAACTCCGACGAAGCCCAATACCCTTTCAACCCTCGACCAAAATGCATCAAACTCTCCAGAATCCATCTACACCTCATAGGCTTCAAAAGCCCTATGGTTTTGGCCTCCAATTCGTTCAAAATATCGGTCGATTTACAACTCCATTTCTTTAAAAGTTTCGGCCGCAAGAACGCCTATTTATTGGCAAAACCAAGCATCCAAATGCTCCTGGACGCTTAACCCATCACCCTTAGAGGCTAGACCTCCCCCAGATCGACCTCGAATCGACTTTAAGCGACCAAAATCGCAAGTTACAAGTGCACAAAGAATCCGGCCAACTTTCAGCCACTTTTTCTTCGATTTCTAGCCACCCCAATGGCCATTGTCGGATCCTCCTTTACAAAAGATTCTCTCCCGACCATGCCTCGAGCAACCCTGTGGTCCATTTTGGCCATGGCCGACCGGCCATGTGCTGGTCATTTGCCAACTTTGAAAAATTGCAGTTTGACCCCTTAACTTTTGGGCTATCTCACTTTAGCCCTTTTTACTTAACCCCTCAACTTTCTATAATTGCATTTAAGACTCTTGAGTCCTAAAACGTCATTTTGACCCCTGAGAATTCTGGAAAAATATCGTTTCGGCCTCCCTCTAGCAATTTCAGAAAACTACACTTAGGCCCAAATCTTCATTTTGGCTTTAAACCTCTTTGTTTCTTCCTGAAACCACTGAAGGGTTGTTCCTTATGAAAAACTGAAGCCCCCTCAAGTTCCCGTTGACTTCCCAAAAGTCGTCTATAACAATTCGATATTGCAGCCTAATTGGCAGTTGCATTTTAGCTGTACCGAAAATTGTTCCCGATCTTATTTCTTTCGATGCTATAAATCATATCTCAGGGTGCTCGTTAATGCCACATCATTTTCCTTTGGCATCTCGACTCCAGGACTCTCCTGGTAGTCGATTTAGTCAATTTTTTGGGCTATTTAGATACCAATTTTCTTTGAAATCCCATTTCTCTAATAAATTGTTTATTTTTAATTAACCCAAATTTCTCGGGTATTACATTCACCCCTTCTTAAAAGAAATTTCGTTCTTGAAATTTTCATCAGGCCGTTAAGGTAACTAAGACATAATATATCTCATTACCTAAATACCTCAAATCAAACATCTATTTGATTCTTGACAAACACCTCGGTTTGCTTTCCTTACATGTCTAATGCTTACAAGCATACCATGTCATTCACATAATTTCCTATTGTGGCTCCTTTCAGACGACCACCCATCTTTCAATCATTTTAGGCACGCACATTCTTTCTCGAAACTTTTGAGAATGCCTTCTCGTATTTCAAAAATCTTAAACGTTGGGCTGGTCATATCATCATTCCATAGACAAGAACATTTGTCAACCACACATGCCTTTGTATCTCATTCACCAGATTCAGCTAAACAACCAGGCTAGCCATAAAAATAGACAATCCCTTCAACACTACCATCATAGTCAGCAGGCTAACAAGCCTCCAACTTCATCTGACACTCACAACTATTCACTAGGTCCTGCGTTAGGCACCTCTCGACCACGTGCCTGGTGATACGAAGTAGTGCAGTTGTAGTCCTTAAGGAACTCCATCAACCGTTGCTACCTCTCGTTTAGCTCCTTCTGTGAGAACTCATACCTCAGGCTCCTCGTGGTTTTGTGAGCACATCAAAATGTCCCACCATTCTGTTTCGATAATGTCTTTATAATTTCGAGAGCACATACCACATTTGCCAGTTCCAAGTCGTACATCGGGTACTTCTTTTTGTGCCTTGGTGTAATCCACACGTAATCATTTGGTCATGTTGTACGAACACGCAATTCGATCCTTTGAACTATCATAACTCTTACTACACCCGGCAGGTTATTCTTATTAGACTTTTCTTATGAGTTCTATTGTGGACAAAATTATTCCAGAGCATTCCATCACTGCCTTCTGACAATAACTTGCCAAAACATCTTATCCTAGCACTTTATTTCGAAATCTGGTTCACAAAAATTTCCTTTCGAACCCCACGTTGCTCCATGTTTTGAAACATAGGGTCGGGACTATAAATACCCGAAAAGCCCCGAATTCAACTTTCGCGCGTCCGAATAAATTTTTTTCTTCTTGCCAAAATCTCCAGAATAATAAAACACATTTTTCCCATAAATAAGAGAAAAATATTTTTTTTTTCCTTTTCTTTTTCTTTTTCTTCCTTATTTCTTCTTTCCTCCCTTCTTCTTCTTCTTTCTTCTTTCTTCCTACCGACCGTGCGCGCGAACAGCCACTGACCGCTACCGTCTTCCAAAGTCGCCACCACCTCCGACGGTTGCCGCTGCCCCCTCTGCAACCGCCTCCAGCGCCTGCTTCGCCATCGGCCGCGAGCCCCGTGCGGCTTCTCCGCGCCCCAGCCGTCAATCGCAACTCCTTCCAGCCATCATTGCCAGACCAATCAGCCCTCGCGTCGGCCAGATCCGGTACGCCGCCGGCGCTACCAGCCTTCTCGCGCAACCACCGGCCATCACCTGGCTTCCCTCGGCCGTCATCGCGACCGTCGTCGTCCCTGCCGCTGTTGCCAAATCTGGGTCAATCCGACCCGACCAGGTCCGACCCGGCCTGACCCGATTCAGGTTTGACCCATCCTTGATTTGACCCATTAGATCTGACCCATATCTAATTCGTCTAGATTTAGTCAGACCCAGATCTATCATGCCGAGGCGTATCACACTAAACCCCTGGTCTCGATGTGGTGCCTGCATAGTCTTAAACAGATGATGCACTCCACAATGCATCTTTGCACCTTACTTTTATTGTAAGGATGGTACTACTCGTTTTGCTACCATCCGTGAGGTTTTTACTGTCAGAAATGTCGTCAACCTCCTAGCTCTACTTTCGATCAACGACCGATTTTGGGCTTCCGCCACACTCTTCTTTGAAGCTCAAGCCCGGCTTCAGGATCCTACCTATGGTTGCGTATCCCACATTCTAGCTCTTCAACAACAGGTTAGTGATTTGCAAGCTTATCGAGCTTTCTTGCTAGATTCACTATTCGCATACTATTCTTCATATCCCCAACATGTTCCTCAACCTGATCAAAACCCGAACTGGAGTTCCGATCTTCCCATCATCCCAGATGACGTCCCTTATCCTAGTTTCCCAGAGGCTATTCTTCCAGCTTACCCTGGTGAAGCCAGTAGTAGCCAGATGCTACCCCTAAATGACATCAATGAGCTGGGACCTGTCGTGTTTGGCAACCGTCGTTTTCATTGAGCATCAACCATGTTATCAGTTTTTTATAGTTTGCCTTTTTCCTTTAAATCATGCTATGGTTTGATCTCCTGTAACTGTTTGAACGTATGGAATGAATATTATGCTTTGGTACTTTTAACGTTTCGTTCCCTTGTCTTATCCTCGATTGCATTTTGATCATAAAATACTTCAGCCTCTTGTAGCTGTTTTAATAATTCATCAAATCGAGGTAAAATATCGGCTCTTAATTATCGCGTGATAATTCACGTCTTTAATCAAGTCACACATAACCAAGCATCCAATAACCTCAAACTATTATTGGCAATTTCATCATTAAGAAATAATCCAATTAAATCTTCCGAGAATGTATCTTGCTATTTCCCAATTCTTCTTACAGCTTTTCATTAACCGCAAGTGCCCGTACCATATCTCGATAGGCTCCTTACTTCTATAACTTGTAGACATCACTCAGCAATACATCTCCCAATTTGCCCATCAAGGCTACCTAGACTAACTGTCTAGCCATATGAGAGTTTCAATCTCTAAAATTGAAAATCTCGGATCCTCAATCAATTTGGGTTCGCAGCTTCTCCTACTGCGACCTCTTATCTTGGCACATCTGCCATTATCTTGATTCTCTTAATTATGTCCAAAATTTACACAATCTTCAAGACGACCATCCATAGCCATGCTACTTGCTAGTAGGTAGGTACTTACATTACCCACAGTACTCCCATCCTCGCTGGATTTCTTCTTGAAGCTCTAAAGTTCCATCACGAGTCCTTAGATTCTCAATCAATTCTTTCAAGAAATTCCTCAAACCGGTTCATCCTCGAAAATCCTGAATCAGATCACGATATCCAGTTCCATTTATCTTCCAAGAACTCGATTTACTTTGCCATCACGGCTTTCTATCCATTATTCATAACGGTGCTTTTAAGCTCTCCTCGTCGGGTTTGACTACTGATAACTTTACCTGATTCTGCAGGTCCATTTGGCATACTAAACCATAGTCACAACCTCTGTTGACTAGGTCTCCTTATCATTCATTTATGGTCGATACAACCATCAAGAACCTCTTTCCTTATTAGTACCCGAACTCTACTTTGAGTTGAGACTACCATCTCACAACTCATCGTCAAGGTTTTGGATTAGCCATGCTCCGCTACCTGAAATCTCATTTACTGAGAATTCACTGACTCTCGCTTTTCGTTCTTCAGATCCAGTTGACTATCGGCACCCGACCATTAAATTAGTTCTTCTTAGGCACTACGCTCCCCGTCAGCTAACACACAGCTATCATCATCACCCCCATTATATAGTAGGCTTACTCTCACATCATACATCATCCCTTACACGGGTACGTCTCGGGCGAAAATTGCACGATCTAGTCGTAGTCCTTCAAGAACTATCATTTGTTGTCGCTATCCTGAGTCTAACTCTTTCTGCAAGAACATTCCTTCTAGGCCCTCATCATGGCCGATGATTTCATTACCTCATAGGTAGTGCCTACACGGCTCATAAGCATGCATATTTCCTTTCCATTTCATATGTCAAGTAGCCTTTCCTTTGTGCCACCCAACTCTTTCCTTGAGGCAATTGCAACCCCGACCATCTCATGATCTTACTTGGCATTTGCCAAACTAGACACTGAGGTATTCTATTCCTCGAGTCTCGCTCTGTTCATCGTGTCACCTACTCCCAAGATGACCACGAACCCTAATGTAATTCTTTACATAGGACACACAGTCCATATTCAATCCATCACATTTCGATTTCTGAGGCTTCCAGTCTCTATCAATCACAGCTAATGGCATATCTCGCATCCATTGGGACTTGGATCTCCCCCACAAGGTACAAACGTTACTGTGTTGCCCCAGATTTTCAGCATCTGATCGTCTCCTCAGCAGTACACTAAGCAACTTAGACCCTGAGTCCCAAACCCATACCACGAGACAACCAACTAGCTTCCCCGGTACGTTAATCATAAGCTCATAACAAGCCTTTTGCCTTGGTCCCTAGATCCAGATCTGTCATTGCGAACACCGACCAGTAGTGTCGTCACGCTGCTAGGGTTCCCTATCCCGTCTCTGCGAGTCTCATTGGTTGCACCACCGTCTCCTCATCAATGGACGCAACTCACACGCCATTACTTGGCCATCTTCGGCCTCTCGTTTGATCCAATCCGTTGGATCCCTTATCTTATTTCCGAGATACTAAACAACCCTCGAAAATCCTATCCTTCGATCCTAACTCATCAACTAGGCCTTGCGACATCGGGCTAATCATTACTAATCCGATCATCCTTCGATAACCGCAGTTATCCTATCTTTCATTGTAAGGATTTCGACTATTGACCTCAAATCATCGGTCCCTAAATCTCTCGGATTCATAATCACAGTTATTGAGTCAACCTTACACTCGAATCATTCCATTGAATCCTTATTCCAATAACTAGATCATTTTTCCAGTACTAGCTTCTATTAGGCATTCTACTATTCACCGGGAATAGTAGTCGTCTACTGAAATAGTGTCTGCCGTGAAGAGTACACCAGGTAAGTTCCCAGGAAAGAGAGGTGGGTCACAATGGACACACTTAAGTACCAAATCTTTCTTTAGGCAGAACTTGCCTAGACATACACTTCCACTACAACACACTTATCCAGTAATCGTCAATACCCAAATCTTACGGTGGCTTTGCTTATCTAGCCACATGGGATCCTTTTTCTAAGGTTCACCCTAATATCGACTACATCCTAGTCACTTAAGGCTCTTCCATCGAACTTCTTTTCCAAAAATTCGCTCTGATACCAACTGTCACACCCCGTTTTTCTCTTACCGAGCGTGTCACTATGCTGGGGCCCAAAATATACATAAATTATTTTTTTCTTTCTTTCTCAGTACATAACTTAACCTTAAGTACCGAATTCCAAACAAAACCCTAGCAAATCATTAAAAATGTGGAAGCGATAATCGAAACCTGATATAGTACGTACCTGAATTCAACTTATATTATATCATAAAGAATTCGTAACATATATTAAATCATATCTTTAACAACCTTAATACATGAAGAATCTATAATATTCTAACAAGGCTAATCATCAATAAAGCATTAGCTCGCTGAATCCATCGGCCACACCATCACGTGCCGTCATATCTCAACCTACTCCTTGCCCTAACTGCAAGTCTCAATTGGAACGTGGAATGTTCCAGGGGCATAACCCATTAGAAGATGAAACTTCTAGTGAGGGTCCAAAACATATATATGAATGCATGATGCGATAACATGAACAATATTTTCGCCCTTTAATATAACTTCTCAAGCCCACTAGCCCGGCTAGGAATCCTAGGCAAATCCCGAACCTCTGCAGAATAAGCTTAACGTTATTCCCTCAATGCCCTAGGGGAATTACGACTACATTCTGGGGGCGACATCTCATTCCCATGCATAGATATCAATATGATAATAATATCGTGCCATGCAAATATCATGACTTTCAATGCAATATGATAAAATGAACATTGCATTCATAAATGGCATGCATATAAACAATCATATCATAATATAATTTCTTGTGAGAATATCACTCACCAATTCATACTTAGGATAGGAAAACTCACATTCTAAGAGAAACTTGCATTTTCTCGAAAAGCGTGCATTAGCTCAATATGTATGTCCCGCCTCGATTCTCGTGCCAACTCTCAAAAGTTGTACCAATCACATCATCTCGATCACCTCAATCATAAAATAATATTTAATCACTAAATATCTTCAATATTTCATTTATTTCCTTTTTCCTTCATTTTCTTTCATTTTTCCTTTCCAAAAATTTCAATAAATACCTAGAGACTATTTTCTCAAATCTAATTTCACAAAAATTCATTATAGACTATGAATTTCAAAGGAAAAATACTGGATTTACCCGGATGTTTCATTTTCACCCAAAATGAGGCTCTTTAGTGCTAAAATCGAGACATCGAGAACCCAAACTTCAAAACTTTTTACACGGACCTCCATAAAATATTTTTCTATAATTTTAGAAAATTTTTGCACATTTTTCTAGGCCCGCACGCACCCTCACGCGCTGGCGCATGGGCTGCACGTGTTGACCAGCACGTGTGGCCCACGCGCCGATCGTCTTCTCCAACGCCGGCGATGCTGGTTCTCAATGCCACCTTGTAGCCTTCATCCATTTGATCATAATGGACCCTCTTGAGGCTTGAAAGGACCATCGAAAGATGCCCCATCAGGCGTTTAAAGTCTTGGATCGGCCGCCCGCCTCCAAACTCCGGCAAAGCCCAATACCCTTTCAACCCTCGATCAAAATGCATCAAACTCTCTAGAATCCATCTACACCTCATGGGCTTCAAAAGCCCTATGGTTTTGGCCTCCAATTCGTTCAAAAAATCGATCGATTTCAAGCTCCATTTCTTTAAAACTTTCAGCCGCAAGAACGCCTATTTATAGGCAAAACCGAGCATCCAAATGCTCTTAGCCGCTTAACCCATCACCCTTAGAGGCTAGACCTCCCCCAGATCGACCTCGAATCGACTTTAAGAGACCAAAATTGCAAGTTACAGGCGCACAAAGAATCCGGCCAACTTGCAGCCACTTTTTCTTCGATTTCTAGCCACCCCAATGGCCATTGTCGGATGTTCCTTTACAAAATATTCTCCCCCGACCATGCCTCGTGCAACCCTGTGGTCCATTTCGGCCATGGCCGACCGGCCATGTGTTGGTCATTTACCAACTTTGAAAAATTACAGTTTGACCCCTTAACTTTTGGGCTATCTCACTTTGGCCCTTTTTACTTAACCCCTCAACTTTCCATAATTGCATTTAAGACTCTCGAGTCCTAAAACGTCATTTTGATCCTTGAGGATTCCGGAAAAATATCGTTTCGGCCTCCCTCTAGCAATTTCAAAAAATTGCACTTAGGCCCGAATCTTCGTTTTGACCTTAAACCTCTTCGTTTCTTCCTTAAACCACTGAAGGGTTGTTCCTTATGAAAAATCGAAACCCCCTCAAGTTCCCGTTGACTTCCCGGAAGTCGCTTATAACAATTCAGTATTGCAGCCTAATTGGCAGTTACATTTTAGCTGTACCAAAAACTGTTCCCGGTCTTATTTCTTTCGATACTATAAATCATATCTCAGGGTGCTCGTTAATGCCACATCATTTTCCTTTGGCGTCTAGACTCCAGGACTCTCCCGGTAGTCGATTTGGTCAATTTTTCGGGCTATTCAGATACCAATTTTCTTTGAAATCCCATTTCTCTAATAAATTGCTTATTTTTAATTAACCCAAATTTCTCGGGTATTACAATATTGGGCCGCCAGATCATCAGCCCACCAGGTCATCAGCCTCATCAGACCATCAGCTCTGTTGGATTGCCAGATCTTGACTTCTACCAGATCCAGTTACTCATCAAGATTCTCATTAGTGAAGGCACGACTCTTGAGACTCTTACGTCTGTCCGCAATTACAAATAGATAGTTGTATTTTGGCAACAATAGGTGCAATTCATAAGTAAATGAAGCATGAGAGAGCATGTAATGCAAATCCAATGCAAATGGGTAGTCTTTCATGCCCTCATAACCTCCATAAGTTAAGGCATAAACCAATCCTATCCATAACACTTATCTTTCATATAGCCATAGGTACACTAGAACACATATCATGCAATTGTGATCATTACATGCAACTCATAAATAAACATTTACAAATGCAAGCAAAACCCCACCACTTGGGCCATCCCTTACCTAGTTCGAAGCCTCTCCTGCATCAGCACAAACTCCAATCTGAACCTCGAACTCTTCTAGGGTCACCGTCTTCCCAGTCGATCCTGGATGCAAACACACACAAGCCCAACTCCATCAATATCCGACATTAAACCAATGCCCTCAACTTTGTCACACACTGCCTAAACCATCCATTAACAAATTTCCAAATAACCCCGGCACAGAGTTTAATCCAACGAATAATTATTCTACATTAACTCGCTTAATGCAAATAACTTGGGAAGAAAATATTAATTTACCTCTACTCATCTGGAGAGCAATTCGAAAAACGCCCACACCGGCGTTGCCTCCCTAGCTGCTACTTGCGCCCAAATCCTATTTTTGAGCTTCTGGCACGTTCCTCAAGCCCCAATTTAATTTTTATAATTATTCCAGAATTTTTCTAGAATTTTTAGCTATTTTTCACATGTTTTCTCCATTTTTTCCAGATTTATTTTATTTTCTTTTTCTATATTTTTTTTCTTTTATTTTTCTTTCTCTTCTTCCTTGTTCATCGTCTTCCTCTTCTCTCCCGTGCGCGCCCCTACACCAGCACCTCCAGCCGCTCGCTGCCTGGCTTAGACACTTGCTGCCGCTAACAGCACCGCCTTCGGCTGCCTCCGATTGCATCACGGCCATCATCGCCAGTCGCCACCATCGCAGCAACCCGCGACCGTTATGGCCGACCTCGAGCTCCTGGCCACCACAACTGCTTCTTCCTTCCATCGCGAGCACCCCGCCAATCAGCAACGATGCCATCGCGAGCCAGCTCGCGAGCTTGTTGGACCAACTCCGCCCGATGCTACTGCTCTTCTTCCTCAGCCATGGCGGCTACTGCCATGGCCGATCGGCCATCCATCTCTCTCTCTCTCTCTCTCTCGATTTCACTCTCAACTCAAGCTCTCTCTCGAGCCTCATTTCTCCTCTCAGCCGAGCTCCATCAGCTCTCTCTCTCTTTTTCAAAAATAAGCGAGGAAGGAAGCTTCGTGGAAGCTTACACCTAAATATATATATATATATATATATTTACATAATACACATTTAACCCCCAAACATCTCATAATTCCACTTGAGGAACTTATTAATGGCACTTGAGGATTTTTATAATTACACTTAGACCCTCCAAGGTTAAAATTAATTATCATCAAGCCACTCCCAACTCGATTTCTTCGAAAATTAATATCCATCTTTTACTCGAAATTATCGATTTCTTCTCATTAGTTTTTTATTTTTATTTTAATTTTTATTCATCAATTAATTAATTGGTTCTATAATGACCCGTTAAAGGGCCCAGTATTTATTTAGAATTATTTAATTAATTATTAAAGTATTTAATTAAGAGTTTTACCAATTAATTATCTAATGTGACAATTTGGAGATTTTGAGGGAAAAGATAATAGCATTTAATGGCATTTATTTTGTGGAAATTAAATACTAGGACATGAAGGTCATTTAAAAATTTGTTATTAGAATTTAATTATTAATTAAAGTTAGATTGATTAAGGGATTAAGATAATCCATAAGTAAGATGGTTTTGATTTAAAGTCTCCTAGTTATAAGATATCCATATGTGAGATGGTTTTGGGTTAAAGTCTCCTAGTTATATTAGGAGAAGGAATTCATGTTAGAAATGGAGTAGGATCTAGGGTTTTTATATAGTATTTAATGGCATTTATTTATTGTGAAAATTAAATGCAAGGGCATGAAGGTAATTCTAAAGTTTTATTATTATTTGAGAGTTTAATAATAATTTTTGTATTATTATTAATTAAGTGAGATTATGTATTTAAAGGAGAATGAGAATCCATGTATAAGATTTGGTTTAAAGTCTCCTAGTTATATTAGGAGAAGGAATCCATATTATAAAGGGAGTGGGATCTAGGGTTTTTATACCTCTATATATAGAGCTCATTAGCTTAGCTTTTCTTCACGCCATGTGAAGAACCAAGAGGCCAAGAGATAGCAAAGGCTTGCTAGAGTCTTCAGGATCGCTCCAGGGTTCGATTAGAGAGTTCTATCAGGCAAGTATTCCTCCTGTAATCCCTTCCATTACAAGTTCATATCAGTTTTGATTTCAGATTATTCCAGTTCTTTGTTGTAGTTTTCAGATTTATATCAGTAAGCAGAGATGTATATATATGTGTATAACAGTGAAGTTATGAGCAAGTTCCATTAATCCTCATCCATTTTGGATTGACAGTTCTATTAATCCTCATCCATTTTGGATTGCAAGTTTTATTAATCCTTATCCATTTTGGATTGCAAGTCACATTAATCCTTATCCATTTTGGATTGCAAGTCACATTAATCCTTATCCATTTTGGATTACAAGTTCGATTAATCTGTATCCATCTTGGATTGTAAGTTCTATTACTCTAAGTTCTAATATCTTGATACCTTGTATCGTATCCAGATGTATCTAAAGTTATTCGAGTATGATATTCAGATGGTTTGTTTATACATCCAGAGATATCAAGTTAATCTCCAGATGTCTTGCCTAATATCCGAATGCCTCCCTCAAAAGTTGAATTTTTCATTCGAATAGTCCCCAGTTATATCCGAATGCATCACTGAGATATCCGGATGACCAGAATCATATCCGGATGTCCTAGTTCATATTCGAATACATCCCAGCATATCCGAATAGTTTTTGCTTTGAATATCAGTGTATCCGGATGAGCCTTCTTCATATCTGGATGTTTTTCATCATATCCAGATATCTTTCCTGATATTCGGATGACTTTTCCAGAAATCCAATTTAGTTTCCAATTAGTCCTAATTCAAGTTTAATTCAATCAATGTATTCAATACCTTCCAAACATTGAATTCATAAGCCAGAACATGACAAGTTAATCATACCCATACCCTAAATCATAGTTCATTGAATCTTTGTATTCTAATATATAGATGAAGATCATATCATGTTCAGCATTATTATAACATGATCAGCATTATTTTGTGAGATTATGTGCATACATCTTGGTATGAGCATTGAGCATGACTTTATATGGAGCACTACATATCGTGTGCTAGCATTTATGTGAGCATTGCATTGCATTGCATTATGTGCGGCAGGCGGCTTGTCCGTGGGGATCCCATCAGTTTCAGTTTCAATTCAGTTTATGAGTTGCCGCCTGGGGTCCACCAGGGGGCTAGGGGCTTATTACCCACAGTACGTGCTTACAGTTTTTATGTATGCAGGTTTCAGTTCAGACATGTATGTATTATCATATTATGTGGGCTTATGAGCCAAAGTTACATACCTGCATTTAGCTTATAGTTTATGTGCATTACATTTTTATGAATGCAATCAGACAGTAATTATTCTATACAAGTTCAGTGAGTTATTTATTAGTATCGATATTCTTCGATTTAGTTTCAGTATTCTTTCTAGCTTATTACTTGTTAAGCTTTTGTAGCTCACCTTGTACTCTTCACCCCTCCAGGTTCTAGTAGGAGAGTATCAGATGTGGGGCCTAGCAGCAGTGGTCTATAGTGTGTGTACGTGGAGCCGCTCAAGATAAAAAATGTCTGGGAGTCTGTTGAGTTTTGTAGCGTTTTGTCAGTTTAGATCTATTTATATTTTAGTTGAGGGATTGTCCCTTAGTCAGAGTTTATGCTTTTCAGTTTGTATTGACTCAGAGATTTTATTTCAGTTGATTAAGATGTTCAGTCATGGTATCAAATTTCAATTATCAGTTAGTTTATTCTATTTTCCCTGTAGCACCTCTTCTCGGGCAGTTCTAGGAGAGGGGGTGTTACAGGTTCAACTTAGGTTAATTTAGAATCATTTTGGTATTATGATCTAGTACTCGTGGGATCGACATCTTTTCATCACTATATGCAAATTTGACTAGGGTACACTTGCCTGAATTAATTGTGCATAAAATCACACATCAAGTTTTTGGCGCTGTTGCCAGAGACTAGTTTATTGTACATCAAAACTACATAAGTTAGCCTAGATTGAACATCTATGTATTTTTCTTTAGGATTTAAATATTTTAATTTTATTTTATTATTATTTTATTTTTTTCATCTTTTAGGAAATTTTTAATTTTTACTTCCTTCTTTTTTTTCTTGATAGGTTCTCTTTTTAGGATTTAAATTTTTTATTTATGATTTTTTTTTTTTATTTTACTTTAGCTTTTAGAAAAAAATTTATTTTTAATTTTAAATTCTTAATGTTTTTTAAGAGATGGCAGCCAACAGTTATCAATGGGGCAATGAGAGAGCAAATACAAAGGGAGTTGACATTTATAACTTTGATCATATTACTGTTTTATCTGTTTAAATAGCTACATTAAATAAGAATCTAGAAAATATGAGAGTTTCAACAATGAATGTTTCTCTTTATTTTCTTTCTTGTGAGCTTTGTGGGCAAGGGGGACACATTAGTGTTAATTGTTAAGTAGGAAATCTTTTTTATTCTTCCTCTAAACAAGTTGATTTTATTTCTTATGGTGGCAATAGGTCCAATTTCAATCCTTACTCTAACACTTATAATCTTGAATGGTGGAGCTATCCTAATTTTTTTTTAGAGTAATAATCAACAACAAGCACCTCCCAACTTTCAACAACATCAAAATCCACAAGAAGAGAAGTCAAATTTGGAGGACATGATGGAAAAATTTATCAATAGTACGAAGGCAAGACTTCAAAGCATGGAAACTAAAATTGGACAACTTGCTCAAACAATTTTGGAAAAGCCACGAGGAGAAATGCCTAGCAATACTGAGGAGAAGTCAAGGGAACAAGTGCATGCCATCACTTTGCAAAGTGAAATAGAAGAAAAAAAGAGGAGTATATAAAAGAGGAAGAAAGTCAAGATCTTGAAATCAAAAAAGAAGACCATGGGTTATCAATGAAGAAAAATGGAAGTTCTTCTATTCTTAATTTAAAATCTTTTGAAAACCCTTTTCTTTTTTCAAAAAAATTTCTTACGACTAATTTGGTTCAACAAGCTATAAATTTTTTAAAAAAGTTTAAAAAGTTTTATATTAACATCCCTTTGCTTGATGTTATATCTCTAATGCCCAATTATGACAAAGTATTGAAGGAAATAATGGCAAAGAAGAAAATGTTAGCTGAATTTAAGTCTCCTTGAAGATGGAGATGTAGTCAAGCTAATGACTATAAATAAGCACTTGATGGGAGGCAACCCATTTGAAATATTATTTATTTTTTCTTTTTATTTCTCTTAATTTTTAGAATATTCTTGGATTGATTTCTTATTTCATTTTTTTTTTTAACTTTCTTCTTTTTAGAACATATTGAATGAAGAAATCTAGCCCCCCCTTCTTTAAAAGAATAAGGCAAACAATTTTCAAGCATTTCAAGAAGGCCTACATAGAGTATTGCTTTTCTTTTCCTTTTTTTTTATTTTTTAAACATTGGGGACAATGTTTCATTTAAGTGTGGGGGTGAGAAATTCAATAATTCTCAATTTTTTTTAATTGCCAAAAAAAAAGAAGGAAGAAATTTATAATGTGCATGAATGATAATTTTCTTTAGAAAAATGTTTTATAATGTTTTATTTTCTTGTCTAGGTTGATTTCATGTTTCCTATATTAACTTTAGTTCAATGCATAGTTAATTCAAAATTGGGAACTGCTCTATTTGATTATTGATTCTAGGTTTAAGAATGTTAAGGAAAAGGAATTGATTATGCCGGATTATCATGATTGTTGAAATATATGCTTCTTGATAAAATTCATGAGATTTTGTAATTATGCATGATTGATTATGTGAGAATAATATTGTGATTACTTCTTGAAACTAGGCCTAAAAAGAGTTGAAGTAAAATTGGATGATAAAAAAAAAAAGAACATAAAACAAACAAAAAAATTGTTATTACTATTTATCTACTCTTATGTTTTGAGCTGCTTAGTAGTAACTAGAGGTTGACAGTGTGCTCCTGCATCATCTTTCACGTCAAATAGTAGTTCAAAATATGAGTATGCAAATGCATTCTAAGCAATTATTTAGGAGAATAATCGGGTGTCTTTGTCACAAAATATTGACATTTGTGTCAAAAGTCAAGTAATGCTTAGAAAATATTGATTTAAAAAAAAAATCATCCCTGTTACTCCTTGTGTTTGTAGTAATTGAGAGAAATGATTGCAAGAAAGCTATTGCATGATTTAATGGTGTTAGTTGTAATATTTCATGAATTAATTTTGAAGTATGCATGGCATCAAAAGTGATGATTTTGTATCATTAATTCTTTCAATTAATGCTTTTGGATTTAGAGTTGATTTGATAATATGAAGGGTAACTAATTTCGAGATTAATTATGCGTTGATATGTTGTTGGAATTCTTGATTTTGGCCTAACATGAAAATAAAAAGTTTAATTTTCTTAATTTCTTCTTTGCTTTACTTGAGGACAAGCAAAAGCTTAAGTGTGGGGGTATTTGATAAGACTTAATTATTTACATATTTTTATCTAATTTTTATCTTAATCTTTTGCTATTTTTTTTACATAAAATGTGTGTTTATATGGATTTTATATTATTTTAATCTTATTTTGTAGGAATAAAATAAATTTGAAAATTTGGGCGTAAAAAGAAATATATATATAATAAAATTAATTTTAAAATTAATATTATAAATTAATATTATAATATAAATAAATAATTTAAATAATTAATATTATACTTATAATACAATTAAAGTTATTATAATTAATAGTATATTAAATATTATATATTATATTAAATATTAGGTTATAATATTTATACATATGTATTATATTATATAATATATATCATATTACATTATTTATATTTATATAATAAGGCATGACTGTTTTTGAATTGTCTAAGACAAATGTGAGGGAGACATTTTTTAGATGGTTGTGATCAATAAATGGTTGAGATCAATTCTTTTTTCCCCCCAAAACCATCTCATCCTCCCTCACCTCACGCACACACTCTACCCAACCCGCTAACACATGCACACATGCCCAACCCGTTAATACACCCACTCATTGTCTTTCTCTCTCCCTCTCTCTTTCTCTCTCTCTCTCACAGTCACCCACCCACGCCATCACCGCCCCCTTGGCCCTATCACGCCCCACCAGCATCCGCTCAATTGTCGTCGCCCCCACCGCGCCGCCGCTCAGCCCTATCGTCATCACCCCCTATCGGCCATAGTGTCTCTCCCAATTTGAGATCTAGGTTTGCCATGAAGCTTACTTCAATGGCAGAGGATGAAAACAACTGCTGAAAGCAATCAACAGAGGCTTGTAGCAATAGATAACGAAGACGTTCAGTCGATAATGGTGTCCGATGGTGGCTAGGGGGCGGCAGATGGTGGCGAGAAAGGCCGCCATCTACATGTACATGTAAGCCCAGATCTCTCTCCTTCTCCAACTATTGTATTTGTATACATTAACTCTATTTTAAATTAGATTTAAAAGTACCTTTTCTTCTTTTTTGTTTTGGGGTTGATTCGGGTCGGGTGGTGTTTGTTTGTGGTGGCACAGATAGAGCGTTTTGCAACGTGGAGTGCAAGTGCATGCAAATATTGATGAACGAAGAAGAAAGTAGTACAGGTAGTGGAAATACTAAATAGCAATAATGCGACTATTGCTAGAAGGGACAACTGTTCAGTGGCAGCAGCATCGTCGTCGTCTCAGAGCGATAAATCGGCCAGAAATCGGGCGAACGGCTTTGCCTACTAACGTGACGACTACGTACTACTGATCGGTTTGGGCTTTGGAGAAGAAGAAGAGTGACAAGTATTTTTTTGTTCCAGGTTTACCCACCCCTCTTGCTTTTAATGACTCTAGCATGGTGTGTAACACCCCGCCTCGCTAGGCGTGTTACTATAAGAGAATCCCCGAGAATTTTTTTTTTTTTTTTCCAAGTTCATTACGCACAATCATTTCAAGAACAATTTTCACTTGCAGATAAAATCCCGGTAACCCCAGCCTAGCCCGTTTAACTAACAAGATCAATAATCTTAACAACTAAACGAGACAAATTATAACGCAGCAAAATAAATATCATCAAAATGTCGTGGCCTACCACGAGTTTCATACATAATGTTTCCACATTGAAATACGTATTACAACGTTACAAAAAGATTACAACATTATCATGTGATTGTTCATACATATATCGAAGTAAATACCAATGCCTCCAAAATGCTACAATGACTACCAAACTAAACACCGTTGGCCCCACCGCCCATGTCTTTGATCTCGCAGCAGTCCTTGGCTGGAACGTTGAATGTTCTAAGGGCATAACCCAAGTTAGATGATAAAACATCTAAGTGATGGCATGAAACATTTTACAAAATGCATGAAGACATACGAGCATGGCATATACAGACACAACAACATGCAACACGTCTAACTTGAGAAATCTCCCTAGCATACTCAACTTCTTGTGGAAAATCTATTCCACACACCGTTGGGGTTGACCTTGCCATGACATACTTAATCCCTCGAGTGCCCTATCGTGTCACTCGTTCACCCGAATTAACATTGCCCTATTCTCAAGTAGACACCATCCCATCCCACTAGAACACTACACCGACACGAATATCAATACCCCGATAATATGAAAATCACACGCCATGCACCGACTCGTTTATAAGTAAAAACAGTTGATGCAATATACCATATGTTCAATATGCATATGATGCCATAAGTACAAAAATAAAATGCCTTTGCACCCAAGTTTCGGAAGGTAAAACCGCTCACTAAAACTGGTCCAATCGCTTGTAACATAGGTTTAGGAGGGTAAAACTGCTCACTAGAACTGGTCCAATCGCTTGTAACATAGGTTTAGGAAGGTAAAACCGCTCACCTGAACCCACTACACACCCCCCAACACATTTTCAAGATAAGGTAAGACTATGATCAAACCACTCACCTGAACGTATTCAGATCGCCTCGATCCTCGTGCACTACCTTAATTTGCGTGCCAAGTCACAAGCTCTTGAACTTATTCTCAACCTCGAGCCAAGATACACCATAAACACCACATTTAATTAAGGAAGTATCAAAATCCATTTTCCTCAATTTTTTCATAATTTTCTCTATTTTCTCCCATTTTTCACCTTAGTAATTCCAAAATAATTATTTCCTCAACCATTTTCCTAAATAATTTAACACAATAAATACTAAAATAATTAAAATAAAATTCTAGAAGAAGAAATACCAAATTTTCCCTTGTCACGCGCCTTCACGAGCTTGGCGCGTGGGTGCAAGTGATGTGTGGCTCATGTAGCTCACGCGCCATCGTCATCTCCAAATATCTAATCGCCGGCGGTTGCTCCAATGACCACGAAAAGGGTACCCCCTTGAAGCCCTTCTTGAATCGATCTTATTGGCATAACTTTCAGGTCAAAAGGCCATCGAAAAATGCCTCGAACGACGAGTTGCAGGTCGACGATGGCGGACCACCTCCAACTCTTGGCTGAGCTTCAAACGGCCTTCAAATGCACTCCAAAACACTTCAGAATGCTCCCAATCTCTTCTCCTTGATGCAAGGATCAAAAGCCCCTTAAAAATTGAACTATCTTGGTTGCCATGATTGCACAGAAATTGATAACATTGAACTAGCTCAGCTGCCATGATTACACAGAAATTGATAACATTGAACTAACTTGGTGTACCTTTTTCTCAATTATCAGTACCTCGATTACATATTAACTTTAGAGATAATTTCTTAGTCTCTTGCAGCTGGTCGCGTAAATTAGCAATTTAGGTCTATCAAGAACTCAATTTCTCTTATGGCAACCTAACATCCTAGTATGTTTCTATTTCTCTTCCAAACACTATCCATCAATCAGATCAATTTGTCTCAACACGGAACTCTCATGTCGTTTCAATTCATCGTTCATAAAACAACATTCTACCGTTATACTATCAATTAGAGCACTTAAACCCATAAGTTATTCGTAGCACCTCACCCTAGTACTACCAAATGTTCTATCTCAACTAAGTGATGCTTTTCATATCCCTCTCATGTGAGAAAAATCTTATTATTAAGTTAAACAAGGTCTTCGCCATCCTCGATTCTAGGAGCAGATTTTACTTGATCTTTACTAGACGATTTAGGTCTCACACAACTACCTTAAATAGAAACCTTATAGAACAACTTTCGATTTTCACTGGGTCATTGGCAACACCTAGCATAGCTTTTATAGCTCAGCCTGTAATCCCACAACCCAAATAGAATTTTCATAGTGGAATTGAAAACTCACATTCTGTAACGCCCCGCTCCCACCTACGGGTGTTACTCACGAATAGTCCACTTACTATTCATTTGCTAGGGCAAGGATGAAGAGACGGTTCCGTTTCAATGAGAAGCGACCTAAGTGGGAACTAGGCTTTGCCCTCCCTTCGCTCCACTCAAGGATCCGAAAAATATAGAAACGACCCCGCGAAACTAAAACCCGAAACCTCGTAAAGTGTCACCCCTTCTCAAGCTCTTAATAAAGAGCTAAGGATGACTTCCCAAGATTCGACAAAAAAAAAAAAGCTAACTCACTTGCTTTTTATAAATTATGGCATAAGGCCTTAATTGTAAGAAAATAATTTTTCTTTGCCCCAACTATTAACCCATTTATCTCACTTCCAATTCCTTTGGAAAATATTTGGATTAATATTTCTTTGAAAAAATTTAATTAAATTTTCCTTATCAAATCTCCATTGATTTTTCCCTTTAATTATTTCAAAATACCCCAAATTTTCAACACTTAGGAAATAAATTTTGAAATTCAAACCTCAAGGCATCCTCAATCATTTTTCAAAATTTAAGGAAAATACTCAATTATTTATTTTCCAAATTATAGGAATTTTTCCACAATTGCCTCAATTTTATATTAATTTAATAATTAATTTGGAGGCTAAAATACTTCTTTATTTATTTATTTATGTAAACATAATTTATTTCAGAAAATTCCAAAATAGCATATTATATTTAAATAAACAAAAAATAAGAAAAATAAAACAGAAGACTCAAACAGCAGCAGGGGGGCAAGCAGCACCAGCCGCGCCCCCAGCGCGCGCATGCTGGCGCGCGGCAGCGCACCCCTGGCACCAGCACACTGCCTCACTCTCTTTAAAAAATATTTTTTTTTTCTTTTAAAACCCAAAATTTCCAAAATGCTTTTACACTTCAAATGGCTTCCAAAACATTCAAGTTTGCCACTATTCAACCACATTAAGCATTCATACACATTTAACTAAAATAAATACAACATCATACACAAACCATACTCCAACACATACATTCTTCTTACTTCAATACCTTCAACATTCCACAACTCCCTTTCTTTTAGAAGATTTCCCACCTACATAGAGGTCAAAGAACCTTATGAGCCAATGCTCAGTAAGGGTGTTATGCAAATGTAAATGTAACATGAGAATATAAACATGTAATACAAATGTAATGCATATAATGGGTAGTCCTCCATGCCCTCATAACCACTTAAGTTAAGGCACCAATCAACCCCTCTCTCATCACTAGTCCTCCTTATGGCCATAGGTCCACTAGAACACAAAACATGCAAAAGACCATTACATGTAACTCATTCAAAACATGTACAAATGCAAGCAAAACCCCACTACTTGGGGTTATCCCTTACCTTTTTATCCTTGAAACTTCAAGACTCCACTTGCCAAGACTCTCTCTTTGGCTTTCAACCACCTTAAGGAAAAATATCCTTAAGCATTAGAGATCTTGAAGACTAAAGAATGAAAGGAGAATGAGGACTTTCCTACACACTTGAAGAAATTTAAACTAAGGCTTACCTCTTGCTTGCCTTTCTTCTTCCTTCTCCTAATCTTCTTCTTACTTTCCTTCTCTTAATGTGTGGAAAAGCCTTGCACAAAAATCTCAACTCCCTATTTATAGAGATTTCCTACTCAATCCATGCCAAAACTCAAGATTACATCTTAGCCATTGGTTTTTCTTTAATTCAAGAGACTCAAACACAAGCACAATCCTTGTGCTTCTCCTAAACTCAATCTTAGCCATTGATTTTAAGAGAACTCATTTCTAGTCTCTAAAGAAACACAATCCAAGAGACTTAGTCTCTTTAAATCTCATCCTTTGATTTTCTTTGGAGATTAAATCCTCAACCATTGGATCAATCTCCAATTCCCATAATTCTCAAATTTTCAAAATTAATAAATAATGACTAATTTCAAGATTGACCATTTTCTCTATTTTCATTTAATTTAAATCCATAAATTTTCAAGCAATTAATGGACACTAATATCTTTTCTTTTTGATTTTATTTAAATTGCTCTTGAAAGACATAATTCATTTTACTTTGGCATTTAGTTAAATCCACCATTTTCCCACATAAATGCATGACTAATTTCCATTTAATATGGAATTTCTTTTAATCCTCTCCATAATGGCTCTCATTTAATGCTTGAGAGACTATTTTTTTTTCTTTTTGCATTTCTTTAAATCCTACTCCTACTTCACAAGATCATGCCAAGTGTCCCATTACACTTAATCAACAAATTTATTATTCCCAAATTAAATTAAATCTCATTCCATGAGATCTTGTCAAGTGTCACAAATCTAACCATACTTGGCTTCCATTTTAATTTCCTAATTATCCATACACTTAATCAAGAATTAAATTCTCCAAAAATCAATTCTCCAATATAAATAATTTCTCCAAAAATAATTTATCTTTTTTATGGGACGAAACTCCAAATTACCATTTTGCCCCTCCTAAGGCATCATATATATTATGTGTCTTCTCTTTGGTTCAAGGAAAATTTTGAAAATTTTCATATACCATTTTTCCCTTAATCGATAATTTTATCATGACTTATCAAGGCTATTACACATTCTCCTTTATAACAATTCATTCTTATGCTTTCTTAAATCATAACACGTCTCCCGGAAAGAACAACACTTTCGTTTACTTATCAACATATAACTTATCACATCCTCATGTTGACTTTGTCTCTTTTTAAAGATTAACTCATGTTTTCAAGGGTACCAAGATATACCTACTATTGCTCCAACCTTTTTATATCACCAAAAGAAGGATTCGAGATAACTAAGTCAGAGCCAATTGCTCACAATTCCTGGGGTGCGTAATATTAAATACACTCAACCAAAAACCAGGTCATTAATCATAATTAAACTCTTCCAAAAGGCTATATCTGAAAAGCAATCGTCCCACCACTTGCTTAATTTGGAAACATATTTTTCCTAAGCAACTCCACAACACATATCTATACCAAGGATTATTCCATTCCTAGTTAGGACCTACCTCGACCTAGGAACATAATTACTATTTCACCACAACTCCTGAATTCCCGGGCCCACTCATTACTTCTTAAAAATCATAACTTCACAAGTACTGTCGTGGGTGCAATTATCCTAGAGAAATCCTTCACAAATCTCCATTAACAGCTCCTCAAACATTATTTCTTAGCTCGAGATTACATTTCTTCCTTGATTCTCTTTTGAAAATCTTACCCCACAAGGCAATTATCCAGGTTAGGTCATCTTCCAAGCCCTTATCCGTTTCATAACCGATTTGGGATTCTACCACAATGCTCTGGCTCATAGGAACTTGGACTCCAATTCGTACATAACATCCACGTTGTTGCCCAAACCTTGGCATCTGACTATCTCCACAGTTCACTGTGTTGCTCCAACTCGTGGGTATCACACCCCAAACTGCTAGCCAACCGCCAGTCCTCTGCCTTGGTCCCTAGGCTCAAATTCGTTGTTACAGGCCAAGCACCAATAGTGTTATCACTACGCTAGAATTCCTCGTTCCACCTCCGAGAGTTATAATGGTTCTATTATTACTAGTCCAAATCCCTGATCTCCTGGATTCTCAATTTTCTTTTCTGAAAATATTACTCAATTGAGTGGTGCATCCTTGTCCCAACCATTCCTAGTTCCTCGAATTTTCTTTTACAGTCTAATCTCCTTTACATGTTTCTGACTTCTTATTTCGCGATCGACTTTCAACTTGACACTTCACTTTATGGGTCGCTTTTTTAATCATTCATATTTCTTCCTTTGGATCAATTTAGGTCAACGTGTTAAGACCTAACACCATATCATGCCTTAAGATATCTCTACGAGCTTATCAAGTTTAGCGAGTCTTATCTCATCGCTTGGTGCCTTAAAACTCAAGCCACGACTTATATGATTACCCCTTGGTTCTTGAAAAGTTATGGATTTAAATTAAACGGAAAATGGAGAAATTGGTCAATCTTGAAATTAGTCATTATTTATTAATTTGGAAAATATGAGAATTATGGGAATAAGAGATTGATCCAATGGTTGAGAATTTAATCTCCAAAGAAAATCAAAGGATGAGATTTAAAGAGATTAAGTCACTTGGATTGTGTTTCTTTAGAGACTAGAGATGAGTCTCTTAAAATCAATGGCTAAGATTGAGTTTTAGGAAAAGCACAAGGATTGTGCTTGTGTTTAAAGGTTGAGATTAAGTCTCTTGAATTAAAGAGAAATCAATGGCTAAGATGTGATCTTGAGTCTTAGCATGGATTGAGTAGAAAAGCTCTATAAATAGGGAGTTGGGAAATTAGTTCAAGGTTTTCCCCACATGTGAAGAGAAAGAAAGCAAGAAGAGCTAAGGTTAAGAGAAGGAAGGAGAAAGGCTAGCAAGAGGTAAGCTTTATTTCCCTCTCTTGAAGTAGCTTTTAATGTTTGTGTATAAGAGTTAAGGTTGTATTTTGTTTTCTTTAAGGTGATTTAAAGTCAAAGAGAGAGTCTTGGCTTGTAGTAGTGTTGAAGCTTCAAAGATAAAAGGTAAGGGATAACCCCAAGTTGTGGGGTTTTGCTTGCATTTGTACATATTTTGAATGAGTTACATGTAATGGTCTTTTGCATGTTTTGTGTTCTAGTGGACCTATGGCCATAAGGAGGACTAGTGATGAGAGAGGGGTTGGTTGGTGCTTTAACCTAAGTGGTTATGAGAGCATGGAGGACTACCCATAATATGCATTGCATTTGCATTACATGTTTATATTCTCATGTTACATTTACATTTGCATAGCACCCTTACTGAGCATTGACTCATAAGGTCCTTTGACCTCTATGTAGGTGGAGAATCATCCAAAGGAAAAGGAGTGTTGGAAGGTTAAAGGTAAAGAAGCAAAGGAGAAATGCATGTGAAGTATATGTTTTTTGTGGTTTAGTGGTTAATGTTGTATTTATTTTGTTAAATATGTAATGAATGCTTAATGTGAGTGAAAAGTGGCAAACTTGAATGTTTTGGAAGCCATTTGTAGTGTAAAAGCATTTTGGAAATTTTGGGTTTTAAAAGAAAAAAAAATATTTTTTTAATAAAAAAAGAGTTGAGGCAGTGTGCTGGGCATCAGGGCGCGCGGTCGAGCGCGGCTGCGCGCATGACAGGCAGCCAGAGCGCGCGGCCCGTGCGTTGGGGGCGCGGTTGGCTGCTGCTGCCCGCCCCCTGCTGCTGTTAGACATGGCCAAAATTGAACCGGACCGGCGGTTCGAACCGGAACCGGAACCGGCGGAACCGGAACCGGAACCGGACCGAACCGGCAAAATTCGGTCCGGTTCCGGTTCGAGGTTCCGCGGAACCGGAACCGGCGGTTCTGCGGAATAGCAGAGGGGTGCTGCACTGCAGCACCCCCCCTTCCCCCCGCAACGGTCCAAAATTGGACAGTGCAGCACCCCCCCTTCCCCCCGCAACGGTCCAAAATTGGACTGTTGGCTGCTGCAAACGGGCAGCAGCCCAATTTTATTTATTTATTTTTTTTCTAATCCTATGATTCCTATCTAATCCTTGTATTACATTTTTGTTGTAATTATTTTTTTAATGAAATTAAGTCTAATTCTATTTTTTATTTTTTATTTTTCACATTTGTAAAAATTATTTACTTGTATTATATACTTGTTTAGTTGTTTTAATTATTTTTAATGAAATTATTACTTATATTTCTTCAATTTTTAGTAGTGTTTTTTATTAAAAATATGGTTGAGAATATCTATATTTATAATTACATTTAACAATTAAAAATCGAAACCAAACCGAACCGAACAACGGAACAAGGACCAAAATTGAATACAACAATATTTAAAAAAAATTAAAAAAATTCAGTTTGAATCGGAACTGGAACCGTTAACCGAACCAGCTCAAACCGTTGACCGAACCGGTCCAAACCGTTGACCGAACCAGCACGAACCGGAACCGGAACCGGAACCGAACCGTCCCAAACCGCCCTTAGGCGGTTCGGTTCAAGTTCAAAGATTTCTTGAACCGGAACCGGCGATTCATGAACCGGAACCGGCGGTTCATGAACCGTGGCCATGTTTAGCTGCTGTGATGTTTTTCTTTATTTTAATTTTTATTTTTTGTTTAATTAATTATTTTTGATATTTTGAGAAATTCTGAAATAAATTATTTTTAAATAAATAAAGGAGTATTTTGGCCTCCAAATTAATTATTAAATTAATATAAATTTGAGGCAATTGTGGAAAAAATCTCTATATTTTGAGAAATTAAATAATGGAGTATTTTCCTTAAATTTTGAAATTGGATGAGGATGCCTTCATGTTGTATTTCAAAATTTAGTTTCTAAGGGTTGGAAAATTATGGTATTTTGAAATAATTAAAAAGAAAAATCAATGGAGATTGATAAGGAAAAGTTTATTAAATTTTTTCCAAAGAAAGATTAATTCAAATATTTTCCAAAGGTATTGGAAGTGAGATAAATGGGTTAATGGTTGGGGCAAAGAAAAGAAAAATTAAATTCTTATAATTAAGGCATTATGCCATAATTTATATGAAGCATGGGAGTTAGTTTATTTCTTTCGATCCTAGGAGGTCACCCTTAGTCATTAAGAGCTTGAGAAGGGGTGACACTTCTCGAGGTTTCGAGTTTTATTTTCACGGGGTCGTTTTAGTATTTCTCGAATCCTTGAGGGGAGCGAAGAGAAGGCAAACCCTAGTTCCCACCTAGGTCGTTTCTCATCGAAACGTAGCCATCTCTTCATCTTTGCCCTAGCGTGTGAATAGTAAGCTGGCTATTCGTGAGTAACACCCGTACGTGGGAGCAGGGCATTACAATTAAGCCCAATACTCATACTATATGTTATTTAAATCTAACATTAGGGCACTAACACCAATAACTGGCATAGACCTTACCCCTGACTTCCTTCCCAAGCTCTCCTCAGTTGTTTCCTAAGACATACAAATTTAAATTATTATATCCCAACAACAACACTTTTAAAGACTCGAATAAGTCAAATAGTTTTCTTTAAATAAAAGGTCTTTAAATTAAAAAATATTTTTGAAACACCAAATTCACCCCTTTTTGGGTGTATATTATTTCTTAGAGGAAGAAATCAGATGTTCACTCTTTGAGCGTTGGCGACTATGTTTCTCTTCATAAGAACGACAAATTTTGACCCTTTGTTGTCACTATTGCTCCCGATTTCTTGAGTTTTGTTACTTTCTTTGAAATGGCCTTTTCTCCTGAGAATGATGACGGTGTTTTGCCGAGCAACGATCATTACACTCGAACACCCCATCCTTAAGAATAGTTTCTCCCTCCTTGTTAACCAAGGAAGGCAGTCAATAAATTAGTAAGGTGTTGCACTTGATTCTCGAGTTGTGCAAGTTTGTTTGGGAAAGGTTGATTCCCCTAACGGTCATAAGATGGTTTGTCTATAATAACGAGGATCCAAGCCTCTATGTGGCTCAAGTTTTAATGCTTAGGACTTGCATTGATATGTGCTCGACCGTTAGGCAAACTGTAGAACAAACTATGTAGTTACTCAGTAAATGAGTCGGTGGCCATTGAAATCGAGCACATGTGAATGGTGATAGAAATCAACCCCATGGTGGGTGCCAAAAGTGATGGTGTTAGAAGGCCAAATCACCACTCAATTCGCGATATAGTCATGTTATCTTTGGGTTCTTCCCAATTCTAAGGCTATCCAAGTAATCCTCAGGCCAAGAATGTCATACACTGACTCTTCTTATAAGAAAAGAAAGTGGGGTTTAGTCTTCCAATGGATCCTCCAATGCTCAAGTTAGTTATTATACTCGAAAATAACATAATAGTGATGTAATAAATACGTAATGAATGTCATATCTAAACCTTTGAACATTATATCTTTATGTAAGAGGATTATGCAGGCCATGTGGTCAGGATGTGGCCACATGGATAGTTAGATACAATCCTCTAGATGGACTAGTTAAGCTAATTATGGGCTTAATCTTGAGCCTTAACCCACCTTGGTACTAGTTTGGGTTGTTTAGTGCCAAGCTTTGGAGTAAGCCTAATCTTTTGTGGTTTATTTGACTTGAGACTTAATCTCAAGTTTGGGTTATTTCAAGTTTTTCTAGAGTATCCACCATCATATATAAAGCTAAGCTATATAAATATATTGTTTGATAATAAAAATTTATTAATTAAAATCATAATATATGTTATATTTTTGTTATAAAATATAATAAATTATGTTTTTCATTATAATTTTTCTTTAATAAATTTATTTAAACAAATGAAAATGACATGTCATTTTTGGTCATTTTCATCACTTTTGACAACTTTAACATTTCGTTTTACCAAACCCATAATTATATATTTTGTTGTTATATGGATACAACAATAAATTTGTAGAATGAAAACGTCATCTTCAAGCCACCTAAACCTGCAAAATAAGAAAATAGTTAGAGGGCGCGGGGAGATCACCACGCAAACACTCCGACGCTCAAGTTAGACATAGAGTATGATGAAAGAGACTGTATTAAAATAGTATCAAAGACGTTTCCTCCTTCATCTTTCAAGAATGCATACCTACATATTTATAGACAAATATGGAGTGATTTAAAATATAGCAAAATTAGAATTCTTGCAGATAACGCTTATCTTGATTGATTCTAATCTGATTGGGACTAGGATAGCTATAGATAACATCTATCTTGATATTCTAAAACCTATTAGAATTAAGATACAGATAATTTGTATATTTTTATAGATAATATTTATCTTGCCCATTTTAGGGATAAAATTTCTTAGGGATATTGCTTATCCAAATATTTTATAATCATTTTAAAATTAGAATTCGCTATGGGTAATTATCTATAATTTTATTGGAATATTTGAAAGGATTTTTAAATGTCAGACTTATCGTGTTTGCGTGCTTTGTGCGGGACCCCACCTCACCTATGGGAAATTTATGCCTTTTAGCTGAAAAAGATATTTTGGGCTTTTTTTTACCTTTTAATGGGCTTTTACCTATGACACAACAATTACTCCCACTCTTTCCTTTGGCTGCAAGGCAAAGGGAAGAGTACATTGATTATACCCCGCTGCTGTTGGGCTACTCTCGAGACAGGAATCTTATATCTTCACGCTTCCAAACTACTTGCAAGACAACAACTTTATTTTCTCCTCATTGTCGGGCTATGTGCAGGACAATGAACCTTTTGTTTTTCCCTCAATGCCAAGCTATGCACGGGGCAACGGGCTTCATTTTCTCTTTGTTACCAGGCCATGTACGGGGCAACGAGTTTGTTGTATTCCTCATTGCCGGGTTACGAGCAGGGCAACGAGACTTTTATTCTTACCTCATTATTAGACTGCTAGTGAGACAACGTGCTTGTTTTCCTTCATTGTCAAGCTATGTGCGGGATAATGGACTTGTTTTTCCCTTGTTGTCGGGCTATGTGCAAGGTAACAAGCTTTTTTTTTTTTTCCATAATGTTGCGACTTCTCAATTTCGAGTGTATATACTTGTTGGAATAATTGCGGGCGACGTTTGCAATTCGAAAGAATATCAATATTTTGTTTGCGCGGTTCGGTATACCACTTACATCCGCAATCCAAGAGTATTTTGTTTTCAAGGTTCGATGTAACGCCTACGTCCGCACTCAGAGAGAATATTCGCGGTTCGGCGTAGTGTCTACGTCCGCAATTTGAAAGAATATCTATATTTTATTTTCGCGGTTCAGCATATCACCTACATCCGCAATCAAAAAATAACAATATTTTGTTTTTGTAGTTCAACATAACGCCTACGTCCACAACTAAAGAATAACAATATTTTGTTTTCGCAGTTCAACATACCACCTACATCCGCAATCAAAGAATAACGATATTTTATTTTCACGGTTCGACATGATGCCTACATCCACAACTAAAGAATAACAATATTTTATTTTCACGGTTCGGCATACCACCTACATCCACATATGTTCGAGGTGAGTTTTTTATCTGCTTACGTTTATTAACCCCCAAACATTTTTACAGAATTAATTAAAATTTAAACCAATAGTATGAGCATAAAGAAATTAATTAAACTGGGAAGAAGAAGAAAAAACTCCATGCCCAGATTTAGAAGAGATCAATCTGGGTGTCGAATCTTTCTTCTGCTTCTCGCCCGCTTGCCCGCGTTGCCTTTTGCCTCATTGTTGTGGTGTCACTACAAAAAGAATGGCTTTTAGCAGCCATTTTTTTTGCATTTAGCGGTGGTTTCTGTAATGACCCAAATTTAGTTAATTAAGTGTTGCGTGTAAGTTTGGAGTATCGGAATTAATTTAATAGGTATTCGATTAGGATAGCGAGTGTGACCCGAATTGAGAGAGAGTGATTCAAATTAGGTGCAGGTGATTCAAATTAGGTGCAGGTGATTCGGATCTGCTTATATTTTCAGTATGTAATGTTTCAATTCAAGACAATTTCAACCCTTATTAAAACCAAATCTCTGAAAACCCAAAACACGAAAGTTGTAGCTATTTCTCTTAGATTTTCATATCATCTTGAATCACAAAAATTGGAGATCATATGAGAGAGTTATGGCCAAATTAGTGTGGTGTGTCGCAGCTGCCCAGAATTCCGTTAGTGCTGCGTTCCAGCATTCTGCCTCCTTATTCAACCTTAATTTTGACTGTGATTAAGCCCGATTCTCTCAAAACTTAAATCACAAAAGTTGTAGATATATATCTTAGGTTTCCATACCATTTTGAATAAGCTCAATCGGAGCTCGGATGAATGAGTTATGACCAAAATTCAAAACCCTGTCGAATCTGTCCAGAAGATCCGTTTTTAATTAAATCCTCTCAAATCCGGATCCGGGTCGGGCCAACCGAGTCACTTCTTAAATCAGACGGATTTGTCTTTCTGGAAAGGAGTTTCAGACCATTATCTTGATTTTTGAGTAGTGGTTGAGAAATTTGAGGTGGTCGGGCGTGTGTTAGCCATTATTCATTGTCTCTTCCCTTGAAAATGCATCTGGAGATATATTTAGAGAGAATAGAGGATGTTTGCAGAATTTTCAGTGAGTTGCAGAGAGTTGCGAGAGCTGAGAAGAAGAAGAAGGAGTTATTCGGCAGTTTCTTCTTCTGTCAGGCAAGCTCTCCTTCTTTCCCTCTTCGGTCGTTTCTCCCTTTTCTGCTGCTCTTGGTAATGGCTTGGACAAATTAAATAGTGGCTGTGAGTTTAAGTGCATAAGAGGCTGTTGATATAAATAACGTGGGTATACATATATACGGTAATATACAGTGATTGTTTTGGAGGCCCTGTCAAAGCTTCTTTCTCTCGCTCTATTCCCCCACTCGGTTGATTGTGGGTGATTTTTAAAAGAATAATTTGGCTTATTCAATACTTAGATCCAGGTTGATGTTCATGCTGGGGTAGGAATTGGAATGTTATATATATATACGCAATGTATGTGTGTGGGCGATCGTGGGCCGAGAGTGCTGTGTGCATGGGTGAGGTGTGTTAGCCGAAAAGCTTATTGTGCGGGTGTGTGATTATCCAAGTGTTTGAGGTTTGAGGTAGAGTAGCCGTGAGTGCAAGGAGCTGTGTAAGTGTGTAAATGTGTAGTGGCAGTGAGTAGGAGCCTTGGTTGGGGTAGAAGATGCTCCACAGTGTAGGTGTGTGTAATACGTGTGTGTGTTCACTGGTGTGTTTTGTTTTATATTAATATTATTATTATTAAAGGAAATGACTTTGGTCATGTGTAAGGGAATAAATAAGTATATTATTATTATTATTATATTTCTCTTATATTAATATTAACATTAAATTAGATATAATGAGAAATTACTCCACAGACTTAATTGTGTCCCTAGAGAGTTTGTTCACTCTCTACTTCCTAAGCAGAATGAAGCTAGGTTATCCTCGGGGTAGCATCCAACCTAGGGTCGAGTTTGGTTTAAGGGTTATCCAAGTCTCTAGGTGTGGTCATGTTCTCCCTCTGAGATGGCGGTCTATTATGGTGACGAGTGTTAAGCTACTGATTGTCGACCGCTGCGTCCTAGTAGATGATGGTTGGTGATATGGGCACAACTATCTACTACCATGACTGGCCACAGACAAGTCAAGACAGCTAATACTGTCAGTCACCCACCTTTTGACATCTTTCATATCAGGGTATTGTGTGCCGGGATTTGGGCTGCATCCATTGGGGGGACTCATGTGACTGAATGTTTGGCCACATGCATACATTGTTGTTTATTTTATCCAATAGTTAGCTAGTCATGAGCATTGCATTGAGTGTATTTGCTTATGTGGGCAGGTGTGACTTGATGCTTGGTTTTATGGGGGTCTTGTATCAGGTTTCTGCCTATGTGCCATTGCATTTTATATGTGTGCATTTATTGGTTGTTTGATGCTGGCTTTTGATTGAGATTGAGACCACAGCTGTGACAATGTCGGGTACACCACGCTGGTTATGTGACTCGGTGAGGTCGCTCCCACTTAAGGTTTTCTTTACAGGTTGCAAGTTCAGTCTGCACTAGCTCACTCAGGTATATATCATGGGTTTGGGCGCCATTGTTTTCTTTTGTGGGCCCCAGGACCCTATATGTGGGCATTTCTTTTATGCACGAGATACCTGGCATTTGTTTGTTGACATGGACATGCTTTGCATAGATACTGCATGTTAGGTGCAGGGTACTCTGTAGAGCTTATGCTTGTTGTCCGATTCTTTTGTATGAGCTTGCTGAGTCTTGTGACTCACTCATTTGCTTCTCTTCATTCCAGGTAAGGGCAAGGGCAAGATTGGGGATGGTCCCAGTGAAGTCTAACTTCTCCGTAGATGGTGTACAGGGCAGGTCGAGTTAGCTTTATCTTATGGCTTTTGTACCTTGAGACTTTGGGGATTTCGACGTCTTTTGTGGCAGGTTGTGGTTTGTTTTGTGGTTTGGATTTGTCTTTGGCCAGGGATTGTAAATGTAACCTTGTCGGGCCTATGGTGTTTTGTTATGCACGCTATGTTTTGGATTTTGTTTGAGATTTTTCAGATTCATGATCAGGTTTATTCAAATGTGAGATACATGCATGACAGGTTTTGCATTCGTTATTCGGGACACCTGCTCGGGTTCTATGACTGGTTTGGGGAACCTGGGTCGGGGTCCTACAATTTCTAACCGCCGCTAAACTAGTCGTCACAGAGAATTTAGCGACGATTTTCAGCAACCGTTGAAATAACCGCCGCTAAGTAATATTTTTTGTGGCGGTTTAAAAACCGTCGCAAAATATGTGATTTAGCGGCAATTTTTAAAAAAATTAGCGGCGGTTACTAAAATTAAAAAAAATAATAATTTTAGCAAAAAATTAAAAAAAAAATAATTTTAACTGCGGTTTCAAAATCGCCGCAAAAATAAAAAAATTATTTTTTTTAATTTTAGCTGTGGTTTCAAAACCACCGCAAAAATAAAAAAAATTAATTTTTTTAATTTTAGCGGTGGTTTCAAAACCGCCGCTAAAATTAAAAAATTAATTTTTAAATTTTAGCCGACTCGGCCACGCGTCGACTCCAGCCCTCTTTGCGCGTGCGCTCGACTAACTCCTACGAGCAAATTGCCGTTAAAATTAAAAAAATAATAATTTTTAAATTTTAGCCGACTCGGCCGCGTGCGGACCCCAGCCCTCCTTGCGCGTGGGCTTGACTAACTCCTGCGCGCCACATGGCATTGCTGGAAATTAATTCCAGCCCTTCCTCTCCCCAAGTTTCGATCCCCAGACATCCCCTACGCGCGCACATACGCGAACCGCTTGATCTGTGAAGCCCCTTTGTATTATGTGCGCAGATATAATTTATATACTAATACAATCATTATTTTATAAAATTATATTTTATATATTTTAATATAAATTAAAAAACATTAATTAATTCATTATTTTTAAAATAATAAAGGAATAAATTAAAAATAAATTAATTGAGTTAAATTAAACAAATTAATTCATTAAAAAATAAAAAGAAGATTTTATATATTTTTTAAAAATTATTAAAATTTTGTTAAATTTCTTTTTATTTTTTAAATTAAATTTTTTAATGAATTTTGTGATTAATTTAAATTAAATTTTAAATTTATTTTTAAGATTTTATATTTTTATTAATTTAATTTTTAATTATTTTCTTAAGAAATTGTTTATTTTTTAATGAATTTACCACAAATGTTAATTTAATTTTAATATTAAATTATTTAATTATTCTTTGAATTTAGTGATAGTTTTTTAAAACTGTTGCAAATATTAATTTAATTTTAATTTTTAATTTTATTCTTTTAATTTTAATTATTTTTGAATTTAGCGGTGGTTTTTAAAAACTACCATAAATATTGATTTAATTTTAATTTTTTAATTTTATTTTTTTAATTTTAATTATTTTATTATTTAATTATTCTTAGAATTTAGTAACGATTTTTCAGAAATCGTCGCGAATATTGATTTAATTTTAATTTTGAATTACTTAATTATTCTTTGAATTTAGCGACGGTTTCTCAAAAATCGTCGCTAAATTAAATTTTTAACAAATTTTGCAATATTATTTAATTATTTTTTAATTTAGCGGCGACGAAATTTAATTTAATTTTTTAATTATTTAATTTTTTTTTAATTTAGAGACGATTTTCAAAAACTGCTGCGAAATTAAATATTTTAGTGAATTTTGCGACGGTTTTTGAAAACCGCCTCAAAATGTAAAAAAAACTACCGCAAAAAATCATTTTTTTATAGTGTGTGATCTGCTTTGCTTCTTCCTCCCTTGCTTTCTGGATTTACATTCTTTTTCCAGGGAAAAGCTTCATCCAGAAGCTCTTATAATAATAATATAATATACATAAGATATGCTTAATAATAAATTTGTTTTTCTCCCTATCTTACACGAGAAGCTTTATGATATAATATATATATATATATCATCTATATAATGCCTGCTGCTACAGCTTCCAAGAGAAGCCATATATATACAAATTGATGATTGCATACATAAATTAATGGTTGATACATATAATATTTCCTAACATCTTGTTTTGTTTTAATTTTCTTTTTCTGCCAAGCATCCACACAAAAGGTTCTTTATACTATATATATAGAGAGAGATTTCTCTTCTTTTTTTTTCAATTATTTTTATTTTTAAATAAAATAGTAATTGAAAAATAAAACAATGGGAGATGTAAAAATATTAACTGAATGAACATACCATTAATGCGATTATCACAAACGTGTAATGCATTCTTTCCCAATTGATTTAATTTGGCTTCATGCGACTTGAGATTGTATGAGGGTCGTTGTATTATTAATAGGCTTTTTGACGTTTCCTATAAACGAAGCCAATTGTTGTTACATGGATACAACAATAAATTTGTAAAATGAAAATGTAATCCTCAAGCCGCCTAAACCTGTAAAAATAAGAAAATAGTCAGAGGGCGCAAGAAGGTTCTTGTGCAAACACTTCGATGCGTATGTTAGACATTGAGTATGATGAAAGAGATTGCATTAAAATGGTATCAAAGATGTTTCCTCCTTCCTCTTTCAGGAATTCATACCTACATATTTATAGACAAATATGAAGTGATTTAAAGTGTAACAAAATTAGAATTCTTATAGATAACTCTTATCTTGATTGATTCTAATCTAATTGAGACTGGGATAGCTGTAAATAACATACATCTTGATATTCTAAAACCTATTAGAATTAGGATACAAATAATTTGTATATTTTTATAGATGATATTTATCTTGCCCATTTTAGGGATATAATTTCTTAGGGATAATGCTTATCTAAATATTTTATAATCATTTTAAAATTAGAATTCGCTATGGATAATTATCTATCATTTTCTTGGAATATTCAAAAGGATTTTTAAATATCGGACTTATCGTGTTTGAGTGCTTTGTGCGAGACCCCTCTACCTATGGGAAATTTATGTCTTTTAGCTCAAAAAAATATTTTGGGTTTTTTTTTTACCTTTTAATGGGTTTTTACCTATGACACAACATATTTAAATATATTTTATCCCCACATTTTCATTAGTTTAAATATTCTATAACTTAATTTTTTAAAAAAAGTTAAAGTAAAAGAGAATTTAAAACTCCTTTTAAGAAGGGCCTAGCCAAAATGTGCTCTTGGGATGATTTTTTTTGCGTGACTGTTGATACTCGTAGGGGCGGAGCTACGCCCAGCCAAGGATGGGCAATTGCCCACCCTGTTTTTTTAAAAATGTTACTATATGTATATAATTTATTTATTTTTAAATTTTTTCTGAATATCAGTAGCACCCCACCCCTCACTTGCCTACCCTGTTTTTAAAAAAATATTATTATATATATATAATTTAATTTTTTAATATTTTTTTCTGAATATCAGTATCATCCCACCCCACTCATGCCCAATTTGTTTTTTAAAATTTTTGGAACCCGTGTTCTTCTCCCTCTCCCTTAGCCCACCCATGCTCGTGGCCTTGTAAATAACACCAATGGAATCTAAACCTGTGACATTGTGAGCCCTTTAATCAATTTTTAATTTTTAAACTCATATCGACAACCATTCTACATTTATATAAATATTTGTGTTGTCTTTCTTACAAATCATTTGATATTAATATCTCAAAAGAGAGTACTTTTTTTCTATTTTAGGAAGAAAAAATATGAAAAAAAATATAAGAAGGGTCAATATATGAAACATAGAATGTTTTTATTGTTATTAGTTAAATTATGAGAAGATCACCCGTTCTGAAATGTTATTTTTTTGTCTTTTTTTTTTTAAAATCTAAACTTAATTTAATTTAATTAAATTGATTTAATATTACTTTATAAAAAATTTAATTTTGAACTCTTATCAAAGTTAATAATTATTAACTGGGATGTGAGTTGTATATTTTTTAACAATTGGAGTACATGGTGTCTTCGTGTTTCTCTCTAGCATGTCTTTAGATTTCACTCGCCCACGTGTCTCAAGATTTCACTCACCCACATGTCTTATTCTTCTTTTTCTTCTTCTTATTCTTTTTCGTTTGTTTTCTTCCTTCTCTATCTATTCTACGAAAGCTCTGTAAATCACCTATTTTGTAAAATACGATCATTGGATTTTAAATCCGATCACATTATCACTGTGAAATTAGTCTTGATTTACAATAATGTAAGCTTTTTAGTTTTATTAGCTTTATTTTTAGTATAGATTCGTGAGGTATTTATGTATATATGCTAATTAGGTGTGATTTTTAGTTTATGGACTTAATTTGTTAATTATGTGTGATTTTTAGGTTAACAATCTGTAAATTTATCTAGTCTTGTTGAAAGAATTTGTACACTCTTATGCAAATCTTTAAAATATTCAAAATCGATTTCACCCAGAAATCAACCTTATTCCAGGACTGGATCCGAGCATCGCCGGTGATTTTGTCGATAAACTTGGACCAGTCATGTTTGGCAGACATCAGCATTAAGCGTGGATGAATTAGATTTTTTTTTTTTTACTATCTGTATGATTTATTAAGCTGTAATAATGAGAAATGAGTTGAGAGAAATGAAGACCTTTTTCAAGATATTGTTTTCATCAATCAAATATATTTTTTTAAATTTTAAATATATAAAATAATTTAAATAGGTAAAAAATAAAATAAAATTAACATTTACAGTGATTAACAACAGTTGTAAAATTTATTAATTTAATAGTTAAAAATAAATTTTACGATGATTTTTGAAAAATTATCATAAAATTTAGAAAATAATTTAATAATTAAAAATAAAATAAAATAATTTAATTTTTTTTAGTATTATTTTATTTTTGCCCACCCTGTGTAAATTTCCTGGCTCCACCTCTAGATACTTGTGCCCTCAATTATGTCAGGAGAGGTAAATAAAAAGTGTGAAGGTTTGCCTCATTGTGTAAGACGATGATCGAATTCATAACCCAATGAACTGACACCGACATATCACTTGCTCGACTATTCAACTTAGCCAAAGATGGACTCTTAGTTTCATATATGTATGTACATACATACGTATGTATGTATATACGTACGTATGTATGTATACTCCCCAAATAATGCTCAATACTATGTAATATATACCTTCTATTCGTAAGGCCGGCCGATGGCATTGGGCCTTAGGTTTTTTCTCAAAGAAAACGAGCTAGCCCAAGTAGGGAGGGGCAGCCCATTCTCATCAGAATTTAATTTATTTTTGCCGATGCCCGAACTCTCTCTGCACGCTCTCTCTCGCTCTCTATCTCCACGATTTCCATTAACACTTTCTCTTCTCTCTCTCTCTCTATCTCGCGCGCGCGGAAACCTAACCTTACTATGGTGTGGCGGGCTGAGCGAACTGCTGGCGGGGACCAAACCAGTTGGGGTGTGCGGTCAGAGATGTACATATGTCGATATGTCGATCAGTTTCTTTGTTGGTATTTTTGGGTATATTCTTCTTTTCACTCTCGGTCTTCATTTCTGGTTTTTAGGGGTTCGACTTCGGAAGTTAATGAAAGGGAGATAGACTAATCAAAAGCGCATTTGTCGTCAATCGAGGGCAGCGAACCCGCCGGTGAGTTCTTTTCCTATGAACTTGAATTTTCTCTTTTACTTCCTTCTATCGGTTAGAACCACTCCACTGTAAATCGTGAGAAAACCCATTTCAATCGCCTCTATGATATAAAATCCTTTTTTTTCTTTAAGTCAAAGTCTTGAATGCCATATTGGAACCACCAATGAACTCGGTTCTGGAACAAGGAGGGACTGATTAAATGGAATGAGTGGAACAGAAGAGACTATGGTACTGGAATTGGACCTAGTAATTGAAGACCCAAATTGTACATTACCGAAGCCAAATTCATTGATCGTGAAATTCTCTTTTCGGTGAAACCAACCCACTTTTGCCGTTTGAACCCAAAATAATGTAATAACCAACCTGTTCCATAAATTGAGAAATAAATCTTTGGAAGCCAACAATGTGAGCCCCACAATGAATCAATTGGGTCCTTGAAACCCAAATTTTCAATTAAATAATTGTTGTTGGAATGCCCAAACCAAATCGGCAGATTTCGGCCCAATTATAAATTGAAACCCCTTCCAATTGTCTAAGGCTGAATCTATTGATGCAAAGACTCCATTGAATTATAAGCCCAAGCAAACCCATGCTGTAATGTCTTCTTTTGGATTGAAAGAATTGTGCTTCTCTTGGAAGCTCTAATTTGGCTCAAAGATCCCAACTCATATAGTAATCATCTTAAACTAAGTGGCTAGATTAAATTAATTAGCTTTGACCCATTGTTTAGTTGAAGTTATAGTTAGCAACGAAACAGAATTATTTTGAAATTTACATCAATTATATTTTAGGTCAATTATTAAATGATTTCGAATATTTATTTGACTACATTTCAAATTATAGATCAGGATTATAGAGATAAATTAAAGGCTAGGATTCAACATAGAAATTTTGAATCAACCTAGTGGTTAGTATTATTTTAATTTTAGTGCCAGTCATGACCTAATTTTGGGTCGTGACAGTATTAGCTGTTAACGGGAAGGCAACATACTTGTTACCAAACTTGAGACAAATATCCCAAACAAAGTGAGGATTTGAGAAGCTCCAATCCCTGTACAACTGCACTTTACTAGCATAGGTTGAATGTAAAGCAGCTTGACTTTCTTAATTCATTTAAGAGTTGGATTCAAATTAGGTAACTAAAACCATGAGCCTTAAGAGATACAAGGGAAAGAAACAACAGAAATGAGACTTGTAGACCCTATTTATATTCCTATTCAATGAATACTGGATTGGCAGGATATCCTCTAATCATAAAACTAAGCAATAATGAAGAGAGTGATAATAATAAATTAAATCAAACATAAATAAAGATGGCAAATGTAGCTTTCCTTTGAACTAGAAGGCCTCTTGATTATTATGCAGCTCATAGTGTTAGTTTAGGCTTCAATGATGTATATCATTTGTTCAGCCATTCAATAGATGTGGAGTCATGCATAATAAACCTGGCTAATTACTAAAACTTTTGTTTTTGAGGCTCCCATGGCATGTTACATATGCTCACCTATTCAGCAGATAATAGATTCATGCACAATACACTTGATTCATGTAGATTGTGGGCTGGACAATTTGAAGGAATTCAAGCAGAATTCCGAAAAGAAGAGTTGAATTTGGGGAAGGAAAATATAGAATGAGGAAGGAAGAGAAAGAGAGAGACCGAGAGAGAGAAAGATAGATGAGAGATGAGAGTAACTTTTAATATTCCAAAGATACCTTCTATAATTACACCAGCCTTTTTATAGACTCTCTTCTATTTGTCCTGCAACTCCCTAACAATTTACGACAACAAACCCCTTGTTAGTTATAGTAGTTATAGCCCAATTGTCCCTTACACCTCCAGGTTTGTAACAATTCCCCTTCCCTTAAGAAAATTCTTGTCCTTGAGAATTTAAAATAGTTGTGCCTTCTTCTTCACCCAATTCCAGTTGGTTCTTCGTTTTCATCCTCTCTTCCTTCCATGTTAAGCAGATGTTTTCAGCATTGGTGGCCAGGGCTGAATTTATCACCACACTTATAACTGTTGGATGAGATTGAAATTCCAAGTGGAAGCCTATCAACTCTCAGGCATAGATTGAAATCAGATTATCCTAAATTTGTTTAATTACTTTTCAAGCTGTAGATATTGTTGTAAATTTGTTTTTTTCTACTTTATCTCTTAAAATTTAGGATATAGTTCATCATAGTTCTTAGGGGATAGATTATCTAAATCTTCTCCTACTTTATAGGAGAAAGACTAGGATGTAACTTGTATATATTTTCAAGCTCTCTTAATATTAATGTAGTCAAGCATTCACAGTTTTCTAAGGCTTGTTTCATGGTATCAGAGCTTGCTTTATGATCATAACAAGTCTCTGCCTATTTTTCAATCTTTGTTTGTTTCAACCTTGGCCGACCCACAACCTAACACTACCCTAACAGAAGCTTCCACTACTAGCTCTCCGAGCACTCTTCCTCCTTTTCCTTGTCAGCAAAATTTTCTTGTCATCCCGATTGATAATCACCCTTTGCAAATCACTCTGTATAAGCTAAGTGTGAGTAATTTTAGGAAGTGGTTTCAATATGTGATGTTGGTGATTAAAGGGAAGGGTAAGATATTTGACAGGATCTACTCCTACTCCACCAACAGATGCAGCCACCTATGGCGTATGGGAGGCGAAGAACTCGACAATCATGGCATGGTTGATAAACTCGATGGAGCCTAGAATTAACATGACTTATTTCTTCTACATAACCACAAAAGAGATCTGAGATTCAGTTCAGGAGATGTACTCCGACCTAGAAAACTCATCCCAATGCTTTCAAATCAGGTCAGCCATAAGGTCTACCAAACAAGTTAATCTAAGTGTTATTGAATATTTCAATATTTTGGTAGAATTGAAATGGACCTATTTCGCTCTATTATCTAGGAATCTCCTGCGGATAGCCAAAAGTATAGTAAGATGGTAGAAAAGGATAGGATTTTTTATTTTCTATATGGGCTTAACACTGATTTGGATGAGGCTAAGGGAAGGATTTTGGGTTTAAAACCCTTATGTCGCACAAGCAGTTTACCAAGGGTTATTTTTAAAATTTTTGCTAATTAAGACATTTATATTATAAGGTGTATCTCGGCTGCCACCTTAGGCGCTAGGTGGACCAGCAAGTTGGTTAAAATTAGGTTGTTACACGGTTAAGAAGAGGGCCCCAGCTGTCAGGGGAATAATTTCTCCAACGTCCTTATAAAGGACCCTGCTATGCGATGTAAGGGTATGCTGAAAATCAAGAAGATTCTCTTCCAGCTATTCTCTCCTCCTTCCTCCCTCTGACACTTTCGTCTATCTCTCTCTGTCTCTCTTTCTTTCTCTAATTCTTGTTGTTTCCTTCTTCCGACGACTCCGCATCAAGTGGAGTTCTAAAATTCTTCTTCCGCAATTCCCTTGGAATTGTGGTAAAAGCTGTCACAGTCGCAACAGGGTTGTGACACATTGGTATTAGAGCTAGGTTCTGGCCCGGTGGGTGGAAGGGATAACTTATGGCTGAAGGGATGTGTATCAAGAACTTCGAAGCCCAGTTGCAGCAAACTGGGGTAGTGATAGCAGAATGCCAAAATAAGATACAGCAGTTGGAGCTGGGTATGACTCGAAATCAAGAGGCGATCCTTGCGCTAGATCGCCGTGTGGAGAACGCCATGGGGGGAATGGAAAGGAGGTTGGAAGAGTCCACTACGCGGGTACGGGAGGAATTGGGTGCACAAATGCAACAATACATGGCCATGTTGGGCTGACAACAATCGATGAGGCTAGCACCTGACTTTCCTTTGAGGGATGGGATGGACCCTAACCTTCAGAGGGATAGAGCTAGTTGGGAGCTAGAGATACATGAGGAAGAGATTAACCAAGGTGGCAGAGAAGAAGGAATACTGGGAAGGGGACCCGGGGGCCCGATGAACCATCAACCACAGGGGTTTCCTTTTCCTAAGATGGAAGTTCCAGTGTTCGAAGGCATTAACCCGTAGTGGTGGATAAGAAAATGCGAACGGCTGTTCGAATGACATAACATCCCCGAGCTGCAGAAGGTGCCACTGGCAGCAACCTACTTCAATGAGGAGGTTGATGCTTGGTATCAAGGAGTGATACAGCTAAGGAGAAACCAGACGTGGGGGGAATTCACAGAGGCTCTATGTGGAAGGTTTGAAGAAAGAAGCATGGCTGACATTGTGGAAGAGTTCAACAAGCTCAAACAGTTGGGAAGTGTGGAGATGTACTAGAAATTCTTTGAGGAGCTAAGGTCTTACATGATCCAATATAATCCCTACCTATCTAACCGAAGCCTATTTTGTATCAAGTTACTTGAGTGGCCTCAATGACGAATTAAGGCTAATGGTAAAGGTACTTAGACCAAACTGTAGCTCAAGCATCAGAAGATGCTCGGTTACAGGAATTGGTAGTAGAAGCTTTGTTAAAGAAACAAAGGCAGCAAACAAAGGGGATGGTGGCAGGGACCCAAAATGGAGTAGGGAGGTATTTTAACCGAGAAGTAGGCAAGGGTACCAGCGGGGTAAGAGGAATGTCACGGTAGACAAAGAGAGAATCATTGAATCAGTGTGATACAAGGATGGACAGAGGAAGCAAGAGAGAGGAAGAAGGATTAGAAGAGCGAATGAGGGAGAAGAGTATGAGAACAGAGAGTGTAGTGGAGAAAAAGTTCTTAATCATTCATATCCTCTCTCCATCAGTGGAGGAGTTAATATACTCGCTCGGAGGGGAGAATCTCGTCCATGCAAGCGGTTACAACCGATTACCTCAGATCCATTCCCTAACCAATTCCTTTGTCTTTTCCTCAGGCCTTACACGTGGCCTGACATCTAACCGAATACTAGCTGTAGTAGAAATATTCTAACGGAAATAAGGAATTACAACGAAACAAAAAATTAACTAAGCTAAAAGCAAAAATTTAAAAGTAGCCGCAGCAGGTCCGTGACAACTTTCCGCCCTTGAGATGTTTCTTGTCCTCAAGAAACGCTGAGGAGGCACGTAGCTCTTGGAAAACGTTGCAGTAAGCTTGGAAGATATTCCCAGGTGTTATTGTGAGTGTCCTCCTGCCCCCATTTCACCAAAACTTGAAGGAGGGGTACCCCTTGGTTCTAAATCACTCTTTTATCCATGATAGCCTCGGGCTCCTTCTGATCATCCTTCTCCTTCTCCTTCTCCTTTGGTAGTGCTGGCAAAGCTGAATTGACTTGTTCGATTCCGGTGGATTTCTTGAGGAGAGATACATGAAAAACTGGGTGTATGTGGGTACCTTCTGGTAGCTGGAGTTTATAGGCCACTTTGCTTATCTTTTCTGTGATGGTGAACAGGCCAAAGTACTTAGGGCTTAATTTAGTGACAGACTGTTGGCTGATGGACTTCAAATGTTGGTACCTTAGCCGCAAGTATACTTGCTCGCCCACCTCAAACTCTCGGTCGCTTCTCTTCCGATCCGCGAATTGTTTCATCTTGTTCCTGGCAGAGGCCAACTCTTGTTTTAGTTGCTGCACCACTTCCCTCCTCTGTTGCAAGTAGTCATCCACTGATAATTTCGTAAAGGGCCCTCTTACAGCTGGCAACAACGGCGGTTTAAACCCATACAATGCTTCATAGGGAGACATCTTTAAGGCTGAGTGATAGGTGGAATTATACCACCATTGGGCTAGGGGAAGCCACTTGTGCCAGTGTTTTGGCTGCATGATACACATGCATCTCAAGTAGGTTTCTAGTACTTGATTCACTCATTCCGTCTGCCCATCCGTTTGTGGATGGTAGGCTGTTGACATGTTGAGCCGGATTCCCATGGACCTCATGAGCTCTTGCCAAAATCGGCTAGTAAAAACCTTGTCACGATCTGAGACAATGGTTCCTGGTACTCCATACTGGGAAACCACCCTGTCAATGAACAGCTGAGCCACTTCCTTGGCCGTGTAGGGGTGAGCTAACCCAATGAACTGAGTGAATTTGGTAAACCTGTCCACCACCACCATCACACTGTCTTTTCCTTCTGACTTAGGCACCCCTTCGACAAAGTCCATGGCCACGCTAGTCCAAGCTCTGTTTGGTATAGAATGGGACTGTTCCCATTGCTTCCTTGAGCTTTTGGAAAGCCTCCTCAGCCTCCTCTTCGCACTTGAAATTTCCCTTCTTCAATAGTTCTGTTAGTGGCCGACTCAACACCCTATAACCTTTTACAAACCTCCGGTAATACCCGGTTAGACCGAGGAATCCCCTTAATGCCTTAAGGGTTGTGGGTTTGGGCCAATTGAGCATAGCTTCGATCTTCCTTGGGTCTGTTTTCACCCCTTCACCAGAGATCAGATGACCCAAATATTCAACTTGGCTTTGGCCGAAAGAACACTTAGACCTTTTGATGAACAACTGATTGGATTGGAGGACCTCTAGGGTAGTTTTCAGGTGCTTTAAATGCTGGTCAAGAGAAGGACTATATACAAGAATATCATCAAAGAAGACTAGTATAAACTTCCTCAAATATGGTTCAAAAATTTGGTTCATAAGAGACTGAAAAGTGGCTGGGGCATTGGTGAGTCCAAAGGGCATCACCAAGAACTCAAAGTGCCCATGATGAGTTCTAAAAGCAGTCTTATGGGTGTCTTCAGGCTTCATCTTGATCTGGTGGTAACCGGATTGAAGATCCAGCTTGGAGAATATGGTTGCATTGTGTAGCTCATCTAGGAGATCTTCTATTAGGGGTATTGGGAACTTGTCCTTTATGGCGATGGTGTTTAATTAGCGATAATCCACACAAAAGCGCCAGGTCCCATCTTTCTTTTTAACTAAGGGCACTTGTGAGGCGAATGGGCTATGGCTGGGCTTTATGAAGGACTAGTTCAACATTTCTCTGACCATTTTTTCGATTTCTGATTTTTGGGTTGGCGAATATCTATAGGCCTTGATGTTTATGGGTTCTGAATTTGGCTTGAGATGGATGGAATGGTCCAGGTTACGGGAAGGAGGTAGGGTGTTAGGCTTAGCAAATAGGTCCCCAAATTCAAGAAGCAATTCATCGATAAGGTGCTGAGAGTGCACCTGGTCAATCCTCCCTTGTGGGCTGCAGGTCACCACGTTCAGTTCCCCTATTGTTAGCTTTTCCCATCCTTCGCCCGCAGCTACCACTGAGAATAATTGGGCCAGCTTGCTCCAATTATTTTTGAATGCCTTATGCAGCCTCTTCCCTATTATCAGCTTGCATGTCCCAGTCTCCCTTCCTCCTTTTAATGTCATCCTCTTTCCTCCCTTATCAAAGGAGACTTCCATCCTATTGAAGTCGAAACTTATGGGGCTCACCCCTTTCATCCAATCCACCCCAAGCACCATGTCACAGCCCCCCAGTTGCAACAACCTAAGATTAGCTTCAAATCCCTCTCCTTGCATCTCCCACTTAAACCCATAGCAAGCTGAACTGCTCAGCATCTTACCCCCATCCGCTACTGTCACACTAAGGGGCTGAGTATTAGAGAGCTGGCACTTCAGCTTTCTAGCGATTTCTCCATCCAAGAAGCTATGGGTGCTTCCGCTATCTATTAAGACCAGCAAGCCCTTGTCCTTCACTCTCTCTTCCACCTTGATTATCTTGTTGTCGGTTACTCCCTTTAGGGCATGGAGTGATATCTCCCCATTACTCTCATTCCCAGATCCCTCCTCCTCTTCACTTCTATCTCCTTCCTCTTCTTCTAGTGTTTCTGAATTTCCCTCCAATAGGAGAAGTTGGCGTTTACATTGATGCCCTGGAAAATACTTGTCTTCACACCTGAAGCACAGTCCGGGCTGTCGCCGCTAGTCATTGTGCCTCGCACTTGGTTGGGGCATCGTTGGGGGCCTCATTGCAGTATTGCCCCCAGTCCACTCGCGGCAAACTCCTCTCTCGCCTTGGTGGAAGGACCCTGTCGTCATAGCTTTAGTTTGTTGCCTCTGTTTCTTCATTAATGCCTCCACTACCATCTCTTGCAATTGGGCACTCTCTACTGCTTGTTCCATCGTCTGAGGTCGGATCATTTTAACCATTGGTCTTAAATCATCACTGAGGCCGCTCAAGAAACTCGACGCAAAATATGCTTCGGACAGGTGCGGATCCTGACTAATCATTAGAGATTGCAGCTCCTCAAACCTTTTCAAGTAGGTTTTCAGCTCACCCACTTGCCTGAGTTTGTTAAACTCTTCAATAACGTCGGTCATACTACATTCCCCAAATCTCTCACACAACTTCTCGGTGAACTCTCCCCACATAGCCTGACCCCTCACACTAACCCAACCTTGGTACCATGCATCCACCACGCCATCAAAGTAGGCAGTTGCTAAGGAAACTCTCCATCCCACTGGTATGTCCTACCAATTAAATATTCTTTTGCACTTCCACACCCACCAACGGGGGTTGTCACCCTCGAAAACAAGTATCTCCATTTGGGGCATGGGAAAACCTGCTTGTTGGCGATGCCCCTGCTCGTCACGTCCCCTATCTAGCATTATTCCTTCCCCCATGTCCTGATCATTCTCCATATCAGGAGTTTCAGGCCTATTTCGTCCCCTCTCATGACGTAAGAGAGGTTCCGTTCTATCTCGAGGAGGAAAGTCGGGGGCCAAATTGACTGGGTTTTGTCGTGTAAACATCAGCATGAATTGCTGGAGTTGGTTACCCAGTTCTTCCCTCATCTGTGCCATCTCTTCACGCAGGTGAACCAGTGTTCCGTCCAGCTTTTGATCGATCGTCATGATCGCCTCGTGGTTGTGAGTATTCCCCAGTTCGAGCTGGTCTACTCGTCTTTGGACCTCAGTCATGGACGAGCTAACCTGTTGTAGTTGGGTCTCCATATTTTTCATGTGAGTTCCTTTCGCCATGAGTTAGCGATAGACCTGGCCCGGAATCGAGCTCTGATAGCAATTTGTCACGGTAGACAAAGAGAGAATCCTTGAATCAGTGTGATACAAGGATGGACAGAGGAAGCAAGAGAGAGGAAGAAGGATTAGAAGAGCGAATGAGGGAGAAGAGTATGAGAACAGAGAGAGTAGTGGAGAAAAAGTTCTTAGTCATTCATATCCTCTCTCCATCAGTGGAGGAGTTAATATACTCGCTCGGAGGGGAGAATCTCATCCATGCAAGCGGTTACAACCGATTACCTCAGATCCATTCCCTAACCAATTCCTTTGTCTTTTCCTCGGGCCTTACACGTGGCCTGACATCTAACCGAATGCTAGTTGTAGCAGAAATTTCTAACGGAAATAAGGAATTACAACGAAATAAAAAATTAACTAAGCTAAAAGCAAAAATTTAAAAGTAACCGCAGCAGGTCCGTGACAAGGAATTACGGGTCAAAACGCAGCACCCTCGGGAGATCAATTGAGGGAGCAAAGAAGGTTGGCAGGACTATGCTTGTGGTGTGGAGACAAGTACCACCCTGGGTAGCCCTACAAGAGGCAGATTCTGTTGCTAGAAGGGAGTGAAGGTAGTCACCAGGAGGTGGAGGAAGAAGTAGATGGGGGCGACTGGGGCATGGAAGACAATGGAGAAATATCCATTCATGCCCTGAAAGGAGTGGCCACTAATAAAATCATTAAGGTAGGAGGGCAGGCTAAGGGCAGTAACCTGATGATTCTAATTGATAGTGGGAGTACCCATAGTTTTATTGATGAGAACACTGCAAGAAGGCTAAATTGCCAGTTGATGGGGACACATCCCTTGAGCGTAACAGTGGCCAATGGCTAGAAGGTGTTGAGCACTTCGGCCTGCAATGGGTTTTCGTGGGAGATGCAAGGGGAGAAATTTGTGACCGATTTAAGGCTGCTACAGTTGGGAGGCTGTGATATGCTTGGGGGTGGATTGGATGAAGGGAGTGAGCCTTATTAGTTTTGATTTTAACCGTATGGAAGTATCTTTTGAGAAGGAGGGTAAAAGAATGACCATCACGGGCGGAAAAGAAGCTGGGATGTGTAAGCTGATGTTTGGGAAAGGTCTGAGGGGAGTCATGAAGGGGAAGTGGGGTCAATGGGCCCAGCTCTTTTCAATGGTGGCCACGGAAGACACTTGAGGAACAAGAAGAGCTAGGGTAGTCTTACCTGACAGTCAGCAACCGGGATGAGCCTCCTGACCAGGTAACACATTTGGTTTTACTTGATGATTTATTGGTGAAATATGAGGACCTCTTTGCATAACCAAGATCCCTACCCCCTAACCGACTATTTAACCATTCGATTAACCTTAAACCAAATACAGAACCAATTAATATTAGAGCCTACCGATACCCACCTATCCAAAAGAATGAGATTGAGAGGATGGTTAGGGACATGCTCCAACAATCCATTATCAAACCAAGTCAAAGCCCTTTGGCTTCCCCTGTTTTGTTAGTGAAAAAAAAGGATGGAACGTAGCAGTTTTGTGTAGACTACCGCCACTTAAATTCCATCACAATCAAGGACAAATTTCCCATACCTTTGGTAGAAGATCTTTTAGATGAACTCCACAATGCCCTAGTTGAGTGATTAGATTCTTCAACACCAAATGCCATAGCAACATCAGCCCATGTCAAATTATGATCTTCATGTACCAGCTCATCATCTGACTCTCCAAATTTATCAATTGCCCCAAGCAACCACTCATTACTTTCATCAACTTCATCTAAAGAAATTGGATCAATTGATTTACGCAAACTGAAATGACGTCTTAAAGCTCTATTATACTTGACCAATACCAAATCATTGAGACGTTGTTGCTCCAATCGATTTATCCTTTTGTTATGAAGCTGTCATAATTAAATTAGAATCAGTAAATTAAAGAAATAGGAAATCATACACCTTTAGTGGTGAATATTAAGAATAAGATAAAACACTCTTGCATGCTCAAAGACACTCTAATTCCTTTCACAACCTGAAGAGCTACAAGTGAGACTACATATCTTGACGGCAAACTTTTACAAATTAGGGGTTGCAGTACCAAATTGAGACCACCATTCAACTAGGAAAAAATATACCATAATCAATAATTGAAAATTACTAGTTGTAGACTAATAATTAGACTTATTTAGATTATTAATTAAAAAACTATATTACTTGGTGCCAATTGATTCCTTCCTCTTATGCATATTTGTTTTCCAAATATCCCTTCAGCATTTTTATGCAAGCTTAGCTCTTTAGAAATTTTGTCTTGCACCTCTGCAGTGGGAACCAACCTCTCTATGGTTTGATACAACCCATCAATAATCTCTTGATCTTCTCCAATGCTTGCATTTGAATAAAAAAGTTTTGGATTCAAGTAATATCCGGTTGCATGTAGAGGACGATGCAATTGAATATTCCACCTCCTATCAATGATTTCAAATATTGGCTTGTATTTCCTTTCATCATCAAAAGATTTTGCAATAGCTTCTTTTTCCACCTTGATGATCTTGTTGGTGGTTACACCCCTGAGAGCATGTAAGGAGATCTCCACCTTCTTTTCTCCTCCTTCCTCCTCTTGACTGCCTTCCTCTTCTTCCTCCTCGCCTTCTTCCTCCATGCCCTCCAATAACAGTAACTGTCGTTTACATTGGTGGCCAATCGTATACTTATCCCCACATCGGAAGCAAAATTCGGCCAACCTCCTTTGTTCTCTCAAATTCCCTGCAAATGATTGGGAAGGCCCCGGGAGAGCCTATCCCTTGCTGCTCTGTCCCCAAGTTCCTCCCTCCTTAGTACCTCCCTGATTGTTTTGTTGTTGGGGCACCATCTGCCATCTCCTAATCCAGTGTTGTTAAAGGTGCGCCTAGGCGCAAGGCCCCTCAAGACGCAGCCTCCCCTATTGCAAAATCTTTTGATGATGAAAGGAAATACAAGCCAATATTTGAAATCATTGATGGGAGGTGGAATATTCAATTGCATTGTTCTCTACATGCAACCAGATATTACTTGAATCCAAAACTTTTTTATTCAAATGCAAGCATTGGAGAAGATCAAGAGATTATTGATGGGTTGTATCAAACCATAGAGAGGTTGGTTCCCACTGCAGAGGTGCAAGACAAAATTTCTAAAGAGCTAAGCTTGTATAAAAATGCTAAAGAGATATTTGGAAAACAAATATGCATAAGAGGAAGGAATCAATTGGCACCAGGTAATATGGTTTTTTAATTAATAATCTAAGTAAGTCTAATCGTTAGTCTACAACTAGCAATTTTCAATTACTGATTATGGTATATTTTTTTCTAGTTGAATGGTGGTCTCAATTTGGTACTGTAACCCCTAATTTGTAAAAGTTTGCCATCAAGGTATGTAACCTCACTTGTAGCTCTTCAGGTTGTGAAAGGAATTGGAGTGTCTTTGAGCATGTAAGAGTGTTTTATCTTATTCTTAATATTCATCACTAAAAGTGTATCATTTCTTATTTTTTTAACTTACTGATTTTAATTTAATTATGTAGCTTCATAACAAAAAGAGAAATCGATTGGTGCAATAATGTCTCAATGATTTGGTATTTGTCAAGTATAATAGAGCTTTTAGGCGTCGTTTCAGTTTGCGTAAATCAATTGATCCAATTTCTTTAGATGAAGTTGATGAAAGTAATGAGTGGTTGCTTGGGGCAATTGATAAATTTGGAGAGTCAGATGATGAGCTGGTACATGAAGATCATGATTTGACATGGGCTGATGTTGCTATGGCATCTGGTGTTGAAGAAGCTAATCACTCAACTAGATCAAAAGCGACTTCAACTTCAAATTTGACAAGGGGGACAAGGGCATTAACTTGAAATGCTCCAATGGATCTTGACGAGGAAGAAGAAGATGGAGAGGGAGATGATATAGAAGAAGATATTGGAGATGATGGTTTTGATGATGAAAATATGGATATATTTGATCTTGATGATGAAGATGATTTTTAGTTATTATGTATATCTAGTTAATCCTAAATTCCTAATTAAAATTTAGCCATTTAGGACCTATTAATGGTTTAAGGTTAATCATTTAACTTTTCCTTTTAAGTTGACTGTTGACTTAAAGTCTTAAAACTAACATTTTTTGGTGGGTTTTGCTTAAGTTTAATGACATTTTTAACACAATTTATTGTCTTTTAATTATATATGTCAAATACTAATTTTGTTTTTTATTTGTGGTGTTTAAATGTTGATTCCTTTTTCTGATTTGTTCAAATATGGTGGGATTTAAGTTGTTGAAATTTACAGGTATGTCATGAAGTATGTTTATGTTGTGATTTATTTAATATATGTTGAATTCTTGAATTTTTTGTTAACATAAATGTTGATATGTGATTAGGATCTATTTTATGACTTATTATTCAATTAAGAAGTATATTTTTCTTTCTTCTTAGTTAGCATGCGCCTTGCACCTGCCAGGCGCGCGCCTCGCCTTGCGTCTCAGGCTCCAAGACCCTTTGCGTCTTGGGCCTTTAACAACACTGGGGACACCAGAAAGTGCCCCAAAAGTCGATTTACAGGCGGCCCTAGGCGGTCCGCCTCCAGTTTCCGACCGACCTTCAAACAACCACCAAATGCACTCTTTTGCTTCCCAAATTCTCCAGAACTGATCTACCACCTCCAAGGATCAAAAGCCCTTTACCAAATCTCTCAAAATCACACCAAAATGCGGCTGATTTGCTGGCTAAATTTCGGCCAAACCCTCGCCCCTTTTATAGCAAAATCCGGCCACTTCTTGGCCAATCATCGGCCAGAACTTGGCCCCTACGAAACCCCACGCCGTATAGTACCTCCCCCAGGTCTCCCTTGGCCTTCCCATCGCCGAAAACGACAGCCATGTGCAGAGGAAAGCTGTAATACTCGAAGTTTTTTTTAGGCATTGTTGTTCTAAAAGTAAAACGTTTTATTGGAAATCGAAGGATACGGTTGGTACATGTGAAGTTCCTGGGTAATCGCCAAGGAGCAAATGGAGGATTTTCTGAAAAATCATGGAAACTACCGCAAGGGGGCATCATCTTAAGGTATTTTGGAGAAGTTTAAGGAGTTCTAGGGCTCAAGTGATATAAGTGCAAAGAAGTTTTGGGCAAAGGAGTTATTTGTAGGAAGTTAAAATATCTTGTAACTAATTGGTTAAGGAAGCCAAATAAGTTAACTTATAGTTAGGAAACATAATCATGAGCAATTATGAAGAACCTTGAAAAACCTAATTAACATGTGGTGGCACATGTTTCAATGGACACATGTCGCAAGGGGGAGAAATGGCACAAATCACTAGGGACACGTGGCACGATCCTACGAAAGCAATGATTATAACCTTATCCAAGTGACACATGGCAAGCGACACATGGCACACTTGTATTGGCCATATATTCCTATAAATACCAAGCCCTTAGAAGGGAGAATCTCACCATTAATCAAGAGCAAAAAGAAAGTGAGTTTGAGAGGAAAAGTTTTGCCCAAAAATAGAGTGGAAGAAACGCTTCGCCAGAAAATTTGACCGCCACCGTAAAAGGAGTGAAACAGCATCAAAACAACAAGATAATTCTAATTTCTTTCCGTAGTTTAATAGATAATTGAATAAGGGTCGCGTGGGTTCAAACAGAGGTCAAATCAGAGTCTGGACAAGGGAGAACGGGCCGAAAAACCACAAGACGTCAAAACGAGAGGGCCGATGCATGCAGCTCACGCGCCACCTGCCTGCTGTGAGTGCAGCGCGTGGGGGTCCTTCCCCCAGCACGTGAGGGCGCGTGAGGGGCCCCCTTGCCCCCAAATTTTGTGTACTTGGTCCTTAAATTTATCCCTAGGACCTCATGTAAAAATATTTTAGGTTTGAATTTTAAAAGTATGTTATTTTTGTAGAAAAGTATTCTCGAATTCTGTGAACAGTACCTTAACGCTTTCGAACCAACAAGGTGAGTGCTTCTTGCATACATACCGAACATTTTGTCTTCACACGGGTAAGGGTGATTACTTGCATAAGTATGACTTTCCTTTAAACCAAGCATTTTCCTTTATCTTGTCATGCATCATCATGGAGTGTGTGGCTAGCTAAAGTCAGGATCTCATGTTAGATTGGTGAAAAGTCATGGAGATGTGAGAACATGATTGATCAGCGGGGGTGATTGCAACACCTCGGCGTCACTACCACACAGGGGGTTTCATGTCATTTTGCACAATTCATTTACATGCATGCTATCTCTTCTTGTTGCACTCACTTAGATATAACTATCTAACTTGGGTGTCTCATACCCCTGGAACATTCAAAGTTCTAGATGGGTTAGTCGTGACAGGTGCCCCAGAATCAAGTCAGAGGAAAGGAAAGGAAGTGATTCTCGGACAGCTAGCTATTCTACGTTTTAATTGAAAAAGTATTGTACTGTGGCTGTAGTGTGAGTTTTAATTGTTGTAAAAATGGAGCCTAAATGATCCCTAGATTCTCAAGTTGTATTATGGCTTTTCAGGTGGTTTTTGTGTTAAAATCATATAGTGGAAGCCTTAAATATCTAGCTTAAAGCTTTCAGGTTCGATCATTTGCTTCCGTTGGCAAAGGCTTTCTTAAACGCTCTTTGATTATCACGTGGTTGCTAGCATCAACATGCATCTTTGTATGTGTACCTTAGAGAAAAGAAAAGTGGGGCGTTACAAAGGCGGCGGTCGAATTTTGGTTGTTGTGTTCACATTTAAAGTTTGGTTTATTACACTTAGGCCCCTGATTTCTTCCAATCTCGATTTTGCCCTTTTCAAAGCACCCCTGATCTTTCCAATACCACCATTAAGGCCCATAAGTTTTGTACTTTACCATTTTAACCTTCATCGGGCAAATTTAGAAAATTGCACTAAATCTTTTCGTTTTAACCCTAAATCTTTTCGTTTTAACCCGACATCGCTAGAGGGTTGTTTAATATGTAAAATATAAGTCCTCAAGATGCTCTGTTGACTTTTCGGATGTTTCTTGCGTCGATTCGGTTTTTTCAGCCCGGTCGATAGTTGTACCGAAAACTGTTCCCGATCCAATTTCTTTTATCACCTAAAATCATAACTCGTATTACTCGTCAATTCCGTTATATTTTCCTTAATCATCTAGGGTTTGAGGTACTCCCTTTGGTCAATTCAGTCTCTTCAGATTGCGATAATGTACCCTAAAGCCTCATTCTTTCGATAATTTCGTTTGTACTCTTCATTAAATATCATTTATACCCTTAAGGATTTCTCGGGGTATTACACCTAAGCCATATTATTTCTAGTACAAGAGTGAGTACTGATCCATGAAAGGTTGCAACAATGACTGCTTGGCCGCGACTTGCCAGTGTGAAGGCCTTGAGGGGATTCTTGGGGCTTATAGGGTACTATAGGCCTTGAGGGGATTCTTGGGCCTTGAAGGGATTCTTAGGCCAGTGTGAAGGCCTCATTAGCAAGCCTCTGACGGAATTGGTAAAGAAAGATGGGTTTCATTGGAATGATAAAGTAGAAGAAGCCTTTGGAAAATTGAAAGTGGCTATGAGTGAGGTGCCCACACTAGGTCTGCCAACCTTTTGTACTAGAGATGGATGCCAGTGATTTTGGAGTGGGAGTAGTGTTGGCGCAAGGAGGTAGACCGGTAGCCTTCATCAGCTAGGCCCTAGCCCCCAAACATTTGGGTCTAAGCATTCATGACAAGAAACTCTTGGCTGTCCTAATAGTAGTAGAAAAATGGAGGCACTACCTTGAAGGGGGCAGATTTATAATAAAAATAGATCATGAGAGCCTTAAATTCTTGTTGCAACAGAAACTCCATACACACCTCTAGAGAAAAGGGATGTCGAAGTTAATGAGGGTAGATTACATAATTCAATACCAGAAGGAGTATGAAAATAAGGCTGCGGATGCATTGTCAAGATGTTTGGAGGAAGGGGGAGCAGCGGCTATCACTGCCTTAACACTTGACTGGTTCTTGGAAGTGACCTGCAGCTATAACCAAGGTGAGTGGATAAAGACGCTGATGGAGTAGCTCACCATTGACCCTAATAGCAGATCGGGTTTCACTCTTAAAAATGGAATGATAAGGCACAAAGAAAGACTGGTAATTGGGGAGGATGAACCCTTAAGGAGGAGATTGTTGAAGGCTCTACATGACTCCCCTGTGGGGGGGGGGGGCATTCAAGGGAGCTAAATATCTACAACCGGGTGAAGCAATTGTTTTATTGGCAGGGGCTAAAGAAGGCAGTAAAAGAATATGTCAAGGCATGTGACATTTGCAACAGATGCAAACATGAAAACATACACCCCCCGAGGCTGTTGCAACCCCTGCCAATACCAGACCAAGCATGGACCAACATCAGCATGGATTTTGTAGAAGGGTTGCCAAAGTCAGAAGGGAAAGATTGTGTGTTAGTGGTGGTTGACAGGTTTATAAAATATGCCCACTTCTTAAGTTTAACACACCCATTTACTGCACAGGAAATGGTCAGAGTGTTTCTCGATTAGGTGGGTAAGCTACACGGTTTGCCCCAGGTGATTGTCTCATACCGGGATAAGGTCTTCACCAGCTTGCTATGGAAGGAGCTCATGAAGTCTCTGGGAACCCATCTGAATATGTCCTCCTCTTATCACCCTGAGACGACGGGCAAACCGAATGAGTGAACCAGTGCTTAGAAACCTATCTCAGGTGCGTATGTTTAATGTATCCAACCGGGCGGCATAAATGGCTTTCTCTAGCACAATGGTGATACAACCAGTTATCATTCCTCCCTAAAAAGGACCCCATTCGAATCACTCTTCGGGTACCAACCACCTATTCTACCATTTGGGGGGGGGGCATAATCTGATGGCCACAGTGGATGATTACCTTGCCCAAAGACAACAAATGTTGCAAACTCTCAAGGAGGAGTTGGCTAGTGCACAAAATTGGATGAAACAATTTGCAGATATTAAACAGGAGTGAGAGGGATTTCAGTGTGCGGGACAGGGTGTATTTGAAGCAGTGTTCTAAAACGCGTTAGGTGCTAGTTGGGCACCAGACTGGGGCCTAGCGCCTAGGTCGCCTTGGGGGGGGGGCATAATCTAATGGCCACAGTGGATGATTACCTTGTCCAAAGACAACAAATGTTGCAAACTCTCTAGGAGGAGTTGGCTAGTGCACAAAACTGGATGAAACAATTTGCAGATATTAAACAGGAGTGAGAGGGATTTCGGTGTGCGAGACAGGGTGTATTTGAAGCAGTGTTCTAAAACGCGCTAGGCGCTAGGCTGGGCGCCCCAGGTCGCCTAGGCAGTACATAAAAAAATTATTTAAATAAAATTTATATTATTCCAAATACACATACATACATATATTATATATATGTATAAAGTTATAAACACATATATGATATACCTATATATTAAGGGGGCGTGTGTTAATCAAGATATGGGGTGGAAAAACCAAGATATGGGATGCATCCCGGACTTTTATCATTTCCAACATGTTTGTTAAGCTTATATGAAAATTCTTGGAAAAATCATAAATGACTTCTTATCTTGATCTTTCAAGATATGCTTATCTCTCTCCTCCCTCAAGATAAACATATCTTGGTCTTTATAGATAAGAAAAAAAAAAACATTTGTGTCCTCTAGTGCATTTTAGAAAATTTAATAAACAGCTTGATAAAAATTTTGGAATGCTTTCCAACCTTATTTTGATCATTCCATATCTTGATCCGGAATGCATTCCAACTTTATCTTGATGCCTCTTATTTTGCTCATTTTAACAAATGCCCCCAAATAGAATTATTATATTATATATATATAATATTATGCATATATAAAGCAAAGGGGATTAGGCCACAAGAGGCGATGGCAACGTCACAATAGAGAGAGAGAGAGAGAGAGAGAGAGAGCGAGCAAATCTTTTACAAGCGGCGATGGCAACGTTGATGGCGACTGCAACTAGAGGGAGCAAGCGGTGACGGTGGTGGCGGCGAGTTCACTGTCCACAAGAGGCGTTGACAACGTGCGACGAAAAAGGTTGAGACACAAAGAGAAAGTGACGAGAGACAGTTGGCGGCACTCTTTGGTTACAAACCCACTCATCTCGGCAATTATGCATTACTCCAATGTGGAAAGGGATGTGGATCGATACTTGAGGTAGAGACAAGATGCCCTTCAGTTGATAAAATAAGAATTAACGGTAGCACAAAATCGAATGAAGCAAATCGTAGACAAAAGGAGAACTGAAAGGAATTTTGAAGGAGGAGATTCTGTTTACTTGAAGGTAAGAAGATTTCAGTAGCAGTTGTTCACCGGTAAGCCTCTCTCTAAGCTAGGACCTAAGTACTTCGGCCCTTTTCAAATAATGGCTAAGGTAGGGAGCTTCGCGTATAGACTACAACTACTAAAAGGAGTAGGCATCCATCTAGTTTTCCATGTATCATTACTCAAGAAATCCATAGGGCCACATGAAGTGATAAGTGCTGAACCGCCAACCTTGGAGGAGGAGTACCAGGGAGAATCTAAACCTATGGCAATTATTGATAGGAGGGTCATCTACCAAGGGTCCTTACCCTTGATTCAAGTGCAGGTACAATAGAACAATCGGCCTCCAGATGACACAACTTGAGAGTACCTCCCTGAGTTGCTCAAACGGTTCCCTCGGGTAGCTGAACTCTTGTGATTTCTTGAGGATAAGAAATATTTTAAGGACGGGGGAATTGTCACATAACTAACATATCATAGGGGTAGAAAGGTCCATCCTTATTTTGTAATGCCTTGGGTCAGCCTCGGTAGGATAGGAAATGCGGAGTAGGAAATGTTGCTGAGTCACGGTTACCTTCTAGAAGGGCCCTCTAACAACATATATAGTCGGTTGTACTGGAGCCATGCTAGAGCCATGCTCCTCATGATTAATGAGAATCTTCTTGGCTTTTCTCTCTCCTTTCTATTATCTTTTCTCTCTCAATTCATTCTCTCTCTCTACTCTCTCTCCGAATAGCCAGAATTCCCTTGAATTTCGCCCTTAACCTTGTTAGACCAAGCAGTGCTGACACTCTGAGGTATTTTCAGCATGTGAGTAGGCTTCCTTAGCAGCCTCCCAAGTCTCTTGTGCGGAAATATAAAGCAGAAAATTCTCATTGATTTTGTTGGTCATTGAGTTGATGAACTGAGACATCACCATGTTATTTTTTGTCTTCCAAACTCTATACCCTGATTCCTCTTCTCTTGGTTTGGCTATGGCTCTAGTCATGTAGTCATCTTTGCCCTTGCTGCATATGAACATCAACACTGATTGTGACCATTGAAGATAATTTTGACCATTGAGTTTGTGTCTTGTAATGGTGATCATGCTATTGTTATCAATGGTTACAACATTGTTGCTTGGTACGAGAACAATCTGGATGGACTTACTTCCACTGCTGGCCATGGTAGATAATTCTGGGACTACCAAGTAGAAGAAAGGGGAAAAAGAAGTGGGTAAGTGGCTGGTCGCTATAACGATAGCCTGCTTAGGGTTTGATAACAGGAAGAAATAATTCCTACTCTGATACCATAATGAAATTGAATAAAGGAATAGAATAATTATTCATTCACAGCATAGGGAGAATATATACAACCGTATATTAGACTCCCATCATTGGTAGAACTCTATCTACTTTACAACATACCTTAGGCTTATTTAAAATACAAACTATCTAGCTCTAAATTTTAGGAATTCAACTAACAACTAGATAAGATAAATAGATTTATCTTATTCTAAGAATTTTTATCCTTATCCAACACTACACAGTTGCTTTTAATCCCATTATCCATATTTTAAAACCTGACTAATATCTCGCCTAACAGCTTCTGATCCTTCTTGATTTCCACAATAAGAAAGGTAGCTGTTAGGGTTGCTTCTCTCCAATAATGTTTGGGAACATTATGGTGGAATAGGAGCGCTCGAATAATAGCAAGTAGATGCCCAATTTTCCTCTCAGCCACTCCATTTTGTTGATGAGTGTAAGGGCAAGATGATTCATGGATAATACCCTTATGTTGGGAAAAAATAGATAGGGATTGGTTGAAGAAATTCTTAGCATTGTTCGATCTAACCCTTTTAAAACCTATCCCAAATTGATTTTTAATCGTATTGTAGAATGTAGGAAAAACACTACTAACTTCAGTTTTAGTTTTCAAAAGATATAGCCATGTTGCTCTAATGCGATCATCAACAAAAATGACGAACCACCTTGCCCCAAAAATATTAGGAACTGATGAGGGATCTCAAATATCATTGTGAATGTAAACGGAGAGCTAGTCCTTTTATTAGATGAAACAAAAGAAACTCTTTTATGTTTTGCAAACTCACACACAACACAATCGAAACTGTTGACATTTAGACTTCAATTCTGGAAACATCATTTTAAGAGTAAGAAAAGCAAGATGACCAAATCTGTAATGGTATGGCCACATTAGATCCTTGTTGGACTGAGTCAAACATGACACAAGAGGAATCTGCCCTTGTTTGTCCTGTTCACCCGGCCCCTCAAGGTAGAACAACCCAGCCCTAGTCTTAGCAAGCCTAATCCTTTTCCTTGTGCCCTGCTCCTATATCTCACAGTGAGTTGAATAAAAAATAATACTGCAATTAGTATTCAATATGAGCTTTTGAATGGAGATTATGTTAGTGAATAACTTAGGAACATGGAGCACTTTTTTGAGAGAGAGATGTTTATTAAGAAGAGCATCTCCTTGGCTCGCAACAGTGGTTAAAGAACCATCTGCTAGGGTGATTTTTCTGGAACTAGGACAAGGGCTATAGGTAACAAAGTGATGAGAGAAATGGGTCATATGATCTGTAACTCCAGAGTCTAAGATCCAAGAGGTAGAATGATTTTTTTTTTTTGAAGCATATGGACAATAGAATTAGAAGAGATACTTGTGAGAGCAAGAGAGCAGGCACCCCCTTTTGCAGTCCCTTTTTCGAGATATTCTAAGTTCTTTAACCTTTCCATCTCTGCCCGGTTAGGCTCTAGGGTGTCTCCTTGTTTAGATCCCTTCTAATTCGGTTGCAAATGGGTGCTAGCCATGTGCACTTGGCCTTGATTTTTTAGTGATCCACCTTTGGAAGCCTTTCCATGGAGCTTCCAACACTTTTCTATGGTGTGCCTCGGTTTCTTACAATAGGTACATCATAGAGCATATCTATATGTAGCCTTCTTTTCCTCTCTTCCCTTACCTTGACCATGAGTTTTCAAAGAAACCAAGGCTGATGCCTCCACTGAGGTAGTCTCCAACATGACACCCCTTCTTCCTTCTTTTGCACAAACAATAGAGATAACTTCATTTAAGGAAGGCAAATCCTCATTACCAAGGATTTGCACCCTTATTGCATCGAACTCCATGTTTAGGCTAGCTAGGAGATCATATATCTACTCTTTCTCTACAAACTTCTTGTGTGAGGCTCAGTGTTATTAAAGGCACAAAGTGCACTAAGGCGCATAAAGGTCTTGGAGCCTGAGGCATAAGGCGCAAGGTGAGGCGCTAGCCTGGTGGAGCTAGGTGTAAGTTAATAAAAAAAAATAAAATAAAAATATAGTTGAAAAAAAAGATATATTTTAACAACTTTTAATAATATTTTAACAAGCACGTTATAAAAAAAACCACTCTAAAGACCAAACATTTCTATATTTTCATCATTAGAAACATCATCTCTAATATCTTCTTCCACATCATCTACTCCTCTTGTTGGATGATTTCTATGGTTTAGAAGTGTGATGATAGTTTCATACATTTTTTTGGTAGGTAATATACTGGACTTGAATTTGCATTTTTCTTTGTTTTGGTGACTTAATGTTGCATTTTGTTATTGAATTCCTTGAATTTGTTCAATTCTCCCTATCCTTCTTCATCTAGTTCAAATTCAATTGGAGCATTTGAAGTAGTAGCATTTTTACTTATTTTCAAATTTGTAGTTGAATCAATAAATTTAAACTCTAAACAGTAAAAAATTAAATAAAGTAACAAACAGTGAAATAAAAAGCTTGAAAAATAGCTAAAAAGCCCAAGGCGCCTTGGGCTGAGGCGCGCCTTTTGGTCTGCGCCCGCCTGGAAGGCTTTCAGGCGCCCAGGGTGCGCCTTGGTGGGCCTTGTGCCTAGGCACGCCTTTAATAATACTGGTAAGGCTGCATCTTCGCTACACTTCATCTTTGAGCACTGGTAATGGTCCAGTTCTTGCCACAAAGTTTGCAGTAAATTTGCATACTCTGTGATAGATTTGGTGCCTTGTTTTGTGGTTGCCACCATGTTGTTTTTTCCCACTAGGCCCATCTTCACTATCTCCTTAACACCCCCCCCCCCGGGGTTAAAAATCACTAGGTTACTCCATAAGGAAAATTTTTGCTTTCTCATTAAGGCCTCTACCAACAGTTGTTGCAGCCTCGCCCTCTCTGTTGCCTCTTTAACTGTCTTTGGTCGTTGCATTTTCATTGCTGGCCTTAATTCATCACTTAGACCACTTATGAAGCTTGAAACGAAGTAGGCTTTGCTGGATCCCAGATGTAATGTGCACTTTACTAACTTGAGTTCTTCGAATCTTTCTTAGTAATGCTGCACTTTTCCGATTTGCTTCAGCTTGTAAAATTCTTCCATAACGTCCGCCAAGTTCTAGTCCCCAAATCTTGTACAGAAATCCTCCACAAATCGTGACTAGCTATTGCTTTCTTTTGACTCGTACCAGTCTTGGAACCAAGAGTTCACAATGTTGTTCAAGTAGAAGGCTACCAACTTTATCTTCTGCTCCTTTGGTGTATGGTAGAGGGTGAATAATTTTTCACACCTCCGAATCCACCAGTGCAGGTTTTGTCCTTCGAATATATGTCCAATTTGGGTATAGGAAACTTGGTTGTGTTTCCATATTGTACTTGTTGGTTTCACCATGTCAACTAAGTTATGGAATACAACTATATCAATTATCTTCATTCACCACCATCTCATGAAATTTCTCCATGTGAAGATGGTGTTCAAACTTCATTTCATCATTACTCCGTCAGGGGATATTATCCACTGCCGGTCCCAAGCCCGGATAAAGGAGGAGGGTTGCGTTAGGTAGCCGACAGCCAGCGTAAAACCTAGTCGGATCCAAATATGAATTCTAGACAAACTATCTGTTGGGATGTAACCCACATAGAAGTCTAGAATTCATGTAGCCAACCCCACATAGTGGGATAACGGCTGGATATGTTGTTGTTGTTGTTATTTGGGTATAGGAAACTGGGGAGGATATGATGGACCCACTGACCTCTGGCCGACCCGCCCATGATCGATCTCCTCCGTCCCCAGCGTCTCGCCCTCCAAGCTCGTGTACAACAGCCCCAACGACCTCCAGCTCACTTGCTGGTGTTCGCCGTCCTTTGTTCCTAGTGTTGTTGCCTCCATGCCTGCGGGTTTTGTGGTTTGGGTTGGTGCGACCCAACCATTCCGTCCTCCTTGCATGATTCTGGGTTCTTCTATCCCAATTGTTTCCGCCTCCAATTTAACCATTTCTGCGATCCCCGGCCCCGTACTTGACCCTGATAGAACTGGCTCTAAACGCTCTCTTGGGGGAATTTTGGCTGATAACTTCACTGGGTGCTAACCCATGAACATAAGCATGAAGCTTTAGATCTGATCCTTCATCTCTCGAAATTGATCGGAAACTTGATCTTGTACCACCTGAATTTGACCAGAAACCTCTTCTCGCATGCTCGCCACTACACGATCCAACTTGCGATCCATGGCCTGTTCCATCCTTCATTCTACCACCTCGTCAATGGCCGCCATCTTCCCTTGGACTTTCGCCACTTCCGCACTCACTTGCTGAATTTAAAGCTCCATCTGCTTCAACCTTGTGCCGACGGACTACTCACCGGTCTAAGTCTCGAGCTTTGATACCAAATTGTCAAGGTCTCAGCTTGACAAGGGACAAGTTCTCCTTGATGAGGAGAATTAGGGTTGATTTGAGAGAGCAAGAGAGAACGAGAGAGGTTGAGAAAATAGAGAGAAATTGAGAGAGATAGATCGGAGATTTTATCAAAATATGCATCGATGATTCTTATTGAGAGGGAAAGCCCCTGATATAGGCCCATCCTCATAGGTAATTCACTGTTACAACTATGCCTAACGCCATTGGCTCCTATTGTTATTTCTGTTACAATCTTCTAACTGTTCTAACTGTATCAGCTTCGCTAACAGCTTCTTGTTATGCTACCCCTTACTTGTTACAACTTACTCTATACATCTCTAACTACCATAAGGGTCCTGACAGTGTTGAAAGAAAAAAAAAATGAAAAGGAAAATAAGTCAGCATTGAACTAATGTGCCGGCAATTATTTAATTTAATGTTTCTGGAGTAAACACAATCCTCAATTAGTGTGAATTAATGTTCCCATTGGAATAAAATTTTCTGTTGTGATCTGAGCTTGCTTGTATATTCAGATATTTAGGTAGTTTTCCAGTTACTAGCCTCTAAGATCAACTTCTTTTCTGACTTATTATTGACAGGTGTAATCTTCTTTGCTTGGATCGTGTTTAAGGAGCAAGATGAGCACCAAGATTGATCATAGGTCTGCAGTTGAACCTCACCATACTCAGACCACTGTAACAGCTAAAGCATCTGCAACTCCAACAAGCAGTCCAAAGATATCCATGTTTGCTGCAAAATCAGGATTTGTTATACCTAAAAACAAATTGTCTGGTTCATTGATCCCCATCTACCGGGGTGGTAAAAAACCGGGAGGCAGTGATGAGGTGAATGATGAAAGTATTAAACAGGGGCAGAGGAAAACAAAATGGGGCCCTGACTTGACACAGGATACCGCTGTTAGAAAAGGAAGAGCTGTGGCTTATCAGGTAAGTGGGGGATTCTTTACAAGTTACTTTCACCTTCTTATTATTCTGGCAATATATTTTCTTAAAAAAACTTCACTCTTTTTTTCCCTAAATAATGACTGTTTAAAATCATTTACTTACCTTTTATTTTGGTACTGAGCTTGTAGGAAGTGTTATCTACTATAGTCTTAAGTTCTTAGAAATGAAAATTTTTTCAATTTTTATGTGAGTGCCAAACTGGCAGAAGAGTCCACGTGGATGTGTGGCATGGATTTTTCCATTTGAGTATCACTAAATTATATAGTAATGAATTTGATCAGATTCGGATAGATCAAATTACTAAAGAGCTAAGTTCGAGAATTCTGGAGAAGGAAGACAATGAAGACTTGCAATTGGCAGGCACAATAGAACATCATCGGAATAATAGCGAGGTAAAATCATTCTTGGGCCACCATATCTTTTTTTTGCAGTCTTTTGACTTTTAAAGCACTAATATGTTGAAATATGTGAATGTAGAATTCAGAATTTTTGGAACTTGAAAGGCGGGAAGCTATTGGTATGTATAGCCTAATTTTCCTGGATTGCCATCTTCTTGTAATATCAGATAGCCTGCTAAATGTTTTTCTTGATGATTCCCAGGTGAAATAATGAAGTTAAATCCAAGCTACAAGCCTCCTGCAGATTATAAACCCTTGTTGAAGGAGGCTAAAGTTCTTGTCCCAGTAAGTCATAATCCTAGTAACTCTTTCTTACTGACATTTGTGCTCAGTTAGTTTTTTTGGTGTTGTAACCAAGTTTTGTAAGAACAATGCCAGTTGTTTTACTTGTGAATGAAAAGAAGAATAAAATGAAAGAAAAAAAGCGTTATACCAAAACTGATGCAGCCCAGAGGAAAATTAGTAAAAGGTTGGATGTGTGGGAGGAGTCTGCCTCCTTGGACAGAAACCTGAAGAATTCAGATTACTGATCTGGGAAAATAGAAGTTAATATCAAAAGATAATAGACTGAAATATTCTTCAAAGCTGCTTCAAAATACAGAGGGAAACCCCTATTTATGGATGCCTTCAGGTTCTAGGACATATTGGACTCTTAACAAACTAAATAAATGACATTTGACTGACTTTTAGATTGCTCTTAATTACTCAAACCCTTAATTACGAAAATCAACTGTCCAGGACTCCTTAACTGACTTATTTTCCCCAGAACCCTCCATGGATTCAATTAAAGGCTAGGCTGGAAGACTAACTTGCTACAAACATCTAGATTCCTTAGTTAAAAAAAATACTAATTATTATTCTCCATCATTCTATCATTTGGATAACACAGAAAAATTGGTAGGAGAACTGTGTGATCCGAAGAAACAAAATTTTTGATGCAAAACCCGAACCAAAGAAATAAGAGTAATCCCGATTATTCAAAACCAATATCAATATTCCATATTATTCATCAAAATCTCCTCTATAATACTTCATTAAAGGATTATTTATAGACAATTAATAGATAGAAACCTATTCGAACTAGGATTCCTTGATCCAATCTAATTAAGATTATAAAGATAATCCCAATCTAGTTAGGATTCTAGTAAATAAAAGAAATAAAAAGAAACTAGGAAACATATTAAAGTAAACAAACTAATAAAACAATATTAATTTTTATTTTTATGCCAAAAATATTATTTTCCAAAATATTTGTTTCTATGATCTTCATCACGTTTAGTTGAATCTGCATTGCTGTGCTGCCTGAACTCGGTGAAAGAAAATTGCCTGTATAACTTCTGTTCTAGAGGACTAGAGAGTTTTGAGGCATACTTATAATAGTTGCGTACAACAAATCTTTCTTTCCATAATATAAGCCTTTTGCTTGTCATAAACTTTTTGTAAGTAGTGGTGTCAACTGGATCGTGGGGGTTAATAGCTAATCAAACAACAAAATGCTAAAAGAGTTGAAAATTTAAATATGAACAACAAAACTTGCATTAGCCTGTTGTAAGAGTAAGAGGAAAATGTCACCACCCCGAGGATCCCCAAGGATAGATTAGTAAATATGGTAGTAGTTAGTTTACTTGCAGCCATTTTATTGTACTCTAGGTTGTTGTTCGTGTTTGTACTTTTTAGTTAATAGCCTCTAAATATGCTAGAGTAGGTAGAGAATGTTTGTTTTAAATGATAATTGAACTTGTTTCTCTCTCAACCTTTTGCTCTCTCTCGTTTCTTTCTGATCTCTCTCCTTTTCTCTATTCTGACTGCATTTCTCTCTCTAATCTTGTTGTTATCTCCCTCTTTTTGTTTAATTCGCCCTCCATTTTTGTTCTATCCTTCCCGGTTCCTACCAAATTCCTCAGTAATTTTTTATTCAACCTCTGGGAAAACCTTAGGTTTGTAACAAATGGTATCAGAGCTGATTGTTCCTCGACTGTGATTGAGGTGAACTCGTAGCAATTTGGTTCGAATGTCTGAATTCTGACTACTATCTAAACTGGCGATTCTTGGCTATTGATAGGTACATGAGCAACGTTTTCGATTAGATTATGAGGAATCAAAGGATAGGTCATAACCAAGAGAGCAAAGCAACTCTCGGTTTGAAATTGAGAAGCAAAGTAGAGTCAGGTGGAAATCTCGGTGAATTCAATTAGCAGGTTCAGGTGAGAAGGAAGGAGCGGTCGGAAGCAAATCTAGAACGATCGCTAAACATTAGCGAGTGTGATTCAATCTAGAGGAATTCCTAGTTGTTTGACCTAGGTGATTATTAGTCATAAGCCACAGAAGCCGATTATCGGTTGCCAACTTGGAGGCGATCGGTTATCGTGAGGCTGTTCCTCTACTGTTAATTGAAACAACATTGAGCGTTCTCCGATGAGCTAGATTAGAGCTAATATATCATCAGGAATTGCCCTTGCAGGAACTTGGATTAGAATCGACTCTCTCAATTCCTCAGGAGATTGCAACAGAGCATTTTCTTGGTCGTTGACTTCTTCTGCTCTAGTTAATTGAGGTCCATAATCGAAGGCGAAGCTGATCCAGATCTCAGTGGATTTCATTTGAGGTGGATTAAGTTTTTGGGTGACTTCTTGAAGTAATGGTTGATGCAGATTTGAGTTGCGTTTGCTAAATTGAGGGTTAGGCGAGTACTAGAAGCAGTTAGGCTGTTACAACGGTGAATTTTCAAGAATTTGAATTGTGAAGATGGCCAAAGGACTTCTTGAAAGTGCACAGTCATTTGGGAAAACATTCAAGGAAGAATGTGCTGTAATAGGAAAAGGAATCGAGGACCTCAGTAGAAGCTTGATGACTTTTTTATTCTATTTTCACAGAAATTTCAGGTTAGTATTTCGGCTGAATGTTTTCCTGAGGATTATTCTGCTTCCTTAAATTGGATTGGATATGAGAGTTGCAACGAAAGTTTGATCAGTGTTCGAAAAATCGGCCTAGGCGGCCGCCTAGGCGCTGAGCGGCCACCAGCCGCGGCGAATTAGGGCTAGTCGGCAGCCCTGTGCGCCATGCCCGACTAATCGGGCTGTGGCGCCGCCTAGGCGGACCAGGCGGCGCCTAACCGCCTGGGCGGCCGCCTGGGTCGCGCGCGACCTGGACCGCTTAGGTCGTGCGCGACTTCTTCCAACCTTATTTCCCCCTCTCGTTCTCTATTTCCCCTCCTCTCTCTCTGGTTCATCGCGGCTCCTCTCTCTCTCTCTCTCTCGCCATCGATCTCCTCTTGGTCGTTCGCCACCGCCACCGATCTCCTCTTGGTCATTCGCCACCGCCACTGATCTCCTCTTGGTCGTTCGGCCCACCACCATCGATCTCTTCTCTTGGTCCTGCTCTCTCGTTGCGGCCGACCTCACCTGTTGGTCGTTCTCTCTCTCGCCATCGATCTCTTCTCTTGGTATGTATCCAACTCCGCCAACGCAAACTTGCATAGCATTAGCAGCAACGCAAAGCTGCTCGTTGCTGCTGCGTTGCTGCTTGCTTGCTTCAACAAGCAGCAGCAAGCAAGCAGCAAGTTGCTGCTGCTTGCTGCTGCTTGTTGAAGCAAGCAAGCAGCAACGCAGCAGCAAGCTTGCGTTGCTGCAGCAAGCAGCACAGCAAGCTGCTTCTTTTAATCAATTTAGTTGAGTAAGCCTTTTCCCAACTAATGGTGTGAGCTGCATCCTTCTAACCATCTAAAAACTTCCAGGCCTGTTATTCGTGGTCGCCCATCAGCCAAAAGAACCATTTATATATGTGGAAGGCCTCGCTGGGTGTTTGTCTTCATATTCTCTTCTGGTAAGGGAAATGTCTTAACCAGTTCAACTTTTTATCTGAAATATTGTTATTAAAATTTTTTTCTCACTCTTGTATTGTTCTATTTTTGTAGTGAGTTTTATCCTATAGAAATGCAAGCTTGCTGTGCTGCTTGCTGCAGCAACGCAAGCTTGCATTGCTGCTTGTGTTAGGTTGTTAGCGATTTTTAGATTTGATTTTTAGATTTTATCTTCCACATGATTTTGATTTTCAGTTTCAGATTTGTGTTAGGCTATTAGCAATGTTAAGTTCCTATGTTAGGTTGTTAGCTTTGATTTTCAGATTTGTGTTAGGCTGTTAGCAATGATTTTCAGATTTGATTTTCATATTTTGTCTTCCACATGATTTTCAGATTTGATTTTGTTCAATTTAAGTGATGTCTGGAACGGGGAGTACGGAAGCATCGTCCGCTACCGCCTCAATTCTTAAAAGGAAGTCAAATGATGTGGGGTGGGAGTATGGGATGCTAATTGATCTTAAGAATATGGACAAAGTCAAATGCAAGTTATGCAGTAAGGTGATGTCTGGCGGTGTTTACCGAGTTAAGGAACACATTGGCCACATTTCTGGAAATGTGTCTGCATGTCCAAAAGCTTCTCCAGATGATAGAGCCAAATGCAAGAATGCAATTGAAGAGGCAAGGAATAAAAAGAAGAATAAGAAAAAGGAAGAAGATCTGATGAGATCAACAGTCAATATTTCTGAAAAGGGGGAAGGGGATGGCGATGATGAATTGCAAGAATTAGGGAGTAATAACCCACCCCGCACACTTGGCCTTATGGATAAATTTGCAAGCTCCATCAGCCCTGAAGCTGGTTCAAGTGTAAAAATGACACAAAGACAACAAAATATCAATGAAGCACTCTTTAAAGAGAGGACACATACAGTCCGTAAATATTGTGCTAGGTGGGTCTATGAGCATGGTATTCCTTTCAATGCCATTGATAATGACAGTTTCAAGTTGTTTGTTGAGACAGTTGGTCAATTTGGGCCAGGCTTCAATCCTCCTAGTCAATACCAGTTGAGGGAAACGTTGCTAAAGGGGGAAGTTGACAGGATGAAAGGTTTGTTAAAGAAGCATGAAGAAGAGTGGGCAAGAAATGGGTGCTCCATTATGACAGATGCTTGGAGTGATAGAAAAAGAAGGAGCATCATGAACTTATGTGTTAATTCTAATGCAGGTACTGCTTTCCTTTCTTCTAAAGAATCTTCAGAGGAGGCACATACAAGTGAACTCATTTTTGAGTATGTGGACAAATGCATTGAGCAAGTTGGGCCACAAAATGTTGTCCAAGTGGTAACTGACAATGCTGCCAACAATATGGGAGCGGCAAAGTTATTGAAGGTGAAGAGACCCAATATCTTTTGGACATCATGTGCTACTCACACCATCAATTTAATGCTTGAAAGCATTGGAAAACTACCAAGCTACAAAAAAGTCATTGATCAAGCCAAGAGTTTGACAATCTTTATTTATGCACATCATATGACCTTATCCTTAATGAGGTCATTTACAAAGAAGAGGGATATAGTGAGACCGGGTGTCACTAGATTTGCTTCTTCTTTCCTTACTCTACAAAGTTTAATGGAGAAAAAGAGCCAATTGAGGGCAATGTTTACTAGCTCTGAGTGGGAGGAGTGCAAGTGGTCAAAGATTGTTAAAGGGAAAGCAGCTTATGCAACTGTGTTAAGCATTGCTTTCTGGAATGGTGTGACTATATGTCTTAAGGTTTTTGCACCTTTGGTGAAGGTGCTTCGAATTGTTGATGCAGATAAGAAGCCTTCTATGGGCTTTTTATATGGAGAGATTAATCAGGCAAAAAAGGATATTAAGGAGGCCCTAAACAATCTTGAAAAGAACTATTTGCCTATTATGGAAATTATTGATGCAAGAGTGAAAGATAGGCTAGATAGTCCATTGCATTTTGCGGCTTATCTTTTGAATCCATATTATTTGTTCAAAGATATGGATATGCAATTTGATAATGAACTGATGGATGGGTTTTTTAATGCTGTGGAGATGTTTTTTTATGGTGATGATCGCATGCAAGGGCATATTTTAAATGTTGAGTTGCCAAAATATACTTGCAAAGAAGGAGTTTTTGGAAAGTCATGGGCAATTCAAGGGTGTGCAACAAATGATGATAATTATAACCCAGGTATAAAATTTCTTCCTTTAATCCTTAGGACTTTTTTTTTTTTTAGTTTCTATCGTATATTAGTTTAGTGTATAAATTTCAAATTTGTTTAACCTATGTAGTTAAATGGTGGATGACTTATGGAAATCAAACACCAAACTTGCAACGAATGGCGAGAAGGATCCTCTCGTTAACTAGTAGTTCATCCGGTTGTGAAAGAAATTGGAGTACTTTTGAAGGGGTTAGTGCATATTTTAAAGTGTTTTCAATATTTTAATCAATTAGTTATCTATCATTTATATTGAATTATTGATATTGCTTTCATTTTCTTCATGTAGATACATACGAAGAAAAGAAATAGACTAGATGTTAATCGATTGAACAATCTAGTCTTTGTCCAATTTAATGCAAAACTGATGAACAAGCAAAAAAGGGAGAATGAGAGGAATGTTGATGTGCTACTTGCTACTAATGCTAGTAATGCACAAGGATGGATCGTTGATGGAGAAGATGATGAAGAAATTGAGCCTGGTATGGGGCTCACTTGGGAAATGGTTGGTGAAGCTTCTGGAGCAGACGACATGCTTCAACCTCGAAGAAGTTCTAGGATGAGAGAACTTCATGAAGATGATTTTCAATCAGAAGAAGAAGATGAACAAGAGCATCATGAATTTGATTTTGAGTCTGATGAAGATCGTGTGCTAGAAGAATATGGAGAGGAAGAAGAAGAAATCTGAAATCCACTAAGATAACTAGATATTACTTAGATTCTTTATATATGTTTTAATGTTTATGTTGTATTATTGTTGTTTTTGTCATCTTGACCTCAGTACTAATCTACAACAGTTTGTTTTTAAAGTTTTTTAATGTTTAAATTCATTATTTCACTTATTATTCCAACTTTGGTTTACTTGATATCAAATTGCATCAAAAAATTTAAAAAAAAAACACTATTTTCCAAGTCGCCGCCTAGGCCCCGCCTAGGCGCCCTAGGCGCTAGGCCCCAGTCGGGCGCCCGACTAGCGCCTAGCGCCTTTTAGAACACTGAGTTTGATAAACTAAAACAAGAAGGCTTCGTAATGGATTACAAGGTCAGTTTTGAGGAATTGCTATCATGGATGCTCAATTCCTATCCGACCTTAAACGAGTCTTACTTTGTGTTGAAATTCATTAATGGTATTAATGATGCGTTGAGACCTACTGTGAAAATGATGTTCCCTGCCATGGTAGAACAAGTGGCTGAGAAGGTGAGGTTGCAAGAATTGGCATTGGAAGCCACTTACAGGAAGCATGGGCTATAGCTGAAGAGCTATCTTAAGAGTAGCCAACAACTGCAAATCAAGTAGAGCACGAATTTGAGAAAAAATTAGAATTGGATTGAGCAATTGTAACTAAAGATTCTGGCAAGAAAGAGAGATTGAACAAGGATATCAGTGAGGATCACATTTTATATTTGCAGGAAGCTGATGAAGTAGCATTGGAAGATGAGGATGGCGATAAAGATAGCTTCCATGTTGTTGATGAGAGATAGGTAGTTGACGAGGACTTGGACTAGAGAAAGAAGCTGGAGGCTGAGGGCAGGAATGGTTCCTTGATCAATGTCAAAACCAACTGCAACTTCCCAGCCGAGAGTCACTTCTCCCCTTCGGTTATGATTGGTCTCAATTTCAACAATTGAGACCAATTGACCTTGTTGGAATGCTTTGCTTCTTCTTATTAAACGCACACTGCAACTGAAGGGAATCGATAGTATGGTAGTATGGGCAAAAAATAAAATTTTTACTGTGTATTAGATACATAGCGGAATATAATATACACACTATACATAAATTGGGTATTTAAACAACATGTATATTTCAACTCTAAAAATATAAATGAAACCATACCTGCTAATCGATGTAAGGTTGGGGTACAAAAATAATTTCTGTACTGAGACCGTGTCCATCTCACGCTGTGGTGGTCTTAGTCTATCCACACCTAGTATGTAGTCTGACACCGTTTTGGTCATCTCTTCCCGTGCTAGAGACAGCTTCCACGTATCACTAGTACCCATGCCTCAAAATTTTATGCATGACCTCACACGTAAAATTTATGGCAGTAGTAGAATTTTTAGAGGAAGTAGAGAAAAAAGAAGAGGAAGAAGAAGACGCGCGATAGAGGCAGAAGACCCTTTGCCGTATTACATTTTTCCTCTCTCTTAATCATTCTTTCTCTCTCCTCCATAATTCTTCCTCTCTCAATCCAATTTCAACAATCACAATCACTCCAAATTATTTCAATTATGAAATTAATTATTAAGCTATGCACTGTACATTTAATTATTAAGCTATGCACTATGCATTTAAATATTCAATTATTGGTAGCTGGGGGCCTAGGGGTCAACTTTTGACTAACAATTTTCAGAGACATTTCGGGCACATGACGTCGATACCAAACATAACACTATATGGTGTGTGTCTTTTTATGTTCACTACCTGCTAGCAATCAGATAACATCGAAACCCTTTTCGATATCATTCAACCCTTTGACCTATCACCATAACTTCTTTAAATTCCGACGACATTCTGAGAGTTTTTGAATAATGCCTAGTAGCGGTTCAGGACAGTGTAGGTGGCAGTGATGTCTTACTTCAAGTGAACTTATTACAGTTGACGATTACCGTGTACTATAATCTTTCCATCACTTAACGTCCTGATTGAACGAGAGCCATGGAGTGACAAACTCACAAACTCAATAACTTTGTGTCAGACCTCATTAATGTGACTAGATGACACCTCAGGAAATATCTTTCTTGACTTTCAATCTACCCCGCGCAGGAACCCTTCCGTCACATCAATAATATATCACATAGAATGTTCACTGCATCAAATACTGACGAGGGCAACGGATCCTATTCCCAACACCTGTCTCCATATACCAGTAATACAGAACTGTATAGATGAACGTTCTCACCTCTCAATTGGATGGTTCAGTTCATTAGCAAATCCCACATATCAATACACAAAACAACTATGCTGGTTTAAGTTTAAGGATCAACACATCATCGTAACCTAATGACTCGACTATTATCCACTATGCCATGTGATCAGTCATCGGCATCACATTCAACTGATCGTTTCCCAATGACCACTCACAAGTCTACCAGTGACATCTGATGTCATATGGTGCATGACACACCACCCTCCCATTGGTATCCCATACCGAACGAGGTAGTAATTCTTGTACTAGTCCATACTTGATTAATCAGAGTTCTCATCCAAAGAATCTAAGGATTAGGAATAATTTAAATAGTTCTGTTATCAGAGAATCTTGTCACACAGTCTCACCACTTTGAGAATAAGATTCTCAAATAGAAGATCTAGGGACTCATTCATATAATTGATTGAAGAAAAATATGAATGAAAAAAATCTTATCTTTTATTAATTTATACAAAAATACAATGAATGCATAAGTAACAAACCTACTAGATGTCATCCAAATCTAGCATTAGGGTACGCGACACTAACTATCTCCTATTTGTACTAATGTTAATTTACATCATATGTACATCTAGTGCATCACCATCGACAGGAATCAGATACCCATTTTCTCAAGATACCGATCCAATTGTGACTGAGTCATAGTTTTGGTGAGTGTGTTAGCTACATTATCCGCTGAATCTATTTTCTACAGCTGCACATCCCCACATGCTATAATTTCTCGAATTAAATGAAACCGACGTTTAATGTGTTTGGACTTCTTATGAGATATGAGTTCCTTTACCTGCGCCATAGCTCCATTGTTGTCACAATACAAAGGTACTGGTGACAAAATGGCTGAAACCATATCAACATCTGAAAGAAACTTTCGGATTCAAACAGCTTCCTTAGCAGCATCACATGCCGCAACATGCTCGGCTTCCGTGGTTGAATTCGCTATGATTGTCTGCTTGGAACTTTTTCAGCTCACAACACCGCCATTTAAGAGATATAGAAAACCAAACGTTGATTTGCGATTATCAACATCCGATTTAAAATGTGAATCAGTGAATCTATCCACATGTAAATTACCCCCCCCCCTAAATTAGTAACATATATTTAGTCATTTGCATATAATTCAGAATATGGTTCACTGTGATACAATGACTCTCACTGGGATCAGACTAATATCGGCTTACAACACTCATAACGTATGCAATATTTGGCCTCGTACATATCATCGCATACATAAAACTCCCAACTGCTGAAGCATAAGGTACTTTGCTCATACGATCACTCTTTTTAGGAGTATTAGGGACATCTCCTTAGAGAAATGAACTCCAATTTGGACAGACAACTGCCCCCTTTTAGAATTTAACATGCTAAACCTCTTTAGCATATTTTCTTTTTATAAGTTTTGGTAGAGACCTATCAATTTTCGGATTCTATCTCTATAAAGTCTAATTCCCAAAATATAGGTAGCATCTCTTAGATCCTTCATGGAGAACACTCTAGACAATTAGGTTTTTGTAGACATCATCATGTCCACACTGTTACACATAGTTAGAATATCATCCACATACAAGACTAGGAACACAATGTTGCTCCCACTAGCATTTTTTTATATACATGCTTCATCCGGATTTCTCAAGAAACCAAACCCTTTGATTTCATGACCAAAACGGATGTTCCAACTCGATGCTTGTTTTAGACCATATATTGATCTCTTCACTAAACACACTTGATGTGGATTGGTGGATTCAAATCCACTTGGCTATTTCATATAGATATTTTTTTCAAGAAATCCATTCAGAAAATCCGTCTTGATGTCCATCTGCTAAATCTCATAGTTATAGTAAGTAGCTATAGCTAACATCATCCTGATCGAGTTAAGCATCGCGAACGTGAGAAAGTCTCGTCATAGTCAATACCTTGACATTGAAGATAGCTCTTTGCCACCAACCGAGTTTTATAGGTTGAAACCTATCAATCTGAATTGATCTTTCTCTTGAAGATCCATTTTCACTCTGACATGAATAATTCCCTCAGGTGGATTTATCAAGACCCAAAGCTGGTTGGAGTACATAGATTCTATCTCAAATTCCATAGCTATTTGCCACTTCGAGGCATCGATATCAGATATCGTCTCCTCATAGGTGGTAGGGCAACTAATTTGTTACTGTCCCCATACAAGAATAATTTATGTATCTCCTCCATCGATAAAACATACCATCGATCCGGAGGATGGGGCACTCCACCAGACCTACGGGGAACTTGTGGATAATCTCCTTGACTTGATTCACCATGCTCAATAATTTGATCAGGTATTTGTGGAACAAAAGACTCAATTTTTTGCCAAATCTATTTTCTTCCCCAAACCACTCTCCTGGATGAACTTTTTTTCCAAGAAGATGACATGGCTAGCGGCCACAACTCTTAGGTCAGCTAGAAAATAGATGTAATACTTTAAACTATCTTTAAAATATCCCACAAAACGATAATTCTCAGATCTAGGATCCAACTTCTCTGTTCTCAACCTCTTCGTAAAAATTGGGCAACTCCAAATCCTAACATGCTTAAGACTTAGGAGGTTTCCTAACCCATATCTTATATGATGTAGTTGAAACAGATTTAGTTGGTACTTGATTTATCAGATAAATTACGATTAGAATAGCATAACCCCACAATGAATTAGGCAAATTTGTGTAGTTTAGTATAGAACCAACCATTTCCAACAAAGTCCGATTCCTACATTCTGCTGCACCATTCAACTATGGTGTATAAGGAGGAGTCAACTGTGAAATTATATCACAAATCTTGAGATAATCAATAAGCTCAATACTCAATTATTCACTCCCTCAATCTGATCGAACAATCTTAGTACTCTTTCTTTTTTGGTTTTCTACTTCAGCCTTGAATTTTTTGAACTTTTCAAATACTTCAGACTTTTATTTCATTAAATACACGTAAGCATACTGTGATAAATTATCAGTAAAAGTTACAAAGTAGATATAACCACCCTAAGCCATAACTTTTATGGGTCCACATACATTTGAATGTATTAACCTTAATAGTTTAGTACCCATTTCCCCTTGTCTAACAAAATGAGACTTGGTCATTTTCTCGAAAATACATGACTCACAAGTTGACCTGGGTTTAGCATGCAAATCACATATAAGACCTCGATGAGCCAACTTCATAATCCTACTCTCGCTGATATGACACAGTCTAAGGTGCCACAATTGTTTGGGATTAATCTGATTACCCCGAGAACGCTTCCCTTTTAATGTGGTATTAGGTTTAGTAATTATTTGCTAACTATATTCACATGCATGTGTTTCTAGGAAATATAGATCGTTTATCATCACAGTTTTGCCCACACACACATTATCAAACAAAATGTGACATATATTTTATGGAAAAGAAAATGTATAACTGTGACGTACAAGCTGCGGAATAGAAACATCATTCCGAATTAGATTTGGTATATGTAAACGGTCATATAAAACCAATAAATGCCCAGAAGGTAAAGATACAGAAACAGTCCCTATAGCTGATGCAACAACGCTTGTCCCATTGCTAACTCTCAAAACCACCTCGCGCTTCCCAAGCACTCTACTTCGACTGAAATCCTATGCGGACAAACAAATATGAGAAGTAATGTTAGAATCCAAAATCCAAGAAGTAGGGTATTGACCAATCGAAAGATCAGTTTCAATAACACATATAGAAGGAAAAATACTTTGACCTTCTAAGCGCTTTCCGTTAAAGCTCTTAAGATAGTTTGAGCAGTTCCTTTTCCAGTGTCACTTCTGACAGCCAAAATAACAATTATCTTTACTCTGAACCTAATACCATTAAAGGGAATCGATAGTATGGTAGTACAAGCAAAAAATAAAATTTTTAGCGATTATCAAATACACGAAGTAGAATATAATATACACGCCATATATAGTTTGGGTATTTAAGCAACACGTATATTTCAACTCTAAAAATATAAATGAAACCATACCTATTGATCGATGTAAGGTTGGGGTACATAAACAATTTTTGTACTGAGACCGTGTCGACCTCACGCTGTGGTGGTTCTAGTTTGTCCACACCTAATATGTAGTTTGACATCGTTTTGGTCACCTCTTCCCGTGCTAGACACAGAGCTTTCGCATATCACCGATACCCATGCCTCAAAATTTTACGCGTGACCTTCACATGTAAAATTTATAGCAATAGTAGAATTTTCATAGGAAGCAGAAGAAAAAAAAAGAGGAAGAAGAAGACGCGTGAAAGAGGCAGAAGACCCTTTGCCTTTCTTATTAAATTTTTCCTCTCTCTTAATCAGTCCTTCTATCTCTCTTCCATAATTCTTCCTCTCTCATTTGATTATCCCGATAACGCTTCTCTTTTAATGTGGTATTAGGTGTAACAACTATTTCCTGACTATATTCACATACATGTGTTTCTAGGAAATATAGATTGTTTATCATCACTGGTTTGCCCACACACATTATCAAACATAATCAAACATTTGTGACACCTTAGGTTGTGTCATATTAGTGAGAGTAGATTTATGAAGTTGGCTCATCGGAGTCTTATATGTGATTTGTGTACTAAACCTAGACTAACTTGTGAGTCATGTATTCTCGAGAAAATGACTAAGTCTCATTTTGTTGGACTAAGGGAAAGGGCTACTGAATTGTTATGGTTGATACATTCAGATGTATGCGGGCCCGTAAATTTTATAGCTCAGGGTGGTTATGTCTACTTTGTAATTTTTACTGATGATTTTTCACGGTATGGTTACATGTACTTCATAATCAAACATTTGTGGCACCTTAGGCTGGGTCATATTAGCGACAATAGGCTTATGAAGTTGGCTCATCAGAGTCTTATATGTGATTTGTATGCTAAACCCAGACCAACTTGTGAGTTATGTATTCTCGAGAAAATGATTAAGTCTCATTTTGTTGGACAAGGGAAAACGGTTACTGAATTGTTATGGTTGATACATTCAGATGTATGCGGGCCCGTAAATTTTATAGCTTAGGGTGGTTATGTCTACTTTGTAACTTTTACTGATGATTTTTCACGGTATAGTTACATGTACTTAATGAAATACAAGTCTGAAGTATTTTAAAAGTTCAAAGAATTCAAGGCTGAAATAGAAAACCAAACAGAAAAGAGTATCAAGATTCTTTGATCAGATCGAGTAGATGAATACTTGAGTACTGAGTTTGTTGGTTATCTCCAAGGTTGTGGTATAGTTTCACAGTTAACTCCTCTTTATACACCATAGTTGAATGGTGTAGCTGAACGTAGGGATCAAACCCTGTTGGACATGGTTCGTTCTATGTTAAGCTACACAGATTTTCCTATTTCACTGTGGTCGCTAGGCATGCTATTTTCTTGGAAGAGTTCATCTAGGAGGGTGGTATGAGGAATAAAATAGATTTGACGAAAGAGGGGTCTTCTGTTCCACAAATACCTGATCGGATTATTGAGTATGGTGAATCAAGTCAATGAGATTATCCACAAGTTCCCCGTAGGTTTGGTAGAGTGTCCCATCCTCCAGATCGATGGTATGGTTTATCAGTGGAGGAAATACATGAATTGTTCTTGTATGGAGACAGTGACAAATTTGTTGACCCTACCACCTATGATGAGGCGATATCTGATATCAATGTCTCGAAGTGACATATAGCTATGGAATTTGAGATTGAGTCTATGTACTCCAACTAGGTTTGGGTCTTGGTAGATCCGCTTGAGGGAATTGTTTTTGTTGTCGGGAGTAAATGGATCTTCAAGAGAAAGATTGGTTCAGATGGACAAGTTTTCACCTATAAAGCTCGGTTGGTGGCAAATGGCTATCGTCAATGGTAAGGTATTGACTATGACGAGACTTTCTCACCTGTCGCGATGCTTAAGTCTATCAGGATGATGTTAGCTATAGCAGCTTACTATGATTATGAGATTTGACAAATGAACGTCAAAATGGCTTTTCTGAACAGATTTCTTGAAGAAAAGATCTATATGGAACAATCGAGTGGTTTTGAGTCCATCGATCCATGTTAGGTGTGTTTGCTGAAGAGATCAATATATGGTCTATAGAGAATAGATTCAGGGGACAATGTAGCTGACTCACTCACCAAAGTTATGACTCAGTCACAGCTAAGGTTTCGCGTATCACCAGTGCCTGCGTCTCAGAATTATACGTGTGACCTTCGCACGTATAATTTATGGCAGCAGTAGAATTTACAGAAGAAGCAGAGGAAGAAGAAGAAGAAAGAAAAGATATTACGTGCTAACCCCCTCTCTAGATATCACGTGCTTCAAATACTCCACTTCCTCCTTAGCAAATAGGCAGTTGGACATTTTGATATACAATTGATTGGATTTAAGGATCTCAAAGGCTATCCTTAGGTGGGTTAGGTGTGCTTTCAGGTTCGAGCTATAAATGAGTATGTCATTAAAAAAATACTAGAATGAATTTTCTTAGGTAGGGTGCAAATAATTGGTTCATCAGGGCTTGGAAGGTGGCAGGGGCATTAGTCAATCCAAATGACATGACTAGGAATTCATATAGGCTTTGATGGGTACAAAAAGCTTTTTCATGAATGTCATTAGGGTGCATTCTAATCTGATTATACCCTGATCTCAAGTCTAGCTTGGAAAAGATAGTGGCTCCATGTAGTTCATCCATCAAATCCTCTATGATAGGGATTGGAAATTTGTTTTTGATGGAAAGGGTATTTAGCTGGTGGTAGTTTATACAGAACCTCTAGGTACCATCTTTTGTCTTGACCAAAAGAACTGGTCAGACAAAGGGCCTTTGGCTAGGCTGTATAATAGAAGATGCTAGTATCTGTTTGACTTGTCTTTCAATTTCAGATTTTTGTATTGGTGGATATTGATAGGGCCATATATTCACTGGTTTAGAGTTAGGTTTGAGGGGAATGGAGTGGTCCAAGGCTTGGGTAGGTGGTAATGAAGTAGGCTCAGCAAACAAATCCTTAAATTCAATCAAGAGTAAATTTAGGGTGTTAGATTAGTTACCTCATTGTGGGGCAATTTTGCTTCTATCTCCTCCCTTGCTTTTTCCCTTTCTGTGCACTTTCTTCTTCCACCTCCATTGCTTGGATAGAGAATAATTGGGAGATCTGTACTTTCCTCTTCTTCAACATTTTCTGTAGCTTTTTTCCTGAGATGAGCTTACATTCCCTTGCCTCTAGGCTTCCCATCAATGTTAGCTTCCTCCTTGCAATATTAACTGTCACCTCTAGCTTATCAAAATCAAATGTTAGAGGGCTAACCGTCCTCATCCAATCAACCCCCAATATGATGTTACATCCCCCCAGCTCTAAGACCCTTAGGTCCAAACCCATTTGAAATCAGCACATTTATAATGGTTGTACATACGATTTTCATTTGCCACTATAATTGATAGAGGCGTTGTGGCTGTTAGCTTACACATTAGATTAGTGGCAGTGGCTTCATTCAAGAAGCTGTGGGCGATGCCATTGTCTATTCAAACCATCAACCTCCTCTTTCTTGACCGCCCCTTTACCTTGATGATCTTTCCTACAGACCCCCCTTCAATGCATGGAAGGAGATCTCCCCTCCCTCGTCTTTAACCTTTGCTTCCTCTATGGGATCAGTTACTTCCTCCACAATCTCCTCTTCGTCCTCTTCTGTCTCTTCTTCCATTCCTTTCGTCTTCAACAATTGTCTCTTGCATTGATGATCGGGGCTATAACGGTCACCACATCTATAGCAGAGTCTCAACTGTCTTCTTTGCTCCATTGTGGTCCCCTTAGCTACATAAGTATTGATCTTAGGAGGCCCAAACATAACCCCCGTACTTGTCCCCTTCAAAGTCATCCCTATAGTGGTTGGGAGTTGGAATTTGACTTAGGCCACGGCTATTCTTCCCAAATATAGCCTCCAATGTCAACTCCTGCAATCTGGCCTTCTTCGCGGCCTGCCTTACCATGGTAGGCATCATCATCTTTACCATCGATCAAAGCTCACCCCTTAAGCCACTCACAAAATTTGACACAATGTACTGCTTAGTCAAGGATAGCTGAGCATTCCACATCAATTCTCTCAATTCTTTAACTTATCTAAGTATTCGGTCACCGTTCCCACTTGTTTCAGCATTTTTAATTCTTCAATCATGTTAGACATGTTGTCCCCAAATCTCACACAATTCCTCCATGAACTCACTTCAGTCATGGTACCAAGAATCATCTGTATCATTGAGATAGGTCGTTGCCATGGTTACCTTCTGCCCTTCCACAACATCGTATAGTTGAAAGAATCACTCACCTGTGGATCCACCACCTAGGCTTGGATCCATTGAATAGGGAGATCTCCAATCGTGGCATTGGGGTATGACTATTAGCGTGGGAAGTAATTCCTCTTACCTTAACTCCCGTGCCCTCTTCTAATGGCTCCATTGGCTCTTCCATCCTCGAGGATCATGGAATGATTCCATGGTCGGAATGGCTAGGATCCGTGAATGATAGGGGTGAAAATTCAGGCGACAACTTGAATTGAGGTAGAGAGGACATCATGTTGAACATGCTATTAATCCTCTGCCCGTATTGCTCAATTGTCTTTCGATGTGTAACGGCCCGCCTCCTGGAGCCTCCGCGCGCATAGAGGATCCGTGAGGGAGTCATTATTTGAATGATATCGAACAATAACACAAACTATAACTCACACACAACCCTTTTAGAAACCATAACTTTTCACATCACATAACATTTCATAATCATTCTTACATAAGCACTCACACTGTGAGCCCATCCGACTTTCATAAAATACATCCATCTCAAATTTATAAAACGTTACTTTAACACAAGAACAATGACACCCAAGACCTAGTCTCGGGAGGACTCTACACTTGCTATCATCTGGATCCAACCCTGCTGAACGAATTTGACAACTCAGACAAATCCTTGACTTGGAATGATGGAAAGCAAACGTTAATCACACAAGACTCACCAAGCTCTAGAAAGGAAGGTTGTAGGTTAAAGACAAAACTCTTCCCACAACACCCCATGCAATTCATGTCAATGCAACGTCATACCATGCCATGTCCAATACTTGCCCTATCCCTAAATGCATAAACATATGGTAAACTCCACATAAACGATCCTTGGGGCTCACATCAAACACACATTGGCGCCCAAGTCCAACATACAAACTTGTTAGCAGCTTGTTATAGGCAACAATACCATTTCCCTTACACGTCCCTTCCTGTCACTCACAACATAATCTATTGTCGTGGGTCTCACCCCATGGTCTTACTGTTGCCGTGGGTCTCACCCCAGGGTCTTACTGTGGGCCACTTCCACGGCATACGCTTCGTGGTGGGCCGCACCCATCACCCACACTTATCACTTAAAATCGCACATTCTCACCATGCAATGCAACAAATAGGAAATGCAATGGCTTTTGCAGTATAAACGTGATGACAAGGCCCCCGTAAACCAAGCATCAGGCCATGCGACGCCTATATAGGAATTCATACATGCGATATGCTCTAAATGCACTGGCTCACCTAGAGTATCCAAGTTGGCTCTTAGACCAACCGAGTTATGCAAATGTTCACATATCCCATCACACACAAGTATGTTCCCCAAGTGAATGCAACCCAGTCTCTATGCAGCACACATATCATGATATGCACAAACCAAAGCGAGAATCTGGCAGTACCAGCTCTTATGACCCGTCTAACGCTTATCGCAACAGCCGATGACTGGCGCCCATACATCCATCCATCAACTGCCACGAACCACGGTCGACGGTCAGTGGCTTTGTACCCCATACCCTTAAGACACACATGATCAACATTGAATTCATATCTTTTAGACTTAACATTATATAACATTTCTCTGTAACTCTTCACGTACACAGCCACGTAAACATTATAATACCGTTCTCATTCTCAACTCTTATCATATTAATGATCCATTCATTTTTCCCATTAAACCCTTTAACATAACCCCGTAGTCCATACCAACTCTTCTAGGAACCTAACTCATCGGGTTCGGCATCATTCCCAAGGAAAGCGGAGCAATACGAATCTCCGTAACGGACAAAATGAAAGATACCAAGACATCACTGCTTAACTCATTCCATTAACAATAAACCCATTAATAAAATATAAGTCATAGGATGGTTGCTACGCGGATTATTATTATTAATGCGTAGAATCGAGTCACGGTGAGGGAGGGAATAAAATACAAGAAACCACGAAGACTTTCACGAGAAATAAAGAACATGAGGAGAGAGTTAGGAGCTTGCCTGTAAATGGTTGATTCTTGACTTTTCTGCGCTCCCAATGCAAAGTAAAACGTTCTACATAAAATAACAGGATTGCGGCTCCGATTAATTAAATCTAGTCACATAATCCGCATATTCTAACCGTGAAAAACCTATAGTTTTAATATATAATACTTCTAGTAATTTTACTCACTTACCGGAATATTTTAAACACCGAATAACTCTATGGGATTCTCTTATTTCTCTTCCAATTTCTTCTATTTTTCCTTCTTTCCTGCTGCTGGCCGAGTTCCCCTTCTTCTCCCACAATTTTCCCCTCTCCTTGCTCTTTGTTTAGACACAAAAAGGGCCAAATTTGGCCTTTTATAGCACACAGCGCGAGAAGCTTGCAGCCAAGGCGAATGGGCGGCCCAGGGCATGCCACGTGGTGCGTTTCGCCCCTGTTGCGCGCCACCCCCTCTTTTCCCGAAACGTCGTTTCGGGGGTCTCTTGCACTGGAAATATTCTAGCAAAACCTCCATTGCGCGCGCACACGGCCGCGGGTCGATTCCGTGACCTCACCCAGCACATGTGCACGCGTGACCAGATGGGCTGGTAGCCTCCTTACCCTATATACACGCGCTATAATATTTAAGGGAACCTTCACTCCACTTTCGGTAATTGCACCAGCGCCCCCCCGCGCAGGAATTTCTGAAATTCATACCTCGAACTCCAGTTTCTGCTTATTTCATTTATACTCCAAATTTTTAAAAATCCACTAAATTAATTTATTTTATTATTTTCATAAGTACTCCCAAATAAATTAATTAAGTGCCTTAATTTCTCATTTCCTCAAATCAATATAAATTATTATTTTTCCTTAAATCTCAAAATACTCAACAATGACCTCAAATATCAAAATTAATAACTATTATTTATTTCCAAATTTCGGGATGTTACACGGTGTTTCTCCAATTCGCGTTGCATCCCTTCTCGCAAAGTGATCTGTTCTTCTCTTCCATGAGTGACCACCTCATGTGTTTGGTTCATCCTAAACTCGAATTTGTGTCTCCAATTGCTTCAAACGAGTACCTTCTGCCATTACTTTTGCATCGCTGGATCACCTCAATTGCTTGATTCGATCACCGCTTTCGTCGTCGAGGATGACCAACTCTGATACCAAAATGATAAATCTTGAATCTAAGACTTATACAATGCTCGAAATATAGTAGTCGCAGGAATTTGAATTGTGAGAGAGAGAATTTGGGAGGGAGAATTGAGAGAGAGAGAGTAGGAGGGAAAGAAATTTAGAGGGAAAGAATTATGTGCTATTTCATTTCATAATTCCCATCCTCATACATCAGCCTCTTTTATAGGTAGTCTTTTGGTTATAACTGAGAATGTACAAGTGGTTACAGTGCTAACTACTTGAGTACTATTGCCCTTTATTGGTTGGTTTAAGCTAATTACAAACTTACCCCCATTACCCCATTGGGGTTGTGACAACCATTCGCTTTATTTTTCCTTTGCAACAAATGTATGATTCTTTTTGTTGTCTAATAATTCTTTTTGGAAAACAGTTATGTAAAAAAAATTGTATTCAAAACGTGAGAACTCAATTGTCTGGAAAACTATGTCGGTGAGTTTAGCAAGTTTTGTTATGTTTTCGAGGAAATTGTTACACCCTAGTTCTTGACATGAGAAAGCAATGGATGAATGAATGGTTTAAGAAGGAAGCATGGCTTAGGAGTCAACCAAGAGTTGACTTAGGGCATCAATTGAAAAGGTTACCTTGTTAGTGGCTTTAGTGAACCCAAAGTTAACATTGGCATTGATTGGGGAAGTGGTAATTTGCTGGTGCCCACAATTGACCTTAAGTCAACTGCAGGGATCATCTGTCAACCTGATTGAAAAGACTACTAAATAATTTAGAGTTGAAGGATCAATTTTGAAGGCCATTTTGGGGGAACCGAATGAATAACCTTGGAAACCTTTTTTGAATATGTTGTAGTCCACTTCTAGATGGGATCGGTTGCAGGAATTCTAACTTGGACATAACTTGTACCAATGAATTCTTACTCGCCGATTATTTATATCTATGATCAGTGTTATTAAAGGTGTGCCTACGCGCAAGGCGCACCTAGGCGCACCTTGGGGCCCTAAAATGCTTTTAGGCAGGTGCAAACCATCAAGGTGCACCTAGGCCCAAGCTACCTTGGCTTAGGCTCGCCTGGGCTTTTTAACTGTTTTTTAGAATTTTTATTTTACTATTTATTACTTTATTTATTTATTTTTACTGTTTAGGGTTTAAATTTATGATTTTAACTACAAATTTGACAATGAGTAAAAGGGCTGCTATTTCAAATGCTCCAATTGAATTTGAACTAGATGAAGATAGAGAGGGAGATGATGTGGAAGAAGATATTAGAGATGAGTCTTCTAATGATGAAAATATGAAAATGTTTGATCTTGATGACGATGATGACTTTTAGATTATTTAAAATGCATAATTTGTTAATCTTGATTAAGATTTAAGACTTATAAATTATTTTAAAATTTAATTTAAGTTGACTTAAAAGACTTTTAGATTGCATCTTTTGGCATTTTTATTATTCTTTTTATTAGTATATGTTGAATTTTTTAATTTTCTTGATAATATGCTAGTGAATATGTTATTAGAAGTTATGACCTATTTTATACCTTATTTTTTAACTTGGATATATATATATATATATTTAGTTTGCATGTGCCTGGTTCCATCAGGTGCGAGACTCGCCTTGCGCCTTAAGCTCCAACACCCTTTTGTGCCTTAGTGCGCCTTGGGCTTTTAATAACACTATCTGTGATCATATCTTCTATACGCTTATTCAAAACATGCCTAAGAGTTTCCCAAAATTTTCTTAGTCATACTCTACCTCTTTACTATCAACTTCTTTCATTCCATCTACTCTCTTCATAAGAGCACATTATTGGTCTTTTTCTTGCATAACCAATCTTAATCACGTTTCATGTATCTTATCCTCGAAAAAGACCACTCCAACCTTGTTATGGATAACTATATTTTCAATTCCGTCTTTTCTTGTATGACCACTTATCCACTAAAATTCTCATTTCAGTTAATACTCATTTTGTACATGATGTTTCTTTATTAATTATTATCCAACATTTCATGCCATACAGTTGGTCTTATAATCATCCAATAAAACTTCCCTTTTAGCTTTAAAGAAATTTATAATCTCAAATGCTAGAATCATTTACCCATTTTAACCATCATGCTTTAATATTTTTAGCAACAATAAGTTTAATTTGAAACAATTTGTCATGCTGCTGCTGCTGCAGATCAAAGATTACCCTGGGTACAATTTCATTGGTCTAATATTTGGCCCTTCAAGTGCTACACAAAAACGATTGGAGAAGGTAAATTTTGTACAATTATATGTTATTTTAATTTGTAATTTAATTAACAACTGTACATGTTAAATGGAGAATGTATGTTTACATCAGGAAACAGGAGCTAGAATTCAAGTTTACGGTACCAAAGCAGATAAGGGAGAGAAGGTAATTTGCTAAATAAATTAAGAAAGTGACTCTATTTTGATTGTCAAGACCTAAACTATCTACTTCATTCAACACCTTGTGTAAACTTTTTATTCCGTAGTTGATGTCTTATACCTCAATTACTGGCAGTGGTATGCTATGAAGCACAGAGATGGAAACATACACGGGAATACAAAACATATGACATGGGGACATGGCATTTTTTAAAAATGTTGAGCACGGCGTGTTTGAGATGTAACCCACATAGAAGTCTAGAATTCATGTAGCCAACCCCACATAGTGGGATAACGACTGGATATGTTGTTGTTGTTGTTTAAATTTCTGATGACAATAAAGTATCAAAACTATAATCCAAACTCACAAATATGCATTTAAAATTTATAACTCAAAATCCCAAATGAATAACTCTAATTTAATTAGCAACCAACTTAGAAGTCATTACTCGTTTCAAATTCAAACACCCAAAGGTCCAAAACAAGTATTTAAGGTTCAAAAGAAAATAAAGACTAGAGCTGAGACATAAATAAACTCAAACTGAAGAGGATATAAATGTGTCAAATTCCAGTTGATATTCAAAGACAGAGCATACAATCATTAAGAGTATGAAAACTAAAGAGTCGTGTGATGGGAACAAGGAAAAATTGAAGAGTCATGCATTTGTCAAGTCCAAAAATTGAAGACTCGTTAAAATATCCTTATTTTTAACATCCTTTGGCATGTTCTCTTAAAAAAAATTAAAAAGTGTTGGGACATGGCAAGTAGGCATGTCCCACAAGTTGACAAGGCAGCCCCCCTAGGAAGTGACACTGCTTTGTGGATGTTATGTTACTTCTGATACTTAAAATTTCCTGAGCTTGGATGTTTCTTTTTCCTTATTGGTATGCAGGGTGAAATTATGCCATCAGATGGAAATGAAGCCCATTACGAGGAGTTATATGTTCGGATATCTGCCGACACTTATGAGAAAGTTGATGCTGCTGTTGCCTTAATAGAACTGCTTGTGACCCCAGTTTCAGTGAGTTCCATCTCAACCTATTCCATGCCTCCTCTGTTTGCTACAAAGGTTATTGAATGGTAATGTCCCTATTTGGACCATAATATTATGGTTGGGATCCTACTTTCACACCCAGGCATCCTCTGGAATGCGTAGGCAAGTTAAATGGGCTGTGGGTGGGTTCATCCAGAGAGTTCTAACTAACTATGGCCCCTCTAAATGCTTTTGTTATGTCATTGTACTTTGTCCTTTTTCATTATTTTTATGAGTGTTATAATTGTCGTAGGTGAACCCTACCGTTGTCTCCACAACTTCAACTCCAGTTTCTGGTGATAATGCAAATGTTGTTGATCAGAGTCAAGGTATGGCAACTCCTTATCTAATTCCCCCGGCTGGGGCGAACCAGGAAGTGGTACAGTCTAACATGCAATCTTCCCAAAATCAACCTCAAATTCAGTTTCAGTCATACCACCCAGGTTCATGGTTCCCACCAGGGACATCTCAGAGTTCTTTACGCCCACCTTCTGGATTCACTTTTCTTCCAAATTCGTCTTCAGCACCAGTACCCATAAATCCTGCCCTAGCATCATCAAACATGCCTTCTCTTTTTGGTCCTGGACCAGTTCAACCATCAGGGCTTGGGTCAGTTCTCCAGAACCAGCCTCTTTTTCTTTCCAGATCACAGCTGCCAGTTTTGCAGCGCCCTTTCATGCCTCAGGCATCCATTGGTCATGCTGGCACACCAATAAATCCTTCCATGCCAGCAGCAATACAGCCATCACCTGCACAACCCAGTATTTCAGCTCCACCTTCTTTTACAGGTAACCAGCCTATGGTAGCACGGCCTCCCCCAGTTGTAAGGCCATTAGGGCCGTCACCATCTCAAGCTGTGTCTAGACCTACCACTTCAGGATTGCTGCCTCCTGACAGGCCGTTGACCCCTGCTGCTGGGAGCTCTACTCAGTTGCAAGCAGTGGCAGCCACTACCCTATCTCTAGGTCTGGGCAGCATGACACCCCCCATAGCTCCTCGAGGACCACAGCCCATTATTATTGCATCTGGAACTCCACCACCAAACATTTCGTCATTGAATATGGTTTCACCAGTAAGCTATCCATCCAGGCCTGAGCCTTTAAATCATTCTATTGTGACTCCAGCTTTCACTTTTGGCCCACAACCTCAAACAAGACCTCTCCCCCAAGCATCATCTGTAGTTCCAAACCCAGTAGCAGCACCTACCTCTGCACCAAGGCCACTGCCCATCCAATCTTCATCACCTGTACCACCACCAATGCAACCGTTAACACCAAGGGCTCTTTCACCTAATCCATCCCCAAATCCTTTATTTGGATCCATGCCAATTGCTGCACGACCACCACCTTTACAAGCAGGAATTTTAGGTTCTGTTTCAGCAAGTACGTCAAGTTTTACTGTCATACAATCTCCTCCCACTCTTACTGCTCCTAAGCAGCTATCACATCCGAACTCAGGTGATTTTACTTTTCAGCCTCACCGGCCCCAGAATTTAGCCTCCCAAGCAGTTGTTCCAAGGCCAGATCCAATGGCACAACCGCCTTTGGCACCATCTTTCCAGCCAGCTATGCATGGATCATCTTCACCAACTCTGGTGCAGCAAGGCTTCCCAAGACCACCACCACAGCACCTTAGCAACCAGATGAATCAAACTCACAGCCAAATATCGCCCTTTGCCAGGAACCCAACAACTTTCACTACTACTTCAGCTCCACCAAGGCATCCTCATGTCCCTCAAATGGTGGGACCACCAAGGAACGCGAGTCCCGGTCCTCATACAGCAAGTGGTGGTCCGTTTCCACCGCCGCCACCACATGGTAGGCCAGGAAGTTCTCTGCGGCAGCAAAATTATCCTCCTCCTGCAGCAGGGGGCTGGCGTATGCTAGGTCCAAATCAACATGCTAGGGCAGTTTCTTCCAACCCTGGAGAGCAACAACAAATCTATGACCCGTTCTCGCCCACTTCTGCTTCCATCCCACCTCTTCCTCTTCCAGCAAGGACGAGGAAGCAGGAGAACAATGATCCAGAATACGAGGACTTGATGGCGTCAGTTGGAGTCAAATAATTTCAAGTTGGCAAACACTTGGTCGGAAGCAGCTGCAGGTTGGATGAAATAATTTGAAGAAGAAGAAGAAGAAGAAGAAGCTGCTTTTCCGTGTGAGAATTGGGTTCCTAGGTTTTGGAAATAGTAGTTGCAATATATATGCACGCACACATTGAATTTCATCCATGGTTACCTGTGACCCTGTGATAGCTCAGTTTCCATTCAAGTAGTAGTAGTAGTAGTAGTAGCAAGTAATTTTTTTTTTTTTTGGGGGGGGTGGGGGGGGGGGGTGTTGGGGATTATAGTTGGTGATGATTTTGGATACTTGGATTGTTGTGATAATTTAGATGAGCCATGTATGCATGCACGTGGATGCAGATTGCATATGCTACCAAAGCAAGCAAAGGCCTGGGCCTGTAGGTCATCATCCACTGAACTATTTAATTAATCACTTATCAATTCATCATCATTTACTGATTGATTGTCTCTGTCAACTACTACTAAGCCCTAGCATATGCTATCCAACTTGGATGATGATGATAATCCTACCAATTTTTGTCAAAAATCTTGCACATTTTTAAGTTCTGTGTTGCGCCCCTGCAAATCCTCATGGAAAACCCTGACTTCCGAAACTGCTTTCGGCCCCTATAATCCATTAAGTTTATAAAATTATGTTTCACATATATTATTCTAAAACATTCCTTGCCCTATTCGGAAATTACATCTAAATAATAATGTTATTACTATTTCTAAAGGTACATTAGTTCTTACAAAAAGACATCTTTTAGGTGGATCTTCCTGTGTTGAAAGCCTTACTGGCTCGTTTACTTGCTGAAAATATTTTCCAAGTTTTAATCTCTAATTTTTTGCTCCATTTCAAAATTTTCATCTCAACCAAAAATCTTAAAAACTCAATTCAGTTATGTTAAGAACTACTATTGTATCTTGAAAAATGAAAATTGCTCAAAATGGTTATGTCAAACATGTTATAATTATTTGTTATGGGTGAAAGCTCTCTAAAAAGCAAAAAGTCTAACAAAAAGTAAAGCTCAAAACGAAAAAAAAGGCAACAAAAAGTAAAGCTCAAATAGAAAAAAAGGCATAAAGCAGTCTCTGGGAGATTGAAGCATCTTCTGAAATGGCCCCCAAAAGACTACAATCTCACTTCAAATCTCCCAAAATTTGGTACATTTGTTGGAGATCGTAAGATCTCTTGAGAATCCCTCATGTGGAAGTACCAAACAAAGTGCAAACTTGATAAATCCGACACTCAAAAATCCTAGGTGAGGTGCGTACACGTGTTGCATGATCGACTGAGGTGTGTGTGGGTGTTGCATGTGCCCCAACCAAAAGCCATGCCAAAGGTCGTGTGAGCTGTGTGGGCATGCCAAGAGCTATGCACAGGACTAGCAATCAAGCAAGACACCAAGACATGATCGAGTGACTCCTTAGAAGCCTTTCTCAAAGAATGATCGAGAGACCTTTTTAGGGGATCTCGCAAGTCACTCACCACCCTTGAAGACATGCAAGAGACTCTCGTCAGGCACCTAAACGTGGGAGCCTTTCTCTAGGTGATGTAAGAGATCCCCTTGGGAGGTTGCGAAGCCTGCGAGACCTGATTAAAATTGCCTCTGATACGCTCACAAAAAATGACAAGTCTCTTGCCACTTGTTGGTTTCCCCCTTTTATAAATAAGAGGGTCATCTTCTTCACTTGAGTATGCTCACAAACACACTCAAGACTCTTTACTCAAGCATTCTACACTCATCATCTAGAGACTTACTTAAGCATTGGAGAGTTCAGGTAGGGATGCTCACTCGCACCCCTAACTGATCTCTTTCTCAACAAGTCACTCGTTGTTTTGAGAGTCATTTGCACAAGGAGAAGTCACTTGCACATCAGCGAGTCCCTCATTTTTTTTTCTTGATTTTGGTTTTGATAATGAAAAATAATTGGTTTTATATCTATATTCTAAACCAAGTTATGAAAATGTTTTTGGTTTCAAAACTTTCAAATGAAAATCAATTTCAAATAGTTCGTTATAAATCAAATAATTTCTCTCAATATATCTTGATGGAGATTGGAAAAACAAAGTCTTATGTCTCAAATGAATCTCCAAATATGTTTCTCAAAATTCATTTTAAAATGTTGGAGAAAATGGAGCAAGATGTTTTAAAAAGCAAAGGGAAGCTATTGATCGGTTCTAATGAACTATGGATTGTCTTTGTCCTTGTTGACCGACCTTAGGTTGTCGATTGCCCCAAAACTTGCTCTCGATAGTTTGCTGTAGACTGCACTGTGCTTCGGAAAGCGTCAACTGTTTTTCAATACTATCAACTGTTTTTCATTAAGTGTCGACTGTTTTTCAAATTTATGAAGTAAGTTGTCGACTAATTCGTTTTTGTTGCAGAAATCTCAAATGGCTAGTTCGTTAGTTTATTAAATGCTCATCAACTACCACCAATGGCCATATTTTTGGAGGCTCTGGTCTTCCTCTATAAATACAAGCCTAATGAAGCATTTATGGGGTTAGAGAATTTATTTCTAAAGCTTCCAAGTGCTCAAATCATTTTAAGTGTTCCAAGTGTTTAATTTTTTATTTTCTCTCTTTAAGACTTTGTTGCTTCATTGCATATATTTCTCAAGCCTTGTATCATTTTGAAAGAACTGTAACTGAGGGGTTATCTCTCATCTCATCTTATCTCATAATATTTGTTCTATGTTCCTAGCAAGTGTGTTAGAGGATTTGCATTGATTGTAGGAAGATTGTATTTACTACTCTTGGGGGCTAGAGGGCTCTACTTGTGATCAAGTAGGAGGCAATAATAAAGTGTTTTAAAATTCTTAGTGAGAAGTTAAAGGTAGTGGATTATGCCATTTGACTGAACCACTATAAATCTTGAGTGTCCCCTTATTGCTTTTAATTTTTATTTTTTTCATTGCGTTAAGCATCTTCTCAAAATTGTCATTGTTCTCTCAAAATTTGCAATTTTCCAGCAAAAGAATTTTAGTCTCAAACCAATTTTTAAAATGACCCAATTCACCCCTCTTTAAGGTTGTGGTGTTATTGTCATACAATTATATCACTCCCGTCTTGTACTATAAATTCATTGTTATATTTTGGCAATAGCAATTGGGGCCATTTGTAGGAAAAGATCAAAAAACCAAGAAACTCACTCACGATGCCCCGAACAAGAAGCAACTGATAGACCTTCCTCGATGTTGAAGCTCAATCACTCGCACATTCACCTAGGCAAGAGATACTCTTTCGCATAACCTAGTAGCCACAACACACTTACTTGCATGACACTTAGTTGTTTCTTCTTGGGCCTCCTCACCCTTATGACACTTAACCCTCGAACTCATGAGAGACCCACCCACCAAGGACTCATCCACAAGACTCACGAGAGACTTACCTCCATATCCCCCGAGAACCCCTCTCTCATGTCCCATGGGAGGCTCACCTCCCAAGTCACCATGGCTTATCTAAACTAGCTTCGCTAATTATTCCTCGAGTGGAGTATGAAGCCTTGCAAAGACAACATGTTGAAGGAATGCAGACCCTTCGAGAAATGGCAGGCTTGTTGTAAAGTATGGTCCCCTGTTGTAGCACCCCCTCTCCTATAGCTGCTGGGGAAGAGGTGCTATTGGCAAAAGATAGAATAAATACTCATTATAAACCTGAAAATTTGGAGTTATCAAAAATTTGCTAATTGATCACATATAAAAAAAAAATCTCAAACTATTGTAACAAAATTTTGGACTGTGAGAGCGCTCAACACAAACTGAAACAATAATCATTGGCTAAAGAAATCTCTCATCTAAAAATTTAAAACTCTAAAAATCTCATAACACAAAAATAACTCCCAGAAATCTTTTGATCTTTGAGTGGTTCCCCGTATGTACTCTTCTACCCAACACTGCTAGGCCCAACGTCTGAAACTCCTCTGCTAGGACCTAGAATGGTGAAGAATACAAGGTGAGTCACAAGGCTCAGAAAGTAACAACATGAAATAAAATAGTAGTTGAATTGAGAAACATCGATACTCATCAAATACTAATTGTTCTTGCATTGAGGGATTATTAATCAACTGTGTGGTTGCACATATATGATACATGTTAATGCACATAAACTGTATAATGTAGGTAAGCAACTTCGGCCCTTAGGCCCACAAAATCTAAACTACATACCTGCCTGAACTGAAACTTGTAACCAGAAAAACTGCAAGCACATACTATGGGCCTTGTGCCCCTAGTCCCCTAGTCATCACCAAACGAATGAAACTGAAACTGAAACTGAACTGTGGGCCTTGCACCCCTGAATTGAAATTGAAACTTACGGGATCCCTACGGAGTAAACTGCCTTGCGCGTATACTGTAATGCAATGAACATATACATGCTCGCACACAATATGAAGTGCTCCACATAAGTTTGTGCACCATGTTCACTCAAGGATGTATGCACATAATACCATAACACCTCACATAACAATGCTAAGCATAACATATAATCATCATCAACATGGAATGCAATGATTTTACGAGTTATGATTTATGGTATGGGCATGTTAGACTTATCATATTCTGGTATGAGATTCCAATATTTGTGAACATTTAACCTTTCATTTAAATAATAGCTTGCATTCGGACGTACTTAGGATCACATTCGAAAATCATATAGGGCATTTGGATATGAGGCTTTTAAATCAAAGGTATTCGAATGTATATAAGAGGCATTCAGATATACTATTCTAGCATTCATATTGTTGTTGCCAAAATACAACAATTTATTTATTTTTTATTGTAGACAGATGCAAGAGTCTTGAGAGTCGCGCCTTCACTGATGAGAACCTTGACGAGTAACTGGATCTGGTAGAGGCCCAGGTCTGCTGGTCTTATAGAGCTGATGGTCTGATAGATCTGAGGGTTTGATGGATCTGGTGGATCTGGTGGGCTGATGATCAGGTGGCCCAAGATGAACGAGTGACCTGAGGGTGACGAGTGACCTTAGGTGACGGGTGGCCTTAGATAAACGAGTGGCCTTAGGTGATGAGTGGCCTTGACCGAGTGACTTGAGGATGATGAGTGGCCTCAGATGAACGAGTGGCCTTAGGATGACGAGTGGCCTTGATTGAGTCACCTGAGGGTGATGAGTGGCCTCGGATGAACGAGTGGCCTTAGGATGATGAGTGGTCTTGACCGAGTCACCTGAGGGTGACGAGTGGCCTTAGGTGACGAGTGGCCTTGATCGAGTGACCTGAAGATGACGAGTGGCCTTACGTGACAGGTGGCCTCGGATGAACGAGTGGCCTTGACCGAGTGACCTGAGGGTGACGAGTGGCCTTGACCGAGTGACCTGAGGATGACGAGTAACCTTAGGTGACGGGTGGCCTCGGATGAACGAGTGGCCTTAGGATGACGAGTCGCCTTGACCGAGTGACCTGAGGGTGACGAGTGGCCTTGACTGAGTGACCTGAGGATGACGAGTGGCCTTAGGTGACGGGTGGCCTCAGATGAACGAGTGGCCTTAGGATAACGAGTGGCCTTGACTGAGTGACCTGAGGGTGACGGGTGGCCTACAAAACAAAAGCACCGTTAGGACGCGGGTGGGGTCCCCGCGCAAACCCTCTGATGCTTAAGTCAGATCTTGAGAGAAAATACGAAATGATGCTTCAATCCCCCAAAATTGCGTATCTCGTGATGAAGGGATGGCCTCATATTTATAGCGGAGGAGAGAGAGAAGACGTGCGAGAATCGGGGCGAGAATCTCGCGGCCCATTTAGATGATTTCGCGGCTCATCCAAGAGGGAAAAGAGGAGACATTGGCCCAAGCCCACTCGACCATGACTGAGTGGGGGGGCCACTCGGTCATGAACGGGTGGGGGGCCACCCGATCATGCCTTCTTTTGCCTTGTTCCTTGGCTCGATTTTGAGTGGTTCCCGTATCTCAACTTCATGCCCGATTTTCATATTGATTGAGCTCGAATATCTAAAAACTCAAAACATAAAAGTTGTAGATAATTTTCATAGCTTTCTATAGGACTTTGAATCCGCTCAATCGGAGCTCGTATGAGAAAGTTATGGCCAAAAACTCAAAGAAGTGTCATACCCACTCGGCATAACTGAGTGGGTCATGAAAAGTGAGGGGAAATTGGTCTCCCCATGACCGAGTGGGGGGCCACTCAGTCATGTCTTCTTTTTCCTGACCGAGTGGGGGGCCACTCGGTTATGCCTTCTTTTTCCCTTTTGTCTTGGTTCGAATCCATCTTCCTTCAATACTTAACTCTGAGCCTTAATCATGCAAGTCCATCAACTTCATACCCGATTTACACCTTGATTTATCTCGAATCTCTTAAAATGAAAAACATAAAAGTTGTAGATAATTCTCTTATCTTTCATAGGACTTTGAATCACCTTAATCGGAACTCATATGAGAAATTTATGTCTGAAAAACCAAAATAGTGTCGTACCCACTCGGCATAACCGAGTGGGCCCTCCCCACTTGGTCTCGGCTCGATCTCTTGCTCCTTCGGCTTATTTCCTTGATCTCCTACAACCCGTTGGGCCTTTGGGCTTCATGTCCATGTCTCACAACTTTTTTAGGTCTTCCAATTCTCCAAGTTTGCAGGGCATATCACATATATAAATCAAGTCATTTGGATATGAGGCTCTGTAATGACCCATTAGAGGGTCTAGAAATTATTTAATTCCCTATTTAATTAGTGTTCAAGAGATTTTATCAATTAATTATTTTAATGTAGTAATTTAGATTTTAAAGGAAAAGAATAACATTTAATTCTATTTAATTGTTGTGAGAATTAGATGTAAGGACATGATGGTCATTTAAGAATTTGTTATTAGAATTTAATTATTTAATTAGAGTTATTAATAGATTGGGAGTTCATACGTGAGAAGGAGAAGGATTGAGAAGTCTCCTAGTTGCATAAGGAGAAGGAGATGTGGGCTTTAGGGCTGCCTCTCCATTGTATATATAGATCCATTAGCCATAGTTTCTCTTCATGCCGCGAAGAACAGAAAGCCAAGAGAGGTAGCAGTGTTGCATAGGAACTTTTGTTGAAGCGTTGAGTCGATCAAGAGACTTCTAGATCGTTCAAGGGTTCGATCAACGAGTTTTAGTAGGCAAATATTCTTCTTGTAATCCCTTCCATTACAGGCTCATATCAGTTTTGAATTCATATTATTCTAGTTCTTCTTTGAGTTCTCAGATTTATATCAGTTACAGTGTGTATATATATATATATATATACGCGCAGAACAGTGAGTGTATTTAAAAGATATGCATGAGTCTTTATAGCGATTCTTTTAAATATGATCTTTGAATCATGATAGCATATGTTCTCAGATTAAACAGGACTCTCCGTTCTTGTTCCCAGATCTTTATCAGTTTACATGCATATGTATATTCGTGGTTATATCATTATCCAGTGAGTTAGGATAAGCTATGCATAATTTTTATAGCGTTTTCCTTTCAGAAACGATTGGTTGACCCATCTTGATATTATTCTATATCAATTGGAATTGTTCTCCCAAGATTTCTTTTGGAATGGTGTAGTAATGTTAAGTTTTTGACTCAAGATATGTTCTCTATTATTGTAAGCTTTGTTTCGTATGAGTTTTCAGTCATTCGAATGAGCCTCTTTGTCATTCGAATGAATTCAATATTATTCGAATGAGTTCTAAGCGTTATTGCATCATTCGTATGTTTTCTTGAAGTTTTGAGTCTGTCATTCGAATGAGTTTTCTTGTCATTCGAATGAGTCCTTGAAGATTTGAGTAACCCTTTGCTTCGTATCGTGTAGCATTCGAATGAAGTCTCCTTGTCATTCAAATGACCTGTGAGTATTCCATTCATTCATTCGAATGGGGTACTGTTGCATTCGAATGAGTTGCTTTCTGCCCGTTCAAATGTTAAAAAATTGCCAAATTCATTCGAATGAATTTGTAAGTCATTCGAATGAGTCCTTGAAAGATCTGAATAGCCTTTGTTATATATCATTTATCATTCAAATGAGTTCCTGTCATTTGAATGACTAGCATTTGTTATATATCATCTATCATTCGAATGAGTTTCTGTCATTTGAATGAGTTTCTGCCATTCGAATGACCTTGTTGTAGTCCATTTATTTCATTCGAATGGGTTGCTGCTTCATTCAAATTGCTCCCTTATGCTTCAACTGTCATCCGAATAGTATCATATGCCATTCGAATGACCCATATTCCATTCGAATACATCTCCAATGTTATGTCTTATATTCGAATGACCTTTCTTGTATTCGAATGACTCTCTTGAGGCATTCGAATGATTTCCAGTAAATTCTTAATGCAAGTTTTAAATTTAATACAAATATTCAATACTTCAAATATTGAATTTTCATGCCAAGATATGATAAAAATCCATCATGCCATGCCCATACTTAGAAATTGCAGAATCTTTGTATCTCAATATAGCTGATAAAAATCATATACCATGTTTAACAATTAATTATGACATGATCAGCATTTTTTTGTGAGATTATGTGCATATATTATGGTATGAACATTGAGCATGACTTTATATGGAGCACTACATATCGTGTGCCAGCATTTATATGAGCATTGCATTATGTGTGCCAGGTGGCTTGTCCGCGGGGATCCCACTAGTAACAGTTTTAGTTATAAACTCAGTATATAAGTTACTCGCCTGATGTCGACCAGGGGGCTAGGGGTCTATTTCCCACAGTTTTTATGTTTACAGGATTCAGATCAGACAGGTATGTATTACAATTATGTGGGCCTGTGAGCCAAAATTGCATATTTGCATTTATTTTACAGTTTATGTGCATTACTTCTCGTAAATGCAACCTTACAATGACTCTTATATTTCTCAGTGCAAGGACATATATTATCTTTATGAGTATCGATATTTCTCGATTCAGCTTCAGTTATTCTTTGTAGCTCACCTTATACGCTTTACCATTCTAGGTCCTAGCGGGGGAGTATAATATGTGGGGCCTGGCAGTAGTGGTTAGTAGTGTGTGTACATGGAGCTGCTCAAGACAAAAGATGTTTGGGAGATTGTCAGTTTGTAGTGTCTTGTCTGATAGGGTTATTTTATATTCCAGTTGAGGGATTATCCCTTAGACAGAGTTACAGTTTTCAGTTTATGTTGATTCAGAGTTTTATTTCAGTTGATTGAGATATACTCATTTCAGTTTATCAGAGGGTTTATTTTATTTTTTTTTATTTTTTCCGTAGCACCTCTTCTCGGGCAGTCCTAGGAGAGGTGGTGTTACAGGCTCAATACTATGTGAGATACATTCGGTTGACACATAACATATTCGGATATTAACATTGACTTATTCGGATGTATGAGGAGACTATCCGGATATCACACACAACAATGTCTTGGACCCATTCGGATATGATTTAAGGTATTCGGATGTCACACACTTATATACATATTCGCATTCGGATGGAAGAAAAGGGCATCTAGATGGGATGAAGGCATCTAGATATGATGAACACTCATCCGGATGTCTCTCACAACAACACTTTAAACATATTCGGATGATATATATGGCATTCGGATGAGAGGCTTGAAGAATGTGAGATGGATTTGAATATTATAGATGGGCATCCGGATATTACTCACATATATACCTACTTGCATTTGGATATGGCTGAGGCATCTAGATGTGATGGAGACTCATTCGGATGTGCATAAGGGGCATTCAGATGTTACTCACAAACCTCAACCAAAACCAACCGGATGTGGGGGATTTTATCCGGATGTTTGAACCATCATATGAAATAAAACATACGATATCAGTATTCTTGTTCTGATGCAAAACTATCATAGCTACACCATCCCGAAAGAAACTTAGGAAAACAAATCTCAATCAATATGAAACAATCTCAAGAATGATTCAAAGATCGTATCGGAAGAAATTGATGTAAGGAAAAATACATGATTTTCCCAATACAACGAGGACTCACTAAACATGTATACATATATATCTATGTATATCTATAAACTGTGATAAAGATCTGAGAACGAAGAATCTTGAAAGAAATATGAGGAATTGCATTATATGTAACGCCCCACTCCCACTTACAGGTGTTACTCATGAACAATTACCCGAATTGTCTACCTGCCCGGCCTTAGGTGAACGATGGACCTTGTTTCTAGAGGAAACGCCCTAAGTGGGAACTAGGCTTGTCCTTCTCTTCCCTTAACCCCAGGATTCATTAGCAGAATTGAGCTTTAACCACACCGCATTTGATTAAAGAAAACTCATGAAAATGCCCAATCGTCATTTTCTTATTTATTTTAATTCTTTCTCCATCTGAGAATTTTTACCGGGCTTCATGAAAATCACCATCTAAATCAATCCATTGATTTATTACCAATTTAAGAGGAAAACTCATAATTTTCGATTTTCCAAAATTTTGGCATTATTCTCCAAAATGCCTGAAAAATCCCTTTATTTTGAAAATTCCTCCGGGGCCCAAAATCAATTAAGAAATGCCCCAAAAATCTCCAAAAATTCCAAATTTTTTAAAAAAATTGGTCGGCGGGGCCCGCTGGCGAGCTCGGGGCCTCGCTGGGCGTTAGGCGCGCATGTCGCGCGCGGCTGCCCGCGCGCTGGCCCGCGCGCACTGCCGCTGTCGCTGCCCCTGCCGCGCGCGCGCTCGACCGCCCACGAGGCCCTGCTTGCGCGCGCGGGGCTGCTGCTTGCTGCCCCAACTACTGCCTCTTCACTTCTTTTCTTTCTTTTTTTTTTCTTTGGGCTTTTAAACACATATTTTTCAGAAAAATAAATTAAATAAAATACTTCACTTTCATCCAAATTTTGTCTCTATTCTCCAACAAAATCATTTTATTTTACATCTTGGTGGCTTCCCACAACACACCCAACAAAGAGGCTTTCACCCAACCTAGGCTTCAACATGCCCAAGCCAATGCCTCATTTCAAAATAAATCAAACATTCCAAAATATAGATTACACACATGATCTTAGGCTTGAACAAGCCATCACTAACCAAATAAATTTACATCTCATAAATCAAACACAGCAATATAGGCTTCCATAAGCCATAACATACACTTGAATCTTCTTTCCATTCTTCCACATGCCATTCCACCATTTCTTTTACTTTACCATGCTTTTCACAACCTGCATGTGAGGGTAAAACCTTATGAGCTATTAAGCTCAATAAGGGTGCAATGCAAAATAAATATGAATGTAACAAGTTTATATGATGCCAAATGCATGCAAGTGTGGCTAGGTTTCTTTGCCCTCACAACCCTCCAAGGTTAGAGACATCAACCCACCATTTCAACCATGTTCCCAAACTAACCTATGGCCATAAGTCTCATGAACATAAAAGAACATGCCAAATGCAACATATACATTTATGAAACATATTTACAACCCATTGCAAGGCCACCCTCCCATAGGGCCATCCCTTACCTCTTTTCTTCTCTTTGAATCTTTAAATCTACTTCTCAAGAGAACTCCCACCATCATCTTCTCCCATCTAAGATAAAATTCAAACAAGGATTCACTCACTTTGCATACAAGAACACTAATTAAAGAGAAGAAGAAAATATAACTTACCTTGATTCTCTTCTCTTCTTCTTCCTTTCCTCTCATCTCTTCATTCTTTCATTCTTTCTACAAATGGCCAAAAGGGAGACAAGTCTTCCACACTTTCCATTTTATGCTAGGCCTCTATATTTCAAGAATGAGTCTAGGCCTTTGGATCTTTATGGATTTGAGAGAACAAATCCTAGCCTTCCACCAAAAGCACAATCTATGTGCTTTAGTCTTCTAAAATCCCAACCATTGGATTTCTTTCCCCTTTTCAAAGCCAAATCTCAACCATTGAATCCCTCTTGAAAATTCCATTTCTTTCTCATTTACTTTAATGAGACAATTATATGCCATTTTCAAGACTTAATCCAAGCCATTGGATATATTTCATCTTTTCAAGACTTGATCCTAACCCTTTTATCAATTTAGTCTTTCAATACCAAAATTAGCCATTTTCTCATATATTTATTTTGACTAATTTCAACACATCACATTTGAAAGACATAATTAATTTCCTTCCCATTTAATTTAATGGGACTAATTTCCACAATCACATGAGAGACCACTTGAAAGACATAAATGTTTTCTTTCTCATTTAATAAAATCTCCATATTTTCCAAACATTAATGGTGATCATTTACCATTTTCTTTTGGATTTTCTTTAATCCAAACCATCATGCCTCTCTTTAAATGCTTGAACGACCAATTTCAATTCTTTTGCATTTAATTTAATCTCTCCATTTAACTTGGACCACAAAATGTCAAGTGTCACAACAAGACACTAACCTTGGCTTCCAAGTTCTCATTTCCACCATCCATGTGTCATTACCACAGTTATTCACCAATTTAGGGAAAAATAATTATTTTTTCAAATAATTGCATATTCTCCATTTTCCCTATTTTCCATAATTAAATTCCTTTATGGAAATAAATTCCAAAACTCCCAAAATATCCTTTGTGAATTTATTAATCCCATATATCTCCACATAAATACCAAATTATTCACTTACATCCCTAACTCCACATAGGAATTATTTCCAATTATCAAAATACCCTTTTTATTAGACTTCACTTTCCAAATTACCAAAATGCCCTTCTCATTGGGCACAAATAATTTCAAGGATCTAACACCTCCTCAAGGGCATTTTTGGAAGTTCCTCACTTCCCTTCTCATTCTCTTAACACCGGTAACACCGGGTGTTACATTATACAACAAAGATCACTGCTCTAAACACGAATCTTGTAAAGAAGGATTTCAAGGAGAAAACTTGCATAAGTGAATCCCGTAAAGAAAAGGACTACAGGAAGAGAACTTTTCTTATGGTTTTCTTGACTCGATTCCTCGTGCGAAACTTGTGATCTCTCTTGTGTGGGAAACTCTAGCAGCGTGAGTTAGAAAGAATGAGATATATGGATATATATATATAAGAGAAACCTCGCCCATAAATCCCTAATTTTCATGGAGTCCTTATCCTTTAATAACTTGAATAATTTCAAACTCTTTATCCTCACGCAAGTTATCATCAAATACGTAATATCCTCCAATTATTAATTCCTAATTGTTGTAGCCCGAAAACTACGACAATAGAATTTGTCATGCAAGAAATCTGGAGCCAAGGCATAACGAGGTGGATAGCTGGCAGGAGTCTGTTGGTGGAGATGTGCGTTTGGTAGCTCCGGTTCGCGATATCCCGGTCGAGGTCGTAGATGGTCTCTTGAGGGCACCTATGGTATCGCTCGGGAATGACCTGCTGTGGGCTTGGGGCATATCTGCACTCACAAGAGCAAGTTCGAAGGCACGCGGGGATTTCTCACCTGCGTATGCCTTTCGATGCTTAAGTCAGTACGGCTAGGAAAATAGTGCAATAGACAAGTAAGGCATGCTATCATAGAACAATTATACCTTTCCCGACAACAGAGGGTCAATCTCGATACCATTACAGGGAATTGGGGATGTACTTGCACATTAATAGCATTCGAATAGGCTTAAGAAGAATCCCCCCGAAGGGCCAGCCAGCCTAGGGGGCCCTTCAAGAGAAGGTGGGTCTTGCGGCGAGTTTCCAAAGCAGGGTCTTGGCCCTTAAGGGACTTGCTCGGGCACATCTCCGAGTTGGGTGAAGATGCTGCTAGACATAGTTTATTGAACTATAAGCATGGTTCATGAGATACAAGTAGGATGTTTCCTTGACATTATGTATTGTGTATGTGACCCATTAGTATACCATGGGCGCCTTCATGAGTGCATGGCGCTTGGATATGCAAGCTAGGCTAGGTGTTCTCCATTAGGAAGTATAATGGTGAGCTATGGAAGACAAAACAATACCTGGGGGGCCCACTAGGCACTTGGAGACTATAAGTTTCTTAAACCATTTTAATAACAAACCCAACTCATAAGTTATCTCTTTGGCCATCACACAAGTATACGCGTTATATATACATATATTATATGTTAATAGTGGGGAGGAAGACCAGAGAACTAGCAAGAAGAAGATAGCAGAAATGGAGCTCGCGGACAACACTTCACGCGGGCTTCTCAGAGAGAGAGAGCCCTTTCCAAGAGAAAGCTCTCGGCAAGAGGTCTCTTGGAGAGACCTTGCCGAGAGGAGAAACAGAGAGCTCTCGGCAAGAGGTCTCTTCGAGAGACCTCGCCGAGAGCAATTTACCAAGGGAAATGTCATGATGCCCTACAGAGGTGATTTTCGGGGAGACCAGTGACCTTTTCGAGAGGGATTGGCCGAGAGAGGGAGTTGCAATGATGAGCGGCTTGCGACTGCCTCCAAGAGCCATCGAGAGAGCTGCAGCCCCCTGAGAGGGCCACTGCCACTGCCGAGAAGGGGCCGCCACCTCCTGGAGAGACGTTGCTGCCGCTGAGAGGGAAGGCTAGCTTCCCGAGAGAGTCGTGCCCCTCCGAGAGATGCAGGTTTTAACACCTCCTCGATTCAAGTATCATAGGTAGGTATACACTTAATCGCCCAAGAGGTGTTAGGGAAACCCTAAGTAGCGAAAAACATGGATCGAACCTGCCGAAAAGTTTGAAAGGGTTCCCAATACAAGTATAACATGTACAAGCCTTTCATTACCATAGAGTTTAAGTCTAATATGGAAAAAGAAGTATAATCTTCAAATTATTACAATACTACAGAATAAGATTACATAAGATAACATAAAAGTATTAAGTGGCCATAGTTTCTTTCCCGCTTGCCTCCTTAGCTCTTGACATTCCAAACATACCTGGAACGCGGAATGTTCCAGGGGCATCAACCCAAGTTAGATCACATGAATCTAAGTGAGATAGTTTCAAGAAAGAAACAGATCATGTATGAAATGCAAGTATGCAAAATGAAACCCCCTTTGTGGAATCCATGCCAAGGTGTTGCAATCACCCCTGCGCATGCCATGCTCACCTCAAACACGCATATGTGACTCCAATAGCCAGTCGTGGCGGCCATTAGCTTGCCACAAACAGCCACATGCCATAAAGTGATGAAACAAGGAAAGATACATGCTAAACAAAGAGAGCAAGTGAGCAAGTCCACACCCAACACAAATGGCTCAAGAAATGATCAATATGAAGCTCAAGTAATGTAGAAAACCACTCACTCTAGTTGCTGGTTCTGTTTGCTTACTATTGACAGGATTTTTGGCCTATTTTAGCTGCAGTTTCATATAGTTAGAGTCACCAAACCAAGATATTTTTACATAGCATAATAGGACATTATTTAAGGGATAAAACCACAAAATTACAGAGGAAGAAGTCCTGCCACATCCCCTCACACGCCACAAGAAGGGTGGCCATGTGTGGCCATGCGCAGCAGTGGCTGACGCGTGTGATACACGCACCGTCTCCTTGCTTCTTACGGATTATGCAACAGAAATTAAAACGACTATAACTTATTCATTTTAACCCCAATTCACCTTCCGTTTGAACCTATGGACTTCCTTCTTAGTGCTCTACGACCCTACAGAAAGAAAATTGGCTTACCTTTTCGATTTCCTTTCTTCTTTCGCGATTTTTCGACCAGGTCTCTTTATCCTTTCTTCTTTGCTTTTTCTTTGGTTTTTCTTGCACTTGTTTGCTTTCTTTCTCCTTAGCTTCATGTGGCCTCTCCTCTTACCCTTTATATAGCCTTCCAAATCCCAAATCTTCAAGATTTCTCTTAGCCTCCAAGTTAACCCCCTTTTTCTACCCTAACAATTATTACAACTTTGAAATTTCCTTCCTTTTATACTATCTTCCAATGCAAACCTTTGTGCTTTCCAATCCTAGGCCTCCAAATACACCTTCAAGATAAAATCTATCATCTTCTTCCTTTGCAAGCAAATCCTAGCCAATCCTAGTCTTCTAAGTTTAGACTTTTAGGGTAAAAACCAATCATTACAATCATAAGACTTTAAGACTTTGGGAAAAATTCCCAAACCAATCCTATGTCTCAAACATAAGACTTCTAGGATAAGGAATCATTATTGCATTCATTCCTTTTGTTGGAAATAAGATATCCCTTTTACAAGTTGTGATATTTGCACTCGGGTTCGGTTTAATACCCTAAAACCATTTTAATTCTAAAATTCTATTTGAAACACTTTATTGCAACATCCAAGCTTTACATTACATTCTGGGTATTACACAGGTTCTCTTAGAGAGAGCCATCACATTGCCTTACTCTTTCTGAGAGAGAGAGAGAGAGAGAGAGAGAGAGAGAGAGAACTTAGGACCTCCACTTTGACCCTATGACCTTGCTATTTATATCTTATTTTCCTTAGACCAATTTTCCCCTCAAGCTTAGGCTATTTACCTTTTTGTCATTGTTCATGCTTCTTTAGCCATTTGATCATGGATTCTTCTTAGAAAATGTTTCCTAGCTCAGGATCACTTTTGGGATTCGCCTGCCTAGGCTTATTGACTAAAATACCCCTAGGTGGATGCTCGAGAATTCTATGGTACAACAATTGCCCCCCTGTCTTTGCTTTGACTATTAAGTCAAATGGAAGATTAATGCCACTTTCGTGTCCACCTGCCTTGATGGACAAAACTACTCTCTTAGGATTCACGGCCTTGTGCTGACACTAAAATGAGATCATTCACTAAGGTGAGGCTTGACAGCCATACAAAGGCACAACCCACTATGTCGAGTGGGTGGTGGAAGATACAAAGGCGTAACTTGAGGCATCTAAAATAAAGAATGATCAGCTCGAAGGAAGGATACCGGTGTGCCTCTAAGGTGCAGTAAAAAGGGATTCCACGATGCGTGAGCCTCACTGGTGGCGCAACGCTAGGAGGATAGCCCAATGGCTCACAAACTAGAAATGCCATGGTTGTAATAAGATTTTGGGTTGTGGTCAAGGATATAGACAAAGATAGATTAGATGTTGAGTGCTCAGAGGCACTGGATTCTTTAGAGAATGGGGACTTGGGTGCAGAGAAGCTTATACTAGTGGTTTCACTCTATCTAGACTCGGGCTTAAGCTAAGGCAGATTTTTCTAAGATCGAAGTGCCTCAGTGGGTCTATCTTGAGATGATGCATTTGCCTATGGTGACTCTCGGCAATGCCTTGGATCATCACTCATTTAAACTTGATTTTCTAAACTCCTACAAGTATCTTGAATCGAAGGTGAGAAACGATGCTGGTAACCCAAAATCATTGGGTCAAGAGTGTTTCTCTTTTCTACCATTATCAGTGGCTCTACTTACCCTATCCCAGAGATTCCATTGGTATTCTGTCATAACACTTGACAAAATATGGTTGTCCATGTTCAACCATTCTCCTTGATTTAAATGTGTTCCCTAGGCAATTGATGCCAATGCCTTCTCCACAATTGTTATCTACCTTATAACCACATTCCATTTTATCTTACATTGAAGACTAGCAGCTACTGTGTAACACCCCGCTTCGCCAGGCGTGTCACTATAAGGGAATTCCTAGAAATCTTTTTCTTTTCAAGTCCATCACGCACGGTGTATCAAGAACAATCTTTACATGCAGACAACATGCTCGACACATACGATGGCCAGCATCCGCGGTGATTTGAAAAACAATCTTTATATGCAGATAAGATCCCAAGAATCCCAGTCTTGCCCGTTTAACTAACAAGTTCAATAATCTTAAGACTAAATGAGACATTGCATAACGCAACGGATACATTAACATCAAAATACCGTGGCTTACCACAAGGTTCTTACATAGTATTTTCACAACAAATTACGTAATACAAAGCTACCAAATGAGAACAACATTATCATACATTCGTTCATACATGTATCAAAATAAGTGCTAACATCTCAAAATGAAAATACAACCGCTAACATACTAAACACCGTTGGCCCTCAACTGCTCATGTCCTCGCCTTCGCAATAGTTCCTGACTGGAACGCTGAATGTTCCAGGAGCATAACCCAGATTAGATGATAAAATATCTAAGTGATGGCATGATACTATTTACTGAATGCATGAAAGACATACAAGCATGGCATATACAGATAACAACAACATGCAACACGTCTAACTTGAGAAATCTCCCTAACATATTTAACCTCCCGTGGAAAAATCCATTCCACACACCTTTGGGGTTGACCTTGCTGCGACATACTTAATCCTCGAGTGCCCTACCGTGTCACTCGTTCACTTGGATTAACCTTGCCCCATTCTCAAGAAGACCCCATCCCATTCCCCATGGACATAACAAGGACACGAAATTCAATACTCCGATGATATGAAAAACCACATGCCATGCACCGACTCCTTTACAAAAATAGTTGATGCAATATACCACATGTTTAATATGCAAACGATGCCACAAGTACATAAGTAAAACGCTTATGCATAGTATCCTAAGTTCTGGAGGGTACAACCGCTTGCTTGAACTGGTTCAATCATGTGTACTCTAAGCTTGGGAGGGTAAAACTGCTCACCTGAACCCACTATACACACACCGACACACTTCCAAACAAGGGTAAAACTGGAATCAAACCACTCACCTGAACGTATTCGAAATGCCTTGATCCTTGTGCACTGCCTTGATTTGCGTGTTAAATCACAAACACCCGAACTTATACTCAACCTCGAGCCATGACACTCCCTGAACACCATATTTAATTAAAGGAGCATCAAAATCTATTTTCCTCAATTTTTTCATAATTTTCTCGATTTTTCTCCTAATTTTCATCTCGATAATTCAAAAATAATTATCTCCTCAATCTTTTTCCCAAATATTTCAACATGATAATTCCTAAAATAAATTTAGAAAAATACTGAGAGAAAATACCAGAAAAGCCCCTGTGTCACGTGCCCTCCTTCGCTCGGCTGCGCGTGAAGTGTGGTGCGTGCAGCCCACACGCCACCTTCTTCTCCGATTTCTAACAGCTGGCGACAGCTCCAATGGCTGATCTGTGGGTACCCCGTTGAAGACCTCGTCTAGTCGATCACCATCGTACCAATTTCAGGTCGAAATACCACTAGAAAGGCCTTCGATCGGGCTGTTGCAAGTCGGCGGAGGTGAACCGCCTCGCGTTTTCTAGCCAAGCACAAACAACCTCCAAATGCACTCCAACTGATCCCAAACGCTCCAGAATCCTTCTCCTTGATGCAAGGAACAAAAACCCTTTAACCATTCTCTCAAAAACATCCAAAATCACGGCTGATTTGTGTTATAAATTTCGGCCAAAACCCTCACTATTTATAAGCGATTTTCGACCGCTTTGCAACCAATCAGAGGCCAAGGCTTGGCCCGTAAGCCTCCTTACGCCATATACTACCTCCCCCGAACCACCCTCGGTTGTCCCATTGCTGGAAACAGCAGCCACGTGTGGTTGAAGGGGGCGACCGATTTCTTTGGCTTGTGTTCACACTACAGTTTTGTTTTATTGCACTTCCTTCCCCCATGTTTCCTTAAATGCCATTCCGACGTTTTCCTTAACACCCTTAATCTATCCAACTATATCACTAAGGCCCATAAGCCTTGTACACCTTATTTCATCCTCGAAATTCCTGAAAAATTATAATTTTGACCTCCCTCGGGTAAATTTGGAAAATTGCACTTAGGCCCGGTTGATTGTTTTGACCTTAAATCCATTCATTTCAACTCAAAATCGCTCAAGGGTTGTTCTACATATAATTTATTGGTCCTTAGCTGTAACGCTCTGCTCCCACTTACGGGTGTTACTCGTGAATAATTACCCAAATTGTCTACCTGCCCAGCCTTAGGTGAAGGGTAAACCATGTTTCAAGATAAAATGCCCTAGGTGGGAACTAGGCTCGTCTTTCCCTTCCCTCATCCCCAGGATTCATTAGCAGCAATGGGCTTTAACCACACCATGTTGGCTAAAAAGGAAATCTCATACAGACGCCCAAATGCCATTTTCTCAATTATTTTTAAATTCTTTTCCTACCAAGAATTTTACCGGGCTCTATAAAAATCACCATTTAACTTAATCCATTGATTGATCACCAATTTTGGAGGAAAAACTCATCATTTTAAATTTTTCAAAATTTCGGCATTATTCTCCAAAATGCCCAAAAAATTCCTTTATTTTGAAAATTCCTCCAGGGCCCAAATTCAATTAAGAAATGCCCCAAAATTCCCAAAATCTTCCAATTTTAAAAAAAAAATTGGCTGGCGGGGCCCGCTGGGCACGCATGCGCGTGCGCCCACCCGCGTGCGCGCGGCCGCCCATGCGGCCTTGCCCGCGCGCAGGCTGCTGCCTGCTTGATGCTTCAAATTTTTTTTTTCTTGGGCCTTTAAAACCCAAATTTTTTCAGAAAATTTCTCACCTCTAAATGCATTTAAAATATGCACTTTTCACATTACAAAGCCTTTTTTCCTTCATGATTAAAGCTTAAGCAACATCCTTGATGCTTCCACAACAACTCATACAAAAGTAAGATTTTTACCTAGGCTTCAACATGCCATAAGCCTCAATCTCATTCACTTAAAAAAAATCAACACTTCAAAGGAATATACACTCATTGTCTTAGGCTTTAACAAGCCATTACCAACCTAATAAATTTTACATCTCATAAATCAAACACATCGACATAGACTTCCATAAGCCATACATTTACAACAAAAATAAATAAACACCATGAGCTTCCACCCACAAGCTTGCCACTTTTTCTTCTCTCTTTTGACATAAGAACAACCTACAAGAGGAGGATAAAACCTCATGAGCTCAAAAGCTCAGTAAGGGTGCATATGCAAAGTAAATACAAGCATAACAAGTCTATGTAATGCAAATGCATGCAAGCATGGTTAGGTCATTCCATCCTCACAACCCAACATGGTTTTAGGCATCAACCTACCATTTCTTTCCCACCCCCATGGCCATAGGTCTCATGAACAAATAAAGCATGCAAAGAGATACAGAAAAGTTTATGCAACCTACTTACAATGCAATGCAAGACCACCTCCACATAGGGCCATCCCTTACCTTATTCTTGAACCTCCCTATCTTTATTTCAAGAGAGCTTCCAACATCATTTTCTCCCACCTAAAATGGCATTTCAACTTGTCACTCACTTTGCATACAAGAATACTAAATAGAGAAGAGAAGAATGGAACATACCTTGATTTGATCTTCATTTCTTCTCCATTCTTTCATCTTCTCCCTTTCTTCTTCTTAGAAGACAACTCTTCCTTCCTCTCATTTTCTTTCTCTCTTTGAAATGGCAAAACTTGAGACAAGGGCTTACTTTCCCTTTAAATACTACTCTTGTCTTGAAATCTCAATTTCAAGACTTGATCTTAGCCCTTGATTTCCATTTGCTTTTTGAAAGAAAATCCCAACCACACAAGAAAGCACAATCCATGTGCTTTGGTCTTGATTACTCTCATCCATTGGATTTTATTCACTTTTGAAGAGAAGATCTCAACCTTCAATTAAAAGCACAATCCAAGTGCTTTTGAAAGATTTAATCTCAACCACTCATCTCTTGATATTTGGCAATCCATGCCATTTCTTCTCTTCGAATCCCCACCTTTGGATTCATTCTATTTCTCAAGAATGCATTTAAGCCCTTAGATCACTTGCATTTTTTATTTATTTCTCATTTACTTAATGAGGCTATTATATATCATTTTCAAGACTTAATCCAAGCCATTGGATATATTTCACCATTTTCAAGACTTGATCCTAACCCTTGGATCACTTGGAGATTTCTATTTATTTCTCATTTAAATAAATCCTCCTATTTTTACTCATAAATGAGTGACTAATTTTCATTTCTTTCCCATTTAAATTAATAGGACTAATTTCCAACATCACATTTGGAGACATAAATACTTTCTTATGTATTTAAATAACTCTCATATTTTCCAAGGCATTAATGGTGACCATTTACCATTTTCTTTTAGATTTTCTTTAATCCATATAATCATGCCTCTCATTAAATGCTTGAAAGACCCATTTAGCATTTCTTTTTGCATTTAATTAATTCATTCTCCAACTCATAATTCCACACACACACACACACACACACACACACACACACACACACACATATATATATATGCCCCACATTTCTAATATATATATATTTCTCTCAAATTTCTAAGATTATGCCAAGTGTCACTCTAAGACACAAACTTGGCTTCAAGATCGCATCTCATCCACCCCTTTAGCATTTACACACTTATTCTCCAATTTAGGGAAAACATAATTATTTTCTCAAATAATTTAATATCCACCATTTTTCCTATTTTCCATAATTAAATTCCTTTATGGAATCACTTCAAATTACCAAAATTCTCATTTCATGAATTATTAATCCCATATCTCCTCATAAATAAATATTGAGATTTAATTCACTTACACACCTAATTCCATATAGGAATTATTTCCAATTTATCAAAGTACCATTTTTATTGGATTTCACTATCCAAATTATCAAAATACCCCTCTCATAGGGCACCCTCAATCTCAAGGATTCATCACCTCCTCAAGGGCATTTTTGGAATTTTCTCACTTTCTTTCTCATTCTTTTAACACCGGTAACACCGGGTGTTACATCAGCACATTCCGTTAACTCTTTGGAAGTTCCCTACGTCGATTCAATTTTCTCAGTTCGGTCGACAGCTGTACTAAAAACTGTTTCTGATCCAATTTCTTTTATCACCTAAAATCACGCCTCAAATTACTCATCGGTACTATTCTATTTTCCTTAGCTATCTAGGGTCTAGGGTACTCCCTTCGGTTAATTCGGTCTCTTAATACTGTGATATTGTACCCTACAACATCTTTCTTTCGATAATTTTACTTATGCCTTTCATAAAATACCATTTATACGTTTAAGGATTTCTTGGGTATTATATTCTGCCCCCCTTAATAAATTTCGTCCTCAAAATTTGGCCTGTGATAATTGAATCACTGCTATTGCTAATGACTCCCAATTGAAATATCCTAAATATATCATTCCTAATCCTTAGCAATCATTCTTAGCTTACTTTCTAACACGATCCATGCTTACCAGACATGTTTCTTATTTTCCAGAATATCTCGTTGTAGCTCATCACAAGTGATCACTCTTATCTCAAATTTATTCCATGAGTTTATTCAACGATTTTCGATCATCAACCATAATAGCTCATATTTCTGTCCAAACATGGTCCAAATACACAATTCCTAAGATTTATAAATCCTTTTAACGCATTGGTTAAACCCAAAGGCATCATCGAATGCTTACCTTTGTTAGATCTATATAATAGCAAATATATCCCAAGAGGGGGGGTGAATTGGGATTTGGGTGTTTTTAGAAGAACTTGAAGAATTTTAACCAAGCAGGATACAAGATTTCGAAACCTGAAGGCATGTGTTTCGAAATTGGCCTTTCTGTTTAGTATGTTTCGAAACACAAGAGAGTATGTTTCGAAACCTTACTTACTGGAAGGCAAATTTCGAAACTAACTATAGTATGTTTCGAAACCTTGTTCTCTATTTTTCTTATTTTGAAACTTTTCTTACTTTTGAAAAACGATTCTTTTGACTACACAGATAAACCCAATAAGCTAATAAAAATGATCAAGACACGAGCACACGAGATTTATAGTGGTTCAGCACTTGCCTACATCCACTACCTTCAAGCTTACCCACTTGAAAGATTTTCAACCACAATCACTTTTCACTTAGTGATCAACACACCAAGGGTTTTACAAAGGTTCACCCTAAAACCTTACAATGTGAGTTTTTATGGTTTAACTCAAACCTTTACTACAACAAGCTTTTTCGGGATAAACTCAAACCTTACAACATATGAGTTTTAGGCTCAACTCAAACCTTACACTTTAAATGAGATAGCAAAGGTTATCTCTTACAGCCTAATGGATTTTCTTAATGAAGAAATAACTTACCAATACACGGCTGTACAAACCTTTTCGATTTAAAAGTTGGAGAGAAATGATGAAGGAATGCTTTAGCTTGCTTCTCCTTTTTCACTTCACATAGTACACTTGAAGATGCATACTCAGATCTTCGTTGAAGCTTCTTCTCAACTGTTTTCGTTCACATGTGCTTGTGAGTGTCACTTGTGTCTCTTTGAATATAGATGTATAAAGTTCTTGCTTTCTCTTGTCTTAGGTGTGTGTCACCTTTTGAGACCTGGTATAAGCATATACATAAGAGAGAGACAAAGTTTTGATTTACAATAGCCGTTAGAGACAAGTTCAGAAAAGGGGTTTCGAAACATGCAAACTGTGTTTCGAAACATCATAGAACTAGACCAAGGTTTCGAAACATGAACCTCAGATTTCGAAACATCATGACTTCCAGTTGGACGAAGCACTTAGAGACACAGACAAGTGGGAGACAACTTTCTCAAGGAATATTATGGTCCTTAGAATATAAAATGAGTCTCCACTCAATCAATTAATAAATCAAATTGCAGGGTATGGAGGAAGCATTTTTTAATTAAAAAAAAATATTTAACTTTAAGAGAAATATTCAGCTCCCATGCTGCATTGTTTTGAACACTTTTTACTGACACATAGTCAGAGGTTTCGAAACATGAATGAGAGGTTTCGAAACATACTTAGAGAAAACATCTTTCAAAACATTAAGCAACTTATAAACGTCTGAATGTTATGCAAACAGAGACCTATGTTTCGAAACATGGATGAGTAGGTTTCAAAACATGATATGCAGATTTAGCAAACAATGAAACCTAAACACAAACCATTTCAAAACATTTAAAGAGACATATAAGAACAGAGTTTCGAAACATGGACACTAGGTTTCGAAACATCATACATGCATTTGGATTTATTTCAAATAAACAAGCTTTCGCGCCTAAAAACTTTTTATGCATAGTTTCGAAATATGACAACCTATTTCGAAATATGACTTTCTTCAAAGACAAAAATCACATAAACACTTTTTCTCATTTACCAAAAAATATGATACAACAATTCTCCCCCTATTTTTTGGTAATGATGAAAACTCTTTGAGAAATTACTATGCACTTAACATTCACATAACTCCCCCATAAACTTACATTGGGGTTAGAGATACAAACCTTGAAATGAAACACTCTCTTTTTCACTTGCTTGAAACTACATAATATAAGGATTTTCTTGCTACCAAGAGTTAGTGTTTCAATACAAAATCAATAAGTTTGCTTAAACTTTAGAGTTTCATTGCATATGTATTTTTTTTTCTCAATTCTGTTCTCCCCCTTTTTATCATAACTAAAAAATATGATAATGAATAGACAACAATCTACTATTGTAAATAAGATATCAAGATAAACAAAATAGGAATACATTCCTCAAAAGAAAACACACAGTTCTTGTAAACAGAATTCAACACAAGAGCACATAGAGAGAGTATTACAAAAACATAGAGTGCAATACAAAACAAATAAACTCAGGTACATGGGGAGGCAGGGGCATTAGGACTAGAGTGACTAGCAACTAACTCTTCTAAATTTCCTAGTTGATCCCTAAGACTATCCAAGTTGTCTTTCGTTTGGTTGTGGTTGTTGTCAACCTTGTCGTTGAGGGCTTGTAGTTGAATCCCAAAGGTGGCTTGAATAGCCCGGACGTCATCAAACTTCCGAGTCATAGAGGCAAAGCCTTCAGCTATGGTGGACTGAAGCGATGCAAGCATGTCGGGTGTGACTCTAGAAGAGGGTCTAGCTTCAGATGCTAGAACATCTTCATCTTCGTCTTCTTCTTCATCGTCTTCTTCTTGGACTTCTTCCTCAGCTTCTTTTGCCGCTTGTTCTTGAGCTTGAGCTTCCATCTCAAAACTGAACCTTTGATGACAATGAATCATTTTGGTATACCTCTTGTTTACATCATCATATCTATATCCCATTTTTGTTAGGGATGTGTGATCAAAAATAGATAGTTTGGATATCGGAAGAATAGATGAGGATTGGATAGATGGAAATTTGGTCAGGATAAATGCTGAAAGCAAGCAACCGTAGGGAAGAGATTGCTTATTATGGGCACGAGCATTTACCATTTTATTGCACATGATTGAAGGAAGATTGATTGGTTTATTTTTCATAAGTTTTTCCATAAACCATAGGTCCTCGGGATAAAGTCTAGCATAGTTTCCTTTCCTAGGATGTAAAACTTGACAAATGATAATATGAAGGATACGAAGATCAAATGTTAAGGCATTTATGTTTGTGAAAGCCTTTTTGAGATTTGGATTGCCCAAAATTTTCCTACAAGCATCTACAGATTTGAATGTATAGGGAATGCAGATGTCTCCTTCAACAAAAATGTTAAGAAATGCACCTATTGAACTAGGGCTGACTTCAAATTCAGTGTTTTGAATAAAAGTTCAAAAACGATCAGAGTACTCATGTCCATCAAAATACGTTTGAGCATTTGAATAGAGAATTCGAACATAATCTTCAAGAACAGGAGATCTAAACTTTAATAGACGTAACCATTTTCTCTCTTTAAGTAAAGGAAGATAAGAGAAGTTGGCTTTCTCTAGAACATCAATGTCAAAGGGGCGACCAGGATTTACCTCACGTTTTTCAAACAATGATTTGTAGGATTGGTACGCTTGAGGAGTAGGAAAGTCATCGTTGTACTCTTGAGGAGGAGGAGACGGCGAGATGTGAGTGCGTTGACGCTTTCCGGCAGTCCTCTTTGATCTCACCATAGTCGATTTTCAAGATAGAGGCAAGAGATTGAGAGAGATTTCGAGTGGGTGAGCAAGAGAGAGAGGTTTCGGAGGCTAGGGTTTCGAAATAGAGTTGAAATGTCGAATGAAATGAAAGTTTAAAACAGTTCGGGTATATATAATCCCGATTCTAGGTTTCGAAACATGGGGTCTATGTTTCGAAACTTACCTCTCTGGATAGGAGGTTTCGAAACACAGATCAAGTGTGATTCGAAATAACACTCTCTGGAGAACAGGTTTCGAAACATAGGAAGACATGTTTCGAAACTTGACTCTCTAGAAATTTTGATTCAGAAGACCTGATTTACTCGATACAGCACATGTTTCAAAACATGGAAAAGATGTTTCGAAACTTCCTTAAACAGAAACACTTAGAATCGAATTTTTAAAGAAATTAAATCTAGAACTTGGTTTCCAGCAAGTTAAGGCACGATCTAAAGTGCTCGAACTTCGCACTCTCCAAAGGTTTGGTAAAGATATCGGCTACTTGATGGTTCGTTTCCAAGAATTCTAAAACGATATCTCCCTTTTGAACATGATCTCTTAAGAAATGGTGTTTGATCTCAATATGTTTGGTTATTGCATGGAATATAGGATTTTTTGACAAAGCGATTGTGCTCATGTTATCACACTTGATTTGAGTTCTTTCTAGATGGATGTCATAGTCTTCTAATTGATGTTTAATCCATAAAACTTGTGTGCAACACAAACTCGCTGCTACATATTCAGCTTCGGTTGAGGACAAGGCAACGGTGTTTTGTTTCTTGCTAGCCCAAGATACTAAAGAATTTCCTAGAAAGTGACATATTCCACTTGTGCTCTTTCTATCAATTTTGCATCTTCCAAGATCAGCATCGGTAACGGTCTTTAGCTTGAAGTCTTTGGATTTTGCATAGAATAGACATAAATTTTTTGATCCCTTGATATATCTTAAAATTCTTTTAGAGGCTTTTAAGTGAGATTCTTTTGGATTTGCTTGATACCTAGCGCACATGCCTACACTAAATACAATATCGGGTCTTGAGGCTGTTAGATATAGCAATGAGCCAATGATTCCTCTATAGAGCTTTTGGTCTACTGATTTTCCTTCCTCATCTTGATCAATTTCGGTTGACGAACTCATAGGGGTAGAGATAGGTTTACAGTCTTTCATTCCATATTTAGATAAGATTTCTTTTATATACTTGGTTTGGCTTATATAAATTCCTTTAGGAGTTTGCCTAATTTGAAGACCCAAAAAATAGTTCAATTCTCCCATCATGCTCATGTCAAACTCATTTTGCATCATTAATGAAAATTCATCACATAAACTAGGATTTGATGATCCAAATATAATGTCATCAACATAAATCTGGACAATCAATATATCATTCTTTTTTCGTTTGATGAGAAGCGTTGTATCAACCTTTCCTCTTTGAAATCCATTTTCTATAAGAAACTTACTTAGCCTTTCATACCAAGCTCTAGGAGCCTGTTTTAAGCCATATAAGGCTTTTGAAAGCTTGAATACATGATTTGGATATTTTGGATTTTCAAAATCGAGAGGTTGTCTTACAAACACTTGCTCTGAGATGAAACCATTTAGAAATGCACTCTTAACATCCATTTGGTATAAGGTGAAGTTCTTGTAGCATGAGAAAGATAATAAGATCCTTATAGCTTCCAATCTTGCTACCGGAGCATAGGTTTCATCATAGTTAATGCCTTCCTCTTAACTATATCCTTGAGCGACTAATCTTGCTTTATTCCTAATGATATTGCCATTTTCATTAAGTTTGTTTCTAAATACCCATTTTGTTCCAATGATAGGATGATTTGGTGGTTCAGGTACAAAACACCAAACCTCATTCTTTTCAAATTGGTTTAGCTCATCTTGCATAGCTTCAACCCATCCATCATCATTTAGAGCTTCTTGAACATTTTTTGGTTCTATTTGAGAAATTAGAGCTAGATTGCTAGTTGCTCTTAAGGAAGATCTCGTTGATACTCTTTTTCTAGGATCTCCTATGATTTCACTATTTTTGACATAGTTTCTTCCTCTTGGAAATGAGACTTCTTTTTGATTTTCAGGATTTTGAATGTTAGTTTGTTTTTCCTCTTCATTGATTTGAGGTTGATTTGACTTATCTGAAATGCTTTCTAGATCATCATCATTATTTCTCATTATTGAATGTTCATCAAACACTATGTGAATTGATTCTTCTATGACTAGAGTTCTTTTGTTGAAGACTCGATAAGCTTTACTTTGGGATGAGTATCCTATGAATATACCTTCGTCACTTTTAGCATCAAATTTTCCCAATTGATCATTTCCATTGATAAAAATAAAACATTTGCACCCAAACGGATGGAAGTACAAAATATTGGGTCTATTGTGTTTATACAGTTCATAAGGAGTTCTTTTTATGATAGGTCTTATTGATACCCTATTAATAACATAGCAAGCTGTATTTACAGCTTCAGCCCAAAAGTACTTTGGTAAGTCATTTTCTAGAAGCATAGTTCTAGACATCTCTATAAGAGTTCTATTTTTTCTTTCAACAACTCCATTTTGTTGAGGTGTTCTAGAGACTGAAAAATTATGATGAATTCCATTTTCTTGACAAAAAGATTTAAATTCTTGATTCTCAAACTCTCCACCATGATCGCTTCTTATTTGCTTTATCTTTAAGTCTTGTTCATTTTGAAGTCTTTTGCATAATCTAGAGAAGGATTTAAATGCATCATTTTTACTTCCCAAGAACAAAACCCAAGTAAATCTTAAAAAATCATCTACTATGACTAAAGTATAGGATTTTCCTCCTAGGCTTTGAGTTCTCATAGGACCGAACAAATCTAGGTGAAGTAACTCTAAAGGTCTAGATGTGTTAACTGAGTTGATAGGTTTAAACGAGGATCTAGTTTGTTTACCTTTCATACAAATATCACAAACATGATTCTTTTTGAATTTTATGTCAGGTAATCCTCTAACTAGTTGTTTTCTAGCTAACTTATCAATTAAGTTCATGCTAGCATGTCCTAGCTTTTTATGCCATATGAAAGACAGGTTTGCATTTGAGGCAATCAAGCAATTTTCATGTTTAAGCACAACATCATCAAGCCAGATAACATACACATTTCCATGTCTATTTCTAGAAAAAACAAGTTCATTTGATTTCAATTCATAGACATTGCATTTATTTGATTCAAAGATGATCTTGTGACCTTTATCACATAATTGGCTTATACTTAACAAGTTGTGTTTTAAGCCATCAATGAGGCATACATTTTCAACTTTGGTTCTTCCTAAACCAACTATGCCATGATCAAGTATTTTACCTCTTGAGTTGTCTCCATAGATAACATTACCTCATTCTTTGTAGGTGAGAGAGACGAATTGAGACTTGTCTCCCGTCATGTGCTTGGTGTATCCACTGTCAAGATACCATTTCTTCTTTACTTCCTTGGATGCCAAGCTTTCCTACAAGAAATACATCATGTTGGTACCTTTGGTACCCAAACTTCTTTGGGTCCAACAATGTTAGCAATCATATCATCTTTAACTTTTGGAATCCAAATTAAATTTAATCTGTAAGCATTTTTTCTAATATAGCATTGCTTAATATGATGTCCCTTCTTGTTGCAATAATGACAAGTCACTTTTGTCTTTTTATAAAACCTTTGATTATGAGAATGGTGACTAGCATAATTTTTAACTGATGGTGGCTTATATGGTACTTTTTCTTTGACAAATTTTGTTGTTGAGGTAGATGGTGTATTAGTTGTATAACCTATCCCTCTTTTGTCTTCGAAAAGTTTTTAACTTCCCAAAATCATTTCTAGCTTGTTCTTTCCTTCTAAGAGTTTTTCGAATGATTCTAATAAGTCATTATTTTTGCTTTCCAATTATGAAAATCTGATTTTCCAGTTTTCACTTTCTTTGTCTTTCTCTCTTATGATCTTTTCTAGGTCATCACAAATAGTCTTCAGATTATAGTTTTCCTTTCTTTGTCCGTTAAAGAACTTTTCAAAACCTTATTTTTGGCTAGAATCTTATTGCAGGTATCCAAAAGTAAGTTGTACTCATCTTGCAAGGAATTAAATGACAGTGACTCACAATTAGATGAACTGGAACTTACCTCTTCTTCTCCTGTAGCCATAAGACAGAAATCAACATTTTCTTCTTGTTCACTTGAATTTGACGAGGAGTATTCATCACTGCTCCATGTGGCTAATGCTTTCTTTTTCTTGCCTTTCTTGTGAACTTTGAGGAGAGGACAATCTGCCTTGATGTGTCCTGATTTCTTATACTCAAAACACTTCATCTCATAAGTTGTTTCTTTGGAAATTTTCTTGTTATCATTAAATCTTCTTTTAGGAAATTTTCATTTTCTTATGAATTTATTGAAATGCTTTGTGAGTAATGCTACATCATCAGTTTCATCATTCAATCCATTTTCATCCTCTTCTTTGGCTTTTAATGCTAAGGATTTTAGTTTTAATTCATTTGAATATTTTCTTTTTAGCTTTATCTCATGAGTTAGCAGTGAACCTAGTAAATCATCCATGGTAAGAGTAGATGTGTCTCTAGCTTCTTCTATTGCCGTGACTTTTGGTTCCCAAATAGATGGTAGACTTTCTAAGATTTTTTGAACCTTTTCTTCTGTTGTAATTGTTTTTCCTAGGGCTTGTAAGTTGGTTACGATGTCATTGAACCTAGTAAACATTTCCTTAATAGATTTGCTAGTATGCATTTCAAAGTTTTGATATTCACTAGTGAGAATTGCAATTTTGGTACTTTTTACTTTCTTGGTTCCCTCGTGTGTTACTTCTAAGTAGACATGGCAAAATGGGCCCGGCCCGACGGGCCGGCCCGTTGGGGCCCGGCCCGGCACCGGGCTCGGGCCAGCATTTTGCTGGCCCGTTTCAGGCCGGGCCAATTTGGCCCGGCCCGCTTGGCCCGGCGGGCCAAATGGTGGCGGGCCGGGCTGGCCCGCTTGGCCCGCTTGGCCCGCCGCCCTCGCTCAAAACCCTCCCCCCCCCTAGCCTCGCCTCTCGCCCAGTCGCCCTAGCCCTAAACACCCCTCCCTCAGCCTCCCCTCTCGCCCTCGCCCTCTCGCCCAGTCGCCCTCGTCTCGCCCTCGCCCTCTCGCCCTCGCCCTCGCCCTGGTCTCGCCCTCGCCTCGCCCTCGCCCGCGGCCCTCGCCCTCGCCCGCCCTCGCCTCGCCCTCGCCCGCGGCCCTAGCCCTCGCCCTCGCCCTCGCCCTCGCTCGCCGACCTCGGCCCTCGCTCGCCGCCCTCAGCCCTCGCTCGCCCTCTGTCTCTCGGCCCTCGCTCGCCCTCTCGCCCTCGCCCTCGCCCTCTCGCCCTCGGCTCACCCTCGCCCTCGGCTCGCCCTCGCCCTCTCGCCCGCGGCCCTAGCCCTCGCCCTCGCCCTCGCTCGCCGACCTCGGCCCTCGCTCGCCGCCCTCGGCCCTCGCTCGCCCTCTGTCTCTCGGCCCTCGCTCGCCCTCGCCGCCCTCGGCCCTCGCTCGCCCTCTGTCTCTCGGCCCTCGCTCGCCCTCGCCGCCCTCGGCCCTCGCTCGCCCTCTGTCTCTCGGCCCTCGCTCGCCCTCGCCGCCCTCGGCCCGCGCGGCCCTCGCTCGCCCTCGGCCCGCGCGGCCCTCGCTCGCCTCGCCCTCGCCTGCCCTTGTTCGGCCCTCTTGGCCCGCTTGGCCCGTTTGGCCCGCTTGGCCCGCTTGGCCCGCGGCGGGCCGGGCTAGGGCCAGCAATGTGCTGGCCCGTTTTTAAGCGGGCCAACTTGGCCCGGCCCGTTTGGCCCGCGGGCCATTTGGTGGCGGGCCGGGCCGGCCCGGCCCGGCCCGTTTGCCATCTCTACTTCTAAGTGATCCCAAATTTCTTTAGCTGTAGTACATGAGATGATCCTGTTGAACTCAGCTGGGCTTAATGCACAATGTAATATGTTGACAGTTCTAGCATTTATCTCATTTGTGTGTTTTTGTTGTTCACTCCAACCACTTGTAGGAGGTTCCGGCAAAATTAATGTACTAGATATGCATGTATATAACTCAATACCTTGCATTAGAAAATACCTCATTCTTGTTTTCCAGTAGGTGTAGTTCGAGCCATCAAAGTATGGTGGTCTTGAAACATTCTGTCCTTCCAACTTGAATTCGGTGTTGAATGCCATTTGGATCTTTACTCTTTGGCGGTTAGTCCTTAAAAACACTTAGAGACCTCTCTCTGATACCAATTTTTAGATCTATATAATAGCAAATATATCCCAAGAAGGGAGGGGAGGTGAATTGGGATTTGGGTGTTTTTAGAAAAACTTGAAGAATTTTAACCAAGCAGGATACAAGATTTCGAAACCTGAAGGAGTGTGTTTCGAAACTGGCCTTTCTGTTTAGTATGTTTCGAAACACAGGAGAGTATGTTTCGAAACCTTACTTACTAGAAGGCAAGTTTCGAAACTAACTATAGTATGTTTCGAAACCTTGTTCTCTGTTTTGCTTATTTTGAAACTTTTTCTTACTTTTGAAAAACGATTCTTTTGACTACACAGATAAACCCAATAAGCTAATAAAAATGATCAAGACACGAGCACACGAGATTTATAGTGGTTCAGCACTTGCCTACATCCACTACCTTCAAGCTTACTCACTTGAAGGATTTTTAACCACAATCACTTTTCACTTAGTGATCAACACACCAAGGGTTTTACCAAGGTTCACCCTAAAACCTTACAATGTGAGTTTTTATGGCTTAACTCAAACCTTTACTATAACGAATTTTTTCGGGATAAACTCAAACCTTACAACATATGAGTTTTAGGCTCAACTCAAACCTTACACTTTAAATGAGATAGCAAAGGTTATCTCTTACAGCCTAATGGATTTTCTTAATGAAGAAATAACTTACCAATACACGGTTGTACAAACCTTTTCGATTTAAAAGTTGGAGAGAAATGATGAAGGAATGCTTTAGCTTGCTTCTCCTTTTTCACTTCACATAGCACACTTGAAGATGTATACTCAGATCTTCGTTGAAGCTTCTTCTCAACTATTTTCGTTCACATGTGCTTGTGAGTGTCACTTGTGTCTCTTTGAATATAGATGTATAAAGTTCTTTCTTTCTCTTGTCTTAGGTGTGTGTCACCTTTTGAGACCTGGTATAAGCATATATATAAGAGAGAGACAAAGTTTTGACTTAAAATAGCCGTTAGAGACAAGTTCAGAAAAGAGGTTTCGAAACATGCAAACTGTGTTTCGAAACATCATAGAACTAGACCAAGGTTTCAAAACATGAACCTTAGATTTTGAAACATCATGACTTCCAGTTGGACGAAGCACTTAGAGACATAGACAAGTGGGAGACAACTTTCTCAAGGAATATTATGGTCCTTAGAATATAAAATGAGTCTCCACTCAATCAATTAATAAATCAAATTGCAGGGTATGGAGGAAGCATTTTTTAATTAAAAAAAAATTTAACTTTAAGAGAAATATTCAGCTCCCATGTTGCATTGTTTTGAACACTTTTTACTGACACATAGTCAGAGGTTTCAAAACATGAATGAGAGGTTTCGAAACATACTTAGAGAAAACATCTTTCAAAACATTAAGCAACTTATAAACGTATGAATGTTATGCAGACAGAGACCTATGTTTCGAAACATGGATGAGTAGGTTTCGAAACATGATATGCAGATTTAGCAAACAATGAAACCTAAACACAAACCATTTCGAAACATTTAAAGAGACATATAAGAATAGAGTTTCGAAACATGGACACTAGGTTTCGAAACATCATACATGCATTTGAATTTATTTCAAATAAACAAGCTTTCGCGCCTAAAAACTTTTTATGCATAGTTTCGAAATATGACAACCTATTTCGAAATATGACTTTCTTCAAAGACAAATATCACATAAACACTTTTTCTCTTTTACCAAAAAATATGATACAATAACCTTCACCACATCACGATCTGCTTATCGTTTTAGGATGGTTCCATTTCCTTTCCCTCAATCGAGAGTACCTTGATCAAATACTAACTTTAGAAATAACATCTCAGCCTCTTGCAGCTGGTCACACAAATCATTAATTTAGGCCTATCAAGAGCACAATTTCTCCTACGGTAACGTGACATCCTGGCATGTTACTATTTCTCTTTCAAATACTATCCATCAATCAAACCAGTTTGCCTCAGCACAGTACTCTTGTTTCGTTTCAATTCCTTATTTCTTATAACCACAACATTCCATAGTCATACTACCAACTCGAGCACTTAGTCACATACATCATTTGTGGTACCCCAATGTAGTACCGCCAAAATGCTCTGTCTCAACTAAGCGATGTTTTCCCCTATCCTTCTCACATGAGAAATAATCTCTCTATTCAGTCAAACAAGATCCCCATCATCCCCGATCCCAAGAGCATATTTTACTCGTTCTCTACTAGGCGATTTAATTCTCACACTACTACCTTAAATGGAAATCCTTATAGGATAAATTTTGATTTCCATTAAGTCTTTGACAACACCTAGCATAGCTTTAATAGCTTGGCCTACTGTCTTACAACCCAAATAAAATTTTCATAGTGAAATTGAAAACTCACGTCTTCCTATATAACAACTCATTCATATGCTTTCTTAAATCAAAACACATCTCTCAGAAAGAAAAACACTTTCGTTTACCTATCGACGTATAACTTACCATATCCCCATGCCTACTTTGTCTGTTTTTAAAGATCAAGTCACGTTTTCAAGGGTACCAAGATACACCTACTATTGCTCCAACCTTTTTATATCACCAAGGGCGAGGTTCGAGACAATTAAATCAAAGCTAATGGCTTATAATTCCTGGGGCGTGTAATATTAAGCACAAAAAATCGAAAGCCAAGTCAATAGCCGTAATTAAATTCCTCCCAAAGGCTATATTTGGAAAACAATCATCCCACCACTTGCTTAATCTGGGAACACATCTTTCCTAAGCAACTCCACAACACATGTCTATATTAAGGATTATTCCATTCCTAGTTAGGACCTACCTCGACCTAGGAGCATAATTACTATTTCACCACAACTCCTGAATTCCCGGGCCTACTCATCACTTCTTAGTAATCATAACTTCACGAGTTTTGTCATGGTGCAATTATTCTAGAGAACCTTTCCACAAATCTCTGATAATAGCTTGCCAAACACTATTTCTTCGCTCGAGATTACATTTTACTTGATTCTCTTTTGACACTCATAGTCCTCATAGAAATTATCCAGCTTAGGTCACTTTCCAAGCCTTCAACCTTTTCATAATAATTAGGGATCCTACCATGATGCTCCGGTCCCTTGGAACTTGGACTTTAATTCATACATAATAGCCACAATGTTGCCCAAAATTTGGCACCTGACCGTCTCCACAGTTCGCTGTGTTGCTCTGACTCATGGGTATCACACCTCAAACCACGAGCCAACCACCAGTCCTCTACCTTGGTCCCTAGGCTCAGATCCGTTGTTACAGGCCAAGCACCAATGGTGTTTGCATTATGTTAGAATTTCTCATTCCATCTCTGAGAGCTATAGTGATTCTATTAATACTAGTCCAAATCCCTGATCTCTTGGGTTCTCAATTTTCCTTTTCTAGAGTAACACTCAGTTGTATCGTGCATCCTTGTCCTAACCATTCCTTAGACTTCGAATTTTCTTTTATAATCCAATTTCCTTTATTTTCCAACTTATCATGGAACCTAACACTTTTGTTGCTACCAATACATGTGCTATAATCATTTCCTCCAAAATTATTAGAAATCCATCCAGCACTATTCTCGTATTAAAAAATTATACTAGGTTGAGCAATCGTACTTTCCTATAGACTTTTGTTACAACCACATGCTCTGTCTATCTCAAATCTAGTTTAGAAGCTCTGCACTCATTTATATGTTTCCGACATCTTATTCGTGACCGACTTTCAACTTGGCACCTCACTTTAGGGGTCGTTCTTTCAATCATTCCTAATTCTTTCTTTGGACCAATTAGGATAAACTTTCAATCTGACAAGATCTAATCACTATATTATGTCTCAAGTTATTTTTACGAATCTATCAACTCTAGCAAATCCTATTTCATTGCCTGATGGCTTAACACTTAAGAAAATTTTTTTATGATTATCGCTTTGATCCTTGACAATCATGTGCTAATTATGTGATGTATAAAGACTTGTCACCCATACAATCCTTTGTGTGCATAATTTTTGACTTAGTTATCACACACCTTGTTAACTCTGTTCTTCCAACTTAACCTTCCTAAATCAATGTGATTTCAAACTTTACATGTAATCATCTCCTCAGGTTGAAATATTATTTTATCTCCAAGTTTATACAGTACATGTAAATTTTCCTTAGAACATCAAAGTCAAACTCGAAATTCTCTTATCCCAAAATCTTTTTAATCTCCAAGGTTTGTCCTAAATCACAAATCTTTAGTTTATCATTGGTCCCTATATTATTTGCAATCTCCAAAATCATCAAGTAAGGTTTCATTATGCAAATCCTCTACAAGCTAAAAGATTTTTTTAAATTTCCAACTAAAGGAAAAATTCTAATCTTCAAAACATGCGAACTTCACGTTTCATATCTTAGTAAGTTTTGGTCGCAACCCAACCCTAACTATAGCCAATTTATGGTCGTTCCCTCTTTGTTTAGTAGTGACATTTGTAAGGAAATAAATTGAGATCACGTTCCAAGATTTCACTCAAAAGGGAAATTCTCATTGCAATTCAAACATGTTACCCAAATCTCCCGTTACTACATAAGAAAACTTCTAGAACACTTAATATCCAGCAAAATGAGAATTCGATCTTCAGTTAGTTTTGATTTGTTTTCCTTGTCCGATCCTAGGTTAATATCCTCGATACAACTCTTTCCTCTATCATTTCCAAAAACTTCCATAAGACTCGAAGCTACACCTTGACCCTCTTTACCCTCGAATAACATACGAAACCATACACATATGACTCGTTCCTATGGGTCGTTTCCTTAAAGTAATCTTTCCTTATTTCCTTTGTCATTAGTTCTGGATCCTTTATCTCAATATCCCCATCAATGATTTTGGATTCCCGAAACCCCCAAATTCCATTCCCAAGAGTTCTTATCGAACCATTCTGGGTTTGTTACTTCGGATCGTTCCTTAGGATCCTCGATCTATACCGAGTCATTCTTACCCTCGAATCTTAATGATTTCATATCATCTGTTCACAAATCGGATTTACAATTAGGTTATGTCATATCAGACTAACCATCCATAACTTGCTCATTCTTAATAACCACCATATTTCCCAGCATTTAGCGAAAGGATTTTAACTAATGATCTCCAATCTTATAGTTTCCAAATCTAATGGATCCTTAGTTATGGGTACCGAACCAACCTTACATTCGAACCACATCGCTGGATGCTAACTCCCAACCCGACATTCTATCACCTAGCAAGGTCTAGTATTCTCCAATTAATAACCTCAAAGACTTCAATCGACAAACCCCCAAATCTCTATGTAGGGATTTCGTCTTTACTATCCATCAATTTCTTACCCCTAAATCTCTACTTAGGGTATCTAACTTAACCTTAAGATTTACATTGGCTTCAACCCACTCTTACTCTCCCACGTCCTTTGATAAATTCTCTTTGTACCCTCAGCCGTTTCACTTATCTCGTCAGAGTATGACCATTATTATCATCACATCTCAATCGGGAAATAACCAAGACAATTCACTAACATCTAAATTCTAGTTAGAAATCTCAAATTTCACATTCCTCGAGTTCTCGTTTTAGATTCACTAGGATTTCAACAATCCCATTCTAAGTTCTCTAACCGATAATTCTACTTAGTCCTCAATCAACTGAGTATCTTTAACACATCCTAGGTAACTTAATCGACCTAGGGCTCTGATACCAATTGTAACACCCCACCTCGCCAGGTGTGTCACTATAAGGGAATTCCTAGGAATACTTTTTTTTCCAAGTCCAACACGCGTGGTGTATCACGAACAATATTTACACGCATAAAAAATGCCTGACACATATGATAGTCGGCACCTGCGGTGATTTCAAGAACAATCTTCACATGCAGATAAGATCCCAAGAACCCCAGTCTTACCCGTTTAACTAACAAGATCAATAATCTTAAGACTAAACGAGACATTGCATAACGCAGCAGATACATTAACATCAAAATACTGTGGCTTACCACGAGGTTCTTACATAGTATTTTCACAACAAATTACGTAGTACAAAGCTACCAAATGATAACCACATTATCATACATTTGTTCATATATGTATCAAAATAAGTGCTAACGTCTCAAAATGATACAACCGCTAACATACTAAATACCGTTAGCCTTCAATTGGCCATGTCCTCGCCTTCGCAGCAGTCCCTGGCTGGAACGTTGAATGTTCCAGGGGCATAACCCAGATTAGATGATAAAATATCTAAGTGATGGCATGATACTGTTTACTGAATGCATGAAAGACATACGAGCATGGGATATATAGATAACAACAACATGCAACACGTCTAACTTGAGAAATCTCCCTGACATACTCAACCTCCCGTGGAAAAATTCATTCCACACACCTTTGGGGTTGAATTTTTTGCGACATACTTAATCCTCGTGTGCCCTACCGTGTCACTCGTTCACCTGGATTAACCTTGCCCTATTCTCAAGAAGACCCCATCCTATCCCCCATGGACATAACAAGGACACGAAATTTAATACCTCGATGATATGAAAAATCACACGCCATGCACTGACTCCTTTACAAAAATAGTTGATGCAATATACCACATGTTTAATATGCAAACAATGCTACAAGTACATAAGTAAAACGCCTATGCATAGTATCCCAAGTTTTGGAGGGTACAATCAATCCCTTAAACTGGTTCAATCATGTGTATCCTAAGCTTGGAGGGTAAAACCGCTCACTTAAACCCACTATACACACACTAACACACTTTCAAACAAGGGTAAAATTAGAATCAAACCACTCACCTAAAAGTATTCAGAATGCCTCAATCCTCGTGCACTACCTCGATTTGCGTGCCAAATCACAAACACCTGAACTTATACACAACCTCGAGCCATGACACTCCTTCAACACCATATTTAATTAGAGGAGCATCAAAATCCATGTTTCTCAAATTTTCCATAATTTCCTCTATTTTTCTCCTAATTTTCACCTCGATAATTCAAAAATAATTATCTCCTTAAACTTTTTCCCAAATATTTCAACATGATAATTCTTAAAATAAATTTAGAAAAATACTGAGAGAAAATACTAGTAAAGCTCCAGTGTCATGTGCCCTCATGAACCTTGTGCGTGGCTGCACATGAAGTGTGGCGCGTGCAACCCCTTGAATATGTGGTATATTGCATCAACGTGAAGTGTGGCGACGGCTCCGATGGCTAATTTGAGGGTACCGCTTTGAAAACCTTGTCTAATCGATCACCATGGCACCAATTTCAAGCCGAAATACTACCAGATAGGCCCCTGATCGGGCTGTTGTATGTCGGCGGAGACAGACCGTCTCTCATTTTCGGCCAAGCACGAACAACCTCCAAATGGACTCCAACCGATCCCAAATGCTCGAGAATCCTTCTCCTTGATGCAAAGAACAAAAACCCCTTAACCATTCTCTCAAAAACGTCCAAAATCAAGGCCAATTTTTGTTCTATATTTTGGCCAAAACCCTTACTATTTATAAGCGATTTTCGGCCGTTTTGCAACCAATCAGAGGCCAAGGCTTAGCCCCCAAGCCTCCTTAAGCCGTATACTACGTCCCCCGAATCACCCTCAGTAGTCCCATCGCTAGAAACGGCGGCCAAGTGCAGTTGATGGCGGCAACCGATTTCTTTGGCTTGTGTTCACACTACAGTTTTGTTTTATTGCACTTCCTTCCCCCATGTTTCCTCAAATGCCATTCCGGCCTTTTCCTTAACACCTCGATCTATCCATCTATATCACTAAGGCCCATAATCTTTGTACACCTTATTTCATCCTCGAAATTCCTAAAAAATTATAATTTTGACCTTCCTCGGGAAAATTTAGAAAATTACACTTAGGCCCGATTGATTGTTTTGACTTTAAATCCATTCGTTTCAACCCAAAATTGCTCAAGGGTTGTTCTACATATAATTTATTGGTCCTCAGTACATTCCGTTGCCTCTTCGGAAGTTCCCTACGTCGATTCAATTTTCTCAACCCGGTCAACAACTGTACCAAAAACTGTTCTCGATCTAATTTCTTTTATCACCTAAAATCACGCCTCGAATTACTCATCGATACTATTCTATTTTTCTTATCTATCTAGGGTCCAGGGTACTCCCTTCGGTCAAGTTAGTCTCTTAATAATGTGATAGTGTATCCTATAACTTATTTCTTTCGATAATTCCACTTATGCCTTTCATAAAATACCATTTATATCGTTAAGGATTTCTCAAGTATTACATACTGTCTCTTTTTCTCTTACCTAAAGACGTCTTGGGATATATTTCCACATTAGATCCATTCTGTATTTCATCTGTCTTCAAAAAGTTGTTATCTTCCTGTCTTCTGACGTCATTATATGAGCTCGCAAAGCCCTTAGCATTTATACTTGGGATAAGACCATCATCCTCAAAAAGTGTTTCTGGCTCACATTTCAGATCAAACATGTCTTCACTCGCTGCTCTTACATTTTCCCTAATTGCTTCTCCGATAGGTTTACTAATTTGTCTTTGAGGTGCCATATTTTCTAACTTTCTTGAGTTAGCAAATGTGGAAGCTTACGGACCTGGTGGCTAGGATCAGACACCACCGGCTAGGGCACTAGGATAACGATGACTAATGGGGGCAAGGCTGCCCATGTTACTTATATTGTCCTTTTGCCTTTCGTCAAGCTATTACGGGGGATCGTGGTGGAGCCCTCTCTAGCCTGAACATCTCAGTGGGTTTTTAAGTATGTGGGACCCTTTAGAGCCAAATCGTTCGATAAAATGGCTTCTATGCTGGGTACACCCTCATCCTAACTATTGAGTGGTTTTAAGGCGAACTTGCTCACACCAGGTTACTCGAGTTAAAGCCACGGGCTAGGTGGAGTTCAACGTAAAGTTAGAGCGTCGAACTAGCCTCTCAGAGTCAAGTAAATCTTTTTTGTCCTAGGAGTGGCCCTGTGTCGACTTTTTAGAGAATCATCTTGTAATACCCCATATTTTCGTAAGGTTGCAACATATTTTAAGTGAGTTTAAAATACCGAAAAATGGGTTTGAGGGGGTAGTAAGTCGCCGAATCGACTATAGGAAGTGCCCTGGAGCTTAGATACCTAAGGACAAAGGTATATTTTTTATGAGCGTCTCGAGGCGAGATTTATGACGTTGAAAGAAATCAAATTAGAGATGATTTTTTGGTTAAACTAAGTTGTAGCCTGAAAAGACCGAATAATGGTAAGGGCTTCTCGAAAATCGTATATATCAAATAATTTTGAGTTATTAAATTCGAAATTTTAAGTATCTCAGTAAATTTGATGTTTGAGGGTGTAATTGTAACTAGAGAATTATCTAAATAAATTAAGGATGAAATTATAAGCTCATATGGTAAAATATTAAAGTTGAGGACTTGAAATATGGGCCAAAGTGTCATTTAAAAGAAGTTGGGGAATTAGCTTGGATTTCAAAAATTGAATTCATTATAGCTTTGGAATTGAAAAGGCATTCCATTATATCTTTGAGTTTTTGGAGTCCATGGCTTAGATTGTGACAAGTGGCATAATGTGATTGGTTGAAGAAATCTATAAATAGGCACCATGGATTGTTCTCAAACCATTAAAGAGAGCTTTGAGGAGTGAAGAACTCTAAGAGGAGGAGCTTGCTCTAGAGAGAGAGGAGGAAGTTCAGCAAGAAGGCGGGAAGAAATCAAATGAGAAGCTGGGGAGAATGAGCCTTGTCGGAGTTACGATCCTTCACCGAAATTCACCGAAATCAGTTAGAAAAAAAGCGAGGTAAGTCCTTTTTTTTAATAATCCTGTAGAGGGGGAAGAGAAGGTCGCGTAGGTTCAAACAGGGGTCAAATCGGAGTTAAAATGAGGAAGTTATGGCTGAAATACCAAACTGAGGCGAAGTAGTCCGAAACTACTGTACAGTGCGTGAGATACACGCGCCGAAAAATAGCAGCGCGTGAGGGTGCGTGGCCAACATTTTTGGGGCGCGTGAGGGCACGTGAGAGATCCTTTTTCCATGAAATGTTTCAGTTATGCCCCTACTTTAATGCCCTTCAACCCTATGTAAAAATATTTGAGGTTAGGTTTATCAAAACATGTGTTTTCTGTAGAAACCTAGGCTGTTTGCTGTGAAATTATACCGTCCAAGAGATAAACCAATAAGGTTAGACTCCTATACTCCAAATCTTATTTTTTATTCTCTTATGAGAGACTTCTATTGTATGAGATGTGTTTTGTGAAGTTCTTGTATGTAAACTCTTATTGTTCTCTTACGTGAAATCATGTTGCATATATAAACTGAATTTTCTTGAAAATATATGCTGTTGGCTTTTTAACTGTTGCATTTATAAAATTCGTGTGGCCATACTATTGTACCTATCTGTTGTTGGCCAAGGGTAAAAGTCGGATATCCCCCGAGAGGCGCTATGCGTGCGCTATCGAGAAAGCTCTCGTGGGGAAGACCGTGAGTCTAAGGAACAACGGATGTGGTGCTGCATGAGTTCTATGAGGTCGGGCCGAAGTGACATGGTTAGGGACCTCCCGGTAGGCGCTATGCGTGCGCCGTTGAGAAAGCTCTCGTTGGAGGAGGTTAACGTGTTCATGAGGCACTTCAAAATAGTTCTCCTTGTCTTCTCATGCATTTTATACCAGATCATGCATCGATATAAATTGTTTTCAGAGTTTCTCACTAGAAGATTCATCTTCTAATTGGACTATGTCCCTGAAATATTCAAACGTTTCAGGTTCGACGAGCGGTTCTAAGGGAAAGAAGGTAGCTGAAGAATAAGTTTAATTTACTGCCTGTAACATGTTTAGCATATTTTTGTTTATATGCGAACCTATCTAATTTTGGATATGTTTAAGATGTTCAGTTATCACTTGCTAGAGATGATGTCCTTGTAATATCTTTGTAAACATCTTGAACAATTTTATGATAAATAAAGCATTATGGTTGTGGACCATATCAGGTTCGATCTAGCTTCTGCATTTGAAATTTTAAGGTCTGTCTTAGCTATTCGATTATTGGGTTTGTTAAGCTGAGAAGACGAAAATTAGGGTTTTTGGGATATTGTGTGAAGTATGATAGCTATTGTGATATGAAAAATTTTTATATTCCCGAAATCCTAAGTTATAACACGCCCAAAAAATTTGGGGTGTTAAACATCTAAAATTCGATGCCTGTTTCGTCGTTCAGGCACGTTACGTAGATTACATTTCCATTTAGATTATCTGCTACATGGTCTTGGAAGGGTAGGTTACCGAGTGTTGACAGTCGCGTTCTTGACGGGGATCGGGATATGCTTTCTAGCTTCTCTCGTCTACACTCATAGCCCGAGCTTGGGGGTCCATTCACCACAAGAGATATGGATCGGGGTCTGCGTCCTCCGTTTGAGCGCGATGTCTAGGCTTGACTCGTATCGCAACTCAGGGTCGCTTAGTGATCCTTACTCTATATCTTTGTCGAGTCTTTTCATTCCTTCTTTTCCTAGATTTTTCCGTCATAGAGAGTTTAGGTCGAACCTAGGGTCTGTTGCTGAATTCCCATTGGTCGTTCCAAGTTTTTCTCGGAGGCTTAGCTTCAGATGCACCAAGGAGTCAAGGTTAGCTCGTACACTTAGCACCAAACTCTGGCAAGGGATCCAGGTTAGCCTGCAGGCATGGTGTTGGAATACATCCAGGAATTTAGGCCAGACGCTTAGCCTTGCAGGCACTTCACATTTCTTTCATTCCTTTTTCTAGGTTTGTCTACCACAGGGGATCTAGGTTTGACCCAAGGTCCATAACTGGATTTTTATTAGATGTTCCAAGTTTGTTGGGAGGCTTAGTGCCAGATCTACCAAGGAGTCAAGGTTAGCCCTTAGGCTTCGCACAGGACTCACGTAAGGGATCTAGGTTAGCATGTGGGTATAACATTGGAACACATCCAAGAATTGGGAGGAGTCTGGGGTCATTGTTCTGATCGCTGCTGCGCGAGTTTGTCCTAGAGTATTGGTGGAGGCATCGTCTCTTGATAACTCTCCCAGACTTACCTATCACAGAAGATCTAGATTCGGTCTGCAGTCAGTAACTGGATTTCCAACGGTTGTTCCAAGTTCTATCGGGAGGCTCAGTGTCAGATTTGCCAAAGAGTCAGGGTTAGCTTATAGGCATAGCACTGGACTCACACAAGGGATCCAGGTTAGCTTGCCGGCATGGCATCAAAACACATCCAAGAATCCACGTTAAACGCTTGGCCTCGTGCCTGCTTTCCTCTTTTGATTTACTTCCTCAGGCTCGTTTACCACAGGGGATCTATGTTCGGCCCGAGGCTTCTTATTGAATTTCTACTGGATGTTCCAAGTTTGTTGGGAGACTTTGCACCGGATTAACCAAGGAGTCAAGGTTAGCTCATAGGCTTAGCATCAAACTCACGTGAGAGATCCTAGTTAGCCTGCGGGCATGGCATCGGAACACGCCTGGGAATCCAGGAAGGTTCAAGGCCATTGTGCCAGATCACCATTGGGTAGGCTCACCTGAGAAGGTATGTAATACCCCATATTTTCGTGAAATTGTCACGTATTTTAAGCGAGTTTAAAATACCAAAAAATATGCTTGAAATAAGTGATCAAATCAGTCATAAGGAGTGCCATGGAGCTCAGGTACCTAAGGACAAAGGTATATCTTTGATGAGCATCCCGAGGTGAGACTTATGACACTAAAAGAAATAAAATAATAGCCGATTTTTCAGTTAAGCTAAGTTATAGCCTAAAAAGATCGAATGATGGTAAGGGCTTCCTGAAAATCGTACATATTGAGTAATTTTGAGTTATTAATTTTGAGATTTTAAGTATCTCGATAAATTTGATATTTGAGGGTGTAATTATAATTAGATAATTATTGAAATGAAATAAGGATGAAATTATAAGTTCATGTGGTAAAATATTAAAGTTGAGGACTTGAAATAAGGGCCAAAATATTATTTGAAAGAAGTTGGGGAATTAGCTTGGATTTCAAAAGTTAAACCCATTATCGTTTTGGATTTGAGAAGCCATTAAATATATCTTTGAGTCTTTGGAGTCCATGGCTTAGATTGTGACAAGTGGGATAATATAATTGGTTGAAGAAATCTATAAACAGACACCATGGGTTGTTCTCAAATCATTCCAAGAAAGTTTGAGAGTTGAGGCATTCTAAGAGAAGGAGCTTGCTCTAGAGAGAGAGGAGGAAGTTCGGCAAGAAAGCGGGAAGAAATCGAAGGAGAAGCCGGGGAGAACGAGTCTCTTTGGAGTTACGAGTTTTCGTCGGAATTCACCAAAATCAGTCAGAAAAAAGTGAGGGAAGTCTTTTTTTTTAGATAATCCTGTAGTGGGGGAAGAGAGGGTCGTGCAGGTTCAAACGGGGGTCGAATCAGAGTTAAAACGAGAGAGATATGGCCGAAATACGGAAACGACGCAATGTTGTCCGAAATCTGGTAGCAGCGCGTGAGATACACGCGCCAGAAGTGACAGCGTGTGAATGCGCGTGAGGGCACGTGAGAGGCCCATTTTCCTTAAAATTTTTCATTTATACCCCTACTTTAATACCCTTCAACCCTATGTAAAAATATTTGAGGTTAGGTTTACCAAAATGCATGTTTTCTGCAGAAACCTAGATCGTTTGCAGTGAAACCGTACCGTTTAAGAGATAAACCTGTAAGGTGAGACTCCTATACTCCAAATCCTATTTTTTATTCTCTTATGAGAGACTTCTATTGCATGAGACGTGTTTTGTGAAGTTCTTGTACGTAAACTCTTGTTGTTCTCTTATGTGAAATCTTGTTGCATATATGAAATGTATTTTTCTGAAAAATATATGTTGTTGGCTTTTTAACTGTTGCATTTATAAAATTCATGTGGCCATACTGTTGTACCTATTTGTTGTTGGTCGAGGACAAAAGTCAGATATCTCTCGAGAAGCGCTATGCGTTCGCCATCGAGAAAGCTCTCGTGGGGAAGACCGTGAATCTAAGGAACAACGGATGTGGTGCTTGCATGAGTTCTATGAGGTCGGGCTGAGGTGATATGGTTAGGGACTTCCCGAGAGGTGCTATGCTTGTGCCATTGAGAAAGCTCTCGTTGGAGGAGGCTAACGTGTTCACGAGGCACTTCGGAGTAGTTCTCATTGTCTTCTCATACATTTTACACCTGATCATGCATTGATATAAACTGTTATTTTTTTGGAGTTTCTCACTAGAAGGTTCATCTTCTAATTAGACTATGTCCCTGAAATATTCAAACATTCCAGGTTCGACGAGCAGCTCTAAGGGAAATGAGGTAGCTGAAGAATAAGTTTATTTTGCTGTTTGTAGCATGTTTATCATACCTATGTTTATATGCGAACCTATGTATGATTCAGATATGTTTAAGACATTTATTTATCACTTGCGAGTGATGATGTCCAGGTAATACCTTTTGTAGACATTTTGAATGATTTTATTTATGATAAATAAAGTATTATGGTTGTAAACCATATCAGGTTCGATCTAGCTTCTGCATTTGAAATTTGAACACCTGTTTTAGTTATTTAATTTTGGGTTTGTTAATATGAGGAGGTGAAAATTACGGTTTTTGAGAATTTGTGTGATGTATGACGGTGATTGTGGTATGAAAAATTATTATATTCTCGAAATCCTAAGTTATAACATGCTTAAGAAATTTGGGGTGTTACAAGGTAGGGTCGAGCCCAATCTCTTTTGTAATGACTCGTTAGAGGGTCTAAAATTTATTTAAAAGCATATTTTCCAATTAAATATTTAATGTGGCAATTTAGATATTTTTAAAGGAAAGGAATATCATTTAATTATTTTTTTAATAATGTAGAAATTAAATGTAGGGGCGTGGAGGTAATTATAAGAGTTTTAATAATAATTTCTTCCATTAGGAATTATGTATTAAGAGATATTAAGAGATTGGGAGTCCATGCGTGAGAAGGCTTAGGTTTTGAAGACTCCAAGTTATAGTAGGAGATTGAGATGGCTCCTAGGGCTTCCTATATATTTAGCCATAGAGCCTTAGTTTTCTCTCACGCCGTAGAAAGAAGGATCTGTGAAGAAGCAGAAGGATTTAAAAAGTTTCAACAGTGAGTCTTGCATAAGAGAAGTTAATTGCAATCGTGCGATTCGATCAGAGTTTTATAAGGCAAGTTTCTTCTCCTTTAATCCTTTCTTATAGGAGCATGTTAGCGTTCGTTCTCAGTTATTCTAGATTTTCGTTCTGGTACTCAAGTGATATCAATATCAGTTAGCAGATACGTTTTCATATATATGTATATATATACACGTATTCAGTAAAGTCATGTGCAAGTAGCTTTCTTATAATCTTTTGATTCAAGATCCATGTTTACAATAATCTCAGAATACCAGGACTCTTGTTTTGGTTTCTAGTTTAATCAGATAGTATGTTTATATATATGCATGCGGTATATTAGAATCCAGTGAGTTTGATAAGCTTTGCAAAATTTTCTCGCAAGCATTTTCGATTGTTAGTTAATCTTGATGTTATTCTATATTGATTGGGATTGTTCTCCCAAGATTTCTTTCAGAATGGTGTAGCAATATTAAGTTTTGATTCAAGATGTAGTCTCTGTTATCGTGAGTTCTATGTCGTATGAGATTCTAGACATTCGAATGAGCCTTGTGTCATTCAAATGAGTTTTGAGGCATCCGAATGAATTCTCAGTGTTATCGTATCATCTCATCGTGTTCTTAAAGTTTTGAGTGTGTCATTCAAATGAGTCTGCTTTGTCATTTGAATGAGTCATTGAAAGATTTGAATAGCTTGTGCTTTGTATCATCTAGCATTCGAATGTAAGCCCCCCATTCAAATGAATTTCATCGGATTTCAGAGATTTGTGAGTAGCATTCGAATGCTACAATTGTGGCATTCAAATGAATTCCATCCGATTCCGAAGATTGTGAGTAGCATTTGAATGCTACAGTGGTATCATTCGAATCAATTTTTGATATCATCCGAATGTTCTTCCTTTCCATTCGAATGATTCCCTTATGCTTAAGCCGATGCCCAAATACCTTCATATGTCATCCGAATGATCCCTTCCTCATTCAAATGCATCCCAAGTGCTATGCTTTTCATCCGAATGCTTTATTTGGCATCCAAATGTCTTGTTCACATTCAGATGTTTCTCCTCGCATATGAATGAGTCCCTCTATTAATTAAATTGCTGATCAATGAACTCCAATTTTAGTTATTATTTAATCAAATAATTCCCTTAGTATTGGAAACGCATAACATTTATGATAAATGTAATTCTCCAATTCTCAGAAATTATAGAATCTTTGTACTCCAATATATTAAAGATCAGATTACATGTGTAGTTTATTATGACATGATCAACATTATTCTTTGAGATTATGTGCATATATTTTGGTATGAACATTGATTATGATTTTATATGGAGCACTACATATCGTGTGCCAGCATGTATGTGAGCATTGCATTACAGTATACGTGCCAAGCGGCTAGTCCGCGGGGATCCTGATCGGTGCTGTCGAACAACGATAGATTAGATGAAATATAGATTCGGATTTGCAATAAGGGTGCAACCCAAAGTCGTCTCCTAACGAACCTCAAACAGATCTGTCAAAACAAGACTAAACGAGGGGGGTTGTGATGAAAACTGAAATATAAACGTTCAAGAATAAAACAACGATGAAGTAAAACGTAACCCGCTACAAACCCTACCTCCTTATCACGGTAATCCTCGTCTCACTTATGAAAACAATCTGTTTGGTTTAATTTTCTTTTGATTTGAAAAACTTTTCTACAATTGTAAAAGATTAAACCAAATCGAGTAATCGCTCATACAAATATACCGTTTCGTTTCTTTCTAATCAAAGCCTCAACCGAGTACATCAATTAAACCCATCCAAAGATCATGCATGCATTCACACAATCGCATAAAAGAAACATACATAAACTTAGAGAAGGAAAAGAAACAAAATCATCCATAAAAACATGAAAATCGAGTTCCAAACCGGATTCGACTATATGACCGAGACTCAAATCGGGCAAGGGATACGAGAATGTAGCGAATCACAAGCGAATTAGCCTTCCATCTTCTTGGTTGAAATCGTGAGAATTCTCCCAAAATCGGCCACCCCCAAAATCGGCCACTTAATGTGCTTAAATAGAGCTTAGGGAGGAAACCCTAAGTTACCGCAACTTCACATCCGATTTCGAATAGGATAACGTGCGTTTTGGGCTTCGACCCCTTCATCAAAATTGTAGATCAGGAAGAGTGAATGAATTTGCACTTTTAAATAACTTGATTTGGATATCGGATGCCCAAGTTATGGCCTTTTAAAGATTCAGCATCTGTGCAGCTTTCCTAATTTTACCCAACTTTCTGGTCCCGACTTTGAAGTGATGTTTGGAGGCCCAAACGAACTTGGATTTGGACCTACCATACCATTTCAGAAAGCCCAAGAAGTCCTCTACAATATCACTAAAGATATCATTCACGTTCTGGGATTATAACTTGGCCAAAAACTTGAAAGAAGCACAGAAAGTCAAATCTGTGAGCACACCTTTGCTTCTTTGTCTCCAATCTCCTTGTTTCCCTTCTTGCCATAAAAATTTCTCATGACCCTGGAAGCCCTAATTTGTCCAAAATAAGATAAAATAGTGTGAAGCCCAATTCCTATAAAATAAAATGAAACAAAATCAAGATAAATAAAATGACATAACTAACATGCAAAAAGACTAAATATGAGGGCTAAATAATATGAAAATATGCGCTCTATCAAATTCCCCCACACTTAGACTTTTGCACTCCTGGGCAAAACACTAGATGCTAACATTCACTCTTTCAAACAAAAAGGATGCGAAGAATGAAAAATGAGAGGCACGGCAAGTTTTATAGGAATTCAACACTCAAAGATCATCTTTCTTACACTTTCCAAACAAATAAGTAGCATGACAATTTTACTTGGTAAGACGAGTCAAAATAAGCAGAACCTTATAAGAACATGCTGTCAAGTTCCTCACATGCTATGCCTAACTCCACCCAATCATAATTCCACTACCAGATATGCTCATCTTCTAAATCTCCACTCTCAATGCTTTATGCATGCAAATCAAAAGGACTTTTATTCATGGCTCCAACATGGTAAGGTGAAAGGGATAGGAAGATAACAATGAAAAGTAAACCTTAGGAAGAAAGAAAACATTCAAGACAACCCAAGATCAATGAAGAACTATTAAGCAAGTAGAAAATAGATCTTTTTTTTTTTTTAAATGGTGGGTGCGTTTTACGCTCCATCCCAACCTTGGTGAGTGCGTTTTACGCTCCATCTCACCTTGGCCTTTGGCCTTTCTATCTATTTTCTTTTGATTCCAAAGGACTTGCTTAATATTTTTGCCATAATTAAGGGATGCGATGAATGTTCTTCAACCTAAAGAAGGGAAATGATCTCTCTTTTTTTTTTTTTTTGAGAAGTATGGCGAGTAAAATGAAAGAATGCCTTAATCATCTTTTCACATGCATGAGCACTGATAGCTTCAATAAAGATTCAAAACAATCTCTAGAGTGATACCCATAATTAGTGAATGCACGCATAGCATAAGAAAGAACATGCACAAATATCCTCACAAAGACTACCTCAATCAACTCACCAAGCCAAACTCATTGCCAATTTATTTGAAAGCCCAAAAAGGTAAGATCGACTTTCTAATCATGCCAAATTCTTTCAAACTCAATTTGCCTTTTTTTTTATTTTATTTATTTATTTATTTTTTAAAAGAAACATCTATTCTAAAACTGCCCCCCCCACACTCAAACATTACATTGTCCTCAATGTAAGCATGCAACAAGAATCAGGTATAGGACAAGTAAGAAAAGTAAGGAGAGAGAAACAGCCTGGTGGTATCAAGTTGAGGGAAGATCCAAGAGAGATAGCTCCTCCACTGTGTGTTCTGTAAAGCCGTCGTAGAAATGCTTAAGCCTCTGCCCATTGACTGTGAATTTCAGTCGACTCGTCCATAATCTCATCTGCACCAGAAGGAAAAACATGAGTAACCATAAAAGGACCAACCCATCTAGAACGCAACTTACTAGGCATCAGCTTTAAGCGTGAATTGTAGAGGAGGACTTTATTGCCAACATTGAACTCCTTCTTGGAAATCAATTTGTCGTGTGCAGCTTTGGTCTTTTCCTTGTAGATCCTGGAGTTCTCATATGCCTCTAACCTCAATTTCTCAAGCTCTTGCAATTTAAGCTTCCGCTGGGAACCAGCTTCTTTCATGTCCATGTTGCATTGCTTCACCGCCCAATAGGCCTTATGCTCGATCTCTACCGGCAGATGACATGCTTTTCCAAAGACCAGTCGATATGGGGACATGCCGATCGGAGTCTTGTAGGCCGTGCGGTAGGCCCAAAGTGCATCTTCCAACCTATGGCTCCAGTCTTTCCTGTTGGGCTGGACTGTCTTATCTAGAATCTGCTTGATCTCTCTGTTTGAAACCTCAGCCTGCCCATTGGTCTGTGGATGGTAGGGCGTCGCCACTTTATGTAAAACTCCATACTTTCGGAGCATGGATTGCATCTTTTTGTTGCAGAAGTGGGATCCTTGATCACTGATGATGGCCCTGGGAATTCCAAACCTGCAGAAAATATGTGATCTAACAAAATCTGCAACCACAGAAGAATCATCAGTATGGGTGGCTTTAGCTTCCACCCATTTCGAAACATAATCCACAGCCAAAAGAATGTACACAAAACCAAAAGAAACAGGAAAAGGACCCATGAAATCAATGCCCCATACATCAAATATCTCACAGAATAATAAAGGTTTCTGAGGCATTTCATTTCTACGTGAAATTGAACCTGTGTGTTGGCAACGTGTACAGTTCTTACAGAATCCATATGCATCTCTGAAAAGGGATGGCCAATATAACCCTGCATCTAAGACTTTTCTAGCAGTACGTTGTGGACCAAAATGACCACCACATGCAAGAGTGTGACAGAAATGTAGGACAGATGCGAATTCATGATCAGGGACACACCTCCTAGGACTTGGTCACTACACAAGCACCACAAATAGGATCATCCCATACATAGTACTTAGCCTCGCTTTTAAATTTATGTAATTGTGCTTTCTTAAAATGTGCAGGTAATTCAGAAGCAACTAAAAAATTTACCATGTCAGCATACCAAGGTTCAGTACCATGTAAGTGATAAAGTAACTCATCTGGAAAATTATCTCTGATAGGGGGATGATCCATGTCCGACGAGTCAGGAGAAGCAGGTATCCGGCTTAGGTGGTCGGCGACCAAGTTTTCAGCTCCACTTTTATCTTTTATCTCAATATCAAATTCCTGGAATAGCAGCATCCACCGGATAAGCCTAGGTTTTGCATCGGGCTTCTTTAGAAGGAACTTCAGGGCTGCATGATCAGAAAACACAATAACTTTAGATCCCAATAAGTATGATCGAAATTTATCTAAAGCAAAGACAATGGCTAAGAGCTCTTTTTCAGTCGTGGTGTAATTGGCTTGAGCACTGTCCAGAGTATGTGAGGCGTAGGAAATGACATGCGACTTCTTATTCACCCGCTAAGAGAGAACGACGCCTACTGTAAAGTTGGAAGCATCACACATGAGCTCGAAGGGAAACTCCCAGTTGGGTGGCTGGATGATCGGTGGAGAAGTCAATCGCCTCTTAAGTTCCTCAAAGGCTTGCTTGCATTGCTCATCAAACTTGAAATCCACATCCTTTTGGAGGAGGTGGGATAATGGAATGGCAATCTTACTGAAGTCTTGGATGAACCTCCTGTAAAACCCTGCATGGCCAAGGAAAGAGCATACTTCCCGCACAGACGCGGGGTAAGGTAAAGAAGCAATGATATCCACCTTGGCATTATCGACAGCGATACCTTGTTTGGAGATAACATGACCTAAGACTATGCCCTGCTCAACCATGAAGTGACATTTTTCATAATTCAAAACAAGGTTTTTCTCAACACACCTTTCCGAAACTTTACCTAAGCTAACCAAGCAGTCATCAAATGAGGTGCCATAAACAGAAAAGTCATCCATGAATACTTCCATACAATGCTTAAGAAATTCAGAAAATAAACTTATCATGCATCGCTAGAACGTACCTGGAGCATTACATAGGTCAAATGGCATCCTTCGGTAGGCAAAAGTGCCAAAAGGACAAGTGAAGGTGGTCTTCTCCTGATCCTCTAGTGCTATGCATATCTGAAAATAACCAGAAAAGCCATCAAGAAAACAATAATGAGATTTACCTACTAACCTTTCCAACATTTGGTCGATGAATGGAAGGGGAAAGTGATCTTTCTGGTTTCTTGGTTGAGCTTCCTATAGTCGATGCAGACCCTCCAGCTATTCTGCACTCTCATGGGCACTAGCTCATTTCTTTCATTAGCCACCACTATGAAACCTGTCTTCTTGGGGACGACCTGCACTGGACTCACCCACTTGCTATCAGATATAGGATAAATGATACCAGCCGAAAGTAACTTACTTACCTCTTTCTTGACCACATCTAGGATGGTGGGATTGAGTCTCCTCTGTGGCTGCCTCACTGGTCAGGCTCCTTCCTCTAAATGAATCTTGTGCATGCACAAAGAAGGACTAATACCTGGTATGTCTGCCAAGGTCCAGCAATCTTTTCTCTTGGTCAGGGCGGAGGTTGTTGGCTATGAGCACTGGCAGCTTCTCTCCCTCTTCCAAGTAAGCATACTTGAGGTTGTCAGGTAAGGGTTTGCACTCCAAGGCAGGTGGCTGTTGGATTGAAGGCAGCAACCTGTTTGTGTTTAAGTCAAGAGAACCATCTGCTTGCATGACATTCTCAGCAAGGGAAACATTCACCATGGAAGGCTCATGAGAGTCGTGTAGAGTAACGGGATGCTCATGCTGAAAACTCATGTCAGATTCAGAAAGATTTAAAAACTCATCTATCTCAGAACAAATGGCACACTTACTGAATCCATCATGATAATCAGGGCAATGCACACTATCAGGAAAGTCATGGATGGTGGGGAACTCAGAAACAAAGTCAGGAATATCAGCACATGCAACATCAACCATCAAGTCAATAAAATTAACATGCCAGGAGGAATGATCTTCTGAAGGATACTTCATGGAATCAAGAATGTTGAAATGGATAGTATTACCAGCAAATTCCATAGACAAGGTACCCTCATGCACATTAATTATTGTCCTAGCAGTTTTCAGAAAAGGTCTGCCTAGTATCAATGGTGCATGTCCAAGTTTGTTATCATCTTCCATATTCAAAACATAAAAATCAGCTAGGAAGATAAGATCCTTAACCTTAACCAGCACGTCCTCCAAGACTCCCGTGGGATAGACTGTGCTCCTGTTAGCTAGCTGGACTACCACTCCTGTGGATTTCAATGGGCCAACCTGCAAGGATGCATAAACAGACTTAAGCATTACATTAATGGAAGCACCTAAATCTAGCAAAGCATTTGTGAATTGCAGCTCTCCTATAGTGCAAGGAATGGTAAACATCCCTGGATCTTTGCATTTCATAGGCATGGTGGGCTAGATTAGGGCTGAGACATTCCTGCCAAGGTTGACCTGCTCATTTCCCTTCAGCTTCCTCTTGTGGGTGCACAAGTCTTTGAGAAACTTGGCATACTTGGTAATCTGTCTGATGGCCTCCAAGAGTGGTATATTGACTTCGACCTTTTGGAAAGTTTCCATGATCTCCTTATCCAACTCAACTTCAGCCCTCTTCTTGTTTTGAGTGGCTCTATGGGGAAAAGGCAATGGATTGGTGCAGGGGTGTTCTCCCTTGTCCTGATTATTGTTGATGTGCTGCTTGGCCCTTTGAATTGAGAGGGGTTGCGACTCTTCTTTTCTACCAGTTTCTTCTTGTGCCTTCTCTGGAGCATTCACTTCTTTACCACTACGCAGCATGATCGCACTCACATTTCCCTTTAGATTGGATATTGGCTGTGACGGTAGCTGACCCGAGCCTTGACTCCTTAGCTCATTTATGTTAGTTGCTAACTGCCCAATCTGTGTCTCCAAATTCTGTATGGTGGTGTCAGTCCGTTGTTGGAATTTGAGAGTATTGGCAGCCAATTGCTGCACTATGTCATTCAAGCTCGGTTCTGTCTTGGGTAATGTCTGTGCTTGTTGTTTCATTGGTGTGGCATTACTCTGACCCGGTGCATTGAACCTCTGTTGGAATGGTTGAGTTGAAGCACCCCCATATCTGAAGTTAGGATGGTCTCTCCAGCCCGGATTATAGGTGGGAGCATAGGGATCATACCTACTCTGTTGTGGTTGGTGCTGAAACGGTCTTCCAGGGAAGATTCCATTGCATGATTTTGTGTTATCCTGCAATTATGGGCACTGATCAGTTACATGTGAAGATAATGAACAAATGCCACATACCTGTTGGGGTTGGTTTCGATTAAGGGCTAACTGGCGAACCATTGAAGTGAATTCCTCCAGCCTATTTTCTATTCTCCTTTGGTCCATAGGTGTAGCAAAACAAACCTCATTGACAGTCTTCATGGGAGTGTTCAACCTGGTACCAAATTGTTGTGCATTTTGAGCCATCTTTGAAATTAAGTCCTGGGCTGCAGTTGGTGTCTTTTCCACTAAGGCTCCGCTAGATGCAGCATCCACTAAGTACCTATCCATGGGGAGCAAACCTTCATAAAATTATTGAATGAGGAGCTGGTCACTTATCTGATGATGAGGGTAACTAGCACACAGCTTCTTGAATCTCTCCCAATACTCATGCAAGCTTTCTCCATCTATCTATCGGATGCCACAAATGTCCTTCCGGATGGCTGCTGTTCTGGAAGCAGGGAAGAACTTCTCCAGAAATATTCTCCTCAGGCCATCTCAATTGGTAATGGCAGTAGGTGGCAAGTAATACAGCCAATCTTTGGCAGCTCCATCAAGAGAGAAAGGGAATGCCCTTAGCTTTATTTGTTCTTCATCAACCCCTTGCGGCCTCATGGTGGAGCATATAACATGAAACTCCTTCAAATGCTTGTGTGGATCTTCACCTGCAAGACCATGAAACTTAGGAAGCAAATGTATCAATCCAGATTTCAGTTCAAAGTTTGCCTCCAATTGGGGATACTGAATACACAAGGGTTGATAATGCACATCAGGGGCAGCCAATTCTCTAATAGTTCTGTTAGCATTATTCCCATTCTCATTGCCATTGTTTTCATTGGCGGCCATATTGATCAGTTTAGGTTGGAACTCAAACACAGTATCAGAAACAATGGGAAAAACACTATTAGTCACTGCCCTATCTTGAGATCTAAGTTCTCTTGCTTGTCGCCTAAGGGTTCTATCAATTTTTGGATCTAAATCAATTAGGTCACCCTTAGATGATCTGGTCATGCATTAAATATCAACAAGAACAAAAACAAAACAAAACACACAAGGAAAAATCACATAAACACACCAAGAAAACACAAAATGGCCCAAAAAGTGGTCTAAACGTTGGATTTTGGCCAAAATATGCCCTTCTCACTACAAAGCAGTGATTATTTCTCCCCACACCCCCATTCCTTTGGAAACCAAAAATCAGGGCATTCCAAGATAGTCGTCGGCGGTGAACAGTGCTGGTTGTGGCTGAAAACAGAAAACAAAAAAAAAAACCAAGAACAGAAAAGAAGAGAAGAACAAAGAAAACCGAAAAGGATGAACAAAGAAATAAAGGAACAGAGAAACAAAAGAAGGAAACAAAGAGAACAGAAAGAAAACAACAAAAAGGAATGACAGAAAACAGAAAAGAAAGCAACAAAGAATGAAATCAGGGCATTTCGAGAAAACAAAAAAGAAGAAAACCGAAAAGAAAAACACAAAGAAGAAACAAAGAAACAAAAGAAAAGAGAAACCAAAGAGCAAGACACGAAGAAGCAACAAAAGAAAGCAACAAAGAATGAAAGAGAATTAAAAAGAAAAAGAAAGACAGAAAACAAATCTTATTATGGCAGAACAGTTTGACGGTTCCCCGACAACGGCGCCAAAATCTGATCGGTGCTGTCGAACAACGATAGATTAGATGAAATATAGATTCGGATTTGCAATAAGGGTGCAACCCAAAGTCGTCTCCCAACGAACCTCAAACGGATCTGTCAAAACAAGACTAAACGAGGGGGGTTGTGATGAAAACCAAAATATAAACGTTCAAGAATGAAACAACAATGAAATAAAACGTAACTCGCTACAAACCCTACCTCCTTACCACGGTAATTGCACTCATTCTCGAAACTTCACAGCCGATTTCGAATAGGATAACGTGCGTCTTGGGCTTCGGCCCCTTCATTAAAATTGTAGATTAGGAAGAGTAGATGAATTTGGGATTTTAAATCACTTGATTTGGATATCGGATGCCCAAGTTATGGCCTTTTAAAGATTCAGCATCTGCGTAGCTTTCCTAATTTGACCCAACTTTCTGGTCCTGACTTTGAAGCAATGTTTGGAGGCCCAAACGAACTTGGATTTGGACCTATAATACAATTCCAGAAAGCCCAAGAAGTCCTCTACAATATCTCTGAAGACATCATTCATGTTCTGGGATTATAACTTGGCCAAAAACTTGAAAGAAGCACAGAAGGTCAAATTTGTGAGCACACTTTTGCTTCTTTGTCTCCAATCTCCTTGTTTCCCTTCTTGCCATCAAAATTCCTCATGACCCTGGAAGCCCTAATCTGTCCAAAATAAGATAAAATAGTGTGAAGCCCAATTCCTATAAAATAAAATGAAACAAAATCAAGATGAATAAAATGACATAACTAACGTGCAAAAAGACTAAATATGAGGGCTAAATAATATGAAAATATGCGCTCTATCAGATCCCACCAGTTTTAGTTATAGTTCAGTATATGAGTTGCTCGCCTAATGTCGACCAGGGAGCTAGGGGCTTATTGCCCATAGTATATGCTTACATTTTTTTATGTTTGCAGGATTCAGATCAGTCAGGTATGTATTACAGATTATGTGGGCCTATGAACCAAAGTTGCATACCTGTATTTATTTACAGTTATGTGCATTACACCGTGTAAATGTAACCTTACGGTATTTATTATCTCTCTCAGTACAAGGATAGTTACTATGTTTTCAGTATCGATATTCTTCAATTCAGCTTCAGTTATTCTTTCTAACTTATTACTTGCTGAGCTTTGTAGCTCACCTTATACTCTTCACCATTCCAGGTCCTAGCGGGGGAGTACCAGATATGGGGTCTAGCAGTAGTGTGTATACGTGGAGCCGCTCAAGATCAAGATGTCTGGGAGTTTGTTAGTTTATAGTGTCTTGTTAGTTAGATTTATTTTATATTTCAGTTAAGGGATTGTCCCTTTGATAGAGTTTTTGATTTTCAGTTTATGTTGACTCAAAATTTTATTTCAGTTGATTGAGATATTCATTTATGGAATTATATTTCAGTTTATCAAAGAGTTTATTTTATTTTATTTTATTTATTTCCCTGTAGCACCTCTTCTTGGGCAGTCTTAGGAGATGGGGTGTTACATCTTCCACGTCGCTCCATCGAGCTCGTCCGACACAGGAAATCTAGGTTAGACTCAGGACCTTTCTTTGAATTACCACAAGTCGTTCCAAGTTTGTTGGTAGGATTTGCTCCGGATCGACCAAGGAGTCAAGGTTAGCTAGTAAGCTTAGCGCCAGACTTAGGCAAGACATCCAAGTTAACCTACGGGCATATCATCGAAACACATCCTAGAATTTATTAGCACCAGATTACAATTTGTCGAGCCAGACCTTTTGATTCAGTCAAACAATTGTTGCATCCATGCCATACACCCATGCAATCAATCTCATAAAATAAATGATCGACTCAGTCCATACCATACACCCATGCAATCAATCTCATTGAAACACTTTCAATAACTTAAAATTTGTATAATTTTTGAAAAGAAAATTGTTTCAATTGTTTTTGGGTTTGGGCTTTATCCATTAGTTAAACTAAGAAGGCTCAATAGACCTTGGATCAACCAATGCATGTCAAACATACACTAGCAGCCCAAAAACTAATAAAACACCCAATTGTCAGCCCGAAACCTTTTCAATCACGGCCTACAAGTGTCATACACTCACGAATTGGATTGAAAAAGCCAAAAAATATCAAACAATTTAGCTGGGCCTCACCCGAGGGTACAGAACGCATTGGGCCATCGACGGGTCAGCCCGGGTGCTCGTTGTGTGCCTTGGGGAAGGGCCAAACCATCACCGGAGGCAACCGGGAGGGGTGTGCAGCTGTTGGCCAAGCCAAATGCACAGGCTGCCAAGTCGTAAGGGGTATAGGGCCGCATGTAACTGCTGTTCGTGAGTCGCACCCCCTGGTCTTAGGCGGCCGCACCTGGCCACGTACTACCGCACTAGCTGGGCAGCCCCTAGCTGTGCCCTATGTGTGTCGCAGGATGGCTGCACCTTTCGACCCTCTGGTGCATCTGTATGCACCCCGTATCCCTGTTTTGCCCTTTTCGTGTCACACAAGATCTTTTGCCCCTTCACAAGAAACGTTTTGCAATCCAAAAAAAATACAAACATAATAATATTTATTAATTCAACAAATATTAACTAATGGAATCCACAAGTAAGGAATTGAAAGATTTTGACGATGGCTTTGATACCACTGAAAGTAAATAAAGATCGCCATGGGATAAGCAGCGTAGTTTAAAAAAAAAAAATTGAACCTTACCTAGATCCCAACGATTAGATCAACGTCGAAATCAAAACAATCACATATATTATAAAATAAATCCAACATTTAGATTTTTGAGTCATTTTCAAATTAGAGCTGTCCAAGCATCCATCCTCTAACTTGTGATACGCAACACGCGTCCGTTGGCGAGGAGAGCGGAATGGGAGTGCTAGTTCCCTCTCCTTTTGTGACTTCTGTATGGACGGAAAAAACCTTCGTGTTTTGAATCGATACGAAAAGAAACGGGAGATAGTGAATGACAATTTTTTCAACTACTAAAAAACCACAAAACCATTCGTTAATTTAGACAACCCATAAAGAGATAACACCCCCTCTTCTTGAACTACCTGAGAGGAAGTGCTACGGGAAAATAAAATAAAACTAACTGATAATCTGAAATCTGATACCATAACTGGACATCTCAATCAACTGAAATAAAAACTCTGAGTCAATACAAACTGAAAGCATAAACTCTGACTAAGGGACAATCCCTCAACTGAAATGTAAAATAGATCTAAGCTGACAAAACGCTACAAAACTCAACAGACTCCTAGACATCTTTTATCTTGAGCAGCTCCACATAGACACGATAGACCACTGGTGCTAGGGCCCATATCTAGTACTCTCCTGCTAGAACTTGGAGGGGTGAAGAGTACAAGGTGAGCTATAAAGCTCAACAAGTAATAAGCTGAAAAGAATAATTGAACCTGAATCGAAAAATATCAATACTGATAAATAACTCACTGAACTTGTACCTAATATCACTGTCTGATTGCATTCATAAAAGTGTAATGCACATAAACTGTAAACTGAATGCAGGTATGCAACTTTGGCACATAGGCCCACATAACTGTAATACATACCTGACTGATCTGAATCTTGCAAACATAAAAACTGTAAGCACATACTGTGGGCAATATACCCCTAGCCCCCTGGTGGCCCCCAGACGGGCAACTCATAAACTGAGTTGAAACTGAAACTGATGGGATCCCTGTGGACTAAGCCGCTTGGCGCGCATAATACAATGCAATGCTCACATAAATGCTGGCACACGATATGTAGTGCTCCATATAAAGTCATTCTCAATGCTCATACCAAAATGTATGCACATAATCTCACCAAATAATGTTGATCATGTCATAATAAAATAATGTTGAACATGAAATGATCTTCATCTATATATTGGAATAAAAAGATTCAACGAATTATGTTTTATGGTATGGGCATGATTAACTTATTACATTCTGGCATATAAACTCGTTACTGGAAGCTATTGAATAATTTAACTTAATTAAAACTTGGATTAAACTATTCTGGAAGTTTAATTAAATTTCTGGAAAAGTTATCCGGATATGAGGAAGGATATCTGGATACGATGAAAGACATCCGGATATGAAGAAGGCTCATCTGGATACACTGACGCTCAAATAAGAAGCTGTTCGGATATGCTGGAATATATTCGGATAGAAACTAGGACATTCGGATATGATACAAGTCATCCGGATACACTGGAAGCACAAAGGATGAGCTATTCAGATATGTTGGATAGTATTCGGATAAGAATTAGGACATCCGGATATGATTCTAGCCATCCGGATATCTCACTGAGGCATTCAGATGCTACAAGAGACTATTCGAATACGAATTTCAAACTTTGAGGAAGGCATCCGGATATTATACGAGACATCCGGATATTATCTTGACCTATACGGATGTATAAACAAACCGTCTGGATATCATACTCGAAGAACTTTGGATACATCCGGATACAATATAAGGTATCTGGATATTACTCACAGAAAGTCTTAGACTCATCCGGATACAACACGAAGCATCCGGATATCACTCATAGCAACTAGGCACATCCGGATACGACTTAAGGCATCTGGATACTACTCACAATCACTTGCTGAACACATCCGGATATGAAGACGAAGCATCCAGATATTACTGGGCTATCCAGATATGAAAAAGAGATTTTCGGATATTACTCACAATAGGCATTGGACTCATCCGGATGTCATACAATTCATCCGGATACATTGCTAAGACCATCCGGATATGCCCAAGGGCCATCCAGATGTCACTCACAAAAAACTTTTTGACTCTTCCAGATAGGCTCTAGTTTATCCGAATATCACTCACAAACTTGAAAAAACTTATCTGGATATGAAGGCTCTCATCTGGATATCTGCAACTCTTAAACTCAGAACGAACGCTCACAGAGACTCTGTTTTTAAGCAAATCTTAATAAAACTATACCATTCTAAATTTAAACTTGAGAAAGCAAGTCCCAACTGATCTGAAACGATTCTAGAGATGATTCAACGATGATATTTAATCGAATCACTGGAAAGAAATAATGCATGAACTGATATAACTCATTGTAACACATTTATATATATACGTATCTGTAAAACTGAAACTCAATAGGAGATCTTTGATAAAACTGAAAACACTGATGTTAACTTGTAATGAAAGGATTTCTAGGGAGAATACTTGCCTTATGATCGATCGGATCGATCAAACTTGCAACTCTCCCATGCCCACTGCTGACTTTCTTGCTCTCTGCTTCTTCTCCTATGCTGCGTGAGAAGAACTCAATGCTATGGTTAAATATATATAGGCAACCCTAAGCCCATCTCATTCTCCATCTATAATTTGGATTCCTTTTCCTAATATAACTAGGAGACTTTAAAGCAAAACCATCTCACATATGGATATCTTATAATTAGGAGACTTTAAACCAAAACCATCTCACTTATAGATTATCTTAATCCCTTAATCAAAATAATTATAATTAATTATTTAAATTCTAATAACAATTTCTTAAATGACCAACATGTCCTTGCATTTAATTTCTACAAAATAAATGCCATTAAATGCTATTTAAATACTATTCTCTCCATTAAAAATTTAAATTGCCATCTTAGCAAATTCCCTTGACACCAACATTAAAAAGAAATAAATACTATTCTTTTCCTTCAAAATCTCCAAATTGCCACATTAAATAATTAATTGACAAAATCTCTTAATTAAATACTTCAACAATTAATTAAATAATTCTGAATAAATACTGGACTCTCTAACGGGTCGTTACACATTTATAGAGGAGCAATGCCTCCAAAGGTTTCCTAAACCCTAATGGATCTTGACTAGTCCATTTATCCTAATCCAACTAAGAATTTAATTAAGTGGATCAAATCCAATAATAAGTTTAAATAAAATATTTGGTCCAAATCTAATTTAAGCCCAAATATAATATTTAATTTAATATTTGACTAAAATACTTTTGTGACACTCGTAACTTAAAAGCATGCTTAAAAATAGTAATGATAATAATATTCATATAAAATTCAAGGTTTAGCGCAGACGAAAACTTGAGAAACAAAAATTTTATAAACTTAAGTAAAGTTTTGAACATAATAAGATTCAGAGCATGTTTCGAGTAAATATAAATTTTGATACTGAAAATATGGCTTCAATAGAAGAGAGAAAGACTTAGCAAATATAACAGCATCTATACCGAGAAATTCGGACTTAAAATAAGACTTAGTTCTTTTCATAAACTTATATAGTCTTTAAGGACATATAGTGTAGCAATAGTGTACATCTATCATAAGAGTATAATATTGAAAAACCTTTCTATTACAGGAAGAGAGAAACATCATTTCGACTATTAAAAATTATCTTCGAGTAGCCACCACACTCCACGTCCACGTTCCGTTCTCCTCATTCGTAATCACCTGGGGGGAAAAATATGGGATGAGATTCTTGCGAGTCTCAGTAAATACAAGAGAACTATCATATGTATTTAAACAAGTCATGACATAACATAACATATCATATCATATGGAGACATGAGAGGTTCCACCAACTACGGGGGCACAAACCCTCGTGCGTAGCGCTACCGAGCTCCAGTCCCGAAACTTGCGTGAACATAACATATCATAAGAGACCACATAACATAATTCATGGGAATACTTAAACATCATAAATAGTTCATAATGTACTTACCTCAACTTGGTTGGACAAGATTTGAATGTTTAAGGCTTCACACCTTACCGGGTTTGTTTTTCTGCAGAAATCATGCATTTAAGTGAATCAAACCTTAAATATTTTTACACAGGGTTATAGGTAATTAAAATAGGAGAACAAAGGTGAGAATTTCAGGCTAAACGGAGGCCGGATGCGCCCTCACGGGCCCCCAAAAGGGTGGCCACGCGTTGTCCCTTCTCTATTTTGCAACCCAAAATTAAAACGTCATATCTTGGTCATTTTAACTCCGATTCACCTTCTGTTTGAACCTACGGACTCCCCTTTCAGTGCTCTATGACTCTACGGAAAGAAAAGTAGCTTACCTTCTAAGTTTCCTTTCTATTTTGGCGGTTTTCCAGCCAGGTCTCTCTTTCCTTCCTTCTTTGCTTTTTCTTTGCTTTTTCTTGCACTTTCTTTCCTTCTCTTTAGCTTCTTGTGGCCATATTTCCTTCCCTTTATATAGCATTTAAATGCCCAAATCCTCAAGATTTTACTTGGCCTCCAAGTTGCTCATTTTCCACCCAAGTAATAATTACACTTTGAAATTCTTGCAATCTTCTCAAGCAAGCTTCCACTTCCTCCAATCCACACCTTCACGTGGCCTTCAAGATAAGCCTTATCATCTTCTTCCCTTGTAAGCTAAATGCTAGCCAATCATAATCCTCCAATTTTAGACTTTTAGGATAAAAATCAATCATTACAATCTTTGATTTTGATTTCATCTTTTCCTTCAAGCCTTTACTTCCTTCCAACCAAACCTCCCATTCACGTGACTTCCATGATAAGAACGCCCAAAGACCCTTATCTCTTCTCTTCCAAGCCACTCATAGTCTTCCAACTCATGCCACTTAAGATTTTTGGGGTAAGAATCAATCATTACTTCTTTTGAATAATTTTATCTTCCTATCCAAGCTTCTCCTTTCTTCCAATCTTAAACTTCCAAATACTCTCTCACGTGGCTTTAGGATAAGCTCTATCATTCTCTTCTTTTGCAAGCCAACACGAGTCTTCCAAGTTAAGCAATTCCAAGACTTTTGGGGTAAAGCTCATCATTACAAAGACTTTAGGGAAAATTCTCAAACAAGCTAATCCTAACTCTCCAACTCAAGTCTTCTTGAATAAGAATTCATCATTGCTAATATTCCCATTCGTTGGAGACAAGCTATCTTTATTACAAGTTATGATATTTGCTTTTAGGTCCCAAAACACTTTATTGCAACATTCAACCTTTATATTAAATTTTTGGATATTACATATTTGAACCGAGAAAGGAAATAAACAAAGTCTCGGGTGTTACAACTTTATTTAGGCCAAATATTAATTTAAGCCCAAATAAATTTTATTTCCTAGTTACCACTGTAACAAATAGAAAATTATTAAATTAGAAATCCCTTTCTAATTTAATCAATTTTCATTTTAGGAAACCTTTTTCTTTATGATGGCCCCTCGTCATATCGACGTCATTACATCTATTTGTTCTTTTTTCGTGACAACCTACGACGGCACAACTTCTTGTCAAAGTGTCCCACTTAACCATACGTCCACTCTCCTGGTTTAAGGTAGTGACCGTACCTATTGCGTATGACTCATTAGGTTTTCGAATATGTTGGCAATGTGTCAGTAAGAACACATAGGACAAGATTGGCCTCTAGTAAGGTATCATACCTACCCAATTATTTAGAAAGATTCATAATCCGTAAACAACCTTTCATGAGCATAGTTACCTTGTGATTCGATCCTCTCGTCAATGTATCTTATGTGATCTCAAGTTTGATGATATGTTACTTAATTACAATCACATGAGTTTTCTTTGGTCATTCGAATATCCTCACTTAATAGAAAGTGAATCAATAAGTCTTTCTTGATCTCTTTCACCATGACCATGGATTTAAAGTGAATATTTACTAAAGGTGTCTTAGGTACATCATCCTCTATCAAATGATAGACGAGTTCCATCTTGGTTATACACCCATCTCCATAAGCCTCACGATATACCCAATGATGGCCCATGTATAGCCTTTGTCTAGGCCTATCGGAACGATATCAAAGCATACTGGTCTTCTTATGAGATGACTATGACAACCTCAAATCCAAAGATTAGTTACACCCATCTCGTATGAGAATTCCATTAACATAGAACCAAAATGGATTCTCATGGCGAGTCATGTCCAGTGACACATTTTTCAACATTAGCCACTTATGTACTTGTTTAGGCATCCCCATACCCATGGGTGTGAGACCCCCATTACTATCACATAGTAAAAACATAGCACATACAAGTCTTACCGCAATAGTCAATTTCATTCTTGACATTGTTATGGTTTGGGACATTTAATGATGTCTACAAATTGTGATGTATCATCTCACATCTTTATAGATTAATCATAGTATCTATACATCATATGGACTTCTATCTAATTTCATCAAGTCATTACAATAATAACTAGAAACTAATAGAATAACTTCTTGTGAAATTGAATAACTCTTTATTCAATAATAAATGTGATTGCAATTGTCAATGTACAACATGCCCAATCTAATTGGGCTTATAGCATCTACATTAACAAGGCGGCCTTAGCCTCTCAACAACAGACTCAGTTCCCCTTTTGGAATTTTGGGAATAGGTTCCCATGGACATTCTTCGACTCTAAGAATGAACTTCGTTGTAACCCCAAGAACCTTGGGGCCTTCAGGGAATGCTCAATCCATTATTCTATTAGTGGAATATGAGAATTTGAAGAAGAGCTACAATGAACTGAAGAAGAACAATGATGATAATATAAAAATAGTACAAAACTTGACCACCTTATTGCATGAGTTATTATTCCATATCAAGTTGTCACTATCAGTCAAACGCTTAGTTGCTGGAAGGATCTAACTAGAATCAGCAAAAAGAGAGGAGTCTATACCTCCTTACTATGCCCATTACTTGGAAAAGCTTAATCCCAAGGAGTTCAACAAAGAAACCCTCAGTATCCTCCTCATGCGCCTACTCCCCAAGAAGCACCCGAAAGGAGATGTAGATGAAGAAGGAAAGGAATCTCTTATGAAGAGACTGCAGAAAGCACGACATCTAGAAGGAATGAGCATTCTAAACGAGCCCTCTGCCTACAACCCCCCATAACATGAGCAATAGTGCAGAACCTAATGAAGGCCTCATATGTAAAGAGGATAGTGGAGAAAATCCTAGAGCAAAGGAAAGTATTGATTGCTCTTGAGGAAGTACTGAACAAAATGTGTCCATTCTCAGATGAATTGCTCAAGTGCCTTGTTTGGCCTGGATTTAAACTGTCTTAGTTGCCGACATATTTCGGAAGGGGGGATCCCAGTCATCATATATAAAGGTTTGAATCTCTCGCCTTCTTGCACGGTTGGGATGATTCAACTATGTGTCATGCATTTTGTAAGACCCCGTTTTGGCATAAGGCTGCCACGTCATTTAAGTGAGATTAAAATATTGAAAATGGATGTAACAGTGAAAATAAGTCATCGAATCAATCGAAGGGAGCACCCCAAAGCTTAGATATCAAAGAAAAATAATATAGTATTAATGAGTAATTCGATAAGTGATTTTTAGCATTGGAAGAAATTGGATCGGGAACAGTTTTTGGTACAGCTTCGGATTTGGACGAAAAATTGAATTATCGTGAGGGACTTATGAAATGTCGACGGAACCCTTAAGAGACCTTGATTTTGTAAGTAGAACAACCCTTGAGCAATTTTGGGTTGAAACGGGAGAGTTTGCAGTCAAAATAAAAATTTGGGCCTAAGTGTAATTTCTTGAAATTGCCCGAGGGAGGTTAAAAGGATGATTTTTTGGAGTCCTTGGGAATGAAATGAGGATTTTATAACATGAGGGGATTTATGGAAATGATAGAAAGTTCAGAGGTTGATTAAAAGGTCTAAAATGCAATAAGTCAGAATTAGATGGGCAAAAGTGTAATAAGCTGAAAGTTGGAGCTACCATGGTCGACCATCACTGTCGACCACTGATTGAGGTCATCCGACCATTAGGATCTTGAGATCTTGGGTAGGGGAAGCTCAAGGACCAAGCCTTGACCGACAACGTGCAGTGAGATGGCCAAAAAATTGAAAAATTCGACTGCAGTTTGGTTGGCCATGCTGGACCTATAAATCGGCCATTCGAGGCCGTTGGTCGATGCTTTTGGCTCACTCGAGGGCAGTAGGAGACGTTTGAGGCATTGGGTCGAGCACCCATGGCTGTTTCGAGGTCCAATTCGGCTATAAATAAAAACTATTGTGGCAAGGGTTTTGGAGAAGAGAAGCTCACAATCGAGCGTGATAGAGGGCGAATCGAGGCTATTAGATAGAGGGTTTTTGTTCTCGTGTTGGTGACGAGCATTTCTGGAAAAAATAAGGAGTTTTCGTGTGCGTTTGGTAGGGTTTTGAGGATTCGCCGGAGAAAGGAGGCGGTGATCTAGCCGAGGCTTTAAGCTCCCGGTCGAGGCACCTTCGGTGCTTGTTTCGGGCAGCAAGAGGTGGCATCGTGATCGACTTGGAATGGGTTTCTTGGTGGTGTGATCGGGTGAGGATTCTGATCGCCGGCCGTCAACCAGCTCGCCGAAGAAGACGAAGCGTGTGTATCGCACGCGCGAGCGTGTGAGGGTGCATGATTGGTCAAGTATTTTCGGATGTTTTTATTATTTTGAGAAAAATAAATTAGAATTTATGGTGGAGGAAAATTTTGAAAAATGTTGGAGGAAATAGTCATTTTGTAATTTTCAAGGAAAATAACGCTTATGAAAAATAGGAGAAAATATGGAAAAAATTTTAGAAAATTCTAAAAGGCTAGGAACATTGATTTATGAATTATTGTGAAGAAAAATCGAGGAAAAACCTTGAGTAGGTATTTATTTGAAAATTTTGAGGAGAAATATAGAGAAAATAGGAAGAAAATTATGGAAAATAGATATTGATATGCTTTTGAATGAAAATGATGTCTAGGGACTGTCAAGGCTCAAGGTTGAGCATTAGTTTGATTACTTGAGGATTGGTGTGAAAATCGAGGTTGTGTGCGCTAATCGAGGCATTCTGAAATTTGTCAAAGGTGAGTGTTCTAACTTGAAAACATGGTTTTGTGTGAGTTCTTATCCGAAAACTTGGTTTTGATTCTCCTAAACGTGATTGATTACTTGCAAAGGTTTTGTTGCATGTGAACAGTTTTAACTTGTGATGGTTGTTTTGTGAGGGCAATTCGTCCCTAAATGTTTTATGCATGTGCATTGAATTTTGTGCAATAAATTATGTACATAAAAATGATGTTTAAATGATGCATAGTTGATGATTGGTCGAGCAGTTGTCGAACCACTCCAGAATTATATTAGATATCTATATACCTTTCTTCTAGTTTGCAGCAAAGCACAACCTAGGTCGTCTCTCACAAGGAGCCTTATCTTCTTCTACCAACAATGAGAACCAATATAAGCAACACAACAGTTTAGGGGGGGGGGTTTGACAGAAATCTAAATAACAAAACAGAAACACAAATATAGATGAAAATCAGTAAATGGAGAGCAACCAATTGTGTATTTATCCCCTATGTGAAATCTTCCTTGTCCAACCTATAGATCTTGGTTGGTTAGATGTTATAATCTCTGGATATCTAACTCAAAGCATCCCCAACAACCGTCCAAGGATTAGAATAATTGGAACAGCAAAATGAATAAAGAAATCTCTTATAAACAAAATGCAACCATTCACTCTCTATTCAACCCATCCGGAGCTATGCAAGAACAACCATTCAAGCATATCATATTCATTTCCGAGATGTTATACCAATCGGCTACAACACTGTATTCTCTTAAGCATTTAACAGAAAATGAATCCATGTAAATTCACACAAACCTGCCATGAACTTCATGCATTCCAAAATCTGTTCAAACTAAACCAAATGGAAATGAATAAGATTAAAACAACAAACCAGGTTCTTGTAGTTCATCCGGGACTCAGATTCCACATGGGTTCAAGATTACACAACCGGTTACAATAGCCTTAGCCTTTCATTGCAGCAAGGAAGACAAAATGGAAACAAAATGGAGAAAACAGAAAAATGCTACAATCAGAAAAACTGCCAGAATTCTCCTCTCTATCTCTTCTCTATATGTTTTGGAAATAAGTGCTAAGAGGTCTTAAATACATGGCCAAGAAATGAAGACCTAGGAAGGCTAGGGTTGGGCCTAGCCTAGCCCAACAGATATGAGCCCAAGACAACAAAAACGAGCAGCCCAAAACTGTAGAATTGAGCAGCCCAAATCTGCTCCTTGAAAGTGAGCCCAAGCTCCTTTAGATGAGTCCCATAATTGCCCAAGTCTTCAAGTCTTTTTCAGCTGCTTCTCTAGCTGATGGCCTATGACAATTGGTGCAGTCTGAAGAATAAAATGTAAGAAATTATCAGCTCTTTTCAAAATCTGGGAGAGTTCTTCCACAGGTGAGGATTGCTTTTCTAAATTTTTTATGCTGTCCTGCATTTTCTCCATGAGTATCTGCTCCCGCTGGATGCTAGCCTCCAACAATTTCTCTAAATGCATGGCCTGCTGCTTCCAGTATACAACAGTATCATACTCGGCATCTATCTCTAGCTTGGATTCATAGAAGTAAGATAGAAAATAGTGTAAGGACAATTTGAAGTATCATAAAATAGAAACAATGAAAGATCAGCAAAATTACTTCAAATTGTGTAATAAGATTGAGGTGAAATGCTAAAATATAGCATAAGTATGCATGCTATCAACTCCCCCATACTTATACTTTTGCACTTCTGGGCAAAACACTAGACTCTATGACTCAAAAATAAAAACGTGGAAAAACACAAATCAGATGCAAGGTAAGTCTTCAAGAATTCATCATTCAAAGATCATCTTTCCTCTACTTCCAAGAAAACAAGTGACATGGCAATTCATTCAATAAGACAAATCAAAAGTAGAAGCCTCTCACAGGACAAGTGTATGCTCAAAAATCTCTCAAGAGGTGGTGGTGACTGTTTCGCTCAAATTCACCTAATCACAATTCCACTACCATAAGCTTGTTTATCTTCTCAATCTCCACTATCCATGTCAAATGCATGCCACAAATCAAAAGGACTTATTTAGGGTTGTAATGAGGGGAAGAAAAAAAAATGGAAGGACAACAATGAAGGAAAACATGCCTTAGGTCGAGAAAACATTTCATGCAACTCTAAGATCAATAGATAGAATTCCCAAGCATTATGAAAAACATTGCATCTTTATTTGGTTGAGTGCGTTTTATGCTCCATCTCAACTTTGCTTTCTTCTTTTTCTCATCAAATTTCTTTTTTTATTTCATTTTGGAAGAGGAGGTGAGTGCATTTTACGCTCCTTCTCACCATTCTACCCTTTGCTTGCTTTTCTTTTTCTTTTTCTTTTTATGGATGCAAATGGCCTTTGGCCTTATGTCTTGCTTGATGAATTCAATCTCTCTCTAGAATGCACTTAATATTCCTCTTCCTAAGGTTGGAAGGTCCAAAAAAGTGTATGAAAATGAAGAGTAAGAATGATGGCTCTAAGTGGCAAGCGAAAGGGATTCATCAATTTTTTTTTTTTTTTTACAATAACAAAATGGCCAAATGGGGACAAGAAAGAATGCCTTAATCATGTTTGAGTCATGCATGAGCAAATATAGCCTCAACCAAGAATCAAAACAAGTTCTAGAGTGGAGATCATGATAGGTGAATGCACACGCAAGAAAAACAATAGGCTCAAAATCCTCACGGCTGTAGACTACCCAATCAATCTATCAAATCAAACTCATTGCCAAGTCACTCAAAATCAAGGAAGATAAGATTGAAGTTCTAATCATGCTGGGTTCTTTTAGACTTAATTGCTTAACTTGCATTTCCACACAAAACAGACTCAACTAGACCTAAGGAAAAAGAAATATGAAAAGATAAAGAAAAACGCTGCAAAAATAAGAATGCTACCCCCCCATACTTAGACTTTACATTGCCCTCAATGTAAACATGCAATTTCAATTAAGAATAGGATAAGTAAATGTAAAATATTAGGGAGAGAGAAACAGCCTGATGTATCAAATGGGGGTGGCGTTGAGGAGATGCAGCTCCTCCACAATATGCTCCTAAAAGCTCTCGTAGAATGGCTTAAGTCGCTGCCCGTTCACTGTGAATTGCTTTGCATTGGACTCATCCTTGATTGCAACTGCACCAAAGGAAAAAACATGAATAACTATGAAAGGACCAGTCCAACGGGAACGTAACTTACCGGGCATCAACTTGAGACGGGAATTGTATAGCAGAACTTTCTGGCCAACTTCGAATGTCTTCCTCACAATATGCTTGTCATGCACAGCCTTGGTCTTCTCCTTGTAGATGCGTGAGTTCTCATATGCGTCCATCCGAATCTCCTCAAGCTCTTGAAGTTTGAGCTTTCTTTGGGACCCAGCTTCACTGATGTCCATATTGCATTGCTTCACTGCCCAATATGCCTTATGCTCCACTTCCACTGGCAAGTGACATGCTTTTCCAAAAACCAACCTGTAGGGGGACATGCCAATGGGGGTTTTGTAGGCGGTGCGGTAGGCCCATATCGCATCTTCTAATCTCATGCTCCAGTCTTTCCTATTGGGTTGGACAGTCTTCTCCAAAATCTGCTTGATCTCCCTATTTGATACTTCAGCTTGCCCATTAGTCTATGGATGATAAGGAGTCGCTACTTTGTGTATTACCCCATACTTACGAAATAGGGTGTCTATCTTTCTATTGCAAAAGTGGGATCCTTGGTCGCTGATGATGGCCCTGGGCATGCCAAACCTGCAAAAGATGTGAGAACGAACAAATTCTGCAACCACAAAAGCATCATCAGTCCTGGTGGCTTTAGCTTCCACCCACTTAGAAACATAATCCACAGCTAATAGAATGTACACATAACCAAATGACACAAGAAATGGACCCATGAAGTCAATGCCCCAAACATCAAAGATTTCACAAAATAATAAGGGTTTTTGAGGCATTTCATTCCTACGTGATATAGTGCCTGTGTGTTGGCAAAGTGTGCAATTCTTACAGAACTCATATGAATCCTTAAAGAGTGAAGGCCAATATAATCCAGAATCTAGGACTTTCCTAGCTGTACGTTGGGGACCAAAGTGACCACCACATGCAAGTGTGTGACAAAAATTTAAGACAGATGCAAACTCATGGTTAGGCACACATCTCCTGATGACCTGGTCACTACACATGCGCCACAGATAGGGATCATCCCACACATAATACCAAGCCTGACTCTTAAATTTATTTAGCTGTTCCTTCTTAAAATATGCAGGTAATTCAGAAGCAACTAAATAATTTACCAAATCAGCATACCAGGGCTCAACACCATGAATGTGGTATAATAACTCATCTGGGAAATCATCCCTGATAGGCTGGGAGTCCATGACAGATGGATCTGAGGTGGAAGGAATGCGACTAAGGTGGTCGGCTACCAAGTTCTCTACTCCACTTTTATCCTTGATCTCAATGTCAAATTCTTGGAGCAAGAGCATCCACCTTATCAAACGAGGTTTGGCATCAGGCTTCTTCAAGAGGTACCTAAGAGCTGCATGGTCAGAAAAGACAATAACTTTAGAACCAAGTAAATAGGATCTAAATTTATCCAATTCAAAAACAATAGACAAGAGCTCTTTTTCCGTAGTGGTATAATTAGACTGTGCCGCATCCAATGTACGTGAAGGGTAGGCTATGACATGGGATTTCTTCTCCACACGCTGGGAAAGGACGGCACCCACTGCAAAGTTGGAGGCGTCGCACATCAACTCGAAGGGCAACTCCCAGTCGGGTGGCTGTATGATGGGTGGAGAAATCAATCGACTCTTCAGTTCCTCAAATGCCCGCTTGCACTGCTCATCAAAGTGGAAGGTCACTTCTTTCTGGAGAAGGTGGGAAAGTGGAAGTGCAATCTTGCTGAAGTCCTTGATGAACCTCCTGTAAAATCCTGCATGGCCAAGGAAAGAACGCACCTCTTTCACAGAGGTGGGGTAAGGCAACGAAGCAATAACATCAACCTTAGACCGATCCACTTCTATACCCTTCTTAGACAGAACATGCCCTAAAACAATTCCTTGTTCTACCATGAAATGACATTTTTCAAAATTTAAAACAAGGTTCTTTTCAATGCATCTCTCTAGGACTCTACCCAAGCTAACCAAGCAATCATCAAAAGAAGTGCCATAAACTGAAAAATCATCCATGAACACTTCCATGCAATGCTCTAGAAAATCTGAAAATATACTTACCATGCATCGTTGAAAGGTACCTAGAGCATTACATAGACCGAAAGGCATTCTTCTATAAGTGAATGTGCCAAAAGGGAAGGTGAAGGTGGTCTTCTCTTGATCCTCTAGCGCTATGCAAATCTGAAAGTATCCAGAAAAACCATCAAGGAAACAATAGTGTGACTTACCAGCCAACCTCTCCAACATCTGATCAATGAATGGGAGGGGGAAATGATCCTTCCTGGTTGCTTGGTTCTGCTTTCTATAATCAATGCAGACTCTCCAACTGTTCTGCACTCTCATGGGGATAAGCTCATTCTGCTCATTTGGGACAACCGTGATGCCCGTCTTTTTTGGAACAACCTGCACAGGACTCACCCACTTGCTGTCAGAAATAGGGTAAATAATACCAGCTGCAAGTAATTTACTTACCTCCTGTTTTACCACATCAAGGATGGTTGGGTTAAGTCTTCTTTGAGGCTGCCTTGCTGGTTTTGCTCCTTCCTCCAATAAGATACGGTGCATGCAAACAGATGGGCTGATTCCAGTTATGTCCGCTAAAGTCCACCCAATTGCTTTCTTATTCTTTTTCAGCATGTCCAACAACTTTCTCTCTTGGTCAGGCTGCAAGTTGTTTGCAATGATGACTGGAAGCTTCTCATCTTTCTCCAAGAATGCATACTTGAGGTGCTGAGGCAAAGGCTTGCACTGAATGGTGGGTGGCTGCTGCAAAGAGGGGGCTGATCTATTTGACTGCAAATCTAACTCCAAGGCACTATCAACCTGCTCAACAAGGTCAACAACACTATCTTCCACTTGGGAAATGTTAGCATCAAAATCAAACTCATGCCTATGCAAAAATTCAGCAATCTCTAAGCATGCAGCACATTGACTCTCTCCATCACTACAATCAGTGCAAATAATCGTATCTGGAAACTCATGCATAGTGGGGATTTTATCAATTAAATCAGAAGACTCAAAACATGCTTCATTCACTAACAGGTCAACTCTATTTACTTAAAAAGTGGAATGATCCTCAGCAGGGAATTTCATGGCATCAAGTATCTTGAAGTTAATTGTGTTACCAGCAAATTCCATGGAAAGTGTACCCTTATGCACATTGATAATAGTTCTAGCAGTTTTTAAGAAAGGTCTCCCTAGTATCAAGGGTGCATGCTCAAGTATGCTATCATCTTCCATATTCAAAACATAAAAATCAGCTGGAAATATTAAGTCCTTAACCTTAACCAGCACATCTTCTAGGACTCCAGTGGGATGTGTAGTACTTCTATTGGCCAGCTGGACAACCACTCCTGTTGGCTTCAAAGGACCCCACTGCAATGAAGCATAAATAGAGTTAGGCATAACATTAATGGATGCACCTAAATCTAGTAAAGCATTGCTAAATTGCATGTCTCCTATAGTACAAGGAATGGAAAACGTCCCTAGATCTTTACACTTTGCTGGCATGACAGGTTGGATAAGAGCTGAAACATTCCTCCCAAGGTTGATCTTCTCATTCCCCTTAAGCTTCCTCTTGTGAGTACACAAATCTTTGAGAAATTTTGCATACTTGGGAATCTGTCTGATGGCTTCAAGGAGGGGTATGTTGATTTCCACTTTCTGGAATGTCTCCAAGATCTCTTTGTCTAATTCAACCTCTGCTCTTTTCTTATTTTGAGTTGCTCGATGTGGGAATGGCAGGGGCTGTTTGTTGGAAGACTCTCCTTCTCCTTGTTCTTGATAGCTGGAGTTTGGCTGCTTGGCTTCTTGGATTGAGGAGGGTTGCTGCTCTTTGCTACCCTCTACATGATGCTCCTCTACATGCTGCTTCATGTTTGATGATGGTGGAAGGGTTGGGATGATTACTTCTTTTCCACTTCGAAGCATGATGGCACTAACATTACCCCTCGGATTGGCAACTGGTTGTGAAGGAAGCTGTCCCGAACCTTGACTCCTTGACTCATTGATGTTTGTGGCTAGCTGGCCTATTTGGGTCTCCAAATTTTGAATTGTGGTTTCTGTTTTTTGCTGGAATTGGAGTGTATTGGCTGCTAGTTGTTTAACCAGATCATCCAGGCTAGGTTCTGACTTGGGTAATGGTGGTGCTTGTTGCATGGCTTGATTCTGCCTTGGTGGTGGAGCATGGTTGCTGGAATTTAAAGGATGGAACCTCTGCTGAAATGGTTGATTCTGGTATGCCTGCTGCTGCACATGTTGATTGGACGGGTTGCCATATCTGAGGTTCAGATGGTCTCTCCAACCTGGATTGTAGGTGGAGGAAAATGGATCATATCTGTTTGGAGGTAGTGGTTGGTTGTGCTGCTGGTGCTGGAATGGTCTACCAAGAAAGATGCCTGCACATGTCTCATTATTTTCTTGCAATTGTGGGCATTGGTCTGTTATATGGGATGGCAAGGAGCAAATGCCACAAAGCTGCTGCTGGGGTTGCTTTCTCTCTAATGCCAACTGCCTGACCATGGAAGCTAATTCCTCAAGCTTGTTTTCTATCCTCTGCTGGTCCATAGTGGCAGCCACACTGACTTCATTGATGGATTTTGCAGGAGTGTTAATTCTGGTGCCAAATTGCTGGGCATTTTGTGCCATCTTTGATATAAACTCTTGTGCAGCTGCTGGAGTCTTCTCTGCCAATGCTCCTCCACTTGCAGCATCTACCAAGTACCTGTCCATGGGGATTAGACCTTCATAGAAATATTGAACTAGGAGTTGGTCACTTATCTGATGGTGAGGACAGCTGGAACATAACTTCTTGAATCTCTCCCAATACTCATGTAGAGTCTCACCACTTATCTGCCTTATACCACAAATTTCTTTCCTTATTGATGCTGTTCTGGAGGCTGGGAAGAATTTTTCCAAGAAGATCCTTTTCAATCCATCCCAACTGGTAATGGCAGCTGGTGGCAGGTAATACAACCAGTCCTTGGCTGATCCATCAAGTGAGAATGGAAAGGCTCTCAACTTGATTTGCTCTTCATCTACGCCTTGTGGCCGCATGGTTGAGCAAACAACATGGAACTCTTTCATATGCTTGTGCGGATCCTCTCCTGGAAGACCATGAAACTTCGGCAACAAATGGATCAGTCCAGATTTTAGTTCAAAGTTAGCATCCAATTGTGGGTATTGAATACATAGGGGCTGATAATGCACATCAGGTGCAGCCAGCTCTCTAATGGTTCTACCATCCAAATGACCATGATTTCCATTATTGCCATTACCATTGTTTCCATTTCCATTACCATTTCCATTACCATTATTTCCATTACCATTATCTGCCATATTGATGAATTCTGGAACAGGTTCGGATGAAGAATTAGAAACACTGTTAGGGTCAATCCTATTTCGAGACTTAAGCTCTCTAGCTTGCCTTCTAAGAGTGTTTTCTAATTCAAGATCCAAATCAAGTAATTTTTCCTTAGAAGACCTGGTCATGCACTAGAAGTTAGCATAAAAACAGAACACAAAATGGCTTATGCAAAACAAGAACTCAAAAACTCAAAAACACAAAAGCACAGAAGCACAAAAAACATAAAAACACAAAACATATGAAACAAGAAGCCCTTAGATGATTTTTTATGCAATTTTTCACAAAATTTCAACACAAAAACACTGAGGGACCTAAAAACACTAAAATCCACACAGAATTAGCCATTGAGAAACACAAAATGGCCCAAAAGGTGGTCTAAACGTTCGAATTTGGCCAAAAAAGGCTCTTGTCACAGCAAAGCAGTGAGTATTGATCCCCACACCCCCATTTCTTTTGACACCAAAAATCAGCTCAATCGGAGCAAGTTGAAAACTGTGAACAGTACCCGGAAAACTGATTTTTTTCAAAACTGCCTCCTATTTTGCCTCAGAAACCACTTTATATACAATAAAACATGAAGGGAAGTATATGGGATTGAAAGAATATCAAGTAAGGATGAGAAAGCAAGAGGGTAGAACCGGTATCTTGAGTTCAATCCTTAAATCTCGCTATCTGTCATGGAAGTGGTCAAAAATGCTGTCAAATGGGAGGCTGCCAAAACTGATTTTCTCTTGGTTGCAGCAGCTGCCTTTCTCTGCTAAACGAAAAGGAAATTAGTGGGGAAGGGAAAGACTTTAAAGGAATGTTAAAAGAGAGAGAATAAAATGAAAAAGTGAAAAAGAAAAACAGAATATGCTCTTGGTCAAGTGATTTGCTGTCAGAGGCAGAAAAGTGGAGCCCTGATCTGATCTGCTGCAGCCCCTTTTCGATTTTTTTGTTGGATAGTCTACTTTCTTGCTGTGAGCTTGCTGTGAAGACCATACAAGAACACGAGGTAGTGATTCTGAAAAGAACACAAAGACACAAGGTAGTGATACTGAAAAGAGAAGTAGTGATACTGAAAAGAGAAGTAGTGATACTGAAAAGAGAAAGACTGCAGGTATTTTGTTTTTTGCTTTTTCAGTTGCTACAGGGTTTCTTTTCTAGTTGCAAGGTCGTGCAGCCCTCTCCAACAGCCACTTCTTTGTTCAAAAATAGTTCTAGAGATGAGAAAACAGAAAAGAAAAAGATACACACACAAAAAGAAGATCGAAAAGGCTTGCTATCAGTTTATCTCAAGAACAAAACAGAATGGCTCTTCAAGTTTGTGAGCAACAACTAATAACCTTATCACCAAGAACACAAAACAAACGAAACATTCAAATAAGAGAACAAAACAAACAGAAAATAGGGTCGGTCCTCTATGTTTTTAGAAGAAAAAACTTGGCTCCCCGGCAACGGCGCCAAAATTCTGGTCGAGTAGTTGTCGAACCACTCCAGAATTATATTAGATATCTATATACCTTTCTTCTAGTTTGCAACAAAGCACAACCTAGGTCGTCTCTCACAAGGAGCCTTATCTTCTTCTACCAACAATGAGAACCAATATAAGCAACACAACAGTTTAGGGGGGGGTTTTGACAGAAATCTAAATAACAAAACAGAAACACAAATATAGATGGAAATCGGTAAATGGAGAGCAACCAGTTGTGTATTTATCCCCTATGTGAAATCTTCCTTGTCCAACCTATAGATCTTGGTTGGTTAGATGTTATAATCTCTGGATATCTAACTCAAAGCATCCCCAACAACCGTCCAAGGATTAGAATGATTGGAACAGCAAAATGAATAAAGAAATCTCTTATAAACAAAATGCAACCATTCACTCTCTATTCAACCCATCCGGAGCTATGCAAGAACAACCATTCAAGCATATCATATTCATTTCCGAGATGTTATACCAATCGGCTACAACACTGTATTCTCTTAAGCATTTAACAGAAAATGAATCCATGTAAATTCACACAAACCTGCCATGAACTTCATGCATTCCAAAATCTGTTCAAACTAAACCAAATGGAAATGAATAAGATTAAAACAACAAACCAGGTTCTTGTAGTTCATCCGGGACTCAGATTCCACATGGGTTCAAGATTACACAACCGGTTACAATAGCCTTAGCCTTTCATTGCAGCAAGGAAGACAAAATGGAAACAAAATGGAGAAAACAGAAAAATGCTACAATCAGAAAAACTGCCAGAATTCTCCTCTCTATCTCTTCTCTATATGTTTTGGAAATAAGTGCTAAGAGGTCTTAAATACATGGCCAAGAAATGAAGACCTAGGAAGGCTAGGGTTGGGCCTAGCCTAGCCCAACAGATATGAGCCCAAGACAACAAAAACGAGCAGCCTAAAACTGTAGAATTGAGCAGCCCAAATCTACTCCTTGAAAGTGAGCCCAAGCTCCTTTAGATGAGTCCCATAATTGCCCAAGTCTTCAAGTCTTTTCCAGCTGCTTCTCTAGCTGATGGCCTATGACAATTGGTGCAGTCTGAAGAATAAAATGTAAGAAATTATCAGTTCTTTTCAAAATCTGGGAGAGTTCTTTCACAGGTGAGGATTGGTTTTCTAAATATTTTATGCTGTCCTGCATTTTCTCCATGAGTATCTGCTCCCGCTGGATGCTAGCCTCCAACAATTTCTCTAAATGCATGGCCTGCTGCTTCCAGTATACAACAGTATCATACTCGGCATCTATCTCTAGCTTGGATTCATAGAAGTAAGATAGAAAATAGTGTAAGGACAATTTGAAGTATCATAAAATAGAAACAATGAAAGATCAGCAAAATTACTTCAAATTGTGTAATAAGATTGAGGTGAAATGCCAAAATATAGCATAAGTATGCATGCTATCAATGATGTTGGCATTGACATGTTTGTGTGATGTCCATGTGGGATGTGAGTTGTCAACCTATGTGAGGTACTTGAGTGATATCACTAGCGAAGCATGCCAAGGGAAAATGCCCATTAGGGACGGGGCTAAGACCGGACTTCACCCTACGGGACCCAAGTGGCAGGGCTGCGAGTGGACACCACCCTGGATCAGCTCAAAGTGGTGGGGCTACGAGTGGACACCACCCCGGGACCATTGAGCGGTAGTATTGTTCCCGAGGTAGACATGGATTTCCAGGGATAGTGTTGATCATCTTGTGGCCAGGGTTGTGTTGGGATCCAGATACTTTTGAGTGTGATGCCTAGACATGATATGGGAGTGATGCTCGGGTTCATGTGTTGAGGTTGTCCCTCTTAAGCAAGATTACATTGTGCTAATGTGTAGACACCCCCTTTCAGACCAAGGGAGGTGCTACATAAAATAAGGAATAAACGAATAATAACAAATAATAATTCTCATAAATACTGGAAATATAAATCTCAACATGCTAAATGCAACCTCAAACTGTACTCAACGTACTAGTCCCCAACTGGAATACATCAAATATAAATATCCCTCATAAAATAAAAGACAATTACGAAAATAAATAACTAAATGTCAGATGACCAAATGACCCAGACATCCTTCAGGTTTGAGTGGCCTCCATGTACACAATCTAACACATCCCACTGCTAGAACCCACATCGGGAACTCTCTCGCCGCTACCTGGAATGGTGAAGAATATAAGGTGAGTCACAAGACTCAGCAAGCAATAGGCATGAAAGAAATAATAGGCTGAGTCAAAGAAATCTCGGACTCATTAAAAATAACTCATCTCAATACCACAAGGTAACCCGATATAAACTGAGGGAAAACTAACCTCATAACTAAGGGATATCTTAACTCTTCTTATAATCGAACTCATTAATGAAAGTTTGATATATTTGGATAAATTGTTATGGTTGCACAGGTTCTCATATGATGATGCTCAGAATGAATATATCTCATGCAGGTATGCATATACTGGCCTGATGGCCCATATAAATCTCAATGCACCTTAAATGCAACTCAAGGCACAAAGGCGTAAATATAAACTCATACCTGCCTGTGGCTGAACCTGCAACCAAAAGAAATAAGCACATATACTCACTAGGGTTTAAAACCCCTACTCCATAATAAGGAGTGTAAATAATTATCTCGCTAGGGCCGTATGATGCCCATAATTACCGGTAATCAAAGATCTCAAAATGAGCTCAAGGGATCCCATCACGGACTAGGCCGCCTCAATGCAACAATGCACAAATAATATGCTAGCACACAATATGTAGTGCTCCACAATAAACAAAATGCTCAATGCTCACACAACATGAATGCTCATATTTCATAACAGATCTCATCACAATCTCATGCAATGCATGTATCTTAATTCTCATTGTATTGGAGACTTGATATCTTGGAATGATTATAAGAATATGGAATCTCTAACTCTTATCTCAATTTAATTACTAGTCTTCAACCAAGGTAATTAGCTTAGCATTCATTGAACTTGAAAAGCCATATTAAACTCCAATTGCAAGTCTTAAGGATTTTAGAACATTAAAACTTTGAATATTTGATAATTATTTTGAGGCCACCAATATTGGATCTCTTAAGAATTAATATGGAGTAATGGATCCAATAATGTTTATTTTAGTTGAAACTCTCTTCTCACCCTCAAATTGTCTCAATAATATAATTATCTTAATTAAACTTCAATCAAAAAGTTACATATTAGATCTCAAGTCTTATGAATTCAAGGATATGTTAGATGAATAAGCCTTGCTTAATATTATTTTTAAGGCATAAGATTTCTTTAAATCTTATTAATCTTTATTTATAATAATTTAAATTTAATTTAGAACTTAATTAAAGAGATTTTTACTTGCATTAAAATCATATTAGGATGAAAAAGGATTTTCTTCTCTCTATGCTACAGTAACCCAAATTCCTACAGTAACTCGTTGCTATGCTATTGCTACAGTGTCATCTTCCAGATTTTGCTACGTGAAATAGCAAAACAGAGTGTATGCGAGCATGAGTATATACAACTTCAATCCCAAAAATCAGCCACACAAATTTAAATAACACTTGGGGATGATTAAAACTCAATTAAAAGGATGATTTAGAAGATCAAACAAGGGTTGATTGGATCATAAATCTTGCCACTTTAATCAAAATATCACCTGCAACTCTCTGCAACTACACCATATGCCTATATATATGTATGTAATTATATAATATCTACTAAAGTGGTTGCTTAATGGAAGAATTATTGGAATAATGATAAAACTCAATTGAAAAGGATATACATATAAAATCTCAAGCTCCAAGATCTCTGCAACCATTGAATGATATATATATACATATATGTATACTTACATTAATTATAGCAACTTCTATCCCAACATGTATAAATATATATCAATGCCAATCAAACTCTAAATGCTACACCATTTCGAAAAAGAGATTTGGGTAGGTCAATACCCAATGGAAGAGAATAAAATTTGAAAAGATTTCAAGAACAATTGAAGATAACATCAAGACTCTTAAATATTTTCTGCAACCTCTCTTCATACATGCATCCATATCCAATAGAGGAAGATAAGACCTTGCAAAAGCAATCTCAAAGGAATAGAAAAGGGAAATTGCATAAAGAAAAGAAGTAGGATACTTGCCTTAATTCAAGAATCTCTCTGCTTCTCCTCCCTTCTTTGCTTCTCCAAAATAATGCACGGCACTAGGTTTTCAAAGAAGTATCATGCATATATAATTATATGCCTCAACCCTACATGAATAATCCCACTTTAATAATAACTCTCCTAATTTCTCTTTAATTAAATCCCTTAATTCCCTTAATTTACTCATATTAAATTCTTTCGAAATTACCCTCACTTATTTATTCCAATTCCTTCCCAAATAAAATAAAATCTTTATTCTAGTAAAATCCTAAAATTACAAATACTGATATTCTTGCATTCTTTAAAAAAAATTAAAATACCTATAAAATATTTCCCTTGGCAAAAAAAAAATCATCTTAATTTCCCAAAAATTTAAATTCTCAAAATTTCCAAGCCCTCAAAATATTTATTTCACTCAAAATTTCTTAGGTCCTCTTATGGGTCACTACATAATGTGTCAATGTGGATGTGTTGCCTTTGGAGAGATTGTATTTTCCCGGATTAGGGTTAAGTATTATGTGAGATTCTCTTGGGGTGGGAAATGTTGGGATGTGTGATGTTATTCATGTTTGCATATATTCATGAAAATATTTTTGAACTCTCACTTAGATGATTCATCATCTAATTTGGACTATGTCTCTGGAATATTCAAACATTCCAGGTGAAAGCAATGGCGCTAAAGGAAAAAGGGTTGTCGAGATGTAACCGTTGATTTCATTGATAATCGTTAGCATATATTTTGTTTATACTTGAGGTGATAGTAGTTATTGTTGAGAGATGAGACTCGATATATTTTGTTTGAAATGTTTTGTCAAACAATTTCTACGATATGAATAAAGTGAATTTGGTTATGTATTTCGAGGTTTCATTCTGCTTTCGCTAATGTGATGATATTGCCAGTCTTAGCTTATTCTTAAGTTAATATGCTGAGATAGTGGATCGGGATTGTCGGGATTTTGATTTATCTTGAATATATGTTGAGAAAAAAAATATATCCCCAAAATTTCGAGAATAACGCTCGCTTTGGGAATAGTGGGGTGATACACATTTCCTCTTACTCTGGCCGATCAGACACATACATGGTTTAGTGAGCTACCCGGTGGAAGCATTAGCTCATTTGGTCAATTATAAAGGGAGTTAATCATTTCTTTTGCTATAAATATCCCCTAAAAAAGGATCATACATATTTGCTAAGCATCCGATAGAGACATAATGAATCATTGAGACAATATGTTGATCACTTTAGAAGTGCCACTTTGGAGGTGTGGGATTTGCAAGTTAGCATGGCTTAGGCAACACTACTCTTAAGGAACCACATTTGTGCCCTTGAGAAAATCACTAGCTTTTGACCAGCCATCTTCCTTAGCTGATCTGCTTGCCCCGGCCAACAGATACGTGGTGCAAATGAAGATCTTGAACACATTCAATCTCGCTAATTCGAATGAAACAAAAAGAAGAGAGAGATCAACTAACAAGGTGTTAGTGTATGCCCTATAATTTAAGAGTTAAGTTATACTTGAGTCATTAAGATTTTATATATTTGTTGAGTAATATATCTAGTTGTTTCGTGTTCATGTTATCTATTAGCGAGCTTTTTCTTTAGTATTTATTTATTTATTCATCAATTACTTAAATACAATATGTTTACAAACAAAGTCATTAGGTTTACTCTATCTAGAAAGGAATTGGGGCGTGACTTAAATTGTAAGGTCGTTGATACACCTAAGAGTACAATGTAACACCTCCCTCCCACTTACGGGTGTTACATGTGAACAATTACCCAAATTATCCACCTGCCCGGCCTTTGGTGAAGCGTGGACCATGTTTCAAGACGAACCGCTCTAGATGGGAACTAGGCTCGTCTTTCCCTTCCCTCAACCCCAGGATTTATAGTAGAATTGGGCTTCAACCATACCGCATTCGGTTAAAAAGAAAACTCATGAAGATGCCCAATCAGGATTCTCTTATTTATATCTAATTCTTTTCCATCCAAGAATTTTACCAGGCTCCATAAATCACCATTAAAAACAATCCATTGATTGATTACCAAATTTGGAGGAAAAACTCAAATTTTCAATTTTCCAAAATTTCGTCATTATTCTCCAAAATTGTAACGCCCCGCTCCCACTTACGGGTGTTACTCATGAACAATTACCTGAATTGCCTACCTGCCCGGCCTTAGGTGAAGGGTGGACCATGTTTCAAGATGAAACGCCCTAGGTGGGAACTAGGCTCGTCCTTCCCTTCCCTCATTCCTAGGATTCACTAGCGAAATTGGGATTTAACCACACCGCATCGGCTATATAAAAAAAATCTCATTCGATGCCCAATCGCCATTTTCTCAATTTTTTTTTAAATTCTTTTCCAACCAAGAATTCTATCGGGCTCCATAAATCACCATTTAAATCAACCCATTGATTGATTACTAATTTTGGAGGAAAAACTCAAATTTTTAATTTTTCAAATTTTTGGCATTTTCTCCAAAAATGCCCGAAAAATCCCTTTATTTTGAAAATTCCTCCGGGGCCCAAAATCAATTAAGAAATGGCCCAAAATCCCCCAATTTTCCAATTTTTTTAAAAAAATTGGCCGGTGGGGCCCGCTGGCCACTGGCCGCGCCTGCCTACGCACGGCTGCGCGGCCGCCAGCCCGCGCACGCCCCCACGCGGGCGCGGCCGCCCGCGCGCGCGCCTGGTGCGCCTGCTGCTGCTGTAGCAGCCTTCTGCTGCTGCCTTTTTCACTTGTCTTCTTTTTTTTTTTATTTCTTTTTTTTTTATTTCTTGGGCTATAAAATCCCAAATTTTCCAGAAATTTAAAGGAATGAAAAACACTCCACATCCTTCAATTTTTGCCTTTATTTCTCCATAATCAAGGCTTAAACAACACCCTTAATGCTTCCACAACAACTCATACCAAATGAGATTTACCTAGGCTTCATCATGCCATAATCCTCAACCTCATTTTTAAATGAAACATACATTCCCAAAATGTAAAATACACATGCTCTTGGGCTTTAACAAGCCATTATCTAACAATGAAATTACATTTCATAAATTAAACATAACAAGATAGGCTTCCATAAGCCATAACATGCACTTGAATCATCATTTCCATTCTTCCACATGCCATTCCACCTCTTCCTTGATTTTTCCCATGCTTCCACAACCTATATGTGAGGATAAAAACCTCATGAGCCATTAAGCTCAATAAGGGTGCAATGACAAATAAATATGAACATAACAAGTTATATGATGCCAAATGCATGCAAATGTGGCTAGGTTTCTTTGCCCTCACAACCCTCCAAGGTTGAGGCATCAACCCACCATTTCAACCATGTTCTCAAACTAACCTATGGCCATAAGTCTCATGAACACAAGGAACATGCCAAATGCAACATATACATTTATGAAACATATTTAAAACCCATTGCAAGGCCACCCTCCCATGGGGCCATCCCTTACCTCTTCTTGAATATTTAATCTTCATTTCAAGAGAGCTTCCATCTTCATTTCAAGAGAGCTTCCATCTTCATTTCTTTCCATCTAAAATGGCATTCCAACAAGCCATTTAATTTTTTTGCATACAAGCATACATAAATAAAGAGAAGAAATCATACTTGCCTTGACTTTCTTCATGATCTTCTTTATTTCTTCATTTTTCCTTCCATGGAGACTTCTTTCTCTTTCTCTCTTTTCTTCCTTCTTCATTTCTACAAATGGCCAAAATGGAGACAAGTCTCCCACACTTGCCTTTTTATACTAAATTTCTCATATTTCAAGAATGCATCCTAGCCATTCATAACAAGCACAATCCATGTGCTTTTGAGAATCTCAATTTCAACCATTGATTTTAATAACCAAAATTCTCTCTTGGAGAAAACACAAAAGCACAATCCATGTGCTCCTAGTCTTCTTTAATCTCAACCCTTGATGCATTTTGGAAGACTAAATCCCCACCACTTAAGAAAGCACAATCCAAGACTTATGGAAAGCTTAGATCCCAACCTTTGGATTTCTTTGGAGATTAAATCTCCACCTTCCACCTCATCTCTTCTCTTGGATTAATAAACCCACTTGGAAATCCATGCCCACTTAAAGGATTTAATTTCATTCATTGGATTTAATTCCACTTTCAAGACAAATCCTCCACCCTTGGATTATCTTGAATTCCCATTTCTTTCTCATTTATTTAAATGAGACTATTTTCAAGCTATCATCTTGAAAGACTAATATCATATAATATCCCATTTAATTTAATTTAACCATTTTCATCCATCAACTTGAGAGACCACTTGAAAGACATAAAAACTTTCTTTTTTCCATTAAAGAAATTCTCTCCATTTTCACACCATTAATGGATGACTAATTTCTTTTTATTTTCCATTTTCTTTTTAGGCAACACATCATGGCTTGCATTTAACGCTTGAAAGACCATTATTTCTCCAATTTGAATTTCTTTTAAATGCTTATTCTTGATTCACAAGATCATGCCATGTGTCCCTTGCCATCATCTCCCAATTTCTCATTTCTTTCCCATTTAAATTAATGGGACCATTTTCATAACCATCACACTTGAGAGACATAACTAAATTCTTTCTTATTTAATAAAATCTCCATATTTTCCAAGGCATTAATGGTGACCATTTACTATTTTCTTTTGGATTTTCTTTAATCCAAATAATTATGCCTCTCATTAAATGCTTGAAAGACTAATATCCTTTCTTTTTTTGCATTTAATTAATTCATTCTCCAACTCATAAATCCACATTAATTCACTAACTTAGGGAAAATATAATTATTCTCCTCAATAATTTAATATCCACCATTTTCCCTATTTCCAAAATTAATTTCCTTTATGGAATCACTCCAAAATTCCTAAATAATCTTTGTGAATTTATTAATCCCATATATCTCCACATAATTATTAAATTGGGATTTTTATTCACTTACTCACCTAATTTCACATAGGAATTATTTTTAATTTATCAAAATACCCTTTTATTGGATTTCTCTATCCAAATTATCAAAATACCCTTCTCATGGGGATTCTCAATCTCAAGGATCCATCACCTTCTCAAGGGCATTTTTGGAAGTCTTCTTACTTCATTCCCCATTCTCTTAACACCTGTAACACCGGGTGTTACATTCCTCCCCCCTTAAAAGAATTTCGTCCTCGAAATTCGCTTTACCATCATCTCCTACCCAAGACAATCACATTCTCGGGCTACTTGCCAAATTTTCCTGCTCGAAAATCTCATAACCTATCCATTCTTCACATTTACCTCGAGTTACACCTACCTCAAGGCTTCATTATAGGCTTTCGATCCTCTAACTCTCGAGGACATTCAACAGCCGAACACCGCTTTGGCCTCTTGCCAAATTTCACAACTGGTTGCTGATCACGTTTACCACAACGCTATCCAATTTTTCCATCAGTCAAAATCACATATGCTAACATTGCATCATTGATCAGTCTATCACGATTACACCGATCACACACGGCAACGTTTCTCACTGCCAAACACACATGGCCACGATTTTACGTTGGTCCAACCAGCAACGTCTTAGCACTGATCATTCACTGCAATGTCACATTCTAGTGCCCATTAGACACTCGGACACCCATTCCACCATGGCATACCGCCATTAATCACACGCCTGCATAGCTTGAGTTGATCCTCATGGTAACCTCTCATTACCAATCAACTTACCATGCTAGCACTACCTAGGAAGCACCCATTTGGCCCACCTTGCCAACTTCATCCATTTCATACATGGTTTTCTACCTTGACCAGTCAACCCTCATTTATCGATACGATTACGCAGAATCGTCATACCTAACACTATGCTAGGTAATTACATATTTCCACCATACGTGCATTACCCGAGTCCAACTCGAGCTTGGCGATGCATGCACCATTACAATCTCACCTCGAGCTTAAACATGCTCGGGCGACAACCTTCTCCCAACCAGGAGTTCTTCGCATTAAGCACACAACGATACTTACTAGCCAATATCACATGCTAGTAGGGTCTCATACCCATACCAGGGAACTCTTCACTGAGCAACCCCTCTTTAATTCTTCACCCCATTTCAACTTTTACAATCACGTTCCCATGCTAGGCCTTACCTTGGCTATTTACCCTACCACGAGTCCAGGATCCTACCATTGCGCTTAGGGTCGTGGAACCTTTAATCAGCCCTCGTCATCACCCACGGTGCGTGGCATAAGTGATTGGCTTATTGCCATCTGCACAATCACTTATGTATCACACCTGTAGGATGACTCGTGCCTTTGGTCCACACCACTACAATAATGCCCGAAAAATCCCTTTATTTTGAAATTTCCTCCGGGGCCCAAAATCAATTTAGAAATGCCCAAAAAATTCCCAAATTTATGAATTTTAAAAAAATTTCGGCCGGCGGGGCCCACAACGCGCCCCAGGGCTCGCGCCCCCTTGCCCGTGCCTCCGCGCGCGCCCGCCTTTGCACGGACTCACGCGCGCCTCCATGCCCCCACGCGAGCGTGCCTCTGCGCACCAGCGCGGCCCAACTACGCCCCCAGCCTGCTGCCATGCTGCTGCTGCTGCTGCTACCTCCTGCATTTATTTTTCTTTTCTTTTTTTTCTCTTGGGTCTTTAAACCCACACTTTCCAGAAAATAAATTAAATAAAAATACTTTACTTTCATTCAATTTTGCATCTAATTCTCCATAATTAAGGCTTACACCACCTCTTTGATAATTACACAACATACATCAACATTTCCTTCCATTTCACACATGAGCCTTACACAACCTATTGTTGCTCACATAACAACCTCCAAATATAAATGCCGCACATGATCAATACAACAGATAGGCTTTCCTAAGCCATAAGATCACAAATGAAATAATCACATGCTTAGGCTTCTTAAAGCCATAACTTTACAAAAAATAAATAATACATCATGAGCTTCAACCACAAGCTTGCAACACATTTCCTTTTCTCTTTTGACATAAGAACAACCTACTAGGGGAGGATAAAACCTCATGAGCTCAAAAGCTCAATAAGGGTGCATATGCAAAGTAAATACAAGCATAACAAGTCTATGTAATGGTAAATGCATGCAAGCATGGTTAGGTTATTCCATCCTCACAACCCAACATAGTTTGAGGCATTAACCCACCATTTCTTTCCCACCCCATGGCCATAGGTCTCATGAACAAATAAAGCATGCAAAGAGATACATAAAAGTTTATGCAACCTACTTACAATGCAATGCAAGGCCTCCTCCACATGGGGCCATCCCTTACCTTAACATTCTTCTCTTTGAAGCTTTAAATCCTCTTCTCAAGAGAGCTCCCACCATCATCTTCTCCCATCTAGGATGACATTCCAACATGCCACTTACTTTACATACAAACATACTAAAGTAAAAACAAGAAAGAAATAACTTACTTTGATTCCTTCATCTTCTTCTTCACTTTTTTTTTTCTTCTATGGGAGACTTTCTTATCTCTCTTTCTTTCTTTCCTTCTTCATTACTTTCTCCAAATGGCCAAACGAAGGCAAGAGTTCCTCACTTGCCATTATATACTAGTTTTCCTTATTTCAAGAATGCATCCTAGCCATTGGATTTATTTGGTGAGAATAAATCCTCACCCTCCAAATTAACACAATCCATGGCATTAAGTCTTGCTTAAAATCCACCATTGGATCTTTTCTCACTTTACAAGACAAAATCTTAGCCATCCAAAGGAAGCACAATCCATGTGCTTTGCTAGGATTTAATCCTAGCCTTTGATTTATTTTTGGAGATTAAATCTCCACCTTCCAATCATCTCTCTTTAAAATCTCTCCACCCATTTGGCAATCCATGCCAACTTCTAAGATTTAATGGTAGCCCTTAGATCACTTTCCAAATCCAAGAATTAATCTCATCCCTTGAATTTCTCATTTCTTTCCCATTTAAATTAATGGGACCATTTTCACCCCATCACATGAGAGACTACTTTGAAAGACTTAAATCCTTCATTTTCCATTTATAAATATCACCATAATTATCAAGCATTAATGGTGACTAATTTCTCATTTTCTTTTAGATTTTCTTTAACTCTCCATAATCATGCTCAATATTAAATGCTTGAAAGACTAATTAGAATTTTCTTTGCATTTAATTTAATCTCTTCATTTAACTTGGACCACACTAAGCCATGTGTCATTACAAGACACTGACCTTGGCTTCCAAGTTCTAATCTCCTCCATCCATATGGCATTACCACATTTATTTACCAATTTAGGGAAAAATAATTATTTCCTCCAATAATTTCATATTCTCCATTTTCCTTATTTTCCATAATTAATTTCCTCTATGGAATCACTCCAAAATTCCTAAAATACCCTTTGTGAATTTATTAATCCCATATATCTCCACATAAATACCAAATTGGGATTAAATTCACTTACTCACCTAATTCCACATAGGAATTATTTCCAATTTATCAAAATACCCTTTATTAGACTTTACTATCCAAATTACCAAAATACCCCTCTCATAGGGTACCCTCAATCTCAAGAATTCATCACCTCCTCAAGGGTATTTTTGGAAGTTTCACACTTCCTTTCTTATTCTCTTAACACCGGTAACACCGGGTGTTACATACAACCTTAAAGTTGTCCCTAGTCAAAAGTGTCATCGAGACAGGCATCAATGACATAAAGAATCCAATGTGTGTTATGTTGTTACCTTTAGGAAAGGTAGTAGTTGATCTTACAGACTATGGGTATGGGATACCTAAGTTAGTATACGAGTGCTTTTTGGTATGTACAAGTTCACTGGACAGTGATTCAATCAAAAGGATTCCTTATGGATCTTGCAAAGTGTCTAAGGAAACCTCTAGTGGTGGTTGTGGAAGTGATCATTCGACTTGAGGTCACCACTATGTCTTGCATGTGGATTCGTATACTTTAACATTGTTATGGAAACATCTCAATAAGGGGTTTGAGTGCAGCAGTGATTGGGTATGCCATGAATCATGCGAAGGCTGTGTATGAGACAAGATAGCATTCATTGACCCCTAATTTGGGGAGATATGTCTCCTGGGTCCTTTGAAAAAATATAGGTTGTAAGTCTATGGACATAATAGAATAGGGATCCCATGGAAACTATACTTTTCGGGAACCAAATAATTATTATAATTAAACACTAAATGTGGATTAAAAAATAACCCATGTCCCCGTTTGATTGAGACCACTTTAAACCAATGAAGAGACTGAATTGCATGAGATGACCATCTCTGAAAGGCAGTGATAATGTAATACCCAGTATTTAATATCAAGAGTATTTTAGGAAATTACGGGGTTAAAATGGAATTTACTATAGTTTTGGGCCAAAGTGCAGTATCCAAAACATAAATGAAAGACGAGAGTCTGTGTCAAAGCAAGCCAAGGAAGGTAAAATTGCCCAAATAAGTAGTATTTGACAAAACCAAGAGATTCGCGAAGGTTTGAGGCCGAAAACACGCGATTAGGGGCATTTGGGCAAAAGTGCAGATTGTGTAAACTGCCCGAGGAAGGTCGAATCGATGAGTTTTTCAGAAATTCTTGAGGGAAATGAATAACTTGGAACTTGAGGCCAGTAGTGGAATTGTTAGAAAATATAGGGGTATCAAGGATAGGGTGGAAATGCAATTGGAAAATACTTGGGGGCTAAAGTGCAAAAATGAAAAATTCATGGTGTGAAACTGACCGCCGCATGTGGTCGTCGGCCAACCACCTTGGGACGTCGGGAAGCTCTCCTGGAGGCTTGGGGATAGCCTTCAAGTGATGATGAAGCAAGTAGTGGTCGTCATTGGTCGGAAATGGATGTGACGTGATCGATTTTAATGGCGGAGGTGATCGTCGATTTGGTCGAGATTTTCAAAGCTATTTTCTCATAATTTAGGGTTATTCGATGGGATTAAAGGCTAGTTTTGGGGCTTGAGGAATAAGAACAAGCAAGATTTGGTGGAAATCTGCATCGAAAACGAGTATAAATATAGGAAGAGGGCGGAGGGTTTCAAAAGCAAGTTGATCAAAATTGCTCACATTTTGGCTAGAATCGAGCGAAGAGGTTAGAGGGCTTTTGTTCTCTGGGTTGAGGGGATCATTTCTAGAGAAATTGGGAGAGTGGCATAGGATTCATTGAGTTTCAGTGCTTGCGCCGGAAAATCGGGCTCACCGGACCACGACCTGCAACTGGGTTTTAAACCTTCTTTCAGAGACTTTTTCGACCACCTGAAGGTGCCATCGAGGTTGCCTCATCGAGTTCTTCAAGGCCTTGCAATCAGATTGGCAATTGAAGATCATCGTCGGCAACCGTTGACGGAGAAGATAGCCCGCGCGTGTGCACATGCGGATTTCACCTCACCCACGTGTCAATGCGTGAGGGAGCGTGAGGCCCACGTTTTCCCTGAAATTAATTTTATAATTTTTGTAAAATTATTTTAGGAAAGTTTATACAAAAATATTTGGAGAAATTAGGTGTTTGGTATTTATTATGACTTTCCGATTGAAATAAATGTTTGGAAAATAGGAAAAAGGGGAAAATTGAGGAAATTATGTGAAAAATAGAAACATTGATTTCTGTAGTGATAATGGTGAACATGAGACGACTAGACTGTTAGAAGCAAAGATTACACATTTTTCGAGGTACGACACACTTTTCGAGATGAAAATTGATCTTTTCTGAATTAATGTGAGTGGTTTGATTCTAGTCTTACCCTTGCTTTGGAAGTGTGTTAGTGTGTGTGTAGTGGGTTCAGGAGAGCGATTTTACCCTCCTGAGCTTAGGTTACACGTGATTGAACCAGTTCAAGTGAGCGATTTTACCCTCAAGAACTTGGGATGCTATACATAAGCATTTTCTTATTTACTTGGGGCATCGTATGCATATTAAACATGTGGTATATTGCATCAACTATTTTTACTTGTTAAAGAGTCGGTGCATGGCTTGTGGTTTTTCATATCATCGGGGTGTTGATTTTCGTGTCGTTATTATGTCCGTGGGGGACGTGATGAGGTCTTGTCTTGAGAATGGGGCAAGGTTAATCTCTTTGATTGGGTGACACGGTAGGGCACTTAGGGATTAAGTATGTCACGGCAAGGTCAACCCCAAAGGTGTGTGGAATGGATTTTCTACGAGAGGTTGAGGATGCCATGGAGATTTCTGAAGTTAGACGTGTTGCATGTTGTTATTGTCTGTATATGCCATTCTCGTATGTTTTCATGCATTCTGTAAGCTGTATCAAGCCATCACTTAGATATTTTATCATCTAATCTGGGTTATGCCCCTGGAACATTCAACATTCCAGCCATGGACTACTGCGAGGGCGAGGACATGGCCAGTTGAGGGCCAATGGTGTTTAGTTTGATAGTCGTTGTATAATTTTGGAGGCGTTAGTATTTATTTTGGTATATGTATGAACGGTTGTATGATAATGTTGTTATCATTTGGTAGTTTTGTAATACGTATTCCGATGGGGGACCACTTTGTATGAAACTCGTGGTAGGCCACAATATTTTAATGTTATTTAATCCGTTGCGTTATATTATGTCTCGTTTAGTTTTAAGATTATTGATCTTGTAAGTTAAATGGGTAAGACTGGGGTTTTTGGGATCTTATCTGCATGTGAAGATTGTTCTTGAAATGACCGCGGATGCCGGCCATCGTATGTGTCAAGCATGTTTTCTGCATGTGAAGATTATCCTTGATACACCGCGTGTGATGGACATGGAAAAAAAAAAAAAAGATTCCCAGGAATTGCCTTATAGTGACGTGCTCATGTAAGGCGGAGTGTTACAATTGGTATCAGAGCTCTAGGTTAAAACCCTAGGATGGTTAAGCTAGGTTGTTGAACTTAGTATGCTTAGAACTATTGAACAATAACCTAGAATAAGGTTATGGATTCTAAGAGACATTCGGAACCTAGAAGGAAATGATATGGAAACTTAAGGAAACACATGTTCGAGGTTTTTGAGGAAAATTTATGTGTTATTAGAAAATAATGGTGGATCAAGTGCTATTGTCACACTGGGCGCAAAGGATCGAAGCCCGAGGGAATCTGCCAGATAAGGGTGTGATTGTGTTTCTGAATGCAATGGAGGAAATTATTGATGATGTACATTCGAGCTACTGACAATTGATAGATCTGGTAGACTACCAGATTGATTACCTAATCAGCTTAATGGTGGGGGAATGGAAGACATATGCCCAGTGGGTATGGCAACATTTGGATTTTCTAACCTTAAGCGAATTCTGAACAAGGATTTAGGATCAGCATGCAGAGCTGCACGGGAAGCTATGGACGAGGAGGATTAGGAAGATGGCACTGCGGATTCTGAAGCAGAAGATGATGTCATCGACATTAGTTCCGACGAGGAGTCTTAAGAGGATAATGACGGACCCCCGGTGGAATCTGACGATGATGAGGGTCACGAGGAGACATGGATCCGGAGGTCGAAGGACTAGCTGGAAGAGGTCGAAGGGATAGTTGAAGGAAGGAGAAATATAAAATATAATAAGATGTTATGTTTATTTTCTTTTCTATTGTGTGAGGATGTTATGTTTTGCGGTTTATTGTTAAGAAATAAGACTATCCCGCTTTTAAGAAATGATCTTATCTTGTGCATAACTCATTTTCGTGATTCACTCTAGATGGTGAATACACGACGACTTTGAGATGCGGTCCACAATGAGAAGGGGAGAAGAGAGGAAGATAATGTCGGAGATCAGGGTAATCGTAGAAATCATTTAGAACGATTCTTAGAAAATATGCTAACCTACATGAGTTGAGAGGAGCCTACTCGGCACACGACCACAGCATTGGAACGATACCAACATCTAAGGCCCCCTGTGTTCAAGGGTAGAACTTGCGATGATCCCAGCTCAGCCAAGTACTAGCTCGAGCAGATGAAGAAATTACTTCAAGACCTCCAGTGCAATGAGGAGGAAAAAGTGAGGTACGCAGTCTGTAACACCCCCTCTCCTAGAACTGCCCGAGAAGAGGTGCTACGAGGAAAATAAAATAAAAGTAACTGATAAACTGAAATCTGATACCAATATGAATAACTCAATCAATTGAAATAAAACTCTGAGTCACAAAACTGAAACCATAAACACTGTCTAAGGGAAAATCCCTTAACTGAAAAACGAACTAATATTAAACTGTCAAACACTCCAAACTAACAAACTGATAAAACTCCCAGACATCTTTTGTCTTGAGCGGCTCCACGTACACACACTATAGACCACTGCTACTAGGCCCCACCTTTAGTACTCTCCTGCTTGAACCTAGAGGGGTGAAGAGTACAAGGTGAGCTACAAAGCTCAGCAAGTAATAAGCTAGAAAGAATAACTGAAGCTGAACCGAAAAAATATCGATACTGATAAATAACTCATTGAACTTGTGCTGGATAATCACTATTTGATTGCATTCATAAAAGTGTAATGCACATAAACTGTAAAATAAATGCAGGTATGTAACTTTGGCTCATAGGCCCACATAATTTGATAAAACATACCTGACCGATCTGAATCCTGTAAACAGAAAAAAACTGTAAGTACATACTGTGGGCAATAAGCCCCTAGCCCCCTAGTGGCCCCCAGGCGAGCAACTCATAAACTGAGATGAAACTGAAACTAAAACTGATGGAATCCCCGCGGACAAGCCGTCTGGCGAGCATAATGCAATGCAATGCTCACATAAATGCTAGCACACGATATGTAGTGCTCCATATAAGTCATGCTCAATGCTCATACCAAAATGTATGCACATAATCTCACAAAATAATGCTGATCATGTTATAATAATGCTGAACATGATATGATCTTATCTATATATTAGAATACAAAGATTCAATGAACTATGATTTAGGGTATGAGTATGATTAACTTGTCATGTTCTGGCTTATGAATTCAATGTTGGAAGGTATTGAATACATTAATTGAATTAAACTTGAATTAGGACTCATTGGAAGCTAAATTGGATTTCTGGAAAAGTCATCCGGATATCAGGAAGGATATCCGGATATGATGAAAGACATCTGGATATGAAGAAGGCTCATCCGGATACACTGATATTCAAAGCAGAAGCTATTCAGATATGCTGGGATGTATTCAGATATGAACTAGGACATCCGGATATGATTCTGGTCATCCGGATATCTCACTGATGCATTCGGATATAACTGGGAACTATTCGAATGAAAAATTCAACTTTTGAGGGGGGCATCCGGATATCAGGCGAGACATCTGGATATTATCTTGACATCTCTGGATGTATAAACAAACCATCCGAATATCATACTCGAAGAACTTTAGATACATTCGGATACGATACAAGGTATCCAGATATTAGAACTTAGAGTAATAGAACTTGCAATCCAAAATGGATACGGATTAATCGAACTTGCAATCCAAAATGGATAAGGATTAATGGAACTTGCAATCCAAAATGGATAAGGATTAATGGAACTTGCAATCCAAAATGGAAGATGATTAATAGAACTGTCAATCCAAAATGGATGTGGATTAATGGAACTTGCAATCCAAAATGGATAAGGATTAATAGAACTTGCAATCCAAAATGGATGAGGATTAATAGAACTGTCAATCTAAAATGGATGAGGATTAATGGAACTTGCAATCTAATATGGATAAGGATTAATGGAACTTGCAATCCAAAATGGATAAGGATTAATGGAACTTGCAATAAAAAATGGATGAGGATTAATAAAACTGTCAATCCAACATGGATGAGAATTAATGGAACTTGCAATCTAAAATGGATAAGGATTAATAGAACTTGCTCATAAGTTCACTGTTATACGCATATATATATATATATATCTCTACTTATTGATATAAATCTGAAAACTACAACAAAGAACTGGAATAATCTGAAATCAAAACTGATATGAACCTTTAATGGAAGGGATTATAGGAAGAATACTTGCCTGATAGAACTCTCTGATCGAACCCTGGAGCGATCCTGAAGACTCTAGCAAGCTTTTGCTATCTCTTGGCCTCTTGGTTCTTCACATGGTGTGAAGAAAAGCTAAGCTAATGGGTTCTATATATAGAGGTATAAAAACCCTATATCTCATTCTCTTTATAATATGGATTCCTTCTCCTAATATAACTAGGAGACTTTAAACCAAAACCATCTCATACGTGGATTCTCATTCTCCTTTAAATACATAATCTCACTTAATTAATAATAATACAAAAAATATTATTAAAACTCTCAAATAATAATAAAACTCTAGAATTACCTTCATGCCCTTGTATTTAATTTTCACAATAAATAAATGCCATTAAATGCTATATAAAAACCTTAGATCCTACTCCCTTTCTAACATGGATTCCTTCTCCTAATTTAACTAGGAGATTTTAAATCAAAATCATCTCACATATGAATATCTTATAACTAGGAGACTTTAAACCAAAACCATCTCACTTATGGATTATCTTAATCCCTTAACCATAATAACTTTAAGTAATAATTAAATTCTAATAACAAATTTTTAAATGACGTTCATGTCCTAGCATTTAATTTCCACAATAAATAACTAGAATTAAATGCTCTTTAAATGCTATTTAAATACTATTCTCTCCATTAAAAATCTAAATTACCACCTTGGCAAATTCCCTTAACTCCAACATTAAAAAGAAATAAATGCTATTCTTTTCCTTCAAAATCTCCAAATTGCCATATTAAATAATTAATTGGCAAAATCTCTTAATTAAATACTTTAACAATTAATTAAATAATTTTGAATAAATATTGAGCCCTCTAACGGGTTGTTACACAGTCTACACGCTTGAGGAAGAGGCGGGATGGTGGTGGCAGTCTACCGAGCGTTCTATAATAAGATCTCAATAAGAACGCGAGGATGAAGAGGAGGATGCACCAACCTATACTTGGGCAGGATTCAAGGAAGAGTTTAATGACAAGTACTTCCTTAAGAGCTGGAAGGAGGAAAGGATCTGGGAGTTTATGAGGCTTAAGTAGACTGATGAAATGTCTGTGAACCAATACAATAACCGATTCACTCAACTGATTAAATACGTGCCCATGTACGAGACTGATAAGAGTCAGAAGGCACAGAAGTTCGTTTCAAGGTAGCAAGTAAGTCTCCAACAAGTTTTAAGTGGGTGGGACATTGATTCCTATAAAGAAGCGTTGCACCAAGCCCTAACCATTGAGAGGAACCTAACGCGGGTAAAAATAATCAAGCCTGAGGAAGGAAGTAATAGCAGTAAGCCAGGAAGTTCAATGGTTCAACCTATGGACGAAAGGGCATCCTCGAAGTTAGAGGAAACACCCTGGGAAGAGATGCGTCATAAGATGCTATGTATGCGGCAAGGAAGGTCACATCGGGAGGAATTGCCTGAAGAGCGAAGGGACGCCCCAGGTTGGGTATCGGGGAAAAATTGTGTGTTACAATTGCGGGCAACCAAGACATATCTCGCGAGAGTTCCTGAAGAGGCAGAAGATGGAGCCACGGAATGGAGGAGCACAGAATGTTCGTCTAGGCTGAGTGTACAATCTGACTTGTGAGGACGCTGAAGCCGATCTTGCAGTTATTGAAGGTACACTGTTCTTTTCGAATATTCCAATTCATGCTTTAGTAGATCCGGGTGCTACGTATTCGTTTGTTTCGCATGCATTATAGAAAGTCTAAAAGCTAGAACCTAAAGAGTTGAGTTATCAAATGATAATAGCTACTCCTATGGGTTCAACCCTAGAAACTACGGTAGGTTGCCAGGGATGTATTTTCAATATGGGAGGGGAAAGTCTCAAGATAGACTTAGCGGTACTGGATATACAAGATTTCGACATAATCGTAGGAATGGATTTCCTATCAGTACATGAGGCTAAGGTAGATTGTAAGAATAAGACAGTGAGCTTACTCAAACCTATCGGAGAATGGATTATGTTTCAAGGCCAGAATAGTAAGAGTAAGAGAAAGTAAGGCATGACTTTGCAAGCATTGCAATCAGCCAAACCCGAACCAAGTAAGAAAAGTCTTGAGTTGGAATCAGTGAGAGTCGTGAATGAATACCCTAAGGTTTTCCCGAAGATTTACTAGGATTACCTCCCCATAGAGAGATTGAATTCTTGATAGACCTTGTACTAGGTATGCAACCTATATCCATACCTCTGTACAGGATGACCCCAGCTGAAATGAGGGAACTGAAGGAACAATTATAGGACTTGACCGACAAAGGATTCATTAGACCAAGTGTATCACCTTGGGGAGTCCCGATACTCTTCGTAAAGAAAAAGGATGGTACCTTACAGATGTGTATTGATTACCGGTAGTTGAACAAGGTAACTATAAAGAATAAGTACCCGTTACCTAGGATTGAGGAACTGTTTGACCAACTTCAAGGAGCTAGGGTATTTTCAAAGATAGACCTCCGGTCAGGGTACTACCAAATGAAGATCAAGCTGGAAGATGTACCTAAGACTGCTTTTCGATCTCGATATGGTCAATATGAATACCTTGTGATGCCATTCGGATTGACAAATGCACTTGCTGCATTCATGGACTTGATGAACCGAACTTTTAGACCCTATTTGGACAAGTTTGTAATAGTGTTCATAGATGATATCCTGATATACTCTGCAAGTGAGAATGAACATGAAGAACATTTGAGGATAGTTATGCAGACCCTAAAGAGCCATAAGTTGTACGCCAAATTCTCAAAGTGTGAGTTCTGGCTTACTCAGGTAGTATTTCTTGGACATATAATTTCTGCATAAGGTATAGCTGTCGATCCAGCAAAGATTGAAGCAATTCAGAATTGGCAAGCACCCAAGACTGTTAGAGAAATTCTGAGTTTTCTTGGAGTAACTGGATACTACAAAAGATTTGTGGAAGGATTCTCGAAGATTCCACTTACCCGATTGATGCAGAAGGAAGTCAAATTTGAATGGGACAAAAAATGTGAGCAAGGCTTTCAAGAGCTTAAGGCGCGATTGACTACGACACCGATTCTAGCAATGCCAACGGAGTCGAGAAAGTATATGGTGTATAGTGATGCTTCTAGGATAGGTTTGGGATGTGTTCTAATGTAAGACGAGAAGGTAATCGCTTACGGATCCCGACAATTGAAGAGGCACGAGCAGAACTACCCAACTCACGATTTGGAGTTAGCAGCCATAATCTATGCCTTGAAATTGTGGAGACATTACTTATACGGGGAACAGTTTGATATTTTCATGGACCACAAAATTCTGAAGTACATATTCTCTTAGAAGGAGTTAAATATGTGACAAAGAAGATGGATGGAGTACCTAAAAGATTACGATTATATTATCTCCTACCATCCAGGGAAGGCAAATGTAGTTGCAGATGCTCTTAGCCGAAGAAGTTCAGAAATTGTGGCTAGCATGATGGTTAAGGAATGGGAAATAATTGAAGAATTCAGTCATTTGACAGTAAGTGTAAGCCTAAACCAATGAACGGGTATTTGGTAAATCTGACAATCCAACCTAATGTGGTGAATCAAATGAGGTCGGCTCTTCAAACAGACGCAAAAAGAAGTCAATGGATAAACGAAAATGAACAAGTAAAGGCACCTGAATTCAGTTACCGTGATGGTATACTTCAGTTCCAAGGAAGGACCTACGTGCCGAAAGATCAAGACCTGAGGCGTATTATCTTAAGAGAAGCTCATCGAGCTAGGTACACCATACATCTAGGGTCCACAAAGATGTATAAGGACCTTAGGGAAATTTATTCGTGGCCTGGAATGAAAAACGATGTGTCACGATACGTGGTGCAATGTGATACTTTCCAGGGCATAAAAATGAGCATCAGCGCCTAGGAGGACTACTACAACCTCTGGACATTCCCAAGTGGAAATGGGACCACAATACCGTGGAATTTGTGACCAATCTACCTCGAAGTCCCAAAGGAAACGATGCTATATGGGTGATAGTGAATCAACTGACAAAGTCAACACATTTCTTGCCAATTAAGATAGGGTAGCCGATTCATGCCTTGGCTCAGTTATACATTGAAGAAATAGTTTGATTACATGGAATCCCTGTAAGCATAGTGTCAGATAGAGACCCGCGATTTACGTTAAGATTTTGAGAAAGTTTTCACAAGTGTATGAGAACACAGTTGAAGCTCAACATAACTTATCATCCTTAGACTGACGGATAGTCTGAGTGAACAATTCAAACACTTGAGGACATGTTGAGGGCATGCATTTTAAATTTCTTAGGAAGTTGGGAGAAACATCTACCACTGGTGGAATTCGCTTACAACAACAAGCACCATAGTAGCATCGGAATGGCCCCTTACGAGGCGTTGTACTGGCAAAAATACAGAACACCACTCTGTTGGGTAGAAACCAAAGAAACATGATTGATTGGACCTAGGATAGTTCAAACTACCACATAAAAGATCAAGAGAATTCAGCAGCAAATAGAACAAGTCAAAGTCGTCAGAAGTCGTATGCTGACCAACGAAGATGAAACTTGGAATTCTTGATCGGTGATAAGGTATATTTGGAAGTTTCTCCATTCAAATCTATAACACCCTGCCTCACTAGGCGTGTCACTATAAGGGAATTCTCGAGATTTTTTTTTTCAAGTTCAACACGCGCGGTGTTTTAAGAAATTTCTTCACATGTTGATAAAAATCCCGAGAACCCCAGTCTTGCTCATTTAACTAACAAGATCAATAATCTTAAAAACTAAACGAGACATATTATAACGTAGCGGATTAAATAACATCAAAATACCGTGGCCTACCACGAGTTTCATACAAGGTGTTTCTACACCGAAATAAGTATTACAAACACCAAATGAAAACATCATTGTCTTACAACCCAAATGATAACATCATTATCTTACAACTGTTCATAGATATACTAAGGTAAATATGGTCACCTCAAAATGATACAACGACTATCATTCTAAACACCATGGGCCCTCGACTGGCCACGTCCTCGCCCTCGCAGCAGTCCCTGGCGGGAACGTTGAATGTTCTAGGGACATAACCCAGGTTAGATGATGAAACATCTAAGTAATGGCATGAAACATTTTACTGAATGCATGAAAAGCAAACGAGCATGGCATATACAGACAACAACGACATGCAACACGTCTAACTTGAGAAATCTCCCTAATATACTCAACCTCCTGTGGAAAATCCATTCCACATACCGTCGGGGTTGACCTTGCTGCGACATACTGAATCCTCGAGTGCCCTACCGTGTCACCCGTTCACCTAGATTAACCTTGTCCCATTCTCAAGAAGACCCCATCCTGTCCCCCAACGACATAACAACGACACGAAAACCAAATACCCCGATGATATGAAAGTCACATGCCATGCACCGACTCTTTTGCAAGTAAAAACAATTGATGCAATATACCACATGTTCAATATGCGAATGATGCCACAAGTACATAAATAAATGCTTATGCATACGTCCCGAGTTTTGGAAGGTATAACTGCTCACTTGAACTAGTTCAATCACATATATCCTAAGCTCGAGAGTGTAAAACCGCTCACCTGAACCCACTACACACACACCAGCACATTTCCAAACAAGAGTAAGACTAGAATCAAACCACTCACCTTAATTCAAAAAAGGTTGGTTTTTGCCTCGAAATACGTGTCAAATAAAAAACACACTAACCTTTACACCACCTCGGCCCACGACAGTCCCTAAACACCATATTTGATTAAAGAGCATCAAAATCCATTTTTCCTCAATTTTCCATAATTTTCTCTATTTTTCTCACAATTTTCACCTCGATAATTCAAAAATAATTATCTCCTCAAACATTTTTCCAAATCTTTCAACATGATAAATCCTAAAATAATTCAAGGAAAATACTGAAGTAAAGTTCCTAAAATACCCTTGTCGCACGTGCCCTCACGCACCTGGCGCGTGGTTATGCATGAGGTGTGGTGTGTGTTGCTCACGTGCCACCTTCTTCCTCGATTTCCAGCCGCCGACGATGGCTCCAATGGTGAAACCAAGCACACCCCTTCAAGCCGCCGACGAAAGGCCATCGAAAAACGCCCCAAAAGGGCAGTTGCAGGCGCAGCATGGCAGATCGCCTCATTTTTCTGACCAGCCTTGGAACAACCTCCAAACGCAATGAAAAACTTCCCAAAAACTCCAGAATTGATCCTTGATGCCTCCAGATCAAAAGCCCCTTAACCACTCCCTTTGATTCTTCCTCAATCGCGAGCAATTTGAGTGTAAATTCTCGGCCAAAACCCTAGCTATTTATAGCAAAATTTTGGCCAAATTCCGACCAATCAGCGACCATGGCTTGGCCCCCAAGCCTCTTTGCGTTGTATACCACCTCCCCCGAGCCTCCCTCTACTGTCCCATTTCTTGAAACGACGGCCACGTGAGGTGGAAGGCGACGACCGATTTTTGGCTTGCGTTCACACTACCAAACTTCTATTTATTACACATTGACCCCTTGATTTCTTCAAATCTCATTTTGACCTTTTCCATGATACCCCTGAACTATCCAACTATACCACTAAGGCCTCAAGTCTTATACTCTTCATTCCATCTATGAAATTTATGAAAAACTACCATTTTGACTTTCCTCGGGCAAATTTAAAAAATTACACTTCAGGCCCGATTGGTCAATTTGACCTTAAATTCATTCGTTTTAACCTGAAATCGCTCAAGGGTTGTTTCATATACAAAACCTAAGTCCTCAAGATGCTCTGTTGGCTTTTCGGATATTCCCTACATCGATTCGGTTTGCTCTACCCGGTCAACAACTATATTGAAAACTGTTCCCGATCCAATTTATTTTATCACCTAAAATCATTTCTCGGATTACTTGTCCGTACTATACTATTTTCCTTAGCTAACTAGGGTCTAGGAAATTCCCTTCGATCGATTCGGTCTCTTATAACTACGATAGTGTACCCTATAGCCTCATTTTTCTAAAAATTCTACTTATACCCTTCATTAAATGTCATTTATAGCCTCAAGAACTTCCCGGGTATTACATTCTCCCCCCTAATAAATTTCATTCTCGAAATTTGGTCCGTGATAATTGAATCACTATTATTGCTAATGACTCCCAATTGGAATATCCTAAATATATCATTCCTAATCCTTGGTGATTATTCTTAGCTTACTTTCTAATGCGATTCATGCTCACCAGGCTTGTTTCTTATTTTTCAGAATATCCCGTTGTAGCTCGTCACAAATGATCACATTTATCTCCAAATTATTCCACGAGTCTATTCTAAAACTATATCCTCGACGATTTTCGGTCATCAACCATAACAACTCATATTTTTGTCAAAATGTGGTGCAAATACACAATTCCTAAGATTCGTAAATGCTTTTAACGCATTGGTTAAACCCAAAGGCATCATCGAATGCTTACCTTCACCACATCATGGTCTGTACACCATTTTAGGATGGTTTCGTTTCCTTTTCCGTAATTGAGAGTACCTTGCTCGCACATTATCTTTAGAAATAACATCTCAGCCTCTCACAGCTGGTCACACAAATCGTCCATTTAGGCCTATCAAGAACACAATTTCTCCTACGGTAACCTGACATTCTGGCTTGCTACTATTTCTCTTCCAAACACTATCCATCAATCAGACCAGTTTATGTTAGCACGGTATTCTCGTTTCGTTTCAATTCCTTATTTCTTATAACCCCAACATTCCATAGTCATACTATCAACTCTAGTACTTAGACACATACATCATTTGTGGTACCCAACCTAGTACCGTCGAAATGCTCTATCTCAACTAAGCGATGTTTTCCCTTATTCTAGGAATAGATTTAATCTCGTTCCCTCTTAGGTGATATAGTTTTCACATTATTTCCTTACATTTACTTATCAACATATAATTCACATTATTTCCTTACATTTACTTATCAACATATAATTCACTAGGGTCTTAGTTGAAGTTCAGTACAGCATTTCATCTGCAGACAGCTGGTCAATCAGAAAGGACTATTAGGACTCTTGAGGACATGATGAGAGCTTGTGTTCTAGAATTCCAAGATAGTTAGGATGAGCATCTACCTTTGGTAGAATTTGTCTACAATAATAGTTTCCATTCAAGTATTGGAATGTTCGTATGAGGCTTTATATGGGCGACCATGTCGATCGCCGATATGTTGGGAAGAGATTGATGATAGGGCTTTATTAGGTCCTGAAATTGTTGAGTAGGCGTCAAAAAATATTCGAGTTATTAAAGTAAGAATGAAAAATAGCCCAAAACAAACAGAAGAGCTATACAGATAAGCGACGACGAGACCTTGAGTTTGAGGTAGGTGACCATGTTTGCTTGAGAGTCATGCCTATTAAAGGAGTTTACAGATTTGGCGTAACAGGGAAGCTTAGTCCCCGTTATGTTGGTTCGTTAGAGATTTTCAGATGGATAGGGACTTTGGCATATGAGTTAGCTTTGCCACCTCAGTTGTCTCATATTCATAACGTGTTTCACGTTTCAATGTTGAGGAAGTATGGGCCAGAATCCTTAGCAAGTAATTGATTTTTAGACTCTTGAAGTTAGAGAAAATGTGTCTTATGAAGAGATGTCTATTAGTATTTTAGAGCGAAAGGAAAAGATTTTGAGGATCTGATAAATTCCTCTTGTAAAAGTGAAATGGCAACGACACTCGTTAGAAGAGGCGACATGAGAATTAGAAGAAGAGATGAGACGTCTTTACCCCTCGTTATTCGAGTAATCAGGTACGAATTTGGAGGATCAAATTCTTTTAAGGAGAGGAGAAATTGTAACGACCCGTTAGAGGGCTCAGTATTTATTCAGGAATTATTTAATTAATTATTGAAGTATTTGATTAAGACATTTTTTCAATTAATTATTTAATGTGGCAATTTAGAGATTTTAAAGGGAAATAATAGCATTTAATTCTTTTTAATGTTGGAGTTAAGGGAATTTGCCAAGGTGGAAATTTAGATTTTTAATGGAGAGAATAGTATTTAAATAGCATTTAAAGAGCATTTAATTATAGTTATTTATTGTGAAAATTAAATGCTAGGACATGAAGGTCATTTAGAAATTTGTTATTAGAATTTAATTGTTAATTAAAGTTAGATTGATTAAGGGATTAAGATAATCCATAAGTGAGATGGTTTTGGTTTAAAGTCTCCTAGTTATAAGATATCCATATGTGAGATGGTTTTGGGTTAAAGTCTCCTAATTATATTAGGAGAAGGGATTCATGTTAGAAAGGGAGTAGGATCTAGGGTTTTTATATAATATTTAATGGCATTTATTTATTATGAAAATTAAATGCAAGGGCATGAAAGTAATTTTAGAGTTTTATATTATTTGAGAGTTTTAATAATATTTTATTATTATTATTAATTAAGTGAGATTATGTATTTAAAGGAGAATGAAAATCTATGTATGAGATGATTTTGGTTTAAAGTCTCTTAGTTATATTAGGAGAAGGAATCCATATTATAAAGGGAGTGGGATCTAGTGTTTTTATACCTCTATATATAGAGCCCATTAGCTTAGTTTTTCTTCACGCCATGTGAAGAACCAAGACGCCAAGAGATAGCAAAGGCTTGCTAGAGTCTTCAGGATCATTCCAGGGTTCGATTAGAGAGTTCTATCAGGCAAGTATTCTTCATGTAATCCCTTCCATTACAGGTTCATATCAGTCTTGATTTCAGAGTATTCCAGTTCTTTGTTGTAGTTTTTAGATTTATATCAGTAAGCAGAGACGTATATATACATATGCGTATAACAGTGAAGTTATGAGCAAGTTCCATTAATCCTTATCCATTTTAGATTGCAAGTTCCATTAATTCTCATCCATTTTGGATTGACAGTTCTATTAATGCTCATCCATTTTGGATTGCAAGTTCCATTAATCCTTATCCATTTTGGATTACAAGTTCCATTAATCCTCTTCCATTTTGGATTGCAAGTTCTATTAATCCTTATCCATTTTGGATTGCAAGTCCCATTAATCTTTATCCATTTTGGATTGCAAGTTCGATTAATTTGTATCCATTTTGGGTTGTAAGTTCTATTACTCTAAGTTATAATATCTGGATACCTTGTATCGTATCCGGATGTATCTAAAGTTCTTCGAGTATGATATTCAGATGGTTTGTTTATACATGTAGAGATGTCAAGTTAATCTCTAGATGTCTCGCCTGATATTCAGATGCCTCCCTCAAAAGTTGAATTTTTCATTCGAATAGTCCCTAGTTATATCTGAATGCATCAGTGAGATATCCGGATGACCAGAATCATATCCGGATGTCCTAGTTCATATCCGAATACATCCCAGCATATTTGAATAGCTTCTTCTTTGAATATCAGTGTATCCGGATGAGCCTTCTTCATATCCGGATGTCTTTTATCATATCCGGATATCCTTCCTGATATCTGGATGACTTTTCAAAAATCCAATTTAGCTTCCAGTGAGTCCTAATTCAAGTTTAATTCAATTAATGTATTCAATACCTTCCAACATTGAATTCATAAGTCAGAACATGACAAGTTAATCATACCCATACCCTAAATCATAGTTCATTGAATCTTTGTATTCTAATATATAGATGAAGATCATATCATGTTCAGCATTATTATAACATGATCAACATTATTTTGTGAGATTATGTACATACATTTTGGTATGAGCATTGAGCATGACTTTATATGGAGCACTACATATCGTGTGCTAGCATTTATGTGAGCATTGCATTGCATTATGCGTGCCAGGCGACTTGTCCGCGGGGATCCCATCAGTTTCAGTTTCAGCTCAGTTTATGAGTCGTCCGTCTGGGGGCCACCAGGGGGCTAGGGGCATATTTCCCACAGTATGTGCTTACGGTTTTTATGTATGCAGGTTTCAAATCAAACAGATATGTATTATCAGATTATGTGGGCCTATGAGCCAAAGTTGCATACCTGCATTTAGTTTACAGTTTATGTGCATTACATTTTTATTAATGCAAACAGACAATGATTATACAGTACAAGTTCAGTCAGTTATTTATCAGTATCGATATTCTTCGATTCAGCTTCAGTATTCTTTCCAGCTTATTACTTGCTGAGCTTTTGTAGCTCACCTTGTACTCTTCACCCCTTTAGGTTCTAGCAGGAGAGTACCAGATATGGGGCCTAGCAGCAGTGGTCTATAGTGTGTGTATGTGGAGCCGCTCAAGATAAAAGATGTCTGGGATTGGTTGATGTCTTATCAGTTTAGGATTATTTTACATTTCAGTTGAGTGATTGTCCCTTAATCAGAGTTTACGCTTTTTAGTTTGTATTGACTCAGATTTTTATTCCAGTTGATTGAGATGTTCAGTTATGGTATCAGATTTCAGTTATCAGTTAGTTTATTTTATTTTTCCCGTAGCACCTCTTATTGGGTAGTTCTAGGAGAGGGGGTGACAGACCTTTCTATTGAACAAATTCCAATCGTCCAAGAATATCAAGATGTGTTCTCAGATGACCTTTATAGTCTACCACCTGAAAGAGAGATTGAATTCGCCATCGATTTAGTGCCTAGAACAGCCCTAGTATCCAAGGCACCGTATCGTATGGCTCCTACTGAACTTAAAGAGCTAAAGGAGCAACTATAGGATCTCATGGATAAGGGTTTTGTTCGACCCAGTTTTTCACTATGGTGTGCTCCTGTGTTTTTCGTGAAGAAGAAAGATGGTTCCATGAGGCTTTGCATAGACTACAGAGAGTTGAACAAGGTGACAATAAAGAACAAGAATCTGTTGCTAAGAATCGAAGACTTGTTTGATTAGCTTCAAGGTGTTGAATATTTTTCTAAAATTGATCTGCAATCTAGTTACCATCAACTGAGGATCAGAGAAGATGACATTCCAAAAACCGTTTTTCGTATTCGATATAGGCATTATGAGTTCTTCGTAATGCCTTTTGGGTTGACAAACGCCCCTACTGCATTTATGGACTTGATGAATCGGGTCTTTAACGAGTATTTAGATCAATTTGTCATAGTCTTCATCAATGACATATTGATCTATTGCTATCCAAGGAAGAACATGAAGTGCATTTGAGGATGGTGCTTTAAAAACTCAGAGAAGAGAAGCTATTTGCTAAATTCAAGAAGTGTGAATTCTGGCTAGATAAGGTGTCATTCTTGGGACATATTATATCAAGGGAAGGTATTGCAGTCGACCCGAGAAAGATTGAGGCAGTTCGAAACTGGCCAACACCAGTTAATGTTGGAGAAATCCACAGTTCCCTTGGGTTAGCTGGTTATTACCAAAGGTTTGTCGAGGGATTTTCAAAAATTGCCTCACATTTGACTCAATTGACCAAGAAGAATATGAAATTCCAGTGGAGTCCGGATTGTGAACTAAGCTTTGAGGAGTTAAAGAAACGGTTGACAACTGCACCTATCTTAACAATTCCACAAGGTAATGAGGGGTTTGTTATCTACAATGATGCTTCTAAGAAAGGGCTCGGTTGTGTCCTTATGCAACATGGCAAAGTGATTGCCTACACCTCAAGGAAACTAAAGGAATATGAGAAGAACTGCCCAACTCATGATCTCGAGTTGGCAACTGTTGTTTTTGCATTGAAGATTTGGAGGCACTACCTTTATGGGGTTAGGTGTGAGATCTACACTGATCATAAGAGTCTCAAGTATTTCTTCACACAGAAAGAGTTGAACATGAGACAACGTAGATGGTTGGAACTTGTTAAAGACTATGATTGTGTTATTAACTATCATCCTGGTAAGGCCAATGTGGTCGTTGATGCACTTACAAGTCATGGAGCAATAGTTGCCTTACAAGTCATTCAAAAACAATTGTTGGTAGATATGCAGAGGCTTTAGTTGGAGATCATTCCGCGAGGCAAGTCAGGTTATCTCGCCAATATGACTCTAAAATCGACACTTGATAGGATCAAAACCTTACAGTTCAAGGATCCCCGAATGTTAAAAATTTGAACTGAAGTGGCTGAAGGAAAACGTTTTGACTATGTTATAACTGCAGATGGCGCTCTTCGGTATGGTAACAGACTGGTGGTCCCTAACAATGAAGAACTGAAGCAAGAGATTATGAGGAAAGCTCATAGCAACCCATACTCGATTCACCTTGGAAGTACAAAGATGGTTCGAGATTTGAGAAATCATTTTTGGTGGGCTAGCATGAGTCGTGATGTGGCAACTTACGTTCAATGTTACCTTACTTGCCAACAAGTCAAAGCTGAACACCAACGACCCTCCGGCCTGTTGCAGCCCCTTATGATTCTAGAGTGGAAATGGGAATGAGTAGACATGGACTTTGTTGTTGGTTTACCTAAGACAAAAAAATGTTATAATTCTATCTGGGTGATTGTAGATTGTCTTACTAAGTCAGCACACTTCTTTCCAATAAAGACTACTTATAATATGAAAAAGTATGCAGAGTTGTACGTAGCAGAAATTGTCAGGCTTCACGGAGTTCCATTATCCATTGTATCTGATCGCGACCCAAAATTTACCTCCACATTTTGGAAAAGCCTACATAGGGCCATGGGTACACAATTGAGGTTTAGCACAGCCTTTCATCCGCAGACAGATGGGCAGTCAGAGAGAACAATTCAAAACCTTGACGATATGTTAAGAGCTTGTATAATTGATTTTTGGGGTACTTGGGATGAATTCCTCCCATTGGTTGAGTTTTCATACAATAACAGTTACCAAGCAGCGATTGGTATGGCGTCTTATGAGGCGTTGTATGGAATAAAATGTAGATCGCCAGTTCATTGGGATGAGGTTGGAGAAAGAAAATTATTGGGCCCAAAGATAGTACAACAGACTGCTGAGATTGTTGAGAAAATCCGCCAACGAATGAAAACAACGCGGAATAGACAGAAGAGCTATGCTGATAAAAGAAAGAAGCCATTGGAATTTGCTACAGGTGATATGGTATTTTTGAAAGTGGCGCCAATGAAAGGAGTTATGAGATTTGGAAAGAAAGGAAAGCTCAGCCCGCGATTTGTTGGACCCTTTGAAATACTAGAAAGGGTCGGTGACTTAGCTTATCGGGTTGCACTGCCACCAGCATTATTGGGGGTAGACAATGTATTCCACATCTCCATGGTAAGGAAGTATATCCCAAACACATCTCACATCCTCAGTTATGAGTCACTGGACTTTCGTGAAGATTTAATGTACGAGGAATCACCGATAAAAATTTTAGAGAAGGTCGACAAGGAACTTAGGAGGAAGAAGATAACATTAGTCAAGGTCCTGTAGAGAAATCATGCAATAGAAGAGGCTACTTGGGAGCGCGAGGATGAGATTCGCGCCAAGTATCCACAACTTTTTGGTAAGTTTTAATTTCGAGGACAAAATTTATTTTTAGGGGGTAAGGAGTTGTAACACCGAGTGTCATTTTACCTGCATTTATAAATTTTGCGTAATTTTATTGCTTATGCTCATATAAATGATTTAATTATAATTGTTGCTATCAATTATTAAGCCTTGTTATGCAGTGGAAGGAAATGGACGCTATAACGCTCAATGTGCCAATTAGGAAAAAAAAATTATAATTTGTTATTATGTAGTTCAATGTGTTACTATTGATTTAAAAATTTCTAAGTGTATTATAATTTTATCAAATTCTATTCAAGTAGCTAAATATATTTATTTGGGTTTGAAATTTTTAAATAGCACTGAATAGCATCTAGAACACAAATTAATTTAATGTTAGGTTTAATTTATAAGAGACTCATTATTGGCCCAATAGGTGAGAACAAAAAAAAATCCCAAAAGCCCAATTAAAACCCACCCAACTCAAGACCTAATATAAAAAAAAAGAAAAGAGAAAAAAACCCTAATACATCTCTTTTCCCCCTCCCAAACCTTTCCCTCACACATCTCACTTCTCTTTTCCCTCAACACACACATCACCCCTCAAGAAGAAGAAGAAGGAGGAGGAGATAACTTTTCTTTTATTTAATTTTCTCCAAATCAGCCTTTCATAAGATTTGTATTTTACATACAATATATATACATATATGTGGCAGAATACATATGAATGGTTCAATTTTATATCGATTGGGTATTATAGACATGTAATTTTGATAGATTTAATAGAATAACAATGCTGCCCAAATTCAACAGCTTTCTTGCTCCTACTTTAAAAATTCATCAAAAATTGTATACATTGAATTTCTGGGAGATTCAAATTGAAAAATTACCCCCAGTGAGTTTTCTATCATTTGGACTTTGAATAACATCATTCGGAGACACGTAGAAGTTTTTATGACATTTTCCGTATACATGGACAGATTTATACGAGAATAGTGTTTTGGAGGATAGGAAAATATTTTGGAACCCCAAACGTTACTATTATGAGTTCAAATTTTTATATGATGAACTTATAAGAGTTTAACATAGTCTATGTAAATTTTATAATTTTATGACATCGTTTCCTATTTTTGAATGATTTTTTGAAAATGTTACTATATGCTGCCAGAGAAAAAAAGAAAGAAATTTATGTTTGTGGATTTGGAAAAATATTCTGAGGGTCTTGTAATATGAATTTTGATGTGAATTTAATTGAGAATGTATCTCTATGAGTTATTTAGCTCACCAAATTGGATTCACGTGGTTTTGTGGTAAGAATTTCAGTTTATGCTTGTCTTCGTAAGGGCCGACAGTTTGAGTTCGAAAATGGGTAGTGTTTCACTAGTAGATCTCTATTGTAAATGTTTTATTTATATTTTTGCATTTAATGCCTGGTTATACATGTATTATAATAAATTAACTTAAGAAAATATTGTAGTGAATTGGTGTCATGTTTAGAAGGTAAGAATTATTGAAATTTTTTAAAATGAATGATAATGAATTAGGATTTTTGGCATATTGACGTCGTGGGCAACTAAGACTCCTCCACTTGCAAATCCAAGAAGTGAACTTTAAAGACTTTAGGTAAGTAGACTCTCTCTAATTTTCATCCCATGTTGAATGGTTAATGTGGAAACATTATGCTTTATGGTTGGCTTGTAGATATTTAATGCTAAATCTTCTTGTTACTTTGTGTCATTTCCTTACATACAATGAAAATGATTAAGCATGTATATATGACATGCCATTGCATCAATGAGCATGCATAGGCATTGATTAGAGAAGGTTAAATGTTTTTCACATGAAAGATGTGTAAAGGTGCAAATTTTCTTTCAAATATATGTAACTCAAGTTTTAAAGGAAATGGATGAATGTCTATGCCATGAATAATGTGAGTGGGAAATAGGGCGTGGGGGACCGGCGCACCAAACCTGTGAAGAAATGTGAATGTGAAAATTGAAAGTGGAAAGAAATTTTTAGCCGCTTTGCGGTACAATCGGTGGAATGAATCTGGTTCCAAATAAGAATTGTCCACTGCATTTTGATTGGCTAGATGACACACCCTGTGAGCTCACGATAGTAATGAAATGTTTTGAAAAGTTAAAATAAATGGAGATACATTTTCTAAACTTCATTCAAACTTTGCATGTCACAATCATGCATCATATGCATGGAGTTTACTTGCTGATCTTTAGCTCACCTCTTTATTTTCCCCACGTTTCAGGTGATGAGAGCTAGATGAGTTGAGGAGATCGCTTGGAGGCAGACTCACCCAGTGACCCATGGCATAGGATTTTAGTTTTGGACTTGTCTTGTTCGTTATTCATTTATTTACTCATTTCCTTAATTGTTTAATCTTGAAGTTTTGAATAAGATAGTTTTGGTTTAGTTGGTTAATATTTCTATTGTTGTGGGTATGTTGTTCATTTATAGGTTGGCTAAGTCTAATTTATAGGGGATACTCTGTCGAAATTTTTATAGAATTTTGTTAGAAAAAAAACTAAAAATAAAATAATTTATGCATTTAAAGTAAGGTGTACGTTAACACATCTAGGTTTAGGACTTCTAAACTTGGGGTGTTACAGTCTCCACAGTTCACTTTGTTGCTCCGAGTCATGGGTATCACACCTCAAACCGCGAGCCAACCACCAGTCCTCTGCCTTGGTCCCTAGGCTCAGATCCGTTGTTATAGGTCAAACACCAATGGTGTTATCGTTACGCTAGATTTCCTCGTTCCACCTCTGAGAGCTATAATGGTTCTATTCATACTAGTCCAAATCCCTAATCTCTTTGATTCTTAATTTTCTTTTCGAAAAAAATATCACTCAATTGAGTAGTGCACCCTTGTCCTAACCATTCCCAGTATCTCGAATTTTCTTCTACAATCTAATCTCCTTTAGTTTCCAACTTTTCATGGAACCTCACGTTCTTGTTGCTACCCTTACAGGTGCTATGATCAACTCTTCCAAAGTTATTAGAAATCTATCCAAATCTAGGTTGCGTAACCGTACTTTCCTATAGACTTATGTTACGACCATATGCTTCGTCTATCACAAATCTAGTTTTAGAAGCTCCGCCCTCCTTTATATTTTTTCGACATTTTATTCTGCGATCGACTTTCAACTTGACACCACTCTTTATGGATCATCAATCCTATTTCTCCCTTTGAATCTATTAGGATCAACTTCAACTTGTTAAGATCTAATCATGTCTTAAGATATCTTTACGAGCTTTATCAAGCTTAGCAAGTCCTATCTCATTGCTTGGTGCCTTAAAACTCAAACCAAGACCTTTATGATTATCCCTTGGTCCTTGTCAATCATTGTGCTAACTATGTGGTTTATAAAGCTTGTCATCCATACGACCCTTTGCATAATTTTTTACTTGGCTGCCACACACCTTTTTAGCTCTTTTCTCCCAAGTCCTAACTTTCTTAAATCAACTAGGGTCGATTCAAGTTTTAGGTACAATCATTCCTTTAAGTTTGAAATATCATTCAATCTCTAAATCTATATAGTACATGTAACTTTTCCCTAGAACATCAAAGTCACGTTCGAAATTCTCTTATCCCGAAACCTTTTCATCTCCAAGATTTGTTCTGAATCACAATCTTTAGTTTATCATTCTATAAGCCAAAAGATTCTTTTCAATTTCCAACTAAAGGGAAAATTCTAATCTCCAAAACATGCGGATCCCACATTTGATATCCTAGTAATTTTTGGTCACTTGACCCTAACTATAGCCATTTTACGATTGTTTCCTCTTTTCTAGAAGTGACCATTCGTAAGGGAATTAGATTGAGATCACACTCCAAGATTCTACTCAAAAGAAAAGAAATTGCAACTCAAAACGTGTTTAACCAATCTCCAATTACTACTTATGAAAAGTTATAAAACACTCAATATCTAGCAAGACGAGAATTCGACCTCAATTAATCCTGATTCGATTTCCTCGTCTGATCCTAGGTTAATATCCTCGTACAACGCTTTCTTCTATCCTTTCCCAAATTTCCACAAGACTCAAATCTACACCTTGACTCTCTCTTTACCCTTAGACAACATATGAAACCAACACATATGACTCGTTCCTATGAGCCATTTTCTTAAGGTAAACTTTTCTTATTTCCTTTGTCATCAAGCCTAGTTCCTTTATCTCAATATCTCCATCAACAATTTCGGATTCTTAGAACCCTCAAATTCTATTCTCAAAAGCTCTTATCAAATCATCCTGGGTTGCTTACTGCAGATCAGTCCTTAGGATCCTCGATCTATACTGAGTCATTCTCACCCTTGAATCTTGATGATTTCATACCATCTATTCACAAACCTGATTACCATTAGGTTATGTCATATCAGCCTAACCATCCATAACTCGCTCATTCTTAATAACCACCAAATATCCCCACATTCAGCGAAAAGGGATTTTGACTAATGATCTCCAATTTACAGTTCTAATTCTCATGGATCCTCAGTGATGGTTACCGAACCAACCTTACATTCAAACCACATCGTTGGATGCTAACTCCCAACCCGACATCCTATCACCTAGCAAGATTTAGTATTCTCCAATTAATAACCTCAAATACTTCAATTGACAAACCTCAAATCTCTAAGTAGGGATTTCGTCTTTACGATCCATTAGTTTCTTTCCCCTAAGTCTCCATTTGGAATTTCCAATAATTGGTTCTAACTAAATCTGTTCCTCTTAAGTCTCCACTTCGGGTATCTTAAGATTTACATTAGCTGCAAGCCATTCTTACTTTCCCACATCCCTTGATGAGTTCTCCTAGTAACCTTAGTTGTTTTACTTATCTTGTCAGGGCATGACATCACCATTATCAACCTATCCCAATCGGGAGGTAATTAAGACGAGTCACTAAAATTCTTTCAAAGAGATTATACTATGCTTCAAGATGTACCAAAGTCACAAAATATTAACATTCTGTTAATCATATATCTATGTCATTTTGACGACCCTCGTTACTGGCTCTCTCATTTCCAACTGATGTGAATAGAACTTGTTCGACCCCTCTTGTCACTGAAAGTAGATTCACATTAAAAACCTCAAATCTCATCTTTCTAGAGTCTCCATACCCATTTTCATCTATGTTCCGAATGTCTCTTAGAATCCGTAACCCTGTTCTAAGTTCTCGTTCAACAATTCTAACCATACTAAGTTGAACAACCTAGCCCAATCATCCTAGAGTTTTAACCTAGGGCTCTAATACCAATTGTAACACCCTGCCTCGCCAGGCGTGTCACTATAAGGGAATTCTTGGGAATCTTTTTTTTTTTCCATGTTCAACACGCACGGTGTTTCAAGAACAATCTTCACATGTAGATAAAAATCTCGAGAACCCCAATCTTGCTCGTTTAACTAACAAGATCAATAATCTTAAAAACTAAATGAGACATATTATAACGCAGCAGATTAATTAACATCAAAATAGCATGGCCTACCACGAGTTTCATACAAGGTGTTTCTACACCGAAATACCTATTACAAACTACCAAATGATAACATCATTATCTTACAACCGTTCATAGATATACTAAGGTAAATACGGTCACCTCAAAATGATATAACGACTATCATTCTAAACACCATGGGCCCTCGACTAGCCACGTCCTCGCCCTCGCAGCAGTCCCTAGCTGGAACGTTGAATGTTCCAGGGGCATAAGCCAGATTAGATGATGAAACATCCAAGTGATGGCATGAAACAGTTTACTGAATGCATGAAAAACACACGAGCATGGTATATACAGACAACAACGACATGCAACACGTCTAACTTAAGAAATCTCCCTAACATATTCAACATCTTGTGGAAAATCCATTCCACACACCGTTTGGGTTGACCTTGCCACGACATACTTAATCCTCAGGTGCCCTATCATGTCACCCATTCACCTAGATTAATCTTGTCCCATTCTCAAGAAGACCCCATCTCGTCCCCCAAGGACATAACAACAACACGAAAACTAAGTACCCCGATGATATGAAAATTACACGTCATGCACCGACTCTTTTGTAAGTAAAAACAGTTGATGTAATATACCACATGTTCAATATACGAATGAGGCCACAAGTACATAAATAAATTCTTATGCATACGTCCCAAGTTCTGGAGGGTATAACTACTCACTTGAACTGATTCAATCACATATATCCTAAGCTCGGGAGGGTAAAACCGCTCACTTGAACCCACTACATGCACAACAACACATTTTCAAACAAGAGTAAGACTAGAATCAAACCACTCACCTTAATTCAAAAAAGGCCGATTTTTGCCTCGAAATGCATGCTGAATCAAAAACACCTGAACCTTGACACCACCTCAGCCCACGACACTCCCTAAACACTATATTTAATTAAAGAGCATCAAAATCTATTTTTCCTCAATTTTTCATAATTTTCTCTATTTTTCTCAGAATTTTCACCTCGGTAATTCAAAAATAATTATCTCCTCAAACATTTTTCCAAATCTTTCAACATGATAATTCCTAAAATAATTCAAGGAAAATACTGAAGTAAAGTTCCAGAAATACCCTTGTCGCCCTCTTTAAGGCTTTTGGATTGTAAGGTTACGTGGATACTGTTAGAGGTTGTGCACTTGAACGACTTCGTGATTAATGCTTTTTAGGATTGGATCTTCATGTCAAGAGGTAATCCTTTGTCATTCATCTATAATATATTCCCTTAGAGAGATCCTAAAGGTATTTACAGTTAAAAAAAAATTATTTTTCCACTGCATTATGATCTGTAAATGTCTTCACGAGGGTCTCAGCCGATTTGAAAAGCGGCCCGCCAAACTAGGGATACCAACACATTCCAATTCAAAGCATACACACCCCTTTTCGAATCCTAGGTTGCCATCCTCTCTTCTATTACGCATACTGGTTCAATCCACTTCTCGCCTTACTTGAACTAGCCATGTGGAAGAAATCATGAAGCCTTCTATAAGTTCCATGAATGTATGGGCCACCACACTGAAGAATGTTGTGAGTTGAGGTAGCAAATTGAACAGTTGATTCGTAAGGGAAGTTGAATTGTCTTATATTGGAAAAGCCTAGGCTGCAACTTAACCAGCAACAAGGACATAGGGGGTGGCTACCTAGACCAACCCAAGGTAACCAAGGGGGTTGGACAATTAAAATTGGAGAAGGGGGGAGGAGAATGAAAATCGGAGGAAAGGTGAAATATTGCCTTCACTAGAGGGGAATGATAATGAACCTACCCGAGAAAGAATCCATGTAATTTAAGGGGAAGAAACTATGGCGGGAGATTCCTCAGTAGCCCGAAAGGCATATGCCCGCCAAGCATTACATATTGACTCAGTGGCCCGAAGTAGAGGAAGACGAAGACCCTATCATATATACTCCAAAGGATCAAGGTGATGTGTTGATGTTAAAGAGGGATGCTAACTATTGGTGTATCAATGCAAGGGTTTATCGATTTTCAAAAACATTTTTTGAAAACACATACATAGGTAGCGGAAAATAACATAAAATCACCATGCAAGACTCATTTCCAATGACCATATGCAAAACATATACAAACCAATCCATAATGTTATTAAAGGTATACCTCTTGGATGGTTCGAAGGCCGATGTAGAGTCTGAAAACCTCTTGGGCAACAACCGTTGACCCTTCAATCTCCTTCCAAATTGAACTTCGATTAGACCAAACCATCCCTTGAATACATGAGGTGTAATACCCCTAGAGCCCAAAGAAATGTAGTATATATCGAGGATAAGTAAGGAAGGAAACAACACTAGCTGGATACCTTTTGGGTTAAATGTAGGCAAAGAACTCCTGGGTTAAACATGCTTGAGTTGGGGAAGCTCAAGGATGGGTGACCCCTAGGAACTTCGCGTAGGCTCATCAGGGTAAATTGTTCTAGTCCTTCCTATCGCTCGATGCAGGATGTTACACGTGGTATCAGAATCTTCCCTTTGAGAAGGAAGTTCGATGAGGGCGAGGAGTGGCGTCGAGGCACGAGAGCTTGAATAAGAAGCAACTCTTAGCAGGCTTCTAGGATGTTAGCCTCCAAAGGGGAGAAGATCTTAGACTAGTTGTAAGGTCACATAACGAGGACGTGATATGCTCAAGGGGAGGGGGGGAAGAACGTAATACCCTTAGAGTCCAGAGCAAGGTAGTATATATCAAGTATAAGTAAGAAATGAAACAACACTAGTTGGATAGTTTTTGGGCTGAATGTAAGCAAAGAACTTCCGGGTTAAGCATGCTTGAGCTGGGGAAGCTCAAGAATGGGTGACCCCTAGGAAGTTCGCATAGGTCCATCAGGATAAGTTATTCCGGTCTTTCCTATCGCTCGATGCGGGATGTTACATGAGGGGTCTAGTTAGTCCACGCTCCAGTGAGTGGGTGAATCCCTCAACTCACTCCATGTGTTAGCTAGAGAGAGTGGGGGAGATTAAACTAAAAATGGGGTTCAATCTAGATAAAAAAAAAAAAAACAATAGAATAGTAGTCTCACTGTTATGGTTGAAATTGCTACAATAGAAAGGACGGAAATGAGCAATTGAGAATGGGGCAAGAGCTCTAGAAGAAGAAGAAGAAACAAACAAAAGGGTCGAGAGAGATTGGCATCAAATGCAAAAGGCTTATCACTTTCGTTCTCTTCTCATTTTTCCTTATATACGAAACCCATAGATGGAAAACCCTAGACACTTCCCAATCGAACAAATTGGCAATGAAAGAGAGAGAATACACCAAGAGGTGACAAGAAGGACACACGTTGTCACCCCTTTCATCCTTCTATCGTCCTTCCATGCCACGTGCCCCTGAATCCGTTACAAAAACGACAAGGCATGTCACTATACTGGGGCTCAACATAAAATTACACATTCTCTTTCCACGATATATTTCTTAACACCTCAAGTATCGTGTTTCAAAGAAAATCCCCAACATATCATTACAAATGCAGAAACAAGATCGAAACCTAATATGGTACATAACTTAATTCACCTAAATCATAACATAAGAAATCGTACCATTTATTCAACATGTCATTTGTAACACCTCAAATTTTTGAGCGTGTTATAACTTAGGATTTCGGGAATAGAATTTTTCTTTCATATCACAATTGCTAACATACATCACACAAATTCCCAAAAACCATAATTTTCACCTTCTCAGCTTAATAAACCCAATAACCAAATAGCTAAGATAGGTGTTAAAATTTCAAATGTGGAAGCTAGATCGAACCTAATATGGTTCACAACCATAATACTTTATTTATCATAAATAAAATTGTTCAAGACGTTTACAAAATGTATTACATAGACATCATCTCTCGCAAGTGATAACTAAATGTCTTAAACATATCCAAATCATACATAGGTTCACATATAAACAAAGATATGATAAACATGCTACAAGCAGTAAATTAAATTTATTCTTCAGCTACCTCCTTTCCCTTATAGCCGCTTATCGAACCTTGAACGTTTGAATATTCTAGGGACATAGTCCAATTAGAAGATGAATCTTCTAGTGAGAAACTCCAAAACACTTTATATCAATGCATGAACAAGTATAAAACGTATGAGGAAAATAACAAGAACTACTCTGAAGTGCCTCGTGAACATGTCAGCTTCCTCCAACGAGAGCTTTCTCAATGGTGCACGCATAGCACCTCTTGGGAGGTCCCTAACCATGTCACCTCGGCTTGAACTCATAGAACTCATGCAAGCACCACATCTGTTGTCCCTTAGGCTCACGGTCTACCTCACGAGAGCTTTCTTGATGGCGCACGCATAGCGCCTCTCAGGGAATATCCGACTTTTTCCCTCGACTAACAACAAATAAGTGCAATAGTATGGCCACACGAATTTTATAAATACAACAGTTAAAAAAGCCAACAACATATATTTTTCAGAAAAATACATTTCATATATGTAACATGATTTCACGTAAGAGAACGACAAGAGTTTAAGTACAAGAACTTCACAAAACACGTCTCATGTACTAGAAATCTCTCATAAGAGAACAAAAAATAGGATTTAGAGTATAGGAGTCTCACCTTGTTGGTTTACCTCTTGGATGGTACAATTTCACTGCAAACGACCTAGTTCTCTGCAGAAAACACATGTTTTGGTAAACCTAACCTCAAATATTTTTACATAGGGTTGAGGGACATTAAATAAGGGAAAAAACTGGAAAATTTGAAGAAAAATGGGCCCCTCACGCACCTTGGAAAGGTGGGCCACGCGCTTTCACGCGCAGCCACTTTCTGACGCATGTAACTCACGCGCGGCCAGCAGTTTCGAACAGCTTCGCCTCGGTTTTTCTTTTCGGCCATAACTTCCTCATTTTAACTCCAATTCGACCCTCATTTGAATCTACGCGACCCTCTCTTCCCCCTCTACAGGATTATAAAAAATAAAAATCAGACTTACCTTGCTTTTTTTTTTTACTGATTTTAGCGAATTCCAACGAAGACCCGCAACTCCGACGAGGCTCGTTCTCCGCCGCTTCCTTCCCTTCTTTTTGTAGAATTTTCTCTCCTCTCTCTAGAGAAAGCTTCTCCACTTGGAGTGCCTCACTCCTCAAAGCTCCCTTGAATAATTTGAGAACAACCCATAATGTCTATTTATAGATTACTTGAACCAATCACATGTTGCCACTTATCACAAGCTAAGCCATGGACTCCAAAGACTCAAATCTATAATTGAATGGCTTTTGAAATCCAAAACTAGAATGGATTTGATTTTTGAAATCCAAGCTAATACCCCAAACTTCTTTCAAATGACACTTTAACCCTTATTTCAAGTTCTCAACTTTAATATTTTACCACATGAGCTCCTAATTTCATCCTTATTTCATTTGGATAATTCTCTAATTACAATTACACCCTCAAACATCAAATTTATCGAGATACTTAAAATCTAAAAATTAATAACTCAAAATTACTCAATATGTACAATTTCTCGGAAGCCCCTTGCCATCATTTAGCCTTTTTAGGCTACAACTTAGTTTAACCAAAAAACTGTCTCTGATTTGATTTCTTCCAGTATCATAAATCTCGCCTCAAGACGCTTGTAAAAAATATACCTTCGTCCTTAAGTATCTAAGCTCTAGGGCACTCTTTGCGACTGATTCGGTCACTTGTTGCCATTTCAAGCATATTTTTGGGTATTTTAAACTCACTTAAAATACGTGGCAACTTCACAAAAATATGGGGTATTACATCATTATCCTAGAAATATACATGGAGACTCATTTCTCAGTGATAACAACTAAATACCACCAACATACTCAAAAGATACCTCCAAATGACATTGAACCATAAGTACATTACATGATTGTTTTTCAAACATCAATCGTAATACATAACGTTCTTTTATTCTACGAGATTGTTCACTAACAGAACATAATTTTCTCAACATAACTAAAATATATCTGAAACTTCATGAAGAAGAAAAATACTAGAACAACTTGCTAAATCCATCGGACACGTCACCTCATGCCACTACATTTCAACCACTTCCTTACCTTAGTTGCAATTCTCAACTAGAACGTTTGAATGTTCCAGAGGCATAACCCAGGTTAGATGTTGAATTATCTAAGTGAGAGTTCAAAAACAGTTACATGAATGCATGATGTATGAACATAAACAAACATACACACTAGTGTAACTTCACTGGAAAACCAGCCCGACACGAAACCCTAGGTAGTCATCCCAGCAAGCACACAAGGCAACGGGATACTGCTATACGTTATTCTGATAATACCCTTGAAAAATTACGGCTACACTATCACGACAACATCTTATCCCATTCACAAGTATCGATATACTAACAATATTATGCCAAGTGAAAAATCATGACTATCGATGCAACAATACATGTACAGATATGTTAAGATGCATATAAATTACATATAACTTAACAATCTTCGTGAATAACATACTCAACATAGTCAAAACATAACATGTATAAGTTTTTTAGGAAAATCACTCGCCTTAATTTAGCCTCTCAGACTTCCTTGGTATGCGTATCTTGATCTCAAAACATGTGACTGGATAATTTCCTGGCTTTGGCATGCTCCTCTAGCTCCAAATTAATTTCTATAATTTTTTGAAAGCTTTTCCCATTTTTTTTCCTATTTTTCCTTCATTTTCTCTATTTTCTTCTATTTTTCCTTTTCTTTTTCATTTTTCCTTTTTCCTTTTTCTTTTCTTTTCTTTTTCTTTCTTTTCTTCTTTCTCCTTCTTCTTCCATCCTGCACTCATAGCCTGCCTAAGCGTCAGCCCGCCGGCTATTGTCGCTTAGCCTCCGCCGACCACCGCCACTGCCAGCGCCGCTGCCACCGCCTGTGCTTCAGCCTCCACCACTGGCCATTGTTCGTCGTTGCTGCCATTGCCGGGGACCATCGCTTCTAGCATCACTACTTTTTTAGGCCGCCACCTCCAGCCACAATTGTCTGGCCTTCACCGGCCACTGGCCATCAACGCGGTTGTCGCTGGCTGCCCATCCCGCCGTTGCTACTCGCGGCCACTACTTGCGGCCATGGCTGCCGCTTGCTCTCTCCTTCCATCTTCTTGATTTTCCACTTCCATTTTCCTCCTAAACCTCTGAACTTCTCCCTCTATTTATAGGCTCTCCACCACCTCTCCTCATTTCCTTGACCATCACTCTTGAATATATATATATATATATATATTACACCACTTGCAGAAGCGTTAGCCATGAAGCTTCACAGAAGCTTGGCCACACACGCGCATATTTATTTATATATACATCTATATAATACACTATGATATAAAGGAAATTACACATTTAAACCTCAAATTTCATCTTCATTTCATTTGGGTATTTCTCTAATTGCAAATACACCCTCAACCATTAAATTAATACTCATCGAGATACTTAAAATCCAAAATTAATAACTTCAAGTTTACTTGATAAGTACGTTTTTGCCTCAGTGTCCTCACAGGGCCTTTGTTTCATCCCGAAACCACTTCAGGGTTGATTGTTACATAAAACTGAAGCCCCTCAGGGTTCCTTTGACTTCCCAAAGGTCCTTTACAATCATTTGATTTTCTAGCTTGTATTTTAGTTGTATCGAAAACTGTCCCTGTTCTGATTGTTTTCAGCGTCATAAATCTCGTCTCAAAATACTCATCAATCCCATATTCTTTTCCTCATATATCTAAGTTTCAGGACATTCTATACAGTTGATTCGGTCCCTCATAACCTTAAGAAATTACACTTAAACCCCAAAACTTTTGAAAATTCTACTTGCGACCCAAGATTAGTTACTCTTGAATCCTTTAGAAATTCTCGAGTATTACATATGAGATATCTAAATAATTGTTCAGAGCTAAGATGGCAGAAGGCACGAATGTTGGAGACCATGTGCTCAAGATTATCAATTTGATTGGTTAACTTGATGTGCAACATGGATGCAGAGTTGCAGATTGACCTCATTCTTTAGTCTCTCCTGAAATCTTTTTTCGCGTTCATACTCCACTTTAATATGAACAAGCATGAGTGTTCGCTCCTAGAGTTGTTAAACATGTTAACGACAGCCCAAGCCAAGTCAAAAGGAAAAGGTAATAAAGAGTTCTTGTAATAACTTCATTGTCAAAGACTTCTAGGGGGAAGAAGAGTTCTTCCAACAAGAAGAAGAAGCATGGGCCAAAGAGGGACAATTCCAAGAACAACCAGAAAAAAGAAGGGATCAAGTGGAAAGTGTTTCCACTGCCATCGGGATGGGCATTGGAAGAGGAACTGCCCGGTCTATCCGTCCATCTTGAAGGTCTAGTGCATGGAGAACCAGAGTTCAGGTATATCTTTCTTTTATGTTATTGAGATGATCAATGCGATTGGTCATTCCCCCATCTCATGGATTCTTGATTCAGGTGCAACTTCTCATATATGTGTTTGCATCCAGGATCTAGAGGAAAATAGGCCACTTTGGAAGTGAGAAGTTGTTCTCAGAATGGGGAATGGAGCTCTTGTAGAGCCATTAGCTATAGGGACAACTTTTGTAACTCTCCATTTAGGGCATGTATTAACTCTTAAAGACTGTTTATTTTTACCGAATGCTTTCAGGAATGTAGTGTTCATTCCTAGACTAGTGAGGGATGGTTATGAACTATCTTTTGCTTTTAATTCATGTCTTATTCATTATGGTAATAATGTGGTTGGCATGGGCATTATGGTGAATGGTCTTTACATATTAGAGTTACATGAAAGTGTCAGACAGAGAGATGTAAATGTTGCATCTACTAGCAGCAGGAAGCATTCTTATGGTGACGGTGTTAACCTTAAACACTAATAGCATCATAGACTAGGCTATATTAATGAGAGAAGGATTAATGAATTGCCCAAAAGAGGATTAATTAATTCAATAGGTTTTGAACCAGGGCCAACTTGTGAATCCTGTCTACTTGAAAAAATGGCCAAGTTATCCTTTGTTGGATAAAGTGGGAGAGCCAGTGAGTTGTTAGGTTTAATCCACACAGATGTTTCTGGGTCATTCTCTGTGGCAAGAGGTGGTTACAACTACTTCATAACTATTACTAATGATATGTCATGGTATAGTTATGTGTACTTGATAAAGTATAAGTCCAAAACTTTTAAAGAGTTTAAGACTAAAGTAGTGAACCGAACTAGGAAGAGTATTAAAATACTTCGACCAGATCGAGGGGGAGAATACTTGAGGACGTAATTTAATGACTATCTTAAGACCAATGGCATTATATCCCAGTTGACTCCTCTGTCAACCTCATAGTTGAATGGTGTTTCTGAGAAAAGAAATCGTACTTTGTTGAACATGGTATGATCAATGATCGATTTTGTTGATATACCATTATCACTGTGGGGCTTTACTTTGTGCACTGTAATTTATCTCCATAATAGGGCTCTAATTAAATTTGTCGAGAGTATGCCATATGAGATATGGGTCAATAGACAACCCAATTTTTAGCATGTTAGGATATAAGGTTGTCATGCCTATGTTAAGAAACTTAAGACAGATAAGCTAAAATCTCATTCTAACAAAGAAAGATTTGTAGGGTATCCTGAGCATTTCAAAGGGTACTACTTTTACTTTCCTAATTATCAAAGTGTGCTGGTCAGTAGTAATGCCACATTCTTGGAGAAAGACTTTCTTCAGGGAGGCGACATAGGGAAAAAAGTAGAACTCGAAGAGGTGTCTTCTGAACCACAAGTCTAGCCCATTGAAGAAGCCAATTCTGAGCCAATAGGTCCAAGTAGTGTCGTTCCACTTGAGGGGCATAGATCTAGTAGAGTATCTCATCCTCCAAAACGATATGATTTTGTAATGGAGGAAATACAAGAAGCATTTCCTGTATGGAGATAGTGGTTAAGATGTTGATCCTACTAACTACAAAAAGGCGATGTTAGACATCGATTCTAAGAAATGGCAAAAGCCTATGCAAGCATAAATGGAATCCATGTATTCCAACCAAGTTTGGACTCTAGTGGATCTGCCTGAAGGAATAGTTCCTATAGGTTGTAAATGGATCTATAAGGGGAAGATTGGTCCTAATGGAAAGGTGTAGACCTTTAAAGCACAATTGGTGGTGAAAGGATATCGACAGAAATATGGTATTGACTATGAGGAGTCGTTTTCGCCGGTCGTTATGCTTAAATCCATCATAATGATGCTAACCATTGTCGCACACTATGATTATGAGATTTGGTAGATGGATGTCAAAACGACCTTCCTGAATGGTTATCTTGAGGAAGATATACTCATGGAACAACCACGTGGTTTTGACTCTTCCAATGCAAATCAAGTGTGCAAGCTTAAGAGATCCATTTATGGTTTTAAGCAAGGCTCTAGATCTTGGACCATTCGTTTTGATAGTGAGATGAAAGAGTTTGATTTCATTAGAAATCCAAATGAGCCTTTTATATACAAGAAAGTTAGTGGGAGTGCGCAAGCTTTCCTGATCTTGTATGTGGATGAAATACTCTTAATGGGAAACAACATTGGCATGTTGATGTTAATTAAATAATGGCTATACAATAAATTTTCCATGAAAGATCTAGAATATGTGACCTATATCTTGGGAACCCACATTATAGAGATAGAGCAAGGAGATTAATAGGCCTCGATTTCATCATAAGATGATGAAAGGGTTAGTAAGAGTTAATGGCGAGTCTAAGCACAATTTTTGAAAACTTGGATAAAATGGCTAAAACCGGTCGACCAACCTTATAGGCTGTCTACTAGCTCAAAGGTTAAATTAATCGACAGTTCCTTTTGAACAGTCGACCAGTCCGTGCTAAACGGTAGACAGTTCTTTTAGAATGGTCGATCATTTCTGTCATAAGGGTCACAATTCACACAACTATTTTGTCATTTCTATAATGGAATTGGGGAAACGCGGCTTAGGAGGATAATGAGAGGACGAAAGGAAGGACAACCTGCATCCTAGTTGTCTTCCCCTTGTCCCTTCTCTCTCTCTCTCTCTCCTCGTCGTTTGTCTCATTTATGGGACAATTAGGGTATATTGGGGTTCAATATATAAGGTTTGAAAAGGACAAAAGATGTTATGCTTGTTGCTCACCCATTACAATTGTTGCAACAAATCTCTCTTGGCCAAAGCATTTTCTTTTTCTTCAAAGTCTTTTGAACCCCTCATCTTTGCTCCCATTTCTGGCTCCTTTGACTTCTCCATTGCTAGAATAGCATTCAACCATATAAAGAGTCTATATTGGTTTCGGAGAACACCTATTAAACCCAATATTAGCATCATCCCCCACATTCAATCTGGATAACACATAGATTGAATTGTAGGACTCATCCATTACTAGGAGCATGGACTGACTAGGGCCCTTATAGTTTCAAGGGTCGGACTAGTCATCCGAAGAAGTGTTCGGGAGCTGCCTGGGAGTAACAGTTGTTGCCACATGAGGATTTCAGCCTCTACATCAGCATTTTGAAACCACTGTGAGGTATTCATTCTCACCCCTTTGGCATGGTTTCATTTATGTGCATATGACTGTTTGATATCGAGTCTTGCAAGGTGATTCTCGTTTTTATTTTCGATGCATTTTATATGAGTTTTTGAAATAGTTTTGAAAATGGTACAAACCCTTGCATTGATACACCAAATGTTGGCATTTCCCTTCACATTACACCACTTAAACTCTTAATTCTTTTTCAGGCCAAGACTGACTTAAGCATCGGAGGGTCCGCAAGTGACCTATTCTACCCCTAACCTTCTTCTTTCTCAGCAAGTCTCTTATTGCTCTGGGAATTTCTCATCACTTCCAGATCTCTCATCATCCAACTTGTTGGGTCACTCGGTTCAGAAAACTCATACCCAACTTGTTGGGTCACTCGGTTTAAAAGACTCAAACCCAAGTTGTTAGGTCACCCACATCTCACCCACATTATAAATTTATTGTTGTCGTTGAGCAACAATAATCTCAAAATACCAAAAATATTTTTCACAAATCCCTACACTCTTTTATAAATAGATAAGCCCTCATTCCAAAAAGGTATGTCTTTGATACTAATTTCAATACTACATACTAGCTTCCAGCAAAGTCGAGCATCAGAGTGTTCGCACAAGAACTACCCTATGCCCTTTGATCATTCTCTTTCTTGTATATATTAAGCAATTTGACAACAACTTTCAACAAATAAATTTATTGTTGTATTCAAGCAACAACAATTATATAATGTATTACCTTGTTATTAGTAATATTATTATAATATCAAAATATTGATACTTGTATTAAAACCTTATTATTATAAAATTAATATTATATACAATATTTATTTATGATAATGATCCAAACTTGTTACTTGTACATAGTTTTCATTTTTAAGTGTTTTCTTTAATTGGTATTAAGGGTATTTTGGTAATTTTAAACTTTTTAAGCCATATTTTGTTATATGTTTTTGGTTACTTTTGTAATTTTGGTGGATTGGTTTATTTGCAAAATGAAAAAATTACATCTGGTACCCTTAAGCTTTAAGATAATTGCAAGAACTACCATTGATAGCTGAGAAAATATAGCAAGTACTTTTGAGGTTTAATACTATGTTGTAATTTTTTTTTTTTACTATTAGTTAAATGTAATTAAATATTCATAAATGATCGAAATGTCCTTATATTTAAAAACCATTTCTCTCTCTAAAGACTGAACACCATCGTCGTCATTAATCGCCACCACCTATCCAATTGTCTCTATTCTTATCTTGCATGAGGTAAATTGATGTGGCAATATTGAGAAGATAGAAATTATCAAATTACGATTGAAGAACAACAAACTTCACCTTGTCATGTGTCCATATCTGTAACGTCCCACTCCCACTTACGGGTGTTACTCGTGAACAATCACCCGAATTGTCCACCTATCCGGCCTTTGGTGAAGGGTGGACCATGTTTCAAGACGAAATGCCCTAGGTGGGAACTAAGCTCGTCCTTCCCTTCCCTGAACCCCAGGATTCACTAGCAGAATTGGGCTTTAACCACACCGCATTTGATTAAAAGAAAACTCATGAAAATGCTCAATCGCCATTTTCTCAATAATTTTAAATTCTTTTTTTTCCATTCTAGAATTTTTTTGCCGGACTCCATAAAAATCACCATTTCAATCAATCCATTGATTGATCACCAATTTTGGAGGAAAAACTCATCATTTCAATTTTTCAAAATTTTGGCATTATTCTCCAAAATGCCCGAAATATCCCTTTATTTTGAAAATTCCTTCGGGGCCCAAAATCAATTAAGAAATGCCCTAAAAATCCCCAAAATTCCAAATTTTAAAAAAAATTGGCCGGCGGGGCCCGCTAGCACGCCCGGGGCCCCGCTGGGTGCTGGCCAAGCGGGTTGGCCACGTATGCCGCGTGCGGCAGCCCGCTCACTCGCCTGCGCGCGTCCGCGCCCGGCAGCCACCTGCTACCCTCTGCTGCTGCCTCCAGCTACCTTCTACACTTCCTTTCTTCTTTTTTTTTTTTCTTGGGCACTTAAACCTAAAATTTTCCAGAAATTAAACTAAATAAAAATACTTCATATTCATTCAATTTTTTACCTTTATTCCTTCATAATTAAGGCTTAAACAATGCTCTTGATGCTTCCATAGCATACATCAAACACCCACTATTTTTCCAACAAAAACCATATGATTTAACTTCTTAGTGTTTCACAACACACACCAAAATGAGACCTTCACTCAACCTAGGCTTCAACATACCATAAGCCCATATCTCATTTCAAATTTAAATCAAACACTACAAAAATGAAATACACCCATAACCTTAGGCTTAAAAGAAAAAGCCATTGCCAACCAAATACATTACATTACATAAATCAAATGTCACACAATAGGCTACCCTAAGCTATACAACACACTTGAATCTTCATTTCCATGCCTCCACATCCCATTCCACCTTGTATTGATTTTTCTCATGCTTCCACAACCTATATGTGAGGATAAAAACCTCATGAGCTATTAAGCTCAATAAGGGTGCAATGCCAAATAAATATGAACATAACAAGATTATATAATGCCAAATGCATGCAAGTGTGGCTAGGTTTCTTGCCCCCACAACCCTCCAAGGTTAGAGGCATCAACCCATCATTTCAACCATGTTCTCAAACTAACCTATGGCCATAAGTCTCATGAACATAAAAGAACATGCCAAATGCAACATATACATTTATGAAACATATTTACAACCCATTGCAAGGCCACCCTCCCGTGGGGCCATCCCTTACCTCTTTTCTTCTCTATGAATCTTTAAAAGTCTCCTTGCTTCATTGCCTTCAACCCTTGCTCTTTCTCAAGAACTTCTTCTTTTCTTTGAAGCTTCAAGAATCACTTAGCTTCATTTCCCACTCTTCTCCTTAAGAGCCTCTTAAACAAAAATTTAAAGAAGCTAAGCTACCAAATAAGGAAGTGGAAGAAACTTAAACAAGCCTAAGGAAAATACTTACATTCTTCTTTCCTTTCCTTCTTCTCTTCATTTATTTCTTCAATGAGAGACTTCTTCCTATCTCTTTTCTTTCTTCCTTCTTCATTTCTTTCTCCAAATGGCCAAAGGAAACCAAGACTTTCTCACTTGCCATTATATACTAGTTCCCCCACATTTCAAGAATGCATCCTAGCCATTGGATTTATTTGGTGAGAATAAATCCTCACCCTCCAAATTAACACAATCCATGGCATTAAGTCTTGCTCAAAATCTACCATTGGATCTTTTCTCACTTTACAAGACAAAATCTTAGCCATCTAAAGGAAGCACAATCCATGTGCTTTGCTAGGTTTTAATCCTAGCCTTTGATTTAATTTGGAGATTAAATCTCCACCTTCCAATCATTTCTCTTTAAAATCTCTCCACCCATTTGGCAATCCATGCCAACTTCCAAGATTTAATGGCAACCCTTGGATCACTTTCCCAATTCAAGAATTAATCTCATCCTTTGAAATATCATTTCTTTCCCATTTAAATTAATAGGACCATTTTCCACCATCACATGAGAGACCCCTTTAAAAGACATAAATGCTTTCTTTCTCATTTAAATAAATCTCATGTTTTTCAAGGCATTAATGGTGACCATTTTCATTTCTTTTGGATTTTTATTTTAATCCAACACCATTATGCCTCTCTTAAATGCTAACAAGACCAATTATCATTTCTTTTACATTTATTTAAATCTCCCATTTATACTTGAACCATAAAATGCCAAGTGTCACAACAAGACACTAACCTTGGCTTTTAAATTTAATCTCATCCATCCATGTGGCACTACCACATTAATTCACAAATTTAGGGAAAACATAATTATTTTTTCAAATAATAGAACATCCACCATTTTCCCAATATTCCATAATTAAATTCCTTTATGGAATTAAATTCTAAAATTTCCAAAATATCCTTTGTAAATTTATTAATGCCATAGATCTCCACATAAATACCAAATTGGGATTTTATTCACTACACACCTAATTCCACATAGGAATTATTTCCAATTTATCAAAATACCCTTTTTATTGGATTTCACTATCCAAATTATCGAAATACCCCTCTCATAGGGCACCCTCAATCTCAAGGATCCATCACATTCTCAATGGCATTTTTGAAAGTTTTCTTACTCCCTTTCTCATCTTCTTAACACCGGTTACACTGGGTGTTACAATATCAGCAAGTAATAGAATGACAACGTGTGACTCTTTACTTGGTTCATTTTAAAGAATAACAAGCAACAAATAACTTATGGGTCATCATATCTCATAATAATTCAAAGGCCACATTTATATTTAGCTCATATCTTCTCCGAATGATTGAGGATCAACACTATCTTTACTTAGCTCATCTCATACCCAAGAAATCCAAGATAACCAACTTATCTCTATCTCTATCTAGTATGAGAAATTTTCTCATAGCTCAAAGTCATCAAGTTTGGGAATCTCGAATATGATAACTCCAAATATCTTGATCTTCTCACTTATATAAAGGCCCCACAAGTAAATCACACAACTCATAGTGTTCATACGTATTTACAACTCATTTATTATATTGATTTGAACGTCAAAAGTTGTACTAAGGGAACCAACCTTGCCCATTTTTGTAGGTGCTCACATTAAGGAAGAAATGTGGTAATCGGTCCCTTACTCTATTTTTTGGCACCACCATGGGCCCGTGCCAACTTCTTTTTACATCTTAACACTACCAAACCTCCCAACCTTTAATTACTCAACCACCATGACCTAACCTTCTCTTAGCTAGATAGTTGGAAACAACTCCAAAAACAAGCCACCACCAAAGAACCCTTCTCCACCACCTGACCACCTAGCTCCAAGGAAAGAAATCGATTCCCAACTCCAAGAAAAGAAGGGAACCAGTTAATGGAAGAACCGCAATAGTTGTCCATTTACTAGACTTCGACAGTTGGTGTTGTGCTTGAAATGAACACAAAGCAAAGTTTGGACACCTATAAGTAGCGGAGAAGGGGACCACCCCACTCATGTGCTCTTGTTCTACCTCAATGAAGTATATATTCTTTCTAGTAGTTGATACTTGTTAAGTGTAAAGACCAGGTCTTGGGACCACCCCAAACAACCAAGGCTATTAAAGGACCAACTTTGAAACCTTGCCGAGCCACTACACCGAGGGTGTTAAGTTAACCAAAGGTGTTGAATCAAAGGTGTTGAGCCACAAAGGTATACTAAATGACATTGAGCCAATGGGTCAGCCTGTTGTCGAGTATTCCTTCTCTAGAGCCAACTAGTATGACGGCTATACTAGCTAAGCATTTCTTCGAGGCCAAGAAACATAAGGACCACCTCAAATCAACAAGGAAATTTGGGGATCACCCTAGATAAGCAAAGTTGGGGACGACCTCAAGTCAACTTGGAAATTCGAGGACCACTTTGAACCAACAACCCTCCAAAGCTAAGCTAGAGAAAACCAAAGTCGGGTAAAGGGTACATCAATGAGTTGAACAAATTGGGGACCATCTCGACGAACTAAGTAAATGGTTGAGGACCACCTTAAAAAATTGAGTGAGGGGTTAAGGACCACCTTGGATACCGAGCCAAGGGTACTAAGGATACTAGGCCAAAGGTGTTAAGGGTGCTGAGTCAAGGATGCCAAGGATTCAAGCCAATAGTGTAACGACCCATTAGCAAGTCTAAGTCCTTTAGTCATTATTATTGTGTGTGGCATTTTGTTATTAATTGGTCAATGCTTTTGAGGAATTTGTTAGATTTGAAGATTCAATGGCAATTACCAAGAGGGGGTGAATTGGTATATTTAAAAATTCTTTTGATAAAATCAGTTATAGTCTATGAAGACTATGGCTTAGTTAAACCTTAAGACTTTGAAGTTGCACAATAAGGTATCAACTGTATTAAAACACTCTTGATTTGACAATGAAGAATACAAGACTAAAAACTATGAACTATTTCTTAATGAAGAACTTTAAATCTATGGACCAAGAAGGAAATAAAGAAATGCTTAAGTGAATGAAGAGCAAGAGACACAAGCATAAAAGAACACAATGAGTTATAGTGGTTCGGCTTGACTAAGCCTAATCCACTACCTTAGCTCCTCACTAAGAATTTTTTAAACAAAATATTATAACTCTCTTATCACACTTGATAGGCCCTCCAGCACTAAGCTAGGAAGATACAAACCTCTTGCTTGAACCAGCAAGTCCTCTAGAAAAATCTAGGTATTCTAAACCTCTTACAAGCAAAGTAAGCTCACTAGCAATACAAGCTAGGATGATATAAAATGTTACAATATACAAGAGGATCTGAGAGACAATCTTCTCAGTTACAAGTTCTCTTCAAAGATTAAGACAAGGCATAAAATAGAATTGATTTCAAAATAAACCCAATGCCTTAAAAAAGGAGAACAACTTTACCAATGAAGCACAATAACAATTTCAGCACTTTGGAGCTTGTAGATTGATTTTCTTGAACCCTTCAAATCTGCAAATGACTTGTATATATAGCCTCTTGAGAGCCCATGAATGAAACAACTCGTTGTTAGTGGAAGGAGCACTTGGGAACAAAAGATGAACTAGCCGTTATGTGTCTCTGCGAATAAAATGGTCGATAGATGCAAAGCATTAGTCGACAGATAGGTAAAATTTCAAATTTTGGTCGACAGATTATTTGAATCTGTCGACAGTTCCTTGGGCGAGCATTCTGTCAGTCGACAGATGCATAGACATCGGTCAACAGATGGCTTGATTTCATAAGAAGACATCAGGGATTTGCATTATGTCGGTCGACAGATGCAAGAGCATCAGTTGACAGATCTTTACAAAGATATATGATCGGTCGAAAGATGTTTGAACATCGGTCGACAGATGAAGCCTATTCTCAGAAGACCCTTACTGCCAGTCGACAGATGCATAGGCATCGATCAACAGATTAAGGATAGAAGAAAAGATCGGTCGACAGATGAAAAGTGATCTGTCGACAGATGAAGGTCTTTTAAGAAACACTCATTCTGTCGGTCGATAGATGGAAAACCATCGGTCGACAGATGATCCAAAATTTGAAAACCAGTCGACAGATCATATTGACCAGTCGATAGATGGCTTACAGAATTTTTAAAAAAGAAGCTTCTTTTTGGAACAATATACCTAATGGCCTTTTTACAACTTCTTTTAAAGAGATTACGCTTTGATTTTGAAGATGACAAATCGCTTTTAATATACGAGATTTGCAAAAGCGAGAGATTTATTTCATCATTAAAACTGAAACTTTTACATTTGAATCATAGAACTATCATGTGATTCATCATTCTCCCCCTTTTTGATGATGACAAAACCTTTATTAGATTTTGAAAAATCTCCATTTCCAAAGCAATTTTATATACCTATCTCCCCCTTTTTGTCATACTTCAAAAAATCAAGGACAATGAGGGATCCAATATTAAGCAAAGCTCCCCCTTAAGCTAAAACATGGTTTATTTCCAAAAGAGTGGAAATTTCAATTTTTAACCAATCACTCATTAAAATAGTCATAAACAGGTTTAATCATAAAAACATTCACATAATACAAAGAAATGAACCTTTCATCATAAGGATAACACAAAACATTGTTTAACAATAGAAGATAGCAAATATCATAAGGATAAACACAAAACATTGTTTTCCAATAGCAAGTAATAAATGTGTGATACATAAGAGAAATGTTCAAATGTCTTCAGATGATGAAGAGGAGGATGAGGCAGCTGGAAGACGAGATGAGATGAGATTAAAAAGGTCGTCATGGCGACGATGAAGCTCTCGTAGCTCATGTCGAACTTCTTCTCTAAAGCTTGAAAATTCTGACTTAAGATCGACTAAGCCATGGATAAGATCATCAGCTGAAGAGGGCCCAGCTGGAGTGGCAGTCTTCCTTTTCTTGCTTGCTTTGCCTCGAACCCAAATCCCCCCTTCTTGAGCCACAAAGCCTATTCTTATGGCTGTATTGCTATTTATATGTTGTGCAGGGTTCAAATAAATCTTTCGTGCCCAATTAAGACCTCCTACTTCTTTTTCTAGAAGATCACTCAATACCATTCCATAGGGCAGTGATCGCTTACTTCATCGAAATGATTCTATCATGTGATTCACAATGAGAAGTGAAAGATTTGGCCTTCTTTTAGCCATAATGCACTGCATTAGCCATAGATCCATCCTAGTAACCTCTGAAAAATTTCCACTTCTAGGAATCAACATTTGACAGTAGATTAAATACAGTATCCTAGTAAGCAAATTCATTCTAGTGGTTTCATTTATATGGGACTCGATGGAGTCATCTTCATATACTTATTTACAGGCTTTAACGAGATCTTGTGTCCAAGCAGTATAATCTTCTCCTCCTTTAGGGATTCCAAAGTGATCTTGAATTAAGGGTAGATTTACCTCAAAATGGGTTTTGCCTATGTTGGTTCTAAACCGAATATTCGATCTTCGGCCATTAAATAGGTTGTCAGCATTTGAATAAAAGGCCTGTATAACATCCTCTAGAATATCCCTATGTGTAGTCAAAAAATTCCACCATCCAAAATCTTTGAAAGTGCTGAGGTAGGGAAACTGAATACCTATCAAAAAGTCAATTTCCAGATAGCGCCCAAGTAGTACCTCTCTAGATTCAAACTTTTGAAGATACCTTTCATTTTGACGGATGCTCTCAAAGAGTTGGGGCCGAGGAAGAGAACGCGGAGGATGACTTAAAGAGGCCTTCTCCTTTCCCTTTTCTGGATTCTTTGTGCGCGTCATGATGATGAATGAGAGAGATTGATGAACGAAAGAAGGAATCTTGAGGAAAGAACGATTTGAAGAGAGAAATTGTAACGCCCCGCTCCCACTTACGGGTGTTACTCGTGAACAATTACCCAAATTGTCCACCTACCCGGCCTTAGGTGAAGGGTGGACCATGTTTCAAGATGAAACGCCCTAGGTGGGAACTAGGCTCGTCCTTCCCTTCCCTCATCCCCAGGATTCACTAGCGAAATTGGGATTTAATCACACCGCATTGGCTAAAAAGAAAACTCATGAAAATGCCCAACCGTCATTTCTTATTTATATTTAATTCTTTTCCATCCAAGAATTTTACCAGGCTCCATAATTCACCATTTAAACCAATCCATTGATTGATTACCAATTTTGGAGGAAAAATTCATCATTTTCAATTTTCCAAAATTTTGGCACTATTCTCCAAAATGTCCGAAAAATTCCTTTATTTTGAAAATTCCTCTGGGGCCCAAATTCAATTAAGAAATGCCTCAAAATTCCCAAATTTTTTCAATTTTTTTAAAAAACATTGGCCGACGAGGCCCAGGGGCGCTGGCCACGCGCGGCCGCTCGCCCCCGTGCGCGCGGCCGCAGCCACCCGGGCGCGCGCGGGGCTGCTGCTGCCCCTACTGCAGCCAAGCTGCAACTTTATTTTTCTTTTTTTTTCTTTTTTTTTTTTATTGTTGGGCCTCCTAACCCAATTTTTCCAGAATTCAAAATAATAAAAAATCCTTCACATTCATTTTGATTTTGCCTCTAATTCTCCATAATCAAGGCTTAAACCCAACTTTCAATACTTCCATAACATTATCAAACACACACAAATTTTCCAACAAAACCATTTTACCATACATCTTAGTTGCTTCCCACAACATACCCAACAATGAGGCTTTCACCCAACCTAGGCTTCAACATGCCTTAAGCCAATGCCTCATTTCACAATAAAATCAAACATCCTAAAATATAAATTACATACATGATCTTAGGCTTGAATAAGCCATCACCAACCAAACAAGTTTACATTTCATAAATCAAACATAACAACATAGCTTCCATAGGCCATAACACGCACTTGAACCTTCTTTCCATGCTCCCACATGCCATTCCACCATTTGCTTTACTTTACCATGCTTTCACAACCTACATGTGAGGGTAAAAACCTCATGAGCTATTAAGCTCAATAAGGGTGCAATGCAAAATAAATATGAACATAACAAGATTATATGATGCTAAATACATGCAAGTGTGGCTAGGTTTCTTTGCCCTCACAACTCTCCAAGGTTAGAGGCATCAACCCACCATTTCAACCATGTTCCCAACTAACCTATGGCCATAAGTCTCATGAACATAAAAGAACATGCCAAATGCAACATATACATTTATGAAACATATTTAAAACCCATTGTAAGGCCACCCTCCCATGGGGCCATCCCTTACCTCTTCTTGAATATTAAATCTTCATTTCAAGAGAGCTTTCATCTTCATTTTCTCCCATCTAAAATGGCATTCAAACAAGAACTCACTTTCTTTGGATAAAAGAACACTAAATAAAGAAAGGAAGAATGCACTTACTTGATTTCTTCTCTTCTTCTTCACTTTTTCTTCCATGGGAGACTTTCTTATCTCCCTTTCTTTCTTTCCTTCTTCATTTCTTTCTCCAAATGGCCAAAGGAAACCAAGACTTCCCTTCTTGCCATTTTATACTAGTTCCCTCATATTTCAAGAATGCATCCTAGCCATTAGATTTATTTGGTGAGAATAAATCCTCACCCTCCAAACTAACACAATCCATGGCATTAAGTCTTGCTTAAGATCCACCATTGGATCCTTTCTCACTTTACAAGACAATATCTTAGCCATCCAAAGGAAGCACAATCCATGTGCTTTGCTAGGTTTTAATCCTAGCTTTTGATTTAATTTGGAGATTAAATCTCCACCTTCCAATCATTTCTCTTTAAAATCTCTCCTCCCATTTGGCAATCCATGCCAACTTCCAAGATTTAATGGCAACCCTTGGATCATTTTCCCATTTCAAGAATTAATCTCATCCTTTGAAATATCCTTTCTTTCCCATTTAAATTAATGGGACTATTTTCATAACCATCACACTTGAATGACATAAATAAATTTCTTTCCCATTTAATTTAATGGGACAATTTTCCACCATCACATGAGAGACCACTTTGAAAGACATAAATGCTTTCTTTCTCATTTAAATAAATCTCATAATTTCCAAAGCATTAATGGGAGACCATTTTCCCATTTTCCTTTTTGATTTATTTAACTCTCATATTTTCCAAGGCATTAATGGTGACCATTTACCATTTTCTTTTGGATTTTCTTTAATCCATATAATCATGCCTCTCATTAAATGCTTGAAAGACCCTTTTAGCATTTCTTTTTACATTTAATTTAATTTCTCATTTAACTTGGACCACAAAATGCCATGTGTCACTCCAAGACACAACCTTGGCTTCCAAGTTCTAATCTCCTCCATCCATGTGGCATCACCACATTTATTCTCTAATATAGGGAAAAATTAATTACTTTACCACATAATTGAATATCTACCATTTTCCTAATATTCCATAATTAAATTCTTTTATGGAATTAAATTCCAAAATTCTCAAATACCCCTTGTGATTTTATTAATCCCATATATCTCCACATAAACACCAAATTAGGATTTTATTCACTTACATACCTAATTCCACATAGGAATTATTTCCAATTTACCAAAATACCCTTTATATTATATTTCACTATCCAAATTACCAAAATACCCCTCTCATAGGGCACCCTCAATCTCAAGGATCCAACACCTTCTCAAGGGCATTTTTGGAATTTTCTCACTTTCTTTCTCATTCTTTTAACACCTGTAACACCGGGTGTTACAGAAATCGAGAGAGGGAGAGTTGGTTTTGAGAGTAATTAGGGCTTAGAGAGAAAATGGGTGGTCGCCCGTTCTTTTTAAAGACCGCTTGAAACGGTCGACAGATCGTTTAATCGGTCGACAGATATGCAAAAATGATGAGAATGGTCGACAGATAGACGGAAGTCAGTCGACAGATTCTTTATGTATCACAGTTTACTTTAGCTGATTGATAGAACGGTCAACAGATAAGAATAAATCGGTAGACAGTTTGCACAATTTTGTAAAATCGATCGACAGTTAAATATCATCTATCAACAGATTTGTACTCTTGGCCATTATAAAGATCAACAAATAGAGCTTTAAGTATACATACAAGAAATTCAGTTAATAGTCAGATTTATGAATAATCATTCCTAATTTGCTTCTAAAATACTCAAACTTTCCCTTGTCAAGAGGTTTGGTAAATATATCGGCAATTTGATGATTTGTATCTATAAAATCAAGTACTATGTCACCTTTCTGCACATGATCTCTGATGAAGTGATGTTTAACCTCAATGTGTTTAGTTCGAGCATGGAAAACAGGATTTTTGGTTAAGGCTATTGCACTTGTGTTGTCACATTTTATGGGAATATTATGAAACTTTATACCATAATCTTCTAATTGATGTTTCATCCATAAGATTTGAGCACAACAGCTTCCAGCTGCTACATATTCAGCTTCAGTGGAAGAGAGTGCTACGGTATTTTGCTTTCTACTTGACCACGATACTAGAGAATAGCCTAGAAAATGGCATGAACCACTAGTGCTTTTTCTATCAATTTTGCACCCATCATAGTCGGCATCGGTATAAGTTTCAAGATAGTATTCATTTGATTTAGGGTAGAATACTTCTAGATTAAATGACCCTTTTAAGTATCTAAAAATTCTTTTTACTGCTTTCAAATGAGACTCTTTAGGATCGGATTGAAATCTAGCACATAGGCAAACACTAAACATAATATCTGGTCTACTTGCAGTTAAATATAGTAGAGATCCAATCATAGTTCTAAATAGCTTAATGTCTACTTTTTGTCCTATTTCATCTTTGTCTAAGTATGTTGAATTGCTCATGGGAGTAGCTATGGGTTTGTTATCTTGAACATTGAATTTCTTAAGAAGATCCTTAATGTATTTTTGTTGATATATATAGATCCCTTCATCTTCTTGTTTAATTTGTAATCCAAGGAAATATTTCATTTCTCCCATCATACTCATTTCAAACTCCCCTTGCATTAGATTTGCAAAATTATCACATAACGATTTATTAGTTGACCCAAAAATAATGTCATCAACATATATTTGAACTAATAAAATATCTTTGCCTTGTAATTTTATGAATAAGGTTGTATCTATTTTCCCTCTTTTAAATCCTTTTTCAATAAGGAATTTGTTAAGCCTTTCATACCAAGCTCTAGGGGCTTGTTTTAAACCATATAACGCTTTAGATAGTCTGAATACATGATCTTCAAATTTTGGGTCTTCAAAACCTGGGGGTTGTTCTACACACACTTCCTCATTTATATATCCATTTAGAAAGGCGCTTTTAACATCCATTTGATATAGTTTAAAATTTTTGTAGCATGCAAATGACAATAGCATTCTTATGGCTTCAAGTCTAGCTACGGGGGCATAGGTTTCATCATAATCTATTCCTTCTTCTTGACTATATCCTTGAGCTACTAGCCTTGCTTTATTTCTTGTAACAATTCTGTTTTCGTCCATTTTGTTTCTAAATACCCATTTTGTTCCTATGATTGGATGATTTTTAGGTCGAGGTACTAAATTCCACAATTCTTTTCTTTCAAATTGATTTAATTCTTCTTGCATAGCAATAATCTAATTTTCATCTTTTAAGACATCCTGAATGTTCTTAGGTTCTATTTGAGATATAAAGGCAGCATATTGACATTCATTTCTAATAGATGCTCTAGTCCTAATTCCTTTAGAAGGATCTCCTAAAATATCATTATTCTCTACATATTTTCTTTCTCTTGGGAATAATGGTTCTTTTTCTTCTTGAGACAAAATCTCTTCATTTTGACCTTGGCTATTTGAAGATTGATCTAGTGAGAGTTTTCTAAGATTTTGTCTTATTTCGTTTTCATCTTCTTCTTGAAATTTTTGGACAAAAGAGTTTGTATCATCAACTTTTACTTGAATAGACTCTTCTATTGTTAAGGTCTTTTTGTTGAATACTTTATATGCCTTGCTTAGAATTGAGTATATGCCCTCATCACATTTTGAATCGAATTTTCCTAAGGTATCTTTATTATTTAGAATGAAACATTTGCTCCAAAAAATATGGAAGTACGAGATATTAGGTTTTCTTCCTTTATATAGTTCGTATGGAGTTTTCTTTAAGATAGGTCTTATGGAAACTCTATTTAGAATATAACAAGCTGTATTTACAGCTTCTGCCCAAAGATTTTTAGGAAGATTTTTGTCACATAACATAGTTCTAGCCATTTCTTGTAGAGACCTATTTTTCCTTTCAACTACTCCATTTTGTTGAGGGGTTCTAGCACAAGAAAAATTATGTTCAATACCATTATTTTCACAAAAATATTTGAAGTATTCATTTTCAAATTCTCCTCCATGATCACTCCTAATCTTTGAAATACATATTCCTTTGTCTTTTTGAACTCTTTTGCAAAAGGTTTCAAATTGTTTGAATGTTTCATTTTTGGATGCAAGGAATATTACCCAAGTAAATCTAGAGTAGTCATCTACAATTACAAGAGTATAGTGTTTACCTCCTAGGCTTTGAGTTCTCATAGGTCCAAAAAGATCTAAGTGAAGCAACATTAAGGGTCTAGATGTAGAAACTTCATTAGAAGGTTTGAAAAATATACTTATTTGCTTGCCTTTCATACATGCATCACAAATGTGATCTCTTTCATATTTCAACTTAGGTAGCCCTTTAACGAGATCATGCTTAGATAATTTGTTTACAAGATTCATGCTAGCATGACCTAGTCTACTATGCCATAACCAAGTATTCTGAGATATGGAGGTTACTAGACATCTTTCTATACTAGATAAGGATAGGTTTAGGAAAATTATGTATACGTTATCAATTCTATTTCCTACAATCTTTAGTTCATTTGTTTTTAGACAAGATACTCCACATGCATAGGAGTTAAAACATACTTTATTTCCATTGTCACATAATTGACTTATACTAATTAAATTGTGTTTAAGACCATCTACCAAAGCAACATTTTCAAGCATAAATTTTGGAAAACAAATAGAGCCCATACCACGGATTTTACCTTTTGAGTTGTCACCATAAACAACGTTACCTCCTTGTGTGTAGGTGATGTTGTTGAAGAGTCGTTCATCTCCGGTCATGTGTTTTGAACAACCACTATCAAGAAACCACTTGCTCCTCACAACATTTGTAGCAAGAGCAACCTGTCACACAAGCAATCAAGTTGCTTCCTTTGGTACCCAACCCTTTTTGGGTCCATTTACGTTAGCACATAACTCTATTTTTGATACCCAAACTTGCTTATATCTATGTGGATTGTTTCTTATGAGACATTTGTTGATAGAGTGATTATGTCTCCCACAATAATAACATGTGATCCTATTCTTTGAAAAGTATGATTTATGAAAATGATCTTTTGGTTTTTGACACGAAGCTTTTACAAAAATAGTTTTGTTTTGATTATTTAGACATGGATCAAAACACAGTCCCTGTTTATCTCCATAGCTTCTTTGAGCTCCTAGGATCATTTCAAGTTTCTTTTTCCCTTCAACAAGTTTTTTTAAAGATTCTTTTAAGTCAAGATTTTGTTTGATAAGAATTTCAGTTTTACTTACTAGGTCATTTTTCTCATTCACCCAAGAGTCTTTTTCTTCTTGCAATATTCTTACTTCACAATCTAATGATTTAGATTTCTTCCTTAGAACATTGTATTTGAAACTAACTTCTTCAAACTCATTCATGATTTCATTTAATGCATCTTGTAGTTCTTCAAGAGTAAAGTTTGATGGTTTAGAAAGACTTACTTCTTCAATATTGGCCATAAGACAGAGGTTGGCAACTTCTTCATTTTGATCTTCATCTTTCGAAGAGAAATCATTCTCACTCCATGTGGCTAAGGCTTTCTTCTTTCCCTTCCACTCCTTTTTCTTCAAGGAAGGACATTCGGATCTTACATGACCTGCTTTCTTACATTCATAACATTTAATTTCTTTAGTACCTTCTTCCTTTTGTTCATTATCTTTCTTAAAGCGCCCTTTTTGATTGAATTTTCGATTTCTCATGAATCTATTGAACCTCCTAGTAAACATTGGAAAGTGTTCATCCTCACTATCTTGCGAATCTTAGTTGTTGGTTTCTACCTTAAAGGCTATATTCTTATTTTTCTTTGATTCATCTAAATCATTTCTTTTCATCAAAATCTCATGAGTCATTAGTGATCCTAACAAGGTATCAAAAGTTAGAGTGTCCAGATCTTTAGCTTCCGTTATGGCAATGACTTTTGGATCCCAATTTCTAGGAAGACTCCTCAAGACTTTTCTAACTTTTTCTGCATTTGGATATGTTTTTCCTAGAGATTCTAAACTTGAGACTATGTCATTAAATCTAGTAAACATCTCTTTTATAGACTCATCATCCTTCATAGAAAATAATTCATAATCATGAACGAGCAAACTAATTTTTGTTTCTTTTACCTATTTTGTACCTTCATGTGTTACCTCTAGTTTGTCCCATATTTCTTTGGCGGTCTTGCAAGTAGAGATACGGTTGAATTCTTCGGCACTTAGAGCATATATCAGGGCATTTATTGCTTTTGCATTGATTTCCATATTTCTCCTTTCCTCTGCCGTCCAAGTCTCCATTTTCTCCATGTCGGCTAATGTGATTTGCTTCTTGATGGCTTGCATAAGAGAGGAATCCTGCATAAGATAGATTTGCATTCTTGCTTTCCAATAGTTATAGTTAGTACCATCAAATATAGGAGGATGAGTGGTACTTTGACCCTTGGAATTGGATGAACTAGCCAAATGAGCCATAGATTGATCTTGACCCTAGGTTGTTAGACCTGTTAAACTAAATGGGCACTTGGCTCTGATACCAATTGTTAGATTTGAAGATTCAATGGCAAATACCAAGAGGGGGGTGAATTGGTATATTTAAAAATTCTTTTGATAAAATCAGTTATAGTCTATGAAGACTATGGCTTAGTTAAACCTTAAGACTTTGAAGTTGCACAATAAGGTATCAACTGTATTAAAACACTCTTGATTTGACAATGAAGAATACAAGACTAAAAACTATGAACTATTTCTTAATGAAGAACTTTAAATCTATGGATCAAGAAGGAAATAAAGAAATGCTTAAGTGAATGAAGAGCAAGAGACACAAGCATAAAAGAACACAATGAGTTATAGTGGTTCGGCTTGACTAAGCCTAATCCACTACCTTAGCTCCCCACTAAGGATTTTTAAAGCAAAATATTATAACTCTCATATCACACTTGATAGGCCCTCTGGCACTAAGCTAAGAAGATACAAACCTCTTGCTTGAACCAGCAAGTCCTCTAGAAAAATCTAGGTATTCTAAACCTCTTACAAGCAAAGTAAGCCCACTAGCAATACAAGCTAGGATGATATAAAATGTTACAATATACAAGAGGATCTGAGAGACAATCTTCTCAGTTACAAGTTTTCTTCAAAGATTAAGACAAGGCATAAAATAGAATTGATTTCAAAATAAACCCAATGCCTTAAAAAAGGAGAACAACTTTACCAATGAAGCACAATAACAATTTTAGCACTTTGGAGCTTGTAGATTGATTTTCTTGAACCTTTCAAATCTGCAAATGACTTGTATATATAGCCTCTTGAGAGCCCATGAATGAAACAACCCGTTGTTAGTGGAAGGAGCACTTGGGAACAAAAGCTGAACTAGCCGTAATGTGTCTCTGAGAATAAAACGGTCGACAGATGCAAAGCATCGGTCGACAGATAGGTAAAATTTCAAATTCCGGTCGACAGATTATTTGAATATGTCGACAGTTTCTTGCGCGAGCATTCTGTCGGTCGACTAAATGCATAGATATCGATCGACAGATGGCTTGATTTCATAAGAAGACATCAGGGATTTGCATTCTGTCGGTCGACAAATGCAAGAGCATCGGTCGACAGATCTTTACAAAGATATATGATCGGTCGACAGATGTTTAAACATCGGTCGACAGATGAAGCCTATTTTCAGAAGACCCTTGCTGCCAGTCGACAGATGCATAGGCATCGGTCGACAAATTAAGGATAGAAGAAAAGATCGGTCGACAGATGAAAAGTGATCTGTCGACAGATGAAGGTCTTTTAAGAAACACTCATTCTGTCGGTCAACAGATGGAAAACTATCGGTCGACAGATGATCCAAAATTTGAAAACCGGTCGACAGATCATATTGACCAGTCGACAGATGGCTTACAGAATTTTTAAAAAAGAAGCTTCTTTTTAGAACAATATACCTAATGGCCTTTTTACAACTTCTTTTAAAGAGACTACGTTTTGATTTTGGAGATGACAAATCGCTTCTAATATACGAGATTTTGCAAAAACGAGAGATTTATTTCATCATTAAAACCGAAACTTTTACATTTGAATCATAGAACTACCATGTGATTCATCATAATTATGTGTGATGTTTGAAATGTCAAAAAAATAATAAATAAATAAATATAAATGAAGTTATAATGATATGGAAAAGTGAAAGCAAGATGGGATTATGATTTATGTTGAAAAATGAAAATTGAATTAAGATTTGAAGGAAAAGGGGTTACCGTGTATGTAGATATATATGTTATATTATATCAATAAAAAAGGGTTATTTCATGATATATATATATATATATATGCAAAGGTATAAATAAAAAAGGAGAAGTAGGCTAGGAGTCTTGATGTGAAAATGAGTCCTTGTCTTCTATTGTCCTTCTCCTTTCTTGCCCTAGTTTCCAAATGATATAAAAAGGGTGAGGGTGAGGGTATAAGCCATAGGGTATTGGCGTTTTTCTTCGTTCTCTCTTTCTCTATGGTTTTCAAAGCCCTTGGAGGTGGTGTAAGTTCTAATGTTTCTGCTTCTTTTTTTAGCAACTCGATTTTGCTATCTTTTTCCTTCATCGGCTCTGTTCTTGGTTTGGTTCAGGGTATTTATATCCATCAAAGGCAAGTTCTATATCTCTTTTTTGTTTTAATTGCAAGTTCCTAATCTTTTTCTTCATTATGGATGCAAGTTCTTACTTCTTTTTTTCCTTTCATATGCAAGTTCTTATTTCTCTTTTTCCTTTCATATGTAAGTTCTTACTTCTCTTTTTCCTTTCATGTCCAGGTTCTTATATCTTTTTCCTTTGATGCAAGTCCCTAAACTCCTTTTCCATATCAGAAATTCATTCCTTTCATTCCAGAATGTTTTGTATTTGGAAACTCTTATTTTCAAACAGATTGACCATGTTGTACTCTTTGGGAAAAAACTTCTTGTGGTTATATTTGATTTGAAATTTGCTTTTTGTTTCGAAAAACTAGACATCATAAGCTTTCTTTTGGACATATTACTTCAATTATATAATTGAGTACCTGTTGAGCCCGTAACAGCCTATAAATCATTGCCTAAATCTTGAATTTTACTATTTCTGGGTAAACTGACCTTGCTTCGATTTTTGTGGTATAACTTTTTGTGGTTGTATTTGATTTGCAATCCACTTGTCGTTTTAGAAACTGGAGATCCTGAGCTTCAATTTAGCCAATTATTCGTAGTATTTTGGCCAAGTTATGAGCCCAAAATAGGTCCTTGAATTCATCGCTTGTAATCTGGAATTTCTAAAATTTAGCTTATTCAATCATTTTTGTGTTTGTTGCACTTCCTATGTTTTATATTATGGTTCTTGTTCACACTATCATATTTAATCTTGTTGTTCTTCCTTAATCCTTGATGAAACTCGTTAAAGGCTTCAATAGGGTTTTGGTTCACCCTATATTTCCTAAGAAATGGTGTTTTCTTGATTAGTTCCATGCAAGACTTTGGTTATCTTGTATGTATGTTGTACCGTGTGCGCATTGTCTGTGTTACAAGTTTATGTTGGTGTTAAAGTGATCATTCATTATTTGTATGTTATGGTTAATCATTATTGGGGGTAAAAGTACATTCATGAGCAAGATGATGAGTTTATTTCACAACCATGCATGAGCATGTGTGTGGGAATATTTTTAAGAGTATGATCGTTGATTTTGTGTGATTCAAAATTACTTAAATGATTTCTCATTTTTATGTTGATTTATCAAACCTGATTGCTTGCTGATTATATGAAATTGTTGAGCTACGTTTATTATTCATTTTATTTTTGAATCTAAATGTTGTTTAATATATATATATGCATGTTATTGTTATGGGCTATTGGTTTTATGTGGGCTGCCGAGTTTATTATGGGCTAAGCCCATATCCGTTTTTGTGTTGCATTTCACTGTTGGCCCAACCCATTTGTTGGTCCACTTGGCGTTGCTATATATAGGCAATCTGATGCCCTAATGTCCAGAATGTTCTAATTTTTCTCTCGTGCTCTCTTTCTAAAACCATAAGTCGGTGATTTCTTAGAGCAAGACACATCCTGTGAATCCTTTTTTCTGATTTATAGTTTCGATCGGTTGGTTGGTTGTTTCCATGGTAAGATCGTCTGGTAAGGATTGTATTGCTTTAATCTCTATATTGTTTTAAACGCCTCAAGCATGAGAGATTGGTTGGCTGAAATAACAGATTTCAAACCTTGATCGCGAGATCGATTTAGAACAGATATTCATTTGTTCTTATTCTTGTTTTGGATTTTGTTTTAGTTGTATTTGCAATACTGTTTTACTTCCTTTCTTGAGATCTTGTAATTGGTTGTAAACTTGAGAAATCTACTGGATTGACTAGAGGCGGAGCCTCTGCCGTGAGTAGGATCTATTGATCCAAACACATATCTTGTTGTGTCGCTATTTGTATGTGTGAGTTGTGGTTATATTTTCGTTTCTGTTTATTGCGCTTGATCTTTGTTTGGCCGAGATAATAGGTTGGTTAAAACCTACAGTCGTGTATGCATACAATCATGAATATGCTTTGAAATGCTTATGTGTGCATTATAATTATTTTACATGGTAGACTATGTCCGGGGGTACCTTGAAGCTCGGTAGGCATTTTCCTGACACAAGGGAGCTTCAACTTAGATGTTACGATTTTTTTGCCATAAGCTCGGCAGACAAAAATCTGACGTGAGGATTGTGTTTAATGGTTATCCTACCCCAAGCTCGATAGGCGAATGCCTGACATAAGAATTGTGTTTAATGGCTATCATACCCCAAGCTCGGTAGACGAAAGTCTGATGCAAGGGAGCTTCGGCTCATTATCCTCGCCTAATGAAAATCAGTGCATGGAAGGACTTCAATCCACAGGTTGATGGCTACACTTTTATATGGTGTGGTTATGTTAGCATATATGCATGTTTACACTTTCATATGATGTAGTTATGTGAGCATATATGCATGTTTACACTTTTATATGATGTGGTGAAGCATAGTGTGGGTGCATTTAATATAATAAGTAATTCCACTCTGTTTTGATTCCTATTGCTTCAAATTATACTTGTTGAGCCTTGTGGCTCATACTTACTTTTACATCTTTCCAGGTAAGGGTAAAGTTATAGATGAGGGTGAGGCTAGTGGAATTTGATCCTTGATTGTGTAGATTTGTGTACAGAGATTTCTTGACAAAAAGATCTTTGTGAGTATTTTTAATATAAGGAAAAGACTATTTCATTTTGTTATGATTAAACTCAATTGTGTTTTTGGGATTTGTGGGCAGTTAAGCCCTAATGAATTTAATATATTAGGTTTGATGTAAGCACTTATTTTAACTTTTGCTGCTAATTTAGAAAAGTTTGGCAATGTTTTCATTTAAGTTTATATTTGTATCAATCATTTTGGCACTTCCTCTCGGATTCCTAGTGGTGGGATCTTTGGGAGTGGGGTTGTCACAAAAAGTGTCGAGCCAAGGATGCTAAAGGTGTTAAGGATACTAAGAAAACCAAGTAGTAATAGCTTAAAATTAGATCGTGCAATGATGAAAAATTGCTCAACCGATGGAAAAACAGGAACCAAGTAGCAATAGCTTGATACCCAACCAAGTCACAATGGTGAAGTGCTTAACTAATGGTCAAGGGGGAACCAAATAGCAATAACTTAGAATCGAACCAAACCACAATGGCGAATTTCTCAAAGATGGATCCAAGAAACAGTGGCTTGGTAGTGGACTTTATCGAGCATGGACAAGAACTAGGTACTGAATGAGCCTAAAAAAAAAATCTATTGGCAAGGCTTGACAATTTGTTGAGCCAAGGAGAAAGAAGAAAAAAAAATGTGAGTAGCCAATAAAAAAAGCAAGCAGTAAAGGTTGGCTCTGCAATTTGTTGAGCCATACGAGCCCAAGTTACGTGAGAAGTAGAGTTGTGCGCATTTGTGTTGTGCACGGTTAGTAGTGCGCAACCCAACAACACACAATTGAACCGAGATAGGCTAAACTAGTGAAACCAAGCTAGAAAAAGCAAGCTGAGAAAGACAAACCAACAAAACCATGCTAGAGAAGATTGAACTGGAAAAATTAAGCTAGAGAATCCTAATATGGCTAAATTGAACTAGAGGAAGATCGATCCATTGAAAACCCAACAAGGAGACAAGAAAACCATAATATTGAGTGATAATCTCAAAATAATCTTCGTTAATCCCTGAATTGAACAAATTGCTTATCTCAAGAAGTATGGGCAAGTGATGTAGGAATATTTAGAAGATGGAAATTACCAAACTACCCTTAAAGAATAACAAACCTCACATTGCCATGTGACCATGTCAGTAAGTAATAAAAAGACAACATATGACCCTATCAGCAAGTAATAGAAAGACAACATGTGACCCTTCACCTAAGTCAGTTTTGAAAGATAACTACCAATAGATAACTCTTGGTTCATCATCTCTCTGAATAATTTGGAGGCCACATCTCTATCTAGCTCATCTCTTCTCCGAATGATTAAAAAACAACATTATCTCTACCTGGCTCGTTTTATATACCTAAAAAATCTAAATAACCATCTTATGTTTATCTTTACCTAGTACAAGGAATTTTCTTATAACTTAAAGTCGTTAAGTCTGTGAATCTTAGAAATGATAATTCCAAGTATCTCAGTCCCTTCACTTATATAAAAACATCAAACCCCCAAAAGTAAACCATGCAACTCAATAGTGTTCAAATGTATTTACTACTTATTTATTATACTACACTAAGCATTAGAGGTTATACCAGAAGAACTAGTCCTGCATATTCTTGTAGGTGCTCACATCAAGACAAAATTATGGTGATTGGTACCTCATTCCATTATCATAACTTTTTTTTTTTTTCCTTCTTGCTCTTGTTCTTGTTCTTGAAATCTAGCCCTCTACATTTGGGTTTAAATGGAATGTGATTTTCAAAAATGTTCTTTGCAAATCAAATGGTTTAATTTATAGAAGATGAATTTCATGGTGCCACAATAAGGTACATCTCTCTCTTTCACACACACACACACACACACATGAACCCAAATTTAGGTTTGAGATGCATTTGGGCTATAAACCTAATTGAACCTATCTAGGTTTCTAGTTTTGGATTCATTTGGGGAGGTTATTACTATTTTTCAAAGTGTGGGGTGTTTCTTGCTATTTCTAAAATGTGAAGGATGATTCTTACAATTACGTCAAATCTCAAGAGGTGGTTATTGCAATTTTTCATTTTTACAAAATAGTAGTTGGTTTCTCTTTGAAGGAAGGTTGAAGAGATAGAAGTTATATCATCTTAAAAGCTTGAGGGTGAGAATAAGTAGAGTTTCTCAGCTACTTTATAACACTTTCAGCATTTTGAAGACAAAAGTTTTCTGCGAAGAGTTTTAGATGTGAACTAGTCAGGGTTTCAAATACTACTTAAAAAAGGCGTGGGGTTTGAGGATTTGTCCCATGGTGCCTACCAAGCCCTCCACCGTTGCAAAAGGCGTGAGAGGTTAACAGGAAGTTGCTGCTGCTGCTGCTGCTGCTTTTGGTTTTTTCAGATTTAAATTGTTGTTGTTTCAATGTTATTTGATGTCCTTCGTTTCAACCCTGAATCCTTCTTGTATTTTTGCTGTTTTTTGATTAACATATTGTTAATATTATACTTTTAATGACACTAATTTATAATCTCTAGTATTTTAAGACTTAACAATTACCAATTATAAAATTGATAAAATAACTAATATCATAATTAAAGGTATTGATTACAAATTGAAATTACTTTTTTACAATATAGATTGTGCTGAGAACAAGGGTAACTATATACTTTTTATAATTTTCATTAGTGCTGATTTTGATTGGTTTAGAATCTCATGCTTTTAGTGTTAAAAGAAAACAAAGCACTTTCAAACTTTTTGTTTTATAGGAAGACACTTGTGGGGGTAATATATACTCTCTATTATTGATATGTCTTGTATTGTACTGCATGTCATATCATCATATCAATACATATATATGGATAAAACATCAATGCAAATTGTTTTATAGGAAGACCAATAAACTTAGAAACATTATTCCTAAGATTGATTGAAACCACAACAAAACAATAGGCAAGAAAATTCATCATCTGAGACATTAATAAATAATAATAATTTCTCATCATGATGATGCATGTATCCATGCTGTTATTGTACACATACAATACAGGGTCCGTCTCCCTGTACCTCATGTTATGCTGCTGCCATATATATATATATATATATACATTACAGACAGATTGATGGATGGATAGCAAAATTCAAACAGATGGAGCAGTTCTGAGCACCCTCTCTAGTTTCTGGGCCTTGGCATAATCCTTTTCTGTGAGAGGACCCGCAGGGAAAGGCGTGATTTCCACAACCAAGTGTGGAGTCGGGAGCTCGTCAAACAAAGCTCTCACGTTGTTACAACACACGCTCTCTCCGTGAGCGCTCTCCCTCCTAATCCGGCAACCCTATTTATTCATTCATATTTATACACACACACACACATCATCTCAAGTAACAGAGCCATACGTATAAAACAATAGAATTGCATGTTTAAAATTAGTTGCTTAATGAATTAAAAGAGGGAAGACCAAATTTCTAAAATTTTCACTCGTCTTACCTTGTGGGATGTTGCATCTCTGAATTGATCGTCGTCTGATAACAAAGATGCAATGGATTTAAGGAGGCGTTGCCCTTCAGATTTCGAAGGTACTCTATAGTTTCGCCTCAATGTACCCTTTGTTGTGGGATGCCATTTGCTTACTAATTTCCGTTTGTCAGCTGCTTCCTTCTCTGCTTGAACAACAAAACATTTCACTTGTTCAAATATCAACCAAAAAAACCAGAAACAAAGTCAAAAAAGTTTATCAACATCAGCACAAAGCCTTGATTAATGACCTGCAACATGGTGGAATGGAATGTAGAAGAACTGAAGAAAATATACAATTTGGAAGTCAATTCAACCCTGTTAATTAATTTTATGAACGACAGTCTTAACATAATATCCAACTTTAAACAAAATATACAAGGATAAGAATAAATTAAGATATAGCCTGTGAACATATAACATTTCAATGTTTGGGAGATACTTGCTCAAACATTGTTTATTTTATTCCTTCCACGATGACATTAAGAACAAAATTCAATGGAGGATAATGAATGCTAAAAACTTCAAGTCAAAAGTTAATACTTCATTAGCTGAGAAATAGAGTTCACAAAAAACCTAATTGAAAGTAGTAGTAGGGCGAAAATGAATAAATAAAGGAGAAAAAGAAATTTTGATAACATTTATATGGAAAAGGTACTATTTGTAAAAACAAAGAATAAAAATATATAATGCTCAATTTATCTTCTATTTTGTCTCTCTCTATTTATATATTTTCTAACTTTCTAATATTATATCTTAAGATATAAGTAAACCCTTAGACATGATGAGAGGATATAATAGTTTTACAGAAGATATGACCACAGCGATTATTAGAGAATTAGAATTCATGTAGTTAGCCATGAATTCTAGTGATATTAAGACTTGTGATGATGATGAACTCTAGTGGTATTAAAACTTGAGTGTCCAAATAGTATTTTTATATTAAGTAAACATGAGTGCCCAAAGTGTATAAAAAAGTTCTATAAGATGGCAAACCTTGTGCAAGTGCAAGGTTCAAAACCATAGAAAGCTATCGATCTATACTAAACCTTAACAGAAGAAATAAAAGAGGATAAAAAATGAAAAAAAAATGTTATATTAAAAATTCAAAGAATTTTTAACCCTTCAACTGCTCTACTATTCCTTTCACGCCATGTACACCACATTACACAAATGGAGGGGCAATGTTCTGCACCAATCTTAAACTCCTCCAGCAGCTCCTTGCCCAAGGATGCAAAAAAACCTGTAATGGTGGCAAGCATCATCCAGTAAGCATAAAAAAGAGAACAGGCTCAATAGGCACTGCACCATGAGACGGTGAAGGAGAGGCAGTCAATTGATTCGCCACCTTTCTTACACTAGTTGCACCACTTGGGTGCAATGTCTTCTCTTCCTCAAGTCATCAATGGAAAGAGGGGAAGAACTTCGAGCAGTCATCCAAATGAGGAAAGCCACCCTCCATGAGCCACTCTCACTTTCCAAATTTCTTTTCTAGCTAGGGAAGTTCAACCCCTCATCATCACTTAGTGCCCCATAGGACCAATAGTAAAGGTTCCTCTGCCCAACTATTCTCCTCCTGCCTGGGTAAAGAATGCTCATAAAAAACCAAAGCACAGGAATCTTTCATAAAAAAACCTATAAAGCACATGACATTTCTCTAGGGCTGCTGTACCAGTCTCACTGGCATGCCAGACGTTCTGACACACCTTTGATACATGCTGAACATGCCCATGTGGCGTGCTGGACACTTTCTAAAATTTTTGTTATAAGGATTTGGGAAGGGGCACATATAGGACAAGCATGTCCCCTATGCGAGCATTTCAAAGATTAAAAAGTAAAGTGTGTTCTTTTTGACTCTACAGTTTTTCAACTTGGCAACTGCAAGGTTCCTTTTTTTTGTTTTTCCATGTTTTGATTGCATGATTATTCAGTTTTCATACCTTTTACGCTTTTATTTTCTAGCTCTTTAAACAGATTGTGAGGGACAAATTACTGGATTGTGAGTTACTTGCTAATTAGATTAGAGTTTATCATTTGGAATCTTGGCTATGAATTTTTAATGCATATTTATGAGTTTCGAATATAGTTTTGATATTTTATTATGCTGTTAAAAATATATAAAATTATTTTATTAATTAGGGCTAATAGCAGTAAAAAGCTGAACCTTATTGCACTTTTGCAATTTAATCCAAAGGTTTCAATTTTGGCAATTAATTCCCGATTTGGTTGATTGGTTGCAATTTTTTCCACAACCCGAATCCGATTCGAGAGGCATGTGCGCTCGTTGACGTGGCACGCCACTTGGCGTTTTAAAACATTTTGAGTGGGCCCCACGTTGACACACGTGGAAAAAAATAAAATGATATGTTAAATATATATATATATATATATATACAGAGAGAGAAGGCGTGGGCAGGGGATGGAGCGACAGCGATGAAGGAGGAACCTAGCTTCCAGAATCAGACTCCAAATTGACTGGATATCTCACCTCAAGTTTGAAGCCCAGCTTCCAGCTTTCGAATATCTCCAGATTGACAAAGGAGGAACCCAGTTTCCAGCTTCCAGTCATTCCTTAAATTGACAGGATATCTCACCTCAAGTTTGGAGCGAAGATGGAAAGAAGATGCAGAATCGGACAGGGGAAGAGGCAGTGAACCCAGCTTCAAGCCTCCACATTGGCCGCCGCCTCCAGCCCAATGCCGTTGCCATCGCCTCCTTCGTCACCATCGTCATCACTCCATCCCCTGTCTGCGCTTTCTCTCTCTCTCTCTATATATATATTTAACATATACATATATATATATTTAATATATCATTTTTTTTCCCACGTGTCAACTTGGGGCCCACTCAAAATGTTTTAAAATGCCAAGTGGCGTGCCACGTCATTAGGCGCACATGCCTCTCGAATCGAATTCGAGTCGTGGATAAAATTACAACCAATCAACCAAATCGGGAGTTAATTGTCAAAATTGGAACGTTTGGATTAAATTGCATGAACACGATAAGGTTTAGCTTTTTACTGCTATTAGCCCTATTAATTAATGTATCCCAACTTTGTCATATCCTACTTTTTTGGAAAATGTCATGTCCAGTGTCTGTGTCTGCACTTGTGCGCCATAGTAGAAAACATCTCTATCCCTAGCAAATACAAATGCATATCGAGAAGGGTTTATGATGTGGGGATTGAACACACAAAATGAAAACTGAACAAATACAAATGCATATCAAGAAGGGTTTATGATGTGGGGATTGAACACACAAAATGAAAACTGAACTCACTCCCATGCTGCCCCCCACCCAAAGAAAGAAAAAAGAAATCAACCACTTCTCTAGCTTACTCATAATTGAAAGGGGAGCTGTAAACAAGGAGAGAGTGAACAAATAATTTTGGAAGAAATTACTTGATTTCTTGCCTCCAACAATTAGTTGTATAGTACATATATACAAGAGATCTTTCTATCTTAGGTTATACAAGAATAGGAAACTTAGGCTATACAATAATAGGAAACTACCAAAAAACTAAAATATAAAGTTGACCTAAGATAATTCCTTTGATTACTCTCTTAATTTTTGGATTTAATCTTTTCAATCATTCCCTCTAAATCAGGGATTGATTTCCCAATTCCAATATTCCCCCTCAAACTAGTGAATAGATGTTAATAATTCCCAAGTTGCTTACAAATGCTTCAAACCTGGTTTCAATAGTGCCTTGGTCAAAACATCAGCTTCTTGTGTCTTAGTTGGGATGTAGGATGGGCTAATAGCTCCACTCTCAATCTCTGTTTTGATGAAGTTTCACATGTTTCATTCTGTCATGCATGCTGGGTTGGATTATGACCTATATTGATAGCTAATTTGTTGTCACTATACAACTTCATAGATCTTGTCCATGCAACTTTGAGGATAGGACCTGTGAGGTGTTCTAGGAGGGTCTCTCCTTGATATTTCAAAAGAAGCTTTTAGAGGGTCACTTGGCCATGTCTTGCTTGATTGCTTGGTGTTGTTCTTTAGTAATGTAATCTCAAGACCTCTCGACAATCACCTTACTCGGCCATGCGACTCACTCGGCCATGCAACTCTCACAGCCATACGACTCTTGCAACCTCACCGGACCATGCGGGTGAGGTCTCTCGCGACTCTCTCGACCATGCGGCTCCCAATTGTCTCTTGCGGCCTCATCCAGCCACCCGGCCACACAATCTCCCGCATGTTCTCTCGACCCTTCTTCTTAACCATTCAGCCCTTCCCTAGTCACTTGATTATTGCTTCATGATGGGCTTACCCAATGTGCTATGGGCCCATTTTGTCATACTTGGGCTTATTATTAGGTATAATAGTAATTTTAGTTTAGAGAGCAACAAAGGAGAGAGAAAGCAATGATAAAACAGTCATTTTATCTCCTTTTCTAATGGTAGGGGAAGTTATTGCCATTTTCAAAATGAGAGGGGTAGTCTCTACAATTAAGACAAATCTTAGGGATAGTTATTGTTATTTACTCTATGAAGAATGATTTTTCATATTCCCAAGTAAGATATTTTTGCCACCAGAGCAGCCTAGGTGGCACATGCATCCACATAAAAACGTCCAACATGATTCAACCATATAGTTACATCCTCACCTTCAAAGAAACCAACTTTCCAGAGGTCTATAACCATTGTATGAACAGTACCAACACAATCCAAAGAGAAAATGGATTCAATCCATACTTCTATAATATTTTTAGAAGATATAAGTAATGAATTAGTTTTCTTGTGTTTGCTCTGATGATATTGTTTAGCATAGTGACCCTTTCCCTTCTAGATGCACATGGACTCTACATTTTCTTACCACGGGTTCTTACTTATTAGATATTTGCACTTTTTATTTTTTGAAACAAAGGTAGTAAACTTTGACATAGATCATATAGATCACCAATTCTATTCTTCTTTTTTTCTTTTCTTTTTTCTTTTTTTTTGGCTTCACAATTGACATATTCGATATCCATGACATCTACCTTTTGGGCATAGATGGAAGCACACTTATTCCAATAAAGCAAAGAGCATTTTGATAAACTTCACCAAAACTTGTACTTTGGAGAGTCATTCTCTATTTCTTTCCCAAAGATATTTCAATAAAGCCATCCTTCTTTCACATGTGATATGGGACTAAAATCATACAATCTTTTAGTTTTTCCAGTTTATTTTAAAAGTTACTTTGATTTTCTTATCTTGTCAAATAAGATTACAGATTTGATTATCTTACCCAATAAGTCCTATAAAATAGGTCCCAACAAATTAGGTAACTAAGGCTGTGTTTGTTTGCTAGAAAACATTTTCCTGGAAACTGTTTTCTTAGTTTTCCTATGTTTGGTGCCAAGAAAACATCAAAGTCAAAGGAAATCAATTTCTGATCAATGGAAAGTAATTTCCTAAAACTATAACAAAAATGGGAAAGTGACTTCACGAGTTGAAATCGGGAATTCACTTTCCAAAGTACAGAATCTAGCTTCTTCTATAGATCTCACAGTGTCTTCTCTGCCTCCATCAAGCTTCTCCTATGTTGCCGCTGCCGTCCCTCAACTCCTGCTGCATTGACGTTGTCCATCAACTCCTGCTGCTTCGCGCCTTTGTTTGTCAACTCTTGCTGCGTCGCCGCCTCTGTCTATCAACTCCTCTTGGCTCTTACGTTGCCGCCGTCTGTCAACTCCTCCTACATCACTGTCACTGTCCAGATCCACCCCTCTGCATCGCTGTCTCCATCCTTCTTTGCCAGATCCACCTCTCTACCACGCCATCTCCGCCTCTGCTTGTCTCCACCTGGGTCGTAGTTGCCACGTCAACCTATATTGTCGCCGCCGTCTGGCCCTCTATTCGACGCATCACCATCGCTGTCTGGCCCTATGATGTATATAATATCATACATTATTCTAGTTTGGGTAATATATGATATTATTATATGTTTTGATCTTTATTACTATTATGTGTTTATCATGATTTTTTATCTTTATGTCATAGATTTGATGATAAGGGGAAAAAAATTATTTTAATTTTTTAAAGTGCCAGCAAAAAACTAAAAAAGGTTTTTTGGCATCATGTTCAGTTTTCAGCTAAGCAACAGAAAACACATTTCAAGAAAACACTTTTCCGGAAACTGTTTTCCTGAGAAAACACTTCCCTACAAACAAATGGAGCCTAAGTTAAAGTAGAGTTCCAGTTTGGTTTGTTCTTAAAGTCCATGCTAGAGATGTTTTCCAACAAATCAGGTGAGTTGTTCAATACAAATTAGGCTTCCCTTTTTTGTTCTAAATAAATACCCTAAGAATGTATGACTAAAAAATGGATATCCTCAATGAATGAGGGTCCCCACTTTGCAAGGGTCATTCTTGTATGCACTCTCACCCTTGTCCTTTTGCAAAGCGGCTATTTACACTAGCTCAAGCCTCATGACCTTGTAGTCACAATGGAGCAACCATATTATTGCCACTAAGTCTCACCCTCAAAAAATGCCCTATGTATGAAAAAGTTATCAGAATACAATTCCTATTTTTTTAATAAATTTTTCTGCTCTTATAATCTTAGAAAATTTTCTTCTCGTATTCATGAGGTTGAGAATTTAGTCACGCATTTCACCCTGTGCATACTTCTTAAAGCATCATCATGACTCATGAGACATCATACAGGCTTGCTTGTGAGGAACTTTTTCAAATGTGGTAACCCAGGATCTAGGAAGGACATCAAAAGGTTTAGACAATTGTCAAGGAAAATGGAAAGTAGGATGGTGTGGGGAACCAATACTTTTTGACCTAAAGTTCCAAGTGTAAATCAAGACTAGTGTTGATAGGAACATCAAAATCAAAGCCGTTCAAGTGCAGCACACTTGACTATTAGGAGGTGAATAGTCAATTATTCAATCCCATCGCCATCATATTAGCACAAAAAATGATGCTACATTATCAGGCATCATATGTGCATGTTCTTAGGTACGACCCAGTTGCAGTTCTATTATCCTTTCATCATCATTTGTTTGACATTGTCACCTACACTCAAGCACATATTTATGTTCATGCTTGATGATTGATGCCTTAAGTGCACCTCAGGCTTTATTTTCCTTCAAAACTATAGCTATCCTACAAACTAGTCCTTAAAATAAAGAACAAATTAAATTACAACTCAAAATCATATGTTGAGGTATGCTGTGCGCATTACCAGGTCAGACTAGGTTGTGCAAGAAATGGGTACCGTTTTAGTAAATGTATTGTATTTGTAGTTCTTCCTCACTGAAATTTTGTAACGAAGGCCTGCTTGTGCTTCAAATTGCCACTGGTGCTGCAAATTGCAACGAACAAAGAAGAAAATTTGCAACAGAAGTACCCAAAGAACAAAAAAAAAAAAAAAAAAAAAAGAAATTAATGAACAATATTTTACTTAGCAACTTAAATATAAAAGGAAATAAAAATGCGAAACAAAATCATGGAGTTGTTGCAAACATCCCAATAGACCTTTGAATTTCTCAATATAAACATAAGAAAGGAGGAGACAGCCTCCAGCAGCAAACTAGTTATTAGTTCTCATTCATCAAAATATGAATATACTGATCGATGAAAATTACGAAGGGCAGGAAAGACGCACAAAATCCAGAAACCCACGAACCTGGTTTGCTCTGGAACCCTTCAATCCATTTGGAGAAGCCTAAATCATGAGCACCGGTTGTTTCTAAGTCTACAAAAACAATGAAAAAAAAAAAAAAAAAGACAGTAATCAATCAACAGGGGACAGAGAGATAATTAAAACACGCACCCGAATAGACGCTATCGAGTCCCAACCCCATTTAATTAAATTAAATTAGTGATGATTGAGGAGGACCTGAGACAAGTGGGTTTGCCGGAGATCCAGCCAAACCAGCCTTGAGGAGGGCATAGAAGATGCAAAGCCTGCCAGCCCAGAGGACAGGGGTCCCGATCAAAGAAGCATGCGTTGTAGTGGAGATGATCTTGGTTTTGGTCTTGCTCTTTGACAAGGAGAATCCCTTTCTCCCAAGATCTGGAAAGAGGGATTTTGAATTGTTGGGATTCAGATTCCTCAGCTGCTTGTTGTACTTGCTAATAACAGCGGTGGCTTGGCAGGGTGAAGCGAAGGCGGTGCTCTGCAGAAGCATCTGTGTGTGTGTGTGTGTTGGATCGGTGGGCACACTGGTTGGGCTTGGTTGCCTCACTCACTCGGATGAGATAGATGGACGTGCTAACTTGTATATTCAATCACTTTTGGGACAACACAGACAGATAAAAAGGATAAAATTAAAAGCGGAAGGAGCAACAGATTATTGCATTAGCAAGTAGACACGATCATAGCATGGGCCCGCTACCATAAAATATCTTCAAGATAATCCCAAAAATGGGTAGCACAATTCTCATCCCATTCCAAACAATAACCCTGTTTGTTTGCGGGGGTAATTTACACTAAAAACTCCATGAAATTTGCTCGAGTACCTTTTCCCTTTTTAAAATAGTAAAATCTACTTTTGTGTAAATTCACAATTTTGTCCTTGAGTACTATCCTCTCTTTTTCTCTCCTTCCTATTTACAAAAATGTATGGGATAAATTTTACACACTATTCTTAAAATTTAGTAAAATTATATTGGTCATTCTTATAATTTTGTAAATAGCACACACCTCCCTTATAATTAACAGATGATGCAAATGACCATTTTACCCCTGGCTTAAAATCAACCATCTTAATTTTCTCTCTCCTTCGCATTTTGATATTCCAATACCACCGAAAGATCTCCTGGAGAGACATATTTCATGCCAAAATACACCCAGTTGAGCCATCTTCCTAGGGAAGAACAAAGAAAAACCTTCTCTTAGACAATTATTGTAACGCCCCACTTTTCCAAATACTATTATGATATCAAATACAAGCTAATATCACCTACGGGCGTTATGGAAACCCTTACCAACGGAAGCATTGGATCGAACCTACAAGTTTAATCAAAGCTAAATAAAGGGGTTTCCACCAGATTTCATTTTCAAGTACAAGAAATGATCACGACTTTCAATACTCTAAAAAGTTAACATATCACTGTAGGAACAATTGTAAGATACTTATAAACACACACCTCTTACAACCTTGAGTACCCTATTTGCTATTTACATTATATCTCTTCGGTTACAAGGGTACATAACGAAACCAAAATCCCAAAGCTAGCGAAGCTCCACCTCCTTGCCCTCGCTTTGATCCTGCAACCTGAAACACTTGATACTTCTGACAAGCTGAGACGATGAATGCCCCAGGAGTAAGAAACACCCGAGTTAGATTATTACATCTAAGTGAGTAGTACAATGAAAGAAACCATGCATGCAAGAGCAATATACAGTTATGCCAGGAAACAAGCAGAAATAAGTATAAACCTTCCAAGACCATATCAAATAAAACCTCCCCAAGTCACCATCATCCCTTCCAGCACTTGTGTCAAACCTCACAGCCTCACCTCCAGGCTAAGCCCCACCTCTAGGCATGTGGTCGTGGTCCAATCCCTCAGCCCCACCTCTAGGCACGGGATTACGAGCCACCACTATGCCCGTCGGCACTTGTGTGAAACATCTCAGCTCCACCTGTAGGCACGGGATCGTGGTCCAACCCCTCAGCCCCACCTCTGGGCACAGGATTACCACCCCGATCCTAGTGATGTTCCCAACAAACAGCCAACAAGTTCCCGATCCACCAATAGCAACTATCACCAAACAACATATTGAAGACAAAGCAGGAGGGATATGTACAAACTAAGGAATATCGAGTAGGCACGGCCTCACCTGTAGACACGATGCACAAACCAAGGAAAATATAATATGCAATCCACAAGCTACGAGCAAGAGTAGTCATGTTTAATCCCATCGACAAACCACAACAACAAACTCCGTGATCAAGCAAAATAGGAAAGAAATGCTCGAAAATAAGGAAACATGAGATGTAAGCAACAACCATCCACAAGTGGAAACTAAGAATGATCAATAGGAACCAAGGAGCATGCATAAGTATCACCCACAAATGAAACCAAGAATGATCAAGAGGAAGCATGCACGAGAACCACTCACCTTGATCGTTTTCCCTTCAATAGCACGGTTTATAGCCCGATTTTGAGCACTAGGGGCTGTTTCTACAGAAATCATAGATTTCAGTTAGCCAACCTCAAATATTTCTACACAGGGTTGTGGGTAATTAAAATATGAGAACAATGGTGAAAATTTCAAGCCAATTGGAGGCCAGATGCGCCCTCACGGGCCCCCGGAAGGTGACCACGCGCTACCCCTTCTCTATTTTGCAACCCAAAATTAAAACGGCCATATCTTGCTCATTTTTTATCCGATTCGCTCTCCGTTTGAACCTACGGACTCCTATTTTCATCTTCTACGATCCTACAAAAAGAAAGTTAGCTTAAATTTTCAGTTTCCTTTCCGTTTTGGCAATTTTCCAGCCAGGTCTCTCTTTCCTTCCTTCTTTGCTTTTTCTTTTCTTTTCTTGCACTTGCTTTCTTTCCTTTCTCCTTAGCTTCTCGTGGCATTTCCTTCTTCCCTTTATATAGCCTTTAAATGCCCAAATCCTCAAGATTTTACTTGGCCACCAAGTTGCTTATTTTCCACCCAAGTAATCATCATAACTTTGGAATTTTGCAATCTTCTCAAGCAAGCCTTCATTTCTTCTAATCCTAAGTTTCCAAGTACACCTTCACGTGGCCTTCAAGATAAGCTCCATCTTCTCCTTCCTTTGCAAGCCAATTCAAGTCTTACAAGTTAAGTCTCTCAAGTCAAGTCTCCCAAGTTAAGCCTCCCAAGTTAAGACTTTTAATCATTACAACCAATCTTCCCATTCAAGCTTCTCCTTTCTTCCAATCTCATTCCTCCATTTGCCCTTTACGTGGCTTGCAAAGCAACCCTTCTTATCTTCATCTTTTAGAGAACCAATAGAATTCTTCCAAATCTTTCTTACTTTGAATTTAGGGTGTAAGTAATTAATGCTTTAAGACTTTTAAGATAAATCCTCCAATACAATTTCACCAACTCAAGGCTTCTCAAACAAGCCTTTATTGTGACTATTATTTGAAGAAGTTATCCTTTACCAACTCAAGGCTTCTCAAACAAGCCTTTACCATGACAATTATTATCCTTTATTTTGCATTTAAGTCCTTACAACCATTTCCATTTACACTTAAGCCTAAAACTTCCATTAAAATACTTTATTGCATCATCCAACCTTTACATTAAATTCTGGGGTATCACAATTATACCCTACATTATCTCGAACAACGTAACTCGTCTAAAACAAGCTATCCTTCTTTCAGGAGGGTTTCTCACCAGGCCCTCTTCTAACACTGTGTGTATCATTGGGACAACACTTTGTCCCTGTGTTCGTGTGTCACGTGTCCCTATCGCCAATCGAAGGGTATAAATACCCCTCAACCCTTCGTTCTTTGGACTTCCAGCACTCACACAATTATACTTCTCCTATAAAAACTTTTTTCTCTTAGACAACCTAAAACTACATATTTTCACCTGCATCTCCATTAGTGATGTGCCAAAATGTTAGATTTAGATAACGTCTAACTAACATATAAATACATTTAATGTATCTTTGTATATATATTAAGAAATTCTATCACTAAAGAATCTTATCACGTATTCTTACACTTTAAGAATAAGAATCTCAAACAGGAAATCTAGGGGGGAAACATCAATTTGATTTAGGAATTTTAGCGCAAGTATCAATTTAATGCCTTATTCGGTTTAAATGCAATTGGGTTTGGGGGAATAAAATGTCTCTACAACTTACTAATTGTTCAATTAGATATCCTAAAGGCATTGTGCAGGTAATTTTAGTTCAAATTGATAAATTAATCATTCATGATGTTATATGTATTTCCCGCACCACTTCCTATGGGCTAGACCCAGTCCAATAGGTCGGCCCAACCACCTAAAGCACAAGAAGCCCAAGTGAGCTCGACATTTTCGAGCTCATACGTCGCTGAAATCTGAGCTCTGATCGCGGAGCCAAGCGAGCTCGAAGCAAGCTCCAAGAAGGCTTCTAGCGAGCTCCGTGCGATATACCCAACGAGCTTCCAGCGATACTCCTAGTTCGCTAGCCTAACTATTCAACTCGCTAGTTCAAAATCCTTCAGATCGCATAGACAACAAAGCTGCTGGACAACCTGAGGCATGGGACCCACTCACTTTATCTGAGGCAAGCCATATCCCTCGTAATGAGGATCCCACTCCCAATTTTATACAAATGATACGGACTTTTTGTCCCCCATTATATCATCTTTATATTTTTTATATCTTATGCAAATTGTAAAGGCCCCTCGCTATAAATGGGGGTAGAAATATTGTTAAATGAGGGACAACAAGAATAATGATATACGGTCACTCTAAAAGAATAATCAGGGTACAGTCATAGAGTATGCATCGTTCTAGCTAAACCACGTAAAAATTCTTTATGTTCTTCCTATTTTGTTCTTCCTCCTTATATCTTGGATTTACTTATTCACTGTGGCCCTAAGGAATCACGGTTGGCTAAAATTGAACGTCGACACATGCTAATTTTGTGGTTTTAGTTATGGAAAAGCAATCAAATCATGAGCATGAGTTAGTCATTCTTCTTAAACGTCCATTCATGGTTATAGCCAAGACAATAATTGATGTTCAAAATAGCAAATTAACCATGATGGTCTTAAATGAAACTCTAGAATTTTTTATTTTTAATTCTTTAAATCTACCCACAGATTCCAATGACTGTTTCTCAGTTGATGTTTTGGACTCAATTATTTTCTCTGATTATTTGCAAGACAAGACAGAGGATAAATTGGAGCTAGCCTTGATCGTGAAAGTGTATGGAGGGGATGATGTAGAGGTGACTAATTCTAAAAAGTGTAATAGGGATGTAGAGGTGCAAATGAACAACTCATCTCAATTCATGGAAATGAGCCCTTGAAGATATTTTTGTCCATGGTCAAGCATAAGTTTTGGGATGAGATTGTGAGATTTATAAGTAAAGAACCAAGCTTTACTATGACAAATCAATTCAGCGGAATGAGTTCAAACAAGGTATGAAAGTTTTACCTTAAGATTCATGTTGGAATCTCTTTCCAAGAAAGTTGAAGTCCAGGTGTGTCGTTGCCTAATTACAATAATTAAATTTATTTATCTTAGAAAACAACTAAGTAGAGTCTAGGTAAGAGGTCAAGGTTCATGGCACCACAAGAGGGTTAGTAGGTGTCAGGCTCAATCCATTGTCCAAGAGAGCTAGGACAATGCAGGGAGTCTTTGCTTGGCTTCTAAGAGTCTTCGGAGACCTTGCACTCGGAAGAGTCATTGACCGGCTAGTCTTCGGTTGGGTTCGTTGGATCCAAAGGGTCTTTGGAAGGGTGGCACCAGATGGGTTTGCAACAAAGGAGCAGTTAGACAGCACACGAGGAGCTTTCCCATGCGGGCCCTCCGATGTTTAAGTCAGATGATGATCCATAGAGTTGAAGTATGAATGTATGTGTGTATGTATGTGGTATGTTCTGGATGAGTGTCTTCAGATGGGAGTCTTTCGATGGGTAGTCTCTCGATGGGTTCAGTGTGGACTAGGGTCAAAGTCTCCTGGTCTTGAGTATATATATGAGAGAGATAGAGAAAGAAAGAAAGAGAGAGAGAGAGAGAGAAAGTCCAAAAGGTTCCTTTGTCGTGTAGCAAGCGAGTATTTATAGACATTGGGGTGGGGTCCACGTAACACATGGCATGCTGATATGTGTCTTGACTCTTCAGGTGAAAAGGTTTCAGATGAGGCCGAAGGGGCTGGAGGTATCTTCGAGGTTAGAATACCCCCAATGAGTATTGTAACACCCCACTTTCTTAGGCGTGTTATAATTTAGGATAATTCTGGGATAATAAATTTTTTTCTAAAACTATTGCTAAACCATATAGTTCCTCATATTCATTCCAAAATTTTCATACATCTATCTCGAAAGATAATCATCATAAACAATAAATGCGGAAGCTATAATTGAATCTAATATCTTAACAATAATCATAAATCAATTCTTACATTCTCATTAACCATCAATAAAGTTATACATCATCATTAACTATAAATAAGACTGTACAACATCATTCCTCAAAACGTTCAGAATTCAAAATAGTAGAACTTAAATATATGGACTACATAACATACATTCAACTCATCATGAACTTTGCTAAGTGCCATTTCATGCCTCATTCATCCTCGTTTTTGCTACAATCTCTATCTATAACGTTTGACTATTCCAGGGGCAAAGCCCAAGTTAGATGATAAATCATCTAAGTAAGGGAACAAAACATTTAATGCACATGTATGAATGCAATGCACATAACATTATAACTCTCATGTTTGGATCAACCGCACTTTAAGATTATCTGCCATTTTTACAGTCCCCCTGCCAGACTGAGGTGTATGGGTGCATACTTGGCAAAGCAATGACGCTAGTACCTAATCCCAAACCCATGTAACGTATGACCATGAATCTCATCATGCTCATATACATATTTTATCATCAATACATGTAAATACAATCTACATGACATATTATAGCTAATAGAAATGTTCTACCCTTGTGTTTAGTTTTGATGATGAAAAACAATACTTTGTTTATCCCCAAGTCATGAGTCAAGTTTATGGTTTTTAACAAAAATCAATTTCAAGTACCTTTGTGAAAATGAAAATCAAATAATCTATAGTTTTCTATAAATGGAGATTTGCTCAAACAAGTATTAAGATTTAAAAACATCTCCTAAAAAGATATTCAAAATAAGTTTTGAAGTCGTTGGTCAACATAGAGCTAAAATTGTTTTACGGCAAAAGACTAACTTGAACATAAATGTATTTGATGAAAATCCAATCTTAAATATGAAAATCATTTATGTTAATCTCATATTTCAAAATAAGCTTTCATATTTTGAAGCATGCATGAAAGGTTTTTGCTTGAAATTTAATCGTATGAAAAATCCTTTAGTTCATGCATCATGTTTTGAAACTCGTTTTGATAACGTCTCAAAATTTGGCTAAGTCTGGGAGATTAGCACCTTATAAGGAGAAGTATAAGAAAGAGTTTTCTTTTTTAGAAAACAAACTCCCGGTAATTTGATATCTATCATTCATTAGAGCCAAAATGATTTTTAACGAATTTTTCAAGAAATGGAAAGCGTATATCTTGGAGGTGGTAAAATCGCAAAATCCTAAGTTTGTACTAAAACCCAAATTCTACTTTTTTATTCTTATGGATTTTGATTTTCTAAGTATTTTTATTGAATCCAAATGGGGGGTACTTCGTTATTTACATTTATGTATTAAAGTAAATGGAGGTAAAATATAAATAAATTAAAATATGCAAGAAATGTAAATAAGTTGTGCTGTATGTTTGTCCTGAATGATGGCTTCATCTGTCAACAGATGTCTCACCATCTGTCGACCGAATCTGTATTTTTTGTCCATCTGTCGACCGATGCTCTTGCATCTGTCGACCGACAGAATGTCATTTCCTGATGCTTCAAGCATCTGTCGACCGATTCCTATGCATCTGTCGACCGGCAGAATGCGTGCACAAGGAACTGTCGACCGGCTCAAATGATCTGTCGACCGGATTTTAAAAATCTGCTAATCTGTCGACCGATGCCTTGCATCTGTCGACCGTTTGTGTCGCAGAAACCCCCAACGGCTAGTTTTTCCACTCATTTAAATTGGCTTTCCCACTACCAACGGCAAGATTCGTCCATGGGCTTTCAATAGACTATAAATACAAGTCAAATGGATGTTTCAAGCTAACCAAGAGATTACATTACAAGCTCCCAAGTGCCAAGATCATGGTTGTGCTTCATTGGTAAATTCTTTCTCATTTCAAGGCTTTGTATTCATTTTGTTAAATTCATTATCAAGCCTTGTATTTATATTTGAGAGAGTTTGTAACTGAGAATATTGTTTCTCAGATCCTCTCCAATCTTATATCTCTTTGTAATTTTCCTAGCTTGTTGTGCTAGAGGACTTGCTTATTGAAGCAAGGGGTTGAATACCTAGCTTGTTGTGCTAGAGGACTTGCTTATTGAAGCAAGGGGTTGAATACCTAGCTTGTAGTGCTAGAGGACTTGTTTATTGAAGCAAGGGGTTGTATTTCCTAACTTGTTGCTAGAGGGCCTATCCGGAGAGATAGGAGGTTTTTAGTGGATTGATTGAAAAATCCTTAGTGATGAGCTAAGGTAATGGAGTAGGCTTGGTTTAAGCCGAACCACTATATATCGTTGTGTCTCTTATATGCTTGTGTTATTTGTTTCATTTATTGTTTCAAGCATTTCATTAATCCTCACTTTCACTAAAATTACATTATTCATTAAAAAGATTTTCAAATTCAATCAAATTTTTAAAACAACCCAATTCACCCCTCTCTTGGTGTTGGTGTCATAGCTATTCAAATCTAACAATGACAACATGATAAAATTATTTACATAAAATCAGATTTTTGGTAGAACCACTTATCTTTTGCATGAAGTTCGAAGCACCTCGAAAAATGTGTATCGCCTTGATTTGCGTGCCTAACCTCGATTTTAGTGTCGAACTTATAAATCGCTTAATCTCGAGCCACAATGATCCCTAGACACCATATTTATTTTAAAGGAACACAAATATCTATTTTTCATAATTTTCCTATGATTTCTTTTATTTTCCTCCATTTTTCTCTCATTTTCCTCTTTAAAATTCTAAATAAATACCTTCTTGATTAATTTCTCAAATATTTTTTCACAAAAATTTATTATATTCTAAGAAATTCAAAAGAAAATTTTAGATCATACCTCAAAGCTTTATTTGCACACAAAACGAGGCTAGTTGTTGCGAAAATTGAGAAACTGGGAAAGCCAAGTCCAAAACTTTTTGCACAGACCTTTAGATCTCAATTTTTCATGAATTTAGGAATTTTTTTCATAATTTTTCGAGCCCGAACGCACCGTCATGCACCCCCACAAGATGGCCCACACGCCCCCACTCGTGGAGCCCAGCTGGCATGTGCACTGCACGCGCTGGTCATCTTTTTCAGTGAGATTCCGACCAGCTCTTTTTTTTTTTACCATATCTCCTTCATTTGAGATCCATTCTTCCTCCCGTTTGAACCTACGCCTTCCTCTATTCATCCTCTACAAGATTATAGCCTCAAACGCCTCAATTGGAAACATTTTCTGACTGCTCAAATCATTTTTCTGACGAAACCCGTTTTTCCAACGAAGCTTCATATCTCCCTCATCCCTCAACGAAAATTGCTCAAATTTCACAAGAATGATCCTATGTACATGGGGAACAAAAACTCTTTATCCGTTGCTCTCAATTTTTCCCAAACTCTCGGATCTGAGAGTTTAATTTTTCGCTCAATTCGCCCATTCCAAAAACCTCTATTTATAGGTAACCCTGAGCTTCCAAACGTTTGTGGCTGGTTGATACAACCTCCTTGAGGCCTCTACCTGCCCAAAATTATCCAAAATCCTTGAAGAAAGCCCCTAAAAATTGATTATAGTGGCCTGATTTTTCACCCATTTTTGACTAAAATTTGGCCATTTCGGTGGATGCCAAGGCCAATTGTCGGCCTAGGCATTTCCCCATGGTCCCTCAACCCACTCCCTCGAGTTTTCCACCACTGAATTCAGTGATGGGAAGGGTGTCCAAAAGCTTGGTCAGCCATGGCAGCTTTCAAGTTTTGAAAATTACACTTTTGCCCCTTTATTTTGACTTCTTTACATTTTGGTCTTTCCATGAAGCTCCTGAAATTTCTATAACTTCCATTGAGTCCCTCAAGCTTTGAACTCTTTATTTCATCCTTTAAGATTCTAAAAAAATGTCATTTCGACCTCCATCGAGAAAATTCGAGAAATTGCACTTAGGCCCGAATCTTAATTTTGACCGTGAATCCTTTTGTTTGTTCCTGAAACCACTGAAGGGTTGTTCTACATACTAAATATGAACCTCCTTGGGTTTTTGTTGACCTCTCGAAAGTCTCCTACGATAATTCGATTTTTCAACCCGAATCATAGCTGTATTTTAGTTGTACCAAAAATCAATCCTGATCCAATTTCTTCCGATGCCATAAATCATGTCTCGAAATGCTCGTCAATTTCGTATCATTTTCCTTAGCTATCTTGGCTCTAGGTCACTCTCTATAGTCGATTCGGTCAATTTTTTGGGCTATTTATATACCAATCTTCCCCAAAATTTTATTTTTCTAATAAAACATTTATTCTCAAATAATCCCAATTTCTTGGGTATTACAAGTATCCTCTGGTTGGGTTTAAAGACTCCTCGGAGTCATCGAATGGTTGAGTTCAAAGACTTTCTGGAGTCTCTGGGAGAGTCATGCTCGAAAGACTCTTCAGGGTCATCTGGGTCTTCAGTCTTCTTGGGATACTCCTAACATTTTAGGGATTTTTGGCTTTAATTTTCCTAGGATAGCCCACAATAATGGCTCCCCACTCTTGCGTTTGGCTGCAAGACAAAGGGAAGAGTAAAATGGTTCTGGGTGCCTGATGTCCCGAAGACTGGGATACGGGTTAACTTGGGGCGGTGCTGGATTGAGTCATTAGAGGAAAAGTTTTTCTTTGAATGACTCAGGTGACAATTAGCTTCTAAAGACTTAGGCTATAAATAGGTGGTGGTCCTCCACGGGCCACAATTTTTCCTATTTTCTCGAATAGCCAAAGTCATTCGACTCTTTTAAAGACTTTGTGTAACACCCGGTGTAACCGGTGTTAAGCGAATAAGAATGGAAGTGTGAAATTTCCAAAAATGCCCTTGAGGAGGTAATGAATCCTTGAGATTGAGGGTGCCCTATGAGAGGGGTATTTTGGTAATTTGAATAGTGAAATCCAATAAAAAGGGTATTTTAATAAATTAGAAATAATTCCTATGTGGAATTTGGTGTGCAAGTGAATAAAATCCCAATTTGGTGTATATGTGGAGATATATGGGATTAATAAATTCATAAAGGGCATTTGGGAATTTTGGAATTTAATTCCATAAAGGAATTTAATTATGGAAAATAGGGAAATTGGTGGATATTAAATTATTTGAAAATAATTATGTTTTCCCTAAATTGGTGAATAAATGTGGGGATGCCACATGGGTGGTTGAGATGGAATCTTGGAAGCCAAGTATGGTGTTTTAGAGTGACACATGGCATTATGTGGTCCAAGATAAATGGAGAGATTTAAATAAATGCAAAAGAAAGGATAAGTGGTCTTTCAAGCATTTAATGAGAGGCATAATGGTGTTGGATTAAAAGAAAATCCAAAAAGAAATTAAATTAGTCACCCATTAATGTTTGGAAAATATGGGATTTGTTTAATGGGGAAAGGAAATGAATTATGTCATTCATTCTTGATGTGTGAAAATGGTCTCCATTTATTAAATGTTGAGAAATTAATAAATCCAATGGATGGGATTAGTTCTTGAGTGAGATTTGTGATCCAATGGTGATTATTTATTCTTGGATCATAGCATGGATGGCCAATGTAAACATTTATGTAATTGTGGGAAGGCACATATCAATATATGTGGGTGTGCATATGTGCAAATATTTTGGAAGAAATGAGAGATTAAAATAATTTAAAAAGGAAATTATAAATGTCTCTCAAAGCATTTATGAAGGCTATCATGATGTTGGGGAAAAAGATAAATAGAAAAAAGAAAGTAAAATGGTCACCATTAATGTTTGAAAATATGGTGATTTATATAAATGAAAAATGAGGGAATTATGTCTCTCAAAAGTGATGGGTCAAATTAGTCCAATTTAAATAATTGGAAATTGGAAAAGAATTCAAGGTATGAGATTGGGTCTTGAAATTTGAAAAATGATCCAATGGTGGTGGATGGAAGCTTGTGGTTGGCATGGATTACCAACTCCTTAAGAGTGTGCTTTCTATTAAGGGTGAAGATTCAATCTTTTAAATTGGATGGATGAGATTAAAGCCTCCAAAGCACATGGATTGTCCTTGTTATGGAAGGCTAGGATTTGCTCTCCAAAAGAGAAAATAATGGAGGGTGGAGATAAAGTCTTGCATTTAAAATATCAAGACTAGGAAATTAATCCCAAAAGAAAAGAAAGGAAAGGGAAGAAGTATATAAGGGGAAAGAGAGCTTTATGCTCAAATTTTTCCCATTTCAAGAGAAAAAGGTTGAAATCTTCCCATGGAAAGAAAGAGAGAAGAAGAGATGAGAGGAAAGGAAGAAGAAGAAGAGAAAGAAATCAAGGTAAGTTCCATTTTTTTCTTCTCTTTATTTTTGGTATGCTTTGTATGCAAAGTAAGTGGCATGTTGGAATGTCATCCTAGGTGGGAGAAGAGGATGGGGGAGCTCTCTTGAGAAGAGGATTTAAAGCTTCAAGGAGAAGAATGTTAAGGTAAGGGATGGCCCCATGTGGAGGTGGCCTTGCATTGCATTGTAAGTAGGTTGCATAAACCTTTATGTATCTCTTTGCATGCTTTATTTGTTCATGAGACCTATGGCCATGGGGGTGGGAAAGAAATGGTAGGTTAATGCCTCAAACCATGTTGGGTTGTGAGGATGGAATGACCTAACCATGCTTGCATGCATTTGCATTACATAGACTTGTTATGCTTGTATTTACTTTGCATATGCACCCTTACTGAGCTTTTGAGCTCATGAGGTTTTATCCTCCCATTGTAGGTTGTTCTTATGTCAAAGAGAGAAGAAAAAGTGGCAAGCTTGTGGTGGAAGCTCATGGTGTATATTTTTTTGTTGTTGTTAATGATGGCTTAGAGAAGCCTAGTCATGTGCTTATTTTATTTGTGACCTTATGGCTAGGAAAGCCCATTTCTTTTGTATTTAAGTATGTGTGGTATTCATACTTGGAGGTTGTTATGTGAGCAACAATAGGATGTGAAAGGCTCATGTGTGAAATGGAAGGAAATTTTGTTGTATGTTGTGTGTTGTTCAAAGAGGTTGTTTAAGCCTTATTTATGGAAAAATAAAGGCAAAAATGGAAGTAATGTGAAGCAAAATTATCAAATTTTAAGTTCTAAAAATTTTGGGTTAAGAGGCCCAAGAAGAAAAAAAAAAAAGTGGAAATGGCTGTTGGCAGCAGCAGCAGGCCGCAAGGCGGCCAGGCGCACCCAGGCGGGCGCGTGCGCGCGCGGGCGACCGAGCGTGCATGGCCAAGCGGGGGGGGCGCGGGCGGCCGAGCGCGCATGGCCAAGCGCGGCCAGCGGGCCCCGCTGGCCAAATTTTTTTAAAAATTTGGAATTTTGGGGAATTAAGGGGCATTTCTAAATTGATTTTTGGCCCCGGAGGAATTTTCAAAAAAAAAAAGGGATTTTTCGGGCATTTTTGGAGAAAATGTCGAAATTTTGGAAAATTAAAATGATGAGTTTTTCCTCCAAAATTGGTGATCAATCAATGGATTAATTTAAATGGTGATTTTTATGGAGCCCGGTAAAATTCTTGGTCAGAAAAGAATTTAAAAATAATTGAGAAAATGGCATTTGGGCGTCTGTATGAGATTTCCTTTTTAGCCAACATGGTGTGGTTAAAGCCCATTGTTGCTAATGAATCCTGGGGATGAGGGAAGGGAAAGACGAGCCTAGTTCCCACCTAGGGCGTTTTATCTTGAAACATGGTCTACCCTTCACCTAAGGCCGGGCAGGTGGACAATTTAGGTAATTGTTCACGAGTAACACCCGTAAGTGGGAGCGGGGCATTACACTTTGCAAGCCTTTTGACTCCTCTGAATCTTCAAAAGACTTTGCTCTCTCCCTAAAAACTTAACACTTTCGAGATAAACTTCATGGCTTCTTCTCAACCATCTTCCAGGACACAAATAGGCATGTCGGGCCTTGTTGAGGTTGTCATCTCACCCAAGCTACAACACTCAGTGCTAAAGAGCGAGCTTGTAAATAACATCACACAAGTTTTCAGCATTCTACGATCATAGAGGCCGAGGAGTCCTAGAGTAGAGGAATATACTACCATGGTTGGGGAAGGCTGTATAGTGATTCACTTGGATAGTCTAAGAGTTGGGGTCAGGCTTCCACTGCACCCTTTTTGGGATGTAATTTTTGGAGGAGGAGATATTGGTATCGGTCTAGTTGCACCCAAATGGCTAGCTTGCGCTGGCAGGATTTTTTATCATGTGCAGGAAGCGTGGGGTAGAGCCTACAACTGCTCTATTATGCTACTTCTACCATGTCTGGTCCACGAGAGGGAAGAAGGAATTCGTGGCTCTCCAAAACATGAATAATAAGGTTAAGCTATCTAGGGGCACGCCACAAAAGATGGATGGTTTTGAGACTAGGTGCCTGGTGGTTCGGCTGCCCTAGCATTGGAAACTGTCACAATTTTGGTGCACTAAAGAAATAAGGGGGACAGTGCGCAAGTGGTTGGATGTGAAGTTAATGGTGCAAGAGCACCAAGAAAAGGTTAATAAACTAACCCAAGGGGGTCCAATGGCCTTATTTGACTTACTTGTCAATGAGTGCTTGATATCAACAGGGAGGATGGTAGTTAAAGAGGATGATGAAGGACCATCTCGAGGAAATATAGCATGCAACGAAAGCGTTTTCTAAAAAAAAACTTTCCTCGTATTGATTAGAATCTAGGAAACTTACTTTTCCTTCGAATCACCGGACAGAATGGAGCGACAGGAGGAGGAGGCGCGGGAGCTTCTTCACGTGGTGGAGATGATGGCTGTCCTGCAATCCGTCGGCTCCTTCGCATCAGAACTTGAACGTTCTCTTTTGATCTTCCAAGGTATGACTCAAACTCGTGGCCTCTTTTTTGATGAAGAAGAGTAAAAAACCATTGGATGAAAAACAACTAAAGAGAGAATATATATAGGGAGAACCCTAGGGTTAAAACCCTAGAGGGCCAAACCCTAGTGGGCTAAGTCCATTTAATTAATTTTCTAATTGGGTTAGCCCAATTAATTAATTAAAAACCAATGAACTATTATTTTATTTTAGCCCAATTAATTATGGACCATTCTGAATAAAATAATTCTCTCTCAATGTAATTCACCCAACAAGCCAAATGTATTAAATAATACATGAGTTATATCGAGCTACCCTGGGGACCAAAAGACAAATTATTCATGGCTACTAAAATAACCAAAATACCCCTGCTACCCAGTAGCTATATTTTGTCATTCTAAGTGTTCCAACTATCACCATATGGTAACACTGACCCCACGAATAATTTTGCATGTGCAATGTCTTTGACCTACTAGTGTAATGACGAAAATACCCCTTTGCGTAACACCCATCATTTAGAAAGGAATAATGTACTAACACCTCTCTAAATGATTTCTACCATCCTTAGATCACTAGTCCAATAATCCGTGACTACTCGAATGTACTTGCTTATCACTAGGAGCTACCTAGAAGCACACACTCTTAAGTCACGTTCCCAGGGCCCTGGATTATTTCATTATTCTTGGATAATCACAAGGGGGTGAATCACAGAAACTATCTTGTATTAGTCTGTCTTAGCTAATTAGAAACCATACTCCCAACTCACAAGGTTATTGATCTTTGATAGACCTCACTTACAGTGAATCTAAGAATATAGCTCTAAGTTCACTAGACCACCAACTAATACTCAAGTATTAGAGTACTCGTCCACGTAGTAGCAGTGATAGACTAGCTCCATGATAATTAGTACTTTGTCATTAGCTTCTATCACAGGTCCACTCCACGCATTCCAAATGCGCTTGTACAATTAGAGTAAACGGACGGTTTACTGGCTAAGGCAAGCCATCCTCCATTAGGATCCATTGCACAATGATCTTATCATGATAGAATGCCCAGTTCTATCAAAAGATCAAGAGTAATATTTTTCTTGCTTATTAAGTACCCATGATTCATGCCTAACTGTGAAGAACGACCCATCACATGAATCACTTACTTAATAGCATGGACACTTTTCCAACAATTAAATGCAAATAATATATGTGCCATAAACTGACTAAAAGAAACATCATTACCATAAATTAAATAAAACGTGTCTTTAGGGCATACATTTCCAACAGATGATTACGCAAATTCGTTGGAGTCGACCTAGTCTGGAAAGGTTGTTTCCTCATCATCCTCTTCGTCGAAGGACAATGGAGAATTAAAAGAAATGCCAACACTTGGTGGTTCATGAAAAGGTTTTAGCTAGTTTTCAAATTTTTTTTTGTAAATAACACAAAATACGTAGTGGAAGAAAGCAAGATCACCTTGCAAGACCCAGTATCTAACAACCATATGCAACAAAAATGAAAACATTGATAAGGCATTTAGATGTTGTACCTCACTAGAAGATTTCGTTGAAGATGTAGATGTTGAAATGTGGTCGAGGCAACTCAGCTCCTCACCAACAACTCTTGAAAATAGCTCCCAAATAGTCATCGATTGCTTCAAATGAAAATTGGATGACCAATCAGTCCCTTGTTTGCACAAGGGCCCTAGTTAGTCCACACTCCAAGCAAAGAAAGAAGCCTGTAAGAAACTTATGTGCTAGCCAAACTTCTTACAAGTGATGTGTCTGTAATTGGGTTTAAAACAAACAAAAATCCAAATCAAAATAATCTCACTATTTGAATAGAATTTTTATAATAGCAATTAGAAGCAAGGAGCAATGGGAGCACGAAGAGGAGGATGGGTTTCTGGAGAGAACGAAGAGAAACAGTCGAGAGAGAGATTGACATATCTTCTTCTTCTCATTCTTTATATACCAAACCCTATCCCTCATCCACGCACCAAATCAGACAAAACCAATAGAGAGAGAGAGAGAGAGAAAGCAAAGGGGGAGAGGCATGCCATATGCATTTCATCCTTCCCCTCGTCCTCCGCAAATGCACAACTTCCTTTTTAAATTACAAAAAATGACAAGAGAACGTTCCCAAACTCGACCCTCGTTGTAAGAAATAGTTGATTGATTTTGAGGAAACGGTTGATCGGTTTACACCAAATTAGCAAGGATTGGTCAATCAATTCTGCGACGGTCAAATGGTTTAAGGTGATGCACTAATGCCTAGTCAACTGCCTCTAAGGTTGGTCGATTGCCTATATTCCCTCCTCTGAATTTTTCATGCATTATATCTAGGCTCACCATTAACCTATGGACAAATCCGAGACAGAGAAGAATGTGTATGAAAAAGTAAACCCTAGAAAATAAATGATTGTGGAATTGTGATTATATCATATGAATTCTTACTTTTTTCAATTCCTTCTTGCGAAGCTCTTTGCGATAAGCGTTAGTAGGGTTTATGATTTTGCCTCCCTTCATGGTCTTCATCTTGGCTTCTCAAAGTAGAAATATGTATATATATGTATGTCTTAGGGAGCTCTATTCTTCTGGTTGATGGGATTTGAGGTGGATTGGTCGGAGGGCAAGGAGAAGGAGAATAAGAGAGCTTCACAGATCACTACTCATGACTTAAACCAGGAGGAGGTGGATTATGTGAGTGGCAGTGGCGGAGCAGGAGCGACGATGGCTTGGGGACACAGAAAGGGATTTTGGGGAGGGGGGATTTGGCCTTGGGAAAGAAGCGGGGAGATTCCTACCTCTTTCACTTAGTTATTTTTTTAATATATTTAATAATTAAATAAAAAAGTATATAATTTATAAAAATAATATTGATAATTATTTAATTGATAAAAATAATATAATTTAAGATTATGATAGTTGAAAAAATAATTTAAATTATGAAAATTATTAAATATTTTAAATAATAATTTATTATAATCATCTAAAATGTGATAATAAAATAATTTAAATTATTTCATTTTAAATTAATATTTATTTAAAAATTTAATTATATTATAAATCTAATAAATATAATAAATTAGTTTGATATATTGGATTATTTAGTATTTGTTTGTTACCTCAAATAATTAATTTTTTTCTATAAATAAGAATTACATTAAACGAAGACCGCATAATATCTATAGATTACCAAGGTAGACCTCAAGTCTCACAAAAAAATAATGAGGCAAAACTTTTAAACAATAAAAATAAAACTTAACATTGGAAGGAGAATAAATTTTCAAAACTAGCGATATACGACTGTTATACAAAGAGGTTAAGTGATGATCAATAAAATAATGAAGAACCTGACACGCGAAGACAAGCATTGAGAGAGTTCAGAAATGGTTTTGATAATACTTCCATAAAAAATAAGGAGACATTTTGTGAATTTATTTTAAAAATAATTTCTTTATAATAAAAATTGCATGTTCGAGTTAAGTTTTAAGAACTATTATTATATGTTGAATTTACACTACTATTGTAATACCATAAGAGCACAAGGAAGGGTAGTATATATCGAGGATAAGTAAGGAAGAAAACAACATCAGCTGGATACCTTTTGGACTGAATGTAGGTAAAAAACTCTCGGGTTAAGCGTGCTTGAGCTAAGAAAGCTTAAGGATAGGTGATTCTTGGAAAGTTCTCGAAGGACCATCAGGGTAAGTTCTTCTGGTCCTTCCTATTGCTCAAAGAGCCCAAAGAATGGTAGTATATATTGAGAATGAGTAAGGAAGGAAACAACACCGCCTGGATACTTTTTGGGTTGAATGTAGGTAAAGAACTCCCAGGTTAAGCGTGCGTGAGCTGGGGAAGCTTAAGGATGGGTGATTCCTGGAAAGTTCTCGTAAGCCCATCAGGGTAAATTGTTCCGGTCCTTCCTATCGCTCGATGCGGGATGTTACAATTATTGTTAAGATATAATAATGATTTTTTTATGTAGGAGAATATCTCAATCAAGATGCAAAAGAGTGTCTTTTGGCATCTCCGAGAGGTTTGTAAAGAGAAAAACAAGTTTAGAGCGCGAATGAGATCACCTGCTTATCTTTTGATGCATAAGTCAGTTTTGTGTTCGAAGTGAAATTATAGTCTCACTAAGATTGTAAGCATATCTTAGTTTAGTGGAAAATTCTCCTATTTATAGAGAGAAAGAGACCAACAAGATAACCCCTAGACTCCTTTCTATATAATACAATCCCTCGATATTGTTTCATTTTTGTAATTTTTAAAATTTAAAATAATAAAAACTTTAACAAAATTATAGTTTTTAAACTTTTTATTTATTTTTCAAATGTAGTGTTTGTTTACATTTTTTACACATTTAATAAATATTACCAATAGTTAATTATTATACATTTTGTTCCTTCCTGACCAAAAAAGGGCAATCGGAGGCAGGGCGCGGGCTCTAGCGATGGGTCCATCCAGGGGCAGTTGGCACCTGCAAGCACTTCGACACTCGAGTTAGTAAGAGAGTAAGGAGAGACAGTGTATTAGAAGGTTAGAGATCAGAACATACCTTACCTCTGAAGAGAGCTAGCTGATATAGGAGAAGGAGGAGATGTCCTCTTGCATGGATGTGTCGTGAGTTTGCAGGTGATGAGATTGATTATCCGGCTCCAGTGGAGGTTCCCAGGTGATAGCATGGTGGAAACGGGACCTTCATTAATGTGGATGGGATCCGCCATTAATGAGGGCAGGATCTGAGGTGGTCGCGTATGTAATACCCCATATTTTCGTAAGGTTGCAACGTAGTTTAAGTGAGTTTAAAATACCAAAAAATAGGTTTGAAAGGGTAGTAAGTCGCCGAATCGACTGCAGGGAGTGCCTTGGAGCTCAGATACTTGAGGACAAAAGTATATTTTTGACAAGCGTCTCGAGGCGAGATTTATGATGCTGAAGAAATTAAATCAGAGACGGTTTTTTGGTTAAGCTAAGTTGTAGCCTAAAATAGCCGAATGATGGTAAAGGGCTTCAAAAAATCGTACATATCGAGTAATTTTGAGTTATTAATTTTGAGATTTTAAATATCTCGATAAATTTGATGTTTGAGGGCGTAATTGTAATTAGAGAATTATTTAAATGAAATAAGGATGAAATTGTAAGCTCGTGTGGTAAAATATTAAAGTTGAGGACTTGAAATATGGGGCCAAAGTGTCATTTGAAAGAAGTTGGGGAATTAGCTTGGATCTCAAAAGTTCAATTCATTCTAGCTTTGGATTTCAAAGGCTACTCAATTATGGCTTTGAGTCTTTGGAGTCCATGGTTTAGATTGTGACAAGTGGCATAATGTAATTGGTTGAAAAATTCTATAAATAGGCACCATGGGTTGTTCTCAAACCATTTAAGAGAGCTTTGAGGAGTGAAGCACTCTAAGAGGAGAAGCTTGCTCTAGAGAGATAGGAGGAGCTTGCTCTAGAGAGAGAGGAGGAGTTCGGCAAGAAGGCGGGAAGAAATCGAAGGAGAAGCCGGGGAAGAACGAGCCTCGTCGGAGTTACGATCCTTCACTGAAATTTTCCAAAATCAGTCAGAAAAAAAGTAAGGTAAGTCCAATATTTTTGATAATCCTGTAGAAGGGGAAGAGAGGGTTGCATAGGTTCAAACAGGGGTCGAATCGGAGTTAAAACGAGAGAGATATGGCCGAAATACGAAAATGGGACGAAGCTGTCCGAATTCTGCTAGGCAGCGCGTGAGTTACACGGATTGGAAAATAGCTGTGCGTGAGGGCACATGGCACGCTTTTCCAGGGCACGTGAGGGCGCGTGAGGGGTCTATTTTCTTTCAAATTTTTTAGTTATGCCCTTACTTTAATACCCTTCAACCCTATATAAAAATATTTGAGGTTAAGTTTACCAAAACGTGTGTTTTCTGTAGAAACCTAGGCCATTTGAAGTGAAACCGTACTGTTTAAGAGATAAACCTGCAAGGTGAGACTCCTATACTCCAAATCCTACTCACACATGTTTTGTGAAGTTCTTATGCGTAAACTCTTATTATTCGCTTACGTGAAATTATGTTGCATATATAAAATGTATTTTTTTGAAAAATATATGCTGTTGACTTTTTTACTGTTGCATTTATAAAATTCATGTGGCCATACTGTTGTACCTATTTGTTGTTGGCCAAGGGTAAAAGTCGGATATCCCCCGAGAGGCACTATGCGTGAGCCATTGAGAAAGCTCTCGTGGGGAAGACCATGAGTCTAAGGCATAACGGATGTGGTGCTTGCATGAGTTCTATGAGGTCGAGCCGAAGTGACATGGTTAGGGACCTCCCGAGAGGCGCTATGCGTGCGTCATTGAGAAAGCTCTCGTTGGAGGAGGCTGACGTGTTCACGAGGCACTTCGGAGTAGTTCTCCTTGTCTTCTCATACATTTTATACCTGATCATGCATTGATATAAACTATTTTTGGAGTTTCTCACTAGAAAATTCATCTTCTAATTGGACTATGTCCCTGGAATATTCAAACGTTCTAGGTTCGACGAGCGGCTCTAAGGGAAAGGAAGTAGCTGAAGAATAAGTATAATTTACTATCTGTAGCATGATTAGCATATTTTGTTTATGTGTGAACCTATGTAATTTTGGATATGTTAAGATGTTCACTTATCACTTGATGATGTCCATGTAATATATTTTGTAGACGTCTTGAACAATTTTATGATAAATAAAGTTTTATGGTTGTGAACCATATCAGGTTCGATCTAGCTTCTGCATTCAAGATTTTAACGCCTGTCTTAACTATTCGATTATTGGGTTTGTTAAGATGGGAAGGTGTAAATTAGGATTTTTGGGATATTGTGTGATGTATGACAGTTATTGAGATATGAAAAATTTTATATTCCCGAAATCCTAAGTTATAACATGCTCAAGAAATTTGGGGTGTTACAACGTAGATATCCAGTGAGAGTCGCAATGATGCCGTGGCAAGCTGGCACTAGGCCAAGGCTGGGTCCAGAGGGAGGACCAAGATTGGGCCGAGATTGGGCCTAAGGAGAGGGCTGAGATTAGGCCTAAGGGAGGGCCAAGATTGGGCCTATGGGAGGGATGAGATTTGGCCTAAGGAGAGGGCTAAGATTGGACCTAAGGAAGGGTCAAGATTAGGCCTAAGGAGAGGGAGGAGATTGGGCTCGGACGGTCCACAGCCCCCCAGGTTGGATGCTCGAGTAACGAGCATTCAAGCTAAAGAAGGGAAGCCTGGGAAGCTTTTGTTGCATGTGCTAGTTTTGGAGTGTCGGATTAAGTGTGACTGAGGCAGTCAGTCGAGCTAATTTTTTCATTGCTGGAATGGTGATCCTGGAGTAATTTCAAGGTCGGCCTGAAATGAGTAAGCAGAGCAGTATTTTCTATGTGTTGACCTGCGATGCGCGTGGCCTCGGGTCGAGACGTTTTTCCTAGAAGATGAGGGTGCTATTTGGGTGGTAACTGGCAATCCCTTAGATGTGTGACAGGTGGCGGTTTGGTGATAGTAGATTTGTGGGATGTGTCGTAGGTATTCTTCAATGATCTTTATAAGGATCCCTTTTGGGCTAGGGTTTCCTCGTTTTCTCAGTAACAGGAAGAAAGAGATAGGCACAGGGGTTTTGTGAACCTTACGAATGACAGCCTATTCGATTGCTCTTTACGCTTGTGTGCTTTGTAGGGCAAATGGCTTCCGCATGTGGTAAGAAAGACATCAGGGAAGAGATGGACATGCTTCGCAAGGAGGGAAGTAGAGCTGCATCAGGCTCCCTTTCGACAAATAAGGTAGCTAGGAGGGTTTTTGCTACGCTGGTAGCTGCTGCTCCCACGGCGCAACCCGCTGCTATGGTTGCTGAGACCGTGACTCCAGGCACAGGCCCTGGGAAGCTTACAATTTTTGAAGAACTAGCTTGGCATAAGAAGCGTCAGAAGGGTCCTGATAGGGAGGTTCGATCACTCGGTGGTTCGAATCTTATCGGGAGTGGTGGCTGCTTGGCTTCGTTTCAGGACCTGAAGTTTCGAAGTGACCTCTTCATTGACACCTATCTTGACCCATCGTCGAATCGGAGAGGGTTATCAGGTGCTGGTTGGTTAGCCACATTTCATCAAGTCAAGCACTAGGTGCTCCAACTTGCCTTGGACTGCCGCCTGCTCGAGGTAGGTGTGGAGACTCGTCTTTTCGAGATGAGGGTTGTAACATCCCTAACTTTAAACTAACTAATTTATGGGTTTATATGTAATTTTTATTATATAATAAATTATACAAATTATAAATGTATTATATGTATATATTTATATGGTAGTGTGCGTGCTTGGAGGCCAAGCATCCTAAGTGGCCAAAATTAGATATTTCTCTCATTAGTGAGCTTGGCCGAGTGAAGTAGAAAGCTGGGAGATCGAGAGAGAACTCGCGGGAAAGAGAGAGAGCTTGATGGCCGAGAGAAGTGAGGCAGATGGAAGCAGGCAGCAGCAGCGAGGGAGGCGCTGGTGGCGGCGGCAAATGCATGGTGGCGCACGAAGAAGACTGGAGGCCGAGGCGGTCGGTGGTCGGAGGATCAGCCATGGCATCGCGTAGGCTGGGTGCGCGCAGTTGGGTGGTAGCAGCTGGTGGTGGTGACAATAGACGTCGGCGGTTGCGATGCGGTCGGCAGTGGCCGGCGATGGCGGCAATAGCGGCCAGTAGAGCCAGGCCAGGCGGTGGCACGCGCAGGTAGGTCGCTGAGGAAGATGACGGAGCAGGCGAGCGGGAGAAGTCGAGGAGAAGAAAGGAAGAAAAAAAAATAAAAGAAAAAGAAAATAGAAAATAAGGAAAAATAGGAGAAAATGTCATTGCCCTGACCAACCATCTTTTATCACCTTGGATCTCTTTCTCAAAATTCGCCTGATCTGGCTACCAGAACTTGCCGAACTCTCATGTTAGTGGCATACATGGAAATCAACAAGGCTTTACATCACAGTCCTCGAGCCTCGTGCTTACATCATTGCCATCAGGTGCTACCACCTGGCAATCAATCATGTGTCATCAACTGGAAATCCTTCCAGTGCTACATGAGGACACTTCCTCATTTCGCATCGACACAACCAAGACTAACACCAGACTGTACAATTGCGCACCTTCACGGATTTCAAACCGTCCTTAGCCACGCGTTCAGCCTACCACAACTCACATCTTTGGATTAGAGATTACTTTATTTGAAACCTCCGCATGCTTTAATTTCCCCATCTGATAGTTGGCTTCCATTTCGTAAGTCTCGCCCTCCACGGCACTTACGTATCATTCTCGAGCCATTTACCAACTCTACCAATCAATCCCATCTTCATGCATTACTGCAAGATGACACTGGGTCCATCATCCCAATTTACTAGATCACTTCGATCAAATTAAACCATAACTATTTTAGCATCCTTTAGCAAGGAGCATCGCCACACCTCTTGTTATCACACCATAAGATATCACTCACTCGATTCACAAACCTTCTTGCTACCTTGACACCAACAGCACTATCACCATACTTCAACCCTTACGGAATTTTTAGGTCTGACTCAGGCATAACCTACAGCATACCCCAGGTCTTCGGTGTCTAATCGTCTCCACCACAGACAGGTTACTCCACGTGGAGGGCTGCAGTCCCTCTTGTGGACTAACCGTCTGCATCCAGTGGTCCCTAGCATTAGATCCGTCACTGATAGGCGTCAACCGTAGCATTATTCCCACGCTAGACCCGTTTTTTTTTCCCAGTTTGCTTTCTCAAACATCTTATAGATCTTTAGTCCCTGACCATCTGTATAGTCACTGTGTTGCCCTGTGCTTTAGGCGCAGCAACACCTAGTCACCATCATCGTGTCACTCCCATACACTGGCCCAACACTAGCTCCCCATCGTGTTGCCCTGTGCTTCAGAGAGTTAACACCAAATCATTTTTACTGTGTTGTCCCTTACACTGGCCCAACAACAGTTTCCTACAGCATGGCTCAGGTCCCACTCTGATCTGCTTCGCACCCCGTATCGTGACTTTCACCTTCCAGTCACACCTCTGCTATCGAACTCAACATGACTACCTCGCCACGCTCGCAACCACTATTCCTACCAGGCGTCCTACTCGACAACAGATCTATCGGATCACTACCGCGTTCCATGATTCCTCCTTAGGACTACTCCAAATGTCCTATCCCGCACGGAAGATTTTCAGTCTCACCTGACCAATTTCCTAAGGTGCTGCTCCACATCCTCGGCATCTGATCGTCACCTGCAGTTCACTAAATTGCTCAGGCCCATGGGCCACTTGCCCTCAACGCGAGCCAACTCATTAGTCCTCTGCCACACGGTCTATAACATCAGATCTGTTACATCGAGCTTTGCACCCTTAACATCGAAGCTACTTAAAGCCTTCTCGAGCTACGATGGTTCCACCACCATCTTACCAAAGCCATCTTACTTGGTTATCCTTGCCTTGATAACCTCAAGCTCATACCGTAAGCCCTACTCCTCATGACTTCACCTCTTACCGCTTCAAGACTCTCAAACCATTTCTCATCTTGAGGCCTCATGATCTTACCCCACAAGATCACACCTCACGGCTCTCACTCAACATTCAAAAGCTCCAACCTTCCACGACAATGGATCCCAATCCATTATGATTCTTTCGCTACCCAGCTCATCCCAGAGCTTGATTATCTATGATCTCTCAATCCGCAATCGACATACTGAGCCCATCTCAGGCTCTAACACCCATAACCATGGAGCGCCAACCATTACCTTCTAGGTAAATTGAGACCTCTCGTCTCTCTTTGCACACTCATGAATGCATTCAATCACTATGCCCGGCTTGGCCTTTCCACACGTCTCACTCAGGCTTCCATGACTTGAAATATAGAATTCGGGGCTTCCCCATTGCTCATCATGCCCCTGTCCACTTGGCATCCAAAGTTGGCATTTCTTGTGCGCGCATAGTCCACGAACGTCCTGTTGCCACAATTCACTACCCTCGGCCCACACCGCTCATACCCTTCGTTGGGTGACCTCCGCGTCTCCCATTAAGGGTCTCGTGACCTTAGGCGTCATCTCGACCCCAGGAATCACAATGAGGGTCTATTAACCTCTCATCTCCCGACCTTAGGCGTCCCACCAGACCCCAAGCGTCATGATGAGAGTTTTGATTGGCCCCTCATCCATCAATCGCATGAACGGTCTTTTGGCCCTTCTCAACTAGGACTTCTATCTCAATGGCTCTCACATGCATATCAACACATGCTCAGCTTCTTAATCCTAGATCCGGATTCCCCTGGATTCCAGTTCGACTTGGAATTTCCATCTCATATAAACACCCGTTAGGGTCCACTTGCCACACACCTAACACTCCCAAGGATAGGCATCATCTCATTGTGAAACCAACTAGGGTCCACTTATACCCTAGGCACATCCCCTCTGGGATCATCATAACAATACGATCACCTCACATTACCCCGTACCGTATACTTCTAGCATGCTTTCAGCACGCACGACTCTCCTCGAAGTCCTTCCGGATGCTACTTACTTCATGCCGTCTCTGGCCATGACATACGGATGCCTTACATGCATGCTCCCCATGGATCCTTACTGCAATTTACCTTACCCCCTTACTGGGGCTCACCACTTAGCCCGCTGACTACTCATTTCCTTGAGCCTCGAGCTAACTCTCATTTTAGCTCACTCCATCTCAAGTACACAAGCCTTACTGCACTACTTCCAAGGAACAGCTCTATTCCCTCGAACATGCTCGGTAAATCCCTTACATAGGGATACTCCACTAATCCCTTCTCGGACTAGTCATGCCTCGGCTTGGTGTCCCCACACGAGCCTCAATACTTCAATCTCAAGGAGTTTCCATTCTAAAAACACTTCATATCCCCGAAATGCCTCATTCGAGTTTCCTTGACACCGACACCCATACTTGGGTTTTCGGTTCTTTTTTGCTCAACCCTTATACCTCTCACAGGTATATTATCTCAATCCAGAGTATTTTCTCATCCCTAGAACAGGAATATCCCAACATACCATTCAAACCATTGCAGGCCTCAATGACTTGACCCAATCCCGTAAGGTCCTCAGTCCACATGTCTAACTTTCAAGGTTATCGGACCAACCTTATATTGAAATCTCAAATTTTCAAATCAATTGTTCTCGACCCCAACTCAGCAGTTAAGACATTCCGACTTACATTCAATCCATCACAGACATCCTTGACTCAAAATTCTGGCAATCACTTCACCTTAATTACTTAACCGACCATACATGACATTCCAGCATGCTAGCCTTCCCCACTCATATAGCTAGCCATGCTCTGATACCAAACTGTAACGCCCCGCTCCCACTTACGGGCGTCACCAGTAAATAATCGACCGGATTACTCACCTCACAAATCACGACTGAAGGGTTGGACTATGTTTCTATAGGAAACGCCCTAGGTGGGAACTAGGCTTCGTCCTTCCCTTCGCTCCACTCAGGAATCGGTCCCAACTCAATTAAGAAAACACAGCGGATCGAGACCCGAAACCCGAGTGAGTTTCACCTCTCTTTAGTTTGCCCTATAGCAAGCCAGAGGTGACCCAGGCACAAAGCTAGCATATAAACACTTCGCTGAGTATTGGGGATTTATGAGAACGTACGTTGCTGATCTTTACTTGGTCTGAAACTCATCTTGGCCAACAAAGCCATATCCAAAGAACAATCTAACAATCATTTATCACACTATGATGATTACAACAATTAAATACATTTAGTGCTCAATATCGCTTACACACAATTACATGAATACGTATAACAAAGTTACAAAGGAATACACAACAACACATCTTAGGCAACAAAGTTAATTGCCACAACAGTCTCCCGGCACCATCCTTGCTTGCCTCTGGACTTGCAACATCTACACATGAGGTAAAACCTCATGAGTCATAAAGACTCAGTAAGGGTGCAATGCATGTAAATATGAATATAATCATGTTTATGTATGCTAAATGCATGCAAATGAGGCTAGGCCTACTTATCCTCACAACCCTCCAAGGTTTGAGACATTAACCTATCAGCCCTCACAACATTAGTCCTCCATATGGCCACAAGTCCACTAGATCTCGCATCACGCAAGTGTTAACCACTACATGCAAATGCAACATAAAAACATTATCAAACACATTTACCAACTTGCAAGGCTGCCTCCACATGGGGCCGTCTCTTACTTGGCTCGAAGCCTCATCTCTGCCTCGGCACGAACTCCAGCCTGAACCTCCAGTTCCTCTAGGATCACTGCCGTCCTGGTCGAACCTAGAGGCAAACACACAAAAAACCAACCATACATCAAACATTAACCAATGCCTTTGCTTCTGCTTACACTGTAAAATCACTCATCAACACTATCTCCAAACAACCAACCACGACATAAACTAGCCGTCAATAATTTCCAACAACCCCGACATAGGGTTTAATCCCACAAATAACTATCTCACATTAACTCGCTTAATGTAAATAACTTAGGAAGAAAATATTAATTTACCTCTACTCATCTGGGGAGAAAAGCAGCCAAACGCCCATACCGACCTTGCTTCTCGAGAAGCCACTTATGCTAAAAAATCCAAATTTCGAGCTTTTGGCAAGCTCGTCAAGCCCCAAAATAATTCTCAGGATTATTCCAGAATTTTCTGGAATTTTTGGATATTTTTTCTCCATTTTCCTTTTTATTTCTTTTCTATTTTTTTTATTTCCTTTTCTTTTCTATTCTTTCTCTTCTCCCCTGTTTCTTTCTCCCGCGCGCGGCCACTGTTCACGCTTCTTCTTCCTCGCGCGGTTGCCCTTCCTTCTTCCTCCATGCGACTAGTCCACCTGCAACCATGCATGGCCGCTGCTGGCCATCGCCCTCCAGCCCTCCGCCGGTCGCCGTCGCTGATCTCGCCGCTACCATCGGCTGTCTCACACCGCGAGCCTCCCGCGCCAGCACACACAGCAGCGTTGCAACCACCATGGCTAGACCTCGAAGCTCCCAACCGTCCTCGCGCACGTCCACTGCAGCACACTGCAACCTTACCGGCCGCCCCAACGCATTCCCGAGCCTCTACCGCTTGCTGGCTGCTCCGCTCGCTACTGCCTTCATCTTCCATCATCGGCCATGGCAGTTGCAGCCATGGCCGATCGGCCTCATCACTCTCACTCTCTCTTCTTCTCTCTCCCTTTCTCTTGCAAGCTCTCCCTCGATCTCTCTTTCTCGCGTGTGGATTGCCCTCTCGGCCATGCTCTCTCGGCTTCAACTCTCCCGAGCCCTTTCTATTTTGATTTCAAATTTTGAAATGGCAGCAAGCTCGCGGCTCTGCCTATATATACCCGCTTATATATATAAATACATATATAAAGTTTTTAATCCCCTATTTTATCATAATTCCTCTTAAAGAATATAATAATTACACTTAGGGATTTTTATAATAGCACTTGGGCCCTCCCAATGCTTAAATTAATTATAATTAAGCCACTCCCAACTCGATTTCTTGAAAATTAATTATCGACCTTTAGTCGGGAATATCGATTTCGTCCCTGCGCCTACACGGGACATTTATTCCATCTGAAAACTCCTAAGGGTTGCCTTATTTGCCAAACCAGACCACTCTTAGGGTCCCCTCAGCTTCCCGAAGGTCCCCTACGACCATTTGGTATTAGCACTCACTTTGGCTTATACAGAATTTATTCCGAAAATTATTCCCGATTAGACCGCTTCCAGCGTCATTATCCTCATCTCGAAAAGCTCACAAATCTCTTGCCCTCTTCCCTGGACATCCAAGTCCCGAGGCACTCCCAGTCACCAATTCGGCAAATTTTATTAATTAATTTCTCGAGGTTGACCCTTGGTCTTCCCGGACCACCCGAGGTTCTGACAAAATAATCAAAAGTTATTTATTTTTAATACCATGTAATACCGGGTATTACATTCCACCCCCCTTAAAGAATTTCGTCCTCGAAATTCACTTTGCCTTAATCTCTTGCTCACGATAATCACATTATCGAGCTACAAGGCAAATTCTCATGCTCGAGAATCTTATCGCCTATCCATTTCTCACCTTTACCTCGGGTTATTCCCACCTCAAGGCTTCACTTAGGATTAAATATGGACTACATGTCCTATTTAAAGATTGCAATGGGATCATGAGATGGTCGTGTTGGGTGGCTCAAAAGAATGCTACCTAACGTATGAAATGGAAAGGAAAGATGCATGCTCGTGAGCCGTGTAGGCGCTACCTATGAGGTGATGGAATCACCAGGCCATGATGAGGGCCTAGAATGAAAGTTCTTACAGAAGGGGTTAGACTCAGGGCAGCGACAACGAATGATAGTTCTTGAAGGACTACGACGAGACCGTGCAGTTTTCACCCGGGATGTACCCTTGTAAGGGTCGACGTATGACGTAGGAGTAAGACTACCATATGATGGGGGTGATGATGACAGCTGTATGCTGGCTGACGGAAAGAGTAGTGCCTAGGAAGAACTAATTTAATGGTTGAGTGCCGATAGTCAACTGGATCTGAAGAACGAAAATCAAGAGTCAGTGGATTCTCGGTATGAGATTTCAGGTAGTGGAGTATGACCAGTCCAAAGGCTTGATCGATGAATAGTGAAATGGCAGTCTCGACTCAAGGTAGAGTTCGGGTACTAAAAAGGAAAGAGGTGCTTAATGGGTCGCATTGACCGTAAATGAATGATAAGGAAACCTAGTCAACAAAGGTTGTGACTATGGTTTAGGGTGCCAAATGGACCTACGGAAACAGGTAAAGTTGTCTGTGGTCGACCTGGCAAGAGAGCTTGAAAGCACCATGATGAATGGTGAGCCATGGTGGCAAAGGAAATCGAGTTCTTGGAAGATAAATGGAACCAGATATTGTAATCTGATTCAGGATTTTCGAGGATTGATCGATATGAGATTTTTGAGGAATTTCTTAAAGGAATTGATTGAGGATCAAATGATTCGAGAGGAAACTTTAGAGTTTTCAAAGGAAGAAATCCAGTAAGGATGAGAGTACCGTAGGTGACATAAGTACCTGCCTACTCTAGCTGGTAGTAAGGTTATGATTGTCGTCTTAAAGATTGTGCAAATCTTGGACGTGATTGAAAGGATCAAGTGATGGCAGATGTGCCAAGATGATAGGTCGCAGTAAGAGAAGCTGTAGACCCAAATTGATTGAGGATTGGAGATTTTCAATTTTGAATATTGGAACTCTCGCAAGGCTAGACAGTTAGTCTAGGTAGCCTTAACGGGCAAATTGAGAGATGTATAGCTGAGTGATGTCAGCAAGTTATGGAAATAATGAGCCTGTCGAGATATGGTACGGGCACTTGCGGTCAATGAAAAGCCGTAAGAAGAAATGGAAAATAGCATGATATGTTTTCGGAAGATTTAACCAGATTATTTCTAAATGATGATGGCCAATGATAACTTAAGGTTATAGGATGACTAGCCGAGTGCGGCTTGATTAAGGATGTAAATTATCAGACTTTGAAAGAGGTGATAAAATAGAATTGATATCTTTTACCTCGAATTTGATGAATTTTGAAACAGCCGCAAGAGGCTGAGATATATATGATTGATATGTGATCGAGGTTAAGATAAAGGAATGAGGCATTCCGGAAAACGACAATGGAGTTGTGATTTGAGGATATGACCAATTTACCATCGACATTGAAGTCGCGTTGGTAATTGTGTCTATTGATGATATATTGGTGTACTCCTCAGATAGGGAGACGCACGAGGAACATTGAGGATAATATTAAGGAACATCACGATAGATGTTATGAATGAGATTGGCTTGCTAGGTAGTAAGCAGATCATGAAAGAATTGATGAGAGCATGAGGCTGTATGTCGGTGAATGTGAAATCAAATTGATTGTCATAAGCACCATAAGGATCAGAAGTTTCTGAAAGGTAAGATGTCCTGATAGATATCGGGAGACGAACAAAGGTTGGTTCGAGGAAAGGTTGGAAACCTAAGAGAATGTAACTCTGAATAGGATCGAGGATCTGTAAGATTTGGAGATTTAGACTGGTATTGAAAAGTATCAGAAGTGACGGGAGTCGGGTCAATTACAACTCTCGGAGACGGGACAAGGAGGCTCTAGAAAGACAATAACACCATGGGTGTGTGGCCTGTAACAGCGGATCTGAGCCCAAGGACCAAGGTATGAAGGCTAGTAAAGAGCTTATGATCAACGTACCGGGGAAGCTAGGTAGCTGTCTCATGGTATGAGTCAGGGACTTAGGGTCTAAGTTGCTTAGCGTACTGCCAAGGAGACGGTCAGATTCCAAAGTTTAGGTACCACCATGACTGTTATGGTTTGACTAGGATCCAAGTTCCAATGGACCGAAGCATTGTGATAGGATCCCTATCTGTCTATGAAATGATGGAAAGTTTTTGAGGTTGACAAGCTGTTGTCAGGGGTTTGAGAGGGAACTCTCTGAAATAGCTGTGTCCATGAAAGGACTCGAGAAAAGAGTCGAATGAGAATGATCTGTCGGGTGCACTGAGAGCTTGTGACAGCTCAAAGGATAGAGTTGCGTGATAATGCAACAGAACTGAATGATGGTGTGTGGATCATGCCAAGGCATAGAAAGGACTACCCGATGTATGACTTGGAGCTGGTAGATGTGGTATGTGTTCTCGAAGCAATGGAGACACTACCAGAATGATGGGGCATTGATATGCTCACGAACCACGAGGAGCCTGAAGTATGAGTTCTCGCAGAAGGAGCTGGATGATAGGTAGCAAAGGTTGATGGAGTTCCTTAAGGACTACGATTGCACTACTTCGTATCACCAGGTGCGTGGCAGAGAGGTGCCCAATGCAGGACCTGGTGGATAGCTGTGAGTGTCAGATGAAGTTGGAGGCTTGTTAGCCTGCCGACTATGATTGTAGTGCCGAAGGGATCGTCTATTTTTTATGGCTAGCCTAATTGGTTAGCTGGATCTGGTGAACGAGATACGAAGGCATGAGTGGTTGACAAGTGTTCTTGTTTATGATTGATGATTGTAGCCAGCCCAAGAGTTATGATGGAGAGGACAAAGTGATTGCTACTATTTTTAGAAGTTTAGTTGGTAGTTTGTTGTATTTGACTGCTACAAGACCCGATCTTATGTTCCCAGCCAGTTTGTTATCTAGGTTTATGCATACACCAAGTCAAGCTCATCTGAATGTTGCAAGAAGGGTGTTGAGATACATTAAAGGTACAACTGATTTTGGTGTGTGGTATGAGAAGGAAACTGGTGGCAATTTACAGGGATATGTTGATAGTGATTGGGCTGGGAGTATGGAAGATTGTAAAAGCACCTCAGGCTATGTTTTCTCATTTGGCTCAGGCTCTTTTTCATGGAACTCTAAGAAGCAGGAGGTGGTAGCTTAATCAACTGCTGAGGCTGAGTATATTTCTGTTGCTAGTGCTGCTAACCAAGCCATCTAACTTAGAAAGTTATTGATTGATCTGGGAGAAGAACAAGATAAACCTACTATCATTTTGTGTGATAACAAATCTGCCATTGCTATTGCCAATAATCCAGTGCAACATGGTAGGACCAAGCATATCAAAGTCAAATTTCATGTCATAAGAGAGGCAAAGAAGAATCAAGAAGTTAAGTTGCTGCATTGCAAATCTGAAGTACAAGTTGCAGATATGTTCACCAAGGCACTTTCCAAAAACAAGTTTGAAGAGTTGAGAAACAAACTTGTGATCTCAAAGAAAAGTCTCAAGGAGGAGTGTTGATGACTTGAGACTTTCTGCAAAGAGGACCAGTTGTTACTCTCCACAGAGAATCAATTGTCATTTTCTATTTTTAATATTTTTTATGTTTTTACTTAGTCAATTTAGTTATTGTGTAGTTGCTTGATTTTAGGATCATGGTAGGCAGTTAGAAGTAGTGGAGGTAGTTACTTCACACTTTCTCTTATGTAATCAATAGTATATAAGTTTCTCATGTATTCAAAAGAATGGTTCTCTTCCCGTTTAATTTATTTTGTGCTACAAATTTCTTACACCAATCCTATATCTCCAACACAAGGCTTCTAGGATAAGGAATCATTATTGCATTCATTCCTTTTGTTGGAGCTAAGCTATCCCTTTTACAAGTTGTGATATTTGCACTCGGGTTCGGTTTAATGCCCTAAAACCATTTTAATTCTAAACTTCCATTTGAAACACTTTATTGTAACATCCAAGCTTTACATTACATTCTAGGGTATTACACAAGTTCTCTCAGAGAGAGCCATCACATTGCCCTACTCTTTCTGAGAGAGAGAGAGAGAGAGAGAACTTGGGACCTCCACTTTGACCCTATGTTTCTATTTATATCTTATTTTCCTTAGACTAATTTTCCCCTCAAGCTTAGGCTATTTACCTTTTTTCCATTGTTCATGCTTCTTTAGCCATTTTCTCATGGATTCTTCTTAGAAAATGCTTCCCGGATCAGGATCACTTTTGGGATTCGCCCGCCTAGGCTTATCGACCAAAATACCCTTAGGTGGACGCTCGAGAATTCTATGGTACAACAATTGCCCCTCAGTCTTTGCTTTGACTATTAAGTTAAAAGGGAAGATTAATACCACTTTCATGTCCACCTGCCTTGATGGACAAAACTACTCTCTTAGGATTCACGGCCTTGTGCTGACACTAAAACGAGATCATTCACTAAGGTGAGGCTTGACAGCCATACAAAGGCACAACCCATTATGCCGAGTGGGTGGTGGAAGATACAAAGGCGTAACTTGAGGCATCTAAAATAAAGAATGATTAGATCGAAGTAAGGATACCGGTGTGCCTCTAAGGTGCAGTAAAAAGGGATTCCACGATGCGCAAGCCTCACTGGTGGTGCAACGCTAGGAGGATAGCCCAATGGCTCACAAGCTAAAAATGCCATGGTTGTGATAAGATTTTGGGTTGTGGTCAAGGATATAGACAAAGATAGATTAGATGTTGAGTGCTTAGGGGCACTGGATTCTTTAGAGAATGGGCACTTGGGTGCAGAGAAGCTTATACTAGTGGTTTCACTCTATTTAGACTCGGGCTTAAGCTAAGGCATATTTTTCTAGGATTGAAGTGCCTCAATGGGTCTATCCCAAGATGATGCATTTGCCTATGGCGACTCTCGCCAATGCCTTGGATCATCACTCATTTAAACTTGATTTGCTAAACTCCTATGAGTATCTTGAATCGAAGGTGAGAAACGATGCTGGTAACCCAAAATCATTGTGTCAAGAGTGTTTCTCTTTTCTACCATTATCAATGGCTCTACTTACCCCATCCCAGAGATTCTGTTGGTATTCTATCATAACACTTGACAAAATATGGTTGTCCATGTTCATCCATTCTCCTAGATTTAAATGAGTTCCCTGGACAATTGATGCCAATGCCTTCTCCACAACCGTTATCTACCTTATAACCACATTCCATTTTATCTTGCATTGAAGACTAGTAGCTACTGTGCAACACTCCGCTTCGCCAAGCGTGTCACTATAAGGGAATTCTTGGGAATCTTGTTTTTTTTTTTTCAAGTCCATCACACGCGGTGTATCAAGAACAATCTTTACATACAGAAAACACGCTCGACACATACAATGGCCAGAATCCGCGGTGATTTTAAGAACAATCTTCACATGCAGATAAGATCCCAAGAATCCTAGTCTTGCCCGTTTAACTAACAAGTTCAATAATCTTAAGACTAAACGAGACATTGCATAACACAGTGGATACATTAACATCAAAATACCGTGGCTTACCACGAGGTTCTTATATAGTATTTTCACAACAAATTACGTAATACAAAGCTACCAAATGAGAACAACCACTAACATGTATCCGCAATAGTGTTAACGTCTCAAAATGATACAACCACTAACATACTAAACACCGTTGGCCCTCAACTGGTCATGTCCTCGCCTTCGCAATAGTCCGTTACTAGAACGCTGAATGTTCCAGGGGCATAACCCAGATTAGATGATAAAACATCTGAATAATGGCATGATACAGTTTACTGAATGCATGAAAGACATACGAGCATGGCTTAAACAAATAACAACAACATGCAACACGTCTAACTTCGAGAAATCTCCCTGACATACTCAACCTCCCATGGAAAAATCCATTCCACATACCTTTGGGGTTGATCTTGCCGCGACATACTTAATCCTCAAGTGCCCTACCATGTCACTCGTTCACTTGGATTAACCTTGCCCTATTCTCAAGAAGACCCTATCCCATCCCCTATGGACATAACAAGGACACGAAATTCAATACCTCGATGATATGAAAAACCACACGCCATGCACCGACTCCTTTACAAACATAGTTGATATAATATACCACATGTTCAATATGCAAACGATGCCACAAGTACATAAGTAAAATGCCTATGCATAGTATCCCAAGTTCTGGAGGGTACAACCGCTCACTTGAACTGGTTCAATCATGTGTATTCTAAGCTCGGGAGGGTAAAACCGCTCACCTGAACCCACTGTACACACACCAACACACTTCCAAACAAGGGTAAAACTGGAATCAAATCACTCACCTGAACGTATTCAAAATGCCTTGATCCTCGTGTGCTGCCTTGATTTGCGTGCCAAATCACAAACACCTGAACTTATACACAACCTCAAGCTACGACACTCCCTGAACACCATATTTAATTAAAGGAGCATCAAAATCTATTTTCCTCAATTTTTCAATATTTTTCTCGATTTTTCTCCTAATTTTCATCTCGATAATTCAAAAATAATTATCTCCTCAATCTTTTTCCCAAATATTTCAACATGATAATTCCTAAAATAAATTTAGAAAAATACTGAGAGAAAATACCAGAAAAGTCCCTGTGTCACGTGCCATCTTGCGCCCTGCGTGTGGCTGCACGTGAGTGTGGTGCGTGCAGCCCACGTGCCATCTTCTTCTCCAATTTCTAGCAGCCGGCGACAGCTCCAATGGCTGATTTGCGAGTACCCCCTTGAAGACCTCATCTAGTCGATCACCATCATACTGATTTTAGGCTGAAATACCACTAGAAGGGCCCTCAATCGGGCTGTTGCAGGTCGGTGGAGGCAGATCGCCTTACGTTTTCCAGCTAAGCACAAACAACCTCCAAATGCACTCCAACTAATCCCAAACGCTCCAGAATCCTTCTCCTTGATGCAAGGAACAAAAACCCCTTAACCATTCTCTCAAAAGCATCCAAAATCACGGCTGATTTGTGTTCTAAATTTCGGTCGAAACCCTCACTATTTATAAGCGATTTCTGGCCGCTTTGCAGCCAATCAGAGTCCAAGGCTTGGCTCGCAATCCTCCTTGTGCCATATACTACGTCCCCCGAACCACCCTCGGTTGTCCCATCGCTGGAAACGGCGGCCACGTGCGGTTGAAGGTGGTGGCCGATTTCTTTGGCTTGTGTTCACATTACAATTTTGTTTTATTACACTTCCTTCCCCCATGTTTCCTCAAATGCCATTCCAGCTTTTTCCTTAACACCCCTGATCTATCCAACTAGATCACTAAGGCCCATAAGCTTTTTACACCTTATTTCATCCTCGAAATTCTTGAAAAATTATCATTTTAACCTTTCTCGGGCAAATTTGAAAAATTGCACTTAGGCCCGGTTGATTGTTTTAACCTTAAATCCATTCGTTTCAACCCAAGATCGCTCAAGGGTTGTTCTACATATAATTTATTGGTCCTTGGCACATTTCGTTGACTCTTCGAAAGTTCCCTACGTCGATTCAATTTTCTCAACCTGGTCGACAACTGTACCGATAAGTGTTCTTGATCCAATTTCTTTTATCACCTAAAATCACGCCTCGAATTACTCGTCGGTACTATTCTATTTTCCTTAGCTATCTAGGGTCTGGGGTACTCCTTTTGGTCAATTCGATCTCTTAATACTGTGATAGTGTACCCTACAGCCTCTTTCTTTTGATAATTTTACTTATGGCTTTCATAAAATACCATTTATACGCTTAAGGATTTATCGGGTATTACATTCTCCCCCCTTAATAAATTTCGTCCTCGAAATTTGGCCCGTGATAATTGAATCATTACTATTGCTAATGACTCCCAATTGAAATATCTTAAATATATCATTCCTAATCCTTGGCAATCATTCTTAGCTTACTTCCTAACACGATCCATGCTTGCCAGGCATGTTTCTTATTTTCCAGAATATCCTGTTGTAGCTCATCACAAGTGATCACTCTTATCTCAAATTTATTCCACGAGTTTATTCAACGATTTTCGATAATCAACCATAACAACTCATATTTCTGTCCAAACATGGTCCAAATACACAATTCCTAAGATTTATAAATCCTTCTAACGCATTGGTTAAACCCAAAGGTATCATCGAATGCTTACCTTCACCACGTCATGATCTGCTCATCATTTTAGGATGGTTCCATTTCCTTTCCCTCAAATACTATCCATCAATCAAACCAGTTTGTCTCAACACAATACTCTTGTTTCGTTTCAATTCCTTATTTCTTATGACCACAACTTCCATAGTCATACTATCAACTCGAGCACTTAGTCACATACTGTAACGATCCGCTCCCACTTACGAGCGCCACCAGTAAATAATCGACCAAATTACTCACCCAATGAACCACAACTGAAGGGTTGGACTATGTTTTAATAGGAAAAGCCCTAGGTGGGAATTAGGCTTCGTCCTTCCCTTTGCTCCACTCAGGAATCGGTCCCTACTCATACAAGAAAAACTCAGCGGATCGAGACCCAAGACCTGAGTGAGCTTCATCTCTCTTCAGCTCGCCCCATAACAAACCAGAGGTGACCCAGGCACAAAGCTAGCATAATAAACACTTCGCTGAGTATTGGGGATTTATGAGAACATACCTCGCTGGTGTTTACTTGGTCCGAATTTGGCTTCAACAACTCAAGCCACATATAAATCACGAGGACTCACAATCATCTATCACACTAATGATTACAACAAATAGATACATCTATGCTCAACACTACATACATTTACTCACAAGGGTATTCATACACAACACCACATGGCTACATACAAGAGATGATAAAATACACAACTCGGGCAACACCGCTAGTTGCCACAACAGCCTCCCGGCGCCATCCCTACTTGCCTCTAGACTTGGAACATCTACACATGAGGTGAAACCTCATGAGTCATAAAGACTCAGTAAGGGTGCAATGCATATAAATATGAATATAACCATGATTATGTATGCCAAATGCATGCAAATGAGGCTAGGCCCACTCATCCTCACAACCCTCCAAGGTTTGAGGCATTAACCTATCAGCCCTCACAACGCTAGTCCTCCTTATGGCCACAGGTCCACTCGCATCACGCAAGTGTTAACCACTACATGCAAATGCAACATAAAAACATTATCAAACACATTTACTAAATTGCAAGGCCACCTCCACATGGGGCCGTCCCTTACCTGGCTCGAAGCCTCATTTCTACCTCGACACGAATTCTAGCCTAAATCTCAAATTCCTCTAGGATCACTGCCTTCTCGATTGTGAAAGTAAAGCAAGATCGCTATGGGGCAAATAGCGTAGTTCAAAAAAAATTTTGAACCTTACCCCGATCCCCGCGATTGGATCAACATCGAAATCAAATCATTCACAAACAAATAAATAAATCTAACCTTTAGATAATCGAGTCATTCGCGGATTTGAGCCGTCCAAACGTCCAGCCTCTAACTCATGATACGCGGCACGCGTCCGTTGGCAAAGAGAGCGGAATAGGAGTGCTAGCTTCTTCTCCTAACAAGGCTTATGAATGGACGAGAAAAATAATCGATTTTCAACTCTTGAAAACCAATAAATAAGAGGCATAATTTGGGCATCCCATAAAGGGCTATTTATAGAAAGGCAACCTCCTAGGGTTTTCCAAACCCTAATGGACATGGATTGGGCTAGCCCATTAATCCTAGTCCAACTAGAAATTAAAGTGGCCCAAATCCATTTATAAAATATGTGGCCCAAATCTAATTCAAGCCAAATATTTAATATTTGGCCCAAATCTTTTTTAGCCCAAATATAATATTTATTATTTAATATTTAACCCAAATCTAATTTTGCCCAAATATTTAATTTAATTTAATATTTGGCCCAAATATTTTATTTAACCCAAGTATTAAATTAAGCCCAAATTATTAAATTAGAAACTTCTTTCTAATTTAATCATTAAGTTAGAAATTACTTTCTAATTTAATCAATTGCTATTTTAGGAAACTTTTTCAGAGAGAGCGGAATAGGAGTGTTAGCTCCTTCTCCTAACAAGGCTTATGAATGGACGGGAAAAATAATCGATTTTCAACTCTTGAAAACCAATAAAATAAGAGGCATAATTTGGGCATCCCATAAAGGGCTATTTATAGAAATGCAACCTCCTAGGGTTTCCCAAACCCTAATGGACATGGATTGGGCTAGCCCATTAATCCTAGTCCAACTAGAAATTAAAGTGGCCTAAATCCATTTATAAAATATGTGGCCCAAATCTAATTCAAGCCAAATATTTAATATTTGGCCCAAATCTTATTTAGCCCAAATATAATATTTATTATTTAATATTTAACCCAAATCTAATTTAGCCCAAATATTTAATTTAATTTAATATTTGGCCCAAATATTTTATTTAGCCCAAGTATTAAATTAAGCCCAAATTATTAAATTAGAAACTTCTTTCTAATTTAATCATTAAGTTAGAAACTACTTTCTAATTTAATCAATTGCTATTTTAGGAAACTTTTTCCTTTATAACGACCCCTCGTCATATCGACGTCATTACGTCTATTTGTTCTTTTCCCGTGAGAACCTACGACGGCATAACTTCTTGCCGAAGTGTCCCACTTAACCATACGTATGCTTTCCTGGTTTAAGCCAGGGACCGTGCCTATTGCGTATGACTCATTAGGCTCCCGAATATGTTGGTAATGTGTCGGTACGAACACATAAGACAAGATTGGCCTCTAGCAAGGCATCATGCCTACCCAATTATTCCGAAGGATTCATAATCCGCAAATAACCTTTCACGAGCATGGTTACCAAGCAATTCGATCCTCTCGTCAATGTATCTTATGTGATCTCAAGTATGGCAATGTGTTGCTTGATAACGATCACATGAGTTTTCTTCGGTCTTCCGGATATCTTCACTTAATTAGAAAGTAAATCAATAACTCCTTATTGATCTCTTTCACCATGGCCATGGATTTAAAGTGAATATCCACCGAAGGTGCCTTAGATACATCATCCTCTATCAAGGGATAGACGAGTCCCATCTTGGTTATACACCCATCTCCATAAGCCTCACGATATACCCAACGATCACCCACGTGCAGCCTTTGTCTAGGCCCATTGAAACGATGTCAAAGCATACCGGTCTTCTTATGAGATGACCATGATAACCTCAGGTCCAAGGATTAGTTACACCCATCTCGTATGACAATACCATCAACATATAACCAAAATGGATTCTCATGGCGAGTCATGTCCAGTGACATGTTCTCCGACATTGGTCACCTATGTACTTGTCTAGGCATCCCCATGCCTATGGGTGTGAGACCCCCATTGCTATCACATAGCAAAAACATAGCACATACAAGTCTTACTGCAATTATCAATGTCCATTCTTAACATTGCTACAACTTGGGACGTTTAATGATGTCTAGAAACTGTGATGCATCATCTCACATCTTTATAGATTAATCACAGTATACATCATATGGACTTCTATCTAGTTTCATTTGGTTATTACAATAATAACAAGAAACTAATAGAATGACTTCTTGTGAATTTGAACAACTCCTTATTCAAATAATAAACATGATTATAATTGTCAGTGTATAACATGCCCAATCTGATTGGATCTAGAGCACCTACACTAACAGATCGAACCTAGAGGCAAACACAAAAACCCCAACTCCATTAACATCTGGCATTCAACCAATGCCCTCAACTATGCCGCACATCGCCAAAACCATCCATCAACAGAATTTCAAATAACCCCAACATAGGATTTAATTCAACGAATAATTATTAACTCTCTGAATAAATTAATTCAAATAAAATAATTCATTTACCTCAATCCATCTGGAGAAGAAAATCGGGCAAATGTGCACATCGGCATTGCCTTCTTAACTGCCATCTTACCCCAAAATCTCCATTTCGAGCTTTCGACATGCTCTTTGGGCCCCAAAATAATTTCCATACTCTTCCCCCATTTTTCTGGAATTTTTCGGGATTTTCTCCTATTTTTTTTCCCTTTTTTTTCAGATTTTCTTTCTTTCTTTTATTTCTTTTTTTTTCTTTTATTTCTTCTTCTCCAACGCCTTCTTCTTCCCGCGTTCGGCTCTTGTTCCTCCTTCTTCTTCCTTGCGCCAGCGTGCAGCCAGCCTCGCTAACCGCTTGCTCCATTGGCTACCTCGTCTTCCTGTCGACCGCCATCGCCTAACGACACCACCACCGATCGCATCGCACCACCCCAGACTGTCGCGCCCGCTGCCAGCGTCAATCTCCCCTGCACGTTGCTGCCATGGCTGATCGTCGAAGCTCATGGCCGCATTGCCGTTGCCGCTCGCTTGCTCGCCGGCCGCCTCCATCAGCCGCACAACCACCGCGAACCAACTACGCCCGACGCTGCCTCCATTTCCATCATTGCTCTCGGCCACTACAACAGCAGTGCCGACAGGAGCCTTTGCTGCAACGCCTCGGCCAGGCCTTCCAAGCATGACCTAGCCGCATTCGCTGCCGCACTAGGTAGCCTCTGCCACCATCGCCGCCTACAGCTGTTGCTCGCACAACCTACAGACAACCTCAGCTTACTCCCGAGCCGTCGCCGCTTGCTGGCTGGTCTGTTCGGCCTCCATGGCTGGCTAGCCATGGCCGCTGCATCCTTGGGTGCTGTTCAGGTCCCCGACCAGACCTTATCCAACCTCTTCTCTCTCTTGCTCTCGCTCGCAAGCTCTCTCGATCTCTTGTTATCTCCCTCTTATTCTCGGCTCCCTTGAAATCTCTCTTCTTCCTCTCTACTTTAATTTCAAATTTGAAAATGGCAGTAAGCTCGCGGCTCAGCCAATATATTCCCACGCCTATATATATATACACATATATAAATTAATTACATACTTAATCTCCCTAATTTCTCAATAATTGCACTTGAGAACCCTTAATTCCACTTAGGAATTTTTTTAATAATATCATTTGGGCCCTCCAAGCCTAATTTAATTATCCTTAAGCCACACCAAAACTCGATTTATCAAAAACTAATAACCGACCGCTACTCGGGAATACCGACCTTGTCCCTGCGCCTGCACGGGATCTTTATTCAACCCGAAAACACTTAAGGGTTGCCTTACTCAAAAAAATCGAACCACCCCTAGGGTCCCCTCAGCTTCCAGGAGGTCCCCTCTGACTATTCAGTATTGGCAACCACTTGAGCTTATACAGAATTTATTCCGAAAATTATTCCCGGTCAGATCGCTTCCAGCGTCATTATCTTCATCTCGAGATGCTCACCAATCTCTTGCCCTTTTCCCTGGACATCCAAGTCCCGACGCATTCCTTGCGGCCAGTTCGGCAATTTTATTAATTAATTTCTCGAAACTAGCTTTCGGCTTCCCAGACCACCCAAGGTCCTATCGAAATCAAAATTTATTTATTTTCAACACCATGTAATACCGGGTATTACACATACATCATTTGTGGTACCCCAACCTAGTACCGCGAAAATGCTCTGTCTCAACTAGGCGATGTTTTCCCCTATCCTTCTCACATGAGAAACAGTCTCTCTATTCAGTCAAACAAGATCCCTATCATCCCCGATCCCAAGAGCATATTTTACTCGTTCTCTACTAGGCGATTTAATTCCCGCACTACTACCTTAAATGGAAATCCTTATAGGACAACTTTCAATTTCCACTGAGTGTTTGGCAACACCTAGCATAGCTTTAATAGCTTGGCCTACTGTCTTACAACCCAAATAAAATTTCCATAATGAAATTGAAAACTCACGTCTTCCTATATAACAACTCATTCATATGCTTTCTTAAATCAAAACACATCTCTCGGAAAGAAAAACACTTTCGTTTACTTATCAAAGTATAACTTACCATATCCCCATGCTGACTTCATCTCTTTTTAAAGATCAAGTCACGTTTTCAAGGGTGCCAAGATACACCTACTATTGCTCCAACCTTTTTACATCACCAAGGGCGAGGTTCGAGATAATTAAATCAAAGCTAATGGCTTATAATTCCTGGGGCGTCTAATATTAAGCACACAAAACTGAAAGCCAAGTCAATAGCCATAATTAAATTCCTCCCAAAGGCTATATCTGGAAAATAATCATCCCACTACTTACTTAATCTGGGAACACATCTTTCCTAAGCAACTCCACAACACATGTCTATACCAAGGATTATTCCATTCCTAGTTAGGACCTACCTCGACCTAGGAGCATAATTACTATTTCATCATAACTCCTGAATTCCCAGGCCTACTCATCACTTCTTAGTAATCATAACTTCACGAGTTCTGTCGTGGGTGCAATTATTCTAGAGAACCTTTCCACAAATCTTCGATAATAGCTTGCCAAACACTATTTCTTTGCTCGGGATTACATTTTACTTGATTCTCTTTTGACACTCATAATCCTCATAACAATTATCCATCTTAGGTCAATTTCCAAGCCTTTAACCTTTTCATAATGATTAGGGATCCTACCATGATGCTCCAGTCCCTTGGAACTTGGACTCTAATTCATATATAATAGCCACAGTGTTGCCCAAACTTTGACACCTGACCGTCTTCACAGTTCGCTGTGTTGCTTCGACTCATGGGTATCACACCCCAAATCACGAGCCAACCACCAGTCCTTTGCCTTGGTCGGGGTATCACACCCCAAATCACAAGCCAACCACTAGTCCTCTGCCTTGGTCCCTAGGCTCAGATCCGTTGTTACAGGTTAAGCACCAATGGTGTTAGCATTATGTTAGAATTCCTCATTCCATCTCTAAGAGCTATAGTGGTTCTATTAATACTAGTCCAAATCCCTAATCTCTTGGGTTCTCAATTTTCCTTTTCTAGAGTAACACCCAGTCGTATTGTGCATCCTTGTCCTAACTATTCCTTAGACTTCGAATTTTCTTTTATAATCCAATTTCCTTTAGTTTCCAACTTATCATGGAACCTAACGCTTTTGTTGCTACCAATACATGTGCTATAATCATTTCCTCCAAAATTATTAGAAATCCATCTAACACTATTATCGTATTCGAAAATTATACTAAGTTGAGCAATCGTACTTTCCTATAGACTTATGTTACAACCACATGCTCTGTCTATCACAAATCTAGTTTAGAAGCTCTGCACTCCTTTATATGTTTCCGACATCTTATTCATGACCGACTTTCAACTTGACACCTCACTTTATGGGTCGTTCTTTCAATCATTCCTAATTCTCTCTTTGGACCAGTTAGGATAAACTTTCAATCTGACAAGATCTAATCACTATATTGTGTCTCAAGTTATTTTTACGAATCTATCAACTCTAGCAAATCCTATTTCATTGCCTGATGCCTTAACACTTAAGCAAAAAATTTTATGATTACCCTTTTGATCCTTGACAATCATGTGCTAATTATGTGATGCATAAAGACTTGTCACCCATACAACCCTTTGTGTGCATAATTTTTGACTTAGTTGTCACACACCTTGTTAACTCTGTTCTTCCAACTTAACCTTCCTAAGTCAACATTTCAAACTTTACATGTAATCATCTCTTCAGGTTGAAATATTATTTTATCTCCAAGTTTATACAGTACATGTAAATTTTCCTTAGAACATCAAAGTCAAACTCGAAATTTTCTTATCCCAAAATCTTTCTAATCTCCAAGGTTTGTCCTAAATCACAAATCTTTAGTTTATCATTAGTCCCTATATTATTTGCAATCTCCAAAATCATCAAGTAAGGTTTCATTATGCAAATCCTCTACAAGCTAAAAGATTTTTTTAAATTTCCAGCTAAAGGGAAAATTCTAATCTTCAAAACATGCGAACTTCACGTTTCATATCTTAGTAAGTTTTGGTCGCAACTCAACCCTAACTATAGCCAATTTACAGTCGTTCCCTCTTTGTTTAGTAGTGACATTTGTAAGGAAATAAATTGAGATCACGCTCTAAGATTTCACTAAAAAGGGAAATTCTCATTGCAATTCAAACATGTTACCCAAATCTCCAGTTACTACATAAGAAAACTTCTAGAACACTTAATATCCAGCAAAATGAGAATTCGATCTTCAGTTAATTCTAATTCATTTTCCTTGTTTGATCCTAGGTTAATATCCTCGATACAACTCTTTCCTCTATCATTTCCAAAAACTTCCAAAAGACTCGAAGCTACACCTTGACCCTCTTTACCCTCGAATAACATACGAAACCATACATATATGACTCGTTCCTATGGGTTGTTTCTTTAAAGTAATCTTTCCTTATTTCCTTTGTCATTAGTTCTGGATCCTTTATCTCAATATCCCCATCAATGATTTTGGATTCCCAAAACCCCCAAATTCCATTCCCAAGAGTTCTTATCGAACCATTCTAGGTTTCTTACTTTGGATCATTCCTTAGGATCCTCGATCTATACCGAGTCATTCTTACCCTCGAATCTTAATGATTTCATATCATCTGTTCACAAACCGGATTTACAATTAGGTTATGTCATATCAGACTAACCTTCCATAACTTGCTCATTCTTACTAACCACCAGATATCCCAGCATTTAGCAAAAGGATTTTCACTAATGATCTCCAATCTTATAGTTTCCAAATCTAATGGATCCTTAGTTATGGTGTAACACCCTCTCCCCCAAGTTATCCCATTTCAAGGCAACTTGGAAGAGCGGGTGCTAGGGATATAGACAAAACAACACTTAGCCAAAAGCATGCATACACCTGCCATCCATCAAACTCAGTCCAAAATAAGTACTTTCAAGGATTACAGGCATAATTTTACTTTAAGTTACATTACACACAAAATAATGTCTACACATCTACCAACAACTTCCCAGGACCATTTACATCAAGAGGGGACCCGCACGCGCACATTTCTATCCATCTATCTTACTTGACTCGCTACTTGCTACCTCTTTTCCTTTACCTAGAATGGAGGAGAGTACAACGTGAGCTACATAGCTTAGCAAGCATAAGAAATAAGAAGGAAGAGCATGGCAGTGGATAATAGGATACAGGTGTGGTGAACATGCATATTAACAGAAATGACAGGTGATAACTCAGGAGTTACACACACACCCATAATGATAATGTCGTGCATCACACACATAAGAGTCTATCAACATATAAATGGACAGTGGCCTCACATAGTAATTAAAATGCATCATGATACATACCAGTTTGTAGCTGAGTCCGGCAACCATGAGTCATATCTGTTACACTTGGCTATAGCCATACGTACATATATATAATCTCGCCCATGGTCGTCACCACTAGGCGCGCCCCTCAGTCGTCACCGCAGGAGCATAACCCCAGTCAGGTTAATGCCTACTAGTTTTGGGGGATATATCCCGGCGGTACACAACTGCAGCGCGCATAATCATCTCTGTCCATGCCTTTCTCAATGCAAATGCAACATATAAAGTGGCCACATACAAATTGCATGTGCTAGAAATAAGAACTGATGCTCGTGCACACTCATGAGATGTTATGCATAAGGTCAAGCCAAGACATGCTCATGATGCACAATTACCATTCTTTCAGAACATGCCATGACAGTATATATATAAGCAATCTAAAGTTAATCTCTGTTCATAAACATGTTCAACACAGTTAGCCAACAACACTGAGTCACGGATTGCTCATTTAAGCTCAAGTTCACAGTGAGATATATAAAGTAGGGCATGGAAAAGAAACAAGTCTCCCATGCATATTTCCATTCAAAACTCCATTCCTTAGGGTTAGTGGGGAGAAACAAGTCCCACATGGTTGTTAGAAACTTTCCCCCAAACTTAAATACCCTAACCCCAGTCAAGTTCTCAGACACGTAACCAACCCATAACACCATAAAATCCAAGAGAAAAGAGGAAGGAAGAGAGAACTTGCCTTTTACTTCACTGATCAACCACTAAGAACTCCTTGGATAGCAAGATCTGGCTTGCTGTGAGAAGAAAAAATGAGGGTCTGAAAAAGAGCAGAGAACGCACAAGAGGGAAGAGAGTGTTCTGTTGTTTCAGTGAGATTTTCTCACCAATTTATCCCTTTTATATTATCCTTATAAGTCATCTTTATCCATTTAATTATTTCCCAAATTCTCCATATATTTATCATATTTTTTGATATTTTAATTCTAGAATTTCCTATATGTTTACAGAATTAATGAGGTATCGGGCGATATATATATATATATGAATCGCTGAGGGAGGCATTCAGATGATATTTACATATATATGAAGCTATTTGGAAGTCATTCGGATGATCTGGCGTGTATTCGAATGAGTTAGAGAAAGATTTCAAGTTATGTGAGCGACATTCGAATGAGGCAGGAAGACATTCGAATGAATTTTAAATAGTAACTTGAATTACTGAAGGAATTTGGAGGCTCATTCAAATGCAACAGTACTTTCATTCGAATGAAATTTTAAATAGTAACTTAAATTACTGAAGGAATTGGAGGCTCATTCGAATGCAACAGTACTTTCATTTGGATGAATTTTGCAATTTTCGCTGGGCTCATTCAAATGTAAAGGCTCAAATGGATTCTGGACAATTTTGACACCCTTTCGAATTTTGAGCATAACTCTCTCATTCGAACTCCGATTGAGGTGATTCAAGATGCTAAAGAACTAGAAAAGAAAGATCTACAACTTTTATCTTTTAAGATTTGGAAGATTCGGGCTGGGACATAGACTAAATTTGGTTGCAATGAAGAAACACCACCCAGCAAAACCCAATTCAACGAATAATTCTACCCACACATCATAAGATAACACCGTATTATTCATTGATATCAACACCCCGTCTTCGGGTTGTTACATATGGGTACCAAACCAACTTTACATTCGAACCACATCGCTGGATGCTAACTCCCAACCCAACATTCTATCACCTAGCAAGGTCTAGTATTTTCCAATTAATAACCTCAAAGACTTCAACCGACAAACCCCCAAATCTCTAAGTTAGGATTTCGTCTTTACTATCCATCAATTTCTTACCCCTAAATCTCCACTTAGGGTATCTAACTTAACATTAAGATTTACATTGGCTTCAAGCCACTCTTACTCTCCCACGACCTTTGATAAATTCTCCTTGTACCCTCAGCCGTTTCACTTATCTCGTTAGAGTATGACCATTATTATCACCACATCCCAATCGGGAAATAACTAAGACAATTCACTAAAATCTAAATTCTAGTTAGAAATCTCAAATTTCACATTCCTCGAGTTACCATCTTAGATTCACTAGGATTTCAACAATCCTATTCTAAGTTCTCTAACCAATAATTCTACTTAGTCCTCAATCAACTGAGTATCTTTAACACATCCTAGGTAACTTAATCAACCTAGGGCTTTGATACCAATTGTAACACCCCGCCTCGCCAAGCGTGCCACTATAAGGGAATTCCCAGGAATCTTTTTTTTTTCAAGTCCATCACACATGGTGTATCAAGAACAATCTTTACATGCATAAAACACGCCTGACACATACGATGGTCGGCACCCGCGGTGATTTCAAGAATAATCTTCACATGCAGATAAGATCCCAAGAACCCTAGTCTTGCCCGTTTGCCTAACAAGATCAATAATCTTAAGACTAAACGAGACATTGCATAACGCAGCAGATACATTAACACTAAAATACCATGGCTTACCACGAGGTTCTTACATAGTATTTTCATAACAAATTATGTAGTACAAAGCTACCAAATGATAACAACATTATCATACATTCGTTCATATATGTATCAAAATAAGGGCTAACGTCTCAAAATGTTACAACTGTTAACATACTAAATACTGTTAGCCCTCAATTGGCCATGTCCTTGCCTTCGAAGCAGTCCCTGGCTGGAACGTTCAATGTTCCAGGGGCATAACCCAAATTAGATGATAAAATATCTAAGTGATGGCATGATACAGTTTACTGAATGCATGAAAGACATACGAGCATAGCATATACAGATAATAACAACATGCAACACGTCTAACTTGAGAAATCTCATTGACATACTCAACCTCCCGTGGAAAAATTCATTCCACACACATTTGGGGTTGAACTTGCCGCGACATACTTAATCCTCAAGTGCCCTACCGTGTCACTCGTTCACCTGGATTAACCTTACCCCATTCTCAAGAAGACCCCATCCCGTCCCCCATGGACATAACAATGACATGAAATTCAATACCCTGATGATATGAAAAACCACATGCCATGCACCGACTCCTTTACAAAAATAGTTGATGCAATATACCACATGTTCAATATGCAAACAATATCACAAGTACATAAGTAAAACGCCTATGCATAGTATCCCAAGTTTTGGAGGGTACAACTGCTCCCTTGAACTGGTTCAATCACATGTATCCTAAGCTCGGGAGGGTAAAACCGGTCACTTGAACCCACTATACACACACCAACACACTTCCAAACAAGGGTAAAATTGGAATCAAACCGCTCATTTAAAAGTATTCGGAATGCCTCAATCCTCGTGCACTACCTCGATTTGTGTGCCAAATCACCAACACCTGAACTTATACACAACCTCTAGCCATGACACTCCCTGAACACCATATTTAATTAAAGGAGCATCAAAATCTTTTTTCCTCAATTTTTTCATCATTTCCTCTATTTTTCTCCTACTTTTCACCTCGATAATTCAAAAATAATTATCTCTTTAAACTTTTTCCCAAATATTTCAACATGATAATTCTTAAAATAAATTTAGAAAAATACTGAGAGAAAATACTAGTAAAGCCCCTGTGCCATGTGCCCTCACGCGTCTTGTGTGTGGCTGCACGTGAAGTGTGGCGCGTGCAACCCCTTGAACATGTGGTATATTGCATCAACGTAAAGTGTGGCGACGGCTCCGATGGCTGATCTAAGGTTACCCCCTTGAAGACCTCATCTAGTCGATCACCATGGCACCAATTTTAGGCCGAAATACTACCAGAAAGGCCCCCGATCGGGCTGTTGTAGGTCAGCGGAGGCGGACCGTCTCGCGTTTTCCGACCAAGCACGAACAACCTCCAAATAGACTCCAACCGATCCCAAACGCTCGAGAATATTTCTCCTTGATGCAAAGAACAAAAACCCCTTAACCATTCTCTCAAAAACGTCCAAAATCACGGCCGATTTGTGTTTTATATTTTGGCCGAAACCTTTGCTATTTATAAGCGATTTCTGGCCGTTTTGCAACTAATCAGAGGCCAAGGCTTGGCCCCCAAGCCTCTTTACGCCGTATACTACCTCCCCTAAACCACCCTCGATAGTCCCATCGCTAGAAATGACGGCCATGTGTGGTTGAAGGCGGCGACCGATTTCTTTGGCTTGTGTTCACACTGCAGTTTTGTTTTATTGCACTTTTTTCCCCCATGTTTCCTCAAATGCCATTCCGACTTTTTCCTTAACACCCCTGATCTATCCAACTATATCACTAAGGCCCATAAGATTTTTACACCTCATTTCATCCTCAAAATTCCTGAAAAATTATCATTTCAACCTCTCTCGGGCAAATTTGAAAAATTGCACTTAGGCCCGATTGATTGTTTTGACCTTAAATCCATTCGTTTCAACCCAAGATCGCTCAAGGGTTGTTCTAGATATAATTTATTGGTCCTCGGCACATTTTGTTGACTCTTTGGAAGTTCCCTACATCGATTCAATTTTCTCAACCTGGTATACAACTGTACCGAAAACTGTTCCCGATCAAATTTCTTTTATCACCTAAAATCATGCCACGAATTACTCGTCGGTACTATTCTATTTTCTTTAGCTATATAGGGTCCGAGGTACTCCCTTTGGTCAATTCGGTCTCTTAATAATGTGATAGTGTACCCTACAACTTATTTCTTTCGATAATTCCACTTATGTGTTTCATAAAATACCATTTATACCCTTAAGGATTTCTCAGTATTACATACTGTCTCTTTTTCTCTTACCTAAAGACGTCCCGGGATATATTTCCACATTAGATCCATTCTTTATTTCATCTTTCTTCAAAAAGTTGTTATCTTTCGGTCTTCTGACGTCACTATATGAGCTCCTAAAGCCCTTAGCATTTAAACTTGGGATAAGACCATCATCCTCAAAAAACGTTTCTGGCTCATATTTCAGATCAAACCTATCTTCACTCGCTGCTCTTACATTTTCCCCAATTGCTTCTCCAGTAAGTCTACTAATTCGTCTTTGAGGTGCCATATTTTCTAACTTTCTTGAGTTAGAAAATATGGAAGCTTATAGACCTGGTGGCTAGGATCAAACACCACTGGCCAGGGCGCCAGGATAAGGATGACTAACGGGGGCAAGGCTGCCTATGCTACTTATATTGTCCTTCTTCCTTCAGTCGAGCTACTACGGGGGAACGTGGTGGAGCCCTCTCTAGCCTGAACATCTCAGTGGGTTTTTAAGTATGTGGGACCCTTTAGAGCCAAATCCTTCGATAAAATGGCTTCTATGCTGGGTACACCCTCATCCTAACTGTCGAGTGGTTTTAAGGCGAAGTTGCTCACACCAGGTTACCCAAGTTAAAGCCATGGGCTAAGTGGAGTTCAACGTAAAGTTAGACCGCCGAACTAGCCTCTTAGAGTCAAGTAAATCTTTTTTGTCTTGGGAATGGCCCTGTGTCGACTTTTTAGAGAGTCATCTAACATTCGATGCTTGTTTCGTCGTTCATGCACGTTACGTACATTACCTTTCCATTTAGATTATCTACTACATGGTCTCGGAATGGTAGGTTACCAAGTGTTGATAGTCAAGTTCTTGACGGGGATCAGGGTATGCTTTCTAGCTTCTCCCGTCAACACTCATAGCCCGAGCTTGGGGGTCCATTCTCCACAAGAGATATGGATCAAGATCTGCGTCCTCTATTTGAGCACGATGTCTAGGCTTGACTTGTATTGCAACCCGGGGTCGCCCGGAGATCCTTACTCTATATCTTTGTCAAGTCTCTTCATTCCATCTTTTCCTGGATTTGTCTGCCATAGAGAGTCTAGGTTTGACCTAGGGTCTGTTGCTGAATTCCCATCGATCGTTCCAAGTTTTACCCGGAGGCTTAGCTTTGGATGCACCGAGGAGTCAAGGTTAGCTCGTACACTCAGCACTAGACTCTGGAAAGGGATCCAGGTTTGCCTGTAGGCATGGCGTTGGAATACATCCAGGAATTCAGGACAGACGCTTAGCCTTGCAGACACTTCACATTTCTTTCATTCTTTTTTCTAGGTTTGTCTACCATAGGGGATTTAGGTTCGGCCCAAGGTCCATAACTAGATTTCTATTGGACGTTCAAAGTTTGCTGGGAGGCTTAGTGCCAGATCTACCAAGGAGTCAAGGTTAGCCCTTAGGCTTCGCACAGGACTTACGTAAGGGATCTAGGTTAGCCTGTCGGCATAGCATTGGAACACATCCAGGAATCGGGGGGAGTCTAGGGCCATTGCTCTGATCACAGTTGGACGAGTTTGTCCTAGAGTATTGGTGGAGGCATCGTCTCTTGACGACTCTCCCAGACTTACCTATCACAGAAGATCTAGATTCGGTCCATGGTCAGTAACTGGATTGCCAACGGTTATTCCAAGTTTTGTTGGAAGGCTCGGCGTCAGATCTGCCAAAGAGTCAGGGTTTGCTTATAGGCATAGCACTAGACTCACGTAAGGGATCCAGGTTAGCTTGTCAGCATGGCATCAAAACACATCCAAGAATCCACATTAAACGCTTGGTCTCGTATGTGCTTTCCTCTTTTGATTTACTTCCTCAGGCTTGTTTACCACAGGGGATCTATGTTCGGCCTGAGGCTTGTTATTGAATTTCTACCGGATGTTCCAAGTTTGTTGGGAGACTTTGCACTGGATCAACCAAGGAGTCAAGGTTAGCTCATAGGCTTAGCATCAAACTCACGCGAGGGATCCAAGTTAGCCTGCGGGCATGGCATCGGAACACGCGTGGGAATCCAGGAAGGTTCAAAGCCATTGCGCCAGATCACCATCGGGCGGGCTCACCTGAGAAGGTATGTGATACCCTATATTTTCGTGAAATTGTCACATATTTTAAGCAAGTTTAAAATACCAAAAAATATGCTTGAAATAAGTGACCGAATCAATCGCAGGGAGTGCCCTGGAGCTCAGGTACCTAAGAACAAAGGTATATCTTTGACAAGCATCCTGAGGTGAGACTTATGACACTAAAAGAAATAAAATAACAGACGATTTTTTGGTTAAGCTAAGTTGTAGCCTAAAAAGATCGAATGATGGTAAGGGCTTCTCGAAAATCATACATATTGAATAATTTTGAGTTATTAATTTTGAGATTTTAAGTATCTCAATAAATTTGACATTTAAGGGTGTAATTGTAATTAGATAATTAGTCAAATGAAATAAGGATGAAATTATAAGCTCATGTGGTAAAATATTAAATTGAGGACTTGAAATAAGGCTCAAAATGTTATTTGGAAGAAGTTGGGGAATTAGCTTGGATTTCAAAAGTTAAACTCATTATAGTTTTGGATTTGAAAAGCCATTCAAATATATCTTTGAGTTTTTGGAGTCCATGGCTTAGATTGTGACAAGTGGCATAATGTAATTGGTTGAAGAAATCTATAAATAAGCACCATGGGTTGTTCTCAAATCATTTCAAGAAAGTTTGAGAGTTGAGGCATTCTAAGAGGAGGAGATTGCTCTAGAGAGAGAGGAGGAAGTTCGGCAAGAAGGCGGGAAGAAATCGAAAGAGAAGCTGGTGAGAACGAGCCTCGTCGGAGTTACGAGCCTTTGTTTGAATTCGCCAAAATCAGTTAGAAAAAAAGCGAGGTAAGTCATTTTTTTTGATAATCCTGTAGAGGGGGAAGAGAGGGTCGCGTAGGTTCAAACAAGGGTCGAATCGGAGTTAAAACGAGGAAAATATGGCTGAAATACGAAAACGATGCAATGTTGTCCAAAATCGGGTAGCAGCGCGTGAGATACATGCGCCGAAAGTGGCAGCATGTGAAGGCGCGTGATCCATCTTCCAGGGGCGCATGAGGGGCGTATTTTCCTTCAAATTTTCCATTTATGCCCCTACTTTAATATCCTTCAACCCTATGTAAAAATATTTGAGGTTAGGTTTACCGAAATGCATGTTTTCTGCAGAAACCTAGACCGTTTGTAATGAAACCGTATCATTTAAGAGATAAACCTGTAAGGTGAGACTCCTATACTCCAAATCCTATTTTTTATTCTCTTATGAGAGACTTCAATTGCATGAGACGTGTTTTGTGAAGTTCTTATACGTAAACTCTTGTTGTTTTCTTACGTGAAATCTTGTTGCATATATGAAATGTATTTTTTTGAAAAATATATGTTGTTGGCTTTTTAACTGCTGCATTTATAAAATTCGTGTGGCCATACTGTTGTACCTATTTGTTGTTGGCTGAGGAAAAAAGTCGGATATCCCTCGAGAGGCGCTATGCGTGCGCCATCGAGAAAGCTCTCGTGGGGAAAATCGTGAGTCTAAGAAACAACGGATGTGGTGCTTGTATGAGTTCTATGAGGTTGGGCCGAAGTGACATGGTTAGGGACCTCTCGAGAGGCGCTATGCGTGCGCCATTGAGAAAGCTCTCGTTGGAGGAGGCTAACGTGTTCATAAGGCACTTTAGAGTAGTTCTCGTTGTATTCTCATACATTTTACACCTAATCATGCATCGATATAAACTATTTTTTTTTGGATTTTCTCACTAGAAGATTCATTTTCTAATTGGACTATGTCCCTGAAATATTCAAACGTTCCAGGTTCGACGAGCAACTCTAAGGGAAATGAGGTAGCTGAAGAATAAGTTTATTTTGCTGCTTGTAGCATGTTTAACATACCTATGTTTATATTCGAACCTATGTATGATTCGGATATATTTAAGACATTTATTTATCACTTGCGAGAGATGATGTTCATGTAATACCTTTTGTAGATGTTTTGAATGATTTTATTTATGATAAATAAAGTATTATGGTTGTGAACCATATCAGGTTCGATCTAGCTTCCGTATTTGAAATTTTAATACCTGTCTTAGCTATTTAATTTTGGGTTTGTTAAGCTGAGAAGGTGAAAATTAGGGTTTTTGAGAATTTATGTGATGTATGGCAGTGATTGTGGTATGAAAAATTATTATATTCCTGAAATCCTAAGTTATAACACGCCCAAGAAATTTGGAGTGTTACAAGGTAGGGTCGAGCCCCATCTCTTCTGTAATGACCCATTAGAGGGTCTAAAATTTATTTAAAAGCATATTTGCCAATTAAATATTTAATGTGGCAATTTAGTTATTTTTAAAGGAAAGGAATATCATTTAATTATTTTTTTTAACAATGTAGAAATTAAATGCAGGGGCATGGAGGTAATTATAAGAGTTTTAATAATAATTTCTTTCATTAGGAATTATGTATTAAGAGATATTAAGAGATTGGGAGTCCATGCGTGAGAAGGCTTAGGTTTTGAAGACTCCAAGTTATAGTAGGAGATTGAGATGGCTCCTAGGGCTTCCTATATATTTATCTATAAAGCCTTAGTTTTCTCTCACGCTGTAGAGAGAAGGATCTGTGAAGAAGAAGGATTAAAGAAGTTTCAACAGTGAGTCTTGCATAAGAGAAGTTAATTGCAATCGTGCGATTCGATCAGAGTTTTATAAGGCAAGTTTCTTCTCCTTATAATCATTTCTTATAGGAACATGTTAGCGTTCGTTCTCAGTTATTCCAGATTTTCGTTCTGGTACTCAAGTGGTATCAATATCAGTTAGCAGATACGTTTTCATATATATATATATATACACGCGTTCAGTAAAGTCATGTGCAAGTAGCTTTCTTGTAATCTTTTGATTCAAGATCCATGTTTACAATAATCTCAGAATACCAAGACTCTTGTTGTTGCTTCTAGTTTAATCAGACAGTATGTTTATATATATGCATGCGCTATATCACTATCCAGTGAGTTTGATAAGCTTTGCAAAATTTTCTGCAAGCGTTTTCGATTGTTAGTCAATCTTGATGTTATTCTATATCGATTGGGATTGTTCTCCCAAGATTTCTTTCGAAATGGTGTAACAATGTTAAGTTTTGATTCAAGATGTAGTCTCTGTTATCGTGAGTTTTATTTCTTATGAGATTCTAGACATTCGAATGAGCCTTGTGTCATTCGAATGAGTTTTGAGGCATCCGAATGAATTCTCAGTGTTATCGTATCATCTCATCGTATTCTTAAAGTTTTGAGTGTGTCATTCGAATGAGTTGTTGAAAGATTTGAATAGCTTGTGCTTTGTATCATCTAGTATTCGAATGTAAGCCCTCCCATTTGAATGAATTTCATCGGATTTTAGAGATTTGTGAGTAGCATTTGAATGCTATAGTTGTGGCATTCGAATGAATTCCATCCGATTCCGAAGATTGTGAGTAGCATTTGAATGCTACAGTGGTATCATTCGAATGAATTTCTAATATCATCTGAATGTTCTTCCTTTCCATTCTTATCATTCCCTTATGCTTAAGCCGATGCCCGAATACCTTCATATGTCATCCGAATGTTCCCTTATTCAAATGCATCCCAAGTGCTACGCTTTTCATCCGAATGCTTTATTTGGCATCCGAATGTCTTGTTCACATTTGGATGTTTCTCCTCGCATATGAATGAGTCCCTCTATTAATTAAATTGCTGATTAGTGAACTCCAATTTCAGTTATTATTTAATCAAATAATAAATACCCTCAGTATTGGAAACCCATAACATTTATGATAAATGTAATTCGCCAATACTCAAAAATTATAGAATCTTTGTACTCTAATATATTAAAGATCAGATTACATGTAGTTTATTATGACATGATCAGTATTATTCTTTGAAATTATGTACATACATTTTGGTATGAGCATTGAGCATGGTTTTATATGGAGCACTACATATCGTGTGCCAGCATGTATGTGAGCATTACATTACAGTATGCGTGCCAGGCGACTAGTTTATTATGACATGATCAGTATTATTCTTTGAGATTATGTACATACATTTTGGTATGAGCATTGAGCATGATTTTATATGAAGCACTACATATCGTGTACCAGCATGTATGTGAGCATTGCATTACAGTATGCGTGCCAGGCGACTAGTCCACGGGGATCCCACCAGTTTTAGTTATAGCTCAGTATATGAGTTGCTCGCCTAATGTCGACCAGGGAGCTAGGGGCTTATTTCCCATAGTATATGCTTACATTTTTTTATGTTTGCAGGATTCAGATTAGTCAGGTATGTATTAAAGATTATGTGGGCCTATGAGCCAAAATTGTATACCTGCATTTATTTACAGTTATATGCATTACACCGTGTAAATGCTGTTAGAGATATGCCCCACAAGCCAATTATATTTACATGTAATTGATCATATTTTATATTGTGACTCTTTATCTTCAATCAATTATTATTGCAAGGCATTATGTTTTTTGTTTGTCATTGATGGTTGTCTTTATTATTTCCATATTTGACAAAGTCCATAGATCAGATAGGCTCGTGAAATATGGTCGTGCATAGAGATGACGATCATGAAACATATTTCTTATAAGCCTTGATCTTAAATGTTCCTAGTCGTAGAGTTATTAGGATTGGACACTAATAACTCGGATAGACTAGCATATATGATGCATGCTCAATTAAGAGAATGTCTTGTTTCATGGACATTGGTGTGTGGACACTAGTGCATATATGTGGGTGCTTATTATAAGAATAAGTACACTGAACTGACCCGCTACAGAATTCCTAATGGTAATTGTTGATTGTCGAATTGGAATTTCTATGTTGCAGTAGTGCAAATTGGTCCTTAGACTTGAGACATCATGGTAGTCTTATATTCGACTGGTTACGCTTTGGTTCTTTTTGGATTCCAATGGAGTCATTAACAAATTATCACTGGGCATAACCTTATCACATATGAAGGCTTGTGAATGTCGAAATAGGATTCATCACTTATCGACAAGATGAGAAGATGTCCTATGTATTCCAATGATTTCATGACTGAGGAAATCCTTAGCCAAGGTGAGATGGAAATCAAAAAGTGTTTTGATTTCATCGAACAAGTCATAAATCTAAAATGAATACATAGTTGTTGAATGACTAGGGTTTCGTCATAAAACCATACCCTAAATTCAATCGGGACATAGTTGATGAAAGGATTTTACTATACGGTAATTGCAATCGAAAAGGTCCGTGTTTTTCATCGTTGGCTAGGCGTTCATGGCATGTTGCTAGACGTCAACCATGATATGTAGGGTTCTAGAATTAATATGATTAATTCTAAAACTATTAATTAAAGAGTTTAATTAAGAAGCCCATGAGATGAGTTAATTATGAAGCACATAAGTTTAATTAAAGAGTTTAATTATTCTAATGAGTTGGGCCTTCATATAGCCCAATAGAATTGACCCTACATCTAGCCCAATGGTGGACCTAAGGGGTCACACACTTGGGTCAAGCCCGTTCCACAAATTAAAAGAGAGATACGACCCAATATGATTATGGGCCAGACCTAAATCGTTTAGGGTTTTTCCAAAGGCAAAATTAGGGTTTTTACTCTATAAATAGGCCACTTAAGAAGTTGAAAAAATAAGAAGAAATTCGGATCTCTCATTGGAGGCACCTAGGGTTTGCTAGCACTACTCGAGGCGTTGTGGAAAAGGGTCGATCGTGTGGACCAACTTGGAGGAGTCTGCGCTTGCAACTCTACAGATCAAATAAGGCAAAATCGAAGCTACGCGGTTGGCCAGTTTCTAACAAATGCAACCTTACGATATTTATTATCTCTCTCAGTACAAGGACAATTACTATGTTTTCAGTATTGATATTCTTCGATTCAGCTTCAGTTATTCTTTCTAGCTTATTACTTGTTGAGCTTTGTAGCTCACTTTGTACTCTTCAACATTCCAGGTCCTAGCGGGGAAGTACCAGATGTGGGGTCTAGTAGTAGTGGTCAGTAGTGTGTATACGTGGAGCCGCTCAAGATCAAGATGTCTGGGAGTTTGTTAGTTTATAGTGTCTTGTCAGTTAGGTTTATTTTATATTTCAGTTGAGGGATTGTCCCTTAGACAGAGTTTATGATTTTCAGTTTATGTTGACTCAGAGTTTTATTTTAGTTGATTGAGATATTCATTTATGGTATTAGATTTCAGTTTATCAAAGAGTTTATTTTATTTTATTTATTTCCCTGTAGCACCTCTTCTTGGGCAGTCGTAGAAGAGGGGGTGTTACATCTTCCACGTCGCTCCTTCGAGTTCGTCCGACACAGGGAATCTAGGTTAGACTCAGGTCCTTTCTTTGAATTACCACCGGTCATTCCAAGTTTGTTGGTAGGCTTTTCTCTGGATCGACCAAGTAGTCAAGGTTAACTAGTAAGCTTAGCACTAGACTTAGGCAAGAGATCCAAGTTAACCTGCGGGCATAGCATCGGAACACATCCTAGAATTTAAGCTAGTCCAGGGTCTTAGCACCAGATTACAATTCGTCGAGCCAGACCTTTTCATTCATTCAAACAATTATTGCATCCATGCCATACACCCATGCAATCAATCTCATAAAATAAATGATCGACTCAGTCCATACCATACACCCATGCAATCAATCTCATTGATTGATTCAAATTATGTTAATTAATTGTTGCATCAATCTCATTGAAACGCTTTCAATAAATTAAAATTTGTATAATTTTTGAAAAGAAAATTGTTTCAATTGTTTTTGGGTTTGGAATATATCCATTAGTTAAACTAACAAGTCTCAATAGGCCTTGGATCAACCAATGCATGTCAAACATACACTAGCAGCCCAATAATTAATAAAACACCCAATTGTCAGCTCGAAACCATTTCAATCACAGCCCACAAGTGTCATACACTCACAGATTAGATTGAAAAAGCCAAAAAATATCAAACAATTTAGCTGGGCCTCACCCGAGGGCACGAAACGCATTGGGCCACCGATGGGTCAGCCCGGGTGCTCGTTGTGTGCCTTGGGGAAGGGCCAAACCATCACCGGAGGCAACCAGGAGGGGTGTATAGCGGTTGGCCAAGCCAAATGCATAGGCTTCCAGGTTGCAAGGGGCGTAGGGTCGCGTGTAGCCGCAGTTCGTGAGTCGCACCCGTTAGTCTCAGACGACCGTACCTGGCCACGCACTGCTGCACTAGCTGGGCAGCCCTTGGCTGTGCCCTATGTGCATCGCCGCATGGCCGCACCTTTCGACCCTCCGGTGCATCTGTATGCACCCCGCATCCCTATTTTGCCCTTTTCGTGTCACACAAGATCTTTTGCCCCTTCCCGAGAAACGTTTTGCAATCCAAAAAAAATACAAACATAATAATATTTATTAATTCAACAAATATTAACTAATTGAATCCACAAGTAAGGAATTGAAAGATTTCGACGATGGATTTGATACCACTGAAAGTAAATAAAGATCGTTATGGGATAAGTAGCATAGTTTAAAAAAAAAAAAATTGAACCTTACCCCAAACCCAACGATTAGATCAACTTCAAAATCAAAATAATCGCATATATAATAAAATAAATCCAATGTTTAGATTTTTGAGTCATTTGCAGATTGGAGTTGTCCAAGCGTCCATCCTCTAACTTGTGATACGCAACACGCGTCCGTTGGCGATGAGAGCGAAATGGGAGTGCTAGTTCCCTCTCCTTTTGTGGCTTGTGTATGGACGGAAATAACCTTCGCGTTTTGAATCGATACGAAAAGAAACGGGAGATAGAGAATGGCAATTTTTTCAACTATTGAAAAACCACAAAACCATTCGTTAATTTAGACAACTCATAAAGGGGTATTTATAGAGGAGCAATGCCTCCAAAGGTTTCCTAAACCCTAATGGATCTTAACCAGCCCATTTATCCTAATCCAACTAAGAACTTAATTAAGTGGATCAAATCCAATAATAAGTTTAAATAAAATATTTGGTCCAAATCTAATTTAAGCCCAAATATAATATTTAATTTAATATTTGGCTAAAATACTTTATTTGACCCAAATATTAATTTAAGCCCAAATAAATTTTATTTCCTAGTTACCACTCTAACAAATAGAAAATTATTAAATTAGAAATCCCTTTCTAATTTAATCAATTTCCATTTTAGGAAACTTTTTCCTTTATGACGACCCCTCGTCATATCGACGTCATTACATCTATTTGTTCTTTTTCCGTGACAATCTACGACGGCACAACTCCTTGTCGAATGTCCCACTTAACCATACATCTGCTCTCCTGGTTTAAGGTAGTGACCGTATCTATTGCATATGACTCATTCGATTTTTGAATATGTTGGCAATGTGTCAGTAAGAACACATAGGACAAGATTGGCCTCTAGTAAGGTATCATGCCTACCTAATTATTCAGAAAGATTCATAATCCGTAAACAACCTTTCACGAGCATGGTTACCGTGTAATTCGATCCTCTCGTCAATGTATCTTATGTGATCTCAAGTTTGGTGATATGTTACTTAATTACGATCATATGAGTTTTCTTTGGTCATTCGAATATCCTCACTTAATAGAAAGTGAATCAATAACTCTTTCTTGATCTCTTTCACCATGACCATGGATTTAAAGTGAATATTTACTAAAGATGTCTTAGATACATCATCCTCTATCAAATGATAGACGATTTCCATCTTGGTTATGCACCCATCTCCATAAGCCTCGCGATATGCCCAACAATGGCCCATGTATAGCCTTTGTCTAGGCTTATCGAAACGATGTCAAAGCATACTGGTCTTCTTATGAGATGACTGTGACAACCTCAAATCCAAAGATTAGTTACACCTTTCTTGTATAAGAATTCCATCAACATAGAACCAAAATGGATTCTCATGGCGAGTCATGTCCAGTGACACGTTCTCCAAGATTAGCCACCTATGTACTTGTCTAGGCATCCCCATACCTGTGGGTGTGAGACCCCCATTGCTATCACATAGTAAAAACATAACACATACAAGTCTTATCGCAATAGTCAATATCCATTCTTGACATTGTTATGGTTTGGGACATTTAATGATGTCTACAAACTGTGATGTATCATCTCACATCTTTATAGATTAATCATAGTATCTATACATCATATGGACTTCTATCTAATTTCATCAAGTCATTACAATAATAACTAGAAACTAATAGAATAACTTCTTGTAAAATTGAATAACTCTTTATTCAATAATAAATGTGATTGCAATTGTCAATGTACAACATGCCCAATCTAATTGGGCTTATAGCACCTACATTAACAAGGTGGCCCTAGCATCTCAACAACAGACTCAGTTCCCCTTTTGGAATTTTGGGAATAGGTTCCCATGGACACTCTTCGACTTTAAGAATGAACTTCGTTGTAGACCCAAGAACCTTGGGGCCTTCAAGGAATGCTCAATCCACTATTCTATTAATGGAATATGAGAATTTGAAAAAGAGCTACAATGAACTGAAGAAGAACAATGATGATAATGCAAAAATAGTACAAAACTTGACCACCTTATTGCATGAGTTATTATTCCATATCAAGTTTCCACCATCAGTCAAACACTTAGTTGCTGGAAGGATCTAACTGGAATCACCAAAAAGAGAGGAGTCTATGCCTCCTTACTATGCCCATTACTTGGAAATGCTTGATCCCAAAGAGTTCAACAAGGAAACCCTCAGTATCCTTCTCATGCGCCTACTTCCCAAGAAGCACCTGAAAAGAGATGTGGATGAACAAGGAAAGGAATCTCTTATGAAGAGACTGCAAAAAGCACGACATCTAGAAGGAATGAACATTCTAAACGAGCCCTCTACCTACAACCCCCCATAACAGGAGCAGTAGTGTAGAACCTAATGAAGGCCTCGGATGTAAAGAGGATAGTGGAGAAAATCCTAGAGCAAAGAAAAGTATTGATTGCTCTTGAGGAAGTACTGAACAAAATGTCTCCATTCTCAGATGAATTGCTCAAGTGCCTTGTTTGGCCTGGTTTTAAACTGTTTCAGTTGCCGACATATTTCGGAGGGGGGATCCCAATCATCATATATAGAGGTTTGAATCTCTCGCCTTCTTGCACGGTTGGGATGATTCAACTATGTGTCATGCATTTTGTAAGACCTCGTTTCGGCATAAGGTTGCCACGTCATTTAAGTGAGATTAAAATATTGAAAATGGGTGTAACAGTGAAAATAAGTCACCGAATCAATCGAAGGGAGCATCCCGAAGCTTAGATATCAAATAAAAATAATATAGTATTAATGAGTAATTCGATAAGTGATTTTTAGCATTGGAAGAAATTGGATCGGGAACAGTTTTCGGTACAGCTTTAGATTTGGATGAAAAATTGAATTATCGTGAGGGACTTATGAAATGTCGACAGAACCCTTAAGAGACCTTGATTTTGTAAGTAGAACAACCCTTGAGCAATTTTGGGTTGAAACGGGAGAGTTTGCAATCAAAACAAAAATTCAGGCCTAAGTGTAATTTCTTAAAATTTCCCGAGGGAGGTCAAAAGGATGATTTTTTGGAGTCCTTGGGAATGAAATGAGGATTTTAGAACATGAGGGGCTTGATGGAAATGATAGAAAGTTCAGGGGTTGATGAAAAGGGCTAAAGTGCAATAAATCAGAATTAGAGGGGTAAAAGTGTAATAAGTTGAAAGTTGGAGCTGCCATGGTCGACCATCACTGTCAGCCATCGATCAAGGCCATCCGACCATTAGGATCTCAAGATCTTGGGTAGGGGAAGCTCAAGGACCAGGCCTTAACCGACAATGTGCAGTGAGGTGGCCAAAATATTAAAAAATTTGACTGTAGTTTGGTCGGCCATGCTGCACCTATAAGTTAGCCACTCGAGGCCATTGGTCGATGCTTTTGGGTCACCCAAGGGCAGTAAGAGACGTTTGAGGCATCAGGTCGGGCACCCATGACCGTTTCGAGGTCCAATTCGGCTATAAATAAAAGATATTGTAGCGAGGGTTTTGGAGAAGAGAAGCTCACAATCGAGCATGATAGAGGGCGAATTGAGGCTATTAGATAGAGGGCTTTTGTTCTTGTGTTGGTGAGGAGCATTTTTGGAAAAAATGAGGAGTTTTCATGTGCGTTTGGTAGGGTTTTAAGGAGTCGCCGGAGAAGGGAGGTGGTGATCTAGCCGAGGCTTTAAGCCTCCGGTCGAGGCACCTCCGATGCTTGTTTCAGGTAGCAAGAGGTGTCATCGTGATCGACTTGGAATGGGCTTCCTGGTGGTGTGATCTGGGGAGGATTCCGGTCGCCGGCCAGGGACCAGCTCGCCAGAGAAGATGGCGCGTGTGTATTGCACGCGCGACTTCACACTCGCCAGCGCGTGAGGGCGCATAAGTGGTCAAGTATTTTCAAATTATTTTATTATTTTGAGAAAAATAAATTAGAATTTATGGTGGAGGAAAATTTTGAAAAATGTTGGAGGAAATAGTCATTTTGTAATTTTCAAGGAAAATAACGCTTATGAAAAATGGGAGAAAATATGGAAAAATTTCCAGAAAATTCTAGAAGGCTAGGAACATTGATTTATGAATTATTGTGAAGAAAAATCGAGGAAAAACCTTGAGTAGCTATTTATTTGAAATTTTCGAGAAGAAATATAGAGAAAATAGGAAGAAAATTATGGAAAATAGATATTGATATGCTTTTGAATGAAAAATGATGTCTAGGGACTGTTGAGGCTCGAGGTTGAGCATTAGTTCGATTACTTGAGGATTGGTGCAAAAATTGAGGTTGTGTGCACTAATCGAGGCATTCTGAAATTTGTTAAAGGTGAGTGTTCTAACTTGAAAACATGGTTTCGTGTGAGTTATTATCCGAAAAATTGGTTTTGATTTTCCTAAACGTGATTGATTACTTGCAAAGGTTTTGTTGCATGTGAACGGTTTTAACTTGTGATGGTTGTTTCGTGAGGGCGATTCGTCCCTAAATGTTTTATGCATGTGCATTAAATTTTGTGCGATAAATTATGTACATAAAAATGATGTTTAAATGATACATAGTTGATGATGTTGGCATTGGCATGTTGTGTGATGTGAGTTGTCAACCTGTGTGAGGTACTTGAGTGATAGCACCAGGGAAGCATGCCAAGGGAAAATGCCATTAGGGACGGGGCTGAGACTGGACTTCACCCTACGGGACCCAAGTGGCGGGGTTGCGAGTGGACACCACCCCGGATCGGCTCAAAGTGGCGGGGCTACAAGTGGACACTACCCCGGGACCATTGAGTAGTAGTATTATTCCCGAGGTGAACATGGATTCCCAGGGATAGTGTTGATCATCTTGTGGTCAGGGTTGTGCTGGGATCCAGATGCTTTTGAGTGTGATGCCTAGACATGATGTGGGGGTGATGCCCGGGTTCATGTGTTGAGGTTGTCCCTCTTAAGCAGGATTGCATTGTGCTAATGTGTCAATGTGGATGTGTTGCCTTTAGAGAGATTGCATTTTCCCCGATTAGGATTAAGTGTTATGTGGGATTCTCTTGGGGTGAGAAATGTTGGGATGTGCGATGTTATTCATGTTTGCATATATTCATGAAAATGTTTTTGAACTCTCACTTAGATGATTCATCATGTAATTTGGACTATGTCCCTAAAATATTCAAACATTTTAGGTGAAAGCAGTGGCGCTAAAGGAAAAGGGGTTGTTGAGATGTAATCGTTGATTTCATTGGTAATCGTTAGCATATATTTTGTTTATGCTTGAGGTGATAGTAGTTATTGTTGAGAGATGAGACTCGATGTATTTTGTTTGAAACGTTTTGTCAAATAATTTCTACAATAGGAATAAAATGAATTTGGTTATTTATTTCGAGGTTTCAATTCTGCTTCCGCTAATGTGATGATATTGCCAATCTTAGCTTATTCTTAAGTTAATATGCTGAGATAGTGGATCGGGATTGTCGGGATTTTGATTTATGTTGAATATATGTTGAGAAAAAAAAAATATCCCCAAAATTTCGAGAATAACGCCCGCTTCGGGAAAAGTGGGGCATTACACATTTCCCCTTACTCTGGCCGATCAGACACATACATGGTTTAGTGAGCTACCCAATGGAAGCATTAGCTCCTTTGGTCAATTATAGAGGGAGTTAATCATTTCTTTTGCTATAAATATCCCCTAAAAAAGGATCATACATATTTGCTAAGCATCTGACAAAGACATAATGAATCATTGAGACAATATGTTGATCACTTTAGAAGTGCCACTTTGGAGGTGCGGGATTTGCAAGTCAGCATGGCTTAGGCAACATTACTGTAAAACCCCGTTTTCGAAGTAAATAAAAGAAAGAAATGTTTCATAATTTGTGGTTTCAGAATGATTAAGAATTAGGGCCTTGCCAAGTAGGCCGTCGCTGTTATCTAGCCGAATAGATCGGAGGGAGTATCCAAAAGCTCGAAAGATCAAAATAAAGATCACATTGTCGATTCTCAAGTCAAAATAGAATTTTTAGTGCTGAAAGAATTCAGATCGGAAATAGTTTCCGGTACAGCTTCAGTCCGGGCTGATAAAACCAAATTGTCAGATGGAGCTTCCGAAACGATAACATGACCCTTAGGAGGCCTCGGTTTCTCAAGTTAAGCAACCCTTCAGTGTTTTCGGGAAGAAACAAAAAGAATTTCAAAGAGATAAGCCAATCGGGCCTAAATGCAATTTTCTGAAAATGCTCGAGGGAGGTCCAAACGTCATTTTTTTCTGAAAATTTGGGTTGTGAATGTCAATCTTGGAACCTTAGGGTCTTAGTGAAAGAAAGGAAAATATCAGGGGCATATGAGAAAGGGTAAAATCGAGATTTCCAAAAATTGGAGGCCCTAAACGCAATTTCTCAAAAATTTCATGGCTACCGTGGCCGACAACCTTGGCACGCCTCCGACCAGGCTGTCTCCGGCCATGGGAAGTTCAAGGGATGGTTGGGCACGCATGAGGGATCGAGCTTTGGCCGACAAAGAGTGCGAAAATGGCCGGAAAAATTGAGAAAACGGTCGGAGAAGGTTCGACCATGGCCGAACCTGCAACCTCGATTTTAAGAGGCTTTGTCGATGCTTTTTGGACGCCCAAGGGATGCTCGCGACGCTTAAGGCATTGGGCTTCACGGCCATGTCGGTTTCGAGGGCCGATTTGACCTATAAATAGAGATCTAAGAACTGAGGGTTTCGCCAAGTTTGAGCTTGAAATCGAGCGTGTTTAAGGCCAAATCGAGAGAGATAGATAGAGGGCTTTTGTTCTAGTGTGTGTGAGGTTTATTTCTGGAGAAAATGGAGGGTTTTCACGTGAGTTTGGAGGGGTTTTGAGCCATCGCCGGAAAACGTGGCGATCGGTTTGGCCAAAGGTTCGAAGCTTCAGTTGAAGCACTTCTGAGCGTCGTTTCGAGCCACAAGTGGTGCCATTGGGATCGATTGAGGAAGGAGATCAAGCCTAGCCGAAAAACCAGGTCTCCGGTGTACCGTCGCCGGAGAAGACGCACGGAACGTGGGCTCCACGCACGCCATCCCACTCTCAGCACACACGCTTCGCGCGTGAGGGCGCGTGCGCATCAGGTTTTGTCCGAAATTTTTTTATATTTTCTTAGAAAATTATTTTAGAATTTTCTGTATAAAAAGATTTGAGAAAAAATGGACTTAGGTATTTATTTTGGGATTTTAGTGAAGAAAAATTGAGAAAAATCGAAGGAAAAATGCGAGAAAAATGTGACAAAAATTGGTTTTGGTATTTATGGATTTAATATGATGTCTAGGGTGCCTTAAAGCTTGAGTTTGGGTGTTTGTTCGAATTTCGAGGATTTACACGCAAATCGAGGTGAAGCACGTGGTTCGAGGAATACCAAATTCGTCAAAGGTGAGTGAAAGTATATTATATTACCATCTAGTTTTATGTAAGTGAGTGTGCCTACGTAAGACGTAGTTTTTTTTAAGCGATTATTCTATTTTACAAACATGGTTTAGCGTGAGCAGCTATGTCCCAAGGACTCGATAATTGTGAAAAGGCTATTTTAGAACCCTAGTTAGGCAAAAGTTTCCTTAAAGTCAATGATGAATGTTTTACCTTAAAACTTGATTTACCATGTCGTCATGCTTTGAATGAAAATGTCACGTAGTTGCATTACATGTTATGATGAGAAATGCATACATCCATAATGATATTATTGACCATGCATCGCATAAAGGGCTTGGGATTATGAACTGGCACCGTTGCTCTACCAAGTGTGCACCCATACACATCGGCCCAGGAAAGGGGTTGTAAAAATGGGGAGCAGCAGTTGGGTGCGGTTGACTCAAGTCGAAAACGAATGAGGACATGTTCCATCTTGCATTCATACACGAAAATTATATGTTTTATTTCCCTCACTTAGATGATTCATCATCTAACTTGGGCTTTGCCCCTGGAATATTCAAACGTTCCAGATGTTGTTGTAGCAGAACTAGGTACGGACGAGGCATGTGATGGCACCTTCCAAGTGCCCGATGAAGTATGAATGTATGGCAAAGTTAATGTATTTTAGTTCTGCTACTTAACATGTGAACATTTGAAGGACTTGATGTATTACCTAAGTTATGGCTATTGTAATGTTAGGTTCAATCTTTAGCTTCCGTATGTAACATTTTGATGACTATCTTTGGAACGAATGGAATTTTGGGTTGATATACGATGTGATTTAGCGTTTAGTTTGAAAGGAAAAGAAAAAAAAATGATATCCCCAAATTACCCTAGTTTATAACATGCCCGAGAAAGTGGGGTGTTACAATTACTCTTAAGGAACCACATTTGTGCCCTTGAAAAAATCACTAGCTTTTGACCAGCTATCTTCCCTAGCTGATCTGCTTGCCCAGGCCAACAGATACGTGGTGCAAATGAAGATCTTGAACACATTCAATCTCGCTAATTCGAATGAAACAAAAAAAAAGAGAGAGATCAACTAACAAGGTGTTAGTGTATGCCCTATAATTTAAGAGTTAAGTTATACTTGAGTCATTAAGATTTTATATATTTGTTAAGTAATATATCTAGTTGTTTCGTGTTCATGTTATCTATTAGCGAGCTTTTTCTTTAGTATTTATTTATTTATTCATTAATTACTTAAATACAATATGTCTATAAACAAAGTCATTAGGTTTACTCTATGTAGAAAGGAATTGGGGCGTGACTTAAATTGTAAGGTCGTTGATACACCTAAGAGTACAATCTTAAAGTTGTCCCTAGTCAAAAGTGCCATCGAGACAGGCATAAATGACACAAAGAATCCAATGTGTGCTATGTTGTTACCTTTAGGAAAGGTAGTAGTTGATCTTACAAACTATGGGTATGGGATACCTAAGCTAGTACACGAGTGCTTGTTGGTATGTACAAGTTCACTGGACAGTGATTTAATCAAAAGGATTCCTTATGGATCTTGCAAAGTGTCTAAGGAAACCTCTAGTGGTGGTTGTTGAAGTGATCATTCGACTTGAGTTCACCACTATGTCTTGCATGTGGATTCGTATACTTTAACATTGTTATGGAAGCATCTCAATAAGGGGTTTGAGTGCAGCAGTGATTGGGTATGCCATGAATCATGCGAACGTTGTCTATAAGACAAGATAACATTCATTGACCCTTAATTTTGGGAGATATGTCTCGTGGGTCCTTTGGAAAAATATAAATTGTAAGTCTATGGACATAATAGAATAGGGATCTCATGGAAACTATACTTTTCGGGAACCAAATAATTATTATAATTAAGCACTAAATGGGGATTAAAAAATAACCCATGTCCTCATTTGATTGAGACCACTTTAAACCAATGAAGAGACTGAATTGCATGAGATGACCATCACTGAAAGGCAGTGATAATGTAATTCCCAGTATTTAATATCAAGAGTATTTTAGGAAATTACAGGGTTAAAATGGAATTTACTATAGTTTTGGGCCAAAGTGCAATATCCAAAACATAAATGAAAGACGAGAGTCTATGTCAAAGCAAGTCAAGGAAGGTAAAATTGCCCAAATAAGTAGTATTTGACAAAACCAAGAGATTCGTGAAGGTTTGAGGCTGAAAACATGCGATTAGGGGCATTTGGGCAAAAGTACAGATTGTGTAAACTGCCCGAGGGAGGTCGAATCGACGAGTTTTTCAGAAATTCTTGAGGGAAATGAATAACTTGGAACTTGAGGCCAGTAGTGGAATTGTTAGAAAATATAGGGGTATCAAGGATAGGGTGGAAATGCAATTGGAAAATACTTAGTGGGTAAAGTGAAAAAATGGAAACTTCATGGTGTGAAACCGACCGCCGCATGTGGTCGCCGGCCAACCGCCCTGGGACGTCGGGAAGCCTCCAAGTGATGATGAAGCGAGTAGTAGTCGTCATTGGCCGGAAATGACTGTGACGTGACCGGTTTTAATGGCGGAGGTGACCGCCGATTTGGTCGAGATTTTCGAAGCTATTTTCTCATAATTTAGGGCTATTCGATGGGATTAAAGGCTAGATTTGGGGCTTGAGGGATAAGAACAAGTAAGATTTGGTGGAAATTGGCATCGAAAACGGGTATAAATATAGGAAAAGGGCCGAGGGTTTCAAAAGCAAGTCGATCAAAATTGCTCACATTTTGGCTAGAATCGAGCAAAGAGGTTAGATGGCTTTTGTTCTCTGGGTTGAGGGGAGCATTTCTGGAGAAATTGGGAGAGTTTGGCATAGGATTCATCGAGTTTCAGTGCTCTCGCTGGAAAATTGGGCTCGCCAGATCGCGACCTGCAACTAGGTTTTAAACCCTTTTTCAGAGACTTTTTCAATCACCTGAAGGTGCCGTCGAGGTTGCCTCATCAAGTTCTTCAAGGCCTGGCAATCAAATTGGCCATCGGAGATCATCGCGGGCGATCGTTGACGGAGAATACAGCCCGCGCGTGTGCACACGCGGATTTCACCCTCACTCACGCGTTAGTGCGTGAGGGAGCGTGAGGCCTAGGTTTTCCCTAAAATTAATTTTATAATTTTTGTAAAATTATTTTAGGAAAGTTTATACAAAAATATTTGGAGAAATTAGGTGTTTGGTATTTATTATGACTTTCTGATTGAAATAAATGTTTGGAAAATAGGAAAAAATAGGAGAAATTGAAAAAATTATGAGAAAAATAGAAATATTGATTTCTATAGTCATAATGGTGAACATGAGACGACTAGACTGTTAGAAAGAAAGATTACATGTTTTTCGAGGTACGACACGCTTTTCGAGATGAAAATTGATCTTTTCTAAATTAAGGTGAGTGGTTTGATTCTAGTCTCACCCTTGCTTTGGAAGTGTGTTAGTGTGTGTGTAGTGGGTTCAGAAGAGTGGTTTTACCCTCCCGAGTTTAGGTTACACGTGATTGAACCAATTCAAGTGAGCGGTTATACCTTCCAAAACTTGGGATGCTATGCATAGGTGTTTACTTATGTACTTGGGGCATCGTATGCATATTGAACATGTGGTATATTGCATCAACTATTTTTACTTGTAAAAGAGTTGGTGCATGGCTTGTGGTTTTTCATATCATCAGGGTGTTGATTTTCGTGTCGTTATTATGTCTGTGGGGGACGGGATGAGGTCTTCTTGAGAATGAGGCAAGGTTAATCTCTGTGATCTGGTGACACGGTAGGACACTTGGGGATTAAGTATGTCGCAGCAAGGTCAACCCCAAAGGTGTGTGGAATGGATTTTCTACGGGAGGTTGGGAATGCCAGGGAGATTTCTCAAGTTAGACGTGTTGCATATTGTTATTGTTTGTATATGCCATGCTCGTATGTTTTCATGCATTCTGTAAGCTGTATCAAGCCATTACTTAGATGTTTTATCATCTAATCTGGATTATGCCCCTAGAACAATCAACATTCCATCCACGGACTACTGCGAGGGCGAGGACATGGCCAGTTGAGGGCTAATGGTGTTTAGTTGATAGTCGTTGTATCATTTTGGAGGCGTTAGTATTTATTTTGGTATATGTATGAACGGTTGTATAATAATGTTGTTATCATTTGGTAGTTTTGTAATACGTATTCTGGTGGGGGACCACTTTGTATGAAACTCATGGTAGGACACGATATTTTGATATTATTTAATCTATTGCGTTATATTATGTCTCGTTTAGTTTTAAGATTATTGATCTTGTAAGTTAAATGGGTAAGACTGGGATTTTTTGGATCTTATCTGTATGTGAAGATTGTTCTTGAAATCACTGCGGATGTCGGCCATCATGTGTCGGGCATGTTTTCTGCATGTGAAGATTATCCTTGATACACCACGCGTGATGGACATGGAAAAAAAAAAAAAGATTCCTGGGAATTGCCTTATAGTGACGTGCCCATGTAAGGCGGGGTGTTACAATTGATATTAGAGCCCTAAGTTAAAATCCTAGGATAGTTAAGCTAGGTTGTTGAATTAGCATGGTTAGAACTGTTGAACAATAACCTAGAATAGGGTTATGGATTCTAAGAGACATTTGGAACCTAGAAGGAAATGATATGGAAACTTAAGGAAACACATGTTCGAGGTTTCTGAGTAAAATATATGAGTTATTAGCAAACAATGGTGGATCAAGTGCTATTGTCACACTAGGCGCAAAGGATCAAAGCCTGAGGGAATCCGCCAGATAAGGATGTGATTGTGTTTCTAAACGCAATGGAGGAAATTATTGATAATGTACGTCCGAGCTACTGACAATTGATAGATTTGGAAGACTACTAGATCGATTACCTAATCGGCATAATGGTGAGGGAATGGAAGACATATGCCCAGTGGATATGGCAACATTTGGATTTTCTAACCTTAAGAGAATTCTAAACAAGGATTCGGGATCAGCATGCGGAGCTGTACGGGAAGCTATGGACGAGGAGGATCAGGAAGATGGCACTGCAGATTCTGAAGCAGAAGATGATGTCATCGACATCAGTTCTGACGAGGATTCTCAAGAGGATGATGAGGGACCCCCGGTGGAATCTGACGATGATGAGGGTCACGAGGAGACGTAGATCTGGAGGTCGAAGGACTAGTTGGAAGAGGTTAAAGGGATAGCTGAAGGAAGGAGAAATATATAATATAATAAGATGTTATGTTTATTTTCTTTTCTGTTGTGTGAGAATGTTATGTTTTGCGGTTTACTGTAAGAAATAAGACTATCCCGCTTTTAAGAAATGATCTTATCTTGTGCATAACTCATTTCCGTGATTCACTCTAGATGGTGAATACACGACGACTCTGAGATGCGATCCACAATGAGAAAGGGAGAAGAGAGGAAGATAATCCCGGAGATCAGGATGATCGCAGAAATCATTTGGAATGATTCTTAGAAAATATGCTAACCTACGTGAGTCGAAAGGAGCCTACTCGACACACGACCACAACATTGGAACGATACCAACATCTAAGGCCCCCTATGTTCAAGCGTAGAACTTGCAATGATCCTAGCTCAGCCGAGTACTGGCTCGAGCAGACGAAGAAATTACTTCAAGACCTCTAGTGCAACGAGGAGGAAAAAGTGAGGTGCGCAGTCTACATGCTTGAGGAAGAGGCGGGATGATGGTGGCAGTCTACCAAGCGTTCTATAATAAGATCTCAACAAGAACGCGAGGATGAAGAGGAGGATGCGCCAACCTATACTTGGGCAAGATTCAAGGAAGAGTTTAACGACAAGTACTTCCCTAAGAGCTGGAAGGAGGAAAGGATCTGGGAGTTTATGAGGCTCAAGTAGACTGATGAAATGTCTGTGAACCAATACGATAACCGATTCACTCAACTGATTAAATATGTACCCATGTACGAGATTGATAAGAGTCAGAAGGCACAGAAGTTCGTTTCAGGGTAGCAAGTAAGTCTCCAACAAGTTTTAAGCAGGTGGGACATTGATTCCTATAAAGAAGCATTGCACCGAGCCCTAACCATTGAGAGGAACCTAACGCGGGTAAAAATAATCAAGCCTGAGGAAGGAAGCAATAGCAGTAAGCCAAGAAGTTGAATGACTCAACCTAAGGACGAAGGGAAATGCCCTCGAAGTTAGAGGAAACACCTTGGGAAGAGATGCGTCATAAGATGCTATGTATGCGGCAAGGAAGGTCACATCGGGAGGAATTGCCTGAAGAGAAAAGGGACGCCCCAGGTTGGGTACAATAACAACAACAATATATCCAGCCTTTATCCCACTATGTGGGGTCGGCTACATGAATTCTAGACTTCCATGTATTTCTGTCTTTTGTCATATGCTCATTGAGGTCCATACACTTCATATCAAACTTTAATGTCTCCCTCAAAGTCTTCTTAGGTCTGCCTCTACCTCTTTTTTTGATTAATTATTCCATTTCATCAACTATCCTCACAGGAGAGTCTCTTGGTCTCCTTCTTACATGACCAAACCATCTTAGTCTAGTCTCTCTCATCTTCTCCTCTATTGGGACTACTCCTATCTTATTATGAATAACTTCATTTCTAATTTTATCTTTTCTTGTATAGCCACACATCCATCTTAACATCCTCATCTCCGCTACGCTCGTCTTTTGCTCATGTTGGTATTTGACTGCCCAACATTCTGAGTCGTACAACAAAACTGGTCTTATAACTGTCCTATAGAATTTTTCTTTCAATTTTAATGGGATTTTATTATCACATAACACCCCTGATGCATTTCTCCATTTTAGCCAACTTGCCTTAATTCTATGTGTGACATCCTCGTGAATTTCTCCGTCTTTTTGAATCACTGATCCCAAATATCGAAAATGGTCTTTTCTTTGTAAGATTTGGTCTTCCAATTTTATTATAACATCCTCCACTCTTGCATTCTTACTAAATTTACATTCCATATATTCTGTTTTCTTTCTACTTAATTTAAATCCCTTAGATTCTAAATTGTTTCTCTATAACTCAAGCTTAGCGTTCACTCCTTCTTTCGTTTCATCCACCAACACTATGTCGTTTGCAAATAGCATACACCATGGCACCTCTGTCTGAATATCTTTAGTGAGTTCATCCATTACTAAAGCAAATAAGTATGGACTTAGTGCAAAACCTTGATGCAATCCTATTGTAATTTTAAACGGTTCAGTATCCCCTCTGCAAGTTCTGACCCTTATCTCTGCACCATGATACATGTCCTTAAGTGCTTGTATATAGGCTATTCAGACTCCTTTCTTCACTAAAACCCTCCATAATACTTCTCTAGGGACCCTATCATAGGCCTTTTCTAGATTTATAAACACCATATGTAGGTCCTTCTGATGATCCCGATACCTTTCCATTAGGCGCCTTAGTAGGTATATAGCTTCCATTGTTGACCTACCAGGCATGAAACCAAACTGATTTTCTGAGACATCTGTTTCTTTTCTGAGCCTCTACTCTATTACTCTCTCCCAGCATTTCATGGTATGGCTCATTAACTTAATTCCTCTGTAATTTTCACAGTTTTGAACATCTCATTTGTTCTTATATATAGGGACCAAAGTACTCATCCTCCACTCATCTGGCATCTTTTTTTATTTAAGAATCGCGTTAAATAATTTCGTTAGCTAGGAGATGCCCTCTTCTCCCATGCATTTCCATACTTCTATTGGTATATTATCCGGTCCTACCGCCTTATGATTTTTCATCTTTTTTAATGCTTGCCTTATTTCATTTGGACTTATCCGTCGATAAAATGTATAGCTCACGTGCCCTTCGGGGTTACTAAGATGTCCTAACCTAACTCTTGTGTCGCCATTATCATTGAATAATTTTGTGAAATACTCCTTCCATCTCAGGTTGGGTATCAGGGAAAAATTGTGTGTTACAATTGCAGGCAACCAAGACATATCTCGCGAGAGTGCCCGAAGAGGTAGAAGATGGAGCCACGGAGTGGAGGAGCACAGAATGTTCGTCTAGGCCGAGTGTACAATCTGATTTGTGAGGATGCTGAAGCTGATCCTACAGTTATCGAAGGTGCACTGTTCTTTTCGAATATTCCAGTTCATGCTTTAATAGATTCGGGTGCTACGCATTCGTTTGTTTCGCATGCATCAGTAGAAAGTCCAAAGCTAGAATCTAGAGAGTTGGGTTATCAAATGATAATAGCTACTCCTATGGGTTCAACCCTAGAAACTATGGTAGGTTGCTAGGGATGCATTTTCAATATGGGAGGGGAAAGTCTCAAGATAGACTTAGCGGTACTGGATATACAAGATTTCGACATAATCATAAGAATGGATTTCCTATCAGTACATGAGGCTAAGGTAGATTGTAAGAATAAGACAATGAGCTTACTCAAACCTAGCGGTGAATGGATTATGTTTCAAGGCCAGAATAGTAAGAGTAAGAGAAAGCAAGGCATGACTTTGCAAGCATTGCAATCAGCCAAACCCCAACCAAGTAAGAAAAGTCTTAAGTTGGAATCAGTGAGGGTCGTGAATGAATACCCTGAGGTTTTCTCGAAGATTTATCAGGATTACCTCCCCATAGAGAGATTGAATTCTCGATAAACCTTGTACCAGGTACGCAACGTATATCCATACCTCCGTATAGGACGGCCCCAGTTGAAATGAGGGAATTGAAGGAACAATAATAGGACTTGACCGACAAAGGATTCATTAGACCAAGTGTATCACCTTGGGGAGCCCCGATACTCTTCGTAAAGAAAAGGATGGTATCTTATAGATGTGTACTGATTACTGGCAGTTGAACAAGGTAACTATAAAGAATAAGTACTCGCTGCCTAGGATTGAGGAACTATTTGACAAACTTCAAGGAGCTAGGGTATTTTCAAAGATAGACCTTCGGTCAGGGTACTACCAAATGAAGATTAAGTCGGAAGATGTACCTAAGACTGCTTTCCGATCTCAATATGGTCACTATGAATATCTTGTGATGCCATTCGGATTAACAAATGCACTTGTTGCATTCATGGACTTGATGAACCGAACTTTTAGACCCTATTTGGACAAGTTTGTGATAGTGTTCATAGATGATATCCTGATATACTCTGTAAGTGAGAATTAACATGAAGAACATTTGAGGATAGTTATGCAGACCCTAAAGAACCATAAGTTGTACGCCAAATTCTCAAAGTGTGAGTTCTAGCTTACTCATATAGCATTTCTTGGACTTATAATTTCTGCAGAAGGTATAGCTGTTGATCCAGCAAAGATTGAAGCAATTTGGAATTGGCAGGCACCCAAGACTATCAGAGAAATTCAGAGTTTTCTTGGACTAGCTGGATACTATAGAAGATTCGTGGAAGGATTCTCAAAGATATCTGCTCCACTTACCCGATTGATGCAAAAGGAAGTCAAATTTGAATGGAACGAAAAATGTGAGCAAGGCTTTCAAGAGCTTAAGGCGCGATTGACTACGACACCGATTCTAGGAGTGCCAACGGAGTTGGGAAAGTATGTGGTGTATAGTGATGCTTCTAGGATAGGTTTGGGATGTGTTCTAATGCAAGACGAGAAGGTAATCGCTTACGGATCCCGACAACTAAAGAGACATGAGCACAACAACTCAACTCACGATTTGGAGTTAGCAGCCATAATCTATGCCTTGAAATTGTGGAGACATTACTTATACGGGGAACAGTTCGTGATTTTCACGGACCATAAAAGTCTGAAGTACATATTCTCTCAGAAGGAGTTAAATATGCGACAAAGAAGATGGATGGAGTACCTGAAAGATTACGATTGTATTATCTCCTACCATCTAGGGAAGGCAAATGTAGTTGTAGATGCTCTTAGTTGAAGAAGTTCAGAAATTGTGGCTAGCATGATGGTTAAGGAATGGGAAATAATTGAAGAATTTAGTCATCTGATAGTAAGTGTCAAGCCTAAACCAATCAAAGGGTATTTGGAAAATTTGACAATCCAACCTGATGTGGTGAATCAAATGAGGTCAGCTCTTCAAACAGACACAAGAAGAAGTCAATGGATAGACGAAAATGAACAAGTAAAGGCACCTGAATTTAGTTACCGTGATGGTATACTTCAGTTCCAAGGAAGGACCTACATGTTGAAAGATCAAGACCTGAGGCGAATTATCTCAAGAGAAGCTCATTGAGCTAGGTATACCGTATATCTAGGGTCCACAAAGATGTATACGGACCTTAGGGAAATTTATTAGTGGCCTGGAATGAAAAAGGATGTGGCACGATACGTGGCGCAATGCGATACTTGTTAGGGCATAAAAATTAAGCATTAGTGCCCAAGAGGACTGCTACAATCTCTGGACATTCCTGAGTGGAAATGGGACCACATTACCATGGACTTTGTGACCAATCTACCTCGAAGTCCCAAAGGAAACGATGCTATATGGGTGATAGTGAATCGACTGACAAAGTCAGCATATTTCTTGCCAATTAAGATAGGGCAATCGATTCATGCCTTGGCTCAGTGATACATTGAAGAAATAGTTTGATTACATGGAATCCCTGCAAGCATAGCGTCAAATAGAGACCCACGATTTATGTCAAGATTTTGGAAAAGTTTCCACAAGTGTATGGGAACAAAGTTGAAGCTCAACACAGCTTATCATCCTTAGATTGACGGATAATCTGAGCGAACAATTCAAACACTTGAGGACATGTTGAGGGCATGCATTTTAGATTTCTCAGGAAGTTGGGAGAAACATCTACTACTGGTGGAATTCGCTTACAACAACGGGCACCATAGTAGCATCGGAATGGCCCCTAATGAGGCGTTGTATGGGCGAAAATGCAGAACACCACTCTGTTGGGTAGAAATCAAAGAAACATAATTGATTGGACCCGAGATAGTTCAAACTACCACAGAAAAGATCAAGAGAATTCAGGAGCAAATGAGAACAAGTCAAAGTCATCAGAAGTCGTATGTTGACCAACGAAGACGAAACTTGGAATTCTTGATCTGTGATAAGGTATATTTGAAAGTTTCCCCATTCAAATCTATAACACCCCGCCTTGCCAGACGTGTCACTATAAGGGAATTCTCGGGAATCTTTTTTTTTTCAAATTCAACACACGCGGTGTTTAAAGAAATTTCTTCACATGCTGATAAAAATCCCGAGAACCCCAGTCTTGCTCGGTTAACTAATAAGATCAACAATCTTAAAAACTAAACGAGACATATTATAACACAGCAGATTAAATAACATCAAAATATCGTGGCCTACAACGAGTTTCATATAAGGTGTTTCTACACCGAAATACGTATTACAAACACCAAACGATAACATCATTGTCTTACAACCCAAATGATAACATCATTATCTTACAACCGTTCATAGATATACTAAGGTAAATATGGTCACCTCAAAATCATACAACGACTATCATTCTAAACACCATGGGCCCTTGACTGGCCATGTCCTCGCCCTTGCAGCAGTCCCTGGCTGGAACGTTGAATGTTTTAGCGGCATAACTCAGATTAGATGATGAAACATCTAAGTGATGGCATGAAACACTTTACTGAATGCATGAAAAGCACACGAGCATGGCATATACAGACAACGACATGCAACACTTCTAACTTGAGAAATCTCCCTGATATACTCAACCTCCTGTGAAAAATCTATTCCACATACCGTCGGGGTTGACCTTGTCGCAATATACTTAATCCTCGAGTGCCCTACCGTGTCACCCGTTCACCTAGATTAACCTTGTCCCATTCTCAAGAAGACCCCATCTCGTCCCCCAAGGACATAACAATGACACGAAAACCAAATACCACGATGATATGAAAGTCACATGCCATACACTGACTTTTTTGCAAGTAAACACAATTGATGCAATATATCACATGTTCAATATGCGAATGATGCCACAAGTACATAAATAAATGCTTATACATACGTTCCGAGTTCTAGAGGGTATAACTACTCACTTGAACTGGTTCAATCACATATATTCTAAGCTTGGGAGCGTAAAACTGCTCATCTAAACCCACTACACACACACCAGCACATTTCCAAACAAGAGTAAGACTGGAATCAAACCACTCACCTTAATTAAAAAAGGCCAGTTTTCACCTTGAAATGCGTGTCGAATAAAAAACACCCTAACCTTTACACCACCTTGGCCCATGATACTCGCTAAACACCATATTTAATTAAAGAGCACCAAAATCCATTTTTCCTAAATTTTCTCTATTTTTCTCAATATTTTCACCTCGATAATTCAAAAATAATTATCTCCTCAAACAATTTTCCAAATCTTTCAACATGATAAATCCTAAAATAATTCAAGGAAAATACTGAAATAAAGTTCCAAAAATACCCTTGTCGCACGTGCCCTCATGCGCCTGGCGCATGGCTACGCGTGAAGTGTGGCGTGTGTTGCTCACGTGCCACCATTTTTCTCGATTTCCAGCCACCGACGACGGCTCTGATGGCGAAACCAAGCACACCCCGTTCAAGCCCTTGATGAGTCGATCCTAGGGGTATAATTTTTCGGCCGAATGGCCACCGAAAAATGCCCCAAAAGTGCAGTTGCAGGCGTGGCATGGTGGACCGCCTCGCTTTTCCGACCAGCCTTGGAACAACCTCCAAACGCAATGAAAAACCTCCCAAAAACTCCAGAATTGATCCTTGATGCCTCGAGATCAAAAGCCCCTTAACCACTTCTTTTGATTCTTCCTCAATCGCGAGCAATTTGAGTGTAAATTCTCGGTCAAAAACCTAGCTATTTATAGCAAAATTTCGGCTAAATTCCAACCAATCAGCGGCCATGGCTTGGCCCCCAAACCTCCTTGCATTGTATACCACCTCCCCCGAGCCTTCCTCGACCGTCCCATCTCCTGAAATGACGGCCGCGTGCGGTGGAAGGCGGCAACTGATTTTTGGCTTGCGTTCACACTGCCAAACTTCTGTTTATTACACATTAACCCCCTGATTTCTTTAAATCTCATTTTGACCCTTTCCATGATACCCTTGAACTATCCAACTATACCACTAAGGCCCTCAAGTCTTATACTCTTCATTCCATCTATGAAATTTCTGAAAAACTACCATTTTAACCTCATTCGGGCAAATTTAAAAAATTATACTCAGGCCCGATTGGTCGATTTGACCTTAAATCCATTCGTTTTAACCTGAAATCTCTCAAGGGTTATTTCATATACAAAACCTAAGTCCTCAAGATGCTCCATTAGCTTTTCAAATATTCCCTACATCGATTCGGTTTGCTCCGCTCGATCAACAACTGTACCGAAAACTGTTCCCGATCCAATTTAGTTTATCACCTAAAATCATATCTCGAATTACTTTTTCGTACTATACCATTTTCCTTAGCTAACTAGGGTCTGGGAAATTCCCTTCAGCCCCATCGATTCGGTCACTTATAACTACGATAGTGTACCCTATAGCCCCATTTTTCTGAAAATTTCACTTATACCCTTCATTAAATGTCATTTATAGCCTCAAGAACTTCCCGGGTATTACATTCTCCCCCCTTAATAAATTTCATTCTTGAAATTTGGTCTGTGATAATTGAATCATTGTTATTGCTAATGACTCTCAATTGAAATATCCTAAATATATCATTCCTAATCCTTGGCGATTATTCTTAACTTACTTTCTAATGCGATTCATGCTCACCAGACTTGTTTCTTTTTTTTCAGAATATCCCATTGTAGCTCATCACAAGTGATCACATTTATCTCCAAATTATTCCACGAGTCTATTCTAAAATTATATCCTCAACGATTTTTGGTCATCAACTATAACAACTCATATTTATGTCAAAACATGGTCCAAATACACAATTCCTAAGATTCGTAAATGCTTCTAACGCATTGGTTAAACCCAAAGGCATCATCGAATGCTTACCTTCACTACATCATGGTCTGTACACCATTTTAGGATAGTTTCATTTCCTTTTCCCTAATTGAGAGTACCTTGCTCGTACATTATCTTTAGAAATAACATCTCAGCCTCTCGCAGCTGGTCACATAAATCGTCCATTTAGGCCTATCAAGAACACAAGTTCTCCTACGGTAACCTAACATTCTGGCCTGCTACTATTTCTCTTCCAAACACTATCCATCAATCAAACCAGTTTATCTCAGCACGATACTCTCGTTTCGTTTCAATTCCTTATTTCTTATAACCACAACATTTCATAGTCATACTATCAACTCTAGTACTTAGACACATACATCATTTGTGGTACCCAACCTAGTACCGTCAAAATGCTCTATCTCAACTAAGTGATGTTTTCCCTTATCCTTTACGTGAGAAACAATCTCTCTATTGAGTCAAACAAGATCCCCGTCATCCTCGATTCTAGGAATAGATCTAATCTCATTCCCTCTTAGGCGATATAGTTTTCAGACTATTTCCTTAAATGGAAATCCTTTACAGGACAACTTTCGATTTCCACTGGGTCTTTAGCAACACTTATTATAGCTTTAATAGCTTAGCCTACTATCTTACAACTCAAATAAAATTTCCATAGTGGAACTGATAACTCACATCTTCCTATAACAACTCATTCATATGCTTTCTTAAATCAAAACACATTTGTCGGAAAGAAAATCACTTACATTTACTTATCAACATATAATTTACCATATCTTTATGTTGGCTTCATCTCTTTTAAAAGTTTAACTTATGTTCTCGAGAGTACTAAGATATACCTACCATTGCTCCAATCTTTTTATATCACCAAAGGCAAGATTTGGGACAACTAAATTAGAGCCAATTGCTCACAATTCCTGGGGTGTGTATTAATAGGCACATGAAACTAAATGTCAAGTCAGTATCCAGAATTAGATCCTTCCCAAAGGCTATATCCGGGAAATAATTGTCCCACCACTTGCTTAGTCTAGGAAACATATTTCGTAAGCAAATCCACAACACATGTTTATACCAGGGATTATTCCATTCTTGGTTATGACCTACCTCAACCTATGAACACAATCACTATTCAACTCTGAGTCATTACTTAGTAGTGGCCATAACTTCATGAGTTTCTGTCGTGGGTGCAATTATTCTAGAAAAATCCTTCCATAAATCTCTGGTAATAGTTTGTCAAACACTGTTTCTTTGCTCAAGATTACATTTATTTCCTTCAATTCTCTTTTTGACAATCATAGTCCACATAGCAATTATCCAGCTAAGGTCATCTTCCAAACCTCCAACCTTTTCATAATGATTAGGGATCCTACCATGATGCTTCAGTCCCTTGAAACTTGGACTCTAATCCGTATATAACATCCACGTTGTCGCCCAAACCTTGCCACCTGACCGTCTCTGTAACACTGAGTGTCATTTTACCTACATTTATAAATTTTGTGTAATTTTATTGCTTATGCTCATATAAATGATTTAATTATAATTATTGCTATCAATTATTGAGCCTTGTTATGCAGTGGAAGGAAATGGACATCATAACGCTCAAAGTGCCAATTAGGAAAAGAACATTATAATTTGTTATTATGCAGTTCAATGTGTTACTATTGATTTAAAAATTTATAACTGTATTATAATTTTATCAAATTCAATTCAAGTGGTTAAATATATTTATTTGGGTTTGAAATTTTTAAATAGCACTCAATAGGATCTAGAACACAAATTAATTTAATGTTGGGTTTAATTTATAAGAGACTCATTATTGGCCCAATGGGTGAGAAAAAAAAAATAACCCAAAAGCGCGATTAAACCCCCACCCAACTTAAGACCTAATAAAAAAACAAAAGAAGAGAAAAACCCCCCAATACATCTCTTTTCCCCCTCCCAAACCTCATGTCCCTCTCTTTACCTCACACATCTCACTTCTCTTTTCTCTCAACACACACATCACCCCTCAAGAAGAACAAGAAGAAGGAGGAGGAGGAGGTAACTTTTCTTTTATTTAATTTTCTCCAAATCAGCCTTTAATAATATTTGTATTTTACATACAATATATATACATATATGTGGCAGAATACATATGAATGGTTCGGTTTTATACCGATAGGGTATTATAGGCATGTAATTTTGATAGATTTAATAGAATAATAATGCTGCCTAGATTCAACAGCTTTCTTGCTCCTACTTCAAAAATTCGTCAAAAATTATATATATTGAATTTTAGGGAAATTCAAATTGGAAAATTACCCCATGTGAGTTTTCTATCATCTGGACTTGGAATGACATCATTCGGAGACTCGTGAAGTTTTTATGACATTTTACGTATACATAAACAGATTTATACTATAATAGTGTTTTGGAGGATAGGAAAATATTTTGGAACCCCAAACGTTACTGTTATGAGCTCAAATTTTTATATGATGAACTTATAAGAGTTTAATATATTCTATGTAAATTTTATAATTTTAAGACATCGTTTCCTATTTTTGAATGATTGATTTTTGAAAATGTTACTGCATGCTGCCAGAGAAAAAAAAAATTCTGTTTGTGGATTTGGAAAAATATTCTGAGGGTCTTGTAATCTAAATTTTAATGTGAATTTAATTGAGAATGTATCTCTATGAGTTATTTAGCCTACCAAATTGGATTCACGTGAGTTTGTGGTAAGAATTTTAGTTTATGCTTGTCTTCGTAAGGGCCGACAATTTGAGTTCGTAAATGGATAGTGTTTCACTAGTAGGTCTCTATTGTAAATGTTTTCTTTATATTTTTGCATTTAATGCTGGTTATATATGTAGTATTATAATAAATTAACTTAAGAAAATATTGTAGTGAATTGGAGTCATGTTTAGAAGGTAAGAATTATTGAAATTTTTTAAAATGAATGATAATGCATTTGGATTTTTGACATATTGACGTCGCAGGAAACTAAGACTCCTCCACTTGCAAATCCAAGAAGTGAACTTTAAAATGAATGATACATGTAGTTAGCAGATCTCATAGCGTTGGATATCCACGATTTTGATGTCATATTAGGGATGGATTGGCTATGACGGTATCATGCTACAATTGATTGCCATAAGAAGAAAGTGATGTTTGAGCCCCCGAATGAACCTCGTTTCTGCTTTGTTGGAGCTGAGGTGAAGCCTTCAATTCCAATAACAACAACAATGAAAGCTCGCCAACTAGTGAATAAGGGTTGTATGGCCTACTTAGCTACAATAATTGAGATGCCCAACACAGACCTTTTTATTGAACAAATTCCAATCGTCCAAGAATATCAGGATGTGTTCCCAGATGACCTTTATAGTCTACCACCTGAAAGGGAGATTTAATTCGCCATCGATTTAGTGCCTGGAACAGCCCCAGTATCCAAGGCACCGTATCGTATGGCTCCTACTAAACTTAAAGAGCTTAAGGAGCAGCTACAGGATCTCATGGATAAGGGTTTTGTTCGACCCAGTTTTTCACCATGGGGTGCTTCTATGTTATCCGTGAAGAAGAAAGATGGTTCCATGAGACTTTGCATAGACTACAGAGAGTTGAACAAGGTGACAATAAAGAACAAGTATCTATTGCCAAGAATCGAAGACTTGTTTGATCAGCTTCAAGGTGTTGAATATTTTTCTAAAATTGATCTGCAATTTGATTACCATCAACTGAGGATTAGAGAAGATGACATTCCAAAAACCGTTTTTCGTACTCAATATGGGCATTATGAGTTCTTGGTAATGCCTTTTGGGTTGACAAACGCCTCTGCTGCATTTATGGACTTGATGAATTGGGTCTTTAAGGAGTATTTAGATCAATTTGTCATAGTCTTCATCGATGACATATTGATCTATTTGCGATCCAAGGAAGAACATGAAGTGCATTTGAGGATGGTGCTTCAGAAACTCAAAGAAGAGAAGCTATTTGCTAAATTCAAGAAGTGTGAATTCTGGCTGGATAAGGTGTCGTTCTTGGGCTATATTGTATCAAGGGAAGGTATTGCAGTTGTAACGCCTCACTTTTCTTTTTCCAAGGTACACATACAAAGGTGCATGATGACGCTAGCAACCACATGGTAATCAAAGGGCGTTTTATGACAGCCTTTGCCAACGAAAGCAAAGGATCGAACCTGAAAGCTTTATAAAAACTATAAGCTAGATATTTAAGGCTTCCACTATATGCTTTTAACACAAAAACCACCTAAAAACCCATTATACAACTTGGAAATCTAGGGATTATTTAGGCTCCCTTTTACAAAACGTAAAACTCACACTAAAGTCACAGTACAACACTTTGCAATTAAAAAGAAGCTAACTATCCAAGAACCACTTCTTTTCCTTTCCTCTAACTTGATTCCGGGGCACCTGTCACGACTAACCCACCTGGAACGTTGAATGTTCCAGGGGTATGAGACACCCAAGTTAGATAGTTATATCTAAGTGAGTGCAACAAGAAGAGATAGCATGAATGTAAATGAGATATGTAAGATGATATGAAACCGCCTGTGTGGTAGTGACGCCGAGGTGTTGCAATCACCCCCGCTGATCAATCATATTCTCACATCTCCATGACGTTTCACCAGTCTAACATGAGATCCTGACTTCAGCTAGCCACACACACCAAGTGATGCATGACAAAGAAAGAGAAAATGCTTGGTTTAAAGGAAAGTCATGCTTATGCAAGTAATCACCCTTACCCATGTGAAGACAAAATGTTCGGTATGTATCATAAAGATGCAAGAAGCACTCACCTTGCTGGTTCGGAAGCTCTAAGGTACTGTTCACAGGGTTCGAGAAAGCTTTTCTCCAAAAATAACATAACTTTGAAACTTAAACCTAAAATATATTTATATGGGGTGCTAGGGAAAAATTTAAGGACTATGTATACAAAATTTGGGCCCAAAAGGGCCTTTCACACGCCCTCACGCGCGGGGGGAAGGAGCTCCACGCGCTCTACTCATGGCAGTCAGTTGGCACGTGAACTGCACGCGCCGCCCCTCCAGCTTTGACGCCTTGTGGTTTTTTGGCCCGTTCTCCCTCATCCAGACTCTGATTTGACTTCCGTTTGAACCCACACGACCCTTATTCAATTATCTATCAAACTACGGAAAGAAATTAGAATTACCTTCCTGTTTTGATTCTGTTTAACTCCTTTTACGGTGGCAGTCCAACTTTTCCAACGAAGTGTTTTACCACTCTATTTTTGGGCAAAGTTTCTCCTCTCAACTCACCTCCCATTTTCCTCTTGATTAATGGTGAGAATTTCCCTTCCAAGGCCTTGGTATTTATAGGCATTTATGGCCAATCCAAGAGTGCCATGTGTCACTTGCCATGTGTCACTTAGATAAGGTTGTAATCATCACTTTCGTAGGATTGCGCCAAGTGTCCCTTGAGATTTGATCCATTTCTCCCCCTTGCGACATGTGTCCTTTTAAACATGTGTCACCACATGCTAATTTCATTTTTCAAGATTCTTCATGATTATGTCTCCTAACTAAGTTAGCTTACTTGGTTCTTTTAACTAACTAGTCACAAGATATTTTAACTTCTTACAAATAACTCTTTAACCCAAAAACTTCTTTGCACTTATATCCCTTGAGCCCTATAACTCCTTAAACTTCTCCAAAATACCTTAGATGATGTCCCATTGCGATAGTTTCCATGATTTTTCAGAAAACCCTTCATTCGTTCCTCGGCAATTACCTCGGAACTTCACATGTATCCTTCGATTTCCAAGGAAATGTTTTATTTCTTAAACAACAATGCCTAGGAAAACTTCGAGTATTACAGCAGTTGACCCAAGTAAGATTGAGGCAGTTCGAAACTGGCCAACACCAGTTAATGTTGGAGAAGTCTATAGTTCCCTTGGGTTAACTGGTTATTACCGAAGGTTTGTCGAGAGATTTTCAAAAATTGCCTCACCTTTGACTCAATTGACCAGAAAGAATATGAAATTCCAGTGGAGTCTGGATTGTGAACTAAGCTTTGAGGAGTCAAAGAAATGGTTGACAACTGCACCTATCTTAACAATTCCACAAGGTAGTGAGGGGTTTGTTATCTACAATAATGCTTCTAAGAAAGGGCTCAGTTGTGTCCTTATGCAACATGGCAAAGTGATTGCCTACGCCTTAAGGAAACTAAAGGAATATGAGAAGAACTACCCAACTCATGATCTCGAGTTGGCAACTGTCGTTTTTGCATTGAAGATTTGGAGGCACTACCTTTATGGGGTTAGGTGTGAGATTTACACTGATCATAAGAGTCTCAAGTATTTCTTCACACAAAGAGTTGAACATGAGACAACGTAGATGGTTGGAACTTGTTAAAGACTATGATTGTGTTATTAACTATCATCCTGGTAAGGCCAATGTGGTTGTTGATGCACTTACAAGTCATGGAGCAATAGCTGCCTTACAAGTCATTCAAAAACAATTGTTGGTAGATATGCAGAGGCTTGAGTTGGAGATCATTCCGTGAGGCAAGTCAGGTTATCTCGCCAATATGACTCTAAAATCGACACTTCTTGATAGGATCAAAACCTTACAGTTCGAGGATCCCCGAATGTTAAAAATTCAAATTGAAGTGGCTGAAGGAAAACGTTTTGACTATGTTATAACTGTAGATGGTGCTCTTTGGTATGGTAACAGACTGGTGGTCCCTAACAATGAAGAACTAAAGCAAGAGATTATGAGGAAAGCTCATAGAATCCCATACTCGATTCACCCTAGAAGTACAAAGATGGTTCGAGATTTGAGAAAACATTTTTTGTGGGCTAGCATGAGTCGTGATGTGGCAACTTACGTTCAATGTTGCCTTACTTGCCAATAAGTCAAGGCTGAACACCAACGACCCTCTGGCCTACTGTAGCCCCTTATGATTCTAGAGTGGAAATGGGAACGAGTAGGCATGGACTTTGTTTTTGGCTTACCTAAGACAAAAAAAGGTTATAATTCTATCTGGGTGATTGTAGATCGTCTTACTAAGTCAGCACACTTCTTGCCAGTAAAGACTACTTATAATATGAAAAAGTATGCAGAGTTGTACGTGGCAGAAATTGTCAGACTTCACGGAGTTCCATTATCCATTGTATCTGATCGCGACCCGAAATTTATCTCCATATTTTGGAAAAGCCTATATAGGGCCATGGGTACACAATTGAGGTTTAGCACAGCCTTTCATCCGCAGACAGATGGGCAGTCAGAGAGAACAATTCAAACCCTTGAGGATATGCTAAGAGCTTGTGTAATTGATTTTTAGGGTACTTGGGATGAATTCCTCCCATTGGTCCCATTTTCATACAATAACAGTTACCAAGCAGCAATTGGTATGGCGTCTTATGAGGCGTTGTATGGAAGAAAATGTAGATCGCCAGTTCATTGGGATGAGGTTGGAGAAAGAAAATTATTGGGCCCAGAGATAGTACAACAGACTGCTGAGATTGTTGAGAAAATCCGCTAACGAATGAAAACAGTGTATAGCAGACAGAAGAGCTATGCTGATAAAAGAAGGAAGCCATTGGAATTTGCTGCAAGTGATATGGTCTTCTTGAAAGTGGGGCCAATGAAAGGAGTTATGAGATTTGGAAAGAAAGGAAAGCTCAACCTGCTATTTGTTGAACCCTTTGAAATACTAGAAAGGGTCGGTGACTTAGCTTATCGAGTTGCACTGTCACCAGTATTATCAGGGGTACACAATGTATTCCATGTCTCCATGCTAAGGAAGTATATCCCGAACACATCTCACATCCTCAGTTATGAGTCACTAGACCTTCGTGAAGATTTAACGTACGAGCAATCACCGATAAAAATTTTAGAGAAGGCTGACAAGGAACTTAGGAGGAAGAAGATAACATTAGTCAAGGTCCTGTGGAGAAATTATACGGTAGAAGAGGCTACTTGGGAGCGCGAAGATGAGATTCGCGCCAAGTATCCACACCTTTTTGGTAAGTTTTAATTTTGAGGACAAAATTTATTTTTAGGGGGTAAGGAGTTGTAACACTGAGTGCCATTTTCCCTGCATTTATAAATTTTGCATAATTTTATTGCTTATGCTCATATAAATGATTTAATTATAATTATTGCTATCAATTATTAAGCCTTGTTATGCAGTGGAATGAAATGGACGCTATCACGCTCAATGTGTCAATTAGGGAAAAAAAATTATAATTTGTTATTATGCAATTCAATGTGTTACTATTGATTTAAAAATTTTTAAGTGTATTATAATTTTATCAAATTCTATTCAAGTGGCTAAATATATTTATTTGGGTTTGAAATTTTTAAATAACACTCAATAGGACCTAGAACACAAATTAATTTAATGTTGGGTTTAATTTATAAGAGACTCATTATTGGCCCAATGGGTGAGAACAAAAAAAAAAACCAAAAGCCCAATTAAAGCCCACCCAACTCAAGACCTAATAAAAAAAAATAGAGAAAAAAACCCTAATACATCTCTTTTCCCCCTCCCAAACCTCACGTCCCTCTCTTTCCCTCACACATCTCACTTCTCTTTTCTCTCAACACACACATCACTCAAGAAGAAGAAGAAGAAGAAGAAGAAGAACAAGAAGAAGAAGGAGAAGGAGGAGGAGGAGGAGGAGGAGGAGGTAACTTTTCTTTTATTTAATTTTCTCCAAATCAGCCTTTCATAAGATTTGTATTTTACATACAATATATATACATATATGTGGCAGAATACATATAAATGGTTCAATTTTATATCGATTTGGTATTATAGGCATGTAATTTTGATAGATTTAATAGAATAACAATACTACCCAAATTCAACAACTTTCCTGCTCCTACTTTAAAAATTCGTAAAAAATTGTATATATTGAATTTTGGGAAAATTCAAATTGAAAAATTACCCCCTGTGAGTTGTCTATCATCTAGACTTGGAATGACATCATTCGGATACTCATAGAAGTTTTTATGACATTTTTCGTATACATGGACAGATTTATACAAGAACAGTATTTTGGAGGATAGGAAAATATTTTGGAACCCCAAACGTTCCTGTTATGAGCTCAAATTTTTATATGATGAACTTATAAGAGTTTAACATAGTCTATGTAAATTTTATAATTTTACGACATCGTTTCCTATTTTTGAATGATTTTTGAAAATGTTACTGCATGCTGCAAGAGAAAAAAAGAAAGAAAATTTTGTTTGTGGATTTGGAAAAATATTTTGAGGGTCTTGTAATCTGAATTTTGATGTGAATTTAATTGAGAATGTATCTCTATGAGTTATTTAGCCCACCAAATTGGATTCACGTGGTTTTGTGTTAAGAATTTCAGTTTATGCTTGTCTTCGTAAGGGCTGACAGTTTGAGTTCCTAAATGGGTAGTGTTTCACTAGTAGATCTCTATTGTAAATGTTTTTGCATTTAATGATGGTTATACATGTAGTATTATAATAAATTAATTTAAGAAAATATTGTAGTGAATTAGAGTCATGTTTAGAAGGTAAGAATTATTGAATTTTTTAAAATGAATGATAATGAATTAGGATTTTTGGCATATCGTGGGCAACTAAGACTCCTCCACTTGCAAATCCAAGAAGTGAACTTTAAAGACTTTTGATAAGTAGATTCTCTCTAATTTTCATCCCATGTTGAACGGTTAATGTGGAAACATTATACTTTATGGTTGGCTTGTAGATATTTAATGCTAAATCTTCTCATTACTTTGTGTCATTTCCTTACATACAATGAAAATGATTAAGTGTGTATATATGACATGTCATTGCATCAATGAGCACGCATAGCCATTGATTAGAGAAGGTTAAATGTTTTTCACATGAAAGATGTGTAAAGGTGCAAATTTTCTTTCAAATATATGTACCTCAAGTTTTAAAGGAAATGGGTGAATATCTATGCCATGAATAATGTGAATGGGAAAAAGGGCGTGGGGGACCGGCGCACCTGACCTGTGAAGAAATGTGAATGTGAAAGTTGAAAGTGGAAAGAAATTTTTAGCCATTTTACGATACTACCGGTGGAAAGAATCTGGTTCCAAATAAGAATTGCCCACTGCATTCTGATTGGCTAGATGACACACCCTGTGAGCTCACGATAGTAATGAAATGTTTTGAAAAGTTAAAATAAATGGGGACACTCTGTCGAAAAGTTAAAACTTCATTCAAACTTTGCATGTCACAAGCATGCATTATATGCATGGAGTTTACTTGCTGAGCTTTAGCTCACCTCTTTATTTTCCCCACGTTTCAAGTGATGAGAGCTAGATGAGTTGAGGAGATCGCTTGGAGGCAGACTCACCCAGTGACCCATGGCATAGGGTTTTAGTTTTGGACTTGTCTTGTTTGTTATTCATTTATTTACCCATTTCTTTAATTGTTTAATCTTGAAGTTTCGAATAAGATAGTTTTGGTTTAGTTGGTTAATATTTCTATTGTTGTGGGTGCATTGTTCCTCTATAGGTTGGCTAAGTCTAATTTATAGGGGACACTCTGTCGAAACTTTTATAAAATTTTGTTAGAAAAAAAAACTAAAAATAAAATAATTTTCGCATTTAAAGTAAGGTGAACATTAACACATCTAAGTTTAGGACTTCTAAACTTGGGGCATTACAGTCTCCACAGTTCACTATGTTGCTCCAAGTCATGGGTATCACACCCCAAACCACAAGCCAACCACCAGTCCTCTGCCTTGGTCCCTAGGCTCAGATCCATTGTTATAGGCCAAACACCAATGGTGTTATCGTTACGCTAAATTTCCTCGTTCCACCTCCGAGAGCTATAATGATTCTATTAATACTAGTCCAAATCCCTAATTTCTTTGATTCTTAATTTTCTTTTCAAAAAAAATATCACTCAATTGAGTGGTGCACCCTTATCCTAACCATTCCCAGTATCTCGAATTTTCTTTTACAATCTAATCTCCTTTAGTTTCCAACTTTTCATGGAACCTCACATTCTTGTTGCTACCCTTACAGGTGTTATGATCAACTCTTCCAAAGTTATTAGAAATCTATCCAGCACTATTATTGTATTCGGAATTTATCCTAGGTTGTGTAACCGTACTTTCCTATAGACTTATGTTACGGCCATATGCTTCGTCTATCACAAATCTAGTTTTAGAAGCTCCGCCCTCCTTTATATGTTTTCGACATCTTATTCCGCAATCGACTTTCAACTTGACACCATACTTTATGGATCATCAATCCTATTTCTCTCTTTGAATCTATTAGGATCAACTTCAACGTGTTAAGATCTAATCATGTCTTAAGATATCTTTACGAGCTTTATCAAGCTTAGCAAGTCCTATCTCATTGCTTGGTGCCTTAAAACTCAAACCAAGACCTTTATGATTATCCCTTGGTCCTTGTCAATCACTGTGCTAACTATGTGGTTTATAAAGGCTTGTCATCCATACGACCCTTTGCATAATTTTTTACTTGGCTGCAGCACACCTTTTTATTTCTTTTCTCCCAAGTCCTAACTTTCTTAAATCAACTAGGGTCGATTCAAGTTTGTACAATCATTCCTTCAAGTTTGAAATATCATTCAATCTCTAAATCTATATAGTACATGTAACTTTTCCCTAGAACATCAAAGTCACATTTGAAATTCTCTTATCCCGAAACCTTTTCATCTCCAAGATTTGTTCTGAATCACAATCTTTAGTTTATCATTCTATAAGCCAAAAGATTCTTTTCAATTTCCAACTAAAGGGAAAATTCTAATCTCCAAAACATGCAGATCCCACGTTTGATATCCTAGTAATTTTCTATCGCCACTTAACCCTAGCTATAGCCATTTTACGATTGTTTCCTCTTTTCTAGAAGTGACCATTCATAAGGGAATTAGATTGAGATCACACTCCAAGATTCAACTCAAAAGAAAAGAAATTGCAACTCAAAACGTGTTTCACCAATCTCCAATTACTACTTATGAAAACTTCTAAAACACTCAATATCTAGCAAGACGAGAATTCAACCTCAATTAATCCTAATTCGATTTCCTAGTCTGATCCTAGATTAATATCCTCGTACAGCTCTTTCTTTTATCCTTTCCCAAATTTCCACAAGACTCAAATCTACACCTTGACTCTCTCTTTACCCTCAAACAACATATGAAACCAACACATATGACTCGTTCCTATGAGCCATTTTCTTAAGGTAAACTTTTCTTATTTCCTTTGTCATCAACCCTGGTTCCTTTATCTCAATATCCCCATCAACAATTTTGGATTCTTAAAACCCTCAAATTCTATTCTCAAAAGCTCTTATCGAATCATCCTGGGTTGCTTACTGCAGATCGGTCCTTAGGATCCTCGATCTATACCGAGTCATTCTCACCCTTGAATATTGATAATTTCATACCATCCGTTCACAAACCTGATTACCATTAGGTTATGTCATATCAGACTAACCATCCATAACTCGCTCATTCTTAATAACCACCAGATATCCCCACATTCAGGGAAAAGGGATTTTGACTAATTATCTCCAATTTACAGTTCTAATTCTTATGGATCCTCAGTGATGGTTATCGAACCAACCCTACATTCAAACCACATCGTTGGATGCTAACTCCAAACCTGACATCTTATCACCTAGCAAGGTTTAGTATTCTCCAATTAATAACCTCAAATACTTCAACTGACAAACCTCAAATCTCTAAGTAGGGATTTCATCTTTACGATCCATTAGTTTCTTTCCCCTAAGTCTCCATTTGGAATTTCCACTAATTGGTTCTAACTAAATCTGTTCCTCTTAAGTCTCCACTTCAGGTATCTTAAGATTTACATTAGCTGCAAGCCATTCTTACTCTCCCACATCCCTTGATGAGTTCTCCTAGTAATCTTAGTTGTTTTACTTATCTCGTCAGGGCATGACATCACCATTATCAACATATCCCAATCGGGAGGTAACTAAGACTCCTGGAGGCTCGAGGATAGCCGCCAAGTGATGATGAAGCGAGTGGTGGTCGTTATTGGCCGAAAATGGTTGTGACGTGACTGGTTTTAATGGTGGAGGTGACCACCGATTTGGTCGAGATTTTCGAAGCTATTTTCTCATGATTTAAGGCTAGATTTGGGGCTTAAGGGATAAGAACAAGCAAGATTTGGTGGAAATCGACAACGAAACTGGGTATAAATAGAGGAAGAGGGCCGAGTGTTTCAAAAGTAAGTCGATCAAAATTACTCACATTTTGGCTAGAATCGAGCAAACAAGTTAGAGGATTCTGTTCTCTAGGTTGAAGGGAGCATTTATGGAGAAATTGGGAGAGTTTGGCAAAGGATTCATTGAGTTTCAATGCTCTCGCCGAAAAATCGGGCTCGTCAGATCGCAACCTGCAACTGAGTTTTAAACCCTCTTTTGGTAACTTTTTCGACCACCTGAAGGCACCATCGAGCTCGCCTCATTGAGATCTTCAAGGCCCTACAATCAGATTGGCCATTAGAGATCATCGTCGGCGACCGTTGACGGAGAAGACAGCCCGCTCGTGTGCACGCACAGACTTCACCCTCACCCACGCACTAGCACGTGAGGCCCAGCTTTTCCCTGAAATTAATTTTATAATTTTTGTAAAATTATTTTAGGAAGGTTTATGCAAAAATATTTGGAGAAATTAGGTGTTTGGTATTTATTATGATTTTTCAAAAGAAATAAATGTTTGAAAAAAAGGAAAAAATAGGAAAAATTGAAGAAATTATGGGAAAAATATAAATATTGATTTCTATAGTCATAATGGTGAACAAGAGATGACTGGACTATTGGAAGGAAAGATTACACGTATTTCGAGGTACGACACGCTTTTCGAGATGAAAATCTGTCTTTTCTGAATTAAGGTGAGTGTTTTGATTCTGGTCTTACCCTTGCTTTAGAAGTGTGTTGGTGTGTGTGTGTAGTGGGTTCAGGTGAGCAATTTTACCCTCCCGAACTTAGTTTACACAAGATTGAACCAGTTCAAGTGAGCGGTTATACCCTCCAGAACTTGGGATGCTATGCATAGGCGTTTACTTATGTACTTGGGGCATCATATGCATACTAAACATGTGGTATATTATATCAACTGTTTTTACTTGTAAAAGAGTCAGTGCATGGCGTGTGGTTTTACATATCATCGAGGTATTGATTTTTGTGTCGTTGTTATGTCCGTGGGGGACGGGATGGGGTCTTCTTGAGAATGGGGCAAGGTTAATCCCAGGGATCGGGTGACACGATAGGGCACTCGGGGATTAAGTATGTTGTGGAAAGATCAACCCTAAAGGTGTGTGGAATGGATTTTTCACGGAAGATTGAGAATGCTAGAGAGATTTCTCAAATTAGACGTGTTGCATGTTGTTGTCTGTATATGCCATGCTCGTATGTTTTCATGCATTCTGTAAGTTGTATCATGCTATCACTTAGATGTTTTATCATCTAATCTGGGTTATGCCCCTGGAACATTCAATGTTCCAGCCAGAGACTACTGCGAGGGAGAGAACGTGACCAGTTGAGGGCCAATAGTGTTTAGTTTGATAGTCGTTGTATCATTTTGGAGGCGTTAGTATTTATTTTTGTATATGTATGATAATGTTGTTATTATTTGGTAGTTTTGGAATACATATTCCGGTGGGAGAACACTTTGTATGAAACTCGTGATAGGCCACTGTATTTTAATGTTATTTAATCCACTACATTATAATATGTCTCGTTTATTTTTAAGATTATTGATCTTGTAAATTAAATGGGCAAGCCTAGGGTTTTCGGGATCTTATTTGTATGTGAATATTGTTCTTGAAATCATCGCGGATGCCGGCCATCGTATGTGTAGGGCATGTTTTCTACATATGAAGATTGTTCATGATACACCACGCGTAATGGACTTGGAAAAAAAAAAAGATTCTCAGGAATTGCCTTATAAAGACACGTCCGTGTAAGGTGGGGTGTTACAAATCATAAATTGATCCTTTTACTAATTGGGGGACATGATGGGTTATTAGACTCCGCTTATGGTCTATGGTTTTATTTGATAAAGTCATGGCCAACACAAGTAGAAGCCTAATGGATCACACGCAATAAGAGTTTGCAATTACAAGGTAATGCAAGCTTGATTAGGATTGGGGAATCCTAATGAGGAGTTAGAGTTCTTAAATATTAATAGTTAAAATTTTAAAACTTATAATAAATTAGTCTTTTAATTAAGTTTGTTATAAATCACCCAAATCCCTAATTGGACTAGACTCCCAAATTAAGGGCTTGGATCTTGGTGGATTGTTACTTAATTAATTTATGGGCTTATTTATGAAACTAACCTAAGGATATTGGATGAGTTAAGGGGATTAATAAGCTATTTTAAAGTGTTTAAAACTAAGGTCAAATGGGTTGTTTTAAAGTGTTTAAAACATAAAGCCCAATAAGGAGAATAAAAAAAAGGCCCAATTCTATGTTTTAAAGTGTTTAAAGAATGAGCTTAAAATACCATGCTACCCAAACCTTAATTAGGGTTTTGTGCCTAAGGGTTATAAATAGCCCTTATGTGGTTCTTTTTGTGAGCCTTTCTTAGCTATTGATGCCGTGGACGTGCATGTGAGAAAGCTCTCATGCCGCCCTCTTGAGTTAATACTCTTCTGTCCTTAGGGAAGTCGCCTTCTTTAAGGCTTTTGGATTGTAAGGTTACATGGATACTGTTAGAGGTCGTGCACTTGAACGACTTCGTGATTATTGCTTTTCAGGATTGGATCTTCACGTCAAGAGGTAATCCTTTGTCATTCTTCTATAATATATTCCCTTAGAGAGATCCTAAAGGTATTTACAGTTAAAAAAAATTATTTTTCCACTACATTATGATCTGTAAATATCCTCATGAGGGTCTCAGTTGATTTGAAAAGTGGCCCACCAGACTACGGATACCAATACATTACAGTTCAGAGTATACACACCCCTTTTCGAATCCTAGGCTGCCATCCTCTCCTCGATTGCGCATACTGGTTCAATCCACTTCTCGTCTCACTTGAACTAGCCATGTGGAAGAAATCGTGAAGCCTTCTATAAGTTCCATGAATGTGTGGGCCACCACACTAAAGAATGTTGTGAGTTGAGGTAGCAAATTGAACAGTTGATTCGTAAGGGAAGTTGAATTGTCTTATATTGGAAAAGCCTAGGCTGCAACTTAACCAGCAACAAGGACATAGGGGGTGGCAACCTAGACCAACCCAAGGTAACCAAGGGGGTTGGGACAATTAAAATTGGAGGAGAGGGGAGGAGAATGAAAATCGGAGGAAAGGTGAAATAGTGCCTTCACTAGAGGGGAATGATAATGAACCTGCCCAAGAAAGAATCCATGTAACTTAAGGGGGAGAAACTATGGCGGGAGATTCCTCAGTAGCTCGAAAGGCATATGCCCACCAAGCATTACATGTTAACTCAGTGGCCCGAAGTAGAGGAAGACGAAGACGCTATCATATATACTCCAAAGGATCAAGGTGATGTGTTGATGTTAAAGAGGGACGCCAACTATTGGTGTATCAATGCAAGGGTTTTATCGGTTTTCAAAAACATTTTTTGAAAACACATACATAGGTAGCAGAAACAAACATAAAATCACCATGCAAGACTCATTTCCAATGACCATATGCAAAACATATACAAACCATTCCAAAATGTTATTAAAGGTATACCTCTTGGATGGTTCGAAGGCCGATGTAAAGTCTGAAAAACTCTTGGGCAGCAACCGTTGACCCTTCAATCTCCTTTCGAACAGAACTTTGATTAGACCAAACCGTCCCTTGAATACATGAGGTGTAATATCCCTAGAGCCCAGAGAAATGTAGTATATATCAAGGATAAGTAAGCAAGAAAACAACACTAGCTGGATACCTTTTGGATTAAATGTAGGCAAAGAAGTCTTGGGTTAAATATGCTTGAGTTGGGGAAGCTCAAGGATGGGTGACCCCTAGGAAGTTCGCGTAGGCCCATCAGGGTAAGTTGTTCTAGTCCTTCCTATCGCTCGATGCGGGATGTTACACGTGGTATCAGAATCGACCCTTAGAGAAGGCAATTCGATGAGGGCAGAAAGTGGCGTCGAGGCTCGAGAACCTGAATAAGGAGCAACTCTTAGCAGGCTTCTAGGATGTTAGCCTCCAAAGGGGAGAAGATCTTGGACTAGTTGTAAGGTCGCATGACGAGGACATGATATGCTCAAGGGGGGAAGAACGTAATACCACTAGAGCCCAGAGCAAGGTAGTATATATCGAGTATAAGTAAGAAATGAAACAATATTAACTGGATAGCTTTTGGACTGAATGTAGGCAAAGAACTTCCGGGTTAAGCGTGCTTCAGTTGGGGAAGCTCAAGAATGGGTGACCCTTAGGAAGTTTGCGTAGGCCCATCAGGATATGTTATTTCGGTCCTTCCTATCGCTCAATGAGGGATGTTACATGAGGGGTCTAGTTAGTCCACGCTCCAGTGAGTGGGTGAATCCCTCAACTCACTCCATGTGTTAGCTAGAGAGAGTGGGGGAGATTAAACTAAAAATGGGGTTCAATCTAGATAAAAAAAAACAACACAATAATAGTCTCATTGTTATGGTTGAAATTGCTACAATAGAAATTATGGAAATGAGCAATTGAGAATGGGGTAAGAGCTCTAGAAGAAGAAGAAGAAGAAACAAACAAAAGGGCCGAGAGAGATTGGCATCAAATGCAAAAGGCTTCTCACTTTCGTTCTCTTCTCATTTTTCCTTATATACGAAACCCGTAGATGGAAAACCCTAGACACTTCCCAATCGAACAAATTGGCTATGAAAGAGAGAGAAGACACCAAGAGGTGATAAGAAGGACGCACGCCGTCACCCCTTTCATCCTTCTATCGTCCTCCCCTACCACGTGCCCCCGAATCCGTTACAGAAACGACAAGGCGTGTCACTATGCTGGGGCTCAACATAAAATTACACATTCTCTTTCCACGATATATTTCTTAACACCTCAAGTACCGTGTTTCAAAGAAAATCTCTAACATATCATTACAAATGCAGAAACAAGATCGAAACCTAATATGGTACATAACTTAATTCACCTAAATCATAACATAAGAAAGCGTACCATTTATTCAACATGTCATTTGTAACACCCCAAATTTCTGAGCGTGTTATAATTTAGGATTTCAAGAATAAAATTTTTCTTTCATATCATAATCGCTAACATACATCCCACAAATTTTTAAAAACCCTAATTTTCACCTTCTCAGCCTAACAAACCCAATAATCGAATAGCTAAGACAGGTGTTAAAATTTCAAATGCAGAAGCTAGATTGAACCTGATATGGTTCACAACCATAATGCTTTATTTATCATAAATAAAATTCTTCAAGACGTCTACAAAATGTATTACATGGACATCATCTCTCGCAAGTGATAACTAAACGTCTTAAACATATTCAAATCATACATAGGTTCGCATATAAACATAGATATGATAAACATGCTACAAACAACAAATTAAATTTATTCTTCAGCTACCTCCTTTCCCTTATAGCCGCTTGTCGAACATGGAACATTTGAATATTCCAAGGACATAGTCCAATTAGAAGATGAATCTTCTAGTGAGAAACTCCAAAACAGTTTATATCAATGCGTGAACAAGTATAAAACGTATGAGGAAAATAACAAGAACTACTCCGAAGTGCCTCGTGAACATGTAAGCCTCCTCCGACGAGAGATTTCCTCAATGGCGCACGCATAGGACCTCTCAGGAGGTTCCTAACCATGTCACCTCGGCCTGACCTCATAGGACTCATGCAAGCACCACATCCATTGTCCCTTAGGCTCACGGTCTTCCCCACGAGAGCTTTCTCGATGGAGCACGCATAGCGCCTCTCAGGGGATATCCAACTTTTGCCCTCGACCAACAACAAATAAGTGCAATAGTATGGCCACACAAATTTTATAAATGCAACAGTTAAAAAGTCAACAACATATATTTTTCAGAAAAATACATTTCATATATGCAACATGATTTCACGTAAGAGAACGACAAGAGTTTACGTGCAAGAACTTCACAAAACATGTCTCATGTAATAGAAGTCTCTCATAAGAGAACAAAAAATAGGATTTGGAGTATAGGAGTCTCACCTTGTTGGTTTACCTCTTGGACGGTACGATTTCATTGCAAACAGCCTAGGTCTCGGCAAAAAACACGCGTTTTGGTAAACCTAACCTCAAATATTTTTACATAGGGTTGAGGAGCATTAAATTAGGGACAAAACTGGATAATTTGAATAAAAATGGGCCCCTCACACTCCCTCATGCGCCCTGGAAAAGTGAGCCACGCGCCCTCATGCACAGCCACTTTCCGACGCGTGTAACTCACGCGCGGCCAGCAGTTTCGAACAACTCTGTCTCGGTTTGTCTTTTCAGTCATAACTTCCTCATTTTAACTCCAATTCAACCCTCGTTTGAATCTACGCGGCCCTCTCTTCCCCTTCTACAGGATTATAAAAAAAAAATCAGACTTACGTTGCTTTTTTTCTAACTGATTTTGGCGAATTCCGACGAAGACCCACAACTCCGACGAGGCTCACTCTCCGCCGCTTCCTTCCCTTCTTCTTGCAGAATTTCCTCTCCTCTCTCTAGAGCAAGCTTCTCCACTTGGAGTGCCTCACTCCTCAAAGCTCCGTTGAATAATTTAAGAACAATCCATAGTATCTATTTATAGATTACTTGAACCAATCACATGGTGCCACTTGTCACAAGCTAAGCCATGGACTCCAAAGACTCAAACCTATAATTGAATGGCTTTTGAAATCCAAAACTAGAATAGATTTGATTTTTGAAATCCAAGCTAATACCTCAAACTTCTTTCAAATGACACTTTAACCCTTATTTCAAGTTCTCAACTTTAATATTTTACCACATGAGCTCCTAATTTTATCCTTATTTCATTTGGATAATTCTCTAATTATAATTACACTCTCAAACATCAAATTTATCGAGATACTTAAAATCTCGAAATTAATAACTCAAAATTATTCAATATGTACGATTTCCCAGAAGCCCCTTGCCAACATTCAGCCTTTTTAGGCTACAACTTAGCTTAACCGAAAAACCGTCTCTGATTTGATTTCTTCCAGCGTCATAAATCTCGCCTCGAGACGCTCATCAAAAATATACCTTCGTCCTTAGGTATCTAAGCTCCAGGGCACTCCTTGCGACTGATTCGGTCACTTGTTGCCATTTCAAGCATATTTTTGGGTATTTTAAACTCACTTAAAAAACGTGGCAACTTCACAAAAATATGGGGTATTACATCATTATCCCAAAAATATACATGGAGACTCATTTCTCAGTGATAACAACTAAATACCACCAACATACTCAAAAGATACCTCCAAATGACATTGAACCATAAATACATTACATGATTGTTTTTCAAACATCAATCGTAATACATAACGTTCTTTTATTCTACGAGATTGTTCACCAACAGAACATAATTTTCTCAACATAACTAAAATATATCTGAAATTTCATGAAAAAGCAAAATACTAGAACAACTTGCTAAATCCATCAAACACGTCACCTCATGCCATTACATGTCAACCACTTCCTTACCTTAGTTACAATTCTCAACTGGAACGTTTGAATGTTCTAGAGGCATAACCCAAGTTAGATGTTGAATTATCTAAGTGAGGGTTCAAAAACAGTTACATGAATGCATGATGTATGAACATAAACAAACATACACACTAGTGTAACTTCATTGGAAAACCAGCCCGGCACGAAACCCTAGGTAGTCATCCCAGCAAGCACACAAGGCAACAGGATACTGTTATACGTTATTCCGATAATACCCCTGAAAATTACGGCTACACTATCATGGCAACATCTCATCCCATTCACAAGTATCGATATACTAACAATATTATGCCAAGTGAAAAATCACGACTATCGATGCAACAATACATGTACAGATATGTTAAGATGCACATAAATTACATATAACTTAACAACCTTCGTGAATAACATACTCAACATAGGCAAAACATAACATGTATAAGTTTTTGGAGAAAACCACTCACCTTAATTTATCCTCTCAGATTTCCTTGGTATGCGTATCTTGATCTCAAAATGTGTAACTGGATAATTTCTTGGCTTCGGCATGCTCCTCTAGCCCTAAATTAATTTCTAGAATTTTCTGAAATTTTTTGAAAGCTTTTCCCAATTTTTCCCTATTTTTCCTTCATTTTCTCTATTTTTTTTCTATTTTTCCTTTTCTTTTTCCTTTTTCCTTTTTCCTTTTTCTTTTCTTTTCTTTTTCCTTTTTCTTTTTCTTTCTTTTCTTCTTCCTCCTTCTTCTTCCATCCTACGCTCAAAGCCTACCTGAGCGTCAGCCTGCCGGCCATTGCCGCTTGGCCTCCGCCGACCACTACCACTGCCAGCGCCGCTACCGATAGTCGGCTACCACCGCCTGTGCTTCAGCCTCCGCCACTGGCCATTGTTCATCGTTGCTTCCATTGCCGGCCACCATCGCTTCTAGCATCACTGCTATTTTAGGTCGCCACCTCCAACCACAATTGCCTGGCCTTCACTGGCCACTGGCCACCAACGCGATTATCGCCGGCTGCCCATCCCACCGTTGCTACTTGCAGCCATTACTTGCGACCATGGCTGTCGCTTGCTCTCTCCTTCCATCTTCTTGATTTTCCACTTCCATTCTCCTCCCAAACCTCTCAACTTCTCCCTTTATTTATAGGCTCTCCACCACCTCTCCTCATTACCTTAACCATCACTTTTGAATATACATATATATTACACCACTTGCAGAAGAGTTAGCCATGAAGCTTCACAGAAGCTTGGCCACACACACGCACATTTATATATATAATACACTATGATATAAAGGAAATTACACATTTAAACCTCAAATTTCATCATCATTTCGTTTGGGTATTTCTCTAATTGCAAATACACCCTCAACCATTAAATTAATACTCATCGAGATACTTAAAATCCAAAATTAATAACTCCAAGTTTACTCGATAAGTACATTTTTGCCTCGGTGTCTTCACAGGGCCTTTGTTTCATCCCGAAACCACTTTAGGGTTGATTGTTACATAAAACTGAAGCCCCCTCAGGGTTCCTTTGACTTCCCGGAGGTCCTTTACAATCATTCGATTTTCTAGATTGTATTTTAGTTGTACCGAAAACTATCCCTATTCTGATTGTTTTCAGTGTCATAAATCTCGTCTCGAAATACTCATCAATCCCATATCCTTTTCCTCAGATATCTAAGTTCCAGGGCATTCCATACAGTTGATTTGGTCCCTCATAACCTTAAGAAATTACACTTAAGCCCCAAAACTTCTGAAAATTCTACTTACGACCCAAGATTAATTACTCTTGAATCCTTTAAAAATTCTCGAGTATTACATATGAGATATCTAAATAATTGTTCAGAGCCAAGATGGCAGAAAGCACGAATGTTGGAGACCATGTGCTCAAGATTATCAATTTGATTTGTTAACTTGATGTGCAACATGGATGCAGAGTTGCAGATTGACCTCATTCTTTAGTCTCTCCCGAAATCTTTTATCGCATTCATACTCAACTTTAATATGAACAAGCATGAGTGTTCGCTCCTAGAGTTGTTAAACATGTTAACGACAGCCTAGGCCCAGTCAAAAGGAAAAAGTAATAAAGAGTTCTTGCAATAACTTCATCGTCAAAGACTTTTAGGGGGAAGAAGAGTTCTTCCAATAAGAAGAAGAAGCACGGGCCAAAGAGAGACATTTCCAAGAACAACCAGAAAAAGAAAGGATCAAGTGGAAAGTGTTTCTATTGCCATCAGGACCCACATTGGAAGAGGAACTGCCCGGTCTATCCGTCCATCTTGAAGGTCTAGTGCATGGAGAACCGGAGTTCAAGTATATCTTTCTTTTATGTTATTGAGATGATCAATGTGATTGGTCATTCCCCCATCTCATGGATTCTTGATTCAGGTGCAACTTCTCATATATGTGTTTGCATCCAGGATTTAGAGGAAAATAGGCCACTTTGGAAGTGAGAAGTTGTTCTCAGAGTGGGGAATGGAGCTCTTGTAGAGCCATTAGCTGTAGAGACAACTTTTGTAACTCTCCATTTAGGCCATGTATTAACTCTTAAAGACTGTTTATTTTTACCGAATACTTTCGGGAATGTAGTGTTCATTCCTAGACTAGTAAGGGATGGTTATGAACTATCTTTTTCTTTTAATTCATGTCTTATTCATTATGGTAATAATGTGGTTGGCATGGGCATTATGGTGAATGGTCTTTACATATTAGAGTTACATGAAAGTGTCAGACAGAGAGATGTAAATGTTGCATCCACTAGCAGCGGGAAGCATTCATATTATGACGGTGTTGACCTTAAACACTTATAGCATCATAGACTAGGCTATATTAATGAGAGAAGGATTAATGAATTTCCCAAAAGAGGATTAATTAATTCAGTAGGTTTTGAACCAGGGCCAACTTGTGAATCCTGTCTACTTGGAAAAATGGCCAAGTTATCCTTTGTTGGACAAAGTGGGAGAGCCAGTGAGTTGTTAGGTTTAATCCACACAGATGTTTGTGGGTCGTTCTTTATGGCAAGAGGTGGTTACAACTACTTTATAACTGTTACTGATGATATGTCATGGTATGGTTATGTGTACTTGATGAAATACAAGTCCAAAACTTTTAAAGAGTTTAAAGAGTTTAAGACTAAAGTAGTGAACCGAACCAGGAAGAGTATTAAAATACTTCAACCAGATCGAGGGGGGGAATACTTGAGTACGTAATTTAATGACTACCTTAAGGCCAATGGCATTATATCCCAGTTGACTCCTCCGTCAACCTCATAGTTGAATGATGTTTCTGAGAAAAGAAATCGTACTTTATTGGACTTGGTACGATCAATGATCGCTTTTGCTGATATACCATTATCACTGTGGGGCTTTACTTTGTGCACTGCAATTTATCTCCATAATAGGGCTCTAAGTAAATTTGTCGAGAGTATGCCATATGAGATATGGGTTAATAGACAACCCAATTTTAAGCATGTTAGGATATAGGGTTGTCATGCCTATGTTAAGAAACTCAAGACAGATAAGCTAAAATCTCGTTCTAACAAAGGAAGATTTGTACGGTATCCTGAGCATTGCAAAGGGTACTACTTTTATTTTCCCAATTATCAAAGTGTGCTGGTCAGCAGTGATGCCACATTCTTGGAGAAAGAGTTTCTTCAGGGAGGCGACATAGGGAAAAAAGTAGAACTAGAAAAGGTGTCTTCTGAACCACAAGTCTAGCCCATTGAAGAAGCCAATTTTGAGCCAGTAGGTCCAAGTAATGTCATTCCACTTGAGGGGCATAGATCTAGTAGAGTCTCTCATCCTCCAGAACGATATAATTTTGTAATGGAGGAAATACAAGAAGCATTTCCTGTATGGAGATAGTGGTTAAGATGTTGATCCTACTAACTACGAAAAGGCGATGTTAGACATCGATTCTAAGAAATGGCAAGAGCTTATGCAAGCATAAATGAAATCCATGTATTCCAACCAAATCTAGACTTTAGTGGATCTGCCTGAAAGAATAGTTCTTATAGGGTGTAAATGGATCTATAAGGGGAAGATTGGTCCTAATGGAAAGGTGTAGACCTTCAAAGCACAACTGGTGGCGAAATGATATTGTCAGAAATATGGTATTGACTATGAGGAGTCGTTTTTGCCGGTCGTTATGCTTAAATCCATCATAATGATGCTAACCATTATCGCACACTATGATTATGAGATTTGGCAGATGGATGTCAAAACGACCTTCCTAAATGGTTATCTTGAGGAAGATATACTCATGGAACAGCCTTCTAGTTTTGACTCTTCCAATGCAAATCAAGTGTGCAAGCTTAAGAGATCCATTTGTGGTTTTAAGCAAGGCTCTAGATCTTGGAACATTCGTTTTGATAGTGAGATGAAAGAGTTTGATTTCATTAGAAACCCGAATGAGCCTTGTATATACAAGAAAGTTAGTGGGAGTGTGCAAGCTTTCCTGATCTTGTATGTGGATGACATCCTCTTAATGGGAAACGACATTGGCATGTTGATGTTAATTAAATAATGGCTATCTAATAAATTTTCCATGAAAGATCTAGAATATGTGACCTATATCTTGGGAACCCACATCTATAGAGATAGCGAGGAGATTAATAGGCCTTGATTTCATCATGAGATGATGAAAGGGTTAGTAAGAGTCAATGGCGGGTCTAAACACAATTTTTGAAAACTTGGATAAAAGGGCTAAAACCGGTCGACCAACCTTATAGGCTGTCTACTAGCTCAAAGGCTAAATTAATTGACAGTTCCTTTTGAACGGTCGACTAGTCCGTGATAAACGATCGACAGTTCTTTTAGAACGATCGATTATTTCTGTCATAAGGGTCACAATTCACACAACTGTTTTGTCATTTCTATAATGGAATTGGAGAAACGCGGCCTTGGAGGACAATGAGAGGACAAAAGGAAGGACAACCTGCGTCCCAGTTGTCTTCCCCTTGTCCCTTCTCTCTCTCTCTCTCCTCATCATTTGTCTCATCTATGGGACAATTAGGGTTTATTGGGGTTCAATATATAAGGTTTGAAAAGGAGAAAATATGTTATGGTTGCTGCTCACCCATTACAATTGTTGCAACAAATCTCTCTTGGCCAAAGCATTTTCTTTTTCTTCAAAGTCTTTTGAACCCCTCATCTTTGCTCCCATTTCTTGCTCCTTTGATTTCTCCATTGCTAGAATAGCATTCAACCATATAAAGAGTCTATATTGGTTTCGGAGAACACTTATTAAACCCAATATTAGCATCATCCCCCACATTCAATCTGGATAACACATAGATTGAATTGTGGGACTCATCCACTACTAGGAGCATGGACTGACTAAGGCCCTTATAGTTTCAAGGGTTGGACTAGTCATCCGAAGAAGTGTTCGAGAGCTACCTGGGAGTAACAGTTGCTGCCACATGAGGATTTCAGCCTCTACATCAGCATTTTGAAACCACTATGAGGTATTCATTCTCAACCCTTTGGCATGGTTTCATTTATGTGCATATGACTGTTTGATACAGAGTCTTGCAAGGTGATTCTCGTTTTTATTTTCGATGCATTTTATATGAGTTTTTGAAATAGTTTTGAAAATGGTACAAACCCTTGTATTGATACACCAAATGTTGGCATTTCCCTTCACACTACACTACTTAAAACTCTAATTCTTTTTCAGGCTAAGACTGACTTAAGCATCGAAAGGTCCGCAAGTGACCTATCCTACCCCCTAACCTTCTTCTTTCTCAGCAAGTCTCTTGTTGCTTTGGGACTCTCTCATCACTTCCTGATCTCTCGTCATCCAAATTGTTGGGTCACTCAGTTCAGAAAACTCATACCCAACTTGTTTGGTGACTCGGTTTAAAAGACTCAAACCCAAGTTGTTAGGTCACCCACATCTCACCCACATTTTAAATTTATTGTTGTAGTTGAGCGACAATAATCTCAAAATACCAAAAATATTGTTCACAAATCCCTACACTCTTTTATAAATAGATTAACCCTCATTCCAAATAGGTATGTCTATGATACTAATTTCAATACTACATACTAGCTTCTAGCAAAGTCGAGCATCAAAGTATTCACACAAGGACTGCTCCATACCCTTTGATCATTCTCTTTCTCGTAGATATTAAGCAATTTGACAACAACTTTCCCAACAAATAAATTTATTATTGTATACGAGCAACAACAATTATATAATGTATTACCTTGTTATTAGTAATATTATTATAATATCAAAATATTGATACTTATATTAAAACCTTATTATTATAAAATTAATATTCTATACAATATTTATTTATGATAATGATCCAAACTTGTTACTTGTACATAGTTTTCATTTTTAAGTGTTTTCTTTAATTGGAATTAAGGGTATTTTGGTAATTTTAAACTTTTTAAGCCATATTTTGTTATATGTTTTTGGTTACTTTTGTAATTTTGGTGGATTGGTTTATTTGCAAAATAAAAAAATTACATCTAGTACCCTTAAGCTTTAAGATAATTGCAAGAACTACCATTAATAGTTGAGAAAATATAGCAAGTACTTTTGAGGTTTAATACTATGTTGTAATTTTTTTTTTTTACTATTAGTTAAATGTAATTAAATATTCATAAATGATCAAAATGTCCTTATATTTAAAAACCATTTCTCTCTCTAAAGACTAAACCCCATCGTCGTCATTGATCGCCACCACCTATCCAATTGTCTCTATTCTTATCTTGCATGAGGTAAATTGATGTGGCAATATTGAGAAGATAGAAATTATCAAATTACACTTGAAGAACAACAAACTTCACCTTGTCATGTCTCCATATCAGCAAGTAATAGAAAGACAACATGTGACTCTTTCCTTAGTTCATTTTAAAGAATAACAAGCAACAAATAACTTATGGGTCATCATATCTCATAATAATTCAAAGGCCACATTTATATTTAGCTCATATCTTCTCCGAATGATTGAGGATCAACACTATCTTTACTTAGCTCATCTCATACCCAAGAAATCCAAGATAACCAACTTATCTCTATCTTTATCTAGTATGAGAAATTTTATCATAGCTCAAAGTCATCAAGTTTGGGAATCTCGAATATGATAACTCCAAATATCTTGATCCCCTCGCCTATATAAAGGCCCCACAAGTAAATCACACAACTCATAGTGTTCATACGTATTTACAACTCATTTATGATATTGATTTGAACGTCAAAAGCTGTATTAAGGGAGCCAACCTTGCCCATTTTTGTAGGTGCTCACATTAAGGAAGAAATGTGGTAATCGGTCCCTTACTCTATTTTTTGGCACCACCATAGGCCCGTGCCAACTTTTTTTTACATCTTAGCACTATCAAACCTCCCAACCTTTAATTGCTCAACCACCATGACCTAACCTTCTCTTAGCTAGATAGTTGGAAACAACTCCAAAAACTAGCCACTGCCGAAGAGCCCCTCTCCACCACTTGACCACCTAGCTCCAAGGAAAGAAATCGATTCCCAACTCCAAGAAAAGAAGGGAACCAGTTAATGGAAAAGCCACAATAGTTATCCATCTGCTACACTTCGACAGTTGGTGTTATGCTTGAAACGAACACAAAGCAATGTTTGGACACCTATAAGTAGTGGAGAAGGGGACCACCCCACTCATGTGCTCTTATTTCTACCTCAATGAAGAATATATTATTTCTAGTAGTTGATACTTGTTAAGTGTAAAGACCAGGTCTTGGGACCACCCCAAACAACCAAGGCTATTAAAAGACCAACTTTGAAACCTTACCGAGCCACTACGCAGAGGGTGTTAAGTTAAGCAAAGGTGTTGAATCAAAGGTGTCCAGCCACAAAGGTATACTAAACGACATTGAGCCAATGGGTCAGTCTGTTGTCGAATATTCCTTCTCTAGAGCCAACTGGTATGAGGACTATATTAGCTAAGCATTCCTTTGAGGCCAATAAACATAAGGACCACCTCAAATCAACAAGGAAATTTGGGGATCACCCTAGATAAGCAAAGTTGGGGACCACCTCAAATCAACTTGGAAATTCGAGGACCACTTTGAACCAACAAGGAACCCTCCAAAGCTAAGCTAGAGAAAACCAAAGGGTACATCAATGAGTTGAACAAATTGGGGACTATTTCAACGAACTGAGTAAATGGTTGAGGACCACCTTAAAAAATTAAGTGAGGGGTCAAGGACCACCTTGGATACCAAGCCAAGGGTACTAAGGATACCAGGCCAAAGGTGTTAAGGGTGCTGAGTCAAGGATGCCAAGGATTCAAGCTAATAGTGTAACGACCTATTAACAAGTCTAAGTCCTTTAGTCATTATTATTGTGTGTGGCATTTTGTTATTAATTGGTCAATGCTTTTGAGGAATTATGTGTGATGTTTGAAAAGTCAAAAAAATAATAAATAAATAAATAAATATAAATAAAGTTATAATGATATGGAAAAGTCAAAGCAAGATGAGATTATGATTTATGTTGAAAAATGAAAATTGAATTAAGATTTGAAGGAAAAGGGGTTACCGTGTATGTATATATATATATGTTATATTATATCAATAAAAAAGGGTTATTTCATGATATATATATATATATATGCAAAGGTATAAATAAAAAAGGAGAAGTAAGCTAGGAGTCTTGATGTGAAAATGAGTCCTCGTCTTCTATTCTCCTCCTTTCTTCCCCTAGTTTCCAAATGATATAAAAAGGGTGAGGATGAGGGTATAAGCCATAGGGTATTAGCGTTTTCTCTCATTCTCTCTTTCTCTATGGTTTTCAAAGCCCTTGGAGGTGGTGCAAGTTCTAACATTTCTGCTTCTTTTTTTAGCAACTCGATTTCGCTATCTTTCTGCTTCATCGGCTCCGTTCTTGGTTTGGTTTAGGGTATTTATATCCATCAAAGGCAAGTTCTATATCTCTTTTCTATTTTAATTGCAAGTTCCTAATCTTTCTCTTCATTATGGATGCAAGTTCTTACTTCTTTTTTTCTTTTCATATGCAAGTTCTTATTTCTCTTTTTCCTTTCATATGTAAGTTCTTACTTCTCTTTTTCCTTTCATGTGCAAGTTCTTATATCTTTTTCCTTTGATGCAAATCCCTAAACCCCTTTTCCATGTCAGAAATTCATTCCTTTCATTCCAGAATGTTTTGTATTTGGAAACTCTTATTTTCAAACAGATTGACCATGTTGTACTCTTTGGGAAAAAACTTCTTGTGGTTATATTCGATTTGAAATCTGCTTTTTGTTTCGAAAACTAGACATCATAAGCTTTCTTTAGGACATACTACTGCAATTATTTGACTACCTGTTGAGCCCGTAACAGCCTATAAATCATTGCCTAAATTTGGAATTTTACTATTTCTGGGTAAACTGACCTTGCTTCGGTTTTTGTGGTATAACTTTTTATAGTTGTATTTGATTTGCAATCCGCTTGTCGTTTTAGAAACTAGAGATCCTGAGCTTCAATTTAGCCATATTATTCGTAGTATTTTGGCCAAGTTATGAGCCCAAAACAGGTCCTTGAATTCATCGCTTGTAATCTGGAATTTCTAAAATTTAGCTTATTCGATCATTTTTGTGTTTGTTACACTTCCTATGTTTTATATTATGGTTCTTGTTCACACTATCGTATTTAATCTTGTTGTTCTTCCTTGATCCTTGATGAAACTCGTTAAAGGCTTCAATAGGGTTTTGATTCACCCTATATTTCCTAAGAAATGGTGTTTTCTTGATTAGTTCCATGCAAGACTTTGGTTATCTCGTATGTATGTTGTACCGTGTGCGTATTGTCTGTGTTACAAGTTTATGTTGGTGTTAAAATGATCATTCATTATTTATATGTTATGGTTAATCATTATTGGGGGTAAAAGTACATTCATGAGCAAGATGATAAGTTTATTTCACAACCATGTATGAGCATGTGTGTGGGAATATTTTTAAGAGTATGGTCGTTGTTAATTTTGTGTGATTCAAAATTACTTAAATGATTTCTCATTTTTATGTTGATTTATCAAACTTGATTGCTTGTTGATTATATGAAATTGTTGAGCTACATTTGTTATTCATTTTATTTTTGAATCTAAATTTTGTTTAATATATATATATATATGCATGTTATTGTTATGGGCTATTGGTTTTATGTGGGCTGCCGAGTTTATTATGGGCTGATCCCATATCCGTTTCCGTGTTGCATTTCACTGTTGGCCCAGCCGATTTGTTGGTCCATTTGGCATTGCTATATATAGGCAATCTGATGCCCTAATCTCCAGAATGTTCTAATTTTTCTCTCGTGCTCTCTTTCTAAAACCCTAAGTCGGCGATTTCTTGAAGCAAGACACATCCTGTGAATCCTTTTTTCTGATTTCTAGTTTCGATCGGTTGGTTAGTTGTTTCCATGGTAAGATCGTCTGGTAAGGATTGTATTGCTTTAATCTCTATATTGTTTTAAACGCCTCAGGCATGAGAGATTGGTTGGCTGAAAGAACAGATTTCAAACCTTGATCGCGAGATCAGTTTAAAACAAATATTCACTTGTTCTTGTTCTTATTTTGGATTTTGTTTCAATTGTATTCGCGATACTGTTTTACTTCCTTTCTTGAGATCTTGTAATCGGTTGTAAACTTGAGAAATCTAGTGGATTGACTAGAGGCGGAGCCTCTGCCGTGAGTAGGATCTATTGATCCAAACACATATCTTGTTGTGTCGCTATTTGTGTGTGTGTGACTTGTGGTTGTATTTTCGTTTCTGTTTATTGCGCTTGATCTGTGTTTGGTCGAGATAATAGGTTGGTTAAAACCTACAGTCGTGTATGCATACAATCATGAATATGCTTTGAAATGCTTATGTGTGCATTATAATTATTTTACATGGCAGACTATGTCCGGGGGTACCTTGAAGCTCGGTAGACATTTTCCTAACACGAGGGAGCTTCAACTTAGATGTTACGATTTTTTTGCCATAAGCTCGGTAGACAAAAATCTGACGTGAGGATTGTGTTTAATGGTTACCTTGTCCCAAGCTCAATAAGCGAATGCCTGACATAAGAATTGTGTTTAATGGCTATCATACCCCAAGCTCGGTAGACTAAAGTCTGATGCAAGGGAGCTTCGGCTCATTATCCTCGATTGATGAAAATCAGTGCGTGGAAGGACTTCAATCCACAGGTTGATGGCTACACTTTTATATGGCGTGGTTATGTTAGCATATATGCATGTTTACACTTTCATATGATGTAGTTATGTGAGCATATATGCATGTTTACACTTTTATATGATGTGGTGAAGCATAGTGTGGGTGCATTTAATATAATAAGTAATTCCACTCTGTTTTGATTCCTATTGCTTCAAATTATACTTGTTGAGCCTTGTGGCTCATACTTACTTTTACATCTTTCCAGGTAAAGGTAAAGTTATAGATGAGGGTGAGGCCAATGGAACTTGATCCTTGATTGTGTAGATTTGTGTACAAAGATTTCTTGACCAAAAGATCTTTGTGAGTATTTTTAATATAAGGAAAAGACTATTTCATTTTGTTATGATTAAACTCAATTGTGTTTTTGGGATTTGTGGGCAGTTAAGCCCTAATGAATTTAATATATTAGGTTTGATGTAAGCACTTATTTTAACTTCTATTGCTAATTTAGAAAAGTTTGGCAATGTTTTCATTTAAGTTTATATTTGTATCAATCATTTTGGCACTTCCTCCCGGATTCCTAGTGGTGGGATCTTTGGGAGTGGGGTTGTCACAAAAAGTGTCGAGCCAAGGATGCTAAAGGTGTTAAGGATACTAAAAAAACCAAGTAGTAATAGCTTAAAATTAGATCATGCGATGATGAAAAATTGCTCAACCGATGGAAAAACAGGAACCAAGTAGCAGTAGCTTGATACCCAACCAAGTCACAATGGTGAAGTGCTTAACTAATGGTCAAGGGGGAACCAAATAGCAATAACATAGAATCGAACCAAACCACAATGGCGAATTTCTCAAAGATGGATCCAAGAAACAGTGGCTTGGTAGTGGATTTTATCGAGCATGGACAAGAACTAGGTATTGAATGAGCCTAAAAAAAATTCTATTGGCAAGGCTTGACAATTTGTTGAGCCAAGGAGAAAGAAGAAAAAAAAAAAAAGGTGAGTAGCCAATAAAAAAAACAAGCAGTAAAGGTTGGCTCTGCAATTTGTTGAGCCATACGAGCTCGAGTTATGTGAGAAGTAGAGTTGTGCACATTTGTGTTGTGCACGGTTAGTGCGCAACCCAACAACACACAATTGAACCGAGATAAGCTGAACTAGTGAAACCAAGCTAGAAAAAGCAAGCTGAAAAAGACAAACCAACAAAACCATGCTAGAGAAGATTGAACTGGAAAAATTAAGCTAGAGAATCCTAATATGGCTAAATTGAACTAGAGGAAGATCAATCCATTGAAAACCCAACAAGGAGACAAGAAAACCATAATATTGAGTGATAATCTCAAAATAATCTTCACTAATCCCTGAATTGAACAAATCGCTTATCTCAAGAAGTATGGGCAAGTGATGTAGGAATATTTAGAAGATGAAAATTACCAAACTACCCTTAAAGAATAACAAACCTCACATTGCCATGTGACCATGTCAGTAAGTAATAAAAAGACAACATATGACCCTATCAACAAGTAATAGAAAGACAACACGTGACCCTTCACCTAAGCCAGTTTTGAAAGATAACTACCAATATATAACCCCTGGTTCATCATCTCTCTAAATAATTTGGAGGCCACATCTCTATCTAGCTCATCTCTTCTCCGAATGATTAAAAAATAACACTATCTCTACCTGACTCGTTTTATATACCTAAAAAATCTAAATAACCATCTTATGTTTATCTTTACCTAGTATAAGGAATTTTCTTATAACTTAAAGTTGTTAAGTCTAAGAATCTTAGAGATGATAATTCCAAGTATCTCAGTCCCCTCGCTTATATAAAAACATCAACCCCCAAAAGTAAACCATGCAACTCAATAGTGTTCAAATGTATTTACTACTCATTTATTATACTACACTAAGCATCAGAGGTTATACCAGAGGAACTAGTCCTGCCTATTCTTGTAGGTGCTCACATCAAGACAAAATTATGGTGATTGGTACCTCATTCCATTATCATAACTCTTTTTTTTTTTTTTCCTTCTTGTTCTTGTTCTTGGAATCTAGCCCTCTACATTTGGGTTTAAATGGAATGTGATTTTCAAAAATGTTCTTTGCAAATCAAATGGTTTAATTTATAGAAGATGAATTTCATGGTGCCACAATAAGGTACATCTCTCTCTTTCACACACACACACGAACCCAAATCTAGGTTTGAGATGCATTTGGGCTATAAACCTAGATGAACCCATCTAGGTTTCTAGTTTTGGATTCATATGGGGAGGTTATTGCTATTTCTCAAAGTGAGGGGTGTTTCTTGCTATTTCTAAAATGTGAAGGATGACTCTTACAATTACGTCAAATCTCAAGAGGTGGTTATTGCAATTTTTCATTTTTACAAAATAGTAGTTGGTTTCTCTTTGAAGGAAGGTTGAAGAGATAGACGTTATCTCATCTTAGAAGCTTGAGGGTGAGAATAAGTAGAGTTTCTCAGCTACTTTATAACACTTTCAGCATTTTGAAGACAAAAGTTTTCTGCAAAGAGTTTTAGATGTGAACCAGTCAGGGTTTCAAATACTACTTAAAAAAGGCGTGGGGTTTGAGGATTTGACCCATGGTGCCTACCAAGCCCTCCACCGTTGCCATAGGCGTGAGAGGTTAACAGCAAGTTGCTGCTGCTGCTGCTGCTGCTTTTGTTTTTTCAGATTTAAAATGCTGTTGTTTCAATGTTATTTGATGTCCTTCGTTTCAACCCTGAATACTTCTTGTATTTTTGCTGTTTTTTGATTAACATATTGTTAATATTATACTTTTAATTACACTAATTTATAATCTCTTGCATTTTAAGACTTAACAATTACCAATTATAAAATTGATAAAATAACTAATATCATAATTAATGGGTTTGATTACAAATTGAAATTACTTTTTACAATATAGATTGTGCTGAGAACAAGGGTAACTATATACTTTTTACAATTTTCATTAGTGCTGATTTTGATTGGTTTAGAATCTCATGCTTTGTGTTAGAAGAAAACAAAACACTTTCAAACTTTTTGTTTTATAGGAAGACACTTTTGGGGGTAATATATACTCTCTATTATTGATATGTCTTGTATTGTACTGCATGTCATATCATCGTATCAATACATATATATGGATAAAACATCAATGCAAATTGTTTTATAGGAAGACCAATAAACTTAGAAACATTATTCCTAAGATTGATTGAAAGCACAACAAAACAATAGGCAAGAAACTTTATCATCATCTGAGACATTAATAAATAATAATAATTTCTCATCATGATGATGCATGTATCCATGCTGTTATTGTACACATACAATACAGGGTCCGTCCCCCTGTACCTCATGTTATGCTGCTGCCATATATATATACACATTACAGACAGATGGATGGATGGATAGCAAAATTCAAACAGATGGAGCAGTTCTGAGCACCCTCTCTAGTTTCTGGGCCTTGGCATAATCCTTTTCTGTGAGAGGACCCGCAGGGAAAGGCGTGATTTCCACAACCAAGTGTGGAGTCGGGAGCTCGTCAAACAAAGCTCTCACGTTGTTACAACACACGCTCTCTCCGTGGGCGCTCTCCCTCCTAATCCGGCAACCCTATTTATTCATTCATATTTATACACCGCGTCAAAACACGATCCCATCCTCATCCATATATATATACACACACAAACATCATCTCAAGTAACAGAGCCATACGCATAAAACAATAGAATTGCATGTTTAAAATTAGTTGCTTAATGAATTAAAAGAGGGAAGACCAAATTTCTAAAATTTTCACTCGTCTTACCTTGTGGGATGTTGCATCTCTGAATTGATCGTCGTCTGATAACAAAGATGCAATGGATTTAAGGAGGCGTTGCCCTTCAGATTTCGAAGGTACTCTGTAGTTTCGCCTCAATGTACCCTTTGTTGTGGGATGCCATTTGCTTACTAATTTCCGTTTGTCAGCTGCTTCCTTCTCTGCTTGAACAACAAAACATTTCACTTGTTCAAATATCAACCAAAAAAACCAGAAACAAAGTCAAAAAAGTTTATCAACATCAGCACAAAGCCTTGATTAATGACCTGCAACATGGTGGAATGGAATGTAGAAGAACTGAAGAAAATATACAATTTGGAAGTCAATTCAACCCTGTTAATTAATTTTATGAACGACAGTCTTAACATAATATCCAACTTTATACAAAATATACAAGGATAAGAATAAATTAAGTTATAGCCTGTGAACATATAACATTTCAATGTTTGGGAGATACTTGCTCAAACATTGTTTATTTTATTCCTTCCACGATGACATTAAGAACAAAATTCAATGGAGGATAATGAATGCTAAAAACTTCAAGTCAAAAGTTAATACTTCATTAGCTGAGAAATAGAGTTCACAAAAAACCTAATTGAAAGTAGTAGTAGGGCGAAAATGAATAAATAAAGGAGAAAAAGAAATTTTGATAACATTTATATGGAAAAGGTACTATTTGTAAAAACAAAGAATAAAAATATATAATGCTCAATTTATCTTCTATTTTGTCTCTCTCTATTTATATATTTTCTAACTTTCTAATATTATATCTTAAGATATAAGTAAACCCTTAGACATGATGAGAGGATATAATAGTTTTACAGAAGATATGACCACAGCGATTATTAGAGAATTAGAATTCATGTAGTTAGCCATGAATTCTAGTGATATTAAGACTTGTGATGATGATGAACTCTAGTGGTATTAAAACTTGAGTGTCCAAATAGTATTTTTATATTAAGTAAACATGAGTGCCCAAAGTGTATAAAAAAGTTCTATAAGATGGCAAACCTTGTGCAAGTGCAAGGTTCAAAACCATAGAAAGCTATCGATATATACTAAACCTTAACAGAAGAAATAAAAGAGGATAAAAAATGAAAAAAAAATGTTATATTAAAAATTCAAAGAATTTTTAACCCTTCAACTGCTCTACTATTCCTTTCACGCCATGTACACCACATTACACAAATGGAGGGGCAATGTTCCGCACCAATCTTAAACTCCTCCAGCAGCTCCTTGCCCAAGGATGCAAAAAAACCTGTAATGGAGGCAAGCATCATCCAGTAAGCATAAAAAAGAGAACAGGCTCAATAGGCACTGCACCATGAGACGGTGAAGGAGAGGCAGTCAATTGATTCGCCACCTTTCTTACACTAGTTGCACCACTTGGGTGCAATGTCTTCTCTTCCTCAAGTCATCAATGGAAAGAGGGGAAGAACTTCGAGCAGTCATCCAAATGAGGAAAGCCACCCTCCATGAGCCACTCTCACTTTCCAAATTTCTTTTCTAGCTAGGGAAGTTCAACCCCTCATCATCACTTAGTGCCCCATAGGACCAATAGTAAAGGTTCCTCTGCCCAACTATTCTCCTCCTGCCTGGGTAAAGAATGCTCATAAAAAACCAAAGCACAGGAATCTTTCATAAAAAAACCTATAAAGCACATGACATTTCTCTAGGGCTGCTGTACCAGTCTCACTGGCATGCCAGACGTTCTGACACACCTTTGATACATGCTGAACATGCCCATGTGGCATGCTGGACACTTTCTAAAATTTTTGTTATAAGGATTTGGGAAGGGGCACATATAGGACAAGCATGTCCCCTATGCGAGCATTTCAAAGATTAAAAAGTAAAGTGTGTTCTTTTTTACTCTACAGTTTTTCAACTTGGCAACTGCAAGGTTCCTTTTTTTTGTTTTTCCATGTTTTGATTGCATGATTATTCAGTTTTCATACCTTTTACGCTTTTATTTTCTAGCTCTTTAAACAGATTGTGAGGGACAAATTACTGGATTGTGAGTTGCTTGCTAATTAGATTAGAGTTTATCATTTGGAATCTTGGCTATGAATTTTTAATGCATATTTATGAGTTTCGAATATAGTTTTGATATTTTATTATGCTGTTAAAAATATATAAAATTATTTTATTAATTAGGGCTAATTGCAGTAAAAAGCTGAACCTTATTGCACTTTTGCAATTTAATCCAAAGGTTTCAATTTTGGCAATTAATTCCCGATTTGGTTGATTGGTTGCAATTTTTTCCACAATCCGAATCCGATTCGAGAGGCATGTGCGCTCGTTGACGTGGCACGCCACTTGGCGTTTTAAAACATTTTGAGTGGGCCCCACGTTGACACACGTGGAAAAAAATAAAATGATATGTTAAATATATATATATATATATATACAGAGAGAGAAGGCGTGGGCAGGGGATGGAGCGACAGCGATGAAGGAGGAACCTAGCTTCCAGAATCAGACTCCAAATTGACTGGATATCTCACCTCAAGTTTGAAGCCCAGCTTCCAGCTTTCGAATATCTCCAGATTGACAAAGGAGGAACCCAGTTTCCAGCTTCCAGTCATTCCTTAAATTGACAGGATATCTCACCTCAAGTTTGGAGCGAAGATGGAAAGAAGATGCAGAATCGGACAGGGGAAGAGGCAGTGAACCCAGCTTCCAGCCTCCACATTGGCCGCCGCCTCCAGCCCAATGCTATTGCCATCGCCTCCTTCGTCACCATCGTCATCACTCCATCCCCTGTCCGCGCTTTCTCTCTCTCTCTATATATATATATTTAACATATACATATATATATTTAATATATCATTTTTTTCCCACGTGTCAACTTGGGGCCCACTCAAAATGTTTTAAAATGCCAAGTGGCGTGCCACATCATTAGGTGCACATGCCTCTCGAATCGAATTCAAGTCGTGGATAAAATTACAACCAATCAACCAAATCGGGAGTTAATTGTCAAAATTGGAACGTTTGGATTAAATTGCATGAACACGATAAGGTTTAGCTTTTTACTGCTATTAGCCCTATTAATTAATGTATCCCAACTTTGTCATATCCTACTTTTTTGGAAAATGTCATGTCCAGTGTCTGTGTCTGCACTTGTGCGCCATAGTAGAAAACATCTCTATCCCTAGCAAAAACAAATGCATATCGAGAAGGGTTTATGATGTGGGGATTGAACACACAAAATGAAAACTGAACTCACTCCCATGCTGCCCCCCACCCAAAGAAAGAAAAAAGAAATCAACAACTTCTCTAGCTTACTCATAATTGAAAGGGGAGCTGTAAACAAGGAGAGAGTGAACAAATAATTTTGGAAGAAATTACTTGATTTCTTGCCTCCAACAATTAGTTGTATAGTACATATATACAAGAGATCTTTCTATCTTAGGTTATACAAGAATAGGAAACTTAGGCTATACAATAATAGGAAACTACCAAAAAACTAAAATATAAAGTTGACCTAAGATAATTCCTTTGATTTCTCTCTTAATTTTTGGATTTAATCTTTTCAATCATTCCCTCTAAATCAGGGATTGATTTCCCAATTCCAATATTCCCCCTCAAACTAGTGAATAGATGTTAATAATTCCCAAGTTGCTTACAAATGCTTCAAACTGGTTTCAATAGTGCCTTGGTCAGAACATCAGCTTCTTGTGTCTTAGTTGGGATGTAGGATGGGCTAATAGCTCCACTCTCAATCTCTGTTTTGATGAAGTTTCACATGTTTCATTCTGTCATGCATGCTGGGTTGGATTATGACCTATATTGATAGCTAATTTGTTGTCATTATACAACTTCATAGATCCTGTCCATGCAACTTTGAGGATAGGACCTGTGAGGTGTTCTAGGAGGGTCTCTCCTTGATATTTCGAAAGAAGCTTTTAGAGGGTCACTTGGCCATGTCTTACTTGATTGCTTGGTGTTGTTCTTTAGTAATGTAATCTCAAGACCTCTCGACAATCACCTTACTCGGCCATGCGACTCACTCGGCCATGCAACTCTCACAGCCATACGACTCTTGCAACCTCACCGGACCATGCGGGTGAGGTCTCTCGCGACTCTCTCGACCATGCGGCTCCCAATTGTCTCTTGCGGCCTCATCTAGCCACCCGGCCACACAATCTCCCGCATGTTCTCTCGACCCTTCTTCTTAACCATTCAGCCCTTCCCTAGTCACTTGATTATTGCTTCATGATGGGCTTACCCAATGTGCTATGGGCCCATTTTGTCATACTTGGGCTTATTATTAGGTATAATAGTAATTTTAGTTTAGAGAGCAACAAAGGAGAGAGAAAGCAATGATAAAACAGTCATTTTATCTCCTTTTCTAATGGTAGGGGAAGTTATTGCCATTTTCAAAATGAGAGGGGTAGTCTCTACAATTAAGACAAATCTTAGGGATAGTTATTGTTATTTACTCTATGAAGAATGATTTTTCATATTCCCTAGTAAGATATTTTTGCCACCAGAGCAGCCTAGGTGGCACATGCATCCACATAAAAACGTCCAACATGATTCAACCATAGAGTTACATCCTCACCTTCAAAGAAACCAACTTTCCAGAGGTCTATAACCATTGTATGAACAGTACCAACACAATCCAAAGAGAAAATGGATTCAATCCATACTTCTATAATATTTTTAGAAGATATAAGTAATGAATTAGTTTTCTTGTGTTTGCTCTGAGGATATTGTTTAGCATAGTGACCCTTTCCCTTCTAGATGCACATGGACTCTACATTTTCTTACCACAGGTTCTTACTTATTAGATATTTGCACTTTTTATTTTTTGAAACAAAGGTAGTAAACTTTGACATAGATCATATAGATCACCAATTCTATTCTGCTTTTTTTCTTTTCTTTTTTCTTTTTTTTTGGCTTCACAATTGACATATTCGATATCCATGACATCTACCTTTTGGGCATAGATGGAAGCACACTTATTCCAATAAAGCAAAGAGCATTTTGATAAACTTCACCAAAACTTGTACTTTGGAGAGTCATTCTCTATTTCTTTCCCAAAGATATTTCAATAAAGCCATCCTTCTTTCGCATGTGATATGGGACTAAAATCATACAATCTTTTAGTTTTTCCAGTTTATTTTAAAAGTTACTTTGATTTTCTTATCTTGTCAAATAATATTACAGATTTGATTATCTTACCCAATAAGTCCTATAAAATAGGTCCCAACAAATTAGGTAACTAAGGCTGTGTTTGTTTGCTAGAAAACATTTTCCTGGAAACTGTTTTCTGAGTTTTCCTATGTTTGGTGCCAAGAAAACATCAAAGTCAAAGGAAATCAATTTCTGATCAATGGAAAGTAATTTCCTAAAACTATAACAAAAATGGGAAAGTGACTTCACGAGTTGAAATCGGGAATTCACTTTCCAAAGTACAGAATCTAGCTTCTTCTATAGATCTCACAGTGTCTTCTCTGCCTCCATCAAGCTTCTCCTATGTTGCCGCTGCCGTCCCTCAACTCCTGCTGCATTGACGTTGTCCATCAACTCCTGCTGCTTCGCGCCTTTGTTTGTCAACTCTTGCTGCGTCGCCGCTTCTGTCTATCAACTCCTCTTGGCTCTTACGTTGCCCCCGTCTGTCAACTCCTCCTACATCACTGTCACTGTCCAGATCCACCCCTCTGCATCGCTGTCTCCATCCTTCTTTGCCAGATCCACCTCTCTACCACGCCATCTCCGCCTCTGCTTGTCTCCAGCTGGGTCGTAGTTGCCACGTCAACCTATATTGTCGCCGCCGTCTGGCCCTCTATTCGACGCATCACCATCGCTGTCTGGCCCTATGATGTATATAATATCATACATTATTCTAGTTTGGGTAATATATGATATTATTATATGTTTTGATCTTTATTACTATTATGTGTTTATCATGATTTTTTATCTTTATGTCATAGATTTGATGATAAGGGGAAAAAAATTATTTTAATTTTTTAAAGTGCCAGCAAAAAACTAAAAAAGGTTTTTTGGCATCATGTTCAGTTTTCAGCTAAGCAACAGAAAACACATTTCAAGAAAACACTTTTCCGGAAACTGTTTTCCTGAGAAAACACTTCCCTACAAACAAATGGAGCCTAAGTTAAAGTAGAGTTCCAGTTTGGTTTGTTCTTAAAGTCCATGCTAGAGATGTTTTCCAACAAATCAGGTGAGTTGTTCAATACAAATTAGGTTTCCCTTTTTTGTTCTAAATAAATACCCTAAGAATGTATGACTAAAAAATGGATATCCTCAATGAATGAGGGTCCCCACTTTGCAAGGGTCATTCTTGTATGCACTCTCACCCTTGTCCTTTTGCAAAGAGGCTATTTACACTAGCTCAAGCCTCATGACCTTGTAGTCACAATGGAGCAACCATATTATTGCCACTAAGTCTCACCCTCAAAAAATGCCCTATGTATGAAAAAGTTATCAGAATACAATTCCTATTTTTTTAATAAATTTTTCTGCTCTTATAATCTTAGAAAATTTTCTTCTCGTATTCATGAGGTTGAGAATTTAGTCACGCATTTCACCCTGTGCATACTTCTTAAAGCATCATCATGACTCATGAGACATCATACAGGCTTGCTTGTGAGGAACTTTTTCAAATGTGGTAACCCAGGATCTAGGAAGGACATCAAAAGGTTTAGACAATTGTCAAGGAAAATGGAAAGTAGGATGGTGTGGGGAACCAATACTTTTTGACCTAAAGTTCCAAGTGTAAATCAAGACTGTGTTGATAGGAACATCAAAATCAAAGCCGTTCAAGTGCAGCACACTTGACTATTAGGAGGTGAATAGTCAATTATTCAATCCCATCGCCATCATATTAGCACAAAAAATGATGCTACATTATCAGGCATCATATGTGCATGTTCTTAGGTACGACCCAGTTGCAGTTCTATTATCCTTTCATCATCATTTGTTTGACATTGTCACCTACACTCAAGCACATATTTATGTTCATGCTTGATGATTGATGCCTTAAGTGCACCTCAGGCTTTATTTTCCTTCAAAACTATAGCTATCCTACAAACTAGTCCTTAAAATAAAGAACAAATTAAATTACAACTCAAAATCATATGTTGAGGTATGCTGTGCGCATTACCAGGTCAGACTAGGTTGTGCAAGAAATGGGTACCGTTTTAGTAAATGTATTGTATTTGTAGTTCTTCCTCACTGAAATTTTGTAACGAAGGCCTGCTTGTGCTTCAAATTGCCACTGGTGCTGCAAATTGCAACGAACAAAGAAGAAAATTTGCAAACAGAAGTACCCAAAGAACAAAACAAAAAAAAAAAAAAAAAAAGAAATTAATGAACAATATTTTACTTAGCAACTTAAATATAAAAGGAAATAAAAATGCGAAACAAAATCATGGAGTTGTTGCAAACATCCCAATAGACCTTTGAATTTCTCAATATAAACATAAGAAAGGAGGAGACAGCCTCCAGCAGCAAACTAGTTATTAGTTCTCATTCATCAAAATATGAATATACTGATCGATGAAAATTACGAAGGGCAAGAAAGACGCACAAAATCCAGAAACCCACGAACCTGGTTTGCTCTGGAACCCTTCAATCCATTTGGAGAAGCCTAAATCATGAGCACCGGTTGTTTCTAAGTCTACAAAAACAATGAAAAAAAAAAAAAGACAGTAATCAATCAACAGGGTACAGAAAGATAATTAAAACACGCACCTGAATAGACGCTATCGAGTCCCAACCCCATCTAATTAAATTAAATTAGTGATGATTGAGGAGGACCTGAGACAAGTGGGTTTGCCGGAGATCCAGCCAAACCAGCCTTGAGGAGGGCATAGAAGATGCAAAGCCTGCCAGCCCAGAGGACAGGGGTCTCGATCAAAGAAGCATGCGTTGTAGTGGAGATGATCTTGGTTTTGGTCTTGCTCTTGGACAAGGAGAATCCCTTTCTCCCAAGATCTGGAAAGAGGGATTTGGAATTGTTGGGATTCAGATTCCTCAGCTGCTTGTTGTACTTGCTAATAACAGCGGTGGCTTGGCAGGGTGAAGCGAAGGCGGTGCTCTGCAGAAGCATCTGTGTGTGTGTGTGTGTGTGTTGGATCGGTGGGCACACTGGTTGGGCTTGGTTGCCTCACTCACTCGGATGAGATAGATGGAGGTGCTAACTTGTATATTCAATCACTTTTGGGACAACACAGACAGATAAAAAGGATAAAATTAAAAGCGGAAGGAGCAACAGATTATTGCATAGCAAGCAGACACGATCATAGCATGGGCCCGCTACCATAAAATATCTTCAAGATAATCCCAAAAATGGGTAGCACAATTCTTATCCCATTCCAAACAATAACCCTGTTTGTTTGCGGGGGTAATTTACACTAAAAACTTCATGAAATTTGGCCGAGTACCTTTTACCTTTTTAAAATAATAAAAACTACCTTTGTGTAAATTCACAATTTTGTCCTTCAGTACTATCATCTCTTCTTCTCACCTTTCTATTTACAAAAATGTATGGGATAAATTTTACACACCACTCTCAAAATTTAGTAAAATTATATTGGTCATTCTTGTAATTTTGTAAATAGCACACACCTACCTTATAATTAATTGATGATGCAAATGACCATTTTACCCTTGGCTTAAACTCAACCCATCTTAATTTTCTCTTTCCTCCGCATTTTGATATTCCAATACCATCGAAAGATTCCTTGGAGAGACATATTTCACGCCAAAATACACCCAGTTGAGCCATCTTCCTAGGGAAGAACAAAGAAAAACCTTCTCTTAGACAATTATACCCTACATTATCTCAAAAAACGTAACTCGTCTAAAACAAACTATCCTTATTTCAAGAGGGTTTCTCACCAGGCCCTCTTCTAACACTGTGTGTATCATTGGGACAACACTTTGTCCCCGTGTCCATGTGTCACATGACCCTATCACCAATCAAAGGGTATAAATACCCCTCGACCCTTCGTTCTTTAGATTTCCAGCACTCACACAATTATACTTCTCGAAAAACTTCTTTCTCCTAGACAACCTAAAACTACATATTTTCACCTGCATCTCTGTTAGTGATGTGCCATAATGTTAGATTTAGATAACGTCTAACTAACATATAAATACATTTAATGTATCTTTGTATATATTAAGAAATTCTATCACTAAAGAATCTTATCACATATTCTTACTGTTAGTGTAAGTGCTCTAGACCCAATCAGATTGGGCATATTGAATACTGACAATTATAATTATGTTTATTATTTGAATAAAGAGTTGTTCAAATTCACAAGAAATCATTCTATTAGTTTCTTGTTTTATTGTAATAACTGAATGAAACTAGATAGAAGTTTATATGATGTATACTGTGATTAATCTATAAAGATGTGAGATGATACATCACAGTTTCTAGATATCATTAAATGTCTCAAGTCGTACCAATGTCAATAATGGACATTGACAATTGCGGTAAGACTTGTATGTGCTATGTTTTTACAAAGTGATAGCAATGGGGGTCTCACACCCATTGGCATGGGGATGCCTAGACAAGTACATAGGTGATCAATGTTGGAGAACGTATCACTAGAAATGACTTGCCATGAGAATCTATTTTGGTTATATGTTGATGGAATTCTCATACGAGATAGGTGTAACTAATCCTTGGACCTGAGGTTCTCACGATCATCTCATAAGAAGACTAGTATGCTTTGACATTGTTTCGATGGGCCTAGATAAAGGCTGCACGTGAGCGATCGTTGGGTATATCGTGAGGCTTATGGAGATTGGTGCATAGCCAAGATGGGACTCGTTTATCCCTTGATAGAGGATGATGTATCTAAGGCGCCTTCGGTGGATATTCACTTTAAATCAATGGCCATGGTGAAAGAGATCAATAAGGAGTTATTGATTCACTTTCTATTAAGTGAAGATATCTAGATGACCGAAGATAAATTTATGTGATCATAATCAAGCAACACATTGCCAACTTGAGATCACATAGAATACATTGATGAGAGGATCGAATTACACGGTAACCATGCTCGTGAAAGGTTATTTGCGGATTATGAATCCTTTTGAATAATTGGGTAGGCATGACGCCTTACTAGAGATTAATCTTGTCTTATGTGTTTCGTACCAACACATTGCCAACATATTCGAAATCCTAATGTGTCGTGCGCAATAGGCACGATCCCTGGCTTAAACCAGGAGAGCGGACGTATGGTTAAGTGGGACACTTCGGCAAGAAGTTATACCGTTATAGGTTCCCTCGAAAAAAGAACAAATAGACGTAATGACGTCAATATGACGAGGGGTCGTCATAATGGAAAGACTTTCCTAAAATGACAATTGATTAAATTAGGAAAGAGTTTCTAATTAATAATTTTCTATTTGTTAGAGTGGCAAATAAGAAATAAAATATATTTGGGCTTAAGTTAATATTTGGACTAAATTGGATTTGGGCCAAATATTAAATTAAATATTATATTTGGACTAAATTAGATTTTGGCCAAATATTAAATATTATATTTGGGCTAAATTAGATTTGGACCAAATATTAAATAATAAATATTTGGGCTTGAATTAGATTTGGGCTAAATATTTTATAAATGGATTTGAGCCATTTAATTATATTTCTAGTTGGACTAGGATAACCCCACTTAAGATTCTAGTTTAACTAGGATTAATGGGATAGTCCAATCCATTAGAGTTTAAGAAACCCTAGGATGTTTTCTCTATAAATATCCCTTTATGCGTTACCCAAAATTTATGGTTGGTTGTGTGATTTTTCAAGAGTTGAAAAACGAATGCCATTCACTCTTCCCCGTTTCTTTTTAGCATCGATTTGAAATGTGGGCGTTCTTTTCCATCCATACACAAGCTGCAAAAAGGAGAAGGAGCTAACACTCTTATTCCGCTCTCCTTGCCAACGGACGCGTGCTGCGCATCACGAGTTAGAGGCCGGACGCTTGGACAACTCGAATCCGCGAACGACTCAAAGATCTAAAGGTTAGATTTATTTTATTTTGTGTGTGAATGGTTTAATTTCAACGTTGATCCAATCGTCGGGATCGGGGCAAGGTTCAAAATTTTTGAACTACGTTGCTTGCCCCGTAGCGATCTTGCTTTACTTTCACTTACACCTTAAGAATAAGAATCTCAAACAGGAAATCTAAGGGGGAAACATCAATTTGATTTAGGAATTTTGGCGCAAGTAGCAATTTGATGCCTTATTCGGTTTATATGTAATTGGGTTTGGGGGAATACAATGTCTCTACAACTTACTAATTGTTCAATTAGATATCCTAAAGGCATTGTGCAGTTGATTTTAGTTCAAATTGATAAATTAATCATTCATGCTGTTATATGTATTTCCCGCACCACTTCCTATGGGCTAGACCCAGTCCAATAGGTCGGGCCAACCACCTAAAGCCCAAGTGAGCTCGACATTTTTGAGCTCATACGTCACTAAAATTCAAGCTTTGATCACAGAGCCAAGTGAGCTCGAAGCAAGCTCCAAGAAGGCTTCTAGCAAGCTCCATGCGATATACCCAACAAGCTTCCAGCGATACTCCTAGTTCGCTAGCCTAACTATTCAGCTCGCTGGTTCAAAATCCTTTAGATCGCATAGACAACAAAGCTGCTGGACAGCCAGAGGCATGGGACCCACTCACTTTATCTGAGGCAAGCCATATCCCTCGTAATGAGGATCTCACTCCCGATTTTATGCAGATGATAAGAAATTTTTGTCCCCCATTATATCATCTTTATATTTTTTATATCTTATGCAAATTGTAAAAGCCCCTCGCTATAAATGGGGGCAGAAATATTGTTAAATGAGGGACAACAGGAATAACGATATACGGTCACTCTGAAAGAATAATCAGGGTACAGTCATGGAGTATGCATCATTCTGGCCAAACTGTGTTCTTCCTATTTTGTTCTTCCTCCTTATATCTTGGATTTACTCATTCACTGTAGTCCTAACGAATCACGATCGGCTAAAATTGAACATCGAGACATGCTAATTTTGTGGTTTTAGATATGGAGAAGCAATCAAATCATGAGCATGAGTTGCTCATTCTGCTTAAACGTCTATTCATGGCTATAGCCAAGACAATAATTGATGTTCAAAATGACAAATTAACCATGACGATCTTAAATGAAACTCTAGAATTTTTTATTTTTAATTCTTTAAATCTACCCACAGATTCCAATGACTGTTTGTCAGTTAATGTTTTGGACTCAGTTATTTTCTCTGATTATTTGTAGGACAAGACGGAGGATAAATTGGAGCTAGCCTTAATTGTGAAAGTGTATGGAAGGGATGATGTAGAGCTGACTGATTCTAAAAAGTGTCATAGGGATGTAGAGGTGCAGATGAACAACTCATCTCAATTCATGGAAGTGAGCCCTTGAAGATATTTTTGTCCATGATCAAGCATAATTTTTGGGATGAGATTGTGAAGATTTATAAGTAAAGGACCAAGCTTTACAATGACAAATCAATTCAGCGGAATGAGTTCAAACAAGGTATGAAAGTTTTACCTTAAGATTCATGTTGGCATCTCCTTCCAAGAAAGTTGAAGTCTAGGTGTGTTGTTTTCTAATTACAATAATTAAATTTATTTATCTTAGGGAACAACTAAGTAGAGTCCAGGTAAGAGGTCAAGGTTAGTGGCACCACAAGAGGGTCAGCAAGTGTCAAGCTTAATCCATTGTCCAAGAGAGCTAGGACAATGTAGGGATTCTTTGGTTGGCTTCTAAGAGTTTTCGGGGACCTTGCACTTGGAAGAGTCTTCGACCGGCTAGTTTTTGGTTGGGTTCGTTGGATCCGAAGGGTCTTCGGAAGGGTGGCACCAAATGGGTTTGCAACAAAGGAATAGTTAGATGTCACACGAGGAGCTTCCCCACGCGGGCCCTCCGATGTTTAAGTTAGATGATGATCCATAGAGTTGAAGTATGAATGTATGTTTGTATGTATATGGTATGTTCCTGATAAGTGTCTTCAGATGGGAGTCTTTCAATGGGTTCAGTGTGGACTAGGGTCAAAGTCTCCTGGTCTTGAGTATATGTGTGTGTGTGTGTGTGTGAGAGAGAGAGAGAGAGAGAGACTCCAAAAGGTTCCTTTGTCATGTAGCAGGCGAGTATTTATAGACATTGGGGTGGGGTCCACGTAACACATGGCATACTGATGTGTGTCCTAACTCTTCAGGTGAAAAGGTTTTGGGTGAGGCCTAAGGGGCTGGAGGTATTTTCGAGGTTAGAATACCCCCAATGAGTATTGTAACACCGCACTTTCTCGGGCATGTTATAACTTAGGACAATTCTAGGATAATAAATTTTTTTCTAAAACTATTGCTAAACCATATAGTTCCTCATATTCATTCCAAAATTTCCATATATCTATCTCGAAAGAGAATCATCATAAATAATAAATGCGGAAGCTAGAATCGAACTTAACATTTTAACATTAATCATAAATCAATTCTTACATTCTTATTAACCATCAATAAGGTTATACATCATCATTAACTATAAATAAGATTATACATCATCATTTCTCAAAACGTTCAGAATTCAAAATAATAAAACTTAAATACATAGGGTACATAACATACATTCAACTCATCATGCACCTTACTAAGTGCCATTTCATGCTTCATTCATCCTCGTTTATGCTACAATCTCCATTTGGATCGTTTGAATATTTCAGGGGCAAATCCCAAGTTAGATGATGAATCATCTAAGCAAGGGAACAAAACATTTAATGCGCATGTATGAATACAATGTACATAACATCATAACTCTCATGTTTGGGTCGACCGCACCTTAAGATTACCCGCCATTTTTACAGTCTTCCTACCAGACAGAGGTGTATGGGTGCACCCTTGGCAAAGCAACGACGCTAGTACCTAATCCCAAACCTATGTAACGTATGACCATGAATCTCACCATGCTCATATGCATATTTCATCATTAATACATGTAAATGCAATCTACATGACATACTCACATCAAGACATGACAACATGATAAAATTATTTACATAAAATCAGATTTTAGGTAGAACCACTTACCTTTTGCATAAAGTTCGAAGCACCTCAAAAAATGTGCATCGCCTCAATTTGTGTGCCCAACCTCGATTTTAGTGCCAAACTTATAAATCGCTTAATCTAGAGCCATAATAATCCCTAGACACCATATTTATTTCAAAGGAACATAAATATCCATTTTTCATAATTTTCCCATGATTTATTCTATTTTCCTCCATTTTTCTCCCATTTTCCTCTTTAAAATTCCAAATAAATACCTGCTTGACTAATTTCTCAAATATTTTTCCACAAAAATTTATTATATTCTAAGAAATTCAAAATAAAATTTCAGATCATACCTTAAAGCTTCATTTACATGCAAAACGAGGCTAGTCGTTGCGAAAATCGAGAAACTGGGAAAGCCATATCCAAAACTTTTTGCACAGGCCTCTAGATCTCAATTTTTCATGAATTTAAGAAGTTTTTTCATAATTTTTCAAGCCCAGACGTGCCCTTACGCGCCCCCACGTGCGAGGCCCAGCTAGCGCATGCACTACACGCTACGCGCTGGTTGTCTTTTTCAATGAGATTTCAACCAACTCTAGTTTTTTTGTCATATCTCCTTTGTTTGAGCTCCGTTTGAACCTACACCTTCCTCTCTTCATCCTCTACAAGATTACCTTCCTCTCTTCATCCTCTACAAGATTATAGCTTCAAACGCCTCGATTTGAGACATTTTCTGACTACTCAAATCAATTTTTCGACGAAACCTGTTTTTCTAACGAAGCTTCATATCTCCCTCATCCCTCAATGAAAATTGCTCAAATTTCACAAGAATGATCCTATGGACATGAGAAACAAAAACCCCTTATCCGTTGCTCTCAATTTTTACCCAAACTCTTGGATTTGAGAGTTTATTTTTTCACTCCATTCGCCTATTCCAAAACCCTTTATTTATAGGCAACCACGAGCCTCCAAACATTCATGGCTGGTCGATCCAACCTCCCTGAGGCCTCTACCTACCCCAGATTAGTCCAAAATCCTCAAAGACAACCCCTAAAAACCGATTACAGTGGCCCGATTTTTCTGCCACTTTCGGCTGAAATTTGGTTATCTCGGTTGATGCCAAGGCTAATTGTTGGCCTAGGCATTGCCCCATGGTCCCTCAACCCATTCCCTCGAGTCTTCTGCCACTAAATTCGATGATGGGAAGGGTGGCAAAAAGCTTGGTCGGGCATGACAGCTTTCAAGTTTTGGAAATTGACTTTTGCCCTTTCATTTTCACTTCTTTACATTTTGGTCTTTCCATGAAACCCCTAAACTTTCTATAACTTCCATTGAGTCCCTCAAGTTTTGAACTCTTCATTTCATCCTCTAGGATTCCAAAAGAAATGTTATTTCGACCTCCATTGAGCAAATTCAAGAAATTACACTTAGACCCGAATCTTAATTTTGGTCGTAAATCCTTTTGTTTCTCCCTGAAACCACTGAAGGGTTGTTCTACATACTAAATATGAACATCCTTGAGGTTTTGTTGACCTCTCAAAAGTCTCCTGCGATAATTCGATTTTTCAGCCAGAATCATAGTTGTATTTTAGTTGTACTGAAAACATTCCTGATCCAATTTCTTTCGATGCCATAAATCATGTCTCGAAATGCTCATCAATTCCGTATCATTTTCCTTAGATATCTCAGCTCTAGGGCACTCTCTGCAGTTAATTCGATCAATTTTTTGGGCTATTTAGATACCAATCTTTTTCGAAATTTCATTTTTTTAATAAAACATTTATTCTCAAATAATCCCAGTTTCTTGGGTATTACAAGTATCCTTTGGATGGGTTTAAAAACTCCTCGGAGTCATCGAATGGTTGAGCTCAAAGACTTTCTAGAGTCTCTGGGAGAGTCTTGCTTGAAAGACTCTTCAGGGTCATTTGGGTCTTCAGTCTTCTCGGGATACTCCTAACATTTTAAGGATTTTTGGCTTTAATTTTCCTAGGGTACCCCACAACAATGGCTCCTCACTCTTGCCTTTGGCTGCAAGACAAAGGGAAGAGTAAAATGGTTCCGGGTGCCTGATGTCTCGAAGACTGGGATGCGGGTTAACTTGGGGTGGTGCTAGATTGAGTCATCAGAGGAAAAGTCTGTCTTCGAATGATTCAGGTGACAGTTAGCTTCTAAATACTTAGGTTATAAATAAGTGGTGGTCCTCCATGGCCCACAATTTTTCCTATTTTCTCGAATAGCCAAAGTCATTCGACTCTTTTAAAGACTTTGCAAGCCTTTTGACTCATCTGAATCTTCAAAAGACTTTGCTATCTCCCTAAAAACTTAACACTTTCAAGATAAACTTCATGGCTTCTTCTCAACCATCTTCCAGGCCATAAACAGGCACGTCGGGCCTTGTTGAGGTTGTCATCTCGCCCAAGCTACAACACTCAGTGCTAAAGAGCGAGCTGGTAAATAACATCGCGCAAGCTTTCAACATTCTGCGATCATGGAGGCCGAGGAGTCCTAGCGTAGTGGAATATACTACCATGGTTGGGGAAGGATGTAGAGTGATTCACTTAGACAGTCTAAGAGTTAGGGTCAGGCTTCCATTGCACCCTTTTGGGATGTAATTTTTGGAGGAGGAGATATTGGTATCGGTCTAGTTCAACTGAAATGGCTAGCCTGCGCTGGCAGGATTTTTTATCATGTGTAGGAAGCGTGGGGTAGAGCCTACAACTGCTCTATTCTGCTACTTCTACCACGTCTAGTCCTCGAGAGGGAAGAAGGAATTCGTGGCTCTCCAAAACATGAATAATAAGGTTAAGTTATCCAGGGGCACGCCACAAAAGATGGATGGTTTTGAGACTAGGTGCCTGGTGGTTCAGCTGCCCTAGCATTGGAAATTGTCACAATTCTGGTGCACTGAAGAAATAAGGGGGACAGGGCGCAAGTGGTTAGATGTGAAGTTAATGGTGCAAGAGCACCAAGAAAAGGTTAATAAACCAACCCAAGGGGGTTCAATGGCCTTATCTGACTTACTTGTCAATGAGTGTCTGATATCGATAAGGTGGATGGTAGTTAAAGAGGATAATTACGCAAATTTGTTGGAGTTGACCTAGTCTAGAATGGTTGTTTCCTCATCATCCTTTTCGTCAAAGGACAATGGAGAATTAAAAGAAATGCCAACACTTGGTGGTTCATGAAAAGGTTTTAGCTAGTTTTCAATTTTTTTTGGTAAATAACACAAAATACACAGTGGAAGAAAGCAAGATCACCTTGCAAGACCCAGTATCTAACAACCATATGCAACAAAAATGAAAACATTGATAAGGCATTTAGATGTTGTACCTCACTAGAAGATTTCGTTGAAGATGTAGATGTTGAAATGTGGTCGAGGTAGCTCCCCTCCTCAACAACAGCTCCTGAAAATAGCTCTCAAATAGTCACCGATTACTCCGAATGAAAAATTGGATGACCAATTAGTCCCTTGCTTGCACAAAGGCCCTAGTTAGTCCACACTCCAAGCAAAGAAAGAAGCCTGCAAGAAACTTATGTGCTAGCCAAACTTCTTACAAGTGATGTGTCTGTAATTGGGTTTAAAACAAACAAAAATCCAAATCAAAAGATCTCACTATTTGAATAGAATTTTTATAATAGCAATTAGAAGCAATGAGCAATGGGAGCATGAAGAGAAGGACAGGTTTCTGGAGAGAATGAAGAGAAATAGTTAAGAGAGAGATTTTCAACCCATGACATATTTTCTTCTTCTCATTCTTTATATACCAAACCCTATCCCTCATCCACGCACCAAATCAGACAAAACCAATACGGAGAGGGGGACAGAGAGAGAGAAGGTAAGGGGGAGAGGCATGCCATCTGCATTTCATCCTTCCTCTCATCCTTCGCAAATGCACAGCTTTCTTTTTAAATTACAAAAAATGACAAGAGAACGTTCCCAAACTCGACCCTCGTTGTAAGAAATAGTTGATTGATTTTGAGGAAACGGTTGATCGGTTTACACCAAATTAGCAAGGATTGGTCGACCAATTCTAAGATGGTCAAATGGTTTAAGGTGATGCACTAATGCCCAGTCAACCACCTCTAAGGTCGGTCGATTGCCTATATTCCCTCGTTTGAATTTTTCATAAATTATATCTAGGCTCGCCATTAACTTTTAATGGTCATTTTATTATCTCATAATGAAATAGAGGCTTCCGTTAACTCTGAACAACATGCCTATTAACTCTTAACAATTGCTCCTGTTACTTAAACCTGCTCTGTTAACTCTTAACAACATCATCATTAACTCTTAATGATGATTAATAAGAAATCTCACATCATTACATCACTAATTCGCCACTATACTCGAATATGCATGTGACCTTTGAGGTTCACCACTGAGTAGAAATTGGGACACGTAAAAAAATTTGACTTTCATTAAACACTTTAATCTACAACAAAAATCTCTCAATCTCTTCGATGTACCCTAAAAGGTTCTAAATGACAACTAGTATTATATCAGGACAATCTTATCAATAATGAAGTCATATTTCAAATGAGCCTATTAGGGCTTTCAATTACTGTGTACTATAATCCCTCCATTGATTAACATCCTGATTGAATGAGAGCCATGGATTGATCAAACTCACAGAACTCAATAACTATGCCAAGAACTAGCATGGTATGATTGAGATGACACTTCAAAACTCCTTCTTGCATTGGAAACCTCTTTTCAATCATGTGCACCCTTTTAGGGGTTTAAACAATCACAAACCACCACTGATCACATAGGATGTTCACCTCATGTCGGAGATCAATGGATTCTATTGTCAATCACCTACCTCTATACGTTACTATACAAAGACCACACAAAGCATTATTTCACAACAATATACAAGCGATTTTGTGCAATGGTAAATCTCTTATACTAATATACAAGACAATTACGTTGTCTTCGGTCTAAGGACTAGTAACACAATCGAAGCCAGTCAAAGATCATTAATTGAATTTTGAACTTCAAAATGATTCAAAGCCATATTGGAATAAAATTTGAAATCCAAAGAGACTTATTTACACTAATACCCCAAGCTCCTTCCAAATGCCATTTTGGCCTTGATTTCAAGTCCTCATGCTTTGATATTTTACCACATGAACCCATAAGTCCCATGCTTCTCAATTGGCCCAACAAATTTGAAAAATATCATTTTCAACCCTTTTTTGACTAGAATAAAAAATTACACTTGGGCTTCAAATGCATGTTTTGATCGCAAACCCTTTTGTTTCATCCTGAAACCACTTAAGGGTTGTTATATTCAATAAATTTGAGCCTTCTCAAGGTTCCGTGGATTTTTCGGAAGCCCCCTACCTTCATTCAGTCTTTCAGGTTGACTCACAACTGTACCAAAAACTCTCTTATTTGATTTCTTTCAGTGCCATAAAGCTCGTCTCGAGATGATCGTCAATGACATACCTTTTTTCTTAGGTATCTAAGCTCCAGGGCACTCCTTGCAAATGATTCGACGATTTATTTTGCTATCAAGCTAATTTTTTGGTATTTCAAACTCACTAAAATCACGTGGCAACCTCCCAAAAATATGGGGTATTACACCTTGGGAATGATGTAGAACCGATGTGGGGCTAGGTTCTTAGAGAGTCAGGAAAACTCAATGTGGTTGTGACAATACTGGTGTGTCTGCACGATTGTCCTATAGGGTTATGGCGGTCAACTGACCAGCCTTCATCTAATCTTCAATATTATCAAATAGTCCCGACCAATCAATAATGTGAGTAACGATAAGCGTTACCCGTAATCTCAAAAGTAAAGTGGTACAAATACTTATGCCGTATAAGGGTCATATCCTGACCTCAGAATCATATGAAATGCCAACATGTTGATTTGTGAATATTGGGCTAAAACCTTATGTCATAAATGTGTTGGGAAATGTACAAATACTGGTAATGATGTGATTTTAATAACATGGAACATGTGGGCTTTTGCCCTTGAACTACCTGAATAAATATTCTCATAACAATTGTGTAAAGACCTTTGCATATATGTGACGGTGTGAGTTGTATGTGATCATGTATAACATTATATATATGATTATCAAGTGAGTTTTATGATGGGTATTTGTCCCCTCGGCCTCTGAGTGAGGGCACTATTATCGATGTGCTGGTGATGTCCAAGTAGGGTAAACGTGTGTTGTCATGCCGAAAAAGGTGACGGATGGTTGATGAATGTTATGAGCTTGAATGTTGTATATTGTATTGTTGGGCATATTGACAGGTGTGAGCCTAAGGGCTATTGGTATTTTGTTGAGCATGTGCATATGTTGCATTATAATATAAAACCTTTCATGGAGCTACATGATGTAAAAAGCAATGTGAACTTGAGCATGCATGACGGTGCACAACATACAATATGAACTGGGCCCGAATGGCCATTTCCATAATCATGAATATGTGACATATAAACCTATGGAACCTAACATTGGCATGTAACGTAAAGTATAATGAATATATGCAATAACTTGAGACATGATGTGGGAACGAGTGTGGGAAGCCTTGCTAATGCTAGTTGTGGTGATTCCTTTAGGATACAATTTCCTATGATGTCCTTTTATTTCAAATATGCATGTTGAGCCTTGTGGTTTACTTTGTTTTAACATCATTCCAGGTTAAGAAAGGGGAATTTCAAGGTCGGATTCAGTGGTGTCAGTTCCTTGTCAATAGCTATGTGTACAAGGCTCTCCCAACCTAAAAGATTATGGGGATGAGTGTAGACAAGGGCACAAATAAGGTGTTTTACTAGATTTGATTTCCTGATGCTTTGATATGTATGTAAAAGCTCCTGCAATGTGTATTTTTTATCAATTTCCTTTCGTTATTGCAAATAAAAATTGAGGTAAAAATCTAGGTTGTTACAATGACACTTGGAAAATGCAACTAAAATAAATAAGGAGAGTGTTAAACATGAAAATCACAGCTCAAATGGTCAAACTTACAAAATAAAATACAAAAATCTTAATTTGGGGCTAACACAACAGAGCTAAAGTAGCCTTACAAATGAAGGGATTAGATATAGTAGGTAAACGACTTGCCCCTTCTCATAAATATAGGATGTTTCCATGAGTGTTTAAATGCCAATACCTTCCCCCCAAAACATGACAAGCATTTTAGCTGAATGCTAAAGAGACAAGCAAATTTAAGGCAAAATAACCTATGGACAAATCTGAGACAGAGAAGAATGCGTATGCAAAACTAAACCCTAGAAAATAAATGATTGTGGAATTGTGATTGTATCATATGAATTCTTACTCTTTTCAATTCCTTCTTGCGAAGCTCTTTGCGATACGCGTTGGTAGGGTTCATGATTTTGCCTCCCTTCATGGTCTTCATCTTGGCTTCTCAAAGTAGAAATATGTATATATATGTATGTCTTAGGGAGCTCTCTTCTTCTAGTTGATGGGATTCGAGATGGATTGGTCGAAGGGCAAGGGGAAGAAGAAGAAGAGAGCTTCACAGATCACTGCTCACGACTTAAACCGGGAGGAGGTGGATTATGTGAGCGACAGTGGCGGAGCAGAAGTGACAATGGCTTGGGGACATGGAAAGGGATTTTGGGGATGAGGGGGATTTGGCCATGGGAAAGAAGCGGGGAGATTCCTGCCTCTTTCACTTAGTTATTTTTTTAATATATTTAATAATTAAATAAAAAATTATATAATTTATAAAAATAATATTGATAATTATTTAATTGATAGAAACAATATAATTTAAGATTATGATAGTTGAAAAAATAATTTAAATTATGACAATTATTAAATATTTTAAATAATAATTTATTACAATCATCTAAAATGTGATAATAAAATAATTTAAATTATTGCATTTCAAATTAATATTTATTTAAAAATTTAATTCTATTATAAATCTAATAAATATAATAAATTAGTTTCATATATTTGATTATTTAGTATTAGTTTGTTACCTCAAATAATTAATTTTTTTCTATAAATAAGAATTACATTAAACGAAGACCGCAAAATATCTACAAATTACCAAGGTAGACCTCAAGTCTCACAAAAAAATAATGAGGCAAAACGTTTAAACAATGAAAGTAAAACTTAACACTAGAAAGAGAATAAATTTTCAAAACTAGCGATATATGACTGTTATACAAAGAGATCAAGTGATGATCAATAAAACAATGAAGAACCTGATGTGCGAAGACAAACATTGAGAGAGTTTAGAAATGGTTTTGATAATACTTCCATAAAAAATAAGGAGACATTTTGTGAATTTATTTTAAAAATAATTTCTTTATAATAAAAATTGCATGTTCGAGTTAAGTTTTAAGAACTATTATTATATGTTAAATTTACACTATTATTGTAATACCCTAAGAGCCCAAGAAAGGGTAGTATATATCGAGGGTAAGTAAGGAAGGAAACAACACCAGCTGGATACCTTTTGAGCTGAATGTAGGCAAAAAACTCTCGGGTTAAGCGTGCTTGAGCTGGGGAAGCTTAAGGATAGGTGATTCCTAGGAAATTCTTGAAGGCCCATCAGGGTAAGTTGTTCCAGTCCTTCCTATTGCTCAAAGAGCCCAAAGAATGGTAGTATATATTGAGGATAAGTAAGGAAGGAAACAATACCACCTGAATACCTTTTGGGTTGAATGTAGGTAAAGAACTCTTAGGTTAAGCGTGCGCGACCTGAGGAAGCTTAAGGATGGGTGATTCCTAGGAAGTTCTCGTAAGCCCATCAGAGTAAGTTGTTCCGGTCTTTCCCATCGCTCGATACAGGATGTTACAATTATTGTCAAGATATAATAATGATTTTTTTTATGCGAGAGAATATCTCAATCAAGATGAAAAAGAGTGTCTCTTGGCGTCTCCGAGAGTCTTGTAAAGAGAAAAACAAGTTTAGAGCGCGAATGAGATCACTTGTTAATCTTTTGATGTATAAGTTAGTCTTGTGTTCGAAGTGAAATTATAGTTTCACTAAGATTGTAAGCATATCTTAGTTTAGTGGAAAATTCTCCTATTTATAGAGAGAAAGAGACTAACAAGATAACCCCTAGACTCCTTTCTATATAATACAATCCCTCCATATTGTTTCATTTTTGTAATTTTTAAAATTTAAAATAATAAAAACTTTAACAAAATTATAGTTTTTAAACTTTTTATTTATTTTTCAAATGTAGTGTTTGTTTACATTTTGTACACATTTAATAAATATTACCAATAGTTAATTATTGTACATTTTGTTCCTTCCTGACCAAAAAAGGGTGATCGGAGGCGAGGCTCAGGCTCTGGCGATGGGTCCGTCTGGGGGATGGCTGGCACCTGCAAGCACTCCGACACTTGAGTCAGTAAGAGAGTAAGGAGAGATAGTGTATCAGGAGGTTAGAGATCAGAATATATCTTACCTCTGAAGAGAGGTAGCATATATAGGAAAAGGAGGAGATATTCTCTTGCATACATGTGTCGTGCGTTTGCAGGTGATGAGACTGACTATCCGGTGCTAGTGGAGGTTCCCAGGTGGTAGCATGGTGGCGACGGGACCTTCATTAATGTGGATGGGATCTGCCATTAATGAGGGCAGGATTTGAGGCGGCTGAGTGGATATCTAGTGAAAGTCGCAATGATGCTATGGCAGGCTGGCACTGGGCTAAGGCTGAGTCTAGAAGGAGGACCAAGATTGAGCTGAGATTAGGCCTAAGGAGAGGGTTGAGATTGGGCCTAAGGGAGGGCCGAATTTGGGCCTATGGGAGGGCCGAATTTGGGCCTATGGGAGGGCCGAGATTTGGCCTAAGCAGAGGGTGGAGATTGGGCTTAGACAGTCCACAGCCCCCCAAGTCGGATGCTCGAGTAACAAGCATTCGAGCTAAAGAAAGGAAGCCTGGGCAGCTTTTGTTGCATGTGCTAGTTTTGGAGTATCAGATTAAGTGTGACTGAGGTAGTTGGTCAAGCTGATTTTGTCATTGCTGGAATGGTCATCTTGGAGTCATTTCGAGGTCGGTCTGAAATGAGTAAGCTGAGCAGTATTTTCTATGTGCTGACCCGCGATGCGCGTGGCCTCAGGATTCAAGACATTTCTCCTAGAAGATAAGGGTGCTATTTGGGTAGTAACTGGCAATCCCTTATATGCCTGATAGGTGATGGTTTGGTGATAGTAGATCTGTGGGATGTGTCAGGTATTCTTCAACGATCTTTATAAGGATCCTCTTTGGGCTAGGGTTTCCTCACTTTCTCAGTAACAAGAAGAAAGAGATAGACGCAGGGGTTTTGGTGAACCTTGCGAGTGACAGCCTATTCGATTACTCTTTACGCTTGTGTGCTTTGTAGGGCAAATGGCTTCCGCATATGGTAAGAAAGACATTAGGGAGGAGATGGAGATGCTTCACAAGGAGGGAAGTAGAGCTACATCAGGCTCCCTTTCGGCGAATAAGGCAGTTGGGAGGGCTTTTACTGCGCTGGTACCTACTACTCCCATCACGTAACCCGCTGCTATGGTTGTTGAGACCATGACTCCGGGTATAAGCCTTGGGGCGCTTACAATTCCTAAAGAACTGGCCTAGCATAAGAAGCGTCATAAGGGTCCTGATGGGGAGGTTCGATCACCCGGTGGTTCGAATCTTATTGAGAGTGGTGGCTGCTTGGCATTGTTTCAGGACCTAGAGTTTCGAAGTGACCTCTTCATTGACACCTATCTTGACCCATCGTCGAATCGGAGAGGGTTATCAGGTGTTGGCTCGTCAGCCACGTTTCATCAAGTTAAGCACCAGGTGCTCCAACTTGTCGTGGACTGCCGCTTACTCAAGGTAAGTCTAGTGACTCGTCTTTCCGAGATAAGGGAAGACCACGACGAGGAAGTTAAGAAGGCCATGGAGGCGGCTATCATCTAGGCAAAGAAGCAAGTTGATGATGTTGATCGTGCAGTCAGCGTTCTTCAATTTCAGTTGGATGTTGCCGAGGCAAAATTAAAGAAGTGGGAGGCGGAGGTGGCGTTGGCTAAATCTGAGGTGATAGCAACGAAGATGAGAATGAGGGCCAAGGTGGTCGTTGCTATGTCCGAGATGGCGAAGGCCAAGATTGAAGCAGAGGGGTCAAGAAGGGAAGGGTATGAAGCGGCCTTGTCTGATGTCCGAGCTGCTTTCTCGGAGCTGGATCTTTCGGGTTTTGTCCTTCTCGAGGGAAGTCGAGTTGAGCCGTGATTTTGTACGGTAGTGCAGATTTTTGGCGTTTGCCTTGTAATTTTGTTGAGTGCTTCTTGGTCAATAAAAAATCGCGCTTCCTTCCCTATCGAGATGACTTGTTCCTGTTTTTCTCTTCGTGTGCATCTTGCTCGGTCCTTGCGGCTTTGATGTCCTAGCTTTGACCAAATCCGTTGGATCTCTGATCTACTCATCTTATTTTTGAGACACTAAATGATCCTTGAAAATTCTTTTATCATTAGATCCTAACTTATCAGCTAAGCCATGACACATCAGACTAATCATCCATGATCCAATCATCCTTGACAACCATAGTTATCCTATCTTTTATTATAGAGATTTCAACTAATAATCCCAAATTAACAGTCTCTAAATCTCTTGAATCCACAATCATGGTTACCAAATCAACCTTATACCCAAATCATATCATCAGATTCCAATTTTAATAGCTAGATCATTCTGCTTGTACTAGTTTCCATCAGGCTTCCACTATTCACTGAGAATAGTTACCGTATACTAGAATAGTGTCTGTTCGTGAATAGTGCATCAGGTAAGCTCCCAGGAAAGAGAGGTGGGTCACAAATGAACACACTTAAATACCAAGTCTTTCCTTAGCCAGAACTTTCCTAGAAATGCACTTCCACTACACAACACTGAAATCCAGTAACCTCTAAACTTTCAACCGACAATCCCCAAATCTCCAAATAAGAATTTCGTCTTACGAACCATTAAGCTCTTCATAACTTGGGCTTCTAATTAATTGGTTCTATCAACATCGAATCTTCTTAAGTCTCCAATTTGTTATTCCCTAATCTCCAAATAGGATTTAACTATGATATCAACTATATCAGAGTCACTTGAGTCTTCCACTAAACTTAAGCTCTAATACCAACTGTAACAGCCCACCTTCTCAGGGCGTGTTATGCCTTAGAAAATTTGGGTCTTATTTTATTTTACTTTTTTACACTATTCTCGAAATTCCCTAAGACCTATCTAGTGCTTAACGAAATAACACAATTGTATAATAAGCGGAAGCTGAATCGAACCTGCTCATGGCATTGCATACATAAATAACTGAATATGGCATTTATTACAAAGTTGATACATACGTTCCGAAGATAAATTAAAAAGCACAGAATTCTTGAACTATTCATATTACAACATAACATGGTACATTTACTCGTTTCCTGACGTCTCGCGTCACTACACATCCTCAACCTCTGTATCATCACTACAAATCCTGACTGGAACGTTGAATGTTCCAGGGGCGAAACCCAAGTTAGATGATGAACCATCTAAATAAGGGTATATAATGTTATGTCATGTGTGTATGTAATGTCTTTCCTCGTAGGTGTCAACTACACCCCTCATGCTACCTGATGTGGCACCAACTAAAATTACTAGAATACCCCTACGAGCTTATAGTCACACTTGCCATATGGATCACCTGAGAAACCGACACATGGCAATCCGGAGCGAAGTCCGAGAAATCTGGGCCAAATCGTAAGACCCTCAGGAGTCGTGCCCACTCATCTCGGGTACCCCAAAATGGGTCCACCTATAAAAGACAAGGATTCTCGCCAGGTATCCCCAAGCTCTACACTTCTCACATTTATTTCTACTCTGCATTTACTCTACTAATTTGAGCGTCAGAGTCTACCCTGGGGGAACCTAGCCCCGGCCCTTCATTGTCTTGCAGGCTCTGTACCCAAGGTCCGACATTGCCAAGTCTGAGGTACTGTTCCCGAGGTCCAGTTGTAGAGGTGGCACGTGGTGGTCAGTCCCAAAAACCATCATCATTTGATGGTCAGTCCCAAAAACCATCATCATTTGGCGCCCACCATGGGGCCAACGTCCAGACTCGCCAGCCTTTTCCTTCCCTACCTCGCGCTTCAGACTTCAACTCCTCACCTTGGACCTCGGTCTTTCCATGAGTGTCTAACGACTTTTGCTCCTTGTCATAACTAACTACATGGCTCCCCAAAGAGATGTGACTCGTAGCCAGGTTGGTGCCAATCTAGAGGCTCCACCGCAAGGGGAGAATCCACCACCTCCGGCTAATCCAATGCCTAAGGACCGACTCACCAGACTGGAAAACCAGGTCCAACAGTTAACTGAGTTGTTGACTGGCTATCTACACCAGAATGAACAACATCATTCACATGTGGCCTCTCAGTGGGTGGAGCATCAGTCACCTCCTCCTACTTGAGAGCCTTGTTAATCCTGCCAGACGGGCCAAGAGATCCACTCCTCTGAGGTGGTAGGATCTACTTCTGCCCCCTCACGAGAAAGAGAGACTGCGCAGGAGAGGCGATTACGTTTCCTAGATAGGCGATTGCATTTCCTAGAGAGGCAAGTCCAGGGACTTAAGAAGGGAAAGAAAAAGATGCCCCACCTCGGCTCTAACCAACCCTTGAGCAAGGGCATCATGGCGGAGGTGCCACCAGAGAGGTTTCGTATCCCATCCATCAAACTCTATGATAGAAGCACAAACCCCTATGATCATGTAGAGCTTTTCTCCTCTCACATGCTGGTGCAATCAGGGTCAGATGTGATGTGGTGCCTGGCCTTTTCGGCTACTTTGGGAGGTCATGCATGAACTTGGTACTCCTGTCTTCCTCGTTCCATCAAATGCTGGGAAGAGCTGAAGACCAGTTTCTTAGCCCACTATGCTCCCCTGAAGCGCTACCAAAAGTCTTCCATGGCTCTGGTAAACATCAAGAAAAACCAGGGTGAATCCCTAATGGATTTCGTGGCTAGGTTCAACGAGGAGGCATTGAGTATCGACGAGTTTGACCAATGGATTGTAATGGTGGCTCTTCAGAATGGCTTAAGAGCTGGGCCATTTGCTCAGTCCTTAGCTAAGAATCCACCTCGTACTTTCACAGAGGCCCTGACCCAGGCTAATAAGTACATCAACGCTGAAGAGGTGATGAAGGTGAAACAGGCAGAACAACCTGACAGGAAGGAAAGAGAAAAGGAGAAAAAAAAGCTAGTGGTGGACCAGAAGACGAACTATCACCCCTCCTGAGCTCCAGATCGTCCAGGTTTTTGGGGTGCACGTGGAGGGCCGGTGAATTACACTCCCCTTAATGCCAATCGAGCAGAGATTCTCCTAGCATTGGAGGATAAGAATTATTTGCGGCGTCCTCCCCCGCTGAAGTCTCCACCCAACACTCAAAGCAAAAAGAAGTATTGTCGTTTCCACCGCGACCACGACCATGATACTAAAGACTGCATCCAATTGAAAGAAGAAATACAAGAGCTTATCAACCGAGGTTACCTTTGGGATTTTGTTGGTCGAGGAGGTACGAGCTCGGGCAGGGTAGAATCCAAGCAAGAGCATTGAGGGAGGTCTCTTACTTGAGATTTCTTTCGAGAGTGAAGCCGAACACAGCCCCGGAGAGAAGGAAAACACCCCGTCGAGGAGGGGGGACAGAAGTTTATCTTGTACACGCTAGCGGCAGGAACAATTCCAGGGTCCCACTCAACTGCTCCCATGAGCATGGTAAAGGAAAAGGTGGTCATCACTTTCTCAGAGGAGGATCTTCCGAGCTATCCCAACTATTCAGACCCTTTGGTGATCACTGCTCAAGTAGGAGAGTGGGAGATGAGGCGAATCCTTGTGGATCTAGGTAGCTCTTTGGAGATTCTCTACAAAAGGGCGTTCCTAGGGATGGGGTTCATGCTCGATCAGCTGAGGCCAGTCCATGTACCATTGGTGGGTTTTGATGGAATGGTGATTCATTCCGAGGGGTTGATCCGATTGCCCTTAACGATCGGTAGTGGTTCTCATAAATCCCAGGTGATGTTGGATTTTTTGGTTGCAAATGTGCCCTCAGCATACAATATGATCCTTGGTAGGTCTGGGCTTGGTGCTCTGAGGGCAGTACTGAGTACGTATCACATGGTGTTGAAATTCCCTACTCCGGGAGGGATTGGCAAGGTAAGAGGAGACCAGCGGTAGGCTAGGGAATGCTACGTGGCCTCCTTGAGTGCCGTTATTGCCAAGGGGTCAGAGTTAGACTCAAGACCGAACCAGGATGCAGTCTCTCAAGCCGGTCAGGGCCAGATGGAGACAGAACAGGCTAGAGCCCCTTGTATAGGAGCAGGTCAGAGGTCTGTAAGGGGGGAGGGACAGAGTTCCATTACCCCTCCCACTGTGGTTACTAGTTTCATCTTGGAAGGTCCAAAAGAGCCTAAGACTTCAGAACCGGTGGATGAGCTCGAGGAAGTCCTGCTGGGGGAAGAGCTCGATTAGACAGTGCGAATCAGTGCCAAGTTACAAGAGCCCTTGCAATCCGAGGTCCTTTCACTCCTACGCCGCTATCAAAATGTGTTTGCATGGTCTACACTTGATATGCCAGGGATAGACCTAGCGGTCATGACCCATCTCTTGGGGCTCTACTCGAATTACGTGCCGGTAAGGCAAAGGAAGAGGAAGTTTGCCCTAGAGCGGGCTAAAGCTATAGAGGCGGAGGTGGAAAAGCTTATGGAGGCTAATCATATTCGGGAAGTCAACTACCCAGAGTGGTTAGCCAACGTGGTCCTTGTCTCCAAAGGATCGGGAAAATTGAGGCTTTGTATTGATTTTGAAGATCTTAATAAGGCTTGTCCGAAAGATAGTTACCCTTTGCCCAGGATTGATGTGTTGATTGATGGAACAATGGGATGTCAGCTGATAAGTTTCCTGGATGCATTCCAGGGGTACCACCAAATCCCACTACACCCTGAGGATTAGGAAAAGACCACCTTCATCACAGATAAGGCCACTTATTGTTATCGAGTCATGCCTTTTGGATTGAAGAACGCCGGGGCTACATATCAAAGGTTGGTTAACAAGCTTTTCAAGGCTCAACTCGGACGAAACATGGAAGCTTACATGGATGATATGTTGGTAAAGAGTCTCTTGGCTGAACAGCATCCGGACGACTTGGAGGAGTGCCTCTGGACCTTACGCCAGTATCAGATGAAGCTTAACCCGGCCAAGTGTTCCTTCGGGGTTACAGCTGGTAAATTCTTAGGGTTCATGGTGCATTACCAGGGAATTGAGGCTAACCCCACGAAGATAAAGGCCATTCTCGAGATGCCTCCTCCTCGTAGTATCAAGGAGGTGCAGAGACTAACTAGGAGGATAGCAGCATTAAGGAGGTTCTTGTCAAGATTTGCGGAAAGACAATTGCCATTCTTTAAGGCCTTGACTCGAGTCCAGAATTTTTCATGGACAGAGGAATGCTAGGAGGCATTTGAGTAGCTAAAATAGTGTCTAGTCTCCCCTCCAGTCCTGGCTAAACTGCAGCCGGGAGAGTCACTATACATTTATCTAGCTGCCTCGGATGAGGCTGTCAGTTTGGTTTTGGTACGGGAGGAGGACAAAGTTCAAAAGCCGGTCTATTATGTGAGCAAGAGGTTGGCTGGAGCTGAGATTCGTTACACTCCAATAGAAAAGTTGGCCTATACCCTAGTCATCTCCGCTCGAAAGTTGAGGCCCTACTTCGAGGCACACTACATTACGTCCTATCAAGTCAGCCACTGAGGCATGTGTTGGGAAAGCCGGACTTATCGGGGAGGATGCTCAAATTGGCAATGGAGCTGAGTGCATTCGACATCGACTATCGACCTCGGCCGGCCATCAAGGTTCAAGCTCTTGCTGACTTCATCGTGGAGGGCACCCTACTAGAGGAAGCAGATGAAGGGGTTTCCCAGACTTGGACTCTCTCTGTGGATGGAAGCTCCAGTGTCAGAGGTAGTGGTGCTGGATTACTACTCCAGGGCCCCAATGGCCAGGCTTGGCCGTATGCCCTCCACTTCGAGTTCAATGCCTCTAACAATGAGGTCGAGTATTAGGCTCTCATTGCCGGGCTTAGACTAGAAGAACAAATGGGAGTCAGGGATCTGGAGGTATATTCTAACTCGAATTTAATTATGTAGCAGGTCACTGGGGAGTTCGAGGCCCGAGAGGATGCCATGGCCCAATACCTAGCGATAGCCAAGGATTTTATGGCATGATTTCGGGCAGTGAAAATCAATCATGTCCCACACGCACAGAATGCAGTGGCGGATGCTCTCTCAAGGATAGCTGCTTCTTCCTTCCCCAGGAATTCCCGAGCTGTCTACATGGAGTTGTTGCCCCAGCTGAGCATAGAGACAGAATTAGAGCAGCTTTGCATAGAAGGGGTAGAAAGTTAGATGGAGCCCATTGTAGCACATCTAATCAAGGGATGGCTACCAGAAGGAGAACAAGAAAGTCAGAAACTCAAGCGTCAGGCTGCCAAGTTTCTACTGGTCGGATCAGACCTTTATAAGAAATCCTTCACTCAGTCGCTGTTGAAGTGCGTTGGGCCCGTCAAGGTCGACTACATCCTAAGGGAGATTCATGAGGTGATTTGCGGCAGTCACATCGAAGCTTGGTCTCTTTCCCAGAAGGCACTTCGGCAAGGGTATTACTGGCCAACAATGATGAGTGACGTTGGGCAGTTGGTCCGGACTTGTGAGAGATGCCAAAAAACTTCCAACCTAGTTCACACCCTGGCAGCTAAACTCACCCACCTGGCTTCTCCTTGTCCTTTTGCCAGGTGGGGAGTCGATATCCTCGGGCCCTTCCCACTAGCGGTTGGATAGAACAAGTACTTGATAGTAGCCATCGACTACTTCACTAAGTGGGTGGAGGCCGAGCCTGTGGCAACTATTACAGGCCGGAGGGTAAAACAATTCCTTTGGAAATCCATCATCTGTTGGTTCGGTATTCCAAGGGTGATAATAACAGATAATGGCACCCAATTCAAGGACTGGTCGGTGCAGGAATGGTGCCGCGTGTTGGGGATTAAGCAGCATTTTACCTCGGTGGCCCATGCTCAAGCTAATGGGCAGGTGGAGCTGATGAACAGGACCATTCTAAAAGGACACCGAGCTCAGGTTGAGAAGGCGGACAGTCGATGGGTAGATGAGCTCCCCAGTATACTATGGTCCTATCGAACCACGCCGCGAATAAACTAAGTACGGGGGTATATCGACTAGAAGACATGGAAGGCAAGCCTTTGAAGCATACTTGGAATGTACAAAACTTAAGGAAGTTTTATCAATGAGCTGGGGAATTCCTCGAACCTCTTTGTAATTTTTTTGTGACTAATGGCCAGGCTTCGTATTCTTTCCATCTAATAGCAATTTCATAAAGGACTACACTTCGCCAAAAAAAAATCCAAGGGTCACGAGCCCTAGGCCGTCCCCAAAGGTGGACTAAGGGCCATGGAAAAAACTTATCTAAGGGTCACGAGCCCTAGGCCATCCTCGAAGGTGGACTAAGGGCCATGGAAAAAACTTATCTAAGGGTCACGAGCCCTAGGCCGTCCCCAAAGGTGGACTAATGGCCATGAAAAAACCAAGGGTCACAAGCCCTAGGCCGTCCTCATAGGCAGACTAATGGCCACAAAAAAAACTTATCCAAGGGTCATGAGCCCAAGGCCGTCCCCAAAGGTGGACTAATGGCTAATGGAAAACTCTATCCTAACACCTTCCTCCACGTGGGAATGGCTAAAATCTGAGGGTCACGAGCCCTAGGCTGTCCCCCAAAGTGGACTAATGGCTAAGGAAAAATTATAGCACAGCACTGCAAAGGAGGAACCAGAAACCTGGGGATCAAAACCCCAGATCGGCCCCTCCTGTTTGTCGACTTAGGGAGAACAAGGGTCGGATTAACCCTCGTCAACTATGGAGGAGATTGAGGTTCAACTAGTCCCCGCCCATAGTCCATAATCAAAAGATGAACCGTCAAAATGAAATGGCATTGTATAAAAACAAGACGATCCAATACATGATGATAGAGGAAGTACAAAAGGTCCTAGCTAGAAAAAGAAGAAAAACTCAAGCATCGAGAGGAGCATCATTATCGTCGGCCATCTCCGAGTCCTCCATCTCGGCCACAATCTCCTCAACAGACCGAACATTGGACATGTCTAAGTCCGGATGAGCTCGTAATATCTCAGTCACATGAGCTTGAAATCCCTTTATCCAAGCGTCCTGCAAGTTCTGTTGGATGAACTCCTCCACCTCAGGAAGTTTGATGGGCTCGGCATACTTGCACTCGTATTGGCGAATGACTGAGTTCGCCCAGGATAGCTTTGAGCTCGTCCGAGATAGCTCTGCCTCAAGCTCCTGAATACGTAGGTCCGAAGCCTACTGCTCGGAGGACAACTCATACAAGTTCTTCCTATGGCTCTCAAGTAACTCGTTCCTCTCCTACAACTGTGTGTCTAGCTCCAAGGTCTTCTTAGAAGCTTGAGAAAAATGTCCAGAAAAGTCTAAAACGAGCATGACCACCTGTAATGGGAAAGACAAGTAAGGGCAACATAGATAAGCCTGGAAGATACTGATCAAGTATTAGGGATTACCTGAGCCAAATACTTGCACAATGTGGCTTCTATTGCCTTTGAGGACTGCTCGGCCAGCACCTGATGATCGATAGGGGTGGCGAAGTGGTGAATCATGTGTCTCACCACCTTAGTGTTCTGGCTGAGATCGTTTGCCTTCACTCCCCAATTAGAAACATGGTCTGCATAGTGTGGGGGAGACTTGGGGGCTGGCATGAGCTGTTTCGGAGGATGGGAACTCCTCTTCCTACTAGTACGATTAGGCTCTCCTTCCTCAGCAAGAAGAGGATTCAAGGCAGCCTTTCCCCTCATAGGAGCAGGGGCGCCCTCATCCTCCGCGGGTCTTTGTTTGTTCTTCCCCCAGATAAAAGTTGTGCTCACCATCTCAGTTGTAAAAGCATAGGCAAGATATTAGTGGCAAGAAAAACAAGTCAGAAAAGTATGAAAATAGTGGAAAAATGACTACCCAAAGTGACATCAGGGTCGAAGCAAGTGTGAGTGGATAAACTCCCCAGGTACAAGGTACGATCACATATCAAGGCCCGAGCGCTGATAGGGTTCAACTCTCTCAAGATCTGAATATTACGAAACTCGTCCTTCATGATCTAGCGACTACGGACCTTTGAGAGCTGGAAAGCCTACTCAACTGGTACCCCGAAGCTGAAACCCCCGTCTTTCAAGCCAGCAAAGAAAAATCTACTCTTCCATCGTTTTACCGATGTGGGGTTGTTGACTATGAACTGATGCTGGTTGAGGGGGGAAAAGGCGAATCGAGGCTCAGTTTTGCTAATGGAGATTACCTTGAACATTCTAAAGAAGAGTTGGGCAGTAGGCTCAATGTCCCGGGCTCGACAGTAGAGAACGAAGGTAGATAGGCACCTCCAGCCATCAGGGGTCAACTGAGAGGGGCATAACCCCACGACAGCGAACACCTCAACCACAGGAGCCGTGAGGGGAAACCTAAGGCCGGCAGCAAAGGCCTGCTCATATACGGTGATGCAACCATGGGGGGCTTAATGAGCTTTCAAACCTCGGGGTTCACTGTACCAATACTCATCATGAATGAGGTGGTATTTTCGGAGGAGAGGAAACAATTCGCTCTCGGTTATGGTGGAGTGGTCCATGGTCAGATCCTTGGGTAAGTTTTCTAGGTGGGGGTCACTACTCACATGAGACTCCGAAGAAGGATAAGGTGAGACTCTTTCGGGCCTCCTAAGTTTTTCGAGCCTACGAAGGGGGCCATGGGAGGGACTAGATAACTCGATGTTCGATTCCTTAATACTAGAGCTAGTACTAGAGTTTTCTGAATAAGAGGAATAAGAGGAAGAAGACATGCTAAAAATGAGTAGAAGTAGCCAAGAGGAGATCACTAACCAGGAGAGTAAAGGCCGAGGTCAGGAAAGAACAACCACGATTGGACTTGAGCTTAGGAGAGCTCAGTAAATGCGATTTAGCTTGGGAAAATCTCGAGCCACGCCTGCAAAAAAGAAGAGCCAAGAAAACGGGTTAGTCAAGTTAAACCTTATTTTAAAGATTATTTTGTTATCATTAACAAAGGATATTTATACATAATTATTTTTTTTTTTAAAAAGGGCAAAAGCCCCAAGGGTCGGCCATGGCCGACCCAAGGGGCGCCCATATATATATATTTATATATATACTTATTTAATTATATAAAAAAACACAGAAAAAGGAAGCAGGAAGGGGCTCCCCGTGGGAGGTCGGCCAGGGCCGAGCCCCCCGGCCCTGGCCGACCTCGGCTCGGCCACGAGCCAAGGCTGACCTCGGCCAGGCAGAGGCGCTTGGCCGAGGGAGAAGATGATTTATTTTTTTTTTTAAAAAAAAAAACAACAAAGAGATAGCAGAATGCAAAAAAAAAAAATAATAATAACTAAGGAAAAGAAAAAATAAGCAAATGAGTATGGGAAAAACTAACCTCAAGAAGTTGGATGCTTGTTTTGAAATGATAATTGTGGGGTGGGGCCTTAGGGCTTATATAGAGGGGACCCAAGGTGGGTAAAAATTAAAAATAACGAATGTTTCCCTCCAACGAATTTTTCCCTCCAACCAAGGACCCCCTATAATTTCAAGGTAGTAAATGAGGTTGTTAGGCATTAATCTCAAGTTTAAAAACACTCTTGTGCGTCTTCAGAAAAATCAACAGTCAAGTAACCTAAAAAATTAAGCTACTCCTCGACCCAGCATGATTTTCAGCTTGGCTCAAGGAGTGAGGGGCAAGTAATGTGGCACCAACTAAAATTACTAGAATACCCCTACGTGCTAATAGTCTCACTTGCCACATGGATCACTTGAGAGACCGACATGTGGTAAGTCAACAATCCGAAGCGAAGTCCGAGAAATCTGGGCCAGACCGCAAGACCCATTCCAACTTGACCAGGATCCTCGGGAGTCATGCCCGCTCATCTCGGGTACCCCAAAATGGGTCCGCCTATAAAAGACAAGGATTTTCGCTAGGTATCTCCAAGCTCTACAACTCTCACATTTATTTCTACTCGCATTTACTCTACTAATTTGAGCGTCGGAGTCCATGTAACGCCCCATTTTCCCAGGTGCGTTAATTCTTGGGACAATTCTGGGACGATAAAATTTTTTCTATCAACTCATGCTAAATCGCATCATTCCTCACATCCGTCCCAAAATTTTCCTATATTACTTTATCTCGAAAGAAAGAGAATCATTATACATCGAACGCGGAAGCTATAATCGAACTTGACATCTTACTTTAATATAAATCATAAATCAAATCTTCACATCATCGTCTCTCGAACTTAATCCTTAACATGACTTAAAACATAACATATGTCTTAACTAACATCAGCACATAACATACGTTCTTACTAATGTGAACCCTAAATGGGGTTATACATCATCATCATTAACCATAAGGTTACATCATCGTTTCTCATACGTTAATCGTAACTCACATCTTACATCATGGGCTTTCAAAACATTTAGATTTCAAAGTAGCAGAACTTAAACACATGGGCTACATTACATCATTCATTTCATCATGCACTTAGAAAGTGTCATTTCATGCCTCATTCATCCTCGTATCTGCTACAATATCCATCTGGAACGTTTGAATATTCCAAGGGCAAATCCCAAGTTAGATGATAAATTATCTAAGTAAGCGGTACAAAAATCATTTTCGTGCATGTATGCAAAATGCAAAATGTCCTCGTAGTTTTCGACTTGAGTCAACCGCACCCAACTGCTGCTCCCCATTTTTACAGTCCCTTTCCTGGACCGATGTGTATGAGTGCACACTTGGTAGAGCAGCGGTGCCAGTTCATAATCCCAAGCCCTTTATGCAATGCATGATCAATAATATCATCGTAAATGTATGCATATTTCAACATCAATACATGTAAATACAATCTACATGACATAATCACATCAAGACATGACAACATAATAAATTATTTTCATCAAATAAGGTTTTGGGTTGAACCCCTTTCATACCAAGCATTTTCATAAAACTAAATTCATTTTGGTAAGTACTACTTACGAACCAAGCATTTTTCATAAACTTAAATTCCAATTTGAGAAGTATAACTTACCTCATTCGCATCTCCTAATATCTCGATTCTCGTGCCAGACTTTTAACGTACTCACATCAACATACCCTAGCCATCATATTTATTTAATAACATCAATAATCTATTCATTTCCTAATTTCCTCAATTATTTACTAAATAATCCAAACTAATCATTTCTCAAGCATTTTCTCAAATATTTATCTACAATAACTCATAAAAATAACTTTCCTAATTTATTGGAATTTTCTAAAGATTTTTACTTACCTTAACTTAGCCTCTTCGACTTCCTCGGTATACGTGTCCTAATCTTGAAATGCATGACCGACCTCGATTGTCACTATCTCTAATCTCGTGCACTATCTCTAATCTCGTGCACTACTAAGACTTTCGAGCACTATACATGATGATTGTACATTGCCCCGATTCTCATGCATCGCCTCAATTTTCATGCCACACCTCAAAAGTTGCACAAATTACTTAACCTCAAGCACGACAACACTATACCATATTTATTCTAAGAACTTCAAAAGGAATTCCAAAACTTACCCTGAGGCACCGCTTGCACGCAAAACGAGGCTACTGATACAAAACCGAGAAACTGAGAATCCAAACACCAAATCTTTTTGCACAAACATCCTCAACTTATTTTTTTGGATTTTATAACATTTTTTTCAAAAATTTTTAGCAAGCCACGCGCCCGCATGCGCCACCATATTCCCTGCCACACGCCTACGCGTGTGAAGCCGCGCATGTGATGCACGCGTGTCATCTTCTCTGGCGAGCACTTTGCCGGCAGGCGACCGGATTCTGCCTTCGATCACACCTCTTAGAAGCCCTCTCTAAGTTGATCCGCTTGGCATATCTGGATGCTCGAAAGAACCACCGGATGAGGTCCAACCAGAGGCTTAAAGCCTCGGCCGAAGCCACCGCCTCCCCTCTTCGGCGAGCCACGAATACCCTTCAAACCACCACCAAAACCCTTCATTTTCTCCAGAAACACTCCTCAAATCATGGGCTTCAAAAGCCCCTTAATATCGAGCCTCAATTCGTTCGATTTCGGGCGTAATTTGAAGCTTTAATCTTTCAAAACTCTCTGCCGAGCCCTAGCTATTTATAGCTAAAATTGGCCCTCTAAACGGACATGGACGCCTTACCCGAAGCCTCGAGCTTCTTCAACACCTCTTGGGTGACCCAAATCTAGCGACAAAGGCCTCGAAACCCGAGTTGCATGTTCGGCATGGCCGACCCATTCGCGACTGGTTTCTTCGATTTTCCAACCGCCTTGATGCTCACCGACGGCCAGGCTTTGGTCCATGAGCTTCCCCGACCCGAGGCCTCGAGATCCCAATGGTTGGATGGCCTCGATCGGCGGCCAGCAGCAGCGGTCGGCCATGGCAGCTCTATCTTTCGCGAAATTGCATTTCACCCCCTGCCATTTTCTAAATTACACTTTGGCCCTTTTTCTCTTACATCCTGAACTTTCTGACATTTCCACTAGGACCCTCAAGTCCTAAAATCTTCATTTCGCCCCTTGAAGATTCCAAAAAAATGACATTTCGACCTCCTTTGGAAAATTTTGGAAAGCTGCACTAAGGCTCGAATCTTCGATTTGACTTCAAACCATTTTGTTTCTTCTGGAAACCACTGAAGGGTTGTTCCTTACGAAAAATCGAAGCCTCCTCAAGCTTCCGTTGACTTCCCGAAAGTCACCTACGAAAATTTGGTATTTCAGCCCAAATCATGGCTTGCAATTTTAGCTGTATCGAAAATCGTCTCAATTTTGATTTCTTTTACTTCCATAAATCCTATCTCAGAACGCTCATCGAGATTATACCATTTTCTATAGACATTTACACTCCGGGGCATTCCCTCCAAATCAATTCGGCGATTTATTTTGCTATCAAGCCTATTTTCGGTATTCAAACCTTGTTTAAATGACATGGCAACCTTACGCTGAAATGGGGTTTTACAGTCCACCCTGGGGGATCCTAGTCCCTGCCCTCCATTGTCTTGTAGGCTCTATACCCGAGGTCCGACATCGCCAAGTCCAAGGTACTATTCCCGAGGTCCAGTCCCAGAGGTGGCACGTGGTGGTCGGTCCCAAAAGCCATCATCACTACCTATCATTTTTACAGCCACCTCTTTCGAAGTCGGGGTGTATGGGTGCACCCTTGGTACAACAGCAGTGCCAATTTGTACTCCCTACGGCCTCAATGCGAGTGATCAATGATATCAACATGTATTTATGCATTTCATACCCACTCGCTGCCCACTGCCACTGGCCGCTGCTGCCATGGCCGAAACTGGCCATCCTAGGCCACCTCCGACAGCCTCGGCTATTGCCTCTCGGGCTTACGACCGCCTCCGCATTGACATCGCGCGCTTGCAGCCATCACCATGCCTCCATCGCTATTGTTCTGCTTGCTGGCCCAGCTCCACTGAGCTTAAGGTGCGTGGCCATGGCTGCCGAACAAGCAACTTGCTGTTGTTGCCATGGCTGTTTTCAGCTATCTCTCTCTTTCACTCTCTTTCTCAGCTGAAGCTCGAGTTCCCTACCATTTGCTTCCCACTTCTTCTCTATTTATAGGCGGCTATTGCTCACAAACGTGTGTATATTTATATATATGTTATATAACATTAATTACCCAATCTCTTAAATCTTGCTGCCATATCCTCCTTAAATCCCGCTGCCATTTCCTTTCAAGTTGCGCAAATCTCGCTCGGCACAAAAGAATTTTACAGAGGGTCCATCACTCCATCATTTGAATAATCCCAGCTGCAGCAACATGAAGCTTCCATTCACGCACACACGCGTACTACATATATATATATCTTACACCTTGCATTTAATTCTTGAAATCATCTTATCTTACCTACTCCTTGATTTTTATAGATTGAATCCTCAAATCTCGTTGGCAATTGCTTGTAATTGTACCAAATCTTCACATTTAAAGCTTCACAGAAGCTTCAAGTCCCACACGCCTATATATATATATATATACTTATATATCATATATTACATTAATATATAAAATTCTACATTAAATCTCAATTTTCTCATAATATCACTTGCGTAATTCCCTAATAGCAAATACGCCCTCAAATGCTAAATTAAACTACATTTTAATACCGAAATTTCATAATTAATAGCTTTAATTTTACTCGATAATGCTGATTTTACCCCAGTGTCCTCACCGAGCCATCACTTCATCCCAAAACTACTGAAGGGTTGCTTATTACACAAAATCGGAGCCCCCCTAGGGTTCCATTGATTTTTCGGGAGTCTCCTACAACAATTCGATTTTACAGCCTAAATGGTAATTGTATTTTAGCTGTACCAAAAACTGTTCCCGATCCAATTTCTTTCGATACCATAAATCCTAACTTGAAACGCATATCGAGACCATATCATTTTTCTTAGACAATTTCACTCCGAGGCATCCCCTGTAGTTGATTCGGTACTTATAACTGCTATCAAGCCAATTTTTCGGTATTCTAAACTCATCAAAATTACATGGAAACCTCATACGAACACGGGTATTACAGATGGGGCCGGGTTGTCGCTCCCTCAAGGGGTTTGGCACCTCGACTTTGGGCTTCATTTTTGGCAGCCTCGTTTTATTGCGTAGGGCTACATGGGCTTCGGGAATCGAGGCACCTGTCCAAGGGTGTAAGGTGCCACCTATAGCCACGAAAGGGTTCATCATCCTAGGTGTGGCAGGTCCGTCAGAGTACTTAGTGCGAGACATGTGGCAAGGTGTCGTTGGCTGCTGGTCGCCTGTTCGGTGCCTCGTGTGATGCCTATTTGTATGCGATGCCCCATGCGTGCATGTCCCTTACTTTCTTTCACAAACCCGTCCTTCGTCTTGGATTCTTATTCCGACGTTTGATTGCTCTGCCTAGCCTGTTAGTCTACTTGTGGATGGTTATCTCTACTTCAAGCTCCGCTCATCCGTATGATTGGGTACTCGAGGAGGTTGCCTGGATTGCATCGAAGTTCTCTACGGATTCGTCTTTGGTCGCTGTGAGGGGAAAGATCACCTCCTGGAGCAAAGAGAGAGGGAAAAAGGATGGAGAAAGGGGGTTCGGGGGAAAGAGCTCGTCTGCCTTCCCTGTGGCCGAGAGGAACATGTATGTCATTCAGTCCCGGACTCTGAGTTTCTATACATGTATGAGGTGTTATTCACGAGGCTACGGTTGTGACTTCCTTTGAGTGAGTTCTAGAGTTTAGTATTGGAGGTGATGAACGTCGCCTTGACGCAACTGCATCCGAACAGCTGGGGCTTCATTCGCCGCTTTGAGGTACTAGCAGAGTTTGCAAACCTAATAATTCGGTCTTCTTCCACTACTATCACTGGAAAGGAACCTATCGGTGTGGTTGGATTTCTCTGACCAACCGTATGGGGAAATTGGTGCTGAAGGCCTTTATCACGTCCTTCAAGCATTTTAAAGATGGCTTCTTCAAGGTGGGCTCGAGCAAAGAAGAGCTCAGTTTTTTCCTAGACTAGGAAAGTAAGGAGAAATACCCCCTATTCTAGCAATTAGAACCAAATCCTTTTTTAGAGGTGGAGTATGGGAGTTTAGATCCGGAGGATCAAGCCTTGGCAGATACCTTCATGTTTTCTCCCCAGCTCGAATCTGTGAAGCTTGTGGAACTGGGAGAGGACCTTCAGGCCTTGGCAAAGTATATGGGTGCATTGTCACTATGTATTTGGGTTTTGCTTTGTTTCAATGATAGCTCTTATCGAGACTTTATGCTTCAGGGCAAAAGGGGTCGGGCTTGATGGCGGATGTACGATCCCGTTTCGGCATAAGGTTGCCACGTAATTTCAGTGAGATTAAAATATTGAAAAATAGGCTTGATAGCAAAATAGATCATCGAATCGATTGTAGGGAAAGCCCTAGAGTATAATTGTGTAACACTCGGTGTAACCGGTGTTAAGAGAATAAGAATGGAAGTGTGAAAATTCCAAAAATGCCCTTGAGAAGGTGTTGGATCCTTGAGATTGAGGGTGCCCTATGAGAGGGGTATTTTGGTAATTTGGATGGTAAAATCCAATAAGAAGGGTATTTTGATAAATTGGAGATAATTCCTATGTGGAATTTGGTGAGCGAGTGAATAAAAATCCCAAATTGGTATTTATGTGGAGATATATGGGATTAATAAATTCACAAAGGGTATTTAGGAATTTTGGAATTAAATTCCAAAAAGGAATTTAATTATGGAAAATAGGGAAAATGGAGAATATAAAATTATTGGAGGAAATAATTAATTTTTCCTAAAATGGTGAATTAATGTGGTAATGCCACATGGATGACCAAGATAAAGAAATGAAAGTCAAGTTTGTGTCTTAGAGTGACACTTGGCATAATCTTGGAAATTTGGGAGAAATCATATATATTAGAAATGTGGGAGCATGTATATATATATGTGTGTGGATTTATGAGTTGGAGAATGATTTAAATTAAATGCAAAAGAAATGATAATTGGTCTTTCAAGCATTTAATGAGAGGCATTATGGAGTTGGATTAAAGAAAATCCAAAAAGAAAATCTGTAATTAGTCACCATTAATGTTTGAAATTATGGTGAATTAAATAAATCCAATGGAAAATGGAAAAATGGTCACCCATTAATGCTTTGAAAAATATGGGATTTATTTAAATGGAAAATGAAGGATTATGCCTTTCAAAGTGGTCTTTCATGTGATGGTGGAAAATTGTCTCATTAAATTAAATGGGAAAGAAATTATTTATGTCTCTCAAATGTGATGGTTATGAAAATAGTCTCATTTAAGTAAATGAGAAATAAATGAAAAATGCAAGTGATCTAAGGGCTTAGATGCATTCTTGAGAAGTAGAATGAATCCAAAGGTGGGGATTCAAAGAGAAGAAATGGCATGGATTGCCAAATATTAAGAGATGAGTGGTTGAGATTAAATCTTTCAAAAGCACTTGGATTGTGCTTTTAATTGAAGGTTGAGATCTTCCCTTGAAAAGTGAATAAAATCCAATGGATGAGAGTAATCAAGACCAAAGCACATGGATTGTGCTTTCTTGTGTGGTTGGGATTTTCTTTCAAAAAGAAAATGGAAATCAAGAGCTAAGATCAAGTCTTGAAATTGAGATTTCAAGACAAGAGTAGTATTTAAAGGGAAAGTAAGCCCTTGTCTCAAGTTTTGCCATTTCAAAGAGAGAAAGGAAATGAGAGGAAGGAAGAGTTGTCTTCCAAGGAGAAGAAAGAGAAGAAAAGAGAGAAGAAGAGAAAGAAATCAAATAAGGGCATTCTTCTTTCTTTATTTAGTGATCTTTTATGCAAAGAGAGTGAATTTCCTTGTTTGAATGCCATCTTAGATGGGAAGAAATGAAGATGGAAGCTCTCTTGAAAGGAGGATTTAATGATTCAAAGAGAAGAATGAGGTAAGGGATGGCCCCATGGGACGGTGGCCTTGCAATGAGTTGTAAATATGTTTCATAAATGTATATCTTGCATTTGGCATGTTCTTTTATGTTCATGAGACTTATGGCCATAGGTTAGTTTGGAACATGGTTGAAATGGTGGGTTGATGTCTCTAACCTTGGCGGGTTGTGAGGGAAAAGAAACCTAGCCACACTTGCATGCATTTGACATCATATAATCTTGTTATGTTCATATTTATTTGACATTGCACCCTTATTGAGCTTAATAGCTCATGAGGTTTTACCCTCACATGTAGGTTGTAAAAGCATGGTAAAGTAAAGACAATGGTGGAATGGCATGGGAAAGCATGAGAATGAAGACCCAAGAGCTTGTTATGGCTTATGGAAGCCTTTGTTGTTGTGTTGGTTTATGTAATGTATATTTGTTGTTAGTTGAAGTGTATGTTCTATTAGACAATGAGATATTGGCTTAAGGCATGTTAATGCCTAGGTTGGGTGAAAGTCTCTTTTTGGTGTGTATTGGGGTTGGATAGCCCAAAGAAAAAAAAAAAGAAGAAAGCTGAAGGAGTAGCAAGCGTAACATATGCGGCCAGTCCGCGCTGCCAGCTGCCAGCAGGGCCTTGCTCGGGCCCCGGGCGTGCCAGCGGACCCTGCCGGCCGAATTTTTTTAAAAAAATGGAAAATTGGGGTTTTTGGGCCATTTCTAAATTGATTTTTGGCCCCGAAGGAAATTTCAAAAATAAAGGGATTTTTCGGGCATTTTGGAGAATAATGCCGAAATTTTTGAAAATTGAAAATGATGAGTTTTTGCTCCAAAATTGGTGATCCATTAATGGATTGATTTAAATTGTGATTTGGAGCCCGGTAAAATTCTTAGTCGGAGAAGAATTTAAAATAATTGAGAAAATGGTGTTTGGGCGTCTGAATGAGATTTCCTTTTTAGCCAACGTGGTGTGGTTAAAGCCCATTTCCGCTATGAATCCTGGGGATTAGGGAAGGGAAAGACGAGCCTAGTTCCCACCTAGGGCGTTCTGTAACACCCCCCTCTTCTAGAGCTGCCGGAGAGGAGGTGCTACGGGAAGTAAAATATAAAACTAACTAATAACTGAAATCTGATACCAATATAAACAACTCAATCAACTGAAATAAAACTCTGAGTCAACAATAACTGAAACCACAAACTACATCTAAGGAAAAAATCCCTCAACTGAAACATAACTTAAACTGATAAGACACTAAAACTAACAACTCCCAGACATCTTTAGTCTTGTACGGCTCCACGTACACACACTACTGGACACTGCTGCTAGGCCCCACCTCTGGTACTCCCCCGCTAGGACCTGGAATGGTGAAGAGTACAAGGTGAGCTACAAAGCTCAGCAAGTAAATAAACTAGAAAGAATAACTGAAGCTGAATCGAAGAAATCGTTACTAATGAATACTTACTGAACTTGTACTGAGTGAAACACTATCTGCTTGTACTGAGTGAAACACATCCTCGAGAGTTCTGATCGTCCTCTCTGACTAACCATCTGTCTGCGGATGAAATGTCGTACTAAACTTCAACTGAGATCCCAATGTCTCATGCAAAGCTCCCTAAAAATGAGAAGTAAAACGAGGATCTCGATCTGATACAATGCTGGATGGGACACCGTGCAACTTCACGATCTCCTCAATATAAATTCGGGCAAATCTGTTCAATGGATAAGTCTTCTTAATAGGTAGAAAATGGGCTGATTTAGTCAATCGATCAACAATCACCCATATAGCATCATAGCCCCTAGTAGTCCTGGGTAAACCCATCACAAAATCCATAGCTATATTATCCCACTTCCACTCCGGAATAGGTAATGGAAGTAATAAACCTGCGGGTTTCTGATGTTCTGCTTTAACTTACTGGCATATTGAACACTGTGAAACATAATTGGCTACATCTTTCTTCATACCACTCCACCAATACTGACGATTTAGGTCGTGGTACATCTTTGCAACACCTGGATGGATAGTATAACGACTCCTGTGTGCTTCATTTAAAATCTCTTGCTTAAGATTTCCATCATCGGGTATACAAATGCGTCCCTGAAACAAGAGTATACCATCACTCCGTAGAGTATATCCCAAAGGAGAAAATTTCTCGATATTTGCCAAAATTCAAGCCAACTTTTCATCTTTTGATTGCTGGTTCTTGATTAAATCAAATAACTCGGGAAGTACCCTCATATAAGCGCAACTCATCACTGTACTATCCTTTGGAGCTGAGATAGATAGAGCACTCAATTGCTCCAATAACTTCCATTCTTGAACCATCATTGTAGCCATAGAAGCTCCTCGCCGACTCAAAGCATCGGCTACTACATTGGCCTTTCTTGGGTGGTATAGAATCTCACAGTCGAAATCTTTAAATAACTCGACCCAACGTCTCTGCCTCATGTTTAATTCTTTCTGGGATAGAAGATAGTGTAAACTCTTATGATCTCTATAAATTTCAACTTTCTCACCATATAAATAGTATCGCCATATTTTCAATGCAAATACTACCGCTGCCAACTCTAAATCATGAGTGGGGTAGTTCACTTCGTGTTTCTTCAATTGCCTTGAGGCATAAGCATTAACTCGACCCTCTTGCATCAATACGCAACCCAAACCTGAATGGGATGCATCGCTGTAAATGGAGTATTTCTCTCCACTTCTTGGAATGGCTAAAACTGGTGCAGTAGTTAACTTTCGCTTCAATTCTTGGAAGGCATGTTCACACGTGTCATTCCATTCAAACTTCTCTCCTTTTCTTGTTAGCCTAGTCATAGGGGAAGATAAACGAGCAAATCCCTCAATGAATCGCCTATAATAGCCTGCAAGTCCTAGAAAACTTCGTATCTCTATCACTGTCGTCGGCCTCGGCCATTCCATAACTGCTCTAGTCTTGGCTAGATCCACTGAAATTCCATTTCCAGAAACCACATGGCCTAGAAATCCAATCTGAGTAAGCCAAAACTCACACTTGCTGAACTTGGCGTATAGTTGCTCTTCTTTAAGCCTCTGCAAAACTAGTGTAAGATGCTCCATATGCTCCTCTACATTAGGTGAGTATACTAGAATATCGTCAATGAAGACAATAATGAATCGATCTAGGTACTCACGTAGAACTCGATTAATTAAATCCATGAAAACGGCTGGGGCATTCGTCAACCCAAACGACATCACCACGAACTCGTAGTGTCCATAGCGAGTCCTGAAAGCAGTCTTCTGAATATCCTCATCTCTAACTCGCACTTGATGGTATCCTGATCTCAAATCTATCTTCGAGAATACCTCAGCTCCTCTCAACTGATCTAACAAGTCATCCACTCGAGGTAAGGGATACTTATTCTTCACTGTTACCTGGTTCAATGGCGATAGTCAATACATAACCTCAAAGATCCATCTTTCTTTCTCACGAATAATACTGGTGCACCCCACGGGGATGAACTGGGTCGGATATAACCCTTCTCCATTAGTTCTTCTAATTGGGCCTTCAATTCCTTTAGCTCATTAGGTGCCATCCGATAAGGAGCCTTAGAGATAGGCTGTGTACTAGGTAGTAACTCAATAGTAAACTCCGATCCTCTCCGAGGAGGTAATCCTGGTAGCTCATCAGGGAAAACTTCTTGGAAATCTCATACTACTGGTACCTCTGATAACTTTGTCTTGCTTCCCTCGTCTGTGGTTACAAAGGCTAAATAAGCTTCACATCCATCACGCATCAGCTTCTCGACTCTCATCACTGAGATCATAGGAATCGTAGCCATAAGCTTAACTCCTCTATAAATAAGAACCGGTTGTTGGGGTAATTCGAAGTCAATAATCTTTCGCCGACAATCTACTCTTGCATAATGCCGTGATAACCAATCCATGCCAAGGATCAAATCGAAATCCTTAACATCGAGAATTACCAAATCTCCCACCAGCTTTTTATCATGAACCTCGATCTCACAATTCTCAAACATTTCCCTAGCTATCATAATCTTATCTCCTGGCGTAGACACAATCAAGTGATATGGCAAAGAAATCTGGGAATGGGGAACATAACATATTGTGCGTAGTACAATAAAAGAATGTGTGGAACCAGTATCAAATAATGCACGCACATCATGACCATATAAGGATAAAATACCTTGGATAGTCCCGTCGCCCTGCTCTGCCTCAACTGTGGTAAGAGCATAAACTCTACCCTGCACCTGTTTATTTCCGGGTTGTGGATGCTGAGCTACTGGTACTGCGGGTATAGGTGCTCTTGGTCCTCTAGCTACTGGTGGCCTCTGATTTGCCTGTTGGCCTCTATTCTGGGGTGGTTGGGTACACTTGTTAGCCGTATGTCCTGTTTGTCTGCACCTATAACAAGTCACCTCCGGTGCTGGGAGCGCTGCTTGATTCCTTGGGCAATCTTTCTTCCTATGTCCTTCTTGTCCACACTTGTAACATACATTCTTTCCAGTTAGGCACGGTCCCCCGTGCTTCCTCCCACACTGACCACACTGTGGGTTATTCTCTGTCTTATTCCCTTGTCCAGCTGTCCACTTCCTCTTCTTATTATTGTTGGACGATCCTTGAGATGTACCTGTGCCCTTCTTGGCTGCTTGTGTTGCTCTCCACTCGTTGCGATCACGCTCAATAGTATACGCTCGCTGGACTACTGTGGCATAATCCATGCTCAGAGCTCCTCCAAAAGCATGTCGGATGTCTGCACGCAATCCTCTCTGGAACTTGGCTGCCTTCCTTGCTTCAGTGGACACTAATTCCGGAGCATATCGAGACAAGGATGTAAACTCTACCTCGTACTGAGCCACCGTGTTAGTACCTTGCACCAACTTTAACGAACTCATAGACTTTCTGTTCCTTGACCCATGCTGGGCAATAAGCGTCATTGAACACCTGTTGAAACTCGACCCATGTGGGCTCTCAGTTGCCAAACCTCTGATGGGTAGTCTCCCACCATCTCTCGGCGTCGCCTCTGAACATGAACGTGCTAAGTCGCACCCGTCGATCATCCACACAACCGATAGATCGAAGATGCTTCTCTATCGATAGAATCCAGTTCTCTGCCGCTGCTGCATCTGTACCTCCATGGAATGCCGGTGGACGAAACACCATGAAGTCCTTCAATAATTGACTCCCAGTGTCTGCCGCTACAACTGGAGCTGTTGGGGCATCTAGCGGATCTCTTCCACTGCCTTCTACTTCTTGTGGTACTTGTGGTTGTCTCGCCTGATTCGTCACAAGAGTATCGACTACCCTCATCAAACCTGCCAACATGCCTCGCATCTCGGCCATACCCTGTCGTAAGTCACTACCAGACTCCCCTGGTGAACCTGGTGTAGGAACTGGCACCTCGTTTGGCGTAGTAGCAGTCTGACTGCGGGTAAAGGGTCTTCCTCTTCTATCACTCATCTTCCTGCATCACCACTTAGGGTTAGAATACTATAAATTGAGCCACTTATCTAACTAACAGACACAAGTCCTAACTCTACCCAACATCCTATGTGTGTACGGGAGACTTCACAAAAACACCGCTCTGATACCAATACTGTAACACCCCCCTCTTCTAGAGCTGCCGGAGAGGAGGTGCTACGGGAAGTAAAATATAAAACTAACTAATAACTGAAATCTGATACCAATATAAACAACTCAATCAACTGAAATAAAACTCTGAGTCAACAATAACTGAAACCACAAACTACATCTAAGGAAAAAATCCCTCAACTGAAACATAACTTAAACTGATAAGACACTAAAACTAACAACTCCCAGACATCTTTAGTCTTGTGCGGCTCCACGTACACACACTACTGGACACTGCTACTAGGCCCCACCTCTGGTACTCCCCCGCTAGGACCTGGAATGGTGAAGAGTATAAGGTGAGCTACAAAGCTCAGCAAGTAAATAAACTAGAAAGAATAACTGAAGCTGAATCGAAGAATATTGTTACTGATGAATACTTACTGAACTTGTACTGAGTGAAACACTATTTGCTTGCATTTAAAAATATAATGCACATAAATTGTAAGATAAATGCAGGTATGCAACTTTGGCACATAGGCCCACATAATTGTAAAACATACCTGGCTAATCTGAACCTGCAACATAAAAACTGTAAGCACATAGAGTGGGTAATATAGTATACCCCTAGCTCCCTAGTCGACATCAGGCGAGCATCTCATAACTGAGATATAACTAACTGATAGTAGTGGGATCCCCGCGGGCAAGCCGCCTGGCGCGCATAATGTAATGCTCACATAAATGCTAGCACACGAAATGTAGTGCTCCATATAAGGTCATGCTCAATGCTCATACAATATGTATGCACATAATCTCACAAAAATAATGCTGAACATGTCAGAATAAATGCTAAACATGTTATACGATCTTTACTAGGTTTATTGAGATACAAAGATCCTAAAATTTCTAAGTATAAGCATGGCATATTGGATTTTATCATATCTTGGCATAAAATTCAATATTTAAATAATTAAATGTTTAAATTAAATTTGAGACTTGCCTCAAGAATTTATTGGAACTCATTTGGGTGCTATATGATGTTATTCGGATGATTGAGAAAGTCTAGGGACCAATTCGAATGAAATAGTAGCTTATTCGAATGAAAAAGAATGAACTACAGCAAGCTCATTCGAATGACAGAGACTCATTCGAATGAAAAAGAACTCATTCGAATGATAGATGATATATAACAAAGGCTATACGGATCTGATCAAGGACTCATTCGAATGACTCTCAAATTCATTCGAATTGATTTTGGAATTTTCCAACTTTTGAACTGGCAAAAACCGACTCATTCGAATGCAACAGTAACCTTATTCGAATGAATTTATGGGTTACTCACGGATCATTCGAATGACAAAAAGGCTCATTCGAATGCTAGACTATACAAAGCAACAGCTTACTCACAACTTCAAGGACTCATTCGAATGACAAGGAAACTCATTCGAATGACAAACCAAAAACACATACGAATGATACGATAACACATGATTCATTCGAATGACCAAAAACTCATTCGAATGACTGGCACAATATAAGGGAAAAACTTACGATAACACTGGAAACTCATTCGGATGCCTCAAAACCCATTCGAATGATACAAGATTCATTCGAATGACTGGAATCTCATCAGAAATAAAACTCACACTAACAGAGACCATACCTTGAATAAAAACTTATCCTCACTACACCATTCCGAAAGAAAACTTGAGAGAATAATCTCAATTGATATAGAAACAACTTAGGAATGATTTACTGATCATAGTTAATGAAAACGTTGCAAAGAACATGCAAGAATTGGCTAGAAGACTCACTGTAACGCATACATATATATGTAAATGCATGCACATACGGTCTGATTAAACTGGAAATCCAAAACAACAGTCTTGGCATTCTGAGATCACCGTTAATATGATTTAAAGACCATATTTAAGAGATTAACGATCAAGAATCACATGTTATCTCCTTCATGCACTCACTGTTCTACGTATATACATATACATATACACACTGAAACTGATATGAATATGAACGCAATGAAGAACTGAACAACTAAGAATGAACAAACTTGAATCTATAATGGAAGGAATTACAGATAGGATACTTGCCTTACAATAACTCTGATCGTATCAACGATTGCAACAAGAAAACTCCTACGCAACCTCACTGTTAAAGCTTCTTCAAACCCTCTGCCTCTTCTTCTCTCTTTTTCCTTCACACGGCGTGAAGAAAAATGAATGCTAATGGAAAATATATACTCATGAAACCCTAGATTTGACTCCTTATAATCTTGAAACCCTTCTCCTACCACAACTAGGAGACTTAAATCTCAATCCCCCTCGGGGACGAATTTCCATTCTTATAATAGCTTATTATTAATTAATTAAATAACAACTTCCTTAAATGACCCTCAAGTCCATGCATTTAATTTCCCATAATATAAAAAGAATTAAATGCTATTTAAAAGCTATTTTCTCAACTAAAAATATTCTAAATTGCCACATTAAAATTAAATGGCGAATTCTCTTAATTAATTACTACTATAATTAATTAACTAATTCCAATAAATACTAGGCCCTCTAACGGGTCGTTACACGTTCCATCTTGAAACATGGTCTACCTTTCACCTAAAGCCGGGCAGGTGGACAATTTGGGTAATTGTTCACGAGTAACACCCGTAAGTGGGAGCGGGGCGTTACAAATTGTCTAAGAAAAATGATATGGTCTCGATGAGCGTTCTGATATAGGATTTATGTAATTAAAAGAAATCGAAATTGAGATGGTTTTCGGTATAGCTAAAATACAATTGTGATTGAGGCTGGGACTTCCGAGAAGTCAACGGAACCCTAAGGGGGCTTCGATTTTTTGTAAGGATCAACCCTGAGGTGGTTTCGATATGAATTAAGGGCCCGGTAGGACGCTGGGGTGAAATCAATTTTATTAAGTAATTATTGAAGTTATTAATTTTGGATTTAAGCATCGTTATGCAAATTAATTTGAGCATTAGGGGAGGTATTTGCAATTAGAGAAACTCACAAGTGTAATATAGAATAATTATGGGGATTAAATATGTATTTTTTATAATTGTATTAGTATAAAATATAGATATATATGTATTATATATGTGCATGCACGTGGAGGGCTTCGAGGTTATTGTCTCTACACATGGTGGAGGCATGTTACAGCATGTTGGAAGGCATAGGGAGCAAGCTTTGTAGTGATTGGAATGTTGGGAAGAGAGTCGTCAAGAGATGGAGTGGTGCGTAAGTCGCATTCGCCGATATATATATATATATATAGAAGACAAAGAGATATTAAAGCAGAGGAAGGAAGAAGGCAGAGGCAGCCTCGACACCAAGCTTGGCCGTGCAAATGCTAGAGAGATCAGAGATTGAGAGATAGAGGGGCCGAGAATGAGAGATCGAAAGAGGGATAGGAGGCCGATCACAGGAGGCAGCCATGGCCGCAAGCTTCCAGCAAGCCGCGACTATAGTAGCTCGGGTAGGTGTGCTTTCAGCAAGCCAACGCGAAGCATAAGTGGCTAAGGAAGCTCGATGGAAGTCCGGGACATGACCAGTGGCGTCGGAGGTGACCGGCAATAGACATAGGCAGGTGTGCGTGAGCTTCTATGCACGACCACGACGAATGAGGAAGAAGAAGCAGCCTCGGGCAGCAGCGCCAACGCTGTGTGCGGGAGGTCGGGGTAGCGTGGCAGTGGCAAGGGACGTGGAGCAGCTGTCGACGGCTGGCGAGGTTGGCCAGGCGGTGGTTGACTACAAGGTATGAATGGCCGAGGCACTAGTGCGCTATGCACAGGTCTCGGGTGAAGAAGAAGGTGCAGAGGAATGAGGAGGAAGATGAATAGAAAAGAAAAGAAAAAAAAAACAGAAAAGAAAAGGAAGAAAATTCTAGAACAATTAGAGGAAATGTGGGAAAAATCTCAGAAAGTAGGAAATAGTGATTTATTAATATTTTGGAGATCTTGGCAACAAAAATTGTTCGGGCATGTGTATCAAGGCAGTGCACAAAAATTGAGATGCTGCAAAAAAATCAAGGTAGTGGGCGAGAATTGAGGTAGTACGCGAGAATCAAGCATTCGCGCGATAATCAAGGTCGGTCATGCATTTCGAGGTCAGGACGCGCATACCGAGAAGTTTGAGAGGCTAAGTTAAGATAAGTAAAATTCCCTAAAATGTTCCAGTAAATTAGGAAATTTATTTTAGGAATTGCTATTTAGAAATATTTGAGGAATAATTAGTTAGGATTATTGAGGAATTATTTAGTAAGAAAAATGTTTAAAGAATTATTGAGGAAAATAGGAAGAAATGGAGGAAAAGAATGAGGAAATTAGGAAAAATAGATTATTGATATTATCAAATGAATATGATGGCCAAGATATGTTGAGAATTAGAAGTGAGTACGTTAGAAGTCTGGTACGAGAATCGAGATGTTATGAGATGCGAATAAGGTAAGTGGTATTTCTCAACTGGATTTAATTTTATGAAAAGGCTTGGTTTGTAAATGATTTTCCCAAAATCTAATTTTATGTAAATGGTTTTATCATGTTGTCATGTCTTGATGTGAATATGTCATGTAGATTGCATTTACATATATTGATGATGAAATGTGCATATGTTCACGATGATATTATTGATCATGCATTAACATAAGGGTTTGAGAGTACGGGCCGGGACCGCTGCTCTTCCAAGGGTTCACCCATACACCTCGGCCTGAGAAGAAGGCTGTAAAAATGGAGAGTAGCATTAAGGTACAGTCGACTCAAACCGAAATGAAATAGAAAGGGACATTTTGCATACATGCAAGAAAATGATTTTATACCCTTACTTAGATGATTCATCATCTAACTTAGGTTTTGCCCCTAGAATATTCAAACGTTCCAGATGGAGATTGTAGCAGATACGAGGATGAATGAGGCATGAAATGACACTTAGCAAAGTGCATGATGAATTGAATGATGAATGAAATGTATGTAATGTAGCCCATGTAATTAAGTTCTGCTACTTTGAAATCTGAGTTTTGAGGAATGATTAATGATGATGTATAACCTTAGTTAGGGTTAATGTTAGTGAGGACGTATGTTATGTATCAATGTTTGTTGAGAACTTATGTTATGTTTTAAGTCATGATGAAGAAGTTATGTTCTATTGATGAATAGCCTTGTATTGAGAATTAAGTTCGAGAAACGGTGATGCAAAGAATTGATTTATGATTAAAGTAAGATGTTACATTCGATTCTAGCTTCTGCATTTGATGTATGATGATTCTCTCTTTAGAGGTAAATGATTGGAAATTCTGGGATGGATGCGAGGAATGATGTAGTTTAGTATTAGTTTGAAAGAAAAAAATTTATTGTCCCAGAATTGTCCCAAGTTATGATGCGCCAGGGAAAGCAGGGCATTATAGCAGAAGAAGTGGCGAGACGTACGATGGAAAAAGGTGTCGGGGTACCGTCTGGGGTGCTTGTGAGTAGGGAAAAAGTTACCACTGCAAAGCCTAGGATCCCCATTCGTGCTTGACCGATTACCGCAGTTGCTGCCAGCACTCCTTCCCTGCTGAAGGCCAAGGAGGTGCCCTTTCATCGGAAGAGATGCCGGATAACTATAGAACTAGGGTCTTCTGGTCAAGCTTCAAGCGCGTCAAACTCTCTAAATAAAGCTACGAAGGTGTCCGACTCCTCTAGTCCAAGGCCGACTATCGACATTGCGGGCCTCTCGGGTTCAAATCCATTAACTGATGTCATAAGCTCGTCGGGTTCAGATCAGGTTGATAGCTAGTCAGCGGCTCCCAATTGGTGTGTGCCCCACGACCAGGCTTGGGGAGTTGCGATGATGCCGAGCAAGATCCTCAGAGTCTCTAGAGCCATGCCTTTCGACTGGGGAAATTTGTCCAGGACCAGCTCCTCATGGATGCCGATCGGAAGAGGCTCGCCTCTCTTAGGAAAGAGAGGTTGTATCGATGGGTGGAGACGTTACAACTACAAGTTGCTAGTGCCACTCACTTGTTATTCATGGAGTCAAAAATAAGAAAGGCTAAGGCCAAGGCTGACACTGACAGCCTTTATGGGCAGGCTGCTTCGGCTGATGAGGAAGTAGAGAGGGTAATGTCTGGATGTCTAAGAGTGTCCGATCAGAGAGACAAGGTTCAACAGAAGTTGGTCGAGTGGGACGAGAGGATCAAGGAGTTAGAGGTAGAATTAAACGCTTCCTGCCAAGAAGTTGCCTGCTTGGAGGCTCAAGCAAGGAAGGAGGCTCTTCTGTAATATCTAGGAGGCTTCGACGAGGCATTGGCCCAAGCCTCATTACTCTGCCCGGGGGTGGATTTTACTAAGTGTGACCCCTCTAAGGAGGCAGTGGGTGGTCGACTTGTGGACTTGGACTTGTCGGATCCATCCCTCAACGGCGAAGGTTTGGAAGGGGCTTACGGTGTAACACCCCAAATTTCTTAAGTGTGTTATAACTTAGGATTTCGGAAATATAAAATTTTCCATATCTCAATAACTGTCATACATCACACAATATCCCAAAAACCCTAATTTACACCTTCTCAACTTAACAAACCCAATAATCGAATAGCTAAGACAGGTGTTAAAATCTCGAATGCGAAAGCTAGATCGAACCTGATATGGTTCATAACCATAAAACTTTATTTATCATAAAATTGTTCAAGACGTCTACAAAATATATTACATGGACATCATCAAGTGGTAACTGAACATCTTAACATATCAAAAATTACATAGGTTCGCACATAAACAAAATATGCTAATCAGGCTACAGATAGCAAATTATACTTATTCTTCAGCTACTTCCTTTCCCTTAGAGCCGCTTGTTGAATCTGGAATGTTTGAATATTCCAGAGACATAGTCCAATTAGAAGATGAATCTTCTAGTGAGAAACTCCAAAAAAAATAGTTTATATCGATGCATGATCAGGTATAAAATGTATGAGAAGACAACGAGAACTACTCCGAAGTGCCTCGTGAGCACGTCAGCCTCCTCCAACAAGAGCTTTCTCAATGGCACACGCATAGCGCCTCTCGGGAGGTCCTTAACCATGTCACTTCGGCCCAACTTCATAGAACTCATGCAAGCACCGCATCCGTTGTTCCTTAGGCTCACGGTCTTCCCCACGAGAGCTTTCTCGATGGCGCACGCATAGCGCCTCTCGAGGGATATCCGACTTTTGCCCTTGGCCAACAAAAAATAGGTACAACAATATGGCCACACGGATTTTATAAATACAATAGTTAAAAAGCCAACAACATATATTTTCAGGAAAATTCAGTTCATAGATGCAACATGATTTCACGTAAGCGAATAATAAGAGTTTACGTATAAGAACTTCACAAAACACGTCTCATGTAATAGAAATCTCTCATAAGAGAATAAAAAAATAGGATTTGGAGTATAGGAGTCTCACCTTGTTAGTTTATCTCTTCAACGGTATAATTTCACAGCAAACGGCCTAGGTTTCTGCAGAAAATATGCGTTTCGGTAAACCTAACCTTAAATATTTTTACATAGAGTTGAGGGGTATTAAAGTAGGGGCATAACTAGAAAATTTCATGGAAAAATGAATTCTCACGTGCCCCAAGAAGGCTGGCCACGTGCCCTCACACGCAGTTATTATCTAGCACGTGTATCTCACGCGCTACACAGTAGTCTCAGACTGCTTCACCTCGGGTTGGTATTTCGGCCATAACTTCCTCATTTTAACTCCGATTCGACTGACGTTTGAACCTACGCGACCCTCTCTTCCTCCTCTACAAGATTATAAAAAACAAATCAGGCTTACCTCACTTTTTTCTGACTGATTTTGGAAAATTCCAACAAAGGATTGTAACTCTGACGAGGCTCGTTCTTCGCTGCTTTCTTCCCGCCTCCTTGCTGAACTTCCTTCTCTCTCTCTAGAGCAAGCTCCTCCTCTTAGAGTGCATCAACTCTCAAAGTTGTTTGGAATGATTTGAGAACAACCCATGGTGCCTTTTTATAGATTTCTCCAACCAATCACATTATGCCACTTGTCACAATCTTAGCCATGGACTCCAAAGACTCAAAGCCATAATTGAGTGACTTTTGAAATCCATAACTAGAATGAATTAAACTTTTGAAATCTAAACTAAAACCCCAAACTTCTCCCAAATAACATTTTGGCCCTTATTTCAAGTCCCCAGCTTTAATATTTTACCACATAGGCTCTTAATTTTATCCTTATTTCGTTTGGATAATTCTCTAATTACAATTGCACCCTCAAGCATCAAATTTATCGAGATACTTAAAATCTCAAAATTAATAACTTAGAATTACTCAATATATACGATTTTTTTGAAGACCCTTACCATCATTCGGCTATTTTAGGTTACAACTTAGCTTAACCGAAAAACCATCTCTGATTTAATTTCTTTCTACGCAATAAGTCTCACCTCGAGATGCTCGTTAAAATTATACCTTTGTCCTTAGGTATCTAAGCTCTAGGGCACTCCCTGCGACTGATTCGGTCACTTGTTGCCATTTCAAACATATTTTTTGGTATTTTAAACTCACTTAAAATACGCGACAATTTCACGAAAATATAGGATGTTATATAAGGGGCGGTCGAGGCTGATCAGGCAAAAGGAAATATCGAATAGCAAAGCAAGGTTCCAGATTCACCTCGATCGGATCAACCTACCATTGGTCCTTAGGGCGGGTCTTACTTCTTTTTGTTTTTACAGCATGTAACTGGTCAACATTGTAACCCTGGCTTTATTTAAATGAAAGAGATATTTTCGAATGTGGTGCGATTTTCCTTTCATTCCTTTGCCTGGCTTTCCTTTATCGTCAACATAGGTTAGATATTTGGGTGCCGAAGTTGGGCAGCATAAACAGTTCAATGGGGTATGTGCATGGGATGACTATGTTCTATCCTCGGCTTTCCTTAGGATGCTTGAGTGTAATGGTTTGAGTGCCATGTTTGGGGAATGTGGACAACACAGGATCGGGAGCGTGTGGTTTGTAAGGGCGAAATGATTGTTTGATGGTGTAGAACAAGCCACTTCCCAAGGGGCTTCCCTAGGAGGTGCGCCAGTTTCTGAAGGTAGGGTATTGACTGCTTGGGCACGTGGTTCTATTTTGATGGTGGCTCTCCTACTGGTGAATGTTGGGCATTAATGAGCAGCGTTATCATAGGTGAGGTGGATGGCGCTCGGTATCCCTTATTACGCCTATAAAAAGGGGTCGTTCTCGCTACTTCTTACACATCCTCTACTCAATGCTTGAGCGTCCCCCCTTTAGCTAGATATCTTGGGGTCAAATGGTTGGTGATGTTAAGTCGAGTCAAGACTCTGTCGGCACACGATACTATTTCTGACGACGGCGTGGTTGATTTAGGTGATGCGCCGACAGCTGGAGTTAGTCGTGACTTGTGGTTCTAGGTGTTCGTAGTATGCGGGTTGGTAGTTCTCGGTGGTTGTGGTATGAGGGCCAACTTATTCCTTAGCCTTGAGGAGTTCTCCCCCTACTGCCTCTACTTTTCTTCCTTCCCTGGAATTTCAGGTTCTCTGGGGCCAATGATCGCCACGCTGGTGTTGTCGCATTTCTTGGACCTCACTTTAAGGTCCTTGCTCATGCCTTCACTTGCATGGATTTGCATCACTAAGATGTGTCTCGCGGAAGGGAGCCTCCAGTTGATATCTGCACCGAGTTATCAATTCTAGTGCCAGTCATGATGTTAGCATCAGTTTTCTGGTAGTTCTTGTCGAGGAGCTACTAAGGGCTCTGTGGGGGATGGGTATTTGGAGGCTGGGTTTGCCTTGTTGTGCTAAGGTCTCATTAGCTACGTAGATCTTGTTGTGCTAGAATTTGACTAGGGTAGAATATTGAGCTAGCTCGGTTGTATTTTTATTGCAAGTGAACCACTGAAAGCGTTATAAAAAGTCTTGTATTGTGGACATACTTTGTAATGGAATGGAGTAATGAAATGAGAGTTTCCTAAATGTGAGTACCTTGTACTTTTCCTTCACTTTTGTTTGTTGCAACACTGGATCACCTTATTATTGTGAGTGTCGAATGATTTAGGATTGTCGCATCCGCCTATTTCGCAGTGGGCATTGGCGAGGCTGACAAAGCTGTTGATTTCCTTTTACTTGAATAAGGTTTGTGCTGTTTTAAGTAACAAAAATGGAAATACTGAGGTGACTCGCGAAGAAAACCGAGATGATCCAAGATCCGCCAAGGCTTGTTTGTTACAAAGCTTTGTTGTAGATAGGCCGAGGTAACTCGAGGACAAAGGCAGCAGACTGAGGTAACTCGAGGTCCGTCGGGGCTTGTTTGTTACAAAGCTTTGTTGTAGATAGGCCTAGGTAACTCGAGGCCAAAGGCAGTATATAACACCCCAAATTTCTTGAGTGTGTTATAACTTAGGATTTCAGCAATATAATTATTTTTCATACCACAATCACTGTCATACATCACACAAATTCCCAGAAATCCTAATTTTCACCTCCTCAGCTTAACAAACCCAAAATTAAATAGCTAAGACAGGTGTTAAAATTTTTAAATGTGGAAGCTAGATTGAACCTAATATGGTTCACAACCATAATGCTTTATTTATCATAAAATTATTCAAGATGTCTACAAAATGTATTAATATACATCATCTGTAGCAAGTGATAACTGAACATCTTAAACATATCCAAAATTATATAGGTTCGCATATAAACAAAAATATGTTAAACATGCTACAAGCAGTAAATTAAATTTATTCTTCAACTACCTCATTTCCCTTAGAGCCGCTCGTCAAACCTGGAACGTTTGAATATTCCAGGGACATAGTCCAATTAAAAGATGAATCTTCTAGTGAGAAACTCAAAAAAAAAAAAAAACAGTTTATATCAATGCATGATCAGGTGTAAAATGTATGAGAAGACAACGAGAACTACTCTAAAGTGCCTCGTGAACACATTAGCTTCCTCCAACGAGAGCTTTCTCAATGGCGCACGCATAGCGCCTCTCGGGAGGTCCCTAACCATGTCACTTCGGCCCGACCTCATAGAACTCATGCAAGCACCACATCCGTTGTTCCTTAGACTCACGGTCTTCCCCACGAGAGCTTTCTCGATGGCGCACGCATAACGCCTCTCGGGGGATATCTGACTTTTTTCCTCGGCCAACAACAAATAGGTACAACATTATGGCCATACGAATTTTATAAATGCAGCAGTTAAAAAGTCAATAGCATATATTTTTTAGAAAGATACATTTCATATATACAACATGATTTCACATAAGAGAATAACAAGAGTTTACGTATAAGAACTTTACGAAACACATCTCATGCAATAGAAGTCTCTCATAAGAGAATAAAAAATAGGATTTAGAGTATAGGAATCTCACCTTGTTGGTTTATCTCTTCAACGGTATAATTTCACAGCAAATGGCCTAGATTTCTACAGAAAACACATATTTTGGTAAACCTAACCTAAAATATTTTTATATAGAGTTGAGGGCATTAAATTAGGGGCATAACTGGAAAATTTAAAGGAAAATAAGCCTCTCACGTGCCCTCATGCACCCTCGGAAGGTGGCTCACGCACAGCCACTTTCGGCGCGTGTATCTCACGCGCTGTTACTAGATTTCGGACAACATTGCATTGTTTTCGTATTTCAGCCATATCTCCCTCGTTTTAACTCCGATTCAACCCCCGTTTGAACCTACGCGACCTTCTCTTCCCCCTCTACAGGATTATAAAAAAAAAAGACTTACCTCACTCTTTTTCTAACTTATTTTGGAAAATTGCGACGAAAACCCGTAACTTCGACGAGGATTGTTCTCTGCCACTTCTCCGCCTCTTTCTTCCCGCCTTCTTACGTAACTTCCTTCTCTCTCTCTAGAGCAAGCTCCTCCTCTTAGAGTGCTTCACTCCTCAAAGCTCTCTTGAATGGTTTGAGAATAACCCATGGTGCCTATTTATAGATTACTTGAACCAATGATATTATGCCACTTGTCACAATCTTAGCCATGGACTCCAAAGACTCAAAGATATATTTGAATGGCTTTTCAAATCCAAAACTATAATGAATTCAATTTTTGAAATTCAAGCTAATTCCCCAACGTCTTTCAAATGACACTTTGGCCCATATTTCAAGTTTTCAACTTTAATATTTTACCACCTTATCTCCTAATTTCATCCTTCTTTCAAATATCAAATTTATCGAAATACTTAAAATCTCAAAATTAATAACTCAAAATTACTTGATATGTACAATTTTCGGGAAGCTCTTACTATCATTCGGTCTTTTCAGGCTACAACTTAGCTTAACCAAAAAACTGTCTCTGATTTGATTTCTTTCAAAGTCATAAATCTCGCCTCGAGACGCTCATCAAGAATATACCTTTGTCCTTAGGTATCTAAGCTCCAGGGCATTCCCTGCGACCGATTTGGTCACTTGTTTCCATTTCATGCATATTTTTTGATATTTTAAACTCACTAAAAATACGTGACATCTTCACAAAAATATGGGGTATTATATTCTCCCTCCTTAAAAGAATTTCGTCCTCGAAATTTCAAACATACTTGAAATTATTGAAGGTTAAATAATATTGCATTACAATTTCTAGAAGAAAATATAAAAATTTTCCTACTCTATTTCCATTTCCTCGAACAGATGAGGATATTTCTTCCTAATCGTTTCCTCAAGTTCCCACGTTGCCTCGTCATCCGAGTGGTTTTCCCATTGAACCTTCACTAATGGGATCTCTTTATTTCGCAACACTTGAGCCCGACGATCTAAAATTGCTCCAGGTGACTCCGGGTAGGTTAAGTCATTCCTTAGCTCAATTATCTTCACTCGAACTCCGAGGGTTGAATCTGGCACATGCCTTCGAAGTTAGGAGACGTGGAACACATTATGAATCTCGGACAAGCTAGGTAGAAGCTCCAATCGATAGGCCAAAGGTTCGACTCTTTCCACAATTAGATATAGCCCTATATACCTTGGCTTCAGCTTTCCTTTACCGCTTCCACGCATCACCAAATGCTGGGGTGACACCTTAAGATACACTAGATCCCCTGCCTCAAACTCTAGATCCCTTTTTCTTTGATCAGCATAAGATTTTTATCGGCTTTGCGCAACTCGAATCCTCTCTTGGATTATTCGAATCTTATTGGTAGTCTGTTGCACAAGCTCAAGCCCCAACATCTGTCATTCCCTTACTTCAGTCCAACAAATAGGCGACCGACACTTTCTTCCATACAAAGCCTCATAAGGAGCCATCCCGATGCTACCATGGTAACTATTATTATACGCGAATTCTACAAATGGCAGATGCTCCTCCCAATTTCCTCCAAAATCAAGGGCACAGGATCTCAACATATCTTCAAGCGTTTGAATTGTCCTCTCCGATTGCCCATCAGTCTGGGGGTGATGAGCCATACTTAATTTCAGCTAGGTCCCCCTGCATTCCTGCAAACTCCCCCAAAACCTCGAGATGAACCTTGAGTCCTGATCTAAAACTAGACTTACCGGCGCACCATGGAGTTGTACGATTTCCTTCATGTACTGCTCGGCAAATTTTCGTACTGGTTGATCCATCCTTGTAGGCAAGAAATGCGCTGACTTTGTCAACCTGTCTACCACCACCCAAATGGCATCATAGCCCCTTCAACTCTTCGAAAATCCTGTCACAAAATCCATCGTGATATGTTCCCATTTCCACTCAGGAACTTCCAAAGGTCTCATCAACCCTACAGGTTTCTGGTGCTCAATCTTTACCCTTTGGCATATATCACATTGTGCCACCCTCCTAGCCACACTGGCCTTCATCTCAGGCCACCAATAAATTTCTCGAAGATCTTGATACATCTTTGTAGCTCCTGGGTGTACATTATACTTAGCTCTGTGGGCTTCATCTAAAATTTTCTGCCTCAACTCCCAAAGGTTTGGCACGTACACTCTACCCCAAAACCTGAGAATGCCATTTCTCATCTCAAAATCTGAATTCTTGGGTTGGCCCTGCTCATCTACCCATAGACGTATACGCTGGTCACTACCACTAGCCTCCCGTATCTCGGTCTCCAGATCCAGCCGAACTGCCAGGCCAGCTACTAGGATAGAAGATCCCTTCGGCACTACACTGACCATCATCAAGCGAAAAGCCTCAATCAGTAGCCACTCCTAGGCCATCAACTCGGCCATAACAATAGGCATAGTCCTACTCAAAGCGTCAGCCACCACATTAGCAAGCCCTGGGTGATACAAGATGGTGCAGTCATAGTCCTTCAGGAACTCCATCCATCGTTGCTGCCTCATCTTTAACTCTTTCTACGAGAACACATACCTTAGAATTTTGTGGTCTGTGAATACATCAAACGTCTCTCCATATAGGTAGTGCCTCCATAGCTTCAGAGCATATACCACTGCTGCCAACTCCAAGTCATGCGTTGGGTAGCTCACTTCGTGCTTCTTCAACTGGCGTGATCCATACACTATCACCCAACCATGTTGCATCAATACACAACCCAAACCAACCTTCGAGGCATCGGTGTATACAACATATCCACCGGGCCCACTAGGCATTGCCAAAATAGGTGCCGAGGTCAGTTTATCCTTGAGTTCTTGAAAGCTTTCCTCACACTTTGCAGTCTATTCGAACTTTACCTCCTTCCGTATGAGCTTCGTCATAGGTACAGCTATCTTCGAAAACCCTTCCACGAATCTTTGATAGTAGCTTGCCAATCCCAAAAAGCTTCACACTTTAGTCACACACGTCGGCTGCTTCCATCTTTGAATAGCCTCAATCTTGGCTGGATCCACTGAGATTCCTTCGGCTGAGATTACATGACCAAGAAATGTAACTTGCAATAGCCAAAACTTGCACTTCGAGAACTTGGCATACAATTGGTGTTTCCTGAGGGTTCCTAGCACTATCCTCAAGTGCTCCTCGTGCTCACTCTCATTTGAAGAATACACCAATATATCATCTATGAAAACAATCACAAACTAATCTAGGTAGGGCTTGAACACTCTATTCATAAGATCCATAAACGCTGCTGGAGCGTTAGTTAATTCGAATGGCATTACGAAATACTCAAAATGGCCATACCTCAATCGAAATGCCGTCTTCAGAACATCATCTGGCTTAATTCTCAGCTGATAATATCTGGATCTCAAATCAATCTTCGAGAACACCTTCTCTCCCTGTAGTTGATCAAACAACTTGTCTATCCTTGGGAGCTGATACTTGTTCTTTACAGTGGCTTTATTTAGCTGATGGTAGTCAATGCACATCCTTAGACTCCCGTCTTTCTTATTTACAAATAGCACTGGTGCACCCCATAGCGACATGCTTGGCCTAATGAACCCCTTATCAATCAACTCCTATAATTGACTCTTCAATTCTTTCATATCCGCCGGAGCCATCCGGTATGGCAGAATTGATATCGGTTGGGTTCCTAGCACTAACTCAATTGAGAAATCGATTTCCCGAGGTGGAGGTAGTCCAGGTAATTCTTCTGGAAACACATCATCATATTCTCATACTACTCGCACCTCATTGAGTTTCAGTACCTCTCTTTCTTCTAACTGAGCATAAGCTATGAATCCATGAGCTCCTCGGCTCAACAACTTTGCAGCCTTCATTGCTGAAATCATCTTTACGACCTTGGGGTCACCTTGTCCCCAAAATTTGACCCACCTTCCCTCGGGTTTTCTTATGGTCATTATCTTCCTACAACAGTCTATATTGGCATCTTACTTGGACAAGAAGTACATCCCTAAGATTACGTCGAAGTCATATACTTCTAACAGAATCAGATCAGCTTGGAACCGAACATTACTCAGGCTAATTTTGCATCCCCTCACCATTTTTGAGGACTTCATACTTTTACCCATAGGTGTCGAAATCACCATAAGACACCCCATAGACTCAGTTTCTACTCTCAAACTCCCAGCCAAAGCATGCGATATAAAAGAATGAGTAGACCCTGGTTCTATCAATGCATGCACAGGAGTATCCAAAATGAAGAGAGTACCTTGGATAACTACAGGGTTTGCTTCTATGTCTTCTTTGGTCAAATTATAGACTCGCCCCTGTCTGGTCTCTTTTCCCTCTTCAATCTTTAGCGGCTGCTCTTTCATCCTTGGGCAATTCCTCAAGATGCGCCCGTGCTGGTTGCAATTATAGCAGATCACGCTCACTGGTGTTGCTGCTATAGCTTTACCTTTTTGGACCATTCCTTTCGAGCACTTTCTAGAAGTATGCTCGGGCTGTCCACAAGTGTAACAGATAATGCTTTAGCCATCGCACCTCTTGCTCGGGTGCTTCTTCTTGCATTTAAAGCATGCCTTGCCCTTTTTCACGATCTTCCCATCCCAAGGTCCCATAGTCAAGTGGGATTTCTCTTGTTGTCCTCCAGTTTGAACCGTCATGGCCTTTAGTTCTACCACTCGTGTCATATTCTTCTCTGCGATCATGGCTTTGAAAACTATATCTGCATAAGACTCCACATGGACCAGGATGATCAGCTGTTGAAATTTGATTTCGCAAGCCTTGCAAGAATTTTCATCCCTTCTCCACATCGTCTATCTTGTACAGCAGCATATACTTGATTAATCGCAAAAATTCAACCTTGTATTGGGCCACCGACATATTTGGCCCTTGGCGTAAGCTCATAAACTCTCGAGCTCTAGAGACCTGGGGTGCCTCCCCCACTTCTACGTCTGTTGCCGACCCTTGAGACCCTATCCGGTTAGGTATCGCTTGCTGCATAGACCTCCACCATTGGGCAGCTTCCTCTTCCAACATATAGGTCGCACACTCAACCTTGTCCTCATTCAAGATTCTCAATCTTTGTAGGATCTTCTCGGTCTGGTCCAACCAGTATTCATTGATTGCAGGGTCATCTACCGGTTTTCCTCGAAACACTGACGGGTTTTGTCGTAGATACCTCTCTAAGGAATCTACTTTTCTTTGCTCAGGCTGTAACTCCAAAATTCGCCCAGCCATGCCTTCTAGGATTCTCTCGATCCTATCAATCCGGCCTTCACCGAGGTCCGCTCGTGCATCTCTTTGACCTTCCACACCACCTCCTGGGTACGGGTTGGTGTTGCTTTCTTTGCCATTGCCTCTCTCGCGCCTGTTCCTTCTTGTATTCACCATCTGGCAAGAAGACAGGGTGATCTATTAAATCATCACGGCATGGCACAACTCAATTTGAATAAGCAACAAGAGTATGCCACTAAATATTTAAAAATCCTAACCTTATTCCCAAAACTTACGATGGCTTTACTCATCTAGCCACATGCGAACTTTTCCCTAGGTTCGCTCTAATACCAACTGTAACACCCCAAATTTCTTGAGCATGTTATAACTTAGGATTTCAGGATTATAATTATTTTTCATACCACAATCACTGTCATACATCATACAAATTTCCAGAAACCCTAATTTTCACTTCCTCAGCTTAACAAACCCAAAATTAAATAGCTAAGATAGGTGTTAAAATTTTCAAATGCAGAAGCTAGATCGAACCTAATATGGTTCACAACCATAATACTTTATTTATCATAAAATTGTTTAAGACATCTACAAAATGTATTAATATACATGATCTCTAGCAAGTGATAACTGAACATCTTAAACATATCCAAAATTACATAGGTTCCCATATAAACAAAAATATGCTAAACATGCTACAGGCAGTAATTAAATTTATTCTTCAGCTACCTCCTTTCCCTTAGAGCTGCTCGTCGAACCTGGGACGTTTGAATATTCCAGGGACATAGTCTAATTAGAAGATGAATCTTCTAGTGAGAAACTAAAAAAAAACAGTTTATATCGATGCATGATCAGGTGTAAAATGTATGAGAAGACAACGAGAACTACTCCGAAGTACCTCGTGAATACGTTAGCCTCCTCCAACGAGAGCTTTCTCAATGGCGCATGCATAGCACCTCTCGGGAGTTCTCTAACCATGTCACTTCGGCCCGACCTCATAGAACTCGTGCAAGCACCACATCCGTTGTTCCTTAAACTCACGGTCTTCCCCACGAGAGCTTTCTCGATGGCGCACGCATAGCGCCTCTCGGGGGATATCTGACTTTTGCCCTTGGCCAACAACAAATAGGTACAATAGTATGGCCATACGAATTTTAAAAATGCAACAGTTAAAAACTCAATAGCATATATTTTTCAAAAAGATACATTTCATATATGCAACATGATTTCACGTAAGAGAATAACAAGAGTTTACATATAAGAACTTTATGAAACACGTCTCATGCAATAGAAATCTCTCATAAAAGAATAAAAAATAGGATTTGGAGTATAAGAGTCTCACCTTGTTGGTTTATCTCTTCGACGGTATAATTTCACAGCAAATGGCCTAGATTTCTACAGAAAACACATGTTTTGGTAAACTTAACCTCAAATATTTTTACATAGAGTTGATGGGCATTAAATTAGGGGCATAACTGGAAAATTTGAAGGAAAATAAGCCTCTCACGCGTCCTCACGCGCCCCAGGAAGGTGGCTCACGTGCCTTCACGCACAGCCACTTCCGGCGCGTGTATCTCACGCACTGCTACCAGATTTCGGACAACATTGTGTCATTTTCGTATTTTGGTTATATCTCCCTCGTTTTAACTCCGATTCAACCCCTGTTTGAACCTACGCGACCCTCTCTTCCCCCTATATAGGATTATAAAAAAACCTAAGACTTAACTCACTCTTTTTCTGACTGATTTTGGCAAACTCTAATGAAAACCCGTAACTCCGATGAGGATCGTTCTCCGCCGCTTCTTCGTCTCTTTCTTCCCGCCTTCTTACCGAACTTCCTTCTCTCTCTAGAGCAAGTTTCTCCTCTTAGAGTGCTTCACTCCTCAAAGCTCTCTTGAATAGCGTGGCCACGAGGAGGTTGGTTTGAAAGGCTCTCGTGAACTTATGAGGTAGGTAAGTTTTACCGAGCCCCACGGTGGGCGCCAGATGTTCCTTCCTGACCAAAAGAGGGTGATCGAAGGCGGGGCGCAAGCTCTGGCGATGAGTCCGTTCGGGGGGCAGTTGGCACCTGCAAGCACTCCGACGCTCGAGTCAGTAAGAGAGTAAGGAAAGACAGTGTATCAGTAGGTTAGAGATCAGAACATACTTTGGCTCTAAAGAGAGCTGGCTAATATAGGAGGAGGAGAAGATGTCCTCCTTCATGCATACGTCGTGCATTTGCAGGTGATGGGACTGACTATCCGGCGCCGGTAGAGGTTCTCGAGTGGTAGCATGGTGGCGACGGGACCTTCATTAATGTGGATGGGATCCGCCATTAATGAAGGCAAGATCTAAGGTAGCCGCGCGGATATCTAGTGGGAGTCGCAATGATGTCGTGGCAAGCTGGTGCTGGGCCAATGTTGGGTCTAGAGGAAGGACCAAGATTAGCCTAAGGAGAGGGCTGAGATTAGGCCCAGATGGTTCACATTTAATATTTTTTTTATTTTTTATTTTATACACATGAAAGATATTAATTGATATATTTAGAATTTAAATAAATATATTTATTTTATATATTTAAATATTTATAAATTAACATTTTCAATTCATCTTAACTTAATATATTTATTTAAATTAAAAATTTTAGTCATTTGATCATTCTAACAAAAGCATTTTTGTCACTTTTTTTTATTTTGTGACAAAATAATTTCATTAGTATTAATATTTTCTTACTAAAGAAATTTGTAACTTCTATGAATTATTTGACACAAATATTTTTGTCACTATGAAACATTGAGAATATGACAAAAATATTTGTCACCCTTTTATAATTTTGACAAAAACTTTTTTGTCACTTTTGTTTGTTTTATGAAAAAATAATTTCATCAATATTCATATTTTTTACTAAATGTATTATCTATCGACTATAAAATTATTTCTTCATTAATAAGTTACTATTTCTAGTAGTGGTTTGTATCCTTAAAATAGTGACGAAAAATTTGGTTGTTAATTATTAACACCATTAGTGACAGAACTATTTTGTCATCAATAAGTCAATAATTTTGGCGTAACATATACATACTTTGGTTCTTGAATCAGTGACCAAATTATTTGTCACTATTTTTTAGTACCATTATTGATAAAAACATTCGTCACTAATGCACCATAGATGTCGTAGTCAAAGTAACTAATTTGATGTTATCATAATAGTTTAGAGCATTAGTGACCACAATTTACCTTTTGTCACTAAACATCTAAATGATTGTGTGCTTGGTGACAAAAGTAATTTTTCGTCACTAGTGATAAATTATTGGTGACGAAATTTTACTTGTCACTTATAAATTGGTAGCTAATAATCTAATTTCTTGTAGTGATATTTTAATTTAATTTTTTTTCAAATTTAGTTTACATTTATATAATTTAATTTTATATTTTATATTTTATATTTTTTGTATTATTTTTACATTTTATATTATTTACATACGACTCTTATAATTAATTAAAGTGCTACACAAAGATCATATATGTGTCACTTTATAAGTACATGAAATGGTAACTTTAAATGTATAATTTCATTCATATTTTTATTCAATTTCAAAAATTAATTTCAACTCATTTATATTAAAAAAAAATTATATTATATTTTAAGATTTCATGTCACCTCAATCATATGAATTTAAATTAATTCATATATTTATGATTAATCAAGCACAATCCAGACAAATTAATTAAGTACCGAATAGTATACTAAATATATTATTAAATAAATAAATACTTCATAAAGATATAACTAAGTATATTATTAATTAAGGTCGTATTTGATGTACTACATAGAAATGAATGTACATTATATAGAGAAATGTATATTCTGATCATGTTTGATATATTATTTTTTTTATTTAAAAAATTATTATATAATCGTGTGATATACCAAGATTTTACAATTTTATGTGTTTTTCTTGACTCTATCATCAATTTAAGAATATTTTTATAATATTTTCATTCTAAGAATAGTATTTATATATTCTCTAAATATTATTCAATTCAGTTTTAATATACTTTTCACATTAAATAAAATATAATTCATATTCTATTTTTTTTAAATGCGTCCTTTTATCTCTCTGCTCTCCCTTTTTTTCATTTTGTATATATTTAATAAATATTACCAATAGTTATTTATTATACATTTAATATATATTTTAAATTATAAATTTTTAGTTTACATTTATATATATATTTATTTAGACTTTAAAGAAATATATTTCATTTTGGGATATATTTAATCTCTATATTTTTAAATAAAAATTTTAATGTTTATAATATTTTTAATTAATTTAAGATTTTTAATTTTGAGACGAATGCCTTTCTGTCTCTAATTCCAGTCTCAAATTTGAAACGGATTTAGAGACAAAAAAAATTTGGTCTCAAATTTGAAAATGATTTTTTTTGTTTCAAATTTTTCTGTCGCAAAATTCGTGTTAAATCCATCTCAAAAATCCGTCTTTAATATGTTGTTTTCTTATAGTGACACTTACTAGGTTGCTAATTGGACTTTAGCCTTCGAACTAATTTTCTGAACAAAACTTAATCACTTAGCATAATGAAAGAAGAAGTTTGGGGAAGGTTGAGTTGTGGTAGTATCTATTTAGGAATGTGTTGATTCTGTGCATGTTGAAAATTTTTGTGAAGTGTGTTTGGTATATTAATGGAAACTAGACAATGATCAAAGGCTTAGTGATCTAATCCCTATGTTACTATGTTGTGCATAAAATAAAAATCAAGCCTACACATATCTTATACCTTTCTTCATGGCCGAATGACTTGAGTGATTAAGTTTGTTGGGGTATCTTAAAACCTGGTGTCCTATAATCTGAGTTGGGAGTCATTGGCTAAAAGCTTGCTATAAGGGTGTAACGTCCCATATTTTGTAAATCCTAGAATTTAAATTTTTCTTGTGAATTTGTGGATAATTAATAATTGGTGGACTGGAGAAATAATTAATTTTGGAATTTAGATAATTTATTGGGTATTTGAGAAATTAAGGAATATTAAGTTTATTGTGACTTATGAGGAAAAGGAATTGGAGAAACTTTTGGAAAATTTTGGGGCATAAGTGAAATAATGGACACTAGAGCAAAAGTCACCTAAAAATAAAATAGGTGCAAAATAAAGTAAAGAGGTGGCTAGAGCAAGTGGCTGAGTGTGCGGTTGTGCAGGTAAGGGGTGGGGTATCGAGCCTTGGAAGGCACAAAGGAAGTGCTGGGAATTTTTATTCCCAGCAAGCTAGGAGCTAAACAGTGCCGTTCTAAGCCGTTATGCAGCGCCCATACGCACGGGCGTGCGTGGCCTTGCCGTACGCACGCCATGTATGCAGCTACAAGACCTTCCTGGCAGTGCCACGTGGCAGCGTTGGGGTTGCCCTCTACTTTGTCCACCACAATTCGCTTTCTTTCTCTTTTTTTTTTATGCAATTGGCCTAAAAATTGAAGAGAACAAAATGATGTTATAGTAGCAAATGGGCCATCAAATGATGCCTTTAAAATGAATAAATTAAGAAAGGTTTGCTCTGAAGTTGAGTATAAATAGGTGAGCATGGGTGTAAATTGAAGGCATGAAGTGAAGAGAAGCCAAAGAAGTGGTCGTGAGCTTGAGAAGAAATTTGCGGCAGTAAGGGAATTTTGAGTGCATCGACGATACGTTTATCGAGTTATCGGCAGTTAGCGGTTGACAAGGTAAAGGTTTAATAGGCTCTGTGTGTAAATTACTTTTGTCATGGCTTGCATAAGATGTTGAGGGAGTGCCTAAACATGGAGCAGTGGATTTTTGACCATAGGAGTCTCGAGATAAGGTCATAGAGAAAACCAGTAGGGGCCACCTAGAACCTGAGATAGGTGTGGTGGACGGGGTTGCATGCATGTTTCACTTCATATTTATTTATGATATCATGCTTAATAATTTACTGCATTGCATATTACATTTACTAAGTCCCTAGACTCACCTATTCGTTCCTACTAACCACACAGATAGCTCGGGGTTTGGTAAGGGAAAGGCGGTGTATGTTGATGACCAGCTGGATGATGAGAGTGGCAATTGATGATTGGGATGCGAGTCTAGTGACTTGTAATTATTTTGTGGTTGTGTCGAACATTGTTTGTATTTGTCAATTGGACTTGTTTATTTTAATAAGCACTTTGTGTGAATAAGTTATGATATATCATAATTACAGCTTATTAATTTACTTATGAGGCATAGGTTAGATTTGAGACTCGAGGGTCATTTCGTTGCTTATGAGTTTTAGATCTCGAGTTCTTGATGGCCGGAGACGGTGAAGCCTGGACCCCACTCAGTGTGCCCACATTATTTTTATTTTCCTGTTGTTAGGGCATAGTCGGCCTCCAGAGTGGAACTTGTTGATGTAATCTTGGGTTACGGTGACACCCAGAGTGGGGACGGGGCGTCACAAAGGGTCATCTAGAAAGTTTAATGGAGTGAGGTTTTGCACATAAGATATAAAAAAAAAAAAATTGAGCAATAATTGTGTAGATAGTCTTAATTTTGGTGATTGAGAAAACTAGTGGGTTTGACAGTAGATTAGTGGTCAATTTTGTAAAATTTTGTTATAATTATACCCCTGTTTTGATTTTAAAATTAGTTTAATTGAATATTTATGCCTAATTTGTAGTTATATGTAGGTTTAGAGAAAAATAAAATTTAAAGAGAAATTAAGGGAGAATTAGAAATTTTAGAAAAAAAAAAGAATATATTTTCCTTTCATTTTTGACAAAAGAAATTAAATTAAAAAGAATCTATAATATATATAATATATATAATATATTATGATATATATATAAATATAATATATATACATATATTCATGCGTGTCATATCATATAAATATATATAATATATAATATAATAATGTATATACTCAATTGCAAGCAGCGTGAAGCAGGGGGTTGGAGGCCCAAACGCAAAATTTAAGGAAGTCCAAATCTAGGTTGCACGGAAACGGAAACGGGAGACGTTTCCGATAGGAAACGGAAACGCAGAAACGGTATTTTTTTAAAAAGGTAGGAAACAGAAACGCGGGGTAAATTGTAAATTTTAAAAATATAGGGGTTTTTTATAAATATAATTTTTAATATAAAAAAATAAAAAAATTCAAATATAAATAATAAACATAAGTTCCATAATATATTCAAAAAAGAAAGAAAAAAAACAGTTTTTGAAACCATAATCAAACAAGCCCTAAATGTTTTTACAATCACAAGAATTTAATAATGAAATTTTGAGACTACACATCCCTTTTAAAGCACAAGTGCACAATCTAAGCACACCCATGCTAAGAACTGTTAAACTAATATCAAAGAAACCAACCTTATCAAGTCCATATAATTCCTGCAATGTTAAGGCCCCCATTCAATTTCAGAAAACATATTACAGTTTTCAAATCCAATTTTATAACCAAAAATGTCCTAACATTTTATTGCTATTAACATAATTGCTGTAAACACTATGGGACGCGGAGAAGAGGGAAACAATACTATTGCTGTAACATAATCCAATAGTAACATAATCCAATATGTCCTAACAATACTATTGCTATTAACATAATCCAATTTTATAACCAAAAATGATTTCTATTGCTGTAAACACTAATTGCACATAACAATACTTTGGTAAACACTAACAATTAACATAACAATTAAACAATTAACCATGAGAAACCGCGCCCGCAGAATGCAATGGAAACGCGTAAACAATTAACCAATTAAACACTAACAATTAACATAACAATTAAACAATTAAACAATTAACCGCGCCCGCAGAATGCACTGGAAACGCGTTTCCAGAATTTCTTTTTAATTACAGAAACATCCCATAAATTTATAAAAATTGCACAAACGGCCCGAAAACGTTTTGGACCGTTTTTTGTCGTTTCCGAAACGGGAAACGGTTCGGAAACGCCGAAACGGCGCCTCCGAGCCGTTTCCGTGCTTCACAGGTCCAAATGGTCCAAATGCAATTGAAGTTGGAATTGAAGATGGTGACGCTCCGTGCATCAAATTGGAAGTCCAAATTGAATATTAAATTGGAGAAGGCGAATCCATTCAATTAGCGGCAGTGCCGCGGTCCTTCCCTTGCAATTCTTCATCAAATTGAGGGCAAATTGGGAAGTGGCTATTATATATAAGAGATATATATATATATATATATATATATAAATATAAAAAGCAGGGGGCGCAGTGAAAAGGAGGAGGATCCCCACAGTCGCAATTTCCAGAATATGGGGTATAGAGACTCGCGAACGGCGTACAGAGGGCTTCATTGTTCTTCTTCTGTTTCTGTTAATTTCCCCACCGTTTCTCTTTCTGCTTCGTTACTGTTCTATTGTTCTGCTACTGTTATTTTTTTATTGTTATTTTCTACTGTTAATTATATTACCATGTTCTAATTTTTTGTCAATAATTTTACCGTTAATTTAATTTTGCAACTTTATTTTCTGTCCTTTGATTTCAATTCTCACCTATTTCAACACTGCAATTTACATTCTGTATTTCTAATTTCAGTATTTTAAATTCTAGCATTTAATTTTTGTATTTTTATTATTGCCATTTAATTCCCAATACTTAAATACCTGCAATCTTAATTTTGTCAATTAAATTATGTCATTTACATGCTGCAATTTACTTTTTTATATTTTATTTTTCTTGCACTTTAATTTTGTGTATTCAAAAATAAAAATGTGTGGTTAATAAGTCTCGGGACAGTGTCCGATGCCATAATTTTCCGAGTTAGCTGAACATTATTGTAAGTTAAGGTGTTAAAATTGATTTTTGAATTTTTGTCAAACACTTGAGTTTGGATTGAGGTATAAGCCTAATCTAGAACCCTCACGCCATGTATGTGGGTTACCCAACTTAAAAATATCATCATCCCTAAGCCTAAATATACTTTATATACATTTTGGTTTATGGTAATTGGTTAAGTTAGAGTCGACATGTCATATATATCGGTTACTAGAATTAGAAACATCATTATCCTGAAACGTAATTAATAGCAAAGATCTTAAAACTAATTTAACCCAGTGATACCCTTTTTTGTGAGTCTTGGGAAATATTTTGATTCACACTGAAATTGTCTTGATTTGAGACATTTTGTTTTTAATACTGTTGCGGGTATTTCCTGCCCCACTCCTTATGAGCTAGCATTAACCCAATAGACCGGTCCAATCATATAAGCCCTTACAAACCTTGAATTGAGTTTGTCAAAGCGAGCTCACACATTGCCGGAGCCCAATGTTAAACCCCGTTTCGGCTTAAGGTTGCCACGTCATTTAAACAAGGTTTATATATTGAAAAATGGGTTAGATAGCAAAATAAATCGTCGAATCAACTGGAGGGAATGTCCTGGAGTGTGAATGTATATGGAAAATGACATGGTCTCGATGAATGTCTCGAGATAGGATTTATGGAAGTAAAAGAAATTAGAATTAAGATAATTTTCGATACAGTTAAAATGTAGTTGTGATTGAGGCTGAAATACCGAATTGTCATAAAAGATGTTCGAAAATTCAATAGAACCCTAAGGGGGCTTCGATTTTTTTGTAAGGATCAACCCTTTAGTGGTTGCGGGATGAATCAAGGGCCCAATGACGACCCGAGAGTGAAATCAGCTTTGTCGAGTAATTTCAAACTTATGAATTTTGGATTTAAGCATCGTTATGTAAATTAATTGGAGCATTAGGGGTGTATTTGAAATCATAGAAATTCCTAAGTGTAATAAGGTTGAAAAGTGGGGGTTAAATATATATTTTTGCATGATTATAGTAATATAATATATTATATAAATATGTAATGTATATAGAATGTGCATGCGTGAGGGGCAGGGGAGAAGCTCTAGAAGGTTGTCTCTATGCATGGGGAGCAGCTTGCAGATGTTGGATTGAGGCATGGGAGGCATCATTGGAATTGAGGGAGTTGTCGAGAGGGAAGAGTGGCGCCCAAGTATCTTCGCCTATATATATAGAGAGAGGAGAGAGGTGGCCGAATCGGCCATGGCAAGGAGCTCATGTGAGCTGGTCGAGATCGAGAGAGAAGCCGAGAGAGAGAGAGGGAAATCGGATAAGAGAATGAGAGAGGGTTCGTGAGAGCTTGGGCCAAATGCAGCCATGGCAGCGCGCAGGTCGGGCGTTGCAGTTGCTGGTTCATGGTTGTCCGCGAGGAACCCCAAACGAAGCAACGGGGACGCGGGTTAATGGCAGCTGTTGCAGTTGCGAGGGAGGCGCCGAAGGAGGCTAGTAGCGGGCAGCCGCATTGCAGCGCAGGCGAAGCCAAGCTGGTGTGGATGCAGTCGGCCATGGCCAACGTGGAGCGAACTCCGTGGAGCTGGACAGCGCGCACAGGATGCTGGCGCTGGGGCGAATGATGGCGGCCAATGGCAACCGAAGGTGGTGGTGCGTGGTGGAAGAAGGCCGCGAGGCAGCCATGCGCGCAAGCACTGTGCGTGTGTGCTCGGTGAAGAAGAAGAAACAGATGGAGAAGAAAGAAGAAGATGAACGGGAGGAGGAGGGAAAAAAAAAATAGAAAAGAAAAGAAAAAGAAAAGGAAGAAAAAAAAAGAAAAATAGAAAAAAATAGAAATAAATCTCGAAAAATGCCGAAAAAATAGGGAATGAGATGTATTAATATTTCGGAGACTTTGGCGAGAAAAATGGTTCGGGCACGCGTTTCGAGGTAGTGCACGAAAATCGAGGTAGTGTACGAAAATTGAGATGTTGCATAAAAATCGAGATAAATGTGTGGGAACGAGGAAGTGTGCGAGAATTCAGGTGGTGTGCGAGAATCAAGGATTTGTGCGACATTCGAGGTTGGTGACGCATTTCGAGGTTAGGGCACGCATACCGAAGAAGCCTAGAGGCTATGTTAAGGTAAGTAAAAAAACTCCTTAGAAATTTCAGTAAATTAGGAATATTATTTTATGAATCGTGATTGAGAAATATTTGAGAAAATAATTGAGTAATGCTTAGTTTGGATTATTGAGGAATTGTTTAGGAATTAGTTATTTAGGGATTATTTATTTAGAATTTATTTAATAAGGAATTATTTAGTGAGGAAAATGTTTAAGGAATTATTGAGGAAAATAGGAAGAAATAAAGGAAAGTCATGAGGAAGTTATGAGGAATAGATTATTAATGTTATTAAATGAATACGATGGCCAGGGTATGTTGATGTTTCGAAGCTAGTATGTTAGAAGCCTGGCACGAGAATCGAGATGTTATGAGATGTGAATGAGGTAAGTAATACTACCCAAATGAATTTGGATTTATGGAAAATGCTTTGTTTGTAAGTGGTATTTCTCAACTGAATTTAGTTTTATGAAAATGCTTGATTTGTAAGTTATTTTTTTCAAAATCCAATTTTATGTAAACAGTTTTATCATGTTGTCATGTCTTGATATGAATATGTCATGTAGATTACATTTACATGTATTGATGATGAAATGTGCATGTGTTCACGATGAAATTATTGATCATGCATCTGCATAAGGGTTTGAGAGTACGGGTCAGGGCTGCTTCTTTTCCAAGGGTGCACCCATACACCTCGGCCTGGGAATGAGGCTGTAAAAATGGAAAGTAGTATAAGGAACGGTCGGTTCAAACCAAAATGAAAGGAAAAGACATTTTGCATGCATGCACGAAAATGATTTTCGTACTCTTACTTAGATGGTTCATCATCTAATTGGGCTTTGTTCCTGGAATATTCAAACGTTCCAGATGGAGATTGTAGCAAGAACGAGGATGAATGAGGCATGAAATGGTACTTTCCAAGTGCATGATGAAATGAACGATGAGATGAATGTATGTAATGTAGCCCATGTGTTTAAATTCTGCTACTTTGAAATCTGAACGTTTTGAAAGTCCATGGTGTAAGATATGAGTTATGATTGATGTTTGATGAATGATGATATATAACCTTATGGTTAATGACGATGTATAACCCCATCTAGGGTTAATGTCAGTTGAGGATGCATGTTATGTGTAATGCTAGTTGAGGACGTGTGTTAGGTATTAAAGTCATGTTGAGAACTTATGTTATGTCTTAAGTCATTCATGAATAGCCTTGTATTGAGGATTAAGTTCGAGAGACGGTGATGTAAAGAATTGATTTATGATTTAATGTTAAGGTAAGATGTCAGGTTCAATTCTAGCTTCCACGTTTGATGGTTATGATGATTCTCTTTTTGAAATAAAATGATTGGAAATTCTAGAATGGATTCGAGGAATGATGCGATTTAGTATTAGTTGGAAAGAAAAAAATTTATCGTCCCAGAATTGTCCCAAGAAGTAATGCACCCTGGAAAGCGGGGCGTTACACCAAGCTCAGACCGCAGGTCAAAGCGAGCTCCCAAAAATACCCCTAGTTCACTAGCCTATCCTAGCGAATTTCCAACTACATCTCCGAGCAAGCTTCAGCCACTCTCACAAGTTTGTCGGCCTAACAGATCAGCTCACACGACGAGAGGTTCATATGCCATAGAATATAAACAAACTAAGAGTCGCCCCATCTAGATTATTCAGGCCCAATCTGGCCCCATTCTCTCAGCCCATTTGATTGGCCCGTGTCAGTCTTGTCCTGACCTCTTACATTAACATCATTACTGTTGCACCTGGATTTCCGCACGTTCACCTTAGATCCCATCCTCATTAATAACAGATCCTATCCACATTAATGAGGGTCTTGTCAGCCCCTTGCTGCTGCATGAGCGCCGACGTTGGATATTCTGTCCCACCACTGACGGATGTATAACATAGATTGGAGGAAATCTCGTTATCTCCTATATATCAGCCAGCTCTTTTCAGAGCCAGGGTATGTGTGCTCTCATCTGCAAACTTGCGAATACTTTGCATTCTTTTACTTACTCATTTACTTACTTGAGGATCGGAGTACCTTGCAGGGACGGGCCGGCCCTCAGGAAATTGAACTAGACCATCCATCTCCTCTCCTTGAGATCCGTTGCACTAGTGCAGGTCAGTGAATCACGGTCAACTAATTTCGAACGTCGACATTTTGGCCCTAGAAGAAGGGCTCGTTCTAGTCAATATCAATGCCAAAAACGAGAAATACAAGAGGTTCTGAGCTGATGACCAACCAACTAGCAAGCCATGCCAACCAGTTGCCAGAAATTCCACGAGTTGGGGGCACGGTTTGTGTTCGCTTCTATGCTCCCTCCGGTTGGATCCATCCCCGACTCCCCTAGATGGTGCCCCTACCCGCTTGCGACCCCTACCTCTAGGGTAAAGGTGATGCAGGCTTGGCAACAGCGTCAAGAAACGTTGGAGAACACCGTCATGCAACTTGTTGACGTAGTGAGGGCACTGGCCCAAATGCAAATCCAGACAGCACAGATGCAGGCAGGGATTGTTTCGCCCTTGGGAGCCCTTCAACCTCTAGGTAGAATGCCTTCTCTAGATGAAAGAGAACCCAGAAGAGACCTATGGCGAGTTGGGTCGGTCCGCTCCTCAAACCTGAACTCTTGAAGGTCAGGAGAGTGGTGACGCCATGAAAATGAACCAAAAGTGCACCCTACTAAGTGAAAGACATATGGGAGTCCTCACAAATATCGCCGTGAAGATACTTGTGAAGGAAGTCAATGACGTGGAGGTTCACGCCGAAGGGATAACTCAGTCGTTGTCAACCCCAGTTACGCTACCCATCGTAATTCCTTTGATTGCGAGCTGAGGAAGCAACCTCATCCACGAGATCTCCATTCCCCAGAGCAAGACCTCGCGCTGGAAAGACGGCCCCTCACGGGACGATCTGCAAATCAGGACCCAGTAGTGGAGGAACTAATGCTGAGGATCCAGCAGTTGGAGGCCAGATAGGGAACATATAACCAAAGGGGGGCCATGAAGAGATGACCCTCTTTTCCAAAGAAATCGAGATGAAGCCTTTCCCCTATAGATTCAAGGTTCTTTGTATCCCTCAATACAATGGGGATAGCGACCCATATGATTACTTGGATGCTTTCAATGTTCAGATAGACCTGCAAACTTCCAACTCATTAGCGAAAGACCGAGCTTTTCCTGCGACCTTGGGAGACATACCTCGGGCATAGTTAAGGAGGCTCCACCCTCATAGTATTTGCAGTTGGGAGGAATGTTAGAAGAAATTTATAAAACAGTACGGCTGCTCCGAAGGCAGCTTGCCCCAACATGCCACCTCGCAACAGTGTTCCAATGGTCAGGCAAATTTTTGAAAGATTACGTAGAGAGGTTCAGGCGCGAGGTGAATAATGTGGAAAGCCCTTCTGGCGAGGATATCTTGATTGTGATCTCCGCCAGGCTTCGAAAAGATCGGAAGCTCTACAAAAGCATTTACAAGTCCCATGTAATAGATCTAAGCGAGCTCTACGAGCGAGCTTCGAAGGAGGCCTGATGGGAGGAAGCTTTCGGTTTAAAAAAACCAAGTGATTAGAAAAAATGAGGAGACAACACCAGCCAACGTAAGAAAAGGGGTGATGAAGATACCCAGAAAGAAGGCCATGAATAGAGCCCCAACGATTAAATTGCCAAGAAGGTAAGATATGGACCAGAAGTGGAACGACTTGCATGCCAAGGTTGGTATGAAAGTTATAATGTCCTGTCTGACTCTCAAGACAGGACCTTTGCCATAGAGTGGAATAAGGAAGACTTTGGAAGGCCTAACCCTCTAAGGACTCCCGATAAGTATAGAAACAAGAACAAGTTCTGTGCCTATCATAATGAGGCAGGGCACACCACCTCTGAGTGTTGGGAGTTGAAGGATGCGATTGAAGAATTAATTAGGAGGGGTCGACTGTGTGACTGTGTGGTGCGCCCAAGAGATCAACTGTCCAAATAGCTAGCCCAACCAAGCCCTCTTCAAGCTCTTGAGGTGGACAAAACACCAACGGTAAGAACCATCTTTACCATACATGGAGGGCCTCATATTGCAGGGACTTCTAATAGATCCCAAGAAAGACCCTCCAAGAAAGCAAAAGTGACTTCAGACGATATCGCCTTCACCAAGATGACTCCAGAAATGTGCACTGGCCGCACAACGATGCCTTCATGGTCCGAGCTTGGATCGATAATATGGAGGTACAAAGGATCATGGTGGATATGGGCAGTTCGGTAAACGTCATGTACAGAGGTTGTTTTGACCAGATGGGATTGGGGCCGGACTAGCTAACAACATCCCCTAAACCGCTGTATGGTTTCACCGACGAAGCAGTAATTTCGAAGGGGCGCATTAGGCTACCACTCACGATTGTAGAATATGATCTTCAGGCCATAACAATGGTGGATTTCCTGGTCATTGACGGCCCCTCTATGTATATCATCGTCATGGGGAGACTAACCATGAACGACCTGGACCTAGTTATCTCAATCAAGGCCCTGGCCATCAAGTTCCCAACCCCAAACGGGATTGGATGTGTAAGGGGTGAGCAGTATTCGGCGAGATACTGCTATGAGGAGGCATTGAAAATAGGGCTTGAAGGAAAAAAAAGGTGAATATGGTTTCTGGAGAGGGAGCTCGAATCATTAGTAGCTAGGGAGTCAGCTATGATCTGGACCCGTACGACGTGGATTGCAACTGAGCTGCCATCTCGGCAGACGAACTGGAAGATGTTGTAGTCAGCTCGATGCTGAAAGGCACCTTCAGGTGGGCAAGAGCCTCTCAACATAAACCGGTTTGCCAAAAGAAAAGGCCCATGATGGCTGAACTTTACACGACCCCGAAAGAAGAGATAGACAAACTTTTGGCCAACAAATTTATCAGGGAAGCCCATTACCCGACCTGGGTGGTGAACTCGGTCCTAGTGAAGAAAAATAATGGAAAGTGGAGGACCTACATCGACTTCATAGATCTGAACAAAGCTTGCCCAAAAGACAGTTTTCCTTTACCTATAATTGACCAGCTCGTGAATGCAATGGCTGGCCACCAGCTTCTAAGCTTCATGGTTGCTTATTCGAGATACAACCAGATCCCTATGAACCCCGGTGAGGAGGAGCATACATCCTTTGTGACGGATCGGGGGCTATACTGTTACAAGGTAATGCCTTTCGGGCTAAGGAATGTGGGCGCAACGTACCAGTGGCTAGTCAACATGATGTTTGGGGGTCTTATTGAAAAAACCATGGAGGTATACGTCGATGATATATTGATAAAATCCAAGAAGGTCGCCGACCATATCAGCAACCTAAAAGAAGCATTCCAGGTTCTAAGAAAATACCAGACGAAATTGAACCCACTTAAGTGTTCATTAGGCGTGGCTTTCAGAAAGTTTTTGGGATTTATGGTAAATAAAAGAGGGATCAAGGCCAACCTGGAGAAAATTCGAGCTCTGTTTGACATGTGGCCACCCACCAAAGTGAAAGAAGTTCAAAGCCTTAATGGCCACATCGCTGCCCTTAGCAGATTCGTCTCCAAATCATCCGATAAATCCATCCCATTCTTTAATATCTTGAAGCAAGCAAAAAGCTTTATGTGGACGGAGGAGTGTGAAAACGCTTTCCAGCACCTGAAGGAATATATGGGACGGGCTCCCCTCATGTCAAAGCCAAACGAATGGGAGAAATTGATTGTCTACCTGGGAATGTCTAAATATGCTATCAGTGCAGCATTGGTGCAAGAAGAAGACCAGGTGCAATACTCGGTATATTATGTGAGCCATAGACTAATTAAAGTTGAAACAAGGTACACCCCCATGGAGAAGCTCGCCTTCTCCCTGGTGGTCGCATCTAAAAAGCTACACCCCTATTTCCAAGCTCATCAGATTGGAGTACTGACCAAACATCCACTAAAGCAGATCTTACATAAGCCTAACTCATTCGGCCGTCTACTCAAGTGGGGCATTTAAGCTCGCCCAATTCAACATAGAGTACAAGCCAAGGATGGCCGTAAAGGGATAAGTGCTGGTAGACTTCGTCGTAGAATTCACAGGACTGGTGGAGGAGCCCGCCCCCTCAGTCTCTTGGATCTGGGAGTTATTCCTTGATGGTTCTTCTAGCAAGCATAGGTCTGGAGTTGGCGTGCTCTTAATAAGCCCGGAAGGACACAAAATTTCTTATGCATTGATGTTTGGGTTCAGAGCAACCAACAATGAAGCCGAGTACGAAGCGTTGCTGGTTGGTCTGTGCTTGGAGAGAGAAGTCAAGGTAGAGTGATTAGCAATTTTTAGTGACTCCCAGCTCGTAGTCCTTCAGATACAAGGGGAGTATCAGGCAAAAGGCCTAAAGATGGTGACGTACCTCTAGAAAGTTCAGGAGTTATTTCGCCTTTTCGAGGAGTGCAAGTTGAAGAAAGTTCCACGGAGCCAGAACTCTCATGCTGATGCCTTAGCTCGCTTGGCGTTAGTAGGAGATGCAGAGTCATTGGGGGCCATCCCTGTAGAGTTTCTAACAACACCAAGTATGCGGGGGGGGGGGAACTAAAACGTTGGCAATTGAGCCAAGGCTGGATTCATGGATGAGACCCATCGTGGAGTATTTACAAGAAGAAAAGTTACCGAGTGACAAGTTAGAAGGACGACGTACTCGAGCTCGGGCATCCAGATACTGTATTCATGACGATATGCTGTACAAAAGGGGGTTCTCAACCCCATTACTTAGATGCATCGATGAGCCTGATTGCCAAGCGATCCTCATAGAAATCCATGCCGGTTACTGTGGCAATCATGCTGGGGGAGTGTTCTTGGCTCAAAAGGCACTTTGTCAGGGTTTTTATTGGCCCAACATGAAGCAAGACCCTATAAACTTGGTGAAAAGGTGTGACACATGTTAATGATTTGCGAAAATACCGTGAGCTCCCCCCACCTACCTGCAGCAAATTAGCAGCCCATGACCCTTCACCATATGGGGCATCAACCTGATTGGGCCACTCCCAGCAGCTCGCGATGGGTGCAAACATGCTATTGTAGTTGTTGATTATTTCACCAAGTGGGCAGAAGCAAAGGAGCTCGTACAGATATCCACGGCAAAGGTAAAAAAGTTCATATGGAGCAATATCATCTGCAGGTTCGGAGTTCCTTAACAGATAGTCACGGACAATGGACACCAGTTTACCAGCGAGCAGTTCGTCGAAATTTGAGAATCACTGGGAATTAAGAAGAGCTTCATAGCCATGGACCACCCACAAGCCAACGGCCAAGTAGAAGAAGTCAACAAGATAATCAAGCAGATATTAAAGACCAAGTTAGAATCCAGAAAGGGAGCCTAGGCTGACGAACTACAAACCGTGCTCTAGGCCTACCAGACTACAGCTCAGACCACTACGGGAGAAACTCCTTTCTCTATGGTGTATGGGTCTGAGGCAATGGTCCCTGCATAAAATGAAGTAGCAAGCCAACGTAGAGCCACTTTCAATCCAGAGAACAACGACCAGCTATTGGTTGCGAATCTTGATTTGCTTGAAAAAGTAAGGGAACTAGCTCGCATGAGAGTAGTGATCTATCAACAGCGCGTGGCGAGATACTATAATCGAAGAGTTCGGGTCCGATACCACAACATCGGCGACCTCATGCTGCGTCTTGTTCTCCCTAGAGCTCATAAGAGCAACAATGGAACATTAGGCCCAAATTGGGAAGGCCCCTACATTATAAAAGAAGACCTGGTAAAATGGAGCATATCACCTGGCAAATATGGATGAAGCTATTCTCCTGCGATCTTGGAACGTGGAGCATCTCATATCATATTTTTTATAAGCCACACCTTTTACTCACATGATGTTTGACTAATGTTTTGTTTGTGCTGTGAAATTAAACTTATACATATGGCTGTCGAATCTTATTACTCCTGCTTACCACTAAATTTAAGAGGTATGAAATAATCCTACTCCAGGATTAAAAGGCTATGGTTTGCGAGCTGGAGCCCATTCATCTTGGCCAAAGTGCCATGGCTTGCGGTTTACCTGAGCATTCATCTTAGCCTTTGCCCTAGGGTGTGATCGGCGAACTAGAGCCCATTCATCTTGACCATAGCATCATGGTTTGGCGCCTATTAAGCCATCACCTCGATTAAAAGCCTTATGAGTCATGGTTTATCAGCTAGAGTCCTCTTATCTTGACAAAAGTCATGGGCTGCAACCTACCTGAGTGTTCATCTTGACCTCGCCAAAGCTTTAAAAGTCATAGTACGTTAGCTGGGATCAAATTATGATCTACCTGGGCGTATAACTTGACAGCGAAAGGTTAAGTAAATTTAGATCATCGAGCTACTGTATGTTAGCTTAGATTTGATTCCATGATCATGACCTACTGGATATACGGCTCGAACTAACGATATCTTATGTTATCTAAAGTTGCTTGTCCTTAAGATTTGTCAATTGCGAGCTAAAGATGTTCTCGAATTAACTGAGTCTAAATTCATCGTTATGTTCGGCTTTTAGTTCGTAGCAAAAAATGACAAAGAAGCAAAAATTCGATTGAATAGGAGAAATGTATTGCTTCCAAAGTTTAAGTATAAGAATAAAGAAGGAAAGAGATAGAAGTCTAATGGCCTAGAGGGTTTGAGCTCGGGGCTGCAACATCTTGAGGAATTGGATCTTTGACGTCTTCAGTGGAGAGGTCGACCATGGCTTGATCGGGTTCGGGCTTGGTAAAAGCAACTCAGGAGGTCATGGCCTCGACAACATATTTCTTCACCGCCTTTACCTCTTCCTCGCCGAAGCAAGAGAAGTCAAGGTCCGGATGCGCCTTCCACAAAGTGAAAATAAACGCACTGCAAATGTCCAACTCAACCTCCTCGTGTTCTTTCGCAACCCGAACCTTGACATCAACTTTCAGTAGTTTGACCTCCTTCTCTGCTACCTCAGCTTGCCGCACGGCCTGCTCCAAATCACCTCTCGTTGCGGCTAGCTTTGCCTCAGCTTTTTTCAGTTTTAAAGTCACTTGAGAGAAGGTCGACTCATACATCCTCTTCTCACGATCCAGCTTGTCTTTAACCTCCTTCTTGGCCCTCTCAGCTCCTTGTACTCAGTTTTCCAGGCTTTCGACCATATTCTAGTACTTCTTGGATTCGTTGGTCATGAAGGCCAGACTCTCCTCAAGCTTCTTCTTATCCCTCCTCAGCTCCCCAACAGCGGCTTTGAGCTTTTCTTTTTCCTTGATGGCTTGATCTCTCTTTTCCAGTTGCTTGAAGACTCCAAGAGAAGTTTTGAGGGGTTAGCACATTTGAAAGAGGAAGGACAAGAGTGGGTAAAGAACCTTACCAAAAGACTGTGGTGAGCAACATAGTCATAAAGCGCGTTGCCTGACACTTCCTTCCTGTCCAGACCCTTGGTGTAGTTACCAAGGACTTTGTTTAAGTTGTCAAGAAGAGGAGTGAAGGATGTCCCATTGTCCGCGACCTTGGATCCGCTCGGCTTGTCAGGAGTGTTCATCTTCTTCCCCTTATTTGCATGAGCCGGTCTAACGACCTGCGAGGTCGGGGGAGTTTTCCTTTTACTCCCAGCATCAAGAGCCTCCTCACGAACTACGGACTTCCCGCGACTTGTTCTGGCTGAGGCCACTGTATGCTGCGAGGAGGTATCCACAGGAGTTGATTTTGAAGGGATGGTGACAATCGGTGCAGGGTTAGAACCGCGCAAAGTGGCAAGGTCGAGACTAGAGCCGGCCGCCTCAATACGAACTCCCACCCCTTGGAATTTTGCAAGAGAAGAGGAGATGCGAACGACCTTAGGTACGCTTGAGATCGCGGAGGAGCCAGGTCATTCGAGCTGGAGCTTCATCGCTTCCGGTAATGTTGGTAAGGCCGCAACCGTAACTTCCCCATGAACACTGCTTTCCTTGACCGGGCTCCTGTCAAAGTTGACCTTGTTGAAGACTGACCTTATCTCCCTCTGGCCATAAACCCCAATATCACCTTTCTTAATTTCCTTAATGCCAAAAGGAGGAGCGAGTTGGTAGTCGCAAAGCAGAGAGTAACAGAATTCATAATCATCTTCGTTAGTTTTCACTTCCGAAGCTTTTTGAAGATCTTGCGCCTCAGAAATAGTCAGCTTGGGTTGCTCGCCAACGACGTCTGTAAAATCAGAAAGACCTATAAGCAAAAAGTTACAACAAATAAATTGTTACTACAAGTACAGACTAGAAAACTACTTACTCGGCACAAGAATGAAGACAAAGTTATTAAGGTTTTGGAGGGAAGAACAGGAAATGCAGAATAATTGGGACTTATAGTCCCTTACATTGGACTTGCCTTTAGCCTTCCCTTGAGGCAAGACTCTCTTACAGTCTGAAGAATGAGCTGCCATATAATACAGCCCGTCCTTGGTACCTTTGAAAAATTAAAGGTACCTCAGTATTCTAGGGGTTGGAAGAGGAAGTTGGTTCTTTTTGAAGAGAAGGGCCAGGGAAGTTTTCTGGGCATATGAGTTGGGAGTCAATTGGAAGGGAGCGAGCTTAAGGTTGTTTAAAATGTTTATGAGGTAGGGTTAGAGTGGAAACCTAAGACCAAATTCTAAGTGTTGGGGGCTAATAGTGATGAACCCCGCAGGAGGAAAAGCTGCATGGTCACCAGAAGAAGGGACCATCAGGTGAGTGCCACAGGGGAGGCGATATGTGGAAGCACACGACGACAGCTCGCCGACCGTCAGCCTCGAAGGATAACACTTGAAAATCTCGCGAGTTGTACGCTCCTCGGAAGCTCGCTGGGCTATTGCGGGGGTAGTACATTGAGGAACTCTCTCAGCGACCTCCGAATCTGACGAAGCCACTTTTTGAGCAGTTCGCAACAGCATCATTTCTCTATGCTCTGAAGAGCTAGAGGTGTTTTCATCCTCTACCCTGTGGTTCCGGCGCTTCTAACCTGATATAGCCATCTATGATGGAAAGACAACAAGGAGAGAAAAGAAGAGTTAGGTTGCCGAGAACAGATTGGCCCTCACGACCCAAAGATCCTACGGGGGCTTCCTACCTCTCAAGCGCGTTTCGCAATAGGGTATGACTTACAATGCGGGTGGCTAAATCTATGAACCTATTGAGCCCATCAAAATAGGTAGAAGTTAGCCCTAAAAAGACGCAACCATCGCTAAGAGACAAGGCATGGAGACGGAATCGACAAAAAGAGGGAGGGCAAAAATGAAAATGACTGGAAAAATATAAGACACTTGCTGTTCGTAATTTGTTGCTGCAAGAGTCGAATCGAAGAGGTGGCAAGAAAACAACAACAAAGGATAGAAAGCTTCAGAACCGTCAACAATGGAGTCTCAGAGTCCATAAGAATAAGAAGGTTGTGGAAGCAAAAGAAAAATATATTTTCAAAATGACACGGTAAAGAGGGGGAAAAGAATCTCCTCTCCCTTTTATAGTTTAGGACACTCCACCGTTGGATGAAGAAATCGACGAGTTGCACTAGATCCAAGGGTGGTATGCGAAAGCTTTAGAGCCCACAGACATAATGATTAAGCAGTTATGTGAAATGTTGTAACGCCCCACTCTTTCAAATACACAATCATATCAAATATAAGCTAACATCGCCTACGGGCGTTATGGAAACCTTTACCAATGGAAGCATTGGATTGAACCTGGAACACCTGGCATTTCTGATATACCTGGAACGTTGAATGTTCTAGGGGTATAAAACACCTGAGTTAGATATTACATTTAAGTGAGTGGTAAGAAAGAAAGAAACAATGCATGCAAGAGTAAAATGCAATATAACAGGAAGTCTCCCCGAATCACCATCATCCTTGCTGGCACTTGTGTGAAACGTCTCAGCCCCACTTGTAGGCTGAGTGGCCAGCAGTTGTCGAACCACTCCAGAATTAGATATAAACAGCAGTTTGTATCTCTTCTCTAGTTTGCAGCAAAGTGCACCCTAGGTCATCTCTCACAAGGAGCCTCACTTTCTTCTACCACATGGAGAACCAACATAAACAACAATTTGTTTAGGGAGGGGTTTGATAGAAATCTAAATAACAAAACAAAAGAAACAAGGATAGATGAAAATCAGTAAATGAAATGCAACCAGTTATGTATTTGTCCCCTATGTGGAATCTTCCTCGTCCAACCTATAAGTCTTGGCTTGTTAGATGTTTTAATCTTCGAATATCAAGCTTAAAACATCCCTAACAACCGTCCAAGGATTAGAATGATTGGAACAACAAAATGAATACAGAAATCTCTTATAAACAAAATGCAACCATTCACTCTCTATTCAACCCATCCGGAGCTATGCAAGAACAACCATTCAAGCACATTATATTCATTTCCGAGATGTTATACCAACCGGCTACAACACTCTATTCTCTTAAGCATTTAACAGAAAATGAATCCATGCAAATTCACACAAACCTGCCATGAACTCCATGCATTCAAAACTCTGCTTAAACCAAACCAAATGGAAATGAATAAGATCAAAACAAACAAACCAGGTTTTTGTAGCTCATCCGGGACTCAGATTCCACATGGGTTCAAGATACACAACCAGTTACAACAGCTCTAGCCTTTCATTGCAGCAAAGAAGACCAAATGGAAACAAAAATGAAGAAAACAAAAATATGCTAACAACAAGCAAAACGGCCAGAATCTCCTTTCTTTTCTCCTCTCAATCCCTTTGGAAATAAGTGCTAAGAGGCCTTAAATACATGGCTAAGAAAGGAAGGCTAGGGTTGGGCCTAACCCAACAGAAAAGAAAAGAAACAAAAGAGAGAAAAGTGAACTGAGCCCAAAACAACAAAATCGAGTAGCCCAAATGCAGCTCAAATCTCCTCTCTAAAAGTGAGCCCAAGCTCCTTTAGATGAGTCCCACAATTGCCCAAGTTCCAGTCTGAAATGAGCCACTTCAAGTCCTTTCTAGCTGCTTCTCTAGCCCATCCAATATTCCCTAAAGTTAAGCAAGATTGGATCCATAGAAATAAGATAGAAAATAGTGTAAGGACGATTTGAAGTATAATAAAATAGAAACAATGAAAGATCAGCAAAAATTACTTCAAATGGTGTAATAAGATTGAGGTGAAATGCCAAAATATAGCATAAATATGCATGCTATCAACTCCCCCATACTTATACTTTTGCACTCCTGGGAAAAACACTAGACTCTATGACTCAAGAATAAAAATGTGGAAAAACACAAATCAGATGCAAGGTAAGTCTTCAAGAATTCATCATTCAAAGATCATCTTTCCTCTACATCCAAGAAAACAAGTGACATGGCAATTCATTCAATAAGACAAATCAAAAGTAAAAGCCTCTCATAGGACAAGTGTATGCTTAAAAATCTCTCAAGAGGTGGTGGTGACTATTTCGCTCAAATTCACCCAATCACAATTCCACTACCATAAGCTTGTTTATCTTCTCAATCTCCACTATCCATGTCACATGCATGCCACAAATCAAAAGGACTTATTCAGGGTTGTAATGTGGGGAAGAAAGAAATGGAAAGACAACAATGAAGGAAAACATGCCTTAGGTAGAGAAATCATTTCATGCAACTCTAAGATCAAGAGATAGAATTTCCAGGCATTATGAAAAACATTGCATCTTTATTCGGTTGAGTGCGTTTTACGCTTCATCTCAACTTTGCTTTCTTCTATTTCTCATCAATTTTTTTTCATTTCATTTTTTTTTTTGAATAAGGAGGTGAGTGCGTTTTACGCTCCTTCTCACCATTCTATCCTTTGCTTTTCTTTTTCTTTTTCATGGATGCAAATGGCCTTTGGCCTTATGACTTGCTTGATGAATTCAATCTCTCTCTCTAGAATGCACTTAATATTCCTCTTCCTAAGGTTGGAAGGTCCAAAAAGGTGTATGAAAATGAAGGGTAAGAATGATGGCTCTAAGTGGCAAACGAAAGGGATTGATTGGTTTTTTTTTTTTTTTTGAATAACAAAATGGCCAAATGGGGACAAGAAAGAATGCCTTAATCATGTTTGAGTCATGCATGAACAAATATAGCCTCAACCAAGAATCAAAACATGTTCTAGAGTGGAGATCATGATAGGTGAATGCACACACAAGAAAGACAATAGGCTTAAAATCCTCACGGCTGTAGACTACCCAATCAATCTATCAAATCAAACTCATTGCCAAGCCACTTGAAATCAAGGAAGATAAGATTGAAGTTCTAATCATGCTGGGTTCTTTTAGACTTAATTGCTTAACTTGCATTTCCACGCAAAACAGACTCAACTAGACCCAAGGAAAAAGAAATATGAAAAGATAAAGAAAATGCTGCTAAAATAAGAATGCTGCCCCCCCACACTTAGATTTTACATTGCCTTGAATGTAAACATGCAATTCCAATCAAGAATAGGACAAGTAAATGTAAAATATGAGGGAGAGAGAAACAGCCTGATGTATCAAATGGAGGTGGCGTTGAGGAGATGCAGCTCCTCCACAATATGCTCCTGAAAGCTCTCATAGAATGGCTTAAGTCGCTGCCCGTTCATTGTGAATTGCTTTGCATTGGACTCGTCCTTGATTGCAACTGCACCAAAGGGAAAAACATGAATAACTATGAAAGGACCAGTCCAACGGGAATGTAACTTACCTGGCATCAACTTGAGACGGGAATTGTATAGCAGAACTTTCTGGCCAACTTCGAATGTCTTCCTCACAATAAGCTTGTCATGCACAGCCTTGGTCTTCTCTTTGTAGATGCGTGAGTTCTCATATGCGTCAATCCTAATCTCCTCAAGCTCTTGAAGTTGGAGCTTTCTTTGGGACCCCGCTTGACTGATGTCCATATTGCATTGCTTCACCGCCCAATATGCCTTATGCTCCACTTCCACCGGCAAGTGACACGCTTTTCCAAAAACCAACCTGTAGGGGGACATGCCGATAGGGGTTTTGTAGGCAGTGCGGTAGGCCCATAGCGCATCTTCTAATCTCATGCTCCAGTCTTTCCTATTGGGCTGGACAGTCTTCTCCAAAATCTGCTTGATCTCCCTATTTGAGACTTCAGCTTGCCCATTAGTTTGTGGATGATAAGGAGTCGCCACTTTGTGTATTGCCCCATACTTACGAAGTAGGGTGTCCATCTTTCTATTGCAAAAGTGGGATCCTTGGTCGTTGATGATGGCCCTGGGCATGCCAAACCTGCAAAAGATGTGAGAACGAACAAAATCTACAACCACAGAAGCATCATCAATCCTGGTGGCTTTAGCTTCCACCCACTTAGAAACATAATCCACAGCTAACAGAATGTACACATAACCAAATGACATAGGAAATGGACCCATGAAGTCAATGCCCCAAACATCAAAGATTTCATAAAACAATAAGGGTTTTTAAGGCATTTCATTCCTACGTGATATAGTGCCTGTGTGTTGGTAACGTGTGCAATTCTTACAAAACTCATGTGAATCCTTAAAGAGTGAAGGCCAATATAATCCAGAATCTAGGACTTTCCTAGCTATAGGTTGGGGACCAAAGTGACCACGGCATGCAAGTGTGTGACAAAATTTAAGACAGATGCAAACTCATGGTTAGGCACACATCTCCTGATGATCTGGTCACTACACATGCGCCACAGATAGGGATCATCCCACACATAATACCGAGCCTGACTCTTAAATTTATTTAGCTGTTCCTTCTTAAAATATGCAGGTAATTCAGAAGCAACTAAATAATTTACCAAATCAGCATACCAGGGCTCAGCACCATGAATGTGGTATAATAACTCATCTGGGAAATCATCCCTGATAGGCTGGGAGTCCATGAAAGATGGATCTGAGGTGGAAGGAATGCGACTGAGGTGGTCGGCTACCAAGTTCTCTACTCCACTTTTATCCTTGATCTCAATGTCAAATTCTTGGAGCAAGAGCATCCACCTTATCAAACGAGGTTTGGCATCGGGCTTCTTCAAGAGGTACCTAAGAGCTGCATGGTCAGAAAAGACAATAACTTTAGAACCAAGTAAATAGGATCTAAATTTATCCAATGCAAAAACAATAGACAAGAGCTCCTTTTTCGTAGTGGTATAATTAGTCTGTGCCGCATCCAATGTACACGAAGTGTAGGCTATGACATGGGATTTCTTCTCCATACGCTGGGAAAGGATGGCACCCACTGCAAAGTTGGAGGCGTCGCACCTCAACTCAAAGGGCAACTCCCAGTCGGGTGGCTGTATGATGGGTGGAGAAATCAATCGATTCTTCAGCTCCTCAAATGCCCGCTTGCACTGCTCATCAAAGTGGAAGGTCACTTCTTTCTGGAGAAGGTGGGAAAGTGGAAGTGCAATCTTGCTGAAATCTTTGATGAACCTCCTCTGAAATCCTACATGGCCAAGGAAAGAACGCACCTCCTTCATAGAGGTGGGGTAAGGCAATGAAGCAATAACATCAACCTTAGACCGATCCACTTCTATACCTTTCTTAGACAAAACATGCCCTAAAACAATTCCTTGTTCTACCATGAAATGAGATTTTTCAAAATTTAAAACAAGGTTCTTTTCAATGCATCTCTCTAGGACTCTACCCAAGCTAACCAAGCAATCATCAAAAGAAGTGCCATAAACTGAAAAGTCATCCATGAACACTTCCATGCAATGCTCTAGAAAATCTGAAAATATACTTACCATGCATCGCTGAAAGGTACCTGGAGCATTACATAGACCGAAAGGCATTCTTCTATAAGCGAATGTGCCAAAGGGGCAGGTGAAAGTGGTCTTCTCTTGATCCTCTGGGGCTATGCAAATCTGAAAGTATCCAGAAAAACCGTTAAGGAAACAATAGTGTGACTTACCAGCCAACCTCTCCAACATCTGATCAATGAATGGGAGGGGAAAATGATCCTTTCTGGTTGCTTGGTTCAGCTTTCTATAATCAATGCAGACTCTCCAGCTGTTCTGCACTCTCATGGGGATAAGCTCATTCTGCTCATTTGGGACCACCGTGATGCCCGTCTTTTTTGGAACAACCTACATGGGACTCACCCACTTGCTATCAGAAATAGGGTAAATAATACCGGCTGTAAGTAATTTACTTACCTCCTATTTTACCACATCAAGGATGGTTGGGTTAATTCTTCTTTGAGGCTGCCTTGCTGGTTTTGCTCCTTCCTCCAATAAGATACGGTGCATGCAAACAGATGGGCTGATTCCAGTTATGTCCGCTAAAGTCCACCCAATTGCTTTCTTATTCTTTTTTAGCACGTCCATCAACTTTCTCTCTTGGTCAGGCTGCAAGTTGTTTGCAATGATGACTGGCAGCTTCTCATCTTTCTCTAAGAATGCATACTTGAGGTGCTGAGGCAAGGGCTTGCACTGAATGGTGGGTGGTTGCTGCAAAGAGGGGGCTGACCTATTTGACTGCAACTCTAACTCTAAAACACTATCAACCTGCTCAACAAGGTCAGCAGCACTATCTTCCACTTGGGAAATGTTAGCATCAAAATCAAACTCATGCCTATGCAAAAATTCAGCAATCTATAAGCATGCAGCACATTGACTCTCTCCATCACTACAATCAGTGCAAATAATCTTATCTGGGAACTCATGCACAGTGGGGATTTTATCAATTAAATCAGAAGACTCAAAACATGCTTCATTCACTAACAAGTCAACTCTATTTACTTGAAAAGTGGAATGATCCTCAGAAGGGAATTTCATGGCATCAAGTATCTTGAAGTTAATTGTGTTACCAGCAAATTCCATGGAAAGTGTACCCTCATGCACATTGATAATAGTTCTAGCAGTTTTTAAGAATGGTCTCCCTAGTATCAAGGGTGCATGCTCAAGTGTGCTATCATCTTCCATATTCAAAACATAAAAATCAGCTAGAAAGATTAAATCCTTAACCTTAACCAGCACATCTTCTAGGACTCCAGTGGGGTGTGCAGTACTTCTATTGGCCAGCTGGACAACCACTCCTGTTGGCTTCAAAGGACCACATTGCAATGAGGCATAGATAGAGTTAGGCATAACATTAATGGATGCACCTAAATCTAGTAAAGCATTGCTAAATTGCATGTCTCCTATAGTACAAGGAATGGAAAATGTCCCTGGATCTTTACACTTTGCTGGCATGGCAGGTTGGATAAGAGCTGAAACATTCCTCCCAAGGTTGACCTTTTCATTCCCCTTAAGCTTCCTCTTGTGAGTACACAAATCTTTGAGAAATTTTGCATACTTGGGGATCTGTCTGATGGCTTCAAGGAGGGGTATATTGACTTCCACTTTCTGGAATGTCTCCAAGATCTCTTTATCTAATTCGACCTCTGCTCTTTTCTTATTTTGAGTTGCTCGATGTGGGAATGGCAGGGGCTGTTTGTTGGAAGACTCTCCTTCTCCTTGTTCTTGATAGCTGGAGTTTGGCTGCTTGGCTTCTTGGATTGAGGGGGGTTGCTACTCTTTGCCAAACTCTACATGCTGCTTCATGTTTGATGATGGTGGAGGGGTTGGGATGATTACTTCTTTCCCACTTTGAAGCATGATGGCACTAACATTACCAGTTATGTATTTGTCCCCTATGTGGAATCTTCCTCGTCCAACCTATAAGTCTTGGCTTGTTAGATGTTTTAATCTCCGAATATCAAGCTTAAAACATCCCTAACAACCGTCCAAGGATTAGAATGATTGGAACAGCAAAATGAATACAGAAATCTCTTATAAACAAAATGCAACCATTCACTCTCTATTCAACCCATCCGGAGCTATGCAAGAACAACCATTCAAGCACATTATATTCATTTCCGAGATGTTATACCAACCGGCTACAACACTCTATTCTCTTAAGCATTTAACAGAAAATGAATCCATGCAAATTCACAAAAACCTGCCATGAACTCCATGCATTCAAAACTCTGCTTAAACCAAACCAAATGGAAATGAATAAGATCAAAACAAACAAACCAGGTTTTTGTAGCTCATCCGAGACTCAGATTCCACATGGGTTCAAGATACACAACCAGTTACAACAGCTCTAGCCTTTCATTGCAGCAAAGAAGACCAAATGGAAACAAAAATGAAGAAAACAGAAATATGCTAACAACAAGAAAAACGGCCAGAATCTCCTCTCTTTTCTCCTCTCAATCCCTCTGGAAATAAGTGCTAAGAGGCCTTAAATACATGGCTAAGAAAGGAAGGCTAGGGTTGGGCCTAGCCCAACAGAAAAGAAAAGAAACAAAAGAGAGAAAAGTGAACTGAGCCCAAAACAGCAAAATCGAGCAGCCCAAATGCAACCCAAATCTCCTCTCTAAAAGTGAGCCCAAGCTCCTTTAGATGAGTCCCACAATTGCCCAAGTTCCAGTCTGAAATGAGCCACTTCAAGTCCTTTCCAACTGCTTCTCTAGGCCATCCAATATTCCCTAAAGTTAAGCAAGCTTGGATCCATAGAAATAAGATAGAAAATAGTGTAAGGACGATTTGAAGTATAATAAAATAGAAACAATGAAAGATCAGCAAAAATTACTTCAAATGGTGTAATAAGATTGAGGTGAAATGCCAAAATATAGCATAAATATGCATGCTATCACTGAGCCCCACTTATAGGCACATGATCGTGGTCCAACCCTTCTTGCCCCACCTCTAGGCATGGCCCCATCTATAGGCACGGGATTGCCCCCTCCCTGATCATCGTGACGCTTCTCCAACAAGCGGCCAACCATCATATACAAGTTCCCGATCCACCAATAGCAACTATCATATCACCAAGTAACATGTGGAAGACAAAGTAGAAAGAATATGTACAAACCAAGGAATATCAAGTAGGCGACCTCGCTTGTAGGCACAATGCAAAAACCAAGGAAAATATGATATGCAACCACAAGCTACGTGCAAGAGTAGTCACGTTTAATCCCATCGATGAACCACAACAACAAACTCTGTGATGCAAGCAAAATAAGAAAGAAATGCTCGAAAGTAAGGAATCATGAGATGTAAGCAACAACCATCTATAAGTGGAAACTAAGAATGACCAATAGGAAGCATGCATGAGAACCACTCACAAATGAAACCAAGAATGATCAAGAGAAAGCATGCACGAGAACCACTCACCTTGATCATTTCCCTTCGATAGCATTGTTTATAGCTTGGTTTCGAGCACTAAGGGCTGTTTTTTGTAGAAATCACGAATTTAAATGAACCAAAACTTAAATATTACTACATGGGGTTGAAGAAAATTAAAATAGTAAAAGAATGGTGAAAATTTCATGCCAAACGAAGAAGTCCGGACGAGCCCTCATGCGCCCCCAAAAGGTTGGTCACACGCCACCTCCTTTCCTATTACGGATTGTGCAACTGAAAATTAAAAATGCCATAACTTGCTCATTTTTTATCCGATTTGCTCTCCGTTTGAAGCTACGGACTCCACTTTTCGTGATCTACGACCCTACAGAAAGAAAATTAGCTTATCTTTTAAATTACCTTTCTATTTTGACAATTTTTCGATCGGGTCTCCCTATCCTTTCTTCTTTGCTCTTTCCTTGCACTTGCTTGTTTCCTTTTCCCTTAGCTTCTCATGGCCTTAATTCCTTCCCTTTATATAGCCTTTAGATTCCCAAATCCTCAAGATTTCACTTGGCTTCCAAGTTACTTATTTTCCACCCAAGTAATCATCACAACTTTAAAATTTTTGCAATCTTCTCAAGCAAGCCTCCACTTCTTCCAATCCTAGGCCACCAAATACACCTTCAAGATAAGCCTTATCATATTCTTCCTTTGCAAGAAAATCCTACCCAATCCTAATCCTCCAAGTTTAGACTTTTAGGATAAAAATCAATCATTGCAAACAAGTCTCCATTTCTTCCAATCCAAACCCTCACGTGGCCTTAACTTGAAATTTCCTCTTCTTTTGCAAGCCAACACAAGTCTTCCAAGTCAAGTCTTCCAAGTTAATTCATTCCAAGACTTTTGTGTAAAATTCATCATTATAAAGACTTTACGGTAAAGTTCATCATTACAACTTCCAAGCTAAGCCATCTTAAGACTTTTGGGAAACTTCTCGAACCAATCCTATCTCCCAACACATGGCTTCTAGGATAAGGAATCACTATTGCATTCATTCCTTTTGTTGGAAACAAACTATCCCTTTTACAAGTTGTGATATTTGCACTTGGGTTTGGTTTAATGCCTTAAATCCATTCATATTTACACTTTAATTCTAAACTTCCATTTGTAACACTTTTTGCGACATCCAACCTTTACATTAAATTCTGGGGTATTACATCCTCTCCCCCTTAAAATAAATTTCGTCCCCGAAATTTCTCTTCATAGCTCACTCATTATCTATTTCCCAAAGCAAATTCCTCAAAATCATGGTGTCTCCTTAACACTTTTCTTGGCGTGCCCCGACCAATATGGTTTGTCTTAACTCTTGGCTTAAGGCACATATTTTTAACTCAGAAATCGAAATGATTGTCCGAAAATCAGTATCAAGGTTTTTAACCATTTTCCAATTGTTAACTCATGACCATACCTTTGAAGTCTTCTAAAATAGCTTGCCAGACTCGTTCACCAGATGGGAGTGAATCGCCAGGCTAGCGACGTAAACAGACGTTCCTTTAGGAATCACATCCGTTATTAATGGCCATAAGACTTCACCAGTCCCTACCCTCAGCTCATCAGAACAGGCCCATTCCCGCATTAGCCACTACGTTCACTTAGAATAGGCTATAAGAGCGGACTCATTGGCCACCACGTTCACCCTCCCGAGGTGATACTGGATTACATAACCACAACCCTTTGAAAAATATATCCACCATTGCTACCTCGCATTCAAACCCCTTTGAAAGAACAAGTACCTAAAGCAATAATAAAGACCTCGAACCTTTCACACAGATAGCACTGCCAAAGCATTCCCATTACTACATCAACATCTGTGCTAAGGCCAGATTCAGAATAATTCGATTAGAGCCAATTGCTCACAATAGCCGGGGTATATAATAATTCGCACATTAAACCGAAGGTCAGGTCAGTAAGCAGAATAAATCTCCCTTCCCAAGGCCAAATCCGAGGAACACACATATCCCCATGCTTGCTATCCTAGGAAATACACTTTCCTAAGCAAGCCCATACCACACACATGCCTATACTAGGAAGCATTCCACCCATGGTTATAACCTACCCCGACCCACGTATGCAATTACCATTCCTTCCCCCTCTTTCCAAACCTTTGATTCCCCAAGCCCACTTAGCACACGATGCAGCAGTTACACTCCTGGTACCGACACTTTCTCATGCTCGAATTCTCTCTAGGAGAACAAGTCGGATATCGGTCCATAAGTACAATCACAAACTCATATAACTATGATTTGAACACCTCAATCATCAACTCACAAGGGTTATAGGTGTGTTACTCCCATATACCATCACCAGATACTTATAATAACATGATCTAGGGTAACCTTGTTACATCTTCCTTTCCACTCCTAATAACATTCCTTAAAACCATAAATCATACTCAAAGTTACAATTAGAACTCATTAACTCACAACTTACTACCTGGCATCCCTTCTTTTGCCAAATTATAGGTTGATACATTTACCATCACTCCTTAGGTGATGTGAATGGGTTGACCGAGGATCGACTAACACTCGCATAACCACATTAAGGAGGATTCGAGGTACCTTGTATGATCGTCGGGTTGTCACTGGCATCTTTTCCCGTTAACTGGAACACACGACCCCGATGTGTTTCCATACTCCTTGCTTTGTCCGAGATTGGTTAACTTCTCTCCTTTGTTGGCAATCCCTGAAGAGATGACCAGTTTGCTGGCAAATAAAACACGTAGGTCCCTTAGGACAGTCTCGAGCCAAGTGGTCGTTTCTTCCACAGGTGTAACACCCTTGGCCTTTTCTTTCACAAGGTTTTTCAGGATGGGATCTTTGACATCTGGGATAATTTCCTTTTGGCTTGAAATCTTCTCTTTGAACCCCAAGATCAAGCCTTTTCCCAAGTTTTTTCTGCTCAGGTTCCCGAGATTCCGTCCGCTAGGCATTCATTCGATGGAGGTTACTTTCCACGATCAGGGCTTGTGACACCACCTCCGCGTAAGTACGTGCCCCTAGGGAGCTTAATGCTAAATGGATCTCTAGCTTCAATCCCCCAAGGAACTTTTGTGCCTTGGCTTCCTCATCCAAGTTGTAAACTGGCATGTACTTGATCAATCGAGTAAAACAATCCTCATACTGGGCCACAGTCATGTTCCCAATTTGTTTTAGGTTCATAAACTCTCAGCCGTTTTCCAATTTCTTGCATAAGGGAAAATATTTAGTGTTAAAAAGTTCTTTAAATTGGGCCTATGAAATATTTAGCATACCTTGCCCCTCAGGATCTGGCAAAGTCCTTTGCATAGTTCTCCACCAATGGTCTGCCTCATCCTGAAGCATAAAAGTGGCACAAGTAATCTTTTCCTCCTCTCTACAACTAATAAAATTAAATATATTTTCAATCTGCTCCAACCAATACTCACTTTCACTTGGGTCGGCTCTCACTTTTCCTCGAAAGATAGGCGGATTCAATCGCTAAAACCTGTCAATAGGATCAAGAGCTCGAGGGGTAACTCGATTTGTTAGTTGTACCCCTTGCATATAAGTTACCATGTTTTCCATGACTCGCTCCATTCGGTCCATGCGGGTTCCGTTCTCCTGGCTTCTTTCTCGGAGTAGACTTCCCTGAGGTGTTCCTGATGTTTCCTCACGTGAATGTTGCGACTCCTCTTCTTGGGTGACGCTCATATGATTGCTTGGGATGGCTGGTTCGACTCTTCAGGATCGTCGAGTATTCACCATCTGTAATATCCAACCTTGAATCATGAGATCAAAAATCAAATCTTAGCAATAAATGATCCAGGGATATTCATAGTCAAACTAGAACTTATAAATTTCTCGACTTTTGTGGATTTAGCTAAACATTAATTCAACAAACCCCATTACCTACAAAATGTTTACTATAGATCAAAATGTTTTGAAAATCCAATTAGTTTCCCAAGATCTCTTCCCGTATACTTACTGGTACCAAATCCTTGTCCTATCAAAATGGGCCTATTCATCCCACTTGCTCATCAAACGTTTTATGGTCCTATAAGTTGTTACTTACCTTTCCTATCACCATAAAACCTTTAAGGTTAGTTCTCCTAATATGGTAGCAAATACAACTCATAGGAAATTTTCTATATGTACATAGCCATTCCTGATGCACCACTTTATTTATACTTGCCTACACACTATCTTATTTCCTTCGCACACATCAACAAGTCTACATCCTCAAAAGAAATTTATTTCTTAGGACTAAGTTACTCTTCCTCATTTTCTGATCCTGGAGGTGGCATAAGATTTTGTTCTTCGTGTTCCTCTTTGTAACTCTAGTTTATCGCTTCCCCCACGAGGTTTAGGTATGCCTCTACCTCGTGTAGATGGGTAATAAAAGTTACAAAATCATCATAGGGTCCCAAAATACGAAGATCGTTTCAAACATCCTGCCACTCTGGGGTTTGTAAGGAAATCAAATAGAATATTTGTAAGTCCACCATATAGAGATTCATCACATAGGTTGGAAGCTGTTGTAAAGTAGGGGTGACTAAATTTAGGAAATCTACTAACTTCTCCCCCGGATGCATATATCATCCTCCTAGCAACGCGGTCCATCCTTCCATGATGGCACGCTGTAATTGGTTTTCTTCTATCCGCGAATCCATTCCTGTCATAAACCAAAATATCTTCCAAGATTAGTCATATCAAACTCAAAAAACTCATATCACTATTGCATCTTCAAAGTTAGTTAACTTGAACCCAAACCAAACTATTTACTCTAGCTCTGATACCAACTGTAACGCCCCACTCTTTCAAATACACAATGATATCAAATATAAGCTAACATCGCCTACGGGCGTTATGGAAACCCTTACCAACGGAAGCATTGGATCTAACCTGGAACACCTCGCATTTCTGATATACCTGGAACGTTGAATGTTCCAGGGGTATAAAACACCCGAGTTAGATATTAGATCTAAGTGAGTGGTAAGAAAGAAAGAAACAGTGTATGCAAGAGTAAAATGTAATATAACAGGAAGTCTCCCCGAATCACCATCATCCTTGCTAGCACTTGTGTGAAATGTCTCAACCCCACCTGTAGGCACGTGATCGTGGTCCAACCCCTCTTACCCCACCTCTAGGCACGGCCCCGCATGTAGGCACGGGATTGCCCCCTCCCCGATCATCATGACGCTTCTCCAACAAGCGACCAACCATCATATACAAGTTCCTGATCCACCAATAGCAACTATTATATCACCAAGTAACATATGGAAGATAAAGCAGAAGGAATATGTACAAATCAAGGAATATCAAGTAGGCACGGTCTCACCTATAGGCACGGTGCACAAACTAAGAAAAATATGATATGCAACCACAAGTTATGTGCAAGAGTAGTCACGTTTAATCCCATCGATGAACCACAACAACAAACTCTGTGATGCAAGCAAAATAGGAAAGAAATTCTCGAAAGCAAGGAATCATGAGATGTAAGCAACAACCATCCCCAAGTGGAAACCAAGAATGATCAATAGGAAGTATGCACGAGAACCACTCACAAATGAAACCAAGAATTATCAAGAGGAAGCATGCACAAGAACCACTCACAAATGAAACCAAGAATGATCAAGAGGAAGCATGCACGAGAACCACTCACCTTGATCGTTTCCCTTCGATAGCACTGTTTATAGCCCGGTTTCGAGCACTAAGGGTAGTTTTCTGCAGAAATCATGAATTTAAATGAACCAAAACTTAAATTTTACTACATGGGATTGAAGCCAATTAGAATAGGAGAAGAATGGTGAAAATTTTAGGCTAAACGGAGGCTGGACGGGCCCTCACGCGCCCCCGGAAGGTTGGTCGCGTGCCACCTCCTTCCCTATTATGGATTTTGCAACTGAAAATTAAAAATGCTATAACTTGCTCATTTTTTATCCAATTTGCTCTTCGTTTGAACATATGGACTCTTCTTTTTGTGCTCTACAACCCTACGGAGAGAAAATTAACTTACCTTTTGTAACGCCCCGCTCCCACTTACGGGTGTTACTCGTGAACAATTACCCGAATTGTCCACCTGCCCGGTCTTTGATGAAGGGCGGACCATGTTTCAAGAAGAAACGCCCTAGGTGGGAGCTAGGCTCGTCCTTCCCTTCCCTTAAACCCCAGGATTTACTAGTAGAATTGGGCTTTAAACCACACCGCATTTGGCTATAAAGAAAATCTCATTCCGAAGCCCAATCGCCCTTTTCTCAATTTTATTTAATTCTTTTCCAACCTAGAATTTTACCGGGCTCCATAAGTCACCATTCCAATCAATCCATTGATTGATTACTAATTTTGGAGGAAAAACTCAAATTTTCAATTTTTCAAATTTTCGGCATTTTCTCCAAAAATGCCCGAAAAATCCCTTTATTTTGAAATTTCCTCCGAGGCCCAAATTCAATTAAGAAATGCCCCAAAATTTCCCAATTTTTCCAATTTTTTAAAAGAAATTGGCCGACGGGATCTGTTGGCACGCCCGGGGCCCGAGCAGGGCCCCGCTGGCCGCTGGCCGCGCGGCCGCGTACCCGCGCCCGCGCCTGGCCGCCAGCCGCCCCCGCGCGAGCGCGGCCGCCTGCGGCCTGCTGCTGATGCAGCAGCCTTTTGCTGCCCTTTTTAACTTCTCTTCTTCTTTTTTTTTTATTTTTTTTTATTTGGGCTTCCAAACCTAAATTTTTCCAAAAATTTAAATGAATGGAAAATACTTCACATCCTTCAATTTTTTGCCTTTATTTCTCCATAATTAAGGCTTAAACAACACCCTTGATGTTTCCACAACAACTCATACCAAAATGAGATTTAACCTAGGCTTCATCATGCCATAAACCTCAATCTCATTTTTAAATGAAACATACATTCCAAAATATAACATACACACATGCTCTTGGGCTTCAACAAGCCATTATCCAACAATGAAATTACATTTCATAAATTAAACATAACAAGATAGGCTTCCATAAGCCATAACATGCACTTGAATCATCATTTCCATTCTTCCACATGCCATTCCATCTCTTCCTTGATTCTTCCCATGCTTTCACAACCTATATGTGAGGATAAAAACCTCATGAGCCATTAAGCTCAATAAGGGTGCAATGCCAAATAAATATGAACATAACAAGTTATATGATGCCAAATGCATGCAAATGTGGCTAGGTTTCTTTGCCCTCACAACCCTCCAAGGTTGAGGCATCAACCCACCATTTCAACCATGTTCTCAAACTAACCTATGGCCATAAGTCTCATGAACATAAAAAAACATGCTAAATGCAACATATACATTTATGAAACACATTTATAACACATTGCAAGGCCACCCTCCCATGGGGCCATCCCTTACCTCTTCTTGAATATTTAATCTTCATTTCAAGAGAGCTTCCATCTTCATTTCTTTCCATCTAAAATGGCATTCCAACAAGCCATTTAATTTTTTGCATACAAGCATACATAAATAAAGAGAAGAAGAATGTAACTTACTTTGATTCCTTTCACTTCTTCTTCTCCTTCCTTTCTTCTCATCTCTTCTTTCTTTCATTCTTTCTTCAAATGGCCAAAGGGAGAAAAGTCTTACACACTTGCCCTTTTATACTAGGCCTTTCACATTTCAAGAATGAATCTTAGCCCTTAGATTTATTTGGTGAGAACAAATCCTCACCCTCCAAACTAACACAATCCATGGCATTAAGTCTTGCTTTAAACCCACCATTGGATCTATTCTCACTTTACAAGACAACATCTTAGCCATCCAAAGGAAGCACAATCCAAGTGCTTGGCTAGGTTTAAATCTCCACCATTGATTTTTGGAAGAATTAATCTCCACCTTTAAGAGAAAACACATTCTTAATGAGTTGGCAATCCATGCCATCCTCCAAGACCCACTTCTAGCCATTGGATCTATTCTTCTTCCAAGACTCAATCACAACCATTGGATCATTTGGAAATTTCCATTTCTTTCTCATTTAAATAAATCCTCCCATTTTCACTCATAAATGAGTGACTAATTTCCATTTCTTTCTTATTTAAATTAATGGGACTAATTTCACATCCATCACACTTGAGAGACATAAATAATTTCTTTTCCATTTAAATTAATGGGACTAATTTCCAACATCACATTTGAGAGACATAAAACATTTATTTCCCATTTAATAAATCTCACAATTTTCCATCATTAATGGGAGACTAATTTCCCTTTTTCTTTTGGAATTTTCTTTAATCCAAGTAATCATTACACCCACATGGCTAAAATGGGTCATCTTATTTTCTTTTCCATTTAAATAAAAGCCACCATTTTTGCTTGAACAAGAATATGCCAAGTGTCACTCTAAGACACAAACTTGGCTTCCAAACTTTAATCTCATCCATCCATGTGGCACCACCATATAAATACACCAATTTAGGAAAAATTAATTATTTCCACTCCCATAATTAATTTCCCCTTTTTCTCATAATTAATTCCTTTATGGAATTTCTCTCCAAATTACCAAAACACCCTTTGTGAATTTTCAATTTCATTATCTTCACATAATGCAAAATGGGAATAATTCACTTCCACACTTAATTCCATCTTGGAATTATTTCCAATGTACCAAATTACCCTTTATTGGACTTCACTATCCAATTTACCAAAATGCCCCTCTCATAGGGCACCATTATTCTCAAGGATCCAACACCTTCTCAAGGGCATTTTTGGAATTTTCTCACTTTCTTTCCTATTCTTTTAACACCTGTAACACCGGGTGTTACACCTTTTCAGTTTCCTTTCTGTTTTGATAGTTTTCCGATCAGGTCTCCCTATCCTTTCTTCTTTGCTTTTTCTTTGCTCTTTCCTTGCACTTGCTTGTTTCCTTTTCCCTTGGCTTCTCATGGCCTTAATTCCTTCCCTTTATATAGCCTTCAGATTCCCAAATCCTCAAGATTTCACTTGGCCTCCAAGTTACTTATTTTCCACCCAAGTAATCATCATAACTTTGAAATTTTTGCAATCTTCTCAAGCAAGCCTCCACTTCTTCCAATCCTAGGCCACCAAATACACCTTCAAGATAAGCCTTATCATATTCTTCCTTTGCAAGAAAATCCTAGCCAATCCTAATTCTCCAAGTTTAGACTTTTAGGATAAAAATCAATCATTACAAACAAGTCTCCATTTCTTCCAATCCAAACCCTCACGTGGCCTTAACTTGAAATTTCCTCTTCTTTTGCAAGCCAACACAAGTCTTCCAAGTCAAGTCTTCCAAGTTAAGCCATTCTAAGACTTTTGGGTAAAATTCATCATTACAAAGACTTTAGTGTAAAGTTCATCATTTCAACTTCCAAGCTAAGCCACCTTAAGACTTTTGGGAAACTTCTCGAACCAATCCTATCTCCCAACACATGGCTTCTAGGATAAGGAATCGTTATTGCATTCATTCCTTTTGTTGGAAACAAGCTATCCCTTTTACAAGTTGTGATATTTGCACTCGGGTTCGGTTTAATGCCTTAAATCCATTTATATTTACACTTTAATTCTAAACTTCCATTTGTAACACTTTTTGCAACATCCAACCTTTACATTAAATTCTAGGGTATTACAAATGTGCACATTAAATGCGCCGCAAACAAGATGTGCTACATGAAACGATGTGATATGAAGTGATTGGGCGGGAAGCTAAAAGGTTTATCAAATGATAGAATGACTGGCACGTGTTAACTTCCAGTTCGAAGATTGCATTGCGAGTTGTGGGGCTTAATGTTACGGGTATTTCCCACTCTACTCCGTATGGGCTGGGCTCAACCCAGCAAGCCTGCACAATCACATAAGCCCCTGCAGACCCCGAACTGAGTTCGTTAAAGCTAGCTCACACATTGTCGGAGCCCAACCTTAGATTGTAGGTCAAAGCGAGCTCTCAAAAATACCCCTAGTTCTCCAACCTATCCTAGCGAGCTCCTCACTACATCTCCGAGCAAGCTCCAGCCACTCTCGCAAGTTCGTCGAGCTAACACATCAGCTCGCACGACGAGAGGGTCATATGCCATAGAATATAAACGAACTATGAGTCACCCCAACTAGATTATTCAGGCCTAATCTGGCCCCATTCTCTCGGCCCATTTGATTGGCCCATGTCAATCCCGTCCTGGCCTCTTACATTAGCATCATTACAGCTGCACCTGGATTTTCGCGTGTTCACCTTAGATTCGATCCTCATTAATAATGGATCCCATCCACATTAATAAGGGTCCTATCAACCCCTTGCTACTGAATGGGTGTTTTCGTCGGTGCTAGATATTCTGTCCCACCACTGACGGATGTATAACACAGATTGGAGGAAATCTCGTCCACCCCTATATATCAGCCAACTCTTTTCAAAGCCAGGGTATGTGTGCTCTCCTCTACAAACTTGTGAATACTCTACCTTTTTTTACTTACTCATTTACTTACTTGAGTATCAAAGTACCTTGCAGGGACGAGCCAGCAGGTCGGGAAACCGAACTAGACCATCCATCTCTTCTCCTTGAGTCCGTTACACCAGTGTGGGCCAACGAATCACAGTCGACCAATTTTGAACGTTGACAAGTACCAATTTAGTAATTTTTAAATATTAATTGATTTGATCTGATCCACACACACTCTTCATTTCAATTTTCTGTACTTTTATTTCTCGTACATAAATAAACAAATTGGTTTGACAAATCATTTCATATCGCGACTTTTATTTTTGTTTTAATGAAGATCTCCCAGTGAATCAACTTGTACTCCCATCCAGTAAATAAATTTATACTGCAATGCACATTTGTATATTGATGAATATAAACGCCTTGTGCTTGCATGCTTATTTTCTTCTTTGTTTGTTTGTATGTGTTTGTTGAACTAATTGCATAAGGTTAAGCGCAGTCAATTGCCTAGTGAATTTTAGAATGTCAAAACATTTAAAACAAGGAAGAATCTTCATAAACTAAGATAGTACTATTATTAGCTGGGCCCAACCAGACTTGAGCATGAAAGAAAAGAGTGGTTGAAAGCAACCTTAGAATACTTGAGAATTGAGTGAAAATATCAAGTTTAGGGTGAAGTGCATACCACAAGAAAGAAAGTGTAAACATGACCATTGAAAGGTCGGGACACCAATATCCTTATAAATGATACTGAATCTGACTGAATATGTGCGCACACACACGCACGCGTGTCAAAACATGGAATAAGTCCAAAACTTTTGCATAGTATTGCTTGAAAAGTTTGTGTTAATTAACATTTATTCATTTAATGGGTATGATTGCCACATAATTTGGTTTAACATTTGATTATGTAGGTGCAAATCTCATGTTAAATTAACTTGGAGCATAAATGATGATTTTAGTACATGATTGGAGTTGAACCAGGTGTTGAAGGCATGGTTGGATACCTTCGGGGGTTGATGTTGATGATTTCATAAAGTGTTGAGAGCAATGTAGAAATTGAAGAGTTGGGAGTCGAACAAAAATATCTTGCAGCCTACCGTAGTAGGATTGCTGTGGCAGAAGGCTACTAGAGCTCACAGTCCTATCGTAGAATGCATATCGCGGTACAACTATAGTTGGATTTCTTCACTAAAGCTCACGGTCTTACCATGGTATGAATACCGCGGTAGAACCACATTTAGAGTTGTCCACTATTGCTCACAGTCTTGTCTCGAAATGCATACTACAGTAAAACTGCGGTAGGGCACAAAACTTTATCTAAAAGTGTGTTTCGGGCTGATTTTCTTCCAAATTGATTGGTGATGGATGTATTTCTGGTGCACAACTGTAAAGACCCCAAAAGCATTATAAAAAGATGGATTCTTGATGACTCTAGAGGACTAATGGCAGAAACAAAATCAAGTTGATGAGGGAAAACAAAGGTTTTTGAAGAAACTCAGGTGTTGGATTGTATTTCTCTATTCTTACTCATATCCCGGATCATGATTTTCGTCTTTATTATTCTTCTATCTATTGAACTAATGTCTGGCTTGACATTTCACAACTAGGGTGAATGATAAAACATCGTTTCTTGTTAGTTTAATTTGAAGTTACTCAATTTTGCTATATTCTTATTTTTCAGGTTGAGTGTTTATTATACTTTGATTCCATTTTGATGTTTGATCGCCATTAAAGCATGTTTGTAATTTATATTGCTTTTGAGAGATTCAATATAAATTAGCATTTGGTAAGAAACAACATAAAGTCCTATAATAGATAGGGATACTATTATGCCTTATGAAATCATATTGAGATAATTATTGAGAATGAATGCATGCTTATATATTTGTAGGTTGATTAAAGATAATTAATCTCATATTTATGCATAGAATCGAATGACCATTGAGATAGGCTTTTGATTGACTTAGGATCATTGATTTTCAACTCAGGGCAAGGAGTAACAAACTTGAGTAATCAAATATTATATCATATAAAGAACAATGGTGGATTCATGAACCCAAGTGCCATAGATTATTAACTTTGAAATTTGAAGAATTGTTTCTGTGAGTCTGTAGTTTGTGATTTTGTTCTAGTTTGTATAAAACCAATTGTGAATAGCATTATAATTGTGTGTGTCTTGTTGAAGTTAAGCGTGGTTAAAGTAGGAATCAATAGCCAATCCTGGTGGGTATGACACTCTACTTATCATTATATTACTTGTCACCACCTGTTCATTTGTGGGATGAAATCGATAGACACTTGTAAAACAAATGATCAAAGTAAAAATTAACCACCGACACTAGAAAATAAGAGCAATTTCTTCAATACTAAGGTTCTACCCTTAAAGGAAGAATACTCAGGAGAGATAACAAAAGAGGGTGGAAAACTGATAGCTCTTAAAAAATTCCCCTCTTCCTCTTCCTCGAACCCTTCATCCTCTTCCTCGAGGCCCTTATCCTCTTACTCGCTGCCCTTTTCCTCCTCGACCTAAAAGGTGTCCTTAGGCAAAATCGATAGTGACCCAAAAGCGAGATTGGAGGGCCCGGACATGTCTTGGAGCTGAAGGCCCCACCCTACGGCTGCAATATTGTATAGGGTAAGTAGATTGGGGAGAACGTAAGTGCCAAGGGCACACAATCTTTCTATCACTCAACAATAGATAGCCCGGGTAATCCTGACTTTATGGAACTTCTCCCACCAAATGTGCTGCTCGTTATCCCAACACTAACAAAGTAGTGCTTTCCAACTAGGGGGACGCTCGACCACAATCCATTGAGACTCAAAGTCCACCTTACTTTGAAGTTTTAGGAAGAGGGGGGGTTAGACCTATAATTCTTTGAAAGGTAAAAAAGATGCCCCTTCATTCTACGCTTCTCAACTTATAAACAACCAAACAACTTGATGAATTCTATAGCAAAGGAGGTTAATTAACTGAGCCTAACCATTGGGATGAAGCTACACTAGAACCATACAATGGTAATCTAGCCACTTCATGCTAAAACTAGAGAGAAGGAAATGTAGATCTGCTCTAAAAAAAGCCAAGTAGACCCCAAAACCATGTCCCCCTACCAAGGTGGTACCTGACTCTTCGGGCGTGGGGATCCTAATATGGTGATTGGTGGGATTTGGAAACAAGACCAAATCCTAGCTAGTTCCCTCTCCTTCACTGTGGATCGTCGTCCAAAAGATATATGTTTGCTGGAAGCAAGAGGTGGAGAATGCACAACATTCTTAAAACAACCCATGCTGAATGCTAAAAGCAAGATGGCTAAGGCAAAAAAAAAAAAAAGAGACCACGCAAACTCAAGGTAAACAAAGACACCCATGGATGAGGGTCACGTGGGGGTAAGATCGATGAAGACACCTATGGATGAGGGTCACATGGGGGTAAAGATGATGAAGACATCCATGAATGAGGGTCAATTAGGGGTAAAATTGCCAATGACACCTATGGTTAAGGCTCACTCGAGGGTGAAGATACCAAAAATGCGAATGGATGAGGCCTTCTCAGGGGGTGTCACAAGCATATGAGGACTTATACTGTAGAGAATTCTCGTGGAAGAGTTGTTGGAGTAATGGCCAAATGAAGGGCCTAGGCCTCCTTTTATAGTGACACTCAGGATAAAGTATGCAAAAGATAACCAAAAGAGACGTGAAGATGGAGGAGATGGGTATAGAATAAAAATTCACTAAAGGAAAAAATAACCTCTTGAAAATAAAGTAGTGGAATAGGAAAAACATTTTTCCTCCCAGGATAATCGATAGAAAGAGTAGGGAACAATTGTTACTCCTGACAAATATTGGAGTAATGTAGAAATAAAGAAGAAATTGAAAAGATAAAGGAGGGCCACGTGGCTGCTTGGAGCAACCTTGGGTTCCCATGGGTGGGGGTCACTTAGGGTGGCAAAAAGCCGCACCCCCAAGTGAAACACACTTGGGGGTGGCTATCCCCCCCCCATAGGGCTATGTGGCCACAAGTTTGGCACCACCCTGTGCTTATGGCTGTGATCGGCCATGCGGAGGGGGGGCACACGCTCACACACATTGTAGGGCCCCCCCTAATCAGGGACCCACAACAAGATGACAAAATTGCCAAACCAATTAGAAACATTACACATCCTCCTTGATATTGACAACGAAAGCCACACTTATACCTTCTTACTCATAGACAAATACATTCGGGTTTACATACCCATAACGTAACTTAATATTACACACCTTCTTAGGGTCCACAACCCACCATATTCCCTCAGGGGTACAACCTAAAACATAAACAAGATAATATTACACACCACAAAACACCCCCCAAGGACCTTTAATTGAGACGGCTCTGTACACACTGCTACCCCATGGATCCTGATTCACTTGGCTTGCCTTCTACTTTAGCCTTACCTTTCCCTGGAATGATGCAAGCAAACATGAGCCACAAGGCCCAACAAGTATAACAGAAAGAAAGCGAGCATAAGAGTCATGGGTACCAAGAAGCAAAAAAGACATGAATGCCATTTAAGGTACTTTCACATGATAAAATGATGAAACATGCATCCATGCTCATATGTAGTACTTTTTAGAACTATAAACATAGGACCAAAGTCCGAAGCTTGGGACCGAAGTCTATATCATAAACTTGGGACCGGAGTCCATATCATAAATTTGGGACCAAAGTCCGACTTTGAGCTCAACACTTTCTCCTCGAATATATCCTGCGGACTCGTCCACTCCGCGCATCATGAGGCCTTTACATATTTTTAAAAACCATTTTCATGTATATGCTTCATGCATTATTATAACATGCATATTCGTAATAACTTCTCAAATATAACTGACATGCAATTAATGAAGCAATATGCACAATAGGGCAACATTCATGCAAGACAACATCAAACACTTGTATATCCACAATAAAGCATCATTTCCAAGGAAATATAGGGTGATACAAAACCTTATTTGAGGTTCAATAGGTATAAATGTAAATCATGGAACAATTTAATAGCAAAGGAAAATAACTTGTAAAATAGGAAAATAACATGCAAGATGTGGATAAGAACTTGCTCATTAATAGAAAGATTGAGATCTTGCCTCTTAAGTGGAACAAAGAGGAAGCAAAACTTGCCTTAATAGGAATAAGAACTTGCAAATTAAAAACATGAACTTGAGAAGAGGGAGAAACTGAACTTGCAAGATAGGAATAAGAACTTGCAAACACTAGGAAGAGAACTTGCCTTGGATATTCTTCTTTAACCTTTACTACGAATCAAGGTTGCTTACGTCATAACACAAACTCTCATGGGCAAAATTTCCCTTAATTTCCTCAAAATTCTCCCAAACTTTTCCCAAAACCTTCCCCCAAAATACCCTCATTTCACTCAATGACATAGCCTATTTATAGGCCAAGGGGTAGGGGAGGTGGTAGGGCATATGGGAGAAAAATTCCATTTTTTTTTTTTTTGGAACAAATATGGATGCTGGACGCATGGCTGCAGAAGGCAGCCACGTGGGCGCATAGCAAGGCCTCGCAGCAGCGTGCATGCAGGTCACATGGCCTAGCGCGAGCTTGGCCGCCCGCATGCGGCCCGCTTGGCATGGGCGGGCACACGCTTGGGCCTGGGCTGCTCGAAATTATTTTTTTTTCAAAACACCATAAAATAATTATTTTCTCTAAATTTTTTAAATATTCAATAATATCCTCAAAAAATTACTTTTAATCCCAAAAACATACCAAATTTAATATTTTCCATTAATCTCTATAAAACCTCACATAACTCGATAAATTACCCTAAAACCCATTAATTATTTTACTTAAATCCTCAAATCACTTCAAATGTGGAAATTAAAAATTACCAATTATCTCAACTTTTGAGATGTTACACACGTACCTCTAACTGATCTTTTTTTCAAGTCGGTCATCCATCGATTAGAGAAGTGATCCATAACTAACATTTTACTCTGGGAGAGTCATTTATTTTTCAAATAAACCACATGAGTCATCTTTAAGCTGATTTTTCATCTATAAGTTTATTATTGTAGTTAAGTAATAATAATTATATTAATAAATTTTATATTTTAAAATAATTGAAGACAACGGTAAGAGTTATAAGGATGGACTCTCCACCTTTTTAGTGATTTAAATATTAAAAATACGGTAATGTTATATTAAAAGAAGAAGAATTAATAATGTGAAGAAAAGTAACAATGTAGTTTGTCGGAAAGGTTTAAAAGTGGAGATTTTTTAAATTAAGAAGTTAAAATATTAAATGAGATGAGAATGAGAATGGATTGGTGAAATTGGGTTATTATTATTATTATTATTATTCTGAATGAATTGTGAGTTTCGAGGGAGGGGATGAAAGCTAAGCCCTCCCCGAGGTAATTCACATCAAAAGTCATAAAATTTTAGTATTTTTTGTAACGTGGTCACTAAACTTCAATTGATTGTAAAGTGATCACAAAACTTTCAAATATTTTGTAATGTGATCACATTTGAGATATTCTAGAATGCTCTCGCCGAAGTTGTTGCCTTCCGATGACGTGGCAATGATGTGGTAATACAGTCACAAAAAATGCTGACTGTACAATAAAAATATGCCACGTGTCAAAACCAAATTATAATTTAGTGACCACATTACAAAAAATACTAAAATTTTGTGACTTTTGGTGTGAATTACCCTCAAATTTATTCTAAATTTGAATTTTTTTTTAAATTTATTTTAAATTTCATAAATAAATACATATTTAATATTTAAAAATAATAAAAATTTCTCCTAATTTTACTGCTCTATCTCATTTTTACCTCATCGACTAATTAAATTTAATTATTTATTAATAAAATAAAAAGATGAACAAATTATCAATTTTTGATTAGTTTATTAGACAAGTAAAAATAAAAAATATATCTAATTTTTTATATTAACACGTTTAATAAAAATAAAAAATACAACTAAAATTATAAAAAAATTCTTAAATATTAAACAGCCAAATAAAATTACTCTTGAATTCAAAAGTGAATGCATATTAGAACCAAAATTAGTAAAATTAAGTCCTACTTCGTCTAAGATTTAATTTTTTATTTAAATAAAAGATTATAATTATTGACCCTATCAATAACCCTACCACCACCCTAAACTCTAAAGCCAAAATTTTTATTATTTTTAAATATTAAATATGTATTTATTTATTTATAAAATTTAAAACAAATTTAGATAAAATTTTAAATTTAGAATAAATTTAAGGTTGATTCACAACAATAGTCACAAAATTTTGATATCTTATGCAATGTGGTCACTAAATTGTAATATGATTTTGACATGTGACACATTTTTATTATACAGTCAGTATTTTTTTTATTGTATTGCCATGTCATCGACACATCAGCGCCATGTCATCAGAACGGTAGCAACTCCTGCGAGAACATAACAGAAAGTCCCAAATGTGATCACATTACAAAATATTTAAAAGTTTTGTAATTAATTAAAATTTAGTGACCATATTAAAAAAGACACTAAAATTTTGTGACTTTTGATATGAATTACCCCTTTCCCCGTCTCCTCGCCTACCCTTAGTGTTTCATCATTGTTACTGTAATACCCCACGTTTAGATAAGGTTGCCACGTAATTTTAATAAGTATAGAATACCGAAAAATTGATTTTATAGCAATTTCAGGTACCGAATCAATTACAGGGAATGTCTTGAAGTGAAATCATCCAAAGTAAATTATATAGTCTCGTCGAGCGTATCAAAATAGGATTTATGGTATCAAAAGAAATCAAATCTGGAACGATTTTCGGTACAGCTAAAATACAGCTGCCATTTAAACTGTAAAACCGAATCATCGTCGGAGACTCCCGAAAAATTAACGGAACCCTAGGGGGGCTCCGATTTTACGTAATGAGTAACCCTTCAGTGGTTTTGGGATGAAACGACGGTCCGGTGAGGACATTAGGGCAAAATCGGTATTATCGAGTAACTTTAAGATTATTAATTTAGCGTTTTCTGTATCGAAATGCAAATTAATTCGATGATTGAGGGTATAATTATGATTAAAGAATTTCTTAAGTGAAATAAAAACAAAATTTGAGATTAAATGTGTAACTATCTTTATAATATAGTGTATTATATAGTTATATATATATAATATGTATTCATGGGCGAAGCAGTGGCTGCAAATTGAGTAAATGGGAGGCAACCAGTGAGCTAAATTGAAATTAAAATGAATTGGAGAATGATTGGCAGAAGTTGAATTAGAGCAGTGAATCTAAGGAGGCAATATTAGCATTAAATGTGGCATTAAATGTGATGTGTATACGTGGCTGTATGGCCGATCAAACTTGGCAGCTAAGTTGCAGAAGAAATGGCAATAAATTGAGTGTCCCATACGCCAAAGTTGGCTGGAGTAGTGGCCAAGTTCCTTAGCCTATAAATAGGATGCATTTGGCTGAATTCAAGAAGAAAGAAAGTGGGAGAGGTAGAGGGAGCTCGAGAGAGAGAGAGAGAGTGAGAGGGAGGGCCGAAATCGGCCATGGTAGCAGCAGCAAAGCTACTGCTCGGCAGCCATGTCCGACGCGCATCAAGCAGCTGCGACGAAAGGCGAGGCGAGTGGCGTGGATGAGATCAGCAAGCACCGGCCGAAGTGGCCGAAGGCGGCCAAGCGCAGGCGTTGCAGCTCGCGGAGGAGGATGCGACAGTGGCCGCCCGCGGTGGAGGGCATGGCACGGGCTGCGGCGGCTGCGCTGGCAGTGGGTCGCGGCGACGATGAGCTGAAGTCGAGAGTTGCAGGTGGTCGCGCGGAAGAAAGGAGAAGGAAGAAGAAGAAGAAGAAGAAGAAGAAGAAGAAGAAGAAGAAGAAGAAAATGAATAAAAGAAGAAAGAGAGGAAGAAGAGGCGGGTTCGTAGGTGAAGAAGCGGGGAAGAAGATGAACATGGGAGGTGGAAAAAAAAAAGGAGAAAAAGAAAAAGAAAAAAAAAGAAAAGAAAAAAAAAGAAAAAGAAGAAAAAATAGGAAAATGATGGGAAAAATCCTAAAAAAATTTCAAAGGATAGGAAACTATATTTCAGTGATATCCTGGAGATTTTGGTGAGAATATTGCACGCAAATCGAGGAAATCGGAGATGCTAAGCCAAGGTGAGTAAAATTCTCTAGAAAATTTCAGAAATTCTAAAATATTATTTTATGAATTTTCGTAGTGAAAAATTTGAGAAAATATTTCTAGAAATATTTAATTTAGAATTATTGAGGAAAAATAGGAAGAAATAGAGAAAAAATTAAATAAAATGCCAGAAATTATGGAAAAATAGGATTTAATATTTATTTAAATACCTATGGTGATTAGGATGCTTTGAGGTCAAAGTTGAGGTGTCTGGTGCAAATTTTGAGATTGCCACGTAAATCGAGGCAAGGCACAGACTGCGAAGTAGCCCGATAAGCTCTAGAAGGTAAGTGGTACTTCCTCGAAAATGTTTTCATCATATTGACATGCTCTGATATGTATCTATCACGTAGAATGCACACATGATTATGAAATGCATGATTACACGTTGATATCATTGATCACACGCATATGAGGCCGTAGAGAGTACGAACTGGCACCGCTGCCTTACCAAGGGTGCACCCATACACCTCGGCTTCGAAAGAGGTGGCTGCTAAAATGGTGGGTAGCATGAGGGGTGCAGTTGACACCTACGAGGAAAGACATTGCATACACTCATGACATAGCATTACGTACCCTTACTTAGATGGTTAATCATCTAACTTGGGTTCGCCCCTGGAACATTCAACGTTCCAGTCGGGACTTGCTGAGATGATTTCGAGATTGATGATGTGTGGTGACGCGAGACGTCAGGAAACGAGGAAATGTGCCATGTTATGTTGTGATATGAATAGTTAAGGATTATGTACATTCGTTTTACTTTTCGAAGGTTATGTAACAACATTTGTAATAAGTACTTGTCTAGTTATTCATGTATATATTGCTATGAGCAGGTTCGATTCAGCTTTCGCTTTGTAAATTGTATTTATCTCTAGTGTGTAAATTAAACACTAGATAGGCCTTAGGGAAATTCGGGATAATGTAATGATAAGAAAAAAAAAAAAGAGACCCTATTTTCCTAGGGTATAACACGCCCGAGAAAGCGGGCTGTTACAGTTGATATCAAAGCTTAAGATTATTGGAAGCCCTAAGGGACTCAGATATAGTTGATTAGATCCTATTTGGAGATTAGGGCAAAGAAATTTGGAGACTTTAGAAGATCTGGTAGAACCAGTTAGTAAGAACCCAAAGTGGAGGTTCGTAAAGGAAATCCCTATTTGGAGATTTGGAAATGGTCGATTGAAGTTTTAGAGGTTATTGATTTGAGAATCTAATCTTGCTAAGAACGACCGGTCAAGATAATCTAGCTATTGATATTAAGATCTGATGATATGATTCGAATGTAAGGTTGACTCGGTAACCATGATTATGGATCTGAAAAATTTGGAGACTGTCAGTTTGAGATCATCAGTTGAAATCTCTATAATGAGATAGGATAACTATGATTGTCAAGGATGATTGGATCATGGATGATTAGCCTAATGTGACATGACCTAGTTAACAAGTTGGGATCAAACAATAAAGAATTTTCGAGAACCATTTAGGGTCTCAGAAATAGGATGTGTAAGATCAGAGACCCAACGGATTGAGTCAAACAAGAGACCGAAGGTGGTCAAGTGATGATAGGTGAGTTGCGTCAATTGATAAGATGGCAGTGGTGCAGCCAGTGAGACTCACAGAGATGGGACAAGGAACCCTAAGAGTGTCTAGGGTCTAAGTTCCAATAGTCTAGGGTGCGAAGTGTGCCACTAGCTGATTGAAAGAGGCTGGAAGCCTAGGGAATCAACTCGAAATAGAATAAATTGAATATAGATCAAGTGTCGTATTTAAATAATTGTATTAGGGTTCGTAGTCATCTTGGAAATTGGTGACATGATGCACAGTGTGAGGCTCAAAGGATAGAATACCCCAGTGTCTAGTATGGCAGTAAGATCAAGAGATGGTCGTGCGCCAATAAGTCAACTAGGCCTAAAGAATGAAAAGCGAGAGTCAGTGGGTTCTCGGTAAATGAGATTTCAGGTAGCAGAGTGTGGCTAGTCCAAAACTTGGATGATGAATTATGAGATGGCAATCTCAGTTCGAGGAAAAGTTACTTGTAGGTCGTATTGACCCTAAGGAAGGATGATGAGAAACCTAGCCGACCGAAGTTGTGATTACGATTCAATGTGCCAAGTAGGCTTGAGGAATCGAAAGTCTTGAAGATAAGTCATACCTTGTACATCAGTATGGGGACTTGAATCATTATTTGAGGTTTAAGATATCCTTAGGTAAAGAGTTCCGGGAAGTTTTGAGGCTCGGTTCTTTATAAGAAATGATTGGAGCTAATTAACGTGATCTGGTCCGGGATCTTCAAAGATGAATCAATTTAGGATTTTCGATGAATTTTCCCCTAAGAGGTGAGAATCTAAGGACGAGTAATGAGATTTTAAAGTTTTTTAAAAAAAAAAAATTGGAAGGTCCTTAGGTAATCTCGTTAAGGAAATAGAGATTGATGAATTAGTAAGAATCAGGGAACCATGGAAGGCGTAAGTACCTACCCATTCTAGTTAGGGGGATGGTTACGGATTGATGTTTTTTTTTTAAAAAAAAAAAAATCTTTGGCGTGTTTGAGAGAAACAGGTAATGACAGATGTGTCAGGATGCTAGTAATAAATTAAAATCTATTGGAGATTTAGAATTTTCGATTTTGGGAGAATGAAAATCCTATTGGTCTAAACGATTAATCTAGATAGCCCTAATGGGAAAATCGGGAGATGTGTAACTAGACGATCACTAAAGTGATGTAAGCATATTATGGAAATGAGGAGCTTGTCAAAATATGGTACGACCACTTGTGGTCAATGAAAAACCGTGAGAAAATTGAGGAAGTGAGAGAAATATCAGAATGTGCTCTCGGAAGATTTATCGAAATTATTTCTTAGTGATGAAATTGCCAATAAATAGCTTGAGGTTATTAGATGCTTAGTTCAATTGAGGACGTAAATTATTGAGTTTTGAAAGATGTGATAATTAAGAGTCGATATCTTTACCTCAAATTTGATAAATTATAAAAGTTGCAAGAGGCCGGGATAATTGCGATTAATGTGCGACCAATGGAATCATGATTTGACTAAAGTACCATTTACATTAAAGTCACGTGGTAATCATGTCTATCGAGGATATAATGGTGTACACCTCAGATAGGGAGACACATGAGAAATATTGAGGATAATGTTCGGAAACGTCGGGACTGAGACTTGCTTGCTAGCTCGTGAGCCAATCAAGAAAGAAATGATGAGAGCATGAGGCTCCGTGTCGGGAACGTGAAATCAAGGTCGAGGAATGAAAGTACTAAAAGTCAGATATCCCAGTAGGTTTCGAGAGACGAACCAAATGTTTTGAGTAGAGGTTGGTTCAAGCAAAAGTCAGTAACTTGAGAAAGTAGCTCCAAAAGGATTAAGCATGATTAAAGTTAGTTGACATAAAACGTTATTACTAGAAAAGTAAATTGAGGATTAAATGATTAATTTGATGATATAAAATTTTATTTGAGGGTCACTTCGAAAAGTTCGAAGAGCTATATAAGTTATGGGTATATGGATAAATAGGTATTAGCTCGGCAACCAGGTAACAAGGGAATAAGTGATGCAAAGAAATTAGTGTTGCTAGACTTGGAAGACAACGTTAAATTTCGATCAAAGTTTTGGAGACAGATAGAATCTATTAATAAAGATTTCTTGAGAAAATAGTACATGATTAGAAGATGATTGTGATCAGTTGGCAGAAACTTGAGATTATATCGGGAGATGAATACCTACAAGAATGAATAAACAATAGAAATCTCAAATGGATTAGCACAAGTAAAGATTAAGCAATGATTAAGTTTATGATGACTCAAGGTAAGGCATAGGTAAATTTTTGAGCACATGTGATAAATGAGATGATATGGTAGGACTAGTGATTTCTTATGACTGTTCGAAAGCCTATGAAACAACCTAGTAATGATAAGATATGTGATGTTTGAGGATTCAAGGATACGTGAAATAGTTTGACGACATAAAAGTATTTCCTTAAGGATCAATTTGATAAAATTCAAGATATATCAAGATCAGGACTCTTGAATTAAAGAAGCATGATTGATTAGTTCAAGATAAATAACATCGTAAGAAATCAGAATTAGAGAAATGTCGTGATTAAGGATATTGATTGGATAACTTAGTGAGAAACAAATTAAAAATTAATGATGTGGAATATGAGAATTGCAGGTTCACTATGATGATGTGAATACCAACTTAGATAGGAGCTCGAGTGGAGACTTGTGGCCCAAGGACCGAGTTATGTGATTAGTGGCTTTGAAAGAGATATCCGAAAGGAATATGTGGTTGACAAATGGATTGTCTAGGGATTGATAAGTATGGTCAGACCAAGAGTTCAAATTTTGAAATTGAGGGCATGTGGCAAATTTCGAGGACGAAATTTTTGTAAGGAGGAGAGAATGTAATACCCCACGTTTAGATAAGGTTGCCACGTAATTTTAATAAGTATAGAATACCGAAAAATTGATTTTATAGCAATTTCAGGTACCGAATCAACTGCAGGGAATGTCTTGAAGTGAAATCATCCAAAGTAAATTATATAGTCTTGTCGAGCGTATCAAAATAGGATTTATGGTATCAAAAGAAATCAAATCTGGAACGATTTTCGGTACAGCTAAAATACAGCTGCCATTTAAGCTGTAAAACCGAATCATCGTCGGAGACTCCCAAAAAATTAACGGAACGCTAGGGGGGCTCCGATTTTACGTAATGAGTAACCCTTTAGTGGTTTTGGGATGAAACGACGGTCCGGTGAGGACATTAGGGCAAAATCGGTATTATCGAGTAACTTTAAGATTATTAATTTAGCGTTTTCTGTATCGAAATGCAAATTAATTCGATGATTGAGGGTATAATTATGATTAAAGAATTTCTTAAGTGAAATAAAAACAAAATTTGAGATTAAATGTGTAACTATCTTTATAATATAGTGTATTATGTAGTTATATATATATAATATATGTATTCATGGGCGAAGCAGTGGCTGCAAATTGAGTAAATGAGAGGCAACCAGTGAGCTAAATTGAAATTAAAATGAATTGGAGAATGATTGACAGAAGTTGAATTAGAGCAGTGAATCTAAGGAGGCAATATTAGCATTAAATGTGGCATTAAATGTGATGTGTATACGTGGCTATATGGCCGATCAAACTTGGCAGCCAAGTTGCAGAAGAAATGGCAATAAATTGAGTGTCCCATACACCAAAGTTGGCTGGAGTAGTGGCCAAGTTCCTTAGCCTATAAATAGGATGCATTTGGCTGAATTCAAGAAGCAAGAAAGTGGGAGAGGTAGAGGGAACTCGAGAGAGAGAGAGAGAGTGAGAGGGAGGGCCGAAATCGGCCATGGCAGCAGCAGCAAAGCTGCTGCTCGGCAGCCATGTCCGACGCGCATCAAGCAGCTGCGACGAAAGGCGAGGCGAGTGGCGTGGACGAGATCAGCAAGCACCGGCCGAAGTGGCCGAAGGCGGCCAAGCCAGCCGCACGGCAGCGGCGGCCATGGCAGCCGCTGCAAGCAGCAGCGGCAGGGTCGGCGCGCAGGCGTTGCATCGCGCGGAGGAGGATGCGGCAGTGGCCGCCCGCGGCGGAGGGCATGGTTCGGGCTGCGGCGGCGGCGCTGGCAGTGGGTCGCGGCGACGATGAGCTGAAGCCGAGAGTTGCAGGTGGTCGCGCGGAAGAAAAGAGAAGGAAGAAGAAGAAGAAGAAGAGAAAGAAGAAGAAGAAGAAGAGAGAAGAAATTGAAGAAAAGAAGAAAGAGAGGAAGAAGAGGCGGGTTCGTAGGTGAAGAAGCGGGGAAGAAGATGAACAGGGGAGGTGGAAAAAAAAAGGAGAAAAAGAAAAAGAAAAAAAAAAGAAAAGAAGAAAAAATAGGAAAATGATGGGGAAAAATCCTAAAAAAATTTCAAAGGATAGGAAACTATATTTCAGTGATATCCTGGAGATTTTGGTGAGAAAAACGGCCCGGACACGCTTTTCGAGAATATTGCACGCAAATCGAGGAAATCAAAGATGCTAAGCCAAGGTGAGTAAAATTCTCTAGAAAATTTCAGAAATTCCAAAATATTATTTTATGAATTTTCGTAGTGAAATATTTGAGAAAATATTTCTAGAAATATTTAATTTAGAATTATTGAGGAAAAATAGGAAGAAATAGAGAAAAAATTAAATAAAATGCCAGAAATTATGGAAAAATAGGATTTAATATTTATTCAAATACCTATGGTGATTAGGATGCTTTGAGGTCAAAGTTGAGGTGTCTGGTGCAAATTTTGAGGTTGGCACGTAAATCGAGGTAAGGCACGGACTGCGAAGTAGCCCGATAAGCTCTAGAAGGTAAGTGGTACTTCCTCGAAAATCTTTTCATCATATTGACATGCTCTGATATGTATCTATCACGTAGAATGCACACATGATTATGAAATGCATGATTACACGTTGATATCATTGATCACACGCATATGAGGCCGTAGGGAGTACGAACTGGCACCGCTGCCTTACCAAGGGTGCACCCATACACCTCGGCTTCGAAAGAGGTGGCCACTAAAATGGTGGGTAGCATGAGGGGTGCAGTTGACACCTACGAGTAAAGACATTGCATACACTCATGACATAGCATTACGTACCCTTACTTAGATGGTTAATCATCTAACTTGGGTTCGCCCCTGGAACATTCAACGTTCCAGTCGGGACTTGCTGAGATGATTTCGAGATTGATGATGTGTGGTGACGCGAGACGTCAGGAAACGAGGAAATGTGCCATGTTATGTTGTGATATGAATAGTTAAGGATTATGTACATTCGTTTTACTTTTCGAAGGTTATGTAACAACATTTGTAATAAGTACTTGTCTAGTTATTCATGTATATATTGCTATGAGCAGGTTCAATTCAGCTTCCGCTTTGTAAATTGTATTTATCTCTAGTGTGTAAATTAAACACTAGATAGGCCTTAGGGAAATTCGAGATAATGTAATGATAAGAAAAAAAAAAAAAAGAGACTCTATTTTCCTAGGGTATAACACGCCCGAGAAAGCGGGTTGTTACAGTTACCATTTCCTAAAAAGCTTACTCATTTTATTTAGCAACTCTTGTGAAAAATGAAATAAATTAAATAAATTTTATTTTATAACATAAAAAATTAATTAATATAAATAGAAATAAAGGAGAGGGAAAATGAAATGGGGCTATGCGTGGTTGCGTGGACTTCGGAAAGAGCACATAGACGCAGTGAATAGTAAAGGAAAGACGTTTTCCCTACTTCTTCTAGAGTTTCGGTCTGCAAGCGAATATAGAGCAACACACAAAGAGTCTGAGAGAGAGAGAGAGGGTTTGAAATCAGGTCCTCTATTTTCCCCTCCCGTTTTCTGTTTCACAATCGGAAACCGTCTCCCATTCCATTCCAACAGCCAGTAACCCCATTCCATTCCAACAGCCGGTAAAAATCTCTCTCTCTCTCTCTCTCTGTATATATATATATGTATATACATACATGTCTTTGCACAAAAGAACGTATTTCTTGGTTTTGTGTATTTCTTAGTTGGTTAGCTGTTGCTTTCTAGTTTCTACTACAATTTTTTATGCGAAGACAGAGTGGGTTCTGGGACTATGTTGATGGCTCTATGCTTTATCTTCTGCACCCTTTCTAGTGATTCTTTCAATCATTCAACTGTGTTGCAACTGGCTTTGCGTTATCTTTTAATGTTTGAGACCAGTCCCCATATTTGTAAGTTATCGACGGATTTTTCTTTTCATACATACAGCCAATGTGTAAAATATATACATATATACATATATATACCCTTTTATTGTTTGAGGGAATGCCTCTTTAATCTGAGAGCACTCCCTATTCCCATAACTTCTTTGAGTTTTTTTAAGTTCTTCGTCTTTTGTTGGCTGGTTTATTACGTCTAGGATCGCTGATCCACTCATGCACATACAAACGCGTTTTCTTTCAATTTTTGCTTGACGCACAGACGTACGTTTCTTTTTTCCTTCTTTTTTGCTTGATTCTAACATGTGTTTCCTTTTTCCCTTTCTCTCCCCCCCCGGCGGGTGCCTGCCCGCCCTTCCTTTCCCAAGGCATAGTTTTCTCTGAAAAATCTCTATTTCTACTGGAATGCCAAAATATGGTATACCTCAAGTAGAAGCACATGGTGGGTCGTCCTCCGAGGACGAAGACGAAGAATCATCGTCAAAAGAAACTAGAGAACAGGAAGCATCTGAATCATCAGAGAAGCAAGAGGAATGTCCAATCGAAGAAAAGGACTCTACATCTGAAGAAGGAGGAGGAGGAGGCACAGGCTTGCAATTGGAATTAAAGACTAATCAAATTTTAATGGCGAAATCTGCCACCAAGCCTTTAAAATGACAACTGAGTGGTGAAAATAGCATGCTTGAGTTGAAGAGGGTGAAACGGGGAATAGAGGATGGAGATGGTAATGTTGAGGAGGAGAAAGAAGAGGGGAGTTCTGATGAATCAAAAAGGGTGGTGTTTCAGAGGTTGTGGAGTGAAGACGAAGAATCATCGTCAAAAGAAACTAGAGAACATGAAGCATCTGAATCATCAGAGAAGCAAGAAGAATGTCCAACCGAAGAAGATGACGACTCTACATCCGAAGAAGGAGGAGGAGGAGGCACAGGCTTGCAATTGGAATTAAAGACCAGTCAAATTTCGATGGCAAAATCTGCCACCAGGCCTTTAAAACAACAACCGAGTGGTGAAAATAGCATACTTGAGTTGAATAGGGTGAAACAGGGAATAGAGGAAGAAGATAGTCATGTTGAGGAGGAGAAAGAAGAGGGGAATTCTGATGAATCAAAAAGGGTGGTGTTTTCGAGGTTGTGGAGTGAAGACGAAGAATCATCATCAAAAGAAACTGGAGAACAGGAAGCATCTGAATCATTAGAGAATCATCAGAGGAGGACTCTACGTCCGAAGAAGAAGAAGAAGAAGGAGGAGGAGGCACAAGCTTGCAATCGAAATTAAAGGCCAGTCAAATTTCAATGGAAAAATTTGCCACCAGGCCTTTAAAACAACAACCGAGTGGTGAAAATAGCATACTTGAGTTGAATAGGGTGAAACGGGGAATAAAGGAAGAAGATGGTCATGTTGAGGAGGAGAAAGAAGAGGGGAATTCTGATGAATCAAAAAGGGTGGTGTTTCAGAGGTTGTGGAGCGAAGACGAAGAATCATCATCAAAAGAAACTGGAGAACAGGAAGCATCTGAATCATCAGAGAAGCAAGAAGAATGTCCAACCGAAGAAGAGGACGACTCTACATCCAAAGAAGAAGAAGAAAAAAGAGGAGGAGGCACAGGCTTGCAATCGGAATTAAAGACCAGTCAAATTTCAATGGCAAAATCTGCCACCAGGCCTTTAAAACGACAACCGAGTGGTGAAAATAGCATGCTTGAGTTGAATAGGGTGAAACGGGGAATAGAGGAAGAAGATGGTCATGTTGAGGAGGAGAAATAAGAGGGGAATTCTAATGAGTCAAAAAGGGTGGTGTTTCAGAGGTTTTGGAGTCAAGACGAAGAATCATCATCAAAAGAAACTGGAGAATAGGAAGGATCTGAATCATCAGGGAAGCAAGAAGAATGTGCAACCGAAGAAGAAGACGACTTCTCAACCGAAGAAGAAGGAGAAGGTGGAGGCACAGGCTTGCAATCGAAATTAAAGACCAGTCAAATTTCAATGGCGAAATCTGCCACCAGGCCTTTAAAATGACAACTGAGTGGTGAAAATAGCATGCTTGGGTTGAAGAGGGTGAAACAGGGAATAGAGGACGAAGATGGTAATGTTGAGGAGGAGAAAGAAGAGGGGAAGTCTGATGAATCAAAAATGGTGTTGTTTCAGAGGTTGTGGAGTGAAGACGATGTGATTGACCTTTTAAATGGCATGATCGAGTATAACAAGAAGACAGGGTGGAAGAGTTGAATGATTTTTTTGATTTTATCAAAAACTCATTGCATGTTAATGTTAGCAAAGCTCAGTTGTCCGACAAAATTAGAAGGCTGAAAAAGAAGTATCAGAACAATGCGAGGAAAGCTGAAGCAGGCAAGTTTCCAATGTTTTGGAAGGCTCGTGAGAAAAAATCATATGGATTGTCAAAGAAGTTGTGGGGTTGGGAAGGGGAGAAGGATCTTGCAACATTGGATAGGGTGGTGGTGAAGAAGAGAAAAAGAGTGATAAAGTGGGGTACTCACCATGTGGGTCCAACTCCAACTTGAACATGGATGAAAAGCAGAAAAAACTTGTGGTGCGGCGACTTGAGCTTCTCTTAGAGGAAGTGAACTTAAAGATCAAGCAGACGAAACTGGCTTTGGAGGTAATGAAATCGTATTGATGGATGCCAGGGTGAGTGAGTTTGTCATTTTCTTATTATTATTTTGATGATGATGTTTTTTTTTAGCCTTTGACTACTTAATTTTGTTGTGAGATCAATGAGTGATGATATTGGTCTCTCTTGTTTGTTTGGTGATGAATGTGGGATTGATTGTCTTTAGCATGGTAATCATGGTAATGTAATGTAATGTTTTGAACGGGACACTACTGGAGATGTATGTCATTGCATGCTGCCTGCTTATATCCATCTTCTTGCCCCTCTCTATTTACATGCTTTTGTTCCTTATTTGTTTTTTAGTTGTTTAATAATTTCCCTTGTAATTAGTTTATATGCTTGTGGTTACACATACCATTGATTACTCAATTTTAGATTAAAAAAATTAAAAAATAAAGCAAGCACTTCATAATTTACCTCTTCCTCCTCCTCCTCCTCCTCCTCGCATAATATAGTCGAGCTGATGAAGATTACGTGAGTGAGTTATTATTTTACTACTTAAAACAGCAAAGGCACATATACTCCTTTATATTCAAACATATTGAATCAATCTATTCTTTACACCATCAAACTGAAGGGAAATTACGTCTCAATTTTTTTCTTTTCTTTATTTCACCAAATCTCTGAAAGACTATTTGTGATTGTTTGAATACAATAATAAATTAATTTAATATTCATAATAATAATTTTTAAACAATTAAAAATAAAATGGTGTTTGATCCATGAAGTATAAAATATCAAGATTTGATATTTTAATTATTAAAAAATATTATTTTAAGTTATTATAACTTAGAGTAAACGAAGACGACATCTTCATCATGTAAGATGTCACATTACATAAAAAACAATTACGTCAACGAACTACATCAGATTAAGTTTAATATATAAATATGATATTTAATCTTTTAATAATTAAAAAAAATTGACATTTGATTTATGATATGAAAAAAGATTAAATTTAATTAAAAAAGACTAAAATAATATTTAAAAAATGACCTAAATTTTATTAAAAAATCTAAAAATATTCAAAAAAAGACCTAAATTTTATTAAAAGATCAAAAAATTTCATAAAGAAAGAGCTAAAAATATTCCCCAAAAAAACCTAAATTTCTGTAAAATACCTAAAAGTTTCATAAAAGAAGACCTAAAAATAATGAAAAAAGAGCTAAATTTTATAAGAAGACCTAAAAATTTAATTTAAAAAACCCAAAAATTCAAAAAAAACTTGCATTTCATAAAAAGACATAAAACTATTCAAAAAAATATCTAAATTTCATCAAAAGATCTCAAAATTTCATAAAGAATACCTAAAAATATTCAAAAAAAGACCTACAAATGTTATTAATAGACCTACAAATAATAATAAAAAAACTAAATTTCATTTTATATGTTTTATTTAGATATTTTTTAATTATTTTTGGGTAAATTTTTAAGAAATTTTTAGGTCTTTTTATGTGTTGAGAAATTTATATTTTGATCTATAGAGAAAATAATTTTGAAAAAGTATATGTTTGATAAAAATTAGTTTATTGATTATTTCCAAAACATTTTATAAATCCTTTTAAACACCGAAAAATGTCATACTCATATAATTATGTAAGTCTTTCAAAACAGCTAAGTCTTAATCTTAGTTCATCAAGGAGTATGAAATTTACAAATATAATTTTCTTTAAACTGAAAAACTTCATGTTCATATACTCTTTTGTATTTCAAATGTAAAAAATGTAGTATTACACAAATCGAGTTTGACGCAAAATGTTTTGAGAAAATTCGACTGAGTATAAATTTTTTTTTTAAACTAAGTATATGTATTTTTGAAGTTTTTGAAGGCAAAGTATTCAAACAATCTTTTAAATCTTCATCATCTGCCATCAATCAAAAATTAGCTTTTGAATCAATTAAAGTATTACTCAGTATATCTTTCAAGTATTCAATCAAGTGTCTCAAAAACCTACTCGAGTATGTGTTATACAAACTCTATATATTTCAAAATGTCAATCGAGTATGGTATTTTTATAACTAAGTATTTTTATAGAAATCAAAATCTGAGTATATCTTCTATCAAGTATTTCTCTATATAGTTTTTCAAAATAGTCAATTATATGCTTTAACAAAATCTTCTTTCAATTGACTATTAAGAATTCATACTCGAGTAAGTTCTACAAACTCTCTGTTTTCCAAAATCATTTGAGTAAGGAATGTTTTTCAATCCAATACTTTCTCTGGTATTAAAAGTCTAAAAGTCTCTGTAGTCGAGTGTGTATTTCTTTCAATCGACTAATGTATTTTTACAATCGATTATTTATATATATTAATCAAGTGAAGATTGGATGAAATATGGTTAAGCTTCTAAGCTTATTTTTAATTGAGTATCAATTATCTAAACTCAAGTATATCATTCTATTAGTCAAGTAAGCTTAACCAAGTAGTTGAGTGCTTAATGCCAAGCCCCTGTATCTTTTGAGTTAGTCGAGTAATGACTTTATCATACTCGAGTAAGACAATTGCAAGGTTTTCATATAATTGATTACTTGATTTATTCAATCTAGTGTGCATTTCATTAGTCGAGTAAGTCTAGAACTTAGTTGAGTAACTGACATCTAAATTCAAAATTTATAACCGTTACTCAGAAAGCAAAAATGAGCCAGTTAGAACTTTATTTTCTTATTTTAAGATGACTTACTGTGTTCTTTTATAAATATATGATAAATATAAACATGCATCGTGTGCTAAATGCTTCCTATATAATATGCATATATTTCTAACTAATTTGATCGTTAATGGTCAAATCAAAGAAGTTGTGAGTGTGCGCAGCTTTCTATGCCAATTATCAAACCTTAAGCTTTTATAAAAGGCCAAGAACAGCAAGAGATGAAGCCTGCCAGTTAGAGATCCACCTAAGCTAATGCCAAGGCCGCAGAGGAATCAATCTAAGTTGCTGATGTTTCTCTAAACTCAGCTAGCTATATTCTTTCAGGCAAATGCTTGAAGTTAGCGTTCTTCATTCATATTCTTCTTCACTTCTAAGCTAGTATTTAGTGAGATTAATTGTATATCTTTCTAAACCAAATTATATAAGAGAGTTGAGTACTTTATTCATTCATTCTTTCGAACTCTCTTTTGTCCAAGAGAAAAGTGATATCATTGTACATCTTATATTTTTCTCTTGAGATATTCTTACACACATTTTGTGTAAACTTGTAAAAGGTTATGCTTGTGCCTTTGAAAAACAATGTACTAGTTGTGGCTGAACCTCTTATGAAAAAAGCCTTACGTAAAGGTTCCTAGCAGAGGTTACTACTTAGGCTGTGAAAAACAGAAGTTACTACTTAGTCTGTCAAAAGCAGAGGTTCTTACTTAGCCTGTAAAAGTAGAGGTTATTACTTAACCTATAAAAATGAGGGTTCCTACTTAGCTTGTGAAAAATGGAGGTTATAGTTGATCTTGTAAAAATTGTTGTCGTTCCTTCTTGACCAAAGGAAGATGATTGGAGGCAGGGCGCTGGCTCTAGCGATGGGTCCGTCTGGGAGGCGGTTAGTACCTGTAAGCGCTTCAACGATTGAGTGAGTAAAAGAGTAAAGTGAGGTAGGTCAGAGATTAGAACATACCTTGGCTCTAAAAAGAGCTGGTTGATATAGAAGGAGAAGATGTCCTCCTGCATGCATGAGTCATGCGTTTGTAGGTAATGGGATTGGCTATCCAGCGCCAGTGGTGGTTCCCAGGTGGTAGCATGGTGGCGAAAGGACCCTCATTAATGTGAATAGGATCCGCAATAATGAGGATGAGATCTGAGATGGCTGCACGGATATCCAGTAGGTTTGCAATGATGCCGTGGTAGGCTAGTGCTGGGCCAAGGCTGGGTCCAAAGGGAGGACTAAGATCGGGTCGAAATTGGGCCTAAGGAGAGGGTCGAGGTTGTGCCTAAAAAGAGGGCCGAGATTGGGCCTAAGGAGAGGGCTGAGATTAGGGCTAAGGAGAGGGCTGAGATTGGACCTAAGGAGAAGGTTGAGATTGGGCTCAGACGATCCATAGCCCCCCATGTCAGATGCTTGCGTAACGAATGTTCGAGATAAAAAAGGGAAGTCTAAGTAGTATTTTCTGTATGTGTTAGTTTTTGGAGAGTCGGATTAGGTGGAACCAAGGTAGTCGGTCGGGTCAATTTCGTCGGATGATAGGGGTGGCGACTCTAGAGTCATTTTGAGGTCAGCCCGGGACGGCTAAGCGGGGCAATATTCTCTATGCGTCGATCTACACCGCGCGTGGTCTCCAAATTTGAGGGCATTTTTCCTGGAGGAAAAGGGCGTTAGTTGGGTGTCATCCAAGTGTGAAGGGCAGCTAGCCACCGTGAGTGTGCGTTGGCAAGATCTCGTACTACTGGGATATGTTGGGAGCATGGTTGAGTTCCTACTCATGTATGTTCTCTGTGTTTGGGAAGGAGAGGTCGCGCTTTCCTTGATGAAGCTTTGGGTATGCTTCTGGGGTTCTAGCTATGGCTGTAACACCTCGCCTCGTCAGGCGTGTCACTATAAGGGAATTCTCGAGAATTTTTTTTTTCAAGTTCATCATGAGTAGTGCATCAAGAACAATCATCACATGCTTTAACATGTCCGACACATACGATGGCCGGCATCCGTGGTGATTTCAAGAACAATCTTCATATGTAGATAAGATCCTGGAAACCCTAGCCTTGCCCGTTTAACTAACAAGAACAATAATCTTAAAACTAAATGAGACATGTTATAATGCAGTGAATTAAATAACATCAAAATATCGTGGCCTACCTCGAGTTTCATACAAAGTGTTCCCACACTGAAATATGTATTACAAAACTACCAAATGATAACAACATTATCATACAACTGTCCATACATATACCAAAATAAATACTAATGCCTCCAAAATGATATAACGACTATCAAACTAAACATCATTGGCCCTCAACTGGCCACGTCTTTATCCTCGTAGTAGTCCCTGGCTGGAATGTTGAATGTTCTAGGGGCATAACCCAGATTAGATGATAAAATATCTAAGTAATGGCATGATACAGCTTACAAAATACATGAAGACATACAAGCATGGCATATACAGACAACGATAACATGCAACACAACTAACTTGAGAAATCTCCTTGGTATCCTCAACCTCCCGTGGAAAATCCATTCCACACACCTTTGGGGTTGACCTTGCCGCAAAATACTTAATCCCCAAGTACCCTATTGTATCACTCGATTACTGGGATAAATCTTGTCCTATTCTCAAGAAGACCCCATCCTGTCCCCCACGGACATAATAATGACATGAAAATCAATACCCCGATGATATGAAAAATCACACCCCATGCATCGAATCTTTTACAAGTAAAAATAGTTGATGCAATACCACATGTTCAATATGCATACGATGCCACAAGTGCATAAGTAAAACACCCATGCATAACATCCCAAGTTCTGGAGGGTATAACCGCTCACCAGAACTGGTTCAATCACATGTAACCTAAGCTCGGGAGGGTAAAACCACTCACCTGAACCCACTACACACACACCAACACACATCCAAATAAGGGTAAGACTAGAATCGAACCACTCACCTTAATTAAAAAAGGATCGATTTTTTCCTTGAAAAGCGCGTCGTACCTAAAAAAATGTGTAATCTTTCCCTTTAACGGTCCAGTCATCTCCTGTTTACCATTATGACTATAGAAATCAATATTTCTATTTTTCCCATAATCAATGGTAGAGGCTGGCAAGACTCTAGTGTTGGAGGCTACAGATGTGTATCTGGAGGGCTACGAGGAAGCTCTTCTACATGTGCAAACTTTGTTCCCTAGCCTAGACTTGCAGCCCTGCAAGTCGTACATAAGGGTTGAGGGCGGTCGTCTCGTAGGCACGACCGAAGGGGCACGGGGTGAGACTTCAAGGGAGACTCCCGAGACGGGCCGGACTGGTGAAGGTGTTGCTGATGATTCTGAACCCTTAGCCGAGTTGGATTTATTTACTACTTTCTTTTATTGCAATAGTGTAGGTTTTTGCAACGATTTCGTCTGGTCTGGTGGTATTATGACTTTTTTCATTCGTGTTGGAATGTCCTATTTTTGCTTCCTCAAGGCGCTTTCCTCGTTTCTTTATGGCATGGAACACCTTTTTTTATTTTGGGAGCCGGGGTGTTTGATTGCCGGCGTGGTTGCTCTTGATTTGGATGGTATGGTTGGTGCCCAATACTTTAACTCAGTGTGCTAACTTTTTAAGTCTAGCAGAGATTTGGGGGGGAAACTACGTGCACAGCACGGGCTTCGAGGTTATAAATGAGGCGACTTCCAACTCGCTTCGTCTTTTGGGCATTTTTATTAACACACGGGCGGCGTTGATTGGTCAAGGAAAGAATGGTTTTTCATTTTCGAGGTAAGATTATGACCACATTGATGGCGTAATTTTTTGGAGCCTGAATGTAATTAATGTTTAGGAGACGGTGAGGGGCTTTTGACCTTCGGGCGATTGTGTTTATAAAGGAGGGAACGGTTTTGCTCCGTGCTATCCTTGATTGCTTGTGTCCTTGTTCTGGGAGGCTAAAGAAATGTGGTTGGTGTTTTACAATGGGAATTTGTTATTTGAGTAGGGTGTGTTTGTTGGTGATCCTATGGGTGGTAACCTCCTGAGTGGTACGGTAGGGGCCGAGAGGTCTGTGGTTGAGTGTGTTGAGACAAAGGCAGTACTAGGATGGACGTGACACTTGTCTCCCACTTATGGGTGTCACTTGTGAACAATCATCTGAACTGCTTGCATGCCCAGCCATTTGTAAAGGGTGGACTATGTTTTGACACGAAAGTCCCTAGGTGAGAACTAGACTTCGTCCTTCTCTTCTCTCAATCCCAGGATCAACTAGCAAACTTGGGCTTTAATCATACCACACTTGTCTAATTAATTTCCATTAAATTTCCCTATTCATCATTTTATTATTTTAATTCTTCTTTTCTCCAAGAATTTCATCGGGCTCCATATCTTTCAATTCCAAACAACCCATTGGTTTTCCAAAATTCGAGGAAAAATTCATAAATTTTCATTTTTAAAAAATTTCGCATTTATCTAAAAAAAATGCCTAAAAATTCCTTTATTTTGAAAATTCCTCTGTGGCCCCAAAATCAACTAAGAAATGCCCCAAAAATCTCTAATTTTTTGAGATTTAAAAAAAAAATGGCCGACGGGGCCTTCTGGTGTGCCCGGGGCCTGCACAATGCCTCGCGGTGCGCTGGCCGCACATGCTGCCCACGTGCGCCCCCTGCGGGCCACCTGGTGGCCCTGGCTGCTACCACCAGCCTTCCACCATTTTTTTCTTTTCTTTTTTTCTTGGGCTTTCTAACCCAAAATTTTTAGAATTTACACACCAATAAAATGCATCTAAAATCTACATTTTCACTCCACTTTCACTTTTTTTCCTTTAAGCCTTGAAAACCAATCTTTGTTCAAATCTTTCATTTGCCCCATTATGAATCATGAAGGTTCATCCCAATACACATGGCAACAACACCATATATTTACAACATTCATAAAAGAAATTTACAATACATGCTTTAGGCTTCCACAAGCCATGAACCAACAAAATAAATATACATCACAAAGCTTCCAACCTTAACTTGCAACTTTCCCAACCTCTTGCCATAAGAACAACTTGCAAGGGGAGGATAAAACCTCATGAGTAATAAAGCTCAGTAAGGGTGCAATGAACATAAGTATGAACAAAAACATAATATGTGATGTCAATGCATGCATGCAACATAGTTAGGGCTTCCACATCCTCACAACCACCTTGGTTTGAGGCTTTAATCTACCCTACCCCACACAACCTCATGGACATAGGTTCTTGAACACTAAGAAAAAACATGCCAATGCACATATTTAAAAGTTTAAGCACATATTTACAACTTGCAAGCCACCATACCATGGGGTTATTCCTTACCTTTTCCTTTAGATCTTCCACCAACAAGCTTAAACTTTCAAGAACATGTTTGCTTCAACCCTCTAGGCTTCTTGATTCTTCCTCTCTTCTTCTTCTTCTTCTTCTTCTTCTTCTTCTTCTTCTTCTTCTTCAACTAACCACTTAGCCAAAAAGCTTAGCCTTCTTCTTTACCTCCCTTTTTATAGCCAAAGATTCCCTTTATTTCATTATTTTATTTCCATGGCAAGAATAAATCCTAGCCCTAGGATTTTATTTAAGTCAGAAGAATGCATCCTATCCCTCCAATTAAGCACAATCCATGTGCCCTTGCAAGACACAATCCCATGCCAATTTGAAGGATTTTATCTCATCCCTTAGATCACTTCCCATTTTCAAGAATAATCTTCCACCCTTGGATTATCTTGAATTTCTATTTCCTTTCCAATTAATTAAATCCCCATATTTTTCAAGGCATTAATGGTGACTAATTACCATTTTCTTTTAGATTTTCTTTAATTTACCATATTCATGCCTTTTATTAAATGCTTGAAAGACTAATATCATTGATTTTGTATTTATTTAAATCTCTGCATTTTACTTGAACAAGACTTAGCCAAGTGTCATCTCTAGATACTAACCTTTGCTTCCAAACTTCCATCTCAACCATCCATGTGTCCCCACCACATTTATTCACCAAATTTAGGGAAAATCAATTATTTTCTCTCATAACTGAATATTCTCAATTTTTCCTATTTTTCATAATTTAATTCTTTTATGGAATCTTACTCCAAATTACTAAAATGCCCTTTGTGAATTATTAATCCCATTTATCTCCACATAATTACAAAAATGGGAAATTAATTCACTTTCATGCTTAATTCCACCTAGAAATTATTTTTAATTTACCAAATTTCCTTTTATTGGACTTTACTATCTAAATTACCAAAATGCCCCTCTCATAGGGCACCCTTATTCTCACGGATTCATCACCTTCTCAATGGCATTTTTGAAAGTTTCTCACTTCCTTTCTCATTCTCTTAACACCAGTAACACTGGGTGTTACAATGGGTGAGACATGTCGTGTCTAAAATGGGTGATGTGGCTTTCTCGGAGTTTACCTTTGGAGGAAGTATCGTGTGTTGTCATACGAGGGCTTGGGCCGTTAATGTCGATATTATCTGGCTAGGGTCGGGGGTCGTATGCTCGCTTCAAGGTTGAAAGTCAGAAATGTCAAGGTCACATAGGCAGTGGGTCGCCCCGAATTTTCATCAGGAGCAGTGGTCGTGTTGGCAGGTTCCGACCCCTTTGAAGGTAGTACATTAGGAAGTACAAAAGGGGTCTAGCCATTCTTAGGCAGTTTATGGGTAAAGCAATTGTTGATGATCTAGGGGAGTGCGACCGCTACTTGACCTTACTTTACCAGTTTGCTTGTCTTTTGTTAGATCTCCAAGCACTTGTATCGTGCGACAGATGTAGTGTGATAGGCGAGTGCAAAGTAAAACTATTATAGATGTAAGGCTTGCAATCAGATGTAAATTGTTTATAACAAAATGTAAGTGTTTTCTGGGTACCTTGTTTTCTGTTGTGTCCTAATGTAAAACATTTTGGGATTGAACTGAGGAGAACTCAATATCCGACTTACCTGTTGTAACGCCCCGCTCCCACTTACGGGTGTTACTCGTGAACAATTACTCGAATTATCCACCTGCCCAGTCTTTGATGAAGGGCGGACCATGTTTCAAGAAGAAACGCCCTAGGTGGGAGCTAGGCTCGTCCTTCCCTTCCCTTAAACCCCAGGATTTACCAGCAGAATTGGGCTTTAAACCACACCGCATTTGGCTATAAAGAAAATCTCATTCCGAAGCCCAATCGCCATTTTCTCAATTTTATTTAATTATTTTCCAACTAAGAATTTTACCGGGCTCCATAAATCACCATTTAAATCAATCCATTGATTGATTACTAATTTTGGAGGAAAAACTCAAATTTTTAATTTTTTCAAATTTTCGGCATTTTCTCTAAAAATGCCTGAAAAATCCCTTTATTTTGAAAACTCCTTCGGAGCCCAAATTCAATTTAGAAATGGCCCAAAATCCCCCAATTTTCCATTTTTAAAAAAAAAATTGGCCGGTGGGGCCCCGCTGGCCGCGCGGCCGCCCTTGCCCGCGGGCGAGGCCGCCCAGCAGCCTGCTGCTGCTGGCTGCCCCTACTGCCTTTTTCACCCTTTTTCTTTTTTTTTTCTTTCTTTTTTTTTATTATTTCTTGGGTCTCCTAACCCAATTTTTCTAGAATTCAAAATAATCAAAATCCTTTACATTCATTTTGATTTTTGCCTCTAATTCTCCATAATCAAGGCTTAAACCCAAATTTCAATACTTCCATAACAATATATCAAACACACAAATTTCCAACAACCCATAAATGCCTAAATTCTCCAGATTTTTCTTTCCATATATACACATCAAAATCTAGCCTTTGGGCTTAAAGAAACCCTTACACATGGCATATATAAATTTGGCAAAAATTACACCATTTGGAAAATATACAAAATTTTTCATCCTCAAGCCTCTTTCTCTTGCTAACCCTTCCATAGCATGCTTCAATACCTACAAGAGGTCAAAATAAACCTCATGAGCTCCAAGAGCTCAGTAAGGGTGCAATGACATAAAGTATGAAAATTAACAATATAGATGCCAATGCCATATGCAAGTGCCTAGGGTTCCAATATCTCAACCATTAAGGTTAAAGGCTTCAACATACCCACCCCAACACACAACTTCATGGCCATGAGTCTCACACACACAAGCATATGCAAAGCAAGCACAAAAATGTTAAAATGCATACAAGAGTCTTGCTAGCAACCATCCACTTGGGGCTTTCCCCTTACCTCAATTCTTTTAGATCTTTCATAATCTTTAACTTCAAGAGAGCTTCATCAACTTGACTTGGCAAGACTTCACTTGCTTCCAACCACCTTAAGAAAAATTCCTTGGAACAAATAAAAAGAATCCTTTAAAAACTAAGAGATGAGAAGGAGCAAGAAGATTTCTTCCTTCTTTCAAAAGAATTAAACTCAAGAGACTTACCTCTCTTCTTCTTCTCCTTGTTCTTCTTCTCCTTCTTTCTTTCTTCTTTCCTTCACTCTTCAAATGGCCAAAGAAGACAAGTCTTCTTTACACTTGCCTATTTGTATAATTTCTCCCATCATTCAAGAATAAATCCTAGCCATTTATTTTATTTGGTGAGAATAAATCTCAACCACAAAAATGGCTTAATCCATGCCACTTAGTCTTGTGAATTATCCACCATTGGATTTTACTCACTTTAGAAGACTTGATCTCAACCATTAAAAGAAAACACAATCCATGTGCTCTTAGTCTTGTTTAATCTCAACCCTTGATGCATTTTGGAAGACTAAATCCCCACCATCCAAATTAACACAATCCATGTGTTTCCCAAGAATGAATCCTAGCCATGGACTTCTTTGGAGATCCAATCTCCACCATCCATTTCATTCTTCCATTGGATCCTTACATCCCATTTGGCAATCCATGCCAACATAAAGCCTTAAATCTCTATCATTGGATAAATTTCAATTTCAAGAATAAATCTCCACCATTGGATCAAGTCTTCAAATCCCATTAAATATCCCATTTCTCATTTATTTAATTGGGACTAATTTCACCACATTAATAATGAAAGACAACTTAGAGAGACATAAATGTTTTTCTTTCCTATTTATTTTAATCTCCCATTTTCCCCCATTAATGCTTGACCATTTTCTTTTCATTTTGCATTTTTCTTTTAGGCAACATAATGATTGCCCTTAATAAATGCTTGAAAGACCACTTTATTTTCCTTTTTGAATTATCTTAATTCACTTTATCTTCTCCCAACATCCACATATATATGATTATGTATGGCTCCACCCATGCACATACACATACATACATGATCTTTCTTCCCAAGACTATGCCAAGTGTCATCACTAAATACATACTTGGCCTCCAATTTAGGAAAAAAATTAATTATTTCCACTCCCATAATTAATTTCCCCTTTTTCTCATAATTAATTCCTTTATGGAATTTCTCTCCAACATTACCAAAATACCCTTTGTGAATTTTCAATCCCATTTATCTCCACATAATGCAAAATGGGAACTAATTCACTTCCATACCTAATTCCACATAGGAATTATTTCCAATTTATCAAAATACCCTTTATATTGGATTTTACTATCCAAATTACCAAAATACCCCTCTCATAGGGCACCATCAATCTCAACAATACTTCACTTTCTCAAGGGTATTTCTAGAATTTTCTCATTTTCTTTCTTATTCTTTTAATACCTGTAACACCGGGTGTTACATTCCTCTCCCCTTAAAAGAATTTCGTCCTCGAAATTCGCTTTACTATCATCTCTTACCCAAGACAATCACATTCTCGGGCTACTTGCCAAATTCTCCTGCTCAAGAATCCCATAGCCTACCCATTCTTCACATTTACCTTGGGTTACACCTACCTCAAGGCTTCACTTTAGGCTTTCGATCTTCCAACTCTCGAGGACATTCAACAACTGAATACCGCTTTGGCCTCTTGCCAAATTGCATAACTGGTTGCTGATCACACTTACCGCAACGCTATCCATTTTTGGATGGATTTTTGCTACCTCGAGTATCACTTTGCAGTCCACTTCCATTTTTCCCATCAGTCAAAACCACATACGCTAACATTGCATCATTGATCAGTCTATCACGATTTTATGCCGATCACACATGGCCACGATTTTATGCTGGTCCAACCAGCAACTTCTTAGCACTGATCATTCACCGCAATGTCACATTCTAGTGCCCATTAGACACTCGGACACCCATTCCACCATGGCATATCGCCATTAATCACACGCCTGCATAGCTTGAGTTGATCCTCATGGTAACCTCTCATTACCGATCAACTTACCATGCTAGCACTACCTAGGAAGCACCCATTTGGCCCACCTTGCCAACTTCGACCATTTCATACATGGTCTTCTACCTTGACCAGTCGACCCTCATTTATCGGTACGATTACGCAAAATCGACTTACCTAACACCGTGCCAGGCTATCACACATTTCAACCCTATGCACTGCCCGAGTTCACATCGAGCTTGGCTACGTATGCACCATTTCAATCTCACCTCGAGCCTAAGCATGCTCGGCCACAACCTTCTCCCAACCAGGAGTTCTTTGCATTAAGCACACGACGATACTTACTAGCCGATATCACATGCTAGTAGGGTCTCATACCCATACCAGGGAACTCTTCACTGAGCAACCCCTCTTTAATTCTTCACCCCATTTCAACTTTTACAATCATGTTCCCATGCTAGGCCTTACCTTGGCTATTTACCCTACCACGAGTCCAGGATCCTACCATTGCACTTAGGGTCGTGGAACCTTTAATCAGCCCTCGTCATCACCCACGGTGCGTGGCACAAGTGATTGGCTTATTACCATTTGCACAATCACTTATGCATCGCACCTGTAGGATGACTCGTGCCTTTGGTCCCTACCACAACAAGCTATCATGGTTACACCCCCATTCTTATAGTGGTCTTCTAGCCAAATTTTCTCGCCTAGCTTCAATTTCATTAGGACTTTTCAAATCTCCCCATTTCTCAACAAAACCTTTTACTCTTGAGGCACGCACTTTTAGCTAACATACATCAGGTTCATTCTCAACCCGTAATAGACACCTGATTTAAACCATGCTTAATGGTTCCTCTTGTCCTCCTTGGCAAGGACATCATCATAACAGCAACGAATTTTCTCCCCCACGATTGTTGCATTTCAAAATTCACCGATACCAGCCTTCATGGCCATTCACACTCGGCTTCAAGGTCTTACCATGCACAATGGTTACCTTTGACCTTCCTGACAACTTCCTTTCCCTAACCGCGACGATGACACCACCATGCCATCTCAAAAGACTTGCTGCTCTTTGAATCTCACTGGTCACCACAACCAGCACGACCCTACTCTTAGGTCGCCTTCCTCACATCACCTTTTATACATATAGCATTTAGCTAAATCTCTGAGAGACTCTGGCTTCTCCCAGATTTCTTATACACTTTGCTACAGCTAACTCACACCTCTCGGTGAACAACCACATGGCTCTAGCACCATGACAGCTTCACTAGCCGATTTCTTTTCACAACCATTAACCTTAGACACGAGGTTAATTTTTTATCAATTGCTCACACTCCAAGGCATCCCTTCAACTGCATCACTCACATCCCTTAAGTGATTTCATCACCTCAACACCATTCCTAGAAACCAATCCCTTCCTATAAGCTTTTCCTTCGAGCTCTCATCACCCATTGGCGACATTTTAAATTCGCCCTCAATTTCTGACTAACTAATCCGATTAGCATTAGCTGGATCGCCCAGCCTGCAACCAACACAACCTCTCTCCAGGCACTACCCTTGCAATCATTAACTATCGCTTCGATTTAAACTCTACTCATTGGGAATCACCCCTACCACTCGTGTGGAATTCACACTTCCACTAGATGCCGTAGGACTCACCTTCCTACTCAGGCACTTGCCATTATGCTGGCTTTTCCCCGGGTGACCTTTCCTGATAGAGTTGTAGCGCCTTAGGAAGTTTATCTCACATTGTTGCCTCATGTGCAACTTTTCTTGGGAGAACATCTCAAGTTCTACCCTAACCACAATTCCACTACCATTGATAGCTCTCATTCCAAAGCCACACTCCTCTGAGTGGCACATTTCTGTCCTGACCAACCATCTTTCATCACCTTGCATCTCTTTCTCACAATTTGCATGGTCTAACCACCAGGACCCGCTGAACCTTTCTACTAAAGGCATGCACGGTACCAACAAGGCTTTACCTCACCGCCCTCAAGCATCACGCTCCATTATTGCCATCAGGTGCTACCACCTGGCAATTTCTCGTGTGTCATCAACTGGAAACCCTTCCAGTGCCACATGAGGACACTTCCTCATTTTGCATCGACACAACCAAGACTAGCACCAGACTGTGCAATCGTGCACCTTTACAGATTTCAAACCGTGCCTTAGCCACACGTTTAGCCTACCACAACTATTTTAGCATCCTTTAGCAAGGAGCATCACCACACCTCTTGTTATCACACCACAAGATATCACTCCCTTGATTCACAAACTTTCTTGCTGCCTTGACACCACAACACTACCACCATACTTCAACCCTTACGAAATTTTTAGGTCTGGCTCAGGCATAACCTACAGCATACCCCAGGTCTTCGGTGTCTAATCGTCTCCACCACAGACAAGTTACTCCACGTGAAGGGCTACAATCCCTCCTGTGGACTAACCGTCTGCATCCAGTGGTCCCTAGTATTAGACCCGTCACTGATAGGCGTCAACCGTAGCATTATTCCCACGCTAGACCCGTTTCTTTTCCCCGGGTTTCTTTCTCAAACATCTCATAGATCTTCAGTCCCTGACCATCTGCATAGTCACTGTGTTGCCCTGTGCTTTAGGCACACCAACACCTGGTCACCATCATCGTGTCACTCCCATACACTGGCCCAACACTGGCTCCCCATCGTGTTGCCCTATGCTTCAGAGAGTCAACACCCAATCACGTGTCACTCCCACACACTGGTCCAACACTGGTTCCCCATCGTGTTGCCCTGTGCTTCAGAGAGTTAACACCAATCATTTTTATTGTGTTGTCCCTTACACTGGCCCAACAACAGTTTCCTACAGCATGGCTCAGGTCTGACTCTAATCTGCTTTGCACCCCGCATCGTGACTTTCACCTTCCAGTCACACCTCTGATATCGAACTCGGCTTGACTACCTCGCCACTCTCGCAGCCACTATTCCTACCAGGCATCCTACTAGACAACAAACCTATCGGATCATTATCGTATTCCACGATTCCTTTTTAGGACTACTCTAAATGTCCTATCCGACACGGAAGATTTTCGGTCTCACCTGACCAATTTCCTAAGGTGCTGCTCCACATCCTCGGCATCTGATCGTCACCTACAGTTCACTAAATTACTCAGGCCCATGGGCCACTTACCCTCAACGCGAGCCAACTCATTAGTCCTCTGCCACACGGTCCATAGCATCAAACCCGTTACATCGAGCTTTGCACCCTTAGCATCGAAGCTACTTAAAGCCTCTCCAAGGTACGATGGTTCCACCACCATTTTACCCTAGCCTTCATACTTAGTTATCCTTGCCTCAATAACCCCAAGCTCACACCATAAACTTCGCTCCTCAAGACTCTACATCTCTTACCACTTAAGAGACTCTCAAACCATTTCACCTCTTGAGGCCTCATGATCTTAGCCCACAAGATCATACCTCACGGCTCTCACTTAACATTTGAAAGCTCCAACTTTTCACGACAATGGATCCCCATCCATCATGATTTATTCGCCACCCAGCTAATCCTAGAGCTTGATTATCATAGATCTCGCAATCTACAATCGACATGCTGAGCCCATCTCAGGCTCTGGCACCCATAACCATGGAGCACCAACCATTACCTTCTAGGTAAATTGAGACCTCTCGTCTCACCTTGCACACTCATGAACACATTCAGTCACTACGTTCGGCCTGGCCTTCCTACACGCCTCGCTCGGGCCTCCTTGACTTGGAACTAAAATTCTTGGGCTTCCACATTGCTCATCATGCCCCTACCCACTTAGCATCCAAAGATGGCATCTCTGGTGCGCGCATAGCCCACCGATGTCCTGTTGCCATAATTCACCACCCTCGGCACACACACCGTTCATACCCTTCGTTGGGTGACCTCCACGTCTCCCATTAAGGGTCTCATAACCTTAGGTGTCATCTCGACCCCAGGCATCATAATGAGGGTCTATTCACCTCTCATCTCACGACCTTAGGCATCTCGCCTGACCCCAAGTGTCAATGAGAGTTTAGATTGATCCCTCATCCATTATTCACATGAACGGTCACTTGGCCTTTCACAACTAGGACTTCTAACCCAATGGCTCTACACGCATATTCACGCAAGCCCAACTCCTTTATCCCAAATTTGGATTCCCTTGGATTCCAGCTCAACTCACTTGGGATTTTCATCTCACACAAGTACCCGCCAGGGTCCATTTGCCACATACCTATCCTTTCTTAGGATATATCCCATTTCCTCATGAAACTAACTAGGGTCCACTCATACCCTAGGCACGTCCCCTCCAGGATCGTCATAACGATATAATCATATGGCACCGTATGCATCCCTCATGCATAACTCACACTCGACTCCCCTTGGAGTCTTTCAATGAACTACCAACGTCATGCCTACCCTGGCCATGACTGACATATGCTTCACATGCTCGCTCCACCTAGAGCCTCTCTACAAACAACTTTAGCTTGCTCCATTCCCGGAGCTCGTCACACAACCTGTTGACGACTTCTTTCTTTGGGCTTCGAGCTAATTTCAACCTTAGCTCACCTTAGTTCAAACACACAACCCTTAGCACACCACCTATGGAAACCACTCCATTTCCTCATATGGGCTTGTACATCTCCCCAACATAGGTTGGTCCATTAATCCCTTCTTGGATTAGCTATACTTCGGCTCTCATTGTCCCATCATGATCCTTATCATGACTCGGCTTTGTGTCCCCACACAAGCCTCGACACTTCAATCGCAAAGAAATTTTATCCTTAGAATGCCTCATGAACCTCCAAATTTCCACATTCGGGTTCTTGATACCAATACCCGCACTTGGGCATTTGACTCTTCATTGCTCGACCTGTATATCTCTTACGGTATATCATCTCAAACATGATATTCTCTCTTCCCTATAGCAGGAATATCCGAGCACTCCATTTCCATCACCGTAGACCTCCATGTCTCGACCCAACCCCTAGGGTCCTCGGTCACTTGTGGTTCTACTTCCAAGGCCTTCATATCAACCTTTGACCACATTTTCCCCAAGCATCTTCCACTTGATGCTCCAACCACGCTCTGATACCAATCTGTAACGCCCCGCTCCCACTTACAGGTGTTACTCGTGAACAATTACCCGAATTGTCCACCTGCCCGGTCTTTGATGAAAGGCGGACCATGTTTCAAGAAGAAACGCCCTAGGTGGGAGCTAGGCTCGTCCTTCCCTTCCCTTAAACCCCAGGATTTACCAGCAGAATTGGGCTTTAAACCACACCTCATTTGGCTGTAAAGAAAATCTCATTCCGAAGCCCAATCGCCATTTTCTCAATTTTATTTAATTCTTTTCGAACTAAGAATTTTACCGAGCTCCATAAATCACCATTTAAATCAATCCATTGATTGATTACTAATTTTGGAGGAAAAACTCAAATTTTCAAATTTTTGGCATTTTCTCTAAAAATGCCCGAAAAATCCCTTTATTTTGAAAACTCCTCCGGGGCCCAAATTCAATTTAGAAATGACCCAAAATCCCCAAATTTTCCATTTTTTTAAAAAAAATTGGTCAGCGGGGCCCCGCTGGCCGCGTGGCCGCCCGCCTACACACGCCCGCACGCGGGTGCGGCCGCCCTTGCCCGCGCGAGAGGCCGCCCAGCAGCCTACTGCTGCTAGCTACCCCTGCTGCCTTTTTCACCCTTTTTTTTCTTTTTTTTTTATTATTTCTTGGGTCTCCTAACCCAATTTTTCCAGAATTCAAAATAATCAAAATCCTTCACATTCATTTTGATTTTTGCCTCTAATTCTCCATAATCAAGGCTTAAACCCAGCTTTCAATACTTCCATAACAATATATCAAACACACAAATTTCCAACAACCCATAAATGCCCAAATTCTCCAGATTTTTCTTTCCATATATACACATCAAAATCTAGCCTTTGGGCTTAAAGAAACCCTTACACATGGCATATACAAATTAGGCAAAAATTACACCATTTGGAAAAATATAGAAAAATTTTCATCCTCAAGCCTCTTTCTCTTGCCAACCCTTCCATAGCATGCTTCAATACCTACAAGAGGTCAAAATAAACCTCATGAGCTCCAAGAGCTCAGTAAGGGTGCAATGACATAAAGTATGAAAATTAACAATATAGATGCCAATGCCATATGCAAGTGCCTAGGGTTCCAATACCTCAACCATTAAGGTTAAAGGCTTTAACATACCCACCCCAACACACAACTTCATGGCCATGAGTCTCACACACACAAGCATATGCAAAGCAAGCACAAAAATGTTAAAATACATACAAGAGTCTTGCTAGCAACCATCCACTTGGGGCTTTCCCCTTACCTCAATTCTTTTAGATCTTCCATAATCTTTAACTTCAAGAGAGCTTCATCAACTTGACTTGGCAAGACTTCACTTGCTTCCAACCACCTTAAGAAAAATTTCCTTGGAACAAATAAAAAGAATCCTTTAAAAACTAAGAGATGAGAAGGAGCAAGAAGATTTCTTCCTTCTTTCAAAAGAATTAAACTTAAGAGACTTACCTCTCTTCTTCTTCTCCTTCTTTCTTTCTTCTTTCCTTCACTCTTCAAATGGCCAAAGAAGACAAGTCTTCTTTACACTTGCTTATTTGTATAATTTCTCCCATCATTCAAGAATAAATCCTAGCCATTTATTTTATTTGGTGAGAATAAATCTCAACCACAAAAATGGCTTAATCCATGCCACTTGGTCTTGTGAATTATCCACCATTGGATTTTACTCACTTTACAAGACTTGATCTCAACCATTAAAAGAAAACACAATCCATGTGCTCTTAGTCTTGTTTAATCTCAACCCTTGATGCATTTTGGAAGACTAAATCCCCACCATCCAAATTAACACAATCCATGTGTTTCCCAAGAATGAATCCTAGCCATGGACTTCTTTAGAGATCCAATCTCCACCATCCATTTCATTCTTCCATTGGATCCTTACATCCCATTTGGCAATCCATGCCAACATAAAGCCTTAAATCTCTATCATTGGATAAATTTCAATTTCAAGAATAAATCTCCACCATTGGATCAAGTCTTCAAATCCCATAAAATATCCCATTTCTCATTTATTTAATTGGGACTAATTTCACCACATTAATAATGAAAGATAACTTAGAGAGACATAAATACTTTTCTTTCCCATTTATTTTAATCTCCCATTTTCCCCCATTAATGCTTGACCATTTTCTTTTCATTTTGCATTTTTCTTTTAAGCAACATAATGATTGCCCTTAATAAATGCTTGAAAGACCACTTTATTTTCCTTTTTGAATTATCTTAATTCACTTTATCTTCTCCCAACATCCACATATATATGATTATGTATGGCTCCACCCATGCACAACTTGAAGGACCATCAACGAGGATCAAAGCATGCAACGAAAGCGTTTTAAACAAAACAACTATCCTCGTATTGATTAGAATCTAGGAAACTTACTTTTCCTACGGATTACCGGTCGGAATGGAGCGACAAGAGAAGGAGGAGGGGCGGCAATTTCTTCGCGTGGTGGAGACGACGACTGCCCTGCAATCCTTTGGCTCCTTCGCATCAGATCTCTTGATCTTCCAAGGTATGACTCAAAACTCGTGGCCTCTCTTGGTGAAGAAGAGAAAAAACGAAATTAGGTTAAAAACAACTAGAGAGAGAATATATATAGGGAGAACCCTAGGGCTAAAACCCTAGTGGGCCAAACCCTAGTGGGCCAAGTCCATTTAATTAATTTTCTAATTGGGTTAGCCCAATTAATTAATTAAAACCCAATGAACTATTATTTTATTCTAGCCCAATTTAATTATGGACCATTCCGAATAAAATAATTCTCTCTCAATGTAATTCACCCAACAAGCCAAAATGTATTAAATAATACATGAGTTACATCGAGCTACCCTGGGGACCAAAAGACAAATTATTCATGGCTACTAAAATGACCAAAATATCCCTGCTACCCAGTAGCTATATTTTGTCATTCTAAGTGTTCCAACTATCACCATATGGTAACACTGACCCCATGAATAATTTTGCATGTGCGATGTCTTTGACCTACTAGTGCAATGACGAAAATACCCCTCTGCGTAACACCCATCATTTAGAAAGGAATAATGTACTAACACCTCTCTAAATGATTTCTACCATCCTTAGATCACTAGTCCAATAATCCATGACCACTCGAATGTACTTGCTTATCACTGGGAGCTACCCAGAAGCACACACTCTTAAGTCACGTTCCTAGGGCCCTGGATTATTTGATTATTCTTGGACAATCACAAGGGGGTGAATCACAAAAACTATTTTGTATTAGTCTGTCTTAGCTAATTAGAAACCATACTCCCAACTCACAAGGTTATTGATCTTTGCTAGACCTCACCTACAGTGAATCTAAGAATATAGCTCTAGGTTCACTAGACCACCAACTAATACTCAAGTATTAGAGTACTCGTCCACATAGTAGCAGTGATAGACTAGCTCCATGATAATCAGTACTTTGTCATTAGCTTCTATCACAGGTCCACTCTACGCATTCCAAATGCGCTTGTACAATTAGAGTAAACGGACTGTTTACTGGCTAAGGCAAGCCATCCTCCATTAGGATCTATTGCACAATGATCTTATCATGATAGAATGCCCAGTTCTATCAAAAGATCAAGAGTAATATTTTTCTTGCTTATTAAGTACCCATGATTCATGCCTAACTGTGAAGGACAACCCATCACATGAATCACTTACTTAATAGCATGGACACTTTTCCAACAATTAAATGCAAATGATATATGTGCCATAAATTGACTAAAAGAAAACATCATTACCATAAATTAAATAAAACGTGTCTTTAGGGCATACATTTCCAACAGCACATACACATACATACATGATCTTTCTTCCCAAGACTATGCCAAGTGTCATCACTAAATACATACTTGGCCTCCAATTTAGGAAAAAAATTAATTATTTCCACTCCCATAATTAATTTCCCCTTTTTCTCATAATTAATTCCTTTATGGAATTTCTCTCCAACATTACCAAAATACCCTTTGTGAATTTTCAATCCCATTTATCTCCACATAATGCAAAATGGGAACTAATTCACTTCCATACCTAATTCCACATTGGAATTATTTCCAATTTATCAAAATACCCTTTATATTGGATTTCACTATCCAAATTACCAAAATAGCCCTCTCATAGGGCACCATCAATCTCAACAATACTTCACTTTCTCAAGGGTATTTCTGGAATTTTCTCATTTTCTTTCTTATTCTTTTAATACCTGTAACACCAGGTGTTACACCTGTCTGTTACCAGGTATGACTCTGAGGTTAGACTGAGGAAAGGAGGTTCGCGCAGGGCAGACTGACCATATCAGTCTGAGTCCCAAGCACAGTTTAAATGAGGACCAAGTTTAGCTCGACCTGTGTGCCTATCTAATACAAGGTGTGGGTCGATAAGGCTGAGGGGGTCGAGGCACCTAGAGCAACGATGGGGCTGTGCCCGAGGGTCGCGCGGGGCGGACTAACCATGTCAGTCTGGGTCCCGAGCACGGTTTAAAGGAAGACCCGAGTCTGGCTCGAGGTCTTGTGCGTCTGTCTGATATAAGGCATGGATCGATAGGGCCGAGGCGGGATTGAGGCACCTAGAGCAATGACGGGTTGTGCCCGAGGTCCCCATAGGGGCGAAATGACCATGTTGATTTAGGTCCCGAGCACAGTTTAAAGGAGGACCTAATCTAGCTCGAGATCCTGTGCTCATGTTTGATACAAGGCGTGGCTCGATAGGGCTGAGGCGGGCTTGAGGCGCCTAGAGCAATGACAAGGCTATTGCCGAGATTTGCGCGGGGTGGACTTACCATGTCGGTCTGGGTCCCGAGCATGGTTCAAAGGATGACTGAGTATGGCTCGATGTCTTATGCGCCTATTTGATACAAGGCATGTCTTGATAGGGCCGAGGCGGGCTTGAGACGCCTAGAGCAATGACTGGGTTATGCCCGAGGTCCGCGTAAGGTGGATTGACCATGTTGGTCTGCTCCCGAGCAGGATTTAAAGGAGGACCGAGTCTTGCTCGAGGTCCAGTGCGCTTGTCTGATTCAAGGCTTGGCTCGATAGGGCCGAGGCGGGCTTGAGATGCCTAGAGCAACGACAAGGTTGTGCCTGAGGTCCGCGGGGGGCTGACTGACCACGTTGGTCTGGGTCCCAAGCACGATTTTAAGGAGGATCGAGTCTGGCTCGAGGTCCTTTGCACCTGTCTGATACAATGCATGGCTCGATAGGGTTGAGATGGGCTAAAGGCACATAGAGCAATGATGGGGCTGTGCCCGAGATCCGTCCTTGTACTTGTTTTTGAATTTTCTTTGTAAAAATGTGGAGTTTTTGGCATACCTTGTCATCTCAGCCCGCTTCGATAGTGACTCGCCCAAGTATGTCTTTGTTTAGGATATGCGCTATGCGGGTCGAGGTTGTAGGTGACTTGCTCTCGCATTTAATCGATTAGGCAGGGTTAGTCGAGGCAGTTTTCGGGGTAATGGAGAAAAAATGGAATTGTACTAGGGCTTCTTGGGAAGTGGAGAAGGGAAGTCCGTGTCCCCATTTTTTATGAAGTCATGACAGGTAGTAAGTGGAAATAACAATCTTTATTTAGCCAGGAATATTATAACAATGCATCCCTAGAAGTATGACTGCTTGGTCGGGGTGTGCCCTTGCTTCCTTATGCCGCGGATTCAGGTAAGTGGTGGGGTCTACTATTGATATTGGCCTGGTGCAATGCTCATGCCACAGATAGCTTGTTCTGGGTAAGAGTCTGGCTTGTTGAGGCGAAGCTTTGTCTTGGGCCGATGTTGGTCATCTGTTGATTGGTTTTATTTTTTCAATTCTCTCGTGTGCATGCTGGAGTGCGGGACTTGGCCGTTTGTCCTTGCCGCTTTACCATTGTTCCCTAGAGTGTTGTTTCCCCTGTCATTCTTTCTGGGTCTGGGGTTTTGCGTCCTGAGACTGTCGTGGTAACACTGCTGAGCTTCTTTTTGGTTGTCGTGAATGGTTCCGACCTTGGTGTCTGTTACTGGGAACTTCATGGCTAGGTGGGGAGTGGACACTACTACGCCTAATTTGTTGAGAGAAGGGCGGCAAAGCAGCGCATTGTATGGTGTTTGATAGTCAATGACTAAGTATCAGATGCAAATTATCTTGACGAGGGGAGCTATCCTGAATGAAGTTAGTAAGTCAATGTAGCCCTTGACTCCTACCTGTTCTCCTGAAAAACCAATTAGATTTTCATCGAATGGTCTTATTCCCTTTCGGGGATTCCCATCTTCTTTAGGGTCGACAAATACGTCAGGTCTACCAAGCTGCCTTGGTCCACGAGGACTTTCTTCACCAAGAAGTTGGTGGTAACAATCAAGACTACCACCGGATCGTCGAGATTTTTGTCTATACCTTCAAAATCCTCTTTGGTAAAGGAGATTGTGGGGTGGCGGGGAATTCTCCTTGGTCTCTTTTTGATACTATCTATTGACATTACCACGCGAAGATGTTGTTTTCTTGTTAAGCTTGACTCTCCCCTGCTTGCGAAGCCTCCAGAGATGGTGTCAATAACCCCAGTTACTGGGTTTCTTAGAGGTGGTTCGTCGTTTTGCTTGTCGCTTGCTTGGTGTCGCCTCTAAGGGTTGCAACTCCTTTGCCTTCCCGGGTTGCCCTAGGGGTATGGCCTCCGATCAGGTTGATAGATGTATTGACGGAGGTAACCCTCTCTAACCAGTCATTCTATCTGATCTTTTAGGGTAGTGCACTATTTGGTCGAGTGTCCAAACATGCAGTGGTAATCACACCGCTTGCTGGTGTAAATGTTGCCACAAGGGGGTTGTTGTTCACTAATATCCGGGAGAGGGATGGCCCTGGTGTTGTAAACTTCTCGAAAATTCAGTCCTACCTTGTTGTGAGGGAGGTGTATGCGTTGTAGTGTAACTGGGGTGGCTCGAGGGCCCAAGGTGGTTCTTTCCTTCCTTTGTTGTGATCCCGGCCGTTTCAGTGGGCGTCCCTCCTGTGGCTGTGTTGGTGTCGGGGAGGGGGCCCCGACTGGGGGGGCCAATTACGATTGTACTTGTAGCTTAGCTTCCACGGGCCCAACGGCCGAGGCTTTCTCCATGTTGATGTGTCTTGCCGAGTGTGTTCTAAGATCGACCAAGGTGGTGGGAGGCTTTTGGGCCAGTGAATTGGTGAAGGGACCTGCTCTCAATCCAGCCATAATAGCATGTAGGGATACCACAAGGTTAAGATCTTTAATTTAGAGAGCCTCTTGAAAGAACCTATTCATGAACGCCCGTAGTGGCTCATGTTCGCCTTGTTTTAGGGTGATAAGACTAGCGAGGTCCTGTGATGGGCTCGATTGGTGGAGAAATGAGTGAGGAAGTGGGTGGCTAGCTCGAAGAAGTCGTGGATAGAATTCGGCTCTAAGGATGAGAGCCATAACATGGCTGATTTTCTTAGGGTGGTAGGAAAGGTTCGACACATGATCGAGTGATAGCTTTCGCTTATCAACATGGCAATGCTGAAGGTGGTGAGGTGATCCTGGGGGTCGGTGGTGCTGTCGTAGGCTTCTAGGGCATGGGGGGTTAGAAGTCGTCGGGTAAGGAAACGGTCATGATAAACTCGGAGAAGGGATGATTGTGAGAGTACAGGGATGCGGAAGGTAAAGGAATCGGGGTGTGGGTAGCCTAGTGGTGTTGGTAACGACTGCCCTCTACATCATAGTCAGTTTGCTTGTTGGGTTGGTCACGTTGCTAGTTTTGTGTTAATTCGACAACCCAATTTTGGATATGCTTGACTGTCTGGAGAAGGACCTCTATGACAATTGGATTTTGCGGAGGGTGATCGAGATTGTTTGGTTCTTAGGCGGGGGCACTTCTGGTTTGCACCATGGTGTGGTCGCGAGGAGGTTGGTTCGAAAGGCTTTTGTGAGTTTATGGGGTAGGTAAGTTTTACCAGGCCCCACGGTGGGCGCCATATGTTCCTTCTTGACCAAAGGAGGACGATCGGAGGCAGGGAGCAGGCTCCAACGACAAGTCCATCTTGGGGGCGGCTAGCACCTATAAGTACTCCGATAATCGAGTAAGAGAGTAAAGTGAGGCAGGTCAGAGATTAGAATATGCCTTGCCTCTGAAGAGAGCTAGTTGATATAGAAGGAGGAGATGTCCTCCTACATGCATGAATCATGCATTTGTAGGTGATGAGACTGGTTATTCGGTGCTGGTGGTGGTTCCCAAGTGGTAGCATGGTGGCGACAAGACCCTCATTAATGTGGATGAGATCCGTCATTAATGAGGATGGGATTTGAGACGGCTGCGCGGATATCCAGTGGGTTTGCAATGATCCCATGGCAGGCTGGCGCTTGGGCAAGGCTGGGTTCAAATGGAGGACCAAGATTGGGCTTAAGGAGAGGGCTGAGGTTGGGCCTAAGGAGAGGGCCGAGATTGGGCCCAGACGGTCTAGTTGTGTACATGATTATTTTCTATATTCTTTCCAACAGCCTATTTCTTGATCTGTTATGCATATATCTTTTATACATAAGTTCAACAGATCACATTCTGTTTAAAATTGTCATTAAAACATTTTTATGGTCTGAATTATTTTAAATATTATACTCTTCTACATTTTCAATATTGTTTCAAAATCTTCTCATTTAAAATATACTTCTTTATCTTTACATAAGAATTGTATGTATAAAATCTATTTCACATTCAGTTATCATAAAACATCGCTTTTAATATCATCTATGCTCTTTCATGAAATTTCCATCAGCATTCTTTGTTGTTCTAGTTTTCATTAGTTACATAAAAAGCATTTTAAACATTAGTGTTGCTTCATACAAATATGTTTCCTAAACATCTTTCTAATTTGCATACATTTTCATATCAATATCTTCATATATAAATTGAATGTCAAAAGTACTTTCTTAAATTATCTTCTATAAGAAATCATGTGTGCTGATTAAGCATTCTTATTTAATTTATCCGCTACTACACCTGTTTGTAGTTAATGAAAAGTGTTTTCATCAAATAACTTTACTGCATCAAAATCTTCAAGATATTTTCACTCTTTGTAAAAGAAGGTCCAAAACACCTAACTCACCCCCAAGATTTCATTATGAAATTTAGATTGATATTTCATGATGGTTTTTGGGACTGACCACCACATGCCACCTCTGCAAATGGACCTCGAGAATAGAACCTTGGACTTTGTGATGTCAGACCTTGATGATAGAATCTGCAAGACAATAGAGTGATGGGGCTAGGGTCCCCCGAGGTGGACTCCAACGCTCAAATTAGTAGAGTAAATAAGAGTAGTAATAAATGTGAGAGCTGTAGAGCTTGTCCATACCTGGTGAGGACCCTTACTTTTTATAAGCGGACTCGTTATGGGGTACCCGAGATAAAACCCGAGATGAGCGGGTACGACTCCTGAGGATCTCGATCAAGCTGGAACTGGTCTTGCGGCTCAACCCGAATTTTTCAGGCTCTGCTTTGGATTGTTGACTTGCCACGTGTCAGTCTTTTGGGAAATCCACGTGGCGAGGGAGGCTACTAGCGCGTAGGGATATTCTTGTAATTTTAGGTGGTGCCACATCACTTGCCCCCCACTCCTTGAGCCGAGTTGAAAATAATGCTAGGTTGAGGAGTAGCTTAATTTTTGAAGTTATTTGAATGTAGATTCTCCCTAAGATGCACAAGAGTATTTTTAAGCATGAGATAGCCAAGCCCCAAACTCTTGAGGTTAATTTTTTCCTCCCTTCTCCCTTTGTTTTTTCTATTTATATTATTTTTATTTTATTTTATTATTTTTTACATTTTTCTAATCCTTTTTAGGGCAGAAATCATCCATGGCCGTTCTTCACGCTCGACCTTGGCCGAGACACGGGCAAGGTTGGCCAGGTTAGCCATGGTCAACCTCGGCCTAGGTCTGGCTCGGCCAGACCGAGACCGACCATAGCCGAGCGTTGTGCTCGGCTAGGGGTCAAGCTCCTTGGAGCGACCAAGATGGCCTGGTCGTTTGGTCATAGCCAATCCTTACTGGGGAGGGTCAGCCTGGTCGAGCTCCCTAGGACTTTTGCCCCATTGCCGCACCTCTTTTTTTTTTTAATATATAAATATATACAGATACATATTGGGTCGACCATAGCCGACCCTTGGGGCTCTTGCCCCCCTTCATTTCTTTCTTTCTTTTTTTGATGTATACATATATATATATATATTGAGGTTAGCCATGGTCGACTTTTGGGGATCCCACCCTGTTACTTGGCCTCTCTTTTTTTTTTATAATATATATATAGATATTTTGTAAATACCAACAAGATAAGCGTTAACTTGACTAATCTGTTTCTTTTGGTTTTTTTACCACAGGTGTGGTTCGAGATTTCCCAAGCTAAGTCGTGCCTGTTAGCTCCTTTTGGCTCATGCCTAGTTGTGGCTTTCCCTTCCTGATCTTTGTTGAGCTCGGCTCTACCCAATCCTGGCCAAAGCTCGGCCAGGGGGGCACTCCTTTATGGAGCTTTTTCCCTTTCCTTGTTTTTCCCTTCGGTCATTAGTTCGCCTCTGACTTGGGACAACCTAGGGCACTTGACCCTTGGATTTTAGCCACTTCCTCGTGGAGGAGGGTGTTGAGTTTCTTCTGGCCATTAGTTCACATTCATCTTGGGGACGACCTAGGGCCTGTGACCCTTGGATTTTAGCCACTCCCTCACGAAGAAGGGTGTTGGGCTGGAGTCTTTCCTTGGCCATTAGTCCACCTTTGGGGACGGCCTAGGGCTCGTGACCCTTGGATTTTAGCCACTCCCTTGCAAAGGAGGGTGTTGGGTTGGAGTTTTTCCTTGACCATTAGTCTACCTTTGGGGACGGCCTAGGGCACTTGACCCTTGGATTGTTGTCGCTCCCACACAAAGAAGGGTGTTGAGTTTCTTCCGTTCATTAGTCCATCTTTGGCTTGTGGACGGGCTAGGGCACTTGACCCTTGGATTGTCGCCACTCCCACGCGAAGGAGGGTGTTGGGCTCTAAATTTTTTTTTTCTGGCCATTCGTCCACCTTCGGTTTTTATACGACCTAGGGCACTTGACCCTTGGATTGTTGCCCCTCCAACGCGAAGGAGGGTGTTAGGTTCTAAATTTTTTTCGGCCATTAGTCCATCTTAGGCTTGTGGATGGCCTAGGGTACTTGACCCTTGGACTCTTGCCACTCCCATGCGAAGGAGGGTGTTGAGTTTCTTCTACCCATTGGTCTATCTTCGGTTTGTGGACAGCGTAGGGCTCGTGACCCTTGGATTTTAGCCACTCCCTCGCGAAGGAGGGTGTTAGGCTAGAGTTTTTCCTTGGCTATTAGTCCACCTTTGGGGACGGTTTAGGGCTCGTGACCCTTGGATTTCAGCCACTCCCTTATGGAGGAGGGTGTTGAGTTTGTTCCGTCCATTAGTCCATCTTCGGCTTGTGGACGGCCTAGGGCACTTAACCCTTGGATTGTTGCCACTCCCACGCAATAATAAAAGACTTTTGGTTGGGCTTTTAGGGAGCGTAGTAGACTAGGAAACAGGTCTTTAGCTTTCCCTAACTGTTAATGGAATGATGGGGAAGGTAAGAGTATGAAGTCTGAGCATGACCTCCCAAGGTAGCCGAAAAGGCCCATCATCACATCGCGTCTAACCCCGATTGCACCAACATGTGAGAGGAGAAAAGCTCTACATGATCATAAGGGCTTGTGTTTCCCTCATAGAGCTAGATGGATGGGATACGAAACCTCTCCGGAGGAACCTCTGCCATACTACTCTTACTCAGGGGTTGGTTAGAACCGAAGTGGAGTAGCTCTTCCTTTCCCTTCTTAAGTTCCTAAACCTGTCTTTCCTGCAAAGTCCTTCATTCTCATGAGGGGGAAGAAGTAGATCCTGCCACCTCAAAGGGATGGATTTCCTGGCCCGACTAGCAGGATTAACGAGGCTCCCACGTAGGAGGAGGTGACTGGTGCTCCTCCCGCTGAGAGGGCACATACGGACGACGCTATTCATTCTGGTGTAGATAACTAGTCAACAACTCAATTAACTGTTGGACCTGACTTTCTAGCCTGGTGAGTCAGTCCTCTAGCATTGGATTGGTTAGAGGCAGTGGATTCTCCCCTTGCTACGGGGCCTCTAGATTGACACCAGCCTGGCTACGAGTCACGTCTCTTCGGGGAGCCTTGTAGTTAGTTATGGTAAGGAGCAAAAGTCGTTGACACTTGTGGAAAGATCGAGGTTTGAGGTGAAGAATGGAAGTCGTTGACACTTGTGGATAGACCGAGGTCCGAGGTGAAGAGTGGAAGTCGTTGACGCTTGAGGAAAGACCGAAGCGTGAGGTAGGGAAAAAAGAGGTTGGCGAGTATGGATGTCAGCCCCACGATGGGCGCCAAATGATGATGGTTTTTGGGACTGACCACCACGTGCCACCTCTGCGAATGGACCTCAAGAATAGTACCTTAGACTCGCGATGTCGGACCTCGGTGATAGAACCTGCAAGACAATGGAGTGACGAGGCTAGGGTCCCCCGAGGTGGACTCCGACGCTCAAATTAGTAGAATAAATGCAAGTAGTAATAAATGTGAGAGTTGTAGAGCTTGTCCATACCTGGTGAGGACCTTTATTTTTTATAGGTGGACCCGTTATGGGGTACCCGAGATAAAACTCGAGATGAGCGGGCATGACTCCCCAGGATCCCGGTCAAGCTCTTGCAGCCCGACCTGGATTTTTCAGGCTCCACTCCAGATTGTTGACTTGCCATGTGTCAGTCTCTCAGGAAATCCACATGGCGAGCGAGACTACTAGCGCGTAGGGCTATTCTTGTAATTTTAGGTGGTGCCACATCAATATTTTTAGATCTTTTTATGAAATTTAGGTATGTTTTTTAATATGTTAAGCAATTTCTATGAAATTTGTAGGGTTTTTTTAATATAAAATTTAGGTCTTTTTTTATTATTTTTATGTTTTTATGAATTTTTTAGTTTTTCTATAATGAAACTTAGGTTTTTTTGGGAATATTTTTAGGTCTTGTATGAAATTTAGGTCTTATTTTAATTAAATTTGATTGTTTTTTCATATTAAGGACCAAATGCCAATTTTTTTTTAATTATTGAGTGATTAAATGTCATATTTATGTATTAAATCTAATCTGATATATTTTGTCGACGTGGCATTTAGTCATGGAAATAGGTGTGTGTGTGCACATGTTAATGGGCCGTCATGGTAAGGATTTAAAACTACATTTTTCTTTAGCTTAAATACCAATTGTTGATGTTTTTCACTTTAGTGACCAAACGCCATATTTTTTAATTGTTAAAAGGCCTCCATATGTATTAATTAAGCCTAATAAATTTATTAATTGAAAACGTCATGGTTAACGCACTTGGACTCTGCAAAAAGGAGAATATTTAGAGGGCACAACACAATTTCCGCGCAAATACTCTAATGCTTAATTTAGACATTGAAGACTTGAAGTTTGTATTGAAATTAGTATTACAGGTATACTCATGTGATATAAAGGAGTATGCCATTTATGCTTATGGATGGGAGGATGCAATCACGTGTAGGGCATTTTCTCTAACCTTAATAAATCATGCTCGCACTTGATTCAATGGTCTTGCTAAGAGATATGTCTCCTTTTTTGGCCAATTAAGAGCATAATTCATCAAGATATTCATTATTAATAGCCACAAAACGAAGGACTACACGTATCTACTTATTATTTGATAAAGTGACAAAGAAACCCTCAGATAATATGTTGATTATTTTAGGAAAGCAACATTGGAAATACTTACAAATGAGTATGGCAATAGTTGCGATGCTCCAAGTGATGAAATTGGTATCACTACAAGAATCCGTAGATTTGGATAAGCTTGCATCATTAGCGGACTTGTTTGCTCGAGCCAACAAGTATATTTTACAACCTAAAGTCATACAAATAAACGAATGATATGAAAATAGAAATAAGAAGAGAAAAGAAAAAAATGTCAGGGCCCTCTCTTAGAAGTCCTGCTAACATAGGAGTTGATTAGGGGTTAATATTTCCTAAATCTTAATGAATTATATCCCTATTTTGACTTTATAATTATGCTTAAAATAAATAATTATTTGCATTATATATTATTACAGGATGAAGCAAGGAAGCTGTCTTCTACAATTAATTAGGGGCATAAATCGAAGATGTTGGATTACCCATTATTGTTGCTCAAAATCATGGGCTAAGTATGATGTCTAGAGAATGTTTCAAAGTGCATTTGGCCCAACAATCAAATAGAATCCAACACAAAGAAGGCCCAAGCCCAAAAATATGAAAAGCCCAAGTCCCACAAATGGATGACATCATCACTTACATCATGAGATAGGATGACATCATCATGGGATAGGATGACATCATCACTTACATCATGGGATAGGATGACATCATCGCTTACATCATGGTTGAGATGACATCATCGCTTACATCATGGTTGAGATGACATCATTGCTTACATCATGGTTGAGATGACATCATCACTTACATCATGGGTTGGAATGACATCATTGCTTACATCATCAATTAGATATTTTGTATTATTAAATTATATAATTAAGTGGTTACCATTACATCCTTTAGCCTATAAATAGAGCACTTAGGTGCATTTGTAAGGGGGATTATTCTTGAATGAAAGTTTAGTTGTTTTAATCACTTTTGTTCTCTCTTATTCTCTCTCTTATTTTCTCTTGCAAATCTTACTTCTTCTCTTTCTTATTTAAATTCTCATGTCGTTTATTTTTATTTTATTATTCACCGCCTAAATGGTCGGTTAATTTCTGTCTTTAAATTCCTGCAATTTCAATTATTGTCTTTCAATTATATACCGCCTATATGGTCGGTTAAAAAAATAGTCTTTCAATTATTGTCTTTCAATTATATACCGCCTATATGGTCGGTTAAAAAATTATCTTTTAAATATTGTCTTTTAATTCCCGTCATTTAAATTTCTACCAATTAATTCTTAAATAGAAATGAGTAGCTAAACCTAATCTTGGGTTAAGGCGAGGACAGTGTCCAATGTTCTTGAATCTCAAGATAAGCCAAATCTCGATGAATGCAAAATTTATCTGAGTTAAACTCGAGTTGAGTGTGTAAATGGTTTTGTGAGTTTGGATTGGGTCATCATCCTAACTTAGAACTCTCATGCCATGTATGAGAGTTGCTAGAATTGGAGATGAGATATACCCAAGCTCAGACGATCAAATCATAGTCTGTAGTATAATACAATTTACAGTGACGTCTTAACCTAGAACCATCATATCATGTATGAGGGTTGCTTAGCTAAGAATCATTCGCATTTTGAATTATCACTCCCAAACGATCCTCTGTTTATTTCAGATTAATGTTGCTGTTTAAAATGCTATAAGAGATTTATTAGGCATTGGTTCTGAACTCGCCTGGACCCAAGACCTTTTTAATATTCCAAAAAAAAAAACCCTTTTCACAATCAAGAAAACTTCGCTCTCTTTGGAGAAATCAACCCGAATGAACCATTCTTTTGTTAAATAAACCTCCCAGTGAATCGACCCGGACTTGTCCGGAATTTATATTTGTGCTACAATTACACTCATACACTGGTGAGTTTAAACCTCCTCACGATTTCAACACTGAACATCTAAACTGATTAAGGCTTTTAAATTGTAGGGTGAGGAGTGCAGCCAAATTTTGGCGCCGTTGCCGGGGAGGTGCAACAGAAGAAAAAAAAAATTTACTCCACGGGTAATTTTGTTCTTAATATTGTGTTTTCTTAACTATTTGCATATTGTTCAAATTGTATGAGACTTAGATCTGGTAGAATCTTAACCCATCAAACTGAGTCAAACCATTCTATAGATTCTTTATCAGAGACTGAAATATCACGTTTACAAACCATAATGTCTCAACAAAATGAAAACCCATCTACTCATGGGAGTGATCATGGAGAACATGATCCCTTGGATGGTGAGATTAAACCCCTCAGGGATTATCTGCACCCTCCAAGGCAAACCACTCCTTCTTGCATAATTCTACCAATAAACCATCATCGATTTGTCCTTAAACCAGGTACCATACAAATGCTCCCCACATTTCATGGTATGGATTCTGAAAATCCATATACACACATGAGGGATTTTGAAGAGGTATGTGGTACCTGTGGGGATCAAAATATACATGAGGACACTGTTAGACTAAAACTCTTCCCGTTCTCACTCAAGGATAAGGCAAAAATGTGGTTAGGGACTCTAGAGCCCAGATCAATAGGAACTTGGAGGGAGATGCAAACAAAATTTCTAAAAAAATACTTCCCAGCTAATAGAACAGCATCACTCCAAAGGCAAATGATGAATTTCGTTTGTAAACCAAATGAAACATTTGCTCAAACTTGGGAACGTTTCAAGGACCTTTTGCATTCTTGCCCACACCATGCCTTTGAACAATGACGGGTAGTTAGTTTCTTCTTTAATGCCTTAACTCCTAATTTGAAAATGCTGGTGTCCACCATGTGTAATGGTGACTTTTATGAAAAAACTCCTGAAGAGGCTGTTGCATACTTTGACCATGTAGCTGAAAACTCTAGAAATTGGGAAGTTGGGCCATTAACCATGGGAGATTTGAGAGACCAATACAATCCACAACCAAAGGGAAAACTCCAATTAAATGAAACTGATGACATCAGTGCTAGATTAGCTCTGTTGACAAAGAAAATGGAAGAATTGGAGATGAAAAAAATGAAGGTTGTCAATGAGGTAGAGGTGCATTGTGTAGTGTGTGAAACCAATAGCCATAGAACAGAAGAGTGTCCAACTCTCCCTGCTTTCAAAGAAGTGCTGTATGGCCAAACTCCAAACTCACAACCAAGACAAACAGAGGGTAGGATATACCAAAACCAGAACCAGGGTGGAAATTATCAAGGGTACAACCCAAACTCAAACACCTACCATCCAAATTCCAGGAACCACCCAAATTTCTCTTGGAGAAATGACTCAGCACCTCAGCCACACCAACCATTTCCCTCACAACCACAGCCACAACCTCAGCCACAGCCCTACCCGCCTAACCAAGGACCATCTGGCTCATATCAGCCACCACATAAGAGATCCCTAGAGGATACTCTACAACAATTTATGCAAGGGCAGATGGGGAACAATGCTCAGGTAGCAAAATTCCAAGAGCAAACAAATAGGGCAATTGAGGATATGAGGAGTCAGCTAACCAAGCTAACTCAAACTTTGACTGTGAGAGAACCTGGGAAATTCCCTTCTCAACCAAATCCCAACCCCGTGAGGCAAACAAATCAAGTGGAATCATCAAATAGTGGGAACAATAATCATGAGCAGGTGCAAGCAGTCACTGTCCTTAGGAATGGAAAAATAATTGACAAACCAGATGACCCTAGGACAAACCAACCTGATGCACAAGAAGAAGAACAAAATGAAAATAAAAAAAATGACAATGCTCCAGCTTTGGAGGAAAAACTTGAAAACAAAAAAAAAGAAGATAAAGAAAAAAATAAGGTGGTAGAATTCAAGAACAACCCTGCACCACCATTCCCTCAAAGACTTTCTCAAACAAAAAGGGAAAAACAAAATGCTGATATTTATGAAGTGTTCAAGCAGGTGAGGATTAACATTCCTCTACTTGATGCAATCAAACAAACACCATCTTATGCAAAATTCTTAAAAGACTTGTGTACTGTTAAAAGAAAGATCAACATCAAGGAGAAAGCATTCTTGACTGAACAGGTGAGTTCCATCCTGCAACTTAAAACACCTCCTAAGTACAAAGACCCTGGTAGCCCAACCATTTCTTGCATAATTGGAAGCCAGAGGGTGGACCAAGCACTCTTAGATTTAGGAGCAAGTGTCAACTTGCTTCCTTATAGTGTATATCAGCAACTGGGCTTAGGAGAACTCAAGCCAACAAGAGTTACCCTACAGCTTGCTGATAGGTCAATCAAAGTCCCTAGGGGGATAGTGGAGGATGTATTAGTGCAGGTGGACAAATTTTACTTCCCTGTTGACTTTATAGTCTTGGACACACAACCCCATCAAGGCCCTCAACCCCCTGTTCCAGTCATTCTTGGTAGACCATTCCTAGCAACGTCAAATGCCATAATTAATTGTAGGAATGGAATACTTAAGTTATCATTTGGAAACATGACTGTAGAGATGAATATCTTTAGAGTTTCCAAACAACACATAGCTGAGAATGAGGTGGAGGAAGTAGATTTGGTTCAAACATTAGCTGAGGACTATTTTGCAAAAGAATTTTTGAACAAATCTATGGAAAAAGATCAAGACGAGAGAGAGTTAAAAGAATTAGAGAACACTAGGGAGGAAGAAGCAATGCCTATGGCTCAATGGATTCCCAAATCAGAACCATTGGGTTCTCTGAACAATGCGGAGTCACAATCTGATAATACCTCACCCACACCTGAAATGAAACCTTTGCCAAGTGAGTTAAAATATGCATTTCTAGGTGATGAGAACACACTCCCCGTAGTCATCTCTTCAAGTTTGACATCCCAACAGGAAATTCAACTGATAAACATTCTGAGAGCTCATAAAAAAGCCTTAGGTTGGACCATCTCAGACTTGCATGGAATTAGTCCTTTGACTTGCACTCATAGGATATTTCTAGAGGAGGATGCTAAACCTGTTAGGCAAATGCAGAGGAGACTCAATCCTAACATGAAAGAGGTGGTTAGGAAAGAAGTGCTAAAGTTGCTAGATGCGGGTATTATATACCCCATCTCTGATTCAAAGTGGGTCAGCCCCACTCAAGTGGTCCCAAAAAGGTCTGGAGTCACAGTGGTGAGAAATGACAAGAATGAGTTGATCCCTACTCGCATCCAAACCGGATGGAGAGTGTGTATCGATTACAGAAAACTCAATGCAATGACTAGAAAAGACCATTTTCCATTGCCATTCTTGGACCAAGTCCTTGAAAGAATAGCTGGGCAAGCATTCTATTGTTTCCTTGATGGTTATTCAGGATATAACCAGATTGACATTGCCCTAGAGGACCAGGAAAAGACCACTTTCACATGTCCATTTGGGACATTTGCCTATAGACGTATGCCTTTTGGACTATGCAATGCCCCTGCCACCTTTCAAAGGTGTGTAATGAGTATTTTTAGTGAGATGACAGAACACATTGTGGAGGTTTTTATGGATGATTTCTCTGTCTATGGAGCTAGTTTTGAGGCATGTCTAGAGAATTTAGAGAGAGTTCTAGCTCGTTGTGAAGAATCCCACCTTGTGCTTAATTGGGAAAAATGTCATTTCATGGTCAAACAAGGTATAGTCCTAGGGCATATTGTCTCTGCTAAGGGAATGGAGGTGGACAAAGCCAAAGTAGAAGCCATCCAAAAACTGCCAGTCCCTAAGAGTGTTAAAGACATCAGGTCTTTCCTCGGGCATGCTGGGTTTTATAGGAGATTCATAGCTTCTTTTAGCAGCATAGCCCGGCCTCTGTGTAATTTGCTCTCCCAGGATGTCCCATTTGAGTGGACATCATCTTGTCAAACCTCTTTTGAGAGGTTAAGAAATGCTCTCATCTCAGCTCCCATTATTCAACCACCAGATTGGTCATTACCCTTTGAACTCATGTGTGATGCAAGTGATTATGCTGTAGGAGCAGTCTTAGGGCAAAGAAAAGATAAAAAACCTTATGTCATCTACTATGCCAGTAAAACCCTCAATGAAGCCCAAAAGAATTACACAACAACTGAGAAGGAACTATTGGCAGTAGTTTTTGCATTAGAGAAGTTCAGATCATATCTGGTGGGGTCATTGGTCATTGTTTTCACTGACCATGCTGCTTTGAAATACTTGCTCACCAAACAAGATGCCAAACCGCGTCTTATTAGGTGGATTTTGTTACTCCAAGAATTCAACATAGAAATCAAAGATAAAAAAGGAGTAGAAAATGTGGTGGCAGACCATTTGTCTAGACTTCCATGCCAAGACCTTAATCTAGACAAGGAACCAATCAGGGACTCCTTTCCAGATGAACAACTCTTCCTTATCAATGATACCTCAACCTCTGTTACACCATGGTATGCAGATCTGGCCAACTATCTAGCCACAGGTCTAATTCCAAATCATTGGACCAAGCTAGATAAACAAAAATTCTTTAGGAAGGTTAAGACTTATTTTTGGGATGACCCTTACTTGTTTAAGTATTGTGCTGACCAAATTTTAAGAAGGTGCATCCCCGAGCATGAGCAACAGAGTGTTTTGAATTTTTGTCATACTCTTGCTTGTGGAGGTCATTTCTCCACAAGAAAAACATTAGCCAAGATCTTACAAAGTGGATTCTTTTGGCCTACCATGTTTAGAGATGTGCATCAGTTCTGTAGCTCATGTGATAGATGCCAAAGGCTAGGAAGCCTAACCAAGAGGAATATGATGCCCTTACAACCCATTCAGGTGTTAGAAATTTTTGATTGTTGGGGAATAGACTTCATGGGACCATTTGTTAATTCAGGTGGACACGAGTACATCTTGTTAGCTGTTGACTATGTGTCCAAGTGGGTAGAAGCAATCCCAACAAGAACAAACGATCATCGGGTTGTAATGAAGTTTTTGAAAGAAAATATTTTTAGTAGGTTTGGAATGCCTAGGGCCATCATAAGTGATGGAGGTTCTCATTTCTGCAACAAACCAGTGGCTGAATTAATGAGAAAATATGGAGTAGTCCACAAAGTTGCAACCCCATATCACCCTCAAACCAATGGCCAAGCTGAATTGGCCAATAGGGAGATAAAAAGGATTTTAGAGAAAACAGTCAATTCTAATCGCAAGGATTGGTCCTTGAGGTTGATTGATGCACTTTGGGCCTATAGAACTGCTTACAAGACCATTCTAGGCATGTCTCCCTACAGGTTGGTATATGGCAAGCCATGTCATTTGCCAGTTGAAATAGAGCACAAAGCCTACTGGGCCGTTAGGAAGATTAATGAGGAATCAACAGAAGTGAGCCTCAATAGGAAATTGCAACTTAATGAACTCGAAGAACTTAGGGATGAGGCATTTGAAAATGCCAAATTGTCTAAGTTGCATATGAAAAAGTTGCATGACCAACACATCAACAGAAAAAAATTTCATGTTGGTCAGCAGGTGCTTCTCTACAACTCAAGGCTTCATTTGTTCCCAGGGAAGTTGAGATCAAAATGGACAGGACCCTATACAATCAAGACCATATCAGAATATGGGGCAATAGAAATTGAAATCAAAGAGTCTGGACAATGTTTTAAAGTGAATGGTCAAAGGCTGAAACCATATCTAGGCATAGCTGAGAAAGATGTTGTTGAAGGAAATGAAGAGATGGTGGAGTTGGGTGATCCACCATCAGTGGTTGAGTGACCTTTAGAAACACATTCGTCTGGGAATCTGACGTTAAAAGACCACCTTTCCATTTAGGTTAAATGGATGTTTCTAGATTTAAAAATAATAATAATAATAATAATAATAATAACAAAAAAAAAGTATATTAAAATTTATTTCTTTTCTGCATTACTTAAATAGTGTTTCTCTGTGTGCAGTCTAAATAAAAATTTTGCATACGAGTTCATGCATTGAAGATCACCAGGTATGCCTATCTTCTATCCTTTTATTGCCGATTGAGGACAATGCGCAATTCAAGTTGGGGGGTAAGGTGTATTTAGGAATTTATTGGTGTTTGAATTTGATCTATTGTGCAAATAATTTTGTTTGACTCGATAATAATGTTTTGTGTGGTATATATATGATTTTATTAAACACCTAAAAAATTTAACTAACCCAAAAAAAAAATATATATTTATATATGATAAAAATAAAAAAAACAATATAATAAAAACTAAAAAAAATATATATTTCAAAATAAAAAACAAAAAAAAAAAACAAAAATATATATATATATATAAAAAAAAAAAAAAATTTGAGAGAGACAGAATTGGCGCTGGTGGTGGCCATTCTCGGGCAGTGCAATCACACTGTCCTATAAAGAAAGAGGCACACTGCCAAATGTTGAAAAAGGAGGCACCAAGCGTTGAAAAAAGAGACGCGCCTAACCCTACAATTATGGCGTGCCTCGAGCCAAGTATAGAATAGTGACACCCATTGTTCTATAAGAGACTCCATATTTGCATGAGCCAAACCAGACTTCTGCAAGCAAGCTCAGTCTCCTCTCCTTCGTGTTGTTCTTCGATCAGGTATTCTCGTTCATTTTGTAAGATTTATAGTTTCTACTCTTCTCTTATTATAGTTGTCTTTTAATTTCAAAAAAAAAAAAATGGATCTTAAGCTTTCAAAAATTCGCAAGTACTATCCATCTCTCCCAATGAATTATTTGAAAAAAATTTATGATGGTAGGTGTGAAAGACTTAAAGTTTTGATGCGTAATAGTGTCCCTGAAGATGTTCGTTGGCTGATCGAAGCAAAAGTTCGATTAGCTGGCGAAACTTCACCTAGTTTTAAGCACTTCCCAGGCTTAGGGAAGAGTAGTTTTGCAAAGAAACGAAGAGCTAAAAGAGTGAATGGTTGTCACAAGTGTGCTCGATGGACATGTAACACTCGATGCAAATCTGTGGGGTTTACATCCATAAATCGAGAAGATAAAATTAGTTTCATTAAGGATGGACTGAGTAAGGAGTCTTTGGATGATATCCGATTGACTCTTGAGACGCATCCATGTGGAATAGTGCAAAGAGAACTTCTTGCTTTGTGGTCTCAGTTCATAAGTGACAGTCAACGCTATAGTCTTGGGAATCTGACTAAAAACGACCCTGTTTGCCAATCTATAAGAAGATTGGATGGGAAGCCTATCCCCACTTCATAGAAAGTGTTTAAGCCGTTACTGGACGTAAAACCAGAGGAAGATGTGAGCCACAATCACAACTACTTGTACATACGCATGATTTTTGTTTGAATTTATTTCTTGTTGAATTGTTGTATGGCTACTTTTGATCGCCAAACCTCTTTCCAGGGCATACAAAAGGAACAAACATGGAAGGCCAGTTAGTTCGTCGAATCAAAACCATATGTGTATTTTGTGGCTCTCAACTTGGGAGTGATATTTGTTACGCACTTGCAGCAAGCGAACTAGGCCAAAAATTAGGAGAGAAAAAGATTAATTTGGTATATGGAGGGGGAAGTCGTGGATTGAATGGTTATGTTTCACAATCTGCACTTTTTGGAAAATCAGATGTGGTAGGTGTAATGCCAATCCCTTTGGCTGAACCACGTATTTCTGGGATTACACGCGGTCAACTTATAGAAACGACTTCTATGTCTGAGCGCATGGCTTGTAAGATTTATCAGTCAGACGCTTTCATTGCTTTACCAGGAGGTTTTGGAACACTTGAAGAAATCTTTTGTATAACCTCCTGGGCCAAGAGTAATCTCCATACCAAACCCATTGGACTTTTAAATGTTAATCATTTTTTTGATGGGTTGCTCTCTTTTATTGATCAGGCTGTGGAACAAAAGTTCATTTCTCCTTCAGCAAGAAATATTCTTATTTCTGCATCCACCATTGATAAACTGTTAGAAAAATTACATGCTTATGTTCCACAGTACGATCCTTATGAGCCTCGGATAGATTGGTCTAAGGCAATCAAAAACAAGCGGCAAAAAGGTTCGATTAATTTAGATTTATCCCTGTAAGGCAAGTCTATGATAAGATGGCTGAGTAAGGAGTACTTTTTGTACTCTTGAGACGCATCTCCTATGACTTGTACAAAATTTCTTTAGTTGTTTCAAAAAAAAAAAAAAACTGTGGAATGTTGTTAGGCGAGTCTATGATAAGATGGCTGAGTAAGGAGTACTTTTTGTACTCTTGAGACGCATTTTGTTTATCTTATGACTTCCATGAAATTTTTATTTTGGTATGAAAATATAAATATATATATATATATATATAGTATGCTCATTTGTTTGTTTGAGTTTTAGCAGTTCACAGTAAATCTATGGACTTATGGAGTTGCAGGTATTCCTAACAACCCTATTTTATTATTGTAATTCAAGTTGGGGGGAGTAAGGTATATTTATGAATTATCTGGTCTATGTTTAACTGTGAATTTGCAATTGTGTGCTTGTAGTTTTGTGTGAATAAAAAAAAAATGTGTGTACTTTAAGTAATGCTATCCCTAAAGCTTTGGAATTATACACTGATAGCCAGTTGAACTTGCAATATGAATCATGAATGCATTAATTTCTTATTTGAAAACGTATATGTATGGAATTAGAATAGGTGATTTGCATGCATCGGGTGTTCAATAATTAGAAATTGGTTTATCGGTCATAAAGTCAAAGGCAATGGTAATTAGCTGATTAGCACACTGTATGATCCCTCAACAGAAGTAGAGACTATTACCCGAGTGAGTGTTTGAGCCTAATAATCGTTAATTCTGAGTGAAATAACACGTACTCTAAATGCGCTTTATTGTTTATCTCATCTTTTCAATAGCTTCAAAACATTAATTTGCTTTGAATGTCTAGTATAATAGCGGATGAGTTTAGCTGGTTTCAAATTCCGAATTAGATGACTGAGTAACATCGTTTGTAGAAGCATGATAGAGGGATCATTTCTTTCATTTTGGGCCTATTAACCTTTTCTTTCTTTATATTAACCTCCCTTGCTAGCTCATTGAGCCAATTGTAATACAACTTCTTTCGTTACTCTCGTTTAACCCATAACCATATGAATTTTGTCCAACCTGGTGTGTTTCCAGAAATCAGTTTATCTCGGTATTTTTATAAAAAAAAATAAACAAAAAAAAAAGGAAAAAAAAAAAGGAAAAAAAAAAACGGAGAAGTTCTCTTAGTTATTCAGCATAAGTGTTTCAAAATAAATGCTGAAGAAAATATTATATCCAGTTTGAGATTAGTGTAAAAAAAAAAAAAAAAAAAAAAAAAAACCCTGACACACCATTTGCACACTTTACCCTTTTCTTTGATAACCCGTATTAACCTCATAGCCCATTACAACCCTGTTTGGTCCCTCTTGATGCTATAAATCATGTGATCTCAAGATTCGAGTTCGGAGTAGGGAATTATGTTAAATTCAGAAGTTATTTATCTAAGGCATTATTCCAGTCATGAAGCTATGTTAATTTCCCTGTTCTTTCATGAAAAAAACGTTCTTTGTATTTGGGATGACACCGAGTTTGAACTTGTTTTACATTTACTCTTATAACGGTGCACCCCTTGTGTGTACACCTGAGGAATCGTTTTATTAGAGGGAAAATCCATAGTAAGGTTTAAAGTCAAACTTCGAGGGAGTAAATATGTGTATTGATCATCCTAATTGCCATTCCTAAGATTATATGACCTTTAACCATAAATCTAATTTTTAATGTTCGATTTGTTCTGAATGTCTACTCTATGCATTTTGGTTTCGAATTTGAAATTTTTATATTCATGCAAGTATTGCGATTAGATCATGGCTGGTGTATAATCTGATTGCTAAGGGACTAGCAATATTCAAGTTGGGGGGTATGATTAGGGGTTAATATTTTCTAAATCTTAATGAATTATATCCCTATTTTGACTTTATAATTATGCTTAAAATAAATAATTATTTGCATTATATATTATTACAGGATGAAGCAAGGAAGCTGTCTTCTACAATTAATTAGGGGCATAAATCGAAGATGTTGGATTACCCATTATTGTTGCTCAAAATCATGGGCTAAGTATGATGTCTAGAGGATGTTTCAAAGTGCATTTGGCCCAACAATCAAATACAATCCAACACAAAGAAGGCCCAAGCCCAAAAATATGAAAAGCCCAAGTCCCACAAATGGATGACATCATCACTTACATCATGAGATAGGATGACATCATCATGGGATAGGATGACATCATCACTTACATCATGGGATAGGATGACATCATCGCTTACATCATGGTTGAGATGAGATCATCGCTTACATCATGGTTGAGATGACATCATTGCTTACATCATGGTTGAGATGACATCATCACTTACATCATGGGTTGGAATGACATCATTGCTTACATCATCAATTAGATATTTTGTATTATTAAATTATATAATTAAGTGGTTACCATTACATCCTTTAGCCTATAAATAGAGCACTTAGGTGCATTTGTAAGGGGGATTATTCTTGAATGAAAGTTTAGTTGTTTTAATCACTTTTGTTCTCTCTTATTCTCTCTCTTATTTTCTCTTGCAAATCTTACTTCTTCTCTTTCTTATTTAAATTCTCATGTCGTTTATTTTTATTTTATTATTCACCGCCTAAATGGTCGGTTAATTTTTGTCTTTAAATTCCTGCAATTTCAATTATTGTCTTTCAATTATATACCGCCTATATGGTCGGTTAAAAAAATAGTCTTTCAATTATTGTCTTTCAATTATATACCGCCTATATGGTCGGTTAAAAAATTATCTTTTAAATATTGTCTTTTAATTCCCGTCATTTAAATTTCTACCAATTAATTCTTAAATAGAAATGAGTAGCTAAACCTAATCTTGGGTTAAGGCGAGGACAGTGTCCAATGTTCTTGAATCTCAAGATAAGCCAAATCTCGATGAATGCAAAATTTATCTGAGTTAAACTCGAGTTGAGTGTGTAAATGGTTTTGTGAGTTTGGATTGGGTCATCATCCTAACTTAGAACTCTCATGCCATGTATGAGAGTTGCTAGAATTGGAGATGAGATATACCCAAGCTCAGACGATCAAATCATAGTCTGTAGTATAATACAATTTACAGTGACGTCTTAACCTAGAACCATCATATCATGTATGAGGGTTGCTTAGCTAAGAATCATTCGTATTTTGAATTATCACTCTCAAACGATCCTCTGTTTATTTCAGATTAATGTTGCTGTTTAAAATGCTATAAGAGATTTATTAGGCATTGGTTCTGAACTCGCCTGAACCCAAGACCTTTTTAATATTCCAAAAAAAAAAACCCTTTTCACAATCAAGAAAACTTCGCTCTCTTTGGAGAAATCAACCCGAATGAACCATTCTTTTGTTAAATAAACCTCCCAGTGAATCGACCCGGACTTGTCCGGAATTTATATTTGTGCTACAATTACACTCATACACTGGTGAGTTTAAACCTCCTCACGATTTCAACACTGAACATCTAAACTGATTAAGGCTTTTAAATTGTAGGGTGAGGAGTGCAGCCAGGAGTTCAAAAAGGTAGTCCTGTCAAAATAAACACAGATGCAAACTCAAGAGACATATTCTCAAATTCCTTTCTTTTCCTTACATAACAGAAGCAAGACACAACATAATCCCCAATTCTTTTATACAACATTTGGGTCCATCTGCCTAATAGGCACAATAGAGAAATACAATTTAACAAAATATGATAGTGTTCTCCTTGGACACATAACAAGTAAAATCACCCAGGAATCTTTCGGTTAGGGTATCTCTATACACATCATCTACCCACGAAGAATTAAGCTTTGCTGGACCCACCATCAACTTTCTCTTTGCTCTTTCTTGGAATTATGTAAAGAAAGATTGAGTCACAAGACTCAACAAGCATAAAGAAACAAAAAAGAAGCAAGGCTAAAGATAAACTTCCCCATACAAACCATGCCATGACCCAAAACTCGACCCATTAGTCACAAACACATCAATGCACATATAACAAACTGAGGGGCTTCCATAAGGCACACACTGGCACCCAGGATTTTGAATACAATCCTATCAGCATCCATGAACTAGCTAACACATATCCTCATCTTGAGCCAAGGCTCCCACAACACCACCATAAGCCAAACCTCCCATAATATCATCTCAAGCCAATGCTCGTACAACATCATCTTGAGCCAACGCTCATGTAACATCATCTCGAGTCAAAGCTCACAAGTACCCCGAGGATAAATCTATCACGTGCATCAATAACCATGCAATCTAACACAGAAAATACACCGCGATGTAAGCATAAATGTGATATCATGGCCCCTATAAATCAAGCATCAAGCCATGTTTCGCCCACATAGATATTCACACCCGGTGCAATGCTTGTGCTCCTAATCACCTTACATTACCCTAAGTTCCTCTAGCAAAGATTATCAAACACTTATGTTGGATTGTTTCCTAAGCTTCCATCCTTTAGGTTTTTCCACATTGCTTTGATCCTTTGAAAGTTGGATTCTAGCCTTAACGTAAATCCATAGTGCTACCCAAACTTCAGCACCTGACCATCTCTTGCAGTACACTGTGTTGCTCTAATCCTTTGGGTCTCATACCCTTGATGCAACCCAGCTTACAGTCCTTCTATTATGGCTGTTGTGGTCATCTTCGTTGTAAGCTAACCACCAGTCTTCTGCCTTAGTCCTTAGCCTTAGGCCTTTTGTCATAGGTCATACACTTTTGGTGTTATCGATATGCTAAAACTCCTTGTTTCATCTCTGAGAACTGTAGTGGTTTTACCAATACTAGTCCAAATCCCTGATCTCATAGATCCTCAATTTTTCTTTTCTAGAGTAACATTCACTCGAATTGTGCATCCTTGTCCTAACCATTAATAAGACTTCAGATTTCTTTCCCACAATCTAATCTCATCTAATTTCCAAACTTATCATGCATACGATGGAACCTCATGCTCTTATTGTTACCCTCACATGTGTTATGATTTGTCAACCAAATCTTTTGTCATTAATTAGAATTCCAATATCAATTGAAATTCATCTAGGATTGTTAGAAGTCCATCCAGTTTCATTATCACATTCTAGATTTATACTAGGCCATGTAACCATATTCTCTTATAGACTTATGTCACAGCCATATGCTCAGTCCATCACAAACTGGTTTAAAGGTTCCACAATCCTTACATGTTTCTGACATCTCATTTCACGATTGACTTTCAGCTTGACACTTACTTTATGGGTTATTCTTCCAATAAATCTTATTTCTCTCCTTGGATCTATTAAGATCAACTCAAACGTGTTAAGATCTAATCATTATATCATGTCTCAAGATATCTCTTTACAAGCTTAACAAGTTAGCAAATCCTGCCTTATTGCTTGGTGCCTTAGAACTCGAGCACAAACTTTTATGATCATCCCATGGTCCTTGATAATCATCGAGCTAACTTGTTTCCATTACATGGTTTATAAAAGACTTGCCACCCATACGGTCCTTTGTGTGCATAACTTTGACTTGGCTGCCGCACACCTTGTCAACTCTTTCTTTATGAGTTCAAACATTCCTTTTCATAAGGATTCATTGCTTATCACAAGACTAGTTCTAGATTCCAACCAAGAACCTTGTGATGGCTCTAAGTTCGCCCACTCAGATCAGCCAACAACCCTCCGGGGTTATTTTACCAAACGAGTATAAACACACACAAAGAATACAGGAAAATTCCCAACCTTCGATTCAATTCGAATACAAAGGAAATGGCTTGGGCTATGTTCTCTCTCCCTCTAAGAAGCTACCAAAAATGCCCACAAAGCCACATATATATAGGCTATAGAAAATACAAGCGGTTATGCCTCATAACCGTCCCCATTGGATCATAGGGCCACTTGCACCACGTCTAGCAACCGTCTGTGGGCCGCATGGCCTATCTAGTTGACACCTGTCGCAACTGCCTTGGCTACTCTGCGTTGCATGGCCCTGCATGGCCACGCGTGGCCCTCATGGGCGTGCCTTACACGGTCATGCTCCTCACATTGCGGAACTGCTCAAGCCACGTCCCCACATTGCTGCAACCGCTCCCTTCTGTTGGCCTTGCCACCTGCCAAGGTGCACGAATTGCCCCCGTGTCCCGCACAACTCAGCCCACTCAACTTGCCAACGTGTCTGCATCCCTCAGCCTGCGTGGCTGCCCCATGGCATCCGCCACACAGCCCTATCTGTGGGCACCAGTCATGCCTTGCGTGCAGGCACCCCAGCCACAAGGGACCTTCTGCCCCGCACTGCTGCATCAACATGCACACTTGCTGCCACCAAGGCACGACAGCCTTGTGCCATCCAACACTTGAGCCTATCACTCGCCCATCACCCGCCATGACACGCCACCCTCATGCCACAATGCTTCACCAGAGCCGGGCAGATTCTGGTGAGCTTGTCAGAGTTATTATAGACGCGAGGCAGTTGCGATAGATGTCAGCCAGACAGGCCATGCGGCCCACAGACGGTTGCTGGACGTAGTGCAAGTGGCCCTATGATCTAGTGGGGACGGTTATGAGGCATAACCGCTTGTATTTTCTGTAGCCTATATATATGTGGCTTTGTGGGCATTTTTGGTAGCTTCTTAGAGGGAGAGAGAACATAGCCCGAGCCATTTCCTTTGTATTCTCGGATTGAATAGAAGGTTGGGAATTTTCCTATATTCTTTGTGTGTGTTTATACTTGTTTGGTAAAATAACCCTGGAGGGTTGTTGGCTGATCTGAGTGGGTGAACTTAGAGTCATCACAAGGTTCTTGGTCGGAATCTAGAACTAGTATTGTGACAAGTTGGTATCAAAGCAAAGGTTGGTTGCTACACAAAGAAGCCGAGAAAACAATGGTTAGTGGGAATGAAGTTGTTCGTGACCGTGTGGCTCGTCTGGAAGCTCAAGTAGGGGAGAGTGACCCTACTGATAAGACCTTTCTAACCCAGAAGGTGGAAAGTGCAGCCTCGTCCCTAGGGGAGTTGCAAACCTTGGTAGAGGAACTCTGCACATCGTCGAAAGACCACAGTACATCTTTTCTTTGTGGTCCTTAACCATCATACTTTTTATAGTTATGGGTGCCTTGTGTTCCTGTCATTGCCACCGCTGGTGCTTCGATCGAATTCCTTGTATCCACCAAATTTATTCTTAAACACCAAATGTCTAATCATTTTGGTACTAGGGTTATCATCATATCACCTTACATCTTTGGCCTCCTCATTATGTGAAATCATTATTACCCAACAAAAATATCGTGACCTTAGGCATCCTGCTCAACCTTAAGTATCATGACAAGGGTCTGATCTATCCATTACTTCATGAATGGTGGCTTAGTTTATAGTTTTTTTGCTTATATCATTAACCCATTCATTCGAAATCCGAGCTCTTCTAGATCCCAACTTGACTGGCTAGGGATTTTTCCATTTCATACTCATGCTTGTTCTCTAGACTTTGTTTTATTCTTAAACCGACTAGGGTCACTTCAAGCCTTAGATATAATCATCTCCTCAAGTTACGTGCTAATTCCTACTTTTAGCTCTCTATCTTACTTCTTAGGTTAATCAAGTCTTAAGGATACTATTTCCTTCATCTTGAATGCACCAACCCTATCTCATTACCTCAATTTGAGGGGTAATTCTATATTTCCAAACATGCTTGGCCAATCTCCTAACATAGGCATGTTCCACTAATCCCCCTTAGTTTTGTCTTAGGCTTATCACAGCTTATGTTATAGCTCAGTTTAATGCCCTTAGTCTAAGGGAATCCTTATCTTCAAAACACTTATTATCCTTAATTCCACAATCAAATGCCCATACTTGATTCCCTGGTTCTTCCTAGCCTCTACCCACATCCTCATAAGTACTTCCAAATTGCCCCTTTTAAGTTTGTCTCCAAAAACTCTATTTTCTTTAGATCATTTTCCAAACCTTCGAGAAATCCTCTAACTAGGGAGGTCTTTTATGAATTACTATGATTCTTAATCCTTTGAAAGCTCCATTTGACCCTTGCTAAACCTTTAGGAGTTAACTTTGCCTTTACCCATACAAGCCTCAATCTCGTTAATGGTTTGAGGTCCCATGCAACTGCACTAGGCATAACTTACCCATATGCCCCCTTTCACTGATCGTACCCAAACTTCGATATAGGCCTATTTTGTTGAGACATGTGTATGCCTTCTGTTTTCATCATTCTTAGCATTTCCATTTAACTCAACTTGAATTCTTTATGAGATTCATATTTTTTTACCTGGGTCTCATCATCCTTTAGGTTGGCTTTAGATCCAATTGTCTGTTTTGACTAATCTCGTTATCTTATCTAAATACTCATAACATTCATTTTCAGAATCCTCAAGTTGAAATATCATTCCATCTTCGAGTGTGCCAATACGGTTTGATACCAACTGTAACAACCTGCCATTCCAAGGTGCGTCACTATGCTGGGATTTTTTTTTCCTTAAGTCATTCCCTCTTCCCACAATATCCTTTCTTAATGCCACATGCACCATATTTAAAAATCCCTAACATACATATATATTCATCACTCCAAATGACAATTTAAGGAGTGATAAACTAAATACTCGCAGAAGCTAGAATCGAAACCTGAAAGATATCGTAATTCCATACAAGCACAACCACACACTACTATTCTCAATAGCTAATAAATTACAATATCCAGTAAGTGAGATAATCATACAAACTGCTATATCCGATAAGGGAAACAACATATAACATTAGGCTTCAAACACGAATTGAAATTAAATCACTCTTCGACCACTCTTTTTCCCTTTCTATTGCTCGACTCACCTAGAACGTGGAATATCCCAGGGACAAGAGTCTAAATTAGAAAATGAATTTTCTAAGTGAGGGTTAAAATAAATTTCATGAATGAATGATGCAAAGACATGAATAAGCCAACACCCTATGGTAACTTTCACCAGCACTCTAGCCCCGGCACGGAAACTAAGACAGTCATCCTGAAAAACACTCACAGCACACCCTTATGGTCATTCGGCAATCACCCTTGGGGAAATGCAAATCAAATTACCAGAGCAACATCCCACCACATCGTGTCTAACATGAATGACACTAATAATGATATGCAATAATATCATGTCCAATGAAATATCAAGTTTATCGAGGCAATATAAAACAAACATGTGTGACAAGATGCATATAAAACACATAATCTTAGCAAACCCTTGCAATTTCATGCTCACTTAAGCAAATAATACCACATATAAAATTTTCGGGTGAACCACTCACATTAATTTAGTTTCTTAGACTTTCTCAGTATGCCTGCCCTAACCTCAAATCTTGACCCTTGACAAATTTCCTAGCCAAAATATTCAAAAAAAAATTAATAAAACATAATTTCCTCATTTTCCAAAATTTTTTAGATTTTTTTTCTAATTTTCCTCTATTTTTTTCATTTTCTCCTATTTTTCCTATTTTTTTCTTTCTTCTTCTTGTTCTCCCTTGCACGTACTACCACACCAGCCGCCGCATGCAGCACCGCTAGCCGTTGGCCATCTTCGTGCACTCCACCATGAGGTTGGACTATGCTCACCCAGCCCACCACGGCCTTCGGCCGTGTAACATCCTGCATCGAGTGATAGGAATGATCGGAAGAAATTACCTTAATGGGCCTACGCGAACTTTCCAAGAGTCACCTATTCTTAAGTTTTCCCAACTCAAACACATTTAACCCAGGAGTTCTTTGCTTACATTCAGCCCAAAAGGTATCCAATTTGTGTTATTTCCTTCCTTTACTTATCCTCGATATATACTGCCCTCTTCTGGGCTCTTGGGGTATTACATTCCCCCCCTTAAACACATGACGTCCTTGTCATGCGACCTTACAATTGGTCCCAGATCTTCTCTCATTTGGGAGCTATCATCCTAGAAGTTTTCCAAGAGTCGCTCCTTATTCAAGCCCTTGCGCCACTCCCCACCCTTATCGGACCGCCTTCTCCAAGGGTCAGCTCTAATACCACCTGTAACATCCCGCATTGAGCGATAGAAAGGACCGAAACAATTTACCCTGATGAGTCTATGCGAACTTCCCAGGGGTCACCCATCATTAAGCTTCCTCGGCTTAAACACGCTTAACCCGAGAGTTATTTGCCTACATTCAACCCAAAAGGTATGCACCTGGTATTATTTTCTTCATTTAATTATTCTCGATATATACTATCCTCTTCTGGGCTTTTGGGGAGTTACAGGCCACCTCCGCCCACTGTTGCTGCCATGGCCACCACTGCAAGTAGTTTTTGGTTGCCACTACTCTCTCCCCTTCTTCCAATTGCTTCTAATTTCCCATCCAATTTATAACAATCCTCGATTGCCTTACTGTCTTGGCCATTACGCACATATGTATATATATTATATATTATATCTATATATTATACCTACTGCAGCACACTTGGCCAAGAAATTCCACTATAACACCCTTGGCCATCACATATATACATATATATATTATATCTATATATTAATAAGAAAAATTACACATTAAATCCCAAATTTCTTCTTCATTTCGTTTGGATATTTCTTTAATTACAATTACACTCTCAAATATTAAATTAATTTGCATTACTACTTTTAAAATAAAAAATTAATTACTTACACTTACTCAATAAGTACAGTTTCATCTCTATGCCCTCACAGGACATTTGTTTCATCCCGAAACCACTTTAGAGTTGTTCCTTACGCAAAACTTGAACCCCCTCAAGGTTCCTTTGACTTTCTAGAAGTCCCTTACGATCATTTGATTTTCAGATTGTATCTTAGTTATACCAAAAAATGTCCCTGTTCTGATTAGTTTCATCGTCATAAATCTCGTCTCGAGATGCTCGTCAATCTCATATCCTTTTTCTTAGATATCTAAGTTCCAAGACATTACCTAGAGTTAATTTGGTCACTTATTAATTCAGTTCTTATATTGACTCTAGTTTTTTGAACCACTTAAGAGTTACTTGTAAAATCTTATCATCTGAATCTTTTCAGTCCAAAAATTTCTAAAAACTTCCAAAATTAATTTATTTTATTTTGAGGTATTACACACGTAGCAAATGATCCACCCATAATGCAATCTCGAAGCCTAATGCTATAATGTAATGTTGAATAATAAATATTGGTAGAGCCAGACGACAGTTGCCAGACATCAGTCGACAACTTGTGTTTGTGAGGGAAATTGATCGATAGCTTCTCGAGCTAGTCGACATTTCCTCTTATAAGACACCTAAACGGTTGACAACTTAGCCTAACCAGTCGACAAGCTCTATAACTTACACCCTTAAATCCACATATAACACACCTGAAATGCACACAACACCCCGTAACCTCTAGGAACCTATCCCAACATGGTTAGACATCATTCCAAAAAGAAACATAGGGAGAACCAAACCCTATACTGGCTGTAGAAAAGAATTCATCAAAAGTACTCCAAGCTATACCAACCTAGAACTCAAAATCTATAAAAACAATAGGGTCTATGAGAAAGGGAAATCGAACCCATAAGGCTAAAATAAGCTGTTAAATAGAAAAAGGGATAGAAGAACTCGCCAAGAAAATAAGAAGAAAGATGAACAAAGAATTTGCCTTTCAAGGATATTGGATAGCTGAACATGAGGAGAAGAAGCAACTTGTTGGAACTTGCACACCCTTTATCTAGAAGCTCTAAAACTAGAAGATAACCAAGGAAAAATGAGAAAATGAGAAAAAAGAAAGAAAGAGAAGAAGAAGAAGAAGAAGAAGAAGAAGAAGAAGAAAATAAGAAACCACCCACTGTCTCTCGGTTACCCTCCTTCCATCGCCTTTTACCAACTTCTCCCCATCATTTTATATACTGAATGACCTAGAAAATCGTGCACTAGCAAAAATCGATTGACAATTGCGAAGGAATCTATCGACTACTAGAGGCCATCCTTCACTATCGGTCAACAGACTCACTGAATAGCGGTCAATTTTATAAAATTTTGTTATAATTTTACCTTTATTTTGTTCTTAAAATTAGTTTAAATTAAATATTAATATGCATTTTGTGATTGCGTGTAGATTTAAAAAATTAATATAAAAAAATATATAAAATAATAATAAAGAAATAAATATAATATATAATATAACACATATATATATAAACATACATTCATGCATTCAATACATATATATAATATATAATTAATATATAATATATTAGTAACTTAATTGAATGGTATGCGTGAAGCTTGGAGGCTGATTGCAATTGGAGCACACTTAGAGGCCCACATTTAATTGAATATTGTAAGTGAAGAAGCCCAGCATCCATGCGTGAAGCAGCAAGGCAATTAAAGCCCAGCCGCATGGGCCAATCAAGGGCCAATTAAAGTCCAACTTGAAGCGCATTGAAGTGGAATCCCAACAGCACCTTTTCTTCCCATCACTACAAGAAAAATGGGTATTGCCGACAAAATTTTTCAGACGATTTAAACAATTATCGGGAAAACACCATAATCCTCGACGGTTTTACAAACCGTCGGTGATTTAACACAATCTCAGACGATTTTGTAAACTGCCGGCTATGTAATATACATATCTGACGGTTTTAAAAAACCATCAGTTATATTGATCCATCCCTGCGGTTGTGAAAAACCGCCAGTTATGTTGATCTATCCCCGATGATTTTGAAACCGCCGGGGATATGATTTATATAATACCCCCAACATTCCCCTCGCCCCCGCCCAAATCTTTCCCTCACCTCCTCCTTTTCCAAAATCCCCCCGTGCACAAACCCTAAGCCTCTCGCTCGCGCCTCGCCATGTCTCTGTCCCTTGCTCTCGCCGCTGAGTCACCGCCTCCCTCGCCCTCGCTCACCCTCGTTTGCTCGCCTCGCCCTCGCTCTCATCTCGCTCGATCACTTTTGCCTGCTGCCTGCTGCCTACTGCTCCATAATAGAGACTATAAGTTTAAGCGTGACGTCGATACTGACATCACGCTCCTCGACACCTCCGAGAGCTTCAGTCCTCACACCAACAAGATCCTCCTCGGCAAGGTCTATTATGCTTCGCTTTCTGTGGTTTTTTGATTTTTGATTGTTTTTTTGGGTTCTAGACAAATCGAATTCAAAATCGGAGCAAGTATGGGGATGGCGAGCTTGGCCAAACAGAAGGCTTCGCATCTCTTCTGCAATTCCTTATCTTCCAACGTTTTCAGGTACTCCCTCTCTCTCACCTCCTTCTCCAAAGAGGTTCAATTGGAAATTTTCTGTCGCGATTTATGCAGTATTTTTGCCCTGAATTAGTTGATTTTACATGAAATTGATGTCGAGTTGAAGTTTCCCTCTTTGATGTATCTGTTGATTGTTTATTGGGTGAGTTTCAATACAAATCTTGCGGTACTTTGTGCCTAGATAATTTCTAGACTTCTAGTTTAATTTATCTTTCCTGCATTGCAACCTAATTCTGCGGTGAAATTTGACAAATCAAATGATGGCATTGACTGAAGAGACAACACAGTTAGGGCAGCTCACGGCAAAAATATTGTATCTTTGTAGCAATCATGTCACTGATCTACTATCGATGAATTTATCTTGTTTTTAAAATTGTGTAGCCCACGGGTAAAGGTGCAATATTTTAGTTGATAGACAAAAGATTAGTACTATTTTATTTTAATTTTTTCCATGGTGAGGAAGTGTAGCATCCGAATTCTGATCTGAAAAATAGCCCGGGTGATAAAGCTAAAAGCCACTCGTTTGATTGTGTGAAGCAGGTACTTTGGCAGGTGAATGCTTACTGAAGGCCTCAATCTACTGCACGTATTGGCAATGGTGCTCATGGAACCAAGTAATCAGCTTGATTTTCATTTGCTTTACTAGGTTCATGTTATGACTAGATGCAGAAAGTTAAAAGAGTCTCGTGATGTTTTTATGTGACTGATATCTAATACAGGATGTGTTGAGTTTGTTTTGAATTTGTACACCGACCCCAATTATTAACCCAATCCAATTATTAGGTGATTTGGAATTTCTGTATAATCTCTGCTTATACATTTAATATATATATATATATATGTATACATATTATACTCTCTGGTTTGCACTGGGTGCATAATGGGATCATCAGGGTGTTGTGTGAGGCTGGGTATATTGGGGCTTTGGGGTTGAAATTTTTTTTCCGTTGTAAACCTTTTTTTCACATGGTGAATTTCATCTTTGTTCGCCCGTGAAGAAGGCATCTTATGGAACCATGTTAAATCTTTTTGTCCCTGATTCTGTGGTCCTTATTTATGTTTGTCCAGATTTTTCTATGATAATTGATACAAATTTTTATATCTGTTTAACGCTAACACAGTGGAAAAGAATAAGCAAAAACTATAAAGAAGCTGGAGAATGTAAATTTTTAGGAAATTTAGTTATCATATTTTTATCCCACTAGGTTCAATGGTCATTCCAATTTATAGATTGCAAGATGGATCAAATAGCCTTTTGCTGCAAATATAAAAGGAAAAGCATTCCATAAGCAAAAATGTGAAGGATCATATTGCTTGGTCGCCAAACTACATTTGACCATGCTTGCTTGTGTGAACAAGTTACCTTTTAAGTTGTAACTTTACTTATGTATTTTGATTATGTCCTGTGTGTTCTGTTACTTGAGGCAACTTTGCAGTCCATTTACAGGTTATTGATTGTTATATAATTTTTAAAAATCTTATTTCTCAAATTTTTTGGCGATTTTTTGGAGTTTTGCCCATGGTTGACCTTTGCCGGCGATTTCTAAAATTCGTCGCCAAAGTTATTAATTTGCGAGCGATTTTTAAAACCGTCAGCAAATACTTTTCCTAGCGATTTATAAACCGCCGATAAAAGTAAAATCTTTGTCGGCGATTTTTTAAAATCGTAAAAAAAAAAACTATTATTACCGATGATTTTTATAAATCGTCGATAAATAATTTTTTCCAGTGGTTATTAATACCACCGATAAAACTTTTACCAGTGGTTTTTTTACTTTTTCTAGCAGTTTTTTCACCGCTGAGAAAAAACAAAACTCTTGTAGTGAATCTGAAGTGAGCTCGAGGATTTAGGGGCAAGTTAAAGCTTGGATGGGCTTGCAGCACTCTATGTCTACCTTAGCTAACGCCTTGAAGTGGATCAAGAAAGAGGCTCGGGGCTCATCTTGGCAAAGTAAGGCTAAGTGTGTAGCCCTTGCATTCTCAGTCTATTATATATGGTCACCTCGTAGTTGTCTCATTTTTTAAGGCCAAAGTCCTTCAGTGGATTGCATTATTAGCAAGGTTAAAACACATGTATACAAGATAATTCTTTCTATGTGTCCTCATGTTTAACTCATTTTGAATCCCTTGCTATGGGTAATTAGTTTTGACCCTTCTCGTGCTTGCCTAGGTATGCCCAGAGTATTTGTATTATCCTGGTGAAGGAATATTTTATTAAGAGCGAATTTACTCTACTACCCCCGGTGATTACCAACCTAGGGACGCATTGTAATACCCGGTATTACATGGTATTAAAAATAAATAATTTTTTATTATTTTGACATGATCTCGGGTGGTCCAGGAAGCCCAAGAGTCGGTTTCGAGAAATTAATTAATGAAAATTTCTAAATCAATGGCAGGGGGTATCCCGAGACATGGATGTCCAGGGAAGAAGGCAAGAGATTGATGAGTGCCTCGAGATGAGATTAATGATGCTCAAAGCAGTTCGATCGGGCATAATTTTTGGAATAAATTTTGTATAAATTCAAATGAGTGCTAGTACCGAATGGTTGTAGGGGACCTCCGAGAAGTTAAGGAGATCCTAGGGGTGATCCGGTTTTACTAGTAAGGCAACCCTGAAGCATTTTCGGGTCGAATAGAAGTCTCATGCAGATGCAAGGACGAAATCGATATTCCCGAGTAAGTGTCGATAAATAATTTTTGGGAAAAATCAAGGGATTGGGTGGTTTGATGGTAATTATTTAAGGCATGGAGGGGCAAGTGCTATTATCAAAATTTTTAAGTGAGATTAAGAGATTCTTTACATCAATTAAAGAGAATATGGGGGATTAATGTGTAAATTACACACACATATATATATATATATATATTGGTGTGTGCATGAGCTTCCAGGAAGCTTCCTTTGTCTCAGTAAATTGAAATAGCCGAGAGTGAGAGATCGCGAGGGAGAGCTCGCGAGAGAGAGACAGAGAGCAATGGCGAGAGAGACAGAGCTGGAGCTGTCGAGGGCCAATGGTCGGCCAGTGTTTGCCGGATTTGCAGCGGCCATTGGTGGCTGAAATGGTCGCGAATGGAGGTAGCATTTGGTAGCGAGGCTCGTGGCCGAGGTGGGCAATCAAGGATGGTCGAAAGTGGCGCTGGAGGTAGCCTTGATCGGTGGCCGGGAGCTACTAAAGGTGGCGGTGGCTAGTGGAGAAGGAAGAAGCAACAATGGGGTCGTCCATGGCAGCCATCTCGCGCAGGCAATGTGCGCCTAAGGGAAGCCAGCCGTGGCAATGGCGGCCGGCCTACGGTCGAGCGGTGGTCGGGGAGTGTTGGCGACGGCGGGGCTGGCCGAGGCAGGGCCGGCGGCGTTCGGTGGTGGCTGGGCCGGCGTGCAGGAGCAATAAAGGAAGAAGAAGACGGAGCAGGCGCGCGGGAATGAAGGAAGAAGAAGAACAGTAGAAAAAAAATAATAAAAGGAAAAGAAAAATATGAAAAGAAAATAAAGAAAATTGGAGAAAATAGGAAAAAATTCCAAAAATTTTCAGAAAAATTGGGAAAAGTCTGGAAATCATTTTGGGGCCCGAAGAGCATGTCGGAAGCTCGAAAATGGAGATTTTGGCACAAGATGGCAGTCAAGAAGGCAAGGTCCATGTGGGTATTTGTCTGATTTTCTTCTCGAGATGGATTGAGGTAAATGAGTTATTTCCTTTGAATTAATTTATTCAGAGAGTTAATAATTATTCGTTGGATTAAACCCTGTGTTGGGGTTATTTGAAATTTTGTTGATGGATGATTTTGGCGATGTGTGATGAAGTTGAGGACATTGGGTTAATGTCGAAGGTTAATGGAGTTAGATTTGTGTGTGTTTGCATCTAGGATTAATCGGGAAGGCGGTGACCCTAGAAGAGTTCGAGCTTTAGCCTGGAAGTTCGTGCTGAGGCAGAGAAGAGGCTTCGAGCCAGGTAAGGGATGGCCCCACGTGGAGGTGGCCTTGCAAGTTGGTAAATATGTCTGATAATATTTTTATGAAGCATTTACATGTAGTGGTTGTTACTTGTGTGATGCAAGATCTGTGAGATCTAGTGGACCTATGGCCATATGGAGGACTGGTGTTGTGGAGGTTGATAGGTTGATGCCTCAAACCATGGAGGGTCATGAGGATGGATGAGTCTAGCCTCATTTGCATGCATATACATAATCATGGTTATATCCATATTTACATGCATTGCACTCTTACTGAGTCTTTGTGACTCATGAGGTTTTACCTCATGTGTAGATGATGCGAGTCTAGATGCAAGCAGGGATGGTGCCGGGAGGCTGTTGTGGCAATTAGCATTGTTTCCTGTGATGTGTTGTTGTGTATTTTCATATATGTATTTATGTAATTGAATGTAAGCGATATTGAGCACCAGAGGTATCTAGTTGTTGTAATCATAATGGTGTGATAGATGATTGTGCGTCTGCGTGATGTATAAGTGGCTTTAGTTGTTGAAGCCAAGTTTAGACCAAGTAAAGATCAACGAGGTATGTTCTCATAAATCCCCAATACTCAGCAAAGTGTTTGTTATGCTAGCTTTATGTCTGGGTCACATTTGGCTTGCTATGAGGTGAGCTGAAGAGAGGTAAAGCTCACTCGGGTTTCGGGTCTCGGTCAGCTGAGTTTTCTTGTTTGAGTTGGGACTGATTCTTAAGTGGAGCGAAGGGAAGGACGAAGCCTAGTTCCCACCTAGGGCGTTTCCTATTGAAAGAGGATGAAGCCTTATTTTATTTGTGGTTTGTTGGGTGAGTAATCCAGTTGATTATTTACCGGTAGTGCCTGAAAGTGGGAGCGGGTCGTTACATGCATGTGCTAGTATGCAACTACCACGTGTCTATCTCAGGAAGCACCACGTGTCCTCCGGATCTCTATCCTATATTTGATTTGAACGAGAGGGACTCGATTAACTGAGATTCTCTCCAATGTCCTCTTTCAAAGGTTATCTTATCTCTTCAGAGTAAGATTTACCCCATCTATAAATAGAGGTCAACTTCTATAGGTATGGGCATCTGACTACTGAGTGATTTTCCATTTCGGGTATCTTCTTCTACTGATTTGAGCGTCGGAGTCCTCCCGGGGGATTAAAGCCCCTCCCTTGCAGGTACTTGGTTCGAGGCAGACCTCGATGATCAATCCAATATCATCATTTGGCACCCACTGTGGGGCCGGTTGCTTTATCTACTCTTGTTCATCGAGGACCTCGGACGAGCTCAAGTTCCCTCCGTTATGGCGACATGAAGAAATCCATCGCGAACTACTGGTACCTAACTCGTCCCCGATCAGAGTCTAAACCATCCACCTAAGGGCGGCCCCGTAGGGGCTCATCCCCCGAATCACTCGCCATCACAGGATCGTGTTGCCCAGTTAGAAGGATAGGTCCAACGTTTGACGGAATTTCTCAACAATTTTTTGGCCCAACAACAACATCTAGAGGGGATACAAGGTGAGCACCAAGGGGATCGCCACTCTAGTCATAGAGAATTCCAAGGAAGTTGATCCCCCCGCGCTGGGAAGGAGTCCTATCGGGATGAGAGAAGGAGCGGACCCTCCAGGCATGGCGAGTATGGGAGGCCAAGCTCAGAGAAGGAGCAGTTCTCTAGTCCTAATTATGCTCGGGTCGGAGAGGCCCAACGGGAAAGACGTTTATGGCATTTGGAGAGGGAGGTTGCATAATTGAGGCAGAGGGAGGAAGAGCCACATGACATTGTTTCTAATCAACCACTAAGTCAAGAGATCATGGCAATTATACCATCCTAGCGCTTTCGAATCCCATCCATTAAGCCATATGGAGGCACAACCAACCCTGCTGACCACTTGAAAGTCTTCACCTCTCACATGATGGTCTAGGCGGCCCTTGATGCAATGTGGTGTAGATTTTTCCCGGCCACTTTAGAAGGACATACACGTGTCTGGTATTCAAGTCTTGCACACCGATTGATTGCTAACTTCGGACAGCTTCGGAACAAGTTCTTGGCTCATTTCGCTCCCCTTCGAAGGCACCAAAGATCTACCATGACCCTTGTGAATCTCAAGCAGAACCAAGGGGAGTCATTAACAGATTTTTTGGCCAGATTTAATATGGAGGCAATGAGCATTGAGAATCTTGATCAAAATATTGCTATGGTGGCTTTTCAGAATGCCTTAAGGGCTGGCCTTTTTACCCAATTATTGGTTAAGAGGCCTTCCCAGACATTCACGGAGATCCTAAGCCGAGCCACCAAGTATATTAATGCCGAGGAGGTGATGCGGGCCAAGAGAATTGAGTACTTAGACAAGAAAAAGAAAAAGAGTCAGAATAGAGAGCAAAAGCCTGAAGATAAACCAGGCCAACGGGAGGAAAGGTCGGGCCCCCGATAGAGTCCGGTCAGGTTCACCTTGCTTAATACTCCTCAGGCTGAGATTCTAACTACAATTGAGAATAAGAATTACTTGAAAAAACTGAGACCTATGAAGGCCCCGGCTAACAAAAGGAGTAAAGACAAGTATTGCCGATTCTATCAAGATCATGGACATGACATGGAGGAGTGCCATCAGCTGAAAGAAAAGATTCAAGAGCTCATCAATTGAGATTTCTTGAGGAGGTTCGTAGCTAAGGATATTGAGCCACAAAGGGGTGAATGTCAGAGATCAAGGAGCCACCCTCATAGATGTGGTAGATCCCAAGAAAGGCGCAGGGCCAGAACCCCGCCCAGGAGAGAGAGTCACCAGGGGGAGGAGAGTCTCCCACAACATTTAATTCTTCATACTCTAGTGGTTGGGGTGGTGCCAGGCAAGGAATCCGAGGAAAATTCTTATTTGCATCAAAATGCAGGAGTCAAGAGGGCTCGACCAGGGGACATTATCTCCTTTACGGACAACGACTTGCTCGGGTATCCGATTTCTAATGATCCATTGGTCATCACAGCAAAATTGGGAAAATAGGGGCTTCGGCAGATCCTCGTGGACCCAGGGAGCTCCTCTGAGGTGTTATATCGACAGGCCTTCTTGGGCATGGGGTACAAGATGGAACAGTTGAAGCCAGCTTGTGTCCTTTTGATTGGATTCGACGGAGAGGTGGTATATGCGGACGGTATGTTCCAGCTCTCATTAACTCTTGAAAAAGGTTCTCGGTCTGCCCAGGTCATGTTAGACATTTTGGTGGCGGAGGTCTTCTAGGCCTACAATATGATCCTCTGAAGATCCGGACTTAATACTCTACAGGTTGTGCCAAGTACTTACCACATGGTGCTTAAGTTCCCCACTGCTACTGGAGTTGAAGAGTCAGAGGAGACCTAAGGTCCACCCTTTGGGGCAAAAGGTAAAAATTACCCATACGTGGGGGGATTCCATGCAAAGTGCAAATTAGATAACTCTAACATTTGAAATTTTTTTTGGGAAGATAAACAATTATTCATAAAGAATTCTAATTCTAAAAGGATTATGAAATAAGAGATAAATATCATTTGTAAGAATTTTGGACCGTCCACGCCTAATCTTGGCCCTCTTTTTAGATCCAATCTCGGCCCAATGCCAACCTGCCATGGCATCATTACAACCCCCGCTGGGTATCTGCATGGCCACCTCAGATCCCATCCTCATTAATGGAGGATCTTGTCCACATTAATGAGGGTTTCGTCGCTACCATGCTATCACCTGGGAACCTCCACTGACGCCGCATAGTCAGTCCCATCATCAACAAACGTATGACGCATGCATGTAGGAGGACGTCTCATCCTCTATATAAGCCAACTCTTCTTAGAATCAAGGTATGTTTTGACCTCTGACCTAATGATACATTGCTTTCTCCTCACTCTCTTACTTACTCTAGTGTTGGAGTCCTTGCAGGTGCTAACTGCCCCCCAGACAGATCCGACGCCGGAGCCTGCGCCCTGCCATTGTGACCCTACCTCCGATCATCCTCTTTTAGTCAGGAAGGAACATTTGGTGCCCATCGTGGGGCCCGATAAAACTTACCTATCCCATAACTTCGTAAAAGCCTTTCAAACCAACCTTCTTATTGCCATATAATGGTGCGAACCAAAAGTGCTCTCGCCCAAGAACCAAATAACGCCGACCATCCCCCACAAAACTCAGTTGTCATAGAAGTCCTTCAGGCAGTCCAGTAGCTCCAGAATCAAGTTATTCAATTAAGTCGAAACCAACAGTGCGACCAACCCAACGAGTGGACTGATTGCGATGTAGAAGGTAGTCGTCACCAACACCACCAAGCTACCCACACCCCTATTTTTCCACTTTCCATGTCCTTGTACTCCCACAGTCATCAATTTTTCAAGTTTATCATGGTTGTCCCTATACTAGATGACTTTCGCCCCCCTTTACCTTGGAACCTTATGACAACACAACCGACCCTCAAGACCATCTCACCACATTCAGCGCCGCCAAGCTGATAAGTAGAAGCTCGGACCTGATTATGTGCCGATCCTTTCCTAGTATCCTGAGCTACCCTAAACTCTATCAACGACTTATTCGAGCTAGCCACTCACTTCCTCACTCATTTCTCCACTAGCCGAGCCCATCATAATACATCAGCCAGTCTTATCAACTTGAAGTAGGGCGAGCACGAGCCACTACAGGTATTCATGAACAGGTTCTTTTAGGAAGCCCTCCAGATCAGGGACCTTATTCCTATGGTATCCTTACGTGCCATTATGGCTGGGCTAAGAGCAGGCCTTTTCGTCGATTCACTGGCTCGAAAGCCCCTAGCCATCCCGGCTGATCTTAGAACGCACACGTCAGGGTACATCAACATGGAAGAAGCCTTAGTCGCCTGACACAGTGAGGCCGAGCTGCAAGTACAGCCGCAGCCGGTCCCCCTGTCAGGACCTCCTACCAGGCATCAACACATCCACATGAGGGACTCCCACTAAAACTAAGAAAGTTGAGATCACAACAAAGGGTGGAGAGAACCACCCTGGGCCCTCGAGCCACCTCGGTTGCACTACAACGCATACACCCCCTTCACAACAAAACGGGATTGGATAGTGTCATTCCCTTTCTGAATATCAGCGAGCAATGGCCCCTTCATGACAACACCTTCACAAAGTGCCAAAACAGGTTTTCCTTTGGCAGTCCCCAACAACCCTCGACATATCCTCGTTTTTCCATCACCCTGAGATTGCCTCAACTCGGATCATCTCAACCCAGCCTGACCAATTGAGTACAAGACCAAGCCATCTGCAACCTCGGCCCACCTAGGGCACACGACAACAAAGACATGATGTTCTACCCTTGCGTTTAATTTTGATGATGAAAAACAATACCTTTGTTGTATCCCCAAGTCATGAGTCAAGTTTATGGTTTTCAACCAAAATCAATTTCAAGTACCTTTGTGAAAATGAAAACCAAATGATCTATAGTTTTCTATAAATGGAGATTTGCTCAAACAAGTATTAAGATTTAAAAACATCTCCTAAAAGGATTTTCAAAATAAGTTTTGAAGTCGTTGGTCAAGATAGAGCTAAAATTGTTCTACGGTAAAAGACCAACTTGAACATAAATGTGTTTGATGAAAATCCAATCTTAAGTATGAAAAATCATTTATGATTTCAAAATAAGCTTTCATATTTTGAAGCATGCATGAAAGGTTTTGGCTTGAAATTTAATCGTATGAAAAATCCTTTAGTTCATGCACCATGTCTTGAAACTCGTTTTGATGACGTTTCAAAATTTGGCTAAGTCTGGGAGATTAGCACCTTATAAGGAGAAGTATAAGAAAGAGTTTTCTTTTTAGAAAACAAACTCCCGGTAATTTGATATCTATCATTCATTAGAGCCAAAATGATTTTTAACGAATTTTTCAAGAAATGGAAAGCGTATATCTTGGAGGTGGTAAATTCGCAAAATCCTAAGTTTGTACTAAAACCCAAAATCTACTTTCTTATATATATGGATTTTGATTTTCTAAGTATTTTTATTGAATCCAAATGGGGGGTACTTTGTTATTTACATTTATGTATTAAAGTAAATGGAGGTAAAATATAAATAAATTAAAATGTGGACATTTACTTTAAGTTAAAGAAATGGAAATAACCTGTGCTGTATGTATGTCCTGAAGGATGGCTTCATCTGTCAACAGATGTCTCACCATCTGTCGACCGAATCTGTATTTTTTGTCCATTTGTCGACCGATGCTCTTGCATCTGTCGACCGACAGAATGCCATTTCGTGATGCTTCAAGCATCTGTCGACCGATGCCTATGCATTTGTCGACCGACAGAATGCGTGCATAAGGAACTGTCGACCGTTCATCTTCATCTGTCGACCGGTTTTTGAATATTTGCTAATCCGTCGACCGATGCCTTGCATCTGTCGACCGTTTGTGTCGCAGAAACCCCCAACGGCTAGTTTTTCCACTCACCCAAAGTGACTTTCCCACTACCAACGACAAGATTCGTCCATGGGCTTTCAAGAGACTATAAATACAAGTCAAATGGATGATTCAAACTAACCAAGAGATTACATTACAAGCTCCCAAGTGCCAAGATCATTGTTGTGCTTCATTGGTAAATTCTTTCTCATTTCAAGGCTTTGTATTCATTTGGTTAAATTCATTATCAAGCCTTTGTATTTATATTTGAGAGAGTTTGTAACTGAGAATATTGTTTCTCAGATCCTCTCCAATCTTATATTTCTTTGTAATTTTCCTAGCTTGTTTTGCTAGAGAGACTACATTGCTTGTAGGAGGATTTTGATTCCTAGCTTGTTGTGTTAGAGGACTTGCTTATTGAAGCAAGGGGTTGAATACCTAGCTTGTTGTGCTAGAGGACTTGCTTGTTGAAGCAAGGGGTTGTATTTCCTAGCTTGTTGCTAGAGGGCCTATCCAGAGAGATAGGAGGTTTTTAGTGGATTGATTGAAAAATTCTTAGTGAGGAGCTAAGGTAGTGGAGTAGGCTTGGTTTAAGCCGAACCACTATATATCGTTGTGTCTCTTGTATGCTTGTACTATTTGTTTCATTTATTGTTTCAAGCATTTCATTAATCCTCACTTTCACTAAAATCACATTTTTCATTAAAAGGATTTTCAAGTTCAATCAATTTTTTAAAACAACCCAATTCACCCCCCTCTTGGTGTTGGTGCCATAGCTATTCGAATCTAACAAGACAAACGTTCAAAATGAACCATTAGCAAAGCTGACCAAAATAACAAGGTATTCCAAAACTTCATATCTTACATCAAGCTTACCTCGGTCCGATCCCAAAGTTGTTCCTTGTAACAAACAGGCACGCCGGACCTCGAGCTTACCTCGGTCCGATCCCAAAGTCATGCCTTGTAACAAACAGACACGCCAGACCTCGATCTTGCCTCGGTCCAATCCCAAAGTCGTGCCTTGTAACAAACATGCACGTCGGATCTCGAGCTTACCTCGGTTCGATCCCAAAGTCATGCCTTGCAATAAACAATCACGCCGGACCTCGAGCTTACCTCGGTCCTATCCCAAAGTCGTGCCTTGTAACAAATAGGCATGACGGACCTCGAGCTCAAACTCTTGCCTTGTAACAAACAGGCGCGCTGGACCTCAAGCTTACCTCAGTCCAATCTCAAAGTCATGCCTTGTAACAAACAATCAAGTCGGACCTCGAGCTTACCTCGGTCCGATCCCAAAGTCGTGCCTTGCAACAAATAGGCATGCCGGACCTCGAGCTCAAAGTTGTGCCTTATAACAAACAGGCACGCCAGACCTCGAGCTTACCTTGGTCCGATCCCAAAGTTATGCCTTGTAATAGACAGACACGCCAGACCTCAATCTTGCCTTGGTCCGATCCCAAAGTCGTGCCTTGCAAGAAACATGCATGTCAGATCTCGAGCTTACCTTGGTTCGATTCCAAAGTCATGCCTTGTAACAAACAATCACGTCGGACCTCGAGGTTACCTCAGTCCGATCCCAAAGTCGTGCCTTGCAACAAATAGGCACGCCGAACCTTGATCTTACCTCGGTCCAATCCCAAAGTCATGCCTTGTAATAAATAGGCATGCCGGATCTCGAGCTTACCTCGGTTCGATTCCAAAGTATTGCCTTGTAACAAACAAGAATGCCGGACCTCGATCTTACCTCGGTCCGATCCCAAAGTCGTGCCTTGTAACAAACACACATCAGACTCGATTTTGCCTCGGTCCGATCCCAAAATCGTGCCTTGTAACAAACAGGCACACCGGATGTCGAGCTTACCTTGGTTCGATCCCAAAGTCGTGCCTTGTAACAACCAGGAACGCCGAACCTCGATCTTACCTCGGTCCGATCCCAAAGTTGTGCCTTGTTACAGATAGGCGCACACAACCCTGCCATTGCTTTAGGTGCCCCAAGTTTGCCTCGACCCTATCGAGCCATGCCTTATATCAGACAGATGCACAAGACCTCGAGCCAGACTCAGTCCTCCCTTAAATCGTGCTTGGGGACCCAGACCGACATGGTCAGCTCGCCCCGCGCGGACCTCGGGCATAACCTCGCCATTGTTCTAGGCGCATTGAGCCTATCTCCGCCCCATTGAGCCAAGCCTTTTATTAGATAGGTGCACAGGATCTCGAACCAGACTCGGTCCTCCTTTAAACCATGCCCGGGACCCAGACCGACATGGTTAGCCCTCCCGGCGCGGACCTCGAGCACAACCCCGCCATTGCTTTAGGCGCCTCGAGCCTGACTCGGCCCTATTGAGCCACGCCTTGTATTAAACAAACGCATAGGACCTCGAGCTAGATTCGGTCCTTCTTTAAATCGTGCTCGGGACCCAGATCGACATGGTTATCTTGCCTTGCGCTGACCTCGAGCACAACCCGCCATTGCTTTAGGCGCTTCGAGCCTTACTCGGCCCTATCGAGCCACGTTTTGTATCAGACAGGTGCACATGATTTCGAGCTAGAATTGGTCCTCATTTAAATTATGCTCAGGATCCATACCGATATGGTCAGCCCGTCCCATGCAGACCTCGGGCACAACCTCGCCATTGTTCTAGGCGCCTCGAGCTTGCCTCGGCCCTATCGAGCCACGCCTTGTATCAGATAGGTGCATAGAACCTCGAGTCAGACTCGGTCCTTTAAACCGTGCTTAGGACCCAGACTGACATAATCAACTTGCCCCGCGCAAACCTCGGGCACAGCCCCGCCATTACTCTAGGCACCTCGGTCCTTAGCCAAAGTCGTGCCTTGTAACAAATAGGCACGCCGGACCTTGACACTACATCTGTTCGATCCCAAATTACTTTGTATGAAGACACAACCAGAAAGGCTAAAGGTGCTATCACAAAAGAAAGCATACAAGACACAACAGAGAACAAGGTACACAGAAGACGTTTACATTTCACTACGGAATTTACATCTTATTACAAACTTCATATATGTAGCAAATTTATGCCATACTTCTCTGTCACGTTACAACCATTACAAGATACCAACGCCTGAAAGCACAAATGGAGTAAAGCAAGGCCAACCAGCAATCGTTGCAGGGCGCGCTCCTCCTATAATCATCAGCAATCACTTTTCCCATAGGTTGCTTGTGAAGGGCTGGAACCCTTTTGTACTGCCTGACATCCTGTCCTCAAAGGGGTCGGATTCCGCCTGCGTGGCAGCTGCCCCTGAAGAAAATCTAGGACGACCTGGTGCCTAGGTAACTCTAACATTTCCCACTTTCAACAGTGGAGCTGCCAAACGACCTCCCACCTCCAGCTTGATGATGTTGACATTAAAGACCCAAGCACCCGGACGTCAAAGCGCGATAGTTCCCCCAGAGCCAGACTTTGAGAAAGCCACATCACCCATTCTAGACACAACATGTCTCACCCATCTTAGTACTACTCTCATCCTAACATGCTTAGCCTCAGAACTCTCGACCCCTATGCGCTACCCGAGAACTTGCCACCCACGAGGTCGCCAACAAAAACACCCCACCCAGATGAAAAACCCCCACCACGAAACACAGACCCCATTTCCCTAAGTCTCCCAGAACTAGGACGCAAACGAACAAAGATAGTGTGGAATGAAACTGAGGGCTTTCCTTCCCCCTTTTATAGGCGCAATCGCTCGATGATTAGAAAAGCCTCACCGTCCCCTAAAAACTAAATGCGGTTAGGCTCCGAAAAATTGTGCTGTCAATACGGTCATATCCCCACCTCGAAAAATGAAGGGTCACTTCCACTATGAACAATCAATGCCTTCACGTGCTGATAGAGACATTCAAAAAGATGAAACGTCTGGCCAAAGTAACACACCCGGTGTCGTCGAACGTCATCTCATCTATAACCTCGAATCTCATACTACACGCACTGTCCCGCGCACCCCTACCCCCTCCCCTCCCCCCCCCCAAAAAAAAACCTCTGCCAAACTTTAGGGTTTACACTTCAAAAAATATTTTTTCTCAAAACTCTAAGGCCAGACACTAGCCATGGTGCTTAACTTAGGAACCACTACGTCAGCACTCAAGGGACCCAGCTTGGCTGGGAGAATGCATGACATACTAGAAAGAAAACAAAGAGAGTGCCTTACGAGAAAGAAAAGAAAATCAATTGGACATTTCATTACGAGAGCAACAAGTCAAAAGGCAACAAAAGTAGCAGACCACAATATCACAAGCCCTGACAAAATCGGGCTATCAAGGAAATACGGAAAAGCCTACACTACTATCAAAAGGAAAGCAGTAAATTAGCCTAACTCAGTCGAAGGTTCAGCATCGCCGATAACACTTTCCCTAGCTCAGTCCACCCCGACTCTAGAAGTTCCCCTTGAAGTCCTGGCATGCACCTTTTCAATCGGATCAACAAATCTACCGCCTTCGACCCTCATATACGACTTACAAGGCTGTAGGTCTAAGCTAGGGAATAAGGTACGAACGTGGAGTAAGGCTTCCTTGTAACCCTCCAAATACTCGTCTGCGGCCTTTGACATCTGAGCCCTGCCAGCCTCCGTCATTGATCGGGCGGCCTCGAGTGTCGCTTTCAGATGGGCAATCTTTGCCTTCGAATCATGAAGTTTTGCTCTGGCATCCTTGCGCTGGCGACCGAGATGACTTATGACTACAACGAATCAGCAACGCTTTCGACCCCTCCAACCGCTGACTCAAGTCAACCGTCACCCTAGCCACTTCTTCCCTGGCTTTGCTTTTCGCCACCTCTCGGGCGCATCTTACCTCCTCTTGATGAGATCGCTTGAGAGCAGCCACCTCCGATCGGAATTCGAACTCCAGCGCCTGACATTCCTCCAAAACCCCCTGAACTCGATCCTCTACCCGATGGTACGCCACCCGACGATCCCCTGAGGCAAAAGGATTGGACACGCCCACAGAAGGCACCCCAGCGGGTGACTCAACCCCTCTAGCATCCCTTGGGAGCTTCCCAATCAATGATTGCTCTTCGCCGGCAGCAAGTCGCTCAGAAGGCAACGACAGACGAACATCTGAAGCAGTTGGAAGAACTGGCGCAACAATAAAAATGCCTCCTTTATCGTCGCCGCTAGCATTCTCTCGTTGTCCATCAAATATAGCCTTCGACATTTTCCCACTAAAACAGAAAATCGCCTCTACCTATAAGGAACGAGTCGGAAGAAAGGCTTGGAAAATGGTACACCTTTGATAAGGAAGAAGAAACTATGAAAAACCTAGAAAAGATGAGACACACCCTTTATATTGCTCCTCACATCACGTCCAGAAAGAAAGCAAAATACCATGAGGAGCTTAGTAGAGCACTAGAGGCACGCCACCTGTCACACACCTTTCACACATTCAAGTCTCTTAAGGGAAATCAGAAATTGCCATGCACACCTACGACAGTGCGCCTTCTTGGTGTAACGCTCCATATCCCAAAACCCTGCACGACGTACATATCGGGGGGCTTCCTTTGCCATCGGAATCAACCCCCACCTTACAAAGATCGCACCCATCCTCCAGAAGCATGCTGAAAACCTCATCAAGGGGAGCATGATCTTTTCCTCTCAAGTTTAGAGAGCATATGCGGACAAGAACTCGGCTGTACCCCAAGCGCGTCCCAACAGGATCACGAGAACCCGTCGCTGCACACTCGCAGTAGCCAGCCAACTTCCACGCTCGGACGTCACCCATGTAATACCCTTATATCCTAAGTGGAACACCTCAAATCCCAAAACCATGCGCGTTACAGGTCAGCGCACAGGGAAAACACTTTGCTTTCAAGGTCAGACCGACCTCGAAATGACTCTAGGACTGCCAATTAAGCAAAGCCGAAATCAGTTCGGCCGACCGCCTCGGTCACATTTTAATCCGACTCTCCAAAACTAGTACATGCAGCAAAAGTTACCCATGCCTTCATTTTCTAGTTCGAACGCTCGTTACTCGAGCATCCTACCTGGGAGGCTGTGGACCGTCTGGGCCCAATCTCGGCCCTCTCCTCAGGCCCACTCTCAGCCCAGCACGAGCCTGCCATGACATCATTACAACTCCTGCTGGGTATCCGCGCAGTCGCCTTAAATCCCATTCTCATTAATGACAGATCTCATCCGTATTAAAGAGGGTCTCGTTGCTACTATGCTACCACCTGGGAACCTCTACCGGCGCTGGGCAGTTAGTCCCATCACTTGCAAACGCACGACGCATGCATATAGGAGGATGTCTCTTCCTCCTATATCAACCAGCTCTTCTCAAAGCTAAGGTATGTTATGACTTTTGACTTATTGATACATTGTTCTCTCCTCACTCTCTTACTCACTCGAGTGTCGAAATGTTTGCAGGTGCCAGCCGTCCCCTGGACAGATCCGTCGCCAGAGCCCGTGCCTTGTTGTTGTGACCCTGTCTTTGATCGTCCTCTTTTGGTTAGGAAGGAATAAACTCGAATTCTAATGGATTGATGAAATATAAATATAGATGTTATCTGTATCCTAATTCTAGATTTCAGAATGTTAATATAGATGTTATCTATAAGATGCCCAATCTCGAATTGCTTAAGATTACTCAATATTTCACTATAAATAAATAAATTCTTATTTTTGAAAACGTATGTTTCTAATATTGTTCAATATAACTTTCATTATCTTTACTGTTTGATTTAAACATCGAAATATTTGTGCAAGAACCTCCTCACACCTTTTGACTTTTTCTTTTTTGCAGAGTCAAGCAGATTAACGATGACGTTTCTAGTCAAATAAATAATTATTGTATTCAGACAACAACACCTATAAAAACTAAAAACAAAATAAATTGCCCCCCTAATCAGATCTGGTTGGAATTGGATCTGCAACAGCACCTGTGAAGCCTTCTGCGTTGCAAGCCTTCTGCGTGAAGCACCAGCTTCAGCCTTGCGTGCCAATTGCTGCACACTTCCGTCCTTCTTGCTGCTGCCTCCTTGCGGTGGCTCTTCCTCGCTGCGTTTGGCCTTAATGCTGCTTACGAAGGCTTCCGCACCTGCTCTGCTTCCGCCTGCCTTGTGGCTGGCCTTGCTGCATTTGCTTCTCCATCCCCTTGCGGCGCTGCCTCGCGTTTCTCCTCCTTTGCTTCTTTTCTCTTCCTTTTATAGCCACGGCTTCCCCTTTCTTTTTTATACCTTTTGATATTTAGGATTTATTTGCGAATTAGTTGCTAAAATCTCAAAAATACCCTTGATTTATTGGATTCGTTTTTGACCCTTAATTTATTTATTTTCGCATGACAAGATAGGACCCCACTTGAGATGCAAATTTCACCCTCAAAATGATAGAACTAGCTCAAGTTGCAAAAATAAAAGTTGTATCCCTATCTCTTAGCTTTCTGTAGCATCAAGAATCTCATCAATCCAACATATACACAGAAAATTATGCCCCAAAATACGGTAGGACTGCTGTAATTCAAGCCATAAGCTCCAAAATTAATCATAAAATCCTTTTTCCTACAAAATACTCACCAAACACATCAAACAACCAATTTCACATAAAATTGTAGAATAAAATGTGAGAAATACAGCATAAATAACATTCCAAATATGGTATTATCAAATATCCCTAAACTTACATTTTTGCTTGTCCTCGAGCAAAATTAAAAGATGTATTTAGCATCACTTTCAAAACCAAAATGTTAAATCAAAACTACCTTTGGAGGGAAACTCAATGAAGCTTAGCATGATACGTGCATAGATACACTAAGATTAATGTAAACCCACGTCCACATGATTTCCGCATATAGCCTCAAGGATTTCTCACATATATATGATTAAGAGATTATTCCACATGCAGCTATGCAATCTCCCAATTCTAATGTAATTTAAATCTAATCATGAAATCAAAGGGGTGTGTGTTTGTGATTAGCCAAATTAGCCAATCTCAAGATCTTGGTATGTATTCGGTTAAGATTATGCAACTTATGAACAGTGACATTTTAGACACCCCATAGGCTTGTTCTTCTTACAACTCTCCACTAATGTAGATAATTAAATTGGCTTAGATCAATAGGACTTCATTTTAGCTTGTAATGATCGGTCAGGTTGTTGTCTTACTGTTGTTATAAGGATACAACAATTAAAATTTATATGTTCGAGAACCTCAACAAATAGTCGGTAAGGCTCGATAAGAAGGAAGACCCAGGAGTCACCGAAGGAGATTGACAGTCGAGAGCTTGACCCGTTGTTTGGGGAAGCAGAAGGATGGAGCACCTGAGAGAGCAGGAGAAATGAGCACCAAAGGAACAAGAAAGATGAGCATCGGAGAGGCAGGGGTGACTCGAATGGGTCTCTAGATAATGCCAGTAGAGTCAGCAAATAAGTATTCCAGAAGGTTTGCAAGATAGAAGATAGCCAGAAGGCACGCAGGGATTTCTCCCATGTAAGCCTTTTGATGCCGAAGTTTGTACATGTCATGAAGAAGTAAAGATGCAGTGTGATGTAGTATGCTGGGATGTATTATGTGGATAAGATCTGTGGGTGCACTGTGAGGAGGTGCATGGGTGAGCAGTATGAGTGAACTGTGTAGGTGGACTCGAGTGACACACACACACACACACAAATAGACACAGAGATGAAGAGAGAGAGAGAGAGAGAGAGAGAGAGAGAGAGATTATGTGGTTGGAATGGCTTACTTGAGGCCGAGGGGGTGATAGGTATTTATAGAGGTTGGTTGTAATTGGGACACGTGTTTGGAACGTGACACGCGGATGTAGGGAGTGCATGACTCTCTCATTACATCTATTGGTCCAAGGGTTAGGCATGCATGGAGGGACCTAGGTGAGAAAACCCTTTTGAAGAAGGGTCCCGGGAGGAAGGAAATCCTTAAAAGGCTATCCTTATCACCATGAGGTGATGAAGGGTGAGATCCTTGTGGTCTTCGGGTGATCAGGAGGTTACTAGAGACTTGATTGAATGCTTACACGGATGCCCATGAGGGTCATTTGTGGGTCCTCACGGAGGAGGAGCTTATGGCACTGTGTGGCATGGCAAGCCACTCAGCATGGTGTAAGGAGGCATGTGTGGGGTGCACATGGCATGGCAGTAAACGCTTCATGAGCCACATGGGCATGAGGGTGTGGTTGGGGATGACTGGGGAGGCATGACGCATAAGGGTGCGACTGGCGCACGGTTGGGCACCCATGGGGTGCATAGAAGGGTCTTTTGTGTGCTCAAGTCTTTTGGGCGACTCGGTCTTTAGGGCAGCTGGGTCTTAGGGGCCTTGCGTATGGCTGAGCCTTCCGTGTGCGCAAGGTCGAGTCTTTTGCATGTGAAAGGCGCTCTTGCACGGCCAAAAAAGGCTGCAACTGTTGTTGTACTTTTTGTACATCAATTTTAATGATGAAAAACATCTATTGGTTTAATTCTTAAGTCATGAGTCAAGTGTATGGTTTTCAAGATATATCAATTTCAATATCAATATTACTTTGTGAAAATGAAAATCAAATGAGCTCCAAGTATCGAGGTTTGGAAAACCCTGTTTTGACTAAGTTTGGAAGGTTAACACCTTATAAGGAGACATATAAGAAAGAGTTTTCTTTTTGAAAAAATATCTCCCAGTATTTTGATATCTAACATTCATTAGTGCTAAAACGTTTTTTAATGAATTTTTCATTAAATAGAAAATATGTATTTTGGAGGTGGTAATATTGCTAAATCTTGAGTTTATACTAAAACTCAAAATCTACCTTTTTATTGTTTTGGATTTTGATTTTCTAGATATTTTTATTGAATCCAAATAAGGGGTACTTTGTTATTTATATTTATGTATTAAAGTAAATAGAAAGTAAAATATAAATAAAAGAAAATATAAATAAACTGTGATGTATACATACTGTGGATTGTGCTTTCAAGCAAATCATTCTGAATATCTGTCATGTTTCTGTGCATGTTTCGAAACCCTTTTAGAAAGGTTTTCATGTTTTCTTGCATATGCTATTTCGAAACATCTCTGTATTAGTATTTGTTCCAAGTTTTCGACTATATTTCGAAACCTGTATATTATGTTTTGAAACCTCATTTCTAGAGAGGTATGTTTCGAAACACATATATGTCATGTTTCGAAACCTCTGACATTCTATCAGCAGATCATTTGAAAATCGAGATGCATTTGTTTTGTAAATTTGTATTTATCTCAATCATTTTATTAATGCATTCTCCATGCTATGAGATTCAAATTTAAATTTGAAAGTAGAGACTATTGTTTAATCTTAATGCCCATAAATTCTGTCTCCCATTACATGCTGTCTCTAAGTGCTTGTCTAGCTGTAAAAGGTTGTATGTTTCGAAACCTTAGTCTATTTATATGATGTTTCGAAACCTACTATGTATGTTTCAAAACGTACTTTTATGTCTTGCTCTAACGGTTATAAACAACTAGATTTCTATATCTTGGTATAAATAGCAGGTATTTGAAGACAAGAAAATATTGATTGAGCTAGAACAAGATACAACAAGTGAATGTACACTAGAGACACACACACAAGCATAAGTGATCTAAATCCGTTTGACAAGCTCTCAAGATGATCCATTCATACGATTGTAGATGTGCATTGTGATATGAAAAAACAGAAGCAAGTGCCAACAACGAGTCCATCTCTCCAGCTCTCCTCACCTCAAGTTAAGAGGTTTGTACGACCATGTGGTAAGGCATTTATAAAACTTCTATTATCTTGTTAATGTCGTAAGGTTTGAGTTTAGTCTAAAACTCATTGTGGTGTAAAGGTTTGAATTGAGCCTAAAACTCATTGTGTCAAAGATTCGAGTTTAGTCTTAAAACTTACTTGATGTAAGGTTTGAGTTAAGCTCGCAAAAATTCACTTGGTGCTAGGTTTGAATTAAGCCCTTAAAAACTCACTTTATAAGGTTTTAGGGTGAACTGTGGTTAAACCCTTGTTATAGTTGATCACTAGTAAAAGTGATTGAGATTGAAAATCCTTTAAGTGGATAAGCTTGAAGGTAGTGGACTAGGCGGGGTGCCAACCACTATACATCTTGTGTGCAAGTGTTTTTTAACTTTTGTTTATCATTATTGTCTATTGCACATGCTTTCATAAGTTTTGTTATCAAAGACTAAAATAGTTTTCTTGAGTATAAACTTATACATATTCATAGAAATCATATATTTGATATACAAACATTTTCGGTATACTCTTAATTTTATAAATCATCTTTTCCAAAGATCGTTATTTTGAAATACAAGGTAAAAGATTTTGAATAAAGCAAAACAGTGAAGTAGATTTCGAAACTTGCAAAACATTGAAGTATATTTCGAAACATATATAGTAGGTTTCGAAAGCTACTTAACAGAAAGTCTTATTTCGAAACATATAGCCTATATTTCGAAATCTAGCATTCTGCCAACAATCAAAGTTTTAAATTATTGAAAATTTATCAAATTCCAATTCACCCCCCCTCTTGGGATATATTTGCCATCATTAGAAACTAACAACAATAAGGTCGCTTGCCCTTATTTATAGGGGCAAACACTATCTTGTTGTTCCTTGCCTTTTTTTCTTTTCTTTATTATTATTATTATTAATAATTTTGACTTTTCCCTTAGATCTGGAATGAGGTACCTCGACGAATGCTTATCCAGCCACGGGCATGCTTCTTGAGGATCTTCTTGGGGACTTCTTAGGGGGAATTGTCTTGGGGGCTAAGCTACAACAATGGCTCTCCATTCTTGTCTTTGATTGAAAGTCAAAGGGAAAAGTATTAGAAACGAGGGGGAGTTAACCGCGGAGAAGTTCAAACTTGCTTCAGTTGCACAACTTAATGAAATAAGTCAAGGGATTTCAAGCCAAGGTGGGGGTAAGGAAGAACACTTGTGTGTGGATGAAGGGTCATGTAGGTGACCAAGAGAATTGAGCCAATGGGATGACATGGATAATCAAGGCACGAGGATAATTTGAGTTTGCTTGTGCTTATTTGATGCTAACAGTGGCCAAGCCGCAGGTTGAGATAAAGCTAGTGTATTCAACTATGTAATCGCGGGGTGAGCAGGGATCCATGAGAAGGATTTTAGAGAGAATTCGTATTGGTGAGCGATGCCTAATTCAAGGCATGTTGATATCCTTCGATTGCTAAGATGAGGGGTTAGGATTTGCTTGATCTTAACATCTTATTGTTTATGGCTGTAAGGAAGTCAACGACAGACAATCAACAATGCTTGCTTCCACGCAGGGCTAACAAGGGCTGAAGATGAGCGTGAGAAGAAGCATGATGAAATTGCGAGATGACGCGATAAACGTCACCTTTGGTAAGTGTTGAGTTTGCTCTTGAATGTTTTGATGATGGTTATTTTATGCAAAACTTTAATATAAGGCATGTTTTATGATAAGTATGCTTTAAGAATAAATTCAAGGAATCTTCATATGTTTATATGTTAATATGGTTTATATATGTAGAAAATATTTTATTCTTCCTTAAGATATGATAAATTCTCATATTTCTTAAGGAAATGTTAAGGTTGTGTTGATAACCTTAACATGGTATCATATTTTATCTATTTGCCAATAAGATTATTTTTATATTTTATCTATTTTAATAGATTGTTCAAGATTTCAAGAGGTATTTTGGATGTCCATATTGCATAAGTATCTTATGGAGTTTATGGTAAATTTAGAATTAAGTTTCTACTTATTTATTATCTTAAGTGATCAATATTTATGTTGTAATTCAAAGAGTATGGGTAATTTTTGTAGTAAATAATCATATATGTAATGACCCGTTAATAGGTTAAGTGGTGTAAGGTTGGCAGATTATTACTTCAATATTTAGTATAGCATGCATTTCATTGAAAAGGAAAAGATAGAGTCACGGTAAAAGAAATTATATTTGGTGTTGAAAAGCCGAAGACAAGGGAAGAGGAAGTCAGGGAGTCAAACTTATTTTAATATAATGCAATAAAAGTGTAACACTCCAAATTTTTCAGGTGTGTTACAAGTTAGGATTTCAAGAATATAATAATTTTCCATACTACAATCGCTGTCATACATCACACAAATTCCCAAAAAACCCTAATTTTCACCTCTTCAGCTTAACAAACCTAATAATAAATAGCTAAGACAATTGTTAAAATTTCAAATGCGAAAGGTAGATCGAACCTGATATGGTTCACAACCATAATGCTTTATTTATCTTAAATAAAATCATTCAAAATGTCTACAAAATGTATTATATGGACATCATGTCTCGCAAGTGATAACTAAACATCTTAAACATATCCAAATCATATATAAGTTCGCACATAAACAAAAATATGCTAAACATGCTACAAGCAGTAAATTAAATTTATTCTTAACTACCTCTTTTCCCTTAGAGCTGCTCATCGAATCTGGAACGTTTGAATATTTCAGGGACATATTCTAATTAGAAGATGAATCTTCTAATGAGAAACTCCAAAAATAGTTTATATTGATGCACGATTAGGTATAAAATATATGAGAAGACAAGGAGAACTGCTCCGAAATGCCTCGTGAACACGTCAACCTCCTCCAATGAGAGCTTTCTCAATGGCGCACGTATAGTGCCTCTCGGGAGGTTCCTAACCATGTCACTTTGGCCCGACCTCATAGAATTCATGCAAGCACCTCATTCGTTGTTCCTTAGACTTATAGTCTTTCCCATGAGAGCTTTCTCGATGGCGCACGCATAGTGCCTCTTGGGGGATATCTGACTTTTGCCCCTGGCCAACAACAAATAGGTGAAACAGTATGGCCACACGAATTTTTATAAATGCAACAGTTAAAAAGCCAACAAGATATATTTTTCAGAAAAATATATTTCATATATGCAACATGATTTCACGTAAGAGAACAAGAGTTTACGTACAAGAATTTCACAAAACACGTCTCATGCAATAGAAATCTCTCATAAGACAATAAAAAATAAGATTTGGAGTATGAGAGTCTCACCTTGTTGGTTTATCTCTTGAACGGTATGATTTCATTGTAAACGGCCTAGGTTTTTGTAGAAAACACACGTTTCGATAAACCTAAGCTCAAATATTTTTACATAGGGTTGAAGGGCATTAAATTAGGGACAAAACTTAAAAATTTAAAGAAAAATAAGCCCCTCAGGCACCCTAGAAAGGTGGGCCACGCACATTCATGCGCAGTTACTTTCCAGCGCGTGTAACCCACGCGCTGCACAGCAGTTTCGGACAGCTTCGTCTCAGTTTCGTATTTCGGCCATAACTTCCTCATTTTAACTCCAATTCGACCCTCGTTTGAACCTATGCGACCCTCTTTTTCCCCTCTATAGGATCATAAAAAAGGGACTTATCTTGCTTCTTTTTTGACTGATTTTGGCAAATTATGGCGAAGACCCGCAACTCCGACTAGGCTTGTTCTTCGCCGCTTCTCTGCCGATTTCTTCCCACCTTCTTACAAAACTTCCTCCCCTCTCTCTAAGGTAAGCTTCTCCACTTAGAGTACCTCACTTCTCAAAACTCTCTTGAATGATTTGAGAACAATCCATGGCCTCTATTTATAGATTTCTTAAACCAATCACATTATACAACTTATCACAGTCTAAGCCATGGACTCCAAAGACTCAAAGATATAATTGAATGGTTTTTCAAATCCAAAACTAGAATGAATTTAACTTTCGAAATCCAAACTAATACTCCAAACTTCTTCCAAATGACATTTTTGCCCTTATTTCAAGTTGTCAACTTTAATATTTTATCACATGAGCTTATAATTTCATCTTTATTTCATTAGATAATTCTTTAATTACAATTATACCCTCAAACATAAAATTTATCGAGATACTTAAAATATCAAAATTAATAACTCAAAATTACTCGATATGTACGATTTTCGAGAAGCCCTTATCATCATTCGGTCTTTTTAGGCTACAACTTAGCTTAACCGAAAACTGTCTCTTATTTTATTTCTTTCAGTGTCATAAATCTCACATTGGGACGCTCGTCAAAAATATACTTTTGTCCTTAGGTATTTTAAGCTCCAAGGCACTACCTGCGACCGATTTGGTCACTTGTTGCTATTTCAAGTATATTTTTCGATATTTTAATCTCACTTAAAATACGTGGCAACTTCACGAAAATATGGGGTATTACAAAAAGTCTCTCATAAGAGAACAAAAATAGGATTTGGAGTATAGGAGTTTCACCTTGTTGGTTTATTTCTTAGACGGTACGGTTTCACTGCAAACGATCTAGGTTTCTGCAGAAAACACGTATTTTGGTAAGCCAAACATAAAATATTTCTACATAGGGTTGAAGAGAATTAAAGTAGGGACAAAATTGAAAAATTTGAAGGAAAATGGGACCCTTACGCTCCTTCACGCGTAGTCACTTCCCGACGCATGTATCTCACGCACGACCCTTATATTTTGGACAACATTGCGCTATTTTTGTATTTCAGTCATATTTCTATTGTTTTAACTCTGATTTGACCCTCATTTGAATCTACGCGACCCTCTCTTCCTCCTTTACAGGATTATCAAACAAATTGGACTTACTTCGCTTTTTTTCTGACTGATTTTGGCGAACTACGGTGAAGACCCGCAACTCCGGCGAGGTTTGTTCTCCCTCGCTTTTCGTTCGATTTTCTCTCGCCTTCTTGCAGAATTTACTCTTCTTTCTCAAGAGCAAGCTCCTCAACTTAGAATGCCTCAATCTTCAAACTCCTTGAAATTATTTGAGAACAACCCATGGTCTCTATTTATAGATTCCTTGAACCAATCACATGATGCCATTTGTCTCAAGATAAGCCATGAACTCTAAAGACTTAAAGGTATAATTGAATGGGATTTCAAATCCTAAGCTAGAATGGATTTAATTTTTGAAATCCAACCTAATATCCCAAACTTTTTCCAAATGACATTTTGGCCCTTATTTCAAACTTCGATATTTTATCGCATAAACTCCTAATTTCATCCTTATTTCGTTTAGATAATTCTCTAATTACAATTACATCCTCAAATATCAAATTAATTCTCATCAAGATACTTAAAATCCAAAATTAATTATTCAAAATTACTCGATAAGTATGATTTCATCCCAGTGCTCTCACAGGACCTTTGTTTCATCTCGAAATTATCTTAAGGTTGTTTTATTTTCAAAATTAGAGCCTCCTCGGAGTTCCTTCGATTTCCCGGAAGTTTCTTACCATCATTCGGTCTCTACAACTTAGCTGAACCGAAAATCGTCTCTGATTTGATTTCTTTCAGCGTCATAAATCTCGCCTCGAGACGCTCGTTAAAGATATACCTTTGTCCTTAGGTATCTAAGCTCCAGGGCACTCCCTATAGTTGATTCGGTCATTTGTTTCCATTTCAATCATATTTTTTGATATTTTAAACTCACTTAAAATACGTGGCAACTTCACGAAAATATGGGGTATTATAGTTCAAGCCTACGACTCCCTCTCTTTCCTTTTTATAGGAGTATAAACTTAAATTGAACTTACTTAATTGTTTTTTTGCAGTTTGGGCCCAAATTCTAGCGAAGCTTTAAAACTTCGGCAAGGCTCGTTTCTCCTTTATTTCTCCACCGATTCCGCTCTTTTTTGTGTGTGTGCAGAATTTCCCCTCTTTCTCAAGAATAGATTTATCTCCTCAAACCTTCTCCACTTGGCCTAGTTTTGGCCCAAATCCCAACTCGAATGCTTTATTCCTCACCCTAAGGCCCTACTTATAGATTTTTCGGCTAATCTTGTCGGGCCACTTGTCCCACCACCTAGCGTCGTAATCGTTACATCGCCATTTTTCCCTGCCACCTCATGTCTAGGTTTGTGTGCCCGATCTCTATCTTATCGCCAGTTCGTTTAGTTTGTTACTTTAACAGACTAGTTTGGGGTTTCGAGAATTACATCTTGCCCCGAATTACTTTTCGGATAATTTCACTTAGACCTCTTGCGACTTGGTCCCCGATAGTCCTAAAATTTCCTTTATACAGGAAAAAGGTTAATTGCGCTAACATCCCTAGTTTTTAGCTAAATTACACTTTTACTTGAACTTCAATAATTATGATTTTGTCCCTGTCTCAAAAACTGAACTTTTGTCTCAAGGCTTCCACAATCCCTGGAAATGTCCTATTTTCTCAAGTATTTGAATCTAAAATCTTGGGTATTACATGAGCCTTGCGTCTCATAGCTGCTTTAACATTAGTCCAGGTTTGGGAAAAATGAAGTTCGAGGATGAGTCTAGTGGCGTCTAATCCTTTTTGGGTACCTATGTGTATATGGAGCAATCCTAACCAAAAGATCTTTTTGGGGTATGTTGAGGGTAGGAGCACTTTTGTCATGTTTTGTTATGTTAGACTTGAATGTATCTTTTAAGAATTATGGGAGTGAAGCCCTTGAAATTTGTATTAAGAGAACTTACAATTTTATTACTTATTTTTATAATATCCCATATTTTTGTGAAGTTGCCACGTATTTTAAGTGAGTTTAAAATATCGAAAAATATATTTGAAATAAGTGACCGAATCAACCGTAGGGAGTGCCCTGGAGCTAAAATACCTAAAGAAAAAAATATATCTTTGACGAGCGTCTCGAAGTGAGATTTATGATGCTGAAAGAAATCAAATTAGAGACGATTTTTTTAGTTAAGCTAAGTTGTAGCCTAAAGAGATCGAATGATGGTAAGGAGCTTCCGAGAAATCGTACATATCGAGTAATTTTGAGTTATTTAAGTATCTCGATAAATTTGATGATTGAGGGTGTAATTGTAAATTATCCAAACGAAATAAGGATGAAATTAGGAGCTTATGTGATAAAATATTAAAGTTGAGAACTTGAAATAAGGGACAAAATGTTATTTAGAAGAAGTTGGGAAATTAACTTGGATTTCAAAAATTAAATCCATTCTAGTTTTGGATTTGAAAAGCCATTCAATTATATCTATGAGTCTTTGGAGTCCATGGCTTAGCTTGTGGCATAATGTGATTGGTTCAAGAAATTTATAAATAGAGGCCATGAGTTGATCTTAAATCATTTCAAGGAAGTTTGAGAGTTGATGCATTCTAAGTGGAGGAGCTTCCTCTAGAGAGATGGGAGGAAGTTCTGTAAGAAGGCGAGAAGAAAGCAGCGAAGAAGTGGGGGAGAACGAGCATCGTCGGAGTGACGGGTCTTTGCCGGAGTTTGCCAAAATTAGTTAGAAAAAAAGTGAGGTAAGTCTTTTTTTTTGATAATCCTTTAGAGGGGGAAGAGAGGGTCGTGTAGGTTCAAATGGGGGTCGAATTAGAGTTAAAATGAGGAAGTTATTGCTAAAATACGAAAACGAGGCGAAGTTGTCCGAATCTGGTAGGCCGCGTGTGAGTTACACGCGCTGGAAAGTGGCTGCACGTGAAGGCGCATAAGCCACATTCCCAAGGTGTGTGAGGGCGCGTGAGAGGCGAAGTTTTTCTTCAACTTTTCCATTTTTGTCTCTACTTTAATGTCCTTCAACCCTATGTAAAAATATTTGAGGTTAGGTTTACCAAAACGTGTATTTTCTATAGAAACCTAAGCCGTTTGCAGTGAAATCGTACCGTCTAAGAGATAAACCAACAAAGTGAGATTCCTATACTCAAAATCCTATTTTTTATTCTCTTATTAGAGTCTTTTATTGCATGAGACGTGTTTTGTGAAGTTCTTGTACGTAAACTCTTGTTGTTCTTTTACGTGAAATCAAGTTGCATATATGAAATGTATTTTTCTGAAAAATATATATTGTTTGCTTTTTAACTGTTGTATCTATAAAAATTCGTGTGGCCATACTGTTACACCTATTTGTAGTTGGCTGAGGGCAAGAGTCGGATATCCCCCGAGAGGCGCTATACGTGCGCCATCGAGAAAGCTCTCATGGGGAAAACCGTGAGTCTAAGGGACGACAGATGTGGTGTTTGCATGAGTTCTATAAGGTCGGGCCGAGGTGACATAGTTGGGGACCTCCCGAGAGGCGCTATACGTGCGCCATTGAGAAAACTCTCGTTAGAGGAGGCTGACATGTTCACAAGGCACTTCAGAGTAGTTCTCATTATCTTCTCATACATTTTATACCTGATCATGCATTGATATAAACTATTTTTGGAGTTTCTCACTAGAAGATTCATTTTCTAATTGGACTATGTCCCTAAAATATTCAAACGTTTCAGGTTTGACAAGTGGCTCTAAAGCAAAAGAGGTAATTGAACAGTAATCTTAATTTGCTGCCTGTAGTATGTTTAACACATCTTTATCTATGTGCAAACCTATGTATGTTTTGGATATGTTTAAGGTGTTCAGTTATCACTTGCGAGAGATAATGTCCTTGTAATGTATCTTGTAAACATCTTGAACGATTTTATTTATCATAAATAATGTATTATGGTTGTGAACCATATCAGGTTTGATCTAGTTTCCACATTTGAAATTTTAATACATGTTTTAGCTATTCAATTATTGGGTTTATTAAGCTGAGAAGGTGAAAATTAAGGTTTTTGGGATATTGTGTGATGTATGACAGCGATTGTGATATGAAATTTTTTTATATTCCTAAAATTCTAAGTTATAACACGCTCGAAAAAATTGAGGTGTTACAATTTTTGCTTCCGCTGTTGTAATTAGAAAATTTGTTGTTATCAAGGCCTGGTTCTGGCCCTTCCAATATACTCATGAGATGGTTCTAGAGCTTTGATCTAATGATTTTAGTTTGTCAATTTGATATTTAATATCAAATTCCTAAGCTTCTCAATGTTTTGGAATTTAATGGAAGAACACTTGAAGAACTCATAATGTTGAATGGTTGTTGCTAGATAAGAAAAATCATTAAGTATTTGAAAGAATTTAAAGCTTATTGAATTTAACAGTATTTGTTCAAGCTGTTGTAAATTCTTAAGTTGTCAAGTGTTTTAACGTAATAATGTTTTGGATTCAAAATGTGTAATATTTATATATGTGTTTGATGGAAATCATATATATGTTTTATTTACTATTGTTTCCAAAAATACAACAATTAGAATTTTCTCATTAGGGTAGACTGCTATATGAGGTCCTAATACACAGTGGATCGAGTGAAGGGAATAATCTCCAAAAACTACCTTTTTTCGAGAAACCCTGAAAGAAGTTGCGTCTCGAAAAAACCAAGGTCCCTAAAGAATTATTCCCGAGAGAACTAGGGTCCCGGAAGAATTGTTCCCTAGAGAAGTGAGGTCCTAGAAGAATTGTTCCCGAGGAAAGTGAGGTCCCAGAAGAATTGTTCCCGAGAGACCCAAGGTTCTAGAAGAATTGTCCCCGCGAGAAGTTATGTCTTGAAAGAACTATTATCCACACAGATTGCACCGTGAGATAAGCTCTGATTTCTCTCGGGGAGAGGGTGATCTTTTTGTAAAGAATTGCAAAGGAAAAATGGGTTAGAAGGCTTGCTGGGAGTGTTCACTCACGAAGACCTTTCGATGCTTAACTTAGTGTTGGAAAGGAATAAGGTTAATTTTAAAAGGAAACAGTAAATATTTGGAAAGAAAAAATGTAAGTCAGGGTGGTTTTTACCTAGTGGTTGTAAAAAGTCTTTTTTTATTGTTCTGTAGCTTGGATTTTATAAGGCGTGAATCTCGAGGGGGACATGTGGCATGTATTTGCTTAAATTTGTTTCGGGAGACACCCAAAAGGGTCTTTTGAGGATGATTCCTCCCCTCTTCCAGATGTCTTTTTTCAGGTTACCCGAAAGAACCTCTTAGTCTTACTCAAAAGGATTATTTCGAGTATTGGCCGCTAGATTTCTTCTCCATTCTTTTAGGGAGGTACAACAATTGCCCCCCAGTCTTTGCTTTTACCTTTGGGTTAAAGTGAAGACTTTATCTGACTTTCTGGTTCTTCTTCCTGATTCTTGAAAGAATTTTGACTCTCTTTGGGAAGATTGTTCCTCTATGGAGCCATTTCGTCTTCCTTCAAGACCTCTATAAATACCACTTTATCGCATGAATTTCTTTTGTTGACTATCCTTGTTGTTCCCGAAAGAACCTTCGTATCGTTTCCTTCTCTTAATTCCTGAAAGAAAACTAAAGGTTTCTTCTCCCAAAAAACTTCTTACAATTTCAATCAGGTTGTCTCTTAGAGTTTGTAACGCCCCACTTTTCCAAATACACAACTACAAGGAATATAAGCAGACATCACCTATGGGCGTAATGGAAACTCTTACCAATGGAAGCGTTGGATCGAATCTGAAAGCTTAACCAAAGCTAAATAAAGGGGTTTCCACTAGATTTCCTTTACAAGCATAAGAAATGCATACGACTTTTAGTACTCCATAAAACACAACACATCATAGCAGGTACAATTGTAGGACACCCACACACACCCTTTACAACCTTGAGTATCCTAGCTGCTATTTACAATACATCACTTGGGATACAGGGGTACATAATGAAACCAAACGTCCTAAGCTAGCCGAGCATCACTTCCTCGCCCACGCTTGAAATGGAACCTGAAACACCTAGCACTTTCAATATACTTGGAACGTGAAATGTTCCAAGAACGTTCCAGGGGCATCAATCCAAGTTAGATATTACATCTATGTGAGTGACTCAAAAAAGTCAGTACATGCATGCAAATACAATAATGCCATTATCAAATCCACCCCTGTGGTAGCAATGCCAAGGTATTGCAATCACCCCTGCGGTCATCATAGTCACTCCTGGCTCATTACTAGAGCACGAGATCTTCCATGATGTCCCAACAACTAGCCACAGTCACCAATACGAACATGATATATGACAAAGTAGAAGAAATATGCATAAACAAGGGAAAATATGACATATAAGTCACAAAGGCATGATATGCAAGCTAACATCCACACACATGTGAAGCAACAAATGCTTAAAGTGTCACAAAACATGCAGGAATCACTCACTTTGACCGATTACTTTAGAAAACATGATTTACAATGAACGGGATGGGTTTTCTCGTAGTTTTTCTTACTAATTGGCACGAATTTCGAGAAAGACCCAAAAAATTTCGTCAAGTCTCATTCTCCCTCGACTTTCTCCCTTCTTTTCGACAGAGTTTTCTCTCTCAAACTCCCTTTCTTTTCCTCCTTGCTTTGTGCCCAAAATGAATAATCCCAAAGCCTTTATTTATGGGAAACTTCGACAAACCAAATCGCGCCACGTGTCACGTCATTATTCCATCTATGAGCATCCAATTAAAATATACGTGTCCCTAGAGATTTGTGCCTCCATATGTTTAATTAGATTTTCAAGATTCCTTATCATTACATCCCACATGGTTAATTGAATTTTTCACATTTCCTATCATAACACTTCAAATCCTATCTCCAAGTGGCCAATAAATGCTTGCCACATGTCCTTAGGGATAAGGTTTGGAGACTTTTGCAAACTTGGAGACTAAGTAAGTTTTTTCTTGGCCAATCACGCAATGCCACCTCAGGAGGTCATTATGAGCCATCATGTGACCTTATCTTATCTTCTAAGTGGCTAATGGTTGATTGCCATGTGTCATTGAGGATAAGGTTTGAAGACTTTTGGAAGCTAAGTCTTGAATTTCAAAATGATCCAACGATGGCTTAAATGTTATTTGAGATCTGCAATCATGACTTAACTATATTGGAATAAGTTTGGAATCCGCCATCATTACTCCCAAATGGTTTAGTTGGCCCAGTTCATTATTCTAATGATCTAGTTACAGGTTTCAAGAACTACACATTCGCCCGAACTTTTCGGGTAATTTGCACTTAGGCCTTTGCAACTTGGTCCTCGGGACATTTTTAATTGCACTTTTTGGTCCTCAAAAATGAATAAATTACACTAATACCCCAAAATTTTTAGGTAAATTACACTTTTACCCGAACTTTAGTATTTACAATTTTGCCACTGTCTTAGAATTGAACATTTGTTTCAAGGCTTCTATAATCCTTTGAAATGACCTATTTCCTCAAGTATTAAAACTTAATAATCTTAGGTATTACATCATATTTGAGTTTGAAAATCCGAAATATTACAGAGGTGTCCCGAGAGAATCGCACAATTTCATCAGAAAGAAATTATTCTTCCCAAAAGAAATTCATCTCGAAACATTATTCCTTCCCAAAAAAAATTCTTCCCAAAACATTATTCATTCTTGAAAGAAATTCATCCCAAAACGTTATTCCTTCCCAAAAGAACTTTCATTTCTAGAAATCATACTCTTCTTGAAAGAACATAAGTTCTTGAGAAAACTTTTTCTTCCCAAAAGAACCTTCACTCCTGAAAAAATCTTATTTTCCTGAGAGAGCCTTTGTTTCCCAAAAGGATTTTCTTGCCCTATTTTCAACTTTGTTTTTTACTTTCTTGCTCCATAGCCCATGATAGGTGGCAAAGTCTATGTCAATGCCCCTAACCATGATAGGGTTATTCATGAGTATATAGCGGGCAAGCGTTCTTGCCTGGAGAAGGATGACCTCGAATGAATCCAAGATGTGTATCGTATCCCTCGTTCTTATAACGCCTGACTTCTTGAGGCGGATGAGAATTGTGCAGCCTTCGCTCGAGATGATTGGATGGCCGTTCACAAGGCTAGTCTCCGTTTAGGCATCCATTTATGTCTTGATAATTTCGGTCTCGAGTTTCTTTACCGTAGTGGCTTAGCTCCTTCTCAACTCCACCTTAATGGGTGGGCTCAACTAATTGGTTTTTTCATGTTATGTCACAAAAAAAAAAAAAAACTAGTTCCTTTTGTCGAGTTCCTATTTTACTTCTTCCATATTTTCCTAGTCAAGGAGCAATACCACATGTGCACTCTTCATAGGACTAGATGGGGGGACTGTTTTTTCCATGATTCCCCTTCGAAAGTTGACCATTTCGATTCCCGTTGGTTCGTTGTAAAGCCTCTTAATGGGGTATGGTATGCCTGTTGTGATTAGCGTACAAATCTCGCTCGAGTAACTCATCCCACTTTGAGTAAACTCACTCATCAACTTCGAGAGGAATTTTAGGATAGTTGGAGCTTGCTTGTTCATAGGGGTCTTGTTGACCTTCAAGAAATTCTTACTGTAGACAGATTGATGAGGCTCGGCTGGTTCCCTGCACCAAATGAGTTGTCGTGATGGAGAAAGCCAAGCGCCCTACCTTCGCAGCCTCAGGCTTGTCTGGTGATCGAAGATTAGGTTGAACAAGAGGTCGCTCCTTAACAAGAGTTGCCTCCTCCTGGGGGTGCTAATCCTCCTAACTGCACTCTATTGTTCTCTTTATTTATTATTTTTGTTTAGAATCCCATAATCTCTCTTATACCTTTTGGTGTTGCACTTTTTTGTTACAACCATGAGAAGGATGCTTAGGTTTTCCCAATAACAGGAGTTGGGCAGCTCGTCTTGTGCCAATGCCCCACTGCCTCCAGTTACCCATCCAAAGGCTCATCTCCCACCCCCCGAGGCTCTGATCCTTTCTAAACACATTGGAGTGACCCTGGGGGATCTCCATTACCAAAAAAGGACTCGCCAACAAGCGAAGAGTGATCCAAAGACCTTCGAGTTAGTCACAAACTTGACGCTTCCTGATCCGGTTGAGGGTCCCCAATCTACTATGTAGCAAGCAATGTTAACGGCTTCTGCCCAAAAGTATGTTGGCAAGCTATTTTCTAGCAACATAGTTCTAGCCATCTCTTGGAGAGTCCTATTTCTTCTTTCTAGAACTCCATTTTGTTGAGGGGTTCTAGGAGTTGAAAATTGATGATGAATCCCATTTTCTTCACAGAATTCCATAAAGAATCTATTTTCAAATTCCCCACCATGATCACTTCTAATAGTGACGATTTCACTTTCTTGCTCTCTTTGAATCCTCTTAGCTAGCTTAACAAAGTTCTGGAATGCCTCATCCTTCGAGGCCAAGAACATAACCCAAGTAAACCTGGAGAAGTCATCCACTACCACAAATGCATAAAATTTTCCACCCATACTTCTAGTTTGAGTAGGTCCAAATAAGTCCATATGCAATAATTGTAAAGGCCTTCTAGTTGATATTTCACTTTTTGATTTAAATGAGGCTCTAGTTTGTTTTCCTTGACAACACAAATCACATGAAACTTCTTCATTAAAATTTATTTTGGGGAGGCCTATAACTAGATCCTTATTAGCTATCTTTCTAATCAAATTAGGATTAACATAACCTAGCCTTCTATGCCATAGGAGGACTTCTTCATTTTTTACCATTAGGCATTTTACATTAATTTTATTGATGTCCTCTATATAAACATTTCCTTGTCTACTAGCACAAATAACAATATTATTATTACTATCAATGACAAGACAATATTTTTGACGAAATATAACTTCATATCCATCATCACAAAATTGACTAATACTAAGCAAATTGTGCTTTAAACCATTTACTAAAAGAACATTCTTTATAGTGGTGAGATGAGGTTTACCAACCATACCAATTTCAACCACTTTACCTTTAGCATTGTCACCAAACATGACAAATCCACCATCCTTGTGAGTGAGATCCAAGAATAGGTATCTCTCACCAGTCATGTACTGTCAGCACCCACTATCCATATACCACTTGTTTCCCATTGTGGCCCTCATGCACATCTACACATATAAAATCACCTCTCAGATTTGGGCACCCATCTAGAGACAAGTCCCTTGTAACCTACTTCATAATGATCAATAGATTTAGAAAATTTGAAAGTGCTTGCATATGACACATTTTTTGTTTTGTATCCTTCACCTTCTAATTCTCTCATAGTTTGAGCTACTCTTTTGGGTATCCACATCCTGACTTCTTTGGTCTTCCTAGGTTGTGGTTGCCATCTAGGTTGTCTCCATTCTCTTCTTGGTGCCTTAGTTCTAGGTCTAGGTTTGGTATTTCTTTTAGAAAGCAAGGTAGCTAGAGATTTTTCAATGGCATTCTTTTCGACCACTAACTTATTGTTTTGATCTTTTAGATCCTTAATTTCCTCTTTAAGCTTGATTGATTCATCAACATTTTTGGATTCATTATCTCTTTTTAATTCCATTGTCTTCTCTTCTAAAATCCTTATTTCATTTTTCAAGCTTTCGTTTTCTTCCTTGAGACTTTTCTTAGAATTTCTTAATTCCTTCTTAATAACTTGATATTCCTTGAACAGTTTTTTATAAGCATCTTGTAGTTCTTCTAATTCATTTATATCCTCATCTTGATCTTCCATGCCTATAAGACATACATGAGCTTCTTCATCTTTGGATTGGGACGACTCACTAGAGGCATCTGCATCCCATGCCGATAGGGCACATTTCTTAAATTTCTTAAACCTTTTCTTTTCTACCTTCTTGTCTGATTTCTTTTCTTTCTTGTCTTTTCTTTCTTCTGGACAATCAAATTGCATATGTCCTACTTTCTTACAGTTATAGCATGTAGGAGGACCTTTTTTACGCACTTTATCTTTCTTCCTCATTAGCTTGGAAAATGTTCTAGTTAGGAGAGCAGATTCTTCATCATCTTCTTCTTCACTAGATTCTAATTCTTCGTTTTCTTTTAACAGTAAAGTTTTCTTTCCTTTAGATGTCTCTTGGTTTGTTTTATTCAATATCAATTCATGAGTTAGAATAGCACCTATTAATTCTTCCATTTTTAGCACTTTCAGATTTTTAGTTTGTGAAATTGCAGTCACCAAAGGCTGCCATTCTGAAGTTAAGGATCTAAGGATTTTTTTGACTTGATCTTTTTCGGACACTGTTTTTCCTAACATCTTGAGATTATTTATTATCTTTTGAAACATACCATTCATGTCACTTATGTTTTCATTTTGAAGCAATTTAAATTCTTCATATTGAATCATCAATAGATTGATCTTAGTATCTTTGACTTGATCAGTTCCTTTATACACTCCTTCTAGTTTTTTCCATATCTCATTGGATGTAGAGCACGCAGATAACTTTTCATATTCACTAGGAAGTATTGAGCAAAAGATTATATATTTGGCTTTATGATCCATTTGATGTTTTCTAATATCTTCTTCATTCCATTCCTTTTCTTCAGACCCAACTGTAACAAAACCATCTCTAACAATCTTCAACAATTGATAATCTATGAAAAACAGATATGATTCCATTCTCATCTTCCAATATGCATAATTCGAACCATCCAAAAATGGTGGTCTAGCAAGTGAAGAACCTTCAGGGATGGATTGACTAGTAAATGAGGCCATTTCGATCTCTTCTAAGTTGATATATATATTATGTGTTCAACTACCTAAGAAACTTGCTCTGATACCAATTGTTGGTCCCTTAGGGTATGGCCACTCAAGAGGGGGTGAATTGAGTGTTCTTAAAAATTTATTTATTTAATTCCAAACAACAATTACGATTACTGAGTTCAGAATATTAAGCCTACTGCAATAATAAATAGAGAAAAAATGGACAATGGAGGATACGATGATATATAGTGGTTCGGTGTCGATACACACACCTACTCCACTCTCCCAAGGTCTTAATCACCCCTGGGGTTCCACTAATTCAAACACCAAGGTTTCCACACTAGTTCACCTTGGAAACTAAAAACCATATACACACCTAGATTCAAAATGGTTCTAGGTAACCACTACCATCCACGAGAATGTTTAAGAGTTACAAAGATTTCAACTTATCCACACTTGGACTGCATATAAACAATGAAAGCGCAATAACACAAAGCTGTAAAACAGAATAGATATACCCTCGATCTGAAAACCGAAGGATGATAAGTAAACGATTGCTGCTTTGACGGCTTGTTGAAAACGATCAGTGTGCTCGGAAGCCATTCGGTATGTGGATTTTGCGGGAACGCGTTGAGAAGACTTTTGTGTGCTGTGAGTGCTCAAAATTGCATTAGGGTTCTCCTGGTCGAGGAGTGGAGGCTTATATATGAGAAAACGATGTCCTATAGAAAAACATACAAAAAGAGCATCCACAGAATCCCTCGAGTCGACTAGGTTTGAATTCGAGTCAACTCAGCTACACATCGAGTTTACTTGGTTGGTGTTCGAGTCGACTCGGCTGACCAAGCAACAAACTAGCAAAAAACAATCTTCTCGGCCGAGTCAACTTGGGAGTCGACTCAATCAATACAAAGATCTATTTTATGCTTTAAAACACGAAAAATTATATTAATACTTCTCAATAAATCTTTGAACAATATTCTAAAACCATAATAACATTTAAAAATCATTTTGGCAACTCAAAATATTTTATACGATAATTTAGGGGCATCATTTTATATGAGGAATGTAAGTTTTTTTTAATCATCAAAATTTAACAATTATATGAAAATACGAAGTTGGCTTAACATGATCGTGCTAACATAATGCTAGTTGTCACTCAAGGTCTTTCGGGTACATCAAAAGATGGAGAGATCCTCGTTGTAGATCAAAATATTTGGTCTGTGTCAAGGGGTTTGACTTGTCCTGATTACTATTTCGCAGTGAACCTAAAAGGTCACACGCATATCTTATGGTGGTTGACTAAACGATTAAAACTGAAATCATCATTAAGAGTTAATGATGTCACCGTTAAGAGTTAACTAATAGGGTTCTAGAGGTTTAATTAATTGGAACAACTGTCAAGAGTTGGCATGCATGTCGTTAAGAGTCAATAGGGGCCTTGGTTTCATCATGACATGATGAAAGGGTCATTAAGAGTTAAGGAAGAGCCTAAATGCAATTTTTAGAAACTTGGATAAAAAAACCAAAAACTGTTGACAGGCATTGGATCAAAAACTATTGGAGGCTGTCAACTAAATTAAAAGCCAGAGTCAGTCGATAGTTTGAGAACCACTTTACAGTCTCATGCTGAATCGTCGATAGCTTCTTAGAAATATCGACAGTTTCTGTCGTATAAGGTCACGATTTGGCATTTTCTTTTGTCGTTTCTACAGCCAAATCGAATAACACGTGGCTAGGAAGGACGAAGAAAGGACGACATGAGTTGAGAGAGGTTATGCCTTGTCTCTCCTGATGTGAATCAGGTTGCCAAAGCCTCACAAGATCTGTTAAGCATCCATGGAGGTCCAATGACAAGGTCAAGAACCAAGAAATTGAAGGAAGCATTAAATGGGCTAATGGAACACACCTTAAATTCAAACTTTGTTCAAGAATATAATTTGCCCGAATTGAGTATTCAAGAGGGTCCATGCTTTGTCAATGTTATCCAAGCTTCTTAATGTAATTTGGAGAGATCTTAAGAAGAAACAAACAAGGCATTATCAACTTTGCCACAATTGGTGGCTAATTGATTGATTTCCCAAATTGATGGATGATTGATTGATTGGAAGAATGTTTGACCACTTCCTTTATCTTGTTTTTTTTCCTACTTTGTTTGTGGCTATATAAGCCAATATAACCCTATGGGGAATGCACTTTTGATCAATACTAATAATGAGAGATTTCTCTTTAGGTCTTTAACGAATTATTCCAAACTTTTCAAGATTTCATCTTGTGGCGTTCATTCTTGACTTATCATTCACAATCCTTCTCTTCTATCTCGAGTGTAGCATTAACCCTAACCTTCTTATACCTTTGGTTCTTATCTCTTTATAGATAATTGGTCAATGTCCTTTTGTTTTGGTTATTATGAATCTATTTTAGAACGATCCTTCGCAAAGGAACCATTTTGAGCATCGAGTCTCACCTTCCTTCATGCGGTTCGCATCATCTCCTTTGTGCCTTCTCTCTCTCCTCGTCGTTTGTCCTATTTTGGGACGATTAGGGTTTTTAGGTCTGCATATATAAAGGAATGAAAAAGAAAATGAGAAAAGATTTTGTGGATTTTGTGTGTGTTTCTCTCTCAACCTTATCTCATTTTCTTTCTCATTTCAGAGCCCTTGAATCCTCTCTTCATTGCTCCTTGTTCTTTCATTGCTATTATAGCAATTCCAACATAATAGTGAGACTGTTATTGTTTTGGAATCCCTATTCCATTGAACCCAATTTCTGTTTAATCATCAACAAGAAGCCTGGCTAGCACATAAACAGTCTTCTTGGTCTCATCCCCCCTTAGGAGCAAGGACCGACTATGCTCCTCATGTTTTCGGCGGTCGGGTTAGTGACCCAATGTAACAACCAACCCTCCCCAGGCGTGTCACTATGCTGGGGTTTTTTTTCCCCTTAAATCATTCCCTCTCTCCACAATACTATCTAGGGGTGTTCAAAAAAACCAGTGCACCGCAGAAACCGGTCAAACCAAACCAAACCAAATCGAACTGGTTGGTTTTTTTTTTTTTTTGCAGTCCAAAACGGTTTGGTGGTTGTACAAACTGCACGGTTTGTGGTTTGTATGGTTGGCGGTTTGGTTTAAAACCGAACCGCCCAAGAAAATATAAAAAAATATATAAAAAATATATTATTATAAAAATCACTCCTACAACCCTTATTATTATAAAAATCACCTTATATTTTTATAATAATATATAACAAGTTTATAATAATATATAAGTATTATAATTGTCAAAGATTATAATAGTTTATAATAATATATAATTATTCTTTCTAATATTTTTATAATATATTATATGTTATCAATAGTTATTTTCAAACCGCGATAAACCTCATCAAACTAGACCGCAAATGCGGTGCGGTTTGGCCATACCCAAACCAGACCGCGGTCTGGTTTGATCAGAAAATCGCACTAGCGGTTTGGCTTGCTGAAAATGGTTCAGACCGGCCAAACTGCACCATGAACACCCCTAATACTATCTCTTAATGCCACGAGTGCTATATTTAAAAATCCCTAACATACATATCTATTTAACACTCCCAATGATAAATTAAGGAATGATAACTAATCATTTTTGGAAGCAAAATCAAAACCTAAGGGGATGTTGTAATTGTCAAGGAAGTAAATCCATACAAATCGTTAAATAACCACAATAGTACAACATCCGGTAGTCAAATTTAACATAAAGGAATAACTAGAACTTGCTTGCCCTAGCACGGGATGGGATTATTTACACAACTACCAACACAATCATACTTCGGCGATCTCTTTCCCTTTTCTCCTACTCGTCTCTCCTAGAAAGTTGAATATCCTAAGGACAAAAGTCTAAATTAGAAGATAAAACTTTTAAATGAGGATTTAAAACAATTTTCATGAATGTATGATGCATGGTCATAATAATCACCCGATACCCTAGAGTAGCCTTGATCGCATCTAGCCCCAACGCGGAAAACTAAGGCGGTCGTCCTGGTAAACACACATGGCACAGAGTATCCCTATGGTGATTCTAGAAGCCACCCTTGAGGAAACGTAAATCAACCTACTAGGGTAACATTCCACTCCATCATGTCTAACATGAATGATACAAATACGGCATGCCAATAACATCATACCTAATGAAAAAACACATTTATCAAGGCAATATAAAATGATTATGCATATGTATGGCAAGATGCATGTATGTCAACATAAATGTATTGAAATCCTCGCAACTTCGTGCTCACTTAAGTAAATAATATCACATGTAAAGGTTTCCAGGCAAACCACTCACCTTGATCTAGCTCTTTAAGCCTTCTTGGTATGCATACTCTAACCTTGAAACTCATGCCTTTGCAAATTTCCTAGTCAAAATATTTGAAATATTAATAAAACATAATTTCCTATTTTTCAGAATTTTCTAGAATTTGTTCTTTACTTTTTTCCTTCTTCCTTTTTTTTCCTTTTTTTTTTCTGACCTTCACGCATCCGCACCTATTCGCCTTGCTCCGATCATCTTCTCCAGTAAGCTTCTCGCCATCGATGACTGGTCTTGGTTAGTTTCTTCAATTTTCCTCCTTCTCTTGGCTCATTTTTTTTCTCCTGAACACTATGGAACCACCCTTGTCTTGAAATTCTTACCGAAACACCCTCAATCGATCGATTAAAGCTCGCATTCGACGAGTCCCGATTTTCTGGCCAAGCCTCAAAACACTCTCAAAACACCTCCAAAATTCCCTAAAATTTTCAGAAATGATCCTTAACATCTCTAGAACAAAAACCCTCTATCAAATTCTCAAAATTTCACCCAAAAAAACCCAGATTGCATGACTGAAATTTGATAAAAACCCTCATCCCTTTCCAACTATTTAGAGCCATTTTTGGATATGTTTCCGGCCAATCACGGCCACGCCTTGCACCACAAGGCCTCGGCCTAGGCCATGATGGCCTTAGGTGCCCTCAACCGGTTGTGAGTAGCCTCCCTGCTGGTGGCCAGTGCAGCTAACCATTTTTTGCAAGTTTCACACTTTATTTTACAGATTTAACCTTCCTCTTTCCGTTTCTTGCACTCTCACCCCGTTGCCAACAAGTCCTCAAGTTCTCAAAATTTGCACTTCAAACCCACAACTTTGGAAATTTACACTTTAGCCCCTGAAATTTAGGAAAATTTCTCCTACACCCTCAAAATAATTACACTCAGGTTCTTAATGAATTATTGGTTGTACACCCAAGGTGCTGTTAGAGAGCTACGTAGAAAGAAAAGGTTACTACTCGGGAGGATATCTAGCCTCTACTTCAAATCCAGACTGATAGTGAGGTATATTTCTGATCCTTTTATGGTTTGCTTTGCATATGGTCATTGGAAACCAAGTCTTGCAAGGTGATTTTTTATTTTCTTCTGTTGTGCTTGTGTAACAGCCCAAAATTCTCAACTTTTATTTACATCATCAGTAGCAAAAGAGTTACACATACACATCCTAGTGCTATCTAATCAATTACAACATCTGACACTGTGCCTACAACTCACCCCCAAATATCTTTTCGGCTGAGATTGCCCTACACACGTAGCCTCCTAGAGCTGACACATCACGAGCCCATCCTCGATGTCAATTTTCATACCTAAAATGATGTTAAAAGTAAGGTGAGTCACAAGACTCTACAAATATATCTAAAATAAAAGGGGCATAGTATGAAATCGACACGGAGTGGGATCACACTACCCATCACATGAGAAATGGTTATGCTATGACTTACAATCCCCATATACTGACACTATACTCACCGACCATGCGATCAAGTATGTCATGCTATGTCATATCACGTAAATGCCATGTCATGTTTCATGTCACATCATGCATACTACTATGTTTTTCCCCTCCTGGCACTTTTGTTGTGGTACAGACTCACAAATGCATAGATGCTCACACTGCACACACTAATGTGCACCCCCCATACACCCCAAGTATATCCGCACAAATATTCCATGACATAATCATTTGCTCATACACCACATGCCATGTATATACACATAAAGAGATCGGGACATAGTCACTTGTTGCTCACACAACATGCAACAATGTGCACTCCATATGCCATGTACGCATACATACATACATATATATATATATATAAGGATGTCATGCTGGCATTATGGATTATCATCCACCCTCATCTTGGCTCCAACCCAGGTGAGCCTGACTAGCCGTAGCTCCCTCGAGTACGCACGAGCATGAAAAGTTGTCAATACAAATGGCCCTCAGGCTCGAATATGTCAATACATTCAACCATATCCTGCACAACAATCATATCATGCATAACATCAAATCCCATAACCCTTACCATCCGTTATGTAAAAGCAACCTACTTGATACACATACAAACACGTAAATACCATGTCATGCATGAACACGTGATTTTACATATTTTATGCAACCACCCAAATCATTTGACACACACAGTTGATGCTATACATCATTAAATCCATATTTATATGACCCCGACACACCAGGACTCTCTAAGAGCCTAGCCCCACATCAGGTCAGAATCATTCCCAAGAAAGCGGGGTGATACAAATCCCCATGATAGTTAGAATTGAATATAACAAAGAGTCTTATACTTAACTTAAAACCACCGTCAACAGACTCACCAATAACTCTCAGGTTATCAAATGGTTACCACGCATATTTACAAATTTAATATGTGAAACCGAATCATCGTAAGGGAGGGATTAGATTACACAAAACAACGGGGTCTTTCCTAAGAAATAAAGAGCATGTCAAAGGAGTTTAGAACTTACCTTTAAATAGCCGATTATCGCCTTCCTCGCACTCCTACTGCGAAGTATTACGTTCACAATAAATAATGAGTCTGGGGCCCAAAATATTTAAATCCAACCGTGTAAAACTTGTAATTTAATTGTGCAAAGTTTAATACATCTATTTCCCACGTACCTAATATCTGTAAACTCCAATTTCACCAAATTTTTCCTACTTCCTTCCCTTATTAACATTACTGGTTGGCTCTATTCTTCTTCCTTTTTTCTTCCTTTGTTTTGTGCCTTCATTTTGCCTGAAACCCACTGAAACTTGAGCTTAAATAGGAAAAAATTGAGCAGCTGTGTGTATGCATGGCAACCAGCGGCTGCCCCCACTGACTCCCTGAAATGACGTCGTTTCGAGGATGGCTTGCTGGAAAATCCAGCAATTTTTCCCCAATTGCGTGCGCCCATGCGAAATCAAACCCAAGTCCTTTGGTCGGCCTTCCTTATGTGCGACCGCCCACACCACACGCTTCCTTCACCCTATACTTGCTTCTGATTAAATTTAAAGTGATCTCACAACCACTTTCAAAAATTACATTTTAGCTCCAAATTTTCCAAAAACTACCACTTATGCCCCATTTCAATAATTTCACTTAAACATTTTAATTTCCCATAATCTATCAATTACACCCCTTTCCATAAATACAATAAACTCTTAAATTACCACATACTTGCAATTTCATAGATACCCCCAAGTAAAATAATTAATTATCTTAATCACCCAATTCATAACTTGGCATCCCATTTCTCAAAATTACCAATGGACATTTCATGTCGTCATTTTCTAGTATAAATTCATCGACCTTAAAACACTTCGACGAGCTATGAAGAATCCCTCAATTGAACTTCTTAAAATCATAAATCACCAATGATTTGTTTTCTTCACTCAAAATTACATATCATTATTTTCCCAAATTACCAGGATGTTATAGCTTGTATGTGTTTTCAGAAAAAGATTTTGAAAAATGGAAATGCCCTTGCATGATACACCAAATGTTGGTGTTCCTCTTCAGAGTGATAGCCCATAATGACTCTCAACTCGTGGTACAATAATTCCAAGCAACTTATGAAGCCAGGGATCCAAGATTTACCTGATATCTTCAAAAGCTTTTAGAGTTAGCCTATTATTTTCTAGATTTTCAGCTGATCCAACTCAATCGTGCCCTTAACCAACACATTGATGCCCTATCAAAATTAGTTGTGGCGAGAGATACCCCTGGGTGTTTAATTCATATTAAGATTCTACAACGACCTAGCATTAAGGAGGTCGAGAATGAAATAACGATGTGGTTTATTAAAACAACAAATGATTGGAGATCACTAATTTTGTGATATTTTCTTACAAGAGAGCTTCATATTAGTCTAGCAGAGCCTAGGTTACTAAGAACTCAAGCAACTCGCTTTGTGGTCATTGATGATGCTCTTTATAAGCGAGCATTTTCCATGTCATTCCTAAAGTGTTTGAGTCCGTAGGAGACACAACGAGCACTTGTTGAGGTGCATGAGGGAGACTGCGATGAGCATCTTAGGGGGAAAAGCATTGGGTACAAAGGTCCTGAAGGTAGGTCTTTTCTGGCTCACACTTCATCAGGACACTTTCGCTAAAGTTCAAACAAGTGACAAATGTCAGAGACATGCCCCACTATCTTCTGCACCTACAACGAAAATCTAGCAGATCTTTCAACCTATTCCTTTTGCGCAATGGGGGTTAGATATACCAAGTCCCTTCCCGATCACTTCTGGACAACACAAATTTTTCCTCGTGGCCATAGATTATTTTACCAAGTGGATTGAGGTAAAGCCCTTGGTCACCACAACATAATGGAAAGTAGAGAACGTCGTGTGGAAGGATATTATTTGTTACTTTGGAATCCCCATAATTCTCAAAATAGATCATGACATGCAGTTTGATTTTAATTGCTTTCGTGCCTTTTGTAACAGATGGGGCATTCACATTCGTATGGCGTCGATTACTTATCCACAAGCAAATGGCCAAGTTGAAGTGGCCAACAAGATAATTCTCTACAGTCTCAAAACTTAGTTGGAAAAAGAAAAAGGTGCTTGGGTAAAGGAGCTTCTAGTTAGTGGGACACGTTGTGCGGGATAACATGGGGCAAAGCTATGCAAGAGACGGGTCTCCCTAGGTCTCCTCTGAGAGCTTGGCTCAATTGGATGGACTATTAATTTGCATGATACATCTCTGGGATACGGGTTTTGAAAAAATTGTCACATGGTCCTCCAAGAAAGATTATCTCGGCAGAACCCTTTCGGAGAGTGGCTGTTTTCCAGGGATGCTACCTTCTCCAGGAGAACTCCCTCTCAGAGAAAGGGCTACAACACATCTATTTATAAAGGTGCTTGAGGTTCACGATAAGCATGCTTGATATTTCAAGTTGTATTAGAATTTGAACTCTTTATGGATAAAGGTTATCCTTTGTGAGATTCTCGAAGAGATTTTTGAAGTTATTTGTTTGCGCTTCTTTATTGGAAAAACCTTGCAAGAGAGGTCTCCAGGAGACCTTCCTCCTCCCTTTACGGGATTCTTCCAAGAGACCCTTCATTTGATAGGGTCTCTTGGGCTGGTTTGCAATCACTTGTTTTAAATTTTTTATTTTCATTTTTTTGAGCTTGGACTTTCGTCTGTGGGTCGTGACCCATTACACATCAGATACCATAATACTTTTAACAAAATAAAATAATAAAGCTACAACGGATGATCGCATGCATGCAGAAATTGATGGTGCAAATTTTTACATCATGAAGACTTAAACCAAGGAAGAGGCATAGATAGCCACCATCGAGTTGGATTGATCCTTTGAAAGACCTACAAGACAAGCACGAATAAATGTGCCATGTCTTTGTCTTTGGTGCTTACATTTTTAATTTTTATTAGGATAACAAGCAAGGTTCACAAAAATTAATTAATAAATGATAAAAAGAGGGAGGGGAATTAGAAATCAATCGTACGCGTTTGGATTTAAAGAGTTCTCTTATGGCTTGAATATATTTTGGGAGAGCGTTTTTTCTGATTTGATGCGATCATATCCACGTGTGTGTGTATTTAAAATTTTCATTCATTGCATATAGATGATATCAATCCATGTTTATTTTATTAGCTAGAGTTACTAAAGATAACGCCCATTGCGCATGATGGTAAGGTGCCACGCATATATAGCATTCAAAATAGAAAATGAATGAATGGCAATGGGGGGGTGGCAATGCGGAGGATCGAGCAATCAGCCATCTGAGCCCTATTATTAAAAGCTGTTTCTGTTTTGTGTAGTTGGGAGTTGGCTGTTTTCTGGAATATTCAGCGCACGGCCGCCGCTTTTATAACCCCAACTACTCTCTCTCTCTCTCTCTCTCTCTCTTTATCTCTGATTATTATTTGGTTTCTCCCACCCACTCCACACCTACTATATAATATTTAGTGGACTCAATTGATCTCCCAAATAAATTTCTATCTACTTTAGTACGACTTAAAATAAATGGTATATTAATTAATGATTATATAAATTGGTATTAATTTGTTGGTTGTAAGAAGCAAAACAATGGGTGCGCGAGGTACGTAGTCACCCAAACAACATTCATTCATTGCCGTAACATATCTTCATGAGGTTTTCTTCAAAGGGCCTCTGGAGATTCTTCTAAAGAAATTAGTTTGGGATCAAAAGAATGCCTTCTTCTAGAAAGGTTTTCGAGGCCCCGTTCCTTGAAGATTAGAGCAAACTTTTGGAGACTCTTCAAGGACTAACTTCCTCAAAGGCCTAGACAATTTTTTGAAAACCTTTCAGGAACTAGTTTTCCTAAAGGCTTGGCTCACTAAGGTGCTCCCAAATCCTTTCCACCCAACTACTCTCGAAAGCCCCTCAGTGACCTCTCACATCTTAAGACATTTTTTCTTTCAGAGCCATCCTTTTGCAAGACCCTTTTCAAGTGACCTATTTTGAATAGACCTTATTCCTTCACCTAGTCTTACCAAATTTTAATTGTTATACTCTGTCAATAATAAATATAAATTATAATAAATTAATTGTTTACACAAATAAATGGATCAAATTTCACTTATTGTTGTTGGTTGATGCTTCACACTCAACTGTGATGTCTTCAGACTAACTACAAACTTAAAGACAAAACCCAGAATCAATAGTCAAGCGATTCATCAATTAATTAAAAAAAAATCAAAAAATTTTAATGTAATAATGATACTTTTAAATTGAGAAGGTGAGATTGGAAATGTGGGCGGTGGGACCCACTTGCCTCTCTAATCCAGTTAACTTTCCACCCTCATATATTGACTTTTCCAATAATAGAGTGAAGACCAATGAATATATATTTTTTATTTAATATATTAAGTAAGTATAATATTAAATACATTTTCCCCAGTATATTTCCTAAATCTACCCTTGTTTCACGTGGTGCCTCGTAGATACAATAATTTCTCATTTCTATCTAGCTTATTTCCATTAAAGTTAATTTGATGGGTGCCCCTATTTTATAACTCAATTAGTCTAACCACACAATCTTGTCAATTATAATTATGATATATTTTACATGCTATCCCTAGAGTTCGATAAAAATACATTGGATTTCTTTGTGTTCTGAAAAATAATATGGATCTCTTGTGATGTTAACTAATCACTGATAATAACCATTTTACCACTTATATTTAACTTCATCTTGTGTTATTTTTAATCTCTTCTAATTGTTTTGATTTTCTCTCTTTTCTCTCTTTCTTTGCTAATTGCCCTATCTCTTTATCTCTTTCTCCTTCTCAATTGGCGCCAACATCATCACCCCCTATTGTTGTCAAAATACAACAATTAAAATTTATGAAATTAGAATGCTTCCATCTCTCAGCAAAGAAAGGCAAACAACTGTCAAATGCGTACTCGTGGGAACAAGTTTTAGGTACTTTTGTTGTCTGGAAGAACCAAAGTGGATGCATGTGAGAAGATTCAGTTGTGCATGGGTGGACCTTTGGGTGAGACTTATTCAAGTGGACTTCCAAGTGAACTTTTGCGTGAGCTTTTGAATTGACCTTTGAGTGGACTTCTAGATGAACTTCTGGGTGAGCTTTTCAGTGTCTGAGATGACTACTAGTTGTCCAGGTAAAGATTAATCTATCTGAGTGAACTACACACTTCAAGAATAGGTTAAAAGGCATGCAAGGATTCTTCACTCACGTATGCTCTCTGATAATTAAGTTAGTATGGGAAGAAAATAGTTTTTCGGGAGAACTATAGTGGTTCTGTTAGGTGCACAATGAATGGAATATGCAATCAAAATAGCTTATGTCAATATGATCCCCCCCCTAGTTGAATCCCCTTTCTAGTGAGAAAATAGGGTATTTATAGGCATTTTGTGGTAAATTTCGAAAGTGGACACGTGTTATTCAGGTGTGATGACAACAGTCCCATGTTAAGTTAAATGGGCTTAAAAGGAATCCCCATCCCTGCGTGGAGGACTTAGTAGCCTATGATTTCTTCAGGGAGAAGATGGGCCTTATAGCAAGTTGTTAAAGTAAGGTATTAGCTTCTAGGTGCTTTTTCTAAATGGAATTCTTCTTTAATGGACAACTAAGTACTGTCTCCCGAAAGGAATTTTGTCCTCTGGGGAAATGTCTTCCACTGGGAGGTCTCTTTGTCTTGAGAGGTTAATGTTATCGAGGGAATTCTAGTGGAATCGTCAATTATCCAAGAGAACCTTTTTATCTCAAAGGCATGATTCTGGGGAATAACCTAGTTCTCCTAGAAGAGTTGTTTGGGGGGAGCAATTTGGTTCTCCTGGAGTTATTGGATTCGGTGAATGTTTGTTTCTTCCAAGATAACTTCTTATCTTGGAGAACCCTTTTTGGTTGACCAACTTTGACTCGTTTCTTGGGGGAAGGGGGTTATGTTACAACACCTTCCATGAAAGGGGTTCTCTAATCTTATTATCTCTTCTTTCCCTTTCCTTTATTTTTCTCCTTTTTTAGTCTTACTCTTTCTTATTCTCTCTTCAATGATCTTAATGATGTTTAATTTCATGGCTTGCAACCATTAGTTCCTTATCATTATTGCCACATAATTGTCTTTTCCAAATAAGACAATTGGCTATGGATGTGTACTCATTTTCCCTATTGACTCTTTGTTTTTGTGTGCTCGTGCAAGACTGCATGCATGTGTGTTGTTGTCAAAAATACAACAATTAAAATTTGTGAAATAGGGTTCACTCGAGCTCGGTGTCAGGTGAAGTTAGGTTGTCATATGAGAAGTTGCCCCAAGGGAGTTCGCTGCTAGGATGCTCGCCACAAGGATTTCACTACAAGCTCTTTTACCACAAGGTCTTTCGCCACTAGCTCTTTCGCCACAAGCCTACGCCACTAGCTCTTCCACCTTAAGGCTTTGTCACTTGCTCTTTTGCCACAAACCTTCGCCACTAGCTCTTTCACCACAAGGCTTCGCCACTAGCTCTTTTAGCATAAGGCTTTACCACTGACTCTTTTTCCACAAGGCTTCGCCACTAACTCTTTTGCCACAAGGTTTTGCCACTAGCTCTTTCGTCACAAGGTTTTTTCCACAAGGATTTACCTTCGCCACTAGGTCTCACTACAAGGATTTAGCCGCAAGGTCTCGCCGCAAGATCTCGCCGTATGGATTTGGTCTCGCCCCAAGGATTTGGTTTCACCGTAAGATCTCGGCACGGGGATTTCGCCCTGTTGATGCTCAAAAAATGGGTTAGAAGGCTCGCGAGAATCTTCCCTCGCGAAGACCTTCTAATGCCAAAGTTAATATCGGATCCCAATAACTATTCATGAAAGTAGTAAAGATGCAGTCAAAGTGTCTAAATTTTACTGAAATTTGAAGTCTCCCTCAATGTCTTGTAGCTGGGTATTTATAGGGCCTGATTCTCAAGGGTGGCTAGTGCTAACACGTGTCGATTACTGAATGGGGTCAAATTTAACAAAAATATGGGGGAATGGCCACGAAGTCACTGCAAGCTGGGCCTCGCGGCTAGCCCATGCCTCGCGGCAGGCTACCGCGAGGTTAGGCCTCACTGCCAGTCCAGGCGCTACCGTGAGGTAGCTCGCTGCAAGGCTACCTTAAGCTAGGCCTTGCAACCAGTTGAGATGTGGTCGCGAGCTACGCCTTGAGGCCAGCCCCTACCTCACGGCCAATCCAGATGCTACCACGAGCTGGGCCTCTGGCCAGGCCTTCACGGCCAGCTCGCGGCAGGCTACTCTCAAGGCTGGTCCACGCGGCCATCACTTTGCCACGACATTGGTTCTTGCGACTATCTTCCAACAATGCCTTCATTTTTTATTTTTGAGAAAATCCCTTATTTTTCTTCATACCAATTTTTCATGGCACAACAATTTCCCCCCACTCTTCTATTTTGTCTTTAGACAAAATTGAGGAGTAAAATATCAGCCAAAGAATTGGGTCTAACACCTAAACTCAATCAAGGGTTCCATAATTGTAACGACCCGTTAGTAGGTCCGGGTGTTATATTTCGCAATGAGGCATCTATGATATGAGAATGATAAGTTTTGGTGATTGTCATATATAATTGTACGTTATTTCCAAGAAAACGTGGAAAAGTTAATTGTTTGACTTTGGTGAAGTGGGACCCGTCGTATTTCGAGGTATGTGTCGGATTATCTCTTTATGACTTGTGGTGCTTAGTTAATGTATAATCTACCCTTTCATATTAAGGATTTAGCTTACTAAGGGAAAAAGGGCATTTTGGTAAATTAAGAAAATGTGTGTGGATATATATATATATAGAGAGAGAGAGAGAGAGAGAGAGAAAAGGGCTTTGTTTGCCCTAAGTGAAGAAGGCAAATTGGAGAAGGGAGAGAGAGCCGAACGGGAGAGAAAGAAAGAAGAACCAAGGTGAGTAGGTTCTTCTTCTTCCATTCTTTCTTGATTTTGGAAGCATCCAAGAGTACTTAATCAAGTGAGATTGCTTCTCTTCCCCTTTTCTCTCCTCTTTCTTTCATTTTATATGTAGGATCAAGTATGTTGGAGGGAAGATCTTCTCAAGAAAGTCTTGCAAGGAGAAGGATTCCTAAAGGCAAGTTCTTCTCCTCTTAAACTCTTCCTCACTCTTGATCTTGGTATTTTGAGAATTTGAGTTGAATACCTCCATGATTGCACAACCAAACCCATGTGGATACCTATGTAGAAATGATTGTAAATCTCTCTCAACCCTTAGTTGTTTCCCTTAAAGTGTTTTGGAACTTAAAATCGAGTCTCTTCCACTCTATGATCCATGGGGGTTGTGGTGAGATTTGAAGGAGGGTAGTTTATATGGGTGATTTTGGGTATTTGACATGCATTTGGGGATGTTTCAGGGGTTTTTTCTTGCTACCGGTCGACCGTTTGTTCATAATCCGTTGACAGATGGGTGCAGAGGGTTCTGCCAGTCGATCGTTGCCTTAAAAGGTCGACAGTTGGGTGTCAAAGCTACTGTCGGTCGACCGTTCAATTCCCATCGGTCGACCTTTTTTCACATTTTCAGCATGCGCATGCTCCGCTGTTTCGAGCATAACGTTTTGTAGAAATATCGGATTTATGAACCATTTAAAGCGTTGTAAACCTAACTCGATAGGATTCGATTTGGAATAGAATTAAATATATTTGGATTATCTTTGAGTATTCTCATCTTGGTTCCAAATTATGTGTAGAAGAGTTAGGGTTCATATGAGGCTCATGTTAAAAAGATGAGTTTGGGGGGGGGGGATTCTCCATGATCCCCAAGAATGTGTATATCCTATTAAGGGATTTTTTGGGCATTATTGGGTATAGTTGGGTGCATGATTTGGGGTTATACGAGGTTGGTAATTCGGTGATATATTATTAAGAGCTTGCTTAGGGATGTTAGGGTGGGCGTGCTTTATGGTTGAGCCAAGGCATTGAGTGGAGCTGATTGGCCTCTAGGGTTGCCTGCGCAGGGGCGCATGCCCTAGGTGTTAAGCTATTTGGCCTCAATGGCCTCGTGGCACGAGACGTGTGTAGGCCTTGGGTGGAGCTAGGTGGCCTCAGGTGTTAACCTGGAGTTGAGCTGCCTGGCCCCAAGTGTCATTCGGTGTGCATAGATCTTAGGCGGAGCTAGCTAGCCTCAGGTGTCATCATGGAGTTGAGCGGTCTGGCCCTAAGAGTCATTGGATATATATGTAGACTTGGGTGGAGCCGACTGGCCTTGGGCATTGCCTTGGGAGTGGAGCTGTCTGGCCCCAAGTGTCTAGTATTATTTGGGCTTATAGCACTGAGATATGGACTTGGGCGCACTGTGTGGCTGTGATATCATAGGCGTGTACTAGTAACCTAGAGTTGTGAGCGGGTTGAGAGTACTATTATAGTGAGACCACTACTTGCTCGGTGTGTGGTATCGTAGATGTGTGATAGTGCCGTGGAATGGATGGGTTTTCTGAGCCTAGGGTAGGATGCCTTGTGGTATGATTATCATGTTACTACGAGACAATGGGTGTGGTGCTTATTGCATTTTGTGGGTTCTAGAGACACCGGTTTGTACTTAAATTATGGTAGGAGCTAGTTACTTGGGTGGATTATAATGATTTTGTTATGTCTTTCTGATGGTGCTCCTTATTTCTATTCTGTCAGTAGTACGCTACGTTATGATCCTTCCATGTATTGCTTGTGTCTGTCTTCTGAGTCTTCATTGTGCTATACTCGTGTTGCATTTTGTTGTGTTATACTTGTTGAGCCTTGTTACTCATTCTTTTCCTTTGCACCATCCCAGGTACAGGTAAAGAAAATGATGAGAAGAATTCTAGCAAGGCATGATCTATTAAGTTAGATGTGTACAGAGCTCACTCGAACAAAAGGTCTTGGGGACATTACTGAGTTGTGTCATACTAGTGCTTGTACGTTTTATTATTTGGGATTTTTTTTTACCGCCTTTAGGATAGCCAAATGGGTTGCAAATGTATGTATATATATTTTTTTTGTTTTGTATGAAAAAAAGAGTAGAATCATTACTATAGGCTATTATTGGATTATGGGTCATTACAAGAATGCCTGAAGATCTTACATCGGCTGGGGCCTTGGGTATCAAATTACCTCTGGACAACCAGGCCCTCGAGAGATAGGTTTTACTGCGGGATTCTTGCCGAGTGCCCGAGCTTGCTGGGAGACTTAGACACCGGATTAGCTAAGGAGTTGGGTCTAGCTCATAACACTGGACTCAATTAAGGGATCCCAGTGAGTCTACGGGCATAGGTTTTGGTGCATCCGGTAATCCCAGGATAGATCATAGTGCACTGGCTATTGTGTCCTCCACGTCCGTCTCTCTGGGTTAGTCTACTTCAGGGAATCTAGCTTTGGCCAATGGTTCGGCGCGGGATTTCTACCAGACATCCAAGTTTGTCGAGAGACGTAGGCACCAGATCAACCAAGGAGTTGGGTTTAGCCAAGAAGGCATGACACCTAACTCAAATGAGGGATTCGGGTGAAGCTGCGGGCATAGGCATCGGATGTTCTAGTGATCCCGAGCCAACTCATGGTCATCGACACCAGATTGCAACTGGGTGACTCAACTTCGATAAGTGGGATCATGGCAGAACTGTCATAGGGTTGTTCTCTCTTCATGCCTTCCTTGGGCTAGTCTATCTCAGGGGATCTGGGTTTGGCCAGTGGTCAGGTGTGGGATTCCTACCAGACATCCGAGTTTGCTGGGACACTTAAGCGCCAGATCATCCAAGGAGTTGGGTCTAGTCAAAAAGGCATAGCACCGAACTCAAGCTACCGATCTAGGTGAGTCTGCAGGTATAAGCATCAGATGGTCAGGTGATCCGTGGTCATCGGCGCCAAATTGCTACTAGGCGACTTGACCTTTGGGAGCGAGCTCATGGTAGAGCTGTCATGTGATAGCTTCACCTCTTTTCCGCCTTCCTAGAGCTAGTCTAGCTCAGGGAATCTGGGTTTGGCTAGGATTCCTACCAGTTATCCTAGTTTTCTGGGAGACCTAGGTGCCAGATCAACCAAGGAGCTAGGTCTAGCCAAAAGGGCATAGTACCAAATTGAAACGAGGGATCTGGGTGAGTCTGCGGTATAGGCATAAGATGTTCTGGTAATCCTGGGCCAGCTCATGGTCATCGGCGCCAGATTGCCACTAGGTGACTTGACCTTCAGGAGCGGGTTGTGCTTGAGCCGCCATACTTGCATCACATTCTATGATGCATACAAATAATCTGGGCCCATGGAGATCTTACGTGGTTCAGCTTATAGTTTTGCCTACTCCACGGGAATACGGGGATATATTCTTTTATTTATTGGGGGATTTTATTACAATGGAAAATTAAAGACAATGCCAGTCCCCAGTTGAATCAAGTAATGCTTCTGGTGACATGCTCGGCTCTGCATCTTGTGCTTCATCCCCTTTCCTGGGGTTAATGATTGGTGAAGCTGGGAAGTACCTCTTGAGGTGCACGGTGTTCCAAGCTTTTCCTATCGTCTCGCCTTGTAGCGTCTGTAGTATGCACATGTTGGAGCCTAACATCTTCTGAATTTTGTAGGGTCCTTCGCAACTTGGGCTGGGTTTCCCTTCCTTCTCTATTACCTTTCCCTATGTCCAAAATTTCTATTTGGACGATAAACTGTTCTACTCAATCGAATAATTAAGTCACAAAATTTAGCTCGGAGAAGGCTAAGGATCTTCTAAGCGAGGCATATGTAGTTCAATTTAGCAGGGCTGACGCCGCCAATCTGACTGGGAGATCCCTTACTTCTTGTGTCGCGCCTCTAAATCTCTCGATATATTTCTTTAAGGATTCATTCGGCTTTTGTTGCAAGCTCATTAGATATATAGCACTTTTCTTCTTCGAGAGATAGACGAAGAATGCATTTAGGAATTCTTTCTTCAACTGTTCGAACGATCGTATATGACCTGTTGATAATTCAGTGAACCACTGCTGAGCTTGTCCTGCCAAGGAGAGCGGGAAAACCCTACACCTAGTGACCTCATTCCATCCATGTAACATGGCCACTGCGATAAAGTGTTGTAAGTGCTTCTCGGGGTCCTCCCTTCTTGAGTATACCGAAAGTTGTGGCAGTTCGAACCCTGGTTGTACTGGTTGCCTTTGAAGTTCCTCAGATAGAGGAAACCCCTTTGGAGGAGTTACCTTTGGCACCATCATTACCCGCTTTTGCTCTAGCACCTCTTCTATGAGGCGTTTGATGCCAGATGTGCTGAGTGTTTCCTGTTCTACTTCATTTTGGCAAAGAGATGGGTCATAAGGAACTCTTAAGTACGTGTTTTCTGTTGTCTCTTTATACGTGGGAGCTTTCTTTACCCTTATGTCATGTTTCCTTCTCGAATTTGGTATTTTTGGGACTTGACTATTCAGCCTAGAGTTCTGATTCTTATCCCCTGTTAAGTGGTTCTTGGAGGGTTGTCTTGGGATCTCCAGTGTTCTCCCCTAATATCGGTTTGTCCAATGTGGGGAATATGAATGTACGACATCAGTTCACATAACAAAGCAGAGACTCCCTGTAGTCTTCTCATATTCTCCTCACTGTTCATCATTTTTTTGTTTTAGCTCCTTAAAATTCTTCTGCAGTAGTTCATAATCTGAGAGTAAGATTGTGGGTGGAGCTATCCCTGAAGTCACCCCGAGGTTTCCATTTGAAATTGAACACTGCCCAAATGAGTGTTGTTCTTGACTAGCGGGCACTGATGTGGGACTTGTTTCCCTTACCTTATCGCATTTCTCATCAATCCAACTACGTGTACTTCTCCTTGTTCTGAATGCTCCATGCCCCCCAGTTTGGCGGTTTGGTCGCCTTCGAGAATAGGAAAGTTCCCTGAACGTACTTCATTGTCAGGGTGATCTTCTAAAAATTCTAGTACTGTAGGGTGTACTTAACTGGGGCTTCTTGTGGCTCCCGTCCTGGTACGAACGCTCTTTTGGGTGTGGTTCGGCAGGTTCGCCAAACCGGCTGATCGTGTCCCTCTCGGCATCTTGTGTTAAGATTCGCTTTTTGTTACGTTTCCCACAGACGACACCAAATTGTTGTTGCCAAAAATATAACAATTAAAATTTATGAAGTAGGGTCTACTCGGGCTCGATGTCGAGTGAAGTTAGGTTGCCGTAAGAGAAGTTGTCTCAAGGGAGTTCGCCTCTAGGGTGCTCGCCGCAAGGATTTTGCCACAAGGTCTTTGCCTCAAGCTCTTTTTCCACAAGGCTTCGCCACTAGCTTTTTTGCCACAAGCCTTCGCTACTAGTTCTTTCGCCACAAGGCTTCGCCACTAGCTCTTTCGCCACAAAGCTTCGCCACTTGCTATTTTACCACAAGGCTTCGCCAGTAGCTTTTCACCACAAGTCTTCGCCACTAGCTCTTTTACCATAAGGTTTCACCACTAGCTCTTTTTCCACAAGCTTTCGCCACTAGCTCTTTTGCCATATGGTTTTTGCCATAAGGATTTACCTCCATCACTAGGTCTCACCGCAAGGATTTGGTCTTGCTGCAAGGAGTTGGTTTCGCCGCAAGATCTCACTGCAAGGATTTGGCCCTGTTGAAGCTCAAAAAATGGGTGAGAAAGCTCACAAGAATCTTCCCCTACGATGACCCTCCAATGCCAAAGTCAGTATCGGATCCCAGTGACTATTCACGACCTCGCGGTTAGCCCCTGCCTCTCAACCAATCTAGATGCTGCCGCGAGGTATCTCACAGCAAGGTTACCATAAGCTGGGCCTCGCGGCCAGCCCCTGCCTCGCATCCAATCCAGATGCTGCCACGAGCTGGGCCTCATAGCTAATCCAAATGCTGCCACGAGCTGGGCCTCGTGGCCAGTCCTTGCCTTGCCGTAGGCTGTCGCGAGGCAGGCCCTTGCAGCCAACTTGTGGCAGGCTGCCGCGTGCTAGGCCTCATGGCTAGCACTTTGCCGCGGGGCTGGTTCTCGCAGCTATCTTCCAGTCGTGTCTTCATTTTTTATTTTTGAGAAAATTCCTTATTTTTCTTCATACCAATTTTTCCTGGCATAATAGTGTGTGTGTGAATCTTAGAAAAGCCTAGAGTTCTATGAGTTTTTCATTTTGTATTCAATTAAACCCAAAATGAAGAATCTAGTTTAATCAAACCTAGAACCTAGATTCTTCTTTGTTTTGTTTGGGGTTCTAGGTTTGATGAACACATAATGTGTTCTTCCTTCTATAATCTTTGAATTTGACTAGCAATGGCTATGATTTTTGTTTAGTTTTAATTCTCTAAAATAGTAATGTGGGAAGTGTATTTTGAGAATTTAAGAATATTAAAAGAGGTTTCTTAATGGCCGTTGAGAGATATAAGAGTGTGTATCCAAAGGGGGAGGGTTAATTGGGTATTTGAAAACTTTTTTGGTGTGACAGAATTTGTATACAAAAACTATTTTAAGCTTTTTTATATCTTCGAAATCAATGATGCAAATATGAACTAAAAGTGCTCAAAATATGAAAATAAAAAATAGGAGAAATAATAGTTCAGCTCAACTTGATTTTTTCCACTACCTTGACTCCTTACCAAGGGACTTTTGGGAACCCACTACTTAGTGCCTATTTAGAGAGACAATCACTATCCTCTTATAGTAGTTTTTTCAAGGCTCAGTTATAACCTTTCCAAGCCTTTTACAAGGATGAGACGCTAATTCTTACAGTAGTTTGTGTTGAAGGAAAAAAAATAAGATGAGAAAAAACACATGAAGATCCAATCATAATCAAACACAAGAGATTTTATGTGAAAAACCCTCACAAGGAAAAACTACGGTTATCAGGACGACAGAGAAAAAATATCACTATATAGTAAAGTTTACAACTATAAAGCCTAGTATTCTCTCTCTAAACCCAAGTTCCAATTACACCAAATTCTTAGCTCTTACTAGTCTCTCACAAGTGATTTGCTCTCCTTGGTTAACAACTCAACCATCCTATTTATAGACTAGTTTCCTTGTTCAACAAGGTTAAGGTTTCCTTGTCTACCAAGACTAAGGTTTCCTTACCTAACAACAATTTCCAACTGACTATAAATTAGGATTAAAAACTAAACAAAAAACCAATTAGGAATAGGAAATAATCTTTAAGACTAATTAGGATTTCTCACTAAAAATCCTAACAAACCATTACTTCAGCGAGAATTCCTAAAAACATGAGTCCATTCTCTGACAAGAACCATGACTATTTGTTACCTATAATGACCATGATCTCTATCACCAAGATCACTGTACCCAACCATAAAAGGTACAACCACTTAGACACATACGGTCCTAAGATTTTTACAGCACAATGTCAAAAAATACCTTGTTGAAAAACTATGGTGCAACCCCCATACTTGACTTCATTGTGAGCTTTTCAACCATCGACATCCTTTCCACCACACACCTTGCATCACCGCCAAGCCAATGCTTGTGTGCAAACTTTGTGGACTCGTTAGAAGTATCATATCCTATTTCATGGCAACTTTGGTGGTCTAGCGACATGCCATGAGGATGTATCCATCTCTTTAGAGAACATCTTCATCTCCCACAAAATTGAGAAACGAACTTCCAACGTCACAATCTTTGGAGTCATTTTCCAGACTTGCTCTACCAGATTTTCCAGAGTCTTCAGGAGTTGGTTAGCCTTTCAACACCTTGTGTAACCCGCATTGGATCAAGATATCCTTGACTTGTATTTACCACAAGCCAAAATTGATCTTCCCATCAAACTTTTCAAAATCAAACTTCATCATGCTTAGCATATCCTTTGCGTACTATGCAACCAATAACTAAAGATCTAATACCACTTGTTGAAGGAAAAAACATAAGATGAGAAAAAACATAAGATGATCCAATCATAATCAAACACAAGAGATTTTACGTGAAAAACCCTAACAGGGAAAAACCATGGCTGTCAGGATGACAGAGAAAAAATATCACTATGTAGTAAAGTTTACAACTACAAAGCCCAATATTCTCTCTCTGAACCCAAGTCCCAATTACACCAAATTCCTAGCTCTCACTGGTCTCTCACAAGTGATTTGATCTCCTTGACTAACAAGCTAACCATCTTATTTATAGACTAGTTTGCTTGTTCAACAAGGTTAAGGTTTCCTTGTCCACCAAGACTAAGGTTTCCTTACCTAACAACAATTTTCAACTGACTATAAATTAGGATTACAAACTAAACAAAAAATCAATTAGGAATAAGAAATAATCTTCAAGACTAATTAGGATTTCTCGTTGAAAATCCTAATAGTTTGAGATAAAAAGTTATGGAGCAAAAACTCACAAAACAAAACAACCCTCAAAAGATTATGAAACAGAGATTAAAAAAGATTTCAAGAATACAAAGAGTGCATGAGTGATAAAATCGATAAAGGCTCTCTATTTTTTCTAGGTATGAAACACTTAAAGACAAAAGAAACTAGAGATTTTCTATCAACTTAACTTTTCTTTTCTTTTCTTTTTCATTCTCCTCAAGAAATTTTTTCTACCAAATCACCTCTATTCTATTTTTTTGTCTTGATACCCTTGTTATTTATAGCTTTTCATTCTTCAATGCGTTTGACAATTTTTCCAAAGGATAAAAGCATTAAACTTGTAACCTACAAGAACATTCTTTTTCTTTCCCATTTCAATGGTTAGAATGTGTCTTGAAGTTCAAACATAGTTGATATTGATGAAAGACTGTCCAAACAGCTTTTAATGAAGATTTGATTGAAGAACAGTTCATGTAGAGTTTGTAAGGTTAAGAGTAGGGGTGAATTAAACCTTTTTCACCCTTTAAAAAATAATAACTTAAATCAAATAAGAATTAAAAATTACAACACATAAAGATATATAGTGGGTCAGCTTATGCCTAGTCTACTACCTTGGTTTCTTACCAAGGATTTAGTTAAATCAATCTTACTTGGGTAGCTTTTGAAGCATAATCAATTATAAACCTTTATAACTATGGCTTTTCAAATGGTTCAGCCACAACCAATGCCTTATAGATTTGCAAAGAAATGTGAAGACAATAATTTAAGAGAAGAATATGATATTATAGTTTACAAAAACTTCTCTTGATGATTCAAACAGATAAAGCAATGATGATCTTTGAAAGCTCTTTGAGATCTCAAGAGTTCATTGTTTTTGGAGTTCAAAGTCTTGTTCTTCATATCAGGCTTCAACCCATTCTATAGTCTTTTGGTATTAAATGCTCTAGCTGACCTGACCTTAAACAAATAGAATGTTCTTTTTATTTTTGAGTCACAATTGCTAATTTTTGTCTCTACAAACCTCAAACAATCAATTAGAAATTCATACTTAATACACACGTTGTCTGAAGATCATTGAATGCACTGAACAGTAAAGATATATTGCATCTATGAGTTGTAACAACTATATTTTTCAAATTCAGACAAGTGTTACTTCAGTACAAACTTGTGTTTACTCGACTAAATTTGATGTTTATTTGGCTATATAAATTTTGTAAACGATTCCTTTTGCTACTTACTCAGTACAAATTTCCTTTCACTTGATTAAATATTTGTCACAGAAAAATTCAACATGTAACACCCCAAATTTCTTGAGCGTGTTATGACTTAGGATTTCGAGAATATAAAATTTTTCATATCTCAATAACTGTCATATACCACACAATATCCCAAAAACCCTAATTTACACCTCCTCAGCTTAACAAACCCAAAAATCGAATAGCTAAGACAGGCGTTAAGATCTCGAATGCGGAAGCTAGATCGAACCTGATATGGTTCACAACCATAAAACTTTATTTATCATAAAATTGTTCAAGACATCTACAAAATATATTACATGAACATCATCAAGTGATAACTAAACATCTTAACATATCCAAAATTACATAGGTTCACACATAAACAAAATATGCTAATCATGCTACAGATAGCAAATTATATTTATTCTTCAGTTACTTCCTTTCCCTTAGAGCCGCTCGATGAACTTGGAATGTTTGAATATTCTAGGGACATAGTCCAATTTGAAGATGAATCTTCTAGTGAGAAACTCAAAAAAAAAAAAACAGTTTATATCGATGCATGATCAGGTATAAAATGTATGAGAAGACAAGGAGAACTACTCCGAAGTGCCTCGTGAGCACATTAGCCTTCTCTAACGAGAGCTTTCTCAATGGCGCATGCATAGCACCTCTCGGGAGGTCTCTTTGGCCCGACTTCATAGCACTCATGCAAGCACCACATTCGTTGTTCCTTAAACTCACGATCTTCCCCACGAGAGCTTTCTCGATGGTGCACACACAGCGCCTCTCGGGGAATATCTAACTTTTGCCCTCGGCCAACAACAAATAGGTACAACAGTATGGCCACACGAATTTTATAAATGCAACAGTTAAAAAGCCAATAGCATATATTTTCAGGAAAATTTAGTTCATAGATGCAACATAATTTCACGTAAGCGAATAATAAGAGTTTACGTATAAGAACTTCATGAAACACGTGTCATGCAATAGAAGTCTCTCATAAGAGAAATAAAAATAGGATTTGGAGTATAGGAGTCTCACGGAGTCTCACCTTGTTGGGTTATCTCTTCGACGGTATAATTTTACAGCAAACGGCGTAGGTTTCTACAGAAAATATACGTTTTGGTAAACCTAACCTCAAATCTTTTTACATAGAGTTGAAGGGTATTAAAGTAGGGGCATAACTGGAAAATTGCATGTAAAAAGGACCCCTCACGCGCCACAAGAAGGCTGGACACGCGCCCCCACGCGCAGCCATTTTTTGGCGCGTGTAACTCACGTGCAGGCACTAGAATCCGAATAGCAACGCCTCGTTTTCGTATTTCGGCCATATCTCTCTCGTTTTAACTCTGATTTCACCCCCGTTCAAACCTACGCGACCCTCTCTTCCCCCTCTACAGGATTATCAAGAAAAATCGGACTTACCTTACTTTTTTACTGACTGATTTTGGTGAACTCCGGCAAAGACCCGCAACCCTGATGAGGCTTGTTCTCTGCCGCTTCTTCGCCGCTTTCTTCCCGCCTTCTTGCCGAACTCCCTTCTCTCTCTCTAAAGCAGGCTCCTTCTCTTAGAGTGCTTCAACTCTCAAGTTTGCTTGGAATGATTTGAGAACAATCCATGGTGCCTTTTTATAGATTTCTCCAACCAATCATATTATGCCACTTGTCACAATATGAAATCCAAAGACTCCACTTTGAGTCTTTAGCCATGGACTCCAAAGACTCAAAGATATATTTGAATGACTTTTGAAATCCAAAACTAGAATTAATCCAACTTTTGAAATCCAAGCTAAAATCCCAAACTTCTTTCAAATAACACTTTAACCCTTATTTCAAGTTCTCAACTTCAATATTTACCACATAAGCTCTTAATTTTATCCTTATTTCATTTGGATAATTCTCTAATTACAATTACACCCTCAAACATCAAATTTATTGAGATACTTAAAATTCCAAAATTATTAACTCAAAATTACTTAATATATACGATTTTTTGGAAGCCCCTTACCATCATTCGGTATTTTTAGGCTATAACTTAGCTTAACCGAAAACCATTTTTGATTTGATTTCTTTCAGTGCAATAAGTCTCACCCCGAGACGCTCGTTAAAATTATACCTTTGTCCTTAGGTACCTAAGCTCTAGGGTACTCCCTGCGACTGATTCGGTCACTTGTTGCCATTTCAAACATATTTTTTGATATTTTAAATTCACTTAAAATACGTGGCAATTTCACGAAAATATAGGGTGTTATACAACACATCCTCGATTACAAAAAACCTATCTACTTGAATATAAAAGGATCTTTACTCAAATACTAATTTTCATCCTGGATTAAATGTAAAATTCAAATATTTGGCTTACTTTTTACAAATATTTACTCGATTACAAAAATAATTTACTCAAGTACATATTATATATTTCGGGATTACAATTTTAAACACTCAAATACAAAAACCATCTAGAGACTAGTAGAAATTCCTAAGGATATATTCTCGATTACAAAAAGTATTCACTTGAGTATAGGTGGATTATTATTCGATTACAAACATTAGTTCAATTAATTTTGACTTAATAGAAATTTGTTTTATATATTCGAATACAACTTCTTAATCAATCGAGCACACTACATCTTTACTTAATTAGGCCTATATTTGAAATCGATTACTTTTAGGTCTAGCTGATGCTTACTTGATTACAAAAATCTTACAATTGATTAAACGAACGACTTGAAAATTTTACTTAAGCTATTCTAATCATTGAAATACTCGATTAATATGAACTCATTACTCAATTAACAAGAGTTATATCTTGACTTGATTTAAATGATTTACTCGATTAAAAACTTAACTAACTCGATTACTTTACACATCATTCTTAATTGTTTTGGTCATCATTTTTTAACCAATTTTACTAATTTTCTCATTAAATTTAAAAAATAAATTTCTCAACAGTTCGTATTTGATGCAATCTCAATGGCCATATTTTTGAATTTCAAAAACTATTAGTTGAGTAAGACAAATTGTTACTTGAGTGAGATACAAGATTACTCAAGTAGTTCTAACATTTAGTCAATTAAGATAAATATTACTCGACCACCGAATAATCTTACTCGATTAAGATTATTAGTTACATGAATTATTACTCGACTACTCAAATTTGTTACTTGAGTAAAATTGATAATACTCGATTATGAACATTTCTTAGTCGATTAATTTTCTAACCACTTTGTTGTTTCAATATGATACTCAATTAAAGAATAAAATTAGTTGATTAAAGATTTCTCTTAGTCAATTAAATATTTGAGTACCATTATGTCCAAGAATTGTTACTCGATTAAGAAATTATGTTACTCAACTAAGTAGAGTGTTACTCAATTAAAGAATAACTCTTAGTAAATTAATCCTTTGATTCCCTTTCTATTAAGAATTGTTACTCAATTAAAAACATCATGTTACTCAACTAACTAAGATGTTACTCGAAAGACTAACATTTAGTAGATTAAAGTCTTAAGTACATCTTTGTCAAAATATTATTAATCGATTAAAAGATTATGTTACTTTACTAAATATCTCTTAGTCAATTAACTTTTCTATTCACTTGTTGAACATTACTTACATCCCTTAATCAAGTTATGTAAATAAGTAATCAATTAATCTCTTTTAAGTGTCTTGGCTTTACTCAATTACAAAAGGAAACTTGGTTGAATAAGATATTTGTTACTAGACTAAAATATCTCCTTACTAGATTAATGTTTACTTGATTAACTCCAATTTGTTAGTTGATTAATTAACTATTCTGGATCTTGAAACCCTAACAAATCTTAATCGATTAATAATATACTTTACTCGAGTAATGTTTGAAAGTTAGTTAAAATTGACATTTCCTAACATAATTACTTGATTAAGATGGAATTTTACTCAAGTAAAGGGTATGTTAATCGATTAACATGGACATATTACTCGATTAACATCTTGTTTTCAATTTTATTTCAACAAATTATGTTTGAAACATATATTTTGTAGAAAGCATCAAAATCAAGAATTTGACAATGACCAAGTGATCCATGTTTATAAAAGTCCAAGGGACATGTGTTATTTTATAAAACATAGGAGTAATTGGTCTAATTAAGGCAAGGGAAATTCTATTTGCAGCCATTTCTTTTGCTTTCCACCACCACTTTTTAGAAAAATTTAGTATGACTAGAATAACCTCAAATGAAAACCCATTTTTACCCTTCATTCTTCTAAATATGCAACCACAACTCACCCACCATCATAACCACTTTATTCGTTACTTTCCCTTTATTCATTTTTTCTCACATCGAAGTGAGTTGTGGCATGGATGATTACACTCAAATGGTGATGACATGGGAGGAGTCAGACGAGGAAGAGAACAATTCAAAAAAACGTAGTAGAAAATCGGTCGAAAATGGACTCTTGTCGTTGGTTGAGGTATGGCTGCGAGCTTTTTTTTATTATCTTATCAAGCTAGAGAGTTCAGGAGAAATCAATTCTCTCAAACCCTAGGGTTCGGGAGATATTTCTCCCGAACCCCAGCGTTCAGGAGAAATCAATTCTCCCACACTCTAGAGTTCGGGAGTTTTGATTTTTCCCGAACTCTAGTTCTTTCTATTTTATGTTTTCCTCGCTTGTTTCTTTTTTATAATATGGAATGATTTGGAAAATTTAGAGAATAAAATCGCTTTGGCAACTGAGAAGTCATTTTATGCTATTCAACCTTTTACTACTATTGAGGTATGAACCATCCGCTTTGTCCTGAGTATACACAATTATATGGATCTGATATGCTTATGAATGAGTTAATACACACACTGTCTTGCTTTGATTACATTGCACCTCACGAGCACTTGATGACTTTACCAGTCTCATTGACTACATTTTGTTTTATCATTGTGTCAGGTGTTCCTTAAACCAATGTCACCAATTCCTTTCGTTGCACGCAACTGGTATAGATATCGAACTAATACTGTATGTGAATGGGAAACATCATACATACCCCAAATGAAGACTTTTTTTGTCTATTATTGACAAAGACATGGTAACACAGGATGTTGTGGACTTAGCTAACCCATGATCCAAGTTTGAGTTTATGTTTTTTTTTTTTTTTTTTTTCTTGTTATTGAATTCTTGAGTAATGTTATAAATTCATGATTTGTCCAAAAGTGAAATAAAATTGCATTTCCTTAGTTTATCTTCCTTGTCATTATATACATTTATATATATATATATATATTTGTCCAAAGGTATCACATAAATATATTTAAGAAAAAAATCCTAAAATAAAAATTATAAATCTAAAATTATATTTAAACAAAACAAAAATTCAAAGCATCCAAACCCTGGGGTTCGGGTGCGTTTGAACTTTTTTAGAGTTCGAGAGAAATCAAAACTCCCGATCCCTAGAGTTCGGGAAGATTAGTTGTTCCTGATACCGATTATTTGGAAAAGATAAAAGCAAGGTACCAAAAATGACGTACCTCAACTAACCTTTCACTCATTGTTGCCTTCTTCTCCAAAGCACTGGCGAGCAATTCGATTGGGTTGTTAGGGTTTGTGAAAAAAATGGTTGTGAGATGGTTGTGTGTGGGATGGCTGTGTGTGATAGTAAGATGCAAGGTATTTTGAGAAAATAATAGGTATGATGAGTAATTGAGAGTTGCTGTCAAAAATAATTCTAAAAAGTAACTATAGAGAACAAAAAACATGACTGCACATAAAATTTCCCTTAAGGCGAACCTCAAATCACGTTATCTAAAATTTACCCTTATAATTAAATTTCATTTTCTTAATTATCATTTTATGTATATTTCTAGAGTCTCTTTGGTGCTCACAAGCGACTAATTCGATTGAGTTTCTAATTTTTTGAATATATTTGCAAAAATAATTTCATTTAATAAATGATCATCAAATAACAATAAAGCAAAAACATTTCTCAATCTAAGATACATTCTGTCACATCAATGGCGACGCTAGGAGAAGCCCTAGCTAAGCAAAGGCACACAAATAAAATAATAATAATAATAATAATAATAATAATAATAATAATAATAAAACAAATAACGAGCATATATATATGCCATCAACCCACAAAGACACAATAAAATAACAATAAAAAAGGACCAAAATATGATTCCAATACAAAATAGAAAAACATGACAGAATATCTACAGGGATCGATGATGTCGGCATGTCTCTGTAAAGTAAAAGGTGTAAACATATATGTAAGTCTAGACCTTTTACTTGCATATTCTGTCATGTTTTATATGTAAGTAAAACATCACAGAATAGGGTCGACTCGCCCCTCTGGCCCTCCGTCCCTCAATAGTCGATTGTTGCCTCTTTAAATCTCTCTCCCTCCATCGCTCACCTCGCCTAAACCTTTGCTTCACATAATTAGTGAGACGTCCTCACTGAAAAATTTTTCTGGCTCCTTCCTAATTGTCTATAAGCTAGGTGTGTGGAGTACATTGTAATTAAAAAGGGGATGTATAATCCTTCTCGCCACGTGCACGTCGACCCACCCCATCTTATGAATTCACCTGACACCCTCCTCCTGTGAAGAAAAGAAGAAAACACGTTGCTTCTTGACAGTTGAAATGCCCTTTGCGGCAATTAATTGGTGAGGAGATAATCTGTTCAGTGATGTGAAAGCTGCAGGACCCCTTTGACTTAACTGTCCATATATAGCTCGTTAGATGTGGTGCTGGTGGTGCGCTTCCCCCCCACCTGTCTTCTTGATGCAATGCTGTATTCATATTGACATCAACAAGAACACATCGCACTAATTACACTTAACCGAAAGTTCGACTTAATAATTTCGTAGAAAATTAGTGGCACTTCCTTGCGCCACATGCCTTATCCTTTGGCATATATATAAATATATTAGTGTATACTCATGTCTAAAGACATGAAATAAATAACATTACAATTAAAATATAATAATATTCACTAATATTGTAAAAAAAAATATAAACACCGAACAAAAAATAAAAATTAACGTTATTGTATACTTGTTAACGTTTTATAATAAAAAGAAAAAAAATACTAAATCTATATAATAAAACACATCAATAAGTGCTCTACAATTTAAACAATTAAATTAAAAATTAAATATATCAAACAATACATACCAGTTGTCACTAGCCGCCATGGCTATGGCCATCAATGGGGATGGGGGGAGGGGAACCCCGGTTCGAGGTCGGAGAACTTTGGATTCCTGACCGTGAGTGGTCTGGAACTCTTTGATTTTTATAATATTTTAATTTAAAAAAAAATTTATTGTACCTAAAATAAAAAATAGAATTACAAAAAAAAAGATTTATTTTTGAATATTTACATCTTTAAGTAACTCAATAGAATAAATTAACCAATTTCATATTTCTTTAAGTATAAAAAATTCAATTCTTAAAGATAAAAATATTAAATTTTGAATTAAGTTTCCTACTTTGATATCATTATTTGAATAAATCTTTACACTAAAAACACCATTTGAACATCAATGATCTTAAAAAGAGATTTTTATTTTTATTTCTTTTGGAATTGAATCATTCATGTCAAGTTATAAATGTCAAATTGTTATAAATTAAAACTTACATTGTTGGTGTTTTTTTTATTTAAAACTTACATGATATTTCAAAAAAATTCAAAAGCTTACACTGTTGATATTTAAATACTTTAAAAATTAAATTTTAAAAAAAATTAAAAAAGAGTCTTCAACCTTGGTATAAAAAAATTACACCTTGGTCTTTTTTTATTTAAAAAGTTTCAAATAAAATTAAGTACTGATATATAGAAATTAAAAAAATGAATATTAATTTTTTAAAAATTAAAAATTTTAAAAAATTTTGGAATCCAAGACAGCGGCCGGTTAGGGGCTGCGGGTTATCTCTGATCGCCATCACCCCCTTTGCTAGTTGCTCACAACGCTTCGCCCCCACCCGTCGTAGGTCTTCCTTCCCTTCACTGTCGTTGCACCTGCCGGCCCCTCACCGGTTGTTGTCCCTCCCGCCGCCACACACACTAGCCCCCCATCGCCGTTGCACCCACCGATGGTGTGGGTGGGTCGGTCTGTGAGAGAGAGAAAGAAAGAGGGAGAGAGAAGCAGTGAGTGAGAGAGTGGGAGAGACAGTAAAACATAGGGGGAGAGAGAGGCAGTGAGTGGCAGTTATACCCATCGCCCCCCCACTCGCCATCGACCCTCCCTTCCCTCTTATCGCCATCGCACTCGCCAATGGCGTGGGTGGCTAGGTTTGTGAGAGAGAGAAAGAAAGAGGGAGAGAGAGAGAGAGAGAGAGAGAGGGAATGAGTGAGGGAGTGGGAAAGAGAGTGCAACAGAGGGAGACAGAGAGGTAGTGAGTAAGGGAGTCAGTGGTCGTCGCACTCGTCAGCCCCCTCACCCACCGTCAACTTTCACTTCCCTTCCACTACCGTCGCACCCGCCAATGGCATGAGTGGGTGGGTCTGTGAGAGAGAGAAAGAGAGAGGGAGAGAGAGAGAATGTGGAAGAGAATGTGCAATAGAGGGAGAGAGAGAGAAGGAGTGGCTGAGGGAATGAGTGGCCACTGCACCCGCTGACCCCCACACCCATCGTCTTCCCGCTAGCCCCCTCACCGTAGTTGACCCTCCCTTCCCCCCCTCCCCACTGCCGTCGCACCTACCGATGGCGTGGGTGGGTGGGTCTGTGAGAGAGAGAAAAATAGAGGGAGAGAGAGAGTTAGTGAGTGAGGGAGTGAGTAACATCATTCATCTCAGTCAATCTCAACCATTAATATATATTTAAAATCCATCTTAACAATTGAAATGTCTCTCTCATACATTTGAGACATTTGTAAAAACCTTATTGCCTTCTAATATAGATATTTTTTTTTACCACACAAAAAATTAATGAACGGAGAAGAAAACGGAACCTGGCCCGCCCACGCATGCACTGCCTCTCCCTACAAATATATATAATAAATCGAGAGAGAGGAGAAGCCTGATGCGTTAGCTTGCTACAAAATATATATCACATATATATGTATTCTCAGTGGATTAATCAGACAGAAATAACAAATGAAGGAAGGAGACGGAACAGTGAGGCGCTGGAAAATCAGGAACACGCAGAGGCAGCAATGACTTTCTGAATAATCCCATGCGCCCAACGCACTTCATCGAAAAATTTGGATCTTCCTTACACACGCACAACATACTGGAATTAAAGGGGGAGAGAAAACGCATGCAACACTGGAAAATAAAGCAGAGGAGAGTGTGAAATGGGAAACATGTGCATCCCACGCACTAAAGGAAATTGGCCTGCCAAAGAGAGTGGTAGTGAGTGTTGGGCGAGAAGAAGAACAAAGAAGAGGTGAGTGGGTTTATGAGAGAGAGAGGGAGAGAGAGAGGCGGTGAGTGTTGGGTAGTGAGAGAGAGGGATGGTTTGGGGGGAAAAATATGTTGGGGTATTTGATCTCAACCATTGAGCAACATTCAAAACTCATCTCAGTCATAGGATCAAAATGTATCTCTAATACATTTTAGATGTTTTCAAAAACCATTCTATTTTATTATATAAATATTTAATAAGATATACCCCTATATGTAGGGGCAAAAGTACAAATGAAAGAGACTGATTATGTGGTTTCATTTATCCTTTTGGGTTTGAATGAAGCAACTGAACCAATTGTATTGACTAGATCACCATCGCCCTCAACCCAAACGGCCCAACATCCATAAAGCCTTCTGCGACCCACCTTGCATTAATCTTTTACTTTGCATATGTCATCAGATCAGCCTAAAGACTATTTTACCCTTAAATAAATTAAAGATTTTCAAGCCACGTCCCAAATCCCTAACTTGAAATGCCATGTGTGCATGGGTCTCGTCAGATCTACTTTTTCTCATCTCCCTTGTCTCCTCTCTCGCGCTGTTCCTTCAGCATGTCTGGCCCCATATCTCCTGTTCCTCAATCATCTCTAGCATCATTCCTGTCGTCATCACTGATCCGATTGATACATGACCGAGAAGCTGCTCAAGCCTTGCCCTATCATCTCCGGTATCACTGTTGCTTCACTGTATGGCTATGAGCTTCCATCAAGGTACAAACTTGGGTTTCTAAATATGGAATTTATTCTTCAAATATAAAGTTGAAATTCTCAGTTAATAATCAAATTTATTTGTCAAATATAAAGTTGAGGAATTTATTATTAAGTACATATCAAAATTATCATTTAATATAAATCCCCCAAATTTGTTAATTAAATATCTAATTTGTCATTTTAATTAAATTTCTAAAATTGATTCATGAAGTTCTTTAGCCAAAATAATTTTTTTTCTAGATTTATTATTTGTAAAAGGTTTAGACTCGAGTGTTCGTTATTACATAGAACAGATAGCTAACATATATAACTAACTATAATACTTTTGTTTTTAATGTTGTTGTAATACCCCAAGAGTTCAGAGAAGAGTAGTATATATCAAGGATAAGTAAAGAAGGAAACAACACTAGCTAGATACCTTTTGGGCTGAATGTAGGCTAGGAACTCCGGGGTTAAGCGTGCTTGACCTGGGGTAATCTAGGGATGAGTGACCCCTTGGGAAGTTCGTGTAGGCCCATCAGAGTAAGTTGTTCCGGTCCTTCCTATCGCTCGATGCGGGTGATGGCGCGTATATTTTATATTATTTATCCCTCTTATTCCATCTTCATTGCACTCTATTTAGGTTATTTCATTTGTCTTGTGTTTATTTTATTTTATTGGGCTTCACACTATTTTTATTCTTTTTGGGTAGATTTGGGCCACAGATTTGAGCTATTTCGATAGAGGCGCAAGTGGGCTTTGCAAGGTGGACGGACATTGAGTTTTAAAGAGGCAACCATATTTCATTATGGGTTATGAGCAAATTTAGAATCAATTGGGCCCTTTTAATTAATTAAATTATGGGCCATTTGTAATAAAAAAAAACCATAAGCCCATTTAGCCTAGGTTTTTCTCTTCTAAAACCCTATAAATAAGAGCTAGCTAAGAGGCATTAGGGGGTGGCCGATTTTGGAGGATTCTCACGATTTCAACCTAGAAGCTATGTAAGGCTAATTCGCTTGTAATCTGCTACATTCTCGTACTCCTTGCCCAGTTTGAGTCTCGGTCATATAGTCGAATCCAATTTGGAACTCGATTTTCATGTTTTTATTGATGATTTTGTTTCTTTTCCTTCTCTAAGTTTATGTATGTTTCTTTTATGCGGTTGTGTGAATGCATGCATGATCTTCGGATGGGTTTAATTGACGTAATCGGTTGAGGCTTTGATTAGAAAGAAACGATATATTTGTAAGAGCGATTGCTCATTTCGATTTAATCTTTTATGGTTGTAGAAGAGTTTTTCAAATCAAAAATCAAATCAAACCAAACAGATTATTTTCATAAGTGAGACGAGGATTACCGTGGTAAGGAGGTAGGGTTTGTAGCGGGTTACGTTTTGTTTCATTCTTGAGCGTTTTTAAGTTCGGTTTTCATCACAACCCCCCCTCGTTTAATCTTGTTTTGACAAATCGTTGACAGTTCGTTAGGAGACGACCTGGGGAGCATCCTAGCTGAAAACTAGTCCTAATACATACACTAATTTGGTCGGTTCGACAACCTCGATCAGCGGGATGTTACAAGTGGTATCAGAGCCGACCCTTAGTGAAGGCGGTCCGACGAGGGTGGGGAGTGGCGCCGGGGCTCGAGGGCCTGTACAAGGAGCGGCTTCTGGCAGGGTTCTAGGATGGCAGTCCCCAAGGGAAAAAGGTCTGGGACCAGTTGTAAGGTAGCATGATGAGGATGTCATGTGCTCAAGGGGGGGAGAATGTAATACTCCAGGAGCCCAGAGAAGTTAGTATATATCGAGGATAGTGTAAGAAAGGAAACAACACCAGTTGGATACCTTTTGAGCTGAATGTTGGCAAAGAACTCTGAAGTTAAGCGTGCTTGACCTGGGGTAATCCAGGGATGGGTGACCCCCTGGGAAGTTCGTGTAGGCCCATCAGGGTAAGTTGTTCTGGTCCTTCCTATCGCTCGATGTAGGATGTTACAATTGTTGTGTACGTTTTCTTTTTAGGATCGCCCCCTGCCAGCCTTCCTTTGGGTCATTGCCCCAATTAAATTTTTCAATTAAGTTTTGACAATTAACAAAAATAATATTTTATAATTGATGTATAATTTATAGCCCATATTTTTTTCAAGTAAATTTTTGTATATTTTGTTAATCATAATATTCACTAAAACTATGGTTTTGGTCAAAACCAAGTCTCACGCATTTATTATATGTATAAATCTATTTTCTGTAAATTTTTGGCTTCAAAAGTCAACTCTTGTATATCTAGAGTCGACTCCCCTTAAGATGAAGTTAACTCTTGTATATCTAGAGTCGACTCCTCTTAAGTTGGAGTCGACTCTTGCAAAGCAAGAGGCGACTAAGCCAAAAGTAGGTTTATGCAGAGTCGACCTAGCATCATTGGTATTTTTCAAAGAGTCGACTCTAGCATTAGAGAAGTTGACTCTTGTTCAACTAGAGTTGACTCCCATTTAAAATAAGAGTCGACTTTTGTGAAAGGAAAGTCGACTCCTCAGGGTCCAATGGTCAATTTTTGAACGTTGCACAGGTTCTCCAAGCTTGTCTATAAAAGCTCCAAAATTGTTTTGCTTGAGAAGTTTAGCACTTTTCTGATTTCAAAGAAGCACTACAGGCTCCCAATCTCTCTCATCAAGTTAACCAAGCATCCAAAGGCTCTTAAGCTTCATTAATCAATCACTCAAGAGCCACAAGGAAAGGAAAAAAGAAAGTCTCTTCAAGTTGTATCTAAAATTCTCCATCTTGAGGTTATTGTATCATTTTATTTACTTATTGCCCTGTATAATTTTCTTATTGCGTAAATCTTTTGAGTCCAAGTGTGGGCAAAGTATTGTATTTATTTAAACATTGTTGTGGATTGCTTAGGTCTCCTAGAACCCTTTGTAATCTAGGATTGTATTAGTTTCCAAGGTGATCTAAGGAGAAAACCTTGGTGTTTGATTTTTAGTGGAACCCCAAGGGTGGTAAAACCTTGGGAGAGTGGAGTAGGTGTGTGGAATACATCGAACCACTTAAAAATCTTCTTGTCGCATAATTTGTGTTTCATTGATATATATCTTGTGGCTAGTAATTCAGCTCTACAACCTATCTCATATATATCTATACAAATCTAATTTTGGTAAATTTGCAATAACAAGATCTTTATATAAAAATTGTTAAAATTTTAAATCACTCAATTCACCCCCCCTTGAGTGGCTAAACCCTAAGGGACCAACAACAATGCCCCTCTGGGGATTGGAAATGTTTTGTGACATATGAGGGAGATACTCAAGAAGAAGACACAAATGTAGCATCCCATTTGCTCAAGAATGATGATGCATCCCATGGTGCAATGGTTGCTCCTTATGTAGGGATAGTGTTTAAGAGTGATGAGGATGCATTTGAGTACTACAATAATTTTGCTAGAAAGAATGGATTTTCAATTAGGAAAGAGGGCTCCAGATTAAGCCCACAGATGGGTATTTATAAAAGAGGCCTGTATGTGTGTATATGTATGCCTATATGTGTGTATATAGTATAAAAGAGGCCTATGTGTTGGGAGGGGGGGCGACGATGGTGTGGGTGTGGGTTTGTGAGAAAGAGAAAGAGAGATGGAGGCAGTGAGGGAGGATGGGATGGTTTTTTTTTTTTTGGGGGGGGGGGGAATATGTTGGTATTTGATCTCAACCATTGATTAATATTCAAAATTCATCTCAGCCATAGGATCAAAATGTATCTTAGACATTTTCAAAAACCGTTCTATTTTATTATATTTATATATATTGTAGTCATGAGCTTGTTAAGGATGTTAAAGGTGTGCGACTGCTATATAACCTACAAATACTAAAGCATGAACATATTAGTTATGGGATAATGTAACATATAACAGAAGCCAAACTAGAAGTACAAATGGACATACACATGTAATTGATAATTCATCTGTCAATCCAAATTATATTGTATATGTAGGTCAGGGTTCTATTTCTATGACTAACTGATCCTCTAGTGGTGGATCAAAAGATGGGCGTCAAAGTTAATCCCCAATAACTTCATACGTGTCAGTAGGCCCTAAATTTGTCCTCCATTCACCTTAACATGCTGAGAATTGATGTTGGCATACTTGGATGAGGTTTAAACAAAATATCTATTTAGAACCAATATGCAAAATTGGGATAAGAGAAGACCCCTCACGGATAGCTTCTCATGCAAAATTGAGAATTGATGTTGGCCCACTTTCATCTGGAGGGTTTCCTTCGGGGGATTCTATCTAGGCTCGTTTGACAGGTGTAGACCTCCTAGCGCTACACATGACCCATGTGAATTCCTCAAGAATTGTGCCTATAAATACCCAGTCTCTTGGCGTAAGAAATGACCTTCCACTTTTGGAAAATCTAACTTCACTCATATTATTCATCATACTCACTTATTTACATCACTTACTGTTGTTGTCTTAATACAACAATTAAAATTACTTCTCTTAGGGAATAACGTGGAAGAGTCTTGGCGAGAAGGTAGGGTCCATAATGTTGAGGATTAATAGAAGCCTAACTCGATTTGTTGTAATGGAGAGCAGAGAGGGTAATGGGAGTCTTCAGATGGCTTCTGGAAGTCTTTGGGGACCTTCTTCCTTGATGAGTTTAGGTCTCGGGAAGGATAATCTTCTGATCGGTTTGGAGGGTGTTTGGATGGGTTGGCACTGGATAGGTCTATAACACAGGAAGATTTAAAAGGCACATGGGGATCTTTCTCACGTAGGCCCTCCGATGCCTAAGTCAAATGATGATGCCACAGAGCGTGAATATATGTATGTATATATGTAGCAATGTTTTGGATGGGTGTCTTCCGATGGGAGTCTCTCGAAGGGTTCAGGATGGACTGCGGTCAGAGTCTCCTAGTTTAAATCTAGGTTATCCCTCTTCGGGTGTAGCAGATGAGTATTTATGGGCATTGGTGGTGGTGTCCACATGACACATTGCATGCTGATGTTTACCCTAACTCTTTAGGGAAAAATACATCGAATAAGGATGGAGGGCCTAGAGGTATCTTCGAGGGCGAAGTGGCCAAAAAGTATCCTCCAGATAGGTCCTGAAGACTCCTCGCAGTCATCCGGTGGCTTGAGCTTGAAAGATTTTTTGGATGAGTCATGGGCTTTCAAGATGCTAAGGGTTGGTCCAGTTTGAAGACTCTTCAGGGTCTCTGGAAGACTCTTGCTCGGATGACTTTTCAGGGTCATCCGGGTCTTCGGCCTTCTTGAGATGCTCCCAGGGTTTTTGGATTTTTGGCTTTGATTTTCCTAGGGCATCCCACAACAATGGCTCCCCAGTCTTTCCTTTGGCTGCAAGGTAAAAGAAAGAGTAAAATGTGCGTGCCAGATGCCTCAATGACTAGGATGCGGGTCGACCCAAATTGATGTTGGGCTTATCGAGTCATCAAAGGGAAAGTCTTTGAATGACTTTGGCAACGGTTAAGCTTCCAAAGCCTTTTGCTATAAATAGGTTGTGGTCCCCTGCAGTCCATATTTTTGCTTTTTTTTCTCGAAAAGTTTGAGTCATTTAGAGTACCCGAAAAGTCTTTCGACCCTTTCAAAGACTTTGCAAGCTTTTCGACTCCTCTACAGACTTTGAGTCTCAGGAAGACTTTACTCTCGAAGACTTTTCTTCTTCCAGAAAACCTAACACTCTCAAGGTAAACCTCATGTCTTCTTCTCAACCAATCTCCAAGCTACAAATAAACATGTCAGGCCTCGTTGCAGTTGTTATCTCGCCTAAACTACAACACTCAGTGTTAAAGAGCGAGCATGTAAACAACATTGCATAAGCCTTCAGTATTCCATGATCATGGTGTTAGTGTTAGTGCCCTAATGTTGGATTTAGATGCAATCTAGCAGATGCAATTTGGGACTAATGATGTATATCTTGCAAATTGAATAAAACATATTTTCATATTTTAATGGTCATATCTTCATTCATACCTCTCCAATTAATATATATGAACGAGTCCCTAGATTTCCTAATGAAAGTTCTATTCTTAAGTGTTAAGAATATGTGACAAAGACCCTCATATTTAGGATTTCTAAAAATGATTCCTAGCCTTTAAACTTTTCAGAAGGGGAATATGATTAATCGATTACGGACTGACACATGGGATACTACCTTTGATTAGTATGAGATACTAATGATAAAAGATTATGAGTCACATCGCATAATCCATGAGATGGATATAGTAAACATGTGGGTGGATGTTAGTTGAACATTTACTAAATATGATGCAAGTGACAGATCAAATGGCTAAGAGGATTAGTGATCTGTCATTGGCTTTAATTGTGTTACTGGTCTTTAGACCGAAAGCATCACAGTTGTCTTGTATGTTAGTGTCAAAGATTTGTCATTGCTACGAACTGCCCATACATCATGGTAGGAATATGCATTGCGTAGTCTCCGTGCAGTAACATATGAACTGGTCGATCAGTCCTTACTAATTGGTGCAAATCGATCGATTGGTTCCTCAAAACTGTTCGACCGTTTCTTACAGCGAAGATTGTGCTCAAGAATGTTCTCTTGTCGTTCTCTGTAATGGCTTAGGTCGTGAGTTGGAGAAAGGATGATGGGGAAGGACGACGTGAGTCCATCACAACTCTCTCTCTCTCTCCTAGCTGGTTTATCTGTTTTGGAGGAGATATGAGGGCTAGGGTTTGGTATTTAAGGAAAATGAAGAAGCTTTTGTTGCATTTTTGCTAGCTCTCTCTCACAACTATTGCTTTTCTTCTCCTTCAAGAATACTTGAAACCCCTATCACTCTTGCTCCCATTGCTCCTTGATTCCTTGTTGCTATTGTAGCATTTCCAATCCAATAGTGAGACTATTTGGATTTGGAATTCTTATATTTCAAACCCATTAAAGCCACATTACCTACAAAAGGCTTGGCTCTCTTGCAGGATTCATTCTTTATTCGGAGCGTGGATTGACTAAGGCCCTTGTGTTTTCTAGGTTAGAATTGGTCATCTGGATTTTTGATCGAAACAATGAGACTGTTTGGAGCTGTTATTCGGTAAGGACAAGAGCTACCCTGAGTGCATTTTCAACCATTTCACCTACGACGAAACTCTTTAGTGAGGTATACATTCTAAATGCCTTATGGATGGTTTTAGTTTTGTGTTACATATGGTTATTGATACCAGGTCTGATGAGAAACGCCAACTATTGGAGTATCAATGTAAGGGTTTAACCGGATTTTCAAAACTTTTTCGAAAAACCAATGAAATGGCAGAGGAATCATAAACCAAAAACGCCCTTGCAAGACCCAATTCGATGTCCATATGCTATTCAAATCTAAACCATGTCATAGGGGGTTTTGTAGGTATACCTTTCAACACTTGAAGGCCGATGTAGAGGTTGAAATCCTTCCGATGGCAACAACTCCTTGCTCTAAATAACTCCCGAATAATATTTCAGTTAGACCGAATCGACTCCCGAAAGCATGGGAGGCCTAGTCAGTCCATGCTTTAGCTAGATGGTGAATCCCAACACTCTTTCTTTGTGCTAGACAGAGAGAGTAAGGAAGATTAGGGTTGGAAATGAAATGGGTTTGAATCAAAGGGGCTTCTCAAGCTTGGTAGTCTTACTTATCAAGAACAATATCTACAATAGCTATGAGGAAGCAAGAGGAGCAATGGAATGAGGCTAATCAGAGAGGGTTTAGGCTCTCTAGGGTAAGAAGGATTCAGGCTAGGGTTTTTGGGAGAGACATCATAATGCAACCCTCTACCATTTCTTCTCTCATATTGCTTATAAATAAAACAAGAGAACCCTAGCAACCCAAATCACTCACACAATAGACAAGGGACCCCAAAATCGGGATAGGAACATGGAGGAGACTAGGAAGACGTACTCCGTGCTTCCCTGGTCTACTTTGGCCATGGACCCAACCTTTCCACCTCACGAATTAACAAACGATCATGAAATCCGTCAACGCAATCAACAGAAACTGTCGACAGTTTCCAAAGGGACTGTGGAAAGTTTTGTCCCTTTTTCTAGAAATAACATCTAGTCTCACTATTAACTTTTATTAACACTTTCATTATCTCATAATGACACTAAGGCCCCTATTAACTCTTAACGGCATGCCCATCAACTCTTAACGATTGCTCCTCATTAATTTCATCATTGAACCTGATCCGTTAACCCTTAATGACAACGTTATTAACTCTTAATAACGGTTTTAGCCTTAATTACTCAGTCAACCATCACACTCGAATGTGCGTGTAACCTTCTAGGTTCACTACTAAGTAGCAATCACGAAACGTCAACCACCTTGACGTTGACCAAACACTTTTAGTCTACAACGTGGATCTCTCCATCTCCTCAAAGTACCCCAAAAGTCCCTAAGTGACAACTAGCATTATGTCAGGGCAATCCTACCAATAATGAAGTCTTACTTTAAAATATAACCTATTTGGGCTTTTGATTCCCATGTACTATAATCCCTCAATCAATTATCATCCCGATCAAGTGAGAGTCATGGACTGATCAAACTAACTAACTAGATGACTATGCCAAAATCAGTGTGGTGAGATTGAGATGACACATCGGAACTTTTTCTGACATTGGAACATTTTCCAATCAAGTGTACCTTGGTCAGGGGTTTATTCAATCAAGACCACCATTGATCGCATAGGATATTGACCTCACCCCGGAGGTCGATGGATCCCATTAACAATCACTTGCCCCGATATGCCACTACGCAAGGACCACACAGTGCATCTCCCACCCCCACAATAGGATGGTTCTTATCAGTAACAAATCCCTAGCACCAACAGACAGGACAACTGTGTTTCCTCCGGATAAAGGACTAATAACACAATCGAAGCATGTGATAGATCATAGATCCTCTGAGTCATGTGATCTATCACGTGCGTCACATTCAGTAAGTGTTTTACTAACAACTACCCACATGTGTACTATATCCATCTCATGGATTATGGCATGAGACTCACCATCCTTTATCATTAGCATCTCATACTAATCAAATATAGTATCCCATGTGCCAATCAGTACTTGACTAATTATAATCCCCATTTGAGAAGTCTAAGAACTGGGAATTATCATTAAGATATCCTTATTGCAAAGGTCAATTGTCACATATTCTTAACACTTTAAGAATAAGACTTTTAACATGAAATCCAAAGACTCATTCATATTAATCATTGGAGAACTATGAATGAAGATGTGAACTAAATATGAAAATATATTTTATTATATATATTGCAAGAATTACATCATTAGTCCCACAAATATAAATGTCAGATGCCATCCAAATCTAGCATTAGGGCACTAACACTAACAATCTCCCACTTGCACTAATGCTAATTTAACAATTACAGGTCTTCATTGCATCGTTTGCTGGTATCTAATACCTGTCTTCTCAAGATGGCGATCAAGATGACTCTGTGGAAGTGCTTTGGTCAGTGGGTCTGCGGCATTCTCTAATGACACAATATTCTGCAGCTACACGTCTCCATGTGCTATGATCTCTCAGATCAAATGGAAACGTCGCTTGATATGTTTGAACTTTTGATGAGATCTAAGCTCCCTTGCTTGTGCAATGGCTCTATTGTTGTCGCAATATAAAGATATCAGTAATTCAATGGATGAGACCACTTCATGTTCAGCAATGAACTTCCTCATCCAAACAACCTCCTTTGCATCATCACATGCTGCAACATATTCGGCTTCCATAGTGGAGTCCACAATTATTTCTTGTTTGAAACTCTTCTAGCTAATTGCCCCTCCGTTACAGACAAATACAAACCCTGATGTAGACTTTCTATCATTCATATCAGATTGAAAATCTGAATCAGTGAACCCGTCAACACGGAGATCACCGTCTCCATACATCAGTAACAAATCCTTAGTCCTTGCCAAGTACTTAAGGATACACTTTATTGTTGTCCAGTGTTCCATACCTTCATTGGACTGATATCTGCTTGTGACGCTTACAGTATATGCGATATCAGGTCTTGTACATAGCATAGCATACATAAGACTCCTTACATGTAACGACCCGTCAGAAGGGCTAGAATTATTGAGAATTATTTAGCTAATTTTTGGCTTAAGAGAATTTTTTAATTAAATATTTAATGTGGCAACTTAGAATTTTTAATTGAGAGTATAACATTTAAATGGCATTTAATTATGTGGAAATTAAGTGCAAGGGCATGAAGGTAACTTTAGAGTTTTAAATAATAATTTCCTATTATTAGAAATTATTTAATTAGAGATATTATGTAATTGGGAGAATCCATACATGAGAAGGTTTAGGTTTGAAGTCTCCAAGTTAAATAAGAATAAGGACTCCTAATTATAAAAGGAGAAGGATATGGGTTTCTAAGGCTATTTCTTTAGCTATATAAAGGCACATAAGCGATAGTGTTCTTCATGCCACGTGAGGAGTAGAGAGCCAAGAAGTCTATGAGTTGCAGAAGTTGCTTTGCATAGGAGATTTCTAGTTGAGATCGTGTGAGTCGATCAAGATTTATCGAGGCAAGTATCTTTCATGTAATCCCTTCCATTAGAATTTCATATTAGTTTCGTTTTCAGATTATTCCAGTTCTTCATTGTAGTTTTGAGATTTATATCAGTAAGCAGAGACGTATATATATATGCATATAGCAGTGAGGTTATGAGCAAGTTCTATTACTCTTTATCCAATTTTTATTGCAAGTTCTATTACTTCTTCTCCATTTTGGATTGTGAGTTCTATTACTCCTTCTCCCATTTGGAGTGCAAGTCCTATTATTTCTTCTTTTTTTTAAGTTGCAAGTTCCTTCCTCCTTTTATTTCTTTTAGAGGAAAGTTCTCATATATGCATGAACTTTATAGCGATTCAATCAAATATTATCTTTGAATCATCCTTAAAGTTGTTTCATATCCACTGGGATTCATTTTCCCAAGATTTTATTCAGAATTGTGTAGAATCAATAAGCTTCGTTTCAGATTTCAGTCTCTGTTAGTGTTCATGTTCGTCAAGTTTAATTGTAGATATTTGGATGTGGGCCTTTATATCCAAATAGATTTTTTCAAGTATGTGAGTAGCATCTGGATGGGCTTGAGGCTATCCGGATGAGTGAAAAGTTTTATGTGAGTGACATCCAGATGGCCCTTAGGCATATCCGAATGGCTTTAGTATTATATCCGGATGGTTTGTATCATATCCAAATGAGTCCAGTGCTTATTGTCAATAGTATCTGGATGCCTTGAGTTATATCCGGATGCGTCTGTTATTCTCTGTGAGTGATATCCAGATATCTTGCTTCATATCCAAATGAGTCTTAAGTGTTTTGCATATGATATCTGGATGCCTTCTTCAGTGTATCTGAATAAGTCCAATATATCCAGATACCCTTTCCCTTTGTCCGGATGAGTCTAACATATCTGGATGTATTCTTTCATATCCAGATGCCTCTGTTATATAATTAAAGAATCATATCTGGATGTCCTAGTTCATATCTGAATACATCTCGGCATATCCGAATAGCTTCTTATTTGAATGTTAGTGTATCCAGATAAGCCTTCTTCATATCCAGATGTCTTCTATTATATCCAGATATTTGTCCTGATATTTGGATGGCTTTTCCAGAAATCCTATTAAACTTCCAGTACAACTTAATTCAACGATACATCCAAGTTGACTAATTTCCTTTTGACGATTCCAAATCTATGTGGAAGGAAACATTTTGATACACTAAATACACTTAAGAAATTCCAAATTTTGATTTCAAAATGTTTTTGAAACTTGAGTTTTAGCCATGGGTCAATAGTAGAACACCATAAGGAAGAATGAGAGAACTTTTTACACTCAACAATATCTTCAAGTTGACTAATTTTCTTTTGATGATTCCAAATCTATGTGAAAGATGACATTTTGATACATTAAATACAATCAAGCAAGTCCAAATTCGGATTTCAGAATGTTTTGGAAACTTTAGTTTTACCCATAGATCCATAGTAGAACAACATGTCAAGATGATCCTGCCAATAATAAAGTGATACTTCAAGAGAACCTATTAGGGTTTTTGATTCCTATGTACTATAATCCCTCCATCGACTAACATCCCAATCAAGTGAGAGGTATGGACTGATCAAACTTACTAACTTGATAGCTATGTCAAGATCTAGCACAATGTGATTGAGATGACACTTTGGAACTTCTTCCAACATTCAAAACTCCTTTCTAATCATATGCACCCTGGCTAGGGGTTTATACAATCACAAACCAGCACTCATCACATAGGATATTCAACTCTTGCTATAGGTCAATGGATCCCATTAGCAATCACCTACCTCCATATGTTACTACACAGAGACCACACAATGTATCTCCCATCGGGATAAATAGGTGGTTCTTAGCAACGACAAATCTTTAACACCAACTTATAAGATAACTATGTTGCCTCCAGTCTAAGGACCAGTAACACAATCAAAGTCAATGACAGATCATTAATCCTCTCAGCCATGTGATTTGTCACTTGCGTCACATTCAACAAATGTTTAACTAACATCCACCCACATATCTACTATATCATTATTATGGATTATGGCTTGTGACTCACCATCCTTTAATCATTAGAATCTCATACTAATCACATGTAGCAATCCATGTGCTAGTTTTTAATGGATTACTCATATTCCCCTTCTAAGAAATCTAAGGACTGAGAATAACTTTAAGAAATCCTAAATCAAAAGGTATTTGTCACATATTCTTAACACTTAAGAATAAAACCTTTATTAGGAAATTTAGGGACTCATTCATATATATATATATATAAATTAGATAGTTATGAATGAAGATATGACCATTAAAATATGAAAACTTATTTTATTATATTTGCAAGATTTACATCATTAGTTCCATAATATATCTGCTAGATGCCAACTAAATCCATCATTAATGGAACTAACACTAAGATATATAGTATATGCCTTACCATTAAGGGTTTCGGTAGTAAGATAAACTTTGTTGCTAGCTATAGTCTAAGAAGGAAATGGGAAAAAAAAGGAAAATAGCTTAAAAAGACTTATTCATGAGCATTCTCTAGGGAGCAAAAAGCCTTCCAGGTGGAGCGCGATTTCTTCTGGGTGGAATTATTTTCCTCTAGGTAGAATACTTTGCTCCAGGTGGAAATATTTTCCTCTGGGTAATTACCCTAAGCCTTCAAAAAAGCAGAGTAAAAACGCAGGAAATACCAAGATCTGTGGAAAACAACCTGTTACGAGTGGTAAATGATGTATTTTAGGAGTAATGTGATTTCTTTCGGGTGGAAAAGGGCGTATTTTGGGAGCATTATGATTTGTTATGGGTGGAAATGGGTGTGTTCTGGGAGCAACCACAATTAACGTAGGGTGAAAGCGTGAAAATAATAGGCCTAAAAACTGCTATATATAGGCAATGTCAAGCAGTTGAATGCATTTTTTCCACCCAGAGCAGGGTATAAAGAGAAGATGGTGCATAGGCCAGGTAGAAAAGTTCCAAACAAATTCTCTTCCATTTTACCCAAGGGTAAAACAGAAGAGTGGGGAGCAATTATTGTGCTAGTTCTTTCGAGTGGAAAAAAATTCACGTAGGATGCCTAGGTGGAATGAATTTCCACTTGGAGCAAAGTATGAAAACAATTCCTCCTAGTGGAATAAATTTCCACCTGAAGTGAGAATAAGAGAATTCCTCTAGGTGGAATGAATTTCCATCTAGAGTGAAGAGGTATGAGCCATTTCCACTTCCACCTAGAGCAAGTAAAGTAAGCCATTTGCTCAGGGTGCATTGAATTTGTAACACCCCACCTTCCAAGGCATTAAAATATATGCCAGGCTTTTTTATATATATATATATATACATCAAACATAAATCAACAATAAATCCTCAACATAACCTTTATAGAATAACATTCCCAACACATAGCGAAGGAATGATACACTTTAAACATAAGCGGAAGCAAGATCAGAACTTGTAAAAAACCTCGAAAACATAACATACATGGGTTTATAAACATCGTTTACCCAACATATCATTACAAGGGTTAGTTAAAACCTAGACAATACAGCCGAATGAAATAGATGGTCCTAGTCCCACATGGAACCCACAAAATTTTCATCAAGCTCATGTGCCTCGATCATTTCCTTACCCTTCTGACCGCTTGCCTTGCTTGGAATGTGAAATATTCCAGGGACATAGTCTAATGTTAGAAGATGAAATCTTCTAATTGAGGGTTAAATAATCATGAATGAATGAATGATGCATGGACATGTATAAACAGATATCCTAGTGTAACTTCCTTGGCCCACTAGCCCAGCACGAAACCCTAAGTAGAATCCTGAACTTTTTGATTGATGCTCAAAAATGTCAAAATTTTATTATATTTCCACCCTTATTTTGACCTTGAAATTGGATTTAATTGAATATCTATATGCAATTAATAGTTATGTGCAAGTTTAGAGGAAAATGAAATTTAAAGAGGAATTAAGAGTGAATTAGAAATTTTAGAAAAGAATATTCCTCTTTAATTTTTGATAAAAGAAATTAAAAAGAAAAGAATTTATAATATCTATAAATATATATAATATATCTCTATAATATATAATATAATACGTATCCATATATAATACATTTCCATGCGTGCATGCCATATAAATATATAGTATAATATAATCTAACATATTTACTCACCTCCAGTGTGAAGCTCAACTATTCAGTTATGAAGAGAAAAAGAAAGCCAAGCCCATTCGAATGTTGCCAAACTCATTCGAATGCATTGAAGTAATCAGAAAAGCAAGATTAGAAATTCATTCGAATATGGTTACTGTTGCATTCGAATGACTCAGAAAATCGCCGTGCAAGGAACAGTAAAATGTGAAATTTATTCGAATATGATTAAAATTCATTCGAATGGCCCGAGCGCCATAGGGAATCAAACGCACATTCAAATGTCTCCGCTCACTCATTCGAATGATCACCTGAAGCAAGCCTTCTAATGCGCAAATGAACGCGGTGGCACAAGCGGTAAATTCAACCAACTTTTTGAGAAACTTTTCACCAAGTGGTCCCCCTTCTCCATGCGCGACAAGGATGATCCTCCTGGAAATCAAAACAGCGTGTAGAATTTGGCAGAGAACGGACAAAAGTAATATTCAGAATGCTTCAGAGGATTGGCGGGAGATTTGAAAAGATTTTGTTTCCAGTGGCTTATAAATAGACTAGACTATCAAGAAGTAAAAGAGAGACCCCATCCGCCATTTCTACAAGAATAAGGGGAAGAAAGCACTGTTTACGTTCTGTTTTCTTTTTGTTTTCTTTTCATTCCAGTAGTGTTGTTCCTTTACTTTGTTCCGTCAATACAGTGTTCTTCGTTTTTGTTAGTTACATTATGCAATTTCTTTTCATACTTGTTTACATTCTGTAATGTTCTTTAACTGTTCATTTACATTTCTGTAATTTTAATTTCTGTATTTACATTCCAGCATTTTACTTCTTGTCTCTTTAATTTTTAGTTGGAGATGTGTGGCTAAGCTTAAGCTTGGGCCAAGGTAAGGACTGTGTCTAGTGCCACTGCTTGCCCAAGAGAGCCGAACTCCTATTGAGTTAACAGAATGCTTATTTGAATTGAGAAATGTGTGTGTATTGAATCTTTGGGTTTGAGTTGAAACATAAGCCTACCTTAGAGTCTCCATGCCATGTATGGAGGTTACTTAAATTGGAAATGGTTTCATACTCAAGCTGGAATGATTAATTTGCGATCCAATTTATGATAGTTGCTTAATCTAGACTCTCTCATGCCATGTATGGAGAGTGCTTAACCTAGAACTATCATGACCTTGAGTTGTGGTTAGTTATCGGATCTCAAATGTGTGTTAATTTGTATTTCAATTTATGATAGTTTCTTAATCCAGACTCTCTCATGCCATGTATGGAGAGTGCTTACTTAGAACTATTATCATCTTGGGATATAATTAACCACATAACCTCAATTTAAATCAGTTGATGTTAATATTTTGATATCTCTTTGGTAAATCAGTAGGCTGGCACATAAATTGCTTTGTCCCAAGATTACCTTCCATCCACAAACATCCATTTTCTTCTTGAAAAAAAAAACAAATCGTTTAGCTGAATTGGTCTGACAAACCCATTTAGCACATAAAAATCTTTCGCCGCATTTCATTTCTGTTTTGATCTCCCAGTGAATGGACCTGGACTTACCCAGAAAATTAAATTGTGCTACAGCGCACACTCGTACACTGGCGAGTATAAACGCCTTGTGCTTGCATGCTTGTTTCTTCTTTGTTTATTTTGTATGTGTTTGTTTGAAATAAATGCACAAGGTTAAGCGCAGCCAAATTTTGGCGCCGTTGCCGGGGAGATCGGTGATGGAATTAGTGCTGCGAAAAAAAAAATACAGTAACTTAGTTTCTGTTAATTTGTTGTTGTTTTATTAATATATGAGACATAGGTTAGGTAAGATTCATTGTTAGAATTATTATCTGCATTTTCACGTTCATATTTAATTATGCCTCAGTATCTTGATTACATGTCTGTGTTTGGAAATTCTTTTGGTTATCATGATCCCATTGAGCAAACTGTTTCCAGACCCTTTAAGGATTACCCAAACCTTCCTAGGCAACCAACTCCATCCCACACCACACTTCCTGTGGCTCCCCATGATTTTAATGATGACCCTAGTGTCACATTAGATTATTTAACCCGAAAGGTGGAGTGGTTGGAGTTTCAAATTTTTCAAAATTTAAGTGAGGTTAGGTGTTTGGTGTGCGAGTCTTCAAATCATCAAACAGATGCTTGTCCTACCATACCAGTTCTCAAGAAATTTTTGAATAGGCAGCCATCTGATTTTCAAACACACCACAGTGAGGAGAGGTTTCCTTTTAACCATTTGAATCATCCATGGGACGATGACCCTGTGTTTCAATCTCATGAACCTTTTCCTCCATCACCTCACCAATTTGAATTAGAGCAAGGGTTTGCATCCGATGTTTATCAGTCTCAAGATGAGAAATCTTTAGAGGATACCCTTCAGAAATTCATGGAAGGTCAAATGAGATTTAATGCACAGGTGGCCGAATTGGCTGAACTTCAAGAACAAACCACTAGGGCCACAAGTGACATTTTAGAACAATTGACATTGTTAACACAGTCCTTGATCATGAGTGAGCCTGGTGAGTTTCCAGTCCAACCCAATCAAAATTCTATAGGTCAATATCTTGGGGAGGAATTTTCGTCCAGTGATACCATTATAGAAGAAGAAGTCCAGGAGGAAGATGAGGATAAGATCCAGAAGTTGAAATGTCAAGATGTCATAGGTCTATCCACATTTGAGCCTAACTTTCTGATCTTTAGTTTGGTCTATGTAGGGGATCAAATTAAACCAGACATGTGTGAGGTGTTTGTGCAAATTAATATGCCACATTCTGATGTAATAGATCCAACACCTCTGAATGAAACATTTTCAAAAGATGGTCGTGCTTTTATAAGAAAAATCCAATTGCATCATTTTGAAAATAATGTTATAAGTGGTTTAAAACATGTAATCATTGTTGTGATTCGAAGTGCAACCACTTATTTGATCCTTAACTGGAAGAAAAGGAAAAAGCAATGGAAAAAAAAATAATAAGAATAAAAGGCTATTAGTTCTACCTTCATGTAGTTGTTTTTTAATTTGGATGTGTGCTTGTTGTTAGAGAGTTCTTTTGTAAGTTTGGCATTTCTCTTTTAACATTCACTAGTTTATGTTTCTTTTTTAGTTTTTGAAATCCACAATGAGCATATGGATCTTTTCTGTATTGAAGACACCAGGTACTCCTAAATCTCAACTTCTTACTGTGTCTAAGGGTATTTCACCATCTAGGTATTTCTAATTTTTTTATGTGTTATTGTGTTTAAAGATAATACATAATTCAAGTTGGGGGGTGAGGTACAATTGATTCATGCTTAACTGTGATTGTTTGTTTGATTTGTTTTTGAAAAAAAAAAAAAATTTGCTGTTATTCTAATTCTGTATCCGGATGAGATTAGTCATTCGAATGTGTTGTAAACCATTCGAATGACCTGTGAGCTGTTAAAAAGAAAGCAAGAAAACATTCGAATAGTCTCTGTTGTATTCGAATATGTTCAAAATTAATTCGAATGAAAGTACTGTTGCATTCGAATGACTGGCCAAATTCCTTTGTAAATGAAGATTACTGTTTAAAATTCATTCGAATGAATTTCTTTGTCTCCAAATCCATTCGAATGAATCTGCTGTTTCTTTAAAAATTTTGAAGCCCGCATTCGAATACTCTCAAATTCATTCGAATAATCTACCCTACATCCGAATCCATTCCTAACATCCGATACGGTTTCAACTGTCTAAATTCTTTTTTTAAAAAAAAATTAAAAATAATTTTAAAAATAATTAAAAAAAAAAATTTGGCAGTCATTCGAATGTGTGCAGAGACATTTGAATGTCTTGGAAGTCATTCGAATGAGTTGCTGTTACATTCGAATGACTCAAGAAAAACAAGAAGAAAATGTACAGGAAAAGAAAAACTATTCGAATGTCCTCATTTTCATTCGAATATGCTTGAAATTCATTCGAATGAAATTACTGTTGCATTCGAATAACCTGTACAAATCCTTCACAAAATTGAATTACTGTTTAAAATTCATTCGAATGAATTTTGTTCTCATTCGAATGATAATCCTAAAATAAATATATATATATTAAAAAAAACTAAAAAAAAATATATATTTGAAAATTAAAAAAAAATATTGAGAAAATACATTCGAATGTTGTCCCTAACATTCGAATGCATCTCTTAAAATTAAAAAAAAATATATTAAAATTAAAATTAAAAAAAAAATATATATATATATAAAAAATTAAATATGATATTTAAAAAAAAATTGCAAAAATCAATCCAAATGTTATTCCAATAGCAAATGAATTACTTAAAAAAAATTAAAAAAATATATAAAAAATATTTATAAAAATAAAAAAAACTATAAAAATTAAAAAAAAAATCTGCAAATTCATTCAAACCTTATTCATGTAACATTCGAATGAATACATTAAAAAAAAAGTTTAAAAAAAAAAATCAAGAATCAATTTGGATGAACTTCCTATAGCATCCAAATACATCAATTAAAAAAAATTAAAAATTAAAAATTAAAAAAAAAAATTGGATTCTTTTGCTCTTCTTTACTGCTATATAATCTAAATTTTCCACTATTGGGAACTTAATGTGCTTAATTGATGCTTATTCTATTGCATTAGATTTTTATGCTGTTAGCTAATTTGAGTTTGCAATTGAGGCATGAGTGTGATGATTTCTTATTTGAACACATGAATGTATAGCATTTAGAATGAGTGATCTGTATGCATAGATTGTTCTTTGATTGGAAATTTGTTTGTCGGATGTGAAATCTATTGAAATAGTAATTAATTGGTTAATGCATTGCATGACTCCTCAACTTAAGTGGAGACTGTTTACCTAGTGTGAGAAATTGAGCCTATTAAATGTTCATTCTGAGTGAATAAATACTTACTCTAGTTGCAGTTTTCCTTATCTCTCATGTTTTTCAATAGCTTCATTACACTACTTTGCTTTGAATGCCAAAAATGTCAATGAAAGAATTAAACTGGTTTCAAATTCTAAAATTTGATGATTGAGTGGAAGTGTGTCAATAGGATGTGACAGTGGAATTCTTTTGTTGAAAATTTGAGCCTATTAACCTATTTCCATTTTCTATTATTTTCCCTTTTTAGTCCCATTGAGCCAATGAAATTATTTCTTTTCTTACTACCCTCATTTTATCCAAAACCCTGTAAATATTACCCTACCTAATGTGTTTGGGAAATAGTCTATCTTGGTACTAAAAAATGAAAAGAAAAAAATGATGAAAAAGAAAAAAAGAAAAAAAAAACAAAACTTGCATCTATTCAATAAAAAAACTGATGAGAAGATGTATGCTTTCATTGTGTTGATTCATTTTTTTGTCAACATCAAATTCGAAAAAAAAAAAACAAAAAAAATATATTAAGAAAAAAAAAAGAAAAAGTAAAAGAAAAAAAAGAAAAAAAAATGAGTATCTGCTTAGAGAGGAATATTTCTCGGGGCACATTTCTTTGAATTCTTTATCCTTTTTTTTGTTTACCCATCCACCCCTAAGCCGTTACAACCCGATATGTAATCCCTCTAGATCCTATGACATATGAAAGCTTGAGATTTGAATTTTAGAATTGAAATTTTGTTTAATATCTAAAGTTATGCATTTGTGCATTATTCCGATCATGAAGCTATGTCAAAATCCATCTTTTATCATTAAAGTCCATTTTTCATTTTAGGATGACACCGATTTGAATTTGGTTTGCATTTACTCTTATTACGGTGCATCCCAGAGAGTAGACATGAGGGATCATTTTTCTTGGAGTGTACACCTGAGAGATTTTGAAGTCAAAGCTTAGAGGTTGTAATGCGGGTGTGCTAATTTATTTGATTGCTTTTTCTACGATTGAGTGTCCCATGATGAAAATCTGACAAAGAATGGTCAATTGCATGTTAGAATAGCTTATTCTTGTTTTATACATTTTGGTTTTAGATTTGAAATTTAAACATTAATGTTGATGTTGTGAATGAAAATTGGCCAATATAAAATCTGATTGCTAGAGGACTAGCAATGTTTAAGTTGGGGGGTGTGATTGATGCTCAAAAATGTCAAAATTTTATTATATTTCCACCCTTATTTTGACCTTGAAATTGGATTTAATTGAATATCAATATGCAATTAATAGTTATATGCAAGTTTAGAGGAAAATGAAATTTAAAGAGGAATTAAGAGTGAATTAGAAATTTTAGAAAAGAATATTCCTCTTTAATTTTTGATAAAAGAAATTAAAAAGAAAAGAATTTATAATATCTATAAATATATATAATATATCTCTATAATATATAATATAATACATATCCATATATAATACATTTCCATGCGTGCATGCCATATAAATATATAGTATAATATAATCTAACATATTTACTCACCTCCAGTGTGAAGCTCAACTATTCGGATATGAAGAGAAAAAGAAAGCTAAGCCCATTCGAATGTTGCCAAACTCATTCGAATGCATTGAAGTAATCAGAAAAGCAAGATTAGAAATTCATTCGAAGATGGTTACTGTTGCATTCGAATGACTGAGAAAATCGCCGTGTAAGGAACAGTAAAATGTGAAATTCATTCGAATATGATTAAAATTCATTCGAATGGCCCGAGCGGGCACAGGGAATCAAACGCACATTCAAATGTCTCCGCTCACTCATTCGAATGATCACCTGAAGCAAGCCTTCTAATGCGCAAATGAACGCGGTGGCACAAGCGGTAAATTCAACCAACTTTTTGAGAAACTTTTCACCAAGTGGTCCCCCTTCTCCATGCGCGACAAGGATGATCCTCCTGGAAATCAAAACAGCGTGCAGAATTTGGCAGAGAACGGACAAAAGTAATATTCAGAATGCTTCAGAGGATTGGCGGGAGATTTGAAAAGATTTTGTTTCCAGTGGCTTATAAATAGACTAGACTATCAAGAAGCAAAAGAGAGACCCCATCCGCCATTTCTGCAAGAATAAGGGGAAGAAAGCACTGTTTACGTTCTGTTTTCTTTTTCTTTTCTTTTCATTCCAGTAGTGTTGTTCCTTTACTTTGTTCCGTCAATACAGTGTTCTTCGTTTTTGTTAGTTACATTATGCAATTTCTTTTCATACTTGTTTACATTCTGTAATGTTCTTTAACTGTTCATTTACGTTTCTGTAATTTTAATTTCTGTATTTACATTCCAGCATTTTACTTCTTATCTCTTTAATTTTTAGTTGGAGATGTGTGGCTAAGCTTAAGCTTGGGCCAAGGTAAGGACTGTGTCTAGTGCCACTGCTTGCCCAAGAGAGCCGAACTCATATTGAATTAACAGAATGCTTATTTGAATTGAGAAATGTGTGTGTATTGAATCTTTGGGTTTGAGTTGAAACATAAGCCTACCTTAGAGTCTCCATGCCATGTATGGAGGTTACTTAAACTGGAAATGGTTTCATACTCAAGCTGGAATGATTAATCTGCGATCCAATTTATGATAGTTGCTTAATCTAGACTCTCTCATGCCATGTATGGAGAGTGCTTAACCTAGAACTATCATGACCTTGAGTTGTGGTTAGTTATCGGATCTCAAATGTGTGTTAATTTGTATTTCAATTTATGATAGTTTCTTAATCCGGACTCTCTCATGCCATGTATGGAGAGTGCTTACTTAGAACTATTATCATCTTGGGATATAATTAACCGGATAACCTCAATTTAAATCAGTTGATGTTAATATTTTGATATCTCTTTGGTAAATCAGTGGGCTGGCACATAAATTGCTTTGTCCCAAGATTACCTTTCATCCACAAACATCCATTTTCTTCTTGAAAAAAAAGCAAATCGTTTAGCTGAATTGGTCTGACAAACCCATTTAACACATAAAAATCTTTCGTCGCATTTCATTTCTGTTTTGATCTCCCAGTGAATGGACCTGGACTTACCCAGAAAATTAAATTGTGCTACAGCGCACACTCGTACACTAGCGAGTATAAACGCCTTGTGCTTGCATGCTTGTTTCTTCTTTGTTTATTTTGTATGTGTTTGTTTGAAATAAATGCACAAGGTTAAGCGCAGCCACTTTTGCAAGATAAGTCTAACGTTATTCTATCAATTGCCCTTGGGGAATTACGGCTACACTATCAGGGTGACATCCCAATCCCATGCACGAGTTTGAATATGATAATAATATCATGCCATGCATACATCACAACTTCCCATGCAACAGTATATGAACAAATATGAAAAAAATGATCATAAGGTACATAAATATCATGCATAGAAAGGAAATCATGTCGTATATGGGTTCTAGGGAGAAAATCGCTCACCTTTCACAAAGTTCGAGTTACCTCAAAAAGCGTGCACCTGCCTCGATTTTCGTGCCAAACTTCGAAATTCAAACCAATTGTTTCACCTCAAATCCCAAACCACCCTAGGCAAGATATTTATTTAAATAATCAATAAAAACTATTTTATCTTAATTTTCTTGCCTTGTTCTCTAATTAATTTCTCTAACAATCCAAAATAAATACCTACATCACTTTTTTTCCAAATCTTTTTCCATGATAAATCCTAAAATATTTTCTAACAATGTTAAAAAAATTGCAAAAAAATCCAAAGCCACACTCGTCTGCATACGTCAGCACGTGATAGGGTGAGTGAAGCCTACACGCTGGTCATCTTCTCCAGCGCCGATACACCGACGATTCCAAATTTTTGCACCACGAAGAAGCCCAGGCCAAGTTGATCCAAAGGGTACCTGAGATGGATCGAAAGAAGGCTCGGAAGTGGCTCAATGGAGGGCTCAAACTCTCGGACAAGCGGTTTGCCTATGGCTCCGGCGAGGCTTCGGATCTCCTTCGCTTTTGTTCCGTTGCTTACCAAATTCTCCATAAATGTTCTTTAGTTCATGGGTAACAAAAGTCCTCTATCCTTAGCTCTTAATTTGTTCAAAAAAGCCTTCAATTTGAAGCTCCAAAGTTCAAAAACTCTTGACCACTCAAGCTCTATTTATAGGTGATGTGGGAATTTATTTACACATTTATTGGTCATAATTGAGTAGTGTTTTAAGTATTTTATCTATGTTTTATCTATAATTGTCTAGTATTTTGAGTTTCTTTTATATATATTTAATTTTTAGTATTTTTTGTTATTTTTGAGGAATACTACTTGGTATTTGGGTTAAAAGAAAAATAATAATAAAAGTTATAAAATTAATTTCAAAATTAATACTATAATTTAATATTATAATATAAATGAAAAAATAAACATTAATAATTAATATTATAATATAATTGAAGTTAATATAATTAATAGTATATTAAATGATAAATATTATATTTTATCATATCATATACTATATTATATTATATTATATATATATATATAAAGTGGCGTGAATGTTCTAAGGCTTTGCGTGGAGCTTGGAGAATGCATATATATATATATATATTATAATATATAATGAACTTGGAGGGATTGATTTTGGAGGAAGGTGGTAGAGTCAAAGGATTTGGAGATTTGGCAGAGGCTTGCGCACGGAAGTGGCGCACTGAAGAAGCTGTTGCACAGTGAAGAATAAGAGATTGGAGATTGAGGCTGCGGCTGTGCACGACTTCATTGAAGACAGATGCAGTATAACAACACGTACAGCAACGCAATAATAGAGAAGGACACATGCGCGAACAATAGATCTGGAATATATTTGGGCTAGGGAGTTTTTCTTTCTTGTTCAATTTATTCACTTATGCTTTCACTGTTATTTTGGGTTTTAATTAATTCGACTATGAACTAATCTGTTAAACTAAGGCCATGTATTGGCCGAAACTATGATGACGCATTTTTTATAATTTTAAGTGATTGAATAAATTATGTTATGTTGAGTTGTGGTGTATGGGATTTAATGCTTGTGAATAATTGACCACTATTTACATGATTTTATGCCTAATTTTGAGACCGAAAGGAGATAGTTTGGGGATTGCATCGTAAGTTCCATACACCATAAAGTAAAACTGACTAGAAATAGAATTCGATTTCTTTGTGCGACTTTTAGTGATATGCTAGGAATTTCACAAATTGTAATGCGTTTTCATTTAGTTAAACTTTCATAGAAATATATGAAGTTATTAAATGAGAATAGACTCGTTATAACCTAGAAATAGGATAACCAATGCGTTAGGAGATTTCGCCGTCACATACTCAATTTACCAATTCATTCACATCAAAATATATGATTTGCATTGCATAGTTAGGTTCATACATATGACTTAGTTATTAAAATCCACTTATTTATTTGATTCAAGTTGCCTTCCAAATTAATCTTATTTTATTAATCTAATTAATTTATTAATTTTTTTCTTTCCTGTTCTTTTTTTAAATCTGAAATTTTTATTGTCTAAATAATAATAACAATTTAAAAATTTGATATTTGAAATCTTTTCTCGTGGGAACGATATTCTTACTTACTATTATATTACCTGTTCGACCCATACACTTGTAGTATATTTTAGGGTGATCACTAGGCAAAATTGAACCCAAAAATGCCTTTAGCTACCTTACCCATTGCTTTAGATGCCTCAACCTTCCCCGAATCGACCTGGAAGCATTCTCGACCAACTGCAAAAGCGAGTTGTAGGCTTCGACAATTCGGCTAGCTTTCTTGGTCGGATTTCTCAAAAATTCGGCCACCACCTTGGTGGCCGTTGTCTGCTCATGAGTGATCCTAAGCCATCCTCGACCACTCCTCGTGCTCCAAATGGCCTGTTGGTGACCACTCGTGGCTGTCGAATTCCCATGGCCAAAGTTTTAGCTTTTGGCACTTTGGCCCAACTGTTTTGTCTTTTCTGTTTTAGCCCTCTTTCATAAAACCCCTTAACTTTTGAAAATTTCCATTGAATCCCTCAAGTTCTAATCTTTCCATTTCTCCCTTGAAACTTTCAGAAAAACATCATTTTTACCCCTTGGGCAACTTTGAAAAATTACACTTAGGCCCAAATTTTTGTTTTGGCCATAAGCCTATTCATTTCTTCCCGAAACTACTAAATGGTTGCTCTACTTGATAAAACGAATATTCCTAAGGCTTCCGTTATCTTTTTGGGAGTCTCCTATGATAATTCGATTTTTCAACCCGATCCATAGTTGTACTGAAAATGGTTCCCGATTCAGTTTCTTTTGATCCTATAAATCACGCCTCGAGATGCTTGTTAAAGGCATTCCTATTTCCTTAGAGATTTAAGCTTCAATGTACTCCCTTTGGTTGATTCGATAATTTTTTTGGGCTTTTCAGATACCAATTTTTCCTGAATTTTCATTTTTCCTTTAAAATAATAACCCAAAGTTCTTGGGTATTACAGAATTTCCTCTCGAAGCAAGAGAAATAAGTCATTTCCTTTGGGTGGAATGGATTTCTAGCAAGAGCGAGGCCCACATTCACCAGGAGCGTTTCTTTTGAGGGATTCCATCCAATTTCATCTGATAGTTGTAGACCTCATGTTAGGAAACCAGCCGACCGCTTAGCTTCGATTCTGCCTTATTTAATCCGTAGAGTCGCAAGCGCAAACTCCTCCAAGTCAGTCCACACAATCGACCATTTCCACAAACGCCTCGAGTAGTGCTAGCAACCCTAGGCGCCTCTTGAGACAAATCTGAATTTCTTCTCTTCTCCAGCTTCTTAAGTAGCATATTTATAGAGTTAAAAACCCTAATTGTTCATTTGGAAAACCCTAAACAATTTAGGTCCGACCCTTAATCACATTGGGCCAAATCTCTCTTTTAAATTGTGGAACGAACTCGACCTAAGTGTGTGACCCCTTAGGTCTACCATTGTGCTAGATGTAGGGCCAACTCTATTGAGCTATATGAAGGCCCAACTTATTAGATTAATTAAACTTATGGGCTTCATAATTAACACATCTCATGGGCTTCTTAATTAAACTCTTTAATTAATAGTTTTAGAATTAATCAAATTAATTCTAAAACCCTAAATATCATGGTTAACGTTTAGCAACATGCCATGAATACCTAGCCAACAATGAAAAAACACGGACCTTTTCAATTGCAATTATCGTGCAGTAAAACCTTTCATCAATCTATGTTCTGATTGAATTTAGGGTATAGTTTAATGACGAAACCCTAATCATTCAATAGCTATGTATCCATTCCAGATCTATGACTTTATAGGTGAAATCAAAACACCTTTTGATTTCCACCTCACATTGGCCAAAGATTTCCTCAGTCATGAAATCATCGGAATACATAGGACATCTTCTCATCCTATCGATAAGTGATGAATCCTATTTCGACATTCACAAGCCTTCATATGTGATAAGGTTACGCCCAGTGATAATTTGTTAATGACTCCATTAGAATCCAAAAAAGAACGAAAGCGTAGCCAGTCAAATATAAGACTACCATGATGTCTCAAGTCTAAGGATCAATCTGCACTATTACAACACAGGAATTCCAATTCGACCTTAAATAATAACCATTAGGAATTCTGTAGCGGGTCATTTCAGCATACTTATTCTTATAATAAGCACCCACATATATGCACTAGTTGTCTCACACCAATCTCCATGAAATGAGACATTCTCCTAATTGAGCATGCATCATATGTGCTAGTCTATCCGAGTTATTAGTGTCCAATCCTAATAACTCTATGACTAGGAACATTTAAGATCAAGGCTTGAAAGGAATATGTTTCATGATCATCATCTTTATGCACGATCATATTCCATGAGCCTATTTGATCTTTGGACTTTGTCAAGTACGGATTATAATAAATCATGATGATAACCATCAATGACAAATAAAATATAATGCCTTGCAATAACAATTGATTGAAGATAAAGAATCAAAATGTAAAGTATGATCAATTACATGTAAATGTAATTGGCTTGTGGGGCATAACTCTAACACCTCATAACATGACATGTGGCCCATGTGAATTCCTTGGGAACCGTGCCTATAAATGCCCAGTCTCTTAGTAGAAGAAAAGACCTTTCACTTTTGATAAATCTAACTTCACTCATATTATTTATCATACTCACCTATTTTCATCACTTACCTCACACACGTTCCATCGGGAGGGATCATGCGGTCTACCCGAAGTATTTGTCTTCATCCATTACTAACCCTACGTGCCTTCTATAATACTCGATATTAAATAATAAGAGAATTTTTGAAGATATGGGTCAAAATGATATTTAGCAAAGTTTCGGGCCTAAGTGTAATATTCGAAACTTAAACGAAAGGCGAATGACTAAGTTAAGATGAGCCAATTGAGGAGAAATGGCACAATTGGATGATATTTGATAAAAATCAGTGATTTTCAAAGGTTTGAAGTCAAAAGCACGCAATTAGGAAAGTTCGGACAAAAGTACAGATTTTGCAAAATATCAGAGGGAGGTTGAATCGACGAATTTTTTAGAAATTCCAAAAGAAAATGGAAAATATAGAACTTGAGGGTCCTTGTGGTATATTTAGAAAGATCAGGGACTCAAAGAAAAGGGCCAAAATGTTAAATGAAGAAAACAGAGGGGTGAAAATGCAATTTTAGAAAACTTGCATAGTGGGAACGCGACCACCGCACATGGCCGCTGGTAGCCACCTCTGGAGGCATCAGGAAGCTCACCTAAGGGTGCTAGGGTGATCTACAGGTGATGATGAAGCTTCAGGGGGTGGCCATTAGCCGAGCACGGCGGCGACGTGACCGGAAATGATGGCAAAAAATATTTTCGATTTGGCCGAATCTTTCAAGGGATCTAACGCTTGATTTGGTGTTTCTCGATTGGTTTAGAGGCTAGATTTGGGCTTAAGGGATAAGGACGAACAAGATAGGGTGGGGAATCAGGTAAAAATCGAGTATAAAAGGAGGTTTTCGGCCGAGGGTTTCAAAAACGAAATCGCTCAAATTTCTTGTGTTTTTGCTTGAATCGAGCTTGAGGGATAAGGGGCTTTTGTTCCTTGGATTGAGAGGATTTTTTCTGGAGCATTTGGGATCGATTGGTGTAGAAATGGAAGGGTTTTAGAAGCTTGGCCGGAAAAATGAACCGCCGCCGCCGCGACTTGCAACTCGCTTTTAATCCTACCTCCGGCCACTTTTTTCGACGAACAAGGGCACCATTGAGGTCACCTTGAAGAGCTCTACAAGCCCCTATAAGAATTTAGGGCATTGGACGTCGCCGGAATCGGAGAAGACGATCGGAGAAGAAGACTGTGCGGCGGCGCGTGGCAGCCACTCGCGAGACCTCTGGGTGGCGCGTGAGGGCGCGTGAGGTATGTTTTTTCTTTGTTTTTAATTTCAGAATTTAGATAAAATTATTCTAGGAATTATCATGGAAAAATATTTTGAGAAAATTAATGTTAGGTATTTTTAGTGAATTTCTGAAGGTAGAAATGTTTGAAAATTAAATAAAAATAGAGAAAATTGTGGAAAAATAGAAATATTGATTCCAAAGGTCTTAAATGGTGAAATAGGAGTCAATTGGGTCATTGGAAGAAGAATTACACAATTTTTGAGGTGTGGCACATTTTTCGAGGTGAAATCTGGACTTTTTCGAATTGAGGTGAGTGCTTTGATTCTAACTTTACCTTGTCTTAAAAGTGTTTTTAAGTGCATTTGGTGAGTTCTAGTGAGCAATTATACCCTCCTAGACTTAGCTTGTTTTACAAGGTTTTTACTTATGGTCATTGTGTCGACATTCGCTACATTGCATTAACTGATTTTCTTTAAAGTGTTAGTGCATGGCGTGTGAATTTTCATATCATATGAGGTCTAGTTTCATTACATCGTTGGGTTCATATGGGGCGGGACGGGGTCTTCTTGAGAATGGGACACGGTTAATCCTGGCGATCGGGTGACACGGTAGGGCATCCGGGGCCGATACTGGTGATTGGGTGACACGGTAGGGCATCTGGGACTGGTAACCGAGTGACACGGTAGGGCACCTGGGGATTAAGTATGTCAGGGAAATTTCTCAAGTTTGACGTGTCTTGCATGTTGTCGTTTAGTATGCCATGCTCATGTGTTTTTCATGCATTATATAAACTGTTTCATGCCTCCACTTAGATGTTTTATCATCTAACCTGGGTTATGCCCCTGGAACATTCAACGTTCTAGTTAGGGACAGCTGCGAAGTCAAGGACGAGGCCGGAGAGCCAATGGTGTTTATGTGATAGTCATTGTATCATTTGGTAGCATAGTAACCTATTTTGCTATATGTATGAACATTCGTACGTCGGTGTTGTAAACTTTTAGTAATGATGTTATATGTATGTTGGTAGGAAACATCTTGTGTAACACGTGGTAGGCCACGTTATTTTGATGGTTAAGTATTCTGCTGTATTTGTAATGTCTCGTTCAATTGTGATTATGTTATTGTTGACTAAACGAGTAAGACTAAAACTTTCAGGGTATATATTTGCATGTGGAGATTGTTCTTGAGATCACTGCGGGTGCCGACTATAGTTTTGTGACGAGTGTTTCATCTGCATGTGAAGATTGTGCTCACAAGCGCCACGAGTAACAGACTTAAAAAAAAAAAAAAAAGAAACCCCGGGAATTTCCTTATAGTGACATGCCTGTATAGGGCGGGGTGTTACACCTTCTAACCCTTGCATGTGATTGTAGTTCACCCAGAAGGACCAAACTTCCATCCAGAGCAATCTTCTTCCTCTCGGTGGACCATTTCACTCAGAGCTAAGCCTTTCTTCTCGGTAAACCCTTCCACCCCGACACCACGTTTTTTCTCCCGATGGACCATTCCACCCAAAGCCAAGCCTTTCCTCCTAGTGAACTCTTTCACTCGAAGCAATCTTCTTCCTCCCGGTGGACTATTCCACCTGGAGCTAAGCCTTTCCTCATGCTAAACCCTTCCACCTAGAGTTAAGTCTTTCCTCTTGGTGGACCATTCTACCCAGAGTCGAGCCTTTTCTCCTAGTGAGCCCTTCCACCCAGAGCAGACTCCTTCCTCCTGGTAGCTGTTGTTGCCAAAATACAACAATTAAAAATTGTGATGTGGGGTCCACTTGAGCTTGGTGTCGGGAGAAGTTAGGTTGCCATTAGAGAAGCTACCTCAAGGGAGTTTGCCGCTAGGATGCTCGCCATAAGGATTCTCCACAAGGTTTCACCATAAGCTTCGCCACTAGCTTCGCCACAAGCTTTGCCACAAGACTTCGCCACAAGCCTCGCCACAAGGTTTTGCCACAAGCTTCGCCACAAGCTTTGCTACAAGCCTCGCCACAAGGTTTCACCACTAGCTTTGCCACAAGCCTCGCCACTAACTTTGACACAAGCTTCGCCACAAGGTTTTGCCACAAGATTTTGCCACTAGCTTCGTCGCTAGGTTCGCCACAAGACTTGGCTTTCGCTACTACGTTCGTCGTAAGACTTTGCCTTCGTCGCTAGGTTTGCTGCAAGACTTTGCCTTCGCCTCTGGGTCCGCCGCAATACTTTGCGTTTGCTGCTAGGTCCGCCGCAAGGATTTGACCCTATTAATGCTGAGAAAATGGGTTAGAAGGCTCGTGGGAATCTCCCCCGCGAAGACTGTCCGATGCCAAAGTTGTCGAGCCAAGTTACTCCAATCAACCTATTGTGTATTTTGATGTTTAACAAAACATAATTTTAGTAAAACTATATTTGGTATCTTTAAAACCCCTAATGGAATTTTTATGTATTAAATATTATAGTATTTTGTGTATCAAAAATGAACCAAGAAATGCTATTTGTTCTAAGTAGAATATTAGCACACTATAAGGGAACATATAAGAAAATATTTTCTTTTTAGAAAACTAACTCCTGGTATTTTCATAGCTAGTATTCATTATTGTGAAAATGATTTTAAGTGAATTTTTCAAGTAATGGAAAGTATGTATTTTGGAAGTGCTAAAATCGTTAAATCCGGAATTTGTTTTAAAACCCAAAATCTACTTTCTTATTTATTTGAATTTTGATTTTTTAGATATTTTTATTGAATCCAAATGGGGGGTACTTTGTTATTTATATTTATGTATTAAAGTTAATGGAAGGTAAAATATAAATAAAACAAAATGAGGACATTTACTTATCAAAGTAAATGTCGACTCCCAATGAGGGACAATAACAATTGATTATGCAGAAATGTAAATATCTTGTAATGAATTCATGCTATGTATTGTATTACAAAAGCAAACCTTATTTTTTTGAAATTTGGACTAAGAGTTGACTCCCGATGAGGGACAGTCGACTGTAAGTCAAAATGGTAGTCGACTATGGATGTGCATCAGTCGACATAGCTGAGCATTGTTTATGCAGAGTCGAGGTAGCAGAGAGTGGGTTTTGGCCAGTCGACTGTTGAGTCGACTGTAGGCCAATGAGAGTCGACTGTCGGAAGCAAGAGTCGACTATGGGTGTCGTGGAGTTGACTGATGGTTAGAACAGTTGACTACTAGACTCCAACGGTCAGATTTTTGGAGCCGTTGCAGGTCATTTTGGGAGCCCCATTATAAATATCAAGAGAAGAAATCTTGAGAAGGCTAATGCTCTACCATTTCCTATCTTCCTAAAGTACACCCAAGCTCTCAAGCACTCAATTAAAGCAATCCAAGGCCCAAGAAGCTTCAAAGATCTATCCATTGGAGCCTTAAGGCAAAGAAGCAGTTTTCTTCTTGTTAGTAACTTGTATTATTTCATTTTTTCTTGTATATTGTTCTTATATTGATATCCATTATAGTCCAAGTTTGTTGGACATAGGATTGATTTATTTGTATTAGATTGTGGATTGTGAGTGGCATCCTAGACCCCAAGTAATCAAGGTGTATTATTGTGTTGTATTAGTTTTCGGAGTGAGCTAAGGGGAAACCTCGAGGTGTACAAGTTTGCTAGGTGTTCTTGTGTGGAAACCTAGTGGTGGTTTTAGTGGAACCTCAAGTGTCGGTTTGACCTTAAGAGAGTGGAGTAGGTGTTGGAGACATCGAACCACTATATATCTTGTGTTTATATTGCGGTTGTTTGTGTATTTATATTGCTATCATTTCCAAACAACATATATATTTATAACAAGTGTAGTTTGTATATAAGAAAGTCTCAAGAGTTTTAAAAGAGAAGAATCGGTTCAATAAGTTTTTAATCACTCAATTCACCCCCCTCTTGAGTGGCCATTGTGTGTGTCAAGGGACCAACAAAAGTCAGTCTCAGATCCCAATGACTATTCATGAAAATAGTAAATGTGCATTTAAAATGTCTAGATTTTACCAAAATTGGAAATCCCCTTCAATGTCTTATAGTTGGGTATTTATAAGGCACTGTTCTCAAGGATGGCTGGTGTCGACACGTGGTGGTTGTTGAGTGGGGACAATTTCAACGAATGAGAGGGATCACCATGAACCTGCTGCGAGGCAGCTTGCGGCAGGGTGCCGTGGGGCAGGTCCTTGCAGCCAGCCAGCATTTTCTCTTTACATGACTTTCCTAAGCATGGTGATTACTTGCATAAGCATGACTTTCCTTTTAACCAAGCATTTTCTCTTTCTTTATCATGCATCACTTGGTGTGTGTGGCTAGTTGAAGTTAGGATCTCATGTTAGACTGGTGAAAAGTCATAAAGATGTGAGAACATGATTGATCAGTGGGGGTGATTGCAACACCTAAGCATCACTATCTCACAAGGGGTTTCATATCATTTTGCATATCTCATTTACATGCATGTTATCTCTTCTTGTTGCACTCACTTAAATATAACTATCTAACTTGGGTGTCTCATACCCCTTGAACATTCAACGTTCCAGGTGGGTTAGTCATGATAGGAGCCCCGGAATCAGGCCAGAGGAAAGGAAAGGAAGTGGTTCTTGGATAGCTAGTTTCTTTACGTTTTAATTGTAAAAGCGTTGTACTATGACTTTAGTGTGAGTTTTAATTACTGTAAAAAGGGAGCCTAAATGATCCCTAGATTCTTAGGTTGTATTATGGTTTTTCAGGTGGTTTTTGTGTTAAAAACATATAGTGGAAGCCTTAAATATCTAGCTCGTGGTTTTTATAAAGCTTTCAGGTTTGATCCTTTACTTCCATTGGCAAAGGCTTCCATAAACGCCCTTTGATTATCATGTGGTTGCTAGCGTCATCATGCATCTTTGTATGTGTACCTTGCAGAAAAGAAAAGTGGGGCATTACAGTTGGTATTAGAGTTGGATTTACATAACTCGATTTAGTTTCCTTACATGATTGACTTCTAGGATGTTTTTGGTTAAATACATGAAATGGACCCTAATGTAGTTAAACATCAAAACCAGCGTATTATCATGGGATGGTGGACCATGCAGCTAGGGGCAGTGTACATGATCCTTGGAGATGCCTTAGGGGATTTTCTTGATGCTGTGTCACTTACCATCCTGGAGCTTCCATCGAACGTAGTGGTGCCACATCTAGCAGGACTCCAAATAGCCTACTTAGTTTCCTTTCTCACTCCTGAGTAGAAAGATGCAGGAAATCATCTCATTATTCATGAGGTTCACCTTGATTTCATAGCTTTCATGAACCGCTTACATGAGGTTGAGGCCCTCATAGTTGATCTGGTCATGACCGCTACTGATCTGGTCATGCCCGCGCTTGTGGAGGTACCCGTGCAAGAGCCCGAGGAACGTGCCCTGACACCCCCATCTGGGTTCGAAGCTGAAGAGTGATTTCAGTTAGAGGTATAGGAAGACAATTTTGGTTCATGTAAGTTTTGGATATGTATATAGGAGAAGTGGAATAGTGGCGGATATGGCTTACACAAATGTACACGTAGAATAGTGATAGTGGCGGATATGGCTTATGTATGTATACTTAGAATAGCAAGGTAGGGAGGTCGTGGTAAGGGAATGAACTGCTATGTATGTATAAATAAAAGGCGGTGATGTAATATACAAGATGTTACAGTCATACTAATCTTGATGGTTTATGGTGACAGGTTATGTAAAACATAAGGAAGAAGGAACCCGAAGGAATGACACCTAAACTTGGTGAGTAAGCGGGTTAAGGCAAGAAAAAGTAAGTTGGTCATTAGGTAGGTTAAACCACTTTATTGCCAAAACTAAGAAGCGTATTAGATTTTGGGAGGTAATTTTGGAGACCTAATTATTCCTTCCTGATGGTTATTATTGTCTTGAAATTGGTAGTAATTGATCTTAGAAATTGATGATTGTTACTTCCCAAAAGAAAAAGAAAAACAAAAAGAAGAATTTCATGGCTATTGCTTTTGGAGATGTCATGGTTATTATCATTTGGAGATTTGTTGGTTGCTGCTTTTTAGGAATTTGATGAACTAGGACTAACCGAATTTTATTTGATAAGGATACCTTGAGTAATGGTTTGTGAAGTGAACAAGTGATTGTAGGTGAAGGATTAGAAACCTTGAAGATTTTGGACAAATTGACTTGGAAGGTTGTTGATGTTGTAGGAATTTTGGGGATGTATTGTAAACTTAAGGACCCTGAGTGTGTAACAAGAACCCTAAGAGGTTGTTACAAAATGGAATTTGGGACTTAAGGATTTGCATGCTTGATAATGGCTTTATAAGACCCCTCATATGGGTATGGATAGGTAGTTGATTGTCATATAAAAGTTTAGGACGTGTGGTTGCATGCTTTATTCTATTAACTGGGTGTACATCTTTGGGAGAATATGTTTATATATTGTCCTTGAAATTTCTTGTGAATGGTTTTAGATGGTAAACACTCGCTGAACCAGGAACCCTAGGCGCGGAAACAATGTTCAAGAGGAGGAGATGCAAGACCTCCACAAGGAAGGGACAGAGACGCCCCAAGGTAACCCACTGCTAGAAGGGAACCAAGAAGGAGGAACTCTTATGGATCAAATGAACAGGTCCTGGAAAGTATGGTCACCCTTATGAGAGGAACACAACTAATGGGTCAGGTTATCCCTCGAAATCCTAATGTTAGCGATAGGTTCTAGCGGTTGAACTTGCCTATTTTTCGAGGAAAGGTAGGGACCGATCCCTATGAAAGTAAGTTTTGGCTGGAGCAGATCGAAAAGATCTTTGACTTTATTGGTTGTGAGGAGGAGGACAAGGTTGGTTGTGCAACATTCATGCTTCGTGATGAAGCTGACCAGTGGTGGAAAATGATGCAGAGAACCCTACAAGGTCCTAAAGGATAAGGTACGCAAGTTACTACGTGGTACGAAATACTTTCCTTTGTGTAAGAAAATGGAGAAAGGCCGAGAGTTCATGAATCTAAAACAAACTAGGGACATGTCTGTCACCCAATACGAGGATCACTTCACAAGGCTAATCAAGTATATGCCTATATACAACTTGGACGATGAAGCCAAAGTGCAGAAGTTCCTTGGGGGACTAAAGTGGAAGATTCAACTAGCCTTAAGCTCCTTGGGGACACACACCTATGCAGAAATGGTGCCGCAAGCCTTGACAATAGAAAGCAACCTTCAGTGAATGGAGACTTTGGGAACGGAGTTTTGTGGGCTTGAGGATGGAAGGTTGGGAAGAAAGCATGACTTGGGGACTCGAGGGAGAAAGTTCAAGACCAAAGGTACGTGCTTGAAGTGTCAGAAATATCATCCAAGGAAGCCCTGTAGGACAAGAGCCTAGGGCTACTATTCTTGTGGAGGAACTAGCCACGTGGCTCGGGATTGCCCAAAGGGAATCATGTGTTTCACTTGCCAGAAGCCTGGTCATATCTCTCGCGACTGCCCTCAAAAGAAAGGTATTGTTCAATTCGGGGCGAATAAAGGAAGCATGGAGCTGCAGCGGGGACGCGTGTTCAATTTGACAAGAGAAGATGCCAGTGCCAACCCGTTAATAATACAAGGTACAATGATTTTCCTTGGTACACTGGTGCAAGTATTGATAGACCCAGGGTCTACTCATTCATTTGTATCGCATGCATTGGCACATTGTTTAGAATTGGAATTGGGAGAACTAGGGTGTCCCATGATAGTATCTACCCATTTTGGAAGACAAGTTGAAACATATACAGGTTATGGGGATAGATGGATTGTATTGGGGAATAATGAGTTTCCAGTCGAACTTACGTCCCTAGATATTTAGGACTTTGACATAATCTTGGGGATGAATTTCTCGACTAAATATAATGCAAAAATTAACTGCCAAACAAAGACAGTCGAGTTACAAGCAGATGATGAGATTTGGGAGAAGTTTTGAGGGCAAAATGGGAGTGGGAGAATCAAATGGATAACAACCCTTAAAGTTGTTAGCATGTTAGAGAAAGGAGCATATGGCTACCTAGCTTGTGTACAAGAGGCTAACACAAAGGTTGAGCTTGAGGAAGTGGCCGTGGTAAGAGACTTCCTTGATATGTTTCTTGAGGACTTACCTGGACTACCCCCTAATCGAGAAATTGAGCTTGCCATAGATGTCCTACTAGGGACAGACCCTATATCAATACCTCCTTATAGAATGGTCCCAATAGAATTAAGAGAATTGAAAAGTTAGTTGTAGGACCTCTTGGACAAGGGTTTTATCCAACCTAGCATGTCACCTTGGGGAGCACTTATATTGTTTATCAAGAAAAAGACGGGAGTCTAAGGATGTGCATAGATTACCGCCAATTGAATAAGGTTACTATAAAGAACAAATATCCACTCCCTAGAATTAATGAGTTGTTTGACTAGTTACAAGGTGCTAGGGTGTTCTCGAAGATAGATTTGAGGTCGAGCTATTACTAGTTGCGGATCAAGAAGGAGGATGTATCGAAAATGGCCTTTAGATCTCGTTATGGACACTATGAGTACTTGGTGATGCCATTTGGGTTAACTAACGCACCAGCAGCCTTTATGGACTTGATGAATAGAATATTCAGGTCATACTTAGACAAATTTGTGATTGTGTTTATTGATGATATTCTAATATATTCAATTAGCAGGGAGGAACATGAGCAACACCTGGAGATAGTCCTAAAGACGTTGCGGGAGCATCGATTATATGCCAAATTTTCCAAATGTGAGTTTTGGCAAACCCAAATAGCTTTTCTGGGCCATGTCATATTAGAGAAAGGAATAGCGGTGGATCCTTCAAAAGTTGAGACAATAAGAAATTAGGCCTATGACCGTGACTGAGGTACGTCGTTTTTTAGGGCTGGCAGGTTATTATAGAAAATATGTTGAAGGATTTTCTCATATTGCTTTACCACTTACCCAGTTGATAAGACAAGGAATTAAGTTTGAATGGAATATGGCTTGCGAGCATAGTTTTAATGAACTCAAAAAAAGACTAACCTCTGCACCCATTTTAGCCATGCTATGTGGGATAGGAGGATTCGTAGTTTATACTGATGCCTAAAAAACTGGCTTGGGGTGTGTACTCATGCAGAATGAAAGGGTTGTGGCATATGGGTCTTGACAATTGAAAAATCATGAGCAGCACTATCCTACCCATGATTTAGAGTTAGCTGCGGTCGTGTTTGCCTTGAAACTTTGGAGGCATTATTTGTATGGGGAAAAGTTTGAGATCTTCACAGATCATAAGAGCTTGCGATATTTATTTTCACAGAGGAATTTGAATATGAGGCAACGACGGTGGATGGAATTCTTGAAGGATTACGATTGTACGATCCAGTACCACCTCGGGAAGGCAAATGTTGTGGCTGATGCGTTAAGCAGGAAAAAGCCTGCTCTGATAGCTAATTTGATGGCCTGGGAATGGGGACTAGTGGAGGCTTTCAACCAATTGTTAGTGGGTGCTATTCCTAAAAGAACGTCCGTCTACGTCGCTGGCCTGGTGGTTCATTCCCTCTGGTGGAGCAGATCCGGCAAGCTACTCTAGAAGACTCGAGGGTGAAGTTGTGGGTGGATGACCAGGGAAGGGTCAAAAACCTTAACTTCAGTTTTTTTGATGGTATATTACGGTTCATGGACCGAATCTATGTGCCCAGGGTCAAGAAATTAAGGTAAACCATTCTGGGAGAGGCGCACCTAGCCAAATACACTATCCACCCTGGTGCTACCAAAATGTACAAGGACTTGAGAAATTTGTACTGGTGGCCGGGAATGAAGAAAGACATAGCTCGCCACGTGAGTCGATGTGACAACAGTCAAAGGATAAAAATCGAGCATTAAAAACCTACCGGGAAGCTACAAGCCCTGGATATTGTCGAATGGAAATAGGAGCATATCACTATGCATTTTGTTACGGGTTTGCCAAGAGGACCTACGGGAAACGATGCAATATGGGTAATAGTGGATAGGCTAACAAAGTCTGCTCATTTTCTTCCCATGAAAGTGGGGCAACCTGTTAGCAAATTAGCCCAACTATATATAAAAGAGATAATCAGACTGCATGGAACTCTAGTGAGTATAGTATCCGACAGGGATCCGAGATTCACTTCACGATTTTGGGAGAGTTCGCAAAAATGTTTGGGGAGCCAATTGCAACTAAGTGTGGCATATTATCCCCAAACAGACGGACAGTAAGAACGCAAAATTCCGACCATGGAAGACATGTTGCGAGCTTGTGTGATTGAGTTTTCAAAAGGATGGGAGGAGCATATACCTCTTATTGAGTTTGCATATAATAACAATTATCACAATAGTATTGGTATGGCTCCATACGAAGCTCTCTATGGTCAAAAGTGCAGAACACCTCTATGTTGGACCGAGGTGGGAGAAAAACAGCTTTTAGGACTTGAAATGGTGCAAAAAACTAACGAAAATATTAAAGTGATTCAGGAGAAGATTAAGGAAGCCCAAAGCCGATAGAGGTCATATGCCGATAATCGAATGAGAGATTTGGAATTTCAAGCTGGAGACAAGTTATACCTGAAGATCTTGCACCAAGAGAAGAAATGAGGAAAGTTAAACCCGCGCTATGTTGGGCCATATGAGGTCTTGGAATGTATTGGGCTAGTAGCATATCGGTTAGCACTACCCCCATCAATGTCTGACGTACACGATGTGTTCCATGTGTCTCGTCTACGGAAGTGCGAACTTGATCCTTCCTAGAAGATTCTAGAAGGAACGGTTGAGCTGCAAGGGAACTTGACCTATCCTGAGGAACCCATTGAAATCTTGGACCGGAAAGAGAAAGTGTTGAGAAACAAGGTGATACCACTAGTGAAAGTGTTGAGGAAACACCATAACATTGAGGAAGCCACTTGGGAGAGAGAAGAAGAAATGCAACAGAAGTTCCCACACCCCTTCAACCAAATTGGAATCCTAGGAGTGTATTTCGAGGATGAAATCTTTTTTTAACGGGGGGAGGATGTAATATCCGAAGTTTTTTTAGGCATTGTTGTTTAAGAAGTAAAATGTTTCCCTGGAAATCGAAGGGTACAGTTGATACATGTGAAGTTCCTGGGTTAATTATCGAGGAACAAATGAAGGATTTTCTAAAAGATCATGGAAACTACCACAAGAAGGCATCATCTTAAGGTATTTTGGAGAGGGTTAAGGAGTTCTAGAGCTTAAGTGATATAATTGAAAAGAATTTTTGGGCTAAGGAGTTATTTGAAGAAGTTTAAAATATCTTGTAACTAATTTGGTTAAGGAAACCAAATGAGCTAACTTATAGTTAGGAAACATAATCATAAGCAATGATGGGGAATCTTGAAAATGTAATTAAGCATGTGGTGGCACATATCTCAATGGACACATGTCCCAAAGGGATGGAATGGCACAAATCACTAGGGACACGTGGCGTGATCCTACGAAAGCAATGATTACCAACCTTATCCAAGTGACACATGGCAAGCGACACATGGCACACTTGGATTGGCCATAGATTCCTATAAATATCAAGCCTTTAGAAGGGAAAATCTCACCATTAATCAAGAGGAAAAAAAGAGGTGATTTGAGAGGAGAAACTTTGCCAAAGAATGAGGTAGAAAAATGCTTAGCTGGAAAATTTGGACCGCCACAATAAAAGGAGTGAAACAGCATCAAAATAGCAAGGTAATTCTAATTTATTTTCGTATTTCAATAGATAATTGAATAAGCGTTGCATGGGTTCAAACGGAGGTCAAATCGAAGTCCGGACGAGGGAGAACGGGCCGAAAAAACACAAGACGTAAAAACAAGAGAGGCGGCACGTGCAGCTCACACACCACCTGACTGCTGCGAGTGTAGCACATGGGGGTCCTTCCCCCAGCACGTGAAGGGGTGTGAGGGGCCCCTCTGGCCCCAAATTTTGTGTACTTGGTCCTTAAATTTATTCCTAGGACCCTATGTAAAAATATTTTAGGTTTGAGTGTCGAAAGTATGTTATTTTTGCAGAAAAGCATTCCCGAACCCTGTAAACAGTACCTTAGCACTTCCAAACCAAAAAGGTGAGTGCTTATTGCATATTTATGCTACATACCAAACATTTTGTCTTCACACGGGTAAAGGTGATTACTTACATAAGCATGACTTTCTTTTAAACAAAGCATTTTCTCTTTCTTTGCTATGCATCACTTGGTGTGTGTGGCTAGTTGAAGTCAGGATCTCATGTTAGACTAGAGAAAAGTCATGGAGATGTGAGAACATGATTGATCAGCGGGGGTGATTGCAACACCTCGGCATCACTACCACACAGGGGGTTTCATATCATTTTACATATCTCATTTACATGCATGCTATCTCTTCTTGTTGCACTCACTTAGATATAACTATTTAACTTGGGTGTCTCATACCCCTAGAACATTCAATGTTCTAGGTGGGTTAGTTGTGAGAGGTGCCCTGGAATCAAGCCAGAGAAAAGGAAATGAAGTGGTTCTCAGATAGCTAGCTTCTTTTCGTTTTAATTGTAAAAGCGTTGTACTGTGACTTTAGTGTGAGTTTTAATTACTGTAAAAAGGGAGCCTAAATGATCCCTAGATTCCCAGGTTGTATTATGGCTTTTCAGGTGGTTTTTGTGTTAAAAACATATAATGGAAGCCTTAAATATCTAGCTCATGGTTTTTATAAATCTTTCAGGTTCAATCATTTGCTTCTGTTGGCAAAGGCTTCCATAAATGCCCATTGATTATCATGTGGTTGCTAGCGTCATCATGCATCTTTGTATGTGTATCTTTGAGAAAAGAAAAGTGGGGCGTTACACTGAGCCTCACAGCTAGCCATTGTGGGGCTGCGAGTTTCCTCGCGGCAGCATGCCATGAGGCTGCTCGCGGCTTGCGGCAAATAGCCACGAGGACGCTCGTGGCATGCAACCGCAAGGCTATCTCTTGCGACAAACAGCCGCGAAGCAGCTCGCGGCTAGCAGCCGCGAAGCTGCCTCTCATGGCTAGCCCATGCCGCGAGGTTGGGGCCTCGCGGTAGGCTGCCGCGAGTTGGCAGCAACAATTGTTGCCAGCCTCCTCATTTTTTTATTAATTTCTGACTATTTTTTTCCCTCAATTTTTGATGGTACAACAGTAGCCCATTCCACCTGGAGCCATTTCTTGCAACCTGAAGCCAAGCAAATGCAGTACACTTGGTCTCACATTATAAATTTTAATTGTTGTATTTTGACAACAACAGATGTCAAAGGTGTGCGACTGTTATATAACCTACAAATACCAAAGAATGAACATATTAGTTATGGGATAATGTAACATATAGTAAAATCGAAATTAGAAGTACAAATGGACATACACATGTAATTGATAATTCATTTGTCGATCCAAATTGTATAGTATATATTGGTCAGGGTCGTATTTCTATGACTGGCTGATCCTCTAGCAGTGGCTCAAAAGATGGGCGTCAAAGTTAATGCCTAATAGCTCCATGCATGTCAGTAGCCCTTGAATTTGTCCTCCATTCACCTTAGCATGCTGAGAATTGATGTTGGAATACTTGGACGAGGTTTAAACAAAATATCTATTTAGATCCAGTAGCAAAAATTGGGATGAGAGAAGAACCCTCACGCATAGCTTCTCATTGTCATCCCTAGAGAGAAAGGGTGGAGAGGGAGGTGATCATTGGTTGGAAGAGAAAATGAGGGAGAAGAGAGAAAAAATTTAACGGTATTTTGGTTATTCTAAAATTTATGAGGAGAAAAGTAACGAGAATAAAGAAAGTGGAATAAATTTAATGAATCAATGAAAGGCTATGTTAAATATTTTAGAAACAGTGTAGCGTTTGTCTTTTGGCCAAATAGTAGGGACCCTAGGTATCTAGGTAAATAATTGAGCTAATAAAAAGAAAGAATAAAAAAAAAAAAAAGAAAAGCACATAGAGGGAGGACGTCATGACAGCAAGAATGGTCCTGAATGTAGTAATGAATATGAATTGGCATCCATCGATCTCAAAAGGACGCTAGAAATTAATGTGATGAACTAACAACGGTCCGTACGAAAATCAAAGCATTTTTTTTGTTTTTTATGTCATGTCATGCATGTTCAAGAAATTATTAATGTGCGCAACTTTTTCTTCTCTCTCTCTATATATATAAGGAAGGGTAAAGCGATGGATGGAGCAGCAAGAGCTTGCTAGCTAGCTACTATAGTGTTAGTGTTTGTGTTTGAGGTCGAGGTTGAGGTTGAGGTTGAGGTGGATGGCTGTAATGATAATATTAATAGCAATAATACTGGCCATGGCGGCAGAGGCAGAGGCAGACATAGCCAAGGACAAGGAAGAGTGCGCGAACCAGCTGGTGGGGCTGGCGACGTGCCTTCCGTTCGTGGGCGGGGAGGCGAGGGCGCCAACGTCCGACTGCTGCAGCGGCCTCCGCCAGGTGCTGCAGAAGAGCAAGAAGTGCCTGTGCGTACTGGTGAAGGACCGGAACGATCCCAGCATCGGCTTAAAGATCAACGCCACGCTTGCCCTCTCGCTTCCTGCTATTTGCCAATCCCCTGCCAATGTCTCCCAGTGCCCCGGTGACTCCTCCTCCTCCTCCTCCTCCTCCTCCTTCTCCATCAATCAATCAGTAGCTAAATATTCCTCAGCTTTTCATTCCATTCAATTCTTTTTGCATGCAGAGCTCTTGCACTTACCCCCAAACTCTCCGGATGCCAAGACTTTCCAGGATTTTGCCAACGGTGCCAAAGGAATTATTGGCAATACTACGTCCCCACCTGCCAGCGGTAACATTAACAACAAATATCATCATATGCATATGCTTCCTCCAGTCCACGTTTAATTAGTTCTTCATATATATATATATATATAAATATATATATTAGCTAATTAATATATATTTGTTTGTGGGTGTGCTCAAAACTAAAGGGAGTTCGGATGGATCAGGAGCTGCTTCGATAAAGAGTGAAGCTGCTGCACAAACATACAACACAAGCAGCACCAGGAGCTTCCTTTTTCATCTTCTCTCCGCACTCCTCACTTCTTCTTTGCTGCTTGGTTTTGGTTGCTTTCCTCCCCATTCTGCTCTCATGCCTTTTCCTTTCAACTAATAATTAAGACTCTTTAATTTTATGTAAAATGACCACTATTTTGCATCTTCTTCTTCTTCTTTCTTCGATCAATGTATTGTTGTTATTACTATACTATTAATAAAACACATATGTAGTGCATAAGACTTGTTGGAGTATGGTATTGACTGGCCTCCACTCAATCTCACTCTCAATCACTTGTGGCTGATAGTTTTATAGGAGAAAATAGGTAGAGAGAAACTTCGACTTTGTATTACTTCTTTATATTGGTATGAAACAAAGACTGAGGTTATACCTAATTTATAGGCAGATGATGAACAGAAAATTAAAAATAGAAAATTAACTTTGATCTGATCTGTTACTTTGAGAACATTGAAACTCCACATTGAAATTGAGAAGACCATATTGAAACTCCAAGGGGCTTCTCGACTTTGTCTTCCAATGTGCTGATTCCTTATATCTTTTCTTTCATTCTAAATTCTTCCATCTTGGCTTTTGGGAATTCGTGCAACAATTTTAGTTCTCAACATTTTCCCCCTTAAACTTGTACCTTGCGTTACTGAGGATATCACAAAGATACAAACAAATCTTAGTCTCCTTGTGAATATATCCATAATTTGTACAATTGTCTTCACATGCACCAACTCAATCTCCCATTCTTTGATGTGTAATCAAATAAAATGAAATAGAGTATCAATGTGTTTTGACCTCTCATGATGAACTATATTCTTTGCTAAAGTAATAGCTAACGAGTTATCAACAAAAATCTTTGTTGGATTGCCTTACTCTAATTGTAAATCTGTAATACTTAAGAAATTTGAGTTATTTGATAATAAGTATTTTATTAGAAAAATAAAATTTCAGGGACGATTGGTATCTAAATAGCCCAAAAAATTAACCGAATCAATGGTAGGGAGTGCCTTAAAATTGAGATATCTAAAAAAATCAATATAATATTGATGAGAATTTTGAGACATGATTTATGGTATCGAAAGAAATTGGATCAGAAATGATTTTCGGTACAGTTAAAATATAACTATGATTTAGAATGAAAAATTGAATTATCATATGGTACTTTCGGGAAGTCAACAAAACCCTGAAGGGGCTCCAGTTTTTCGTAAGAATCATCCCGAAAGTGATTTCAAGATGAACCAAAGGTCCTGGGAGGGCGCAGGGACGAAATCGATATTTATTGAGTAAATACCGGTAATTAATTTTGATAAATCAAGATATTGTGCGGCTTGAGGGTAATTGTTTTAAGGTCTTGGAGGGTCTAAGAGGTATTATCAAAGTCCTTAAGTGCAATTAAGGAGAATATGGAGACGATAAATGTGTAATTTGTGTGTGTGTGTGTGTATATATATATATATATGCACGCGTGAGTAGGCTGCCCTAGCCTTTCTTCAAAAATTTGGATCTGGCCGACAACAATGGAGAGAGAGAAAGACAGCTGATGCTGGCCTGCCAATGGCCGACCTGAAGCGGTAACAGTGGCCGGTTGAGGGTGTGGCTTATGGCCGACCAGGGAGCAGCAGCTAGTGGCCATGGCTGATCGTGACGCAAGCTGGGCAGAGCGATGATGGTTGGCAGTGAAGCTAGAGAAGTAGGGTTGGCCGACAAAGGAGGTCGGTTGGGGCAGAAGCATGGAGGCGGCCGGAAACAGCTAGAGGCACAAGTGAGCGGGGACTAAGCTACTATGTGCGTCGGCAGCTAGTCGCATGGGGAAGCCAGCATGGAGGCTCGCAGTGGCTTGCGATCGCTGGCCGGTGGTCACGTGGTGTGAGGTCGACAAGTCTAGTTGCGACCGGGGAAAATGGCGATGAGGCCGACAGGTGGTGGAGGCAAGTAGGTAGCCGTGCGTATGAGGCACACTATGCGCACAGACGTGAAGAAAAAAAAAAGAAAAGAAAAGAAAATGAAAAAAAATGGAAAAAAATCCAGAAAAATGCCATAAATTCTATGAATTAATTTGGGGCTAGAGGAGAATGCTGAAGTCAGGAAATTATTCGGGCACGCATTTCAAGGTCAATGCATGCACATCAAGGAGGCTTTAAAAGCTAATCTTAGGTAAGTTTTGGAATTTTTAATATTCTTAGAAATATATTTTATGAATTTTTATGGAAAAATAATTGGTGAAATATTTAACTAGATATTTATTTTAGAATATTAGTAAGGAAAATGGGAGAAAAATAGAGAAAAATGCAAAGAAATTATGCAAAATAGGTTTTAATGTTTATTGGATTAAAATGATGGATAGGGTGCTTTGAGGATTAAGGTGAAATGACTCGTGCAAATTTTGAGGTTCGGCATGCAAATCGAGGCGATGTTCATTTTTCGAGGCATCTTGAGTTTTGTTCATCATGTGAGTGGTTTTATCGTAAACTTGGTTTTGTCAATGGTTTTGTCCAAAAGCTTACATATGTTATGTTTTGCTCATATTGAGCATGATAGTCATGAAAGTGGCTAAGTTATATGTATTGTATGTTCATTTTGTCATATTTGTTCATATACTATTGCATTGAAAGTCGTGATTTTCACATAGCACTATATTATTGGCATATTGATACTCGTGTATGGGATTGGGATGTTGTCCTGATAGTGTATCCATAATTCTCTAAGGGTAATGATGGAACAACGTTCGGGAGTATCTCGAAAGCAAGTGGGGATTACTACCGGAGGTTCCATACTAGGCAAGAGGGCCAGGGAAGTTACACTAGGGCATATATTTGTTCATGTATTTGCATCATGCATTCATGTATCTATTTTTAAACCCTCACTAAAAGATTTATCTTCTAATTGGGTTATGGCTCTAGAACATTCAAACTTTTCAATTGAGACTTACAGTATAGGCAGGGAAGTGATTGATATGTGATGGCACGAGGTGACGTGTTTGATGGGTTTGGTAAATTATTCCAGTATTCGTTTCTTTATGATGATTCAGGTTATGTTTTTAGTCTTGTTGAGAAACTTATGCTTCATTTAGGATCAGCCTTGTTAAATGTAAGAATGTTATGTATTATGAATGATGTTGAGATTCGATCATGTAATATTGTTATGGTTTAATGTATGTTGAGGTATCATTTGATTGTATCAGAGGTGCTTAGTTCTTATCGGTTGAGAAATGAAAATGTATAATTGTTATGGTTTGATATATATTTGACGTATTTAGTTGCTGTCTCTTGATGATGAGTCTCCATGTATTTAGTTTTGAAGATGTACTATGGTATGGATTCTTATGTTATAATTAAAGTGAATTCAGTTACGTACCATATCAGGTTTCAATTTTAGCTTCCGTATCTGTAATGATTATCTGTCTTGGCTTATTGATTCTTATTTGGTATGCTGAGAAAGTAGAACAAGATTATCGGGGAATGATTTATATTGAGTTATGTTGAAGAAAAATATATATCCTCGAAATTCCTATGTTATTTAATCACCCTTGAAAAGGAGGAGTGTTACAGTTAGTATCAGAGCGAACGTTTAATTGGAGACTTAGAAAAAGTCTGACTTGGAGATTAACTATTATTTCAGTTGAGGATTCTCATAGCTTAACCCTATTTAGAGATTCAAGGAATGACAATTTGGAGACTTAAGGGAATTTGATACGGTTAGAGCCAATTAGTAGAAACCCCAAGCGAAGACTTAGGGGAAAAAGAGACTAATGGTTCGTAGAATGAAATCCTTATTTGGAGATTCAAGGATTGACGGTTGAAGTCCTATAGATTATTGATTTGAGGATCTAACCTTGTTGAGTGATAGAATAGCTAGTTAGAATGACCTAGCTATGAATGTTAGGGTCCGATGATATGATTCGAATTAAGGTTGATTCGGTAATCATGACTATGGATCCGAGAGATTTGGAGATTGTTGATTTGAGGTCATTAGTCGAAATCCTTACGATGAATGATAGGATAACTTGTAGTTATAAAGGATGATCAAATCATGAATAATTAGTCTGATGTGACATAACCTAGCTGTCAAGATTAGTTCTAGTATCGGATGATATGAATTAAGGATGGTTGTCTTAAATAGCCTAGCTATTGAGTTAAGATCGGATGATAAGTATTTTCGAGGATCATTTAGTGTCTCGAAAAATGAGATGCGTAGATCAAGGATCCAAGGGATTGGATCAAGCGAGAGACTAAAGGTGGTCAAATGATGGAATATGAGTTATGGAGGCGACAGTGGTGCAACTAATATAACTCACAGAGACGGGATAAGGACCCCTAGCAGCGTGACAACACTATTGGTTTGGTGTTCGTAATGACAAATCTGGATCTAGGGACTCACGTATAGAGGGCTGAGGGATGGTTTACGGTAAGGTACGGGAGACCCATCGACCGAGACATCATAGCAAATTGCATGGGACACAATCAGATGCTGAAGAACTGGAGCAATATAGTAGGTTTTGTACCTTATATGGCATCCAAGTTCCAATGGTCTAAGATGCGAGGCTTTCCACTAGCTTGTCGATCAAGGCTGAGAGCCTTAGGAATCGACCCAAAATAAGATAGATCCACTACAAGAAAAGTAGCTTTTAGTAGCCACTTTTAGTGGCGACCAAAAGATATTTGTCACAAATACAACTATTAGTAGCGGCCAAAAACTGTTTAGTGACGGCCAAAAATTGTTTAGTGACGATCAGCCTAGGCAGCCACAAAAAGAGCATTATTAGTGACTGTCAGACTCAACGGCCACTAAAAGTGGAGTATTTGGCAACTAATTTGGCACCCTAACATGATTATGCTTATTTGTGACAGTCGGCCTAGGCGGCTATAAAAGACGCATTATTAGTGATGGCTACGAGTGGCAGCCACTAAAGGTGGAGTATTTGTAACATAGCGGCCACTTCAGTACCCCAACATGCTTATTCTTATTTGTGACAGTCGGCCTAGGCAGCCACAACAGACGCATTATTAGTGACGGCCACGAGTAGCGGCCATTAAAGGTGGAGTATTTGTAACAAGGCGACCACTTCAATACCCCAACATGCTTATTCTTATTTGTGACAACCACGAGTGGGGGCCACTAAAGATGGAGTACTTGTCACGGCCAATCGTGGCCGCCACTAAAAGCTTGGGGTGTGGGGGCAATCAAACAAGCTTATTTGTGACTGCCGCCATTAGCGGCCACTAAAGTGCATTATTGGTGAGGGGCACCGTTGGCAATCACTAAAAGTATAAAAGCTTAGGGGAGTGGTTTGACTAATTATGCTTATTTGTGAGAGCCGATGTCGGCAGCCACTAAAAGATGGCTATTTGTGATAGCCAAATATGGCGGCCACTAAATGTGGATTATTTATTACAATTGAACTTAACTGCCCCTAAAAGCTTTTTCCATAGTATACTTATTTGTGACGGCTAACTTTGACAATCACTAAAAGTGAATTATTAATACAAAAAAATACAATAATGTTTTAATATAAAATGTCACATAAAATATAAAATATAATTAATAATTAATAAAAAAATATTTTATTAAAAAGTATATTTTAATATGTTTTTATTTCATAATAGAACTCATTCTTCTTTTAATATTCTAATGGAAGTATATTTTTTATTTCAATATATTTTTATAATTAATTATTAATAATATACTTATTTTGAAAAAATATACTTTTATATTCTGAAAATATAAAATATAATTTATTAATTAAAAACAAAGTATCTTTTTATTTCAATATACTTTTATTTCATTCTTCTTTCAATATTCTTAAAAGTATATTTTGTACTACTAAAATATTTACAAAAAAAGAAAAAAGATATTTTATTTATTTTGCTTTTCCTTTAAAATATAAACAAAAGTTTAAAAAATAAAGTTTAAAAAATATCTAAAATTTTCAAAAACAGAAAAAGATATTTTTTTTTATTTTTTCTTTCAATATATAAACAAAAGTTAAAAATAAAATTTTAAAATAAGCAAAATATATTTTTTATTACCTCTTCATCTCCCTCCCTCATGTCTCTTGCCTCCATATTCATTTCCCTCCATCTCTCTCTCTCATCTTGCCTTCATCTCCCTTCCTCATCTCTCCCGCCTTCACCCCATCGCCTTCACCGCCTGAGTGTGGCAGCATCTCCTTCTCCGGCTTTGGTTCCTTCTTTGTCTCTTTCGTCGCAACATCTTGCCTCCATCTCCATCTCTGGCTTCAACTCCGTCGTAGCCTCATTGGTGCCTCAATCTCCATTACAATGCTTCGACTCGAAGACGAAGGAGGCTCGTCGTCCACTTGTTACCGGTCGACGGGAAATGGAATCATCGCTGCTCACCAGTACTAGCTCAGGTGATCTGCAACTGACTACGGCTGACAGAGATTACCGGTCATTAAGGACCTTCAAGGAGCTGACATCTTTGTTCTGGATAGAGACCATGAAGCTCTGGAAAATCTCGGCTCCGATTATTGTGACTAACATCTGTAACTATACGATTAACTCCACCACCAACATCTTTGTCAGCCCCCTCGATGATGTCGAGCTCTCCGCCGTCTCTATCGCCATCTCCGTCATCACCGTCTTCTCTTTCGGCTTCCTAGTTAGTGTTTCCTCTCTCTGTCTGCATCTCTCTTGATCTTTTGAATTTGAACCAATTATATATTATGTTTTTATTTTCCTAATATAATTTTCATTCTTTCGTTTTAGTGTATTTGAAGTTCTTACTCAATTGCAAATTCTCTCTTCGAATTTCAGGGAAAATAGAATAGGTCATTATGTAGTGGTTGATGAATGATGATTAAACTTAAATTTGTTCATATGAAGAAAGAGAAAACAAAAGAGAACGAACTTGTACACACATGTTAAGAGCAAGGTCAATGTCCTTATGTGGATTGGAGTAGGGGATCTAATAGTACACATTGCTCTGCTTTTGCTGTTTATTTACGGATTGGGTTGGGGCACCACAGGCGCGACCATAGCATTTGACCTCTCGAGCTGGGTGCTTTCAGTGGTTGAAATTGTTTATGTAGTGGGGTGGTGCAAGGATTCTTGGCAAGGATTGTCATGGGTGGCATTGAAGGATATTTGGGCCTTTGTCAGGCTCTTCCTTGCCTCGGCTGTTATGCTATGACTAGAGGTCTAGTATATGATGAGTATAATCGTACTCGTTGGTAATCTTGATAATGCAGTGATTGCGGTTGGATCACTTTCTATTGGGTGAGATTCACTTACTTGTCTCGATCTTTTTATTTCTTGAGTTGTTTTTCTGTTTCAATAATTTTCTGTCTGGCAACTCTGTTATGGACTTGCAATTTTAGGAGCCTGTAATTAATGTGTTCCCTAAAAATTAAAACTAATATTTCCACCTTGATGTATGTAACAAATTTCTCTATAAGCTCAATTCGGTATGCATATAGTTTTCTCCCTGTTCAAAGTACATGATTGAATAATTCATCTATTTGGGGAAATTGTTTTACAATTCAATTACACTTCCTGGGGCTTGCTATGCTTGTCTAGATAATGAATTGTAGAAAAATAGATCTTTAGAATGATAATGTGATTACTTTTGCAGCTTATCTTACACATTACACTGACCTCTTTACTCTTGGTTTCTTCTTTCAGTATGAACTTCAATGGATATGAGTTCATGTTGTTCATCGGAATAAATGCTAGGATAAGGTAAGAAAATTTCCATATTTCACATGCCATTTTGGGGTTTCAGATACAACAGTTGTGTCAAAATACTTTTCTAATTCCTTTTCTGGCATTCTCTTGCCCAGCATTCGTGTCTCCAATGAGGTCGATTTTGGCCATCTAAGAGCAGCTAAGTACTCCGTCTATGTTACAGTTCTTCAATCCCTAGTCATTGGAATTCTCTGCATGATTGTTGTAATGGAAACTTGAGAATATTTCGCTGTCATATTCATAGACAGCAAGGATATGCAACAAGCCAAAGCCGAAGCCGTTTATGTTGTAAATGTAAAGTGCTAGTCAATTATTAATTTACTAGAGTTGTAAGGCCCCCACCCAGGTCCCCAAAGAACCAGAGCGGGTGCCCTACTAAACTAGAGGCAACCTGACCACAAAGGACCTGTCATGCATGCCATTTATAAATATCAAGAGAAAATTGATAAGGGAAACTTGCCATCCTGGCATGCATATCAAAACCTCAATCTGCTATATAACAACTGATCTCTAGGCTTACATAGCCCAGGCATGCATAACATACATTACTGGCACACCGGCCACAAAAATAAACACAATCCATATAGACCCAATTAAACTGAAGAAAACCACGGACCGAAAGGGACAAAATGGACAAAAATAAACTCCCAGGCTAACAATTGCTAGGTCTGCATGGCCCTGTACACTGTCTAACCCATAAGTCGGGAACCGCTAAACTCGCCCATCACCAGGTCCTTACCTTTACCTGGAATGAAGAGAAACAAAGTGAGTCCAAAAGACTCATCGAGCTCATAAGAAACGAAGGCACAAGAATAGGCACTAAGAATACACTTGCCTCTCAAGTACATAACAAACTAAACTCATGCATAACATGTCATGTAGGCTCATAAACTAAAACAGGTATCAACTGAAAAGTAACAATGCTCACGTACTGGATCTTGGGGCCCAAATAAAGAATGCACTGGCACCCAAGTCCTGATAACAAACCTGCCTCTACCCTTAAGGAAGACTGTCTCTGAACTACGAGCTAAAGCTCGCTCGAGTGGGAGCGACCACACTCGCTGGCACGCATAAACGTCCAAAATAAAAAGCTAGGCACGCCAAGGCGTCCTTAATAACTCAGTCCGGGAAAGCCCTACACCGTACAGCTGTTTCTCAAAATCGGTGCCAAAACTCATGCAAATGCAGCACATAAGGGTGGCGTAGTAGACTAGATAGGATACAAAGCCCCCATAAGCCAAGCATCCCACAAGCCTCACCCAACTAGTAAATCACACTCCAAATTCAAATGCTTGTGCTTAACAACTAGCAAATAAATAGCATGGTCGTGTGACAAGCACTCAAGCTATATGGAACCCCCAATGCATATCTCAAGCCTTTACATGCATAAGAAAGAACTAGAATTATATTGAAAATAAAGGGATTCACATGTTCGACTCTCATCCACAACAACCTCTAACAAGAACTTAGGAACCTAGCTTCATTCTTGCAACAATCAGAAGAGAGAATCAATCCCTTCAAAACTCAAAATAATGGACCAATCAAATATTATCCAAATGGGTTGAATTATATACCAAAACAAAGCCTATTGAGTCTAGTTTACAACCCTTCAAACAGTTCATCAATTGGAGTTTTCTACTAAAAGTTATGCTCGAAACACTAGAGCATGAGCAGACTAAAAACGTGAAAGATCGGTCGATCGATGGAAAAGATCGATCGACCAACAGTGACTTGAACACCCAGTTGGTCGACTGATCTTTTCCATCGGTTGACCGATCTTTCACGTTTTCAGTCTATGCATGCTCCAGTGTTTCGAGCATAACTTTTAGTAGAAAACTCTGATTGACAAATCGTTTGAAGAGTTGTAAACTAAACTCAATAGGATTCGTTTTGGTATATAATTCAATCCATTTGGATAATATTTGATCAGTCCACTATTGTGAGATTTGAAGGGATTGATTCTCTCTTCTGATTGTTGCAGGAATGAAGCTAGGTTCCTAAGTTCTTGTTAGAGGTTGTTGTGGATGAGAGTCGAACATGTGAATCCATTTATTTTTAGTATAATTCTAGTTCTTTCTTATGCATGTAAAGGCTTGAGATATGCATTGAGGGTTCCATATGGCTTGAGTGCTTGTCACACGACCATGCTATTTATTTGCTAGTTGTTAAGCACAAGCATTTGCATTTGGCTTGTGATTTACTAGTTGGGCGAGGCTTGGTGGGATGCTTGGCTTATGGGGGCTTTGTATCCTATCCAGTCTACTACACCACCCTTATGTGCTGCATTTGCATGAGTCTTGGCACCGATTTTGAGATACAACTATACGGTGTCGGGCTTTCCCGAACCGAGATATTAAGGACGCCTTGGCGTGCCTAGCTTTTTATTTTGGATGCTTATGCATGCCAGCGAGTGTGGTCGCTCCCACTCGAGCGAGCTTTAGCTCGTAGTTCAGAGACAGTCTGCCTTCAGGGCAGATGCATGTTTGTTATCAGGACTTGGGTGCCAGTACATTCCTTATTTGGGCCCCAAGATCCAGTATGTGAGCATTATTACTTTTTAGTTGATACCTGCTTTAGTTTATGATCCTACATGACATGTTATGCATGAGTTTAGTTTGTTATGTACTTGAGAGACAAGTGTATTCTTAGTACCTATTCTTGTGCCTTCTTTTCTTATGAGCTTGCTGAGTCATTTGGACTCACTTTGTTTCTCTTCATTCCAGGTAAAGGCAAGGACCTGGTGATGGGCGAGTCTAGCGGTTCTCGACTTATGGGTTAGACGGTGTACAGGGCTATGCAAACCTAGCAGTTGTCAGCCTAGGAGTTTATTTTTGTCCATTTTGTCACTTCCGGTCTGTGGTTTTCTTCAATTTAATTGGGTCTGTATGGATTGTGTTTATTTTTATGGTCAATGTGCCAGTAATGTATGTTAGGCATGCCTGGGCTATGTAAGCCTAGAGATTAGTTGTTGTATAGCGGATTGAGGTTTTGATATGCATGCCAAGATGACAAGTTTCCCTTATCAGTTTTCTTTTGATATTTATAAATGGCATGCATGAAAGGTCCTTTGTGGTCAAGTTGCCTCTAGTTTAGTAGGGCACTCGTTCTGGTTCTTTGGGGACCTGGGTGGGGGCTTTACATTTGTTGGTATTAGAGCATGTTTTGAGTTATTTAGGATAAGATGTCCCTGTACACCTAGGATGTCAAGTAGAGTTAGGTTGTTTTGTTATTGAGTTAATCTTTGAGGCTGCGTTCTGTTTCTAAGTGTTGTTCTTTATGTAGGAAGTATGAAGATGCAAAGTGGGCGAGGACGAGGACAACCACCTATGAGAGATCGTGGGCAGAGTATACCTTCTTCTGAGGCTCCCAATGATGCTGGTGGAGCAGGACAGTAGGGTACTCTCGATGTACAGGTTGCCTTGGCGAGTCTCGCTCGTGCCATAAAGGCTTTGACTGCTGCTCAGTTGCATTAGGAGCGCCAGGGGCGAGGTGAGGCATCTTAGCTAGTAGTATCGGCAGGCGAGGGTAATTCTGGGGTAACTCTTTTGAAGACTTTTGTAGCACTGCGACCCCCGGAGTTCAGAGGAGGAGCAGATATAGCCGAGGCAAAGAACTGGCTACTTAAGGTTGAGAGGCTTATGCGTTCCATGGGTTGTGAAGAAAACTAAAAGGTTCAGTTGGGTACTTTTCTACTGAAATGAGATGCAGGGCGCTGGTGGGAAACCACTAGACATCGGTTTGGCAACTGAGCACCCACGTGGCCAGAGTTTGAAGCATTATTTCGTGAGATGTACATACCAGACTGGGTGAAGGAGCAGAAGGTGTACCAGTTCATTGATTTGCAGTAGGGAGATATGACAGTTGCTCAGTATGAGGCAGAGTTCATCGCCTTGTCTAGATATGTGCCTGAGATTGTGACACCAGAGGCCCGCAAGGTTAGTAAGTTTGAGAGGGGCCTGAGATTAGAGATTAGACATGCCATGGTTGGTGTTCAAGCAGATGATTTTCCTACAGTGGTGAGACGTGCTCATGCGGTAGAAAAGAATATTGAAGAAGCTAGAATAGAGTAGTCAGCTAAGATAGTTTACTTAGGGAAGTCAAGTGGAAGTAGTGGCAAAAAGATGAGATGGGAGTCCAGTTTTAGTAATAAATCAGTTAAGCCTTCAAAGTGCAAGACGTGTGGGAGATGGGATCGAGGACAGTGTAAGATAGCACAGGGTAATGTATCCTACCATTGTGGGCAGCCGGGTTATATGAGGAAAGATTGTCCGCAGAGATCAGGTACGACATCTAGCTAGGGAATCACGTGTTATCATTGTGGCCAGCCAGGTCACACATCTAGAGTATGCACGTAGCCAGCACCAGTTGAGGGGCAGAGGACAGGGAGTTTAGGGCAGAGGCCAGCACAGAGATCTTCAGCTACTAGAGGGCAGGGAGCAGCTTCGCGACCTGCCATTACTGACAGCCCTCAAGTATCAGGCAGGGTGTTCGCATTATCAGCAGCAGTGGCTGAGGAAGGCAATGAGACTGTGCAAGGTATTCTTTCACTCTATGGCTCGGATGTTTGTGCTTTATTTGACACAGGCTCCACCCACTCCATCGCACCCCGTGTTCTGCGTTTTGTACTCATTGACAATAGTCATCTACCGTACATTTTATGTATCACGACACCGGGTGGTAGTATGTTATTAGGAAGAGAAATGGTGCTAGAGTGTGAGATTATAGTCCATGACAGAGTTATGCCAGGTGATTTGGTGGTGTTAGCTATTCAAGATTTTGATCTTTTATTAGGCATGGATTGACTGTCTCGCCATTATGCCAAGGTTGACTGCCGACGCAAGATTATTACCTTTGAGCGTCCATATCAGCCAGAGATGATATACAGGGGAGTAAAACCAGTTGTGGCGACACCAATGATTTCAGTTATGCAAGCAAAAAAGTTAATAAGGCAAGGATGTGAAGCATATTTGGCACTTGTGACTGTTGGTGCTAGGGAGAAGAAAGAGTTGGCTGATCTTCCTATTGTTTGGGATTTCCTAGATGTATTTCCAGATGAGTTACCAAGTGTTCCACCCTATAGGGAGATTGATTTCTCCATTGAATTACTTCCAGGCACTCAACCCATTTCTAAGACTCCTTATCGCATGGCTCCCAATGAATTAAAAGAGTTGAAGATGCAGCTGCAAGACCTTTTAGATAAAGGTTTTATCCAACCCAATACTTCATCGTGGGGAGCACCAGTGTTATTTATGCGCAAGAAGGATTGTTCCATGCAGTTATGCATTGACTATAGGCAACTTAATCAGGTAACAGTCAAGAACAAGTATCCATTGCCTCGTGTGGATGACTTGTTAGATCAGCTTCAGAGCGCCTCAGTATTCTCCAAGATAGATTTACGTTTTAGGTATCAGCAGGTCCAGGTGAGGGATGAAGATATAGCGAAAACTGCCTTCCGTACTAGGTATGGACATTATGAGTTTACAGTTATGCCATTTGGGTTGACTAATTTGCCAGCAATATTTATGGATTTAATGAACGGGGTGTTCAAGGATTATCTAGATAGCTTTGTCATTGTCTTCATTGATGACATCTTAGTATACTCGCCTAGCCCAGCAGATCATGAGATTCATCTGAGGATAGTGTTGCAACGACTCAGAGAGAAACAATTATACGCCAAATTTTCCAAGTGCGAGTTTTGGCAGCCTCAGGTGATATTTTTAGGACACGTAGTATCCGAGGAAGGTATATCAGTAGATCCAGAGAAGATCAAGGTAATATTAGATTGGCCAAGACCTTCTACGGTGACAGAGGTACGTAGTTTTCTGGGCCTAACTGGTTACTACAGGCGTTTCATTAAGGGTTTTGCACATTTAGCCTCTCCTATGACCAAGTTGACGCATAAGGGAGTTCCTTTCATTTGGGATGATGCTTGTGAGCAGAGTTTTCAGGAGCTAAAGCAACATTTAACCTCAACCCCAGTATTGGCTATTCCTAGAAGTGGCGAGCTGTTTACAGTTTATAGTGACACTTCATATTTAGGTCTGGGTTGTGTACTGATGCAGGAGGGACATGTTGTTGCCTATGTCTCCAAGCAATTAAAGAAACACGAGCTGAATTACCCTACCCATGACTTGGAGCTTGCTATTGTGGTGCTTGCTTTGAAGATATTGTAGCATTATCTATTTGGAGAGAAGGTACAGATCTTTACTGACCACAAGAGCTTAAAGTACTTGTTCTCTCAAAAATAATTAAATATGAGGCAAAGGCACTGGTTGGAGCTACTCAAAGACTATGACTGTGAGATACTGTACCATCCAGGTAAGGAGAACGTGGTAGCTGAAGCCTTGAGCCGTCGAGGAGCGTCCATTGCAGTAGTGTTGGTTTAGGAGTGGTCTCTATTGGAACAGTTGAGCGAGCTTACTATCTCAGATTCAAGTAGTGCTCCTGATACATATTGTGCTTTCATGGCTATTCGTTCAGATTAGGTGGATCGGATCCGTAATAAGCAGCATTGTGATGAGAGGTTGATGCATATCATTGCAGACATGGATAGATTTAGGCCTTTGGGGTACAGTCTGAGGGATGATGGTTTGTTGCTATATCAAAACAGGATTTGTGTGCCAGGGGATGAAGAACTAAGATAAGAGATATTGTTAGAGGCACATCAATCGCGTTATACTATCCATCTGGGAGCAGGCAAGATGTATCAAGACTTGCGCCGCCAGTATTGGTGGAGTGGTATGAAGAGGCATGTGACAGAGTTTGTGTCTCATTGTTTAGTGTGTCAGCAGGTGAAGGTTGAGCACCAGAGACCAGCAGGGTTGCTTCACCCATTGTCCATCCCTGAGTGGAAGTGGGATAGGATTACTATGGACTTTGTATCAGGGTAAGTTGTTCCAGTCCTTTCCTATCACTCGATGCGGGATGTTACAAGAGTTGTTTACTTAATTGTCATTAAGTTTTAAATTAGTGTTCTAAAGTTTCTTGATGATTAGAATGGTGTTTATTTTGGATGCAATGTATTAAATTAATAGGGTTTAAAATATAGAAAAACAAGTAATGTATTGTGGGAAAATTTTATAAAAATCACTTTTTAAGGCGGCCAACAAAAAGTAGTCACTAAAAATGTCTTCTTTTGTGGCAGCCATGGCTCTCACTAAAAGTATCTGTCAAACACTTTTTGTCACAGTTAATATTTTGTGACAACCAATACTATCACTAAAATCTTATCATTTGTGACAACCAGTAAAGCTGTCATGAAAAATTCATTACTTGTGACAATGATGACCCTAACAAAAGAAAATTAACAGTGACAGTCACTAGTGGTCGTCACTAAAGAGTGATTACTTGTGACAGCCATGACGGTCACAAAAAATGACATTAGTGGCGGAGGGTTGTGGTTGTCACTAAAAATTTTTTTGTGGCTGTCACATTTGATCGCCACTAAAAGGGAATTTTTAGTGACGGCCAGCCAATAATCGCCACTAATACTATTTGTGACAAAGTTTTTAGTGACAGCTTGTGGCGACTAATTCAGCGACTACTAAAACTTTTAGTGACAAGTTTTTATGCTTTTAGTGACAGTCCTGGTCGCCACTAAAAGTCAAAATTCTTGTAGTGATCGTATTGTGGAGACACAATCTACGGAAGAAGAAACAAGTAATGTCTTGAATATGGATCGTGTGTCCTATTTAAAGAATTACATCAAGGTTTGTGATCGTGAGACGAACATTATGAGGCTCGAGGGATATACCTCGATGACTAGTATGGCGATGCTAAGTGGGATCATAAGATGGTTGTGTATGTATTTGCCTCAAGGATATGGTTTGGTTACATAGTAAGAGTTTTCCAATGGGTAAAATGGATATTGTACATTTGGTGCATACTCGTGAGTCGTGTAGGTTCTACCATGTGGTGATGTGATCACCAACCTTGATGAGGGCCTAGAATGAATGTTCTTGCAAAAGGAGTTAGACTCGTGGCAACGACAATGAATGATAGTTCTTGCAGGACTACGACGAGATCATACAGTTTTCACCCAGGGCGTACCTGTGTGAGGGTCGACGCTTGGTGTAGGGGTAAGCCTACTATGTGACCGAGTTGAAGATGACAGCTTGTGTGCTGGCTAGTGGTAAGTGTAGTGCCTAGGAGGAATTAATTTGATGGTCGTGTATCGATAGTCGGCTGGATCTGAAGAACAAAATGCGAGAGGCAGTGGATTCTCGGTAAATGAGATTTCGGGTAGTAGAGCATGGCTAGTCTAAAGCCTTGACGATGAGTTATGAGATGGCAACTTCGGTTCAAGGTAGAGTTCAAGTACTAAAAGGGCAAGAGTTGCTTGATAGGTCATAACAACGTAAAAAGGAATGATGAGGGACCTAGTCAACAGAGGTTATGACTACGGTTCAGTGTGCCAAGTGGGCTTGTGTAACAACCCATTAGGGGGCCCAATATTTATTTAAAATTATTTAATTAATTATTGAAGTATTTAATTAAGAGAATTTGGAATTTAATTATTTAATGTGGCAATTTAGATTTTTAATTAAGAGAATAGCATTTAATTCTATTTATTTATTGCAAAACTTAAATGCAAGGACATGAAGGTCATTTAAGAAGTTGTTATTAGAATTTAAATAATTAATTAGAATTATTATGATTAAGGGATTAGATGATCCATGCATGAGAAGGATTTGAATAGGAAGTCTCCAAGTTTGAATAGGAGATTGAGAGATGGCTTCTAGGGCTTCCCATACCTTTATATATAGATCATAAGCCTTATTTTCTTCTCACGCCGCATATTAGAAGATCAAAGAGAGCCCAAGAGAGATAGCAGTGTGTTGCTTAGGAGAAGCTTTTCAAATCATTGAGGAATCTAATCAAGAAGATCATCAAGGAAAGTTCTTCTCCTTATAATCCTTTCTTACAGGAGTATGTTAGCAATCTTTCTCAGTTATTCCAAATTTATCATTATGGTTTTCAAGTTTGATCAATAGCAGTCAATAGATATGTTATATATATATGCGTATAACAGTGAAGTTAATGGCAAGTTAAGCATGTTTCTTTGCATTGATACGATCTTTAATTCATTCCCATGTTATTTCATGACGATTGGGATTTGTTTTCCCAAGATTTTATTCAAAATGGTGCAGTCTTTCTGAGTTTGGAATCAAAGCAGAGTCCCTGTTAGCGTTTATGTTCGTCAAATTAAATTGCAGATATCCGGATGAGTCTTCCCATATCTGGATGAGTTAAACTTAGTTTGTGAGTGATATCCAGATGGGCTAGAGGCTATCCAGATGTGACAAAAAATTTTATGTGAGTGACATCCGGATGGCCATTATTCATATCCAGATGGTGTTAGTGATATTCGGATGCTTTGTTTTCGTATCTGGATATGTCAGTATTGATTTGTGAGTAATATCGGGATACATCGTACCATATCCAGATGTGTTTATTATAAGTGATATTTGGATACATTGAGTCATATCCAGATGTGTTCAGTGTAACGACCCATTAGAGGGCCTAGTATTTATTCAAGAATGATTTAATTAATTGTTGAAGTATTTGATTAAGCGATTTTGTCAATTAATTATTTAATGTGGCAATTTAGAGATTTTGAAGGAAAAGAATAGCATTTATTTCTTTTTAATGTTGGAGTTAAAGAAATTTGCCAAGGTGGCAATTTAGATTTTTAATTGAGATAATAGTATTTAAATAGCATTTAAATGGCATTTATTTTGTGGATTAAATGCAATGTTAAGAAGGTAATTTTGGAGTTTTATTATTATTTGAGAGTTTTAATAATAATTTTTGTATTATTATTAATTAAGTAGGATTATGTATTTAAAGGAGAATAAGAATCCATGTATGAGATGGATTTGGATTAAAAGTCTCCTAGTCCCAATAGGAGAAGGTTTTGAGAGTCTTTAAGTTCAATTGGGAGAGGGATTCCAAGTTATAAAAGGAAAGAGATCTAGGACTTTATGTCTATATATAGAGCCCATTAGCTTAGCTTTTCTTCACGCCATGTGAAGAACAGAAAGGCTAAGAGATAGCAGAGGTTTGCTAGAGTCTTCAGGATCGCTCTAGGGGTCGATCAGAGAGTTCTATCAGGCAAGTATTCTTCCTATAATCCCTTCCATTACAGGTTCATATCAGTTTTTCAGATTATTCCAGTTCTTCATTGAGTTCTCAGATTTTATATTAATAAGTAGAGATGTATGTATATATATATGCGTATAACAATGAAGTTATGAGCAAGTTTTATTAATCCTTATCCATTTTGGATTGCAAGTTCTATTAATCCTCATCCATTTTGGATTGCAAGTTCCATTAATCCTTATCCATTTTTGATTACAAGCTCTATAAATCCTTATCTATTTTGGATTGCAAATTCTATTAATCCTTATCCATTTTGGATTGCAAATTTCATTAATCCTTAACCATTTTGGATTACAAGTTCAATAAATCCTTATCCATTCTGGATTGCAAGTTCTATTACTCATTTTCCCATATGGAGTGCAAGTCCTATTATTTCTTATTTCTTTAGAGTTGCAAGTTCCTTTCTCCTTTTATTTCTTTTAGAGGCAAGTTCTCATATATGCATGATCTTTATAGCGATTCAATCAAATATTATCTTTGAATCATCCTTAAAGTTATTTCATATCGATTGAAATTAGTTTTCCCAAGAATTTATTCAGAATGGTGTAGAATCATTAAGTTTTGTTTTAAATTTCAGTTAGTGTTCATGTTTGGCAAATTTAATTGTAGATATTCGAATGGGTCTTCCCATATCCGGATGAGTTCCAAGTTCCTTGAGTATGATATCCAGATGATTTGTTTATACATCTGGATAGATAAAGATAATATCTGAATGTCTCTCCTGATATCCGGATGCCTCCCTCAAAAGTTGAAATCTGTATTCGAATAGTCTCTTGTGGCATCCGAATGCCTCAGTGAGATATCCGGATGGCCAGAATCATATCCAGATGTCCTAGTCCTTATCCGAATATTGTCCAGCATATCCGAATAGCTCATTCTTTGTGCTTCTAGTGTATCCGGATGACTAGTATCATATCCGGATGTCCTAAGTTTCTATCCTAAAATATCCCAGCATATCTGAATAATTTCTTATTTGAGCGTCAGTATACCCGGATGAGTCTCATTCATATCTAGATGTCTTTCATCGTATCCAGATATCCTCCCTGATATCCGAATGGCTTTTTCAAAATTTAATTGAACTTCCAGAATAGTTTAATCCAAGTTTTAATTAAGTTAAATTATTCAATATCTTCCAGTAACGGGTTTATATGCCAGAATGTAACAAGTTAATCATGCCCATACCATAAAATATAATTCGTTGAAACTTTGTATTCCAATATATAGACAAAGATCATATCATGTTTAGTATTATTTATTTATGACATGATCAGCATTATTTGGTGAGATTATGTGCATACATTTGGTATGAGCATTGAGCATGACTTTATATGGAGCACTACATATCGTGTGCAAGCATTTATATGAGCATTGCATTGCATTATGCGTGCCAGGCGGCTTAGTCCGCGGGGATCCCATCAGTTTCAGTTTCAGCTCAGTTTAGGAGTTGCTCACCTGGTGGCAACCAGGGGGCTAGGGGTTTTGCCCACAATATGTGCTTATAGTTTTTATGTATGCAGGTCTAAGTTCAGACAGGTATGTATTATCATATTATGTGGTCTTATGAGCCAAAGTTGCATACCTGCATTTAGTTTACAGTTTATGTGCATTACATTTTTATGAATGCAATCAGACAGTAATTATTCAATACAAGTTCAGTGAGTTATTTATCAGTATCGATATTCTTCGATTCAGCTTCAGTATTCTTTCTAGCTTATTACTTGCTGAGCTTTTGCAGTTCACCTTGTACTCTTCACCCCTCCAGGTCATAGCAGGGGAGTACCAGATGTGGGGCCTAGCAGCAGTGGTCTATAGTGTGTGTACATGGAGCTGCTCAAGATAAAAGATGTCTGGGAGTCTGTTGAGTTTTATAGTGTTTTCTCAGTTTGGATCTATTTTATATTTCGGTTGAGGAATTGTCCCTTAGTCAGAGCTTGTACAGTTTGTACTTTTTAGTCTGTATTGACTCAGAGCTTTTATTCCAGTTGATTGAGATGTTTAGTCATGGTATCAGATTTCAAATTATCAGTTAGTTTATTTTATTTTTCCCATAGCACCTTTTCTCGGGCAATTCTAGGAGAGGGGGTGTTACATTCAGTGTGATATTTGGATGCCTTTCTCGTATATCCGAATGAGTCAAGTTGATATCTGGATGCCTTGTTCCATATCCAGATGCCCTTCTCAACAATTGAACTTCATATCCAAATAACCTCTTGTAGCATCCGAATGCCTTGTGAGATATCCGAATGTCCAAAATCATATCCAGATGTCCTATGCTATATCCAAATGCCTCTTAGCATATTCGAATAGCTTATGTTATACGACCCAGTATATCCGAATGAGTCTTCAACATATCCAAATGGGCTTCCATCACATTCGAATGACCTTCCTCACATCTGGATGTGTTCCTTCACATCCGGATGGATTTTTCAAGAATCTGAATAAGGCTTCCAGTGAGCTTAATTCGAGTTTTATTTAAACTGAAATATTCAATACTTCCAATTATTTAATTCTCATACCAGAATATGATAAATCTAATATGTCATAACACGTAGAATCATTATATTCCAATATCAGTGGTATAACATGTTTAGTATTTATTATGACATGATTAACATTATTTTGTGAGACTATGTGCATACATTTTGGTATGAGAATTGAGCATGACTTTATATGGAGCACTACATATCTTGTGCCAGCATGTATATGAGCATAGCATTGCATTATGTGCACCAGGTGGCTTGTTTGCAAGGATCCCACCAGTTTCAGTTTTAGTATATATGTTGCTTACCTGGTGACGACCAGGGGCCTAGGGGCTTATTGCCCACAATTTGCTTATAGTTTTTATGTATGCAGGATTCAGATCAAACAAGTATGTTCTATCTGATTATATGGGCCTATGAACCAAAGTTGCATACCTGCATTTAGTTTAAAGTTTATGTGCATTACATTTTTATGAATATAAATAGATAGTGATTATACTCATTGCAAGTTCAGTAAGTAATTTACCGATATTGATATTCTTCGATTCAGTTTCAGTTATTCTTTCTAGCTTATCACTTGCTGAGCTATGTAGCTCATCTTGTACTCTTCACCATTTCAAGTCCTAGCAGGGGAGTACCAGATGTGGGGCCTAGCAGCAGTGGTCAATAGTGTGTGTACCTGGAACTTCTCAAGATCAAAGATGTTTGAGAGTTTTGTTAGTTTTATAGTGTCTTGTCAAACATAAAGGTTTTTGTAAATGTCTGAAGAGATAGACATTTCAATGGCTGGGATCAATTTATGAAGATTTAATGGTTGAGATTAAAAATCTTCCCGCCCAACAATTCTTCTCCAATTTACCCGCCCAACGATTTTTCTTCAATTTCATAAACTATTCATCGGTTTGGCTTTCTAAGAGAGAGAGAGAGAATAACGATGGGTGGATGGCGATGGACAGAGAAGGCAGAAGGCGGCGGCAGCGGCACCCATGGCATCGTTTGTTGTTGCCGATAGTGCGCGCCGCTAGCGAGCGTGGGTCATGGCCATAGTTAGATATCTACCATGGTCGTGGGCCTGCACCTTTGCCGTTATGGGTCGTCTCTCTTCCTCTTTCTTTCCTCTCTTAGAAGTAAGCTTTCTAATTTCATTATATATACGCATTGTTTTTTCTTTTTTCTCTCTGTTTTTGCTTGTAGCTGTCCCATTGTATACACACAAGCACATATATATAAATATATATGCATATGCAAATACCCACACACCAAAACACACACACCCGTCGCCCCCAAACACACACATACGCATATACACACACACCTGTCATATATATATAGACAGATAGAGGAGAGGTGGGTCAGAGCGTGACTATAAATCGCCGATCTTTCCCACTATTTCTCGCCTCAATCTCTGTCTTCATTCTTTCTTTCAAAAATGTTCCCAGATGCCATAATCTGTCTTTTTTCTTTCTTTCAGTAATGTTCCCTGTGTGTGTGTGTGTGTGAGTTCCCTGTGTATGTTGTTTTTGTCTAACTATTTTAATTATAATCGATTTTCACTGTTCAAATAGCGGATATGAAATTTTGAATGTCTTTTTTAGGTGAATCTTATTGGGCAAGCTGAATTTAATCTACTTGATGTAGTAGTAGAGTTGTATTGCCAAAGCTAAGCAAAAAGGAAATAGAAGCACCGCATCAGATTCCCCGTCACTTTGACTACTTTTGATTGTAAATAAAGGGTTTAATTAGTTGATTAAAAGGAAGAGGCAAATACAATTGTACATCCATGACACTAAACAAAGAGCTATTCTCATTTTCTTTGTTTTTGTTATTGGTGACTAAGATTATATAATTTAGGATGTAATGAAAAAGTATTTAAGATTTACTAAATTCGAACTCAAAAATTTGAAGTGTGTAACTCAACTATCCACCACTCAACTCTGATGGTCTTCCTCTCTTCTTCCTTGGCTATTAATGTATGATTAGCGAGTTAATTAGCAAGCAACCTGTTTTCATTATTCCTATAAGGTTATGACATGAATATATGTTACATAATTTACATTTTGTTATATCTCTCTCTCTACGAGTAAGCTCTCTAATTTCATTATATATACGCATTGTTTTTGCTTCTTTCTCTCTATTTTTGCTGATGGTTGTCCCATTGTACACACATACAAGCACATATATATAGATATATATGCATACACATATACCCACACACCCAAACACACACACCCGTCGCCCCCAAACACACACATACGCATATACACACACACACCCGTCGTATATATATAGACAGATGGAAGAGAGGTGGGTCAAAGAGCGACTGTCAATCCCCGATCTTTCCCACTATTTCTCGCCTCAATCTCTGTCTTCATTCTTTCTTTCAGTAATGTTCCTGAATGCCACAATCTCTGTCTTCTTTCTTTCTTTCAGCAATGTTCCCTGTGTGTGTGTGTGTGTAAGTTCCCTGTGTATGTTGTTTTTGTCTTATTATTTTAATTATAATCGTTTTTCACTGTTCAAATAGCAGATATGAAATTTTGAATGTCTTTTGGGTGAATCTTATTGGGCAAGCTAAATTTAATCTACTTAAAGGTTATAATTGTTATTATTTACGGAAGAGTTATAATTGTTATAGGTTTTCATTCAATTATAACTCAATTATAACTCACCATTTTTGAAGTATCATTCCATCCTCCTATTGTGTATTTGCAGAATTTGGGTTTTCTAGATGCATAATTTATTTTCAGCAATTTGGTGTGTCTGTGTGTGTAAAAAATGATGAAATTAGGGTAACATCTTCTCTGCATCATTTACTGCTTTGTTGAGATTCTTCTTTTCAAACTCTGTGCCTCAGGCCTTTTGGTGGATATTTCTTTGTACATATGAAAAAGGTTACTTTTTATGCAATGGGATCTGCTTTTTTACATATCAGCATACCTTAATAATACCACTAATAATGAGAATAACAAAATTAACAATAGCAATAATAATATTTATAAAAAAACAAAAATAAGTTTCTTACACGAACCAAATGGCTGCCATGATGTCTAGATCATACACCTTGATATATACACTCACATATTTCTATATCTATATAATAAGGCAAGAGAGTTTTTTAAAATGTCTCAAATGTATCTGGCTGAGATTAATTTTCAGTGTAGATGAATAGCTGAGATGAATGATTTTTTCGCCCACTCACTCCCTCAAACATTGCCCCTCTCTCTCTCTCTCTGTTGCACCCTTCCTCCCACTCCTCTCATTGCCTCTCTCTTTCTCTCTCTCACAGATCCACTCACTCACGCCATCGGTGCGTGGGGGGCCAGCGGGTGCAACGACTGTGGGGAGGGAGGGCGAGAGAGACGACAGCAGATAAGGGCGAGGTGCTACTAGCGGTTGGTAGAGGGGCGATGGTGATCTGAGAGGCAGTGTGGGGGGGTGATCTGTGCTGTCAAACAACGATAGATTAGATGAAATATAGATTCGGATTTGCAATAAGGGTACAACCCAAAGTCGTCTCCCAACGAACCTCAAACGGATCTATCAAAACAAGACTAAATGAGGGGGGTTGTGATGAAAATCGAAATATAAACGTTCAAGAATGAAACAACGATGAAGTAAAATGTAACCCGCTACAAACCCTACCTCCTTACCACGAAAATTCTCGTCTCACTTATGAAAACAATCTGTTTGGTTTGATTTTCTTTTGATTTGAAAAACTCTTCTACAACCGTAAAAGATTAAACCAAATCGAGCAATCGCTCATACAAATATACCATTTCATTTCTTTCTAATCAAATCCTCAACTGAGTACATCAATTAAACCCATACAAAGATCATGCATGCATTCACACAATCGCATAAAAGAAACATACATAAACTTAGAGAAGGAAAAGAAACAAAATCATCCATAAAAACATGAAAATCGAGTTTCAAACCGGATTCGACTATATGACCGAGACTCAAATCGGGCAAGGGATATGAGAATGTAGCGAATCACAAGCGAATTAACCTTCCATCTTCTTGGTTGAAATCGTGAGAATTCTCCCAAAATCGGCCACTTAATGTGCTTAAATAGAGCTTAAGGAGGAAACCCTAGGTTACTGCAACTTCACAGCAGATTTTGAATAGGATAACCTGTGTTTTGGGCTTCGTCCCCTTCATCAAAATTGTAGATCAGGAAGATTAGATGAATTTTGGATTTTAAATCACTTGATTTGGATATCGGACGCCCAAGTTATGGCCTTTTAAAGATTCAGCATCTGTGCAGCTTTCCTAATTTGACCCAACTTTCTGGTCCCGACTTTGAAGTGATGTTTGGAGGCCCAAACGAACTTGGATTTGGACCTACCATACCATTATAGAAAACCCAAGAAGTCCTATACAATATCTCTGAAGACATCATTCACGTTCTGAGATTATAACTTGGTTAAAAACTTGAAATAAGCACAAAAGGTCAAATCTATAAGCACACTTTTGCTTCTTTGTCTCCAATCTCCTTGTTTCCCTTCTTTCCATTAAAATTCCTCATGACCCAGGAATCCCAAATCTGTCCAAAATAAGATAAAACAGTGTGAAGCCCAATTCCTATAAGATAAAATAAAACAAAATCAAGATGAATAAAATGACACAACTAACGTGCAAAAAGAATAAATATGAGGGCTAAATAATATGAAAATATGCATTCTATCAGGGGCAGCAGGAACCATGGAGGTTGCAACGACCAGCGATAGGGTGGCCATAGCGGTCGCAGCGTCGGGCGAAGCAGCGAGCAACGGCTAAGGTGACGCGTAGTGGCGCATGGAGGGGCCAGTGGTGGCTGTGGTGACCAGGCAAAGGCGGTCTGTGCGTGCAGGCAAAAGCGTGGGAGGTGGCCCGTGGCAGTGAAGTGCGTTGCCAGAAGAAGCAGGAGGAAGAAGATTTAATTTTTTTATACCAAGGTCGGGGACTTTTTTCAATTTAATTTAAAATTTAAAATTTTTATCTTTAGGTGTTGAATCTTTGATACTTAAATAAATATGAAATTAATTAATCTATTCTATTGAGTTACTTAAATATGCAAATATTAAAAAAGAATTCATTTTTTTCAATTCTATTTTTATTTTATTAAATTTATTTTCTATTTTAAGCATAATAAAATCTTTTTTAAAATAAAATAATATAAAAATCAAAGAGTTTTTGACCATGCATGATCGAAGAACCCAAGATTCTGGAACACAAGGGCTTTCGATCGTGAGATTCTCCAACGCCGAACCGGGGTTCCCCCTCTCCCGATTGATGGTCGCGGCCATGACGGTTTGCGGCAACTAGTATGTATTATTTGTTATTTAATTAATTTATTTAGATTGTAGAGCACTTACTAATATGTTTTGTTATATAGATTTAGTAATTTTTTTTAATTATAAAACGTTAATAAGTATACAATAATTTTTATTTTTATTTTTCATTCAGTGTTTATAATGTTTTTCTTTACTTGCTCTTATATTTTGATTTACAATATTAATGAACATTATAAATCTTATATGCTTGATTTTTATTTGAGTTTTGTAGAGCATTTAATATAAACAAAATTATTACAACATAATACGTATAAATTATAATTATATTTTAATTTTAATATTATCTACACTGTGCCTTTAGGCACGAGTATACCCTAGTTAGTTTATATTTCAGTTGAGGGAATTTCCTTTAGACAGAGTTTATAGTTTTCAGTTATATTGACTCGGAATTTTATTTCAGTTTGATTGAGATGTTTAGTTATGGTATCAGATTTCATTCTATCAGAGAGTTTTATTTTATTTTATCTATTTTCCCATAGCACCTCTTCTAGGGTAGTTCTAGGAGAGGGGGTGTTACAGCTTGAGGATTCGAAAGTCAGTGAGAAGGGACACGTGAATGGGTTGTGTCTTGTACAATTGCCTGGAGACCTAAATCATTATTTGAGGTTTAAGGTATCCTTAGGTAAAGCCTAGAAGTTTTTGAGGTTCGGTTGTTTATAGAAAATGATTAGCACCAAGTATCCTGATCTGATTTGAGGTCTTCAGAGAGAAATTGATTTGGGATTCTTAAGGAATTTCTTTAAAGGATTGATTTTAAGAGCCATGGAGAGTCTACGGATTCGTGGAACTACTTCAGAGTTTTTCAAGAAAAGATTTAGCGGGTCTTTGAGGAATGTCATTCAGGAAATAAAAGGTCGAATCTCTTAAGTTATGAAAGTTATGATCCAATGAGGATTAGAGTACCATAGATGACGTAAGTACCTACCGCTTTAGTTAGCGGGGTGGTTATGAATTGATGTCTTTGTCATAATTGAGAGAGATAAGTAATTGCAAATGTGCCAAGATGTCATGTAACGCCCCACTTTTCCAAATACACAACAACGTGAAGTGTAAGTAGACATCATCTAGGGCGTTATAGAAACCCTTGCCAACGGAAGTGTTGGATCGAACCTAAAAGCTTAATCAAAGTTAAATAAAAGGGGTTTCCACTAGTTTCCTTTACGAGTACAAGAAATGTCCACATATTCCAATACTCCAAAAGACTCAACACATCACTGCAAGTACAATTGCAAGACACCCACACACACACCTCTTACAACCTTGAGTATCCTAGCTACTATTTACAATATATCATTTGGGTTACATGGGTACATAATGAAATATTAACCCCAAAGCTAGTTAAAGTTAGATAAGCACCACCTTTTTACCCTTGCTTGAACTGGAACCTGGAACACCTAGCACGTCTGATAAACCTAGGACGTTGAATGTCCCAGGGGTATGAAACACTCAAGTTAGATTTACATCTAGGTCAGTGGTACAAGGAAAGAAACAGTACATGCAAAAGTAATATGCGATATGTCAGGAAGTCTCCCTGAGTCACCATCATTCCTACTGGCACTTGTGTGAAATCCCTCAACCCCACCTGTAGGGACGTGACCAAATTCTAACCCCCGAGTCCCATCTATAGGCACGACATTGCCCCCTCGATCATCGTGACGATTCTCCAACAATCGGCCAGCCATCATATACAAGTTTCCAGTCCACAACTAGCTACTGTCACCAAACAACATGTTAAAGACAAAATAGAAGGAATATGCACAAACTAAGGAGTATCAACTAGGCATGTCCCCACCTGTAGGCATGGTGCAAAAACTAAGGAATGTATGATGTGAAAAACACAGGCCACACACGAGAGTAATCATGTTTAACCCCCATTGACAAAACACAACCACAAACTCCATGTTACAAGCAAAAATAGGAATGAAATACTCAGAAGCAAGGAAACATGAGATGTAAGCCACCAACCCCACACAAATGAGATCAAGGATAATCAAGAAGAAGCATGCAGAAACCACTCACCTTGAAGGTTTACCCTAGGAAGCACTGTTTACGATGAGCGGGAATGGGTTCTCTACAGAAATAATCCGTTTTAGTAAACCAAACACCAAGTATTATTACATAGAGTTATAGGTAATTAAAAGAGGGTCAAGGCTGAAAAATTGCAAGCCAAGATGAGGTCTCATGCGCCTCACACGCCTCCGGAAGTTGGCTAACGCGCCTCCCTTGAAAACGCACGGCTCTGCCACCTTTTGGTATTTTGGCCATAACTTCCTCGATTTAACTCCAATTCAACCCCTATTTGAACCTACAACACCCTTATTCAATTCTCTATACGATTATAAAAAGAAATCATACTTATCTTGCAGTTTCAATGTCTTTTGGCATGCTTTATGATGGTGACTCAGACTTTCCCGATAAGGCCTTTTCTCTCTCATTCTTTGGAAAACTTTTCGCCTTCCTTTGGCAGCGTTTCCTCTCTCAAACTGCCTTCTTTTTTCTCCTTTCATGGTGCCCAAATGAATAACCCCAAAGCCCTTATTTATAGGAAACTTTGGTGAACCAAATCGTGCTACGTGTTGCGTCATCATACTACCCATGTGCATCTATTCAAAATGTGCCACGTGTCCCTGATATTTTGAGCCTCACATGCTTAATTAGATTTTCAACACTTCCATCATTACATCCCATATGGTTTAATTCATTTTTCTATATTTCCCATCATTATTCCCACATGGTTAATTCATTTTTCTACATTTCCCATCGTTACTCATGATTTCATTTCCAACAACTTGTTAGCTCATTTGGTTCCCCTAACCACTTAGTTAATAGATATTTTAAGTTCTCACAAATAACTTCTTGGCCCATAAGTTATTTTCCCTTATGTCACTTGAGCCCTAGAATTGTTTAAACCCTTCCAAAATCCCTTAAGATGATGATCTCTTGCTTTAGCCTCCATGATCATTTGAGAATCCTTTATTTGTTCCTCGAAAGTTCACTTGGGAATCACACATGTGCCTACCGAATCTTTCGATTTCAAAGGAAATGCTATATTTCCCCAGGTATTAGAACCTAAAAATCCCAAGTATTACATCATATCTGAGTTGAAAATCTAGGATGTTACATCCTCCTCCCCTTAAAAATAAATTTCGTCCTCGAAATTGCACCTCATTCCTCAAGATTACGGTCTCCCTAGAACACCTTTCTCAAGAGATATCATCTCACTCCTCAAGACTCACATTAGGATGGACAATGTACCCAACCTGGTGTGCCTTATCCAGCATGGTTGCCCAAACTTCAGGCTTTAGACACCTAAATTCAACTCAAAAATTGAAGTATTTTTCCCCAAAAACTAGCGTTAGGGTTTTACCCATTCCCAATTGACTTCCTACGCGAGTCTTATCATGGACACTATAGTTCTAGTGAATCCCTTTCTGAATATATTGTCAATCTAAAAGCTTTCAACCATCTACAGACAATTAGGGATCCTATTACAGTGTTCCGATCCCTTGGGACTTTGATTCTAATCCCAACATAACAGCCATGGTGCTCGCCAAACTTTGGCTTCTGACCGTCTTTGCAATTCAATAAGTAGCTCTGACTCATGGGTCTCCCACCCTTATTGTGAGCCAGCCCACAAGCCGCACTGGTTATTAGTCACAAGCCCATCACTAGTCCTCTACCTGGTCCTTAGGCTCAAATCCGTTGTTACAGGCCACACACCCATGGTGCTATTGTTAGGCTAGAGCCTTCTACCCTGTCTTTGAGAGTTGTAATTGACTCAAATCCTGTCACTTCTGATACTTCTCTCAATACCAACCCAAATCTCCAAATCATGGGTGTAACGACCCGTCAGAATGGCCTAGAATTATTGAGAATTATTTAGCTAATTTTTGGCTTAAGAGAATTTGCCAATTAAATATTTAATGTGGCAATTTAGAATTTTTAATTGAGAGTATAGCATTTAAAGGCATTTAAATTATGTGAAAATAAAATGCAAGGGCATAAAGGTAATTCTAGAGTTTTAAATAATAATTTCTTATTATTAAAAATTATTTAATTAGAGATATTATGTAATTGGGAGAATCCATACCTGAGAAGGTTTAGGTTTGAAGTCTCCAAGTTAATTAAGAATAAGGACTCCCAATTATGAAAAGAGAAGGAGATGGGCTTCTAAGACTGTTTTGTTCTCTATATAAAGACACATAAGCCATAGTTTTTCTCATGCCGCGTGAGGAGCAGAGAGCCAAGAAATCTGTGAGTTGCAGAAGTTGCTTTGCATAGGAGATTTCTGGTTGAGATTGTGTGAGTCGATAAAGATTTATCAAGACAAGTATCTTCCTTGTAATCCCTTCCATTACAGGTTCATATTAGTTTCATTTTCAGATTATTCCAGTTTTTCGTTGTAGTTTTTATATTTATATCAGTAAGTAGAGATGTATATATATATATGCGTATAGCAGCGAAGTTAAGATCAAGTTCTATTACTCTTTCTTCATTTTGGATTGTGAGTTCCATTACTCCTTCTTCATTTTGGATTGTGAGTTCCATTATTCTTTCTCCATTTTGGATTGTAAGTTCCATTATTCCTTCTCCATTTTGGATTGCAAGTTCTATTACTTCTTCTCCATTTTGGATTGTGAGTTCCGTTATTCCTTCTCCATTTTGGATTGCAAGTTCCATTATTCCTTCTCCATTTTGGATTGCAAGTTCCATTACTTTTTCTCCATTTTGAATTTAGAGTTCTATTACTCCTTCTCCCATTTGGAGTGCAAGTCCTATTATTTCTTATTTCTTTTGAGTTGCAAGTTCATTCCTCTTTTTATTTCTTTTAGCGGGAAGTTCTCATATATGCATGATCTTTACAGGGATTCAATCAAATATTATATTTGAATCATCCTTAAAGTTGTTTCATATCAATTGGGATTTGTTTTCCCAAGATTTTATTTAGAATGGTGTAGAATCATTAAGTTTTGTTACAAATTTCAGTCAGTTAGCGTTCATGTTCATCAAATTTAATTGCAGATATTAAAATGGGTCTTCCCATATTCGGATGAGTTCCAAGTTCTTTGCGTGTGATATCTAGACAGTTCTTTGTACATCCAGATAGCTCATATCCGGATGCCTTTCCCTTATATCTGGATAAGCCCAGTATATCCGGACGCCTTGTTTTACATCCAGATGTCCTTATCAAGTTTTGAAATTTCATATCCGAATGTCTCAATGAGATATCCAGATGACCTGAATCATATCCAGATGTCCTAGTTCATATCCAAATACATCCCAGCATATCCAACTAGTTTCTGATTTGAGTACCAATGTATCTGGATGAGCTTTTTTCATATCCGAATGTCTTTCCTCATATCTGGATATCCTTTCTGATATTCGGATGGCTTTTTCAGAAATCTAATTGAACTTTCAGAACAATTTAATTCAAGTTTTATTCAAGTAAAAACATTCTATACTCAAAATATTGAATTTATATGCCAGAATATAACAAGTTAATCATATCTGTACCATAAATCATAATTCATAGAATTTTTGTATTCCAATATATAGATGAAGATCATATTATATTCAGCATTATTTTATTATGACATGTTCAACATTATTTTGTGAGATTATGTGCAAACATTTTGGTATGAGCATTGAGCATGACTTTATATGGAGTACTACATATCTTGTGTCAGTGTTTACGTGAGCATTGCATTACATTATGCTTGGCAGACGGTTTAGTCTGCGGGGATCCCCTAGTATCAGTTTCAGCTCAGTTATGAGTTGCTTGCCTGGTGACGACTAGGGGCTAAAGGCTTTGCTCATAGTATGTGCTTACAATTTTATGTATGCAGGATTCAAATCAATCAGGTATGTGTTATTAGATTATGTGGGACTATGAGCCAAAATTGTATACCTACATTTAATTTACAGTTTATGTGCATTACATTTTTATGAATGCAAACAGACAGTGATTATACCTCTCGGTACAAGTTTTGTAAGCAATTTATCAGTATCGATGTTCTTCGATTCAGCTTCAATTATTCTTTCTAGCTTATTACTTGTTGAGCTTTGTAGCTCACCTTGTACTCTTCACCATTCTAGGTCCTAGCGAGGGAGTACCAAATTTGGGGCCTAGCAGCAGTGTTTAGTATTTTGTGTACGTGGAGCCACTCAAGATAAAAGATGTATGGGATTAGTTGATGTCTTATCAGTTTAGGTTTATTTTATATTTTAGTTGAAAGATTGTCCCTTGGACAGAGTTTATGTTTTTCAGTTTATGTTGGCTTAAGAGTTTTTATTTCAGTTGATTTAGATATTCATTTATAGTATCAGATTTTTGTTTATCAGTTATTTTTAATTTATTTCCCCATAGCACCTCTTCTTGGGCAGTTCTAGAAGAAGAGGGTGTTACAGTATTAGTATCAGAGCGATGTTTTGAGGAGTCTCTCGTACACACATAGGATGTTGGGTAGAGTTAGGACTTGAATCCGTCAGTTAGATAAGTTGGCCCAATTAATAGTATTCTAACCCTAAATGGTGATGCAAGAAGATAAGTAATAGAGGTGGACGATCCCATACTCGCAGTCAGGCTACTTCTATTCCAGATGAGGTTCCAGTATTGACGCCTGATTTTCCAGGGGAGTCTAGTAGTGATCTATGACAAGGAATAGCTGAGATGCGAGGTATGCTAGCAGGTTTGATGAGGGTAGTCGATACCCTAGGTACTAATCAGTTAAGGCAGCCGCAAGTTCCCCAAGAAGTAGAAGATAGTAGAGGCAATAAGTCAGTCGCTCCAACAACTCTAGTTGTGGAGACAGATACAGAGAGTCAGCTATTAAAGGATTTCACGGCCTTCCAACCATCAACATTCCATGGAGGCACAGATGCAACAACAATTGAGAATTGGATGCTATCGATTGTATAAACGATCACCGAGTGCAACTTAGCAAATTTTTATTCAGAGGTGATGCCGAGAGATGGTGGAAGACCTCATGCTAAAGGTTTGGTAATCAAGAACCCACATGAGTCGAGTTTCAGCAAGTGTTCAATGACACTTATTGTAACACTTCCTCTCCTAGAACTGCCCGAGAAGAGGTGCTATGGGGAAAATAAAATAAACTGACTGATAAACTAAAATCTGATACCATAATTGAACATCTCAATCAATTGGAATAAAAACTCTAAGTCAATACAAACTAAAAAGCGTAAACTCTAACAAAGGGACAATCCCTCAATTGAAATGTAAAATAATCCTAAACTGATAAGACATCAACCAATCCCAGATACCTTTTATCTTGAGCGGCTCCACGTACACACACTATAGACCACTGCTGCTAGGCCCCATATCTGGTACTTTCCTTCTAGAACCTGGAGGGGTGAAGAGTACAAGGTGAGCTACAAAGCTCAACAAGTAATAAACTAGAAAGAATAACTGCTTAATCGAAAAATATCGATACTGATAAATAACTCACTGAACTTGTACTAGATAATCACTATCTAATTGCATTCATAAAAGTGTAATGCACATAAATTGTAAACTAAATGTAGGTATGCAACTTTGGCTCATAGGCCCACCTAATTTGATAAAACATACCTGACCGATCTGAATCCTGTAAATAGAAAAAAACTGTAAGCACATATTGTGGACAATAAGCCCCTAGCCCCCTGGTGGCCCCCAAGCGGGTAACTCATAAACTGAGCTGAAACTTAAACTGATGGGATCCCTGCGGACAAGCCACCTAGCACGCATAATGCAATGCAATACTCACATAAATGCTAGCACACGATATGTAGTGCTCCATATAAAGTCATGCTCAATGCTCATACCAAAATGTATGCACATAATCTCACAAAATAATGCTGATCATGTTATAATAATGCTAAACATGATATGATCTTCATCTATATATTAGAATACAAAGATTCAATGAACTATGATTTAGGGTATGGGTATGATTAACTTGTCATGTTCTGGCTTATGAATTCAATGTTGGAAGGTATTGAATACATTAATTGAATTAAACTTGAATTAGGACTCATTGGAAGCTAAATTGGATTTCTGGAAAAGTCATCCGGATATCAGGAAGGATATCCAGATATGATGAAAGACATCCGGATATGAAGAAGGCTCATCCGGATACACTGATATTCAAAGTAGAAGCTATTCGGATATGCTGGGATGTATTCGGATATGAACTAAGACATCCAGATATGATTCTGGTCATCCGGATATCTTACTGATGCATTCGGATATAACTGGGGACTATTCAAATGAAAAATTCAACTTTTGAGGGAGGCATCCAGATATCAGGCAAGACATCTGGATATTATCTTGACATCTCTGGATGTATAAACAAACCATCCGAATATCATACTCGAAGAACTTTAGATACATCTGGATACGATACAAGGTATCCAGATATTAGAACTTAGAGTAATAGAACTTGCAATCCAAAATGGATACGGATTAATGGAACTTGCAATCCAAAATGGATAAGGATTAATAGAACTTGCAATCCAAAATGGATGAGGATTAATAGAACTGTCAATCCAAAATGGATGAGAATTAATGGAACTTGCAATCCAAAATGAATAAGGATTAATGGAACTTGCAATCCAAAATGGATGAGGATTAATAGAACTGTCAATCCAAAATGGATGAGGATTAATGGAACTTGCAATCTAAAATGGATAAGGATTAATGGGACTTGCAATCCAAAATGGATAAGGATTAATAGAACTTACCCTTAACTTCACTGTTATACGCATATATATATACGTCTCTACTTACTGATATAAATTTGAAAACTATAACAAAGAACTGGAATAATCTGAAATCAAAACTGATATGAACCTGTAATGGAAGGGATTATAGGAAGAATACTTGCCTGATAGAACTCTCTGATCGAACCCTAGAGCGATCCTGAAGACTCTAGCAAGCCTTTGCTATCTCTTGGCCTCTTGGTTCTTCACATGGCGTGAAGAAAAGCTAAGCTAATGGGCTCTATATATAGAGGTATAAAAACCCTAGATCCCACTCCCTTTATAATATGGATTCCTTCTCCTAATATAAGTAGGAGACTTTAAACCAAAACCATCTCATACACGGATTCTCATTCTTCTTTAAATACATAATCTCACTTAATTAATAATAATACAAAAATTATTATTAAAACTCTCAAATAATAATAAAAATCTAGAATTACTTTCATGCCCTTGCATTTAATTTTCACAATAAATAATTGCCATTAAATGCTATATAAAAATCCTAGATCCTACTCCCTTTCTAACATGGATTCCTTCTCCTAATATAACTAGGAGACTTTAATCCAAAACCATCTCACATATGGATATCTTATAAGTAGGAGACTTTAAACCAAAACCATCTCACTTATGGATTATCTTAATCCCTTAATCAATCTAACTTTAATTAACAATTAAATTCTAATAACAAATTTCTAAATGACCTTCATGTCCTAGCATTTAATTTCCACAATAAATAACTAGAATTAAATGCTATTTAAATACTATTCTCTTAATTAAAAATTACTAAATTGCCATATTGGCAAATTCTTTTAACTCCAAAATTAAAAAGAAATAAATGCTATTCTTTTCCTTCAAAATCTCCAAATTGCCACATCAAATAATTAATTGGCAAAATCTCTTAATTAAATACTTCAACAATTAATTAAATAATTCTGAATAAATACTGGGCCCTCTAACGGGTCGTTACACTTATTACCCAACATGGGTCAAAGAGCAAAAGGTCTACGAGTTTATTGAGTGGGTGCAAGGTACCAAGACAATGACCCAATGTGAGGCAGAGTTTGCAGCCTTGACTAGATAAGCCTCAGAGTTGGTGTACGTTGAAGCTAAGAAGGCTGCTAAATTTCAGAGAGGATTGTGTGTTGATATTTTTCATGCTTTTGGAGGAGCTCAGAGTGTGGATTATGCCACAGTAGTCCAGCAAGCATATGCTATCGAGAAAGATTGTAATGGAGCTCAGAGAAAGTGGATGGTCGGACTAGGAAATAATGCGGCAAGTAATCTACAATGTAATCAGTATGGGAGAAATCATGGAGGACAGTGCCTAGCCAGGCAAAATATATGTTACCAGTATAGCCAAGAGGGGCATAGATTGAGAGATTATCTAAAGTGCCAATAGTATGTGATTTTCCAGATGTTTTCCCTAATTAGTTACTAGGATTACCTCTTCGGAGAGGAGCAGAGTTTACTATTGAGTTATTGCCTAGTACGCAGCATATTTCTAGGGCTCCATATCAAATGGCACCTAATGAGCTAAAGAGGTTGAAGGCCCAACTAGAAGAATTAATAGAGAAGGGTTTCATCCGACCTAGTTCATCCTCGTAGGGCGTACCAATATTATTTGTGAGGAAGAAAGATGGATCTTTAAGATTATGTATTGATTATCGCCAAATGAATCAAGTGATAGTGAAGAACAAGTACCCCTTACCTCGAGTGGACGACTTATTAGACTAGTTGCGAGGAACTAATGTATTCTCGAAGATAGATTTGAGATCAGGATATCACAAGGTGTGGGTCAGAGATGATGATATTTAAAAGACTGTTTTTAGGACTCACTGTAACGCCCCGCTCCCACCTACGGGTGTTACTCACGAATAGCCATCTTACTATTCACACGCTAGGGCAAAGATGAAGAGATGGCTACATTTCGATGAGAAACGACCTAGGTTGGAACTAGGCTTTGCCTTCTCTTCGCTCCCCTCAAGGATTTGAGAAATACTAAAACAACCCCGCGAAAATAGAACCTGAAAGCTCGAGAAGTGCCACCCCTTCTCAAGCTCTTAATGAAGAGCTAAGGGTGACCTCCCAAGATCGAAGAAATAAACTAACTCCCATGCTTCATATAAATTATGGCATAACGCCTTAATTATAAGAATTTAATTTTTCTTTTCTTTGCCCCAACCATTAACCCATTTATCTCACTTCCAATACCTTTGAAAAATATTTGGATTAATCTTTCTTTGGAAAAATTTAATAAACTTTTCCTTATCAATCTCCATTGATTTTTCTTTTTAATTATTTCAAAATACCATAATTTTCCAACCCTTAGAAAATAAATTTTTGAAATACAACATCAAGGCATCCTCATCTATTTTCAAAATTTAAGGAAAAATACTCCATCATTTATATTCCAAAATATAGGAATTTTCCCACCATTGCCTCAAAATTTATATTAATTTAATAATTAATTTGGAGGCTTAAATACTCATTTATTTAATTATTTAGCATACTTTATTTCAGAAATTCCCAGAATGTCATAAATAATTACATAAATAGAAAAAGAAAAAATAAATAATAAAAAAAATATCACAGCAATAGAGGGCGGGCAGCAGCAGCCAGCCACACCCCTAGCGCGCGGGTCTCGCGAGCTGGCCGCCCGGCCGTGCGCCCTGGCGCCCAGCATACTGCCTCAACTTTTTTTTTAAAAAAAAATATTTTTTTTTGTCTTCAAACTCAAAATTTCCAGAATGTTTTTTCACTTCAAATGGCTTCCAAAACACTCAAGTCTGCCATCTTTCACCCACATTAAGCATTCATTACATATTTAAATAAATAAATACAACATTAACCACTAAACCACAAAATACATATACTTCACATGCATTTCTCCCTTGCTTCTTTACCTTTAACCTTCCAACACTCCATTTCCTTTGCATGATTCTCCACCTACATAGAGGTCAAAGGACCTTATGAGCCAAAGCTCAGTAAGGGTGCTATGCAAATGTAAATGTAACATGAGAATATAAACATGTAATGAAAATGCAATGCATATAATGGGTAGTCCTCCATGCCCTCATAACCACTTAGGTTAAGGCACTAACCAACCTCTCTCTCATCACTAGTCCTCCTTATGGCCATAGGTCCACCAGAACACAAAACATGCAATAAGACCATTGCATGTAACTCATTCAAAACATGTACAAATGCAAGCAAAACCCCACCACTTGGGGTTATCCCTTACCTTTTATCTTTGAAGCTTCAACACCACCAGAAGCCAAGACTCTCTCTTTGACTTTAAATCACCTTTAAGAAAAAAAATACAACCTTAGCTCTTATGCACAAACATTAAAGCTACTTCAAGAGAGGGAAATAAGGCTTACGCCTTGCTAGCCTTTCTCATTCCTTCTCTTAACCTTAGTTCTTCTTGCTTTCTTTCTCTTCACATGTGGGGAAAACCTTAAACTAATTTCTCAACTCCCTATTTATAGATTTTTTCTACTCAATCCATGCCAAGACTCAAGATCACATCTTAGCCATTGGTTTCTCTTTAATTCAAGAGACTTAATCTCAACCTTTAAACACAAGCACAATCCTTATGCTTCTCCTAAACTCAATCTTAGCCATTGATTTTAAGAGACTCATCTCTAGACTCTAAAGAAACACAATCCAAGAGACTTTGTCTCTTTAAATCTCATCCCTTAATTTTTCTTTGGAGACTAAATTCTCAACCATTGGATCAATCTCTACTTCCCATAATTCTCCTATTTCAAAATTAATAAATAATAACTAATTTCAAGATTGACTAATTTCTCTAATTTCCATTTAATTTAAATCCATAACTTTCCAAGCATTTAATGGAGACTAAAATATTTTCTTTTTTGATTTAATTTAAATGCTCTTGAAAACATAAATCCATTTACTTTGGCATTTATTTAAATCCACCATTTTCCCACATAAATGCATGACTAATTTCCATTTAATATGGAATTTCTTTTAATTCTCTCCATAATGGCTCTCATTTAATGCTTGAGAGACTAATTTTTTTTTCTTTTTTGCATTTCTTTAAATCCCACTCTTGCTTCACAAGATCATGCCAAGTGTCACATTACACTTAATCAACAAATTTATTATTCCCAAATTAAATTAAATCTCATTCCATGAGATCTTGCCAAGTGTCACAAATCTAACCATACTTGGCTTCCATTTTAATTTCCTAATTATCCATACACTTAATCAAGAATTAAATTCTCCAAAAATTAATTCTCCAATATAAATAATTTCTCCAAAAATAATTTATCTTTTTTTTATGGGACAGAACTCCAAATTACCGTTTTGCCCCTCCTAAGGCATCATATATATTATGTGCCTTCTCTTTGGTTCAAGGGAAATTTTGAAAATTTCCATATACCATTTTTCCCTTAATCGATAATTTTATCATGACTTGTCAAGGGTATTACATTCGCTATGGACAATACGAGTTTGTGGTGATGCCATTTGGGTTGACGAATGCCCCAGTTGTTTTCACGGATTTGATAAACCGAGTTCAGTGTGAGTTCTTAGATCATTTCATTATTGTCTTCATCGATGATATTCTAGTTTACTCACCCAGTGTGGAGGAGCATATGAAGCATCTTACTTTGGTACTACAGAGGCTCAGGGAAGAGCAACTATACACCAAGTTTAGTAAGTGTGAATTTTAGCTCATTCAGATTAGATTTCTAGGCCATGTGGTGTCTGGAGATGGTGTTTCAGTGGATCCAAACAAGATTAAAGCAGTTATAGATTGGCCGAGGCCGATGACAGTAACATAGATAGGTAGTTTTCTAGGTCTTGTAGGCTATTATAGGCGATTCATTGAGGGATTTGTTCGTTTATCTTTTCCTATGACTAAGATAACAAAGAAATGAGAGAAGGTGGAATGGAATAACGCATGTGAACGTGCTTTCCAAGAATTAAAGCAGAAGTTGACCACCGTACCAGTCTTAGCTATACTAAGAAGTGGATTTAAATATTTCATCTACAGTAATGCTTCCCATTCAGGTTTAGTTTGCGTATTAATACAATAAGATTGAGTTAATGCTTATGCTTCTAGATAATTGAAGAAACACAAGGTGAATTACCCTACTCATGATTTGGAGTTGGCAACGGTAGTATTTGCATTAAAGATATGGCGACACTATTTATGTGATGAGAAGGTCGAGATTTATACAGATCATAAGAGTTTACATTATCTTTTATCCTAGAAAGAATTGAACATGAGGCAAAGACGTTGGGTTGAGTTATTTAAGGACTTTGACTATGAGATTCTATACCATCTAGGAAATGCTAACGTAGTAGACGATGCCTTGAGTCGGCGAGGAGCTTCTATGGCTACCATGATAGTTCAAGAATGGAAGTTATTGGAGCAATTGAGTGCTCTATCTATTTCAGCCCCAGAGGATAGTACAATGATGAGTTGCACTTGTATGAGTGTGCAACCCGAGTTATTTGATTTAATCAAGGACTAGCAATCAAAAGATGAGAAGTTGGCGCAGATGTTAACAGACATCAAGAAGTTTTCTCCTTTGGAATATACTATACGGAGTGATGGAATACTCTTATTTCGAGGACGTATTTGTATACTTGATGATGGAAATCTTAAGCAAGAAATTTTGAATGAAGTGCACAAGAGTCTTTACACTATTCATCCAGGTGTTGTGAAAATGTATTACGACCTAAAGCGGCAGTATTGGTGGAATGGTATGAAGAAAGATGTAGCCAATTATGTTTCGCAGTGTTCAATATGCCAACAAGTTAAAGTGAAATATCAAAAACCCGTAGGTTTATTACTTCCATTACCTATTCCAAGATGGAAATGGGATAATGTTACTATGGATTTTGTGATGGGATTACCCAGGATGACTAGAGGCCATGATGCTATATGGGTAATTATTGATCGTTTGACTAAATCAACCCATTTTTTGCCTATTAAGAAGATTTATCCATTGAATAGATTTGCAAGATTTATATTGTGGAGATCATGAAATCACATGGTGTTCCATCCAACATTGTATCAGATCAAGATCCTCGTTTTACTTCTCATTTTCGGGGAGCTTTGCATGAGGCATTGGGATCTCAATTGAACTTTAGTATGGCATTTCATCCTCAAACAGATGGTCAATCAGAAAGGACTATTAGGACTCTCGAGAACATGTTGAAAGTTTGTGTTTTAAACTTCCAAGGTAGTTGGGATGAGCATCTACCTTTGGTAGAATTTGTCTACAATAATAGATTCCATTCAAGTATTGGAATGTCACCGTATGAGGCTTTGTATGGGCGACCATGTCGATTCCCGATATGTTGGGAAGAGATTGGTGATAGAGCTTTATTAGGTCTAAAAATTGTTGAGCAGACGTCAGAAAAGATTCAAGCGATCAAAACTAGAACGAAAATAGCCCAAGACAGACAGAAGAGCTATGCAGACAAGCGACGACGAGACTTCGAGTTTGAGGTAGGTGACCATGTTTGGTTGAAAGTCATGCCTATTAAAGGAGTTCGAAGATTTAGTGTAACAAGGGAGATTAAACCCCGTTACATTGGTCCGTTTAAGATTTTGAGACGAATAGGGACTTTGGCATATGAGTTAGCTTTGCCACCTTAGTTGTCCCATGGTCATAATGTGTTTCACGTTTCGATGCTGAGGAAGTATGTTCCAGATCCTCAGCAAGTAATTGATTTTTTAGACTCATAAAGTTAGAAAAAATGTGTCTTATAAGGAGATGTCTATCAATATATTAGAGCGAAAAGAGAAGATTTTGAGGAATCGATCAATTCCTCTTGTAAAAGTGCAATGGCAGCAACACTCGTCAGAAGAGGCGACGTGGGAATTAGAAGAAGAGATTAGGCATCTTTACCCCTCATTGTTCGAGTAACCAAGTACGAATTTGGAGGACCAAATTATTTTAAGGAGGGGAGAAATTGTAACAGCCCGTTAGAAGGGCTTAGAATTATTGAGAATTATTTAGCTAATTTTTAGCTTAAGAGAATTTGCCAATTAAATATTTAATGTGGCAATTTAGAATTTTTAATTGACAGTATAGAATTTAAAGGCATTTAAATTAGGTGGAAATTAAATGCAAGGGCATGAAAGTAATTCTAGAGTTTTAAATAATAATTTTCTATTATTAAAATTATTTAATTAGAGATATTATGTAATTGAGAGAATCCATACGTGAGAAGGTTTAGGTTTGAAGTCTCCAAGTTAATTAAGAATAAAGACTCCCAATTATAAAAGGAGAAGGAGATGGGCTTCTAAGACTATTTCGTTCTCTATATAAAGGCACATAAGCCATAGTTTTCTTCACGCTGCCTAAAGAGTAGAGAGCCAAGAAGTCTGTGAGTTGTAGAAGTTGCTTTACATATGAGATTTCTGGTTGAGATTGTGTGAGTCAATCAAGATTTATCGAGGCGAGTATCTTCCTTATAATCCCTTCCATTACAGATTCATATTAGTTTCGTTTTCAGATTATTCTAGTTCTCCGTTGTAGTTTTCAAATTTATATCAATAAGCAGATATGTATATATTTATATATGCGTATAGCAGTGAAATTATGAGCAAGTTCTATTACTCTTTCTCCATTTTGGATTGTGAGTTTCATTACTCCTTCATTTTGGATTGTGAGTTCCATTCTGCCTTCTCCATTTTGGATTGCAAGGTCCATTATTCCTTCTCTATTTTGGATAGCAAGTTCTATTACTTCTTCTCCATTTTGGATTGCAAGTTCTATTATTTCTTCTCCATTTTGGATTGTGAGTTCCTTCTCTATTTTGGATAGTGAGTTCCGTTATTCCTTCTCCATTTTGGATTATAAGTTCCATTATTCCTTCTCCATTTTGGATTGCAAGTTCCATTACTCCTTCTCCATTTTGGATTGCAAGCTCTATTACTTCTTCTCCATTTTGGATTTAGAGTTCTATTACTCCTTCTCCCATTTGGAGTGCAAGTCCTATTATTTCTTCTTTATTTTGAGTTGCAAGTTCATTCCTCCTTTTATTTCTTTTAGAGGCAAGATCTCATATATGCATGATCTTTATACTGATTCAATCAAATATTATCTTTGAATCATCTTTAAAGTTGCTTCATATCAATTGGGATTCGTTTTCCCAAGATTTATTCAAAATGGTGTAGAATCATTAAGTTTTGTTACAAATTTCAGTCTCTATCAACTTTTATGTTCGTCAAATTTAATTGCAAATATTGAAATGGCTCTTCCTATATTCGGATGAGTTCCAAGTTCTTTGCATGTGATATCTAGATAGTTCTTCGTACATCCGGATATCTCAGATCTGACTGCCTTTCCCTTCTATCTGGATAGGCTAAGTATATCCGGATGCCTTGTTTTATATCTGGATGTCCCTATCAAGTTTTGAAATTTCATATCCGAATGCCTCAATGAGATATCCAGATGACCTGAATCATATTCGGATGTCCTAGTTCATATCCGAATACATCCCATCATATCCGAATAGTTTCTAATTTAAGGACCAGTGTATTCGGATGAGCCTCTTTCATATCCGGGTGTCTTTCCTCATATCCTGATATCCAGATGGCTTTTCTAGAAATCTAATTGAACTTTCAGAATAACTTAATTCAAGTTTTATTCAAGTAAAAATATTCTATACCTCCAAATATTGAATTTATATACTAGAATATAACAAGTTAATCATTCGCATGCCATAAATCATAATTCATAGAATCTTTGTATTCCAATATATAGATGAAGATCATATTATATTCAACATTATTTTATTATGACATGTTCAGCAATATTTTGTGAGACTATGTGCATACATTTTGGTATGAGCATTGAGCATGACTTTATATGGAGCACTACATATCTTGTGCCAGTATTTACATGAGTATTGCATTGCATTATGCTCGCCAGACGGCTTAGTTTGCGAGGATCCCGTAATATCAATTTCAGCTCAGTTATGAGTTGCTTGCCTGGTGACGACCAGGGGGCTAGGGGCTTTGCCCACAGTATGTGCTTACAGTTTTATGTATGCAGGATTCAGATCAGTCAGGTATGTGTTATCAGATTATGTGGGCCTATGAGCCAAAGTTGCATACCTACATTTAGTTTATAGTTTATGTGCATTACATTTTTATGAATACAAACAGACAGTGATTATACCTCTCAGTACAAGTTCAGTAAGCAATTTATCAATATCAATGTTCTTCGATTCAGCTTCAATTATTCTTTCCAGCTTATTACTTGCTGAGTTTTGTAGCTCACCTTGTACACTTCACCATTCCAAGTCCTAGCGAAGGAGTACCAAATGTGGGGCCTAGCAGCAGTGTTCAGTAGTGTGTGTACGTGGAGTCGCTCAAGATAAAAGATGTCTGGGATTAGTTGATGTCTTATCAGTTTATGTTTATTTTATATTTCAGTTGAAAGATTGTCCCTTAGATAGAGTTTATGCTTTTCAGTTTATGTTGGCTTAAGAGTTTTTATTTCAGTTGACTTAGATATTCATTTATAGTATCAGATTTCTATTTATCAGTTATTTTTATTTTATTTCCCCGTAGCACCTCTTCTCGGGCAGTTCTAGGAGAAGAAGGTGTTACAATGGGTGACACACCACCACTCATAATTTCCCTTCTAATGAAACCCACGCTCCCAAGTGTACCAGAGTGTACCTATTACCACATCATCCGATATACTAATAGGGTAAGATTCAAGACAATCAAACCAGAGCCAACTGCCTATAACTATTGGGATGTACAACTGTCTGCATACTAAACTGAAGGTCAGGTCGGTAACCAGAAAGGAAATTTCCCTTCCCCTAAGGCCAAGTATGGGAGCCACAATCCCATTGCTTACTATTACAGGAAAACATATTTCCTAAGCAAGCTCACAACACGCCACATGCCTACCTCGGGGAAAACATTTCCACCCACAGTTATGACCTACCCCAACCTAGGTATGCAATCCCAATTCCCATCTCCCCTTTTCAAACCCCAAAATTCCCAAGCCCAACTTTACGGTTTAAACCCCGAAATTCCCAATTCCCATCACACCTCTAACACTTTCCTTATCCTCAAATCTTTCTGGAGGAATGGGTTACATATAAGTCCAGAAATACAACCACAACTTTACGGTTTAAACCCCTTATTCGTTAAAATTCATAAAGGTTGGTTAACTCGAACATCATCACTAGATATTCATAATAATTTGTAGCAGGATCTAAAGCAACCTTACCACGCCTTCCTTTTTAATCCTCAGTTACATTCCTTAAAATCACAACCCATACTCAAAGTTACAATTAAGGCACATTGACCAACAATATTCCTCAACCCACAATTACCCAACTTACTACTCGGCATTCCTTATTTTTCCAAAATGCAGGTTCACACGTCATATCACCATTCCCTAGGTGATGTGTCAATGCATATGCATGGGTTGACCTTGGGTCGATTAACACTCGTACTAATGCATTAAGGAAAATTTGATGTACCTTGCCCGACTGTTGGGTTGGTATTAACATATTCTCCCATTAGACTAAACACACGACACCGTTACGGTTCTCAGCCTCTCTAGTTCGTCTGAGATTGATTGTCTTATCTCATTTATAGGTTATCCCTAAAAAGATGACCAGCCTGCTGGCAAATAAAGCACGTGGGTCCCTGGGACAATCTCGAGCCAAGTGGTCATTTCTTCCACAAGTGTAACACCCTCGACCTCTTTTTCCACAAGGTTTTCCGGGATGGGATTTTTGACATCGGGGACAATTGGCCTTTGGCTTGAAATCTTTTCTTTAAACCCCAAGATCATGACTCTACCCTAGTGATTAGTGATCAATTTTGTAAAAACTTTTGTTATAATTTCACCCTTATTTTGATCTTAAAATGGTTTAAATTGAATATTATTATGCATATTGTGATTACGTGCAGGTTTCAAAATATTAATATAAAAATCAATATAATATATATAATATATGGATTGTAAGCCCACCACAAGGAAGGCTCAATGTAACGACCCGCTCCCACTTACAGGCGCCATCGATAAATAATTGACCGGATTACTCACCCGACGAACCACAATTGAAGGGTTAGACTATGTTTCAACAGGAAACGCCCTAGGTGGGAACTAGACTTCGTCCTTCCCTTCGCTCCACTAAAGAATCGGTCCCAACTCAAACAAGAAAACATAGCGGACCGAGACCCAAAACCCGAGTGAGCTTCACCTCTCTTCAACTCGCCTCAAAGCAAGCCAAAGGTGACCCAGGCACAAAGCTAGCATAACAAACACTTTGCTAAGTATTGGGGATTTATGAGAACATACCTCGCTGATCTTTACTCAATCCGAACTTGGCTTCAACAAATAAAACCACATATACATCATGTAGACTCACAATCATCTATCACACCATTATGATTACAACAACTAGATACCTCTAGTGCTCAATAACGCTTACTTTCAAGCACATGAATACATATAAGGAAATACATGAGAATACACATCCACACATCTTGGGCAACAATGCTAGTTGCCACAACAATCTCCCGGCACCATCCCTGCTTGCATTTAGTCTTGCATCATCTACAACATGAGGTAAAATCTCATGAGTCATAAAGACTCAGTAAGGGTGTAATGCACTTAAATATGAATATAACCATGTTTATGTGTGCCCAATGCATGCAAATGAGGCTGGGCCCATTTATCCTCACAACCCACCAAGGTTTGAGGCATCAACCTATCAGCTCCCACAACACTAGTCCTTCATATGGCCATAGGTCCACTAGATCTTGCATCACACAAGTAACAACCACTACATGCAAATGCTACATAAAAACATTATGAACCGTACTTACAATACATTACAAGGCCACCCTCCCATGGGGCCATCCCTTACCTAGCTCGAAACCTCATATCTGCCTCAGCACGAACTTTAGCTTGAACCTCCAGTTCCACTAGGATCACCGCCTCCCCGGTCGAACCTAGATGCAAACACACACAAACCCAACTCCATTAACATCTGGTTGCATTAAACCAATGCCCTCAACTTCGCCACACACCACTAGAACCATCCATCAACAATTTAACAAAAACAACCCCAACCATGGCATAAACCAACCAACTTTTCACATTTCATTATCTCCCATAACGAAAATAACTAGAAAATAATTAAATTAATTTACCTCAACTAATTTGGGGAGAAAACTGGTCGATGCTCACACCGGTGTTGCCTTCTTGACTGCCATCATGCACCCAATTCTTTGATTTCAAGCCTCTGGCATGCTTTTCGAGTCCTGAAATAATTTCCAGACTTTTCCTTAATTTTTCGAGATTTTTCCCTATTTTCTCCTTTATTTCCAGATTTCTTTTATATTTTATTTTCTTTTTCTATTTTTCCTTTGTTATCTTTCCGCCCTTGTTCATCTTCTTCTCCGTGCTTTGTCGCGTGTTCGGGCAGCCTCGCGCATGGTCGCCCGCTGTCCATCGGCCACTGCCTTGCCTTGGGCCAACACCACCGCCGCTTCCAGCCAGCACCCCCTCCGATGGTGGTCACCAGTTTTCGCGCCACCACTTTTATCTGCTACCTCCACCGTGAGCAGCCATAGTTGGTCTTCCCTGTGCGTCTGGAGCTTCCATGGTCGATCGGCCTTTGCTGCAACCGCCACTACCGCCGCCTCCATGCACCACCGCTCCATCGCGCGCTTGCTGCGCCGCTTGCTCGCTTCTCTCGGCCGTTGTAACAGCAGCTCGAGGCTGCTACTTCCATGACCAAGTTCGGCCATCCCCTCCTATCTCAGTCCCTCCATCACTCTCTCGCGAGCTCTCTCTCCCTATCATGCTCTCACTATCTCGCAAGCTCTCTCTTGCTCTCTCGCGATCTCAGCCACCCATGACTCTCTCTCTTAGCTCTGCTCTCTCATTCCAAATATCAGAGACACTTAGGAAGCTTCCTTGAAGCTTCGTCACGCACACAGCCATATATACATATATATATATATATTACACTAATCACATTAATTCCCCAATTAATCACATTAATTTCACTTGAGAACCCTTAATTCCACTTAGGATTTTTAATAATATCATTTGGGCCCTCCAAGACCTAAATTAATTACCCTCAAGCCACATAGATTCTTGATTTTCTCAAAATTAATTATCGGCATTTACTTGATAAAGGCCGATTTTGTCCTTACGCCTGCACAAGACCTCTATTCAACACAAAAACGCCTTAAGGTTGCCTTACTCTCAAAACCAGACCACCCCTAGGGTCCCCTCAGCTTCCCAGAGGTCCCCTAAGAACATTCAGTACTCGCACCCATTCAGGCTTATATAGAATTTATTCTAAAAATTATTCCCAGTTAGACTGCCTCCAGCGTTATTATACTCATCTCGAGATGCTCACCAATTTTTTGCCCTCTTCCCTAGACATCCAAGTCCCGAGGCACTCCTTGTCGCCAACTCGACAAATTTCATTAATTAATTTCTCGAAATTGACTCTTGGGCTTCTCGAACCACCCGAGGTCCTTTCAAATAATCAAAATTTATTTATTTTCCATTATCATGTAATATGGGGTATTATATTCCACCCCCCTTAAAGAATTTCGTCCTCAAAATTCACTTTGTCATACTTTCTTGCCCAAGACAATCACATTCTCAGGCTACTCTCTGAATCCCCTGCTCGAGAATCTCGTAGCCGAACCATTTCTCAGCCTTTACCTCGGGTTATTCCCACCTCAAGACTTCACTTAGGCATTTGGTCCTCTGCCTCTCGAGGACATTCACCAACCAAATACCGCCTTGGCCTCCAGCAAAATCGCACCATTGGTCGCTGGTCATGCTTACTACAACGATATCTATCTCCTGATGGATTTTGTCTGCTGCGAAACATCGCTTTGCAGTCCACTTCCCATTTTCCCATCAATCGAAATAAACACTTGCTAACATTGCATCACCGATCAGTCTACCACGATTTTACGTCGATCCCACATGGCAACGTTTTCCACTGCCAATCACACATGGCCGCGATTTTACGCTGGTCCAACCAGCAACGTCTTAACACTGATCATCAGCTGCAATGTCTCTTCTAGTGCCCACAAGACACTCTGACACCCATTCCACCATGGCATATCGCCATTTATTATGAGCATGCATAGTTTGAGTCAATCCTCATGGCAACCTCTCATTACTGATCAACTAACCATGCTAGCACTACATGGGAAGCAACCATTTGGCCCACCCAGCCAACTTCGACCATTTCATGCATGGTCTTCTACCTTGACCAGCCAACCCTCATTTATCGATATAATTATGCATACTCGACATACCCAACACCATGCCAGGAAATTTCATATTGCAATCATATGTGTGTTACCCGAGTCCACCTTGAGCTTGGCGATGCACGCACCATTACATTCTCACCTCGAGCTTAACCATGCTCGAGCCATAACCTTCTCCCAACCAGGAGTTCTTCGCATAAGCACACCAAGATACTTAGGCCTTCTTTTTTAGCCAATATTACATGCTAATAGGGGTCTCATACCCATACTGGGGAACGCTTCACTGAACAACCCCTCTTCAATTTTACATCCCATTTCAACTTTTACATTCATGTCCCATGTTAGGCCTTACCTTGGCTATTTAACCCTACCACGAGTCATGGATCCTACCATTGTGCTCAAAGGCGTGGAACCATTCAACGACTCTCATCATCACCCACGGTGCGTGGCACAAGTGATCGGCTTATTACCATCTGCACAATCACTTATTGCACTGCATCTATAGGATGACTCGTGCCTTTGGTCCACACCATAACAAGCTAACATGGTTACACCCCCACTCTTGTAGTGGTCTTCTAGCGAAATTCACTCGTCTAACTTCAATTTCATTGAGACCTTTCAAATTTCGCCATTTCTCGACAGAGCCTTATATTTTAGAGGCACAAAACCTCTCAGCCACCTTAAATCATATTCATTCACAATCCGCAATAGACACTTGACTTAAACCATGCATAATGGTTCCCCTTATCCTCCTCAGCAAGGACAACACCATGACAACAACAAATTTCCTTCCATAGTCATTGCATCTCAAATTTCACAGGCACCAACCTTTATGGACATTCATACTTGGCTTCGAGGTCTTACCATACACAGTGGTTACCTTTGACCTTCTTGCCAACATCTTTTCCCTGACAGCGACAATGACACCACTATATCATCTCAAAAGACTCGCTGCTCCTTGAATCTCACTGGTTATCGCAACCAGCACGACCCCACTCTTAGGCCCCCTTCCTTATATCACTTTGCTATGCTTACTGGAGCTAGCTAATTCCATGAGAGACTCTCACTTCTCCCGGACTTCTTATAACTTTTGCTTCAATCAGCTCACACCACTCGGTGAATGACCACATGGGCTTTGACACCACAACAGCTTCACTAGCCGATTTCCTTTCACAACCATTAACATTAGACACGAGGTTAATTCTCATCAATTACCCACACACTAAGGCATCTCTCTAGCTATATCACTCACAGCCACTAGGTGATTTCATCACCTCAACACCATTCCTGGAAACTAATCTCGTCCCATAAGCTCTTCCTTTTAGCTCTCTTTACCCATTGGCGACATCTTAAATTCTCCCTCATCTTTCATCTAACCAACTCAATTAGCTCTAGCCGGATCGCCCAGCTCACAACCAACACAACCTTCCTCCAGGCACTACACTTACAATCATCGACCACCTCTTCGATACAAATTCCATCCATTGGAAATCACCCCTGCCATTCATGTGGAATTCACACTTCCACTCAATGTCGTAGGAATCATCTTCCTACTCAGGTACTTGCCATCACGCTGGCTTTCCCCGGGTGATCCCTCTTGATAGAGTTGTAGCGCCTTAGGAAGTTTTTCCCATGTTGTTGCCCCATGCTCAACTTTTCTTGGGAGAACATCTCAAGTTCTACCTAGACCACATTTTAACACTTCCATCTATAACCCTCAATACAAAGTAACACTCCTCCAAGCAGCACAATTCTGCCCTGACCAACCATCTTTTATCCCTTTGGATCTCTTTCTCAACACCTATTTTGTAACATCCCAGATTTTCAAAACTCAAATATAATGTAATACTTGAGGTTATTAGGTTCTAATACTTGAGGAAATAGGTCCTTTCAAGGAATTGAGGAAGTCTTGAGGGAAAAATTCAATTTCTGAACCAGTGGCAAAATCGTAAATATTAAAATTTGGTAAAAGTGTAATTTATCTAAAATCTTGGGGTGCTAAGTGTAATTTATCTATTTTTCAGGGACCAAAAAGTGCAATTTAAAAATAGCCTGGGGACCAAGTTGCAAGGGTCTAAGCGCAGTTACATAAAAAATTTGGGCCAAAGCATCATTTCTTGAAACTTTAAAAATATCAACCCAAAATATCATCCATGGGCAAATCATGAATGGCTAAGTGTCCCCCCTAGGTGTCACAATTGGATTGGTTGAAATCTTATAATTAGGGGTGTAATGATTATGGGTGTAATGATGAGCATAGTGTGAACACTCAGATCTCTAATCTCCATGAATATGTGGCTTAATATGAGAAATCTCATTATGAGCTCTTATCCCAACGCGACACGTGGCAAGCAACCATTGGGTTACTTGGAAGTTAAGTTAAGGTCTTATGATGAGAGGACAAGTGGGACAAAGTGATTAGTCACAATTTGAAAGATAATCTAAGCAATGATGGGGAATCTTGAAAATGTAATTAAGCATGTGGTGAAACATATCTCTAAGGACATGTGACAAGCATTCATTGGCCACTTGGAGATAGGATTTGAAGTGTAATGATGAGAAATATAGAAAAAAACAATTAACCATGTGGGATGTAGTCGTTAATTAAAGGTGTAATGATGGGAAATGTAGAAAAATGAATTAAACCATGTGGGTTGCAATGATGGGAATATTGACATTTTTTAATTGGATGCTCATGGGTGGAATGATGACGTGACATGTCGCGCGATTTGATTTGTCGAAGTTTCCTATAAATAAGGGCTTTAGGGTTATTCATTTTGGGCACTAAGCAAGGAGGAAAGGGAAGGGAGTTTGAGAAAGGAAACGCTGTTGAAAAGAACAGAGAAAGTCGAGGGAGAATAAGCCTTAACAGGATTTTTGGGTCTTTCTCGAAGTTCATGCCAATCAATCAGAAAACCAAGAGAAAACCAATCTCGCATGTTGTAAACTGTGCTTCCTGAGGTAATCAGTCAATGTGAGTGATTCCTGCATGTTTTGTGACACTTTGAGCATTTGTTGCTTCACTTATGTGTGGATGTTAGCTTGCATATTATGCCTTTGTAGCTTACATGTCATATTTTTCCTTATTTATGCATATTCCTTTTGCTTTGTCATATATCATGTTCGTATTGGTGACTGTTGCTAGTTGTTGGGACATCATGGAAGATCTCGTGCTCTGGTGATGAGCCAAGAGTGACTATGATGACCGCGGGGGTGATTGCAACACCTTGGCATTGCTACCATAGGGGTGGATTTCATAATGGCATTATTGCATTTGCACGCATGTACTTACATTTTCTAAGTCACTCACTTAGATGTCATTATCTAACTTTCGGTGTTTCATACCCCTGGGACATTCAACGTCCCAGGTATATTAGCATGCCAGGTACCCCAGAGACAAGTAGGAGAAAAGGTTACGAGGAGGCCGATGTTTAGCTTAACTTTATGTTATTCATGTGCTATGGATCCTATGTAACCTTTGGTTTGTTTGAGTATTATGTATCGTAGTTATATAAACAGGGGTTATGTAAGGCTTGGTTTTACCTTTTATGCTATTGAGGGTGTAATTCGGGGTTACTATGTAATATGAACATGGTAAGAGTAGCTTGTTGGATTTTGGAAGTTTTTGAATGCTGTAATGTAAATAGCAGCTAGGATACTTAGAGTTGTAAGTGGTGTGTGTGAGTGTCCTACAATTGTTCCTACCGTGATGTGTTATCTTTTTGGAGTATTGGAAGTGATGAGCATTTCTTGCACTTGTAAAGGAAATACAGTGGAAACCCCCATTTATTCAGCTTTGGTTAAGCTTTCAAGTTCGATCCAACGCTTCTGTTGGTAAGGGTTTCCATAACACCCATAAGTGATGTCTACTAACATTTCACGTTGTTGTGTATTTGGAAAAGTGAGGCGTTACACACCTGGTCTAACCACCAGGACCTGCTGAACCTTTATGTACATGGTCAATCAACAAGGCTTTACATCACAGTCCTCAAGCCTCACGCTCCCATCATTGCCATCAGGTGCTACCACCTGGCAACTGATCCTGTGTCATCAATCGGAAATCCATCCAGTGCTACATGAGGATTCTTTCTCATTTTCGCATCGACACATTAGGACTAACACTAGACTATGCAATTGTGAGCCTTTATGGATTTCGAACCGTGCCTTATCCACTTGTTCAGCCTGCCACAACTCAGATCACAAGATTAAAGATCCCCATACTTGAAGCCTTTGCATGCTTCAATAATCCCATCTCATGGTTGGCTTCCAACTCGTAAGTCTCGCCCTTCACGGCACTTACTTATCATTCTGGAGCCATTTACTGACTCCACCAATCAACCCATCTTCATGCATTACTACAAGATCACACTAGGTCCATCATCTCAATTTACTCGATCAATTTCAATCAAATTTAATCACAACCGCGTCAGCATCCTTTAGCAAGGAGCATTACCACGTATCTTGTTTTCACACCACAAGATATCACCCAATCCATTCACCAACCTTCTGTTACCATGACAACAAGGGCACTACCACAATACTTCCACCCTCACGAAAATTTAGGTCTAGCCCAGGCATAACCTATAGCATACCCCAGGTCTTCGGCGTCTAATCGTCTCCACTATAGACGGGTTACTCCATGTAGAGGGCTGCAGTCCCTCCTGTGGACTAACCGCCTGTATCCAATGGTCCCTAGCATTAGACCCGTCACTGATAGGCGTCAACCGTAGCGTTATTGCCACACTAGACCCATTTCTTTTCCCCTGGTTTCTTTCTCAAACATCTCGAGACGCTATAACGCCTCAACATTCGCTAAACCGCCTTAACATCGCTTATTACACGCAGCTGAGTTGCGGAACTGACCACAACTTTCGCCACCCCTATTGTGCATCTCACAGATCTTCAATCCCTGACCATCTATATAATCACTATGTTGCCCTGTGCTTTAGGTGAGCCAACAACTGGTCACCATTATCGTGTCACTCCCATGCACTGGCCCAACACTGGTTCCCCATCGTGTTGCCCTGTGCTTCAGAGAGTCAACACACAATCATTATTACCATGTCACTCCCATACACTGGCCTAACACTGGTTCCCCATCGTGTTGCCCTGTGCTTCGGAGAGTCAACACCCAATCATTATTACTGTGTTGCTCCCTTACATTGGCCCAACAACAGTTTCCAACAACATGGCTCAAGTCCAACACTGATCCGCTTTGCACCCTGTAGTGTGACTTTCAGCCTTCCAGTCCAACCTCTGATATCGAACCCGGCATGACTACCCCACCACACTCGCAGCCATTATCCTTACCAGGCGTCCTACTCAGCAACAAATCTGTCGGATCATTACCGCGTCCTGCGATTCCTCCTTAGGACTACTCTAGATGTCCTATCCCTTACAAGAGATTCTCAGTCTCACCTAACCAAATTTCCTAAGGTGCTGCTCCAGATCTTCGGCATCTGACTGTCACCTGCAGTTCACTAAATTGCTTAGACCCATGGGCTGCTTGCCCTCAACGCGAGCCCACTTATTAGTCCTCTGTCACACGGTCCATAGCATCAGATCCGTCACATCGAGTCTTACACCCATAGCATCAAAGCTACTTAAAACCTCCCCGAGCTACGATGGTTCTGCCACCATCTTACCAAAGCCATCTTACTTGGTTATCCTTGCCTTGATAACCTCAAGCTCATACCATGAGCCCCACTCCTCAGGACTTTACATCTCTTACCACTTAAGAGAGTTTCAAACCACTTCACATCTTGAGGCCTCATGATCTTACCCCGCAAGATCATCCCTCACGGCTCTAACTTTCCATGACAATGGATCCAAATCCATCATGATTCATTTCACCACTTAGCTCCTCCCAAAGCTTGATTATCTATGATCTCTCAATCCACAAACAACATGTTGAGCCTACCTTAAGCTCCGATACCCATAACCATAGAGCACCTACCATTACCCTCCAAGTAAATTGAGACCTCTCGTCTCTCCTTGCACACTCATGAACGCATTTAGTTACTACGCCCGACCTAGCCTTCTCGCAAGCTTTGCTCGGGCTTCCATGACTTGGAACTAAAATTTCGGGGCCTCCACATTGCTCACCATGCCCCTACCCATTTAGCATCTAAAGTTGGCATTTCTTGCGCTCTTATAGCCCACGGATGTCCTGTTGCCACACACTTATCGCCATTGGACCACACACCCGTTCATATCCTTCATTGGGTGACCTCCTCATCTCCCCAACAAGGATCTCGTGACCTTAGGCATCATTCCCGACCCCAAGCATCACCATGAGGGTCTACTCACCTCATCTCCCAACCTTAGGCATCCCACCAGACCCCAAGCGTCATAATGAGAGTTTTGATTGGCCCCTCATTCATCAATCGCATGAACGGTCTTTTGGCCCTACACAACCAGGACTCCTAACTCAATGGATCTCACACGCATATCAACACATACCCAACTCCTTAATCCCCCAATTTGGATTCCCCTGGATTTTAGCTCGACCTACTTGGAATTTCCATCTCATACCAACACCCGCTAGGGTCCACTTACCACACCCCTATCATTCCCAAGGATAGACCTCGTCTTAGCATGAAACCAACTAGGGTCACTCATACCCTAGGCACATCCCTTCTGGGATCATCATAACAATACGATCACATCGCATCACATACATCTAGCATCCTGACTCCCCTTAAAGTCCTTCTGAATTCTACTTACATCATGCCTTCACTGACCATGACATACAGATGCATTACATGCACACTCCCCATAGAACCTTACTGCAATTAACCTTACCCCCTTACTGGGGCTCGCCACCTAGCCCACTGATGACTCATTTCCTTGAGCCTCGAGCTAACTCCCACTTTAGCTCACTCTATCTCAAGCACCAAAGCCTTATTGCACCACTTCCAAAGGACATCTCTATTCCCTCAAACACGCTCAGCAAATCCCTGACATAGGGACGCTCCACTAATCCTCTCCCGAACTCGTCATGCTTCGGCTTTGTTTCCCCACACGAGCCTCAACACTTCAATCGGAAGGAGTCTTCATCCTTAGAACATACCATACACCCAAATTCTAATATTCAAGTTTTCCTGACACCGACACCCACACTTGGGTTTCCAGTTCTTCTTTGCTCAACCCATATACCTCTCACAAGTATATCATCTCAATCTATGATATTTTCTTATACCTAGAACAGGAATATCCAAACATACCATTCCAACCATTGGAGGCCTCAACGTCTTGACCCCATCCCTTAGGGCCCTCAGACCACATGTTCAACTTTCAAGGTTATCGAATCAATTTCAGATCAAAATCTCGAGATCACAAACCAACTGTTCTCGACCCCAACTCAGCAGTTAGGACATTCTGACTTACATCCAAATCATGCTAGACAATCCCCGACTCCAAACTCTGGCAATCACTTACATCAACCACTAAATCGACCATACCTGACATTACAACACGCTAGCCTTCCCCACTCATATAGCTAGCCATGCTCTGATACCAACTGTAACAACCCGCTCCCACTTACAGGGGCCACCGGTAAATAATCGATCGGATTACTCACCCAACAAACCACAACTGAAGGGTTAGACTATGTTTCAACAGGAAACGCCCTAGGTGGGACCTACGCTTCGTCCTTCCCTTCGCTCAACTCAATAATTGGTCCCAACTCAAATAAGAAAACACAGCGGACTGAGACCCGAAACCCAAGTGAGCTTCACCTCTTTTCAGCTCGCCTCATAGCAAGCCAAAGGTGACCCAGGCACAAAGCTAGCATAACAAACACTCCGCTGAGTATTGGGGATTTATGAGAACATACCTCACTGATTTTTATTCAATCCGAACTTGGCTTCAGTAACTAAAACCACATATATGTCATGCAGACTCACAATCATCTATCACATCATTATGATTACATCAACTAGATACCTCTAGTGCTCAATAACGCTTACATTCAAGCACATGAATACATATAAGGAAATACAAGAGAATACAGATCCACACATCTCGGGCAACAATGCTAGTTGCCACAACAGTCTCCCGGCACCATCCCTGCTTGCATTTGGTCTTGCATCATCTACAACATGAGGTAAAACCTTATGAGTCATAAAGACTTAGTAAGGGTGCAATGCACGTAAATATGAATATAATCATGTTTATGTGTGCCCAATGCATGCAAATGAGGCTGGGACTATTTATCCTCACAACCAACCATGGTTTGAGGCATCAACCTATCAGCCCCCACAACACTAGTCCTCCATATGGCCATAGGTCCACTAGATCTTGCATCACACAAGTAACAACCACTACATGAAAATGCTACATAAAATCATTATGAACTTTACTTACAATACATTACAAGGCCACCCTCCCATGGGGCCATCCCTTACCTAGCTCGAAACCTCATATCTGCCTCGGCACGAACTCCAGCCTAAACCTCCAGTTCCACTAGGATCACCGCCTCCCCGGTCGAACCTAGATGCAAACACACACAAACCCAACTCCATTAACATCCGGCATTAAACCAATGCCCTCAACTTCGCCACACACCACTAGAACCATCCATCAACAATTTAACAAAAACAACCCCAACCATGGCATAAACCAACTAACTATTCACATTTCATTATCTCCCATAATGAAAATAACTAGAAAATAATTAAATTAATTTACCTCAACTAATATGGGGGAGAAAACTGGTCAGACGCCCATACCGGCGTTGCCTTTTTGACTGCCATCAGGTGCCCAATTCTCTGATTTCATGCCTCTGCATGCTTTTCGAGTCCCGAAATAATTTCCTGACTTTTCTCTAATTTTTCTAGAATTTTTCAAGATTTTTCCCTATTTTCTCATTTATTCCCAGATTTCTTTTATATTTTATTTTCTTTTTCTATTTTTCTTTTATTTTCTTCCCTCCCCTATTCATCTTTTTCTCCGCGCTTCCTCACACGTCCGGGCAGCCTCACGCATGGCCACCTACTGTCCACCGGCCACCGCCTTGCCTTACGCCAGCACCGCCTCCGATGGCGGCCACCAGTTTTCGCCTCACCACCTCTATCGGCTTCCTCCACTATGAGTAGCCATAGCTAGTCTTCCCTGCGTGTCGTGAGCTACCATGGCCTATCGGCCTTCGCTGTAACCGCCACTGTCGCTGCCTCCGACCACTTTCGTCACCTCCGTGTGCCACCGCTCCAACGCGTACTTGCTGCCCTGCTTGCTCGCTTCTCTAGGCCACTACAACAATAACTCGAGGTTGCTACTTCCATGGTCGAGTTCGGCCATCCCCCCTCTCTCAGTCTCTCCATCACTCTCTCTCGAGCTCTCTCTCCCTATCATGCTCTCACTCTCTCACAAGCTCTCTCTTGCTCTCTCGCTATCTCAGCCACCCACAAACTCTCTCTCTCAGCTTTGCTCTCTCATTTCAAATATCAGAGACACTTAGGAAGCTTCACGCACACAGCCATATATACATATATATATATTACATTAATCACATTAATTCCCCAATTAATCACATTAATTTCACTTGAGAACCCTTAACTCCACTTAGGATTTTTAATAATATCATTTGAGCCCTCCAAGACCTAAATTAATTACCCTCAAGCCACATAGATTCTTGATTTTCCCAAAATTAATTATCGGCATTTACTCGATAAAGGTTGATTTTGTCCTTGCGCCTACATAGGACCTCTATTCCACACGAAAACGCCTTAGGATTGCCTTACTTTCAAAATCGGACCACCCCTAGGGTCCCCTCAGCTTCCCGGAGGTCCTCTAAGAACATTTGGTACTCGCACCCATTCAGACTTATACAGAATTTATTCCGAAAATTTTTCCTGATCGGACCGCTTCCAGCGTCATTATCCTCATCTCAAGACGCTCACCAATCTCTTTCCCTCTTCCCTAGATATCCAAGTCCCGAGGCACTGCCGTCAACTTGGCAAATTTCATTAATTAATTTTTCAAAACCGACTCTTGGGCTTCCCAGACCACCCGAGGTCCTTTCAAATAATCAAAATTTATTTATTTTCCATTATCATGTAATATGAGGTATTACACTCAATCCCAAAACAAGGAAGGCCCAAGCCCAAAACAAGGAAGACCTAAGCCCAACACAAGGAAGGCCCAAGCCCAAAACAAGAAAAGCCCAAGTCCTACAAGTTGCTTACATCATCGCTTACATCATCACTTATATCATGGGTTGGAATGATGTCACCACTTACATCTAGTCACGAAATTCTAAGAACTACACTTTGGCCCGAACTTTTTATTTTGTTTATCTTTGTATTATTAAACTAAATATTTGTTTGTCTTTTTTATTATTAAATCAGATAATTGAGTGGTCTCCATTGCTTCTTGTGGGCTATAAATAGCTCACTTGATTGCATTTGTAACCATTCAATTTTTCTATAATGCAAGCATAATTGTGTTCTTAGGATTTCTCTCTCAAATTTTTTACTTTAGTTTCTATATAGTTTTGTTCTTAGAATTTTTCTCTCAATTTTTCAAACTTTAGTTTCATATAGTTGTGTTATGTTATTCTTTTTGTTCTCTTAATTATACACTATCTATATGGTTGGTTAAATATTGTATTTCAAATATTGTCTCTTAATTATACACCACCTATATGGTCGGTTAAATATTGTCTTTCAATTACTATCATTTAATTTTCACCGCCTATATGGTCGTTTAAATATTTTCATTTAAATACTGTCATTTAATTTTCACCGCCTATATGGTCGGTTAAATATTGTCTTTTAAATACTATAATTTTAATTTTTGTCATTTAAATTCTTGCTAATTTATTTTCAAATGAAAATGAGTAGATAAATCTAATCTTGGGTTAAGGCAAGGACAGTGTCCAACGCCAATGATTCTCAAAGAAAGCTACACTTCAAATGTGTAATATTAATCTGATTTAATTTGAGTAGTGTGTGTATAGTGTATCTTTGAGTTTGGATTGGAGCATAAGCCTAACTTAAAATTTTCATGCCACATATGGAGCATGCTAGACCTGGAAATGTTTTCATACCCAAGCCAAAATGATTAATCTGCATCTATAAATTCAATCTGTGGAATATAATTCAATTTATAGTAATTGCTTAACTTAGAATTTTCATGCCATGTATAGAGATTGCTTAAACAAGAATTATCATTATCTTGAACTAAAATTACTGACAAATCTGCGAAACTTAATTCAGATGAATATTATTGATCTTTTCTATTAAATTAGAAATTAATTAATTTTGATGTTGAAATTGTCTTGACCCAAGCTGCTTAAATTCAGTGTTAGTTTAGTTTTAATTCTTGCCTTTAGATCATCTTAATCACCTTCTAAAATCAAATATTCTATGATTTTTGTTTTCAACCATAAATAATATAAACCAACTCGGACTCATCGAAATATAAATTTAAAATTGTACCACACGCACACTCGCACACTAGTGAGTATAATCGCCCTACACCTACTTTAATAAGAAGATTGACGTTTGATGAATTTGGTTGTAGTTTTGATGAATAAATGTGTAGGGTAGTGTAGCAGTCACCTAGTTTTCTCTACTCGGGTTCTCAGGATTCCGTCCTCAGGCCGTTCATACGGTGGAGGTTGCTCTCCATGATCAGAGCTTGTAGGACCACTTATACATATGTGCGGGCCCCCAAAGAGCTTAACGCCAACTGAATTTCAGCCTTCAGTCCACCAAGAAATTTCTGGGCCTTTGCCTCCTCATCCAAATTGTAAATTGGCATATACTTGATTAGTTGAGTGAAATAATCTTCGTACTGGCCAACAGTCATGTTCCCAGCCTATTTTAGGTCCATAAACTCCCATCCTTTCTCCAACTTCTTACATAAAGGAAAATATTTAGTATTAAAGAGTTCTTTAAATTGTGCCCATGTAGTGTTTGGCGTATCTTGCCCCTCAGGATCCAGCAAAGTTTTTTGCATAGTTCTTCACTAGTGGTCTGCCTCGTCCTGAAGCATAAAGGTGGCACAGGCAATCTTTTTCCTCCTCTCTACACCCAATAAAATTAAATATTTTTTTGATCTGCTCCAACCAATACTCACTTTCACTAGGGTCAGCTCCCACTTTTCCTTGAAAGATAGGCGCATTCAACCATTGGAACCTATCAACGGCGTTAAGGGCTTGAGGGGTAACTCGATCTATTAGCTGCACCCCTTGCATATAAGCTACCATGTTTTCAATGACTCACTCCATTCGGTCCATGCGAGTTCCACCCTCTTGATTTCCCTCTTGGGATGGGTTTTCTTGGGGGGTCTTTGATGTCTCCTCATGGGTGTGTTGTGTTTCTTCTTCTTGGGTATCACTCATACGAAAATTTGGAGTGGTTGGTTCAAATCTTCGGGATCGTCGAGTATTCACCATCTGAAATAGCCAAACCTAAAATCATGAAGTTAACATTTAAACCTTAGTGATAAAATAATCCTGAAACATTCATAACCAACTAATAAGACCAAAATTGAAAAATCATAAGTTTCCAACTCCCCCGACCCTTGTGGACTAATCTAATTACTAATCTAACAAATTCCAGTTACCTATATCCTCAAATTTGTATATGCACTAGGTGTCCACTAGACCTTTATCAGGTTCATAACCTTGATTAGGATATCTCCAAAACCCAATTTTTTTTGTAAAACAATTAGACAACAAAATAGTTTCCCAAGACCTTGTTATCCTCCAAAATCCTCGAAACACCTACAAACATTTGTTAATTCTAACAAATCGTATATCATTACATCCTAAAAAATCTAGTCAGTCTCCAAAATCTCGTCTATAGGCTTCTCCTTCTTGGATACTTACAAATCACGTATCTCCCAAACGATCACTACTCAGAATCCTCGAGATTCCAAAACTCATTAAACTCCTGCAGAACATTTGTTAGTACAAGGCTTCAATAAACCATATCTTGAAGTACTAACTAAAAACTTATTCGTCTTCCTTTGAAAAAACATATATGAGATCAAAATTTAAACAAAAATCTTCAATGTTCATTGTCCACCTAATTCTATCCCACAAGTGGACGGATCGTGACAAATAATACAGTGATGAATAGAGTGTCGTACCCACGAGGACTAACTTTTGACATTTACTCTAACTGATTTAACCTTAACTTAACACACACATTAACAAAGAATTCAATTGTAATGAAAATTAATTTATGAATAAAAGATGCAAACAAAATAATTCCTTTGATTTAAAACTCACGAGACTAAGGCACTAGGGTTTGTGAATCCACTGTCGGCCTTCTATGATTCAATTATTCATTACTCGGGTCTTGCTATTCCTTATCTTAGGTTGAAAATCGATGATCCAATCACAACCAAAATCCTCTCTCGATGGTCATTCAGTTCTATGAATATATATGAGATTAACTATCTCTAGTCAACCTTCGAACATATAAACATGCATTCAATCACAGAGATCATCACAAAATGATTTCATAGGGCATAACGGTATCTCTACCTATTATAGGACCCTATGTTTTTCACTACCATGTCTAATCCATATTGAATCTCTCAAAAGCAATACAAATCACAAATATGTTCCAATGGTGATCAAGCATCAAAACAACATTATGAACATAACAAACAATCAACCCGAATGGATAAGAAAATAGTAAACCGACTAACTTTAAATCAAACCATTAGAAGTTGAGGTTTCATCATCCACCCTAGTTATAAAAACTTAGCTATGCATGCTCTCAATCCAAAGAAAAGGAAAAGAGTTGGAATCCATAGCAAAGAATTGAGAAAGAAAAGAAAAGAAAAGAAAAATACAACCCAAGAGTAGTCTTCAATCTTCCATCCACTTCTCTTATCTCCCAAAAAACTCCCCAGATCTCCCAAGAATAAGTCTTTATATAGTCCTCTTTAGGTTATCAAAGTCCTACACCTTAAAGGAGTCTATCCCTCTTTGATTTGGATTGAAACGGGCTTAAAATGACCTTTTCACGAAGCTTTGAACCCTACCACTGTCCTACCGCGGTATGCTTGTTGCTGCAGACCCATGAGCTCCAAAAACTAATTCCTAAAGCGGTCTTACAGCGGTATGCATTTCACTACAAGACCGTGAGCTCCAGAAACTAATTTGTATAGCGGCCCTATAGCGGTATGCATTCCGCTGTAAGCCGCTACCCTTATTCTTTTGCCTCTTGCTTTATCATCTTCTACTTTTTTCTCTCAATACTCTTTTTCTTTCTTTTGAATCGATACTCGACCATGCTCCAAGCTTTATTTCAACTCCCATCATGCACTAAAATCATTTTTTTTGCTCCATGTCCGCTTTGCATGTAATGTGTACCTATATTAACAAAATTAAGCCCAAAATGAGTAGCAATCATGTTCATTGAATAATTAAATGCTAAGCTTGAACCACTACAGGGTGGCGAGTTTGCATAGCTTATTGCAAGTTGAATGACGCAACCCGAAAGGATCACTTTCCCCTTCCATTCATTGATCAAATGTTGGAGCATCTAGCAGGCCATTCCCACTATTGTTTCCTTAATGGCTACTTGGGATACAATCAAATTCCAATATCCCCAAAAGATTAAGAGAAAACAACTTTCACTTGTCCATATGGCACATTTGCATACCGATGGATGCCTTTTGGCCTATGTAATGCACCTGCTACATTTCAACGCTGCATGATGTCGATCTTTTCAGATATGGTGGAAAGATTTATTGAGGTATTCATGGATGATTTCTCAGTTTTTGGTTCATCGTTTGATAAGTGTTTAAAGAACTTAACTCTTATTCTAAGGCGCTGTGAAGAAACAAACCTCGTGCTGAACTGTGAGAAGTGTCACTTTATGGTCCAAGAAGGAATTATGTTAGGACACCGGATTTCAATTAGGGGCATAGAGGTTGACAAAGCAAAGATTCAAGTAATCGAGAAACTACCTCCACCAACGTCAGTTAAGGGCATCAGAAGTTTCTTAGGACACGCTGGTTTTTATAGAAGATTCATTAAGGATTTCTCTAAGATTACGAAGCCGTTGTGCAACTTGTTGGAGAAGGATGCCAAATTTGACTTCTCGAAAGAATGCCTAACGTCTTTCAACATGATCAAAGAGAAGTTGATTTCAGCACTTGTGGTTATGGCACCAGATTGGAACTTTCCATTTGAACTCATGTGTGATGCTAGCGATTATGCAGTGGGGGCCGTTTTGGGACAACGGAGAGATAAGATCTTCCATGTTCTTTACTATGCTAGTCGGACTCTCAATGATGCCCAGCTGAACTATGCTACTACAGAAAAAGAGTTACTAGCAGTGGTCTTTGCATTTGAGAAGTTTCGATCTTATCTCATTGGGTCACAAGTAATTGTCTACACTGACCACGCAGCTTTGCGGTATTTGTTTCCAAAGAAGGATGCGAAACTAAGGTTACTCAAATGGATACTATTGCATCAAGAGTTTGATCTGGAGATAAGGGATAAGAAAGGATGTGAAAATGTGGTGGTCGACCATCTTTCTAGAATGGAGAATTTCAAGCAAACAGAAACAGAGGACCTCAATGAAAAATTTCCAGATGAACAACTTTTTATGATTGAAAGAAAGGCCAAAAGCATAGAGGAACCTTAGTTTGCTGATTATGTGAATTACCTTGCGAGCAGTATTGTGCCACCAGATTTTAACCACCATCAGCGTAAAAAGTTCTTTTCAGAACTAAAGTATTACTTTTTGGGATGATCCTATTCTTTACCGACACGGTGCTAACCAAGTAATTCGAAGATGTGTCCCAGAAGAAGAAATGGAACTGATCCTGGAGCAGTGTCATGCTTCACCATATGGTGGACATTTTGGGGTAACAAAGACAGCAGCAAAGGTCCTTCAATCTGGATTTTATTGGCCTACTCTTTTTAGAGATGCTCAAACATTGGTAAGGAAGTGTGATCGGTGCCAATGGATGGGAAACATATCAAGGAAGCAAGAGATGCCTCTTCATGGAATGCTTGAAGTTGAGTTATTTGATGTTTGGGGCATTGATTTCATGGGCCCATTCCCACCATCATTTGCCAATGTTTATATTTTGGTAGCAGTAGATTACGTCTCCAAGTGGGTAGAGGCTATCGCTTTACCCACTAATGATGGCCGAGCCGTGGTGAGTTTCCTCAAGAAAAATATTTTTACTCATTTTGGTACTCCTCGGGCCATAATAAATGACTGGGGAAAGCATTTTTGCAACCAACACTTCGACACTCTTTTAGCCAAATATGGGGTGAAACACAAGGTTGCTACTCCCTCTCATCCCCAAACAAGTGGGTAAGTGGAGATTTCAAATTAAGAGCTGAAGAGGATATTGGAGCTCATAGTGAATGCATCTCGTAAAGATTGGTCGAAAAAACTTGACGATGCGCTATGGGCTTATCGCACTGCATTTAAGATGCCTATTGGGACGTCACCATATCGTCTTGTCTTTGGAAAAGCATGTCACTTACCAGTTGAGCTGGAGCATCGAGCCTATTGGGCAGTGCAAAAGCTAAATTTTGATTTAAAGAAGGCCGGAGAAAAGAGGTTATTGCAGCTAAATGAATTAGATGAATTTCGGTTGGAGGCATATGAAAATGCCAAGTTATACAAGGAGCGAACCAAAAAATGGCATGATCATCACATTCATTGGAAGCAATTCGAGGTGGGGAAAAAGGTGTTGTTATTCAACTCACGACTCAAGTTATTTCTGGGCAAGTTGCGCTCAAGGTGGTCTGGGTCATTCACTGTTGCCAAAGTTTATCCACATGGCACTGTTGATTTCACTCACGACACCAAGGGTACTTTTAAGGTGAATGGACAGCGACTCAAGCCATATGTAGGGGAGGAATTTTCCAAGAAAAAGACATCCACCAAATTGAGCAATCTGGAATGAGCAGCAGCACAGTCAAGCTAATGATTCTAAACAAGCGCTTTTTGGGAGGCAACCCAATTTTCTATCCTTTCCTCTTTATTTGCTATTGTTTATTTCATTTTCCCTATTTTACATTTGTTTTATAGAGTGCCTTGGTTAGGAGAATTCATCATTTAAGAGCCTAGGTTCTAGCAATGAAAATTTAAAAATAAAATAAAAATAAAAATAAAATAATAATAACAACAATAAATAAATAAAAAAAAGAAAGAAAATAAAAATTCAAAAAGGGGGGTAGCTCGCCCCTTGGCCGCGGCATGCATGTCGCGGCCGCAACACGAGGCAGCAGCCTCTCTGCTGCTCGCGGGCAAGTCGCGGTATGCGGTACGCATACCGCGGCCAACCCACGCCACAACAACCTTGTTGTGGCTCATGGGTCGACCGCGACATGCATGCTACGGCCACACTATGGTACGGGTCGGCCTTAATAGGCCAACCCCCCTGCCTATTATTTCCCCCCCTTGCTCTCTCTTTCCCTTCTCCCTTTCAAAGCACCCTCACCCCACCTTCACCTAGCATCCTACTGTTATCCCAGCTTGTTTCCATTCCATTTTCCCAAGTTCTCCCAAAAGGCCCTCCTTTCTCCACCCTCCAATTTCATCATTCAAGGTATGTGTGGAATCTCTTTAATGTTTTTGCACCGATTGATATTCTCTTGTGGAAATGGGTGTTGGTTGATTTGTGAATGGGAGAAAAGATCTTGTGGTTGGTGTTTGTGTGGCTATTTGGTGTGATTTCATTTGGGGAATTTTAGTGTATCCTAAGCCGTATTTGCACTCTTTCTTTTCAGCATGCCCACCAAGTGTTCGCTAAAATGCCCCAACCACACATTTCCACACATTTTCACACACATTGCATTATGAATTGGGGGAATGGGATGAATTAAGTTTGGGGGATCTTGTGGCATCTTTGGCTTCTCTAAAATATTTATTTCTTACAAAATAAATAAATCAAAACAAAACAAAAAATATATATATAACTAAATAAATAAATAAAGAACAAGAAACAAACAAGCCAAGAATTAATTGATTCTTTCTCTTATTAATTCTCATGTTTGATTTTGTGCTTTCAGGACCAAGACCAAGCACAGATGGCACCCAAAACTCGCTACACTCCAGCCACAAACAAGGGTAAAGCCATTGCAATGAGTTCAAACACTTTCAAGCGGCCCTGAGCTGATCCTCCATCATATTCAATCTACCTCACTACCAAAGCTGAAGAAAGGGCTCGAGTGATAGAGTCATGGTCTCTCCACCAGGAGGGGGAAATTGACCTTGCTAGCATTGAGATAACCGGTGTTTCTAAAGTTATTCATACTAAGAAGTGGCTCAAATTTTGTGCCAAGCCTCCCAAGATATATCCCTCCATGGTTCGAGAATTCATCGCCAATTTCAATGATAACATCCTTGGAGGTGACGATGGCAATGAGGAAGTTCATGCCTTTCATACATATGTGTAACAAGCCGTCCTAGATTAGCAATTTATTTCAGTGATTAATTAATGCAATTAGTTAATTTTTAGTTTAATACATATTTGCCAATTAATTAATTTAATTTAGTAATAGAGATTTTTAATTGAAAAATAGTGATAAATAGAATTAATTCCTTTATTTTTAAAGAGAATTAAGAGTAAGGGCTTGTTTGGCTTTTTAGCATTAGTTATTTTATATTATTGATTAATTATTTAATTAAGTGATATATATATGGGATTTAATTAAATCCAAATATAAGATAATTTAAATAATAATCTCCTAAATAGGTTAGGAGAAGGTTTTAAATAAAGTCTAGTGGGCCTAAGATTAATTAAACCTATTTTAGTCCATTAGGTTTTATTGTTATTAGTATATATATATATATATGCATAGCATGTAATTGGCCAAAAAGAAATTCTTCTTCAAATCTTGGTCGTGGAGAACAAAGAAAGGAAATTGAAGAAGCCTAGAGTTCATTCAAGTTTCATCCATTGGTCTTCATTGGTTGATTGATCAAATCAAAAGGAAAGTTCTTCTCCTTGTAAATCATTCTTACGGGAGCATGTATAGCAATCAAACTCAACTTTTGTAGGATCTATATTGAATTGCAGATCAGTTTTTACATACATATATATCAGCGTAACAGTGTGCATGATCAGATTATTCATTGGATCTTTATCTTTGATTCTTCAAGTTTTAATCCGTTGTTCATTCATATGATTATTTCTTACCAATTGGGACTTGGTTTCCCAAGATTTATTTCGGAATGGTGTTTTTATTTAGCTCTAAATTGAATCCATGGCGTCTCTGTCCATGTCTCATTTCTGGGTTTGAAAGATGAAGGTATCCGGATATAAGAATTCAGTATTCGGATACCCAGCATTCCAGAAAGTTTTCATCCTCTTTCGGGCCAATTTTGACCTTTCTAGAGCCAGAATCTCAAAACATGCAAAAACATAAAAGTTGTAGGTCTTCCTCTTGGATTTCTATAGCAATTTGAATCAGCTCAATCGGAGTTCATAAGAGATAGTTTTGGCCAAAATACGAAAGGGTATCAATCTGTCCACCCAGCATTCCAGAAAGTTTTTGTTCTCTTACAGGCCAATTTTGACCTTGATGGAGCCCGGATCTCGGAAACTTCAAAACATAAAAGTTGTAGGTATTCCTCTTGGCTTTCCATAGAAATTTGAATCAGATCAATCGGAGGTTAGAGGAGAGAGTTATGGCCAAGATACAAAAGAATATCAAATCTGTCCAGAATTCCGTATTTTCGGATACCCCTCAACAGAACTTCAAAATTAAATTCCAGCAAGTTAAAATTCTTTTATTTTCAATAAAAACAGTGTATTTCTTCCCTTTATTGAAAATAATATTAGTATAAATTAAAATAAATTATGTTTCAACATAATTTATAAAATCATGTATTTTTAAAATACATCAAGTATCAGTTTAGCAACAGTTATTTCATGACTAGTATTTAAAATGTCATGATCAGCATTTATTTGTGAGTTATGTGCATACATCCTTGTATGAACATTCAACATGAGTTTATATGGAGCACTACATATTGTGTGCCAACATCTTGATGTGCATAGCATTGCATGTTGTGCGCTAGGTGGCTTTGTCCGCGGGGATCCCACCAGTTTGCTTGCCTGTGGTCGACCAGGGAGCTAGGGGTATATTTTACCCACAGTATATGCTTACAGTTTTTTTCTGTTTGCAGGTTCAGATTAGTCAGGTATGTGTTATCAGTTTATGTGGACCTTGGGGCAAAGTTGCATACCTGCATTTTATTTTAGTTTATGTGCATTACATGTTTATGAATGTGACCAGTTATATCAGATTTATTTATCAGTATCAATTAAATCAAGTATTTAATTCCAGTATCAGTTCAACAAGTATTTCAGTTATTTCAGTATCGATATTCTTCGATTCAGCTTCAGTATTTCTTTCTAGCTTTATACTTGCTGAGCTTTGTAGCTCACCTTGTACTCTTCACCATTCCAGGTATTATTGGGGGAGTACTAGAGGTGGGGTCTAGCAGTAGTGGATTATATTGTGTGTACATGGAGCTACTCAAGACCAAAGATGTCTGGGAGAGTCAGATAGTAGTTAGATTTATTTTCTATTTTAGTGAGGGTTTTTCCTCTCATTAGAGATTTATTTCTCGGAGTTTTATTTTCAGTAATATTATACCAGAGATTTATTTTCCACATTTGAGATATTCTTATGGTATCAGAGTTTCAGTTCATATAGTATGAGCCAAGTTTATTTTATAGTACAGTATTGTTCTAGTAGCACCTCTTCTCGGGCAGCTCTAGGAGAGGGGGTGTTACATATGTGCTCGGAGTATGGGTACCATTCAGTCCTGACGTCATTCAACACTTTTATCAAGTGCCATCAGGGACAGATCTCGCGGACATAGAAGATTGGAATCAAGTGGCTCATTTTTGTTTTAATGAAGACATTCCACCAGTATGGCCATGCCACAATGTGGTGGTCCATAATGAGCTTAACCTCAAGGTGAAGATGTTCCATTACATCTTATCTTCTAACATCGCTCCATCTTTACACATGACTGAGATATACCCTCCACGGATGCAGCTTCTTTATGCCTTGGCTACTGGACATGAATTGAATTTTGGTGAGCGTATCTTCTAACAAATCGTCTCCCTCGCCTTGACCAAGGGTAGTAAGAAGAGGATTTACTTCCCAGCACTCATCTTAGCATTGTGCAAGCAAGCTAAAGTCCCTACATCCACATCTGAGCTAGACAAGACGCAACCCACACTAATCAATCTATATACTATCCGGCAGTCACATACTCAGATTGCCCAACGCCGATATGCAGCTCGCATGTGAGACACAACAGCAAAGGCCGAGGAAGAAGATGAAGCCGAGGAGTACATGGAACTCGAAGCACCACCAGTAGCGAGACCATCACCCCGACGTCGGCCTGGAGGGGTCAACTTCGGCCCCACATTAGAGGCCATGCAAGCACAAATCCAAGAAAATCGAGAGGAGCAAGATCGGTAATTTCACATGTTGCAAGCAGGCTTGGATGTTCTCAGAGCCGACCTTCGTACCCAGCACGAGGAGGTGAGATCCATGTTTGCCAAGCTACTCTGGTCACTATTGTGCCACCTCCCGAAGACCATTGATTTATTTTGACCATAACTACACCGACTCTTCTTCCTAGGTACCTTCCTTCCTTTTTAATGCCTGTCAAGCCCTTGGGCAATGGCTCATTTCAAGTTTGGGGGGAGGGTTTTGATGATCCAATCATGCATGATGTGTTAGTCTTCTTGGTTGTAGCAAAAAAAAAAAAATATATATTGTTTTGTTGGGTAGACTGGCCATCAATGATGAATCTTATTTAGTACCATTTTGATGAAACGAGTAAAGATAGTAATGCTACTCATTTTGGTTTGGTGATTCATTATCCATGTAAACGAATGTTTGAGCACAAGTGTCAGGAGGTTAAATGCATACGTTTCCATATAGACTTTTGCCCTTAACCCAACTTTGTGAGCAACTCAATCATCAAACATTATGAAAAGAAAAGTTTGGCATACTCAAACATGATGGCAAATGTTGAGGAATGTGTTGATTCCATGCATGTTAAAATTTATGTGGAATGTGTTAGGCATACTAAAAGTAGCTAGGCAATGACCATAGGCTAGTGACCTCATCCCTATGTCATGCACCAAATTAGATTTGAGCCTGCATATATCTTATACCTTTCTTCATAGCCTGAATGACTTGAGTGATTATGCCCGTAGGGGTATCTTAAAACCTAGTGCCCCGTGGTCATCTGGCTTGGGAGTCATCGGTTGAAAGCTCGTTACAAGGGTCATTCAGAAAGCGTAATGGAGTAAAGGCTTGCACATAAGATATCTAAAAATAATAATAATAATAATAATAATAATAATAATAATAATAATAATAATAAACGAGATGGAGCATAAAATGCACTCGCTTATTCAAAAAAAAAAAAGCTATCTTAATAATGGTGTCGATGTTTGTAACTCTTAGGGATTGAGAACACTGGTGGGTTTGACTGTCTAGTGGATGTTAGCATACCGAAACATTCAAAATAAAGAGAGTCTTTACAAATCGAGACAATGCCATTTTTGGCTAAACCCAACCAAACTAAAGTAAGAAAGAAAAGAGTGATTGAGAGCACCTAGGGATTGAATGAAAAGACCAAGTTTGGGGGTAGAGTGAATATCACGAGCAGGAAAGTGTAAATTACCATCAAAGGGTTGGGATACCAACAGCCTTATGCATGATATTGTACCTAATAGGATTCGTACACACACACACACACATCAAAACATGGAATAAGTCTAAAACATTTATGCAGCATTATTGGAAAACTCTATGTGAATTATAAATGGTACCAAAATTTGAGGCTACTTGAAAGGCTATCCAACTTGAGAGTGAGTTTGAAATATTAATTATTCTCTACTTGAGGGTTGATATATTTGAGTCGATAATTTTGCTCGAGACGATCAAGAGTCTAAGTTTGGGGGTATTTGATAAGTGTCTTTTACACACTTATCTTGGTTTATAAACTTAGCATTTATACATGTAATGAGCATGATTTCTACTTGATTTGGTTCTATATATGGTTATGTAGATGTGGAGCATGTGTTAAAGCAGACATGGAGCAAAAAGAGTGATTTTGGTGCATGATGGGAGTTGAAATAAAGTTTGGAAGCATGGTTGGGTATCGAATTAAAAGAAAGCAAAAGAGTATCGAAAGCAAGAGGCTAAAAAAGAAGGCTAACGGGCTTACAGCGGTATGCATACCGCTGTAGGACCACTATAAGGCTTAGTTTCTGGAGCCCACAGTTTTACAACGGAATGGATGCCGCTGTAGGACCACTCTAGGAATTAGTTTCTAGAGCTCACGGGTCTGCAGCAACAAGCATACCGCGGTAGGACACAGGTAGGGATCAAAGCTTCGTGAAAAGGCCGTTTTAAGCCTGTTTCAATCCAAATAAAGAGAAATAGACTCCTTCAAGGTGCAGGACTTTGATAACCTAAAGAGGACTATATAAAGACTTATTCTTGGGAGTTTTGGAGGGAGAGAAGCCGACGGAAGATTGAAGATTTTACTATTAGGTTGTATTTTTCTTTTCTTCTTCAATTCTTTGCTATGGATTCCAACTCTTTTCCTTTTCATTTGATTGAGAGCATGCATAGCTAAGTTTTTATAACTAGGGTGAATGATGAAACCTCAACTTCTAATGGTTTGATTTAAAGTTGTTCGATTTGCTATTTTCTTATTCATTCCGGTTGATTATTTGTTATGTTCATAATGTTGTTTTGATGCTTGATCACCATTGGAATATATTTGTGATTTGTATTGCTTTCGAGATATTCAATATGGATTAGACATGGTAGCAAACAACGTAGGGTCCTATAATAGGTAGAGATACCGTTATGCCCTATGAAATCATTTTGTGATGATCTCCGTGATTGAATGCATGTTTATATGTTCGAAGGTTGACTAGAGATAGTTAATCTCATATATATTCATAGAACTGAATGACCATCGATAGAGGCTTTTGGTTGTGATTGGATCATCGATTTTCAACTTATGATAAGGAATACCTGTGTGTTTACCTAGCACACATAAGTACAACAAATGTCCATTTCCTGTAAACTCAAATAAGAGATCTGCTATAAAACCATAATACTGACTCAATTAATTTCTTGAATCCAAAAATTTCTTATAAATAATGTCCTTCTAAGATCTTATTATCTTCTTGTGATTCTCAAGTTAGGTGCTTATGAATAACCTCAATTAAGCAAGGTCCTTACACCCTAAATTCTTAGAATCATTTGGCAACAACATCCATTTCTCATCCATTTCTCATCCCTCGGGACTCCAAGTTCACCAATCTCTGCAAGACATCTATAAATAAGGATTCTATATTTCTAGAATTTAATTATTCTTACCAGGACCAAATTACTCGAAAATTCTCAAGATCTTAAATTCATCAAACACCTGCAACATAAGTAGTCTCCCAAATGATTACTTAGTATCCTCGAAAACTCTAAGTTTATCAAATCCCTACAATTCAAATAAGTTCCATATAAAATATCCCCAAGTAACCTTCAAGTAAGGGAGATGTCTCCCAAAATCCTGTAAGTCATTCAAGATTTTCAAACTCATCAAATTTCTACAAGATAGTTGTGAATAAAAACTTCTAACAACCCACATATGAGAATGTCTCCAATACCCTGGTTTCTAGACATCTTGATCCATACCTGTCATCAACCAAAAATATCCTTGAGGTTAGTCATACCAAAATTCAAATCAAGACCATAAAATCTAGGCTCTGATACCAACTATAATGCCCTACTTTTCCAAATACACAGTAACATGAAGTGTAAGCAGATATCACCTAGGGTGTTATGGAAACCCTTGCAACCGGAAGCATTAGATCGAGCCTGAAAGCTTAATCAAAACTAAATAAAGGGGGTTTCCACTAGTTTCCTTTACAAGTACAAGAAATATCCACGACTTCCAATACTCTAAAAAGACTCAACACATCATTGTAGGTACAATTATAGGACACCCACACACACACATCTCTTACAATCTTGAGTATCCTATCTGCTATTTACAATACATCATTTTGGTTACATGGGTACATAATGAAATATTAACCCCAAAGCTAGCTAAGCACCACCTTTTTACCCTTACTTGAACTGGAACCTGGAACACCTGGCACGTCTGATAAACCTAGGATGTTAAATGTCCTATGGGTATGAAACACCTGAGTTAGATTTACATCTAGGTAAGTGGTACAAGAAAAGAAATAGTGCATGCAAAAGTAATATGCGATATATCAGGAAGTCTCCCCGAGTCACCATCATTCCTGCCGGCACTTGTATGAAATGCCTTAGCCCCACCAGTAGGCTAAGCCCCACCTGTAGGCACGTGACTGGAGTCCAACCCTTGAGCCCTACTTGTAGGAATGGTCGCACCTGTAGGCACGGGATTGCCCCCTCGATCAACGTGATGATTCTCCAACAAGCAGCCAGCCATCATATACAAGTTTCCAGTCCACAACTAGCCACTGTCACCAAACAACATGTTAAAGACAAAGCAGAAGGAATATGCACAAACTAAGGAGTATCAACACGGCATGTCCCCACTTGTAGGCACGGTGCACAAACTAAGGAATGTATGATGTGAAAACCATAGGCCACGCGCGAGAGTAATCATGTTTAACCCCCATTGACGAAACACAACCACAAACTTCACGATGCAGGAAAAAATAAGAAAGAAATGCTTAGTAGCAAGGAAACATGAGGTGTAAGCCACCAACCCCATACAAATCAGATCAAGGATATTCAGGAAGAAGCAAGAAGCATGCGAAAACCACTCACCTTGAAGGTTTACCCTAGGAAGAACTATTTACGACGAGCAGGAATGGGTTCTCTATAGAAATCACGCGTTTCAGTAAACCAAAACCAAGTATTATTACATAGGGTTATAGGTAATTAAAAGAGGGTCAAGGCTACAAAATTACAGGTTAAGATGAGGTCTCACGCGCCCTCACGTGCCTCCGGAAGGTGGCTGACACGCCTCCCCTGAAAATGCACAACTCCGCTAGCTTTTGGTATTTCGGCCATAACTTCCTCGTTTTAACTCCAATTCGACCCTTGTTTGAACCCACGACACCCTTATTCAACCCTCTACAGGATTATACAAAGAAATTAGACTTAGCTTGTAGTTTCAATGTTGTTTGGCATGCTTTATAGTGGTGACTCATATTTTCCCAACATGGCCTTTTCTCCCTCATTCTTTGGTAGATTTTCCACCTTCCTTTAGTTGCGTTTCCTCTCTCAAAATCCCTTATTTTTCCTCTTTTCTTAGTGCCTAAATGAATAACCCCAAAGCCCTTATTTATAGGAAACTTCGACGAACCAAATTGCGCCACATGTCGCATCATCATACCACCCATGTGCATCCATTCAAAATATGCCACGTGTCCTTGATATTTTGAGCCCCACATACTTAATTAGATTTTCAACAATTTCATCATTACATCCCACATGGTTTAATTCATTTTTCTACATTTTCCATCATTACTCCCACATGGTTAATTCATTTTTCTACATTTCCCATCGTTACTCATGATTTCATTTCCAACAACTTGTTAGCTCATTTGGTTCCCGTAACCACTTAGTTAGTAGATATTTTAAGTTCTCACAAATAACTTTGTGGCCCATAAGTTCTTTGCCCTTATGTCACTTGAGCCCTAGAATTGCTTAAACCTTTCCAAAATCCCTTAAGATGATGATCTCTTGCTTTAGCCTCCATGATCCTTTGAAAATCCTTCATTTGTTCCTCGAAAGTTCACTCGGGAATCACACATGTGCCAACCGAATCTTTCAATTTCAAAGGAAATGTTCTATTTCCCCAAGTATTAGAACCTAAAAATCCCAAGTGTTACATCATATCTGAGTTGAAAATATGGGATGTTACATGTCATGTTATAGTAATAGACATAAATAGATTGGAGATCCAGGATTTTTCGATTTTGGAGAATGGAACTCTTGTATGGCTAGATGGTTAGTCTAGTTAGCCCTGTTGGGCAAATTGGGAGATGTGTTAGTTGGACAATCATTAAAATGATTTCATCAAGTTATGAAAATAAAGAGCCGGTTGATATGTGGTACAGGCACTTGTGGTCAGTGAAAAGCCGTAAGAAAATTGGGAAATACTAGGAGGTATTCTCGAAAGATGTATTGGAATTATTTCTTAATGATGAGTCTGAATTTACCAAATGATAGCTTCAGGATATTTGATGCTTAGTTATGTGTGGCTTAATTGAGGATGTAAATTATCAGGCTTTAAATGATGTGACAATTAAGAATCACTATCTTTACCATGAATTGATGAATTATTAACCAGCTGCAATAGGCTGGGATATTTTTCTATGATTAATGTGCGATCGAGGGTAAGATTGGGGAATGAGACATTCTGGAATCGACATTTGAGTCTTGATTTTGTAACACCCTAATTTTTTTTAGCGTGTTATAACTTAGGATTTCGGGAATATAAAAATTATTCATATCACAATCGCTTGTCATAAATCACATAATATCCCAAAAACCCTAATTTTCACCTTCTCAGCTTAACAAACCCAATAATCGAATAGCTAAGACAGGCGTTAATATTTCAAATACAGAAGCTAGATCGAACCTGATATGGTTCACAACCATAATACTTTATTTATCATAAAATTGTTCAAGACATCTACAAAATGTATTGCATGGACATCATCTCTAGCAAGTGATAACTAAACATCTTAAACATATCCAAAATTACATAGGTTCGCACATAAACAAAAATATGTTAAACATGCTACATGCAATAAATTAAGCTTATTCTTCAGCTACCTTCTTCCCCTTAGAGTCGCTCGTCAAACTTGGAACGTTTGAATATTCTAGGGACATAGTCAATTAGAAGATGAATATTCTAGTGAGAAACTCCAAAAAAATAGTTTATATTGATGCATGATCAGGTATAAAATATATGAGAAGAATAACGAGAACTACTCTGAAGTGCCTCATGAACATGTCAACCTCCTCCAACGAGAGTTTTCTAAATGGCGCACGCATAGCGCCTCTCAGGAGGTCCCTAACCATGTCACTTCAGCCTGACTTCATAGCACTCATGCAAGCACCACATCTGTTGTTCCTTAGGCTCACGATCTTTCCCACGAGAGCTTTCTCGATAGCGCATAGCGCCTCTCAGGGGATATTCGACTTTTGCCCTTGGCCAACAACAATTAAGTGCAACAGTATGGCCACACAAATTTTATAAATGCAACAGTTAAAAAGCCAATAGCATATATTTTTCAGAAAAATACAGTTCATATATGCAACATGAATTCACGTAAGAGAACAATAAGAGTTTACGTACAAGAATTTCACAAAACATGTCTCAAGCAATAGGAGTCTCTCATAAGAGAATAAAAAATAGGATTTAGAGAATAGGACTCTCTCCTTACAGATTTATCTCTTAGACGGTACGATTTTACTATAAATGGCATAGGTTTCTACAGAAAACATGCATTTCGGTAAATCGAAACTCAAATATTTTTATATAAGGTTCAAGGGTATTAAAGTAGGGGTATATTTAATACCCAAGAAAATTATTAAGAGTATAAATGATATTTAGTGGAGGGTATAAATGGAATTGGCAGAAAAATAAGACTATAGGATACACTAACGCAGCTCTTGACGACCAAATTAGTAGGAGGGAGTACCCCGGACCCTAGATAGCCAAGGAAAATGGTATAGTATTGACGAGCAATTTAAACTATGATTTTTAGTGATGAAATAAATTGGATCAGGAATAGTTTTCGGTACAACTGTTGACCAGGCTGAGAAAACCGAACTGACGTAGGAGACATCCGAAAAGTCAACGAAGTATGTTAGGGACTAATATTTTATGTATAAGACAACCCATAAGAGATTTCAGGTTAAATTGAATGGATTTAAGGTCAAATCAATCAGTCGGGCCTAAGTGCAGTTTTCTAAATTTGCCCGAGAGAGGTCAAAACGATAATTTTTCAGAAGTTTCAAGAATGAAATGAATAGTACAAGACTTGTGGTCCTTAGTGGTATATTTGGAAAGATCACGGGTGTATTGGTAGGGGCTAAAATGTCAAATGAAGAAATCAGGGGGTGAAAATGCAATTTAGCAAAATTTTTCAATGTGAACACGAGAGAGAAAACGGCCGCCGCACTGCCACAGCACATGGAGGCTGTTTTCGGTGATGGGACAGGCGAGGCTTGCTTGGGGAAGGTTGTAGCCGGCGGTAAGAAGCTTGGGGACCAAGCCAAGGCCGGTGATTGGCCGAATGAAGCTCGGTTTTCGGGTATAAAAGAGAAGCCGAGGGTTTTAACTTTTGGAGCTCAAATCGATCGTGTTTTTGGATGTTTTTGAGAGAGTGATTAAGGGGCTTTTGATCCTTGCATCAAGGAGAAGAGATTGGAAGTAATTTGAAGCATTTTGGTGTGAGTTTGAGGGCTATTCAAGTTCGGCCGAGGGTTAGAGGCGGTTCGCCACTACTGACCTATAAATCAATTTTTAAAGGCCTCAACGGTGTTGTTTCGGCCTCATTTTAGTGCCATTGTGATCGACTCTTCAAGCTCTTTCAGGGGGTACCCGTTTTGTGGTCATCGGAGCAACCGTCGGTGACCGGAACTTTGGAGAAAACGGTGGCGCGTGCAGCCACGCGCCAGCCTTCACCCTCACACATGCGCCAAGCACGTGAGGGCGCATGAGCAAGGTTATTTTCATAATTTCAACTCCAGTATTTTTAATTAATTATTTTAGGATTTATTGTGTTGAAATATTTTTGAAAATAGTTGAAGAAATAATTATTTTGGAATTATCGAGGAGAAAATTGGGAGAAAATAGAGAAAATTATGAAAAATTAAGGAAAATGGATTTTAATGCTTCCTTAATTAAATACGGTGTTTAGGAAGTATTGTGGCTCGAGGTTGAGTATAAGTTCAAGCATTTGGGATTTGGCACGTAAACTGAGGTGTTGCATAAGGATCGAGGCGATCTGAATACATTCGAGCTGAGTGGTCTAATCCTATCTTTACCTTATCTTGAGAACGTGTTGAAAGGTGTATAGTGGATTCAGGTGGGCGGTGTTACCCTCCCGAACTTAGGTTATACGCAAATGGGGCCAGTTCTAGTGAGCGGTTTTACCCTCTGGAACTTGGGTTGTTCTGCGAAAGCATTTCACTTATGTATTTATGTCATCATTTGCATATTGAACATAAACATGTGATATATTGCATCAACTATTTTTACTTACAAAAGAATCGGAGCATGGCGTGTGATTTTCATATCATCGGGGTATTGATATTCGTGTCAATGTTGTTTTCTGTGTGGGACGGGATGGGGTCTACTTGAGATTGGGACAATGTTAATCCAGGTGAACGGGTGTCACACTGGGGCACTCGACGGAACAATGTTAAACCAGGTGAACGGGTGTCACGACGGTGCACTCGAGGGATTAATGTTAAACCAGGTAAACGTGTGCCACAGTGGGACATTCGAGGGATTAAGTATGTCAGGGTGATGTCTCAAGTTAGACGTGTCTTGCATATTTTCGTTTATCTGAATATGCCATGCTTGTGTCTATTATGTATTGTATAAACTGTTTTATGCTTTCACTTAGATGTTTATCATCTAACCTGGGCTATGCCCTTGGAACGTTTGATGTTCCAGCCAGGGACTGATGCGAGGCAAGAATGTGGCCGGTTGAGGGCCAATGGTGCTTAGTTTGTTATTCGTTGTAACGTTTGGAGGTTTTAGTATGTATTACAGGTTGTAAATGAACAGTTGTATATTAGCAATGTTATCATTTGATCTGTATTACGTATTTTGCTATGGAAATACTATGTAAGAACTATGGTGTTTTGATATTAATGTATCTGCTGCGTTGTATTATGTCTCGTTTAGTTTAAGATTATTGATCTTGATAGTTAAACGGGCAAGGCTAGGGTTCTCAGGGTTTGTATCTGCATGTGAAGACTATTCTTGATACACCGCGCGTGTTGAGCTTAGAGGAAAAAACAAAAAAAAATTCTCGGGAATACCCTTATAGTGACACTCCTGACGAAACGGGGTGTTACAATTGGTATCAGAGCCCTAGGTTAAAACCCTAGGACGATTTGGCTAGGTTGTTGAACTTAGCATGGTTAGAACTATTTAACGAGAACTTAGAACAGGATTATGGATTCTAAGAGACATTCGGAATATAGTTGAAAGTGTTATGGAGACTCTAGAGAGGTGAAATTTGAGGTTTTAATTTGAATATACATTCAACAACAAGAAGAGACAGATAAATTCTACTTTAGGCGCATCAGTAGAAGGTGAGAGAGCCAGTTATAAAAGTTGTTGAAAGGACATAGACATATGATCAACAAAATGTTAGGAGAATAACTACGTTGGTGATTCTGGTACAACTTGAAGCATAGCATAAAATCTCTTTCGGAAGAATCATAGTGAATTGTCTTAGTACCTTTCTGTTTGGGACATGTTAAATGATGGTGGTGTCATGCTCTGACAAAGATAAGTGAAACGACGGAGATTATTAAGAGAACCTGTCAAGGGCATGGGAAAGAAAAACGACTTGAAGATCTTAAGGTTAAGTTAAATATCCGAATTGAGGACTTAAGAAGAACGGATTCAGTTAGGGCTAACTAGTGAAAATCCCGAATGGAGACTTAGGGGAAAGGAACTGGTAGATCATAAAGACAAAATCCCTGCTTGGAGATTTAGGGGGTTTGTCGGTTGAAGTCTTTGAAATTATTAATTGGAGAATACTAGATTTTGCTGAGTGATGAAACGTTGGATTGGGAGTTAGCATCAAACAATATGGGTAGAATGTAAGGTTGGTTCGATGAACCATAACTGAGGATTCGTAAGAATCAGAAACCGTAGATTGGGGATCATTAGTTAAAATCAATCTCACTAAATGTTGGGATAACTAGTGGTTATTAAGAAGAAACAAGTTGTGGACGATTAGTTTGATATGACATAACCTAATTGTAAGTCAGGTTTTGATCGAATGGTATAAGGATTCAAGGGAAATAATGACTTGGTATAGATCGAGAATCCTAAGGAACGACCCGATAAGAAACCCAGGATGATTCGACAAAAGCTTTTGAAAATAGAATTTGAGGATTTTAGGAATCCGAAATTGTTGATAGGGATATTGAGATAGAGAAACCAGAATTGATGACAGAGGAAATAAGGAAATATTACCTTAAGAAAATGACTCATAAGAACGAGTCGTATGTGTATGGTTTCATATGTTATTCAAGGGCAAAGAGAGTTAAGATTTGAGTCTTGTGAAAGTTTTGGAAAATTATAGAAGAAAGAGCTATATCAAAGATATTAGTTAGGATCAGACGAGGAAAACGAATCAGCATTGACTAAGGATCAAATTCTTGTTTCGGAGTTTTAGAAATATTCTTGGTTGCAATTGGAGATTTAGGTAGCAGATTTTAGGTGGCAATGAGAATTTCTCTTTCAAGTAAAATTTTGGAGTATGATCTAAACTTATTTCCCTTACATATGGTCACTACAAGACAAAGAGGGGACGACTATAAATCAGCTATAGTTAAGGTCGAGATGCGATCAAAAGTTATTAGGATGTAAAACATAAAGTTTGCATGTTTCGAGGTTTAGAATTTTCCCTTGGAAGTTAAAAGAATCTTTTGGCTTATAGAGAATTTGCAAAATGGAACCTTACTTGATGATTTTGAGATTGTAAATAATATAGGGAACAACGATAGATTAGAGATTTGTGATTTAAAACGAACCTTGGAAATTAGAAAAATCTTGGGATAAGGGAATTATGCATATGACTATTGAGGTTGCTAAAAGAAAATTTACATGTACCGTATATACTTGGAGATAAAATTGTATTTCAACCTGTGGAGATGATTATATTTTAAGACGATTATATTTTAAGCTTGAAATGACTCTAGCCGATTTAAGAAGATACAAACTCAAAGAAAATAGTTAGCATAATGATGATTATCAAGGACTGAGAGGTAGTCAAAAAAGTCTTGGTTTGAGTTTTAAGGCACCAAGCAATGAGATAGGCTTGCTAAAGCTTGATTAAGCTCATAAAGATATCTTGGGATTTGATTAGGTCTTAGCAAAATTGAAGTTGGTCCTAATATATTAAAAGAAATAGGAATGATTGACATAATGACCTATATAATGAGTGTTAGTTGAAAGTCAATCGTGGAATAAACATATAAGAAGAATGAAATTTCTAAGCCAATCTTGTGATAGATTAAGCATACGGCAGTGATGAGAATATGGTTGAGCGATCTAGTATAAGTTTAGAAAATGATAAACTGGAAATACAATTGATGTTGGAGTGTTTAATAAATTATGAACGTCTGCAAGAGCAGCAACAGGAGCGCGAGGTTCCGTCACATGCGTAACAAATTTGGAAAGTAAAAGAGATTAAATTGTGAGAAAGAAATCCGAAGTCTTAGGAATGGTTAGGATAATGGTGCTCGATACGATTAAGTGTTACTCTGAAAAAGAACATTAGGAATCCAAAAGATCAGGGAGTTGGATTAGTACCAATAGAACCACTGTAGCTCTCAGAGATGGAATGAGGAATTCTAGCATAACGATAACACCATTGGTGTTGGTCTGTAACAATGGATCTGAGCCTAGGGACCAAGGCAGAGGACTGGTGGTTGGCTCGCGGTTTGGGGTGTGATACCTACGAGTCGGAGCAACACAGTGAACTGTGGAGACGGTCAGGTGCCAAAGTTTGGGCGACACTGAGGATGTTATGTATGGTTTAGAGTCCAAGTTCCAAGGGACCAAAGCATCGTGGTAGGATCCCTAATCATTATGGAAAAAGGTTGACAGCTTGAAAGATGACCTAAGTGGGATAGTTGCCATGTGGATTATAATAGTCGATAGTCAAAAAAAAGAATTGGAAGAAGGAAATGTAATCTCAAGCGATGAAATAGTGTTTGGCGAGCGGTTAAACAGAAATTTGTGAAGGATTCTTCTAGGATAATTACGTTCATGACTGAAATTCGTGAAGTTAAGGTTACTAAGAGGTGATGAATACACTCAGAAAATCCAGGAGTTGTGGTGAAATAGTAATATTGCTCCTAGGTCGAGGTAGCTCCTAACCAGGAATGGAGTAATCCTTGGTATAAACATGTGCCGTGAAGTTGCTTAGGAAAAGTGTGTTAAGCAAGAGGTGGGACGATTGTTTTCTAGATATAGCTTTGGGAGGAATTTAATTATTGCTAACGACTTGGCTCTTAGTTAATGTATTTAATATTACACACCTTAGGAATTGTTAGCAAATGGCTGCAATTTAGTTGTTTCAAACCTTGCCTTTGGTGATATAAAAAAGGGTTAGAGCAGTAGCAGATATATTTTGGTACTCTCAAGAACACGAGTTGATTTGTAGAATGAGAGGAAGTCAACCTAAAGATATTATAAGTTGATAAGTAAACGAAGGTGTTTTTCCTTTCTGAGAGATGTGTTATGATTTGAGGAAACATATAATGAGTTTTTATAAAGGAAGACGTAAGTTTTTAATTCCACTACGAAAATTTATTTGGGTTGCAAGACAGTAGGATAAGCTATTATAAGTATGATAGGTGCTGTTGAAGACCCGGTGAGAATCAAAAGCTGACTAGTAAGGTTACCATTTAAGGAAATTGTATGAAAACTAGAATCGCCTAAGAGGGACGAGATTAAATCTATTCCTAGAATCAGGGATAATAGGGATCTTGTTTGAATCAATAGAGAGATTATTTCTCACGTGAGAAGGATATGGAAAGCAATGTTTAGTTGAAATAGAACACTTAGCGGTACTAAGTTGAGGAGCCACAAATGAAGGACGTGTATAAATATGGACGGTTGTCGATAAATTGAAACGACATGGGAGTTCTGAGCTGAGATAAATTGATCTGATTGATGGATAGTGTTTGGAAGAGAAATAGTAACATGTTAGGATGTTAGGCTGTTGTAAGAGAAATTGTGTTTTTGGGAGACCTAAATGGATAATTTGCGTGACCAGTCGTAACAGGCTGAGAAATTATCTTTAAAAATAATATGCGATCGAGATAATTGAGAGAAAGATACGCCGATGTAAAAGTTCAATGTTATCAATTTTTGTGCAATCATGGCATATTCATTAGTATAGGAATGGGTTGGGAGAATTATTTATCAAATAAAATGAGCTCTGAGGACACGATTGGGAATGATATTAAGTATTATGAATTATTTTGGAATTCGTGTAGCCGCCTGTTTAGAGCTACAACGAGATATTCTGAAAATAAAAGATATGTCTAGTAAGCTCAGATCATATAGAGATGTAAGTTATGAATAATTGCTAAGGATTATGAATGGTACTTAGGACATTTCAATTTGGAGTCATTAGCAATAGCAGTGATACAATTATCAATGACCAAATTTCGAGGACGAAATTTATTAAAGGGAGGAGAGAATGTAATACCCAGGAAAATTATTAAGAGTATAAATGATATTTAGTGGAGGGTATAAATGGAATTGGCAGAAAAATAAGACTATAGGGTACACTAACGCAGCTCTGGATGACCAAATTAGTCGAAGGGAGTACCCCGGACCCTAGATAGCCAAGGAAAATGGTATAGTATCGATGAGCGATTTAAACTATGATTTTTAGTGATGAAATAAATTGGATCAGGAACAGTTTTCGGTACAGTTGTTGACCGGGCTGAGAAAATCGAATCGACGTAGGAGACGTCCGAAAATTCAACGGAGTATGTTAGGGACTAATATTTTATGTATAGAACAACCCTTAAGAGATTTCGGGTTAAATTGAATGGATTTAAGGTCAAATCAATCAGTCGGGCCTAAGTGCAGTTTTCTAAATTTGCCCGAGGGAGGTCAAAACGGTAATTTTTCAGAAGTTTCATGAATGAAATGAATAGTACAAGACTTGTGGTCCTTAGTGGTATATTTGGAAAGATCACGGGTGTATTGGTAGGGGCTAAAATGTCAAATGAAGAAATTAGGGGGTGAAAATGCAATTTAGCAAAATTTTGTAATGTGAACACAATGGAGAAAACGGCCGCCGCACTGCCACCGCACGTGGAGGCTATTTCTGGCGATGGGACGGGCGAGGCTTGCTTGGGGAAGGTTGTAGCCGGCGGTAGGAAGCTTGGGGACCAACCCAAGGCCGGTGATTGGCCGGATGAAGCTCGGTTTTCGAGTATAAAAGAGAGGCCGAGGGTTTCGACTTTTGGAGCTCAAATCGATCATGTTTTTAGATGTTTTTGAGAGAGTGATTAAGGGGCTTTTGATCCTTGCATCAAGGAGAAGAGATTGGGAGTAATTTGAAGCATTTTGGTGTGAGTTTGAGGGCTATTCGAGTTCGGCCGAGGGTTAGAGGCAGTTCGCCACTGCCGACCTGTAAATCGATTTTTAAAGGCCTTAACGGTGTTGTTTCGGCCTCATTTTAGTGCCATTGTGATCAACTCTTCAAGCTCTTTCAGGGGGTACCCGTTTTGTGGTCATCGGAGCAACTGCCGGTGACCGGATCTTTGGAGAAGACGGTGGCACGTGCAACCACACGCCAGCCTTCATCCTCACACACGTGCCAAGCATGTGAGGCGCGTGAGCAAGGTTATTTTCATAATTTCAACTCCAGTATTTTTAATTAATTATTTTAGGATTTATTGTGTTGAAATATTTTGGAAAATAATTGAAGAAATAATTGTTTTGGAATTATCGAGGAGAAAATTGGGAGAAAATAAAGAAAATTATGAAAAATTGAGGAAAATTGATTTTAATGCTTCCTTAATTAAATACGGTGTTTAGGAAGTATTGTGGCTCGAGGTTGAGTATAAGTTCAAGCATTTGGGATTTGGCACGTAAATTGAGGCGTTACACGAGGATCGAGGCGATCTGAATACATTCGAGGTGAGTGGTCTGATCCTATCTTTACCTTATCTTGAGAATGTGTTGGAAGGTGTATAGTGGGTTCAGGTGGGCGGTGTTACCCTCTCGAACTTAGGTTATACGCAAATGGGGCCAGTTCTAGTGAGCGGTTTTACCCTCCGGAACTTGGGTTGTTCTGCGAAAGCATTTCACTTATGTATTTATGTCATCATTTGCATATTGAACATAAACATGTGATATATTGCATCAACTATTTTTACTTACAAAAGAATCGGAGCATGGCGTGTAATTTTCATATCATCGGGGTATTGATATTCGTGTCAATGTTGTTTTCTGTGTGGGACGGGATGGGGTCTACTTGAGATTGGGACAATGTTAATCTAGGTGAACGGGTGTCACACTAGGGCACTCGAGGGAACAATGTTAAACCAGGTGAATGGGTGTCACGACGGTGCACTCGAGGGATTAACGTTAGACCAGGTGAACGTGTGCCACAGTGGGACATTCGAGGGATTAAGTATGTCAGGGTGATGTCTCAAGTTAGACGTGTCTTGCATATTTTCGTTTGTCTGAATATGCCATGCTTGTGTCTATTATGCATTATATAAACTATTTTATGCCTTCACCTAGATGTTTATCATCTAACCTGGGCTATGCCCCTGGAACGTTTGATGTTCCAGCCAGGGACTAATGCGAGGCAAGAATGTGCCTGGTTGAGGGCCAATGGTGCTTAGTTTGTTAGTCGTTGTAACGTTTGGAGGTTTTAGTATGTATCACAGGTTGTAAATGAACAGTTGTATATTAGCAATGTTATCATTTGATCTGTATTATGTATTTTGCTATGGAAATACTATGTAAGAACTACGGTGTTTTGATATTAATGTATCCGTTGCGTTGTATTATGTCTCGTTTAGTTTAAGATTATTGATCTTGATAGTTAAAAGGGCAAGGCTGGGGTTCTCGGGGTTTGTATCTGCTTGTGAAGACTTCTTGATACACCGCGCGTGTTGAGCTTAGAGGAAAAAACAAAAAAAAATTCCCGGGAATACCCTTATAGTGACACTCCTGACGAAACGAGGTGTTACAGTATAACTAGAAAATTTTAAGGAAAATGGGCCCATCACGCCCTCTCACCCGCCCCTGGAATGTGGTTCACGTGCCTTCACGCGCAGCTACTTCCGGCGTATGTATCTCACACGCTGTTACCAGATTTTGGACAGCATTACGTTATTTTTGTATTTCGGCAATATTTCCCTCGTTTTAACTCTGATTCTACCCTCGTTTGAACCTACGTGACCCTATCTTCCCCTTCTACAGGATTATCAAAAAAATGGGACTTACCTCACTTTTTTCTGACTAATTTTGGAAAATTCCAGCAAAAGCTCGTAACTCCGACTAGACTTGATCTCCCCAGCTTCTCCTTCGATTTCTTCCCGCCTTCTTACCGAACTTCCTCCTCTCTCTCTAGAGAAAGCTCCTCCTCTTAGAGTGCCTCAACTATCAAACCTTCTTGGAATGATTTGAGAACAACGCAAGGTGCCTATTTATAGATTTCTTCAACTAATCACATTATGCCACTTGTCACAATCTAAGCCATGGACTCCAAAGACTCAAAGATATATTTGAATGGATTTTAAAATCCAAAACTATAATGGATTTAACTTTTGAAATCCAAGCTAATTCGCCAACTTCTTCCAAATGACATTTTGGCCCTTATTTCAAGTCCTCAACTTTAATATTTTACCACACGAGCTTATAATTTCATCCTTATTTCATTTGGATAATTCTCTAGTTACAATTACACCCTCAAACATCAAATTTATCGAGATACTTATAATTTCAAATTTAATAATTCAAAATTACTTGATATATACGATTTTCGGGAAGCCCTTACCATCATTCGGTCTTTTTAGGCTACAACTTTAGCTTAACCAAAAAAATCGTCTCTTATTTTATTTCTTTCAGCGCCATAAGTCTCGCCTCAAGACGCTCACCAAAAATATACCTTTGTCCTTAGGTATCTAAGCTCCAAGGCACTCCCTACAGTCGATTCGGTGACTTACTGCCCTCTCAAACCCATTTTTTTGGTATTTTAAACTCACTTAAAATACGTGACAACCTTACGAAAGTATGGGGTATTACATATTTGATGTTGCTTTATGGTTTGGCCAATATACCATCTGCATTAAAGTCACGTTGGTAATTGTGTCTATTGATGATATGCTAGGGTACTCCTCGGATAGAGAGGTGCATAAGGAACATTGAGGATAATGTTGGAGACTCTTAGAGAGCACTAGGTGTACTCCAAATTCTTTGGATGTGTGTTCTTGTGATCCTAAGAGGCATTGATGAGAACATCACGATGGATGTTGAGACCAAGATTTGCTTGGTAGGTATAATAAAGGTGATGAGAGCATGAGGCTTTATGTTGGTAAATGTGAAAACAAAGTTGATTATCGTAAGCACCATGTGCTTAGGAAGTTTCAAAAAGTTGGATGTCCCGATAGGTTTCGGGAGGCAAATCAAATAGAGGTTCGTTCGAGCAAAGGTTGGTAACCTGAGTAAGTGTAACTTTGAAAAGGATTGAGGGTGAGATTTGGAGATTTAGATTGGTACTGAAAGAAGTACTAGAAGTGACAGGAGTCAGGTCAATTAGAACTCTTGGAGACGGGACAAGGAGTCTATAGAATGACGATAACACTATAGGTGTGTAGCTTGTAATAACAAATCTTAGCCTAAGGAACAAGGTAGAGGACTAGTGACGAGCTCATGACTAACGATCGGAGTAGCTTGTAGGCTGGCTCACGATACGGGTCTGGGACCCATGGGTCAGAGCTACATAGTGAACTGCGGAGATGATCGGATGCCAAAGTTTAGGTAACACCGTGACTATTATGTTTTGACTAGGATCCAAGTCCCAAGGGACCGAAGTACTGTGATATGATCCCTAACTGTTTATGAAATGATTGGAATTTTTTGAGGTTGGCAATCAATGGTCGAAGATTCATAAGAGACTCTCTGAAATAGTTGTGTCCATGATAGGACTCGTGAAGAGCGTCAAATGAGAATGATCTGTAGAATGCAGTGAGAGCTTGTGATAGCTCCAAGGATCAGGTTACGTGTTAGTGCAACATGAACGAATGATTGCATGTAGACCACACCAAGGCATAAAGTAAACTACTCGACGTATGTCTTGGAGTTGGCAACTGGGGTATATGCTCTAGAGGTTATGAAGGCACTACCGGTACGGTAAGGCGTTTGATGTGCTCACGAACCATGAGGAGCCTGAGGTATGTGTTCTCTTAGAAAGAGTTGAACAAGAGGCAACGATGGTGGATGAAGTTCCTTGAGGACTACGACTGCACTATTTCGTATCACCACGGGCGTGATAGTGAGGTGCCCGACGCTTGGAGTAGAAATGTGCCTACTATGACTGGGTGGATAGCTATGAATGGTAGTTGTTAGGGGCTTGTTGGCCAATAGACTATGAGTGTAGTGCCAAAGGGATCGTTTATTTTTATCTCTAGCCTGATAGTTTTGCTAGATCTGATGAACGAGATATGAGAGGCATGTGTGGTTGACAAGTGTACTTATCTATGGATTGATAAGCATGGCCAACCCAAGGGTTTTGATTTGTTTTTGAGATGCGAGATGGTATTCTCCAGTTTTGGGGTAGGATGTACGTGCCTAAATTTTGAGAAATGTGTGGTCGCCTGTAAGGAGTCACAATAAGAAATTCTATATAAGACACAGCATGCTTGTAAACATTGGACATGTAATAAATGCAAACCAAGGTGTTTGCTAGGGTTGAAATGATATGTGATTAAGGTGTTCAGGTAATGAACTGTGATTTGTCATAGTTACTTGATTGGGTAGATGAAAATTTCAAAGACGAAATTTCTTTAAGGAGGGCTGAATATAATACCCAAGAAATTTGAGTTATTTGAGAATAAGTATTTTATTAGAAAAATGAAATTTTAGGAAAGATTGGTATCTAAATAGCCCAAAAAATTGACCGAATCAACGATAGGGAATGCCTTCAAATTGAGATATCTAAGGAAATCAATATAGCATTAATGAGAATTTTGAGGCATGATTTTTGGCATCGAAAGAAATTGGATAAAAAATGATTTTCAATACAACTAAAATATAACTATGATTTAGGCTAGAAAATCGAATTGTCGTAGGGGACTTTCGGGAAGTTAACGAAATCCTAAGGAGGTTCCGATTTTTCATAAAGATCATCCCTGAAGCGGTTTTGGGATGAAACAAAGGTCCTGTGAGGGCACAAGGACGAAATCGATCTTTATCGAGTAAATGCCAGTAATTAATTTTGATAAATCAAGATATTGTGCAGCTTGAGGGTAATTGTTTTAAGCTCTTGGGGGGTCCAAGCGCTATTATCAAATTTCTATTGCAATTATCAAAGTCTCTAAGTGAAATTAAGGAGAATATGGAGACGGTAAATGTGTAATTTGTGTGTATATATATATATATATACATGCGTGAGCAGGCTGCCCTAGCCTTTCTTCAAAAATTTGGATCTGGCCGACAACAATGGAAAGAGAGATCATGAGAGAAAGAGAGACGGCTGAAGTGGCAACGATAGCCGGTTGAGGGCGTGGCCGATGGCCGACCAATGACTTGCCGTGATGGAAGCTGGGCAGAGCGATGATGGCTGGTGGTGAAGCTGGAGAAGCAGGGGTGGCCAGTAAATGAGGTCGGTTGGGGCAGAAGCGTGGAGGCGGCTGGAGGCACAGGCGAGGGTTAGTCGAGCTACTAGGTGCGTCGACAGCTGGTCGCATGGGGAAGCCAGCTTGGAGGCTCGCGGTGGCTGGCGGCCACTGGCTGGTGGTCGCTTAGTGGCGAGGTTGGCAAGGCCGGTGGCGGCCGAGGAAGACGGCGATGAGGCTAGCAAGAGGTGGAGGTCGCAAGGTAGCCATGCGCAAGAGGCGCACTGTGCGCGCAAACGTGAAGAAATAAGAAGAAGAAAAAAAGAAAACAAAATGTAAAAAAAATGGAGAAAAATCCCGTAAAAGGCCAGAAATTCTAGGAATTAATTTGGGGCCAGAGGAGTATGCCGAACCCAGGAAATTATCAGGGCACGCATTTTGAGATCAAGGCACGCACATCAAGGAGGCTTTAAAAGCTAATCCTAGATGAGTTTTTGAATTTTTAATATTCTTAGAAAAATATTTTATAAATTTTTATGGTAAAATAATTGGTGAAATATTTAAGTAGATATTTATTTTAGAATATTAGTGAGAAAAATAGAGAAAAATGCACAGAAATTATGAAAAATAGGTTTTAATGTTTATTGGAATAAAATGATGGATAGGGTGCTTTGAGGATTGAGGTGAAGTGACTCGTGCAAATTTCGAGATTCGACACGTAAATTGAGGCAGTATGCATTTTTCGAGGCATCTTGAGTTTTGTTCATCATGTGAGTAGTTTTATCCTAAACCTGGTTTTGTGAGTGGTTTTTTCCGAAAGATTACTTATGTTATGTTTTGCCCATGTTGAGCATGATAGTCATGAAAGTGGCTAAGTTATATGTCTTGGATGTTCATTTTGTCTTATTTGTTCATATATTATTGCATGAAAAGTCGTGATTTTTACATGGCACTATATTATTGGCATATTGATACTCATGCATGGGATTGGGATGTCGCCCTAATAGTGTATCCATAATTCCCTAAGGGTAATGATAGAACAAGAAGGCCAGCGAAGTTACACTAGGGCATATGTTTGTTCATGTATTTGCATCATGCATTCATGTATTTGTTTTTAAACCCTCACTAAAAGATTCATCCTCTAATTGGGTTATGCCTCTAGAACATTCAAACATTTCAGTTGAGACTTACAATATAGGCAAGGAAGTGGTTGAGATGTGATGGCATGAGGTGACGTGTTCCATGAGTTTGGCAAGTTTTTCCAGTATTCCTTTCTTTATAATGATTTAGGTTGTGTTTTTGGTCTTGTTGAGAAACTTATGCTTCATTGAGAATCAACCTTTTTAAATGTAAGAATGTTATGTATTATGAATGATGTTGAGATTCGATCATGTAATACTGTTATGGTTTAATGTATGTTGAGGTATCATTTAATTGTATCAGAGGTGCTTAGTTGTTATTGGTTGAGAAATGCAAATGTATAATTGTTATGGTTCGATGTATATTTGAGGTATTTAGGTGCTATCTCTTGATAATGAGTCTCCATGTATTTAGTTTTGAAAAGGTACTATGGTACTGATTCTTATGTTATAATTAAAGTGAATTCGGTTATGTACCATATCAAGTTTCGATTTTAGCTTCCGCATTTGTAATGATTACCTGTCTTAGCTTATTGATTCTTATTTAGTATGCTAAGAAGGTAGAACAGGATTGTCGAGGAATGATTTATATTGAGTTATGTTGAAAAAAAAATATATCCCCAAAATTTCTAAGTTATTTATTCGCCCTTGAAAAGGTGGGGCGTTACAAAATCCTTATAAGTTATCTATGTAGGAAAATATCATGGCATCTACATAACACAACTACAATGTACTTAGCCTCACACATGGATAAAGCAACAATGGATTGCTTCTTTATGGACAATGTAAAGGTCGTTCCATCATAGTAGATGTCATAGGTTCAATTTTGAGGCTTAGATCTTAGCCTTGTGATGACACTAAGTTTGCCCACATAGTTAGCCAAAGAAACATGCAAGAAGCACAAAAGAAATTAAGGGAAAAAATAACACGACAAATAAAATAAAACTTGACCTTTTATTCAACCTAAGGACATAAGGAAAATGGCTTGAACGGCTTAGTCTCAATGTCTACAAAAATGCCCTAAAAGACAAGTATTTATAGGAACAAATATGGCAATTGATAATCCCAATTGCTAAAGGTAAAATGGTAAAAAAAAAATCAATAATGGAAATAATCGCCAGTAATCACCATCAGAATTCTACATTAAGCCATAACCGCTTGGCACACCAAGCTTGTGCTTATCTTAGGCTTGTTGTGCACGAAAATGATTAGGTTTATCATGCGTAAGCCCTATTCATGCCATCTTATTCGCATGCTTGTGTGTCCCATAGCTTGCCTTCCTACCCACATGTCATGTCCACTTGCTATGCCTTTGTGTCGCCCATCTACACAGACCTGCATCACAGCTTCCCATATAGCCATGTTCTAGTTGGCATCTACATTGCACCTTATCCTTAGTCGTGCCTATTAGTGTTGTATATCGTAATGCTAGATTTAGATGACATCTAGTATGTAATAGGGATACATATTTGATAATATTTCAATCAATAAAATGGTCATATCTTCATCCATAGCTCTCCAATTATATATGAATAAGTCTCTAGATATCCTAATGATCTTATTTTGAAGCTATTAACAATATATGATAAAGATCTATAACACAAGATTTCTCAAAATGGGACTATGATTAATAGATTATGAACTAACATCTACTACCTTTGATTAACATGAGATGCTAATGATAAAGGATGGTGAGTCACATACCATACTGCATGTGATGCAGATAAAAGACATGTGGGTAGGTATTGGTTAAACATTTACTAAATGTGACACATGTAACAAATTACATGACTAAGAGGATTAATTATTTGTTACTGACTTTTGATTGTATTACTGGTCATTTGATCGCAGGAAACACAGTTGTCTTGTATGCTGATGTCGAAGATTGTCATTAAGAGATGAGAATGTTATTTGTGTGGTCTCTGTTGTAACACCCCGCTTCTACACGGTGTTAATATTATATATGTTGGGATTTTTTTTTTTTTTTCATAAACGAAACATACTAACTTCCTCAAGCATATCTGAATAAGGTATAACACTCCCAAACAGAATTATGGTAATGAAATACTTAAATAAAGCAGAAACAGGATCAAAACCTTAAGTAACCTCGAGAATCGTAATACAACGAGTTCGTACATACTGCTTGTCCATAACATTACAACATTAATTTAAAGCCATACAACATAATTAATTGAAAATAACTGTGCCTAATCTTGCATAGGCCCTACAAAAACTTCCATCTTGCTCATGCCTCGATCACCTCCTTGCCCTTCCGACAGCTCATCTCGCATGGAATGTGGAATATTCCAGGGACATAGTCCAACATTAGAAGATGAATCTTCTAAGTGAGGGTTAAAACATCACAAATGAATGAATGCATGATGCATGGACATGAGTAATCAATTGCCTTAGTGTAACTTCCCAGGCCCAGCCTGGCACAGAACCCTAGGCAGAATCCTAACACCTTCGGTAGGATAATCCTAACGTTGTTCCCTTTATTGCCCTTGGGGAATTACGACTACACTATCGGGGCGACATCCCATCCCAACACAAATATCAATATGCCAATAATATCATCTCAAGGGAAAATCACGACTATCGATGCAATAGTATATGTATAGATATGGCAAAATGTGCATAAATTACATATAATTTATCAATCAGCATGCTCCATAAGGGTAAAATATAACATGCATAACCTTGGAATAAAAACCACTCACTCTTAAATACTAACTTGAATTTCCACAAAAAGTGTGAAACTACCTCGATTTTCGTGCAAACTTCAAAAGTCGCATCACTACTTCACCTCAAGTCTAAAAGCACCCTAGGAAATATATTTATTTAAATAATTAATAAACACTATTTTTCTCATTTTTCTTGTCTTTTTCTCTATTTTTCTTCAATTATTTTCTCCAATAATCCAAAATAAATACCTACATAGATATTTTCCCAAATATTTTTCCACCATAAATCCTAAAATAATTTTCTAGAAATATTAAAAAAAATTGCAAAAAATTCCATGGCCCCACGTGCCTGGACACGCCAATGCGTGTTAGGGTGAGTGAGACTGGCGCGTGTATCACACACGCCGGTTATCTTCCCCGGCGCTGGTTAAGGCAAATCAAGATTTTTATATCTCATTAAACTTTAGGCCAAGTCAATCACAGAGGTACCTGAAATAGCTCGAAAGGATGGCGGAAAGCTATCCAACTAGAAGCTCGAAATCTAGACCGACTCGTCCGCCTCGCTCTTTCGGCGAGCTTCGAAACACACTTGATCTGACTCCTTTGCTCACCAAACTCTCCAGAATTGATCATCTATCACCAAGGATCAAAAGCCCCTTATTATGGACGCTCGATTCGACCTCTAACCCTTCCAATTTTTCGCTTCTATCTTGCAAAGCCCTCGACCATCCGATGCATATCTATAGCCAATTTTGACCCTTGAAACCCCCAAGCTCGTTTACATCGATGCCTCAAACACATAATATTCTCCTTGATCATCTCAAAAGTAGCGACAAGCACCTCTAAACCCCAGTTGCAGGTCTCCAGCATTTCGGTCAAAACTGGCCTGATATTTTTCAAAAAAATCAGCCACTCCCTATGGCCTTTGTCGATCCAGAGTTGTCCCCTACGCGTGCATGACCACTCCCTTGGGTTCCCTGATGTCGAAGTCGCCAAACAAAAGCTGGCAGTGGGAGATCGGCCATGGCAGCTTCATCTTTTAGGTTTTTGCACTTTGACCCTTTTTCTTCAAGCCCTGAACTTTCCTTTATTGCTAAAAAGGCCCTCAAGATTCAAGATCCTCATATAAACGCTAAGATTTTGGAAATAATGATGTTTCGACCTCTCTCAGTCAATTTGGGAGAATTACACTAAGGCTCGATTTATTAATTTAACGGCGAATGCCCTCGATTTGACCCGAAATTGCTTAAGGATTGATCTTCTCAAAAAATCAAAGTCTCCTCAGGTCTCCGTTGCTCCATCGGGAGTCTCCTATGATGAATCAATTTTTTGGCTCAATCCGAAGCTGTATCGAAAATGGTTTCTGATCCAATTCCTTTCAGGGCTAAAAATCATGTCTCAAGGTGTGTGTTTGAGGTATCCCTATTTCCTTGGATATCTGAGCCCTATGGTACTTCCTGCGGCTGATTCGATAAGTTTTTAAGGCCATTTGGGCCAAATATTAAATTAAATATTATATTTGGACTAAATTAGAAAATGTTGGAACGGAATTCAAAATAGGCTAGTAAACTTGACTAGAAAACCGTTACATGGGTGGTGGTGTAACCATGATGGCTTGAGGTAGTAGAGGTGGGACCCAAAGGCTCGGAGTCATAATACGGGTGTGATGCAATTAGTGACGGGCCTAGGCCATGCTACTAGAGACTAGTGTTGGGCCCCGATGTGCTTGTATGGGAGAAACATGGTATTGAGGACTGGGTATTGGCTCGCCTAATGCACAGGACAACATAGTGATTATACAAGTGGGCAGGGGCCGAAGATCTGTGGCATGCACGGTAGGGATGACGAGGGCTGGGGTTAAGGTTCCACGACCTTAAAGCGAAATGGTAGGACCACTCACTCATTGTAGTGTTTGACAGTCGAAGTAAGGCTTAGCACAGATATGATGATGGTGAAAAAACTGAGGTATGGGTGTAGAACATTTAAGAGGGGTTTCTCGACGAGAGTCCCAGATATGGGTAAGTGACCCTAGTTGGCGAGTGGTATCGGCCAATAAGAAATGCCTCAGTATCTTTCTTAAGCATGGAAAAAATCCTTGGTTGGGAGAGTGGTATGGTGTGTGCATCGTTAAGCTCAAGGTGTGGACTCAGGTAGTACATGTTTTTAGCTGAAGCGTGAAGCTACCCACGATGAGGTATGGGTAGATGGGTTATACTTAAGTCATGGCAATAAGCGGAGGTCGGCTGGTCAAGATAGCAAACCATGTAATGCTAACATGGTTATAGTCAATCAATAATGAGATGTTGTTATGGGGATCGACTCAAGCTATGGATTATGCGATTGACGACGAAATGCCATGGATGCATGGGTGTCAGGGTATTTGAAGTGACATTGTTGTGATTGATCAGTGTTAAGATGTTGCTGTGTTTGATCAGCATAAAATCGTGGCCAAGAGTGATTGGCAAGGGAAACATTGTCGTGTGTGATGAACGTAAAATCATTGTTGACTAGTCAGTGATGCAGTACTGTCGAGTTGAATGGCATTATCGTGTTGGGTTTGGTTTGGTGTGGAAAATGGGAAGTTGATTGCAATATGTTGCTTGGAGGCAAATGAAGTCCATCAAGAGGATGGACATCATTGCAGTAGTCATGTGTCATAACCAGCGACCAGTGTGTGATTTTTCGGGAGGTCAAAGTGGTATCAGTGATGAATATTTTCAAGAGTCGAAGGATTGGTAGCCTAAGCGAAACCTCGAGGAAGGGATAGCCCGAGGGAAAGGTGAGCAATGGCTAAGCTGTGAGATTCTCGAGTACGGGAGTTCGATCATTTTCTTGAGAACGTGGTTGTCTTAGGTAATTGAGTATAGTAAAGTGAATTTCGAGGACGAAATTCTTTTAAGGGTGGTGGAATGTAATACTCGGTATTACATGGTATTGGAAAAATATAATTTTTAGTGATTTTCAAAAGACCTCGGGTGGTCTGGGAAGCCCGAGAGTCGGTTTCGAGACTTTAATTAATAAAAAAAATTATTGAATCGATGATAGGGAATGCCCCAGGACTTGGATGTCTAGGGAAGAGGGCATGAGATTGGTGAGCGTCTCAAGGTGAGATAATGACGCTGGAAGCAGTCCGACTGGGAATAATTTTTGGAGTAAATTCTATATAAGTCTGAATGAGTACCGATACCGAATGGTAGTAGGGGATCTCCGAGAAGCTGAAGGGACCCTAGGCGTGGCCCGGTTTTGCAGGTAAGGAATCCTTGTGGTGTTTTTGGGTAGAGAAAAGGTCTTGTGCATGCGTAGGGATGAAATCGATATTTTTTAGTAAATACTGAATATTAATTTTTGGAAAAATTAAGTTTTATGGGTGGATGGCAACTAATTAAAGCCTTAGAGGGGTTGAAGTGAAATTATTACTCTCCCCAAATGAAATTGTGAGAAGTAAGGGGGATAAATGTGTAAATTATATAAATATATATATATTTGTGTGTGTGTGTGTGCGCGCACACGAAAGGGGGAAGAAGCTTCCCCCCTATGATGTTTTGAAATCATGGAACGCAAAGAGAGAAGGAGAGTGTTGGTTGAGGTATCGCGAGAGAGAAGAGAGAAGAAGAGATCAAGAGAGAGAGATCTGATGCGAGAGAGAGAAATACCCAAGAGAAAGAAGGTCAGCTGATGGAGTCGTCGCTGGTAGCCCATCAGCTATGGCCGACACGTGAAGGAGGCAACAGCAGTTGGGGTGGCTCGCGATGAGGCGTTACAATGGATGCTGGCAACGCAGCAGCAGCAGTGTAGAGTTCCAGTTCTAACAGCTTGAAGAAGCTCCAGCGATGGCGTTGGAAGCTTTAGCGGCTGGCGATGCCCGCTGGTTGTAGCGGTGGCTTGTCGCGCACAAGCTAGAGGCGTACGCTGGGAAGGCTGTTCACGGCGGAGGCTGGCATCGGCAATGGTCCCGGTACGGCCCGTAGCAGCCAATGATGGCGGCGTTGCCATGAGTTGCGTTTGGTAGAGCCAGGAGGCGGCGATCGGCTGCTAGTGCGCCAAAGCAAGCACTGTGCATGCACAAAGAAGGGAGGAAGATGAAATAGGAAGAAAAAAAAGTAGAAAAGAAAAGAAAAAGCAATAAAAGAAATTGGGAAAAAGGAGAAAAATAAGGGGAAAATAGCTACAAAAATCCAAAAAATTGGAGAAAATTTTTGGAAATTAATTTGGGCCACGAGGAGCGTTCCAGAGGCTCGAAAATATGATTCGGGCCCAAGATGGCAGTCTAAGAAGCGATGCCAGTATGGGCATTTGGCTAGTTTTCTCCTCCAGATTGATTAAGGTAATTTCATATTTTCTTTCAAGCTAAGTTCGTTATGTGAAATAATGTAATGTAAAGGGATGGTTGGTTTGTGCTCGTGGTTAGGGTTGTTTGGAAGTTGTTGTTGGGTGATGTGTGCGGTGTAGGCGAAATTGGAGGCCTTGGTTTAATTTCTGTTGTTAGGTTTTGTGTGTGGCATCTAGGTTCGACTAGGGAGGTGGTGATCCTAGAAGATCTCGGAGTTCGAGCTGGCGTTCTCGCCCGTGGCAGAGATGAGGCTTCAAACCAGGTAAAGGATGACCCCAAGGGTGGTGGTCTTGCATGCATTTGTAAATGGTTGTCTTTATGAGTTGCATATAGTGGTAACACTTGCATGGTTTGAGTTCTGGTGTACCTATGACTATATGGAGGACTAGTGTGTGGGAAAGGTTAGTCGGTGCCTAAACTTATGAAAGTTATGAGGGCATGGAAGACTACCCATGTGCATTGCATTTTTCCATTACATGCTCTCTCATGCTTCATTTACTTATGCATTGCACCCTTACTGAGTCTATATGACTCATGAGATTTCACCTCATGTGTAGATGTGGCAAGTCCAGATGCAAGCAGGGATGGCGTAGGGAGGATGAAATGGCAACTAGCATTGTTGCCCGAGATGTTATGGTTATTCTCCTGTAATTGTATGTAGAACTTTCATGTATGTAATTATGTAGTGGTATGTGTATATACCCTGGTTGTGAATGTAAATATTGTTGAGCACTAGATGTATCTAGTTGTTGTAATCACCATAGTGTGATATGTGATTGTCTGATGGCTCGAGATATACGACTTTAGTTGGTGGAGCCAAGTTTTGGATAAGGAGGGGCCGAAAAGGTATGTTCCCAAAAATCCCCAATACTCAGCGAAATGTTTGTTACAATAGCTTTGTGCTTGGGTCACCTTTAGCTTTTTGTGAGGTGAGCTGGAGAAACGTGAAACTCACTCAAGTTACAGGTCCCGTTCCACTTTATTTTTTTATTTTTTATTTTTTTGTCTATGTTTGGCACCGATCCCTCAAGTGGAGCGAAAGGAAAGACGAAGCCTTGTGCCCACCTAAGGCATTTCCTGTTGAAACATAGTCCAACCCTTCACTTATTGGTTTATCGTGTGAGTAATCCGGTTAATTATTACCCAGTGGCACCCATAAGTAGGAGCGGGTCGTTACACTTTATAAACATCAAGACTATTATATAATAACCAACACACATGCAATCTCTAGTGTCTATAAAGTTATAGTTGTAACGACCCGTTAGAGGGCCCAGTATTTATTCAGAATTATTTAATTAATTGTTAAATTATTTAATTAAGAGATTTTGCCAATTAATTATTTAATGTGGCAATTTGGAGATTTTGAAGGAAAAGAATAGCATTTATTTGTTTTTAATGTTGGAGTTAAGGGAATTTCCCACGGTGGAAATTTAGATTTTTAATGGAGAGAATAGTATTTAAATAGCATTTAAAGAGCATTTAATTCTAGTTATTTATTGTGGAAATTAAATCCTAGGACATGAAGGTCATTTAGAAATTTGTTATTAGAATTTAATTGTTAATTCAAGTTAGATTGATTAAGGGATTAAGATAATCCATAAGTGAGATGGTTTTGGTTTAAAGTCTCCTAGTTATAAGATATCCATATGTGAGATGGTTTTGGGTTAAAGTCTCCTAGTTATATTAGGAGAAGGAATCCATGTTAGAAATGGAGTAGGATCTAGGGTTTTTATATAGCATTTAATAGCATTTATTTATTGTGAAAATTAAATGCAAGGGCATGAAGGTAATTCTAGAGTTTTATTATTATTTGAAAGTTTTAATAATAATTTTTGTATTATTATTAATTAAGTGAGATTATGTATTTAAAGGAGAATGAGAATCCATGTATGAGATGGTTTTGGTTTAAAGTCTCCTAGTTATATTAGGAGAAGGAATCCAACTTATAAAGGGAGTGGGATCTAGGGTTTTTATACCTCTATATATAGAGCCCATTAGCTTAGCTTTTCTTCATGCCATGTGAAGAACCAAGAGGCCAAGAGATAGCAAAGGCTTGCTAGAGTCTTCAGGATCGCTCCAAGGTTCGATCAGAGAGTTCTATCAGGCAAGTATTCTTCCTGTAATCCCTTCTATTACAGGTTCATATCAGTTTTGATTTCAGATTATTCCAGTTCTTTGTTGTAGTTTTCAGATTTATATCAGTAAGTAGAGACGTATATATATATATGCGTATGACAGTGAAGTTATGAGCAAGTTCTATTAATCCTTATCCATTTTGGGTTGTAAGTTCCATTAATCCTCATCCATTTTGGATTGATAGTTCTATTAATCCTCATCCATTTTAGATTGCAAGTTCCATTAATCCTTATCCATTTTGGATTGCAAGTTCCATTAATCCTCATCCATTTTGGATTGACAGTTCTATTAATCCTCATCCATTTTGGATTGCAAGTTCCATTAATCCTTATCCATTTTGGATTGCAAGTTCCATTAATCCTTATCCATTTTGTATTGCAAGTTCGATTAATCCGTATCCATTTTGGATTGCAAGTTCTATTACTCTAAGTTCTAATATCTGGATACCTTGTATCGTATTCGGATGTATCTAAAGTTCTACGAGTATGATATTTAGATGGTTTGTTTATACATCCCAAGATGTCAAGATAATATCCAGATGTCTCGCCTGATATCCGGATGCCTCCCTCAAAAGTTGAATTTTTCATTCAAATAGTCCCCAGTTATATCCGAATGCATCAGTGAGATATCCGGATGACCAGAATCATATCCAGATGTCCTAGTTCATATCCGAATACATCCCAGCATATCCGAATAGCTTCTGCTTTGAATGTCAGTGTATCTGGATGAGCCTTCTTCATATCTGGATATCCTTCCTGATATCCGGATGACTTTTCCAGAAATCCAATTTAGCTTCTAGTGAGTCCTAATTCAAGTTTAATTCAATTAATGTATTCAATACCTTCCAACATTGAATTCATAAGCCAAAACATGACAAATTAATCTTACCCATACCCTAAATCATAGTTCATTGAATCTTTGTATTCTAATATATAAATGAAGATCATATCATGTTCAGCATTATTATAACATGATCAGCATTATTTTGTGAGATTATGTGCATACATTTTGGTATGAGCATTGAGCATGACTTTATATGGAGCACTACATATCGTGTGCTAGTATTTATGTGAGCATTGCATTACATTATGCGCGCCAAGCGGCTTGTCCGCGGGGATCCCATCAGTTTTAGTTTCAACTCAGTTTATGAGTCACTCGCCTGGGAGCCACCAGGGGGCTAGGGGTATATTGCCAACAGTATGTGCTTATACTTTTTATGTATGCAGGTTTCAGATCAGACAGGTATGTATTATTAGATTATGTGGGCCTATGAGCCAAAGTTGCATACCTGCATTTAGTTTATAGTTTATGTGCATTACATTTTTATTAATGCAAACAGACAATGATTATACAGTACAAGTTCAGTCAGTTATTTATTAGTATCGATATTCTTCGATTCAGCTTCAGTATTCTTTCCAGCTTATTACTTGCTGAGCTTTTGTAGCTCACCTTGTACTCTTCACCCCTCTAGCTTCTAGTAGGGGAGTATCAGATATGGGGCCTAGCAGCAGTGGTCTATAGTGTGTGTACGTGGAGCCGCTCAAGATAAAAGATGTCTGGGAGTCTATTGAGTGTGATAGTGTTTTCTCAGTTTAGATCTATTTTATATTTCAGTTGAGAGATTGTCCCTTAGACAGAGTTTGTGCTTTTCATTCTGTATTGACTCAAAGATTTTATTCCAGTTGATTGAGATGTTCAGTCATGGTATCAGATTTCAGTTATCAGTTAATTTTATTTTATTTTTCCCATAGCACTTCTTCTCGGGCAGTTCTAGGAGAGGGGTGTTACAATAGTGCCTCATACTTACAAACCAATAAGTCAAAACATTCAAGCTCATTCATCATCATTATCATAACATTCAATGACTTTTCATTTTCCTCTCCCTTTGACTTTCTTTTTTCCCTTTCCGCTCCCTCTCTTTCATTTTCCCAATTGACACGATGCACCTTCTTCACATGGAATCTCTATTGGAATGTCACTTCTAATCAATGTAAAGTCTTCCTCATATGCACTCATATCTTGGGGTGAACACGAGCTAATTAAAGGCTCTTTCTATTGATATGGTTAATCTCCATTGCCTTCTTTAACATGCATATCATAAAAATCCTAAAGTTGTGATCTTTGAACAACATACCAATTAGGATCACGCATATCCCTCGCATAATAAACTTGTTCAGCTTGGCAAGCCAAGACAAAAGGCTCATTGGTTTGTAAAGAGCGTCCAAAATTTAAGGAAGTGAACCCATGTTCATATGTCTTGATTCCTCTTCCTTGGGAATAAACATCTCTCCAATCACACTTCAGTAGAACTACTTGATTACCTCTGAGATATTGTAATTCAATAATATTCATCAACACACCATATTAATCCACATTACCGATAGTTGGACTATTATCTCGTGCGCTGGCAAAACTATTTGTTTCTCCTGTCACAACAACTCCACTATTTTTAGTCCTTAATTCTTCATCACGATCTTGAGTATGGAATCGAAAACCATTAATAATATAACCCTTGTATGATAATGCACTATGAGCTGAACCCCAAGCAAGTGATAACAAATTATCATCCACTCCAATCTCCGAATTGTGCATTTGTGTCACCTATTCATTGAAAGGCACTTTTAGAGAATACATCCCATTAATGCGAACATTAAAAGCGTAGGTGCCACACTATGTGTGTCCAATATGAACTTGTTACAAGCATTTTCTAGACCACTTTGGGCTATTGTCTGGACTGCTTTGGGCTGAGAATAGTCCAATGATTGAGCCCAACCTCTCAAAGCCCAATGGACCTAAGGCCGAAGACATCTCAGCAAGGTCACATAATTGCTAAAGTACGAGCTCCAACCGCAAGAGTAAGCGAGCTCCTAGCAATGCCTCTAGCTCACTGGCCAACTCAATCATCTCGCAAAATGAACCAAAGAGCAGGATAACCGGAGATGATTGTCCACATATCTTATCCATGATAGACCAGGTCCCACATGGTGCGGAAATTTTCTCCCAATTTTATGGAGATGATAAGGACACATTGTCCCTTACGATGTGGCCCACTGCTTTGAACTTCGTGTAAGTTGTAAATACCCCACACTATAAATAGGGGGTCAAAAACCATTGTACAAACATGAAAAATGCATATTGTTACTCTGCCAAAATGATCAGAAAGCAGTCGTGAACTAGGCATCATTCTAGCCTAACCACGTAAAAACTCTCGTGTATTGTCTATTGATTGTGCTATTGTTTTCTTCTCCTTGTATTCGTGATCATTCTATCAGTACGAGCCAATGAATCACAGTTGACCAATTCTAAACGTTGACATTTTGGCGCTAAAGGAAGGGGTCATTCTGATCAATGTCAATGGCAAGAGGGAGAAACACGAGAAGTTCTGAAGTGGTGGCCAATCAAGTTGAAGATCATGTTAGTCGACAGCCAGAAATTCCACTTGTAAGGGGCACAGTTGTGACTGCTGCAACTGTTTCTTTCCCCCATTAGCTAGAACCATCTCAGGAATCCCCTCATGGGTTCCCTGTTAGTCTGTGACCCCCATTCCAGGGATAAAGGCAGTTCAGGCCTGGAAGCATTGTCAAGAGGTATTGGAAAATATAGTCAGGAAGCTCGCAGATGTAGTTAGGACATTGGCCCAAATGTAAGTTCAGGTCATCCAAAATTGGGTGGAGGTCACACCACCTAGAGGTGTTCTACAACCTCAGGATGAAAGACCCATTCCAGATGAAAAAGAAGGTAGAGGAACATCACGACGGGTTGGATCTACGCATTCCTCGAACTCACGGTCCTAGAGATGGGAAGAACAGCGATCTTAGGGAAAGGGACTAAAGGCGCACCCCACAAATCTAAGAACGAGAGCAAATCGTTATGAAGATTGATGTTATGAGATTCATGAAGAGAGTCGATGATGTAGGAATCCACACCCAGGGGAGAGCTCGGCTAGGATCAACCCAGGTCTGCCACTTATTGTAACTTGCCAGGGAATAGGAGATGACATCAGCTGAGGTCGCTATTCCCCAGAATAAGGTAGATGATGGGAAAGGCGATCTCTCCCAGATGATCTTTGGACCAAAATCTAACTGTGGAGGAATTACTAAAAAGGGCCCGACAATTGGAGGCGCGATGTGGAGCTCGTGATCGGAAGGGAGACCACGATGAAAGGAACCCATTCTCAAGGGAAGTCAAACTAAAACCTCTCTCTCACAGATTCAAGGTCCCAAGCATCCCTCAGTACAACAGAGACGGTGACCCGTATGACCATCTGGATGCCTTCAACATCCAAATGGACCTATAGACCTCTAGTCTGTTAATTAAATGCTGAGTATTCCTTGTAACCCTGAGAGACATACCTCGGACATGGTTAAGAAGTCTCCACCCCCGTAGTATCTGTAGCTAGGAAGAGTGTCGAAGAAGGTTCATCAACCAATACAAATCGCTCCAAAGACAACTCGCCCCAACATGTCACCTCGCTACGGTTTTCCAGTGAACTAGTGAATCCTTGAAGGATTACATGGAGACGTTCAGGCGTGTGGTCAATAATGTTGAGAGCCCCTCGACGAGAGTATTCTAATTGCGATATTTGCGAGACTTCAAAAATATGGGAAGCTAGCATCTATAAGTCCCCCATAAGGGACCTAGGTGAGTTCTATGAGCGAGCTACAAAAGAGATTAGATGGAAGGAAACTTTTGATTCAAATAAGCCTTGTAACCAAAAGGATGGAGGTGGAAATACTAACCAAAGGAAGAAGTGGGGCAACGGCAATAATGATAAAGGAGGCCAGGGGTGAAATCCTAATGATCAGGTCATTAAGAAAGTAAGGAAATGAGCAAGGAAGCGAGCGACCTCCATGCCAAGGTCGCTATGAGAACTATAGTGTCCTGTCCGACATGCAAGATAAGATCTTCACTGTTGAGAAGGGAAAGGAAAATTTTGGGAGGCCTAATCCCATATGAACTCCCAACAGATTCAGGAACAAGGACAAGTTCTATGCCTACCACAATGAGGCAGGACACAACACCTCTGAGTGTTAGGCATTGAAGGATGCGATTGAAGAATTGATTAGGAAAGGTTGCTTAAGAGTGTGTGCTTCTGGGTAGCTCCCAGTGATGAGCAAGTACATTCGAGTAGTCACTGATTATTGGACTAGTGATCTAAGGATGGTAGAAATCATTTAGAGAGGTGTTAGTACATTATTCCTTTCTAAATGATGGGTGTTACGCAGAGGGGTATTTTCGTCATTACATTAGTAGGTCAAAGACATTGCACATGCAAAATTATTCGTGGGGTCAGTGTTATCATATGGTGATAGTTGGAACACTTAGAATGACAAAATATAGCTACTAGGTAGCAAGGATATTTTGGTCATTTTAGTAGCCATGAATAATTTATCTTTTGGTCCCCGGGGTAGCTCGATATAACTCATGTATTTTTTTAATACATTTGGCCTGTTGGGTGAATTATATTGAGAGAGAATTATTTTATTCAGAATGGTCCATAATTAATTGGGTTAGAATAAAATAATAAGTTCATTGGTTTTAATTAATTAATTGGGCTAACCCAATTAGAAAATTAATTAAATGGACTTGGCCCACTAGGGTTTGGCCCACTAGGGTTTTAACCCTAGGGTTCTCCCTATATATATTCTCTCTCTAGTTGTTTTTAACAAAAAAAAAAAAAAAACTAAGTCGTTTTTCTCTTCTTCACCAAGAGAGGCCACGAGTTTAGAGTCATACCTTGGAAGATCAAGAGATCTGATGCGAAGGAGCCGACGGATTGCAGGACAGCCGTCATCTCCACCACGCGAAGAAGCTCTCGCACCTCCTCCTCCCGTCGCTCCATTCCGCCCGGTAATCCGAAGGAAAAGTAAGCTTTCTAGATTCTAATCATGATGAGGATAGTTTTTATTTAAAATAAAACGCTTCCGTTGCATGCTTTGATCCTCGTGTTGGTCCTTCAGTTAGCAATCAAGTTTATTAGAGAAGCTCACTACTCGGTCTGGGTAGCCAAATCGGTCCTAGTAAAGAAGAAGAACGGGAAGTGGAGGACTTGCATTAACTTCAAGGACTTGAATAAGGTGTGCCCAAAAGATAGCTTCCCTCTACCAAGGATACACCAGCTCGTGGATGCAACGAATGGTCACCAGCTCCTCAGTTTCATGGATGTTTATTCGAGGTACAACTAGATTCCTATGAAACCCGATGACGAGGAGCACACACCTCATTTGTCACAAATCGAGGGTTATACTACTATAAGGTGATGCCTTTGGGGCTGAAAAACCCTGGAGCAACCTACCAGCATCTGGTTAATATGATGTTCAAGGATTTGATCAAAAGAACCATGAGGGTTTATGTGGATGATATGTTAGTGAAGTCCAAGCAGGTTGACGACCACGTTTGCAACTTGGACGAAATGTTCCAGATCTTGAGGAAATATCATATGAGACTGAATCCACTCAAGTGCACATTCGGCATAGCTTCTGGGAAATTCTTGGGCTTCATGGTGAATGAAATGGGGATTGAAGCCAAACCAAAAAAGATTTGAGCTCTGCTTGACATGAGGTCGCCACCTAAGATAAAAGAGGTGCAGACCCTTAACGACTAGATTGCTTCCCTCAACAGGTTTGTCTCCAAGACCTCCGATAAATGTATTCCATTCTTTAATATGTTGAACCAGGCCAACAATTTCCAATGGACAAAAGAATGCGAAGTTGCCTTTCAGTAGCTGAAAGAGTATATGGGATGGGCCCCGCTCATGTTCAAGCCAAAGGAAAAAGAGGATCTGATTGTCTACTTGGGGGTGTCTCAATACTATTGTATCATATTTTTTGATATATGAGAAAATGTGAAAAACCATTCTTAGAATGAAAAATCTTTATGAAAATCTCATATTTCGAAATAAGTTTTTCATATTTCGAAATATGCATGATTAGTGTTTTGGCATGAAAGATCAAATGTTTGAAAAATCCAAAATTCATGTATCATGTTTCGAAATCATGTTTCAATGTTTTGAAACATACTTCTGTTATGTTTGTATACATATTTGAAATGCTCTTTGATATGTTTGAATAAATTCATTTTTTATGCATCATCTTTTGAAACTAAGTTTTCATGTTTCTAAACATCAGTCTGTCATGTTTCTATACATGTTTTGAAATGTATATTGATAAGGTTCCAAGTTTTACCAAGTTTATATGTTGTATTTCTAAACCTGTTTGAAAACTAAGCATATGTTTCGAAACCTATATAGTATGTTTCGAAACATCTATCATCTCTAACAGTAGTGTATTTAAAATCTTTGTTTAATATATTTTGAAACATGTTTCTGAAGTATGTTTCGAAACCTTCTTATCATGTTTCGAAACATCTGACTCTGTCAGAAGAATATTTGAAAATTTGTCATGCTTTTGCACTTTATTTTAAAAGCTTATTTTTGAAGTAATCTCTATACCCTAATGTTGTAATTTCAGATAAGTTATAAGTGGAGAATAAAACCAAATCATTTTATTTATAAAAAGATGTCCTCCACTCATTCTGTCTCTTGGTGCATATCTAGCTGTAAAGGTTGTATGTTTCGAAACATAGTATGTACGTTTCAAAATATCTGTGTAAAAATGTGTTGTTTCAAAACCTAAAATATGTGTTTTGAAACCTACTTTATTATCTTATCTCTAACGGTTTTAATTAGCCAAAAAGCTCTCTTTGATATATATATATATATATCAGTTTTTGAAGACAAGAAGCAACCTCTTACAAGCATACACAAGTTTACACATCTACAAGAGATATTGCCACATACACAAGCACAAGGAAACAAAGTTCTTTCAACAAACATTCAAAGAATATCACTTCGATTATTCCTTGGTGTGCATTGTGGTGTGAAGAGGAGAAGCAAACTGAAACCATCATCCTTTCAAGCTCTCCTCAATCCATAACAATAGGTTTGTAATAACTATTTAGTAAGGTGTTTAAATACATTCAAATTATTAGGTTGTAAAAGATAAGTGTTATTTATCTTGTTGTAAGGGTTGAGTTGAGCCCGTAAAAACTCATTATGTAAGGTTTTAGGGTGAACTGTAATAAAACCTTTAGCATCATTAATCACTAGTAAAAGTGATTGGGTTAACAAATCCTTCAAGTGGGTAAACTTGAAGGTAGTGGAGTAGGCAGGTGCCGAACAACTATAAATCTTGTGTATACTTGATTTCTCATTCATACTTATTGTTATCCTTGTTCATCCTTTCAAAAGAATCATTTTCTAAAAACTAATAGAGTTTCAAAATTAGCAATCAGAGAGTAAGGTTTCAAAACATACTATAGTAGATTTTGAAACATACCTGCCAGTAAGTTTGATTTCAAAACATACTCATCTATACTTCGAAACATACTTAACAGAAAGTTAGTTTTGAAACATACTCCCTCAGGTTTCAAAACATAGTGTCCTGCAAGCCAAAGTTTTTAAGTTATTAAAAATTTACCCAAATCCCAATTCACCCCACTTCTTGGGATATACTTGTCATTATATAGAACTAACAAATACGCTATCAGTGTTACACAAGTACAAGAAAAAAACAGGGTGCAATACCCTGTGTACTATGTAAGCCACAGACTATTAGATGCGGAATGGAGAAGCTCGCATACTGCTTAGTGGTGGCATCGAGGAAGCTACGCCCTTACTTCCAAGCCCATTGAATTGATGTGTTAACCAAATACCCGCTAAAACAATTCTTGTAGAAGCCCGACTCATCTAGTCGGTTACTCAAGTAGGCCATCGATCATGCTCAATTCGACAGAGTACAAACCAAGGTCAGTTATAAAAGGACAGGTGCTAGCAGATTTTACTGTAAAGTTCATAGGACCAACAGAGGAAGAGACCGACTCTTTAGAGAGTCCATCCTGGGAGTTATATGTGGATGGATCCTCCAGCGAGCATGGAGCTAGAACTGTGGTGCTCCTGATAAGCCCAGAGGGATATAAAATTCCCTATGCATTGAGATTTGGGTTTAAAATGACTAATAATGAAGCAGAGTATGAGGCACTGTTGGTAGGACTACGCCTGGCGAGAGAGGTGAAAATAGAATGGCTGACGGTCTTCAGTGATTCTCAACTCTTGGTATGTCAAATACGAGATGAATATCAGGCAAAGGGCTCGAAGATGGTGGCCTACCTCCAGAGAGTTCGGGGTTTAATGCCCACTTTTGAAGGGTGCGAGGTGAGCCAAGTCCCAAGGAACCAGAACTCTCACGCTGATGCTCTAGCTTGCTTGGCATCAGCTCGAGATGCAGACTCCTTGGGAGCCATTCCATTGGAGTGATGCTTCGCTAAAGGCCAATCTTGTCTTATGTGTTTGTACCGACACATTGCCAACATATTTGGAAGCCTAATGAGTCATACGCAATAGGCACGGTCCCTGGCTTAAATCAAGAGAGCGGACGTATGGTTAAGTGGGACACTTCGGCAAGAAGTTGTGCCACCATAGGTTCTCATAGAAAAAAAACAAAATAGACGTAATGACGTCGATATAATGAGGGGTCATCATAAAGGAAAAAGTTTCCTAAAATGGCAACTGATTAAATTAGGAAATAGTTTCTAATTTAATAATTTTCTATTTGTTGGAGTGACAAATAGGAAATAATATATATATATATATATATTTGGGTTAAATAAAGTATTTGGGCCAAATATTAAATCAAATTAATATTTGGGCTAAATTAGGTTTGGGCCAAATATTAAATATTAAATATTATATTTGGGCTAAATTTGATTTGGGCCAAATATTAAATTAAATATTTGGGCTTGAATTAAATTTGGACCAAATATTTAATAAATGGATTTGGCCCACTTAAGATTCTAGTTAGACTAGGATAAATGGATCAATCCATGTCCCTTAGGGTTTAAGAAACCCTAGCTCTATAAATATTCCTTTATCGGTTGCCCAAATTAGAGATTATTTTGTGTGATTTTTCAAGAGTTGAAAAACAGTTGTCGTTCACTCTTCCCCGTTTCTTTTGAGCATCGATTCGAAACGAGAGCGTTCTTTTATGTACGTACATAAGCCACGAAAAGAAGAAGGAGCTAGCACTCCTATTCCGCTCTCCTCACCAACAGACTCGTGCCGCGTATCACAAGTTAGAGGTCGAACGATTGGACGGCTCAAATTCGCAAAAGACTCAAAAATTCAAGGTTACATTTATTTTATTTTGTATGTGAATAATTTGATTTCGACGTTGATCCAATCGCTGGAATCGAGGTAAGGTTAAAAGAACTTTTGAACTACGTTGCTTGCCCCGTAGCTATCTTGCTTTACTTTCAACGGTATCAAAGCCATCGTCAATATTTTTCAATTTCTTACATGCAGATTCAATTATGTTATTATTGGTGAAATAAATAAATATTCTTGCATTCATATTTTTTTGGATTGCAAAACATTTTTTGTGAAAGGGCAAAAGATCGTGTATGACAAGAAAAAGGGCAAAACGGGGATTGGGGTGCATACTGAAGCACCAAACGGTCGAAAGGAGAGGCTACACGGGGCCCCCACGCGTAGGGCACGGCAAAAAGGGGCCCAGTGCATGCAGGGCCCTAGCATGGCCGCGCGCGCAGGCACTGCAAGGCGGCCCGCCCGTGCATAGGGTAATGTCGGGCGAGGGTACGACTAGCGAGTGCGACCGTCCAACCCCGCGTGGCCCACAGCAGACCCAAGCACAGGCAGAGGCGACCCACATGGCCCGCGAGTCCCCCACAGCCCATGCAGGTCTTGGCCAGCATGCTAGGCATGGCCCAGGAGCACCATGCGTTCGCCCTTCATACCTCATGTGCGGGTCACGCCCCTGCTGCTGGCAGCCTGTGTGACAGGTGTAACGCCCCGCTTTTCATAAATACACAACAACGTGAAATATAAGAAGACATCACCTAAGGACGTTATGGAAACCCTTACCAATGGAAGCATTGGATCGAACATGCAAGCTTAACCAAAGCTAAATAAAGTGGTTTCCACTAAATTCCATTTACAAGTACAAGGAATGCTCATGACTTTCAATACTCCAAAAATGACTTAACACATCACTCAATGTACAGCTATAGGACACTCGCATACACACACCCCTTACAACCTTGAGTACCCTAACTGCTATTACAATACCTCATTATGGTTTATAAGGGTACATAATGAAATAAAACCAAAGCTGGCTGCAAAACCCAAAGCTAGCCCAGCACCACCTCTTTGCCCCTACTCGAACTGGAACCTGGAACACATGACACTTCTGATATACCTAGAACATTGAATGTTCTAGGGGTATAAAACACCTGAAGTTAGATAATAACATCTAAGTGAGTGGTAAGAAAGAAAGGAAATAGTGCATGCAAGAGCAAAAATGCAATATATCAAGAAGTCTCCCCGAGTCACCATCATTTCGATCGGCCCTCGTGTGAAATGCCTCAACCCCACCTATAGGCACGTGATCGGAGTCCAACCCCTTAGCCCTACTTGTAGGCATGGCCCCACCTATAGACACGAGATTGCCCCTCCGATCATCATGACGATTCACCAACAAGCGACCAATCATCATATACAAATTCCCGATCCACTAATACCCATTGTCACCAAACAACAGGTTGAAGACAAAGTAGAAGGAATATGTACAAACTAAGGAAAATCAGGTAGGCACAACCCCACCTGTAGGCATGGTGCACAAACCAAGGAAAATATGATATGCAAACCAGAAACTACGTGTGAGAGTAATCATGTTTAACCCCATCAACGAACCATAACAACAAACTCCGCGATGCAAGAAAAATAGGAAAGAAATGCTTAGAAGTAAGGAAACATGAGATGTAAGCCGCCAACCCCACACAAATGAGACCGAGGAATAATCAAGAGGAAGGAAGAAGCATGCGGAAACCACTCACCTTGAAAGTTTACCCTAGGAAGCACTATTTATGACAAGTGGGAATGGGTTCTATTGTAGTTTCAATGTCGTTTGGAATGCTTTATGGTGGTGACCCGATCTTTTTTTACAAGGCCTTTTCTCCCTCATTCTTTGGAAAAATTTTTGTCTTCCTTTGGTAGTGTTTCCTCTCTCAAACTCCCTTCCTTTTCCTCCTTTCTTGGTGCCAAATGAATAACCCCAAAGCCCTTATTTATAGGAAACTTCGACGAACCAAATCGCGTCACGTGTCGCGTCATCATTCCATCCATGAGCATCCAATAAAAATATGCCACGTGTTCTTAGAGATTTGTGCCTCCACATGTTTAATTAGATTTTCAAGATTCTCCATCATTACATCCCACATGGTAAATTACATTTTCTACATTTCCCATCATTACACCTTTAATTAAGAACTACATCCCACATGGTTAATTGTATTTTCCACATTTCTCATCATAACACTTCAAATCCTATCTCCAAATGGCCAATGAATGCTTGCCATATGTCCTTAGGCATAATGTTTGGAGACTTTTGCAAACTTGGAAGGTAAGTAAGCTTTTCCTTGGCCAATCACGTAATGCCACCTCAGGGGGTCATTATGAGCCATCATGTGACCTTATCTTATCTTCCAAGTGGCCAATGGTTGATTTCCATGTGTCCTTGAGGATAAGGCTTCATCATTTCTCCCATGTGCATCTAACCCAGATGCACCACTCGTCTCTTAATTGAATTTAATAGAGTTTGGAATCCAAAGCTCCATTTGATTTGAGTTTGAAAAATCCGCAATTATGACTTAACTATATTGGAATAAGTTTAGAATCCGCCATCATTACTCCCAAATGGTTTAGTTAGCCCAGTTCATTATTCCATTGATCTAGCTATAGGTTTCCAGAACTACACATTGGCCCAAACTTTTCTGGTAATTTGCACTTAGGCCCTTGCAACTTAGTCCTCGGGCCATTTTTAATTGCACTTTTTGGTCCCCAAAAAATGGATAAATTACACTTAGCACCCCAAGATTTTAGGTAAATTACACTTTTACCTGAACTTTAGTATTTACGATTTTACCACTGGTTCAAAAACTGAACCTTTGTCTCAAGGCTTCTATAATCCCTTGAAAGGACTTATTTCCTTAAGTATTAGAACCTAACAATCTCAGGTATTACCTTATTTTTAATTTTGAAAATCTGGGGTGTTACAACAAGTGCGGCAAGCAATAGCGGGGCCCGTCCAGTTGCCTCAGGCTGTGGTTTGACCCTTTCCCAAGGCGTACGATGAGCACCTGGGCCTACCCATTGGTGACCCAGTGCGTTTCGTGCCCTTGGGTGAGGCCCGATGAAATTGTTTGGCATTTTTTGGGATTTTTCGATACGATCCATGAGTGTATGACACCAATGGGCCGTGATTGAAACGGGTCAGGGCCATTAATAGGGTGTTTAATTTATTATTGGGCTTCTAGTGCATGTTTGACATGCATTTGTTGATCCAAGGCCTGTTAAGCCTTATTAGTTGGACTAATGGGTAAAGCCCAAGCCTTAACACAATTAAAATAGTTTTGTTTTCCAAAATTATACAAATTCAATTTATTGAAAACGTTTCAATGAGATTGATGCAACAATTAATTAACATAATTTGAATGAATCAATTAGATTGATTGGATAGGTGTATGGTATGGATCGAGTCGATCACTTATTTTATGTTGGGAATGAATGCTTGTAAATTTGGTTTTTGAAATAGGGCCTACATGTCCTTCCTCTCTCATACTCCAATGTACATTCTCTTCTCATCTCACTCCCCTCGAATGTAACTCGGAGTTTCTGATTCTACGTAATATATGTAGAATAGAATAGAGTAGTGATAGTTATAGTTTGTATGAAGAGCAAGAGATGGAGCCAAATTGAAGAAAAGATTCGAAGACCCATGAAGGCTTGAAGATTGTGCTTGAGAAGTATGTTGTGATTCTTCACCTAGGTTTGACCCGCTAACTTTCCTTCTATGTCTCGAGGGGGCTAGCCATAGTTATCCATACCATACACCGGTTTGAGTAATTTATTATGCATTATTAATTTGATTAATTGCATGTGATGAGACTTAAATAAATAAATAATATATCCCTCATTAATATTAAGCCAATTTGCCTTCCATCATTATGAGGCATTAGGTTTCTAGTGGGTACTTGATTTGTTGAGTCACTTAAGGTTATGTGTCACCTATGATACCTGTGTTTCATGGGCTATGAGATGTTCCTGAATGATGGGTCCGACTTAACTAGAAAGATGGGTTTGTTGAGTGACTCAAGGCCCACTGAGTATAGAGGCAAAGGTTGGGAGTCACATAAGATATGCATGAAAAGGAGTTATCAACTTAACGTATCTAGGAGTTGCATGAAGATGCAATTTGTAGCAAATACCTACCTAATCTATAAGACCCCGTTTCAGCATGAGGTTGCCACGTAATTTTAATGAGATTAAAATACCAAAAAATTGGCTTGATAGCAAAATAAATCGTCGAATCGACTGTAGGGAATGCCCCAAAAAATAATTGTCTAAGGAGAATGATATAGTCTCGATGAGCATTCCAAGATAGGATTTATGAAAGTAAAAGAAACTGGAATTGAGATTGTTTTCGAAACAGCTAAAATATAGTTTCGTTTTAGGCTGAAATACCGAATTATCGTATGAGACTTCCAGAAAGTCAATAGAACCTTGAAGGGGCTCCGATTTTTTGTAAGGATCAACCCTTTAGTGGTTACGGGATGAATTAAGGGCCTGGTGAGGACCCGGGGGTGAAATCATCCTTATCAAGTAAATTCGAAATTATTAATTATGGATTTCAAGCATCATAATGCAAATTAATTGGATGTTCAAGGGTGTTTTTTGCAATTTAAGGAATTCCCTAGTGATATAAGAATGAATTATGGGGATCAAATGTGTAATATACACAAATTAAATATATATTATATATATAAATATACATGCGTGCGTATAGGCGTGAGGAGTAGGGGAAGCCTCAAGATTTCTTTCTGCGCGCATGGAGGAAGCAAGCTGGAACATGTTGGAGCTTTGGGCTGATGAACTAAGGGACTTGTCAAAAAGAAGAGTGGCGCCCAAGTTTCTTCGGCCTATATATATAGAAACAAAAAAGAGAGATTGAAGGAGAGAAATGGGGAGAGCTTCGGCCATGGTAGTCAGCTCGTGTGAGCTGGCTGGGAGATAGTGAGGCTAAGGGCGAGGTTGAGAGAGAGCAAGATCAAGGAAGAGAAAGAGAGAGCAACATCGGGAAATCAAGAAAGAGGTTGGAGATGGAGTCGTGGGTGGTCGGTGCAGCCGCAACCTCCAAGCGGCCATGGCCGCAAGCGTAATGAGCAGGGCAACAGTGCGGGAGGCGGGTGCTCGAGCGAAGCATGTCGCGATGAAGCTGGGTAGAGCGATAAAGGTAGGGCGAAAGCTCGCAGGAGCAACGAGCAGCGAGCTCGCGGAGCTTGGCGCAATGGTAGCTCGTAGCAGCTGGTTTGCGACAATGGAGGAGCCATCAATAGGGGAGGCTCGTGGTGACGACTTGCAGGAGGCCAGGGAAGACGGTCGCGATGGCCGACGACTAGTGGAGAAGCCGCAGTGATAGCAGGGCATAGCGGAAGAGCTATCCGCCCATAGGTCATGGTGAAGGAAAAGGAGCAAAGGCGTTGAGGTTGAAGATGAAGTGAGAAGAAAAAAAAAAGAAAAGGAAAAGAAAAAGAAAGAAAATAAAAGAAAATAAAGGAAATAAGAAAAATAAGGGAAAAATGTGAGGAAGCTCCCGAAAATTCTAGAACAATAGGAAATGAATATGTATTAATATTTTAGAGATTTTGGCAAGAAAAATGGTTAGGGCACGCGTTTTGAGGTGATGCATGAAAATCGAGGCGATGCACGAAAATCAAAATGGTGCACGAAAAATTGAGGTAGTGCATGAAAATCGAGGAAGTGCATGAGAATCGAGGTAATGTGCAAGAATCGAGGTGGTGCGTGGAAATCAAGGTCAAACACGCATTTCGAGGTTAGGAAACGCATACATAGGAAGCTTGAGAGGCTAAGTTAAGGTAAGTAAAGTTTCCCATAAATTTCAGTAGAATAGGAAAGTTATTTTAGGAATTGTTATAGGGAAATAATTGGAAGATATTTGAGGAATATTTAATTTGAATTTATAGAGGAAGAAATAGAGAGAAGTTATGAGGAATTTATGAGGAAATTATGAGAAATAGAATATTGATTTCTTGAATGAATATGATGGCCAGGGTATGTTGAGGATCCTAATTGAGTACGTTAGAAGCCTGGCACGAGAATCAAGATGTTATGAGATGTGAATGAGGTAAGTGGTACTTACCAAACTGGATTTAGTTTTATGAAAATGCTTGGTTTGTGAATGGTTTTTTCCAAAACCCGATTTTATGTGAACGATTTTATCATGTTATCATGCCATGATATGCAATGCATCATGTAGATTGCATTTACATGTATTGATGATGAAATTTTCATATATTCACAATGATATTATTGATCATACATTGCATATGAGTTCAGGCTGGCATCGCTGCACCCATTGACCTCTCATGGATAGGAAGCCGTAGTAATGACGGATAGCATTAAGGTGCAAACGGAAATGCAGATCGTCACCGCTACACCCATTGACCTCGGCATGGAAAGGAAGTCGTAGCAATGGGGGGTAGCATAAGGTGCGGTCGATTCATGGAAGGAAATGAGGAATGATGACATTTTGCATTTTACATACATGCACGAAAATGATTTTGTACCCTTCCTTAGATGGTTCATTATCTAATTGGAGTTTGCCCTTGGAATATTCAAACGTTCTAGATGGAGATTATAGCAGGTACGAGAATGAATGAGGTATGAAATGACACTTAGCAAAGTGCATGATAAATGAATGATGAAATTAATGTATGTAATGTAGCCCATGTGTTTAAGTTTTGCTACTTTGAAATCTGAACATTTTGAAAGTCCATGATGTAAGATATGTGTTATGATTGATGTTTGAGGAACGATGATGTATAACCCCATTTAGGGTTAATGTTAGTTGAGAAAGTATGTTATGTTTTAAGTTATGTTGAGGAACTTATGTTCCATTGATGAATAGCCTTGTATTGAGGATTAAGTTCGAGAAACGGTGATATGAAGATCTGATTTATGATTAATGTTAAAGTAAGATGTCATGTTCGATTCTAGCTTTCGCATTAGAGGTATATGATGATTTTCTCTTTTGAGATAAAATGATTGGAAATTCTAGGATGGATATGAAAAATGATGTGATTTGGGATTAGTTCAAAAGGAGAAAAAAATTCATCATCCCAAAATTGTCCCAAGAATTAACGCACTCGAGAAAGTGGGGTGTTACATAATCGATCCTAGCACAATTTGTTGAGTCACTCAAGGTTGTGCGAGGGGAGATGGGGTCCTAACCCACTAGGAAATCTTCCAACAGGATTTCCTGAGTTATGTCTTGAGGGTGGCGAACTCGTAGAAAATAGTGTGAGCAATCATAAAATATTACTTCTTGCAATTAATGGTTTCATAATTAAATATGATTATAACATTTATCTCTATAATTCAGTTGTTGATCCAGAATGTCTGAAACGTGTCGATAAGATTGATACTCGAGGGCAATAATACCTTTAACGGGACTAATTTCTATGACTGGGAGATCATCTTGAGGATAGTCCTCACGTATGATAAGATTCTCTAGGCGATAAAGAGATATCTTCTTACGAAGCCCTTAGTTGGGTAAATAGTAGCACAGAAGGCTTGGATGATGCACAAGGGTGATACGATCATCACTTGGTATATCATCTTGGCTGCCATGACCTCGAAAAATAGGTTGCAACATAAGAGTTATGATGCCTATGATATCATGGCTAGGCTCAAGGATCATCTATTAAAAAGCATGTCATATAGATGATAGGTTTTATCAACAGGTTACTAGAGCTAAACTTGGGTATGGATGCAGAAACTTACCCTAGATTTGGTGCTACACTCTCTTCCTAATAGTTATGGAAGAGACTCTTGGAGAGTTATTGTCCATGCTAATGGAGGTCGAGCCCAAAATTGATAAAAGGTCAAGGGAAGTGTTCTCTTAGTTAAAGGGCCTAAGGCGCACAAGGGCAAGCCCAAGAGTAAGAAAGCCAAAAGGAAGAAAAGTTCTTCCATAGCGCAATCTGAAAGAGTCTAGAAAACCAAAACCTGAAAGGGCAAGGAGGATGCGATCTATCTCCACTGTGATAAACTGAGAGGTGTAGAGTAAAAAGAGTTCTACTCAAGGCACTTCAGGTATTTATGTCATTGGAAAAATCTATCTACTTCTGATCAGTCCACATGGGTATTAGATACTAGATCTAGTGCTCATATTTGCACTTTTGTGTATAACCTTAGGAGTACGAGGATATTAAAATTAGGAAAAGTGTACCTACACGTGACAAATGGGTCAAAAGTTGTTCCATTAGTTGTAGGGACCTATTTATTAATATTGCCCATAGGGCTTGTATTGGATTTACATAACTGTTACTACAATCCTTGTATTGAAACTCTAATACGAGATGGGTGTAACTAATCTTTAGACCTGAGGTTGTCACCGTCATCTTATAAGAAGACTGATATGCTTTGACATCGTTTCTATGGGCCTAGATAAAGGCTGCACGTGGGCAATCGTTGGGCATATCATGAGACTTATGGAAATAGGTGTATAACCAAGATGGGACTCATCTATCTCTTGATAGAGAATGATGTATCTAAGGCGCCTTCGATGGATATTCACTTTAAATCCATGGCCATGGTGAAAGAGATCAATAAGGAGTTATTGATTCACTTTCTATTAAGTGAAGATATCTGGATGACCGAAGAAAAACTTATGTAATCATAATCAAACAACACATTGCTAACTTTAGATCACATATGATACATTGACGAGAAGATCAAATTACACGGTAACCATGCTCATGAAAGGTTATTTGCGGATTATGAATCCTTCTGAATAATTGGGTACGCATGATGCCCTGCTAAAGGTCAATCTTGTCTTATGTGTTCGTATCGACACATTCCCAACATTTTCAGAAACCTAATGAGTCATACGCAATAGGCACGGTCACTGGCTTAAACCAGGAGAGCGGACGTATGGTTAAGTGAGACACTTCGGCAAGAAGTTGTGCCGTCGGAGGTTCTCATGGAAAAAGAACAAAGGGACGTAATGACGTTGATATGACGAGGGGTCGTCATAATGGAAAGAGTTTCCTAAAATGGCAATTGATTAAATTAGGAAGGAGTTTCGAATTTAATATTTTTCTATTTGTTAGAGTAACAAATAGGAAATAATATATATTTGGGCTTAAGTTAATATTTGGACTAAATTGGATTTGGGTCAAATGTTAAATTAAATATTATATTTAGACTAAATTTGATTTGGATCAAATATTAAATATTATATTTGGACGAAATTAGATTTGGGTCAAATATTAAATTAAATATTATATTTGGGCTTGAATTAGATTTGGGCAAAAATATTTTATCAAAACCTATAATTAGATTTGGGCCACTTAATTATATTTCTAGTTGGACTAGGATAAGCCCACTTAAGATTCTAATTAAATTAGAATTAATAGGCTAGCCAAATCCATTAGGGTTTGAGAAACCCTAGGATGTTTCTCTATAAATATCCTTTTACAGGTTGCCCAAAAATAGGGGTTGTGTAGTTTTTCAAGAGTTGAAAAACGAATTGTTGTTCACTCTTCCCCATTTCTTTTTGGCATCGATTTGAAACATGGGTGTTTTTTTCCGTCCATACACAAGCTGCGAAAAGGAGAAGGGGCTAGCACTCCTATTCCGCTCTCCTTGCCAACAAATGCATGCTGCATATAACGAGTTAGAGACCAGACACTTGGACAGCTCAAATTCGCGAGCGACTCCAAAATTTAAAGGTTAGATTTATTTTATTTGTATGTGAATGATTTGATTTCAACGTTGATCCAATTGCCGAGATCGGGGTAAAGTTCAAAAATTTTTAACTACATTGCTTGCCCTTAACGATCTTGCTTTACCTTCATCTAAGGCGCCTTCAGTGGATATTCATTTTAAATCCATGGCCATGGTGAAAGAGATCAATAAAGAATTATTAATTCATTTTCTATTAAGTGAAGATATCCGGATGACCGAAAAAAACTCATGTGATCGTAATCAAGCAACACATTGCCATACTTGAGATCACATATGATACATTGACGAAAGCATCGAATTACACAGTAACCATACTCATGAAAGGTTATTTGCGGATTATGAATCCTTCTGAATAATTGGGTAGGCATGATGCCTTACTAGAGGCCAATCTTGTCTTATGTGTTCGTACCGACATATTGCCAACATATTTGGAAGCCTAATGCGTCATATGCAATAGGCATGGTCTTTGGCTTAAACCAGAAAAGCAGACGTATGGTTAAGTGGGACACTTTAGCAAGAAGTTGTGCCGTCGTAGGTTCTCACAGAAAAAGAACAAATAGACATAATGACGTCAATATGACAAGGGGTCATCATAAAGAAAACAGTTTCCTAAAATGGCAATTGATTAAATTAGGAATGAGTTTCCAATTTAATAATTTTCTATTTGTTGGAGTGAAAAATAGGAAAAAATATATATATTTGGGCTTAATTTAATATTTGGGTTAAATAAAGTATTTGGGCCAAATATTAAATCAAATTAATATTGAGGCTAAATTAGGTTTGGACCAAATATTAAATATTATATTTGGGCTAAATTAGATTTGGGTCAAATATTAAATTAAATATTTGGTTTGAATTAGATTTGGACTAAATATTTAATAAATGGATTTGGCCTACTTAAGATTCTAGTTAGATTATGATAAATGGGTCAATCCATGTCCATTAGGGTTTAAGAAACCCTAGCTCTATAAATATTCCTTTATGGGTTGCCCAAATTAGAGATTATTTTGTGTGATTTTTCAAGAGTTGAAAAATAGTTGTCATTCACTCTTCCCCGTTTCTTTTGGGCATCGATTATAAACGAGGGCTTTCTTTTATGTCCTTACACAAGTCGCTAAAAGGAGAAGGAGCTAGCACTCTTATTCCTCTCTCCTCGCCAACGGACGTGTGCCGCATATCATGAGTTAGAGGCCAAACGCTTGGACGACTCGAATCCGCAAACAACTCAAAAATCTAAATGTTAGATTTATTTTATTTTGAATGTGAATGATTTAATTTTGACGTTGATCCAATCGTTGGAATCGGGGTAAGGTTCAAAAAAATTTTGAACTACGTTACTTGCCCCGTAGCGATCTTGCTTTACTTTCATGAAGTTCCTAGCAGTACCAAGTACAGAAGGTCAAGGCGAAGTTTTGATGATCACAGTGGCCCCGGATTCGTGGATGAAGCCCATTATCGACTACCTACAGGAGGGAAAGTTGCTAGACAATAAGGTAGAGGCGCATCGATTACGAGCTCGCGTAGCCAGATACTGCGTTCATAGTGATATGCTCTACAAAAGGGGGTTCACAGCCCCGTTGCTGAGATGCCTCGATGAACTTGATTGCCAGACAGTACTCAAGGAGATACATGCAGGTCACTGCGACAACCACGCTGGGGGGTTGTCCTTAGCTCAAAAAGCACTTCGCTAGGGTTTCTATTGGCTAACAATGAAGCAAGACGCTATGAATTTGGTAAAGAGGAGTGACACATGCCAAAGGTTCACAAAAATACTGTGAGCTCCACCAGCCTATCTACAATAGATGAGTAGCCCGTGGCCCTTCGTCATATGGGGCATGAACCTAATTGGGTCACTCCTTACAGCTCGCGGAGGATGCAAGCACATGATAGTGGCAGTTGATTACTTCACAAAATGGGTGGAAGCGAAGGAGCTCGCACAGATATCCACAACAAAAGTCGAGAAGTTCGTTTGGAGTAATATTATTTGCACATTCGAGGTTCCCCAATAGATAGTTACAGACAACGGAACCTAGTTCACTAGCGAGTAATTCGTCCAGTTCTGCGAATTGTTGGGGATCCAATAGAGTTTATCGGTCGTGGACCATCCCCAAGCTAATGGTCAAGTTGAGGCTATTAACAAAATAATCAAACAGATCTTGAAGACAAAGCTGGAAGCCAAAAATGGGGCACAGGTGGACGAACTGCAAATAGTGCTTTGGGCCTATCGAATAACAGCTCGGACCACCACAGGAGAAACTCCTTTCTCTATGGTCTATGGGTCTGAGGCGATGATTCCTATGGAGAATGAAGTGATCAGTCAACGAAGAGTCACTTTCAACCCTAAGGACAACAACCAGCTACTAGCCGCAAACCTTGATTTACTCAACGAGGCAAGGAAGTTAGCTCGCCTAAGGGTGGCTATCTATCAACAGCGGATCGCGAGGTATTACAACCGAAAAGTTCGAGTTCGGTGCTATAATGTCGGTGACCTCGTGCTGCGCCTTTTTCTTCCTGGAGCTTGCAAGGCCAGCAACGAGGCACTAGGCCCAAACTGGGAAGTCCTTTATGTTATCAACGAGGCACTAGGCCCAAACTGGCAACAAAGCATATCACTTGGCAAATATGAACGGAGCTATTCTCCCGCGAGCTTAGAACGTGGAGCATCTCAGACCATATTTTTGATAAGCAACATCTTTTCTTTGCATGATGTTTGATTGATGTTCTATTAACACTAACATTACTCCATTAAGGAATTGCACTTACAATCATTGCTGTCAGAACCTTATTATTTTTGCTTTTCGTTAAACTTAAGAGGCATGAAATAATCCTCATTTGGGGTTAAAAGGCTATGATTTATCAGCTGGGGCCCATTCAACTAGGCTCGTCATTCCTTTCCCTCAACCCCAGGATTCACTAGTAGAATTGGGTTTAACCACACCGCACTTGGCTGAAAAGAAATCTCAGTATGATGCCCAATCGCCATTCACATATTTATATTAAATTCTTTTTCCATCTAAGAATTGCACCGAGCTCTAAAAATTCACCATTTCAACCCATACATTGATTGATTACCAATTTTGGAGGAAAAACTCAAAAATTTTCATTTTTCAAAATTCAGCATTTATCTCCAAAAATGCCCGAAAAATTATTTTATTTTGAAAATTCCTCTGAGGTTCAAAATCAATTGAGAAATGCCCTAAAATCCCCCAAAAATTCCAAATTTTTGAAAACCAGCTGTGTGCCTGCGCACCCACGCCCCCACGCTCCAGTGCGCCTACTGCTACTTCCACTACTTTTTCTTCCTTTTTTTTTCTTTTATTTGGACTTCCTAACCCAAATTTTCCAAAAATTACACCCCCAATAAATGCATTTAAAATATCCACTTTTCACTTCCCCAAAGCCTCTTTTCACAAACAAAAATCATTTTCTCCAACCTCATGATTTATTCCAAATAAATTACATCTATAGTTCTAGGCCTTCACAAGCCATTACCAACCATTAAATTACATCACATGAAGCACTTACAATAAATAGGCTTCCCTAAGCCATAAAGCCACAAATTAAATACCACAAGCCTAGGCTTCTTTAAGCCATAAATTTACAACAAAACAAAAGGAAATATACACTATGAGCTTCCAACCACAAGCTTGCAACTTTCCTATTTTCTTTTGACATAAGAACAACCTACAAGGGGAGGATAAAACCTCATGAGCCACAAAGCTCAATAAGGGTGCAATGCAAAATAAATATGAATATAACCATGTTTATGTATGCCAAATGCATGCAAATGAGGCTAGGCCCATCCATCCTCACAACCCTCAAAGGTTTGAGGCATCAACTTATCAACCTTCACAACACTAGTCCTCCATATGGCTATAGGTCCACTAGATCTTGCATCACACAAGTAACAACCACTACATGCAAATGCTACATAAAAACATTATGAACCATACTTACAATATATTGCAAGGCCACCCTATAATACCCCGTATTACATGATGATGGAAAATAATAATTTCTAGTGATTTGAAAGGACCTCGGGTGGTTCGGGAAGTCCAAAAGTCAATTTCGAGGAAAGAGGTAAATATGTTTGATAATGTGTTTGATATATTGCCTTGCAAGTTGGTAAATATGTTTGATAATATTTTTATGTAGCATTTGCATGTAGTGGTTGTTACTTGTGTGATGCAAGATCTAGTGGACCTATGGCCATATGGAGGACTAGTGTTGTGGAGGTTGATAGGTTGATGTCTCAAACCTTGGAGGATTGTGAGGATGGATGGGCCTAGTCTCGTTTGCATGCATTTGGCATACATAAACATGGTTATATTCATATTTATTTTGCATTACACCCTTATTGAGTCTTTGTGACTCATGAGGTTTTACCTCATGTGTAGATGATGCAAGTCCAGATGAAAGCAAGGATGGTGTCGGGAGGCTGTTGTGGCAACTGGCATCGTTGCCCGAGATGTGTAGATGTGTATTCTCCTGTATTTTTTTATATGTATTCATGTGCTTGAATGTAAGCGTTATTGAGCACTAGAGGTATCTAGTTGTTGTAATCATGATAGTGTGATAGATGATTGTAAGTCTGCGTGATGTATATGTGGCTTTAGTTGTTGGAGCCAAGTTCGAACTGAGTAAAGATCAGTGAGGTATCTTCTTATAAATCCCCGATACTCAACGAAGTGTTTGTTATACTAGCTTTATACCTGGGTCACCTTTGGCATGCTTTGAGGCGAGCTGGAGAAAGGTGAAGCTCACTCGGGTTTCAGGTCCCGGTCCGCTGTGTTTTCTTGTTTGATTTGGGACCGATTCCTGAGTGGAGTGAAGGGAAGGACGAAGCCTAGTTCCCACTTAGGGCGTTTCCTGTTGAAACATAGTCCAACCCTTTAGTTGTGGTTCGTCGGGTGAGTAATCCAGTCGATTATTTACCGGTGGTGCTTATAAGTGGGAGCGGATCATTACACACCCTCCCATTGGGCCATCCCTTACCTCGTTCTTTTCTTTGAAGCTTCAAGAACCTCCTAGCTTCAATACCATCTCTTCTCCTCAAGAGACCCTTAAAGTAAAATTTTTAAGGAGACTTAGCTACCATTTAAGAGAAATAAAAGATTACTAAACTAAGGAAGAACCCTTACCTTAGCACTCTTCATTTACTTTCTTCCTTCTCTTTTCTTCTCATTGGAAGGCTTCTTCCATTCTCCTACTTTCTTTCTTTCTTTGAAATGACAAAATTTGAGACAAATGCTCTCTTTCCCTTTATATACTACTCTTGTCTTGAAATCTCAATTTCAAGGCTTCATCTTAGCCTTTGATTTTCATTTGCTTTTTGAGAGAAAATCCCAACCACACAAGAAAGCACAATCCATGTGTTTTTTTCTTGATTAATCTCATCCATTGGATTTTATTCACTTTTCAAGAGAAGATCTTAACCTTCAATTAAAAGCACAATCCAAGTGCTTTTGAAAGCCTTAATCTCAACCACACATCTCTTAATATTTGGCAATCCACGCCATTTCTTCTTTTTAAATCCCTACCTTTGGATTCATTTTCTTTTTCAAGAATACATCTCACCCATTAGATCTCTTGAAATTCCCATTTATTTCTCATTTACTTAAATGAGACTATTTTCACCCCATCACATGAGAGACCACCTTGAAAGACTTAAATCCCTCATTTTCCATTTATAAATATCACCATAATTTCAAGCATTAATGTTGACCATTTACTTTTCTTTTTTTGGATTTTCCTTTTAATTTATATAATCATGCCTCTCATTAAATACTTGAAAGACTAATTTCAATTTTTTTGCATTTAATTAAATCCCTCCATTTAACTTGGACCACATTAAGCCATGTGTCACTCCAAGACACCAACCTTGGCTCCCAAGTTCTAATCTCATCCATCCATATGGCTTTACCACATTAATTCACCAATATTGGGAAATTTTAATTACTTTCTCAAATAATTGAATATCCACTATTTTCCCATAATTAAATTCCTTTATGGAATTTATTCCAAAATCTCCAAAATACCCTTTGTGAATTACTAATCCCATATATCTCCACGTAATACAAAAATGGGAATTTAATTCACTTACTTAATTCCACCTAGGAATTATTTTCAATTTACCAGAATACCCTTTTATTGGACTTCACCATCCAAATTACCAAAATGCCCCTCTCATAGGACACCCTCATTCTCAAGGATCCATCACCTTCTCGATGGTACTTTTGGAAGTTTCACACTTCCTTTCTTATTCTCTTAACACCGGTAACACTGGGTGTTACAGGTCCTCTCATCTTGACAGAAGTCATGGATTGCAACCTGTTTGGATGTTCATCTTGACCTCGCTAAGCCATTAAAAGTCATGGTATGTTAGTTGGGACCGAATTACGATCTATTTGGACATATAAATTGACGGCAAAATACAATTTGATTTAACGTTCATCAAGCCACCTTATGTTAGCTTAGGTTTGCTCTCATTTACTTAAGTATTAATGACCTACTAGACATACGGCTCGAACTAATGAAATCTTACTTAACATAATATTCGAGATTATTTGGTTTCGAGATTTATCAGTTCTGAGCTAAAGGTGTCCCTGAGTTAACTAAATTCAAACTTATACATCATCTTTGTGTTCGACTTTTAGCTTGCAGCAAGTGACAAAGAAACAAAGTTTCATTGAATTAGAAAGGTGTATTGCTTCCAAAATCAAAGTAGAAGAAAAAGAAAAAATCCTTGTGGCCTGGAAAATGCGAGCTCTAAGCAGCCACGTCTTGGGGAGTTGGATTGTCAGCATCTTCAATAGGGAGGTTGACCCCGATCTGATCAGGCTCGAGCAAGGTTTCAATGACTTTCACGTTCGCGGCATCGACAGCATATCTCTTCACTGCCTCCACCGCTTCCTCGCCAAAGCAGGAAAAGTCGAGCTCTAGATGCACTCTCCACAAAGTGAAGACGAACGCACTACAAATATCAGACTCGACCTCCTCGCGTTCCTTGGCGACCCAAACTTCAACGTCAACCTTGATTTGCTCGATCTCCTGCTTTGCCACTTTAGCCTCCCCAAAGGCAGCGTCAGCTCGCTGACGAGCCTATTCCAGGTCACCTCGCATTGCAGCCAGCTCTGCCTCAGCCTTTTTTAGTTTTGAAGTGGTCTAAGAGAAGGCCGAATCATACATCCTCTTCTCACAGGCTAGTTCATCTACAACCTTTGCCTTGGCTCTTTCGGCTTCCTCCACTCGGTCTTCCAAGCCCTTAACCTTACGCTAGGCTTTCTGGGACTCGATGGTCAAGAAGGTCAAACTATCCTCCAACTTCTTCTTATACTTTCTAAGCACCTCGATGACGGCCTCGAGCTGCTCTTTTTCCTTGACGGCTCGGGTTCTCTCTTCTTTTTGCTTGAAGATGCCTAGGGAAGCTTGTAAAGCTTAAGAGGTCAGTCCATAAGAAAGGGATAAATAAGATTTCCAGTGTCAAGTTGAAATCCTTACCAAAAGACTATGACGAGCAATGTAATCAGAGAGCGCATCACCTAACACCTCATTCTTATCTAGAGCCTTGGTGGAGTTACCTAGGACCCCATCCAAGCTGTTGAGGAGGGGGGCGAAGTATGTTCCCCCAGCAGCAACCTTAGACAGATTCAGCTTAGTAGAAGCGATTACCTTCTTCCTTCTATCTGCCTGGGCTTGCTGAACGGCCTGTGAGGTGGGAGGTGCTTTTCTTTTGCTCCCAGCCATAGGGGCCTCCTCAAAAACTATGGACTTACCATGACTTGTTGCAGCCACAACCACCTCGCGCTGCAAAGAGGTGTCAGCAGGAGCGGGGTTGGGACTAGGTAAAGCAACGAGGTCGCTACTCTTGCCAGCCACCTCGGAGCGAGGTTTCGTCCTTTAGATTTTGACAAGAGAAGAGGATGAACGGACGATCACGGGCAAGCTCGAGATTGTGAACTGACAGGGTCTTTCAAGCTAAAGCTTCATTGCCTCTAATGTCGTCAGTAAGGCCCCAACCATAACTTCTCGCTGAGCTTTACTTTCCCTGACCGAACTCATGCTGAAGTCGACCATGTCAAAGGCCGACCTTATCTCCTTTTACCTCCGAACTCCTATGTCCTCCTTCTTGATATCTTTGTCGCTGAGTGGAGGAGCGAGCTGGAAGTCACGGAGTAGCGAGTCAGTTAGTTCAAAGTTGTCTTTGTCTGTTTTCACTTATGAAGTAGTTTAAAGTCCTTGTGCCTCGAAAATAGTCAACTCAGGTTTTCCACCAGCGACGTCTACAAGAACGGAAAAGAGATTTGTTAAAATAATAATAATAAAATTATTTAGGGGGCGGGCTGGAAATTCACTTACTCAGTACAAGGACAAAGCTGAAATTATTGAGATCGTGGAGCGAGGAGCATGAAATGTAAAACCACTAGGACTTGTAGTCCCCTAAGTTGGACTTGCCCTTAGCCTTCTCTTAAGGAAAGAGCTTCTTACAGTTAGAAGAACGAGCTACCATATAATACAACTCGTCCTTAGTACCTTTGAAAGAATAAAGGTACCTAAGGATTTTGGGGGTTGGAAGAGGAAGTTGATTCTTTTTAAAGAGTATGGCTAGGAAGGTTATCTAGGCGTAAGAGTTGGGAGTCAGTTGGAAGGGTGCGAGCTTCAGGTAATTTAGAATGGTTATGAGATAGGGTTGGAGTAGAAATTTAAGTCCAAACTCTAGGTGTTGGGGGCTGACAGCCACAAACGCTACGAGGCGAAAGGTTGCGTGGTCACAAGGAAAAGGTACCATTACATGTGGGTCGTAAAGAAGGCAGTACTCCGAAGCGCACGACCTCAACTTGCTGATCGTCAGTTTCAAAGGGTAATGTATGGAGACCTCGCAAGTTATGCATTCCTCAGCAACTCGCTAGGTGACTATAGGGTCGATACGCTGAGGAACTCTCTCAGCAACCTCAGAGTCAAACGAGACCACATCCTACACAATTCGCGCCAGCATCCCTCCACTGTGCTCTAACGAGCTAGAGGTGTCATCGTCTTCTACCCTATGGTCATGATGCTTCTGACCTAATATGGACATCTACAATGGAAAGACAAAAAAGAAAAAAGAAGAGTCAGGTCGCTGAGAAATGACCAATCCTCACGAACCGAAGTTCTTAAGGATACTTCCTACCTATCAGATCGCGCGCTTCCCAACAAGGTATGACCTAAAACAAAGGGGACTAAGTCTATAAGCCTATTAAGCCTCCTAAAATGGATGAAAGCTAGCCTTACAAAACACACAGCCATCGCCAAGAGACGAGGCACAAAAATGGAATCGACAGAAAGAATGGGAGTAATAATAAAGTAAACTAAAGAACTACGAGAAACTTACTATTCTTGATCAATTGTTGCAAAAGTTGAGGAGAAGAACTAGCAGGAAAGCAACAGTGAAAGGCGAGAAAGCTTCGGAATAGTTGATAATGGAGTCTTAGAGTCGGGATGAAGAAGAAGGTTACAAATGCAAGGCACATTTTAAAATGACATGGTAAGGGAGGGAAAAGAATTCCCTCACGCTTTTATAGTTTTTGATATTCCACCGTTGGATGGAGAGACATACAGACTTCCCTAAATCCAATGGTAACGCGCGAGAGCATGAGGCCCACGAACATAATGATTAAGCGATTACGGGGAATGTGAGCATTAAAGGCGCCTCCAACAAGATGTGCGGCGTGAAACGGCACAATTTGAAACGATTGGGAAAAAGTCCAGAAGGTGGATTAATAGCTTGCATAATCCAATCCGGTCTGCAGACATCAGCTCGCGCTCCGAAAGGGCTAGTGTTATGGGCATTTTCTGGACCGCTTTGGGCTATTGTCTAGACTGCTTTAGGCTAAGAATAGTCCAATGATTAAGCCCAACCTCTCGAAGCCCTATGGACATAAGGCTAAAGACATCACAGCAAAGTCGCATAATTGCTAAAGCACGAGCTCCAACCACGAGAGTAAGCGGGCTCCTAGTAATGCCTCTAGCTCGCTAGTTGACTCGATCAGCTCGCAAAACGAACCAAAGAGCAAGATAACCAAAAATGATTATCCACTTGTCTTATCCGTGGTAGACTAGGTCCCAGATGGTGCAGAACTTTTTCTCCTGATTTTATGGAGATGATAAGGACACATTGTCCCTCACGATGTGGCCCCACTGCTTTGAACTTCGTGTAAATTGTAAATACCCTAGACTTTAAATAGGGGGTCAAAAACCATTGTATAGACATGAAAAAAATGCATATTGTTACTCTGCCAAAATGATCAAAGAGCAGTCGTGGACTAGGCATCATTCTGGCCGAACCATGTAAAAACTCTTGCGTATTGTCTGTTGACTGTGCTATTGTTTTCTTCCCCTCGTGTTCGTGATCATTCTATCAGTACGGGCCAAAAAATCATTGTAATGACCCGTTAAAGGGCCTAGAAATAGCATTAATGGCATTTAGTGATTTAAGAATTAAGTGCAAGGACATAATGGTCATTTAAAAAGTTGTTATTAGAATTTAATTTCTAATTAGTGATATTATGAGCTGGCTTATCCTCGCGTGAGGAGAAGTCTGATAGGTCTCCAAGTTATAATAGGAGATTGAGATGGGTTTTTAGGGTTGTTCTCCATTATATATATACTAGGGATAACCCGTGCCTAAAGGCACGATGTAACTAAAAGAAATGAAATATTGAATTTGAACGCAAAATAATCAAGTACTGAACTCAGATTCGCACCTGTCTGCCGCAAAGAGCACTACCGTTTGCTGTCACCCTCCCTCCCCTACCATCGCCGCACCACCGGACCAGATCCGCCACTGCGTCTGTCTCTTCATCTCCTCCGTTGTCCTCCACTCTATCTCTTTCTCTAAAACAACCCACTGCCCAAAGAACAACATTCACCGACCGTCGCTCCCCTCACCCTGCTACTGCCGCGAGCATCGTCCATCGTCGCCCCCCCGCCGCGAGCACCGGCCCGTCACCCCTCCCTCTATGCTCGCATCGCCTCATCCCCACCACTGCAAAGAGCACTACCATCACCCCCCACGCCCCACCACTATCGCTAGCATCATGGGCCGTCAATAGCCCCCCTAGGTTCGCACCCTTCTCTCCACCATCGCCCCCTCAATCGCAGGTTGCCCCTCCCACTATCGGCATAGGTGGGTAGGTTTGAGAGAAAGAGAAAGAGAAAGGGGCAGTGAGTGAAGGATGGGTCAATGAGAGAGTGAAAGACATGGGGAGAGAAAGAAAGACAAAAGGAGTGAGTGGGCGAGAAGATCCACTCATCTCGGCCAATCTCAACCATTCATATAAACTAAGAATTAATCTTAGCCATTGAAATCAAATGTTCACTAATAATTTTCAAAAACCATCTTGCTTTTATTATATAGATTTAATTTTATTTTTATTTTATGAAAAGACTATGTTTACTTGTTTACAATTAAGAGTATCAGTATGTAAATTTATTTAAAATTAACTAAAATTAAATTTAATTAAGAACATCAACATCAATTAAAACTAAAGCTATATTACATTAAAATTATAAATTAAATATAAAAAATTTAACACCTCTATCAATGATAGCTCATTCTACTTACTTGCACACAAAACATTATAATAACATTTAATTAATAAAAAAATAATCTATACAAAAATTTAGTTGACAGTTTACTATGATTTCTCAAATAACATTATAATAAATAAAAATAATCTATACATATATTACATATAATAAACAATATCAATAAAATATTAGAATCACACAAACATAATCAATATATACATATAAAATCAATAGCTTCCATGGCACCCGCCACCCTGCCTTTCCCATTGATGGCCGCTTCCCCCCTTCATGGTTGCGAACACAAACGCAGACATATACATATTCTCACACATATTGTTAATATTATTTACACCGTGCCTTTAAACGTATAGGCTAATTTTAAACAAATCAAATATAAAAAAAAATTAAATATTAAATAATACGCAATAGCCATTACTCTGTAATTTAAAAGACACTAAAATTAAATTACACACCATTTAAATATATTTTTTTGAATGGTACATTTTTTTGTTGTAAGAAGATCAGCTAAATTTTTACTTTCGATGTATTTAAATTTTCACTTTCTTTTTAAATAGCTCTACAATAAATCAGCTACCAAAAAAAAGTCACAAAAATAATAATTTGTAAAGAGACATAAAGAGAGACACATACAATTATATCAAAACCCTATATACATATACATATACATCTATACATTTATATAATAATTTTTTAAAACACATATATATATATAACAATTATATATGCAAGTAATATATACATACATACACAAACACATTGAATATACATATACACACACAAACATGCGTGGTTACAATCGTTGTAGCCATCAACGGGGGAACCCTGGTTCAGGGTCAAAGAACCTTGGGTTCTTGACCGTGAGTGGTCGGAAACCCTTGTGTTCCAGAATCTTGAATTCTCTGATTATGCGTGGTCGAGAATTCTTTAATTTTTATATTATTTTAATTAAAAAAGATAATATGAATAAATGAACAAATTTTACATTTCTTTTAAGTAATTTAATAAGATAGATTAACTAATTTTATATTTCTTTAAATTGATTTATGAAAAATTGTAAAAATAAATAAATAAAGACGCATAAGAATTCTGACACAAAATTTCTAAGAACTTGATTTCTGTTTGGAAGAGTTTTATCTTAGGAGCTGATACAACTAATCCATTGGTCCGATAGCTTTCAAATTAAAGGTCAACTGGTCTATGCTCTTTCAAGTGAAGAGGGATGTTGATAGATTTGGAATCTAATTCGTTTTTGTCTTGTTATATCGATTCATAATTTGTTTTATTAGCCCTGTAACCAAGTAGGCTATTATAAGGGCTCATAAGCAAACTCTAACTTGAGACATTTTTTTAACACCCTATCAATTAGGCCTAATGGTGTCCATGACATTTAGGGTAAACATTCTTCAATCCAAGACAAAAATTGTGGTCTCTTGAATCAGAAGAAAAAAAAATAGCTTAGAAAATATGATAGGTTATTGAAATATGAATATTCGTTGTTTTTAGCTTAGAAAATAAAAATAACTGATAGGAAAAAGGTCAGTGAAAATGAAAGATTCAACGTGATAGATTAGACTGTTGATGGTTTTTTATTGAATCAAATATTTAAAAAATTAAAACAAATGGAATTGAATCAAATTCTTAAATTATACATATTTAAAAAAATTAAAACTTACACCATTAGTGCTTTTTTATTTTAAAAATTACAAATATTATAGCTGAATCTAGGGTTAAAGATCTTAATAAACTTATTGAGTCAAATATTTAATAAACTTAGACTGTTAGATTATACATATCAATTTTCTATCAAATTAAAACATATCAACATTTTCAATATCTCACCAATCAAAATTGGTACTTTTTTTGAAATAGAAAAAATTTAATCTCAAGGGATTCAACAACAATAATTAGATTAGATCTATTCGAAGAAATCATAAACATCCCCACCAATTTTATTTTCCCAATAGAAAAAAAATAAAAAAAAAAAGAAAAAAAAAGTAAAAGAAAACCCAACAAACATCAAAAGCAGTAATGATACAAGGAACTCATGGATTGAACAGGAAGACAGGGGAAGGACTTGATTGGAATTACGAAAACAAAACAAACTCCTCTCTCTCCCACTCCCTTTCTGTCTCTCTATGGATTATCCTCCTCCGAAAACAAAACAAACTCCTGTCAATCTCCTCCTCTGAAATGCAATTTTTTCAGTTCTCTGTATGGATTCTTCCTGCAAATCACAGCAATGCAGACTTCAGCCATTTGATGCTAATGGGTTCCTTCCTCCCGTCTTCTTCAGTGCGTTCAACACCCAGCATGGGAAGCCCTCTCTTCAGCACTCTCTCTCTCTCTTCATTCCTAATTTCTTCTTTGATCCGTGCACTGGGCATGAGTGTTCCGATTCAACCCCCTGCTCATGTGCGTTTTCTTATTCTTCATTTACACTGCTGGGCACATGTGATATATATATTTCAGAGAATGAGATATGAGTGTTGTCGACATAAGCTTTAATGGAAGGTTACAGACTGGAAGCGGCAAGGTGCAGGCCCACGACCATGGCGAATATCCAGCTATGGCGGAGGCGCTCCTCGTCACTACCGTCCGTCGTCCGTTCTTCTTCTCCGTCAGGCCCTCCTGCATCGTGGCTGCTCGGTCTTCTTCCTGCAACTCACCCGTCGATCGCCACCATGATTTCTCAATCATCAGCCCTTGCTCTCAGTGTCGTTCTTCTCTTGCTTGCTGCCGCTTCACCTTCGCCATTGCCGACGACCTACTCAGCTTCCTCCATTTTTCTTGATCGCTGCTGCCAATGACCTCATCTAGCCTCCTCCTTCGCAGACTAAAAGTCTTCATCGTCCATCGCTGCAAGCCTCCGTCGATTGCGTCCAGCAGTTGTTTTCATCCTCTTCCATTGAAGTAAGCTTCACAACAAACCGAGATCTCAAATTGGGAGAGGCAGTAGGCCGATGGGGGGCGACGGCGATGGGGCTGAGCGGCGGCGCGGTGGGGGCGATAGCGAGTGAGCGGCTGGGGGTGGGGGGCGACGATGGTGTGGGTGGGTGACTGTGAGAGAGAGAAAGATAGAGGGAGAGAGAGGTAGTGAATGGGTGCGTGTGTTAGTAGGCTGGGCAGAGCGTTTGCATGAGGTGAGGGAGGACGGAATGGTTTCGGGGGGGAAAAAGAATTGATCCCAACCATTCATCTCAACCATTCATTGATCTCAACCATCCAAAAATATCCCCCTTACAGTTGTCTCCCAATTTCAAAAACCATCATCCCTTATTATATAGATATTCGTAGTGTTTAGTTTTTTCTTCAGGCCGTGAAGAACGGAGAGTTGGAGAATCGTCAACAGTGATATTAGCATAGGAGATTTCCATCGAAGTTGTAGAAGTCGATGAAAGAGATTGAAAGTCAAGAATCTTCCCTGTAATCCCTTCCATTACAGGTTCTTGTGAGTACGTTTTCAGATTATTCAATAGTTTCGTTAAGTTTCAGTTTTGCATCAGTAAACAGATACATCATCTATATATATGTATGCATGTAACAGTGAAGTTATGAGCAAGTATCTATCCCAGTAAACCATTCTTACGGGATCACGTTCCAGTACTAGTTTCAGTTTCAGTAACTCTTTATTTGAGTTTTCAAATTGATCAGACAGTATGTTTATATATATATATAAATGCAGTATATCAATGAACAATGAGTTTTGATAAGCTATACATAATTTTGTTGTAAGCGTTTCCTTCCCAATACGATGATTGATTCATCTTGATGTTATTCTATATCAATTGGGATTGTTCTCCCAAGATTTCTTTCGAAATGGTGTAGTAATGTTAAGTTTTTTATTCAAGATGTGGTCTCTATTATCGTAAGCTTTATTTCTTATGAGTTTTTAGACATTCGAATGAGCCTTGTGTCATTCAAATGAGTTTTTGTGGTATCCAAATGAGTTCTTAGTGTAATCATATCATTCGAATGTGTTCTTAAGGTTTTCAGTGTGTCATTCGAATGAGTGTTTTTGTCATTCGAATATGTTCTTAAGATTTTCAGTGTGTCATTCGAATGAGTTTTTTTGTCATTCAAACGAGTCCTTGAAAGATCCAAGTAAGCCTTTGCTTTGCATCATCTAACATTCGAATGAGTTTCCCTGTCATTCGAATGACCCGTGTGTATTCCATTCACTCATTCTAATGGGATAGTGTTGCATTCGAATGTGTTACATTCTACCCGTTCAAATGCTTTAGTTCCTTCAAATTCATTCGAATGAATTTTGGAGACATTCAAATGGCAATAGGGTGCAAGTCAGTTGCACCAAATTTTTCATACACTACATTTCTTTTAGCAACCAATAATGCAAGAACTCCAAAGTTAAGAATGCTCAGGTGGGAGTAGTGATAGGATGGGTGACCCCCTTGGAAAGTTTTCATGTTGCACCCTCAAAATTAAATAATTAAATAAATAAATATCAGTAAATTCTACAATTCAAGGGAAAATACGAGTAATATGTGGATTCCAATAATAGTAAGAACAACTTGTGCATTTAATACTTCTATATCAAGTTATGACATGTTCAGTATTATTTCATGAGATTATGTGCATACGTCTTGGTATAAGCATTGAGCATGACTTTATATGGAGCACTACATATCGTGTGCCAGCATTTATATGAGCATTGCATTATGCACGCCAAGCGACTAGTCCACGGGGATCCCATCAGTATCAGTTTCAGTTACAGCTCAGTTTATAAGTTGCCCACCTGGTGACCACAAGGAGGCTAGGGGCATATTGCCCACAATATGTGCTTTCAACTTTTATGTTTACAGGATTCAGAACAGTTAAGTATATATTACAGCTATGTGAGCCTATGAGCCAAAGTTGCATACCTACATTTATTTTACAGTTTATGTGCATTACATCTCGTAAATGCAACCTTCCAGTGATTATTATATCTCTCAGTACAAGGACAATTAGTATTTTTATGAGTATTAATATTTCTCGATTCAGCTTCAGTTATTCTTTCCAGCTTATTACTTACTGAGTTTTGTAGCTCACCTTACACTCTTCACCATTCCAAGTCCTAGCGGGGGAGTACCAGATATGGGGCCTAGCAGTAGTGGTCAGTAGTGTGTGTACGTGGAGCCGTTTAAGATCAAAAATGTCTCAGAGTTTGTTAGTTTATAGTGTCTTATCAATTAGGTTTATTTTATATTTCAGTTGAAAGATTGTCCCTTAGACAGAGTTTATGGATTTTAGTTTACTTTGACTCAGAGTTTTATTTCAGTTGATTGAGATATTCATTTATGGTATCTGTAACGACCCGATCGAGCGATAGGAAGGACCGGAACAACTTACCCTAATGGGTCTACATGAACTTCCCAAGGGGGTCACCCATCCCTAGATTACCCTAGGTTAAGCACGCTTAGCTTAGGAGTTCTTTGCCAACATTCAGCCCAAAAGGTATCCAGCTGGTATTGTTTCCTTCCTTACTTATCTTCGATATATACTACTCTTATCTGGGCTCTTGGGGTATTACATTCTCCCCCCTTGAGCACATGACATCCTCGTCATGCGACCTTACAACTGGTCCCAAACCTTCTCCCCTTGGGGGCTACCATCCTAGAAGCCGCTCCTTGTACAGGCCCTCGAGCCTCGGCGCCACTCTCTACCCTCGTCGGACCGCCTTCACCAAGGGTCGGCTCTGATACCACTTGTAACATTCTACATCGAGCGATAGGAATGACCAGAAAAACTTACCCTAATGGGCTTACGTGAACTTCCCAAGGGGTCACCCATCCTTGAACTGCTCCCATCCCAAGCATGCTTAACCCCGGAGTTCTTTGCCAACACCAGCTGGATACCTTTTGGGCTGAATGTTGGCAAAGAACTCCGGAGTTAAGCGTGCCTGAGCTGGGAGCAGTTCGAGGATAGGTGACCCCCTGGGAAGTTCGCGTAGGCCCATCAGGATAAGTTGTTCTGGTCCTTCCTATCGTTCAATCGGGTCGTTACAGTATCAGATTTCAGTTTATTAGTTAGTTTTATTTTATTTCTCTTAACACCTCTTCTCGGACAGTTCTAGAAGAAGGGGGTGTTACAATCACAATCGACCAATTCTAAACGTCGATAGAACCCAAATGCACATTATACTTACTTGATTCTAAAACCAACTGGAAACGTCTTTATTGTGAATATTATCTGTGTTGAGGACGAATAAGGGGAAGAGAGCGAGCCAATGACTACTTATGTTCTCTATTCAAAATTGTACAATACCAAGGCTTAGGCAAACATGAAAGTTAACAAATATATATATATATATATATCAAAATTAACACTTACTCAATGAACGGTCGAACCTCATCACAATATTTTTAAACATACAACTGAGCTTGCAACCATTCCTTCCTTTCAATCTCACATTGAGTCGTTTTCCCTAAACCATGGCCTGCTTTGGAAAACACAGATAATCCTCCAGTAGGTTTCATCCCATCCCTATCATCATTCCTATCGATGCAATTGAATTTTGTTTCAATTTCACTGGGATACCTAGAACAAAAGGTTAGGCATTCCTCTATAAGATATCATTTCGCAATCAAACCCTCCGAACGACTCTTATTACGCACATAGGACTTTAATGTACGTAAATATCTATCAAAGGTTTTCAAACAAATGTCAGCCTTTTGTAGTAACATATATATGCCTATTTTCTCAAATATATTATAACGGCACACCTCCCGGAGCCTCTACTGCGTATAGAGGATCCGTGAGAAGGTTGTTATTTGAATGACATAGAATAATACGCAAGCTAAACCCACACACAACCCTTATTAAAACCATAACCTTTTATCACTCAACATTGATTAGCCATCATTACATAACCATCCACAACATGAGCCTACCCAGGCTTACATAACATACGCTAATCTCAAGAAGATAAAAGTATTACCCTAACCAAACACAACAACACCCAAGACCTAAATTCGAGAGAACTCTGCACTTATTGTCATCTGGATCCAAACCCTACTGAAAGTATCTGCCAACTCGGACGAATCCCTGACCTAGAATGATAGAAAGCAAGGGTGAGTTATAAGATTCAGCAAGCTCAAGAAAGAAAGGTTTTAAGATAAGGACTGAACTCTTCCCATACTACCCCAGGAGTTCCATGCCAATGCAATAACATACCATGCCATCTTCACTACATGCCTTAGCTCTAGATGCATAAATATAAAGTAAACTGCACATAAATGGTCCTTGGGGCCCACATAAGACACACATTAGCTCCCAAGTCCCTCATACAAACCTGTTGCAGCCCAATATAGGCTACCATATCATCATTCATGACTCGCATTTTCCTGACTTTGGTTGGTTTTTCCTGACATTCATAAAGACCCTCTTTTTCTTGAGGTTGGTCAGCTTTTCCTAACATTCATAACATGTTCTTCCTATTATCCATCATATCGTCATATCCTACCGCGATCGTGGGCCACTTGCACTGCTTATGATCGTGGTGGCCACACTAATCGCCATCGTGGGCCACTTCTACGGCATACGATTCGTGGTGGGCGCTACACATCCTCACCATGCAATGCAACAATTAGAAAATGTAATGGCTTTTGCAGCATAAACATGATGACAAGGCCCCCATAAACCAAGCATCAGACCATGCTACACCCACATAGGAATACACACATGTGAAATGCTTTAAATGCACCGTGTAACGCCCCACCTCTCCAGGGCATTGTGTTTATATATATGCTAGGATTTTTTTTATATATATACGAATCGTGCTAAAATCCTTAACATATCTTATAAGAATAACACTCCCAAAATAGAACTAAGGAAATTATATACTTAAGCATAAGCGGAAGCAAGTTCAGAACCTTAAGAAGTCTCGAAACTCATAACATACATAAGTTCATAAATATTGTTCGCCCAACATAATATTACAATAACAGTTAAAAACCATACGACATCAGGTACAAACTAAATACAAAGCCATCTGATACATGGTCTTGGCCCTGGCATAGGGCCCACAAAACCTCCATTATACTCATGCCTCGATCACCCCATTACCCTTCCAGCCCTTAGTCTCGTCTAGAACGTGGAATATTCCAAGGACAGGTGTTAACATTAGAAGACGAATCTTCTAAGAGAGGGTTAAGATAATTATGAATGAATGATGCATGGACATGAACAAACATATGCCCTAATGTAACTTCTCTGGCTCACCAACCCAGCAAGAAACCCTAGGCAAAATCTCGACCTACTTTCAGAATAATCCTAACGTTGTTCCATCAATTTCCCTCGGGGAATTATAGCTACACTATCAGGGCGACATCCCATCCCAACACAAGTATCGATATGCCAATAATATCATGCCAATGAAATATCACGAATAATGATAAAACAATACATGCATAGGTATGACAAAATGCTCATATAACTTAGCCACTTTCGTGACTATCATGCTCAACATAGGCAATTCATATCATATATAAGCTTATGAAAAAAATCACTCACCTTTTTCACATAGTTTGGAACACCTCAAAAAATGTGCACTGTCTTGATTTTTGTGCCAAACCTCAAAATTCGCACAAATCACTTCACCTCAATCCCAAAGCACCCTATCCATTATATTTATCCAAATAATCAATAAAACCCATTTTTCCATAATTTTCTTGCATTTTTCTCTATTTTCTTTCTATTTTTCTTCTTTAATATTATGAAATAAATACCTACTCAAACATTTTTCTAATTATTTTTGCACCAAAATTCCTAAAATATTTTTCTAAGAATTTTAAAAAAATAGAAATTACCTGAGCCCCATGCTCCCACACGCGCAGTACATGCCCTGTGTGTGTAAAGCCCACGCGTGTGGCCCACACTCTGGCATTTTTCCCTAACTTCAGCATACCGGCGTTTCTGAATTTTTACTCCTAGATGTTCTACAGCCTTAGTCGATCCTGGTGGCGTGATTAGATGCTTGAAATGTTGACATGAGGTGCATTAATCGGAGGTTTAAACGCTCAACTGAAGCTATCGTCTCCTTTTCTGACGAAGCCTCGAAACTTCACCAAATCTACACGAAAACCCTCCAATTTTTTTAGAAACAATCCTCACCAACTCAATAACAAAAGCCCCTTATCACTAGTGCTTGATTCAACTTAAAATGAGAGTAATTTGAGTCCCAACTTCTAAAAACCCTCGGCTAAACCTTCCTCTATTTATAGCCAAAATCAAGCCTCTTAATGCTAATGGTTGTCTATATCAGTGTCCCTAGAACCTCTACTTGTCCTAGATGGGTCCAAAACCTTGATATGAGCCCCTAAAAATCCATTTATAGGGGCCCAAAATTCCAGCCACTTTTGGCTGAAATTCAGATCGTGATTGCCTTTGACATGGCCTTTTGATGGCTAAGAAACAATCTAGGCCTTGCTCTGAGGGCCCCCCAATCCATTTCCTCAAGTCTCCCATTGCCGAATTCAGTGACGGGATGGCTATGGTCGGCCATGGCTATTGGAGGTTTTTGCAAATTTTAACTTTTGTCCACTTTCAACTTTAGAAATTTCATTTTGGCCATTTTTGGGCAACCCTTTGGGTTTCCGAGTATACCATTAAGGTCCACAAGTTCTAGATTCTTCATTTCCTCCTCTAAAATTTAGAAAAAATATCTTTTTGATCCCTCTCGGGCAAAATTAAAAAATTACACTTAGGCCCGAATGAATGATTTGACCAAAAATCCATTTGTTTCGACCCGAAACCACTTAAGGCTTCTTTATCAAGCCAAATTTGACTCTTTTGAGGGTTACATTGACTTTTCAAAAGCCCCTTATGACAATTCAATTTTTCAACCTAATTCAAAGCTGTACCAAAAACTGTCTCTGATCTGATTTCTTTCAATGCCATAAATCATATCGCAAGACATTTGTTAGGGACATACCTATTTCCTTAGGTATCTAAGCACCTGGGCACTCCCTTTAACTAATTTGATCATTTTCTCGAGCTATTCTGATACCAATTCCTTTGAAACTTCATATTTCTTTTCATACACTTATTTTAAAAGTAACCCAAACATTTTGGGTATTACACATTGGCTCGCCTAGGGACCCCAAGTTGGCTCTTAAACCAACCGAATCATGCAAATGCTCACACATCCCATCGCACAAAGCATGTTTCCCCCAAATGAATGCAACCCAACACCATGTAGCACGCACATCATGATATGCACAAAGCCAATGCGGGAATCCGGTAGTACCAGCTCTTCTGGCCCGTCTATCACTTATCATAGCAGTTGATGATTGGTGCATATACATCCAGCCATCGAATGCCATGACCCATGGTCGGCAATTAGTGGCTTTGTATCCCATACCCTTAGACACACATAGACAACATCAAATTTATATCTTTTAGACTTAGCATTGTATAACCATTCTCCATAACTCTTCATGTACACAGCCACATAAACATCATGATATCGTTCTCATTCTTGCCTCTTCTCAAACATAGAAAACTGTCTCATTACACATTTTACTGATCATTACACTTTTCTCATTAAGACTCTTAATATAGCCCCTTAAACCATAGTTAACTATTCTAAAAACCCAGCCCCAACGGGTTTGGCATCATTCTCAAAGGAATTGGAGCGATACAAAGCCCCATGATGAACGAAATCAATGACACAAGAAAACCATTTACTTAACATATTCCATCAACAATAGACCCATTAATAAAATATAAGGCATGGGATGGTTGCCACACGGAATTCCATTGTTAATGCGTGGAACCGAGTCACGATAAGAGATGAATTAAGACATGAAAAATAACGGAGACTTACGTGGAAACTTAAGCACATAGGAAGATGGTTACGAGCTTGCATTTACAAGGATGATTCTTGTCTTTCTAGTGCTTTCGCTGCGAAGTAAAACATTTTTTAAGAAGATGATGAGATTATGGCCTATAATAATCAGATTCGATCGCGTAAAATATATAATTTAACGGTGAAAAAAGTATAATTTTAACGTACGATACTTCTAATAATTTTACCTACTCACCTAATGGAATAAAACGTACGATACGTTTCGAGGGGCCCTTTGTTGATAAAGATCAGTATTTTTGCCCCCAGCACGCGTGCACGCCCTGGCTCGATCTTGCGTCCCTCACCCAGCCAACCTCGTGAAAGTTAAGTAAGATCGCTACGAGGCAAGCAGCATAGTTCAAAATTTTTTAACCTTACCCTGATCCTAGCGATTGGATCAACGTCAAAATCAAATCATTCACATACAAAAAAATAAATAAATCTAACCTTTAGATTTTAGAGTCGTTTGCGGATTCGAGCTGTCCAAGTGTCCGGCCTCTAACTCGTGATACGCGACATGCATCTGTTGGCGAGGAGATCGGAATAGGAGTGCTAGCTCCTTCTCCTTTTCTCGGCTTGTGTACAGACAGAAAAAAACTCCCTCATTTCGAATCGATGTAAAAAAAAACGAGGAAGAGTGAACGACAACTGCTTTTCAAGTCTTGAAAAACCACACAAAATAATCTCTAATTTGGGCAACCCATAAAGGGATATTTATAGAGTTAGGGCTTCTTAAACCCTAATGGATATGGATTGACCCATTTATCATAGTCTAACTAGAATCTTAAGTGGGTCAAATCCATTTATTAAATAATTGGTCCAAATCTAATTCAAGCCCAAATATTTAATTTAATATTTGGTCCAAATCTAATTTAACCCAAATATAATATTTAATATTTAATATTTGGCCCAAACCTAATTTAGCCCAAATATTAATTTGATTTAATATTTGGTCCAAATACTTTATTTAACCTAAATATTAAATTAAGCCCTATATATTATTTCCTATTTATCACTCCAACAAATAGAAAATTATTAAATTAGAAACTCCTTCCTAATTTAATTAATTGCCACTTTAAGAAACTCTTTCCTTTATAACGACCCCTCGTCATATCGACGTCATTACCTCTATTTGTTCTTTTTCCGTAAGAACCTATGACAGCGCAACTTCTTGCCGAAGTGTCCCACTTAACCATATGTCCACTCTCCTGGTTTAAGCCAAGGATCATGCCTATTGCGTATGACTCATTAGGCTTCCGAATATGTTGGCAATGCGTTGGTACGAACACATAAGATAAGATTGGCCTCTAGCAAGGCGTCATGCCTACCCAATTATTCAAAAAGATTCATAATCCGCAAATAACCTTTAACAAGCATAGTTACCGTGTAATTCGATCCTCTCGGCAATGTATCTTATGTGATCTCAAGTATGGCAATATGTTGCTTAATTATGATCACATGAGTTTTCTTCGGTCATCTGAATATCTTCACTTAATAGAAAATGAATCAATAACTCTTTATTGATCTCGTTCACCATAGCCATAGATTTAAAGTGAATATCCACCGAATGCGCCTTAGATACATCATCCTCTATCAAGGGATAGACGAGTAGTCCCATCTTGGCTATACAATCATCTCCATAAGCCTTATGATATGCCCAACGATCACCCACGTGCAACCTTTGTCTAGGCCCATCGAAACGATGTCAAAGCATACGGGTCTTCTTATGAGTTGACTATGACAACCTCAGGTCCAAGGATTAGTTACACCCATCTCGTATGAGAATTCTATCAACATATAACCAAAATGGATTCTCATGATGAGTCATGTCCAATGACACGTTCGACACGTTCTCCAACATTTGTCACTTATTTACTTGTCTAGACATCCTCATGCCTATGGGTGTGAGACCCCTATTGTTATCACATAGCAAAAACATAACACATACAAGTCTTACCGCAATTGTCAATGTCCATTATTGACATTGCTATGACTTGGAACATTTAATGATGTCTAAAAAATGTGATGCATCATCTCACATCTTTATAAATTAATCACAGTATACATCATATGAACTTCTATTTAGTTTCATTCGGTCATTACAATAATAACAAGAAACTAATAGAACGACTTCTTATGAGATTGAATAACTCCTTATTCAATAATAAATATGATTGCAATTGTCAGTGTACAACATGCCCAATTTTATTGGGTTTAGAGCACCTACACTAACACCTCGCGCCTGACCACCTGCACCACAACCATCTTCAACATATATACTCTCCTAATTAATTTTAAACTAACCCCTAGCCCACTTCCTAAAATTGCATTAGTACCCCACAACTTCTGAATTTCAACACATCCACCCCATAACAAAGTTGACCCAAACACTAAGTGCGAGAGAACCTGGAAGATTTCCTTCGCAAACTAACCCTAACCCAATTAGGCAGACAAATCAGGTGGAATCTTCTAGTGGTGAAAATAATACACATGAGCAAGTTCAATCTGTGACTATCCTAAGAAGTGGAAAGATAATTGAAAAACCAGATGATCTTAGGATAAGCCAAACTGTTGATGAGAAAGAGAAAGCAGAAGGACAGGAGCCAACCTTACAAAAAAATGAAAACAATGAAAAAGAAAAAAAAGAGCAAAAATAAAAAGAAGATGGAAAAGGTAAGAACATTGAAAGAGAACGTCAATATCATCCTAAATCTCATTTTCCTCAAAGACTGAATGTTACAAAAAAGGAACAACAAAATCCTGATATATATGAGGTGTTTAAACAAGTAAGGATCAATATTTCACTCTTGGATGTGATCAAACAAACACCCTCATATGCGAAATTCCTAAAAGATCTTTGCACTGTAAAAAGAAAAGTGAACATGCATGGTAAAGCATTTATGACTAAGCAAGTGAGTTCCATCTTGCAATTTAAGACTCCTCCCAAATACAAGGACCCAAGTTGTCCAACCATCTCATGCATAATAGGAAGCCAGAAGGTTGATCAAGCACTCTTAGATTTAGGAGCAAGTGTCAACCTATTGCCTTATAGTGTCTATCAGCAGTTGGGTTTGGGAGAACTTAAGCCTACCAGAGTCACTCTGCAACTGGCAGACAGATCAGTCAAAGTTCCTAGGGGTATTGTGGAAGATGTCTTAGTTCAGGTGGATAAATTCTACTTCCCAGTAGACTACATAATTCTAGACTCTCAACCCCATCATGGTCCACAACCACTTGTTCCTGTCATCTTGGGGAGACCATTCCTAGCAACTTCCAATGCAATCATTAATTGGAGGAATGGAGTTTTGAAATTGTCGTTTGGAAATATAACTGTGGAGATGAATATTTTCAGAATTTCCAAACAACAGAACACTGAAAGTGAGATAGAAGAGGTAGATTTGCTTCAAACTCTGTTTGAATAGTATTTTGAGAAAGAATTTGTGAGTGGAACTGTGGAAGAAGATAATAACTTGGAGAATAGTAGAAAGGAAAGTGCAATGCCCATGACTCAATAGATTCCTATGCTGGAGCCTGTAGACCCTTTGCATAAACCATCAACCTCTGCAAGTCATCCACCCATTTCTGAAAGGAAGACATTGCCGAATGAATTGGAGTATGCTTTTCTAAGAGAAGGAGAGACATACCCAGTAGTCATTTCTTCTATCCTAAGCACCCAACAAGAAGTTCAGTTGATAAAAGTACTGAGAACACACAATAAGGCTTTAGGTTGGACCACATCAGACTTACATGGGATTAGCCCTCTAATTTGCACCCATAGGATCTTCTTAGAAGAAAATGCAAAACCAATGAGGCAAATGCAGAGAAGACTAAACCCCAATATGAAAGAAATAGTGAGAAAAGAAGTGATCAAATTACTGGATATAGGTATTATTTACCCAATATCTGATTCAAGATGGGTTAGTCCAACTCAGGTTGTTCCTAAACGTTCTGGAGTTACTGTGGTGAAAAATAAGAAAAATGAGTTAGTCCCAATCCGCCTCCAAACAGGTTAGCGTGTGTGCATAGACTATAGAAAACTCAATTCCATGACTAGGAAGGACCATTTTCCTCTTCCATTTCTGGATCAAACACTTGAAATGATAGCAAGGCAAGCATTCTATTGCTTTTTGGATGGATATTCAGGATATAACCAAAATGATGTAGCACTAGAAGATCAAGAAAAAACAACCTTCACGTGCTCTTTTGGGACATTTGCATATAAACATATGCCATTTGGGTTGTGTAATGCTCCTGCCACCTTTCAAAGGTGTATGATGAGTATCTTTAGTGAAATGGCTGAACATATTATGGAGGTGTCTATGGATGACTTCTCTATCTATGGAAGTAGTTTTGACTTATGTTTAAAGAATCTGGAGAAAGTTTTGATTCGTTGTGAGGAGACTCATCTTGTGCTCAATTGGGAAAAATGCCACTTCATGGTTAACCAAAGCATTGTTTTAGGACACATAGTCTCATCTAGGGGTCTAGAAGTAGACAAAGCCAAAGTTAAAGCCATTCAGAAACTTCCAGCCCCTAGAAATGTCAAGGACATTAGATCTTTTCTTGGTCATCCTGGCTTTTACAGGAGATTTATTGCCTCATTTAGCATAATAGCAAGACCTTTGTGTTATCTGTTATCTCAGGACGTTCCATTCGAGTGGACTCTAAATTATCAAAGTGCCTTTGAGAAGCTGAAACATGCAGTTATCACTGCACCCATCATACAACCTCCTGACTAGACTTTACCTTTTGAACTAATGTGTGATGCAAGTGATTATGCCATAGAGGCAGTGCTAGGACAGAGCAAAGAGAAGAAGCCCCATGTCATTTACTATGCCAGCAAAACTTTGAATGAAGCTCAGAGAAATTACACTACCATAGAAAAAGAATTGTTGGTTGTGGTATTTGCATTGGATAAGTTTAGGTTATACCTGGTAGGATCAAAGGTGATTGTGTACACAGATCATGCTGCTTTGAAATACTTGCTTACCAAGAAAAGCACCAAACCACACCTCATTAGGTGGATTCTATTACTCTAAGAGTTTCACATAGAAACTAAGGATAAAAAGGGAGTGAAGAATGTTGTAGCTGACCATTTGTCTAGAATCCAAGGTCAGGATCTTACTGAGGGTTCCATTCCTGATAATTTTCCTGATGAACATCTTCTTCATGTGAGCACATTGACTATTGCCCCTTAGTATGCTGATATAGCCAATTATTTAGTTGTAGGTTCAATTCCCAATCATTAGACTAAGCTGGATAGACAAAAGTTTTTCAGGAAAGTCAGAACATTTTTTTGGGATGAACCATATCTGTTTAAATATTGTGCTGATCAAATCTTATGAAGGTGCATTCTAAAACATGAGCAACATAGTGTAATGAACTTCTGTCACACCCTTGCCTGTGGAGGTCATTTCTCCACCTGGAAAACTATAGCAAAAATCTTGTAGAGTGGATTTTACTGGCCTACTATGTTTAGGGATGTACACCATTTTTGTTTATCATGTGATAGGTGTCAGAGGTTAGGAAGTCTGACCAAAAAGAGCATGATGCCTTTGCAACCCATTCTGGTTCTTTAAATTTTTGACTGTTGAGGAATCGATTTTATGGGTCCTTTTGTTAACTTACTTGGACATGAGTATATCTTTCTAGCTGTAGACTATGTCTCCAAGTGGGTTGAGGCAATCCCAACAAGGACAAATGATCACAGGATAGTAGTAAAATTTTTTAAGGAAAACATTTTCAGTAGGTTTGGAATGCCTCGTTCCATCATCAGTGATGGAGGTTCTCATTTCTGTAACAAGTCAGTGGCAGAATTAATGAAAAAGTATGGGGTAGTTCATAAAGTCTCAACGCCATACCACCCTCAGACAAATGGCCAGGCAGAATTGGCAAATAGGGAGATCAAGCGCATTTTAGAAAAAACTGTCAATTCCAACCGAAAGGATTGGTCTTTGAGGTTAATTGATGTTCTTTGGGCCTATAGGACTGCACATAAAACCATATTGGGCATGTCTCCCTATTGACTGGTTTATGGAAAACCATGTCATCTACCAGTAGAGGTTGAGCACAAAGCTTACTGGGCCATCAGGAAGATGAATGAAAGTTTAGAAGAGGTGGGACTTAACAGAAAGTTTCAACTGAATGAGCTTGAGGAACTTAGAAACGAGGCATTTGAGAATGCCAAGTTTTCTAAGATACACATGAAGAAATTGCATGACCAGCACATTAACAGGAAGAATTTTTGTATAGGTCAACTTGTGCTACTCTACGATTCAAGGCTCCATCTGTTTCCTGGAAAACTCAAGTCAAGGTGGATTGGGCCCTTCAAAATTCATTCCATCTCAGCTCATGGTATATTTGATATTGAAAATCTTCAATCTGGTTAGGTTCTCAAAGTGAATGGACAACGTCTGAAACCCTACTATGAATCTTTGAATGAACAGGAAGAGAACATGGATCTTACAGATCCACCATTGGGTAGTGGTTAGTTAATAATAAAATATATATATATATATAAAGAGAGGAATTTAGTGTTTTGCTTTCATGAACTGTTTTCACTCTTTATTTTGATTTAAGCATTGAAGCAAGCTCACTGATCCACACATGAGATTAAGGCTACCAGCAATATCCAAGTAAGCAACTGGATCTTTGTGTTCAATTTTTTTTGAAGATCTCCAGGTATTTCTTACATCCTCTTTTTTAAGAATTGTTCAAAACAAGTTGGGGGTAAAGGTATGCTTGAACTGTTGTGATGATCCTTGCACATTTAATGACATTCTGTGTGGGTTTAAATTTTGTGTTTAGGTATTTGGAAGTGTGTAAAAAAAAAAAATTGCTGTTATTCGAATTCTGTATCCGGATGAGCTTAGTCATTCGAATGTGTTGTAAACCATTCAAATGACCTGTGAGCTGTTAAAGAAGAAAGCAAGAAGGCATTCAAATAGTCTCTATTGTATTCGAACATGTCCAAAATTCATTCGAATGAAAGTACTATTGCATTTGAATAGCTGGCCAAATTCCTTCGCAAATGAAATTATTGTTTAGAATTCATTCGAATAAATTTCTCCGTACTCCAATTTCATTCGAATGAATCTGCTGTTTCTTTAAAAATTGAAGCCCGCATTCGAATACTCTCAAATTCATTCGAATAATCTACCCTTCATCCGAATCCATTCCTAACATCCGAATACGGCTTCAATTGTTTAATTCTGATTAAAGAAAAAAAAACTAAAAATAAAATAAAATAAATAAATAAAATAAAATAAAATAAAAATAAAATAATGCTCAAAGTTATTTGAATGAAGCTTTTTGCATTCGAATGATTATTCTATTCAATACCCTTTTTATTGAGTGTACTGTCAGATTCATTCGAATGACCCTCATAGTCATTCGAATGACCGAGAAATCCATTCGAATGAAAGTATTGTTACATTCGAATGAGTAGCTCAAATCATTCGATAAGTTAAGTTACTATTTAAAATTCATTCGAATGAATTTTTCCACATTCGAATGAAGCGTCTGGCCCTTTAAAAGCTTTCAGTGAACATTTGTATTCTCTTCCTCTCATTCAAATTCCCTGCTACCCATTGTTCTAATTAAGACCCGAGCTATCATTCGAATCACCTAGTTGCCGTTCAAATATGCCTCTATCATTCGTATAACCCTAGAATCATTCGAATGATGCTTCTGTTAATCTCATAACCATCTCTGAAATCTGAATTGACGCCCCCCTTTAAAGGTCGAAACCCCTCCTCAATCGGTATGATCATTCATTCATCCACCCGAACCCTTCCTATATATCTTGTTGCCCTGTTCTAATCACCCTCATTCATCATCCATTGCATCCATCTAAAGATCAAGTCGGTTATGCACGAGGAAAAACAGTCCGCTAGCATTCGAATAGGGGGTTGCTGCATTCGAATATTCTGGGAAGAGAACAGCTGAGAGGTAAGGATTGTTCCCATTGTTTAAATTCGAATTTGATTGATTAGATGAAGGAGTTGTTGTGAAGAAGGAGTGAAGGAGATCAGTGTGAGGAAAAGAGGATTGGTTGGGAAATTGAAAGAAGAAGAAAAGAGAGGAACCACTTTGTGCCTACCAACTGTTCGACAAAATTCCAAAGCCATCTCCCTAGACCAAACAACCCTCAATTAGCCATGTCTACAAAACAAAAACGCCCCAAGGTCATAAGAGAAAGCTCTAGGGCATCAAAGAGGTAGAAAGGAAAGGAAACCACTACCACCCCAACCATTGATTTAAACCCTCTGTATTCCAATGTTAGGTTCATTAGCCCCACTGCTGAAAAGAATTATAGTGAGGGGTATGCTAAGAGGCCAGTGCTTTGTGAGAGGGGAATTATGATGGAACAATTTGAAGAACCCTCGTGTGATTTGTTGTCATTGATCACTGCCAAAGGATGGCAGACTTGGGTTAAGTTTCAACACAAGGCCATAGTTCCCTTAGTCAAAGAGTTTTACTCAAATATAACCAGTGACAGAGATGACTCAGGAAATAGGTGCTTAATTACTGAAGTAAGAAAAGTGAAAATAGAGTTAAAGCCCTCTGATATTGCTGAAACCTTCCAAATCCCAAGAGAGGCATCACCAAAGGACCTTGAGGAGGTAAGTGTGGACTTAGGGAAGGAGAACCTAGCAAAGATTTTGACAGAAAAGGATGATGCTATATGGCTAGGACCTACCCTCCCATAGAAGAATTTGTCCCCTAAATGCATCACTCTACATAGACTTCTTTGTTCACATTTCATGCCCCATGCATTCATTGGTAGTGTCTCGGTTAAGCAAGCCACATTCATGGGAAAGATGATCCTGGGAGTACACATAGACTTGGCCAAGCACATTTTTGATACCATAGACCTAGTGGCCAAGCATGCACATGGGGGTGGAGGACTACCCTTTGGAGGGCTGATCACTTACTTTGTACTGAGGAATGGGGTAAAAGAGAAGACAAATTTTGAAGTCATCAAACCAATGGATAGGATCAGCCCAGCATCTACACGCAAAAGCAGTAGGCAGTTGAAGAGGCTTGAGGCAACAACACCTAAAAAGAGAGAAGCATCAGGTAGGCAGGTTGAAGCACAGGAAGGACCATCTCAGGAACCGCCACTGCATGAGGACCAGGCAGAGAAACAAGAGGAAGATCATACACTTAGAGGTTTGTATGAGTTGGTCAAGGAAATGCAAGAAAGGCAAGAGAGACATGAAGCCTTAGTGGAGCAATCATTGAAGAAGATCCAAGAGAGACAAGAGGCTATCTTTGGGGAGCTTCAGGTGAGGTAGAGAGTCATCTATTCAAGAGTGATGACCATGAGTGACCGTTACACTGCATTGGATAAGAAGATAGGTCAGCTTCTAAGCACATCTATAGAGGAGCCACCACAGAAGTCTCAAAGGACAAGTTGGCTGATGTTGAGACTTGCATACAGAGGACCATTGACTTGTGGCGAGATGAAGGGGGTGCACCTTCTACATCAAGGACACATCCACAGCCTGAGCATGCAGCTCCTCCTCACTCTGCCATTCCATCTTCTTCCTCTGTTCCTCTTACTGAGCTCTTATCAGAGACTCTTTCTGGAAACTCCACTGATGAGAACTCTACTTTTGATGATGCCACTGATGGCACTGAGTAGTCATAGGATTTGATTCTTCATGCTTAACTTCTATACTGATGAACTACAAAGATTAATCACATCTTCATTTTTCAATAGAAACGACTTTGCTTACTCTATGCTTCAGATTATTGTGCTTGATTCTTTAGATTCACAACTGGTTATTTGCATGATAATCTTTTATTTGAAAACAAAACTGTATGAGATTTAGAACTAGGACCAGGACTACTTAGGGTGCTTTATTTCTGTTCATTTGTTTAGATGGCATATGAAACATGGTGAAATGATAAGCAAATTGCCCAAATTCTCAAAATTAAGTAGAGATTTGTTACCAAAGTGAGTGTTGGAGCTTCATAACATTTTATTCTGAGTGAAATAACACCTATTCGTGCAATAAAATATTTTGTTGATTCTCTTGTCTTTCAATAGCTTCAAAACAACATTTTGTCGTGAGTGTCTTTAATGATCGCGACTAATCTTAACTGACTCTAACTTGAAACCAATTGAATGAATAGCGTTGTTTTATGGAACATCATAGAGGGATCATTTTCCTATCACTTGAGCCAATCAACCTATTGCTTTTTGATTAATTTCCATTTATAGCCCATTGAAACTCTTTCATGACTGGTTGCATCATTCCCTCCATCCAAGTCATAACTATGAGATTTTTCTTATCCATTGATTAGGTCCCGAGAATTACTCTGTAGCTTCAGTATCAAAGAAAAGAAAAAAAAATCGTCTGGGAATCTGACGTTAAAAGACCACTTTACCATTTAAGAAAAATGGTTGTCTCTAGGTCTGGGACATTAAAAACACCCCGTAGCCATTGAGGGTGAAGCAATGGAAGCTTGCTCATTATCAGTTGGAATAACAGTTAGATTCAGGTTCGGATACGACCAACTGAATATAGATGCCCTGATATGATTTCAGCTGTTGATGCATGAATACATCACATGTGCATTTTATTTTTCTGTTTCAAAAAAAAAATAATCTTCTGTTTTTAGCCACAGTGGAAAATTCCCAATTACCGAGACCTAAAAACTCTTTTGATTTCCATCATCCCCTTTGCTATCCCACATCACCATTAAGCCCCATTACTTCCTAGAAAGATCTCTCTTGGTTCTATCAATCATGCAATTTCAGGATATAATTTCAAGAGTAATGAGACTTGGTTAATTTTAGATGTTATTCATTGAGATGCTATTCTAATCATGAAGCTATGTCAGGTCCTTTCCTTAATAGCATTCTTGATGATTGATGATACCTCTTTGAACTTGAATTTCATCCACTCCAAATTGAGGTACATCCTTTGAGAGCAATTTTGAGTGATCATTTTATTGAAGAGAAACATATATAGTGAGGTTTGCAATCAAAGCTTCGAGAATTGAATGTAATATGCTGATTGATTTAACTTAATATGCCCTGGACAAAAGTTCAAATAATAAACATTCATTTGATTGTCCGAAGTCCCTATGCTACTGACCATACATTTTTGCTTCACATATGAGATTTAAACTATCAACGAGTTTGTAAATGATGAAGTATTCATGCATTTAATTTGATTGCTAAGGGACTAGCAATGTTTAAATTGGGGGGTGTGATTGATGCTCAAAAATGCAAAAAATTGTTATATTTTATTACCTCCTAATCCATTTGATCGACTTAAAATCTTCAGAATTGCTTGTTGCAGCCCAAAAAAAGGAAAAGAGATGAAATGAATGATTTAACTCTCCAAAGGCATGATTGAAAGAGGAAGAAAAAGTCAAGAAATGAAGGTGTTCTGATAAGAGTCAAAACCATTCGAATGAGTCTTTAGAAGATATTCAAATATGGAACAAATCAGATGGAAGCTAGTCACTCATTCGAATAAATCATTCAAAAATTCGAATATGCAAAAATTCGAGAATGTATTCGGATAAGCTTGGCCCAATTCGAATGAGAAGTAACAAAAAATCAAGAACTCCAGGTAAAAGTGTGCATATCTAAATGAAGACCAAGTCATTCGAATGAGCTGAGAATGAGAAGAAATTCGGATAAACATATCGTATAGAAGTAATGAAGATATATCTGAATGAAGACCAAGCCATCCGAATGTAATTGCAGAAGGAAGAAAGTCTATTCGAATGAAGGTTGAGTAATTCGAATAAGAATCAACACAAGGAACTCCAAATTCGAATAATCCCTAAGTCATCTGAATGCTATGAAGAACTCAAGAGGAAAATTAGAAATTCATTCGAATGAAAGTACTGTTGCATTCGAATGACTAAGAAAATCGTCGTGCAAGGAACAGTAAAGTGTGAAATTCATTCGAATAGGATTAAAATTCATTTGAATGACCCGAGCAACCAAAAGAAACTCAGCGCGCATTCGAATATCTCTACTAGCATATTCGAATGAGCATCCGAACAAAAATCTGACATGCGCAAATAAACACGGTGGCTCTGAGGTAAATTCAACCAACTTTTTGAATAACTTTTCATCAAGTGGCCCCCACTTCCATGCGCCGTAAGCTTAAAAAGGAACCAACATTGTTTGGAATTAAAGGTGCGAGAGAACAGAGGATACTCAGAAAAAAACACAAAAAGACGAAGATCATTGGAAAGTAGAGAGTCTTTTTCATTCTGTCTATTTCTCTCGCTTTAGTTCTTGTCTGTATTTTTAAAACGAATAGCACTTCAGTTATTCTTCTTGTTCTGGCTAGTTCCGAGCTTTGGTATTACAGGTCTATTTTAATTTCTGTTTTAAGTTGTAGTTCGTTTCAGTAATCAATATAGTAGTAGTTTATCCAATTTATTTTCTTTGTGAATTTCGTATTCATCCGTTGAGATTAGTTTTAATCGTGCACTTCCTATGAAGATGTGTGGCTAATTCGATTCTTGGGTTAAGGCAAAGACGGTGCCGAAAGCCACTGATGAATCAATATAGCAGAACTCCAGATGTCAAAGTAACCAAAGCAAAAGTAGTTTGGGAAATGTTATTAACGAAAACCTCAGGCTTGGATTGGTTCGTACGCCTAACTTAGAGTTCCTATGCCATGTATGGGGGTTGCTTGACCTGGAAACGTTCTCATAGCCAAGCCCCGAGCAATTATTTTGTCAAAACGTTATTTATACACTGATTTATGATAGCTGCTTGATATAGAGTCTCTATGCCATGTATGGAGGTTGCTTGAACAAAGAGTTATCATCATCTCAGTAGTACATTTAATGGTTGAAAACCCAAGCTATTTGAGCTGCTAGTTACATCACAGAAAGCTATATGGTAAATCAATTGGGTTTGGCACCAGATCTGTCTTAACCCAAGACCTCTCCATATCTAGATTACAGTCATATTACATTTAGTTTGATCTCATTTTATTATTTCGTTAATCAAAAGAATTGGTGTGGTTATCTCCTTCCATGAGTAATCTCCCTATGAGTCGACCCGGTCTTGCCCGGAAAAATTACATATAAATTTTCTACTACAATCACACTTGTGCACTGGCGAGTCTAAACGCCTCATCCTGTCTGTGAACATAAATAGTTGCTAAATCAGCTGAGTTAGTAAGAGAAAAATACAAAAAGTGATAAATGCAGGGTGAGCGATGCAGCAAAGAGCTTGGGATATGCATTGGGGCTTCCATGTGACTTGAGTGCTTGTTACACGACCATGATATTTATTTATTAGTTGTTAAGCACGAGCAATTGCATTTGGCATGTGTTTTACTAGTTGGGCGAGGCTTAGTGGGATGCTTTGCTTATGGGGGCTTTGTATCTTGTCTAGTCTAATACGCCACCCTTTATTTGTTGCATCTGCATGAGTCTTGGTGCCAATTTTACAGTGAATTCAAATTTCGATTAATTATATTTTAGTATTACAAGAATTGTTGTGACTAGATAAATAAAATTACTTAAAATATCCAGTTATTTGAATGAAAAAGTGATCAATTATCTAAAGTTAAAAAAATATGTAAATTTACAATTTAATTCGTCTGATGACATTAGTATATCTATATTTTTTTAATTCAAAAACTACACCATCACTATCTAAGTGGATTCATTTTATTAGTTTAAAATTGAATATTTAGTGACGATTGAAGGTGGCTGTTACTAAAGATTACACATTCATTGATGACCATATGTGGTCGTTACTAATGCTCCCCCATATGTGACTGATGTTTTGCAACCCTCATTAAAGGTTGCACATTCAGTGACAATCATATGAGGTCATCACTAATGCTTCTTCATCTGTGGCCGACTTTGCGTGACTCTCACTAAAGGTTGCGCATTTAGTGACGACCATATGGGGTTGTCATTAATGCTCCATCATCTGTAATCGACGTTCCACGACCCTCACTAAAGGTTGCACATTTAGTGACGACCATATGGGGTCGTCACTAGTGCTCCCCCATCTGTGACCAATGTTATGCGACCTTCACTAAAGGTTGCACATTTAGTGATGACCATATGGGGTCGTCACTAATGCTCCCCCATCTGCGATTGACATTACGTGACCCTCATTGAAGGTTGCACATTTAGTGATGACCATATGAGGTCGTCACTATTGCTCCCCAATCTATGATCATTCTCACTAAAGGTTGCACATTCAGTGACAACCATATGGGGTCATCACTAATGCTCCCTTATCTGTGATCGACATTGCACGATCCTCACTAAAGGTTGCATATTTAGTGACGATCACATGAGGTCATCATTATTGTGGCTCCATCTATGACCAACATTGCGTGACCCTCATTAAAGTGACGACCACATGTGGTCGTCACTATTGCCCTCCATCTATGATGGATTCTATCTGACCATCACTAAAGATTGGCATTAGTGATGACTTTTGACTGGTCGTCACTAAATGTGGTCACTAAAAGTCCAATTTCTTGTAGTGAATTAGGAATATGAGTTTTAGAACTTAGAATCACTTGTCTAAGTATATATACATTTACTCAAGAGTAAAAATGATTAAAAACAAATAAAACACATTGTTCATAGATTTGAGAAAATGATTCCATATATTTTGAGTACTTAAGATATTTCTCAATCTTAAGTTTATTATAACTGTCATGAGGATATATGATATTTATCCATGATACTAATGAATTAGGATACTTAGGATATCCCTTAAAATCCTAAAGCAACCTATTAACATAACAAACATATAAATAAGAGCAAGATTAACCTCAAACAAAACATACATAACCTTAACATGAAGGGTAAAACAATATAAATCCTATGAATCAAAACTCAAGTACCATCATTTTAGTGTATGATCACTTACTTAAACATTAGATATAGAACACATTACTCTTAAACTTTGAGTAATGTTGCCACATAAAGCACTTCGTATTTTAGTTTTGAGTTTTGAATTCATTTTCAGTTTTATGTTTTGAGTGTTTGTTTTGAGATTGCTGAAAATGCGTTTTTTTTGTTTATAGTATTTTTCGCATTTTGAAAATTTTAACCATGTTTGTTATGAAAATAGCTAAAACGACTTTTTGTTATTTTGAGTTTTATTTATAAATTTTTTTCTTATTTTCAAAAATACATTTTTGAACATATGAAAGTAAACACTTTTTCACAATTTTGAAAAAATGAAAACGGCTTGAAAACAACAAAGAGAATAGGGCTTTAGCATATCATGAGTTTCACAAAATACTCATGCATTATCTTTAGGATGACCCTAAAGAGGAACATAAAAGATATATCAATAAAGCATATGGCTAAAACATTTTAACACATGAGATATTGATAGATAGATAAATCATACTAAAAGATAAATCTATCAAGATTCCTTAACCTCATATATTCTTGAGTCAACCTTAGCATATATTCTATTAAGATAGGCTTACCATATCCTTAACCAATAATATAATTTCTATATATGCAAAACATATTAATAAGCCTATGAAAACATAATATAAGAGGACATTAAAGTTTTGGCATAATGTAGTTATCATCAAAACTTTCAAAACATAAACTCAACATACACTTTCATACACGAGGTTAGACGATTTGCCACCCTTGGGATCTATCTCATGATCGAGATCTCAGGGAGTCTCGTTTGCTACTCGGTCATACAAATCACTTAAGCTCGAGAGCCTCTCTTCAATGCCTTCCTTGGGGCCTACAAGAATTCTCCAAGATTCCCACCTAAAAATGTGAGTAGGGAACCATGTGTCACCCCTTTGCCCCTTTATAAATAGAGGAGCCATCTCCTCCTTAAGATATGCTCACTTTTACACTCGAACTCCTTTTGCTCTCAAGCACTCCATTCTTTTGCTCTCAAGAAATATTAGGTATTTTTTTCTGAAAATTTTACATTTTTATATTTGGTTTAAATGCAATATTCTTGGAAATCTATGTTTTTTTTTTCTCAAAATTACCCTTATTTGATTTTTTATTTAAAAATGATAAATTCTTTCTAGTATATAAAATATTGGGACCCACAACCTTTTAGGAAGTTAAAAAACGTCATTTTTTTACACATTAAGTATATATATGTGTGTTTATATATATACATAAGATATATGTTTATATGAATACATATATTTATAAGAAATAATTTATGACAAAGATAATCATGAAAAGTTTATAAGGTTAAGGGCATTTTAGATTTTTTATTTGTTAAAAACTTTCTCAAATTCATAGGAATCTAAGGTGGTGTTCTCTTTGTGTTTTAGTTTTGTATTTTGAGTTTTGAATTCATTTTAAGTTTTGTGTTTTGAGTTTGTATTTTGAGATTTTTAAAAACACGTTATTTTTATCGTTTTAAAAAAATGTTTCTTAAAACAAAAAAATGGAAAACACGTTTACTTTGAAATTTTGAAAAAAATTATTTTACAATATTTTAGTTAATAAATTTAATTTAAAATTATAAACATTTATTTTATAATATTTTAATTCATGATAAATTTATTTTTACCTACAAATTAAAATCTCACATTAATTTTGAGATTCAAATTACCCATAACATAAATATTAAAAAAATTATAAATCATAAAATAATAAATATTAATTTATCTAAAATTATAAAAATATAATTGAAAAAAAAGATGGCAATGGCAGAAGGCAGAGGAAGAAACAATGGTAGTGATGTGGATCTGGGCATGGCGGATCTAGGCAGTGATGACAGGTCTGGGCGGTTTCGATGGTGGATCTAAGCGGTGGTGATGGTGGATCTAGGTGGTGGCGCGGCGGTGATAGGTGGTGAAAGAGATAATGGCGGTGGTAGGCGTTGCTGGGTGGTTGCGATGGCGGATCTAGGCGGTGGCAATGGTGGATCTAGACAGTGGTGCGGCGGTGATAGGCAGTGGAAGAGATAATGGCGGTGGTAGGCGTTGTTGGGCGATTGCGATGGTGGATTTAGGCGGTGCCCACGGCGGTGATGGTTGTGTTTGACCGAGGCTTGAGAAAAAGAGAAAAAGAAAGAGAGAGAGAGATGAGGGAAGGGGGGAGAGGGAGAGCATATGTGAGATTGCAGGGGGGTCTCGCCAGCGTTTTTTGCGATTTTGATTTTTGGTTGTGTTTTCACTGAAAACACCCAAAACAATATTTTGTTGTTTTGAGTTTTCTTTATAATTTTTTTTTATTTTTGAAAATACGTTTTTGAAAATAATAAAGAGAATACGTTTTGAGTGTTTTGAAAAATTAAAAACAAAAGACAGCGTGAAAACAACAAAGAGAATAGACCCTAAGATTCAAATCTTTTTGTGAAAAAGTCGATTAAAAATAAATCTTAAAAATATTATTTTTTAAAAAAATTATATCAAACATGAGAATGTAGATTTCTTACTTAACATTTTTAAGAATTTAAAACCTTATCCTGTGCCAAATGCCTCCCTATATAACATCTTGAATAAGTTATATCTCATATCTTTTACTTTAACTTTAAAAATTTATTATTGTAGTCAAGCAGCATTAGTTATAAATTTATTTAAAAAATAAAAAATAATTAAATATACGGTCTCTAAAAAAACATAAAGAATATCTTCGGTAGATTTCAATAAAAGTACACGTGTTGTGTTTCAAAAGCGGGTCATCCCAAGTGATAAGTAATCTAAGTTCTAATTTGCCCCGCGTTGACGAAACGACGAATAATTAATTAATGAATTGTGAACGTGACAAGAAACGATCGAATTCAACGGAGGCTCGGGCACCTCCTCCCTCTCCTCTCCTCTCCTCGTCGATAAAAAATCTCTACAATCCCAAGTTCTATGTGTACGTGTGTGTATATATATATATATATAGAGAGAGAGAGAGAGAGAGAGAGAGAGAGAGAGACCGGCTTTCTTGATTTAATTTCATTTGATTTGTGAGAGACAGGAAGAGGTTGATTCTGTAGGAACCCTAGCGATAGAGATACCGTGTCTCTGTTTTAGAGAAAGAAACAGAGATGGATCCGGAGCAGACATTCATTCGGGTGCAAGAGCGCTTCTCGCAGATGCTGACTCCAAGAATCAGACTAACTCTCGAGTATATATACCTCTTCTTGGCTATAACTTTGTTCTGTATTCTAGTTGTCATGCACGCCAATTACGTTCAACAGGTATCGCCTGCTCTAACCCCTCTTTTTTCTCCAATCTCGATTTTCCTATGTTTTTTTTTAGTTTCTTTTTCTTTTTTTTGGCCTTAGGAGTCTGAATCCTTTTTTTCTTTCTTCATTCCCCGTTCCGATTGTGTTTGAAGCGCAATTTCCATTTAGCTATGGAACAAACGCGCATTTTCCCCCCTTTGGTGCTTTATCTATACATTTACTTAACCTTTTAATTTAAAACAATTGATGAAGCCTGGTTGTTCAAGTGAGCTGGCTGGGGTGGGAACGTCAGAAGCGCAGCGTATTCAGATTAAGGTATGTGAAACGAACTCTTACTTTCACCCCCAAAAAAAAAAAAATCCGCAGAAAGGAAGGAGGGTATCTGCACTTCTTGTTGCTAACGTAACTACAGATTTGTTATGGCTTCCTTCCAGCTTTCTTTTGCTGATATCTTCTAGAGACCGATGTATTATTGGAGGGAAGCTTTAATTGTGGATGAATCTTCCATTTATTTTTTGGTCTGAGTGGGCTCTTAATTTCCAGAAATTGAATGTCATGCAAAAATTAGGAGTCTTGAGGTGGATAAAGCGAGAACCATTCCTGGTGTATGAGGAAAGAAATAAAAAGTGGGGAAACTTGTGTGTTAGATTAATTACAACAAGGGGTGTAGTAGCTCTTCAAGGGGTAAGGGAGTTTTCTAGGAAGCTTTTCCTGGCTGCTTTTGTTCAGTGTTTAGGTGACCTTCCTTACTTGTAGGTTAATGTTTGCCTATTGTTTTTCAACCTTTTTTGCCTCCCACCCCCAATATACAGTATCCTTATTTTTTTTTTAATTTTTTTGGGAGGGAGATGAAATTTATCATGTCCTGGTTCTTCAGTATGAAAATCAGATGAATCTAAGAAGTTACAAGACCTTTTTTTTAATGCTGGTGCCCAACTCCATTGCTTTTGGGAAATAGGGATGTTGACAATTGTTGGATTGCAATTTTCAACTTCCATGCATTACTCCATCTTGCATTTATAATAAATAATGAATCATGGTTACTCTCCCTCTCCCCCTCCTCCCTGCTGCCCAAAAAGAAGCTTGTCTTTTTCTGTTTTGGGGGTCAACTACTGTAGAGACATGAGTCATTCAGGAGCTACTGTGCTAGCAAGTATGTCTAGGTTGTACCAAACTTTTGGTAGATTTTATATTAAAAAAATTGTGGGTTGAGTATATATCCATGCTCCTCTTCTAGTGGATACTGGATGATTATTAAATGAGATACAATTACAACCTTGATGGTTAATTGAGGTTATTATATATGTTCATTGAATTTCCATGTACCTTCTTTGCTTTAGATTACCAGTGCTGGCTTGTGGTCACAAAATGAATCTCAATATGAAGTGCTTGATGTTCCTAGCAAGGAAAATGATTTGGAAAGAGCAAAAGCTGAAGACAAAGATCAGTTGACATTTTTGGCTGCTAAGTTGTGGTTGAACTGGATTGTTTCTGGTGCGAAGAAGGGAAAATTGGCATTCAAATTTTGGATGACTGATAATGAGGAACTTGAACCTCAACCTGAAATTTCTTCCAGTAGCAGTATCTCTAAGCCGGCAATTGATGGTGCAGCCCCCAAAATCAACAAAGAGGTGTCGCGTTTTAGGTTTCCTATATCAGCCAAGGAGTCCTTTAAAGCAACAATAAATCGCATATTCAGAAAGTGGAATGGACGCTTATCTTTCTGCTGGAGACATGCAAAGCAAATCCTTGGAGGTTTATGGGTGAGTAAGTTGAAGATTCTGTTTCTGGTATTACTGTATATATGAACTGGCATTTTCGCCCATCATTTGAGTTTGCTAAAGGAATCATGTAGTTTCTCCTTACCAAATATTGAATGCTATCCTGCATCTGGACATTTTTTCCTGCATGTTTTGTGATTTTTTTTTTTTTTACAAATTACAGGGTTATTTTGTCTTGTGCATTGTGTGTATCAATGTATATTTCTTGTCCTCTTTTAATAGACATCTGGAAGTGTTACTGTTCATTTTCTTATGATAATTTCTTCAATGCTTCAAATGTATTTGTGATTTCAGAATTCAACTCTTGCCTGAACATTATCATATTTCCCTTGGGGGACTTCGTGGTAAGTAGTACCATTGATTTGTACCCTCTTATCGGTTCTTCTTGTAGGAACGTAATACATGCACATGTCATGGGCACTCGTCTCTTCTGTTTTTAGGTATAATCTTAGAGAAACTATTAATGGTTTGTTTGATATGCTTTGCAAAATTATCTCTTGTAGATATTTATCATTCTCAAGGCAAACCTTGGTAGCTACACTAAGGTTACTCCTTTGTCACTTTGGGCATCCTGAATTGTTCTTAGTATATGCAAGTTAGAAATATTTGAAAGAAATGCTTTGTGGCTATTGGACAATTTTTGGTTTGACAGGTATTTGTTGACAGGGTGTTTAGTGCAAGATCTTACTCATTTTCTAGTGGCAATGGGGACATCAAGATCAGAGAAATCAATTGAAGAAGAATTTGAAAGAGTAAGTTTAGAATTACCCTGAGTGGAAAAAAGGACCATCATTCGAAAATGCCAACTGCTTAGTTATTGGAAGGATATTCGGATCGATAGCATTTTTCTGAGATTTTCTTTTGATATTAAATTGAAGCTCAGTGTCATGAACCTAAGGTTTACCTAGGGTTTGATAGGGAATTGAGAGAAATCACAGGGGGAATTAGACGGATAGGGAAGGAAATTACAACAAGAAATGGGGGAGATTAGGAAGAATCAAGAGAAAGAGAGGGAAATTAAGACAGAGAAAGGAAGAAATTTGGAGGGAGATTGAGAGGATTCAAGAGAGGAAAATAAAGTATTCAATTATCAATTCAAACATACCCCTTCATCCTCAGCTGTGGATTATATATATAGCCTAATAGCCTCTCACATGCACCCATGTGCAATACATACGATAAGTCTAACTGTCTATAGCTAGGGGTAATTATCAGTAGCAGAAAAGAAGGAAAAATTACACTTATTGTGTACTGCATGTGAGTTAATTACTATTATAATGACAATTATATCTTGGGGATCCTCGGGGTTGTGACAATTCCTCCTTCCTTGAGAGAGTTCTTGTCCCCAAGAACATACAATGAGTGCACTGTTGATTCTTCATCCAATACCAGCTCTCTCTATCTGATTCAATTCTCTTGCTCTCTTTCCCCATCTAGGTCTATTCCTCTTTGCCCTTACATTCTCATCAACTAGAACAAAACCACAGGTTAGCACCACAGCTCGTACAATGGCAATCAAGGTTGCATCTACCTCCAAGTTGTAATAGACCATTCCCTTAGGGTTTGCAATAGCTACCCAATCAAGATTGCTGGTACTCACGGTCTGAGGATCCAATATGGTGCCAAAACCTATCAAGATGTCCACGTCAAGTGCCTTTAATGAATTTAGCTGCTCCTTGCCATAGGTGGTAGCTGGAACCTGCAACCTTACAGCCTTCAAATGATGATCATTATGAAACTCACACATTTGACCAGTTACCACATATGTTCCCCTCTTCTCATCATCGTCGATGTTGGTTGTTTTAAACCCAGAGGGTTAACTAACTAGTTCTCTGGCCATCTGTTCATCCTTCAATGCAATAGACAAGCATTCAGATTTGCCAACTAGAGGAAGAACCAACATAGCAGCGGGAGTTTTGTTTCCTTCGGCAAAACCTTTGACTTCTTCAACTATCTCCCTTAGCTTTTTCTCCAACTACACCCAACTTCCAAAATTCATCACAACTTTGAATCTGCTGCTGGTGGAGAGAACTACTATCAGGGTCATAACGAGTAGAAGATTTCCCTTGGCTGAAAGAGAAATCAGCACCTCTCTTTTCAGCGAGCGTGTCTTGCTCCCCTAAAACCCTTGCTTTAGTTACGTTTGTTACCACCATCACTGAAAACGGGTGCGTGCCTTCTGCAATTTGGCTTGCACCTTCTAAAATGGTAGCAACACCATCATATTGTTCAGTGCTAGAGTCTTTTATGTTGGTGGTAAGATATCCTCCCACTAGTGCTGTCTTCACCTTCTCGCTGCCTATTTAAATCCAAACCAAAGAATCCTCAGCTTTTCTTGGAATCACATCCCCCACATTAGCCGATTCTCTATATATTGGGCTAAGCGGTAGTGCAAGGAACTTTGCTTGCTCTGTCAATAACCCTTCATTTTTTGCCTGCCAGCTCTCATTGGGCACATCCAAATGTATTAGCTCTTCCCTTGCCTGTAAAACAACCTTAACTACTTTTTATGTCAGAATTTCCTGATCCCATGTCGGTAGTCTAGCAACATCTTCTTCTTTTTGTTCATTGGAATATTTCAGAAACTCACTCCCAACACTTTTCTCCTCCAAGAGTCCTTTGTTATGGTAATTCAATCGTGATGATTGATTGTCTGAATCAATCATCTTCTGGTTAGTATTTCCAGAATGGTCATTTGCAACATTCCTTCTCAGTTTGTCGAAGAATTTAGCGGGGAAGCTATAGTGATACTTCTTAGTCAGCATCCTTGCAAACTCCTGCAGTTGCTCGCACGCAACCTATTTCCGTGCTCGATTTGTGTATCACTCTTCTTGTTTCCTTATCTAATTAGCTGAACTTATTATCAAACTTCTTTTCCCGTGCCCTATTCTTCTAGCCAAACTACTCATGGTTTCCATTGTATCCAACTGAAAATGTGGCATTCTTCTGCTGCCATTGAGACTCCGTTTGTTTCATGCGTGCACTGCTCCTCATGGATGACTTCTCATGAACTGGACATCCCACTGAAAATGCCACATTCTTTTGCTGCAATTGAGACTCCAATGGTCTCATATGTGCACTGCTCGTCATGGTAGAAATCTCACAGTCGGAGCAAGCCACAGGCCAAGTCAGCGGAGCTCTTTCCGTCCTAAATCCCACACTTCCCTTCTGTGATTACCTAACCACAATCACCTCTGAAGTTGTCCCAATAATTGGCAAATTGCAGTCACCTCTGAAATTAGTGGCCGAGGGTCACTTGTTGGAACTTCCAGTTCCGTTGAATTCACCAATCTGTGGAATAATCAATTCATCGAAGTCGCCTTCAAATTTCGAATAGAGATCACAACTAATAATTGATCGGAATGCACCCTGGAACTGCCTGGACTACTAGCTATCAAATTTCGATCAACCTTGTTTCCTTCCAACTTAAATCTAAGACACACAAAATCCATTGCTCGGTCACTTCGATAGGGTTCACCACACTTCCGCTGCTCTGTCATGTTTTCACAACTCAATGGCCGAGGATCACCAGCTCTAGACTGCCTTCAAATTTGACGGATAGTTCTCTGAATTCCGCCTTAGGAAAGTCGGACTTGCACAAACAGAAGAAAAAATCCTCATTGAAGTAGTAAAGTCCGTTTATCTCTCTAGCACTACCAATTGTCTTCCCCGAGTTCTAGTCTTGAAATAGACAATAAGAGTCAAAGAAGATAATACGGTAGTTAGAATCTTTTGAGAGTTTATTGACAGACAAAAGATTACAAGTAAGTTTAAGAACATGAATTATTGATTGAAGGTCAATACTTTCAGAGATTTTAATGAGGCCTTTGCCAGCAATAGAAAAAAAACTGCCATATGCTATTCTTATTTTTTCACTACTTGAACAAAGAGTATATGAATCGAATAGATTGGACAAGCTAGTCATGTGATCAGATGTCTTTGAATCAATGATCCATGGAGCATATTTTAAGGAACTTGACAAGGCTAAAGGAGTTCTACCTGAATGAGCCAAAGAACAATTAGGTGTACTAGGTAACGGATTAGACTGTAGACATTGCAGGATTAGATCAAGCTGCTCTTTTCTGAAAGGTCTTTATGAGTTTTTGACAGAACTAAGACCATTTGTTGAACTTGTTGAGATGCTTAGGGAAACTCCAACATATTTACTTTGCTCCCACTTGTCAGCCTTTGTAGATGCATCAACTTGCACAATGTTTTGAGCCATGGCTGTGAGTCCCGTGCTCAGCGGCAGTAACAAAATCAACTGTGGGCATTGAAACCACGGGGTTTAGGATGCCAGCTAGGGTTGGACAGTAGCTGCTAGAGTAGGACAAACGGCTGGACCTGAGCAACAATGGCGGCCGATTTGGGTGGCGTCAGCCAATGGTGAGGCAGCGGTGCCCGCGGATCTAGACGTTGGTGGTCGTATCCGACTCCTTTGTTCGTCACACTTCCGGACGAAGTTGAAGACGAAGCGGTCGACGTAAACGAAATAGCCTAGCTGGTTGGAGAAGATGGGGTCGATGTTATGGTCAGTGGCCAGATCTGGGCGACAACAACGGCGGCGACCCATGAAATTGGGTGTGCGGATCTAGGTGATGGTAGCTGGTGACGATGCGGATTGTGGCGGCGATGGCCTGATCTGGGTGAGCGAGGAGCAGATTTGGGTGACAACAACGGCGGCGACCCATGAAATTGGGTGCATGGATCTAGGTGATGGTAGTTGGTGACGACGCGGATCGTGGCGGTGATGGCCTGATCTGGGTGAGTGAGGAGCAGATTTGGTCGGAGGTGGTAGCGACTGCATTGCGGTAGGAGAAGAGGGGAGGATTTGGTGATGGCGGTACAGTTTGATGCAGCAGCAAGCAGGCCCGTGGTTGTCTTCGTTGACAATGGCGGTCGTTCCGGCAGTTGTCTTCGACGGCTATTCGTCTTTCCTCAGTTGACGATGGTGACAATATCTGGCTTCCAACTTCTGCAGCGACCTTTGGCTGCTTCTTCACTTCTAACTTCTGGATGGCGGAGGCTGATGTATGGTGGTGATGGCTAGATCTTAATGAAAAATGGCCGGATCTGGAGTGACGGTGGTGCGACGACGGCCGAGGTTAGGTTTTGGTTGGCGGTGGCTAATTCTTAGGGTATGGCAGGGGGATTAATGGCGGCCTTGGATTTCACGAAGAACGGCTCTGATTGATGGGTTGCCTAGTGTGACACTCGTAACTTAAATCGAGGCTTAGCATTTTCATAAACTTATATAAGCTTTAAAGACACACGATATAGCAACAGTGTACATATAACATGAGAGTTCAATACTGAAAATTTTTCTTTTGACAAAAGAGAGAAAACAAGATTTCAATTCTTGAAATTTTCTTTTAACGAGCCACCACGCTCCACGTCCACGGCCCAATCTCCTTATTCATGATTACTTGGGGGGAAAAACATAAGAGGTGAGATTACGCAAATCTTAGTAAGTACAAGAGAACTATCAAACGTATTTAAACATAACATGACATGAATTTGTAACATGAACGCATAACATAAGGGGACACGATAGGTTCTACCAACTTGCAGGGGTAAGAACCTTTGTGCGTAACGCTACTAAGCCCCGGTCTCATAACTTGCTTGAGAATATGAAATTTGCTTAAAACATAACATGAGGGACTACATAAACATGATTCATGAGCGTGCTTAAACATCGTAGATAGCTCATAGTGTACTTACCTCAACTTAATTGGATGGGATCTAAATATTTAAGGCTTCACACCTTACAGGGTTTGCTTTTCTTGCTGTTTTTTAGCAGTTTTGGTATGAACTCCGAACTTTCTGACAAAGCTTGTTTCTTCCTTGTTTCTTTACCAATTGCTCTCCTTATTGTAGAATCTTCCCCCTCTTTTTCTTTAGAATATCTCTCCTAGAAATCTTCACCTTTCTTTTTCAAATGAATGCCCCAAAACCATTCCCAAAAGCCTTATTTATAGATATCTCTGACGAATTATCTTCCGCCACATGTCACCTCGAGATTTTAATCTCATTATGCCATGCCACTTGTCGATGCCACTTGTGCCTTGAGATTTGTGCATGGCCAATACCACCTATGCCTCGAACTTCGTGTCTCATAATCACCTTCCAAGTTGTGGCCAATCACGCGTCGCCACCTCGAGGTCATTAATGATATTTCATCATGACTTTCAAATAAGCCAATAGTTTTCCTCCACCTTGGGGGTTATTATTAAAGAGGTTTCATCATTACTTTTCTAATGACCAAAAGTTTTATAACATCTAAGTACTCTCATCATGGCTTCCCATGTGCAACCAATCAAAGGCTTCCAAATATTATGCCAACTCATGCCTCATCATGACTTTTCTTTTGGGCTAATCATATCGCGCCACATGTCACCTTGATCTTTGTGCACAATTATTATTATTCATGTGCATCAAATGAGATGGTGCCACTTGCCCCAATCCTTATCTTGCCACATGTCCAAAACCATATTTGAATAGTATTTGGAATTCAAAGTTAAATCGGATTGTTATTTGGAGTCCACAAGGTAGATTAAAATGTGATTTGAAATCCAAACCTTTCAAAGGCATATTGGAATGAACTTTGGAATCCAAATCTAAATTTAATAAGATTTGAAATCCATAATCATATTCGAATGTAGGCTCACATTCGAAATCTTTAAATCTCACATTTGCCCATTTTACTTTCTAATATTGCACCCTCGTCCCAAATTTTTCGATAATTGTACTTAGACCCCTTGCAACTTGGTCCTCGGGCTATCCTAAAATTTCCTTTATGCCCCTGGAGAAAGAATTTATTGCGCTAATACCCTAGGATTTCAGTAAATTACATTGGTTCCCGAGGTTTTAAAAAATTGCACTTTTACTTGGACTTCAATAATTATGATTTTGCCCTTGAACTCCCATGATCCTTTGGACATATCCTCAAATGTATTAAATCCATAAAATATCGTTTTTTCTCAAAAATCTGGGGTATTACACCTAGGGTTTCACAGTCAACAGCTATGATTTAATTCCTTATCCTTGCTTTGATGCCATATAAAAAAGGGAGATGGAGAAAATGATTCTCTATTTTCTATCTCACTACATACACTACTTCCTCTTTGTTCTTATATAGGAAGAATACAACATGAAAAGAGAGAATAGAATAAAATATTTCTATTCATATCCCTATCAACCCCAATTGTGGCTTATAAAGTCTAACAGCCTCCCACATGCACCCATGTGCATAACAAGTAGCCTAACTAAGGTGTGTTGGAATATTCATCCAGCTAGCAATCTCCCACTTGCACTCATGTGCATAACAATAAGCCTAACTAAGGCACAACAAGCATAACAACAGTTTGCTAACGTGACATAAGTAGATGAGATCCCCCACATTGATCTCCCTTTCACTCTACCTTCTATTTGCAAGCTGCTTCATGCGATTCTTAGCAGTTGCCAACTCCTCCTTCAGGGATTGAAGGACTTGCTGTTTCTATTGTAGGTAAGTATCTACAGCTACTATTGTGGTTGGCCCAGTAATAGCCAGTAGAAGTGGAGGTTTGTACCCATACATAGCCTCGAAGGGGGACATTTTTATTGAGCTGTGGTGTCAAGAATTGTACCACCACTGGGCTAACGAGAGCCATTTGTGCCTGCCCTTGGGCTCTAAGAAACAGAGGCAGCGTAGGTAGGTTTCGAGGCATTAGTTAACTCTCTCTGTTTGTCTATCTGTTTGGGGGTGATAAGCCGTGGACATGTGTAGCTTAATCTCCAAAGATTTCAGCAATTCCTTACACATCAAGCTGGTGAATAACTTGTCCGTGTTAGAAACTGTATTCTGTGGTACCCCACGCAACTTCACCACTTGATCAAGGAAAACCCAAGCCACGTCTTGAGCTTTGAAAGGGGGGAAAGCCCAAGGAAATGGGCGAACTTCGTGAATCAGTCAACTATCACAAGTATGTAGTCATTTCCTTAAAATCTAGGTAGCCTCTCGATAAAAATCCATTGAAATGCTACTCCACGCTTGGTCAGCGGTTGCCAATGGCTGCAGCAACCTCAGGGGGTGCGACCATCTCATGCTTGCACTGCTTACACACGACACACTTCATCACAAATTCCATCACAGGTTGCTTCATCTTTGGCTAATAGAAAATCTGTTTCACCTTGTGGTAAGTGTTTTGTATCCCTGAATGTCCTCCTAAAAGGGATCCATGCAAGGATTGCAGAATCCTACTTTTGAGTTGATCACATCCCCCAACTACCAATCTGCCACGGTACGTTAGGAGTCCATTACTTAGTGTGAACCCCGGTCACCTGGAAGGGTCAATAGCCAATTGTTCCAGTAGTTCTTCAGTCCACTCATCCCTTTCGTAGCTTGCTGTTAATTCTTGATACCAATAAGGAATTACTGAAGTAATGGCGGCAAATTCTCCTTCAAAACAATGGGACAATGCATCAGTTGCGACATTCTACTTCCCCTTCTTGTATTGTATAACATAATCAAGTCCCATGGGCTTGGTCATTCCTTTTCTCTGTAATTGTGTATGTAGCTTTTGCTGTAGCAGAAATTTTAGGCTCTCGTGATTGGTTTTTATGACAAATTGATTTCCTTCTAAGTAATACTGCCATTTTTCCACTGCATTCAACATTGCCAACAACTTTTTATCATACGTGCTTGGTCCTTGATGCTTAGGGGCTAATGGTGGACTAATGAAAGCCAAGGATCTGCCTCCCTGCATTAATTCAACCCCTATTCCAACGTCACTTGCATCAGTTTCCAGCATAAACAGCTTGCTAAAATCTGGTAGGGCCAACTCAGGAATCTCCTCCATTGCTCTTTTCAGCTGTATAAAAGCTTTCTCAGCCTTGGGACTCCAATAAAAATTCCTTTTCTTTAACATCTCTGTGAGTGGCTTACTAATTATCCCATAATCTTTCACAAACTTTCTATAATAGCCAATAAGGCCCAAGAATCCTCTCAAGGCCTTTATAGAGGTAGGCCTCGACCAAGAAGTCATGGTAGTCACCTTCTTCGGATTCGTGCTAACCCCTGAGCTGGAAATGATATGCCCAAGATATTTAACTTGCCTTTGAGCGAAGGCACATTTTGACCTCTTAACATATAATCGGTTGAGCCTAAGGACTTCAAATGTAATTCTTAGGTGTTCAATATGTTTGGAAAAAGATGGGCTGTATGCTAGGATGTCATAAAAAAACACTAGTATGAAATCTTGGAGATAAGGGGCAATGATTTGGTTCATCAGGGCTTGAAATGTGATAGGGGCATTAGTAAGGCCCGAAGGGCATCACAATGGATTCAAAATGCCCGTGGTGTGTTCTAAATGTAGTCTTGGGTATGTCTTTGGGTCTCATCCTAATTTGATGGTAACTCGATCGAAGGTCTAATTTGGAGACTATCGAGGCATTCTTTAACTCATCCAATAGGTTATCGATGATGGGAATTGGGAACTTATTCTTTGACTGTCATGGCGTTGAGCTGATGATAGTCAATACAAAACTGGCAGGACCCGTCTTTTTTTTTTTTTTAACAAGCATTGCGGGTGAGGCAAAAGGGCTGAGGCTTGGTCTAATAACAGATTTTTGGAGCATTTCATTGACTATTTTCTCAATTTCAATCTTTTGGATTGGGGCATATCGGTAAGATTGCATGCTGACTGGTTCGGAGTTAGGTTTAAGTGGAATGGTATTATCAAGGGATCTTGTAGGTGGTAGGGAGTTGGGCTCTACAAATAAGTCCTCAAACTCTAACAACAATATGTTAAGAGAGTCAAGCTCTTGTACCTTTAAGTTGGGTTGAAATGGACTGTTGACTACCAACATGAGCTCCCCCTTTTGCTCCTCATCTTCCTTCGAATGCTCTATGGCTTGAATTGAGAACAACTGTGCCACTTGGAATAGCTTGCTTTTGAGCATTTTTTGTAATCTCCTTCCCATGATTATCTTGCATGCCCCTGTTTCCAAGCTGCTCGTCAGAGTCATCTTTTTGCCATCTTTTTTGAAAGTCAACTCCATCTTGTTGAAATAAAAAATTATGGGGTTCACGTTCTTCATCCAATCTACTCCTAGCACTATGTCACACCCCCCAAGCTTTAGCAACCTCAAATTAGCCTCAAACTCTTCTCCTTGCATTTCCTAGCAAAACCCTACACAGGCCGATTTGCTCACTGCCCTATTGCCATTAGCTACAGTTACTGAAAGGGGATTAGTGTTGGTCAATCTACAGCCTACTCTCCTTGCGGTGCCTTCATCTAAAAAGTTGTGGGTACTCCCACTATCGATTAAGACCATCAGCTTGCAATCAGGTATCTTCCCTTCTACCTTAATTATCTTACTGTTAGATAGTCCTTTTAGCGCATGAAGAGAAATCTCTCCATTATCCTCGGCTTCAAATTCTCCTTGAAACACATGTATCTCCTCCTTAGCTTCCATTTCTTCTTCCTCCCCTTCTAACAAAAGTAGCTGTTTCTTGCATTGGTGACTTGGGGAATATTTTTCTCCACATTGAAAACATAATCCAGCTAGCCTCCTCTGCTCCATTAGTTTTCTCCCGTGTGACTGCATGGGGGTGACAAATGTAGGGGTTGTCCAACCTCTTGCACCTTGGTTGAATCTAGCGACCTCCTTGCCAAATCCTTTCCCTCCTTGCTATTGGCCCTTGGAATTCATTCCCTTAGCCGACAACCTCTGCTTTTCATCAGGGCCTCCACTGTTAATTCTTACGGCCTCGCACTTTCAGCTACTTGCTTAATGGTTTTTTGCTGAAGCATCTTAACCATAGGTCTTAATTCATCGCTTAAGCGGCTAATGAAACTTGAGATGAAATAAGCCTCGGTTAGATGGGGGTTGTGATTAATCATCAGCGATTTTAGCTCTTCAAATCTCAGCTGGTAGTTTTGTATTATCCCCTCTTGTCTTAACTTATTGAATTCCTTGATTATATCCATCATATTCCTATCACCAAACCTCTCACATAAATCTTCTACGAATTCAGCCCATTGATGGCTCTCCTTAACCCTTGATCAACCCTGAAACCAAGCATCTCTTACATCATTAAGGCATGCGGTAGCCATGGTCACTTTCTGCTGCTCCTGTATATTGTATAGACTAAACATTCTTTCACACCTCCTTATCCACCATCTCAGGTGTAACACCCCGCTCCACCTGAGCGTGGCGTTAACCCGGGATTTTGGGAATATATATATTTTTCCCACATATACACTCAATCCAATACATATAAATCAATCCCCAATAATCCTGTTTCATCTTCTCAGCATATCAAACTTAGAAATCAATAAACTAAGACAGATAATATCATCACATATGTAAAAGCAAGATCGAAACCTCAAATGGTATATAATTGTAAATGCTTTATTTATAACATAGGAGCCGTACCATTGTTTAGCATGACATCTTCAAAATAAAATACATAGAGACTCATCTAGAAATAGCAACTACGCTTCAGTAACCTCTTTTTTTTTTGACACCGTTGTTTTCACCCGAAACGTTTGAATATTTCAGAGATATAGTCCAAATTAGATCTTGAATCATCTAAGTAAAGGTTCAAAAACATGTTTATGAATATATGCAAGACCATGAATTGACATATCCCGATATGTCCTAGCCCAAGAGAATCCCATATAGTGCTTAACTAATACCACGGGGAAAGAGTAATTTCTCTAAAGGCAACATAACCACATTGACGCATTGGCATAACACAGTCCTGGCTTAAGAGGGCAATATCAACGCATCTCTCTGACACAATGGAAACCATCGTTACCACTTTCGACTCAGAAGGGTCAACATCAACGCAGGAATTGGGGTATCACCCAACTATCATGTTAGGGATTACGTTCTCACTCAAAAGCATTCTGGATCACATGAACACTAACCTTGGGAATGCAACGTTCTCCTTGGAAACAATGCTATCGCTGAAAGGAACCTGGGGTGGTGTCCACTCTTAGCCTTGTCACTTGAGCTAGATCTGGGGTAGTGTCCACTCTCAACCTCGCCACTTGTGGACCATCCGTCGGGGGGGACATTAATGCTTGGAACGCATCTCGAGTGCTATCTCAAGGGCCACACCCCAGGTTGACATCCCACATTCGACATGGATAACACATAAACATGCCAATGCCACTAACACATACTACGATTTGATGCATCATATAAATCAACATTTCAATTCACATAATTTAATGCACAAAATTTAGTTCATACGAACCAATAAAATAGTTTTGGGATGAATCACCCACATGAAACCAACCATTCATAGGAAGCTAAATCAAGTTTTCAGGAGAGCCGCTCACAATAAACCAAGTTTTAGGTAAGAACACTCACCTTGAACGAAACTCAAAACACCTCAAATCTCGTGCCCAATCTCGATTTTCATGCCAAGCCTCAATAATTGTACTATTACTCAATTTTGAGTTTCAACGTACCTTGACCATTATCTTTATTCAAAGAAGTATCAACATCTATTTTTTCATAATTTTCCATAATTTTCTCTTATTTTCTTCCTATTCTTCGCTCAATAAATTCCAAAATAAATACCACCTCAAGCATTTTTCCAAATTTTCTTCCATCATAATTCATAAAATAATTTCCTAAAAATAGCAAAATTAATTTTGAATAAAACCCATACCTCACGCATCCTCGCTCGTTTCACACGCGCCCTGCGCATAATGGCTAGCGCGTGCACCTCACGCATCGATCGTCTTCTCTGGCTCTGGCTGCCGATGATTGTTGGTTTCCCTCCTACCTTGTTCTACTCCTCAAGTCAATCACAGAGGTGCCTTTGAATGCCTAAAACAACCACCGGAAGTGGCTCAAACGGCCGTTTAAAGGTTCAGCCGAGGCTTCTGTCGACTTTTTCGGCGACCTCTCGAAACCCTCTCAAATCTTAACGAAAGCTCACCAAACTCTCCATAAAATTTCTACAAGACATGAAGAACAGAAGCCCCATATTCTCAACACTCGATTCACCCTTTGAAGTTTTGAATTTGAGCTTGAATTTGATGAAAAACCCTCTGCCATCGACCCTCTTTTGTACCCGTTTTTGAGCCTTGAAACATCCGTTGTTGTCAAATTTGAGGTCTTAAATGCCTTAACCTGCCTCAGATTGACTTAAATCCTCCATCATTAGCCTCAAACGAGTGGATTATAGAGGCCGAATTTTTGGCTATCTCACGGCCATAATTTTGATCAAATCGACCGTCGACGTGGCCGTTTCTTCACCGCGGGTAGGCCTTGACGACTCTAGGCCAAGCCCTTAAGCTTCTGAGTCCCTCCTAATAGCCCCCCTACTCTCGAAATCGACGATGGGAGAGGCGACGACTAGTAGTGTGAAATTACACTGCCAGTCTTTTGAAATTACACATTTGCCCCCTTCAAACTTCTAAATTCCATTTGGGCTTTTCCATATAGCCCTTTGAGTTTCTGAAAATTCGACAACGAACCCCTAAATTTCCTCTCACATTTTATCCCCCCAAGTTTTGTTTTACCACTTTCGGCCAAGATTTATAAATTACACTTAGGATCGAAAATCACACTTAGGCCTATCCTCTACAAATTCCCATCAAAATCCACTTCAAAGTTGTTCCTCATGCAAAACTTGAATTCCCTCAGGGTTCCGTTGATTTTTCGGAAGTCTTTTACGATCATTCGATTTTTTAGGCTAAATCATAGTTGTATTGAAAACTGTCTCTCTTCTGATTTCTTTTTGCATCATATATGCTTGACTGTTGTAAATTATGGATTAATGATTGATTCCTGATTGGTGTAAATTACAGACTGTTGATTGATTGTAAATTAGGACTTGATTATTTGGGAATTATTGTAAGTAAGGGTAGATTGATTGGGCATAGGTGTAAAGTAGGGATGTTTTTCTTCCATATGCTTTTTTTTTTTAAGATGTATAAAATATAAATGAAAAATGATATGTCTTCATTTCTTAAATTTGTAGCCCGCGTTCTTATTTAATTTTCTTTAATGATTGCTTTTTTAATAATTTATATTTTTTATGTTGATAAAATTTTATACTCTTTATTTCATTTATTTGTGCTTCACTCCGCTTGCGTGTGTGCCTCGCATTGCGCTTAAGTGCACTTAAAGCTTTTGAAAACACTGCCCTATAGTTGACTATATCCTTCCCTTGTCTATTGACCTTTCATAATTGATCCTCAATCAACTATCATCCCGATAGGTGACTTCCAAGGCTTTTTGGTTCATATAGTTGATCTCATAGTTGACTACAACTCAACTATTGACCATTGGAAGCTCTATTTGACCCCATAATTGACTATCAGCTCAACTATTCTGCCTCCAAGCCTCTAAACATTTCCTAAGTCCTCATTTGATCCGTAATCATGCTCCACTACTCAACTATCCATAAAAGACACATAATAATCATCAATAATTAAAAATACAGGTTGGATGAGTCCTTACTAAAATCATTCCTAAGACCATATGCGCTATCAACCTTGAGAGCTTCATAATCCTTGTGGTGGGTCTTAAAACCAATAGTTCTTTAATTACAGAATAACTGCTGCTAACAATGGTTCTAAGAGAATATTTATATCAGTTTACTGCTCTACTTTTAATCCCAACCCTTGATGGGAACTCTATACGATCAAGTCTTAACAATATATTAAGCCTTAATCCACTAGGTGGAGTCTGTTATATGAATTCTAGCTTGCCAACTATTTCTATCTGTTGCTATGTATCCATCTCATCTTAACCATCCAACTAATTAATAGTCATTTGACCACTTTGGAGCGAGAGCTTCTATGAAGATAAAGAAGGAAACTGGAAAGAGAACTGAAATTGAGATTTGTTGAAATTGATTCTTGACATTCGAAACAAAAAATCAATTGAGTATTTATAGACTGCGAACTCAACTGATTCTGTTGATACAACTAATCTTGACAACTCTACAGAGACAAGTGGACAAGTTCTAACTTAGAAACTTAACGAAACTATAGCTACACTTAACAGAACTGCAGCTAATAATCCTTTGTATAGGACAAATAGAAGTAATAAAATTAAAGCAAAATTCTAACTCTAGATGAAAGGAAAAAAATGAGTAAATAACTAATTAGGAAAATTACATGGTCTTGCATCAATTTGTGTATCTGTCTACTTATTTGTTACCCATATCATTTTCTTCTTCTTTGCCAAAATGCATAAAATTAAAACAAGCTTTAGGTACATCTGATGAGAACTTGATCTGTTGTTTCGGTGCATATTTTGTGTTCCTTAATCAAACAAATTGAGTGCAGGATATTGCGGGCATACATTTAAATCTTGATATTCCTAAATGGCTACGTATACTTCACTTGGACAGGCTTAACTCAGTTGCAGGTAAAGGCATCCTTTGAGGGTTTTTTCTGTCCTCCATTTAATTTTATATTTGAAGTTTATTCAGTCCGAAATGTTGCATTTGATTATTAAGTTTTTCAGTTTCTACTACTGGGCTATTTAAGCTTCCGAGTGGTCTGATCTCCTGGCAGTATCATGGAGGAACTAAAAAGAATTTAAATTATCTTTTCAGCTATGTTTTGTGTCAGCCTCATTTTGTTCACGTGTAGATGTCTGTTGTTCAAGTGGGGTTTTATCTACTGTGTGATGGGTTTGAAATTTCTGGCATCACCATTTTTATGCATTAAAAGCACTATGCATCAGATTATAGTGGATGGGCATATCCACGTAAACTATGTTCCTAAGAAGAATAACAAAATGCCCTATCTATCTGCCTCCATGGATATGATACCTAGTCCCAACTTCTAGCAGTCAAATACATGGTCCTTGTCCAGTGTGTTCTTTTTACCTGTATGTATCAGTGATTAGTGTGAGGCTTGTTTAGGTTCATTGTGTTTTTCTCTGTACTGGCCAATGCACTCATTCTATAACTAATGTGCATCATCTTGATAAATGATATAATTTAAAAACTTATGTTTTCCTTATTTGTTAGGAAATTTCTCCATCTTGTTTCTTAACATTGCTTGATATTTCAGTCCAGTGGTTTGAAAAGAGAAGCAAAGCATTTGAACCGACTTATTTATACACTATGGAAAAGGTCTGTCATGCTTGGAACTCTCTCTCTCTCTCTTTCTCTCTCTCTCTCTCTCTCTCTCTCTCAATTCCATGCTGCATCTGGGATCATTTTGTTCTCCAGGGTTATTTCTGGCTGCCTGAAGGAGCCAGGTCTAAGCACAACATACATACCATCAACATTAGCATATCAGCCCGACATTCCTGCTTTGGAAACAGGTTATGCTTCTACCTCTTATGGAGATAGTTAATCACTGTGCTTTTTCTTCTTACTTTGTTGCTAGAAATAATCTTTTACAGGTTTACCTATATCTCTGAATGTTTCAATACTGAGCCTTTAGGATTTATTGCAATATGACATGCTGCTATTATTAAGGTTGTTCAAAACTTCATCAAAATGTTAGTTCGTATATAACATTTTCTTCTAGCTCAAAATGTAGGGAGTTTTATGCTTATGCCTGTAGGATAAGACACTGGTATTTTTTCTTTTTGTTTCAGTCTTTTTTATTTATTTCCAAAATCAAGACCAACGCTACCATTTTTTAAATGGAATCTTTTTCTTGTGTAGATGGCAACAACTTCTGATAAATAGACTAGTTGGATATGATACCATCCTGATGAACAGTTTGTTGAGTTCTCCTGGTCAAGGTATTGAGCAATTCACCGGACACAAGATGTTAGGTCATATACTGAATCTGCTTTTAACATGACTGTATCTGCAATATCACATTAAAGAATATGTTGCTGTTTTATGAGCTTGGCGTTCTTATTATTGATTCTTCTTTTTTCCTTTATGTTGGTTGCAGTCAACTGTTCTCCTCTGCCAATTTTAGGAAAAAGTGGCTGTTGTTAGTCAATTGTTGTCTTTGTTACCAAGGCACTAACATATTTTGTATGTTTGCAACCTTTCTCATTCATATTAATTTTGGAAGGTATTCTGTCCTTCCACCAGCTGATTTATGTAAGGGGGTTTGAATGGCTGCATTTAATTTTGAATAATTTCAAACTATTTGACTATAAGTAAAGAGATGTGGAAAAGGGGACCAGCCTGCCTTGGGGGTTGAATTTTGTAGAAAAAGCTTATTTATCAACAAGCAAATATAGATAGCTCAAGGACATGAACAAAGAAGAAAGAAAAAAAGGGATTTAGCCAAAAATCCACAAGAAGGAATATCAGGATAGATCCCTGGAAGACCAAAAATGGTTTGTTATTCCTCTCATTTTTAAGGTCACATACATCAACCAAATGTGTCTGCACTGCAGAATGGGGACCTGCACCTCAGTCAAATGGGAATTCAATTATGGTGGACATCACTTATTGATGCCAAACACAACAACAACAACAACAACAACATATCCAGCTTTTATCCCACTATGTAGGGTCGGCTACATAAATTCTAGACTTCCATGTATTTTTGTCTTTTGTCATATCATCATTGAGGTCCATACACTTCATATCAAACTTTAATGTCTCCCTCAAAGTCTTCTTAGGTCTGCCTCTACCTCTTTTTTTGATTAATTGTTCCATTTCATCAACTCTCCTCACAGAAGCGTCTCTTGGTCTCCTTCTCACATGACCAAACCATCTTAGTCTAGTCTCTCTCATCTTCTCTTCTATTGGCACTACTCCTATCTTATTACGAATAACTTCATTTCTAATTTTATCTTTTCTTGTATGGCCGCACATCCATCTTAACATCCTCATCTCCGCTACGCTCGTCTTTTGCTTATGTTGGTATTTGACTGCCCAACATTCTGAGCCGTACAACAAAACTGGTCTTATAGCTGTCCTATAGAATTTTCCTTTCAATTTTAATGGGATTTTACTATCACATAACACCCCTGATGCATTTCTCCATTTTAGCTAACCTGCCTTAATTCTATGTGTGACATCCTCGTGAATTTCTCCGTCTTTTTGAATCACTGATCCCAAATATCGAAAATGGTCTTTTTTTTGTAAGATTTGGTCTTCCAATTTTATTATAACATCCTCCACTCTTGCATTCTTACTAAATTTACATGCCATATATTCTGTTTTCTTTCTGCTTAATTTAAATCCCTTAGATTCTAAATTGTTTCTCCATAACTCAAGCTTAGCGTTCACTCCTTCTTTCGTTTCATCCACCAACACTATGTCGTTTGTAAATAGCATACACCATGACACCTCTATCTGAATATCTTTAGTGAGTTCATCCATTACTAAAGCAAATAAGTATGGACTTAGTGCAGAACCTTGATGCAATCCTATTGTAATTTTAAACGGTTCAGTATCCCCTCCGTAAGTTCTGACCCTTGTCTCTACACCATGATACATGTCCTTAAGGGCTTGTATATAGGCTATTCAGACTCCTTTCTTCTCTAAAACCCTCCATAATACTTCTCTAGGGACCCTATCATAGGCCTTTTCTAGATCTATAAACACTATATGTAGGTCCTTCTGATGATCCTGATACCTTTCCATTAGGCGTCTCAGTAGGTATATAGCTTCCATTGTTGACCTACCAGACATGAAACCAAACTGATTTTCTGAGACCTCTGTTTCTTTTTTGAGCCTCTGCTCTATTACTCTCTCCCAGAGTTTCATGGTATGGCTCATTAACTTAATTCCTCTGTAATTTTCACAGTTTTGAACATCTCCTTTGTTCTTATATATAGGGACCAAAGTACTCATCCTCCTCCACTCATCTGTCATCTTTTTTGATTTAAGAATCGCGTTAAATAATTTCGTTAGCCAGGAGATGCCCTCTTCTCCCATACATTTCCATGCTTCTATTGGTATATTATTCGGTCCCACCGCCTTATGATTTTTCATCTTTTTTAATGCTTGCCTTATTTCATTTGGACTTATGCGTCGATAAAATGTATAGCTCACGTTCCATTCGGAGTTACTAAGATGTCCCAACCTAACTCTTGTGTCGCTATTATCATTGAATAATTTTGTGAAATACTCCTTCCATCTCTCCTTAATCGCTCCCTTATTTACTAATACATTTTGATTTTCATCTTTTATGCATTTCACTTGATTTAAATCCCTTGTTTTTCTTTCTCTTGCTTTAGCTAATTTATATATATCCCTTTCTCCATCTTTTGTATCAAGTCGTTTATATAGATTCTCGTATGCTTTTGACCTTGCTTCACTAACAGCTTTTTTTGCTGTTTTTTTTGATTCTTTATAATTTTTTTTATTTTCTTCATTGTTGCATTGATATATAGCCTTATAGCAATTTTTCTTATTTTTAATTTTCAATTGTACTTCTTCATTCCACCACTAAGACTCCTTAAGGTTAGGGGCTCTACCATTTGTCTCTCCAAGCACTGCCTTTGCTGTGTTTCTCAAGGCATTAGCCATTTCTCTCCACATTTGGCTTGTCTGTCCTTCTCCATTCCATTCTCTTTTACCCCTTCATTTTTCTTTGAAGATTAGTTGTTTCTCCCCTTTTAAATCCCACCACCTGATTCTTGAATTTTGTTTTATGTGATTTTTTCTCTTCCAATTTCTTACTTGGACGTCAAGTACTAGTAGTCTATGTTGAGTAGTCAAACACTCTCCCGGTATCACCTTACAATCCCTACAAGATACTTGATCCTCTTGTCTCATGAGGAAGTAATTTATTTGGGTACTTGATGTGACATTTTTATATGTGATTAAGTGTTCGTCTCGTTTTTTAAACCTAGTATTGGTTATGATGAGCCCATATGCTATTGTAAAATCTAGAATAAACTTACCCTCATTATTAATTTCTCCGAATCCATACCCTCCATGTACCTCTCTATAGCCGTTTCCGTCTCTACCCACGTGACCATTTAAATCCCCTCCTATAATCACTTTCTCTTCTCTTGGTATCATTTGTATGAGTCCCTCTAGATCCTCCCAGAATTTTGCTTTTATCTCCTCACCTAACCCCGCTTGTGGTGCATATGTACTAGAGATATTCATGGTCATTCTTCCTAGAATAACCTTCACCATAATAATCCTATCCCCTATTCTCTTTACATCCACTACCTCATCTACTAAACTTTTATCCATAATAATCTCCACTCCATTTTTTGCCAGATCATTTCCTGTGTACCATATTTTATATCCATTTTCTGACAAAGTTTTTGCTTTTTTCCCTACCCATCTCGTCTCTTGAAGGCACATAATATTAATCTTTCTCCTAATCATCACATCTACCACTTCCATAGCTTTGTCTGTTAATGTTCCTATGTTCCATGACCCAATCCTTAATCTATGATTTTGTTTTTGGCTTTGACTTTGACTTTGATTTTGTTTTTGATTTCGTTTTTGGTTTTGGTTTTGATTTTGTTTTTGGTTTTGATTTTGATTTTGGACTAACTTCTTTACCCACATCCGTCCAAGCAAATGCGGGAACCCTTGCTCATTTGTCACTACATTCGGGCGCCGATGCAGCGGCCCTAGCTCACTTGACACTACACGCAGGCGGTGTAGCGCGTGGCTATGAAGGGTTACGCCCACGCCCAAACGTTTTTTCATAATTTGTCTAGAGTTCATGTTTTGGATCCGACTGAGTTTTACGTTGGCTGTTAGCTACCTAACACAACCCTCCTCCTTTATCCGGACTTGGAACCGGCAGTGGATAACATCCCTAGGCGGAGTTTATTGATGCCAAACACAAAAATGAGAAAATTGTCCTGGCCTTAGACAAGCAATAATGGAGTAAGTGGTCTAATCACTCACTACTCTTACACCAAAGGCTATGACCTATCACAACATGGCCTCTTCTTTGAAGGTCTTTCCCATGAGAATAGAAGTGAAAGAAGTTGTCTTGTTGTAAAAAGCAACCTGGCCCCATCCGCAATAGCTTTTAAGGGAAAGGACTAGCCCTTATCACATCGAACATAAAATGAGTGAATGGAGAAAGTCCCTCTTTGTGTTAGCCTTTAATGCGCATCTATTCTCTCCTTGCCTTGGGAAGGGATGATCTTGAATCATGTTTAGAAAGCTATCTTTCTAGTCACCATCCTAGTCTTGAAGATTCCTCGAAAAGAAAGCGAATCAAATTAATACCCCTTTGAAACAAAATGGAAGCACCAACTAATTGTCATCTCTTGGTTCCTAGCCAACAGAAAAAGGTCAGGAAAACTTTGTATAAAGGCCTATGGGAGATCCACTAGTTAACCAAAACTCGATCTTGTATCATTGCCAAATGCAAATTATGAATTTTCAGAAAATATCATCTTAAGCTATTATAAATTTATAATATCCCGTCATAACCTAAATCAACCCACTAGCTCCCATACTAGGACTCCAAAACCATTTACAAAGGATGGCTTTATCAAAGAGCATAACGTTTTGGGTGTATTGCATTCAGATCCCTATGGTCTAGTGCGTGTCAGATCTAAGGATCTGAGCTAGGGTTTCTTTTGGAAGAAATTGGAAAAGAGAGAAATTGAGGGAGAATTAGAGCAGAAAGAACCGAGAGAGAGAGAGAGAGAGAGAGAGAGAGAGAGAGAATTGGAAGAGATCAGAGGTAATCGGGAGAGAGATTAGAGAATTTGAGAGGGAAAATATTCTTGTATTATCTCACACAATGATCCTAACCTCTTAGATTTAGCTTATTTATTGGCTTTCTATCTTTCAGTTTTAGTTTTAATTGAAAGGTGGAATATGAACAGCATTACTAGAGTACAATGCAGTAATTGCATTAAACAACAATTGCTATTATATCTTTGGGGTCGTGACAATTTGTCAGGACCCAAGAATTGGTCTTGAACAGTTTGGTAATTAACAGTAAAGAGAGAGAAAACAAAGAGAAGAGAATGAGAGAGAATTACTAGAATACTTCTGTTATTCGATACCCCTTCTTCTCTCCAACAGACTACATTTATATCATTAACACCCTAACAGAATTACCAGGGTTTGTTATGGCTAGCTCTCGCCTTATACATCCTAACTAACATACAAAGTAGGCTTTATTCCCTAACTACCCTTAGGTCATGACACATTCTCCTCTTTGCTAAGACTCGCCTCCTCTTGAGTTTGCTTTAAACCTAGCTCCAAGACATCCAGCCTCGCCTCCAATTGCTTCATGCGAGTGCCTTATGCTATTTCTTTAGTTCAATTTCTTTGAAACTCACTCTAAAGCAGCTTTTAAGAATTGTCTGGATCTGCATTTGAAGCCGTCTCCAAGAGTAGCTTGATACCAAATTCCTGAGAATCAATTGACTTTGATACTAAATGTCAGATTTAAGGATATGAGCTAGGGTTTCTTTAGGAAGAAATTGAGGGAGAATTAGATTACAAAGAATAGATAGAGAGAGAGGGGGGGGGGTTAGAGAGAGAGAGAGAGAGAATTGGAAGAGAACAAATCAATTCAAAAACAATAAGCAGCATGTAATAAGCAAGACACGATACACATGATAACAGGAAAGAATCTACAATAGGAAGAAATCCACTTGTTGATTTCTAACACTCTCCCCTCAAGATGGTGAGTGTATATCATGCATTCCCATCTTGCTCAATATCTTGTGAAAAACTTAACCCGATAAGCCTTTAGTTAAAACATTTGCCAACTGCCTTTTGGTAGGAGCAAAGGGAGTGCAGATCAGTCCACTCACATGTTTCTCCTTGATGAAATGCCTATCAACCTCAACATGCTTGGTCCTATCATGTTGAATCGGGTTATGGGCTATGCTTATGGCAGACTTCTTCTCACAATAAAGTCTCATAGGTGCTGACCACTGAATTTTCAAGTCTGTTAGATTAATTTTCAGCCAAAGAAGTTCACAAATACCTAGGGCCATAGATCTGAACTTAGCTTCAGCACTTAATCTTGCCGCCATATTCTGTTTTTTGCTCCTCCAAGTAATAAGATTTCCACCCAAGAAAGTGCAATAGCTCGAGGTGGATCTTCTATCTATAAGGGACCCAACATAATTGGCACCTATGAATGCTTCTAAAGACAAGTTTTCGGTCCTTTTAAATAGATCACCCTTACCTGGAGAACCCAAAAGATAGTGGAGAATCCTGTGCACAGCCTTGAGATGGCTCTCTAGGATCATGCATAAATTGGCTAGCCACTCATAGTATAGGCTATGTTTGGCCGAGTATGAGACAAATAAATAAGTCTCCCTACCAGCCGTTGATATGAACCTTTATCCACTGTCCTGTTTCAGAATCAACCCCAATTTTGTGGTTTGGTTCAATGAGTGTCTCAACTGCCTTGTTGCCAAGCATGCCCGTTTCAGTCAAAAGGTCCAGCACATATTTATGTTGGGAATTAAATATTCCTTCCTTAGACTGAGTCACTTCAATGCCTAGAAAGTATTTCAACTTCCCTAACTCCTTGATCTCAAACTCTTTTGCCAAACATCCCCCTTAATTATTCAATTCCTTCTTTGTCATCACTGGTTACTATAATGTCATCAACATACACTAATAGTGATGTTATCCTCTCTAAAATTGAATGATGAACAAACAAGGTATGATTATCTTAACTTTGCTTGTAGCCTAATCCAAGCATAACTTTGGCAAACTTCCCAAACCAAGCTCTGGGGGGATTGTTTTAGCCCATAGAGAGACTTTTTCAGTCTGCATACAACATTCACCTCTTTTATTTGCAACCTAAATCTAGGGAGAACTTCCATATAAATCTCTTCTTCCAACTTTCCATGTAAAAGGGCATTCTTTACATCAAATTGATGTAGTGTCCATTCATACATAACTGTTAATGACAACAACACTCGGACAGTGTTCATTTTTGCTATACGAGCAAAAGTGTCCAAGTAGTCTACCCCATAGGTTTGAGTATACCTCTTAGCCACCAGTCTGGCTTTGTAGCTCTCTAGTGTCCCATTATATTTATATTTTACCGTAAACACCCATTGACACCCTATAGGCTGCTTCCCTTTGGCAATTTAACCAACTCCCAAGTTTGGTTCTTCTCGATGGCTGTCATCTCAACCATCATGGTATCCTTCCAACTCTCATTACTTAATGCTTCAGACAAGGTCTTTGGTATAGGAATGGAATTAAGGTTGGTTAAGAAAGTTGTATGGGCAGGAGATTAGTGAGAGTAGGTCATGAACAAATGAATAGGGTGTTTTGTGTAGGTCTGGGTCCCCTTCCTGAGGGCAATAGGAATATCAAAGTCATTAAGCTCAAGTTCAACTTGAGTATGAGTAACTTAGGTTCGGATGCAGCTAGGTTAAGGAATAGCATAGGCTGAATAGGAGATGAAGCAGGTTCAAAATTGAGGTTACAGGAGTCTGGATTTGATTCAGATGATTCAGCCTGCATGGGGTTAGGAACTATGGCCTTTCTTCTTGAATACACTTTTAGTGGGCTAGAAAAGTTTGGAGTGTTTCCCTGTGTATCACATTTAGAGGATCATTTGAGATATCTTTTGGCTGAGATGAAAAATCCTATGAGGGAGGTGAAGGTAGAGTAGGAAGGAACAATTCCCTATTCGGTTTCTCTAAGAATTTAGTCTCCCCCTTAGAATAAGAATTACTAAAATATGGATTTTTCTCCACAAAACTAACATTAGCTGAGACAAAAAAACCTTTTGGATGGAGGATGAAAACATTTATATCCTTTTTGGGTGGAGGAATACCCAACAAAGATACACTTTAAGGGCTCTAGGATCTAACTTGCTCCTATGAGGTGAGTGGTTATGAACAAAAACCACACAACCAAACACTTTAGGACAGATTCCATTAGAGGGCATGAAGTTTAGAAAAGTTTTAGAAAGAAGCTGAATTGAACTATTGGAGTTGAGACTTCTAAAGGATAGTCTATTAATAAGATAGGTTGCTATCAAGTTTGCTTCTCCCCAATAATGTTCAGCAATATTATTATGGAAGAGCAAGGCCTTGGTAATAGCTAGCAAATGTCTGTTTTTCCTCTCAGCTACCCCATGTTGCTGAGGGATATAGACACATAAAGACTCATGAATTATACCCCTTTTTTGAAGAAACTGGACAAAGTTTGATTGAAAAAATCCTTAGCATTATTTGTCCTCACCCTCCTAATTTTAGCCCCAAACTAAGTCTTAATCATGTTACAAAAATTGATAAAAATGATGCACACTTCTGATTTGAACTTTAAAATGTAAATCCAAACCACACGTGTGCAGTCATCGACAAACAACACAAACCATCTAGCTTCATATAATTTTGGAATTGGAGAGGGACCCCATATGTCACTATGAATTAAGTCAAAGGGATGATAAATTCTATTATTATTGAGAGGGAATGAAACCCTTCTATATTTAGCAAGCTCACATACATCAGATTGAAAGTTCCTAGCATCTAATGCCTTGAGCGAAGAGGGATACATAAACTGAAGAACTTTAAAAGATGGATGTCCTTAATGAAAATGGTGAAGCCAAAATACATCCTTATTAGGTTTAGCTAAAAGTGATACAGGAAAACACTGCTTCTTTTTTATCTGACCACTAAGATCTTCATGATGATAGAGGCCATCCTTTACCCTAGCACGCCCAATCATCTTCGTCGAATCCTTTTTTTGAAATTCTCAAAAGGAATGATAGAAGATGACACAACAATTAGCATCATGGGTTAATTTTTGAATAGAAACCAGATTAGTGTAGAGTTTAGGGACATGTAGGACATCTCTCAGGGTAAGGTTGTTGTTAATGAGAATATCCCCTTGTCTTGCCAACAGTTGTTAAGGATCCATCAGCGAACACATTTTTCTTGGTACTAGGACATGATTTGTAGGACAAAAATTTGGTAGAAGAGGGCGTTATATGGTCTGTCGCTCCGGAGTCAAGAATCCAACAATGTTCAAGGGCTATGTTTGAAGCATGTATATTAAATGAAGTGGAAGTAATACCTGTGAAGTCTAAGTTAGAAGAACTTGTGCTTGCACCTGGTCCCTTTTCAAGAGATCCCAACAAACTCCTTAGCTTTTCTATCTCCTCCTTATTTAGTTCCATTGAATCAGCCTGATCTGCAGCCTCACCATCTGCACTTTGTTGGCTGTTTGCTGCATAAGCCTTCCCTTTTGATTGCCCTCCTTTGGTTGGCTTACCATGAAGTTTCTAGCATTTATCAATCTTATGCCGGGGCTTCTTGCAGTAGGTACACCACAGATTGTCTTGGTTTGTGATTTTAGCTAGATCTGAAGTCTTTTTCTCCATCCTTGTGAATGTCTCCTGACCAAGGCTTTTCAAGGCCAATAAGGCTGAATTCTCCATAGGGTTTACCTCCAGCATTACTCTTCTACCTTCCTCGGTCCTCACTATTGAAATTGCCTCATTTAACGAAGGCAACTCAGATTTACCAAGGATTTGAATCCTTACTACATCGTATTCTACATTAAGGCCAACAAGGAAGTCATAGGTTCTCTCCTTTTCCACAAACTTTTCTTGAATGGAAGCATCCTCACTATACTTCATTTGGATACACTGATAGTGATCCAACTCTTGCCACAATGTTTGCGGTAAGTTTGCATACTTGGTTTTAGATCGAGTCCCTTGTTTAGTGGTTGTTACCTTAGTCCTAATTTCATAAATTTGGGCAATATCATTTACCTTAGAGTAGGTGATCTTCATAGCTTCCTAGATCTTTCCTTAGCTGTGGAAAGAAACATCATTGTGTCGCTAATTTCTGGAATCATTGAGTTCTAGAACCAGGACATTACCAATGAGTATTTCTCATCCCAAGAGGCATATGTCGGATCACTCTCCTTAGACCCAGTTCTGAGCAAGTGACTTAACTTCCCCTTGCCTTTAAGGAACATCCTAATTAGCTAGGACCACTTGAGGTAATTTTTACCATTCAATCGGTATGCAGCTTGTATATTCTGCAACTCTCCATTGTTCACTCCACCACTACTGGAACTACCCGAGAAAGGAACCTCCTTGGTACTTCCAAATTTTACGGTTTCAGTCATGGCTCTAGTTTATGAGAGAAGATTGGATCAAAGAAGGTTTTGATTTCAAATAATTGAGGAAAAAACTTGAATCAAATAAGGTTTTGATTTCAAGCAACAACATATCCAGCCGTTATCTCACTATGTGGGGTTGGCTACATGAATTCTAGACTTCTATGTGGGTTACATCCCAACAGATAGTTTGTCTAGAATTCATATTTGGATCCGACTAGGTTTTACGTTGGCTGTCGGCTACCTAACGCAACCCTCCTCCTTTATCTGGGCTTGGGACCGGCAGTGGATAATATCCCCTGGCGGAGTAATGATGAAATGAAGTTTGATTTCAAGCAATCGGGAAAAAACATTTGGATCGAGTATAAAACCTGGGGCTTTGATACCATGTTGAAAAGAACAACAATGAATCCAATCTTTTTCATCTCCAACGTAAAACACTGCATATATACACGCCTATCAATCTGTATAGGCAGTTTCCTAATGGGAGAAGGTTTTCTAAACTAACTTAAGAAATATGTACAGCAAAGGAAAGATCCTACAACTGTCAAATACAATAAAATACAAGCAAATCAGATCAGAAACAATAAGCAGCACATAATCAGCAAGACACGATACACATGATAATAGGAAAGAATCCACAATAGGAAAAAAATCCACTCATTGATTTCAACAGTCCTGAATTATTTATTTGAAAATTTAAGCAAGCAAAAATTCTTGTCTATACCAATGCTTCAAGACTATGGAGAGGAGTTAGCATGCTTACTGTTGTTTCCATTTAATCCTATCAAATGTATGAATTTGGGTGTGGTATAACCAAATGGAAAGCCTAGTTGCATTCTTTAGTTTGGCATCATCCATTGACAATCCCTTCGTTATACTGTAACCATTACTCTAGATTACTAGGCTTTACTTAGTAGGTTAAAAGATGAAATTTGTTTTGAGAGAAGGAATATGTTAGTGATGAGTTTTGTTTGAGAATATGATGTTCCAAATTAGAGTAAACCATCCAATAGATAGAACTTGCATGCTAGAGTTTGGATAGGAGTAGTCCTATCAAGGATAAAGGAGATTTCGCATATGATAATATTTGCCCAAAGATACTCCTGATTTACCAAGATTAGTACCTATCTCCCTAGCATCCCTCCCTTGTCTAAATAAGGAAACAAGTTTGAATAATGGAAAAGTTTCTCTGTTATAGTTAAACTACCTTAATGGCATCTTACTTATGTTACCTATTATTTTGTGCCAACAAACCTTCATCAGAAGCAACTAAGTTAGATCCCTAGCATTTTTGTGCTCCATGCCAAAAGACCTTGGCATGCTAGCCCTTCCTCAAGGCATAGGATGGAGACCTTCCTTTGTTTGTGATAACAAACAATGGTGGAGATGAGTGGCATAAATTCCCCCTAATTCTTAGTCCACAGGGCTGGGTAAGAAGGCAAGCATTAGCCAAGTGCCTTGCGAATAGCTAGCATCTCCAATAATGGTAATGGTGGTTGTATTCATTTTGTAGGCGACCAACAAATATACCCATTCTACTTGTCATAAAATCTTAGATATATGCTCTTAAATCATATAAGCCTCATCCTTAACACCATGTATTAATCTACATGCATCAATCTGATTCTATTTTGGTTGTCTGGCTTCTATGTTTTTAATTCTTTGCGCTTTTAAGCAAATCAATGATTTATGATGCTCTTTGGTAATTTGTTGTTTTTATTTTCTTGGATAATCCTTGTTTTGTCCTTTCCAAGTAGGTTACCTATATAATTATCAAACGAAGGAGTTCTATAATATTAGTTATGCTCGTGAGCAACCTGGAGGTTCTGCTAAGTTTGGAGGTTTGTTTATTTGTCATTCCTTTACACTCATTTCATACTTTTCTATATTTTAAGTCATTGTCTTATATCTAAAAGTATGCAATGTTTTCAAGTTGCCAAAATAGCTCATAACACTACCAATGATTAACTTTCGTATCTTTGAAGCAGTACATTTATTTGTGAAGTCCATGCTAACTCTCACAAATTAATGTTTTAAATCCCAACTATTCACTATTTTACTTGACTATAAAGTGCAAGTTAGTTGAAATTAACCAATTTCTGGCCAAGTGAAATGCATAGAAACAAAAATAATATATCAAAGCCTTAATTCCACTAGCTAAAGTAGTGTACATGGATTCTAGCTTGCCAATCATCTCTATCTATCTTCTTTGAGGAGCCTAGTGAAGTTCATAAAAGACAAGAATCAAATGGTTTTGGTAAATGAGAGGGTGATTTAGGGAAGATGGAAGGAGTGTCTTGAAAACTATTCAATGAATATGGAGAAACAAATGTTATGTTAGGAGGTCTTTTCAATCTTGAATAAGAGAGGAATTACATGTCTAAACAAAGTGAAGAAAGTCATGAAAAAGATGACATAATAACACCTTTGCCCCTTGGAAATGGAATTAAGGAAGTTCTTATGGAGATAAAAGGTCCCCCTAGCTCATATAATGCTTAGAAGTAAAGCCATGCATGACTCACTAGGTTAGCTCGAGGCATTAGATGAGATACATGATTGAGCCCAATTGGATCTTCAAGCTCTTCAAAGCTACATTATAAGAGCCTATGACACCTTAGTAAAATTGCAACACTTTCAAGGAAGTTATCGAAGTTGCACCTTATGTCAAGTAAGGGGTTGTCACACCAAAATTCACCCTAAATGGGACAATTCGTACATAAGAAAGGAAGTGACTAATAGTACTTGTTACATCTTGTTCAATGAAGGTCATAGTTCTAAAAGGCGCGAGGTGCAGCGAGACGCAAAAGGTCCTGGAGCCTGAGGTGCGCTTTTGCGAAGCGAGGCGCACCTTTTAGGAAAAAAACTCAAAATCTTGTAAAATCATAAACAACTATCAAATTATCAATAATAACACATTCATATCATTCATGATTCATTATCTTCAAATTCTATAAACTAACAACATCAAAGCTAATTCATTCATCATGCAAATTCTAAACTAGAAACATCATCAAAGTTCAAACTTAAAGTCTCAAACTCAAACAAGTACCAATCATAATGCAAAGTTCTAAACAAACACATAAACACTATAAGTCCACAATCAATATAAAGAAGTTTTTTAATCAATCATCATCAAGGAGATCATCAACATCAAGGTCAATATCTTCATCATCTCCTTCAATCACCCCTTCATCTTCTTCTTCATCTCTCAATTCTTCTTCCTCTTCCAAGTCTTCATCATCTTCAGTCCCTGCCTCACTTTCCTCCTCCTCTTCAATCTCCTGAGTTACTCGCCGCTTTGAAGTCGAAGCCGAAGTTGATCCGGATTGTGATCGAGTTTGTTTAGTTCTAAATTGATAACTAGGCTCTCCAACTCCTGCAGCCGCAACAACATTACTCCATGTCAACCCATCCCCAACGTCATCTAGAAAAACAGTTTCATCATCTTTATCATTCTCCTCATCAAGTTTTCCAGTCAACCATTCATTGCTTTCATCAATGTGAGTTAATATGATAGGGTCAATGGTATCACGCATTTGATGCCGACGCCTCAATGCTCTATTGTATTTCACAAACACTAAGTCGTTTAAACGAAGTTGATCAAGCCTGTTTCTCCGTTTAGCATGAAGCTGCAACAATTTATGCAAAAACATACTAAGAATAAGCTACATGAAACAAAGCAACTACTAATAAAAATTGTAAGTGTTATATGTACAATGCACTTACATTTCAAACACACTCCAATTACGTTCACACCCAGATGAACTACAAGTCAAGCTAAGAATTTTAATTGCAAATTTTTGCAACGTGGGTGTTGACATTCCATATGAACCCCACCATTCAGCTGTCCAATAAAATTCATGGGTTAGTTATTATCTATTATCTAGAATGATTATATATATAATGTAATATATATATATATGTGTGTGTGTACCTGATGATTTCTCAGCTCTCTTTCTAATAACCATATAGTTTCCAAAGAACTCATCTGCATTGTTATACATCGAAAGCTCAGCATCAATTTGGTCTTGAACCTTTACATCTGGATTTAACTTTCTAATGCATTCATATAAGCCAGTCATGATCTGTGGATCTATACGTTCAGCCTTGTAGAAATATTCTGGGTTCAAATACCAACCAGCTGCGTGCTAGGGGTGATGAAGCTGAACATCCTATCGATTATCAATGATCTGAAAAATGGGTACATACTTCTTTTCATCCCCATTAAAAGAGTTAGCAATTGCTTCTTTGGCCCTATCCATGGCCTCATATATGTATCCCATAGCAAGCTTCTTCTCACCATCCACTAAGCGCAATACACGCACCAATGGACGAGTATAGATATAGCTATTCACCATAACAACTCTCTCAAATGTCTTCTTTATATTAGGCAACTTGAAAATATCTTCCGACATTAAATCCAAGCAGTGCATTGCACATGGTGTCCAAAACAACGTAGGATATTTTGCCTCCAAAAATCTTCTTGCTATTATTTAGAGTGAAATTAACAAGATATTAGTAAATAATAAATATCTAATGAATATTCAAATTGTTCTATTTATAAACATAATACAAATTACAAAAATGAATTTCATACCTGCTAAAACCTTATTTGAAGCACTATCGGTGACCACTTGCACCACATTTCTTACTCCAATCTTTTCCACACATATACTTAATAATTGAAACATCTTTTCCCCAGTCTTTGAATAGCTAAAACCATCAACAGACTCCAAAAACATACTTCCTTTAGGAGAATTGAGTAAAAAGTTAATCAATGTCCTTTCCCTCTTGTCTTTCCAGCCATCTGACAAAATGGAACATCCATATTTGGCACATGCCTCTTCATGATCTTTCATCATTTCACGAGTGGCTTCCACCTCTTGTTTGAGAAGGGGAACCCTGACTTCATGGTAACTAGGTGGCTTCACACCCGGACCATACTGACCAACTGCTTCTATAAATACTTTAAAACTGTCATATGTCACTGCATTGAATGGAATGCTTGCATCATACATCCATTGTGCAAAGCTTCTACAAACTCGAGCTCTTAACTCTTTTTTTGCAAAATCATGCTCACCCAACCTTGTGTGATTTCCTTTGCCCTTGCTTTTCAACACATTAACTTCTGGGTCTTTAAGAAAAACATCAAGTGGACCCTTTTGTGTTGGCCCTTTAACACTACCAACACTACTAGTACCACTTCTACTTCCGGTAGATACATTGGGTCTTTTTCTACTTTGAGGCAGCGGCTCATCATCATCATCATCATACCCTTCACCAAATTGAAGATCATCATCTAACGATGCTATATTTCACTCATCCCTGCTATTTTTCTTCTTTTGCATGTACTCTCCAATCTCTTCTTTTACTGATGGAGGACATTTTGGACAAGCTTTAGTATTCTTAAAACCGCCCACAAGATGTTTCGCCCAAAATATACCACCTTTTTTTACTTTACGACAAAATTTACATGTGGTGGTATTTCTATCATTAGGATCAGCTTCAAAATAATTCCATGCCGGGTCCGTTTTGAAAGTGGTTGACGACATTTATTGGGCTGTTGCAACACAGTTCCAACTTCCACGAAATTCTCCTAATGATAGAAATAAACTATAAAGAGAGATAAGCAACCAACTACCAGCAAGAGAAATTAGGCAAGAATGCAAGAAATAAACAAATAAAAAACAAGCAAAGAACTTACAAGATAGGAGGCGAACTCTCAAGAAGAGGGGAGGCTGGAATGGACTAAGATTGGTAGCTACTTCGATGGGCAGCGAGCTGCTTAATAGCTTGAACTTGAAGAGTAAATGAGAAGAGAGGCGAGGAAGAGAGGAGAAGACCGTGGGTAGAGGAGAATAGAGGAAGAGGGCACGGCTGGAGAGGAAATTAACAATATAGGAGGTGGGCGTGGTTGGATAGGAGAGGAAGAGAGGAGGCAGGCGCGGCTGGAGAGGAAAGGAAGAGGAAGATTAAGCCAAAATGGAGAGGAGAGGAAGAGAGGAGGGGGTCGCGACTGGAGATGAGAGGAAGAAGAAGATCGGGCTGAGCTGGAGAGGAAGAGAGGAGGGGGTCGCGGCTGGAGAGGAGAGGAAGAAGAAGATCGGGCAAGCTGGAGAGGAGAGGAAGAGAGGAGACAGGCACAGCTGGGGCTAGAGAGGAAGAGGAAGATCGGGCGAGCAACGGGCTGGAGAGGAGGCAAGCGCGGTTGGATGCTAGAGTCGGGAGGAGTGAGAAGCGATTGGGCTGCAAGTTTTAATTAAAAGACCTAGGCGTGCCTCACGCCCCAGCACCTAGGCGTGCAAGGCGAGGGCCTCGCCAAAACCGCCTCGCCTTGGCCCAGGCGAGGCGCCAAACTGGCGCCTTCAGGCACCTTGCGCGCCTTTGATAACTATGATGAAGGTTCAGACTAGCCCAATGCCATCCAATAGCATAAAATGGCTAAACTTTGTTTTCCTTATTTTGTATTGTCACGATCCCAAGGATCCCCAAAAATAGATTAGAAAATGTAATACTAGTTAGTTTAAATTCATTTATTGTATTGTACTCTAGATTGTTGTTCATGTTTGTACCTTTTAGTTAGATAGGTTGGAACAACCTATAAATAGGCTGTATCACTTAGAGAATGTCATGTTTGGAATGATAATCGAATTCAATCATTTCCCTCTCATCAATTCTTTCTCAATTTCCCTCTTATCTCTCTTTCGATTCCCTTGATTTCTCTCTAATCTCCCCCTCCTTGCTATTTTGTTTGTAATCCTCCCCTAATTCTATATTTCCTTCTCGTTTAGTCTAATTCCCCCTTGATTTCTTCCAAATTCCTATCAAAACCCTAGGTACATGACAAATTGGTATCAGAGCTAACGATTCTTGGCTATGATTGTCGCTTTTAGCAGTGAATTCAGATCAAGTCATAGGAAGTAGAGCACAACAATAATCGGCTCGGAATTGAAGGAGAAGTTGTTTCGATTGATCTGAAATTCTTGTTTGCATTTTGAAGAAGAGCAGGCCAGGCAACTCCGACCATAATTTTAGTAAGGACTAGATTTGCTTTCAAAGGCAATTCCTAGCAACGACTTTGACTGCTAATTTAGTAGCAATTATCAAGTGGCAGAAGAGGCGACACAATGCAGGCGAAGCAGAAGGTTTGACTCTCGGTTGTGAATTTTGGTAAATTGGTTCGGAATTGAAAGGTGAAGAAGAGTCGATGATCCTCGGCCATTGAATTGCAATTGAGGCAAGTGCATATTCTTGAGCGATTGCTGATCATTGGCAATTGCAATCAAAGGCAGACATATGGCTGACTTGGAGGCAATCGATTATCAATAGCTCTAGGTAGATCCCTCCGACTTCTCTTGCTCATTGATTTTTGACGCTTTAGGCTATTAATCTCTATCGATAAGATTGCAACAGATCAGAGGCGATTCTAATCCAACGATCTCGGCAACAAGTAGAGCTAGGTGAATTTCGACTTGAATCTAGACTGCTGGCTTTTGGCAGAATTATGACAACTCATAGAAGCAAGTTTCGAAGTAGATTCTACTTGTTTCGTGACCATCGACTTCGCTTGCTCCTGATTCAGGTTTGATTATTGAAAAGCAATGGAAAAGAAGTTCAAGGATGCGATCAACCAAATGCGCGAGGAAATAGGCAGTGTGATATGAGAGGAGATGCAGAATTTTGTGGTGATGTTGTCTCAAATGTATCAGGTTTGTATTCTAGCTGAATTTTTCTATAAGTCGGGAGGAGATGTTTCAGATAACTATGATCGTAACAAAGAATTCTCAAGGGAGAAAATTGTTGAAAGTGAACCTTGAGAATATTTCGGCAAACAGAGAGAAAAATATGCTAATGAATTAGCATTGGATTAGGTAAATTTGACTGAAGGACCATCCACCTGTGCAGATATTGGTGCTGAAGTTCTTCCTTAGATTTCGAATTTACCGAAAACTGAGGAACAAGCGGATTTGGGACACAACATTGATTCATTAGATATCTCGGTTATAAAGTAGGGCGAAGTTGTGAGTGGTGATCCATGTGACAATGATTCTAGGTTGGATCAAGTTTTTGACGCTCCACATGCAGTTAAAGAAGTTCTGATCGGGCAATTTAGACCATAACAGTCTTATATCGGCTTTAAGGAAACTGTTCATAAGGATGATGAGGTCTTGAGGAGAAGATAGTTTGCCTTTTTAGCATTTTTCTACTGTAGCTGAAGAATTAGCTAGACAATCCTCTAGATTCAAAATAGCCAACATCAAAGATGATGAGATGAGGGGAACATATGTAAATAGAGATTGTGTTCCATCACTAGCATTATTATGGTAATTGATTGGATGTGTGAACTTTTGACTGATCATCACTTACAGATTTCAGTTGCTAACTATGTCTGTCCGGGAGTGGCAGATCTTGTTCTTAATTTGGAGATTGTTGTGAATAGTGGGATTATATGAGCTGGTATGTTCGTGATATATGGGGATCTATGTGTGCATGTGCATGACTATAGTATTAACATTGTTGGAAAGATCCCACAATCTATGGCAGTGTTCGAAAAATCGGCCTAGGCGGCCACTGGCCGCCACAATTTTCATCTAGTCAGCCCCCTAGGTGCCAGTCCGCCTAATCGGCCGTCGACGACGCCTAACCGCCTGGGCCGCCTACTTTTAAATTTTTAGGGTTTTAAAGAGGAGACAAAACAGATCGTATTTCTGCTTCGTCTGCCCCGATTGCTCTCTCCCAACCGCAACCGCCTCTCTCTTCGAAAGCTCATCCTCATCGCCGCCACCGCCTTCGCCGCCGCCGACCATCATCTCTCTTGGCCCCGATTTTTCGATTTCCCTCGGCCTCCACCAGTCGTCTCTCTCGCTCGCTGACGCTGTTCTTCCCGATTTGCAGTAGCCTTCTTGCTGTATACTATATAGTATATATATAATATATAATATATAATATATAGTATATATATAATATATAATATATAATATATAGTATATATATAATATATATTATTACAATATTACTCACAGTTTCACAAAATGCTATTGCTATATGCCTATATGTTTTGCTATATAGTATATATATATAATATAATATGCTGTTGCTATGTATATACATATTTTACTAACAGTTATAGATTATATATATACTATATAGTAGTATGTATGCTGTAGTAGCATACTTGCAAGCAACAACATGCTGTTAATATTGCTATATGTATTGCTATATAACATATATAGATATAGATTATACTGTTAGTGTTAAACAACCATATATATGGAGTATATATACACACACGTGCAAGCTGCAATAGTCCATTTGATTTGTTTATGTTACAAGCTTCTTCGATTAAATTAAAAATGTCGGATGGGACTAAGAGTACGGGAGTATCGTCTGATGCCGTCTCAGTTTTTAAAAGGAAGTCAAATGATATTGGATGGGAGTATGGAATGTTAGTTGATCCAAAGAATATGGATAGAGTTAAATGTAAGTTGTGTGGCAAAGTTATGTTTGGAGGAGTTTATAGAGTTAAAGAACACATCGGTCACATTTCCGGAAATGTTTCTGCATGTTCAAAATCTTCTTCGGATGATAAAGCCAAATGTAAGAATGCTATTGCTGCGGCAAAGAGTAAGAAGACAAATAAGAGGAAATAGGAAGATTTGATGAGATCCTCTGTTAATATTTCTGAAAAGGAGGAAGAGGATGCTGAAAATGAATTGCAAGAGTTAGGGAGCAAAAAAGCACCCCGTACACTTGGCCCTATGGATAAGTTTACAAGCTCCATCACCCCTGAAACGAGTGCAGGAATGACACAAAGGCAACAAAATATCAGCGAAGCACTCTTTAAAGAGAGAACACAGTCTGTTCGTCAATATTGTGCTAGATGGGTGTACGAAGCTGGCATTCCTTTCAATACTATTGATAATGATAGTTTTAAATTGTTTGTTGAGGTGGTTGGTCAATTTAGGTTGGGCTTCAAACCTCCCAGTCAATACCAGTTGAGGGAACCATTGTTAAAGGGAGAAGTTGACAAAACTAAAGAGTTATTGAAAAAGCATGAAGAAGAATGGGCACGAAATGGATGCTCCATTATGACAGATGCTTGGATAGATAAAAAAATGAGGAGTATCATGAACCTATGTGTTAATTCTAACGTAGGTACTGCTTTTCTTTCTTCCATAGAGTCTTCAGATGGAAGCACATACTAGTGAACTAATTTTTGAATATGTGGACAAGTGCATTGAGCAAGTTGGGCCACAAAATGTCATTCAAGTAGTAACTGACAATGCTGCTAACAATATGGGAGTGGCAAAATTATTGAAGTTGAAGAGGCCAAATATATTTTGGACATCATGTGCTACTCATACTATCAATTTGATGTTAGAAAGTATAGGAAAATTGTCAAGATATAAGAAAGTTATTGATTAGGCCAAGAATTTGACAATCTTCATTTATGCACACCATAAGACATTGTCCTTAATGAGATCATTTACGAAGAAGAGGGATATTGTGAGATTGGGAGTTACTAGATTCGCTTATTCTTTCTTTACTTTGCAAAGTTTGAAGGAGAAAAAAGCCCAAGGACAATGTTTACTAAATCCGAATGGGAAGAGTGCAAATGGTCGAAGACTGTTAAAGGGAAAGCAGCTTATGCTACTATGATGAGTATTCTTTTTTGGAATGGTGTGAGTTTATGCCTCAAGATTTTTGCACCTTTGGTGAAGGTGCTTCGAATTGTTGATGCAGATAGAAAGCTTCTATGGGCTTTTTATATGGAGAGATTGTGCAGGCAAAGAAAGATATTAAGGAGGCCCTGAATAATCTTGAGAAGAACTATCAGCCTATTATGGAGATTATTGAAGTAAGGGTGAAAGATAGGCTAGATAGTCCACTACATTTTGCTATTTACCTTTTGAATCCTTACTGCTTCTTTAAGGATATGGACATACAGCTTGATCATGAAGTGATGGATGAATTTTTTAACTCTGTGGAGATGTTTTATGAAAATGATGGTGAATTGCTGGCCATGTTGTAAATGTTGAGTTGCTTAAGTATACTCGTAAAGAATGAGCTTTTAGAAAATCATGGGTAGCTCAAGGGTGTGCAAAAATTGATGACAATTATAATCTAGGTATAAGATTAAAGTCTTTTTCTTAGTTTCTATTGTGTATTACTATTACAGTATTAGTGTATAAATTTGTTTACTTTATACTTGTTTGATCTATGTTGTAGTTACATGGTGGACCATATATGGAAATCAAACTCCAAACTCACAACGAATGGCGAGAAATATTCTCTCGTTAATTAGTAGTTCGTTCGGTTGTGAAAGAAACTAGAGCACTTTTGAAGGGGTTTGTGTATAATCTATAATGTATATTTTAAAACGTTTTTAATATTTTAATTTCATTATCCCTATCATTTATATTAATATTGTTTTTATTTATTTATGTAGATACATACGAAGAAAAGAAATAGATTGGACATGAATCGATTGAACAAACTAGTCTATGTCAAATTTAATGCCAAATTAATGAACAAGCAAAAAAGAGAGAAAGAAAAGAATGTTGATGTGCTACTTGCTAGTTATGCTAGTCATGCGCAAGGATGGATAGTCGAAAGAGGAGATGATGAAGAAGTTGAGACTGGTACGGGGCTTACTTGGGAAGTGGTTGGTGAAGCATCTGGAGCAGACGAGATGCTTCAACCTCGAAGAAGTTCTAGAATGAGAGAGCTTCATGAAGATGATTTTCAATCAGAAGAAGAACATGAGCAAGAACTCAATGAATTTGATTTTGAGTCTGATGGAGATCTTGTGTTGGAAAAATATGGAGAAGAAGAAGTCCAATTAGATGGCTAGATACTTAGATTCTTCAAGTATTGTTTATGTTGCATTATTGTTGCTTTTGTCTTCTTGAACTCAGAACTAAACTACAACAGTTTGTTTTCTCATGCTTAATTCCACTATTTCACTTATCATTCCATTATTGTTGCATTATTGGTTTATGTTGTATTATTGTTGATTTTCTACTTTGATTTGCTTGAAAATAACATGACATTACGTTAAAAAGTTAAAAAAAAAAAAAAACAACAATTTTTCTAGGCCCTGCCTAGGCACTAGGCCCCAGCCTGACGCCCGACTAGCGCCTAGCGTGTTTTAAAACACTAATCTATAAGATTAATTATCAATCACAATTATCCCACAATCTATGAGATTGATTATAATCAATATTATTTCTCAATCTATGGGATTGATTATAATCAAACTTAATTGTTGGGATTGATTGATTGATGTAAATTAGTAATTAATGTAATTTGGATTCATTTATTTTTTTCTTAGTTATAGGGATTTGATTGTTTCATTTCTCCTATATATATTGTAATCAATCTTAGTGAAGAAAATGAGAAAGAGATACCAAGTTTTTCAGTCTTGTTCTACATTTTTCAATTTTGTTCTAGATGTTATCAGAGTACTCGATCTTAGCTTGATATGCCTAAAACCCTAGTGCCTTTATTGCACAACCCCTTCTTTATTCTATCTAAGCTCCTCTCCTTTCATTAAAGCCTTTATTGCTTCTTTCAACTTGTTCGGAGATCATGTCTAAAAACTTAGATGGTCGTGAGATTTGGGATTCGACAAAGGCTTCGAGGTGCTACGACCCACTACAAGAGATCGGCGGTTGCAGGATGCTATGGCGACCGAGGTCGCGGGCTGTGGCGTTGTGGTGGTGGACAGCAGCGATGGTCGCAGGTTGCAGTGCTGCGACAAAGAACAGCAACGGTGGTCACGTGTGAAGCAAGTTAAACAGAGATGCTCGGACGAGATTTGACAGAATCTCTTCAGCGAGGGGCACGAGGCAACTACAACGGTGTTGGAGATTGCACATTGGGGAGGAAATGACCACTATTGGAAGGAAGGGGATGCTCGTCGTGGGTGGATTAGACTCACACAATGGAGGCTAGATCTATGGTTTGCATGGTAGCTCTGATATCATGTTGAATCAGAGAACTTAATGAGGTCTAGCATCTTTCTATTAAGATTTATAGTATGAATGTACAATAGTTGAGGCTAAAATTATTCCTAAAATTAAGGCCTAGTTGTCTACTTGTCTTCTAATCATAGCTAGCCAAATAGCTAATCAACAGCTAATCCAACATTTTTAATTTTGTTCACGTGAGGTTATTGAGGGAAGTTATCAGTCTGTTGGAAGGAATATTTTTGTGCCATGGTGTCTCGCTAATTAGGGAAATGATGTATAAATGGTATGGGTTGTTATTGCTGACAATGGTAATAGAAATTATCTGGATTTTACCCCACAATCTCTTCACTCTCCTTCCTCCTTCCCCGTTTTCTGTTCTTCTCTTGGGAGTGGTCACTGCTCTTCAGTGAGTTTGTATCATCCTTCATAATGTAATGGGGAATCATGAAATAAAAAATGGAGAATTACTTGCCCACTTACCATGAGAGTTGGTCAGTAGAAAAATTGTTAAACCTGAAACAATTGACTTCTAGTGTAATTGATTACCTATCCTGATTTGAAGAGCTTCTCCTTAGGTGCGAGCTTGAAGAGGATCCTTTCATCACGGTAAATAGCTTTATTAATGGGTTGAGGTCAGACATCAAGAGAGAGATCATGCTACACTCCCCAGAGACATAAAATCCTTTTTCTGATCTTAAATTTGTGTAAAATATTATTTTGTTGCATTGAGTTTGTTGTGTGTGCTTATTATTAGATCAGGTCTATCTTCTTTTTTATGGTTTTGTTCAAGAAAAAATCAGTCATCTACTTCTCACAACTTAACAAATCTTTGTCCCGAGTATAAACAAATTTGTGCTCTTTCTATAAACTGCATTTTCTATAAGCTTTTTGATTTGAGAATTTTACTGGAAATATGACTTCAAAGTTATTCTCTGACTTGAATTTCTGCAGATTATCTTGTGACTAAGTGCGGTGTGCTTATGATGTCACTTTTTGTTTTCTTCACTACTACAATGTCAGTTTCATTTACATTGAGGGAGACACAAACTCGCATGCTGAAGTTCACTGGTTAGTTATTTATAATGTTTTATTTACTGTGATGACTCTGACCAGATGAAGAAAAATGTGTTTAATTTCAACGGGCAGGAGTTAAAGCATCAGACTGTATGCATGTGTTGACTTGGTCTATCCTTCTGGTGGTTGAATGATCAATAGGCCAATGCTTATTTGAAATTGTAAATATCAAGCCAGTGTGGGGTTCGATCTAGTGGTCGAATAACTCGGATTATGTGTCTTCCCTTGAATGTCTTTGATATAGATTTGCTCTAGCAGTGAGGGCTGTGGGCCACCCCTAGGCCCATGGGCTGGCTGTTATCATCTCCCTCTCCTGCCCTTGTCTTGGGTCACAAGACTGTAACTGCAAGAGTTGTTGACTTTGTGTTTTAGAGGTATTGATCAGGTAGTCTTTGGTGTTTTGTCCTGGAAATGATATCTCTATTCATTTTATTCTGGCTGAAGGGCCCACATCCCTTAACCATTCATGGTTCATATATTATATGTGCAGAAGTATGTAAATGTTTCCTCTGATATCTCCCTTCAAAGCAAAATGATTGTCTCCTTTTCTCTAATTATGGCAGTTCAGCTACAGCATCATGCTCGTCATCAGCTTCCCACATTCCAGCTTATCTTTGTGCACGTTATTGAATCCCTGGTCTTTGTGCCTGTAAGTGTTATATATATATATATATATCAATCTTTGTGATACTGAATTCGAGCGTCATTAATTCATCCTTCATTCTTTTTAACATTTTCTTTATAAATTCCTTGTGATTCTTCTCAGCCCTGTTCTTTGTCTTTTGCAGATTATGATTGGTATCTTATTTTTTCTATTTGAGTTCTATGACGATCAGCTATTAGCTTTCATGGTCCTAATCCTGGTGTGGTTGTGCGAACTATTTACTTTGATCAGGTCTCTCTCTCTCTCTCTCTCTCTGACCCAAGTTGAGTTTTTAGTTTTTGTTACTTTTTATTACCTATTGCAACAAGGTAGCCACCCTTGTATGCTATGCGTACCAAAATTATATCAAATGAGCAATGTCGGCATTGGTGTGTTCCTTGATCTGCATCAAAATTTTGTGGGCTTTTATGGCCAATTACAGCAAAGTATAGGTGTACTTCTGGACCTTCCTATGTTTAAGCATTTTAATTGACATAAAGGCACATGTTTACCCACTTATAATGAGGCAGATTCCAGACTGTTAAGACCATTATAGAAGATGTCAAAATTGTGAGCAGCAAGTCAATTGATATGCGCACAATTGGTGTGAAATGGAAATTTTGTATGATTCTTTTTGTGAATCATGTAAATAACAATTTATGTTAATCATGATTTATGAATCCTGTAAATAGCAAATATGCTACTACGAAGAATTTGCTACAAAGTTCACCCAAAAAAGAGAAAAAAAAAAAAAAAAAGGGTTGCTACTTAGCTGACCCCATCCTAGTTGGAGTAAGACTTGATATGTTGTGAAAAAGGGGCTAAGTTTACCTATTAGATGGCTGTAAATACATGCTCTATGCATTGTGCAATGACTTTATTTATGGACAAAGTTCCATCTTTTCCAAGATTATGCAATTTTTTTATGTATGTAACTTGTTCCTGATTTTCTGTATGTATATATATGTGACCCTTAATGATTGGTACTGTTACTGATTTGCAGTGTTCGGACGCCAATATCTATGAAGTTCTTTCCTCGCTTCTTTTTGCTCTATTTTCTGGTGTTCCACATTTATTTCTTTTCATATAGTTACGGTATGTTTCTATTACTTACATTCTCAAAGATTAAGCTGGGATTATTTCTTCATGATTACAAATGTTGCAATTATTTCACAGGTTTTTCATATTTGGCTCTCTCCACAACTGCAGCATTTATGCAGCACCTTATTCTCTACTTTTGGAACCGGTTTGAGGTAAAAATAATGTTATTTTCAAACCATTACTTTTATGGTTTACATACAATAACAAGAACGATAACAACTAAGCCTTAATGCCACTAAGTGGGCCTTGCCTCATGGACCCTAGCTTACCAATCATCTTTATCTGTGACTAATTTTCCCAACAAAATATATCCCATGTTATGTCTACTAGGAGTTTTTCACTTGATTATCTTTGATCTTCATTTACTTTTTTTTGCGCCAAATTTGTTTCATTTCATCCATTTTCCTTATGGATGCATCTATTGGTCTTCATCTAACATGTCCAAACTATCTTAAACACATCATGCATTTTAGTTTCAAAACACTACTTTAACTTATTATGGATAATCTCCTTTCTAATTGTCTTTTATTGTATGGCCACAAATTTATCATAACATTCTCTACGTAGCTATGCTCATATTTTGCACATGTACTGCTGAGGTTTGGCAAAATTGCTTAAAACCCCTGATGCTTGAGAAATTACAATGAATATCCCTACTATTAAATAAAGGATTAAAATGATCAATTTACTCTTCATTCTTTCTCCTCTTTCCTCATATTGAAAAATAAAACAAAATACAAAAAATAAATCCATCCCTGAACCCACTTCAGTGCAGCGCATGGTGTGAGCAAGGCCGCGTATAGCGTGCATGGCCTGGCTCTTGACGCACTACTATGCGACGTCGTTTTGGCCCCTCTTTTTCTAAATAAAATGGTGCTTCCCACGCGATTCAAACCCATAACTTGCTAGCATTGAGGGCCCTAACATGGCTCGCTTGGCCACGAGGCTAAGTTACCTAATCAATCATTTAACCACCCCATTTATTCTTATACTACTGTTTCATTACTTCCCACAAAAGAGTTGTTACGAAATTGGATCAAATACAAACCACAATCAAACCAATCAACCACACACAAACACAGAATTTAATGCGGAAAATCCAAATCGAGAAAAACCATGGGCAAAAAGAACAAAATATCACTAACCAAATATTGGTAATACAAAAGTGATATAACTGCTACTAATTCTAGAACATTGGACACCTATTTATAGACCTAAAATCATCTATAGATGTACACAAGAAATCATATCCTGATCAGAAGATTTATGAAGATATTCCTCTAAATGAGATAAATCTCACATAAACTTGAATTTGACAATATCATAATCACAGTCAAATTAGGAAACCCAATCACAGATAAACAAGGATATTGAGTCATAATTATCACAAGAGTTCTAGCTCCGTTTAACTCTTAGCCCTACCAATGTCCAATCAAACCATGATTAAATCATCATAAATCCTAGAATTAATCCGTTAGAATACTGGGTTGTTACAGTTTCGCCTCCTTATAAAGTTTGTCCTCGAAATTTTGTAAGGGGAGGATCTTCCTTTCTAACTTCTAGCCTTACCATACACATATTTTGGAATCAGCCTAAATTTTCAAACAAATAAGGAAACTTCTCTCGCATTTTATCCTCAATTTCCCCAGTTGCTTCTCGCTTCGAATGTTGACTCCATTGTACCTTTACCATGGGGATAACTTTACGTCTTAATTGACGGTCTTGTCACTCCAATATTTGCATTGGTTGTACCTCAAAGGTTAGGTTAGGTTGGAGATCAACCTCCCCAACTGGTAACTCAACATCAGGGCTATAGATGTGCTTTCATAATTGAGAAACATGAAACACATCATGTAGTCCAGGTAACATCTCTAGTAATTCCAACCGGTAGGCAACAAGACTAATTTGTTATAGGATAAGGGAAGAAGACATTCCCAAAACGGCGTTTAGGTCACGATATGGTCATTGCAAGTATTTGGTAATGCCTTTTGGTTTGACCAACGAGCCAACTGCATTTATGGATCTTGTGAATCGAATATTCTGACCATACTTGGACAAATTCATTATAGTTTTCTTTGACGATATATTGATATACTCATTAAGTGAAGAGACTCATCATGAGCATTTGAGGATAGTTTTGTCCACATTAAGGGACTATAAGTTGTATGCTAAGTTTAGTACATGTGACTTTTGGTTAAAAGAAGTTGCTTTTTTGGGTCACATAGTTTTGGAGCAAGAAATATCTACGGATCTTGCAAAGGTCAAAATGGTGAAAGAATGGCCACTACCTACTACCATTACAGAGATAAGGAATTTTCTTGGTTGGCAATGTACTATAGGAAATTTGTTGAAAGATTTTCAAGCATTGTAGCTCCTTTTACTCAACTGACTCGGAAGATTTGTTTGGAGTGACACTTGTGAAATAATTTTTCAAGAACTTAAATGTCGATTAACGTCAACTCCAGTGCTAGCGATACTTACAAGTTCTGGTGAATGCAGGGTCTATACGGATGCCTCAAGAGCAGGTTTGGGGTGTGTTCATGCAACACGAGAAAGTGATCGCGTATGGATCTCGACATCTGCGACCCCATGAAAAGAATTACCCAGTGCATGATTTGGATTTAGTAATTGTGGTACATGCTATGAAATTGTGACGATATTACTTGTATGGAGAAAAATTTATTATATATACAAATCATTAGAGTTTGAAGTATATTTTCTCCCAGTGAGACGTAAATTTTTGCTAATGACGGTGGATGGAACTTTTGAAGGATTATGATTGTACCATCCAATACTGTCTTGGATGAGCAAATGTTGTAGCAAATGCGCTAAGTTGAAAGAGAGTTTCATGTTAGGAGTTCGATTAGTTGCTCATTTGCAAACTTTGATTGAGGAATTTTTGAAGTTAGCCATTAAGGTAAAACCATGTGGGAACACTGTTGTCATGGCACATATGCGATTGCAAGTCAACTTGTGGGAAGAAATTAAGCAGGCTATGACTCAGGATAGTAGTCTGAAACAATGGGTGGACCAGAACGGACAACCCAATTGACCTGAATTTGAATTATGTAATGGAGTACTCTGAATGAACGGAAGGTATATGTGCCTGACTATGGTGAGCTAGAACAAAAAATTCGAAGTGAGGCATATCGTACACTGTATGTGGTGCTCCTTGGAACCACCAAATGTATTGGGATCTTCGAGAAATATATTGGTGGTTGAGAATGAAGAAAAGTGTGGCTGAATTTGTAGAGAGATGTGATATATGCCGATGAGTGAAAGTCGAACATCAAAAACCACCAAGCAGATTATAGCCTGTGGAGATTCTAGATTGGAAATGGTAACATGTAACGACAGATTTTATCGTGGGACTACCTCGAACTTCAAGGAAAATTGATGCTATTTGGGTAGTCGTAAATCGATTGACAAAATCAACACATTTTTTTACATGTAAAAAGTATTACTCTGCTTTATATTCAAGAAATTGTTCGTTTGCATGGAATTTCAATAAGTATTGTGTCTGATCGAGACACTCGATTTGTGTCAAAATTCTAGAGGATTGTGTAAGAGGAATTGGGGACATAACTTAATTTTAGTACTGCCTATCACCCCCAGATCGATGGTCAAATAGAGCGTAACAATCAAATTCTAGAAGACATGCTCAGGGCATGTGTACAAGATTTTGGGGCTAGTTGGGATGAATATATGTGTTTGGTGGAATTTTCCTATAACAATAGTTATTAGGCAAGCATAGGGATGGGACCCTATGAAGCATTATATGGACGGTAGTGTCGGGTCGCTAATATGTTAGCTTAAAGTAGGTGCTTGAATAGATCTCATAGATAGAACTACATAGCAGATTGTGATTGTTCGCGAGAACATGAAAGCAACCCAAGATTGGCAAAGCAACATGCTAACTGGAAAACTTGATGTTTGGAGTTTGCCGTGGGGGATATGGTATACCTTCGAGCTACCCCATTACGACCAGCTTTTAGATACCAAGGAGGGAAGTTAGTGTCATGAACCTAGGGTTCATAACAGGCTGAAATTGGCAATCGGAAAGATCCGATTGAATTAAGGTTAAGAGCATAATGTATTAGAGGGAAAATTGAAGAAGAATGGGGGAGAAATTAGAGAGAAATGAGGGAGAGCAATAGAGAGAAATAAGAGGGAGAAGGGGAAGAATTGTAAAGAGAATCAGAATTTCATTTCATCAATTTATGCATATCCTCTCCTCTTACAATGGGCCTTTTTATAGGCATAGTAGCTAGTTAACTAATTTCTAACAGCATCCTAACAGTACCCATGTGCTCTAACAATTTGTAAAAATATCCTAACAAATCATTGCAACCTTATTATAATGATGCCCTTCTATTATTTCTTGAGTCATGACAATTCCTCCCTCCTTGAGAGGGTTTTTGTCCCCAAGAATTTGCAACAACTATTCATTGCTTTTCATCCAATACCCGTTTTCTCAATCCGTTTCATTCTTCTTGCTTGCTTGCATCTTTTAGGCCTCTTTTCATTCGTTCTTAGGTTTCCAAGATCCATCACAAGTATAGTTTGGCCTAGAGCTTCAATTGAAGAAATCTGATCGAGTTCAAGTTCGATGCCCCCACCTTTTGCAATAGCTGACCGACCAAAATCGGTCTCCCTTTCCAATACAAGGATGGATAACGAATCTACAGTCATAGCTGCCTTTACTGTGTTCCCATTCAACCCATGGCCAATCTCTGTTACAAAAATATCAACGACATCCTGGAAATATAGCAATGAAGAGTTGTAGACTTGCCTTGGGTGTTTAAACCAATGCTGTCTATGAGCATTGGAATTAGGGGTTGCTGTGATTTCAATCCCCGATTTATCAGTTTTCAGCTCTTGTAAAGTGTAATCTTTACAGATCTCCTCATCCAATCTACTTTCATGTTCTGAATCTTTAGTTACCATTGATAAATTGGCTGTGATTCCAGCAACAACTTCCTTAATATTGATTGATTTTTCAATTGGTTCCTCTTGATTACATGCAAGTAATCAAGCAGCTTCTTTTTCCCCATTTTCCTCGAGATATTTCTCTACATGCACTTCTCTTTCAAAAGGATTCGTGGGCTCCTTTTGATCTGTTGTCCTATCAACCTGATCAATATAATTTTCCTTGAGATTATACTTTTCACCACCAAAATTACTCTCAATATTGCAGCCATCTTTCTGGTCACTGCTATCTCTGTCAAAATGTTTCTTTTTCTGCCCAAAGTCTAGAGTAGGTAGTGAATCGATCGTTCGTAATCTTGTCTCTTGCTTCGGCTACTCCACTCCAAGGAATTCCTCCTTGTTAAAACTTCTGTGATGATCAAAGTATTTCACTGGAAAGTTATAATGATACTTCTTAATAAGTATCATCGCAAATTCTTGCAACTTCTCACGGAACATTTGACCGAATTCCTTGCACTCTTCATGAATCCCATTGCTTGTTCCTTTGTCCCTGTTGCTGCCAACTGAAAATGTAGCCTCCTTTGGCTGCCATTAAGGCTCCATTTCAGCTGAAAATGAAGCATTCTTTTGCTGCAATTGAGTCTCCCATGGCCTCACATATGTCCTGATTGTCTTGGCATAACTTTTATGGGCGAGACCAGCCATGGGCCAAGAAACTGGAACTCCTTCCACCTTGCTTCGCCTCCCAAATTCACATGCCCGAACCGGGGACTGCTCTATCGCTGGGAAATTAACCAAATTGGTCGGTAATAGCCTAAACGGATCGGAATTCACCTGACCAGCTTGCCAACGAAGTTCACCGCCTCTCAAACTCTAATCCTCAGCACTACGACAGCTATCTATCACCCTAGGCATTTGCGTCTAACGAAATTAATGGCAGTTCTTCTCAACCCAATCACCGCCCAAGGTTCCCAGCCCAATTGCGATAGCCTCTGATTCCAAAATCACCAGAACTCACTGCTGGTTAAATAGCTACACCCACTCTCGAGTTCAAATCTCAACGCTTCTGCTGTGCAAATGCTTCCGGGACTTAATTGAATCGGTTCAACCTCCAGATTCACCTCACGAAACATCCACTACAGTTCATCGTCTAGGTCGGAATCCCCGACTGATCAATGCGGCAGCATTAGCAATGCACCTAATTGAATTCGCACTCGCCTCACCCAGAATCGCTTCTCACTGTTTGGATCGGATTTGGTTGCTCGTGCTCGCCTCTCCAAATCACTGTCAGTTTGGGTCGGAATCACCTCCACTCTGATTTGCTAGAATCGCCTATGACTAGCAACTCGTTGATGTTCAACAGTGGTGTAGGAAGTTGCTTCTCGTCATCAACTTCCGAATTTGCGTCAATTGTCGAAGGTCGCTCGAGTTCCAACGGAAAACTATCACTCGGAATTAGCCTTGGTTACCAAAGAGAACCGCCGATCTTAATTTCCAATCCTTCAAGTCGCCTCTGAAGTGAGTCTCGTCCTCGCCTTCAGCAACCTGACTCGACTCCGACACCGCTACTTGAATTTGCCAGATGATGTGCAAACGGCTAGCCAAGAGCTTCCAAGAACCGATGGCTCTGATACCCTAGTTGTGACAGCCTTTCTCGCCCACGTCGTCACTCCAATGGAGCTCTCGCAACTTGCCTTCTGCTTACCCAATCGCTTCCTGTAACTCGACCGGCTCCGCAAACTGTCCTCCAAAGTAGCCTCAAATTAGTTTCGAGGAATGCCTTGCTAGGTGACGATCTGTCCTTAGGAATTGGATCAGAATTGCTAGTCGATCTATTCTATTGAAGCTCCTCGACAGTTTGCCCATATCACTATATTTGCCTCAATTTCGTTTAGAATTGATTGAAATCACAGCCCGAGGAACGATGCTCTGATACCATTTGTCATGAACCTAGGGTTCATAATGGGCTGAAATTGGCAATCGGAAAGATCCGATTGAATTAAGGTCAAGAGCAGAATGTATTAGAGGGAAAATTGAAGAAGAATGGAGGAGAAATTAGAGAGAGAAATAAGAGGGAGAAGGGGAAGAATTGTAGAGAGAATCAGAATTTCATTTCATCAATTTATGCATATTCTCTCCTCTTACAATGGGCCTTTTTATAGGCATAGTAGCTAGTTAACTAATTTTTAACAGTATCCTAACAACACCCATGTGCTCTAACAATTTGTAAAAATATCCTAACAAACCATTGTAACCTTATTACAATGATGCCCTTCTATTATTCCTTGGGTCATGATACTTAGGACCATGGTATTTAGGGCCATATTGAATCTTGGAACGGATTGGTCCTGTCGCCTACTGCTTGGAACTACTAGAGGTACTAGCTAGATTGCATGATGCGTTTCATGTCTCTAAATTTTAGCAGCACATAGCCTAACTAAGATTTAACGACAACAACATAAGTGCATATCAAAGCAACCTAATATATAGCAAATTACAACACCACCACAACTAATTAAATAATCATTAGCACAAATACAATAACAACTTAGGTAATATGCTCTTTCACAACCTTGATGTTGAGTTACCAGCTGAGGAGATTGATCTCCAACCTAACCTAACCTTTGAGGTACAACCAATGCAAATTTTGGAGCGACAAGACCATCAATTAAGATGTACGGTCATTCCCATGGTAAAGATACAATGGAGTTAGCATTCGGAGCAAGAAGCAACTTGGGAAATTGTGGGAAAGATGCAAGTGATATTCCCTTAGTTATTTGAAAATCCTAGTCGATTCTAAAAAATTAGTGTGGTAAGAATGATTTTGGGAAAGGAGATGCTACCCCTACAAAATTTTGGGGATGAAATTTCTAAGGAGGGGAGCCTGTAACAACCCAATATTCCAAAGGATTAATTCTAGAATTTATGTTAATTTAATCATGGTTTGATTGGACATTGGTAGGGTTGAGAGTCAAACGAAGTTTGAACTCTTTTGTGGGAAGTAGTGAAATAGTATAATAATAAATGAGGTGCTTAAATGATTGACTTGATAACTTAGTTTGTGGCCAAGTGAGCCATGTTAGGGCCTTTAATGCTAGCAGGTTCCGGGCCAGAGTTGCGTGGGAAGCACTGTTTTTTCAAAAATGTGGGGCCAAAACGATGTCGCATAAAAGTCGTCAAGGGCCTGGCTGTGCATGCCTTGTGCGCCATACGCGACCCTCAATTGTGCCATTCGTGGCCCCCGCCTAAGCCATGCGCAGTCCCTTTGCTACCTGCAACCTTCTTGATATTTTTCCTTGATTTTCTAGATCTTTTTTCCGGATCTTTTGCACCTGCAACATGGATCAATTGAGGCCTAGTAATACCCCTAAAAGTTTCCACAACATTCATCTTGAAGTAAAGTTTTCCAAATTGAAGGAAAGTTGTGGCCAAAACAAGGGAATAGGTCTCGGCTAGGAATTTTGGGGGGCAACAGGCCATGATGAAATTTTGCAGTGGCCTTTGGCAGCCCAAGGAACCCTTTGTAAGTCTTAGAAGGAAAAACAATTTTCTCATAAACTAAAAAAAGCAAATCATGAGTTGTTTAGGGAATTAGAAAAATTTGAGAGAGCGAGGACAACCGATATTATCGTTGCAAGTTTAAAGGTCAAAGGTAAGTGAGAAAAGGCTAAGTTTGAAATTGGTTGTACTAACACCTATCTTGAAATAGTCCATTTTTTTATCTATTTATGCCTAATTTTTGCTAGAAAAGTTTTGAGGTGTGATTTCAGTGATTTTGTTGCTTTGGGGAGACTTAAAGAACATCAAAGGGGACCATAAAAAGCTAGAAGCAAATTCAGTAAGGGTTAATATGTTTTTGTGCAAATTACATGATCATGGGATGCATGAGATTATGTGGGAATTTCTAGACATGAGGCTATGGAATTTTGACTAAACAAACCTCGTGTTAGGGTCCAAGGAAATCATGTGTTCTACTAAGACTTTGAGATGGACTTGGATGAGGTGCACAGGCTGTGCATGCATATTTATTTTATGTTTTTCTATGTTTGTCATGAATTATAATTTGCTATATTTTATATTGTCTTTACTGAGTCTTAGGACTCACCTCTTATAACAAATCCTACAGAAAGACCTAGATCTAGCAAGGCAAAAACGGTGATCATGGATGAATCGCCGTTGGATGCGGATAATGGGCCGTACTAGGCCAAAATAGTGTCTTGTTTCAAGCAGCCTGGCTACCAATGGGTTTAGTTTCAAATTCTTGTTTATTTTTTGTTGTTTAGGACATGGGTCAAACGGATATATTGTCGGTTTGCAATAACTATGTATGGGGCGGACGAATTTTAAATTTGAAGTTGGAATTTTTGACTATTTTGCTGGAAAATGGATTTTTTTGCTTATGAGCTGAATTCATCAATTTTCCTAGAAAAATCCATTTTTCAGAAGCACCTGAAACTGGTGCCAAACGAAAGTTTATTCCGTTTGCTATCTAGAGAAAATTTTCCAGGAATTTTATGAGTTCAGATTTAACCAGAATTTCGACTTAAGCACATACTGCTCAGTTTTTTGGTAAACAACTCTTGAAAATGTACAGACAAATTGAAGGATCAAACGACCACCAAAATGAGTCGTACTAGGTTCATATGAAAGCCAACTCATTCAATTTCAAAAGCCCTCTTTCCATTTGACTAGGTTTATTCGATGATGGATGAGCTTTTCGATTTAATATGTAATTTTTGGTATGCTGCAACCCAGCAGCAAGACAAGTTTTTGTGATTTAATTGGGCCAAATGGCTAAGCCGATGACCTAATTGATGACACCCTAGTGTTACTCACGTTGTAGGGAATTTTTCGGACCAAACCTTACAGATTTCAGGGAAGGTATGAGGTTTTAATTTAAAATTTTGTGAATTATGATTTTGGAAGGATATAAAGCTATTTTGGGAAGAAATTGCCAAAAATTGCATAGTTTTGACCGAAATCGTACAAGTTTGCCGGAATCTGGAAATTTCGGCCAAACTCTGGAATTAAAATTTGGTGGGTTATGCTCACCCTTGAAGGTTTCAAAATTACACAAGTATCTCAGATTTTTTTGAAAATTTCACTTCCATCCCAAGACCTTATAATATCTCTGTAACAGTCCTAAGATTCCAGCATGTAACTTGATTGAGATTCGAGTGCCCTACATTGCTTATCTTTGGGACTCAAGTTCTTGGCGGGCAAAGGGCGGTGAAACCTAGATCTCACCTAGGGTGCCTAAACCTTTAGGATAGCTGTACTTTAGCTCAGCTAGCGGCTGCAGTTATAGTTCATGACAATAACAGAAACCATGAAATAAACATGCATGCACAGCCTGCCCACCTCATCAAAGTCCATCTCGGAGTCTTAGTGGACCACATGAACCCCTTATGCCCTAACACGAGCTCTGTTTAGTCAAAAATCCATAGCCTCTAGAAATTTCCATGTAATCTTATGCATGACATGATCATGTAATTTGCACAAAAACATATTAACTATTACCAAATTTACTTCTAGCTTTTTGCAGTCCCCTTTAATGTTCTTTTAAGTTTCCCCAAAGCAACAAAATCATCGAAATCACGGCTCAACTTTTCTAGAAAAATTAGGCATAAATATATTAAAAAGGACTATTTCAATATAGGCGTTACTACAATCCATTTCAACCCAAACTTAGGCTTTTCTCTCCTATCTTTCCAATTCCCTTGACAACTCAAGATTTGCTTTCTTGATTTATAAGCAAATTGTTTTTGCCTTCTAGGAGTTGCAAAGGGTTCCTTGTGTTGTCAAAAGCCATTGCAAAATTTCATCATCCAGCCGCACATGCACCCCCCGCAAAAAAAAAAAAAAAAAAATCCCTTGTTTTGGCCACAACTTTCCTTCAATTTTAAAACTTTAGTTCAAAAAGAATGTTGTGGAAACTTTTAGGGGTATTTCTAGGCCTCAATGGATCCACGTTACAGGTGCAAAAGATCTGGAAAATCATGGAAAAATATTAAAAAGGTTGTAGGCAGCAACAAGGGCTGCGCATGTCTTAGGCGGGGGTTGCGTAGGGCCAGGCCTTTGACATGCTAGTATGCAATGTCGTTTTGGCCTTGCCTTTCCTGAATAAAATGGTGCTTCCCATGCAACTTGAACTCGGAATCTGCTAGCATTGAGGACCCTAACATGGCTCGCTTAGCCATAGGGCTGAGTTAACCAGTCAATCATTTAACCACCCCATTTATTCTTATACTATTTCACTACTTCCCACAAAAGAGTTTCAACTCTGCTTGACTCTCATCCCTATCAACGTCCAATCAAACCATGATTAAATCGGCATAAATCCTAGAATTAATCCTTTAGAATATTGGGTATTATAGTTGTGTTTACTGCTACCTATCTTATCAATTGTCTTCCTTGCAAAACCCTTCAATTTCTATCTCCCCTTCGTTGTCTAAGTCAAGAGTTTCCTTCTATATGGCTCCTTGATTCCCTTCCAACCAAAATATTGGGGTGCATAGTATTTGTCCATAATCCCAATCCTACTCGCGCGAAAGACTCGATTCTAAGGCTTATAAATGCATTTTCTTTGGTTACTCTCCCACTCTAAAGGGTATAAGTGCTACTACCCTACTTCCAAGCGATTCTACATTTCCTATGGTACCACATTTTTGGAAAATCAACCCTTTTCCCCAATGCTTCTCTTTAGGGGGAGAACTCAACCGAAGATCATCAATCCATCTCTCTTCTGCTTCCTAATCCCATATCCCAGGATCTCTCTATCCAACAATTTGAAACTAATCTTGGAATGGTGACTGGTCAAGGGGGAGAAGCTGGAAAATGATCTCAAGAGGAGCTTGTAGTCTACTCTAGGAGACCACGAGTTCCTCAGCAAAGCACACCATCGGACCTAGAGTCAAATCCAATGGAAGACACAGAACTTGGGGAAGGTGAGTGCACAGTTGATGATCTTGGTATGCCTATTGCCCTAAGGAAAGGAGTAAGGTTTTGTACTCAGTACCCCATATCCAACTATCTTACTCTAAGCTCTCCTCGAAATTCTAGGCATTAACTTCAAAAACTAGACCATGTGAGATTCCTAACAATGTACATGAAGCTCTTCAGGATCAAAAGTGGAAGGCAGTTGTAACGGAGGAAATGACAACACTAAATGAGAACAAGACTAGGGATATTGTTCCTCTACCTAAAGGGAAAAGGCTGTGGGGTGTAAGCGATCTTTACCACGAAACTGAATGCTAATGGAATATAGACAGATACAAGGCAAGATTGGTTGATCAGGGGTACATTCAGACCTATGGTATAGACTACGGGGAAATATTTGCTCTTGTTGCCAAGTTGAATTCTATTAGAGTCCTTATCTCTCTTGCTACCAATCTGGATTGGGATTTATGCTAGGTGGATGTAAAGAATACATTTTTGAATGGAAACTTGGAAGAAGAGGTACATATGTGACTCTCCTGGATTCGAAGGGGACAGAGCATGCATAGTGCATAAACTGAGAAAGTTTCTGTATGGACTGAAGCAATCTCCTAAAATCTGATTTACTCAGTTCAATATAGCTATGAAGCAGTTCGGTTACACTCAAAGTCAGGCTGACCATACTCTCTTTGTAAAAAGGTCTAAAGATGAGAAAATGACCATTCTTATCCTCTGTGTAGATGATATGGTGATTACTAGGGATGACACACAAGAAATCATTAGATGCAGAGATCAATTGTAGGCAAAATTCAAAGTAAAAGACCTTGGGCATCTACAATACTTTCTTGGGATGGAAATTTCTAGGAGTAAAAAGGGTATCTTTATTTCTCAAAGGAAGTACACCCTGGATCTACTAAAAGAGACAAGGAAACTGGGATGCAAACTTGTAGGGATCCCCTAGATCAAAACTAGAAGCATAAAATTACCAAAGAGGATCACCAATTGACAGAGAGAGATATCAACAACTTGTGGGGAAACTGATTTACTTATCTCTTACGAGGACTGATATTGCTTATAGCATTAATGTGGTAAGTTAGTTCATGCATGCTCATATAAGAGACATTTAGAGGCAGTGAGTCAGATTCTTCGCTACCTAAAGAGTACTCCGGGAAAGAGTTTACTATTTAAAAAAAATGATCAATGAGGTGTTGAGTGCTATGCAGATGTAGATTAGTCAGGTTCAGTTGAAGACACAAAATCCACTACTGGGTATTATCGCACGAGTATGGGGATTTGTGGTGACTTGGAGAAGCAAGAAACAAACAATTGTTGCAAGTAGTGCTGAGGCTGAATAAAGAGCAATCGCTCAAGAGGGTGTGTGAACTGATCTAGACTAGTAGGTTGCTATAAGACTTATCAATTCTAATGGAAGAGCCTTTGAAACTATACAATAATAGTAAATTTTCCATGAGCATAGTTCATAATCCTATTGAAGACGACAAGATGAAGCATGTGAGGATTGACAAAAACTTCATCAATTTAGAAATCGACATTGGGACACTCACTTTTGCACTATGTTCCAACAAAGCGGCTGGAAGCTAACCTCCTAACAAACGCCTTGCCAAAGCCAGACTTTGAAGCAAATGTTAGTAAGTTGAAAATGATAGATATCTATTCACCAGGTTGAATGATAGTATTGGAAGATTGGCAGGATCAAATCAGATCGAAAGGATTTCCAATATTTCCTTTTGCATTGTTTCCTTTTTCATAGTCAATGCCTCTTCCAAACTATTTCCTAGATTAGAGATTTAGTAGTTAATAACTTTCTTAATTTGTTCTTTCTTTGGTCTATATATTGTTCTCATAACTAAGGGTTGTATTATCAGAGAATATATTTTGCAAAATATAGTAATTTCAATAATTACAAATTTCTCTTTTCCTCTGCAATTCTCCCTTACTCTCAATTTCTCTATATTTCGCCCTACTTTTTGTCTACTTCTCCTTCATCTCTCAATTTTCTTTCTTGTTCTATCTGATTTTCTTTTATTTCTCTCTTTTTCTCCTGCTGTTTCAATTCTATATTCAAGAAAATCACAAGTTAGGACCAAGGTCCTGACAAATTGGTATTAGAGCAGTCTAATTCTTGGCTGGATCTTGCTGTTTTCGATCAAATTTTGAAGGTGTGCAATATAAGACGGTTTCTGGAAGCGGTTTTAGAGGCAGTTACCGATTATTGAAAGCAATTCTAATTGTTGTTTAGAGTAAAGTCAGAAGAATTTAACTGAGGAAATTATGGTCGAAGGAACTCTTGAGAGAATGCAGTTGTTAGAGAAAGTATTCAAGAAGAATTCAATAAAAAACTGGATGACTTGCTAGATTTGATTTCAAAGAAGTTTCAGGTTAGTATACTAGTGGATCTCTATTCAAGATCTACTGTAGAACTAATTTCAGCAGGAGCTGAAATCCTATCTAAGACCTCTGGTTTGCAAGAAGTTGATGAATCACCTCCACTGGATCAATAAGCAAAAGATGTTGTGAAGTTGGAGGTTATTGTTACACCAACTTCGAATTTTGAAGATTTCAAGCCTGCTTATAAGCTAAAAAGATATGGAGAAGAAATTCTATTTCACTCTGTAATGAAATACAATGATTCCTCCCTTTCCTATAGAGGAATAGTACAACACAATAGGAAAGGAAAGGAAAAAATTAGGAAAGAAGAATATATATAATATTCCTACAATATACTCTATCAATCAAGGAAGTAATTTAGGGTATCAATTAAAAAGATTGGAGATAATTCCCACTAATCAAGGGGAAATTAGCTCCTTTCTGTGTATACACTCCCCCTCAAGCTGGCTTGAAAATATCTTCCATGGCAAGTTTGCTTACTAGATTTTCAAATTGATTTTTGTGTAACCCCTTTGTGAGAATATTGGCAACTTGATCAATTGTTGGAATGCAAGGCATATAGATTATCCCATTGTCAATTTTCTCCTTTATAAAGTGCTTATTCACCTCTACATGCTTCGTTCTGTCATAGAATACCGGATTGTGGGCAATGAAAATCGTAGCTTTATTGTCACATTACATATTAGCCGATAAGGTGGAAACCTTTAAGTCCTCTAGTAACCTCTTTATCCATATAACCTCACAAATTTGGTGGGCTACTAAACGAAATTTAGCTTCAACATTACTTTTGGCCACCACGTTATATTTCTTGCTCCTCCAAATGACGAGATTACCTCCCACGAAGGTGTAGTAGCCTGACATAGATCTTCTATCTGTAACATTGCTTGCCTAATTTGCACCAGTATAGGCTTCTATGTGAAGGAGTCCTCGTTTTTTGAAGAGCAAATGTTTTACAGGTGTTTCCTTTAGGTATCTTAGGATTCTGTAGGCAATTTCAAAGTGTTGTGAACCTAGCGAGTGCATAAGTTGACTTACGACACTTACTGCAAATGCTATATCAAGCCGAGTGTGGAATAGATAGATGAGTCTGCCCATAAGTCTTCGGTATTTCTCCCTATCTATCACATCTTTGGCTTCGATAGGCTGCAACTTCAAGTTAGATTTGATGGGAGTTTCGGCTATCTTGCACCCAAGCATTCTTGTTTCACTGAGTAAATCCAAGACATACTTACATTGATTGACAAAGATTCCCTCCTTAGATCTTGCAAATTCCATCAAAGTACTTTAGGGTCCCAAATCCTTTGTCTCAAACTCATTGTTACGAACCTAGGGGTATATGGGACAAATAGGGCTCTAACTACTGTAACTAACAAGGGGTGGTTGTTGTAAGCTGTTAGGGAGTTATAAGGGTAGTTGAATGTTGTTAAAAAGTTGCAGGATAGATAGAAGAGAGCCTATAAGAAAGCTGGTGTAATAGGAGAAGGCGTGTTTTGAATAAAAGAATCCCTATGTTTCCCTCTTGAATTCTCTCTCGTTCCATCTTTCGAATTCTCTCTCTCTGTTTTATCTCTTTCCCTTCCTCATTCTATCTGTTCTTCATACATTCAATTCTTTTTTGGAATTCAATCCGAATTCCTTCTATTGTTCGAGCCCCAATCTGAGGGCTTGAGACTCGTGCTGGCTTCCTCTTAAGCTCTCCAATCTTTGTCTTGTCATCATCTGTCATTATTATATCATCCACATATACAATCAAAATAGCCCTTTTACCGTCTCTAGAGTGCTTGAAGAACATTGTGTGGTCGGCTTAGCTTTGAATATAACCATAACTCTTCATTGCCTTGCTAAATCTTTCAAACCATGTTCTTGGAGACTATTTTAGACCATACAAGGATTTTTTTTTAAAAAAAAATTTGCACATGTTGGTACTGACGTTCTTCTCAAATTCAAGTGGAAGGCCCATGAACACTTCTTCCTCCAGATTGCCATTCAAGAAGGCATTCTTTACATTGAAATTCACTACGAGAGAGAGGAGTACTCGAATAGAGTTTATCTTTGGCACTAGAGAGAAGGTTTCTTGATAGTCAATGTCGTAAGTTTGGGTGAACCTCTTGGCAACAAGTCTTGCCCTATACCTTTCTATGCTCCCATCTGCCTTACATTTTATAGTTAAGACCCACTTTCAACCTATAGTTGTCTTGCCTTTCGATAGCTCCACAATCTCCTAAGTCCCTTTCTTTTCAAAAGCATTCATCTCATCTTTTACCGCTAGCTTCCAATCTGTATCACCTAGGGCATCCTGAATAGTTCTTTGAACATGCAGGTTAGAAATATTGGAAATGAAAGCTTTATGGTGATTGGACAATTTTTGATATGACAAGTATTTGGCAATATAGTGTTTAGTACAAGATCTCACCCCTTTTCTAGTAGCAATAGGGACATTAAGATCGGACAAATCAAACGAGGAAGAATTCGTAGGAGTAAGTTTAGAGTTATCTTGAGAAGAAGGGAGACCATCATTTGAAGATGTCGATTGTTCAGTTGTTAAGAGGAATATTGGGGTTGATGGTATTCTTTTGAGTTTTCCTTCTAGTATAAAACTGAAGCTCCTGTTTTGGATTGCTTTGATCCATTTGTGGTAGTTCTCCCCCTAGTTCCAACTCCATAATGCTAAGCACTTATGAACTAAACACATCTTGTTCTTTATTTTTTTGAACATCTGTTTCCTCTATTGTTTATTAGAGAGGAGTGGAATGTCAATCATGATTGGAAGAGGTTCGTGGATTTTTAAAAAAGTATCTTCTTCAACATGAAGTTTCAAAAAAATATCTTCTTCCACAGTATTCTCCCCCCTGAAGATGATTTTTTTGAAAAAAATGTTATGCTCGAGAAAAGACACATCCATACTTACGGTCATAAGGTTAAAGCACCTCTATCCTTTTTTATTTGGAGCATAACCTAGAAAAACACACTTTTCAACTGTGGAATCCAATTTGAAATGAAATATTTGTGGAATATGAACACAAAGCAAGTGCATCCAAAGACTAGGTATCTCAGAGTATAGCCGGCACATGGGGAATTTTTTTTTTAAAGAATGTAAAGAAATTTCATAGTTTAGAACTTGAGTGGGCATTCGATTAATGAGATAGGAAGCAATTAAAACTACATCTCTCTAGAGGTATTTTGGGACATTCATCGAAAACATAATAGCCCTAGTGTGGCAAGCTGGCAAGCTCATTGGCGTGCCACTGGCCCTAGTGAAGCATTTTGACACGAGGATGGCGTGTGAAGCCTTTTGATTGTTTTTTTGGCTTGTTTCATGATATCAAAGCCATCCTTACAATCATAACCAGCCTTTGTTCATTCTTCAACCTTTGTTTGTTTCACCCATGGCTGATAGCCAACCTAATCCTACCCTAACAAAAGCTTTAGTTAGTAGCTCTCCGAGCACTCTCCCTCCTTATCTTTCTCAGCAAAATTTTCCCACAGTCTCCATTGATAATCACCCTTCGCAAATTACTCTACATAAGTTAAATGGGAGTAATTTTAGAGAGTGATTCCAATCGGTGATGTTGGTGATTAAAGGGAAGGGTAAGGCAGGATATTTAACAGAGTCTATTCCTACTCCACCAACAACTACAAAGGTATTTAACAAGATATTTAACAGAGTCTATTCCTAGAATTGGCATGACCTATCTCTTCTACAGAACAACAAAAGAGATCTAGGATTCAGTCCAGGAGATGTACTGAGACCTAGAAAATTCTTCCTAATGGTTTGAAATCAGGTCAGCCATAAGATTTACTAAACAAGATAATCTAAGTGTTACTGAATATTTTAATATATATATTTTTTTTGGTCAAGATGTAAATATTTATAAAGATCAAAATGTATAGTATACACCGGGAATACCCGGGCCGAAGAGAAACACCAAGACTAAAGCCCCTGAGCAAGAGACTTGTACTAGATTAAAACATGGGGATATAAAGAAAACATAGTTTTGTATACAAATGTTTTAATCCTATAGGAAATGCTCTCACAACAAGGATTAACATTCTCAAAAACAACACAATTTCTAGCTTCCCAAATGTGGTAGAACGTGGCTGCCAAAGCCATCCTTTTAACCCGACTCAGTCAGAAGACCCTTTAGCTTGATGTTGCAACCACTTTAATGCCCTTGGCAGCGAATACATAGCACGAGCAAGGCTAAGCCAAGTCTTGATCGAGCTCCAAATGTCCAAGCTAACTTGACATTAAAAGAAAATATGACCCACAGACTCATTAGCAACGCCACACATAGGGCATGAACGATCGATATCAAGGAACAAAAGCCTATCCTTTGTGAGAATTCTCGCCTTGGTGCATAGCCACAAAATGAAAGCATGTTTGGGAATAAAGTTGGACTTCCACACCACCGAAGTCCACATAGTTCTCTGCCCCTTGGTTCTAAAATAATCATAAGTTGCCTTGGTGCTAAAGGACCCACTTTTGCTCCACCCTTCAAAAATAGACAGTGCACCATTGAGGGAACCTCCATCCTGTAGAAGAGTGTCCCTGATACTCAACAACTTTTTGAATAAAGAGGAATCATCCTCTCTGCGCTCCCTCTCCCATATGGATGGTGCCCCTGAATACTGATGGCCTATCCATTTCACCCAAAGAGAGTCCTTAGAGTGAATGTTTCATAATAACTTGGATAGTAGCCCAGTGTTCCAGCTTCTAAGATCTCTGAGACCCAGGCCACCTTAAGACTTCGGCATACACACAGACCTCTAAGGAACCAATGAGAACTTAGAATTCCATAAGAAGACCCTACACAACCGAGATATATTATCAATCACAGCACCAAGAACATTGAGGATCGAAAGCTAATAACATTTGGTCCCTTGTAGGATAGCCTGAATAAGCTCAGTTCTCCCAGCATATGATAATGAAGAAGTTGTCCATGAACTGATACAATCCAAAATTTTGTTAATAAGAGGCGCATAAAAGCTCACTCTTAGCTTCTGAGCCGCAATAGGAAGCCCCAAATACCAGAAGGGCATACTACCTCTTTGGAAGCCTGTAATACCAAGGATATCCTGTATGTCCCCACCCTAGATCCCTGCAGTAAAAATGCTAGACTTCCTCAAATTAGCTCATTAAGGCAGCACATAAGCATCAAAACAGAATGGGATCCCCGCTATACATGAGCATAATATTGTCTGCAAAAATAAGGTGAGAAATACTGAGCTTGTTGAGCTGCCGGGCAACACAATTCAACGCTCTAGAGAGATATTCCATGCATAACACAAGGCGATATGGGGTCTCCCTACCGAAGCCCCTTAGCCCCTTTTGAAAAACTTGCACAAGGCTCCATTGACCACAATCAAATATGAAGGAGAAGTAATGCATTCCATGACCCACCCAACAAACTGCGAGTGAAATCCAAGGCCCCCCATCACCTGCCTAATAAAACTCCAATTAACAGTCATACGCCTTACTTAAATCCACTTTAAGGATGCATCTAGGAGAAATCCTCTTACGGCAATACTTTCGTAGCAATTCTTGAAGAAGGTGAATATTATCTGCAATGCTTCTACATCCAACAAAAGCAGCTTGAGCCTGGTCAACAATAGAACTGAGAACCAAGACCATCCTTGATGCCAAAATCTTATATATAACTTTGTACAAAATGTTGCACCAAGCTATAAGTCTATAATCAGTCACAGTCGAGGCATGAGCAGTCTTCGGCACCAGTACAATAGTCGTATGGTTGATCTGCTTTAACAGCGAGCCCGAGTTAAAGAATTCCTTAACCGCTTGGCAAAACTGATGACCCACAATGCTATCAACTTGCATCTGGGAAACCCGAGGCCCCGAACAAAGGATATCCATGGAAACAGGCTCACACGGGGAGGACGGCCCCAGCAGAACCTCATAGAACCTAACGAACTCCCTGACAACCTGCTCTAAGGACGATGTGGGCTCACCATCTGCCTTAAGGACCATGGGAATAAAATTACGCCTAGCATTTCTCTTCATGATATCATGGAAGAACCTGGTGCTTCTATCACTCAGCCTCAAATACTCACATTTAGCCTTCTTCCAGTAGAACACTCTTTCAGCATCAGACAAGAAAAAGACCCTCTTACGAAGCTTAGCCACTATACTCTGGGCTTCCACATCAAGTGGGTGACTTTGAACAACAAGTTGGGGCTCCTCCAGCTCCTTTCTAGCCATCTCAGCCCTCACAGAGATGTGGCTAAAATGCTTAGCATTCAGCATCTTAAGAGACCCCTTAAGCTGCTTCAGCTTACTGCATAACATGAACTGGCTAGTCCCATAAGAATCAACCTCCCATAATTCACGAACAGTGGGAAGTAACTGATTATGTTCAGCCCACATATTAAAAAACTCAAAGGACCTTCTGGGATCACTCTTCTGATGGAAAAGAGAAACCACAGCCAGAGAGTGGTCCGATAAACAACCAAAGGGCAAGAAGATGGCCTGACCTTCAAACCCCTGCATACGCCAGCTATTGTTAATGAGCACCCTATCAAGCTTGGAGCAAACTGAGTTGTTTGTCCAAGTATAGAAACAACCCGAAAAAGCCATGTCTGATAAGCCAGCCAACAGACAGCACTCCAGGAAGTCTTTAATCTCATAGAAATTGACTGCACACCCATTAATCCTTTCATTGTCCTTCAGCACACAATTGAAGTCCCCTAAAAATCATCCAAGGCCCCTCACAATGCCGAGCAAAATTAGTAAGATTGTTCCAAAGCTGCCTCCTACTGGTGACCGTGTGAAGGGCATAAATATAACTCAACTGAAACACAACAGAAGAAACCTTACACTTAACCTTACAGGGAATGACCTGAGGCATAATTTCCACGAGTTTAGGGTCAAAATCCGACCACCTCCATGCGAGTCAAAATTATTCACCTGCTCCCAACCCTGAAACTTATACCTGATAACATGCGAAGGTTTCTCGTGGTTGAGCCTGGTTTCCAAAACACCAATAATGTCCACATGATGCAGCTTCAAGAAGCTTCCCACCCCATTTTGCTTCAGGGGCATATTAAAACCCCTGATGTTCCAGCTGGAGATCTTCATGGATGTGAAGGAAGGGCTGAACCGCCCTTCGTTCTGTCAGATTTGATTGGTGGATTCTCCCACCTCCGTGCATGACTCTTTTTCAGAGACTCACCTTGAGGTTTACTGCCAAGCTCCTTCATGGAGACTACCGACTTGCTGCATTCCCCCTCCTCCACATCAGCCCTCTGCTTCTTCTTGTATGTGACCATCTGGAATGGACCCTCCTTGTCCACAATAGGATCTTCCCCCTCACTTAGCTGAGCATTAGAAGAGCCCTTTAGCTTCTCATCCCTAGAACGAACCGCATTTCCATAATGGTTGCTGGATTCTGGCTCACTACCGCTGAGGTTTTGCTTCTCCGACCCTGACTGCTTCTGGTGAACCAGAATCCCCACATCATTCACCTTATCAGGAGCCTTCTGGGCATCCTGCATGAAATAGACTTATTTCATACTATTAGTTGGAATCTCCTACAGATAGTCATAAGTACAGTAAGATGGTAGAAAAGGATCGGATTTTTGATTTCTTATATGGGCTTAACACTGATTTGGATGAAGTTAGGGGAAGGATTTTGGATTCAAAACCCTTACCAGCCCTTAAGAGAAGTTTTTGCAGAACTCGGCACTAGCCATTACTAGACAAGGGGAGATCTTTCCAAGAAATCAAGGAAAGGAAAGATTGTGGTGCGATCATTGTAAGAAATCATGGCACACGAAGTAGACATGCTGGAAGATCTATGAAAAACCAGCTAATTGGAAGCCAAGAATCAGAAAGGAAATACCAAGATCAGCATATCTTGCTAAAAGGAACAATCTAACTGAAGGTATAGAAACTATATAACATGGAAACATGACTAAATGAATGAATGATTTAAATGGTTGCCTCTAGTAGTCTAGGATATATGTCCATGAAAGTAACTCGTCAAAGTGCTGAGGAGAAAAATTTCTCCTGCTGAAGCGACAATTGAATATTTAATGATGAAATGTGGGGAAATCTTCCATATTCTTTTTAACAATGTGATTGAGGAAGTAATGACCTTTGCATAGGAGGAAAATTCCATTTTTTTTACTTCCCAGTTAACTTTATTCGCAAGAGGAAATATGGGTGGTCTAAACCAAAGAGAGATTTATATCTGACGTTTATCTGCACGTGATACTGTGTCTCATCTGGAATTGCTTGCAATTGTAACTATATGCATGTATGTTGTGGTATACTCACTTATTTGACGATGGTATAGAGGTCTTTACTTATATTTCTTGATGTTCGGGTTGGGTGGGCTTTGTACGTATGCCAACCATCTTACTCTTACCTCCAATAAATTTGTATCAGGTTCCAGCTTTGCAGAGGTTTATGCAAAACCGCAGGTCACAATTTCAGCAGCACCCGGATTTCCACATCACTTCCTCAACCATTCTTGCATCAACATTTCATATCACTAGATTAAACACAAGAAACACTGGTCCAGACAGCACAGACCAAACTGCTGGACCTGGGGCTGCCACTAGACCACCACCTGGATCTGACTCAGCAGCAGCAGCAGGAGGGAATGGTAATCCTCTTCAGGTTGCAGGGCAACCCGGGTTCCGGCAAGCAGAAACGGGTGCTAACCCTGGGGCAATGAATTCATTTAGTTCCTTGCTGCTATGGATCTTAGGTGGTGCTTCTTCCGAGGGATTCAATTCTTTTCTATCCATATTCAGAGACGCAGCCTGAGAGGCCAAAGGCCCCAAGTTTATCCAGAAAACCATGACAGTATATGCGCTTGCTTTAATAGGATGTATGTATCTTCAACTTGTACAGATATACTCTACTTCACTGTACTGTACTGTACTGTACCCTTTATGTTTTTCATTTTCCTTTTATTATTAGAAATACCCTACTACCGTCCTCGTGCGGTTCCATAGTCGATAGTCGATGCTCTCTGGCAGTTGCTTAATTGCATCAATAACAAGCTCGTTTGACTGACTGAAAGATGAAGACTGGAAAGCTTAGATCCAATTAGATGTTAAAAAAAAAAAACAAATGTCTTTTAAGAATTAATTATAACAAATCTATGCATGTTTCAGTTGTGAACAAAAAAAAAAAAAATAAATAATAATAATTATAGAGTACTTTTTGCAAGTAGATATATGCCTTTAATGTTTGTTTGTACGTGAACAACTTCCGTTTTTGTTTCTCCTCCAAGCAAGGAATGTATATAATGCCCATCCATCAAGGTAAAGGTTTTGAAGTTTCAATCAATCTTTAGAATCAGAATACTAAGTACGAAGGTTTAATTTTACCATTTGGAACGTCCAAAAGGAACTTGATTAAAGGTAATGGTCAAATGAATTATGTCGGTTGGAAATTTAAGAATTTGAAAATATGTTTTCAAGTTGTAACCTTATTAAATGAAATTTGTTATAAATGGCTGAAGGGACAATTTGCCTTGTATTATATGCCAATTTAGTACCTATTCTTTCTTTAGCTAGGTTGGGTACTTAAATTTTCTTAACCGTCTCAACTTGTTCTGTGTTGCTAGTTAACAATTAGTTACCATTAGTTGTTTGTTAAATTGGTTGACTCACGACAGATATCATGTTGGCCTTTTTGAAAAGTTTAAATATTAAATTGGTTCAGTTTTTTCACTTATATGAAAACTTAATACCTTTACTTTATTATTTATTTTTGTTACACCTGGTGAAATAAATCTATAGTGGATCAGTGAAAAATAACTGAAGGGATTGGAGGAAGGAGGTTGCACTACGTGCCCGCCTAAGCAGTCACCTTGAACTCCTAGGTAGGGGTTACTCAAGAGCGGTCGTTGTTAGTGTTATGTGTTCTAATGCTAGATTTGGATAACGTTTAGTGGGTTTGTGATTAATATATTCATTATATCTTTGTATATATCAATATAAGACAAGTTTTTGTAATTCATACACTCTCCAATTAATATATAAATGAGTTCCAAAATCTTCTATTTGAGAATCTTATTCTCAAGATATTAAGACTGTGTGATAGAATTATATGGTAATAGAACTTTTTAAATGATTCCTAGTCCTTAGATTCTTAAGATGGGGATTTTGATTAGTTGAGTATCAACTGACATAGGGGTTACTTCCTCATTCAGTATAAGTTACTGATGGGAGGATGGCGTGTCATATATCATATGACATTGAGATATCACTAGTAGACCTGTGGATGGTTGATTGTTGGGGAACAACGCATCGAATGTGACATCGATCATTGATCACATGGCATAGTATAATGGTCATGTCGTCAAGTTGTGTTTGTGTTGCTGATCCTTAGACTTGAACCGTCACGGTTGTCGTGTGTATTAGTGTGTAGGATTTGCTAATGCGCCGAACCATCCAATTGCACGATGGAAAGGTTCATCTATGTGGTTTTGTATTGCTAGTATATGGAGGCAGGTGCGCAGGGAGAGGATCTGTCACTCTCGTCATCATTGATGGGGTGAAAGTCCTATGTTATCTACTATTAGTGTGACGGGACAATTCCTAAGCAGTGCAAATTGATTATTAGAAAAAGTGTTTTCTGAGGTATCATCTAGTCACATTAATGAGGTTAGACACAAAGTTATTGAGTTTGTGAGTTTATCATTCCATGACTCTCGCTCAGTCAGGACGTTAGGTGATAAAAGGATTATAGCACACGATAATCGTCAACTGTAATAGGTTCACTTAAAATGAGATTTTACTGTTACTTATACTGTATTGAATAACTGTTAGACACTATTCATGAACCCTCAGATTATCATCGGAATATGGAGAGATTCTGGTGATGGGTCTGTAAATACTTGAAAAAAATAATAATAATAATAATAGTAATAATAACTCAAAAAAATTATTAATTAAATAAAAATATATATATAAATAAATAAAATAATTTATAAAAAAACAAAAAGGTGAAAAAATATAAAAGGAAAGGGGGAGGTGCGCGGGAAGCCCCTCCCCTTGAAATCATCTTCTCTCTCTCCCTTTCTTTCTCTCTTGCTCTCTCTCAGATTTTCGTTTATTTCTTTCGATCCGACCGGTTCATCTTTGATCTGACTTCATTTTCACCATTTAAGAGCCCCCGATCTATAAGAAGGTAAGTGTTTTGGTTTAATCTTGGTGGTTTTTTTTGTTGTTTCCCGCGGGGGGGGGGGGGATGTGTGTATTGGGGCGCGATGTGGGTTTTGGTCGATTGTTTAAGGTCAGATCTACGTTAATCTGATTGTTGGATTTGTTTGGTTTTGGGATATGATGGTCGGAATGCTTAAGGGTGTCGGATGGTGGCCTCAAATCGTCGGAAATCACCAGCCATGGTGGTCGGCGGCATTGGCAGTGGGTTTTGTTCTTTTTGGCCAAAAATTTAACCCTAGATCTACGAAAATCTAGCCGTTCGATCTTTCTCTTTTTTGGGTATATTGGTCCCCTTGGTGCTGCACACCTTGTGGTTACCTCCGATCGTCGAAAAAATGGCCGGCGGACGACGATGGCCAGAATCTGTTCTTATGTTGGCCGAAATTTTTTTTCCAGATCTGCAAAGATCTAACCATTTCATGGCTCTCATTTTGAGATATGTCAATGTTCATGGTGAGGGCTTCGATTCGGTATGCTGGTCAGCTATGTTTCCGCGGCCGGCAATGACAGAATGTCGGGAAGAATAGAAAAGAAAAAGAAAAGAAGAAAAAAGAAGAGAAAAAAAAGAAAGGAAAAAAAAAAAGAAAGAGAAAGAAAAGAGGGCTTTTGGGGTTAGGCAGGTCGGGTAAAGTTTTGGCCTAGGATGGCGGGGCCCAATTGGGTTATAAATGGCCCAATGCGTTGGGCATGGTTTGACCCAGTTGTGGCAGCCCTTGAGCTGGCCCACTCAACTTGTTTTCCGTTCTTATCGCTAGTCCGTGGACTTAGAATAACTTGGTTAGGTTGGTCCTACTCAGGGTATCGACGTCAGTCTAATTTGGGTTCTCCTTAGGTCTCTTGGAATTGGGGATGTGACTGGCGAGTTACTTTGTTGATCGGAGTTCTAAGGACGAAGCCCTATTAGATGACTCGAGGTCAAACAAGACTGGCCCCGAGTGCATTCTAGTCTAACCTATGATGATGACTTGGGTTTATCCCGAATCCTGATTCCTAATGGATTCATTTTATTCTGAGGCTAGCACATTGCAAATCATTTTTTTTAAGCCATCTATTAAATCACTAATTAATTAATTATTATATTTTTAAAAAATTTACCAATTGAGTTATAAATATAAATATATGTGTATTTTGAAAAAGAGAAACTTTAAAAATATTATCTATATTAAAAGAAAACTAGTTTATGGGTGAATATAGAAATATATATATATATATATTTATTGTAGCCTATAAGTGGGTGTGTAGTTTCACTATACACTTATGCATAACATGCAAGGCAATGCATGATGACGTAGTCAATGGTTAAACTCGACGAATTCCATGGTTCTAAATTTAAATATTGTGCAGGTCAAGAAATAAAATAACCGATTCAGGGTGTTAGGCAATGGTTAGGATTTTCGATAACTTTTATTACGTCACTACTCTTATTACCCAAATATGACCACCCCATTCTTTTTATTATAGGCTTGGATTCCCTGGATTTTGCTCGATCTTCTCCCCAAACTCGAACTTGAGTTATCATTTCCCAAACGAGTAGACAAGATATGTTATGTTTACCTTATTTTATGCACACACACACACACACATATATATATATATATTATTCCATACATAACTTGTGTATGATTTTTATATGCAAATCACAAAAAAACATTTTTAAATGTTCCTAAATTGCATGGAATATTTTCATCCTACTGGGAGAGACATAAGCAGAAAGATACCCTAACTGATTTCTTGCTTTAAGAATGTGAAATATTGAATGATATGGTGTATTTTAGGCACCGCATGAAATGATAAATGGTTATGATTTGTCCATTAAATAGCGTATCATTGCATTATTATTAGAGGACTATCTAGTAGATTTCCTGGTGACTCACAATAGGAAAAGATCATGGTACTGTGAGGCTTGGCATGCCAAGGCCATGAGAGACACGGATAGTATGTTTCAGCACTGCTATAACGTGGGCTATGATGGTATTATAGTGTGATGATGATGTATGTGCCAGTATATGTACTTGTGTGCATGTGTGTATAGGCGTTAGGCCAGTTTCTACTAGTGTGTCCTCAGACTTGGTGCATGCATTACATATAAAAAGTATAGGAGACTTAGGTGATTAGGTGAGCAACTTATAGGGGTTGTCTCTAGGCACCTACTTTTCCTACACAGACACACACACACACATATATATATATTGTTCCATGCATAACTTGTGTATGATTTTTATATGCAAATCACAAAAGAACACTTTTAAATGTTCCTAATTTGTATGGAATATTTTCATCCTACTGGGAGAGACATAAGCAGAAAGATACCCTAACTGATTTCTTGCTTTAAGAATGTGAAATATTGAATGATATGGTGTATTTTAGGCACCGCATAAAATGATAAATGGTTATGATTTGTTCATTAAATAGCGTATCATTGCATTATTATTAGAGGACTATCTAGTAGATTGCCTGGTGACTCACAACAGGAAAAGATCATGGTACTGTGAGGCTTGGCATGCCAAGGCCATGAGAAACACGGATAGTATGTTCCAGCACTGCTATCACGTGGGCTATGATGGTATTATAGTGTGATGATGATGTATGTGCCAGTATATGTACTTGTGTGCATGTGTGTATAGGCGTTAGGCCAGTTTCTACTAGTGTGTCCTCAGACTTGGTGCATGCATTACATATAAAAAGTATAGGAGACTTAAGTGGTTAGGTGAGCAACTTATAGGGGTTGTCTCTAGGCACCTGCTCGTTCATATTACTATTATGTTATTATATCCATGATGTTCATCCTAGCATTTTTATTGCATACTCTCCTAGTGGGCATGGCATACCTTATACTCACGAGTCCACAAGACTCACTCTTTTTCTAAAAAATATTTTCAAGAGATTCTTTTTTTGAATATTGGTCCAGCAGATATTCTGGTATGATGTCAGACTCTCTTTTGATTCCTGATGTGATATAGGATGCTCTGTGGAGACGTACACGTACTGTTGAGTCTGTTTTTTTTGTCTTTTATTTTGTGGTACATAATTGTACCAAAGGGCCGAGATATGAGACTGTATATGTATTCATGACAACAGGATGATGGATATTCATATTTTTGTATAGCTGTTGTATATGAGATATTGAAATATTTTTGTGGAAAGTTGATATGGTATTTTACTCCATGTTTCTATATTTTGTTAATAGTATTAATATTTTTTAGCAAATCGAGCTAAAGAAGAGGCTTAGTAGTCCACGGTGGGGCCGCTGAGCCTAGGAATTACTGCTGGTTATGACTATTTAGAAATCGGGTCATGACAAGGTCAATGTGTTAACTATTAGTGTTACTGCCCTAATACTAGATTTAGATGGCATTTCGTATTTATAATTATGGGACTAATGATGTAATTCTTGTAATATATATATATATATATATATGACAAAATGTGTTTTCATATTTTGAGGTCATATCTTCATTCATAGCTCTCCAATTATTATATATGAATAAGTCCTTAGATTTCCTGTTGAATGTCTTATTCTTAAGTGTTAAGAATATGTGACAATTGACCTTTGTAATAAGGATATTTTAATAATAATTCTTAGTCCTTAGACTTCTCATATGAGGTCTATGATTAGTCGAGTACGAATTGACACATGGGATACTACCTTTCATTAGTATGAGACGGTAATGATAAAGGATGGTGAGTCGCATGCCATAATCTATCAGATGGATATAGTATACATGTGGGTAGATGTTAGTGGAACACTTACTAAATATGACGTAAGTGATAAATCACATGGTCGAGAGGATCTATGGTCTATTACAGGCTTCGATTGTGTTACTGGTCCTTTGACCGGAGGAAACACAGTTGTCTCATGTGTCGGTGCTAGGGATTTGATGTTGCTAAGAACCATCCAGTTAACGGGTGGGAGATGCACTATGTGGTCCCTATGTAGTGGCATATGGAGGCAAGTGATTGTTAATGGAATCCATCGACCTCCAGCATAAGGTGAACATCCTATGCGATCAATGGTGGTCTTGATTGTAGAAACCCCTTATCAGGGTACACTTGACTGGAAAATGTTCCAATGTCGGAAAGAGTTCTGATGTGTCATCTCAATCTTACCACACTGATTCTATCATAGTCATCGAGTTAGTGAGTTTGATCAGTCCATGACTCTCACTCGATCAGGACGATAACTGATAAAGGGATTAAAGTATATGGGAATCGAAAGCCCAAATAGGTTATATTCTGAAGTAAGACTTCATTACTAGTAGGATCACCCTGACATAATGCTAGTTGTCACTCAGGGTCTTTCGGGGTATATCGAGGAGATGGAGAGATCCTCGTTGTAGACCAAAGGTGTTTGGTCGGCATCAAAGTGGTTGACGTGTCCTGATTGCTATTTAGTAGTGAACCTAGAAAGTCACATGCATATCCGAGTGTGATGGTTGACTAAGTGGTTAAGGCTGAAATCGTCATTAAGAGTAGATGAAGTTTACCGTTTAGAGTTAACAAGCCGGGTTTAAGTGATTAATTATAAGGAGCAATCATCAAGTGTTGACGAGTATGTCGTTAAGAGTTAACGGGGGCCTAAATGTCATTTTGAGATAATGAAAATGCTATTAAGAATTAATAGCGAGCCTAGTTGTAATATATGAAAGTTTGGGAATTGGGGGCCAAAACTGTCGATAGCTTGAGGAAACTGTCAACAGTTTTTTGCAAACTGTCGACAGTTTCTGTCAATCCCTCTGTCGATTTGCACATCCATTTGTCATTTTGTGTAACGAAAAGGTTAGGGCACGTGGCAAGGGCGTACGAGGGAAGGACGACGTGCGTCCGTGTGGTCTCTTCCTTGTTCCCAAGCTCATTCTCCATGTCTTTTGTCCGATTTAGAGGATTTAGGTAGTTAGAGTTTGTGTGCTTTTGAATATAAAAGGAATGGAATAGAAAAACGAGAGAGCTTTTTTGCTTAGCCTTTTGTGTGAGATTTTCTCTAAACCCTAGGCTCGTTTTTCTCTCTATTTTCAGTGCACGAATTCGATCATCCTAACTCCCATCCCTATTGCTTATTTTGCTTCTCTCATAACTATTGAAGTTCATAGCGATTGATAGTGAGACTATTAATCTTGAGAGTTTCTCTTCTTTGAACCCATTTTGTTTCAACCCATAATCTCCCACATTCTCTGTGTTTAGCACAAAGAGAGAGTGGTGGGATTCATCATCTCACTGGAGCGCAGGGCCGGCCCTAAGATGTTAGGGGTCCTAAGCGAAATTTTATATGGGGCCTCTATGTTTAAAAATAAAATTACAAATAACGAATACAAATAAATTTATTTTACTATATAAAAACATTCAAAATTTTCACAATAATAGCTTAAAATTTACAATATTTCACTTTAAATTTACTCTTCTAGCATTTTTAGATGAAAAATCAACAATTAAACTATTACAATCAATTTGTTCTAACATATGTCTTTCAATAGGCACCATCGCCAATCCATTCAATCTTTCTTGTGACATTGTTGACCGAAGGTAAGATTTTATCAACTTTAACTTTGAGAAACTTCTCTCTGCAGAGACAACTGTAACTGGTATGGTCAAAAGTATTCTATACGCGATCCACACATTCGAAAAACAACAATCCATCGTCTTAATGTAGTCTAATACTTCAATTGACTTCTTGGTCTCTTCTGGCAAACATCTCACAACTTTTAGCTCAGAAAATAACTCTTGTCCATCAATATCTGAATCCTACTTATATCTCAAGAATTCTTCTAACTTATCACACGATCTCTTCAAACAATCATCATCTATAGAATATAATTTTTTCAAATCAAATAAAAATCCAAAAACATTTTCATATTCTTGAAGTTATTCAAACCTACACTTAAGTGAAGAAAGAGCTTGATCAACTACATATAAGAAATAATCAACTCTAAAAGATTCTTCAGCTGAATGTGTTATCTCATCATTAACATTTTCATCAAATTGTTTTTTTCTATGAATAATACGTTTTTCTTGAAAAATAGGTTCAATTTCCATTTGAGCAGCAATTTCTTTAGCAATAATCATGTCAAATTCAAATCCAGTTTCTCTATAGGTTTCAAAAAAAGAAATTAGTGCTTTCAAGTGACTTATAGCAACATCAATGATCATATCGTTACTTTGCAACATTTTGCTTACTCTATTAATAGCAGACAATATATTATACCAAATAACCATGCCAAATAAGAACACGAAATCCATAATGTCATGTAATAGACTTTTAGCATCTTGAAATGTCTTAGGGTCATCACATATTTCCATCAAGTGGATTAAAGCAACTTTTATTTGTGGAGTTTGAAATCTGATTGCTTTAATACTTTCAACTCGACTTTCCCAACGTGTTTGTGATAGTGGCTTAAGTGTCAGGCCTTCCACATTATCTTTCAAAACTTTCCATCGTTTTATAGATGATGAAAACAATATATTTAAGCATTGCACAATTCCAAAAAAAGATTTAGCCTTTATGCAAGAATTTGCCATATCACATAGTGCAAGATTAAGACTATGACAACCACACGGAGTGTAAAAGGCCCTTGGATTTACTTCTAATACTCTTTTTTGCACACCTTTATGCTTTCCTTTCATATTAGAATCATTATCATAACCTTGACTTCTTAAGTCACCAATATCAAGTTCAAGTGTTTGTAGAGCATTTATCAATTCATCAAATAATCCTTGCCCCGAAGTATCGTCTACCTTCAGGAATCCTAAGAAAAACTCTTCTACCTTAACTGGATTTGCTAAGACATTTACACATCGTATGATTAGAGACATCTGTTCTTCATGACTTATATCTGGTGTACAGTCAAGTATTACTGAAAAATATTTTGATTCTTTAACTGTTTTAATAATTACACTTTTGATCTCACCTACCAACATAAGTATGAATTCATTTTGAATTTTATGACTCAAATAATGATAGTGAATTTCTTTTTCTTGAATACGTCGAATGTGTTCTTTCATAATTGGATCAAACTCAGCGATCATTTCAATCAAAGCTAAAAAATTCCCATTATTTTCTTCATATAATTTTTCACTACTTCCACGAAATGCCAAATTATTCTTACTAAGAAAGCTAACAATTGAAATTATTCTCACAAAAACTTTTCTCCAGTGTTTTATATCTTTGTTAATTTGATCTTGCACAGTTTTATCAATTGTTAAATTATTTTGTAATCGTTTTTTCAATTCAAACCATTTTCTCATATTATCCATGTGCCCATTACTTATTTCATAGCTTTTCAATTTAGAACCAAGATTTTTCCAATCACTTGTCCCTTCATTAGCTAATTGAATATAGTTTCGTTCTTGTTTAAATAATTTGCAACAAAAACAAAATACTTTATCTAATGAAACAGAATAGATTAACCATTTTCTATCACTCTTTTCACCATTTGATAAATGACGAATGTAATATGTAGAAGAGAAATGTCTATTTTCTGAATCTTTAGGAAAATCAACTACATTACCTCTTATAGGACCTTTTTCTACCAACAAGTCTATAAAATTTTGATCAATATTTTTCCAATTATTTGGATCAGTTATATCTAAAGAGCAACCTAAGCATTCTATATCAACATTTTTATATTCTTGTTCATTTCTATTTTTAGTATCCCCTAATTCATATTGTTCCTCTTTATCTACTGCCAAATTATCGCACTCTTCATTTTCTATTGTATTACTAATATTTCTAGTGACAAACTTGTCTAAAGCTCCTGCTTGAGATAGAATAAACTCTTGAGTTTTTTTTTTGTTTTTTTCTTTTTTCATTTCCAGATAAATATTTTTTAGTAGACATAATAAATTAATTTAAATATAAAAATTAAAACAATATCAAATTCAAATGTAATTGAGAAACAATAGAACTTGGTTAAATCTGATAATTGAAATTTTGAATTAAAATCTACCTGCAAAACAAAATATTAGAAGAACACAAGACAAGAGATAGAATAAAAGATATATTCTATGTAGAGATTAGAGTAGAAACAAAACAAAAATTACTATAAATATATATATATATTTTTTATATATAATATAATCCTTCTTATTTCAAATCCGTCGTCGGACTGTTGTTGCTAATTGCTAAACAACCTAAACTGCTAGTGTGTTGTGTGTTGAATGCTAATGTTGTGTATTGACAATATTATTATTTGTTGTATCTGTGTGCTATTATCAATATGCTTAACAAAAATTACCATACAACAGGAAGAAAGAAGAAGACGAGAGGGATGCTGGATGGAGCAGTGAGCAGTCGCAACTCGCACGCACGCACTGGAGAAGGAGAGGCTGGAGGCTAGAGCAGTAAAATGGAAATAAAACTTGTTTCCGTTTCTGAAAATTTTATTTAACATATAATATTATATATATATATAAAGCTTCATTGGCAGAGAAAAGGGGCGGGGGTTCAAATTTCTTCTTGCAGGCATGATTGCACTTGCCACCACCATCAAATCAATTTAATATCTCTTCTCATTAGTTTATTTTTTGATTTAAAATTAATCAAACATTAAATGGGCCCAAACTAATTTTAGATGGGCCCATGCTTTGAAGGTCACTTGGGCGGCTGGGCCTATATCAATAAGGGCAGGACCAACCTTGGTGGGGGGGCCCAAGGTTGTTGCCTTGGTTGCCTACCCTCAGGGCCGGCCCTGCTGGAGCGTGAACCAACTAAGCCCCTCAATTTTCTGGAGACAGTTTCGATCTAACCAAAGAAAGGTTCAGGAACTATTTCTTAGAGCAAGGAGTTGCTGCCATTGGGCGGGTTCCAGCCTCTAGATCAACCTTCAAGCGTTGAAAGTTATATTAACTAAACCCCCTATGGCATGGTTTAGTTTCGTATAGCATATGGACATAAGAAACGAGTCTAGAAGGTCGATTTTGTTTATGTTTTCGCTCCCTTCATCCATGTTTTTCGAAAAAGTTTTGAAAATGGATTAAAATGTTACATTGGTACACCTTGTAATAGCATTCCTCATCATTAACCGGTGCTGAAATGAGTTTTGGTGCTATCTAATTGCTAGTGGATAGTGATATTTCACTCTTAAGTAATAAAATAGTTTTGATAATGACTATATGAAAATCAATTTCTACTATGTGGATTATATGAATGAGAAAATGCATTTTTAGTATATAAGTCTCAAAGCACGATATGAAATCCTTTTGAAGAAATTTTGAGTATGGTTGAAAGAATGATTTGTTTCAAATTATACCTTTGATAATCTCAACTTGCTTGTTAAGAATGATTTGTTTCAAATTATACTTTTGATAATCTCAACTTGCTTTCAAGATAATCAAAATGAGTTTTTAAAAGAATCGAATAAGGATGTGTTAAAAATTCAAGATTTTCAAAAGGATAGTCGATTATCAGGTTCTTTCTGTTTACTATGCCTCAAAATAGTCGACTATTTTGATTGTTCTGTCGACTATTCAAGCATCTGTTGACTATTTTAACATCTGTCAACTATCGAGTAAGGATAATCGACTATGTCTTCTGGTCTGTCGACTATTTTTGTTCATGAAATTCAAAAATTTCTTCATATTTCAGCATCTGTCGACTATGCAAGTGTGTCTGTCGACTATTGGATTTTCGTATTAGAAATAGTCGACTATCAGTTTATGTCTGTCGACTATTCTTAGTTTTACTTGTAAAAATAGTCGACTAATCCTTTTCTCTGTCGACTATTGTGTTTCACAGAATTTTATAACGGTTAGTTTTTGGTGCATTAAATGCTCGCCAACCACCCACAACGGTCCAAAATTCAAACATACCCACCATCAACTATAAATAGGTAGTTGAAGATGCATTAAAGGCTGCTGGAAAACCATTGAATATCTTGAACGATCGTGCCTTCACTGTTACATCAAATTTTATCTTTTTTCTCTCAGTACACTCATTTAAGAGGCTTTGATATATACTGTTCTATTACTTTTAAGCCTCGTTTATTTATTTAAAGAGATAAAATTGTAATTAAGAGTTGTACTCTTAGATTCTCTACTTCATTGTTTACATTTCTTCCTAGCAGTAGCTAGAGGGCCCATTAATTTGGGAGGTTGTACATTGCCTAGTCAAGGACTAGAGGACCTGCTCATATTGAGTAGGGGGTTGATAGTAATATTGGTTTTAAAATCTTTAGTGGATAACTAAGGTAGTGGATTAAGCTTGGAAGACTGAACAACTATAAATCTGTGTCTTCACTACTCTTTATACTTTCTCTTTTAAGTTTGCATCCTTGTACTTTTGACTCTGTGTAATCATCAATAAGACCACATTTTTATTCCTCTTCACGCAAAAGTATTTTCACTATTCAAAAGAAATTTTTTTATATACCAATTCACCCCCCCTATTGGTGTATACCACATCAGCTCAATTCTATCAATTGGTATCAGAGAGTGGTTCCTATTGTTTCAATTAGGTCTAACAACCTAGGGTCAAGATCCACATAATGGCATACTTTTCTAGCTCCTCTCATCATGAAGGACAGAGTACTTCTCGTTCACCTTATTTTGATGGTACTAACTACAATTACTAGAAAGCTAGAATGAATATCTATCTTATGCAGGACTCAAGTCTTATGCAAGCTATTAAGAAAGGAGTCACCTTGGCTGACATGGAAAAGATGGCCAAATGGATAGCTGAAGAGAGAATGAGTATGGAGACAAATGCAAAAGCAATGAACACATTGATTTGTGCACTATACCCAGAGGAGTTCAATCGAATATCAACATGCAAAACAGTAAAAGAAATTTGGGATAAACTGGAGGTAACTCATGAGGGTACAAACCAAGTAAAAGAAACAAAAATAAATATTCTGGTTCATGACCATGAATTATTTACTATGAAAGAAGATGAATTTATTAAAGACATGTACACCAGATTTAATGATATTGTTTCAACTTTAGAGTCTCTAGGAAAAACTTTTACAAATGGTGAAAAAGTTAGGAAGATTCTAAGAAGCTTACCTAGATCATGGGATCCTAAGGTCACTACTATTACTGAGGCAAAAGATTTAGACAAACTTGAATTTGATAATCTACTAGGATCACTAATGACTCATGAAATCATGATGAAACGAAGTGACAATGCTGAACCAAAGAAAGATAAGAATGTAGCATTTAAAGTTGAAAAAGAAGAAACAGACTCCCAGGACAGTGAAGATGATGATTTTGCTCTGTTAGCTAGGAAATTTAAGAAATTTATGAAGAAAGGTAGGTTTAATCAAAGGAAGACATTTCGGAAAGAAAAATATCAAAAAGAGTCTAACCATCGAATGAGCTTCGATGTTTTGAATGTAAGAAGCTAGGTCACATTAGAAGTGACTGCCCCCAACTGAAAAAGATGGATCGCAAGGAAAGGAAAATGAAGAAGAAGGCTCTAGCTGCATGGGGTGAAGAAGATCTCTCATCAAGTGATGAGTCACAAGATGATGAAGTTGCCAACATTTGCTTTATGGCCAATATTGAGGATGAGGTAAATTCTCAGCATCCTAATCTATCCTCTGACTTTACATTTGAAGAACTTCATGATGCATTTAATGACTTGCTATGTGAATGTGAGCATATGAATTAGAAAAACATTGATTTAAAAAGAGAATTGAATTCCTTAGAAAATGAGGTAAATAATCTGAATGTTAAAGTAAAACTGTTAGAAAAGGAAAGAAACGGTTTAAGTGCTGAAAAGGAAAATCTTTTAAAAGAAAACAAAGACATGAAGGAATCGTTAGAAAAGTTAGTTGAAGGTAAAAATAAACTAGAAATGATACTTGGAGCTCAAAGAAACTTTGGAAATAAACAAGGAATTGGATTTGATCCATTCCAAGCAAGCTCTAGTAAAACAGTGTTTGTTAAGGCATCAAACCAAAAATTTATTCAAAAAAAACCATTTTTCAAACCAAAATTTTCAAAAAGAGGTATTACCTGTCACTACTGTGGAAAAGATGGTCACTCAATTAACAAATGTTTCATACGAAATTTTCCTCAAAAATTCAAACAAGTTTGGGTTCCTAAAGATGTAGTATCTTCTAACAAGAATGGACCCAAGAAGATGTGGGTACCAAAGGGAACAACGTGAATGATTTCTTGTGTAGGCTGCATTGGTTTCAAATGATTCAAGGAACAAGTGGTTCCTTGATAGTGGCTGCTCAAGGCACATGACAGGAGATCAAGATCTTCTCAGCAACATTGTTTTCAAGGAAGGAGGTAAGGTTTTCTATGGTGATAATTCTCAAGGTAAGATTATAGGTATGGGTTCTATTTCTTTTGAAAATATTACTTTAGAGAATGTGTTTCTTGTTGATGGTCTTAAACATAACTTGATTAGTATTAGTCAACTGTGTGATTTAAACTATGAAGTTTGTTTTGATGCTAACTCTTGTAAAGTTGTGTGCTCTAAGTCAAAAGAAATGAAATTAAAAGGAAATAGAGTGGGAAACATCTATCTCACATTCCTAGAATCTCCCAAAATGGAAAACTGTTTAGTTGCAAATTCATCTCAATATTCTTGGTTGTGGCATAATAGGTTAGGGCATGCTAGTATGAACCTAATAAACAAGTTAGTGAAACATGATCTTGTTATTGGATTGCCTAAGCTTAAATTTGAAAGAGATCACATCTGTGGCACTTGCATGAAAGGCAAGCAAATTAGTATATCATTCAAACCAATAAATGAAGTATCAACATCTAGACCTCTAACACTACTTCACTTAGACTTATTTGGTCCAATGAGGACTCTAAGCTTAGGAGGTAAACAATATGTTTTGGTTATAGTAGATGATTATTCTAGATTCACATGGGTAATTTTTCTTGTATCTAAAAATGAAACATTTAAGTCATTTGAAATATTTAGTAAAAGAATTCAAAGAGAAAAAGGCTTTTGTATTTCAAAAATTAGAAGTGATCATGGAGGAGAATTTGAAAATGAATCATTCAAACTGTTTTGTGAAGAAAATGGAATAGATCATAACTTTTCTTGTGCTAGGACTCCTCAACAAAATGGTATAGTAGAAAGAAAGAATAGATCTTTACAAGAAATGGCCAGAACAATACTTTGTGATAAAAACCTTCCTAAGTACTTTTGGGCAGAAGCTGTGCATACTGCCTGCCATATTTTAAATAGAGTTTCAATGAGGCCTTTATTGAAAAAGACTCCATATGAATTATTTAAAGGAAGAAAACCCAACATAAGTCATTTTCATGTGTTTGGTAGTACTTGCTATATTCTCAACAATGGAAAAGAATCTCTAGGTAAATTTGATGCTAAAAGTGATGAAGGTATATTCTTAGGTTATTCATCTCAAAGTAAAGGTTATAGGGTATTCAACAAAAGAACCCTAGTGGTAAAGGAAACAATCCAAGTAATAGTTGATGATATAAGCTTTGAGATTCCAAAACCTAGAGAAGATGGTGAAAATAATGTAACTCAAAATTTTGAAAAACTTTCTATAAGACAAAATGAGTCTAATGCTCAAGAAAACGATTCATTTGAAGAAGATCAAGAACAACAATTTGAAAAAGAACCAACATTTCCAAGAGAAAGGAAATATGTCAAAATGAATGAAATCTTAGGAGATCCATCCAAAGGCATTAGAACTAGATCTTCCATTAGGAATGAATGCCAATGTGCTACCTTCCTATCTCAAGTTGAACCCAAAAATATCAAAGAAGCTATAGAAGATGAAAATTGGATTATTGCCATGCAAGAAGAACTAAATCAATTTGAAAGAAGTGAAGTTTGGAAATTAGTGCCAAGACCAAAGGATTATCCTATTATAGGCACAAAGTGGGTATTTAGAAATAAGATGGATGAAAATGGAGTTGTAACTAGAAACAAAGCAAGGTTAGTGGCTCAAGGTTATAGTCAAGAAGAAGGTATAGACTATGATGAAACTTATGCCCCTGTTGCTAGGTTGGAAGCCATAAGAATGTTGTTACCATTTGCTTGTTTCAAAAACATCAAATTATATCAAATGGATGTTAAGAGTGCTTTCTTAAATGGGTATATTAATGAAGAAGTTTATGTAGAACAACCCCCGGGTTTTGAAAACCACAAATATGAAGACCATGTGTTCAAATTATCTAAAGCTTTATATGGTCTAAAACAAGCCCCTAGAGCTTGGTATGAGAGACTTAGTAAGTTTCTCTTAGAAAAAGGATTTAAAAGAGGCCAAATATATACAACATTATTTATAAGAATTCATGATAAGGACATCTTATTAGTTCAAATATATGTAGATGACATCATTTTTGGATCTACTAATAAATTTCTATGTGATCAATTTGCAACTCTTATACAAGGAGAATTTGAGATGAGTATGATGGGAGAACTTAAGTACTTTCTAGGATTGCAAATAAAACAAGAAGAAGAAGGTATATATATTTCTCAACAAAAATACATAAGAGATCTTCTCAAAAGGTTTGATGTTCAAGATTGTAAACCTATGGCTACACCTATGAGTAGTTCTCAAAGCCTAGATAAAGATGAATTAGGGAAGGCTGTAGATAACAAGCTTATAGAAGTATGATTGGCTCTTTGCTTTATTTAACAGCTAGTAGACCTGATATTATGTTTAGTGTGTGCTTATGTGCTAGGTTCCAATCTAATCCCAAAGAATCTCACTTGAAAGCAATTAAAAGAATTTTGAGATACCTAAAAGGATCTACAAATCTAGAACTATTTTATGCAAAATCAAATATTTTTGAACTAGTAGCATACACTGATGCAGATTATGATGGATGTAAAATAGATAGAAAAAGTACAAGTGGTTCATGTCAATTCTTAGGAAATTGTTTGGTATCTTGGTCAAGTAGAAAACAAAATACAGTGGCTCTATCATCTACTAAGGCTGAGTATGTAGCAGCTGGAAATTGTTGTGCTCAAATATTATGGATGAAATACCAAGTAGAAGACTATGGCATAAGGCTTCAAAACATCCCAATAAAATGTGACAATACTAGTGCTATAGCTTTGACAAAAAATCCAGTGTTTCATGCAAGAACTAAACATATAGAAGTAAAACATCATTTTATTAGAGACCATGTTCAAAAAGGAGACATAAGTCTTGAATTCATAGATACAAATCATCAAGTAGCAGATATCTTTACAAAACCTCTTGATAGAGAAAAGTTTGAATATTTTAGAAGTGAACTAGGATTAATCATAACATGAGTAAGTGTGTTGGGCTCTTTTCTAATGTTTGTTTTATACATATATATTATTGATAAGGCCACGATTCAATTCTATCAAATCAATATATATATTATTGACAAAATGTTTTCGAGCCAAAATTCATTTGTGATGTTTTGGGGCATCTCTGCAAGTTAATCAGTCTTATTCTCAAATATAGTTGACAGCATTTGTGCTGGTGTTGACTAAGATGTTGAGAGATAGTCGACAGCAGGCTCAGCCTAGTCAACTATGCGCTAAGTGTAAACCAAATTAGTCGACAGCTATATTGTATCTGTCGACTATTTCTTTGTTCCTTTTAATAAAATAGTCGACAACCCTTATCATCTGTCGACTATCCCATCGCGCCTATTTAAAGAACAAGCGACTATCGGCCCTCATTTTAAAACCCTAACCGTCCGTGTTGCCGTTTCCCTCCTCTCGTAGTACCGATTTTTCTTTAACCTAGTGCATTCGATTGTTTTGCTTTCTCGTGCTCCATCAAAGTGCCAAAACTCTTCATTTCATCCGCTATTCCTCGGCCGTAGTTGTCGCCCGCTCTTTCGACCATTTCACAAGGCTTCTCTTGCTCTATCTCTCCCTCAATTGCCTTATGGTTCAATCATCCCATATGGCACGGACTAAGAACATAGACAAGGGCAAAGGCAAAGGAAAAGGGAAGGAAAAAGAATCGAGTTCTTCAAGCCGTCCTCCGTCCCATCCGAGACCTCAAATCCAACTTTTCATTTCTGAAGATCAACAAGAAAGGTATTCCATGTACTTTGAGTCTCATGAGGTCCTTGAAGGTCGTTATTTGGACTTATCATTTCTAGAATCCATTGGTTTTCCCTACATTCAGACATTTAAGGATTTCGGTTGGTGGGATTTCTTAATAATTCATCGATGCATATATGAAGATGTGGTTAGGGCTTTTTATTCCAATGCCAACAATACCTATCATAAGAGAAAATTAGATAAAAAGTTTAAAACTAACATTGGGGATGTTCATATGAAAATCACCATGATGCTAATCCACGAACAGTTTAAAATCCCTTTAGATGGAGAGGACTATGCTTCCTGGACTCAAGATTTTGTTCAAGCCAATAAAGAAGTCATAGGAGATGACTCACTTACGTCTAAGATTTCTGACACATCAAAAATGGACTTGAACACTAGGATTCTTCATCTTATTTGTTGTCAGATGATTAACCCTAGAAATGGAAGTTTCTCTCTTGTTACAAGACTTGACTTGTGGCTACTCCAATGTATTAAGGCCCGGAGAAGGCCAAATCTGTGTTATCTGATGATCAACTTGATGGTAGATACTCTTTCCATAAAAACTAGGTCCCTTCCTTATGATATGGCAGTCAGTCTTTTACTAGATCGTCTGGTTGGAGACATGGATAGTGCTAGAAAAGTGTATCTTAGCCAATCTCAACACATTAATGACAAGACACCTATTAGAACTGGCTATACAAACAAGGATGGTGAATGGGTTAAAACAGACAAACTTGAAAAGCCTAGCAAGAAGAGAAGATTAGAAGGACCATCGTCATCTCATGAAGACTTAATGGTTCAAGGAATGACAGATCTTAAATTAGACATATCAAGAGTTGAAGCCAGTCTACAAGAATTTAGAGAAGAAGTCAGGCTAGATCTACAGAGTCTTCATCAGCAGCAAGAAGATCTATCTTCTCAGATGGGGTACCTTATTCAGATGTTCTCCTCTCAGTTTCCTCCACCTGCTGCATCTCCATCCATTCCACCAGTTGAGTCTCCTTCATCCGCCCAGTCTTCTCCTTCATCCATCTCTCCAGATGTTTAGATGATGCCTTCATCATACATTTCACTTTATTTTTACCTTATGTATGCTTGTTTTGGCAGATTTACCAGTAGCTTTTGTTATATGTTTTGTTGAACTCAACTATCCTTTATGAATGGATGTTTTAGTATTGACATTTCACTCTTGTTAATGTATGTTTAAATCGGGCTGAATGATCTGGTTGAATTATCTATGTGCAGCTTGGTTCAAGGGAGAGCCTCTGTGTGTTTCAAAAAGGGGGAGTATTCTTCTTATTTGATTTTGACAAAAAGGGGGAGATAAAATGAGTAAATTGATTTTCACAATTTTCATATTTGTTTTGTCATCATCAAAAAGGGGGAGATTGATATTTCACTCTTAAGTAATAAAATAGTTTTGATAATGACTATATGAAAATCAATTTCTACTATGTGGATTATATGAATGAGAAAATGCATTTTTAGTATATAAGTCTCAAAACACGATATGAAATCCTTTTGAAGAAATTTTGAGTATGGTTGAAAGAATGATTTGTTTCAAATTATACCTTTGATAATCTCAACTTGCTTGTTAATAAGAATGATTTATTTCAAATTATACTTTTGATAATCTCAACTTGCTTTCAAGATAATCAAAATGAGTTTTTAAAAGAATCGAATAAGGATGTGTTAAAAATTCAAGATTTTCAAAAGGATAGTCGACTATCAGATTCTTTCTGTTGACTATGCCTTAAAATAGTCGACTATTTTGATTGTTCTGTCAACTATTCAAGCATCTGTCGACTATTTTAGCATCTGTCGACTATCGAGTAAGGATAGTCGACTATGCCTTCTGGTCTGTCGACTATTTTTTTTCATGAAATTCAAAAATTTCTTCATATTTCAGCATCTGTCAACTATGCAAGTGTGTCTGTCGACTATTGGATTTTTGTATTAGAAATAGTCGACTATCAGTTTATGTCTGTCAACTATTCTTAGTTTTACTTGTAAAAATAGTCGACTAATCATTTTCTCTGTCGACTATTGTGTTTCACAGAATTTTATAACGGCTAGTTTTTGGTGCATTAAATGCTCGCCAACCACCCACAACGGTCCAAAATTCAAACATACCCACCATCAACTATAAATAGGTGGTTGAAGATGCATTAAAGGCTGCTGGAAAACCATTGAATATCTTGAACGATCGTGCCTTCACTGTTACATCGAATTTTATCTTTTTTCTCTCAGTACTCTCATTTAAGAGGCTTTGATATATATTGTTCTATTACTTTTAAGCCTCATTTATTTATTTAAAGAGAGAAAATCAAAACTAAGAGTTGTACTCTTAGATTCTCTACTTCATTGTTTACATTTCTTCCTAGCAGTAGCTAGAGGGCCCATTAATTTGGGACGTTGTACATTGCCTAGTCAAGGACTAGAGGACCTTCTCATATTGAGTAGGGGGTTGATAGTGATATTGGTTTTAAAATCCTTAGTGGATAACTAAGGTAGTGGATTAAGCTTGGAAGGCTGAACCACTATAAATTTGTGTCTTCACTTCTCTTTATACTTTCTCTTTTAAGTTTGCATCCTTGTACTTTTGACTCTGTGTAATCATCAATAAGACCACATTTTTATTCCTCTTCACACAAAAGTATTTTCACTATTCAAAAGAAATTTTTTTATATACCAATTCACCCCCCCTCTTGGTGTGTACCACATCAGCTCAATTCTATCAGATAGTGGACCTAGAAAGTCACACACCATATAGTATTGCATTTGGTATCAACATCGTGTGCCCAATGCGTCTCGAATGTTCGCGGGTCAAAGGTTGACCTGCAATGCACTGGGAGTCGACTATCCAGACCATGGGAGTTGACTCCCGGTTCTGCCTCAACCAAATTTGGTGCGCTTCACATGGCACGCAATTGGTGCTGTTGGTGGCTTTGCTGGGGGCAGTTAATTTGGCCGTGAGGGGTTGAATTGAAGAAGGGTTTTTTACTATTTGTCTTATCTTCTTCCTTTGCTTCCTCTATAATTTTTTCTGCTGTTGAAACAAATCATGCATGAGAGTCACGCTATGAAAGATTACCCAAGAGGAGGGGAGGGGTGAATTGACTGTTTTGACTATTTTTAGAAATAATGAAAATATCTTAAGAAGTATGAGATGCAATAAAGTTATTTGAAGAAAAACATTTTATTAAACTACAAACAAATATAGCAACGAAAAGATGCAAGCAAGCATGAATGAGTATGCAGCATACAAGATCATTTATAAAAATGATTTGAGAAACAGTAGGCACATGACAAGTTTATGTATGGAAATATTAATATGAAGATGTATGCATTTAAGAAAGGATTTAAGAACCCTTTTTGAACTAATAGAAATCATTTTGAAACATATGAAATAAACATATGCACGAGATATAAGATTTCTTAAATAGATTTGAAAATGCTTTTTATATATGCAATGAAAACTGATGCATATAAAAACTTTTGTGCAAGGCTTAAAACTGAAAATGAAAAACTTAAACAAACAATGCTTATGCGAAGATAAGAAACAATTTGTCGAATGGGTGAAATGATAAACAAATATGAAGATGTAAGATAATATAGTTTTTAAGATGATTCTAACCAAGAAAACATTTTAATGATAGTTCGAAAAACATTGCAGTAAGCTGTATTTATGAATGAAAAGCATATGCATAGAAGATAAGGAATAATGTTGTTAAAATGAAAGTGATAAAAGGAAAGCAACATGGACATAACAATTTATAGTGGTTCATCCAACTGCCTAGTCTAGTACCTTAGCTTCTCACTAAGGATAGTAGTTTTTACAGGTTCAATTGCTGTAACCCCCACTTTTCATAGGCTAAGCAATAACCATTACATAAGGCTTTTTCTTTTTAGATTGCGCCACAACTGCTACCTTTTAAAGGACAAGGCATAACATTTACAAAGCTTTCACAAAGAATTGTGAAAGGACAAATTCAAGAGAAATTACAAGATTATTCAATGATATCATATATTCTCTTAAACAAAAGAGAGCTTGAAAGATTAAATGAATAAAATATTAACCTCACTAGATAAATGCTTAAGAGTGATAGGAGATCAACTAAATAAGCACTCACTCAAGAATAGAAGAATGGCTTGAAAAGAAATAGGCTTGTTGTGAAAGAATTTGCTTTATGTTGTTTGAGCATAAGCACCCGCGGCTATGTTAACAGCATAGGCTTTCTTGATGGCTCTACAATAGCTTGATTAATCACTCATCTTGGCCTTATATAGAAGCTTGATAGTCAAATTCAGTATTGAGACTTCGCAACTTACAACTTTTTTGATTTGACCATTAACTGTCAAATTCGTTATAAATATGTGTATAATATATATGAGAAAGCATTAAGCACACTTGCATAAATATATTCTAACATTCTTTTATAAGAGAGTACAATTAAGCGCCTTGAAATAAGCAAATAAAGCTCGAATGGTCAAAATTGTTCCCTTTTTGCTCACTGAGTGACGACTATGAAATTTGAATTTAGCTATTAGGTACTTGACTAAGTCCTAGACTTACTCACTAATGAAATGCACACTCGATTGGACAATTCAAGTAATTGATTATATAAAAGCTTTACAAGGTCTTACTCGAGTATGATAGAGTCATTACTCGACTGACTCAAAAGATATAGAGGCTTGGCATTAAGCACTCAACTATTTGGCCAAGCTTACTCGACTAACAGAATGATATACTCGAGCATAGATAATTGATACTCAATTAAAATTAAGCATAGAGACTTAGCCATATTTTATCCAACCTTTACTCGATTAAAAGCAAATAAATAATCGATTATGAAAATACATTAGTCTATTGAGAGAAAGACATACTCGAGTAAGGAGATACTTGAATTTTTTATATCAGAAAGATACTTGATTGAAATACTCCTCACTCGACTAATTTTAAAAATACAAAGAGTTTGCATAAAATACTCAACTAGGAAACCTTAATAGTTAATTGAAAGGAGATTTTGCTAAAGCATATAATGGACTGATTTGAAAACAACTAAACCAATACTCAATTGAGAAATGTGCTTAGATGTCAATAGTGACTGTCATGCTACCCTGCACATTTATTTATCAAAACTACAACCAAATTCATCATACGTTAATTCTTTTATTAAAGCAGGTGTAGAGCGATTATACTCGCCAGTGTGCGAGTGTGCGTGTAGTACAATTTTAAATTTATATTTCGGTGAGTCCGAGTCGATTCACAGGGAGATTATTTATGGATGAAAATGAAGATCACAAAATATTTGATTTTAGGAAGTAATTAAGATGATCTAAAGATAATAATTAAAGCTAAACTAACATTTAATTTAAGTAGCTTGAGTCAAGACAATTTCAGTGTTAAAACCAATTAATTCCCAATTTGATAGAAAAGATCAGCAATATTCATCTGAATTAAGTTTTGTAGCTCTGTTAGTAATTTTAGTTCAAGATAATGATAATTCTTGTTTAAGCAATATCCATACATGGCATAGAAATTCTAAGTTAAGCAATTACCATAAATTGAACTATATTCCACAGACAAATTTATAGATATAGATTAATGATTTAGGCTTGGGTATGAAAACATTTCCAGATCTAGCAATCTCCATACGTGGCATGAAAATTCTAAGTTAGGCTTATGCTCCAATCCAAACTCAAAGATACACTATACGCACACTACTGAAATTAAATCAGATTAATATTACACATTTGAAGCGCAGTTTTCTTTGGGACTCATTGGCGTTGGACACTGTCCTTGCCTTAACCCAAGAATGGATTTAGCTACTCATCCTCATTTGAAAATAAATTGGAAGGAATTTAAATGACGAAAATTAAAGTTACAGTATTTAAAAGACAATATTTAACCGATCGTATAGGCAGTGTATAATTAAAAGACAGTATTGAAAGACAATTTTGTGACTGACCATATAGGCGGTATATAATTGAAAGACAATTTTTTAACCGACCATATGGGCGGTATATAATTGAAAAGACAATATGAATAACATAATACAACTATATGGAAACAAAAGTTGAAGATTTGAGAGAGAAATTCTAAGAACAAAACTATATAGAAACTAAAGTGAAAAATTTGAGAGAGAAATCCTAATAATACAACTATACTTTCATTACAAGAAAATTGAATCCTTACAAATGCACCCCAAGTGCTCTATTTATATGATAAAAGATGTAATGGAAACCACTCAATTATATAATTTAATAATACAAAATATCTAATCGATGATGTAAGCGATGATGTAATTCCAACTCATGATGTAAGCGATGATGTTATTTCAACCCATGATGTAAGTGATGATGTCATTCCAACCCATGATGTAAGCGATGATGCAAGCGATGATGTAAGCAACTTCTGGAACTTGGGCTTTTCATATTTTTGGGCTTGGGCTTTCCTTGTGTTGGGCTTGGGCCTTCCTTGTTTTGGGCCTGAGCTTGGGCTTGGGCCTTCCTTGTGTTGGGCTTGGGCTTGGGATCCATATATTATATATATTATATTCTTTTTTCTTTTTTATATTTTATATATTTTATATATATTTTTATATTAATATTTTTAAACTTGCATGCAATCACAAAATGCATAATAATATTCAATTTAAACCATTTTAAGATCAAAATAAGAATGGAATTATAATAAAAATTTTACAAAATTGATCGCTAATCAAATAGCAATAAAGATACTCAATTATAAAGATACCATACTCGATTGTAGCTTTAAGAATTAGGATTTTGTATGACACATACTCGAGTAGGTTTTTGAGATACATGATTAAATTGAAAAACATGTTGAGCAATGTTTCATTGACAAAAGCTATTAAAGCTAGGTGAAGAAGATTTAAAAGAATGTTTGAATACTTTGTTTTCAAAAACTTCAAAAATACATATACTTAGTTTAATAAAAACCTTTTACACTTAAGCCAAAATTTTAAAATATTTATCATCAAGCTCAATCATTACAAAACTGGATTATGTTATTTTGAAGAATATAAGAATATATGAGCTTGAAATTCTCCAATTTAAGGAAAGAAATATTTATAAGGTTCATACTCCTTGATTAATTGAAACTAATACTCAGCTATTTTGAAAGACATATATAAATATGAGTATGAGGTTTTTCAATTTATATATAAAATATTTTAGAAATAATCCATAAACCAAGTTTATTGAAAATATATTTTTCAAGATTATTTTCTCCATAAATCAAAATACAAATTTCTCAAGACTTCAAAAATTTTGAGACGCGAGTGCTGGTGATATGGGCAACCTTTGGTCTAGCACGAGAAGAGGTGACCAAAATGGTACCAGATAGCATTCTAGGTGTCGACAACTTGGGGTCACCACAACGTGAGGTGAAATCGGTCCCAGTACACAAATAGTTTCTATACCCCAACCTGACATCGGACTTTAGGCACGTATTTATTACTATTCATGATATGAATATACGTGCTTCGTAAATACTCAAGTTGTGTATGGTGTGTGTTTATGTATTCTGCTGCATGTATCTAATACATGTAAAAAGTTTTAATTTTACCTGCACCGCCATACGTGTAATATGTCAATGGTATCATAGTCTCAGCTTGGTATTTAATGTTAGGATTGAATAGCAATGGCACTAATACCCAAGAGGGGGGTGAATTGGGTTATTTAAAAATTTAATTGATCTTTGAAATTCTTTTTGATGGAATATGAGATTTTGATGCAAGTGGAAGTGATTTTCTAAGCACGATTAGTGAAGTGAAGATTAAAAACAAATGAGGGACACATAGATATATAGTGGTTCGATTTAAACCAAACTTAATCCATTCCCTTAGCTCCTCACTAAGGAATTTAAAAACAATTCACTATAATCCTCCTATCACTACTAATAGGCCCTCTAGAAACAAGTTAAGAATGTACAACCTCTTGTTTAAACAAGCAAGCCCTCTAGCTACAAGATAGGTAAAATAGAGAATGATACACTAGAAGAGAGGATCCAAGAGACAAAACGCTCAGTTACAAATTCTTCTCAAAAATAAATGCAAAGCATGAAAATAACTTTTACAAAGTGAACACAAATCCTTGAAGAGAAAAATGAATGGAACAATAAAGCAGAAAATGAATGAGCACTTGAGAGCATGTAATATGATCACTTGACTTGTTTGAATCATCTATCTAACATCTATTTATAATGCTTGATGAGATCTTGCAAGAATATAGCTATTGGTAGTGGGAAGAATACTATAAATGAGTGGAAAAACTAGCCGTTGGAGATTCCTATGATTGAAACGGTTGATAGATTCTAGGCATCAATTGACAGATTAGTTAAAATTCAAAAATCAGTTGACAGTCTAGAGAAGAACTGTCGACTCCTTCTTGCAAATCATTCTATCAGTCAACAAATCATGGAGGATTGGTCAACATACAGAGCCTTAAAATGCAAAAAATATATATGCAAGCCTTCTGATGGTCGACAGCTTTGAAGCAAACGATCAACAAACAGAAAGTAAAAGTGCAAGAAATTTGGGGACAACATTTTGTCAGTCAACAGATCTAATTGGATCGATCAACAGAAGAAGGCAAAAATTCAAACTATCAAAGGCTAACATTCTGTCGGTTGACAGACCAAGGGGAATCAATTGACAGATAAAAGCAAAACAACTTAAGTGGTTGACAGATGCAAGCTAATTTTTATTTTATCTCGACTAAGCCTTCTGTCGATCAACAACCTTAAGGATGATAGTCGACAAACAGAGGCATTTCACTAAAACAGTGGACAGGTTGCATAGAACTTATTGATAGATGGTTCTTTTGCCTTTAAGATTTGTTGCTCCATTTTGAAAAGAAATTTATCCAATTCGAAAACCTTCATTAGGGAGTTTATTAGAGATATTAAACTTTTGTTTTACCAATCTATTTTTGATAAAGAAGACAACTTGCATTTGATATTTATTCAAACAAGATATATGAAATTGATTCTAGTTTTGAGAGACATCTGCTTAAATTTTAGGTATGAAACCATGTTTTTTTTTTCATCATAAAAAAACTTAACACAAGAGTAAATAAAATATCAATCTACCCCTTTATATTGATGACAAAAAAAATTCATGGAATAATCTCTCCCCTTTTTTGGCATAAATCAAAAAGGATAGATTACAAAATAGTTTCCCATTTCATGAACTCCCCCTTAAACAGAAGTAAGTTTGAAACATGCAACGGAAAAGTTGTTGATTAAACCAAAATGATAAGGGAAATAAGGTTTGTGCGATAACATTCATTAGTTAAAAACTCCCATTTTAACTGATAGGACTAAAAAACAATTCATTCCTTTCTTACGTAAGATTGAGATGATACATAAGGAACGTTAGTTCCAAAAATTTTCGCATAAACCAATAAGATAAAAAGATAGAGTTGAAAGAGTACTTACAATTTCATCTCTTAAGTCAAAACTCCCCTTTAAGATGACATAACCAAAGTCGTTAGGGAATCAAAAAAAAAAAAAAAATCAAGCAATGGATCTTTTCAAAACTCAGGAGTAAATCATGTCCAACTAATTAATCAAGAAACCAAACTAGTTACCAATATTCATGATGTACCATTTCCGTTGAAATAATTTAAGAAGAAATCCATACATTCAAACTGATTTCCACAAGAGTAAAATATATTGTACCAAACACCTCATAAACCAAATCAAATATCCATTCAAGATAAACCATACAATCATGTTCCTCAAGGTTTCTTACATCAAAAGCACAAGTAACGATACAAGCTAAAAATATGTGATGCATAGAGAAAATCTAAAACTGAGGAGAGACAGATGATGGTGATGATGAAGTAGGAGGATGAGATGATGATGAAGCTAGCAGCAGTTGAGAAAGAATCACTTGAGCAATTCATCATGTTGGTGATGCAGAGACCATAGATCCTCCTGAACTTTCTCTCTAAAGTTAAAGAACCTAAATTTGAGTTCCACAAGCCCATGAATGAGAATGTCCTCATGAGTAGGAGATGTCAGAGAAGACGAAGAAATATTTGATGGTGGATCATCTGGAACAGGCTCATCATCAGTCTTTCTCTTCTTACCAACTCAAAGCCATGTGCAGCCTTAAATCCTATTCGAGTGGTTGTGTTTCCATTTGTGTTGGGTAAGGTTGAGATATACTTTTCTTGCTCTCCCTAAACCCCCAACCTTCTTGTCCAACAACTCACTCAAAGCCATTCCATAGGGTAGGGATTGTTTATTGCTAGTAAATCACTCAATCATTTGATTAACAATAAGTAGACATAGATTTGGCTTTCTACCATCCATTATGCACTTCATCATCCATAAATCTAGCTTAGTAACTGTGGAGAAGATGCCATTTCATGGAACTAATATTGGATAACAAATCAAATGTAATGTCCTAGTGCTCATGCTCATTCTTGCGGTGCCAGTAATGCAAGGGGTGATAAAATAATCCTCAAATACTTATTGACATGCTTGACTAGATTTTGGGTCCATGAGGAGTAGTTTTCTCTTTCTAGGGGAATTCCAGACCCATCATGTATCAAATTTGTATTTACTTCAAAATGGTTTAACCTGATATTAATTCTAAACCTTTGATCAAAACGCCTTCCATTGAATAAGTTACTAGCATTGGAATAGAATGTCCTGACTAATCCTCATATATATTCCTATGTATTGTCAAAAAATTCCACCATTGAAATTCTTTAAATGTAGCTGTGTATAGAAACTTAATAGACTCTAAGTATGTTAGATCTAGATATCTTCCATGTAGGACCTCTCTTGTGTCAAAGATATGATGATGCCTTTCATTTTGTAGGGCATTGTTAAAGAGACAGAGAGGAGAACTTAGTTGTGCTGGAGGCAAATTGCTTGAGCTACCCTTTTCCTTGCCCTTGCTTTGATTCTTAATGCGAGCCATAGAGTGGAATGAAGGCAAAATTGAGGGTTAAGAGGATTAATTTGAGAGGAATTGGTAGATTTGGTAGAGGAAAAAAAGAAAGAAGATAGTGGAGTATAAGAGAACAGAGACCTAGGGAGTAAGAGTTTTTCGGCGGTCGCCCGATTTATATAAACATCAATGAAATCGGTCAACAGATCAATAAGATCGATCAACAAATTGAGCATAAATGGTACAATTAGTTGATAGAATGAGAGATATCGGTCGACAGATTGTCTTAGTATCACATATTAGTTTGCACAATCGGTTGACAGTTAGAGAGGCTTCTTGTCGATAGATTAGTACTTTTAGCTAATTTTTGAAACTTTGAAAGCATAAAAACAACCACATAAAACATTTACAATTTCTCACACATATATTGCACAAATTTTGTTAATACCCTATCATTTCTAATTCACTTCTAAAGTATTCAAATTTTTCCTTATCTAGTGGTTTTGTGAATATATTTGTTATTTGATGATCAGTGGCTACAAATTCTAGGTTGATGCTCGCTTTTTGAACGTGATCTCTAATAAAATGATGTTTAACCTCAATATGTTTGGTTCTTACATGAAACATTGATTTTTAGTTAAGGCTATAGCACTAGTATTGCGTAATACCTGGTATTACATGGTATTGGAAAAAATAGAATTTCCAGTGATTTTTAAAGGACCTTGGGTGGTCCGGAGAGCCCAAAAAGTGAGTTTCGAGGAATTGATTAATAAAATTGTCGAATCGATAGTAGAAAATGCCCCAAGACTTGGATGTCCATAGAAGAGGGCATGAGATTGGTGAGCGTCTTGAGGCGAGGTTAATAACATTGAAAGCAATTAGATCAGAAATAGTTTCTAGAATAATTTATGTATAAGCCCGAATGGTTAACTATATCGAAAGGTCTAAGGGACCTCTGGGAAGTCGAGGGGACTCTAGGGGTGGTTTGGTTTTGTGAGCGAGACAACCTTGAAGTGTTTTCAGGTGGAATAAAGGTCCTACGTAGGCGTAGGGACAAAATCAATCTTATCGAGTAATTCCCAGTTATTAATTTTAAAGAAATCAAGGTTTTTAGTGGTTTGATGATAATTATTTAAGGCCTTAGAGGGTCCAAGTGTAACGCCCCACTTTTTCAAATACACAATGATGTAAAATATAAGCTAACATCACCATGGGCATTATGGAAACCCTTACCAACGAAAGCGTTGGATCAAACCTGAAAGCTTAAGCAAAGCTAAATAAATGGGGTTTCCACTGTATTTCCTTTACAAGTGCAAGAAATGCCCATGACTTCCAATACTCTAAAAATGACTCAACACATAAGCCGTAGGTACAGTTGTAGGACACTCACATACGCACACCTCTTACAACCTTGAATACCCTAGTTGCTATTACAACACATCATTGTGGTACAATTACATGGGTACGTAATAACTCAAAAAACCCCAAAACTAGCCAAGCATCATCTCCTTGTTCACACTCAAACTGGTACCTGAAACACCTGACACTTCCAACATACCTGGAACATGGAACGTTCCAGGGGCATCAACCCAAGTTAGATATACATCTAAGTGAGTGACTCAGAAAAGGTAAGTACATGTGTGCAAATGCAATAATGCCATTATGAAATCCCCCCTATGGTAGCAATGTCAAGGTGTTGCAATTACCTCCGCAATTATCATAGTCACTCCTGACTCATCACCAGAGCACGAGGTCTTCCATGATGTCCCAACAACTAGCCACAGTCACCAATACGAACATGATATATGACAAAGCAGAAGGAATATGCATAAACAAGGGAAAATATGACATGTAAGCCACAAAGGCATGATGTGCAAGCCAACACACAAGTGAAGCAACAAATGCTCAAAATGCCACAAAACATGCGGGAATCACTCACCTTGATCAGTTACCTTAGGAAGCACGGTTTACAACGAGTGGAATGGGTTTTTACGCAATTTTTCTTACTGCTTAGCACGAACTTCGAGAAAGACCCAAAAATTCTGTCAAGGCTTATTCTCCATCGACTTTCTCCCTTTTTTTGGTAGCATTTCCTCTCTCAAAATCTCTTCCTTTTCCTCCTTTCTTAGCGCCCAAAATGAATAACCCCAAATCCCTTATTTATAGGAAACTTCGACGAACCAAATCGCGCTACATGTCGCGTCATCATTCCGTCCATATGCATCCAACCAAAGTGTGCCACATGTCCCTGATATTTTGAACCTTCATATGTTTAATTTGATTTTCCAATATTCCCATCATTACATCCCACATGGTTTAATTCATTTTCTACGTTTCCCATCATTACACATTTAATTAATAACTACATCCCACATGGCTAATTGCATTTTCCATATTTCTCATCATTACACTTCAAATCCTATCTCCAAGTGGCCAATGAATGCTTGTCACATGTCCTTAGAGATAATGTTTGGAGACTTTTGCAAACTTGGAAGCTAAGTAAGCTTTTCCTTAGCCAATCATGCAATGCCACCTCAAAGGGTCATTATGAGCCATCGTCTGACCTTATCTTATCTTCCAAGTAACCCAATGATTGATTGTCATGTGTCATTGAAGATAAGGCTTCATCATTTCTCCCATGTGCATCCAACCCAAATGCACCTCTCGTCTCTTAATTGAATTTAATAGAGTTTGGAATTCAAAGCTCCATTTGTTTTGAGTGTTCACACTATGCTCATCATTACACCCATAATTATAAGATTTCAACCAATCCAATTGTGACACCTAGGGAGGGACACTTGGCCATTCATGATTTGTCCATGGATGATATTTTTAAGGTTTCAAGAACAACACATTGGCCCGAATTTTTCGGACAATTTGTACTTAGGCCCTTGCAACTTGGTCCTCGGGTCATTTTTAATTGCACTTTTTAGTCCCCAGAAAATGGATAAATTACACTTAGCACCCCAAGATTTTAGGTAAATTACACTTTTACCTTACTTTAATATTTATGATTTTGCCACTGGTTCAGAAACTGAACCTTTGTCTCAAGGCTTCTATAATCCCTTGAAATGACCTATTTCCTCAAGTATTAGAACCTAACAATCTCAAGTATTACCTCATTTTTTATTTTAAAAATCTGGGGTGTTACACCAAGTGCAATTAAATAAATTCCTATGTGAAATTAAGGAAATTCTCAAGTGAAATTAATGAGAATTTGAGGATAAAATGTGTAATTTATATATATATTATATACGCGTGAGAGCTTGTTACCTAAGCATTCTACAGTGGCCTTGAAATTAAAATATATTTTTCTCTCAATGGAAGCCATGGCCGAGAGAGAGAGAGAAACAGAGAGCATTTTGGCCAGGAGCAATGGAAGAGAGAAGAGGGCTCAAGAGAGAGCTGAAGTAGATGGAGCATTTTAGAGAGAGAGAGAGAGAGAGATGGTGGCCGGTTATAGTAGCCATGACTGCTGCGATGGTAGCATTGATCGAAAGGGTGGCGACTCTGCGTACAGTGGAGTGAGGTGGCCTGTGGTGGCTACGGTGACCAACGGCGACGGGGGAAGCGGGCAATGGCTGGAGCAGCAGGAGCATCGGCTAAAAGTGTTGTAGTGTGCAACAATTGTGCGCGGGAGGCCGACATTTGTGGCTGCTCTCGACGGAGATAGCTAGTGGCAGCATTGGTGTAACAACAAGTGGAGATCAACGGTGGCGTTGTCAGGAGGCCGGCGAGCGGAGGCCAGGTCAGGTGGTGGCCAGTGGCGGTGTGCGCAGGCAGTACGCAGGAGGAGGAGGAAGATGAACAAAGGAGAAGAAAGAAAAAAAAAGAAAAGAAAAAGAAAAATAAAGAGAATAGAACAAAGCTAGAAAAGAGAGAGAAATAAAGGGAAAATGCCAAAAAAATTCAAAAAATTGGGAAATATTCTAGAAATTATTTTGGGGCTCGAAGAGCGTGCCAGAGGCTCAAAAATGGGATTTTGGATGCAAAGTGGTAGCTAAGATGGCGACGCTAGTGTAAGCGTTTGGTCAGATTTCTTCACCAGATTGGTTGAGATAATTTGTTTCTTTTCGAGTTATTTACATTATGTGGCATAATGTGTGAAGTGTTGGTTGGATTAAACCCTCGGTTGGGGTTGTTTGGAAATTGTTGATGGATTATTTTTGGGGAGTATGGAAAAAGCGTAGGCCCTGGTTTATTTTCTGACATAGTGGGGTTTTTTGTGTGTTGCATCTAGGTTCGACCGAGGAGGCGGTGATCCTAGAAGAGTTCGAAGTTTAACTGGGCATTCTTACTCTTGGTAGAAGAGAAAGTTTCAACCCACGTAAGGTATGACCCCAGGGGGGTGGCCTTGCGAATGTTCAATAAAATTTGATGAATATATGTTGTGTGCAGTTGTGTGTTGTGCATGTTCTATAGGTGGTCTAGTAGAGTCATGTGACCATGGGAGAGACTAGTTGCATGCTAAGGGTAATATGGGAGGTTAATGCTTCAAACAGATAGGATCAGAGGGTAGTGATGCCTCGTCATTCATGCATACTTACTCATCATTGCATCTCATATATTATCTTGTTTACATTCATTTACACCCTTACTAAAATTTTATGACTCATGAGGTTTTACCTCATGTTGTAGATGTTGCGAGTCCAGAGGCAAGCAGGGATAATGTCGGGAGGAAGATGTGGCAACCAACTTTGTTATTCAAGTTTCGTGCGTTATATTTATTCCTATATACATACATGTGTGTTAAATGTATATGTTGTTGGTGCTAGTTGGTGTCTACTTTGGTTGTGTTAAGCTCAAGTGTAATACCCCAATTTTTTCGGGCATGTTATAACTTAGAATTTCGGGAATATAAAAAATTTTCATATCACAATCGTTGTCATACATCACACAATATCCCAAAAACTCTAATTTTTCACCTTCTGAGCTTAATAAACCCAATAATCGAATAATTAAGACAAGCGTTAAAATTTGAAATGCAGAAGCTAGATCGAACCTGATATGATTCACTACCATAATGCTTTATTTAATATAAATAAAATCGTTCAAGATGGCTACAAGATACATTACAAGGACATCATCTCTCGCAAGTGTTAACCAATGTCTTAAACATATCCAAAACATACATAGGTTCACACATAAATAAAGGTGTGCTAAATCTGTCACGGACAATAAATTAAGCTTATTCTCTGCTATTTCCTTTCCCTTTGAACCCCCTATCGAACCTGGAATGTTTGAATATTCCAGGGACATAGTCCAATTAGAAGATGAATCTTCTAGTGAGAAACTCCAAAAACAGTTTATATCAATGCATGAACAAGTATAAAACGTATGAGAAAAATAAGGAGTACTACTTTGAAGTGCCTCGTGAATATGTCAGCCTCCTCCAACAAGAGCTTTCTTAATGGCGCACACATAGTGCCTCTCAAGAGGTCCCTAACAATGTCACCTCGGCCCGACCTCATAGAACTCATGCAAACACCATATTCGTTGTCCCATAGACTCACGGTCTTCCCCACGAGAGCTTCCTCGATGGCGCACACATAGCGCCTCTCAAGGGATATCCGACTTTTGCCCTCGGTCAAGAACAAATTAGTGCAACAATATCGCCACACGAATTTTATAAATGCAACAGTTAAAAAGCCAACAACATATATTTTTCAGAAAAATACATTTCATATATGCAACATGATTTCACGTAAGAGAACAATAAGAGTTTACGTACAAGATCTTCACAAAACACGTCTCATGCAATAGAAGTCTCTCATAAGAGAACAAAAAATAGGATTTGGAGTATAGGAGTCTCACCTTGAAGGTTTATCTCTTGGAAGATACAATTTCACAGCAAACAGCCTAGGTTTTTGCAGAAAACACACGTTTCGGTAAACCTAACCTCAACTATTTTTACATAGGGTTGAAAGGCATTAAAGTGAGGACAAAACTAGAAAATTTAAAGAGAAATAAGCCCCTCATGCGCCCTCACTCTCCCTAGGAAGGTGACACATGCGCCTTCACGCGCAACACTTTCCGGCACGTGTATCTCATGCGCAGCCTACTAGTTTCGGACAGCTTTGCCTCAGTTTGGTATTTCAGCCATATCTCCCTCGTTTTAACTCCGATTCGACCCCCGTTTGAACCTACACGACCCTCTCTTCCCCCTATATAGGATTATCAAAAGAAAGGGACTTACCTCACTTTTTTCTGACTAATTTTTGCAAACTCCAGTGAAGACCTGCAACTCCAACGAGGCTCATTCTCCCTCGATTCTCCTCCGATTTCTTCCCGCCTTCTTGCAAAACTTCCTCCCCTCTCTCTAGAGCAAGCTCCTCCACTTAGAATGCCTCAACTCTCAAACTTCCTTGGAATTATTTGAGATCAACTTATGGCCTCTATTTATAGATTTTTTAAACCAATCACATTATGTCACTTGTCACAAACTAAGCCATGGACTCCAAAGACTCAAAGATATAATTGAATGGCTTTTCAAATCCAAAGATAAAATGGATTTAATTTTTGAAATCCAAGCTAATACCCCAAACTTCTTTCAAATGACATTTTGACCCTTATTTCAAGTTCTCAAACTTTGATATTTTTTCACATGAACTCATAATTTCATCCCTATTTTATTTGGATAATTCTCTAAACAAATATCAAATTAATTCTCATCGAGATACTTAAAATCCAAAAATAATAATTCAAAATTACTCGATATGTATGATTTCATCATAGCGCCCTCACAGGTCCTTTGTTCCATCCCGAAACCATCTCAGGGTTTTTTTATTTACAAAATTAGAGCCTCCTCAAGGTTCCACCGAGCCTCAAGGTTCCATCGATTTCTCGGAAGCCCCTTACCATCATTTGGTCTTTTTAGGCTATAACTTAGTTTAACCAAAAACCGTCTCTGATTTGATTTCTTTTAGCGTCATAAGTCTTGCCTCGAGACGTTCGTCAAAGATATACCTTTATCCTTAGGTATCTAAGCTCCAAGGCACTCCTTACAGCTAATTCGGTCACTTGTTTCCATTTCAAGTATATTGTTCAGTATTCTAAACTCATTTAAATTATGTGGCAACCTCACGAAAATGTGGGGTATTACATTCTCCCCCCTTAAAAGAATTTCGTCCATGAAATTTGAAACATACTCGAAATTATTGAAGGTTAAATAATTATTGCATTCTGGAATACAATTTCTGGAAGAAAATATAAAAATTTCCTATTCTATTTCCATTTCCTCGAACAAATGAGGATATTTCCTCCTAATTATTTCCTCAAGTTCCCACGTTGCCTCGTCATCTGAGTGTTTTCCCCACTGAACTTTCACTAACGGGATCTCTTTATTCCATAACACTTGAGTTCGGCGGTCCAAAATTGCTCCAGGTGACTCTGGGTAAGTCAAATTATTTCTTAACTCAATTGTTTCTACTCGAACTCCGAGGGTTGGATCTGGCACATGCCTTCGAAGTTAGGAAACATGAAACACATTATGAATCCCAGACAAGCTAGGCGGAAGCTCCAATCGATAGGTCAATGGTCCGACTCTTTCCACAATCAGATATTATCCTATATACCTTGGCTTCAGCTTTCCTTTACTGCTTCCGTGCATTACCACCAGATGCTGGGGTGTCACTTTAAGATACACCAGATCTCCCAGCTCGAACTCTACATCCCTTCTTCTTTGATCTGCGTAAGATTTTTGTCGGCTCTGCGTAGCTCGGATCCTCTCTTGGATTATTCAAATCTTATTTGTAGTTTGCTGCACAAGTTCGGGCCCCAACATCTGTTGTTCCCCTACTTCGGTCCAACAGATAGGTGACCGACACTTTCTTCCATACAAAGCCTCATAAGGAGCCATCCTGATGCTGTCGTGGTAGCTATTGTTGTATGCGAATTCTACCAATGGCAGATGCTCCTCCCAATTTCCTCCAAAATCAAGGGCACAGGATCTCAACATATCTTCAAGCATTTGAATTGTCTTCTATGATTCCTGTTAGTCTGGGGGTGATAAGCCGTACTCAATTTCAGCTGAGACCCCATGCATTCCTGCAAACTCTCCCAAAACCTTGAGGTGAATCTCGGGACCTGATCTGAAACTATACTTATCGGTGCACCATGGAATCGTACTATTTTCTTTACGTACTGCTCTACAAATTTTCGTATCGGTTGATCCATCCTCGTAGGTAGGAAATGCGTTGACTTTGTCAACCTATCTACCAACACCCAAATGGCATCATAGCCATTTCAACTCTTCAAAAATCCTGTCACCAAAATCCATCGTGATATATTCCCATTTCCATTCGAGAACTTCCAAAGGCCTCATCAACCCTATAGGTTTCTGATGCTCAATTTTCACCCTTTGGCATACATCACATTGTGCCACCCTCCTAACCATGTTGGCCTTCATCCCCAACCACCAATAGATTTCCCGAAGATCTCGATACATCTTTGTGGCTCCTAGGTGCACAGTATACTTAGCTTTGTGGGCTTCATCCAGAATTTTCTGCCTCAACTCCTGAAGGTTTGGCGCGTACACTCTACCACGAAACCTGAGAATGCCATTTCGCATCTCAAAATCCAAACTCTTGGACTAGCCCTACTCATCTACCCATAGACGTATACGCCGTCACTCCCACTAGCCTCTCGTATCTCGGTCTCCAACTCCAACCGAATTGTCAAGTCAGCTACTAGGATAGAAGATCCCTTCGGCAGTACACTCACTGTCATCAGGCTAAAAGCCTCAATCAGCAACAGCTCTTGAGCCATCAACCCGGCCATAACACTAGGCACAGTCTTACTCAAAGCGTCAGCCACCACATTAGCACTCCCTGGGTGATACAAGATGGTGCAGTCGTAGTCCTTCAAGAACTCCATCCATCGTCGTTGCCTCATGTTCAACTCTTTATGCGAGAACACATACCTTAGACTTTTGTGGTCTGTGAATACATCAAACGTCTCTCCATATAGGTAATGCCTCCATAGCTTTAGAGCATATACTATTGCTACCAACTCCAAGTCATGAGTTGGGTAGTTCACTTCGTGCCTCTTCAACTGACGTGATCCAGACGCTATCACCCGACCATGCTGCATCAATACACAACCCAAACCAACCTTCGAGGCATCAGTGTGTACAACATATCTACCAAACCCACTAAGCATTGCCAGAACAGGTGTCGAGGTCAGTCTGCCGTTGAGCTCTTGAAAGCTTTCCTCACACTAGGTAGTCCATTCGAACTTGACATCCTTCCGTATGAGCTTCGTCATAGGTGCAGTTATCTTTGAAAACCCTTCCACGAATCTTCGATAGTAGCCTGTTAATCCCAAAAAGCTTCGCACTTTGGTCACACACGTCGGCTGCTTCCATCTCTAAATAGCCTCAATCTTGGTCGGGTCCACTGAGATTCCTTCGACCGAGATCACATGCCCAAGAAACGCAACTTGGGACAGTCAAAACTCGCACTTCGAGAACTTGGCATACAATTGATGTTTCCTGAGAGTTCCTAGCACTATTCTCAAGTGCTCCTCGTGGTCACTCTCATTCGAAGAATACACCAACATATCATCTATGAAAATGATCACAAACCGATCTAGGTAGGGCTTAAACACCCTATTCAAAAGATCCATAAATGCTACTAAAGCATTAGTTAATCTGAATGGAATTACAAAATACTCGAAATGGCCATACCTCGATTGAAATGCCATCATTGGAACATCATCTGGCATAATTCTCAACTGATAATAATCGGATCTCAAATCGATCTTCGAGAACACCTTCGCTCCCTGCAGTTGATCAAACAACTCGTCTATCCTTGGGAGCGAATACTTGTTCTTTACCATGGCCTTATTTAGTTGACGATAGTCAGTGCACATCCTTAGGCTCATGTCTTTCTTTTTTACAAATAGCACTGGTGCGTCCCATGGCGACGTGCTTGGCCTAATGAACCTTTTATCTGTCAACTTCTGTAGCTGACTCTTCAATTCTTTCATCTCTGTCGGAGCCATTCGGTATGGCGGGATTGATATTGGCTGGGTTCCTAGCACTAACTCAATTGAGAACTCGATTTCCTGAGGTGGAGGTAGTCCTTCCAATTCTTCCGGAAACACGTCCTCATATTCTTGTACCACTCGCACCTCATTGAGCTTCGGTACCTCTCTTTCTTCTAACTGAGCATAAGCTATGAACCCATGAGCTCCTCGGCTCAGCAACTTCGCTGCCTTCATTGCTGATATCATCTTTCCAACCTCCGGGTCGCCTTGCCCCCGAAATTTGACCCACCCTCCCATAGATTTTCTTATGGTCATTATCTTCCTACGACAGTCTATATTGGCGTCGTACTTGGACAAGAAGTTCATCCCTAAGATTACGTCGAAGTCATATACTTCTAACAGAATCAGATCAGCTTAGAACCAAACATTACTCAGGCTAATTTTGCATTCCCTCACCATTTTTAAGGACTTCATACTCTTACCCATAAGTGTCGAAATCACCATCAGACACCACATAGACTCAGTTTCAACTCTCAAACTCCCAGTCAATGCATGCGATATAAAAGAATGAGTAAACTCTGGATCTATCAATGCATGCACAGGAGTATCCAAAATGAAGAGAGTACCTTGGATAATTACAGGATTCGCCTCTACGTCCTCCTTGGTTAAATTATAGACTCGCCCCTGTCTGGTCCCTTTTCCTTCTTCAATCTTTAGCGGGTGCTCTTTCTTCTTCGGGCAATTCCTCGAGATGTGCCGGTGCTGGTTGCAATTGTAGCAGATCATGCTCATTGGTGTTGTTGTTAAGGCCTTACCTTCTTGGACCATTCCCTTTGAGCAATTTTTGGAAGTATGCCCGGGCTGTCTACAGGTGTAACAGACATTGCTTTAGCCATTACACCTCTTACCTGGGTGCCTCTTTTTGCATTTAAAGCACGCCTTGCCCTTTTTCACAATCTTCCCATCCCGAGGTCCCAAAGTCGAGTGGGATTTCTCTGATTGTCCTCCAATTTGAACCATCGTGGCCTTTAGTCCTGCCACTCGCGTCATATTCTTCTCGGCTGTTATAGCTTTGAAAACTATATCCACATAAGACTCCACGTGGACTAAGCTCATTAGCTATTGAAATTCAATTCGCAAGCCTTGTAAGAATTTTCATCCCTTCTCCACATCGTGCATCCCGTACAGCGGCATATACTTGATTAACCGCAAAAATTCACCCTTGTATTGGGCCACAGACATTTTTGGCCCTTGGCGTAAATTCATAAACTCTCGAGCTCTAGCCAACTTCTAGTAAATGGGAAAGAATTTTCCTTTGAACAATTCCTTAAACCATTCCCACGACATCTGGGGTACCTCCCCCAATTCTACGTCCGTTGTCGACTCTTAAGACCCTATCCGGTTAGGTATTGCTCGCTGCATAGACCTCCACCATTGGGCCGCTTCCTCTTCCAGCATATAGGTCGCACACTCGACCTTGTCTTCATTCAAGATTCTCAATCTTTGTAGGATCTTCTCGGTCTGGTCCAACTAGTATTCACTGATTGCGGGGTCGTCTGCCGGTCTTCCTTAAAACACATGCGGATTTTGTCGTAGATACCTCTCCAAAGCATCTACTCTTCTTTGCTCAAGCTGTAATTCTAAAATTCGCCCAGCCATGCCTTCAAGGATTCTCTCAATCCTATCTATTTGGCCTTCATCGTGGTCAACTCGTGCATCTTTTTGACCTTCCGTACCACCTCCAAGGTGCGGGTTAGTGTCGCTTTCTTCGTCATTGCCTCTTTCGCGCTTGTCCCTTCTTGTATTCACCATCTAGCAAGAAGACAGGGCGAATTATTAAATTACCAAGGCATGGCGTAATCCAAATCGAATAAGCAACAAGAGAATGCCACTAAATATTTCAAAAAAAAAAAAACCTAACCTAATTCCCAAAACTTATGGTGGTTTTACTCATCTAGCCACATGCGAACTTTTTCTTAGGTTCACTCTGATACCAACTGTAACACCCCAATTTTTTCGGGCGTGTTATAATTTCGGATTTCGAGAATATAAAAAATTTTCATATCACAATCGCTGTTAAACATCACACAATATCCCCAAAACCCTAATTTTTCACCTTCTCAGCTTAATTTTTCCAATAATCGAATAGCTAAGACAGGCGTTAAAATTTCAAATGCGGAAGCTAGATCGAACTAGATATGGTTCACAACCACAATACTTTATTTATCATAAATAAAATCGTTCAAGACATCTACAAATACATTACAAGGACATCATCTCTCGCAAGTGTTAACCAACGTCTTAAACATATCCAAAACATGCATAGGTTCACACATAAATAAAGGTGTGTTAAACATGTTACAGAAAGTAAATTGAGCTTATTCTTCTGCCACTTCCTTTCCCTTTGAGCCGCTTGTCGAACCTAGAACGTTTGAATATTCTAGGGACTTATAGTTTAATTAGAAGATGAATCTTCTAGTGAGAAACTCCAAAAATAGTTTATATCAATGCATGAACAAGTACAAAACGTATGAGAAAAATAACGAGAACTACTCTGAAGTGCCTTGTGAACATGTCAGCCTCCTCCAATGAGAGCTTTCTCAATGGTGCACGTATAGCGCCTCTCGAGAGGTCCCTAACAATGTCACATCGGCCCGACCTCATAGAACTCATGCAAACATCACATTCGTTGTCTCTTAGACTCACGGTCTTCCCCACGAGAGCTTTCTCAATGGCGCATGCATAGCGCCTCTCGGGAGATATCCGACTTTTGCCCTCAGTCAACAACAAATAAGTGCAACAGTATGGCCACACGAATTTTATAAATGCAACAGTTAAAAAGCCAACAACATATATTTTTAAGAAAAATACATTTCGTATATGCAACATGATTTCACGTAAGAGACCAATAAGAGTTTACGTACAAGATCTTCACAAAACACGTCTCATGTAACAGAAGTCTCTCATAAGGGAACAACAAATAGGATTTGGAGTATAGGAGTCTCACCTTGAAGGTTTATCTCTTGGAAGATACAATTTCACAGTAAACGGCCTAGATTTCTATAGAAAATACACGTTTCGGTAAACCTAACCTCAAATATTTTTACATAGGGTTTAAAGGCATTAAAGTGGGGACAAAACTGAAAAACTTGAAGAGAAATGGGCCCCTCACTCACCCTTACACACCTTGGGAAGGTGACCCACATGCCCTCACGTGCAGCACTTCCCGGCACATGTATCTCACGCGCGGCCTACCAGTTTCGGACAGTTTCGCCTCGGTTTGGTATTTCGGCCATATCTCCCTCGTTTTAACTTCGCTTCGACCCCCTTTTGAACCTACGCGACCCTCTCTTCCCCCTTTACAAGATTAACAAAAAAAATTAAACTTACCTCACTTTTTTTCTAATTAATTTTAGCGAACTTCGGCCAGACTTGTTCTCCCCTACTTCTCCTCCGATTTCTTCCCGCCTTCTTGCAGAACTTCCACCCCTTTCTCTAGAGCAAGCTCTTACATTTAGAATGCCTCAACTCTCAAACTTCCTTGGAATGATTTGAGATTAACTTATGGCCTCTATTTATGGATTTCTTGAACCAATCACATTATACCACTTGTCACAAGCTAAGCCATGGACTCCAAAGACTTAAGGATATAATTGAATGGCTTTTCAATTCCAAAGCTAGAATGGATTTAATTTTTGAAATCCAAGCTAATACCCCAAACTTCTTCCAGATGACATTTTGGTCCTTATTTCAAGTTCTCAAAATTTTATATTTTACCGCATGAGCTCCTAATTTCATCTTTATTTCATTTGGATAATTCTCTAATTACAATTACACCCTCAAACATCAAATTAATTCTCATCGAGATATTTAAAATCCAAAAATAATAATTCAAAATTACTTGATATGTACGATTTCATCCCAACGCCCTCACAGGACCTTTGTTTCATCTCGAAACCATCTCAGGGTTGTTTTATTTACAAAATTAGAGCTTTCTCAAGGTTCCATCGATTTCTTAGAAGCCCTTTACTATCATTCAGTCTTTTTAGACTATAACTTAGCTTAACCAAAAAGCGTCTTTGATTTGATTTCTTTCAGTATCATAAATCTTGCCTCGAGACGCTCATCAAAGATATACCTTTGTCCTTAGGTATCTAAGCTTCAAGGCACTCCCTGCAGCTGATTCGATCACTTGTTGTCATTTTAAGTATATTTTTCGATATTTTAAACTCGTTTAAATTACATGGCAACCTCACGAAAATGTGGGGTATTACATCAAGGGTAAGTAAATACGATTTTGATGATAATAAAAATATTTTTATGATATAAATGTATTTTTTTCTCATACAAAAAGTAAATTTATTTTGAATTAAAAGTGGGTACAAAGAGTAAATTTATTTTGAATTAAAGGTGAATTGTATTTAGATTTGTTTCCTTGTTTTGATCATTTATGTCTCAAAAGTTTATGTTTGAATTTTCATTTCTTAATAAATGCATTTCTTACTTATGCAAAAAGTATATTTATTTTGAATTAAAGGAGAATTGCTTTTAGACATGTTTTCTCTTACTCATGCAAAAAGTAAATTTATTTTGAATTAAAGGAGAATTATTTTTAAACATGTTTTCTTATTTTAATCATTTATGTCTCAAAAGCTTATATTTGCATTTTCAAATCCTGAATTAAAGGAGAATTATTTTTAAACATGTTTTATCTTACTCATGTAAAAAGTAAATTTATTTTGAATTAAAGGAGAATTGTTTTTAGATATATTTTCTTGTTTTAATCATTTATATCTCAAAAACTTATATTTGAATTTTCAAATGTTGATTTCTCATGCAAAAAATAAATTTATTTTGAATTAAAGGTGAGACATGTTTTCTTATTGTTTGAGAAAGCCTAAATATTTTTCAAATTTCAAATTTCATATTAACTCTTTCTTTAATGGCAAGTATGTTTGGAAGATGTATATATATAGGATAAGTATGGAGGCTCAATGTAGAACAAACTTGATAAAGCATTCAAACAAGAGTGAGAAGATTCGAAGTGTTAGAAGTGTGTTGGCTAGTGGAATTCTCAACTGTTGGTGACTTATTTGTAATTGTCTCTGGTTGTAAGTTTGTTATTTTTACTCACTTGTTGTGTGAGGAGATTATATATGCTAGTAGTGCACTAATAGTTCTTGCTTAGGTAAGGGATTGTTTGTTGATTCTAGTTTCAATTAAAAGTTAGTGTTGATTTTTCTTAGTGGAACCTCAAGTTAAGTTTTGAGAGAGAGGATTAGGCTCTTTAGAGCCAAACCTCTATTAATTTTGTTTATTCCTTGTGGTTGTATGATTTTATTTGATCAATCCTACTACAATCACCACATATGAAGATCACAAATTTAATAGTTTTTAAAAGAGTTAAAATTATTAATTTTTAAAAAACCCAATTCACCCCTTTCTTGGGTATTTTTCTGGGCAAAAATTGGTATCAGAGCAAGCATATAATCTACTCTAATTGTCTATTACTCTTTCTTGTGATCTTTATCTTTTATATTTTACTATGACAACCATTTTTGGTAATGGTACAGTTGAAGGTCAGTCCACAAATAGACCTCATTTATTTCATGGCACAAACTATACCTATTGGAAAGCTAGAATGAAAATTTATGTTCAAGCTAATGATTATGATGCATGGAAATCCATAACTAAAGGTATAGAAATGCCTACCAAAATAGAAGAAGGGGAAATGGTTCCAAAACCTGAGGAAGAATATAATGAAGATGATATTAAGAAGGCACAAAGCAATGCTAAAGCTATGAATCTTTTATATTGTGCACTTTCACCCACTGAATTTAATAGAATCTCAGGTTGTGACACAACTATGGAAATATGGGACATGTTACAAGTAACACATGAGGGGCTGATCAAGTTAAGGAAACTGGGATTGGCATGCTTGTTCATAGTTATAAATTTTTTAAGATGAAATCTGATGAGTCTATTTCTGAAATGTTTAGTAGATTTACTAATATTATTAATAATCTTAAATCTCTTGGCAAAATTTATCCTAACCATGAAATTGTTAGAAAGATCTTAAAGTGTTTGCGAAAGGAATGGAAGCCCAAAGGTACTGCCATTTAAGACTCAAAGAATCTCAAGACTCTTGCCCTTGATGAGCTAATGGATCTCTCATTACCTATGAGATGGAGCTCGAAGAAAAGGAAAAAGAATACAACAACATTAAAAAGAAAATAACTATTGCATTGAAGTCCATTAAAGAGGAAGATGAAAGGGATGACAATCATGAGGATGATGAGCTTGCCCTAATCACAAGAAAATATAACATTACAAGAAAAATCAGTTTTAGTGACGAGTTTTGTGACGGGGATGCTCCCGTCACTAATTTGTGACGGGTTTACTGATGAAAAGCCGTCACTAAAGTGATTTAGTGACGGTTTGAAATTACCGTCACAAAATTGCGATGAGACAGCTATTTTCGTCTCAAATCAGTGACAGAATGGCGTATCCCGTCGCAAATCATCGACAGATAGGTCCTCCCATCGCTGTACAACGACGGGATCCAGCGTCTCGTCGCATTTCTGCGAAGGGACCGAGTTGTCTCGACGTAGAACTGCGACGGGACTGACCCGCCCGTCGCAGAACTGCGACAGGGACTGACGACCCGTCGCAATCTGCGATGGGGCTTTAAGGTCCCATCACAAAAATTGGACAGGACATGTCAGCCCCGTCTCAGATTGCCCTTTAAAATCGATCCCCCCTACTTTCCCACTCCAAACGAGCCCCCCTCCACACCATTTAACCCCCCATCTCTCTCTCTCTCTCTCTCTCAGTTTTCTCTCCTTTGTTCTTCTTCTCTACGGTTGCTATCTCTCAACTTTGTGATTGTTTTCAGTGTCTCGTTGTTATCTTCAGTGCTATTGTCATCAGTTGAGGTAATTATTTTGTGTTTTTTAATTTGTTTTAGTTTTAATTATTTTATGTTAGTTTAGATGTAGTTATTTTGTGTTAGTTTAGTTTATTTTTGAGTTTAATGATTATTTTATATTAATTAGTTTAGTTTTAGTTTAATTGTTTATATTATTTGTAATGCTTAGAAATTAAAATGTAAATTTTATTAATTGTTTATAAATTAATTCTTTAGTTATTTTGATATGTAATTGTACTAGGGACCGTGCAACTCTAAGCATACACATATAAATATTGTTTATTTTTTTATTTTTAATTTAAGATAGATTTTTAACGAAAAATACTGTAATTTTAAATAAAATATGTAAAAAAATAAAATACTAAAAATAAACTTACTACTTAAGAAAGCATATATTTTATTGTCATAAGAAAATATTCAAGTGTATACATTAAAAAATTAAAAAAATTCTATTTAAAATATAAAAATAATAAATAATAAATAAAATTTTAATTAAAATTTATAAAACAAACATATGAAATAAATTAGATAATTATTTTAAAAATTAAAATTAAAATTAAAAAGGTATAGATTTTAAGATTTTTATTTAAAATAAAACACTAAAAATTAAAAATGACATGAGAAATTAATTAGATAAATATTTAAATTAAAATATATAAGGAATGCAATATTAAAAATAAAATACAATAAAAAAGAATAATTTATTGTTATAAAATGAAATAAGTACACTAATGAATTTTAATATTTTTATTTAAAATTAAACACTAAAAATACAAAATAAAATTTTACCGTGAAAAATGTATTAGTTTTTATAACAATAAATTTAACCATAATATTTTTAATAACTCAATGAAAATAAAATAAAAAATGTAACAAATCAAAATTTGAATAATTGTTTAAGTAGTAAAGGAAATAAAAGTTTAAATTGCGTTAGTTTAGTTTAATAGTTAATTTATTTTTGTGTTTAGTATGTTAGTTGAGTTTAATGAATATGTTATTTTAATTAGTTTAGTTTTATTTAAATTGTTTATATTATTTGTAATGTTTAGAAATTAAAATGTGAACTTTATTAATTGCTTATAAATTATTTCTTTAGTTATTTTGTTATGTAATTGTATTAATAACGTTTATTTTTTTTTCTAATTTAAAACATATTTTTAATTTAAAATACTGTAATTTTAAATAAAATATGTAATAAATAAAATACTAAAAGTAAATAAAATATTTATGAAAACATATATTTTGTTGCCATAAGATTAAATATAGACATTAAAAATTAAAAAAAAATATTTAAAACATTAAAAATAATAAATTAAAATTAGAATATTTAAAATAATGTATGAAATAAATTAGATAATTATTTTAAAAATTAAAATAGAATTTAAAAAGGTATAAATTTTAAGTTTTTTATTTAAAATAAAACACTAAAAATTAAAAATTACATGAGAAATAAATTAGATAAATATTTAAATTCAAATATATAAGAAATACAATATTAAACATAAAATACTATTAATGAATAATATAATTTATTGTTATAAAATAAAATAAGTACACTAATGGATTTTAATATTTTTATTTAAAATTTCAACGTGAGACATTTATAACTAACTTAGAAAATATATTAGATACACTATTTTAACCATATTGTTCTTAATTACTCAATCAAAATAAAATAAAAAATGTAACAAATAAAAATTTTAATAATTGTTTAAGTATTAAAGGAAATACAAATTTAAATAAGTATTTAAGAAAAATTCAATTCAAACATGTAGAGTTAAGTAAAGACATTAAAATTTATCTTAATTATTTATTATCTCAATTTATTAAAAAGATACAAAATTTATCTCAATAAATTATTTATTATTATATTTATTTTTTGTTTATATTTATCAGTTACCTGTGACAGTCTGGAATGATGAAATATAATTTGGTTAGTTTTCAAGATAAAATATCTATTAGGAATTAGCGCGTGTTTGTTATATAATTTTGAATTGAAAATGAAAGCTCCATTGCATCGTCGATGGATTGATAGTAGGTGTATGCCAAGAAGGGGTGGGATCACTCCTGAATTTTATGTTGGGGTTGATGAGTTTATTCAACTGGCATCTTCTCAAGAAAGTTTCATAAGACTAGGAGTGTTGAAATGTCCTTGTATAAAATGTGAGTGTTTGAAGTTTAAACCAGTTAATGAGGTGAAAAGGGATCTTTGTAAGCATGGGTTCATGAAAGGGTATCATTATTAGACGAACCATGGGAAAGAAATGTCAATAATGCCTCCAAATGTTATTGTAAATGAATATTATAGAGAAGATAATTTTAGAGATCAGTTTAATTCTTATGAGCAAATGGTAATGGATGCGATAAGACTATCACATGGGCCTGTTACAATGCAAAGAGCATTTAGCGAAACTGGTCATCAGTCGTACAATATTGAGGAACCACCTAATAAAAATGCAAAAGTATTTTATGAGCTGTTATTTGCTGCACAATCTCCATTATACTCGGGTTGTGATGCAGAGAGTGAACTTTCTGCTGCAGTTAGAATGTTGAGTATTAAATCTGATTACAACATGCTTGAAGGCTGTTATAATGAAATCATGCAGCTTATGCAACATACAATGCCAACTGGTAATCGTGTGCCCGATGACTTTTATCATACTAAAAAATGTTGTCCAAATATTTGTATGTTATATTATAAGGATGATCAATTTGAGACGAGTTGTAAGTTTTGTAGTCATCTTTGTTTTAAATCTGCAAGAAGTGGCATAGAAAAATTTAAAGAAAATCCTTTTAAGAAAATGTGGTATTTGCCCCTCATACAAAGATTGCAAAGAATCTATGCTTCAACCATTACTGCTTCGAACATGAGATGGCACTATGAAAATCGGAGAGAGTTTGGGGTATTGTCTCACCCATCTGACGGTGAAGCATGGAAATATTTTGAACGGACACATCCTGACTACTCTGTTGATCCTAGAAATGTAAGGCTTGGTTTGTATGCAGATGGGTTCACTCCATATGGTCAATCGGGTCGCCCGTACTCTTATTGGCCAATAATTGTGACCCTATATAATTTGTCTCCTGGATTATGTTTGAAAATAGAGTTTATGTTTTTAATAGTTTTTATTTCGGGTCCTTTAAATCCCAAAAGTAAGATAGACATATTTTTACAGCCTTTAATTGATGAACTGAAATTGCTTTGGCACGAAGGAGTGTTGACTTATGAATATCCACAAAGTAAAATTTTATGATGAAAGCAGCTCTGTTGTGGACTATCAATGATTTTCCTGCATATGGAATGTTATCAGGTTGGATGACATCAGGTAGATTAGCATGCCTGTATTGTATGGAAAACATAAAAGCTTTTAATCTCAAGTACGATGGGAAAACATGATTTTTTGATTGTCACCGATAATTTTTGCTAATGGATCACCCTTTTCGAAGGAATACAACTGCATTTCGAAAAAATAAAGTTGATAATTCTTGTCCACCTACTCGTTTAAGTGGAGAAAACGTATTTGGTAGAGTATGTAATGTCCCGTCTATCTTAGAACAACAAAATTGTGTTATGATCGGATATGGTGTGCAACACAATTGGACAAAAAGAAGTATTTTTGGGGACTTACCATATTGGAAAGATAATCTTATCTGACACAACTTAGATGTCATGCAGATTGAGAAGAATATTTTTGATAATCTTTTCAATACAATCATGGATGTGAAAAGTAAAACTAAAGATAATACAAAGCTAGAATGGACTTGAAAAAATATTGTAGGCAGAAGGAGTTGGAATTAGTAAAATGTGATGGGGGTAAATATTGGAAACTTAAAGCTCAATATACTTTCATGAGAGAACAAAAGTTAAGTATTTTGAAGTGGATAAAAGAACTTAAACTCCTTAACGGGTATGCATCTAGATTGGGCAGATGTGTTGATATGAAGAATGGAAAATTGTCTGGCTTGAATAGTCATGATTGTCATGTTCTTATGAAGCGGTTACTTCCAACGACATTTTCAGGATTACCAGATTGAATTTGGAGTCCAATAACTGAGTTATGCCAGTTTTTCAAAGAAATATGCTCAACAACGTTAAAAACTGAACATTTGGAAGTTATGGAACAAAACATCCCGATCATTCTATGCAAAATAGAGCGTGTATTTCCGTCTAGATGGTTTAACTCAATGGAACATCTCCCAGTACATTTAGTTTACATAGCAAAGGTCGGAGGGTCAATCCAATACAGATGGATGTATCCATTTGAATGGTAATAATAATTTTATATTCATATAATTTATTGATTTTGTCGTATAGTTTATTATGTTTTTTTTCATAAATTAAGACAACTTTAAAATGATTTAGGTTCCTCAATACTTTAAAGAAGAAAATCCAGAATAAGGCTCGCATAAAAAGATCTATCTGTGAGGCATATTTAATTGAGGAGACAGCCACATTTGGTTCATATTATTTTGAATCAAATATTCAATCAAGGAGGACGAGAGCCCCTCGAAATGATGATGGGGGAGAATTTTCGCATTCACAAATTTCTATCTTCAATTATCCGGGTCGTGCGGTTGGTCCAATGAAAAAAAGATGGTTAGACGTGAATGAGTTCTAAACAGCAAAGTTGTATGTCTTGCTAAATACGCCAGAGGTCAAACCTTATATTGAGTAAGAACCCAAACTTAATTATATTAATATATTTTTGAGTTCATATTAATAATTTTTTTATATTATGTTGATATATATATTTTAATGCTTCAGCATGTACACAAACATGTTACGTGAATTATCGCTAGTAATCAGTGACGAAGAATTAGACAAACAAATCAAGGAGTATTTTGGTGTTTGGTTCCATAATTATGTAAGTTTGTAAAGTTTAGGATAATTTAATATTAATTATGTATACATAAAGTGATGGAAATATTTGGTTAGGTGAATTTGAGTGGCGAAATTATTGCAGACCCACTAATTCAGAGCATAGGGTGGGGGCCAACTCGCAACGTGAAACATTGGCCAATGTATTTCGTCAATAGATACAAATTTCATACTATTGAATGGAGTCAGAGTAGGTCGAAAGAAAACTATGGTATTTGTGTGTCTGAGTCAAGAGGTGGAGCTTCACATATGAATTATTATGGAAAACTTATAGACATACTTGAGTTAGAATATGCAAGCTTACCAATAAAAAAAGTAATTTTGTTCAAATGTGAATGGTATGATCCAAGTCCACGAGGAACTAAAATTCATGATAAATATGGAATTGTAGACATTCGATCATCAAGAAGATATAGGAAATATGATCCATTCATATTTGCCCAACAAGCTGAACAAGTGTATTACGCGCCTTACCTTGATTACTGTCGTGAAAAAAATGGTTGGATGATTGTAATTAAAACAAAGGCACAAGGTACAATAAATACTCATGAACCTAACAAGGAAGAGCTTTTTTAAGGATGAAATATTGCAACGGCCTGTAACTGATGTAAATATTGACCTCAGAGGCACTTTACAAGATGATAATGGGCTAGTAGAGGAAGTTGATGTCTCCAATATTGTTAAGGAAGAAGAAAATGATGTGGATGAAGAATCTGTTTCAGAAGAAGACGAGGAAGATATATTATCTGATGACAGAGATAGTGACCAAAAAGACATTGATGAATATATAGAAGAAGATGATTGATAGTTTTTTTTTTTTTTTTTTTTGTGCATGCTAATTAATAACCTTTGTATTTTTAAAGTATGAATATTAATAATTTGTGTACGTGTACTTTTAGTAAGATGACCTTGATGTTAATGTAATTTGTTTTTCATATATATAATTGTCGAAATAGATGTCAGAACATTCAACACCTTCGGGTAGGGGAAGAGGTAGAAGTATAACATCTTATAGGACCACACCTTCGCCAGATGCCAATTCTGGTTTGCAATATTCTTCTCCTGACTCCACACCTGTTGTCCAATCCACACAATTCATTCTCCAGTCACCACCCCCACCACCACTCTCACAACCTTTTGCTCCCATGCCTCATTAGTTTCCATATCCTGGAACCACGGTGCCATGGGGTTATTATGGTGTTCCACCTGCTTTCTACCCACCAGATGTTATACCACCGAGTGGCCAATATGTTGGGGGAACTTCTCATATGCCATACAGACCTTCCCCATACACATTCATGCCGACACCGCAAGGACTCAATTCATCATCTGCTTCTGCACAACACTCTGAGCCTATTCCAACTGACCCGGTTGGCACCAGTCGAGGAGATGGTCGAAAACACTTATCTTGCAATGAACAGTGTAATCAGTGAGTATCGTATTTATTATTTTGAATTTATTACTTGCAATTATATTATACATTCAAATGAATATATATATATATCTTTTGTGTTTGGCAGTTTTATCCCTGAGAGTGGCCCACCAAGCAAACTGGGAAAGATTTGGAGGGCACGATACACTGAACCATGGATTCATTGGGATGAAGTGCCAGAAATAATACGAAGGATGTGGCTTGAAGAATTTAGAGTAAGTTAATTTATAATTCTTTATTAATATAAGTTTGTATTTAAATTCTTATATATATATATATGTTTCTTAACTTAATGTAGAAGACGTATTTCTGGCAACTTGAGGAGAATGATCGCATATGGCTCACTTGGAATAAGTCTGGTAGACGAAGTTTTAGGAGTCATATGCATCGAATTAGAAACGGAGAAGACCAAGCAATGTGGATGGATCCCGACGTGTGTAAGGCACTTAATGCAAAGTGGGCAAAAGAAAGCAACAAAAAAATTGCCACACAAAATAAAAAAAAATCGTGTTTCCGAGACCGGTGGGTCGCTCCACATTGGCAGGTCCATTCCATTCTCCTTAACTCAAAGAAGGCTAGTAAGTACTTATGCTAAGTTATATTTTTTTTTAATTTATTTAAATTATAAGTTTAGTTTGATCAAATTTACTATATTATTTGTTAATTTCTTATACAGGCAACTGAATTGAATCACGAGCCCAATGAGTTTGAATTCTTCAGGAGAACCCACACGAGGAAAGATAATCAAGGAGAAGAAGTGTGGGTCGATGACAGATCTAAAACCATCGTTGTAAGTGTGTTTTATAAATTAAATTAAAATTTTTATTTTAAAATAATTTCTTAATTCATTTACATGAATGTTTTAATTTTATAGGAAAAATATGATAGATTGAGTGCATAGGCATCTTTATCATCCGTAAGTACCGGAGAGTCCTCATCGCCTACAGTTAATGAACATGACCTCTTCTATCAAGCTGTTAGTAGTCGGAATAAAAAGGATCAAATATACGGGTTGGACTCTCAAACTAATTTGTTCTGCCAATCGTTCTAGCCAATCATCTTCAAATATGTCACAAGAGTTTGAACAAATGAGATTTAGAGTCACCCAATTAAACGATGAGTTGCTTGAATCTCGGGCTGAGAATCAGCAATTACAACAGTGGCAAGAACAAGTGACGGCGTGGCAGTCAGAAATTAATATAGTAATAAGTAGATTGACAAAACAATCTACTGCAGATACTGGACCGTCAACTGTTCCAGGTGTGTCTGACCTAGTAGCTGATCAAGACGAGGGTGACAATGATGAAAATCAAAATGATAATAATAATGACGATTGATTGTAGTTGAATGTTGTAAACATTGATGATGTAAACGTGGGTAATATTAATATTAATATTAATTTTCTTTTTAATGTTAAATTTGTTTTATTTTTAATGTGAATGTGGGTAATATTAATATTTTTTTAATGTTATTTTTAATATTTTATTTAAATTTTTTTAAAAATTCTTGTTATTTTAATTTTTTTTATTCTTATAAAAGAAAATATTAATTTTAATTTTAATAAATATTAATTTTTAAAAACAATTTTATATAAATTTTAATTTTATAAATTTAAAATTAAAAATATATTTTTTGAAATTAAAAATATATTAATTTCATGAAAATATATTATTGATTGAAAATATTAATATTAATTTTAATATTTTTTTTTCAAAATTATTTTTTTATTTAAAAATATCTGCGACGGGCTGTCCCATCGTAGATAAAATAAAATTAATATGATTGGTCATATTAATTTTATTATTTTTAAATAAAATTAATATTATTTATTTTTTTTATTTAAGAATATTTGTGACGAAGTGTCTCATCGTAGATTGCCCGTCATAGATCTGTGATAGGTGATACAACCGTCGTAGATCTATGACGGGGGTACTACCCGTCACAGATCTACGACGGGCAATACCCCCGTCACAAATCTGTGACGAGTTACCCTCACCTCGTCACTAAAATTCTGTCACGCCCTTTTTTATGACGGTTTATTACCCCGTCACTAAACTTGTCACAGAAAAATTTAGTGACGGATTTTTTCGTCACTAAAACTGATTTTTCTTATAGTGCAACATGTTGAAGAAGAGAAAGTTCCCCAAAAAGAAGCCTCAAAAGAAAATGGAGGAGTCTCAAAAGAAAGAGTCAATTATTTTCTATGAGTGCAAGAAACCAAGCCATATTAAGCCCAAATGTCAATTGCTCAAGAAATCAAAGAAGAAGACAATGGTGGCGACATAACTCGATAGTGAAGAAAGTGAGTAAGATGATGAGGCTCAAGATGAGATTGCAAGTGTAGTTCTCATGGCTCTTGAGGATGAGGAAAAATCAAAGTTTCAATGGAGTGCAAAGTGGTTCTTGGATAGCGGATGCTCAAGGCATATGACCGGAGATCCGAACAATTTCCTTAAACTCAAACAAAAGAATGGAGGCTTTGTAACTTTTGGGGATAACGTCAAAGGTAAAATAATTGGTTCTGGAAAAATAGGTAATGCTCATTCCACTATCATTGAAAATGTGCTACTTGTTGATGGATTAAAGCATAACTTACTTAGCATAAGTCAACTATGTGATTAAGAATATATTGTAATATTTGAATCATCTAAATGTGTAGTCCAATATCATATTTGTTGGTTGAAGGCATGAAAATATATATATATAATTGATTTAGATGACCTCTTAGCAAATAATGTAAGATATTTATCTGCAACTAATGAAGATTGTTGGATTTGGCATAAGAAACTAGGTCATGCTAGTATGGTTCTACTCTCAAAACTAGTAAGACTTGATTTAGTAGAAGGTTTGCCTAAAATAAAGTTTGAAAAAGATAAAATGTGTGATGCATGTCAACAATGTAAACAAATAAGAATTTCATTTAAATCTAAGGATATAGTATCAACAACTAAATCTCTTGAATTACTTCACATGGATCTATTTGGCCCAACTAGGACACTTAGCTTGGGAGGAAAGAGGTATGGTCTTATCATTGTTGATGATTACTCTAGATATACATGGGTTATGTGCTTAACCTCAAAAGATGAAACATATGATTACTTTTCAGAATTCTGTAGAAAAATACAAAATAAAAGTAATCTCAAAGTAATTAGTATTAGAAGTGATAGAGGTAAAGAATTTGATAATCAGGATATGGAACTCTTTTGTAACATAAATGACATTAATCATAATTTCTCAACTCCTAGAATACCCCAACAAAATGGGGTAGTAGAAAGAAAGAATAGAACTCTAGAAGATATGGTTAGGACCATGCTATGTGATAGTAATCTACCTAAATATTTTTGGGTAGAAGTTATAAACACTACTTGTTATATCTTAAATAGAGCTCTTATAAGACCAATTTTAAAGAAAACACCATATGAACTTCTTAGGAATAGAAAGCCTAAAGTTAGTCATTTTCATATATTTGGATGTAAATGTTTTGTGTTAAATAATAACAAAGATGCTCTAGGAAAATTTGTTCCTAAATCTGATGAAGCAATATTTGTGGGATATTCATGGTTTAGTAAAGCCTATAGAGTTTTTAATAAACGAACTCAAACTATAGAAGAATCAATGCACATTGCCTTTAATGACTCTTCACCTTCTCTACCTAGAGTGTATTTAGATGATGATGATGTTTCTCAAAATAATAATCAAATTTTACTTCAACTAAATAATTCATTAGAAACTCAAAACCCTCAAAATGATTTTTAAGTAATCTTCCTAAAGAATGGAAATTTCTCCAAAATCATCCTAAGGATCAAATCTTAGGTAATCCAAATAAAGGAGTTAGAACAAGGTCATCGATTAGAAATATATGTGAACATTTAGCATTTGTGTCTCAATTGGAACCAAAGAAGTTTGAAGAGGCTGAAAATGATGAAAATTGGATGATGGCCGCGTAAGAAGAATTAAGTCAATTTGAGAGAAATAAAGTTTGGTCATTAGTTCCTGGACCTAAAAATTACCCTGTTATTGGAACAAAATGGGTGTACAGAAATAAAATGGACGAATCTGGAATAGTAATAAGAAATAAAGCAAGGCTTGTTGCTCAAGGGTATAATCAACAAGAAGGAATCGATTTTGATAAAACATTTGCTCTTGTAGCTAGATTAGAAGTTATTAGAATGCTTTTGGCTTTTGCTTGGTATAAAGATTTTAAACTCTTTTAAATGGATGTTAAAAGTGTTTTTTTAAATGGATGTTAAAAGTGTTTTTTTAAATGGATACTTAAATGAAGAAATATATGTTGAATAACCTCCAAATTTTGAAAATGACAAATATCCAAACCATGTTTATAGGTTGTCAAAAGCTTTATATGGATTAAAGCAAGCTCCTAGAGCTTGGTATGAAAGATTAAGCGAGTTTCTCTACATAATAATTACTCAAGAGGAAAAGTAGATAAAATTTTATTCATAAAAAATGAAGAAAATGAAATACTCATAATTCAAATATATGTAGATGATATAATTTTTGGAACCACAAATGAGAAAATGTGCAAAGATTTTGCTAACCACAAATGAGAAAATGTGCAAAGATTTTGCTAAGCGTATGCAAAAAGAATTTGAAATGAGTATGATGGAAGAATTAAATTATTTTCTAGGTCTTCAAATAAAACAATTAGAAGATGGAATATTTATTAACAATTAGAAGATGGAATATTTATAAATAAATCCAAATATATTAATGATTTTTTTAAGAAATTTGAGCTTGAATTAAACAAAGTAAGTCTAACTTCCACGAGTACTTCAACTAAGCTAGACAAGGATGATAATGGGAAGGATGTTGATCAAAAGAAATATAGATGAATGATAGGTTCTTTACTTTATATAATAGCTAGTAGACTCGACAAAGTGTTAAGTGTATGTTTATGTGCTAGATTTCTAGCTAATCTTAAGGAATCACACTTAACAGTTGTAAAAAGAATCTTTAAATATCTTTTAGGAACAAAAGATCTACGACTTTGGTATCCAAAAGGATCTTCTTTTGAATTAATTGGATATTCAGATGCTGATTTTGCTGGAAATAAGATTGATAGAAAAAGCACAATTGGAACTTACCAATTCTTAGGAAACTCACTTATCTCTTGGTTTAGTAAGAAACAAACATCAATTACACTCTCAACAGCTGAAACCGAATATATAGTAGCTGAGAGTTGTTGTGCTCAAATCCTTTGGATAAAGTATCAAATGGAAGATTATGGAATCAAGTTCAATCATATACGTGTGACAATACTAGTGCAATTCAATTAACTAAAAATCCCATTCTTCACTTTTGGACAAAGCACATTGAAATTAGGCATCATTTTATTAGAGAACATGTAAAAGAGGGAGACATTGAATTAGAATATGTAAGCACAAATGATCAATTGTCAGATATTTTTCCCAAACCCTTAGGAGATGATCAATTTTGCAAAATTAGAAAAGAATTAGGAATGTTGAATCTTTCTGAGTAATATGATTCTTCAAATTTATTATCATCTATGCATTGAGCTATCTTAAGTTTATTTTCCCTGTTTCACTATACATCTTCAGTTGACCGAAGTATAGGCAATTTGAGGGTGGATTACCCGAGTTGAGGACCAACTCATGAGCAGATCTTAGTTTGATTATGACAAAAAGGGGGAGAAATGATCTCATGTTTTATTTTTTTGTTTTGATCTTATGTACTCCCATATTTGTCTATCTTATGCAAAATGAATATAATTATCTTATATTTGATAAGTTTAATACGCTCTTTTTATAGAAAATATTTTACTAGTTAACTATTTTATCAAATTTTTTTTATGCATAAAATCAGGGGGAGCATATCCTTAGGGGGAGTTATGCTTATATACGGTAAAACATGAAATTTTTGTCATTATAAAAATGGGAGAGATTGTTAAGCTAAAGGATAAGTAATACAATTTTGATAATAACAAAAATATTTTTATGATATATATGTATCTCTTTCTCATAAAAAAAATAAATTTATTTTGAATTAAAAGTGGGTACAAAGAGTAAATTTATTTTGAATTAAATGTGGATTGTCATTAAACATGTTTCCTTGTTTTGATCTTTTATATCTCAAAAGTTTATGTTTGAATTTTCATTTATTGATAAATGTATTTCTTACTTATGCAAAAAGTATATTTATTTTAAATTAAAGGAGAATTGTTGTTAGACATGTTTTCTCTCTCTCATACAAAAGTAAATTTATTTTGAATTAAAAAAAGTTATTTTTAGACATATTTTTTCTTACTCATGCAAAAAGTAAATTTATTTTAAATTAAAAGAAAATTATTTTTAGACATGTTTTCTTATTTTAATCATTTATGTCTCAAAAGCTTATATTTGAATTTTCAAATGTTGATTTCTCTTTATTTTGAATTAAAGTTGAGACATGTTTTCTTATTGTTTGAGAAAACCTAAACATTTTTCAAATTTCAAACTTCATATTAACCCTTTCTTTAATGGCTAGTGTGATGCTTTACTCTTGTATTGGTTTTGATGATGAAAAACAAATAATTTATATCTTAAGTATATGTTTTGGGAACAAAAATTGATTTCAAATATCTTTGTGAAAATGAAAACCAAATGATCTCCAATTTTTTATAGATGGAGATTTGCACAAACAAGTATTAGCACAAATAAGTATTAAAATTTAAAAGAATCTCTTAAATGATTTTTCAAATTGGTTTTGATTCATTGGATAAATAAAGCAAAATGTTTCAAAGGTAAAAAATCATGTTGTTTAGCCCAATTGCTCCAATCCCTTAATGAATTTTTAAATGACTTATGGTGGAAAACATATTTTAAATATTATAGTATTTTGAGTATCAAAGTGAACCAAGAAATGTTATTTCTCTAAGTCTGGAAGATTAGCACATTATAAAGAGACACATAAAAAAATATTTTTATTTTGAAAAACTATCTCCCGGTATTTTGATAGCTAATATTCATTGTTGTTAAAATGATTTTTAATGATTTTTCAAGAAATAGAAAGTATGTAGTTTGGGAGTAGTAAAATTGCTAAATCTCAAATTTGTACAAAAATCAAAATTCTATTTTTTTATTGTTATAGATTTTGATTTTTTAGATATTTTTATTGAATTTAAATGAGGGGTACTTTCTTATTTACATTTATGTATTAAAGTAAATGGAATAAATTTTATCATCAAGCAAATCTGATATATATTCTAATTTGTCGACCGTTTGTTCCAACCTATCGACCGGCTATATGGACCTATCGACCAGTTCTAACCATGTTGTCGACTGGTTGCTCGACATGCTCTTTATAGTTTGTTGTCGACCGCCTCTACATCACAACCTGTCGACCGATCTAAAGTAGTTGTCGACTGCCTTAATCCACCTATCGACCGGCGTTCAAATATTTGAACTAACCTATCGACCGATTCGTCGCAGACAGCACGTAATGGCTAGTTTATCCACTCTCCCAAAGTGATTTTTCCACTACCAACAACCATATTCTTCAAAGATCTTATGAAACTCTATAAATAGAGATCCAAATGGATGAAACAAAAATACCAAGAAGATTGATTTCATGCTTTCAAGTGTTCATTCTTTCAAAAGCTTTATTGCTTCATTTGTGCTTCATTTTTCTCTCTAAAGACTTAGATTATCATTTGTATTATCTTGTACAAGTCTTGTATTTATATTGAGAGATCTTATAACTAAGAGTGTCTACTTTTAGATTCTCTCCTTTTATTATTCTTGGTTTTCCTACCTTGTTACTAAAGGGCTTGTTTGTTTAAGCAAGAGATTGTGATACCTAGCTTGGTGCTAGAGGGCTTGTTTATCTAAGGAAGAGGTTGTAAATTTCTAACTTGTTGCTAGAGGGCCTATCCGGAGAGATAGGAGATTTTTAGTGGATTGGTTAAAAAATCTTTAGTGAGGAGCTAAGGTAGTGGATTACGCTTGGTTTAAGCCGAATCACTATATATCATTGTGTATCTTCTTTGCTTGTATTTTTCCTTTCATTTATTGTTCCAAGTATTGCAATAATCCTCATTTGCACTAAAATCTCATTTTTCATCAAAAGGATTTTCAAGTTCAATCAGTTTTTTAAAACAACCCAATTCACCCCCTCTTGGGTATTAGTGTCATTGCTATACAAACCTAATATAGTGTGTTTGGAAGATGTGTATATATATGGTAAGTATGGAGGCTCAAGGTAGAACAAACTTAATAGAACATTCAAACAAGAGTGAGAAGGTTTGAAGTGCTGGAAGTGTGCTGGCTAGTGGAATTCTCAACCGTTAGTGACTTATTTGTAATTGTCTCTGGTTGTAAGTTTGTTAATTTTACTCACTTATTGTGTGGAGGGATTATATTTGCTAGTAGTGTGCTAGTTGTTCTTACGTAGGCAAGGGATTGTATGTTGGTTCTAGCTCCAATTAAAAGTTAGTGTTGATTCTCTCAAGTGGAACCTCAAGCTAAGTCTTGAGAGTCTTAAACTAAATCTTGAGAGAGAGGATTGGGCTCTTTAAAGCCGAACCTCTATAAATTTCTCTTGTTCCTTGTGATTATGTGATTTTATTGTTATCAATCCTACTGCAATCACCACATATTAAGATCACAAATGCAAGAGTTTTTAAAAGAGTTAAAATTATTAATTTTGGAAAAACCCAGTTCACCCCCCTCTTGGATATTTTTCTGGGCAACAGGTTGTAATCATCATAGTGTGGTATGTGATTATGCAGAGGTATTGTTATATGTGGCTTTGGTTTGGTCGAGTCAAGATTGAGATTGTGTAAGGATCGAAAAGGTATTTCCCATAAATTCCCAGAACTTTACAGGTTTTTAATATGTTATTGTTTGTGCCTGGGTCACCTTTGGCTTGTTGTGAGGTGAGCAGAAGAAAAGTGAAACTCACTCGGACTTCGGGTCCCGTTCCGCTATGTTTCTTTAATTATTTTGGGACTAATTTCTAGAGTGGATCGAAGAGAAGGATGAAGCCTAGTCCCCACCTAGGGCGTTTATTGTTGAAACATAGTCCATCTCGTCAATTATTAGCTTAGCAAGAGAGTAATCTAATCAATTATTCACGAGTGGCGCCCATAGGTGGGAGCAGCTTGTCACATATTGTCACATTTGATTGGGATATTTTGAAGTTTTATATCGTAATCTTCAAGTTAATGCTTCATCCATAGGATTTGTGCACAATAATTTTCAGCTGCTACATATTTAGCCTCAGTGGAAAAGAGTGTTACAGTATTTTGTTTCCTACTTGACCATGATACCAAGGAATTTCCTAGAAATTGGCACTAGCCAATAGTGTTTTTTCTATCTATTTTGTAACTATCATAATCGACATCGGTGTAGGCAACTAGATAAAATTCATTTGATTTAGGATAGAATAATTCTAAGTTTATTGATCCTTTTAAGTACCTAAAAATTCTTTTTTTGACTTTTAGATGAGATTCCTTAGAATTGGATTGAAATCTAGCACATAGGCAAACATTAAGCACAATATCCAGCCTACTAGCTATCAAATATAGCAATGAACCAATCATGCTTCTATACAATTTATTATCTATAGCTTGGCCTAATTCATCTTTATCTAAGTATGATGCACTACTCATGGGACTTGCTAATGGTTTGCTTTCTTGAATATTGAATTTTTTAAGAACATCTCTTATATATTTTTGTTGAGATATATACATTCCTTCACTTTCCTACCTAATTTGCAATCCAAGAAAATATTTTAACTCACCCATCATACTAATTTCAAATTCGCCTTTCATTAGATTTGCAAATTCATCACACAAGAATTTTTTTGTTGATCCAAATACAATATCTAATAGAGTTGTAACCTGGGAGCTAATCATAAGAGTTGTGAGTTAGTTGCATCTCTTATTAATCTTGGACATATTTTGATTAATAAAAGTATTTTTCTTTTAATACTTGGTAATACGTTCATCTTTATATTTTCTTATTTAGATGAATCCCAAAGAATGTAGGAATGTTAATCGAGTTATGATGAGATCATATTAATGAGATCGAATGACTGATGTTTCATTCTTAAACTATTCCTGGTCATAGGATTATAGAGTGGGGCCTTTATAATACTGTCAAGACTAGTACACACTATGCATGCTCGTAAGGAAGGTAGTTGATCTCATTGACCACTTGTGTAGTGACACTAATGCAAGCGTGTAGGTATTCATTGGTGAATGAGTTCACTGAATGACTTAACTTGAGAACATCCAAATGGTAATTCTTACTAAATGTCAATTAGGAGTTCTATGGGGCGACAAGTGCTAGTAATCTCTTGTCCTAAGGTACGATAATTATCTTGTATGAGAAATGTCATGCTTTAGTGCCATTGTACGAGGTCCAGTAAGATGGGTCCCTAATAGGGTTGTTATCGAGTATGATCCGAATCATACGAAGGTAGGTGGATACACAAGATGGAATCTATCGACTTTAGTAAGATTTAAAAAGGTATATGCTCTATGTGAATAATGAAGTCACAACATGGGAAGTCATTAGCCAATGCGGATAGTTGATAATTAATAAGAGTTATTAATTTAACTATAGGAGTTGTGGACTTAGCATTTGTACACATAGTCTTAGTTTTTAGAGATTTGACATTTTACCATACCTTTAGACTATACCGGGCCATTATGATAGAGGGATCGAATAATACTGGAACTCATCACAGGAAGGTTCATCTGAAGTGTCGTTTACATTTCATTACGACATGGGGGTCATGATATGTTGCTAGACGTTAATCTTCGTCTAAGGGCAAGATAATTATTTTTGTCAAGAGATAACATAAATTATAGATCATAATTAAAGAGATTGATTAGGAGTAGGATTCTATAAATTTTCCTTTGCCATCTTCATAGTGAACCTATAAGATCACACACAAACATAGAGAAGTTTCACGGCAAATTCAGTGGGAACGAAGGATATTTTCGAGCCCAGATGAATTCGTGGATTTTTTAAGCGAGCTAGCACTTGCGAAAGAGTCCACCAGATGCCAACAAAATGAGGAAAATGGAAAACAAGGCAAAAAAACAACAGTAGGCCATGCTAGGCACAGCCCAAGGCTCATGCCAGGCACGGCTCAAGGCTCATGCCACACACGAGGCATGTGCAGCTTGGCCTGCAAGCTATCACCAGACCCAACCCGCACAATAGGCTTATGCGGCCAACCCGCCCATGGGCTAGGACGCGACCTAGCATGTCCAGAACGTGCTGGGGCTTCTTAAATCCCTAGTTTGACTAGGGTTTGTATGGATTCTCCATTTTTTCCTCATCCCCTATTTGTTTTCTAGAAAGAGAAAGTGGTTTTTGAGAACAACCAAGAAAATTTCCAAGACTTGGATTAGATTTTACATGGTTGATGCAAGGAGATCGAAGGGGTCATGGACATCGATTGAAGCTTCTCTTTGGTGTGGATCACTTATAGAGGATGGGTAACACCTCGTGACACAATGATTCGTCTTTTATTGTGTCAGATAAGCAAAATGATTGGTTTTTCATTATATGTTCTTTGTTCTTGAAGAGATTATATATCTGCAAACTAGATCCGGTCTATTCAGGTTTCAAGATTAGCCAAAAAGTTTAGTTGATCAAAAAATTTTAAAAATTTTCGCTACGTTTGGATCTATGAAACCAAGCAGTGGTATCAGAGCCTTGGTTTGCATCTATATAATCTTTATGGGTTATTTATGTAATTATTGGTCATAAATTAGTGTTTTTGAAAAATTAAAAGGATTTTCTGGATGAGATCCAGACCAAGGCAACATTTCGGCAGCATTGTAGTTCTGATTTGGCACTACTGGGTAGTACCAGAAATCAAATCCAGCGCTGTTGGATACACTGGAAGTGCCAAGGAACTATTTCAAAGGCATGAGGGTGGACTGGACAAAGGTGGTGCATGCACAGGCATTGGGTGTCGGGCACAGGCGTGCGTGCATGGGCACTGGGCACCCGAAGTAGGCACGCACGGACGCGCGCACCCCACGCAAGGCATATGCGCAGGCGAGCAAGTGTGGGCTAAAATTGCACCTGTCTGCCACCGCGCGGGCTAGGCCCGCAAGCGGCGCAATGCATGGGTTGGGCCTGCGCTTATCACCCATCGCCTAATTTTTTTTATTATTTTAAAAAAATAAAATTAAAAAAAATAAAATAATAATTTTTTTTTTCAAAAACGTTAAGGTATAAATGGTTATACCCATGTCCAATAATCATATAAATATTTATAATATGCTTTTAGTCGTTATTAGCATGTTATGGATGGAGACATTTCATATAGCGATATTGGTTATGGACTTAGGACACTACATGGAGGATGTGTGTGTAATATGGATGTATGAATTAGTTTATTAAACAGCCTGTGTGCTGAGGGGACACTGTCTTTTTTTGACAGTTGTAAAATAATTTTATTGCTTTTATTTTCATTGTAAGTATAGTTTATATTGAATTGTAAATGTAACGACTTGTTAGTGGGTCCGGATGTTAACTGTGAGAATAAAATATTTACTTTGTTTGAGTCATTATTTTTTAAGGATTGTATGTGATATTTTTAGTTAGGTTGGCACATAAGGTAAAATGGTGGGAAAGTCAAGGATTTGACTTTGACAAAAACGGGACCCACGATTATACAAGGTATGTGTGTAGAATATTATATGAGAAATGGAAAAGAAGAGAACGATGTATTTACATAAAGAGGATTTATTTAAAGGAATTATATGATATTTGTATTTATTTAAATAGTCAAGGGATAAGGTGGAGATTAAAAGAAAAGAAGAAGGGCAAAATAGGAAATGTGGCATGGTATATAAAGAGAGAAATCTCTCATTCTCTCCCATTCTCGTTCTTCTCCTTCCTCAAACCCTCTTCTTTTCTTCTTCCATCCAATTCTTCTCTTCTCCCATTTTCTTTTACTCTCTCTTTGAAATTGAAGTTGAAGGTTTAAATTCATGGGATTAGCAGCTGGAATCTTTGGTGGATTCATCCAAATAGAGGCAAGTTCTTGCTTGCACTTATTTTTCATCTTTGATGTGCAAGTTCTCGTTCTTTTCTTCCCTCATGAGCCTCTAGTTCTTGTTGGAATGAGGATTTAGCCAAGGAAATTCTTTGTATTTGCAAGATAGTTTATGGATGCAAGCTATGTAGAAAAGCATGTAAATCTTCTACCATTTCGGTTTATCCTCGTTGGTTTCATTTGGGTATTGAAATAGAGGTTGTTACACCCCTTCAGATGAGGGAAAATGATTTGATTTGAGTTTGATGGAGTATTGGAAGATTTGGGATGGTTTTGGGGTGTTCCCGATTCTGTGCGTTTCTGGGTTCATTAGTCAACTATTTTGGTCAATGGTCAACTAGTAAGTGGGTTAGCTGACCCTTGAAAGATCAAGTCTCGCCCCAATCGACTAATACTTTCAATAGTCAACTAATCATCTCATTAGTCGACTATTCGTAAGTCAACTCTACACTGCGCACCCCATATTATTTTGGCTATAACTTTTTGTATAGATATCCGATTGAGGAACCATTTGAAGTGTTGTAAACTAAACTCGATAAGATTCGACTTGGTGTATAATTTGGGTTATTTGGACAAGTATTGAGCCAATAGATGCCCTATGAAATACCTGTTGAAATCTAGGATTTATGTTTAATTTGTCAACGCTCTGGCTTTTGGGGCACAACTTCTTGTGGTATTATCCAAATTGAGATCTATTTTTGTCCAATAAACTAGACTTATTAAGCTTTGTTTTGGGATATATCTTGGATCATTTGATTATATTTTGAGGTCATAGCAACCCAACTAATCTTAGCCTGGAATATAGAGTTCTTCCATCTTGAGCGATTTGATTTGATCCATTTTTCGGGAGGTAAATTATTTATTTTAGGGCATGATTGGCGTATGATGAGATCCATTGATGGGCTAGATGGTAATGCTTCTAGATGTAATTCTTTATGAGAATATAAAAGGTTTCTTGAGCATTTTCTGATGCATTTTGTATTTGCTAGCCAAGTAAGGCTTATTCTCCTTACATTTCCTTGTGGAATAATGTCGTACCATTGTGGGATAGGTTCCAGATGGTTTCTATTTGGGGGTGGTGTTGTATTTCAATTTATTTATTATTACGCATTGCATGGTGATGCATTGGGACATTGGGCTATGAGTTTGCATATATCTGGAATCATGCTTTGTATTCAATGGAGGCGTGAGCATTAGCATGACACGGTTGGCTTGTGAGTACTGACCTGTGTATTGTAGATGAGCATACACACATAGAGCATTTGTATGTGTGCGTTCTTATGTGAGCGTAGCATGGCCTGATGTGTGGCTTATGGGGGCCTTGACATCACGTTTATGTTGCATAAGTCGTTGCATTTCTTTACTTGTTGTATTGCATAATGAGGATGTGCGACTTCGGGGAATGATCCGGTGTATACCTCGGAGGTCTTTGGATATGGAAGTTGTTTGGGCTTGGTGGGGAATGATCTAGTGTATACTCCACGAATGTACTTTGAGACCTTAGGGAATGATCTGATGTATACCTCAGAAGTCTATGGTAGCCTATATTGGGCTACAACAAGTTTATATGAGGGACTTGGGGGCCAATGTGTGTCTTATGTAGGCTCCAAGGATTATTTGTGTGCATTGGTGCATTTACGTTATGATTTGGCATCATGGTACATGACATGGCTTAATATGCGATGCATATCATGTGTGAGGATGTTTATGGGCGAGTCAACTATCAACCCTATTATCCTTTTTCTTATATATACACTTGCTGAGTCTTATGACTCACTCTTGCTTTACATCATTCTAGGTAAGCGTGAAAAGGTAATCGATGGTGGGTTCATTTAAGCTTAGCTTTCCCTATGATAGATGTCATGTACAGAGGCACCCTAACAGAAGATTCTTGGGCATTCTTCTCTCTTGCGCACGAATAGGGCTTGGGCACTAGCCATTGCACCACCACACTGTCAGTCTTACTGCTATTGCTGTCGCCATCGCTAGCCTCCATTAGCCTCACCGGCCGCCACCTGGGCCTCAGCCGGTCATCATCGCGGTCGTTGTCGGCAGCCACTATTATTGTCCAGCCGCTACAAACTCGTGGATATGGTCATCGTTTGCTATGCGACAAACTCCGGTCGCCTCCAATCACTACTTGCTAACCAACCGACCACCATTTTGCTACCATCAACCACCAGCATGCCACCGCTGCCTGCCATCTTGCTGCTCTGCCATTCTTGGCCATTTTGCTTTCATTTCCATTTTTCTTGATTTATCCCTCCATTCTTTCCTAGTTATGGCAAATGCACATACTCAAATTGCCTTGGCTATCACTTCTTGCAATAAATGAATTACACCACTTGTAGAGAAAGACTTTGCTATTAAGTTTTCACAAAGGCTTAGTCGGCACACACAAACAAATAGATATATAGATATATATATATATTACACATCACATTAATCACTCAATCTCCTCAAATCTTTCTGCAAATCTCTCCATACCAACTTGCAGTTACAGCCCACGAATTTGCTTCTAATTTAGCCCCATTAATTTGCCTCCTCTGTTTCATGCCACAGACACACACACATATACATACATATTATATATAACACCATAATATAAGGAAATTACACATTTAAACCCCATATTTCATCTTTATTTCATTTGGACAATTCTCTAATTACAATTATACCCTCAAATATCAAATTAATTTGCATTACGATACTAAAAATGCAAAATTAACAACTCAAGGCTTACTCGATAAAGACGATTTCATCCTTGCGCCCTCACAAAACCTTTGTTTCATCTCGAACCCACTTCAAGGTTGATGCTTACATAAAATCAGAGCTCTCTCAGGCTTCTCTTGATTTCTTAGCGGTCCCATACGACAATTCGATTTTTCAGCTTGAATCACAGTTGTACTGAAAACTATATCTGATCCAATTTCTTTCAATTTCATAAATCACGTCTCGAAATACTCGTCAATATTATATCATTTTCCTTAGACATTTACACTCCAAGGCACTCATTGCAGTCGATTCGGTCACTCATAGCTGAGAAAATTACTCTATAATCCCTAAACTTCATGAAAATTTCACTTATAGCCTAAGATAAATTTCACTTTTAGCCTAAGATAAATTACACTTGAGTTCTCTGAAAATTCTCGGGTATTACATGTTGTCCAGGAGAGCAAAAAGTGTGCCATGAGTTTTCAGATGGCTGTTGGGCCACAGGGTTTTCAAGAGATTGGGTCTTTAGCTGAGTAAGTCTTTAGATGACTAGGCTTTAGGAAAGTTGGGGGAGGGGGTCTTCGGGAAGTGCTACGCCTTGATGTCTCCAGATGAGTCTATGGCACAAGCACAGTTAGAAAGCATACAGGAAATTCTCTCGCACCAGCCTTTTGATGCCAAAGTCGGATTATGCCATGATGCAGAATGAAGTATGAGTATATGTTGTATGAGGCTTCAGATAAGTGTTTTCGGATAGGTGTCTTTAGATAGGTTTGGATTTAAAGTGTTAGGTTTGGATCTTCGGGTGTTAGGTTTGGGTCTTCGGGTGTTAGATCTGGATCCATAGGACGCGAACCCGATAAGGGTATTTATAGGCTTCCATGGCTAGGCCACATGGCAAGACGAGACACGTGGCATGTTTAGGTAGGTTGACTCTTTGGGCAAAAAGGTTGCGGATAAGGCCAGAGGGCCTAAAGGTACATTCGGAGATGAGATGGCCCCGAAAAGAATCCTTCCAATGAGGCTCCGTTGAAGACTCTGAAGACTCTTCCAGTCATCGGGGTGACTTATTCCTGGTTCAAGATGAGTCTTCGAGTTTAAGGATATGGCTACCTCTGAAGACTTTACAAAGCCATCAGGAGATTTTTGTCCAGAAAACTCTTCGTGGTGTTCGGCCTTCTTTATACTTCTTTGGATTTTTGGTTCGATTTTTCTAAAGTATCCCACAACAATTATTGATACTTATTTTACTGGCCAGATCCATATTTTCGTCTTTATACTTTTATGTTTTTTTTTCGTGTTGCCATTTGAACTTTTTGATATTTTGATTATATCTTTATTTTTACATTTTCGAGTAAATTCAATTCTTATATTTTGACATTTTTTTCATATGACAAACTAAATTTTTCGTTACTTTAATTACATCCATATACTTATATTTTTGAGTTAATTTAACTCATATACTTTAATATGTAAAAAAAATATTAAATTAATTTAAAAATATAGGTGCATGAATATAATAAAAACAACGAAAATTTTGAGTTATTATATAAAATAATATCATAGTACAAGAATTAAATTAACTAAAAAATATTAGTTAAAGGGTGTAATTAAAATAATAAAAAATTTAAATAAACATAAAAAAACATAAAATTAAATAAAAATATAGATTTGGTCAGCCTTAATGATTTGTGAATTATAATTAAGCATCATTTATTTATCACTCTTTTTTAATAATCTTACAAATTTTTATTAAAACGGTTAGGTACCCTCACATAATTACTTGAGAGGTTCACAGAATGAAGTATTAATAAGTTTGCGATTGTTCGGGGGGCTCACAGAATGAAGACTTAATAAGTTTGCGATTGTTCGAGGGCCTTCCGCCCCCCGCCGCCGCCATCGCCATGGAAAGCAGAGAAGAGAATTGGAGCAAGTTCGTGGTTGGGTCAGTGCCCACTTTGTTTTACATTCCGGACTTCATCAATGATACCCAACAACAAGAGCTCCTTCGTAATGTAGTAGTAATCATTCGTTCTTCTCTTCTCTGGGGGTTTAATCGAATAGTATCAGCTTTGCTTATCATCGCGTTTTGGCTTTGTCTTGTAGATTTACCAAGCTCCAATTTCTAAATGGAAAGCCTTGAAGAACAGGCGACTACAAAATTGGGGTATATCGCACTCCCAACACTTTGTCTGCCCGCCCCTTTCTTAATTATTTATTTGTCAGCCTTCTGAAATGGAAACCCTGCCTCTGCACTGCATTTATCTGTTGGCTACAGGAGGGGTTGTCCATGAAAAGGGTCTTCTGGCGCAAGATTGTAAGTGTTAGATAATATCTCCACTTTTGTTCTCAACTTCTACTTGTTGAATGTGGATTTATTGAGTATTTTCCCACTTTACCTGGTCATCCCTTTTTTGTATTGTAGCTTAAAAACCTTCTCCTAATGGTCCAAGGTGGCTTCAACTTAATTCTGCAGATGATGGTTTTATTGCAAAAACATTAAAAATGATAGGCGGCCCTAGTGCACAAGGGCTCCCTGCTTCCTGAGGGTTGTATTTGTATGCAACCATGAAACTGAAATGCCAAGTTGATTTTTGCCACCTTTGGAACAGAGAGAGAATATTACAACCCTACAAATGCGGAAAACCTTGGAAAATATTTGCTGCATCACTTCATTCCAATTATTCTCAACCATATATAGTTTAGGCTAGGGACTTGTTAGTTGGGAAAAATTTTAATTTCTAGGCGCTACAGAATTTTTTATGCTCTAGCACCATGAAAAACCTTATTTTCAATTCAATAGGTAGTGAACAGAAATAACTTGACATCTTCATTGTAGATATGCTAGGACATCTGACATGTAATCAAAACATTGATAAGTGACTCGTGTTTTCTTGGACCGTGGAGGAGATCAAGGGTTAATGTGGGTGACACTTAGACTGGCTTAAGTTTTGGGAGGGGAATGGTAATAGGTTCCATTTTTAGTTTGCCATGGTGAAAGGATTCTCCCATAAGGTGATTACTAGACCTGCGTAGTACTACTGGTTTCTTATTGGTAAGAACACATATTTTACAAACCCTACTTTGAAATTGGGGGCTCCTTTATAGCCTAGTTTATCAACTTCTACGGGTCTTAGCAAAACCTTGGTCCAAACACCTTTGTTGGGAAAACAGGGAGGTGGTTGAGTGTTTTAGGCGAAACCCTTGGTTTAAGACTCCACTACAGAAGTGCCAATGGGTCTTGAGTGGAGGCAGACAACTATCTATGTCCTACAAATAACTTTGGGAGTTTTGAGTACAAAAATCGAGGGAATGTGTGATGTGCTCGAAATACAAAAGAAATACTAGCATCCTTTGTTTGATAAGAAAGTTCGCCACAAACAAGAAAATACTAGTTTTGATTTGCCACACTCTAAGACAGAAGAAGGAAGAGTGATAAAAATCAAGTAAATTCGTCACTAAACAAATGAATTGCTTAGATAAGAATTAGGATAAAAATGCTCTCTGCACTTTCTTCATAAAAATGTTCATGCCAAAACATTACAAGATCACACATATAAATACTAGTCTTAAAGACAAACCTAATAATTAAAGATAGACAACATCATTGCCTCTTTTGAGAAAAGAGGGCCAATGATGATAAAAGACAAGCCAAAAGTATAATGTAAAACATTATCATGCCACTTTTGACAAAGGGAATTATGATTGCCTCTTTTGACAAAAGGGGGCTATTGATGATAAAAGACAAACTAAAACCATAAAGAAAAACATCATCATGCCACTTTTGACAAAAGGAAGAATCATGATGATAAAACACAATGATATATAAAAGACAAAACACTCTCAAGCAATGAAGGGTGACATCATAGATGACATCAGTTATGAGACTTGGGCTTATTGGAAAGACTTGGGCGTGGCAGATGGGATGATTGCTTGGGCTTGATCGTGGAGTGCCTATGTTGCATTCTGGTCCTGGGCTTCCAAGCAAACAAGCAATGTGATTAATTTGGGCTTTAACTCCTTCACTTTGAATTCTAACTCTTCCAAATGGGTTGGAGTCTTCCCAATAAATAACTCAAGTTCTTTTTGAAATTGTTTAGCCCTTGAACGAGTAATTGGCCCAAGACTTACATGCTCTTAGACAACCCTTGCCTTTGCATCTTTATCGTTCACATCATCATCCCCTGGTTGAACATGATTTGCCCTCAAATCCAACTCCTCGGTGTTCTCCAAATAAGGTGTTAAATCCCTTACATTGAATGTGGTGTGGCTGATACTTGATAATCACCTGTTAAGTCAATTTTGTATGCATTGTCATTCACCTTTTTTAATACTTTGAAAGGACCATCTGCTTGTGGCATAAGTTTAGACCTCCGTTTGCTTGTAAATCGCTCTTTTCGAAGATGAATCCACACAAGATCACCGAGAGTAAATCGAACTTGCTTTCTTCCTCTATTTGCCGCTTTCTCATAAGTTGCATTTCGCTTCTCTATTTGTTGTTTCACACTTTCATGCAACTTGTTGATCAAGTTAGCCTTCCTTTCTCCATCCAAACATGCTCGCTCATTAAGCGGAACTGGTGCTAAATCAAGTGGTGTATTGGGATTAAATCCATAAACTACTTCGAATGGAGAATGTTTGGTTGCACTATGCACACTCCTGTTATATGCAAACTCAATAAAAGCCAAGCACTCATCCCAATTCTTCAAATTTTTATTAACAACAACTCTAAGTAAAGAAGAAAGTGTACGGTTTACTACTTCGGTTTGTCCATCGGTTTGAGGATGACAAGCGGTACTAAAGAGCAACCTTGTGCCAAGCTTCTTCCACAATGTCTTCCAAAAGTAAGTCAAAAATTTTATGTCCCGATTAGACACTATAGTCCTTGGTATTACATGCAATCTTATAATGTCTCGAAAGAATAAATCCGCTATATGAGAAGCATCATCAGTTTTGTGACAAGGCAAAAAGTGAGATCTTTGAGAACCTATCAACGATCACCATGATTGAATCATTTCCTCTTTGTGTTCTTGGCAGTCTAAGCACAAAATCCATGCTCACATCAACCCAAGGTTGATTCGGAATAGGTAACGACATGTATAACCCATGAGCAGCTTCCTTGCTTTTTGCCTTCTTACAAGCTACACACCTTTCTAGCACTCGATGCACATCTTTAATCATTCCCGGCCAATAGAAGTGTTCTTTAACCAACTCCAAAGTCTTCTTCTCACCGAAATGACCAGCTATACCTCCCTCATGTGCTTCCCTCACCAAGAGTTCCCTTATAGACCCATTAGGAATGCAAAGTCTCCCAGATCTAAACAAGTATCCTTCATGCCTGTAGTAACCATTAACAACCCCTTTCTCACAAGCCAAGTAAATAGAAGCAAAGGTTGGATCATCCACATACTGATTTTTAATCAATTCAAACCCTAGTAGTTTAGCATTCATCATGGTGATTAGAGCATACATTCGTGATAATGCATCTGCCACTACATTTGAATTCTCCTTTTTGTACTTGATGACGTAGGGAAAGGCGTCTAAGAACTTCACCCATTTGGCTTGCCTTTGGCTCAGCTTGTTTTGCCCCTTTAAGTGCTTCAAAGATTCATGGTCCGTGTGAATGACAAACTCTTTGGGTAGTAAGTAATGCTGCCAAGTCTCCAAAGCTCTAATCAATGCATAGAACTCTTTGTCATATATAGAATAATTCAAACTTCCTCCACTTAACTTTTCACTAAAATAGGCTATGGGACGCCTATCTTGCATAAGAACAGCCCCAATTCCAACTCCCGAAGCATCACACTCCACTTCAAAAGTTTTCGAAAAATCAGGGAGAGCTAAAATAGGAGCGGAGCATAATTTCTCCTTGATCAGCTCAAAACTTCTTTGGGTAGCCTCATTCCACCTAAATTCACCACTTTTCTTGATGCATTCAGTCAATGGAGCAAGAATAGTGCTAAAATTCTTCACAAACCTCTTATAAAAAGATGCTAGCCCATGGAACTCCTCACATCTGAAACACTAGTAGGTACGGGCCACCCCTTAATTGCCTTTACTTTCTCCTCATCAACTTCAATCCCATGTTGTGAAACCATGTAACCAAGAAAGATTACTCGGTCTTGATAGAATTGACACTTCTTTAAGTTGCCAAATAGCTTCTCGTGCCGTAACACTTCAAAGACTTCCCTAAGGTGCCCCAAATGCTCCTCAAGAGTTCTGCTATAAATCAAAATATCATCAAAATAAACCACAACAAATTTGCCAATGAACTTACGAAGTACATGATTTATCAATTGCATGAAGTTACTTGGTGCATTAGACAAGCCAAATGGCATAACCAACCATTCATACAGCTCGTGCTTTGTTTTGCATGCAGTCTTCCATTCATCCCCCTCCTTCATTCGAATATGATGGTAGCCACTCTTGAGATCTTCCTTTGAGAACAATTTAGAGCCATGCAACTCATCAAGCATATCATCCAACATAGGGATTGGGTAGCGATACTTCACCGTTATCTTGTTTATTGCCCGGTTATCCACACACATTCTCATAGTCCCATCCTTCTTTGGAACTAACAAAGCTGGTACAGAACAAGTACTCATTGACTCCCTTACGTATCCCTTCTCTAACAACTCAGTTATTTGTCGATGCAATTCCTTGGCTTCATTCGGATTGCTTCTATAGGCTGGTCTATTTGATAAAGTAGCTCTTGGCATGAGATCGATTTGGTGTTCAATTCCTCTAATTGGCGGCAGCCCCTTTGGTATCTCTTCTGGAAACACATCAGCAAACTCTTCAAAAAGCTTCTCAATTTGTGGTGGGAAAGAAGTTTCCTTGTTTGGTGTTGCTTCCTTTACTATTAGCATTAGAACCAAATTGTGAATGGATAAAGCTTGTTCTATTTCTCCCTTACTTGCAAGCAAGCTTTCTTTTTTTCCCTTCTCCATCAAGAGTTGATCTCGCTGCACTTGTTGTGGACTAAGAGGTGCTAAGGTTATGTTTTTCCTATCCTTGACAAAAGAATAAGTGTTTTTGAACCCATCATGCACAACCCTCCTATCATACTACCACGGTCTTCCCAAAAGCAAGTGACTCGCATTCATTGGAATCACATCACATAACAACTCATCTTTGTATGTTTTCCCAATTGAAAACAGTTCAACAACCTTCCTTGTAACCCTTACTTCTTCATTATCATTCAACCATTGCAGTTTGTATGGGTGGGGATGCTTTGTTGTTGTCAAATTCAATTTTTCCACCAAAGTAGTGGAAGCAACATTAGTGCAGTTCCCTCCATCTATAATCATTCCACACACTTTTCCATTGACCGTACACCTGCTATGGAAGATGTTCTCAGGATGCTCATCATCTATCTTTGCTTGTAAGTTCAAGGAGCGTTGAATCACAAGCAATTCCCCCTCATCAACTTGTAAACTATCTTCATCCACACACTCATCTTCTTCCTCTATTGTTGCCTCATCTTCACTTTCTACCTCCCCTTGTGATCCTTGAAGAACCATCACTCTTTTATTTGGACATTCGGAAGCAATATGTCCATGGCCAAGGCATTTAAAACACTTGATGTCTTGCCTCCTCTTTGGAGGATTAGGATTACCCACTTTCTCCTTCTCTTTACTCACACTTGCTAGTTGTTTGCTAGAGTCCCCTCTTTCCACTCGTTTTGCATTCCAATTTGAAACTGCTCTTGGTAGTGTAAAGGATGAGCTGGTCATTTTATTACCAACTTGTCGAGACACCCCTTGCTTGGTTAGATTGTGTTTCAACTGTCTCTCCACCTTAATGGCAAGTTTAATTATATCTTCCAAGAGCACAAAAGGTTGTAACTCCACCGTGTTGGCAATTTCTCTATTTAATCCCCCTAAGAACTTAGCAATGGTCTGTTCTTGAGGTTCTTGTAAATCACATCTCATCATTAACACCTCAAATTCTTTAATATAATCCTCAACACACATGCCACCTTGCCTGAGACTTTGCAATCTAATATACAATTCCTGCCTATAGTATTCGAGAACAAAATGTTTTTTCATTACACGTTTCATAACCCTCCAACTCCTAATATCCTCTTCTCCATCTCTCATACGTTGTGCTTTTAAACTCTCCCACCATAGATTAGCATAATCTATAAATTCAAGAGTTGCAAGTTTGCATTTTCTTACCTTGGAATACTCTTGGTATTCGAATACTTTCTCCACTCGCTGCACCCATTCCAAGTACTCTTCTGGTGAGCTAGTTCCCTTAAATGGTGGAATCTTCATTTTGATGATGTTTCCCGGATCTCTTTGCTGCCTCCTCTGCCATGGTTGTTCGACCACGCTGTTTTCATCTCCAGTTTCATCTCCTTCGCTCTCATCTTCATGGATGGCCCTTCTTGGTGCTTGAGGAATGCGTTGCTGTTGTGGAGGTTGTTGAACTCCCATCCTCTCAAATGCTTGAGTCAAACGAGTAAGTTGCTCCATCATCTCCTCTTGCCTTCGTTGGAGACCCAAGATTTGAGCTTGTTCTAATGAAAGCCTTTTTGGTGCATTGACGCAACATGTAGTGTGTGTGTGTGAAAAACACACCAAAATAAACCCTTGAAAGAACAAACTTCAATGGCCGAAGCTTGGCTTTCAAGAAGACGCAAAAACAAGACTGTTTTGCTAAGAAAACTCAAATAGGTTGCTGAAATTTGATTGAGAAAAACTTGATTATAACCCTTAACTTCTATGTATATTTATATTATTTGACCAATTCAAATCCATCTAATATTTGTAAATAAAATTAAACTAGAATCCTAATATAAATAAATTCTAAGTAAAAGTCAACTAGAATCCTAATAAAAATAAAACCCTAATCAAACATGAAATAGAATCCTAAATGAAGTAGAATCATGAAGTAGAATCCTAAATCAAGTAGAAACATGAAATAGAATCCTAAATCAAGTAGAATCCTAAAACATATGAAGTATTAAAATACTATTTTAGTGATACTGTTCCGGTTTGGTTGGGTCGGCTTTGGGCCGAGTCTTGATTGGTGACCGCATCATTCACCTTCACTTGAGAAAAAATTCGATCTCGAATTTTGATTCGGGTAGGACAAATCCACGTCTGGTAAGTATAAAGAGAGATTAGCCACATTGAATGTTTGGAAATACCTATATGATTAGGAAAATCCACAATAGAAGCATTATCATCGATCTTCTTTGTAATCTTGCAAGGATCATACTTCTTTAACTTGAGCTTATTCTGCTTTCCTACTGGAATCTATTCCATCTTCAAGAATATCATGACTTCATCTCCAACCTCAAATACCTTGTGCTTCCTATGCTTCTTAGCTGCCATCTTGTACTTCTTATTTGTGCAACTTTTGCTTGACATCGTCCTGAATCGCTCAAACTTTTCTACTAAGGGAACATGAGAAAAGACATTCATCCCCTTCTTAGCCATATTTGCATTGGCATGGGTCCAGCCACTGCCATGTTTGTTGTCCTCTACCTCCATTGTATTATTACTGTTAGATTGCGGATGTTGAACATTCCATCTTGAGCGCTTCTCTAATTTGGTAGATCTTATCATAGGTCCTTCTCCTCTCATTAGCTTTCTTGATTTTGACTCCTCATCAGTTTCTGAATTCATTCGTATATTTTTCTTGCTTGAAGAAGCATTCTTTTACAACTATTTTGAATAAAGGCTTTTTCCATGACTATCAGCAGTCTCTCCATCGCTTTAAATATTGATACTTGAATCCTTCTTTGGTCTAAGCACTTGATTAGCTATAGCAGCAACTGTTACAATATTCTTAGTTTCAGAATCTAATTTCAGTTTGATATAAAAAATAGTTGCACTACCCGAGTTAACTACCATGGGAGATCCAACGCCCTTATCCACAAAGAGACCCACATTACCATCTTGCTTTTGCAATCGCGAAGGTGAATATGTTTCTATTGACTTTGATTCAACCATGCTAGAGTTTAAATAAACTGTAGAACGATTTGTTACCATGACCTCCATCTCCTTTACAGTCGCAAGCCGATTAGAAGATACACCACCATCCTTGGGTTGCGAAGCAATACCTGAGCCCTTGGGACTGAAAAATACCCCAGTATGAGTCAATAATTTTGGAGTTTCTGTCATGTTAGCAGCATAAATCAGACCTGAGTTTGCAAACGTTGAGGTTGCTGGGACAACATAATCTTCAAAATCAAGCTCCAAACTCATCGAAAAGCCATTCTTTAGTTTATACTCATCGTTTCCCCAATGGTTGTATTGCTACGCATTCCTCCTAACCCCTTTACCACTAGGGTTGGCTATCATACGACCAAGATCATCCTCGTCGTCGCTATCATCCGTTGTTGGTCTTCTAAGATTAATGAGGATAGGATTAATGGCTGGTCTTCCCGGTTTAACATAGCCAGCTTGATTCACGCCATTAGACTGGTTCCGATTATCCTTAACTCGTTGTAAAATGCTCAATTGGTTGCGGATTCGCTCCAATTGTTGCTCCATTGTACGAGTTATTTCTTATTGTTCTTCGATTGCTCTCCAAAGTGCGGGCAGCCCCCGATCACCGTCACGAGGCTTGTTGTTACTATTACTTTCAAGATTGGCCATCTGATTGGTTGATGAACCACTTTGATACCACCTGACGTAGCGTGTAGCGTGTGTGTGAAAAAAACACACCAAAATAAACCCTTGAAATAGCAAACTTCAATGGCCGAAGTTTAGCTTTTAATAAGACGCAAAAACAAGATTGTTTTGCTAAGAAAACCCAAATAGGTTGCTGAAAGTTGATTGAGGAAAACTTGATTACAACCCCTACCTTCTAGGTATATTTATAGTATTTGCCTAATCCAAATCTATCTAATATTTGTAATAAAATTCAACTAGAATCTTAATATAAATAAATCCTAAGTAAAGGTCAACTAGAATTCTAATAAAAATAAAACCCTAATCAAACATGAAATAGAATCCTAAATCAAGTAAAATCATGAAGTAGAATCCTAAATCAAGTAGAAACATGAAATAGAATTCTAAATCAAGTAGAATCCTAAAACATATGAAGTATTAAAATACTATTTTGGTGATACTGTTCCGGTTTGGTTGGGTCAGCTTTGGGCCGAGTCTTGATTGGTGACCGCATCATGCATCTTCTCCAGCCATGATCAGAACCTAGGCTCTGATACCAATATGATGTGCTCGGAATACAAAAGAAATACTAGCACTTCTTGTTTGATAAGAAAGTTTGCCACAAACAAGAAAATACTAGTTTTGATTTGCCACACTTTAAGACAGAAGAAGGAAGAGTGATAAAAATCAAGTAAATTCGTCACTAAACAAATGAATTGCTTAGATAAGAATTAGGATAAAAATGCTCTTTGCACTTTCTTCATAAAAATGTTCATGCCAAAACATTACAAGATCACACATATAAATATTAGTCTTAAAGACAAACCTAATAATTAAAGATAGACAACATCATTGCCTCTTTTGAGAAAAGAGGGCCAATGATGATAAAAGACAAGCCAAAAGTATAATGTAAAACATTATCATGCCACTTTTGACAAAGGGAATCATGATTACCTCTTTTGACAAAAGGGGGCTAATGATGATAAAAGACAAACTAAAACCATAAAGAAAAACATCATCATGCCACTTTTGACAAAAAGAAGAATCATGATGATAAAACACAATGATACATAAAAGACAAAACACTCTCAAACAAGGAAGGGTGACATCATAGATGACATCAGTTATGAGACTTGGGCTTGTTGGAAAGATTTGGACCTAGCAGATGGGCTGATTGCTTGGGCTTGATCGTGGAGTGCCTATGTTGCATTTTGGTCCTAGGCTTCCAAGCAAACAAGCAATGTGATTAATTTAGACTTTAACTCCTTCACTTTGAATTCTAACTCTTCCTAATGCCTTGAAGTCTTCCTAATAAATAACTCAAGTTCCTTTTGAAATTATTTACCCCTCGAACGAGTAATTGGCCCAAGACTTACATGCTCTTGGACAACCCTTGCCTTTACATCTTTACCATTCACATCAATGTGATAGGGATATGTTTCCTATTTTGATTATTTCTTATATTATTTTTGGAGATTAGACTTTGATTAAGTTTTATCTTGTTTTGAGATTTACTTATCTTGTTTTGCTTTGATTTATCATAGTTGTTTAGATGATAGAATTATATTTTATTTAGGAATTAGTTAAAGTTATATTTGATTTAGAGATTAGAATCATACATAGTTGTGAAAGGTGCGCCTCAAGTGCAAGGTGCAAGGGCCTTGTGCCTTAGAGCCCCCAAGGTGAGGCGGCCTTAAAGAGGCGGGCGTCTATCTATTGAGGCGCGTGCTTTAGCAGAGGCAAGAGGCGTGTCTCTCATATTTTTAATATATTAAAAAAAGTAAAAGAGGTGAAAAAACTCAGCCCTAAATACTCAACGGAGACAGACCCAAAGCCCTAAAAGCCTCTCTTCCTTCTTGTGACATTAGAGAGAAGTTTACACTTCTTCCGACAAGATTGGCTGGTCAACGACGAAACAAGGATCAGCTGCCACTGAAATAGGTATGTTTTTTTCTTTTTCTCTCTCATCTCATCCCTCTCTTTCTTTTTTTTCCTTCTATTTCGGTTTTGCCCCTTTCTCTCTCTTTTTATTTTTTCTTCTTAAAAATTAAAGATTATCACTATTATTAAGGGGGAAATGATGCCAATTTTTTTTTGTTTTCTTTTTTTTTTCTCAATATTTTGCCTTTTACAACTGTGGGTATTAGTTCATTTGAGTTCTTATTTTTGTTCTCAAAATTATACATTTTAATTTTCAAGTTTCTTTTTATAATCAAAATTTTAATTTTTTAGACAAAAAAAAAAAAAAATACAATCTTGCTCTGACTAAATTTAATTTTGTAGCATTTAATTGATTTTGCAGTAGTTGGTTAATGAATACCAAATTGCTACTAATAGGAAATTACTAGCCAAAAACACCTGAGAATATTAAATGTCAGTTAGTAGGTGGGGAAATGCTGAATTTTACATTGTAATTTTTTTTTTTTAAATTTCAGTCTTTTATGGAGTCTTCTAATGGTAGCACTGCTGGTAATCGAAAAGACCCAGCATAGAAATATGTTTGTCTTGCCAAGCCAAATAGCACAAATGATCTAATTTGTAATTTTTGCAAAAAAATTATAGAGGGAGGAATTTATAGAGTTTAGTAGCATATTGTTGGCGGATTTTGTAATACAAAACCTTGTGCAAAATGTCCACTGCATATTAAAATAGAAATCAAGGAACTTATGGAGAAAAAAAGCTGCAATGAGTGTGGAGAAAAGTTATATTTTGAAGATGTGGATGCTTTGGGCAATGATGTAGATGAAGATGATATTGTTGGACTGAAAATTAAGAGTTCAAAAGAGGGCAGTAGCGAGTCTTTCAATGTGAAAAAGCCAAAAGTAAAAGGGCCAATGGATGTATTTTGTATTCCTAGTGCAGAGAAAGTATTGCAAGATAGGAAGAAGATGAGACAAACTACAATGAATCAAGACTTTGGAAGTGAGCAATATAATTTAGACGACGACGACGACGACGACGACGACGGCAACGATGACGACAATGATGATCAAGAAGATCATCTTATGATTGATGATGATTGATGTTGGATGTAATTATTATTGTGTTTATTTTCTTGAATTTTTTTGTTTGATTATGAATTGTTTATGTTTGAATTTGATGATGAATACTTGTTAATTTATTATATCTTGTTTTTATCCTTTTAATTTGCTTATATTTAGTTAAATTATATATTTTTCTTAGTGCGTGTCGCCTTTGCCAGGCGTTTGCCTCACCTTGCACCTTGTGCCTCGGGCCCTAGGACCCCTTTATGCCTGTGCCTTGCGCCAGTAATAACTATGGAATCATATTTTGATTAGGTTATTATCTTTTAGATAGGTTTTATTTTAGTTGCCTATAAATAGACAACATAATGAAACCTTTTTTCCGGACTTTGATGAATCATTAATATGATATATCCTTCTTAAATTTTTTCTCTCTCTCTCTCTCTGCGCTTTTCTCTTGTTTTTCTTTTCTCTTCTCCAGCTTCTTCTTCTTCTTCTTTATCATTTCCCTCTCTTCAACTTTTTGTGATTCTTTGCTGTCCTGCGTCAGTTTTCAAAGCAAAATTCATTTTCAAGTTTTCACTTCTTGATTCATCAGTTTATTGGAGCACTGAAATTTCCAAACAAAACACAAACTGTTTGGAAGTCTTCACAGCCCCCAAAAGATTTCAGAAGAGTAGCAGCAACACCATTAGTTTTGCACAACAATCCCATAACCATCTTCACCACCATCAGCAACTTGCCATTGCATACAGCAAGACCAAAGCATAGCAGCAGAAAATCAACCATCATCAGCATACATCAATGACTGCACAAGAACATTCGTTTATCAACAGTAGTGTAGAGCTGTTTGTCACGACCCCAGGGATCTCCAAGAATATAATATTAATTATGTATATATGTATTTATCTTTTGATTGTACATTGCTGTTGTAGTAGTTGTACCTCTCAGTTGTACTGTAACTGAAAAGATAGAGTAGCCTATAAATAGGTTAGATCAATTAGAGAATGGCATAGTGAATGATATTTGAATCTGGTTCTCTCTCAACTTCTCTGATCTCTCTCTCGTTTCCCTCTGATTCTTTTTCTCTTTTCTGTCTGCATTTCTCCCTTATTTCTATCTGTTTCTCCCTCCATTTCTATTCTAATGCACTCTTAGATTCTTCCCATTTCCCATCCAAACCTTACATACATGACAAATGGTATTAGAGCTGGTGGTCCTCGGCTGCTGAATTGAGATTGAGACGAGTAAGGAAGGTGCGAATTGGAAGCAGATCTTGAGCAATTGTTGATCCCCAGTTGTAATTATCAGCGATCAATTTTAGTGATTGGAGGCGATAGTTCATAGTAGATCGGAGCCAGTTGATTCTTAGTTGTAATTCTAATGATCATAGCATCAATTTTGTTGAGTTATATATAGAGATAGTTAGTATTATGTCATGACTTATGTCATGAGTTAGCATTATGTCATGGCTTATGTCATGGTATTTGTATATATATGTGTTCCATATCTTAGTTTGTAATATAAGAGAAATTCTTCAAACTATCTCTCTTTCTCTCTAAATTCTCACATGGTATTCGAGCCACTGGTGAGAAAATCCTAAGCTGCTGTTGTGTATCCTTCTCCAGCAATCTCCAAACCTTGAATTTTTTTTTTCTCTCCTTTTTGCCCCTGTGAAGGCCGAACTTCCACTGTCTAGCCACCATTTGCCAGCACCACCGCTACCATAGTGTTCACCGTCATTAGATCGGTTGACCACTAGAGACCCATCGCCATTGAAGCCCTCACGTGCTGTCATATGTGTCCGATGCTTTCTGCCCTGTTGCTAAGCGCCACCCATCAGCCCACTTTTCAGTCATCACCTGCTTGTGCTATTGTCGCTGTTGCATTGCCGGCCTCAAATCGGCCCAACCTCGAAGCCCCACTGCTATTGCCATTGCCATGCGTTACCACGCACTGCTCATTAGATCTGCCAGATCTAAATCGTCGGCCGTTGCACCCACTTTTCGTCCACCAATTGCTCGTGCCACCGCCGTCGTTGCATCGTCAACCTCTGAACGGCCTAACCCTGGAACCTCACCGCCATCATCGTTGCCACACGTTACCCATCAGATCTGTGCGCTGAGACATTTTTGCCTCGATCTCTTTCTTTGGTGCTCCGATTGCGACGTTGTCACCACCTTCGGAGTTCGACTCTCAACAAGAGCACCAATGATGGATGCCCTAGTTCTCGAAAGGGTGATTTTTACCTAACTATCTCAAGATAGAAGGGAGAAATCAAAAGTGTGAAGACACTTAGGCAATTTTGAATTTCTATTCTCTTCAAAAGTCTCAAATAGAAGGCATATCAAAGCCTTATATAGATGGCTGTCCCTGACCCTCTTGTTGCTCAATACATTAATGCAAAGCATGCATGCTTAACAGAAATGAATTTACATGAATGTTAGAATTAAAAGAGAATACATAACTGTTGAAATAAAAGAACAATTAAAGGAATAATTTATGGAAGCCAGATGAAGAGAATGCTGACTAATGTTAGGATTGCAAATCTCAACCCTTGAGGTTCGGGACACATCGGGCTCAGACAACAGCCCAAACATTAGCGCAGTTAGCGATAACTCTAGACAACCTAATAGCGATAGTCAGCATGCTGCGCCAGTTGAGGCCCCAACCTACATGCCAATGGACCAGCTAGGCCAGCATGTGCCATTTGAGGCCCTAGTTCTAATCTTAGCCCACAATTTAGCCACAGAAGGCCAACTCAGCCCAACAAGATGAAGCTCATAAGACCAGGCCCATCATAGGCCCAATCCAACAAGCCCACCTGCCCAACTCAGGAAGACTAGAAGCCGAGAGACTAACAGCCAAGTCAACATTCTCTTTATCTGGCTTCCATAAATTATTCCTTTAATAGTTCCTTTAATTGTTCTTTTATTTCAGCAGTTATGTATTCTCTTTTAATTCCAGCATTTATGTAGATTCATTTCTATTAAGCATGCATGCATTGCATTATTGTACTGAGCAACTAGAGGGTCAGGGCCAACCATCTGTATAAGGCTTTGATCTGGCTTCTATTTGAGACTTTTGAAGAGAATAGAAATCCGAAATTGTCTAAGTGTCTTCACACTTTTAATTTCTCCCTTTTATTCTGAGATAGTTAGGTGAAAATCACCCTTATGAGAACTAGGGCATCCATCATTGGTGCTCTCGTTGAGAGGTTTCCTATCCTCTCTTTCGAAACTCTAGTGCTTGGAAGACGTTCTTAGAAGTTCTTATCTATCCAACAGTCATCCAACAATGACAGGACAGACGCATAGGGACTACATCGAGAATTTGAAAAACATGGCCAACACCATGGACGGAAGATTCTCACGGGTGGAGCAGACCCTGCAAAATCTGACCATCCTGATGCAACAACAACAGCAACAGCTGCCAAGGCAAGAGCATCCGTTGGAAGGATTTTGAACAGGAGGTACAGACTTGTTTTGGGCCTATAGGCTACGTGGACTATGATGAAGTCCTATCCAAGATGCACCAGACAAGATCCTTGAGGGACTACCAGTAGGAATTCGAATGGGTGGCCACACAATTCAACGATTGGCTAGAGAAGGCACTAATTGGGGTGTTTATGCCTGTATTTGGACATCGCTGCAGAAGTCAAGCTTCATCGGCCAACCAACATGCGCCAAGCAATCGATATTGCCCGGCTGAAGGATGATCAATTGCACGCCATGTGCAAGGCCACAACTTTCAAGAGCCCTGTCATGGTTGGATCTAGTTCTGGGGCGCAGAAGGCCAAATTGTCGCCTCTGCCACAAGCTGCAGCCAACAAACGCATACCACTAGGAGTCAAGAGGCTATCATGGGCCGAGATGTAGAAGAGGCGCAAGCAAAGCGTCGGTTCCAACTGCTACGAAAAGTTCACCCCAGGCCACAAGTGCAAGGTGGCCCAATATTTCTTGATTGAGGTAGATGACCCACCAGAGGAGGAGGAAGATGAAGAGGCAGAGCCCAACATGCCCTTTGACACGATTGCAGCCAACAGCGAGGTGGAGGCTGAGGATCTGCCAGAGGTCTCCCTTCATGCGTTGGCAGGATCCGCGAGGCCACAGACTATGCGGGTGACAACGATGCTTAAGGGAAAAGTTAGCCTGCTGATCGACAATGGCTCAACCCACAATTTCATCAGCACCAAAGTTGCCCACAAGCTGCAAATCCCAACTATCAGCATTAAGCCCTTTAAGGTGCGAGTAGCCAGCGGAGAGTGCCTCACATGCACACAACAATGCAAGGTTGTAAGTTTGAAAATCCAGCACATTACTGTTACTATAGATTTGTATGTCATACCATTAGCTGGACTAGACAGTACTGGGTGTGCAGTGGCTAGCCCAATTGGGCAAGGTTGTGTTTGATTATAAGTAGATGGCGATGGAATTCACCTTAGTGGGCCGACAAGTTCGCTTGGTTATACAGCCGGGTAACGCCTGGGCAGCCGAGGTGAATGTGATACAAAAACTAATTAGGGCAAGCAGTGAGTGCTATGCCATACAGATAGCGTCCCAGCCACGGGGTCTCGACAAATCTCAAGCAAAGGATGAGGTGGAGTTGCCTGCTGACATACAGGCAGTCTCGGCCAAGTTCCCTATAGTGATGTAGGAGCCCACAGAGCTGCCACCAAGCCGGCCTTTCGATCACTGCATTCCCCTGTTGGACGAGCAACCCCTTAATGTAGCCCCCTATCGATATTCCCACCATCAGAAAGCTGAGATTGAAAGGCAAGTGAAGGAGATGTTACAGAAAAATCTGATGTGACCCAGTACCAGTCCATTCTCATCACCAGTTTTGCTGGTTAAGAAGAAAGATGGAACTTGGTGCTTCTGTATTGATTACCGAGCGCTCAATAAGGTGACAGTGAAGGACAGATTTTCGATTCCAGCCATTGATGACATGCTGGATGAGTTAGCAGGGTCAACAATCTTTACAAAATTGGACTTACGGGCAGGCTACCATCAGATTCAAATGCACCCGGGAGATATACATAAGACTCCGTTTCGGACACACCATGGGCACTATGAGGATTTGGTCATGCCTTTCGGCCTGTGCAATGCACCATCAACTTTCTAGGCTGCCACGAATCACATTTTCTAGCACAAGCTACGTAAGTTTGTGTTAGTATTTTTCGATGATATACTGGTTTATTTGAAGTCCAGGGACCAACATTTGCAGCACTTGGAGCAAGTTTTGAGCATACTGGCCCGAGAAAGCTGTCCAAGTGTGCTTTTGGACAGACAAAGTTGGAGTATCTGGGACACAGGATTTGCCCTGATGGTGTCAAGGTGGAGCCACAAAAAATAGTTGCTATCTAGTCATGGCCTAAGCCAAAGAATGTTTCCTAGTTGCGCGGATTCTTTGGACTGACAGGCTATTATCGAAAGTTTGTGCAACATTATGGGGCTATCGCCAGGCCATTGACACAGCTCTTGAAGAAGGATAAGTTTCTGTGGACAAAAGAGGTTGACCAAGCCTTTGCAGCACTGAAGGAAGCCATGACGGGACCTCCCGTGTTGGCTATGCTAGATTTCTCGCAACCATTCGAAGTCCATACAGATGCCAGCAACATAGGCATTGGTGCAATACTTGTGCAGCAAGGCCAACCAATGGCCTATCTCGGCAAGGCGCTTAGCCTAGCTAAGGCCACATGGTCTGCTTATGCCAAGGAGATGTTAGCCGTTATTGAGGCAGTCAGGGTGTAGAGACCCTATCTGTTGGGGTAGCGATTCCAAATTGTGACTGACCAGCAGCCTTTGAGGCACCTTTTGGAGCAGCGGATTGTGACCCCAGATCAATAGAAGTGGGTGGCCAAATTAATGGGGTATGACTATGAGATTGTCTACCGATCAGGGGCGCAGAACAAGGTTGTTGATGCCTTGTCTCGATGGGACGACAGTGCCCAGTAGTTGCCTGTCACAGGGCCAACGTGGGCTATTTGGTAGCAAATTCGAGATGCACTTGAGATATACCAACATAATCAGGAGCTGATACAGGCTAGCACAAGCACAGATGCAATGAGTGATTATGAATTCCGCAATGGCCTACTACTATACCGAGGGAGCGTATGTGCCAGATGTTAATGATTTGTGTACTACCCTTGTGCGACATTTTCATAACTCATGGGAAGGAGGACACCCAGGCGTTTACCGCACTTGGCAACGCCTTGACCAACTCTTTCACTGGGAGGGCATGAAGCAGCAAGTGGCCAAGCACGTGGTAGAATGTGATGTCTGCTAGCGTGCCAAGAGTGACTCTACCCAGCCAAGTGGCCTATTGCAGCCACTACCCGTGCCTAAGCAGATATGGGAAGAGTTGAGCATGGATTTTGTCGAGGGACTACCGAAGTCATAGGGGTATTCTTCCATTCTGGTTGTGGTGGACCGACTTAGTAAGTACGCCTATTTCATACCGCTTGTGCACCCTTTCACTGCACAGTCTGTTGCGTGAGTATTCATGCAGATCGTGGTCAGACTACACGGCCTACCCAGAAGCATTGTGACGAATTGGTACAAAATCTTTACCAGTCATTTTTGGAAAGAGCTTTTCAAAACAATGGGGATAGAGCTATCAACAAGCTCATCTTATCACCCACAAACGGACGGATAGATTGAGGTCACCAACCGCACATTGGAGCAATACTTGCAATGTTTTTCACAAACCAACCCGCACACATGGGCTGACTGGATTGCATGGGCAGACTACTGGTATAATACATCCTACCATCAGTCCTTAGGGCGCAACCCGTTTGAAGCAGTATATGGGCGGACACCTCCTACACTGGTGTCTTACACGCCGCAATCTGCCAATATGGATACTGTTGACCGGTAGCTAGTGGATCGAGACGAGCTGCTGGAGGAACTAAAAACTCACTTGTCAAAGGCACAGACTCGTATGAAGAACTATTATTGTAACGCCCCGTAAATTTCAGGATCAATTTCAACGCATTAGTCTTAAAATTTAAATATAGGAGGCGTTAATTAACCCGTTAATATTTTTCCCATTTCTTCTGGTACTTAAATGTCTTTAAATTTCAAGTCTGAAGAAGTATCTTAGGAAGGTTTTAGATACATACAAGATATAAACTTGCAACCTTCAAGAAGAAAACATTGTAGCTTGTGCTTTGGTCTTTCTTGTGATTCCATGTTTTACGTATTCTAGTAGTCAGAATGACACCACGAAGAAGGGTTTTATTTTCTGAGAGTACATGTTTATTTATTTGGTGTTTGACATGTAAATGTCCCACGTATAACATTATGAACCATGAGTCTTTCATAGGTGGTGATTTCACGGAGTTTCTTTTAGGTACTTGAATAAGTGAGGTAATGCGTACTTGATTTTATTGTAAAAGTGCACTTCCAATGTATACAAATGGTCTTGTGTATATTGCTTTTCTTTGGAACAAGAACATAAATATACCACCGAATTTGCTTAAAAGCTTACCACGCTTCAATTCGTAGTATCTCCGTATAAATAGTTGATTTCACAAGACATCCGAATAAAAATTGGTAGTAGATTTCAATGGTCATTTAGTAGTTTGATTACAACAACTTGATTTATTTGAACGTGACAAAATAAGAGAAATATTAGGTAGCCATTTCCTCTTTGCCTTTGCTAGCTCCCGGGGTACCTGAAACACTTGCTGCACCTGGAACGTGGAATGTTCTAGGGGTATAAACAACAACAAACAACATATCCAGCCGTTATCCCACTATGTGGGGTTGGCTACATGAATTCTAGACTTCTATGTGGGTTACATCCCAACAGATAGTTTGTCTAGAATTCATATTTGGATCCGACTAGGTTTTACGCTGGCTGTCGGCTACCTAACGCAACCCTCCTCCTTTATCCGGGCTTGGGACCGGCAGTGGATAATATCCCCTGGCGGAGTAATGATGAAATGAAGTTTGAACACCATCTTCACATGGAGAAATTTCATGAGATGGTGGTGAATGAAGATAATTGATATAGTTGTGTTCCATAACTTAGTTGACATGGTGAAACCAACAAGTACAATATAGAAACACAACACGGAATGTTCTAGGGGTATGAAACACCCAAATTAGATAGTGATATCTAAGTGGATAACTCAGTATTGGTGATGCGTGCAAATGCATTATGTAGTGTGTTGTGAAGTAACCCGATGGTAGTGACGCCAAGGCATTGCAATCACCCCCGCGGGCCATCATGTTATCAAAAAGCCATAGCCATCCCTGACTTGGGATGGTGTGGTCCAAGACCACGTATATGATGCAACCCATCTCAATACCACTAGCCATGAATGTAGTGATGCATGTCCAAGTGTAAAAAAATGCGAACCAACGGTATTAAATGATATGCAAACCACCCGAATGAAAATACATGTAAGAGATGTAAGAGTCCAAAAAGGAGGAGTCACCCACCAAAGTTACCTGACCCGATACTGTTCACGATTGTCGGTTAGGCTGTTCTGCATAAAACACAAGATTTCGTGAAACCAAAGTTAAATATTTTTACATAGACTTGTAGGGAATAATTATAGGTATAAGTGTACAAAATTTCAGGTCAAGAGGGGTCTACACGCGCCGTCACGCGCCTCCCAAAGTGGCCCAATGCTCTCCCACTTGCGGCTGCAGGCGGCGCGTGTGTTACACGCGCCGTGTCTTCTCCGACGCAAATGCACAGCAGCTCGGTTTATTGGGCTTTTCTCCTTTATTTTAACTCCGATTTGACTCCTGTTTGTTCCTACACCTCCCTCTTTCTTCCCTCTACAGGATTATACAATTAAACGGAACTTACCTCGCTGCTTTTTAGCGATTTGGGCCCAGATTCCGGTGACGCGCAATTTTCCCCAACGAGGCTCGTATCTCCTTCGTTTTGGGCAGAGTTTTTCTCCTTCTTTGGCAGAGTTTCCTCCCTCAAAATCTCCTTCTTTCTCTCTCGTTTGGTGCCCAAAATCATTCCCCCAAAGCCTTATATTAATAACCAATTTCGACGAATCCAATCGTGCCGCTTGTCGCGATGGGATAAGAACTCATCATGAGATTTTCAATGTTAAGCCACATATACATAGAGATTTGTGCATTCACATGGAGATTTGTGCTCCATCATTACACCCCTAAGATTAAGCCACGTATCCATAGAGATTTGTGCATTCACATGGAAATTTATGCTCATCATTACACCCTTTATCATTACACCCCTAAGATATTATAAACTTTCCAACCAATCCAATTGTGACAACAAGGGGGACACTTGGCCATTCATGATTGGCCCATGGATGATATTTTGCTAGGTTCATGATGGCTAAGTTTTGGCTTTCCTCGTTTCGACCCATAGTTTCCATAAATTACACTTTTACCCCTCGTAACTTTGAGAATTCCATTTTTGGCCTTCAAAATGCCAATCCTCCATTTCCAAGAATTCTTACAATGCTCCTTACACCTTTGGGTACTATTCTTGACTCCGAAATGACCTCCAATTATTTTTGAGAAATTACGCTTTTGCCCAAAATCTCCAAAGATATCCTATATTTTTCCCGAAATCTACCTGTTCCTTCTTGAACCTGAATTCATCTTATCTTCTTTAAAAGAGATCACTCCTATAAAAATCTTGGGTGTTATAATTATGACCAAGGGATCAAGACCGGCAGTTTCAGGAGGGAGATTTGGTCTATGTTAAGCTAAGGCCGCGTCGTCAGAAGAGCATAACACTTGCAGCCAAGATGAAGTTTGGCTACCGCTACTATGGGCCTTACAAGATTCTGAAGAAGATATGACTAGTTGCCTACAAAATGGATTTGCCTGCAGACACTTGTGTCCACCTAGTGTTCCATGTATCGCAGCTTAAGCCTAAGGTGGGCCATTTGACTGATGTAGTGCATGATTGTTAGATCTAGAGGTCTGACCGAGAATAGGGCTGTGCGTTTGAGAGAAGAAGATGGCGGGAAAGGGAAATGTGAGCGATAGGGAGAGAAAGAACGAGGGAGATTTAGAGAATTGAGATTTAATTGGAGGGAAAGGACTTGTGGAATAATCTTCACATATCCCCATCCTCATGAGTAGCTTCTCATTTATAGGAGTTGGTTACAATAGAGGCTCTTTCTAACTAACTCTCTAGAATCTCCAACTAGCTATGTGCCAACTAGGCTGTCATGCCAGGTGGATTATTTACAGTTATAACAGCTGCAATAGCCGCCCATACCCTCCTACGAACTAGCTAATTACATATTAACCCTTGGGCTATGACATTCCCCGCCCCTTAAAACTTTTCTTGCCCTCAAGAAATCAGAGGAGGCTGGTTGCCCGGGGGTAACGTTGGAGGAGCTCCGACAGGTATTCCCAGGTGGGATTGTCTGGATGTAGGTGTGTCCATTGGACTAGGACCTGGGTGAGTGGCAAGGAATCCCTATAAATGACCCGCCGATTGATCACAGCCTGAGGTTCACCTTCCACAACCACATCATCCCGTAACTCTGGTAGATTTTGGCTAGCATCAGCTGCAGTTCCCACTACCTTCTTGAGAAGAGACACATGGAATATTGGGTGTAATCCCACACCAATCGGTAGCTGCAACTTATAGGCGACAGTGCCGATCTTAGCCAATATCTTGAAGGGACCATAGTACTTGGGGCTAATTTTTGAGATAGGCCCCTTGTGAAATAAGTGTTGTTGAAACCTCTTGACCTTCAAAAATACTTCCTCACCCACCTCAAAAGTCCAATCAGTGCGGTGTTTGTCAGCCTGTTGTTTCATCTTTTGCTGGGCCATGCTGAGTTCCCTTTTTATCACCTGAAGGGCATCCTGTTGTGCCTGTAGGTAGTGGTCCGTTGATATTTCTATTGGAGTGTAATGCATCACAGCAGGAATGATGGGAGGAAGATAGCCGAATAGAGCTTCAAATGGAGTTCTTTTGTGAGCTGTATGGAAGTTGGTGTTATACCACAATTGAGCCAATGATAACCAACGGCTCCAACTTCGGGGCTTGGTAAAACATAGGCACCTGAGGTAAGTTTCCACACATTGGTTGACGCGTTCAGTCTGCCCATCGGTCTCCGGATGGTAGGCTGATGACATTTGCAGGCCGATGCCGAGCCCTTGGCATAGTGTTTTCCAAAATTGGCTTGTAAATATTTTGTCTCGATTTGAAACCATAGCTTTTGGTACCCCGTGAACCTTAAAGACGTTATCTATCAATTTTCTGGCTACTTCCGTGGCTGTAAAAGGGTGAGCAAGGAGGATGAAGTGGCCAAACTTAGTTAGACGATCTATGACTACCAAGATGGTGCCAAAGCCTTCTGATTTAGGTAGAGCCTCAATGAAATCCATTGAGATCTGCTCCTAAGCTTGGGCGGGAATCTCTAGTGGTTGTAGAAGGCCGGGGTATGGAACTTGGTCATGCTTGCACCTTTGGCAGGTGGGACATTGCAGCACATATTGAGTGGTGGCCTTTTTGAGACCTGGCCAATAGAATAACTGCCTTACCCGGCGATATGTAACTTGTAACCCAGAATGGTCCCCTATGGGAGAATCATGCAGTGCTCGTAATATTCTACCCCTCAATTGCTCATTGTCTCCTACGACCACTCGGCCTTGATACTTTAGCAAGCCACCTTGGAAGGTGTATCTCGCGTCTCCTTGGGGTTGTACTGTCAGTCCGGCGATTTTATCCTTTATCCAAGCTGTGTTCTCATAGCTGTTAGATATCTCCTGCACCCAATCGGGTACCAATGCTGAAATGGCATGACAAATGGATGGTTCTTCCTTCCTGGATAGCGCGTTCGCCACCAAATTTTCCTTACCCCTTCTGTACTGGATGAGATAGTCATAGCCCATCAATTTAGTAATCCCTTTACGTTGTAGTTGATTGTTCACCCTTTGCTGAGACAAGAACTTCAAGCTTTCATGGTCTGTTCTTATGATGAACCGCCAGCCCTCTAAGTAGTACCTCCACTTATCCACTGCCATCAATACCGCCAACAGCTCTTTGTCGTATATACTGAGGCCTAAATGTCTGGGTGCAAGGGCTTGGCTCAAATACGAAATTGGTCTGCCCTCTTGACTTAGGACAACACCTACTCCCACATCACAGGCATCCGTTTCTGGCACAAATTCCTTCGAGAAATCGGGCAGGGCCAGTACCAGGGCTTGAGTCATGGCGACCTTCAATGCTTCAAAAGCCTTGTCTGCCTCATGGCCCCAATGAAAATTATTCTTTTTCAGTAAGACCGTTAGAGGTTTGCTCAGTACCCCATAGCTCCTGATAAATCGCCGATAATAGCTCGTGAGCCCCAAGAATCCCCGTAATTCTTTCAGTGATTTAGGTTTAGGCCAGTTCTCCATGGCTGCCACTTTCTGTGGATCGGTGCTAACCCCCTGGCTAGTAATTATATGGCCTAGGTATTCCACTCGGGGCTCTGCAAAGGTACATTTAGACTTTTTTACAAAGAGTTGATGGTGTTTGAGGATTTCAAATGCCGTTCTTAGGTGGCTGACATGCTGGTGCAGGCTAGGACTGTAAATCAATATATCATCAAAGAAAACCAGCACAAATTTTTGAAGGTAGGGAGCAAAAATGTGGTTCATGAGAGCTTGGAAGGTAGCTGGGGCATTAGTGAGTCCAAAGGGCATCACCAAGAACTCATAGTGTCCTTGGTGTGTCCTAAAGACTGTTTTATGGCAGTCTCTTGGGTTCATTCTGATTTGGTGGTAACCTGAGGTGAGATCTAGCTTGGAAAAGATGGCTGCCCCAGTGAGTTCGTCTAAGAGATCCTCAATAATAGGGATGGGAAATTTATTTTTGATGGTGAGTGTGTTTAGTTGCCGATAATCAATACAAAACCTCCATGTCTCATCTTTTTTCTTTACTAGCAGGACTGGAGAAGCAAAGGGACTCTGGCTGGGTTGAATGAGGGATTTGTTCAGCATGTCTCTGATGAGTTTTTCTATTTCTGCCTTCTGGATAGGAGAATAGCGGTAGGCTCTTAGGTTGACTGGTTCCACATTGGGTTTTAGATGGATGGAATGGTCTAGGAATCGATGGGGAGGTAGGCTAGTTGGAACGGCAAATAAATCTTCAAACTCCATCAACAATTTGTGAATAGAGTCAATAGAATGTACCTGTTTGTGAGAGAGATCAGCTGAGGGGGCTGCAAGTTGGCCTCTGATTCTTAGCATGCCCTCTCCGCTGTAATCGGCCTTCTCTAGGGCGTATAAGGAGTGTAGCTGCCCTACCACTGTTTCCCCTTGATCCAGCAGCTTCTGTAATCGTTTGCCTGATACTGCCTTGCACTCCCCTGTCTCTTGGCATCCTTTCAAGGTGATTTTGTGGCCCTCCTTTTCGAAGGTGACTTCTAGGGTGTTGAAATCAAATACCAGAGGGCTTACCGTCCTTATCCAATCCACCCTAACACAATGTGACATCCCCCAAGCTGCAGAATCCTCAAATCTACTGCAAACTCATGACCCCCCATCTTCCATTTGAACTCACCACATTTGTAGTGGCTTACCATTTTACTCCCATTTGCGATCATCACTGATAAGGGTGTGGTTGCCAGCAGTTCACACTGGAGTGTGGCGGTTGTTTCCTCATCAAGGAAACTGTGGATGCTTCTGCTATCGATGAGTACCACCAGGCTCCTCTTTCCTGCTGTTTCTCTTACCTTTAGTACTCTACCGGATGCATGACCCTGCAATGCATGCATTGATATTTCCCCCCTTTCGTCTTCTCCTTCTTGTGCCTCAGGGTCCTCTCTGGCATCTGGTTCCGTCTCATCGTTCTGGAGGCCTTCCATCGTAAATAACATACGTTTACATTGATGTCCGGGGCCAAACTTCTCTCCACAACGAAAACATAATCTCAATTGCCGCTTCTGATCTAGCGTGAGGTCTTTAGTTGGATTCGGCGCTGGTGGAGGCCTACTTGGCATTCCGTTCTTCTGCTATGGTGAATGGCTACCCTTACCGGAAGCTCCATATGAATTCTCCTCCTTACTCCCTCTAGGAGATAACTGATGCTTCTTGACAAAAGCGTCCAATGCCATCTCATGCAAGTATGCTTGTTCAGCGGCTTGACTCACCGAAGTAGGATGAAGCATCTTCACCGTGGGACGGATCTGCTCGTCCAATCCGCTGATGAAGCTGGACACGAAATAAGCTTCATCCAAGGAGGCGTGAGCTAAGGATAACAATGATCTTAACTCCTTAAATTTCACTAAGTATTCCTCCACCGATCCCTTCTGTTTGAGTTTATTGAATTCCTCTATGACGTTAGTCCTTGACTTCTCTCCAAACCTATTGCATATGTCATTCACAAATCTAGGCCAACTCAACTCTTCTCTTCCCCTGCTCCAATTCTGAAACCAAGCATTGGCCACATCATCCAAGTAAGTCGCGGCCATATTCACCTTATCATCTTCCGTCACCCGATATTGGTAGAAGACCCTTTCACAACGTCGTATCCACCATCGAGGTCGATCACGTTCGAACAAGGGAATGTCCATCCTCGGTCCTTGAGGATTGGAGTGGTTGATTCGTCCTCCTCGGTTTGTCATATCGTCCTCTGTTTCCTCCCGGTCCCTAACATCCACTGGATCAACCATCCCTTGTCTAGCACGCGGTGTAGTCAGAATTGGCGCCGAAGAGGCCCTCGAAGGGAAATCAGTCGGCAGGCTGGCCTGGGGTTGCCGAGCAAATATACCCAAAGCTGTGCTGACTTGCTGACTAAGCTGCTAGCTTAAACCAGCGAATTCTTCCCTGATTCCATTAAGGGCTCTATCGAAGTTGGCCGCGTATCCCGCGAATTCTGATCTAATTCTGCCCGCTACTTAGTCTAAATTGGCCGTGTATTCCGATCGACTTCTATTAATTTCTTCCTGAGTATTTCGCATTCCCAACTCCAAGGTTTCCAGGCGATCATTGACTTGAGCCTGGTTCTGGCGCAACTCAACTTCCATGGCATCCACCCGCGCCTCAGCCTGCTTTGCTCGTGTTCCGTCGGCCATGCTCCCCGTCACTAGGTCGCTGTCTCTGATACCAAATGTCAGATCTAGAGGTCTGGCCGAGAATAGGGCTATGCGTTTGAGAGAAGAAGATGGCGGGAAAGGGAAATGTGAGCGATAGGGAGAGAAAGAACGGGGGAGATTTAGAGAATTGAGATTTAATTGGAGGGAAAGGACTTGTGGAATAATCTTCACATATCCCCATCCTCATGAGTAGCTTCTCATTTATAGGAGTTGGTTACAATAGAGGCTCTTTCTAACTAACTCTCTAGAATCTCCAAGTGGCCATGTGCCAACTAGGCTGTCATGCCAAGTGGGTTATTTACAGTTATAACAGCTGCAATAGCCACCCATACCCTCCTACGAACCAGCTAATTACATATCAACCCTTGGGCTATGACAATGATTTGCCCGAGCTCAATGAAGATACCACGCAGCTAGTCCACCCCTTGCGGGTCCTAGACTATTGTGTGGTTAAGAAGAACAGGAAGAAGATGCCCAAGGCCTTGGTTCAGTGGGAAAACATGTCACCGGAGGAAGCAACATGGGAGTCAACTGAGTATTTAGCCTATCAGTTCCCGCTCCTGCACCTTGAGGACAAGATGCTTCCGAAGGGGCGGGGACTGTTAGGATCGCGAGTCTCAACCCTTGAGGTTCGGGACACATCGGGCTCGGACAACAGCCCAAGCATTGGCGTAGTTAGCGATAACTTGAGGCAACCCGATAACGATAGTCAACATGTTGCGCCAGTTCAGTCCCCATCCTACATACCAATGGATCAACTGGGCTAGCATGTGCCATTTGAGGCCCCAGTTCTAATCTTAGCCCACAGTTCAGCCATAGAAGGCCAGCCCAACCCCGCAAGATGAAACCCACAAGACCAAGCCTATCACGAGCCTAATCCAGCAAGCCCACCAGCCCAACTCATGAAGATTAGAAGCCAAGAGACCAACAACCAAGTTAGCATTCTTTTCATTTGACTTCCATAAATTACTCTTTTAATAGTTCCTTTAATTGTTATTTTATTTCAGCAGTTATGTATTCTCTTTTAATTCCAGCATTCATGTAGATTCATTTCTATTAAGCATGCATGCATTGCATTAATGTACTGAGTAACCAAAGGGTCAGGGACAACCATCTATATAAGGCTTTGATCTACCTTCTATTTGAGACTTTTGAAGAGTATAGAAATCTGAAATTGCCTAAGTGTCTTCACACTTTTGATTTTTCCATTTTGTCATGAGATAGTTAGGTGAAAATCACCTTTCCAAGAGATAAGGCATCCATCATTGGTGCTCTCGTTGAGAGTCGAGAACTATTAAGGGTGATTTTCACCCAAGTATCTTAGGATAGAAGGGAGAAATCAAAAGTGTGAAGACACTTAAGCAATTTCGGATTTCTATTCTCTTCAAAAGTCTTAAATAGAAGGCAGATCAAAGCCTTATATAGATGACTGTCCCTGACCCTCTAGTTGCTTAGTACAATAATGCAATGCATGCATGCTTAATAGAAATGAATCTTCATGAATGATGGAATTAAAAGAGAATACATAATTGCTGAAATAAAAGAACAATTAAAGGAACTATTAAAGGAATAATTTATGGAAGCCAGATGAAGAGAATGCTGACTTGGCTGTTGGTCTCTTGGCTTCTGGTCTTCACGAGTTGGGCTGGTGGGCTTGCTGGATTGGGCCTGTGGTGGGCTTGGTCTTGTGGGCTTCATCTTGCTGGGCTGGGCTGGCCTTCTGTGGTTGAACTATGAACTGTTGTCTGCATGCCAATAGCCCAGTTGATCCATTGGCACGTAGGCTGGGGCCTTAACTGGCACAACATGCTGACTATCGCTATCGGGTTGCCTCAAGTTATCGCTAATTACGCCAATGCTCGGGTTGTCTGAGCTCGATATGTCCCGAACCTCAAGGGCTAAGACTTGCGATCTTAACATTCCCAGTCCCTTCGGAAGCATCTTGTCCTCAAGGTGCAGGTGCGGAAACTGACAGGTCAAGTACTCAGTTGATTCCCACGTAACTTCCTCCGGTGACATGTTTTCCCACTAAACCAAGGCCTCGGGTGTCTTCTTCCTCCTCTTCTTAACCACACGGTAGTCTAGGACCCGCAAGGGGTGGACTAGCAGCGTGGTATCTTCATTGAGCTCGGGCAGATCATGCGCCACATCAGTCAAATGGCCCACTTTGGGCTTAAGTTGGGACACATAGAACATTGGGTGGACACGGGTGTCTACGGGCAAATCCAATTTGTAGGCAATTGGTCCTATCTTCTTCAGAATCTTGTAAGGCCCATAGTTGCGGTAGCCAAGCTTCATCTTGGTTGCAAGTGTTATGCTCTTTTGGCTTCGTGCCTGCAGCCTAACATAGACTAAATCCCTTTCTTGGGACTGCCGGTCTTGATGCCCCTGATCATAATAGTTCTTCATACGAGTCTACGCCTTTGACAAGTGGGTTTTCCATTTCTTCAGCATCTCGTCCCGATCCACTAGCTCCCGATCAACAGTATCCATCTTGGCAGACTGTGGTGTGTAAGACACTAGTGTAAGAGGTGTCCGCCCATATACTGCTTCAAACGGGCTGTGCCCTAAGGACTGATGGTAGGATGTATTATACCAGTACTTTGCTCATGCAATCTGGTTAGCCCATGTGTGCTGGTTGCTTTGTGAAAAACACCGCAAGTATTGCTCTAATGTGCTGTTGGTGACCTCAGTCTGTCCGTCCGTCTGTGGGTGATAAAATGAGCTTGTTGATAGCTCTGTCCCCATTGTCTTGAAAAGATCCTTCCAAAAATGACTGGTAAAGATTCTATCCCGATCTGTCACAATGCTTCTGGGTATGCTATGTAGTTTGACCACGGTCTGCATGAATACTCATGTAACAGATTGTGTAGTAAAGGGGTGCATGAGCGGTATGAAATGGGCGTACTTATTGAGTCGGTCCACCACAACCAGAGTGGAAGAATACCCTTCTGACTTCGGTAGTCCCTCGACAAAGTCCATGCTCAAGTCTTTCCATATCTACTCAGGCACTGGTAGTGGATGCAGCAATCCACTTGGCTGGGTAGAATCACTCTTGGCACGCTGGCAAACGTCACATTTGACCACATGCTTGGCCACTTGTTGCTTCATGCCCTCCTAGTGAAAGAGTCGGTTAAGGCGTTGCCAGGTGCGGTAAACGCCTGAGTGTCCTCCTTCCCGTGAGTTATGAAAATGCCGCACAAGGGTAGTGCGTAAATCATCAGCATCTAGCACATACGCCTTCCCTCGGTAGCAGGCCATTGCGGGATTCATAATCACTCACTGCATCTGTACTTGTGTTGGCCTATATCAGCTCTTGGCTATGCTAGTCTGTCTTAAGTGCATCTCGAATTTGTTGCCAAATAGCCTACGTTGGCCTTGTGGCAGGTAACAACTGGGCACTGTCGTCCTGTCAAGACAAGGCATCAACAACCTTGTTTTGCGCTCTTGGTCGGTAGACAATCTCACAGTCATGCCCCATCAATTTGGCCACCCACTTCTGTTGATATGGCGTCACAATCCGCTACTCCAAAAGGTGCCTCAAAGGCTGTTGGTTGGTTATAATTCGGAATCGCGGACCCAACAAATATGGTCTCCACACCCTGACTGCCTTAATAACGACTAACATCTCTTTGGCGTAGGCAGATCATGTGGCCTTAGCTGGGCCAAGCGCCTTGCTGAGATAGGCCACTGGTTGGCCTTGCTGCACAAGTACTGCGCTAATGCCTATGTTACTGGCATCTGTATGGACTTCGAATGGTTGTGAGAAATCTGGCTTAACTAAGACGAGAGTGCACGTCATGGCTTCCTTTAGTGCTGCAAAGGCTTGGTCAGCCTCTTCTGTCCACATAAACTTATCCTTCTTCAAGAGCTGCGTCAATGGCCTGGCGATAGCCCTATAGTGCTGCACAAACTTCCAGTAATAGCCTGTCAGTCTCAAGAATCCGCGCAGCTGGGAAACATTATGATGATGGTATTTGAGACTGACTACCAGGTGCCGCCTTGACAAATGGACCTCGGGAGTAGAACTTCGGACTTGGCTATGTCGGGCCTTGGGAATACAACCTGTAAAACAATGGAGTAATGGGGCTAGGGTCCCCTGGGGTAGACTCTGACGCTCAAGTCTGTAGAGTAAATGCGGATAGTAGAAAATGTATGACCTGGAGAGCTTGTCATATCTAGTGAGGACCTCTGCTTTTTATAGTCAGGTCCATTATGAGGTACTCGAGATAAAACCCGAGATGGGCGGGCACGACTCCCGAGGGCCCCCAGTCAAGCTGGAACGAGTCTCGTGGTCCGATCCGGATTTTCTGGACTCTGCTTCGGATTGTAGGCTTGCCATGTGTCAGTCTCTCGGGCAATCCACGTGGCAAGCAAACCTACTAGTGCGTGGGGGTATTCTTGTAATTTAGGCAGTGCCACATCACTTGCCCCCGACTCCTTGAGCTGAGCTGAAAATCATGTTAGGTAGAGGAGTAGCTTAATTTATGAGGTTATTTGACTGTAGATTTGACTCGAGATGCACATGTGTGTTTTTAAGCATGAGATTAACGTTTAACAGCGTCATTTATTACCTTAAAATTGTAAGGGGTGTTTGGTTGGAGGGAGGCTGTTAGAAATTAGGACACAATAGGATCGTTCTTGAATAATTCTTTCACCCTTACCCAAGAAGACAATCACAACAGAAACTGTAAAACAAGAAATGCAAGAATAATAAAAGTGATTAAGTAAGAAACATCAAACCAAACAGCATTAAGCGCAGATTTATCCTGGTTTGAAATGCCTTTGGCAATCCTACATCCAGCCTTCAAACACCCCAGTCGAGTAGCGTTTTATTAGGATGAAACCGATCAGTACATTAAGCCTCTAAACCCTTATCTATATCCCCAAGTACAAACACTCATTCTCCCAAGAAAACATAAGACTAAAACTAGCCTTTCTCTTCTCAAGAATGGAAACCTAGCACTTGATCATAGACAATATTAGAAACTCTCTTGCACATCCCCTGTCCTCTTATTTATAGAAAGGGTGGACATCCCAAGGTAACTAATTACTATGGGAATATTACAGGTTGACCCCTCAAATTTCTAATTAATTACACTTATAATTTTAAGACCTAACTGTTCTAATCTTCCAGCCGATAGTCTTCAATATTTTACTGATCTTTTACCCCACAAACTCTAGGCAAACTCAACAGAGGCATTCATTACCTTGTAATTATAAGGGGTGTTTGGTTGGAGGGCTTGAGTTCCTCTATATAAGCCCCAAGGCCCCACCCCTCAATTAGCACTTCAAGGCAAGCTCCTAACTTTTGAGGTTAGTCTTTCTCTCCTTTCTTCTTTGCTTTTCTTTTTGTTTCTTCCTTTCCTTTTCTTTATATTGTTTTTTTTTAATTATTATTTTTTCATCTTCTTCCTCAGCCAGATCTTGACCATGGCCAAGCGCTTGACTCGGCTTGGCCGAGGTCGGCCAAGGCCGAGGCTAGATCTCGGCCATGGCTGGGCTCGGCCTCGGCTCCTGGCCGAGCTCGGCCTCGCCAGATCTTGGCGGGGTCGAGCGCTTGGCTCGGCCTGGCCGAGGTCGGCTAAGGCCGAGGCCAGATCTCGGCCATGGTCGACCTCCCCTTGGGGAGCTTGCCCCGCTGCTGCCCCCATTTCCTTCTCTTTTTTATTTATTTATTGCTTTTTTTTTAATATATATATATATATATTATTAATAACAACAAAATAAGCCTTAACTTGACTAATCTGTTTCTTTTGGCTTTTTTATCACAATTGTGGCTTATGATTTCCCAAGCTAAGCTGCGCTTGTTGAACTCCCTTTGGCTCATGACCAGTTGTGATTTTCCTTCCTTGACCTCTGTCTTCCTTCTCCTGGTTAATGATTTCTTCTTGGCTAATCTTACTCATTTTTAGCATGTCTTCTTCTTCCTCCTCATCGGATTCAGAAACCTCAAGTACTAGCTCTAGTAGTGAGGAATTGAATATCGAATTATCCAGCCCCTCCACGGCCCCCTTCGTAGGCCCAAAAAGCTTAGGAGACCTGGAAGAATTTCTCCTCATCCTTCTTCAGAGTTTCGTGTGAGTAGTGATCCCAACCTAGAGAACTTACCTAAGGATTTGACTATTGACCAGTCCACCATAACCGAGAGAGAGTTGTTTTCCCTCCTCAAGAAATACCACCTCATTCTTGATGAGTATTGGTACAGAGAACCCCGAGGTTTAAAGGCTCGCCAGGCCCCCCATGGTTGTATCACCGTATACGAGCAAACCCTTGCTGCCGGCTTTAAGTTTTCCCTCACGGCTCCTGTAGCCGAGGTGTTCACTGTCGTGGGGTTATTTCCCTCTCAGTTGACTCCCAATGGCTGGAGGTGCCTAGCTACCTTCGTTCTTTATTGTCGAGCTCGAGATATTGAGTCTACTGCCCAACTTCTTTTTAGGATGTTCAAGGTAATCTCTATTAGTAAGACTGAACCTCGATTTGCCTTTTCTCCCCTCAACCAGCGTCAGTTCATAGTCGATAATCTCATCTCAATAAAACGATGGAAAAGTAGATTTTTCTTTCCTGGCCTGAAGGATAAGAATATTAGTTTTAGGGTGCCAGTTGAATGGGTTTTCCAACCCTCGAAGATCCGTAGTCGTGAGATAGCTCTTCCTCGAGCTCCTCAATGCGTAGGCCTAAGGACTGTCGCTTGGAGGTTAACTCATCCAGGTTTTTCCTTTGGCTCTCTACTAACTTGTCCCTCTCGTGCAACTGTGTATCTAGTTCTAGGGTCTTCTTGGAAGCTTGGGCAAAGCATCTAGAGAAGTCTGAAATAAGCGTGACCACCTATAATAAGCAAGATGAGTAAAGGCAACATAGCTAAGCCTGAAAGATGCTGATAAAGTAGAAAGGATTACCTGGGCCAAATGCTTGCACAAGGTAGCTTCTATTGCCTCCGAGGACTGTTTAGCTAGCACTTGATGGTCGGTGGGGTGGCGGAGTTGTGAATCATTCATCTCGCTACCTGACTATTTCAACTGAGATCGTTTTCCTTCACTCCCCAATTAGGAACATGGGATGAGTTGTCTCGGAGGTTGAGAAGTTTTCTTCCTCCTAGGGTAGGTAGGCTCCCCTTTCCTGGCCGGAGGGCGATCCAGGGCAGCTTTTCCCTTCTTGGGAGCAGTGGCACCCTCATCCTCCACAGGTCTCCGTTTGTTCTTTCCCCAGATGAAGGTCGTTCTCATCATTTCAGCTGCAAAAACATAGGCAAGACGTTAGTGGCAAGAAAAACAACAAATCAAAAGTATGAAAATAGTGGAAGAAATGACTACCTAGAGTGACATTGGGCTTGGAGCAAGCGTGAGTGGATAAACCCCCCAGGTACAGTAAGGTCACATATCAATGCCTGAGCGCTGATAGGGTTTAGCTCCCTCAAAATCTAAATATTACGAAGCTTATCCTCCGTGATCTCACGACTACGGATTTTCGAGGGTTGGAAAACCCACTCAACTGGCACCCCAAAACTAATATTCAGGCCAACAAAGAAAAATCTACTCTTTCTATCGTTTTACTGAAGTGGGATTATCGACTATGAACTGACGTTGGTTGAGGGGAGAAAAGGCGAACCGAGGTTTGGTCTTACTAATAGAGATTACCTTGAACATCCTAAAAAAGAGTTGGGCAGTGGGCTCAATGTCTCGAGCTCGACAACAGAGAACGAAGGTAGCTAGGCACCTCCAGCCATTGGGAGTCAACTGAGAGGGACATAACCCCACGACAGAGAACACCTCGGCTACAGAAGCCGCGAAGGGAAACCTAAGGCTGGCAGTAAGGGCTTGCTCTTATACGGTGATACAACCATGGGGGGCTTGGTGGACTTTTAGACCTTGGGGTTCTTTGTACCAATACTCATCAAGAATAAGGTGGTATTTCTTGAGAAGGGAAAACAACTCTCTCTCGATTATGGTGGACTGGTCGATAGTCAAATCACTACTCACTACTCTCTAGATTAGGTAAGTTCTCTAGATTTGAAGAAGGATGAGAAGAAACTCTTTCAGGCCTCCTAAGCTTTTTGGGCTTACGAAAGGGGCCGTGGGAGGGGCTGGATAATTTGACGTTCAATTCCTCACTACTAGAGCTAGTACTTGAGATTTTTGAATCCGATGAGGAAGAAGAAGAAGAAGAAGAAGACATGCTAAAAATGAGTAAGATTAGCCAAGAAGAAATCATTGACCAGGAGAAGGAAGACAGAGGTCAAGGAAGGAAAACCATAATTGGGCACAAGCCAAAGGGAGTTCAGCAGGTGCGGCTTAGCTAGGGAAATCTTAAACCACATTTGTGATAAAAAAGTCAAAAGAAAGAGATTAGTCAAGTTAAGGCTTATTTTGTTGTTATTAATAAAAAAAATATATATATATATATTAAAAAAAAAGAAGCAAATAAATATAAAAGAGAATGAAAGGAGGGCAGCAGCGGGGCAAGCGCCCCAAGGGGAGGTCGGCCATGGCCGACCTTGGTCAGGCCAGCCTTGGCTGAGGGTGGCCAGGCCGACCCTGGCCACTCCTCAACCATGGCTGAGGTTGAGCTCTGTCATGGACGAGATCTGGCCTCGATCTTAGCCGACCTCGGCCAGGCCGAGCCAAGCGCTTGGCCATGGCCGAGCCAAGCGCTTGGCCATGGCCGAGGAGCTTGGCCCTGCCAAGATCTGGCAGGGTCGAGCCAAGTGCGAAGATGAAAAAATAATAATAATAATAATAAAAAATATAAGGAAAAGCAAAGAAGAAGGGAGGAAAAGACTAACCTCAAAAGTTGGGAGCTTGCCTTGGAGTGATAATTGAGAATTGGAGCCTTGGGGCTTATATAGAGGGACCCAAGCCCTCCAACCAAACACCTTTTATAATAATAAGGTAATGAATGCCTCCCTTGAACCAAAGATCCCTTACAATTTTAGGGTAACAAATGACATTGTTAAACCTTAATTTCCTGCTTAAAAACACTCGTGTGCATCGGGTCAAATCTACAGTCAAATAACCTCAGAAATTAAGCTACTCCTCGACCTAGCATGATTTTTAGTTCAGCTCAAGGAGTGGGGGGCAACTAATGTGGCACTACCTAAATTACAAGAATACCCCCACGCGTTAGTGGGTTCGCTTGCCACATGGATTGCTTGAGAGACTGACACGTGGCAAGACTATAATCCGGAGCGGAGTTTGAAAATTCTGAGCCGGACCGCAAGACCCGTACCAGCTTGATCGGAGCCCTTGGGAGTTGTGCCCGCCCATCTCGGGTACCCCATAACGGTCTTGACTATAAAAAGTAGAGGTCCTCACCAGGTATGACAAGTTCTCCAGCTCTTACATTTTCTACTATCCGCATTTACTCTACTGACTTGAGTGTCGGAGTCTACCCTGGGGGACCTTAGCCCCGTTTCTTCGTGGTCGGTCTCAAATACCATCATCACATTCTTTGGGTTAGGCCATGACTAGATAACGACTATTTTCTGTGGCTCCACCTTAACACCATCAAGGCAGATCCTGTGTCTCAGATACTCAAACTCTGTCTGTCCAAAAGCACACTTGGATAGCTTGATGCCGCAACAACAGCTGCCAAGGCGTGGCAGTAGTCGTTCGTCTTCTCACAGGCAGCGATCTACTGCCTCAGCCAGCCAGAGGTCTGATTCTGGCTCTAGTGGTGGATTGGAGACGGATGGAAGAGGCAACAACTAGAACCCCACACGCAACACCCGCCCAGTATTCAAACCGCGCCTGCAGTTTCCAACATTTTTTTGGTGAGGATCCCATCTCTTGGCTTAATCGGGTTAATTTATTTTTCAAGTCACAAGATATGAGCAGCAATTTTCTTGAGGGCGAGGCTAGCCATTGGTGGTAGTAGCTGTCACGCACATACGATTACAAGAGATGGGATCCTCACCAGAAAATGTTGGAAACTACAGGCGCGGTTTGTATACTGAGCAGGTGTTACGTGTGGGGTTCCAGTTGCTGCCTCTTCCATCCGTCTCTGATCCACCATCAAAGCTAGAATCGAACCTCTGGCTGGCTGAGGTAGTAGATTGCTGATGGCTACTACCACGCCTTGGCGACTGTTGCTGTTGTTGCTGGATCAGGATGGTCAGATTTTGCAAGGTCTGCTCCACCCGTGAGAATCTTTCATCCATGGTGTTGGCCATGTTTTCTAGATTCTCGATGCGGTCCTTGTGCGTCTGTCCTGCCATTGTTGGATGACTGTTGGATAGACAAGAACTTCTAAGAAGGTCTTCCAAGCACTAGAGCTTCGAAAGAGAGGATAGGAAACCTCTCAATGAGAGCACCAATGATGGATGCCTTAGTTCTCAGAAGGGTGATTTTCACCTAATTATCTCAAGATAGAATGGAGAAATCAAAAGTGTGAAGACACTTAGGCAATTTCGGATTTCTATTCTCTTCAAAAGTCTCAAATAGAAGGTAGATCAAAGTCTTACATAGATGGTTGTTCCTGACCCTTTGGTTGCTCAGTACATTAATGCAATGCATGCATGCTTAATAGAAATGAATCTACATGAATGCTGGAATTAAAAGAGAATACATAACTCTTGAAATAAAAGAACAATTAAAGGAACTATTAAAGGAATAATTTATGGAAGCCAGATGAAGAGAATGCTGACTTGGCTGTTGGTCTTCATGAGTTGGGCTGGTGGGCTTGTTTGATTGAGCCTGTGATGGGCCTGGTCTTGTGGGCTTCATCTTGTTAGGTTGGGCTTGCCTTTTGTGGTTGAACTGTGGGCTAAGATTAGAATTGGGGCCTCAAATGGCACATGCTGACCTAGTTGATCCATTGGCATGTAGGCTGGCGTCTCAACTAGCGCAACATGCTGATTATCGCTATCGAGTTGCCTCAGGTTATCACTAACTGCGCCAATGCTCGGGCTGTATTTCGAGCTCGATGTGTCCCGAACTTAAGGGCTGAGACTCGCGATCCTAACAGATTTTTATCAAGAAAGAAAAGACAACATCTCCCCCCCCCCAAAAAAAAAAAAAAAAAAAAAAAATTCCCTTCTAGGATTTGATTTTTAAGATTATCAAAGTGTTCTGTGGACCTTATAGGCGAGCTAGAACTTCAACACCTACCCTTGGGGATTCTTCAAGCTGTTCAGTGCAATTCCTTTGTTCTCCAGGCAAATAGTGTTGTTTGTCAGCTAAACGACCAAGTTGTGTATGTTTGGTTGGTTACTGTTTTGGTTGGACGTGGACATCTATCATGTTAAAAATATGATGGTGTTGGAATTATTGCTAGAATTATGCTGATCTAATCTTGATCCTAGAATATTCTAGGATCAGTGTTTTATGTAAATAATATGTAAATATAGAAAGTTAATTATAGTAGGATGCTGTCATTTATTTCCTTCTTTCTTTGCTAATAATCCTCGCCTTAAAAGAGGATGTTGTATACATTCATTAGTATGAAATTAAGACATTTTTCTGGTCTAATTTTTAAGTTGGTATCAGAGCAGTAATTTAGGGATTGAATCACAGCCATTCACTGTGAAACCCTAGACTGCCCATCAATCCCAGCCGTTGACCTAAGATCTGTTGGCCATTGTCGACCCAAGATTTGTTGGCCACCTCTGCCTCTCAATCGGCTGTCGTCCCTCTGCAGAAGTTGGAAGCCAGATATTGTCGCTGACTAAGGAAGACGAACAACCCTCGGAGACAGCTGTTGGAACAACAGTCGTCGTTAACGAAGGCGCCGCAGACCTGCTTGCTGCTGTATCGGATTGTATTTCCGATCTCAGATCCACTTGCACCATCCCCAAATACTGCCGACCGCATTCCCGGACACCAAATTGCTCGCGTTTTTTTGTGCCGTGATTGCTGTTCACTATCAGTTGTTGGCTGCTATCTCCCAGCGTCTCCACCTCCTAGCGTCCCTACAGCAATTTTTTCTGATTGTTTTTTGTCAACTAGTTTCTTCTTCCTAAACCATGTCTGAAGTCACCTCAGGAACCACTGCACCCTCTGCTGCTATTGTCCCAACCAAACTACCAGCGACCCAACCAACCCATTCTGTCCAAATCACCACTATCCACTTAAATGGTGATAATTTTCTTCGCTGGTCTCAATCAGTTCGAATGTATATTCGTGGGCAAGGGAAAATTGGCTATCTTACTGGAGATAAGAAGGAACCTGCAGCGGATGACCCATCCCATTCCATTTGGGATGCTGAAAACTCCATGGTAATGACATGGCTGGTCAACTCCATGGATGAAGATATCAGCTCTAATTATATGTGTTATCCTACTGTAAAGGAATTGTGGGATAATGTAAATCAGATGTATTCTGACCTGGGAAACCAATCACAAGTTTTTGAATTGACTCTGAAATTGGGAGAGGTTCGTCAAGGAGATGATTCAGTAACTAAGTACTTCCATTCTTTGAAGCGATTGTGGCAAGATCTTGATCTCTTCAACACATATGAGTGGAAATCTACAGATGATTGCAACCACCACAAGAAACTCGTTGAAGACAGTCGTATTTACAAGTTCCTTGCTGGTCTTAATATCGAGTTCGATGAAGTGCGAGGACGGATCATTGGCCAGTCTCCCCTTCCTTCTATTGGTGATGTATTTGCCAAAGTTAGAAGAGAATAAAGCCGAAGGAGTGTCATGCTAGGAAAAAAGACCACTGGTGAGACACTTGAAAATTCTGCTTTAATTGCTAATGCTAATGCTATTGCCTACAAGGTTGCAAATTACCAGCGTAAAATGATGAGCGACCTCGGGTCTGGTGTGACCATTGCAACAAGCCATGCCATACTTGCGAGACTTGTTGAAAAATTTATGGCAAACCTGCCAATTGGAAAAGCAGTAAGCAAGGAGACAATAGCCATCGTGGGGTCCCTACTGCCAATGGGGTTGATACCGGTCCCTTCAACAAAGAGCAAATTGATCAACTTTTGCAGTTGTTAAAATCCAATTCCTCATCTGGTATTCGTAGTGTTTCCTTGGCACACACAGGTAGAAAACCTAATGCCCTTTCTTGTCTTCATTTCTCTCTATGGGTTATAGATTCTGGAGCCTCCGATCATATGACTAGTTCTTCTAATTTCTTTAATACCTATGCTCCTTGCTCTGGAAATGAAAAAATCAGAATCGCCGATGGTAGTTTTTCACCTATTGCAGGCAAAGGACTTATTAAACTGACTGAGAATATTAATCTCACTTCTGTCCTTCATGTTCCTAACTTAGCCTGCAATCTTTTGTCAGTTAGTAAATTGTGCAAAGATTCTAATTGTCGTGCTATTTTCTTTGACTCTTATTGTGAATTTCAGGACTAGAGTTTGGGGACGACGATTGGGCGTGCTAGGATGATTGAAGGTCTTTACTACTTTGATGATATCTCTGTCGGTAATAAAAAAGCTTAGGGCTTTAGTAGTACTAGTTCAATTCTTGTTCCAGACACAATAATGCTATGGCACCTTAGACTAGGCCATCCTAGTTTTGCCTATTTGAAACGTTTATTTCCTGAATTATTTAAAGGAATGGATTATTCACTTTTTCAATGTGATAGTTGCATCTTGGCAAAAAATCATTGTTCTACATATATACCAAAACCCTACCAAGCATCCAAACCTTTTTATATAATTTATAGTGATGTTTGGGGACCATCTAAAATTTATACTTTCTCTGGCAAACAGTGGTATTTTACCTTTATTGATGATCATACACGTTTGTGTTGGATTTATTTGATGCACAAAAAATCTGAAGTAGAATACTTATTCAAAAATTTTTACACTATGGTAGAAACTCAATTTCAAACCAAAATTGTAATTTTACGCTCTGATAATGGCACTGAGTATTTTAATGAGCACTTGGGGGTTTTTTGAAAGAAAAAGGTATTCACCATACATCTACTTGTCGGAATACTCCTCAACAGAATGGTATTGCTGAACGTAAGAATAGGCATTTACTCGAAGTCGCACGTGCCATAATGTTTTATATGCATATTCCAAAATATTTATGGGGTGAAGCTGTTTTGACGGCATCCTATTTGATAAATCGGATGCCCACTAAAGTGTTAAAGTACAAAATACCTCTTGAGTGCCTGAAAGAAGTTTTTCCCAACACACGATTACATTCGGATCTTCCTATCAAAGTTTTTGGGTGTACTGTGTATGTTCGTATCCCTAATCAATTTCGTTCCAAACTTGATCCTAGGGCTGTCAAATGTGTTTTTTTGGGTTATGCCTCACATAAAAAAGGTTATAAGTGTTATGATCCTCTCACAAACAAAATCCATATCAGTATGGATGTTTCGTTTTTTGAAAAACAACCCTATTTTACCCAAAATTCTTTTCAGGGGGAGACACATGAAGTTGAAGAAAATTTTTGGGATGTTTCTGTCCCACTTCCAAATGCAATATGTCCCACTCCAGAACCACATGTTTCTGATAATGGTCACTTAGGAGATTCTAGTTCTTTGGTGCCAAGTAAAGGAGTTTCTTGTGCAGGGGGAGAAGTACTACGAACCGATTATCACGATCTAAATTTTGAGCTTCAGGTTTATACTAGACAGAGATCTCATCAAATGAACAAAGACCTGAATGTCAACTCTACACAAAACCAGTCGGAAAACCCGAGCAATGGCACTGTAAGAAATCCCATTTCAACGTCTAATTTACTCCCTCCCATTGTACCCAATAGTTCCCCAATTGATTCTTCAACTATTATCAATTATTCTCCTACTATTTCTGATCTTGATATTCCTATAGCAATTAGGAAAGGTGTCAGAAATTGCACTAAACATCCTATTGCTAAATATATCTCTTACCACAGACTATCAAAAACTCATAAAGCTTTCACATCTAGGATTTCACACTTGTTTGTTCCAAGGAATATACAGGAAGCTTTGAATGATCCGAATTAGAAATTAGCAGTCATAGAGGAGATGAATGCTTTAAGGCGAAGTGACACTTGGGAGATAGTTTACCTGCCCAAAGGTAAGAAAATAGTAGGGTGTAAATGGGTGTTTACGATAAAGTGTAAGGCTGATGGGAACGTTGATAGGTACAAAGCTAGATTGGTGGTTAAAGGTTTCACCCAGACTTATGGGATTGATTATCAAGAGACCTTTGCTCCTGTTGCTAAAATAAACTCTATCAGAGTCCTATTGTCTCTTGCCGTAAATTTAGATTGGCTCCTACACCAGCTTGATGTCAAAAATGCGTTTCTTAATGGTGATCTTGAAGAGGAGGTTTTCATGAGTTTGCCTCCAGGATTCGAAAAGAAATTTGGGAGTGACAAAGTATGTAGACTAAAGATATCTCTGTACGGTCTCAAACAGTCACCGAGAGCATGGTTTGAACGCTTTGGAAAGACAGTTACTAGTTATGGCTTCCTTCAAAGTCAAGCAGATCACACTATATTTTATAAACACTCAAAAGATGGTTAAGTTGCAATTTTGATTGTTTATGTTGACGATATTATTTTAATTGGTGATGATGAGACAGAGTTAGCAGTCCTCAAGAAGAAACTTGCAAAGGAGTTCCAAATTAAGGACTTGGGCATTCTAAAATACTTTCTGGGAATGGAGTTTGCAAGATCCAAAGAAGGTATTTTCGTCAATAAGAGAAAATATGTACTTGATTTTCTTGGAGAAACAGGTTTACTCGGTTGCAGGATGTCAGAGACTCCCATTGAGTCTAATGTGAAATTACAGGCTACCAAAGCTGAAGAAGTGAAGAACAGGGAACAATATCAGAGACTTGTGGGCAGATTAATCTACTTGTCTCATACGCGTCCCGATATTGCTTTTGCAGTTAGTATGGCAAGCCAATTTATGCACTCACCAGGGCCAGAGTATTTTGAGGTGGTCTACAGAATTCTAAGATATCTTAAAGGGACACCTGGCAAAGGATTAATGTTCAAGAAACATGGCCACCTGCAAGTTGAGATCTACACTGATGTAAATTGGGCAGGAAGTATTGACGATAGGAGATCTACTTCGGGCTACTGTTTTTTTGTTGGACGAAACCTAGTCACTTGGTGAAGCAAAAAACAAAATGTGGTGGCTAGAAGTAGTGCAGAAGCAGAGTTTAGAGCTGTTGCCCATGGAATTTGTGAGGGAATGTGGATCAAACGAATACTTGAAGAGCTGAAGTTTTCTCATTCAGTACCTATAAGAGTTTATTGTGACAACAAGGCTGCCATCTCTATAGCTCATAATCCAATATCATGACCATACAAAACATATAGAAGTAGACAAACATTTCATCAAGGAGAAGATCGATGCTGGAATAATATGCATGCCATATCTTCCAACCACCAAACAAATTGCTGATGTTCTAACTAAGGGTCTACACAAGAAGCAGTTTGATAAACTTATTGGCAAGCTGGCTATGGAAGAGATCTACAAACCAGCTTGAGGGGGAGTGCTGGAATTATTGCTGAAATTATGCTAATCTAATCTTGATCCTAGAATATTCTAGGATCAGTGTTTTATGTAAATAATATGTAAATATAGAAAGTTAATTATAGTAGGATGCTGTCATTTATTTCCTTCCTTCTTTGCTAATAATCCTCTCCTTAAAAGAGGATGTTGTATACATTCATTAGTATGAAATTAAGACATTTTTCTGGTCTAATTTCTAAGTGATGGTATTTTATTTATGTCACTTCTTTAGCTTGACAGATGGAGACCCATCTTTGGATACATATTGTTATTGGCTCATGTATCTTACAAGCTTTGCATCAAGTCGTAGCGTATATTGCTAATATGATCATACAGGTTGTGTTAAGTTAGATCAATGCCCTCTTGCCATTTGAAACCCCCAGAAGCTTCTGTTGAAGATAGAAGGGACTTTCTGTTTCATTCCGATCATATTCTAGCATGCAACTTTTCATTCATGACATGGTATAGATCATTGTCTAAGCACTGTTAAGTAGTGCTCGTGGTATTATTCAGTTTAACTTTTTCCGGATCATTGTCAGGTATCTGTTTGGGCCACCTCCCATGCATTGCATGCAGCAAACCCTGTTGTACCAATAGTTATTTCATCCTTCTCTACCAGCGTTGAAAGTCACTGTTTTTGCCAGGATTGCTCACAATCCAAGAACAAGTGCACATAACAATAGTGGACAAAAAGAAAGAAAACTTGGGTTTTAACGCACTCCTATTAGTTATATGCATTTAGAGATTAGTTATTTTACTTCAATGCTGGGTTACTCTGGGTAGAATAGTGGTAAGGGACAGAAAATCAGAGTTCCTCAAAATTGTTCAAGTTAGGTTGGGCTAGGCAGAACAGAAACTCTCCAAGGTTTTTTACCGCACCTTTTAAGCCAAGTTTTCCAGGCTTCAAATTTAAGCAATACTACTTGATTGGACTTAGCCCGGATCTGTACCAATGCAAAATTCCACATTTTGCTATTTTTGCATTAAATATTGGTTAAATGATGAGCTCTTGAAATTTAGGGAAGCTTGCTTATTCCATTAAACATTGGTTTTCTTTGATCAAATAAGTTGCCTTTCTGTCTCTGATTCGCAGTGCCTCCATGGCTGAGAAGAATTACAAACAAGATCTTTGAGGAGTCATGCCTGTTTCCATCACCAATTAATCATGTGCTCATTAATGAATACCTTCCTAACCAAGGCATAATGGTTTGCTCACATGCCTTTCTTCTTGTTACTGTGCCCTCTAACCCCGATGTTGTGAACTGAAACGTCAGTTATTGGGAATTTTAATTCTCTGTTGAGAATCGTAATGGTTAAGGCTTGACCCGATATCTGAATCGTTTTTGCCCTTGTGCAGGTGTTTTTTCTTAATTAGCGCCACTCACACTAACAATAGTTGTTCATAAAATTAATGCAGCCACATCAGGATGGGCCTGCTTATTTTCCAGTTGTAGCAATTGTGTCTCTTGGATCACCTGTTGTTATGGATTTTACACCGCATTCAAGTTTGCAACTAGCTAACACATCGATAAAGAGTGGTGATGGAGATGACCAGTGGTTGGATCGTCACCATCCTTTCTCAGTGCTACTGATGCCTGGCAGTCTACTTGTTTTCAAGGACAAGGCATACTCAGGTAGAGACTGTACATGTGATGGGCGTGTGGCTTGCTAGTAGCCATTCCTAATTGCTTGCTTGCTTGCTTTTTTGTTCCTCCACTCTATTAGAGTATTATTTTTATAGAAATTCATGATGGTGCCATGTTTTCCAGATTACTTGCATGGCATAAAAGATACGGAGTGGCAACAATACAACCAGGTAGGACCGTACCGTTTAATAAGTGACTCAGACTGAGAGTGAGTAGTCAATGTGGCATAATTGAAACAGAAATAATAATTATGGATGAGCCATGCTGTGGACTGTAGACTGATCCTCCAACCCCCAACCTCCAACAATAATATATGTGTTATGTATGTGGGTGTGGCTGTTCAGGCTGTCAACGTTGTTGAAGATCTGAAACATGGTGGGAGTACTGGGACTGGGACAAAGGCGAAGCAACCACTGGAAAAGGAGAGAAGTGGAGGAGCTGCTGCTGGTACGCTGCAGAGGGTCGAGAAAAGAGTTTCATTTACATGTCGGGTTGTACCAAAGGTTTATAAAAGCTTCTTCAAGGTCTAGAATCTGCCAAAAAAGAAAAAAAAATTGCATTTAAGATGGCACTTGGCTGCCACTGATCTGCATGATGCATGGCCTCTCCCTCTCTCTATCCCTTTGCTGTAACCAAATTGCAAATTGTTTTATGCAGTTTAAGATGGAAACGATTTTGTTAAAACCCAAAAACCCATAAAATCCCCAAGTCTCTTTTTCCATAAAGTCTTTGTCTTGGTTAGAATTTTTATAGATAATATTTATTTTTATATTCTATAATCTTTTTAAAATTAGAATTCTTTATGAATAATTGTCTATCATTGTCTTGGAATATTCGGAGTGATTTTCACGAGTTAGAGTTATCTAGTTTATACATTGTGCGAGACCTCCTTGATTTACGAGAAAATTTACATCTTTTAATTGAAAGGGTTATTTTGGGCTTTTGTGTCTTTTTTGCTTTTTTAATAGACTTTTGCCTGTGATATAACAATTGCTGCCCACTTTTTCATTTGAGTTTTTCAAATGAAAGAGTAGACTTGTCATGGCTTGTCTTTGTTTCTCTTTCATTTGATGATTGTTATTGATCTTAGGATGTATTTGATTGATCATATTTTTTTTGTGAAAAATGGTCGCTTTTTACTCAAATTTTAGCTTTTGAGGTTTTTAATTGGCTAAACTTTTGGTCAAGTGATGTTATCTTTTCACTTTTGTTGAAAAATGTTGTCATTTTTGGGATAGTTCAAATATTTTTCATAGAATTTGAAAGCAACTCATGTCTCCATTATCTCCTTGTTATATGTGTCGAAGACTCAATCTAGTGGAGGAGAAAAAGTGAAGTCGGTGGTTGCGAAAGGGAGCAGCGAGGCCGGCGGTCGTGAAGAGGAGAAGGAGCTCGGCTGGCGACTGTGAGGAGGAGGAGGACAGCTGGCGGTGAAGCTTGAGGAGAAGCGTGGCGGCGGTGAAGTTTGAGGAAATTTGGGGAGGGGGCGAAAGAGGGGGGGGGGGAGGGAGGGGGCTCACACATGGTAGATTAATTTCATAGAAAATAGTGATAATCAAACACCAAAATTTAGAAAAATACAATAATTTCTAAGTAAAAAATTAAGGCAATTAAACACCTTTAATTGATAATTTCTATGCAAATCATTTTTAAGCAATTCAATTACCTAGAATTTATTTTCTTTTCATGCTTGCAATTAAACGTACCCTTTGATTATTCTCATATTCTTGCATTTTCAATTTTTAGACCATTCTCATGCTATTGCGTTTCGGCTTTTAGACACCTGCGTGTGTTTGGTGTGAGTCCTTTGTTCCATTAACACAAGTGACTCAAATATCTTAACAGATCTTCATCATCCATGTGTGTTTGGGGCGAGTTTTTCGTTCATTAACGGTCTTTTCTCTCCAGGTGGTGCTTATTATTTTTATTTTAGCATTGTGCTTCTAAGAGGGATTATGCCCAATTAAAGATTGTAAGACACTATATAGTGCATGGGATTTTCACGTGCAATCTAATTGAAAAGAGGAAAGCTTAAGGCAACCACATGGCTTAGCCAAGAGCGCCCACGTGGGATTGCATGTTTGCGAGAACTTGTGGGGTTTAAGTGTAATTTAGAAAACAGGGAACCATATTAGTATAAATTTAATATATGTGCATATAAAAGTGAGGGTGTTTGCAGGTCGAGCGACTGAAGGACACAGGTTTGAGACTTGGGAGGAGAGGGCAATGCTTCCACGTAGTCGTTTTGGGGGCCGTCACGTGGCACCCCTAAAGGTGGGACTAGGCATGCCACCATGCGCAACTATGTAGCCACGTGGCACACCCAGGAAAGAGAGAGAGAAGCTGCCACGTGGCATCCATAAAGGAAATGTTGCCCGAAGAGAAGCTAAGTCCAAAGAGAAGCATGATCCGAAAAGAACATGAGCTTGGAGAGAAATCCAGCCCGAAGAGAACATGAGTCTGGAAAGAGATGTGGCTCGGCCTGGAGAGAACATGAGTCTAGAAAAAGTATGGGTCCGAAGAGAGGTTGAGTCCAGAGAGAAGCGCGATTTGGAAAGAACATGACCCCAGAGAGAGAGCTGGCTCGGGGAGAAAGCGACTCGGAAAGGAGGAGGTGACTCGGGTAAAAGAACATGCGGCCTAGAAAAGAGTTGGCACAGAAAGAAGAACACACAGACTGGAGAGAAGGTAACAAACCATGAAGGAAAGAAGGTAGCAACTAGGGAAGGAGTTGGTTCGGGAACAAGTTGACCCGGAGAAGATATGACTCTAGAAAGAAGCTGCCCAAGAAGAAGAAAGTTATTTAATCTGGAAAGAAAGTGCCTCCAAGGAGAAATGTGACTCCCAAAAGAAGCTAAGTGTGGAGAGAATGTGACCCCCAAATAAAATAATTAATTATCTTTATTTCCCAATTCATTACTTGCATTCCATTTCATAAGATTACAAATTGATATATCATGTCGTCATTTTTCAATAAAAATTTGCCAACCCCAAAAATCACCTCGACGGGTTACCAAGAATACCCTCAATTAAATTCCTTAAAACCATAAATCCTCAATAAATTATTTTCAATACTCAAAATTACATATTATTATTTTTTCAAAATACCGGGATGTTACACGTAGGGCCATGCATAGTCATGCATGGCTACACATGGTGCAGCTGGGCACAACATGGCTAGCATCGCAGGCATTCTTCGGGGCCAGTTTATTGGATGACCTTGATGGGTTTTTGAGTAAAATCCTCAAGTTAACTCAGATGGGCCTTCAGGGCCCTGCATGGCCATTAAGGGCCATGCATGGCCAAGGATGGCTAAGGCGACTACACAGATGGGCGTTGGGTCTCTGGGGCCAAAAGGATGGGAGACTCCAAGGCTCGGATGGGTCTGCAGGGCCACACATAGCCATAAAGGGCCAACATATGGCCAAGGCTGGTGTTGGGTGCCCTGGAGAAAAAGTCTCCAAGGAGTTAGAAAGACATGTATTAAGGCCTTAAATGGCCAAGGAGGGCCTTGCATGGGGCGACTAGCCCCTTTTATAAGGTCACCCCTTGGCTTTCTCTCTTATCCCTTATTTTATGATAATTTTTTATATTTTGATATATTTAACACTTCTCCTTGGCTCCAAAGGAGGGGTACCCCGGTGAACAAATGTATAGCTATGGGCACGCTTCCCAAGGACTATGGGCGCGCATCTTGAGGGATTGTGACGCAGTCCCCAAGGGTTATGGGGCACACTTCCCAAGGAATTCTACGGAGGGAACTGTCTTAGAGGTTAGGCCATAACAAGAGCTCCCCACTCTTGCCTTTGGTTGCAAGGCAAAGGGAAGAGTACATAGAATATGGTGGAGTTGTCCTAGGAGAAGTCGTAACTTTGGCTACAAGGGAAAGGCAAAGGGAAGATATCAGGCTGATCCAGGTGAGAAATATTGGATTGTAGTGAAGAACATCCTTAAATACTTGAGAATGACTAAGAAGATGTTCTTGGTATATGGAGAAGGAGACCTTACTGTGAAGGGGTTCACGAATGCCAGTTTCTAGTCCGACCTTGATGATTTTAAGTCACAGTTGGGATTCAATTTTGCCTAAATAGTGGGGCCATGAGTTGAAAGAGTTCCAACAAAAGATAATGGCAGATTCAACAATTGAAGTTGAATACATACTAGCCTTCAAAGCAGCTAAGGAGGCTGTATGGTCCCGTAAGTGTTAGTGTTATGCCCCACAAGCCAATTATATTTTATGTAAATGATCATACTTTTCTTTGTGATTCTTTTTATTCAATCAAATGTTATTACAAAGGCATTATGTTTTATTTGTTGTTAATGATTGTCGTCATTATTTATTGCAATCTATACTTGACAAAGTTCATATATCAAATAGACTCATAGAATATGGTCATGCATAGAGATGATGATTATGAAACATATTCCTTATAAGCCTTAACCTTAAATGTTCTTAGTCATAGAGTTATTAGGAATGAACACTAATAACTCAAATAGACTAGCACATAAGATGCATGCTCAATCGGGAGAATGTCTTGTTTCATGGACATTGATGTGAGGACACTAGTGTATATATGTGGGTGCTTATTAGAAGAATAAGTACACTGAATTGACCCGTTACAGAATTCTTAATGGTTATTGTTCAATGTCGAATTGGAATTCTTGTGTTGCAATTATGCAGACTGGGTCTTAAACTTGAGACATCATGGTAGTCTTATATTTAACTGGTTACGCCTTGGTGTTGTTTGGATTCTAAAGGAATCGTTAACAAACTATCACCAGGCATGATCTTGTCACATATAAAGCTTTATGAATGTCAATAAAGGATTATTCATTTATCGTCTAAATAAGAGAATATCCTATGTATTCCAATAATTTCATGATTATGGAAATCTTTGGCCAAGGTGAGGTGTAAATCAAAAAGTGTTTTGATTTCACCGATCAAGTCATAAATTTGGAATGGATACATAGTTATTGAATAGTTAGGGTTTCGTCATAAAATCATACCCTAAATTTAATCGGGACATTGACTGATGAAAGGATTTTACTACATGGTAATTGCAATTGAAAAGGTCCACGTATATTTCATCATTAGTTAGGCATTCATAACATGTTAGACATTAACCGTGATATGTAGGGATTTTATAATTAATTTGATTAATTGTAAAACTATTAATTAAAGAGTTTAATTAAGAAGTCCATAAGATGTGTTTAAATTAGATCAATAAGTTAGGCCCTGAAGTAGCCCAATAGAGTTGGGTCCTATATCTAGTCTAATGGTGGACCTAAGGGATCACACATTTAGATCGAGTTTAGTTCACAATTAAAGGAGAGAACCAGTCTAATATGATTAGGGTCTGACCCTAAAACGTTTAGGGATTTTGTTAGGCATGATTAAGGTTTTGTGCTCTATAAATATGCTACTTCTAAACACGAAAAAGAACAAGAAAATTTTTTGTTTCCTCTCAAAATGTCCAAGGTTACTAGCACAACTTGGGACGTCATGGAAAGGGTCGATCGTGTGGACTAACTTAGAGGAGTTCGCGCTTGCGTTTCTGTGGATCGAAAAGAAACGGGATCAAAGGCGTTGACTTCATGGTCGCGGTTTCCTAACAGTAAGTTCATTGATGGACTTGGAGTAGTGTTTGACATTGTTGATCCAATAGCAGTTATTGTGACAACAATGGAGCCATTGCGTAAGTGAAGGAACCATGATCTCATTAACGAACCAAACTTATATTTTGGCATTACCATATGATAGTACAGATTATTAGCCGAGGTGACATATGTAGAGAAAGTGTAGATGGATGACAACATAGCAAATCCCTTGACTGAAGCTCTGTCCCAAGAGAAACATGAAAGTCATGTTCGATCTCAAGTATGAGATACATGAATGATTGGCTCTAGTGCAAGTGGGAGATTGTTAGTGTAGGTGCTTTAGATCCAATCAGATTGGGCATGTAGTACATTGACAATTGCAATCATATTTGTTATTGAATAAGGAGTTATTCAATTACACAAGAAGTCGTTCTATTAGTTTTTTGTTATTATTGTAATAATTGGATAAAACTAGATAGAAGTCCATATGAGGTATACTGTTATTCATCTATAAAGATGTGAGATGATGCATCACAATTTTTAAATATCATTAAATGTCTTAAGTTGTAGCAATGTCAAGAATGAACATTGACAATTGTAGTAAGACTTATATGTGCTATGTTTTTGCTATGTGATAGCAATGGGAGATCTCACATCCATAGGCATGAGAATGCCTAGACAAGTACATAGGTGACCAATGTTGGAGAACGTATCATTGGACATGATTCACCATGAGAATCCATTTTGGTTATATGTTGATGGAATTCTCATACGAGGTGGGTGTAACTAATCATTTGACCTGAGGTTGTCATGATCATCTCATAAGAAAATCGATATGCTTTGACATCATTTCGATGGGTCCTAGACAAAGGGTGCACGTGGGCGATCGTTGGGCATATCATGAGATTTATGGAGATGGGTGTATAACTAAGATGAGACTCATCTATCCCTTGATAGAGGATGATGTATCTAAGGCACCTTCGGCGAATATTCACTTTAAATCCATGGGCATGGTGAAAGAGATCAATAAGGAGTTATTGATTCACTTTTTATTGAGTGACGATATCCGGAGGACCGAAGAAAACTCATGTGATCGTAATCAAGCAACACATAGCTAGACTTGAGATCATAGAAGATACATTGACGAGAGGATTGAATTACACGGTAACCATGCTCGCGAAGGCTTTTTACTGATTATGAATCATTCTAAATAATTTGGTAGGCATGACGCCTTACTAGAGGCCAATCTTGTCTTATGTGTTTATATCGACACATTGTCAATATATTCAAAAGTCTAATGAGTTATATGCAAAAGTTACGATCCTTAGTTTAAACTAAGAGAACGGACGTATGGTTAAGTGGGACACTTCGGCAAGAAATTGTGCCATCATAGGTTCTCACCGAAAAAAAACAAATAGACGTAATGACGTTAATATGACGAAGGGTCATCATAAAGGAAAAAGTTTCTTAAAATGACAATTGATTAAATTAGAAAGAAATGAGTTTTTAATTTAATAATTTTTTATTTATTGGAGTGAAAAATAGGAAATAAAATATATTTGAGCATAAGTTAATATTTGGACTAAATAAAGTATTTTAGTTAAATATTAAATTAAATTAATATTTAAGCTAAATTAGATTTAGATCAAATATTAAATTAAATATTATATTTGGGCTTAAATTAGATTTGGACTAAATATTTTATTTAAATTTATAATTAGATTTGGGTCACTTAATTAATTACTAGTTGGACTAGGATAAATGGGTCGGCCCATATCCACTAGAGTTTTGGAAACCCTAGGAAGCCATGCTCTTGTATAAATACCCATTTATGGTTTGCCCAAATCTATGAATGGTTTTTTGTTGTTTTCAAGAGTTGAAAAATATATTGTCATTCACTCTCTCTTGTTTCTTTCTACGTCGATTTGAAATGGGAGGTTCTTTCTGTCCATACACAAGTTGTGAAAAAAAGAAGAAACTAGCACTCTCATTCTGCTCTTCTCGCCAACAGACGCGTGCCGCGTATCAGGAGTTAGAGGCCAGACGCTTGGACGGCTTAGATCCGCAAACGACTCGAAAATCTAATGGTTAGATTTATTTTATTTTGTATGTGAATGATTTGATTTCGACGTTGATTCAATCGTCGGGATCGGGGTAAGGTTCAAAATTTTGAACTACACTGCTTACCCCATAGCAATCTTGCTTAACTTTCAAGCAATGATAGCCACGCAGCCAAGCCACAAGTTGGGGCAAGGCCAGAGTAAGAATCCACGAAAAAGATTACTAAGAGCATTTATGGTAGTTGGCAAGGCTTGATTAGGGTGCACTCGCAGATTTCGATTGTTGGGGTTAGAGGTTAGGATTCACTTGACCCATATGTCAAAAAATGAGAGGAAAGCGCAACAAATAGTAGAAATAAGCTCGAATTTACGCATTGTGCTAGTTTAAGAGAATCACCCAAGAAATGGTTGAACTAAGGCGAACCAACAATGGGCTCCACAAATATTCATTGCCCCAAAACTATGTAACCCAGGAAAGTTACTTTTCTCAACCAGAAATCATACTTGCTAAACTTAGCAAACAACTTGTGATCCCTTAACGTGGACAAATTTATCCTCAAATACTCCCAGGGAGTTTCCTTACTCGACGAGTATATCATCAATGAAAACAATCACCAAATACATATAATCATTATATTGTGACCTAAATGCCATTTTGGGAATGTCTTATTCCCTTACTTTCAATTGATAATACCCTGAGTGCACATTAATCTTAGAAAATATTCGAGTCACTTCCAACTAACCTGGGTCAAGTTATCAGATGACAGATAAGTTTTCAAGTTGGATCCTCGGGTTGGCCCGGATGGGTCTTCAAGGCCTCGCTTATCCATGAAGGGCCACGCATGACCAAGACTGGCGCTAGGTGCTCGGGAGAGGAACTCTCCGGGCATCCGAAAGACGTGCGCTAAGGGTTAAGAAAGGCCATGCATGGGGCGGCCAACCTCTTTTATAGGGCCGCCCCTTGGCTTTCTCTCTTCTTCCTTATTTTATGATATTTTGATATATTTGACTCTTTCCCTTAACTCCAAAAAGCGATACCCCAACGAACAAACATCTGGTTACGGGCACGCTTCCCGAGGACTATGGGCACGCATCTAGGGGATTATAGCACGCTCACCGAGGGTTATGATGCATGCTTCCTAAGATCAATTGGAACCAGAGGCGGATACAGTAGTGAGCTGCCCTGGGCTGAAGCCTAAGGCAGCCCACAAGAAAATTTATTTTTGTAACGTAAATTTGTTAATTTTTTTGTAGTAGCCCAGCTTTAATTTAGTCTAACCCATCTTCAATTTTGCCCAACCCAGTCGATCCCACCTGCCTTGATCTGCCCTTAATGGGAATGTTTCTCGAGGACTTTTATAAGGAGAACTGTCCTGAAGGCTAGGCCACAACACCTCCAGATGTCTTTGATGTTAGGCCATATTCCGACCATCGGGATAAACCATGACATTAGTTAAAGTCTTAGTGACTTTGATTTCTTTTAGTATAAATTGCACATTTTGATGCCACATATCATAATTGCCTACAATTTTTCACCCTTATTCAATTCTACAATTATACTCTTGATTGTAGTAGACATGATCACTGATCAATGGACATGACAATCCATGAGCTAACATATAATTTCTCAATATTATAATTGTAGCAAAACAAATCAAGAATATAATAATGTCACATATGTATTGGAATCGAAAGGTTGTCGATGCTTCTAATCATTATCTATATACACATGTTCGACTATTATATAATTAATTATAATTTGCGCAATTCACATAAAATATGGCATGTCATATTTATCTCATATGATTGTTCAATTTCAACATAAATATTTACAACTAAAACAATTATCATAACAAATTAAAACACAATAATTTTTCATGATTATGCAAAAGAATTAAAATGTACAAACCACCCTAGTATGTGTTCTAGGTTCAAACAAAATTCACCTAGAACTTTTATTTCATGCATATGTACAAGAGAACATGTCATAGAGATGAAGATAATATCACTAATTTTCAAAAATTAGTATTCAAAATTTTTTTGGATATGCTAAAGAAAATCATTCTGGAATTTTTTTTTCTTTTTTTTAATGAAAAATCCATTATTGGGTTGTGGATCTATTGATAATGGGTCGGATTGATCTTGATCTAGATATGACTCATGGATTTCTTAATTAGATCGAGTCAATTCGATTTGGATCTGACCCAATGGGTCGACCCAGCACTCTATTGTGTCAAAACCCATCATCTTCCCCAAAAATCCTAGGGTTTTTTTTCATGCCGCAGTTGCTGCCTTCTTCCTTTCTTCTTCATCGCAAGCCACCTCTTCATCTTTCTCATCCTTCACCACCAGCAGCTTCATCGCACTTGCTAGCGACTCTAACACTACAGGCTTTGTAGCACCCTAGAATTTTCCTCAATTTTTTATTTACAACATTGATAGCAAATTATTTACAAGTATACATTTCAGGAGCCATCTCATACAAAGCTTCAGACAATCACATCTAACCAGTAACAACATTTGACTCCTTGCTTACAACTCACTCCTAGAGATCTCTTCGGTCGGGATTGCCTTGCACATGTAGCCACCTAAGACCGACTCGTCACAAGCCCATCGTCGACATCAGCTCTCACACCTAGATTGATGTTAAAAATAAAGTGAACCACAAGACTTAACAAGTATAATGACAATAAATAAGGGGCATAGTAGAAGATGGAGATAAGACAATTTTCGATAACCGTGAATATAAGAGGTAGCCATATCTACACCCAACCACATGATCTTGTGTTGTACTCTACAAGATCTTGCAACCACACAAGCTTATGTTATACGTTATATCCATGTATATTATTCAAAGCCATGCCATGTTATACCCCATTATGCCCTCATGCCATGTCTCAAAACACATCACACACAATGCTATGCTTTACCTCATCTGACGCCCATGTTATGACGTAGACTTCTAACAACATACAAATGCTCACACTACATCACTCCCTATACCAAAAAGTATATGTACATGGATGTCAGGACATAATCATTTACTTATGCAACATGCTTTAATGTGCATTCCACATGCCAAATACATATATACACATAGACACCATGATAGTGTTGTGAGTCGTTATCGACCCTCACCCTGGCTTAACCTAGGCGAGTCTAGTGAGCCGTAGCTCTCTCGGTTATCCACCAATTAATCTTACGTAATTATCTCTTTCCATAAATAATCTCCCACTGAATCGACCTAAACTCATCCGAAAATTAAATTTCCTACTACAAGTTCACTTGCACATTGGCGAGTATAAACGCCTCGCCCAATCTATTTTGAATAAATATCCGATTGAGTTAAATTTTTGTTGTAGGGTGAATGGTGAGCAGCTAGTTGACCCTCATAGGTGAGAGGTAGCTTGCCTTGATGGATGAGGGGTAGCTGACCCTCATGGGTGGACTGATGTTAATCTTTTACATGAGAGAGAGTTTCTTGTCGGGGTGATTGAGAACGACGAGAGGGTCTGACGATTGCTTCAAGTTTGTGCCATGTCAAGTGAGTTACTTCGTGGCCTTTTATTAGTTTCCCATAGACGACACCAATTGTTGTTGCTTGGTTACATAAATTTTTAGATAGGAAATCGTCAATGGATGACTCACATGTGGTTTGCATGAGAGATGGGTGACTCACTCGGGGGATGGATGACTTTCTTGGGGTGGAATGATAGTGATGAATGAGTCTCTCGGGAGGAGCGACAACAATGGATGACTCTCCCAAGGGTAGGAACAGTTATGGATGAGTCTTTCGACTAGGTTGAGAGTGATGGATATGAAAGTTTAGCAAGATTGCTATAGGACAAACAATGTAGTTCAAAAATTTTGAACCCTACCCCGATCTCGATGGATTAACGTTGAAAACAAACAATCACATACATAATAAAATAAATCTAACCTTTACATTCTTGAGTCGTTCGCGGATTCAAGCCGTCCAAGCGTCCGGCCTCTAACTCGTGATACTCGGCACGCGTCCATTGGCGAGGAGAGCGGAATGAGAGTGCTAGCTCCTTCTCCTTTTGTGGCTTGTGTATGGACAAGAAGAATGATTTTTCAACTCTTGAAAACTATAAAATAAAAGTTTAATTTGGGCAACCCTTAAAGAGGTATTTATAGAGAAACCTCATAGGGTTTCTTAAACCCTAATGAATTGGGCTAGGCCATTTATCCTAGTTCAATAGGAACTTAATTAAATGGATTTATTCTAGTCAAACTAGAAGTTTAATTAAATAACTCAAATCCAATCATAAGTTTAAATAAAATATTGACCCAAATCTAATTCAAGTCCAAATATAATATTTAATTTAATATTTGTCTCAAATACTTTTTTTAGCCCAACTATTAATTTAAGTCCAAATTATTAAATTAGAAACTCCTTTTTAATTTAATCAATTGTCATTTTAGGAAACTCTTTCCTTTATGATGACCCCTCGTCATATTGACGCCATTAAGTCTATTTGTTCTTTTTCTATGAGAACCAACGATGGCACAACTTCTTGGCGAAGTGTTCTACTTAACCATACGTCCACTCTTCTGATTTAAGCCAAGGACTGTACCTTTTGCGTATAACTCATTAGACTTCCGAATATGTTGGCAATATGTCGGTACGAATACATAAGACAAGACTGGCATCTAGCAAGGCGTCATGCCTACCAAATTATTCAGAAGGATTCATAATCCGCAAATAACCTTTCATGAGCATGGTTACCGTGTAATTCGATCCTCTTGTCAATGTATCTTATGTGATCTCAAGTCTGGCGATGTGTTGTTTGATTACGATCACATGAGTTTCCTTCGGTCATCTGGACATCTTCACTTAATAGAAAGTGAGTCAATAACTCTTTATTGATCTCTTTTATCATGGCTATAGATTTAAAGTGAATATCCACCGAATGCGCCTTAGATACATCATCATCTATCAAGGGATAGACGAGTCTCAGCTTGGTTATGCACCCATTTCCATAAGCCTCATGATATGCCCAATGATCGCCCACGTGTAGCCTTTGTCTAGGTCCATCGAAACGATGTCAAAGCATACCGATCTTATGAGATGACCGTGACAACCTCAGGTCCAAGGATTAATTACACACATCTCGTATGAGAATATCATCAACATATAACCAAAATGGATTTTCAAGGAGAGTTATGTCCAGTGACACGTTCTCCAACATTAGTCACCTATGTACTTGTTTAGGTATCCCCATGCCTATGGGAGTGGAACCCTATTGTTATCACATAGCAAAAATATAACACATACAAGTCTTACTGTAATTGTTAATGTCCATTATTGACATTGCTATGACTCGGGACATTTAATGATGTCTAGAAACTATGATGCATCATCTTACATCATTATAGATTAATAACAGTATACATCATATGGACTTCTATCTAATTTCATTCGATCATTACAATAATAACAAGAAACTAATAGAACGACTTCTTGCGAAATTAAATAGCTCTTTATTCAAACGAAAATATGATTACAAAAATCAGTGTACAATTTGACCAATCTAATTGGGTCTAGAGCACCTATCTACACTAACAAATGACCTATGCAAAAAGAAGATCGGTTAGGGACGTGGGTAAGGATCCCTTCGCAGACCTTCCAATGCCTAAGTTCGCCTCTTGAAAGTTTATAGTAGTCAAATGCAAAAAAGAGATGTGAGTGTGAGAGATTCCATACCGAATGGGGAGGGGAGGACCCCTCTATTTATACCGATGGAAGAGGCTACCAGGTGTTAAGTGACTCGATTTTCTCGGTAAGTAAGTCAGAGGTAGTTTTGACTGAGTCTTGTGGGGTAATGGTGCGTGGATCACAAGTGTGGACACGAGGAAGCGCTTATGGCCCCCCCAAGTGAGGGTCACTCAAGGGTGCGGCATGCAGGGCACCCCTGGGTGAGGTCACGTGGGGGTATGGGCATAGGGGACCCCCAAGTAAGGGTCACTCGGGGATGCAGACACAGGCATGGGCACGGACGAGTTTGTAACACCCTACTTCCCAAGCATGTTATAACTTAGAAAATTCTGGGCTATTTATATATAATTTGTTTTTCAAGATACAATCCCAACATAACACAAAATGCCCAAAAATTTTCATCAATCCAACTAACATGGGATTCACGGCTAGGTACTTAATCGATAGTAGAAGTTAATAATCAAACCTTAACTTTAACATTAACCATAAATAAGGTTATACATCATCATTCTTCAAAACGTTCAGAATTTAAAGTAGCATAACTTAAATACATAGGCTACTTAAACACATAGTCAATACAACATGCACTTTTGCGAAGTGCCATTACATGCTTCCTCCATGCTCGCTTCTGTTACAATCATTATCTAGAACGTTTGAATATTCTAGGGACAAAGTTCAATTAGATGCTGAATCAACGATGCCTATTCGTACTCTCAAACATATGCGATGCATGATCAACAATATCATCGTGAACATATACATATTTTATCATCATAAGATGTGAATGCAATTACATGATGTATACATATCAAGGCATGTCAATATGTCAAACAGATGGTGAGGTGTACTTGCATATACGAATCATACTGACTTATAAAATAGGCTAAGTTTGGATAGAACCACTTACGTCGACGTATCTCAAAATATCTTGATTCTCATGCCAGGCTTCTAATGTACTCAACTCGGAACCTCAACGTGCCCCGGCCATTATATTTATTCAAGGATATCAATATTCTAATTTTCTTAATTTTTTTTTATTTTCTTCCTATTTTTTCTCAATAATTCCACAATAAATAATTTCTCAAACATTTTCTTAATTTCTCCAGCACCGTAATTCATAAAATAATATTCTAAAAATATTAAAATTAATTTCAAAAAATATTCGTATCTCACGCGCCTAGTGCGTGGTCTGCAAGTGGAATTTGCACGTGCCCTAGATTTCGGTCGTCTTTTACCCTTTTTGGGTCACTGACGACTACTCAGATGGTCAATTTGATGCTACCTCCATGAAGTACTCCTCAAGTCGATCCTAGGGTACCTTTGGATGCCCTATAAACCAACCAGAAAAGCCTTAAATAGCTGGTTACAAGTCTGGCTCCAGTGAGACCTAACTTTTTGGCAAACCTTTTGAAACTCATTCAAACCTATACAAAACCTCACCAAAATCTCCAAAAAAAAATTCTACAAGACACAAGGAACAAAAGCCCCTTATCCATAATACTTGATTCACTCTAAAACACCACGAATTAAAGCTCAATCTTGAATAAAAACCCTCGGCCTTGGATACGCTATTTATAGGAAAAATCTAGCTGAAACCCGACAAATCTTAAGTTTACTTCATCCCTAAGACTTAAATCTAGCCATTAAGTGGCTTGAGTAGCCTTGAATCATGATAAAAATCCCTCAATTTTTTTAGCTAGATTTTCCAATCAGTTCGGCATTAAATTCCATTAAATCATGGCCGATCTTGGCCAATGGCTACCACAAATCAATTCATCATGCATTGGAGCACCTTCTAGCCCCTTGGGTGACCTTCTCGACAGCGGAAGGTGGCTGGTCAGCAGTGACAATGCGACGGTCGGCCATTTGCAGGTTTCACACCTGACTTTCTAAAATTACACTTTAGCCCCCCATATAATTCCAATTTTGTTTTGGACCTTTCCTTGAAACCCCTAAGCTTTCTAATAATTCCATTAAGCCCCATGAGTTCTAAACTCTTTATTTCACCCCCCCCAAAGATTCATAAAAGACATCTTTTGACCTTCCTCGACCAAAATTAATAATTTGCACTTAGGTCCGAATGTATGTAGGATCACATTTTGATTGCGAATCCTTTTTGTTTCATCTTGAAACCACTTCAAAATTGTTCTTTATGCAAAACTTGAATCCTCTCAGGGTTCTATTGACTTTTCGAAAGTCCGTTACGATCATTCAATTTTTTCAATTGAATTATAGTTGTACCGAAAACTATCTTTGTTTTGATTTTTTTTAGCGCCAAAAATCTTGTCTTGAGACATTCGTCAAAGACATACCCTTTTCTTTGGACTTTTACGATCCGCGGTACGATCGTCCATTGACTCAGCTATTTAAAATTATTAAACTACCTTCTAGATCTTTGAACTTGACTCTTCTAACATCACAAAATATGGGATATTTCGATATATTACTTATTTTGATTTGGGGTATTACATTCTTCCCTTCTTATAAAAATTTCGTCTTCGAAATCTCTTTATTCTATATCCATTCTATCTACTAATTCCTCGAACAAATATGGAAAAGTACTTCCCATATCCTCCTCTCGCTCCCATGTTATCTCATCGCTTACCAGTTTCTTCCAATGCACTTGCACTAGAGGTATAGACTTGTTCTTTCCAGTCCAATATTTTGACTAGTCTTTCCAAGAAAGTGAGATTTTCTTGAATCTTGAAAGTTTCAGATGGCATCACCTGAAAGAGATCTGGCTTGTGTTTCCAAAGTTGAGACACATGAAACACGTCATGGAGATTGGATAGGGTCATGGGTAAAGCGAGCCGATATGCAACTGACCCGATTCTTTCTATGATATCATATAACCCTATATATCTGGGACTTAACTTGCCTTTCTTCTTGTTTCGAGTTACCATTCCAAGAGGGGATATCTTTTGGTACACCTTGTTGCTGACTTGGAATTCTTAATTCCTCCGTCTAGTGTCAGCCTAAGACTTTTGGAAACTCTAAGCCTCTCTGGTTTTTTCTCGAATCGTCTTTATTTTCTTGATAGTTTCTTAGACTATTTTTGCTCCCATGATTTGCCATTCTCCAACCTCAATCTAGCACACCAAAGTTCTACATTTTCATCCATATAATGTTTCATAAGCAGCCATACCAATGTTGTTATTATGATTGTTATTATAAGCAAATTCTACCAATGGTAGATGTTCATCCTAGCTTCCTGAAAAATCTATAGCACAAGCTCTTAACATATCCTCTAAAGTCTGAATAGTCCTCTCTGACTGTCCATTAGTTTGGGGATGATAAGCCGTACATAGTCTGAGCTGAGTACCTAAGCACTTTTGTAAACTTCCCTAAAATCTTGAGGTGAACCTTGGATCACGGTCAGAAACAATACTCACTGATTGTAACATCCCGCCTCGTCGGGCGTGCCACTATAAAGAGTTACTGAGATTTTTGCCAATACATAAGATCCATTCACAGGTAGTGTTTCCAAAGAACAATCTTTATATGCTAACAAAATTGTAGAACCCCAGTCCAACCTTTGTATTATTAAGACTAGATCTTAGCTAACAAAGCATAACCTTATGCGCAGCGGAAATAACAAATCCTAACATCATAAGATATTACAACTGTTTGAACAAACCGTCTCCCAAACAAAATAAGGATTACATAGATGAAAGAATACATAAATATCATTTAACATGCTCTTACTTCCTCAACTCTATCCGATCACATCCTCATCCCTATTGCGACCCTCGTCTAGAACGTTTGAATGTTTCAGGGGCAGAACCCAAATTGGATGCTGAATCATCTAAGTGATGGCACATAAAATAGTTTTATAGAATGCATGAAACGAGCATAAGCATGGCATATACAAAACAATATGACATGTTAACCTTGAGAAATCTCCTTGGCATACTTAACCTCCCGTGGAAAATCCATTCCACACACTGTTGGGATTGACCTTGACATGACATACTTAATCTCCGAGTGCCCAACATCGTCACTCGATCAACAGAGATTAACCTTGCCCCATTCTCAAGATGACCCCATCCTAACCCACCGGTCTATAACATGATTTCAACATAACAATGCAAGGAAAACCATTTGCCACGCAATTTCACAAATCATATCCAGTTGATGCATCACAATAAAAAAATAACTTGATATGCACAGTATGAGTAAAAAAAGCAGCATAGCCACTGTAATACCCAATATTTTCGTAAGGTTGCCACGTATTTTAAATGAGTTTAAAATACTGAAAAATGGGTTTGAGAGGGCAGTAAGTCGCCGAATCGACTGTAAGGAGTGCCTTGGAGCTTAGATACCTAAGGACAAAGGTATATCTTTGATGAGCATCTCGAGGCGAGATTTATGACGCTGAAAGAAATCAAATCAGAGACGATTTTTCGGTTAAGCTAAGTTGTAGCCTGAAAAGACTGAATGATGGTAAGGGCTTCTCGAAAATCGTACATATCAAGAAATTTTGAGTTATTAATTTTGAGATTTTAAGTATCTCGATAAATTTGATGTTTGAGGGTATAATTTTAATTAGAGAAATTATCCAAATGAAAAAAAGATAAAATTATGAGCTCAAGTGGTAAAATATTAAAGTTGAAAACTTGAAATGTGAGCCAAAGTGTCATTTGAAAGAAGTTGGGGAATTAGCTTGGATTTCAAAAGTTAAATCCATTATAGTTTTGGATTTAAAAAGCCATTCAAATATATCTTTGAGTCTTTGGAGTCCATGGCTTAGATTGTGACAAGTGGCATAATTTGATTGGTTGAAGTAATCTATAAATAGACATCATGGTTTGTTCTCAAATCATTCCAAGTAAGTTTGAGAATTGAGGCACTCTAAGAGGAGGAGCTTGCTCTAGAGAGAGAGGAGGAGGTTCGGCAAGAAAGCGGGAAGAAATCGAAGGAGAAGCCGGGGAGACCGAGCCTTGTCGGAATTACAATCCTTCGCTGGAATTCGCCAAAATCAGTCAGAAAAAAAAAAGTGAGATAAGTCTTTTTTTTTATAATCTTATAGAGGGGGAAGAGAGGGTCGCGTAGGTTTAAACGGGGGTTGAATCGGAGTTAAAGCGAGGGAGATATGGCCGAAATACGAAAACGACGCTATGCTGTCCGAAATCTGGTAGTAGCGCATGAGATACACGCGCCAGAAGTGGCTGCGCGTGAAGGCGCATGAGCCACCTCCCGGGGGCGCGTGAGGGGGCCATTTTCCTTCAAAAATTTCAGTTATGCCCCTACTTTAATACCTCTCAACTCTGTGTAAAAATATTTGAGGTTAGGTTTACTGAAACGTGTGTTTTCTACAGAAACTTAGGCCATTTGCTGTGAAATTATACCATCCAAGAGATAAACCAACAAGGTAAGACTTCATACTCTAAATCCTATTTTTTATTCTCTTATGAGAGATTCCTATTGCATGAGATGTGTTTTATGAAGTTCTTGTACGTAAACTCTTATTGTTCTCTTACATAAAATCAGGTTGCATATATGAACTGAATTTTCCTGAAAATATATGTTGTTGGCTTTTTAACTATTGTATTTATAAAATTCATGTGGCCATACTATTGTACCTATTTGTTGTTGGCTGAGGACAAAAGTCGAATATCCCTCGAGAGGCGGTATGCGTACGCCATCGAGAAAGCTCTCGTGGGGAAGACCGTGAGCCTAAGGAACAATGGATGTGGTGCTTGCATAAGTGCTATGAAGTCGAATCGAAGTGACATGGTTAAGGACCTCCCGAGAGGCGCTATGCGTGCGCCATTGAGAAAGCTCTCGTTGGAGGAGGCTAACGTGTTCACGAGGCACTTCAAAATAGTTCTCTTTGTCTTCTCATACATTTTATACCTGATCATGCATCGATATAAATTATTTTTGGAGTTTTTCACTAGAAGATTCATCTTCTAATTAGACTATGTCTTTGGAATATTCAAACGTTTCAGGTTCAACGAGTGGCTCTAAGGGAAATGAGGTAGCTGAAGAATAAGCTTAATTTACTGCTTGTAGCATGTTTAACATATTTTTGTTTATGTGCGAACCTATGTAATTTTGGATATGTTTAAGATGTCCAGTTATCACTTGCTAGACATGATGTCCATGTAATACATTTTGTAAACATCTTGAACAATTTTATGATAAATAAAGTATTATGGTTGTGAACCATATCAGGTGCGATCTAGCTTCCGCATTTGAAATTTTAATGCCTGTCTTAGCTATTCGATTATTGGGTTTGTTAACCTGAGAAGGTAAAAATTAAGGTTTTTGGGATATTGTGTGATATATGACAGCTATTGTGATATGAAAAATTTTTGTATTCCCGAAATCTTAAATTATAACACGCTCAAGAAATTTGGGGTGTTACAGCCACATATAAACCAATCACCTCGAGTGAAACCATAAAGTAAACCACAGACCGAACCACTCACATAAATCATACTAGATTTTGAATAGACTACTCACTCACCTCAGACAGTAATTCGGTGTGTTCCTCGAAAAATGTGTCGACCTCGAATAGTGTGTAAAACTCCTAGACTTATAGTGATCCTTTTTTAACCAGTAATTATCCAAGGAAATTAATATTTATGGTTTTCCTAATTTCTTTCATAATTTCCTCAATTTTCCTTACTTTTCTCTATTTTCTGTAACGTTTCTTCCCTTAGAAAATTCATAATAAATACATAACACCCAATTTCACCAAATATTTTTACACAAATATTTCAAAAATAATTTTACAAAAATTATAAAATTAATTTTGACAAAAACCTATGCCTCGCGCACCCTCACATGCTGAGCGAGTGGCCTGCGAGTGAAGTCCGCGTGTGCTGGTCATGTGTCTTGTCTTCTCCAGCTCCGACGATTAGTAATAGCTTCCAACGGCCAAACAAGTTATATGGCCTTGAAGCTCTCCTTGAGGCGATCCTAGGGGTATCCTTAAATGTCGGAAAGAACCACCGAAATGGCCCTTTATGGCAGTTTACAGGCTCGATGTAACACCCGAGAATTTTAAAAGGACTCAAGAGTAATTTATCTTGGGGTGAAAATGGAATTTCAGATAAATTGAGAGTATAAAGGTAATCTCTTACCGTATGAATGACCAAATCGACTGTAGGGAGTGCCTTGGAGCTGAGATGCCAAAGGAAAATGATATGGATGTGATGAGTATTTCGAGGCATGATTTATGGCATCGAAAGAAATCAGATCGGGAATGATTTTTGGTTGAACTAAAATGCAACTACCATTTAGGCTGCAAAATCGAATCTTTATAGGCGACTTCAGGAAGTCAACAGAAGCTTAAGGGGAGAGGGGGTTTGATTTTTCATGAGGAACAACATTTCAGTGGTTTCAAGAAGAAACAAAAAGGTTTAGTGCAAAAACGAAGATTCGAGCCTAAGTGTAGTTTTTGAAAATTGCCAGAGGAAGATAAAAAATGATGTTTTTTTCAGAATCTTCAGGGGTCAAATGGATATTTTAGGACTTGAGGGACTTATAGGAAATTACCAAAAGTTGAGGGGCTTGGTAAAAGAGGGCTAAAATGTGAAAACCAAAATTAGTGGGGCAAAAGTCCAAAAACTCAAAAATGGCAGCACAGGGAAACCGACCAGCATCTTGTTGGTTAGCCACGGGGATGGCACGGGGGTTGGTCGAGGATTACTTTTGGTAAAGGGCTTGGCCGACAGCAGCCACGAGGGTGGCCAGAAAATGAAGAAAAACAACCGAAAGTTGGTCGATTGTCGAAAGCTCTGCAAATCGATTACTTGGTCGGATAAGGGTCTATTAAGGTAGATCTAGGGGAGGTGAGGACTCCTTAGAGGTTGGATTGAACGGCCAAGAAGGCTTCATTGCTCGGAATTGGCTATACATAGCCGAGAGGTGGCCGAGGGTTTTCAAGGATTGAAGCTTCAAATTGCTCCACTCTTTGAACGAATTGAGGCTCATAAATAAGGGGTTTTTCCTCCCTAGGCCGAGAGGATGCTTTCTGGTAAATTTGAAGTATTTTGGAAGACATTTGAAGGCTGTTCGAAGCCTCGCCGGAGAAGGTGGCGGTCCGCCTGACCGAGCATTCGGGGCCCCGATTGGAAGTCTTTCGATGCTCATTTGGAGGCCCAAGATGGACCATCATGATTGATTCAGCAAGAGGGTTCGAATGGCATCGGTTTCACAATTTTTCGATGAAGGGCTCACCGAAGAAGATGACCAGCATGTGCCGGACACGCATTGTCCTACACGCGCCACCAGTCGCCCTAGGCGCGTGCGGGCACGTGGAGCCTTGGAAAAATTGAGAAAAATTCTTGAATAATCCAGAAAATTATTTTACCGGGGTTCGTGCAAAAAAGTTTTGAGGTTTGCCTTCCTAATGTCTCGATTTTCGCACCTAACAACCTCGTTTTGCATGAAAATGCAACATCCGGGTAAAGTCAGTATTTTTCCTTTAAAGTTCATAGTCTATTATGAATTGTTGTGGAAATAAATTTGAAGAAATAGTCTTGATGGTACTTGTTTAGGTTTTTAGAGGGAAAAATAGAAGAAAATGAAGGAAAATAAGAATAAATGGGAATATTGAGATATTTAGTCATTAAATATGCTTTTTATGATTGTTGTGCTCAAGATGATGTGATTGATGTAACTTTTGAGAGTTGGCATGAAAGTCGAGGTCGGGTACGCATATCGAGGTAATGCATGCTTTTTGAGGTGTCTTGATCTTTGGGCAAAGGTGAGTGGTTTTCTTCCAATAACTTATATTTATGATATGATTGTTTATATAAGCATGATATTTATGAATGTTATGATCATTTTGTCATATTGTATGGAAAGTCGCGATATTTGCATGGCACGATATTATTGTTATATTGATATTTGTGCATGGAAATAGGATGTCACCCTAAGAGTGTAGCCGTAATTCCCCAAGGGTAATTGTCGGAACAACGTTAGGCTTATCCTATAGAGGTTTGGGATTTTGCCTAGGGTTCCGTGCCGGGCTGGATTTGGGAAATTATACTAGGGTGAATGTTTGTTTACGTTATTGCATTATGTATATATATATATATATGTTTTTGGACCCTCACTAGAAGTTTCATCTTCTAATGGCTTATGCCCCTAGAACATTCAACGTTCTAGTTTAGATTTGCAGCTTAGGCAAGAACATAATTGAGGTATGGTGGCACGGGGTTACGTGTCCGATGATTCAGCAGGTTGATTCGGTAATTCGTTTGTTCAGGAAGATCCGGATATGTATCAGATGAGATGAGAAATGGCAATGTATGATTAACGTATCAGTAGATTGCACCTGAGGTATTTAGTTAATATCTCAGGAAAGTGAGTCTCCATATATTTATGTGTTAAGACCTTTGAAGATATGGTGTAATGGTATGGATTCTTATATTGTTATAAAGTGAATTGATTATGTACCAGATCAGGTTTCGATTTTTAAGCTTCTGCATTTATGATGATTACCTGTCTTAGCTTATTGATTCTTGTTTAGTATGCTGGGAAGATAAGACGGGATTTTCGAAAAATGCTTTATATTGAAATATATATATATATTCCCGAAATTTTTAAGTTACTTAACGCTCGGAAAAGCGGGGCGTTACACGCGGCTGTGGCGAGGCCCGATTTTCGGGCAAGCTTCTTGAAACTGCTTAAAACCTATCCCAAAGCCTCCCAAATTCTTCATAAATGCTCCCTAGCACTCAAGGAACAAAAGCCTTATGCTTTCAACACTTGATTCTTGCTAAAACTCCTCGATTTGCCTTCGATTTTTGAATGAAGCCCTTGGCCTCAAGAACCCTATTTATACCCGATTTCCACTGGATTTTGGACCATACATAAGCTTTCCGATACCCTAAGCCTCAAATATGATCATTACAAGCCTCGAATCGAGCTAAATGGCAATGAAATTCCCTCAAAATATTTGGCCAGTTTTCGATTTTCTTTAAAAATTGATTCCTGTCATCACACCGTCAATCTCGGACAATGACCATGCCCATTCGAACCATCATGGCCTGACAAGCATTCAGGTACCCCTTGGAAGTCAAACAGATGGCCGTTGCAAAGTTGGTCGATGATTTGCAGGTTTCACACCTGTTTTTGATTATTTGCACTTTCACCCCTCAACTTTTGCTATTTCTCGTTTCTGCCCTTATCTCTCAAACCCTAGGTTTTTCACTTATTTCCTTAAAACCCACAAGTTTAGGATGTCTTACTACACCCTCAAAAGTCTCGAAAAACTCTTATTTTGACCACCCTCAATGAGATTTTAGATTCAGCACTTTGGCTCGAATGCCCCTAATCGCCTATTTTCGACCCCAAACCTTTGTGAATCTTTTGTTTTTGACTACCCATGACTCTTTGGGCTTTTTTACCCTCTAAGTTTTGTCTTGTTATGGTCACTTACCTTTTCATGCATGTTTTGAAATTTACACATTGGCTCAAAAGTATGACAAATTGCATTTTGACCCAAAAGATTTTCAAAACACTTTTATTATAAAATTCCGGGTATTAGATCATCTCCCTCTAAAAAGAAATTCCATCCACGAAATCATTCATTCCTAGAACTAAATAGATATGGATAAGAGGTCTTTATCTCTTTTTCACGTTCCCATGTGGCTTCTTCTTCACTATGATTTCTCCACAATATTTTTAGCAAAGGTATAATGAACAAAATTCATCTGTACAATATAATGAACAACATTCATTCTAGCTTCAATAGACAACTTATATATGCCATATGTAAGTTATCATCATCCATGATCTCATGCAACCACAAATTCCAACACATTTCATTAAATTATAAACAATCATGATTACATCATAAGGCTCCCCAATCACACACATCACAAAGAAGGTTTTGCCTACAATCATTCTTGGCCACTAACCAAGTACAAAACAAGCTACAACATTCCCAGAATACCCAAAACCCGACCCCCAAAGCCCCTTACATTCTTAACAGGTTCTCGCCTCACCCACAGTTGCCACGCCGCGACCCCTATCGCAGGACTTTTCTGGCCCATCAACCTCAAAGCTACCTTGAGGTTCTCCCAGACCTATCTCACCCTATCGCTTCATACTAGATAGGTCACTGAAGTATGGCAATTCAACAGTCTTAGTATCAGACTCTTCAGTGGGCTCCTCATAAGGGTGCTCAGGAGAGTTCACCTCATTCTCCAAACCTTAAGTAGTGTCCTGTGAATCCCCGTTGCTCCCAACGCTTTCCTCATCTGGACTCACGGTCTTGCATTCCATCTTCTTGGTCTGCCACACGTCGGTCTCTCGAAGCATCTCAATAAATAGGGTAAAATTCTGCATCACATGTGTAACACCCCGCCCTATACGGGCGTGTCACTATAAGGCAATTCTCGGGTTTTTTTTTTTTTTTTTTTAAGTTCAACACGCGCAGTGCCATGAGCACAATCTTCACATGCAGATGAAATACTCGTCGCAATACATTAGCCGGCACCCGCAGTGATTTCAAGAACAATCTTCACATGCAGCTATAAACCCCGAGGATTCCAGTCTTGCTCGTTTAACTAATAATAACATAATCATAACTAAACGAGACATTATATAACACAGCGGAATACTTAATCAGCAAAATGTCGTGGCCTACCACGAATTATATACAAGATGTTCCCACACCAATATACATACAACACTTTTACTAAATGATTACAACAACATCATGCGATTGTTCATACATATAACAAAATAAGTACCAATGCTACCAAATGATACTACGACTATCACATATACACCACTGGCTCACCAGCCACGTCCTTGACCTCGCAGCTGTCCCTAACTGGAACGTTGAATGTTTCAGGGGCATAACCCAAGTTAGATAATGAAACATCCAAGTGAAGGCATGAAACAGTTTATATAATGCATGAAAGACACACGAGCATGGCATACAAACGACAATATGCAAGACACGTCTAACTTGAGAAATCACCCTGGCGTACTCAATCCCTTGTGGAAAACACCATTCTACGCACCGTTGGGGTTGAGCTTGCCGCGACATGCTTAATCCTCGGGTGCCCTACTGTGTCACTCGATTACTAGCCCCGGATGCCCTACCGTGTCACCCGATCACCAGTACCAGCTTGGGTGCCCTATTGTGTCACCCGATCACTAGGATTAACCTTGCCCCATTCTCAAGAAGACCCCACCCCGTCCCATACAGACACAACTCCGATACGAATATCAATTCCCGATGATATGAAAATCACACGCCATGCACCGACTCTTTTGTAAGTAAAAATAGTTGATGCTATATACTACATGATCAATATGCAGATGATGCCATATGTACATAAATAAAATACCTTTGCAAACAACCCTAGTTCCGAAAGGTAAAATCGCTCACTAGAACTAGTTTAAATTGCGCGTAACCTAAGTTCGGGAGGGTAAACCACTCACACAAACCCACTACACACATTCTAACACCATTTCAAGATAAGGTAATGCTAGAATCAGACCACTCACCTCAAATTGGAAAAGTCTGATTTCTATCTCGAAAAACATGCCACTTCTCGAAAATCGCGCAATCCTTCTTTTCATTACACCAACCATCTCCTATTCATCATTAGGGCCTTAGAAATTAATATTTCTATTTTCCCTCAATTTTCTCTATTTTTCTTTATTTTTCAAACATTTCAACCTTCGAAAATTCATAAAAATTACCAAACATCAAGTTTCACCAAATATTTTTACATGATAATTCCTAAAATAATTTTACCTAAATTATAAAATTGAAATCAAAGACAAACCCTACCTCACGCGCCACCTAGGGGCTCGGCGATTGAAGCCCACATGAGGCCGGACTGGTTGTCTTCTCTGGTCGTCTTCTTCGACTCCGACGACCTCCAATGCTCCAACTTCTTACAGGGGCTTGTAGAGCTTGATGAGGCGACCTCAATGGTGCCTTTAATCGTCGGAAAAAGTCACCGAAAATGGCTTTAAAAGCCAGTTGCAGGTCTTGGTCTGGCAACCCCCGATTTTCCAGCCAACTCACTGAAACCTTGCTATTTCTACACCAAACGATCCCAAATTCTCCAGAATTGATCCTTAAAACACAAAAAACAAAAGCCTCTTATCCTTGCGCCTCGATTCAAGCCAAAATGCCCTTAATTTCACTCAATTTTTTTGAAAAACCCTCGGCCTCGCGACGTCTATTTATACCCTTTCTAGACCCGATTTTCCACCATAGATCGGTTGCCCTTATCCCCTTAACCCTAGATCTAGCTTCTAAACCAATTAAGAAGCACCAAATCGAGAGCTAGAACCCTTGAAAATATTCGGCCAAATCGAAAATCTCTTGGCCATTATTTCCAATCAAATCAAGCCATTTTCCGGCCAATGGAAGCTCCTAACGGCCTCACCATCTCCTGGAGGCTACCCTAGAGCCTCTGGGCGATCTGCCCGATGCCTCAGAAGCGGCCGCCGGCGGCCACAGGCAGCCGGTCGGTTTCACACCAAGCAATTTTAAAAAATTACATTTTAGCCCCTAGCCCACTTTTAATTGCATTTTCTCCCTTTCTTAGATACCCCTAGACTATCTAACACTTCCACAACAGCCCTCAAGTTCTATATTTTTCATTTCCCTTTGGAATTTCTGAAAAACTTGCCATCTCGACCTCCCTCGGGCAGTTTACAAAATCTGCACTTTTGCCTAGATGCTCTTAATCGCGTGCTTTTGACTCCAACTCTTTGACATCTCTTGATTTTTATCAAATATCGCCTAATTGTGCCTTTTCACCTTAATTGGCTTACATTAACTTAGTCATTTGTCTTTTGTTTAAGTTTTGAATATTGCACTTAAGCCCGAAACATTGCTAAATATTATTTTTACCCCATAACTTCAAAAAATTCTCTTAATATTTAATACCGGGTATTACAACATGTCCCCTCCTAGAGATCTTTCAAGCGTGACGTTTCCAATTACCATGCAATAGTCGCGCTACATAATGTATCTTAACCTCTTCTAACAACTCTCAATTTAAAGCCCTACCCAGCTGCTCAGCCATCACATCCTCAATCTTGTTCAGGTACCGCTGAATGGGTTCACCAGGTCTCATCACAGGGAGCGTTAAAGTCCACTGGGCCTTTAGCCTCTATATGTAGTCCCTCACAAGCCAAATCGAGCGAAATGATTGAGGTCTTTCCATACCTAGAGATAGGAAAAGCCACAAGATAATCACTCCTCCACCCAAACCATATAAGAGTCCAACCATAATCAATAAAACAACGAGAATAACTCTTATCATGTATCACCCAAATCTAACGAACTCCTATAAGTCCTTAATTCATCACATAAATCATAACGCTCTGATACCAACTGTAATGTCTCGCTCCCACTTATGGGTGTTACTAGTAAATAATCAGCTAACTATTCACTCATTGAGGCAATAAGGAAGAGGCAGGCTATGTCTCAATGAGAAACACCCTAGATGGGAACTAGGCTTCGCCTCTCCCTTTGCTCCATTCAAGGATTCAGAAAACCAAATATCAAACACCTCGTGGAATTAACTCGAAACCTTAGTGAAGCATCACCCTTCTCTAACTCTTAATGAAGAGCCAAGGATGACCTTTCCCAGGACTTAACAAACAACAAACCGCACTCGGTTTAATTAACTATGGCACAAGGCCTTAATTAATAAAAATTAAATTTTGACCTAATTATTAACCCATTTTCTCATTCACAATTGCCTTAAAAAAATACTTGGGTTAAACTCTTCTTGAAAAATTTAATAAATTTTTCCTTTGTCAAATCTCCATTTATTTTTCCATTCCATAAATTCCAAAATACACCAATTTTTCAACCTCTAGGAAGTAAATTTTTGGAATTCAAAGCATCAAGTTTTCTCATCCATTTTCCCAAAACTCAATGAAAATACTCCCTTATTTTATTTTCTAAAATATAGGAATTTTTCCATAAATATCTCAAAATTTACAGTAATTTAATAAATAATTTGGAAGCTCAAATCCTCAATTATTTATTTTTATAACATACTTTGATTCTAGAAATTCCAGAAATAAGTTAAATTAATTGAATTAAATAAAAAAATGAAGTAGTAGCAAGAAGGGAGACAACAACACCATGTTGTGCGCCCCAGTGCACTTGCTGCACGTGCGGGCCAAGCCAGCGCTCTCGCATGTGAGCGCACCACGTGGCCGCGCCTCTCGCGTGCCAGCCGCGCGCGCTTGCTGGCCTTTTTTTTTTTTAAACTCATACTTTCCAGAATTTAATTATGCATAAATTTAAACATAAATCTCTCACATTCACCCATAAATAAGATCATACCACCCATAGGTTGATTCTTACAACATACACCAAATAGAATACATATTCAAGTTTAAACTCCATCAAACTCTTAAACACCATTACAAAATATGAAGGCTACACAATTAGTCTTTCATACTCATAGCCCATACCTCTTCTAAGATACCCTTTCCCTTTGAGCTTTCACCACCTACAAAGAGGTCCAAAATGACCTTATGTGCTATTACTCAATAAGGGTGCAATGCAAAGCAAATGAGAGCATAAATAATTATGTAATGCGAGATGTAATGCAAATATGGGTAGTCCTCCTAGCTTTCACAACCTTTCAAGATGGAGACTTCAACCAACCCCTTTTTCCCAACTCCTAGTCGTCCTCATAGCCAAAGGTCCACTAGAGTACACAAATGCATATTTCTTGCAAACACATGAAACTCATAACAAACATTTGCTAAACATGCAGGACCGCCACCCATGGGGTCATTCCTTACCTTAACTCTTTAATTTTTTTTCAAACGTTTACTTCCAAGTACTTCTTGCTTCCAACAACCTAAAGAGAATTTCTTCGAACATTAGAAGATTTCTAAGATTAAGAGATGAGAAGGATTAAGAAAACTTCTTCTTTTCTTTTTTAAGAAAACCATGTACAAGAATCTTACCTTCCTTTCTCTTCTCTTATTCCTCTTCTTCTTTCTTCCTCTAATTGTACTCTTGGCCAAGAAATTTGGCCTTCTCTTCCTTTTTTCTCTTTATATTACCTCTCTTTTCCTAGTTTTTTAATTATTTTCATTCCAAAATTTAATCTAAACCCTTGGATTTTATTGGTTTGAGAGAATTAATCTCCACCCTTCACTACAAGCACAATCCATGTGCTTAATAAACTTTTAATCTCATCCTTTGATCACATAGGATTCAGTCTCTACCATTGAGAAGAAACACAATCTTTGATAAAAAAAAGTTTTAATCCTAGCCATGAATTTAAAATTGAGATTGAATCTCTACTCTTCAAAGAAGCACAATCCATGTGCTTAAAGATAACACCATCTTAGCCATTAATCCCTACCCAAGAGTTATCCCAACCATCCATTCTAATCCCTTAAAAAATTAATTTTAATTATATTGGCATTCCATGCCAATTTTTAAGAGTCATTTGTGGCCCTTGGATCAACTCTCATTCCAAGGCCATATCTCATCCATTGGATTCCTTGAATTTCCAATTTCTCATCATTTATTTAAATGAGACTATTTTCATATACATTACTTTGAAAGACATATTTCACATGATTTTCCATTTAATTTAATAAGATTATCTTTTCCATCATAATTGCATGATAGCTTTCTAATTTCTTTTTCCTTTACCTTATTTACCATAATGATTACCCTCACAAAGGACTAAAGTGACTATTTTCTAATCCTTTTTTATTTACCTTAATCATTCCTCTTTTACTCAAAATATCCACCCATAAAATGATTCACACCTCTCTTCTCCTAAGAATTTTCCAAGTGTCATCCATACATTTAATTTGGTCATTTCTTATTTCTTTAATATCTCATCTTCTTGAATGAGAACTTGCCAAGTGTCACTATTTGACACCCACTTGGCCCCCAATCCTCCATCTTGGCCATACAATATTTCTTTATAAATTAATCAAAATTAAATCATTCACATAGTATTTATTTACATATTTTTGCCCATAATAATTCTCTTTTAATGGGTTAATATCTAAATTACCATATTGCCCTTCTAGAGGCATCTCAAATTTATAAACTTCCATTAGCCAACCTAGGACAATTCTGGAATGCCACACCTCTATTTTCATAATTTATTTAATTAAATTCACTCACACCTAGAATGTTACACACAGTATGCGTAAAAAAAACAGCTTAGCCACATATAAACCAATCAGCTCAAGTGAAACCATAAAGTAAACCATGGGCCGAACCACCCACATAAATCATTCTAGATTTTGAAAAGACTGCTCACTCACCTCGGACAGTAATTCGGTGTGTTCCTTGAAAAATGTGCCAACCTCGAATAGTGTGTAAAACTCTAACAATTATAGTGATCATTTCCTGGCCAGTAATTATCCAAGAAAATCAATATTTATGGTTTTCCTAATTTATTTCATAATTTCCTTAATTTTTCTTATTTTTTTTATTTTTCGTAACCTTTCTTCCCTTAGAAAATTCACAATACCTAACACCCAATTTCACTAAATATTTTTACACAAATATTCCTAAAATAATTTTACAAAAATTATAAAATTAATTTCGATAAAAACCCATGCCTCACGCGCCCTCAACGCTGAGCGAGTGGCCTGCGAGTGAAGTTCGCGCGTGTTGGTCACGCGCCTTGTCTTCTCTAGCTCTGGCGGTCTGCAACAGCTTCCAACGGCCAAACAAGTTATATGGCCTTGAAGCTCTCCTTGAGGCGATCATAGGGGTATCCTTAAACCTCAGAAACAACCACCGAAAGAGCTCTTAATGGCCATTTACAGGCGCAGCTCTGGCGAGGCTCGATTTTTCGACGAGCTTCCTGAAACTACTTAAAACCTATGCCAAAGCCTCTCAAATTCTCTAGAAATGCTCCCTAGCACTCAAGAAACAAAAGCCCTATGCTCTCAACACTTGATTCTTGATAAAACCCTCCGATTTGCCTTCGTTTTTTGAATGAAACCCTCGGCCTCAAGAACCCTATTTATACCAGATTTTCGATCATACATAAGCTTTCCTATACCCTAAGCCTCAAACATGATCATTACAAGCCTCGAATCGAGCTAAATGGCGATGAAATTCCCTCAAAAGTTTTGGCCAATTTTTTATTTTCTTTAAAAATTGATTCCCGTCATAAAACCGTTGATCCAGACCAATGACCATGCCCATTTGAACCATCATGGCCTGGCGAGCATCCTAGTACCTCTTGGAATTTTCGTCGACGGCCGCTGCAAAGTTGGCAGGTGATTTACAGGTTTCACACCTATTTTTCATTATTTACACTTTCACCCCTCAACTTTTGTTATTTCTTGTTTCTGCTCTTATCTCTCAAACCTTGGGTTTTCCCCTTAATTCTTTAGACCCCACAAGTTTAGGATGTCTTACTACACCCTTGAAAGTCATGAAAAACTCTTATTTTGACCACCCTCAATCAGATTTTAGATTCTGTACTTTTGCCCGAATGCCCCTAATCACGTATTTTCGACCCCAAACCTTTGTGAATCTCTTATTTTTGACTACCAATGACTCTTTGGACATTTTTACCCTCCAAGTCTCATCTTGGTACTGTCACTTACCTTTTTATTCATGTGTTGGAATTTACACATTGGCCCGAAAGTATGACAAATTGTATTTTGACCCTAAAGATTTCCAAAACGCTTTTATTATAAAATTTTGGGTATGACACTGGTACCCCATGAAGCCTGACAATTTCGTTGAAGTACTACTGGGTAAGCTTATTGATAGGCTGGCCTACCTTCATAGCCAGAAAATGGGCGAACTTAGTTAATCTGTTAACAATCACCCAAATAACATCGTTTCCTTTAGGGTTTCTTGGTAAACCAGTTAAGAAATCTATTGTGATATGTTCCCATTTCCATTCTGGGATTTTTAACGGTTGCAAACTTCCGTCAGACTTCTGATGTTCAATATTTATTCTCTGGAACGTATCACATTGACTAACATATCTTGAAACACTTTTCTTCATTCTAGGCCACCAATGCACGGATTTTAAATATTTGTACATCTTAGTGCCACCTGGGTGAATTGGATACTTAGATCAATGGGCTTCTTCCTATACTACTTGTCTTAACTCTTTTACTCGAGGTACATATATCTTTCCCTAGAACTAAAGTATGCTATCTCTTAATTCAAATTCTGGTCTTTTTGCTTAACCATGCTCATCAACCCAGAGTTAACTCTGGGATCTTCAGAAAGTGCTTGTCGTATTTGTTCCATCAAGACTGGCTGAATGGTGAGGCTGGCTACATAGGCAGAGTTTCCTTTAGGAGTAACTCCTACCATCAGTAAACTAAAAGCCTCAACTAATTTCCACTAGGATACTCTCATCCTAGCCATACAAATAGGTTCCTTTCTACTCAAGCATCGGACACAACATTAGCTTTGCCAAGATGGTACTGGATGACACAATCATAGTCTTTCAAGAGCTCCATCCATCAATGATGCCTCATGTTTAGATCCTTCTAAGAGAATACGTACTGGAAGCTCTTGTGATTGGTGAAAATTTTAAACCTTTCGCCATACAAGTATTGTCTCCAAACTTTTAAGGAGAATATTACAATTGCTAATTCCAAGTCGTGGGTCGGGTAATTTTGTTCATGTTTCCTACGTTGTTGGGATCCATAGGCAATTACTTTGTCACGCTGCATTAACACACCTCCCAACCCATTCCTTAAGGCATCTGTACACACCATATAGCCTCCTGACCCATTGGGTATAACGATTGTGAGTTTTTCCTTGGTGTTTGGAAGCTCCTTTCACACCGACTGTCCCGATCAAACTTCACTCCTTTTCTGAGTTAACTTTGTAAGGGGTGTAGCAATCTTAGAGAATCCTTCTATGAACTTTCTGTAATATCTAGCCAACCCTATAAAACTTTTGATCTTAGTGACTATTTTAGGTTGGCTCCAACTTCTTATAGATGCTACCTTTGCTGGGTCAATCGATATACCTTCAACTGATATAACATGCCTAAAAAATATCACTTGACTTAACCAGAACTCACATTTAGACAATTTTGCATACAACTTATGTAACACCCCGCCCTTATACAGACGTGTTACTATAAGGAAAATCCTGGGGTTTCTTTTTTTTTTTTCATTTCCACCAAGTCAGATACTCGCGGCGCCTGTGAGCACAATCTTCACATGCAGATGAAAACCCTGAGAGTTCCAGTCTTACTCGTTTAGTTAACAATAACATAATCTCAACCGAACGAGACAATATAAACACAGCGGAATACTTAATTAATCAAAATGACGTGGCCTACCACGTGTTACACTCGAATTGTTCCCATACTACCATATGAATACAATACCAATACTAATTATTACAACATCATCAAGCGGTATATATATAACATTAATGTTTCCAAAATAACATAACACCAACAACTATCAAACATACACCACTGGCTCCTCAGTCGTGTCCTCGACCTCGCTGCTATCCCTGACTGGAACGTTGAATGTTCCAGGGGCATAACCCATGTTAGATGATAAACCATCTATGTGAAGGTAAGAAACAGTTATACAATGCATGAAAGACATACGAGCATGGCCTACTATACGACAAATGCAAGACACGTCTAACTCGAGATATCACATTGACATGCTTAATCCCTCGAATGTCTCACTGTGGCACACGTTCACCTGGTCCAACGTTAATCCCTCGGGTGCACCGTCGTGACACCCGTTCACCTGGTTTAACATTTTTCCCTCGAGTACCCCAGTGTGACACCCGTTCACCTGGATTAGCATTATCCCAATCTCAAGTAGACCCCACATCGCCCCACACAAACCCAATGATGCGACTAAACATGACTCCTCATGATATGAAAATTTACACGCCATGCACCAACATTTTAAAAATAAATAGTTAATGCAATGTAGTGATTATCGACACACGAACGTAAGTAAAAAGCCTTGTAAAATAAGCTAAGCCTAGGAGGGTAAAATTACTCACTAGAACTCACCAAAGCACTTTAAAAACACTTTAAAGACAAGGATAAGCTAGAATCAAACCACTCACCTCAATTCGGAAAAGTCTGGATTTTGCCTCGAAAAACGTGCCACACCTCGAAAACTGTGTAAATCCTCTTCCAGTGACCCAATTAACTCCTATTTCACCATTTAATACCTTTGGAATCAAAATTCTATTTTTTTCCATAATTTTTTCTATTTTTATTTAATTTTTAAACACTTATACCTTCGGAAATCCATTAAAAATACCAAACATCATTTTTTAAAAAATATTCTTCCATGATAATTCCTAAAATAATTTAACCTAAATTCTGAAATTAAAAATACATTAAAAACCTACCTCACGCCCCACCCCGAAGCCCTGCGAGTGGGGTTCACGCGCCGCCGCACAGGTCGTCTTCTCCGGCCTTCTTCTCCGACTCCGGCGACTTCCTTTGGCCAAAACAACTATGGGGGCTTGTAGATCTTGATGAGGCGACCTCAATGGTACCCTCAATTGCCCGAAAACATCCCCGGAAAATGCCTTAAATGGCGGTTGCAGGTCGCGGCGACGGTGTTTCTGACTTTCCGGCCAAGCTTCGAAACCCCTCCAAATCTACACGAAACACTCCCAAAATTTCCAGAATTGATCCTTAGAATACTAAGAACAAAAGCCCTCTAACCTTGTGCCTCGATTCAAGCCCGAACGCCCTTAATTTTCCTCGATTCATTTTGAAACTCTCGGCCATGGTTGGCTATTTATACCCGTTTTCGACGTCAAAAACCACCAAATCTTGCTTGATCTTATCTCCTTATCCCCAAATCTAGCTTCTAAATAGATCAAATAGCACTAAATCATGAGATTTGGACCTTAAAAATTTTGGCCGAATCGGCGGTCACTTCCGCCATTAAATCCGATCGCTTCAAGGCTATTTCCGGCCAATAACAAGCCTTAACAGCTTCATCATCACCTGAAGCTACTCTAGAAACCTCCAGGCGACCTTCCCGACGCCCCAGAAGCGGCCGGTCGGTTTCACACCCAAGAATTTTGCAAAAATTACATTTTAGCCCCTGGTCACTTTTTAATTGCATTTTCTCTTATTTCTAAACACCCTTGAACTATCCAACACTTTCACGATGACCCTCTAGTTCCATATTTTCTATTTCCTTTTGGAATCTCTGAAAAATTCGTCGATTCGACCTCCACTAACATTTTGCAAAAATTGTACTTTTGCCCGAACTCTCCTAATTGCGTGCTTTTGACTTCAAACTTTTGAAAATCCCTAATTTTATCAAATATCATCTAATTGTGTCATTTTTCCTCAATTGGCTTATCTTAACTTGGTCATTCGTCCTTCGCTTAAGTTTTGAATATTGCATTTTGGCCCGAAACTTTGCTAAATATCGTTTTGACCCAAATCTTCGAAAATTCTCTTATTATTTAATACCGGGTATTACAACTTATGCTCTCTCAATGTTTGCAACACGGTCATCAAATGATATTCATGTTTCTCTTCAAACAGAGAGTACATTAATATGTCATCTATAAACACAATCACAAACTGGTCTAAAAATGGCTTAAAAATTCAGTTTATTAAATCCACAAATGTTGCTGGGGCATTGGTTAATGCAAAAGGCATAGACAAAAATTCATAATGACTATAACGAGATAGGAAAGCTGATTTAGGTACATCTTCTACCTTAATCTTTAGTTGATGGTACCACGATCTTAAGTCAATTTTTGAAAAGATCTTGACTCCTTGCAATTGATCAAACAATTCCTCAATTCTAGGAAGTGGATATTTGTTCTTGATGGTTACTTTATTTAGTTACCGATACTTTATACACATCCTTAAACTCCCATCCTTCTTCTTAACAAAGAGAACTGGCTTTTCCCAAGGGGACATACTTGATTTGATGAATCTGTTGTCCAACAAATCTTGAAGTTGAACTTTTAGCTCCCTTAACTCTGTTAAGGCCATTTTATAAGGGGGTATAGAAATTGGATTTGTCCCTGGCACAATCTGTAAAACCCCATTTTTGAAATAAATAATGCGAGAAATGTTTCGTGGATAGTGGCATTAGAATGGTTGAATTAGGGTTTTTCGAAGTAGATTTTTATTGTTATTTAGCCGAGTCAATCAAAGAGAGTACCCCAAAACTTGAGCGATCGAAAAGAAGATCACGTCATCATTAAGTAATTCAAGATATAATTTTTAGCACTAAAAGAAATTGGATCAGAGGCAGTTTTTGGTACAACTTTGGTTAAGGCTAATAAAATCGAATCGTCAGAAGGAACCTCTAAAAAGGTGGCAGAACCCTTGGGAGGCCTCGATTTATCAAGTAGAGCAACCCTTCAGTGTTTTTGAATGGAATCGAGAAGAGTTCCAATGAAATAATTCATTCGGGCATAAGCACAATTTCTCGAATTTGACTCAGGGAGGTCAAAACGCCGTTATTTTTGAATCGTAGGAGTGTGAATGTTAATCCTAGATCTTAGGGGTCTCGTTGGAAGTAATGGAAACCTTAGGGGCTTCTATGAAAGACCAAAAGTGAAAAAGTCAAAATGAGAGGGGGCTAAAGTGTAATAATCAAAAGATTGAAGTTGTCATGGTCGACAGTAGCTATGGCCGGCCACCATTCGATGCCACCGACTACAGGGATTCCAAGGAAGCTGGTTGGGGAGGCTCGAGGTCCAAGCCAAGGTCGGCAACTAGCACGCGTGTGGCCGAAATTTCAAGAAATTTCGACAAGGCGTGGTCGATTTCGTGACGCCCTGTAAATGGGGTTTTTGAGGGTGAATGTCGGTGCTTTTGGGTCGCCCAAGGGTTGGTTGAGGTGTTTAAGACATCGGTGTAAGAAGCCATGGGCGTTTCGAGGGCCGATTTTGCCTATAAAATGAGGTAGAATGGCCGAGGGTTTCAAAAATTTGAAACTTAAAATCGAGGGCATTCGAGGGTGAATCGGGCATAATCAATAGAGGGCTTTTGATCCTTTGAAGGGGTAGATCATTTTTGGAGAACATGGTGAGTTTAAGTGTACGTTTGGTGGGGTTTTGAGGGCTCGCCGGAAAGCGAGGCGGTCAGACAGGCCGAAGGTTCGAAGCTCAGGTTGAGGCTTTTCCAAACGTCCTTTCGAGCATCCAAACCCACCTCTGTGATTGACTGAAGGAGGAGAATAGCCTAGGCCAAGAAACCAGTAGCTCTAGTGTGGCGTCGCCAGAGAAGAAGGCTGGAGCGTGGCCTTCACGCGCTGTCTCCCACTCGTAGCCAAGCGTTAGGCGCGTGAGAGTGCGTGAGGGGCAGGTTTTTCTGATTTTTTTTTTTAAATTTCTAAGAAAATATTTTAGGAATTGTTATGCAAAAATATTTGGAAGAAATTGGGTGTAGGTATTTATTTTGGAATATTGTAAGGAAAATTAGAGAGAAATTAAAGAAAAATGTGAAGAAAATATGAGAAAATTTGGTGATGGTATTTATTGATTGAATATGGTATTTAGGATGCCTTAGGGCCTAAGATTGGGTGTTGGTGAGAGTTTTGAGGCTTGACATGCAAATCGATGTTCTACATATAGGATTGCTAATGACTTTTAGGATAATTGTCAGGATGGTGAGGAACTTTCATGAGCAAGTACTAGTAGACCACTGGGCCAATCGATTAATGCTAGGGAGCCAGATCCCGAGGAAGATGTCTATGGGTTTGTAGCTAAGATGGAAGACATTATTGAAGATGTCCTGCCTCGTTATTGCCAAAACCCAGCCCTTAGTTCCTTTTTAGATAAATTTCCTGATTAGTGTCCTAGAAGCACAAGTGAAGACCCTTGCCGAGTGGATTCATCATGATGAAGACTTTGTTTTATTTTTCTATTTTTGTGAAAGACTTCGTCATCTGATGGACAAACTGTATGAAGAAGTAGATGAAAAGGATCCAATGGAAGAGGAAGAGGAAAAAAAGGACCTGAGCGAAGACGAAACAGGAGAAGAAAATTTAGTAGAAATGGAAATTGAGAACGATCCTCCTGAATTCGAATACATCAGTTCTGACGATGAGGAGGACCTAGCAGAGACTCGGAATGACCTCGAGGGACCCACTTTTGAGTCCGAAGATGAGGCGGATGTATGGATCTGGAGGTCCACAATGCCTTAGAAGAAAAGTCATGTAGTAGGTTGTATTAGTTTCTACTAGATGTTGTGTCAAGTAGTAATGTAATCATGGTGTTTTGTGAATCTATAAGAAACCTGCATCACTATTTGGATTTATGATGAGTTATTTAAATTTAGTTTGGTGGATGTTAAATTTTTAGCGTCTAATTAGAACTATGCTTTTAGATGGTAAACACTCATTGAACCTACACAACGAAACCTACAACGCCAAACCCCCAGCAAGGCAATATGGAAGGATGAGCCAACAACATTCCCGGAAGCATCTCAAGTCGGGAAGAGGAAAGGACGAATGGCGATCATTTGGATCAAATTGAAAGAATCGTGGGAAGCATGGCAAGGGTTATACAAGGAATGCAAACCCAAAGCAGTCGTCCATTTTGCATGTTAGATCTATATCGCTAACAAAACCCACCCGTCTTCTAAGGAAAGCTGGGAGCTGATCCTAGTGAGGGAGAATTCTAGATCGAGTAAACTGAGAAATTACTTGATCACCTCCACTGTAGTGAGGATGAGAAGGTCAACTGTGCAACTTTCATGTTGCAAGGAGAAGCAGACAGGTGGTGGAAGGGAACAAAGAGAGTGATGACCGCCCAAGCTCAAGTGGGACCATAGTACGTTAGTTGGGAGAGATTCAAGGAACTGTTCAATGAGAAATATTTTCCTCTTAGCTTGAGGATGGTGAAGGAGAGGGAGTTCATGGAATTAAAGCAGTCCGAAGGCATGTCGGTGGCTCAATATGAATACATTTTCACTTGTCTAATCAAGTACATGTCGATATATGAGTCGGACGAGAGAATCAAAGCTCTAAAGTTTTTGAGATGACTAAAGCTAAGGATTCAGAAGACCCTCAGTAATATAATTGCGGAGTCCTATGCTGAGGTGGTGCGACAAGCAATGGCTTCTGAGGCTAATTGGGACCGAATCGATTCTATCCAGGGAGCTAGCCACCAAGTCTCAAATTGTAGGCTAAGTGAGGGAAAGAAGTTGTACCCCAAAAGGGTTCAATTTAAGCCTAGCAAGCCCTGTTTGAAATGAGCGAAACAACACCTCGGGAAGCCCTGCAGACAAGGAATGAATGTCTGTTACAACTGTAGGAAGGAAGGACATCACTTCTGGAGTTGTCCTAAGAAGGGACCCAACTGCTTAAACAGTAATCAAGTGGGGCTTTACTCAAGAGACTATCTGAAGCCAAAGCAAATAAGACCGCTTTAGGCGCCAGCAAGGAATCCAAGAATCCAAGGGAGAGTATTCAACTTGACGCGTCAGGACACGACTGAGGATTCAGTCATCATTCAAGGTACCATGTTTACTTCTGGTTTTCCTATGCATGTCCTGATAAACTCAGGAGTAAGTCATTTGTTCATTTCACATGCATTAGTCGATGTACTCGGAGAAGAACTAGAAACTCTGAACTGTCGTATGATTGTGTCAACCCCTATGGGGACATCTTTAGAAACTTCGTCAGGGTATAAGAATAAGAGAATCCAGATAGGAGAAACCAAGTTCTTGGTGGACTTAATCCTTCTCGAATTTCAAGATTTTGACGTAATTCTAGGAATGGACTTCCTAACCAAGTACGATGCCTCGATGGATTGTAAGACCAAAGTAGTCAGTCTCTGAAATGGAGACTCGATTATTAAATTTTGGGGGCAAGGTAGGATAAACGAAAAAAAATGGGTCTTTGCTCTAAAGGTAGATAAAATGTTGCGAAATGGAGCTTTTGGGTACCTAGCACGTATTCAAGAAAAAATATAGGACCCCGTAGAAATAAAAGACGTGCTAATAGTCCAACAATTTGGAGATGTGTTTCCCGAGGAATTACCCAATCTCCATATCACCTTATAAGATGGCTCCCGCAGAAGTAAGGGAATTAAAGATTTAGCTTCAAGAATTGCTGGATAAAGGGTTCATTAGGCCCAATATGTCACCGTGGGGAGCGTCAGTCCTCTTTGTTCAAAAGAAAGATAGGAGTTTGAGAATATGTATAGATTACCGTCAATTGAATAAGGTGACCACTAAGAATAAATACCCACTTCCGAGGATTGAGGAATTATTTGACTAGTTGCAAGGGGCTAAGGTCTTTTCAAAGATTGACCTAAGGTCAGGGTACTGTCAATTAAGGATCAAGGCAGATGATGTACCCAAAACAGCCTTTCGATCTTGATACGATCATTACGAGTTCCTGGTTATGCCTTTCGGGTTAACCAATGCCCCAGCGAAATTCATGGATACAATGAACTGAGTTTTTAAACCCCATTTGGATAAGTTTGTTATCGTATTCATAGACGACATCTTGGTTTACTCACCTTCTGAAGAAGAGCACGAAAAACATCTTAAGATAGTACTACAAACGTTAAGGGAGCACAAGTTGTACGCCAAGTTCGCCAAGTGTGAGTTCTGGCTGAGTCAAGTGACTTTCTTAGGACACATTATATCGGTTGAGGAAATATCATTGGATCCAGCAAAAGTAGCGGCAGTAAGAGAATGGAACCAACCTAGCACTGTTTTCGAGATTAAAAGTTTTCTAGGTTTGGTTAGATATTATAGGAAATTCATAAAGGGGTTTTCGAAGATTGCCTCACCCCTCACAAAGCTGACCCAAAAGAATGTAAAATTTGATTAGGATGATCGATGTGAGAAGAGTTTCCAGATGCTTAAGGAAAAACTTAACCCCGCTCTAGTATTAGCCGTGCTGAATGGGCTCGGAGGTTGTAAAGTATATGCAGATGCCGCGAAGAATGGATTGGGTTGTGTTCTGATGCAGCATGAGAGGGTAATCGCTTATGGGTCTCGACAACTTAAGAGGCACGAACAGAATTACCTGACCCACGATTTAGAATTAGTAGCTGTAGTGTTCGCTTTAAAGGTTTAGAGGCATTACTTGTATAGCGAGAAGTTTGAAATCTTCACCGATCATAAGAGCTTGCAGTACGTGTTCTCCCAAAAAGATCTTAACATAAGGCAGCGTCGGTGGATGGAATTCTTAAAGGATTATGATTGTGTCATCCACTACCACCCCAGTAAAGCCAATGTCATGGCTAATGCCCTAAGTAGAAAGGAACATGTGTGTATGGCTGGGATGATGGTGTATGAATGGAAGTTAATCGAAGCTTTCAGCCTAATGACTGTAGAAGCTACCCCGAAAGGAAATTCAGCCTACATAGCCAGTCTTACCTCCAGTCATATTTGATGGAGCAGATTCGTCAATATCTTCCTAAAGACCGCAGAATAGAATTATGGGTGGATGAGCAAGGTCAGGTAAGGACCCTAAAATTCAAGTTAAGAGATGGCATCCTTCAGTTCCAAGGGAGAATTTATGTACCTCGGGTAAAAGAATTAAGACAATCGATCTTGAAAGAAGCTCATCGATCTAGGTATTCAATCCACCCAGGATGTACCAAGATGCTCAGAGATTTAAGGACCGTGTATTGGTGGCCGGGAATGAAAAAGAGCATTGCAAGAAATGTCAGTCAGTGTGATACCTATCAGAGGATAAAAATTGAGCATCAAAAATCGGGTGAAAGTTTGCATCCATTAGAAGTCCCAGAATGGAAATGGGAGCATATCACCATGGATTTTGTATCAGGGTTACCAAGAAGCCTTAAAGGAAATGATGCCTTATGGGTGAATGTTGACAGATTAATAAAGTCTGCTCATTTTTTGGCGATGAAGGTAAGTCAACCTATAAATAAGCTTACCCAACAATACATTGACGAAATTGTTAGACTTTATGGGGTACCAGTAAGTATTGTCTCAGATCGTGACCCAAGGTTCACTTCAAGATTTTGGGGAAGTCTGCAAAAGTGCTTAGGCACTCAGATTAGGCTAAGTACGGCCTATCATCCCCAAACGAACAGTTAGTCAGAAAGAACTATTCAGACCTTGGAGGATATGTTGAGAGCATGTGCCTTAGACTTTATAGGAAGTTGGGAGGAGCACCTACCGTTAGTAGAGTTTGCATATAATAACAGTTATCACAGTAGTATTGGTATGGCGTCCTATGAAACATTATACTGACACAAGTGTAGATCCCCAGTATGTTGGACTGAAGTGGGAGAGCGACAAATGTTAGGTCCGGAGATTGTGCAGATAACTACTGAAAAGATAAAGACAATTCAAGAAAGAATCAGAGAGGCTCAAAGTTGTCAAAAGTCTTATGCTGACGTCAGGAAAAGAGATTTAGAGTTTCAAGTTGGTGACAAGTGTACTTGAAATTATCCCCTCTAAGGATGGTAACTCGGGGTCACAAGAAGGGTAAGTTGAGTCCCAGATATATTGGGTCATACAACGTCATAGGAAGAATCGAACAAGTTACTTATTGACTTGTCTTGCCCATGGCTCTATCCAATCTGCACGATGTGTTCCATATGTTGCAACTCTAGAAGCATGAGCCCGATCCATCTCAGATAATGAAGTCAGAAGCCGCCAAGGTTCGAGAGAATCTTTCATACCTCGAGAGGTTAGTTAAAATTTTGGATCGAAGAGATCAAGTCCTGAGGAATAAGTCCATACCACTAATGCAAGTGCTGTGGAGGAATCCAATAAGCGAGGAGTTAACATGGGAGCGAGAAGATATGAGGAGTAATTTTTCATTTTTGTTCGAAGAGTCAATAGGCAGTATGGATGTCGAATAAGCAAATTTCGAGGACAAAATTTTTATAAGGAGGGGAGAATGTAAAACCCTATTTTCGAAATGAATAATGCGAGAAATGTTTCGTGAAAAATGGCATTAGAATGGTTGAATTACGGTTTTCAAAGTAGATTTTTATTGTTATTTAGCCGAGTCAATCGAAGGGAGTACCTCAAAACTCGAGCAATCAAAAAGAAGATCACGTCATCATTAAGTAATTCGAGATATGATTTTTAGCACTGAAAGAAATTAGATCAGAGGTAGTTTTCGGTATAGCTTCGATTAGGGCTAGTAAAATCGAATCGTCATAGGGAACCTCCGAAAAGACGGCAAAACCCTTAGGAGGCCTCGATTTATCAAGTAGAGAAACCCTTCAGTATCTTCGGATGGAATAGAGAAGAGTTCCAATGAAATAATTCAGTCGGGCCTAAGCGCAATTTCCCACATTTGCCTAAGGAAGTTCTAAACGCCGTTATTTTCGAATCGTCAGAGTGTGAATGTTGATCCTAGATCTTAGGGGTCTCGTTGGAAGCAATGGAAACCTCAGGGGCTTGTGTGAAAGACCAAAAATGAAAAAGTTAAAATGAGAGGGGGCTAAAGTGTAGTAATCAAAAGATTGAAGCTACCATGGCTGACAATAGCTTTGGTCGGTCACCATTCGACGCCTCCGACTGCAGGGATTCCAAGGAAACTGGTTAGGGAGGCTCAAGGTCCAAGCTGAGGTCGGCAACGAGCACAAGTGCGGCCGGAATTTCAAGAAATTTTGGCAAGGAGTGGCCAGATTCGCGACACCCTGTAAATGGGCTTTTGAGGGCGATTGTCGGTGTTTTTGGGTCGCCCAAGGGTTGGTTGAGGTGTTTAAGAAATTGGTGTAAGCAGCCATGGGCGTTTCAAGGTCTGATTTCGCCTATAAATAGAGGTAGAATGGCCGAGGGTTTCGAAAATTTGAAGCTTAAAATCAAGGGAGTTTGAGGGTGAATCGAGCATAATCAATAGAGGGCTTTTGATCCTTTGAAAGGGTTGACCATTTTTGGAGAAAATGGTGAGTTTTTGTGTACGTTTGGTAGGGTTTTGAGGGCTTGTCGAAAAGCGAGGTGGACAGATTGATCGAAGGTTCGAAGCTCTAGTTGAGGCCTTTCCAAGCATCCTTTCGAGCATCCAAACCCACCTCTATGATCGACTAAAGGAGGAGAATAGCCTAGGTCAAGAAACCAGCAGCTCCGGTGTGGTGTCGCTAGAGAAGAAAATCGGAGCATGGCCTTCATGCGCTGTCTCCCACTGGCAGCCACGCACTAGGTGCGTGAGAGTGTCTACGCAACAGGTTTTTTTTTAATTTTTTTTAAAATTTCTAGAAAAATATTTTAGGAATTGTTATCCAAAAATATTTGGAAGAAATTGGGTGTATGTATTTATTTTGGAATATTAGTAAGGAAAATTAGAGAGAAATTAAAGAAAAATGTGAAGAAAGTATGAGAAAATTTGGTGATGGTATTTATTGATTGAATATGGTGTTTAGGGTGCCCTAGGGCCTAAGATTGGGTGTTGGTGCGAGTTTTGAGGCTTGACACGCAAATCGAGATAAAACACATATTTCAAGAAAAAATCAAATTTTTATCAAGATGAATGTTCTAATTTAAAACCTTAGCTAATGTGGATTTATTATGAGTGGTCTTACCTGAAACTCGATTTTATGTAAAATGATTTTATCACGTTGACATACCTTGATATGTTGTGCATCATGTAAATTGCATTACATATTATGATGAAATGTGCATACATACACAATGAAATTATTGATCATGCATTCGCATAAAAGTTTGAGAATATGGGCCAAGACTACTGTTCTTCCAAGGGTGCACCCATACACCTCAGCCTAGGAAGGAAACTGTAAAAATTGAGAGTAGCATTATGGTAAGGTCGGCTCAAACCGAAATTAAAAGGAAAATAACATATGCATGAAATGTGTTTATTATTCCCTTACTTAGATGATTATGGTATAGAAAGAAATCAAATTCGACGAGCGTATCGAAATAGGATTATATGGTATAGAAAGAAATCAAATTCGGAACAATTTTCGGTACAGCAAAAATACAACTATCATTTAAGCTGTAAAACCGAATCATTGCAAGAGTCTCCCGAAAAATCAACGGGACCCTAAGGGGTTTCCGGTTTTACTTAACAAGCAACCCTTCAGTGGTTTCAGGACGAAACAATAGCCCAGTGAGGACACTGGGGCGAATCGTCATTTTTGACTAAGCTTTCAAGTTATTAATTTTGTATTTTTGGTATCGTAATGTCAATTAATTCAGTGTTCGAGAATATTATTGTAATCAGATAATTATTCTAATGAATTAAGGTAAAAAATTGGGGTTAATACATAATTTTTATATATATTAAATGTAATATATAATATATAGTATATATATATATATGTATGCATTTGTGGCTGTGTGCGTGTGTGAAAGCTGGCTTTGGGAAGCATTGATGGCCGAAATTTGGGGCTGCAAATGGAAGATATTGGCCACGTGAATTCTGGATAGATGGCGTATGAAGATGGGGTGCAATTAATGTAAAGATTTTCGCATTTAATGACATGCGTAGTGGGCAAGTTTGTAACAGTGAAGCCATCGCCTATAAATAGGCAGTGATTTGAGCAATGGAGAAGCACCAAGGAGCTCGAGCTTCGGCCGAGAGAGAGAGAGAGAGAGAGAGAGCAAGCGAGCTAAGGCCATAAGAATGGCCAGAAGCAGCAAAGCCGCGGCCATGGCTGCCATGGCCGCGAGCTCCAGTTGTTGGGCAGCAAGGGGGTGATCGACCAGCGCGCGGAGGAGCTTCCGGTTAGGAGCAGCAGAGACCTTCGAGCTCGGAGAAGGCTGTAAGGCGATCGGGAGAAGCTGGCGCAGCCATGGCCGCAACCAGCTGCAACAGGGCAGCAACCAGCCGCGGCCGCGAATGGCTGCCAGCGGCGGCGCAGCAGCCGGGGAGTTAGCAGGGACCGGCGAAGGCGATCGTGGCGGCTGGCGGGTGCGGGAAGATGGCCGACGAAGCTCGGCCGTGGGCATTCATGGCTGGCGTGCGAGGAGTTGCAGGGGAAGAAGAAGAAGAAGAAGAAGAAGAAGAAAATGAAGAAGAAGAAATGGAAAGAAGGTGGGTTGCAGGGGAGGCGCGGAGAAGAAGATGAATAGGAGAAAGGTAGGAAAAAAAAAGAAAAAGAAAAAGAAAAGAAAAGAAGAAAGGAAAATTAGGAAAAATAGAGAAAATGTTAGAAAAATTTCAGAAAAATTCTAGAAAATAGGGAATTATGTTTCAGTGATATCCTGGAGATTTTGGTGAGAAAATCGGCTCGGGCACGCTTTTCGAGAATATCGCACGCAAATCGAGGAAATCGGAGATGCTAAGCCAAGGTGAGTAAAATTCTCTAGAAAATTTTAGAAATTCCAAAATATTATTTTATGAATTTTCGTGGTGAAATATTTGAGAAAATATTTCTAGAAATATTTAATTTGGAATTATTGAGGAAAAATAGGAAGAAATAGAAGAAAAATTAAAGAAAATGCCAGAAATTATGAAAAAATAGGATTTAATATTTATTCAAATGCCTATGGTGATTAGGATGCTTTGAGGTCAAAGTTGAGGTGTCTAGTGCAAATTTTGAGGTTGGCACGCAAATCGAGGCAAGGCACAGATTTCGAGATAGCCTGATAAGCTCTAGAAGGTAAGTGGTACTTCCTCGAAAATGTTTTCATCATATTGACATGCCCTGATATGTATCTATCACGTAGAATGCATACATGATTATGAAATGCATGATTACACGTTGATGTCATTGATCACACGCATATGAGGCCGTAGGGAGTACGAACTGGCACCGCTGCCTTACCAAGGGTGCACCCATACACCCCGGCTTTGAAAGAGGTGGCCGCTAAAATGGTAGGTAGCATGAGGGATGCAGTTGACACCTACGAGGAAAGACATTGCATACACTCATGACATAGCATTACGTACCCTTACTTAGATGGTTCATCATCTAATCGGGCTTTGCCCCTGGAACATTCAAACATTCCAGATAGAGACTGTAGCAGGTACGAAGATGAATGAGCCATGAAATGGCACTTAGCTAAGTGCATGATGAATGAACGATAAGATGAATGAATGTGATGTAGCCCATGTGTCTAAGTCTTGCTACTACGAAGTCTGAACGCTTTGAAAATTCATGATGTAAGATATGATGATGTGATATGAATAGTTAAGGATTATGTACATTTGTTTTACTTTTCGAAGGTTATGTCACAACGTTTGTAATAAGTGCTTATCTAGTTATTCATGTATATATTGCCATGAGCAGGTTCGATTCAGCTTCCGCTTTGCAAATTGTATTTATCTCTAGTGTGTAAATTAAACACTAGATAGGCCTTAGGGAATTTCGGGATAATGTAATGATTTTTAAAAAAAAAAAAATAGACCAAATTTCCTAAGGTATAACACGCCCGAGAAAGTGGGCTGTTACACATGTGATGGCACTTTGCAAATGCAAGATGAATTATGATTATAATATTAAAATTAATGTATTTAAGTTTCTGCTACTTAACATTTGAACATTTCACTACCCAAAAAAAGAAAAAAAATGACATCTAGCGGTGGTTTTTTTTTTTTACATTTAGCGGCAGTTTTTAACTGCCATTACTTAGAAAAACTGTTGCTAAATTAGTTATCGCGAAACATTTAGCGGCAGTTTTCAGCAACTGCTAGGGTAACCGCTGCAAATTATATTTTTTTTTACGATTTTTAAACCGCTGCAAAATTACTAACTTAGCGACGATTTTTGAAATGTCTTTAAAATTAAAAGAAAAAATCAAAATTTTTAATTTTAGTAGCAGTTCTTAAAACTACCACAAAAATTAAAAAAAATTAAAATTTTAATTTCTCCCAAGCATAGGCGACCAGGCAGGCCTCTCGCACCTACGCCTGCGCCCGCATCCAAACCCGGGCGTGGGCTCACGCACACGCCTGGACACTATGCACCACATGGCCGCATGTCTGCGCGCCATGTGGCGATACTAGAAATTGAATTTCCAACTTCCCAGAATTCAAACCTGGGACCTCTCCTATGCCCGTGCGCGTGCGTAACTGTGTGATCTGTTAAACCTCCTTATTATATATCAGCCCATATAAATTATATACTAATCTAACAATTATTTTCTAGAATTATATTTTATATTTTTTAATATAAATTAAAAAATATTAATTAATTTATTATTTTTTAAAAGAATAAAGGAATAAATTAAAAATAAAATAATTGATTTAAATTAAATAAATTAATTCATTAAAAAATAAAAAAAGATTTTATATATTTTTTAAAACTATTAAAATTTGTTAAATTACTTTCTATTTTTTATTTTTTTAAATTAAAATTTTGAATTAATTTTGCGATTAATTTAAATTAAATTTTAAATTTATTTTTATTAATTTTATTTTTAATTATTTTCTTAATCAAAATTCAAATTTTTAATGAATTTTGCGGCTATTTTAAAAAGCCGTCGAAAATGTTAATTTAATTTTAATTTTGAATTATTTAATTATTTTTTAATTTAAGAGCGTTTTGAGAAACCGCCGCTAAATTCAATTTTTTAATGAATTTTGTGGCAATTTTGAAAAATCACCGCAAATGTTAATTTAATTTTAATTTTAAATTATTTAATTATTTTTTAATTTAGTTACGGTTTCTCAAAAACTACCACTAAATTCAATTTTTTAATGAATTTTGTGGCAATTTTGAAAAATCGTCGCAAAAGTTAATTTAATTTTAATTTTAAATTATGTAATTATTTTTTAATTTAGAGGTGGTTTCTCAAGAACCGTTGCTAAATTCGATTTTATTTTTTAATTATTTTCTAAATTTGTAAAATTAAATGTTTTAATAAATTTTGCGATGATTTTGAAAAACCGCTGCAAAATGTTAAAAAAATCATCTCAAAAAATATATTTTGTGGTGGTTTACAAACTGCCGCAAAATATAATGTTTTGCAACAGTTTTTAAAACCACCACAAAAAATCAATTTTTTTGTAGTGTTTGAAAGACGTTGATGTATTATCTGAACCATGATTATTGTAATATTAAGTTCGATTCTTAGCTTCTCCATTTAATGTTTTGATATTTCTCTTTCGAGATGAATGCAAATTTCGGAATGAGGAATGATATGATTTAGCAATTAGTTTGAAAGGAAAAGAAAAAAAATATTATTCCCGAATTGTCCTTGTTTGTAACACGCCTGAGAAAGTGGGGTGTCACAAAATCTTTATAGAAAACTCAATTTCTCGTTGTGTAGGTAATCTAGGTAATTCATCGAAAAACACATCCCCAAATTCGTTGACCACTAACACTTCTCCTATTTTTAAATGATCTTCTTTCCTCTCGTCGACATGTGCTAGATACCCATAAACTCTTTTTCGCAATAATTTATCTGCTTTTAAAGCAAAGATCCACCTCTTTCCATTTTCCTTTCCTTACCCTCGAAATTTAACAATCAAGTCCCTATCCTGGAGACTGACTATTTTGGCTTTACAATACATCGTGGCATTGTATCTTTCTAAAATCCCTAGGATCACATCGAAATCTTGAATTTCAAGAAGAATTAGGTCTGCCAAGAACTCAACTTCTATTTGAATTTTCTTACTTTGGTACCTTGAGGAGGCTTCTAGAGATTTTCCTATAGGGGTGGCTATAATCATTCTACAATTCAAATTCTCGGGTTCTTCTCTAAGCACTTTGGCTAATGCATGTGAAATAAATGAATGAGTAGTTCCTGAATCTATTAAGACATGCACTTTGAATGATGGATGGATTATCTTTCATGTCTTGCCGAGTTAAGTTGAATATCCTTCCTTGCTAGTCTCTCAAATTTCCAACTAGCCCTTGAGGTCGTCCTACCTGCCTTGGCTTTGGACAATCTCTTTCCAAATGTCCTAGTTGATTGCAGTTGAAGCAAATAGGTTCCTTCTTAGGACAATTCCAGTTGAAGTGTCATTTCTCCTTGTAGTTGTAGTAGCTTCTCATCCCTTGTCTGCATGGCCTCTTAGGGGGCTTCTTGTTGCATTTTGGGCAAGGTTTATGAGGCTTAAACTAGGTTTTCTTGGGATCCAATTTTTTCCTTTATTCCATTTATTGTTATTTTTTTGATGGCTTGCCCCTTGTATAGCCTCAATTTGCCATAAGTTAACTTTCGTGGCCAAAGCTTAGAGTACTACTTCAGCATTTGACTGAGTACACAGGCTATTCAAGGCTTTCTAGAGTCTCAGATTCAATCCTCCTAGGAATTTTTGGGCCTTTATTCTTCCGTCCGCCTTGTATATTGGCATGTACTTGATCAGTCTAGTGAAGACATCTTCGTATTGGGCCACTGTCATATCCTCGGTTTGTTTCAAATTCATAAATTCCCTCTCATTTTCCATTCTTAGACTAAGAGGGAAATACTTGTTAAAAAGTTCCTTGAATTGTTCCCAACTGACGTACGGGGTCCCAGCTTGTGCTTGAGTAGGCATCGTCCTTCTTGTTCCCTTCCACTATCTATCCGCATCATCTTGTAACATAAATATAGCACAGTTAACTTTCTCATCCTCTCTACAATGAAGGTAGTCTAGCAATTTCTCAGTTTGCTTAATCCAAAATTCCCCTGTACTGGGGTCAGTTCCTTACTATCCTTGGAAAATGGGTGGATTCTGTCTGCAGTATAAATCCAACATATTAGATGTTTGGCCTCACTAGGGTTGAATTCCTTGCATGAATCCAACCATGTTACCTATTATCCTTTCCATTTGGTCCAATCGATTATTATTTCCCCTTCCATCTTCTTGACTCACGCTACTTCCAAGAGTGTCACTAGCATTGTTTCCTTGGTGGTTGGGAGTCATAGGTTTAACAATAGATGTTTTGTGACTCTTTACCATCTAAAAACATAGTTTCCTATTAGATCACGAAAATTCACCAAAAATTTCAACTAAACAACTTATCATTATCTCAAGTAGAAAAATATATTTCTCATAAGATCTCAAAATGCTAAGATTACAACACTACTTGCTACCACGTTTAACAAAAGGGTTAATATAAACTACTAAGTGTCCTTTCACTTAGAACTAGTTGACTTCCAAATCCATGCATTAGCTTCATCCTTGGATTCTAAAGTAAGTCCCTCATGATCACTCTGTGATTCTTCTGAATCTATTTCATCCTCCGAGTTGATATACTCTAACTCGAGAGGATTGTTTTCAATTTCCATTTCAACCATATTTTCTTCATCTTCATCTTCACTTGGGTCCTCTTCTTCTGGTTCTTCCAAGGGTTCCTCTTTTATTACCTCCTCGTATAGTTCATTAACTAATGACAAATTCTTTCCCAAAAATTAAAAAAAAAAAATGATTAAAGTCTTCATTATGTCGAACCCACTCGGCAAAGGTTTTTAGTTCCCCATCCAGGATGCCAATCAGAAAATCCATCTAAAAATGGGCTAGGTTGGGCCATTGGTTATAGTTGGGTGGTACATCACCTATAATATCTTTCATTTTTGCCTAATACCCAAAATCTTCTCATTTGGGTCTGGTTCCCTAGTGATAATTCTATTTTCCCAATGATCTACGAATAGTTGCTTGGGGAAATTCCCAGTCATCCTACCATTTCATCATAAAATCGCATTAGCAATTCTATCAGAGAACCTCGAATTCCATGGTTCTAATCTCTTAAGGCTTTCACTAGGTCGCTAGTGTATAGATGAATCATTCTCTACTAGGTTTTCTACGTAGTTCACTCTGATACCAAGTATAACACCTTACTTTCCAGGCATGTTATAACGTTGGAAATTTTGAGCTATTTATTTATAATTTTTTTTCCAAGATACAATCCCAACATAACACAAAACTCCCAAAAATTTTGATCTACCTAGCTAGCATGGGATTCATGCATCATATCAGGTAGGCTAGGTACTTCATCGATAATGAAAGACAATAATCGAACCTTAACTTTAACATTAACTATAAATAAGGTTATACATCATCATTTTTCAAAACGTTCAAAATTTAAAGTAACAAAACTTAAATACATAGGCAGCATAAACACATAGTCAATACAACATGCACTTTTGTGAAGTGCCATTACATGCTTCCTCCATGCTCGCTTTTGCTACAATCATCATCTAGAACGTTTGAATATTTCAAGGATAAAGTCTAATTAGATGTTGAATCATCTAAATAAGGGTACAAAATTCATATTTCATGTATATATGCAAAATACAAAATGTCCTCATTCTTTTTGTTTGAGCCAACGAGGCATTAACCACACTTTAATTCTACTCCCCATTTTACAACCTCTTTAGCAAGCCGAGGTGTTGTACAACACCTGTGGTATAGCAGGGATGCCTATCCGTACTCTCAAACATATGCGATGCATGATCAACAATATCATCGTGAACATATGCATATTTCATCATCATAACATGTGAATGTAACAGCATGATGTATACATATCAAGGCATGTCAATATGTCAAACATCGTGAACATATGCATATTTCATCATCATAACATGTGAATGTAACAGCATGATGTATACATATCAAGGCATGTCAATATGTCAAACAGATGGTGAAACGTACTTGCATATACGAATCATACTAACTTATAAAATATGCCAAGTTTGGATAGAACCACTTACCTCGACATATCTCAGAATATCTTGATTCTCGTGCCAGACTTCTAATGTACTCAACTCAAAACCTCAACGTGCCCTGGCCATCATATTTATTCAAGGATATTAATATTCTAATTTTCTCAAATTTCTTATATTTTTTTCTCTATTTTCTTCCTATTTTTCCTCAATAATTCCACAATAAATAATTTCTCAAACATTTTTTCAATTTTTCAACCACCATAATTTATAAAATAATATTCTAAAAATATTAAAATTAATTTTAGAAAATACTCGTACCTCACGCGTCCTCACACGCCTAGTGCGTGGCCTGCGAGTGGAATCCATGCGTGTACTGCATGCATCCCAAATTCTGGTCCTCTTTTACCTTTTTTCGATTATCGACTACTACTCTGATGGTCGATCTGATCCCACCTCCTTGAAGTGCTCCTCAATTCAATCCTAAGGGTACCCTTGGATGACCAAAAAACCAACTAGAAAAGGCTTAAATGGTTGGTTACAAGTTCGACTCCGACGAGACCCGACTTTCTGGTGAACCTTCTGAAACCCACTCAAACCTATACGAAACCTCACCAAAATCTCCAAAACAATTCTACAAGACAAAAGAAACAACAACCCCTTATCCACAATACTCGATCCACTCTAAAACACCACGAATTGAAGCTCAAACTTGAATGAAAATCCTCGGCCTTGGATGCGCTATTTATAAGCAAAATCTAGCCGAAACCCGACAAATCTCAAGCTTACTTCATCCCTAAGCCTCAAATCTAGCCACTGAGTGGCTCGAGTAGCATTGAATCATGATAAAAATCCCTTGATTTTTTTTGGCCAGGTTTTTTTGGTAAATATGGCATTAAATTCCATCAAATCATAATCGATCTCAGTCAATGGCTACCACAAATCGATTCATCATGGCCTAGAGCACCTTATGGCACCCTTGGGTGACCTTCGCGAAGGTGGCAGGTGGCTGGTCGGCAATGACAATGCGACGGTCGGCCACTTCCAGGTTTAACACCTAACTTTCTAACATTACACTTAAGCCCCTCTATATAATTTCTAATTCCATTTTGGAAATTTCCTTGAAACCCCTGAGCTGTCCAATAATTCCGTTAAGCCCCATGAGTTCTAAACTCTTCATTTCACTCCCCCAAAGATTCAGAAAAGACATATTTTTGACATCTCTCGACCAAAATTAATAATTTACACTTAGACCAAATGTATGTAAGATCATGTTTTGATCGTGAATCCCTTTTGTTTCATATCGAAACCACTTCAAAATTGTTCTTTATTCAAAACTTGAATCCTCTTAGGGTTCTGTTGACTTTTCGAAAGTCCCTTACAATCATTTATTTTTTTTTACTGAATCATACATGTACCAAAAACTGTCTTTATTTTGATTTTTTTTAGCGTCATAAATCTTGTCTTGAGACGCTCATCAATGACATACCATTTTCTTCAGAATTTTACGTTTCGGCGTATTCCTTTCCATTGACTCGACTGTTTAAAATTATTAAACTATGTTCGAGATCTTTGAATTTGACTCTTCTAATATCTTGAAATATAAGATATTCTGATATATTACTTATTTTGATTTAGTGTATTACAGCGTGTGTGGCCGTGCTGGGCTATGTGAGACCATGCAGGACAACATGGGGCACCCCTGGGTGAGGTCACTCGAGGGTGCCTAACGCCCCCAGGTGAGGGTCACCCAGGGGTGCGTGTGCACAAGCGTTGGGTCGCGCACTGGGTTGCGTTACTATGCGAGTGTGGTAGCAGTTGCGTGATGGGTCGCGGCCATGCACGTGAGGGCTTGCACCTGGCCATGTGGCATCGTCTCATTTTTTTAATTTTTTTTTATTTTTAATAATTCACTTGGTCCATTTATTTTTGCAGATCACATCAAAGGTATTTATATATAGATAGATAGATAAGAGTCATCTTTGGCATGCAGGAGATTGGATGTATGTCTATATATCTCTAGATATCAATGGGGATCTCATGATTATCACGAAACACATTAAGTACATGTGGGCATGAACAGAAAACTTGAGCAGTGAATGTTGTACGTAGGAAGGTGTTGATCTTGAAAGCAAAATCCGACTTTTGTTTGGCAATCTAGCTAGGTAGCTAGAACTAGGAGAAATAGCATAATTAATCAAATATGATTGATGGTACTTTGTTTGTTTGGAGTGCGATTTTGTTCACCCTCTTTAACGGGGTGACCATCACCCTCATTGTTTTTGTGAGGGTGAAAAATAACGGAATGACAATTATTTCTCACCCTCATGCCATTTCGTTATTTCTCACCCTCACAAAAACAGTGAGGGTGATGGTCACCCCCGTTAAAGGGGGTGAACAAAATCGCACTCGTTCGTTTGTTTGTGTGGCAGTATTCTTGAATTTAAGGTTAAATTTATAATAGTATCCATGTGCACACGGGTCTCGTGTGTGCACAAATATATATATATATATATATATATAGGATTGTGCTATTTATACATCAAAGGATAGAGTTTAAGATATACGTGAGTAAATGACTAAAATATTTTTCGTGTCTCACCGTCTTAGGTAAAATTTTTTTTTATCATTTTAGATATATTGTGTAGCTAAAATAATATTAATAATATTTTTGATTTCATGTATACATATATATGTATATATATAGGTTGGTTGGTTTGATGAAAAGAAAGAAATAAAAGAAAAACTCACAATAAATGGAGGCCGATGGAGAAGGAAATTTAATGAATGAACACAACAATATATATATATATATATAGAGAGAGAGAGAGAGAGAGAGAGAGAGAGAGGGGGATGAGGAGGAGTGGGTGGTAAATTCATTAAAAAGATGGAAACAAATTACAATTTAATTATGAGGAGTACTGAAACATGCATTAATAATAAAGAGCAGTAGGTACGAACGAATAACAAGAAAAAGTTCATTTTTTCAATCAAATAAATAAAACCAAAGCAAAAAGGGCAGAAGCAGAATTAATATTAATTAATAATTAATTATTGTTGTACGTAAGCCGAAGCCGAAGATTGATTGGGCGGATCGATATGATGCATGATCAGAAGGGGCCAATGCTGTAGGGCTGGGGCTTCGGCATGTCCTTCACGATGCCACACAGCAAGGTGGTGTCCGGCAGGTTGTACTCGTCCCTTAGCGAGCGTTCCGGCGATAGCACGCTCACGTAGAGCTGCTGCCCCAAGTAGAACCTCTCCCACATGTCCGATCTCAAATTCCACATCCCCGCATTGTCCAGCGTCAACATCACCGCCGACCATGACCCCGGGTACACTTGCACGTTGTGCCTGCTTAGCGCATCCAGTAGGTTGTAGTTCTTCCTCTTCTCCGGGCTCCACCTCCCCGGCTCCATCGCCACTGCGAAGAAGCTGTACCCGTCCAGGTGCCATGTCTGGATCGTCTTCTCCCTGTTCTCGAATATGATCTCCACGAAGTTGCGGAATGTCGCGTTGAGCACATTGGGCTGTAACAGCACCTTAGAGGGTGCCTCACTGCCTGGGTCGTCCTTGATCGTGTCGTACTTGAACACCTTATCTTGCACGCCATAGTACTCCACTAGCTTCAGCGGGGTGGTCGATTCCACGTGCGACACTCCGTTGATTGCGTAGCGCAGCTTGCCGTCCACTCGCTCCCTAGAGTTGACCAGCTTGATGGTGCGAGTGATGTTGATGCCGCCGTAGTGGTAGGATCCCTGGGGGTTGGGGCGGGCAGCGCTGGCCGTCAAGTTCCATCGGAAGGAGCGGAACTGGTTGGTGGACCAGGCGATTCCAACGGCTGACTCCGGTGGGGGTGGCGGTAGGTCTGGAGAGGCGGATCCCTTGCCGTTGGCGTACCTGAGGATGGCCTTGTTGATGAGAGGCTCCTTGGTAAACCTGCTGGAAGCCACAAGGAAGTAGTCCTTGGGCTCTTTGTTGGCGGTGACCAAGAAGGAGACGCACTGGCCGACATGGACGTCGAGGGAGTCGTAGACGTTTTGGACGACGTGGGATCCCTCCACCTCCACCAGCTTCATGGGGTGGTTCTGGATGCGGACATTGAAGGAGGTCTTCATGCCGACGTTGCACACCCTGTACCTGTAGGTCTTGCCCTCCTCCATGGTGTAGAGAGGGGGTGGAGGGTTGGACTCGTCGTAGTGTTGGCCGTGGATATGGAAGCCGGCAGGGCGACCCAGGGAGCGGCCGCTGTCGAGCTGGTTGCGCAGGGACTTGTGGTCCTTTCCGTACCAGTCCCCGATGAGGACGTAGTAGTCGTCGGCAGGGGGGTCGAATGGGACGGGGATGAGATCACGGCTGACGACCTGGAGAGGGCCGAAGCCGCCTACTGCGCGGTGGAGGGCAGTGGTGGGGAAGTAGAAGAAGCTGCCGATTTGATCCTTGACTTGGAAGCGGTAGGTGTAGTTGGTGCCCGGCTGGATGGGGCACATGGTGCCGGGGGTGCCGTCCTGCCAGGAGTTCTTGCGTTGTTGGATGCCGCTCCAGGTGAGGAGGAAAGGCTCATCCAGATTGTTGTGGACGTTGACGACGATGTTGTTGTTGGAGGTGCAGTTGATCCTGGGGCCGGGGAATTGGCCGTTGATGAGGATGCCTTTCTGGGGCTGACCCAGGGGGCTAATGTCCCCATAGCTCACGTCCCACTCGAAGAACAAGTAAGGGTCCTCCGCCCCAACAGGAACAAGGCACGACGCCACCAATATTGCCAAAGCGGCGGCCGCCAACTGCAAGCTCAATCTGGCTCTACTAGTAGTTCCCATGATGCGTGATAGTGGGCTATAAGTACGTACAAACAACAACAGCACGGATTTGTTTGTTTGTGTGTTTTGTTTTGTTTTGTTTTTTTCTTTTGGCTTTGGATGGATGGGTTTTCTTCCTCTAGAGGACGTGGGTTGGGTCGTTGGCTCTTTATTCTTGAATAAGAAAGAAGAAGAAAAAAACAAAGAAGAAATGGGAAAGTGTTTGTTGGTGGTGGCGGCGGTGGTGGTGTTGTGGAATGAATGAATAGCTACATCCCGGTGAGGCCTTCTTATATGGAGCCACCCGCCAAGTGCTCAATGGCTCCCCATGTCTGTTGCACCGCAGCTTGCGCTCCGCCTCGTATTTCCATCTTTGATTTCTTCCCCTTTACAGTTTCTTCAGGGATGCAGTTGAACTTTAGTTTTCAAATTACTTGCAGCAATATATTCATATACCTTTTATTTTTTATTTATTTATTATATATATATAAGACACCGTACCTAATTAATAACTAAAAACCCATACTCTACTATTATTATATTATTATATTATATAGCAAACACATTTGAGCAAATTTTAATTAATTAATATGTCCAGATTCATTGCAACAAATTAAAACCATATATATAAAAAAGGACTTAACTACTTATCTTCCAACCTATTAATCATTCATATATAAAACACATAAGTAAATATAGTAGTACGTAGTAGTAGTAACTCTCTCCTATGAAGTCAATAAACTCATAACGACCAAATATATATAAATTCATTATTACTCAAAAGCCAGCGACACTACTCGCATGATGGATCATAACCTTATTTTATTCACATATTTGAATAAATATTCTATTTATCTTCATTGATTGCTTGCACCATTTAATTTAACATTTACGTACAAGAAACAGTAATTAATTGGGCTATTTTGAACAACAAATCGATACATAATTATAATATTTTTATATGTCCTTCTTCTCCACAGTTAAACGTTTACCCCTTTTTCTCCAAAAGAGGAATTTCCTCTTTATCAACAATTGTTATTTCAATGAAATATTTAGAAAAATGTTTTCAACAATTTCCATCTTTCACATGCGTAGACAGGCAATTCACTATGATACGAACCATAAGGACCATGTATCATAACAACAATGATATATTCCTCACCTCGGGTAACATTTATATTGCCTGTAGAGAATGATGGGTGTATGGGTCCCACCCTACCCTCCATGAACCCACACCCTTTTCTCAATTTGCTCGTGTTGGGCAAATTTTATATTTTTGTGTATCATAAAGTCTTTTGACAATTTTGTATTGTGATACCCTGCCTCCTCGAGAGGCCTCTCTTGGAAAGATCCTTTCTAGAAGTCTCTCGGGAAATGAACTCTCGACGAGACCCCTTCGAAAGGATTCCACCTCTTGGAGAGACATCTCTTTGAGATTGTCACAAATAGGCCAATATCATGTCTCTGAGACTGTCTTCAAGAGGCCCACGTGTCTCCCTCAATCATCAAGGCTTAGACTATAAAAGGCAAGCCACAACACAGTTCAAGGGATCTGAACATCTGGTAAACTAGTTCTATTCTCTCAAATTTCTCTTCCCAAAGTCCTTACGTTTCTTTCTATGGCTCTTTCTCTCATTCCTATAGACTTGATCGTCGGAGGGTCTTTGTAGGAGATTCTTCCCGCAAGCCTTCTAACTCTCATCTTGTGTAGTAGTTCTTTCGGAAGTCGAGGCCAAGTTAACCGTGTTCCCTCTGAGAAAGCCCCTATTCTCTTTGAGACCTCTTAAAGCACCTTCCCAAAAGAGGTCCTTAGCCTTTCCAAAAGTTGATACATCTTTCTCCGAGAGGTGTATCAAACCCTCTCTGAAAGCCCTTATCAAAACCGAGAACCAAGCTAGCCATCTCTCTTCGTGGGATTATCCATCTTCGCAAGGCTACTCTTTCTGCAGTGTGACTTCTCTCCGAGAGGCATTGGCCCTTTCCGTAGGGTACCTCTGCTTCGAGAGACCAGTTTTCCCTGGCATGTTCCTTCTCTTCGAGAAAGCTTGTTCAATAGCTATACCTTTGGTCGTCGATATCTCATACGGCTTCAGACGACAGTTTCCCCTACTCCAAACAAATTTCAATTGTTGTATCACTACAAGAAAACAACTATTTAGAGACAAATTTTGAGATAGATTTTTGGTTTGAGACGAATTTTGGTCTGTCGCAAAAATGCTCCTCGCAAAACTTGAGACTGATTTGAGACGGATTTTGAAACTAATTTTTCCATCTCAAATTTAAGAGGGCTATTGAGACTGGTATTTCCATCTCAAATTTGAGACATATTTAGAGATGGATTTTTTCTGTCTAAAATTTGAGAATGATTTTTCATCTCAAATTTGAGACGAATTTTTCATCTCAAATTTAAGACGGATTTAGAGACGGATTTGTTTTATCTCAAATTTGAGACAGATGTTTTCGTCTTGAAATTCATCTCAATTTTGATAGAGGTTTTGAGAAGAATTTTTCCATGTCAAATTTGAGGGAGATTTTTTCGTCTCAAATTTGAGAGAGATTTTTTCGTCTCTAAATTTGTCCGGACTTTAGAGACGAAAAAATCCCTCTCAAATTTGAGACGAATTTTTCCATTCTTTCTATTTTAAGAGGGATTTTGAGATTGATTTTTCTGTCTCTAAATCCGTTTCAAATTTAAATATAATTAAAAAAATTAATTTAATCTTCTTTTAAAAAATTCAAAATTCAACCTGATAAACACATATACGAACTGAAAAAAAATCATCCATACCATACAATAAATCTATAGAGTAATACACATTATCCATAAATATTAGAAATACATCGTAAAATCTATCATCCATACTAATAACACGTCCATAAATAGTAAAAATACATAATAAATTCTATCATTGATACAAATAACAAATCTTTTTAATGATCCGAAGGATCCGGGGCCGGTGATGATGAAGACGTCGGCGGGGGAGGCAACATACCTTCAAGGGTTGATAGGTGATCGTGAAAGGGTTCAATAGCTGTCCTAACAGCTTCTTGAATCTGCTCTACCAATGAGCTCGACAATGGCGGTGGTAGGTAGTAGGAACCAGGGATGACATACGCTTCTGACCCCATCCCATAGACACGACCCTTTTTCTTGCCACCCGCAACCTCCAACCATATTGATCTCTCGTCAATAGCTGGCTGCGAAGGCTGGACAGCATCATTATCTTCTGACTGGCCAAATGCCAATGCCTATGATAATGCCTCGTGTTACGTTTGGAAGTTAGCTTGTAAGCATCATAGATATATGAAATAAGTTGTATTATCAAAAGGTCAGTTAACCATAATAGAATAATATAAAAAGACACAAATAATGTATACTTACATAAGTATCCTCGGACCTCCTATCAACAAATTCTGAACTATCTCTCTTTCTGTGTGTCGCGAGAAACAGCTCAGCCTGTGTGGATGGGCAACCAAATTGCTTCGACTGCAAAGGAAAAAAAATGTGTTCATGCAAAAGTTGTTGTTTCTTAAAAAATAATTAAGTAAAATAAAAATAATAAAAAACATCAAATATTACCAGTCTTTTCTTATGCTCCGACATAGGAATGGAACTACAAGTATGCATACTGCCCTCGACATCTAAAGCTCGATTTTTCTTTACTTTTTCAGACTTGTCTTTGAATTCTACAGAATTCCAATACTCTTTTATGTCTTCAAATACAAACGGACACATCCAACCTGCTTTTTTAGTCAAATCTTTATAGACACGAAACAATATGTCTGTCATACGGTAATCGGAGGTAGTCTTTTCAAAATTAATCCTTATTTGATGTTCCAATTCACTATCCCAAGACCAGTTCTTTTGTAATGTTAAGATAAAGTAAAAGTTACCAAAAAGGGTAAGATAGGTTAATCAATTAGTATTAAACATTTTCTACGGATTAAATCTTATTTTTAGGCTGTATTTTGGCTTATTTTAGTGCTATTATTATTTTGCAGTGCGTGGGCATTTAAGGCAAAAAATCTGCGAAATAAGGTAAGCCTTCTTCACTTTCTAAAGTTTAGTGACCTCTTATACCCATAATAGCCTCGATTTTATATCGATTTAACCAGATTATTGGAGATACGCGTATAGGCCTTGTATCGAAGTTTAGTGTTATTAGTAAAAATTACTAATTTGTGCAGCAGCAGAGCAAAGAGCTGGGAATCTGCTATTAAAAGGCAAGCTCTAAACCCCCTCTGTAAACCCTACAACCTTCATGTAAGTCTCCGTTGTTTCTTGTATTTTACCCCCTCCCTTACTCCAATTCGGCTCCTAGCATTACTTATTAAGTTATTAATCATTTGGTATAATTTAAATTAAATCCGGAACTTTTAGAATTTTAGTTGTTGAAAGCCTACAGGGGTTTGTACCGCCCTCATTCCTTTCGGAATGATGTCGAACCCAACTTGGGGACTAGGTTCTTAGAGGTACGGGTTTATTTATGGATTTATCGGGTATGGGTAGGCTAGGGCTGTAACAGCCCACCTTCTCAGGGTGTGTTATGCCTTAGGAAATTTGGTTCTAATTTTTTTTTTTTGTTGTAAATTACATTATTCCCGAAATTCCCTAAGGCCTATCTAGTGCTTGACAAAATGATTTATACACTAGAGATAAATACAATCTTATAAAGCGGAAGCTGAATCGAACCTGTTCATGACATTATATACATAAATAACTGACAGGGCATTTATTACAAAGTTAATACGTAAGCTTCTGAAGATAAATTAAAACGTACATAATTCTTAAACTATTCATATTACAATATAACATGGCACATTTACTCGTTTCTTGACGTCTCGTGCCTCTACACATCTTCAACCCCTGTAACATCACTGCAAATCCCGACTAGAACGTCGAATGTGCTAGAGGTGAACCCAAGTTAGATGATGAATCATCTAAGTAAGGGTACATAAAACATATTTCATGTATGAATGCAATGTGTTTCCTCGTAGGTGTCAACTGCACCCCTCATGCTACCTACCATTTTTGCGACCACCTCTTTCGAAGCCGGGGTGTATGGGTGCACCCTTGGTAAAGCAGCGGTGCCAGTTCGTACTCCTTATGGCCTCAAATGCGAGTGATCAATGATATCAACGTGTATTCATGCATTTCATAGTCATGTCATGTATGCAGTCTACGTGATGGATACATATCAGGGCATGTTAATATGATGAAAACATTTTTGAGGAGCATAAACCACTTACAAACCAAGCATTTTTCATAAAACTAACTTTAATTTGGGAGTACCGCTTGTCTTCTCAAGCTTATCAGGCTACCTCGACATCCATGCCTTGCCTCGATTTGTGTGTCAACCTCGAAATTTGACAAGTCACTTCAACTTAAGTCTCAAAACATCCTAATCACCATAATTATTTAAATAAATATTAAAATCTATTTTTCCATAATTTTTGGCATTTTCTTTAATTTTCTTTCTATTTCTTCCTAATTTTTCTCAATAAATCCAAACTAAATATTTCTAAAATATTATTCTACGAAAATTCATAAAATAATATTCTTGAATTTCTAGAATTTTCTAGGAAATTTTACTTACCTTGACTTAACCTCTCCGACTTCCTCGGTATGCGTGCCTTATCCTAGAAAAGCGTGCCGGGCCGTTTTTTCTAGTCAAAACCTCCGAGATATTACTGAAATATAATTTTCTATTTTTCAAAATTTTTTAGGGTTTTCCCCATCATTTTCCTATTTTCTTTTCTTTTTCTTTTTCTTTTTCTTCCTCTCTCCTCCTTCTTCTTCCTCCTCTTCTCGCCTGCGCGCGAACCGCCATGCCCACCATTGCCCGCGTGCTTCCAGCCTACCACTGCCCTGACCATCGCCCGCCGCGGTCACCCTCGCTGCACATCGCAGCTACCACCGCCAACAGTCTTCCTCGTGGCCACCTGCGGCCCCGCGTCCAGCCGCTGCTCGTGGCCTAGCTCACTATGCGTCGGACATGGCTGCCACGGTTGTGCGGCCATCTTCGATCGCCCTCAACCTCACCTTGCCAACCTCTTCTACTACCTCAAAACTGCTGTTGCTGCTTCGCTCGTTGCTGGAAACTTGTCGGCCGCCCCTGCTCTTCTTGAACTTGCGACCATGGCCGCTTGAAGCTTGCGGCTATGGCCGCTTGCTGCTTTGGGCCGCCACCAATTGGCCTCCCTCTCTCGCTCAACTCTCTCTCTCTCGGCCATGCTCAGCCCAAGCTCCCCCTCTCACTCGACTCTCTCTCTCTCTCTCGATACTGCTCCTTATTTGCAAAGCTTCAATGCCTATTTATAGGCATTTCACTGCCTCCAAATCATCCTTGGTCGCCACTCTTGGCATGCAAAATCTTCCAAATATTGCAGGGAATGGGTTGCAGGGTATGGGGTAATTGACAGAGGCATGGGCGAAGCTCGCAGGGCATGGGAAATTTACAGAGCATGGTACACACAGCACGCACGCACACACGCATTCTGCATATATATATATATTATATATATCTTATATATTACACATTTAATTACATATAAATCCTAATTTTCTTCTTAATTTCATCGAGATAATTCTCTAATTGCAATAATATCCCCAAACACTGAATTAAATTGTATTTCAATATTGAAAACACAAAATTAATAATTTCAAAGTTACTCGATTTAGACGATTTTGTCCCAGTATCCTTACCGGGTTGTCGTTTCATCCCGAAACGATTGAAGGGTTACTCATTAAGAAAAACCGGAGCCCCCTAAGGTTCTGTCGATTTTTTGGGAGTCCCCTACGACAATTCGATTTTACAGCCTAATTAGCAGCTGTATTTTAGCTGTACTGAAAACTGTTCCCAATCTGATTTCTTTAGATACCATAAATTCTATCTCGAAACGCTCGTCGGGACCATGTAATTTTCTTTAGACACTTTCACTCCGGCGCATTCCCTGCAGTCGATTTGGTACTTATAACTGCTATCAAGCCAATTTTTCGGTATTCTAAACTCATCGAAATTACGTGGCAACCTCATACGAATATGGGGTATTACAAGGGCTATCAAGCAGTGGGGTAGGGGTCGGCTGTTTGGTGATGCTGGAGTAGACTATTGTACGACTCTGAAGTGAACCGCCAGGCAGACACTCCTAATCAATGACCATTGACTAGTGCCGAACACTGCTGACTAGCTCTGCAATTATGTGATTTACTAAATGATTCGATATGTTATATTATCGTTCATGGTTTGATATACACATGGGTACGGGATGCATGTTAGGGTATTCATTTATTAAGTATGCTTGGACATAGACATTCTAGCATGGTTAGATTGCATCTGGCACGGGCATATGCATCGTGTGTGGTTTACTATGCGGGCGGAGCATGGCCTGATGCCTGGATGTATGGGCGTCAGTATATCATGTTGATGCTCACTATGCGATTGCATTTTTATGTGCATTGCATGGTTACATTTACCGACAGTTCAAAGGTTTCGGACGAGATGACCATTCTAAGGGAGTCTACGGCTCGGCTATTCTACAGTTCGGGTGTCGAGAGGACTGATGCGAGCACTCGGGTGACAGGAGCGCTGCCTTGGGATGACGCGCACAGGTTTTGTTAGAGGTATATGTTGCATTTCAGGGCAGGAAAAGGTTAGTATGGGACTTGGGTGCCGTGTGTCTTGTGTGGGCCCAAATGACTGATACGTGCTTTTATTTATACTTTTATACTGTGTTGAGCGTCTCATGGCTTGTGTGTGCTTGGGGGTTTTTGTTTTGGGGAGAGTTTATTGGATGTGTTCAGTCTACAGCCTTCCTTTCTTTATGCTTATTGAGTCTCTCGACTCACTTTTCTTTCCATTATTCCAGATAGTGGTAACAAGGGGGACACTACAAGAAAAATCAGTTTTAGTGACGGATTTAGTGACGGAGTAATAAACTGTCACAAAAGAGAGCGTCATAGAATTTTAGTGACGGGGTGAGGGTATCCCGTCGCAGATCCATGACAAGAAAGCAATTCCATCACAGATTTGTGACGGGATACCTGTCGCAGATCTGTGACGGGATACCACAACCCATCACAGACCTGTTGTAATACCCGAGAAATTTTAAAGGACTCAAGGGTAATTTATCTTGGGGAAAAAATGGAATTTAAGGATTAATAGAGGGTATAACGGTAATTTATTACCGTATAGATGACTGAATCAACTACCGGGAGTACCCTGGAGTCGAGATGCCAAAGAAAAATGATGTGGCATTAATGAGCACCCCAAGATAGGATTTATGGTGCTGAAAGAAATCAGATCAGGAACGATTTTCGGTACAACTAAAATACAGCTATGATTGAGGCTAAAATACCGAATTATCGTATGGGACGTCTGGGAATTCAACGGAACCCTAGAGAGGCTCTGATTTTGCGTGACGATCAACCCTTCAATGGTTTTAGGATTAAACAATAGGCCGGTGAGGACCCGGGGGCGAGATCGAGTTTATTGAGTAAACCCGAAGTTGTTAATTGTGGATTTAAAGCATCGTAATGCAAATTAATTGGGCGTTAAAGGGTGTTTTTGTAATTAGTGATATTCCCAAAGTGTAATTAAGGTGAATTATAGGGATTAAATCTGTAATTATCTATTATTATATTAGTATAATAATATAAACATATATATGTATTATATATGTGTGCGTTAGGCGTGGGAGGCAGGGAGAAGCTCCAAAAATCTGTCTGCGCGCATGGAGGAGGCAAGGTGCAACACGATGGAATTTGGGTTGAGGAATTTGCAGAGGCTGGTCGGGAGGAAGCTTCGGCCGATGGAGTAGCGCCCAAGCTTCATGGGCTATAAATAGGAGAAGCCATTGATGGAAAATGAAGAAGAAATGAAATGAAAGAAGCAGTGAGGAAATGGCAGTGAGCTCGTGTGAGCTGGTCGAGAGATTGTGAGGGCTCGTGAGAGCTTGAAAGAGAAGGACCGAGAGCATCAAGTGGCTGCCATAGCCGTGAGTCCAAGCTTCCAGCAAGCTTGGCCATGGCAGCCGCGAGCATCAAGCCGCGATCAGGCGGCGGGAGGAGGTGCGTTCGAGCGATGGTGACGGAGAAGCGAGGGTTAGGGCGGCATTGGCAGCGGCTCGCGGTGGCAGCGCTGGTTCGCGTGGAGCCAGGCAGAGGCGGCGGCGGCTCGGGCATGGCAGTTGCAGGCTGTCCGTGAAGAAGAAGAAGAAGAAGAAGAAGAAGGAGGAGGAGGAGGAGAAAGAGAAAGAGAAAGAGAAGAAGAAGAAAAAGAAAGAAAGAAAGAAAGAAAGAAAGGAGAAGAAGAAAGAAAGAAATGAGAAAAGAAGGAATGAAGGAGTTGCAGAGGGTGTGCGTGCGTGAAGGAAGGAGGAGGATGAACAGTAGAAGAGGAGGAAAAAGAAAAAAAAGAAGAAAAATAGAAAAGAAAAGAAAAGGAAGAAAAAGAAAAGAAAATAGAAAAAAAATATGAGAAAGCTTCCGAAAAATTTTGGAAAAATAGGAAATGGTGTTGTAATGATATTTTGGAGATTTTGGCATGAAAAATAGTTCGGGCACGTATTTCGAGGTGGCGCACAAAAATCTAGATAATGCATGAAAATTAAGATATTGCACAAAAATTGAGGTAAATGCATGGGAAGCGAGGTAATGTGCAAGAATCAAGGTAGTGAGCAAGAATCGAGGATTTGAGCGGCAATCGAGGTTAGACACGCCTTTCGAGGTCAGGGCACGCATACCGAGGTAGCCTGAGAGCCTAAGCAAAGGTAAGCAAAATTTCCTAGAAAATTCCAATAAACTAGGAATATTATTTTATGAATCATGATAGAGGAATATTTGAGGATATATCTGAGAAATTATTTAGTTTGGATTATTGAGAAATTATTAAGGATTATTATGTTTAAGGAATTATTAAGGAAAATAGGAATTAAATGGAGTTTTGAGATATTTAATAATTAAATATCATTTTTATGTTTGAGGTAATCGAGATGATGATATTAGTGCAACTTTTGAGAGTTGGCACAGAAATCGAGGCAGGGCACGCATATCGGGGCGATGCACGCTTTTCGAGGAAAATGCAAGTTTATCTCAAAAGGTGAGTTGTCCTATCCTATTTATGATATGATTGTTTATATGCATGTTATTTATGAATGCAATGTTCATTTTGTCATATTGTATGGAAAGTCGTGATATTTTGCATTGCACGATATTATTGTCATATTGATATTTGTGCATGGGGATGGGATGTCGCCCCCAGAGTGTAGCCGTAATTCTCCAAGGGTGTTGAGGGAATAACGTTTGGCTTATCCTGCAGAGGTTCGGGATTTGCCGAGGATTCCTAGCCGGGCTTGCGAGCCAAGGAAGTTACACTAAGGGCAAATGTTTATTCATGTTATTGCATCATGCATCATATAGATGTTTTTGGACCCTCACTAGAAGTTTCATCTTCTAATGGGTTATGCCCCTGGAACATTCAACGTTTCAGTTGAGACTTGCAGTTAGGGCAAGGAGTAGGTTGAGATATGACGGCACGTGATGGCGTGGCCGAAAGATTCAGCAGGAGATTCGAGTATTTTATTTATTCATAATTGCTTATGTATTCGAGGTTTTATATGATTGCACCTAGGGTGTTAGATGTTATCTCGGGAGACATGTTTCCATGTATTTTATGTAATTGAGGATTTGATGGTAATATATGGCATGAATTCATTATGATATTATATAAAGTGAATTCAGGTATGTACCGTATCAGGTTTCGATTATTGCTTCCGCATTGTGAATGATTTGCTGGGGGGTTTCCCTTTGACATACGGCATTTGATGTATAAGGAAAGGGATTATGTATGTATACGATGGACCCTAGCATAGTGACACGCCCTTCGATGGGACGGGGTGTTACAGTTGGTATCAGAGCGGAATTGGTAAAGACATAGGAAATGTCTGAGTCTTAAGTAACTCTAGTATAGATGATATTAGAGCGAACCTAAGGAAAAGGTCGCGTGTGGCTAGATAAGTAAAGCCATCGTAAGATTTGGGTATTGACGGTTACTGGATAAGTGCGTTGTTGTGGAAGTGCATGTCTAGGCTAGTTCTGGCTAAGGAAAGACTTGGTACTTAAGTGTGTCCATTGTGACCCACCACTCTTTCTTGAGAACTTACCTGGTGTACTCTTCACAACAGACACTATTTTAGTAGACGACTATTATTCCTGGTGAATAGTAGAATGTCTAATAGAAGGTAGTTCGAGAAGAATGATCTAGCTATTGGAAAAAAGATCTGATGATATGATTCGAATGTAAGGATGACTCGGTAACCATGATTATGGACTCGAGAGATTTTTGGAGACTATTGATTTGAGGACATTAGTCAAAATCATTGTAAGGAAAGATAGGATAACTGGTAGTTATCGAGGATGATCGGATCATGAATGATTAGTCTGATGAGGCATGGCCTAACTGATGAGTTAGGATCAAAGGATAAGGATTTTCAATGATCATTTAGTATCTCGGGAATAAGATATTGGATCCCACGTATTGAGACAAACGAGAGGCCAAAGATGGCCAAATGATGGCGCGTGAGTGCGTCAATTGATGAGGCGATAATGGTGCAACTGATGTAACTCGCAGAGGCGGGATAAGGGAAACCTTAGCAGGGTGACGACACTACTGGTCGGTGTTCGCAGTGACAGATCTGGATCTAGGGACCGAGCAAAAGGCTTATGATGAGCTTACGATCAACGTACCGAGGAAGCTAGGTAGCTGTCTCGCGGTATGGGTCAGGGAACCCAGGATCTAAGTTGCTTAGTGTACTGCCGAGGAGACGATCAGATGCTAAATAACTGGGGAAACACAGTAGGGTCTGTACCTTGTAGGGGAGATCTAAGTCCCAATGGGTGCGAGGTGTGCCACTAGCTATGATCGATTGAGGCCGAAAGCCTCAGGAATTTAAATGAGACAGATTAAATATGGACTGTGTGTCCTATTTAAAGATAGCAATGGGATCATAAGATGGTCATGTTGGGTGGCTCAAAGGAATGCTACCTAATGTATGAAATGGAAAGGAAGATGCATGCTCATGAGCCGTGTAGGCGCTACCTATGAGGTGATGAAATCACCAGGCCATGATGAGGGCTTAGAATGAAGATTCTTACAAAAGGAGTTAGACTCAGGGCAACGACGACGAATGATAGTTCTTAGAGGGCTACGACGAGACCGTGCAGTTTTCACCCGAGATGCACCCGAGTGAGGGTCGACGTATGATGTAGGAGTAAGCCTACCATATGATGGGGGTGATGATGACAGCTATGTGTTGGCTGACTGAAAGAGTAGTGCCTAGGAAGAACTAATTTAATGGTCGGGTGCCGATAGTCAACTGGATCTTAAGAACGAAATGTGAGAGTCAGTGGATTCTCGGTAAATGAGATTTCAGGTAGTGGAGCATGACCGGTCCAAAGGCTTGACCGATGAATAGTGAAATGGTAGTCTCGACTCAAGGTAGAGTTCGGTACTAAAAATGAAAGAGGTGCTTGATGGGTCGTATCAACCCTAAAGTAATGATAAGGAAACCTAGTCAACAGAGGTTGTGACTATGGTTCAGTGTGCCAAATGAACCTACAGAATCAGGTAAAGTTATCGAGGTCAACCCGGCAAAGAGAGCTTAAAGGCACCATGATGAATGATGGATAGAAAGCCAAAGTGGCAAAGGAATCAAGTTCTTGGAAGATAAATGGAACCAGATATTGTGATCTGATTTGGGATCTTGAGGATTGATCGGTTTGTGAATCTTAAGGAATTTCTCGAAAGAAATAATTGAGGATCTAGGGATTCGTGATGGAACTTTAGAGTTTTCAAAGGAAGAAATCCAGCGAGGATTAAAGTATCGTAGGTGATATAAGTACCTGCCTGCTCTAACTGGTAGCATAGCTATGGATTGATGTCTCGATAGTTGTGCGAACATTTAACATGATTGAGAGAATCAAGATGATGGCAGATGTGCCAAGATGTTAGGTCGCAGTAAGAGAAGCTGTAGACCCAAGTTGATTAAGGATTCGAGATTTTCGATTATGGAGATTGAAACTCTCATATGACTAGACAGTTAGTCTAGGTAGCCTTAGTGGCAGATTTGGAAATGTATCGCTGAGTGATGTCAGCAAGTTATGGAAATAAAGAGCCTGTCGAGTTATGGTTCAGGCACTTGCGGTTAATGAAAAGCCGTAAGAAGAATTGGAAGATGATATGATATATTTTCGGAAGATTTAACGGGCTTATTTCTTAATGATGATTGTCAATGAAACTTGAGGTTATATGATGATTAACCGCGTAAGGCTTAATTGAGGATGTAAATTATCAGACTTTGAAAGAGGTGATAATTAAGAATTGATATCTTTTACCTCGAATTTGATGATTAATGAAACAGCCGCAAGAGGCTGGGATATTTATGATTGATGAATGATCGAGGTAAGATAAAGAAAAAAGGTATTCTGAAATCGATGTTTCGATGATAAGGATATTGAGATGATGATCTCGGAATTGATGAAAGTACCATTCGCATTGAAGTCGCGTTGGTAATTGTGTCTATTGATGATATATTGGTGTACTCCTCGGATAGAGAGACACATAAGGAACATTGAGGATCATAGAGTTAATGATATGATGATGTACTCCTTGGATAGGGAGACACATGAGGAACATTGAGGATCTCAGAATTAATGATATGATGGTATATTCCTCCAATAGAGAGATGCATGAGGAACGTTGAGGATAATGTTAAGGAACATCACGATTGATGTAATGAATGAAATTGACTTGCTAGGTAGTAAGTAGATCATGAAAGAATTGATGAGAGCATGAGGCTCTATGTTGGTGAATGTGAAATCATAGTTGATTGTCATAAGCACCATAAGGATCAGAAGTTTCTAAAAGGTATGATGTCCTGATAGATTACGAGAAACGAGCCAAAAGTTTTAAATTGAAGTTGGTTCGAGGAAAGGTTGGAAACCTAAGAGAATGTAACTCTGAATAGGATCGAGGATCCGTAAGATTGGAGATTTAGACTGGTATTGAAAAGTATCAGAAGTGACGGGAGTCGGGTCAATTACAACTCTCGGAGACGGGACAAGGAGGCTCTAGAATGACGGTAGCACCATGGGTGTGTGGCCTGTAACAGCGGATCTGAGCCCAAGGACCAAGGTATGAAGGCTAGTAAAGAGCTTATGATCAACGTACCGGGGAAGCTAGGTAGCTGTCTCGCGGTATGAGTCAGGGACTTAGGGTCTAAGTTGCTTAGCGTACTGCCAAGGAGATGGTCAGATTCCAAAGTTTAGGTGCCACCGTGACTGTTATGGTTTGACTAGGATCCAAGTTCCAATGGACCGGAGCTCTATGATAAGATCCCTACCTGTCTGTGAAATGATTGGAAGTTTTTGAGGTTGACAAGCTGTTGTCAGGGGTTCGAGAGGGAACTCTCTGAAATAGTTGTGTCCATGATAGGACTCGTAAGAGAGTCGAATGAGAATGAATTGCCGGATGCAGTAAGAGCTTGTGATAGCTCAAAGGATCGGGTTGCATGATAGTGTAACAAAAATTGAATGATGGCGTGTGGATCACACTAAGGCACAGAAAGGACTACCCGATGTATGACTTGGAGCTGGTAAAGAGTGGTGTGTGTTCTCAAAGTTATGGAGACACTACCGAAATGATAGGGCATTGATGTGCTCACGAACCACGAAGAGCCTGAAGTATGAGTTCTCGCAGAAAGAGCTGAACGAGAGATAGCAACGGTGATGGAGTTCCTTAAGGACTACGACTGCACTACTTCGTATCACCAGGCGCGTGGCAGAGAAGTGCCCAATGCAGGACCTGGTAGATAGCTGTGAGTGTCAGATGAAGTTGGAGGCTTGTTAGCCTCCTAACTATGATGGTAGTGCCGAATGGATCGTCTATTTTTTATGGCTAGCCTGGTTGTGTAGCTGGATCTGGTGAACGAGATACGAAGGCAAGAGTGGTTGACAAGTGTTCTTGTCTATGATTGATGATATGGCCAGCCCAAGAGTTATGATTTTTGAAATGCGAGATGGCATTCTCAAAGTTTCAGGGTAGGATGTGCATGCCTAAAATGATGAAAAATGTGTGGTCATCTAATAAGAGCCACAAGAGGAAATTATGTGAATGACACGTTATGCTTGTAAGCATTGCTCGTGTAAGGAATGCAAACCGAGAGGTGTTTGTCGAGAATCAAATAGATATTTGATTTGAGGTGTTCAGGTAATGAGCTATGTTATGTCTTAGTTACCTGACTGTCAGATTAAAATTTCGAGGACGAAATTTCTTTAAGGAAGGGTGAATGTAATACCCGAGAAATTTTAAAGGACTCAAGGGTAATTTATCTTGGGGAAAAAATGGAATTTAAGGATTAATGTAGGGTATAACGGTAATTTATTACCGTATAGATGACTAAATCGACTACCGGGAGTACCTTGGAGTCGAGATGCCAAAGGAAAATGATGTGGCATTAATGAGCACCCCGAAATAGGATTTATGGTGCTGAAAGAAATCAGATCAGGAACGGTTTTCGGTACAGCTAAAATACAGCTATGATTGAGGCTAAAATACCGAATTATCGTATGGGACGTCCGGGAATTCAACGGAACCCTAGAGAGGCTCCGGTTTTGCGTGACGATCAACCCTTCAGTGGTTTTAGGATTAAACAATAGGCCGGTGAGGACCCGACGGCGAGATCGAGTTTATTGAGTAAACCCGAAGTTGTTAATTGTGGATTTAAAGCATCGTAATGCAAATTAATTGGTCGTTGAAGGGTGTTTTTGTAATTAGTGATATTCCCAAAGTGTAATTAAGGTGAATTATAAGGATTAAATCTGTAATTATCTATTATTATATTACTATAATGATATAAACATATATATGTATTATACATGTGTGCGTTAGGCGTGGGAGGCAGGGAGAAGCTCCAAAATTCTGTCTGCGCGCATGGAGGAGGCAAGGTGCAACACGATGGAATTTGGGTTGAGGAATTTGCAGAGGCTGGTCGGGAGGAAGCTTCGGCCGATGGAGTAGCGCCCAAGCTTCATGGGCTATAAATAGGAGAAGCCATTGATGGAAAAGGAAGAAGAAATGAAATGAAAGAAGCAGTGAGGAAATGGCAGTGAGCTCGTGTGAGCTGGTCGAGAGATTGTGAGGGCTCGTGAGAGCTTGAAAGATAAGGACCGAGAGCATCAAGCGGCTGCCATAGCCGTGAGTCCAAGCTTCAAGCAAGCTTGGCCATGGCAGCCGCGAGCATCAAGCCGCGATCAGGCGGCGGGAGGAGGTGCGTTCGAGCGATGGTGACGGAGAAGCGAGGGTTAGGGCGGCATTGGCAGCGGCTCGCGGTGGCAGCGCTGGTTCGCGTGGAGCCAGGCAGAGGCGGCGGCGGCTCGGGCATGGCAGTTGCAGGCTGTCCGTGAAGAAGAAGAAGAAGAAGAAGAAGAAGAAGAAGGAGGAGGAGGAGGAGAAAGAGAAAGAGAAAGAGAAGAAGAAGAAAAAGAAAGAAAGAAAGAAAGAAAGAAAGGAGAAGAAGAAAGAAAGAAATGAGAAAAGAAGGAATGAAGGAGTTGCAGAGGGTGTGCGTGCGTGAAGGAAGGAGGAGGATGAACAGTAGAAGAGGAGGAAAAAGAAAAAAAAGAAGAAACATAGAAAAGAAAAGAAAAAGAAAAGAAAAGGAAGAAAAAGAAAAGAAAATGGGAAAAAAATATGAGAAAGCTTCCGAAAAATTTTGGAAAAATAGGAAATGGTGTTGTAATGATATTTTGGAGATTTTGGCATGAAAAATAGTTCGGGCACGTATTTCGAGGTGGCGCACAAAAATCTAGATAATGCATGAAAATTAAGATATTGCACAAAAATTGAGGTAAATGCACGGGAAGCGAGGTAATGTGCAAGAATCAAGGTAGTGAGCAAGAATAGAGGATTTGCGCGGCAATCGAGGTCAGACACGCCTTTCGAGGTCAGGGCACGCATACCGAAGTAGCCTGAGAGCCTAAGCAAAGGTAAGCAAAATTTCCTAGAAAATTCCAATAAACTAGGAATATTATTTTATGAATCATGATAGAGGAATATTTGAGGATATATCTGAGAAATTATTTAGTTTGGATTTTGGAGGAATTATTAAGGATTATTATGTTTAAGGAATTATTAAGGAAAATAGGAATTAAATGGAGTTTTGAGATATTTAATAATTAAATATCATTTTTATGTTTGAGGTAATCGAGATGATGATATTAGTGCAACTTTTGAGAGTTGGCACAAAAATCGAGGCGGGGCACGCATATCGGGGCGATGCACGCTTTTCGAGAAAAATGTAAGTTTGTCTCAAAAGGTGAGTTGTCCTATCCTATTTATGATATGATTGTTTATATGCATGTTATTTATGAATGCAATGTTCATTTTGTCATATTGTATGGAAAGTCGTGATATTTTGCATTACACGATATTATTGTCATATTGATATTTGTGCATGGGGATGGGATGTCGCCCCCAGAGTGTAGCCGTAATTCTCCAAGGGCGTTGAGGGAATAACGTTTGGCTTATCCTGCAGAGGTTCGGAATTTGCCGAGGATTCCTAGCCGGGCTTGCGAGCCAGGGAAGTTACACTAAGGGCAAATGTTTATTCATGTTATTGCATCATGCATCATATAGATGTTTTTGGACCCTCACTAGAAGTTTCATCTTCTAATGGGTTATGCCCCTGGAACATTCAACGTTCCAGTTGAGACTTGCAGTTAGGGCAAGGAGCAGGTTGAGATATGACGGCACGTGATAGCGTGGCCGAAGGATTCAGTAGGAGATTCGAGTATTTTATTTATTCATAATTGCTTATGTATTCGAGGTTTTATATGATTGCACCTAGGGTGTTAGATGTTATCTCGGGAGACATGTTTCTATGTATTTTATGTAATTGAGGATTTGATGGTAATATATGGCACGAATTCTTTATGATATTATATAAAGTGAATTCAGGTATGTACCGTATCAGGTTTCGATTATTGCTTCCGCATTGTGAATGATTTGCTGGGGGATTTCCCTTTGACATACGGCATTTGATGTATAAGGAAAGGGATTATGTATGTATACGATGGACCCCAGCATAGTGACATGCCCTTCGATGGGACGGGGTGTTACACCTGTGACAGGGTAGTCTTATCCTGTCACAGATATGTGACGAGCAATCTACGACAGGACGCCCCGTCACAAATATTTTTAAATAAAAAAATAAATAATATTAATTTTATTTAAAAATAATAAATAAAAATACGACCAATCTGTCTTGTCACATATTTTTTAAATAAAAAATAAAAATTAATTTTGAAATAAAAAAATATTAAAATTAATATTCATATTTTAAATCAATAATATATTTTTATGAAATTAATTTATGTTTTTAATTTTTAAATTTATAAAATTAAAATTATTATTAAAATATTTTTAAAAATTAAAATTAATATTTTCTTTTATAATAATAAAAAATTTTAAAATAACAAGAATTTTTTTTAAAATATTAAAAAAATATTAATATTATCCATGTTTGCATTAAAAATAAAACAAACTTAACATTAAAAAGAAAATTAATATTAATAAGTAATAAAAATTTCATTTGTAAAATCTCAAATGAAAATTTAATATTATCAATGTTTACAACATTCAATTACAATCAATCGTCATTATTATTATAATTTTCATCTTCCTCATCGTCACCCTCATCTTGATTAGCTACCTGGTCAGATCCATCTGGAACAGTCGATGGTCCAACATCTGCAATAAATTGTTTTGTCAATCTACTTATTACTGTATTCATTTCTGATTGCCACGCCGTCATTTGTTCTTGCCACTATTGTAATTGTCGATTCTTAGACTGGGATTCAAGCAACTCATAGTTTAATTGGATAACTTTAAGTCTCATTTGTTTAAACTCTTGTGACATATTTGAAGATGATTGGCTTGAATGATTGGCGGTAGATGGATATAACAAATTAGCTTGAGAGCCCAGCCCGTATATTCAACCCTTTTTATTCCGACTACTAACAACTTGATAGAAGAGGTTGTGTTCGTTATACTACTAAAAAATCGACATTTAGCAACAATTTTTTTTGCATTTAGCGACAGTTTTTAACCATCGCTAAGTTAACCGTCGCAGACTTAGCGACGGTTTAATATTTTTTTAATGAATTTTGCGACAGTTTATAAAAACCGCGCAAATGTTAATTTAATTTTAATTTTAAATTATTTAATTTTTTGAATTTAGCGACGATTTTTGAAAATAGTCGCAAATGTTAATTTAATTTTAATTTTGAATTATTTAATTTTTTTTGAATTTAGCTTCGATTTTTGAAAACAGCCGCTAAAATTTAATTTTCTAATGAATTTTGCGACGGTTTTTGAAAATCGTCGCAAATATTATTTTAATTTTAATTTTGAATTATTTAATTTTTAAAATTTAGTGGTCGTTTCTCAAAAATCGCCGCAAAATTGAATTTAATTTTTTAATTATTTAATTATTTTTTTAAAATTAGCGACGATTTTTTAGAAACCGCCGCAAAATTAAATGTTTTTCTGAATTTTGCAACAGTTTTATGAAACCGTCGCAAAATTTTAAAAAATCGCCATAAATTACCATGTTTTGCGACGGTTTTTAAAACTGCTGCAAAAAATTAATTTTTTTGTAGTGTTAACTGTAGGCGAGAAAGACTCTCCGGTACTTATGGATGATGAAGATGCCTTCACATTCAATCTGTCATATTTTTCTTATAAAATTAAAACATTCGAGTAAATTAATTAAGAAATTATTTTAAAATAAAAATTTTAATTTAATTTATAAAATACACTTACAGCGACGGCCCTAGATTTGTCATCGACCCACACTTCTTGTCCTTGATTATTTTTCCTCGTGTAGGTTCTCCTAAAGAATTCAAACTCATTGGGCTCGCGATTTAATTCAGTTGCCTACATAAGAAATTAATAAATAATATAGTAAAATTGATAAAACTAAACTTATTATATAATTTGAATAAATTAAAAAAATATAACTTAGCATAAGTAATTATTAGTCTTCTTCTAGTCAACGAGAATGGAATGGACCCACCAGTATGGAGTAACCCACCGATCTCAAAAGCACGATTTTTTTTATTTTGTGTGGTAATTTTCTTATTGCTTTCTTCTGCCCACTTTGCATCAAGTGCCTTACGCACATCAGGATCCATCCACATTACCTGGTCTTCTCCGCTTCTAATTCGATGCATATGGCTCCTAAAGCTTCGTCTACCCAACTTATTCCATGTGAGCCATATGCGATTATTCTCCTCGGGTTGCTAGAAATACATCTTCTACATTAAGTTAACGAACATATATATATATATAAGAATTTAAATACAAACTTATATTAATAAAGAATTATAATTTGACTTACGCTAAATTCTTCAAGCCATATCCTCCGTATTATTTCTAACACCTCATCCCAATAAATCCACGGTTCAATGTATCGTGCCATCCAAATCTTTGATAGTTTGCTTGGTGGGACACTTTTAGGGATAAAACTGTAAAACACAAAAGATATATATATTAATTTGAATGTATAATAATTGCAAGTAATAAATTCAAAATAATAATATACGATACTCACTGATTATACTGTTCATCGCAAGATAAGCATTTTCGACCATCTCCTTAACTAGTGCCAACCGGGTCAGTTGGAATGGGCTCAGAGTGTTGTGCAGAAGCAGACGATGAATTGAGTCCTTGTAGTGTTGAAATGAATGTGCATGGAAAAAGTCTATCTGGTATATGATAAGCTCCCCCAACATATTAGCCACTCGGTGGTACAACATCTGGTGGGTAAGAAGTAGGTGGAACACCATAATAATCCCATGGCATTGTGGTTCTAGGATATGGAAACTGATGAAGCATGGGAGCAAAAGATTATGGGGGTGGTGACTGGAGATTGAATTGTGTGAAAGGGACAACAGGTGTGGAGTCGGGAGAAGAATATTGCGAATCAGAATTGGCATCTGGAGAAGGTGTGGTCCTATAAGATGTTCTACTTTTGCCTCTTCCCCTACTCGAAGGTGTTGAATGTTTCGACATCTATTTCAACAATTATATATATATATATAAAAAACAAAAATACATTAACATCAAGGTTATCACACTAAAAATACACGTACACAAATTATTGATATCTATATTTTAAAAATACAAAGGTTATTAATTAGCATGAATAAAAAAAAAAAAAAAAAACTATCAGCCATCTTCTTCTATATATTCATCAATGTCTTCTTGATCACTATCTCTGTTATCAAATAATATATCTTCCTTGTCTTTTTCTGAAACAGATTCTTCATCCACATCATTTTCTTCTTCCTTAACGTTATTGGAGACATTAACTTCCTCTACTATAGCCTATTATCATCTTGTAAAGTGCCTCCGAGGTCAATATTTACATCAATTACAAGCAGTTGCAATATTTTATCCTCTTGAAAGGCTCTTCCATGTTAGCTTCAGGAGCATTTATTGTACCTCGTGACTTTGTTTTAGTTACAACCATCCAACCATTTTTTTCACGACAATAATCAGGGTAAGGCGCGTAATATACTTGTTTAACTTGTTAGGCAAATATGAATGGATCATATTTCCTATATCTTCTTGATGATTGAATGTCTACAATTTCATATTTATCATGAATTTTAGTTTTTCGTGGACTTGGATCATACCATTCACATTTGAACAGAATCACTCTTTTTATTGGTAAGTCTCCATATTCTAACTCAAATATATCTATAAGTTTTCCATAATAATTTATATGTGAAGTTTTACCTCTTGACGCAGACACACAAACACCATAGTTTTCTGTTGACCTACTCTGACTCCATTCAACAGTATGAAATTTGTATCCATTGACGAAATACATTGGCCAATGTTTCACATTAGGAGTTGGCCCCCACCCTATGCTCTGAATTAGTGGGTCTGCAATAACTTCGCCACTCAAATTCACCTAACCAAATATTTCCATCACTTTATGTATACATAATTAATATTAAATTAAGAAATACCCTAAATTTCGCAAACTTACATGATTATGGAACCAAACACAAAAATGCTGCTCGATTTGTTTGTCTAATTCTTCGTCACTAATTACGAGCGATAATTTACATAACATGTTTGTGTACATGCTGAAACATTAAAGTATATATATCAACATAATGTGAAAAAATTATTAATATGAACTCATAAATATATTAATATAATTAAGTTTGGGTTCTTACTCAATATAAGGTTCGACCTGTGGCGTATTTAACAAGACATACAACTTTATTGTTTGGAACTCATTCACATCCAACCATCTTCTTTTCATTGGACCAGTCGTATGACCCGAATAATTGAAGATAGAAATTTGTGAATGCGAAGATTCTCCCTCGTTATCATTTCGATGGGCTCTCGTCCTCCTTGATTGAATATTTGATTCAAAATAATATGAACCAAATGTAGCCATCTTCTCAATTAAATATGCCTCACAGATAGATCCTTCTATGCGAGCCTTATTTCGGACTTTCTTCTTTAAGTATTGAGGAACTTAAGTCATTTTAAAGTTGTCTTAATTTATGAAAAAAAAAACATAAGAAACTATACGACAAAATTAATAAATTATATGAATATAAAATTATTATTACCGTTCAAATGGATACATCCATCCATATTGGATTGGCCCTCCGACCTTTGCTTCATAAACTAAGTGTATTGGGAGATGCTCCATTGGGTTAAACCATTCAGGCGAAAATACACGCTCTATTTTGCATAAAATGATCGGGATGTTCTGTTCCATAACTTCCAAATGTTCAGTTCTTAACGTTGTTGAACATATTTTTTTGAAAAACTGGCATAACTCAGTTATTGGATTCCAAATTCGATCTGGTAATCCTGAAAATGCCGTTGGAAGTAACCGCTCCATAAGAACATGACAATCATGACTCTTCAAGCCAAACAACTTTTCGTTCTTCATATCAACACATATGCCCAATCTAGATGCATATTTATCAAGGAGTTTAAGTTCTTTTATCCATTTCAAAATACTTAGCTTTTGTTCTCTTGTGAAAATATATTGAGCTTTAGGTTTCTAATATTTACCCCCACCACGTTCTACTAATCCTAACTCCTTCTGCTTGCAATATTCATTCAGGTCCATTCTAACTTTGCTATTATCTTTAGTTTTACCTTTCACGTCCATGATTGTATTGAAAATATTATCAAAAATATTCTTCTCGATGTGCATGACATCTAAGTTGTGTCGGATAAGATTATCTTTCTAATAAGGCAAGTCCCAAAAAATACTTCATTTTGTCCAATTGTGTTGCACACCATATCCGGTCATAACACAATCTTGTTGTTCTAAGATAGACAGGACATTACATACTTTACCAAATATGTTTTCTCCACTTAAGCGAGGAGGTGGATAAGAATTATCAACTTTATTTTTTTGAAATGCAGTTGTATTTCTCCGAAAAGGGTGATCCATTGGCAAAAATTATCGGTAACAGTTAAAAAATGATGTCTTTTTACCGTACTTGATATTAAAAACTTTTGTGTTTTCCATACAATACGGGTATGCTAATCTACCTGATGTCATCCAACCAGATAATATTCCATATGCAAGAAAGTCATTGACGGTCCACAACAGAGCTGTTTTCATCATAAAATTTTGTTTTGTTGATATGTCATAACTCAACACTCCTTCGTGCTAAAACAATTTCAGTTCATCAATTAAAGGCTGTAAAAATACGCTTATCTTACTTTTTGGATTTGAAGGACCCGAAATAATAACCGTTAAAAACATAAACTCTCTTTTCAAACATAATATAGGAGACAAATTATATAAGGTCACAATTAATGGCCAACAAGAGTACGGGCGACCCGATTGACCATATAGAGTGAACCCATCTGCACACAAACCAAGCCTCACATTTCTAGGATAGGCAAAGAAGTCAGGATGTGTCCGATTAAAATATTTCCATGCTTCACCGTTAGACGGGTGAGACAATACCCCAAACTCTCTTCGATTTTCATAGTGCCATCTCATGTTCGAACCAGTAATGGTTGAAGCATAAATTCTTTGCAATCTTGGTATGAGGGGCAAATACCACATTCTCTTAAAAGGAATTTCTTTAAATTTTCCTGTGCCACTTCTTGCAGATTTAAAACAAGGATGACTACAAAACTTATAATTCGTCTCAAATTGATCATCCTTATAATATAACATATAACTATTTGAACAACAATCGATCTTCTGACAACCAAGTCCAAGGTTAGAAACTAACTTTTTAGTATGATAAAAGTCATCGAGCACACGATTACCAGTTGGCATTGTATATTGCATAAACTACATGATTTCATTATAACAGCTTTTGGGCATGTTGTAATCAGATTCAATGCTCAACATCCTAACTGAAGCAGAAAGTTCACTCTCCACGTCACAACCCGAGTATAATGGGGATTGTACAACATATAACATCTCATAAAATGCTTTTGCATTTTCATTAGGCGGTTCCTCAATATTGTACGACTGATGACCACTTTCACTAAACGCTCCTTGTATTGTAGCAGGCCCATGTGACGGTCCTACCACATCCATTACCATTTGCTCATATGGATTGAACTAATCTCTAAAATTATATTCTCTATAATATTCATTTACAATAACACTTGGAGGCATTATTGGCATTTCTTCCCCATAATTCATCTAGTAATAATACCCTTTTATGAACCCATGCTTACAAAAATCCCTTTTCACCTCATTAAATAGTTTAAACTTGAAACACTCACATTTTATACAAGGATACTTCAACACTCCTAGTCTTATGAAACTTTCTTGAGAAGATGCAAGTTGAATGAACTCATCGACACCAGCATAAAATTCAGGAATGATTCCACCCCTTCTTGGCATACACCTATTATCAATCCATCAATGATGCAACGAGACTTCCATTTTCAATTCAAAATTGTATAACAAACACGTGCTAGTTCCTAATAGATAATTTATCCTGAAAACTAATCAAATTATATTTCATCATTCCAGACTGTCATAGGTAACTAATAAATATAAAAAATATATATATAATAATAAATAATTTATTGAGATAAATTTTGTATCTTTTTAATAAATTGAGATAATAAATAATTTATTGAGATAAATTTTGATTTTTTTACTTAACTATACATGTTTGAATTGAATTTTTCTTAAATACTTATTTAAATTTTTATTTCCTTTAATACTTAAAAAATTATTAAAATTTTTATTTCTTACATTTTTTATTTTATTTTGATTGAGTAATTAAGAACATTATGGTTAAAATAGTGTGTGACGCCCCGTATTTTTGCTAAGGTTGCCACGTATTTTAAGTGAGTTTAAAATACCGAAAAATGGTTTGATAACAAAATAAATCGCCGAATCGACTGCCGGGAGTGCTCCGGAGAGGGAATGTCTGCAGAAAATGATATGGTCTCGATGAGCGTTTCGAGAAAGGATTTATGAAATTAAAATAAATCAAAATTGAGACGGTTTTCGGTGCAGCTAAAATACAGCTGTAATTTGAGGCCGAAATACCGAATTATTATAGGGGACTTCCGGGAAGTTAACAGAAAGCTGAGGGGGGCTTCGATTTTTTATAACGATCAACCCTTCAGTGGTTTCAGGATGAATTAAGGACTCGGTGAGGACCCAAAGGCGAAATCAATTTTATTGAGTAAACCCGAAGTTATTAATTTTGGTTTTAAAGTATCGTAATGCAAATTAATTGGTCATTAGAGGGTGTATATGCAATTTAAGAATTCCCTAAGTGCTATTAATAGAATCCTCAAGTGTAATTAATGAGAATAGGGGATTAAATGTGTAAAATGTATACTATATATATATATGTATTATATGTTCGTGCGCAGCAGGCATGGGAGACAATTCAGAAGCATTTGGAATTTGTTGGAATTTGTTTTCCACTTGAAGACATTGGGTAGGGAATGTCGAGAGAGGGTTTGTCGGCCAAGAGGCTGGTGGCTTCGCCTATATGGAGAGAGAGAGAATGTGAGGATTAGGTGGAGAATTTTCAGTGCCGAGAGCAGAAGAAAACAAAGGAAAAAGGAGGAGAATTTGGCAGCTTTTGGAGTCTTCTTCTTCGCAAATCAGGCAAGCTCTTCCTCTTTTCTCCTCCTTGAATCTCTATCATCCAGCAGTGAGGTTGTGAGAAATGCTTTAATTAGTTGTCTGATTATATATATATATATATATATACGCGAGTGCTATGAGTTTAGTTTCTGGAAAAAAAAGAAGATGGAAGCACGAAGTGTATATATATAAATATGTATGTGCTGGTCCAGCCGGGAGTGTGCAGCCTTCATCTTCTTCTTGTTGTTTCTTCTTTAGTTTCGTTGCTTCAGTAATGGTTTGCGGACAGCCTGGATAATATCCTACTGTTGGATAAATGTAGCATGGATATGTATATATGTATTGTAGCAGGTGGGCTGTGCACCAGAGGAGCTTGTTAGAAGTGTATATGGGTGCTGATATATATATATATATATAACCTTGTGGGTGTGTGCAGCGAGCAAGAGGGAGACTGTAAGCCAAGGAGTTCACTATGTGTGTGCGCATTTGACTGTTAGGTGCAAGAGAAGGCCCGTGGCCGAGAGGTTCTGTGTGCGTAAATCACCATGCGTGAATACATATATATATATATATAGGTGCAGTGGGTGTTTTGAGTGCTGTGAGCGTGTGCATCTTAGAGTGAGAGGTGTTAAGTGCAAGATGGAGCATGTAAATTTAATTAATAAACAAATGAATGCATGCATTCAAGAATAGCCTTTGGCCGTGAGTGGGAGGATGGAATTGATCACTTTGGGTGTGTTATAATATTATAATGATAAAACTAGAGTAAATATATATATATATATTTTATATTTTATATTTTATATTTAATATTAAATGTTGAGTGTTAAGTTGCAGAAGATGGCATTTGGCCGTGAGTGTAAGGATTGGGGGGATTTTAATAGTAATTATTATTATTATTATTATTATTATTATTATTATTATACTCCTTTTAATCCTCAACAATTGCTGGTAAATTATACTTGTCCTTATATGGTTAAACCACGATTGGTCGGGATAAGTTTTGGTAAATAGTAACCAAGTCGTGAATAGTAATCAGGTTGTGAATAGTAACTTAGCCATGAATAGTAACTTGGCCGTGAATAGTAAATTGGGTTTTGTTCTTGTTTCAATGGAGAGTTAGTTTCCTCTCCTATTCTTTTGTGGAATGAAATTAGGTTATCCTCGGGGTAGTATCTACCCTAGGGCCGAGTTTGGTTTTAGGGTTAGCCAAGTCTCGAGGTGTGCTCATGTTCTCCCTCCAAGAGGGCGGTCTATTTTGGTGATAAGTGTTAAGCTACTGATTATCGACCGCTGCGTCCTGATAGATGATGGTTGGTGATATGGGCCCAACTATCGACTATCATGACTGGCCACAGACGAGTCAGGACAGCTAATACTGTAAGTCACCCACCTTTTTGACATCTTGCATATCAGGATATTGTGTGCCGGGATTTGGGTTGCATCCACTGGGGGACTCATGTGACTGAATGTTTGGCCACGTGCATACATTGTTGTTTATTTTATCCAATAGTTAGCTAGTCATGAGCACTGCATTGAGTGTATTTGCTTATGTGGGCGGGCGTGACTTGATGCTTGGTTTTATGGGGGCCTTGTATCAGGTTTCTGCCCATGTGCCATTGCATTTTATATGTGTGCATTTATTGGTTGTTTGATGCCGGCTTTTGATTGAGATTGAGACCACAGCTGTGACAGTGTCGGGTACACCGCGCTGGTTATATTTCCACACACGCGAGTTCTTTTGGGTTAGCGTGTTGTGACTCGGTGAGGTCGCTCCCACTTGAGGTTTTCTTTACAAGTTGCAGGTTCAGTCTGCATTGGCTCACTCAGGTATATATCATGGGTTTGGGCGCCATTGTTTTCTTTTGTGGGCCCCAGAACCCTGTATGTGCGCATTTCTTTTATGTAGAGATACCTGGCATTTGTTTGTTGACATGGACATGCTTTGCATGGATACTGCATGTTAGGTGCAGGGTACTCTGTAGTGCTTACTCTTGTTGTCCGGTTCTTTTGTATGAGCTTGCTGAGTCTTGTGACTCACCCCTTTGCTTCTCTTCATTCCAGGTAAGGGCAAGGGCAAGATTGGGGACTGTCCCAGTGAAGTCTAACTTCTCCGTAGATGGTGTACAGGGCAGGTCGAGTTAGCTTTATCTTATGGCTTTTTGTACTTTGAGACTTTGGGGATTATGATGTTTTCTGTGGCAGGTTGCGGTTTATTTTGTGGTTTGGATTTGTCTTTGGCTAGGGATTGTAAATGTAGCCTTGTTGGGCTTGTGGTGTTTTGTTATGCATGCAGTCTTTTGGATTTTGTTTCAGATTTTTTTTCAGAATCATGATTAGGTATATTTGAATGTGAGATGCATACATGACAGGTTTTGTATTCGTTATTCGGGACACCTGCTCGGGTTCTATGGCTGGTTTGGGGAACCTGGGTCGGGGTCCTACATAGTGTATCTAATATATTTTCTATGTTAATTGTAAATGTCTCACATTGAAATTTTAAATAAAAATATTAAAATCTATTAGTGTGCTTATTTTATTTTATAACAATAAATTATTTTTTTCATTAATAGTATTTTATTTTTAATATTGCATTTCTTATATATTTGAATTTAAATATTTATCTAATTTATTTCTCATGTAATTTTTAATTTTTAGTGTTTTATTTTAAATAAAAATCTTAAAATTTATACCCTTTTAATTTCTATATTAATTTTAAAAATAATAATCTAATTTATTTCGTACGTTATTTTTAAATATTTTAATTTTAATTTTATTTATTATTTTTAATGTTTTAAATAGAATTTTTTTAATTTTAATGTTTATATTTAATCTTATGGCCACAAAATATATGTTTTCTCAAATATTATGTTTATTTTTATTATTTTAATTTTTAAGTGTTTTATTTAAAATTACAGTATTTTAAATTAAACATCTATTTTAAATTAAAAATAAAAAAATAAACATTATTATTAATACAATTACATAACAAAATAACTAAAGAATTAATTTATAAACAATTAATAAAGTTCACATTTTAATTTCTAAACATTACAGATAATATAAACAATTAAACTAAAACTAAACTAATTAAAATAAAATAATTATTAAACTCAACTAACATACTAAACTAACACAAAAAAAAATTAACTATTAAACTAAACTAACACAATTTAAATTTTTATTTCCTTTACGACTTAAACAATTATTAAAATTTTTATTTGTTACATTTTTTATTTTATTTTGATTGAGTTATTAAGAATATTATGATTTACAGTTATTTTTAAAGGACCTTGAGTGGTTCGGAGAGCCCAAAAGTTGGTTTCGAGAAATGAATTAATAAATTACCAAATTGATGACAAGAAATGCCCTGGGTGTAATACCCCACATTTTTGTGAGATTGCCACAAAATTTAGATGAGTTTAAAATACTAAAAAATATGCTTGAAATGACAACAAGTGACCAAATCAGCTGCAGGGAGTGCCCTTGAGCTTAGATACTTAAGGACAAAAGTATATTTTTGACGAGCGTCTCGAGGCGAGATTTATGATGCTGAAAGAAATCAAATCAGAGATGGTTTTTGATTCAGCTAACTTGTAGCCTAAAAGATCGAATGATGGTAAGGGGCTTCCGAAAAATCAATGGAACCCTGAAGAGGCTCTAATTTTGTAAATAAAACAATCTTGAGATAGTTTCAGGATGAAACAAAGGTCCTGTGAGGGCATTGGGATGAAATCATACATATCGAGTAATTTTGAGTTATTAACTTTAGATTTTAAGTATCTTGATAAATTTGATATTTGAGCGTGTAATTGTAATTAGAGAATTATCCACACGAAATAAGGATGAAATTAGGAATTCATGTGGTAAAATATCAAAGTTTGAGAACTTGAAATAAGGGCCAAATGGTCATTTGGAAGAAGTTTGGGGTATTAGCTTGGATTTCAAAAATTAAATTCATTCTAGCTTTGGATTTGAAAACCCATTTAATTATAGCTTTGAGTCTTTGGAATCCAAGGCTTAGCTTGAGACAAGTGGCACCATGTGATTGGTTCAAAAAATTTATAAATAGAGACCATGGATTATTTTCAAAATCATTCAAGGGAGTTTGAGGGTTGAAGTTGAGGAGTTTGCTCTTAAGAGAGGAGAGGAAATTCTGCAAGAAAAAGGGAAGAGATCAGCGGAGAAGTGGGCGAGTTAAGTCCCATTTTTTTTATAATCCTATAGAAGGGGAAAAGATGGTCGTGTAGGTTCAAATGGGGGTCAAATCGGAGTTAAAACAAGGGAGATATGGCCGAAATATAAAAATAACACAATGTTGTCCGAAATATAAGGGCGGCGTGTGAGATACACAAGCCGGGAAGGGGCTGCGCGTGAAGGCGCATGGGTTACCTTCCCAGGGTGCACGAGGGGCCCATTTTTCTTCAAAATTTTCAGTTTTGTCTCTAATTTAATTTCCTTCAACCCTATGTAAAAATATTTGAGGTTAGGTTTACCGAAACGTGTGTTTTCTACAAAAACCTAGGCCGTTTGCTATGAAATTGTATCTTCCAAGAGATAAACCTTCAAGGTGAGACTCCTATACTTCAAATCCTATTTTTTGTTCTCTTATGAGAGACTTCTATTGTAGAATAGTGTTTTGTGAAGTTCTTGTACGTAAACTCTTATTGCTCTTTTACGTGAAATCATGTTGCTTATATGAAATGTATTTTTCTGAAAAATATATGTTGTTGCCTTTTTAACTGTTGTATTTATAAAATTCGTGTGGCCATACTATTGTACCTATTTGTTGTTGGCCAAGGAAAAAAGTCAAATATCCCTCGAGAGGCGCTATGCGTGCGCCATCGAGAAAGCTCTCATGGGGAAGACCGTGAGCTTAAGGGACAACGAATGTGGTACTTGCATGAGTTCTATGAGGTCAAGCCAAGGTGATATGGTTAGGGATCTCCCGAGAGGCACTATGCGTGTGCCATTGAGAAAGCTTTCATTGGAGGAGACTGACATGTTCACGAGGCATTTCAGAGTAGTTCTCATTGTTTTCTCATATATTTTATACCTGATCATGCATTGATATAAACTATTGTTGGAGTTTCTCACTAAAAGATTCATCTTCTAATTAGACTATATCCTTGGAATATTCAAATGTTCCAGGTTTGACAAGCGACTCTAAAGGAAAGGAGGTAGTTGAAGAATAAGTTTAATTTGCTGCCTGTAGCATGTTTGGCATATCTATGTTTATGTGTGAACATATGTATGTTTTGGATATGTTTAAGACGTTCAGTTATCACTTATGAGAGATGATGTCCATGTAATACATTTTGTAGATGTCTTGAATGATTTCATTTATGATAAATAAAGTATTATGGTTGTGAACCATATCAGGTTCGATCTAGCTTCTGCATTTGAAATTTTAACACCTGTCTTAGCTATTCGATTATTGGGATTGTTAGGCTGAGAAGGTGAAAATTAGGGTTTTTGAGAATTTGTGTGATGTATGTTAGCAATTGTGATATGGAAAAATTTTTATATTCCCAAAATCCTAAGTTATAACACGCTCGAAAAATTTGGAGTGCTACACTGGGACTTGAATGTTCGAGAAATAGGGCATGAGATTGGTGAGCATTTCGTGGCGAGACTAATGACGCTAAAAGCAATCAGATCGGAAATAGTTTTCGAAATAGTTTTTGTATAAGCCCAAATTGTTGACTAAACTGAATGGTCGTAAGGGACTTTTAGGAAATCAAATGGACCCTAAGGGTGGCCCAATTTTGTGAGTGAGGCAACCTTGAGGTGGTTTTAGGTAGAGAAAAGGTCATGTGTAGGCACAAAGACGAAATCGAGATTTTTGAGTAACTATTAGTTATTAATTTTTAAAGAAATCAAGATTTTAGTGACTTGATGGTAATTAATTTAAGCCTTTGGAAGGTTCAAATGATATTATTAAAATTCCTAAGTGGAATTATGGAGAATTTGAGAGGGGTTAAATGTGTCATTTATGTAATATATATATATACACTAGCGTATACCTGTGTCTAAAGGTATGGTATAAATAATATTAAAATTAAAATCCAGTTATAATTTATATGTATTATATTGTAATAATTTTTTTGTATTAAATGCTCAACAAAACTCAAATAATAAACAAACATATAAGATTTATAATGCTTACTAATATTGCAAATCAAAATATAAGAGCAAGTAAAAAAAAAAAATTAAGTATTGATATTTAAAACTTACACAGTTGGTTTTTTTTATTTAAAAAATTTCAAAAATTCAATATTAAAACTTACTTGATATTTCAAAAAATTTCAAAAACTTACACTATCGATATTTAGAATATTTAAAAATTAAGTATTAAATTCTTTAAAAATTAAAATTTAAAAAAAATTGAAAAAGAATCCATATAAAAAAAATTACACTTTGGTGTTTTTTTATTTAAAAATTTTTAAATAAAATTAAGTATTGATATTTAAAAAATAAAAATTTATAAATTAACTTTTTTTAAAAAATTAAAAATTTTAAAAGAATTTGGAGTACCCAACCGCTGCTGGTCGGGGTCTCAAAGGGTCCCCCATTTTCGAGCCTCTGGCACGCTTCTTGATGTCCAAATTGATTTCTAATTTTTTTTTCAATTTTTCTGAATTTTTTTTGACATTTTCTCCCTTTTTACTATTTTTCAGAATTTATTTTCTTTTATTTTATTTTTCTTTTTCTTTCTCCTTCTCCCTTCCATCCTGCAATGCATGACCACCGCCCGCTCACAGCACCGGCCACCTGCTAGTCGCCACCGCGGTCAATGCCATCTCTGCCGGTCGTCCTCAGTCGCCGCACCATTACCGCCATCAGTTATAACCATCGCGGGCCACCTCTTGCTCCTCTGCCTGGGTGCACGAAACACCACTATGGGCGCCTGCCACGACTGCCCTGTTGCTAGTCGTTGCAACCCCCATGGTCACTGCTCCCCCCCCACACCGCCTCTCGAACAGCCAGCGCCCCTCTACCAGCCGCTCACAGAGCCTTGCCCCGCCGTCGTCATCCCTCCCACCCCCCTTCACAACCGTCACACCTTACCCACTCCTTGCTCTATGTATATATCTATATCTATATATATATAATGTATATGCGTATGTGAGAGGCAGTGTATGTGCCTGTGTGTGTATATATGTATGCGTGTGTATAACGCCCCGCTCCCACCTACTGGTGTTACTCACGAATAATCAACCTATTATTCACACGCTAGGGCAAAGATGAAGAGACGGCTACGTTTCAATGAGAAACGGCCTAGGTGGGAACTAGGCTTTGCCATCTCTTCGCTCCACTCAAGGATTCGGGAAATTCTAAAACGACCCCACGAAAATAAAACCCAAAACCTCGAGAAGTGCCACCCCTTCTCAAGCTCTTAATGAAGAGCTAAGGGTGACCTCCCGAGATCGAAAGAAATAAACTAACTCCCATACTTCATATAAATTATGGCATAACGCCTTAATTATAAGAAAATAATTTTTTTTTCTTTTCTTTGCCTCAACCGTTAACCCATTTATCTCACCTCCAATTCCTTTGGAAATTATTTGGATTAATCTTTCTTTGAAAAAATTTAATAAAATTTTCCTTATCAAATCTCCATTGATTTTTCTCTTTAATTATTTCAAAATGCCATAATTTTCCAACCTTTAGGAAATTAATTTTTAAAATAAAAACCTTAAGGCATTCTCATCCAATTTCAAAATTTAAGGAAAAATACTCCATTATTTAATTTTCCAAAATATAGAAATTTTTCCCACAATTGCCTCAAATTTATATTAATTTAATAATTAATTTGGAGGCTAAAATACTCCTTTATTTATTTTTTTAAAAATAATTTATTTTAGAATTTCAAAAAATATCAAAAATAATTAAATAAACAGAAATTAACAAAAATATAAAATAAAAATACATCATAGCAGCCACAAGGGGGCGGGCAACAGCAGCCACGCCCCCAGCGCGCAGCCGCGCCCAGACGCATCCTGCCACGTGCCCCTGGCACCAGCACATTGCACCATTTTTTTTTAAAAAAAATATAAATTTATTTGTTTAAAAGCCCAAATTTTCCAGAATGCTATTTCACTTCAAATGGCTTCCAAAACACTCAAGTTTGCCACCTTTCACCCATATTAAGCATTCATTACATATTTAAAAAATGAATACAACATTAACCACTAAACCACAAATACATACACTTCACATGCATTTCTCCCTTGCTTCTTTACCTTTAACCTTCCAACACTCCATTTCCTTTGCATGATTCTCCACCTACATAGAGGTCAAATGACCTTATGAGCCAAAGCTCAATAAGGGTGCTATGCAAATGTAAATGTAACATGAGAATCTAAACATGTAATGCAAATGCAATGCATATAATGGTTAGTCCTCCATGCCCTCATAACCACTTAGGTTAAGGCACCAACCAACCCCTCTCTCATCACTAGTCCTCCTTATGGCCATAGGTCCATTAGAACACAAAACATGCAAAAGACCATTACATGTAACTCATTCAAAACATGTACAAATGCAAGCAAAACCCCACCACTTGGGGTTATCCCTTACCTCTTTATCCTTGAAGCTTCAAGACTCCACTTGCCAAGACTCTCTCTTTGGCTTTCAACCACCTTAAGGAAAAATATCCTTAAGCATTAGAGATCTTGAAGACTAAAGAATGAAAGGAGAATAAGGACTTTCCTATACACTTGAAGAAATTTAAACTAAGGCTTACCTTTTGCTTGCCTTTCTTCTTCCTTCTCCTAATCTTCTTCTTACTTTCTTTCTCTTCACATGTGGGGAAAACCTTGAACTAATTTCCCAACTCCCTATTTATAGAGCTTTTCTACTCAATCCATGTCAAGACTCAAGATCACATCTTAGCCATTGATTTCTCTTTAATTCAAGAGACTTAATCTCAACCTTTAAACACAAGCACAATCCTTGTGCTTCTCCTAAACTCAATCTCAGCCATTGATTTTAAGAGACTCATCTCTAGACTTTAAAGAAACACAATCCAAGAGACTTTGTCTCTTTAAATCTCATCCCTTGATTTTTCTTTGGAGACTAAATTCTCAACCATTGGATCAATCTCTAATTCCCATAATTCTCCTATTTTCCAAATTAATAAATAATGACTAATTTCAAGATTGACCAATTTCTCCATTTTCCATTTAATTTAAATCCATAGCTTTTCAAGCATGTAATGGAGACTAATATCTTTTCTTTTTGATTTTATTTAAATTGCTCTTGAAAGACATAATTCATTTTACTTTGGCATTTAATTAAATCCACCATTTTCCCACATAAATGCATGACTAATTTCCATTTAATATGGAATTTCTTTTAATTCTATCCATAATGGCTCTCATTTAATGCTTGAGAGACTAATTTCTTTTTTCTTTTTACATTTCTTTAAATCCTACTCTTGTTTCACAAGATCATGCCAAGTGTCTCATTACACTTAATCAACAAATTTATTGTTCCCAAATTAAATTAAATCTCATTCCATGAGATCTTGTCAAGTGTCACAAATCTAACCATACTTGGCTTCCATTTTAATTTCCTAATTATCCATACACTTAATCAAGAATTAAATTCTCCAAAAATCAATTCTCCAATATAAATAATTTCTCCAAAAATAATTTATCCTTTTATGGGACGGAACTCCAAATTCCCGTTTTGCCTTTCCTAAGGATCATATATATTATGTGCCTTCTCTTTGGTTCAAGGGAAATTTTGAAAATTTCCATATACCATTTTTCTCTTAATCGATAATTTTATCATGACTTATCAAGGGTATTATAGTGTGTTTGGGGGTGATAGGGGGGCTAGTGATAGCTTGGGTGGGGGTCTGCGAGAGAGAGGGAGAGAGAGAGACAGTGAGTGATGGAGTGACTGGGTGGGTCTGTGAGAGAAAGAGAGAGAAATAGTGAGGGAGGATGGGATGGTTTTGGGGGGGGGAGAGGGGGAAATATGTTGATATTTGATCTCAGCCATTGATCAACATTCAAAATTCATCTCAGCCATAGGATTAAAATATATCTTAGACATTTTCAAAAACCGTTCTATTTTATTATATAAATGGTTACCACGTGTATTTATATAATTAATGTGAAAAATCAAATCATAGTAAGGGAAGGATTAAAATATGTAAAATGACAGACTTGCATATGGATTGAAGAACACGATCAGAGGGTTAGGAACTTGCCTTGAAACAACAAATTCTCGATTTGCAAGCACGCCCGCTAGCTTGAAGCCTTTTTAGCTACCCCTTTGCCCCCAAATTCAATTTTCAAGCCTCTAACATGCTCCTCGAGCCCCAAATTAATTTTCAAAATTTTCTCCAATTTTTTCTAGAATTTTCGGTTATTTTTTCCAGATTTTTCTTCATTTTTTATTTCTTTCTTTTTTTTTTCTTTCTTTTTATTTTTTCTTCCTTCTTTTTCTTCTTCACGCGTAGGGCCACTGCTGGTCAGTGCTACCTGAGCCTTCACAGGCCACTGCTACCTAAGCCTTCGCAGGCCACTGCTGCAGCTAGCCTTGCCACCACCTACGTCTTCCAACCATCGCCATCGGCTGCAAGCCACCGCAGCTGGTCCCCTGCGCCTCCAACGATCGACCACCGCTGTTGCTTCAGCCATCACCGACCACCGACGATCCTGGCCTCTGTGCTGCGATCGCCTTCCACAGCCTCTGAGACCCCAACTAGCCTCCATAATTGGCCACCGCTGTTGCACGACTGCCCTTGCCGCTGTCCGCTACTTCGCCGCACAGCCATGGCCAATCGGTGTGCATATATATATATGTGAGTGTGTATATATATATGTGTGTGTGTGTGCCTGTGTATATAGCCGATCGGTGTGTATATAGATATATATGTGAGTCTGAGTGTTTGGAAGGAAGATGGTTGCACTGTGGGGTGCTGTGGGTGGGAAAATTATTAATCTTAGCCATCAAATATATCAAAAATGATCTCATCCATTGAAATGTCTCTCTCAGAGACATTTTCAAAAACCTTCTTGCTTTATTATATATATATATATATATGCGTGAGTGGCTTGGGGGCCAAGTGTGCAATAGTAGGTGAAGATTTAATTTGAAATTTGGTTTCTCTCATTTGAGAGCAATAGCCGAGAAATGGAAGAAAGCTTAGGCTGAGAGGTTGAAAGAGAGAGAGATGGAAACTAAGGGTGGTCGACTGATGGCTGGCTGGAGGCAACAACCGGCGGCATCAATGGTGGGTTGAAGCAACGACCAGAGGTAGAGGCAGCGGAGTTGGGGCAACAGTAGTGGCAGGTGATAAGGTTGATCGGGGTAACAACAGCAGTTGGATGCGATGATAAGTGACGAAAGGAGGCCCTCTTGGCTGGCGATGATGGACTGAGGAGGTTGGAAGCTGTAGTAATGGCCAACTGCGGTGGATGCGCGCAAGCGGGAAGCCAGCTAGAGGCTTGTGGTGGAGACGACCGATGGCATTGGTCGCACGATGATCAAGGGCAGCTAGTGGTGGCCAACAGCGGCTCCGCGTGTAGGCTGCAGGCGTGAGGAAGAAGAAGGAGAAGAAAAAAGAAAGAACAAAAAAAAGAAAAAGAAAAAGAAAAAAAAGAAAATCTAGAAAAAAGGAGAAAAATGCCAAAAAATTGGAAAAAAATTTGGGGCTTAAGGAGCATGCCAGAGGCTCAAAAATGGAATCTGGGCACATAGTGGCAGCCATAGAGGCAATGCTGGTGTGGGCGTTTTGCCGGATTTCTCCTCCAGAGTGGTTAAGGAAAATGAATTAATTTATTTCAAGTTATTTGCATTATGTGAGATAATGTAGAATAAGCGTTGGTTGGATTAAACCATTTGTTGAGGTTTTTTAGAAATTGTTGATGGATGGGTTTTTGCGAGGTATGGCAAAAACATAGGTCCTAGTTTAATTTCTGATATGGTTGGGTTTCTGTGTGTTTGCATCTAGGTTCTACCGAGGAGGCGATGGTTCTAGAAGAGTTCAAAGTTCAGGCTGGCGTTCTCGCTCATGGCAGAGAAAGCTTCAAGCCAATAAGGGATGACCCCAAGTGTGGCAGCCTTTGGAATGTTTGGTAAACTTGAAAAAATACATGTTGGGTGCAGTTGCATGTTGTGCATGTTCTATAGGTGGTCTAGTGGAATCCTATGGGTATGGGGAGACTAGATGCATGCTAGGATAATATGGGAGGCTATTGCCTTAAACAAGTGGGTTCAGAGGGCAGTAATACCTTACCATTCATGCATACTTACTTGTTATTGCATCTCATATATTATCTGGTTTACATTCATTTGCACCCTTATTGTGTCATTGTGACTTATGAGGTTTTACCTCGTGTTATATATATTGTAAGTCCAGATGCAAACAGTGATGATGGTGAGAGGATGAAGTGGCGACTAGCAATATTGCCCGAGTTTGTATGCTGTACATATTCTTGTATGTATACATGTGTGTTGAATGTATGTGTTGTTCGACACTAGATGAGATCTAGATGGTTGTAATCAGATGCTTATGAGATTTCTTGTTGTATGTAGCTTTAATTTGATTAAGCCAAGATTGAGATTAAGGATTGAAAATGAATTTCTCATAAATCCCTAGTACTCAATAGATTTGTAATATGTTATTTTGTGCCTGGGTCACTTTTGGCTTGTTGTGAGATGAGCTGAAGAAAGATGAAGCTCACTCAGGTTTCGGGTTCCATTCCGTTGTGCTTCTTTTTATTGTTTGGGGACTGATTCTTTGAGTGGAGCGAAGGGAAGGACGAAGCCTAGTCCCCACCGAGGGCATTTCTTATGAAAACATAGTCATTCTCTTCAATTATGGCTTGATGGGTGAACGATCTAGTCGATTGGACACCCGTGGCACCCGATAGGTGGGAGTGGGTCATCACAGAAAATTCTTAGATCTTTAGAATGACATCCTTTAGTGACTGCAATATCCGAAGCAAGAAACCTTAGAGAGTTAACAATGGAAGAGCTCATAAGAAATCTATTAACTCATGAACTAGTATTAAATAAAATGAATGAAGACATGAAAGGTAAAAAGGTTAAGAAAACCTTAGCCTTAAAAATAAATGAAGAGAAGACAAATGTGTCGTATATGGGTATAGAAGAAGAAGAAGAAGATATGGAGTTAGAAGAACTCCAAGAGGCATATAAAGAATTATATATAAAATTTTAATCTATGAAGAAATAATTAAAAAATTCTAAGAAATCCCACAAAGAAAAATCGAGAAATTAAAAAAATGAAATAAAGAACTTAGAAGAAAAATCACAAGAGTTGAAGATAGAAAATGAAAGTAAGGTAAATGATCAATTAATCAAACTTTAAGAAGAAAACAATTTTCTAGAAACTCAAAATAATAAATTATCAATATAAAAGAATGTCATTGAAAGAATCTTAGCCACATTAATTTCAAAGAAAAATTCTAGACCTAAACCAAGGTATAAGACAAAATGGAAACAACCTAGATGGAAACCCCAACCTAGGAAAAGCAATGAGGTGTAAATTTGGATACAAAAAGGGGTAATCCGAAAATTGAGATCCTTAGAATATAAGATCTTAAATTCTATAAATAAGCCTCATGCAAATGTTTCAAAAGCATTTGACTTAAATGAAAAAAAAAATCAAAGGACCTGCCTATAGATGGGTGCCCAAAATCAAAAGGTGATTTTGAAAGGGCACAGATGTGTGTGAGGGCCATAATGAGCAGGAAAAATAGGACTCTTTAAGAGATGGCTCTAACAATGCTTTTGGAGAATAGATTGCCTACCTATTTTTGGGCCAAAATGGCTATTATTGCTTGTTACTTTTTAAATATGTTTAATTTGAGGCGAGGCATAAAGAAAACACCATTAGAGATTTATTATGATAAAAAGCCAAATCCAATTTCAGAGCCTTTGGATGTAAATGTTATATATTGAACACAAAGGACAACTAACGAAAATTTGATACTAAAAGTGACCAAGGTATCTGAAGAGAAACGCCAACTATTGCAGTATCAATGTAAGGGTTTAACCGAATTTTCAAAACTTTTTTGAAAAACCAATTAAATGACAGCGAAAACATAAACCAAAAACACCTTTCAAGACCTGTTTCCAATGTCCATATGCATATCAAATCCAAACCATGCCATAAGGGGTTTAGTTATTTTACCTTTCAATTGTTGAAGGTTGATGTAGGGTTGAAATCCACCCAAGGCAACAATACTAGCTCCAATAGACAGCTCTAGGACTCCTTTTCAATTAAACCGAAATCATCCCCCAAAGCTACGAGGGGCCTATTGGGTCCACACTCCGGGGAGGTAGTGAATCCCACTACTCTCTCTTTCTGCTAGACAAAGACAGCAAGGGAGATTATGGCTAAAACGAAATGGGTTCTAAGTGAAGAAGAGCTCTCAAGCTTGATAGTCTCACTATTAAGAACAATAAGCTACAGTAGCCAAGAAAAATCAAAGGAGCAATGGATTAGGGAGCTAGGGTTTCTGGAGGAAAAACTAGAGGTGTTGGTTATGAGAGAAAACAATCACAACGAGCTCCAACCCTTTCTCTTCTTCAGCACAGAAAACTAAATATATATTTCCCCAAAATGGAAACCCTGGGACATACTAATTGGGAAAATGACAAGGGGACAAGAGGGGGATAAGGGAGAGAAAAGGAGATACATCAAGGACACATGCTAACCTCCATTTTCCTTCTGTCGTCTGCCATTGCTATGTGCCCTAGCTTTTTCTTTGCACAAAACTTCGTGCAATTTGCCAGCTTTTAGAACAGAAACTGTCGACAGATTGTAAGGAATTGTCAATAATTTGGCTCAACATTTCAAAGGAAACTATTAGCAGTTTACCAAGACTGTCGATAGTTTGCTACCCTTTATGCCAACTTTTCAGAAATTACATCTAGGCTCCACCATTAACATTTAATGACACTTTCACCATCTTATGATGAAATCGAGGTCCCCATTAACTCTTAACAGCATGCTCGTTAACTCTTCACAATTGTTCCTTATTATTAATCATTTAAACCTAGCCCGTAACTCTTAATCGTAAATGTCATTAACTCTTAATGACGATTTTAACCTTAATCACTTAGTTAGCCATCACACCTGGATATACGTGTGACCTTCTAAGTTCACTACTAAGTAGCAATCATGAAATGTCAACTACTTTGACATTAACCAAGCACCTTTGGTCTACAACGAGGATCTATCCATCTCCTCGAAGTACCCTGAAAGAACCTACGTGACAGCTAGTATTATGTCAAGGTGATCCTACTAGTAATGAAGTCATACTTCATGAATAGAACCTATTTGGGCTTTCCATTCTCGTGTACTACCCTCCATCAATTATCATCCCAATCGAGCGAGAGTCAAGGACTAATTAAACTCACTAACTCGATGACTATGCCAAAATCAGTGTGTTGAGATTAAGATAACACATCGAAACTCCTTCCGACATTGGAACATTTTCCAATCAAGTGTACCTTAACCAAGGGTTTCTACAATCAAGACCACCATTGATCGCATAAGATGTTCACCTCACGCCGAAGGTCAATGGATCCCATTAGCAATCACTTACCTCTATATACCACTACACAGGGACCACACAATGCATCTCCCACCCGGTAAATGGATGGTTCTTAGAAATAGCTAATCCCTGGTACAAACATACAAGACAACTATGTTGCCTCCGGTCTAAGAACTAGTAACACAATCAAAGCCTATAACAGACCATAGATCCTCTTAGCCATGTGATCTATCATGTGTGTCACATTGAGTAAGTGTTCCCCTAACACCTATCCGCATGTATATTATATCCATCTCATGGATTATGGCATGCGACTCACCATTCTTTATTATCAGCATCTCATATTAATGAAAGGTAGTATCCCATGTGCCAATCCATGATCGACTAATCATAGTCCCCTTCTAAGAAGTCTAAGGACTGTGAATTATCATTAAGATATCTTTATTACAAATGTCAATTTTCACATATTCTTAACCCTAAAGAATAAGACCTTCAACAGAAAATCTAGGGACTCATTCATATGTAATGATTGGAGAGCTATGAATAAAGATATGACCTGAAAATATGAAAATATAGTTTGTTACATATTGCAAGAATTACATCATTAGTCCTATAATTATAAATGTTAGATGCCATCTAAATCTAGCATTAGAGCACCAACACTAACAATATCTTCCTTGGACATTCAAATACTAGTAAGGCTTATAAAATGTGTAATCTAAGGGAAAACTCTTTGAAAGATTCCATTCATGTTAAATTTGAGCCAAAGAGAAATAATGAAGATGAAGAAGAGATAACAATAGATCCATCTAAGGAGACTTAGGTGAGCTTCCCAAGAATATAAATTTGTAATCACCTATGGATCAAAATATTGGAGAACCAAGTCAAGGTATGAAGACTAGGACATCCTTACATCAATATTGTAACAATGTGGCCTTCATATCTAATGATTGAGCCAAGTTTCATAGATCTAGCTTTAAGAAGATGAATTTTGGATCAATGCTCTGCAAGAAAAATGAACTTTGGAAATTAGTTCCAAGACCAAAAGATAAATCTATAATTGGAGCACAATGGGTTTTCAAGAATAAATTAGATGAAAATAGGATCATAGAAAGAAATGAAGCAAGGCTTGTAGCTAAAGATTATTGCCAACATGAAGGCATTGATATTGAAGAATCATATGCCCCTGTGGCCAGGCTAGAAGCAATTGGAATACTTTTAGCTTTTGCCTTTCACATGAATTTCATGATATATCAAATGGATGAGAAAAGTGCATTTTTGAGTGCCTACGTAAAAGAATGAATTCTTGTATATCAAGAAAAATATTCAGTTGAGTAATGCCTTTTATGATTTTCAAAATAGTTGATTATGTGTTTTAGCTAAATTGTTTTCAATTGACTATTAAGACTGTCTACTCGATTATCTTATAAAATCCTCTATTTTCTAAAATCAATCAAGTATTCTTTTGGTACCAAAATTTCAAATATTTCCTTCAGTCAAGTAACTGACACCTGAGTTTGAAAAATATAGCCATTACTCAAAAACTAAAAAGAGAACAATTTTGACTATTGATGGTTTATTTGACTATTCCAAGATGTTTAACTATCTTCTCAAATTCAAAATTATACATATGTGCTAAATTGTTATACAATTGGGAAGGCATGACGCCTTGCTAAAGGTCAATCTTATCTTATGTGTTCATACTGACACATTGCCAACATATTTGGAAGTCTAATGAGTTATATGCAATGAAGATGACGAGAGAGTAATCCTGAGATGTCAATACATCTCTCTTATTCCTTTGGAGTGAATCTGGTTGGACGCTGAGGTAGCCTTCTCTTCCATGACTGGGCCCAAGTGCTTTCCATCTATAGCTTGGTTGTGTTCCTCACTATCAATCGGGCTTTGGACTTAACTTTCCCAACATACAAAGATCCAATGCTATGTAGCGAATCAGCGGTTTAATTTAATTGGTCAGCCGTCGACCTTGTTTGGTGGTGCAACCTAAACATTTATGAATTTTTCGAATGACATTAAGGCCTTTTCCTTGTGGTTGTTTGAAAAGAGCGAGATCGATTAACCTGATGTGCCCTGTCTCTCTCTTTTCTCACTAAAAGGGCTCGAAAGCTCCATCTACGTAGTGTAAGGGCATTGGTGTATGAGTAGAGATTCCCTTTATGAGATGTTTGGTGATTACGATAAGAACAATGAGGAGATGATCATATGCCATCATATGTCATTAGCACATCGCCCATTTTAGATCTGTTATGGAATTCCTTGTCATGCTTTCGCCTGCCGAGATGATGTGGATTCACTCCCAAATAGTTCCTTTGTCATTTTCCTTAGGAGTGGTTCGTGCCTCATTTCTTTTCTGGCTGTCCTTGTTTCAATTGCCTTTGTTACCATGGTCGTGCTAAAGTGGTTTCCTTCTAGATGTTAGCTTTTACCCTTACCACTAGTTGGATCATGGCCTTATCTTGTCAAACATAGAAAGATTCGATTTGTTCTAGCTAATCAATTACTCAATTTGATTTCACCTTGCTTGAATGCGTACCTCAGATATCTAGGTAATTTATAAAATGCCTTATGGTCAAAGTGAGGAGAAAAATTGATTAACCTGATGTGCACCAATGGGTGCTTAGATTCTCCTACTTCTTTATCCTTTTCTCCTTATTCATACTTGAAGCATTCAGGGGGTTAAAAATACTCAAAATCTCCATCCGCTCAATATTTATGCTGGCTTGGGTACTCAAATTCATTGGAGAGAGCACTTAGCCGAAAGCAAGAGATTATCTTGACGATGTGCACATCATTCCTTGGAGGTATGTTTTAATTACCATGTTGACCTATAGACCTTATTCCACTAGGGTAGCATTTTCATAATGATCATAATATTGCCTCAATGATTCACACAGTCTTGATCAGATGCTGAGTCGATACATACGACCATTCTTTTCTTGGGATATTTGTAGAAACAACTAATTAACCCAATCAGGAGTAATGCCTAGCACACGGTCACATTACACAACTTGAGTTAAACGTTATGGGATTTCTCCTCCTTTGGCACATCAGAAGTTCAGATCTTGGCAGGATTGGATGTCCAAACCTTGGTGGGAATGGTTACCTAAGCAACTTGATAGGGAACACAACCCTTATGTCACATGTTTTTCGTAAGAAGCTTATGCGTTCCTTTGCTCCAAAATTTCTTCTATGACTGTTAGAGATTCTCTATTGGGCCGACCACGGTTCCATAGTTGTGGATGGTCGTAAATTGCTGACTTAAGCCAAATTTTCACTTCCCTTTCAAGTTGTATTTTTAACAAATTCTTTGTCGCTGATCGTTTTTCATGTCCACTTGCATTTTCTAACCTTCTTATCCTTAGCAGTATGCTCATAAGGAAGCACTTGAACAATTTTTACTCGTGTTTCTTAGAGTCATGTTTCTTAGAGACTTTCCACAATCTGATTCGGGTAATGTCAGTTCTTAGGAAGTGGTTGTGACCCCTTTTATTTGCAATGTAAGTTGGACTCCTTTGGAAACTAAACATCTTACTATGCTCTGAGTGTTTTAAGGTCTTTTCTTAATTCCTCATATTTCGTCGTAGAGTGGTCAGTGACGCTCTACTGAGGATCCTGGTGTGCTCAAGGCCAATTTGGGATCACTTCTTATGGCTATCGATTGCTCGTGAAAATTCATTAGTTCTATCTGATAACTTCATATAGAGAACCCCATTGACGAGTAAGTTGCCTAGTCCCCCAGACGAGGGGTACTGGTCAGTGTTCCTTCTTGTACCTAATTGACTTCTGACACCAGCAGACCTGGTTGTTCTTATCATCAAACTTAGCTTCTTGTCATTTTATACAGACGGTGCTAAATTATTGTTGCCAAAAATACAACAATTAGATTTGTGAGGTAGGAACGCTGGAGTAGCAGTAGAGCAAGGCGAACACCTAACAGTTGTCTTCTTGTGGAAGTGTGCGTTAGGTAGCTTCAATCTTCGATTATCTAGTCGAGGTTTGGAGCAAGCCCTCGGGGGTATTTTCAGTAGCAGATTAATCCTTTCGGGAGTAGTCTGTTGTGTGTTTAGGGCATAACTACGCTCATAAGAACAAGTTAGAAAGCTCTTCACCCGTGAATGCCCTTTGATGCTTAAGTCAGTATGAGAAGAAAAGTAGTGCAATAAATAAAGGATGCCATTAATGAATATAAAGATGTACCTTTCCCGACAAGAGAGGGTTTAGTCGTAGTACTTTTAACAGATGTCGAGGGTGAACCTACATGTTAGGAGCACTTAGATGGGCTTAAGAGGAATCCCCCCCCCCCAAGAGGAATGAATAGCCTAAGGAGTCCTCTAGGAGAAGGTAGGCCTTATGGCGAGCTACTGAAGTAGGTTCTTGGTCTCTAAGGGGCTTATCCGGATAGATTTCTGGGTTGTCATAGGATGCTTCCAAACGTTATCTATTACTTCAAGGATTTCCATAATATTTTCGCAAGGGATTATTTATCAGTGAAAATTAAGAGTCAACATAATGTGTGGGGATGGGGAGGCCCGCGCACAGGTTAATTGACAAAAGGAGACTTTAGGGGAAGCCGCGTGGCCTAACCAAAGGGGCCCATGTGGCTTTACATGCTTGCGAGGCTAGTAAATAAGTTTGGGAAATTTTGGGGTGCAACTGTAAGTTCAGAAAATAGCAGCAGGCTTACCTTATATATATTATATGTGCATAATTACACAAGGGTGCTTGCAGGTCATCTGGCTCACGCGCGCTAGCCGGGGAGCCTTCAAGCTTGACGGACGTGGGATCAAAACCAAGGGGAAACAACGCTAGAATTTTATTTTCCAACACTACCACGTGGCAGCTTCTGGTGGCACAACGTGGTGAGCTGAGGCATAGCCACATGGCGTGAGCTTATCAGGAGAACGGGTGCATGTTCAGAAAGAGCTTCAAGCTTCTGGTGGCACGCGTCCATGCGAGGCTGGTTAGGAAAGGGGCTTCGGGAAAGATTTATGCGTGCCACGTGGCACACACTGGTGATTTTCAGAGAAAAGCAAGGGGCGACCAGTTATTTTGGGAAGGAAAATTTGCGAGGAGAATGCTTTTTCGGAAAGAAAAAAAATGCTTCCTTCGGAAAGAACAAAAATATTCCTTTAGAAGTAACAAAAATATTTTATTTGAAGAAAATCTCACCCTTCCGAAGGAATAAAAATGCTTGTTTTGAGAAGAAGATTTCACAACACTTCAGAAGGAAATTATAAAGTCCTTTGGAAGGAAAATTCTAATCAAAATTGGAATAAAATAAAACTCACTAACAAACTAAAGGAAATTGCTACCGGGAAATAGACATAAAATAAAATAAAACTCACTGATAAACTGAAACTGAAATCAGCAATAACTCAACTAATCAAAATTGGAAACGTCTCATTTAACCTGTAACAAAACTCTAAGTCAATATAAGTTGAAAACCATAATCACTATCTAAGGGAACTACTCAACTGGAAATATAAAATACTCCTAAACTAACAAGACACTAAATAACACAACTCCCTGACATCTTTTATCTTGAGAAACTCCACGTACACACACTACTGACAACTGCTGCTAGGCCCTACATTTGGTACTCTCCCGCTAGGAATTGGAATGACGAAGAGTACAAGGTGAGCTACAAAGCTCAGCAAGTAATAGATATGAACGATTAACTGAACCTGAATCGAAGAATATTGATACTCATAAAATACTGATTGTCCTTATACCGAGGAAATAGTAATCATTGAACAATGCATGAATAAAATATCGATGCACGTAATCTGTAAACTAAATGCAGGTAATGCAACTTTGGCTATAGGCCCATATAAAATGAAACACATATCTACCTAATCTTAATCCTGCAACTATAAAAACTATAAGTACATACTGTGGGCAATATGCCCCTAGCCCCTTGTCGTCACCAAGCGAGCAACTCATAAACTGAACTGTAACTGAAACTGGTGGAATCCCGCGGACTAGCCGCTTAGCGCACATGCTGTAATGCAATGCTTATATACATGCTAGCACACGATATGACGTGCTCCACATAATAACATGCTACATGTTCACACAAGATGTATACACATATATCGATGTCATAACTTCACACAAAAGTATGAAATGCACAAGTTGTCCTAGCTATTATTGGAATCCAAATTTACTCATATTTTCCCTTGAAATACCAAATTTATTGATATTTATTTATTATTTATTTAATCATTTAATTTTGAGGGTGCAACATGAAGACTTCCCAGGGGGTCACCCATCCCATCACTACCCTCACCCAAGCATGCTTAACTTTGGAGTTTCTAATAATATCGGTTGCAAAATTGGATATAGAGCATGAAAATTTGGGTGTGAGTGGTTTGCACACTAGTCCCATTTGAATGTCTCCAAAATTCATTCGAACAAATTTGTCACAACTCAAGCAATTTGTATTGTAGCATTCGAATGCTACAGTACCCCATTTGAATGAGATGAATGGACTACACAAGGGTCATTCGAATGACATAAATTTTCATTCGAATGCTAGATGATACAGTGCAAAGGCCATTTTAATATTTCAATGACTCATTTGGATAACACAAAACTCATTCGAATAACACTCATGCCATCTGAATACTACTCACATAACACTTAGAAGCCATCTGGATATGGGGAGGCCTCATTTGAATATTTGTAACACATTTTGACAAAAACGAACGATTCATAGAGACCTTATTTCTGAATCAACTCTATTAAATCTGCACCATTCCAAAAGAAAACTTAAGAGAACAATCCCAATCGATATGAAAACACATTAAGTATGATTTAATGATCATATTGGAAGGAATCGCTATAAGAACTCATTCATAACTTGTCAAGAACATCACTGTATATGCATATATATATATATATATATATGAACATACTGTCTGATTAAACTGGGAACCAAAACCAAGAGTCTTGGTATTCTGAGATCACTATAAACATGGATCCTAAGTTAAAAGATTACAAGAAAGTTACTTGCACAAGAAAGCCACTGATACACTAATATATATAGACATACGTATATGTATATACATGTATTGAAAATTGAGAATGGATTTACTCAATGAACCCGTAAGAAAGGATTACGGGGTTGGATACTTGCCTTAATAACTCTGATCGATTCCTTGATTGAACTTGAAACCTCTCTTATGAAGAACTCAACAGAGAGCACTTCCTCAATTTTCCTCTACAACTCTCACATACTTCTTTCTCTCTTTCTTCCAACGGCGTCAGAAAACTATGGCTTCTATGAGTATATATTCGTAAGGAAACAACCCTAAAAGCCATCTCATTCTTTTATATTAACTTGGAGACTCCAAACTCCTAATCCTCACACACGAGAATGCCACACTTAATCTCTAATAATAATTAAATTCTAATTATTATTTAAATCTCTGAATTACTAACATGACCTTGCATTTATTTTCGCATAATTAAATGCCATTAAAATTCTATTCACTCATTTAAAAATTTCTAAATTGCCACCTTGGCAATTTCTATTAACACAAGAATTAAATAAATAATTAAATAATTCTTAAATAACTTATGGGCTCTCTAACGGGTCGTTACATGCCCAAAAGACCCATTTACTATTCATTTAATGTTCAATTTATAGGGAATAGTGTCATAATTTTTCTGGGACCATTTTGCTCCCTTATTCATAACACTTGTCCCTTGAGATTTTTGCTCCATCATGACCTCTGCAGCTTCTTGTTCACCCTATTTGGTTATTCTAAGGATCTAGCTTTGGGTTTTCAAGAATTACACCTTAGCCCGAGCTTTTCGAGTAATTACATGTAATACCAAAAATTTTATATTGAAAGTTTTCTAAAAATTGTAGAATTTTCAGGTTAAAATGTAGTTTTTCGTACATTAGGGCCAAAGCATAATTTACAAATCTTGACCGAAAATGGTGAAATAAAAGTGGCAAAACGAAACTTAGGGAATAAAATGTGAAAAGAAAGTTAGGGATTCATAAACTCAAAGGATTCACGAAATGAGGATCAAAACGTGATTTTTTATACATTCGGGCCTAAGTGTAATTGTTAAATCCTAGCCGAGGGTAGACAATATGATGTTTTTTCTTAATCTTTGGGGATGAAATGAACAGTTTAGAACTTATGGGGCTTAATGAAATTATTGAAAAACTCAGGGGTTTCGAGGAAAGGTCCAAACCGTCATTGGAAATTAGATGAGGGGCTAAAGTGTAATTTTTGAAAGTCAGGTGTGAAACCTGTAAATCACCAGTCGCCTTACTATCACCGTCGATCAGCCACCTATCGCCCAAGGGTTCTAGAGCATGCTCAAGGCCAAGATGAATCAATTTCTGGTGGCCATTGGCCGAGATCGATAGTGATTTGACAAGAATTTAAGGCAGACGCGATCAAAAAAAATTTGGCCAACAAGTTGGTGGATTTTTATCATGATTCAAGGCTACTCGAGTCACTTAGTGGCTAGATTTGAGACTTTGGGATTAAGTAAGCTCGAGATTTGTCAGATTTTGACTGAAATTTGGCTATAAATAGTGCATCCAAGGTCGAGGCTTTTTATGCAAGTTCGAGTTCAATTCATGTTGTTTTAGAGTGATTCGAGTATTGTGAATAAGGGGATTTTATTCCTTGTGTCTTGGAGAGTTCTTCTAGAGAATTTGGTGAGGTTTCATATAGGTTTAAGAGGGTTTTGAGTGTTCGTCGAAAAATTGGGAGGCTGCGAAGTTGGACCTATAACCGGTCGTTTAAGGCTTTTTTTGGTTTGTTTTTGGGGCATCCAATGGTAGCCCTAGGATCAACTGGAGGAGTACTTTAAGGAGGTGGTCGACCATCAAAGAAAGTTTCAAGTCCCTGGCAGTGAAGGGTTTGCCTAAGAAGAAAAGGTGCGTGTAGTACACGCACGGACTCCACTTACAGGCCACGTGTAACACCCGGTGTTAATAGTGTTAGAAAATAAGGAAGGTGCTTAGAAACTTTCGAAAGGTGCCCTTGAGATAAGTGGATCGATGGAAATAATGGTGCCCTCGGGGAGGGGCATTTTGGTAAATTGGATAACGATACCCAATGAAGGTTAATTGGGAAATTTGAAAATTTTTCCCTCATTGGAATGAAAATGTGTTGCGAATTATTCTCATTTGTGCAATTGAATGGAATTGATAGAATTGTTAATTCCTAAGGGCATTTTGATAATTTGGAGTATAATTCCATAAGGGAATTTAATTATTAAAGAGGGAATTAATTATAGTTTATTAATATGTGAGAAGTAATTTATTTTTTCCCTAAATTGGAGATTAAATGTGGTGGAAAATTGGATGGCTTGGATTAATGCTTGGAAGACAAGATTAGTGTCTAGAGATGACATTTGGCAAAGTCTTGTTCAAGTAAAATGGTGGGATTAAGTAAATCCAAATGTTAATGGAAATTAGTCATTCATGTAATGATAGTGTTGGAATAAAGAAATTCCAAATGAAAATGATAATTTGTCACCCATTAATGGTTGAAAAATGTGAGATTTAAATAAATAGGAAATATGAGTGAAATTAGTCACTCTCTTGTGATGGTTTGAAAATAGTCAATTAAAATAAATAGAAAAGAAACTATATTTTGGGATTGGAAGACTTGATCCAAGGATGGAAAGTTTGTCTTGATGAACCCAAAGGCTTGGATTTAAGATGAGAAGAGCACATGGATTGTGCTTTTTTGTGTGGTTAAGATCTTGTCTTGGAAAGTGACTAAGATCCAAGGGTGGATATTAAGCAACATCTAATGCCATGGATTGTGTTTATTTGAAGGGTGAGGATTTATTCTCACAAGATAATCCAATGGCTAGGAATGGGTTTTGAAGTTATTAGATATATAAGGGCAAGTTGTTCCAATTTGAGAAAGAATGGAAGATGAAGGGAAAGAAGAAGAAGAAGAAGAGAGAAGAGTTGTCTTCCAAGAAGAGAAACAAGAAGAAGAGGAGAAAAGTAAGGAAAGATCATGGTTTTATCCATTTAAAGGCTAGATTTTTTCTCTTTATTTCTCCTTTAGTAATATAGATCTATGTTGTTGAAGGATCTCTTAAGGATAAGAGTTGGAAATGAAGCTAGGAAGTTCTTGAACCTTCAAAGAATGGAAAAGGTAAGGGATGGCCCCATATGGAGGTGGGCTTGTAAGTTGGTAAATATGTTTGATAAATTTTTTATATAGCATTTGCATGTAGTGGTTAACACTTGTACGATGTAAGTTCTAGTGAACCTATGGTCATATGGAAGACTAGTGTTGTGGGAGGGGTAGGTTGATGCCTCAAACCTTGGTGGGTTATGAGGATGAAAGGACCTAACCTCATTTGCATGCATTTAGCATACATAATCATGGTTATATTCATATTTACATGCATTGCACCCTTACTGAGCTTTATGGCTCAGTAAGCTGGAAATTTGAAGTTTGGAAGCTTTATGATGTAAATTCATTTTGTTAGTTGATGGCTTGTTGAAGCCTAAGGCATGTATTGTAATTTTGTAAGCATGTGTTGTAAATGTTTTTGATGTAAGTTGTGTAAACATCAATAGTGTTATCCAAGTCTTATTTATGGAAAATGGAGGAAAAGTTGAAGATTTTGTATGCATATTTTTGGTATGCAATTTCTGGAAATTTTGGGATAGGAAGCCCAAAGAAAAAAAAAAGTGAAGAAGCAGCGGGTGCGGGTGTAGGCATGTACGAGCGAGCGGGCGTGGGCGTCGGGCTGCAAGGCACATGGGCGAGCATGCGATCTCACGCGATAGGCATCGCCAGTGCCTTGTTGGGCCCAGTGCGAGCCAACAGGCCCCTCCGGCCAATTTTTCTTAAAATTTTAAAAAATTTGGGACTTTCAGGGCATTTCTGGATTAATTTTGGGCCTTGGAGGAATTTTCAAAATAAAGGGATTTTCGGGCATTTTTGAAGATAAATGCCTAATTTTTTGGAAAATTAAAAATTTGAGTTTTCTTTGAAATTGGGAAAATCGATGGGTTATTTTTGAATTTAAATTGTATGGAGCCTGGTGAATATTAGAAAAGATGAAGAAAAAAAATGGTGATTGGAAAATTTAAATGGAAATTAATTAGCCAAGTGTGGTGTTGTTAAAGCCCAAGTTTCTAGTCTATCTTGGAGTGGAGGGAAGGGAAGGACGAAACCTAGTTCCCACCTAGGCCGTTTCGTGTTGAAACATAGTTCACCCTTCACAAATAGCTGGGCATGTGAGCAGTTTAGATGATTTTTCACAAGTGGCACCCGTAAGTGGGAGCGAGACGTCACACCACGCACCAAGCGCATGAGAGCGCGTGAGGTAACATTTATTGCTGAAATTATTTTTATAATTTTTAGAAAATTATTTTAGAAATTTCTATGGAAAAATATTTGGTGAAAATAAGTGGAAAAATATTTATTGTGGAATTTTGATGAAAAATGGATTTATGGAAAATAAGGACAATTATGAAAAAATTAGAAAAATCAGAAATATTGATTTCCTTGGATAAATCATTGGTCAAGAGGTGGTTTGGTCATCAGACTTAAGGATTTGCATGATGTTCGAGGTTAGCACGTATTTCGAGATTACGCCATGAATTTATATACAAAGTTGAGTGGTTTGACCCTATATTTGATTTGATTTCATGCAAATGGTTGTGGCATGTGAATGGTTTGCCCTAAATCCTTTCTTTTTGCAAGCATATTGTGCATATTGAATTTATTACATGGTGCATCAACTGTAAATGTTTTGTAAAAGTTGCATGGTGTGTGGTTTTCATGGCATCAATATATTTGAATTCATGTCATTGTTATGACGTCTGGTGGGATGGGATAGGGTCTCCTTGAGAATGGGGTAATGTTAATCTCAACTCTATTTGGAAATGGATTTTCCTCAAGTGATGCCAATGTGCACCTCGGAGATTAAGTGTAATACCCCAAGTTTTATAAATAAATTAAGTTATGTTAAAAAATTATTAGGTGTATGTATTTTGGTTAATTAAATTTACCTAAGTATGCTTATGACAATATGCAAAATACAAATAAAGATATAAATAAGCAAATAAAAATAATATGATATAAGTATATATGTATGTCGTGTATATATATATATATATAAAAAAGAGAAATCCCGAAAATCCGGATTTCTGCAGAGCAGTGCGCAGCCAAGGCATGGTCGTGCCTGCAACCGGATTTTAGGGGAGAGGCGGCCATTAAATGGCCGAAACGACGCCGGCATGGCCTCGGGGACGCGTGGCCGTCCATGATAGGACGAGTCACGTCGGATTTGGGCTATAAATAGCCCTGTTCGAGTGAAGCAAAGCATCCGAAAAATTTTCTCCTTAAGGCAGTTGATTGACGCAGTGTTTGCGAGATTTGAAGTTAGGGTTTCGATCTTTCAAGTGTGGGCAAGCATTCTGGAAACTTTGGGGGCCAACGGAGCAAAGGAGAAAGCGAATCGAAGCTTCGCCGGAAAACACGCGACACGTCGAAGCCGAGCCTTCAATCGGGAAATTAAGGTACCAACTATTATTTTTTTGAAAATTTAAAGCCATAATCGTGTTCGGGGGGGACGAGTTTAAGGGGGGAGGAGGCTTCTTTCGAAGATTCGGGCACTGGCAACGTCGGCGGCGGCGTTAGAGCCGCCGGAGAAGATGACCGAAAGGGGGGGTTAGGCATGTGAGTGCACGCACCCGCGGTTGAGGCAAGGGCGCGTGCAGCCCACGCGCCCATCCGAAAAAAAAAAGAAAAAAAAAGAAATAGAAAAAAAAGAAGGAAAGAAAAGAAAATAAAAATAGAAGAATAAAAATTTTGAAATTTTTTTTATTAAATCTGAAATGTTGTTATGATTTATTTAGTGAAGAAATTTTTTGGAAATGATAAATTTATTAATTATTTAAGTAATTTTTCTATTATGGAAATAGAGAAAAATAAGATTTTAATTCAGAAAAATTCTAAGGAAAATTCTAGAATGTTATGAGTATTATTTAAGATATATTAGTGAAAATAAATAGAATAAAATGAAAGATTAGGTAATTATTATGTAATAATCGCATATTTAGCTATTATCAAATAAGCAAAAAATAGGAATTAAAGTTAGAAAATTCCAAGGAAATTCCAGAATACTAGGAATATTATTTAAGGAATATTGGTAAAAAGAGACTAAATTTTTATGAAGCCTAGATAATTATTATGTAATTTTGAAGAGATAAAGCTTAGGAATAAAAGAAAAAAAATGAAAAAAATTATGAAAAAATGGTAAATGGTATTCTAAAAATAAATTTATGTTGTAGGAGTCCTTGTGAGCAAAGAGATTAAGGAATAGCCGCTTGGCACATAGTTCGACACAAATTAGCTGTAAGTATGCTGCGTGAATTTAATACAGTTATAAATGTAAATATTGAAAATACTTTTATCATATTGGCATGCTATGATATGAAATCATCACGTAGACTGCATCAATGACATGGCTATGAAATGCATACATACACAATGATACTGTTGATCACACGCATATGAGGCCATAGGGAGTACGAACTGGCACCGCTGTCCTATCAAGGGTGCACCCATACACTCCGGCTTCGAAAGAGGTGGCCGTTAAAATGATAGGAAGCATGAGGGGTGCAGTTGACACCTACGATGAAAGACATTGCATACACTCATGACATTGCATTTGGCATCCTTACTTAAATGATTCATCATCTAACATGGGTTCGCCCTTGGAACATTCAACGTTCCAGCCGGGACTTGCAGAGATGATTCCGAGATGGGTGATGAGTAGTGATACGAGACATCAAGATTTGAGTAAATGTAGCATGTTAAAAATATGACTAGTTTAAGATTCGTGTACATTGTTCTATTGTCAAGCACTTTATGTATTAACTTGTAATGAATGCCATGTTCAATTATTAATTTATGCATTGCCGTAAGCAGGTTCGATTCAGCTTCCGCTTTGTATTTATTTTCTAGCCTAGATATCTTATCTAGCACTAGATACGGTCTTAGGGAATTTCGAAAATAATGGATTTTAAAAAAAATAATAAATATATATAGGCCAAATTTCCTAAGGCATAACATGCCTGAGAAGGCGGGCTGTTACATTAAGTATGTCGCGACAAGGTCAATCTCAACCGTATGTTGTGGAATGGATTTTCCACTGGTGAACGCCGATATATACACGAAAGACTGAGTATGATATGGAGATTTCTCAAAGTTGACGTGTTGTGTTGTTTTATATGCCATGCTCATGAACATACATGCATTCTATGGAAACTGTTTTTATGCTATCACTTAGATGATTCAGCATTTAATATGGGTTATACCCCTAGAATATTCAAACGTTCCGGACGAGGGTTGCAGCGAGGGCAAAGGTGTGGTCTGCTAAGGGCCGATGGAGAACAAGCAGGATAGTCGTTATTTACGTTTTCAAAGTCATGTAATCCTTATTATGGTTAGAAGACATTATGTATGAGCAACTATAGTAATCTATGATATTTGATCTTGTTAATTTTCGCTGTGTAACGGTATGCCTTACTTAGCTTAAGTCTATTGGTTTTGTTAGCTAAATAGGCAATGCTGAGATTCTGGGATTTTGTGAGCATGTAAAGATTGTTCTTTGAAACACTGAGTGTGTGGAACTTATGTATGGAAAAAAAATTCGGTAATCCCTTCTAGTGACACGCCCAGCGAGGCGGGGTGTTACATTGCACTTAGACCCCTTGCCACTTGGTCCCAAGGTCATCTTTAAATTTTCCTCATGCCCTTAGGGAAAGGATTTATTATGCCAATACCCAAAGGTTTTAGTAAAGTACACTTGTACCCCGAGTTTTCTTTAAACTGCAATTCTACCCTCATTTTGGAGGCTGCTCTTTAGATCCAAAATTCCCATAACTCCTTGAAATGTTCCATTTCTTTATATATGTAGGCTTTACAAAATTTTTGGGTATTACATCCTCCACCCCTTAAAAAAAAGATTTCGTCCTCGAAATTCATCTTAGGATTCCATACGGTTAAAGAGGTGCGGGAATTTTTTACGCATTTCTTCTTCTCTTTCTTAGGTAGCTTCTTCAATATTATGGTGTTCCCACAATACCTTCACTAATGGTATTACTTTGCTTCTCAAAACTTGTTTCTTCTGGTCCAAAATTTTAATTAGTTCTTCGAGGTGGGTTAAGTCTTCTTATACTTCAACAGTTTCTTCTGGAATCTTATGAGAAAGATCGGGTTCGCATTTCATAAGTCAAGACACATGGAACACATTATGTGTGTTGGACATTGTCGGGGGTAGTGCCAATCGATATGCCACTTGCCCAATATGTTCCAGAATCTCATATGGCTCAATGTATCGTGGGCTTAGTTTTCCTCGTTTCTTTCCTTAGTGTAAGATCTTCAGGTATACTTTATCTCCAGTTTGGAATTCCAAATCCCTTCTTCGGTTATCTGTTTATGACCTCTATCGGCTTTAGGCTGCCTTAATCTTTCCTTGAATCACCTTTATTTTCTCATTTGTTTGTTACACTATTTCAGGTCCCAATAGTTGCCTTTCTCCCACTTCAGTCCAACATAGAGGCTTTCTGCACCTTTGACCATAGAGGGCCTCATAAAAAGCCATACTAATACTACTATGATAAGTTGTTGTACGCAAATTCAATTAAGGGTATGCGTTCCTCCCATCCCTTTGAAAATTTGATCACGCAAGCTCGTAACATGTCTTTCATAGTTTGAATTGTTCGTTATGAATGTCTGTCTGTTTGGGGATGATACGTCATGCTTAGCCACAACTACGTTCCCAAACCTTTTTGCAAGCTCTCCCAAAATCAAGAAGTAAACCCTAGATCTCTATCAAATACTATACTTATTGGAGTTCTATTTACCCTGACTATTTCTTTTATGTACTTTTGATCCAATTTGCTGACTGGTTGTCTTATCTTCATGGGTAGAAAATAAGCAAACTTTGTTAATCTATCTACTATCACCCATATCACGTCATTTCCCGTGGGTCCTCTCAATAATCCTATAACAAAATCCATTGTGATATACTCCCATTTCCATTCGAGAATCTCTAGAGGCTAAAGCTTTCTAGAAGGCCTTTGGTGTTTGATCTTTATCCTTTGGCAGGTGTCACATCGAGTTGCATGTCAAGCTATGTCCTTCTTCATTCCCGGCCACTAATACAAATTCCTCAAATCTCTATACATTTTGGTAACACCGGGGTGGATCGTATACTTGGCTCGGTGTGCTTCATCCAATATGGTTTGCCTCAATTCCTTGACTATGGGCCCAAAGATTCAGTTTGCAAACCACAATATTCCATCAGAAAAACTAAAGTTAGGGTTTTTTACCTTTCCCTAGTCGTCTACCCATAACCTCATCCTCGGGTCTTCTAGAGTAGCTTTTCGGATTCGTTCCATCATATGAGAATGAATCACTAGGCTAGCGACGTAGACAGACGTTCTTTTAAGAATCACACTCACCATCAACTAGCTAAAAGCCTCCACCAGACCCTACTCTAGGTCATTAGATTGGCCATTAGAGCAGGCTCTTTCCTGCTTAAAGCATCAGCCACAATGTTTGCCTTCCCAGGGTAGTATTAGATTGTATAATCATAATCCTTCAAGAACTCCATCCATCACCATTGCCTCATATTCAAATCCTTCTGTGAAAACAGATACCTCAAGCTTTTATGATCTATAAAGACCTCGAGCTCTTCTCCATTCAAATAGTGCTGCCAAAGTTTTAAGGTAAACGCGATTGCGGCCAACTCTAACTCATGGGTAGGATAGTGTTGCTTGTGATTTTTCAAATGCCGAGACCCATACACTATCACCTTTCCATTTTGCATGAGGACACATGCCAAGCTGATTTCTGAAGCATCAGTATAAATTGCAAATCCTCCTGTTCCACAAGGCATAGTTAAAACAGGAGCAGAGGTTAGTTTCCTTTTTAGTTCATCAAAACTATACTCACATGCCATATTCCATTCAAACTTAACTCCCTTCCTTGTTAACTGGGTAAGGGGTAAAGCAATACTAGAAAATCCTTCAACATATTTTCTATAATAACCTGCTAATCCAAAAAAGCTTCGTACCTCGGTCGTTGTCTTAGTTGCTTCCAATCTTTTATTGCCTCAACCTTTGAATGATCTACCTCTATTCCTTCCTTTGATATAACATGGCCTAGGAAAGTTACTTAGGTTAGCCAAAACTCGCATTTTGAAAAGTTGAGATGCTCTCGTAATGTCATTAAGACTATTCTCAAGTGTTGCTCATGTTCTTCCCTGTTAGCTGAGTAGATCAAAATATCATCAATAAACATAATCACAAATTGGTTCAGGTGTGGCTTAAATACTCTATTCATCAAATCTACGAAGGTTGCGGGTACATTAGTTAATCCAAATGGCATCACCAAGTATTCATAATGTCCATACCGAGATCTAAATGCAGTCTTTGTTACATCCTCCTTTCTAATTCTCAATTGGTAGTACCCCAATCTCAAATCTATTTTTGAAAATAACTTAGCATCTTGTAAATGATCAAACAATTCATCAATCATAGGGAGTGGGTACTTGTTTTTAATGGTTACCTTCTTCAGTTGGTAGTAATCTATACACATCCTTAAGCTCTCGTCCTTTTCTTTACAAACAATACAGGTGCTCCCTAAGGTGACATGCTAGGTTGGATAAATCCCTTGTTCAAAAGGTCCTGAAGCTGACTTTTTAATTCTTTTAATTCTGCTGGGGCCATTCTGTAGGGAGGTATGGATATAGGGTGTGTTCCAGGTATGATGTTTATGGCAAATTCAATTTCTTGATGAAGGGGTAGCCCAGGTAAGTCTTCGAGAAAGACATCAGAGAATTCCTTTACTACGAGCATATCCCCAAGCTCACCCTTTTTCTTTTCTATTTGTACACCCAAGCTCACCCTTTTTCTTTTCTATTTGTACACAAGCCAGGTAACCATAGGCCCCTTTTTCTAACATCCTAAAAGCTTTAAGGGTTGTTATTCATTCGGTTCTTCCATTATTACTTTGCCCTCGAAAACTCTCCCAAGTCCCATCATCTGCTTGTAATTTAACTATTTTTGCTTGGCAGTTAATTTTGGCATTGTATCTAGTCAAGAAATCCATCCCCAGGATTTTGTCAAAATCCTGAATATCTAGGGACATAAGTTCGACTAGAAATTCATTATTCTCCAGCACGATCCTTCCACCCTTATAGCTCATGCATGTTTTCACTTTTTTTCCAAAATGGGTAGCTACTATCATGGAGCATTCTAACTCTCCAAATTCCAACTCTAGACAATGTGTCAATGCATGTGATATAAATTAGTAGTAGATCCTGAGTCAACTAGCACTTGTACTGGTGTATTAAGAAAAATCATTGTACCTTGTATGATTGACGGGTTGGCATTAGCATCCTCCCTCGTCAAGTTGAACACACGTCCTCGTCATGGCTCCAAGCCTCCTTTATTTGCCCTAAGATGAACAACCTTTTTCCTTTGTATGTAGTCCGGAGAGAGATGATTGGGCTTCTAACAATTATAACACACGGGCCCATTTGGGCAATCTCGAGCCACGTGGTTGGCACGTATAGCATCCTTGACTTCCAATCCTACAAGGTTTTTCGAGATGAAATTTATGACATTTAGGACACGTACCCTTAGGCTTGAATTTTCTCCCTTGAGCCCCCAAGTCATGCTTCCTTCCCAACCTTTCATCCTCAAGCCCACAAAACTCAGTTCTCAAGGTCTCCATCCAATGAAGGTTGCTTTTCACGATTAAAGCCTGCAAAACAACTTCTACATAAGTGTGTGCCCCCAAGGAGCTTAATGCCAGCTAGACCTCTAACTTTAGTCCTTCTAGGAACTTCTGTGCTTTGGCCCCCTCGTCTAGGTTGTACATGGGCATATACTTGATCAACCGAGAAAAATGATCCTCATACTAGGCGACAGACATGTCCCTATTTTGATTTAGATTCATAAATTCCCGACCTTTGTCCATTTCTTACACAAAGGAAAATACTTAATATTGACAAGTTCCTTAAATTGCTCCAACACAATATTTGGCGTTCCTTGCCCTTCGGGACCTTACAAGGTTCTTTGCATATTTTACCACCATTGGTCGGCCTCATCCCGGGGCATAAAAGTAGCACAATTTACTTTCTTCCGTTGGTTGTGATCCCCGTATAAGTGTGACCATGTTCTCCAAGACTCATTCCACCTGGTCCATGCAGGTTCTTTCTCCTTGGTTCCTTTCTAGTGGTGGGTTTTCTTGGGACATTTCTATCCTTTCTTCATGAAGGTCTTGCATCTCCTCCTCTTCTTGAGTGTTGCTTCTATGCCTAAGGTTTTGGGATCGACGAGTGTTTATCATATGAAAATATTTATAAGAGATCACAAGAGCAATTTATTAACATATTTTCCACAAGATCTATATCTGGCTAACAGGATAAAGCACACAATCACGCACCACAAATTTTATACTTTCTTCTAGTACCTATACATATCAAACACCCATTTATCTATATTCGTACGAGGGATTTGTGCCACACCTATTAGACCTGTTGACAAGCTTGCAAATCCTAACTTGATTTTTCTAAAATTCCAAATTTCCAATAGGTAGCAACCTTTTGGGGTTTTATTATATTCCTAAGATATCCAAGCCTAGGATATATCCTTGAAAGAGTTCCGATAGATGGATGTCCACTAACACCCTTGATGCATTTGGATTCTCCAAGTTCCAAAGATTTCTACAATACCAATGATTCTCCAAACACAATTGCCCAAAATCCTCAAGATTTTAAGTCCTTCACCTACAAATACTTGTTTGTTTTAACGAACCGTTACTCAGAATGTCCTTAAAATTCAAAATCCGGTTAGTCCTAATTCATTAAACTTCTAATAAGCAATTGCTTAAAGGATTCTATATGCCCAGAAATCAAATAAGTCACTCAAACTAGCAATAAGGGGGTTTAACCCACTAAACGATTGACTTACTTACTCGTCCTTGTCTCATTCTACTTAGTCATCAAATTTGTTGCCAATCCTTTGGGGTTCCTCTTCTTTATAATCCCAAAACTATCATACACTTATCTTGTCACCATAAAATTGTCAAGATTAGTAAAACCATAACGTCAAGTATATTCCACTATAGTTTTTATTCGTACATATACAACGACTCCTTTTCTTACTATAACCACCTTGACTTGCTATACTATATATATAAGCCATTCTACCACTATTTTTACACATCTATAAATTTACATAAACAAAATTGTCTTTCCTATCTCTTACACGATAGTCACTCTTTAACCTCGGACCTAGAAGGTGGTGTCAAGGCTTGTTCTTCTTGCTTCTGCACAGGCTCTTCTTCAAGCAAGGGCATGTCTTGTATACCCATGTTGGCCTCAACCTCATGTAATTAGGTTGTGAAGGCTACAAACTCGAGATAAACTTCATGGGCAAAGAAGTGGTTTTTGATACAAACGTAGCAATGGCACCAACAGCCAAGAAGGGGGTGAATTGGGATATTAAAAAAAAACTTGAGTTTACAAAATTTCTTGATACAAGGCAATGTAAAAATAAACTAAGAGTGAGAACTAGAATGTGATGCAAGTGAAAAAGAATAAAAGCAATAACAGGGGATAACAATTTATAGTGGTTCAGCTTTCCAAGCCTAATCCACTACTTTAGCTTCTCACTAAGGATTTTACAAACGATTCACTATAAAATCCCCTACTTAAACAAGCAGGTCCTCTAGTTCACGATTAGTAAAAATTACAACCCTCCTGCACTTGTAGGCCCTCTAGCTACAACTAGGTAAAAACTCAAAACGATGAGATAAGAGAATCTAAGAGTGGAAAATCTTAGTTACAAGTTCTCTCTTTAGAAAAAAAAGAGGTTTGAAATGAATATTACAATTTGGATACTGTTGACACACATTTTTGTAACACCCCGCATCGAGTGATAGGAAGGTTCGGGATAACTTGCCGTGATGGGCCTACGCGAACTTCCCAAGGGGGTTACCCATCTCTGGATTACCCTAAGTCAAGCACGCTTAACTCGGGAGTTCTCTACCTACATTCAGCCCAAAAGGTATCCAGTTGGTGTTGTTTCCTTCCTTACTCATTCTCGATATATACTACCCTCCTCTGGGTTCATGGGGTATTACACACATCATATCATCATCGTGGGGCCCACAGCTATGAGTTAGCCCTCAGCTATCGCCATTCGATGACCAGGAGGCCCACCGCACTTATGAGCCCCTCAGTGGTTACCTTCTGGGCAATCGACGTGGGACATACCCGGTGCATCCACACTATCCCCCCTAGCAAGTGTGGTGGGGCTCTGTCGGCCCCTCTCTTATCCGGGGTTGTAGGGACCATTATGGGGTTTCCCACAAACGGCGCAAAATGTTGACAAACATTTTTGTAACACCCCACATCGAGCGATAGGAAGGTCCGGGGCAACTTACCCAGATGGGCCTACGCAAACTACTCAGGGGGGTCACCCATCCTTGGATTACCCCAACTCAAGCATGCTTAACTTAGGACTTCTTTGCCTACATTTAGCCCAAAAGGTATCCACCTGGTGTTGTTTCCTTCCTTACTTATTCTCGATTTATACTACCCTCCTCTAGGCTCTTGGGGTATTACACACATTGTGTCAACATCATGGGGCCCACGACTGTGGGTCAGCTCTCAGCTATTGCCCTTCGATGACTAGGATCCCTACCGCACTTATGAGCCCCTCAGTGGTTGCCCTCTAAGCAACTGATGTGGGATATACCCAGTGCATCCACACCATCAGGGTATCCTGCTGGTGTTTTTTCCTTCCTTACTTATTCTCGATATATACTACCTTTCTCTGGGCTCTTACGGTGTTACACACATCGTGTTATCATCATGGGGCCACATCGGGCAACCACTAAGGGGCTCATAAAGTGCGATGGGCCTCCTGGTCGTCGTAGGGCAATAGTTGAGAGCTGAATCGCAGCTGTGGGCTCCATGATGATGACACGATGTGTGTAACACCCTAAGAGCCCAGATGAGGGTAGTATATATCGAGAATAAGTAAGGAAGGAAAGAACACCAGCTGGATACCCTGATGGTGTGGATGCACCAGGTATGTCCCACATCGGTTGCCCAGAGGGCAACCATTGAGGGGCTCATAAGTGTGGTAGGCCTCCTCGTCGTCGAAGGGTGATAGCTGAAAGCTGACCCACAACTGTGGGCTCCATGATGATAACACGATGTGTGTAACACCCTAAGAGCCCAGAGGATGGTAGTATATATCGAGAATAAGTAACAAAGGAAACAATACCAGCTGGATACCTTTTAGGTTGAATGTAGGCAAAGAACTCCCAAGTTAAGAGTGCTTGACCTGGGGTAATCCAAGGATGGGTAATCCCCCTGGAAAGTTCGCGTAGGCCCATCAGGGTTACTTGTCCCAGACCTTTCTACCGCTCGATGTGGGGTTTTACAAAAATGTGTGTCAACATTTAGCGCCATCTGTGGGAAACCCCAATATGGTCCCTATAACCCTAGATAAGGGAGGGGTTGATAGAGCCCCACCACACCTCCCGAGGAGGATGGTGTGGATGCATCAAGTATGTCCCACATCGGTTGCCCAGAGGGCAACCACTGAGTGGCTCATAAGTGCGGTAGGCCTCCTGGTTATCGAAGGGGGATAACTAAGAGCTGACCAGTAGTCGTGGGCCCCATGACGATGACACGATGTGTGTAATACCTCAAGAGCCCAGAGGAGGGTAGTATATATCGAGAATAAGTAAAGAATGAAACAACACCAGCTAGATACCTTTTGGGCTGAATGTAGGCAAAGAACTCCTAAGTTAAGCGTGCTTGAGCTGGGCTAATCCAAGGATGGGTGACCCCCCTGGGAAGTTCGCGTAGGCCTATCACTCGATGCGGGGTGTTACAAAAATGTGTGTCAACAGATACAAAGCCTCTCAAAGATAATAACAACGACCGAGAAAAATTTAAAGCACGATGACACTTGAATGCTCAGTCGTTGAATAATAAATGTTCCAAGGAGCTTTCAAAGCATCTTCAACCACCTATTTATAGTTGATGGTGGATAAATTTAAAAATTTAACCGTTATGGGTGTTTGGGTAAGCATTTAATGCGTCAAAAACTTCTTGTTGTGATAATTTGAGAAATAAACTGTCGACAGATAAAATGATTAGTCGACAAATAAACAACACAAAATTGAAACATAGTCGACATATGAGATTATTAGTTGACAAATTGGAAGTAAGCATTCTGTTTGTCTATAAAACCATATGATTAGTTGACAGGGCCAAAGCCTTAGTCGACAGATCAAAGACATAATCAACAAAAATGAAAAACAAACTTATTGGTAGTCGACAAAGATAACGCTTCTGTTGACATATGCAAATTAAAAACACTGATAGTCGACATATGCTATGAATAGTCGACAGATTAAATACTCTTAGCTAACTATTCACTTAGAAAAAGATAATAACATGTAGAAGAACACTTGATTGATATAAGTGAGATTCCAAACATAAAAATCTTTAATCATTGAACTCTCTTAACTTTAATTCTTTTGAAAACAAGTTGAGATTATCAAAATGATATTGATTTTGAAATTAAACACTCACGCTTATAGATTTCAAGATCGATTTTCATAACTTTGAGTCATTATCAAAACTCTTTTAAATCTTAAGAGTAAAATATCATTTTCCTGCATCACGCCACTCCAGGGTAAGTAGGGAAATTAGGTAGGCTATCTGAAGGGCTACTACATGAGGCATCACCACGTCGGGTGGGAGTTCCAATAGAAAAGGTGTAACTACGTTCAGAAAGTCTCCCAAGGCATCCCTTGGGTGCATATATATTCCTCTTAAAAGCGTTGTCCACCACCCATGATGGCGCATTGGTTCTAACTCTCAATTATGTTGGGATCCATTTCCTGCCATAGTGCCAAAACATCCTCCAAATCAATTAAAGTAAAAAACAAAATCAAATAAAAAATTTTGCTCTGATACCAACTGTAATGCCTCGTATCTTAAACACCTTAAATTCATACAACAACATTAATCACATGATAATATTGTGAACCAATTACATTCAAACGAGCGTTATGGAAGCCTTTGCCAAAGGGAGTAAAGGATCGAACCTGAAAGCTTAATCACAAGCTAAGTAATTGAGGCTTCCACCATATGATCTTGATACAAGTACATCACGACACACCCTATTGCAGATTAGGAAGCTAAGGACTATAAATGACCCTTTTTCCTTACATCGTTCTTGCAATACAACACTTAAAGTACAAAAGTATAAAAAGATGTGACACTTTTACAACAAAACTTAAAGAAAGTTAAACTAATCGTGGACCACCTCCTTGCCTTTCCTTTTGGCTTGTCCCTAGGGTACTTGGCACGTTGAATAAGACAATAATAAGATATGAACATCTTAGTAAGTGATTCAATAAAGAAAATTCGTGCATGTAAATGAAATAAGTATGTTATGAAACCTCCCGTGTGGTAGAGATGTCGACGTGCTGCAATCACCCTCGCTGATCCATCATGTTCAAACTCCTCACATGATCGCTCCCCGGTCCAACATGATGACCCTAACATTAACTAGCCACACACACCATGACAAAGTAAAGAAATATGCTCGGGTAAAGGAAAAGTATGATATGCAAGTCAACACCCTCATGCAAATGAAACCAAAATGACTAGGATGATGCAAAAGCATGCAAGAACCACTTACTTTGTTGGTTTACCTTAACTGTGCACTGTTCACAACGAGCGGGATTTTCGTAAACCAAACTTTCAACATTTTTACATAGGGTTGTAGGAAAAAATTAAAAGAGCATATCTAGAAAATTGTAAGGCAAGGGGACCCCACATGCGCCCTCATGTGCCCAAAAAATAAGGCCATGCGCTTTCACATGCTGCTAGCAGTGGCACTTGCATTGCATACGCTAGTGTCTTCTCCGGCAATTGCGACGCTACAACTCCATTTTTCGACAATATCTCCCCTATTTTATCTTCTTTTTAAACCCCGTTTGAACCTACAACTTTCTTTTTCTTCCCTCTACCCAATTATAAGAAAAAATTGGACTTAATTCACTATTTTCTTGATGTTTGGATAGAACTCCGAAGAAGCTCTAAAAACTACAGCGAAGCTTTTTCTCCCCCTTTCTTGGCAAATTCTTCCCCCTTATTTTTTAGCAAAACATTACCTCTTAAACTCCTCACATTCTTCTCTTATTGAATGTCCAAAGAAAACTCTCCCAAAAGCCTTTTATTTATAGACTTCTTTGACGAATCGTGTTCCACCATGTGTTACCTCGAGATAAGAGCCCATCATGAGTTTCACCGCATGCGCCACTTGTCCTTTGAGATTAGTGCCCCATCATTACCTCCCCAACTGCCCATTCACCCTATTGTGTTATTCTAAGGATCTAGTTTTGAGTTTTCAATAATTACACCTTGGCTCGAGCTTTTCGGATAATTGCACTTAGACCCCTTGCCACTTGGTCCCTTGGCCATCCTTAAATTTCCCTTATGCCCCTAGGGAAAGGATTTACTACGCCAATACCCCAGGGTTTAAGTAAATTATACTTGTTCCCTAATTTTTCTTGAAACTACACTTCTACCCCCATTTTGGAGGCTGCTCTTTTGACCCAAAATTCCCGTAACTCCTTGAAATGTTCCATTTCTTTATGTATATAGGCTTTACAAAATTTTTGGGTATTACACATGGAATGGCATGATTGTATTAAATGTGATCTGAATGGCCTATGTGTGAATGTTTGATGACAAGGTAATTTATAACTATGTTAAAGTCGAGTAATATCTATGAGGGAAGTTGTTTAAGTAATTCAAAACCATCTTAAATATCAAAGTGTTCAATTATGGTCATCGTGTCTTAATTGGTTGCCATGGAAGCAGCATATGTATATATCAGGCATGTGCGATTGTGGCATTGTAATGTGCATAGATATTGGTAATGTATAGGCTTATACGTGATATTTGTGATATGTTATGATTGCATTAATTGTGTTGAAAATTACCTATGTCTATGAGTTTGGTGAGGTATCAACATGTAATGGTGTAGAATAATGTGTAGGAATGATACATGGAATATACTAATGATGTTTGTCTAGCATGATCTAGGGAATGTGATACTCACCTGAGATGGTCGATGTGTATGAGGTATTGGTCATGATGCTTGCCTAGTGAAACCCAGTGCATGTAGAGTGAAGCTTTCTTAGAGTAATCTAGTGCATGTGGAGCGTTGGCTTTTGATGCTTGCCGAGTGTAATCTAGTGCATGTGGAGCGATGCTTGCCTAGTGTAATTTAGTGCATGTGGAGCTTCAACTCATGATGCTAGCCTGACGAAATCAGTAAGTGTGGAGCTACGGCTCATGATGCTCACCAAGTGTGATTCCTGTGCGTGGTAGGACGTTAGTCTTTATGATGATATGATAAAATTGTTTATATAAGAGAAATCATAAGTGTGTGGTAAGTACTAATGAACATGATTATCAGAATCATGTATGATTGTGTATGAGCATTATCATAAAATAGTTGGGGCATATAGCCACGTGTAGGTGGGTGTGTTATGTGATATTATTATTATTCGATGCAATTATTATTATCAATGGGCATGTATGTGTGTACACGTTTTGATACATTGTGGTAAGGCACTCAAAAGGCTAGGGTTGGAGGGTAATGGAATTGTTATGGGGAGTTTATTCTACTCCATTCTTGATATTCATGCCTTTAATTCCTATTACTTACATTGCTTATTATATACTTACTGAGCCTTGTGGCTTATTCTCTTGCTTTGCATCATTTCAAGTAAAGGAAAAGATAAGGCTGAGGCTGAGTCCAACAGGGGCTGATCTTTTGTCAATAGATGTGTACAGAGCTCTCCTAAAGAAAGGTGTAAGGTTCCCAATCTATATTTATTTTTTTCTGGGACTAGACGCTAACACGGTTACCAACAACTCATGACGACTTCTTCCTTGGAAGCCCCGGTTGAGGAATTTAAGGGGAAGTGTCAGAATGATTGGCTCCTGCCAGAGTCTTAATGAAAACATCATAGCTGGCACACACATTTCTGATAACAAAGCTTCACCACTGCCTCATACATCATGTAACACATTCTTAAGTATACATCAGAGTCAATTACACTAGGCAACACAAAAGCTAACCTATGACCTTATTACAAAATATCTTTAACGAAGTGACCCCCACCAAGACCTTATACTTGGGATTGCTCTATACACGTCTAATCGCCTGACCCAAACATTACCTGGCCCGCCATCATCCTGTACCTTGCCTTTACTTGGAATGATGTAAGCAAATATGAGCCACAAGGCCCAACAAACATAGTAGAACAAAGGCATTAGAAAAAGACTCAAAGATTATGCACTGAACCATATCTTCACACTCTGGCACATCGACTTTTGGAAGGTTTGAAAGTGACCCACACTCACATACATCTAGGAAAGGAACCTAGCCAAGCATGCTTACCTCGACTAGGATTTTCCTGACCCCCTCGAGACTTACATAAAACAACCATAACATGATAACCACCATGGGTCAAGCACACGGGCATATACCCCACTCGAGCTTGAAACATATACCACGAGACCAACATATAGCCCACTCAAGCTTGAAACACTTTCCATGAGTCCAACACTTGTCCCACTCGAGCTTAAAACATATACCACGAGTTCGGCCCTTAGCCCACTTTAGCTTGAAACATATACCATGTGTTCGGCCCCTGGCCTACTCGAGCTTGGGAGGATATATCCCCACGAATCACGCCTGCTACACGCAATAGAACCATGCAATGCACAAACAGACATGAAAGGGCGTAGTAAGCATAAACATGATATAAGGCCCCCATAAGGCAGGCATCAGGCCACGCTTCACCCATGCAATAACACACATCCATACAAACATGCATACAGTGTTAAACTGATATTCCTTAAACTTAGCATTTCACAAGCTTACTCATGCCTCTTCATACACATAACAACCTAACCGTCAAAATACCATTCTTGGCTCTTCTCATACATATGAACCCATCTTCCCAAACATATTGATACATGTTCCCCTTATTGGTGACTAGTGGTACCAGCTTCCTTGGACCATCCACCGTGTGTCATCACAACTAATAGTTAGCGCCCATACATCCAACCATCAACTCCCATGACTTTATGGTCGACATCCAGTAGCTTTGTACCCCACAGCCTTAGATTCACATAACCATCCCTTTGCAAGGGGTCACAAATCCCTATGTATTCTAAACATAACAACAGCGCATCATCTCTTAGAAATTTGAGGGCGATTCAAACCCTCGTTAAGATGATGAGCATAACTCAACCGAATTTTCAACATTAGGAGCTTAAAAAATAGTTAGGAGCTTTCCTCTTAATATCTCTATTTTCAATGTTTCTCTGCTCACACCGCAAAAATAATACACACTGCATAATAGCATAATTTCACCCAAAAATTAATAAAATTACATTATAAATTAAATTCTAGTCGTATAATATTTTTAGTTTGTACTTCCCACTAACCCGACCACTTTAAGCTTTGATTGAATGGAGTTATTTTTTCCCATTTTTCTCTTCTTTTAGCTGTTGTACAGACCTTCTTCTTCTTCTTTTTCTTCAAAATCGCCTCTGTTTGTTTCTCAAAATTGCCTAATTAAAGGCTTTAAATTGGAAAAATAATAGGCAGAAAGAAGGCCACGTGGCGAACGCTAGAAGCATCATTGGGAGAGGCCACAGACTCATCAAAACGCATTGTTTCAAGCATCTCTTGATTGGAAAAATTCCAACCTTTTTCCCTCGCGCGCGTGCCTATTCCTACTTGAACCCATGACCTGTCACATGCTATAACACCCTGTGTTACTAGTGTTAAGAGAATGAGTAAGGAAGTGAGAAACTTCCAAAAATTCCCTTGAGAAGGTAATGGATCTTTGTGAATAATGGTGCCCTGTGAGAGGGGCATTTTAGTAATTTGGATAGTAAAATTCACTAAAGGGTAATTTGGTAAATTAAAAATAATTCGTAGGTGGAATTAAGTGGAAGTGAATTAATTTTTCATTTTTGAATTTATGTGGAGATAAATGGGATTAATAATTCACAAATGGCATTTTAATAATTTGGAGTGAAATTTTATAAAGGAATTAAATTATAAAAAAAGGAAAATAGTGAATATTCAATTATGTGTGAAATAATTGATTTTTCCCTAAATGGGTGAATTAATGTGGTGATGCCACATGAATGGTTTGGATGGAAACTTGAAAGCCAAGGTTAGTGTCTATAGATGATACTTGGCAAAGTCTTGTTCAAGTAAAATTGTCGGATTAAATAAATTCAAATGTTAATGGAATTAGTCATTCATGTAATCTATGTTACACGGAAACAGAAACGAGAAACGTTTCCGATAGGAAACGGAAACGTGGAAACAGACGTTTTTCTAAAAAATTAGACATAAATAGGGTCCGAAATGGGAATAAGAAATGTTTCTGAAACGTTTCGGAAACGGGGAAACGACACCTATAAGGTGTTTCCGTGCAACATAGCATGTAATGATGGTGTTGGATTAAAAAGAAAATGGTAAATGGTCACCATTAATGGTTGGAAAATGTGGGATTTATTTAAAAGAAAAAGAAAGTGATTATGTCTTTCAAGAAATTCTATTTATGGGATTGGAAGGCTTGATCCAAGGGTAGTGGATGGTTCTTGAAAAATCCAAAGGCTTGCATTTAAAATGAGAAGAGCACATGGATTATGCTTCCTTGTGTGGCTAAGATTTTGTCTTGGAAAGTGAAAGAAATCCAATGGTGGATATTTAGGAAGATTAAAGGCCATGGGGTGTGTTTTTTTCAATGGTTAAGATTTATTCTTTAAAAGAAAAGTGTATGGACAAGATTTATTCTTATTAAAGTGCATGGATTGTGCTTTTGGTGAAAGGCTAGGATTTATTCTCTTAAATCCACAAAGATCCAAGGATGGAGATTTAAAGAGAAGAAATGGCATGGATTGCCAAATATTAAAGAAATGAATGGTTGAGATTAAAGCTTTTAAAAGCATATGGATTGTGTTTGCTTTGGATGGTCGAGATTAAATCTTTTAAAAGCACATGGATTGTGCTTTCTTTGGATGGTTGAGATCTAACCTTGTAAAGTGAAATATAATCCAAAGGTTGATATTTCACAAGATTAAGTGGCATGGATTAAGCTATTTGTGTGGTTAAGATTTATTCTCACCAAATAAATCCAATGGCTAGGATTTATTCTTGAAGGATTGGGTACTAGTATAAATAGACTAGTATATGGAAACCCTAATCCTTTTGGCAAAGTTAGTGAGAGAAATGGAAGAAGTCTCCCATTTTGTGGAGAGGAAGAAGAAGAATGGAGAAAGGAAGAATGTCTTCCAAGGAGGAAGATGGAGAATAAGGTAAGTGTTCTTCCTTTGGGAGTATGTAAGTTTCTTTTTTATTCCATTTAATGGTAGCTTAGTTTCTTTAAAAATTTTGTTTCAAGGAATCTCTTAAGGAGAAGAGTTGGAAGGAAGCTTGGAAAAGTTTAAAAGCTTCAAAGAAAGGAAAAGGTAAGGGATGGCCCCATGGAGAGGTGACCTTGCAATGGGATGTAAGTATGGTTCATAAATATATATGTTGCATTTTGCATGTTCTATTATGTACATGAGACTTATGGCCATAGGGTAGAGTGGGACATGGTGGGAATGGTGGTTTGATGCCTTTAACCTTGGTGGGTTATGAGGCAAACAGATCTAGCCATGCTTGCATGTATTTGGCATCATATATTCTTGTTATGTCCATATTTACTTTGCATTGCACCCTTATTGAACTTAATAGCTCATGAGGTTTTTATCCTCTCATGTAGATGGCAAATCCAAGGGATGAAACTTGGAAGTTGAAGGCTTGTGCAAAGAGATTATGTGATGAATCTTGTATTTGTTATAAAAGCTTAAGTTTATGATTCATATGAGATGTGTGAAGCTATGTGTAAGGGTTTGGTGGCCAAACATAGGGATTCTTAATGTATTTTTTTGCAATTTAAATGCTGGAAATTTTGGGTTAAATTGCCAAGAAGTTGAATCTCAAAGTGTGGGATTTAGAAGAAAATGTGCACTTTTGTTTAGTTTAAAGACATCTAGTTTGGGAAAAATTTTTGGGGTTTGGGAGGCCCAAATTTTTGGATTTGGAGTCCCAATTTCCCATAAATTAAAACTAAAAATTTTGAAAATTTTAAAAAATAAAATAATAGAAGGGAAGGATAAGAAGAAGATGAGGTTTGAGGCCCGGAATTATTTTTCGAAAAAAAAAAGGCTATCTTGGGGGAAATTGTGGCAAAATTCCTACCTTTGAAAAAATAGAAAGAAAAAGTATTTTTCCTTGAATTTTGGAAAAATTAATGGGAGAATTGAAATTTTATATTATATAGAACCTGGTTGAATTCTTGGAAAGAAGAAGAATTAAAATAATAAAATGATGATTGGGCAAGTATAATGGAAAGTAAGTTCGCCAAGTATGGTATGGTTAAAGCCCAAGTCTGCTAGTTGATCCTGGGATTGAGGGAAGGGAAGGTGGATGTTAGTTCTATGTAATAGCAAATATATCCCAAGAGGGGGGTGAATTGGGATTTGGGTGATTTTAGATAAACTTGAAGAATTTTATCTAAGCAGGATACTAGGTTTCGAAACCTGAAGGAGTGTGTTTCGAAACTGACCTCTCTATTAAGTATGTTTCGAAATACAGGTGAGTATGTTTCGAAATCTTACTTACTGGAAGGTGTGTTTCGAAACCAACTATTGTATGTTTCGAAACCTTGTTCTTTGTTTTGCTTATTTAGAAACTTCTTTTACTTTTGAAAAACAATTCTTTTGACTACACAGATAACACCAATAAATCAGTAAAATGATTAAGACACAAGCACACGAGATTTATAGTGGTTCGGCACCCGCCTACTCCACTACCTTCAAGCTTACCCACTTGAAGGATTTTCAACCACAATCACTTTTCACTTAGTGATCAACACACCAAGGGTTTTCCCACGGTTCACCCTAAAACCTTACAATGTGAGTTTTTATGGCTTAACTCAAACCTTTACCACAATGAGCTTTTTCGGGATAAACTCAAATCTTACAACATATGAGTTTTAGGCTCAACTCAAACCTTACACTTTAAATGAGATAGCAAAAGGTTTACCTCTTATAGCCCAGTGGATTTTCTTAATGAAAGAAAAAATGACTTACCAAAACACGGCTGTACAAACCTTTTTTGATTTGAAAGTTGGAGAGCAAAGATGAAAGAATGCTCTAGCTTGCTTCCCTTTTTTTTTTTTTTTTTTACTTCATACAGCACACTTGAAGATGGGTACACGGATCTTCGTTGAAATTTCTTCTCAACTGTTTTCATTCACATGTGCTTGTGAGTGTAACTTGTGTCTCTTTAGAATATAGATGAATAATGTGCTAGATCTCTCTTATCTTGAGTGTGGTGTCTCCTTTAAAGACCTGGTATAAGCATATATATATGAGAGAAATAAAGTTTTGACTTAAAATAACCGTTAGAGACAAGTTCAGGAAAGTAGGTTTCGAAACATACATACTGTGTTTCGAAACATCATAGAACTAGACCAAGGTTTCGAAACATGAACCTCAGGTTTCTAAACATCACAGCTTCCAGCTGGACAAAGCACTTAGAGACATAGATAAGTGGGAGACAACTTACTCAAGGAATCTTATGAACTTTAGAATATAAAATGGGTCTCCACTCAATCAATTAATAAATCAATTTGCAAGGTATGGAGGAAGCACTTTAAATTGAATTTAAAACATTTTTACTTTAAAAGATATATTTAGCTCCCATGCTGCATTGTTTTGAAAACATTCTTTTTTTTTATAGTCAGAGGTTTCGAAACATAGATGAGAGGTTTAGAAACATGCTTTAAAAAATCATCTTTCAAAACATTAAGCAACTTATAAACGTCTGAATGTTATGCAGGCAGAGACTTAGGTTTTGAAACATGATAGAGAAGGTTTCGAAACATGATATGCAGATTTAGCAAACAATGAAACCTAAACAAAAAACATTTCGAAATATATATAGAAACATACAAGAACAGTGTTTCGAAGCATAGACACTTGGTTTCGAAACATCATACATGCATTTGGATTCTTTCAAATAAACAAGCTTTCGCGCCTAAAAAACTCTTTATGCATAGTTTCGAAATATGACAACCTATTTTGAAATATGACTTTCTTCAAAGACAAATTTCACACAAACACTTTTTCTCATATACCAAAAAATATGATGTAACAATTCTCCCCCTATTTTTTGATAATGATGAAAACTCTTTGAGAAATCACTATACACTCAACATTCACATAACTCCCCTATAAAGTTACATTAGGGTTAGAAATACAAACCTTGAAATGACACGTCCTCTTTTGCACTTGTTTGAAACTACATAATATAAAGATTTCCTTGCTATCAAGAGTTAGTGTTTCAACATAAGATAAATAGGTTTGCTTAAACTTAGCATATATTTCAGTCATTCTCATTGCATATGCATTTGTTCTCAATTTTTTCTCCCCCTTTTTATCATAACCAAAAAATATGATAATGAATAGACAACATCTACTAATGCAAACAAAGTATCAAGATAAACTAAATAGGAATACTTTCCTCAAAAGAAAACACACAGTACTTGTAAAACAGAATCCATCACAAGAACACATAGATAGAGTATTACAAAAACATAGAATGCAATTGAAAAATAAACTTAGGGAGATGGGGAGACAGGGGCATTAGGACTAGGTTGACTTGCAACTAACTCTTCTAAATTGCCTAGTTGATCCCTAAGACTATCCAAGTAGTCTTTCGTTTGCACTACAAGAAATTTGATGTTTAGCTGCAAAATTTTTTGTCACCTAATATTAACATTTTGTCACTAAAAATGTTTAGGGACAAAAAATCTTTCGTCGATCGTTCGTCCCTAAAAGCGCGTCACTAAAAGTATTGAGTGACGAATAATGATTTCGTCACCAAATATTAAGAAAAGGCGACAAAAATTACTCTCGTCACCGAATATGAACCAATAGTGACAAATTATTTTGTCATAAAATAGTTTATATTTCATCGGTAAAAGACATATTTTGTCACTAAAGAACCAAATAAAAGATCTCAAGTGAGGCTATTTGATGACGAAATTCTAATTAGCTACCATTTATTTTGTAATTATATATATTTTAGTTTTGTCACTAAAGTGAGGGTTTTATTTGTTTTGGTGACAAATTTTTGTCGCAAAATACTTTATATTTTGTGACAATTTTTTCATCGCTATTAATTTGTCTATTATGACAATCTTTTTGTCACTAACTACTTTTATTTTATGACATTTTTTTGTCGCTAACTACTTTTATTTTATGACAAATTTTTGTCGCAAAATTATCTTATATTTTACAACAAAATCCCTCATTACTATTTACATCATGTTTTACAATAACACATTTTACATCCTTTCATCTTGATTTACATTATGTCTTACTATAGAATTTTTTTATCTTAATATTTTATATGACAATAAATTTTTTATAATTAATTATTTATATTTTATGATAATATTTTAACTAATTCTTGTAAACCAAAATAAAATTTTGTAACCACATATAACTAAATCTATTTTCAAAAATAGAGTATTACTATCACTAAATCAGAATTATAATTTTTTTAAAAAAATACTATTATGATAAAATAGGAAAATTGGCCTCTTTTACAATAATATAGTTGAATTACAAAATCATCCATTAAATATAAAATATCATTACTATCTTGGTTTGCATAAAAAATTAAAAACTACCATTCACTAAATATAAAATTTAATACCAATCAAATACCCAAATCAATCCTTCATTAGGTACAAAAATACTTAAAACCCAAATCATTAAGTTCTAAAATTTCAAAAAACAACAATAAAATATAAAAAAATAAATAAACAAGTCAATTCCCACAAAAAATAATGCTCGTTCATCCCTCTACCATCTTGAGTGTCAATCATCCAATCAACCTGTAATAAAATATAAATGAATTAAATCATTTGAAATTAATAACTCAAGTATAGACAAAAAAAAAACATATTAAATAGCAAGAGTGGAAATACATACCTATTGTAATCATATCAACTCCTATTATTGCTGCATCAAACAAAACAATCATATAATCAAGTTATAGTTTATAATATTATTTTCTTGCAATGATAATAATTTGAATTAAAGAAACAAAGTAAATCAAGCTACCTTAAAGTGTTAGGAATTGATATAAATCTTGAGGTAGTCAAAATTTCGATCAAAATACCTCTGCTCCTTTAGAATTGGATTGCATTGTTGTCCCATGTATAATTTTTTGGCGAAGAACATGTAAATTTAGTGGCAATAATATATTGTAACAATTAAATATAACATATAAATGATTTAGCCATAGGACAATTAAGTACACAAAAAATAATATAAACAAACCCCTATACAAAAGTGGAGTTTATCGTTCTCTAAATAGTTTGCACTAGGAACAATAGATTCTTGCTCATTAGATCCCTCTACTCTATCAGAATTAGATTGTATTGTTGTCCCATTTATAGTCCTTTGGCGAAGAACACACCCACCTAGTGACAATAGAATATTTTAACAATTACATATAATATATATGTAATCTAAAATGAGTAATTCAAGATTAACAATTGTTTACCTTTCTCAACATTTTGTACATTTAAATTAAATTCTTGTTGGCAATTTATGCTAGTTGTGATAGCTGGTGATTGGACATTTATCCCTTGTATTTTTTTTTGCCTTAGATTACGTCCACATGGTGCCATTGTTGCTATGACCTATAATCAATTTAAGAAGAACAAAACATTGAACATTTAACATTTATAATAACATAATATTTTATATATAATTATATATAAAATAATATATATCATATATTATATATAATTATATCATGTAGGGCAAAATCAGTAACATGCATAAATCTAAAAACTGTAACATAGTGCACAAAAAACTAAAAAAGGACTTTCAACCAAAACACAGTTCACAAAAACTATAACATGCATAAAATATATTGAAGTCAAAGGAAAAGAGATACAAAATACATAATATGTACTGTGAGATGAAGGCAATACATATATTGAAGCCACACAAAAAAGATACAAAATACATATATTGAGGCCCACACACACAAACAAAATACATATATACTGTGAACTTAGATCATAACACAACAAGAAAAATGGGTTTTAACAACAAAAAAATCAATCGTTAAAAGTTGATTTACTGTTGTTAAAAAGTTGTACTTATGGGAATTTTGAAGTATCTTTCCACTCTAGCAAAGACAGGATTTCATTACCTCCTAGTAATCTTTGGCTGGGAGAGTTTAAACTAACTTCCAAAATCACAAATAGGCAAATAATAAAAGCAGCAGCATTTTTCATATTTTTGAATATCAAACACGATGACATTGGTCAATAAATCCGTACATAATATGCGTGCACAGTGCACATACTATTGAGTGGGCACAGGTGTGTACATGCGCTTGCACGTGTACTAATATTTTGCAATTCAATAGGTCAAGACTCTACAATGCAAACTTGTGCACTTAATAAATATGTTCAGAAGAATTGATAATACATAGTGATTTCAAGTTATTATGAATAGATCCTTCTCATTATTATGACTAATCATTTGAAAGATTTTAAATTTCAGAAATACCAACTGAATTTTTCCTTCTGGACATCAACCAACTGAATGAATATATAACATCTCATCGTTAAGTTAAAAAGGACAAGGAATATGATATACTCAATACACGTACATAGTATTATATATACATAATCACACTCAGCTAAATCCGTTCTTCTCTGTATCTCTTCAAGTTAGCATTAGATCGAAAGAAACAATCATAGGAAGATACAAAATTAATAGCTAGGGGATGAATATCACCGAAAAAGGTGAAAGATTTTGAAATAGCTAAACCCAACAACTGATTTCAAGAATGAAAAAGAAGTAATATAGAGAAGAATAGGGAGAATCTAAAACCAAATAAATATAATAATCACAAAAAGAGGAATGGATTTCTGAAGTTACTAGAGGCGGTAGCGGCGTTGAATCAACGAGGACGCGATGGCGGCGACGGATCTTGAGGCGATGACGGCATAGAGGCGGCGATGGAGCTGGAGGTTGTGGCAACGTTGAGGCAGCGACGACGTTAGGCTAGAAAAGGCTTCGAAAACGGCTGGTTGAGAGAAGGAGTACGAGAAAGGGAGATGAAGGCGAGTGATTTAGGGATTTGGGGATTTGGCCAGGAGGCGGGGCATCTCCCGCCATCATTTTTGGGTTTTTTTAATTTTTTTTGGGTTGAAATATTTTATTGTTAAATAAAAAATAAAATAATTTATAATTATAAAAAATAAAATAATAATTTATGATGATAATTTAAAATATGATAATAAAATAATTTAAATTATTGTATCAAATTAATATTTTTTTAAATGTAATTATATTATAAATTTAATAATTATAATAAATTAGTTTGATATATTTTATTCTTTTTAATATATTGTATTATTAATAAATAATTAATATTCAATCATATTCGTTTAATAATTATATTCGTGCATTTGCAAAATATATTATTATATTAAGAATTATATAAGTGTTAGATAAATCTTAATATTTATTATTTTATAATTAGAATTAAAAATTTTAATCAACAACAATAATATAATAGAACTTCAGCAAAATTTGAAAAAATAAAATCTCCAATCAAAAAGAAATTGGATTGAGTCCACGATAATATAGGACCCCCACAATATATTTAAGAAGGAAAATAATTCTTCCCAAATTTCAAAAGCATTTCTCTATGCAGGCGCAATGTTGTTACACCCGGTGCAGCAGCTTATCCCTCGTTTCCAAAATCAATTTCAAATTGAATTGACTTAACAAGGAAGAAGAAGACGCTAGAAATCGGGTCTACATGCATCGCTTCTGCTATCTTTTTCTTTTAATATATAAATTAATCAACTTTAAATTTAATTTTATTAGTCAATTATATATTAATTAAAAATATATCACATAAATATAATTGATAATTTTAAAGTTAATATTTTATTTATTGATAAAAAATTATTGAATCTGAATTGCATGTAACTTATCATTGCAATTGGAGGGAGAAATCTTATCAATTTATAGTCTTAAACTCCTGGTACTCTCTAAAAATTGAGAAAATTAAGTTACGTTCTCTTTACTTTTCAATTTTCAATTTTGAGTTTTGAAATTCATTTTCAGTTTTCTATTTTGGTAGTTTGTTTTTAGAAAATTAAAAATGCGTTTTATTTGTCATTTTGAAAAACTATTTCTCAAAACAGAAAATTAGAAAACACATTCTCTTTAAAATTTTGAAAATAATTTTTTAATGATATTTTATTCAATAAATTTGATTATTCAGTAAATTAGAAATATTTAATGTTAATATATTATTAAAAATATATATATATTTTAAAGTTAATGAATTTCGTAATATTTTTTCCCATTACAATAATAAAATACAAATAAATAAATGTGTTTTGAGTTTAGAGTTTGTTTTGAATGAAAACACTCAAAATAACATTTTGTTGTTTTGAGTTTTCTTAATATTTTTTTTTTAAATATATTTTTAAAAACAGTAAAAAGAATGCGTTTTCATTATTTTAGAAAATTAAAAAAATTAAAAATGACTTAAAAAAAACAAAAAAAATGCAGTCTATTCTTTTAGTGTAGAGACAAGTCTTATTTTTGTAGCTATAATACTCTTTAAATAGAGAGAAAATTAATATAAATATAAAAAATATTTTTTTAATACTTATTTTTAATATTTTTAATAATGTTGTATATCAATGTATTGTATATTTATGTTAATGTGATATAAAATATAATATATTAATATATAAATATCATTAAAAATACAAAATATATATTCAAATAGCATTTTTAATAAACATAGGCTCTAAGCACAAAAATGGCTTGTAGACATCGTTTCGACGTTTCTAAACTATTTTCCATTTTAAAAATAGTAAAGACGACTCAAAATTCTTTTTGGAACATTTCTATAATTTGCAAAACATTTCGAAAGTATTTCGCAAATAACAAAAAATGGTTATAAGAAATGATTAATTATAAGAAATGAGCTATATAATGGTTCTCTCTTTCTCTCTATATATACAAACAAACTTGGATCTGAATCAGACTTAGATATCTCTATATATACATATATACACAATGATAATGGATGAAGAAGGAAATGGCTTTTTTAGAAGGGGAGAGAATTTTTGATGAATTTTTGTATGTTTAAGAAAATAAAAAAAATAAGTCTATCATTTTTTTTTAAATTGAGCATAGATAAGGAAAATCAACACCATTTCCAGTTTAAATTATTCTATAAGTTACCACAATCTTAAAATATTTTATTATTTTATTTTATTTTTATTAATTAAATAATTATTAAATAATTTTTATAAATTATTTTATTTTTTATTTAACAACAAAATATCAATTATCAAATAAAAAATAAAAATAAAAAAACAAAACAATGGCGGGAGATACCCCGCCTCTTCCCTTGGCCACATCCCCAAATTCCTAAATCCCCCCATTCGCTTCATCTTATTCTCCCTCTCCAGCCCATAGCCCCACTGCTGCCGCCTCGCTGCCTTCATCTTCTTCGCCGTCTCCAGCCCATTGTCGTCGCCGCCTCCTCTCTGCCTCAACACCGCCACTGCCCCCAGCTCCATCGCATCCTCCTTGCTGCCTTTATTGAATTGTCGCCGCTGTCTCTATTGAATCGTCGCCGCTGCCTTTAAGGTAACGGTTCATGATTTGTTCCAAAAGCTATATATGTATATATATCGTTTTCTAGATTTCTTGCTTCTTGTTTTCTTGCATGCAGGGCATCCATGGATGACCAGCGGTGGAGATTCCAGATCACTAGTTGTTCTAACCCACTACGAACGCATAGATATGGACCCTGTGTATTGGCACCCTGGACCCTGGTTGTGAACATAGAAGACTCCCTACTGTATCCCTTTGATATATATATATATATATATACCTACTAGAAAATCTAATGATCCTTTGCTGAAAGATTTGAGGCTTCCAAGAGGTTTTTAGCGGAGAGAGAAAAGAGAGTAGGCTACTGCTGCTGTTGGATATATCTTGAGTACTTTTTTTCATTTTCTTTGGTTTGTAGTAAATGAATGTACTTTCAAGGTATATGAATTTCCAATTTCCTCGTGCTGTAATATGCCTTTTTATCTCATATGTTGTAGTAAGACATTAAAAATTAAGTGTTTTAGAGTATATTATGGAAAAGGACATTGTTAAATTTTATGTAATTAAGACGGAATTGATTTTTTCTCTAGCATTTTTTTGATGTTGTTGCACATTTTTTTGAATGCTTAACATTTTGTTCTTTATATCTTGAGCAGATTGAAACTATATTTAATTGAGAAGAATGAAATGATGATGGTGAGGTTAATGTGAAAGAAGGTGTGTTGGAAATTTGTATACAAACACTGTGTTTAAATAGCATTATTAGATAATTAAATTATATGGTTTTTATTAAATTGATATTTTCTAAATAATATTGATGCTAATTTATTTTTAGAAACAATTACATATGCCCATGCATCAACTAGTATGTATTACGGTTTTGTTGTTATTTTATTTTTATTAATTGATAATTTTAAATTGATTAGTCTTTTTATTTAATTATTGTAAATAATGAGCACTAGTAAAAATTTTAATTTTTTAAGAGACGTTTATTCATTATTAATAATTAGTTTATTACTTGTTGTCCAATCTTACATATTTTATCTCTAAATTAGAGATGGAACTATTTGTTAATAGTTAAATACCATGATTAGTAAAAGTTTCGTCACTGTAAAATTATTAATTTTACAGTTAATTAATTTGCTCACTTTTTTATTATAAAAAAAGTGACAAAAATAGTTTGTCACTAATTGTATTATCTATCAACTATAAAATTCCTTCGTCACTAATAAACTGCTATTTTCAGCATTGGTTTATATCTTTAAAAGGTGACGAAAAAGTTGGTTGTTAATTGTTAACACCATTAGTGATAGAGCTATTTTGTCATTGATAAGGTAATAATTTTGTCTGTACTTTTGTTCTTGAATAAGTGACCAAATTATTTGTCGCGATTTTTTAATACCGTTATTGACAAAAACATTCATCACTAATACATCAAGAATGTCGTAGTTAAAGGAAATAATTTAATGTTATCATAATATTTTAGAGCATTAGTGACCCAAGTTTAACTTTCGTCACTAAACATCTATATGATTCTATGCTTGGTGACGAGAGTAATTTTTCGTCACAAATGATAAAGTATTGGTGACGAAATTTTACTTGTCACTTATAAATTCGTAGCTAATCATCACATTTCTTGTAGTGTTGGTTGTGGTTGTTGTCGACCTTGTCGTTGAGAGCTTGTAGCTGAGTCCCAAAAGTGGCTTGAATAGCTAGGACGTTATCGAACTTCCGAGTCATAGATGCAAAGCCTTCAGCTATGGTAGATTGAAGTGATGCTAGCATGTCAGGTGTAACTCTAGAGGAGGGTCCAGCTTTAGATGCTGGAACGTTTTCATCTTCGTCTTCTTCTTCTTCCTCTTCTTCTTCTTTGTCTTCTTCCTCAGCTTCTTTTGTCGTTTGTTCTTGTGCTTGAGCTTCCATCTCAAAACTAAATCTTTGATGACGATGAATAATTTGGTATACCTTTTGTTCACATCATCATATCTATATCCCATTTTTGTTAGGGATGTATGATCAAAAAGGGAGAGTTTGGATACCAGAAGAATAGAGGAGGATTGGATAGAAGGAAACGTGGTTTGGATAAATGCTGGAAGCAAGCAACCGTAGGGAAGTGATTGCTTATGATGGGCGCGAGCATTTACCATTTTATTGCACATGATTAAAGGAAGATTGATTGGTTTATTTCCCATAAGCTTCTCCATGAACCATAGGTCCTCAGGATAAAGCCTAGCATAGTTTCCCTTCCTAGGATGTAAAACTTGACAAATAATAATATGAAGGATACGAAAATCAAACGATAAGGCATTTATATTGGTGAAAGCTTCTTTGAGATTTGGATTTCTCGAAATTTTCCTACAAGCATCTAGAGATTTGAATGTATAGGGAATGTAGATGTCTTCTTCAGCAGGAATGTTAAGAAAAGCACCCATTGAACTAGGGCTAATTTCAACTTCAGTGTTTTGAATAAAAGTTAGAAAACGATCAATGTACTCATGTCCATCAAACTACGTTTGAGCATTTGAATAGAGAATTCGAACATAATCTTGTAGAACAAGAGATCTAAGCTTTAATAGACGCAACCACTTTCTTTCTTTAAGTAAGGGAAGGTAAAAGAAGTTTGTTTTTTCTAGAACATCAATGTCAAATGGACGACCGGGATTTACCTTACGTTTTTCAAACATTGATTTGAATGATTGGTACGCTTGAAGAGTAGGAAAGTCATCGTTAAACTCTTGAGGAGGAGGAGACGGCGAGATGTGAGTGCGTTGACGCTTTCCGGTGGTCCTCTTTGATCTCACCATGGTCGATTTTCAAGATAGAAGCAAGAGATTGAGAGAGATTTCGGAGGCTAGGGTTTCGAAATAGATAGAAAAATTTGAGAGAAATGAAGGTTTAAAACGGTTTGGGTATATATAATCCCGATTCTAGGTTTCGAAACATGGGGTCTATGTTTCAAAACATACCTCTCTGGACAGAGTGTTTTGAAACACAGATCAAGTGTGTTTCGAAATAACATTCTCTAGAGAACAGGTTTCGAAACATGGAAAGACATGTTTCGAAATATAACTCTCTGGAAATTTTGTTTCGAAATAGGATAATATGGTGTTTCAAAACATGATTTACTCGATACAGCACATGTTTCGAAACATAGAAAAGATGTTTCGAAACTTCCTTAAGCAGAAACACTTAGATTCGATTTTTTTTTTTTTTGAAGAAATTAAATCTAGAACTTGGTTTCTAGCAAGTTAAGGCATGATCTAAAGTGTTCGAACTTCGCACTCTCCAAAGGTTTGGTAAAGATATCGACTACTTGATGGTCTGTTTCTAAGAATGCTAAAACGATATCTTCCTTTTGAACATGATCTCTTAAGAAATGGTGTTTGATCTCAATATGTTTGGTTCTTGCATAGAATATAGGATTTTTTGACAAAGCGATTGTGCTCATGTTATCACACTTGATTTGAGTTCCTTCTAAATGAATGTCATAGTCTTCTAATTGATGTTTAATCCATAAAAATTGTGTGCAACACAAACTTGCTGCTACATATTTAGCTTCGGTTGAGGACAAGGCAACGGTGTTTTGTTTCTTGCTAGCCCAAGACACTAAAGAATTTCCTAGAAAATGACATATTCCGCGTATTTTAAGTGAGTTTAAAATACCAAAAATATGTTTGAATTGGCAACGAGTTATCGAATCAGTCGTAGGGAGTACTCTAGAGCTTAGATACCTAAGGTTAAAGGTATATTTTTGATGAGTCTTGAGACGAGATTTATGACGCTAAAAGAAATTAAATCAAAAATGGTTTTCGATTAAGTTAAGTTGTAGCTTAAAAAGACCGAATGATGGTAAGGGGCTTTCGAAAAATCGTATATATTGAGTAATTTTGAGTTATTAATTTTAGAATTTTAAGTATCTCGATAAATTTGATGTTTGAGGGTGTAATTGTAATTAGAAAATTATCCAAACGAAATAAGGACAAAATTAAGAGCTTATGTGGTAAAATATTGAAGTTGAGGACTTGAAATAAGGGCCAAAGTGTTATTTGAAAGAAATTTGAGGAATTAGCTTGGATTCCAAAAATCAAATCCATTCTAGCTTTGGATTTCAAAGGCTATTTAATTATAGGTTTGAATCTTTGGAGTCCATGGCTAAGGTTGAGACAAGTGGCATAATGTGATTGGTTGAAGAATTCTATAAATAGGTACCATGGATTGTTCTCAAACCATTCAAGAGAGCTTTGAGGAGTGAAGCACTCTAAGTGGAGAAGGTTTCTCTAGAGAGAGAGAAGGAAGTTTGGCAAGAAGGCAGGAAGAAAACGACAGAGAAACGGCGGAAAACGAGCCTCGTCAGAGTTACGGGCCTTTGCCGGAATTTGCCAAAATCAGTCAGAAAAAAATGAGGTAAGTCCAATTGTTTTTTGATAATCTTGTATAGGGGGAAGAGAGGGTCGCGTAGGTCCAAACGGGGGTCGAATCGGAGTTAAAATGAGGAAGTTATGGCCGAAATATGAAAACGGGATGAAGCTGTCCGAATTCTGCTAGGCGGCGCGTGAGTTACACGCGTCGGAAAATAGTTGCGTGTGAGGGCGCGTGGCCCGTCTTTCCAGGGCGCGTGAAAGCGCGTGAGGGGTCTATTTTCCTTAAAATTTTCTAGTTTTGTCCCTACTTTAATGTCCCTCAACCTTATGTAAAAATATTTAAGTTTAGATTTATCGAAACACATGTTTTCTGCAGAAACCTAGGCCGTTTGCTGTGAAATTATACCGTCAAAGAGATAAACCAACAAAGTGAGACTCTTATACTCCAAATCCTATTTTTTATTCTCTTATGAGAGACTTCTATTGCATGAGACGTGTTTCTTGAAGCTCTTATACGTAAACTTTTATTGTTCTCTTACGTGAAATCATGTTGCATATATAAACTAAATTTTCCTGAAAATATATGTTGTTGGCTTTTTAACTTTTTCATTTATAAAATTCGTGTGGCCATACTGTTGTACCTATCTATTGTTGGCCGAGGGCAAAAGTCAGATATCCCCCGAGAGGCACTATGCGTGCTATCGAGAAAGCTCTCGTGGGGAAGACCGTGAGCCTAAGGAAAAACGGATGTGGTGCTTGCATGAGTTCTATGAAGTTGGGCTGAAGTGACATGGTTAGGGACCTCCCAAGAGGCGTTATGCGTGCGCCATTGAGAAAGCTCTCGTTGGAGGAGGCTGACATGTTCACGAGGCACTTTGGAGTAGTTCTCGTTGTCTTCTCATACATTTTATACCTGATCATGCATCAATATAAACTATTTTTTTTTTTGGAGTTTCTCACTAAAAGATTCATCTTCTAATTGGACTATGTCCCTGGAATATTCAAACGTTCCAGGTTCAACGAACGGCTCTAAGGGAAAGGAAGTAGGTGAAGAATAAGTATAATTTGCTATCTGTAGCATGTTTAGCATACTTTTGTTTATGTGTGAACTTATATAATTTTGGATATGTTTAAGATGTTCAGTTATCATTTGCTAGAGATTATGTCCATGTAATACATTTTGCAGACGTCTTGAACAATTTTTGATAAATAAAACATTATGGTTGTGAACCATATTAAGTTCGATCTAGCTTCCGCATTTAAAATTTTAATGCCTATTTTAGGTATTTGATTATTGGGTTTGTTAAGCTGAGAAAGTGAAAATTAGGGTTTTTGGGATATTGTGTGATGTATGACAGCTATTGTGATATGAAAAATTTTTACATTCCCGAAATCCTAAGTTATAACAATCTAGAAAATTTTGGGGTGTTACACCACACGCACCCACATGCTCTGGGGGAAGGACCCCCACGCGTTGCACGCGCAACAAGCAAGTGGTGAGTGAGCTACACCCGTCGCCCCTCCCATTTTAACTGCTTGCTATTTGTTGGCTCGTTCTCCCTCGTTTGGACTCTGATTTTACCCCTGTTTGAACCCACACGACTCTTATTCAATTCTCTATGAACTATGAAAATAAATTAGAATTACCTTTCTGTTTTGATGCTATTTGGATCCTTTTACAGTTATGGCCCAATTTTTTGGCGAAGTGTTTTTCCACCCTACTTTTGGGCAAAATTTTTCCTCGCAAACTCACTTCTTTTTCCTCTTGTTTAATGGTAAGAATGACCCTTCTAAGGGCTTGGTATTTATAGACATCTTTAGCTAATTCGGATGAGGGAGAACAGGTAAAAAAACAGCAAGCGATCAAAACTGGAGGGGCGGTGCGTGCAACTCACTTGGTGTGTATGGCTAGTTGAAGTCAGGATCTCATGTTAGACTAGTGAAAAGTCATGGAGATGTGAGAACATGATGGATCAGCGGGGGTGATTGCAACACATTCGCGTCACTTCCACACAGGCAGTTTCATGTCATTTTGCATAACTTATTTACATGCTTGCTTTCTCTTCTTGATGCACTCACTTAGATATAACTGTCTAACTTGGGTGTCTCATACCCTTGGAACATTCAAAGTTCTAGGTGGGTTAGTCGTGACAGGTGCCCTAGATTCGAGCCAAATGAGAGGAAAAGAAGTGGTCCTCAGATAGCTAACTTCTTTACATTTTGACTGTAAAACCATTGTAGTGTGGCTTTAATGTGAGTTTTAATTGTTGTAAAAAGGGAGTCTAAATGATCCCTAAATTATGTTAAAAACATATAGTGGGAACCTTAGGTTGCGTTCTCTTTACTGTTTTCAAGTCATTTTTAGTTTTCAATTTTCTAAAATAATGAAAACGCGTTCTCTTTACTGTTTTTGAAAATGCATTTTTGAAAACAAAAAAAAATTTACAAAAAAAACTCAAAACAATAAAAAGTTGTTTTGAGTGTTTTCATCCAAAACAAACTCAAAACTCAAAACATATTTATTTATTTATTCATATTTTATTATTGTAATTGAAAAAATATTATAAAATTCATTAACTTTAAAATATATATATATTTTTTAATAATATATTAACATTAAATATTTATAATTTACTTAATAATCAGATTTATTGAATAAAATATTATTAAAAAAATATTTTCAAAATTTCAAAGAGAACGCGTTTTCTAATTTTCTGTTTTGAAAAATAGTTTTTCAAAATGACAAAGAATACGTTTTCAATTTTCTAAAAACAGACTACCAAAACTGAAAATTAAAAAGTAAAGAGAACGCACCCTTAGTTGTTTAGCTTATGGATTTTTAAAAGCTTTCAGGTTCGATCCTTTGCTTCCGTTAGCAAAGGCTTCTATAAATGCCCTTGATTATTTTATGGACACTAGCATCATCATGCATCTTTGTATACGTGTTTTGGAGAAAAGAAAAGCGGGGCATTACAGTAGGTTTCTAATCCTTCACCTGCAATCACTTGTTCAAACCATTACTTAAGGTATCCTTGTCAACAAAATTCAGTTGATCCTAGTTCATCAAATTCCTAAAAAGCAGCAACCAACAAATCTCCAAATGAGAATAACCATCAATTTCTAGGAAACAATAATTACAACTTTATATGTCAAACCAAAATATCCTGCCAAAATCCAATATGCTTCTTAGTTATGGCAATAAAGTGGTTTTAACCTACCAAATGACCAACTTACGCTTTCTTGTCTTGCTACTCTATGTATCCATATATATAAGCCATATCCGCCACTATTGCTATTCTATGTATACATATGTATAAGCCATATCCACCACTATTCCACTTCCCCTATATACATATCCAAAATTTACATGAACCAAAATTGTCTTCCTACACCTCAAACCGAAATCACTCTTCATCCTCGGACCCACGAAACTCTGTTCCCAAAATCTCCATTCACTGAACACGTGTTCGGGCAAATTGAAAAGGTCCTTAAAAGATTCAGGAGATATAAGGCCCGAACACGTGTTCTAAAAACTTCAAGGGGAAACACTTGGTAAAACTTGGAATGCCACACACTTCAAAAATACTTCATGTAGAAGCACATTGCATTATGAGGGACGCCTGACCGATGGTTGGCTCGCCAACTTGACTATAAACGGCCAGGTACAATATCATGTTTACCTTTATTTGTAGTTATATTTGTCTTTATTTGTATTTGTCTATGTTGCGGGTAGTAAGGGGAAAAGCCCATCTTCATATACCACATTGGGACACATAATGGACACTATTATCTTCCTTGAGGCAGGCCCTCTCTTAAAGAAATTTGACAGTGATATTGTGCTCGTTGTTTTGGTTATGATGAAGAAAAACAAATTGGTTCACATGGCATAAGTTAATATAAGTTTTAAACTACTTTTGGGTTTAACTAAAGATCAATTTTCAATCTCTATAAAAATCAAAATAAACTCTAAAACAAAATCTATCATGTGGATTAATTGAAGCTTATTAAAGATTGGAAATAATTTTATAATTTTGACGAATATGTTTTCTACAAATTAGTTTTAAAATTAGATTTCAAAGATGAAAGTAAAACTATATCACTACGGGGCAAGCAATGTAGTTCAAAATTTTGAACGTTACCCCGATCTCGACGATTGGATCAATGTTGAAATTAAATCATTCACATACAAATAAAATAAATCGAACTTTTAGATTTTCGAGTCGTTTACTGATCCGAGCCGTCCAAGTGTCCGGCCTCTAACTCATGATATGCGGCACTCGTCCGTTGGCAAGAAGAGTGGAATAGGAGTGCTAGCTCCTTCTCATTTTTCGTGGCTTGTGTATAGACGGAAAGAACCTCCCATTTCAAATCAATGCAAAATAAAAACGAGACAGAGTGTATAGCAATTTTTCAACTCTTGAAAAACCACATAACCATTAATTATTTTGGGCAACCTATAAAAGGATATTTATAGAGAAGTTCTAGGGTTTCTTAAACCCTATTGGATATGGGCTGATCCATTTATCCTAGTCCAACTAGGAAATTAATTAAAATAGATTTATTTTAGTCCAATTAGAAACTTAATTAAGTGACTCAAATCTAATTATATGTTTAAATAAAATATTTAGCCCAAATTTAATTTAAACCCAAATATAATATTTAATTTAATATTTGGCCCAAATCTAATTTAGTCCAAATATAATATTTAATATTTGGCCGAAATGCTTTATTTAGTCCAAATATTAATTTAAACCCAAATATATTTTATTTTCTATTTGCCACTCCAACAAATAAAAACTTATTAAATTAGAAACTTCTTTTTAATTTAATCAATTGTCATTTTATGAAATTATTTCCTTTATGACGACCCTTCGTCATATCGACATCATTACATCTATTTGTTCTTTTTCTTTGAGAACATACGACGGCACAACTTCTTGTCAAAGTGTCCTATTTAACCATACGTCTGCTCTTCTGGTGTAAGCTAATGACCGTGCCTATTGCGTATGACTCATTAAGCTTCTGAATATGTTGGCAATGTGTCTGTATGAACACATAAGACAAGATTGGCCTCTAATGAGGCCTCATGCCTACCTAATTATTCAGAAAGATTCATAATCTGTAAACAACTTTTCACGAGCATGGTTACCGTGTAATTTGATCCTCTCGTCAATGCATCTTATGTGATCTCAAGTCTGGCGATGTGTTGCTTGATTATCATCACATGAGTTTTCTTCGGTCATCCAGATATCATCACTTAATAGAAAGTGAATCAATAACTCCTTATTGATTTCTTTCATCATGACCATGGATTTAAAGGTAATATCTACCAAAGACGCCTTAGATACATCATCCTCTATCAAGGGATAGACGAGTTCCATCTTGATTATGCACCCATCTCCATAAGCCTCACGATATACCCAATGATCGCCCACGTCCAGCCTTTGTCTAGACCCATCGAAACGATATCAAAGCATATCGGTCTTCTTATGAGATGATCGTGACAACCTCAAGTCCAAGGATTAGTTACACCCACCTCGTATGAGAATTCCATCAACATATAACCAAAATAGATTCTCATGGCGAGTCATGTCCAGTGACACGTTCTCCAACATTGGTTGTAACGCCCCACTTTCTCGGGCGCGCTAATTCTTAGGACAATTCTGGGACAATAAAATTTTTCCTTTCGAACTCATACGAAATCACATCATTCCTCGCAGCCATCCCAGACTTTCCAATCCTTTTATCTTTAAAGATAATCATCATTCATCAAATGCGAAAGATAGAATCGAACCTGACATCTTACTTTAACATTAAATCTTAAATCACCATTTCTCGAACTTAATCCTCAATACAAGGTTATTCATCAATGGAACATGAGTTCCTCAACATGACTTAAAACATAACATATATTCTCAACTAACATTAACCTTAAATGGGGTTATACATCATCATTCCTCAAACGTCAATCATAAATCATATCTTACATCATCATTCCTCAAAACGTTTAGATTTCAAAGTAACAGAACTTAAATACATAGGCTTCATTACATACATTTATTTCATCGTTCATTTCATCATGCACTTGGAAAGTGTCATTTCATGCCTCATTCATCCTCGTTCCTGCTACAATCTCCATCTGAAATGTTTGAATATTCCAATGGTAAAACCCAATTAGATGATGAACCATCTTAAGTAAGGGTACAAAAATCATTTTCGTGCATGTATGCAAAATGGAAAATGTCCTCATTATTTTCAATTTGAGTCAACCGCACCCAACTGTTGCCCCCCATTTTTATAGCCCCCTTCACGGACCGAGGTGTATGGGTGCACCCTTGGTAGAGCAGCGACGCTAGTCCATAATTCCAAACCATTTATGATGCATGATCAATAATATTATCGTGAATGTATGCACATTTCATCATCAATACATGTAAATGCAAAATACATGACATATTCACATCAAGACATGACAACATGATAAAATCATTTTCATCTAATTGGGTTTAGGAAAAACCACTTACTAACCAAGAATTGTCCATAAATCTAAATTCAGTTTGGTAAGTACCACTTACCTCATACACATCTCATAACATCTTGATTCTCATGCCAGACTTCTAACGTACTCAAATCAAATCCTCAACATACTAGCCATCATATTCATTCAATAAATCAATATTCTATTCCTTTCCCAATTTCCTCATCATTTCTCTCTATTTCTTCCTATTTTTTCTTAATAAATTCGAACTAAATATTCCTCAAATATCTTCCAATTATTTCTCTATGACAGTTCATAAAATAACCTTCCTAATCTATTGAAATTTTTTAGAAAATTTTACTTACCTTAACTTAGTCTCTCAGACTTTCTCGGTATGCGTGCCCTAATCTCAAAACGTGTGATTGACCTCGATTGTCATGCAAATTTTCTATTCTCTCACACCACCTTAATTTTTACGTACTATCTCGATTCTCGCACATTACCTTAATTTTCGTACACCATCTCAATTTTTGTTCATCGCCTCAATTTTCGTGCACCACATCGAAATGCATTCCAGAACCGTTTTTCCCACCAAAATCTCCGAAAAATTAATACATCGTCATTTCCCATTTTTCTAAGATTTTTTAGAATTTTTCCCAATTTTCTTTCCTTTCTTTTCTTTTCTTTCTTTTTCTCTTGCCTTTTCTTTTTTTCTTTCTTTTTTATTTTCTATTTTTTCTTTCTTCCTCCTCACTTCATCTTCAACCTCCTGAAACGCACCAGCCTCCCCTGCAATTCTACCATTGCAAACAGCCACTAGCCGTCACTCTCCCGTCGCCATTTGGCCTCACTGGCCGTCGTGGCCTCGTCCCAGCTCCACCGTGCGCCCCAACTGCCACCACCGTCGTCGCTGGCTACTCCACACCCGCCGCAGCGAGCTGTCATCACGTGCTTGCTGCTGTTGTTGCTTCTTCCTCACCTGCACACTGCGCACAATGCGTCTACACCCGAGCTCCGCCGCTCGCCATTGCCTAGCTTGCATCGTCACCGCTCGATGCTGCCTTCGGAGCCACCATCCGACTGCCCAGCTCCGCCGCACGCATAATCGGTCGCCCCTGTTTCGCTCAAGCTTGCTAGACCTTGGGCTTGCAGCTATGGCAGCCGCAGCTTGCTGCTGTAACGATCTGCCAATGGCTAGCCACCGATCAGCCTTCAACATCTCCCACGGCCTCTCCCTCTATCTCAGCTTCTCTCCCTCTCGGGATCTCTCTTTCGGCCCCTCTCTTTCTCGAGCTCATTGCCATGGCCGATTCGACCATCTCTCCTTGCAACTCATTCTCTTTCTTCTTCATTCCTCTTCTCTATTTATAGAGAATCCTGCCTTGGCCACCACTCTTCCTTCTCGACCATTCTCTCAGTCTCTCTGTAAACTCTTAACCCAAAACCTCAATTCCAAATGCTGCCTCACACACCTGCATACTGCCTCCATGCGTTTGCACAAATACACACACACACACACACACATATATATATATATATTAATATTGCACTAATATAATTATGGGAAAAATACACATTTAATCCCTCTATTTTATCCTTATTACACTTAAAAATTTCTCTAATTGCAAATGCACCCCTTAACGCTCAAATTAATTTGCATTACGATACTTTAAATCCAAAATTAATAACTTCGAATACACTCGATAAAATCGATTTCGCCCCTGGGTCCTCACCGGGCTATTGATTCATCCCGAAACCACTAAAAGGTTGATCTTTACGAAAAATCGAAGCTCCTCTTAAGGTTCTGTTGACTTCTCAGAAGACCCCTATGACAATTTGGTATTTCAGCCTCAATCACAACTATATTTTAGTTGTACCAAAAATCATCTCAATTCTAATTTCTTTTACTTCCATAAATCTTATCTCGAAACGCTCATCGAGACCATACTATTTTTCATAGCCAATTACACTCCAGGGTATTCCTTACAGTCAATTTCGAGATTTATTTTGCTATCAAACCAATTTTTCGGTATCCAAATCTCACTTAAATTACGTGGCAACCATACAAAAAAATAAGATCTTATATTGGTCACCTATGTACTTATCTAGGCATCCCCATGCCTATAGGTGTGAGACCCTTATTGCTATCAAATTGAAAAAACATAACATATACAAGTCTTACCGCAATTGTCAATGTCCCTTCTTAACATTACTATGACTTGGGATATTTAATAATGTCTAGAAACTGTGATACAACATCTCACATCTTTATAGATTAACCACAGTATATATCATATGGACTTCTATTTAGTTTCATTCGATCATTACAATAATAACAAGAAACTAATAGAATGACTTCTTGTGAAATTGAATAACTCCTTATTCAATAATAAATATGATTATAATTGTCAGTGTACAACATGTCCAATTTGATTGGGTCTAGAGCACCTACACTTACAAAAGAATGGAGAAAATGGAGGTTTTTAACCAATTTTTTTTTTAAACTTAAAAGTAAAATGTCAATAGTTCCAAAGAATATGTCGACATGTTCTTGGGTTTGGTTAAAAATGTCAACAGATTAATATGAATTGTCGATCGTTTTTAGCCTATACTATCGACAGGTAAAATGTTGGCTCTTGATTTCTAAATGTTAATAGCCTCTACATTTGATATGTCGACAGTTCTTCAAAACTATCGATAGCCTTACTCAAACTGTCGACAGTTGTTTAAATTTATAGCTAACCTGTCTACAGTTTTTAAGAAACTATCGATCGTTTTTGTAAGCGCCTCTAGCTAGGGACCCACAACAAGATGACACAAATGCTAAATCCATTAAAACATTACACATCCTTATTGATATTAACAATGGAAGCCACACTCATACGTTCTTACTCATAGATAACACAATAGTGTCCACATGCTTACATAAACAAGAGTAACCCAATATTACTCACCACATCAGGGTCCATGAATCCACCATATCCTCTCAGGGGTACAACATAAACAAGCAAAACTTAATATTACACACTACAAAATGCTCTCTGATGACCTTTGATTGAGACAGCTCTATACACACTGCTACCCCATGGATCCTGATTCACTTGGCTCGCCTTCTACTTTAGCCTTACCCTTACCTGGAATGATGCAAGGAAACGTGATTCATAAGGCCCAGCAAGTATAACTGGAAGAAAGCGTGCATAAGAGTCATGGGTATCAAGAAGCAAAAGAGACATGAATGCCATTTAAGGTACTTTCACATGATAAAATGATGATACATGCATCCATGCTCATATGCAGTACTTTTTCGAACTATAAACATGGGACCGAAGTCCGAAACTTGGGGACCAAAGTCCATAACGTAAACTTGAGACTGAAGTCCATAACATAAACTTGGGACTGAAGTGCATAACGTAAACTTGGGACTAAAGTCCATAACATAAACTTGGGACCGAAGTCCAACTTTGAGCTCAACACTTTCTCTGCGGATATATCCTGCGGACTCGTCTGTTGCGCGCATCATGAGGCCTTTACATATTTTTAAAAACCATTTTCATGTATATGCTTCATGCATTATCATAACATGCATATTTGTAATAACTTCTCATATATAACTGACATGCAATTAACGAAGAAATATGCACAGTAAGGCAACATTCATGCAAGACAACATCAAACTCTTGCATGTCCACAATAAAGCATCATTCCCAAATAAAGATAGGGTGATACAAAATCCTATTTGAGATTCAATAGGTATAAATGTAAATCATGGAATAATTTACTAACAAAAGGAAAATAATTTGTAAAATAGGAAAATAACATGCAAGATAGTGATAAGAACTTGCTCATTAATAGAAGGGTTGAGATCTTACCTCTTAAGTGGAACAAAGAGGAATAAGAAATTGCCTTAATAGGAATAAGAACTTGCAAATTAAAAACATGAACTTGAGAAGAGAGAGAAACTAAACTTGCAAGATAGGAATAAAAACTTGCAAAAACTAGGAAGAGAACTTGCCTTTAAATGACCGATTCTCGTCTTTATCACACTCTCACTTATTGCCAAAATTCCTCCTCAAGCTCATGGCCAATTCCTCTGCTTCTCCTTCACTTCCTCCCCCAATTCTTTTACATCCATGTTCTCTATTTATACTCAATTTTGCACTCAATTCATTACGCTTCACCTAGTTTATTCTCTACAAAGCTTGAAGAAACATAATCATTCTTATTCCTTTAATTTCCAAGGGTTCAATTTCCAAGGGTTATCATTCATATTCCTTCAATTTCCAAGGGTTCCATTTCCAAGGGTCATCATTCATATTCCTTCAATTTCCAAAGCCAATTGCATCAAAAAATGAAAAAGAGATATTATCTTCAATTTTTAAAATATTCTCAAATAAAATAATTAATTACCCATTTCCTCAAAATAATATAACTATTATTTCCCTTTAAATCCCCAAATATTTCATAACGACCTCAAATAATTTCGAATAATTACCAAAACTCACTTGAAAATTTTAATTTTTCTTCAATTAATTTCTCACACCCAAATTCACATTAATTCACAAACAAACAACTCATTACAGTTTTGATCGCAGACAACTTTAACGGGTAGTATCTCCACTCTCCTAAAATGATCTCTCCACTTCCAACTGCATGATTCTCAATTGGGCTCTCAAGACTCTATAAATAGAAGTTAAATGGAAGATTCAAACTACTCAAGTGATCTATCTATAACCTCCCAAGTGCTTACCCATTGTTGTGCTCTATTAGTGTATACATTCTCTTTATTTCAAGGCTTTGTATTTGCTTTGTAAAACTAGATTTCAAGCCTTGCATCTATTTGAGGTTATACTATAACTAAGAGTGCATATTCTTAGATATTTCTTTCTTGTATCACTCTTTGTGCTCCTAGCTCATATAGCTAAAGGACCTACTTGTATTTAAGTAGGAGGCTATATTTTACCTAGTTTTGCTAGAGGGCTTGTTTGGTTAAGCAAAAGAAGATTGTATTCTCCTAGCTTGGTCCTAAAAGGCTTGTAAGTGTGATAAGAGGTTTATAGTAATTTGTTTGAAAATCTTTAGTGAGGAGATAAAATAGTGGATTAGGCTTGTCTAATCCGAACCACTATACAACGCTTGTATCACTTTATTGTGCTTACTCCTTGTTTCATAAATTGTGGCTCGCAATCTTCCAATCTTTTTAACTTGCATCAAAATTTTATCCTTCATCATAAACAAAGTTTCAAGTTTTAAACCAAAATTTTAAATAAACCAATTCACCCCCCTCTTGAGCATTGGTGCCATTGCTATACGGCTATATCAAACAAGTGTTTGGTGTCCTCCTTCCCACATCCACGAGGGCACATGCTAGACAAATAAATTTTCAAGCTCCTCAACGATGAACAAGTTAGGGAATAGCGATGACAACCGATAAACCCCAATGATATCTTCACATTTAAGGCAACCTAAGAAGCAAGATGTGATCCATTCCCCCATTGACCATAAAAGCATCCCCTCGCTACTGATGCATGATTTATCCTTTATCTTTGTTCCCTCCCCTCAAAGAGGAGGGATGAACCAACATCCCAGTCATTAGGGACCCGAATCTTTCCCATGTGTACATGTCTATATAAGTACAGGTGTATGCCCAACAAGTCGTCCTAGCCCAGAGCAATCATAGCTCTATAAATCAATCTCAGCAGCGGTGGTACTTCATTTCTACGTCACACTAGAGCGCCTGATGAATGCCACCTTAGCACTTCAAGATTGAACCTTTCTAAAGAAAATAATGGGAATCAATGTCTTCTCTCCCGCATTCTGCTAGGGCATGCACTAGACGAACAAATTCCCAGGCTTCTCAGCGATGAACAAGCCAAGGAATAGAAACAACGATTGGTAAACCCCAATGACATTCATAAGTTTGAGACGATCTCGAAAGTTGGAGTGGCTTCATCCCCCTAGTTGCAAAAATGACAGTGTCACCGCCTACTAACAGGGCAATGCATGTATACCCCTAAAATAATTCATCTAGCACAGCAAGTCAAGTATCACCTCTCTTTAAACACTTACATCCTTCATTACATATTTTTATCCAAGTCAACCCATCTCGGCACCTACCTTTTTATACTTTTCCCTTCGCCTTTCAGCCCAAGGCAAGAGTATAGAGCTATTGTTGTGTGGTGCCTTAAAAATTCCTAAGTCTTTAAATAATTTCCCAATGTATCCAAGCTCCCAGAGAGTCTCCAAGGAAGTAGTCTCCTGAGTCCCCTGATAGGTCCCCCAGGAATGGTCCGACTTGTATCTTCACATAAGTCCGAAGACATCTTTAGGGTCTCTCAAACTAGAACCACTCGGTAGCCCCAAAGCCCTCTTTGGGACCACCCGAAGACAGCCATCTAATCTCCTATGGATTTCCTAAAAGAGTTTAAAGACTCGATCGTGGGCCTCACCTATCATTTATAAATATTTGTCTCCTCCAAGACAAATGGATCTTTCGGAAACATTTGAGACTTACTATTTCTCTCTCTAAACCCCATCCGGAACACCCTCATCGAGACACTAGAAGACACTCCACATACATATTTTGGATATTTACTTGCACACTTCTCATCCTTCTCAGACTATTATCTGACTTAGGTATCGGAGGGCTCGTGTGGGGAAGTTTCCCACGTGGTTTTCTGATGTCCTTTGTACTTGCAAACTAAGGCAGGACCTTGTTCCCAAAGACCCTGAGGCCCCTTTCCCTAGAGACTCTTCAGGACCCCTTTATTGGTCCCCCCAAAGACCCATCCAGGCTCCTAAAGCTTCAGCCTCCCAGGTTGTGGACCTGGTCCTGACTCGATTGACCTCGCCCATGATATCTTGAACCCTTTGCCTTGGTGAAGGACTCTACTTTAAGTGATCCCAAGAAAAATAAATTTAATTATTATAGTTTGGAAACAACACCTAGGCTCTTCCCTTTAGCCAAGGCCTTCTTCTTCTTCTTCTTCTTCTTCTTCTCTTTCTCTAGTTTTCTCTTTTTCCTTCTTTCTATATTCTTATGTCTCTTCTCTATTCTTCTCACACTATTAATTGAGTCCCTAAGAATGGAAAACCACCCCGTTCTACTCCCTTGTATGGACCTTAATACTTAACCCAAATTTTTCCTCATTGAGAAGTCATTTAATTGAAGCATTTAGCTTTTATTTGAAACTTTCTATTTTGGTGAAAAAAATCCTCTTTTATTCTAACTTAAGATATTTTTGAAGGTAAAGATAATGTGAGAGACAATTTTATACATCCAAAATACTTTTTATGCAAAAATTACAAAAGGAAAAAAAAAAAAAATGTGCAGCCTTGGCTCCTGTCCAAGCCAGGCGTTCAATGCCTAGCCGACCATGCGTACTAATGTATACACATATAGGTACTAATGTATACCTATAAGTATATATATATTTCCTTTTTTTTTTCTTTCACTTATTTTGTATACCAATAACTAGCTTATTTAACACCAACTTGATTTCACACTTATTCACTAACTCAGAAATGAAACTTCAACTCTCAGTATTTGGTATAGTAATGGGCAATACCATTTGATTGTCAATCTAAGTTTGTCTTGGACCCAAATTTACAATCTTTATTTGGAAAAAAAAAATTCTAAAATTATTTGTCAAAAGAATTATTTCCCCCAAACCCCTCAATTTTCTAAAAAAAATTAATTTATTCATCAATCACATCTATCTATTGATTTTTTCCATAAATTAATCTTCCTCGATATTGTAAAATTTGTAGGTGGTACAACTACCTTGTCAACAACTTGATGCTTCAGGGGCCCAATGTATGGTCGTTCATCGTCTTGAAAGTGCCTTACTTGTCTTCTCCATTCCTAGAAAGTGATTGGTCATTTGGCTTAGATCAACTCTCTTGGTTAGATTGGTTCCTTCTCCAAGAAAAAAAAAGGGAAATAAGTGGCATTTTTCAAAAAGTTTAAACTTTCATCACGTGCCACTTCTACCCCAAATTGTGGAGTTATTGCACTTAAACCTGATAATTTCCTAAAACTATGCATTTTGTCATCCATTTTTTTATGAAATTGCGTGAGTAATCTACAATTTATTTATTATTACAATTATGCCCATTTAAATTGCATGAATTGCACTTGAGATAGATTATAAATTATTATTTATTGCACCAAATTAAGCTCAAATGTTTTGACTTGCATGCATACGTACCCTTGCCCTTATGCCAAAAGAATAATAAGGGAATGGATTATTTATCAGGAGTTAATTGATATTTAATTCTGAACCAAATAACGTAGATAAGTTCACCTAATTAATAATCAATAAATAACGGTAGTCATCACCTAGTTCGTCATAATAGGTGTAAGAAGTATTACATATGTTAATGTGCATGAAATAAAGTAATTGTGTTTGAGGTGTCACTAGGTGGGGTGGTTTAGTTCATCGATCACCCAACTAACTAGCATATTCCCACAAGTATTACATATGTTAATGTGCATGAAATAAATTAATTGTGTTTGAGGTGTCACTAGGTGGGGTGGTTTAGTTCATCGATCACCCAACTAACTAGCATATTCCCACATGGCAAAAAGGTAGTTTGAAAGCGTAAAGGGGTAAGGGAAGGTAATGGGATGGAAAGGATTCTTATGTTATTTTTAGTTAATGCATTATATATTTCCTGTAATATTTGTAAACCCAATCTACGTATCTCGGCATATAATGAAATTATTAGTTTTGATGAAATTGTTTAACGTGGACATGTCATTGAGGTTTAAATTGCATGAATTCTTACTTATGATTAAGGGATTAAAGGGGGAATCTATGGAAATTATTATTATTATTATTATTGGTATAAAGGTAATTAACACACATATACATATATATATATATGAAAATAAAATTCCTAAATTTCCGAGAAAATAATGCACAAGGAAAGTGGGTGTTATAGTTTGATGTGATACAAAAAAAACAGTAAAGAGAGAGAGAGAGAGAGAGAGAGAGTGATGGTGTGTTCAAGTGAAGTGAAGTGAAGAAACGATAGAAGTATAGATCATAAGTTGAGTTGTGATGCCCATTTAAATTGCAAAAATTATAGTTGAAGATTATAAATTATTAATTATTGTATGCACATGCACCTATATGGTCATATCATTGCCCTGCCCTCCTTATGACATAGCGGACAACAAAAATATATATATATATATATAGATAGATAGATAGATAGATTCAACCAGCCTAAAAATATGTCAGAAAGCCTTTTGTGATAAATTTTTACTTGAAAATCCTACAAAATTAATTGTAAAAGAATGTGAATAATAATAACAAGGAAGGAAGGAAGGGGGTTGGCTTAAGAGGAGATTAAGGAAGGAAGGAAGGAAGGAAGCCGCACTGCCCTAGTAAGTAAATATAGAGTATTAACAAAATGAAGATCAAATACAATAAACATCCATCTAGAGGAGGAGAGGAACCTCTCTCTCTCTCTCTCTCTCTCTCTCTCTCTCTCTCTCTCTCTCTCAACTACTACTAGTAGGCTAAGCTTTAATTGAATGTTCAAATAGTTATAATAATAATAATAATGAAATAAGCATATTATTATTATTATTATTATTATTATTATTATTATTATTATTATTATTATGTAAAATAGAAGAAAATAATAATAGTAAAGGCGAGATAGATGGGGATGGGTTAGGTAATGCGTTGGTGTAGTTGTGACTGGTGAGGTTGGAATGGAAATGTTTTTAGGTGTGGATGGATGGATGGATGGATGGATGCATTGCCGTAGAGTGGAGTGGAGTGGATTGCATTGCACCCCAACACCCACACCCACCCACCCACCCCTCCTATCAAATTAATTAAAACAGAGGCACAGGGAGAAGCAGAGGCAGGGACAGAAGCAAGCTCATGTATTCGATGGATGAAGAATGAACAATCAGCAGCAGCAGCAGTAGTAGCTGGTACTCTCTCTCTCTCTCTCGTTGATAATTGTAGTTTAATTTCAAATTTTCTTAGGTAAAATTTGAATAAATATTAAGATTCAACCAACGTAGTGATAAAATAAATTTATGTCAATTAGAAATCACGAGTTTAAATCTGATTTATGAACTTTTAATTAACCCAACGTGAATGTGAATGTGAATTGTTTGTAATAACTAGTGAGTTATTAGTGTTATTAGATGAGATTGTTCCTTCCGATCTAAAGAGGGATGATCGAACGGAGCTTTGAGGCAACGATGATCTGCACGATGACAAGATGGTGCTTGCAAGCACTCTGACACTCAATTAAGTAAGACCTTAAGGTGGTAGAGTTTATGTCAAACTGAAAAAGAACATATCTTGACCGATGGTCGGCTAGCTTATATAGGAGAGAAAAGGAAAGCCCCTTGTGTGTCACCTTCTGTTACAGGTGGAACAAGAGCCGAGGATCTCGGGGCAGTTGAGGCATGTTTCGAGCGCAAGGATCTTGGCATGGGGATGGGGGATGCTGCCGAGCTAACATTGATGGGACGAGGCTTAGGGACCGAGCCCAGTACCGAGCAACAGGCTTATTGTTGGGCTAGGCTAAAGTTGATGTTCGCAAGGGCGAGCATTCGAGCTCGAGACGCAGCCAAGGTGTTTTGGCCATTCTAGCTTGCCATGACCTCGGGCTAAGCTTGCTAAGGATTGTTTTCGAGGCCCTAACAAGTAGCGCACACGGTCTCAAAACTCGAGGCACATGTTTCGAAAGATAGGACATCGTGGGCGGACAAGGAAGTGTCCTGTCATTTCAACTTAGGGTGTTCAATGCATGTCAAGCGGAGTGACAAATGGTGCGATCTCTACGAGTGATCGACAATGCTTGATCTTTGTCCGTTGGACGCAACTGTTAAGCAATATCTATATAAGGACATCTGTAGGTTGTTTTCCCACTTTTGCATTTGCGTGTGATTTCCAAACTCTAGTTCTCTAAGAGCTTCTGCGCGTTCCTGCCTTCGATAGCTCTTGTGCTTCTGGCTTGGGCCAAGTTCTCCTTTCACCCATTTCCAATAGATTTTGTTTGCTTCACAGGTAACTCCTTGAGTCTGATTCTTGTGATTCTTCTCCTTTTCACTTTTTTTGTTGTTATTTTATGCTAGTTACCGAGTGTTATGGCAAGTTTGGGGAGTAAGTCTGGGGAGGGGAGTGATTTCATGGTTGTCATAAAAGAGCTCCCGACAAGGAATCTGGCACCTATGCAAAGGGCTAGTCATCGGGCTTTGCTGGTTGAGCTTAGGGGACAAATTCAAAGTATAGATCGAGGTATTCATAGTGTAGTTCGAAATAGGCATGAGGTGCTGACTCCGAATGGTTCTATTTTCCCTGGTTCCTCTGGGGACCATGTAGGTACTGCATCCATGGCTGGATCGCTTTCGAGTCTACCTTTCAACTCGGGTACCACGTACGACTGGGTAAATGAAAAGATAATCAAGTTTGCATCAAGATACGATTCTCCCAAGGGGATCGCCATGTTGAGAGCATGGACGTCTTTGTCAGCTACCGGAGATGAGAGTCTGTTTGTGTGTTAACCATGTGAGGAAAGAGAACGAGTCTATATGGTCCTAGACTCAGAAGCAGGTGTGGGGTTCGTCTATATGTCTCAGACGTTCTTTACGCGTCTTCAATTGCGACTCCCCCTCATTGACTTCCAAGGTTCGGTGCTAGCGATGTTAAACGTTGCCCCAACCCAGCTACACCCAAACAGCTAGGCTTTCATCCGAGCTGTTAAAGTATTGTCCAACTTCCTAGGTCGAAAGGCGAGTGTCAGGGTGTTTTTTAGCTTCTTCTAGTCGAAAAGAGTCGATAAAGGTGGCTAGATTTCTCTAAATGACCTTCCGAGAAGACAATTGTTGAAGGCTTTTGATAGCTCTCACAAGGGCTTTGAGGCAAACTTCTCTAAGGTGGCCTCTCAGGAGGACGAGCTTGTTTTTTTCCTGGATAGGAACGATTTGGAAAAGTACCCCCTACACTAGATAAAGGAGTCGAGTTCCATCATAGGGTTGCAATACCGGAACTTAAGCCTGGAGGACCAGGTCATGGTGGACTTGATCAAGGCTTGTTTGGTGCTAGAATCTTCGTCTCTAATCAAATTCGAGGGTAACCTAGAGAGTTTGGTTGAATATATGGGTTGGTTTCCGCCTTGTCTGCCTTCTTCCCAGTTGCTTACTTGTTGTTACTCATACTATCTACTCTTCATTTCAAGCTCAATGGCTCTGAAGATAACTCCCGATGAGGTGAGAAGACATTTGGAGGCAAAGAGGGTTGAAGTGGCTAGCGCTAGGTCAGCAAGCGAGGCCGCCAAGAAGGCCCTTGCCTCAACTACAAGTCATGCGCCGACTTCTCAGGTTATCACCAAAACTATAAAGACCAAGGTTCTTGCTCCCCTTGGGATTGAGGAGCCAGCTGATGTTGAGGTGGCGCCACTAGTGCGAAAGAGGCCAAAGATTGCTTAGCCTGAAGAGTCGAGGTCGTCCGACACCCCGAGCTCTACTGTCGGTCAGTTGTCGGGCCTAAGCCAGTTTTCAAACCCTGGAAAACGTATGCCAAGACCCATCCTATGGGGTTGCGGCAACGCTAAGTCCAACCCGAGGAGCCTCTGGAACCATGAGTTTCATCCCAAGCCGTTCGCCGAGGAGTACTTGTCCCTTCCGTCGAATCGATAAAGGGCACTAGAGCTCGAGCATACGGGGTTGTGTCGTTCAACCGAGCTGTAAGTGCTTTGCCTTGCGAGTGCCTGTTACACAATAGAGGTGCAATGCCAAGGCCAGTGGCAAAAGGTCAACCCAACCCGCCAAGAAGAAACCGAGCGAGTAAGGGGAAAGTTGGCCCAAGAGTTGGTGGGGCTGCGGAAGTAGGTCATCGACTCGGAAGCTGCGACCACTAAGGTGTCCAAGCTTGCTGAGAAGCTGTTGGACCAACGAGACCGAGTAAGCTAAGGGAGGAGACCTAGGTAATTGAAGCTTGAGGCTGATCTTTCACATTGCTCCAAGCAGACCAAGCAAGGCTTGAGGCTGTCGGGATGAAGGTCGTGGCTGATAAGGCTCGGGTTGAGGCTGAGGGCTTATTAGACAAGGTCGTCAATCAATTCCTGGCGAGCTATGAGAAGGCCTTGTCCCATGCTCGGTTGTTATTCCTCGATGTCGACTTCTCTGCGTTCGACCCCTTCAAGAAGATCAAGGATGGCCAGCTTGCGGATCCAGTTGTAGCCTGGCTAAGCTAGGGTCTCAACGGAGGTGTTGGACGTCACCGAGAGCCAAGTCAGGGAAGATGGCGGTCAGCCTAGCAAGCCTGCGGTTGTAGACCAGACTTCTAAGGCGATTATTAAGCCTGCAATTGGGCTTACTTCTAGACCTGCTGGGCCTTAGTAATAACATAGGTCCGATCTTTGTAATTTTTAACTTCGTAGTGTAGGTCGACACAAACTTTTGTAATTTTGGATTCAATGCAATAAATAACAATTCTTAAACCTTTCGCATTGTTTGGCGTTTATTTGTTCGTTATGCACATTTCCTTTGTTACCACTTGTTTTACTTCCAACACTAGGACGGGTAAGTACATATGCGTTAAGGAGATTAAGGAAACTAGGATTTATTCGAGGTCCATACAATGGGATTGACTCAGGCTTAGGGTGCGGACCGACCAAGCCTGTCTGAACAAGACGTCGGCTTAAGAGACTAGGTCCACCCAATGGGATTGACCCGAGCGCTTGGGGGTGGACTAATCGAGCATATCTGAATAGGGCATTGGCTTAGGAGACTAGGATGACCCAAGGTCCACCAGCCGGGATTGACCTACACACTTGGAGGTGGACTGACCGAGCCTGTCTAACCCAGGGAACGGCTTAGGGGGCCGAAATGACCCAAGATCCACCCACCAGGATTGACCCAGGCATTTCAGGGTGTACTGACCAACCCTATCTAACCCAGGGCAGGGCTTAAGAGACTAGGATGAGCCGAGATCTACCCGTCGGGATTGACCTGGGCACTTAAGGGTGGACTGACCGAGCATGTCTAACCCAGGGCATGGCTTAGGAGACCGGGATGAGCTTAGAGCAACCGTATATTAAGCAAAATTCTTGATTTTATTAATATTATGCGGTGTGTTGGCGTGTAGCTTGATGATGCATGATAAGCCAATGGTGGCATAATTATGAACATTGAAACGAAGCATAGACAAAAAATCGGGCTCGAACTCGTGTTAGCATAAATATGGACATAATGAATCCTTGAATATAACAGATGTACAAATTAAATAAATCAATTAATAACAAATCAAACAAATTTTAAGATGGCCGTTTAGCTATAGTACTTCCATATGTTGGCCGCGTTCCATGCCCGCAGTAGGGGTTACCCTGAGCGCTCAGCCAAGTGGTATGCTCCATTGCCGAGGTTGCGGGTAACCCGATAGGGGCCCTCCTAGTTAGCCTCGAGCTTCCCTTCTCCAGGTTGTTACCTTGCTATTTTGACCTTCCTTGAGACTAGGTCCCCTTCTTGGAAGCTCCGGGGCACGACCTTTGTGTTGTATTTTTGGACTACTCTTTGCTTAACCGTTTGTTCTCAGATGTGCGCCATGTCACACACATCTTGGATAAGGTCGAGATCAGCCTTTCGCTCAGCTTCGTTGGTGCTTTCCTGGAAATGTTGTCTTCCAGGACTCAGTTCTCTAATCTCTACTAGAATCATGGCTTCAGCTCCATAGATGAGCCTGAAATGGGTTTCTATTCTGTCATAGAATTCCTGAGCGTCCACCTAGGGGTATTTCGATCATTTGGCCAAGGCGGGTGAACTCCCAAAGTGGTCCCAAGTCGGGGAGCATTTCCTGTGAAGAAACTGTGGTCAGAAAGCCAAAGGAGCGTTAATTATAGTCTATGTAATATCCAAAGATAGGGGATTAAAGAGTAAATAAGGCAAAGTTGAAGGGTCTTTGTTGCAACTTCCAGAAGGTCTTCTTCCTTCCCCAGCCAATCTCTCTCTCTCTCTCTCTCTCTCTCTCTCTCTCTCTCTCGGCAACGCCTCTCAGAGAGGCTGAAATCCTCTTTGAGAGACCTCTCGGCGGCCTCTCTCGGAGAGGCTTCGCTCAGCAGCTACCGGGAAGGCCGACAGCTTCCCGGGGACTCTTTCCCAGCAAAATACCCTCTGTAAATAGCAGGGTCAAAGGGTCAAAGAAGGGGGAGGACTGTTCATCGTCTCCCTTGCGTGCGCTCTCTCTCTCTCTCCCGTTCTCTCTCTGTCAATCTCTCCGAGAGAGATTCTCCTCTCTCGGAGAGGAACATTCTCCCCTCGGTAGCGTCGTTTCTCTCTCTGTGATCGCTCAAGAAGGTGTGCCTTCCCTTCCGTGGCTGTGGCAAGCTCTTGGTTTCTCTCGAGAATGTGGATCTCGTCTCAATCGCATCCTTGTGGGAACAAATAGAGCCACTCAAAGGAGTGTTGTTGGGTCTCTCGGAAAGCCAAGTAACTCTCGATCAAGGCTATTGGCTACGTAACCTCTCTGTACCTCTCCATAATTTCTCTCTCTCTCTCTCTCTCTCTCTCTCTCAGCAATAGCGATCTCCTCTCAGTAGTGCCTGGTTGACTCTCGAGAAAAGCCTTCTCGAGAGGCCCTCCCCTCTCGAAAGCATCCGGAAGCTCTCGGGAAGCCGCCTCCGAGAGATGGCTTGCTACTCTCTGGAAGGCCTCTTCCCAAGAAAGTTCTCTCTCTCCCTCTGTTTCTTTCTCTGTATATCAATATGTATATATGTTTATGTATATGTATATTTGAGCATATGGGCATGCGATTTTGGCCAGAAGCCTGATTTGGTGGGCTGTAATATACATATTATATAAGGTTCATGGCTTCCCACCACAATCCAATGGTAGCCACGTATTGTGCATGTTTATAGATAGAGATTATATAAGCATGACCATGACATGTATCTTGGCCACACGCACACTATATGGGAGACCATACCTATGAGCATTAGTATTAACCCGGGCATCACCGAGAGAGTCCCTTAGAGACTAAGACCCCGCTTCGGCAACCCGCCGTGAGGCCCACCTTCTCCCAAAAATCCTCCTAAGTTGTTCGGCTCTCTAAAAGGGATTTCTCTTAAGCCCATTCAGTTACTACTAATGTGCATGCCTATCCCCAGCACCCTGTGGCAGTACCAGGACTAACCTTCCCTCGTTGAGAAAGGTATCACTACTACATATTCAATAATAGCATGTTTCATTTGTCTATTGCTTTTCTTTCCTACTCGTACTGACTTAAGCATCGGAGGGCATACGCGAGTAAGGAATCCCCGCATGCCTTTTAACTTATGCCTGTGAGCGCAAATTATTCCCGAGCACACAAGAGGCAAATCCCGAGCGATACCGAAGGTACCCTCAGAGGTCCATTTAAGACCCCAGTCAGTACATCGAGGATCAAGCCACCCGACGCCCATCTCCACCAACAAACTCCTGCCATCTCTCATCCTCGCTCTGCCCCAGTTCCAGCTTTCCCTCTCTACAAATTCTATTGTCGTGGTTTTTTCTGGCCACTACAGATTGTGTTGTGGTGTTATATGACCATAACACCATCAGAAGTTCTTCTGCCCATGCTCTTTTGACCTAATCGAGCAGCTTCTTGAGCCCGGTGAGGATGACCTTGTTAGAAGCTTCAGCTTGTCCGTTATTTTGGGGGTGCTCAACCGAGGTGAAGATTTGGTAGATGCCAAGCTCCTTACAAAATTCTCAAAGTTTCTTGTTAGTGAACTAAGTGTCATTGTTCAAGATAAGTACTCCAGGTATGCCATATCTGCAAATGACATTCTTCTTGACCTTTTCAACTGTGATAGTGGCCAAGGGCTCAGCTTCAATCCATTTGGTGAAGTAATCGATGACCACAATGATAAATTTGAGCCATCCAAGGGTGATCGGGAAAGGCTAGAGTAGGTCTTTTGCTCGGTTGGATTAGGGATTTGGATAACATGTCCTTGATCAATTTCTCAATTTCAACTTTTTGGACAGGAGAATATCAGTAGGCTCTAGGGTTGATTGGTTCACTGTTTGGTTTAAGGTGGATGAAGTGATCAAGGAACAGATGTGGGGGAAGGGTTGAAGGGGTGGCAAATAAATCCTCAAATTCCATTAACAATGTGTGTCTGAGTGGTTGTTGGTGTTAAGGCCTTAGCCATAGGCAGCCCTTCACTCCTCTCCTTGCCTCGAGCATAGTCCTTCCCTTGATCCAACTCCATCTCCAAAGCATATAGGGAATGTAACTGCCCTATTGATGTACCCCCTTACTCCAATAGTCTCCATAATCATTTTCTTGATACGACCTTGCATTCCCTTGTTTCTTGGCACCCCACTAGAGTCACCTTCTAGCCCTCTCTATCAAAAGTGACTTCTATGGTGTTGAAGTCAAATATGAGAGGGCATACAGTCTGCATCTAATCGACGTTTAGCACAATGTGACGTCCCCCCAACCTGAGGATCCTCAAATGAGCAGAGAATTCTTTCCTGCTCATCACCCACTTGAACCTAGTACATTTGAATTGGCTCACCATCCGACTTCCATTAGTTATCAAGACCAATAGTAAGGGTGTCTCTTGCAATTCACATTGAAGGACAGTGGTTGTTTCCTCATCAAGGAAACCATGGGTGTTACCACTGTCAATGAGCACCACCAATTGTGTAATACCCCAAGAGTCCAGAGAATGGTAGTATATATCGAGGATAAGTAGGGAAAGAAACAACAGTAGTTGGATACTTTTTGGGTTGAATGTAGGCAAAGAACTCCCGAGTTAAGCGTATTTGAGCTGTGGAAGCTTAAGAATGGGTGACCCCCTAGGAAGTTCGCGTAGGCCCATCAGGGTAAATTGTTCTGGTCCTTCCTATCGCTCGATCCAAGACGTTACAGGTGATATCAGAGCCGACCCTTGGTGAAGGTGGTTCGATGAGAGCAGGGACTGGCGCTAGGGTTCGAGGACCTATACAAGGAGCGGCTTCTGGCAGGCTTCTAGCATGGCAGCCCCCAAAGGGGAGAAGATCTGGGATTACTTGTAAGGTCGCATAACAAGGACATCATGTGCTTAAGAGGGGAGAATGTAATACCCCAAGAGCCTAAAGAATGATAGTATATATCGAGAATAAGTAAGGAAAGAAACAACACCAGCTGGATATCTTTTGGGCTGAATGTAGGTAAAAAACTCTCAGGTTAAGTATGCTTGAGCTCGAGAAGCTCAAGGATGGGTGACCCTTGGGAAGTTTGCGTAGGCCCATCAGGGTAAGTTGTTCTGGTCCTTTTTATCTCTTGATGCAGGACGTTTTGTGAAGGGGAACCGATGAGGGTGGGGAGTGGCGCCGAGGCTCGAGGGCCTATACAATGAGCGGCTTCTAACAGACTTCTAGGATGGTAGCCTTCAAATGGGAGAAGATCTAAGACCAATTGTAAGGTCGCATGATGAGAACATCATGTGCTTAAGGAGGAAGAATGTAATACCCCAAAAGCCCAAAGAAGTGTAGTATATATCGAAGATAAGTAAGGAAGGAAACAACACCATCTGGATACCTTTTGGGCTGAATGTAGGCAAAGAACTCCCGGGTTAAGTGTGCTCGAGTTGGGAAGCTTAAGGATGGGTGGGTCCCTAGGAAGTTCGCGTAGGCCCATCAAGGTGAGTTGTTATGATCCTTCTCATCGCTCAATGCAGGATGTTACAGGTGGTATCAGAGCCGACCCTTGGTAAAGGCGGTCCGATGAGGGCGAGGAGTGGTGTCAGGGCTCGAGGATCTATACAAGGAACGGTTTCTGGCAAACTTCTATGATGGCAACCCTAAAAAAAGAAAAGATCTAAGACCAATTGTAAGGTTGCATGACGAGGACATCATGTGCTCAAAGGGGGAGCATAATGATGTTACAGGCCACAGAACAAGGGGGGACATCATGTGCTTTAGGGTTAAATCAATCAACTGGGCCTAAGTGTAATTTGCCAATTTTACCCGAGAAAAGTCAAAAAGATAGTTTTCCCGAAATTTTGAGGATGAAATGAAGAGTATAGAACTTGTGGGCCTTAGTGGTATTGTTGGAAAGATCAAGGGCTTCAAGGAAAAGGGCAAACTAAGATTGGAAGAAACAAGGGGGCCAAAGTGTAATTAATCAAAGTACAATGTGAACACTACAAAAAAAAATGGCAACCACACTGCCACCGCACGTGGAGCCATTTTTCGGCGATGGAACGGCCGAGTGAGGGCTAGGGAAGGTTGTGTACGGCGCCTAGAAGCTTGAAGGCCAAGCCTTGGCCTCTGATTGGCCGAGATGTGGCCGATTTTTGCTATAAAAGGGGGCCGAGGGTTTCAAACTTTGGCACACAAATTGGCCAAGTTTTGGAGCATTTTTTATGGACTGGTTAAAGGGCTTTTGATCCTTGCATCAAGGGGAGGAATTCTAGAGATTTTGATGCATTTTGAAGCAAGTTGGAAACAGTTTCAAGCTTGGCTGGAAAATGCAAGGCGGACGCGGGAGTCGTGCTTGTAACCGGCCATTTGAGGCCTTTTTCAATGGTGTTTCGAGAAATCAAAGGTACCATTAGGATTGACTGAGGGAGGGCTTCAAGGGGGTGTGATCAGATCGGGCATTAGAGTAGTCGCCGGCGGCCGAAAACGAGGAAGAAGATCGACGAGTAAGTTGCACGCGCCACACTTCACGCGCAGAGACGCATTTGATGTGTGAGGGCGCGTGGTCCAATTGTATTTTTTGAAATTAGTTTTAATATTTTTCTAAAATTATTTTAGGAATTATCATGTTGAAAAATTTGGGAAAATGTTTGAGGAGATAACTATTTTAGAATTATCGAGGTGAAAACTAGGAGAAAAATAGAGGAAATTATGAAAAATTAAGGAAAAATGGATTTTGATGCTCCTTTAAATAAATATGTTGTTTAGGGAGCGTTGTGGCTCGAGGTTGTGGCTCCAGGTTATGCGCAAGAATCGAGGCATTCTGAATACATTCGAGGTGAGTGTTCCTACCCTAAAAACTTGGTGTTTGTTCTACCTAAATTTGTTATGATTTCAAGTAAAATGGTTTTGTTGCATGTGAACGGTAACCAGTGACGGTTGGTTTTATGTGGATGGTTCGTCCCAAAACGTTTTATACATGTGCATTGTATCTTATGCAATAAATGATGTTCATAAAATATTGTTTATATGATACTATGAGTTGTGATATGTGGCATTATCTTGCGTTTTGTGTTGTTCATATGGGATGTCAGTCGAGGATGTTGTATAGATTGTGTAGTTGTAATTCCCCAAGGGTGTTGTCGGAATAACGTATAGCGGTATCTTGTGCTGGTGTGCATGCCAGGATAGTCGCATAGGGTTCCATGTCAAGCCGTAAGGCCAATGAAGTTGCACTAGGACGACTGGTTATCCATGTGAGATATGAGTTGGGAATGGGTAATGTTTCCTGAATGCTTTTGAATGGGAGAGTAATCCCTGACGTAATAGTCGTGAACTGGGTTCCTGCATTGATGTTAACCCTCCAAGACCAGGAGTGGTAACGATTGTTCCTGAGGTGTAGGGGAGATGTGTTGACTTTGCCCCTCTTAAGCTATGATTGTGTTGTGTCAATGGGTCGGTGTGATAATGTTGTCTTTAGAGAGATTATTTTTTCCCCATCGTTGGGTTAAGCGTTGTGAGGGATTCTCTTGAGCTAGAGCTTGTCGGGTTGTGTTGGCTTGTTTCATGTGTTGAATAGATTCATGAAAACATATTTTGAACTCTCACTTAGATGATTCATCATCTAATTTGGACTATGTCCCTAAAATATTCAAATGTTTCAAGTAAAAGCAGCGGTGCAAAAGGGAAAGGGGTTGTCGAGGAGTGACAGCGATTAGTAGACGGTTTATAGTATGTCGCTTTTAATTATGTTGTATATTTTGATGACGTCATGTAAAACTATGGTTCAACTTTTAAATCATGAATGAAATGGATGAGGTTATATACCATTTGAGGTTTCAATCTAGCTTTCACATTTGAGATGATTTACCTGTCTTAGTTTATTAATAATCCTGAATCGTTATACTGAGAAGGTGTAATGAGATTGTCGAGGAACAGTTCATGTGTTGAGTTTCTATTGGAAAAAAATATATCCCCGAAATCTTACGTTATCTAACACCCTGGGAAAGCAAGGTGTTACAAATTTTCTTTTCCCCAATACTCCTCTTACCTTCAGTACCTTACATGAGGCTTGACCTTACAAGGCGTGCATAGAGATTTCTCCCCCTTATTCACCCTCAGTTGGTTCCCCTTGTTCTTCCTCAACCTCTACTCCCCCTTGTTCTTCTCCTTGGCCTTTCATTATCAACAACAGCCTCTTGCAATGGTACCCTTACCCAAATTTCTTTGCACCGCGAAAGCAAAGCCCTAATTGCCTCTTCTGATCTATAGTCAAGGCTTTGGCAGGGGATAGGGTTAGTTGGTGTCTCACCATCATTCCAGTCTTCTGCTAGGATTGGTTACTACCCTTGCTAGTCTCCTCATAGGAATCTTCTTCCTTGATTCCCTTAGGAGATAGCCGATGCCTCTTTGCGAAGGCCTCCAAGGCCATCTCATGAAGGTGTGCCTGCTCCGCCTCCTATCCCACTGAAGAAGGGTAGAACATCTTCACAATGGGACGGATCTGCTCGTCCGTCCTTTCCCCTACTTCCACATGATCGTTAAGCCTCTGTCTAGATCTTGGCATCGTTAGAATTAGCGCCGATGAAGTCTTGGGAGGAAAATTCGTCGAAAGGCAGCATTAGGCTACCGAGCAAACATGCTCAAGGCTTTAATTAGAAAGTCAATTGTTGGCTTAACCTAGCGAACTCCTCTCTAATTCCACTCACAGCGCGAACCAAATTGATGGCATACTCGAATCGGCTTCGGCTAGTCTCCTATTTCTGATTTCCATCTCTAGTGTTTCCAATCTATCCTCCACTTGCTCCTGATTCTGTCGCATTCCCATCTCAAATGCATCCAACCTGGTCTCCATTTGCTTAGCTCTTATGCCCTCAACCCTCACCATCGCTTCAACCAAGTAGTCGGCTCTGATACTAATTGTCAGATCTAGAATCTGATAAAGAGGTTATTCCGTAATTGTGGAAGAACAAAGAGTAGGCAAGAAAGAAGAACACGAGAAATGGAGGGAAAGAAGATAGAATAGAGAGAGAGAGAGAATTGGAGGGAAAGGAACTATGGAATAAGCCTCACATATTCCCCATCCTCGTGTCAGCATCTTATTTATAAGAGAATTACATCTCTAGGGACTTCTCCTAACGAACTTACTGGGCAGTTAGGACCAAGTGGCCATGTGTGCTTGGAGTCCTACTAGCCTTAGTATTTCTATTAATTACAATTATGTCCTACCCCTAATTACAATAATGCCCTCGGGCTATGACACTGTCGATAGTCTCCCAAAGAGTAAACAATCTCTTAAGTTTTGAGATGTGTACCCCTTCCTCTTCTTGGACTTGGGCCTTATCTTTAATGGGCTTGATCTTTGATACATCAATTGCCCCCCAGTCTATCTTTTTGAGTTTATCAGAAAGAAGAGTAAACTATGTTATGGCCTGCCCTTTCTAGGAGGCTTTCTGGGGGACCTTCTGCTCTTTGTCAACATTTTCTATTTAGTAGATCTTTCCACACTAGATTTTCATTTCCCGTTCATTTGATAATTGTGATTTTTTCTTGGATATTTTTGACAAACAATCTAAATTATTAATTCCATCATCACTTCATCTTCCAAGTTTCTTCTATGAAAAGGAGTACTTCGATTAGTCACTAAGAACTTTACCGTTCAAGGCTATAATGCTAATGCGGTACTTTCATTTTGGAGCTCTTACCTAGTCTTTAGTGTGGAGATTCTTTCAGCCTAGTAAAGTAAACTTTTAGGGCTCTTTACTTTTGTGTCTCTCCCATCTTGACTTAGGGTTTTCTCCCTAATCTTTGGGAAGGACTTTGCCTTATCGAAGGATTCTTGCACTTTATTCTTTTTAGTGTGTTGTCATTAATTGCCTGCAAGTGTCTAGGCGAGTTACAAATGACCCTCGAACCTCCTAGCAAGTCCTTATTTTAATTCATGTGTGCGTAGGGCAAGTCCTTAGTTTGCAAGTGACCTTAGGCATCTTAATGGGTCTTCATTATCCTAAATTATTCTCACACTTTTATCCTTGTACTTCTAAGTTATTCTATATAATTTTTTTAGCTTTTGCGTTTTGATTTTAATCTATTCTCACACTTTTGCGCTTTTGATACTAGGTTATCCCTTTATCATTCTCACGATTTTCTTGCACTTTTGATACTAGTTTTGTCCTACTTCTCATGCTTTCTGTGTTTCTAATTTTGAATCATTCTCACACTTTCTCTATTTTTTATTGCAAATCATTCTCATGCTTTTTGCGCTTTTAGTATCAGTTTTGTCCTAGATCATTCTTACACTTTCTACATTTCTGATTTGGATCATTCTTATGCTTGTTGCGTTTTTTCTTATTCTAAATCATTCTTACGCTTTCTGCATTTCTAATCTCCATTTTGCTCATCCATACATTTTCCTTCTTAGTGAATCATAGATCATTCTCACGCATTTGTCGCTTTTAATTCCAGATTTGCTTGTTCACTAGGGTTTTAGTCTTTTTTATGCATTCATTGTCCTTAAAAAAAAAAAAAACACACTAAAAAGAAATTGCAACAAGATGAATGATTTTATTCAAACAAATATGCTTATAATACTTTACTAAAGCATCTACAATATACAAGCGTTTCCCATGAATTCCTTCATAGATCTCCCCCTGAGACTAATTGGCTTCTAGGGGGAGCTTAGATATTTGAGGGGTGACTTATCCTCCCCAGACCTTGGTTGTTGAGATCTTTCTTCTGCATTGCATTATGCCTCATGTTCTCTAGATATTCTAGCTGCGTCTTAGTATGTAACATCTCGCATCGAGCGATAAAGATGATCAGAACAACTTTCCTTAATGGGCCTACACAAACTTGTTAGGGGGTCACCCATCCTTGAACTTTCTCAGCTTAAGCATGCTTATCCCGCAAGTAATTTGTCTACATTCAGCTCAAAAGGTATCTAACTCGTATTGTTTCCTTCCTTACTTATCCTCGATATATACTACTCTTTCTCTAAGCTCCTGGGTATTACACAGTATCCATAAATCTTCTAAGTTTTCCCTCTCTGATTAGAGCCTATATTTGATTCCTCAACTCACAGTATTTGTTAGTAGAGGGCCCGTGAGCATCATAGAACTGGCATAAAGAGCGCATTTTCTTTCCAAGAGGTTTGTCAATCTTCTTAAGGAATTTGATAAGTTTTGGCCCTTCAATGGCTACTTATATAACGGATAGGAGTTTTGTAAGCAAAATGTAATTACTAAATTAGAGTTGTGGACGATCATTAGGTTTTTTTAGATTTTTTCCTATCTTTCGCTTATCTCCTCATAAACATCTCCTCCTTTTCGTTTTCTATCTCTTTCCTCATGTCTGCCGACTATTCGCATTATTTCAACTTGTAATATGTACTCATTGTTGCTTTAAGACAATGGATTCTCACAAATGTACTAATCTTGTTCCTTGAAACATTGCAGTGACTACCACATTTACATGTAAATCTTTGTTAAGTTCATATGTTAATAATTTTTTGATGATGATGTTAATGATCAAATATTAATGCAAAACTTTAATTATGTATGTAACAAATATTCGAGTAAATTCTTAAGCTTGATTATAGTGAACCCATAACAAGCTTGGTAAGACTCAATCAAGTATCAACTTATTAATCTCAAAAGGCTATGTAAAATTATCCAATCGAGTGCTCAAATAACTTTTGAGTATTGGAATAAAAATCGAGTAAAGTATATTCCCCAATTGATTGGAGATAAGATGTTAAAATATCAAGGCTCTATGCTAGCATCATCAATTGAGTGAGTTAGATTCACCAATCGAGTGAAGAAAACATGCTAAAATACCAAGTTTTTATGCTTAAATCTCGAATCAATTTAAAACTTTGTCCAATCGAGTGTTAGAATTGATGTAGGATATTAAGCTCTAAATTTAGATAACAATCACCAATCAAATACTTAAAACGGAATAGAGAGCGAGATTATTCAAGAGGGGGATAAATTGGGTGTTTTCACTATTTTTACAAATAATTAGAATATCTTGATAAATATGGTACAGAAAATTTATTTTAAAAAAATAATTTTCTTAAATTACAAACAGATGCAACAACAAATGAAACAAGCATGAATAAGTATGCAACATACAGAAACTTTCATAAAAATGATTTAAGAAAACTTTAAGCAATTGATAAGATTACATATGAAAATATTAATATAAAGATGTATGCATTTAAGAAAGAATATAACATTTTGAAAACATAAAAATCAATTTGAAATACATGAAATAAACTTATACAACGAGAAATGATTATGCAGTTTGAAAATCTCAAATAAGTTCTTATATGCAATGAAACTAATGCTTAAAAAGCTTTTTGTGAAATTTATTCAAAGCTAAAACATAAATATTTTATGAAAACTAAATGAAAGATATACATATAGATTTGATAAAAAGAATTATATTTAGAATGAGGGATTTATAAACTAGTTATGAAAATGCAAAATTATATGAGTTTTAAGATGATTCCAACCAAAAAAAAATATTTTAATGATAGTTAAAAGAACAATGCAATAAGCTATATTTATGTATGATAAACAAATGCATAGAAGATAAAAGAGTAATGCTCTCAAAACATAAACAATAAGAATAAGACAACATGAATACAACACATTCAAAGTGGTCCGGCCAACATGTTTAGTTTATTGCCTTAGTTTCTCACTAAGTATTTAAAACATCCACTAAATATAGTATATATTTAACTATAATCTCTATTTTTAACAAGTTAAGAATTCTGGTTGTTAAACGCTAAGCAGTAACCTCCACTTTTACAAACTAAGTAGGAACATCCACTTTTCACAGGTTAAGTAAGAACCGCCATTTTTTACAGGTTAAGTAGTAACCTATACATGAGACTTTTTAACACTTGCCTCACCCACAACCAAAACATCACTTTTCAAAAGCGCAAGCATAACCTTTTACAAGTTTACACAAAATGTGTGTAAAGATTTCTCAAAAGAAAAATATATGATGTACAAATATATCACTTTTCTCTTGGACAAGAAATACTTCAAAAGAATGAATAAATAAAGCACTCAACTCTCTTATACAGTCTGGTTTAGAAAGATATGCAATTAATCTCACTAGATAAATGCTTTAAAAGTGATAAAAGATAAACTAGAAGTATCACTCACTCAAGCATAACAAAATGGCCCGAAAAGAATTAGGCTTGTTGTAATGGAATTTGCACTATGTCATTTGAGCATAAGCACCCACGGCTATGTCAACAGGATAGGCTTCCTTGATGGTTCAACAATAGCTTGATAAATCGCGCAACTTGGTCTTTTATAGAAGCTTGATAAACGGATTCAACATTGAGACATGTGAAACTCACAACTTCTTTGATTTAACCATTAATGATCAAATACATTACAAACCATATGCAAATATATAGATTAGCATTAAGCATACTTGCATAAATATATTCTAACATTTTTTTATAAGAGAACGCAATTAGACGCATTGGAATAAGGAAATAAAGTTCTAATAGTCAAAACTATCCTTCTTTAGTTTTTTGAGTAACAGTTACAATTTTTTAAATCAAATGCCAATTACCCAATTAAGTCCTAGAGATACACAGCTAATGAAGCATATACTCGATTGGACAATTCCTGTAATCGATTATAGATAAGTCTCATTCAAGTAAGACCAAGTCATTACTTGACTAACTCATAAGGCATAGAGACTTTGCATTAAACACTTGAGTACCGGGCTAAACTTACTCGACTAACACAAGAATGTACTCGAGTACAGATAACTAATACTCGATTAAAATTAAGCACAAAGACTTAATCAGATGTAATCCAATCTTTACTCGACTAAAATATATAGATAATCAATCATGAAAATACATTAGTTGATTGAGAGAAAGATATATTCAACTAAAGAGATGTTTGGAGTTTTGATACTAAAAAAAAAACTACTCGATTGATTTTTGAAATACAAAAAGCTTGTAAAAATTATTCAAGTAGAAAACATTAATAGTCGATTGAAATAAGATTTTACTAGAGCATATAATTGACTGATTTGAATAATACATAAAGTAATACTCGACTAAAAAAATACTCAGAATTCACTAGTTACAAAAATACTCGATTATAGAAATACCATACTCGATTATAGTTTTGAATATATAGATTTTATATAACACATATCCAAGTAAGTTTGTGTGACATTGGATTAATCTGAAAAATATACTGAACAATTGATTCAAAAGCTCTTTTTAGATTGAAGGCAAGTGTACAAACTTTAAAAGATTGTTTGAATGCTTGACCTTTAAAAGGTTCAAAAATACATATACTTAATTTAACAAAAGAGTGTTTATATTCAACTGAACTTTCAAAATATTTTCTCAAGCATATTACATCAAGCTCGATTATTATAAAACTATATCTTGTTATTTTGAAGTATGTAAAAGTATATGAGCATGAAATTCTTCAATTTAAAAATATATATATATATGTTTTTCATAATCTTCAAACACCTTGATCAACACAAAATCATGTGTTTCATAATACTCGATTTATACAAAAATACATTTTAATTATTTTGAAAGACAACTATAAATGAGCTTGAAATTTTCTAGTCTAAAAAAAGATGTTTTCAAAATCATCAATAAAACATATTTACTAAAAATATATTTTTTAATATTATTTTTTTCATAAATTAAAATACAAATTTCTCAACAAATCCAACTTGGCCCATAATCAGTAAATGTTTAACAGAAACGCGTTCCTAACCAACTTAACGGGAAATTCAAGCTGCCATAAGCAACCGAACTACATACAATTACAATCAAAGTGCCAAAAGCATTCTCAGATAAGGTGTGCACATAGACAAACATAAATCTCAAATCATTTTTATCATGACTCATGGTTAATGGCAAATACTTTTTGAACAAAAATAAATAACCTAAGTAGAAATAACTCAGGTATTTTGGAGACTAACAATTCAAGATGTTTTATCACTTTGTATTGTACTTGAGATGGATAAATATACATGAACTTGACTGTGGTTGCTCCTAAAATACAAAAATAAAATATAAAAATAAATTCAAACATGTTACAAATAACTAGGGCAGTATTTAAAATTGAGTTCCAGTTTGCTCCTAACTTTTTTGAAGCACTTCATCTCTTATCCTCTCAATCTCTCTAGTTTGAGATATTCCTTATCACTTATTGTTTAGCAGCGTTACCTTTTGGTTTCCATTCAAAGTAACAACTTATGTTTTTCATCTTATCTACTTCAACACTCCCCCTCAATCTGGTGAGTAGATATATATTATTCACATCTTACATATAATCAATTCAAACCCTTGTCTTGACATAGCCTTTGTAAGGATATCTTTATCTATTTCTTGAGATTTAGTTGGGATATAAGAGAGGTTAAAACCTCCATCTTCAATTTCTTGTTTAACAAAATGTCGATCAACCCTCACATGTTTCATTCGATTATGTTGTACTGGATTATTTACAATGCTTATTACTGATTTGCTGTCACTATACAACCTTATTGAAGTAGATACAGGCATATTCAAATTCTTCATTAGTTTCTCAAGCCAAATAACCTCACAAACACCTTAAGTAGTGGCTCGATACTCTACTTCTACACTACTACAAGCAACCACATTCTACTTCTTACTTTTCTATGTAATTAAATTACCCCATACCTTGGTGTAATAATAAGATGTAGACCTACTATTCTCAATAGAGCCAGCATAATCTTCATCTACATATCCCATAATTTCTCTATCCTCATTCTTTTTAAATAACCATATTCCAGGTGTGTCCTTAAGATACCTGAGAATGTGACAAACAACACTAAGGTGTTTACTAGTTGGTGAATGCATGAATTGGCTCACTACAATCACAACATACGCAATGTCAGGGCGTGTAAGGGATAGGTAGATTAGTTTGCCCACTAAACACAATGATATCTTCCTCTGTTCACTTGACATTCTTCTCCATCTCCTTTTTTATATTTCTAGTTTGGTTCTAAATGTGTACTAGTAGGTTTACAAGCAAGTTTGTTTGTTTCCCTTAATATATCTATAGTGTATTTTCTTTGAGAGATGAAAATACCCTCTTTACTTTTAGCCACATCCATTCCTAAAAAATATCTTAGCTATCCTAGGTCTTTCACTTCAAAAACCTACCTTAATTGCCTTTTGAGTTGCTCTATTTCTTTATTATTATCTCCAATAATAATAATATCACCCATATAAACAATTAGAATTGTCTTTCTACCATCTGTTGCATGTTTTGTGAATAACGTATGATCAACTTGCCCTTGCTTGTACCCTAGCTAGTTCAAAGTAACACTAAACCTTTTGAACCAAGCTCTAGGGAACTATTTAAGTCCATAAAGAGATTTATTTAGCTTGCAAACATTTCCCTTCCTGTCCTCTATCTCAAAACCAGGAGGAATCCTCGTGTAAATTTCTTCTCCCAGTTCACCATTCAAAAATACATTCTTAATATCAAGTTGGTGTAATTCCCAGTCTAGATTAGCTGCAAATGAGAGCAAGATACATATAGAATTTAATTTAGCAATCAAAGCAAATGTCTCCTCATAGTCTAATCCCTGAGTCTATGTGAATCCATAGGCTACTAATCTGGCATTATACCTATCAAGACTACCATCTAAATTGTATTTGACTACAAACACCCACATGTTGCCAACCACCTTCTTGTTATCAAGTAAAGTTACAATATCCCATGTACTATTCTTCTCTAATGCTTGCATTTCATCCATCACAACAATTCTCCATTGTGAGTCCTGTAGGGCACTGTATACATCTTTAGGAATATTGATCTCATTAACACTAGTAGTGAATGCCCTAAATTATAGGGATAATCTAGAATATATTAAGTGGTTAGATATTGGATAAGAGCAAGAGTAGTGATTGACTGCCTCATGGATGTTAGTTGGCAAAGGAGAGAAAAGATAGGTATCCCAGTATTGCTCTATATTAGATGTCCCCTCCTGTAGAGATATGTTGGGATAAAAGTATTGATTCTCAATATATGAGACATCACAAGAAACAAGGAATTTCTTAGTGTAGGGACAATAAAACTTGTATCCTTGCTGGGTAGGAGAATAGCCAACAAACACGTATTTTAGGGCTTTAGAATCTAATTTGGAATGAGAGGGAGAATGATCATGCACAAACACAGTACACCCAAATATTTTTGGTGATAAAGAATTATGCATTCTAGTACGATGAGGATAGAACTCAAGAAAAATACTTAAGGGAGTCCTAAAAGCAAGAGACCTAGAAGGGAGTCTGTTAATAAGATAAGTAGCTGTAAGAATTTTCTCTCCCCAATAGGAAGTAGGGACTGAGTTAGTAAACATCATAGAGCGAGCAGTCTCAATGAGGTGATGATTCTTCCTTTCAGTCATTACATTCTATTAAGGATTATAAGGGCAAGAACTCTAATGAATAATCTTGTGTTCAACTAAATAATGGTTAAACTCATTTGAGAAGTACTCCCTGTCATTATTTGATCGAAGGATATGGATTGAAGATTGAGAAACATTACATACCATTTGATGGAATCTTTTGAAGATGGCACTAGCTTCAAATTTTTCTTTCATTAAGAAAACCTAACAAACTCTTGTATGATCACCTATGAAAGTGATAAATCAACGGGTATTGGTTGGGTTAAGAATTCTTGATGGTCCTCATATGTCACTATGAACCCAGTAAAATGGTTTGGATGGTTTGTAAGAATGAATAAGATGAGATATTATAGTTTGTTTAGCAAGTATACTTTGCTTATACTGAAAAGAAAAACTTCCTTTATTGATAAACAAATAAGGGTACAATATTTTAAGATAATTGAAACTAGGATGAGCTAATCATTTGTGCCATAACATTATGTCAAAATCTGAGACAGCAAAAAGAGAGGAATTGTTATATAACCTAAATGTAGTGGAAGTGCAAATTCTTGAAACATAGTAAAGGCCTTTTTTTTTTTTTCTCCACACTACCAATCATCTTCCCCGAAGATAGATCTTGCTATAAAAGTTCTAGTTGATCCATAGTCAAAGTCAGGTTAGTTGTCCTTCCCACTTCAGAATCTACTGCATAGGCAGATTAAGTCATTTTCCTTTGAGTTTTAGGCTTCCATTTTGTTAGTATACCATGGATTTTCTAACAAATTTCTCTTATATGATAAGTTTTATTACAGTTTCTCTTGTCTAGTTGTCCAGATTGCTGACCAAATTTCAAAATACTGAGCAATATTCTCCATATCAAAGTGAGTTCTTGCACTATCTCCTAGATTTCCTTTGTTGTTTTGTAGAAAAGATAAGTCCTCTTTGGCTTTATAGAACTAATTACCCAAGCCAAGACAATGGAATTCTCAGCATCGCAGACTCCATAGGTTGTTGCTTCAGTATCAAGCATATAGGTGGCACCAGTAAGATATCCCACTTTCCATTTGCCCTTAATAACCAACAAAACTAATTAAGACTATTCTCGAAAATTGGTTCTATTCAATTTGTGTTGAATAATTTGAAGGGTATGGTTGTCAAGTGAGATGGGAACAATAGGAACCTATGTGGTCCTCATTGGGACAGGGATGGTGGTGGATGTTTCACTGGCTAATTGGTTTCTAGCCATTATGAGCTCTATAGTTTGTTGGGTGAAAAGGATAAGGTATTTTGCCACAAGACCAATGGCTCTGATAATATGGACAAAAATAATAACCTAAATAGAAATAACTCGAGTATTTTGGAGACTAACAATTTAAGATATTTTCTCACTTTGTATTGAACTTGAGATGGATGTATATGCATGAGCTTGACCATGGTTGCTCCTAAAATAAAGGGATAAAATACAAAAACAAATTCAAACATGTTACAGATAACTAGGGCAGTATTTCAAATTAAGTTCTAGTTTTCTCCTATTTTTCTGGAACCACTTCATCTCTTATTCTCTCATCTCTTTAGTTTGAGATATTCCTTATCACTTCTTGTTTAACAGCATTATCTTTCGATTTCCATTCAAAGTAACAACTTACGTTTTTCATCACCTCTCCTTCAACACCTTTAAATATGCAAAAACACGAACATGAGCTAAGATCAATTAAATAAAACTATAAGAATCACAAGAATATTAAAAGCAATCATAGCTCACAGGACTCAATGCATAACCAAATTATTGTATCAAAATCAATTTCATCTCAAAGGACATAATTAATGTAACATATTCTATAGTTTCAATAGACTTTACTTGTCTTGTGCTTGCAACCTACTATATTCCCGTTTTCAAGCTCTGTTAATTTTCCATAAACTACAACTTTTTTTCATTGTTGTACCCACCCCTATGATAGCATGTCCTAAATCTAGGCATTCTCATTAAAAATCAACATCAAAAAATAAAATCAAATTTATAGAAACAAACCTGCATATCATAATCTCCAGGTGGGTGACTCCCTCCTTAATCTTGTATATCTACAAATAATTGCAGAACCTAGAAACCTAGAATGACTAAATCAAAACAAAGCATGATGTTCTGCAAATAACACCAACAAATGTGCTGTAGACACATTCCCATCACAACATAGTACAAAACTATAATTAAAATCATCCCATGCTCCATGGCATTCCCCTTTAAACCAATAATACAACATTATAAAACATTTACCATAAATACCCCGTATGCAGAACCAATAGTTGTCCACTATATCTACAAAACACAAAGACAAACTACCATCAATTCTTACTAAACTATTCAACGAAGTTGGGATTCAGTACGGTACTACTAAGCAGTCCCATCTTAATTAATTGATTGATTGATTGCAATGAGGATGGTATTTGCAAGCTATCAGCTTGAGCAAGAGTGACCTGAAACACTACTAATCCTTCGTGCCAAACAATTAACTTATTTGAATTTATATTTTTGTAATAGCACGTGAGCTAATTTTCAAATGTGTGACCGCTGTGATCTTATGCACCTTCACAAACTTCACATTTGATAAGAATTGTTCATCATGTAGTGTGCTTGACAACCTTTCTTTATACCAAAATAACTTTTTGATCCTATATTGTTTCCTTTTGTAAATAAAGGCCTATGCTTGATAACTTAGCTGCATAATTTTGTGAATATTTGTAGCCATTTCTAAGTTGTTTTTTCAATCCTTGATGTTTATAAAATGTTCCAGAAACAGTTCCATATCTATGAAAACTAATACAGGGCATAAAATGATGTCATGATCCTTGGATTCTGCTGAATCTGAGGTCTATCTTGTATACAAACTCAGGTTACTAGAACATCTTGCTCAAACTGAAACTATCTGGAAGAACCAAAACATCGACTTCTGTAACTTCAAACAAAAATACCATCTTTGTTTTGTAAAATTGAAAGGGTTACCAGGAACAATAGCAGGATGTTGGCTGAAAATACAAGCTTTATGTCTGAAAAAAACATAAGCAGCAACATTTAGTACAAGTATTATTGATGATCTAGCATAAAAAAGAACAAAATAGAGAGACTTCCTTTCCAACTTACACGTAGAGTACAATAAGAGAAGAACCATTCAAGAGTACCATGACCTAGAGCAATAATAGAAAAAATGGTTCATAAAAAACAAAACAAAAAAAATTGACACGTGGCTAGTTCTATCTTTTGACTACATCAACACTCAACAAAGCACAAAAGGAAAAAGAGAGACTAATGTTATTCAAAAAAGTAACAAAAACCCTAAGTTGAAAATGAAAGAGAGACATACAAGCCAAGAGCATCAAGCCTAGATTGCAAACAATAAAATTGCAATGTCGTTGTCACATATTGAAAGCTGAGGAGAAATGAAGAGAAATCTTACCATCAAGTTTTCTGATAGAAACAGGAGGGAGGGCTGATTTTACTTTACAGCTTTGATTGAAGAATGAATTAATATAATCCAAAAGAATGATAATTCATTGGAGAATGGGAATGTTATTTCCAGATGCCCTTGTAGTTGTAGCTAATGCAAAATTGTGTTTAGGAAGGAAAAAATTCTCGGACGAATGGCAATCCTGGTGACCAGGGTGGACTTATTTTAGTTATAAGGAAACAGATTGGTACAGAAAGCATATGCATATATATATATATATATAATTTTTTTCAGTCAATCTTAACAGAACCCATGAATTAGAAATTTTTGTGTGAAATATTTGTTACCTTTACAGAGCATGCAAGTAGAAAAAAAATGAAAAATTGAATGATTAGTCATCATTTGTTATAGGGTCTCTCAGCTTTTGGTATATATGTATGTATGCATATGTATGATGCTTCAATATTAATTAATTTGGAAAGATATAATGAAGTCCAGCTCCAGTTCTAGTTCTAGTTCTAGTGCTAGTAGTGTTCCCAACTCCGTATATAGTCCATACACTCTCTGTTGCTACTTGCTAGAAAGGACTAACACTAAAGAAAGACACATACATGCAAATTCTTACCTCCAGCTCCAGTTGGCAGCACAATGAAGAAGAAAAGCAGCTCACAATCTAATGAAGATGATTACAAGGAGGAGGAGGAGGATAGCAGCAACCACTACTGCGACCCTTCTGTGGTAATGAAAATTAAAGGTGAATATAGTGAATGCTATATATATATATATATATATGCGGATGCTGCAGCCTGCATGCACTGATGAGTGATGGCATCTAAATATATACTGTTAGTGCATCAATTGTCAATTTTGCATTCCCATTCATTATCAACACAGATGATGAAGAAGCTGCACTGACAGGTACAGCCACCATCTACCAATTGAACCTAGAAAGGCGGCACCTCCTCAGTCGTCTGCTAGACCTCAAAGGCAAATTATTAATCCAAACATTCATTCAATCATTCATTCATGGAGGGAGTACTACTCATTCGTCATTCACTGCCAGGGAATATTCGCGTGTTTTGCTGCATCAGACCCACCAGGAAGGGTGAGAATTCGAGTGCAGTTGTGGTCCTGGATTCAGCTAGCCTGCTCCTAAATTTTGAAGTGAATAAAACCAAAATTTACAGCTTCGACAAGGTTTTTCGCCCTGCCTCATCACAAGGTAAGTAATTAAGCTCCTCCCCCCCCCCCCTCCCAACAATTACTATACATATTATTATTCTCATCTACATTGATCAGAATTATTGATGGATATATGGTAATATAGTTTGATAATGTTTTCAGATGACATTTTTGGGGAAATAGAGCCAGTAATCAAATCAACCTTGGATGGCCATAATGCATGCATTTTTGCATATGGGCAGACTGGCACCAGAAAGACTTTCACCATGGTTGGACAAATAAACCATAAAAAGATCCAAAAAAAAAAAAATTAGTCCACAAAGCATGCATATTTCTCACCTCACCTCAATGCATGCATATTACTATTATATATTTCTCACCACTCCACCTCTAATCTCACCTCACCTAACCTCAATGCATGCATGTTTCTAAGGTCCTATCTAGTCCACAATGATAATAATTGATACTGTGTGTGTGTAGGAAGGCAATGCACATGATCCGGGCATAATTCATCGAACAATGGAGGCACTCTTTAAGCAAGCAGCTGCTGATAGCCACCGCAAGTTTCTCTTCACTTTCAGTATGCTTGAGATTTACATGGGATGTCTCAAAGATTTGCTTCTTCCTCACCAAACTCCAACACCAGCAGATTTCCTTCCACCATGGTACTTTTTCTACCTGTTACAACATCAGATTACATAATAGTAAAGCTATGGTATGCATCAATAAACGACAACGACAACAACATATCCAACCTTTATCCCATTATGTGGGGTCGGAAACATGAATTTTAGACTTCTATGTGGGTTACGCCCCAACAGATAGTTTGTCTAAAATTCATATTTGGATTCGACTAGATTTTACGCTGACTGTCGGCTACCTAATGCAACCCTCCTTTATCCAGGATTGGGACCGACAGTGAATAACATCCCCTGGCGGAGTAATGATGAAATGAAATTTCAACACCATCTTCATATGGAGAAGTTTCATGAGATGGTGGTGAATAAAGATATTTGATATAGTTGTGTTTCATTAGTTGACATGGTGAAATCAACAAGTACAATGGGGTTGTCGGTTTCGCCCCAACAAATTGTTTCGTCTATGCATCAATAGACAAAACAATAAAATCTTGAAAGATGACGGGCCTGTGACTGTGTGTGTGTGCGCACGCGTGTGTGCATTGTTGATAGAAATAAGGAGCTGTCTGTGATTCTCAAATGCTGATAGCAACCAATTAACCCTCACATCCCACCACCACCACCAAACTTAATTAAGCACTTGTTTTTGTTTATGTAACCTTGGACATAATGCCAGATGTTCTATTTGCAGTCTCACAATCCAAACAGATCCCAAGGGAGAGATCAAGATCAACAACCTTGTGGCCATCCAAGTAAGCGACTTCAACCAAGCAAAAAAGCTATATAAATTCGGATGTCGTGTCAGATCAACAGCTTCTACAAATTCCAACAAATCTTCAAGTAGATCACACTGGTAACTACTTGACTCAATACTATATAATAACAAGGGAAGCTAATGAACCCAATCACTAAATTAGGGCCTGTGACAGTCAACTTAGGTCACAGGACCCAAGAATAGAGCGAAGCTTGAAAAACAAAACATCGACTTGAAGCATTACTCTCTAGAAGTTTTTGACACTAGGTTGTGATTGATAATTTCATAGAGAAATATCTTTGATGTTCTAAGTCTTGGTTTCCATATGCTCCTCACAGCATGATTCGCATATTAATAACCTGTTTTGATGGTACTGAGAAGCAAAGGCTGACAAATAAAATATGGATGGTTGACCTTGGGGGAAGTGAGCGTGTGCTAAAGACAAAGGCACAGGGAAGAAGATTGGAGGAAGGAAAAGCTATTAACCTGTCACTTTCTGCCCTTGGGGATGTCATCAGCGCTCTCCAGAGAAAAAAGTGCCACATACCATACAGGTAAGTAAAGAGGAAACAAGGCTCTCAACAAATCTTTGCTGAGAGTAACTAAAATATACTCAAATCTGGTGAGAATTTGAGAACTAAATTGTAGAAGTTGCCTCATAGATATGTTCTTTTAAGCATAAAAGCTTCTGAACATAGTACAGAGCAACTATTTCAATTGATTTTAGGTTGAAACTGTTAATTTTAAGTGTGGTTGCTTGGAAAATCTCCAATCGTTACACTGAACTCTAAATACAAAGTTCAAATTTTGACAGGAACAGCAAGCTGACACAAGTTCTTAAAGATTCTCTAGGTAAATATACCTTCATAGTTGTAATGTATACTCACCGAATTTGTCAAACATAGAACACAATCAAAGAGGTTTATTTGAGGGAGTTGAAGGAAATAGAAGAGCCCAGGGCTGTAAATTTATCTCTTGAGAGGTGCTACCATAAGATACAGGCAAATTATTCCATAAAGCAGCACATAACGGATCGACTTACCTTCCTCAGTGGAATATTAGGCTTGCAGGCATAACGCCAATGTTCTTTATCCTGATTGAACAAAACCTCTTTATTCAAATTGATCATCTTTCTTTTGTTCAGGGGAGGATTCAAAAACATTGATGCTTGTCCATATCAGCCCCAAAGAAGAAGATTTGTGTGAGACAGTATGTTCTCTAAATTTTGCTACACGTGTCAGAAGCATTCATCTAGGCAATGAGGAATCAACTGTAAGTTAATGAAACATCACTGTACTCATCTTATTGTCACAATAATTAACTTCCAACAGCAGTGAGATGGTATGCATGAGCCAGCAACAGAACTAACAAATGGATATGGTAGAAGAGGAGCACATAGCTAGATGGAATTTTTAAGTAGTTTGGCATAAATAGTTATGTGAATAGAAGTTATAAAGCAAAAAAAATCTCCAAGTAATCGCATTAGATTGTAATTTTTTTAATAACTTTAGTCACTGAGAGAGAGAGAGAGAGAGGCAGACAGACAGACAGATGCCATGTTTCTTTATGAACAAGCATCATGGTGTATCCTAATGCATTCATTTGGACAATAACGCTATCAAAGGCTAATTCTTCTTAAAATCTTTTCTGATAGCACGTATACACAAGCTAATTTCTGAAACCTAACCTGGGTGGCATCCCAGGGTGTCATCTCTGTCCCAGAAATGCTTCTCTCTATATATACATTCATACATGCGCGCGTGCGTGCACACACACGTGTATATATATTTGTCATCTCTTCTCATAACTTGACACTTCCATAGTGATGATGAGATGAAGTACTTGTAAGCAGGAAGCAAAGGCACAAAAAGAAGTAGAAATAGCCAATCTGCAACAGAGAATGAAATGGATTGAAGACAAGAATGATGAAATCAGAAGAGAAATTAACAAATTAAATGACAAATTAGAAGATCTTACAGAGACATCACCATGTTCCAGCAAGAAACTGGGAGCTCCCCATCTATGCTTTGGACTTGAAGCACCATACTCTAACATTGAAAGAGCAAAAAATATTACAGCAGCACCTCCTTCAGAGTTGCCAAGATTTATGAAGCCCACCATTTGCAGTAAAAGAAAATCTAGCATAGACCACCAAACTTCAGAAGTGGAACACTGTGGTCCTGCAAGGAGTAGAAGCCTATTATCTCATCATGCAAAATCTGTGACTTTGCCCATATTGGATAGATCAGAGTACAATTCCCAAAGCAGTGTTTCCAGAGCTAGCTGCTTGATGGGTTCAAAACTGAAATATAGTTCAGATGATGAAACTGAGGATGGTGAAGATAAATCTGAATGTGATATCAAAATAGCCGTCTTCCCAATGCAGGATAAAGCATCAAGTGCAAATCAAAAACAGGCTCACCTCAGCTGCAGTAAGGAGCTTGGAAGTATTATGCACAAACTTAATTCCATTAAAGTCAGTAAGATTGATGATTGGCTTCATTCACACAAGAATGCATATGGTACGAGTAGTCACACTCAGAGGAGTAAACGAGTTCTAGCGATTCCTCGCCCAGAGAAGAACAGTAGGGGACATCTGCAAAGAGCACCAAAGCAAACACATGAATGCAGAGTTTACGATTACAATCTTTCAAATAAACAAATTACACTCATTGATGTTACAAAACAAGCTAGGGTGGAAGCAGCTAGAAGCTCTAAAGCAGAACTGGTGGCAAATATTTTCCCAACAGTGTCCAAAGATTTCAGCAATGAAGACTGTAGATTCAGCTTGGTTTCTCCAACCCACGCAAATGAAGGCATGTTAATGAAACAAGCACAAAGTAGGGCAGATGAACTTTCAATTGAGGAATACAGTTGTAGCACCTCTAGTGCACCAGAGTGGTCTGATGTGTTAAATAAGGATGAAAGTGCAGATAGTACAGTGTCAATGCAACTGTTAGCATATGAAACACAACTTTTGGAGGATCTTATGTTAGACAACAGTTGGCTAAGCATCCATTCTGCATCAGATGACATGTGTGTTTCTATCTCAAAATCAAAACAAAAATCTCCACACCAAAAGATGCCGACAGAAATTGGTAAAATTCATGAAGACCAAGGAGTGGGCATCTCTTGCAGACATTCTGAGGAAGAAAAGCTGCAACAGCAAAATTTTCTGGTAGAAAAAACAAGTCAAGTGGATATTGGACTATCCGTATTTCACTCACAAGAAAAATCAAACTGCCCAGGTGAGAATTCTGAACCAATTTAATAGTTTTTTCTTTTTGGTCAGTTAAGGAAATCAACAAAAGAAAATAAACCAAGTCAACTGTGAAAAGAAAATAAAAGGCATCTCTCTTCTATTTTATCCATACCACTTGCTTTTCATGAAAACCAAGTTAAATTTTCCGAGGAAACATTTACAAGGCCTAGGTTACCATAAAAATATGTAATGCTAGCTCTAATAGACACCTCACGGTTTCTATTCAACTAAGTTATGGAACACAACTATATCAATTATCTTCATTCACCACCATTTCATGAAATTTCTCCATGTGAAGATGGTGTTCAAACTTCATTTCATCATTACTCCGCCAGGGGATATTATCCACTGCCGGTCCCAAGCCCGGATAAAGGAGGAGGGTTGCGTTAGGTAGCCGACAGCCAGCGTAAAACCTAGTCGGATCCAAATATGAATTCTAGACAAACTATCTGTTGGGATGTAACCCACATAGAAGTCTAGAATTCATGTAGCCAACCCCACATAGTGGGATAACGGCTGGATATGTTGTTGTTGTTGTATCTTATTATTTGTTTTTATTGTATTATTTTTCAGGAATATATGATCTTCTTAGACAGAAAATCCATATTTTATTCACATGCGCTCTTCTAGGAGTTGGATTCAAAAGCATAGGACTTGAGCATGACTTCTTTTATGCATTAATGCTTTGAAGCAGCATCATGGCTGATGCATCCAGTTCCCTGGCCAAGAGCAACCTTCTGTCAATTTCATAGCAGGTAAATAATAGGCAGAGATATTTTATCCCTAAGAAGCAAAAGATTTTGCACTTACATGCATGTGTCTAGGAGCAGGAAGACATGTATGTCACGACCTGAGGGTCTGATTGTAATGTTTTAAGAAATTTTAAATGTAATGGCGGGAGCCAACAAAGTTAGTTGCTGTCAGCATTACCATTCTGCCCCTCAGTTAGTTGTAACCGCAGGGAAGAGCCTATATAAGGCTTAGCTACACGAGGATGGGAATTCATTTGTGTGAAATAATATTGGATTCTTTCCCTCTCAAATTCTCTCTCTCCCTATTTTCTCTACTTCTTTCAAACTCTCCCTCCAAAATTCTCTCTCACTCTCTCTCTCTCTCTCTCTCTCTCTCTCCCCTAATTGTTCTGAAAGTGTAAGTCTCGTCCATGAGGCTTGACATTTGGTATCAGAGTTGATCATCATTGGTTGTGATCCAACAACGAACGGGTGGGATCAGAGGAATTATGGTTAGAACAGAGACAGTGGATCCGATGGCAAGGGCACCAGATTGAAATAATTGGAGAACCGAATGGAGGCAATGGAGTTTGGAATGTCCCAAACTTAGGAAGCAATGTCCTAGAGCAGGGAGGAGGTGCGATCAATTCACGATGAATTGTGGAAGGATATGGTGGCATCCAGGGACAGTGCTCAAAGAGAATTGGTGAGACAGAGAGATACTAAATAAACAGATCAGCAGTGTGATTAGTACGTTGTCCACACTTCCTCAATTCTGGTTACCACCGAAATTCCCTCCTCGATCAATTCCAGAGGCGGGCATGTCCGGTCAGGGAATCCTGCCTAGACCTAAAGGAGTAGCAGAGGCTGGGAACTCGCATTATGAAGAGACTAGTGACCAAGTAAGGGAATTCAATTCCCCTAGATCTAGCCAAGGACTGACGCCGAGGCTAGAGATACCTCTGTTTGAAGGAACCAAACCATGTTGGTGGATCCGTAGGTGCGAGAGGTTTTTTCAGTACTGCAACATTGCTGAAAATCAGAGAATTATCCTTGCTATAGCCTATCTAAACAATGTGGTTAATGCCTGGTACCAAGGATGGTCCAGATCTAGGGGTATGGGGGCTAGATGGATTGATTTTGAAAAATAATTATGCATCCACAGTGAGAGAAGCGGCAGAGAAGGCCAGCTTACAAGAATTAACACTAGAGGCAATTTTCAAGAGGAACAAAGCAATGCCAAGGACACTCACATCTGTTGGGCCCTTGACAAGAGGGAATTCTAAAGCTCTAGTGCCTGCTATGGCATCGGGTGGACATAAGGGCAGCTCCAACCTATCGACAAATAAAAACACTACATTGGAATAGAGGAGGATGCTAGGATTGTGTTATAAGTGTGGTGACAAGTATAGCCCTGGGCATCAGTGTAAGAGACACTTGCTCAATATGGAAGGGAAGGATAAGGATGAAAAGGAAAACAATGTAGAAGAAGAAGAGGAAGAGAATGGTGAAAAGACACAGGAAGCATCAGAGGAGGAGGAGCGTCAAGAAGGGGGAGAAATATCTTTTCATACACTCAAGGGAGGCCCTACCAGGAAGATAATTAAGGTCAGAGGTTAGGTGGGCAAGAAGAGACTAATGGTGCTTATAGACAGTGGCAACACCCATAGCTTCTTGAATGAAGCTACGACCACTGAATTGAAGTGTAGGATGACTCATACCACCCTACTGCCAGTGACTATGGCCAATGGATACAAAATGTATAGTCCCTGTAAGTGTGCTAATTTTAGATGGATGATGCAAGGACATGAATTCAAGGCTAATTTAAGGATCCTAGAGCTTAAGGGTGTGTCACGGACTGAGTCTTATTGCAGTGATTTTGTTTTCAATTTAGTGGTTGTGACTCCTTATATTTCCTTTGTATTTCCTTTACTATTGTAGTTTCTGTAATTTCTTTTATTTTACTACTGTATGTGGGAATCTTTCTGTTAAGGTAGTGTTTGTTAACTAAGATATAGGATGAAAAATGTCAGATATGGGAAGCATTCCAAATGTTTGTCCTTTCCAACATGTTTATTAAACTTATCTAGTGATCCTTGAAAAAGAAGTAATGTGACTTCTTATCTTGATTTTTCAAAATATACTTATCTCCTCCCCCCCCCCCTCTCTCTCTCTCTCAAGATAAACATATATTGATCCTTACAGATAATAAAAAAATAACATTCGTGTCATTTAGTATATTTCAAAAAATTTAACAAACAATTTGATAAAAATCTTAGAAAGTTTCTCAGCCTTATCTTGACTATTTCATATCTTGGTCCGAAAAGCATTCTGACCTTATCTTGATACTCTCTTATCTTGCTCATTTTAACAAACGCTACCTAAGATAATTAGTAAGAGAGAGAGTGAGCACGTGCTGAGTAGAATAGGACAAAGGAGGCGGTTGCAACCGTCTAGGAAGTGATCTACCGCGACAGCATCACCCTAAGACCCAGTAAATACTCCCCACAGCTGGGGGGGGGAGCATTATCAAATATCATGAAGAAACTCTACTTCTCTCTCAATTTCTCTTTTCTCTCTTCCCTATGTTCTACTTTCTTCTCCCTAAACTTCTTTCTATTTCCTACCGTGGATTGCTGATTCACATCGAATCAGAAAATCCGCCATTGTCTCTACTTAGCAATGACAATTTTGGTATCAAAGCGCTGGTCTTAGCCGAAGTATTAGAGCATTCTTCGATGACAGAAAGTACCCACATGAAGAACTACGAGACATAGCTGCAGCAATTCAGTTTGACCTTGTCCGAATTCCAGGGTCAAGTGGATCAGCTGGAGCGAGGCTCCGAGTGCAACCATGAAGCAATCCTAGCTATGGATCGCAAGGTGGAAAGCTCAATCGGAGGACTAGAGAGGAGTCTCGATGGTGCTCTAACGCAGATGCAAGAGGATAACGCACAAATGAGAGCAAAGTTAGGGGCCCAGCTACAGCAATTTATGGTCATACTCGCCAAAACACGGTAAGATTGGCTCTTGATTTTCCTCCCAAAGATAGAACAGAGCCCATATTGCCAGAAAATAGAAGAGACAGAGTAGTTGGAGTTAATGAGCTTGGAATTGAACCAGAAGAAGATGTAGATAATATGATAGATGGAGTTAGAGAAGGACACTATCATCCCCAACAACTAGGTTTCCCTATGCCCCTATTGGAGATTTCAGTGTTTAATAGGAATAACCCCTGATGGTGGATAAGGAAATGCGAGCACATGTTCAATTGGTATAATGTGCCAAAGGGAAGAAGGGTAGCATTGGCCTCCACCTACTTCGATGACCTGGTAGACGCTTGGTACCAGGGGTGGACTAGGGTCAAGGATAACCTTGCATGGGAGGAGTTTGTAGATAACTTGTGTGAGAGGTTTGGTGAGAGAAGTATGTCGGACATTATTGAGAAATTCAACAAATTAAAACAGGTAGGGGAGGTGAATACCTACTTGAGGAGGTTTGAGGAGCTAAGATCCTTGATGATCAACAACGATCCCCATCTATCCGAAGCTTACTTTGTGTTTAGCTTTTTGAGTGGGCTTGGTGATGATTTGAGGCATATGGTGAAAATGATCTGGCCTAGGATAGTAAAGTAAGCGGCGAAGAGTGCAAGGTTACAAGAGATGTTGGTGGAAGCATTAATGAGGAAGCAAAGACAGCAGTATAAAACTTTAACTACAGGGGCCCCAAGTTTTGGGGGTGAAGAACCACAACCGAGAATGGAACAGAGGCAACCAAGGGATAAGGAATCCAGTAGGTTTCAACGTTGGTGGGAAGTATAATGATACAAAAAGACAACCAGGCCAATGTTATAAGTGTGGGGATAAGTATTACCCAGGGCATTAGTGTAGACACCAACTGCTGTTGTTAGAAGGGGATACCAGAGGTGAATTGGAAGAAGGAGATGGAATTGAAGAAAGTGGAGAATCTAGGGAACAAGATAATGGAGAGATTTCACTACATGCATTGAAATGGTTGACTGATAACAAGATAATTAAAGTGGAGGGTAAGGTCAAGGAAAGTAACTTGTCAATCCTCATTGATAGTGGAAGCACTCATAACTTCCTAGATGAAGGCACTGCTAGGAAGCTGAAATGTCCACTCACGGGCACTCAACCCTTGAGCGTGACTGTGGCAAATGGGAGTAGGGTGCTGAGCAGTTCAGCCTGTCCTGGTTTCTATTGGGAAATGTGAGGAGAAAAGTTTAAGGCAAACCTTGGGCTACTACAACTGAGAGGCTGCGATGTGGATTTAGGAGTTGACTAGATGAAAAGGGTGAGTCCAATAAGCTTTGATTTCAAAAGGATGGAAGTGTCTTTTGATAAAGAAGGGCGAAGAATGACTCTTACAGGAGGAAGAGAGACCGGAGGTTATAAACTGATGACCGGTAAGAGGTTACACAAGTTGTTCAGGAACAAGTGGTGCTAATTGGCACAAATGTTTTCAATTGTGGCAGTGGATGAAGACCTAGAACAAGTGTTGCAAGGAGAATTGCAACTCACTGTCAGCAACCAACAAAGGAAGATTGAACAGGTACAACCTTAGTCCCTTATTGATGAATTGTTGTTAGAATTTAAAGACCTCTTTACCGAGCCTACCACATTACCTCCTACCCGATCCTTGGTCACCCTATAAACCTTAAGCCTAACTCCGAACCCATAAACATTAGATCATACCATTATTCCCCAATTCAAAAAACAGAGATCAAAAAGATGGTCAAGGACATGCTTAGCCAATCATTCATCAAACCTAGCCAAAGCCCTTTCGCCTCACCCGTTCTATTTGTAACACTCGAGATTTTTAGACTGAAATATAATGTAATACTCAAAATTTTTAGATTCGGATACTTGAAGAAATATGACATTTCGAGGGATTGTGGAACTGATGAGATAAAAATTTAGTTTTTGAGCTAGGGGCAAAATTGTAAATATTGAAGGTCGGGTAAAAGTGTAATTTACCTAAAATCTTGGAGTATTAGCATAATTTATCCATTTTTTGGAGGACAAAATGTGCAGTTAAAAATAGCCTGGGAACCAAGTTGCAAAGGCCTAAGTGCAAATTATCCGAATAGCTTGGGCCAAGATGTAGTTCTTGAAACCATAAAATTTCTCATCAAAATATCTCAAACTAAGTAGTTAAGGTAACCAAATATAGCTAACTAGTTAAAGGTGTAATGATGTGTAAGGCCCGCTTCCAAACATTCGAAAGAAGATCCTTACATAGATGATGTAGAACAAAACTAAACTCAACTCATTTCTAGCAGCGAAAATTTAAATGAGATTTAATTACATTCTCAATATCTCGTAACTCTAGGCTCAATGGCCATACAAAATAATAATAAGCTCAGATGCCCATACATAATAAATTTTCATTATTACAAATCTCACCAAATCACTAACTAGGATCTTTAAAGCTAAGACGCGTCTCCGTACACCACTATCCCTGGGTTGCAGTCCTACTGGACTCGCCCCCAATAACCGTCTTTCCTTTACCTGGAATGGCAAAGAAGATCAAGTGAGCCACAAGGCTCAGCAAGTTCGAGAAACAATGAACGAATATATAGGATTCAAGAACATGATGATACCAAGAAGAGTAATCAAGGATTCCACAATTATATACAAGATTCATAATTCATGAAATTATCAATTTAACTCAATATATCTTGTCACCATGTATTACTATGCAAATATGCATAAAATTTCAATGTCATGATTATTTCTCGCAGACTCGCAAGTCATCAATTAATACATGCAAGAGTACATCATTTCATTATCAATATCAATTTTTTCCAGCTCTCAAGGCATAAATCAATGCATGCAAAAGTGCATAAGTTTCATATAACCTCACAAATAAATATGGAGCCAACCTGCCGGTCTATGGCCACCTCGTCCCGTGCCAGGTGCTCTAGGGTACCCTTTCTCCCTCCGCGCAAAATAATAGGTGTGCAAAACATATATATATGTAACATGTACATGTATGCATCTTGGAATATTCGGGGATTGAGGGCGGACTTGAAAAAACGGTCAGTCCTTAGGCTTGTTCGAAGGAGGGGTATTGACTCAAATATATCACCCCTCAAGTAGAAAAAAGTTAATATTGCAAAATCACTTACGAGTTGGATAGCCTTCCAGTTAGCCTCAGATTTTGGTATCCCTCATGATTCTCACAGAGTTTTCTAGTAATGCTACACAAATGTTTTGGACCTATTCCATGTTTTGACGTGTGTGTGTGCGAATCATGTCAGGTACAATATCATGCATAAGGTTGTTGGTATCCCGACCCCTTGATGGTCTTGTACACTTTCTTGCTCGTAATATGCACTCCACCCCCAAACTTGGTCTTTTCATTTAGTCCCTAGGTGCTCTCAATCACTCTTTTTTTTCTTGTTCAAGTTTGTTTGGATTCAGCCAAAAATGGCGTTGTCTTGGTTTGTGAAGACTCTCCTTTATTTTGAATGCTTCGGCATGCTAACATCCACTAGACAGTCAAACCCACCAGTTTTCTCAATCCCTAAGAGTTACAAACATCGGCACCATTATTGAGATTTTTTTTTTCGCTGAACGAGTGCATTTTATGCTCCATCTCGTTTTTTTTTTTTTTTTTTTTTATATATGTCTTATGTGCAAGCCTTCACTCCATTAAGCTTTCTGAATGACCCTTGTAACGAGCTTTCAGCCGATGACTCCCAAGCCAGATGACCACGGGGCACCAGGTTTTAAGATACCTCTACGGGCATAATCACTCAAGTCATTCAGGCTACGAAGAAAGGTATAAGATATATGCAGGCTCAAATTTAATTTGGTGCACGACATAGTGATAGGGATTAGATCACTAGCCTATGGTCATTGCCTAGCTTCCCTTAGTATGTCTAACACATTCCACACAAATTTTAACATGCACAGAGTCGACACATTCCTCAACAATTACCATCATGGCTCAATCTTCCCCAAACTTTCCTTTTCATAATGTTTGATGATTGAGTTGCTCACAAAGTTGGTTTAAGGGCGAAAGTTTAAATGGGAACCTATGCATTTAACCTCCTGACACTTGAGCTCACATTCGTCTATCATGGATAATGAATCACAAAACAAAATGAATAGCATCACTCTCTTTACTCATTTCATCAAAATGGTACCAAATAAGCTTCATCATTGATGGCACGTCTACCCAACAAAATAAGACAATTTTTTTTTTTTTAACACCATTCAACCAAATCATGTAACATATGTAGCTGCCCATAGTGAACCTCCCCCAAACTTAAACGTTTCATTGTCCCAATGGAACAAAGAGAAAGAAAAGGAAGGAGTGTACCTGGACTATAGTGTCAAGGTTGTGATGGTAGATAAACACATGATCGTTTTGAGGTATTGGAACTTTTGGCAATGGCTTTGCCCTTGCAAAGAGCTGATGTAGGACGACTCTTCGATTGCATTATCACTTCCGAAACTGTACCTACAATGCACAAGTTTGATCATGAGAGAGCAACAATGAATAAGGACAACATGAAGTAGATAGAGTCACATGGATGCCCAAACTCTCCCCCAAACTTAAATCATTTCATTCCCTCAATTCCTAATGCAATGTGTGTGCAAATGTGTGGAGATGTGTAGTTGGGGCATTTGAGCGAACACTTGGTGGGCATGCTGAGAAGACCAACAGAAAATAGGGCTTAGGATCCATGAAATTTTCCCAAATAAAAGCATATAAACAAGCAACAATTCAACCCCAACATCACCAACCACAACTTCATTACTCCCATTCACAAGCAACTCACCACCCATTGCCACAAAAAAATTCAATTCGTGCAAACAAATTAAAAATTAGTCACATACCTTAAATGATGAAGATGGAGGGAGTGGAGGGGAGGCTATTGAGGGAGAACTTTGGCAAATGGGATGGGGGCAAGCTAGGAGAAGAGGCGAAGGTGGGGGGAGGGTGCTTGGAGGGAGAGATTGGAGAGGGAGAGCAAAAGAGGGGGGGGGAAGAAAACAGGGGGGTCGGCCTTAAAGGCCGACTCGCAAAGCGGCGCGGCCGCGGCATGCATGCCGCGGCCGACCCGCTAGCCACAGCAAGTTTGCTGTGGCGCGGTAAGGTCGCGGCATGCATGCCGCGGCCCGCAGAAAATTTTAATAATTTTTTTTTTTTTTTTGGTTTTTAAAATAAAATGTAAGCTCTAAAGAATAAACTTCTCCTACCCAAAGCACTCTCTCACACATGCAAAAATAGCGAAAATAAAAGAACTAACACAATTAAAAAAAAAAATGAAAGGATAGAGAATTGGGTTGCCTCCCAAAAAGCGCTTGTTTAAAGTCATTAGCTTAACTAGGCCTCCATCTTCAAGGAGGCTTGAATCCTTTTTCCATCAACATTTTGTAGGTGCCATTTAATGAACTTATTTCTTGAATGTTAGCAACCTTTAATCCAATCCCCTTCTTTTGCTCCCTCAACACCTTTACCAACTTTTCCTTTTCATGACTTGGTGGCTTGGCTTTTGAAGAAGAGGAAACATCCAAAGAACACAGTTTATCTCTTTTTGATGGACAACATTTTTGCTTCTCTCCCAAAGAGCCCACGACCACAACCTTGTTCTTGGCATCCAAACTTTGTTCCTGCTCATCAAAAGAGTTAGCAATGCAATTTTCTTTAAGATCATCAGGTCTCTCTACTAAATCAACAATGCCATCTCTCTTTAAAACTTCTTTTTCATTACCACTAGAATATTTCATAGCCTTAAATACATTAAATGTAACCGTCTCATCATAAATTCTAAGGCTAAGTGTTTCTTGCTGGACATCAATCAAAGCTCTCCCTGTGGCAAGAAAATGTCTCCCTAAAATTAAGGGCATATCATAATCTTCTTCGATGTCTAGAACAAAGAAGTCAACAGGAAAAATAAATTTATCCACTTTTACCAAAACATTTTCCACTACTCCCCTCGGATATTTGATACTTCTATCAGCCAATTGAAGAGAAACAGTGGTGGGTGTTGGTTCTTTTAATCCAAGCATCCTGAAAATAGAGTAAGGCATTAGATTTATACTAGCACCCAAATCACATAGAGCTCGTTCAAATAATAAACTACCAATAGTACAAGGAATAGTAAAACTCCCTGGATCTTTAAGTTTCGGTGGTAGTTTGTTTTTCAATATAGCGCTTCTCTCCTCCGTTAGCATAACGGTTTCATGCTCCTCCAATTTCCTTTTGTTTGACAAAATTTCCTTCATAAATTTTGCATAGCTGGGCATTTGAGCTAAGGCATCAACAAATGGGATGTTTATGTGAAGCTTCTTGAATACCTCGAGGAACTTCTCAAATTGCTTATCTAGTTTGTGTTTGCGCAACCTTTGAGGGAATGGAATTGGAGGAACATATGGCTTAATTGATGGTGGAATTACCTTCTCTTGTTCAGCTACTACTTCAGGCATTTCAAATTGATCCGTTGTCTCCTGAACAATACCATTTTCTTTTACCACACCTGGCCTTTTAACATGAATTTCTGGTAGTTGCACCCCACTCCTTGTTGTGATTGCATTTACTTGCTCCTTTGGGTTAACTTCTGTATTGCTTGGCCATGTGCCTGGTTGCCTCTCAGTAAGGATTTTTGCTAGCTGCCCAATCTGATTTTCAATATTCTTAATAGTTGCGTCGATCCGGTCACTTCGTTCTTGAAGCTTTGAAACCACTTCTTCCCATCCTCCTTTTTCCCCTTGTGGTAGCCCTTGTCTTGGTGGATTTTGGATGTTCTGATTGTTGCCATATGAAAAATTAGGATGGTTTCTCCAGCCGGGATTATATGTTGGAGAATATGGATTATTTTGTGGACGCTGGAAATTTTGTTGACGCGGGAAATTTTGCGCATAAGCAGCCTGCTCTGTGAGTGAATGATCCCTAACGGTCAATGGGCATTCGGATGACAGATGGTTTGCCCCACAAGTTACACAAACTGGAAGAGATCCTTGCACCATATTAACTGATGGAGAGTATTTTAAGTTTTCCATCTGTTTTGAAAGAGCATCAATCTTGGCCAACATCAACGTATTCATATCCACTTCATGTACTCCAGCTGCTCTCCTATTTGAATTCCTATCTGGCCACATTACAAATTGTTCACTCATTGTTTCATAAAGATCATGTAACTCTCCAGCCGATTTGTTTCTAATAGAACCACCTGCTGTAGAATCAACCGCCGAACGGCTATAAGGAGTTAACCCGGCATAGAAATAATGATTTTGAGCTGGTAAAGAAAACCCATGATTTGGACACTTCCTTAGCAATTCTTTGAACCTTTCCCATGCTTCATGAAAATTCTCAATTTCGGCTTGCTGGAAAGTCGAAATTTCATGCTTTAACTTGCTGATCTTGGCTGGTGGAAAATATTTAAGTGTGAACTTGTGAACCAAATCAGCCCATGTAGTGATGCTACCAGGTGATAGTGAATCCAACCACTCCCGAGCTTTGTCTTTCAAAGTGTGAGGAAAAAGTCGCATCCTCATTGCTTCTTCGTTGATCCCTTGATACTTGAAGTTGCCACAATACTCCAGAAAACAAGAGAGATGGTAGTGTGGATTTTCGTCACTTCTCCCATAGAATGGAATGTTGTTGGAGAACAAATTTATCACATCCGGTCTCAACTGGAAGTTATCGTGCCCATATGGAGGATAAACTATGCTTGACCGGTTCTCAACGACTGGAGGCATCATGAAATCCCCCATCAAGATATCTCTCTCATTGATCTCAACAGTACGCTCCACTTGAACAATCTGATTTTCATTATCGGCCATAATGCCTTGCTGTTGTTCCCTTTTTGCTCTTTGTTCACGACGCCTTTAATGAAAGGTTTGCTCAATCTCCGGATCAAACTCGACAAGATCAAGACGTTCTGAACACCGCATGCACTATTTCAATCCTAACACAGCAAAAATTGAAATAATTCAGCGTCAAGAATAAGGAAAGCAACACAAGTGTTAAAGCTAATCTTAATTAAAATAGTAATCAAAATAACTAATCCCCGGCAACGGCGCCAAAAACTTGTTCGCCTTTTTCTTCCCGCAAGTGTACGGAATCGCAACAAGTAATATAATGATGAATCAAGTATCGTTCCCACGAGGATTAGCTTTTAATCCCTGCTTTAACCACTATTAACTTTAATAAGCCACACACAATTAAAAGAATAATCAATAGAAGTTTTATATAAGTTAAAATTAACTCACCAAGAAAGAAAACACAAAATGAAACTTTAGGTTTTAAATATGGAAATCTAATGCGCTAGGGTTCATGAATCCACCGTAGTTCTATATTTGGTTTAACCTTTCAGTAATCGGATTTCATAATTCTTGCTTTGAGAAGAAAATCAATGATCCTAAGTTAATCAAAAGCCTCTCTCGATGGTCAATCGAATCTATGCTCACATATGAGATTAATTATCTCTAATTAATCTACAAATACACAAACATGCATTTATCCATAATGATCATTAACATAAAATTTCACAAGGCATAACGGTATCTCTACCTATTATCGAACCTTATGTCATTTATTATCAAGTGCTAATCTATATTGAATCTCTCGAAAGCAATATAAATCACAAACACGTTCTAATGGCGGCCAAGCATCAAAACGGAATTAGTGCATAATAAATGATCAACTCAAAAGACAAGAATAACATAAAACCCAAATACTTTAAATTAAACCATCATTGAACTAGGTTTCATCAATCACCCTAGCCACAAAGTACTTAGCCTAACATAGTTTCAACCAAAGAAAAAGTAATAAAAACGGAGTTCATGATGTTGGAGAGAATAAAGAACAGAAAAATAAAACCAAAACCGAAGATCTTCAAGAGAATCTCCTTCTTCTTCCTTGACTTGCCGTCTTCTCCTTCTTCCCCCAAAGCTCCTTAATCTCCCACAAATAAGCCTTTATATAGCCCTCTTTAGGTTATCAAAGTCCTTCACCTTGAAGGAGTCTATTTTCCTTTTATTTGGATTAAAACGGGATTAAAACGGCCTTGTCTCGAAGCTTTGAACCCTACCGCGGTCCTACCGCGGTATGCTTGTTGCTGTAGACCCGTGAGCTCCAGAAAATAATTCCTAAAGCGGTCCTACAGCGGTATGCATACCGCTGTAAGACCGTGAGCTCCAGAAAATAAATCTTCTAGCGGTGCTATAGCGGTATGCATGCCGCTATAAGCCCGCTAGCCTTCTTCTTTGGCCTCTTGCTTTATCATCTTCAACTTCTTTATTCTCGATACTCTTTTACTTCTTTTCCATTCGAAACCCGACCATGCCTCCAAGCTTCATTTCACTCCCATTATGCACCAAAATCACTCTTTTTGCTCCATGTCCGCTTTAACACATGCTCCACATCTACATAACCATATATAGAACCAAATCAAGTAGAAACTATGCTCATTGAATGTATAAATGCTAAGTTTATAGACCAAAATAAGTGTATAAAAGACACTTATCAAGGGGCATTGAGTTTGTTGCAATTTTGGAGTGCAAGTTGGATTCAGTTTCAGAGGGGGAGGTGAAGAAGATGTCCGGTTTCTCGGATTTTGGGTGGTGTCTTGATGAGGCAGTGAATTTGTCAGGGGGTATCTTGGTTATTTGGAATAAAGATCGGATAGAAGTCCATCAGCAGTGGAAGTTCGGGGCATGGGTTGCTGTTGAATGTTCTTGGAGGTGCTTGGGGGTTAGATGCATGTTGGTGGCGGTCTATGCTCCCACGGATGTTGGGGCTCGGGGAGTTGTTTGGTCCCAAATTATGGGGTTTTTGCAGAACGGTAGCTTGCCCTTGTGCATTTTCGGGGATTTTAATGAAGTGCTTAGAAGAGAAGAGAGGTTAAGTGGGCTGGTCTCGGTAAGGGGTATGAGTGATTTTATTGGCTTTGTTAACGATGTTGCTCTATTAGAAGTTCCTCTCGAAGGGAGGCTGTTTACTTGGTCAAACAGTATCAGTGCTAGCAAAATTGATAGATGTTTCATATCTTCGGAGTGGCTGATGGCTTTCCCGGATTATAGGCTATGGGGGCTGCCGAGGGGCTTGTCTGATCATTGCCCGTTGGTTCTTGAGGCTGGTTCAGTGAATTGGGGTCCTAGGCCTTTTAGATTCTTTGACTATTGGCTTATGGTCCCAGGGTTTGGGAAGATGGTGGAGGCCTGGTGGTCCTCTTGGGCTTCTAAGTTTGTTGGCTCCTGTTGCTTTGTGAATAAGTTGGAGGCTCTGCGTTGTGCTTTGAAGCAATGGAATAAGTCCTCAGGGGGTAATCTTCCTAAGCAAATAGAAGCGATTGAGATTGACATTGATAAGGTTGACCTGGAGCTAGAATCAGATCCTTCCAATACAAGCCTTAAAAGTAGGAGGCGATTTTTACAGACTGAGCTTTGGAGATCCTCTAGGCTCAATGAGTCTTACTGGCGGCAGCAGTCCAGAATCACTTGGCTTCGCGAAGGGGATAAGAACACTAAATTCTTTCACTTGTCAGCCTCGGTTAGGCGTAGGCGAAATTATATTGGGGCTCTCAGAATTAGAGGGGCCATGGTATCGGACCCGAAGTTGATTAAGGAGGGCATCGTGGATGGCTTGGCATGTCAGTTTAAGGACTCGGGCTTAAAACGTCCTGATGTCTCCGGATTGGGTTTTAGGAGGCTGTCAGCTGAGGTGGCTTCATCGTTAGAATCCCCTTTCTCATGCGAGGAGGTTAAGAGGGTGGTTTGGCTATGTGAAGGGAGTAAAGCGCCTGGTTCTAACGGATTCAACTTTAACTTCATCAAGAAATTTTGGCATGTTTTGGCTCCAGATTTTATGAGATTGGTTCAGCACTTCTATGGCTTTGGCCTAATTCCAAGGAAGGCCCAAGGCTCGTTGCTTATGTTAGTCCCAAAGTCTGACACCCCTCAAAGCTTAGGTGATTTCCGGCCTATCAGTATGGTGGGTTGCGTTCAGAAGGTTATATCCAAGCTCCTTGCTATCAGGCTAGGTTCGGTGATTCATTCCCTGATTGGTGACTGCCAAAGTGCCTTCATTAAGGGCCGTCAGATCTTAGATGGAGTGCTCATTGCTAGTGAGATGGTGGAAGCAGCGAAGAAGAATAAGCATAAGGCTGCTTTCCTTAAGCTGGATTTTTGTAAGGCTTTTGACAGTGTGGATTGGGGGTACCTCTCAAGAGTTATGGAAGCTATGGGGTTTGGGCCTAAATGGATAGGATGGATAAGAAACAGTGTTTTAAAGCAGCAGATATCGGTGTTAGTGAATGGATCTATAGCAGGGGAGTTTGATATGGAGCGTGGTCTTCGCCAAGGGGATCCGTTGTCCCCGCTCCTGTTCTTATTGGCAGCTGAGGGTCTTAACAGGTTGTTCTCTCAAGCCGTGGATCTGGATTTGTTTTTGTGTATCCCGGTGGGGACTCCTCCTATGCAAATCCCTCTTCTCCAGTTTGCAGATGACGCATTGATTTTCTGCCCAGCTGAGCTTGGATGTATGCGTGCCCTCAAGCGGATTCTTAGATGCTTTGAGCTCATGTCTGGCCTGCGTATTAGTTTTAAAAAATCCAGCCTCTCTGCAATTAATGTTAGCCAAGATTGGTTGATGGAGGCTGCTTCTCTCTTAAGGTGTAAACCTGCTTCTTTCCCAATCACATACCTGGGTTTCCAGCTGGGAATTAACCCTAAGAGGGCTGTGGCTTGGAAGTCTGTTGTGGACAGGATTAAGAGTCGGTTGGCTTCATGGAAGGCTGGGATTCTATCTATGGCTGGCCGGTTAGCTCTGATAAAATCGGTTCTGAACCATTTGCCTATTTACTTCATGTCCCTTTTCAGAATTCCTATTGGGGTGGCGAAACAGATTGCTAAGTTGCAGAGAAAGTTCCTATGGTCTGGGAATGAGGGCGTGGCAAAAATGGCTCTTGCTAGATGGGAATTGGTTGAGTTGCCTAAGAAGCTGGGAGGGCTAGGGGTGGGGTCCTTGTTGACCAAAAACAAAGCCTTGCTCTTTAAATGGCTTTGGAGGATGATTAGTGGGGGGGATCAGCTTTAGTGTAAAGTCATTGCAGCTAGGCACAATGGTCTCTTCGTTGGAATCAATGATGTGGAGGTGAAGCGGAGCTTTAGTTCTTGGTGGAGGGGCATTGTTGACTCTTACTCTAGCAGTAATGAGGTTCGGTCTGTGGCCTTGGAAGGGGTTAAAATCCGGCTTGGTAAGGGCGACTTGGTTCGGTTTTGGGAAGACTCTTGGGTGGGTATCTCTTCCCTGTCAGGCTTGTTCCCTCGGTTGTATTCAGTGTCCCTGGATAAAGGGAAGAGAGTGGCAAATTTGGGGTTTTGGGTGAATAACGAATGGTTTTGGAGCCTTAGCTGGAGAAGGTCGTTGCTTGACAGAGAAGAGGATGCCCGGGCTGAGCTGTTAAGGCTTATCTCCCAAGCTCATTTGGTGAGAGGGAGGAGGGACATGGTTTTTTGGTCGCTTGAAGCGACGGGTTCCTTCTCGTCACACTCTTTTAATGAGAGGCTTTGCTCCCTTATGTTTGGTTCCAATACTCCTCACATTAATTCAGTGGCAGCTCGTGTTTGGGGCAGCCTAGCTCCTCCAAAAGTAGAGTTGTTTGTGTGGCTGGTCATTTGGGGTAAAATTAACACGAAGGACAATCTGGGTAAGAAAGGTATTTTGCAAGGGGATGACCTGCTTTGTGCCTTCTGTGGCTCTACTCCGGAGTCCGTGGATCACCTCTTTGTTCATTGTGAGGCTGTTTTGTCCTTGTGGCAGCAAATCTTTAGTTGGTGGGGCTATGTGTGGGTCTGTCCGAGAACAGTTGGGGGCCTTTTTGTTCAGTGGGATTTCTTTGCTAGGGGTAAAGGTCAAAGGAAGGTATGGAAGTCTCTCTTCTATTCAGCGCTATGGACAATGTGGCTGGAGCGGAATTGGCTAATTTTTAAAGACCGAGGGTCAGGTGCAGTTGACATCTTTAACTTAGTGCTTGCTAGGTTAGTTACTTGGGTGAGGGCTATGGAGCCATCTTTCCCCTACTCTGTGGATCAAGTTATCATGTCAGCCTCTGCCTTTGGCCGCTAGGTTCTTCTCCCTCTTCTAGGCTTGATGGCTTAAATGCCAGTTTTGGGTTGTTGCTCCCCCCTAACGGCTTGTGTTGGGGGGGGTTGTTTTGGTCGGTTTTGTTTTGTTTGGAACTCTCTTGTTCCGGGTCTCTTTTGTACATCTTCTACACTTACATTAATATAATTCAGCTTATTTCAAAAAAAAAAAAAAGGTATGCATTTGCCAACCATATGTATTTAAATTCTTTTTTTTCTGCGCTATTCATACTTTCAACATTTCTTACCCATACTGGGTATTTTTCATCATCAGATAAATTCAACATATCTTACTTCACAACGTTTACCACATTCAAGATGTAATTTATGACACATAAATGCTTGATGTAATTTACAACACAAGAATAGTTCTTGAGTGATGCTATTTAATATTAAATATCGATTCACCAGCTAAGGAGTATTATAAATTTAATAACCATCTTCTCATCATATGATTGTTGTGGTTTCATTTAACTAGTGATAGTATGCATTTACTTGCATTCGTGCTCATAGCTCAAATTCATGATTAGTTCCCATGCGATCAAATGACCACACCACGCGAAATTGCTGACCGAACATAAACCTGAAATTTTTCTAAGGCAATGGAACAAATAGAACATATTTTGAAAATGTCTTCATTTTGAAAAACTAACTCCCGGTAATTTGATATCTAGCATTCATTATTGCAAAAATGATTTTTAATTAATTTTTCAAGAAACGGAAACTAGGCAATTCGATGGTGGTAAAATTGCAAATTCGTGAATTTGTACTAAAACCAAAATTCTATCTTTTTATTGTTATGAATTTTGATTTTTTTGGTATTTTTATTGAATCCAGATGGGGGGTACTTTTTTATTTACATTTATGTATTAAAGTAAATGTTTGCATTTTCCTTAATCAAACATTTACTTAAGTTAAAGAAAGGTAAATAGATAGGCTGTGAGCAGGAAGCTCCCATTCAAAGGCTTATGGAATGGGCTCAGGAATAGCTCGAGATCTTTGAGTTCGTAGCTTACAGAGAGAGCTCAAGAGAAAGGACCAGGCAAACGACCTCGAGGTCATGAGGTCGACTTGCGTACGCTGAACGATCTCGCGGTATAGAGGTTGAGCAAGAGCTCGTTGGACGAGCTCGAGGTCGGGCGCGCGGCCAACAGCTTGAGGAATGAGTTCGCAGCCAACAGCTTGAGGAACGAGCTCGCGGGAACGAGCTCGCGAGTAAGCTTATGGTCAAGGAGCATATAGGTGTGAGCTCGTGACAAAGAGCTGGAACGAGCTCGCGGAGAGAACTGGAACGAATTCGCTAGAACATCAATAAAGCTGAACGTGTATATATATAACTGGGTCTGTCAAACAAAACATAACAGGGGCATTCGAACGACTGTTTAAGCATGAGAATGTGGAGGATTAGCTAGGCAGGGCATGCTCTAATAAGTTTTACAAATCTCTGAGGGGTATTGGCTCATTACGCATGTTGTATATATGTATTTATAAGTGGGTCTCATATATGGGCAAACAGTATATATATTTTCAGTTGAGCTTTTGCTGTTTGTACGAGACCTCCAAATACCTCAATGAAATCATTCTAATGGACTGAGCATTTTACATTCAAACACAGCACATATACATATAACAAGCATTTGGATCAGCGAGCTCATTCAGAAGAGATATACACATAGATATATATATATTGAATTCTGCTTCTTTGGATGCAGAACGAGCAGAGGTTCTCATCCTCACCTAGCTATATAAAATGCCATTCACGAAGGAAGCTTGGGGTGAAAACAAGCCCCATTTCGAGACCACAAGGAGACCCACAAAGAGATATAGAAACAAAAGATTGAACACAGTGAGCTAGAATGAACTGAAATGGACACAGTGAACTAAATTGAACTGAAATGGACACAGTGAACCAACATGTACACCTCAATCGTGTTAGCAAAAGATGATGTATAAAAGGACTTGGAGCATGAAGTTAAAGCAAAAGGTAAAAATCAAGGAAGCTTGCATTGAAAATGGATATATCTATATAGGAGAGCTCGCACTAAAATAAGTGGAAGTACGCGAAGAACTTGCAGAACAGTAAATGGGATAGCAGGAAATCAAGGAAGTGAAATACTAAATGTATAAACGAGCTTGCACTGAAAATGAAGAGAGAGTGCAAGAAGAACTTACCTGATAACTTCACTATGCAGAAAAATCCTCCATTCTTGAAGCTACTATCAACCCAGACGAAATACCAGCAACCAGGAGGGAAAAAGAGAGATAAAAAGAAGAAGAATGAAAGAGTTGCAAAAAGGGAAAGGCAGGCACACAGCAATTAAAGGTCGTCGATGCAGCTGAAGCATGAAGAAGGAAATGCACAGTCTGCACCTGGAACTTGGTCGAAATGACCTGATTGTCCTTCACCTTTACAATGGTCAAAAGGAAGACCAAGGGCACTATGGACATTTGCTGACCAATTTATTTTATTATTATTTTCTTTCAAAAATTTCAAATCTCATTTCCTAATTGGGCTCAGCCCATACCATGGGCCATTACATGGCCTAACTCATTAACCCAAATAAATTATTATAATCCAAGCCTATTAAAATTTTTGAACACATCACAATGGCCCAATTTATTTGGACTTTCCCCACATTGTTGGATCCCATTTAGACGGGCTGCAAAATTCTCATTTCCCCTTACTCTTCATTCCATAAGCAAAGAAAAATATTTTCAACCCTCAATTAATTAAAACAAAAAAAATTTTGAACCCAAAATAAAATACCCAAAAACGTCTAGACCCCCTAACGGGTCGTTACATGATGGGGAATGTAGAAAATCAATTAACCATGTAGGTGTAATGATGGGAAATGTAGAAAAATGAATTAAACCGTGTGAGATGTAGTGATGGAAGTGTTGAAAATCTAATTAAGCATGTGAGGCTCAAAATATCAAGGGCACATGGCAAGCTTTCATTGGTCATTTGGAAGATAAAATAAGATCATATGATAGCTCATAATGGCCCCCTGAGGTGGCATCGCGTGATTGGCCAAGAAAAGCTTACTTAGCCTCTAAGTTTGTAAAAGTCTCAAAACCTTATCCTTAAAGACATGTGGCAAGCATTTATTGGCCACACATGAAAGGCAATAATGAGGCCTCATGATGATGGGACATGTGACAAAACATGATTGGTCGAAAATATCTATAAATAGGCCTTAAGGTAGTTCACAAGTTTTAGAACAATTTGGGCAAGGTTGAGAGAATCAGAAGAGAGGATTTTGTGATAGAGAGTGAGGGGAAAATTTTGCAAAAAGAATGAGCAAATTTGGTGTGGAAACAGGAGAAAAACAGCATCGCTGGAAAATTTGGGTCCTTCCAACCAAGTTGAGGTAAGTACACTATGAACTATCTACGATGTTTAAGCATGCTCATGAATCATGTTTATGTGGTCCCTCATGTTATGTTTCAAGCAAGTTTCATGTTCTCAAGCAAGTTACGAGACTGGGGTTTAGTAGCGTTACGCACGAAGGTTCTTACCCCTACAAGTTAGTAGAACTTATCATGTCCCCTTATGTTATACGTTCATATTTCAAGTTCATGTCATGTCATGTTTAAATACGTTTGATAGTTCTCTTGTACTTACTGAGATTTGCGTAATCTCACCCCTTATGTTCCCCCCCCCAGTGATTATGAATGAGGAGATCGGGACGTGGACGTGGAGCGTGGTGGCTTGATAAAAAGGATTTTCAAGAATTTAAGTTTTAGTTTCCTTTTGAAACATAGTTTTCAAGATTGAATTCTGATCTTTTTCTATATGTATGCCATAAAGCATGTCTTGGAATTTTATTTAATTTAAAGAAAGTTTGGATTTGGTTTTAAGCTATGAATTTCTCTATATGGAGGTTATTGCTACAAAGCATATTCGTGAAGTCTTTCTTTCTTCTGTTGAAACCATGATTTTCGTGTCAAACTTTATACATAAACAAAACCTGCTTCGAATTTTATTGTGACTTGATACTTTACTTAAGTTTATAAAAGTCTTGTTTCTCCAGCTTTTCTACGCTAAACCTTGAAAGTCATAAGAATATTTTTATTATTAAGCATGTTTTTAAGTTACAGGTGTCACACTATTAGTAAAGAAGAAGGACAGAACATGGCGCTTTTGTGTTGATTACCGGCAGTTAAACGCATTGACTGTTAAGGACAAGTTTCCCATACCCCTAGTGGAAGACCTAATGGATGAATTACACAATGCCAAATACTTTTTCAAACTTGACCTTCGATCGGGCTACCACCAGATCAAAATGAAGCTTGAAGACATCCATAAAACGAACACACCATGGGCACTTTGAATTCTTAGTGATGCATTTTGGGCTCACCAATGCCTCTACAACCTTTCAATCTCTAATGAACCAAATTTTTTAACCTTATTTAAGAAAATTTATACTTGTATTCTTTGATGATATATTTATGTATAGCCCCACCTTGGACCAACACCTTACTCACCTTTAAGGTCCTTAGAACTAATCAGCTTTTCATCAAAAGGTCCAAATGTGCCTTTGTTCAAAGTCAGGTGGAGTACCTAGGGCATTTGATCTCGGGAGAAGGAGTGAGCACTGACCCGAGAAAGGTGGAAGCAATGTTGGCATGGCCACAGTGAGGGCTTTGAGGGGGTTCCTGGGTTTGACAAACTATTATCGTCGGTTTGTGAAGAGCTACGGGACCATTAGTAAGCCATTACCCGATCTCTTGAAGAAGGGAAATTTCAGTTGGGGAGAGGAAGCAGAGGAAGCATTTGAAAGATTGAAGAAGGCCGTAAGTCGAGTGCCTACCCTGGGATTACCCGATTTCAGCAAACCTTTTGTGTTGGAGACTGATGCGTGTGGGACGGGGATAGGTGCAGTGTTGATGCAGGGTGGAAGATCGATAGCATTCTTAAGCCAAGCCTTAAGCAAGAGGCATCTTGATCTTAGTATATATGAGAAGGAATTTTTGGCAATCCTATTGGCAGTGGATAAATGGTGACACTATCTAGAAGGGAGGAGATTCATAATCAAAACCGACCATAAGAGTTTGAAATTTTTGCTACAACAAAAATTACATACTCAATTACAAAAGAAGGGAATGGTTAAGCTGATGGGTTTAGACTATTCGATACAATACAAAAAAGGGAAGGAAAATGTGGTCGCGGATGCCCTATTGAGGTGCCATGAGGAGGGAAGTACCGTAGCCATCACTACAATAATTTCGGAATGGTATCATGAGGTGATAGAGAGTTATGAAAGGGATGAGCAGGTTAAGGTAATTCTGGTGAGATTGGTTGTGGACCCTAAGGGGGTAGATGGATATACACTGGGGGAGGGATGCTGAGGAACAACAACAAGATTGTCATTGGAAACCATGGAGGGCTCAAAAGGAAAATTCTGCAGACCCTGCATGAGTCTCCCTTGGGGGGGACATTTTGGAATTCAGAACACCTACAATCAGGAGAAGCAATTGTTCTATTGGCCAAGGCTCAAGGTAGAGGTGACGGAGTTTGTACTAACGTGTGACACTTGCAAGAGGTGTAAACAGGAAAACGTAGCCTATCCCGGTCTGTTGCAACCGTTGCCCATCCCGAATCAAGCTTGGAAGAGTGTATCTATGGATTTCATTGAAGGGCTACCTAAGTCAAAAGGTAAAGACAGTATTCTTGTTGTGGTTGACCGTCTAACTAAGTTTGCCCATTTTATAGCGCACTCACCCCTATACAGCCCAAGAAGTCACCCGAGTATTCATGGACCAAGTGGTGGCAATGCATGGGGTTCCGGAAGCCATAATTTCTGACAAGGATAAGATATTCATGAGTCTCTTCTAGCAGGAGCTTATGAAGAACTTGGGTACTAAACTGAAAATGTCGACTACCTACCATCCCCAATCGAATGGGCAAACTAAGAGGGTGAATCAGGTACTGGAGACATACCTAAGATGCATTTGTATTTTGCAACCAGAGCGTTGGCATAAGTGGATAGCCTTAGCCCAATGGTGGTATAACTCCAACCACCACTCTTCTTTGAAAATGTCCCCGTCTAAAGCATTGTTCGGGTAAAAACCTCGCCTTTTACCTGCAGTAGGAGGGTAACCTACCACAACCTTTGTTGAGGAGTATTTACAACAAAGGAGGGTCGTATTATAACAACTCAAGCAAGAGCTGGCATCAGCCTAGAATAGGATGAAGCAATGTGCCGATAGGAGGAGTGACCGGGAATTTGAAGCAGGAGAGAAGGTATATCTAAAGTTAAGGTACCCTCCTCTGAAGTCATTCGCCCCAGGATCAATGTCTAAGCTCAGCCCAAGGTATTTTGGGTCATATCCTATAACGGCTAGAGTGGGAAAGGTTGCCTATCACCTGCAATTGCCGGAAAGAACACACATTCATCCAGTGTTCCATGTATCACTGTTAAAAGATTTAGTAGGGACAGAACAGGTGAGTCCTGCAATGCCCTCTCTCCCAAAGGAAGTGAACCAAGTCAATGAACCAGAGACCATATTGGATAGAAGGGTGGTTTACAACCAAGAGGCTCCTCTTATACAAGTGTTGGTGAAATGGCAAAATGGAGCTAGGGGAAGCAGCACGTGGAAATACCTACCTATCCTTCTCCAGCAATTTCCAAGAGTTGTCAATCTTCTTAGCATCTCTTGAGGACAAGAAGCTACTAAGTGAGGGGGAATTGTCACGGACCAAGTCTTATTGCAGCGATTTTGTTTTCTATTTAGTGGTTGTGACTCCTTATATTTCCTTTGTATTTCCTTTACTATTGTAGTTTCTATAATTTCTTTTCTTTTACTGTTGTATGTGGGAATCTTTCTGTTAAGAGAATTAGTAAGAGAGAGAGTGAGCACGTGCTGAGTAGAATAGGACAAAAGAGGCGGTTGCAACCGTCTAGGAAGTGATCTGCTGCAGCAGTATCACCCTAAGACCCTATAAATACTCCCCACGACTGGGGGGAGAGCATCATCGAATATCAAGAAGAAAATCTACTTCTCTTTCAATTTCTCTTTTCTCTCTTCCCTCTGTTCTACTTTCTTCTCCCTAAACTTCTTTCTATTTCCTACCGTGGATTGTTGATTCACATCAAATCAGAAAATCCACCATTGTCTCTACTTGGCAGTGACAGGGTGGACTAGATAAGGGCAGTTAGCCCATTAACATTCAACTTTAACAAGCTGAAAGTGACTGTTGAGATGGAGGGCAAAAAGTTGACACTGATAGGCAACTTGGAACAGGGGGAATGCAAATTGATTAAGGGAAGCAAGTTGCAAAAGTTGATACAAAACAAAGGGGGGCAGATTTCATAGCTTTATTCAATCCATGCTGTGGAGTGGGATGGAACAGAAAAGGAGGGTGAGGCTCAACTAGCAAGGAAGGAGAAATCCTACTCATGTTCTTCTCAGGTACCTACCTTAGATAGCTTACACTTACTCTTGGAAGCAGTGTTCTAAAATGCGTTAGGCACTAGTCAGGCACCAAACTGGGGTCTAGCGCCTAGGCAGAGCCTAGGAAAACTACTGTTTTTTTTTTTTAACTTTTTGATGTAATTTGATATTATTTTCAAGTAAATCAATGTTGGAAAGACACATGAAATAATGGAATTAAGCTTGAGAAAACAAACTGTTGTAGATCAGTTTTGGGTTCAAGAAGGCAAAAGCAGCAATAATCCAACATAAACTTGCAATGCATTATGTGTAAACTGTGTCAGCTCAAAAGTTTGTCCAACAACTAAAAGGCAGCAAAGTAAAAAATTATTTAAATAAAATTCATATTATCCCAAATGCACATACATATCATATCCGAAGAATCTAACTATCTAATTGGACTTCTTCCTCTCCATATTCTTCCAACACATGATCTTCATCGAACTCAAAATCAAATTCATTGATTTTTTGCTCATCTTCTTCTTCTAATTGAAAATCATCTTCATGAAGTTCTCTGACCCTAGAACTTTTTCGAGGTTGAAGCATCTTGTCTACTCTAGATGCTTCACCAACCACTTCCCAAGTGAGCCCCGTACCAAGCTAAACTTCACAGGGGAAAGAGACGACACTTGTAGTGGCGAAAAGGGAGGAGTGAGAAGAATTAGGGATTTAGGATTTTTTTTTTAACACTATTGAAGTATCACGCGAAGAGGGAAGGGTGGGAATTCTTTGGGGATTTTACTAATTAGGCAAATAGCGTCGTTTTGTGCTTTGGCCAAAACAACTTCGTTTTGGCTAATGAATTGCAAAAAAAATTAGGTGACCCAACGGCTAGGCGCCACCTGGGCACTGATTGGGCCTAATTAATCGAGTGCCTAGGATGCCGATTGGTATGAATTCGCAATGGCCAGGGGTTGCCTAACGCCTCAGCAGCACCTAGGCGACCGCCTTTTTGAACACTACTTTGAGGAATTTAAGGACCTATTCACTGTACCTAATTCCCTACCTCCTCAAAGACCCTTGGATCATGCCATACCCCTCAAACCCCAAACCACCCCAATAAGCATCCGAACATACTGATATTCTCCCACTCAAAGGGCAGAAATTGAGAAACAAATTTCTAACATGAAGCCGCGCCAGAGTTCTTTTTGTTGAAGAGAATGAGGCATTGAGATAATGCCTTAGTATGTTGTTTGTTATTTCCATGTGCTTAGTGCATTATTTGTTATTTCCATGTGCTATTTGTTTCAGTTATCATAAAGGCGATTGTGCCTTCTTTAGTCAATTATGAGCTACTTATATAAAGGCAGTTCACGATGTATTATGTAATGTTTTAGTGATAAAAATTTGTTTACAGTTCTCACTATTCTCTTAACCACTATTTTGTAATTCTTCTACCCTAGGGTTTCCATTCTTTCATGGTATCAGAGCCAAGATTTATTTGATGGCCTCGAATCAAGCTAACAGCTCCTCCTCTACTCCTCCTCCTCCTCAATCGACATCAATTCTATCGACTGCTTCTCAATCTAACTTCGTCGCAATCTCCAAAGCGTTTAGCTACATTCCGTTGAAATTGGACTCTTAGAACTATATCTTTTGGAAAGCACAAGTGCTGGCGACATTCATGCCTTCGACTCGGTTTCGTTTCAAATTAAGTCCTCTCCGTTTAAGTATGACGCGAATCCAAATGGTGATGAGTTGACGATTAATCCTGAATATATGGCTTGGCTTCGGTCTAATCAATTACTCCTTGGCTGGCTTTTCTCTACAATTACAGAAGAAGTGTTAGCACAAGTGATTCAATGCGAATCATCTGCTGAAGTATGGCTCTATCTTGAAAATTTGTATGCTAGGCAAACAATAGCCAAGTCTTCCCAATTGAAACAGCAATTAAGATCGGTTAAGAAGGGCGATATGCCAATTAATGATTATGTACTGAAGTTAAAGACAATTAGTCATTCTCTTGCGACTATAGGAGAGCCTTTAAATGATAATGAACTGTTGCTTGTAATTCTGAATGGTTTAGATCGGGATTTTGATATTGTTGTCAGCTTGATTACTTATCAAATGGATGATATTGATTTGGAGAAAGTTCAGTACTTATTGCTTATGCATGAACAGCAGTTAGCTGTTAAGAATGTACCACCACCAGTACATCAATTTGATTCGTTGCATTCGTGTATGAGTGTTAATATGGCATCACATTCCTCGGGTGCATCAAATACTGGTAATGTTGGTTATAACCGAGGAGGATATTCATCGCGAGGCGGTGGTTCTGGTTTTAGAGGAGGTCAAGGCAGAGGTAAATCCTCTAATAGGCGAATTTATTGCCAATTGTGTGGGAAACCAGGACATTTTGTTGATAAATGCTATTTCTGGTTTGACAAGAATTTTACTTGAGCTGGCCAAGGGTTTGGTAGGCCTTCTAGTGGCGGATTTAATACTGGAAACAACTTAGATTCAAGTGGTGCTTATATGGCCACCTTTAGTGATTCTAGTGGAGGCTACACTCAGGACATGGGTTCAGTGCCAGCATTACCTTGTGACAATGTTCCGAAACCTTTTGCTTCTCATGAACACTGTTCTACAAACACTTCTTTATCCGATCCAGGCTGGTTTGTTGACTTAGGTGCTACAAATCATATTACCTCAAGCCTTCAAAATCTGTCTTTACACACACCTTATCATGGTGGTGATAGAGTTACAATCGGCAATGGTAAGCAATTGCCTATAACTCACGTTGTTGCTGGTATTTTACATACTCAATTACCTCCTAATTCCTTCCTTTCCATTCCTAACATTCTGCATGTTCCTAGTATGCAGAAAAATTTACTTAGTGTTTCTCAACTTACTAGAGATCATAATGTGGTAGCTGAATTTCACTCTAATGTGTGATTTGTTAAGGACAAATGTATCGAGAAGGTGCTACTTCAAGGACATCTTGAAGATGGGCTATATCGACTTGTTCCAGCTTCTTGTTCAACTGTAACCAGTACTCCAACTTCATCTCTAGCGTCCTATCGTCCTAGTTCAGCTTGTGTTTCTTTAGATACATGTAATAGCAATAAATCATGTAATAGACAGGTTTCATTTTCTCATGAACTGTCAAAGAATGTGAATGTAGCTTAGCATTCTAATGTTTGTCAGGATTGGCACAATAAGTTAGGCCATCCTTCGTTGAATGTTCTTCAAAAAGTATTGAATAAAATTAGAGTTTCTTGTTCTCCTTCCAATTTGTTCTTTTGTGATTCTTGTAGAGTTGGAAAATTACATCAACTTCCATTTCCTACTCATGAAATTACGGCTACTCGTCCTTTGTAGCTTGTATATTTTGATCTTTGGGGTCCAGCATTCATGTTGTCTATAGAAGGTTTTCGGTATTATATAGTTTTTGTGGATGCTTACACTAGATACACTTGGTTATACCCCCTCAAGCTTAAATCCAATGTCTTATATGTTTTCATTACTTTTCATAAGCTTGTTGAAGTTCAATTTCAAACTAAACTCCAAGCTTTTCAAACTGACAATGGGGGAGAATTTCAAGCTTTCTTACCCTATCTTCGTGCTCATGGCATTCAGCCTCGGTTTACTTGTCTTCACACTCATCAGCAAAATGGTATTGCTAAAAGAAAGCAACGGTATATCACTGAAATGGGCTTAACTCTTCTGTCCCATGCTAACATGCCTTCGAAATTTTGGGTGGAAGCTTTTTCTACTGCTGCTCATTTGATTAATATTCTACCTGCTTCTTCGATTCAGTTTCATGCACCCTTTGAGAGGTTATTGTTATGACCCTAGGGTTTGGCTAGGGTTTAGGAAGGGAATTTGGATAAGAATTAAGAGGAAGGAAGAACAGAAAAGTAGGGAAAGGAAGAACAAAACAGAATTGAGGGAGAGAGAGAGAAAAATAGTGGGAGAATATTGAAAGAGGGAAAATGGAATTCAAATCATTCATTCATTAGCTTCCTTTCTCTACATTTTAGGGTCTATTTATAGGCTATTCACTAGTAACAACTCACAAACTACCTCCTACTAACTACTACATCCTTATTACAATAATGCCCTTCTAACTACCCATGAGTTGTGACATTCCCCTCCCCTTGAAAGGTTTCTTGTCCCCAAGAAACTTATTACAACCCAGCCATTGGTTCTTGATCCAATGCCCCTCTTCACCCATTGATTTCTTCTTCGCTTTTCCTTCTTTTTATCTTGTTTTTCCCTTCTCTTTTGCTTTCTTTGTTCTTTCTCCTCAGCAGCAACAGCATTTTGTCTTGCTGCCACACCAATAGAAACATGTATAAGCAAGACAACAAGAGTCTTGGTCCCTTCAAAAAGGAATCCCTTCCCTTTCTTCTGCTTTATTTTTCTGCTTCCTCCATTGTTCCAAATCAGGAACATATTGCTGGAATGTTTTAGTGTAATAAAATCATGCAAGCATCCTCCCTTAACCTCTAACCATTCTTGAACTGCCCTCCATTGCAACGTTACCTTTGTCTTGTCTTGTGTGCCCATGCCAATGACATTTGTATGAGATGTTCCAAGCAAATTGTCCGATACAATCCTCTCTTCTTCCTCCTCCTCTTCTACCTCCGAATCACCCCACTGTTTAGTCTTATTAACTGGTCCATTCTCATAGTTGGGCTGGTCTTGTAGCAAAATTCCAGAAACATCACCATCAAGCGGACTATCATATTCCTCAGCCGAAGGGTTGCCCCAACCTCCTACTTGCTGATTGCTAAAGTACACCATAGGCACACTTTCAGCAAGTATTTCCTCCTTTAGTAACTCAGTCTCATACTTTGCATCAGCTGTATGTACACCCTCTTCCTTTTCCACTGCTACTTCATCAGCCCCCTGCAATACATGATGAACAGCCTTAGGAACTCCTATGATAACATGAGTTTTGGGCCTTTCTCCAAACCGAGTACACAAGGCATTTACAAATTGTGGCCAGCTCCATTCTACCCTTTCCCAGCTCCAATTTTGGAACCAAGCATCTGCAACACCCTCCAAATAAGCTGCAGCCATTTTCACCTTCTCCTTTTCAACTACTCGATTTTGGTAAAACACCCTCTCGCACCTCCTAATCCACCATTTAGGTCTATCTCTTTCAAACGCCGGAATCGCCATCTGCGGTGCCTCCAACCACTCCCCTGATTCCATAGCATCAGTAGGCCCTTGCCGAGATCTGCTCAAGGAGACATGCAGCTGCTGGCTAATTTGCTGGCTTAATTCAGCAATTTCCTCCCGGAGTCCACTAAAGGCTCGATCTAAATGGGCTGCACACTCCAACCGGTAGCAACTTGCCTCCACTTGAAGGTGATTGACACCAATTACCAGATTGTCTATCTTGGTTTTCAATCGTTTCATTCCCATCCCCTCTACCATGGCCTATTACCAGGTTGCCCCAAACTAATTTGCCTAACCGTTTGGCGTTAGGACAAATCAATGCGGCAGCCACAGCATGTACCTAATGCTGCCTTCTGATCATAAACAGCAACACAACACGCATACTGGTCTATTACTTAACCTAACAGAATCAAATCACCTTCAGATCAAGTGAGCAGCAGACAAAAGTTGATCGCAACAGCCAATAGTGACTTCACCTCCAGCTGGAATCGGTGTCTTTGTCTCTCAATTAAGTTAATCTGATCAATCTCAAGCAATAAATTGGAGCAGCTCACTGACAAAGAGGCTTCCGAATCGATTGCTAGCTTCCTTCGGTCAATCAGATTCAACAATCGCCCCAACCCATGCCCAATCACCGTCCAATTGCTCCAGAATTTCCCAGCGTTTGCTGCTTCTTGAATCTCCTTCCGTAACTTGTTCGATTCCACACCCAAGCACCGACCAACGTCTTGCTTTTGAAGCCAATTCCGCTACGCAACTCTTCCTTACCTGATTTGATTTCGTCACTGAGAGCAATAGCCTATGGCCGCATGCAGAACACAGTCCTCCTGTTCCGCGTTCGGTTAACAGCAGATTCCAGATTGCTCGGACTCGATCGCGATCGCTGTAGCCTCTGATCGCTCCAAGCTGCTTCTCTTTGACGCCTTAGTCTACTTCAATCGTGCCTCCCTTCTCGACCTGGTCACATGCAACGACTAGATTTGGAATCACAATTGAAATTACCGATTTATTTCCTTCGAAGTTGTGACAGTCAGAGCTTGATCGGCTCTGCTTCAATCGCGCCTCAGTTTCGCCTTTCAAATCCAATCCACTTGCGATCGACGTTTGCTTTGCTCGGCTTCTCCATTCAAATTCGAGTTCAGTTTCTCCTTGCAACTATTCGCTTTCTACCCCGATCGATGCTAATCAAATTTCCCCGCGGAGTTGCCACCCTGATCTACCTTCAGATTCTCTCAAAATCACTGTCAGAACTCACCTAGCTGCTTCGCTTCAGGATTTGATCCGTGAACAGCAACTGGTGGCTTCCTCTTCACACGTCTTCCAATCCGAGCCGAAGTTGCTTCGCTCGGCTTCGGTTTCCAAATCCGAGTTCACTTCGCTCGACTTCACCTTCCAGATCCGACTTCAATTCTGAATTCAATAGTCTTGACTCCACCACTTGCTGGACTTGCACCAGCGGAAGAGGACGAAGGCCAAGGATTGCTCGGAAGTTTGATATCTTGGCTCGCCTAGCAACCCAATCACCGACCACACCTATGGCCGATCAGATTTGTTTACGTGATGAAGGCCGCCTTCCTTCTTGCTATCTACATGATCAAACACAGCAACCAGCCGACGTGTTCTTCTTCCACTGCTCCTTTCCCATCACCTAATCACCATCCGCTTTAAGAAAATCGAAATTTGCAACCGCAAGACTACCTCCACCACAAGCAGCGACTTGGATCCAGCCTCGTCTTTAGCTTGTTAATCACCTAAAGTCGCGCTACACTTCTCGTAATCGCGGCCTCTTCCGTCGAAACTGAATGCTAACGATTTAATGGATTCATAACCAAGGAAAGATTGTCTCTGATACCAAATGTTATGACCCTAGGGTTTGGCTAGGGTTTAGGAAGGGAATTTGGATAAGAATTAAGAGGAAGGAAGAGCAGAAAAGTAGGGAAAGGAAGAACAAAACAGAATTGAGGGAGAGAGAGAGAAAAATAGTGGGAGAATATTGAAAGAGGGAAAATGGAATTCAAATCATTCATTCATTAGCTTCCTTTCTCTACATTTTAGGGTCTATTTATAGGTTATTCACTAGTAACAACTCACAAACTACCTCCTACTAACTACTACATCCTTATTACAATAATGCCCTTCTAACTACCCATGAGTTGTGACAATTATATCACAAGCCACCCAACTATCATTTTCTTCAACCGTTTGGCTATGCATGTTTTCCCTTTCTTAGTCCTTATAATAGGCATAAGCTTGAATTTCATTCTACCAAGTGTGTTTTTCCAGGATATAGCTCCACACAAGCTAGTTATAAGTGTCTTCATCCATCTGGTCGAGTCTATGTGTCTCACCATGTTCACTTTAATGTGCATGAATTTCCTTATTTTAGTATTTTTCCTTCAGCTAATGCTTCAGTTCGTGTGCCTTCTGTCATGGAACAAAACAGTCTGTCTTTAGACTTCTTGCTGTCTATTTCTTCTTCATCTTCTTATTATGGGTGTCCTCAAGTAGTTCCATCCTCTCTTGCATCGGTGTTTCATCCTTCTAACACTACTACATCAGCTGCCACATTCTCTAGTCCAGCCTTCAACCCAGTTGTTTTAAATTTCTCCTTACCAGCTTCTCAGCCCAGAATTCCAAAATATAAGCTTCCTCCTACTCCTTCTATTCATCCCATGGTTACCTGCCTTAAAGCCAAACATCCTTCTGTTTCTATCTCTCCTCATGTCCTGGTAAGCTCACTTGAACCCAATTCTGTCAGTGAGACTCTATTAGACTCACGATGGGTCCAAGCTATGGAAGAAGAGTACACTGCTCTGCATCGAAATCATACATGGGAATTGGTTCCTTATTCAAAGGATATGAATCTCATTGGTTGTAAATAGGTTTTTCAGGTTAAGTTTAAACCTGATGGGTCCATTCAAAAGTATAAAGCTCAATTAGTTGCTAAAGGGTTTTTACAAAATCTGGGAGTGGACTATGCAGAGACTTTTAGTCCAATTGTGAAAGCACCCACAATTCGAGTACTATTTTCTCTAGCAGCTGCTTTTGGCTGGAAAATACAACAAGTAGATGTCAATAACACTTTTTTAAATGGTGACTTGGCTGAGGATGTGTTCATGACACAACCAAAGGGGTTTGTCAGTACTGCTGCTCCTACTCATGTCTACAAATTAAGGAAGTCTCTCTATGGATTAAAGCAGGCTCCTAGGGCTTGGTACACCAAGTTAAAAACAGCTTTACTTGATAGGGGTTTTGTTCGATCTGTCTCCGATGCTTCCCTGTTTATCAAGAGGACTGATGCTTATGTGATTTTTGTGTTAGTCTATGTTGATGATATTCTTCTTACAAGATCTAATCCTATTGCTCTACAAGCTTGTATTCACAAATTGGATAAGCAATTTTCTCTAAAAACCCTAGGTGTTGCTAACTACTTTCTTGGTTTTGAGGCTCATAGGAACAGCAATGGGCTATATCTTACACAGTCTAAGTATGCTGAAAAAGGCTGGTTTGGCGGATTGTAAATCGTGTGAGACTCCAATGACTACTGGTGTGTCATTTACTGATGAAGGAGAGGGTTTGCTCATCAAACTGTATATAGAACACTCATAGGCTCACTGCAATATTTGACCTACATAAGGCCAGATATTGCTTTTGCCGTTAATAAGTTGAGTCAGTTTTCAGCTAGTCCTAAATCCCAGCATTGGATTGCTTGTAAAAGGTTGTTGCAATATATTAAGGGTATAGTTGGTATGGGTCTCTTTTTCTCTTCCTCTCCTGGTGATTTGTCTTTAACTATATTTACTGATGTAGGTCACATTGACTGCAAAGTTATTAAAAGAAGTACCAGCGGTTTCTGTGTGTATCTGGGTAGTAATCTCATTGTTTGGGTTCTAAAAAGCAATCAATGATTGCCCGCTCAGTGGGGGAAGCTACTCATTGGGCAGTTGCTTTGGAAGTGATAGAATTGATATGGCTCAAATCCATGTTTGGAGAATTGGGTTATCCGGTTGGTGCAACTCCTATTATTTGGTGTGACAACTTGACTGCAAAAAGTATGGCAGAAAATCCAATTTTTCATTCTCGAACAAAGCATGTAGGTGTTGATGTTCATTTCATTCAAGAGAAGGTTGAAAATGGAGAAGTAGAAATTCGCTATGTTCCTACATCAGATCAACTGGCTGATATTTTCACCAAGAGTCTGCCTAGAGATAGCTTCAAGTTGTTGTGCAACAAGCTTGGATTAATCCGAACTCCAATGCGTACTGATGGTGTTACAGCAATCAAGTCACCGGAGCTTGATTTGAAAGAGAGTGTTGAAGAGAATGAGGCATTGAGATAATGTCTTAGTGTGTTGTTTGTTATTTCCATGTGCTTAGTGTGCTGTTTGTTATTTCCATGTGTTGTTTGTTTCAGTTATCATAAAGGCGGTTGTGCCTTCTTTAGTCAATTATGAGTTGCTTATATAAAGGCAATTCATGATGTATTATGTAATGTTTTAGTGATAAAAATTTGTTTCCAGTTCTTGCTATTCTCTCAGCCACCATTCTGTAATTCTTCTACCCTAGGGTTTCCATTCTTTCACTTTTGCATCCCTAGTTATTGCTTGTGAAAAAGAAGGATTGTTCTTGGAGATTTTGCGTTGACTACCGCCAACTTAACTCTCATACCATCAAAAATAAATTTCCTATTCCTCTTGTTGATGATTTGTTAGATGAATTGGTCGAAGCCAAAGTATTTTCCAAATTAAACCTCAGATCCAAATACCATCAAATCCTGATAAACCCTCAGACATACCAAAAATAGCCTTTCGTACTCACCAAGGCTTGTATCAATTTGTTGCCATGCATTTTGGGCTTACAAACGCCCTAGCCACCTTCCAAGCCTTTATGAACCAAATCTTTACCTAATATACAGCCCAAACTTGAAACAGCATTTAACCCACCTACGAACCACATTAGAGGTCCTTAGACATAACCAATTGTATGTCAAGCTATCTAAGTGTATATTTGCTAATAATGAGGTGGGATATTTGGGACATATCATTTCTAGAGAGGGTGTTAAGACTGACCCCAGTAAAGTCGCAGCAATGGTAGAGTGGCCTAGACCTCTAACTGTAAAAGATCTTAAAGGGTTTTTGGGTATAACCGGGTACTATAGAAAATTCATAAGGCACTATGGGGTTGTTAGCAAACCATTAACTGATTTTCTTAAAAAGGAAGGCTTCCAATGGAACCCTCAAGCAAAGGCAACCTTCTTGGCACTCAAAAAGCCCATGACTCAAGCTCCTATATTGGCCCTTCCTAATTTTTCCAAACAATTTGTGGTAGAGACATATGCTTGTGAGAAAGGGATAGGTGCAGATGCAGGAAGGAAGGCATATAGCCTACATTAGCCAAGCCTTGGCTCCTAGGCATCTAGGGTGGAGTGTGTACGACAAAGAATTACTGGCAATATTGAAGGCAAATGACAAATGGAGACACTATTTGGAGGGTAACCCCTTTGTGATCAAGACTGATCATGAGAGCTTAAGGTTCTTATCACAACGAAGGCTGCAATCTCAGCTACAAATGAAGGGGGTCTCCAAGCTTATAGGGTTAGACTACACCATCCTTTACTCCAAGGGAAAGGAGAATGTAGTGGTTAATGCCCTATCCAGAAGGGAGGACAACGGTAATTGTGGAAGTTGCCATGTCATCACAACAGTGGTACCTGAATAGGTGAAGGAGATTGTGTAGAGCTATGACCAGGCAGACTGGGTGAGGGATCTTTTGCCCTAATTGGTTGGCCAACCCTCAGGAAATCAGGGGTACTCATTGTCCAACGACCTTATTAGGTTTCAAGGAAGAGTGGTGGTGGGATATGACAAGGAATTGAAGGAGAGGATCCTAAAGTCACTCCACGACTCACCACTAGGAGGACATTTAGGGATTAGGGCCACTCAAAATAAGGTGAGGCAATTATTTTTTGGCCAAGACAAAAGAAGGATCTAGTAGAATTTGTATTGGCTTGTGAAACGTGCCAAAGGTGTAAACATGAACAAGTATCATACCCCGGCCTCCTACAGCCCCTGGAGGTTCCAGATAAGGCATTGGAAGGAATTTCAATGGACTTCATAGAGAGGTTGCCAAAATCTAAAGGGAAAGATGTGATATTAGTGGTGGTGGATAGACTAACAAAATTTGGGCATTTCCTTAGTCTCACACACCCTTTTTCAGCACAAGAAGTGACCAGGGTATTTTTGGATTTAGTGGTAAAGTTGCATGGGATCCCCAAAATCGATTGTATCAGATAGGGACAAAATATTCAGTTGTTCAAGAAACTAAGGGTGGGATTATACATGTCAACTGCCTATCACCCTAAATCTGATGGCCAAACAGAAAGGGTCAATTAATGTTTGGAGGCCTACCTCAGATGCATGTGTTTTACCAAACCAAAAAGCTAGAATATGTGGTTGCCACTAGCTCAATGTTGGTACAACTCATGTTTCCACAGTACCATAAAGAGAAGCCCTTTGAAGTAGTGTGTCACGACCCCAAGGGGGGGCACAGGGACATGATTGTAATTAACTAGGGGGGAAGGTTGTAATTAGCCTAACACATGTAATAAGTAGCGGTTGTAGTTGTAGCTACTTGTACCCATTCGGTTACAGTTTAAGGCAGCCTATAAAAGGAATTCAGGCACTTGAGAACGGAGTTATGAATTGAATGAAACATAATTCTTTCCCTCCAAATTCTTTCAGTCCTATTCTCTCTTAATTTTTCCTCCTCCTTTCAAATTCTCTCTCTCTTTTCTATCTAAATTTCCTACAGCTACCAGATTACATAAGTCTCAGATCAGAGACTTATCATTTTGGTATCAGAGTTGGACGTCCTCAACGTTGAAAGTAGAGATCCAATCGAGCAGAAACAATGGAGGAAGGAACTCGCATGAAGCAACTGGAGACGCACATGGAGGCACTGGAGTTCAGGATGACCCAAACTCACGAGGCGATCACGCAAGGAAGGGAGGATCAGGTCGCTGCAAGGGAGGCGATGCAATGAGAGTTAGAAAGACATCGGGAAACCATTGATCAGTATGGGCAGAGGATCCATAGCATATTTAACATGCTCTCTTCCCTTCCTCAATTCAGGCTACCGCCTGAATTCCTGCCCCAATCTACTACGGATCCGAGTCACTCTGGCCATGGAATACTGCCACGCTTGAAGAATTGGGGGAGCCAAGTGAGCTGTCGGAGGCAGATACTAGAGTGCCGGTAAGAGGCCTGAATTCTCATGATAATATCCAAACTCCTATGCCTCCCCTAGAGATTCCCATATTTGACGGATCCAATCCTAGGTGGTGGATCCATTGGTGTGAGAGATTTTTCCAACTGTACAATGTACCCGAGGTGCAGAGAGTGACCATGGCAGCGGCGTATCTCAATGATACTGCCGACTCCTGATATCAGGGATAAACTAAGGCAAGAGAGGTGGAGGCTAGATGGAATGAGTTTGCTGAGGAATTGTGCGTCAGATTTAGAGAAGAAAATGTGATTGACATGATTGAGGAGTTTAAAATGCTGAAGTAAGTGGGAACAATGACGAAGTATTTAGACAAGTTCGAAGAATTGAGAGCACTGATGTGGACTGCTCAGCTACACTTGACTAAGCAGTACTTCATGTCTAATTTTGTGAATGGCTTGAGGGGAGAGCTTAGATCAATGGTTAAAATGATGATGCCTACCTCAGTAAGGCAGGCAGTGGAGAAGGCCAAGTTACAAAAGTTAACGTTAGAAGCCATCTTTGGAAAGAACAAGCTGTAGCCTAAGTCCATTCACAATCCACTACGGATGGCAAGGGTGAACCCAAAGGGGGCAGGAAGCGGAGCTATATTTGGGCCTCCTAAGTCCAATATTAACAGGGCTAAGGGAATTACCATGGAGCAAAGGAGACAATTGGGGCTCTACTATAAATGTGGTGATCGGTACCCCCAGGGTCATCAATGCAAGAGGTAGCTCTTGAAGATGGAAGGAATGGAAGAAGAGAAGGAAGAGGAAGCAAAGAAAGTAGTGGGAGAAGACACCGATCCAATTGAGGAAACAGATGAGGCAAATGAGGGAGGGGAGATCTCCTTCCATGCCTTGAGGGGAGGAGCCACGAGAAAAATAATCAAAGTCAAGGGGCGATTAGGGAAGAGAAGGTTGATGGTCTTAATAGACAGTGGCAGCACCCATAGCTTCCTGAATGAAGCTACTGCCACTGACCTGAAGTGCAAGTTGACAGCCGCAACACCATTCTCAGTTACTGTAGCAAACGAAAATCGCATGTCCAGCCATTATAAGTGTACTGATTTCAAGTGGCTCATGCAGGGGCAAGAGTTTATGATGATGGATCTTAGGGTCTTAGAGTTAGGTGGATATGACATCATATTGGGGATTGATTGGATGAGGATAGTCAGTCCTCTTTGACTTTTGATTTTAATAAACTGGAGGTTATAGTTGACATTACAAGAAGGAAATTAACACTAGTGAGAAGCCTAGAGACAGGGGAATGCAAATTGATATTTGGAAGGAAGTTATAGAAGATGTTGGAGAGAGGGAAAGTTCAAGTCTCCCAATTGTTCTTCATTCAAGCAGTGGAGGTGGAAAAGGAAGGACGCACAGGAGGAGGGAATGCAGGTGACGAAAGCACCGAATCAGAGTTGCCACACGAGAGGTCAAATGCAATGCCATCACAGCTGTAGTGTCGAACTAGATGAAAGAGATAACAAAAAGTTATGGGCAGACTAAATGGATTAAAGAATTGCAAGGGCAACTGGCTATAAAGCCAAAGAGAAATTGAGGGTACTCATTTTCCAATGGGTTGATATGCTACAAAGGAAGAATAGTGGTGGGCAATGACTCGAGGTTGAAAGAGAGGATCTTACAGTCGCTCCATGATTCCCCTCTGGGGGGGACATTCAGAAATCAAGGCTACTTACTACAAGGTGACCAACTTTTCTTTTGGTTAGGACTAAAGAAAGAGGTGATGTCCTTTGTGCTGGCTTGCCCTACTTGCTTGAGATGCAAACATGAGCATGTAGCTCTTCCGGGATTACTTCAGCCACTTGCCATTCCAGAGCAGGCTTGGGAACGAGTATCGATGGACTTTATTGAGGGGCTATCAAAATCAGAAGGTAAGGATGTGATTTTGGTAATCGTGGATCGTCTGACCAAATTTGCCTATTTCATCAGCCTGACTCATCCCTACATAACCCAAGAGGTTTCCAGAAAGTTCATGGATTCAGTAATCAGGGTGCATGGGGTTCCAAAATCCATAATGTCTGATCGGGATAAGATCTCTACCAGCGATTTCTGACAAGAACTATTTAAAGGCATGGGAGTGGGTTTACACATGTCTACCACCTACCACCTCCAAACGGATGGGCAAACAGAGAAAGTAAACCAATGCTTAGAGGCCTATTTACGATGTATGTGTTTTGCCAAACCAAAAAGCTGGAACTGGTGATTGTCTATGGCACAATGGTGGTACAACACCAGCTATCACCGTGCTCTGAAGAAGCCCCCTTTCAAAGCACTATTTGGATTCAAGGCCCCTATCCTACCAGCCCTACTGAATGCACCCACAAATGTGTCTGCAGTCAAAGACTATCCACAGCAACGTCAGAATATGGTGCAATTGTTGAGGAAGGAGCTTACCACGACTCAAAACCGAATGAAGCAGGTCGCTAATAAAAGGAGAAGTGACTGGGAGTTTAATGTGGGGGACAAGGTGTACCTTAAGGTCAAGAGGTCCCTCCAACACTCATTCTCAACCTCCATGTAACACCCGGTGTAACCGGTGTTAGGAGAATGAGAAAGGAAGTAAGAAAACTTCCAAAAAATGCCATTGAGGAGGTGTTAGATTCTTGAGAATATTGGTGCCCTATGAGAGGGGCATTTTGGTAATTTAGATAGTGAAGTCCAATAAAGGATATTTTGGTAAATTGAAAATAATTCCTACGTGGAATTAGGTGAGTAAGTGAATTAAATCCCAATTTTGTATTTATGTGGAGATATGGGATTAATAATTCATGAAAGGGTATTTTAATAATTTGGAGTGATTCTATAAAGGAATTTAATTATGGAAAATAAGGAAAATGATGGATATTGAATTATTTGAGAAAATAATTAATTTTCCCTAAAATGGTGAATTAATGTGGTAATGCCACATCGATGACCAAGATAAAGAATTGGAAGCCAAGTTTGTGGTTTGTGTCTTAGAATGACACTTGGCATAATCTTGGAAATTTGAGAGAAATTCTATATTAGAAATGTGGGGGCATATATGTATATATATGTGTGTGTGGATTTATGAGTTGGAGAATGATTTATATAAATCAAAAAGAAATGATTTTGGTCTTTCAAGCATTTAATGAGAGGCATGATTATATGGATTAAAGTAAATCCAAAAGAAAATGGTAAATGGTCACCATTAATGCCTTGGAAAATATGGGATTTAGTTAAATGTAAAAAGAAATGGAAATTAGTCACTCATTTATGAGTGAAAATGGGAGGATTATTTATATGAAAATGAGTGAAATTAGTCACTCAAGTTGATGTGTTGAAATTAGTCAAAATAAATATATGAGAAAAAGGCTAATTTTGGTATTGGAAGACTAAATGATCCAAGGGTTAGGATCAAGTCTTGAAAAGATGAAATATATCCAATGGCTTGTATTAAGTCTTGAAAATGGATATGAAAATAGTCTCATTAAGTAAATGAGAAATAAATGGAAAATTCAAGAATCCAATGGATGAGATCTATTCTTGAAAAGATAATGAATCCAATGGTTGAAATTTAAAGAGAGGAGATGGCATGGATTGTGTTTCTTCCAAGAGAAATGAATTTAATCTAAAGAGATGGATGGTTGAGATTTGATCCTCCTTGAGCACATGGGTTGTGTTTTTAGTGAATGGACTAGATTCATTCTTGAAATATGGAGGCCTAGTATAAAATGGCAAGTGTAGAAGACTTGTCTCCCTTTGGCCATTTGAAGAAAGAATGAAAGAAAGAAGAGATGAGAGGAAAGGAAGAAGAAGAAGAAGAAGAAGAAGGGAAGGGAATCAAGATGGGAGAAAATGAAGATGGAAGCTCTCTTGAAATGAAGATTTAAAGATTCAAGAAGAGGTAAGGGATGACCCCATGGGAGGTGGCCTTGCAATGTGTTGTAAGTATGTTTCATAAATGTATATGTTGCATTTGGCATGTTCTTTTATGTTCATGAGACTTATGGCCATAAGTTAGTTTGGGAACATGGTTGAAATGGTGGGTTGATGCCTCTAACCTTAGAGGGTTGTGAGGGCAAAGAAACCTAGTCACACTTGCATGCATTTGGCATCATATAATCTTGTTATGTTCATATTTATTTTGCATTGCACCTTTATTGAGCTTAATAGCTCATGAGGTTTTACCCTCACATATAGGTTGTGGAAGCATGGGAAAAATCAAATCAAGGTGAAATGGCATGTGGACACATGGAAATGAAGATTCAAGTGTATTGTATGGCTTATGGAAGCTTATGTGTTGTGTTTTATTTATGAAATGTAATTTTGTTTGATAGATTGAAGTGTATGTTGTATTTTGACAATGAGATATTTGCTTATGGCATATTGAAGCCTAGGTTAGGTGAAAGTCTCATTTTGGTGTGTTGTGGGAAGCACCAAGGAGTTAAATCATATCCTCAAAATATAGTGCCAGGGGTGTCACAATTTGTAAGCAACCAAGGGTGTTGAGATGCCTTGTGGATGGATTCGACAAAGGGTGTCAGGTTGCCTTGTTGAAGGTTTTGACCAAGAAGGGTGCCAGGTTGCTTTTCCTTTGTGTTCTACATCCCATCTTTGTGTTTCCATGTCTTGGTGATTGAATGTTGATCTACCCCTCTTATATAAATATAGCACATATTGCCTACTAAGTATCTAGTCTATCCCGCATTTCTGAATGCTGGAGTTATAAAATGGGCATATAATGTATTGAAGAGGGTTTCAGCATGCATTTGCGTGCGTGCACACAAGAGCACATGTGTGGTGTAACCCTTGAGCTCAAATTTCATCATATTGTGAAAATTGACTAGGAAACTGCTTGAGCCACTTAATAATATGTTCTTTCTTTTGTTTATTGCTATACTTCCTTTGTTGATCCATGATTTGTATGCAACAACTGAAAATGATTACAAGGCCTGAGGAACAATTTATCATTTGTTTTTTTACCTGATTGTGAGTCATTCTAAGTAGCATGCTTTGAGACAAGATTCACACATTTGGCATCACTGCCTTCTTGCAGCTTATCTACTTAACCACCGATAAACAGACAAATAGGCCAGGACAGTAACAGAAACTCCAGGTTCCTTTTGGTTTATATGATTGGCATGAGGAAAAGAAAAAGAACACATAAAAAAATCATTTTTCCTTTCATGGATAAGATGCAAAATAGGAAGAAAAATAAAATTCTGGTTTTAAAAAGAAAGGAGGAAACAATTATATATAGGTATCAATTTCCCTTTCCGTAGCATAGCTTTGTGCTGGATTTTAGAAATTTATGATTTAAGGGATCTAAACTATGGTAAGTTTGCTCCTTTTTGACTGGAGCACATCAAGTTCAAGTTGCAAAGGAACCTCATGCACTAGGATGCCCTTTTAGAGTGTGTGTGTGTGTGGGGGGGGGGGGGGGGGGGGGGCGGTGGACTGGGTGGGTGGGTTTGTGAGTGTGTAAGCATAAAATCAAGGTTTCCTTTCATTTTCCTTTCCCCCATCAATTCCAAGAAGGAAGCTGTGACTTAAAGGGAAGAAACGTGAAATAGAAGAGAAGTTGCATGAAGACTAGTTAAAGAAGATCGAGATTTCATGTACCTTTTTCTGATAAGGTGGGAGAATCTGTCCAAAGGCAGGGTTATTTGACCTGCTCCTAGCAGTATAATCCTCAGAGACTAGTCAACTATCCAGCAGATGAGCTATATAGAGCAGGGATAACCCACAGAATGCATACCTCTCAGTTTGGCTAACAATAATGCTTGTGTTTGTCTACAAGTGATGTGATTGAAACTTGAACCAAGGATCACCTTCTCACACTTGCTGCACAAACTTACCCATGCTTTTCCATTGAGCTAATCCACAGGGGTTGATTATACATGCTACCAATTGAAAGGCATACATTTGGGTGCTGCTAAGCTCCCAACTACTATGATGTTGAGTGATCAGTTTGATATTATAGTACGGACATAGTAATTGACCCAAGTAAAGTTGTTTAGAACTCTTGGCCTTTGTGAAGCTGATCTTTAGGATGATCTCAGTTACTTTAAGGGCTCAGCCGTGAAGCTTTCTTGGATTTTCTTGAATGTTGGCACAAAATGATTGCGAAATGTCTTTATATGACAGTAACATTTTCAGTCGGTATTTCTTACAATCTTCAGCCACAAAGCCCAAATACTTGTTTTAAACAAGATATTTGCATTAGTAGAGCTAAGAAATGGAGCGTCCATCTTCAAATTCATCCAGCCCCCAAAGCTCATCATGCATGCACTCTACCATCTTCAACTGCTCCATTATCTGGTACAGAACTTTGTATATACTCTCAGAGTGAGGATGCGATCTGTCTTCTGTAATGAATTCATGAACTATATTATTCACTTCAATGGAACTCTCACCTGGCACCTTCACTACACCTGTGTCCCTCATCAACTTCCTGATAATCCCTGATTCCTTCCATCGACCAAGAGCAGCATATATATTGGACAAAAGAGTATAGTTTCCACTATTATGGGGCTCCACCATAATCAGACGTTGCAATGATCTTTTGGCTAGCTCCACATCTCCGTGGATCCTAGAGGCAGCAAGAAGGGAACCCCATATAGCTCCATTAGGTACAAATGGCATTCTCTTGATTAGTTCCAGAGCCTCTTGGAGGCAACCAGAACGTCCTAGTAAATCAATCATGCAACCATAGTGCTGAATTTTTGGTTTAATTCCATACCTTGAGTCCATGGTGTTGAAATACCATCTACCTGTTTCAACCGACCCAATATGGCTACAAGCAGAGAGAATGGCAATAAAAGTGACATCATTTGGCTTAACTTGAGCAGTTTCCATGCGAGTGAACATCTTGAGAGCTTCTCTCCCAAGCCCGTGTAATGCAAGCCCGGAAATAATTGTTGTCTAAGTTACAACACTTTTGCATTTCATGTTTTCAAAAACTTCAATAGCCTTTCCTATGTTTCCAGATTTTGCATACATGTGGATAAGAGCATTGTTGAGAGGAACAGTCTTGTTCAGCCCGTGTTTTTCGATACAGCTATGAATCCATTCCCCAAGCTCAAGAGCTCCCAAACGAGCACAAGCTGAGAGCATAGCCAGCAATGCAACCTCATCCGGCTGTACTCCATCTACTTGCATTATGCGGAAGACGAAGATTGCATCATTCGGCCTGCCCGCCTGAGCATAGCCGGCAATGACAGATGTCCAGGAAATCACATTCCTCTGGGTGACAGGCATGTGCTCCAACAAAGCGCGAGCAGTGTCGACATCACCAGACTTAGCGTAGGCGGCAATGATGGCGTTCCAGGAGGCAACGCCTCTGAAGCGCATTTTGTCGAACAGCTCCCGGGCGTCACCGACGCGTCGGCAAGAAGCATACATTTGGATAAGGGCGGTGGCGACGTGAAGGTCGCAGTCTAATCCAGTGAGAACAGCATGGCAGTGAATCTGTCTGCCGATTCGTTCGGTTGGGGACAGATGAAGAAGGGCCTGGAGGGCAAAGGGAAGGGTGTGGGTGTCGGTTCGGCCGGCGACCAGTTGAAGATTGTTATAAAGGAGAATGGCGTCTTTGGCAGAAGGGGTCTGGCGAGAGAGGGCGTGAATGAGGTAGATGATGAGGGCAAGATGATTTTGGCGGCGGAAAGCAGCAGCGTCCATGATATTATGGTGCTGCTGATGACGATGAACTTTCAGTTGTAGACCCCTGCGCAACAAGAAGGCGTGGATTTGGCAGTAGAGCTTGTGCTTGGACGACGAGCACAGGGCGGAGGAACACTTGACAGCCATTATCAAATCCACGCCTTCGTCTTCATTTGCACGGGTAAAATTAATAAATAGCGAGTGAACTTTAAAAGTATAATTATTTACGCACTTAACTTTAAATTGTAATCATTTATTCATTCAATTTTACTTATCGTTAACTATCCATCACTCGCTATAATTTCGTTAGATATTATAAACAGAAAATATTAACGGAATCTGACGTTGCTAACGGAATCTAACATGGCAAAAGTAAATTTAACAAACACTCACTAAATTTTAAAAATGTAACTAATTACTCACTGAATTTTACTCAATGTTAACCATCTATCATTTCGTTACATCACCGTTTGATCTTGAAAAATACCCATTACATCACCGTTTGATCTTGAAACATATTAAAAACTTTTTATATGCATTTAAGATCACTTACTTTTCAAACCAAAAGTCAAAAACTAAACTAATAATTTAAATTAAAAAAATTATTGATGCAAATCAAAAGTAAAAAAAAAAAATTATTTAAATTTTTTTACCTCCACTACAAACAACGAAATTCACAAAAAAAAAGTATTCAGTAATGGGACCAAGTGCCAAAAATTAATTACAAAAATAGTATTTTTTCTATACAAAAAAATGCATATGATATACTTTTCTTACAAATATGATTTGTAATTAGTTTTTGGCTCTTGCTTTCATTATTGAATATTTTTTTTTGTGAATTTTGTTGTTCGTAATGGAGGTAAAAAAAATTAAATAGATTTTTTTTTTACTTTTGATTTGCATCAATAATTTTTTTAATTTAAATTATTAGTTTAGTTTTTGACTTTTGGTTTGAAAAGTAAGTGATCTTAAATGCATATAAAAAGTTTTTAATATGTTTCAAGATCAAACGGTGATGTAATGGGTATTTTTCAAGATCAAACGATGATGTAACGAGGTGATAGATGGTTAACGTTAAACAAAATTTAGTGAGTAATTAATTACATTTTTTAAATTTCAGTGAGTATTTGTTAAATTTACTTTTGCCACGTCAGATTCCGTAAGTATTTTTCGTTTATAATATCTAACGGAATTATAACAAGTGATGGATAATTAATAATAAGTAAAGTTGAGTGAGTAAATAGTTACAATTTAAAGTTGAATGAGCAAATAATTACAACTTTAAAGTTTAGTGACTATTTATTAATTTTACCCTCATTTGCACAGACAACAACAACAACAATATGCATCATATATTCAATAAACTTCATTATTTCAAATTATCTCAATGACTTGAGTCATCCCTCATCTACTTTTTACGTGAATATTTATAATTATTTTTTTATTTATTTTTAAACAAAAAGCTTACTACAAATTATAAAAAATATTTATATATCAATTTGAAATCTCTAAACATAAATGAAAAGAATTATAATAATCAAAATTACTAAAAATAATGTTTGCATTATATAAAAATCTATAGAGTAAATTTGTTATATACTTCCTTGAACTTCACATCTTTGACTAGACATCTTCAGATACTTTTTTTTCTTACCCTTCTGCACAATTCGACAACCTCACCAAGAGACTTACCAAAAGGTTCCAAAATTACAAAAATGTCATCACCCTGCAAATTTGTTTCCCCTGCCCCTGCCTCCTCTCTCTCCCATTCCATGGTCACCTCCAACAAGTATCGATCGTTGTTGCACCGCTTCACCGACTTATGTTGGATCGTCTAACCGCCTTCGCCTCTCCACCTCACCTCGTTGATGCAACGGCGCTCAACACTTACTAGAGGCAACCATAAAAAGGGAGATAGATGAGAGATAAGGTTGGGGCAAAGGAAGCAAATTAGCAATTTGGGTGAGGGCACTTTGGTCATTTTGCACCCTTCAGTCAATCTCTCGGTAAGGCTCTCAAGGAGTGTAGATTAATCCCTTTTTTTTGTCAAATCAATCCTTAATTTTTTTATAAATTTTCACCACATCCTCTTTGTTATTAATGACAATAGTTAAACTAAAATTAAATTAAAATTATCTCTAATTTTTATTTAATTAAGTTGAACTCAATACAAAATAAAAATTAAATGCATTACCAACAAACCTAGAGGATGAGAAGAAGGAGAAGACTAGTTATCAAATATGGATTCTAGTGAATCCATTGCCCGATGAGTTTTGTGTTTTTTGAATTTTATTTTTTACTTTGAATTAACTTAAATTAATTATATAAATATTAAGGATAATTTTAACTCTATTTTAGTTTAACTAACTTTGAAATGAAAAGGTATGATGGTCTTTTTGGCAATTTAATGACTAATTTTGTAAAAATAAATAAATAAAGAAAGTACTGGGAGTATGTAGGCCAAAAACTTAAAGTACATGAGGTGTGTGTTCAATTTATTCTTAGATTATTTACACTATTGGTTGTTATTTGGTATACAATAACTAAAATTTATTTGATCGAGAAAGCTCAAAAAGTTAGCAGGGCAAGGCAATCCGGGAGTAGTAGTTCAAGAGAAAAGTAATCGTTTGGGAAAAACTCAATTTACTATTCGAGAGAACTAATGAGGGGCTAGAAGAAGGCTAAAGTTGTCCAAGAGAGTCTCCATTGTAAGAGAGAGTTAATGTGTTCCTAGGAGTGATGGTTTGTAAGAAGACAGAAGGCACATAGGGATTCCTCCTACGTGGGCTCTTTAATGCTTAAATTAAAATATATCATGGTGTTATAATAAAATATGTTGTTAAGGGTTGTCCGGTAGAAAGGGAGTTCTCCAGAAATATTGGAGTTATGAGGGTGTTGGAATACGAAAAGTCAGAGAAAATATCTAAAAGACGAAAAGTCGAAAGGTGTTTATACCCTTTGGTCTTTGATAAGGATACGTGGCACATGTGCATGGGGACACGATGTTGTCCCAACTGCACACGGTGTTATCCCAGGGTCAAGCTCGAAAAGGGCCTTGGTGAGAAACTCCCCTAGAGGAACGGTCCCCCAGAGGAATGAGAGCTTGTTTCAGGCGATTACGTTGTGCGAGACTAAGCCCTAATGCTAGGTTTAGATGACATTCGATATGTGTAAAGGGTACTAATGATGTGATCTTGTAAATTAATAAAAGATCATATCTTCATTTGTACTCTCATCTTTATCCTATGAATAAGTCTCTAGATTTCCTGGTAAAGATCGTATTTTAAACTTGTTAAAATATGTGGCAAAGCTCTTTAGTTCGGGACTTCATAAAAGTATTCTCATTCCTTAGATTTATCAGAAGGAAAATATGATTTATCGATTATAGTGTTAGTAATAATGCCCTAAATGCTAGATTTACACTATACAAGATGTATGTTAATGGCACTTATAATATATTATTGATAATCAATAAAATGTCATATCTTCATTCATACTCTCTATCTTTTCTTATTAATAAGTCCCTAAATTTCCTAGTAAATATCATATTCTTAAGTGTTAAGAATAATGTAATGAGGATCTTTAATTCATGATTTCTTAAAGGAGTTTCTGGTCCTCAAATTTATCAAAAGAGGAATATGGTTTATCAATGATGGATCGGCACATGGGCTATTACTATTGTTCAGCATGAGATGCTAATAAGATGGAGTGGTGAGTCACATACCACATTGCATGAGATGCATATGGTAGACATTTCGGTGGGTGTTAGATAAACATCTACTGGATGTGATGCCTACGACAGGTCACATGGCTTTAAAAATTAATGATTTGTTGGTTCTTGATTGTGTATCTAGTTATTTAACTTATAGCGATAGAGTTGTCATGTGAACTAGTGTTAAAGATTAGCTATTGAGCGGAACCATCTTATGTAAGGTGGGGATGCTCTCTGTGGGTCTATGTGCAGTGGTGTATAGAAGCAGATACTCGTTGATAGGATCCATTGACCTCTATTAGATGGGGGTGAAACATCCTATGTAATCTAAGTTGGTTGTGGTTAGAAATCCATTGGCCAGGGTGAGCATGATTGGAAAGGAGTTTCCAATTTCGAAAGAGTTTTGAATGCTACCTTGATCACATCATATTAGATCTAGCATAATTATCGAGTTTTGTGAGGTTAATCAGTTCATGATTTTCACTCAGTCGGGATGTTAGTCAGTGTAAGGACTATAGTGCACGGTAATCAAAGAGTCTTCAGAGGTTTATCAGAAGTTCAAACTTCATTGCCAATAGGATCATCTTAAGTCCTGACTAGAGGATAGTCAGGATCTTTCAAGGTGCTCTGGGGATTTGGAGAGATCTTTTTAGTAGGTCAAAGTTTTCGGTCGGCATCAAGGAGTTGACGTGTCTTGATTGCTACATGACTATGAATCTAGAAAGTCACACGCACACTAAGTAATGTATCGGATTAGTGAACCATTGTTGTTAGTGTGCTCTACTTCATTAAGAGTTAATAACGTATGGTGCGGTTAAGAGTTAAATGGATTAATCAACATGGATAAGAGACCACTAAGATTTAGAGTGGCACACCGTTAAGTGTTAATGAGAGTCTTGGTTCCATTAAGAGTTAGTGGAAAGGCTATTAAGAGTTAATAGTTGGGCCAAAGTGTAATATGACAAAGTAGCATTATGGAGCTTATGCTTCTTATTGCTCCAAGCTCAGCTCTAGTTCTCTCTTTTGTGCTCCCTTGATGATATTGTTATTGTAATGACCTATTAGAGGGCCTAGGTTTTATTGAGAATTGTCTATTTCCTTTTTTAAATTTTGGGTTCAAAAAGATTTATGTCAAGTAAATATTTAATGTGAAATTATATACTAGGACAGAAAGGTCAATTCACGAAATTAAATAGGGAGGACATGTAGGAAATAATAGTTTGAGGATAATTAGAAAATCAATGAGGATTTGAAGATAATCGGTGTGTGAGGATTAGGTAATGACTTTGAAATTTGTCAAGTTATTAAAGGATTAGAACTTGTAGGCGTCCAAGGTTTTTCCTCTGTATATACTCATATAATTTATAGTCTTTCTCACGCTGCAAGAATAAGAGAATTCAAAAGTTGCAACCACTGTGAGGTTTCCCATAGGAGAGTTTGTGTTGCAGTTGTTGAGTTCAGTCAATAAATATCAGGTAAGTTTCTCTTCCTGTAATCATTTTCTTTATAGGATTCATGTCTGCAAGTTCTTCGTTCTTAGATTTTTCAAGTTTTTCATTCTCAGATTTCAGCATAATCATTATATATATGCATATATGTCAAGTGAGTTATCTCCTTCGTTTGATTGGGTAAGTCTTGTATTTTCCTTCAACGATTTCTTTCAATGTGATCTTTGTGTCATTCCAGATATTATTTCATATCAGTTGGGTTTTGATCACCCAAATTTCTTTCGGAATTGTGTAGTGATGGTAGGTTTGTATTAGAACATAAATACTGATATTGTATGTTTTATTGGTCAGGTATCCGTATGAAATCCCCCACATCCAGATGGTTTTGTTTGATGTTTGTGAGAGACATCCGAATGGCCTGGGAGTCATCTGGATGGGTGCAAGTTCTTTCTGTGAGTGAAATCCGAATGGCCTGGCAGACATCTAGATGAGTGCAAAAGACATATGCATGGCTTGGGAGTCATCCGAATGGGTGCAAGTTCTTTCTGTGAGTGACATTCGAATAGCTTAAGAGACATCCAGATGAGTGCAAAAGACATCTGAATAACCCTTGCGACCTCTGAATGCATCTCACATTCTTTAAGCCTCTTATCCGAATAGCCTACATCCAAATATGTTCTTGAGGACATCTGAATGCTTATCATGACATCCGAATAGCCCTCACATACATAGCTTTCCTACATCCGAATGCCTTGAACCATATTCGAAGGTGTGAGCCATGCATTCGAATGTTAGCATGTGATATTCGAATATCCTTATATCTAAAAGGCTCGTATCCAAATGCTCTATATGATATTCGAATATGGATTTAAGTATATTCGAATGCGGACTGAAGTAGTTTCAAATGCAAGTTAATATTTGAATGAAAGGTTTAGTATTCAAAATCTGATAAATCTAACTTGCCATACCACAAATCATAACTCATAAATTTGTTGTAATCCAATATGTTGATGGCGATTATATGTTGTGCCTAGCATCGTTATGTGATATGTTACGATATTATATGCATACATCCTGGTATGAGCGTGGAACTTGACTTTATGTGGAGCACTTCATATTGTGTGCAAGCGTGTATATGTGCATAGCATTGTAGTATACGTGTGAGGTGGCTTAGTTTGCGAGGATCCCATAAGTTTCAGTTTTAGTTTCAGTTCAGGTGTGCAAAGCCCATAATTCAGTTTTAGTTCACTCACCTGGTGACAACCAAGGGGCTAAGGGTGCAAGGCCCACAGTATATGCTTACAGTTTTTATAGTTGTAGGTTTCAATTCATGCAAGTATGTATTTCAGATTATGTGGTCCTATGAGTCGAAGTTGCTTACTTACATTATACAGTTTATGTGCATTGATGCTTATCATATGTGTGTAACCATATAGTGGATTGATAATCCCTCAATGCAAGAATAGTTAATACTTGATGAGTATCGATGTTCCTTGATTCGGCTACTATTTTATTTCATGTTATTACGTGTTGAGCCTTGTGGCTCACTTTGCATTATTTACCATTCCAGGCCCTAGCGAGGGATTTCTATATGTCAGTCTAACAGTCTCAAACAGTAAAGTGTGTACGGGAAACCGTTCAAAAACAAAAGATTTTTGAGAGTTTCTTGTGTCTTGAGATTTTTAGAGTGTTTATATTTTCAAATGAGGGTTTCCTGAGGTAGTAGTATATGCTAGATTTATGTCCGTTGAGGACCGTGATTATTGTTTCAATTTATGTTAAACCCTTTCACAGTTCAAAATTTTGTTATAGTACAGTTTGAGGTGTTTTTCAGTTATGTTGTGATCAATTTAACAAATTTTTTATGACTTTAGATTTTTAAATTTATTGTAAGTTTTTATTTTATCTCTTTGCTAGTAGCACCTCTTCCTGGCTGCTCTAGGAGAGGGGAGTGTTATAGTTGTTGGATAACAATGTGCATCTGAAGGACACTAAACAATTTTAGTTCACCTTTATAAAACTACTCAAGTGAAAGGTTCCAAGGCGGCTCAAGCATGGACAAACTAGGTCCTCCACACTTGAGGAGATTGGTTGGTCACCCAAAGTTTACAAGTAAAGCATAAGCTGATTCAACAACAAGGAGAAGGAGACTTATTGGACCTAAGTTACCCAGAAACAGGAAACGTTTCCGATATAAAACAAAAAACACGGAAATGAACATTCTTCTAAAAAATAGGCATAAGTAGGGTCCAAAACGGGAAAAGGAAATATTTCGGAAACGGCTCCTCCAAGCGATTTCGGTGCAACCCTGTATTGGACCACCAACACCGAAAAACTTTCGTGAAGGAATACTAATAAAACCCCCTATGGTTGGTTTTTTTTATTTGATTCATATAGATGATTAATATTGTGTCTTGCAAGGGTTATTTTGTTTTTGTCGTGCGCGTTTTATTTTGAAAATGCTTTAAATTCTAAAAACCCTTACATTGATCCATCAAGAGTTGGTTTTTAGCCTCAAGCCCTTGTTTCCTTTCACATGGAAGCTCACAACAAAATTTAAATTTATAGTGTAAATTTTTTAATTTTTTAGTAGTAGCCCACTTTCAATTTTGTTCAGCCCACCCCCAATTTTGCCCAGCCCAACCCAACCCACCTGCCTGGATCCGCCCCTGGTTACTACCATTAATTTGCATGAAATGTTAATGATAATTGATAATGAGTCATATTCCACATTGCATGAGATGCAGATAATAAACATATGGATAGGTATTAAATGTGATGCATATAATAGATTGCATGGCTAAGAGGATTATTGATATGTTATTAGTTTTCAATTGTGTATCTAGTCTTTTTACCAGAAGCGAGAGAGTTATCTTGTACACTAGTGTTAGCGATTTGCCATTGAGTATAACCATTTGGAGTGAGATGCGGGGATGCTCTCTATGTGGTATCTATGCAATGGTGTATGGAACCAAGTGCTCGCTAATAGGATCCATTGTCCTTTAGTATGGGGTGAACTGTTAGAAAACTTAGATCTGATCTTACGTAGAGAAATAAAAATTAATTTTTTTAGATATCACATTTTTTAAAATTTATGATTTACAAAACGACGAACAAACAGAAAAATATCTGTTAAAGAAATCTAATTTCTATTTTTGGGTCACCCGTTATTAAATTTTCCAAGTGTAGGTTGCCGAATTTGTCCACCCAAAATCACTTTTGATCCAAGATCGTCTCAAGCGAAGAAGTAGAAATTTTTTGAAAATTTCTTAGTGAATCTAAATTCACACGCATGTATTTGATTCAAGGTTTATGGTCCTATTTATAGGTGACCATATGAAACCCTAGGTGCCTTTGGGCCGGGCTTAATGTGCTAGCATTAAGCCCTATTCAATTATTAATAATTAAATAATATTTAATTATTCTTATTTATAATTATATAATTATTTAATTATTCTAATTTATCTAAATAAATAAATGTACTAAAATTAATAATTTCTAAAATTACTAATTTTTCATTATTCTCTTTAAAAGTGATTTCTTATTCTGTTGGATTTTTTGAGTTCACAATTAAATTGGAAACAAGAATTATTCATAAGTGGTATATAGCAATATGTTATAATTACCTAATTTAATGCGAAGTGGGTATAATAAACCTTTTACTACGATACCTTGCAATATGGTCTTTTTATTATCATATATCCCAATAAAATACGAGATCTCGGACAATAGGTCAAATATCTTAATCTCGTCTTATGACTAAATTCAAAATCAATTTTGACTAATACGACACAACATATGAAACACACATTCCATCGTCATATTACCTCGATCAAGGATTTATCGTCAAGTGATTATTATATCGCATAGGATATCATTCTCACAAATCTCAAGATGATAGATTTCATGTCTGATGTACACATACCTTATACACCACTAAATTAGGCACATAGATACATATAATTGTTCCTAATTAGAACAATCATATTGTATCGCTGATATTCTAATCCACCAATACATAAAGATCTATGTCATATCATATCTAAGGACTAGTTGCACATCACAGCTAACATTAAATCCTTGATTTGTGAGATCTAACCCATGTGATTCAATGTTATTAGTATCATTCAGTGAACTCGTTCCTATAACGAACACTTATTCATCTTCCTTCCATATCTCATATAGAATGACACGAGACTCACCAACCTTAACTTTTAGTATTTCATATTGAACAAGAAAAAAGACGATGTGTTAGCCTTTACAAGTTGCTACTATCCAACTTAGGAACTTTATGGCTAGGAACTTGTTTGTAGCATAATGAATCGTGGATTATCCGTTACTCATGCTCTTAACTTTTAAGAATGGTATCCACTGCTCATATCCAACATGAACATCCTATGTAGTCTCAGTTAGTTATGGTTAGAAAACCCCTAACTAGGGTAAGTATGATCAGAAAGGATTTTACGATATGTCATATCGATCACACAAAATTGGATCTCGTATAGTTACCGAGTCTTGTGAGTTTAATTCATCCATAGCTCACATTCAATAGAGATGTTAGTCAATGCAAAGATTATAGTGCACAATAATCGAGAGACTTAATAGGTTCAACAGAACTATCAACTTCAGATTATCATGATTGTTGAAATATATGGTTCTTGACAAAATTCATGGGATTTTGTGATTATGCATGATTGATTATGTGAGAATAATATTGTGATTATTTCTTGAAACTAGACCTAAACAGAGTTGAAGTAAAATGGGATGAAGAAAAAAAAAGAAAAAAAAATATTACTATTTATCTACTCCTATGTTTTGAGCTACTTAGTAGTAACTGGAGGTTGACAGTGTGCTTCTACATCATCCTTCACATCAAACGGTAGTTCAAAATATGAATATGTAAATACATTCTAAGCAATTATTTAGGGAGTAATTAGGTGTCTTCATCACAAAATGTTGACATTCATGTCAAAACCTAAGTAATGCTTAGGAAAGATTGATTCAAAAATAAAATCATCTATGTTACTCCTTATATTTGTAGTAGTGGAGAGAAATGATTGCAAGAAAGCTATTGCATGATTTAATCATGTCAGTTGAAAGGTTTCACGAATTAATTTTGAAGTATGCATGGCATCAAAAGTGATGATTTTGCATGACTAATTCTTTCAATTAATGCTTTTGGATTAAGAGTTGATATGATAATATGAAGGGTAACCAATTTCGAGATTAATTATGCGTTGATATGTTGTTGGAATTCTTGATTTTGGCCTAATGTGAAAATGAAATGTTTATTTTTTTTATTTCTTCTTTGCTTTACTTGAGGACAAGCAAAATGTTAAGTGTTAGAGTATTTGATAAAGGTAAATTGTATACATATTTTAATCTTAGACTTGTGTTATTTTTCTTACATAAATGTGTATTTATATGGATTTTATATTATTTTAATATTTTTGGTAGGAATCCATCAAAAGATATTATTTTGAAAATTTGGACGTATAAAGAAAAAAAATAGATATTATAAACTTCATTTTGAAATTAATACTATAATATAAATAAAAAATAAATTATTTATCTACTAATGATTAAATATATATTATATAGTATATTATATTATAATTGAAGGTCCAATTGAAGATTCCATTGGGAAGTTCAAATTGGAGATTAAGATGTGGGCTAAGCATGTATATATATAAAATAAAATATTAAAAGAAATTGAGGAGAGGGAAGACTCAGGCTTGAACTATGCACAGAAGGAATTTGGAATTGAGGCGCACAGCGTGAAGGTGAAAATTCGAGATAAGCGAAAATGCAAAACATAAGGAAGAAACTGAGGATTGAAGCACTGTGATGCCCAAAAATTAAACAGAAATAGGCGCACAACATAACAATGTGACTCAGATCTGTTCTAGATCTGGGCAGAGAGCTTTTCTCTTCTCCATTCAATTTTCAGTTGTTATTTTTATTTTAATAATGTCTAACTATTTTATTTTAGCTAGGGTTTGGATGGATTTTAATTTTGGGATTATGTAATTATTTGTTTAGTTTGATTCAAAACCTGATTATTATTTGCGTGAAGAATTTATAATGTTGCGTTTAATGTTTTAAAAGATTGGGCACCTTTTAATGATTTAATGATTTATCCATGATTGACTAAAGGATTGTTATAAATTAAATTCATATGTAATATAAATCACATGATTGATTGTAAGATCGATAGATAATTAGCTCGTGTGTGGGAATCGAGGAAACTTAGTGAGTCAAATCCCCTTCTGAGATTAAAGGTTTCCAAAGAATTTAATGCTTATTTATTTCATTGATATATGCTTAGAAATCTGATAGTGAAATTGAATTAATAAAGGATTAATATGACTTGAGAAAACTTATTGCTTAATTGAGAGAAATCCACCATCACATACAAATAATTATAAAATACTTTTTTTGGTTTTGAATCAGAATTGAATAAATAATTACATAATGCAAATTAAATGAAATCTAAATCTTAGTGCATTCATTAATTAATTTTTCTCATAAAGAATTTAGCTTTTTATTTTTTTTATTCAATTAGTTAATTAGTTCAACTTAGCCCAATTAAAATGGTTTTGGTGTTGCGATCTAGTTCTCGTGGGATCGACACTCTTTTCATCACTATATGCATATCTAACTAAGGGTACACTTGCCTGAATTAATTGTGCATAAATTACACATGACGTTTTTGTATTAAAATAAAAATAAAACATGAACTTTAATGGAGAAAAGAGGGGCTCCCTGTCAAGATTTGGGTCACAATTGCTGTTGTGCGTGAGCCGTCCGCCTTGTTGTTCCGTTCTTCTCCCCTTGTCCGCCAGTGCGCCATTTCAATTCTAAGCATTCACTGTGCGCCACAAAGAAGCCTCCCAATCTCTCCTCATTGTGCGCCATCTCCACTGTGCGTCCACAAAGCCTCCTTAATTCCTTCCAATCTCAATTTTACTACATCGTTGTGAGTCTTGTATCAAAGGAAAAATAACTAAGGTTTCACTTGTAGGACAAGGGGAAAAGACATTGGCTTTGTTGGATCTAGTACACATTGATATATGCGGCCCAATGTCCATACATGCTAAAGGAGAATATTCATATTTCATTCTTTATTACACTTAGAATTCCTTAAATTACAAATACACCCTTTAACATCCAATTAATTTGCATCACGATATTTCAAATCCACAATTAATAATTTCAAATTTACTCGATAGGGACGATTTCACCCGAGAGACCTCATCGAGCCCTTGATTTGTCCTAAAACCACCTCAAGGTTGATCCTTACGAAAAATCGAAACCCTCGCAGGGTTTCGTTGACTTCCCGGAAGTCCTCTACGATAATTCAATTTTTCAACTTAAATCACAGCTGCATTTTAGCTGTATCGAAAATCATCTCAGTTTTGATTTCTCTTAATACCATAAATCCTATTTCGGAATCTTATCGAGACCATATCATTTCCCATAGCCAATTACTCTCCGGGGCATTCCCTATAGTTGATTCAAAAATTTATTTTACTATCAAACCGACTTTTCAGTATTTTAATCTCACTGAAATTACGTGGCAACCTTATACTGAAATGGAGTCTTACAGGTTGTGCGTGTGTAGAAGAAGAAGAAGGAAGAAAAAATTAAAAAAAGAAGAAGAAAAGATAAGATTAATAATAAAGGAAAATTTGGGAAAAATGAGAAAAGTAGGAAAAAATAGTAAAAAATTCTAGAAAAAATTAAAAATTAATTTTTGGCTCGAGAAGTGTGCGGGAGGCTTGAAAATGAAATCTGGGCACAAAGTGGTAGCCAAGAAGGTTTCGAGCTAATGGAAGTGTGTGCAAGTTGAGAATTTGTTGTTTCAAATTAAGTTCCTAATCCTCAAATCATGTTCTTCAATCCCTATGGAAGTCTCTGTCGTTTTATATATTTTAATCCTTTCTTTACCATGATTCAGTTTTGCACATTAATTATATCTATATAATAAGGCAAGAGGGTTTTTAAAAATATCTCAAATGTATCAGAGACACAATTTATATCAATGGTTGAGATTAATTTTGAACATTTATCAATGGTTGAGATACATTTAAGTTCCCGCCCAACACTCAATGTCTCTCTTTCTCCCTCTCTCATTCTTTCTCTCTTAGACCCACCCATTTCCTCTATGTTTTTCTTCACGCCCAACACTTGCTACCGCTCTTTCTCCCTCTCATTCTCTCTCTCACAAACCTGCCCATCCACGCCATCGTTGACCCACCTTGTGTCCATCCCTCAAGCGGGGGGTGGGTACGACGATGGAGGGTGGGGGCGAGGCACTGCGAGCGGCTGACGATGGTGGTCCGAGAGGCGATGTGGGGGGGGCAACGACCGTCTGTGGCCGATAGAGTGAGAGCGAGAGATGGAGGGGCACAATAGACAGTGCTTGTGGCAGAGGACAACGGACGACAAAAGTTGTACGCGGTGGGAAGGGGACAATGGTGCTCAAAGTGGTGGTGGGGCGAAGAAAGGCGACCGTTTGAGAGTGAAAGTGATGGGTTTGAGAGAAAGAGAGAATGTGGGAGAGAGAGTGAGAGAGAGTGACAATGGGTGATCGCGACTAGGAAGAAGAATTAGATCCAGCGAGGAGAAGCAGCGTGGCCGCAATGAGGAAGAAGAACTAGATCCGGCGAGGAGAAGTGGTGTGGCTGCATCGGAGAAGAAGCAGCTTTGGCTACCAGCAGCGGTGACTGCGACTCCCTTCTCTAGCATCCAGTGACTACCTCTTCAATATGGGTTTGCGAAATTTGGGTTTGTAATGTTTATTTATGTATTTTATATAAATTTTATATATATTGAAATATTAGGTTTTAATTATTTTTTGATTAATTTGTGTATTTGACTATACATTTTTTTGTATCCAAATATTTTATTAATTTGTGACATTTGAAAAAAATTTAGTAAATTTGTTTAGTGACCCAATGTTAGGATTCGGGAATGATTTTGCATGCCTTGATGTTAATCTAATTATAATGTAATGTTGTGGGATTTAATAGATTAGAATGTTGATGTTAGGTGTAAGTTGCTTGGGTGTTATGTGTAAGTGGTGTGAGTTTAATCGAGTGTATAAGGAAGAAAATGATAGTGTTTAACCTAAGGCATTCGAATGAGACTTGAGTCATTCGGATGTATTGGATGCTTGGTCACATTCGGATGGCTTGGGGAAGCATTCGGATAGAGAGGCCACACATTCAGATGTTACTCACATGGGTTTCTCACCCCTTGTGTCTAACATTCAGATGTGGCATAGAGCACATTCGGATGTCACTCTTATGCTTTCTCCTATTTTCTCTCATGTTAAACCTAAAGCTGGAAGCTTTGATATCATTATTAAAAATACAAATATTCAAAAATAATTCATTTATTCGTATTATTACAATAAATTTTTTACTTAAAATAATATAAAAATCAAAAAGTTCTTGACCACACATGGTCGGGGAATCCAAGGTTTAGGAACACAGGGTTTTCGACCACTCATGGTCAAGAACCCAAGACTTCCAGATCGTGTGTGATCGAGAAACCCAAGGTTTTCTGACCCCAAGTTGGGGTTCTCTCATTAATGTCAGTAACACTAACTGGTGTGCAATTTAATTTTAATTTTTTTTAGATTGCAGAGTATTGGTTGTTGTGTTTTATTTGATATTTATTTTTTTTATATTTAATTTGTTTGAAATTTTAGAATACAAGCTGATATGTATTGTTTGATATTTAATTTTCAATTTAATTTGTTCAAATTTTAGAGCATCTACTGATGTGTTTTATTATTTTTTTTCTTTTTTATTATAAAACGTTAACAAGTATACAATAACTTTAATTTCTATTTTTTTTACTTACTCTTATATTTTGATTTACAATATTTGTGAACATTATATGTTTGTTTATTATTTGAATTTTGTAGAGTGTTTAATACAACAAAAATTGTTATAAGTTCTTCACAAATTTCAACATAGTACGTATAAATTATAATTATATTTTAATTTTAATATTATTTACACAATATCTTTAGACACGAGTATACACTAGTTAATATATATTATATAACATATTATATATAAGTTTTATATATATCTCTGGAAAATTTTTTTTTCCACCTAATTGATTTTTCCTATTTCTCCTTGCAGGTTATGCTCCTGCAATCTGCCAATCTTAGAGCTTCCTTTCCTTGTCCTCTCAAATCTCTTCAATTTTTTTTAATTTCTCATAATTTTGACTTTTTTAACAATTGCCCTTGTATATATACATATATATATATTATTGTTCCCGCTAAATGTAAAAAATGAGTGATAGAAAAAAAGAAAGATAAAGTCAAAAGTAACAAATAAATAAAAAAGGAGAAAAAGTAAAAATAAAAAGAAATTTATCTATATTTATAAATTGAATTTTATTATTTTTATATTTTTTATTTAATTTTTAAAATACATAATTTAAATTATTAAATTTGACAGTTATATGTATCTAATTTGGGGTAAATTATAATTATCTATAATGATATATATAAAAAATTAGAAAAACAAAAAAAGTCAGCTGGGGCCAAGGCCCAGCTGGCCATAACGTGGCTTCGCCACTGCAGTTTCCCGTATGATCTCTTGGACACTTTATCGATCGAGAGATCTTTACTCAACCTTTCTTCTTTAGCCGTTCAGCCCATTTTCCACTCACTTGATTTTCCCTCATAATGGGGTCTACCCAACGTGCTATGGTCCTATTTTTATCATATTGGGCTCATTATTGGGCATAAGAGATCATTTATCTTATTCTATAAGAAAATCAGAGAGAGAGAGAGAGACAGCGGAAGGGAGCGCAGCGATTAGAATTAGCTCTAAAACCTCTTCAAATGCTGCCGAGCGGAAGCGGCAGAAAAAGGCTAGTTTCCGGGAGGGACTGAGACTCATCGGAGTTTCTCTCTTATCTCTTTCCTCTCAAAACAAAGAAAGCCCTAACCCTAACGCCAGCCAACGCACGCAAGAACAAGCACCCACACAGCTCAAGAAGGATTCCAATCAATGGCGGCTGCTGCTGCTGGCGGCCACCGGGATGCCGCCCACGGCGGCATTCTGACTGAATTGGAAGGCGACCATCTAGGCTCCGACGACTACTGCTTCATTAGTATCGGCGAACCTGTCCCCATCAAGCCCGCCGCCGATGATGATGATCCCCTGTTTGATTCCGAAAGTCCTCCTTCTCAACCTTTGGTTGTTTCTGGCGGTCTCATATTTGTTGCCCATTCCACTGGTTCTTCGCTTCCCCTTCATCTCTATTACTTTTTAAAACCAATAATTTTATTCTTAGTATCTCCATTGCGTTCTCATTAATTGATTATTCATTCCCATCCTTTCACATTTGGCTTCACGTGTTTCTCCTCTTTTTGTTAGGGTTTTGCGTTGCAAGGACTATAAATGTCATAGAATCTGCCAAGGAGATTAAGGAGAAAGGGCAAGGTTCTTCAATAAAAGAGGTCAGTATTGTGGATGTCCCCCTTGGCAGGGTGAGCATTTTAGCTCTCTCTGCTGACGACTCCACTCTTGCTGCTTCTATTGGTGGCGACATTCATTTCTTCTCTGTCAGCTCGCTCCTCAATAAGGTACGGCCATCTAAACCTAAACTCTTGTCAATTTGTGAATTTTCTTTCAAATGATTTTCAGCTTCTTTCAGAAATAATTGTTGTATGCATCCAAGGACTTCTGTGACACGGTATCTGCTTGTAGCCCGTCTTTTGACAATGTTTAAAATAGCCATTGATTTTCCTGCCAAGTAGCCTTTGTATGGAAGGGGGGGGGGTGCAAACATTGAACTTGTTACGAAGTAGAAGTTTCTATTTCTATATTTAAGCTTGTGGATATGTATTTTCCCATGTTTTAGTTGGGTGTTCTAAATGTTGATCCAGCTTTGTCTCAATTTTTTTGACTTTTTCGAGAATTTTGAACGGTTTGCACCTTAAAAAAAAGGTTTTTATGTTTTCTGCATGTTATCAACGTGAATATTGTTGATTTTATTTGAAAGTATCCCGAATAAATTGTGTTAGGGTCTGTTTGGTGTCCATTTCATTTTCATTATTTTCAAAATAAAACCAGAAAATTGTGTTTGATTCTTTGTTTTTCATTTTAAAAGTTTTTGAAAACTTTTGAAAAAATGAGGCTGCGTTCTCTTTGCTATTTTTAACCCGTTTTGAGTTTTCATTTTTTCAACATTGAAAATGCGTTTATTTTGCTATTTTTAAAAACACATTTTTGAAAACAAGAAAAAATATTATAAAGGAAATCCATAACACCTAAAACCTGGAAAACACATAGCAACCCCACCAACAAAAAAAAAAAAAAAAAAAAAAAATCTCGCACACCCAGCATCTCTCGTCTCTCCTTTCTCTTCTCTTCTCTTCCGTCACAGCCCAAGGGTATGTCTGTAATTAGAGAAGTATAACATGGTAAATGGGGAGAGTGGTGTAACTGTAATTAGGTTCATTCAGCACATGGCCACTTGGAAGCTCTCGAGAAGTAGTTAGAGGAAGTCTCTAGCTGTAACCACCCCTTATAAATAAGAAGCTTCTAACAAGGATGGAGATATGTGAAGATTATTCCATAAGTCATTTCTGTTGATGGGAATCTTGGTCACAATAGAGACACTACTGTCCAATCCATTAGTGAGTCTTGCATGGGCTTTCTTGTATTTTTTGTTTTCAAATATGTAGGCTAAGAATCTGGACCACATTATATGTTCTGGCCATATAAATTCTGAAAGTAAGCTTGGTGTAGGCTAAGAATCTGGACCATATTAATTCCGGGAGGCTGCAATTCCATGAGCAGGCTGCCAGACTCTTAAGCATCTCTTTTTTTTTTATCTGGAACTGCATGATTTAACAAATATACTGCTCTAACATACAGAGATCAAAAGGTACTAGATCTTTGTGCAATCTGTTTAAAGTCCATGTCAAGGTTTTTGCCCAAGGATGTTATAGATAAGTTATACAGTATGTAAATAATGTTTGTGCCATTAAGGTAGTGTAAACAATTAGTTAGTTTGGCTTATCTCTCAAGCTATAAGTGCATGAGAATAATATTGCTGCCTATTTTTTGTTTGTATTTTTTTTTTTTCACATTTTTGCTTGTAACAGGAACAAGGTGCATCTTTCTCTTGTTCACTTAATGACTCAAGTTGTGTCAAAGATGTGCGATGGACTAAAAAGTTGGAAAATTGCTTTGTTGTTCTTTCAAATGCTGGGAAGTTGTACCATGGAGCAAGACAAGGCCCTCTTAAGCATGTAATGGATAATGTAGATGCTGGTAAGTTGCATTATATCAAGCCCTAATTTAGTTTATGTCATATGGATTATGTTTACTTTGTCAGTGTTTATTATTGAAGAGTATATGTAAGATAATATAAACGATAAAAGTTACTCCTTTTCTTGGAAACTTAATCTTGTTGATGAGTTGGTGTTGAATGGTGCAACATAATACACGAGCAAACAAAAGTCTAACATGAACCTAGGGGGAAAGAGAGAGCAAGAAGGGAGGGAGAGACAAAACAAAAAGAGGGAGAAATTGAGAAGAGAGGGGAATGGTTTGGACAAGGAGAGAGAGAAACAAAATTCCAATTCATTCATAAGCTACCATTCTCTAGTTCAACAGCCTATTTATAGGCTATTACATCTCTTTAGTTAGTAACTAACTGTAGGTACGACACCATAACAACCTAAGGTACAACAAAGACAAATACATGTAACAAAAAAATTACTCCTATGCCCTTGGGGTCGTGACAATTCCCTCTCCTTGAAAAGTTTCTCGTCCCCAAGAAACTTATTACAATCGAACCGTTGTTTCTTCATCCAATATCCATCTTCACCATTTAGTTTCTTCTTCACCTTTTCTTGTTCTTATCTCTTATTTTCCTTTTCTTGTGCTTTCCCTTTTCTTTTTCCTCAACAGTAATAGTTCTATGACTTGCTGCAACACCAAGTCTAGCCATCCATCTCTTCCGTATTGCCATTGAAAATGGTTCCAATTGATCTGTCATTCCTGCAACAATATTATTTCTCAATCATAGAAAGGAATTCAAACTTCTCTGCAGGCCAAAATTTGATTTGACGTTGCAGCTCTCCAACTAAAATAGGAATAAACAAAATTGCACAAGTCTCATTCCCCTTAACAAAACTTTCTTCCACCATCTTCCTTTCATCTCGTTTTGCTTTTACCTTCTGCATCCTCCTCTGCTCCAGATCAAGAATATATTGTTGGAAGGTTTCAATGTGATCAATTTCTTCCAAGTGCGAGCATCCTTCGTCAATTTCTCACAAACCTTGAATTGTACTCCATTGGTCATTCACTTTGATTAAAGCATCGATTCCCTCACCATTGTCTGATTTTTTAGTTGACGTTACCTGATCCAATGTAGGTAATTCAACAACTTCTTCCAGTCCTGGTGATTGAGGGTCTATGCCTTCATGAAAAACAGATTTACAATCTTCAAACCCTAAGTTTGGTGTAGTCGTATCCTCTCCCATCTTCACACCCTCTTCTCCTTCCTCATCTTCAGTAGAGACCTCCTCAAGTGGAGTATTTTTTACTTTCTGATTGTTGGTGTACACCAAAGGCTCACTTTTAGCCGATTTTTTCTCCTGTGGAACCTCAATATCTTCTTCAACAATTACCATTCCTTTCTTGTTATCTTGAATTACCTGATCCAATTTAGGTTTTTCCTTATTCTTTGCAGCTACCATTCCTATTCTTAGGACCTCATCAACCTCATATTCTCATAAGCTGCATGAACGCTATCTTTATCGCAATCCTTCTCTTCCAATGCTACTTCATCAACTTCCTGCAAATATAAAATGTGATCTCCATCGATATCCATGTTTGATCTCTCTTCATTGCTGGAGTTTTTAGTTACAACTGGCCAGTCTAACTCCAATTTTCCCTCAGATTTCCGCTTGACATGATTTGCAACCTTAAAAGCTCCTTCAATTAGTTGGCTGCTCTTAGTAGAACTGTTAGGCTACAGCCAATGCTTTCTAAAAATGGTTTCTAAGGCGAGCCCTTGAGACCTTGCTTTCTCAGTCGTGTGTTTCACGGTTGTAGGGATTATCATCTTAACCATTTTCCTCAGTTCGTCCTTCAAACCAATAATAAAACTTGATACAAAATAGTACTCCGTCAGGGCTGGTTGAGTGTTCTACATTAGGGATCTTATCTCCTCAAATCTAACTTGATAATTTGTCACCGATCCCTCTTGCCTTAATTTGTTGAACTCCTCAATCACATCAATCATGTTCTTCTCCCCAAATTGGTCACATAAATCTTTAGCAAAATCAATCCGCCTAACCTCCCCTTCCCAGAGGCATTGGAATATGATTGGGAGTGCGGGAAAATGATCCTCTTACTTGAATTTCCGGTTCCAAGGCCGGTAGTTCCTCTATCTCATGTAGTCTAGAGGTCCTAGGGAGGATGCCATGGTTTGACAGAATTGGATCAGCTACTGCTTGGGGAGGAAAATCTAGTGATAGTCGGAATTGAGGCAGGGAAGATAGCTTGTTGAACATGCTGTTGATCCGCTAGCCATGTTGCTCCATCGTCTCCCAAACAAATAGCTTTGGATGCACGACTTTGATTATCGCCTATCCTCAATTCGTTGGAATTGAGAATCAATCGTTGTAGTCGTCTGTGTAATCGCGTCCAAATTCACGATTGGCTGCCTGAGTCTACTACAAAATTGGATCGATGTGCCTGACATGCCGCCGAAACCAATTGTCAGGTCTCGATTCTTCTTTGTTGGGCTTTGTTGCGGTTAATAGACGTCACTGGAATTCTTAAATTCGTCGACTTTGTTGAATACACCAGAATTACAAAAATCATTGCGCGATCAACATCGTCACCTACTGTGGTTCGACAATCCACAATTTTGAGCTGCAAACCTAAGTCACGATGCAGTAGCCGAGAATCGGCTTCTACGAATCCGCCTTCTAAGAATTTGCTTCGCCTGCTATTTCCGAACCGAGATTAGCTCCAAATTTGCCTCCAATAATCACCTAATCTAGCTGTTTAGAATTCACCAAGATTCGATTCACCTTCCTCAAAATCAAAATTTAGCAGTCCTGAGTTTGCCTCAATCAACTGCACATGATCGCTTATGTCCGCAGTCACCGACGATCAGCATGCTCAGGCATCTACTTCCAACATTCACCTTCCTTCTCGCCTCAGTCACATGCAGTGACCTAGATAGGTTTCGAGAGTTGCTTACTTTAGGATCATTAACTTTGCTCGGTTGCGATGACTGATCGGAATTATTGTATCGCCTCTGTATCCACAATTTTTGTGACTTGATCAGCTCGGTTGAGCTTTTCTGAGAATCGACTCTCTTGTCGCAACTTCTTGCTTCGACTTCAAACTAAACCTCGATCAATTCCCTAGAGAGTTGTCGACTTTGTTGCAATCTTTCGAGAATTCGATCAACTCTGTTGAATTAGCGGCATTGAATTGATGGAATCATTTGCAGAATTAGCTTCATTGGCTTGCTATGCCTTCAATCAGCTTCTGAGGAAAGCCTTGCTATGATACCAAATGACACGAACCTAGGGTTGGGCTAGGGTTTATAAAGGAATTTGGTAAGAATACGGGAAAGTGAGAGTAGAAAAGGAGGAAGACAGAGAACAAAAAGAGGGAAAAATTGAGAAGGGAGGGGAATGGCTTGGACTAAGAGAGAGAGAGAAATAGAATTCCCATTCATTCATAAGCTACCATTCTCTACTTCTACAACCTATTTATCGGTTGTTACATCCATTTAGTTAGTAACTAACTGTAGGTACAACACCATAATAGCTTAAGGTACAACAAAGACAAATACACGTAACAAACAAATTACTCTTATGCCCTTGGGGTCGTGACAAAGTCTATGTTCAAACAACGACAACAATAACAACATATTAATCCTTTATCCCACTATCTAGAGTTGACTACATTAATTCTAGACCCCTTCTATCTATAGGATTATTTTCTATAAGGCCCTCTTTATAAATCATATCATACTTAAGTGCCCCCCACCTAGTTTTTCTTGGTCTTACTCTACCCTTTTTGCTAGGTACTAGTTCCATGTCCGCTTTCCTCATAGAAGTCCCTATTGGTCTTCTTTTCACATAACCATACCATTTTAATTGTCTCATGCATTTTATCTTCTGTTGATCCACTCTGCCTGTATTAAGAATAATCTCATTTCTAATTTTATTTTTTCTTGTGTAGTTTTGCATTCATGTTAACATCCTTATCTCCTTTATGCTCACACTTTGCATATGTTGGTGCTTTGCTACCCAACACCCTGTGTCATTCAACAAAGTTTGTCTTATAAAACTTCCTTTAAGCTTTAACGAAATTTCACTCACATAAAATGTCAAATGCACCTTTCCATTTTAACCTCTTGCCTTAATTCTATGGGTATCTTTCTCATTAATCTTCACATCTTTTTGGATGATTGATCCAAGATATTTGAACTGATCTTTTCTTGATATGATGTGATCTCCTAGCTTTACCATAACTTTATCTAGACTTGTATGTTTGCTAAATTTACGTTCCATATATTTGGTTTTCAATTTGTTTAGCCAAAAATCTCTAGATTTTAAAGTGCTCATCTATATCTCGAGCTTGGTATTCATGCCTTCTTTGGACTCATCCACCAAATAGACACACCGAGACCTATATTTTTATTGAGTTCTTTCATTACTAGAGTAAATAGGTAAGGGCTCAAAGCAAATCCTTGATGTAATCCACTTGTAATTTGAAAAGCCTTAGTATCTCCTCCACATGCTTAGACACGTGTTTTTGCTTCATGATGTCTTTAATAATCTGTAAGCAATTTAGACTCATTTCTTCTCTAAAACCATCCATAAGACTTCTCTACATTATCATTAACTTTTTCTTTTTTTGTCCGTGCTGATTAGAGGGGAAGCATGCTACTCAGTTTTTAGTTATAGTCTTGTATGCAGACTTAGTATAGTTAATTGTTGCATACGCTTTCTAATTTCTATTGGTTTTACCTGAAAGCCAACGTATACAAATTTGTGGTGTTTTGACCCATACCCAATGGATTGTAATGGGGTTGGAAGTGATATCTTTGTTCCTAATAAATAGTTGCAGTAATTTCTTTTGTATGTATTGCTTCTTTACTTTTATAATACATTCTGTTATGCAGTTGAATGGAGTATGAAAGGAAATTTTGTTGCTGTGGCAAGAAAGAATAATCTTAGCATCTTCTCATCAAAATTCAAACAAAAATTCAGCATCTTGTTGTCATTCAAGTCATGGATTGGTGACTCTGATTTGGATTGCACTGTGAAAGGTATTTACTTGTCATATGTCTTAATGCTTCAATATCTGTGATTAAAATTTGTTTGTTATGAGCTTCTCTTGTCCTCTTTTTTTGTTACATAGAAATAATTGTCTTTCTTATGTCACATCTGCTTCTTTCCTCTATTTAAGCATGAATTCTTAATTGATCTAGTTTTTTAATTTTTGGTTTTATATGATCTAACCAGTCGTAGGCTTCCTTTTTCTATTTATGAAAACTTATAACAATCATGAATTGGCAGTATGACCTATGGTGATATGTCCTGTTGTTTGGCACTTAGAATTTAGGCATCTGATGCATTTCTAATGATATGAGAAACTCACTGTCAATTCCAAACAAGGGAAAGCTTCCAAAAATCTATATGCTTAATTCTCTATTATTAGATTTGGCTTCTGTGCACTTATTTTCTATGCATGCCTATGCAAAGCTATTTAATTTTTATTTTATATTTCTTTTTTTCGTTGGAATGGGGGGTTAATAAATTGTTTCAACCCACAACCCTCACCTACTCCTTTATCTATGATTAGAGTTGACATCATTTTTTCCCCTTATTTGATTTATGTGCAGTTATGTATAGATAGATCGCAAAATAAATATATATGAAGCTCACTTTTTTTTTTTTTTGATAAATAAAGAATATATTATGCAAAAATGCATTGAATAGTGCAAACCCTAAACAAAAGGTATGGGGAACCTAGAGTTTCCACTATTCTCAACCGAGAAATATTTGTAATAAATAAATTGCATGAATAGGACAAACAAATTAGAGAGTACACCTTAAAGCAAAAGAAAAAAGGAAGAAACAACATTACCTTTTAACAAAAATACAATACAATTATAACCTTCTAAATCTTTTTTTTTTTTTTTTAAATGGCAGCTTGCCCCAATCTGGGGCTAACCCTTGTCCAAAGGGTTATATAGATCCATAGCACTGCGTAGCAGGTTATTGATAGCGATTAGGGTCTCCATCTGGGTTATTAGAATTATTAGTATAATTGTGATTATTATATGTTTATGTTTTATTTTGTAATTAGGATAAACCCATAGGTGTTTAAGGCCCGTTATGTCTATTATAAATAATAAGCTAAGAGAGGTTAATCTCTTAGGTTTTTCTCTCTTAATTATTTTCTCACATGGTATTAGAGTCACTGGTAAGAAAAACCCTAGTTGTCGCTGTGTATCTTTTTCTAGCAACCGTCAAACCCTAGCCGTCAAACCCTAACGTCACTGCCTAATATTAGAACCCCACTGTCTGACCACCATTGGATAAAATTGCCACCACCATCGGGTTCGCCGCCATTAGATTGGCTGACTGTAGAAGACTCATCGCCGCCGAATCACCCACTCACCGCCGCTAGTTGCTGCCTCCGTCTCCACGTGCCAGTGCGTGATAGCGCGTTCGCCGGCCAATAGTTTCCAGCTTCTCCAGATCTGATCGTCGGCGACCCCTCAAGCCACTTCCGGTGTCGAAACCCTCGCCATGTTTGATTTCAGTGACGTGGTTTCTGCTGATGCTATTCCCGCTTTGACACTTGTTGCCCCTGTTGCCTCTCAATCCTTTGTTGTCTCCAATCTTGGGACAACCATTATTATCACTGTCAAATTGATGGGGTCGACCAATTATCTCTCATGGGCAGCCTCTGTCAAAATGTGGTTCAAATGGCAAGGCCAAGCTAATCATCTTACCATAAAGGCTGAAAGTGTGCCAGAAACGAATCGGGCAAGATGGGAACAAGTTGATGCCCAGTTATGTAGCCTCCTATGGCAGTCTATTGATCCTTCCATCATGCAGCTTTTTCGCCCCTTTGAAACTTGTGTTGATATGTGGAAGGAAGCTGAAGAGTGTTATACAAACGACATCCAACGTTTGTACACTGTGGTTTCTAATATCAAGAATCTCAAGCAGGAGTCGTCCATGGAATCTTATCTGGGACAGGTTTGGGCTCTTACGCAAGAATTTGATGCTCTTCTTCTTCTCACTACGACTCGCACCGAACAGATTGCTCAATGAGAGATGTTTTTTATGATTATTGCTCTCTCCAGTCTGAAACCAGAGTTTGACGCCATCAGACATCAAATCTTGACCAGCTCTGCTAGTCTTACCATGAAGGACTCTTTCAAAAGGTTATTGAATGTGACAAGTGCACATGGTATGTCTTCTTCTTCTCAACCAATCGAATCTTCAACTCTTGTGTCTCAGGCTTCCACCGTAGGAGGAAATAGGGGACGCAATAATAATCATTCACGTCCACAGTATACCTTTTGTAAGAAACTAGGTCATCTTGAGGACAAATGTTGGAAGAAACATGGTTGACCAGTTGCTCCACCTGTATCATCTACCAATGCAGCTCATGTATTTCAGAATGATCCTAATCCTGGTCAATCTTCACCAGGTTTGCAATTGGTACCTATGTCTGCAGATGAGTATGATGCCTTCCTAAAGTTCCAGGCCACCCAACAGTCTCATCCTGGTAATCCTGTTGCTTGTGTTGCTCAAGGTTCATCTGTTAGTCCTTGAATTATAGATTCTGGTGCCACTAACCATATTTGTGGTAATGAACTTCTTTTCTCCTCACTTACCTATTTTGATACCTTGCCTACTATTACCCTGACTGATGGCACCAAAACTGTAGTTAAAAGAATCGGCCAAATTACACCCACCTCGTCTTTCTCATTAAATTTTGTTTTATATGTTCCTAATAGTCCTTTTAATTTGATTTCAGCTAGCCAACTCACCAAAACCCTTAACTGTTCTGTTATCTTTACTCCTACCTTTGTTTGTGTTCAGGACTAGGGTACGGGGCGGACGATTAGCATCAGACGTGAGTCACAGGGTCACTATCATCTTGCTGTGCCTAGTTCGCCGGTAGCTTGCGCCAGTGCCGCTTCCCCAGATCTTCTCCACTATCGTCTCGGTCATCCCAGCCTCTCCAAACTAAGGAACTTAGTTCATAGTTTATCGTCATTGTCCATGTTTAATTGTGAGTTGTGTCAACGTGGTAAACTTTCTCGTAATTCTTTTTCTCGTCGAGTCCATAATAGGGCTAAGGTTTCCTTTTCCCTTGTGCACTCTGATGTATGGGGGCCCAATCGCGTCAATTCTATTCTTGGTCTTTCATAGTTCGTTACTTTCATTGATGACTTTTCTTGGTACACTTGGTTGTTTCTTATGAAGAGTTGGTCCTAGTTGTTTTCTATCTTTCAGACATTTACTGTTGAAAAAAAAATATAGTTTGGAGTTTCTATACGTGCCTTATGTAGTGATAATTCCCTTGAGTATTTTTTTTCTCAATTTACTACCTTTATGACTGCTAATGGCATCCTGCATCAATCCTCTTGTCCTTACACACCTCAACAAAATGGTATTGCTGAGCGTAAGAATCGCCATCTTATTGAGATTGCCTGGACGCTCCTTTTACATGCCAATCTTCTCACCAAATTTTGGGGAGATGCTGTTCTAGCTGCATATTATCTAATCAATCGCATGCCATCTTCAGCGTTACAGGACCAAATCCCTCATTCCCTTTTGTTCCCTACACAACCGCTTTATTCTGTTCCTCTTTGTGTTTTTGGCTGTATCTGTTTGTGCATTCTTTTTCACCTGGATAGGATAAGCTTGCTGCAAAATCTCTCAAGTGTATCTTCCTCGGCTATTCCCGGTTGCAGAAAGGCTATAAGTGTTATCTCTTGAGCTGAACCGCTATCTTTTGTTTGCTGATGTCACATTCTTTGAACAACAGTCTTTCTTTTCGATTGCTTAGTTTGATTCACAGAGTCTTCACCAGATTTAGCCCGTTCCTTTTTCTTTTCTTCTGCTATCCTCATCAGGTCCGTTTGTCTCCTCTGTGGTGCCTACCTTACCATTTTTCGGTCCACCTTCCACAGCTCCTCCACTTCTTACATATCACCGTCATCCTCGTCTTGCTATCGGTGCCAACATTCCTGCAGCCCAGGACTCTCCTGACTCATTCTCTCTGTCTGTGGTCCCTCCTGCTTCGGATCTTGAGCGCGAAAGTCTTCCCGTTGCTCTTTGCAAAGGTACACCGTCTACTCGTAATCCCCATCCTATTTATAACTTTTTATGCTATGACCGTTTGTTCCCTTTTTATGGTGCCTTTGTTTCGAGTCTTTCCTTTATTTCTATTCCTAAAACCATAGGTGAAGCTCTATCCCATCCTCGTTGGCATCAGGCTGTGTTAGATGAGATTGACGCCTTACATTCGAATGGTACTTGGGATTTGGTGCGTTTACCACTAGGGATGACTCCCGTTGGTTGTCGGTGGGTATTCACTCCCAAAGTGGGTCCTTATGGCCAAGTGGAACGTCTTAAGGTCCGCTTGGTTGTTAAAGGCTTTACATAGATCTATGGGCTGGATTATAGTGATTCCTTCTCTCTTGTTGCGAAGTTGGCCTCTGTTTGCCTCTTTTTCTCTCTGGTTGCCACGCGTCATTGGCCACTCTATCAACTCGATATTAAAAATGTCTTTCTTCATGGTGATTTGCAAGAAGAGGTCTATATGGAGCAACTGCCTAGTTTTGTTGTTTAAGGGGAGTCTAATGTAGTTTGCAAACTCAAGAAGTCTCTCTGTGGTTTGAAATAATCTCCACGGGCATGGTTTGGCTAGTTTAGCACTGTAGTTCAAGCCTTTGGTCTCACTCAAAGTGAAACTGATCATTCGGTTTTCTATCGCCATTCTTCTTCTTTATGTATCTACCTTGTTGTTTATGTAGATGATATTGTTATCACAGGGAGTGAGGTTGGAATGTAGAAGCTGAAGGAACATCTACATCAGCACTTTCAGACCAAAGACCTAGATCGATTTCGATATTTCTTGGGTATTGAAGTTGCTCAGTCAGGAGGTGGTATCTCAATTTCTCAGAGGAAGTATGCCCTTGACATTCTAGAAGAAACTAGTATGGTGAACTGCAAACTAGTTGAGACCCCAATGGATCCAAATGTTCAACTCGTGCCGGGACGGGGGGAGCTTTATTCAGACCCTAGTAGGTATAGGAGATTGATAGGCAAGTTGAACTATCTCATAGTCACTCGTCCCGATATTGCTTTTGCTGTGAGTGTAGTTAGTTAGTTCCTCAGTTTTTCATGTGATTCTCACTGGGATGCTGTTATTCGGATTCTGAGATGTATCAAAAGAGCGACAGGTAAAGGGTTACTCTATGAGGATAAGGGACACACAGATATTTGTTGTTATGAAGATGCAGATTGTGCTTGATCTCTTTCTGATCGTCGGTCAACCTCTAGGTATTGTGTTCTTATGGGAGGAAATTTAGTTTCTTGGAAAAGTAAGAAACATAATGTAGTAGTTAGATCTAGTGCAGAGGCAGAGTATCGGTCTATGGCTAATGTATCTTGTGAGCTCATCTGGCTTAAACAACTTCTGTAAGAACTCAAGTTTTGTGGAGTGTCTCCTATGAAGCTTATTTGTGATATTCAGGCTGCCTTACACATTGCTTCCAATCCAGTGTTCCATGAGCGGAGTAAGCATATTGAAATCGATTGCCACTTTATTAGAGAAAAGCTGATTGAAGGTGTTATTGTTATAGTGTTTGTTAACTCTAGTGATCAACTTGCAGATATTTTCACCAAGTCTCTAACGAGTCTTCGAGTGGAATATATTTGTAACAAGTTTGGTGCATATGATATCTATGTTCCAACTTGAGGGAGAGTGATAGAAGTATTAGTATAATTGTGATTATTATATGTTTATGTTTTATTTTGTAATTAGAATAAGCCAATAGGTGTTTAAGGCCCTTTATGCCTATTATAAATAACAAGTTAAGAGAGGCTAATCTCTTAAGTTTTTCTCTCATAATTATTTTCTCACATGGGTTATCTTCATCGGAATATCTTGATAATATCCCTAGAATACTTATAGATCTTTCATATCTTCTTTCTAATCTTTCCATAATTGTTTATTACCTTTTTAGGTTAGTCAAAAGCCTTGTATATATCCATTATATATTGATTCTCTTACTTTAACATGGTATTAGAGCCTCATTGATTTGCGAGCATAGTAGTCAAAAGCGCAAGGCACATTCTGGCACAAAATAATGCTTGGGGCTGAGGCACGAGGTGCAAGGTGAAGCATGAGCCTTAGGCACATGAGGCTCGCAATTAGTTTCTTTTAAATTGCAAAAGGAATTAGAAGGGGGAGAAAAAAATCAGTAGATCCCACATTGAAAACATTTGCCTCTTAGCAACTAGTTTCTTTTAAATTTCAACAGAAATTAGAAGAAAAAAAAATTAGAGTAGAATATACAACAAAAAACAATTACAACGTAAAATTAGTTTCTTCTAAATTGCAAATAAATTAGAAGAAAGAAACAAAAATGAAGTAGAATGCGGAAATAAATAGTTCTCTAGCGAGTGAACATCACTGCCAAAAGATCCCAACTAGTGGGAGATTCAGCAAACCTTTGGCTTACATCACTAGGTTTGCCTCTCACTGATATACAAGAATATGCAATCAAATCAATGTTAAATAAGATCTCAGATGACAAATGGATAAGAAATAGAGTTTTAACACAAATATACGAGGCACCTCATCCTCATGTGCCTTGAGCCTTGCATGTGGGGCACTCCTCGTGTGCCTAGGGCAGCACCTCAAGCATGGCTTTGTGCCTGAGTGGTGATGAGGTGCAAGAGTTGCGCCTCTTTGGGCCTCGCGCCTAGGCTGGCCTTTGACAACTATATGTGCGAGTCTTATGTGTTCTTGAACACGACACTGATCATGTGCAAAATCAACCTCCTTTCCATTATTATTGTTTGCTGAGTATATTCTTAGTTCTCTTTTCTTTATCATTCTTTTTGCCTACATCATCATCATCTTCTTCCCTCACCCCAGTCTGCCTGTTTGCTGCCTATTTACCGGTGCTGGGTCACAACATCGATAACTTCTGAGCTTCTTCTTGACTGCAGTTGCATCATCATCTTCTTCTCTGTCTTCATTGGCAACCGTGAGGCATAACTGCTGCTGGGTTTAAAGAACCAATGCCTGGTTCTCACTGCTTCTTGCACTTGCAACCACTGCAGTTCTAGCTGGTTCACCAAATGGTTTGCCAATTGCAACCTCGCTGCCATAGCCTCAGCTCTGTTTGCTATTTTCAGTTGCACTGCCCCCACCTTCCTGATCTGTCACCAAGGATCCCCATAGAAGACCCAGCCCAGATTCCGACGACCATGCATTGTAAACCTGTGCTGCTTAGTTGCTGCTGCCTAGCCGGAAGTCTCTGAGATAGACCAGCCCCCTTCTGTTTTCCCCCTGTTTTTCTCCAGATCTGTTCCTCCACCATTTTTCCATTGGATCCGATTTTCATGGGTTTTCTGCCACTGTTCTTCTCCAATTCTCCATCCTTAAAGGCCGATGTTATTGCTGGTTTCATCCATTTCCATCGTAGGACCTGTGTTGCTGCTCTGAGTCTCTTGTTTTGCAACTGCCATTGATGCCAACCGACCATGGTATCTGGTCTCTCTCTAGTTGCCACCTGCTGCAATCTCCTTCCCACTTGTGAAGAAGATAATCAGATCTGTCCAGAGGAGCCATCTTTAGGTGATTCTGTTGAGAAATTTTTTGGGATTCTGTTTCAGCTACTGTGGGCATCTTCTTCGTGTGGAGGGCATCTCCAGAGGAGACATGTTCTGGCTTCCCTCTGCCTTCTCTGTTTCGGGCATGCTAGCAGCTTTGGTGCATTGACTGCCAAGCTTAGTCATGCCGCTGAGCATCATCATCTCTCTTTCAATTTTGTGGCTTTAATATTTAAGTGACATTTTGGTCATTCCAGCAATTTGACTTTCTAGTTGGCACCATGATTTTTTTTTTTTTTTTTTAAATTTTCCATTTTGATATATCAGTATTTATTGTGATCAGAAAATTCAACACCTTTGTTGAAGCTGCAACTCTCAGTCTACTTTCTAGGGTGAAGCTGGATCAGTCACCTGTCTCTGGCCACGTGTGTTTCCAGCCATGTTTCTCTCAATGGTGGTGCCTGTCTCACCAGCCACGTCTCTTATCAGCCCTGTGTCTTTGAGGCAGTGCGTCATTACGGCTGTGCATCTCTCCAACCGTATTGATGTCTGTTAAAACTGGGAGTACTATTGATATGCAGTAATCACAATATCTCACTCAATCACTCATCAACTTAATCCCAAAACATACACAATCAGAAAGTAAATGAAAGACATAATTGAAATATAGAAAAGAAAGATCAAACCACAAACCACAATCTTGCACGCACGCTGATTTTTACCCTGGTCATAGTTCTGAAAGGCGCGAGGTGCAAAGGGTCCTGGAGCATGAGGCGTGAGGCGTGAGGCACACCTTTTAGAAAAAAAATTCAAAATCTTTTAAAATCATAAAATATTATCAAATTATCAATAATAACACATGCATATCATTAATGATTCATTATCTTCAAATTCTAAACTAGAAGCATCATCAAAGTTCAAATTTAAAGTCTTAAACTCAAACAAGTACCAATCATCATGCAAAGTTCTAAACAAACATATAAACACTATAAGTCCACAATCAATAAAGAAGTTTTAATCATCATCATCATCATACCCTTCACCAAATTGAAAATCATCATCTAACGGTGCCATATTTCGCTCATCCCTGTTATTCTTCTTCTTTTGCATGTACTCTCCAATCTCTTGTTTTATTAATGGAGGACATTTTAGGCAAGTTTTAGTACTTTCCACAATCAATAAACACTATAAGTCCACAATCAAGAAAATGTTTTCATTTTAAAAAATGCTATTTTCTAAATCTGGAAGATTAGCGCATTTTTTCTAAGTCTGGAAGATTAGCGCATTATAAGGAGATATAAAAGAAAATGTTTTCATTTTGAAAAACTATCTCCCGGTATTTTGATAGCTAATATTCATTATTGTTAAAATGATTTTTAATGAATTTTTTAAGAAATAGTAGGTATGTATTTTGGGGGTGATAAAATCACTAAATCTCAAGTTTGTACTAAAACCAAATTTCTATTTTCTTATTGTTATGGATTTTGATTTTTTAGATATTTTTATTGAATCCAAATGGGGGGTACTTTCTTATTTACATTTATGTATTAAAGTAAATGGAAGGTAAAATATAAATAAAAGAAAATGCGGACATTTATGTTGTAATGTACACATGCTGGAACCGAGAAAAAGGGAGGCTGGAGAGGAGAGGAAGAGAGGATGCAAGCGCGGCTAGGTTTCATGAGGCGTGCCTCTTGCCTTGGCGCCTCACCTTGCAAGGCGAGGGCCTCGCCGAAATCGCCTCACCTCAGCCCAGGCGAGGCGCCAAACTGGCACCTTAAGGTGCCTTGCGTCCAGACGCACCTTTAACAACTATGACCCTGGTTCATGCCACGAAAATGACACTACATCCAGCAACTCTACCAAGAGAACAATCCACTAAGAATAAAAGAATTAGTACAATGGAGTCATTCACCGTCTCATAGAAGCCAAGCACAATTCTCACAAAAGAATCCAATAACTATTCTTCTCATAGCTCTTTCTCTTTTTCATTACACTCGTACACAGGAGAATAGAATGATTGTTTGATTGATGATCACAATCAATCCCCTGTCCTGATATTTATAGACTATGAGACGGACCAACCTAGGGATATAACTAACTCTACAAAAGTCTAAACTACCCCTAGTACCCCTAGTATATCCAGTTAATTATAGAAATGCCCTGCACACTAATTGCCACTCAATCATCATTCTTGACTCCTTTGATTTCTTCTAAGCTTCCAGCACACTTAACTCGGGCAAAACATCAACAAATCTCCACCATTTTGCCTCGAGTAACACTTGAAACTTTACCATTCTTGCTTTGCTCTCCTAGGAAACTTGAAAAATGATCAATCAAACAACATAAAACTGTAACAACCTTAAACAATGGTGCAATTTCGATATGGGAACAACTTTAGTGAACATATCAGCTACATTATCATCACCTGCAACTTTAATTAGATCAATCTCTTTCTTCTCAAGAATTTCTCTGATAAAATGGTACTTAATGTCAATATATTTAGTTCTATCATGGTGGCCTTGATTTTTAGTCAAGTGTACAACACTTTGGCTGTCACACTTTAGAATAGCCTTCACATTATTTCCTAGGAGCTCACTAGCCAATCCTTTCAACCACAATGACTTCTTAACAGTCTCGGTCACTATTATATACTTTGGTTGAAACAGCCACAACTAGCTGAAGATTAGTCTTCCAACTAATTGTGGAGTTCCATAATTGGAACACATAGCCGGTGGAAGACCTTCTTCTATCTAGGTCTGATGCATAATTTGCATTTGTATATCCTATAATATTCGACTTTTCTAATTATTTAGCTCCACCATAGACTAAGACCTTATCAATTGGCCCCTTTAAGTATCTAAACACCCACTCTACAATTGTCCAATGTTCCTTCCCTGGATTAACCATGAATCTACTTACAACACTCATGGCATGGCTAAATTCGGCCTAGAACACACCATAGCATACATAAGGCTGCCAACAACATTAAAATAGGGAATTCTCTCCATTTCTCTTAGGCTCTCTTCATTGGGCATGTGATAACTTGAAATGTTGTGCAAAGGGTACATTTACCACTTTTGTATCCAACATATGAAATTTTCTTATGATTTTCTCTAGATAGGCTTTCTAGGATAGCTGGAGGGTTTGGTTATGTCTATCCCTAGTGATTTCCTTCTCTAAAATTTTCTTAGCCTCACCTAACTTCTTCATCTCAAAGGATGAACTAAGTTTCAGCTTTAAACTTTGGATTTCAGTTGGTGAATGACTTGCAATTAGCATGTCATCTACATATAATAGGAGGTAGATTGCTACTTTAGAAGAAACATGCCTAAGGTAGACACAACAATCGAATGAGCTTCTTTTAAACCCTTGACTTAGCATAAATGAATCAAATTTCTTGTACCACTGTCTAGAAGGCTGTTTTAGTCCACTTCAACAAACAAACCTTGTCCTCCTTTTCCCTAATTTCAAACCCTCTAGGCTCCTCCATTAGAATTTCCTCTTCTAACTCGCCATGGAGGAATGCGGTGGTAACATCCATTTTCTCTAGGCATAGGTCTAGATGGGTTGTCATAGGTAGCAAGGTTCTTATAGAAGTGTGTCTCACAATCGGAGAGAACACTTTGTTGAAATCTACCCTTGCTACTTGGGTAAAACCCCTTGCTACTAGCCTAGCTTTGTACCTAGGCTGAGGCTATCCCAGCTCTTTCTTTCACTTTAAGCAACCACCTACAACCTACTATTCTTTTTCCCAAGAGTCTATTTACCAAAACCCAAGTCTCATTTTCCTCAAGGATTCCATCTCAGCTTCCGTGGCAGGCTACCATTTCTGAGATTCCTTTGAGTTTACAACCTCTTCATAGGACTGAGGCTCTTCTCCAGCCATCTCAGCTGCACTTAGCAGTGCGTATGCCACCAAATCAGAGAAACCATATCTCACTGGTGGCTTGCTGACTCTTCTTTACCTATCTTGGCCTACGTTATACCTTTTCTCAATTAAATCTCCTACTGTACTTGATGAATCAGCATTGTCCATGTGCTGGTCTTCATCATTACTCGATGAATCCCCCACATCTATAGATCTGTCAAGGCTATTTCGGTTTGAGGAGCCTTCACCAACACTTGGCTGGTCCTGAATAGGTTCTAAGGGAGTATCATATGCAACAACATCATCCTGTTGCTGTTGTTCAAAATTTACAACTTTTGCCTTCCCGTTCCTATCCTTATTCTCCTTCTCCTTATCTTGATCAATAAAGGAATTCTCATCAAAAGTTACATCTCTACTTACCATGGTTCTAGGCATCTCTTCTTCTAAATTTCACAACTTATACCCCTTAACCCCTGATGGATAATTAATAAACACACTTCTTAGCCCTAGGTTCTAATTTACCTTGTTTCACATGGGCATAAGCTATACACCCAAAACACCCTAAGATGATCTAGGTTTGGCTTATGATTTTTCTACATTTCATAAGGTGTCTTAAAACCTATGGCTAATGAAGGTGACTGGTTTATCACATAGGTTGCTATAGCAATAACCTCTCCCCAAATCGCTTTTGGAAGCCTAGCATGAAACAGCATATATCTCATCGTCTCTAGGAGGGTCCTGTTCATGCGCTTAGCTAATCCATTTTGCTTAGGGTTGCTAGGTACAATAAAGTGCCTTAGTATGCCACTCTCTTTACATAGTTGGGTGAATTCTTTATTACATGAACAAACCCTAACCAACCCTGCAACTTCTAGAAGAACCGAGCTAGAGGAAAACAACCAAACTCAATTAATTTGTATTCATGCGAGATTTCCTATTTATATAGATTTTACTCTATGTTGCTAACCCTATTGTACAAGAGATAGAGTCCTAACTAAATTGAATAATTGTATAGATAAACAAATATTTAAAGATAGGCTAACTAGAGTACATTATCTTTATTATTTTTCATATTATCTCTTATAATATCAGCTCCTATAATTTCTCCTATTATCTAGGTGCTCTTCCTTAATCTCTTGGGACTTCAATCTCTTCAATCTTCTTTATCCTTATCTTCAGCTAGCTTGATGTGGCCGAGTCTCTTCCATAAGCTATCTTTATCATGAGTTAGCTTGTTATCTCGGATTTCCAACATTACAAAATTCTAGGCCATTATTAGTCCTAATGATCTTTAATTTTAGACCCCTTTGATTTTCAATCATAGTTTTCCAGGCCTTAAATGCATCAAAGGTATTATTTTTGGATTTCAAAACAAAAATCCAAACCATTCTAGAGTAGTCATCTATTATAGAAAGGAAATACCTTGCTCCACCATGAGTTAGGGTTTAACTAAGGCCCCATAAGTCCGTATGGACATATTCAAGTGGGCCTTTAGAGGTATGGAGTGTCTTCTTAGGGAACTTTACCTTCATAGATTTTCCATAGATACATGATTTGCATGTGTCTAAATCTGTTACCTTACCGGAGCCTAAAATCTCTTGACTAACTAGTTCTCTAAGCCCTTGGACATTCATATGAGCCATCCTAAAATGCCATAGCTTTGTGTGCTCGTAGGTTTTATTTTCCCCTACAGCCACATCCCCACATAATGTGGAAGCTAACATAACAAATATCCCATTTTTCAGGACTCCCTTCATACATACAAGTGATCCCCTAGCTACCTTGAGAACATCATCATGACCACTATAACTATAGCCACACTTAGCTAGCTCCCCTAGGGAAATCAGGTTCCTATTTAAATCCGGGACATATCTACTGATGACAGGGTCCTTACTAACCCATCAAACATCTTAAGCTTAATGTCCTCAATTCCCTTTATGCTATACTCTTGGTTATTCCCTAACAAAACTTTCCCCCTACCAATGTGTCTATAATTCAAGAACCATTCTCTATGGGGTAACTTATGGAAAGAACAACCGGAATCCAATACCCACACCTCTCTATCTGAATGACTTGATACCACAAGTGCATCTGAGCTATCATAGTCAAACTCATTTATAGAGTTTGAGAATTCTGGTTTACCTTTATGTGAGAATTCCTGCTTTTTCTTTGGACAATATTTCTTTATATGCCCTTCCTCATAGTAGTGAAAACATCTAAGGTTTCTCCTACCACTTCTTGACTTTGATCGAGCCTTCCCCTTAGCCTTAGGATCTCTCTTTTCAGACCTATATCTAGTTGTAAGGGCATCCCCAATAGATTTCTTCATCTCCACTTTCTGCTGCAGCTCTTTAGAGTTAAGAGCACCTATAACATGCTCTAAGGATATGGTGTCCCTACCATGCTTTAGAATGTCCACAAAATGCTCATATGACTTAGGTAATGAATGCAACAGAATTAGGACCTTATCCTCCTCTCTCATACAACATCCTCTGGTTTACCTTTATTTGTGGACTGTCACTATTCTCTCTCTCTCTTTTTGTTTTTTTGGGTCTCTGTAAGTGGATCTTCACGGTACAGTTTTAGTTTAAGGATGATGGATTTTTTGGTTTCTATACTGAAGTATGGTATAATGGAGTCTATTTGAAACATTTTCCAAGAATATATTCTGACACAATCATTTCTCCAACCAGTGGATTCTATCAGGTGGGTGCGTTCAGATTGTATAATTCTGGGATGCTTTCAGCTAAATGCAGATGGCAATGAGGAAAATTATCTGGTTCAAGTTATCACAAGCAAAGATGGAAAAATTACTGATGTTAGTACGCTATCCCTTGATATTTAGTTTAATGAAATTATAAATGGAAGTTAGCTTGTCAAGTACAATGTTGATCAGCATATTCTGACATATTTTGTTTGCAGTAATATTTCAATTTGCTAGTATCTTCTAGCCTTGGTTTTGATTAGTTATTGTTAAGAAATCTCTCCACTCATGATATGCAGTGACTAATTGGTTGCTTATATCTCATCCTTAGGATAAACACTTACCTTACAAATTGAAGAATATATTGCATGAGTTTAACCTAATGATAGTATCTAAAATTTTGATTGGAGTTGTTGTTATTATTTCTGTCCGATACTAGCTAAGAAACTGTTAGCCCATGTTTGGAAGAGAGGTGGTATAGAGAACTGAACGGAAAGTAAGGGTAAAGGAAGTAGTGTAAAATTTGTTATCTTTCCATTGTTTGTGAAGAATAAAATATAAATAAGTGTAATTTGTCAGATTCCTGATCTGATAAGTGAATTCTCGAGTGATCGAGAAGGGCAAGAGAAAGAGAGAAGGAAGGGTTGAGAGAATTAGAGGGAAAGAGAGAATCAAAATTAAGAGGGAAAAGAATATGAGAAGGAAATTGATTTCCTGATTTCATTCAACATAGGGGTAGAGGTGTAGATCAGTTCCTTTTTATACTGATCTATGGCCTATTTGGCGCCAAAAGTGGTTATGCCCTCCTCACTTGCCTTACAACTTGCCCGGGAATATGCATTTCTCCAGCTATGCTTTATCCGAGGCTTTTATTTACATAGGCTTCAGCCCAACAGATTGACACCTACAGCCTATTACATTGGCCTAATTATTCAACTAATATAACATAATATAGCTTTATTTTCTTTGGATAGAGAATGAAAAGGGATAGAATAGTAAAAAAAGGAAAATAAAGTTACATTTATACTCCTTTACTTTCAAAATGAATAAACAAGTGAAAAAATAACAAGGTTTAGATAGTAAAAACAATAATATATTTATAAATATATTTCCTTCCCCCTCTTTACACCCCAAATTGGGTGTAAGCTGCAAAATATATTTTCTTCCCTCCCTTTCTATTATGAAATTGATGAGAACTCGACCAAAGAAACAAAAGTAATCTTGATTACTCAAAACCAATATCAATTTTCAATATCATTTATCAAAGGTTGCTCTACAATACATCACTAAAAGTTATTTATAGAGAACTAAACAAATAAAAATCTATTCTAACTAGGATTCCTTTATCCAATCTAATTAAGATCATACAAATAATCCCAATCTAATTAGGATTCTGGAAAATAAAATAAATCAAAAGAAACTAGGAAACAAATTAGAAATAAAGAAACTAATAAAATGTATTTATCTCTATTTTTATGGCTAAAATATTGTTTTCCGAAATATTTGTTCTATGATCTTCATCATTCTCCCCCGATTGAATAGAACTTGGCTTTGATGAGTTGAATTGTAGATACCACTCTAAAAGCTTATGATCTAGGACTCGAAAATCCTCTTTAGTAATCCAAGTATTATCTAAATCTGGTTGAAATTTTTGTTTTACAAGAAATGTTGATAATCATCACTTTGAGAAGAAGCCACAATATCATTGTCAAGCACAATATCATATCACATCCTTTTGTTGTAGTATGCGTGGGATACAAGGAACCTAGTGAAGAGGGGGAGGATTAGAGAAGAGAGGAGAGAGAAAAAATAGGGGAAACTAGTGAAGAGATAGAGATGGAAAGAAGTAATTGAGAAGGGTTTAAGACAAGATTTAGAGAAGAGAGAGGCTAGGTATTTTCAAATAATCAAGATGATATATTTATTCCTATATATGTTCCTCACATTCTCAATAATGAGTGCCCTTGTTGGAGAAGTGACCAAACCTTGACTTTCATTCACCTGCAATTTCCTTGATAATTAAGGCCCATGTTTGACAAGTAGCTGACAAGTGACCAATATCCTTATATTAGAAACAGAATACCCATTAGTTCTTGGAGCAATCTTGGCCTTGCCTCGACTCACCTCTTCCTAAGTCTGGCGCAAACCGACCTCCATAGTGTTCAGCCTTGCCTCCAATTGTTTCATTCGAGTGCCTTTCGCCATCTCCACAGATCACTTCTTCGGAATTTCGCCTTTTGAGAACAACCTCCAAGAATCACCTTACTTTGATACCAAATGTTAGGTTCCTAAACCTGATCTAGGGTTTCTTTAGGGATGTAGGAAGAAATTGAGAATGAGAGAAAGCAGAAACAACCGAGAGAGAGAGAAAGGACAAAGAGAGAATTTTAGAGGGAAAAGATTCTGTTATTTCTCATAATGAATCCCCATCTTCCAATAGATTGCCTTTTTATAGGCTATCAAACTTTCAGTTGTAATTGTAATTGAAAGGTACAAGATGTATCAGCAGCAAAAAATACAAGAAGAAAAATACAAGCTAGCTATATTTACTTCTTTAACCCTTTTGATCTTGACAGTTGGCTAACTAATGTTAAAAGTAGCCAGGAAAGAAATTATTAAATGGTAATAAACCTGATGTTAGGAACCTAGTCCTCACTAATGTTTTATTTGAAGATAGAATTGGAATCGAGGGAGAAACAGGAAGAATTGAGGGAGAAACAAACAGATACTAGGGAGAATCATACAGAATTGTGGGAGAAACTGATAGAAAGTAGGAGAAACAGAGAGAACAATAGGGGGAAATATGAGATTTCAATAACTTCCTGACAATTCCGTCCCCCTTACAGATTTCTTGTTCCTAAGAAATCACAACTGACCACTGTTTCTTTATCCAATCCTTGTTTTCACTATTTGATTCATCCTTTGCCATTTCCTGTGCCTTTCTCTTTGCATCTTTTTCTCTCTCCTTGGCTTTATCTCATGGATGAAAGAGGAAACAACATCTCTTCAAGTACCTGCTTTACCGACCTCTACTAAAACCAACACCAAAAACTGGTCTACACCATCTGAAATGGCAACAAGATTGTCATATTGTTTGAGATCAAAAACATTCAGAACAACAGTATGATATTTTCCTGCTGGAATTGTCTTAACCTTTTTGATGCCTGATTTACCCAAAGCTATGGACTCCTCAGTCTTCTTTGGACCCAAAGGCAAAGGAACAATATTCTTAGGACCTTTTTTCTTAATCTCAAGAAATTCTCTGTTAACTTCTTTCAATCCTAATGATTAATTGTCTGAATCAATCATCTCATGATCAGAATTTCCGAGATAATTATGTTGAGCTTCTTCTTCTGAAACTTCTCTTTTTAAGCAGTCAGAATATTCCTTAGAAAGCAAGTCAGCTGGAATACTAACCTGGAACTTTTTTGAAAACTGAATCAAAATCTCGTCCAGCTTTTGGTTGATGTTAGCAACACTTTCCATTAATGATTTCTCCAGTGACTGTATACTTTTAAGCTCCCCTTTAGCCATTTCTTCAGTTGAATCCTTCTGACTTCACCCTGAACAGCCAATATAACTGCCTAGATCTCAGTAACTGCCTTTGAACTGCTTCCAGAAACCGGCTTGTCCTACTCACTTTCAAAGCCTTGTGTGAAAAACACCTAGATCCAGCCAAGAACTGGACTGCTCTGATACCAAATGTCAGGAACCTAGTCCTTACTAATATTTTTTTTGAAGATAGAATTGGAATTGAGGAAGAAATAGGAAGAATTGAGGGAGAAACATACAGAATATTAGGGAGAATCAGACAGAATTGTGGGAGAAGCTGATAGAAAGTAGGGAGAAACCGAGAGAACAATAGGGGAAAATAAGTGACTTCAATAACTTATTGACATCTGATACCTCTGCGTTGGTTACAGAGTTTTCTATTACCATTGTTGTGATATTGTGAAATCTTTCTTGCAGGTGTCTTCCAACCCTTATGCACTATCATTCAGTGATGTTTTTGGAGGTTTGGTGGATGACATTGTGCCCTTTGGAACTGGGCCATATATGTTGTTATGCTATATAGATAAATGGTATGTGAGCTGTTCTTCATATTTGAAAAGTTTCTAGGTTTTTAACTTTTGTGATGGTTGATTTCTTTTTGATACTTGATTTTTGTTTTTGTGTGGTATCTGTTCGTTCTATTTTTTCTTATTTTCTTATAAGCATTCAATTATCTTCATTCATTGCCATCTGTTGAAACTTCATTCAAGCCAATTGTGAAGGTGACCTAGATCTGCAAATGGTGTTCCAAGGGAAACTGAGTTTGCAGCAAAGATTCGCAGAAGACAGAACATTTCTCCTGTAGAAGGGTGCCCAGCCCAAAGGTCCTGCACTTATCCAATAGTGGAATGTTCAACATGATATGTGCTTCCATCTCTCTTTTCCCTCTCTTCTTTTCTCTCAGTTTTGCATACCATTTCTGATGGTATCAGAGCCATCAAGAGGTGAATATAGAGAATTGAAGCAGATCTGTAGTAAAACATCAAACTTGTCTAGGTTCTAGATGCGAGCTGTGAGCTATGAGCTACAAGCTACGAACTGTATCCTCTTGGTTTGAGGATTCTTCATTGCATTTCTGCACTGTGATCTAGTGATCTGGTGCTTAGTGCTGTGATCTGGTGTTTCTTGTCCTGCGATCTGGTTGCTTTTTGTCTCGTGAAATCTGGTGTAGCTGTGATCTGATGTTGTGAGTTGAATTGATCTTTTTGTGATTTTTATTGGAGCTAGGGTTTGTATAACATGTCTGGTTCATATATAATCTCCAATACTCCTGTTACCATTCCAAGTCTATCTGGCACTAAAAGCTGAATGGGACAAACTATTTCTCCTGCTCAACTTCGTTTAAAATGTGGTTTAGAGGCCAAGGAGTTAGCGGTCATCTCACTAAGAAATTGAGTGAGATACCAGAAAATGATAGGACTTCGTGGGATAAAGTTGATTTGCAGTCTGTTTCTTTATTGTGGCAGTCAATTGAATCAGATCTTGTGCCCCTATTTTGTGTTTATGAAAGTTGTGCAAAGATATGGTCACATGCACAGAGGCTCTATACATATTCTATGTTTGTATGCTGTTGGAATAATGGAAATGGAAGACTTACTTGGCTAATGGGCTCTGTAACGACCCGATCGAGTGATAGGAAGAACCGGAACAACTTACCCTGATAGGCCTAGGCGAACATCCCAGGGGAGTCACCCATCCCTGGATTACCCCAGGTTAAGCACGCTTAAATTGGGAGTTCTTTGCCAACATTCAGCCTAAAAGGTATCCAACTGGTGTTGTTTCCTTTCTTACACTATCATCGATATATACTAACTTCTTTGGGCTCTCGGGGTATTACATTCTCCCCCCCTTAAGCCCATGACGTTCTCGTCATGCGACCTTACAACTGGTCCCAGATCTCTCCCCCCTTGCATGGCTGATGTGGGATTCGCCTAAGGTGCCTACACGCACCCCCCATAGGGGCCTACACGCCCCCCTCGGGACTCAGCCTCCTCGTTGAGGTTTGCCCCACCACCGCGCTCAGAGGTTCGGGGGTCGGCTCTGATACCACCTGTAACGACCCGATCGAGTGATAGGAAGAACCGGAACAACTTACCCTGATAGGCCTACGCGAACTTCCCAGGGGGGGTCACCCATCCTTGGATTACCCCAGGTTAAGCACGCTTAACTTGGGAATTCTTTGCCAACATTCAGCCTAAAAGGTATCCAGCTGGTGTTGTTTCCTTTCTTACACTATCCTCGATATATATTAACTTCTCTGGGCTCTCGGGGTATTACAGGCTCACCATTGCATAAAGAAGATTATATTTCCTGATGTAGATATGGAATGTACAGTTAGTTTTTCTGTAATAAATTATTAATTAGCTGCCTAATTAGTTAGTTTCCTAATTGTATAAGGTTCCTTAATAGCTAGTTTCCTTAGAAGATAGATTGATAGTTTCCTTATGAAGGTGGCAACATTCACCTTAAATATGACTGTAAATCTATGCTGTGAATATGCAAGAATTCCGAGAATTCCTACATATACTACATATACAATTATTAGTACATTGTTTAGTCTTCAAAAAAGAGATTCAGATATGACAACATATCTAGGAAAGATAGAATCTGCTGTAACAAATTTTTAAGTCAAGCTGTCCGTTACTGAAAATGTTGTTGAACAGCGTGTCCAGCATGATAAACTATTCATGGTGCTTACATTGGCTGGCTTGGGACTTGATTTAGAGTGTGTGACACAAATTCCTAGTGGACCAGTCATTCCTACCATAGAAGATGTATTTACAAGGCTGCTGTGTAGTACTCAGATATTTTCTGACATTGTTTCAGCAGATGAGGGTTCTGTTAAGGTTTCTCAAGCTCCCTCTTTAGGTAATCAGTCCAAAAATAAGCAGTTGCAGCATGGTGGAAAAGGGGGCAAACGTTCTGCTCGCATAGGTCACTATAGAGATAACTCTAATGCTTTACATGGTCGACAACCTATAGTTAATAAGGCATCTATGGATGATCCAACTGCCAGCTGGGTGCAGATTTTGTTTCTACCTCAGTTTCAGCTGGACAGGGAGTTGGTTTTAGGTCTAGGTGTTGTTTCTCAACTCATTTTTGGGGAGGAGTTGGTTGAATGTCATCACTTCCAAGCAATTAAGCATGTACTTTTGTAGCTTAAGTTGCACAAGCTGCAGGTTCTGTTACTTTCCTAGTGCTGGGATTTTAGAAAGAACATCATAACTTTATTCATCAAAGTGAATGGTATATATACAGAATACATCCTTGCTAGTTTCCTATTATGTACACTAAAAATAGCAAGTTACATCTATGCTATTTAGGAAACCTACAGCTGGCTTTGAGAGTGATTTATTCTCTCTACTCAAATTGGGAAATAAGTTGACTTTACAAAAAGAAAAAGGAAACTCAAAAAATAGGAATTAGAGAAATTAGTTGGCTAATGACTGATACTGCTTGAAATCTCCATACTCCCCCTCAAGCTGGACTGAATTTGTTGTTTAGACCAAGCTTGCAATTAAAATCTTCAATTATTTTCCTCAGTAAGGCTTTAATGAGTATTTTTGTGGCTTGACTATTGATAGGTGTATAAATAAGTTGAAATATCCCTTCTTCCAACTTCTCCTTGATGAAATATTGGTCAATTTCCATATATTTTGTTCGGTCATGATGAACTGGATTCTTTGCAATGCTAATAGCGGATTGGTTGTCACAATACTTTCACTGGTTTTGCAACACTCATCTTCATATCTTGTAGTAATCTTCGCAACCATATTCCTTCACAAAATCCTGTATCTTTGAACTCAACGTTCATATTGCTTCGAGAGACCACGGATTGTTTTTTACTGCGCCAAATAGCAAGATTTCCCCACACATATGAGTAGTATCTAGAGGTTGATCTCCTGTATAGAATTGAACCAGCTCAGTCTGCATCATTGTATACTTCCTCCTCTTTGTTTGCAGTTTTTCTGAACATTAATCCTTTTCTTTGAGTTAACTTTAGATACCTTAGGATGCGATACACTGCTTCCATGTGTTTTTCTTTAGAATCATTCATGAATTGGCTCACTATACTACTAGGAAACCCTATATCTGGTCTAGTGTGTGACAAGTATATAAGTTTTCCCCCTAGTTGTTGATATCTCCCTTTATCAATTGGAACACATTCCTTACCAATGTCTAATTTTGTTGTAGACTCCATGAGAGTGCAAACCTTTTGACAACCCATCATACTAGTTTCATTTAGTAGATCTAAGATATGCTTCCTTTGTGAGACCGAAATCCCATCTTTTAAGTAGCAACTTGGGTGGAAATTCAAGGCTAAACAACCCTTAAGTTTGCTTCAATTCGTTTGTTCCTATCTGTTGTTACCATTAAACATTGGTCTCTTCATTAGCTTGACATAAAAAATGCTTTTCTTCATGGTGATCTTTGTCACTATCCTAGATAGAGACAATGAACTTCCCTTGACTCAGTGAGATTCAAGGGGACTAACCGAGAGAATTGGGTAAAGAGGTTAGAAATAATAGAGGAAGAAGAAAGAATTGAGTGAGACGAGAGAGAGAGAGAGAGAGAGAGAGAGAGAGAGAGAGAGAGAGAGAAGAAAATAGGATAATTTTGTATTCAGTCTTTTCATGCCTTCTCCCATGGAATGAGATGAATACATATAGGTGCTTGGTGTGGGAGTGGATGCAACACATCATCCCCCCTCCAACGGTTGCAATAAACTATTTTGCCTTTTTTCTAAGGCTTTACACGTGGCTCTCTAATCTAACAAAATTTGATAGTTGGAATATAAATGCAACGATCAAAATAAAAGAAATACAACATGGCCTATTGTATAAACAAGAATAAGACTGAAATTAAATGCAAAAAATTGCCATAATTGTGACAAATTCCCCCCTAACCCCTACTTACGCCAAAAAAAAAGAGACAATCCCCCCCCCCCCCCAAAAAAAAAAAAAAAAAGAAAAAAACATTTCTTGTCCTCTAAGAAATGCTAAGAGGGCTCACAGCTCTTGGAAAGCACTGAAGTAGACTTAGTAGATACTCCCATGTGTTGTCCTTGTTTCCCTATTCCCATTTCACCAGCACTTGGATGAGAGGGACCCCTTGATTGTGTACCCCTTTTATCTATAATAGCTTCTGGTTCCATCAGACCTTCCTTCCCCTTAAGTGGTGCTGGTAAGACTGTATCAACTAGCTCTGCTCCGGTTGATCTCTTCAGCAAGGATACATGGAAAACATTATGTATGTGGGTGCCTTCGGGTAGTTGAAGCCTATAAGTCACCTTACCTATTTTTTCTGTTATGCTGAACGGGCCAAAATACCTGGGACTTAACATGGACACTGGCCCTTGACCGATGGTCATCAAGTGTGAGGGTACCTTAGCTTTAGATACACCTTTTCCCCACTTCTAATTCTCGACCACTTTTTTTCTTGTCAGCATACTGTTTCATTCGATTCCGGGTTGATGCCAACTCCTGCTTCAATTATTGTAAAACCACCCTCCTTTACTGTAAGTATTCTTCCACTGATATTTCCGTTGCATGCCCTCCTGTGGCAGGTAACAATGGTGGTTGGCATCCATACAATGCCTCAAATGGGGACATTTTTAGGGATGTGTGGTGAGTGCAATTATACCACTATTGTGCCAAGGCTAACCACCTATGCCAATGCTTGGGCTGCTGGATACACATGCATCTTAGGTATGTTTCTAGCACCTGGTTGACTCTCTCACTCTGCCCATATGTTTGGGGATGATATGCCGTTGACATGTTGAGTTTAATCCCTATAGACCCTATCAGTTCTTGCCAAAAATGGCTTGTGAACACCTTATTGCGGTTTGATATGACGGTCCCTGGCACCCCATGCTGCGATACTACTCTATCCATAAACACCCTAACCACCTCCTTGGTGGTGTAAGGGTGAGCCAGGCCTATAAACTGAGCAAACTTTGTGAACCGATCCACTACAACCATAATACTATCATTCCTTTCTGATTTGGGTAGTCCCTCGATAAAATCCATAGTCACACTAACCCAAGCTCCATCCAGCATTGGTAGAGGTTGTAAGAGACCAGGGTAAGCCACATTCTCTAGTTTACACCTCTTGCATATTTCACAAGCTAACACAAAGTTCTTTACTTCCGTTTTCTTCTTAGGCCAATAGAACAACTGTTTAACTCTGAGATAGGTATTTTGGATCCCAGAGTGTCCCCCCACAGGTGAGTCATGCAAGGACTGTAAAATTCTTCGCTTAAGGTCTCCTTTGCTCCCTATGACAAGCCTGCCTTTGAACCTCAACATCCCTTCTTTTTCCAGCCCCATTAGGCTCAATCACCAGCCTCTCTAGTCACTCCTTAATCTGCTCATCATCGGCATAGCTGTCAACAACTTCCTGACACCATTCAGGAACCACTTTAGTAATGGCTGCCACATTGCCTTCCTCTTGACACCTTGATAGTGCATCAACAACTATATTTTCCTTGCCTCGCCTATATTGTATGGAATAATCAAGTCCCATCAGCTTGGCCATACCCCTCTTTTGTAGTTGAGTTTGTAACTTCTGCTGTAGTAAAAATTTTAGACTTTCATGATCCGTTTTGATGATGAATCTATCTCCTTCTAGATAATGTCGCAACCTCACTTAGAAATTATCAAAGACAATGTCTTGATTGAATACAAATGAATGTGTACAATATCCTCTTTTAAGGAGATGATTATTAGCAAAGAAGGAAAGAAATAATTGACAACATCTTACCATCCTAATTTACATTATTGTTTTTCTATATTTACATAATATTTACATAAAACACTGATCCTAGAGATCAGCCTTAATTGAGTATAATTTCAACACTCCCTCTCAAGCTGGTTTGTAGATATCTTTCATAGCCAGTTTGCTAATAAGTTTATCAAATTGCTTCTTATGAAGACCTTTAGTTAGAATATCAGCAATTTGTTTGGTTGTTGGAAGGTATGGCATGCATATTATTCCACCATCGATCTCCTCCTTGAAGAAATGTTTTCCACCTCTATATGTTTTGTACTGTCATGCAACATTGGATTATGAGCTATAGAGATGGCAGTCTTGTTGTCACAATAGACTTTTATAGGTATTGAATGAGAAAACTTTAGCTCTTTAAGTATTCGTTTGATCCACATTCCCTCACAAATTTCATGGCCAACAGTTCTAAACTCTACTTCTGCACTACTTTTAGCCACAACATTTTGTTTTTTGCTTCGCCAGGTAACTAGATTACCCCTAACAAAAGAATAGTAGTTTGAAGTAGATCTCTATCATCAACACTTCCTGCCCAATCTGCATCAATGTAGATCTCAACTTGCAGGTGACCATGTTTCTTGAACAGTAACCCTTTGCTAGGTGTCCCTTTTAGATATCTTAGGATTCTGTAGACCACCTCGAAATGCTCTAGCCCTGGTAAACTGACTTGCCATACTAACTGTAAAAGCAATATCAGGCCTTGTATGAGATAAGTAGATTAACCTGCCCACAAGTCTCTGATATTGTTCTCTGTCCTTCACTTCGTTACCTTTAGTAGCTTGTAGTTTCACATTAGGCTCAATGGGAGTCTCCGACATCCTGCAACCGAGTAAACCTGTTTCTCCAAGAAGATTAAGAACATATTTTCTCTGATTAACAAAAATACCTTCTTTGGATCTTGCAAACTCCATTCCAAGAAAGTATTTTAGAATTCCCAGGTTCTTAATCTGGAACTCTTTCGCAAGTTTCTGCTTAAGGGCTGCTAACTCTGTCTCATCATCACCAATTAAAATAATGTCATCAACATAAACAATCAAAATTGCAACTTTATCATCTTTTGAGTGTTTATAAAATATAGTGTGATCTGCCTGATTCTGAAGGAAGCCATAACTGGTAACTTTCTTTCCAAAGCGTTCAAACCAAGCTCTTGGTGTAACACCCCCTCTCCTAGAACTGCCTGAGAAGTGGTGCTACGGGGAAAATAAAAAAAAACTAACTGATAATTGAAATCTAATACCATGACTGAACATCTCAATCAACTGGAATAAAATCTCTGAGTCAATACAAATTGAAAAGCATAAAATCTGACTAAGGGATAATCCCTCAACTGAAATGTAAATAGATCTAAACTGATAAAACGCTACAAAACTCAACAGACTCCCAGACATCTTTTATCTTGAGCGGCTTCACGTACACACACTATAGACCACTGCTGGTAGGCCTCATATCTGGTACTCTCCTACTAGAACTTGGAGGGGTGAAGAGTACAAGGTGAACTATAAAGCTCAGCAAGTAATAAGCTGGAAAGAATAACTGAAGCTTAATCGAAGAATATCGATACTGATAAATAACTCATTGAACTTGTACTGAATAATCACTGTCTGATTACATTCATAAAAGTGTAATGCACACAAACTGTAAGCTAAATACATGTATGCAACTTTGGCTCATAGGCCCACATAATCTGATAAAACATACCTGACTGATCTGAATCCTGTAAACAGAAAAAACTGTAAGCACATACTGTGAGCAAAGCCCCTAGTCCCCTGGTGGCCCCCAGGCGGACAACTCATAAACTGAGTTTGAAACTGAAACTGATGGGATTCTCGCGGACAAGCCGCCTAGCGCGCATAATGCAATGCAATGCTCACATAAATGCTGGCACACGATATGTAGTGCTCTATATAAAGTCATGCTTAATGCTCATACCAAAATGTATGCACATAATCTCACAAAACAATGCTGATCATGTTATAATAATGCTGAACATAATATGATCTTCATCTATATATTAGAATACGAAGATTCAATGAACTATGATTTAGGGTATGGGTATGATTAACTTGTCATTTTTTGGCTTATGAATTCAATGTTGGAAGGTATTGAATACATTAATTGAATTAAACTTGAATTAGGACTCACTAGAAGCTAAATTCGATTTCTAGAAAAGTCATCCGGATATCAGGAAGGATATCTGGATATGATGAAAGACATCCGGATATGAAGAAGGCTCATCCGGATACACTGATATTCAAAGCAGAAGCTATTCGGATATGCTGGGATGTATTCGGATATGAACTAGGACATTCGGATATGATTCTGGTCATCCGGATATCTCACTGATGCATTCGGATATAACTGGGGATTATTCGAATGAAAAATTCAACTTTTGAGGGAGGCATCTGGATATTATCTTGACATCTCTAGATGTATAAACAAACTATCCGAATATCATATTCGAAGAACTTTAGATACATCCGGATACGATACAAGGTATCCAGATATTAGAACTTAGAGTAATAGAACTTGCAATCTAAAATGGATACGGATTAATCGAACTTGCAATCCAAAATGGATAAGGATTAATGAGACTTGCAATCCAAAATGGATAAGGATTAATGGAACTTGCAATCCAAAATGGATGAGGATTAATGAAACTTGCAATCTAAAATGGATAAGGATTAATAGAACTTGCTCTTAAATTCACTGTTATACGCATATATATATATACGTCTTTGCCTACTGATATAAATCTGAAAACTACAACAAAGAACTGGAATAATTTGAAATCAAAACTGATATAAATCTGTAATGGAAGGGATTATAGGAAGAATACTTGCCTGATAGAACTTTCTGATCGAACCCTGGAGCGATCCTGAAGACTCTAGCAAGTCTTTGCTATCTCTTGTCCTCTTGGTTCTTCACATGGCGTGAAGAAAAACTAAGCTAATGGGCTCTATATATAGAGGTATAAAAACCCTAGATCCCACTCCTTTTATAATATGGATTCATTCTCCTAATATAACTAGGAGACTTTAAACCAAAACCATCTCATACATGGATTCTCATTCTCCTTTAAATACATAATCTCACTTAATTAATAATAATACAAAAATTATTATTAAAACTCTCAAATAATAATAAAACTCTAGAATTACCTTCATGCCCTTGCATTTAATTTTCACAATAAATAAATGCCATTAAATGCTATATAAAAACCCTAGATCTTACTCCCTTTCTAACATGGATTCCTTTTCCTAATATAACTAGGAGACTTTAACCCAAAACCATCTCACATATGGATATCGTATAACTAGGAGACTTTAAACCAAAACCATCTCACTTATGGATTATCTTAATCCCTTAATCAATCTAACTTTACTTAATAATTAAATTCTAATAACAAATTTCTAAATGACCTTCATGTCCTAGCATTTAATTTCCACAATAAATAACTAGAATTAAATGCTATTTAAATACTATTCTCTCCATTAAAAATCTAAATTGCCACCGTGGCAAATTCCCTTAACTCCAACATTAAAAAGAAATAAATGCTATTCTTTTCCTTCAAAATCTCCAAATTATCACATTAAATAATTAATTGACAAAATCTCTTAATTAAATACTTCAACAATTAATTAAATAATTCTGAATAAATACTGGGCTCTGTAACGGATCGTTACACTTGGTGACTATTTAAATTCGTATAAGGATTTCTTCAGCCTACATAATTTATCACTCCTAAGTTTCTTTTCGAATCCTGGAGACAAACTCATGAAGACCTCCTCTTCAAGATCACCATTAAGAAACGCATTTTTGACATCAAGCTGGTGTAGAGGCCAATCTGAATTTATTGCAAGAGACAACAGGACTCTAATAGAGTTTATTTTAGCAACAGGAGCAAATGTCTTCTGGTAGTCATTTCCGTAAGTCTGGGTGAAGCCCTTAGCCACAAGTCTGGCTTTGTACCTATCAACACTCCCATCAACCATACACTTGATTGTAAACACCTGTTTACACCCTACTATTTTCTTGCCTTTGGGCAAATAAACTATCTTCCAAGTGCCACTTCGCCTTAGAGCATTCATCTCATCTGTGACTGTTAATTTCCAATTCGGATCATCCAAAGCTTCCTGTATATTCCTTGGAACAAACAAGTGTGAAATCCTAGATGTGAAAGCTTTATGATTTTTTGATAGTCTATGGTAAGAGAGATATTTAGCAATAAGATGTTTAGTGCAACTTCTGACACCTTTCCTAATGGCTATAGGAACATCAAGATCAGGAATAGTAGGTAGATAATTGATAATAGTTGAAGAATCAACTGGGGAACTATTGGGTACAGTTGACGGAAGTAAACTAGAAGTTGAAATGGGATTTCTTGAACTTCCAGTGCCATTGCTCGGGTTTTGATTTTGTGCAGAGTTGATATTCAGGTCTTTGTTCCTTTGATGAAATCTTTGCCTAGTATAAACCTGAAGCTCAGAATTTAGATCATGATGATTAGTCTGTAATACTTCTCCGCTTGCACTAGAAACCCTTTCACTGGGTACCAAAGAACTAGAACCAGAATCTCCTAAGTGACCATTATTAAAACCATGTGGTTCTTGAGTAGGACAAATTGCGTTTGGAAGTGGGATAGAAACATTCCAAAAATTATTTTCGACTCCATGTTTCTCCCCCTTAAGAGAATTTTAGGTAAAATAGGGTTGTTTTTCAAAAAACGAAACATCCATACTAATAAAGAATTTTTTTGTGTGAGGATCATAACACTTGTAGCCTTTTTGATGTGAGGTATAACCCAAAAAAACACATTTGACAGCCCTAGGGTCAAGTTTGGAATGAAATTGATGAGGTATATGAACATACACAGTACATCCAAAAACTTTGATAGGAAGATCTGAATGTAACCGAGTGTTGGGAAAAACTTCTTTCAAGCACTCAAGAGGTGTTTTGTACTTTAATACTTTAGTGGGCATCATGTTTATTAAATAGGACGCCGTCAAAACAGCTTCACCCCATAAATATTTTGAAATATGCATAGAAAACATTATGGCACGTGCGACTTCGAGTAAATGTCTGTTCTTACGTTCAGTAATGCCATTTTGTTGAGGAGTACTCCGACAAGTAGATGTGTGGTGAATACCTTTTGTTTTCAAAAAATCCCCCAAGTGCTTGTTAAAATACTCGGTGCCATTGTCAGAGTGTAAAATACCAATTTTGGTTTGAAATTGATTTTCAATCATAGTGTAAAAATTTTTGAATAAGTATTCCACGTCAGATTTTTTTTGCATCAAATAAATCCAACACAAACATGTATGATCATCAATAAAGGTAACATACCAACGTTTTCCAGAAAGCGTAGAAATTTTAGATGGACCCGAAACATCACTATGAATGATACAAAAAGGTTTGGACGCTTGGTAAGGTCTTGGTAAGTATGTAGAACGATGATTTTTTGCCAAGATGCAACTGTCACATTGAAAAAATGAATAATCTATTCCTTTAAACAAATCAGGAAATAAATGTTTCAAATAAGCAAAACTAGGATGGCCAAGTCTAAGATGCCATAGCGTAATTGTGTCTGGAACAAAAATTGAACTAGTACTACTAAAGCCCTGAGCTTTTTTATTACCAACAGAGATATCATCAAAGTAGTAAAGACCTTCAATCATCCTAGCACGCCCAATCATCGTCATCAAGGTCTGGTCCTGAAATTCACAATGAGAGTCAAAGAAAGTAACACAACAATTAGAATCTTTGCACAATTTACTAACAGACAAAAGATTGCAGGCTAAGTTAGGAACATGAAGGACATAAGTGAGATTAATATTCTCAGTTAGTTTAATAAGCCTTTGCTTGCAATGGGGGAAAAACTACCATCAGCGATTCTGATTTTTTTATTTTGCCAGAGCAAGGAGAATAGGTATTAAAAAAAATGAGAGGAACTAGTCATATGATCGGAGGCTCCAGAATCTATAACCCATGGAGAGAAATGAAGACAAGAAAGGGTGTTTGGTTTTCTACCTGTGTGTGCCAGGGAAACACTAGAAATACCAGATGAGGAATTGGATTTTAACAGCTGCAAGAGTTGATCAATTTGCTCTTTGTTGAAGGGACTAGTATCAAACCCATTGGCAGTAGGGACCCCACGATGGCTCTTTTCTCCGTGCTTACTGCTCTTCCAATTAGTCGGTTTGCCATGAAGTTTCTAGCGAGTCTCACGAGTATGACGTGGCTTGTTGGAATGGTCACATTAGACTTGAGGTCGCTCATCGCTCCGACGCTGATAATTTTCAGCCTTGTAGGCAGTAATTAGGGCAGAATTTTCAAGGGACTCACCAGCGGTCTTTTTTCCTAGCATGACACTCCTTCGACTTTCTTCTCTTCTAACTTTAGCAAAGACGTTAGCAATAGGGGGAAGGGGAGACCGGCCAATGATCCTTCCATGCACTTCATCGAATTCGATATTGAGACCAGCAATAAACTTGTAAATACGGTTATCTTCAACTAGTTTTTTGTGGTGGTTGCAATCATCCGTAGATTTCCACTCATACGTGTTGAAGAGATCAAGATCTTGCCACAATCGCTTCAAAGAGTGAAAGTACTTGGTGACAGAATCATCTCCTTGTCGGACCTCTCCTATTTCAGAGTCAATTCAAAAACCCGAGATTGGTTCCCCAGGTCTGAGTACATTTGATTTACATTATTCCACAACTCCTTTGCAGTAGGATAACACATATAATTGGAACTGATATCTTCATCCATGGAATTGGCCAGCCATGTCATTACCATGGAGTTTTCAGCGTCCCAAATGGGGTGCAATGGATCAGTTGTTGCAGGTTCTTTCTTCTCCCCTGTGATGTAGCCAATTTTCACTTGCCCGTGAATATACATCCGGACAGATTGAGACCAGCGAAGAAAATTATCACCATTTAAACGAATGGTGGTGATTTGAATAGAATGGGTCGCTGGAATTCTGGTCTGGATGGCAGCAACAAGATTTGGGATGGATTCAGATGTAACTTCTGACATAACTAAACTAGTTGGAAGCAGAAGAACAACAACAACGACTTTGGGTTGTGATGGCTGGTGGTTAGATGGCGTCTGGAATGGCTGCGCTGGGTGTGGCGGTAGACAGCGGTCAAAGGCGTGAGAACCAGCCGCATTGACAAGCTCTGAAGAGGCCGCGACCGATGGCTATACGCGACCACTAGCTATGGAAGACCGATGGCTATGCGCAACCAGTGGCTGTGGATGACCGATGGCTTCCGAAACGGTCGCGTTGATGGGTATCGGACCTGAGGTCGGCGGTAGCTAGGGTGGCCGATGGCAGCGACGGTTGGGATGGCCGATGACATCAACTAGGGATGGCCGTATGCTGATGGGTATTGGATCTAATGGATAAAGAGGCAGCGTAGGGTTTCATAAGAAATGGAAGGTTGTAATTAAAAGGCTGCCTAGGGTTTTTCATAGTGTATGGCTGTGATTTAATCCTGCTCTGATACCAACTTAGAAATTATGAAAGACAATGTCTTGATTGAATACAAATGAATGTGTACAATATCCCTAAGGAGATGATTATTAGCAAAGAAGGAAAGAAATAATTGATAGCATCCTACCATCCTAATTTACATTATTGTCTTTCTATATTTACATAATATTTACATAAAATATTAATCCTTGAGATCAGCCTTAATTGAGCATAATTTCAGTACTCTCCACAACCATTCACACTACTAGGAATTCTTTCTCATAGATGCTCAACCCAAGTACCTAGTACTTAAGGCTTGGCTCAAGAATGCTAGTGGCCTCCCCTTCTGCATTAGAACTGCCCCTACACCAACTCCACAAGCGTCAGTCTCCAGTACAAAGGGTTCACTGAAGTCTGGTAGCCCTAAGACTTGCATTGTACTCATTGCCTCCTTAAGCTTTTCAAAAGCTACCTCGGCCTCCAGCCTCCTCACCCCACCTAAAATTCCCCTTCTTCAACAAGTCAGTTAAGGGTCTGCTGATGATGCCATAACCCTTAACAAACCTTCTATAATATCTGGTCAGGCAGAGGAATCCCCTTAAAGCCTTCAAGTTCATGGGTTTGGGCCAATTGACTATGGCTTCCACCTTCCTTGGGTTCATCCTAACCCCCTCTCCCGATATTATGTGGCCCAAATATTCCACCTAATCTTGGCCAAAGCAACACTTAGACCTTTTGATGAAAAACTGGTTGGATTTGAGGACTTCTAGGGTGGTTCTTAGGTGGGATAGGTGCTGTTCAAGGGTCAGGCTGTAAACAAGAATGCCATTAAAGAAGACTAATACAAATTTTCTCAAATAAGGCTCAAATATGTGGTTCATGAAAGATTGGAAGGTAGCTAGTGCATTGGTGAGCCCAAAGGGCATCACTAAGAATTCAAAATGCCCATGATGGGTTCTAAAGCCAGTTTTATGGACATCCTTAGATTTCATTTTAATTTGGTGATAGCTTGATCTAAGGTCTAGCTTGGAGAAAATAGTAGCATTATGCAACTCATCCATTAGATCTTCTACCAGCTTATACCAAGGGTATGAGAAATTTGTTTGTTATAGCGTTCAATTGTTGGTAGTCTACACAAAAACACCAAGAACCATTCTTCTTCTTGACTAGAAGGATCGGTGAGGCAAAAGGGTTGTGGCTAGGACTTATAAAGGATTGGTTTAACATCTCTTTTACCATCTTTTCGATCTCTGTTTTCTGAGTGGGCGAATATTGGTAGGCCCTGATGTTTACGGGCTCGGAGTTTGGTTTAAGGTTAATAGAATGGTCTAGGTTTTGAGTGGGAGGTAGGGTATTAGGTTGAGCAAATAAGTCCCCAAATTCCACCAACAATTCATCAATAAGGTCACTAGAGTGTACCTGGCCAATTTTCCTCTGATCGTTGCTGTTGGATAAGGTTAGCTCCCAACACCTCAGCTTCTCCTGCCCTTCCTCCACTGCTACAATCGAAAACAATTGAGCCAGCTTACTCCATTTGTTTCGAATGACTTGTTGTAGACTCCTTCCTGTCATCATCCTACAGGCCTCGATTTCTCTTCGTCCTTTGAGTGTCATCCTTTTTCCTCTTTTTTCAAAGGACACCTCCATTCGATTAAAATTGAAACTGATGGGGTTGACTCCCTTCATTTGGTCAACCCCCAGGACCACGTCACATCCTCCCAACTGCAGAAGCCTAAGATCGGCTTCAAACTCTTCTCCTTGCATCTCCTAATTGAATCTTAGACAGGCTGAGTTGCTAATCACTCTACCCCCATTAGCTATTGTCACACTAAGGGGTGGAGTGTCCAAGAGGGGGCTTTTCAATCTCCTAGTAGTGCCTTCATCAAGGAAGTTGTGAGTGCTTCCACTATCTATCAAGATCGTTAGGCTCTTTTCCTTCACCTTCCCTTCAACTTTGATTATCTTGTTGTTGGTCACCCCTTTTAATGCGTGGAGTGAGATCTTCCCGTTGTCTTACTCCCCCAATTCTTCACACTCCTCAGTTTCTTCTCCTCCTTCCATCCCTTCTCCCGAGTCTCCCTCCAACAGGAGAATTTGTTGTCTACATTGATGCCCCGGGAAGTACTTATCCCCGCACCTAAAACACAAACCTGGCTGCCTCCTCTGATCGTTAAACCTCCTAGTTGGGTGGGGTACTCCCGACTGTTTAGCTCCTGAATTTTTAACAGTCCACTCACGGTTAAATCCTTTGCCCCCTTGGTGGGAAGTTCCCATCGTCATAGCCTTACTTTGCTGCCTCTGTTTCTTCATCAAGGCCTCAACTACCATCTCCTGCAATCTAGCACTCTCTACTTCTTGTTCCACTGTTCGGGGTCTAATCATCTTGATCATAGGCCTTTAGATCTTCACTTAAACCACTTAAGAAACTGGACATGAAATAGGCCTTCGAGAGATGAGGATCGTGGGTACTCATAAGAGATCTAAGCTCCTTAAATCTTTTTAAGTAAGCTTTCAATTCTTCCACCTGCCTGAGTTTATTGTACTTTTCGACAATATCGGACATACTTCTTTCCCTGAACCTCTCACATAGTTTCTCAGCAAGCTCTCCCCATGTAGGATGGTCCCTCACACTAGGCCACCCCTGATACCACGCATCCACTATGTCGTCAAAGTAAGTAGCAGCTAAGGATATCCTTCTACCTTCCGACATGTCATACCATTCGAACATCCTTTCACACTTCCTCACCCACCAGCAAGGATTATCCCCTTCAAAGATGGGGATCTCCATCTGAGGCATGGGAAACCCTGGCTATTGTCGTTGGGTCTGCTCCACACGACCCCTATGCAACATCGTTTCCCTTTCCTCATCCTGTTCTCCTCCTATATCAGGGGTCTTTGGCCGACGTATTATTCTATTGTTTCTTAAGAAAGGCTCGGTTCTATCTCTGGGAGAGAATTCAGGGGTCATACTCACCGAGTTTTGGCGTGTGAACATCAACATGAGTTGTTGAAGTTGCGCTCCTAGCTCCTCCCTCATTGCGCCATTTCTTCTCGCATCTGTACCAGCATTCCATCCAGTCTCCTTTCCAATCCTTCTATTGAACCTTCTAGCTTATGATCGATCACCATGATCGCCTCATGGTTGCAACCATTCCCCAGCTCAAGCTGGTCGACTCGCCTCTAGACTTCGGACATGGACGAGCTGACTTGTTGCAGCTGAGATTCCATGTTCTTCATGCGGGTTCCTTCCGCCATAACTTCCTATCATTCTTGGCAGGGACTGAGCTCTGATACCAAATTGTTACTGTCCTAGACATAGACAATGAACTTCCCTTGACTCGGTGAGATTCAAGGGGACTAGCAGAGAGAATTGGGTAGGGAGGATATAAAGAACAGAGGAAGAAGAGAGAATTGAGTAAGATGAGAGAGACATCCAGTTTTTTCATGCCTTCTCCCATGGAATGGGATGAATACGTATAGGCGCTTGGTGTGAGAGTGGATGCAACAAATCATCCCCCCTCCAGCAGTTACAACAAACTATTTTGCCCTTTTCCTAAGACCTTACATGTGGCTCTCTAATCTAACAGAATTTGATAGTTGGAATATAAATGCAACAGTCAAAATAAAAGAAATACAGCATAGCCTATTGAATAAACAAGAATAAGACCGAAATTAAATGCAAAAAATAGCCATAGTTGTGACAATCTTCTTGAGGTTTATATGGATTAACCTCTTGGATTTGTTGCTGGGGGAGTCTCACCTTGTTTGTCACCTTAAGAAATCCTTATATGAGTTGAAGTAATCTCCTTAGTGTTGTTTTGGTCTGTAGTTTAGTCTTTTGGATTGGTTAGGATTTTTTGATCATTCTGTTTTCTATCGCCATGTGTGGAGAATTAGGGTAAGAACTTCTATATGTTTCATTGAATGGAATGGAGAGATATATACAGTAGAGAATTTATAGATATGGAAAGGAGCAAATTTTCCTAATCACCTAATGAAGGTTAATCACCTAATGAAGGTAAGATTCTATATATAGGAGGCTAATTACTTCCTTAATTCTAGCCTTAAATCTCCGTACTTAATTCTAGAATTCTCAGCCTTGATTCTTGACAATCAATCAGATTCTTGATTCTCGACACTTCCTCTCAAGCTTGTGAGTAGACATTGTCCATTCCTAACTTGCCTATAATCTTATGAAAGAGTGGACTGTTGAGTCCCTTAATTAGGACATCTGCCAGCTGTGATTCACTTGGTACATAGGGTGTACAAGTGAGACCACTGTTAAGCTTCTCCTTAATCAAGTGTCGGTCAACTTCAATATGTTTTCTTTGATCATGTTGCACAAGATTGTGTGCAATGTTAATTGAGATCAGCTAAATAACTTGTCTCTTTGCTTCTTTTGCTCATTTAGATAAGCTATAATCTGGAGCATAGCGTTAAAATCTGTTACAACAGACTGAATATGACCCTATGAAATTGGACGGAAATGCTATCTGTTTCATTCATATGCAGCCCTAGTTATAGGGTTAGATATTTATAGCTTTGGAAAGATTTCAATAAGGAAAGATTACAATATAACACGTTAGGAAAGTATCCTAATTTGAAATTAGGAAACTATCCAAATAAGATTTAAAAACTTTAGGCCAGATTCTTAGAGGATATGTTTCTGAATCCCACAATCTCTTGTTGCTTGTTGGACAAATAGGACTGATTCTTAGAGGATATGTTTCTGAATCCCCCCAATTTTTGTTGCACAACTTTTTTCCCGTGCAACTTGAAGCAGGTTTCTCGAGTATGTTTAGGATTTTTATAGTAGGAGCACCACAAACCTTCCTTCCCTTGTGACTTAAATTGCCAATCAGTCCTTCCTTTTTGAGATTTGAACTTTGATCCTTCTCCTTTGTTAGTTAACATGGTTGATCCTTCAGAATTTGTTTCCCCTAGCATTGCTATTCTTCTAATCTCCTCGCTTCGGATAATAGAAAAAAATCTCATTAAGAGATGGAAGCTTTTCTCTTCCAAGGACTTGAACTCTTACTTTGTCATACTTGGTGTTGAGTCCAGTTAAGAACTCTACAATTCTATCTCTCTCAAGTATAGAATTGAGGGTGGCTGCATCTTTACCACATACTATTTTAATGTCTTGGTAGTGGTTAAGTTCCAGCTAATACCCATTCATCTTATCATAATACTCGGTGACTGTTAAAGCCCTTTGTTTAGTGTCACTCAATTTCATCTTAATCTTAAGAATAACAGGCACATCTTGGTTTTTAGAGCATGTACGTCTAACTGTCTCCCATATGTCTTTAGCAGTGGACAAAAACATGTAATTTGAACTGACCTCAGGCTGCACAACGTTCCATAGCCATGACATTATCATGGAGTCTTCTATATCCCAAGCTGGGAAGCCGGGATCAGATGCCTTGGGGCCTAGATCTGTTAAGTGATGCAACTTTCCTCTACCCTTTAGGAAAGTCTTTACCAGTTGTGTCCATTGTAGGTAATTTCGTCCATCCAATCGGTAAGATTGGTGCATCCTGGGTAGATCACCGGTAGGGAGACCCCCCATTGGAGTATCAAACGTGCTGGTCTCTCTCGAAGTCATGGCTGGAGTGATCTCGGAGATTTCAGACATGATTGAAGAAGTAGATGGAGTGGTATAGTGCAATTAAGGCAAAACAATAGGAAGGACTTGAGGGCACCAATGGCTGGGCAATGAAGGTTGAAAAAGGCTGAATGGCAATGAAGGCCGGAATGATCTTAGAAGTAGGGCTATAATACCATGTGAAATTGGATGGAAAAGCTATATGTTTTATTCACTTGCAGCCCTAGTTACAGGGTTAGATATTTACAGCTTTGGAAAGATTATAATAAGGAAAGATGACAATACAACACATTAGGAAAGTATCACAATTTGAAATTAGGAAACTATCCAAACAAGATTTAAAAACTTTCTAAAAAACTTTAGCATTCTGGAAGCAGTCACGAATGGCTGCTTTCCTTTCTCTTTGAAGCAATCACTGATTGCTACTTTCCTTTCTTGATTGCTTTCCTTCCTCTTGAATCTTCTCACGTCATCATACCCAAGTAAGTAGGCACATCATAGTGCCTCTTCTAAATACATAACAAATTACTAATGATAGCATATAAACCATAGTTACCTAGTTCGTGGAACGCGGTACGGGAACGTGGTACGCCACTTTTCCCGGAACGCGGTACGTGGGGGTAGGCTTCTTCGGTTCGCCAGTTCGCCACTTAGTTTTTTAAATATATTAATAATAATAAAAATATTAAATAAATAAATATTAATATAATGTTGTGTTTCCATATTGTACTTGTTGGTTTCACCATGTCAACTAAGTTATGGAACACAACTATATCAATTATCTTCATTCACCGCCATCTCATGAAATTTCTCCATGTGAAGATGATGTTCAAACTTCATTTCATCATTACTCCGCCAGGGGATATTATCCACTGCCGGTCCCAAACCCGGATAAAGGAGGAGGGTTGCGTTAGGTAGCCGACAGCCAGCGTAAAACCTAGTCGGATCCAAATATGAATTCTAGACAAACTATCTGTTGGGATGTAAGCCACATAGAAGTCTAGATTCATGTAACCAACCCCACATAGTGGGATAACGGCTGGATATGTTGTTGTTGTTGTTGTAAATAAATATTAATATAATAATTATAAAATCATAAAATTTTAAAAAGTAGAATGTGATGTGGAGTCCCAAGCTTTAGCCAAAAAATGAAATCACAACTCATGAGAGAGGCTAAGCTTTATTGTCTCCACCAGTTGATGCAACTGGGAGTCTCCACCAGCTGATGCGACGGAGCGAGAGAGCCAGAGAGGCAGCAAGCGAGAGACTGAGGGGAGAGCCGACGGCTGGCGAGGGCGAGGGCGAGGGCGAGGCGGCGCAGGCGAGCGACGGAGCTAGAGAGAGGCAGCAAGGAAGAGCGATTGAGCGAGGCGAGTGACCGAGGAGGGCGAGTGAGTCAGCGACCTTAGCGACGGTCCGAATCGTCCGATGAAGGTACGGAGGCCGGAGCGAGTGAGAGCGAGAGACAACAGCCCACAACCGGCAACGAGCGAAGCGAGAGAGGGAGAAGGGAAGAGGGGGTGGGCGGTGGGTGCTTGAGCGAGAGAGGGTTTGAGGAAGGGTTAATGGCGGGCCTGAGTGTAGGCCAAAATTAATGGCATCAAAGATACGGGTCTTCATTACAGGAGAACTGGGACGCGTCCCCAAGCGTTCCAAGATGCAAACGCACCGCGTTCCAGTGTGCGCGTACTGGAACGTGGTTCCCGGGGAGGAGGGGCGTATTAGGTAACTATGGTATAAACGTACAATAGCATTTGTATATAGCTGCTTAGCATGAGACCAAATATCGAAACAGTTCTCATAGACATGAAATAAGGTGATTGAATCGACATCTATTGACTGCCACAACAATGTAACCAACTGTGCATCTATGTGATCCCATATAGTCTTATTTGCTGCAGCAATGTTAGAAAGCTTCGTAGTCAAATGGTCACTAAGCGAAACCGCATTTGAACAGATGCTGACCATGCCATATAATTCTTACCATTCAATTTGTCAGTGATGGTTGTAATACCAAAAAAAGATGGTACAGTATATGAACAATCACAAGTATAGTCACAGTTGAAGAGGAACTCATCATTCCAGGATTTGAAAAGGCCATAGTGAAAAACCCATGCCCAACTAGCAATAGCACAACTCGAATCTAAATCAAAATCTTTCAAACCAAAGCGTTGTGAAGCAGATCTGAACCTGATGACCCAAGACAGATCTGAAGCTATTGCAAACCAGATCTGAAACTATAAATCCCAAAGCTGGTTCAGATGGCTAATGGTGATGAAAGTGGCTGATAGTGACGGAAGGAGAAACGATAATGATGACAAATCAGCAAAATGGTGGCGACAGATGCGAGATCTGAAATTGGCCACGATGGAAGGAGAAACAACGGTGGTGGCGGATCGGCAAAGTAGTGGCGATGGCAAATGGAAACACCAACACGAGATTTGAGAAACGGCCGCGATGCACGAGATTTGAGAAACCAACATTGGATAGCGGCGGCGGACAAAGTGACGGACAAAGTGACCGGCAGCGCTAGAACTAGGGTTGGGTTAGGGTTTGTCTAGTGGCTTTGATACCATGTTGTATTTTGAGAGGAGAAAAGTTTTCTAATTTTTTATTCACAATGGGGTGTGTGTGTAGATATATATATATATATACCAATCTACAATGTACAACCTTGGGACAACATATGTTCCTAATATATATGTATAACACTATCTGGCATATATATTATATATGTACAACACTTGTTCTAACAAATATTATTTTATAGCTGGATAAATTTTTTTTTTTTGCCATGGCAAGACTCAGCTGATATATGGACCCTTGTCCTTGGGTTTCCTTTCTTTGGTTGATGAAAGTATAAGCACAGAATCATAGACAATGATCAAGTAATGACATCATTTCTTCTGACTCCTGGTTTATGAAACACATTATTTGCCATCTTAAACAGATGGAAAAAACATCTCTATATGTGGGATAGCTTGCATATATTTGGCCATTTGTGGATCCTGCAAGCAGCCTTGTGCATTGGGTTGCCCCTTATTTCTTGCGACTCCTTGCTTATTTAATATATTATTTTTACCATCTCAAAAGCATGGAAATAACATCTGCATGTGTGGCGTAAAGTTGCATGTATTTTATTCTATGCTGACCCTGTTATGAACATTTTGCATTGGGCTGGCTTTTGTTGTTTTAACTTTTATGTAATATTTGACAGATTCATCATGACTAATCTACTAAATCTTTCTGTGACAGCCAGCTTGCAATTACAGCTACCCGGAAGAGTACAGACCAGCACATTGTACTATTTGGTTGGTCACAAGGAGAAGAGAACAAAGAAGCTGCTGTTATTGATATTCTGAGAGACACCCTATTGCCAAAGATTGATCTTCAAGGTGCTGAAACTGATAGACTAGGCAAACTTATATTTAGTTGTTTTATTCTTCTTGCTTTTCAATTATGAAATTGCACCCAAACCCCTTGGTTTGGGTCTTTGTAGGGAGACCCCCTATCATTTAAAACTGCATCTAGAGGTCCCTGTGTTTTGTATTTTATCCTAGGCACCCCTCCATCAGTTTTCTGCAAGAACGACTTTAATTAAAATTAAATTACTTTAATCCCATTCTTAATATCTTTTTTCTAATTAAAAAATGAAAAAGGAAAACAAAAAACACTAGAAGCTGTGGTCATTGGTTGCTCTTAGACACTGCCTTGCTGCTGGTGACTGTTGTCTTTTTCTTCCCTATTCTCCCTGGCCGACAACTTGGGTTTTTTTTTTTTTTTTTTTTTGGGGGGGGGGGGTGTCGTTGGAACTTTGTCCAAGACTGCAACATTGGGTTGTGATTGGATAGTCACTTGTTTTATGTGCCATATGTGGGTTGAGCAGGATACAACAGCTTTTGTGGTATGATGGATTTCACTTATGGAGTTAAGACAACCATACTCATTATTTTCCTTTTTTCTTAGACTCCCTTTTTCTTTTATTATATGATTTCTCTCTATAATTAGTTTCTTTGGTTGCTGAGGCTCAGTGTGTTGCCTTTGTATGAAGTTTGCAACCCTCCAACCTGCGTTTGCTAATTAAGTTGAACTACCATCTAGCAGTTTGTTTTTATACAGTTGTGTTGGTTATACAAGGGGAAAAAAAATATTTGGGCTTCTTCATCTTGTAATGGTGAGGACAGGAACCAAACTAGCATATGCTTTGGAGTTGCTTGAATAGTAGGTTCTTCTTTGTCTCATCTTTTTTTCAGACAATCTTCTGGGGAAGGGAATCCATCTTTGCCTTGGAAAGGGGTTTGGCTCTCTAAGGCCCCTTCATGTATATTCAGTTTGCACCCCCTTTACTTCCTTCTAATGCAGTATTTACTAATACAAAAAAAGTGTTGGCATATGGCCTCAACCAAAAGTATGACTTGATATAAATACACTTTTGTTTCTATTGTAATACTTATTTTCTTTTGTCATTTTGAATTTTGAGATGGATTTTTCATGTTTCCATGTAATATCGGTCAGTTTTGCAATATTAACTATGTGATGGAACATAGCTATATCAATTATGTTCATTCATTGCTATCTACAACAACAATAACATATCCAGCCGTTATCCCACTATGTGGGGTTGGCTACATGAATTCTAGACTTCTATGTGGCTTACATCCCAACAGATAGTTTGTCTAGAATTCATATTTGGATCCGACTAGGTTTTACGCTGGCTGTCGGCTACCTAACGCAACCCTCCTCCTTTATCCGGGTTTGAGACCGGCAGTGGATAATATCTCCTGGCGGAGTAATGATGAAATGAAGTTTGAACACCATCTTCACATGGAGAAATTTCATGAGATGGTGGTAAATGAAGATAATTGATATAGTTGTGTTCCATAACTTAGTTGACATGGTGAAACCAACAAGTACAATATGGAAACACAACATATTGAATTCTAGACACAACATGAGATGGTGTTTCATTCATTACTATCTCATGAAACTTTTTCATATGAAGATGGTGTTGCAACTTTCTCTCATCATTCCTGTTGAATTGTTAACTACCATCCTATCTAAAAGTTTAAGCTGGTAGATAGAGGGTTAACTTTATAATCTATATTCTCATTTTTGTCACGACCTAGGGTTTGGGTGGGAAATTGAGAAGAGTATGGGGAAGAATAGATAGAAATGGAGGGAGATAGCAAGAATAGAGGGAGAAAAAAGAATTGGGAGGGAAATTAGAGAGAGAAATTCAGTTTATCATTTCACAATGACTAATTCTCTAGGTTACAACTTATTTATAGGCTTTCTAGGTAAATGTACAAACTAGCAAAGCAGTAAGGTACAACCATTAACTGATACATGTAATATCCTATGCCTAATCTACCATTGGGATCGTGATAATCCCATCTCCTTGAGAGGTATCTTATCCCCAAGAAACTTATTACAACTGAGCCGTTGTTTTCATCCAATTCCCATCTTCACTATCTGGTTTCTACTTCACCTTTTCTTGTTCTTTTCTCTTACTTTCCTTTTCTTTTGCTTTTCCTTTACTTTTTCCCCAATAGTAACAATACTATGATTTGCTGCAACACCAAGTTTTGCCATCCAACTATTCCCTATCGCAATTAAAAATAGTTCCAATTGACCTGTAATTCTTGCAACCTTATCATTTCCAATTGTAGAAAGGAATTCAAACTTCTTTGCGGGCCAAAACTTGATTTGACGCTACAGCTGCCCAACTAGAATATGAATAATCAAGACAATATCTTTTACTTGCTAATTGCTGGTGTACACCAAAGGCTTACTTTCAGCAGATTTTTCCTCCAGTGGAACCTCGATAACTTCTTCGGCAATTGCCATTCCTTTCTTGTCATCCTGAATTTGCTTGATCCAATTTACTGTTTTTCCTCATTCCTTGCAACTACCATTCCTATTCTTAGGACCTCGTCAGCCTCCTACCTCTCATCAGTTGCATGAATAGTGGCGGAGCCACGTTTTGGCCAGTTGGCTTTTTTATTTTTTCAATTTTTTATATATATTAGTATGAATAATTATAATTTTTATAATTTGGCCAGGGCTAAAATTAGCCCTTGGCCTGGACGAAAATTATTCCTTGGCTCCGCCATTGTGCATGAAGGCTATCTTGATCACAATCCTCTTCTTCTAATGTTGCTCCATCTGCTTTCTGCAAATATAAAATGTGATCCTCACCGATATCCTTGTCCAATCTCTCTTCCTTGCTGAAGTCTTTAGTTACAACTGGCTGGTCCAACTTTGATTTTTCCTCAGATTCTTGCTCTACTTGATTTGCAGTCTTAGAAGCTCCTTTAATCTATTGGCTACTCTTAAGATAAGTTTTAGGTGGCACCTCATGCTTTCTATAAATGGCTTTTAGTGCCAATTCTTGCAACCTCACCTTCTCAACCACTTGTTCTACCGTGGCTGGACACATAAGCCTCAACACATCATTAAGACCATTAATGAATTCCGACACAAAGTAAGACTCATTCAAGGTTGGATGAGAATTGAGCATTAGCGCTTTCAATTCCTCAAACCTGACCTTAAAATCTGTTATGGAGCCTTTTTGTTTTAGATTATTGAATTTTTCACTGCACCTCTCATCTTTGACCTGATTTAATTTTAATCCACCCGCTGTCTACAAACTGGAAACATTAGGTATGCTTCCAATGCTTCTAAAATTGGTCCTATTGTGGATCTAGAGCTTTCCTTTATCTCTGAAAGATGACTCCATGGATGAGTAATGTCAAGATCTCCACCTGTTGCCGGATCTGATATATTTCTTTGAATAATCGGATCTGAATACTCTTTAGAAAGTAACTCAGCTGGAAGGTGAATCTGAAATCATTTGGCCACCATAATCATAATTTCATCTAGCTGTTTGTTGAATTTAGCGCATGTTTCCTCAAGTCTTGCGTCCATGGCTCACTTCTGAAACTGCTTCTGCTGCTCAACTCTTCCTCCTAAATTTGATCGACTCAGTTGCAGCTTCTTGAAAGTCGCCTACTATCTGTTTTGATAACCTAGATCCAACTGTGTAACTAGGGTTTCAGCTGTGAAATGAAAATCACAAAAGGAGAAAAATGAGAATGGGAGGTTCTGAAGAATGCCTCGATCAATGAACTAATCGAAATGAAATAAGACGTAGCTGAACTATTTATATCAGGCTATCATTTACAACAAACTAACTAATCTTTTACTAAATACAACAAACAAGATAACTAATCACAACAATTCACTATAGTATTCAGCATCAATTTTTTCAACAAATTGCTTGGAAATCACCTGAGTATCAACCTGATCTAAAATTGTTTCCTGAATTTATCGACACTGAGATATGAGATGACTGAGTTCGTCACTAACCCACCTTTAAATGCAGCTAGGATTAAGATTGATTGCTCTGGATCAATCATCAATTATTGATGGTCAATTAATTGCTCAAGGATTTGCTTCCCACTTCGCCTTCCTTCTCACCTCTATTACATGCAGTGACCTAGATCGGTTTTGAGAATTGCTTGCGAACCGCCAAAGAATCTACTGCTTTGCTTGATTATGATGTCATATCAGAATTACTGTATCGCCTTTGTATCTACAATTTTTGTGACTCAATCAGCTCTGTTATGCTTTTCTAAGAGTCGACTCTTTTGTCACTTCCTGCTTTGACTTCAAACTCAACCTTGAATTTTGTAGAGAGTCGTTAGCTTTGCTGCAATCTTCTAAGAATTCGATCTACTCGTTAAGGTAGTTAAAATCGGGATTTGAAGTGGGATAAAAAAATGGTCCATAAAATCGGATTGTAAAATCGAATCGTAAGATTTTAGAGAGTGAAAATTATCTTTTAATTTTTGTAAATATATGTTTATAATAATATAATTTTATAAAACATGAATTAATATTATTTAATAAATTGATTATTTTTTTATTATAAATGAAATGCATGTACCTATTTCAAAATTACTTTATCTATCAATTTTAAAAATACTAAATAATATGAAATTTCTAAATATTAAGTCCATTTATCATCATTCATCCATCCGTAATCAAAACATAGTTAAAGTTATCACAAATCAATTGTTAGTTTGCATAATTTATGGAATTTTAAAGTTAATCACTAATCAATTGTTAGTTGGCATCAAAACATGGTGTTCAAAATTTAAAGCATAAATAAAATTCCCATTTTATGCAATTTTACCCGCATGCGATTTTACGATTTTACCCATTAAAATCATGATTTTATGTGATTTTATCCCAATTCCGATTTTGCATGCAATTTGAGTCGTTTGGGTGTCTTTGACACGTAAAATCGTACGCGTTGAATTGGGATTTTAACAATAATGAACTCTGTTGAATTAGTGACCTTGAATCGATTGCAGAATTAGCTTCATTGCATTGCGGCTATGAATCGCTTTTCACGCTTCTGCTGCGCCACTTTGATCTGCCTTCAACTTCACTCGAAATCATTGTCGAAACTCACCTAGCCTGCTTCGCCTTCATTTTTGAGCCTAGATCAATGGAATTCACCTGATTGTTAACTAGGAATTTCTTTGCTCTCTATCGAAAAATGACCGGCTCTGACACCAAATGTCACTACTTAGGGTTTTCCTAGAGTTTGGATGGGAAATTGAAAAGAGTAAGGGGAAGAATTAGACAAAAATGGAGGGAGACAACAAGAATAGAGGGAGAATAGAGGAGATCGAGAAGGAGAACATAGAATTTCGAGGGAAATTAGAGAGCAAGAATTTGAGTGAGAAATTTAGTTTATCATTCCACAATATGACTAATTCTCTGATTACAGCGTATTTATAGGTTTTTTAGGTAAATGTACAAATCAACAAAGCAGTAAGGTACAACCACTAACTAATACATGTAATATCCTATGCCTAATCTACCCTCGGGGTTGTGACAATTTTTACTCTCAACAATTCCCTTGCAAGAGGGTGGTGTTAGAAAGAGCATCCAACATAAAATTTTGCCGCATTGTTCTTTAGCATGGATTTGTATTGTCAATATGACTTACATGAGTTAATTGACATTTTGAATGCCATAGCATTGACCCTAACGTGGTTAGGATAAGGTGTAGTTGATGATTTTATAGACTAATTTGGTCTATCATTGATTGTCATTTGATATTCTGTTTATATACAGTGTTGACAGTGGCATGCTTATTGTTGAGCATTGTGGTGTGTGACGTTTAGGGTAGCGGCAACAAGAAGTCAAGGCGTCGCCATCTACCTTGATTGATTAAGAAGTTTCCTAAGTCACTTAGGAAACTTCCTTAATCCTTAGCTTTCCTAAGTTTCTTGCTTTCCTAAACTGTATATATGTTCTGTTTGTAGATAGAATGTATCTTTTAGTTTCCTAACGTGTATAGCCCTAGTGTCCTAAATTCTCTCCTCTCCTCTATATGAGGACAACCCGTGTACATTGTTTTCTAAGTAATTACAGTGCCTTCTCTACACTTCTTAATGTTAATCTCTAATGACTGTGCAAAAATAGACAATGATAGTGGTTGTTGCAGTTGCTAAAGAAGATATTTAAACTCCCTACTAGTATCAGTCACATAACAAATTTTTTGTTGCGCACTGGTACCAATTGGAAGGAACCATACATATGGGAGTAAAGCAAAGGAAATCAAGGAAGAGGGTGTCGAATCTAAGATCTGATTGGAGAATTATCGTCTATTTAGAGGAGAATTAGGCGGGAATTGTAGGAAGAGAGGGAGGGAATTTGAGAGAGAGAGAGAGAGAGAGAGAGAAGGGAAATTTAGGAGGAAAATGAGGCAATTCAAATTGTATTCAATGCCTTCAAATGAGCCAGAACTGTGCTTATAAACTGGTCCATAGTTGGGAGTTGGCGCCAAAAAGCGATTATCACTCCCTTGTACAATCGGTGATGCACACCTTAAGTACAATCATCTATAGCCATAACTAGCCTTATTGCAATAGCTTCGGTCTAGGTACATGACAATTCCCCTTGCCCCTTGAAATATTTCTTGTCCTTTAAGAAATGTGAAGCAAATTGGCCGAGCTGGGAAATTGCTTGAGGAGCTCAAGTAGGTACTCCCAAGTATTATTGTCTAGATATAGGGAAGACCATTGGATTGGTGCTTGAGTTAAGGGGGCTCCATGTTGGTAGGTTACTCTCCTGTCGAAAATGGCTACTAGAGTGACTGCTGGCTCTTCTTCATTGATGTGGGGATGAAGGTCTTGATTGACCACATTGTTCCAAATTGACTTTTTAAGGAGGGAGACATGGAACACCGGGTGAATGTGTGTTCCCTAAGGTAGTTGTAACTTGTAGGCCATCTGTCCAATCCTTGCAATGACTGGGTATGGTGCATAGAACTTGGGGATCAACTTAGAGATTGGTTGTTGAGAGAGAGCTTTTAGGTGAGGATAGCTGAGCTTTAGGTACACTTCATCTCTTTCTTCAAACACCCTGTCACGACCTTGGGTATTATAGGGGCAAAGCTGTAATTGAGTTACAATTACAGTTATGGGGTATTTTTGTAATTCGGTTACAAAACATAGGAGTTGCTATTCTATTATTTTCTTTTTTGTCTTGTAGCTTAGTTGGTTAGAGAGCTTTGTTTGATAGCTAAGTGAGGCTATATTAATCTTTATTTGACAGTGGCCTATTTCGTTTCAAGCTTTATAAGTGGCTTGAACGAAGAATTGAGGTCAATGGTGAAGGTGCTTTAGCCTTGAACTCTCAATCATGTCGTTGATAGTGCCAGGCTTCACGAATTGATTGTGGAAGCACTGATGAAGAAGCAAAGGCTGAAAGCCAAGGGAGTGAATTAGGGCAATTTGCTCCAAGGGAGGAGCTGTGCTGAGGAGATGGGAAGGGGATCTCCCAGGATGAAGAGTTTGGCACTACTTGCTCCCATAGCCCAAAGTGGGAAGACTATAGAACAGAGGAGGCAAGCTGGCCTCTGTTTCAAGTGCAGGGATAAATACTTCCCTAGCCACCAATGTAAGAAACAACTCTTGTTATTGCAAAGGGAAGAAGGAGAGATAGCAGAGGAGGGGGAAACATCCTAACCACAAGGAGAGGAAGAGAAGGACAATGGGGAGATATCCCTGCATGCTTTGAAGGGATTGGCCAATAGCAAGATAATTAAAGTGAAAGGGAAGGTGGAGGATAACAAGTTGATGATCCTTATTGGCAGTGGGAACACTCACCGTTTTTTGGATGAGGGAATGGCTCGTAGGTTGAAATGCCCCTTGATTAACTCACAACTATTGATAGTGACCGTGGCCAATGGCAACAAGGTCACGAGTCGGTCAGCATGCCCCTGGTTCTGCTAGGAGATGCAAGGAGAGGGGTTTGAGGCTAACTTAAGACTCCTTAAATTAGGAGGGTGTGATGTGGTGTTGGGTGTTGGTTGGATGAAGCATGTTAGCTCAATTTGCTTTGATTTCAACAAAATGGAAGTGACATTTGAGAAGGATGGGAAAAAAAGTGACTCTAACTGGGAGCAAGGAGTTTGGAATATGTAAGATGATTTCCGGGAGAAGGCTGCAGAAGATGATAAAGCATAAGATGAGTCAAGTGGCCCTGTTGTTCTCTACCCAGGCCATTGATAGAATGGCAAACCGCCCCTATTGCCAGCCCTCCCAGGTCCCATAAGTGTGGCAGCCGTGGATGAACACTTGCAATAGCGGCAACAACTCCTACAACAGCTTAAAAAGGATCTAGCCATGGCTTAGAATCAAATGAAGCAACTGGCTGACAGAGGGAGTAGTGAAAGGGAGTTCTCTGTTAGGGGAAGAAGTCTACTTGAAATTAAAGGGACCCCAAAGAAATTAAAGGGAGTTCTCTATTTTGGTCCTTTCCCTATTGTGGCCAAGGTGGGAAGTGTGGCCTATAAGCTACAATTATCGGAGGGAACCCAAATCCATTCGGTATTTCATGTATCACTGTTGAAGAACGCTATAGGGGGACAACCGGTGAGCCTTGGACTCCAATCCTTCCCCGGAACCTGCATCTATTGTGGATAGGCATGTGATCTATCAACAAGGAGTACCGATCATGCAAGTACTTGTGAAGTGGTCCAACATGCATGAGGACAACAACACTTGGGAGTACCTCCCGAACTTGCTTAATCAGTTTCCTAGGGTAGCCAGCCTGCTGACCATTTCTTGAGGACAAGAAATGTCTTAAGGGGAGGGTGTTGTCATGTACTTACGATTAAAGTAGTAAAATAAAATAGAAATCAGTTAGTGCAGTAGGGGATTGTACATGAGAAGAGCTGTGGGGTGTAGTACATAGGCAATTATTAGTTTTGGGCAAGAATTCATGTACGTGCGAGCAGGTTATAAATTGTTGTCGACCCATCCATTGGAAATGTCTGGATTATTGAATGAATTTTCTTTGATTCCTTCCCTCCCTTTCTTTCTCTCTTTCTCTCTGCCATTCTATCTCTCTCTCTCATTTTTCCCACAAGAATTGTCTCGTTTCCCTTGTGACCTTTATCCTAATGGAAGAGATTAGGATTGATCAATTGCCAGACCCCCTAGGATTTTATACCCCTCTAATCTGGGCAATCCCTCTATAAAGTCCATAGTAATGTTGGCCCATGCTTGATTCGGAATGTCAAGGGGCTGTAGAAGGCATGGTCGTGCCACTGACTCATACTTACCCCTTTTTCATATGTCACAATTGAGGAAAAATTCCTTCTCTAATATTTTTAAGTTCGACCAGTAGAATATCTGCTTCACCTTCCTGTAGGTATTCTAAATACTTGAGTGCCCTCCAAGGGGTGATCCATGCAGGGTTTGGAGGATCTTCTTCTTTAAAGCTTTAGATTCCCCAATCACTAACCGCCCTTGGTATCTTCATTGTGGACTTGTAGTGTTTATTGATTGTGGATTTGTAGTGTTTATGTGTTTGTTTAGAATTTTGCATGATGATTGGTATTTGTTTGAGTTTGAGATTTTGAGTTTGAACTTTGATGATGTTTCTAGTTTAGAATTTGCATGATGAATGAATCAACTTTGATGTTGTTAGTTTTGAATTTGAAGATGATGAATCATGAATGATATACATGTGTTATTGTTGATAATTTGATAGTTTTTTATGATTTTACAAAATTTTGAGTTTTTTTTTTTTTTCTAAAAGGTGCACCTTGCTTCACACCTCAGGCTCTAGGACCCTTTGCGCCTATCGCCTTTTAGAACTATGGATTCAACGATCGCCTTCCAATTTCGAGCTGCCTACTCTCAATTTCGTTGAGTGCTGATACCAACAACTGATCACCATTCACTTCACCCAATCACTGTCCAACACCTCCTATGTCTCGCTTCTTGAATCCTCCAAAACCAATTCAATAGCTGTGGACCGTCGCCTTGAAAATTCAAGTCAGATTCGATTATGAAACTAGCTTCGCCTACAATTCGCGAAGAATCATAGGCGCCAATCATTCTCGCCTGAATCTACTTCAATTAAAAAAAACAACAACATATCCAGCCGTTATCCCACTATGTGGGGTTGGCTACATGAATTCTAGACTTCTATGTGGGTTACATCCCAACAGATAGTTTGTCTAGAATTCATATTTGGATCCGACTAGGTTTTACGCTGGCTGTCGGCTACCTAATGCAACCCTCCTCCTTTATCCGGGCTTGGGACCGGCAGTGGATAATATCCCCTGGCGGAGTAATGATGAAATGAAGTTTGAACACCATCTTCACATGGAGAAATTTCATGAGATGGTGGTGAATGAAGATAATTGATATAGTTGTGTTCCATAACTTAGTTGACATGGTGAAACCAACAAGTACAATATGGAAACCAACAAGCCTGAATCTACTTCAATTATTGACTAAATTTTACTCGCCCGAAGCATCGAAAATCGCCTCAGCCTCGTTAGAATCGATTAAAATCACAGCCGATAATCGTCGGTTCTGATACCAAATGTTACGACTCTAGGGTTTGACTAGGGTTTAGGAAGGAAATCGAGAAGAGTGTGGAAAAGAAGGAGAAAAGAGGAGGGAGAGAAAGAACATAAATAGAGAGAATAGAGGTAGAAGAGAGAAAAGCTGAGGGAGAGCTAGGAGAATTGAGAGAGAGAAATAAAATTCAAATATCATTCATAAATTGCCATCCTCTAACTACTACAGCCTTTTTATAGGCTTACAATTGAAGGTGTTAACGGTTGTAACAGAAATACAATGGAAAGGAAAACATGTAATCTATATGACTATTATATCCTCGGGAATTCCTTGGGGTCGTGACAGATCCCACTCGAGCTTGCATTTCTGTCACTGTCGTGCTCACTTGCTGCAACTGCGCTTCCATTTGCTTCATGTGAGTACTGTCCGTTATCATGATTGGATCACTGGAAAACCTTCGTCTAGGAGCGGGCTCTGATACCAAATTGTCAGATCCAAGATCTGACTGGAGAATTCTCGTCTATTTGGAGGAGAATTAGGCAGGAGTTGTAGGAAGAGCGGGAGGGAATTTGAGAATTGGGGGGGGGGGGGAGAGAGAGAGAGAGAGAGAGAGAGAGAGAGAGAGAGAGAGAGGGGAGGAAAATGAGGCAATTCAAATTGTATTCGATGCCTTCAAATGAGCTGGGACCGTGCTTAGGAGTTGGCACCAAAAAGTGGTTACCACTCCCTTGTGCAATTGGTGATGCACACCTTAAGTACAATCCTCTACGGCCGTAACTACCCTTATTGCAATAGCTTTGGTCTAGGTACATGATAGAGGGGAAGGAAATAAAAACTAAAAGTGAAACAGGAAATAGAACCCAATTCTGCTGATATATACAAAGTTAAGTTTTATAACTTCACATCAAGATTATTTGTATGCAACTCCAAAAGGAAATTAATATTGGTAAAGTACATTGTACTAATATTGGTAAAGTACAAACGGTTAAATTAAGCTGCCCATGTATTCCCTGAACAAGTTTCTGGATCCTTGTGATTGTAGTACATATTAGCCAGTCAATAAAGTGGAAGATGATGGAATAGCGATGAAGCTTTTGGAGTACACTCCACCTCAAAAAAGCTTTAGATCCTTGTGATAACAATAGATACTGATCAGGCAGTGGAGTGTAAAAGCTAGAACAATGGTGGAGTTTATGAACGTTATTTGACACACAGTTGTAGTCTTAATGAACATTTTGGTTAACCACAATGATATTCAAAATGACAGTCAACTAAGTGTTAAACATGAGGGATGAGAGTTGGGGCATGCCTTTGAATCTGTTAAAGATAGGTCAAGGCTAATGACCAAGGAGAAGGAGAATGAATAGAGCAAGGATTTGGTCAAAGAGAGTTGAAGATTGTGAGATGAATAAGTAAGAAAATAGTTTGTAGCTAAAGTTTTTTTTGGCGATGGTGCTTTGTGATGTTTAAAAAAAAATCCAGAAAGCCGCATACGTCAAAGAGTAAAAGCACCATTATTTGGCCTTTTGAATGGTTCTTATCTTAAATATTTTAGTAGAATTTCTTAATATAGTTTTTTTACTGCATGAATCTTCTTTTTCAGGGAATGGTGATGATAATATTGTCCTTGGGCTTTCTTTGGACAAGTTCTCCGATGATGAAAAAATCGAAGTCAAGCTTGGAAGTGAATACAAGGAACTGTCACTTTTTTGCATTCTCCTATGTCTTTCTCTTGATGGAAAACTTTTTATGTTCCACGTTGCCAGGTACTTCATCTGATTTTTATTCTCTTGCCAACATTAACGGGTTTCTTTATTACCTTTGCTGTTCTATAATGTGTGCATATAATATTAAGTGTCTTCCCTTTGTTGAAAGCTGTGTGCAAGAGAGTTAATCAATTTCTTCTTCAGTGCTTCTGGAGCTTCCTTTCCATCTGAAGTTACCTCTCTGCTTTCTGATGAGGAAGATGATCCAACTGTAGTGGCATGTCCAAAAGATATTTTGTCAGAAACTTCTGGTTTGGCAGTAAAAGGTGTGAAACAACTGGGTCTTGGTTCGCAGTTACAGGATGTGAACAAGAAGGAACTTAACATGCGAGACACTGACATTCCAGTGAAAAATGAGCGACCAGTTCTTGTAATGGAAAATGACAATTTGCAGACCTTTAAAACCAAGGGTCAGCCGAAGTTTCCTGTCACTGAGCAAAACCAAGATACAAATGCTCAAAAATCACTGCCTTCTGCCCAGCAGGCCACAGATTTAGGAACAACTACTCTGAAGACTTCTCACTCAGCAGTACCTGGACTTATGTTCAGAGATTTCAGCAGGACAGAAAGTCAGAAACTCATGGAAGGTGGAGGAGGCCCTCATTCTTTTTTGGGCAACACTTTAGCCAATACATCTAGCCAATCAATTCCTACAATATCACCAAAAGCTGTGGATTTAGGTATAAAATCATCAATAAACCTCGGTTCATCTAGCTCAAGCAGTGGTTGGTCAGAGCCCTCATCAAATGGAGAGCTTATATTTCCTGTCGCTTCTCTTGGTGAGTATTCACTGTTGCCTTCTAGCTCTATAGGACTAATCAAGTAGGAAACTTCTACAAATTTGAATGTTGAACATTTTCCAGGAGGGTCATTCAGAAATGTTTCCCCTTCAACTGCTGTATTTTCTTCTGGAAAAGCAAGCCATAGCAGAGCACAGGGCCCTTCAACTGGCTCAAGGATTACTGAACCGTTGCCTGCCATCCATAGCTCTCCATTATCATCTGAACAAAATTATACATTTGGGAAGACTTCGAAGAATAAGATTAATCCTATCAAGGAGAACTGCAGAACTGTCTCTCTGACCAGGTCACTGAATTCTGAGCCACACCTATCAAAACAATTGGGCAATGTAAGATTATTGTATTTCTTCTGCATTTTATGGCAGACTATACTCTTTCTGTTCTTACCATATCTTTTTGTTCTTTTTATTTTTGCAGCTTAATTGTGTTTAGTATTAAGATAATTTCTAGACCTTACTGTTTTTGTTCTGGTCCTCTATTTTTTGTTATGCCAACAAGGCTTTAAAGTTTTATAGAGCTAATTTTTTTATAACATTTAGAAAATTTTTGATTCATGGTTTTATGACCTTGCATTTAACTCTTTATAGGAATAAATTTAAAATAATGGTATATAGGCATTTTACACGCATTATGATTAAATGTGTGCTTCATGTCTATCAGTTGTATGCTTGTGCCTTGGCTCCAAGCACTATCTGTGCCTTGCACATTTGACAACTATTGTAAAAGTCTGAGGAAAAGAGAGTTGCTGACTTGCAAAGGCTGTTAAGGCTGAAGATCTGATTTGTTGGTTGATTTGCTGAGAATAAATCCTGCAAGGCTGGATTGAGCTGCTTTTCTGGATGAGTTTATTGATTTCAGGAAAGAGTGTATAAAGCTGTTGGGAGCTGATTTGTGGGGAAGTAGTAGACAAAGCCTGATAAAGGATGGGTGGATGCTGAAAAGAGGGAAAAAATCTCTAAAAGCTGAGGAAAGACCTGCTTAAGCAGCTTGAGTGGGTATTTTTAAGGAATTATTGGCTGAAAAAATGGATGCATTGATCGGGCCAAGTTAAGGCTGTGTTGAGCTAAAAAAGAGAAGGGAAAAAAGGCTGGAAAAAGATGAGATTCAACTTTTCAGGAAGTTGAGTGATTTCTTCAGTTTTAACATGAAATAAACGACCTTGAGCTAGCTCCAGATTAGTTGATGTTGAAATATTCAAGATAAGCTGGAACCAATCAGCCGAGATCAAGAAGATCAAGATCAAGATAATCCTAAGTGATAGATTGTTTGATTATTTAGATTATTTTTTAGTTTATCTTTATATTTATCTTTGTAGTTCTTTATTTATATTTATCTTTGTAGTTCTTTATCTTCTTGTTGTATTTAAATTAATGTAATCTAGTCCTAGATAGTAGGAATGTAATCTAGTCCTAAAATATAGGAGAATTCTTAGGAGAATTCTTAGGAACCTCTTGTGTATAAATTTCATCATTGATATCAATAAAACTATAAGGAATACCGGTTCCTTTTCTCTACATGGTATCAGAGCTTGCAAATCCAAGCCTGTTTTTCTAAGAAATTGGTGCCTTCATTGCACGATTTTTGTTTTTCAGTGCCTTCATCGCATTGTGCCCTAATAGCACTTGGTTTCTTCCTGTCGTTCCACACAGTTTTTTCCATCATTCTGTTCCTCCTTCAACTTCAGCGAATCCATGTCAGAAACATCAGCAAACCCATCGACTTCACCTACTACCATCACTGGAGAACATACTACAGTAGACCAGCCTTCTCCTCTCGCGGGCGAACTGCCAAATATTCATCAATCCTACCGGCTAGATGGTAGGAATTTTCTTCAACGGTCACAGCTAATCAAAACTCTTCTTAAAGGCCGAGGAAAGAGTACCCACCTCACTGGAAATCCTCCACCAGAAACTGATCCAGGCTTCAGCGCATGGGATGTGGAAGACTCCCGCATCATGTCATGGCTATGGAGCACCATACAACCGGACATCAGTAGGAACTTTATGTTCCTTAGCACTGCTCGAGTAGTTTGGGAGACCGTTTATCAGACCTACTCAAAGGCCAAGGACGCATCTGTGATCTTTGATATCAAAACAAAGATCAATGGCTCAAAGCATGGTCAGCTAACCATCACTGAGTATTATAATCTGATGCTAGGCCTATGGTTAGAGTTTGATCAATACCAAGCTATAAAAATGGTATGCCAAGCGGATACTACAACTCTCAATCAAATTCTTGAAAGAGACCGGATAGTTGAGTTCCTAGCCGGCTTAAATCCCGAGTTCGATCAGGTAAGGGTTCAAATTCTTGGTAAGGATAAATTACCTAGCCTAAATGAGGTGTTTGCTATTGTTAGAAGTGAAGAAAATAGGAGAGGAGCCATGCTTGGTGGATCCAATATGGAAGGATTAGCACTCATCTCCAACAACAGATCATGGAAGCAGCAATCAACCAATCGAAATAAATCCTCCGGACGAGAAGGACAGTGGTGTACCTTCTGTAATAAGCCGAGGCATACTAAGGAGACTTGCTTCAAGTTGCATGGAAAGGAAGCAGTCCTCAATAAACTTGGTGGATTCAAGAATATAAGGACTCAAGGTCCTCCGCAAAACTATCCTCAAAGCTATCTTTCAAACAAAGAACAAGAGGGAGAAGCAGAAAAAGAAGAAAAACCGAGTGTTGGAGCTGGTATGGACCTCAACCAGCTCAATAAAGAAGAAGTTTATAAGCTGAAGGAGTTTCTAAAAACCATTCAAGATGGAGGAGGATCCTGCTCTATGGCTCAACAAGGTAAACCAATCAGTTTTACTACTTTTCTAGCCTCCAAAACTGGTAGGAATAACACTTGGATCTTGGACTCAGGAGCTACTAACCATATGACACCAAATTTCCAGTTTTTTGATACTTATGAACCTTTTACATCATCCAAACAGATCACTATTGCCGATGGAACCACAATTCCCATTAAAGGCAAAGGAAAAGTTATCTTTGGTCCAAATTTGTCAATAAATCCAGTCCTTTATGTACCAGATTTAACTCTTAGCCTTATTTCTATAAAACAACTCACTCAAGACCTCAATTGCAATGCTGTTTTCTCTCCATATGTGTGCAAATTTCAGGACATGGACACGAGGAGGACGATTGGTGTGGCTAAAGAGCAACATGGGTTGTATATCTTTCAAGGGGGGAGCACTAAGCCTAAAGATCAGCTGCAGGCAGCCTACTCAACCCAGAAAACAGCCTCTGACCGAGCTGCCATTTGGCTTCATCATCTTCGACTAGGTCATCCTCCTTTTAGCTTAGTGAAGGAATTGTTTCCTGCTTTGTTTAAAACTCTTAGTCCTAGCAATTTTCAGTGTGATGTGTGTGTTATGGCCAAACATCATAGAACCTCTTATTCAATTAGCAATAAACTATCATCTAGACCTTTCGATTTGATTCATTCGGATGTTTGGGGGCCTTCAAGAGTTTTAAATCAGTCGGGTGCCAAGTGGTTCATCTCATTCATAGATGATTGCACTAGGATGTGTTGGGTTTTTCTTTTGAAAGATAAAGCTAGTATTGGGACTGTTCTCCCCTACTTTTGCAAAATGGTTCACACACAATTTGGAACTAAAATTAAAAAATTTAGGACAGATAATGCAAAGGATTATTTCAATGCTCATTTGCATCTCTTCTTCCAAAACGAGGGAATTGTCCATGAATCTTCATGCATCGATACTCCACAACAAAATGGAGTGGCCGAGAGGAAGATGAGGCATCTTTTGAATGTCACTCGAGCCCTTCTTCATCATCATAATACTCCTAAATATCTATGGGGGGAGGCAGTCTTGACAGCCACTTATGTTATTAATAGAGTCCCATCCAAAATCCTTGACAACCAAAGTCCTTTCCAAAGTCTAACCGATTTTTTCCCAGACCTGAAACTGCACTCTCCATTACCTCTTAAAGTTTTTGGATGTGTATGTTTTGTTCACATACCTAAAGTCCATAGAGACAAGTTTGATCCTAGAGCAAAAAGATGTGTCTTCATAGGGTATTCTCCAACCCAAAAAGGATACAAGTGTTATGATCCTATCTCCCGGAAAGTCAATATCTCTAAGGATGTTACCTTCATTGAGTCCCAATCCTTTTTTGATTCTCAGCCTAAGAGGGAGCGTACTCAACCAGAAAATTTGGATAATTTTTTCCCAGATTTCCTTCCAGCATCCCCTATTTCTATAGATGATTCTGTCCATCAGATACCTCCATCAAATCACACTGATTCAAACCAGCAGTTGACAACCAACAGATACAAAGGCTCACCCTACGTGTATAAGAGAAGACAACCTACTGCTGATCTTCAGTCCACACCAGTTGCAGCCCCAAATCCCAGCCTAGAAGAGCACACATCTGATGAACAAAACAGCAGCCAAACAGACCAAGAATTTCCTGATTTGGACCTGCCTATTGCCCTCCGAAAGGGGGTCCGAACATGCACCAAACATCCCGTTGCAAATTTCTTATCCTACCATCGCCTTTCTCCTCCCTATAGAAGCTTCCTAACGACCCTAGATGCTAGTGTTATTCCAAAATCAGTGGAAGAGGCATTAAAAGATCCAAATTGGAAAAAAGCCATGTTAGAAGAAATGAGGGCTTTGGAAAAGAATCAAACTTGGGAGGAGGTGACTCAACCTAAGGGAATTAAACCAGTAGGCTGCAAATGGGTCTTTAATTTGAAATACAAAGCTGATGGTACTCTTGAGAGATACAAGGCAAGGCTAGTAGCCAAGGGTTATACACAATCCTATGGGATTGACTATCTTGAGACTTTTGCCCCAGTAGCAAAAATGACAACAGTACGAGTCCTCATATCATTAGCAGCAAATTTGGGGTGGAAACTACAACAATTAGATGTTAAAAATGCATTCTTGCATGGGGATTTAGAGGAAGAAGTATTTATGGAATTACCCCTTGGATTTTCTCATAACAAAGAAGGACAAGTGTGTAGATTGAAGAAAGCGTTATATGGACTTAAACAGTCACCACGAGCATGGTTTGGGCGATTTTCTACAGCAATGCACAAAATGGGATACCGGCAAAGCCGAGGGGACCACACCCTCTTCCTAAAGCACACAAAAGATAAGGTAACTGCTCTATTAGTTTATGTTGATGATATTGTTGTGACAGGAAATGATGAAGCTGAGCAAGAAGACCTAAAAAAAAATCTAGCTAAGGAATTCGAGATTAAAGATCTTGGAAGGCTGAAGTATTTCTTAGGCATCGAGGTGGCCTATTCACAAAAAGGGATCTACCTATCTCAGCGTAAATACACTCTTGACTTATTGACTGAGACTGGATTGCTAGGAGGAAAGGGAGCTCAGGTTCCAGTAGATCCAAACATCAAGCTACAAGAAAATTACTCGGGAGAAGCAATAGATAAAGGGCAGTACCAAAGATTGGTAGGAAAACTGATATACCTTTCACATACTAGGCCAGACATAGCATTTGGAGTAAGCCTAGTAAGTCAATTCATGCACAAACCCAATGAGGAACACATGAACGCAGTAAGAAAAATTCTTCATTACTTGAAAGCCACACCAGGAAAAGGGATTCTCTTCACACCAGGAGCTGGTCTAAAAATTCAAGGGTACACAGATGCAGATTATGGAGGTTCTTTGGTTGATAGACGCTCTACCACTGGGTACTGCATGTTCTTAGGAGGAAATTTGGTATCTTGGAGGAGTAAGAAACAAGGAGTAGTAGCACGGTCAAGTGCTGAAGCAGAATTCAGAGCTTTGGCTCTTGGCGTGTGTGAACTATTGTGGCTGAAAATTATTCTAGAAGATTTAAAGATTCAAATATCATATCCACTTGAGCTGCTATCCGACAACCAATCAGCAATCAATATTGCTCATAATCCGGTGCAACACGACCGAACCAAGCACATTGAGATTGACAAGCATTTCATTAAAGAAAAATTTGAATCCGAGTTGATACAAATCTCCTATGTTTCAACTAATCAACAGGTAGCAGATCTTCTCACTAAAGGATTGCCTGTTAGGAAATTTGAGGAACTAGTCAGCAAGCTGGGAATGGAAGACATCCACTCACCAGCTTGAGGGGGAGTGTTGAAATATTCAAGATAAGCTGGAACCAATCAGCCGAGATCAAGAAGATCAAGATCAAGATAATCCTAAGTGATAGATTGTTTGATTATTTAGATTATTTTTTAGTTTATCTTTATATTTATCTTTGTAGTTCTTTATTTATATTTATCTTTGTAGTTCTTTATCTTCTTGTTGTATTTAAATTAATGTAATCTAGTCCTAGATAGTAGGAATGTAATCTAGTCCTAAAATATAGGAGAATTCTTAGGAGAATTCTTAGGAACCTCTTGTGTATAAATTTCATCATTGATATCAATAAAACTACAAGGAATACCGGTTCCTTTTCTCTACAGTTGATTTGCTAGAAAAAGGTATGTTTGACAAAAGGCTGAAATGGCTACAAATTTGCCAAGAAGGAATTAATTTGTTGCAGGAAAAGAGATAGGGTCACTGAGAAAAAGGGCAGATATGTAAAGCTGAAGGGAGAATGGAGCAACCAACAAGAGGAGTTCCTTTTCACCTTCCCAAGCTAGCAATTGGTTGCCTATAAGAGATAGGTTCTGTAACATGTGGTATTAGAGCAAGACTTCAACAAGGTTTTGAATAATAATTAGGGGTTGCTTTAGCAAGTTCCCCACGTGTAACCATGGTTGGGAGATAGTGGTTTACTTGCCTTTACATTATCTTTTGGCTGGTGAGATTTGGAGTTCTTTTTGGTGTGCCATGATGTTGGCCTTATTGGAGATGAGGATGCTATGGGACACAAGTGGCTTGAGTATGAGAGAAGTAGTAGCACGACTATTCATGTTTCTTTCTGTGATGTCTTGAGAGGAATGATAGAGCTTTTGAGGGGATAAAACATTATAATCATTACTTCAAAGGAAAAAAAAATTACTTCATTTCCCTATTTGTGGCTGATAAAGGAGCTCTTCTTTATTGATCTCTATTCTTTTGTTTTCTTTCTTTTTGAGTTGTGTTTTCATGTAGATGTGTATGCCTTCTTTTTGTTTTTGTTTCTGATTTCCTTTTTGTTTTTGGTTTCTCTTTCACAAGATTTATCCTTTTCTTGTGTTTCTGTCCTTATATGATATTAAAATTTATCAAAGTGAACATATTTTGTTGTTTCTCAAATGGTCAAAGTAAATTTGCTATATTTTTGCATTTATTTTAGGATATTTTCTGTTTTCTGTATGTCTTAGTGTCAACTACTTTTTCAGGTTGAAGAAATGATCAAAGAACTTGAAACCCTTTTGGATTGTATTGAAAGAGAAGGTGGTTTTAGGGATGCCTGCACTGTTCTCCAGGAAACGTCTGTTCTATCTCTAGAGGAAGGCATAGAGACTCTTTCCAACAGATGCAAACTATGGAAGGTCGTTTTTCAATCGTGATTTCTTATCTTAATGGTTAGACATATTATTTTGTTTGTTCTGTCATATCTTTCCTTTTTAATACTACTACTCTTTGTCTGCGTGTGTACATACACAACTTGATGTGAACTCACGATGGAACGAAGCCAAAGGACCCCACAAAAGATTGAAACGAACTCCATAAAATCCAAAATCGGATATAAGGCAAAGAATTCCGAACCTGTTGATTCGCGAACCAAGAACCTAGACTATGTTAAAATCTAGACCCGTTGATATGTGAAAACAAGAACTAAGAATTGTGTTGTTGAACGCCACAAAGACTGCCCTGTTGATATGTGAAAACAAGAACTAAGAATTGTGTTGTTGAACGCCACAAAGACTGCCCAGATCTTTGATAAGTTCAAGTTTTGAACGCCACAAAGAAATATCAATCCTTTGATATGTTTGAAGTTTCGTTCATTGAAAAACAAGATAAAAAAAAGAAATCTCTCAAATTCAATTCATAATATCTGTTTTAATATTTACAATGGAAAAGCCTTTAAATAGGCGAAAATAATTAAATCTTAATTTTGCTTGGAACCTAATAAAAATCCTAAACCTAAACCTAAACCAAAACCTAATGGGTTTTAGTTAGCCTAATCCAACTATATGTTGGAATAATAAAACTAAACAAAGCTAAATAAGAATCCTTCTTAAAAAGGAATTAAAAATCATACAATTGGACTTCTAAACTAAGAAGGAAACAAAAATCCGAAAATCTAGGAAAATAACAAATTTTCGCCAGAATAACTAAAGTGCTAATTTGACATGTTAAACGACGGAATTTGGCCACAAAACTAGTGGGCTCAAGGGCTTTAGCCCATGAGTTATGCTTTGTGGCTTGTTTCTGGTTGGAAAACACATTATTCATCCAATTCCGACATGGTTGACTGGTTGGCTGATTCGATTGCGTCATTGTTAGTCGGCCTCCATGATTCTCATCACAACTTGTTTTGATAACCTTTCTTTGGGAATGGAGCTTGATCGAAATTGTTAAAAGTATATGGCTTAACAATCACGTAGGCTCATCTCCTAAAGTTGAGTGAGATTCTCACATGCTTTCAAGCTGTTGGATCCCTGTTTGTCACACAGTCTACTTCTGCTAAAGCTGATCTTGGAAATCATTTGAAGAACATTAAATGGATAAGACATGTGGACAGAGTCACAGCCATACTCTTGTACATTGGTGTGGGGATAACATTTGTAATTCTACCCCCTCCTCCTCCCCTTCATCCTCTAGCATTTTAGTTTTTTGTGTTGGTGGACTTATTTCAGTGAATTCTACTAATGCCACTTAACTGCTCAACATCTTCATGAAGGATTTTTTTTTTTCTTTTGTAAATACTACAAATTAAAAATTTATTTAAAAAAAAACTACTACTTTCAAACTATTTCTAAAAATATTACTTCTTTTTTTTTTCTCCAAATTAGCATGCACAGTGGATTAATGCCTGGATGGACACCTAATCTAATGGAACTTGCTTCTGCCAGCAGCAAGTATCTTCTCTTGGTTTTTAAGTTTTGCGTGTGGTTAGATGTATCTCGCTTCTACCCATTCAATACTGTAGCAGCCAGACATGTGGCATGTGTATTAGTGCCTCCACATTGCTTGAGATACAGTGGTGGGCAACAGTGAATTCTCTCTCTCTCTCTCCCTCACACACACACACACACACACACACTGAGCATGCAGGCATGCACACAGCCCTTTTCATTTTGTGTTCTTGTCCAAGTGGGTAGTTAACTTTCTATCTGTCAGGTTCCTGGACCTGATCTAGGTTTTCTTAGGTTTTTAGGAAGAAATCGAGAGAGAGAGAGAGAATGAATTATGTTATTTCACATCATAATCCCCATTCTCCAATTAGTGGCCTATTTATAGGCCTTCTAGCTTTCAGTTACAATTGTAACTGAAAGTTACAAGTTCTTTTCAGTTGTAACTGTAAAAACTGAAAAAGATACAGTAATTGCAGGAAGCTTTAATGACCACTATACCGTAGGACCTTGACACTATCTTCCAATCTCTCTTTAATCTTTCCATTATGTTATAAATATTCTGTCATCCTAATCACCACAACTGCAGTTAGCTAAAACCCTCTTTGTCTTCTCCTGCATGTAATATTTTCCTGTACACAGAATACCTGCCCCCCCCCCCCCCCCCTTCTTCTCTTCATTTATATTCTCCATTCCATCTTTCAGGGATTCATCTGTTCATTCTAATGACAACATACTTTGAAGAAGAGAAAATGAACCTGCCTGATATCTTTACCTCTTTTAAAAACCTCTCCTCCTCGCCATTGCCACCTTTCTCTTCATGCTCTCTTTCCAAGCTCAAAATTCTCACAATGTTCCCAGGATGTTACCTTATCATCACCTTCCAGAAAACTGGAGTGGCTACTCGCTCCACCGAGGAGCAAGTTGCTCACAATCCCCACACTGGCATTCTTCCACTGTGGACACTAACTGGAAGAATTTGTAGCATTTTTTTGTAAATAGTTTGAAAGCTGTGTTTTTAATATTATTAAAAAAAATTCCCTCATGAAGTCACATCACTGTTGGCTCACTTAATACAAAAGTTTGTGGATCAATGATGTTCCCAGACCTAGAAGAGGTTACTTCAAAATGTACTAATGATTCTCAAGAAACAGCCAAGTTTGTTGGGTACCCCCTAACAAATGATGATGAATCTGTTATCATAAGGTCTATTCTTGACATCTGAATAATGGTATGATTGGTTCTCCATTCTCTTCAGTGTTCAATGCATTTCCAGTAAGCCTTTTTGCATTGCTGTATCCCCTTTTTGAAGCTAGCCAATTTTAACTGACTTTCTAGCAACATATTCCTTCTCTATATATGCCATTTTACTACCATTGTTTGATCATTAATACCTTTGGACAATGCAGAGCATAATGGATGACCGTCTGAGGCAGATTCAACTTCTTTTTGATGATACTGTGCAAGGTACGCCCAAAGTTTCAGATGACTGAATAGTATGAATGTAATCAAAGGGTAAAAAAAGAATAAACTCAATTCCTAGAGAATGGCTGTCATGACCCTAGGAACAATAGAGGGGCAATATTGTAATAAGGTTATAATTGTTGTTATGAGATATTTTGCAATTTGCTAGGATTACAGTTGTACTGCACATGAGTGCATGGGCTGAGGCCAAACAGTTGTATTGCACATGAGTGCAGGGGCTGTGAGGCTATAAATAAGCCACTGCTGTAGGAGGGTAAGCATGTTTGAATTGATGAATGAATTCTCTCATTTTCCCTCTCTTGAATTCTCTCTCGATCTCCCTCTCGTTTCCCTCTGCTCTCTCTAATCTCTCCCTTTCTCTGTTCAGATCTGCAACTCTCCCTCATTTCTATCCATTATCTCCCCCCATTTCTGTCCAATTCCCCCTCTAATTATTCTGTTCTTGATCCTAAACCCCTCAGATTCTTCTGATTTCCAGTCTAAACCCTTGGCTAAACCCTAGGTACATGACAATGGCAAAAACTCATTTATTGAGAGGCAGGGTTAACTTTGGACATAACAGGAAGAAAGGTTTATATTGTCGGCTAACTTCTTGTTAATTTGAATTCTGAAACAGTTGTAAAACTCGGACATTAAATGTTCGGGTTTTCTAAAGAATGTTGAAATGGGTTAGCATAGAAGAAACTGAACAAAGAAAATCAAGAAATCAGAGGTTGTGAAGAACTGAAGCTACTTAATTCTTGTAGAACCTGCCTTCAATCATTTTGCCATTTCTTCACTAGCATATAACAAAATTTGATGTACAAAATTCTTGCTGCAAAATTTAATAAATAAAGTACCAAAAACTTTCTTTGCAAACTTATGACTAGATCTTGACCAATTCTTTTTCCAGAATATTTAGAACTTTCATTTGATAAAAAGAATATGAAATTTTGAAATGCATTTTACTGACTTGTACATTTACAACAGCTACTTTTGATTGCATCTGTTGGGACTGCTGGGTTTCCATTTTTTTTTGCTAACTGTTGTCTGAAGATCGATAGTTTGGAGTGTTTTTATATTTGTGTCTATTGTTATATTTTTCATAAAGTTGTTGGTGCCTCTTGGATATATCTCTCTATAGCAGCTCTTTGCCTTTGCTGCTAAACTAGTTACAATTAGGGAGTAGATATGAGTTATAGCCCATTGTCAAGCAAAAAAAAAAAAAAAAGGTGGGGAGGGGGGGGGGGGTTAAATTTCATGTAACAACCTTGAGGTTTAACATAAAAACACTGACTGGCCCTGTGTTTTCAGAAATAACATGCATCTCCCTTGAGCTTTTATAACCATGGATCACTTCGCCTTTTTCCATTAACAAATGACTGTTATTTTTTTTCTAAATTCCCAAAATACCCTCCTATCTCTATTATAATTAAAAAAACAAGAAGTAAAAATAAGAAATAACAAGTGGTTCCTGGCTGCATTGACCACCGCCATAACCGGAGCCTAACTCCACCTAGATTTTCTAGGTTCCTTGAGGATTCATCAAACAAACTCAGATGTTCATTTGAATCCTCCAAATTTAGGTTTGTTGAATCCAATGAACCCCCAACCCAAATGAACTCTGGATTTGTTGGATTCAATAAACAAATGAACTTAGATTTGGGTTCTTTTGTTGAATCAATAAACCCTCAACCCAAAAAGTTAATTCAACGAACCAACCTAGATTTAGGTTTGTTCCTCAACCCTAGAGGGTTCCTCTACGTGCATGTGAGGGAGGGAGGGACTATTGTTCTCCATCACTCCATCACAATGGCCAATTTAGGCAAGTTCACTATGGGAGAGAAAAAGGAGGGAAGGGAGAGCAAGATGATAGAACCTCGCCAACAGCCATGGTTAAACCAAAAAGAGAGGGAGATGAGAGGGAGAGAGGGGAGAGGAGAGAGACAACGAGACTTACCCATTGCATTAACGATTGCTATGCACGTGGTAGGATTGGTAGGAGGAGAGGGGAGATAGAGAGAGAGAGAGAGAGAGAGAGAGAGAGAGAGAGAGATTTTGACTACTTTGAGGGTTGTTTCACCATGGTTGTTGGTAGTTTTAGTTGCCAAGAAGGGGGTGGTGAGAGAGAGGAGAGCAAAATGGTCAATTCTCATGTCCTGTTAATGATAAGGGAAGTTGATGTTATTTTTTAAAACATAGGGGTTGTTAGTTCCATTTTCCTAGACCTCAAGGTTTTGCTTGAACTTTAACCTAAAAGAAAAAAGGAAAAATGGAGTTACAATTGGAGTTAAAAGGAAGGAATTTAGCTAATATTTATAAACTAAAGAGGATGGAGAAATAATTTCTGTATTTTTTGTATATACATAATACTCTGATTCCTCTTTGTTCTTATAGAGGAAGAGTACAACATAATAGGAAAGTACAAAAAAGAAAGAAGAATATATATAATATTCCTAACGTATACTCTTATCAATCAAGGAGGTGATTTGGGGAATCAATTACATAAATTAGAGATAATTCCATTTCCACACTCCTCCTCAAGCTGACTTGAACATATCTTCCATGGCAAGCTTGCTCGCTAATTTTTCAAACTGATTTTTGTGTAACCACTTTGTAAGAATATCAACAACTTGATCAATTGTTGGAATGTAGGGCATACAAATTACCCCATTATCAATTTTCTCCTTAATAAAGTGCTTATCCACCTCTACATGCTTAGTCCTGTCATGGAGAATTGGATTATGGACAATAGAAATTGTAGCTTTATTATTACAGTAAACCTTAGCCGGTAAGGAAGCGGAGACCCTTAAGTATTCTAGTAACCTCTCTATCCACATGATCTCACAAATCCCGTGGGCAATTGAACGGAATTCAACTTTAGCACTATTACTGGCTATCATGTTTTGTTTCTTACTCTTCCAAGTGACAAGATTACCTCCCACAAAGGTACAGTAGCCAACGTAGATCTTCTATCAGTAACATTGCCTGCCTAGTTTGCGTCTGTATAAGCCTCTATGTGCAGATGTCCTTGTCTTTTGAAGAGCAAACATTTTCCAAGAGTTCACTTTAGGTACCTTAGAATTCTGTAGGTAGCTTCAAAATGCTATGAACCTTGTGAGTGCATAAATTGGCTTACTACAATTATTGCAAATCCTGTATCAAATCGAGCGTGTGATAGATAGATGAGTCTGCCCAAAGTCTTTGGTATTTCTCCCTTTCTACCACATCTTTAGCCTTGACAAGTTGTACCTTTAAGTTAGGTTTGATGGAAGTTTCAGCTATCTTACACCCGAGCATTTCTGTTTCATTGAGTAAATCCAGTAGATACTTACGTTGGTTGATAAAGATTCCCTCTTTAGATCTGACAAATTCAATCCCAAGAAAGTAGTTTAGGGGTTTGAAGTCCTTGATCTCAAACTCATGTGCTAATTTCCTCATAAGCTCTTCAATCCCTCGCCTGTCATCACCAGTCATTATTGTATCATCCACATGGACAATTAAAATAGCCCTCTTACCATCACTAGAGTACTTGAAGAATATTGTGTGGTCCGCTTGGCTCTAAGTATAACCATAGCTTTTCACCGCCTTTCCAAAGCTTTCAAACCACGCTCGTGGAGATTATTTCAGACCATACAAGGATTTTTTTACACTCCATAAACACTTCTTCCTCCAAATCGCCATTCAGGAAGACATTTTTTACATTGAGTTGGTGTAGAGGCCAATCAAAATTCATCGCGAGAGAGAGGAGGACTCGAATAGAGTTTATCTTTGCCACTGGAGGAAAGGTCTCTTGATAGTCGATGCTATATGTTTAGGTGAACCCCTTGGCAACAAGTCTTCCCTTGTACCTCTCTATGCTCCCATTTGCCTTACATTTTATAGTGAAGACTTACTTACAACCTACAGTTGTTTTGCGTCTCGGTAGCTCCACAATCTCTCAAGTCCCATTCTTTTCAAGAGCATTCATCTCCTCCTTTACTGCTAACTTCCAATCTGGGTCACCTATGACATCTTATAGAAATAGAAGTATTTTGAATATAGTATAGTCTTTATATATTTTAGAAACTATGTATATTCTGTGTATATTCCCCTTTCCTTGTTGGTTATTTTCCTTTTGTATTATTCTCTTCCTCTATAAAGAGAAAAGGGAATCAACGTATAATATAAGAATTTGAGAAATATATTTTCTCAACCTTGTTTAGATGGTATTAGAGCCGAAATTAGGGATTAAATCACAACCGTCCACTGTGAAACCCTAACTTCCTCTATTCCTCTACTATACCCAAGAACTGCCGCCACCGCCCTTACACCGGCCGCCGCCTCTGAGATGCCACATCCCTACCGCTGCTGCCTCCACGGTCATCGTCGTTCTCCTATGGGTTCCCACCTCTGGAACGACCACGACCTCCTAGCCTCTCGCGAAGGTCGGGTTCTGTTTGTTGCACCTGTCGCAATTCTTATTGCCTCTACATCGCAAATCAGAGCCGCGTCTGTTTGTCGCCTTGGTCGCTGTTCGTGTTGCCTCCATATTGCTCATCAGAGCTGCTCCCATCCGACGGTTCAGTGTTGTCCTTGGTAGCTATTCGTCGCATTTCCATTCGTCCTTGGTCGTTGTTCGCTGTCCTTGTTCTCTATTGTTCAGATTCGGCACCTGGGTACCTAGATCCAATCGCCCATATCCGTGAGTCACTGCTGGCATGTCTAGATCCGGTCATTCCCTGGTCACGTGCTGCACCACCCAGCTTCTGCTGCCACTACTCATACCCTGATTTGGTTGTTCAGTCGCCATGACTGATTCTGCATGTTCAGTTACTCCGATCCAGCAATCCTAGTCCTCTCAAGACCAGTTTCAAGTTCCCCGAAGCTCTTCTGACTCGCATCCGGTACAGATTACAACCATTCGTCTCAATGGTACCAATTTCCTACGTTGGTCGCAATTTGTTTGTATGTACATTCAAGGTCGAGGAAAGATTGGCTATTTGACTGGCGCCACATCAGCCCCAGACAGTAAAGACTCATTGTATGACATATGGGATGCCGAGAATTCAATGGTGATGACGTGGCTTGTTAACTCCATGGAGGAAGAGATAAGTTCGAACTATATGTGCTTCTCTATAGCAAAGGCACTGTGGGATGAAGTCACTGCCATGTATTCTGATTTGGAGAATCAATCCCAAATCTACGAGCTCAACTTGAAGTTTGGTGAGATTCGACAAGGTAGTGATACTGTCACCATATACTTTAATTCTTTAAAGCGTATATGACAGGACTTGGATCTCTTCAACATATACGAGTGGAAAAACACACAAGATTGCAAACATTGTCAGAAAATGGTCGATGCTAACTGGGTATTCAAGTTTCTTGCTGGACTCAATGTTGAGTATGATGAAGTCCGTGGGAGGATCGTCAGTAGAAATCCACTCCTGTCTCTAGGTGAAGCTTTTTCTAAAGTTCGGCGTGAAGAAAGCCGAAGACTGGTTATGTTAGGCAAGAAGAAGAGTGTTGAAAATGGGCTATCTGAAAATATGGTGCTCGTGACTGCTGATGCTAATGCTGGTGGACAACATATTGTGGGTCAATGAAAGGCGGAAGAAAGGCTTCGTGTTTGGTGTGATCATTGCAATAAACCACGCCATACTTGAGAGACCTATTGGGTGCTTCATGGCAAGCCAGCCAATTGGAAGCCTAGATCAAAGCGATCCCAACCTACTGCCCATGAAGCTGATGCATGACCATTCAACAAAGAGCAACTTGATCAACTTTTGTGACTGCTAAAGCCTAATTTGTCCCTTGATACACCCAATTGTTCTTTGGCCTATTCAGGTAGAAATTCCTTTGCCCTGTCTAGTTCTTTTCAATCTGTTCCATGGATCATTGATTCATGAGCATCTGATCATATGACTAGTTAATCGCATCTATTCAACTCGTATATTCCTTGTTCTGGTAGTGAAAAAATAAGAATAGCAGATGATAGTCTTTCTCCTATTTCAGGTAAAGGTCTCATTAAACTCTCTGACAATATTGATCTTCAATCAGTACTCTATGTTCCTAAACTTGCCTGCAATCTTCTATCTGTTAATAAACTCTCCAAAGACTCTAATTGTCGTGTTATCTTTTTTTATTCCTATTGCCTTTTTTCGGCCCATAACTCGGGGAAGACGATTGGTAGTGCTAGAGAAATAAACGGTCTCTGCTATTTGGATGGCGATGTCTTGCGTAATAAAAAAGGTCACGGGCTGAGTGGTACTAGTTCTACTTTTGTTTCTAATCAAATAATGCAATGGCAATTTAGGCTAGGCCATCCTAGTTTTCCTTACTTGAAATATTTATTTCCTACGTTGTTTAAAGGAGTGGATCCGTCTATGTTTCAATGCAAGAGTTGTCATTTATCCAAAGATCATCGTGTTAAATTTCTTCCAAAACCCTATTGTCCTTCAAAACCATTCTATTTGATACATAGTGATGTTTGGGGCCCTTCTAAAGTCTCCACTTTGTCTTGCAAAATGTGGTTTGTTACTTTTATTGATGATCATACTCGAGTTTGTTGGGTTTACTTACTTCCAAGGGGGAGTGTAGAAATAGAAGTATTTTGAATATAGTATATTCTTTGTATATTCTAGAAGCTATGTATATTTTGTGTATATTTCCCTTTCCTTGTTGGTTTTTTTTCTTTTGTATTATTCTCTTCCTCTATAAAGAGAAATGAGAATCAACGTATAATATAAGAAATTGAGAAATATATTTTCTCAACCTTGTTTAGACATCCTGAATAGTTCTTGGAACATGCAGGTGAGAAATATTGGAAAGAAATGCTTTATGGTGATTGGACAGTTTCTGGTATGATAAGTATTTAGCAATTAGGTGTTTGGTACAAGATCTTAGTCCTTTTCTCGTAGCAATAGGGACATCAAGATCGAACAAGTCAAATAAGAAAGAATCTGAACTAGTGAGTTTAGAGTTATCCTGAGATAGGGCTAGCCCTGAGATTTTAGCAATGGTGTCTATTGATAAGTCACAACGGGATGATGAAGACGAAAATGGAATTGCTGAAGAGAAGGCGTAGTTGTGAAATCAGTTGGATTGAGGACTTACGCCTGCGCAGATTGATGGCAAATGCCAATAACAATGGATGGATAAAAAATTGAGAAGGAAAGGAACTATGGAAGACGATGGAGTTACGGTCACTGCCATGCGCTTGAAAATAGTTGTGATATAATCATACAAGAGGGAGATTAAGATTAATTAAAATATATGGAATAGTTGTGAGGGGATGGGTGTCACTGCCTAGTGCATGAGAATGAGATTGATTATTAATAAAGAAATATGAGAGATTGAGATTAATTAAAAATTGTAGTGATGCTTATGGGATTAATTATTGATAAAAGAAAGGTTGGAGATTGAGATTAATTAAAAATTTATAATGACTTGAAATGGGCATGGGCCCTCTAAAGTCTCTTTAATTTTTAAATTTACTATTTTTAATTAATTTTATTTTTTAATTAATTTAAAATCTGAAAATCGAAATGGCCATGGGCCCTCGAGTGGCTTGAAATTGGCATGGGCCCTAGGCAGCTTCCTAGACAGCCTATGCCCAGTGCTGGCCCTACCCTGAGAAGAATACCGACTGTTCAATTGTTAAGAGGAATTCTTCTCGTATAAAATTGAACCTCTGGTTTTGGATTGTTTTGATCCGTTTGTGGTAATTCTCTCTCTAGTTCCAATCCCATAATGCTAGGTACCAGTGAACTGAACACATCATGTTCCTTAATTTTTTGAACATCTGTTTCCTCGAATTGTTTATCAGAGTGGAGTGGAGTGTCAATAATGGTTGGAAAAGAATAATGGATTTTAAAAAAAATATCGTCCTCAACATTCAAAAAATTATCTTGTTCCACAATATCTTTATTCTGCCCTTGAAGATTATTTTTGGAAAAATAAGGTTGAGTCTTGAGAAAAGACACATCCATACTTATATGAGTTTTTTTGGTCACAAGATTAAAGCACTTGTATCCTTTTTTATTTGGAGCATAACCTAGAAAAATACACTTTTTAGCTATGGGATCCAATTTCGAATGAAATATTTGTGGAACATAGCCGGCACATACAACAACAACAACATATCCAGCCGTTATCCCACTATGTGGGGTTGGTTACATGAATTCTAGACTTCTATGTGGGTTACATCCCAACAGATAGTTTGTCTAAAATTCATATTTGGATCCGACTAGGTTTTACGCTGGCTGTCGGCTACCTAACGCAACCCTCCTCCTTTATCCGGGTTTGGGACCGGCAATGGATAATATCCCCTGGCGGAGTAATGATGAAATGAAGTTTAAACATCATCTTCATATGGAGAAATTTCATGAGATGGTGGTGAATGAAGATAATTGATATAGTTGTGTTCCATAACTTAGTTGACATGGTGAAACCAACAAGTATAATATGGAAACACAACAAAGGTCATGATATAATAAATAATATAAAATTTTATAAGTCCTTTTCAGTCCTACACTGGAGTCCATTTGTCATCAAATATTTAGAAGTAGGACCACATGTTGATTTACTGTGGAAGGTAATGGAGAGCTATAACAAAACAAATAACCCTAGCATTTATCTCTGAAAATAAGTTCCTTCTCACCAAAATTTTAGCATTACATGCAAAGACAAATAATTTATACTTAATTTGACAAGAAAAGAGAGATCTAAATTAACTTTCAAAGGTTTGATAAAGTGTAACATGTCATTTTCTACCCTTCATAAATAGACAGTGACTAAAGGTCTCAATTGTAAGACACATAATCAAAAAAACAGAAAAAACCTATTCCTATTACTGTCGGAATGATGATTATGGTTGATAAGAAGATTAAAATGTGCCTATTACAGAAAAGGAAATGGAAAATTGGAAATAAAGTAGAATAGAAACAAATGGTATATGATAGTCATTAACATTGGTGCTTAATTATTCTTTAAAAATTGTGACAAGAAGTTAACCAGCTTAATGTTACAGAAATTGTTAGCATATACAGAAAGTGTTAGCTTACTTTTGATAGCATTTCTTCAAAAAGGATGAAAATTTTATACAAGAAGGGGATTTATGTAATGATAGGTATAAGAAAAGGCAATATGTATTTCTGTAAAATTTTAACCAAATTTCATTGTTGTAATTGTAGCAGTACCTCAATGTGCATGGCCTTCCCAATTTTCCAGAATTCAATGCAGCACCCAATTCCCGAACTCGCAAGTATCATCCAGGAAGTATCATTATCAAGTAGTCGGCACATGGGAAAAAGTTTTTTTTAAGGAATGTAAAGGAGTTTCAAAGTTTAGAACACGAGTGGGTATTCGATTGATGAGATAGGAAGCAGTTAAAATTGCGTCGCCCTAGTGGTATTTGGGGATGTACATGGAAAACATAATAGCCCTGGATATTTCGAGTAAATGTCTATTTCTGCGTTCAACAATGCTATTTTGTTGGGGGGTTTCACGACAAGTGGATTGATGTAAAATTCCTTTTTCTTTCAAACCCCCCCCCCCTCCCCCCCCCCAAGATTCATTAAAATATTCAGTTCCATTATCTGATTGAAGAATACAAATTTTTGTGTTAAATTGAGTTTCAATCATATGAAAGAAATTCTTGAAAATTCTTGGCACATCTGATTTCTTGGCAAGTAAGTAAACCCAACAAAGTCTAGTACAATCATTAATAAAAGTTACAAACCATCTTTCGCCAAATAAAGTGGAAACCTTCGAGGGTCCTGAAATGTCACTATGTATCAAATAGAATAGTTTTGAAGGGCAATAGGGTTTTGAAATAAATTTAACATCATGATCTTTAGATAAATGACAACTCTTACATTGAAACTTAAAAGAATCCACTCATTTAAACAAACTTAAAAAATAAATTTTTTAAGTAAGGAAAACTAGGATGGCCTAGCCTAAGATACCATTGCATTATTTGAGTAGAAACTGAAGTCAAACGAGTACCACTCAATCCGTGAGCTTTTTTATGACGGAAGACATCCAAATAGTAAAGTCCGTTTATCTCTCTTGCATTGCCAATCGTTTTCCCCAAGTTCTAGTCTTGAAAGGTATAGTAGGAATCAAAGAAAATAACACAGAGTCTTTTGAGAGTTTACTGACATACTAAAGATTGTAGGCAAGTTTAGGAACATGAAATACTGATTTAAGATCAATACTATCAGAGAGTTTAATGAAACCTTTACTTGCAATAGTTGAAAGACTACTATCGGCTATTCTTATTTTTTCACTACCAGAACAAGGAATATACGAGTTGAACAAATATGACTAACTGATCATATGATTAGATGCTTCTGAATAAATGATCCAGGGAGCTGATTTAAAGGAACTAGATAGGGCAAATGAATTTCTACCTAAATAAGCTAATGAACAATTGGGTGTACCAGGTGATGGATTAGACTTTAGCAGTCTCAGTAGTTGATCAATCTGCTCTTTCTTGAATGGTCTAGCTTCAGCTTCATTGGCAGTGGGTAGGGAGCGCTTCTGTCTCGGCTACTAGTTGGCTAGTTTTCCATGAATCACCCAGCAAGTTTCCCAAGTATGGCGTGGTTTGTTGTAGTGATCACACCAAACACAAGGCTTTTCTTTAACCTTTCACTGACTAGAAATATGTTGTGCATTGGCATTAGTGTTAGCAGTAATAAGTGCCATTTTCTTGGTCAACCCACCTTCGCCACTATTCTTCTTGCCAAACATAACAAGTCTGCGACTTTCTTCGCGTTGAACTTCTGAAAAGGCTTCACTAGGTGACGGAAGGGGATTTCTTCCAAAGATCTGTCCTCGGACCTCATCAAACTCAACGTTGAGCCCGGCAAGGAATTTAAACACTCGTTTAGCATCGACCATTTTTTGATAATATTTGCAATCATCAGGACTTTTCCACTCATAAGTGTTGAAGAGATCTAGGTCTTGCCATATATGCTTTAAGGAATTGAAGTATGTGGTGACGCTGTGGTTGCCTTGTCGAATCTCACCGAGCTTCAAGTTGAGCTCGTAGATTTGGGATTGATTGCCCAAATCGAAGTACATGGTAATGACTTCATCCCACAGTTCCTTTGTGTCATGATCTAGAGACGGGGATAGAGTCGGCAATTGCATGTAAGGGTAGTTAGAGGTAGTTAGACCTATTCTAAAAGGGAAAATAATGTAAATAAGATGCATGGATTGGCTGGAAGCGGGAACTAGCCGCGGGATCCACTATATAAGGACCCATCCCCCCTTGTATTGAGGCACCGAGAATTTGAATTGAAATCTTATTGAATTCTCCCTCAATTTTTTCTTCTTCTTTTCTCTCTCTCTCTCTCCCAATTCTCTCGTTTCCCCCTCTTTCTTCAAACGACTTCTAGAATTCTCCTCAGAATTCTAGAGGATTACTGTCAGCTCTCAGGGATCTAACAATTTGTTGTAGACAAACACATGTTGTTTGGGCTGATCTTTTCCTCCATGGAGTTCACAAACCATGTCATCACCATTAAATTCTCGACATCCCAAATTTCATACATTAGGTCTTTACTGTTAGGAGCCGATGTAGCACCAATCAAATAACCGATCTTTCCTCGTTCTCGAATGTACATACGGATAGATTTGGACCAACGTAGAAAATTTGTACCATTTAGACAAATAGTAGTAATCTATATCGAGTGTGAGTCGGAGGAGACTCGAGGGACTTGGACCTGAACAGGATCGAATTATGGTTGATGGGCTGGAGTGGCAATAGCTATAGTATCAGACATGGTGGTTGAAGTCGCAGTAAGGGCAACACTGATGATAGGTTGCAAATTTGATGTCGCACTGGTGGCCTCTGTTAGATCTGGATATCGTCCTAGGACTAACCGATGACCAGATCTGGGTGGGTTAGCAGGTGAGGATCTGACAGCTAACAACTGAGGACCGGTGTGGTGTCTGCAATTGAGAATGGACGGCGGCGGCCTAAGGCTTACGTCGTTGAGGATCGGTGGTGGTCGATGTTGGGCAAATCTAGATGATGGTCGGATCCAAGCAACGACGGCTGCTAATGGTGAGGCGGTGGCCGATATTAGGCAGGGCGTCTTGCAAATCTAGACGATGGCTAGATCTGAGAGACGACGACAGCCGATGTTGGGCGGCGGCAGCCTAAGGATGGAGGATGGAGGTGATCATGGGTGAGGCAGCGGCCAGGGTTTGGATTATGGTAGAGGGATGAAGGTATGGCTGCCTAGGGTTTCACGGGGAATGGCTATGATTGAAGGGCTGCCTAGGGTTTCATAGTGAACGGCTGTAATTTAATCCCTATTTCCTGCTCTGATATCCTATAAACTAAAAGGGATGGAGAAATAATTTCTCTATTTTCTATATATACATAATACACTGATTCCTCTTTGTTCTTGTAGAGGAAGATTACAACACAATAGGAAAGTACAAAAAAGGAAAGGCGAATATACATAATATTCCTAATATATAGTCTATCAATCAAGGAGGTGATTTGGGGAATCAATTACATAAATTAGAGATAATTCCATTTCCACAAAATTTGATATGCCAGATCCAATAAAGCTTGTACGCTTCTTAGGGGTTGTCGTGTCGGTGTCCCTGACATGTCATTCAACACACTCCTGACATGTATGGGGCATGCCCATGTGGCGTGTTTGATACTTAAAATTTTATAAAAGGATATACGCACGTCTTCTATGTTGACACTTTGAATACTAAAAAGTACGAGGCTTCCTTTTGACTTGTTGATTTTACGACTTGTTAGTTGCATGCTTCTTTTGTTTTCATGTTTTGATTGCTTGATTGTTCAGTTTTCACACCCCTCTTGCTTCTATTCTCTAGTTCTTTAAACATTGACTGGGTTATGAGGGATGAAAATGATTGGATTGTGGATTGATTGCTAATTCAATTAGAGTTATTCATTTGGAATTTTGGCTTATGAATTTTAAATACATATTTATGAGTATGAAATATAGCTTTGATACTTTATTATGCTTTAAAAATATAAGAGGTAAATATATTTTTGGTGAACGTATCTCAACTGTGTCGTGTCCTATGTCTTGTACCCCTTTGTTTGTGTTCATGCTTCATGGGTGAGATTAATTTGTAAGACTAAAGTCTGAACTCTAGAAGAGAGTAAGGAATAGTACAAATAAATCAAAATACGGAGTTCATAAAGCTAAGACTTATAGATAATGAATATTTCTATAATTTTGAAAGATTCGAGGGCCTATATTATTTTTCAAAAATTCTAGAACCTTTCTATTGTTTCCAAAAGCTTGAAAGTCTATTTTCAAATTTTCATAATGTTATGGGGCTTATCCTTAACTCTTGACACATTAAGGTCTGGAAAAAGAATACTTCCAATTTGGGGATTGAAAAAGCAAATAATAGAACCCCTTTTGTCCACTGGGTTAGGTTGAATACTAATTAACTGTGTCTTGGGTCACAATTGGGTTAGATTTGGATTAGCAACTTGAATAGGGCTAAGCCCCAATTAGATTCCTAAACGTGATGGCCAGGGATTGATCACATTAGGTCTAAGTGACAAAATTGCCACCCACAAAGGTGCAGCAACCCAATGTAGATCCTCTATCTATAACGTTGCCTGCCCAGTCTACGTCAGTATAGGCTTCTATGTGAAGATGTCATTGGTTTCTGAAGAGCAAACCTTTTCCAAGTGTTCCCTTTAGGTACCTTAGAATCTTATAGGTAGCCTCAAAGTGCTCTTAACCTGGCGAGTGTATAAATTGAGTTACTACACTTACTACGAAGGCTATATCAGATCGGGTGTGGGATAGATATATGAGTTTGCCCACAAGTCTTTAGTATTTCTCTCTATCTACCACATCCTTGGTTTGGGTAGGCTGAAGCTTCAAGTTGGGTTCTATTGGAGTCTCGACCACCTTGCATCCAAACATTCTTGTTTCATTGAGTAAATCTAGGACATACTTATGTTGATTGTAGAAGGTTCCTTCATTTGATCTTGCAAATTCCATCCCAAGGAAGTACTTGAGGGCTTCCAAATCCTTGATCTCAAACTCATGTGCTCTTCAATTTCTGCATTGTCATCACCCGTCATTATTATATCATTCACATATACAATTAAAATAGATTTTTTATTGTCCTTTGAGTGCTTATAGAACATTGTGTGGTTAGCTAGACTCTAAGTGTAACCATATCTCTTAACCGCTTTTTCGGACCAAGTGGAAGGTCTATGAACACTTCTTCCTCCAAATCGTCATTTTGAAAGACATTCTTTACATCAAGCTAGTGTAAAGGCCAACTGAAATTCACTGCTAAAGAGAGAAGTACTCAAATAGAGCTTACCTTTGCTACCGAAGTGAAGGTCTCTTTGTAGGCAAGATCGCAAGTTTGGATAAACCCCTTGGCAGCAAGTCTCGCCTTGTACCTCTCTATGCTTCCATTTGCTTTACATTTTATGGTGAAGTCCCACTTACAACCTACACAACATCTTCTTTTCCAGAGCATTCATTTCCTTCTTTACTGCTACCTTCCAATTCGGATCAACTGGGACATCTTGAGTAGTTCTTGGAACTTGTAGGTTAAAAATATTTGAAAGGAAAGCTCTGTGGTGATTGGAAAGTTTTTGGTATGACAAGTATTAGGCAATAGGGTGTTTGGTACAAGATCTTATTCATTTTCTAGTGTCAATGGGGACATCTAGATCAGAGAAATCAAATGAGAAAGAATTCAAAGGAGTAAGTTTAGAGTTACATTGAGAGGAAGACCATCATTCGAAGATGCCGACTATTTAGTTGCTGGAGGGATATTTGGATCGATCGTATTTTTTTGAGTCTCTTCTAGTATAAAAATGAAGTTTTGGTTTCAGATTGCTTTTGTTTGTTTGTGGAAATTCTCCCCCTGGCTTTAATTCCATCATGCTTGGCACTTGTGAACTAGACACATCACGTTCATTATTTTTTTGAGCACCTGTTTCCTTGGATTATTTATCAGAGTGGTGCATAGTGTCAATCATGGTTGGAAGGGGTTTATGGATTTTCAAGAAAGTATTATTTTCCAAAAAATTATCTTCTTCTACCCTATGCTTTCCCTAAAGATGAATTTTGAGAAAATAGGTTGATTCTCGATGAAAGGCACATCCATGCTTATATGAGTTTTCTTTGTCACAGGGTTAAAGCACTTGTACTCTTTTTTATTGGGAGCGTGACCCATAAAAACACACTTTTCAACTATGAGATCCAATTGAGAGCGAAATATTTGTGGAATGTAAACAAAGCAAGTGTAGCTAAAAACTTTTAAGGGTAACTTAGTATAGTTAGCACACGAGGAAAAACTTTTTTAACAAATGCAATGGATTTCAAAGTTTAAGATGCGAGTTTGTATTCTATTGATGAGATAGGAAGCAGTTAAAACCACATCTCCCAGAGGTATTTTGGTACATTCATGGAAAACATAAAAGCCATTCTATTTTTGTGTTCAACAATGCTATTTTATTGGGGGCTTCGACGACATGTGGATTGATGTAGGATTTCTTTTTCTTTCAAAAATGCCCCAAACATTCATTAAAATACTTTGTTCCATTATCAGATCGAACAATACAAATTTTATGTTAAATTTGGCTTCAATCATGGAAAAGAAATCTTTGAAAATTCTAGCCACTTCGGATTTCTTGGCAAGCAAACTCAATATAGTTTAGTATGATCATCAGTAAACGTTACAAACCATCTTTTGTTAGATAAAGTGATAACCTTTGAGGGCCCCCAAACATCACTATGAATGAAATAAAAGGGTTTTGAAGGGTAGTAGGGTTTTGAAGTAAATGTAACATGATGATCTTTAAACAAATGACAATTTTCACATTGAAACATAGAAAGATCCACTCATTTAAACAACTTAGGAAATAAATGCCTCAAATAAGGAAAACTTGGATGGCCTAGCCTAAGATGCCATTGCATGATTTGATTAGAAACAGAAATCAAACGTGTACCACTTAATTTGTGAGCTTTTTTATGACTGAAGACATCCTCATTAAAATAGTAGAGACCATTTATCTCTCTAGCACTATCAATCATTGTCCCTAAGTTCTGGTCTTGAAATGTATAGTATGAATCAAAGAAGGTAATATGGCAGTTTAGGAACATGAAGTATTGACTGACAGAAGATTGCAGGGAAGCTTAGGAACATAAAGTATTGATTTAAGACCGATACTATCGGAGAGTTTAATGAGACTTTTGTCATGACCCCAAGGGCATTAGCTGTAATTGTTTATTGTTTGTATTTCCCTTAGTTTGTAGTTACTTGAGTTGGTTAGTGTGTTAGTTTATTAGTTGGTTACTTAACTGTGTTAGTGTGTTAGTTAATTAGTTGGTTAATAATTGAATGGTTGTAAACAGCCTATAAATAGGTTTAAGGTTAGAGAAGGACTATGGATGAATTGAATGAACATTCTATTTTTCCCCTTTCTTTTCTCTCTCTCCTTGTCTCAGCCATTCCCTTCTCTTCTCAATTTCCCCCTCTTTCTGTTCTATTTCCTTCCTATATTCTGTCCTTTTGTTCTTCAATTACTTCCAAAATCCCATTCTAAACCCTAGTAAATCCTAAGGTCATGACAAGTGATATTAGAGTTGGCCCCATGCCTCCTAGTTGCAATCGCGCAGCGACAGAGGTGACACTGGCATTGCAACGTTCGTCCGGGACTAGTCGTGGCTAGTGCACAACCTGTCGTCGTGGACGCTGGGTTGCGGAGCATGGTGGTATGTTATGGTCTACTGCAAGGTATGAGACTTGTCCCACATTGAAAGTTTAGGCTCTTGATGTAGTATTTATAATCTCTTGAGCACCCTCCTCTTGACAGCTAGCTTTTGAAGGTGAGTTTTACCTGAGGGCTGTAATAGTGGTATCAGAGTAGACGATTCTCGGCCCTGAGTTCAAGAAGTTTCAATAGTTGTTTTGATCCGATTTTGAAAGAATCAAAGTCTGATTTTGAGCAGAGCAATTCGATCATTGGAAACAAATTTTGACAGTGATAGTATGGATACAGGAATTGCAAATACGAGAACTAAAAGATAATACGATTGAGGAGATCTCTAGGGAAGATGAGGAAGTAAAAGATGTTGTGAAATCGAGAACGAATATGATCACAACAACTGTGGATTTTGAAGACTTCAAGTTTGTTTCTCTTGAGAAAATAGGTACTCCTTCAATACTTGAAGACAATATAAAACTAATTTTTGAGGATCTACAGAATAGAGCCAAAGATGAGGAGGAAAAGGCAGTTAAAAAATGTCAATGTGGCAAAATATTTTGTTGATCTTTTGGGCACTACCAAGGAAATCACAGTGAATGCTATTGTTGGATATTTCTTAGCTGCTGAAGATGCAGAAGAGTTGGTGTTGATTTTAGCAGCCTCTTTCATTCATCAGATAAAGCTAAGAAGGAGAAAGAAAAAGAGGCCAAGGCAAGTAAGAGAAAAGAACAAGAAAAGGGGAAGAAGAAATCAGCTTGTGAAGGCTGGAACTGGATGAAGAACAGGGTCAGCAATAAGGCTGGCAATAAGCCGAGCTAAGCCTAGCTCGAGCTCAAATCGATTGATTTTATCTTGGCTCATAGCTCGGCTCGAGCTCGATATGAGCTGATTTTTTTAGCTCGAGATCGGCTCGATGATGATTACGAGCTAGCTCGGCTCAGCTCGAAACTTATTATCACCTTACTTTTATGTATATATATATATATTTAAATAATATATGTGATATATATAAGAGTCGTTCTACAGGGCTAGATAGCCCTATCGAGCGCCTCACCGAATGTGGGCAAAATGAAGAATTTGCCCCCGCCCACTTTGCAAATTTGCAAAGCGGGCCACTGTCCCCGCCCTTGCTCTCTCCTCTCCCCTCTCCCCTCTCATGGCTGCCATGGCCCCCACCTTGCCACTACTGTCGCCACAACTCGTAGCCGTCACCTCGCCTCCTTCGCCTCACCTTGCCTCATCTCACCTTGTCGACAATCGTTGCATCGACTGTCGACGAGGCGAGGCCGCGATGGTAGCGAGGCGCGGTGGCGGGGCAACGACAGTGACGAGGCGGCGGCCATGGGTGGGGAGAGGAGTGAGCAGGGCCGGGGCAATCCATGGGAGGGGAAAAGAGAGAGCAGGGCATGGGGGCAAATTCGTCTTTTTGCCCCCTTTCGGTAGCCCGGTCGGTAAGTCTGTCAGGCTCTCTAGACTTTTCCTATATATAATATATATTTATTTATATTTAAATAATATATTTATAAAATTATTAAGTATATATTTATATTATTGAGTATTAAGTAATAAATATTTTTTTATTTATAAAAGTAATATATATAAGTATATCGAGCTGGTTGTGAGCCGAATGAGTCGAGCTAATGATAGCTCAATGTCGGTTCATTTACTAAATGAGCCAAATATTTGAGGTCAAACTTGACTCATTTGTATCACGAACTATTTTATTGAGCCAATTATCGAGTCGAGTCTTGAGCCAGCTCACGAGTAGCTCGGTTTATTGCCAGCCCTAGTCAGCAGCTACAAGTTCTTGGGGACAAGAACTGTTTCAGCGCGAGGGGGGGGGGGGAATTGTCATGACCCTGAGGGCATTAGTTGTAATTATTTCTTGTTTGTATTTCCCTTAGTTTGTAGTTACTTAAGTTGGTTAGTGTGTTAATTAATTAGTTGGTTAATAACTGAATGGTTGTAAACAGCCTATAAATAGGGTGTAGGTTAGAGAAGGACTGGGGTTGAATAGAATAAACAGTCTGTTTTCCCTCTTTCTTCTCTCTCTCCTTGTCCCAGCCATTCCCTTTCTTCTCAATTTTTCCTGCTTTCTATTATGTTTCCTTCCTCCCAGATTATTCTTTTCCTGCCCAGATTATCCTTGGTGTTAATTTTTGGAACATGAAGTTTTGATTTAAGGTCAATACTTTTAAAAATTTTAATGAGACCTTTACCTGCAATATGTAAAAAAATGTTGTCTGTTATTCTTATTTTTTCACTACTAGAACAAGAAATATATGAATGGATTAAATTGTACAAACTAGTCATATGATCATAAGCCCTGAATCAATGATTCATGGAGCAGATTTTAAAGAGCTTGACGAGGCTAAAGTATTTCTACTTGAATGGGCTAAAGATCAATTAGGCATACCAAGTGTCGAATTAGACTATAGCAATGTTAGGAGTTGATTGAACTGTTGTTTGTTGAAGGGAACAGATTCAGTTTGTGACTGGGTTACTGTGGAGGAAACATCTAACATGGTGGTGGTAGGGACCGATGATTTGTTGAATAGCTTGTGATGCACGATGCAGATCTGACGACTCTTCATCTTCTAAGCTGAGTTGGCTGGAACAGTCATAAAAAATAGCAGTCGTGATGGTCGCGACTTGCAGATCTGGCGATAACAACCCTGTGCGTCTTCTCCACCACAGGCAGTGCTTTTGCCAAAAACAAGTGTCACGGTGGCCGCAACTTCCAGATCTGATAATCCCACAATCGACGAGGAAATGACGATGAGTCGTTGGAAACAGTGATCGTGGTGGCCACGACCTTTAGGTCTAAGAATCCTGCGACCAACGAGGAGACGACGATGAGTTGCTGGGTGTCAATAGATCTAAGAGAGGAGGCAACAATGAGTCACGTTGTACCACTGTGCCACTGGAACTTGATGGAAAGTTGCATCAAAGAACTCGAACAGAGGCAAATTGGGGTTCACCAGAGCTCAAAGGGGGTGCTTCCAGAGAGGAAAAGACCACCGTTAACGACAGTGGCAAGTGAGACTGACGGTGTAAGGGCTGCCTAGGGTTGGACAGTAGTTGCCTAGGGTTTGACAGCGGCTATCTAGGGTTTGATGGTGTAAGGGTGACTTCCCTGCTCTGATACTATATAAGCTAAGAGAAGAATGATTTATATTTCACCATAATTGAAAATCCATGACTCTCTCTTCTTATATGGGAGGATACAACAAATTAGGAAATGATTACAACAAACTAGGAAATAATTTACAGTATATTCCTATTCTAATATAGAATCAATCAATCAAGGGATTTGGGCCATCAATCAAGAGATTGGAGCCAATCCCCACTAATCAAGGGATTGGTCTCCTCTCCATTTCAACATTTATAATACTAGAATTATTGTAATTTGAATGTAGGCTTTCCTAACTGTTGCAACACCATGGTCCCCAACACCCTCCCCCCCCCCCCAAAAAAAAAAAAAAAAAAAAAACTCCGGGGCAAAAAAAAAAAAAAAAAAAGCGCGCACACACACACAGAAAGGAGCCCCTAACAGATTGCAAGTTGACTTGCTGATACTTTTTGACGTTTATTGCAGTTCAGTTTCAGTGGGCATAACTTCAGCTGCCACTTCAGGCCACTTTTTGCAATTCTATAAGTTGATTAATATCTTTTTTCTAGTTCATCATCTGATCATTGATTATTCTTCAGTTATGGCGAAGAAATTTTATATGCAAGGTATTGTCAAGCAAGCTAGTGATGGCCAATATTGGGATCTGTGGAACCGGCAGAGTTTAAGCTCTGAACTAGAGTTAAAGAGGCAGAGCATGTTAAAAACAAATCAGGTTTACTGTTACATAAATATTACATACAATGGATTTTCTTGAGTTATATCAGTTCTTCAAATTTTTGGTTTCACTTCCCCTTTTCCAGGAATTGTCCAATCAATTGATTGAGTTGGAAAGGCATATGAACACTCTAGAGCTTAATAAATTTGGTGAAAATGGTGGAGTTCAAATGAGTCAAAAAACTTTTACCAGCAGATATGGGCCTTCAAGGTATGGGAACTTTAAGTGGAATAATTTGTAGAGCAGTCTTTAATTTGAATTTTGACACGGGAAATGGTCATCCTCTTGATGTTCAAACTGAGAAATGGTGAGCTTTTTATTGTGATGTATGTGATGCAGCATCATGCATGTGGTTTATAGGCAGGATGTATTATTAGACCAGGTTTGAGATTGCAATCAGACCTAGTCTTGATTTCTACTAATCCAATCTAGTTCTTGCAGACATATCCGGTCCTTACATAGTTTACTAAATACAATGAGTTCACAGTTGGCCACTGCAGAACAACTTTCTGAATGCCTCTCAAAACAGATGGCAGTGTTGAGTATAGAATCACCAGTCAAGAAACATAATGTGAAAAGAGAGTTGTTTGAATCCATTGGGATCCCTTATAGCGGTGCCTCTTTCAGATCTCCCGATGAAAAAAGTCTGTCCAGGAGAAACCAATCAACTGCTCTGAGGGATTTTGGATCTGATACAGTGAGGAGAAGACGTGAATCACTGGACCAGGTAACATTTTGTTGGACCTTGGCATTCAATTATTCTTATTGTTTCCCATTGCATTTATTCATTTCCTAGTTTGATCTTGGCTTACCTTTCAGTTACTAGAAGTAAAGGAGTGGTGTCATGACCCTAGGGTTTAGCTAGGGTCTTAGAAGGAATTGAAAGGAATTCGGGGAAGGATAGAGAAGAATTAAAGGGGGAGATTGAACAGAATTAGGGAGGAAATAGGGAGAAATGAGAGGGAGAATGGAAGAGAATTCTAGAGAGAAATCAGTTCTTGTTTATCAATTCAAAACATATCCCTCTCCTCTTACAATTGGCCTTTTTATAGGCATAACTAGCTTCCTAACTAATTTCTAACAGGACTCATGTGCTCCTAACAAACAGCCAAATATCCCTAACAAACTATTATATCCTATTACAATAATACCCCCTAATTGTAATTGTAACTCAATTACAACTTTGCCTCTATAATACCCAAGGGTCTTGACAATTTTCCCTCCTTGAAATGTTTCTTGTCCCCAAGAAATTTATTACCACCTAGCCGTTGCTTCTTTTTCCAATGTCCATCTTCACCCACTGGTTTTTTCTTTGCCTTTTCTTGTTATTATCTCTTATTTCCCTTGTCTCTCACTTCCTCTTTTCTTTTTCCTCAACAGTAACATGACTTGCTGCAACACCAATTTCAGCCATCCACCTCTTCCTTATTGTCATTAAAAATGGTTCCAAATGCACCGTCAGTCCTACAACCCCATCCTCCAACCCTTCCATATCTTCAGTAAGGGCCTCCTCAAGTGGAAATACTTTTACTTGCTGGTGGATGGGATACACCGAGGATTTACTTTCAGCAAGGTTGTCCTCCTTCGACTGCTCCACTTTAAGGAATTTCTCCTTGTTAAAACTTCCTCGATAATAATCAAAGTATTCCACTAGAAAGTTGTAATGATACTTCTTAACTAGTATCATCGCAAACTCCTGTAGCTTCTCGCGAAACATATGATCAAATTCCTCGCACGTTTCATGAATCCCACTGCTTGCTCCCTTGTCAATTCGGCTAGACACATTATCCAACCTTTCCCAAGCCTGATTCTTCTGAATAAACTGCTCCTGATTCTTGTTGTTGCCAATTGAAATTACAGCCTTCTTATGTTGCCATTGAGGCTCCAATTGCCTCATGCTTCCACTGCTTCCCATGGATTCACGAGCAAAATTTCCCACTGAAAATGCAACATTCTTCTGCTGCAATTGAGACTCCAATGGTCTCATACACGCATTGCTCTCCATGGCCGACCTTTCACCAACAACATACTTTGACGGCCATGGAATGGAAGTTCTTTACATGCTCGAAATTAGCAGCCAAGGGTCACTTGCTAAAATTTTGAATTTCGTCAAATCCACCAATCTCTAGAACAATCGATTCACCTAGGTCACCTAGATCTGTTGGGTAATCAATCTCCTCAGAACAGTTGGTAAACTATAATCGGTTTTTGTGGCTTACGGCTAATGAGCGCCACCTCAGCCACTGCTTGAAGAAGTCGCCCAGACTTAGTCCGCCTCAAATGGAACCCGCCAAGAGCTGGGTTTGTTTCGCCTTCAATTCTGGACTCGATTAAATCAAGCAGAAGGAGTTGGCTGCCAAGACTCTACTCGATTAACTCAGTTGGAAATTTCTCTGGATTGAATCGCACTCGTCGATGCTCATTGATTGTTCCTTAGGTTCGATCAGACTTGTGCTCTCTAATGGAAAGCTTCGCACCCAATCAGTCGGCAAATTTGCTTAGCCTCTCGTCTTCTTCCTCCAGTTTCGCTCTACCTACGATCACTTCTAGTCGCGAACCTCTTGCTAGTGATAACCCAACCAGTGATTCATCAATGATTCCTTCCTCAGGTTCTGCCCAATCACCAACCAAACCACGATCGCTAGAAACCCACTGCACAATCGCGATCGCTTGGAACTCCTACGCCAGTCGCGACCTACTGGCCGTTTGCGTCAACCTCTGGTCACCCACTCCAGTCATCTGACCAACCCGCGTCACCCACTCCAGTCACAACCTTTTGGGCCGAGGACCACTAGCAGATGGTAGCTTCTTGAATTCGCCTGGCTTGCCGAGAATCGTGGCCGTATCTCACCTCTTAGTAGTCGCCTCCAAATCACCAATGAAAATTATTGCTTGTTGTTATCCGTGACTAAGGAATTCCAACAAGGATCAGTTGGAACATCCTACCTTGCTCATTTTCAATGTCGAACGAGTGACCAGTGTCTTGGTCGGTGGCCACTCCTCCTACGTCTCCTTCAAATCCTAGTCGATCTCACAGGAATCTTAACTCGACCGCCAAAGACCCCTCGGCTTGATCACTTCAAATTGGATCGAACACTATTGAATTCTGAACTCCAGCCGAGGAAGACCACTCTGTGATGCCTTCCGATTGGGTTCGTGAGGTGATCAGAAATCACTTGACCCTACTTCTCCCTCAATCCTTCCTCGTTTGACAAGGGTTATCCACTGAATCCATTTGAACTGGCTGCGATAGCCTTCCTCACCCCTGTCGTCAACTCCGGCGGAGCTCCTGCAATCTGTCTTTCGCTTCAGTCACATGCGCCTAGGCCGTCAGCTTCACCCTCCGATGGACTCACGCCTCTTCAGGACGTTCGCTACAGTCGTGGACGCTTGGTGGTCCGCTTAACTCTCTGACAGATTGTCACTTCTCACGAACGACATCTGTTCGCGTCACCCCCACCGTCTGCTTCTCACGAACAACTTTTGTCCGCTTCTCTGGCGTGCTCGCTGGTCGACCCAACTTCGTTCGATTGCAAGACCGTAAGCACTGATCGAAATCACCTTTTGACCCAGTCGGATTCGCCTTCAAATCAGAGTCGCAATAGAAACACAGCCGAGGATGGTACTGCTCTGATACTATTTGTCATGACCCTAAGGCCTTAGAAGGAATTGAAAGGAATTCGGGGAATGACAGAGAAGAATTGAAGGGGGAGATTGAACAAAATTAGGGAGGAAGTAGGGAGAAATGAGAGGGAGAATGGAAGAGAATTCTAGAGAGAAATCAGTTCTTGTTTATCAATTCAAAACATATCCCTCTCCTCTTACAATTGGCCTTTTAATAGGTATAGCTAGCTTCCTAACTAATTTCTAACAACACCCACGTGTTCCTAACAAATAGCCAAATATCCTTAACAAACTATTATACCCTATTATAATAATACTCCCTAACTGAAATTGTAACTCAATTACAACTTTGCCCTATAATACCCAAGGGTCGTGACAAGTGGGTGCTTATTTCTTTGTACATTGAAGCCACCTTGCTTCTCAACTTGTCTCTAGGCCTGTAAATGGACCAAATTTGGTCCAGAACCATTAGATACAGTCCATTTACATCTAGATCCATCAAGGTCCAAATCCATTACTTAAATATGCACTACATATTAAAATTTCATTTTTGTAAATTTTAATTCCAATTGCACATTAATTCTAAAATGTTTTGCTTTCATTAATAACAAATACGAATATATGTACATAATATCAATATATGTACATAATTTGTTAAATTTTTTGTAGGTACATATATAAATATATTTATATGTAAGCATACATACATGTATATAAATACGAACGTTTATATGTATATCTAAAATATTTATGCACGTACATATGTAAAAACATATGTACGGATATATAATCATACATGCATATTTACAATAATATAATATATATACATATGACAATGCATGTTTGTATGTATACATATGCGTATGTTAATATTTACATATATGTAAACGTGTGTACATATGTATAGTACGTATACACATATGTATAGACATATACATTCACATACATACATACATGCAATTATGTATATACATGTTGCATTGAATATGTATATGTACTTATATTTATAGATGTATGCATGTATGTTGTGTATAGGCCTGTCAATGGACCAGATTTAGACCAAATATATTAGGCCCAGATCCATTCATAATTGATATCATAGATGTTGATCTTAATAAGTCTGGATCTCATGGATCTGGACCAGATCCAGATCCATTTTTACTTTCCTTTTTATTTTACAACAAATGTATATGTACATGCATACAGATATTTGAATATGCGTACATGTATTTATTTATACATGAATACAAAAATACATATATATCTAGGGTAAATTGACCATGCACCCCCTGAAATTTTGATTTCAATTACAGAATTTTTAATTGAAATTTTGTAACTTTGATCAAAGAAAAATCTGCATCTGTGTTAAGTTATTAGATAAGGAGTAAAGATAGTTTTATTTTCTTCAGACGTTGAATGGTGTATGTTGTCATCATTTGGACTCAGCAGTGCATTAGAGTGCTGATATTTTTTTCAGTATTTTTGTATGATTAGTATATATTGAATTATATCTTCAACAATAATTTTAGTGCTTTTTCAGTTATTATGTTCATAAATAGTACAACAATCACAAGCCTTAATCCTATTAAGTGGGATCAGCTACATAAATTTTGGACCACCAACCATCTCAATCGAATAGCCATATCCTTTACTCATTTGTCTGAAATTCATGATGTTTGATCTTGAGAGGTTTACCTGAACTGTCTACAATCTAATAAAACTCTATTTGTGTTGATAAGCATTGTGAATAAAAAATTTAAAATATATTAAGGCTGTTTAGCTGTGGAAAATGTTTTCAAGTTCTCTATCTCCAATTTTCTATAAAATTTCTGAATTTAATTTTCAATAGAAAATTTGGAGAACGCATTCAAATGTTAGCAGTACATAAAACTAATTTTGAATCTATAAAATTCGGAAGTGTGTGCGCGCATGGTAGAAAGAGTGCATGGTAGAAAGAGAGAGGTTTTTCTTTTGTGTAACTTGTGTTGGGATGGAGATGGAGATGATTTGGGGAAAGTTTTGTGGAGAATGCATTTTCCAATTCTCCAAATTAGTAAGGAAAATTTGGAAAATTCATTTTTGTATTTGAACAAGTTTTCTTCCATTTTCCGTGGAGTAATTTTCCAAAAAGAAAAACTGGGGCTGTTCTCCACAATTGAACAACCCCTTTTTCCATATTGATATCATTCTTCTCAAATTGTAGTATCCCATGTAGGGATGTAAATGCGCCCTCATTTAACCCCTTTACACACGTGTTTTAATAAATTTTCAAAGAAGCCTTGTTTCTAAGCTATCAGTGTCTTGTATTCGTTTTAATTTTAAATGGGGTTAAGTGGGACTCATTTACATACCTAATCCCATGGCTGTGCTCGTGTACATTTTGTATCAGTATTCTCTGCTGGTGTTTCTTAGTTCACATAGTTGTCTTGGTTTTGCAAGTTTCACTTGTGCATAAACTGTAGTTAAATTTTGTGCCCAGGCCGACTGCTTTCAGTGCCCTGGATGGTGTAATATCTGTCTCTTTAGGAAAATAACTGTATATGTCAGATCTTTGTTTTTGTTTTTGGGATATGAAATGTGTATTGATTCTGCTAAACCTGATGCAGAGTTGGGCTAGCTTTGAACCTCCAAGAACAACTGTGAAGAGAATACTTAAGCATGAAGACCGCGAGAAGGCATGCATAGACCGATCTTCCTTATTGATGGATAAGAAACAAGTCAAGTCCCAAATGTTGGAGGGATCTATAGTTCCTTACTCAGAGCATTGTACCACCACTTCAACCATCCTGTCTCCATATGAGAAGAAAGGTGAGCCAGCAATTGAGTGGATGAAGTGATATGCCAAATGCATAGATTTGCAAGCATAAACAGCTGAAGAACTGTGGTTAATTGTTCATTGATTTTGTTGTAGGCATCCAGGACAGACGAACAAAACAGAACTCTGAACTGCCGCCAACTTCATTGCAGCAGTTTGATAGCCCTTCTGAATCATTGCTGGCATTCAAGTCTCCTGCAATGAAAATGCCACCGGTGAACAGTTTTGCTGCGACATCATCACAGTCTTCTTTCATATCCTCAACCATCATCAGTCCAGATAATACAAGAGGAATTTTTAATCTGACTGCTGGTAGATCAAGCACCGGTGTAGCTACTGTTGAGAGGTCTGACTCTGTTTTGGTTAATGAGTCCAAGGTTACGCAGCAGGCCAATATTGAGCTACATCAAAAACCATCAATGCCCAAAAGCTTACCCTGGCAGACATTTCCTTTGTCCGAGAAGCCCAATGAAATGTCAAATTTAAATTATGAAGATATTAATTTTGTCAAGTCTATCATTGGAAGCGTGAAACAGGAACCTAGCACCACTGGAAGCTCGTTTTCTGAATCTGGTAAAAGTCGTGAATCACCATTTTTTCCTTCATCAGCATTTGGTCAAACTCAATATATTATTGATCACTAACTCATCTGAAAGCTTAAGCTATTAGCAGGAAGTTTCTTTTACATTATTATTTATACTTCTAACATGCTTCCTTGCGTGTGGCTATGTCTTTCATTGTTAAGTGGGCCACACATGCAACTATTTCAATAACAGTTTAGCAGTAAAGCATGAACTCTATACTTTTGCCTACTTTAATTCTATGTTAAATCATTGAGAACTAAATCATCTAAAAGCATGAGCTATTAGCTGTTTTATCTTTTATATTACTACTTATAATCAACGACATGAATGCAGGAATGTTCCAGTCTGATACTGCAGCAAGCAAAAGCCAGCCAGATAGGACAGCATCATCTTTTTCTACACCCATCCTATCAACTTCAAGTCTAGCTTCACTACCGTCATCATTGATAGCCCCATCTTCTTTACATAATCCACCACCACCAACCTCATCACCTGCAATCTCAATGGGCAGATTGTTTACAGATTCTAAAGCCGGTACCAACAGTAGTCAGGCATTTCTTTTGTCTGGTTCCTCCTTTGAGGTTCCTGGAAAACCAGTTTATTCACCTATCTCAATTCCTTCCATGAATTTAAATACTGAGTCTCCGAAGAGAGAGCCAGAAGCTTCTACAGCTAAGCATGATCCTAAAACAGATGAGAATCCTACCGTTGAAGTTTCATCTTCAAAGCCTGAGACCACAAATACTGTGAAACTAGAGTCTTCCATGCCTACCATGCCTACAAGTGAACCATCAGCCAGTTTGCAATCTGGGACCAAGCTCAGTTTCAGTGGCATGGCAAGTCCTGCATCAAATGTAGAAGTGATGTCCAAAGCAGAACAGCCATTTGCCACAGATGTTTTATCTGCAGTTCTGTCAACTTCTGAGAGCGTCAGTGGTGGAAAAAGTGAAGCAGATGTTGTGGTCACCCAGGAGGATGAGATGGAAGAGGAAGCTCCTGAGACAAATCAGACAACTGAACTTACTTTGGGAAGCCTAGGTGATTTTGGGATTGGATCAGCCCCAAATCCAACTGCTGCCAAGCCAAATTCCTTTGGCATGACATTTGGCAACGCAGCACCAACTCCAGCTAGCTCCCCATTTACTATGACAGTCCCAACAGGAGAGCTATTTCGACCAGCATCGTTCCACTTCCAGTCTCTGCAGCCTTCTCAGGTAACAAGTTTTGGTGTGTATTCTGGAGGCTTTAGCACGGGCACCACTTCTCAAGTTCCTGCGGGAAGTGTTTTCGGCCAGCCTGCTCAGATCGGAGCAGGACAGCAAGCTTTAGGTTCAGCTCTTGGTGCTTTTGGACAGTCGAGGCAGTTTGGTTTTGTTCAACCTGGTACCACTGCCCCTTCTGTCACTGGTCTCAGTGGCGGCTCAGTCAGCTCCCATTCAACTGGTGGATTTGCTGTTGGTGGTTTTGCTAGTCTTGCTTCAGCTGGTGGTGGGTTTTCTGCTGCCGCATCGTCGGGGGTTGGATTTTCTGCTGCTGCTGCTTCTGGTGTCGGATTCCCTGGTTCAGGTAGCACCTTTTTCGTAAAACATCATTTTTAATTTTTTCCCTGAAACATCATTGAACTGTAGTAACAAGAATGGTATTGGCTTTTAGTGTTACAGAGATATAAGCACACTAAATAGTTGTGTTTTTTTTTGTTTTTTTTTTGGTTTCCAAAATTGTGAAGGGGGTGGCGGCGGCGGCGGTTTTGGAGCGTTTAGCAGCCAACAAGGAAGTGGCGGCGGCGGCGGCGGCTTCTCTGCATTTGGTAGCAGCGCAGGGGGGAGTGGAAGGCCGCCGTCTCCCATGTTCACTCAAATGAGAAAATGAAATGTAATGATATATAAGAGGGTGTCAAAAGCAGCGCTTCTTGTTGTGTCTTTAGCCATTTTAATGTTTAGCGTAATAATTAGTAATCATGTATTATTTGTATGTTATTATTATTAATTTATTTTTGTCTTGCTCTTGCTCTTGCATTAAAATAACTTGCAGTTGAAGTCCTGAGAGAATTGGAGGGATTTTGTGGTCCTCCATCAATCATCAATCAGGTGAAGCTGATGATGATGATGATGATGATGATGATGATGATGATGATGATATTATTATTATTATTATTATTATTAAGTCTTCCAAAAATTGTAATCAAGCTTTGGGAGCTCGGGTCTTCCGAGAGGTTGCCCAATATAGAGGATTCCGGATGAAGTGCAAACATGATAATTTCAATGTCCTAAAATATCTTAGAGAATTTCATAAAAAGATGGATTTGATTTATAAAAATTCTAATTCTAGTTGATCTTAGAATAATAATAAGGATATTTAAATTCTTATGTTCTTGTATAAATAGATGAGCACTTAGTTTAAAAAATGTATATTTTTAATATCATCTTCAAGTTTTTAGTGAATTTGAGTGTTTGACGTAAATATTAAAGTGTTTGTACAAGAATTAGTATGTCCCTTCTGATTTTTTTGTTTTTGTAGAATTTAAACGATTTGATGACAATGTTTTCAATAAATAAGTTTATTATTGTGTTCAAATGATAATAGTAGTCATTTAGTCGAGTCGATATACATTACATCAATGATGAAGATGTATTGGAATTCTAAAGGAATTTGAGAAGCAGGTAAAAAGTAAAACAATAATTATTCATAGACTAAATGGAGTGGTGGATGGGGAATCGAATACCTCTATGGTTGGGGATGTTAGTGTTAGTGTTTAATGTTAGATTTACATTACACGAGATATACGTAAGTGGCATTAAATGACGTAATTTTGTTCATATATATTTATATATAAGGTCATATCTTCATTTATTCTCTTCATATTTCTTAATGGAGTCCTTAGATTTTCTAATAAAAATCTTATTCTTAAGTATTAAAAAATTTGACAAACATCTTTAGTTTAAGATTTCTTTAAAAAAAAATTCAGTCTTCCAATTTATTATAAAGGGAATATGATTTATCAATTATAGATCAGTACATAGTCTACTATTATTAGTCAGCATGAGATGTAGATAATAGATATGTGGGTAGGTGTTGGTTAAACATCTATTGAATGTGACACCTGTACCAGATCACATAACTGTGAGAATTAATGATTTGTTGTTGGTTCTCGATTGTATATCTGGTCCTTTGACCAGAAGCGACAAAATTGTCTTGTGCACTAATGTTAGGCATTTACCAGTAAGTGAAATCATCTAAGGTAATAGATGGGGGATGCTCTATGTGTGATCTTTGTGAAATGGTGTATGGAGTTAGGTGTTCGCTGATGTGATCCATTGTCTTCTTTGAGATAGGGGTGAACATCTTATGTGGTCTAAATTGATTGTGATTGGAAATATCCTTACAGGGTGAATGTGAATGGAAAAGAGTTTCTAATGTCAGAAGAGTTTCGAATGCTACATCGATCACACCGTACTAGATCTGACATAGTTTTCAAGTCCTGTGAGTTTAATTAGTTCATGACTCTTACTCGGTTGGGATCTTAGCCAGTGGAAGGACTATAGTACACGATAATTGAATAGCCTTAATAGATTCATCTAAAGTCAAACTTTATTACCATTAGAATCGTCCTAACCAGGATACTCAAAATCTTTCAGGATCCTTTGGAGATTTGGAGAGATCTTCTTGGTAGGTCAAAGTGTTCGACTAGCGTCAAGTAGTTGGCATGTCATGATTGCTACATGATTATTAACCTAGAAAGTCACACACAATAAGTAATGTATTGAATTAATGAACCATTGTTGTTAGTGTGTTCCTTCTTATTAAGGGGTTAATGATATAAGGTGTGGTTAAGAGTAAACCAGATGGACCAGCATGTATGTGAGATAGCTAACTGTCAGCGTGGCACACCATTAAGAGTTAATGGGGTATTTAGTTTTATTAAGAGTTAATATAAAGACTATTATTGGTAATAGTAGGGCCAAAGTGCTATATGTAAAAGAAGTGATGGCAGCTAGTAGAACTGGTCGACCAGTATATGCTATGGTCGACCAGTCCTTGTGGTTCGGTCAATTGGTCGAAGCATACGGTCGACTGCTTCTGTCATTCCAGTCGTCTATCATTTCATCACATGAGAGCAATTAATGCTCTAATGTATTAAATAAAGAGAAAGATGATGAGGAAGCTTAAGATTTAAGTAAATTTGAGAGAAGTAGAGATTGGAAGAAAATTAGAAGAGGAAAAATCGAGAGAGTCTTATGTGTGCACTTGTTGCGTCTTCTTCTTCCTTGTTGCTACTTCTTCTTCTTCTATTGCTGACCAGCTTGTTCTTGCTCTAAACTTTGGGACAACTTCTCATTTTTCTTCTTCTCCATTGTTGGTCTCACTGTGGGACAGTGATTGTGCACCCTAAAGGAACTTAAAACAGTTCTGGTTCACCTTCATGAAGAGGGTCCTAGCAAGACTCCGTTAAAGGGTTCTGAGGCAGTTTAAGTGTGAACTGACTAGGTCCTTCATCGCTAAGGAGGCAGGTTGGTGACTTGAGCTTCACACGTAAGTAATAGCAATTTTGGACACAATGGAGTAGTGAGGAGCTTTGGCGTGTTGGACAACCTGCTACGAGAATCATTCTTGGAGGTATATTACTAAACCCCCTATGGTTGGTTTTCATTTATAGATGCATATGGTTGACTTAATATCGAGTCTTGCAAAAATCTTGTCATTAAAAATAATAATAATAATAACAAATATTTGAGAAGAGCTTCACATGTATGATCATTGAAAATAATATTAACGATGAATATTTTCATCGTTATTGCAATATTTACCAATTACTAAACATAATATTAACGATAGATATTCCCATCGTTATTGCAATATTTACCGGTCGTTGAATATAATCTAAATTACGAATAGTACTGTTATTATAACTATATATATTTATCGATCACTAAACATAATATCAACGATAAATATTTCTATCGTTATATTTATATTTATTTGTCATTATTATTATTATTACAATTCTAGTGACTATTTTTTCTATTATATAAAAATTTATTTTGCACCTATTAATTTTGGGAAGAGAGATACTAATAATAAAAATGTGGTTCTCAATTAATTTAGTAAAAACAAGATATATGCAAAATATGATCATTAACATTGATTATGTACTAATTACAATCATCTTAAGAAATCCATTCATCCACAATCATAAAAATGAGAAGAAAAAAAAAAGTATGAGTTTCATATTATTCTAATCTCTCCCTGTAATCAAAATCAAAAAATTGTTACAAGTGTCATTAGAATCCATGTATTATAGTCGGAACTAATACCAAGTGTTCCCTGCTTGATTTGTATCTTCAAGTACCTACAAATTATGAAGAGAAAAAATCATATTACTCAACATATTCAGATTCAGAGTTAGATTCAAATTAAGTGTGACAGGTATGTATTAACAGTTAAGAAATATGTGAAGACCAAGTTCATGTTTGATAATTGAAATACATACACACCCCTATCCTTTACTCAATAACAAACCGAACAACCATCTAATATTAAATACTTAGACACAGAATAGAAAAATCAAACTAATTGAACACATGGACAATAACCAATCGAACAACTATCCGACAAATAAACAGATTAATTGAACAACTGTATGACAAACTAATCCAACAAATGTACGCTAATCAAATAACTAATTTCATTTAAAAACACCAAGAGAAATTGCAAAAACAAGAAAATTTGCAAACAGCCCTAACATGTGGCAGAAAACAAAACATAAACTCTCAAAATAAACCACAATTTTAAAAACCACGAGTAAAGTTGGAGGAATAATTTACTTAAAAATATTGTTTGGCAGTTGACATTTTTATTTTTGAATTGCCTAATGTCTTATTAACAAACAATCCACATACTAATATAGAATCATTTTTTTCTTTGTTTTTTGGATGATCATCATTTCAAAGATCATTTAAAAATTTTCCCAATAATAACAAAAATCAAAGCAAGAAAAACAGTGAAATAGATATATCTCTACAAGAATGACAATCAAAGCTGAAAATACACACCACAGGGGCACAAGCATTAGATTTTAGAATCAATAACAGAGTGGACTCTAGAACAAAAACAAGTCATTGCACACATAGCATAAATGAAAAATATCCAGCAAATCCAACTACAGCCATGTAAAACATGGAAACACAACTTGAATATTAGTGATTATTTGAGGTATCGATAGCTTAAAATTAGTGATTATGCTATATCATATCATAATAGGCACTTGAAGATGTATATTTTTTATTTTTATTATGTAATCAAATTTCAGGGTAATGTTCTATATATAGCAGATGGTAGTATAGTGGTGATTACACCACATTTAGCGAGAGTATTTATAATTGCTCGCCAGGGCCGGCCCAAGGCATAGGCCACTGAGGCCTATGCCTAGGGCCCCCCCAAAATTTGGGGCCCCAAATAGCCCCCTCCCCCCCTTCACACAGAGACACAGACAGAGAATTTGGGGCCCCAAAAAAATCCCTTCCCCCCTCCCCCACACACAGAATTTGGGGCCCCTCAAAAAATTCCCCCCCTCCAACCCACATACAGAACAAATCACCTCTCCTCTTAAAAAAAAAATAAATAAATTAGGACCTTTAAAAAAAAAAAAAAAAAAATTCGCCTAGGGCCTCACTGGGTCTTGGGCCGGCCCTGTTGCTCGCTATAATCATTAAAATTATACTTTTAACACTATCTATACTATTAACTCCATAAAAACATGAATACATTAATCCCATAATTAACACTATCTCTACTCAATAATCAATATTATTAACAATTAAAAAGGTTCACCATTAATCTCATGTAGGAGATTTAAGAATGTAATACCTATTTAATAAAAGTTGCCAAAAAACTTTCATCTAGCTTTGAACATTGTCTTACAAAAATTTAAACTGAAAAAAAAAAAAGAAAAAACTTTAGGATCAAAAGTAATCATGTATCTAAAAATAGTCTTACATCATAAAGTCATGAAAAAATAATTTTTGCCAAATCTTTCAGTTTAAAATGTAATTGCAAATTCTTCTTTTAAGTCTTCAATGAGACTACTGCTATTGCTTGCAATAACAATATCATTTACATACACCAACAATGCAAAAAAACCTCCATCTATATTTCTTGTAAATAAGGAATAATCTGCTTTTGATTGTTGGAAGACATGTTGAATTAAACACTGTGAATTCCTATTGATTCTGCAATATTATTAGCATCTGATTTATCGGACTCACCATGAATCTCCCTCTAAGGCTGATAGCCCTAAGGTAGTTCCATATAAACATCCTCCAAAAGATCTCCATTCAAGAAAGCATTATTAATGTCCAATTGAGACAAATGCCAACCCTTAGTAGCAGTCAAAACTAGAAAGACTCTAACGGTAGTGCGTTTAGCTACTGGACTAAAAGACTCTTGATAATCAAATCTTTACTTTTGAGTGTAGCCCTTAGCAACTAGTCTAGATTTATACCTTTTAATACTCCCATCTAAACATAACTTAACTTGTAAACCCACTTACTGCCTACTGCAACTTCACTAAGAGGAAGTGGAACTATTTGTCAAGTGTGATTCTTTTCAACAGCATCCAATTCTTCTGCCATAGCTTGCTTCCAATGATCAAACTTTATGGCTTGATTTTCAGGTTCAAAAATGGAAGAAACAGATAAAATAAAATTTCTATGAGATGGAGACAAGTGATCATAAGAAAGGTAGTTTGAATGGGATAAGTACCACAGGAAGTAGTAAAAGAGGGCTTGGAAGGAAAATTAGTATGATAGTCTTGTAAATAGGTGGGAATTTTGGTAGTTTTAGTACTCCTTCTAGGAGAGAATGCTGGTTGGGAAGTGACAGTATCAGGAAAATAAGGTGAACGTGTGGCTGATGGAATGGCAGGTGAAACAGGTTGAGACAAATTAGTAACAGGAGAATTATCAGGAGTATAAGATGGTGAACTGATGTCCAAGGAATAGAATTATGAGAATGAGATTAAGGAATGTCATCGTGAAACTCATTTGAAAAATTTGGAAAAACAAGACGTGAAATATTAGTAGGAGTAGGTAAATACGAAGTACAATAAATTGATAAGAAATTTGTTGAAAAGGGAAAATGTTCTCATAAAACACAACATCACTGGAAATGAAAATAGACTTTGATTCCAAATCATACAATTTGTAACCCCTTAACTCCTATGGGATAACATAATAGAATGCATTTTCTAGCTCTAGAATCAAATTTCTTTATATGAGCAGTTAAATTGACGGTAAAACACAAGCATCCAAATGATCTCAAATGCTTATATGCAGGAGGGTTAGGAAAAAGTAATTCATAAGGGTCTTGTTCTGTAACAAAGGAGTTGGAGTTCTATTTATTAGGTAAGTGGCAGTAAGGATGGCATCTCCCTAGAATTTAAGTGGTAGAGAAGCATGAAATAAAAGGGCCCTGCCTATGTTGAGAATATGCTGATGCTTCCTCTCAACAAAACCATTTTGCTGGTTTGGTGAATGATGCCCTTTGAGTAAAATGTGGGTATAACAAATTCTAAGCATTATCTGTTATGATATACATGATAGTGACTTGAAACTGATTTAAGATAAGGAAATAAAATTGTTGAATCAAGTGAGATACTTCGGACTTGTGTTTCATTAGAAAGACCCAGGTGCATTTTGTGAAATCATCCACTACAAATAAAAAATAATGATTTCATTAAGATCAAACTAAGAATATGGACTCGGACATCCATACGGACAATTTCAAAAGCTGCAACAATATTATTTGGATGAACAGGAAAAGGAAGCCTTTTTTGCTTGGATTTAGGACATGTCAGATATGGAGAATTTTATCTTGAATATCTAAAATAAACGATCTTAAAAATTTGAAACTAGCATTTGAAAGATGACGTAGTTGTTAAAGGCGCGCCTAGGCGTAAGGCGCCAGTTCAGCGCCTCGCCTGGGCAATCTTAGTGAAGCGCTCGCCTTGCACGGTGAGGCGCCGAGGTAAGAAACGCGCCTAGGATGAAACCTGGGTTTAATTAAAACCTAGGCAGCCCAATTCCTCCCTTCTTCTTAGTTCCAATATGTATACATTACAACATATTTACATTTCTTTAGTTTAAGTAAATGTCCACAGTTTCTTTTATTTGTATTTTACCTTTCATTTACTTTAATACATAAATGTAAATAAGAAAGTACCCCCCATTTGTATTCAATAAAAATATCTAAAAAATCAAAATCCATAACAATAAGAAAATAGAATTTTGGGTTTAATACAAACTCAAGATTTAGCGATTTTACCACTCCCAAAATACATACCTACTATTTCTTGAAAAATTCATTAAAAATCATTTTAACAATAATGAATATTAGCTATCAAAATATCGGGAGATAGTTTTTCACAATAAAAACATTTTCTTATATGTCTCCTTATAATGCGCTAATCTTCTAGACTTAGAAAAATAACATTTTTCAAAATGAAAACATTTTCTTGATTGTAGACTTTTAGTGTTTATTGATTGTGGAGAGTATTAAAGCTTATCCAAAATGTCCTCCATCAGTAAAACAATAGATTGGAGAGTACATGCAAAAGAAGAAGAATAATAGGGATGAGCGAAATATGGCACCGTTAGATGATGAAGGGGTAATTGAAAGGGATGATGAAGATATTGACCTTGATGTTGATGATCTCCTTGATGATGATTGATTAAAACTTCTTTATTGATTGTGGACTTATAGTGTTTATATGTTTGTTTAGAACTTTACATGTTGATTGATACTTGTTTGAGTTTGAGACTTTAAATTTGAACTTTGATGATGTTTTTAGTTTAAAATTTGCATGATGAATGAATCAACTTTGATGATATTAGTTTAGAATTTGAAGATAATGAATCATTAATGATATGCATGTGTTATTATTAATAATTTGATAGTTTTTTATGATTTTACAAGATTTTGAATTTTTTTTCTAAAAGGTGCACCTTGCTTTGCAAAGGTGTGCCTTGCTCCTCAGGCTCCAGGACCTTTTGCACCTCATTGCGTCTCGCGCCTTTCAGAACTATGAGATGACCTAATCTATGAGCCAAACAGAAAAAGAAACATTACAAGCTTTAACAATAACAAAAGTTGGAATAGAATACGAAGATTGTTAATTAACGGCAGGTTGGAAATCCTATTATAAGTAGAACAATCCATCTTGCATTTTAGTTAGTCCAATTGTCATCCACAATGTTGATTCTTTTCTGTTAGCTTCTTTTAGCTAAGCTCAGTATATAATGTAACACCCCGCTTTTCTCTTACCGAGCGTGTCACTATGCTGGGGCCAAAAATATGCGTAAATTATTTTTTCTTTCTTTCTCGGTACATAACTTAACCTTAAGTATCGAATTCCAAACAAAACCCCCAGCAAATCATTTAAAAATGCGGAAGCGATAATCGAAACTTGATATAGTACATACCTGAATTCAACTTATTTTTATATCATAAAGAATTCGTACCATATATTACATCATATCTTTAACAGCCTTAATACATGAAGAATTCATAATATTCTAACAAGGCTAATCATCAATAAAGCATCAGCTCACTGAATCCATCGGCCACGCTATCACGTGCCGCCATATCTCAACGTGCTCCTTGCCCTAACTACAAGTCTCAACTGGAACGTGGAATGTTCCAGGGGCATAACCCATTAGAAGATGAAACTTCTAGTGAGGGTCCACAACATATATATGAATGCATGATGCGATAACATGAACAATATTTTCGCCCTTTAATGAAACTTCCCAGGCCCACCAGCCCGACTAGGAATCCTAGGCAAATCCCGAACCTCTGCAGGATAAACCTAACGTTATTCCCTCAATGCCCTAGGGGAATTACGGCTACACTCTGGGGGCAACATCCCATTCCCATGCACAAATATCAATATGACAATAATATCTTGCCATGCAAATATCATGACTTTCAATGCAATATGAGAAAATGAACATTGCATTCATAAATAGCATGCATATAAACAATCATATCATGATTATAAGTTATTGTGAGAAAACCACTCACAAAACCATAGCTAGGATAGGAAAACTCACCTTCAGATAAACTTGCATTTTCTCGAAAAGCGTGTGTCACCTCGATATGCATGCCCCACCTCGATTCTCGTGCCAACTCTCAAAAGTTGCACCAATCACATCATCTCGATCACCTCAATCATAAAATAATATTTAATCACTAAATATCCTCAATATTCCATTTATTTCATATTTTCCTTCATTTTTCCTTCTAAAAATCTCAATAAATACCTCGGGACTATTTTCTCAAGTCTATCTTCATAACAATTCATAATAGACAATAAACTTCCAAGGAAAAATATTGGACTTAACCGGATGTTGCCTTTTCACACAAAACGAGGCTCTTTGATGCTAGAATCGGGACATCAAGAACCTGAACTTCAAAACTTTTTGCACAGACCTCCATAAAATATTTTTCTGAATTTTTCAAGATTTTTCCCAAAATTTTTGGACCAGCCACGCGCTCGCACGCACCTAAGGTGAGTGGCGCGCGTGAAGCACCAGCGCGTGACCAGCACGCGCCAATCGTCTTCTTTGGCGCTTCGGCCGCCAGCGATGCTGGATTTCGATGCTATTTTCTTCCCCTTCTTTAGTCGATCACCATGGAATGAGTTTGACCTCGAAAGAAGCTCATTAAGGCGGTCAACGGGCTACTCAAACTCTCGGCTAAGGCGTCCGCCACCTTCTCCGGTGAGCCATCGAAACCCTATCAAACCTCAACGAAAATGCTTGATTTTCTCCATATATCATCTTTAGGCTATGGGCAATAAAAGCCCCTTATTTTGGAATGCCAATTTGATCGAAAAAGCCCTCGATTTGAAGCTTTCCTCTCTAAAATTTTTGGCCATCTTCGAGCTCTATTTATAGGTAATTTCGAAGCTTCAAACGGCCTTGGATGCCTTGCCCATTGCCTTAGGAGGCTCGACCTCCCCTGGATCGACCTCGAGCGAGCTTTATCCGACGAACATCGCGAGTTGTAGGCACTCGATCGCGCGACTATTTTCGGTCATTTTTTTCTTGCTTTTCTGGCCAACCCAATGGCCATTGTCGGATCCTCCTTTACAAAAGATGCTCCCCTGACCATGCCTCGTGCAACCCCGTGGTCCATTTCGGCCATGGACGACCGGTTAGATTTTTCCATGCTAGCTTTTTGCATTTTTTGCACTTTGGCCCTTCCAAGTTTTGGCTATTATCACTTTAGCCCATTTCACTTAACCCTTGAACTTTTCAATATTTCCATTGAGTCCCTTAAGTCCTAAAACATTCATTTGACCCTTGAGGATTCTGAAAAAATATCATTTCAGCCTCCCTCTAGCAATTTCCAAAAATTACACTTAGGCTCGAATCTTCGTTTTGGCCTCAAACCCTCTTGTTTCTTCCTGAAACCACTGAAGAGTTGTTCCTCATGAAAAACCGAAGCCCCTTCAAGCTTCCATTGACTCCCCGGAAGTCGTCTATAACAATTCGGTATTGCTGCCTAATTGGCAACTGCATTTTTGTTGTACCGAAAACTATTCCCGATCCAATTTCTTTCGGCACCATAAATCCTATCTCGGGGTGCTTGTTAATGCCACATCATTTTCCTTTGGCATCTCGGCTCTAGGGCACTCCTGGCAATCAATTCAATCAATTTTTCGGGCTATTCAGATATCAATTTTCTTTGAAATCCTATTTCTCTTAATAAATTGCTTATTTTTAATTAACCCAAATTTCTTGGGTATTACATATAAGCTGCAGCTATTGCTTTGTTTTTGTAATCTTTGATGATCAATTGCAAATTCCTAATATTTCTAGTTTTCTCCTCTAAGATTTGTCATGGTATCAGAGCCCTAAGACCTATGGTTTCGTGATTCATCTTTGTTTTCTTTGGTCATGGTATCTACCAAAAATAATAAGCTAACAGCAAAATTTCAGCATATGTTGTAAAGAAGTTTTAATTAATCTTGTTAAAGCACAGTTAAAATTACTAGTTGTCAAGTATCTTCTTGATCACAACCACTAAAAGAATATAATAACCAACCAAACAACCATCCGATATTATATACTCAGACACAGAACAACAAAATCAAACTAATTGAACAACCATATGATAACCAACCGAACAACCATCCAACAAATAAACAGATTAATTGAACAACTATATGACAAACTAATCGAACAACTATATGACAACCAAACAAACTAATCCACAAAAGTACACCAACCAAATAATCAATTTCATTTAAAAACACCAAGACAAATAGCAAAAACAAGGAAATTCGCAGAGACATTCCTAACATGTACCAGAAAATAAAACAATAAACCATCAAAATAAACCACAATTGTATAAACCACAAAGTAACAGTTAAGGTTTCACTACACATACAAAGGGATTAACGATTCTAATAGTTGAGTACCTAAATATTGAAACCCTAGGTATTCAACTTCAACCTTTGAAGAAACTGTAACAAAAAGACTGAACAATGTCAAGCAATATCAATTGATTGAGATCACAAAACTGATTGTGTCATTGAAGCTTCACCGAACAATGAACCAAAAAAAGAAAACTTGGAAAAGCCATAGAGAAATTTACACGAAACCAAGATCGAGGACGACATAGGAAACGCGATATGCAGGAGCTTCAATCGCCAACTGTATGAAAGAAAATAGAGTGAAAAGAAAGGAAAAATATGAAGAATAGAGCCGAATTTGGATTGACAGGAAGAAGGGGTGAAAATCTGAACTAGGTAGAGGGATTTGGATTTGAGGGGAAGAAGCGGATTTGGATTTGGTAGGGATTTGGATTTCATGGGATGAGGCAGCGATTAGGACAGGCGGGAAGAAGATGGAGTAAAAAGCTATGGAATGAAATGGTTAAAAGAAAGATGATGCCTTGCCTCAAAAACAATATTTTGGAAAGATGAAGAATTAAAAGAGAAATTTACAAAAAAATAAAAATAAAAATTACCTAATTAAGATTATGAGTATATATTTGGCGAGAAATATTTAAGTTGAATTTTTTGGCCTCAATAGTGATAGGATTTCTTAATTAATAGTTAGAAATTTAAAAACTCGTCGTTAAAAACTAATTTTATACCACATTTAATGAGTGTATAAATAATTTCTCACTATAATCATGAAAATTATGCTTTTAACGATGGAATATTTGTCCTCTCGTTAATTGTCTCTTGTTAAAGGCACTTTTTTTTGTAATGCTATCCAAGTTGTCGACAAGTTCTGGCATTTGCAAGGTGAGTCATTGATTGTCTTTGGAAGACCGATCAATTGCTCCTAGTGATCTAGAAGCCAGTGGACTGCTCTTGGAGCCTGTCGACCAGTCATGCTATACTAGCTTAAAACAGTCGACAATCTTGAGATCGACCAAATATTCCAGCCCCAAGAGAAAATAACAACAGAGGGCACTCGAAATTTGGTCAGGCTATATGCTTGGACTCTCAAACTTGTTATAAAAGAATGATAAGATCATGGGAGCAAATTTACATAAAAATCATTATTTACTAGTAAATAGTAAAAATTTCAATTTCACCACGAGATTCATTTGTTCTACACACATAAAATACAAACAATGACAGTTATTCATAAAACCCATAACATAAAAAAAATAATCCTCTCACAACTTATCAACTGCATATACCGGTGATGCATCCACCATTACCACTTTCTCCTTTTCAGAACTAGAACCATCTGTATGGTTAGTAATAAGGGGTGAGTCCTAAGACTCAGTAAAGACAATATGTAAAATAGCAAATCATAAATTTATGACAAATATAGAAAAACATGGAATGAATCATACGTGCATGCCTGTCCACCTCATCTATCTTGGACTCTTAATGACCCCATATGACTTTCCCCAAGCCCAAACACGAGCTTCGTTAGTCCCAAATCATAGCTTCATGTCGAGGCACTCCCCTATTATCGTATACTAGTCATGACAGAATAATTTGTATATAAGACATATTAAACCCTTACAGTATTAGTTTTTTATGCCTTAATAGCCCATTTGGAAAAAATTCTCCACAGTGTTAAAATCATTGATATTACTCCTCAAAATTACTTTAATAAAAATTAAACACAATAAGATAAAAGAATCATTTAAATAAATATTACTAATATCAACTTCCATAAAAAATTAGACATTTTGCACTTGCCTTGCTATTTATGCTCACACTGCTAGTTCTTTCCTTCCAATTCCTCTCTCTCTCTCTCTCTCTCGTTGTTGTCTTCCAATCTCTTCTCTTCTAATTTCTCTCTTGCCTTTCTAATTTCTCTCTCTCTCTCTCTCACTGCCTATCTTCCAATTTCTCTTTCTCTCAAATTGAACTGCTCAAATCTTCCCTCAAACTTAGGGTGAGGTTAGTATAATTAAATTTTCAATTTCATCATTGCCCACTTAATATTATTTATTACCCATTAGTCTTTTTATCATTACCCATTCCCATTATCTTATTTTATTTTCCCAATTCCCTACTTGAACTTTCTTTTGATTAATTAATCTACCCTTACCCACTAATTCTCATTTTAACTTTCTTTTGATTTATTATTTCCCACTTAACACGCTAACTTAGCCCACTTACTTAGCCTTATCTATTTACTTAGCATCCTTTGGTTAATTAACCTGTCCACTTAGCTTTTTGGGCCCGCGCACAGTTGCTCCACCAGCCTTGGACACCAACCCGTACCCTACGGCATGCGCCGCATTGGCCTACATGCTTGCGCATGGCTACCTCCAAAATAAATAATTTTTAGTGCCTCTACCAAGCCTCAAACTCGTGGCCTCCTTCTTCCCTAGCGCACATGTAACTGCCTAATTTGCAAACCTCTTTATTAATATATATGCGCAAATTAATTATATACTAATCCAAGATTCCATACACAAAAATTAAATTCCAATATTATACTCCCAAAGTTCAAACCCACAACCTATCGGATCCCTTGTGCACACAAAATCACCAAGCTACAAGACTTCTTATTTACATATATGCAATGATTAATTTTAACCCAACTACCAGATTACAAAATTATACTTAGATCCAAAAAATTTCTAAAAACTTCCAACCAGCTCTCTATTCACGAACACAATAATATTAATTTTCTCCATTAAATTTCTCAATCCACAGTTTTCAATAAATTACAAATAAATCATTTCAAATACAGAAATTAATTATTATTATTATTATTTTAAAATACTGGGATGTTACATTAACAATACTCTTTTGTCACTTATTGAGTTTTATAGGTAGAAATCTATCCATCAGCACCAATTTTTCTATTGAAGATCTATTTATAGCTGATAGGAATAGTTCCCTTAGGTAGATTTATCAAGACCCAAACCTAATTGAAGTACATAGACTCCATCTCAGATTCCTCAGCTATTTGCCACTTCAAGGCATCGATATTAGATATCACCTCCTCATAGGTAGTAGGGTCAACTAACTTGTCACTGTCTTTGTAATGCCCGAAGTTTTCCTAGCCATTGTTGTTTAAGAAATAAAACATTTCCTTGGAAATCGAAGGATACATGTGAAGTTTTGAGGTAATCGCTGAGGAACGAATGAAGGGTTTTCTGAAAAATCATGGAAACCATCGCAAGGGGACATCATCTAAGGTATTTTGGAGAAGTTTAAGGAGTTATAGGGCTCAAGGGATATAAGTGCAAAGAAGTTTTTGGGTTAAAGAGTTATTTGTAAGAAGTTAAAATATCTTGTGACTAGTTAGTTAAAGGAACCAAGTAAGCTAACTTAGTTAGGAGACATAATCATGAAGAATATTGAAAAATCAAATTAGCATGTGGTAACACATGTTTAAAAGGACACATGTCACAAGGGGGAGAAATGGATCAAATCTCAAGGGACACTTGGCACAATCCTACGAAAGTGATGATTACAACCTTATCTAATTAGTGTCACATGGCAAGTGACACATGGCACTCTTGGATTGGCCATAAATGCCTATAAATACCAAGGCCTTGGAAGGGAAATTTTCACCATTAATCAAGCGGAAAAGGGGAGGTGAGTTGAGAGGAGAAACTTTGCCCAAAAATAGAGTAGTAAAACGCTTCGTCGAAAAAGTGGAATTGCCACCGTAAAAGGAGTTAAATAGTAACTAAATAGCAAGGTAATTCTAATTTCTTTCCGTAGTTTGATAGATAATTGAATAAGGGTCGTTGGGTTCAATTGGAAGTCAAATCGGAGTCCGGATGAGGAAGAATGGGCCAAAAAACCACAAGGCGTCAAAGCTGATGGGGCGGCGCGTGCAGCTCACGCGCCACCTGACTGCCGCGAGTGGAGCGTGTGGGGCTCTTTCCCCCAGCGCATGACGGCACATGAAAGGCTCCCTTGGCCCCAAATTTTGTATACATGGTCCTTAAATTTTTCCCTAGCACCCCATATAAATATATTTTAGGTTTGAGTTTCGAAGTTATGTTATTTTTGCAGAAAAGCTTTCCCGAACCCTGTGAACAGTACCTTAGAGCTTCCGAACCAGCAAGGTGAGTGCTTCTTGCATCTTTATGATTCATACCAAACATTTTGTCTTCACATGGGTAAGGGTGATTACTTGCATAAGCATGACTTTCCTTTAAACCAAGCATTTTCTCTTTCTTTGTCATGCATCACTTGGTGTGTGTGGCTAGCTGAAGTCAGGATCTCATGTTTGACTGGTGAAAAGTCATGGAGATGTGAGAACATGATTGATCAGCAGGGGTGATTGCAACACCTCGGGGTCACTACCACATAGGCGGTTTCAAATCATTTTGCATAATTCATTTACATGCATTCTATCTCTTCTTGTTGCACTCACTTAGATATAACTATCTAACTTGGGTGTCTCATACCCCTGGAACATTTAACGTTCCAGGTGGGTTAGTCATGACAGGTGCCCCGGAATCAAGTCATAGGAAAGGAAAAGAAGTGGTTCTTGGATAGTTAGCTTCTTTTTAATTGCAAAGCATTGTACTGTGACTTTAATGTAAGTTTTACTTTTTGTAAAAGGGAGCCTAAATAATGCCTAGATTTTCAAGTTGTATTATGGCTTTTCAGGAGGTTTTTGTGTTAAAAGCATGTAGTGGAAGCCTTAAATGTCTAGCTTATGATTTTTATAAAGCTTTCAGGTTCAATCATTTGCTTCCATTGGCAAAGGCTTCCATAAACGCCCTTTGATTACCATGTGGTTGCTAGCATGATCATGCATCTTTGTATGTGTACCTTGGAAAAAGAAAAGTGGGGTGTTACAGTCTCTATACAAAAACAATTTATGTACTTCATCCATCGATAAACCATATCATCAAACTAGAGAATGGAGCACTCTAATAGACTTACGAGGAACTTGTGGATGATTTCCCTCACTTGATTCACCATGCTCAATAATCTAATCAAGTATTTGTGGAACAAAAAAACCTCTCTTGTACCGAATCTATTTTCTTTCCCATACCATCCTCTTGGATGAACTCTTCTTCCAAGAAGATAACATGACTAGCAACCACAACCCTTGGGTCAACTGAAAAATAGATATAATATCCTAAACTATCTTTAGGATATCCCATAAAACAACCTTTCTTAGATCTAGGATCCAAATTATCTCTTCTCAACCTTTTCGGAAAAATCGAGCAACCCCAAATCCTAATATGCTTAAGACTCGGCGGTTTCCTAACCCAATCTCATATGGTGTGGTTGAAAGAGATTTAGTTAGTACTCGATTTATCAAATAAATCGCGATAAGAATAACATATCCCCACAGTGAAATAAGCAAATTCATGTAGATTAGCATAGAACTAACCATGTCCAATAGAGTTCGATTTCTACGTTCAACTACACCATTTAACTATGATGTATAAGGAAGAGACAATTGTTAAACTCTACCGCAAACCTTAAGATAATCAACAAACTTAGAACTCAAGTATTCATCTCCTCTATCTGATTGAATGATCTTGATACTCTTTCCTGTTTAGTTTTCTACTTTAGCCTTGAACTCTTTGAACTTTTCAAATATTTTAGACTTGTACTTCATTAAGTACATATAACCATACCATGATAAATCATCAGTAAAAGTTACAAAGTAGATATAACCACCCTGGGCCATAACATTTATGGGGTTGCATACATCTGAATGTACCAATCCTAACAATTCAGTATCCCTTTCCCCTTCTCCAACAAAAGGAGACTTAGTCATTTTCTCAAGAATACATGACTCACAAGTTGGCATGGGTTCAGCACACAAATCACATATAAGACCCTAACAAGCCAACTTCACAAGCTTATTCTCACTGATATGACCCAGCCTAAGGTGCCACAACTGTTTGGGATTAATTTGATTACCTTGAAAACGCTTCTTTTTTAATGTGGTATTAGGTTTAGCAACTATTTGCTTACTGTAACGACCCGCTCCCACTTACGGGCGTCACCAGTAAATAATCGACAAGATTACTCACCCGACAAACCACGACTGAAGGGTTGGACTATGTTTAAACAGGAAACGCCCTAGGTGGGAACTAGGCTTCGTCCTTCCCTTCGCTCCACTCGGGAATCGGTCCCAACTCAAACAAGAAAACTCAGCGGACCGAGACCCAAAACCCAAGTGAGCTTCACCTCTCTTCAGCTCGCCCCATAGTAAGCCAGAGGTGACCCAGGCACAAAGCTAGCATAACGAACACTTCGCTGAGTATTGGGGATTTATGAGAACATACCTCGCTGATCTTTACTCGATCTGAACTTGGCTTCACCAATTAAGCCACATACAACAAGCAATCTCACAATCATCTATCACACTGATGATTACAACAATTAGATACCTCAAGTGCTCAATATGCTTACATTCATACACATGAATACATATATGAAAATACAAGAGAATACACATCCACACATCTCGGGCAACAATGCTAGTTGCCATAACAGTCTCCTGGCACCATCCTTGCTTGTTTTTGGTCTTGCATCATCTACAACATGAGGTAAAACCACGTGAGTCATAAAGACCCAGTAAGGGTGCAATGCATGTAAATATGAATATAACCATGTTTATGTATGCCAAATGCATGCAAATGAGACTAGGCCATCCATCCTCACAACCTTCCAAGGTTTGAGGCATCAATCTATCAACCCCCACAACACTAGTCCTCTATATGGCCATAGGTCCACTAGGTCTTGCATCACACAAGTAACAACCACTACATGCAAATGCAACATAAAAATATTATCAAACATATTTACCAACTTGCAAGGCCACCTCCATATGGGGCCGTCCCTTACCTGGCTCGAAGCCTCATCTCTGCCTCGGCCCTAATTCCAGCCTGAATCTCAAGTTCCTCTAGGATCACGGCCTTCTCGGTCAAACCTAGAGGCAAACACACAAAAACCAACCATACATCAGACATTAACCGATGTCTTTGCTTTTGCTTACATCGCAAAATCACTCATCAACACTATCTCCAAACAACCAACCACGACATAAACCAGTCGTTAATAATTTCCAAACAACCTCGACCTAAGGGTTTAATCCAACAAATAATTATTCTACATTAACTCGCTTAATGCAAAAAAAATTGGAAAGGAAACATTAATTTACCTTGACTCATCTGGAGAGAAAATTGGAAAAACGCCCACACCGACGTTGCCTCCCGAGCTGCCATTTGCACCCAAAATCTCTATTTTCGAGCTTTCGACACACTCCTTGGGCCCCAAAATAATTTCTAGACTCTTTCCCCATTTTCTGAAATTTTTCGGCATTTTTCTCCCCTTTTCCCTTATTTTCCAGAATTTTCTTTATTTTTATTTTTCTTTTTCTTTTATTTTTTTCTTTTTCCTCCCTGTTTCTTCCTTCCCGCGCGCGGCTGGCTCCTGTTCACCATCTTCTTCCTTGTGTGGCCACCCCCGCGCACCAGTCCGGCCACCCACGTCGCTAGGCCACGTCGGCTGCTGCCGCGGCTAGCCCCACCGCTACCAGTCGCCTCCAGCACCGCCCCGCACAGCAGCCACCGTCGCCTCTATCGCGAGCTGCCACGACCAGCCCTCTCGCGCCACCAGCCGCAGCCCCTGCAACTGGTGCACCCAGCAATTGCTGACTCTGACCTCCATCGTGCGCCACCGGCCACTGGTAGTCACCATCGAGCGCTCGCTGCTGCTGGTTCGCCCAGTGCCATTGCTCGACCATCGGCCATGGCCGCTACCTCGGCTCGCTGGTTGCTGGTCTAGCGTCTTCGGCTAGCCACTGATCAGCCCTCTCTCCCATCTCAATCTCTCTCATTCTCTCTCTTGCGCGAAGCCTCACCTGGCCATGCTCTCTCCCGATCACTCACTCTTCTCAACTCTCTATTTTGGCAATTTCAAATGACAAAGGCGCGAAGCTTCAAGGAAGCTTCCTCACGCCTATATATATATATATATGTTTACTAATTACCTAAAAACCCACTAATTCTCATTAATTACACTTGAGAACTTCTTAATTCCACTTAGGAATTTTTGATAACATCATTTGGGCCCTCCAATGCCCTATTAATTATCATCGAGCCACCCATAATCTTGATTTCCCAAAAATTAATCACCGACTTTTACTCGGGAATATCGATTTCGTCCTTGTGCCTACACGGGACATTTATTCCATCCGAAAACGCCTGAGGGTTGCCTTATTGGCCAAACCGGACCACCCATAGAGTCCCCTCAACTTCCCGGAGGTCCCCTACAACCATTCAGTATTGGCACCCACTCGGTCTTATACAGAATTTATTCCGAAATTATTCCCGATCGGACCGCTTCCAGCGTCATTATCCTCATCTCGAGACGCTCACCAATCTCTTGCCCTCTTCCCTGGACATCCGAGTCCCGAGGCACTCCCTGGTGCAAATTCGACAATTTTTATTAATTAATTTCTTGAGACTAACTCTTGGGTTTCCCGGACCACCCAAGATCCTTTTAAAATAATTAAAAATTATTTATTTTCAACACCATGTAATACCGGGTATTACACTTACTATATTCACATGCATGTGTTTCTAGGAAATATAGATCATTTATCATCATGGCTTTGTCCACACACACATTATCAAATATTTATTGCTTGCAAAAGAAAATGTACAACCGTGACTTACAAACTGTGGAATTGAAACAACATTCCGAATCACATTTAGTATATGTAAATAGTCATATAAAACCAACACATGCCTAGAAGGTAAATGTAACACCCCGTTTTTCAGGCGTGTTATAAGTTGGGACAATTCTAGGATAATAATTTTTTTCTTTCAAAACTAATGCTAAACCATATCATTCCTCATATCTATCCCAAAATTTTTATTCATCTATCTCGTAAGAGAATCATCATAAACATGAAATGCGGAAGCTAAGAATCGAACCTTAATCTTTAACATTAACTATAAATAAGATTATACATCATCATTTCCTAAAACGTTCAGATTTCAAAGTAGCAAAACTTAAATACATAGGCTACATAACATACAATCAATACATTATACACTTTGTTAAGTGTCATTTCATGCATCTTTCATCCTCGTTTCTACTACAATCTTCATCTGGAACATTTGAATATTCTAGGGGTAAAGGCTAGGTTAGATGATGAATTATCTAAGTAAGGGTATAAAATTCATATTTCGTGCATAGATGTAATATGCAAAATATCATCTTTCTCTTAGTTTGAGTTGACTGTACCCAATTGCTACTCTCTATTTTACAACCTCCTTCCAGGCCGAGGTGTATGGGGGCAGCCTTAGTAAAGCAGCGATGTCAATCCCTAATCTCAAACCCTATGCAATGCATAACCAATAATATCATCGTGTACATATGCGTATTTCATCATCAGTACATGTAAATGCAATCTACATGATGTATAACATAACAAGGCATGTCAAAATGATAAAACCATTTACATAAAACCTAGTTTTGGGTTGAACCACTTACTTCAAACGTATCTCAAAATATCTTGATTCTCATGCCAAGCTTCTAACATGCTCAATTTGAAACCTTAACGTACCTTGGTCAACATATTTATTCAAGAATATCAATATTCTATTTTTCTTAATTTTCTCCTAATTTTCCTATATTTCTTCCTATTTTTCCTCAATAATCCCACACTAAATAATTCCTCAAACATTTCTTCAATTTTTCCGCTATCACAATTCATAAAATAATTTCTGATAAAAATCACTCACCTTGACTTATTCTCTCAGGCTTCCTTAGTATGTGTGTCTTGACCTCAAAATGCATGCTCAAATAATTTTCTAGCCTTAGGCATGCTCCTTAAGCCCCAAATTAATTTCCTATAATTTTCGAAAGCTTTCTCCTATTTTTTTCGTATTTTTCCTATTTTTTTCTCTTTTCTTTTTCTTTTTCTTTTTCCTTTTTCTTTTCTTTCTTTTTCTTTCTTCTTCCTCATTCTTGTTCTTCCTACCTGCCTCTTGCACGCGAACAACACCTTCACGTGTGCTGCCCACAACTACTCCACCGGCCACCATGTCGTCGCTGACCGTTGCCGCCTTTGTCATTACTCGCCACCGCTTGCGACAACCCCTGCTCCGCTTGTGCTCTGCCCAATTGTTCGCTGCTTATGGCCATGGCTTCCACCTTTGGCTGCTTCTTGCCTCTGCTTCCAACCACCATCACCGGCTATCTCTCTCTCGATCTCTCTTCTGCCTCTCATTCCCTCTCTCGGCCCAAGCTCTCAAATTCACTTGGAATGGCTTTGAGAACAACCTCATGGCCCTATTTATAAGCTTGGACTCCAAAGTGATCCAAAATTAGAATGGATTAAATTTTAAAATCCACAATCATAGCCCTTACTAACTCACCATACCTTACCATACCTCACATCACCTCACCCTACCTCATCATACCTCACATCACCTTACCATATCTCACCATACCTCACATCACCTCACCATACATCTCCATACCTCACATCACCTCACCATACCTTACAATTAACCTTAAGGCCATACCCTCAATTAATTTCATAATCCCTTTTTAGACTTTTTACAATTGCTATTACACCCTCAAATATCGAATTAATAATCATCGAGGTACTTAAAATCCAAAATTAATAATTTCAAGTTACTTGATAAGGACGATTTTGTTCCAGTGTCCTCATCGGGCTATTGTTTCATCCTAAAACCACTTTCAGGTTGATCCTTGCATAAAATTGAAGCCCTCTCAGGGTTTCGTTGACTTTTAGGAAGTCCCTTATGATAATTTGGTTTTTCAGCTTGAATCATAGCTGTATCGAAAACAATCTCAATTCTGATTTCTTTTAATACTATAAATCCTATCTCAGAATATCCGTCAATACCATATTATTTTTCTTAGACATTTACACTCTAGGGCATTCCCTACAGTCGATTCAATTGTTTAAATGCTTAAACTATCTTTTAAATCCTTAAACTTTACTCTTTTAACATTATGAAATATGGAATATTTTGATATATTACTTATTTTGATTTGGGGTATTACAGTAAAGATACATAAATAGTCTTTATGGATGATGCAACAACGATTGCCCCATTACCAACTCTCAAAACCACCTCACACTTCCCAAGTGCCCTACTTCAATTGAGATCCTACGCAGACAAACAAATATGAGAAGTAGCATCAGAATCCACAATTCAAGAAATAGGGTATTGATCAATTAAAAGATCAGTCTCAATAACACACATAGAAGGAAAAATACCTTGACCTTCTGGATGTTTTCCCTTAAAGCTCCTCAAATAGTCCAGGGAGTTCCTCTTCCAATGTTCCTTCTGACTGCAAAAATAACAATTACCCTTGCCTTGAACCTCCTTACCCTTTGACTATGTATGACCACCACCCTTGTCAGCCTAGAGAACATTTCTCTTCATTTTCCTAGACTTAGGCCTTTTCTGAGAAGAAGACGAGTCAACAATGAGAACTCTTTCTCTACCCCATTCCTTTCATTTGGGACTAGGCAGTTATTAACAAGTTTAATAACTCAGAGAAATAACACTCAATCTTATTCATATAGAAATAAGTAATAAAAGAGGTGAAGGAATTCGACAACGATTGCAAGACAAGATTAGTCTGGAGTTGAGTGTTCATTAGGAATTCCAAGGCATCCAACTGACCAATCATATTGATCATGCTGATAGCTAGTCTCCAACATCTGAACCCTCAACCATTTAAGCCTGAAACAGCTTCTTTGATATCTCATATCGAACTGTTCGACTATGCTCACCAAAGAGGTCCTTGAGATGTTGTATCATGCTCACAACACTCATGAAGTGCTCAAGTTGATGCAACAAATCACTGGACATCGATGCGAGAATATAGTTATGGGCTCTCTTGTCATTTCTTTCAAAATCTCCCAAGTGACAGTCTCCTCCTTAGTCGCAATTTGAGGAATTTTAGTAGGTGATATATAAGGTAATATATCATCTATCTTTTTCATATTGAGTGCAATTTTTAAACTTTGAAAGCAATCAGAAAAATTTGGGCTAGTGAGCTTATTGGTTTCTAGAATACAAGTTAACTGATTTAAACCTATCATTTTATCTGTAGAAAATAAATAGATATATTAGCTTGTATTTTTGCAAAACTCCATTTAATTAAAATTTTTTGATTAAATGAGTACTCCTACTAAAATTTTCAAATCCTTCACTTCCCTAGCAGGAAACGTGATCCTTATACAGTATCTAATAGTAGGTGATCAAATTTTCTTTCATAAGAATACTCCTCACATTTTAGTTACTTGAAGTAGTCTCATAATTGAGTAGACAAGACTTGCCACCACATCATATGTGAAGCTCGACCTTTGGCTTTTAACCCATCATAAACCTCACATTTTAGTTACTTGGTCTAATGGATTGGTTAGATTCCACTTACTGTTTGGCTAAGTGCAATGAGTTGAACATCACTTGTTAGATGAGATCTATTGAACAACACACCATCTCATGGTTAATAGAAAAAATCTAACAATTTTTCATGAAATACACCTTCACATTTTAGTTATTAGAGACACCTAATTAGATTGATGAAACCCTATGATAGTGGAAAGCCATGATAAATCAAATTTATTGTTTAGATCTAATATTAATTTTATGGGAAGATTTTTAGGCTTCTTATTTTAAGGTCTCATCAGATTCCATCATTCATTTCATATCACAACCATTGCATAATAAAATGAACAATAAAAAAATCAGGATGACCATGGGCTTGCACATAGAATAAACTCGAGCCTCCAGAGTTTAAACTATGTCACACATCAATGCCTTGATTGACTGCTAGCTTCACCGCTTCTGTTGCAATCAACTCCTTGATGTCGTCTTCAATTTGCAACATTTGTAAAATAAAGATTAAAAGAAGCTACTTGAGGCTTATGCGTCAGTACATACTTGAATGAATAAATAATTACATGTTGAATAAAATCAAATGAAATCCGGTAACATTCGTTCATTCACAACAAGCCCATTCTCATCCTGCACATACATTCACTATCACTCTTTCAATTTTTTTTTTTGAAAATATTCATCTTGCATATGTCAAATAATACAATTCGACATCCAAACAAGCATATCTAAATCCCCGTGTTAATGTCCAATTCGAATTACTACACAACCATCAATTTCAGAGCAATTAGAACATGTTGTCGAGCTGTTGGAACCGTCAAGAGTCGACTTTCCAGTGCTTAAGAGTATACTATTGTATGCCCCAAGAGTTGACTCTTCCAAGATAGAAAGTCGACTCATAAAAAATGCAGAAACGAGACCCAACACAATTTAAATCATTAAACGTCCATTAAATGCTATATTTGACACATACAATCACATATATACATTAAATATCAAACCGAGGGTTTGATACCATTGAAGGGAATCACTAGTATAGTGGTATGGACAAAAATAAAATTTTTACTGTGTATTAGATACATGCAATGAAATATAATATACACATCATACATGGTTTGGGTATTTAAGCAACATGCATATTCATTAAATGAATACATAAATAAATGCATACCCGTTGTCCGATGTAAGGATGGAGTACAAAAACGATTTTTGCATTGAGACTGTATCCACCTTAAGATGTGGTGGTCCTAATCGGTCTACACCTAGTATGTTGAATGGTACCATTCCGGTCACTTTTTCTCGTGTTAGACACAGAGAGTCCGCGTATCACCAACACTCACATTTAAAAATTATACACGTGACCTTCACACGTATATTTTATGACAATAGTAGAAATTATTAGAGAAAGTAGAGGAGAAAGAGGAAAAAAGATGCAAGAGAAAAAGAAGAAAAATTAATTGAAGCAGAAGGCCCTCTATTTCTATTTGATTATTCTCTCCCTCTCTGTCTCACACACAATCATTCTCTCCCTCCACTTTCTCTATTATAATTCTTTAATCTTCCCATTATCTCTAATATAATAATTCTTTAATCTTCCCACTTATTAAACTTCCTCGTGCAATTCCAATTTTAATCTTCCTCTTCAATTATTAGACTTCCTCCTCTAATAATTTAATCTTCCTCAATTCCAATTGCAATTTCAATTTTTTCGCTCACCTCCACCAGCCTTTCCAATTTTGTGCCACACGGCACCCCAATTATTGGCAGTTAGGGGGCTAAGGGTCAACTTTTGACCAACCGCTTCTAGAGACATTTCGGACACATGATGTCGATACCAAATGCAACATTATATGGTGTGTGACTTTGTAAGTTCACTATCCACTAGCAATAAGTTAATATCGAAACTCGTTTTGGTATCGATCAACCTTTTGACCCATCACTGGAACTTCTTCAAATCCTGATGACATTCCAAGAGTTCCTAAATAATGCCTAGCATCAATTTAAGAGAGTATAAGTGGCAGTGAAGTCTCACTTCAAGTAAACCTATTACCACTGACAATTACTGTGTGATATAATCCTTTCATCACCTAACGACCTGACTAAGCAATAGTCATGGAGAGACAAATGCATAAACTCACTAACTAGGTGGCAGACCTCATCAATGTGAATATATGACACCTTAGGAAACACCTTTCTTGACTTTTAATCTACCTTGATCAGGGATTGTCTCGTCATTTTAATAGTAGATCACATAGGACGTTCACCCCATCAAATACTAACAAGGGCAATGCATCCTATTTTCAACACATGTCTCAATATACCAACAATACAGAACTACATAGATGAACGTTCCTACCTCCCAATTGGATGGTTTGGCTCATTTGAAAATCCTACACACATCAACTATGCCAATTCAAGTCTAAGGATCAACATACTATCGCAACCTGATGACTTGACCATTATCCATTGTTAAACCTGTGATCAATCCACACAACTACACCACGATAGTATCAAGATCCAAGAATACCTGAACAGAATAAAAAAAAATAAAAATACAAAAACAATGCAGACAGAAATAATGAACACAACATTTACGTGTTCGGATCCAAATGATCCTATTCATGGCAGGGCTTCACCCTAGTCAATCCACTAATGATGAGAGATAATGGATTTATAGAGATACATTATATACTAACAAGAACTCTCGCAGCCACTCGCAAATCAGAAATTAAAATAGAGATAAACGCAACATAGTACAATGCTCTAAAATACTCGAGCAACCCAACACTCAATCTCACCAATCACTCTCACAAACAAACAATCAAGTGATTCACACTAAAAGAGAGTAGAAATTAGAATCGGCTTGCGTTCATTATCCTTTTTGATCACTGAGTTCGTGTATCTATCTCTCTTGTGTGTTTTGCTTTTGATTATGTCTGTTCTATTCTCTCTTGTGTTGTGTTCTATCGATTGGAATGCCAAGAAGCCTCATATACAAAAGGGCAAACTCTGGCAGCTGCTTGATTGAGGGTTTTCAAGAGAAGATCAATGGCTTAGAAATAATCATCCATTTAACATAATATAAAATGCCACATATTATATACCACAAAAATGAAATATGAATAAAATCCATATATACATGTTATTTAATTTTGAATCACAAATCAACATACACCATGTCATGTGGTTAGTGATCGGCGTCACATTCAACTGATCGTTCCCCAACGACCACCTATAGGTCTACTAGCAACATCTCATGTCATATGACACGTGACATACCACCATTCTATCGGTATCCCCATACCAAATGAGGTATTAATCATTGTGCTAGTCCATACTCAATTAATCAGAGTTCCCATCCAAAGAATCTAAGCATTAGGAATAGTTTAAGAAGTTTTGTTATCAGAGAATCCTGTCACACAGTTTCAACACCTTGAGAATAATTTTCTTACATAGAAGATCTAGGGACCCATTCATATAATTGATTAGAAAAAATATGAATGAAGAAAACCTTACCTTTTATAGATTTATACAAACATACAATGAATTATAAAACAAACTCGCTAGATGTCATCCAAATCTAACATTAGGGCACACAACACTAACAGGAATTTGGTAATGGGCCTAACCATCCAATGACGAGGTGGAGAGGTTTATCTATGTGGTTCCGTATTGTTAGTATATGGAGGCAGGTGTTCAGGGATATGATCTATCACCCTCGTTGTTATTAATGGGCTGAATGTCCTATGTGGTCTATTATCAATGTGATAGAATAGTCCTTAGCCATAACAGATTGATTATCAGGAAATGTGTTTCCTGAGGTGTCATCTAGTCACTCTAATAAGATTTGACGCATAGTTACTAAGTTAGTGAGTTTATCATTCTATGACTCTCACTCAGTTAGGACGTTAGGTGATGGAAATATTATAACATACAATAATCCTCAACTATAATAGGTTCACTTGGAGTGAGAGTTCACTATCTTCTATATTGTCTTGAACCGCTGATAGGCGTTTCTTAGGACCTCTCAGATCGTGTAACACCCGGTGTTGTCGTTGTTAAGAGAATAAGAAAGGAAGTGTGAAACTTCCAAAAATACCCTTGAGAAGGTGATGGATCCTTGAGAATGAGGGTGTCCTATAAGAGGGGCATTTTAGGAAATTGAAAATAATTCCTAGATGGAATTAAGTAAGTAAGTGAATTAAATTCCCATTTTTGTATTATGTGGAGAATGGGATTAATAAGTCACAAAGGGTATTTTGGATATTTTGGAATAAATTCCATAAAGGAATTTAATTATGGGAAAATAGTGGATATTCAATTATTTGAGAAAGTAATTAAATTTTCCCAATATTGGTGAATTAATGTGGTAAAGCCACATGGATGGATGAGATTAGAACTTGGGAGCCAAGGTTGGTGTCTTGGAGTGACACATGGCTTAATGTGGTCCAAGTTAAAGGAAGAATTAATTAAATGCAAAAGGAAATGCTAATTAGTCTTTCAAGTATTAATTGAGAGGCATGATGGTGTTGGATTAAAAGAAAAATCCAAAAGAAAATAAATTAGTCATGCATTAATGGTGGAAAATGGTCCCATTAAATTAAATTGGAAAGAAATTAATTATGTCTCTCAAGTGTGATGAATACGAAAATAGTCTCATTTAAGTAAATGAGAAATAAATGGGAAATTCAAGAGATCTAATGGGTGAGATGTATTCTTGAAAAAAAGACTAAATCCAAGGGTGGGGATTTAAAGAGAGGAAATGGCATGGATTGTGTTTCTTCCAAGAGAGATGAAATGTATCTAAAGAAATGGAAGCTGGAGATTTAATTCTCCCTAAGCACATGGATTGTGCTTTTAAAGAATGGTGGAGATCCATTCTTGAAAATGGGAAATTGTAGTATTTAAGGGCAAGTGAGGAAGACTTGTTTTCCCTTTGGCCATTTGTTGTGAGAATGAAAGAAAGAATGGAGAAGAAAAGAAGAAGAAGTAAGGGATCAAGGTAAGTCCCATTTTTCTTTACTTCATTTGGTATGCTTTGTATGCAAAGTAAATTTCTTATTGGAATGCCATCTTAGATGGGAGAAGATGATGGTGGGAGCTATCTTGAGATGAGGATTTAAAGCTCAAAGAATGTTAAGGTAAGGGATAGCCCCATGGGAGGGTGGCCTCGCAATGTATTGTAAGTATGGTTCATAATGTTTTTATGTAGCATTTGCATGTAGTGGTTGTTACTTGTGTGATGCAAGATCTAGTGGACCTGTGGCCATAAGGAGGACTAGTGTTGTGGAGGTTGATAGGTTGTGCCTCAAACCTTGGTGGGTTGTGAGGATGGATGGGCCTAGCCTCATTTGCATGCATTTGACATACATAAACATGGTTATATTCATATTTATTTTGCATTGCACCCTTATTGAGCTTTGTGGCTCATGAGGTTTTTTTCCTCCCCTTATAGGTTGTTCTTATGTCAAAAGAGAAAGGGAAAAGTTGCAAGCTTGTGGTTGGAAGCTCATGGTGTTTATTTTATTTTGTTGTAAATTTATGGCTTATGGAATCCTATGTTGTTGTGTTGATTTATGAGATGTAAATTTATCTAGTAATGGCTTGTTAAAGCCTAAGACTATGGGTGTATTTCTTTTTGAAGTGTTTAATTTTAATTTGAAATGAGATATTGGCTTATGGCATGTTGAAGCCTAGGTTGGGTGAAAGTCTCATTGTGGGGTGTGTTGTGGGAAGCACTAAAGAAGTAAAATAATATGAATTTTTGTTGTGTAATGAGGCTTTTGGAATGAGAAAAGTGGATGTTTTGATGCATGTATGAGGGGTAAGAATTCTGGAAATTTTTGGGCTAGAAAGGCCTAAGAAAAGGAAAAAAAGAAAAAGAAAAAGTGGCAGCAAGTAGGCAGCAGTCGCGTGCGCAGGCAGGGCCGCGTGAGCGGGCGGGCGCGCGGCCGTGCGTAGCATGCGCGGCCAGTGTGCGCGGGCCCCAAGAGTGCTAGTAGGCCCTACCGGCCAATTTTTTTCAAAAAATTGGAATTTTGGGAGATTTTGGGGCATTGCTTAATTGATTTTAGGCCCTAGAGAAATTTTCAAAATAAAGGGATTTTTCGGGTATTTTTGGAGATAAATGCCGAATTTTGAAAAATGAAATTTTTTTAGTTTTTCCTCCAAATTTGGTAATCAATCAATGGGTTGATTGAAATGGTGAAATTTGTGGAGCCCGATAAAAATTCTTGGATGGAAGAAGAATTAAATATAAATATGAGAATGGCGATTGGGCATCATAATGAGATTTCTTTTTGGCTAAGTGCGGTGTGGTTAAGCCCAATTCTGCTAGTGAATCCTGGGTTGAGGGAAAGGAAGGACAATCCTAGTTTCCACCTAGGGCGTTTCGTATTGAAACATGGTCTGCCCTTCTCCACAGGCCGGGCAGGTGGACAATTCGGGTAATTGTTCACGAGTGGCACCCATAAGTGGGAACGGGGCGTCATAGATCGTCACTAGGATATAGAGAGATTTCTGTTACGGGTCAAGGTGTTGATCGATGCCAAACGAGTTTTGGTGCTATCCGTTTGCTAATGGGCAATGAATCTAGAAAGTCACACATCATATAGTGTTGTGTCTAGTATCAACACTATGTACCCATTGTATCTCAAATATGCCATTAAGTGTTAATGATAGTAGTGCGTTAATTGTTGACGTGCTAGAGTACTAAGAGTCGACTCCATGATGTTTGGGAGGCAACAAATAGGAGTTGACTCCCGATGCTGCCTTAGCCTCCTAAGTGAGGTCCACATGGCATGTAATTGGAAGGGTAGATGTGGGGTGGCAGTGACTAAATTGAGCAAAGGAATATATTGTAATTGCAAAACATAAGGTTTAACAGCTTCTGCTTTCATGATTCTCTACTTCTATCTTCTATCAGTTTTTGCTTCTATTTCAAATTACAGATGCACGATTGTCACACCTAAGAGACATACGGGTCCTAGTGGTACAAAATCCTCAGAATAACACGAGAAGAGGTGCATAGAGTGATACCAGACTACACGCTTGGTGTGGACAAACTAGGACCACCACAACTTGGGGTGGAGTTGGTCTCAACACATAAATGGTTTATGTATCCCACCTGGCATTGGACATCAAGTATTCATTTATTGTATTTCATATGATGAAATAACATGTTGCTTAAATATCCAAGTTGTGTATGATGTGTATTTATAGCTTTCGCTGTGTATGCTTGGTGCACATAAAATTTTTAATTTTACCTGCTCCACCATATATAAATTCCTTCAAGATACAACTACATAGTTAGAATTTATTTTAATGAAAATGAGTAGTGATTTGATCAAAATCTTCAAGTTTCACTATCTAACTATATTGGGAAATGTCTTTGTTTGAGGTTATTTAATAGTTTTATCACCACAACTATAGAAAAACAAACATCTAAAGAGTAAACATGTAAACATAAATTCTTATAAAGGATTATTGGTACATTTTTCATTATCCAACAACTTAGAATGAATATGAAATAAGTTTGTTACAATTCTAAGGACAAAAGAAAAACATTTTAACAACCTTTAGTCAACTAGTGGAGTGTCCCTAGTTAACTAATTGGATACCTTCAAAAACACTCATAGTTCACTATCAAACTTTAGTCGATTAATGTTGACCAACTAGTTTTTTACTGCTTCTTATTGTAAAAAAAATACAACTAAAATTTATAGTGCAAGAAGATCAGACCAAGGTAGAGCAAGGCATAGAATGTGAGGTGACCTCTAGTTCGGGAGAGAAAGAGATGTTGCTGTCTGGAAGAGAACTGGCACCACTATCCAAAAGAGAGCTCGATATGCTTATGTCCCTTGAAGAAGCAATTGTGGACTTGAACAAGCAGCAGACTATTGAAGTAGGAGAAAGAAGAATGGCTGCCCGGAAAAGAGTTTCATTATCCAAGACAAAGCAATTGCAAGGTAGAACATAGTTAGAAGGCAAGAAAGGCTTTTTCTGGTGTGGGTTTTTCGATGCTTAATCTATAATCTCTTCATTTCTCCTTCATTTTTCTCAAATTTCAATTGTCTCTGTCACTATTCATCTTTCTTTCCTTTGTCACCACAGTCGTCACATGTCTCCCTCACAGGCCTTTGTCTCCATGGCCTCTACCATATGTCGACAATAACATTGCCATTGTTGGCCTTTTCTCTCACTATTCTTTATTTCTGCTATTGTTATCCTCTTTTTTATTTTGTAGGTGTATTTTTTTTTTCTTCAATTCTATCTATCTTCATGCTAAACTTTGGTCTGCCAATTCTATGATTCCATGTTTCTACTTCAAACTAATGTTGATTTAGTTATTTGAAGTGCTATGTATATATATGTGTGTGCATATGTATTTCATAACATATTTCTCATTTGTGTTTGTTTTGAGCTCTTAGTTATTTGGATTAGTAAATGATTTTTAGCTGGACTCTATTAATTGAGAAAAAAAAAAACTTAATTTACTTGTCTAAGTTGCAATTATTTGCAAGTTTTATGCAATTATTTACCAATCATTGGACAATTTCTTTTGAAGATAAGGGATTTTTTTTTATTCAATGGTATTATGAGATTCAATATATTGGATATTTCTTTTTTTTTTCTTTTCTCTTGGGCTAAATAGGGTTTTCGATGATAAAACCCAATATCTAGATTTGATTGCCAAACCGTTAGATTTGATCATCAACCCACCCACCCTAATGAACTTTAGTGAAATCCATGGGGGTGATTGGCAATTGTGACCAACCATCACTTGGTAAGTTTTCTAACCACCCTGGGCCCATATTTCTTTTGTAATTTACAAAGAAGATAGAATAAGAATATTTCTAAAATTTCAAAAAGGTTAACAAGTGTTAAGGAATTACGGGGTAAACTAAACTGTTGTGAGTTTTCAAGAGTCAAGGAGGCCTATATTATCTTTTAAAAATAGAAGGATGGTTCATGCATTTTAGGGGGGTGTTTATGCAATAAAATAAAACAATAGATATTTTTTGTTTTCTTTGATTTTGTTTTAAACTTGAGAATAAATAGAAAAGGAAAAATATTTAACATTGTAATATTTTAAAGGTAAGAATATTCTTTAATTTTTAAAATATAATTATAAATTACACTTAAAACATTTTAATTCTCTCTCTCTCTCTCTCTCTCCTTCTCCCCCTCTATTATCTGTATATGTTTTAGATCCATCGTTTGGTCAAGGGCAGAACTGGACGGGGCGTAAATCCAGAGAGAAGGACGTTGGCGTGGCAAGAGCCAAAATAGCGTTGGCAATAGTCTCAGAACTGAAAACTGTCAATCTTCAGTTCGTATATTGGCCAACGACCATCACACTTTGGCGACAGTGTCCAGAACCAAACTGACAATTCCCAAGTGGAGTCTCCGACCAGAGTGAGTGAAATGCTCTCACCAACGATTGTCTTTCCTCAAGTCACTCTGTTTCTGCCTCCTCCTCGTCCTGATATTCAACCACCCAGATCATCAACCCAACGAAAGAACCTCAAGACAACAGTTACAAAGAACTTTCGTCGTGATTTGCCCCAAAACCTTGGTTCTTTTTCATGGGTAAATCCACCATCAACTACCCATTTTTCTGATCTCCCTAACTCCCAAGAAGAAGCACCAACCGGGTTCTCTAGTAATCCATTGATCAATCAGTTGGTCCATCCCAATGTTCTGGCATCCCGGCTTCAGTCATGTTATTCGGTTGAGGAAGTCAGAAAGTTACATGCAATTGCGTTAAAGTGTTTCACGAGCTCAGTAACATATGTGGATAATAATTTGATCAGTGCCTATTTGAGATTCGGAGATTTGGTTTGTGCATGTAAACTGTTCGATGAAATGTCTGTACGTAATGTTGTTTCTTGGACTGCTATTCTAAACGGGTATTTGAGATTTGGGCTAAATGATGAAGCATTATGGTTCTATAAGGAATTTATTGGAAGCGGGGTTCGCGCAAATTGTAAGACTTTCGTGTGTCTTCTAAATTTATGCAGTAGGAGATTGGATTATAGGCTTGGGCAACAAGTTCATGCCTGTATAATAAAAGGTAAGTCAAGAAATTTAGTTGTAGATAGTGCCATTGTCTATTTTTATGCACGATGTGGTGACTTGTCAAGTGCAGTTTGTGCATTTGATACGATGCCAAATCACGATGTAGTTAGTTGGACAACAATGATTTCTGTGTGCTCACAGCTCGGGTGGACGGAGGAGGCCTTATCATTATTCTCAAGAATGCTATTAGAAGGATTTTCCCCAAATGAATTTACAGTGTGTAGTGTTCTGAAGGCTTGTGGGGATAAGAAGGCACTCAAGTTTGGCAAACAGCTACATGCAGCTGTGGCTAAGAAGGTTTTCAAGAATGATGTATTTATTGGGACTTCTCTGGTAGATATGTATGCAAAATGTCAGGAGATTCCAGACTCTAGGAAAGTCTTCGATGGAATGAGAAAGAGAAATACTGTTACATGGACTTCAATTATAGCAGGGTATGCTTGCAATGGACTTGGCGAGCAGGCCATAAGTCTCTTTAGAATAATGCGTAGACGTAATATATTTGTTAACAACTTGACCATGGTAAGCGTGCTCAAGGCATGCGGCTTGGTTAGATGTTTGCAGCTGGGAAAGGAAGTTCATGCTCAATTAATCAAGAATTTCACTCATAGTGATATTTACATAGGAAGCACCCTCGTGTGGCTCTATTGCAAGTGCAATGAGTACTCTGAAGCATCCAAGGTCCTTCAGTTAATGGCTTTCAAAGATGTTGTCTCATGGACTGCTATGATTTCAGGTTGTGCTGGTCTCGGTCATGAGTATGAGGCTCTTGAATGCTTGAAAGAAATGTTAGGGGAAGGTGTTGAGCCAAACCCTTTTACCTATTCATCTGCTTTGAAGGCTTGCGCTAAATTGGAAAATATAGAGCAAGGGAGATTGATTCACTCTTCTGTGAGTAAGACCCCAGCCTTTTCTAACGTGTTTGTGGGCAGTGCTTTGATTTTCATGTATACGAAATGTGGGTATATTTCTGAGGCGATCCAAGTTTTTGATAGCTTGCCAGAAAGGAATCTGGTGTCATGGAAGGCTATGATTGTGGGTTATGCAAAGAATGGGTTGTGCCGAGAGGCTTTGAAGCTCATGTATCGGATGCAAGCAGAGGGTGTTGAGGTGGATGACTACATACGCGCAACAGTTCTAACAGCATGTGGAGACATCGACTGGAATATGGATCCTTCAACCGAGCATTGCTTGCATTCAACTTGATCTGTCGTCACAACAAAACTCCAGTTTTTAGGATGAAACTTTGAATGAAATTGATCTTTGATGGCTGGCCACAGATCGGGATGTATCGACTATATTTTGGAATGCAGACCAAACGTGGATCAGAAAGAACATGCAGCAATCAATCACTGTGAGAAACTGTGCATGTAAACAGAGCGTTTGTTGTATAGTTTAGCTAAGAAAGAAATTCGGCCAAAGGCACCTCCCTACTGAAAGGAAGACGGGGAACATGTGGGGGTCCAGATTTCTGCAATCTATCCATAAGATGAGATTTGTTGTTGCTCTGTTACAGACACCCAGTGCATATTACTACTGTCTTTGCCATCAATTCAACAACAGTTAACTGGAATCAATTCAATTCATATTTCACACTCTTACGCCAGAAACCACTTTCCTTGCCCTACCATCATCTTACATCACTAAGCATCATATTAAAGAAAATACCAGATTTAACCATTTACCCATCGCATGCATTACATAACAATCAATATCAAATCTGATTTTATGTAACACATATGCATGCATACACAAAAGCGGAGGAAAAAGAAAAAAGAGAAAACAAGAAGAAGAAGAAGAAGAAAAGGAAAAAGGATTAATGAGGGCGTCAACAGGGGAGAAGCCATCCCCTTTGGTTGCCCAACCCAAGGCAACCTGTTTAATGCAACGTGCAGCTCCTGTTGCTTGCTGTTGGGGTAGGGGTGCCTTGTGGGCTCTATTGTTGTCGCAATACAAAGGTACTAAAAACATAATAGCCGGAATCATATCAACCTCCAAAAGAAATTTTTGAATCCAAACAGCTTCCTTACTAGTATCACATGTCGTAATATATTCGGCTTCAATGGTTGAATCCGTTGTGATTGCTTGTTTAGAATTTTTTTAACTCACAACACCACCATTCAAGAGATATACAAAACTAGACGTCAATTTGCGATCATCAACATCCGATTGAAAATCCGAATCAATGAATCTATCCACATGGAAGTCACCCCCTTCATAAATTAGTAGCATATCTTTAGTCCTTTGCAAGTACTTCAAAATATGTTTCACTGCGATCTAGTGACTATCACTGGGATAAGACTGATATCAGCTTACAACACTCACAGTGTATGTAATATCTAGCCTCATACATATCATCGTATACATAAGGCTCCCAACTGCCAAAGTATAAGGTACCTTACTCATATGATCCCTATCTTTAGGAGTATTAGAGGGCATCTTCTTAGAGAGATGAACTTCAACCTGCACAGATAACTATCCCCTTTTGAAATTTAACATGCTAAACCTCTTCAACATCTTTTCTATATACATGCTTTGAGAGAGATTTATCAATTTTTTGACTCTATCTTTATAAATTCTAATCCCCAAGATATAAATAGCATCTTCCAGATCCTTCATGGAGAATACTCTAGACAACCAGGATTTCGTAGATATCGTCATGTCCACATTGTTACCCATAATTAAAATATCATCCATATACAAGACTATGAATACAATGTTGCTCCCACTAGCCTTCTTATATACACATGGTTCATTCGGATTTCTTACGAAACCAAACCCTTTGATCTTATGATCAAAATGAATGTTCTAACTCCTCGATGCTTACTTCAGACGATATATTAATTTCTTTAGCAAACACACTTTATGTGGATCGACGGACTCAAATCCACTTGACTTTTCCATTTAGATCTCTTTTTCAAGAAATCCATTCAGAAAAGTCATCTTAACGTCCATCTGTTAGATCTCATAGTCATAGTAAACAACAATAGCTAACATCATTCAATGGACTTCAACATCGTGACAGGTGAGAAAGTCTCGTCATAGTCAAAACCTTGATGTTAACGATAACCCTTTGCCACCAACCGAACTTTATAGGTTAAAACCTGTCCATCTAAACTGATATTTCTCTTAAAGATCAATTTACACCCAACATGAACAATTCCTTCAGGTGAATCTAGTAAGACCCAGACTTGGTTGGAGTACATAGACTTCATCTTAGATTCCATAGCTATCTGCCACTGCGAGGCATCGATATCAGCTATCACCTCTTCATAGGTGATAGGGTCAACTAACTTGTCATTATCCCTATATAAGAACAATTCACGTGTTTCCTCCACTGATAAACCATACTATTGATTCGGAGGATGGGGCACTCTACTAGACCTATGGGAAACTTTTAGATGATCTCCCTGACTTGATTCACCTTATTCAATAATCCGATCAAGTATTTGTGGAATAAAAGACTCATTTTCTGTCAAATCTATTTTCTTCCCCATGTTACCTTCCTGTATGAACTCTTCTTCCAAGAAGATAACATGCATAGCAACCATAACTCTTGGGTCAGCGGAAAAATAGATATAATACCCTAGTCTATCTTTAGGATATCCCATAAAATGACCCTTCTAAGATCTATGATCCAACTTCTTTGTTCTCATCCTCTTTGTAAAAATTGGGCAACCCCAAATCCTAACATGCTTAAGACTCGGAGGTTTCCTAACCCATATCTCATATGGTGTGGTTGAAACAGATTTAGTCGGTACTCGATTTATCAAATAAATCACAATAAGAATAGCATAACTCCATAGTGAAATAGACAAATCCGAGTAACTTAGCATAAAACGAATCATATCCAACAGGGTCATATTCCTACGTTTAGTCACACCATTCAACTGTAGTGTGTAAGAAAGAGTCAACTGTGAAACTATATCACAAGCCTTAAGATAATCAATAAACTTCAGTACTCAAATACTTCAAACACTTTTACTATTTGCTTTTTTCCTTCATCCTTGAATTCTTTGAACTGTTCAAATACTTCAAACTTATACTTCATTAAGTACATGTAACCATATCTTGACAAATTATCAGTAAAAGTTATAAGGTAGATATAACCATCCTAGGCCATAACATTTATGGGTTCACATATATCTGAATGTACCAATCCTAACAATTCAATAGCTCTTCCCCCTTATCCAACAAAAGGAGACTTAGTCATTTTTTCGAGAATACATGACTCACAAGTTAGCCCAGGTTCAACACACAAATCACATATAAGACCTTGATAAGCCAACTTCATAAGCCTACTCTCGCTGATATGACCCAGCCTAAGGTGCCACAACTATTTGGAATTAATTTAATTACCCTGAGAACGCTTCTCTTTTAATGTGGTATTAAGTCTAGTAACTATTTGCTGACTATATTCATATGCATGTGTTTCCAAGACATATAGACTATTTATCATCATAGCTTTGCCTAGACACACGTTATCAAATATAATCAAACATTTATTACATGCAAAATAAAATATATAACTGTGACTTACAAGCTGTGGAATTGAAACAACATTCTGAATCACATTCGGTATATATAAATAGTCATATAAAATCGACACATGCCCAGAAGGTAAAGATACAAAAATAGTCCCTATGGCTAATGCAGCAACACTTGCCCCATTGCCAACCCATAAAACCACTTCGTGCTTTCCAAACGCCCTACTTTGACTAAGATCCTACGGAGACAAACAAATATGAGAAGTAACAGCAGAATCCATAATCCAAGAAGCAAGGTATCGACCAATCAAAAGATCAGTCTCAATAACACACATAGAAAGAAAAATACCTTGACCTTCCAGGCGCTTTTCCTTAAAGCTTCTCAAATAGTCTGGACAGTTTCTCTTTCAGTGTCCCTTCCATTTGTAAAAGTAACAATTACCCTTACCCTGAACCTCCTTACCCTTTGTTTTTATGTGACCAACACCCCTGTTGGCTCAGAGAACATTTATCTTCATTTTCCTAGATTTAGGTTTCTTTTGGGAAGAAGACGAGGCAATAACAAGAACTTCTTCTCTACCCTTTCCTTTCACCCGTTACTGGGTGGTTATTAACATATTTAATAACTCAGGAAGAAAATACTTAATGTTATTCATATTAAAATAAGTAACAAAGGAGGAGAAAGAATCCGACAACGATTGCAGAACAAGATTAGTCTAGAGTTGAGTGTTCATTGGGAATTCCAAGGCATCCAATTGACCAATCATATTGATCATGCTGATAACATGGTCTCCGACATCTAAAACCTCAAGCATCCATGCCCGAAGCAACTTTTTTCGATATCTCATATCGAGTTGTTCGATTATGCTCACCCAAGAGGTCCTTGAGATGTTGTATCATGTTCATAGCACTCATGAAGTGCTCAAGCTGACGCTGCAAATACATAGACATTGATACAAGAATATAGTTACGGGCTCTCATGTCATGTTCTTTCAAAATCTCCCAAGTGATAATCTTCTCCTTACTCGCAGTTAGAGGAATATCAGTAGGTGGTATATAGGACAAAGTGTCATCTATTTTTTCCATATTGAGCACTATTTTTAAACTGTGAAACTAATAAAAAAAATTAGGGCCAGCTAGCCTATTGGTTTCTAGAATACGAGTTAATGAATTTAAATCTGTCATTTTTATTTGTAGAAAATAAATAAATATATTAGCTTGTATTTTTGTAAAACTTCATTTAATTAAGAATGTTATATGTATTTCCCACACCACTCCTTATGGGCTAAACTCAGTTTAGTAGGCCGGGCCAATCGCCTGAAGCCCAGAGGGTCTAAGTGATCTCATCAACGCAAGCTCATATACTGCTGAAATCCGAGCTCATATCGCGGAGCCAAGCAAGCTCCTAGCGAGCTCCCAGCAAGGCTTCTAACGAGCTCCCAGCGATATATTCAACGAGCTTCCAATAATGCTCCTAGTTTGTTAGCCTAACCGTTCAGCTTGCTGGTCTAAATCATTCAGCTCGCATAAACAACAGGACAACCAGAGATAGGGACCCACTCACTTTATCTAAGATAAATCATACCTCTCGTAAGGAGGATCCCACTCCTAGTTTTATGCAGATGATAAGGACTGTTTGTCCCCCAATATATCATCTTTATATTTTTATATCTTATGCAATTATAAAGGCCCCTCATGATAAATAAGGGTCAGAAGTATCATCAAGGAGGACAATGACAAGAAGAATAATTAGACACTGTCACTTTGAAAGGATAATCAAGGTACCGACGTGGAGTAGGCATCGTTCTGGTCGAACCACATAAAAATTCTTTGTGTTCTTTCTATTTTGTTCTTCCTCTCAGTATCTAGCACTTATTCATTCACTGCGGGCTTAACGATTCACAGTCGGCTAAAATTGAACATCGACAAAGGACTTCTAATTAAATGAGTACTTCCACTAATTTTTAGAATCCTATACTTCCCAGACAGAAAACGTGATCCTTATATAGGATCCAATAGTGGGTGGTCAAATTCTCTTTCATAAGAATACCCCTCACATTAAAAGTTTTTTGGAATACTCAACATTTACCATTGCATCATATGTGGAGCTCGACCTTTGGCTTCTAACCCATCATAAACCTCACATTTATAGTTTTTTAGCTTGATGGACTAGTTAGATACCACCCACTGTCTGGTTAAGTGCAATGAGTTGAACATCACTCTCCCTCACATTTTAGTTACTTGGTTAGATGAGACCTGTTGAACACCGCCCTATCTCATGGTTAATAGGAGAAATCAAACAATCATTCATAAAATGCACCATAACATTTTAGTTTTTGAATACACCTAATCAAACTGATGAACCTCTACGATAGTGGAAAGCTACGATAAATCAAATTTACTGTTTAGATCTAATATTAATTTTATAAGAAGTTTTTTAAGCTTCTTATTTTAAGGTCTCATTAGATTCTATCATTCATTCCATCACACAACCATTGCATAATAAAATAAATAATAAATTAATTAGGATGACCATGGACTTGCACACAAAATAAACTCGAGCCTCCAGAGTTTAAACCATGTCACACATCAATTCCTTGATGGACCGCTGCTTCATCATTTCTGCTACGATCAACTCCTTGACGTTGTCTTCATTTACATCATTTGTAAAATAAAGACTAAAAGAAGCTACGTACTAGAGGCTTATGTCGAAGTACATTCCCCAATGAATTAATTATTACAAATTTGAATTAAATCAAACAAATCCCTGTAATATTCATTCATTCCAAGTGCATGCTCATCCTAAACATACATCTGCTTTCGTTGTTTCAAAATAATTTTGAAAACATTTATCCTGCATATGTTAAATAATACAATTCGACATCCAAACAAATATATCTAAATCCTAGTATTAATGTCCAATGCGAATTACTGCACAACCATAAAAATGAAGCAATTAGAACATGTTTTATGGCTACCGAAACTAGCACGCTGAGTAAATGTAATATTTGACACATACATCAGCATAAATGCATTAAATACCAAGTTGAGACTCTAATACCATTAAAAGGAATCACTAGTACGACGGTATAGGAAAGAATAAAAATTTTATTGTGTATCAAATGCACATAGTGGAATATAATATACACGCCATATATAGCTAGGGTATTTAAGCAACACGCATATTCAACAATTGAATACATAAATAAATGCATACCTGCTGCCTAATGTAAGGTTGGGGTATAAAACTAATTTTTGTATTCAGACCATGTCCACCTCACATTGTGGTGGTTCTAATCTGTCCCACCTAGTGTAACACCCCAGACTTTTGTAACCTCTTATGTATGTGAAGAAATGAAAATATTTCAAAGATAATGAAAAACACAGGCTTAGGAACGCATTTTTTTTCAAACTAGGGTAAAAATGTCGGGTTCTGAGAAGATGGGGCAAAAGCGTAATTCTCCAGAATATTTGGGTATTCGTGTAATAAATCCTATTCTCAGGGGCATGAGGGAAATTTAAGGGTAACCTAGGGACTTAAGGGGTAAGGATCAAAATGCAAATAAGGGAAACTTTGGGCCAAAGGCGTAATTTTTGAAACCTTGTAACTAGAATGTTGAAGTAACCAAATCTGACGAACGAACAGTTAGGGGTAATGATGAGGCACAAATCCCAAGGCACTGAGGTGTCACCCAAGTGAAAAAAATCATCATGAGGAACAAATCCCAAGGTGTTGAGGTGTCACCCAAGTGGCAAAAATCATCATGACACACGAATCTCAAGGCGTTGTGTGTCACGACGTGATTCACCAGGATCTTCTATAAATAAAGGCCTTTCGAAAACTTGTTTCAAGGAAAATTTTGGGCCACTTTGAGGAGTGAAAGGTAAGGGAGAGATTAAAAAAAAAAAGAGAAGGAAATTCTATCAAAAAGACGAGAGAAAAACAACCACATCGGGAAAATCGGGCAACCACTGGAATCCGTACCAAATTGTCAAAAACTACGAGGTAAGTATAATCTAATTTGATATTCTCATAGATTGGTGAAAAAGGGAGCTATAGGAAAAAATGGGGTCGAATTGGAGTTAAAACGAGGGAGACATGGTCGAAAAACCAAAGGGTGGTGGGGCTACGCAATTTTTAAGGGCGGTGCGTGCAAATCATGTGTCAGCAAGGGGCTACACGTGTGGGCATGTCAGCCACCTTCGTCTATGCTCCGTTTTTTATGATATTTTTCAGTTATACCCCTAATTTAATTCCCTATAACCCTATGTAAAAATATTTGATTTTAAGTCACGAAAACCTATCTTTTTTGTAGAAACAACCATCTATGAACAGTGACCGTACTGTAAATAGTACTGTCAAAGGGTAAGCAACCAAGGTGAGTGGTTCTTGCATCTTTTGTATCATCTTGGACATTCTTTGATTCATTTATGTGATTTGTGTGGTTTGCATATCATGTGATTTTCATTGTATAGCATATTCCCTCTGCTTTGTCATACATCACGGCGATGGTGTGGCTAGTTGATATCAGGGCCATTATGTATGATTTAGGAAGCAAATCATAAGCCCAAGAAAGGGCTAAGGATGTTTGGACATGATGGATTAGTGGGGATGATTACGACATCCCGACCTCACTACCACTGGGGGAGTTCTCATATCATTTTACATATTGCATATATGTATACATTAATTTCCTTTCTTGAACCATTCACTAAGATGCTCACAACTTACGTTAGTATATTCAAACATGCTAGGTACCTCGGATCCCAACTCTAGCAAAGGCAAGGAAGTGTTGGATGTCTAATTTAATAATTTTCATGAAAACGTTGTACACTTTTATTGTTGTATTATAAAAGGCCACTATCTTGCCTATATTATGCGATGTATGTTTTGTAAGCGTGTTCTTACCATAGTTCCAAACTCTACGTACTAATAGTACTATATGGGCTCGATTGAGGATTTTCTATTTAAATTCCTAATGGGATGATGCTTTCTAAATTAACCAGGAAACCCATAGTCTTGCTTACACTTAAAGGATGTGTATTACCAGTTTATTTTTCTTTGAAATGGAAATCCTAATTTGTCTAGCTTTCAAGTTCGATCCTTCACTTTTGCCAAAAAAAAGAAAAAAAAAATAAGAGTTTTCCATAATGCCCCTCTGTTGTAAGAAATTTGTGATCATAACGTAGTGTAATTTTACGACACGGGGCGTTACATTTAGTATGCAGTAGGGTACAGTTCCAGTCACCTCTTCTCGTGCCAGATACAGAGGATCTGCGTATCACTGATGCCCGGGTCTCAAAATTATACGCGTAATGATTACATGTAAAATATTTTTAACATAGCAGAATATTTTTCAAAGGAAGAAGAAATAAGAAGAAGAAATCAGCATGAGAAAATCAGAAAGAGAAAGAGAGGTAGAGGGCTCTGCCTCTTTTTAAAGGAATTTCCCCCTCCCCTTTTTTATCTTCTCCCAATCCTATTCTTTCTAACATCCGCTACCCCTGGTTATTGTACAATCAATAATTGATTTCACTATGCATTATGCAGGATTGGTAATGGGGGGCCAACGATTAACTTTTCACCAATTAATTCTTGAGATATTTCGAGCACACAATGTTGATACTAAACGTAACACTATAAGGTGCGTGACTTTCTAGGTTCACCACCCGTTAGCAATTAGATAACACTAAAACCTTTTTCAGTATCGATCAACCCCTTGACCCATTACCAAAACTTCTCCAAATCCCGACGATATTTTGAGAGTTTCTGAATAGCGCCTAGCAACGGTTCAAGACAGTATAGGTGGCAGTGAAGTCTCACTTTAAGTGAACCTATTACAGTTGAGGATTATCATGTGCTATAATCTTTCCATCACCTAATGTCCAGATTGGTCGAGTGTCATGGATTGACAAATTTAGTAACTATGTATCAGACCTTATTAATATGACTAGATGACATCTCAGGAAACACCTTTCATCTGCCTTGGGCAAGAACTGCCCTGTCATATTAATAGTAGATCACATTAATGAAGTCCTCGCTTGTCCTTCCACCTTGGCTCTTTTGCTTATTCAAGCCAAAGGAATCTTCTCCTCCTCAGTTCTCTTGGTGCAACGCCCCACTTTTCAAATATATAATGATGCTAAATACAAGCTATTCAGGCTATTTACAACACACAAGCATTATTGAAAATCTTTAATCAGCGGAAGTAAGGATCGAACTTGAGTATGCTAAATACCTAGGATTTTCGCAAGTTTAATAAAATCTATCACGCACCAACATATCAGAAACTATAACGCCTCATATATACATGAATTTGTGGTACAACTGTAGAACCTCACGCAAAAACCATACATCCTTACGTATTTTAACTGCTATTTACAACACAATATTGGAAATACAAGTATTACGTTGGATTTACAAATATAAACAATGATTTTATAAACTAAAAATTCAAACTTAAAAGCTAGCCCAGCACCACTTCCTTTCCTTTACCCGAACTGGAAACTAGGATACCTGTCACATTTGACATATCTGGAACATCCAATGTTCCAGGGGTATGAAACACCCAAATTAGATTGTTACATCTAAGTGAGTGGTACAAGAAATGAAACTATGCATGTGAGAGCAATATGCAGTTATGCTAGGAAATATGCAGAAATAAGTAAAAATCCCCCAAGATCATGTCAACATAAAACCTACCATGTGGTAGTGTAATACCCAGGAATTTCTTGAGGCTATAAATGGAAATTAATTAAGGGTATAAATGGAATTTTTAGAAAAATGAGGATTTAGGGTACACTTTCGCAGTCTTAAGAGACCGAATCGATCAGAGGGAGTAACCCGGACCTTAGATAGCCGAGAAAAATGTAATGGTATGAACAAGTAATACGAGTTATGATTTTAGGTGATGAAAGAAGTTGGTTCGAGAACAGTTTTCGATACAACTGTCGACCGGGCTGAGAAAACTGAATTGACGTAGGGATCATCCAGAAAATCAATAGTGTCTTGTCGACTTAGATTTTGTATATGAAACAACCCTTGAGAAATTTCAAGTTGAAACGAACGGATTCAAGGTCAAAACGATTAGCTGGGCTTAAGTTCAATTTTTCAATTTTGCCTGAGGGAGGTTAAAACGATGGGTTTTTGGGAATTTCGAGGATGAAATGAGAAGTACTAAACTCATGGGTCTTTGTGGTATTGCTAGAAAGATCAGGGGGTCAAAGGAAAGGGCCAAAATAAGATTGGGAGAAACTAGGGGGCAAAGTGCAATAAATGGAAATGCAGTGTGAACACACAGGGAAGTCGGTTGCCGCCTTCCACTGCACGTGGCTGCCATTTTCGACAATGGGTTAGCCGAGGGGTAGCTGGGGAAAGTGGTATACGGCATGGGGAGACGTTAGGTGGTAGCCATAGGCCGAAATTAGTTAAGATGTGGTTGGAATTTATGGCGGAAGTGACCAAAAATTTGATCAAGATTTTCAAAGGTTTTTCCTCATGATTTAGGGTTATTCGAGGGCGCTAAAGGCTAGATCTGGTGCTTAGGGGTAAGATCAACCAAGATTTGGTGATTTTCGGCCAAGAAAACGAGTATAAATAGAAGCAAAGTGGCCGAGAGTTTTCAAAAATTTGGAGTTTCAAATCAGATGGGTTGGAGGGCTTTTGACCCTTACACCAAGGAGAGAAGATCTAGAGCATTTGGTGAGGATTGATGTGCGTTTGGAGGCTGTTCAAAGTCTGGTCAGAAAAGTGAGGCTGTCCACCACGCTGCACCTGCAACTGCCAATTTAGGGCACTTTTCGGTGTCCTTTTGGTCAGAAACCAGTGTGGTTGTGATCGACTAGATGAGGACTTGAAAGGGGCACCCTCGGATCTTCCATCAGAGTCGTCGACGGTGGCCGAAAAACTAAGGAAGAAGGTGCCACGCGCCACACGCAGCCATGCACTAGGCGCGTGAGAAGGGTATTTCGGTAATTTCTCTTCCAGTATTTTTATTGATTTATTTTAGGATTTATCATGTTGAAATATTTGGGAAAATATTTGAGGAGATAATTATTTTGGAATTATCATGGTGAAAATTGGGAGAAAAATAGAGAAAATTATGGAAAATTAAGGAAAACTGGATTTTAATGCTTCCTTAATTAATATGATGTTTAGGGAGTATCGTGGCTCGAGGTTGAGTATAAGTTCAAATGTTTTTGATTTAGCATGCAAATCGAGGTAGTACACAAGGATCTAGGCTATTCGAATACGTTCGAGGTGAGTGATTTGATTCTAATCTTACCTTGTTTTGAAAGTGTGTTGGAGTGTGAGTAGTGGGTTCAGATGAGCAGTTTTACCCTCCCGAGCTTAGAATACACGTGATTGAACCAGTTCGAGTGAGCAGTTGTACCCTCCAGTGGCTTCATTTGCATATTAAACATGTCGTATATTATATCAACTGTTTTTACTTATAAAAGAGTCGGTGCATGGCGTGTGATTTTCATATCATTGAGGCATTGGTTTTCGTGTTGTTGTTATGTCCTTGGGGGACGGGATGGGGTCTTCTTGAGAATGGGACAAGGTTAATTCAGGTGAACGAGTGACACGGTAGGGCACTCGAGGATTAAGTATGTCGTGGCAAGGTCAACCCCAACGGTGTGTGGAATGGATTTTCCACGGGAGGTTGAGTATGTTAGGGAGATTTCTCGAGTTAGACGTGTTGCATGTCGTTGTTGTTTGTATATGCCATGCTCGTGTGTCTTTTATGCATTCAGTAAACTGTTTTATGCCATTACTTAGATGTTTTATCATCTAATCTAGGTTATGCCCTCGGAACATTCAACGTTCCAGCCGGAGACTGCTACGAGGGCGAGGATGTGGCCAGTTGAGGGTCAATGATGCTTAGTATGATAGCCATTGTGTCATTTTAGAGGCGTTAATATTTATATCAATAATTGTACGCACGATTGTATGACAATGTTGTATCATTTGGTGGTGTTGTAATACGTATTTCGATGTGGGAACATCTTGTATGAAACTCGTGGTAGGCCACGATATTTTAATGTTAAATATTCCGCTGTGTTGTATTATATCACGTTTAGTTTAAGATTATTGATCTTGATAGTTAAACGGGTAAAACTGAGGTTCTCGGGGTTTGTATCTGCATGTAAAGATTGTTCTTGATACAAGGCGCGTGTTGAACTTGGAAAAAAAAAAAAAATCCCGAGAATTTCCTTATAGTGACACGCCGTGTAAGGCGAGGTGTTACAAGTAGCCTTACCAGAATGTTGCCATGTTTGAACCTCTTGGCCTTTTTACACAAGCACGAGATAGACATGCCAGAACGTAGCCATGGTCAACCCACTCGACCCTCTTACACAAGCACAAGATAGTCTTTTGTGATAGCAGATGTCGGGGTGTTACCATGTCTGAACGTATTGGCTCTCTTACACAAGCACAAGCCTATTACGCGGGCCCACGTGGTTAGCCCTCTTACATGGGTCCCCGTGGTAGTTCACATATGACAAACCACCAACAAGCCATAGTCATCAAACAACATGATGTAAGACAAAGCAGAATGAACATGATATGCAAGATCGTGTTCAAACCCGATGCAACAAAGTAAAAGGAATATGCTCGAAACAAAGAAAACATGAGATATAAGCAACAAACCACCCACAAATGAAACCAAGAGTGATCAAGAGGAAGCAAGAAGCATGCATAAACCACTCACCTTAGCTTTTATCTTTTAAAAGTTACTATTTACAGGGTTCGGGTTTAGGTTTCACTACAGTTACACAAAATCTGAGGCATCAACTTTAGATATTTTTATATAGAGTTGTAGGAAATTAAATGGGCTTGAAAATTGGAAAATTTCAGTAAGAGAGGGCTTCGCACGTGCCGCCATGCTCCACCAGAAGGGTGGCCACACATGGCTACTCGTAGCAGTCCAGGGCGCATGTGTTACACTCGTCATTGCCCCCTTCCACCAAATTTTTGGGCTGCCATTTAAAACCACCATATCTCCCTCATTTGAGCTCTGTTTCGCCTCCCGTCTGAACCTATGGACTCCTCTTTCAGATATCTACAAGATTATGTCAAGAAATCAGGCTTACCTTTTTATTTTTCTAGCCGTTGAGGGCATTTTCTAGAAGCTGTCCATTTTCTAGCGAACCTCTCGTTCTCCTTCGTTCCTTCACCAATTTCCCTCGTTTTTCTTGCAAAATCTCCCCCTCTCTCTTAAGAACAGAATCCTCACTTAGAAGCCTCTCAAATCCACAAAGGTTGGCCCAAACTCCTCATTGATTGCTCAAATCTTTCACCCAAAGGCCCTATTTATAAACTTTCTCAGTCAATCACGTGTTGCCATTTGTCCCATCATTATGAGTCTTATCCACCACCTCAAGGGAGGCATTATGAGGTGTCATCATGACTTCCAAGTGGCCTAACAATTTCTTGCCACTTGTCATTAAGGATAAGATTTGGAGACTTTAGCAAACTTAGAGGCTAAGTAAGATTTTTTATCCAATCACGCGATGCCACATCAGGGGGTTATTATGAATCATTATGTGACCTTATCTTATCTTCCAAGTGGCCAATGATTGCTTGCCACGTGTCCTTGAGGATAAGGTTTGGAGACTTGGAGGGTAAGTCTTGGATTTCAAAATGATCCAAAGGTGGATTTAAATGTTATTAGAAATCCAAAGCTGAATTGAAATGTAAACTCATGCACTCACATTCTCAGCTATTTACACCTTTGCTCTGCCACCTCGTGCTTTGATTTGTGTGCCTCATCATGACCTTTAATGGTTAGTTGACCCAGTTCGTTACTCCATTGATCTAGCTATATGTTTCAAGAACTACACATTGGCCCAAACTTTTCAAGTAATTTGCATTTAGGCCCTTGCAACTTAGTCCCCAGGCCATTTTTAATTGCACTTTTTAGCCCTCGAAAAATGGATAAATTATGCTAATACCCCAAGGTTTTAGGTAAATTACACTTTTACTTAAACTTCAATATTTATAATTTTGCCATTGGCTCAAAAACGAAACCTTTGTCTCAAGGTTTCTATAATCCCTTGAAAAGACCTATTTCCTTAAGTATTAAAACCTAATAATCTCAGGTATTACATCACATTTGAGTTTAAAAATTGGGGGTATTACACTCGGGGTCAAATGCGCAGGCAGACTGTTGTTGTTGTTTCTCCTCCTGCTATTGCCTTTTCTCTTTCTCTTGGACCTCCTGGCTTAGCTTCACTATTTTGGTCATCTTGGCTAGGCCAACCCTCTGAAACTGCTCCATCTTTGTAAGTAAAAAAAAAAAAAACAGCAAATCAGTAGAATGTTCCACAAGCAAGAAGCAAAGGAAGTCAAGCAAGAAGCAAAGATAAGGCAAGGTGAGCGCCCTCAAGGTCTGTCTCCCCCTCACACCCTTCTTCTTCCTCCTCCTCTTCTCCTACCTTATCCTTCTCTTTGACAATGTCGACCTCCTCTTCATCTTCTTCTTCCTTGTCATCCTTTTTCTCCAATGATGAAAGGGATGTTTGGGAGAGGCCCTCTTGGTTTTGGTCGACTTCGAAGGCCCATCACTTTGAGCTAAGGGTTCCGACTATTAGGTGCTCATTAATAATCAAGTCAGACAAGGCCAATAACCCCCCTTAGGTCCGTTTATCGATCTCCTCTCGATGTTTCCCCACCGACTTCACATCCGGCCACTTGTGCGTTGCCCTCCTTATAGCTTATGTGCACCATAATCACGATGCCTTCCAAGTTAAGGGCAGTTGAACCACCAACCACCTGGTCTTGAAGCCGTCCACCTTTAATGGTGCGCCCCTGAACAACTTAACCCTATTCACCATATTTTGAATGGCTACGAATTCCTTTTCTCCCTTAGTGGTGGGAACGCAATAGAAGTAACAAAATAGAGTAGGTGTAGGTTCTACCCCACGCTCCTTACACAGGACAAAAAATCCTGTCAACATAGCCCAACCATTTGGATGCAACTGGGCCAGTGTTAATATTTCATCCTCTAAAAATTGCATCCCAAATGGGTCTATTAGAAGTTTGAGTCCTTCCCTCAAATTGTCCACATGAATTGCTAATGAATCGCCCTTAACCATGGTCATAAACTCCTTCTTACTTGGTCTCCTAGGCAACCATGACCTTGGAATGTTGAAAGCCTGTGCCACACTCCTAGCATCCCTACTCCTTAGCACCGAGCATTACAGCCTTAGCGAGATGATAACCATATTTTCACTCAACATGCCCGTTCGTGGCTTAAGGATCGGTTGAGAAGAAGACATGGGGTTTACCTTAAAGCTGTAAGTTTTTAGAAGGAAAAGTCTCTAAGAGAAAAGTATTCCGGAGACTTAAAGTCTTTGGAGGAATTAGAAGGCTTGTAAAAAGTCCTTGGAAGGGTCAGAAGATGCTTCTGGTACTCCTAATAACTCAAAGCCTTTGGGTAAAAATCAAGCAAAAGTATGGCCCACCTGGGACCACCACCTATTTATAGTCAAGTATTTGGAAGTTGAACCATCGCCAAGCCATCCAGAGACTTCCCTTCGATGACTCAAAGAAACTCGAATCTCGCATCATCCAAGCCAACCTGCATCCCAATCTTCGAGGCATTGGGCACCCAGAGACATTATACTTTTTCATTTGGCTTGCAACCAAAGGCAAGAGTGGGCAGTCATTGTTGTGGGGTGCCCTTAAAAAATCAAAACCAAGAATCCAAAAATCCTAAAAGCATCTGTTGTTGCATAGACACAATAATAAATTTGTTTGAATCAAAACGTCGTCATTAAGTCGCTTGAGCCTGCAAAATAGAAAACAATTAGAGGGCACAAGAGGTCCTCGCGCAAACACTTTGATGTTTAAGTCAGACATTGAAAATAATAAAAACTGTATTGAAACTAGTATCAAAGGCATTCTTTTTCAAGAATGAGCACTTGTTTATTTATAGAGCAGTATGGATTAATCTTAATTAATCCGAGATTAAGATTATTGTAGATTGCGCTTATTTTGATTTATTCTAATCTTGTTAGAATTAGGGTTCTTATATTTTGGAAGTTGTTAGTATTGTTATGGATGACGTTTATCTCTTGTAGATAACGTTTATCTTTCCATTTTGGGGGATATAATTTCTTATGGATGATATTTATCCCAATATTCCAAAATCCTCTTAGAATTAGAATTCTTTATGGATAGTTGCTTGTTCTTTTCTTGGAATATTCGAAAGAATTTTGAATGTTGAAGTTATCTAGTTTGTTGTTTGTTTGTGTGGGACCCCCCACATATGGGAAAATTATGCCTTTTAGCCTAAAAAGATTATTTTGGGTTTTCAGGCTTTTTTGGCCCTTTGATGGGCTTTTGCCTATGACACAACAATTACTTATATTTGATGGGCTTTTCTGGCCCTTTGTTAGAATTAGAATACTTATATTTTGTTTTCATGGTTCGACGTAATGCTTACGTCCGCAACTAAAAAGAATATCCATTTTTTGGTTTCGCAGTTCGGCGTAATGCCTACGTTCGCAAATAGAACATCAATAGTTTGATTTCGTGGTTCAGTTTGATGCCTATGTGCGCAATTAAAGGGCATCTATATTTTTTGTTTTCACAATTCAGCATAATGTCTACGTCCGTAATTAGAAAGGAATCCATATTTCCATTAATCTCTCATGTTATCTTCTTTGAGTTTGGTTTCCAATACACTCTAGGAGACTATTTACAACACTCAACAAAGCACTCATTAAAAGATTAACAAAATTAGATGGCTTATCACAACACTTTGCACTTGAGTAATCGTTTCCTTTAACTTTGCTCTGAAGCAACAGTTGATTCAATATGGATTCAAACAAAATCCCAGGATTGTAGCAAAAGGGACAACTTGAGTACACGAAGGGCCTTTTCAAATGTCTAAAAATTGAAAATCTGCACATGTTTTCACCTTGAAGCACTTCCATATATAAACAGAGGCATTAATGGGGAATTCACGAGACCTAAAGGGCCTATAAATTCAAGAATTTGCATGCGCTAGTTTTTGTGGATCTAGCAAGAGTGTAACTATAATACCCCATATTTTCGTGAAGATGCTACGTATTTTAAGTGAGTTTAAAATATCAAAAAATATATTTGAAATGGCAACGAGTGACCAAATCAATCGTAGCGAGTGCCCTAGATCTTAGATACCTGAGGATAAAGGTATATTTTTGATGAGCGTCTCGAGGCAAGATTTATAACGCTAAAAGAAATTAAATCAGAGACAATTTTTTCGGTTAAGTTAAGTTGTAGCCTAAAATAGCCGAATGATGGTAAGAGGCTTCAGGAAATCGTATATATTGAGTAATTTTGAGTTATTAATTTTGAGATTTTAAGTATCTCGATAAATTTGATGTTTGAGGGTGTAATTGTAATTAAAAAATTATCCAAACAAAATAAGGATAAAAATTAAGAGCTTATGTGGTAAAATATTAAAGTTGAGGACTTGAAATAAGGGCTAAAATGTCATTTGGAAGAACTTTGAGAAATTAGCTTGGATTTCAAAAGTTAAATTCATTCTAGCTTTAGATTTCAAAAGCCATTCAATTATAGGTTTGAGTCTTTGGAGTCCATGGCTAAGATTGTGACAAGTGGCATAATGTGATTGGTTGAAGAAATCTATAAAAAGGCACCATGGGTTGTTCTCAAATCATTCCAAATAACTTTGAGAGTTGAGGCACTCTAAGAGCAGGAGCTTTCTTTAGAGAAAGAGTAGGAAGTTCGGCAAGAAGGTGGGAAGGAATTGAATGAGAAGCTGGGGAGAACGAGCCTCGTCAGAGTTACGAGCCTTCGTCAGAATTCGCCAAAATCAGTAAAAAAAAAAAAAAGCGAGGTAAGTCCCTTTTTTTTGATAATCCTGTAGAAGGGGAAGAGAGGGTCGCGTAGGTTCAAACAGGGGTCGAATCGAAGTTAAAGTGAGGAAGTTATGGTCGAAATACCAAACTGAGACGGAACAGTCTGAAACTGTTGTGCAGAACGTGAAATACACGCGCTGGAAAATAGCTGCGCGTGAGGGCACGTGGCCCACTTTTCTAGGGCGCGTAAGAGGCCCATTTTTCTTCAAATTTTTCAGTTTTGCCCCTAATTTAATGCCTCTAAAACCTATGTAAAAATATTTGGGTTTAGGCTTACCGAAATGTGCATTTTCTACAGAAACCTAGGTCGTTTGCTGTGAAATTATATCGTCGAAGAGATAAACCAACAAGGTGAGACTCCTATACTCCAAATCCTATTTTTATTCTCTTATGAGAGACTTCTATTGCATGAGACGTGTTTCTTGAAGTTCTTATACATAAACTCTTATTGTTCTCTTATGTGAAATCATGTTGCATATATAAACTGAATTTTCCTGAAAATATATGTTGTTGGCTTTTTAACTGTTGCATTTATAAAATTCGTGTGGCCATACTATTGTACCTATTTGTTGTTGGCCGAGGGTAAAATTTAGATATCCCTCGAGAGGCGCTATGCGTGCGCCATCAAGAAAGCTCTCGTGGGGAAGACCGTGAGCCTAAGAAACAACGGATGTGATGCTTGCATGAGTGCTATGAGGTCAGGCCGAAATGACATGGTTAGGGACCTCCCGAGAGGCGCTATGTGTGCGCCATTGAGAAATCTCTTGTTGGAGGAGGCTAACATGTTCACGAGGCACTTAAGAGTAGTTCTTGTGTCTTCTCATACATTTTACACCTGATCATGCATCGATATAAACTGTTTTTTTGGAGTTTCTCACTAGAAGATTCATCTTCTAATTGGACTATATCTCTAGAATATTCAAACGTTCCAGGTTTGACGAGCGGCTCTAAGGGAAAGGAGGTAGCTGAAGAATAAATATAATTTACTACTTGTAGCATGTTTAACATATTTTTGTTTATATGCGAACCTATGTAATTTTGGATATGTTTAAGATGTTCAGTTATCACTTGCTAGAGATGATGTATATTAATACATTTTGTAGACGTCTTAAACAATTTTATGATAAATAAAGCATTATAGTTGTGAACCATATCAGGTTCGATCTAGCTTCCGCATTTGAAATTTTAACACCTGTCTTAGCTATTTAATTTTGGGTTTGTTAAGCTGAGGAGGTGAAAATTAGGGTTTTTGAGAATTTGTGTCATGTATGACAGTGATTATGGTATGATAAATTATTATATTCTCGAAATCCTAAGTTATAACATGCTCAAAAAATTTGGGGTGTTACAGTAACACCTCCTCTCCTAGAACTGCCACTGAAGAAGTGCTATTAGAAGAGAGACAAAATAAATACTCATTAAAATTTCAAAATCTGGAATTATTAATAAAATTGACTAACTGAACACATCTTAATTGAGAACATTTCAGTTGTATTGTAACAACTCTGAACTGTCATAAACTGAAACAATAAATACTGGCTAAAAATCCCTCATCTGAACATATAAAAACTCTAGAAATCTCAAGACATGAACAACTCCCATAAATCTTTTGTTCTTGAGCGGCTCCCTGTACACACCCTACTGCCTGACACTACTAGGCCCAATGTCTAGAACTGCCCTAGAATGGTGAAGAATACAAGGGGAGCCACAAGGTTCAACAAGTAATAATCATGAAATAAAACTGTAGTTGAATCAAGAAACATCGATGCTCATGAAGTATTAATTAATCTTGCACTGAGGGATTATTCATTAACTGTATAGTTGCACATATATGATAAATGTTAATTCACATAATCTGAAACTAAAACTGAACTGTAACTATACTGTGGGCCTTGCGCCGCTAGCCCCCTGGCTGACACTAGGCGAGCGAAACTAAAATAGAATCTAAAACTGAACTGTGGGCCTTGCGCCTCACGTACTAAGCCGCCTCATACAATGCAATGCACATAGACATGCTCGCACATAATATGAAGTGCTCCACATAAAGTCGTGCTCCATGCTCATACCAAGATGTATGCACATAAAATCATGCATGCCACATAACAATGCTAGGCACAAAATATAACCTTCATCAAACTATTGGATTGTATAACTATTAGGACTCTTGATTAATGGCATAAGCATGAGAGATTTATCATATTTTGATGTGGGATTTCAATATTTATGAATATTTATCCTTGCATTCAAATAAGGACTTGCATTCGTATAATAACTTGCATTTGGATATACTTAGGATCACATTTGAATATTATATAGAGTATTCGGATATGAGGCTTTTAGATACGAGGGTGTTCAAATATCATATGCTAGCATTCGGATATTAGGCTCACACATTCGAATATGATTCAAGTCATTCGGATGTGAGATACCCCATATTGTGAGACATATTCAGACATCATTATCTTGTATTCGAATATAAGGAAAGCATTCAGATATTGTATATGACATTTGGATATCACACATATTTGCATATTTGAATATTGGCAGATGCATTCGGATATCAGACACAAATATCAAACAAAACCATCCGGATGTGGGGGATTTCATTCGGATACCTGAACCATCTTATGAAATAAAACATATGATATCAGCATTCTTGTTATGATAAAAACCTACCATAGCTACACCATTCTGAAAGAAGTTTGGAAAAACAAATCCCAATCGATATGAAACAATCTCAAGAATGATTTAAAGATCGTATTGGAAGAAATCGTTTTAAGGAAAAATACAAGACTTACCCAATAAAACAAGAACTCATTGGACACATATTCATATATATATATATATATTCAATGCGATAAAAATCTGAGAACGAAGCTAAACATGAAACCTGTAAAGAATGATTACAGGAAGAGAACTTGCCTCTAAAAGAAAAAGAGGTAGTAGGAACTTGCAACCCAAAAGAAAGAAAAAATAATAGGACTTGCACTCCAAATGGGAGAAGGAGTAATAAAACTTGCAATCCAAAAGGGAGGAGTAATAGAACTTCCCTTATAATTCTTGATTGGACTTGAATTTTGCACTGCAACTTCTCATACTAAAATTCTCACAGTACTACAACTTCTTGGACTCTTTTCTTCTTCTTGTGACGTGAATAAAAATATAAGCTCTATAGGTATATATATAGAGGAGAAATCCATAAGTCCTAATCCTTTATCGATTTCAAACTCCTAATCCTTTATCAATTTCAACTCCTAATCCTTTATCGATTTCAAACTCTTAATCCTTTATCAACTTTACAATTTCAAACTCTTAATATCCACGGATTTATCTTCAAATCCTCTTATTTTTTTCTTAATTATCTTCCCATTTATTGTTTTCTAAAATCCAAAATTCCACATAATCTAAATCCCATTTAATACTATCCTCACAATTTAAAATTATACGCACCCAAGTCCTCGTCCAATTCAGACTCCAACTCCAATTGAAATTCATATTTGCTCATTATTTTACATGTAAAATATATACAGCTGTCCATTCTCTAACTTCAATTGTAATTCACCTCTCCTAATCCAATCTTCTACTTAACACCTTAATCCTTATCCAATATGTATACGTGTAATAATCCTCATTTTACTATCATACAACATCTAACATATATCTATATATAAATACCTTTTCAACAAAAATCACAATCCCATCTTACTTTAACTTTTCAACACAAATCATAATCCCATCTTACCTTGGCCTTTTAAAATAAATCAAAATTCCATCTTATTTTGATTTGCAACATAAATCATAATCCCATATTACTTTGATTTGCAACATAAATCCTAATCCCATCTTACTTTAACTTTTCAACATAAATCCTAGTCCCATCTTACTTTGATTCGCAACATAAATCCTAATCCCATCTTACTTTGACTTTCAACATAAATCTTAATCCCATCTTACGTTGCCTTTCCAATATAAATCATAATCCCATATTGGTTTATTTTCTAACATAAATCATAATCCCATCTTAATTTGGTCTTTCAACTTAAATCATAATCCCATATTGCTTTGACTTTTCCACATAAATCCTAATCTCATCTCATATTGGTTTCCAATCCTAATCTCAATCGTAAATAATTTCTTTTTCAACAATCCTAATCTCTCATGTATTTGGCCCATTATTTATCTTTCCAAATATATCCTTATTATATCACATGCATATTCCTCTTTTTCCTAATTCTCAAAATTGCCCTTCTTATACTCTTTCAAATTTTTTGTATAATCTAAAATTCTACTTAAACCAAAAATTCCAAACACATGTAAATAAACTTCAATAAAAACTCTAGGCCCTCTAACGGGTCGTTACAAAGAGTATTCAAATTGGGGCTGGATCGATGAAGTGGATAATCTTGTCATTCTTTTGGTAACTTGTGGACTTTCCTCTAGGTGCATGTCTCCAAAAATGTAAAAAATCCAAACTCCCAACAGATATAAGACCCTTTTTAGCCGCGTTGAACACTTCCGATCAATTAAACCCTTGAAAACACTTTCTAATTGACTGATCGAAATGTTTTTCCCACGAGTCATCGGAGATATTCTCCGGAATCTCTACAAGAATCACATCACAATTCCTCCTTTACCAATTACCAGACCAACCTTGTTATTAGGCATATCGATCTTTTTGTTTGTTCCCTGATAATCATATGGAATTGGTATTGATGAGGGAGCCATGCTTGAAATCAAAGGCTTCTATCTTGCAATATCATTGGAATCAAACCCCCTGCTATCTTTCTCAACCGTAGGACACTTAGCTTCGGTGTTGTTGGCAATGATCTCATGTGCGTGTTGTTTGCCAAGGTGGATCTCATCCGGAGGGGACAGGATGCTATTGTAAGACGGCGATGCATTGCCTAAATCTGACGAAAGAAAGGCAATCTGGGCAGAGAAGCCAATGGGTTGACTCACACCGACAGATGGCGGAGTTGTGACCGAGAAAGGATGGTCCTTGCTGGCAACCGTCTTTTTCTTTCGCCTCTTCCAGGTTTGCCATCGACTTTTCCGTTGTTACCGCCGTCGCCCGCAGTCGCTTCATCGTGACCGTTACTTCGTTGTCGTTTGGTCTTCCGTGAATGTCGCCTCTCGTATCATCCATTTGGGGCTTCTAGAATTTGCCCCATTTTTTCCAGGGAAGCTTGCAAAAGCTTCCCATTTAATATTACATATATATGGGGGGTGAGAAAAAGTTCAGGTAAATCGAACTGAACCGACAAGTTTGGTTAGTTTGATTCTATTTTTTAATGGGAGTGGTTCAATTTGGTTATCTCTTTTTCTAAAAATCGGTTATTCAGTTCAATTCAATTATTTTGATATAAATAATTAAAAAATCGAACCAACTGAATTGTGTAGCTATAACCCCCCCAACTAAACCGAACCAGCCACACTTCCACGTGGGCGCGACACCCTAATTGAACTGTACACCCCCCTACACGACACCTGAATCGATAGCCTTCTCCATCCCTTGCCTCACTATGATATTGGTCTTCTCTTCGTCCCTTCTCTCTCTCTCTCTCTCTCGTTATTTCGTCCTTTCTCCTCATCTGGCACCGTTAGGGACAGCTTCTCCAACATATGTACTCTAATCCTCGTACTGGTGGTTGTCGCAAATCAGGCACTATAACCACTCTCTTTGTCCCTTCTCTCTCCCTCCACCATCCCTTGCTAATGGCGAAGACGAAGACAAAGGCTAGAGATGAAGACAAAGACGACACCAATGGCCCATTCGGTAAGTTTTTTGACTATTTATATTTTACATTGAAACCTAGATCTACTAAAATCCAACTATTATATGCTTTTGATTTTGGGTATGTGGGTCACGGTGGTTGGGGAATCCGATGATCAGTTAGAAAGGCCGGCGGCAATAGCAAGGGCGAACTAATGTTTGGTCTCTTGGTTATTTTGTGTTCCAGTTTGATTTTCGATTTAGTTTGGTTATCACGGTTTAGGTTTCGATTAGTTCAGTTTGTTGGGGTTAGTCGATCTGTTTAGTTCGGTTATTACATATGGCTCGATTCGGTTCAGTTCATGATTTTTAGTCGGTTCGGTTCAATTATAACCAATTGCACACCCTTACATATATATATATATAATATAACATTGAGCTCCACAAGAGAATTTTCAAACAACACACACATGTATATATATATATGTATATATATGTAATTGCCTCTAGCATATTTTTCATTTTTTTTTCACATAAAGTAATAATTGAAAAACAAAACGGTGGTAAGTGCTTAAATATTGAACAAAGAAGCATACCATTAATGAGATTATCACATGTGTATTGTCTTTTTTCCCAATTGATTTGATTAGGCATTATGTGGCTTGAGATTGTGTGAGAGCCGTTATCATAGGCTTTTTGGACGTTTCTCACAGACGGTGCTATTTGTTGTTGTATAGATACAATAATAAATTTGTTCAAATTGAAACATCTTCATCAAGCTACTTAAGCTTGCCAAAAAAAAAAAAAAAACAATTAGAGAGTGCGAAGAGGTCCATGTTCAAACATTTTGATTCTTAAGTCAGATATTAAAAATAATGAAAACTGTATTGAAATTAGTATCAAAGGTGTTCCTTTTCAAGAATGAGTGCCTGGTTATTTATAGGGTATGAATTAATCTTAATTAATACGAGATTAGGATTATTGTAAATAACGCTTATCTTGACTTTTCTTAATCTTGTTAAAATTAGGGTTCTTATATTTTGGAACCCATTGTTATGGATGACGTCTATCTTTTGTAGATAACATTTATCTTGCCCTCTTTGGAGATACAATTTCTTATGGATAATGTTTATTCCAATATTCCAAAATCCTCTTAGAATTAGAATTCTTTATGGATAATTGTTTGTTCTTTTCTTGGAATATTTAGAGGAATTTTTGAATGTCACAATTATCTAGTTTGTGCATTTGTGTGAGACTCATAACATATGGAAAATTTATACCTTTTAGTCCAAAAAGATTATTTTGGGCTTTCAGGCCTATGACATAACAATATCTAAAAAAGGCCTAAGACCCATATGACCATGAAGAGTCTTCCAGGCAAGAGTCTCCCGAAGAATTCGAAAAGTCTTCGGACCAACCAAGCCCTCGTTCTTAAGCCCAAGACTCATCCAAAGAGTCTTCCAAGCCTAGGTCTCTCGATGACCCAGAGTCTTCGAAAAGACCTCATCCGAATGATTCTTTTCTAGGGCATCTCATCCCCAAACGTACCTTCAGACCCTCCGTCCCTCATCCGCTGTATTTTTCCCCGAAGAGTCGAGTTACACTTGCATGCCACATGTCTGTGGCCCCTACCATCAACACTTATAAATACCCTCGGGTACACTCCAAAAAACATCATGAGAGAGAGGACCTAGATCCAAGACCCAAAAAAGCACAACCAGTTGTTTTAAGGCCTTTTTTTTAATTAATAACAAAATTCACCTTAACCCCTACACCTTGAAATATTTAAGGTTAGCCTTTTATTTTTCCACAATTTAAAAGGGGCTTTATCTGATTTTTTGTATGGAATTCTATTTAGAACATAAGATGCTGAATACAAAGCATCGCCCATAAGTTCAATTCTTAGGCAAATTTAAACTTAATGGCATAGCACAAATCATATCTATAAGGTTCTATTTTTTTTTTTTTTTTGGTCTAATATTCCCTGAGACTTGGGTGTATATAGCTAGGGAGGTGTTTGTTGATGAATAATACCATTCATTTCACGAAATTCATTGGAAGCTGTTGTTACCTGGTTACAATATTTAAATTTATTTGTCTTAACAAATAACTCAGGCAAAGTCCAGGTAGAGTCACAAGATCCAGGGCACCATAGGAGGGTTAATAGGTGACAAGCTCAATTCGTTGTCCAAGAGAGCTAGAAGGTTGGGAGTCTCTAGGTGGCTACTGATGGTCTTTGAGGACCTTGCTCCCTGAAGAGTCTTTGGATGGCTAATCTTCCTTAAGGTGGCATTGGAAAGGTCCGCAACACAGAAACAATTAGAAGGGACGCTCCTTACACGGGCTCTCTGATGCCTAAATCAAACAATAGTATCTTGAAGCAAAAGTGTGAATATATGTATATTGCATGTTGTATGTATGCTATGGATGAGAGTCTTCCGATAAGTTGCCCCTTAAAAGGGTTTTGTGTGGTTCAGGGTATAAGTCTTTGGGTCTAGAGTGTGTGTGTGAGAGAGAGAGGTCTCAAAGGATCCAAAAAGGTATATTTGTTGTGGAATGAGTGAGTATTTATAGACATTTGGTGATGTGGTCCATGTTGCATGTGACATGCAGATGTGAGTCTCCTGACTCTTTGAGGAAGATGGATCGAATAAAGTTGGAGGGCTTGGAGGTATATTCAGGATCAAAGTCTCTTCATGAATATCCTTTGGAGCCATCAAATGACTTAGGATCGAGAGACTCTAAATAAGTATTGGGCCTTGAAAATGCCAATGCTGGACTTTTCTGGAGACTCTTAGAGACTTTTGTCTCGAAAGACTCTTTGAGATCAATTGAGTCTTTAATTTATTTAGAATATTTTAATAAATTTTAAAATTTTTAGTTTTGAATTTCCAAGACACCCCACCACGGAAGCATATTCACCTCCTTTATTAGATTGCAAAATTTTAATTTATTTTCTAATTGATTTTCAACCTTACTCTTATAATTTCTAAACTTATCAAACAATTTAATTTTAACGTTAATAAAATAAACATAACAATTTTTCAAAAAAAATCATCTGAGTGTCAAAACACTATTATAATCACATATGTCGCTACCAATCTATTGTAATAATTTTGTTTCTTTTTTCCACTGATTTAAAACCTTTTTCTTAGAAAATTTCACATTTTCCTTTTGTAATAACACTAGATTTTGGAATAAGATCTAATTTCATTATTGTTTTAATTGTTAGAAATGAACATGACCAAGTCTTCTACTGTGCCAAATATATATAACAGAAGATTGCATATTTCCAATTGACAAAGAATGATTAGAAGGAATTACATTAAGCTTAAAAAGAGCATCCCATAAATGACCTCTTCTAACAATAGAAAATTCCATCTCTACTAATTACAACAACTCCATTGGATTAACAAATGACTCTATAACCCACCCAGTTGAATTAATAAACATGCTCTAATTAATTTTTTTCTTATTTCAAGAATATGAGAGACTCCATCATCTATTACAAGAAATTTTCCAGATCACAGTTCTCCTTCTTGTGGCTCATATTTGATAAGAAAGAAATAATTTTTGGACTGTCAAAGCGCACATGAATTGAACATTGGCTGGCTCCAAAATCTCCATCCACCAATCATGTGAATTGAAAAACATATTTAATTTTGGACTCCATAAGCAGCACGTAGCTAACTAAATTAAAGGATAGAGACAAGTTCAACAACTAAAACTTTAAGAAATGGTTCCTTTTTTTTTAAAAAAAAATATTTTTGCTAAAACACATCAAATACTCAAAAAGTGTAATTTACCCATTTAAAAATTGATTATCTTCCAGCGTCAGCTGCACATCCTGCTGCATAATTCTGGTGTTAGTAATTGGTTTGGTGTGCAACTTAAACATGGATTAATTTCCTTGAGCAGCTAACGCTCTCTACAGACACAGATTACAGAGTCCATGATGCAAATGCAAACTTCACTCAAAAATCAAATCAAACAGGTATGCCCAATTCTGAAATCTTCATTATCCTTTTGTTCATGGCAACCCTCTGCTGTCGTAGAATTGATGTCATTGAAGCAACCTAACAATAACACACAAAGACTTGAGTAACACCAAGCAATATGAGTCCAAAATAAGAGAATGACATTAAATTAATTAATGTTAATAATGTACTCGCCTCTGCTCTAAGCCTCAAAGCCTCCCTCCCAGGGATTTCTCGCAATCCTTCCATCAGTTCTGCCGCAAATATATATATATATATATAAAAGAATATCAGTATTTCATACATAACATTGCTGAAATGAGAACCAGAAACAATATATAGGATGCATGTACACGAAAATATGCCAAACAACCAAAACTTTTTGAGTGAAAAATGACAAGGAGATAACCGTACTCCAAGTCACACAAACAAAACATGCATTAACTAATATTTCTTCCTCTTTTCCCTACTTGTTTATGTTTATATTAATTTTATTTCTTTTAGAGTAACCAGAATCTTCATATTATAATATTTTAAGCTAGCACTCAGCTTTTTCCTTCTACTTTTGCCATGCAAGAGTAGTAAACAAAAAGTTCAATTTCACAATGGTACAGCAGGCCAACAGAACCTTTACAATCATCTTCTACGTGTCAGCACTGCGATCTCTAGATTGAAAATTCTCCTACTGCATAATAGCCTATGTTTTCCTAGTTTTGATACATAGAACATGTCAGCCTTCACAAACCATTAGCCATGGCAAAAGGGTCCTACTGCAAGACAAAAATGTTAACAGAAACAGTACGCACCAGAAGCTTGGACTTCAACCTTGTATGCAGATTTTGCCCGACGTTGGATCTGAGATCCAGCATTCCTGTTGATATTACAAAAAAAAATAATCAGCTAGATCCAATTGGATAGTGACACATTAAAACAGTCACAAAAATATCAACATTAGCTCAAAATGGCCGTGTTTCATGTCCTTTTCAGCAAGAGCAGCCCTTTCAAGCAGTTTTCGACTCTCCTTTTTCATCAAATCAACAGAAAGATTCAGCTCTTTGACATTCTTCTCGGCTTTAATTATCTGTGACTGGAATAAAATTTGAAGTGATGATACATGAGGAATACAACAATACTTTGTCCTTGTGCTTACATGCCATCATCAATGAAAAGCTTGATTGTTAAAACCCAAGACCACCATTCCAAATCTCACTAAGACACTTCTAGGTTATGAGGAGAATACCTCCTCACTCTGGAACCGACCAAAGGTATGCCGAAACAAGAATCTTCTTGAACCTACAGATAAACAAAGCTCTTAGGCTTCAGAAACAGAGAAAATCTAAGTCAATCAACAACCAATAGGTGCATTCTTTATTCTTGACTGAATGCTTGACAAGAGGATCACAAATCCAACTAATAAAGAGTCTTTCAAGGCTTTGAACAAAGATGCAACTGAGATAAATCTATAGGCCCTAAAAATGTGCAAAAGTGCATAAAAACATTGAGAACAAAAAGATGCTCAAGCCAATTATTTATGGGTTTAAACTTGTTGAGTTCAACATTTTAAGACAAACTACTTTACATTAAACAACATATACATTGGAGTTGGCTATATAAATTATAGCTTGCCAATCATTTCTATTTATGGGCATATCTTCTGTAAGGCCCTTATAGACAAGAGTCCCCGACCAAGTTCTTCTTGGTCTTCTACTTTTTTTGCTAAAAACTTGTTCAATTCTATCCATAAGAGCCTCTATTTATTTTCTTTTTACATAACCTAACTATCTCAATTGTGACCACATATCTTATCATCAATAGAAACCACTCTAACCTTTTTACAAATAATTTCATCTATAACTGTCTATTTTTTTTTTTTGTATAATCACACATCTATCTTAACATTCTCATTTCTCATTATACTCATAGTTTACACACATCAGTGCTTTATTGACCTACATTTTTTGCCATACAATAAAATTGATCTTACAGTTGCCTTACAAAATATTTCTTTTACCTTTAACGGAATTTTACTACCACATAAAAGGTTGGATGCATTTTTCCAATTTAACCATTCTACTTTAATTCTATAGGTAACATCCTTCATTAATCTCCCCATCATTATGGATGATTGATCCAAAATATCTCAAGTAACCTTTTCATGGTATGTATGACTTAATGTTCTAATTCTACCATAACATCATCCACTTATATTTTAACAGAACTTACATTCTTTACATTTGGGTTTTACTCTACTCAATTTAAAATCTCTAGATTCAAAAATATTTTTCTATATCTTGAGCTTAGTATTCATTTCTTCTTTGATCTCATCCACTATTGCAATGTCATCAGCAAACAACATATATCACAGCATACCAGGACGTGCAGTGAGTTCATCATTCTAGGGCAAACAGGTAAAAACTTGATGCAAATCCTAGATGTAATCCCACTAATTGTGAAAGCTTCAACTATGCGCACGCCCCCCCCCCCCCACACACACAAGTTTTAACACATGTTTTTGCTCCATGATATTATCTTTAGTAAAAAGTACATAAGCAATTTGGACTAATTCTTATCTAAAGTGCTCCATAAAACTTCACCAGCAACTTTGTCACAAGTTTTTCTTAAGTTTATAAACACCATATGTAAATCCTTTTGTTTATCTCTATATCTTTACATTAAATGCCTCAACAAATATATAGCTTCCATTGTAACCTACCAAAGCAAGAAACTAATTTTGTTTTCAAAACCTTGTTTCTTTTCTTAATTTTTGCTAATCACTGTCTCTCATAGTTTGGCTCATTAGCTTGATTCCATCATGATTTCCACAACTTTGAACTTATCCTTTTATTCTGGTAGGTAGGCACTAAATTGTGCTTCATCCACTCGTCAGGCATCATTTTCAATTACAGACCATGTTAAATAATTTTGTTAACCAAAAAAGCCCTCTTCTCCCATCCGTTTCCATTCTTCTATTAGTATATTATTTGGTCAATCTACTTTATTATTATTCATATTTTTTAATGCTTGCTTTATTTCATTTGGATATATAAATCTATAGAACATATAGTTTCTATCTTCTTCAGAGTTACAAAGATACCCTAAGAAAGCACTTATTTCTCCACCTTCAATGAATAACTTCTTCACATAGTCATGAATCAAAGTTTATAGTTGAGGTCTGACAACTTCTTTCATGTCTCATCAACCACATTCTCAGCATATCCCCTTTTACTAAGGTGCGCATCTCTTTCTCGATGATGTGATAGTATCAATAAGAAAGTAGGTACCAATGCGTACCTTGGCTTGATCATCTTCAATATCCAAGCCCTCAAAGTACTTGCCAAGGGAAGTTTTTCACCTCACTCGCATCCTACAAATCCTTTTAACTCCTTTGTCTTACACAAGTTAACATTTGGGAAATTTTGTGCCCCGCTTGAACTCACACCAAATGTTACTCACCCTCCAGTTTCCTATATGCAACTTGGAGGCTTTTAAGTAGCATGCTCACAACACTATTACTTGTTCCTATAAATTATCAATACAATTTGACCTTTTCTTACCTATAGCTTGAAGGCGCTAAATGGCATCATTCACTTGGTCTAGTGGTCATGTCAACTGAAGATATGATAGCTTACTTGAGTAAGAATCCGATAGGCCACCGGTGTACCGGACCTACCAAAGATGCCACAAATAGCAGCATGCATGAAGGTAAGAATAGGGAATTAACACATGCAGGTTGTTACAACCAACATGTGTGCATGGGGGGGGGGGGGTAGTTTTGTAATCCACATGCTGAGGGAATAATTTGCATGTGTAAGGGAATTTGGTTAGAGAGGGGCAGAGGAGAGGTATAAATAGGTGAGAAGTAGAGGGAGAGAGTAGCTGATTTTTGGTAGAAGATTTGGGAGAGTAAGGGCCTCTCGAATGCCCTGGATTGTTCTTGTTTTCTGGCTGAAAATTACTTAAAGCTATTGATATTTGATTGCTGTTGGATTTCTATCTGGTATCCTATCAATTTGGTATCAGAGCCCCGACCGATCTTCATGGTGAACTTAACGGAGAGAGTGGGTGAATTAGAGTCGAAGATGGAGGGCATGCAAGGTGGAGTCGAAGCCATGAGAGGCGACATCCAGGTGATGGAACGAAATGTGGCGATGATGGTAGAGCAGTTTGCTTTCATGCGAACGAGGTGGGACGAGCAGGAGCGAGAGAGGAAGAGCAAGACCAAGGAGCGAGAGGGACCCGTGGAATTCACCTTGGATTCTGAAGTAACCCGTGGGATTTTGGGAGGCCATGGCTTGGAAGGAGGAATCGGAGGTGGGTATCGGTCGAAATTACAGAGAAAGAGGCTGGAGATGCCCATATTCGATGGAGAGAATCCCGACGAATGGATTTTCAGAGCTGAGAGGTATTTTGCGGTCAATCAATTAACCGAGGAGGAGAAGATCCAATTTGTCGCATTGTGTTTTGAAGCTGCGGCTCTGGCTTGGTTTCAATGGGAGTCTAGGCAAAGAGGAATTCAAACTTGGGAATGCTTGAAGCAGGGAATTCTAGGCTGGTTTCGCTCCACTCAAGAAGGGTCGTTGGAGGAGCATTTCTTGGCTCTTCGACAAGAGGGAATTGCTAAGGAGTATAGGTTGCAGTTTGAGATGTTGGCTGCATCCGCGCCAGATGTTCCGGAGGGTTTTTGGAAGGCCAATTCCTAAACAGTCTCAACTCGGAGATAAGAGCGGAGATCAGAGTATTCTAGAAGCCGGTGACCCAAGCAGGACCCAGGTATCACGCCTCTAGAAATGTTGGGAGCTTCCCTTTTAAACGCCTTAGTGAGGCTGAATGGAAGGCCAAGCATGAGAAGGGCCTTTGCTTTCGTTGTGATGAAAAATATTCGATAGGTCATAGGTGCAAAAACAAGGAGCTCCAAGTTTTGATGATCTATGATGAAGAAATGGGCGAGGCAGTAGGAGAGGAAGAAACAGTGCAGGTGGGCGATGAGGAGCTCGGACATGGAGGGGAAGTGATCGAGTTGTCCATGAATTCGGTTGTGGGATTGACTACACCAAAAACGATGAAGCTAAAGGGACACATAGAAGGACAGCCGGTAGTAGTTTTTGTGGATGGAGGAGCTGCCCACAACTTCATAGCGTCTGAGTTGGTGCAACGTTTGAGTTTGCCTAGGACAGAAACAGCGGGATATGGGGGGATAATGGGAACCGGGATGGCTGTACAAGGAGCGGGAATTTGCAAGGGGGTGAAACTAATCCTTGATAATCTGCAGATAGTGGAAGATTTCCTTCCACTCGAGTTAGGGAGTTCCGATGTCATTCTTGGCATAAAGTGGCTGGCATCGGTGGGGAAAATGAGTGTCGATTGGAGGAATCTGACCATGAAGTTCCAGGTGGGGGGAATGGTTGTGTCTTTGCAAGGGGATCCAAGCTTAAGTAAGACATTAGTCTCCCTAAAAGCTATGATGAAGGTGTTTAAAGAAAATGGGGAGGGAGTACTGTTGGAAATAGGAAAGGTGGCTGCAGAGTTCAACAAATTGCAAGGGGGATTGCCCTGGAGTTTAGAGGAGTTATTGGCTAAGTTTGCAGGGGTTTTTGCCAACCCAGAGGGACTACCACCCACCAGAAATAAGGACCATGCCATCAACCTTCTACCTGACACTTCTCTGGTTAGTGTTCGGCCCATAGTCATTAAAAGCGCGCCTAGGCGCAAGGCGCCTTAAAGCGCCAGTTCAATGTCTTACCTTGGCCGAGGTGAGGCAATTTTAGCGAGGCGCTAGCCTTGCACGGTGAGGCGCTGAGGCGAGAGGCGCGCCTCATGAAACCTAGGTTTTAATTAAAACCTAAGCAGCCCAATTCCTCCCCTCTTCTCAGTTCCAGCATGTATACATTACAAGTTACAACATATTTATATTTCTTTAGTTTAAGTAAATGTCCACATTTTCTTTTATTTATATTTTACCTTCCATTTACTTTAATACATAAATGTAAATAAGAAAGTACCCTCTATTTGGATTCAATAAAAATATCTAAAAAATCAAAATGCATAACAATAAGAAAATAAAATTTTGGTTTTAGTACAAACTCAGGATTTAGCGATTTTACCACCCCCAAAATACATACCTACTATTTCTTGAAAAATTCATTAAAAATTATTTTAACAACAATGAATATTAGCTATCAAAATACCGGGAGATAGTTTTTCAAAATGAAAACATTTTCTTATATGTCTCCTTATAATGCGTTAATCTTTCAGACTTAGAAAAATAACATTTTTCAAAATGAAAACATTTTCTTGATTGTGGACTTGTAGTATTTATTGATTGTGGAGAGTTCTAAAACTTGTTCAAAATGTCCTCCATCAGTAAAAGAAGAGATTGGAGAGTACATGCGAAAAACGAAGAATAACAGGGATGAGTGAAATATGGCACCGTTAGATGATGATTTTCAATTTGGTGAAATGTATGATGATTATGATGAGGAGCTGCCTCAAAGTAGGAAAAGACCCAATATATCTATCTAATGTATTAAACAAACTCGATCACAATTGGGTTCAACTTCGGCTTCGACTTCAAAGCGGCGAGTAACTCAGGTGATTGAAGAGGAGAAAGAAAGTGAGACAGAGACCGAAAATGATGAAGACTTGGAAGAGGGAGAAGAATTGGGACAGGAAGAAGAAGATGAAGGGGATGATGAAGATATTGACCTTGATGTTGATGATCTCCTTGATGATGATTGATTAAAACTTCTTTATTGATTGTGGACTTGTAGTGTTTATATGTTCGTTTAGAACTTTGCATGATGATCGGTACTTATTTGAGTTTGAGACTTTAAGTTTGAACTTTGATGATGTTTCTAGTTTAGAATTTACATGATGAATGAATCAACTTTGATGATGTTAGTTTAGAATTTGAAGATAATGAATCATTAATGACATGCTTGCGTCATTATTGATAATTTGATAGTTTTTTATGATTTTACAAGATTTTGAGTTTTTTTTCTAAAAGGTGAGCCTCGCTTCGCAAAGGCGCGCCTCGCGCCTTTCAGAACTATGCTTACCATAACCGTATCAAATTTTCGGTACCATTGCCTTGGGGACTGCTTAAGCCCATATAGGGACTTTTTAAGCAAGCATACCTTCTCCACCTCTCCCTTAGCTTCAAATTTCCTTGGTTGATCCATTAAAATTTTCTCCTCTAAGTCCCCATGAAGGAAAGCAGTTGTAACATCCATCTACTCTAGTTTTAGATCTAAATGAGTTGTTATGGCTAATAGAACCCTTATAGATGTATGTCTCACTACTGAGGAGAATACCTTATTGAAATCAATACCTTGAACTTGGGTAAACCTCTTGGCAACCAGCCTAGCCTTATACCTAAGCTTAGGGTTAATTCCTACCCCTTCTTTGATCTTAAACAGCCACTTGCAGCCCACAATGTGCTGCCCTTTTAGCCTTTCAACCAATTCCCAAGTCTGATTTTTCTATAAGGATTTTATTTCAGACTTCATGGCTTCTAGCCATTTTCCAGCATCCTTAGAGGACATGGCTTCTTCATAGGTAAGTGGTTCTTCCCCCCCTATTTTGGTTGCACTAGTAAAAGCATAGGCCACTAGATCAGAATAACCAAATCTCTGGGGTGGTTTGCAGACCCTAGGTTGTCTGTCCCTTGCAACACTATACCTATTCGGATTTGATTATCTTTTAGGTTGGAATTTGCATCACTGCCTACTTCATCTTCTTCATAGTGAGAAGATTCTTGGGTCTGGCCTTGAGCATGATCATCTTCATGATCATTGCCATTAAACTCATATGCAGTTTCAGGCAATTCTGAGGTATTGGCTGGGTTAATGCCTGTTATCTCTACATGAACAGATTCTTTTTCCTCTCCTAAGCTATGCTGGGTTTGATGGATATCTAATTTTAGAGTAAAGGACTTATCAAATATCACATCTCTTGTGACCATAGTCCTAGGTCCCTCTAATTCTAGGTTCCAAAGCTTATAACCTTTAACATCTAAGGGGTAACCTATAAATAGGCATTTCTTGGCTCTAAGCTCTAATTTGCCTTGCTTCACATGAGCATAGGCTAGGCATCCAAATATTTTAAGGTGTGATAGGCTTGGTTTATGCCCTGTCCACCTTTCATATGAGGTTTAAAAATTAATTGTTGTAGAGGGTGATCTATTAATAATATGGGCTGCTGTAGAAACAGCCTCCCCCCAAAAGGATTTGGGCAAGTTTGCATGAAAGAGCATGCATCTTACCCTCTCCAAGAGAGTCCGGTTCATCCTCTCAGCCAACCTGTTTTGCTTAGGGTTCCCAGGGGCTGTTAAATGTCTAACCATGCCTCCCTCCTTACACATTTAATTAAAATCCCTATTACAAAACTCTAACCCATTATCTGTCCTAATAACCTTCACTGATCTACCTACTTGGTTCTCTACCATTTTCTTCCAAGTCCTGAAAGTTTTGAAGGTGTTATCCTTAGTCTTTAGAGCATATACCCATAGCATTCTTGAGAATTCATCTATTATTAACAGAAAGTATCGAGAGCCCCCATGAGTCATGGTTTGGGTTGAACCCCACAAATCTAAATGGATGAAATCTAGGGGTGCTTTTGATGAGTGAATAGCTGTCTTGTTAAATTTTACCTTAGCTGATTTCTCATAAATGCAAGATTCACACTTGCTTAGATCTAGGGACTGACCTAACTCCGATATCCCTTGTATAGCAAGTTCCTTGAGCCCTTGCTCACTAATGTGTGACATTCTTAGATGCCACAATCTTGCCTTATCATGGGAGTTTGAACTTACAGTTGCAGCTTCGCCACATAAAGTGATTGATTGTAAGAGATAAATTCCATTCCTTAACACAGCTTTCATGCATACTAGGGAGCCTTTATTTATCTTCAACACTCCACCCTCACCTTTAAATTTAAATTCGCTTCAATCCAATTCCCCAAGAGAAATCAAGTTCCTCTCGAGTTCAGGGACATATCTCACGGCTGTGAGGGTCCTAAACGTTCCATCATGCATTTTTAAAATAAAAATCCCCTACCCCTTGCACCTTACATTCATAGTTATTTCCTAATAGGACCTTTCCCCCATTAATTTCCATAAAGTTTTGGATCCAATGCTTCCTTGGGGTCATATGGAAGGAGCAGCTTGAGTCCATAACCCATTCTTGGCTATCTGTTTTGTCACTTACTGTTAGGGCATCTGCACTGTCATACCCAATGTCACATATATTAACCCCTCCATCAGAATTTTCTTTATCAGCATAGTCTTTCTTCCTCTTAGGACAATGCCGCTTAATGTGGCCTTCTTGTTAACAGTAATAGCATTTTATTGGGCCTTTTCCATTCTTAGACTTAGACCTTGATTTACCTCTATTCCATAGTTATTAAAGGCGCACGCCTAGGCACAAGGCGCCAGTTTGGCGCCTCGCCTGGGCTGAGGCGAGGCAGTTTTAGCAAGGCCCTCGCCTTGCAAGGTGAGGCACTGAGGCGCGCCTCATGAAACCCGTGCCTGCAACCTCTCTTCCTCTTCTCTCCATCCTCCTTTCTTCTCAGTCCAGCATGTATACATCACAACTTATTTACATTTCTTTAGTTTAAGTAAATGTCCATTTACTTTAATACATAAATGTAAATAAGAAAGTACCCCCCATTTGGATTCAATAAAAATATCTAAAAAATCAAAATCCATAAGAATAAAAAAATAGAATTTTGGTTTTAGTACAAACTCAGGATTTAGCGATTTTACCACCCCCAAAATGCATACCTATTATTTCTTGAAAAATTTATTAAAAATCATTTTAACAACAATGAATATTAGCTATCAAAATACCGAGAGATAGTTTTTCAAAATGAAAACATTTTTTTATATGTCTCCTTATAATGCGCTAATCTTCCAGACCTAGAAAAATAACATTTTTCAAAATGAAAACATTTTCTTGATTGTGGACTTGTAGTGTTTATTGATCGTGGAGAATACTAAAGCTATTCCAAAATGTCCTCCATCAATAAAACAAGAGATTGGAGAGTACATGCAAAAGAAGAAAAATAACATGGATGAGCAAAATATGGCACCGTAAGATGATGATTTTCAATTTGGTGAAGGGTATGATGATGATGATGATTAAAACTTCTTTATTGATTGTGGAATTGTAGTATTTATATGTTTGTTTAGAACTTTGCACGATGATTGGTACTTGTTTGAGTTTGAGACTTTAAGTTTGAACTTTGATGATGTTTCTAGTTTAGAAATTGCATGATGAATGAATCAACTTTGATGTTATTAGTTTAGAATTTGAAGATAATGAAACATTAATGATATGCATGTGTTATTATTGATAATTTGATAGTTTTTTATGATTTTAAAAGATTTTGAGTTTTTTTTCTAAAAGGTGCGCCTCGCTTCGCAAAGGCACGTTTCGCCTTGTGCGCCTCATGCCTCAGGCTCTAAGACCCTTTGCGCCTCGCGCCTTTCAGAACTATGCTCTATTCTGAAAATCTTTCCTAAAACTTCTTGATCTTGCTATTAACGCATCACCAAGGGAAGATTTACTGTCCATTTTAATTCTCAATTCTTTAAAATTTAATGCCCCTGTTACATCTTCTAAAGAGAGTTTATCCCTACCATGCTGGAGAATATCTACTAAATTCTCATAGGTATTAGGCATTAGGCAATGAATAGAGAAGGACTAAGACTTTGTCTTCATCCTCATATTTTACATCTATGTTTTCTAAATCTAAACATAGTTTAGTAAAGTCATCTAAATGATCCTGAAGTTTCTGATGATCATACATTTTGAAATTAAAGAACCTGGCCTTGAGGAATAATTGGCCAGAGAGTGTCTTCTTGAGATACAAGTCTTCCAACCTTTTCTAGATTTCTGCCACAAACTTCAATCTTGACACTTCCCTGGGCACTTTATCTCTAAGGCTCAGAATAAGAAGGCTGTAAGCCTTCTTATTAATCTCCACTCGAGCCTCCTTCTGTTCTGCGGTTAGAACTTGTGGTTCTTACCCAGTTGGAGCCCCCCCAGACATATCTTCTTGTTCTAGTGCCCCCTCCAAACTGAGACTACAGAGGAATGCCTCCATCTTGATCCTCCATAGCCCGAAATCATTGTTCCCATCAAACTTGTCAATGTCTGATCGTGAGGCAATTGGTGCCATCCTATTTCCCTTGGATCGTCTCCCTTGTCTTGAGATTCTTGAATTCTTGATCAATTTCAGAGGCGACTAGCTCTGATACCAAGTTGTTAACCTAGATCTCACCTCTCAATTTCATCGCTCAATACTCAAAACACCCCTAAACAATCTCTCACTTCCAAAACACAAAAGTAAAATAGAAACTACACAAGAATTTATGCAAGAACAGAAAAGAACACAATAATTTATCCTAGTTCAATCTCGAATGAGACCTACATCGAGATTGGCTTTGCCCTTAGCTTTCTCCACTATCTTTGAATGATAGTACACGACTACATGTGCCCCAAAACCCAACTCTCTCATAACCCATAAACCTGAAAGCTATACAGAGTTGGAACTAAAAGATATACACTCTTTCACACACATCACATACTCGCACAAGATAGATTGAAAACACAACTGAAAAGCTCTCTGAAAAGCCTACCTCCCAACCCCTATTTACAAGCTATAGAGGCGGGAGTAACCACCTAACCGACTGCCCCTAAATGACAGTTACAACAGACCCGGTCAACCTTCTAGAAACATTCCCTTCTAGAAGAATTAATACTTCTAATAAACCTTGACATCTTTATTACATTACAAACCCTAATCTAGTACAAATGCATTTTAACAGTTACCTTTCCCTCCAAGGAGTGGACTTCCTCCCTCAACTTGCTAATGCCACAAGCTTACTTGTCACATTGGATGAGATGTTTAGTGTCCCATTTCCTCGCATTCTCTTTCCCACAAACATCCTATGTCACACCTAATATAGTGCTTGCAACAATCACCCTTGTGAAGCCTTACCTAAGACCAAGTTGCCATGAACTTGGGTTTTCCAAGACAATCGTGTTGGCACTTTGCAGAAAATCACCCTCTTGGTGTGGGCTAAGTCGGTCGTTATAACTAAGAGGTCCTCTATATAAAGGCCTTCCACTTCCTAAACCAATGGTTGAAATCATATTGATCCACAACTTAGAAAACAAGACCCTCCACATGCATACTTAACCCTTTATATTACATGACATTTCTTATTATAAAAGTTCTTAAAGAGTATTTGTCCTCTATATAAAGGCCTTCCACTTCCTAAACCAATGGTAGAAATCATATTGATCCACAACTAAGAAAACAAGACCCTCCACATGCATACTTGACCCTTTATATTACATGACATTTCTTATTATAAAAGTTCCTAGATTATTGTAGAATATTCAAGAAAATACAAGACAATTCAAGAATGTTCCATAACCAGTCAATGCAATTAGTTTGTAAGATCATCATTGTTTGCATTAGTATCTACACGAACTACATGGACCCTAGCCTAGTTTTGCAAAATATTTCTAGAGTTGTCTTCTACTTTCTTGAATATTCAAGAATACTCTAGTAGCTTTTATCATAGAAAGGTTATGTAATATGAAGGGTTAAGGACGAGAAAGCTCAAGAGATAAGTATTTGAGGGTCATGTTTTGTAGGTTGTCAGATCAATATGATCTTAGTAATTGATATAAAAGGTGGAAGGTCCTACGTATAAAGGACCTCTCAGTTGTACCCATATCCCTCTCTCTCTCAAGAGATAAGTATTTGAGGGTCATAAATTGTTGTTGCCCGACTACAACAATTAATTTATGGTGCAGGAAACCGTCTCGATGAGTTGTGCAAGTGACTCTCAGGATGACGAGTGACCCTCCTTGTGACGAGAGACCTGCTGAAAAAGGAATCAGTTAGGGGACACGGATGAGTGTCTCCCGCGCGAACCCTCTGATGCTCAAATCAATCTCTAGATGAGTATGGAGTGCTTGAAAGCAAAGAGTGTTAGAGTACTGTTGTGAGCGTATCTGAATGAGGAGGGTGACTCTTATTTATAGAGAGGAGAGCAACAGAGGGGGTCACGTTTGTCGCGCAGGCATATCTGGCTCATCCAAATATATCGACAAGTTTCTCGGAGGCAATTTTAATCAGGTCTCACGATGGGAGATTGGGTCCTGTTGAAGTTTGCCTCGATTCTTGTCCTAGAAGATAGCAGAATCTGAAGGAGTATAAAAGAGTAGTTTAGGCTGAAGAAATTAGGCAGTTGGGGCTAAGTGTAATTAGTACTTTTAGTTGGGGTTAATATGTAATTTCCCTAAGTTAGTTAGTTGCCTAATTTGTGCCCGCCTCCTCTATAAATAAGAGGGCAAGGCGGCAGTCTAAGTATTCATTCAACTCTCTCTCTTGTCAAGTTCTCTTCTCCTATTGTGAGTATACTTTGTTCTAGAGAAAGTGAGGCATATGTATTGTGTTCTTGAGTTTTCTTGGAGTGAACAAAGGGCTGTACTTGAGCGATAGGATTGAGGAAGAGGTTGGGCTTTTGTATTGATCAGTTTCATCTTAATAAAAGGCTGCTCATTGGTGGGTGTTTGAAGGCTGGATGTAGGATTGCCAAAGGCAATCCGAACCAGGATAAATCTGCGCCTAAAGTGTTTGGTTTGATCTCTTTTAAATTCTGTTATTTCCTTTACTGCTGTTCATATATTCTGTTTCTATTTCTCATTGCATCCGAGAGTGTGTGAGAGGGTTTATGTGAGGGTTTTCTCGCCTAAGGTTGTAATCTAAGAGTCCTAAGGTTAACAGGTCCCTTAGGATTAAGGCTCCTAAGAGGGTCTCTCGCATGGCTTAGAGAGTGGTTCCCAGTGTTTGGATGGCCCTCGAGAGTCTCTCATATGTCTTTTGGCGAGGCAAGTGACTTGTGAGGTGTCCTAGAAGGGTCTCTTGGTGATATTTCGAGAGAGGCTCCTAGGGGGTCATTTGGCCATGTCTTGGCATCTTGCTTGATCATTTGATCACATTCAATAGCGTAGTCTTGTGCCATGTCCCATGCACGTCTCTTGACCCACATGGCTGACGATCCCTCAGTTGGGCTAAGTCTCTCGATTCTCCTGCACACGGCTTGTAAGTCTCTCAGTCTCTCAGTTATGCAAATCTCTCGTTTAATCGAGAGTCTCTCAATTGTGCCACGTTCCCTCCTAGCTGCAGGGCTCTTGCAGCCCATTAAGTATAGACACTAAACACATTCCCTATTAATAGGGAAGAAGATTACACTATAGGAAAGTTATAGAAAAAGGAAAAACAAATATGTTGTACACTATACCATAGTTACCAGGAATGCGATACGCTTTGGTTCGTGGTATGGGTTCGAGTACGTGGTACGTCACCTAGCTAGATATGTGGTACGTAGGGGGTAAGCTTAGTTGGTGCGCTATTTTGGGACGTGATACGTTTGAAAATTTTTTTCGGTTCGTTCTTTACATTATCAAATATTATTTATTAATTTATATTTAATTAAGTTAAAATTTTAAAAAATAAAAAATATTGCATTGGTACTCTACTTATGGAAAAGAGAAGTAGTGTTAAATTAAATATTTAGTGGCTTGTCTGCCAATCTATCATGACTGTTGGAATGATTGACTATTCATATTCAAGTTTTAATTTCTTATTTAGAACAAAAATTCTATTTCTAATGACCAATTTAGGGTTTACAATTAAATTTGAATTTACAAAGTAAAAAAATTATTTTTTACCAAATATCCCAACCCCCAATTGGCGCACACCGACCCACCCCCTTTCTCTCTCTTCTCGCCCCTACCCCCCTTCTGCTCTGCAAACTGAAAACTCTTCTCCCTTTCTCGCCTCTGCTCCTTTCGCTTGCTCGCCTTCGCCTCTGCCCCTCTCGCTCGCTCGCTTGCCCTCGCTCACTTGATCCGTGGCTCGCCCTTAGTTGTTGCCTTTCTCTTGCTCTCGCAGCCTCGCTTGCTCGCTCGCCGTCGCTCGCTTGATCCATGGCTCGCCCTCGGTTGTTACCTCTCTCTCGCTCTCCCAACCTCGCTCACTCCTTTATTTATGGCTGTCGTCCTTGCTCACTCTTTTATTTATGATATGTTTTCTCGTCTTTTCTTCTCTTCTCTGTCGGTGGCGGTCGCTGGTATGTTTGGCAACTAATATATTTTCAGCTCCGGTTCGTTGATTGTAGCGTCCCAGTGCGCACACCGCGAACTGGGATGCATGAACCAGGTAACTATGCACTATACAAGGAAAATAAATATACAATCATAGATCTAGGAAACTTATTAAATTAGGATCACTTTCCTAATCTTGGAGAAGATCTGCCTTGACTTTAGAAAAGTCAACTCACGATCCTTCTCCTCTGATTCTCCTTCAATCTGGTGAATCCCGTGAATCATTCAACAAGCATTATAGCAGATCTTTTCCCAAGAGTTGGTGGTTAGCAATTTGTTACAGTTGAGCGCCAACTTGCTTCAATTACATTCTATAACTGACTGATTGATTAGCTGTATAAAAAGCTAATCTAGCTTGTATTGGGATCATAACAACAATTTCAATATATTTCTCCAATTCCCTCACTATCCCTATTCCTGTTTTCTCTTTGTTTCTATCTTTGCTTCTCTCTCTCTCTACATTCTTCTCACTTGTTTTACATATCTGTCATTTTGAATACCTAGATTCAAGACATAGGTCTTGAGATTTCTGGTATCAGAGGAATTAATTCTTAGACTGCGAGATTAGACGGCTCTTGGAATTGTAGGATCAAGATCGATGGCAGACAACACTCTCATAAAACAGCTGGAGGCGCAGGTTAATTCCTTGATGAGTAACTTGCAAGCTCGTATGGAAACGTTGGAGATTGGACTGAGTAAGAATCAAGAAGGAATACAATCGTTAGAAAATAAATTGGATGCTTTGATGGAAGGACTCACAAAAGCACTTGACGGATTTCTGTAAATGTTCTCCAAGATACCTCAAATGAGTATACTGCTGGACTTTTCATCAAAAGAAAATGCAGATCCTATACTGGAAGGCAATGGACTTAACCCTAGACAGTCTAGATTACCTATGATAGAGATTGAGAATACACATGAGAGAGAAAATATTATAAATAAAATGTTTGATAGAAAGCTGGAGAACAACACTGTTAATAATCCACATAATCAGAGTAATGTTTCTATGCCGAAGCTAGAGATTCCTATGTTTGATGGCAAGAACCCTATGTGGTGGTGGGTGAGGAGATGTCAAAAATTCTTTCAATTCTATAATACATCAGATCCTCAGAAGGTTAATTTGGCTTTGGCTTATTTGAATGATGCTATCGGGGATGGGTAAGGCACAGTGTGTACGGAAAGATTTTGAGGAAGAATTTTGTGAGAGGTTTGTGAAAGACAATGCCAACAATTGGTGGTTCATGTAAGGGCTTTACCAGTTTTCAAAAACAATAACATAGGTAGTGGAAATGGAAATAAGATCACCTTGCAAGATTCAGTATTTAACAACCAGATGCAACCAAAACAAATCCATCCATAGGGGGCAAGGAAGGTATACCTCACTGGATGAACAAGGAGATGCTGGTTGTGCTGAAACTCCTTAGATTCGTAGCTCCTGACTTCACTACAAGCTCCCAAAGCAGTCCCACGAACAGCCACTGACTGTCACGAACAGCTCCAAACCTATATCGTTTGGATGACCAATCCACCCCCGCTAGCATGAGGGACCAAGTCAGTCCATGCTCCAAGCGACCTTGAAATCCTACGAGAAACTTTTGTGCTAGATAAGCTTCTACGTAGGTGATGAAGTGCTGTAATTAGGTTCTCAAATGAGTGAACCCACAGTCACACTATGGGGTGCAAGATGTAAGATAACAGTAAAAATGGGAGCAAGAAGAGAAGATGGTTTCTGCAAAGGAAGGAGATGAAGATGACGACAGCCAAGAGAGAGAGAGAGAGAGCACACAGAGCAAGCCTTCTTATTTCCTTCTTAAGACTTCTCCTTTCTTATAGTCAGTCAAACTGACTTTGACAAGAGAGAGAGAGAGAGAGAGAGAAGAGTGGCATGCATGAGAGAAACAGTTACCTCATGCCAATCTGTCTCCCGCCCATCTCTCTTCATTAATGCGCCTGCAAGTGCATCAATGAAGGCTGCAACAGAGCATTAATTGCTCTGTTGCAGAAAATGACGAGGGAATGTTTGCGAGTTTAAATCTCACTAACAGAAACAGTAGATCGTTTCAGGAAACGGTCGATTGTTTCAAAATGAATCAGCAAGAAATGAATCAGCAAGAAACGATCGACAGTTCAGAAAGAAGTCGACCATGTCAAAATTACCTCAGCAAGAAAACGATGAGGGAATGTTTGGAGTTTAAATCTCGCTAACAGAAACGGTAGATAGTTTCAGGAAACGGTCGATTGTTTCAAAATGAATTAGCAAGAAATGATCAACAGTTCAGAAAGAAGTTGACCGTGTCAAAATTACCTCAGCAAGAAACTGTCAACTGCTTCAGAAACAAATCAACAGTTTTAGTTCTCTCTTCTTAACTTTCACTTAATTACATCAAGGCCCACCAATAACTCTTAATAGCCTTTCCACTTGCACTTAAAGGAATTGAGACCTCTCATTAATTCTTAATAGCATGCCCGTTAATTAAACTAGTTTTGTTAACTCTTAATGACATCCTTCATCATTAACCCTTAATGATGATAAAGAACTCATTATAGCAATACATCACCAATCCAATGTTATGCACAGATTTGCATGTGACCTTCTAGATTCACTACTGAGTAGCAATCAAGACATGTCAACAACTTTGACGCCGATCAAACGATTTGATCTACAATAAAGATCTCTTCATCTCCTTAATGCATCCAGAAAGGTCCTGAGTGATAACTAGTATTATGTTAGGACAATCCTATCAACAACGTAGTCATAACTTCAAGTGAGCCTATCAGGGCATTCGATTACCATATACTATAATCCTTCCATTGAATAACATCCTGATTAAGTGAGAGTTATGGACTGATCAAAATCACAGGACTTGGTAGCTATGCCAAGATCTAGCATGGTGTGATAGAGATGACACACCGAACCCTTTTCGACATCAGAAACTCATTTTCAATCACGTGCATCCTGGCCAAGGGTTTAAGCAATCACAAACCAAAATTGATCGCATAAGACGTTCACCTCATGCCAGAGGTCAATGGATCTCATTAGCAATCATTTGTCTCCATAAGCTACTGAACGAAGACCACACAGAGAACATTCCTACCTCATACCCGGGAGGTTCTGCGCAATGGAAAATCTCTGACGCCAATGTACAAGACAATTGCGTTGCCTCCGGTCCAAGAACTAGTAACACGATCGAAGCCGATAACAGATCATTAATTCTCTCAGCCATGTGATATGTCACTTGCATTACATTCAATAAATGTTCAACTAAACATCTAGCCACATGTCTACCATTTTCATCTCATGAATTATAACATGTGACTCACCATCCTTTATCATTAGCATCTCATACTAATCAATTGTAGTAGCTCATGTGTCAGTCCGTGATTGATTAATCATATTTTTCTTTTGAGAAATCTAAGGACTGGGAATATCTTTAAGAAATCCGGAATTAAAGATCTTTGTCACATATTCTTAACAACTTAAGAATGAGATCTTTATCAAGAGATCTAGGGACTCATTCATATACAGATTGGAGAGGTATGAATGAAGATATGATCATAAAATATGTTAATATATTTTATTAAATTCACATGATATATATCATTAGTCCTAATTTATATGTGCTAGAAATAATCTATAACGACACTTTGGAAGACCACGTAGAACACTTGCGAGCCGTGTTCAAGACCTTGCACGAGAATGAATTATTTATCAAGAAAGAGAAATGTTCCTTTGCCAAGGAAGAGGTGCACTTCCTTGGACATGTCATTAGCCAAGGGACCCTCATGATGGACGAGAAGAAGGTGCAAGCTATCAAATAATGGGAGCCGCCCACCTGAGCATCCGAGTTGAAATCCTTCCTTGGGTTGGTGAATTACTACAGGCAGTTCATCAAAGGCTACTCTGCAAAGGCAGCCCCTTTGACAAATTTGTTAAAGAAGAATAAGTTGTGGGAGTGGACAAAGGAGTGCCATGATGCCTTTGAGAATCTAAAGGCCGTAGTGATGGAGGAACTAGTGTTGTCTCTCCTGAATTTCACAAAAACGTTTTGTTACGTTAGTAGAACTAACTAATGGGCTATTGGGCCTAGTAGATATGGTTACCTTTTGATTAGAAAAATAAGTGGTGTTTGGGCATAGCTAGAGGAGTGTTCTAGCATGCATGTGACAGGTGTGAAGAATGTAAAGGCAAGTGGACTAAGGCTAACTGTTTTTGGTGCCTAAAGTTGGTGATAGATCGGTATATATTGCATTGATCTACGCCTAAGTCTAGTATGTTGATTGAATTGGAAATTAATTTCCCTCCAAACTCTCTTCCTTCTCAATTCTGAATTCTCTCTTACCCCTTCTTCCCCCCTAAATTCTCTACTCTTCTTCTTAGAACCCAAGGTTTCTCCCTTGTCAGACCTTCGATCTGACAAATTGGTATCAGAGCAGTCTTGGCTGACAGATTCCAATGAATTTTTGAGCAATGGTCAACGGTACGCGAATGAAATAGATGGAGATGCAGCTACAACAAGTAGCTATGGCGATGACGAAGGTTCAGACGCGAGTAGGTTCAATGGAGGATATAATCGAAGCTGTCGTTGATCAGAAGTTAGAAGCCATCTCAAATCGACTGCAAGGGGAGATGTGTGACCAGATCATAGAGGAGGTGAGAGAGCACAACAATATGGTGCGAGACTAGATGCAACAATTCGTGATGATGTTCGCAAATTGAACACCGATAAGGCTGTCCCTCGATTTTCCACCTCGTGAGAGATCGGATTCCATACTACCAGGTATTGGTACGAGTCATGGAGGAGTCAGATCTGCGGAATTGGGGATGGATCCGGTGGCTACTGGAGAAAACATGGTAGGCAGGAGGGCCGAGGCTCCGATGAATTCTGGTCATACGAATTTTCCGATGCCTAAGTTAGAGTTGCCAGTGTTTGATGAGACGAAACCCCGGTGGTTGATCAGGAGGTGCGAGAAACTGTTCAGTATCCACCAAGTGGCTGAGGACTAGAAGGTAACTCTAGTAGCAGCATATTTGAATGACGTAGGCAACGTTTGGTTCCAAGGATGGGCAGGAGCGAGGGATAATTGTAGAGATTTGGAGAACGGAGAACGGAGAACAATGGTCATTGTAGAGGAGTTCAATAAGTTGAGACAAATGGGGACTGTACATGAGTACCAGCTTCAATTTGAAGAGCTGAAATCACTCATGCTTAATAGGAATCCCTATATGAATGAGGAGTATTTCGTATCGAGCTTCATCAGCGGATTGAACGATGATCTCAGATCCATGGTAAAAATGATAAGGCCTCAATTAGTGCAAGGAGCAACAGAAGATGCTTTGCTAAGCATTGATGAAGAAACTAAGAGGCAAAATGAGAGGAGTTAATGCAGTAATGGCACCTTCAGGAGGACGGATACAAAACAAGGAGAATTTCAAAAAGGAACCGGTATGAGATATATAGCCAATTCAATCCCTAATCCAAGTTTACCACAGAGGGATAAGCTCATGGAGTAAAGGAGGGCTGCGAGATTATGTTTTAAATGTAGGGATAAATATACCATCGGACACCAGTGCAGGAAGCAATTGCTTCTACTGGAAGGAGAAGAAGGTGAAGAGGAAGAGGAGATGGTTGTGATAGAAGACGAGGAAGATGAAGGGAGGGGGGCTATTTCCTTACATGCAATCAAAGGAATGGCCAGTAGTAAAATTATCAAAGTTGAGGGAAAGGTGCAGGACAACACCCTCATGGTCTTGATAGACAATGGAAGTACCCACAGTTTTCTCGACGAGGGTACAGCTAAGAGGATGAAATGGCCATTGGCTAACACACAACCACTATTAGTAATAGTCGCCAATGGAAGCAAAATGATCAGGAAAACTGCATGCCTGGGATTTTGTTGGGAAATGCAAGGGGAGGAGTACTAGGGGAATCTAAGGCTACTTAAGTTTGGGGGGGGGGGGGGGGTGTCACATTGTACTTGGGGTAGATTGGATGAGGGGAGTCAATCCAATCAGTTTCAACTTCAACAAAATGGAGGTGACCCTAGATAAGGAAGGAAGGAGAGTGGTGTTGCAAGGGAATATGGAATTGGGAACATGTAAGATGATCAAGGGAAAGCGGTTGCAGCAACTAATCAGAAGGAAGGTGTCCCAAGTAGCGCAACTATTTTCCATTGAAGCAGTGGAGCAGACTGATGAAGGGAGTGAAAGAGATCTTACAACCAAGGGCCTACCCTCTACTACCACCTGGCAGGTACATGAATTGGCTTGTCTTGATGCATTATTGGTTGAATACCAAGACCTCTTCGTAGAACCTAAGACCTTACCCCCAAAAAGATCCCTAGACCACACAATACCCCTTCAACCTAATGTTGAACCAGTGAACATTAGGTCCTACCGTTACCCTCCGAAGCTCAAATCGAAGATTGAAAAACTTGTGAAAGAAATGCTGAACAAAGATATCATTAGACCCAGCCATAGTCCATTTGCTTCCCCTGTCCTATTGGTGAAAAAGAAAGATGGCACATGGCGTTTTTGTATCAACTATTGACAACTCAATGGCATTATCATCAAGGATAAGTTCCCAATACCAATCATTGAGGACCTTCTAGATGAGCTCAAGCATGCATCTATATTTTCTAAACTTGACTTAAGATCTAGATACCATCAAATTAGGATGGATCCAAAAGATATATCCAAAACAGCTTTGAAGACCTACCATGGCCATTTTGAATTCACCGTCATGCATTTTGGCCTAACCAACGCCCCAGCCACCTTCCAAGACCTCATGAACCAAATTTTTTAACCATACCTTAGAAAATTTATGTTGGTTTTCTTTGATGACATCCTAGTCTATAGCCCTTCCTTTGATTAACACCTAAATCGTCTTAGGGTTACATTTGAGATCTTAAGATTCAACCAGTGCTATTAAAGGCCCAAGGCGCACTAAGGCGCAAAGGGTCTTGGAGCCTGAGGAGCACGCCTGGCAGGTGCAAGGCGCATGTTGACTAAGAAGAAAGAAAAATATACTTCTTAATTGAATAATAAGTCATAAAATAGATCCTAATCACATATCAACATTTATGTTATCAAAAAATTCAAGAATTCAACATATATTAAATAAATCACAATATAAACATACTTCATGATATACCTGTAAATTTCAGCAAATTAAATCCTACCATATTTCAACAAATTAGAAAAAGGAATCCACATTTAAACACCACAAATAAAAAACAAAATTAGTATTTGACATATATAATTAAAAGATAACAAAATAGTACTAAAAATATCATTAAACTTAAGCAAAACCCACCAAAAAATGTTAATTTTAAGACTTAAAGTCAACAGTCAACTTAAAAGAAAAAGTTAAATGATCAACCTTAAACCATTAATAGGTCTTAAATGGCTAAATTTTAATTATGATTAACTAGATATACATAATAAACTAGAAATCATCCTCATCATCAAGATCAAATGTATCCATATTTTCATCATCCGAACTATCATCTCCAATATCTTCTTCTACGTCATCTCCCTCTCCATCTTCTTCTTCCTCGTCAAGATCCATTAGAGCATTTGAAGTTGATGCCCTTGTCCCCCTCCCCCTTGTCAAATTTGAAGTTGAAGTTGCTTTTGATCTAATTGAGTGATTAGCTTCTTCAACACCAGATGCCATAGCAACATCAACCCATGTCAAATCATGATCTTCATGTACCAGCTCATCATCTGACTCTCCAAATTTATCAATTGCCCCAAGCAACCACTCATTACTTTCATCAACTTCATTTAAAGAAATTGGATCAATTGATTTACGCAAACTGAAACGACATCTCAAAACTCTATTATACTTGACAAATACCAAATCATTGAGATGTTCCAATCGATTTCTCTTTTTGTTATGAAGCTGTCACAATTAAATTAGAATCAGTAAGTTAAAGAAATAAGAAATCATACACCTTTAGTGGTGAATATTAAAAATAAGATAAAACACTCTTACATGCTCAAAGACACTCCAATTCCTTACACAACCTGAAGAGCTACAAGTGAAGCTACATATCTTGATGGCAAACTTTTGCAAATTAGGGGTTGCAGTACCAAATTGAGACCACCATTCAACTAGGAAAAAATATACTATAATTACTAATTGAAAATTGCTAGTTATAGACTAATGATTAGACTTACTTAGATTATTAATTAAAAAACCATATTATCTGGTGCCAATTGATTCCTTCCTCTTATGCATATTTGTTTTCCAAATATCCCTTCAGCATTTTTATACAAGCTTAGCTCTTTAGAAATTGTCTTGCACCTCTGTAGTGGGAACCAACCCCTCTATGGTTTGATACAACCCATTAATAATCTCTTGATCTTCTCCAATGCTTGCATTTGAATAAAAAAATTCTGGATTCAAGTAATATCCGGTTGCATGTAGAGGACGATGCAATTGAATATTCCACCTCCCATCAATGATTTCAAATATTTGCTTGTATTTCCTTTCATCATCAAAAGATTTTGCAATGGCTTCTTTTGCCCTATCCATATCCTCATAAATATAAGACATAGCAGGCTTATCCTCATTGTCTACCACTCTAAGCACCTTGACAAGTAGCCCTGACACCTTGAGAGCATAAAGAACATTTTTCCAAAATGAATCTTGTAACACTGTTTGAGATGCGAGCTTACCCCGCGCTTCTCTTGCAAATTTAGAGTTAGTCCACTCTTCTGAAGTGAACATCTTCCTCAAGTTGGCTTTTTGTTTATGAAGTCTTGAAAGGGTGAGGAAAGTCGTGGCAAATCTTGTTTTCCCAGGTCTTAGCATCTCTCTCTTTTTTGTGAATGTTCTCATCATATTCAACACTTGTGTAGAGCTATACAAGAATCCATTTACTGCACATGCTTTTTGAAAAGTCTTCTTCAATATAGGAATTTTAAAAATATCTTCTAACATTAGGTCTAAGCAATGGGCAGCACATGGTGTCCAATATAAGTGCTTTCGCTTAGCCATTAAGAAGTCTCCTATAAGACAAGTTAAAAATCTGTCATTAAACTAACATCAACATCATTCAAAGGTAAAAGTTAAAAAATAGCAAACTTACCAGCTAAAACATTAGCCGAGGCATTATCAATGATAACTTGAACCACATTTGCTTCACCTACTTCCTCTACAAACTGGTCAAGTAATTGAAAAATTTTAATAGCATCCTTGGCATATGAGGAAGTATCAATAGATCTAATGAACATGCTTCCCTTTGGACAATTTACCAAAAAGTTAAGCAAAGATCTCTCTCTCTCTTATCCTTCCAACCATCACACATAAGGGAACATCCATATTTAGGTCAATCCTCCTTATGACTCTTCATAATTTCATTTGTGCGTACCAACTCCTTCTTAAGATAAGGAACTCTCACCTCATGATAACTAGGAGGTTTCATGCCTGGACCAGCTCGACCAATAGCCTCAATCATTGGCTTAAAACTTGGATACTTGACTGCATTGAAAGACAAGCCAACTTCAAACATCCATCTTGAAAACCAAACACAAGCATTCTCCCTTAGTTCTTTATTGACATGGGTCTCCATTGTTGTTTGCTTCTCGGTGCTCACTTTAGGTTTAGGAGGCAAAAGCAAATCCAAAGGCCCTTTCATCCTTTGCTTTTCATGTTGCATAGTTAAACCTTGACTTGAACTTGAAGACACAGGCCTTTTAACACCTCTTTCAAAAACCACTTCATCATTATCATCATCAGCTCCAAGGGTATCAATGTCGTCAAAATCTGGTATAACATCACTATTGTTCTTCTCTTCTAGCTTTTTTGACATATACTCTCTAATTTCTTCTTTAACATGTGAAGGAAATTTTAAACAAACTTTGGCATTGCTATACCCTCCACCAAGGTGTTGTTTAGTTCGGTAAACCCCTCCTTTCGTTATTTTTCCACAAAAATTACATTTTAAAGAGTTTATGTCTTTTGGATCTGGCAGTGTGTTATATTTCTATGTTGGATCTTTTCTACCACTGCTAGAGGAGCCACTAGGAGCATTTGAATCAGATGCCATTAGGATTAGGATATCTGCAATAATCATCATAAGCAAGGAGTCATAAATTTGAAAAAAATTGTAAAAAAATTCTGAAAAGAAGCATAGATCAATAAGTGGCTGAATTTCAACCAAGGAAGGGAGGGGTTGAAAAAGAATTCTAATTAGTGGTGGGATTTTCTGGAATGGAGAACTGATGCAGGACAACAAGAAGAAAGAAGCAGCAGCAGCAGGCATCAACAAATAAAAGAAAAACGAAGAAGAAGAAGCAGCAACAGCAGCAGGCATCAACAAATAAAAATTAAAAAAAAAAAAAGAACTGAAGAAGAACAAGAACAAGAGGAAGAGAAGAAGAAGAAGAAGAAGAAGAAGAAGAAGAAGAAGTAGCAGCAGCGTAAGAAAGAAGAAGAAGAAGCAGAGGAATAGAAGAAGAAGAAGAAGAAGCAAGCTAGCAGTAGCAGCAGCGTAAGAAGAAGAAGAAGTTTAGTAGCAACGGAAGAAGAAGAAGAAGAAGAAGGATAGCAGAAGAAGAAGAAGAAGAAGAAGGATAGCAGAAGAAGAAGAAGAAGGAGCAGGAGGATAGCAGCAACGTAAGAAGCAGCCATGTAAGAAGAAGAAGAAGGATAGCAGCAACGTAAGATTAAGAAGCATCCGCGTAATAAGAAGAAGAAGAAGAAGAAGCAACAAGGATTGCCGACGAAGAAGTAGGCTAGCAGCGTAAGAAGAAGAAGAAGGGATTGTCGATATGTTACCTTGGCCTGGAGAAGCAATGAAGCACCTCAATCAGAACTGGAGAAAAACTTGAAGAGTTGCAGTTGCTGGCTTGCTGCGTTGTGTGAGAAGAGAGTGCTGTTGCGTAAGAGAGTTGGTGTGGAGGTGTAGTCTTTTGGCCTTCTAGAAATCAGATGAGCTGGAGCATGATGATATTTTTGAGTTTTGTTGATTTTTTAATATTGTATTTTATTATTTTCTCTCTCTTTAAGTTTTAATAGAAAAATGTTTAAGAAATAAAACATGCTGATTTTTCAGATGCGCCTAAGGGAGGTGCGCCTGGGGGAGGTGCACCTAAATGGCCTAGGCGCGCCTGGCTGGATCTCGCCTCGCCTGGGCATTGCAAGGCGAGATGGCTGCGCCTTGAGGGGCCTTATGCTTAGGCGCGCCTTTAACAACACTAGATTCAACCAATTGTACATCAAACAGTTAAAGTGCTCTTTTGCACAAAAACAGGTGGAATATATTGGACATGCGATTTCAGGGGCTGGAGTGGGCACTGACCCAAAGAAAATTGAAGCTGTGATAGCCTGGCTGAAGCCCACTTGCATCAAGGCATTAAGAGGATTCCTAGGGCTCACTTGGTATTACCGGAGGTTTGTAAAGAACTACGGCCTGATCAGTAAGCCCTTAACTAAGTTGTTGAAGAAAGAAGGCTTCAAGTGGAACCCCAAGGCAGAGGAAGCCTTTGAGCAGTTGAAAAAGGCTCTTAGTGAAGTGCTCGTGCTGGGTCTGACCGACTTCAGCAAACCATTCGTGCTAGAGACCGATGCTAGCAACTATGGTATAGGGGCAATTCTCTTACAAAAAGGCAGGCCTTTAGCTTTCCTAAGTCAATCCCTAGCCCCAAGACACCAAGGCTTCAGTATTTACGAGAAAGAATTGATGGCAGTCGAGAAATGGCGACACTACCTAGAAGGAGGTAGGTTTATTATCCGAACAGACCATGAAAGCCTGAAGTTCCTAATGCAGCAAAGATTACACACTCAATTGCAAAAGAAAGGGATGATCAAACTCATGGGGATGGACTACGTGATTCAATTCAGGAAAGGGAAGGACAATGCAGCAGCTGATGCTTTGTCATGCCACTAGGAGGAAGGGGAGAATGCAGCCATTTCAGCAATAGTGCCTAATTGGCTACAGGAAGTTACTCACAGTTACCAGCAAGGAGACTGGATCAAGGGACTTTTGGAGTAGCTAAGCATAGATGCTAACAGCAAACCACATTACTCATTCAACAATGGAGTGATAAGGCACAAAGGCAGGTTGGTGATAGGGGACAATGATGAGTTGAAAGGCAGAATCTTACAAACATTACATGAGTCCCCTACAGGAGGCTATTCTAGGATACAAAACACTTATCGCAAAGTGCAGCAAGTATTCTTTTGGCCTAAACTTAAAAAATGTGTGCGGGATTACATGTTGGGTTGTGATGTGTGCAGAAAATGTAAACACCAGACAATAGCCCACCAAGGGTTACTGCAACCCTTGGTTGTTCCCGACCAAGCATGGACCCATCTAACCACAAATTTCGTAGAAGGACTTCCAAGATCAAAATGAAAAGACTGCATAATAGTGGTGGTTGACAGATTCTCCAAGTTTAGCCATTTCATTGGCTTATCTCACCCATTTTCAGCACAAGAAGTAGCTCGAATTTTCATGGATAATGTAGTGAAGCTACACGGGATTCCACAATCTATAGTCTCAGACAAGGACAAGATATTCACCAGCATATTTTGGCAAGAACTGATGAAATCCCTCGACACCAAGTTGTTCATGTCCACCGCATATCACCCTGAAACAGAGGGCCAATCGAAAAGGGTGAATCAATGCTTGGAGGCATACTTACGGTGCTTTAGTTTTCTTCAACCTCGAGGGTGGCATAAATGGTTAGCAATTGCCCAGTGGTGGTATAATTCAAGCTTCCATAGCTCAATTAAAATTACCCCCTTTGAGACCCTCTATGGCTACAAACCTCGGTTGCTACCAACAATTGGGAGTGAATCTATAGTAGCAATAGTGGAGACCTATTTGCAGCAGAGGCAAGACGTAATTCAATTAGTAAAAAAGGAGCTAGCTAAGGCTCAAAACTGAATGAAGCAAATGGCTGATCGAAGAACAAGCGAGCGACATTTTTAGTTGGGGAGAATGTCTACCTAAAGCTAAACCCACAACATCTCAAGTCATTAAGTCCCCAGCCATTATCTAAGTTGAGTCCTAAATATTATGGGTCATTTCCCATATTGGAGAAGATAGGAGCAGTGGCATACAAGCTGCAATTGCCAGAGGAAGCGCGCATCCACCCTGTGTTCCACGTTTCCCTTCTCAAGAAGGCCATTGGAACACAAAGATTCTTGCCTACACTCCCCCCAATGAGAGAAGACGAGATAGAAGTACCAATCCCTACAGCTATCCTAGACAAACAAGTCATACACAGACAAGGCGCCCCACTCACCCAAGTGTTAGTTAAGTGGTCCTCACTCCATGAGGACAACACATGGGAATATCTGTCAGACTTGCTTCAGCAATTTCCAAATTCAGTCGGCTTCTTGCATATTTTTTGGGGACAAGAAATGCTTAGGGGGGAGGGGGGATTGTTACGTTAGTAGAACTAACTAATGGGCTATTGGGCCTAGTAGATATGGTTACCTTTTGATTAGAAAAGTAAGTGGCGTTCGAGCATAGCTGGAGGAGTGTTCTAGCATGCACGTGACAAGTGTGAAGAATGTTAAGGCAAGTGGACTAAGGCTAACCGTTTTTGGCACCTAAAGTTGGTCATAGATCAGTATATATTGCGCTAATCTATGCCTAAGTCCAGTATGTTAATTGAATTGGAAATTAGTTTCCCTCCAAACTCTCTTCCTTCTCAATTCTAAATTCTCTCTTACCCTTTCTTCCCCCCTAAATTCTCTATTCTTCTTCTCAGAACGCAAGGTTTCTCCCTTGTCAGATCGAAGGTCTGACACGTTTGAGGTGCACACTAATGCATCTGACTTTACTATTGGTGGGGTGCTAATGCAAGAAAGGCACCCAATTGCTTTTGAAAGTCGCAAGATCAATGACACTAAGCGACACTACACGATATAAGAGGAGATGACAGTCATGGTGCATTACTTGTGCAGATGGAGACATTACTTGTTGGGGTCGCGGTTTGTGATCAAGACCAACAATGTAGCGAATAGCTACTTCCAATCCCAAAAGAAGTTAATGCCCAAGCAAGCCCATTGGCAAGATTTCCTAGCTGAGTTTGACTATGTGTTGGAGTACAAACCCAGCACGACCAATGTAGTGGCAGACGCATTGAGCCGAAAGACAGAGTTGGCGGCCATGAGTCAAGCCAAGGGTGACTTGATGGAAAAAATCATAGAAGGGATGAATCATGACCCTGTGGCGAGACAACTAGTAGAGATGGCCAAGGAAGGGAAGACAAAGAGGTTTTGGATCGGGGATGGACTTCTCTACACCGTTTGGAGAAGGGTCTTTGTCCCTAAATGGGAGAACTTGAGAAGAGAGCTCATTAAGGAGTGTCATGACTCCAAATGGGCTGGTCATCCAAGGCAAAGAAGCACCCTTGCTTTGTTGGTAGCCGCTTATTACTAGGCGCAAATGAGGAACGAGGTCGAACTTTATGTGAAGACTTGTCTTGTATGTCAACAAGAAAAGGTGGAGAATCAATCGCCTAAAGGATTGCTAGAGACTCTCCCCATATCAAGCTAACCATGGGAAAGTGTCTCCATGGATTTTATCTCTGCCTTACCCAAATCTAAGGGGTTTGGTTCCATCATGGTGGTGGTGGATCGCTTTTTCAAATATGTAACATTCACACCGGCCCCTACAGATTGCACTGTCGAGGAAGCGGTCAGGTTGTTCTTTAAGAATGTGGTGAAGTATTGGGGGCTACCTAAGACAATCATTAGTGATAGGGAGCCCTGTTTTATTGGGAAACTATGGACAGAGCTATTCAAGGTCTTGGGCACCGAGTTTCACTTCTCCACTAACTTTCACCCATAAACTGATGGCCAAACTGAGAGGGTGAATGCTTTGTTGGAGTGTTATCTTAGGCATTTTGTGAGTGCCAATCAAAAAGATTGGGTGAAGCTCCTTGATGTGGCACAATTCTCTTATAACTTGCAAAGGAGTGAGTCGACTAGGAGAAGCCCCTTCAAAGCGATGATGGGGCAACAACCTTTCACACCACATGCCCTTGCCACCACCTACAAAGGCAAGAGTCCTGGAGCCTACCACATGGCTAAGTCTTGGCAAGAGCAAGCCGACGTGATGAGATCCTTCCTTGTCAAGGTAGCAAAAGAATGAAGAAATTTGCTGACAGGAAGAGGCAAGCATCCGAGTTTCGAGTTGGTGACATGGTGATGGTAAAGCTTTTTCCTCAACAATTTAAGGTCTTTAGAAAGGTATACAAGGGCCTCATTCGCAAGTATGAAGGCCCTTATAAGATCATAGGGAGAGTGGGGAAGGTCTCTTACAAGTTGGACCTACCCCCAAGCTTAAAGATTCATCATGTCTTCCATGTTAGCATGCTCAAACCATTCCATGACGACAAGGATGATCTAAGTAGGCCTATTTCGACACGAGTACCACCCATGATGACAAAGTCGTATGATCGGGAGGTCGAGGAGGTGCTCACTGATCAAGTTGTCCGTCGAAGAGGGGTACCACCTAGTGCCCAATACTTAATCAAATGGAAGGGATTGCCAAAGAGCGAGGCAACATGGGAAGCGCAAGAAGATCTCTAGCAATTCGAAGACCACCTACACCGATACAAAGACGAGTCAATGACGAGGACGTCATCGAATTAGGTCGGGGAGAGTGTCACGCGTTGCATGAGAACACTAGATGATTAGCACGCGATGATGCTCATCTACACTGGAGGTTCAGACTTTGCCACGCAAGAGATGACTAAGAGACATGCAAGCGCTTATATGGCTGAGTCTAGAAGCTTCCAAAATAATGTAGATAAGTGTAGATATGTGTAGAATTATGTAGAATACCCTAGAGGAATCTAGAAAGATCTAGAATGTTCCAAAATACTCCGAAATGTTCTAGAATGTTCTAAAAGACTCTAGAAATGTGTAGACTAGCTTAGAAGGGTCTGGACTAGTCTAGAAGGTTCTAGAATACTATGGAACCTTATAGAGTTATAAAGAATATTCTAGAATATGGTAGAGGTGAGAGAAGCTTCTGGAGGAGCAATCACCACCGTAGGATCAAAATGATCTCCACCGTCCATTGAGGTGGTGGAAGGAAAAGGGTGCCTTATTTGTGAGCGTCCAAGAAAAGTTGTAAGCATTCACTTGTAAGCTTTCTCTAGAGTAATACAAGTTCTCTTCAACCACGTCAAACATATTCTTCTCCCTGAATCTTTCACACAATTCCTCCGCAAACTCACTCTACCCTACCTCCATCTCCTTAGTCTTAATCCACCCTTGGTACTAGGAATTAGCCGTATCATTGAGATAAGTCACTGCCATGGTTACATTCTGCCCTTCAACAACATTGTACAATTGAAAAAATAGCTCACACCTACGGATCCACCATCTAGGCTTGGATCCATCAAATAGGGGGATCTCCAATCATGGCATTGGGGTGTGATTATTAGTTTGGGGAGTAATTCCACTTACATGCATTCCCATGTCCTCCTCTGGTCATTCAATTGGCTCCTCCATCCCTAGGGGTCATGGCAGGATTCCATGGCCAGAATGGTTAGGATTCGTGAAAGATCGAGGTGGGAATTCAGGTGACAGCCTAAATTGGGGTAGAGTGGACATGTTAAACATGCTATTGATCCTCTGTCCATATTGCTCCATTGTCTCTCGATGCTTTGCCAATTTGCATTGCATCTCCTCCCAGGAAGCAATTTGATCTTCTCTTCCCCAAGTGACCGCCTCACGTGTCTGATTCATCCCAAACTCCAGCGCCTCCATTCGTGTCTCCAATTGCTTCAAACGAGTTCCTTCTGCCATCACTTCTTCACTGCGAGATCACCTCAATTTGCTTGATCCTATCACTGCCTTCATCGCTGTTGATGGCTCTAATACCAAAATGATAAGTCTCAAATTTGAGACTTGTGCAATTCTAGAAATTATAGTAGGCGTGGGAATTTGAATTGAGGGGAGAGAGAATTTGAAAGGAGGGAGAATTGAGAGAGAATAGGAGGGAAAGATTTATGTTCTATTTCATTGTATAAATCCCATCCTCGGGCACCAATTCTCCTTTTATAGGCAGCCCTTTAGTTGTAACTGAAAGTGTACAAGCTATTAAAGCTACAACTGTTTGGTATAACTATTGCTTATTACAAGTCTTAGACTAATTACAGGCTTGCCCCCTTTCTATCAATGACATTCGTAACCTTGTCCACCATTTGGGGTTGTGACAGTAGTTAGGTGGTTATGTATGCCATTTTTGAATTTTGCTACCTTTGGCACCTTTTCCCAAGTGGTGGATCAATATATAATAAACTGATCTTGCTCCCTATGAGGCATCCACGAATACAAACTGATAATTCACTTTTCCTGCCTCAACTCTCTCGATCCTTCCCTCTTCTATTCTTTGCTCCCTCTCTCTCATTCCCCCTCAATCCTTCTCAATTCTCCCCAATTCAAAGGAGAATTCCAATGTCAGATTTGTTAAAATACATTTGTACTAGATTAGGGCTTGTAATGTAAGAGAGGTGTCATGTTTTATTTCCTGCATTAGTTCTTCTAGAAGGGTATGTTTGTAGAAGGCTGATCAAGTTTGTTCTAAGTGCCATCTTGGGGCAGTCGGTCAAGTTGCAACTTCCGCCCCTATAACTTATAAATAGGGGCCGGGAGATAGACTTTAGAGAGAGAGCTTTCAGTTGTATTTTACAATCTATCTTGTGCGAGTATGTGCTGTGTGAAAGAGAGGATATCTTTCGGGTTTACAACTCTGTATAGCGTTCAGGTTTATGGGCTGTGAGAGAGTTGGGTTTGTGGCACATGTAATCGTGTATTGTTCTTCAAAGATAGTGGAGAAAGCTAAGGGCAAAGCCAATCTGGATGTAGGTCTCATTCGAGACTGAACCAGGATAAATTCTCTCGTGTTGTTTTCTATTCTTGATTATTTCTTGTTCGTTTTCTGTTCTATTGTTGTGTTGCGGAATAGAGAGATTGTCAGGGAGTGTTTTGGGTGATTGAGTGATCATAGTGAGAGGTGAGATCTAGGTTAACAAGATCTAAGAATCTGACACCCATGCTCTTCACTTCTTAATCTTATCCAATAATCTACTCCATCCAACATCCATAAGAAGTCTACGTGTCCATGAATATACACTACCACAATACACTTCCACCTCTTGCTTATTCCTACATTATAGAACTTCTTAATTGTGGGATACAAGCCATTACAACTCATCCTTCTAAGACACTTTCTACTTTAGTCCACATAGAAATATATAGTTTACACACACACATATATATTTGTTTTGGAATATTGCCACCACCTTCTACTCTAATGGGAATGCAACATCATTCACATACAAGTTGGTTGAATTTTTCCCTCTCCTGGGAATCATCTAAACTACCCAACACATTTGGATAATTTAAATGCCATCTTAAAGCTTCTTGTTTAGTGGGAAGGCATATACTTATCATTTTATAAATTAATTCTAATCATATGTTCATTTGATTCAAATTAATCTTGCCTCATCATCTCACTTGGCAATCCATTATAAAAATCAAGATTAATTACACTCATGATATTATCATTGCCTCATCATTTCCAAGCCTCTTAGAAAAATGGGTATTACATTTGATATCTAGAAAACGACATAGATACAAAGCTACATAAATAAACAAAAATTACCAACCCATTCAAAATGGAGGCTTGATTGCCCACCCAAAAAATATTCACCAAGTTAATACCGGACAAAAAGACATTTAAAGCTAAGAACTTACACCACATGTCACCATTAGGAACCACCCTGAAATCATGTAAATCCCCATCAATCATTTATCATATCTTTGGTTTCCTCCTTAGATTGTTACAAAAACCTTCTTGAAAGGCCATTTTTTTTCTACGGCAAAATAATATATTAGTTTATTGGTTCTAAGTAGTCTATACCATTGTTTGATGTGGTAGTAAGCATAAGTCCATTAAACATGAGAAGAGAGATAAGAGTAACCAGCCACTCTGCACACATTATGACATAAATTGGGTCAATATGTGGTCCACTCTGAACACTCTCATTGAGGACCGGCATTGGTTGTTTCTTTGGTTCCTAAGAGCTGTCACTAACTCCATTCTCATTGATTTGAAGCCACAAGCTACTGGTCCAACTTAAAAAAGGTTTTGCACGGTGCCACTTCACTAGTGCAATCTCTAGTCCAACAACACACATCAACTCCATCCAATAAAGCCTTGATCCAAAGAAGTCAGTATTTCTAGTGGCAACATGGATCCACTAATTGCTTTCTATCTTCATCATCATATTGAGATTAGAAACAACTTGGATTCATTTATAGAACAATTGAAAAACATCAAGATAAACAGGTGCAAAACCTGCTACCATAGTGAAGTAGAATCTTCCTTCTTCAAGCTTCCTTATACAAAGGTGGGGAGGCAGCAAGAAGTGCTTCATCCTCCAGGGTATATTATGAAGCTTAAATTTTATCAGATGCATGATTTAACAGAGTCTACTTTGACAAGTGTCAACTGCATTATTACATATTAGATGGTCAATAGGTGGAGGATCAAAGACATCGGATAATAATTGATACCTCGCATAAGCAGAATGCTAGTTGTAATAGCAACTCCTCCCGCCACAAATGGGTGTTCTCTTGCTCCTATCAACTCAGCTGTAAAAAGAGTTAGAGCAGAGAAAATAAATTAAGACAGAATAAACTGTACATCAGTTTAAACTAATTCACATGCCATAAAAAATTGGCCAAAGAAACAATTATTCCATACCAATGATCACTTGAGAACATCATTGATGAACAAGTTCCCAAATTTCAAACCTCGGGAGAAAAAAAGACATATATACTAGAACATTAACACCCAAAAATAGTAATTTTCAAAAAAGCTTGGACAACGTGGTTGGGAATCAAATAATACTGTGTACATTTTATAAGGATATGAAAATTGATGTTGCACGGCTGCACCTTTTTGTATATTAGTTTTGATGATGAAAAACATCTATTGGTTTAATCCCTAAGTCATGAGTCAAGGTTGTGGTTTTCAACATATATCAATTTCAATATCAAATATTACTTTGTGAAAATGAAAACCAAATAAATTCCAAGCATCGAGGCTTGCAAAACCTTATTTTTTCTAAGTCTGGAAGGTTAGCACCTTATAAGGAGACATATAAGAAAATGTTTTCTTTTTAGAAAACTATCTCCCGATATTTCGATAGCTAACATTCATTGGTGTTAAAATGATTTTTAATGAATTTTTCAAGAAATAGAAAGTATGTATTTTGAAGGTGGTAATATTGTTAAATCCTGAGTTTGTACTAAAACCCATATTCTAGTTTCTTATTGTTATGGATTTTGATTTTCTAGATATTTTTATTAAATCCAAATAGGGGATACTTGCTTATTTACATTTATGTATTAAAGTAAATGAAAGGTAAAATATAAATAAAAGAAATGTAAATCTAAGAGTATGCTAAACCAAGTAAATGTAAATATGTTGCAATGTATACATGCTATGGATTATGCTCTCAAACAAATCCTTTTGAAATCTGTCATGTTTCTGTGCATGTTTCGAAACCCCACTTGAAAAGGTTTTCAATATTTTTCTAAGTGTATGCTATTTCGAAACATCTTTGCAATGCATTTGTTTTCAAATTTGGTTTTGGACTATGTTTCGAAACCAGTTTTTGAAGTATGTTTTGAAACCTTCATATCATCTTTCGAAACCTCTGACATTCTGTCAGCAAAAAATTTAAAAATCGAGATGCAGTTTTGTCTTTATCAAAATGCTTTTCAATCATTTCATTAATGCATTCTCCATGCTATGAGATTCAAATTTGAATTTGAATGTGAGTGCTTTTAATTAATCATAGTGGGCATAAGACCTTGTCTCCCACTCAATACTGTCTCTAAGTGCAAATCCAGCTAGAAAGGCTGTATGTTTCGAAACATGAGGAGTATGTTTCGAAACCTTAGTGTACATTTGTGATGTTTCGAAACTTGTATGCTATGTTTCGAAACCTACTTTTTTGTCTTGTCTCTAACGGCTATAAACGGCCAGATTTCTATCTCTTGATATAAATAACAGGTGTTTGAAGACAAGAACATGAAAGAACAAGAGAGCACACGCTAGAGACATATACACAAGGACAAGTGTTGATCAAATCATTTATTCAAGCTCTCAAAAAATATCCTCCACAAATCCTATTCTTGTGCATTGTGAGCGAAAAGGAGAAGCAAGCGAAAACTGAAGTCTCATCTTGTCCAGCTCTCCTCACCTCAATTTAAGAAGTTTGTCCAGTCATTGGTAAGATATTTATTACTATACATTCTATTGGACTGTAAAGATAAAATTATATTTATCTTGTTAATGTTGTAAGGTTTGAGTCTAACCTTAAAACTCATTGTGGTGTAAGGTTTGAATTGAGCCTAAAACTCATTGTGGAAAAAGTTTGAGTTGAGCCTAAAACTCACTTGTTGTAAAGTTTGAGTTAAGCCCGTAAAAACTCACTTGGTGAAGGGTTTGAGTTGAACCATAAAAACTCATTGTACAAGGTTTTGGGGTGAACCGTGGTAAAACCCTTGTTGTGGTTGATCACTAGTAAAAGTGATTGGGATTGAAAAATCCTTCAAGTGGGTAAGCTTGAAAGTTGTGGACTAGGCGGGGTGTCGAACCACTATATATCCTGTGTGCACTTTATCTTTTGCTTTTGCTTATCAATTAGTGCTTGATCTTTCATAAGATTTGTTATCAAAGAATAAAACATATTTTCCTTGAGCATAAGTTTATACATATACATATAAACATATCTTTGATATACAAACATCTTTGGTATACTCTTACTTATGTAAATCACCTTTTCCAAAGATCATTTTTGGAAATACATGCTAAAAGATTTCGAATCAAGCAAAACAGAAAAGTATATTTCGAAACATACAATCTATATTTTGAAACAAGCTATAATAGTAAGGTATATTTCGAGACATATATGGTAGGTTTCGAAACCTACTTAACAGAAAGGTTTATTTCAAAACATATACCCTATATTTCAAAATATAATGTTCTACCATCAATCAATATTTTAATAATCGAAAAATCTATACGAATCCCAATTCACCCCCCCTCTTGGGATATATTTGTCATCATTAGGACCAACAAAAATAAGTCACATTCTACATGAATATAACAAGATATTAGGTGTTGTAACTACCTGTAATTTTATTTTCAATTTTGGGAATAAATAAATAAATTGGACAATTTTATGGGTCGGAGGAAAATGAGAACAATAACTTGAGGCTAGAAAATCACTGAAATTAGGTTTATAATGAGTCAAATTTGGTGATTTGAGGATAGAAGGGTGGCCTGGGTGGGCCATGGTCGAATAAAATGGATTAAAAGGAATGAAAATCTAATACTGATACTTGCATTTCAAAATAGGGATGGACTCTTTCAAAATAGAGCATTGGATTCATGAAAAATCCAAGTCTCAAGGTCATGTTTCTAAATACAAATGGGTTATTTCAAAATAAAAAGTCCAGATATTGAAAGGGCTAAAAACAGGCATATATTTCGAACTAAGAAGTGGTTATTTTGAAACAGATGGCCTATTTTGAAATAAGAATCAGGCTATTTCGAAATAGAGGCCTGCTAGCTGCTAGACAGATTGCAATTTTTCAACTGAAATACCAAGTGGAGGCTCAATTCCTGGAGTTTGGCCACAAACTTTTAAACATAGATATACCATGATATTAGCCATAGGGTGGTATTAAAGTGGAAAAAAATTGATCATTTGGTGGGTCTAATTATTGTTTAAAGTGGGTATTTTTCGCTTAAGAGTGAAATTGGACAAGGAGAAATAACTTGCAACCAAGAGGCCAAACCAACCCAACTTGGGCTGGGTTTTAACCCTAGGTAATCCCTCAAGTCATGCCATTGAAAGGGAAAAATGTATAAACCCTAGCATAAATTTTGGCCAAATACAAGCTTGCAAGAAGAGACAAAAATGTGGGGACCAACCTCTTTTCTTACAAAGCTATGTGTGGCTGCAAAATTGACTTGCAAAGGGTATGATTCCCTGAAAAAAAAGGGAAAAAAAAAAGAAAAAGAGGCTGATATGACCTCTAAAGAAGATGACAAATCTGAAGAGTGGGAGTCTTTTGGCTAATGACCTAATTTCCCTCAAAGCAAGCAAAAAGAAGGGGAAGAAGTGGTAAAAGAGTCTCTTTTGTTCCCAAACCAGATTTTAACCCTAGAGAAAGCGTTCTCCTTTATACTTGCATGCAAAATTCGTGCTTGAAGAAGAGGAGGAGAGTTGAGAGAGTTCCTAAGAGGTTTTGGGGCCATTTTTGTGTTATTTGGAGGGTTTCGACACAAGTTAAGTGGGTAACCCCTCGACGTTTGACTCTAGGTGAATGTAGATCCATTAAGAACTTGATTGCTCTCATGGTTTCTGTACGGACCTTGTTGGGTGAGGAAATCTGTGCCTCTTTGTTGAGGATAGCCACTGCTTTGGAGAAGTTCTTCACTAAAGTAAGAGGCTTTATTGATCTCTACCCAGCATTAATTCACACTAATGGATTGGTAGCCAGTATATATGTTTTGTCTGGATCCTAAACTCTTGAGCGGGCTGAGAGTGCACTGTTTGGAAGGCCATTCAGCTTCTAATATTCATTGTTTGTAAGTATTGCATAACATCGATAGAACAAGGCATGGGTTGAGAATGCATGTTGATTTGATGCATTGTTATTTATGCTTGATAAATGTCAAGCTATATGGGCATATGTGGGCCATACATGAGGATCCTAAGATGAAAAATGTCCGAGGGACTGTTGCTTTAGCTGGGATCAGAACGTGGTATAAGGAAGAGTCCGGGTGCCTGCTATCATATATGTGATATTTTATACAGAATGGATGTCATGGATGCTATTTACAATGGTTTGTATGAATTGATATGGGCTTCAGGAAGGCCTAAACCCTCTGTTTTTGTGGTTTGGCAAGAGATGGTAAACTTATTTCAATGATTTTTTTTATGATTTCTGGTTATTCTCAACCATATTGCATTATATGGTAAAATTGGACAAAAAATCGATATTTCAAATGATTGAATGTTTTAGAATGGTCATGTGGCTTGTAAACGGACTAAATAAATCCTAAGCACCATGAGAAGGCTGTTAATGAAGCAAAAAAACCAATGGTTAAATGTTTTAAGATTGAAAATCAAAAAAAATTCAAATATGGAAGGGGGCTATTTCAGAATAGGCATGGGTTCATAGTTACCAGGAATGCGGTACGCTTTGGTTCGTGGTATGGGTTTGGGTACGTGGGACGTCACCTAGCTAGATATGTGGTACGTAGGGGGTAGGCTTAGTTGGTGCACTATTTTGGGACATGATACGTTTGAAATTTTTTTTTGGTTCGTTCTTTACATTATCAAATATTATTTATTAATTTATATTTAATTAAGTTCAAATTTTAAAAAATAAAAAATATTGCATTGGTACTCTACTTATGGAAAAGAGAAGTAGTGTTAGTGGCTTGTCTGCCAGTCTATCATGACTATTGGAATGATTGACTATTCATATTCAAGTTTTAATTTCTTATTTAGAACAAAAATTCTATTTCTAATGACCAATTTAGGGTTTACAATTAAATTTGAATTTATAAAATAAAAAAATTATTTTTTACCAAATATCCCAACCCCCAATTGGCGCCCACCGACCCACCCCCTTTCTCTCTCTTCTCGCCCCTACCCCCTTTTTGCTCTACAAACTGAAAACTGAAAACCCTTCTCCCTTTCTCGCCTCTGCCCCTCTTGCTCGCCCTCGCTCGCTTGATCCATGGCTCGCCCTCGGTTGTTGCCTTTCTCTTGCTCTCGCAGCCTCGCTCGCCTTCGCCTCTGCCCCTCTCGCTCACTTGATCCGTGGCTCGCCCTCGGTTATGGCCTCTCTCTCGCTCTCCCAGCCTCGTTCACTCCTTTATTTATGGTTGCCGTCCTTGCTCACTCTTTTATTTATGGTATGTTTTCTTGTCTCTTCTTCTCTTCTCTGCCGGTGGCGGTCGCTGGTATGTTTGGCAGCTGATATATTTTCAGCTCCGGTTCGTTGATTGTAGCGTCCCAGTGTGCACACCGCTACCAACCAATTCGAAAATGCACTGCAAACTGGGACGCATGAACCAGTTCGTGGTTCTTAAGGGAGGTAAACGAACCAGGTAACTATGCTTGGGTTATTTCGAAATAGAATAGCGGGTTTCAACACTATTTTCACAAATCAGGAAGAGAATATTTTGAAATAGAGTACTGAAGTTAACATTCTGAAAAAGTTTATTTGGAAATGAGTACATGGTATTTTGACATAAAAACCTATTTCAAAATAGGATTTTCCTATTTCGAAATAGAGGTTTTAAAGCACTATTCAAAGTTCTAAGGAATTTTGGAGATAGTAGATTCAAAGTTGTGAGGAATTTTGGAGACCATTTGTAGCTAGAGGAAAGCTAAGGAAGATAGCTACAAAAGTCAAAAGTTTTGCTGTGAAGAACAAAGCTGTTGCTGCTTTGTTTGTTCTTACTCCAGCTGGCCAATTAGGACTTCTGTCACCCCTATTGAAGGAGAGACTAATGACTGGAATTTGTGTTGCAGCAACTCCTAGTTCTGATGCTCTCAAGCGACGTTTGTCTGAGTATCCGAGGCGAGTCCACATTTCTCCATAGCTGCATTTAAAGGTTATTGCAGATATTTTTGCAAGTGAGAATGGCAGTGGTCTGTCTGGAATCCATTAACTTCCACTAAGGATGCATGTCTGTCATCCTTAATTTCACTAGACGGTGACGAAACATTAAAGGAAGTTGGGGTCACAGTTAGTCAATCCTTTAGACTCAAACCAGCCTACATCAAAGGAGCTGTGATGGGGAAAGTGAGTGAGGACAGTGGTCTGCAGGTTTCAGCTGCTCACTATTACCAACAGAGAGTGATTGATTCTGGTTGTGTTCCAGTCAAGGTGTACATGAGAGCTACTGCAAATTTGTTATGCATATAGAGATTTTTCAAAATTTCTCCATCCAAGCTATGGAAGAAAAGGAAAAAAGCATATTGGTAGCTATGGAGGTTTGGGGCATTTCTTGGGGACTAGAAATGTTTTAAGGTGGGGGGAATTGTCAAGGCCCAAGGGCTTTACTGGGGCTAAAACAATAATTAGCCTATTTTACATTTTATTTGTATTTTTCTCTAGTTGTATTTTGCTGTTAGTTTGTTATTTTCTTTAGAGCCGGTATATAGAGCTACTAAAGACTGTTTTGGAGAATATGTTTTTGAATGATAATTGAATTCAGTCATTTCCCTCTCATCAATTCTCTCTCAATTTCCCTCTGATCTCTCTCTCTCTTCCAATTCCTCTGATTTCTCTCTACTCTCCCCCTCCTTGTTGTTCTGTTTGTATTCCTTCCCCAATTCTTGTTGTATCTCCCTTTGAGTCTAATTCCTCCTCCATTTCTTCCAATTTCCTATCAAAATCCTAGGTACAAGACAGTTATTTATTACTAAGGATGTGCTTGAGATTGAGTTGAAGGCAGCGGTGAGGTACAAGACAGTTCTGTTTGTATTCCTTCCCCAATTCTTGTTGTATCTCCCTTTGAGTCTAATTCCTCCTCCATTTCTTCCAATTTCCTATCAAAATCCTAGGTACAAGACAGTTATTTATTACTAAGGATGTGCTTGAGATTGAGTTGAAGGCAGCGGTGAGGTAAGTTCAGACTGAAATGCAGTACAGTGTGTGTGGCAAATTACAAGAACGCAACTCAGTTTGGGTGCACTTCAGCACTCAAACTCAACCTCATCATTCTGTTGAGGTTGTGTTCAGAATTGAACACAGTGATGGGTTTTTTTTCAAATTCCACTTATGTATGTGTGTGCGTGTGTGCAAATTTTGTTTATTTAAGCATATATAAAATTAGTTTAAGTTTATATTTTCTATTTTAGTTTATAATTATATTTGGAACTTGGCATTTTTGGTAATTTATTTTTTAATCATATTCAGAAAAATATTACATTGCAACACTGTTAATTACATGTTCTTTTTAGTCATTTAACATTCTAATCAAACTCAACCTCAACTCAACTTGATAAATTTATCAAACAGTTTTTTTAAATCAAACTCACCTCACCTCAACATCCCAAACGGGCCTAAGCCACATCTAAAGCTACAGCAACCATATATTTGAAAGAGAACTATAGTTCATATGTGTTTATTTTTCATTCCAAGTTATAGATTGTTACCTTTAACCTTGCTGAAGAAAGCATCTTCAAAAGCATTATAATGGGATTTAATTTTTGGAAAAAAATCCTGCAAGACAACTTTCAATACATGTTTAAGTAACATGAAGAACAAAAGGTAAAATGTAGAATGAACAGTATAAACGGCACAGCAAGAAAGTGAAACATGTGACCACTTCTAAATTTAAGACGTAATTAATGTCCAAGAAAAAGAGAATGAGCACACACGCATCATAATAATCAACAAAGAAAGTGAACATCAGTATCTCAAAAGATTTTAATCTAGTGTTGACAAACCTCTCAATATGATGCCAAAAACGTCCACAAGGCACACAATCATACCACTAGTATTAATTATTACAAACAATTACATCGTGTACGTATAAATATTTACTCCTGTCCAACTAATTCATAGAAATAAACAAAAAATATATGTGGCAAATTTCTTTGGTGAGGAATCCTATAAATAAGTGCTCCAAGGGGGGTGCAACACTATACACAAACTATAGGACTTGAAAAGAATAAATGTGATATAAAACACCCCCTGCAAGAAAGAAAAACATAGGCAACAAATGGGATATGAAGATCACCCAAAAAACTCTATAAAAGAACCCAAGGGAAAACCAAAAACCAATGCCCCAGAGCTAAAACAGAAGAGACCAATATCACCTAACCTCATATCTGCCTCGAACTCTTCTCCTTACATTTCCCAACAAAAGCCATTGTTGGTTGATTTGCTCAATACTCTTTGACCGTTGGCCACTGTTACACTCAAGGAAGGTGTCCCTGCGAGTGGACACTTCAACCTCCGGGTCGTGCCTTCATCAAGAAAGCTGTGAATACTCCCACTATCTATCAGAATCATGAGGTTGCCCCCCTTGGTCTGCCCTTCTACCATAATAATCTTGTTGTTGGCAACTCCCTTCAAGCATGAAGGGATATTTCCCCATTATCTTCCTCCTCGACCTCCTCATTGTCTCCTTCTTCCACCCCCCTTAGTTCCTTCTCTTCACTTCCTTCCAACAACAGAATCTACCTCTTACACTATGGCCAATGTGGTATTTGTCTCCACAACGGAAACAAAGTCCAACTAGACTTCTCTGTTCCCTTAGTTGCTCCCCAAAAGGCATTGAAATCGAGCCCAATCCACCTTTACCACCACCGTTCACCTTTATTGGTTCCCAGCCATATCCTCTTCCCCCTAAGTTAGAGGCTCCTGCCGCCATCCCTTTTGTCTGTTGCCTCTATTTTTTTAATAGAGCCTCCACCACAAATTCTTGTAGCCGGGCATTTTCAATAGCTTGTTCTACGATATGAGGTCTTAGCACCTTTACCATGGGCCTAAGCTCATCATTAAGTCCATTCAAATAGCTAGATACGAAATAGGTTTCTGATAGATGGGGGTTATGCTGGATCATGAGTGATTGCAGCTCCTCAAAACGCATCTGGTATGCCTCCACACTCTCGGTCTGTTTGAGTTTATTAAACTCTTTTATTATATCCACCATGCTCCTCTCCCCAAACCTTTCACACAATTTCTCCGAAAGCTCCCCCCAAGTACCATTCCTCCTTAGTCTAAGACACCCCTGAAACCAGGCATCCACAGTTTCATTGAAGTAAGCTAACGCCAACGACACTCTCCACCCCTTGCGAATCTTATACTAATCAAGCATCCTTTCACATTTTCTCAACCACCAGCGAGGGTTGACTCCATCGAATGTGGGAATGTCCATCCGAGGCAAGGGGAATCCCGGTTGGTGGGGATTAACTGGACCATCCCTTCCCCTATCCAGTAATCCTTCCAATTCTTCTTATGGGTCAGCCTCAATCTCGGAGGTGCCCTGTCCCCTATATCTCCTATTCCCCTGTAGGATTGGCTCTGGTCTCTCTCTAGGAGGAAAGTCGAAAGATAAACTTACCCTGTTTTGGCGAGCAAACATCATCATAAATTGTTGCATACAGGCGCCCAGGTCCTCTCTCACTCTTGCTATGGAACCCTCCAATCTCCGCTCCAGACCTTCTATGGAGCTCTCTACCTTGCGATCCATTACCAAGATCGCTTCATGATTCCGAGTAGCTCCTAACTCCAATTCAATCTGATTCTAGGTATTGGCCATAGCTGAGCCGAATTGTTGCAGTTGCGACTCCAGTGCCCTTCGTGTGAGTACCTTCTGCCATGGTTTCAGCTAGAGTTGCCAAGGACCAGTGCTCTAATGCCAATTTGTCACGACTTGATCCTGACAAACCTTCCTTCTTCCTATTCGATATGAATGGGAAGATATCCTCTAGGGGACTAAGTAGTGAGCTAAAGGAGAAATGAAGTAGATAGAGAGAGAGACTGTGAAAGGAATATTTGATCTGATATTCTTTCATAAAAATTCTAAGGAATGGGTAGAAGGTGATTTATACAACCAGCCAGGGAAGATTCCTTACAGCCTAGCTGTTGTAACCGCCTTTGCCAGCTCACTCCACTTGCCCGTGAATTCCTTTGAGCTAACAACCTCTAACAAACTAAGAATCACAGCAGTATAGAAATTGAAATTATCGAAATAACACCAACAGAATGCAAGAAATAAAAATCTATTCCTAAGGTCAGATTCGTAGCGTGACACTAAGTTTGCTCTAAAGTGATGGCCAAGGCAAATTAAGTTGGTGCATAGCCTATAAATAGGAAGCATTTGGAAGAAAAATGGAAATCTAGAAGAGAAAGGAAGATGGCAACAAGCGAAGGCATTGATCAGCCATGGCTGCTGCGACTAGTTGCTACATCAGCAACAGAGGCGGTCGTGCAGTAGCCAGGGGCGGCCAGTGGTGGTTGCGACAAGTGCCGGAGGCAGCCAGAGTTGACTGCACAACCAACGGCGGCCATAGCCGCAAGCTTGCAAAGACTGGGTAGCAACAGCGGCGGCCGGAGCGACCGTGATAATGGCAGCAGGGGCGTGTGACGGCGACCGACGAGGTTAGGGGAGGCTGGCGAGGGCGGCAGCTGTTGGCGGCTGGCGCGCACAAGGGGGTGGACGTGAGGCTATTCACACGCAGGAGAAGTAGGGGAGAAGAAGAAGAAAGAAAAAGAAAAGAAAAACAAGGGAAAAAAAAGATGAAAAATATGGAAAAATAGGGAAAAAAATTTGAAAAATTCTGGAAAAAATCTAGGAATTAATTTGGGGCTAAAGGAACATGCCGAACCTAGGAAATTATCTGGACTCACATTTCGAGGTCAAGGCATGCATACTGAAGAAGCCTGAGAGGCTAAGTTAAGGTGAGTGGTTCTATCCGAATACTAGTTTTGTAAGTGGTTTTTCCTGAAAACTCATACGTGTTATGTTTTGCCTATGTTGAGCATGATATTCATGAAAGTTGTCAAGTTATTTGTAATTTATGCACATATTATCATATCTGTACATGTATTGTTACACCGATAGCCGTGATTTTTCACATGGCATGATATTATTGACATATTGATACTTGTGCATGGGATGGGATGTCGCCCTGATAGTGTAGCCGTAATTCCCCAAAGGTATTGTTGGAAAAATGTTAGGGGTATTTCGTTGCCTTGTGTGCATGTCGGGACTACTGCCTAGGGTTCCGTACCGGGCTAATTAGGCAGGGAAGTTATACTAGGGCATACGTTTGTTCATGTAACTATTTTTAAACCCTCACTAGAAGATTTATCTTCTAATTGGGTTATGCCCCTAGAACATTCAAACGTTCCTGTTAGGACTTGCACTTCCAAGACAAGGAAGTAATTGAGATGTAACGGCATGAGGTGACGTGTCCGATGGGATTAGCAAGTTATTCTGGAGTTTTGCTTCTTGAAGATTCAGATTTGTTTAGTCATGTTGGGAAACTTATGTCCCCTTGAGGATCAGCCTTGTAAATGTAAGAATGTTATGTTTTGCGAATGATGTTTGAGAAATTGATCATGTAATACTATTATGATTCGATGTTATTTGAGATATCATTTGATTATGTTGAGGTAATTCGTTGTTATCTTTGAGAAATGAGTTTCCATGTATTTAGTTTAGAATATGGTGATGTTTAAACTATAGTACGATTTTCATGTTATGAATAAAGTGAATTTGGTTATGTACCATATCAAATTTCGATTTTAGCTTCCACATTTGTAATGATGTGTTGAGGGATTTTCTTTGGAATACGGTACTTGAGGTGTTAAGAAATGTGTCGTATGAAGAGAATGTATGTTTTTATGTTGAGCCCCAGCATAGTGACACGCTCGGGAAAAGCGAGGTGTTACAATAAGGGTATAATCTCGGAGGATTGGCAGGAGTTTGGTTGTTGCTTCTGCAAGCCATTGTGAGTACCGGCGAGTTTGCAGTTTTAGGTAAAGGGTGGCTGGGTCACGGCTGTTAATCGTTTAGGGTTTGGTAATTAGGAGGAAAAATAATCCTACTCTGATACCATGTAGAAAATATTGGAGAGAAAGGAGGAACTTAACTTTATCTCTCGGCAAAATGGTGTATAAATACATGAATACAAGAAACTTACTCTCTATAGAAGTCTACTCTATTTACAAGATACTTAAATTATTTAAAATACAAACTCTCTCTCTCTCATTTTTGGGAATACAATTTTAAACTTAATCATGTTCAAATTAACTAATCTTCTTCTCCTTTTATCTCTTTATTCTTCCTAGAATTTCGCCTTCTTTATCTTTAGCAAATCGGCAGCTTTTATATTTCCACAGCTTATGTCATGACTCATTCAGTATTAGTATATATAGGTGTACAATCTATTTTTTAAGTGAGAAATTTATTTCCTCCAGTTAGGGTTTCTCTTTCTCTGATTCAAAATGGTATCAGAGCCAAACCCTAGTTGCAGTCACAGCCTCCTTGCAACTCTAGCCACTGTTCCGCTGCCATTGCTATCGTTACCGCCCACGAACACCACTACTACCGATCACTCTATCCGTCGACAACGCCTCCAAATCCGCAACTCCATCGCACCTCTGTTGCCTCAACTCTGCTGCTGACTCCAACTCCATCATGGCCTCTAAATCCGCAGCTCCATCGCGACCTCCTCCCTGCCTCCATGTTGTTGCTGCCTCTAGATTTACAGCCCCCAGTCATCACCGCCGACGTCATTGTTGTCAGCCTTCGCACCATCGCAGCCACCACTCGATCTCCCTTCTCCAATCGTCATCACCATCGTCGATCAGTAGATCTCAACCTTCGATCTCTCAGATCTCACGGTCGCTTCTTAGATCTGGGAGAGATCTCGCCTCCATAGCCCCTAGGGGTGTTCAAAAAAACCGGTGAACCGCAAAAACCGCCCACACCAAACCAGACCGCACCGAACCGCACGATTTTTTTAAAGAGGCGGTTCGGTGCGGTTTGGAGGTTTTCCAAACCGCGGTTTCGTGGTTTGAAAATTGGCGGTTCGGTTTCAAACCGAACCGCCCAATTTTCCTTTAATTATATTAAAATATATATATAATATAAAATATAAATTATAAAATCATAAATGAGAAACGCTGCGAGGGAGGGGGTGTTTAATCAGAAACCCTAAATCCCCAAATCACCTCTCTCCCCCTCTTCGTCTCTCCCCCTCTTCGTCTCTCGTCTCTCCCCCTCTTCGTCTCTCGGCATCAGAGACTGCGACGCACCCCTCGCCGCACCAGGTATCTCACCAACAGACCCACCCTCTTCGTCTCTCGGCGTCGGCGACTGTGACGCACCCCTCGCCGCACCAGGTCTCTCACCGACAGACCCATGCCCCTGTTGGCCGCCGCTGCCACGCACTTGGCGCTGACTCACCCGCCGCACCCTAGACACCGACCGAGGCGAGAGCGACGGAGCTTGCGACGAATCAACCCATCCTCCCGCCGACCGCCACTGCCACGAACATGGACTTGACCCACCCACCGCACCCAGACATCGACCGAAGCGAGAGCAACGAAGCTTGCGACGAACCGACCCCTGCCGCCCGCTGCACCAGACCAGCTCACGATGCCATTTCGATCAAGGTACTGCAATATCTTGACTAAAATAAGATGGGTTCGAAGCTTTTATTATTTGGAGTAAATCTTAGTCGATGAGCGAGTAAAAGTTTGGTGATGGTGAACTGAGAGTTGTTGCATTTCCAGCAAACCGCGGAAACCGAACCGTACCGCACCGCAATCTGCAGTGCGGTTTCTCCTCACCAAGTTAGACCAGTCGGTTTGCTTATAAGTGCAAACCGCATGTGCGGTTCGGCGAATTTTCTTGGCCCAAAACCGGCCAAACCGAACCGTGTGCACCCCTAATAGCCCCCGCCGTTGTTACCCACGGCTTCCTCTGCGCACCACCCAAATACAGCTAGATTCACCTAGATCCACCCAATCCCGGTCGTCGCTGCTGTGACCACAACCTTTGGTCACTATCTTCAACATTAGCAATGGTCATCTCCTCCATCTCAGATGCATCACGCGTCCTCCATCTCAGATGCATCACGCGACTGCCAGCCTTCCTTCTTACCGTCGCTAGCCACCGTCAACCTGGACCTCCGCAACCGTTCGTCCACCAAATCTGAAACGTATTGCGAGACCGTTGGCCTTTTTCCTCCAGTCGTTTCAAATCTCGTGAACTGCATCATGACCACTTCTGCAACCAATGACATTGCCTTGTCTAGTTGCCTTGCCTCTGCCAGTCGCCTCTTTGTAGGCCGATCTCGCATCGCCGACCGTCTGTCCCTCATCGCCGTCATCGCGACTCATCCAGCACTTCCAAGCTGCTACCCAGATCTTGGCCCTTCTCATCTAGATCTAATTTTTATCAAGCTACACAGCCAAGACCCAGATCTTAGCCTAAATCTAGTCTGACCCACCTAGATCTACAACTCGCCTCAGATCCGGCCATCGCTCTTCAAATCCGACCATCATTCAGTCAAATCCGATCGTTAATCCCTCAAATCCGACCAAATCTAGTTGTCGGACCTCAGATTCGAGCATCGGTCTTTAGATCTGGCCATAATTCTGTCAGATCCGGCCAACAATCCCTTAGATCTGGTTAGATCTAGCTGTCAGACCTCAGATTCGGTCGTCAATCCCTCAGATCTAGTCAGATCAGGCCTTCATTTCTCAGATCCAACCATCAATCCCTTAGATCTGGCCATTGTTCCTCATATCTAAGTTTTATAATCTCAAATCTAGTTTGGTATCTCGGATCTGGTTTCAGATCTCGTCAACTGCTCGCGACCCCTCGCCGTCGATTTGTCCCCCCAATGCCGTTGTCGGCCCTTTCTTTCCATCGTCGGGCTGCCTCTTCTTTGTCGACGTCATCTCCTTGGTCGATCATAACCTCTCTTCAGCGTCAGAGCATAGCCATCGTCCTCGCGGCTCTCAAATCTTCCGGCCTCTTCCTCAGATCTTGTGCATCGCACAGATCTCGCATCGTTGTTGTATCGTCGATCTACCATCGTCACCGCCTTCTTCTAGTGCACCCTCAGATCTCGCGCCTATTTCTCTTTCCAGCACGACTCTCAGATCTCATGGCCTCATCTTCGAATCTTGTGCATCGCACAGATCTCACGCCGTTATTGTATCATCGATCTATCATCGTCGCCTCCTTCCTCACGGTTGTCTTCTACAGCAACGCCCCATGCTTCCTCGATAAACTACATTTGTAACAAACTTGGCACATATAATATATATGTTCTAATTTGAGGGGGAGTGTGAGATTTATCTTTATGTCATGGCTTATGTCATTAGGATTAGCTTATGTCTTGACCCATTTAATATTATTATATATAGGTGTACAATCTATTGTTTGAGTGGGGAATTTATTTCCTCCAACTAGAGTTTCTCTCTGTCTGATTCAACAGAGGTCTTTGAAAAAAAATTAAGCTGCACGGATCATAAATGCTAAAAGTAAATCACAATGGGTCTACATGAAAATGGTCCAAGCCACAGGGTCAAGGTCAAATTTACCCCAATATTTATCTTTGGGGTGGTCTATTCACTAAAGGTGGGAAATTGATAAGTTTTGCACTTACAAGGTTAGCAAGTTGCAACAACCTTTCCAACACTTTAATCATTGCATCTTCAAAAAAAGCAACTTGAGGAAATGTTTGCTTCAAAAAAATGGAGCAAAAGAAAGTGGGCAAAGAAACAATCAAGTAAATGAGCTAGAAGTATTGTATTAAATACTAATGCCTACATTTTTGAAAAGTATCATTAAACTCCTTAAAATCATTGATTGGTAGAAACCTATTACAAGTTATGTTTATGAAGCAATGGATAGAGCTAAAGAAGACACTACAAGGTCCTTTAATGCGAATGAGGAGAAAGTATGGACATATTTTGTAAATCATTGATGATAGGTGGTCTTTCCAATATCATCATCCTTTACATGTAGTTGGACCCTTATTAAATCTAGAATTCTTTTATTCAAATCCAACATAGAGTAAGATGAAAAAGTCACAAAGTGCTTGTATGATTGTATCGAAAGACTAGTGCCAAGTGTAGAATTGCAAGATAAAATTATTGATGAATTGGCCTTGTATAAGAATGGAGAAGACCTTTTAGGAATGAAGATGTCTAGAAGGCAAAGGAACAAAAAAGTAACAAGTAATTTCTAAATTGGTTTTGTAACTATTTCTTAATTTTTGCAAAATAATATATATCTAACAAGTACTTACAGTTTACTTAATAAACTGCTGAATAGTGTGTCACGTACCTAGCAGCTACATGAGGAATATTGTAATAAATAAGTAGCTTTTCCGTTTCTGTTGTTTAGATATTGATTAGAAGGGGAGTTGAGCTCACTGATAGCATGTGCAACGAGCTAACTAACGCCAACAAGTGGGGAAACAAGTGGCTGGTTCTAGAAGGATTTTAGGCAACCATTTTTAGCGCCTATTTCCAGCTGGGCAGTATAACTATCCTGCCCTAGTCCAATTGTACTCACTTTTGATAATTGAATCAGTGATATTTCCCTCTCAATTCTCTCTAACTTTCCCTCCCAAATTCTCGACTCAATTTCCCTCTTAGTTTCCGCAAGATTCTCTCCAAAACAGGGAGAATTCCCCACTATCAGCTTCGGATCTGACATTTTGGTATTAAAGCAACTCCCGGGCTAGTGAATAGAGCAATGGCGGATGGAACAAGGATGAGGCAAATGGAAACGCAGTTGCAACAAGTAGCTGTGACAATGGCGGAGGTCTAAGGTCAGGTGGATACGATCGAAGAGAAGGTTGGAGTGGCAGTGGATCAGAAGTTGGATGCGTTAGCAAAACAACTCAGGGGCGATATGTGCCTGCAGATCAGAGAGGAGGTAAGGGAGCAAGGAAACATGTTGCGCGATCAGCTACAATAGTTTATGCTGATGTTCTCAGGCCAAACACAGGCGAGAATATCGCCTGATTTTCCATCGCGGGAGAGATCAGCGCCAATTCTTCCTGGAGTTGGTGTTAGTGACCGACATGCTGGGTCATTTAGATGGGAAGGAGATCCGACCACAGTAGGAGAATTCGTATCGGAGAGGAGGCGTGAGGAACCGAATCACTTACAACAATCGGGATTTCCAGTACCCAAGCTGGAATTGCCGATGTTTGAGGGAACCAAACCGCGTTGGTGGGTGCGAAGATGCGAGAAATTATTTGAAATTCATCAGGTGGCCGAGAGGCAGAGAGTGTCGCTAGCCTCGGCCTACCTCCATGATGCAGGAGATGTATGGTTCCAGGGGTGGTCCAGGGTGAAGGAAAATTACAATTGGGAGGATTTTGCACAAGGCCCATGTGAGAGGTTTGGTGAACGAAGCCGTTGGGATGTGGTGCAAGAATTCAATCGATTGAGGCAAGAGGGAACGGTACTGGACTACTAGACGAAGTTTGAGGAACTGAAATTCCTTATGCTGAACAAGAACCCCTTCTTGACCGAGGAGTATTTCGTGTCAAGTTTCATAAGGGGACTAAATGAGGAATTGAGGACGGCGGTGCAAGCCCTTCGACCAAGGCCGGTACAAGAAGCATCGGAAGGGGCCTTCCTACAGGAGATGACATTTGAAGCGCTGCTTAAGAAACAGAGAGGACAGAGTAGAGGAGTCATGGCCAGAACAATGCCATATGGAGGGAGGCCTATGGGAAAAGAATTTCCGATGACTGGACAAGGAGTAAGGTATTCCTCATTACCTCCAGTTCCTCAAAACTATCAAAATAGAGATAAGTTGTTGGAACAAAGAAGATTAGCGGGGCTATGTTTCAAATGTGGAGACAAATATACTCCGGGGCACCAATGTAAGAAACAACTATTGTTGTTGGAAGGGGGAGAAGAAGAAAAGGAGGATGATATGGCAATAATGACTGATGTGTAGGAGGAGGACAACGGGGTAATCCCACTGCATGCTATCAAAGGAGTAGCAGGCAGTAAGATCATTAAAGTAGAGGGTCAAGCACAGGAGGGGACCCTAATGTGCTAATCGATAGCGGTAGTACTCATAGCTTCATCGATGAGGTTACGGCCAAGAAGATCATTAAAGTAGAGGGTCAAGCACAGGAGGGGACCCTAATGGTGCTAATCGATAGCAGTAGTACTCATAGCTTCATTGATGAGGTTACGGCCAAGAAGATGAAGTACCCTCTGTCCAACACACAGCCACTGTCTGTTACGATGGCCAATGGAGAAAAAGTGATAAGCAAGTCCGCTTGCTTAGGATTTTGCTGGGAAATGCAAGGCGAATTGTTTGAAGCTGATCTAAGGTTATTGAAATTGGGTGGCTGCCAAATAGTACTTGGGAGTAGATTGGATGAAAGGAGTAAGCCCAATTAGTTTTGATTTTAATAAAATGGAGGTCTCCCTAGAGAAGGAAGGGAGGCGGGTAATTCTCTAGGGCAATTTGGAAACAGGATCGTGTAAACTGATGAGAGGAAAGAAGTTGCACCAACTGTTCCAGAAGAAGATGTATCAAGTGGCTCATCTCTTTGTCATTGATGCAAGGGAGGTGGAAGCAACCTATGGGGACACGGAGGAAGATAGTTCAGAACTCTATCATCGGTATTCTCACAATCCATGGCAGGTATCTAAGTTGGCTTTACTTGAGCTATTACTGACTGAATATCAACACCTATTTGTAGAGCCTAAGTCCTTACCCCTCCCAGGTCCCTAGATCATGCTATACCCCTCATTCCTCAAGCTAAACCTATTAATATCAGATCTTACCGATACCTCCCAAAACTGAAAACATAAATTGAAAGATTGGTGAAAGACATGCTTTCCCAATCTATCATAAGACCTAGCCGCAGCCCGTTTGCATCACCTGTTCTCTTGGTCAAAAAGAAAGACAGAACATGGCGTTTTTGTATTGATTATAGACAACTAAATGCCATCACCATCAAAGATAAATTTCCGATACCTATTATTGAAGACCTACTCGATGAACTCAAAGATGCTTCTATCTTCTCCAAATTAGATTTAAGATCTAGGTACCATCAAATAAGAATGAACCCAGCAGATATCACCAAGACCGTTTTTCGAACCCATCATGGCCATTATGAGTTCACTGTTATGCCATTTGGTCTCACTAACGCCCCAGCCACCTTTCAAGCCTTGATGAACCAAATATTGGAACCCAATCTTCGAAAATTTGTGTTAGTATTCTTTGATGATATTCGAATATACAGTCCTACACTCAACCTTCACCTAGAACACCTTAGGACTACTTTTCAAGTCTTGAGATTCAACTAGTTGTACCTCAAGCGATCCAAGTGTGCTTTTGCACAAACTCAGATTGAATACCTGGGGCATGTTATATCCAAAGAGGGAGTAGGCATTGATTCCAGCAAAATTGAAGCTATCACAACTTGGCCGAGACCTAATAATGTTCGGTCATTGCGAGGATTTATGGGGCTTACAAGTTATTACAGGAAGTTTGTAAGGAATTATGGCCAAATCAGCAAGCTATTAACAAAACAGTTGAAGAAGGAAGGATTTAAGTGGGATCAAAAAGCGGAAGAAGCATTTAAACTACTAAAGAAGGCCATGAGTGAGGTACTAGTGTTGGGAATGCCTAATTTCAACAAGCCTTTTACACTGGAAACAAATGCAAGTGAGGTAGGAATTGGAGTAGTCCTATCTCAAGAAGGGCAGCCTATAGCATTCCTTAGCCAAGCTTTGAGCCTCAGACACCAGAGGCTTAGCATATATGACAAGGAGTTACTAGTCGTACTTATGGCAATGGACAAGTGGCGACATTACTTGGAAGGAGGCAGATTCGTTATCAAAACAGACCGTGAAAGCCTCAAATTTCGACTACAATAGAAGCTCCACTCGCACTTACAGAAAAAAGGAATGACAAAGTTAATGGGGCTGCACTATGTCATTCAATTTAGAAGAGGGAAGGAGAATGTGGCAGCAGATGCTTTATCTCGCTGCCATACAAGAGGGGTGCTGGATGCTATAACAGCAGTGGTGCCGAACTAATTACAAGAAGTCACTAATAGCTATAACCACGGCACATGGGCGAAAGGGCTTCTAGAGCAACTAAGTATAAATGGAAACTGCAAGCCTGATTATACATTATCCAATGGGTTAATAAGATACAAAAGGAGATTGGTTATGGGGAGAGTGACACCTTAAAGAATCAAATTCTCCATTCCCTACATAGCTCCCCCCTTGGAGGCCATTCCAGAATTCAAAATACCTACAGAAGAGTTAAGCAAGTTTTCTATTGGCCGCAACTTGAGAAGTTTGTGATGGATTATGTGATGAAATGTGACATTTGCAGGAGATGCAAACATGAAACCGTGCCCCAGCCAGGATTATGTCACCCTTTGGCCATTCTTGAAAAGGCTTGGACCCATGTTACCATGGATTTCATTGAAAAATTACCAAAATCTGAAGGCAAGGACTGCATCTTAGTAGTGGTTGACAGATTTACCAAATTCAGTCATTTCCTTGGGTTGTCACACCCATTCACAACCCAAGAAGTTGCAAGAACATTTTTGGATAACGTGTTGAAGCTACACGGCGTGCCACTACCTATTGTGTCCGACCGGGACAAGATCTTCACTAGCTTATTTTGGAAAGAGTTAATGAGAAGCCTAGGCACTAAGCTACACATGTCAACAGCTTACTATCCTCAAACAGATGGACAATCTGAACGAGTAAACCAATGCCTCGAGTCCTATCTAAGGTGTCTTTGTTTCCTAAAGCAAAGAGAGTGGCACAAGTGGGTGGTCGTGGCCTAATGGTGGTACAATTCTTGCCATCACAACTCTATTAACATGACTCCTTTTGAGGCATTATATGGCTATAAGCCAGCATTGTTACCAGCAGTGGAAGAACCAACAACAGTGGCTGCAGTGGAGGCCTACATGCAACAACGACAAGAAATCCTACAGCTTCTAAAAGCAAAATTATCCAAGGCCCAAAACAGAATGAAACAAATGGCTGACAAAAAGAGAAGCGAGAGGGAATTCTCATAAGGGGAGGAGGTGTACTTGAAACTCAGCCATCAACACCTTAAGACTATCTCTCGGCAACCAGTCTCCAAGTTAAACCCCAAATTCTATGGCCCTTTTCCAGTACTGGCTTAGGTCGGGCCAGTAGCCTACAAACTACAACTACCAAAGGGAACCCAAATACATCCGATCTTCCATGTCTCTCTCCTCAAGAAGAGCATAGGTTCACAGGCCGCCAATCCTTCCCTTCCATCCAGTCTCCATGAAGAAGCAGAGCCAACAGTTCCTATGGCTGTATTGGACAAGCATGTCATCTACAAGCAAGGGGCCCTTATCATTCAAGTGCTGGTCAAATAGTCCTCCTTACACTCAGACAACAACACATGGGAGCACCTTCCAAATTTACTAAAGCAATTTCCCACCACAGCCAACCTATTGCACATTTCTTGAGGACAAGAAATGTTTTGAAGGGGGGGAGAAGATGTCACGTACCTAGCAGCTACATGAGGAATATTGTAATAAATAAGTAGCTTTTCTGTTTATGTTGTTTAGATATTGATTAGAAGGGGAGTTGAGCTCGTTGACAGCATATCCAGCGAGCTAACTAACGCCTACAAGTGGGGAAACAAGTGGCTGGTTCTAGAAGGATTTTAGGCAACCATTTTTAGCGCCTATTTCCAACTGGGCAGTATAACTATCCTGCCTCAGCCCAATTGTACTCACTTTTGATAATTGAACCAGTGATATTTCCCTCTCAATTCTCTCTCAAATTCTCTACTCACTTTCCCTCCCAAATTCTCGACTCACTTTCCCTCTTAGTTTCCGCAAGATTCTCTCCAAAACAGGGAGAATTCCCCACTGTCAGCTTCGGATCTGACATAGTGGAGTTTATGTAGATCACCAACTCCAAACTTGCAAAAGCTTGCTATTAGAGTTCTAAGACTTACATGTAGAGTGTCTGGTTGTGAGAGAATTGGGGTGTTTTTGAGCATGTAAGCGATCATCATTACCTATCCGGTGCTTCTGATAGAGTTACATAAGGAAATCTCATAAACTAAAGAAGCAAATGAAGAACTTTCCATTATAATCTCCCCCTACCCCCCTCTTCTCTCTCTAAACTATAGAGCCTTACATTTTACCATAAAGAGTATAACTTTTGATTTCTTGTCAATACAACCCAAGCTCCCCTCCCCACATCAAGAATACTAATCTCTTCCAATAGTGCTGCAATTTGCAACTCCGAAGTAAATGACTATAGACGAGGAACAAAAATTTCAAGACTTAACCAAAAAAATAGTTTACAAAGGATTTTAAAGACTAAAAGCTTTGGAGGGGTGGTACCACAAGATAAAGCCACGAATATGTTTAATATTATTTCAAGGTAAAATAGTAGTCCCTTCAGAAATTAGATTGTCGCCTTTTCAAAGTTCTAGATGTTTAATTCGCTAAAGGGAATAAGAGAGAGAAATTTCAGTTTTCCTCCAAATTTCATTGAACTTTAAATACATTTTAAACAATAAAATTATTTTCTTTTTTATAAGTCAAATACTATTTACCATTTTAGTTTCGAATATTGCACAATGCATATTATATTTAATGTTCCTAATTTGAATATATATCCAATATTCAACTTTCGGATGCATATTCCAGTGTTCAAAGATAACAATTTGAAAGGGTTCCACTTATGCTCCTATACTAGGAGACAATAATCATATCCCAGTCCATGAAACATGGATGAAAAGAAAAAATGGTGCGCACAGATCATATAAATAGTAATAGTGAGAAATCCGAAAAAAAAAAAAAAACGACATCTATGATTAGTAAAGGTTCACTGCATGAACAGGATAAGGTTGTCAGGAAGTGAAATTTCAGCTGGACTGAAAAAGGGAATATCGAACAAGAAAAAGATTATATTTACCCGTAGGGTTCGAAGATGAGTAGAGGAGTTATGCTGGAGAGAACGGGCGGAACGAATGGCGGAGTCGGTGGACTGGACGACAGTCCGCGGCAGATCCTCCGATATGTAGGAATGCCATGATTTCTCTTCTTTCTGCTGCTGCTGCGTCGTCTTCGACATTTCTTCTACGGCATTCCCAGAATCAGAGGCCTGCTCCATTCCCCCTCCGCCCCCCCTCTCTCTCTCTCTCTGTACGATCGATCGATCGATCTCTTTCTCCTTCTCCTCTGCCGCCAGTACAAGGGCTTTTCCCCTTATTTTGGTTCAACGATGCAAAAACCGAAGATGAAGTGCGAATTCGCTCGCTGTTCTCTTTTCTTTTTTAGTTTTTTTTCCCTACACTGAATCAATCAATTAAGTATATTATAATATTCATTTATGATCGTTGTCTAACGATATAGGCGATTTTATACGTTTTAAAAATAACTAACACCTCTTCTATAATTATAAAAATAAGTATGAGAGGATGTTTTTTTTTTGGGGTGTCTGACATGTGTTTTACTTAGGATATGATGCGAAATTAATTAAATTCCTTCTATTATATATGACTATTTAAATAATTTTGCATTCCATCTTAATAAAAAATATTATTATAGGTATTTTTTGCACCATTACTTATGGGCTGGACACAACCCAGTAGACCAGTCCAATCGTCAAAAGCCCAATAAGCCTAAGTCCGAACTCGTCAGAACAAGGTCACGCGTTGCTAAAGCCTAAGCTCAGATCATGAAACCAAACAAGCTCCCAATGATGCTTCCAGCTCGCTGGTCTAATAATTCAACTTGCATAATAACAATATCGCAAAACACCCGAAGACAGTGACTCATCTGCTTTATATAAAGCAAACTAGATCCTTGATAATATGAATCTCACTCCCGATTTTTTGGCATTGATAAGGACATCTTGTCTCCATGATGTTATTCTTCCACTTTTGGATCTTATACAATTATAAACACCTATCACTGTAAATAGGGGCCGAAAATCATTGTACAAAGGAAAACATCAAGAATAATATATTGTTACTTTGCAAGAATACCCAGAGAACAGTCGTGGAGTAGACATCGTTAGGGTCGAACCACGTAAAAATTTCCCCATGTACCGTTTATCTTTGTTTCTATTTTCGTTTTTCCTCTTTGTGTTTGGGCTTATTTTCTTATTGTGGGCCTATGAATCATGGTCAACTGGTTCTGAACATCGACATTTTGGTGCTAAAGGAAAGGCCTGCTTTGATCGCTAGCCATGACAAGAGAAAGGAACGCATGAAGTTCTAATGCGGTGACCAATTTACCAGAGAACCACTGCATTCAACCGTTGGATGTCTCACTAACCGAATGACCCTATGTCTCTGCAACAAGTGCCCCTATTCCACCGCAGACTGGAGTCACCATCGGCATGCCCTCACAGGCTCCTGTCCAACTCGTCACTCCGACTGCCAGAATGGAGAAGATCAGAGCTTGGCAGTAACGTCAGGAGGTGTTAGAGAATACAGTCATACAGCTCGCTGACGCGGTCAGGGTCTTGGCCCAAGCTCAGACGCAGGCTATCCAAAGATCACTTGAAATCCCTTCACCCCATAGGATTCGCCATCTGCTGGAAGAGAGACCTCCACCAGGTGAGGAAGATATCGGAGATAATTATCCGCCCCCAAATCATCATTCCCTAGAATGGGAAATAAGCAAGCGATCGCAAGCCCAACGATCTTTGCACCCGGACTCTACCATTGAGGAGTTGTATCAAAGAGTCCGACAGTTGGAGGTGCAACAAGGAATTTGTGGCCAGCATAATGGTCATGGGGACAGGACACCATTTACTAGGGAGGTTAAGCTCAAACCTCTCCCTCGTAGGTTCAAAGTCCTGAGTATGCGATAATACAACAGGTGTAATACCCGAGAATGATTTGAGGTCATAAATAATATTTGATGAAGGGCATAAATGGACTTTGTGGAAAATAAGACTATAGGGTACACTAACGCAACTTTGGACGATCGAATTAGTCAGAGGGAGTACCCTGGACCCTAGATAGCCAAGAAAAATGGTATAGTATCGACAAGTAATACGAGTTATGATTTTAGGCATCAAAAGAAGTTGGATCGGGAACGGTTCCCGGTACAGCTAAAAAAATAATTGTGATTTTGGTTGAAATACCGAATTATCGTACGGGGCATCCGAGAAGTCAATGGAACCCCGAGGAAGTTCATATTTGGCATATAGAGTAACCCTTCAGTAGTTTTTGAAAGAAACAAAAGGGTTTGTAGCTAAAACGAAGATTCGGGCCTAAGTGCAGTTTTTCGAAATTGACAGAGGGAGATCGAAACGATATTTTTTCAGAATTTTAAAGAGAATGTTTTAGGATATTTCAAAGGGTTATAAAGGTCTTTAAAGAGAAGTTCAGTTTTTGAGGCAGGGGCAAAATCGTAATTTTTGAGGTTGGGATAAAAGTGTAATTTACCTAAAAATTAGGGGCATTAGTGTAATTAGTCCATTTTTTTAGGGACTAAAATGTAATTAAAAATTAGTTCGGGGACCATGTTGAAAAGGGTTAAAGTGCAATTACCCAAAAGTTCGGGTCAAAGTGTAATTATTGAAACCTTTTTACTAGGGGTATTTGGAAAATTCAGGAAAAGCCTCATAAATGACTTTAGTGATAAAGATGAAGTTTCATGATGATATTAGAGATAAGATGAAGCCTCATGATGACTTTAAGGATAAGATTTGATTGGATAAGATAAGATTTGGATAAGATTTAATTGAATAAGATTTTGTTGGATATGATTTGAATAAGATTTGATTTGGATAACAATGATTATATAAAATTTTAGAAGATTTAGAATGATTGCAGAATATCTTAGAAGATTTGGTAATGATTATATAATATCTTTGAAGATTCACAATGATTGCAGAAGATCTTTAGAAGATTTGGAATGATTGTAAAAGATTTTGAAATATTTGAAATGATTACAGAATATATGTTTCTTGGTGGCTAAGTTTCCAAAACCTATAAATAGGGGTTCATAACCAAAGGTTTCTCATTCGAAATTGTGAGAAGTTCGTGCCAGATAAGAGAGCTTCGGGTTTAGTGGTAGAGGGTTTTTAAAGCATACGCGAGGCATCACACGCGCAGAGCACTTGGGCAGTGCGTGAGGACGTGTAAGGAGGTGATTTGGTTAAAATACTTGAGGACTTGCATCAAAGTCGAGGTTCGACACAAGATTCAAGGTGTTTTGAGTTTCGTTCAAGGTGAGTTGTTCGCTACCAAAATTTGACTTTCTTGTGAGTGGTTTCAACCCAAAAATTTGGTTTAAAGTTGTGAGTGTTCGTCCCTAAAACTTGATTTATTGTGCTTGTTCTATCTGAACATGTGGTGATTTCATGCAAAATGGTTTTGTGCATTGAAATGGTAACTGGTGACGGTTGGATTTATGAGGGAGGTTTGTCCCTAAACGTTTTGAACTTGTGCATTGCATTTTATAAATTGTTGTTTATATGATGCATTGAATTGTGAAATGTGGCATTGTCTTGCGTTTTGTGTGTACGTATGGAATGTCAGCCTCGGATGTTGTCTGGATAGTGTAGCCATAATTCTCCAAGCACGTGACGGAATAATAGGGGTATCTGATGCTGGTGTGCATGTCAGGATAACCATCTTGGTTTCCGTGCCAGGTCGTTTGGCTGGGGAAGTTGCACTAGGACGACTAGGTGGTCCATACTGTGTTGTTCATGTGGGATGTCAGCCTAGGATGTTGTCTGGATAGTGTAGCCGTAATTCTCCAAGGGCGTGATAGAATAATAGGGGTACCTGATGCTGGTAGGCATGTCAAGATAGCTGCCTTGATTTTCGTGCCAGGCCGTTTGGCCAGGAAAGTTGCACTAGGACGACTAGGTGGTCCATGTGAAATTTTGGAGTTGGGATTGTATGGTGGTTCCTGGATGCTTAAGGTGGGAACGTATTCTGGTGAGATGTGTTGGCAGCCCCATTTAAGCTAGAATCGCGTCGCGTCATCGTGTCGTCGAGTCGATGTGGTGGCATAGCTTTTAGAGAGATTGCTCTTTTCTCGTGGTAGGGTCAAACGCGTGGGAATTCTCTTGATCTAGGGCTTACCGGGTATATTGGTTTATTTCATGTCTTGCATTATTCATGAAAAATGTGTTTTGAACTCTCACTTAGATAATTCATCATCTAATTTGGACTTTGTCCCTAGAATATTCAAACGTTCCAGGTGAAGGCAGCAGTGCAAAAGGGAAAGGGATCGTCGAGGAGTGACGGCGATTAGTGGATAGTTTACATTATGTCTTATCAGTTATGTTATTTACTTTTGAAAACGTCATGTAAACGTTGGTGCAACTTTATATATAAATAAAGTGGTTTCAGTTATGACCTGTTAAGGTTTCGATCTAGCTTTCGCATTTGTGTTGGTGAACCTATCTTGGTTTATTAATGGTTCATAATTGATATACTGAGAAGGTGTAACGGGATCTTCGGGGAATGGTTTTTGTGATAGGTTTTTATTTGAAAAAAAAATTTATCCCCGGAATCTTACGTTACGTTAACGCTCCCGGGAATTGGGGTGTTACAATTGGTATCAGAGAGAAGGTTTAAAATTTAAGGAACTCTGATTAGGGTTTGAAATTTATGGGACTCTGATTAGAGTGAAATTTTATTTGGAGACTTAGAAAAAGTTTGACTTGGAGATTAACTGTTATTTCAGTTGAGAATTCATATAACGAAATCCCTACTTGGAGATTTGGGGATTGTCGATTGAAGTTTTAGGAATTGTTGATGACATAGAGATTTGTGATTTAGGATAAATCTTGGAAGATGGCAAGGATTTGAACTATGGAAATGAGTATGAGATGTTACTAGGAGAAAATTACATGAAGCCTTGGAGACTTAGGAAAATACCCCGATTGGAGACTCAGGGGTACTAGTGAGAATTAAAAATGATCGAGTTAGGAATGATTCGGTTTGGATTGAGGATCTTAGGGATATTGAACTTAGGATGATGCGATTAGTGTTTTTGAGAAACCGAGCTATAGCGCACCTACGCCGGAGAAGACACGGCGTGTGTAACACACACGCTGCAGCTGGCCGCGAGTGGGGGCACGTGGAGCCACTTTGGGAGGTGCGTGAGAGAGCATGCGAGGCCTTTTTTACCTGAAATTTTGCACAGTTGTTCCTCTATTTATTCCCTATAAGTCTATGTAAAAATATTTAACTTTGGTTTTACGAAATCTTACGTTTTATGCAGAACAGCCTAACCGATGCTCGTGAACAATATCGGGTCAGGTAAATTTGGTGGGTGACTTCTCATCTTTGAACTCTTGCATCTCTTACATGTTGTACTTTCATTCGGGTGGTTTGCATATCATTTAATGCCGTTGGTTCGCATTTTTATACATATGGACATGCATCACTACATTCATGGCTAGTGGCATTGAAATGGTTGCATCATGTACGTGGTCTTAGACCACACCATCCCAAGTCAGGGAATGGCTATGACTTTATGATTACATGATGGCCAGCGAGGGTGATTGCAATGCCCTAGCATCACTACCATCGAGTTACTTCATGACATACTGCATAATGCATTTGCACGCACCTCCAATACTGAGTTATCCACTTAGATATTGCTATCTAACTTGGGTGTTTCATACCCCTGGAACATTCAACGTTCCAAGTGCAGTAAGTGTTTCAGGTACTCGGGAGCAAGCAAAGGCAAATGGGAAACGACTACCTAATATTTGTTTTATTCTGTTTCAATTCCAATAAATCAAGTTATTATAATCAAGCTACTGAATGACCATTTGTATTAACTATCATTTTTTCCCTTTGTTGTTAGGAATGTTACTTTTACAACAATATCATGTGCATATTACCTCATTTATGCAAGTCCTTTAAAGAATATCCTTGAAATCACCACCTATGAAAGACTCGTGATTCATAAGGTTGTACGTGGGACACTTACATGTCAAACACCCAACAAATAAACACACTTCTCTAGACTTAGAATTTACAGACATTTAAATACCATAAGGAAATGGGAAAAACAGAAATGAGTTAATTAACGCCTCTTATAATTTAAAATTTGAAATTAAAGCGTTGGAAACGATCCTAGGATTTACGGGGTGTTACAGGGGGTATCAGAGCAAGGTTTTATGATTTAAGTTTTGATTTGGCTAACCTTGAGGATATTTTGGGTATGTGGTGGCTTTGATTTGAGTTTAGACTAACTAATTTTGAGGATATTCTAAGATGTTCGCAGGTACTTGGATCTTGTGGTCTTCGAACAAATTGGTTTGGTAAAGTTGATTAAATATTTTGGACCAATAAAGACTAAGAAAATTGTTTGTTTATCTATTCCATTTCAAACCTTTGAAATTATGGAACCCTTAGCAACTAATGTTTTGCAGGCTTGTGGTGGATTTGAAGTCTCAAGGATCATAGAAACAATCGGAGGATGAATCCTATTTGGAGTTTAAGGAACTTATCTCAAGGATATAAATATAAGGATTCTATGCATGAACACATGTGTATTAAACAGTCTATATAAATGCAGTAGTAGGTCAAGGTGACCATATGTAGAGATAATGATATTTACAGATGTTATTAATTTTTGGGCTCCTTGATGACAGAGTAGGCTTGGGATTTTTGATGTGATAACTAACTTTAAGGATATTTGATGGCAGGAAGGAATTCGACCGGGATAAAGATCCAGAACCGGCAAGCCATCATGAGATGGTGGACTATACATCTAGGCAGACGCTACATACGCCCAAGAGATACAATAGGAGAATTTTTGGACTTGGTCACCCCTGTTTTGCAAACACTTCCACCCAACGTTACAGTTCCCTGCATAGTGAATTTACAAATAGCTTATTTGATTTCCTTGTTAACCATAGAATTGCGGGAGATTGGGGATGAGCTGCATGTCCAAGGATCCTATGGTAATCTAGAGACTTTTACCACTCACCTACGTGAAATTGAAGGATTTATGGGCACAACAGACTTACTCCCAGGCGAGGTAGCACCAAAAGAAGGACATGAAGAACAAACCCCGATACCCCTATCAGGATCCGAAATCTAGGAGAATGATTTTAATTTTCAAGGGTACATACATGTACAAATATGTGAGAAGGTAACAAAGTAGTAAGATGTATATGTACAAGGAAGGATAAAATGGTGATATGTGATGGGTATGGCTTTTAATTGATATCATTAACTTTTAAAGTATCTTGATGACAAGAAGAATTGTATGATTATTTTTGGGGATCCTAGAAGGGAATGTTTATTTGGTGATACTAATCTTTGGGATTTTGATGGCAGGACAGGATGCATGGCCATTTTGGGAGATTTGGCGATTGTTAGCAGAATCTAATAAGGAAGTAGGATAAGGATGGACTCAAGTAAGTATTTCTGTAAGTTGGACCTAGCTGGAAAATTGGGTAACCCACTAAGATCTTTGGAGATATTCTTATATAAGGATTGTAGGAATCTCTTAATGATTATATTGTGAAAACCAACGATTCGAGGAATTGGGAGATAATTTAGAAACTTGGATTTTGAAGATAGTTCGATTTGTGATCCAATAAGAATTAACCAATGCCCTACAGGTATTTGAGAGATTTAGAATCTCGAGAATTTTGGATAATAAGTGCATGAGATGCCATTCTAATATTTACATGGTAAAATGAGAAGCCTATACACATGTACACTTATGGAGATAAATAGTGATATGTGACAATTGTTGGAAATAATGAATAAGTGTTAGTAGGATCATAAGAGTAAAGTGGAATGAGATCTAGTACAGGTAAGTATTTTAATTGCTTCGAGAAAATGAACCCCCAACCAAGATCTTCAATGACTTTCTGGATTTTCGAAGGCACTTTTCCATGCAAATGACTTTTTGGGTCTCAGGAAATTACTTATACTAGACATAACTCATTTGAATTTTGTGTTACTTCGCAGGGACTCGATAAGTTTGGAGCTTCAAGGAATATTAGGCAATACTCATGGGGACACTATTTTATCTTGCAGATATTGCCTTTTGAGGATCTTAGATGATAAGTGTTGAAAGGTTGATCTTATTATGCTATTTGACCGTCTTAAAGGATTTCTTTCGAGAAAACATCTATACATATATGGGTTGTTAGAAATTCTCATTTGGTAAGGTTAAAGCATCAAAGGATTAGTTGAATTTATTTACATTTTGTATTGACAACTATCTTGTAGGAAGATCTGAAGTCTAGAGGACCTTAGAAGACAAACGTTTGGAAGACCATTTTTGCGGAGTTGACGAATCTGAAATCTCAGGGATTCCAGACACTAATCACTTAGAGGATGCCTAATTAATAAAATTGGGTGTAAGTAAGTATCTGAGAAGGAATTTGGGAAAATGAACACGTGCACAAAAGAAAGTAAGATGGGATGTTCATACATAGGTAAGGATGAAATAACAACAAAGGGCATTCGATTGATACTGTTAGCGTTAGAATTTCATAGTAACGAAACAACCCACCCAGTGACAACATGAGGTATTTATGATGCTTATACTTGATGGTACTAACTTTGAGTTATGATGGCAGGATGAGATATATATAGCAATTTGGAGATCATAGAAGTTTTCAGTGGATTTCGGTGGGTAAGTCAAACAAGAACTGACTTGAGTAAGTATTTTAAACATCAAGTAAGATTGAAACCCCCTTAAAATCTTGAAGGACTTACTATATGATCTGTTTGGATTCTTTATTAATAACCGTTGTAGGAAACTTGGTGGATTTGAGGATTCAGGATACTAATTGGATTTTTGAAGAAAGAGGCTATTGGATCTTGCACTAATAACTATTTTACAGGAGTTTGGTAGACTTGGGATCTAAAGAGTTCATGACAACAATCATGGGAAATGCATATGGGCCAGTTACGGGGTCGAAGTTGGCACCAGTAAGTAAATACTTGATTATTTGAGGGAGTTAAACCCCTAGCTAAGATTTTGGCATTCATCGGACTTTTGAAAAATATTTCACATGAGTTATTAGAATTCAATTGAGATATTTTTGGATGGTACTAACAACTATGTTGCAGAAAATTCAAGGGTTCTTAATGTCCTGAAAGGTTCTAGGAAAGAGTTCAATTGTTTTATATGGTGAAAGAGTACCCATAGAGTTAGAAAACTACTTTGTTTTACAGGTATTTAATGGGTTGTGAATGGTAAGTGCTCGAGAGACTATTTTGTTACTCGCCAGGAAATGTAGAGTTTGAAAGGTTGTCATAAACAAGGTTATGGAATTTCATGATTAAATTACTGTAGAAGGTTGAATATTTACCTTATAATTTTGAATGTGATTATTCAAATGGGAAACACCCAACGTTCTCAAAGGTCCGAGAAGGGACATAGTTTAGAAGTTCGAGGGAAAAGTTTTAAGCTAAAGGGCCGTTACCTTAGGTGTCGAAAGTTCCATTTTTGGGAGTGTTGCTACACTTGTGGAGAGAGCGATCACAAAGCTCAGAGTTGCCCAAAGGGACATGTGTGCTTTGGCTGTCGGCAAACCAATCATCTCGCTAAGCACTGCCTATGGAAAATGAAAGTTGATTAACCAAATGAAAGAAACCAAGGACTCAGTTTGGGAGCACAAGGACGGGATTTCAAGTTAAAAGGTAATTATCTTAGGTGTCAAGGGTCCCATATCAGGAAAACCTATGAAAAGAAAAACCAAAAATGTTATACTTGTGGGGGAAATGGTTATTTTTCCCGAGGTTGTCCATATGGGATCATGTGTTTCAATTGTCGGCAGATTGGCCATCTCTTTAGGGATTGCCCTCAAAGGAGGAAAAATCTAGCAAAACGGAATGAACAAAGGATGATCAGTAAATTTATGCAATTATGTATTTAAGGTATGGATAATCAATAAATTTTTCAGATTTGGTGGTTTGAGGAAAATATCCTAGCAATTCAGTAAGATAATTTCTTAGAGCTGTTGAGTTTTACTGAAAATAATTATAGGATAGAAGGTGAAATGACCGATAGTGGATAAGGTAGTTAAGACGATTAATTATGAGTACTACTGAGACTATGAAGGTATATGTCATTCCATTCGGGATGGTTTTGTGGAATCATAGGGATCAAGGTAACTTACTATACTTAGGGACTGCAGATGTTCAAAAGATTTGAGGGATTATGACGATTTGTTAAGTGATGATCCATAAGTTGTGGGTTAGCTAACATAGGCTAAATGTAACTTTAATTATGGAAATGATACATTAAGGATTTGTGATTAAGGGATTCAAACTGCCAATTGAGGGTTAAAGAAAGAAATGGTAGTAGGATTGCTTTTAGATTCCATTACGGATGATATCTAGTGATACTAATGCACCTGTAGCCTGCACGAGTTGGATGAATGGGTGTTCAAATTATACTTGAGTTAATTTGTGATTAATTTACTAAGTTAGTAGGGAGAATGAGCCAGACCTAAGGACGACTTATGGACACTATAGGAATAGCAAGCTTACGCCAAATATGAACCCTGACTAACACGGATAATTTCCTTAAGTATTGTTGTGTTGAGAAACAATCATGGGATTGAGAAATAGGATATTGGGAACAGCCTTGAACGATGAAAATTTTATGAAAAATATGTTAAGAGATTTTCTAGTAAAAATTGGGGAGGATGAGGTAAGGTAAGCATATCCTTCAAAAAGGTTAAGCGACACAAGTAAACAAATCCATTTTGATCTAATCTCCAATAATACCGAAATATTTAGAAATGATCAATAAGGGAAATGACAACGAGCTCTAAGCTTGATCTGGGAAGTGGTTCAATACTTATAGGGATCCATACTCTTACTCATATGTCGAATAGTAGAACTCGATATCATAACAATATTGGAGGCATCTCAAATATGGGTATAACGATGGGTGGTGGTAGTCGATGATTAGATACATGGGCATCAGTTATCAACCTTTGGGATAAGCCGGGGATACTAGTACTAATGGTCACATTTGTGGTATTGTGCGAAAAGCAAGAGCATACGAGTTAAAATGTATAAAATAATTTTGGAATGCATGTGCTAAGGTTGTGTTGTCATAAAACATATGGGTTTTGTGAATGAAAATTTGTGAGCAATATTTATCGCCTATGGTCTTGAGTTGATAGGAAATGTAGTCATCGAATCTGGGGTAGTACCACTCGTATAGAGGAAAATTTAAGGTCTGGACAGATCATGAGAGCTTAAGGTACCTGGTTCCTCGGAGAGATTTGAATATAGGGTAGTGACAGTGGATGGAGTTTTGAAGGACTACACTTGTACAATCCAGTACCACCCTGGGAAAGTAAGCATAGGGGTTGACGTACTAGCCTAATTTCGATGGCCGGGAGTGGGGACTGGTAGAGAAGCTTAGCCTACTGACAATGGATATGATTCCTAAAGGAACATCTATTTGCATCGCTCGCCTGATGATTCACTCTCTTTGTTTGGAACAGGTCCAACAAGCTACATGAGAAAGAGAAAATAAAGTATGTTTTTAAGGCCATAAGAAATTTCGGGGACAAAATTTTGTTTTTGGGGGGTTGAATGTAACACCCAAGATTTTTACAAGAGTGATATCTTTTAAAGAAGAATATGATGGATTCAGGATTCAAGAAGAAACAGGTAGATTTTGGGCAAAATATGATATGTTTTGCAGATTTTGAGCAAAAGCGTAATTTCTCAAAAATAAATGGAGGCCATTTTGAAGTCAAGAATGGTACCCAAAAGTGTAAGAAGGATTGTTAGAATCCCTAGAAATGGAGGGATAGCATTTTAAGGGCCAAAACGAGATTTCAAAAGATATGAGGGGTAAAAGTGTAATTTATGGAAACTATGGGCCAAAACGAGGAAAACCAAAACTTAGCAATCATGAGCAATCATGAATTTAGTAAAATATCAGCAATTGGCCAATCCCAAATGGCCAAGTGTCCCCCTAGTTGTCAAAATTTGGTTGGTTGGGAACTTTTATAAATTAAGCTTTTGAGTTAAGACATTTGGGTGAGATCGAGCCAAAATTTTTATGGGTTTGAGAGGTCTCTAAGAGAGAGTTGAGGGAGGTGAATCTGTTCTTGAGAGATAAGGAGAAATTCTGCGAAAAGAACGAGGTAGATCAGTGAAGAAACAAAGGAGTTATGAGCCTCAATAGGAGATTTGCACGTCGTCGGAATCTAAGCTTGAATCATCAAAAAACAGCAAGGTAAGTTTCATTTAATTTTACAATCTTATAGAGGGAAGAAAGAGGGAAGTGTAGGAAAAAATGAAGGTCAAATCAGAGTTAAAACGAATGAGAAAAGCTCAATAAACCGACCTGCAACACATCTGCACCGGAGAAGTCACAACGCGTGTAACACATGCGCCGCTGCTGGCCGCGAGTGGGGGCGTGTGGAGCCACTTCGAGAGGCACGTGAGAGCCCATGCGGGGCCTTTTTTGCCTGAAATTTTGCACAGTTTTTCCTCTATTTATTCCTTGCAAGTCTATGTAAAAATATTTAACTTTGGTTTTACGAAATCTTACGTTTTATGCAGAACAACCTAACTGACGCTCGTGAACAATACTAGGTCAAGTAAATTTGGTGGGTGACTCCTCATCTTTGAACTCTTGCATCTCTTACATGTTGTACTTCCATTCGGGTGGTTTGCATATCATTTAATACCATTGGTTCGCATTTTTATACATATGGACATGCATCACTACATTCATGGCTAGTGGCATTGAAATGGTTGCAACATGTACGTGGTCTTGGACCACACCATCCCAAGTCAGGTAATGGCTATAGCTTTATGATTACATGATGGCCAGTGGGGTGATTGCAACGCCCTATCGTCACTACCATCGAGTTACTTCACGACATATTGCATAATGCATTTGCACGCACCTCCAATACTGAGTTATCCACTTAGATATCGCTATCTAACTTGGGTGTTTCATACCCTTGGAACATTCAACGTTCCAGGTGCAGTACGTGTTTCAGGTACTTAAGAGCATGCAAAGGCAAAGGGGAAAAGGCTACCTAATATTTGTTTTATTCTGTTTACGTTCCAATAAATCAAGTTATTTTAATCAAGCTACTGAATGACCATTTGTATTAACTATCATTTTTTCTGTTTGTTGTTGGGAAGGTTACTTTTACAACAATATCAGGTGCGTATTACCTCATTTATGCAAGTCCTTTGAAGAATATCCTTGAAATCGCCACCTATGAAAGACTCGTGGTTCATAAGGTTATACGTGGGACACTTACATGTTAAACACCCGACTAATAAACACGCTTCTCCAGACTTGGAATTTACAAACATTTAAATACCATAAGGAAATGGGAAAAACAGAAATGAGTTAATTAATGCCTCCTATAATTTAAATTTGAAATTAATGCGTTGGAAACGATCTTATGATTTATGGGGCATTACACCTCTGAATGCTAGGCCTTAACCGACGCCATTAAGGACCTGACCAGAAGAGATTGGTTGAGGGATTATGTAGTGTGACCGACTAATCAGTCGACCTAGAAACCGACACAGCAGCCACCTCCCTCTGATGATGAGCGCTCGCTGGTGGTTAAAACGCTCTACACAATTCACGGTGGACCTCACCTCGCCAGGACTTCTCACCGATCCCATGAAAGGTATGTGCATGAGGCCAACCACATCTTGTTGGCAGGATCGAATGGGAAGGCCGCACCCATGAAGCAAGCTAGGGGAATGACAAAGGAGATCACTTTCTTAGAGGAAGAGGCCCGAGATGTGCACTAGCCACACAAATGACGTCCTCGTTGTTCATGCTCGGATCCACAACGCGGAAGTGCGAAGGATAATGGTGGATATAGGCAACTTGGTGAATGTGATGTACAGAGCTTGCTTTTATCAGATGGGACTGGGATCGGAGCAGTTAAGCTCATCCCTAGAGCCACTCTATGGGTTCACAGAAGATGCGATGGTCCCTATTGGGCGGATTAGTCTCCCTTTTACTATTGGAGATGTGGATCAACAGGCCACCACATTGACAAAATTTCTGATAGTAGACTGCCCTTCGGCGTATAACGTCGTACTTGGAAGGTCGGCCATAAACGATCTGGATCTAGTCACCTCTATTAGGTTATTGACCGTTAAATTCCCGACCCCCAATGGAGTAGGGTGTGTACGAGGTGAGCAATACCTCGCAAGGCGCTACTATGAAGATGCTGTAAAAATGGGGGTTAAAGGGAAGAAAGTGAATGTCATTGCAAGATGCGACCCACGACCTACCAGCCAAAAGGGTGTTAGCTATGATCTAGACCCTTGCGAGGTGGACTATGACAGGGCCACCGGCCCAGTAGAAAAGCTCGAGGATATCCTAGTCAACGAGGTGGATGAAGAAAGACGTCTCAAGCTAGGGAGGAATCTGGCTCCCAAGGTAAAGTCCCATCTTACCAATTTCCTTAAAGCTAACCTCGATGTATTTGTATGGAATCATGAGGATATGGTAGGGATAGCCCCAGAGGTTACTTCACATAGGCTTAATGTAGACCCTAGTTACAAACCAGTGCATCAAAAGAGGAGACCAATGACTCCTGAGCGCTATGTCACTCTTAAAGAAGAAGTAGACAAGCTCCTGGAAAGTGAGTTCATTAGGGAGGCTCATTACCCGGTCCGGGTAGCTAACCCAGTCTTGGTTAAGAAGAAAAAAGGGAAGTGGAGAAATTGTGTCAACTTCACCGACCTGAACAAGGCTTGCTCGAAGAACAACTTTCCTCTCTCCAAGATCGATCAGCTCGTGGATGTTACCACCAGTCACCAGCTCCTCAGCTTTATGGATGCTTATTCTGGTTATAACCAGATCCCTATGAACCCTGGTGACAAAGAACACACCTCGTTTATTACTGACTGGGAGCTTTATTTTTATAAGGTGATGCCCTTTGGGTTGAAAACTGCTAGGGCAACCTACTAGAGGCTGGTGAACATGATGTTTGAGGTGTTGATTGGTAAGACCATGGAGGTCTACGTTGAGGACATGCTAGTAAAATCAGAATGGGTAGTCGATCATGTTTTTTATTTGGAGGAGATGCTCAAGGTCCTCAGAAACTATCAGATGAAGCTTAACCCCCTTAAGTGTGCCTTTAGGGTGACCTCTGGAAAATTTCTGGGATTTATGGTAAATAATAAAGGCATTGAGGCCAATCTGGAGAAAATAAAGGCCTTGCTTGATATGAGGTCGCCCATACGAAAAAAAGATGTGCAAAGCCTCAAATGCCAGGTCGCGACCCTAAGCCGATTTATTTCTAAAGCGATTGACAAATGCGCCCCATTTTTTGGGCTGCTAAAAAAAGCATGAGATTTCTGATGGACAGAAGAATGTAAGTTCGTCTTCTAGCAGCTAAAAGAATATATGGGACGAGCTCCACTCTTTGCTAAGCCCAAAGATGGGGAAAAGCTGATTATATACTTGGGAGTGTGTAACACCCCACTTTTTGAATGCTAAATACAAGCTAATCAGGTTATTTACAACATATGGGCGTTATTGGAAATCCTTTATCAATGGAAGTAAGGATCGAACCTGTGTATGCTAAATAGTTAGGATTTTCCCAAGTTTAAATAAAAGTCCGTCACGCACCCACATATCAGAAGATTATAGCAGCTTCACAAATACATAAATTTTGTGATATAACCGCAGAACCGCACACAAGCGCCATATATCCTTAAGTAACTAACTGCTATTTACATTACAATATTGGGATTTCACGGGTTCACAAATAAATCCAACTCTAAATCAACCAAGCACCAACTCCGAATTCTTGCTTGCACTGAAACCTAGAGTACCTGATATGCTTAACATACCTAGAACGTTGAATGTTCCAGGGGTATGAAACACTCAAGTTAGATATTACATCTAGGTGAGTGAATCAGAAAAGGAAAAGTATGTGCATGCAAATGAAGTAATGCTATTATGAAATCCACCTATGTGGTAGCAATGCCAAGGTGTTACAATCACCCCCACAGTCATCATAGTCACTCATGGCTCATCGTAAGAGCACAAGATCTTTCATGATGTCCCAACAACTAGCCACAGTCACCAACACGAACATGATATATGACAAAACAAAAGGAATATGCATAAACCAAGGGAAATATGACATGTAAGCCACAAATGCATGATATGCAAGTTAACACTCATATCCAATGAAGCCAAAATGACCAGGATGTAGCAAAGGATGCAAGAAACACTCACTTTGCTAGTTTGGATGCGTTAGGGCACTATTCACAGGGTTCGGGAATGGTTTTCTGAAAAAATCACATATTTTCGTAACTCAAACATAGAATTTTTTTTAATAAACCCTTACCTCTAAGAACCTAGTCCCCAAGTTAGGTTCAACATCATTCTGAAAAGAATGGGGGCAGTACAAACCCCCATAAGCACACAACAAATAAAATTCTAGAAGTCCTAGATTTAATTTAAATTAAATCCAATGAATAAAACCTCAACAAGTAAAGGTAGGCGACGAATTATCGTAAGGGAATGGATAAAATACGAGAAAACACAGAGACTCTCATGAGAATTAAAGAACATGAGGAGAGGGATAGGAACTTGCCTTTACACAGTCGTTTCTTACCTTTCTTGCACTCCTGCTGCGAAGTAAAACGTTTCCTAGCAATTAATAAAATTATAGCTTTCATTAAATAAATCTATCGTGTAATATAAATAATTTAGCCGTATAAAATTCTTAAACATATAACGCTTCTAATAATTTTTAACCACGTACCCGGTCACTTTTCATACCAAGGCAATTCCAGAATCCCTTCATTTTTCTCATAATTAATTTAGATTAGTACATACTAATAAAATTCTCGATTCGTATAATTAATACGCGAAATCGAAATGAATTAAGGGAAGGCGTAAGAGTTCACAAAATGGAAAGAGCTCACAAAGGTATTTAACCCCATAAGTCTCCTAATTAAATTAATTAAGCAAAATTCACACTATAACTGTTTATAACGAACATAATTAATTTATGGAACCAAATCGAATTAAGGAAGGATAGAAGCAAGCAAGCTCCTAATGATGTTTCCAACTCTCTAGCCTAACCAAGCAAGCTCCCAACGATGCTTCCAGCTCGCCGGCCTAATCATCCAGCTCGCATAATGACAATATCATAGAACACCCGAAGATTGGGACCCAACTATTTTATCTCAAGCAAACCAGATCCCTAACAATACGGAGCCCATTCCCGATTTTATGAGATTGATAAGGACATCTTGTAACACCCCCCTCTTCTAGAGCTGCCCGAGAAGAGGTGCTACGGAAAATAAAATATAAAACTAACTAATAACTGAAATTTGATACCAATATAAACAATCAATCAACTGAAATAAAACTCCGAGTCAACAATAACTAAAACAATAAACTACATCTAAGGAAAAATCTCTCAACTAAAACATAAGTCAAACTTAAACTGATAAGACACTAAAACTAACAACTCCCAGACATCTTTAGTCTTGTGCGGCTCCACGTACACACACTACTGGACACTGCTGCTAGGCCCCACCTCTGGTACTCCCCCGCTAGGACCTGGAATGGTGAAGAGTACAAGGTGATCTACAAAGCTCAGCAAGTAAATAAACTGGAAAGAATAACTGAAGCTGAATCGAAGAATATCGATACTGATGAATACTTACTGAACTTGTACTGAGTGAAACACTATATGCTTGCATTTAAAAATGTAATGCACATAAATGGTAAGATAAATGCAGGTATGCAACTTTGGCACATAGGCCCACATAACTGTAAAACATACCTGGCTAATCTGAACCTGCAACATAAAAACTGTAAGCACATAGAGTGGGTAGTATAGTATACCCCTAGCTCCCTGGTCGACATCAGGCGAGCATCTCATAACTGAGATATAACTTACTGATACTAGTGGGATCCCCGCGGACAAGCCGCCTAGCGCGCATAATGTAATGCTCATATAAATGCTAGCACACGAAATGTAGTGCTCCATATAAGGTCATGCTCAATGCTCATACACTATGTATGCACGTAATCTCACAAAAATAATGCTGAACATGTCAGAATAAATGCTAAACATGTTATACGATCTTTACTAGGTTTATTGAGATACAAAGATCCTAAAATTTCTGAGTATAGGCATGGCATATTGGATTTTATCATATCTTGGCATAAAATTCAATATTTAATTAATTAAATGTTTAAATTAAATTTGAGACTTGCCTCAAGAATTTATTAGAAGTCATCTGGGTGCTATGGGATGTTATTCGGATGATTGAGAAAGTTTAAGGAGCAATTCGAATGAAATAGTAGCTTATTCGAATGAAAAAGAATGAACTACAGCAAGCTCATTCGAATGGAGGAAGACTCATTCGAATGGACAGAGACTCATTCGAATGAAAAAGAACTCATTCGAATGACAGAGACTCATTCGAATGAAAAAGGACTCATTCGAATGATAGCTGCTATATAACAAAGGCTATACGGATCTAATCAAGGACTCATTCGAATGACTCTCAAATTCATTCGAATCAATTTTGGAATTTTCTAACTTTTGAACTGGCAAAATCCGACTCATTCGAATGCAACAGTAACCTTATTCGAATGAATTTATGGGTTACTCACAGCTCATTCGAATGACAAAAAGCCTCATTCGAATGCTATACTATACAAACGACAGCTTACTCACAACTTCAAGGACTCATTCGAATGACAAGGAAACTCATTCGAATGACAACCCAAAAACACATACGAATGATACGATAACACATGACTCATTCGAATGACCAAGAACTCATTCGAATGACTGGCACAATATAAGGGAAAAACTTACGATAACACTGGAAACTCATTCGGATGCCTCAAAACCCATTCGAATGATACAAGATTCATTCGAATGACTGGAATCTCATCAGAAAATAAAACTCACACTAATAGAGACCATATCTTGAATAAAACTTATCCTCACTACACCATTCCGAAAGAAATCTTGAGAGAATAATCTCAATTGATATAGAAACAACTTAGGAATGATTTACTGATCATAGTTAATGGAAACGTTGCAAAGAACATGCAAGAACTGGCTGGAAGACTCACTGTAACGCATACATATATATGTAAATGCATGCACATACAGTCTGATTAAACTGGAAATCCAAACAACAATCTTGGCATTCTGAGATCACCGTTAATATGATTTGAAGACCGTATTTAAGAGATTAACGATCAAGAATCACATGTTATCTCCTTCAAGCACTCACTGTTCTACGTATATACATACATATATATATATATATTCATACTGAAACTGATATGAATACGAACGCAATGAATAACTGAACAACTGAGAATGAACGAACTTGAATCTGTAATGGAAGGAATTACAGATAGGATACTTGCCTTACAATAACTCTGATCGTATCAACGATTGCTACGAGAAAACTCCTACGCAACCTCACTGTTAAAGCTTCTTCAAAGCCTCTGCCTCTTCTTCTCTTATGCGATCTCTAATTCCTCACGGCGTGAACAAAACAACCAAACCCTATGCCAATATATACTTAATGGAGAGGCCCTCAAAAGCCCATTATCAATCTCCTATTGAAACTTGGAGACTTCTAAGCCCAAGCCTTCTCGTTAATGGACTCCTAATCCCATAGTAACTCTTATTTAAACAATTAAATTCTAATCATAAATTGCTAATTGACCTTCAAGTCCTTGCATTTAATTTCCCATAATATAAAAAGAATTAAATGCTATTTAAAAGCTATTTTCTCAACTAAAAATATTCTAAATTGCCACATTAAAATTAAGTGACTAATTCTCTTAATTAATTACTACTATAATTAATTAACTAATTCCAATAAATACTAGGCCCTCTAACGGGTCGTTACACATCTTGTCTCCATGATGTCATTCTTCCACTATTGGATCTTATGTGTAAGACCTAGTATTTAATATCAAAGGTATTTTTGGAAATTATGGGATTAAAATGGAATTTATCAAAGTTTCAGGCTAATGTGTAATATCCAAAACTTGAACGAAAAGGCAAACAACCAAACCAAGATGAAACTTGGAGGGTAAAATGTTTAAAAAGTCATGGAATGTCAAAAATAAGAGATTTATCTAAGGTTTTGGTCGACATTACGTGATTAGGGGCTTTCGGGCCAAAGTACAGAATCTAGAAATTGATGGAGGGTGCTAAAAATGAGGGTTTTTCTAGACTTTCAAGGGTGTATTGATACATTCTAAGCTTGTGGGGTCTAATGGAATAAGTGAAAAGTGTAGGGTTCGACAAATAGGGGCAGAAGCATGAATTATCAAAAATTGGGGGGTAAAAGGGCAATTATTGAAAGTTAGGTGTGAAACCTGCAAACCACCGGCCAACTTTGCGGCAACCGTCATCGGAACTACCAAAGGGCACCAGGATGTGCTCCAGGCCATGATGGTTCGAATAAACCAAGCCATTGGTCAAGATCTATGGTGTGTCGACGGGAATTAATTTTTAAAGAAAATTAGAATCTGGCAAAAAATTTTGAAGCAATTTGGCCTCCATTTGGCTCGATTTAGGGCTTGATATGATGAGGTTCGGAGCTTCGCAACCTGGAAAACTTCTGATTGGTCGAAGAATCGGTCGAAATCGGGTATAAATAGGGTTCGAATGGCCGAGGGTTTAAAAAAAATCGAAGTATATTGGCTGTGTTTTTGCAAGAATCAAGCCTTAGGAATAAGGGCCTTTTGTTCCTCGAGTGCTAGGGAGTTTTTCTGGAGAATTTAGGAGGTTTTGGTGTAGGATTTAAGGGGTTTTAGAGCTTTGGCTGGAAAATTGAGCTTGCCGAAGTCGCGACCTGGAACTACCTTTTAAGGCATTTTTCGGTGACTTTTTCAACCATCTAAGGGGTCCATCAGGGTCGCCTTGAGAAGAGCTTCAAAAAGGTGTAGACGTTTTGGCCATTAGAAGTCATCGGAGCCCACCGTTGTCGGAGAAGACAACCTGAGAGGACGACTGCGCGTGGACTTCACTCGCTGAGGCTGGGGGCGGCGTGTGAGGGCGCGTGAGGTACCTTTTTCCCTCGAAATTATTTTTGTAATTTTCAAAAAAATATTTTAGGAATTTTCATGAAAAAATATTTGGTGAAATTTGGTGTTAGGTATTTATTATAAATTTTCGAAGGTAAGAAAGGTTTAGAAAAATAGGTAAAATTGAGGAAATTATGGGAAAAATAGAAATATTAATTTCTATAGTCATAATGGCAATCAGGAGATGATTTGACTGTTAGAAGGAAGGATTGCACGATTTTCGATGTGTGACACGCTTTTCAAGGTAAAAAATCAGCCTTTTCTAAATTAAAGTGAGTGGTTCAATTCTAGTCTTATCGTTGTTTTGAAAGTGTCTTGATGTGTGTGCAGTGGGTTCAGGTGAGCGGTTCTATCCTCTTGAGCTTATAATTGTATGTGTTTGGACCACTTCTAGTGAGCGGTGATACTCACCAAAACTTGAGATATATCGTATAGGTGTTTTACTTAAGTGTTTGTGGCATCCTATGTATATTAATCATGTTGAATATTGCATCAACTGTTTTACTTATGAAAAGTCAGTACATGGTATATGTTTTTCTCATATCATCGAGGTGTTGATTTTTGTGTCGTTGTTATCAGGATGAGGTCTTCTTGAGAATGGGATAAGGTTAATCCCAGTGATCGGGTGACACGGATAGGCATCTGGGGATTAAGTATATCGCGGCAAGGTCAACCCCAAAGGTGTGTGGAATGGATTTCCACTGGAGGTTGAGTATGCTAAGGAGATTTCTCAAGTTAGATGTGTTGCATGTGGTATTTGTCTGTATATGTCATGTTCATGTGTTATTCATACATTCAGTAAACTGTATCATGCCATCACTTAGATGTTTTATCATCTAATATGGGTTATGCCCCTGGAATATTCAACGTTCCAGCCATGGACTACTATAAGGGCAAAGACGTGGCCAATTGAGGGCCAATGGAGGTTAGTGTGATAGTTGTTGTATCGTTTTGGGGCGGTAGTATTTATTTGATATATGTATGGATGGACGCATGATAGCATTATTATCATTTTGTATTGTTGTAATACGTATCTTGCTATGTATGAACCCCGTGGTAGGTCACGGTACTTGATGTTGTGATATTATTTTCTGCCGCGTAATGTTATGACTCGTTTAGTTTGAGACTATGGATCTTGTTAGCGAAACGGGCAAGACTGGAGTTTCCGGGATTTCATCTGCATGTGAAGATTGTTCTTGAAATCACCGCGGGTGCCAACCAGTATAAGCATGTGAGATTGTTCATTGGATCGTTGTATGTGTCAGGCATGTTGAAAGTTGTTCTTGCTGCACTGCGCGTGATAATTATGGAAAAAAAATCCCCAGGAATTCCCTTATAGTGGCACGCTCGGCGAGGCAAGGTGTTACATTATGCAATTGTAAACACCTCTCACTATAAATAGGGTTCGAAAATCATTGTACAAAGGAAAACAATAAGAATAATATACTGTTACTCTACGAGAATACCCAGAGAACAGTTGTGGAGTAGGCATCGTTATGATCGAACCACGTAAAAATTTCTCCACATACTGTTTATCTCATTGCGGGCCTACGAATCACGGTTGACTAGTTCTGAACGTCGACAAACATACAAGGACATTCGAGTAAATATTTTTTTCTGAAGTATAAATAGTTATTTTATTGTTATTTTCTTTGCCCTCTCTCTTCTTTGACAGAATGCAATAATCAATTTGGGTTTAAAATTTGGACAACTTGAAATGTGTTATTCAAACCACCTTATTTTGGATTTTCTTATCTTCAAAACCGTAACTAAACCATCACCACCATATACTTGAAACTACCTATGTTGTGCCAAATCCCCTAGGTGGAAATATTTTCCACTCGAAACATCCACCCGAGTGAACTTGCCAAGGTTCCAGGTCTTTCGGGAGGAAAATATTTCCACTCAAAGCATCTGCCCGACTGAACAAATGAGTTGTACTCAGTGAGACGATAAAGGGGTAGAACATCCACTACAAAAAAACTGACATTTAGCGGCGTTTTTTAACCGTTGCTAAATAATTTAGCAGCAGTTTTAAAAATCGCTGCAGATACAACCATTGCGTAGCATTTAGCAGTGGTTTTTAGTAACCGCTGGTATAACCATCGCTAAGTGATTTTTTTAGCGACAGTTTGGAAACTGCCGCTACAATTAATTGAATTTAATATTAAATTAGTGTCAGTTTGGAAACCGTCGCAATTAGTGACGATTTTTAAAATTTAGCGACGATTTTAAAACCGCCACTAAAATTAATTGAATTTAATATTAAATTAGCGGCGATTTGGAAACCGTCGCAATTAGCGACGGTTAATTGAATTTAGTATTAAATTAGCGACGGTTTAAAAACTGCCGCTAAAATTCATTGAATTTAATATTAAATTATTTAATTTAATATTAAATTTAATTATAAAAAATAATTTAACGACAATTTTAGTAGTTTTTTGCAACAATTTTGAAATCGCCGCTATTTCCGTCTCTAAATACAAGGAATTTTTTAAACAAAATTTTCTATCTCAAATTTGAAACGATTTTTTCGTCTCAAAATCTGTCTCAATTTAAAAAGAATTGAAAGACAGAAAATTCTCTCTAAATCTGTCTCAAATTTGAGACAAATTTTTTCACCAAATGATTTTTCATAATTTAATAGAGATTTTGTGACGGATTTTTCCGTCTCTAAATCTGTCTCAAATATAAATATAATTAAAAAATAATAATTTTTTAAAAATTTCAAAATTCAACTTAATAAACACAATATACAAACTAAAAAAAATCATTCATACAATATAATAAATCCATAAAGTAATACACATCATCCATAAATATTAAAAATACATTGTAAAATCTATCTATACTAATTGCACATTCATAAATAGTAAAATACATAATAAATTCTATCATCCATACAAATAACAGATACTCTTAATAATCCGAAGGATCTAAGAGTGGTGATGATGAAGTCAGCGACAGGGGAGACAATCTACCTTGAATGTCTGACAGGTGATTATGAAAGGATTTCATAACTGTCTTAGTAGTTTCTTGAATCTGTTCTACCAATGAGCTCGACAATGGTGGTAACCTTCCTTCAATGGTGTGATGATGCCTCCTATTGTCGCGTTTGAAAGTCAGCTTGTAAGCATCATAAATGCATGAAATAAGTTATATTATCAAAAAATCAGTTAATCATAATAGAATAATATAAAAAGACATAAGTAATGTATACTTACAAATTGCTTCGACTGCAAGGAAAACCAATTTTCATGCAAAAATTGTTATTTCTTAAAAAATAATTAAGTAAAATAAAAATAATAAAAAATATCAAATATTACCAATTTTTTCTTATACTTCGACATGGGAATAGAACCACAGGTAAGTATACTGCCCCCAACATTTGAGACCTAATTTTTCTTTGCTTTCTCATACTTGTTTTTAAATTCTGCAAAATTCCAATACTCCTTTTAAATTTAGACATCACTAAAGCAAATCATTTATCCCAAATAAATTCCCAAAGCCCACAATGGACCCACCAATCACTTAAATGCAATTCATAACAATTCATAATACAATCAAGAATATACAACTAGATTAACATGGTATTTTAAGAGTTAGAGAGCTCAGTGTTCATTATGTGTGAAACAGCCTGCAAGGTGGGACCGTTCTCTTTTTCTTAAATTTTAAAATAGCAAAGTAATAACACAGAATAGGCTAGGAACACTTAAGCAAGCAATCTGGATCAAAAGATCACACATCTTCAGTTACCCACAAAAAGGAAAAAACCAAATCCATTAAGAATGGAATTGTAGGCCGTTCACCAACCTCAAAGAAAACAGGCAAAATAGCTCAACAAAGCACAGAACTAGAGAAAAATAAAATGAAGAAAGAAAAGGAATCAGAGCTCATCTTGCAGACGAGGCAAAGGAGGACCTTCAGATAAACTACTCCAATCTTAGTTACCCTCTTAACTTCAATCGAAAATAGATTCTTGAAACAATGCCAACAACAATTTTAATCCTTAAAACCCCCTATTAGAAACCTAGGATTTCATGTCTTCCCATTTCAGGAATATTATATTGTGACATCCAAATGAACAATAAATCATAATCAAAGAGCATTAGAAAATATGCAACTTGAATATCATTCTGTCACGATGAAGAGCCTATTCATTTACTTAACCAAAAAAAAAAAAAAAGACTATTTGTTCCAAACCATTTTAAAAAACTATTTACAGAGACTTCAGAACCATCTATAATGTTGTGTAGATGCAATAATGCATCATCCTAAGTCACATTCTGGCTGGTTGGTAGAACTTCGGTTCATAATTTTACCTTTGGACACACAAAAGAACTGAGATAGCATTTTTCCATCCTTTCGTATGAGGTCATGTGTATAGGGTGCTCTGAGACTAAAGACATCCTTCTGTACCCTATAGAACAATAGACTTAAAAGTATTAAGAGTAAGAAGTTGATCCAAAAAATAAAGTATAAGAGTAGATTAAGAATTTAAAGATGAGTAGATTAAGAATTTAAAGATGGGACTTACATTAAGCAAACGAGAATGAGCAATTAACTCTTTTGAAGGTAAGAAGATTGTAGGAATTAACAAGGAAATTAGATAACAAAGGCTACAACAGATGATTGAAAAACTGATGATTAATTCTCATTAAACTGACTTAATTTATAGCAATACATCAACAAAAAAATAACATAATTTTCTCTTAAAAAATAGCAACTAATTTGACTTGAACTCAAACTAAATTGAATTATTCAAACTAAGCAACTAAAATTCAAAAGAAATTAACTAACAGTTAAAGATATTTTCTGTATCTTTTTCAGCACAAATATAGCAGCAGAAGTTGCACATCTCAACAAAGATACATCTAACAAGTAAACATTTCTTTGTTCCTCGATAAAAAATTGTTTCTTAATTTACTAATATTTGGGACAATTCAAGTCTTTTTATGTATTTTGAGATAATTTTCTATCCCATGTTCATCCGATTGAAGGTGCACAAACTTACAACTCATAGTTATGCTCTAGGTTGGTGTTTCAGAGATTTGAATAAACCTGGTTAATGTTTGTGTAGAAATCACGTACGTCACTCTATGATTCACTTCAATTAAAAATTTGCCAACAATGCTAAAGGTATTACTTCGAGATGTGCGCACTGGGTATTTCAAAATAACTTTTATAATTAATATACAAAGAAGCTTATATTTGAATGTGTTATATACAAAACATACTCAAATCGTTTAAGTAACTACCAATGAGAACAAGACACACAAAAGTCTTAAAGTTTTTTCTTCTAATAAACAAGCCTTAAGAATGATTTAGAAGTATAGAAGAAACTCTCTCTATTAACCAAATAAAAAATATTTTTGATAGAGTTGTTCTTACAATTTTCAATCAAAGAAAAATTCTCTCTCAGAAAATCTTCTCCAAATAGAAGTGAATCTATAACGCTCTAGTGCTTGTACTATAAAGCATCCTTTTTATTAGTAAAGTAACTTGCAAGCACCATGATGCTTGTGCAAAGAATTTACATACTGTTATGTGACAACAAAACCAAAATAAAGCTAAATAACTAAAGCAAATACCCGATGTTAGCTTGGTTAGCCACAAAGACGTTTTTGGTTGTGGGATATCCGATTGATTTTGAGGAGGATCTTTCGCATCTGCACTGGGCTTGGTTTTATTATCCATTGGTGGAATGCCTGTGGTCAAGGTACAAAACATAAAAACCAAATCGGCATACAAAACATATATATAGAACTAATGAAAAAGAAAACAAAACTATACATAATGAGAAAGCAACACATGTCCGTCAATGTAGATTAATACTCACAAAGATAGATCAAACAACAAATAAGTTGTAGCATATATTTGATATGCTACAACAGCGAATAAGTGTTGATTAATACACACAAAAGTAAATTTTTTAATTGACAAAAGCATATATATGATATGCACACCATTGCTGAAAACTCAAGAAAACTACCATTTTGTGGATTTATGGTCATACGATATGCACACCATTGCTGAAACTAAACTAAGTATAGATGTCTGGGACAATTTTGATAGTGATTATATATATTTGAGATGTTATTTGGACTTTTATTTATAATATTTGTAGTAAAATTTGTGTATTAAAAAACTGAACCACATACAACTCAAAGTCTAACTGTTAACATATACACACACAAAATATATACACACACAGAATATACATACACACAGAATACATATACACACACAATATATATATACCTTTGAGGCGGATCTGGCAGCGATGAAGGCGGAGGCGGATTTGGAAACGACGGAGGCGAAGCCTGATCGAGCTGGAGGTGGCGGTAGTTGCAGCGACTAGAAGCGGAGGTAGCGGCGACGACCAGAGGCGGATCTGGTAGCGGCGAAGGCGGATTTGGCAGCGGCGAAATTGGAGCCCGATCGAGTTGGAGGAGGCGACAACGGCAGAGTCGGATGGGTTGACGGCGGGAGTAGTTCAGTGGAGAGAGAGAGAGAGAGAAGGGGGGAGAGGGGTGAGGTAGGGTTATATTTGGGGAAGGAGGGGGGGAGAGAGGGAGAGAGAGACGGTGGGAGTAATTCCCGCCCATATTTTCAGTTTTTTTTTTGTGTTTTTTAATATTTATTTGTTAAATAACAATAAAATAATTTATAAAAAATAATATTATTAATTATTTAACTGATAAAAATACAATAATTTATAATTATGATAATTAATAATATAATAATAAAATAATTTAAATTATTGAATCAAATTAATATTTATTTAAAAATATATTATAAATCTATCGAACCTCTATCCATCCCCTTCCCTTGTTGGCTGTAATTAGTTTTTGTCTAATCTGGCCATTTATCTAATTAAGATTGAAAACTAATTGGGATTATTTATTTTTAATAATTATATTTATATATATTATTTTAAATTATCATAATAAACAATATTAATTATTTATTAATAATATACATTTATAATAAATATTAAAATTCCTATTCCATCCCTTTCTTCTTTCTTTATTTTGATGTACATATATTGTTTATAAAATTTTTTGTTTGGATGATATATATATATATGTATATTTTTTTAAAAAAATTATATTAAAAACAAAAAAAATAAAATAGTTTGGACTAGTTAAGATCAAACTGGACCTGTTTAAATTGAATGAATACTCCTAAAGTAGACATCAAATTTGGCATTACGACGTAATATTCGATCTTTAATTTTTTTTAAATATCATCTATTTATTAATTTCTTTATTTTCTTAAGAAAAGATAACAAATGAATAAGCTAATTCCTGATTTGATTTGATAACCTCCAAGACACCACAAATGAATAAGCGAAGTAACTCAATCGGGCTTAATTCATGGATTAAGCCCGGTCGGGTTCATTTGGATTAAGCCTAGTTGAGTTTTTTTAAAACTTACACTATTGCAAGTCATCTGAGCGTTGACTACAGAGAACTCGGTGGCTGTGGCTGTGGCTGTGGTTGTGGCAAGAGACATTTGAAGTGAAGAGGGAGTTAAAAGAAAAAATCGAAAAGGAAGTGACCATGCCATGGATTTGGGAAAGTGACTGGCTGTCTGTCTCGCCACTTGTCTCTCTGACAATGGTTATGATACCTGTGAGGTGATGGAGGATGAGATGGTTTTGGGGAGAAAATATGTTGAGTATTTGATCTCAACCATTGACATTGTTGGTGTTTTTTTAAACTTCATGTCTCGATCATATGAATTTAAGTTAATTCATATATTTATGATTAATTAAACATTGTAATGCTTAATTAATCAAACACAACACAATGCATTGCATTTATTGATTAATCAAACATAATGTAGATAAAGATAATACTAAATATATTATTAATCAAAGTCATGTTTGATGTGTACTATATATATAGAGATTCTTGTATATTATATAGAGAAATGTACATTCTGATCATATTAGATGTATTGTTATTTTTAATTGAAAAAGTTATTATAAAATTGTGTGATATAACAAGTTTTTTGAGATTTGCCGCTAAATTTAATTTTTTTTTAATTTTTGAATTTTGCGGCGGTTGATTAAAACCGCCACAAAATTTATTTTTCAATTTTATTATTGTTGTGCCATGTAAAAAGGGGAAATAAAAATGAAAATAATAAAAAATATATATATATATATAAATAATGGCAAAGGCTGGCCGCAAGGGCCAGCCCCACTGATAAAAGCTCGCGGCAAGATAGCTGCGAGCTGGCCACAAGGGCCCACCTCGCAGCACCATGCTGCGAGATGCAGCTGTAACGCCCCGCTCCCACTTACGGGTGTTACTCATGAACAATTACCCGAATTGTCCACCTGCCCGGTCTTTGGCGAAGGGCGGACCATGTTTCAAGAAGAAACGCCCTAGGTGGGAACTAGGCTCGTCCTTCCCTTCCCTTAACCCTAGGATCTACTAGCAGAATTGGGCTTTAAACCACACCGCGTTTGGTTAAAAAGAAATCTCGCGAAGACGCCCAAACATTATTTCACATTTGAATTTAATTCTTTTCCGACCAAGAATTTTTATCGGGCTCCAAAAATCACCATTTAAACCAATCCATTGATGGATCACCAATTTTTGGAGGAAAAACTCATCATTCTCAAATTTTCAACATTTCGGCATTTATCTCCAAAATGCCCGAAAAATCCCTTTATTTTAAAAATTCCTCCAGGGCTCAAATTCAATTAAGAAATGCCCCAAAATTCCTCAATTTTTCTAATTTTTTTTTAAAAAATTGGCCGGCAGGGCCCGCTGGCCCGTGCGGGGCCCCGCTGGCCGTTGGCCGTGCATGCTGGGCACGGCCGCCTGTGCGCGCGCCTGCCCACGAGCGCCCGTGCGGCTGGCTGCGGGCGCGGACGCCTTGCGGCCTGCTACAGCAGCCAGTTGCTGGCTGCTCCTTCACTTCTATTTGTTTTTTCTTTTCTTTGGCTATAAAACCCCAAATTTTTCAAAAATTTAAATGAATGAAAAATACTTCACATCCTTTAATTTTTGCCTTTATTTCTCCATAATTAAGGTTTAAACAACACCCTTGATGCTTCCACAACAACTCATACCAAAATGAGATTTAACCTAGGCTTCACCATGCCATAAACCTTAATCTCATTTTTAAATGAAACATACATTCCCAAAATATAAAGTACACACATGCTCTTGGGCTTTAACAAGCCATTATCTAACAATGAAATTACATTTCATAAACTAAACATAACAAGATAGGCTTCCATAAGTCATAACATGCACTTGAATCATCATTTCCATTATTCCACATGCCATTCCACCTTTTCCTTGATTCTTCCCATGCTTCCACAACCTATTATAAATTAAACAAAATGAGGACATTTACTTAAACTAAAGAAATGTAAATATCTTGTGATGTTTTATATCAATAAAGTGTGCTTTTTCATGTTATCTATCGAGTTTTAAATTTTTCATAATGGATAGTCGACTATGCTGTTTGTGCTGTCGACTATGCCTCAAAATAGTTGACTATTTTGATTGTTCTGTCGACTATTCAAGCATCTGTCGACTATTTTAGCATCTGTCGACTATCGAGTAAAAATAGTCAACTATGCCTTCTGATCTGTCGACTATTTTTGTTCATAAATTCCAAAAATTTCTTCTCATTTCAGCAACTGTCGACTATTCAAGTATGTCTGTCGACTATTGAAATCTTGTGTTATAAGATAGTTGAATATTCGTTTTGTCTGTCGACTATTTCTTGCTTTACATGTAAAAATAGTCAATTATGCATTTCTTCTGTCGACTATTTCTTTTTGCAGAAAGGTGTAACGACTAGTTTTTCAACTCCAACGGTCACAAAAACGGCTAGTTTCTTCTTCAATCTTTATGGATGCTTATATATACAACTCATGGATGATCAAGGAGAGGCTAATGGACGGAAACGAGATGATCTAGCAATTGCAAATAATTTTATTCGAGCTTACAGTGTTTGGGCTTTCATTGTTTCATTTTTCTCTCCAGGGCTTGGCTGTTCTATCATTGTAAATTTATTGTTAAGCCTTGTTTTTCATTGTGAGAGAACTTGTAACTAAGAGTGTTAACTCTTAGTTTATCTCTTTCATTTGTATCGTTTCTATTTTCCTAACTTGTGCAGCTAGAGGGCCCATTAAATTGGGAGGTTGTATTTCCTAGCTTGTGTAGCTAGAGGGCCTGCTTGTGTAAGTAGGAGGTTTTAGTGAATTGGTTTAAAATCCTTAGTGGGAGCTAAGGTAGTGGATTAGGCTTGGTTTAAGCCGAACCACTATAAATCCTTTGTGCCTTTTATTCTTCTTGATTTACATTTATCATCTCATATATTTTATGTTTTAAGTCACTAAAACCTCAATTGGGTCAAAAAGTTTTCAAGTTTCTACCAAGATTTTAATTATACCAATTCACTGCCCCTCTTGGTGTGTGTGCCATAACATCTCCCGTTCTAACACCTATAAGTGAGGGTACAAACCTCATGAGCTATTAAGCTCAATAAGGGTGCAATGCCAAATAAATATGAACATAACAAGTTATATGATGCAAAATGCATGCAAGTGTGGCTAGGTTTCTTTGCCCTCACAACCCTCCAAGGTTAGAGGCATCAACCCACCATTTCAACCATGTTCTCAAACTAACCTATGGCCATAAGTCTCATGAACATAAAAGAACATGCCAAATGCAACATATACATTTATGAAACATATTTAAAACCCATTGCAAGGCCACCCTCCCATGGGGCCATCCCTTACCTCTTCTTGAATAATTAAATCTTCACTTCAAGAGAGCTTCCAACATCACTTTCTCCCACCTAAAATGGCATTTCAACAAGCCACTTAATTTTTGCATACAAGCACACCAAAAATAAAGCGAAGAAAGAATACTTGCCTTGACTTTCTTCATCATCTTCTTTCTTTCTTCACTTTTCCCTCCATGGAGACTTCTTTCTCTTTCTTTCTTTTCTTCCTTCTTCATTTCTACAAATGGCCAAAAGGGAGACAAGTCTTCCACACTTGCCATTTTATACTATTCTTTCCCATTTTCAAGAATAGATCTCCACCATCCATTCAAAGCACAATCCATGTGCTTAAGGAGAATTAAATCTCCACCACTCATTTCAAATAAACAAGTTTCCTCTTTCGGAGAAAACACAATCCATGCTCTTCATCTTGATTAATCTCATCCATTGGATTATTTTTCCCTTTCAAGATTTAAGCATAACCATTGGATCACTTAGACATTTCTTTTTCTTTCTCATTTACTTTAATGAGACAATTATATGCCATTTTCAAGACTTAATCCAAGCCATTGGATATATTTCACCATTTTCAAGACTTGATCCTAACCCTTGGATCACTTGGAGATTTCTATTTATTTCTCATTTAAATAAATCCTCCCATTTTCACTCATAAATGAGTGACTAATTTCCATTTCTTTCCCATTTAAATTAATGGGACTAATTTCACATCCATCACACTTGAGAGACATAATTCCCTCATTTTACATTTATATAAATCACCATATTTTGAAGCATTAATGGTGACCATTTTACTTTCTTTTCCATTTATCTTTTTCCCCAACATCATGATGGCTTTCATAAATGCTTTGAGAGACATTTATAATTTCCTTTTGGATTTTCTTTTAATCCCACCATCATGCCTCTCATTAAATGCTTACAAGACCAATATCCTTTCTTTTGCATTTAATTAAATCTCTCTTTTAACTTGGACCACACTAAGCCATGTGTCACTCCAAAACACCAACCTTGGCTTCCAAGTTCTAATCTAAACCCTCCATGTGGCATTACCACATTAATCCATTATTTTAGGGAAAATTAATTACTTTCTCAAATATTAATACACTATAATTAATTTCCCTCTTTAATAATAAAATTCCCTCATGGAATTATACTCCAAAATTACAAAAATACCCTTTGTGAATTATTAATCCCATATATCTCCACATAAATACAAAATTAGAATTTAATTCACTTACACACCTAACTCCACATAGGAATTATTTCCAATTTACCAAAATACCTTTTATTGGACTTTACTATCCAAATTACCAAAATGCCCCTCTCATAGGGCACCCTCAATCTCAAGAATCCAACACCTTCTCAAGGGCATTTTTGAAATTTTCTCACTTTCTTTTTCATTCTTTTAACACCTGTAACATCGGGTGTTACAGCAGCCCATTGGCTGCTAGCCGCGAGAGAAAGGCTCGCGGCCTGCAGCTGCGAGCTGCCTTGTGGCACGCAGCCACGAGGCCTAATTGCCTCGTGGCACTCTGCCGCGAGGCACAATTGCCTCGCGGTAGCATTTGCCGCAAGGCTCAACTGCCTTGCGGCAAAGTTTGCCGCAAGGCACAAGTTGCCTTGCGGCAGCCCTTGCCGCAAGGCCCAGCAGCCTTGTGGTTGCCTTGCGGCAGCCCTTGCTGCGAGGCCCAGCTACCCGCGACAGCTTCGTAAGAATCCCTCTATCTTTTTGTTGAAACGCCACGTGTCGGCTTCAGACACCCTTGAGAACCAAGCCCTATAAATACCCAGCTACAAGACATTAATGGGGACTTCCAACTTCGGTAAAACTTGTCACTTTGAATACACTTTTACTATTTTCGTGAATAGTCATTTGGATACGGGATTGACTTTGGCATCGGAGGGTCTTCACGGGGAAGATTCCCTTGAGCCCTCTAACACATTTTTTGAGCATCATAGGGTCAAATCCTTGCGGCGAACCTAGCGGCGAAGAAAAGTCTCGCGGCCAAGCTAGAGGCGAAGGCAAAGTCTTGCGGCGAAGCTTGCGGCAAAACCTTGTGGCGAAGCTAGCGGTGAAGCTTGCGGCAAAACCTTGTGGCGAAGCTTGTGGCAAAAAGCTTGTGGCAAAGACTAGTGGTCAAGGCTAGTGGAAAAAGCTTGTGGCAAAGGCTAGCGGCAAAAAGCTTATGGCAAAGGCTTGTGGCAAAAAGCTTTTGGCAAAGGTTAGTGGCAAAGGCTAGTGACAAAAGCTAGTGGCCAAGGCTAGTGGCAAAAGCTTATGGCAAAGGCTTGTGGCAAAAAGCTTGTGGCAAAGGCTAGTGGCAAAGGTTAGTGGCAAAGGCTAGCGGCAAAAGCTAGCAGCGAAAGCTTGTGACGAATCATTATGATGAGCATTCCTAACGACAAACTCCCTTGAGGCGACATCTTTTACGGCAACTTAACCTCACCTGACAACAAGCTCGAGTAAACCCCACATCACAAATTTTAATTGTTGTATTTTGGCAACAACAATTATTACTGAATTTTGTGACAGTTTTGAGAAAACGTCGCCAAATTCAAATTTTTTGAATTTTTTTTATTAATGAATTTGGCGGCAGTTTTGAAAAAACTGCCGCTAAATTTTTTTTTTTAATTTCTGAATTTTGCGGCGATTTTGAGAAAACCGTCGTCAATTCAATTTTTTTGAATTTTTTTAATGAATTTGGCAGTGGTTTTGACAAAATCGCCGCTAAATTTAATTTTATAATTTTAAATTAATTAATTTGACGATGATTTTTCAAAACCGCCGCAAAATGTTGGATAAACCGCCGCAAAAAACATATTTTGCGGCGGTTGAAAAACTGCTACAAAATTCCATGATTTGCGACTGTTTATAAAATCGTCGCAAAAAAAAACTGTCGCAATAAACCCGTTTTTTTGTAGTGATCTACCTAATTAGAGATATGTCCAGGGTGGAATCAGACCATACCCCTTGTGGAATTAGACCATACCCTAAGTGGAATCAGACCATGCCCCAAGTAGAATTAGATTGTGCCCTGAGTTGAATTCACTAAGAGCAAAGATGAAAACAATTGCATCATTCCTCCAAAAGGAAGTAGACGTATGCACAAGACACTGCTCTTAGGGAAGCCAGCATGAGGCTCACCTTCACCTGGAGGATTCTTTAGGTTTAGAATCCTTCAAGTGGGATTCCTTCTATGCCTATCTAATTTAATAGCTGTGTAATATCCTATATTGCGTAATGTTAAGTAAGTTCAAGCAACTGGAAATCAGTTTGAAAATTTAGTTAAGTAATTGCTGAATCGATGGAAGGGAGTACCCCGGAACTTAAATATCTAAGGAAAAAGGTATGTCATTGACGAGTGTCTTGAGACGGTGTAACGCCCCGCTCCCACCTACAGGTTTTACTCACGAATAATTTACTTATTATTCTCATGCTACGGCAAAGATAAAGAGATGGCTACGTTTCAATGAGAAACGACCTTGGTGGGAAACTAGGCTTCACCATCTCTTCGCTTTTCTCAAGGATTCGGGAAGATAACGAAATGACCCCGCAAAGATAATACCCGAAACCTCGAGAAGCGCCACCTTCTCAAGCTCTTAATGAAGAGCTAATAATGGCCTCCCAAGATCAAAAGAAATAAACTCGCTCACTAAATTCATACAAACTATGGCATAAGCCCTAATTATAAGAAAATAATAATTTCTTTGCCCCAACTATTAACCCATTTATCTCACCTTCATTTCCTTTAGAAAATTATTGGGTTAATATTTCTTTGGAAAAATTTTAAAAAAATTTTCTTATCAAATCCCATTGCTTTTTCCCTTTAATTATTTCAAAATACCAAATTTTCCAAACACTTAGGAAATAAATTTTGAAATACAACATCAAGGCATCCTCATCAATTTTTTAAAATTTAAGGAAAATACTCCAGTATTGATATTCCCAAATTACAGAAATTTTTCCCATAATTGTCTCAAATTCATATTAATTTAATAATTAATTTAGAGGTTAAAATACTCTTTTATTTATTTATTTAAAATATATTTTATTTCATAATTACTCAAAATGTCAGAAATAATTTATTAAACAGAAACCAAAATTTAAATAATTAAAAAAAACAACACAACAATAAGGGGGGCGGGCAGCAGCAGCCAGCCGCGCCCCCAGTGTGCGGGCCGCCCGGCCAAGCGCGCTGGCTGCCTGCCATGCGCGCGGGCGCGCCCTGCCACGTGCCCCTGGCACCAGCATATTGCCTGTTTAATTTTTTTTTTTTTGAATAAAAATCCCACATTTTCCAGAATGCATTTTCACATAAAAGGGCTTCCAAAACACTCCAGTTTGCCCCCTTTTCACCCACATTTAGCATACATTACATATTTAACAAAATAATATAACATTAATCCACAAAATTACATAACCACTACACATGCTTTTCTTCTTTGCTTCAAACCCTTAACCTTGCAAAACTCCATTTCCCTTTGATGGCTCTCCACCTACATAGAGGTCAAAGGACCTTATGAGCCAATGCTCAGTAAGGGTGCTATGCAAATGTAAATGTAATATGAGAACAAAAACATGTAATGCAATGCAATGCATATTAAGGGTAGTTCTCCATGCCCTCATAACCACTTAGGTTAAGGCACCAACAAACCCCTCACTCCCATCACAAGTCCTCCTTATGGCCATAGGTCCACTAGGGCACAAAACATGCAAAGAACCATTACGTGCAACTCATACAAAACATGTACAAATGCAAGCAAAACCCCACCACTTGGGGCTATCCCTTACCTTGTTTTCTTTGAAGCTTCAACACTTCCACAAGCCAAGACTCTCTCTTAGACTTTAGTCACCCTAAAAAAAATAATAATAAAGAAATTTTGTTTTTAGCTCTTATACATAAGCATTCAAACTATTTCAAGAGAGGGAACTAGGTTTACCTTTGCTAGTCTTTCTCTTCCTTCTCTTAGTCTTGATTTCCTTCTTGCTTCTTTCACTTCACATGTGGGGAAAACTTTGAACCAATTTCCCCACTCCCTATTTATAGAACTTTTCTTCTCAATCCATGCCAAATCTCAAGATTGCATCCTAGCCATAGATTTCTTCTTAATTTAAGAGACTAAATCTCCACCTTTAAACACTAGCACAATCCTTGTGCTTCTCCCAAGTTTAATCCTAGCCATTGATTTTAGGAGAACACTTCTCTAGACTCAAAGAAAACACAAATCCAAGAGACTTTGTCTCCTTGAATCTCATCCATTGATCTTTCTTTGGAGACTAAACCTCATCCCTTGGATCAATCCCAATTTTCCATAATTCTCCTATTTTCCAAATAATTAAATCATGACTAATTTCAAGATTGACTAATTTCTCAATTTTTCATTTAATTTAAATCCACAACTTTTCAAGCATTTAATGAAGACTAAAATAATTTCTTTTTGATTTAAATTTAAAGGCTCTTGAAAGACATAATCCATTTACTTTAGCATTTATTTAAATCTACCATTTTCCAACATTAATGCTTGACAAATTTCCATTTAATATGGAATTTCTTTTAATTCCCTCCATCATGGCTCTCATTTAATGCTTGAGAGACTAATTTATTTTCTTTTTGCATTTATTTTAAACATCACTCTTGATTCATAAGATCATGCCATGTGTCACCAATTTCTCTTAATCAAATAAATCCTTATTCCCAAATTTAATTAAATCGCATTCCATGAAATTTTGCCAAGTGTCACAAATCTAACCATACTTGGCTTCTAATTAAATTTCCTAATTATCCATACACTTAATCAAGAATTAAATTCTCCCAAAAATTAATTCTCCAATAAAAATAATTTCTCCAAAAAAAATTTATCTTTCTACGGGACGGGACTCCAAATTACCGTTTTACCCCTCCTAAGGCATCCTATACATTATGTGCCTTCTCATTAATTCAAGGGCAATTATGGAATTTTCCATATACCAATATTCTCTTAAGTGATAAAATCTATCATGACTCATCAAGGGTATTACAGACGGGATTTATAACACTAAAAGCAATCGGAACAGAGACAGTTTTCAGTACATCTAATTTTAGCTTAGAAAATCGAATGATCATAAAGGATGTAATACCTGAGAATTTTAGATTTAGATACTTGAGGAAATAGAACATTTCAAGGGATTGTAGAAGTTTTGAGATAAAAGTTCAATTTTTAAGTGAAGGGAAAAATCGTAAATATTAGAGTTCGGGTAAAAGTATAATTTACCTAAAATCTTGGGGTATTAACATAATAAATCCTTTCTCTAGAGGCATAAGTGTAATTAAAAAAAATGGCTCAGGGACCAAGTTGAAGGGGGTCTAAGAGCAATTACCCAAAAAGTTTGGGTTAATGTGTAATTCTTGAAACCTTTTTCCTTGAGGGCATTTGGGAGATTCAGGAAAAGCCTCATAATGAGCTTGGTGATAAGGATAAAGCCTCATGATGACTTTAGAGATAAGGATGAAACCTCATGATGACTTTAAGGATAAGATTTGGATAAGATTTGATTGGATAAGATTTGATAAAATTTGATATGATTACTACAAGATCCTAGCACTATAAATAGCGTGTTCATGGCCAAGGTATCTCATTCAAAGTTGTGATAAATTCGTGTTGGATGAGAGTGATTCGAACTTAGCGGATAGAGGGTTTTTGTTCCTAGAAAAGAAGAAGCATGTAAAGCACACGCAAGGCATCACACGCATAGAGCACTTGGGCAACGCGTGAAGGCGTGTGAGGATATGGTTTGGTTAAAAGACTTGAGAATTTGCACAAAAATTGAGGTTGAACACGAGAATCGAAGTATTCTAAGATACGATTGAGATGAGTGCTCCTACCTAAAACTTGGTTTTTATTGTGAGTGGGTTTACTATAAAAACTTGGCTTGTGTTATACAAATGGTTGTCTTCATGTGAGAGTTCTGAACTAAACTTAGTTTGTTATGGGTGTTTTGACACCAAACTTGATTTAGTTTCATACAAATGGTTTTGTTGCGTGTAAATGGTTTAACCTTTGAATGGTTGTTTTCATGTGGAAAGTTCATCCCAAAATGTTTTATGCATATGCATTGAATTTTTGTGCATTAAATTATGTACATGAAATGTTGTTATATAATGCATCGAATCATGGTATGTAGCATTGGCATGTTTACATGTTGTCCATGTGGGATGTCCAATATCAACCTATGATGCGGCACTTGAGTGATAGCACTAAGGAAGTGTGCCAAGGATTAATGTCCACTTGTGGCGGGAGCTGAGAGTGGACACCACCCAGGCAAGTCCACAAGTAGCGGGGCTGAGAGTGGACACCACCCAAGTTTCCTTTGAAAGATAACATTGTTTCTGTGGTGGACGTGGATTCTGTTGAATCATATTTTTTGATATATGTGAAAATGTGCTTAATGAAAAACCTATCTTAGAATACAAAATCTCATGTTTCGAAACCAAGTTTCTACGTTTTGAAACACTGTTATATTATGTGTCTATACATATAATGCTCTTTATCATGTTTGAAAAAATCCAAGTTCCTGTATCATGTTTCGAAACCAAGTTTCTATGTTTCGAAACACTATTTTGAATTGTTTCTACATGTTTTGAAATGCTCCTTGTCTAGGTTTCAATGTTTGCTATGTATATATGCTAAATTTCGAAACCTGTTTGAAAACTAAGCATATGTTTCAAAACCTAAGGAGGTAGGGTTTGTAGTGAGTTACGTTTTAGTTGGTCGAGAATCCATCTTTGTTTCATTCTTGAGCATTTTTAAGTTCAGTTTTCATCACAACCCCCCCATTTAATCTTGTTTTGACAGTTCGTTGACAGTTTGTTGGGAGACGACCTAGGGAGCATCCCAGCTGCAAACCAATCCTAATACATACATTAATCTGGTCGGTTCGACAGCCTCGATCACATATGTTTATGATGAAATTATTAATCATGCATTCGTATAAGGGTTTGAGAGTACGGGCCGGGACCGCTGCTCTTCCAAGGGTGCACCTATACACCTCGGCCTGAGAAAGAAGCTGTAAAAATGGAGAGTAGCATTAAGATACGGTTGACTCAAACCAAAATGAAAAGGAAAAGGACATTTTTCATACATGCACAAGAATGATTTTGTACCCTTACTTAGATGATTCATCATCTAACTTGGACTTTGCCCCTATAATATTCAAACGTTCCAGATGGAGATTGTAGCAGAAATGAGGATGAATGAGGCATGAAACGACACTTTCCAAGTGCACAATGAATTGAATTGAAATGAAATGGCACTTAACAAAGTGCATGATGAATTGAATGTGAATGGAATGTATGTTATGTAGCCCATGTATTTAAGTTCTACTACTTTGAAATCTGAACGTTTTGAAGAATGATGAGGTATAACCCTATTTAGGGTTAATGTTAGTTGAGAACTTATGTTATGTATTAAGTTATGCTAAGGAACTTATGTTGTAACGCCTCCTCATCTCAAATAGCACGATAGGTTTACACCTAGTTACCCAAGAGGCGTTAGGAAACCCTAGCAGCGAAAACGATGGATCGAACCTGCCGAAATATTTGTAGGGTTTCCATGCAAGCTAAATATGCACAAAATTTCCGTTAAAATAACATGTAAGTCCATCATAATAAAAGAAGTACAAATCTCCAAATATTTACAACATTCTTGAATAGAGTTACATAAATGATAAGAAAAAGTTTAAACGTCCACTGATTCTTTCCCGTGTGCCTCGCTTGCTTCCTTAGTCCCTGGCACACCAAACATACCTGGAACGCGGAACGTTCCAGGGGCATCAACCCAAGTCAGATTACAAGAATCCAAGTGAGATGTTCTCAAGAAATGAATAGCTCATGTATGGAAATGCAAATATGCAAAAATGTAACCCCCTTTGTGGAAGCCATGCCAGGGTGTTGCAATCACCCCCGCGCACGCCATGCCCACCTCAAACACGCATATGTGACTCCGCGAGTCACTCATGGCGGCCACTAGCTTGCCACAAACAACCACATGCCATGAAATGATGAAGTAAGTGAAATTTCATGCCAAACAAAAGAAGTAAGTGATCATGTCCACATATAACACAAATGAATCAAGGATGATCAATATGAGAAGCAAAAGATGTCGAGAACTACTCACACTTGTTGTTTTTGTTGTTGAACCATCGTTTTTAAGAAATTTGGCCCCTTTAGGCTGCAGTTACATGCAGTATGTGTCACCAAACTAAAATATTTTTACATAGGATTATAAGAATTCATTTAAGGAAGAAACCATAAAAATTTCAAAGAAAAAGGCCTAGACATGCGCCCTAAGAAGAGCGGCCACGCGCACCCACGCGCAGCTGCGGCAGGCGCGTGTATCTCACGCGCCGAGCCCCTGGTTCTTACGGAATTGCGTATCTCACCTTTGATTCCATTCTTCTTTTGGAAGCCTTTTCTCTCCCAATCCACTCCTTCCATTTGCCCCTTACGTGCCTACCCATTCAACCCACCTTATCCTTACTTTTAGAAGGCCAATAGCATGCTTCCAACTCCATTTGAATTAAGGGATCATGTTATCTTATCCTAAGACTTTTGTGTACAACCATCCAATACCATTTTACCACCTAAGGCTTCTTTAATAAGCCTTTATTAAGTCAACAAGTCTCCCAACGGAAATTTACCAACTCAAGCTTTTCAAATAAGCTTTCATCATGACATTCATTTTGCACTTAAGTCCTCAAAGTCATTTTTATTTGCATACAAATCCAAAACTTTCATTAAGCACATTTCATTACATCATTTTTCTCTTACATTATATCCAAAATTCTCATTAGATTTTTGGGGTATTACATTCTCCCCCCTTTAAAATAAATTTCGTCCCCGAAATTTCTTTAAGTTTCCATAAAGTCAAAGAGGTTTGGATTGTTTCGCCGAATCTCTTCTTCCCTTTCCCAAGTAGCTTCCTCAACGTTGTGGTGTCTCCACAGGACTTTTACCAGCGGTATCGTCTTATTCCTTAGCACTTGTTCTTTAGTATCCAAAATTTCGACTGGCTCTTCAGGATAGGTTAAATCTTCTTGAAGCTCGATAACTTCTACAAGAATCTTCTGAGTAGGGTCAGGCTCGTGGTTCCGAAGTCGAGAGACATGGAAAACATTATGTATGTTGGACATTGTCGGAGGTAATGCCAAACGGTAAGCTACTACTCCAACTCGCTCCAAGATCTCATATGGCCCAATGTATCTAGGACTCAACTTCCTTTTCTTCTTTCCTCGGGATATTACTTGAGAAGGTATGACCTTCAAGTATACCTTATCACCTAGTTGAAATTCCAAGTCCCTTCTTCGATTGTCCGCATAAGACTTTTGTCTACTCTGAGCCATTCTGATCCGTTCTTTAATTATCTTGATTTTCTCATTTGTCTGTTGTACAATTTCAGGTCCTGTTATTCGCCCTTCCCCCACTTCCATCCAGCATAGAGGAGTTCTACACTTTCAACCGTAGAGAGCTTTGTAGGGAGCCATTCCGATACTGCTATGGAAGCTATTATTATATGCGAACTCAATTAAAGGCAAGTGTTCTTCCCATCCTTTTGAGAAGTCAATTACACACGCTCTCAGCATGTCTTCCAAGGTTTGGATGGTTCGTTCTGATTGACCATCTGTTTGTGGATGATATACAATACTCATCTGCAAACGTGTTCGCAGTCGCTCTTGTAAGCTTCCCCAAAATCGAGAGGTAAATCTTGGATCTCTATCAGAGATAATGTTGATTGGTACCCCATGTAGTCTGACAATTTCCTTTATGTACAGTTGAGCTAGTTTGCTAACCGGTTGTCCTATCCTCATTGGTAAAAAGTGAGCAGACTTTGTCAATCTGTCCATAATCACCCAAATCACATCATTCCCCAAGGGTCCTTTAGGCAATCCTGTTACGAAGTCCATAGTAATATGCTCCCACTTCCACTCAGGAATTTCCAAAGGTTGCAGCTTTCCAGCTGGTCTTTGGTGCTCAATTTTAATTCTTTGACAGGTATCACACGAGCCACTTGTCGTGCCACATCCTTTTTCATTCTCGGCCACCAATACACACCTTTCAATTCCCTGTACATTTTCGTAGCTCCAAGATGAATCGTATATTTGGCTCTATGAGCTTCGTTCAGTATAGTTTGCCTTAACTCCTGTACCCTAGGTACATAAACTCTATTGACGAACCGTAGTATGCCATCTGAGAAGCTAAAACTAGGATTCTTGACCTGCCCTTGGTCGTCAACCCATAGTTTCAGTCTTGGGTCTTCCTTAGTGGCTTGCCGAATCTGTTCTAATAGTTGAGAATGAACCATTAGGCCAGCGACATAAATAGAAGTTCCTTTAGGAATTACATTCACCATTAATTGGCCAAAAGCTTCCATCAATTCCCATTCCTGAGTCATCAAATTGGCCATCAAGGCAGGCTCTCTTCTGCTCAATGCATCGGCCACAACATTTACCTTCCCGGGATGGTACTGAAGCGAACAATCATAATCCTTCAGAAACTCCATCCACCGCCGCTGCCTCATGTTCAGGTCTTTCTGTGAGAATAGATACTTCAAGCTTTTATGATCCGTGAAGACCTCAAATCTTTCTCCATACAAATAATGCCGCCAGAGTTTCAAGGCAAACACAACTGCCACAAGCTCCAAATCATGGGTAGGGTAATGCTGCTCGTGTTTTTTCAATTGCCGAGACCCATAGGCTATCACTCTTCCATTTTGCATAAGAACACACCCTAGCCCAATCTTCGAGGCATCAATGTAAACCGTAAATCCTCATGTATCATCAGGCATAGCTAACACCGGAGTAGAGGTTAGTCTCTCCTTAAGTTCCTTAAAGCTATGTTCACACACCTCGCTTCATTCGAATTTAATTCCCTTTCGTGTTAATCGAGTCAAAGGTAGAGTAAGGCGAGAAAATCCTTCAACAAATTTTCTATAGTAGCCAGCTAAACCAAAGAAACTTCGTACCTCATTTACTGTTTTGGGTCGTGACCAATCTCTTATTATTTCTATCTTTGTGGGATCCACTGCTATTCCTTCTCCTGATATGACATGACCAAGGAAAGCAACTTGACTTAACCAAAACTCACATTTTGAAAACTTAGTGTATAACTGGTACTTCCACAAGGTTTCCAAGACAATCCACAAATGTTGCTCATGCTCCTTTCTATTAGCAGAATAAATTAGGATGTCATCAATAAACACAATTACAAATTGATCCAAATACGGTTTGAACACTCGGTTCATTAGATCCATAAAGGTTGCAGGTGCATTAGTCAATCTAAAAGGCATCATGAGGTATTCATAATGTCCATACCGAGATCTAAAGGCAGTCTTTGGAACATCCTCCTTCTTAATTCTCAACTGATAATAACCAGACCTCAAATCAATTTTGAAAAATATTTTAGCACCTTGCAATTGATCAAACAATTCATCAATTCTAGGGAGAGGATACTTATTTTTATTAGTCACTTTGTTCAGCTGCCTATAATCAATACACATCCTCAGACTTTCGTCTTTCTTTTTAACGAAAAACACAGGTGCTCCCCAAGGTGAGGTACTGGGTTGAATAAATCCCTTGTCTAAAAGGTCCTGTAACTGACTTCTAAGCTCTTTTAGTTATGCCAGAGCCATTCTATACGGAGATATGGATATAGGATTTGTTCCTGGTACAACTTCTATAAAAAATTCAATTTCTCTTTGAGGGGGTAATCCAGGTAAATCCTCGGGAAACACATCAGAGAATTCATTAACTACTGGTCTCTCCTCAAGTTTCATTTTCTTATTTTCTACTTGCACCCCTGCCAAGTACCCATAAGCTCCATTCTTAAGCATTTTGATAGCTTTGAGGGCCGTGATCCACTTAATCTTTTTATCATTCTCTTGTCCCCGAAATTTTTCCCAACTTCCTTGGTTATTTTGAAGTTCTACTGTTTTCGTCTGACAATCAATTCAAGTCTTATATTTGGACAGAAAATCCATTCCAAGAATTATATCAAAATCTTGAATTTCTAATGACGTGAGTTCAAGTGCAAATTTACTATCACCCAACTCAACTTTTCCTTCCCTATATCCCGTGTTAGTTTTTACTTGCTTCCCTAAAGGAGTAGCTACAAGCATAGGACACTCTAAATCCTCCAATTTCAAATCCAAACTTTGTATCAACGCATGTGAAATAAATGAATGTGTCGATCCATGATCAATTAACGCTCGCACAGGTGTATTGAGAAAGATCAGTGTACCTTGTATGACTGATGGGCTTGCATTAGCATCCTCCCTCGTCAGATGATACACCCGGCCTCATCGCAACTCTTGGCCTCCTCTACTTACACCCGTTTGTTCAATTTGCTTCTTCTGTGGACAGTCCCTTGAAAAATGGCTTATGGCAACTAAAGCACTTGGGTCCCTTGGGACAATCACGGGCTAAGTGGTCACTCCTTCCACATGAATAGCATCCTTGAGTCCGGCTTTGGCACGCCCTTCCAGGATGGAACTTCTGACACTTGGGACACCTACTCTTAGGCTTAAAGTTTCCTCCTTAGACTCCTAGGTGATGCTTCTTTCCCGCGTTCTTGTCCTCGGGTTCTTGCACTTATGTCTTTAAAGCATTCATTCGAACAAGGTTACTTTCAACAGTCAAAGCTTGCATAACAACCTCCGAATAAGTACGGGCCCCCAAGGAACACAATGCCAACTGTATCTCAAGTCTTAACCCATCAAGAAATTTTTGAGATTTTGCCTCTTCATCCAAATTATAAACAGGCATATATTTAATTAATCGAGAAAAGCTATCCTCATATTGGGTGACTGACATATCCCCAGTTTGTTTCAAATTCATAAATTCTCGGCTCTTTTCCAACTTTTTGCATAAAGGGAAATACTTCGTGTAAAATAATTCCTTAAACTGAGTCCAAAGGACAGCTAGCATACCTTGTCTCGTAGGGAAGGCAATGTCCTTTGCACCGTTCGCCACCACTGGTCCGCCTCATCTCGAAGCATGAAAGTGGCACAAAATACTTTCTCCCCTTCTCCACATCCAATAAAGTCAAAAATCTTTTCAAGTTGTTCTATCCAATACTCACTTTCGCTTGGGTCAGTGCCTGCCTTCCTCGAAAAATAGGGGGACTTAGTCATTGGAACCGGTCGATGACATCTGGGGCTTGAGGAATACTTCGACCCATTGGCTGAGTACCTTGCATATACGTAACCATGTGTTCCAGAACTCGCTCCACCTGATCTACGCGAGTCTCGCTTCCCTAACCTCCACCTTGAGAAGAATTTTCTTGAGACAGCTCTACCCCTTCTTCCTGGGGATGTCGTGTCTCCTCCTTTTGGTTGCCACCCCTTCGTCTAAAAGTTCGGGATCGACGAGTGTTCACCATCTGAAACAACCACAAAGTTTATAAGAACAATATTTAAGAACCACATGTTTGAACCCATACAACAAAGTAGCTAAACTTGTCTTATGCAGTTCATAATTGAAGCTACTAAAATCCTCGAAAAAAAATAATACCACCCCTAGGGTTAGATCAACCGCTCCTCACAAACTACCTTTTCTTAGGTTCTTAAATACCTGCATCTTCCAAGGATCTACAAGGTCTTCCTCAAACTCTATTCTGACAACCCTTTCTTTCATCTATTCTTTCTCCAAAATCCCCAAAGGTCTACATACTTTGTACATGTCCATTTACACAGTACTATTATACCACCATATTTTATATCACTATTAACTTAGTACATCCTCGTTATATTTATGCGCAACCACTATTTTGTTACATAACTGTCAAACACTACCACCTATGTCATCCAAGTTGGCTATACTATCCGTCAGACAAACCAAAATTCCCGCAGGCGAGGGGTAAGGGTTACACCTATCCTACCATCATTAATATATTACAGCATATCCGGTTAGTCCTCTATTTTACATATTTACAATCCACAAAATTTTCTAACCCCGGGCGGACTACTCTTCTTCAGACTCAGATGTAGAGGGTGGGGTGAGTTCCCTTTCCTCTGGAAAATCCACAAGATCATTCGCCTCTATCGGCATATCTTCAAGTCCTTGATTCTGCTCTGCCTCACGTAGATGGTTTGCAAAAGTCTCAAGGTTTGGGTAGATGGCCTGCTCTAAAAGTCCATGTGTTAGTCCCTGCATTTCGGGGGTTAGTATAGATACTAAATAGTCTATTTGGAGCTCTACCAAGTGTGGATAGGCCGGGCCTGGTGGAACTTCCTGTAAAACTGGAACAACTAAGTCAAGAAAGGTCCCTAAAGCACAAGCAGGATGCATGACTTGTCCTTGCAGTATGGCAGTCCACCACCCTATGATAGCCCTCCGGCGTATGTCATTAGGGTCCATATCCTGTTACACACCACAAACCTTAACGTCAGTCAAATCATATCTTAACCAAAACTATGATAAACCTGCTCTGATACCACTATAACGCCTCCTCATCTCAAATAGCACGGTAGGTTTACACCTAGTTACCCAAGAGGCGTTAGGAAACCCTAGTAGCGAAAATGATGGATCGAACCTATTGAAATATTTGTAGGGTTTCCATGCAAGCTAAATATGCACAAAATTTTCGTTAAAATAACATGTAAGTCCATCATAATAAAAGAAGTACAAATCTCCAAATATTTACAACATTCTTGAATAGAGTTACATAAATGATAAGAAAAAGTTTAAACGTCCACTGATTCTTTCCCGTGTGCCTCGCTTGCTTCCTTAGTCCCTGGCACACCAAACATACCTGGAACGCTGAACGTTCCAGGGGCATCAACCCAAGTCAGATTACAAGAATCCAAGTGAGATGTTCTCAAGAAATGAATAGCTCATGTATGGAAATGCAAATATGTAAAAATGTAACCCCCTTTGTGGAAGCCATGCCAGGGTGTTGCAATCACCCCCGCGCACGCCATGCCCACCTCAAACACGCATATGTGACTCCGCGAGTCACTCATGGCGGCCACTAGCTTGCCACAAACAACCACATGCCATGAAATGATGAAGTAAGTGAAATTTCATGCCAAACAAAAGAAGTAAGTGATCATGTCCACATATAACACAAATGAATCAAGGATGATCAATATGAGAAGCAAAAGATGTCGAGAACTACTCACACTTGTTGTTTTTGTTGTTGAACCACCATTTTTATGAAATTTGGCCCCTTTAGGCTGCAGTTACATGCAGTATGTGTCACCAAACTAAAATATTTTTACATAGGATTATAGGAATTCATTTAAGGAAGAAACCATAAAAATTTCAAAGAAAAAGGCCTAGACATGAGCCCTAAGAAGAGCGGCCACGCGCGCCCACGCGCAGCTGCGGCAGGCGCGTGTATCTCACGCGCCGAGCCCCTGGTTCTTACGGAATTGCGTTTCGATGTTTAAAACGGCCATAACTCCTTCATTTTAACTCCAATTCGTCTTCCGTTTGAACCTACGGACTCCCCTTTCAGTGTACTACGACCCTACGGAAAGAAAAGTGTCTTACCTTTTAGGCTTCTTCCCTGTTTTTGGTGATTTCCAATCTGGTCTCTCTACTTAGCTTCTTTTCTCTCTTCCTTTGGAATCTTCTTGCTTTTCTCTTTTATTTCCTTCTACGTGGTCCAACTCTCTACCCCCCTTTTATAGTCCCTTTTTCCTTCAAGCTTCAAGATCACATTTGGCTATTTTTCCCCTAGCCATGATTACTATCTTTGAAAAAACTCACCTTTGATTCCATTCTTCTTTTGGAAGCCTTTTCTCTCCCAATCCACTCCTTCCATTTGCCCCTTACGTGCCTACCCATTCAACCCACCTTATCCTTACTTTTAGAAGGCCAATAGTATGCTTCCAACTCCATTTGAATTAAGGGATCATGTTATCTTATCCTAAGACTTTTGTGTACAACCATCCAATACCATTTTACCACCTTAAGGCTTCTTTAATAAGCCTTTATTAAGTCAACAAGTCTCCCAATGGAAATTTACCAACTCAAGCTTTTCAAATAAGCTTTCATCATGACATTCATTTTGCACTTAAGTCCTCAAAGTCATTTTTATTTGCATATAAATCCAAAACTTTCATTTAAGCACATTTCACTACATCATTTTTCTCTTACATTATATCCAAACTTCTCATTAGATTTTTGGGGTATTACATATGTTCCATTGATAAATAGCCTTGTATTGGGGATTAAGATTGAGGAACGATCATGTACACCATTATTAGTTAATATTAAAGTTCAGGTTCGATTCTAGCTTCCGCAATAGATGTATATGATGATTTTGTCTTGAGATAAATGAAGGGAAATTTGGGATGGATATGAGGAATGATGTGGTTAGCATTAGTTTGAAAGAAAAAAAAATTTATTATCCCAGAATTGTCCCAATTTATAAAATGCCCAAGAAAGTGGGGCGTTATAGCCTCCTAGGTTGACCGACCCTCCGGGAGGGATTCTTCTTAAGCCTATTCGAGTGCTACTAACATGAAAGTACCTCCCCAGTTCCCTACAACAGTACTGAGATTAACCCCTCTCATTGGGAAGATACATCTATTCTAGATTCAATGATAGCATGCTTTACTTGTCTATCTTACTATTCACTACTTGTATTGACTTAAGCATCGGAGGGCATACGCTGGTGAGGAATCTCTGCATGCCTTCTAACCTATTCTTGTGAGCGCAGTTACGCCCCAGGTGCCCGAAAGACCACTCTCTGATGGAGAAATCCACTATCAAAAGTGCCCTCAGAGGTCCACTTGCGATCCCAAATAGGATATCGTAGACCGGAGCTACTTAACACCCATCTCCATTTGCCTTGGCTCCAGCTTTCCCTCACTACAAATTCTATTGTCGTAGTTTTCAGGCTATAACAACTAGCATTTTAAAACTGTTTCTAATCTTTCAGAACCTACCATTCATTTAACTAATATTTTCATTTGGAAGCAACTTAAATTCTTAATATTGAGACATTAGAAGATTAATCTTTGTATCCTTTAGTTGATTGGTTCTCTCATAAATTAGTTCAAGCTTTTTCCATATTTCAATAGATGTGGAGCAAGCTGAGAGTTTTCATATTCACTTGGGAGAATTGAGCAAAAGATTACTTTGCTTTATGATCCATTTGATATTTTTTAATATCTTCTTCAGTCCATTCTTCTTCTTTGGTTGAGATTGTGGTGAAACCATCCCTAACTATTTTCCATAGTTGATAATCTATAGAGAACAAAAAATATTCTATCACCATTTTCTAATAATTGAAATTTGTGCCATCAAAGAATGGTGGCCTAGAGGGCGATGGTCTTTCAACTATGACTTGGTTAGAGAACGAGGCCATTTTGGATCTCTTCTAGGTTGAAATTATGGATTAAAGATTCAACTATTTTAGAAGACTGCTTTGATATCAATTGTTGGTCCTTTAAGGTATGATCACTCAAGGGGGGTGAATTATGTGATTAAAAATTTGTACTTTTAATAGTGAAAATCCTTGATGGATGATTTTATGAAAGCTAAACTTGTATAAATATGTATAAGTGAGATTGTTTGATATTGTTATTATTGCAAGCCACAAGATATAACACTACTAGAAAATGAATGGCAATGAACAACACAAAATATATAGTGGTTCGGTGTATTCCAAACATCTAATCCACTCTCTCAAGACCTAACTACTCTTGAGGTTCTACTAAATCTAACACCAAGGTTTTCCCTTACCTCACCTTAAAAACTACTACACACCTAGATTTTAATTGGTTCTAGAAAACCAAAATAGTTCACAACAATGGTTTAAATGGATACAAATATTTGTCCACTCTTGGACACAAATGGAACAATTAATATACACAAATATACAAGGTAATGTTAAAAATTATTACATTAACCTCAATTGATGGAGATATTTGGATTTAGCTTTAGTAGCTCTTCTTTACTTTACCTTGAGACTCTTGCATGAATGGATAATGAAGTTTGAGAGCTTTGGATTTGTTTGAAAATTTGTTGAGAGAGCTTGAGAAAAGGGATTATTTAAGAAATTATTTAAAATAAAAAATTGATATTCCACATGCTTAAAAGAGGGCAAATAAAAATAGATAGGAAAAGAAGAATTTGCGAAAGAAGGAAGAGAGGGTGGAGAGGGTGTGGAGGCCTCGCCCAAAATGATAAATCTTAATTTGCATATGTCACGTCTGGTCCCTTCTATTGAGTACAATTTTGTTTATCTAGAGTAAAAAAATTATTTTGGGTCTCTTTCTCTACCCATTTCATTTTTCTTTCCCCTCTCTCTTTTTTTTGTTGTAGACTCATTGACAATCACCTCGTTTGCCTCACCTACTGTCAGTGAAGAAGAGAAAGGAGAGAGAAATGAGATGAATAGAAAGAGATATCTAAAATAATTTTTTTTTTATCATGTAAACAATATCACTCCCATCCGTTCTTTCCCCCACCCCCTTTATCGTTTCCAAAAATCAGCACCACACGCATCCACGCGTCACGTCAAGCATGTATGTATGTAGATTGTATACCCACCCCAACCCCCCCGCCCCTCCTCTCTCTCTCTCTCTCTCTGTGGAATTCGGAGCCACCCAATACCAACCCCAACTCCACTCAACCCAATTCAATTGCAGAAAATATTGAAAAAAAGAAGACCCCCACCCCCCAAAAAAAAAAAAAAAGTCTCCACAGTTTCATAAAAAGTCTCCTCTCCTCCCTCTCCCCTCCCTCCCTCCCTCCGTCTCGCAATCTCTTTCCCAGAGGCAGAGGTTTTATTTTTGGTTTCCGTTGCAGAAGAAGCAGTTGAAGCAGCAGCAACGACGACGGGACAGGCCGAAACAGAGGGCTTCCTTGCTTGCAGGTAATTTTTTCTTCCTTCCTTCTTGTATGCACGATCGATCGATCGATCGTCGATCGGTCGCCGCTTGTTTCAGAAAACAACATTTCAATGCTTGATTTTGTCAGAATATATATATATGTATATAGTTATAGTTATTTATTCAATTGCGGGTCAAACCATTCTTCATTTTCCTCCCTTATTAATTGCGCCGGCGATGGTGGTTGTAATAAACTTCCTTCCTTCCTTCCAGATTCTTCTTCTAATTTCTTCCGCCGTATTTATTCTTCACTACAACAATATTCTCCGTTCCGAATTTCAGTTTATTTTAGACAGAGATCCATCCGATCCCGGCAGCAGATCTCATCCCATCCGATCTGATCTGGTTTGATATTGTGGTCCTGATTTGAGCACAAGGTAGGATCCATCAACGCCGCACCAATTCAACTCAACTGCTAATCATTTTTTCTATTCCACCTGCATAGCCCGCCTCTCTATATGTATATATATGTTTGATCCGACACCCATATTTCGTTTTCTGATTATTTTTCACCAATTTTTTCTCGCGCTTGGTTTCTGTTAGTTGATCATGACTTGCATTTTCAGCGTTCTTTCCCCAATTTTTTCTCTTTCTTATTGTTTCTGTGTGGTGCCTGTGGAATGAATGTGCTGGCTTTATTCTTCAGCCGGAAAATTGCTTTCTTTTTCTTGTCTTTATTGTCATTTTCTTATTTGAATTAGCATACGGCATTGGACAATGTTCTTGGTGTAGTGGGGGTCTTTAAATTAAAAATGGTTCATTTTCTCTTTGATAATTTATCCTGTGTAGTTTGCTTTGATGACGTCTCTCTGGGTGTTAGAGGTTTGATATGGGTATTAAATTATTTGTTGTCGTAGTGAACAAAAGGTTGGGTTGGGGTGGTGCACTTAAAAGCATGGATGAAATGGAGGGTGGAGCAGGAGCAGCAGCCGCAGCCGCAGCCGCAGCCGCAGCGGCAAGGTATTGGTGTCACTTGTGCTCCCAAATGGTGAACCCAGTCATGGAAGTGGAGACGATCAAGTGCCCCCTTTGTGAAAGTGGATTTGTTGAGGAATTGGGCTCTGCCGTCTCCTCCCCCCCCTTGGAAAACAACAATCCATTCTCCGATGATTACTTCTTTGGAGGTGGTGATGGGGGACCAGAATTTGAATCTGATCGCGCCCTCTCCCTTTGGGCCCCAATCTTGCTTGGCATGATGAGCAATCCCCGACGGCGTAGAAGATTCAGAAGGAGGCTAGAGTACGCGGATGAAGATGATGAGGAGGATGATAGTGAGCGTAACAACAGCGTCCAGCATGAGGGACAGACTGACCGGGAACTGGAATCCATCATCCGCAGGAGGAGGAGCTCTGCGACCATTCTCCAACTTCTCCATGGTATTAGAGCTGGGATGCTAAGTGAATCAGACAACCCTGCAAGTGACAACAGGGATGGGAATGGTGATACCGCTGATATTAGGGACAGAGAAAGGGTAATTCTTATCAACCCCTTCAATCAAACTATCATTGTTCAGGGTGGTTCTTACGAGTCAAACAATTTCCAGAATCAGGGTCGCAATCCTATTGGTTCTCTGGGTGATTATTTTATAGGTCCGGGCCTTGATTTACTGCTGCAGCATTTGGCAGAGAACGACCCCAACAGGTATGGCACACCGCCAGCACAGAAGGAGGCGGTGGAAGCAATGCCCACAGTGAAAGTGGAGGAGAATTTGCAGTGTTCTGTTTGTTTGGATGACTTTGAAATCGGAAGTGAAGCAAAGGAGATGCCTTGTAAGCATAAGTTCCACTGTGGGTGTATTATGCCTTGGCTGGAGATTCACAGTTCCTGTCCAGTTTGCAGGCATCAGCTGCCTGCGGATGAACCGAAGCTGGATTCTGATGGTTTTAGGAACAATAGCAACGGCGGCAGCAATGACACTGGGGAGAGTAACAACAACGGAGGCAGTAGTAATGGTGGTGGCATGGGGGAAGATAGGGGTGGGGATTGGGATGGGAGAAACGGGAATGGGAGACGGTTCTCCGTGCCTCTTCCGTGGCCTTTCAATATATTTTCATCCTCAGGCTCAGGGGGGGACGGGAATAATTCCTCATCCACACCGTCGTCATCGTCGTCCTCCTCCTCCTCAGCTGCAGCAGCAGCAAATGCATCGTCCAGAAATGGTTCTCAATCTCATACAGATGAGAATTGAGTCTAAACATAACTGTGACTACTGGAAGCTAGCTCTTTCTGATCTGTTGCGTGAATCCCTCTTTTTTATCCTTGCTTTTTACATATGTACATATCTATATCTATATCTATATCTATATCTATATATAACATTGCAAGAGAACCACCAGATTCTTGTACTTGGGTTGTATGAGCACATGTTTTTACAGATTATTGGTTGTAATATTTTAGTTAGTGAGCAGAAACAGCGATGCTATATCATAAAAATGGCAGCCTGCATGTGTGTTCATTTTTCAACATGACATTAGTTGTGTTTTGGTGCTGTTCTGGTTGCTTCTTGGGTGACTTGGTTGGGGTGGGTCTTACATAAATATAAATTATAATAATATTCAACACAAACAATAGTGTTTGCTGCTTTTGCTTATTGCATCTTTGAAAATCAAATCTACCATCCCCACTGCACTCCATTCACATGACATGACAAGACACGACAAGAAAAGGCAAGGCAAAGATGGAATTGGATCGAATCTAGTGAGATTTTGTTGTCTTGGTATTGTTGGTAGTGCAGCTGCTACGAGCCTCCTATGTCAATGCCATCAAAGATGCATAACAATCATATTCAAGTTTTGCCCTAAACCCAAATAACAAACAAACAATCATAGATGCATACTGACTCAAAATTTTGCTGATTATTATCAGTTCCATGAGGATGAAGGTATGCAACATGCCAGCTGCAATGCCAATCACATACCATTACGTCCAACACAGTAAAACTGTGGCAGAGCCACCCCCCCCCCCCCCCCAAAGTTCAAATCTCACAAAGAGTTGTAGAAATCGTTGTTGATGACATGCCCTTTTACCAAAACAAAAACTCAGTGGGCAAAAAATTAAAAATAAGAAACAAAAAACCCAAACCCAGAAGCACACACCCTTCACCTGATGATCCTTCCTTCCTTCCAAGATCAACCAAGGCTAGCTGAAGAAATTTACGATCGCCAACATCTCTCCCCGCTCTCTACTTCACTGTAACTATCTTGATTATGGACGCAGTCCCAATCCGGTGAAGAGCCACAACAGCATCTCCTTCTTTGCACAATCCCTTCCCTTTGGCATGTTGCAGGGAAAACTCCAATGCTTCTTCTGTTGATTCTTCACGGGAAGCTCTAGCAGACCCTGCACACAGAACAGGGACCAACCCCCTGAATATAAGGCTATGTCTAGCCGGAGACTCATCGCTGCATGACCAATCAAATGAATCAGTCTTGATCTCAGGGACCACCACAGAAAGTATTGCCATCCCTGGCCTGTACTTAGCCACCAGTTTTGCAGTACTTCCTCCTCTGGTTAGGACCAATATAAGAGATGCTTTTGCCGAGTTGGCTGTTCACACCGCAGACGAGGCCAAGCTCTCCAATGGGCTCATAGGCACAGGTGCATTTGCCATAATCCTTTTGAAAACATCTGCATAATCAATTGTGCTCTCTGCTTCTACACAGATTTTGGCCATAGTTTGAACTGCAAGCTCCGGATAAGCCCCAGCAGCTGTTTCACCGCTCAGCATTACGCAGTCTGTCCCATCAAGAACTGCATTGGCGACATCAGTAGCCTCTGCCCTAGTCGGCCTTGGAGATTTGATCATTGACTCCAACATCTGGGTAGCTGTTACAACAGGCTTGCCTTGGATATTGCACTTGTAGATCATCACTTTCTGTGCTAAGAATATCTTTTCAATTGGAATTTCCATTCCCAGATCACCTCTTGCAACCATAAAGGCATCTGAATTTGCAAGGATTTCATCAAAATTTGCCACCCCTTCTTGATTTTCAACCTTACAAACACAAACAAAGAAAATTGAACTGATGTTGTGGCCTTGGAAATTACAGTAATATCCCTTACAGAGTTGCCCAAGAGTTACCTAAGATTGTTGAAAGAACATTTTACCGTTATTTCTCAGAAAGTGTGTTCCGTTACAATTATGCATATGTTTGTTAAAAAAAAAAAAAAAGGTAAAAAAAATTGTCTCAATCTTCTAACTTTAGGCATCACCAAGAAAATGCCAACAAAACATTCTCGCAGATAGATATAGACATGCATAAACAAACATATTTTACCATTGTGCGGATCAAGCGCCTTGATAGTTGCCATGCGGCAATAAGAGATTATTAGGTAATGCAACTATAATTAGTTATTTTTCTTAATTATATGATGTTTAGGATCTGAGTTGGTCCACATCTATTAAAGGGCTGAATTTGTAAGGCATCCAGTAATTTCTAATATGATAGGGCATTTTCTGTATTTCTGCAATCTCTCAGGGGTGTCTACGTTATTTGTCAGGAGTTAGTATAGAGTTCACCAATTGTACAGACAGGCCAAAAGGAAAAAGAAAAATAAAAAGCACCACAGAAAATTTTAGAGGTCTCAAACTTCTATTGATAATCTTGAGCAAATATCATAACCAAAAACCGCTTGTAACCATTCTATCAATAGATGATCCTGTTCGCTATATGCTTAATGAAATACTATTTTGAATCACCAAATGTTCTGTTAACAATGTTGGGCAAAATTTCATGGTTTATTTTGTTTTAGTTTCCAAGTAATCCTAAAAAAAAAAACCTGTATGATGCATGTCTTCACCATCTCCATCTCATCCCTTAATACAAATTTCTTATTTGTTATCTGATCTTTTTAGTGGAAATCACTTATGAACCAGTCAGTGGGGTAAGTTTGTTTATCTCTAGAGGTACAACATAAATGGCTTAAATATTAGCAATCAGAATCACATTTCAAATTTCCATTTTATTTTTCCCTAAATGAACAAACCTTCGACATGAGGAGGATATTCTTTGCATGCTCGCCCAACAATTTCCGAACCTCCATGAGGTCAGAACCTTTGCGAACAAAAGATAGTGCAATCATGTCAATCTTATTAGGAACTCCCCATTCTAAGATATCAACCTTGTCCTTCTCAGTCAAAGTAGGAAGATCCACAATTACCCCTGGGAGATTGACATTCTTTCTCTCACCAATAACGGCTGTATTCTCACAACGGCATTTAACCAAACCATTTTTCTTGTCACAAGACAGAACAGTAAATGTGATTGTGCCATCTGCACAGAGTATCACACTATCTGGCTTCACATCCTCAGCCAATTTTGGATAGCTCATGCAGATCATGTTCTCATCACCCTTGATGGTATAATCAGTAGAGATGGTGATCTCTTGACCCTGTTTAAGTTGGATGGGCTGTCCGTCTTTCAAAAATCCTGTTCAAATCTCTGGACCCTGTGAAATCACAAAATAAGTTGGAATTAGAAAATTCTGTAGTTGATGCAATAAGGATTCTTAATGTTCATGGAAAAAGAAAAAAGAAAGATTGTTTTAAGGAACACTGCTTCCCTAAAGTTGATAGTAAACAAGTTAGAACACTGATGTTCCTATAGCCCACCAGCTTTAGATATGAGGAAATGGAAGCTACAGTAAAAATAAATTAGAACTAGACAGGGTGAGAGGATAAGGCAAAAGCTGGCAACAAATGCTATGGTTTAGCCAAATTTCCAGAAAATTTTCACATCTTATTTGAGTAATGAAACTGCAGCAGCCTTCATGAAACAATGATATGCCCCAATATCCGTAAAATTGACCTAAATATGGTGTACAAGCAATGTCCTGAAGATATAGAACTAATCCAAACAAGAAACCTGCCAGGCTGGTAAAAGATTTAGAAAATGGTTAAAGTTCAACCTAAATTAGATAAATGGAATTAGACCGGGGGAACCTTGCAGCTTCTTCGGTGATCCCATTAGGAAATGTTGAATTTTCACTTTAGCATGAGCTAAAAAAAACAAAATTGGCCACTGAAATTGCGAAAATATTTGGAATTGTAAACCAAGAGAGAGCGTTGTGAGAGTTTTCTATCTACTTTCTTGGGTACCAAACGGTTCTGCAATGAACACAGAAGCTAATGACAAAAAAAAAAAAAAAAATGATGTGGAAATTAGAATCTGCGGGGACATTTATGAATAATTTGTCAAACTTGGGCAGAGAGAGGAGCGCACAGATAATGACATAAATGGCTCCATTCCCCCATCCACCCTTCCCCCTTCCCTCCACACAAAATAACTATAATTTGGGGGGAAAAAAAAGAGTAAGAAAAAGGCAAAGACAAGAAATGATTGAAGCCGCTGTCAGTAAATGAGGGGGGAGTAATGCAAGCAACAAGCATGCATGCCATATCTCCAAACTGGTTACTGTGATCCATCATTGTCTTATCCCAAATCCTGGCTTTACGGTTCAAACAAACCAATCAGCAATGAAGGAGCTGTTCCCTACAGTGGTCCATATTACGTTGGGTCAAACACATAACAACTTTTCTGGATTGTAGGCCCCAGGTGGTGCAAGTTAAGGAGACGAATGCAAGGAAATTTGAGTTTTCCCTGTCCCTTTCTCTGATGAACAGTACTTATTTGCAAGACTACAAACGTGACGAAGTAGATAGAACAGGGAGGGGAATTGGTTGAGGGAAATGTAGGTCCCAAATTGGAAAGGCTAATAACGGTTTTATTTGGATGTATATTGAAAAGGGAGGACAGGTAAAAAGGAGGAAGAGGCTATCATCCAATCCAAGAAAACACAATTAGTATTTAGTTTAGAGATCAGATCCGATCCAATGAAATCGAAAAGTGATCGATGGATAGATCTACAACAGAATAGACGGTAGGTACCTTGGTGTCGAGCATGACAGCGCAGAGGATACCGGTGTTTTCCATGGCTGCGCGGAGACTGTTAAGGGTTTCCTGATGGTAGTCATGGGAACCATGAGAGAAGTTGAAGCGAGCAACGTTCATGCCCGCTCTCAGCAGCTTCTCTATCATCGGAACCGACCTCGATGCCGGTCCCAGCGTGCAAACTATCTTCGTCTTCGGCCTCTTCTCAATCATCATCAAGTCCATTGAATTGAATCCACCGATCGATCTCAATCGATTTTGTCTCAAACAGCACCCGCCACCGACGTGCGAGAGCTACAGACCAAGGCAGATGACGAAGATCCTGCTTTGTGACGATTGGTTGGATAAATCAAAATCAAAATCAGAGAGAGAGAGGGATGCGAGCGGAGCGAGAGAGGGAGGTATTTGCGCTTTCCCTACGCCAACTGAACTTGACTGACCACCCGCCCACGCCCACGCCCACGCGGCCACCTTTGACACTCTCCCCCGCTTGAGAAAAAGATGCGAGCGGAGCGAGAGAGGGAGGTATTTGCGCTTTCCCTACGCCAACTGAACTTAACTGACGATCCGCCCACGCCCACGCCCACGCCCACGCCCACGCGGCCACCTCTGACACTCTCCCCCGCTTTTCCCCATGTTTTTTGTTTCCTCTATTTTATTAAAATAATCACATTTTTAATTTTAATAATCATTTTTTCTTCTCTATTTCTAGGACGTGAGAGCCAAAAAAAAAAAAGGCTTATTTAGTGTTTGGACTTTACTATAATGCATGGAAACATTTTAGAAGTGTTGTTTTGATGTTTCTAAAATACTTTCTGTACTAAAATACTAAGAAACACTAAAAAAAAAATATTTTTGAGTCATTTTTATAATTTTAAAAACATTTTGTGGTCATTTCATAATATTAAGAAAATATCATAAACGCATTCTCAATTTAGAAACGCATTTTCATCCACAACGAGGTTTAAAGATGAAAAAAATTATGTCTCTAACATGATTAGAGATGAATTTTTTTTATTTATAACTCAAAATTTTTAGGCCTAAATTGATCTTTGATGAAGACCTTACAATTGCTACGTCCAGCAAGGAGGTTGGACGTGGTCAAAGGACTAGAGGGAATCTATTAGTTGGTCTACGAGTTGTTCATGGGGCCTTATCTATTTAGTTCATATTTCCTAGCTAATAATTGGGCCACTTCCTCATTGTTTTAGGAGGAGTGGTTATTCTATTTATTATTTCAACTTTAACATCTGTAAGTGGAGATTATGCAGATTAATAATTAGATTTTCCTTCTGCATATCTTCTTTTCCCTCCCTCTCTTTCTCTTCCTTACTTTCTTTCAACAGTTACTTCCATTCAGCACCATTTGTGGTATTAGAGCTCGGTTATGGCAACCCATGGGAAATCAAACGCGGAGTTTTGCGATCAAGTCCATGAAGTCATCACCTAACATAAAGTTAACTTCGACCAGGTGAACACCGCCCTCCAAACGATTCTGACTGGGTTATAGTCCCTATGAGCTGCCCAAGCAAAAGTCGTCAGTGAAGGAAACATCAATCCTTTTGGCCATGGAGAATCATCCCACCACCAAGTGCCACACAACTCTGATAGTTACCACACTTTAAGGGTGACTAAACGGAGCCATACCAAACTCAAGCTATATTTTCCCTAAATTCAACAGCAAAGATCTTATGGGGTGGATTTATAAGGCCGAATAGTATTTTGAGTTCAAGGGGGTCAAATCGTCACACAAGTGCAGCTAGCATCCTTTCACCTAGAAGGGGTGGCGCTACAATGGCACCATTAGTTAAGCAAGTTCAAGGGGCCTCTCTCATGGCTGAAATTCAGTAAGGCTGTTATTCACAGGTTCGGACCAACAGCTTATGAGGATCCGTCGGAGGCACTCATAAGGCTCAAGCAAGTTACTACGGTGGAGACATACTAGGTTGAATTCGAAAGGTTATCCCAAAGAATTGATGACTTACCAAAACATTACTTGGAAAGGATGTTTTATTGTAGGATTGCAAGATGAGATCCATTTGGATGTTGTTGTAGGCCAAAAACTACGACAATAGAATTTGTAGTGAGGGAAGCTAGAGCCGAGGCAGAGCAAGGTTGACAGCTTGCAAGAGCCTACAAGTGGAGATAGGCATTGGGTAGTTTTGGTCCTTGATGTATTGACCGAGGTCGTAGATGGACCTCTGAGGGCATCCTTGGGAGCGCCTAGAAGTGGCCTCTTGTGTCCTTGGGGGATATCTGCACTCACAGGAATAAGTTAGAAGGCATGCGAGGATTCCTCACCCGCGTATGCCTTCCGATGCTTAAGTAAGTACCAATAGAAAAGAAGAGCAATACGCAAGTAAAACATGCTATCATTAAACATAGAACAGTCATACATTGCCCAACGAGAGAGGATCAATCCCGGTACTATTACGGGGAATAAGGAACGTACCCACACATTAATAGCATTTGGATCGGCTTGGGAGGAATCCCCCCCCCCAAGGGCCGGTCAACCTAGGAGGCCCTCCCGAAGAAGGTGGGCCCAAAGACGGGCTGCCAAAGTAGGGTCTCAAGGGACCTGCCCGAACATAGCTTCGAGCTGGGTGAAGATGCCTCTAGGCATTGTCTAACGATCGCAGGCATAAGGCCATCCCCTTCGCTGGGGCCAAGCTCATTATGCATTATACGTTGTGCGAGACGAAACACAACGTAGCCATATCATAGAATAGCACCTATGTTAACATAACATAAACATATGGTACAAAATATAATATAATAATCCCAAAGCACGCTAATATCAACATGCCATTTGAACATCTTAATAGTGACACCATGTATATGGCTCGCACGTGGAATCATATAACATTATATATGTATATGAGCATTGTGAATATATGGTTGTGGACATAATGGGATATAAGGACTTGAGGATACACCATAAGAGCATGACATGCTAGCATCACATCACAACCCATGCTTCCATCTTTCTGGCTATTACACAAGCACACAAGCGTACATACTATATATATATACATTACAGTTGTAAGGGAGAAACAGAGAGAGAAAGAGAGACGACTGGGATGAGCTCTTCCCGAAAGATCTCGGAGAACACCTCTACGAGAGGCCTCTGGAAGATGCTTCCTGAGAGACCACAACAAGAGGTCTCTTCGAGAGACTTCGTTGTGAGGAACCTCACTGAGGGGGATAGTCGCCATGGCCGAGAGAGCGACAGCCCTTTCCGAGAAGGATGCTATTGCTTCACTAATAGAAGGTAGCTCTTGCCGAGAGAGCTGCCATGGCAATAAAGGAATTGCAGCCCTCTTCGAGAAGGCTACTACTTTGCAAACAGGATGCAGCTCTCGTAGAGAGAGCAGCCATGGCCACCAAAGGACGGCCCTGCTTTGTTGAGTGAAAGCTACAGCGTCGGAGGGCTTCCCGCAAGGAGAAGGATCCTCTTCGAGAAAGGAAAATCTCTTTCAGAGAGAGATCGGCAAAGAATACATGGGAGAGGGGGAAAAAGATGAACAGTCCCCCTTCTCCCAATTTTGACCATGTTATTTAAAAGGAAGAGTTTCCCTCTTTATTTTATTACACTTCCACCCCCTAAGCTTGGATATTCACCTAACAACCGTTACCACTAATCCTTTTGTTAGATAATCGCAATTTTTTCTTGGGAAATGCGTCCCGACTAGGGACCTCTTTTTGCATTTTGCCCGCTTAGGCCTAATGAGCAAGGTACCCCTGGGCGCCTAATGACCAAAATACCTCTAGGTGATGCTCAAGAATTCTATGGCACAACAATTACGCCCCTCTCACGTCAAAGGGAAGACTAATGCCAAAGGGAAGACTAATGCCACTCATGCGTCCACCTGCCTTAGTGCACAAAGCTACTTTGTTAGGATTCATGCGTCCCCCTACCTTAGTGCACAAAGCTACTTTGTTAGGATTTTACAACCTCGAGTCCACCTGCCTTGATGAAATATAGTTGTCCATTTTCAGCCATTCTCCCTGATTTAAATCAGTTCCCTAGGTAGTTGGTGCCAAGGCCTTCTCCACAACTGTCATCTACGTTATAACCATGCTCCATTTTATCTTGCATTGAAGACCAGTAGTCACTGTCTCTTCTTCTCTTACCTAAAGACGTCCTGGAATATATTTCCACATTAGATTCATTCTCTATTCCATCTCTCTTCACAAAGTTGTTATCTTTTGGTCTTTTGACACTACTATACGAGCTCTTGAAGCTCTTAGCATTTATCCCTGGGACAAGACCATCATCCTCAAAGAGAGTTTCTAGCTCATGCCTCAGATTAAACCTGCCTTCCCCAACTGTTATTACATCTTCACCAATGGCTTTTTAGGCAGGTCTACTAATTTTCCTTTGGTGACTCCCATCACTGCTTTAAATTATCGCCTATACAACCCTAGCCTTCAAAGCTCTTTCGAGTATCTCGAATTGAAGGTGGGAAATGATATTACTGACCCCTCCAGGTCACAAACTCAATATATACCCGAGAGAAGAGAATTTCTTTAGGCATCCTAGAGACGGTCTAGAAGATGACATAAAACATTTCAAACGAGTTAGAGGAAGACCTTAGGGGGATACTATAATCTAAATTGCGAGAACAGCTCACCAACAGCTAGTCATCTCCACCTCAGTCGTCCAGATATCAGGCCTCACTCTTTTAATTATCTTTCACTATTTTTGTTCTAGAATGTTATTATCTTAAGAAAAGAGAGTAAAACAATTTTTCTTGCACCTAGGGTGTCTTTTGTCTTCTTGCAACGCATACTGCTAGTTTATGTGTTTCATGTTAGGCATTTACGAGTAAGTAGGGAGACGTGTACCAGGCGTAGAAGTGATGTCGACGAGAGATTGTACCTGGTAACACTCTTGCACGTTCCCTTAGATTTGCTAACCACGTTCATCATTTGAAATATTGTCTTCCATCTCCATGGCTGCAACTTGCAGTCTTTGTTGAGATTTCAACTTCTCTTCATTGACTTGCTCTAAGTGATTGGGGATTCCCACCTTACCAGCCTCATAGCAACTCCTCTTTTATGTGACACAACATGGCCTTGACTTGGGTAGCCTTTTTTCTGAGAGATTCAAGGTACTTGGATGAAGCTTCTAGAGCAGCAACAGTCTTCGCATGATGATGAAAGTGTTTTCCAAGTGTTGTTTGTGGCAATTGTATTTGTCAACAAGCTGCTACAGGGAGTTATCTTATTGGGTAGACAGTTCAACTTCTGCGAGTGATGTTGTAGTGCTAGCAAATTCCATTACTCGTTGTTTGAAAGGTTGATAATCAACAAGCGAGCCATCCAGAGCCCTAAACACTGAATTGACATCACTGGCCATGGTCTCGTGGTCACGAAAATTCATCAACTCTAAGACACTTAGAAGTTGGCTCTAGATTTGCTTTGTTGCCTCATGGAATGCCTTTTCGATTGGTTCTATGATCTTGCCTCCTTGTAACGTTTTGGAAGGCTACTCGAGACACGATTGCTCATTGGGCAGAGGAGATTGTTTATCTGGTTTAGCTAATGACTGATCATATGGCACAATGCCCGTGACTTCAGCATTCGATACATTGAAAGTTAGGCTTCTAGATGGAGGAAATAGAAGCCGGCTGCATTAGCCTCTGAATTGAAAGCTTGAAAGTTGATGGACGGTAGACTCCAAACAATTCCAAGCCACCCGAACCCGGAGGCTTAGTATGACAGGATAACAATGACTAACTGGGGTGAAGTTGCCCATGCTACTCTTACTGTCCCTCAGCCTTTCGCCGGGCTACTACGGGGAATTGTGGTATGGCCATCTCTAGCTTGAACGTCTCGGTGGGTTTTAAGTATATGGGAGCCTTAGAGCCAAACCACTACGATGAACTGGTACCTAGGTAGGGTTCACTCTTATTCTAACCGTTAAGTGGTTCTAAGGCAAAGTTGCTCACACCAAGTCGCTCAAGTTAACACCATGGGCTAGGCGGAGATCAACGTAAAGTTACAGCACGAGCCTAGCCTCCCAAAGTTAAGCAAATCATGTTTATCCTAGGAACGGCCCAGTGCCAATTTTTCAGAGAGACATCTAACATTCGATACCTATTTCGTCGCTCGGGCACATTGCGTACATTACCTTTCTATTAAGATTATCTGCTAAACAGTCTCGAAAGGGTAGGTTGTCAAGTGTTGATAGTCACGTTATTGACAAGGATTGGGGTGTGCTTTCTAGCCTCTCATGTCTATACTCGTAACCCGATATTGGGGTCTACTCACCACAAGAAATATGGATCGGGGTCTACGTCCTCTGTTTTAGCGCTATGTAGGGGTTTAACTCGCGTCCCAGCCCTAGTTGCTCAATGATCCTTTCGCTATATCTTTGTCGAGTCTCTTTATTTCATCTTTTCCCGGGTTTGTTCGCCATAGAGAATCTAGGTTGGACCCAGGGTTGGTTACTGAATTCCCACCGATTGTTCCAAGTTTGCCAGAAGGCCTAGTGTTGGATCCACCAAGGAGTCAAGGTTAGCTTATACGCTTAGCACCAGACTCTGACAAGGGATCTAGGTTAGGCTGCAGGCATGGCATTGGAACACATTCATGAATTTAGGCCAAACGCTTTGCCTTGTGCTGCTTCATTCACCCTGTATTGTGACTTTTTATCATTTTTCCAATTATAACGAAGATTATTAAGCAACTCAAATCATCAAAAAAAGGAGTAAGGCATTTAGATTCGCCAATGCACGAGTGTAAGCGTAGCAAAAATTTATATTTTTTGGGTAAGTCTGGGTCGATTCACAGGGAGATTACTCATGCAAGGACGTAATCACACCAAATCAATTAGCTTTAAAGAATATCAGAGTTGTTTAAACTAATAGTAATTGAATGATGTCTGGATATGGTGAAATCTTGGGTCAAGACAATTCGAGTGCCAAGCTCAATTGATTCCTATATAGCTTTCTTAAGAATAACAGAATGTTCAGATTGCTTGAGGTTTAGTCATTAAATACACTATCGAGATAATGATAACTCTGGTTCTAGCAATCCCCATACATGGCATAGAGGACTCTACATTAAGCAGCTATCATAAATTAGTGTGAAATAATGTTTAACAAAGATGGTTATTTGAGCTTGTGTATGAGGACGTTTCTAGGTTAAGCAACCTCTATACATGGCATGGAGACTCTAGGTTAGGCATACGAACTAATCCAAGCCTGAAGTTTAAATGAAGAATAGCTCTCAAGCTCTCTTAGTTCCTACTATTGAACATTTAAAGTTTGACTGCCTTGGGTAATCAGAGGCATTAGATGTAACACCCATCTCTCCTAGAACTGTAAAAGATGTTACGGGGAAAATAGATAAAATAAAATAAAACTCATCTTAAACTAAAATCTAATGCCATAAATAACTCAACTGCCCAGTCAAATTGAACATCTTAATCAACCGAAATAAAAACTCTGAATCCAATATAAACTGGAAACATAATCAACTGACTAAGGGAAATCCCTCAACTGAAATACAAAATAATCCTAATCTGACAAGACACTAGAAAGCTAACAAACTCCCAGACATCTTTTGTCTCGAGTGGCTCTACGTATACACACTACTGACCACTGCTACTAACCCCCACATCTGGTACTCTCCCATTAGGACCTGCAATGGTGAAGAGTATAAGGTGAGCTACAAAGCTCAGCAAGTAATAAGCTAGAAAGAATAACTGAAGCTGAATCGAAGAATATCGATACTATAAAGAGATGTTAACTGTATTGATACTTAGGAAGATAATATCCACTGAACGATGCACGAATAAAATATCAATGCACGTAATCTGTAAACTAAATGTAGGCAATGTAACTTTGGCCATAGGCCCATATAATCTGTAAAACATATATGCCTGACTTGATTCTTGCATACATAAAAACTGTAAGCACATACTGTGGGCAAAGCCCTTAGTCCCCTAGTCGACATCAGGCGAGCAACTCAAAACTAAGATATAACTGAAACTGATATTAGTGGGATCCCCGTGGACAAGCTACCTGTAAAACCTTGTTTTGGCGTAAGGTCGCCACATCATTTAAGCAAGGTTTGAATATCGAAAAATTGGCTTGATAGCAAAATAAATCACCGAATCGACTGAAGGGAATGCCTCGGAGTGTAATTGGCTATGGAAAATGGTATAATCTTGATAAGCATTCCGAGATAGGATTTATTGAAGTAAGAGAAATTGGAATTGAGACGGTTTTCAGTACATCTAAAACGCAGCTTCAGATCAGGCTGAAATCCCAAATTTTCATAGGGGACGTTCGGGAATTCAACGGAATCCTAAGGGGCTCCAGTTTTGTGTGACGATCAACCCTTTGGTGGTTGCGAGATGAATTAAGGGCCCGGTGAGGACCCGAGGGCGAAATCGTCTGTATCGAGTAATTATCGAAGTTATTAATTTGGATTTAAAGCATTGTAATGCAATTTTAATTGGACGTTAAAGGGTGTAATTGCAATTTAAGAATTTGTAAGTGTAATATAGAAAAATTGAGGGGATTAAATATGCATTTTCTATAATTAAATTAGTATAATATATATATATAGTGTGTTATGTGCGTGTGAAGTAGGGGGAAGCACCGAATGGCTGTCTCTGTGCATGGGGGAGGCAATTTTCTGCAGCATGTTTGGTGGTCTTCAAGCGTGAGCTTTGGGTTGAGAGAATTGTAGAGAAGTTGAGAAGAATGTCGGAGAGGGAAGAGTGGCACCCAAGCTGCTTGGGCTATAAAAAGAAGAAGAAATGGAAGAGTTGTAGAGGGCCGAATCAGAGAAGAGAAGATTAAGAGAAAGAGAGATCGCGAGAGAGTAGAGAGAGATTAGTGGAGAGAGTTTGCAAGGGAGAGGGAGAGCTTGGCCGAGAATGAGAGGGAGATGGCGAGAGAGATAGAGGAAGAGAGAATGGCCGCTCGTACGGCCATGGTAGTGGCCGAGTAGCCGCGCTGCAGATGGCGGCCATGGGCAAAAGGCGGTGATAGGGGGGCTCGATGGAGGTCTGAGAAGCAGGGGATGATGGCCAGAAGCCGTTGGAGGCCAAGGTGAGGCCATGGCCAACAGCGGTGCAGTTGCCAGATGTGGCCATGGCAGTCGCGACAGCTCGAGCGAAGCAAAGTAGCAGCAACAGCAGAGAGCACGCGATGGCAGCTCGCGGCAGTGGTTGCGGAGAAGCCAGAGGCAACGGTGGTAGTCATGATGGCCGGCGATGGGCGGTGGCAGCGGCTGGGCATGGCGCAGGTGCAGGCAGCGCGCAGGTCGATTGGAGGTAGAAGATGAAGTGAAGAAAAAATAAGAAAAAAAAAAAGAAAAGAAAGAGAAGAAAAAGGAAAATTTGAAAAATAAATGTGAGAAAATGCTAGAAAAATCTTGAAAAAATAGGAAATAAAAATGTATTAATATTTCGGAGATTTTGGTAAGAAAAATGGGTTGGGCATGTGTTTTGAGGTGGTGCACGAAAATCGAGGCTGAGGCACAAAAATCGAGATATCGCACAAAAATTGATGTGGTGAGCAAATAGCGAAGTAGGGTGTGAGGATCAAGGTTGTGCATGAAAATTGAGACAACGCGCGAAACTCAAGATGTCGCATGAAAATCGAGGTAAATGCATGGGAATCAAAGTAGTGCTTGAAATTGAGGTGGTGTGCGAGAATCGAGGATTTGCGCGACAATCAAGGTTGGTCACGTGTTTCTAGGTTAGGGCGCGCATACCGAGGTAGCCTGAGAGGCTAAGTTAAGGTAAGTAAAAATTCCCTAAAAAATTTCAGTAAATTAGGAAAATTGTTTTATGAATTATTATAGATAAATATTTGAGAAATGCTTAGTATGGATTTATTGAGAAATTATTTAGTGAGGAAAATGTTTAAGGATTTATTGAGGAAAATATGAAGAAATAGAGAAAAATTATGAGAAAATTAGGAAAAATAGATTATTGATATTATTGAATAAATATGATGGCTAGGGTATGTTGAGGATTCGAATTGATTACATAAAAAGCCTGTCACGAGGATCAAGATGTTATGAGATGCGAATGAGGTAAGTTGTACTTCCCAAATTGGAATTTGGATTTATAGAAAATGGCACATGTTTCAATGGGCACATGTCACAAAGGGGAGAAATGACACAAATCACTAAGGACACCTGGCACGATCCTACGAAGGCAATGATTACAACCTTATCCAAGTGACACATGGCAAGCAACACATGGCACGCTCGAATTAGCCATAGATGCCTATAAATACCAAGCCCTTAGAAGGAAGTGAGTTTGAGAGGAAAAGTTCTGCCCAAAAATAGAGTGGAGAAATTGCTTCCCCGAAAAATTTGACCTCCATCATAAAAGGAGTGTGGGTTCAAACGGAGGTCAAATCAGAGTCCGGACGAGGGAGAACCGGCCGAAAGACCTCAAGACGTCAAAACGGGAGGAGCGGCGCGTGCAGCTCACGCGCCACCTGCCTGCTGTGAGTGCAGCGCGTGAGGGTCCTTCCCCCAACGCGTGAGAAGGTGTGAGGGGCCCCCCTAGCCCCAAATTTTGTGTACTTGGTCCTTAAATTTATCCCTAGGACCCCATATAAAAATATTTTAGGTTTGAGTTTCGAAAGTATGTTATTTTTGCAGAAAAGCATTCTCAAACCCCGTGAACAGTACCTTAACGCTTCCAAACTAAAAAGGTGAGTGCTTCTTACTTCCTTATGATACATACCGAACATTTTGTCTTCACATGAGTAAGGGTGATTACTTGCATAAGCATGACTTTCCTTTAAACCAAACATTTTCCTTTATCTTGTCATGCATCATCATGGAGTGTGTGGCTAGTTGAAGTTAGGATCTCATGTTAGACTGATGAAAAGTCATGGAGATGTGAGAACATGATTGATCGGCGGGGATGATTGCAACACATCGGCGTCACTACCACACAAGCGGTTTCATATCATTTTGCATATCTCATTTACATGCATGTTATCTCTTCTTGTTGCACTCACTTAGATATAACTATCTAACTTGGGTGTCTCATACCCCTGGAACATTCAACGTTCTTGGTGGGTTAGTAGTGACAGGTGCCCCGGAATCAAGTCAGAGGAAAGGAAAGGAAGTGGTTCTCGGATAGCTAGTTATTCTACATTTTAATTGTAAAAGCATTGTACTGTGGCTTTAGTGTGAGTTTTAATTGTTGTAAAAATGGAGCCTAAATGATCCCTAGATTCCCAAGTTATATTATGGCTTTTCAGGTGGTTTTTGTGTTAAAAGCATATAGTGGAAGCCTTAAATATCTAGCTTATGGTTTTTATAAAGCTTTCAGGTTCGATCCTTTGCCTCTGTTGACAAAGGCTTCCATAAGCGCCCTTTGATTGTCATGTGGTTGCTAGCATCATCATGCATCTTTGTATGTGTACCTTGGAGAAAAGAAAAGTGGGGCATTACAGAGAAGGAGTAATAGAACTCACAATTCAAAATGGAGAAGAAGTAATAGAACTTGCTATCTAAAATGGAGAAGGAGTAATAGAACTTGCTCATAACTTCACTGCTATACGCATATATATATGCATCTCTGCTTACTGATATAAATTTGAAAACTGCAACGAAGAACTAAATAATCTAAAAACGAAACTAATATGAACCTGTAATTGAAGGGATTATAGGGAAGATACTTGTCTCGATAAATCTTGATCGACTCACACAATCTCGAACAGAAATCTTCTATGCAAAGCAACTTCTGCAACTCACAGACTTCTTAGCTCTCTATTCCTCACGCGGCATGAAGAAAACTATGACTTATGTGCCTTTATATAGAGAAAGAAATAACCTTAAAATTCCATCTCCTTCTCCTTTTATAATTTTGAGTCCTTATTCTTAATTAAATTGGAGACTTTAACCTAAACCTTCTCACGTCTGGATTCTCCCAATTACCTAATAGCTCTAATTAAATAATTTCCAATAATAGGAAATTATTATTTAAAACTTTAGAATTACCTTCATGCCCTTGCATTTAATTTTCACATAATTTAAATTCTTTTAAATGCTATTCTCTCATTTAAAAATGCCTAATTTGCCGCCTTAAATATTTAATTGGAAAATTCTCTTAACCCAAAAATTAGCTAAAATAATTCTCAATAATTCTATGCCATTTTGACGGTTCGTTACACATGTAGCCATGAAAGTCCCAGTGTTAGATACTAAGGTCAGAGCTGTTCATGCCGATCAGAAAAAGGCTCGGCAATGCTACCATGACAGCCTCAGGGTTTGAGGCCCCGAGCTCGGCAAAGACAATAAAGGAAGCAGAACCCCCAAAAGCAGCAATCAAGCAGCAGGAACAAGTTGCCAAGCCCAACACCCTAGTGTGCACATGGCAGAGTTAGAACAACAAAGCCAACCATTAGATGACTGCCGCCAACCCATAAAAGAACTCCATTCCGAAGGCCAGGGGTCCCGCCCGGAGCAGACCATCTATGGTAACCTTACCTCTCTAGATCACTAACAACATCAACAACGGAGTTCGCCACCTAGTTGAGCCCAAAAAGAAACCTTCACCCAGACCGAAGAACGTGGCCAATGCATGAACATACCATAGCTAAGCAACCATCCTTTCAGGGACTCATTATTACAATATACTTCACTAAATCAAAGACAGTTACTTCTACTTATTACTTGTCATATCTTCACACAGGCACAAACCCAAGTTTTCTTTTTTGGCAGTCCCCAAGAACCCTCGGCATATCCCTGTCTTCCCGTCATCTTGATATTGCCTCAACCTGGATCACCCTAGCCCCGCTTGACCAACTCAATACAAGACCAAGTCACCTGCAATCTTGGCTCACCTATTACTCATACCAGCAAAGACAGACATTTAAACGAAATTGACAGAGTAACAGGACATTCCAAGGTATTTCCAAAATCCCATATATTACTAAAGCAATTCAAATACAAGTATGAACAGGCACACCTTGTAGCAACTCCTTGTATCAAACAGGCGTGCAGAACCTCAAGTTAGACTCGATCCTCCTTTAAGCCGTGCTTGGGACCCAAACTAACATGGTCAGTCTGCTCCGCGTGGACCTGGAGCACAGCCCTGCCATTGCTCTAGGTGCCTCGAGCCTACCTCGGCCCTATCGAGCCACACCTTTTATCAGACAGGCGCACAGGATCTCAAGCCAGACTCTGTCCTCCTTTAAGCTGTGCTCGGGACCTAGACAGACATGGTTAGTCCGCCCCGCATAGACCTCGAGCATAACCCCACCATTGCTTTAGGCTCCTTAAGCCTACCTTGCCCTATCGAGCCATGCCTTGTATCAAACAGGCGTACAGGACCTCGAGCCAGACTCCATCCTCCTTTAAGCCATGCTTGGGACCCAGACCGACATGGTCAGTTTGCCCCGCACAGACCTCAGGCATAACCCCGTCATTGCTTCAAGCACCTCAAGCTTGCCTCGGCCCTATCAAGCCATACCTTGTATCGAAATGGTGCACATAACCTTGAGCCAAATTCGGTCCTCTTTTAAGGCAGACTCGGTACTCTTTTAAGTCGTGCTCGAGACCCAGACCGACATGGTCAATCCGCCCTGCGTGAACCTCAGGCACAACCCCTCCATTGCTCTAAGCGCTTTGAGCCTGCGTTAGCCCTATCGAGTCATGCCTTGTATTATATGGCGCACAGGACCTCGAGCCAGACTCGGTCCTCCTTTAAGCCGTGCTCTAGAGCCAGACAGACATGGTCAGTCCGCCCCGCGCGAACCTAATGAAAGTAAAGCAAGATCGCTATAGGCCAAGCAGCTTAGTTCAAAAAATTTGAACCTTACCCCGATCTCAGTGATTGGATCAACGTCGAAATCAAATCATTCACATACTAAATAAAATAAATCTAACATTTAGATTTTCGAGTCGTTTGCAAATCCGAGTAATCCAAGCGTCTGGCCTCTAACTAGTGATACGCGGCACGCATCCGTTGGCGAAGAGAGCGGAATAGGAGTGCTAGCTCCTTCTCCTTTTTCACGGGTTGTGTATGGACAGAAAGAACCTCCCATTTCAAATCGATGCGGAATAGAAATGGGAGAGAATGTATGGTAATTTTTCAACTCTTAAAAAATCATAAAATAAAATCATCTTTTTTGGGCAACCCTTAAAGGGGTATTTATAGAAAAGCCTCCTAAGGTTTCTTAAACCCTAATGGATTGGGCTGGCCCATTTATCCTAGTCCAACAAGGAACTTAATTAAATGGGTTTATTCTAGTCTAACTAGAAGTTTAATTAAATAACCCAAATCCAATTATAAGTTTAAATAAAATATTTTGCCCAAATCTAATTCAAGTCCAAATATAATATTTAATTTAATATTTGGCCCAAATCTAATTTAAGCCAAAATATTTAATTTAATATTTGTCCCAAATACTTTATTTAGACCAAATATTAATTTAAGACCAAATATATTTTATTTTCTATTTGTCACTCCAATAAATAGAAAATTATTAAATTAGAAACTCCTTCCTAATTTAATCAATTGTCATTTTAGAAAATTTTTTTCCTTTATGACGACCTCTCATGATATCAACATCATTACGATTATTTGTTCTTTTTTCGTGAGAACCTACGATGGCACAACTTCTTGCCGAAGTGTCCCACTTAACCATACGTCCACTCTCCTGGTTTAAGGTAGGGACCTTGCCTATTGCGTATGACTCATTAGGCTTCCGAATATGTTGGTAATGTGTCGGTATGAACACATAAGACAAGATTGGCCTCTTACAACGCATCATGCCTACCCAATTATTCAGAAGGATTCATAATCCGCAAATAACCTTTCACGAGCATGGTTACTGTGTAATTCGATCATCTCATTAAGTATCTTATGTGATCTCAAGTATGGCGATGTGTTTCTTGATTACGATCACATGAGTTTTCTTCGGTCATTCTGATATCTTCACTTAATAGAAAATGAATCAATAACTCTTTATTGATCTCTTTCACCATGGTCATGGATTTAAAGTGAATATTCACCGAATGTGCCTTAGATACATCATCCTCTATCAAGGGATAGACGAGTCCCATCTTGGTTATACACCCATCTCCATAAGCCTCACGATATGCCTAACGATTGCCCATATGTAGCCTTTGTCTAGACCCATCGAAACGATGTCAAAGCATACCAGTGTTCTTATGAGATAACTGTGACAACCTCAGGTCCAAGGATTAGTTACACTCATCTCGTATGAGAATTCCATCAACATATAACCAAAATGGATTCTCATGGTAAGTCCTGTCCAGTGACACATTCTCTAACACTGGTCACCTAAGTACTTGTCTAGGCATCCTCATGCCTATGGGTGTGAGACCCCCATTGCTATCACATAGCAAAAACATAGCATATACAAGTCTTACTGTAATTGTCAATGTCCATTCTTGACATTGCTACTACTTGGGACATTTAATGATGTCTAGAAACTGTGATGCATCATCTCGAGTATCGAGCGTGTCATTATGCTAGGTCCCAATATAAATGCATAAATTCCCTTTTTCATGGTACATATCTAAAACCTCAAGTACCGAATTCCAAACAAAACCCCCCAGCATATCATTTACAACTTGTAAAAGCGATAATCGAAACTTGATATGGTACATAACTAAATTCACTTTAATTATATCATAAAAATTCGTACCATAGTACGTCTTCAAATACCTCAATACATGGAGACTCATCATCAAGAGATAACAACTAAATACCTCAAATGTATATTGAGCCATTCTTACATTTAACAAGACAAAATGTCATCGGAACATAGCTAAAACATGCTACATACAACAATAGATAAACTTAATCTTCAATTATCTTCTTTCCTTTAGAGCTGCTCACCAAACCAGGAATGTTTGAATATTCCAGGGGCATAACCCAATTAGAAGATTAATCTTCTAGTGAGAAACTCCAAAACCAGTTTATATCAATGCATGAACAGTTACAAAACACATGAGGAAAATAACGACTACTCTAAAGTGTCTCGTGAACATGTCAACCTCCCCCACAAGAGCTTTCTCAATGGCACACACATAACTCCTCTCAGGAGGTCCCTAACCATGCCACCCTAGCCCGACCTCATAGAACTCATGCAAGCATCACAACCGCTGTCCCTTAGGCTCATGATCTTCTCCACGAGAGCTTTCTCGATGGCACACGCATAGCGCCTCTCGGGGGATCTTCGACTTTTGCCTTTAAGCAACAACAAATAGGTACAATAGTATGGCCACACGGATTTTATAAATGCAACACTTGGAAAACCAACAGCATATATTTTCCAAGGAAACACATTTCGAATATGCAACATGATTTTATGTAAAAGAACAAGAGTTTTCATACAAGAACGAAACACAAAACACATTTCAAGCAATAGAAGTCTTACAAAAAAAGGAGTTTGAGTACTGGAGTCTCACATAAACCAAGATTTTAGGTTGGAACACTCACAAAACCAATCTTAGGGTAAGAGCTACTCACATTTGCCACAATTCCAAAATGCCTCGATTAACGTGTCCAAAGTTGTGATTTTTGCGCAAGTTCTCGATTATCGTGCACCACCTCAACTCTTATGCACTTTCTCTATCCTTGTGCACTACCATAATTTTTGTGCATCGCCTCAATTCTCGTGCACCATACATCGCCTCGATTCCTGTGCATCACCTCATTTTTCTTACCACAATCTCAAAAGTTGCACAAATCACTTCACCTCGAGCACAACAATACGATAGACCACATTTATTCTAAGAACTTCAAAAGGAAATTCCATAACTTACCCTGAAGTATCATTTGCATGCAAAACGATGCTAATCGCTGCAGAAACTGAGAAACTAGATAGCCAAACATCAAATCTTTTTGCACAGGCACCCTTGACTTATTTTTCTGGATTTTTCAATATTTTTTTTTCAATTTTTCTGGCATCTCACGCGCTCTCATGTGCTGGCGGGTGGGCTGCGCGTGAGATCCGCGCGTGTAACTTACATGCATCGTCTTCTCCGATGATTCCTTCGCCGCTGACCACCTGAACACATCCCGATGCCCGATTTAACTCCACCATCTTGAAGATCTACTTGATTCGATCAGCATGGCATCCTCAAATGGACGAAACACTAACTGGAATCGGCCGAAATGGCCGATAAAAAGACCGCCTCCAGCGCCCGCCTCTTTCTCTGGCTAAGCCTCGAAACCCATTAAAATCTTCACCAAAATCCACCATTTTCTCCAGAATGCTTCCTCTCGGCCTAGGGAGTAAAATCCCCTTAATTTCGAGCCCCAATTCGTTCCAAAATCCGCACAATTTGAAGCCCAAACTTGCAAAACCCTCAGTTGAAGCTTGGCTATTTGTAGCTGCAAATCGACCCTCGAAACACCCATGGACGCCTTACCCAAAGCCTCGAGCTTCTTCAACACCTCTTGGGTGATCCAAAAACGGAGACAACGGCCTCGAAAGGCTGATTATAGGTCAAGCATGGCTGACCAAACACGGTCGGATTTTTCAAAAATTTGGCCAGCTCGATGCTCACCGATGGTCAAGGCTCAGTCCTTAAGCTCCCTCAACCATTCTCTCAAGCTCCCTGTGGTCAGAAATGCAGATCAAAGGCTAGCAAACTTGCTAGTCGGCTATGCAAGTGCATACTTTTGCAAATTTACAATTTGGCCCCTGCCTTTTCGAAAATTACACTTTAGCCCTTTTTATTAAGCCCCTGATCTTTGTGACATTTCCACTAGGACCCTCAAGTCCTGAAATCATCATTTCACCCCTCAAAGATTCCGAAAGATGACACTTTGACCTCCCTCTGTAATTTCAAAAAACTACACTAAGGCCCAAATCTTCGTTTTGGCCTCAAACCCTTTTGTTTCTTCCTGAAACCACTAAAGGGTTGTTCCTTATGAAAAACCGAAGTCCCCTCAATCTTCCATTGACTTCCCAGAAGTCTCCTACGATAATTCGATATTCAGCCCAAATCATGGCTATTTTTTTAGCTATACCAAAAATCGTTCCCTATCCAATTTCTTTCAGCACCACAAATCATATCTCGGGATGCTTGACAATGCAACATCATTTTCCTTAAGCATCTAGGTTCCCAGGCACTCCCTACAGTTGATTCGGTGACTTATTGCCCCTTTCAAGCCTATTTTTTGATATTTTAAACCACTTAAAATATGTGGCAACCTTACGAAAATATGGGGTATTACATTCACAATAAATTGGGTAATCATGACATATTGCTATATGTCAATCATGATTTACGAGAATTAATCGTTGATTATTCTCATTGCCAATTTATTTGTGAACCGAAAAAGAAGTCTCACCCAAAAGAAATCACTTTCAAAAAGAAGATGGATAAATTAGTAATTTTATAATTGCTAATAATAGTGCATTTATTTATTAGATAAATAAGAATAATTAAATGATTATATTGTAAATATAATTATTTAATTAATAATTAGGTTGGGCCTTTTGCTAGCTCATTAGGCTTGGCCCAATAGCACTATTGGATTGGATTCAAATAAACACCATTGGATTGGGTTTGGCCCAATAGTATTAAATGGAATGGGCTTGAGAAACCCAACCCATTAAAGGAGTAGGGTTAATGGAACTCTATAAATAGCTCCATTAACCCTTCATTTCCAACTCTTGAATCACTTGTGAGTTGAGAGAGTTTTTGAAAAAGTGGTGTGAATCCAAAAGGTAAGTTAGAAATTTCTGTGAAAAATTTCTTCTACTTATCACTCTTCTTGATATTCTTGGATAGAAGTGATTTCGAGTGAACCAACTTGGTATCCTACACTTGGAGGATTATACGGCGAGAAAACCTAATGGTGAAATCGGATTTCATCAAAGAGGGAATCTTTCATTTTTGCCTTCAATTTGTTAAACCATATTTTCTGAAAAAAGGCATACCTTCAAACTAAATTTTAATTCTGTCGCACATATGATAAGATCTATGTAATCCCAACAGTGGTGTCAGAGCCATCATTTTTCAGATTTATGGTTTTGTTCATGTGATTATTGGACATTAAAATTGGTGTTTCTAAAAAAATAAAAGAATTATCGGATGAGATTCGAGCATGAGTTGCATGCCGATTCCGCCGTAGAACTAATTTGGCATTGTTGGGCGGCGTTGGAATCAGATTTAGCACTGCTGGCAGCGCCAGAATCTGTTCCAAGGCGGTTGAGCAGCACCGGGGGCTGCCAGCGCGTGCATGGTCCGTGCAGACGCGTTGAGCGCACACGATGCGAGGGGATGCACACTTTCACTGCCCGCATGCCCAATGCGCGGGCTGGGCCTACGCACAAGCACCGCCCAGCGCGAGCTAAGCCCGCACACCAGCTCCGTACACTGCGGGTTGGGCCAACGCCTATAATACATGAAGTCTTCCTAGGCATTGTTGTTTAAGAAGTAAAACGTTTCCTTGAAAGTCGAAGGATATGGTTGGAACATGTGACGTTCCAGGGTAATCACCAAGGAACAAATGAAGGATTTTTCGAAAGATCATGGAAACTACCACGATGGGGCATCATCTCAAGGAATTTTCAAGAGGTTTAAGGAGTTCTAGGGCTCAAGTGATATAAATGCAAAGAATTTTTGGGCTAAAGAGTTATTTGAAGAAGTTAAAAATATCTTGTAACTAATTAGTTAAAGAAACCAAATGAGTTAACTAATAGTTAGGAAACATAATCATGAGCAATTATGAAGAATCTTGAAAAACCTAATTACGCATCGTCAAAGAAGATATCATGATGCTACCTTTTGCGAATGACGACAGTACGGTGATTTCGGCTTTTCAAAAGGGTTACATTGTAGGTTAGATTCCTACTTGTTGAAGATCTATAGTGATGTTATAATGACAATGTTGTAGTTACAGTAGTCTGCCTATAGTATCATTCATTGACGTAGATAACGAGATCACACTCTCGTTGACTACCTGCTTCTAGTGCGACAGAGAATGCAAGCAAACAGAGTCGCCGCTGCCTCTTCTGAGAAAGATTGAAGAATCTTGAAAAACCTAATTAACATGTGGTGGCACATGTTTCAATGGACACATGTCGCAAGGGGAAGAAATGGCACAAATCACTAGGGACACGTGGCGCGATCCTACGAACGCAATGATTACAACCTTATCCAAGTGACACATGGCAAACGACACATGGCACACTCGGATTGGACATAGATGCCTATAAATACCAAGCCCTTAGAAGGGACAATCACACCATTAATCAAGAGCAAAAAGAAAGTGAGTTTGAGAGGAAAAGTTCTGCCCAAAAATAGAGTGGAGAAATTGCTTCGCCAAAAATTTTGACCGCCATCATAAAAGGAGTGAAATAGCATCAAAACATCAATTTAATTCTAATTTCTTTCCTTGGTTCAATAGCTAATTGAGTAAGGGTCGTGTGGGTTCAAACGAAGGTCAAATCGGAGTCCGGACGAGGGAGAACCGACCAAAAAATCTTAAGATGTCAAAACGGGAGGGGTAGCGCATGCAGCTCACATGCCACCTGCCTGCTACAAGTGTAGCACGTGGGGGTCCTTGCCCCAGCACGTGAGAGCACGTGAGGGGCACCCCTGGCCCTAAATTTTGTATTCTTGGTCCTTAAATTTATCCCTAGGACCCCATATAAAAATATTTTAGGTTTGAGTTTCGAAAGTATGTTATTTTTGCATAAAAGCATTCCCAAACCCTGTGAACAGTACCTTAATGCTTCCAAACCAACAAGGTGAGTACTTCTTATTTCCTTATGATACATACCGAGCATTTTGTCTTCACACGGGTAAGGGTGATTACTTGCATAAGCATGACTTTCCTATAAACCAAACATTTTCCTTTATCTTGTCATGCATCATCGTGGAGTGTGTGGCTAGCTGAAGTCAGGATCTCATGTTAGACTGGTGAAAAGTCATGGAGATGTGAGAACATGATTGATCAGCGGGGGTGATTGCAACACCTTGGTGTCACTACCACACAGGGGGTTTCATGTCATTTTGCACAATTCATTTACATGCATGCTATATCTTCTTATTGCACTCACTTAGATATAACTATCTAACTTGGGTGTCTCATACCCCTGGAACATTCAACTTTTCAGGTGGGTTAGTCATGACAGGTGCCCTGGAATCAAGTCAGAGGAAAGGAAAGGAAGTGGTTCTCGGATAGCTAGCCACTCTACGTTTTAATTGTAAAAGCATTGTATTGTAGCTTTAGTATGAGTTTTAATTGTTGTAAAAGGGAGCCTAAATGATCCCTAGATTCCCAAGTTGTATTATGGTTTTTCAGGTGGTTTTTGTGTTAAAAGCATATAGTGGAAGCCTTAAATATCTAGCTTATGATTTTTATAAAGCTTTCAGGTTCGATCATTTTCTTCCATTGGCAAAGGCTTCCATAAACGCCCTTTGATTGTCATGTGGTTTCTAGCATCATCATGCATCTTTGTATGTGTACCTTAGAGAAAAGAAAAGTGGGGCGTTACAGTTGGTATCAGAGCTGGATTTACATAACTCGATTTAGTTTTCTTACATGATTGACTTTGAGGATGTTTTTGGTTAAATACAGGAAATGGACCCCAACGTAGTTGAACATCAGAACCAGCGCATTATCATGGGATGGTGGACCATGCAGTTAGGAGGGGTGTACATGATCCCTGGAGATACCTTAGGGGATTTGCTTGATGCTGTGTCACCTACCATCCTGGAGCTTCCACCAGACATAGTGGTTCCACATCTGGCAGGACTCCAAATAGCGTACTTAGTTTCCCTGCTCACCCCCGAGTGGAAGGATGCGGGAAATCATCTCATTATTCATGAGGTTCACCCCGATTTCATAGCCTTCATGAACCGCTTACGTGAGGTCGAGGCCCTCGTGGCTAATCAGGTCATGCCCACGGCTGATCAGGTCATGCCCGCGCTTGTGGAGGTACCTGTGTAGGAGCCCGAGGAACATGCCCTGACACCTCCATCTGGGTTTGAGGACAAGGAGTGATGACGGTTGGAGGTGTAGGAAGATAATTTTGGTTCATTTAAATTTTGGATATGTATATAGGGGAAGTGGAATAGTGGTGGATATAGCTTACACATATGTACACGTAGAATAGTGATAGTGGCGAATATGGCTTATGCATGTATACTTAGAATAGCAAGGTAGGAAGGTCATGGCAATAAGGAAATGAACCACTATGTATGTATAAATAAAAGGCGGCGATGTAATATACAAGATGTTATAGTCGTTCTAATCTTGATGATTTGTGGTGACAGGTTATGTAAAACATAAGGAAAAAGGAACCCGAAGGAATGACACCTAAACTTGATGAGTAAGCGGGTTAAGGCAAGAAAGAGTAAGTTGGTCGTTCGATAGGTTAAACCACTTTATTGCCATAACTAAGAAGCATATTGGATTTTGGGAGGTAATTTTGGTTTGACATATAAAGTTCTAATCATTGCTTCTTGGAACTTGATGGTTATTGTCCGCCTAATTCTATCCCGCAAGTGGACGGATCATGACAAGTAATATAGTGATGAATAGAGTGTCGTACCCAGGAGGACTAACTTTTGACGTTTACTCTAACTGATTTAACCTTAACCTAACACACACATTAACAAAGAATTCAACTGTAATGAAAACTAATTTATGAATAAAAGATGCAAACAAAATTATTCCTTTGATTTAAAACTCACAAGACTAAGGCACTAGGGTTTGTGAATCCACCATCGGCCTTCTATGATTCAATTATTCGTTACTCGGGTCTTGTTATTCCTTATATTAGCTTTAAAATCGATGATCCAATCACAACCAAAAGCCTCTCTCGATGGTCATTCAGTTCTATGAATATATATGAGATTAACTATCTCTAGTCAACCTTCGAACATATAAACATGCATTCAATCACGGAGATCATCACAAAATGATTTCATAGGGCGTAACAGTATCTCTACCTATTATAGGACCCTACGTTGTTTGCTACCATGTCTAATCCATATTGAATCTCTTGAAAGCAATACAAATCACAAATATGTTCCAATGGTGATCAAGCATCAAAACAACATTATGAACTTAACAAACAATCAACCTGAATGGATAAGAAAATAGCAAATCGAATAACTTTAAATCAAACCATTAGAAGTCGAGGTTTCATCATTTACCCTTGTTATAAAAACTTAGCTATGCATGCTCTCAATCAAAAGAAAAGGAAAAGAGTTGGAATCCATAGCAAAGAATTGAGAAAGAAAAGAAAAGAAAAGAAAAATACAACCCAAGAGTAGTCTTTAATCTTCCGTCCGCTTCTCTTCTCTCCCAAAAGACCCCGCAAATCTCCCAAGAATAAGTCTTTATAGAGTCCTCTTTAGGTTATCAAAGTCCTACACCTTAAAGGTGTTTATCCCTCTTTGATTTGGATTGAAATGGGTTTAAAACAGCCTTTTCACGAAACTTTGAACCCTACCGCAGTCCTACCGTGGTATGCTTGTTGCTGCAGACCCGTAAGCTCCAGAAACTAATGCCTAAAGCAGTCTTACAGCGGTATGCATTCCATTGTAAGACCATGAGCTCCAAAAACTAAATCCTAAAGCGGTCTTACAGCGGTATGCATTCCGCTGCAGGACCGTGAGCTCCAGAAACTAATTTGTATAGCGCCCTATAGTGGTATGCATTCCGCTGTAAGCCATTAGCCTTATCTTTTACCTCTTGCTTTTGAATCGATACCCGATCATGCCTCTAAGCTTTATTTCAACTCCCATCATGCACCAAAATCACTCTTTTTGCTCCATGTCCGCTTTGCATGTAATGTGTACCTATATTAACAAAATTAAGCCCAAAATGAGTAGCAATCATGTTCATTGAACAATTAAATGCTAAGCTTGAACCACTAAATAAGAGTGCAAAATATGTTGATCAATTATTATTTCTTGGAAATTGGTGGTTATTGTACCTAGAAGTTGATGATTGTTACTTTCCAAAAAAAAAGAAGAAGTGGTGGCTATTGCTTTTGTAGATGTCATGGTTATTATCATTTGGGGATTTGTTGGTTGCTCTTTAGGAATTTGATGAACTAGGACTAACTGAATTTTATTTGATAAGGATACCTTGAGCAATGGTTTGTGAAATGAACATGTGATTGTAGGTGAAGGATTAGAAACCTTGAGGATTTTGGACAAACTGACTTGGAAGGTTGTTGATGTTGTAGGAATTTTGGGGATGTATTGTAAACCTAAGGACTTGAGAGGTTGTTACAATATGGAATTTGGGACTTAGGGATTTTCATGCTTGATAATGGCCTTATAAGACCCCTCATATAGGTATGGATAGGTGGCTGATTGTCATATAGAAGGTTAGGACGTGTGGTTGCATGCTTTATTCTATTAACTGGGTGTACATCTTTGGGAGAATATGTTTATAAATTGTCCTTGAATTTTTCTCTTGAATGGTTTCAAATGGTAAACACTCGCCGAACCAGGAACCCTAGACACGAAAAACAATGTTTAAGAGGAGGAGATGCAAGACCTTCACGAGGAAGGGACGGAGACGCCCCAAGGGAACCCACTACTAGAAGGGAACCAAGAAGGAGGGACTTGTATGGATCAAATGGAATGGGTCTTGGAAAGTATGGTCACCCTTATGCAAGGACCACAACCAATGAGTCAGGTTATCCCCCGAAATCCTAATGTTAGCGATAGGTTTCAGCAGTTGAACCCGCCTATTTTTCGAGGAAAGGCAGGGACCGATCCTTGTGAAAGTGAGTTTTAGCTAGAGCAAATTGAAAAGATCTTTGACTTTATTGGTTGTGAGGAGGAGAACAAGGTTGGTTGTGCAACTTTCATGCTTCGTGATGAAGCTAACCAATGGTGGAAGATGATGCAGAGAACCCTGCAAGGTCCTGAAGGACAAGGTACGCCAGTTACTACGTGGGTGCAGTTTAAGGAACTTTTTAATACGAAATACTTTCCTTTGTGTAAGAAAATGGAGAAAGGCCAAGAGTTCATGAATCTAAAACAAACTGGGGACATGTTTGTCGCCCAATACGAGGATCACTTCACAAGGCTAATCAAGTATACGCCTATATACAACCTGGAGGAGGAAGCCAAAGCACAGAAGTTCCTTGGGGGACTGAAGTGCAAGATTTAACTAGCCTTAAGCTCCTTGGGGACACACACCTATGTAGAAGTTGTGCTGCAAGCCTTGATAGTAGAAAACAACCTTCAGTGAATGGAGACTTTGGGAATGGAGTTTCGTGGGCCCAAGGACAAAAGGTTTGGAAGAAAGCATGACTTAGGGACTCGAGGGAGGAAGTTCAAGACCAAAGGTACATGCCCGAAATGTCAAAAATATCATCTAGGGAAACCCTGTAGGACATGAGCCCAGGGATGCTATTCTTATGGAGGAACTGGCCACGTGGCTCGAGATTGCCCGAGGGGGCCGTGTGTTTCACTTGCCAGAAGCCTGGTCATATCTCTCGCGACTGCCCTCAGAAGAAAGGTATTATTCAATTTGGGGCAAATAAAGGAAGCATAAAGCCGCAACGAGGACGCATGTTCAATTTAACGAAAGAAGATTCCAATGCCAACCCGTCAATAATACAGGGTACAATGATTGTCCTTGGTACACTGGTGAAAGTATTGGTAGACCCAGGGTCTACTCATTCATTTGTATCACATGCATTAGCACATTGTTTAGAATTGGAATTGGGAGAACTAGGGTGTCCCATGGTAGTATCTACCCCTTTTGGAAGACAAGTAGAAACATATACAAGTTATGGGGATGGATGGGTCGTATTGGGGAATAATGGATTTTCAGTCGAACTTACGTCCCTAGATATTCAGGATTTTGACATAATATTGGGGATGGATTTCTTGACTAAATATAATGCGAAAATTAACTGCCAAGCAAAGACAGTTGAGTTACAAGCAGATAATGGAACTTGGGAGAAGTTTCGAGGGCAAAATGGGAATGGGGGAATCAAATGGATAATAGCCCTTAAAGCTATTAAGATGTTAGAAAAAGGAGCATATGGCTACCTAGCTTTTGTACAGAAGGATAACAAAAAAGTTTAGCTTGGGGAAGTGGCTATAGTAAGAGACTTCCTTGATCTATTTCCTGAAGACTTACCTGGACTACCCCCTCACCGAGAAATTGAGCTTGCCATAGATGTCCTACCAGGGACAGACCCTATATCAATACCTCCTTATAGAATGGCCCCAGCAGAATTAAGAGAATTGAAAAGTCAGTTGCAGGACCTTTTGGACAAGGATTTTACCCAACCTAGCATGTCACCTTGGAGAGCACCTATATTGTTTGTAAAGAAAAAAGAAGGGAGTCAAAGGATGTGCATAGATTATTGCCAATTGAATAAGGTTACTATAAAAAATAAGTATCCGCTCCCTAGAATTGATGAGTTGTTTGACCAGTTACAAGGTGTTAAGGTGTTCTCGAAGATAGATTTGAGATCAGGCTACTACCAGTTGCGGATCAGGAAGGAGGATGTATAGAAAACTGCCTTTAGATCTCGTTATGGACACTATGAGTACTTGGGTTAACTAACGCACACTTGATGAATAGGATATTCAGGTCATACTTAGACCAATTTGTGATTGTGTTTATTGATGAGATTCTAATATACTCAGCTAGTAGGGAGGAACATGAGCAACACCTAGAGATAGTCCTAAAGACGTTGCGGGAGCATCGACCATAAGCCAAATTTTCTAAATGTGAGTTTTGGCTAACCCAAATAGCTTTTCTGGGCCATGTCATATCAGAGGAAGGAATAGCGGTGGATCCTTCAAAAGTTGAGACAATAAGAAATTAGGAGCAACCTAAAACCGTGACTGAGAATGAAAGGGTGGTGGCATATGGGTCTCAGCAATTGAAAAATCACGAGTAGCACTATCCTACCCATGATTTGGAGTTGGTTGCGGTCGTGTTTGCCTTGAAACTTTGGTGACACTATTTGTATGGGGAGAAATTTGAGATCTTCACAGATCATGAGGGCTTGCGGTATTTATTTTCACAGAGGGATTTGAATATAAGGCAACGACGATGGATGGAATTCTTGAAGGACTACGATTGTACGATCTAGTACCACCCCGGGAAGGCAAATGTTGTGGCTAATGCATTAAGCAGGAAAAGGCCTGCTCTGATAGCTAATTTGATGGCTTAAGAGTGGGGACTAGTGGAGGCTTTCAGCCAATTGTCAGTGGGTGAGATTCCTAAAAGAACGTCCGTCTACGTCGCTGGCCTGGTGGTTCATTCCCATCTGGTGGAGCAAATCCGGCAAGCTACTCTGGAAGACTCGAGGGTGAAGTTGTGGGTGGATGATCGAGAAAGGGTCAAAAACCCTGACTTCAGTTTTTCTGATGGAATATTACGATTCATGGTCCGAATCTATGTGCCTAGGGTCAAGGAATTGAGGCAAACCATTCTGGGAGAGGCGCACCGAGCCAAATACACTATCCACCCTGGTGCTACCAAAATGTATAGGGACTTGAGAAATTTGTACTAGTGGCCGAGAATGAAGAAAGACATAACTCGTTATGTGAGTCGATGTGACACCTGTCAAAGGATAAAGATCGAACATTAAAAGCCTACTGGGAAACTGCAACCCCTGGATATTCTCGAATGGAAGTGGGAGCATATCACTATGGATTTTGTTACAAGTTTTCCAAAAGGACCTACTGGAAACGATGCAATATGGGTAATAGTGGATAGGCTAAAGTAGGGCAACCTGTCAGCAAGTTAGCACAGCTATATATAAAAGAGATAATCAGACTACATGGAACTCCAGTAAGTATAGTATCCAACAGGGATCCGAGATTCACTTCTCGATTTTGGAAGAGTTTGCAAAGATGTTTGGGGACCCAATTGCGATTGAGTACGGCATATCATCCCCAAACAGACGGACAGTCAGAACAGACAATTCAGACCATGGAAGACATGTTGCGAGCCTGTGTGATTGAGTTTTCAAAAGGATGGGAGGAGCACATACCCCTGATTGAGTTTGCATATAATAACAGTTATCACAATAGTATTTGTATGGCTCCATACGAAGCTCTCTATGGTTGAAGGTACAGAACACTTCTATGTTGGACCGAGGTGGGAGAAAGACAACTTTTAGGACCTGAAATGGTATAACAAACTAACGAAAAGATTAGAGTGATTCGGGAGAAGATTAAGGTAGTCCAAAGCCGACAAAGGTCATATGCCGATAATCGGAGGAGGGATTTGGAATTTCAAACTGGAGACAAGGTATACCTAAGGATCTTGCACCAAGGGAAGAAATGAGGAAAGTTAAACCCATGCTACATTGGGCCGTATACGGTCTTGGAATGTATTGGGCTAGTAGCATATCGGTTAGCACTACCCCCATCAATGTCTGACGTACACGATGTGTTCCATGTGTCTCGTCTACGAAAGTGCGAACCCAATTCTTCCCAGAAGATTCCAGAAGAAACGGTTGAGCTACAAGAGAACTTGACCTATCCCGAAGAACCCATTGAAATCTTGATCAGAAAGAGAAAGTGTTGAGAAACAAGGTGATACCACTAGTGAAAGTGTTGTGGAAACACCATAACATTGAGGAAGCCACTTGGGAGAGAGAAGAAGAAATGCAACAGAAGTTTCCACACCTCTTCAATCATATGGAAACCTAGGAGTGTATTTCGAGGATGAAATCTTTTTTTAAGGGGGGGGGGAGGATGTAATACCCGAAGTCTTCCTAGGAATTGTTGTTTAAGAAGTAAAACGTTTCCTTGAAAGTCAAAGGATACGATTGGAACATGTGAAGTTCCTGGGTAATCGCCGAGGAACAAATAAAGGATTTTTTGAAAGATCATGGAAACTACCATGAGGGGGCATCATCTTAAGACATTTTCAAGAGGTTTAAGGAGTTCTAGGGCTCAAGTGATATAAATGAAAAGAAGTTTTGGGCTAAAGAGTTATTTGAAGAAGTTAAAAATATCTTATAACTAATTAGTTAAAGAAACCAAATAAGTTAATTAATAGTTAGGAAACATAATCATGAGAAATTATGAAGAATCTTGAAAAACCTAATTAACATGTGGTGGCACATGTTTCAATGGACATATGTCGCAAGGGGGAGAAATGGCACAAATAACTAGGGACACGTGGCGCAATCCTACGAAGGCAATGATTATAACCTTATCCAAGTGACACATGGAAAGCGACACATGGCACACTTGTATTGGCCATAGATTCCTATAAATACCAAGCACTTAGAAGGGACAATATCACCATTAATCAAGAGCAAAAAGGAAGTGAGTTTGAGAGGAAAAGTTCTACCCAAAAATAGAGTGGAGAAATCGCTTCGCTAGAAAATTTGACCACCACTGTAAAAGGAGTGAAACAACATCAAAATAGCAAGGTAATTCTAATTTCTTTCTGTAGTTCAATAAATAATTGAATAAGGGTCGCATGCGTTCAAACGGAGGTCAAATCGAAGTCCGCACGAGGGAGAACGGGCTGAAAAACCTCAAGACATCAAAACTAGAGGGGAAGCGCATGCAGCTCACGCGCCACCTGCGAGTGTAGCGCATGGGGGTCCTTCCCCTAGGGCATGAGAGCACGTGAAGGGCCCCCCTGGGCCCAAATTTTGTGTACTTGGTCCTTAAATTTATCCCTAGGACCCCATATAAAAATATTTTAGGTTTGAGTTTTGAAAGTATGTTATTTTTGCAGAAAAGCATTCCTGAACCCTGTGAACAGTACCTTAACGCTTCCAATCCAGCATGGTGAGTGCTTCTTACTTCCTTATGATACATACCGAGTATTTTGTCTTCACACGTGTAAGGGTGATTACTTGCATAAGCATGACTTTCCTTTAAACCAAACATTTTCCTTTATCTTGTCATGCATCATCATGGAGTGTGTGGCTAGCTGAAGTTAGGATCTCATGTTAGACTGGTGAAAATTCATGGAGATGTGAGAATATGATTAATCAGCAGGGGTGATTGCAACACCTCGGCGTCACTACCACATAGGGGGTTTCATGTCATTTTGCACAATTCATTTACATGCATGCTATCTCTTCTTGTTGTACTCACTTAGATATAACTATCTAACTTAGGTGTCTCATACCCCTGGAACATTCAACGTTTCAGGTGGGTTAGTCGTGACAGGTGCCCCGGAATCAAGTCAGAGGAAAGGAAAGGAAGTGATTCTCGGATAGCTAGCTACTCTACGTTTTAATTGTAAAAGCATTGTACTGTGGCTTTAATGTGAGTTTTAATTGTTGTATAAAAGGAGCCTAAATGATCCCTAGATTCCCAAGTTGTATTATGGCTTTTCAGGTGGTTCTTGTGTTAAAAGCATATAGTGGAAGCCTTAAATATCTAGCTTATGGTTTTTATAAAGCTTTCAGGTTCGATCCTTTGCTTCCGTTAGCAAAGGCTTCCATAAACGCCCTTTGATTGTCATTTTGTTGCTAGCATCATCATGCATCTTTGTATGTGTACCTTGGAGAAAAGAGAAGTGGGGGCGTTACAGCGCCTGTCTGTCGCAACAGATTAAAATAAAATAAAAATAAATAATAAATAATTTTAAAATATTTATTATTATTTTATTTTATTTACTTAGTTATTTGATTTTTATTTTAAAACACCAAGGTATAATTGGTTATACCTATGTCCAATAATCATATGATTGTTAATATTATACTTTTAATTGTTAATAGCTTGTTGTGGATGCCTTGTTGCATATCGATATTGGTCATGGACTAGGGCACTACATGGATGATGTATGTGTGATGTGGATGTATGGATTATTTTATTTAACGGCCTACGTGCGAGAGGTAGCTGTCTTTTTCATGACATTTGTAAAATAATTATTTATTACTTTTAATTTTATTATAAAAGTAGTTTGTAATGAATTGTAAAAGCAAGAGATTCACACCAATCGAGGCACGGCTTGGAGTGAAGTCGTTGATGACAAAATAATCAAGGAAACGAATACCCTATGTGAATTGTAATAGCTATAGACGTTTCGTTATTTATACACCCATGAATGCACTGCACAATTCCAATGGCTGGAATTGCACCTAGAATGCATGATTGAGTCCATGACCATATCGACTACTTTTATGCAATGTTTATTTATATAGTTGATCTATGTTAAAATGTTACATATGAAAAGTGAGACCTAATAATTAAAAATAAAAAATCTCCCATATTTGTAAAAGTAAATTGTAACCGGTTAGATCTTGAGAGTTAAGACAATCTAATCGGAGCTCTCCATCATGATAGAAATTTAAGCATTTTAATTCGTGTGTTGATCGGCTATGAATACATAGGGGTTGCACATTAGTTAAAATATTTTTAATTTCTATTTAACATTTGATGGGATGGGGATGCGCAAATATTGAGACCCAAGAAACTATTATGTGAGGGAATCGATATTCAACTGTGCAAACTTGTCAGTGCGATGGTATGATTTAACTATGTACAATTACCAAGAAACTATTATGTGAGGTATATTGGATTAGGAGCCGAAATAAAATATTTGGGCCGTACATAAGATGTACTAGACAAAAGTTGGCCACTTATTGAATTTATTATTCTAAGAATCTATTATGTGAGAAGTAATGAATTTAAAGAATCCAAATACCCACTAGAATTCATACCAATGTGAATTCGTTTTTTCCTTCATTGGGAGTAAAGAATTTGAAAAACTTAGTAGGAGGTACTGTTCGATTTAAAAACCAAAATCTGATAATTAAGAAACATAAGATATCTAATAATCTTTTTATTTTCTGCAGATACATCAAATGGCTTCACTAAACTCATTTTCTAGATTTATTAAACCAAATCGACTAACTAGACCAAATTTTAATGACTGGTTTCTAAATTTAAAATTGATTGCAAACTTGGAAAGAATCACATATGTTTTGGATGTGCCTATGCTTGGGCCAACTGCTAAGCACATTACTCAAGAGGAATAAGACACTCTCACAAAGTGGCGAGATGATGATCTTGTCGTTAAGAGTTATATCCTTCTTTCTATGAGTACTGAGCTGAAGTGACAACATAATAACATGCTGGATGCATATTCGATTGTTACTCACTTACAAGAGTTGTATGGCGAGAAAAGTCGTAGTGCAAGATATGAGATATTTAAAACAATCTTTTAGGCAAAGATGTCTCCTAGAGGATCAGTTGGGGACCATGTTCTCAAATTGACCTCTTGGATGGATAAGTTGAAAGAATTAGATGCTCTGATGCATCAATATCTTCAAATAGATGCGATTCTTCAGTTCAAACTTTTATATGAACAAGATTGAGTGTCCTCCTGTAGAGCTTATGTGTAACACCTTAAATTTTCTAGGCGTGCTATAACTTAGGATTTCAGGAATTTTTCTTTTTCTTTTTTTTTCTTCACACCACAATGATTGATATACATACAATTTCCTGTAATCCTAATTTCACCTTCTCAGCCTAGCAAACATGATAATCATACAGCTAAGATGGGTGATATCATTACAAATACTAAAGTTAAATCGAACCTGATATGGTACATGACCATAATGTTTTATTTAAAATGAAATCATTCAAGACGTCTACAAAATGCATTACATGGACATCATCTCTTGCAAATGATAACTAAATGTCTTAAACATATCCAAAACATACATAGGTTCGCACATAAACATAGATATATTAAACATGCTACAGGCAGCAAATTAAGCTTATTCTTCAGCTACCTCTTTTCTCTTAGAGCCGCTTGTCGAATCTGGAATGTTTGAATAATCCAGGGACATAGTCAAATTAGAAGATGAATCTTTTAGTGAGAAACTCCAAAACAATTTATATAAATGCATGAACAGGTATAAAAAGTATGAAGAAAATAACGAGGACTACTCCGAGGTGCCTCGTGAACATGCCAGCCTCCTCCAATGAGAGCTTTCTCAATGGCACAAGCATAGCGCCTCTCGGGAGGTCCCTAACCATGTCACCTTAGCCCAACCTCATAGAACTCATGCAAACACCACATCCATTATCCCTTAGACTCATGATCTTCCCCATGAGAGCTTTCTCAATGTTGCATGCATAGCGCTCCTAGGGGGATATCCGACTTTTTCCTTCAGCCAACGACAGATAGATACAATAGTATGGCCACACGGATTTTTATAAATGCAATGGTTGAAAACTAACGGCATATATTTTCCAAGGAATTACATTTCAGATATGCATCATAATTTCGTACAAGAGAATAACAAAAGTTTGTGTACAAAAGTTTCACAAAACACGTTTCATGCAATAGGAGTCTCACATAAAAGAACAAAAAATAGGATTTGGAGTATAGGAGTCTCACCTTGAAGGTTTATCTCTAGAAGTTACAATTTCACAACAAACGGCGTAGATTTTTGCAAAAAACACAAGTTTTGGTAAACCTAACCTCTAATATTTTTATACAGAGTTGAAGGACATTAAATATCGGTCATAACGTGAAAATTTCAAGGAAATAGGGCCTCACACGCGCCCTCGTGCACCCTGGGAAGGTGGCCCACGCGCCTTCATGCGCAGCCTCTTTCCAGTGTGTGTAATTCACACGCCACCGTGACAACACTACTTCACTTTCGTATTTCGGCCATATCTCCCTCATTTTAACTCTGATTAGACCCCCGTTTCAACGTACGGGTCCCTCTCTTCCCCCTCTACAGGATTATTAAAAATCATAGTTGCCTCATTTTTTTTCTAACTATTTGGGATAAACTTTGGCAAAGACCCGAAACTCCGATGAAGCTCATTCTCCCCCACTTCTCCTCCGATTTCTTCCCTTCTTCTTACAAAATTTCCGCCCCTCTCTCAAGAGCAAGCTCCTCACCTTAGAATGCCTCAATCTTCAAATTCCTTTGGAATGATTTGAGAACAACCCATGGTCTTTACTTATACATTCCTCGGACCAATCACATGATGCCACTTTTCTTAAGATAAGCTTTGGACTCCAAAGACTCAAAGCTATAATTGAATGTTGTTTAAAATCCATAGCCATATTGGATTGAATTTTGAAATGCAAAGCTAATACCCTAAACTTCTTCCAAATGCCATTTTGACCCTTATTTCAAGTCCTCAAGCTTTGATATTTTACCATATGAACTCCTAATTTCATCTTTATTTCGCTTGGGTAATTCTCTAATTGCAATTACATCCTCAAACATCAAATTAATTTGCATTACGATACATAAAATGCAAAATTAATTACTCCAAGCTTACTTATAAGGGCGATTTCGTCCCTGCACCCTCACAAGACCTTTGTTTAATCCTAAAACCACTTCCAGCTTGATCCTTACATAAAACCGAAGCCCCCTCAAGATTCTGTTGACTTCTCGGAGGTCCCTTACAACCATTCAATTTTTCATGCTATAACTTAGTAGTAATGAAAATCGTCTCTGATTTGATTTTCTTTTAGCGTCATAAATCACGTCTTGAAATGCTCGTCAATGCCATAACTTTTTCCTTAGGTATATAAGCTCCAGGGCACTCCCTATAGCTAATTCGGCGATTTATTTTACTATCAAGTCACTTTTTTAGTATTTTAAACTCACTTAAAATACGTGAAAATCTTACAAAAATATGGGGTATTACATTATGAACATGTTAATAACAGCCCAAGGCAACATGAAGACAGGCACTGTGATGGCCGTGTCTTCTTCTAGTAAGACTAGGAAAGGAAAAGGGAAAAAGAAGGCCACCCAGGCAACCAAAGTGATTAACAAGAAGAAGGGAAAAACTGTCGCCAAAGGAAAATGTTTCCATTGTGGCAAAGATGGGCTTTGGAAGAGGAACTGTAAAGATTATCTCAGTTCCTTGAAGAAGGAAGCAACAGGATTTAGAGTAAAGTAAAAGGCTCGCAGATGATGAGATCGTGCTAAAGGTGGCAAATGGGGTAAGAGTTGCAGCTACAGCTATTGACACTGTTTCTTTAATTTTATCGCATAGACATAATTTAGTTTTGAATGATTGTTTATGTGTACCTGGAGATTTTAAGAATATTATTTCTATTCCTGTTTTGGTGAAAAAAATTATGAATTTTCTTTTAAGAATAATGTTTGCGAAATTTATTTTAGAAATAAATTGATTGTTATTGGTAATTTTGTCAATGGTCTTTACATTTTGAATGTAACTGTTGATAATAGTGAACATTTGCATGTGTCAAATAAAAATAAGAGACCACGTGATAACCCAAATTCCAAAATTCTGTGGCATCATAGATTGGGTCATATAGGGGATGACAGAATCACTAAGTTCAAGAAAGATGAGCTTATGGGCCTATTAGGTTCTGAACCATATCCAACTTGTGAATCTTGTATCCTTGGTAAGATGACCAGATTTTCATTTACTGGGCAAGGTATAAGGGTCACAGAATTGTTAGGACTTATACATTTAGATGTATGTGGACCTATTAATGTAATAGCTCGAGGAGGTTATCAATACTTCATAACTTTTACAGATGATATGTCTAGATATGGATATGTTTATCTCATGAGACATAAATCTAAATCTTTTGAAATGTTCAAAGATTTTAAAGCTAAAGTAGAAAATCAAACTGGTAAAAAGATAAAGACCTTACGATTAGATCGTGGAGACGAGTATCTTAGTAATGAGTTTGAAGATTTTCTTAAGGTCTCAAGTATTATTTCACAACAGACTCCACTAGGAATGCCTCAACTGACTAGAGTTTCAGAGAAGAGAAATCGGACTCTATTAGACATGGTCCGAAGTATGTTAAGTTGTATAGACTTACCTTTGTTTATGTGGGGACACGCCCTTCTTATTGCAACATATATCCTAAATAGAGTTTCTTCTAAGTCAATTCTTATAACACCACATGAGATATGGTTTGATAGGAAGCCAAGTCTTGAACATGTTAAGATTTGGGGATGTACAGCTTTTGTGAAAAAGCTTAAATCAGAGAAACTCGAGACACACCTTTGAAGGGTAGTTTTGTAGGTTATCCTAAGGATTCCTTAGGATATGAGTTCTACATTCATAAATTGCAACAAGTAGTTGTTAGCAAGAATGCCATTTTTCTTGAAAAAGAGTTTAATCAAGAAAGAGGCAATGAAAGGAAAATAAAACTTGGCGAACTCAAACCTTTGACACAATGAGTTTTAAGCTCAACTCAAACCTTTACACCACAATGAGTTTTAGGCTAAATTCAAACCTTGCAATATTAACAAGATCATAAAGTTTATCTTTACAACCCAAAGAGCAATAAATGCCTTACCACATGATTGTACAAACCTCTTAACTTGAGGTGAGGAGAGTTGGAGGATGATACTCGTCGTTTGCACTTGCTTCTCCTTTTTCACATCACAATGCACATCTAGGAATGGATGAATGGATCTTCTTTGAATGCTTGTCAAAAGAATGGATTTAGATCATTTGTACTTGTGTGTGTGTGTCTCTAGTGTGCTCATTTATTCTTGCTTGTTATCTCTCAATCAATCTTGTCTTGAAATGCCTGCTATTTATACTAAAAGATAGAAATCTAGCCGTTTTATAGCCATTAGAGACAAGACAGAAAAGTAGGTTTCGAAACATACATAATAGGTTTCGAAACATCATAATTTTACACATAGGTTTCGAAACATACTCCTCATGTTTCGAAACATACAGCCTTTACAGCTGGATATGCACCAAGAGACAGCAATGAGTGGGAGACACAATCTATTACCCACTAACACATAATAATGATCTCCACTTCAAATTTGAATTTGAATTTTGCAAACCATGGAGAATGCATTAAAAAATTATAGAGAATAAAACACAATTGCAAAACAAATGCATCTCGATTTTCAAATGATCTGCTGACAGAATGTCAGAGGTTTCAAAACATAACATGATAGGTTTCGAAACATTCCTCTCTGGGAATGAGGTTTCGAAACATGATACATATAGGTTTCGAAACATACCTCCCTAGAAATGAGGTTTCAAAACATAGACATATAGGTTTCGAAACATGGTTCAAAACTTGAATTGAAAACACATACATTGCATAGATGTTTCGAAATAGCATACAATAAAAACATTGAAAAACCTTTTCAAAGGGGTTTCGAAACATGTATGGAAACATGATAGATATTCAGAAGAATATACTTGAAAGCACAATCCACAGCATGAATACATCACAGCTTATTTACGTTTCTTTAGTTTAAGTAAATGGAGGTAAATATAAATAAAAGAAAATGTGGACATTTACTTTAATACATAAATGTAAATAACGAAGTACCCTCTATTTGGATTCAATAAAAATATTTAGAAAATCAAAATCCAAATAAATAAGAAAGTAGATTTTGGATTTTAGTACAAACTCAAGTTTTAGCAATAATACCACCTCCAAAATATATACTTTCTATTTAATGAAAAATTTATTAAAAATCGTTTTAGCACTAATGAATGTTAGATATCAAATTACCGGGAGTTAGTTTTCTAAAAGGAAAACATTATCTTATACTTCTCCTTATAAGGTGCTAACTTTCCAGACTTAGTTAAAAGCTGGGTTTTGAAATCTTGATACTTGAAATGCTTTTGGTTTTCATTTTCACAAAGAAATACATGATAATGTTTTCCTTTTAGAAATTGTTGAAAACCACATACTTGAAATGCTTTTGGTTTTCATTTTCACAAAGAAATAAATGCTTTTAGTTAAAAGTAGATTTTGAAATTGTTGTATGTTGAAAACCACATACTTGACTCATGACTTAGGGATTAAACTAATATATGTTTTTCATCATTAAAACTATTGTACAAAAAGTACAACAACAGGGTAATCCAAGGATGGGTGACCCCCCTAGGAAGTTCACGTAGGCCCATCAGGATAAGTTGTTCTGGTCCTTCCTATCGCTCGAACGAGATGTTACAAGTGGTATCAGAGCCGACTCGGGCCGTGTGTTGGGACCGTGTACTAGCCGAAGGCTGGGGGTACTAGACTAGGGACCATGTACTAGCCCAAGGTTGGGGGTACTGGATCGAGGACACTGGACGGGAGAGAGCTGGGACCAGTTGTAAGGTCGCATGACGAGGACGTCATGAGTTTAAGGGGGGAGAATATAATACCCCGAGAGCCTAGAGAGATTAGTATATATCGAGAATAATGTAAGAAAGGAAACAATACCAGCTGAATACCTTTTGGGCTGAATGTTGGCAAAGAACTCCCAAGTTAAGCGTGCTTGACCTGGAGTAATCCAGGGATGGGTGACCCTCCTGGGAAGTTCACGTAGGCCCATCAGGATAAGTTGTTCCAGTCCTTCCTATCGCTCGAACGGGATGTTACATAAGTTCTCCATGAAAGATTTGGGAGAAGCAGCTTATATTCTCGATATATGAATCTATAGAGATAGAACCAAGAGATTGATAGGACTTTTGTAATATCCTAGTATTTTGAGAATAATAATAATTAATTTTTATATTTAAATTTTTTTTTTCTTTTGCATCCATTAGAGATTAAAATTGAAAAAACTAATGGGGTTGGAGTTAGTGGGCTAAGTTGAAAAAGGAAAGGCTAAGTAAATGGGCTTAGAGTTAGTGGGCTAAGTAGAAAAAAAGAAAGAAAGGCTAAGTAAATGGGCTTAAAGTTAGTAGGCTAAGAAAGCGGGCTTGAAATTAATTAAATAAATGAAAGAATAATCTATTCAAAAGAAAATTTAGTGAAAAATAATTAAGGTGACAAAATAATTAAAAATGATGGGTGAAATGATTGAGAAATGTGGGAGACAAAGTAGGGTGTGGATAAATAATCAAAGATAATGGGTGAAATAATTGAGAAATGTGGGAGACAAAGTAAGGTGTGGATAAATAATTAAAGATTATGAGTGAGATTTAGTGGAAAATAATGAAGAAAGATGAAAAAATAATTAAAGATGATGGGTAAAATAATTGAGAAATATGGGAGACAAAGTAGGGTGTGGACAAATAATCAAAGATAATGGGTGAAATAATTGAGAAATTTGGGAGACAAAGTAGGATGTGAGTGAAATTTAGTGAGAAATAATTAAGAAATGTGACAAAATAATTAAAGATAGTGGGTCACTACAATTATGCTAAGCTTAACTCAACCTTCTATAAATAGAGAAAACTTGAAAGGTTTGAGGACTTAGATTAAAAAGAAAAATGTTGTAAGAAAGAAAGATTTGAGAGTGAGAGAGAGATTTGAAAAAGAGAAAGAAAAACAAAATAGAGAGAGAAAAATACCAAAAAATTCCTCAAAAAATCCTATAGGCTGGGTTTAGTAGTTTGTGTAAACATTTGTGGCAGAAGGCGTTGTTAGATACGCAAATTGAGATTTCATCGCAATATTAAAGACTACCGAATCGCTTCGTGAGAAGGTAAGTTATCTTTAGAAATTTCTTTAAAAATTCTAGAAATATTAAAATGATATTTTAGAATTTTCGATGGTGAAATTGGAAGAGAAATGCATGATTAGTATTTATTATTGATTTTTGAGGTAATAAATGATTGAAAATCAAAGAGAAAATGAGAAATAAATAGAACATGGATTTTAAAAATTATGAGGAAATTTCTAGGGCTTAGGAATATTGTTTTAGGAATTTTTGTGAAGAGAAATTGAGAAAATTTTATGAGAAAATATTTATTTCATAATCTTAAGGAAATAATAGGAGGAAATGGGAGAAATTAGAAAAATAAGAGAAAAATTAGAAATCTGATTTTCTTAAGTAATTATAATGATCACGGTACATTAAGGTTCATAATTGAGTACGATTGGAAGTCCAACGTGAATTTTGAGGCAAAATTACGCTAAGGTCAAAATTGTCTTTTTACAAGGTAAGTGGTACTATTCAACTGGATTTAGTTTATGAAAATGGCTTATAAGTGGTTCCACCAAAACCTAATTTTATGTAAATATTTACATCATGTTGTCATGTTTTGATATGAACATGTCATGTGGATTGCATTTACATGTATTGATGACAAAGTATGCATATGAGCATGATGAGATTCACGGTCATACGTTGCATGGGTTTGGGATTAGGTGCTGGTGCTGTTACCTTTGCCGAGAGTGCACCCATACACCCTTGTCTAGCAGAGAGAGTGTAAAAATGGCGGGTAATCTTAAGGTGCAGTCGACCCAAACATGAGAGTTATGATGTTATGTGTATTGCATTTATACATATGCATTATGATGTACTCTTACTTAGATGATTCATCATCTAATGTGGGCTTTGCCTCTAGAACATTCAAACGTTCCAGATGAGGTTTGCAGCGAAGACATAAAAGCGGATGAATCGTAAAGACGCAAGGTATTATGAAGTTAATTTCTGCATTTAGTTCTTGTATAAGGACTCGATCATGTATCAGTGGTGCTATGTTATGCTTTAAGTTATGATATGTTATGTTTTCAAGTTATGTCGGGAAAAAAAGAACTTATGTCATGTTTTATGTTATGTTGAAGGACTTAAGTACTATTGTCGAATAATCTTGTGTTACTAATTTCGTTGAGGCGATCATGTAATATTATTAATGATTGAGGTATGTTGAGGTTCAATTCTATCTTCCGCATTTAATGTTTATGATGATTCTTTTTCGAGATAGATGTATAAAAATTTTGGGATGAATATGAGGAATAACATGGTTTAGTTTTAGTAGTAATTGAAAAAAAAAAATATAGTCAAAATTTCCCAAGTTATAATATGCTAATGGAAGTGAGATGTTACAGTTAGTATCAGAGCGAACTATAAGAAAACTTAAGAAAGATCACCAGGAATCTATGAACTCGAGGTTTAGAAAAAATTATATCTAGAAATCCCTATTCAAAGATTCGAGGATTGATGATCGAAGTCTTAGGGGTTATGGACTTAAGTGTGGTGTTGTGAAAGTGCATGTCTAGGAAAGTTCTGACTAAGGAAAGACTTGGTATTTAAGTGTGTCCGTTTGTGACCCACCTCTCTTTTCTGGAAACTTACCTGGTATACTATTCACATACAAACACTATACGATTACTATTTAGTAGTGAAAATTTGATCGATTTTTCAATGTCAACATGGAAGGAGATTACCTCGAGCAGTTTTGGGTGACCCACTGGATCTTTTGTTGGGTCGATAGTGAATCGGTAGTGGAAGACATCTTTGGCTGCTTAAATGTCCTCGAGAATATCTTAAGGGACATACCGCGCAGTAGCTACGTACGACCAAACCTGATTCATGCCCAAATGGAATTCCTGATCAATCACTTGGAGGGTGATTAGAGAGCCTTAGCTGAAAGGATCCGTCACGAAGGCAATCATGTGTCATTATATCTCTTCTATCAGCAACTCCGTGATGACGCCGCCCACATCTATGAGGAGGCTATAATAGAAGAGGAAGACTCAGATGGGGAATGAGACGCCGACGAGGCAGCCCTAACTAACGAGATGGGCATCGACAACTTCAGCTCTGATGATGAGGAGGAAGGGGTGACTGTACTCGACGATCTTGATGGACCAGAATTTGAGTCCGAGGACGAGGCAATGGATGATAACGCTTGGATTTGGAAATCATCTTGTTCATAGAAAAAGCCTCAGAATTATGTTTATTTAATAATGTGTCGATTGTATATTTTGTTGTCTTGTTACCTTAAGTAATGTCAAATGTTGGAACCTGAAGAATTGAAATTGTTTTTAAGGAAATTTTCATGGAATGAGATATTATCTTTCTTTTCAAATGGCAAATACACGGCAAACAATACAACCTATGACATCAAATTACCAAAGAGGTACTAAAAGACGTACCAACGACATACCTGAAGGTAGCTCAAGTTAGCAGGAAGAGAGATCAAATGGAAACCGTTTGGATTAAATTGAGAGAATTGTGGAAAGTATGGCAGGGGTCATGCAAGGGATGCAGACCAAAAATGGGCGTCCATCATGCATGTTAGACCTATACCGCTGACAAAACTCACCTATTTTCAAGGAAAGTCGGGAGTCGATCCTAGTGAGGGAGAGTTCTGGATCGAACAGACTGAGAAGTTGCTCGACCATCTCCACTATGGAGAGGACGAGAAGGTGAACTGTGCCACTTTTATGCTACAAGGTGAAGCCGAACGATGGTGGAAGAGAGTGAAGAGGGCTATGGCCGCCCCAGCATCAACAAGGACACCTTACATCAGTTGGGAGCGATTCAAGGAGCTATTCAACGATAAATACTTTCTGCTTTGCTTGAGGATGACAAAAGAAAGGGAGTTCATGGATCTGAAACAGGCAGGGGATATGAAGGTGGCTCAATATGAAGACGCATTCATCCGACTAATCAAATATATGCCAATATATGAGACAGATGAGAGAATCAAGGCGCAAAAGTTTCTAGGAGAGCTAAATCTAAGGATTCAGAAGACCCTCGGTAATATAAGTACGGAGTCCTATGCTGAAGTAGTACAGCAAGCAATGGTTGCCGAGAAAAATTGGGATCGAATTGACTCTATTCAAGGAGCCAATCAACAAACCTCCAAGAACAAGTCAAGTACAGGAAAAATGTTGGAGCCCAAAAAGCCTCAGTTCAAGCCTGGAAAGCCTTGCATGAAATGCGGCAAACTACATACTGGAAGGCCTTGTAGGTAAGGAATGGGCGATTGTTACACCTGTGGGGACGAAGGACACCTCAGTCAAGAATGCCCAAAGAAAGGAACAATTTGCTTCAATTGTCACCAATCGAGGCATTTGTCAAGGGACTGCCCAAAACTAAGACCGTCAGGACAGATTCAGGTGCCAACATTGAATTCCAGAGCTCAGCAAGGGAGAGTGTTCAATTTGACACGTCAAGACATGGCAGAGGACCCGGCCATCATCCAAGGTATCATGTTTACCTCTGGTTTCCCTATGCATGTTTTGATAGATTCAGGAGCAAGTCATTCCTTTATTTCACATGCATTATCCGAAATACTAGGGGAAAAACCAGAGAATCTGAATTGTCGTATGATAGTAGCAACCCCTATGGGAAGTCTCTAGAAACCTCGTCAGGATATAAAAATAAAAAAATTCATATAGGGGAAGCTGAGTTCTTGGTGGATTTAATCCTTCTTAAATTTCGGGACTTCGATATAATTCTAGGAATGGATTTCCTAACCAAGTACGATGCCACCTTGGATTGTAAGGCTAAGGTAGTTAGTCTCAAGAATGGAAACTTGATTATTAAATTTCGAGGACAATGTGGAATAAACGAAAGGAAATGGGTCTCATCCCTAAAGGTAGATAAAATGTTGCGAAAATGAGCTTTCGGGTATCTGGTATATATTCAAGAAAATATAGAAGTCCCTGTAGGAGTAAGTGATGTGTTAATTGTTAAAGAATTTGGAGATGTGTTTCCTAAGGATTTACCAGGATTGCCCCCTCAACGAGATGTTGAGTTTTCAATAGAGATTGTGTCACGGGCTAACCCCATCTCCATACCACCCTATAGGATGGCTCCCGCAGAATTGAGGGAATTGAAGATCCAGTTTCAAGAATTATTGGATAAAGGATTTATTATACCCAGTATGTCACCTTGGGGGGAGCCAATCCTTTTTGTCAAGAAGAAAGATGGAAGTTTGAGGATGTGCGTGGATTATCGGCAGTTAAATAAGGTGACCATTAAAAACAAATACCCACTTCCAAGGATTGATGAGTTATTTGACCAGTTGCAAGGCGCAAAGGTCTTTTCAAATATAGACTTGAGATTGAGGTACTATCAATTAAGGATCAAAGCTGTCGATATAGCCAAAACAACATTTCGATCTCGATATGGTCATTACAAATTCCTAGTCATGCCATTTGGATTAATCAACGCCCCAGCAGCATTCATGGACATGATGAACCGAGTTTTTAAGCCACATTTGGACAAATTTGTAATAGTATTCATAGACGACATTTTGGTTTACTCATCTTCCGAGGAAGAACACGAGAACCACCTGAGGATTGTACTACAGACGTTGAGGGAAAACAAGTTATACGCCAAGTTTACTGATAAGGCTTAATTATATATATATTTTTATCTATTTTTCATCTTAACCTTGTGTTAATTTTCCTACATAAATGCGTGTTTATATGGATTTTACATTATTTTAATCTCTTTTTGTAGGAATCCGACAAAGGACATTAATTAAAGATTTGAACATAAAAAAATAATTTTATAAAGTTAATTTTAAAATTAATATAATTAATAGTATATTATATTATATATATTATATTTTATTATGTTATTTGTATATATTATATATTATATTAATGTGGCGTGAGCATGCCATGTGTACATTTATATATAATATATTATAAGATATTTATATAAGATATATGATATATTAAGATATATTATAAGATATTGATTATATTATTATTATAAAGTAAAAAGTGATGTCCATGTTGATGAAGAATGGAAGCAGCGCATGAAGTTTAAATTGGAAGCTTAGGGCCACGAGTATATATATATAATTATATAAGGAATCAAAGGGGGATTTGAGGAGGCTAGGAGTGGCGCACAGTAAAGGGGAGATAAAATTGAAGCAGCAGTCGAGCACTGACACAGGGAAGGAGAAATTGAAGGCTGCTGGGGACGACAAACGGAAGGAGAAAATTGAAGAAATGTCTCACGCACACCTTGCGCATAGGGACGCCTCACACCCAGCAACAGCCAACCCAGATCTGAAATAGATCTGGGCAGGGAACTTCTTTCTCCATTCAATTTCAGTTTTTATTTTTACTTTAATAATGTTTAGCTAATTTATTTTAGTTAGGGTTTAGATGGATTTTAATTCTAGAATTATGTGATTATTTATTTAGTTTGATTCAAAACCCGATTATTATTTGCGTGAGGAATTTATATTGTTGTGTTTAATGCTTTAAACGATTGGCCACCTTTTAATGATTTAATGATTTATGCATGACTGACTAAAAGATTGTTATAAATTAGATCCATAGGCAATATAAATCACATGTTTGACTATGAGATCGAAAGATGATTAACTCATGTGTGGGAATCGATGAAGCTTAGTGAGTAAAATCCCCTTCCGAGATTAGAGGTTTTCAAAGAACTTAATGCTTATTTATTTCGTTGATATCTGCTCAGAAATCTGACAGTGAAATTGAATTAATAAAGGTTTAATATGACTTGAGAAAGCTTATTAATTAATTGAGGGAAATCCACCATCACATGCAAATAATTATAAAACACTGTAAATGTATTTGTGGTTTTGAATCGAGTTGAATAAATAATTACATAACCCAAATTAAATGAAATCTAAACCCTAGTGCACTCATTAATTAATTTTTCTCACAAAGAATCTAGTTTTCCATTTATTTTTCTTTTTTATTAATTAATTAATTAATTGGTTCAACTTAGGTTAATTTAGAATCGTTTTGGTATTGTGATCTAGTCCTCGTGGGATCGACATCTTTTCATCACTATACGCATATTTGACTGGGGTACACTTGCCCGAATTAATTGTGCGTAAATCACACATCATTTACCAAGTGTGAATTTTGGCTAAAACATGTGGCTTTCTTGGGGCATGTCATATCAGCCGAAGGAATATTCGTTAACCCATCAAAAGTATCGGCAGTAAGAGAATGGAGCCAACCCAGCACCGTTACCGAAATCAAGAGTTTCCTAGGGTTGGCCGGGTGTTACAGAAAGTTCATAGAAGGGTTCTCAAAGATAGCCACACCCCTTACAAAGCTAACTCAAAAGTGCGTAAAGTTTGAATGGAACAAGCAATGTGAACTGAGTTTTCAGACGCTTAAAGAAAGACTCACAACCGCTCTGGTTCTAGCCATGCCGAATGGGTCTGGAGGTTATAAGGTGTACACCGACGCCGCGAAGAATGGATTGGGATGCGTGCTAATGCAGCACGAAAAGGTTATCGTCTATCGGTCTCGGCAACAGAAAAGGCATGAACAAAATTACCCGACCCATGATTTGGAATTAGCTACGGTAGTGTTCGCCTTGAAAATTTGGAGGCATTACTTATACAGCGAGAAGTTTGAAATCTTCACCGATCACAAGAGTTTACAGTATGTATTCTCTCAGAAAGATCTTAACATGAGACAACGTCGATTGATGGAATTCCTAAAGGATTATGATTGTGTCATTCAGTATCATCCTGGTAAAGCCAACGTAGTGGCCGACGCCCTAAGCAAAAAGGAATTGGTATGTATGGCTGGAATGATGATGTCTGAATGGGAACTAGTTGAAACTTTCAATCTGATGACAATGGGAGTTGTTCCGAAAGGAAATTCAGTCTACATAGCCAATCTCACCGTCCAGTCAAAAATGATAGAGCAGATACGATAAGCTCTCCCTGAAGATCACAGAATAAAATTATGGGTTGACGAGCAAGGTCAAGTAAAGACCTCAAAATTTGAATTAAGAGATGGCATACTCCGATTTCAGGGAAGGATATATGTGCCACGAATGAAGGAACTAAGAGAAGCAATTTTGAAAGAAGCCCATCGATCTAGATATTCGATCCATCTATGAAGTACCAAGATGTACAGAGACTTAAAGATTGTGTATTGGTGGCCGGGAATGAAGAAGAGCATTGCAAGATACGTTGGGCAGTGTGATATATGTCAGAGGGTAAAAATCGAGCATCAAAGACCAGGCAGAAGTTTACAACCATTAGAGATTCCAAAATGAAAATGGGAGCACATCACCATGGATTTTGTAACAGGTTTATCGAGAAGCCCTAAAGGAAATGATGTCATATGGATGATTGTAGATAAACTAACCAAATCTGCTCATTTTTTGGCTATGAAGGTAAGTCAACCTATAAATAAGTTGGCCCAACAATACGTCAACGAAATTATTAAACTTCATGGCTTACCAGTAAGCATTGTCTTGGATCGTGATCTGAGGTTCACCTCAAGGTTTTGGAGTAGTTTGCAAAAGTGTTTAAGCACTCAGCTTAGGCTAAGTACGGCCTATCATCCCCAAACTGATGGTCAATCAGAAAGAACCATTTAGACCTTAGAAGATATGCTGAGAGCATGTGCTTTAGATTTTTCAGGAAGTTGGGAAGAACACTTACCATTAGTGGAGTTCGCCTATAATAATAGCCATCACAGCAGTATTGGTATGGCTCCCTATGAAGCGTTATATGGACGCAAGTGTAGATCCCCAGTATGTTGGACTGAAGTTGGCGAACGACAAGTATTAGGTCCCGAGATAGTACAGATAACTACCGACAAGATAAAGACCATACAAGACAGAATCAGAAAGGCTTAAAGTCGACAAAAGTCTTATGCTGATGTCAAACGAAGAGACTTAGAATTTCAAGTCGGTGACAAAGTGTACATGAAGTTATCTTCTCTAAGGAAGACAACTGGGGGCCACAAGAAAGGTAAGTTAAGTCTTAGATATATTGGACCATACGACATCATAGAAAGAATTGAGCCGGTGGCTTATCGACTTGCTTTGCCAATGACCTTATCCAATCTATACGATGTGTTCCATGTGTCGCAACTCCAAAAACATGAGCCAGATCTATCTCAAGTAATACCATCTGAAGCTACCGAAATACAGAAGAATATTTCTTATCTCGAGAGACCAGTTAAAATTTTGGATCGAAGAGATCAAGTGCTATGGAACAAGTCTATACCACTGGTACAAGTGTTGTGAAGAAATCCAGTAAGCGAGGAGTTAACATGGGAACGAGAAGCGGAAATGAGAAGAAATTTTCCATTTTTGTTTGAAGAATCAATTAGTAGAATGGATGTAAAATGAACAAATTTCAAGGACGAAATTTTTGTAAGGAGAGGAAAATGTAATATCCTAGTATTTTGAGAATAATAATAATTAATTTTTGTATTTAATTTTTTTTTTTTTGCATCCATTAGAGATTAAAATTGAAAAAACTAATGGGGTTTGAGTTAGTGGGCTAAGTAGAAAAAAAAAAAAGTTATGTAAATGGGCTTAAAGTTAGTAGGCAAAGAAAGTGGGTTTAAAATTAATGAAATAAATGAAAGAATAATCTATTCAAAAGAAAATTTAATGGAAAATAATTAAGGTGAAAAAATAATTAAAGATGATGGGTGAAATAATTGAGAAATATGGGAGACAAAGTAGGGTATTGTAACACCCCGTCCCTATCGAAAGCGTGCCACTATGCTGGGGTCCATCGTATACATACATAATCCCTTTCCTTTTACATTTCTCAAACATCAATACCGTATTTCAAAGGGAAAACCCCCCAGCAAATCATCATAAATACAGAAGCGATAATCGAAACCTGATATGGTACATAATCAACTCACTATATTTAAAACAATATAAGAATCCGTACCATATATTACCATCATATCCTCAAATACATAAATACATGGATACACGTCTCCCGAGATAACATCTAACACCCTAGGTGCAATTCATATGAAACCTCGAGCATACATCAGATACATTTCCCAATAAATAAAATACTGAAATCTTCTGCTGAATCCATCGGCCACGCCATCACGTGCCGTCATACCTCAACCTGCTCCTTGCCCTAACTGCAAGTCTCAATTGGAACGTTGAATGTTCCAGGGGCATAACCCATTAGAAGATGAAACTTCTAGTGAGGGTCCAAAAACATATATATGATGCATGATGCAATAATATGAACAACATATACCCATAATGTAACTTCCCAGGCATCCCCAGCCCGGCTAGGAATCCTGGGCAAATCCCGAACCTCTACGAGATAGGCCTAACGTTATTCCCTCAACGCCCTAGGGGAATTACGGCTACACTCTGAGGGTATCATCCCATCCCCATGCACAAGTTTCAATATGACAATAATATCGTGCAATGTAAATATCACGACTTTCAATGCAATATGACAAATGAATATTGCAATTCATAAATAGCATGCATATATAACAAACATATCATGAATATACGTTCTTGTGAGAATACCACTCACCTTTGTCCAAAAATCAAGACACTTCGAGAAGCGTGCATCGTCTCGATATGCGTGCCCCACCTCGACTTTCGTGTCAACTCTCAAAAGTTGCACCAATATCATCATCTCGATCTCCTCAATCATAAAATAATATTTAATTACTAAATATCCTCAAAATTTCATTTATTTCATATTTCCTTTCATTTTCCTTCATTTTTCCTTCTAAAAATCTCAATAATTATATCAAGACTATTTCCTCAAATCTAACTTCACAACAATTCATTATATGCTATGAACTTTCAAGGAAAAATACTAAACTTACCTGGATATTGCATTTTCACGCAAAACGAGGCTCTTTGGTGCGAAAACCGAGGCATAGGGAATTCTAAATCCCAATCTTTTTGTACAAACCTCCATAAAATATTTTTCTTGATTTTCTAACATTTTTTTCCGATTTTTCCCATGTCGCACGCGCCCCCACGCGCCAGCAGCTTCTAGGGCGAGTGGCCGCGCGTGAAAGGCAGCGCGTGCCGGCCACTCGCCGGTCGTCTTCTCCGGCGTTCCGATCGCCGGCGATCGGGGCTGACTCCACCATCCTCATCTCCTGCTTCAGTCGATCCCAATGGACCATCTTGGGCCTCGAAAGAACAACCCGAAGACCCTCAACCGGACGGCCAAAGCCTCAGCTGGGCCGTCCGCCTCCTTTTCCGGCGAGCCCTCGAATGGCCTCCAAACCTCCACGAAAATGCCTCATTTTCTCCAGAATCAATCCTCTCACTATGGGCAACAAAAACCCCTTAAAATCAACGGCCAATTCGTTCAATAAAAGCCTCGATTTGAAGCTCCAAAATCTCCAACTTTCGGCCACCATTGAACGCCTATTTATAGGCATTTTCGAACCTTCAAATACCCTTGGCCGAGCAACCCATCACCCTTAGAGGCTAAACCTCCCTTAGATCGACCCAAAAAGAGCCCTTGTCGACCAAGAAAGGGAGTTGCAGGTGGCGACCAAGAACGATCGAAAGTTCGGTCGGTTTTCTTCAAAATTCGACCACTCGAGTGGTCGTTGTCCCCCCAAGCCTTTACAAACATTGCTCCCCGACCATCCCTCGTGCTTGCCCAATGGCTGGAACGGCCGAAATCGACGACCAGAGACCCCTTGGTCGATTACCATTGGCCAAACTTTCCATTAATTGCACTTTGGCCCCTTGACTTTTGGCTATTACATTTTAGCCCATTTTCACTTAACCCCTCAACTTTTCATAATTGCATTTAGGCCCAAAAAATCCTAAAACATCATTTTGACCCTTGAGAATTCCAAAAATACCTCATTTCGGCCTCCCACTAGCAATTTCCAAAAACTGCACTTAGGCCCGAATCTTTGTTTTGGCCTTAAACTCGTTCGTTTCTTCCTGAAACCTCTGAAAGGTTGTTCCTCATGAAAAACCAAAGCCCCCTCAAGCTTCCGTTGACTTCCGAAAAGTCGTCTATGACAATTCGGTATTGCAGCCCAATTGGCGGCTGCCTTTTTAGCTGTACCGAAAACTGTTCCCGATCCGATTTCTTTCGGCACCATAAATCCTATCTTGGGGTGCTCATTAATGCCACATAATTTTCCTTTGGCATCTCGGCTCCAGGGTACTCCCGGTAGTCGATTCAATCATCTATACGGTAATAAATTACCGTTATACCCTCAATTAATCCTTAAATTCCATTTTTGCCCCAAGACAAATTACCCTTGAGTCCTTTAGAATTTCTCGGGTATTACATTCACCCTTCCTTAAAGAAATTTCGTCCTCGAAATTTTCATCCGACAGTCAAGTAATTAAGACATAACATAGCCCATTACCTGAAGATCTCAAATCAAACATCTATTTGATCATTTAGCAAACATCTCTCGATTTGCATTCCTTACACAAGTAATGCTTACAAGCATACCGTGTTCATTCATAACATTTCCTTTTGTGGCTCTTATCCGATGACCACACATCTTTCATCATTCCAGGCACGCACATCCTACCCCGAAACTTTGAGAATGCCCTCTTGCATTTCAAAAATCATAACTTCTTGGGCTGGCCATTATCATCAATCCATAGACAAGTATACTTATCAACCACCCTTGCCTTCGTATCTCGTTCACCAGATCCAGCTAAACAACCAGGCTAGCTATAAAAAAAATAGACGATCCTTTCGGCACTACCATCATAGTCGGCAGGCTAACAAGCCTCCAACTTCATCTGACATTCACAGCTATCCACCAGGTCCTGCGTTGGGCACCTCTCTGCCACGCGCCTGGTGATACGAAGTAGTGCAGTCGTAGTCCTTAAGGAACTCCATCACCATTGCTACCTCTCGTTCAGCTCCTTCTGCGAGAACTCATACTTCAGGCTCCTCGTGGTTCATGAGCACATCAAGGCCCTATCATTTCGATAGTGTCTCCATAACCTTGAGAGCACATACCTCATTTGCCAGTTCCAAGTCATACATCGGGTAGTCCTTTCTGTGCCTTGGCATGATCCACATGCCATCATTCAGTTCTGTTGCATCAACATGCAACCCGATCTTTTGAGCTATCACAAGCTCTTACTGCATCCGACAGTTCATTCCCATTCGACTCTCTCTCACAAGTCCTATCATGGACACAGCTATTTCAGAGAGTTCCCTCTCGAACCCCTGACAACAGTTTGCCAACCTAAAAAACTTTCCATCATTTCATAGATAAGTAAGGATTCTATCACAACACTCCGGTCCATAGGAACTTGGATCCTAGTCAAACCATAACAGTCACGGTGGTACCTAAACTTTGGAATCTAGCAGTCTCCTTGGTAGTACGCTAAGCAACTTAGACCCTGAGTCCCTGACTCATACCGCGAGACAGCTACCTAGCTTCCCCGGTACGTTGATCATAAGCTCTTTACTAGCCTTCATACCTTGGTCCTTGAGCTCAGATCCACTGTTACAGGCCACACACCCATGGTGCTATCGTCATTCTAGAGCCTCCTTGTCCCGTCTCCGAGAGTTGTAATTGACCCAACCCCCGTCACTTCTGATACTTTTCAATACCAGTCTAAATCTCCAAATCTTACGGATCCTCGATCCTATTCAGAGTTACATTCTCTTAGATTTCCAACCTTTCCTCGAACCATCCCCTATTCATAACATTTGGCTCATCTCCCGAAATCTATCAGGACATCTTACCTTTCAGAAACTTCTGATCCTTATGGTGCTTATGACAATTAACCTTGATTTCACGTTCACCAAAATAGAGCCTCATGCTCTCATCAATTATTTCATGATCTGCTTACTACCTAGCAAGCCAACTTCATTCATAACATCTATCGTGATGTTTCTTAACATTATCCTCAATGTTCCTCATGCATCTCTCTTTTCGAGGAGTATACTCTCATATCATCAATTCTGAGATCCTCTATGTTCCTCATGTGTCTCCCTATCCGAGGAGTACATCATCATATCATTAACTCTATGATCCTCAATGTTCCTTATGTGTCTCCCTAACCGAGGAGTACACCAATATATCATCAATAGACACAATTACCAACGCGACTTCAATGCGAAGGGTACATTGGTCAAATCATCAATTCACGACTCCAATGTCGTTTTTCGAAATGCCTTATTTCATTATCTTAACCTCGATCACACATCAATCATAAATATCCCAGCCTCTTGCGGCTGTTTCATTATTCATCAAATTCGAGGTACAAGATATCGATTCTTAATTATCACCTTTTCCTAAGCCTGATAATTTTCATCCTCAATCAAGCCACACACGGCTAAATCATCCTATAACCTCAAGTTATCATTAGGCAATCATCATTAAGAAATAATCCTGTTAAATCTTCCGAAAACATAACATGCTATTTTCCATTTCTTCTTACGGCTTTCACTGACCGCAAATGCCCGTACCATATCTCAATAGGCTTCTAATTTCCATAACTTGCTGACCTCTCTCAGCGATACATTTCCCAATCTGCCACTAAGGCTACTTAGACTAACTGTCTAGCCATACGAGAGTTCCAATCTCTATAATCAAAAATCTCGGATCCTCAATCAATTTGGGTCTGCAGCTTCTCTTACTGCGACCTAACATCTTGGCACATCTACCATCATTTGATTCTCTCAATCACGTCCAAGATTTGCACAATCTTTAAGACGACAATCATAACCTTACTACCAGCTAGAGTAGGCAAGTACTTATATCACCTACGGTACTCTAATCCTCGCTGGATTTCTTCCTTTGAAAACTCTTAAAGTTCCATCACGAATCCCTAGATCCTCAATCAATTCCTTTCAAGAAATTCCTCAAAAATCTCATATCAATCAATCCTCGAAGATCCCAAATCCAATTACGATATCTGGTTCCATTTATCTTCCAAGAACTAGATTTCCTTTGCCATCATGGTTCACTATTCATCATGGTGCTCTCAAGCTCTCTTTACCGGGTTGGCCCCGACAACTTTACCTGATTCCGCAGGTTCATTTGGCACCCTGAACCGTAGTCACAACCTCTGTTGACTAGGTTTTCTTATCATTCATTTAGGGTCGATACGACCCATCAAGCAACTCTTTCATTTTTAGTACCCGAACTCTACCTTGAGTCAAGACTACCATTTCACTATTCATCGGTCAAGCCTTTGGACCGGTCATGCTCTACTACCTGAAATCTCATTTACCGAGAATCCACTGACTCTCGCCTTTCGTTCTTCAGATCCAGTTGATTATTGGCACCCGACCATTAAATTAGTTCTTCCTAGGTACTACTCTTTCCGTCAGCCAGCACACAGCTGTCATCATCACCCCCATCATATGGTAGGCTTACTCCTACGTCATACGTCGACCCTCACTCGGGTACGTCTCGGGTGAAAACTATAAGGTCTCGTCGTAGTCCTCTAAGTACTATCATTCGTCGTCGTTGCCCTGAGTCTAACTCCTTCTGTAAGAACCTTATTTCTAGGCCCTCATCTTGGCCTGGTGATTTCCTCACCTCATAGGTAGCGCCTACACGGCTCACGAGCATGCATCTTTCCTTTCCATTTCATACGTTAGGTAGCATTCCTTTGAGCCACCCAACATGACCATCATGATCCCATTGCAATCTTTAAATAGGACACACAGTCCATATTTAATCCATCTCATTTAGATTCCTGAGGCTTCCGGCCTCGATCAACCATAGCTAGTGGCACACCTCGCACCCATTGGGACTTAGATCTCCCCTACAAGGTACAAACCCTACTGTGTTGCCCCAGATATTCAGCATCTGATCGTCTCCTCGGCAGTACACTAAGCAACTTAGATCTTGGGTCACCTGACCCATACCGCGAGACAGCTAACTAGCTTTTCCGGTACGTTGATCGTAAGCTCATCATAAGCCTTCTGCTCGGTCCCTAGATCCAGATCTGTCACTGCGAACACCGACCAGTAGTCCTGTCACCCTGCTAGGGTTCCCTTATCCCGCCTTTGCGAGTCTCATCGGTTGCACAACTTTCGCCTCATCAATTGACGCACTCACGCGCCATCATTTGGCCATTTTCGGCCTCTCATTTGTCCCAATCCGTGGGATCCCATATCTTATTTCCGAGATACTAAAAGATCCTCGAAAAACCTTATCCTTTGATCCTAACTTACCAGCTAGGTCATGCCTCATTAGAATTATCATTCCTAATCCGATCATCCTCAATAACTACCAGTTATCCAATCTTTCCTTACAATGATTTTGACTAATGTCCTCAAATCAATAGTCTCCAAAATCTATCGGGTCCATAATCATGGTTACCGAGTCATCCTTACATTCCAATCATATCATCGGATCCTTATTCCAATAGCTAGATCATTCTGCTCGAACTAGCTTCTATCAGGCATTCTACTATTCACCGAGAATAGTAGTCGTCTACTGAAATAGTGTCTGTCCTGAAGAGTACACCAGGTAAGTCCCCAGGAAATAGTGGTGGGTCACAAAGGACTCACTTAAGTACCAGTCTTTCCTTAGCCAGAACTAGCCTAGACATGCACTTCCACTACAACGCATTTATCCAGTAACCGTCAATACCCAAATCTTACGGTGGCTTTACTTATCTAGCCACACGCGACCTTTTCCTTAGGTTCGCTCTAATATCATCTATACTAGAGTCAGACATTTCCTATGTCTTTACCAATTCCGCTCTGATACCAACTGTAACACTCCGTCCCTATCGAGGGGCGTGTCACTATGCTGGGGCCCATCGTATCCATACATAATCTATTTTCCTCATACATTTCTTATACATAAATACCGTATCTCAAAGGGACACCCCCAGCATATCATCAAAAATACGGAAGCGATAATCGAAACCTGATATGGTACATAATCAACTCACTATATTTAAAAAAATATAAGAATCCGTACCATATATTACCATCATATCCTCAAATACATAAATACATGGATACACGTCTCCCGAGATAACATCTAACACCCTAGGTGCAATTCATATGAAACCTCGAGCATACATCAGATACATTTCCCAATAAATAAAATACTGAAATCTTCTGCTGAATCCATCGGCCACACCATCACGTGCCGTCATACCTCAACCTGCTCCTTGCCCTAACTGCAAGTCTCAACTGGAACGTTGAATGTTCCAGGGGCATAACCCATTAGAAGATGAAACTTCTAGTGAGGGTCCAAAAACATATATATGATGCATGATGCAATAATATGAACAACATATACCCATAATGTAACTTCCCAGGCATCCCCAGCCCGGCTAGGAATCCTAGGCAAATCCCGAACCTCTACGAGATAGGCCTAACGTTATTCCCTCAACGCCCTAAGGGAATTACGGCTACACTCTGAGGGTATCACCCCATCCCCATGCACAAGTTTCAATATGACAATAATATCGTGCAATGTAAATATCACGACTTTCAATGCAATATGACAAATGAATATTGTAATTCATAAATAGCATGCATATATAACAAACATGTCATGAATATACGTTCTTATGAGAATACCACTCACCTTTGCCCAAAAATCAAGACACTTCGAGAAGCGTGCATCGCCTCGATATGCGTGCCCCACCTCGACTTTCGTGCCAACTCTCAAAAGTTGCACCAATATCATCATCTCGATCTCCTCAATCATAAAATAATATTTAATTACTAAATATCCTCAAAATTCCATTTATTTCCTATTTCCTTTCATTTTCTTTCATTTTTCCTTCTAAAAATCTCAATAATTATATCAAGACTATTTCCTCAAATCTAACTTCACAACAATTCATTATATGCTATGAACTTTCAAGAAAAAATACTGAACTTACCCGGATATTGCGTTTTCACGCAAAACGAGGCTCTTTGGTGCGAAAATCGAGGCATAGGGAATTCCAAATCCCAATCTTTTTGCACAAACCTCCATAAAATATTTTTCTTGATTTTCTAACATTTTTTTTTCGATTTTTCCCATGTCGCACGCGCCCCCACGTGCCAGCACCTTTTAGGGCGAGTGGCCGCGCGTGAAAGGCAGCGCGTGCCGGCCACTCGCCGGTCATCTTCTCCGGCGTTCCGATCGCCGGCGATCGGGGCTGACTCCACCATCCTCATCTCCTGCTTCAGTCGATCCCAATGGACCATCTTGGGCCTCGAAAGAACAACCCGAAGACCCTCAACCGGACGGCCAAAGCCTCGGCTTGGCCGTCCGCCTCCTTTTCCGGCGAGCCCTCGAATGGCCTCCAAACCTCCACGAAAATGCCTCATTTTCTCCAGAATCAATCCTCTCACTATGGGCAACAAAATCCCCTTAAAATCAACGGCCAATTCGTTCAATAAAAGCCTCGATTTGAAGCTCCAAAATCTCCAACTTTCGGCCACCATTGAACGCCTATTTATAGGCATTTTCGAACCTTCAAATACCCTTGGCCGAGCAACCCATCACCCTTAGAGGCTAAACCTCCCTTAGATCGACCCAAAAAGAGCCCTTGCCGACCAAGAAAGGGAGTTGCAGGTGGCGACCAAGAACGATCGAAAGTTCGATCGGTTTTCTTCAAAATTCGACCACTCGAGTGGTCGTTGTCCCCCCAAGCCTTTACAAACATTGCTCCCCGACCATCCCTCGTGCTTGCCCAATGGCTGGAACGGCTGAAATCGGCGACCAGAGACCCCTTGGTCGATTACCATTGGCCAAACTTTCCATTAATTGCACTTTGGCCTCTTGACTTTTGGCTATTACATTTTAGCCCATTTTCACTTAACCCCTCAACTTTTCATAATTGCATTTAGGCCCAAAAAATTCTAAAACATCATTTTGACCCTTGAGAATTCCAAAAATACCTCATTTCGGCCTCCCACTAGCAATTTCCAAAAACTACACTTAGGCCTGAATCTTTGTTTTGGCCTTAAACTCGTTCGTTTCTTCCTGAAACATCTGAAGTGTTGTTCCTCATGAAAAAGCGAAGCCCCCTCAAGCTTCCGTTGACTTTCGAAAAGTCGTCTATGACAATTCGGTATTGCAGCCCAATTGGCGGCTGCCTTTTTAGCTGTACCGAAAACTGTTCCCGATCCGATTTCTTTCGGCACCATAAATCCTATCTTGGGGTGCTCATTAATGCCACATAATTTTCCTTTGGTATCTCATCTCCAGGGTACTCCCGGTAGTCGATTCAATCATCTATACGGTAATAAATTACCGTTATACCCTCAATTAATCCTTAAATTCCATTTTTGCCCCAAGACAAATTACCCTTGAGTCCTTTAGAATTTCTCGGGTATTACAGGTATGGACAAATAATCAAAGATAATGGGTGAAATAATTGAGAAATGTGGGAGACAAAGTAAGGTGTGGATAAATAATTAAAGATTATGAGTGAGATTTAGTGGAAAATAATGAAGAAATGTGACAAAATAATTAAAGATAATGGGTGAAATAATTGAGAAATGTGGGAGACAAAGTAGGGTATGGACAAATAATCAAAAATAATGGGTGAAATAATTGAGAAATATGGGAGACAAAGTAGGATGTGAGTGAGATTTAGTAGAAAATAATTAAGAAATGCGACAAAATAATTAAAGATGGTTGGTCACTACAATTATGCTAAGCTTAACTCAATCTTCTATAAATAGAGAAAACTTGAAAGGTTTGAGGACTTAGATTAGAAAGAGAAAGGTTGTAAGAAAAAAAGATTTGAGAGTGAGAGGGAGATTTAAAAAAGAGAAAGAAAAAAAAAATAGAGAGAGAAAAATACCAAAAAATTCCTAGAAAAATCCTATAGGCTGGGTTTAGTAGTTTGTGTAAAAATTTGTGGCAGAAGGCGTTGTTGGATACGCAAATCGAAATTTCATCGCAATATTGAAGAATACCGAATCGCTTCGTGGGAATGTAAGTTATCTTCAAAAATTTCTTTAAAAATTTCAAAAATATTATAATAATATTTTAGAATTTTTGATGGAGAAATTGGAAAAGTAATGCATGATTAGTATTTATTATGGATTTATGAGGTAATAAATGATTGAAAATCAAAAAGAAAATGAGAAATAAATAGAACATGGATTTTAAAATTTATGAGAAAATTTTTGGGACTTAAGAATATTGTTTTAGGAATTTTTGTGAAGAGAAATTGAGAAAATTTTATGAGGAAGTATTTATTTCATAATCTTGAGGAAATCATAGGAGGAAATGGGAGAAATTAGAAAAATTAGAGAAAAATTAGAAATCTGATTTTTTTTAAGTAATTATGATGATCAGGGCATGTCAAGGTTCATAATTAAGTACGATTGGAAGTCTGACGTGAATTTTGGGACAAAATTACGTTAGGGGCAAAATTGTCTTTTTACAAGGTAAGTGGTACTATTCAACTGGATTTAGTTTATGAAAATGGCTTGTAAGTAGTTCCACTAAAACCTGATTTTATGTAAATATTTACATCATGTTGTCATGTTTTGATGTGAACATGTCATGTGGATTGCATTTACATGTATTGATGACAAAGTATGCATATGAGCATGATAAGATTCACGGTCATACGTTGCATAGGTTTAGGATTAGGTGCTAGCGTTGTTACTTTTTCCAAGAGTGCACTCATACACCCCAGTCTGGCAGGGATACTGTAAAAATGGCGGGTAATCTTAAGGTGCAGTCAACCCAAACATGAGAGTTATGATGTTATGTGCATTGCATTCATATATATGCATTATGATGTACTATTACTTAGATGATTCATCAACTAATGTGGGATTTTCCCGTGGAACATTCAAATGTTCCAGATGAGGTTTGCAGCGAAGACATAGAAGCAGATGAATTGTAAAGACGCAAGGCATTATGAAGTTAATTTCTGCATTTAGTTATTGTTTAAGGACTCGATCATGTATCAGTGGTGCTATGTTATTCTTTAAGTTATGATATGTTATGTTTTTAAGTTATGTCGGGAAAAAAAGAACTTATGTCATGTTTTATGTTATGTTGAAGGACTTAAGTACTATAGTCGAATAATCTTGTGTTACTAATTTCGTTGAGGCGATCATGTAATATTATTAATGATTGAGGTATGTTGAGGTTCAATTCTAGCTTCCGTATTTAATGTTTATGATGATTCTTTTTCGAGATAGATGTATGAAAATTTTGGGATAGATATGAGGAATGACATGATTTAGTTTTAGTAGTAGTTGAAAAAAAAAATATAGTCAAAATTTCCCAAGTTATAACATGCCCGTGGAAGTGGGGTGTTACAACTTTCCCAAAATAAGTACATATAAAGAGTGTTAAAAAGGTTCAATATGGAGGATTCCAAAAGAGGACTATTGCCCTTTAGATATGGAATCCACCTCTCTCGTAATATGTGCCCCAAGACACAAGAAGAGAGAGAACGTATGTCTAGGATTCCTTATACTTCAGCAATAGGAAGCTTAATGTATGTAATGATATTCACTAGGCTTGATATTGCTTATGTTATAAGTGTTACAAGCATATATTAGTCTAATCCAGGTGAGCAACACTGGATTACCGTTAAGAATATCCTTAAGTACTTAAAAATAACTAAGGACTTGATCCTTACTTATGGTGAAGGAGAACTTAAAGTAGAAGGTTACACAGATTCTGATTTTCAATCAGATGTTAATGATAGAAAGTCTATCTTTAGATATGTGTTTACTTGTAACAAGGGAGTATTCAGTTAGAAAAGTTCCAAACAAGATACGACTGCTGATTCTACTACAAAAGTCGAGAATATTGCAGCATCGGATGCTGCAAAGGAACAGTCTAAGTTAAAAAGTTTGTGGCAAAACTTGGAGTGGTTCCTTTTATAAAGTCTGTCGTGCCCTTGTTTTGCGTCAACAATGGAGCCATAGCGCAAGCTAAGAAACAAAGTCTCACCACAAGTCCAAACATATTAAAAGACGCTTCCATCTCATTAGAGATATTGTTGGTAGATGAGATGTTAATGTCCAGAGAATATAGCAGATCCATTGATTAAGGCCATGAACCAGAAGTAACTAGATTTCCATCTAGATAAGTGGGGTATGAGATACCATGTAGAATGGTCTTAGTGCTAGTGAGATATTGTTAGATATGAGCCCTGAAGACCGATTCTAGTAACACAAAGGGACTCAATCTTGTAATTCTTTAAATATTATTTAAATGACAAGTTTATGTTTTTATTTAAATTGCAATATGGTTTAAATTATAAAACATATATCCATTAGTATAATAAGGAGTGGATATCATTCTTAAAAGTAAAGAATATGAGTTATGGATAATCCACAATTCATTATACTATAAACAAGTTCTTAGTCGTAAAATTCCTAATCTGGATAACAAGAACTCGTAAAGGCCAGCACATAGTCTTCTTCCTTATTCAGTACGAGATACTGAAAGATAAAGTTGGTGAGTTTGTGCCATTCTATATGAGATATAGAAGAAAGATGAGTGGGTGCTCGTTACAAGAACAACTACATTGAACGAGACTGTTAACATTGAATGACATGCATTATTTCTCACAGGTCAATAATTTAATGTTAGCTGCAGATGTGCAACTAGTTCTTAGACCTAAGATGACATGGATATCTATGTATTGGTGGATTAGGATATCAATGATATTATATGGTTGTTCTAATCAAGAATAATCATACGCATCTATGTGCCTAATTCAGTGATACATGAGGTATGGGTGCATCAGACATGGAATCTATCACCTTGAGATTTTTGAGGAAGATATCCTATGCGATCTAATAATCACTTGACAATAAATCCTCAGTCGAGGTAATATGACGATAGAATTTGTTCCATAAGGGTTGTGTCATAATTAGTCAAGCTTGATTTTGGATTTGGTTATATGACGAGATTCAGAGATTCGACTTGCTGACCATGATCTCATATCTTATCGGGGTATAGGATGATAGAAGGACCATATTGCATGGCAATATAGCAAAAGGTTCACAATACCCGCTTCATAATAAATTGGGTAATCATGACTTATTGGTAGTTGTCACTCATGCTTTACGAGAATTAATCGTTGATTATTCTCGTTGTCAGTTTATTTATGAACCTAGAAAGTCCCACCCAAAAAAATCACTTTCAAAGAGAAGATGGATAAATTAGAAATTTTATAATTACTAATAATAGTACATTTATTTATTAGATAAATAAGAATAATTAAATGATTATATTATAAATATAATTATTTAATTATTAATTGGGTTGGGCCTTTTGTTAGCACATTAGGTTTGGCCCAATAGCACTATTGGATTGGATTAAAATAAACACCATTGGATGGGGCTTGGCCCAATAGCATTAAATGGAATGGGCTTGAGAAGCGCAACCCATTAAAGAAGTAGGGTTAATGGGACTCTATAAATAGCTCCATTAACCCTTCATTTCCAACTCTTGAATCACTTGTGAGTTGAGAGAGTTTTTGAAGAAGTGGTGTGAATGCAAAAGGTAAGTTAGAAATTTTTGTGAAAAATTTCTTCTACTTATCACTCTCTTTGATAATCTCGGATATAAGTGATTTCGGATGGACCGACTCGGCGAGAAAACCTAACAGTGAAATTTGATTTCATCAAAGAAGTAATCTTTCGTTTTTGCCTTCAAATTGTTAAACCATATTTTCTAAAAAATGGGATACCTGCAAACTAAATTTTAATTCCACTTTGTATATGATAAGATCTATGTAATCCCAACATATCCAATGCCTAGGCCTCCCAGCAAACTTGGACGCCCAATAGGAATCTCGCGTTGAGCCTCTGGCCAAACTTAGATTCCCTAAGGCTGACTAACGCTTGGAAGCCACGGTAGAAGATGAAGCAGCTATGCAACAACCTGAAGAATGATTCCACCAATCAAGGATTAAGTCGCCTAGTTGAAATCTAGTGCCGATGACCTTAAACTGGTCCGGGATCATATGATGCTTCGACACCCATGCCCGTAGGCTCACTTAGATCCCTCGATTGAGTCCGGTGCTACGCCCCTAAGCTAGACCTGACTCCTTAGTTGATCCTACGCCTAGGCCTCCTGGCAAACTCGAATGCCCGATAGAAATCCCATGCCGAACCTTTGGCCAAACCTAGATTACCTATGGTAGACTAACTCGAAAAGGAGAAAATGAATACTATTGAAATGTATCCTAGTCACAAACTACAGACTTCCCACAGGACCTCTACAAAAATTTGATGGCAAGGCATCCCCCGAAATTTTACCACCCGGAGATCTCGATGTTGTGGCATGAGTCTCATGATCAAATCAAAGATGTGATGCTTACCCTAGATTCCACGTGATGAATAGGTCCCACATAGGGGTCGTAGGGATGAATGGGAATTTTAAACCCCAAAGACAAAATAAAGAAAAGTTTAAATCAAGAATAACTTGAATCTACTATAAGGGGCATGAAGCCAAACGCCTAGGTAATTAACCCAAAGAAGAAGGTAATGAGCACAACAAGCTCAAACAAACAAGCAAACGTTATAACATAGAACGTCGAAAGTAGAAAGCCAATCACAAGCATGCAAGAAGTAGCAGTGTGGCATACATTGAAATATTGGTAAAAATCCCATACACAAGAGCTGAAACAATTCCATAGACAACATATAAAAGTTACCGTTTATAACCAAGATATTACAATACAAACTACCAATTCTAAGCTAGTCCTGGGCCAACAGATGATCTGACTATCTCGGACCTTTTGAAGGAGAGTTCTAAGAAGCATTGGCGACCAGGTCCAACTCTAAGCTTTGCTAAATCATTTGGATAGTATCCGCCATGTCCTTTACTGTAATACCCCAGATTTTCAAACTTAAATATAATGTAATACCTGTGATTACTAGGTTCTAATACATAAGGAAATAGGTCATTTCAAGGGATTATAGAATCCTTGAGACAAAGGTCCAGTTTTTGAGCCAAGGGCAAATCCATAAATATTGAAGTTTGGGTGAAATCGTAATTTACATGAAACCTTAGGGTATTAGTGTAATAAATCCTTTCTCCAGGGACATAAGTGCAATTGAAAAGTGCCCTGGGGACAAAGTTACAAAGGGTTTGAGTGCAATTATGTAAAAAGTTCAAGTCAAAGCGTCATTTCTTGAAACCTTAAAATATCTCATGAAAATATCTCATAACTAAGTCCTTGGGGTAACCAAACGGTAGTTAGGAAATAATGATGAGGCTCAAAATATCAGGGACAAGTGGTGCATTTCGGTTGGATGCACATGGGCAGAATGATGACACAACACATGGCGTGACCCGATTCGTTGAAGTTTTTTATAAATATAAGGCCTTTGGGGGTATTCTTTTAGGCATTCAATAAGAGAGAAAAGAATGTAGTTTGAGAAAGCAAACGCTGCCAAATGAAGGGGAAACGCTGCCACACGTAAGGAATTGAAAAATCTCGACGATGGCTCTGATACCACTGAAAGTAAAGCAATATCGCTACGGGGCAAGTAGCGTAGTTCAAAAATTTGAACCTCGCTGTAACGCCCCACTTTTTCAAATACACAATAACTTGAAATATAATTAAGACATCACCTACGGGCGTTATGGAAACCCTTACCAACGGAAGCATTGGATCGAACCTACAAGCTTAACCAAAACTAAATAAAGGGGTTTCCACTAGATTTCCTTTACAAGCACAAGAAATGCATACGACCTTCAATACTCCATAAAACACAACACCTCACAGTAGGTACAATTGTAGGACACCCACACACACCATTTACAACCTTGAGTATCCTAGTTGTTATTTACAATACATCACTTGGGTTATAAGGGTACATATTGAAACCAAAAGTCCTAAGCTAGCCGAGCATCACTTCCTTGCCCACGCTTGAAATGGAATCTGAAACACTTGGTACTTCCAATATACCTGGAACGTTGAATGTCCCAGGGGTATGAAACACCTGAGTTAGATAAAAACATCTAAGTGAGTGACTCAGAAAAGGAAAGTACATGCGTACAAATGCAATAATGTCATTATGAAATCCACCCATGTGGTAGCAATGCCAAGGTGTTGCAATCACCTCTGCGGTCATCATAGTCACTTCTTGGCTCACCGTAAAAGCACGAGATCTTCCATGATGTCCCAACAACTAGCTACAGTCACCAACATGAATATGATGTATGACAAAGCAGAAGGAATATGCATAACCAGGGGAAAACATGACATGTAAGCCACAAAGGCATGATATGCAAGCTAACATCCACACCCAAGTGAAGCAACAAATGCTCAAACGTCACAAAACATGTAGGAATCACTTACCTTGACTGATTCCTTTAGGAAGCATGGTTTACAACGAGCAGGATGGTTTTCTTACAGTTTTTCTTACTACTTGGCACAAACTTCGAGAAAAACTCCAAAACTCCATCAAGGCTCATTCTCCCTCAACTTTCTCCCCCGATTTTCTCCCTTCTTTTTGGCAACATTTTCTCTCTGAAACTCCCTTCCTTTTCCTCCTTGCTTAAAGCCCAAAATGAATAACCCCAAAACCCTTACTTATAAGAAACTCCGACGAACCAAATTGTGCCACGTGTCATGTCATCATGAGACTTCAAATCCTATCTCCTAAGTGGCCAATGAATGCTTGCCACATATTTTTAGCGATAAAGTTTGGAGACTTTAGCAAACTTAAAGACTAAGTAAGCTTTTCCTTGACCAATCATGCGATACCACCTCAGGGGCTCATTATGAGTCATCATGTGACCTTATCTTATCTTCCAAGTGGCCAATAGTTGATTGTCATGTGTCCTTGAGGATAAGGTTTGGAGACTTTTGGAGGCTTAAGTAATCTTGGAGGCTAAGCAAAAGACTTCGAGAATACTTGGGGAAGACTTCGAGAAGACTTGGACTTTAAGTAAAGACTTGGACTTGGACTTTAAAACGATCCAAAGCTACATTTGATTGAATTTTGAAATCCAAAAATATTTTGAAGAGATATTTTAAGGTTTCAACAAACGACGCTTTGGCCTGAACTTTTCACATAACTACACTTAAACCCTTGCAACTTGGTCCTCGGGCCATTTTTAATTACACTTTTTAGTCCCCAAAAAATGAATAAATTATGCTAATACCCCAAGATTTTAAGGTAAATTACACTTTTACCTGAACTTTAGTATTTACGATTTTGCCACTAGCTCAGAAACTGAACCTTTGTCTCAAGGCTTCTATAATCCCTTGAAATTACCTATTTCCTCAAGTATTAGAACCTAATAACCTCATGTATTACATCATCTTTGAGTTTGAAAATCTGGGATCTTACACTTGCCCTGATCTCGGCGACTGGATTTATGTCGAAATTAAAGGCGATGTGTTACTTGATTACGATCACATAAGTTTTCTTCGGTCTTCCGGATATCCTCACTTAATAGAAAGTAAATCAATAACTCCTTATTGATCTCTTTCACCATGGCCATGGATTTAAAGTGAATATCCACTGAAAGTGCCTTAGATACATCATCCTTTATCAAGGGATAGACGAGTCTCATGTTGGTTATGCACCCATCTTCATAAGCCTCGTGATATGCCCAATGATTGCCCACCTGCAACCTTTGTCTAGGCCCATCAAAACGATGTCAAAGCATACCAATCTTCTTATGAAATGACCGTGACAACCTCAAGTCCAAGGATTAGTTACACCCATCTCGTATGAGAATTCCATCAACATATAATCAAAATGGATTCTCATGGCGAGTCATGTCCAATGACACATTCTCCAACATTGGCCACCTATGTACTTGTCTAGGCATCCCCATGCCTATGGGTGTGAGACCCCCATTGCTATCACATAGCAAAAACATAGCACACAGAAGTCTTACCGCAATCATCAATGTTCATTCTTGACATTGCTACGACTTGGGACATTTAATGATGTCAAGAAATTGTAATGCATCATCTCACATCTTTATAGATTAATCACAGTATACATCATATGGACTTCTATCTAGTTTCATCCGATCATTACATTAATAACAAGAAACTAATAGAATAACTTCTTGTAAAATTAAATAACTCTTTATTCAATAATAAATATGATTACAAATGTTAGTGTATAATTTGCCTAATCTGATTGGGTCTAGAGTACCTACACTAACAGACGCTCCTCTTTATACTGTTCCCTAAGGTCACTTACCAGTTTACTTAGACATAGCTTAGTTACCTTGTTTGGGTTGGTGTGCCAATCGCGAGGAGCATTCCATACACCATTCGGTGGCTTGACTAAAAACCACCAGGAATCAAAGGAATCCACCTTGGGTAGAGAATCATAGAAAAAGCAATCCTCAAGACGAGTACGGTGCAAGGTATACAGATGATACCATTGTTTCACGAAGCAAAGATGGAAAATGTAATAAAGGAAGTTGACTAAAGTAACCAATTCCTTCTCTCGATAAAGTATGAAGAAACTAACTAGCTGGGCCCAACCGTTGGGGTGTAGCTGACTTGAGGCTAAGCCACTACATCGGATGAATTGCAGACAAAAATTGTGAAGGGAAAGATTAAACCTATGACTAAAACTAGCCTCAAAAACACCCATTCACCCCTCTTCCCTGTTGACTATACAATTTTTGACTTGTGTGGGAAGCCTAGTTAGATAAGCGGGGGGTATCCTAAAGTTGCTACGAATAAAGGCAACCTCATCATCAGCCATTTTGGAGCGAGCACCCTTTAGTAAAACCATAACGATCGCAGTACAGTTGGTCTCGCGTGTTAGTGTAGGTGCTTTAAACCCAATCAGATCAAGCATGTTGTATATTGACAATTACAATCATATTTATTATTGAATAAAGAGTTATTCAATTTCACAAGAAGTCATTCTATTAGTTTCATGTTATTATTGTAATAATTGAATGAGACTAGATAAAAGTCCATATGATGTGCATTGTGATTAATCTATAAGGATATGAGATGATGCATCACAGTTTCTAGATATCTTTAAATGTCCCAAGTTATAGCAATGTCAAGAATGAACAATTGTGGTAAGACTTGTATGTGCTATGTTTTTGCTATCAGATAGCATTGGGGGTCTCACACTCATAGGCATGGGGATGCCTAGATAAGTACATAAGCGACCAATGTTGGAAAATGTGTCACTAGACATGACTCGCCATGAGAATCCATTTTGGTTATATGTTGATGGAATTCTCATAGGAGATGGGTGCAACTAATCCTTGGACCTGAGATTGTCACGGTCATCTCATAAGAAGATCAGTATGCTTTGACACTGTTTCAATGGGCCTAGACAAAGGTTGCACGTGGGCAATCATTGGGCATATTGTGAGGCTTAGGGAGATTGGTGCATATCCAACATGGAACTCGTCTATCCCTTGATAGAGGATGATGTATCTAAGGCGCCTTCGGTGGATATTCACTTTAAATCTATGGCCATAGTGAAAGAGATCAATAAAGAGTTATTGATTCACTTTTTATTGAGTGAAGATATCCAGAGGACCGAAGAAAACTCATGTGATCAACACATCACCAAACTTGAGATCACAAAAGATACATTGATAAAATGATTAAATTACACGATCACCATGCTCATGAAAGGTTGTTTGCAGATTATGAATCCTTCTAAATAATTGGGTAGGCATGACGCCTTGCTAGAAACCAATCTTGTCTTATGTGTTCATATCGACACATTGCCAACATATTTGAAAGTCTAATGAGTTATACGTGATAGGTACGGTCCCTGTCTAAAACCAAGAAAGCAGACGTCTGGTTAAGTAGGACATTTAGACAAGAAGTTGTGTCATTGTAAGTTCTCACAAAAAAAGAACAAATAGACGTAATGATATCAATTTGACAAGGGGTCATCATAAATGAAAGAGTTTTCTAAAATGACAATTTATTAAATTAGAAAAGAGTCTCTAATTTAATAATTTTCTATTTGTTGGAGTGGTAAAGAGGAAATAAAATATATTTGGGCTTAAATTAATATTTGGGTTAAATTGGATTTGAGCCAACTATTAAATTAAATATTATATTCGGGCTATATTAGATTTGGGCTCAGTATTAAATTAAATATTATATTTGGACTAAATTGGATTTAGATCAAATATTTTATTTAAACTTATTATTGGATTTGGGTTGCTTAATTAAGTTCCTAGTCAGACTAAGATAAACCCATTTTAATTAAGTTCCTAGTTGGACTAGGATGAATGAGCTGGCCCATATCCATTATGGCTTAGGAAACCCTAAGAGGCCATGGTCCTCTATAAATGGATGGTTTTGTTGTTGTTTTGAAGAGTTGAAAAATATATTGCAGTTCACTCTCTTCCGTTTCTTTTTGCATCGATTCAAAACGAGGAGATTCTTTTTGTCCATACAAAAGCCGCGAAAAGAAAGGGAACTAGCACTCTCATTCTGCTCTCCACGCCAATGGACACTTGTCGCGTATCACAAGTTAAAGGCTGGACGCTTGGACAGCTCCAATTCGCAAATGACTTGGAAATCTAAAGGTTAGATTTAATTTTATGTAAATGATGTGATTTAAATGTTGATCCAATTGCCAGGATCAGGACAAAGTTCAAAATTTTTTAACTAAGCTACTTATCCTGTAGCGATTCTTCTTAACTTTTATTATAGTAGTATATTTTGTAACTTGCCATGACCCTTAAGAAAAGAAAAAATAAAAGGAGTTGATAGACCCCGAGAGAAGGAGGAAGATTTCTCTCGAGAAGAAATCCCTCATGGAGAGAAATGTCTCAGAATGGTTCGTCTCAGGAAGAGACAATTTGTAATGATCGAGGTCCACGTAGCAACGTATTATCCAGTTCAGGTCGCAACCAATCCCCAATTTTGTCTCTTTAAGATTTAATCCTAAAATGCGCATCACTATATTAAACACCCTTTGCACATATATGCCCAGTTACGCCCTGCATGGCCGATGTGGGATTCGCCTAAGGCGCCTACACACACCCCCCTTAGGGACTTAGCATCCTCGCTGAGGTTTTCCCCACCACTGCGCTCAGAGGCTCGGGACTCGGCTCTGATACCATTCTGTAATGGCCGGGGCCCACGTAGCAACATATTATCCAGTTCAGGTCGCAACAAATCCCTAGTTTTGTTGCTCTGAGATTTAAACCCAAAATGTGCTTCACTATGTAGAAAACCCTCTGCACTTATATGCCTAGTTCCCCCCCCTTTACATGGCCGATGTGGGATTCACCTAAGGTGCCTACGATAATATAACACCCCCTCTTTGCATGGCCGATGTGGGAATCCCCCCCTTTGCATGGCCGATGTTTCTGGTTGATATGGCTTGAACCCATTTGGATACATAATCAACAGCAAGAAAGATGTGCTCATATCCAAATGAATTGACAAATGGACCCATAAAGTTTATTCCCCAACAATCAAAAATTTCTAGGACATGGATAGGCTACAAAGGCATCATGTTTCTCTTGGTCAGGCTTCCAAATCTTTGACAACGAACACATGAAGAGCAAAATAGGTTCACATCCTTAAACAATGCCGGCCAATAAAATCCACTTTAAAGAACTTTTGCAATGGTTTTCCTTGTGGAAAAATGGCCTCTGTAGGCAAGAGTGTGACAAAAGTTGATTACATTGTGTTGTTCATGCTCCAGAATGCATCTCCTAAGAATTTGGTCAGCACAGTATTTGAACAGATATGGCTCATCCCAAAAGTAAGTCTTTACTTTCCTAAAAAACTTATGTTTGTTTAGTCTAGTCCAATGGTTATCAAGCCTACAATGTTAGTTCTATATAATGGCAAGTATATCCCAAGAGAGGGGTGAATTGGGATTTGAGTAAATTTTTGATAACTTAAAAAAAACTTTGGTTTGCAGGACACTATGTTTCGAAACTTGAGGAAGTATGTTTCAAAACTAACCTTTCTATTAAGTATGTTTCGAAATATAGATGAGTATGTTTCAAAATCAAACTTACTGGCAGGTATGTTTCGAAACCTACTAAGGTATGTTTCGAAACCTTACTCACTGATTTGAAAATTTTGAAACTCTTTTAGATTTTCAAAAGCGATATTTTTTTTTTCAAAAACATGAACAAGGATAACAACAAGTAGGAATGAGAAATCAAGTACACACAAGATTTATAGTGGTTCGACACTTGCCTACTCCACTACCTTCAAGCTTACCCACTTGAAGGATTTGCAAACCACAATCACTTTTACTAGGAATCAATGACACCAAGGGTTTTACCATGATTCATCCTAAAACCTTACACAATGAGTTTTTACGGGCTCAACTCAAACCTTATAATAAGATAAATAACACTTATCTTTTACAACCCAACAATTTGAATGTAATTAAAGTACCTTACCAAATGGCTATAACAAACTTATTAGTATGGAGTGAGGAGGGTTTGAAGGAATGAGAGCTTTGGTTTTGACTTGCTTCTCCTGTTTGTACCACAATGCACACCAAGGAATGATTGAAAGGAACTTCTTTGAGAGTTCGTTAGAAAAGCTTCGTTCACTTGTGCTTGGGGTAAAAATCTCTTGTAGATGTGTAAAATTGTGTATGCTGGTGAGAAAGAGCTTTCTTGTCTTCAAAGAGCTGATATATATAACAAAAGAATATACTTTTGGCTAATTATAATCGTTAAAGACAAGATAAAAAAGTAGGTTTTGAAACAACACATTTTTACACAGAGGTTTCGAAACATACATAACATATTTTGAAACATACAACATTTACAGTTGGATATGCACCAACAGACAAAATGAGTGGAAGACATCTCTTTAAAAACAAAATGATTTGGTTTTATTCTCCACTTAAAACATATCTGAATTTTGAACATTAAGGTATAGGGGATATGTTAAAAATAATCTTTTAAAATAGTTTTTAAAATAAAGAGCAAAAGTATGATAGATTTTTAGATATTCTTCTGACAGAGTCAGATGTTTCAAAACATAAAAAGAAAGTTTCAAAACATGTTAAACAAGGATTTTCAAAACACTGTTGTCAGAGGTTTCGAAACATACTATATAGGTTTCGAAACATAAGCTTAGTTTTCAAATAGGTTTCAAAATACAGCATATAGATTAAACAAAACTCGAAACTTTATCAATATACATTTCGAAGCATGTTTAGAGACATAACAAACTGATGTTTCGAAACATGGAAACTTTGTTTCGAAACATGATGCATAAAAAATGAATTTATTCAAACATATCAAAGAGCATTTCAAATATGCATAGAAACATTACAGAACTATGTTTCGAAACATTGAAACATAGCTTCGAAACATGATATTTAAAAAATTGGATTTTTAAAACATTTGACCTTTAGCACTAAAACATTTATCATGCATGTTTCGAAATATGAAAGACTTATTTCGAAATATGAGACTTTCATATGATTTTTCATCAAAAAATTTTCTCATATACCAAAAAATATGCTATAACATACAACTAGGTAGTTTGTAATGTTAGCATACCAAGGGACAAAGACTTGATTGGAAACAAAATTTGCATGAAGGAGTTGCTCATCTGGGAAACTGTCATGCATTGGTGATTCTGGTTGGGTGACATCCTGACCTGGGATTCTAGATAAGTGATTAGCTACAACATTCTCTACCCTTTTCTTATCCCTGATTGCTCGATGGAATTCTTAGAGTAGCAAAATCCACCTGATGAGACGCAGCTTAGCATCTTGTTTTGTGAAAAGGTATTTCAATGCAGCATGATCAATGTATACAATGACATGTGATCCTAGCAAGTATCATCTAAACTTTTCCAAGGCAAAAACAACAGCCAACAACTCTTTTTCAGTGGTTGTGTAATTCCTTTGGGTCTCATTGAGTGTTCGGTTGGTGTAGCAAATGACATGAGGTCTCTTTTCGTTCCTTTGCCCTAAAACTGCCCCTATTGAAAAATCACTTGCATCATACATCAACTCAAAAGGTATGTCCAGTCTGGTGTTTGTATGATGGGTGCTGAGATGAGTATAGCTTTTAGTTTATCAAAGGCATTTTGGCAAGCAAGAGTCCATTCAAATGGAGCATCCTGAGACAATAAGTGGCATAAAGGCCTTGTTATAGTGCTAAATGAAGCAATGAATCTCCTATAAAATCCTGCATATCCTAAGGACCTGATGTCTTTCACATTCCTAGGGATGGGAGGTTTTGAATGGCTTCAATTTTTAACTTGTCTACCTCTATTCCCCTAGATGAAATGATATGCCCCAAAGCAATACCTTGTTTCACCATGAAATGACATTTTTCCCAATTGAGTACCAAATTTATTTCCTCACAACGTGTCAAAAAATTTTTTAGATTTTTCCAAGCATGCCTCAAAGTTGATTCCGTAAACAGAAAAATCATCCATAAATACTTCAACAATTTGTTCAACTATTTCAATGAAAATGCTCATCATACACCTTTGAAAGGTGGCTGGAGCATTGCATAACACAAATGACATGCGCCTATAAGCAAATGTCCCAAACGGACATGTGAAAGTAGTTTTCTCTTGGTCTTCTAGAGCAAGCTCTATTTGGTTGTAACCTGAGTATCCATCTAAGAAGCAATAGTAAGCTTGGCCTGCTATTCTCTTAAGAACTTGGTCCAAAAAAGGTAGTGGAAAATGATCTTTCCTAGTCATGGAGTTGAGCTTCCTATAGTCTATGCACATGCGCCACCCAATTTGGGTGCAGGTTGGAATGAGCGCATTTTTCTCATTTTGGACTACAATGACACCAAATCTTTTTGACACCACTTGAGTTATTCCAGCATTTAACAACTTAAGCATTTTTTTTCCGACAACTTCTTTCATGTTGGGATTCAAACTCCTTTACATTTTTCTAACTGGTTTTGCTCTTTCTTCCAAGAATATCCTATGAGCACAGATCAAAGGACTAATACCATGCAAGTCTATTATTGTCCATCCTAGCGACTTCTTATGTGCCTTCAGAACTTCTGTCAGTTGTTACTCTTGCTGAGGTGTCAAACTAGAAGAGATAACTACTGGGAGTGCCTCCCCTTCTCCTAAAAAGGCATGCTTCAAATCACTTGGCAATGGCTTCCTCTCAAGTATGGACAAGTGGATAATAGAAGATGTAAGCTTACTATCTAGATTTCCTAAATACTCTAAACTAGGCACCCACATGGATCTCACTCTTTCTGCCAATGCCCTCTACTTTTCTTATTTCCTCAAAGTCCTAATTTTCTTCCCTAGTTCTTCTCATGAATTCATTCTCAAAATAGTCCTCAGTTAATGTTTGGATCAAATCTACTTCTTCTACTTCACTCTCAATGTCCTGTTGTTTAACGACCCTGAAAATATTCATTTTGTAACACCCCTTCTCTTAGAACTGCCCGAGAAAAGGTGTTATGGGGAAAAATAGATAAAATAAAACAAACTCTCTGATAAACTGAATCTGTAATCATCAATAACTCAACTAATCAAAATTGGAAGCGTCTTAAACAACTGAAATTGAACTCTGAGTCAATATAAACTGAAAACCATAAACTCTGTCTAAGGGACAATCCCTCAACTAAGATATAAAATAATCCTAAACTAACAAGATACTATAAATGTCAAAAAACTCCCAGACCTCTTTTATTCTTGAACGGCTCCACGTACACACACTACTGACCACTGCTGCTAAGCCCCACATCTGGTACTCCCCACTAGGATCTGGAATGGTGAATAGTACAAGGTGAGTTACAAAGCCCAGCAAGTAATCAGTTGGAAAGAATAATTGAAGCTGAATCGAAAAATATCGAAACTGATAAAATACTAATTGTTCTTGTACTGAGGATATAATAATCACTGAAAAATTGCATTTACAGTATGTAATGCACATAAACTATGAATAAATGCAGGTATGCAACTTTGGCATATAGGCTCACATAATCTGATAATACGTACCTGATTGATCTGAATCCTGGATACATAAAATCTATAAGCACATACTATGGGTAATAAGTCCCTAGCCCCCTGGTCGTCACTAGGTGAGCAACTCATAACTGAGCCGAAATTGATACTATGGGATCCCCACGAACTAATCCATCTGGCACACATAATTCAATGTAATGCTCACATACATGCTAGCACACGATATGAAGTGCTCCATATAAAATCATGCTCCATGCTCATACTAAGATGTATGCACATAATCTCACGGAATAATGCTGATCATGTCATAATAAATGCCAAAACATGTAATCTGATCTTCAATATGTTGGAATACAATGATTCTATGAATTATGTATTATAATATGGGCATGATTAACTTGTTATATTTTGTCATATAAATTCAATTTTTAAAGGTATTTAATATTTTTATTTGAATAAAACTTGAATTAAGCTGTACTGGAAGTTCAATTGGACTTCATGAAAAGCCATCCGGGTATCAGGAAGGATATCCGGATATGATGGAAGACATCCAGATATGAAGAAGGTTCATCCGGATACACTAACACTCAAATCAGAAGCTATTCGGATATGTTGGGATGTATTCGGATATGAACTAGGACATCCAGATATGATTCAGGTCATCCAGATATCTCATTGAGGCATTTGGATATGAAATTCCAAAACTTGAGAGGGACATCTGGATATAAAACAAGGCGTCTAGATATACTGGGCCTATCTGGATAGAAGGGAAGGGCATCCGAATGTGAGCTATCCGAATGTATGAAGAACCATCTAGATATCACATGCATAGAACTTAGAACTCATCCGGATATGGGAAGACCCATTCGGATATCTGCAATTAAATTTGACGAACATGAACGCTAACAGAGACGAAAATCTATAACAAAACTTAATGATTCTATACCATTTTGAATAAAATCTTAGGAAAACGAATCACAATCGATATGAAACAACTTTAAGGATGATTCAAAGAAAATATTTGATTGAATCACTATAAAGATCATACATATATGAGAACTTGCATCCAAAAAAAATAAACAGAGGAAGGAACTCATAACTCAAAAGGAAGAAAAAATAATAGGACTTGCACTCCAAATGGGAGAATGAGTAATAGAACTCACAATCCAAAATGGAGAAGGAGTAATAGAACTTACAATCCAAAATGGAGAAAGAATAATAAAACTTGTTCATAACTTCACTGTTATACGCATATATATATATATACATCTCTGCTTACTAATATAAATTTAGAAATTACAATAAAGAACTGGAATAATCTAAAAACGAAACTAATATGAACTTGTAATGGAAAGGATTATAGGGAAGATACTTGCCTCGATAAATCTTGACCGACTCACACGATCTCAACCAAAAATCTCCTATTGAAATAACTTTTGCAACTCACAAACATCTTGGCTCTCTGCTCCTCACGCGTAAGAAAACTATGGCTTATGTGCCTTTATATAGAGAAAGAAATAGCCTTAGAAGTCCATCTCCTTCTTCTTTATATAATTTGGAGTCCTTATTCTTAATTAACTTGGAGACTTCAAACCTAAACGTTCTCACATATGGATTCTCCCAATTACATAATATCTCTAATTAAATAATTCTTAATAATAGGAAATTATTATTTAAAACTCTAAAGTTACCTTCATGGCCTTGCACTTAATTTTCACATAATTAAATGCCATTTAAATGCTATACTCTCAATTAAAAATTCTAATTGCTACATTAAATATTTAATTAGCAAACTCTCTGAAGCCAAAAATTAGCTAAATAATTCTCAATAATTCTAAGCTCTTCTGACGAGTCGTTATACATTTCTACAGTCATGTTCCCAAAAGATAGCTTTAACACACCATTCCTACAATTGATGATGGCATTTGAAGTTGCTAAGAACGGTCTACCAAGGATAACGGGAATGGGAGGCTGAGGGCCTTGATGAGGCTGAGTGTCTAACATTATAAAATCCAATGGAAAGTAAAACTTGTCCACTTGAACTGAGACATCCTCCATTATCCCTCTAGGAACTTTAACTAACCTATCTGCCAACTTTAGAATGACTCTGGTGGGCTTCAATTCACCTAATCTCAATTGTTAATACACACTGTATGGAAACAAATTGACACTAGCTCCTAAATTAAAGAGTTCTTTGTCAACTTTCTGGATTCCTATGATGCATAAGATGGTTGGACAGTTTGGATCTTTGTATTTGGGAGGGGTCTTGAACTGTAAGATGGAACTTACCTTTTCAGTCAAGAATGTTTTTCCATGCACATTTATTTTTCTTTTTACAGTACAAAGATCTTTCAAAAACTTAGCATATGAAGGTATTTTTTTTATTGCATCCAAGAGTGGAATGTTGAATCTCACTTGTTTAAACACTTCATATTTGTCTGCATTTTGTTGCTCTTTTTCAAATGATCCAGCCTTTGTGAAAAATGTGGTTTGGGTCTAAATTGAATTTATTTCCCTAAAATGTTATTACCTTTTCCATCTTCATCTTGTTTTTCATTTTTTCCTTTTTTTCATTTTTCTCCACAATGGGTTCATGATCTTTTGATTCTTCTTCCTCAACAACATAATATGCAAATTTATAATCTTTGTGTGATTTAAAGATTATAAATTTGTGAGCTAATTTATAGCTCACTCACCCTAAAAGATTAGCTCACTCCCCCTCATATGCTGGCGAGCTAATGAGTGACAATACAGGGTGAGTGATGTAGCAAATTTTGGCGCCATTGCCAGGGATTACCCTAAATTCTGTACGAGGTTTTTGACGCACTCAAGACTTGATAGAAAATTTTTGTCTGGAATATGAAGTTGATTACCCATGCATTATTCTGATCATTAAGCTATGTTAAAGTCTCTTTTCATTCTTAATTGTGTTCTTCATAATTGGATGATACCCCTTTCAAACCTGAATTATATTTAGTCCAAATTAAGGTACATCCTTGAGGGTGACTTTAAGTGATCATTTTGCTATGAGAGACACATCCACAACAAGATTTGCAGTCAAACCATAGAGGACTTAACGTAATATGCTAATTGATTTAACCATAATTCTCCTAACAATATGCGCTGGACAAAAGTTCAATAAGGAATGTTCCTTCATGCATCCAAAGTCCCAATACTACTAATCATACATTTTTGCTTCACTCACAAGATTTGATCTATTAATGAGTTTGTGGATGATAAAGTTTTCTGGCAGATAGTTCAATTGCTAAGGGACTAGCAACGTTTAAGTTGGAGGGTGTGATTGATAATCAAAAATATCAAAATTTCGCCATATTTTTATTGATTCATAATCAATTTGATGAACTAAAATGTTAAAAAATACTTGTTTACAAGACTCAATGGAAGGTAAGGATCAAAGGTCAAGATAATTCATTCTAAGGCATGATCAAGCATACTCAAAAAAAGATGAGTAACCCAAGAAAGAAGAAACAACCAAGGTAAAGTCATTCGAATGTTTAGCTTGCTGAGAAAGTAAGCCATTCGAATGTCAAGACTATCAATTACTCATACAGATGAGATTAGTCCAATTAGAATATTAAGCAGTGAAGCAAGAAATAGAGGTCATTCGAATAAGTCAAACATATTCGGATGAAAATAAGCCCATGCGAATGCTACAAAAGACATTCGAATGTAGTGAAGAAATCAGGAGACAAATTCAAAATTCATTCATATGAAGTCACTGTTGCATTTAGATGGATATAGAAAATCAACAAGGAAATGCACAGTAAAGAAAAATTCATTCGAATGACTCGTGCACACATTCGGATGACATAAGCGACTCAAAGAAATTACGCTTGACATTCGAATGTCTTCCTCACCCATTCGAATGACATTCCGAAGAAAGACTTCAAATGCACAAATGAATGTGGTGGCACGAACAGTAAATTTAACCAACTTTTTGGGTAAGATTTCACCATGTGGTCCCCTCCTCCATAAGCAACAAGTTTAAAAAGGGATGATCCTCCTCAGAATCAAGAGAGCGAGGACAACAACATCAAACTCTTTTTATGCTTAGAATCAGATGGGAATCAATAGAAAGTAGTCTTTTCCTTTACATTCTGCATGTTGGTATGTACTTTTGAACACACACTTCAATTCTCGTTCTTTGTTGTTCTTTTAGTTTACTACAAGTTCAATACCAATTGTAGTCATGTTCAGTATTCAATATAATAGTAGTTCATCTTCCAGCTATCTTTTGTTGCTTATTTTCATTCTGTTCATTACCCATCTGCAAAGTTTAATTCAAGTCATTTATTTTACATGAAGATGTGTGGTTAACTCTAAACTTGGGGAAAGGCAAGGATAGTGTCCAATGCCTCTGATTACCCATGGTAGCCGAACTTCAGATGTTCAAAAGAAGAAACTAAGAGGGCTTGAAAATTATTCTTCATTTAAAACTTTAGGCTTGGATTGGTTCATACGCCTAACCTAGAGTCTCCATGCCATGTATGGAGGTTGCTTAATCTAAAAACGTCCACATACCCAAGCCCAAATAACTATCTATTTTAAACGTTATTTACACGCTGATTTATGATAGTTACTTAACATAGAGCCCTCAATGCCATGTATGGGGATTGCTAGAACTAGAGTTATCGTTATCTCGGTAATGTATTTAATGACTAAACCTCAAGCCATCTAAATATTCTATTATTCTTAAGAAAGCTATATGGGAATCAGTTGAACTTGGCACTCGAATTATCTTAACCCAAGATTTCACCATATCTAGACATCAGACAAATACCATTATTTCAAACAACTCTCATATTCTTTAAGCTAATTGATTTGGTGTGATTACCTCTGAGTAATCTCCCTGTGAATCAACCCGGACTTACCCAAAAAATATAAATTTATGCTACGATTGCACTCGTGCACTGGCGAGTCTAAACGCCTCACCATTTCTTTGAATGATTTAAGTTGCTCAATAATCTTTGTTATAACCGAAAAAGAAGATAAAAAGTGACAATACAGGGTGAGTGACCCAACAAAAGTGATGAATGTTCTTAAGAGGGGTAAGGACCCACGTGATTGTGGCAAACGAAGTGAAAGAAGATGAAATTGTAGTAGTTGTGGAAAAAGAGGCAAAAAACAAGGTGGAGAAAGGGTTGCAGGAAAAGAGATCAAAGATGAGAAAGATAGAGAAGTTGTCGCAACACCAAAAGAGATCAAAGACAAGAAAGGTTTAGAAATTATTGTTAGTTGTTGCGTCACAAGAGATTCAAAAAGGAACAGTGGACAATGCTACCTAATAAGGCAACAGATGATGCGGCTATTGGCTCTACAAACTGATCAATGAGACGAGGCTGATGCTGAAGTTTGTTCATATAACCGATATCTCTATATAAATTGCAATTTAAACAAAAACTTAATTTTTGAAAAATTAATATAGATTATGTTTTATCGGTTACCAACTGATAGTTTTTTACCGATATCGGTTCTATTTTATCGATTTACATTTATATAAATCGATATCTGTGTATAAATTGCAACGTAAACTAAAATATAATATATCCATAATAATATCGATTCTTATGTAATGGTTATAAACCAATATGTTTTGATCAATTTGTTACCGATATGTATAAATTGTAATGTAAACAGAAATAGATATTTATTCCCCTGTATTGGTCAGGAGAACCGAGTACATAGAACCGATATTTACACACTATGATTGCTCTACCTCTTCTGCTAGTTCATATTCAAAGTACACAACCAATGCCTCTTCTACTAGTTCATATACCTTGACTTAGCCTCTCAAGCTTTCTCAGTATGCGTGCCATATCCTCGAAATATGTGCCCGAACTGCTTTCTCACCCAAAATATTTGAAATATTAATAAATATCTAAATCCTATTTTTTGGGATGTTTTACATTTTTTTTCCTTTTTTTCCTTTTTTTTCTTTTTCTTTATTTTTCTTCTTCTTTTCTTCTTCTTCCTCCCGCCTCTACTCCTGCAACTCCCTCTTTTTTTCTTTTCTTCTTCTTTTTTTTCTTTCTTTCTTTCTTCTTCTTCTTTTTTCTTCTTTTTCTTCCTCCTTCTCTTCTCTTCTTCTTCCTCCTCTGTTTCTTCTTCTTAAAGCAACCCCCGCTCGCGCTCCAGCCGGCCTCCGTTGGCTACTTCGGTGGTCTGTTGCGCCGCCTCCAGTCGTCCCTAGCCTTCCGCCATCACGGCTTGCTCCACCGCGACCGTTGCCCGCGACCATGGCCGCGCCTCCGACCATTTCCACTACTTCCGAGCGCTTCCACCGAGCTCTGCCTCGCATGAACGCCCGCACCCTGATCGAGCTCCTTCCCTCACCCGCTGATGGCCGACCTCAACATGCGCTACCATGGCCGTGACTTGCGGCCATGGTGGTTGTTCGCCTATTACAACTACTTCCGGCTAACCCCGCGACTACTTCCGGCCATCGTTGTGAGCTCCCAACTCCTTCTTAATCTCCCTCAATCTCTCTTCCCTCTCTTGGCCAAGCTTAATGCCGCCTTGCTTCCATTTCTTCTCCAACTCTATCTCTATTTATAGGCCCTCACTCGCTCCCTCACCTCACTGCCTATACCTTCATGCGGAGAACACACTCCAAATGCCATAATGCTTGCAGGTCGTGGAGATTACAGAGGGTATGGGATTTGCCTGCAAAGCCTTCCAAAATTTGTAGAGGCGTGGGTTGCAGGGCATAGCTATGAATGCCTTACACACGAGCATACATATTATATATATGTAAAACTATATATTATACTACAATAATAATAGAAAAATTACATATTTTAATTTAAAAATTAATCTCTCTTTCACTTATACAATTCCCTAATTGCAAATACGCCCTCAAACGCTGAATTAAATTGCATTACAATACCGAAAATGCAAAATTAATAATTACGAAGTTACTCGATAATGACGATTTTGCCCTAGTGTCCTCACCAGGCTATCGTTTCATCCCGAAACCACTGAAGGGTTGATCCTTACGCAAAACCATAACCCCCTCTAGGATTCCATTGATTTTTCGGGAATCCCCTACGATGATTCCATTTTGCAGCCTAAATGGCAACTGCATTTTAGCTGTACCAAAAACCGTTCCCGATTCAATTTCTTTTGACACTATAAATCCTATCATGAAATACTCATCGAGACCATATCATTTTTCTTAGACAATTTCATTTCGAGACATTCCCTGTAGTCGATTCGGTATTTATAACTTCCATTAAACCAATTTTTCGGTATTCTAAACTCTCTTAAATTATGTGGCAACTTCATACAAACATGGGGTGTTTCACACTCAGTCATGACCGAGTGGGTATGACACAACTTCAATTTTTTGGATTCAACTCTCTCATCTGGGCTCCAATTGAGGTCATTCAAAATCCTATAGAAAGACAGGAGAATTATCTACAACTTTCTTCTTTTTAGTTTTGAGAGATACTGGCAGCATCAAGGTTGAAATTGGGCTTTAAGTTGATGCACTTGCACTATTAAGGCTCAAAGTCAAGTATCACAGCGAATAGGGATCCGAACCAAGACAAAAGGCAATAGAGGCCCTCAAATCCAAGTGAATGAAGTGAAGGACCGTCAACGAGAATCAAAAGCATGCAACGGAAGGGTTTTTAAAATAAACGATCCTCGTATTGATAAGAATCTAGAAGACTTACTTTTCCTTCGGATTATCGGACGGAATGGAGGAGGCGCGACTGCTTCTTCGCGTGGTGGAGACGTCGACTGTCCTGCAATCCGTCGGCTCCTTCGCATCAGATTTCTTGATCTTCCAAGGTATGACTCAAACTCGTGGCCTCTCTTGGTGAAGAAGAGAAAATCGAAAATTAGGTTAAAAAACAACTAGAGAGAGAATATATATAGGGAGAACCCTAGGGCTAAAACCCTAGTGGGCCAAACCCTAGTGGGCCAAGTCCATTTTAATTAATTTTCTAATTGGGTTAGCCCAGTTAATTAATTAAAACCAATGAACTATTAAATAATTCTCTCTCAATGTATTTCACCCAACAAGCCAAAATGTATTAAATAATACATGAGTTACATCGAATTACCCTGGGGACCAAAAGACAAATTATTCATGGCTACTAAAATGACCAAAATATCCCTGCTACCCAGTAGCTATATTTTGTCATTCTAAGTGTTCCAACTATCACCATATGGTAACACTGACCCCACGAATAATTTTGCATGTGCGATGTCTTTGACCTACTAGTGTAATGACGAAAATACCCCTCTGTGTAACACCCATCATTTAGAAAGGAATAATGTACCAACACCTCTTTAAATGACTTCTACCATCCTTAGATCACTAGTCCAATAATCCGTGACTACTCGAATGTACTTGCCTATCACTGGGAGCTACCCAGAAGCACACACTCTTAAGTCACGTTCCCAGGGCCCTAGATTATTTGATTATTCTTGGATAATCACAAGGGGGTGAATCACAGAAACTATCTTGTATTAGTCTGTCTTAGCTAATTAGAAACCACACTCCCAACTCACAAGGTTGTTGATCTTTGATAGACCTCACCTATAGTGAATCTAAGAATATAGCTCTAGGTTCACTAGACCACCAACTAATACTCAAGTATTAGAGTACTCGTCCACGTAGTAGCAGTGATAGACTAGCTCCATGATAATCAGTACTTTGTCATTAACTTCTATCACAGGTCCACTCTACGCATTCCAAATGCGCTTGTACAATTAGAGTAAACGGACTGTTTACTGGCTAAGGCAAGCCATCCTCCATTAGGATCTATTGCACAATGATCTTATCATGATAGAATGCCCAGTTCTATCAAAAGATCAAGAGTAATATTTTTCTTGCTTATTAAGTACCCATGATTCATGCCTAACTGTGAAGAACGACCCATCACATGAATCACTTACTTAATAGCATGTACAATTTTCCAACAATTAAATGCAAATAATATATGTGCAATAAACTGACTAAAAGGAAACATCATTATCATAAATTTAAATAAAACGTGTCTTTAGGGCATACATTTCCAACATGAAGACCCACTTGGTCATGACCAAGTGGGTGGGGGACCAATCTCCCTTTTCTTTTCATGACCCACTCAGTCATGATCGAGTGTGTTCAACATTGATTTGGTTTTTTATGCATAACTCTCTTGTCCGAGCTCTGATTGAGGTTATTCAAAGTCCTATGGAAATCTAAGAGAATTATCTACAACTTTTATGTTTTGAGTTTTGAGAGATTCAAGCTTTATCAAGGTGAAAATTGGGTTTGAAGTTGATATACCTACACTGAACGGACAAAAGAAGATGCTCAAAGCCAAGAAGACCCACTCGGTTATGATCGAGTGGGTAGGATCCAATCCTTTTCATGACCCACTTGGTCATGACCGAGTGGGTACACTTGTACACTTATGATGGGCCCAAAACCCTCAAAATGGACCACGAAAATCTCGCCATGATTGCCATGTGGCTTCCCTCACCCTCCACTATAAATAGGAGGCCATGCCTTCATCACAAGGTATGCACTCTTGGGCCCCTTAACACAATTTCACACTTTTTCGCTCAAAAACTAACTTAGGCATCAAAGGGTTTACGCGGGGACCCCCACCCGCGCCCTAACAGTGCTCTCATTTTGCAGGCCACTCGGTTATCTTGGGGTACTCGGTATCAAGGGTCACTCGGTTATCCTTGGCCACTTAGTTTTCTTGGGCCACTCGATTATCCTTGGCCACTTAGTTATCAAGGGCCACTCGATTATCAAGAGCCACTCAGTTATCCTTGGCCACTCGGTTATCTATGGCCACTCAATTATCAACGTCACTCGGTTATCAAGGGCCACTCGATTATCCTTGGCCACTCGGTTATCTTGGGCCACTCGGTTATCTTAGGCCACTCGATTATCTTGGGTCACTCGATTATTCTTGGCCACTCGATTATCTTGGGCCACTAGATCACGAGACCCACTTTTTCATCAGACTCACAGCACACGATGACGAGACACACAACGCATTGGTGACGAGACTCTCAACGCATGTTGGTGACAAAACTCTCAAAATGCTCACGAGGCCTGAGTAAGACTACCGTGATCAACCACGCACACCAATTGTACTCTTCCATAAAAAAAAATAGATTGTTATATTTTGGTAACAACAATTGGCACCGTCTGTGGGAAACGTAAAACAAGAAGTCAACTTAAGAATTGCAAACACTCATGGACACCAACAAACTCTTTCTCAAGGCGTAGAAACACGTCCACCTCCACAGAAATCTAAACCAATAGGGAGCGCACCTACCTCTTCGGGACTCTCACCCTTAGGGAGCGCCTTCCTTTATTCCAGACTCTCATCTGCAAGAAGCACTTCTGCCTCCTCCCAACTCACAGCCATAGGGAGGTACCCGCTCTACATCCCTGAATCTGCAAGTGGGGTACCAGCCAGCCCCACCTCTGCTTAACATTGGCTCACAAGCAAAGCCCGCCAATCAAGTTGGGACTTCGCAACCGCCACCGCGCATGGTCCCGTGGGATAAGTATGAAGCATTAAGACAACAACATGCCAAGGATATGCAGGCACTTCGAGACATAGCTGGGATACTCCAAGGAATGATGCCTGGAGGGACACTACCCGATACCTTGAGAAAGCTTATGCCAGAATCTATGCTGCCACCTGAATCTCATCCTGATGTGGGAGTTGATTCCTATCAGGAAGCCACTCCCGATTCTCATTCTTGGTCCTCTCCTCGTCGGGAAGGTAGGCCAAAATCACCACCACCAAGAAGGAATCTTCACACTGTGCCCAAAAGCAATGAGAACCCAAGAATGGAGAATAGGGCTAGGAGCCTGCATAAACGGAGGTATCATGAAACTACGGCTAGTACGCCAACAAGACCGGATAACCAAGCAGCAGCAAGTATACGAGATGACATGAAAATGGCAGTAAAGAAGTACTTGAATGAAAGAAATTGATCCCAGCCACGGAGGAGCAACAACGTAGAAAATGTCATTTTACTATAGAGATATTGGAGAAGTTACTGCCCAGAAAATTCAAGATGCCCCAAATCACCCCCTATTCCGGCAAGGATGATCCCTATGATCACATTCAAAACTATGAGTCGTTGATGATATAACACGGATGGGACGATGACATAATATGCCGAGCCTTCTCCTTAACTCTGTCAGGGCATGCCCGAACATGGTTCAACAATTTACCTGAGGCCTCTATCTCTTTATTTGGTCAGCTCATAACAGAATTTGTTAAAGCATTTATGATTAATAGTTGAAGAAAAAAAGACGCCACATACTCAGTATTCGACAGGGGAACAAAGAAACTCTGCGTCAGTATATGGATAGATTTTGGAACGCCACCCTCGAAGTTCATGACTTGCCAATTACAATGGCAGTGTCTGTTATGTTACATGGAACACGGCTAATTCACCTACAAGCATCATTATCTTTGGACCCACCAACATCCCTAGACGATTTGTTTGCTAGAGAAAATAAATATGTGCTCCATACAGAAGTTATGAGAGTTGTAGGTGGGAATGAGGATAGAGAGCGAAAAAGAAAGGAACGCGATGTTGAAGAAGACTGTAGACAAGTTAGGGAATCAGATATACCTAGGCCCCAGTTCCACCATTACACAAAACTCCTTCAACCTCGATCGACCATACTTGCAGCCATCGATGGGTCAGGTCTCATTAGACTCCCAAAAAAGGTTGACCATCCCATGGGGAAGAATAGAGAAGAATATTGCAGATATCACAAAACTCGTGGTTATTCCACTGACCAGTGCTGGGAGTTGAGTGATCAGATCGAGATGTTAGTTCGCGATGGACATTTTCAAAGGTATGTACAAGTCAAAGACAAGGAGCCTCGAAGAGGAAAAGATAGACAAGAAGAGCGGGGACGATCAAATCAGAGATGTTAAGAAAGGGGAAGGGATTACAGAGAAAATCCACCTCTAGACAATGAACCAGTTCACGAGCCCATACATGTCATCTCGGGCGGTGAAACTATGGTAGGGGACTCCTCATTTTCCCCTAAGACAAGCCACGAAGGGACAGACCCTTAGGGGAAGGTGGTCAGCTATCATTAATGCCCTTAAAGAGAAAATTGAGAGCAAAATTCAGACACATTCAAGAGAGCCCATGTTAAAGATCGGAAAACTAAACTGTTAGAAATTGTGCATAACCTGTGTACTTCGAGATTAAAGGCAACAATAAGACCCCAAAATGAAATAGTGGGTGTACTCACTTATTTACTAAACCATTCAAAAAATGTTAGCATTTTCATTACACATTGCTTTATGAAAGTTTGTTTGCTATGTTTTGCTTCTAGGAAATAAAAATAAACTCAAGCCCGTTGCCTCGCTCACGGTCCAAAAACAAGGAAAAAATACATTCAAACCTATTGCAACGCACACGGCCCAACAACGAGGGAAAAATACATTCAAGCCCGTTGTCTCGCTCATAGCCCAGCAACGAGGTAAAAGTACATTCAAGCCCGTTGTCCTGCTCATAGCCCCGCAACGAGGTAAAAGTACATTCAAGCCCATTGTCCCGCTCATAGCCTGGCAACAAGGTCAAAGTACATTCAAGCCCGTTGCCCCACTCATAGCCCGACAACTAGGTAAAAGTACATTCAATCTCGTTGCCCCACTCATAGCCCAATAACTAGGTAGAAGTACATTCAAACCCGTTGCCCCACTCATAGCCTGACAACGAGGTAAAAGTACATTCAAGCTCGTTGTCCCGCTCATAGCCCGACAACGAGGTGAAAGTACATTCAAGTCTGTTGTCCCGCTCATAGCCCGACAACGAGGTGTAAGTACATTCAAATCTGTTGCCCCACTCATAGCTCGGTAATGAGGTAAAAGTACATTCAAGCCCGTTGCCCTACTCATGGCCTGACAATGAGGGAAAAACCAACTCATGCCCGTTGTCTCGCTCACGAGCTGACAACGAGGGAAAAGCCAACTCAAGCCCATTGCCCCGCTTATAACCTGGCAACGAGGGAAAAACTCAACGCAGCCTTGTTGTCTCACTTATGGCCCGACAACGGGAAGAAAAATAAACACAAGCCCGTTGTCCTGTCTAAAGTCCAGCAACAAGGGAAAATCAAATGCAAGCCTATTGTCCTATGCATAATGCAATAATTGGGAGAAGAATCAAACTCATTGCCCAGTGCATAATTCGACATCTATGAACTTACTAGTATATCTACCTCAAACTTTCGCAAAGGAATTGAAAACCACTAGAGCCCAGAAATTTAAAGTCACGGTGTGCGAACAAGCTCAAAAGGATGTGTAGAAGATGAAACGGCTAAAAGAGAAGTAATGCTAACAAGTTTACAGGACAAGATACTCTTTCACCTGAAACTCTCGGCTAAAAGAGTAGGGAGCAATTGATATGCCCTGCAAACTTGGAGCATCACGAGAGATGAACATAAAGCCCAAAGGGCCTACGGGTTGCAGGAGATCAAGGAAAACAAGCCAAAGGAGTAGGAGGTCGAGTCGAAACCAAGTAAAGAGGACCCACTCAGTCATGACCGAGTGAGTATGACACTACTTCATTTTTTTGGACGTAACTCTCTCATTCGCGCTCCAATTGAGGTGATTCAAATTCCTATAGAAATACAAGAGAATTATCTACAACTTTCATGTTTTGAGTTTTGAGAGATCCTAGGCGTATCAAGGTTAAAATTGAGCTCTAAGTTGATTTACTCGCACTATTAAGGCTCAGAGTCAAGTATTGGAGCGAAGAAGGGTCCAAACCAAGACAAAAGGTAAAAGAAGCCCTCAAATCCAAGTGAATGAAGACCCACTCAATCATGACCGAATGGCTGGGGGACCAATCCCCCCTCTCTTTTCATGGCTCACTCGGTCATGACCGAGTGGGTTCGACATTACTTTGATTTTTAGGGCATAACTCTCTCTTCCAAACTCTAATTGAGGTGATTCAAAGTCTCGTGGAAATATAAGAGAATTATCTACAACTTTCATGTTTTGAGTTTTAAGAGATTCAGGATTTATCAAGGTGAAAATTAGGTTTAAAGTTGATACACCTACGCTGAAAGGACAAAAGAAGATGCTCAAAGCTAAGAAGACCCACTCGGTTATGACCGAGTGGGTAGGGTCCAACCCTTTTCATGACCCATTCGGTCATGAACGAGTGGCTACACTTGTGCACCTACGGATGGGCTCGAAACCCTCGAAATGGGCTACGAAATCTCTGAAATGAGCTGCGAAAATCTCACCGTGATTACCATGTGGCTCCCTCACCCTCCATTATAAATAAGAGGCCATGCCTGCATCACAAGGTGCACACTCTTGGGCCCCTTAACACAATTTCACACTTTTCCTCTTGAGAATTGACATAGGCATCGAACAGTTTGTGCGGGGACCCTTACCCGCACCCTAACGATGCTCTCGTTTTACAGGCCACTCAGTTATCTTGGGGCACTCGGTTATCAAGGGCCACTCGGTTATCTTGGGTTACTCAGTTATCAAGGCTACTCGGTTATCAAGGGCCACTCGGTTATCCTTAGCCATTCGGTTATCTTGGGCCACTCGGTTATCCTTTGCCCCTCGGTTATCTTGGGTCACTCAGTTATCAAGGCCGCTCGGTTATCTTGGGCCACTCAGTTATCTTGGGCCACCAAACCCACCTGATCCTCAAACCCACTCATTCATTAGACTCACAGCACATGGTGACGAGACTCACAGAGCATTTGTGATGAGACTTTCAACGCGTGTTGGTGACAAAACTCTCAAAACGCTCACGAGGCCTGAGCGAGACTACCGTGATCAACCATGCACACTAATTGTACTCTCCCACAAAAAAAAAAAATAGATTGTTATATTTTGGCAACAACAATATTAAAGGGAAGAATGGATAAGTAAAAGAGATATAAGGAAGAATGGTGAATTAAACGAGAGAGAGAAAATCCTTACACAATTGAATTATGAGATGTATAGTCGGCAAGATTATTGGTAACACCATCATGAGTTAGGGAACACCATCATGACCGCCTTATGGATGCTCTTGTGTCGATCAGACATAAATACCAAATCAGGTATCTCATTACCAAGTACAGAGTGCAATTTATTGAAGAACTATTCCCATGAGGCATCATTCTTGGAATCTTTGACTCCTTATGCTATAGGATAAACATGATTGTTACCGTCTTCACATTTGATAACAAACAAACTACCAAGATACTTGTCTCTAAGCAAACAAACTTCGATTGTAATGACGAGCCATATCTTGTTATGAAATTCGGCAAGGTATGCACCAATGACCATAAAAAGGTACTTGAATCTGTTACCGCTGTCACTCTCGAATTCTACAATAGTCCCGAGGTTATTCAACTTTAACATGTACAAATAAGATGGAAACAATTGGAATGATTCCTCCGCACCCCCCTGATCATGTCCAAAACCTTTTCCTGCGATCTCCATGCCTTATCATAACTTATGTTGACCCCAAAGTCCTTGCAAATATCATCGACAATGTTCTTAGACTTATAAATACGCTTAACATCCTCGAAACTGATTTTTATATAAGAACCAATTATTCTGCTCTTCGTCTGACAATGATCGTGGGGCATTATTGAAGATGAACATGAATGAGTATTTACATATTTCATAACTGTTCAACCAAAAGAAGTGTCAAGCGTGGCTGCCCTCAATCGCCATTTACAATCACCATTTTTACATTTCATGTACACTACCTTCTTAGTTGACTCGACCATTTTGTATTCATAATTATTCTTTAAAGCCAACAAACTCATCTATTGATGCAATTCTGATTTTGACGCAAAAATTTCATTCAACTCAACTTCTGACATTGCCGACGATATTCCCACATTAACCCTTGATAATCTCGAAGATGGGAGCAAACTACGCTGCTCAACACGATGACAAACCTCAACATTGATATTATCTAAATTTTCAGCATCATCAGCATTGAATACATCTTCAACTCCGTGCCCAACATCATCCCAATTAACAGCTTCAACCCCATGTCTAGCATCATCCCTATTAACATCTTCAACACTATTTCTACCATCATCCCAATTAACATTTTCATAATCATTTCTATCCACAGCATCATCGCGATTAACCTTGTCTTTCAACAATGTTGGACTATTGCTGCCTAAGCGTGTCACTGGAGAATTCCTGCAAACTTTATTCTCTGCAATCACTTCTTTATGCCTAACGCTAGAATTAGGTTGTGTTTGCGGTAGTAATTTGTAAAGAAAATTAACACACTATGAGCTTCTGGACTCTATCGGAGAGCATTCGAATAGAAAACACTCTACATCTGTATTATCACGAATCTCTAATGGAAGTGCGGATAGATACAAGTGCTTAAATTTGTACTTCAACACAACTGATTTCTCAGCCAAACTAACATTAAACTTGCTATATAGGGAACTTACCAGTTAGTCGAATGTGCAATCTAGTTCCACATGTATTACCGACCCATATTCTTTGGTCATGTATTTATATTCTTTCGCATCAACATCATATTGCCACTGACCTCCATACATCACAACCATAAAGATAAGTCTCGAAGTTGTCATTCCTATAATATAAATTGAAATGATTTCTAAATTAAATAAAAACATATCGGTTTTGTAAGTATAAAAATATATCGATTTTCATAAGGTATATCAGTTTCTAAATGTCGATTGTGTAAGGTCATATCAGTTAATATATATCAGTTTACATAAGACTTCAACCAATAACATGATACCAATATATCAATAGAGAAAAAATGTTGGTACATACACATCATTTTGAAACCTATATATCGGTTGATAAATATCCTTACAGACCAATATAAAAATTGATATATTATTTTTCATGATATTTCTGTGTTTGAACCGGTTGAAATGTATCATGATGTAAATTGCGAATATATCAACCGATATATGTCCAAACTAGCGAAATTTATATTTTTCACTCATTACTTTTTCATTAAAAAAATAACAGAAAAGAGGATAAACTATCTTGAACTCACCCAAACCATTTAGACTCGTTGACCAAATCTCTTCGAAAATATGAAAATAACTAAATGCCTAGATGGAGAGAAGACGATTAATGTGCGAAAGCAACAACACTTAAGAAATAACAATAATGGGTTTAAAGAAAACGATTGACGAAGAAGTAACAATATTTTGACAAGTGAAGAATAACAACGGCTTTTAAGAAACAACAATACTTAGATGGAGATAGAGAAAGACGAGCAAGAGAGATTGACGACGGCTGAGTGAGAATGTGAGTAAGAGAAGACAAAAAGAAATGGTCCTATTGCTAATTTAAAGTAGGGACATTTTTATCCAAACAAATTTTAAAAGTTTTACTTTTACAAAGATTGTCAAAGTATCCTATTTTTCCGAAGTTTAGCACCGAAAGTCCTATTTTTGCAAATTTCCCGTCATCCCAAGATACCTATTGAAAGAGAAGAATGAATGAAGGCAGGAGGGAACAACGACGTCGTCGCGCGCCAGTTCGAATTGAAGAAGAGAGAGGCGCAGGCACAGCGCCACCGATTGGTCCTGCTGATTCATCCCTCAGTGAGAGAGAGAGAGAGAGAGAGAGAGAGAGACGCCTTTTGGCTCACTTTGATCTCTGATCTTTGGGAGGCGGGGAGGAGGTTTGTTCTTGTTCCGTCGGACATTTCGTTGCATCTTTGTGTATTTATTTTGCCAACCAATCAATCAACATTTACATTTGGGGGCAGCAAAAGTGATAAGAGAGAGTGTAGCAGTAAATAATTGCTAGGGTTTTTGGCTGCCTGCAGAAGAATGAAAACAAGGACAACCCAATCCCCATTCTTCTTTCTGCTGCTGCTGCTATGCTTGGCGATTTTACTTGGTAGATCCGCTTCTCTTCCCTCCAAAGACCTAATCGGAATTGATCCCCAAGGTCCTCTCTCTCTCTCTCTCTCTCTCTCTCTCTCTCTCTCCATACGTGTGCGTATGTGCTTATTGCTTTCATCATCATCATCATCATCATCATTCATGGATTTGGGCGACAAACAACACTAATCCCGAAAATAAAAATGACAACAGATGAGTTTTATTACAAGCCACTGTTATCGTCGTCGGCTACTATCAAGTGCAGAAACGGATCGAAGAAATTCAGCAAGTCTCAGCTTAACGACAACTTCTGCGACTGCCCTGATGGCTCAGACGAGCCTGGTCTGCCCTTTTTTCTCCTCCCCTTCTTATCATCCCATTTTCTGTTTCTACTTGCTCCCACGGGATCTCCTATTTTATTATTTTCAATACCACCTTAGATTTTGGGCTCTTAATTTGTTATTACGCTACGAAATGAGCTGTGTCCTAACCCCCCCCCCCCCCCTCTGTGTGTGTGTTATATATATATATATGTGTGTGTGTATATTTTATTGTTTTGAATTGCAGGAACATCAGCGTGCCCCCACGGCAAATTCTATTGTCGCAATGCAGGCCATGTTCCACTTTCCATATTTTCATCCCGGGTCAATGATGGTATTTGTGGTAAGAAATCCTTTTCGCCTCCACTGTCTTCATTCAACTCTCCTATGAGTCTTCCTCTGAGTGTGTGCAGCACCTGCAGATGACTTCTGCTATATTATTCCCATGGATATGTTTTGGCAACAATCAATAAGATCCCTATATGCATCTTAAGTCTCTAGGTGGAATACCAATAAAGGGATGTGACGCAGCGTGTAGCGCGTGTGTGAAAAAAACACGCCAAAATAAACCCTTGAAAGAGCAAACTTCAATGGTCGAAGCTTAGCTTTCAAGAAGACGCAAAAATAAGACTGTTTTGCTAAGAAAACCCAAATAGGTTGCTGAAATTTAATTGATTAAAACTTGATTACAAACTTTAGATCCTAGGCATATTTATAGTATTTAGTTAATCCAAATCCATCTAATATTTGTAAACAAAATCCAACTAAAATCCTAATAGAAATAAATCTTAAATAAAAGTAAACTAGAATCCTAATAAAAATAAAACCCTAATCAAACATGAAATAGAATCCTAAATCAAGTAGAAGCATAAAGTAGAATCCTAAATCAAGTGGAATTCTAAAACTTAAGAAGTATTAAAATAACATTATGGCACTACTATTTTGGTGATACTATTCCGGTTTGGTTGGGTCGGCCTTGGGCCGAGTCTTGATTGGTGACTGCATCATTCGCCTTCACTTGAGAAAAAATTCGACCTCGAATTTTGATCTTCTTGGGCTTGAGCTTGTTCTGTTGTTCTGCTGGAATCCGTTCTTTCTTCAAAAATATCATGACTTCATCTCCAATCTCAAATACCTTGTGTTTTCTATGCTTGTTAGCTATCGCCTTGTACTTCTTATTTGTGCAACTTTTGCTTGACACCTTCCTGAACTACTTGAACTTTTCTGCTAAGGGAACATGAGCAAAGACATTCCTCCCCTTCTTAGCCATATCTGCATTGGCACGGGTCCAATCATTGCTATGTTTGTTGCCCTCTACCTCCATCGTATTATTACTGTTGAACATTCCATCTTGAGCGCTTCTCTAATTTGGTAGATCTTATCACAAGTCTTTCTCCTCTCATTAGCTTTCTTGATTTGAACTCCTCAACGGCTTCTGAATTCATTCGTAGATTTTTCTTGCCAGGAGAAGTATTCCTTTGCAACTGTTTCGAATAAAAGCTTATTCCATGACTACCAGCAGTCTTTCCATCACTTAAAATATTGATGCTTGAATCCTCCTTTGGTCTAAGCACTTGATCAGCTATAGCAGCAGTTAAGTTAACTAGCCTAGGAGATCCAACACCTCTATCCACAAAGAGACCCATGTGACCATCTTGCTTTTGCAATTGCGAAGGTGAATATGTTCTTATTGCCTTAGATTCAACCATGCCAGAGCTTGAATAAACTGTAGAAGGATTTACTACCATGACCTCCATCTCCTTTACAATCACAAGTCGATCAGAAGAAATGCCACCATCATTGGCTTGTGAAGCAATTCCTGAACCTTCGGGACTGAAAAATACCCCAGTATGAGTCAATAACCTTGGAGTTTCTGTCATATTAGCAGCATAAATCAGACCTGAGTTTGTAGACGTTGAGGTTGCTGGGACAACATAATCTTCGAAATCAAGCTCCCAACTCATCGAAAAGCCATTCTTTAGTTTATACTCATCGTTTCCCCAATGGTTGTGTTGCTGCACATTCCTCCTAACCCCTTTACCACTAGGGTTGGCTATCATACGACCAAGATCATCCTCATCATCGCTATCATCCATCATTGGTCTTCTAGGATTAATGAGGGCAGGATTAATGGCTGGTCTTCCCAGTTTAACATAGCCGGCTTGATTCATGCCATTAGTCCAGTTCCGATTATCATTAACTCGTTGTAAAATGTCTAATTGGTTGTGGATTCGCTCCAATTGTTGCTCCATTATACGAGTTATTTCTCGTTGTTCTTTGATTGCTCTCCAAACTGCAGGCAGCCCCCGATCACCGTCATGAGGTTGGTTGCTACCGTTACCTTCAAGATTGGTCATCTGATTGGTTGATGAACTGCTCTGATACCACCTGACACAGCGTGTAGCGTGTGTGTGAAAAAAACACACTAAAATAAACTCTTGAAAGAGCAAACTTTAATGGCCGAAATTTGGCTTTCAAGAAAATGCAAAAACAAGACTGTTTTGCTAAGAAAACCCAAATAGGTTGCTGAAATTTGATTGATTAAAACTTGATTACAAACTCTAGATCCTAGGCATAGATCCTAGGCATATTTATAGTATTTGGCTAATCCAAATCCATCTAATATTTGCAAACAAAATCTAACTAAAATCCTAATAGAAATAAATCTTAAATAAAAGTAAACTAGAATCCTAATAAAAATAAAACCCTAATCAAACGTGAAGTAGAATCCTAAATCAAGTAGAATTCTAAAACTTAAGAAGTATTAAAATAACATTATGGCACTATTATTTTGGTGATACTGTTCCGGTTTGGTTGGGTCGGCCTTGGGTCGAGTCTTGATTGGTGACCGGATCAGGATGGAAATGGATTAAATTTGGATGGAGAATATGCTAATCTAGCAGTTCCTTTATTTCTATTTAGGTCCAAATTGGTTGGAGGCATCACTCGTGGTCCCTCAAGTTCAAGAAGGCATGAAAAGGGGACATTTGTAGCTCTGCTTCCCCTGGTTCAATGGTTATTTTTAGGGGCTGTACAATCTTTTGCTTGTTCAAAATTCAAATTATTTCATGGTCTTATTATACCTTGTAATACTTATCTTGGATATAGTTGAATAAATTCTTCCCTTCTATCTTCTGTAATCTAGCTTGGCCCTTATTTTCACACAAAATTTTTTTGACTTGCTCCTTGAGAAAGTTTCTTAACATTTTGCACAATCATTCAAGAGCGAGGCGTGGAGAAGACAATTGGGTGTAAATTATCGAGTGATAGAGGCTTTTTTGTTAAGTCATCTCACGTGGTCCTTAGTGTAATAAAGGTAGAGAAGCTTTCCTTTGGAAGATGTTGTGGAGAAATAAAACTGCTTTGATTCAAGTGTCCTCTTTCATAGAATTAGTTTTCTCGATTGGAGGTAGTCTCAAACTTAGAAGATAATTTGCTTTTGCATTATATGGTACATTTGGTGAGAGAGCAATCTAAGGTTATGTTTGGTTGGATGGAATGGGGGTGGAGGGAATTGGAATCAGGAAAATGTGCATTAGGTTGCTACTCTAAAATGGAATCAACAATTCCCTAGGGAATGCCCATTCCGTCACATGTGGGAATGGGCATTCCCTCCAATAGCTGATGGAATCCCCATTTCATTCCTTCATAATTTTTTGCAATTCCCTTTTTACCCTCAACATTAATAAAAAATTACATACTAGCCTTGACAAAAGACAAACAATTATGCCCTTGGGGTCCCAAACACCAAACTCATATTGAAGACTGCTGCAAGGAGAGCCACTGCTGAGAGAGCACCATTGCCGTTGTGAAAGGTCTGTGTTTGCTTCATTTCACTGGTACTGAACCGCCACACACCATAACATTGCACTCTCTGCCACATTCTGTTGTGCTGCTGCTCCAGGTCACACTGTCTTTTTTTTTTTTTTTTTTCTGCATTTGCTTCATTTCATTGTTGCTGAACCACCGCACACTGTCATGTTGCATCTTTCTGCCACATGCCATTGCGCTGCCAGACACTGTCTCTCCACGGCTGCCATTGCATCACTCCATCTCACACCAACACATGTCTCCACCGCTGCCATTGTGTTCCCCTTTTGTTTCTGTTTTCTTTGTTCCTCCTGTCTCTGGTTTTATTATGATTCAATTTGTTGTTGCAATTAGTTTTTTATAGGTTGTTATTTCAATTAGAGATTTTAATTTTGTTCTACAAACTCCAAAAGTTCCCTGGTTTGTTACCAGAGTTTTCCTATTGCTGGCTGTCCTGGAAATATGTTCTTTTGCTATGGTAGCAAGACCAGGATGTTAAGCCAATTGGAAAACACTTCACAATTGATAAGTTTAGAAGTGTTGGGGGTGGGATTGTATATGTCAACTACATGTCACCTATAGACTGATGGCCAAACCGAGAGGGTCAACTAGTGTCTTCAGGCATACCTAAGGTGTATGTGTTTCACCACTCCTAAGAGTTGGAATCAGTGTTCTAAAACGCGCTAGGCACTAGTCGAGCGCCAGACTGGGGCCTAGCACCTGGGTGGGGCCTAGGAAAAATGTGTTTTTTTTTATTAACTTTTTGATGTAATTTGATGTTATTTTTAGATAAATCAAAATTGGAAAGACAAGTGAAATAATGAAATTAAGTATGAGAAAACAAACTGTTAGATTAGTTTTAGGTTCAAGAAGGCAGAAGTAGCAATAATGCAACATAAATCATATTAAAAGAATCTAACTATCTAATTAGACTTCTTCCTCTACATATTCTTCCCACACACGATTTTCATCGGACTCAAAATCAAATTCATTGATTTCTTGCTCATCTTCTTCTTCTGATTGAAAATCATCTTCATGAAGCTCTCTCACCCTAGAACTTCTTCGAGGTTGAAGCATCTCGTCTGCTCTAGATGCTTCACTAACCACTTCTCAAGTGAGCCCCGTACCAAGCTCAACTTATTCATCATCTTCTTCATCAACGATCTATCCTTGTACATTACTAGCATCACTAGCAAGTAGCACATCGACATTTCTTTCCTTCTCCCTTTTTTGCTTGTTCATCAATTTTAGCGGTAATATGGTTATATGGTACATTACTAGCATCACTAGGGGTAATATGGTAATAGGCTTATAATAGTTGTTAGGAGGTATTTTAGCAATTGGTTAGAAGCACATGGGGGTTGTTATGCATTTAGTTAGGAGCCAGATATGCCTATAAAAGGCTACTGTAAACGGATGAGATCATTTTGTTGAATGATAATTGAATCCTATTTCTCTCTCTCAAATTCTCTCTGATTTCTTCCTTCTGTTTTGATAATTTGTCACTCTGTTTTGATCTTCAACTCTCCCCCTCATTTCTATCTATTATCTTTCCCATTTCTGTTCAATTTCCCCCTCCAATCATTCTGTTCTTGGTCCTAAACCCATCAGATTCTTTCGATTTACAATCCAATCCTAGGCTAAACCCTAGGTACTCGACAATTGTATCAGAGCAGTCATTCCTCGGCTGTAAGTTCGGAAATTCAATAGCGTTCGATCCGATTTGAAAATAATCAACCCAGATTCGAAGCAGAGCTGGTAGATCGCGATGGAGGTTGGTGGTTTGTGGAAGTGGTCTCAGTGTCGAGATTCTGGTAAATTGGAAGCTACGAATTTAACAGTGAGCCATCTAATTTCAGTAAACTTCAGCGGTGAGTTGCGAAGTAGATCCGAGTCTGAGTATTGAAGGAAAAGCTGGCCCGAGTTTGAGTATTGAAGGCAAAGTTGGCCGTTGACTCTCGGTTGCAAAATTCAGGAGGTGTTGGTTGCATTAGAGTCGTTTAACGTGTCAGAGTTGCGCCAACTGAGTAATAGAGTCGATCGAAGAAGGTGATTAGGAATGTTGTTCGACTTTTGGAGGTGAGTGAGGATACGACTTTGTTATTGATCTCCAACGGTGATTTACGTGGATGATTAAGTGAAGCAATTCCGGTGAATTCCGAAGCTGAGCCAATGGACGGTGATTGGGGTGGGTCACGACCGTTGTAAGTCTTGATTGGCAGCGAGTGCAATGATTCTTAGGCTGTTTATTTCTCTATTATATCGTTGCTAAGTTTCTATGCTTGTTCAAAAGTGAAAGGCGAAACAGAGCACAACAGTTTTGGCTCGAAGCGGTAGGCGGATTCCGTTCGGAGAGACAGATTTCACTCGTGAGATTCGACACCCTAGGTTGCTAATTTCCGATCACCTCACGGTCCGAATTGAAAGGCGTTTGAGGCGAGTATATGAGACTTTTACATCATGCAAGCCAGGAGGTGGAGTCGGACCCATTGCCTAGCAGTTCATTTTGCTGGGGAATTGAAGATTGTTGATCCATAATGAAGCGGATCTTGAGCGATAGCTGATCTGTAGTGACCAACTGTAGTGATTTCTAGAGATCGGCTTGGGTTATGAAATTGTTGAGTTGCATCTGCTTTCAGTCCTAATCGGCGATCAATTGCAGTTTAAGGGAGGTTGATTGAGTTGCAGTAAGAGTTTCATGAGTTGCAATTTGGACGACAACTTAGTACAAATTAGAGCGAGGCGACTTGTAGAAGGCTAAATTGAGCCGATTAAATCTTCGGCCATTGAATTGGATCTGGACGAATCTAGGTTGAGTCGCTTAAATTCCAAAGCAACTTGAAGTAGTACAGGAGACGACTGATTTTTGGAAATTGATTGTGATGCCTGGGGTGATAGGCGACTGTCTTAACACTGAGGTTTGGAGTTCAGGAGGCGGACTTCGTCGGCAAGCTAGCCAGGTAAATTCCGATCCATTTAGGCTATTGCCAGCCGACGTGGTTAACTTCCAAGGGAGAGAGCAACCCTCGGTTTGGACGTTTGAATTTGGGAGGTGAAGTAAGGTGGAAAGAGCCTCGGTTTCTTGGCCTGTGGCTTGTTCCACCTGTGAAAGTTTTGTCAAGACAAGCAGTGTGCCCATGAGGCCATGGGAGCCTCAATTGCAGCAGAAGAATGCTGCATTTTTAGTGGGATCTACTGCTCGTGAGGCCATGGGAAACAGTGCACGCACGATACAATTGGAACCTCAATTGCAGTTGAAGAATGCTGATAATCAGTTTAGTCAAAGGCGTAAGGAAACAAGCAGTGTGATACATGAAACGTGCGAGGAATTCGGTCGTATGTTACACGAGCAACTACAGGAGTTTGCGATGATACTGACTAAGAAGTATCACCACAGCTTTCTTGTTGAATTTTTCGATGATTATCGTAGAAGTTTTAAGTAGAGGTGTTCACGGTGCGGTTTGGGCAGTTTAGGCTATTTTCAACACGCCAAACCGCATGTGCGGTTTGGCATTAAACCAAACCGCACGGTTTGGTTTGGTCTGCAAAATCTGCACCAGACCGCGCCGCAATTGCGGTGCGGTTTCCGCAGTCTGATGTAATAGCAGAGCAACTAGCACATGTCTAAAACCAAGACATACCGGCTGCTCTGCGTCACAAACAAAGCAAGTAACCAATAACCTGAAACATCAATTCCAAATCCACATGTTTACAAACAAAACAAATAACAAACACACTACACTGATCTTGCATTAATCTTTCAACTAGAAAGTCCAAGAAAACTGAAGAACAGATCTGGAATTTACTACGAGAATTTCTAAGGTTTTTTTTTTCCAATCGAGGCGAGGTGATTTCAGCGGTGAGGCGCTGGGGCAAGAGGTGCACCTAGGCGCGCCTCATGAAACCTAGGTTTTAATTAAAACCTGGGCAGCCCAATTCGCTCCTCATTCCATCTTCCTCTCGACTCTAGCCGCGCCTGCATCCTCTCTTCCTCTCCTCTCCAGCCTTCCCTCTTCTTGGTTCCAGCATGTAAACATTACAACATATTTACATTTCTTTAATTTATATTTTACCTTCCATTTACTTTAATACATAAATTTAAATAAGAAAGTATCCCCCATTTCGATTCAATAAAAATATCTAAAAAATCAAAATCTATAACAATAAGAAAATATAATTTTGGTTTTAGTATAAACTTGGGATTTAGCGATTTTACCATCCCCAAAATACATACCTACTATTTCTTGAAAAATTTATTAAAAATTATTTTAACAACAATGAATATTAGCTATCAAAATACCGGGAGATAGTTTTTTAAAATGAAAACATTTTTTTATATGTCTCCTTATAATGCGCTAATCTTCTAGACTTAGAAAAATAGTATTTTTCAAAATGAAAATATTTTCTTGATTGTGAACTTGTAGTGTTTATTGATTGTGGACTTATAGTGTTTGTGTGTTTGTTTAGAACTTTGCATGATGATTGGTATTTGTTTGAGTTTGAGTTTGAGACTTTGAGTTTGAACTCTGATGATGTTTTTAGTTTAGAATTTACATGATGAATGAATCAACTTTGATGTTTTAGTTTAGAATTTGAAGATGATGAATCATGAATGATATGTATGTGTTATTATTGATAATTTGATAGTTGTTTATGATTTTACAAGATTTTGAGTTTTTTTTCTAAAAGGTGTGTCTCGTTTCGCAAAGGCACGCCTTGCCTCGTGCGCCTAAGGCTCCAGGGCCCTTTGCGCTTATCGCATTTCAGAACTATGGTAGAGTGGAAGAAGTATACCGGTTTAGGCAGAATTGACAAGGAAGGTGACTTTAACGACATTGTTAGCCAGTGTGTGTGGAACACACCGATTGTCACGACCCTAGGGATATGATTGTAATTGGGGAGAAATCCACTATTTATAAGCTGTTAGGGCTAACTGTAGAAGTTTAGAGGTTATGTGGAAATAACTAATTCTTGTATAAACAGTTAGCAGGGCTGTTAGAGTAGTTAGTTGGTTGCATTTTCTGTTATTCCCTTCAATTGTAAGCCTATAAAGAGGCTGGCATAGTTAAAGGAAGGCATGATTTGAATAACAATTGAATTCCATTTCCCTGTCTCAATTCTCCTAGCTTTCCCTCGATTTTTTATCTTCTCCCACAATTCTTTCTGTTATGTTCTCTCTTTCCCTCCTTTTCTGCTCTTTCTTTCTCTAATTCTTACCAATTTACTTCCTAAACCCTAGCCAAATCCTAGGGTTGTATCATTTGGTATTAGAGCCCCCGTTCCTCGGCGACTTTCTTGTTGATTCTCGGAATTAAAAGGCGACTTTAATAGCTGAATTTAGCAACATAAGGCCACGGAATTGATCGAGCAGTGACTTGTGTGATTCCGTATAACAAATTCCGACAGAGGTGGATTTGCGGAATTTGAAGGCTACTACGGAGTCAGGTAACAACCACAGGTGTGGCTAGAAGCGTTTGTAAAACTGATCGAACAACTAAGTTGATCAATTATAGAGAGGTTTGAGATTTAAAGCAGTGAAATTCAACAATCCAGGCTTGAGGTGAACGTAGGTTTGAGCAATCTTGAATCTGTAGCAATCATCACGAGCAGATCGTGTGCATGATGGAGGTTGTTTATCCATTGCGATTGTCAGCTCTGATCAGCAATTCAGCTGCCGATTAGAGGCACGAAATTCAGGTGAATTCTGACAAACCAGTGGTCATCAGTAATTGCTTCCAGTTACGAACTTAGATTAGGTAGGAAGAGGAGTCACACAGTGGAAGTTGCTTCGGAAGCGAGATAGTGGACAATGATTGGGTGGCAACTCTACTGGGGAATTTGATTTGCATTGATTGGGGTTGAAAGCGACTAGTTGCAAGGCAGAATTGAACTCGAATTTGAATGGTGAAACCGAGCAAAGCAAATGTCGGTCGGAATTGAATCGGATTTGAAAGGTGAAGTTGAATGCAAATTGAAGCAGAGTCGATCCGATCCAATTAATCAAGGTCCATCACCGATTCAGCTAATCGGAATTGAATATAATTTGGAAGGCGAAGCCGAGCAAGGCAAACTTCGGCTCGGAATTGAATACGTGTGAAGGTGACGTTGACCCAGGCATCTTCAACTGTTGTTCCAAAGCAATTGGATCTAGGTCATTGCATGTGACCAAGGCGAGAAGGAAGGCACGACTGAGGTAGAGCCTTGGGCGATTCAAGAATTCAAGGGAATTCCAAGCAGAGGTCGGTGATTGGGTGAGGCTGGGGCGATCCTTGAATCACTTTGATTCTGGCACATCTTCACTACAAGACTTAGAATTGTTGAAGGTGCAATCAATCAGTTGCATCTAGGTGGTTGCTTTGGAAGCTAAGCGAATCAGGATAGGGCTGATCAAGGTTATTTTGTGAGGTTATAGTGATGGAATTCTGGTGAAGTTGGAAGCTGTGAGTAGGCAAACTGGAAGGCCGAACAAATTCAATCTTCGGTTGCGGAATTGAAGTTAAGGAGAGAAGGAACTTGCGGTTGGAAGCGGTGAGAAGGGAATCGATAATTTTTAGAAGTAGCTTGTTGTCTTCGAATGTTGTTACAGGGGTGGGCGATTGCCAATCGATAGCAATCCTAATTAGAATTGGTGATCAGGCCAAGGAGCAGCTCTTCCAGCTATTCATTACACATGAATTAGGGTGAAACAAATTGAATCAAGGATGGGGCCTTGGGAATTTAGGATAACGCAAAGACGTACATCGATGGCCCATAGTCGGGAGGATAGTGCGACAAACAAAGAAAATTTGCAGTGGGATCTAGCTACCTCTCAAGAAAGAGTGCAGAGAGACTTGGAGAGGCATCAAAAGGCGATGGAGCAACCTGGCCAGCGGATCAACAACATGTTCAACATGTTGTCTTCGCTACCTCAAGTTCGACTATCACCGGATTTTCCTCCCCGGGCAGTTGCTGATCCAATTCTGCCCAAACACGGCACCCTTCCTATGACCTATGGCTTGTAAGAGACAGAGGAACTACTGACCTTGAAATCAGAAATTCAAGTAAGAGGTTCATCTTCCGTCACTCCCCATCACACCCCAATGCCTAGAGGAGGGAAGGCCAAGGGGACTAATCTTGCTGGAAATTTACCTGACCAATTTGAGAAGAAAAAGAACATGACTAAGGTGACTGAGGAGTTCAACAATTTAAGGTAGGAGGGATCGGTGGCAGATTATTGGGTTAGATTTGAGAAGATAAGGTCCCTAATGTGGAGCTTTCAACTAGCCCTGACTGAGCATTATTTTGTATCAAGATTTATTAATGTTCTTGACGATGTGTTAAGGCTTAGTGTAAAAATGTTTTGTCCTATTACGGTGAAACAAGCGGCGGAGAAAGTGGGGCTGCAAGAATTGACACTAGAAGCCATTTGTAGAAAGCATGGACTGCCACCAGAAAGTTATCATAAGAGCAGCTCGCAAGTTTGTGGAAGACCATACGTAACTATAGGAGTTTTAATGGAGCAATCCGGACTGGAACAACTTTACAACAACTCTAAGGAAGTTGATACTGAAGCTGTTGAGGAACATGCAATCAATGAGGACTTAGACCAAAGGCAAAAACTGGAGGCTAAGGGCAAGAATGGTTTTGAGGAAGTAGATTCTAAGAGCATGGCTTCCTTGCCTTTGGTTTTGGAAAAGACGGAGGAGTCACAGGTTAAGATAATTCCAGCCGAAGAAAATTCCTCTACTGTTGTGAATAATTTTGATGTTGGGCACCATGACAGTATTACTGTCATGTTACTTGGTGTAGACAAGATTCGAAAGGTGAAGAAAGAGAAGGGTGCTGCCATTTGGTTTGGAAATTTTGGGAAAGAGGGGGTTGCTACCATTTGGTTTGGGAGATTTGACATTGGAGAAGGGAGCCTTGACATGGTGATCCTTGGAGTCTACGTGCAGGAAAAACAAAAGCAAGAAATTGTAAGGGAAGACGGGACAAAGCTTAGAAGTAGGAGTGCAAGGAAAAAAAGGAGAAGAATAAATCAGATTGTTAAGGCTAGAATTGGATAAAGAACATGGTCAATAGCTGTCAATTCTTAGGGACAATAATTGTTTGAAGGGGTGGGGATTGTCACGACCCTAGGGATATGATTGTAATTGGGGGGAAATCCACTGTCTATAAGCTGTTAGGGCTAACTGTAGAAGTTTAGAGGTTAGGTAGGAATAACCAATTCTTGTATAAAAAGTTAGTAGGGCTGTTAGAGTAGTTAGTTGGTTGTATTTTCTGTTATTCCCTTCAATTGTAAGCCTATAAAGAGGCTGACATAGTTAGAGGAAGGCATGATTTGAATAACAATTGAATTCCATTTCCCTCTCTCAATTCTCCTAGCTTTCCTTTGGTTTTCTCTCTTCTCCCACAATTCTTTCTGTTCTATTCTCTCTTTCCCCCCCTTTCTACTCTTTCTTCCTCTAATTCTTTCCAATTTACTTCCTAAACCCTAGCTAAACCCTAGGGTTGTATCACCAATTCCTTTGGAAAAGAAATTCTTGATGAGGATGTTCCAAATGATAGTCATGAAAGACCAAAACTAGAGTTGAATGATGCAGTTAGTTGGATGACAGGGATAACAGGAGGCAACATGGAGTTTTTGGAATTGGAGAGTAATTCTCCTATTGAGTTGGGGAAGTTAGAAGAAGAAATAACACCTCAAAATGCACCTACTGAATGACTGCAAGGGAATAATGGGGAAGCATTTGATGAAGTGACAAGAGGAAGCCAAGACTAGCTCGTTACCCTTGGTGGCTAGTGCATGGGCTGAAGGATTTGGTGGTGTTCCGGATCAGAAGTTCGTGGGAAATGGAATAGTATTGGATCAGGAAAATCTGACTAAAGGACCATCAATCTATACGGATATTGGTGTTAGAATCCTTCCTTTGATTTTGGAACGAAACATTGGTTCATTGGATAAGTTGGTTATAAAACTAGTTGGAGCTGAGAGTGGCAATACCTACAACATCTATCCTAGGTTGGGTCCAGATTGTGACGGACCACATGCAGTTAAAGAAGGTCCTAAGCACATTGCTCCTTTGACTTTGGTGCCGAAGCAAGCTGAGCCGTCCTTGATGGCTCATAACAGTCTCCAGTGTTGGTCTCAAATAGTCTCTAGTGTTGGTTTTGGTAGGGAAGGAACAACTTAAGTGGACGGAACAGAAGGACCACCACAAGGTCTGGGAGAAGATGGAAGAGGAGATTGTTGCTTGACTGCTTGTTATTACAACTCACTGGCATAATCTCTATATAAGGACTCTTGAAGAATACACTCTACATTGGCAAGAAAGGAAAAGTAGAAAGAACATAAAAGTGAAAAGGAAGGAAAGAAAGAAAGAAAGATAAACTAGATAGAGAAGGCTGGGATTGGATGAAGAGCAATGGCTACTTGCTGGAAGTTTTTGGGGATAAGAACTCTCTTAAGGAGGGGGAAATTGTCACGATCCTAGGAGCAATAAAGGGTAATATGGTAATAGGCTTATAATAGTTGTTGGCTGATATTTTAGCAATTGGTTAAAAGCACATGGAGGTTGTTATGCATTTAGTTAGGAGCCATATATGCCTATAAAAGGCTACTATAAACGGATGATATCATTATGTTGAATGATATTTGAATCCTATTTTTCTCTCTCAAAGTCTCTTTGATTTCTTCCTTCCGTTCTGATAATTTCTCTCACTCTGTTCTAATCTTCAACTCCCCCCTTCATTTCTATTTGTTATCTTTCCCATTTTTGTCCAATTTCCCCCCTCTAATCATTCTGTTCTTGGTCCTAAACCCATCGGATTATTCCGATTTACAATCCAATCTTAGGCTAAACCCTAGGTACACGACACTTAACAACATCCCAAATTTCCTGAGCTGTGCTTAGAAACATGATGGTGCCACTTATCTCCAGAAGCATTGAATTCCATAACCAGGACATTATCATAGAGTCTTCTTCATCCGAAGCCTCAAATATAGGATCCCTTTTTTTAGGTTCAGTGTCGAGCAAATGGCTCAACTTGCCTCTTCCTTTCAAGAACTTGCGAACAAGCTAGGACCACTTTAGATAATTCTTATCATTTAGCCTATAGGCTACTTGGACATGGTCTTTAGATGGAACTCACTTAATCTCTCAGGTCAAAAATTGGGGTAGAATTTGATCTTGTAGTAGTGCAAGTTTGCAAGGCTTGAGGACACGAAGGATGGTAGAATCGATTCTAGAAAAAAAAGCTGCCTACAGCTCTGGTACCATGTTAAAACTTAGGCAAGAAAAATCATATATTTTTCCAGCACAATAGGACTCAATATATACAGTTTTGAGAGTTAACAACCCACTCCCTGAAAAATAGGACACACTATCTACCCACTTAATCTAAAAACAAACAAAAAGATAAGGACCAAGACTCAGTCCACTTTGACCATAACAACCTGATAAGAATAAACAAAAAATAACCAACAAATTAAGGCTAAAACAATGAGACATAAACCCATCAGATAAACTTGACAAAATAGGGAAAATAAGCTCCTTATCTTCTGACAAGTGAAAATCATCTTATGGAATATAAGCAAAATAGTGCTAATAGCAGCCTTATCCTTTAAGAGACATACTCAAGTCATTCTAGTACAATCATCAATGAAAGATATGAACCATCTAATCCCAAAACATTTAGGAATCCTAGATGGCCCCCAACATGAGAATGTACCAAAGAAAATGGAATAGAGGATAATTTATTACTAATTGGATAAGATACCCGATGATGCTTAGAAAATTCACACACATCACAATGAAGATCAGTCACATTTAAATCCTTGAATAAAGACGGAAACATGGTTTGTAACAAACTAAAAGGAGGATGGCCTAGACGATAGTGTTAAAAGCATATCTCAGTCATGGTAGGAGTAGGCTATGATGAACAGGCAAGGATAGGCTAGTCCCCTTTAGTAAATGCATTGCTTCTCCTCAAGTAGTACAATCCATTTCGTTCCTTAGTCGCACCAATCATCTTCCTCGAGTCTAGTGCCTAAAGCTCACATGCATGAGGGGAAAAAATAACATGGCAATTAAGGTGTTCAGTGAGCTAATGAACAGAGATTAAATTGGTAGAGAGATTAGGAACATGAAGAACCTGCTGAATAGGAAGTGAGGAACTAAGGATAACATTTCTTTGACCTGCTATAGGAATTGTATTATCATTGGCTACTGTTAGTCTTTTGGAAATACTTAGTGGTTTTTAGGTTTCAAATACATTTAGGTTATAGGACATATCGTTCGTAGCCCTGGAGTCTAGGATCCACAAGTCATTTCTATTAGTTTGTGAGGCAATAAAGGAATCAGAGTGAAAACAAGTATCTGCTTGTGCCAGAGAGCAAGTTCCATCTTGAATGGTTTTCAAGATCTTTAGCTTACTGATTTTGTCAGCATTCAATTGACTTAGGTTAGGAGTTGTAGTTGGATCTGCCTTCTCTGTGTTGGTTTCCTCCTACTCATTGCTTGTATGATAAGCTTATGCATGGTTTCTGGATTGCAAGCTCCTGAAACCTCCCATCTTACTTAATACTTGTTAAGAAGAATAGGAAAATGCTTCTCTTCAATCTTATTCATCTCTCACGAGAGGAATCCAATTTATACAGACTTCCTTACAAGATTAGGAAGTTGTTAAAAATTAGTTTAGGAAATATTTCTAAACCTAGATTAGGAAACTATACAACTTTAGGATACAACAAATCACAGGAGATATACTAGTCTAGAACTAGAAGATACAATTCTAATTTTAGAAAATACATACAACCAATCAATCAACCATCAATTAATCAATCAATGAATATCAATTGAGTCTTGTCCGAGATTGGGAACAAGACAAAAACCCTTAATTGCTGACACTCTCCCTTAAGATTGGTTATGGATATCATGCATCCCAATCTTGCTTGTCATCCTTCTAAACACGGCTACAGGCAGGCCCTTGGTTAGCACATTTGCTAACTGATTATGTGATGAAATGTAGGGTGTGCATATCAAACCACTATCCAATTTTTCTTTTATGAAATGTTTGCCCACTTCAACATGTTTTGTCCGGTCATGTTGAAGTGGGTTATGAGCGATATTGATTGCTGACTTGTTATCACAATAGAGCTTCATAGGTGTAGTCCATTCAATCTTGAGATCATTTAGTAAAATTTTTAGCCACAATAATTCACACATATCTAGAGCCATGGATCGGAATTCTGCTTCAACACTTGACCTAGCAACCACGTTTTGTTTCTTGCTTTTCTATGTCACCAAATTACCTCCCAACATGGTACAATAGCCAAAAGTTGATCCTCCATCTACAACAGATACTTCATAGTTAACATCTATGTAGGCCTTTAGTGTCATGACTTCTCCTTTCTTGAATAGAATGCCTTTTCCCAGGTGCTCCCTTCAAATAATGAAATATCCAGTTCACAGCTTTAAGATGATTTTCTTTTGGATTGTGCATAAACTGACTTACCACCCCTATAACATAGGCTATATCAGGTCGAGTATGGGCCAAATATACCAACTTCCCAACTAACCTCTAATAAGCTCCTTTGTCAACCATATTGTCTCCTAAAGCTTCTCCTAGCTTATGATTCGAGTTAATAGGGGTTTCAACTGCCTTGCAGCCTAGCAATCCAGTTTCATTCAATAGATCCACTATATATTTTTGTTGGGAAATGAATATGCCTTCATTTGAATGAGCCACCTCTATTCTTGAAAAATATTTTAATCTCCCCAAATCTTTAATCTCGAATTTCTTCACTAAACACTCCTTTAATTTTATCATACCTTACTCATTATTTCTAGTAACAATAATATCATCCGCATACACAGTAAACATTGTTATTCCCCTTGTGGCTGAGTCTTGTATAAAAAGTGTATGGTCTCCTTGGCTTTGCCTATACCCCATGTTAGGCATTACACCTATAAATCTATCAAACCAAGTCCGTGGGGACTGTTTTAGTTCATACAGGGCCTTTTTTAGTTTGCATACAACTGGTTCGTTTGTCCCATAACCTGGTCATAATTCCATATATACCTTTTCTTCTAGATTCCCATGCAAAAATGTGTTTTTAACATTAAATTGATGCAGTGGCCAGTTTAGGTTAGCAACCAAGGAAAGAAGAACTCTAACAGTATTCAGCTTTGCCACGGGTGCAAATGTGTCCAAATAATCCACCCCATACACTTGTGTGTACCCCTTGACAACTAATCTTGCCTTATATCGATCTATAGACCCATCAGATTTATATTTCATAGTATAGATCCATTTACAACCTACAAGATGTTTTCCTTCAAGTAATTTCACCAAATCCCAGGTCTGATTTTTTCTAGGGCTGCATCTTTGCCTCCATGGCATCCTTCCAATTCTTATTTCCTATAACTTCAGAAAATTTCTTGGGATAGGAATAGTGTGTAGGTTGGTAAGAAAAGGCTCTATGGACAGATGATATCTTAGAAAAGGAAAGAAATAGATGCAAAGGATGTTTAGTATAGGCTCTCGTTCCTTTTCTAAGTGCAATAGGCCAATTCAGATCATATGTATCTATTTTGGGTGTGGATTCAATACATGTTACAGGGCTATTATCAAGAGTATTAGCTAAGGAGATACTTGTAGATGGCTCTGAAATAGTGGTAGCATTGTCAGTGTCATTTATGCCTGTGGGGATTTCAGGACTGACAGGACTTGTAGGGGATGCTGGGGCTTGCATGGGGTTAGATTCAAGTTTCTTTCTCCTTGAATAAACCTATAGTGGGCGAGGAGTAGATGATGGCGCCTCCTCTGATGAGACTCCTACTAAATCCTTTAGATTAGAAGATGGGTTCAAGGAGAGTGATAGATCATGGTTAGAAAGAGATAAAGGAGAAATCCCACTACTTACGGTTAGATTTTGTTCTGGAGTACTAGAGGTTTTGAAGTAAGATTCATTCTCAGCAAAGGTCACATCTGCAGATACAAAAAATTTCTTTGAAGGAGGGTGATAACACCTATAACCTTTTTGTGTAGAGGAATATCCAGTGAACACACATTTTAAGGAATGAGGATCTAGCTTCCCTTTATTGACTGTAGGAACATGAATGTAGGTTGTGCACCCTGTTGAAGAAATAAAAACAAGACCAGGCCGGGCCTTAAAGATTCATTGATAATCATCCATTATCATCTTCCTATTTATTTTGTTTTATTTATTTCTTTGTATTATCTTGTGTTATTTCTTAGATTTATCTTTTAGTGTTGTAATCTAGATAATAGGGATGTAATCTAGTCTTAAATCTTAGGAGAATTCATAGGAAACTACTTGTATAAATATTTCTGATTCGTATCAATAAAACGTGTGAGAATACCGCTTCCCTTTCTCCCTTTCTACATGGTATTAGAGTCTCGTTAATAGGCTGATATAGTAAACCCTAGTGCCTTCATTGCACAACCATTTTGTTCTTCCAAAGTGCCTTCATTGAATTGTTCAAGTCGGAACTCCTCTGCCCGGCCATTATCTTGCAGCACCACCACCACCATTAGGTTCGCTATCTCCAGATCGACCAACCCTAGAAAAATCACCAGCAACCGGAACCCCACGCGCCGACCAACGTGCCGCCGTTCAAGCTCGCTCCGACCCCACGCGCCGGTGCGTGAAGGTGCGTCCACCGGCCGTTCGCTTTCAGCTCCTCCAGATTTATCCTCTGACGTCTTTTAAGCCCATCCCTGGTGTCGAAATCCTTCGTGTTCGTGCCTTCCAGTTGTGTTCATGTTCCTTCGTGTTCGTATCTTTGTGTTCAACTATCTGTTTCCCTCGTCCATCATGTCGACACTTCAACAACAACAAATCCAACTCCAACACTCACCATCGGAGACATCCTTCCATTGGATCAACCCCTTATTGCTGGAGTTATCAGGCATTCATCCATCCTATCGGTTAGATGGTAGGAACTTCCTCCAATGGTCTCAGCTGGTCAAAACACTTCTTAAAGGGCGAGGAAAAAACAACCACTTGTCAGCAAACCCTCCAGCAGCTAACGATCCCAGCTTCAATACATGGGATGTAGAAGATTCCCGCATCATGTCATGGTTGTGGAGTTTGATGTAGCCAGAGATCAGCAAGAACTTCATGTTCCTTAATATTGCCTGTGAAGTTTGGGAGACCGTACAACAGACCTACTCGCAAGTCAGGGATGCATCAGTGATCTTTGATGTTAAAACAAAGATCAATGGTACCAAACAAGGCCATGCAACTGTCACTGAATACTACAATCTAATGAGAGGTCTTTGGTTAGAGCTTGATCAATATCAAGCCATTAAGATGGTATGCCAAGAGGACACTGCCACTCTCAATCGAATCCTTGAACGAGATCGGATAGTAGAGTTCCTAGTAGGCTTAAATCTCGAGTTTGATCAGGTTCGAGTACAAGTCTTTGGTGAGGATAAGTTACCTAATTTAAATGAAATTTTTGCTATTGTTAGGAGTGAAGAGAATAGAAGATCTGCCATGCTTTTTGTCCATAGCACAGAAGGATTGACCTTGGCTAGCAAGCAAGATGGAGGCGGCAACAAATCTTGAAAAACAGCATACCAAGCTCCTAGAAGGTCAGATTATAGGCCTAGGGGTCAGGACTGAACCTCCAACCGTGATGGACAGTGGTGCATGTTTTGTAGGAAGGCAAGGCAGACTAGAGAAACCTGTTTTAAGCTACATGGAAAGGAGGCTGTGTTAAGCTGGATAGGAGGATTCAAGAACATGAGGCAGCATCAAGGCTATTTATCTAACAAAGATCCAGAAGAGGAGGCAACAAAGAAAGATATTTCAGAAGTGGAAGAATCTACACAACTGAATCCAGAGGAATTAGGCAAACTAAAAGCTTTCCTTCAGACGTTCCAAGATGGAACCTCATGCTCCTTGGTGCAGCAAGGTAACCTTTCCTTTAAGTCTTTCATTGCTTCTAAAACTGATAAGAATAGCATATGGATCCTAGATTCGGGAGCTACCGATCACATGACCCCTAACATTTAGTTTTTTGAAACATATGAAGCTCTTGAACCCACTAAACAAATCACAATTATCAATGGTACTATATCCCTATAGTAGGAAAAGGCAAAGTATCATCAATTTTTTGGCTGCCACTTAACCAAGTTCTTCATGTCCCAAGCCTGACAACAAGTTTGATCTCTATTACCAAACTAACCAATGATTTAAATTGCTTTGCTGTTTTCTCACCACACGTGTAAGTTTTAGGACAAGGGCACAGGGAAGATGATTGGTGTGGCTTGGGTTCACAATGGGCTCTTCATCTTGGATGGGAAGGGTGAAGGCTTTATAAGGAAGCAACATAGTTTGGCCTACTCCTCCTCTCAGTCTGCCTCTAACCTTTCTGCTATATGGCTTCATCATTTTAGATTAGGACATCCCTCATTTATTGTGTAAAAACAAATGTTTCCGTCTTTATTCAATTCCTTAGATCCTAGCAATTTTCAATGTGATGAATGTATTATTGCAAAACATCATCGAGTTTCTTATTCTATTAGCAATAAATTGGCTTCTATGCCATTCCATTTGGTTCATTCTGATGTTTGGGGGCCATCCAAAATACCTAATTATTCTGGGGTAAAGTGGTTCATTACATTTATTGATGATTGCACATGCATGTGTTGGGTGTTTCTTCTAAAAGAAAAGGCCGCTATAGGATCAGTGTTACCCTCATTTTGTAAAATGATCCATGCCCAATTTGGCACTCTTATCAAACGATTTCGCACTGACAATGCCTGAGATTATTTTAACATCCACTTACATAACTATTTTCAGAAGAAGGGCATTGTTCATGAGTCATCTTGTGTTGATACTCCCAAACAAGATGGGGTGGCAGAGAGAAAGATGAGGCATCTTCTCAATGTCACACAAAGCATCCTTCATCACCATCATGTGCCCAAATATTTCTGGGGGGAAATAGTTCTAATAGCCACATGTCATTAATAGGGTGCCTTCTAGGGTTATTAATGGCCTCAGTCCTTTCCAAAAGTTAATGACCTTTTTTCTTGAAATAAGTCACCATACACTATTGCCCATAAATGTGTTTGGGTGTGCTTGCTTTGTCCACATCCTTAAAATTCACAGGGATAAATTGGACCCTAGAGTTCTTAAATGTGTGTTTCTTGGGTATTTTCCTACTCAAAAGGGGTATAAGTGTTATCATCTTGAATCTCGAAAATTATGTCTCTAAGGATGTCACATTCAATGAATCTCAGCCTTTCTTTGAGTCTACCCCAATCAGACCAGCCATCATTGATCAACCTGACCTAGATTGAGAAAATCTTAACCCTACCCTTGGAACAACACCATTAGGCACTGATTTCTCTCACCCTTCAGTTCCTGCCTCTCCAATCTTACCCAATTCTCCTAGGGGGGAGGAAGGTTCTGGACATGTTGATATTATTAGGTACAAAGGCTCTCCCTATGTCTATAAGAGACGGCAGCCCATTGGTGATCCTCAGCCACACTTAACATCAACTCCGAGCCTGAGTTTGGATAGCACACCAGGTGAGAACCCCACATCCAGCAATCCTAACCCAAACTCAACGTTCTTGGAGCATACAGACCTCGACCTTCCCATTGCTATTCGAAAAAGGGTTAGGGCATGTACTAAACACGCATTGGCTAACTACTCATCCTACCATCGCCTATCACCTGCCCATAAAAGCTTCTTGACTTCTTTGGATGCAATTGCTATTCCCAAATTCGTAGAGGAAGCCATGAGAGATGTCAACTGGAAAACAGCCATGATGGAAGAGATGAAGGCATTAGAAAAGACCAATACTTGAGAACTGGTAACTAGACCAAAGGATGTAAAACCGGTGGGATGTAGATGGATCTTCAATTTAAAGCACAAAGCTGATGGATCACTTGACAGTTATAAAGCACGACTGGTTGCCAAGAGCTATACTCAGTCCTATGGCATTGATTATTTGGAAACATTTGCCCTTGTTGCTCGGATGACAACTATTAGAATTCTCTTAGCATTGGCATCTACCTATGGATGGAAATTACAACAACTTGATGTCAAGAATGCATTCTTGCATGGCGACTTGGAAGAAGAAGTCTTCATGGATATACCACCCGGATTCAAGCAAGAGCGAATAAGAATCAACCACGTGTGTAAACTCAAGAAGGCCTTGTATGGCCTCAAACAATCCCCACGTGCATGGTTTGGTAAATTCTCAAAGGCCATGTTATCTATGGGGTATCACCAGAGTCAAGGGGACCACACTTTATTCATCAAACACACAAGAAATAAGGTGACAACACTACTGGTATATGTGGATGATATAGTGGTAATAGGGAATGATTTACATGAACAGGGATGTCTTAAGGAAAATTTGCCTGGGAATTTGAAATAAAAGACCTTGGTCCATTGAGGTATTTCTTGGGCATTAAAGTAGCGCACTCAAAGGAAGGTATCTTCTTATCCCAAAGAAAATATGTACTTGATCTACTTTTTGAAACAGGATTGCTAGGAGGAAAAGGGTCAAAAATTCCAGTTGATCCAAATATAAAATTAGGGGATAATACTGGAAGCAACAAAGAAGTAGATAAAGGAAGATTTCAACGCCTAGTAGGGAGATTGATATATCTTTCACATACTAGGCCTGACATATCCTTTGCAGTCAGCCTAGTAAGCCAATTTATGCATAGCCCTACTGAAGAGCACATGCATGCCGTGAGAAAGATTTTGAATTATCTTAAAGCTACTCCAGGCAAAGGGATTCTATTCATTTCAGGGGGAGACCTAAGGATCCAAGGGTATATCGATGCTGATTATGGGGGCTCTCTTGTGGATAGGAGATCGACAACTAGATATTGCATATTCCTTGGAGGAAATTTGGTTTCTTGGAGGAGTAAGAAGCAAGGGGTGGTTGCTAGATCAAGTGCAGAAGTTGAATTTCAAGCCATGGCCTTGTGTGTGTGTGAACTATTATGGCTTCGGATTATCTTAGAAGACTTGAATATTCCAGTGACAAAGCCAATCGAATTGTTGGGAGATAATCAATCAGCTATCAGCATAGGTCATAATCTTGTTCAACATGACAAGACTAAGCATATAGAGATTGACAGACATTTCTTGAAAGAAAAGTTGGACTTAGGTGTTCTACAAATCACCTATGTTCCATCTAATCAACAAGTGGCAGATGTCCTCACCAAAGGTCTCCATAGTACTTAGTTTGAAGCCTTAGTGAGCAAGCTAGGGATGACTGATATCCACTCCCCAGCTTGAGGGGGAGTGTTGAAGAAATAAAAACAGGTCAGGCCAGGCCTTGAAGATTCATTGATAATCATCCATTATCATCTTCTTATTTATTTTGTTTTATTTATTGCTTTGTATTATCTTGTGTTATTTCTTAGATTTATCTTTTAGTGTTGTAATCTAGATAATAAGGATGTAATCTAGTCCTAAATTTTAGGAGAATTCTTAGGAAACTACTTGTATAAATATTTCTAATTCGTATTAATAAAACGTGTGGGGAATACCACTTCCCTTTCTCCCTTTCTACACACCCGAATATCTTTAGCTGCCAACTACTAGCCACATGGAAATTAGGAAAATGGTCAGTCAACAATTGAATTGGGCTATGAGATTCTAAGGTTTTTAATGGAAGTCTATTGATGAGGGTAGTGACTGTTGGAGTTGCTTCCCCCCAATAATGTTTTTGTACATTATGGTGAAAGAGAAGGGCTCGAATAACAACTAAAAGGTGGCCATTTTTCCTCTTGCCACTCAATTCTGTTGAGGAGTGTAGGGACAAGAGGGAATGATCCCTTTTTGTTAGAATGTAGGAAATACGTGGCTTACTTTTGATTTTGTTTTCAGCAAATACAACCAAACCACCATAGTACAATCATCCACAAATATAACAAACCATCTTGCCCCAAAAATATTGGGAACATTTGATGGTCCCCAAATGTCACTATGAATTAGAGAAAATGGAGAATCGGTCCTTTTATTGGATAAAGGAAAAGGCACTCGTTTATGTTTTGGAAGTTCACACACAACACAACTAAAATGTTTAAAGTCAAGACCTTTGGCTAAATCAGGAAACATAAATTTGAGAGTGAGAAAAGAGTGGTGACCAAGCCTATAGTGTTCTAACCACATCTTATCTTCATTGGATTGAGCTAGGGATGACATAAGAGGAAGAGACTACTTCTTATCTTGTCCACCTGGTTTCTCAAGGTAGTAAAGTCCTTCTATAGCCTTAGCAAGCCCAATAATCCTTTTCTTGCCTTGTACTTGTATCTCACAGACATTAGAATGGAAAAATACACTGCAATTAGTGTCTTCAATGAGTTTTTGGATACATATGAGATTAGAAAACAACTTAGGGACATGAAGAACATTTTTTCGGGTTAGATGCTCATTAAGGAGAACACCTCCTTGGTCGACAACAGTGGCAAGAGAGCCATCTGCCATTGTGATTTTTCTTGAGCTAGAACATGGGTTATAGGAGATGAACAAGTGTGGGTAGGAAGTCATGTGGTTTGAAGCACCGAGTCAAGGATCCAACAATTTTGTTGCAAAGTTTCTGAAGTATGTATGGAAAAAGATAAGGAAGAAGTACTTGTGAGGTCAAGAGAGTAGGTACCTTTTTGTGCCTTTGTCTAAGGACCCCAACAAACTCTTTAGCCTTTCGATATTGTCCTGCTGAGTTCAAAAATCTCCCCTCCTTGTTTTGAATCCATTGGTTCGGATTGCTGACTGTTGCTTGCCATATAAGCCTATCCCCACACTTGGCTTCTTGTTAGTCCTCCTTTGGATGGCTTTCCATGAAGCTTCCAACACTTCTCTATGGTGCGCCTAGGCTTTTTACAATAGGTACACCATAGAGAATCCCTATCTGTAAATTTCTTCTGATCTCTAGGTCCTTTGCTCTGATGGTGAGCTTTCAAGGACACTAGAGCCGAGCTGTCATTCTAAATAGGTTCCAGGATTACACCCTTTCTCCCTTCTTCTGCTTGTATTGGAGAGATTACCTCATTGAAGGAAGGAATGTCTTCCTTGCCAAGAATTTGTACTCTGGACGCATCAAATTCTATGTTGAGGCTGGCTAAAAAATCATACATTCGCTCCTTTTCAACAAATCTCTTATGTAGTGTTGCATCCTTACTGCACTTCATCTTTAGACACTGGCAGTGGTCAAGCTCTTGCCATAGAGTTTGCAACAAATTTGCATACTCAGTAATGGTCTTCGTACCTTGCTTGGTTGCTGCCACCCTTGCCTGTATTTCATAGATTTGAGCCGCATCCTTGACCTCTGAATAGGTCAGCTTCATGGCCTTCCATATATCCTTGGTTGTTGTCAAGAACATGACAGTGTCACTGACAGTGTTATTAAAGACGCAAGGCACACAAGGGTCTTGGAGCCTGAGGCGCAAGGCGAGGCGTGAGCTTGGTGGAACTAGGCGCAAATTAATAAAAATAAAATAAAATAAAACTATATGTCCTAATTAAAGAAAAATGTATAAAATAAGTCCTAACTTCTAATAATATTTTAACAAGCATGTTATAAAAAAAATAAAAAATTCAACATATGCTAACTACTAAGAGAAATAAATATTAAAATAAGTTACATACCTGTGAATTCCAGCACAACAAATCCAAACATATTTTAGTAACCAAAATATAAGTATCATGGAAGTTCAAAAAATTTGTAAGAAAAGTCTTTAACTAAAATTAGATTAAATCCAAAAGAGGTTTGTAGATCTTAAATTCTAATTAAGATTAGATAATCTAAAAATCATCCTCATTGTTAACATCAAGATCTAACATTTCCATATTCCCGTCATCAGAAACATCATCTCTAATATCTTCTTCTTTCACATCATATCTCTCTTCCTCTTCATCTTCACTAGGTTCAATTGGAGTATTTGAAGCAGTAGCCTTTCTTCTACTCTTTGTCAAATTTAGAGTTGGAGCATTTGATCTAGTTGCATAGTGAGCTTTTTCAACACCAGACGCTCTAGAAACATCAGCCCATGTTAAATCATCGCCATCTTGTACAAGTTCATCATCTAAATCATCAAGTTGGTCAATTGTCCCAAGCAACCACTCATTACTTTCATCAATTTCATCCAAGGAAATGGGATCTATTGATTTACGTAAATTGAAGCGACGTCTCAAAGCTCTATTATATTTCACAAATACCAAATCATTAAGACGTTGTTGCTCCAATCGATTTCTCTTTTTGTTATGAAGTTGCCATAATAATTAAATTAGAATTAGTAAGTTAAAAGATATAAGAAATCATATAGTTAATACTTAATATTACTAATAAGATTGAAATGCTTACATGCTCAAAGATACTCTAGTTTCTTTCAGAACCTGAAGAGCTACAAGTGAGACTACAAATCTTCATGCCAAACTTTTACAAATTAGGGGTTCTAGTACCAAATTGAGACCACCATTCAACTGAGAAAAACACATACAAATTAGCAATTAAAAATATAGATTATTGATCTAATCTAAATTAGATAATTTAGAAAACCGTGTTACCTGGTGATAATTGATTCCTTCCTCTAATACATATTTGTTTGCCAAATAACCCTTCAGAATTCTTATAAAAGCTCAACTCCTTCGAAAGTTTGTCTTGCACTTCTGTAGTGGGAACCAGCCTCTCTATACAAGCATACAACCCTTCAATAACCTCGTTGTCTTCTCTAATACTTTCATTTGAGTAAAAAAATGTTGGATTCAAATAATATCTAGCTGCATGTAAAGGACGATGCAACTGAACGTTCCATCTCTCATCAATGAATTCAAATATTTTCTCGTATTTGCTCTCATCATCAAAAGATTTTGCAATGGCTTCTTTTTCCCTATCCATTGCCTCATAAATATAAGGCATAGCAGGTTTGTCCTCATTATCCACTACTCTAAGCACTTTGACAAGAGGCCCAGACACCTTGAGAGCAAAAAGAATATTTTTCCAAAATAATTCCTGGAGCACTGTTTGAGCTGCTTGCTTACTTCGTGTTTCCTTTGCAAATCTAGAGTTAGTCCACTCTTCTGAAGTGAACATCTTCCTCAAATTAGCTTTTTGTTTATGAAATCTTGAATGGGTGAGGAAAGCTGTGGCAAACCTTGTTTTTCCAGATCTTAGCATCTTTTTTTTTTGTGTAAATGATCTCATCATATTTAATACTTGTGCAGAGCTATATAGGTACCCATTGATTGAACATGCCTTGAAATGTGCTCTTAAGTCTAGGAATTTTAAAAATGTCCTCCAACATCAAGTCCAAACAATGGACAACACACAGCGTCCAATACAAATTCTTGTGCTTAGTCATTAAAAACTCTCCTGCAAGACATTAATTCAAGGAAAAAAATAGTCCTTAATTTCAGTAAAAGTTACAAAGAAAAAAATAAATTAGTAAAAGTAAAACTTACCAGCTAGAACATTAGCTGAAACATTATCAGTTAACTTGAACAACATTTGCTTCTCCTATCTCCTCCACAAATCGGTCAAGCAATTGGTAAAGTTTCATTCCATCTTTAGCATAGGAAGATGTATCAATAGATTCAATAAACACACTCCCCTTCGGACTATTTACCAAAAAGTTGAGTAAAAGACCTATCTCGCTTATCCTTCCAACTATCACACATGATTGTTCATCCATATCTTGCCCATTCCTCCCTATGACTCTTCATAATTTCTTTTGTGTGTTCCACCTCCTTCTTAAGATAAGGTACTCTAACCTCATGAAAACTTGGGGGTTTCATTCCCGGACCAGCTCGCCCAACAGCCTCCATCATTGGCTTAAAACTAAGGTAATTGATTGCATTAAATAGTATACCAGCTTCATACATCCATCTACTAAACCAAACACATGCATTCTCTCTCAACTCTTTGTTGACATGACTTTCTATTGTAGTTTGCTTTCCTTTTGCATCCTTTTGATTACTCACTTTAGGTTTAGCAGATAAAAACAAATCAAGAGGCCCTTTTTGCTGTTGCCTTTGTTTTTTTTGTTGCATAGATGATGCTTGTCCTTGCATAGGCCTTTTACCACGGCTTTGGAAGGCCCCTACATCCATTTCATCAACATCATCTCCTAGTGTGTCTATATCATCAAAATCTGGCATATCAACAAAGTCATTCTTCCCTTTCTTTTTTGACATAAACTCTATAATTTCGTCCATGAGGAGGACATTTTGAACAAATTTCAACATTCCTATAACCTCCAGCAAGGTGCTGTTTGGCTCGGTATACACCTCCTTTAGTTAATTTCCCACAAACAATACAATACAATGCCTTTTATAGGGTTGAAGACTTTACAACATAGGAAATATTACAAAGGCTAAAAATAGGAAAGATTGACTATACACAAATAGGAAAGTATCCTAAAACTGATTTAGCATTTTCTAAAAAACTAAAGATGTGATTAACTTCTAAACTAAGGATAGTTTGGTTAACTGATCTCTTTGAGATTCTAGTTGAACTTCTTTATCCTTTCTTTTGGGAATTAACAATTATTGATAGTGATTTGAGTTTTTGAGTTTGTTCTTGTGTTCTTTCTTTCAGGTTTTGCATCAGGTAAATTTTTTAAATCAAAAATGAAAGTGAGAGGCTACAAGCTTAGTACAGTGAGAACACAAATGTGACTGTATCCCTTTACCACAAGTATTTCTACACCTATCACATCCCTTGCTCACACTGGTAACCCTACTGCTTGCTTTACCAAGTCCTTATCTTTTCTCGGCCCATGGATCTTCAACTCATGTGCCACCAATAATCGTTCTCTTCTTCTATCCCATATTCAAACTTTGAAGTCTCTATCTCGTTACATTGGCTAATGGCTCTCATGCCTCAGTCACGAGTATTGGCACAACATCACCCCTTCCTACTTTACCATTATCTCCTGTTTCTCTTTCTCAATTTGTTCTAGAAGCTTTTTCCCATCTAGTGTGGCGAGATGCTATGGCTAAAGAAATGTTTGCCTTACAGTTCACTGGGACTTGGGACTTGGGACTTGGTACCTCTTCTCAAGGGTAAGTCTCTTGTTGGTTGTCACTGGGTTTACACTGTTAAAGTTGGGCCCGATGGCCGGATTGATCACCTTAAGGCTTGCCTTGTTGCCAAAGGATACACTTAGGTTTTTGACCTTGATTATGTCCCTTGCTGCTATGTTACACTGGCCTCTTCATCAGCTGGATATCAGGAATGTCTTCCTTCATGGCGATTTACAGGAAGAGGTGTACATGGAGTAACCTCCTGGCTTTGTTGCTTAGGGGGAGTTTGGGCCGGTGTGTTGCCTTTGAAAATCCTTAAATGGCCTAAAATGGTCTCCTCGAGTTTGGTTTGGTTGATTCAGTTCAACTTTTCTTGAGTTTAAGTTAACTCGTAGTGGAGCTGATCATTTTGTTTTTTATCGTTCTCAGTCTAGCCACCACATTACATTTGTACCAAGTTGGGCATGGTCAATATATATGCTCTAGCTTAGGGAGAGTGTTAAATAAGATAAGTAAGGGGTATTAGTGTAATTAACTTAAAATATTTATATATATATATTCTCTTGTATTATACATTTTGAGATATACACATTATTTTATTCACAAATACAAATTAGTTGGAGAAAACATTTTATTTTCTTTCTGACAGCCACTATTTTTTCTGACAATATAGGGAACTCCCATGACACCCCAAACATGCTCATTATAAAGTCCCACATCTCACTAGCCATTTACAAGAAATAAAGAGTTGATCTATTGTTTTTCCTGTTCCTGACACTTAACAATACTTATTTGAAAGATTTTCCTTCTTCTAATTGGATTTTTTATGCCAAGAACTGTTGTATTTTAAATTTTCGAATTTTGGAAATGCAAGTCTTTATTGCTGTATTTTGAATTCTGCCATTACCACAATCGTTTGCATTACTATTATTTTGTGTTTGTTCTGCTCATTTTAAGCAGATTGTTGTGATGGTAGCGATGAGTATGATGGTAAAGTGAAGTGCCCAAACACATGTTGGGAGGCTGGAAAAGTTGCCAGAGATAAGTTGAAGAAAAAGATTGCAACTTATTGGGAAGGAACAGCTCTGCGAAAGGAGGAAGTTGAAGAAGCAAAGCTAGCACTAGCCAAGGATGAGGCAGAGTTATCAAAACTGAAAAATGAGGAGAAAGTACTTAAAGGGCTTGTTGAACAGCTTAAGGGTATGTTTTTGTAGAGTCCGTTCCCTCATCCTTACCTGTTCATATGTTTTTGCTACATTCAACTTAACAGTGCTCCTCACCATCTATGTGAACCTAGTAACTGGAATTCCTTATTTATTTTCTCAGTATGCATTAATTACTTGAAATCCAGTGATATTTACAAAGATTTTAAATAACCCATAAAAATGAAGACTAAAGAGTGACTGCAAAAACCATGGAATGTGGTAGCTGAGAGTTTTTCAGGTGTGGCAAAATCATATTTACTAGGAACCTGGTTCATTTTTGGTTATGGTATGTGAATATGAACTGGGTAAATTAGCATGCTAACTAATTTTGTGGCAGGGAGGGGGTAGGCTTAATTGGCTCATTACATTTTATAGTTGTACTTGGGTTAACATTAGTTGCATTGATACTTATTATCGTAGAAGTTTTTTTTTTTTGTTTTGAATTCTTTTATTGTACAATTTATGCATTGAACATTTAGTTGGCATTGTATAGAGTCAAACTTTATGAAATTCATATTCGCTAGTTTAAACAAAGATTACTACACATAAAATAATTAAAACTAAATAGCATAAGACTTTTAAGGCAAGCTTTCTTTTCTGTAATTTTTTATTTTGAAAATTATTTAGAGTTTAAGTTTTTTCCTGAGTTTTAAATTGTTTTAATTTTAGCTCCTACATGGCTTTGGATCCCTATAATTGGGGATCCCACAAAAGAATTGCACTTCGGAATGTGTAATCCAAATCGTGGTTCTCATAGGAGGACCGAACTTGGTAACTACGAAATTCTCTTAGTTGTGCAGGTAGTGGGTTTGACCTTGACTTGCTTTAATAATCTTTGAACTGATGTCATTTTTGTAGACTTCAGATTTATCCAATTCTTGTGGGGTGGACTCTTGAGGGTCTGTTCAATTGTAGAAATTGTATCCTATTTTTTAAAAATTATTTCATAGAAAACAGAAGACTAGAAAACATGTTTAAATGAGAGAGTTTTAAATATAACACAAAAACTCTGTTTTACAATTTTTCAAATTTATACAATCTGTTAGAAAACATTTTTAGAATGTCTTTCACTACTTTCTTCGTGAAAGGTGGGGGGGGGGGGGGGTTTCTATTTGCATAGGAAATATTTCTAGAGGGTTGTCTTAGGAAGAGCATCCAGAATAAAATTTTGCCAAGTCAATTGACATTATGATTGAATTTCCTGATAACATGATCCACACATTTTTACTTCACTTATATTTCATAAATTTGGTTTTCAATTTGCTTAACTTAAAACATCTAGATTCTAAAGTGTTTCTCCTTATCTTGTGTTCAAAATTTATGATTTCTTTTGTCTCATTGAGCAAGACAATGTCATATGCAAATAACATACACCAAGGCATGTCTTCTTGGATATGTTTAATGAGTTTATCCATTGCTGGGGCTAAGAGAGAAGATTTTAAGGTAGATTCATGGAATTCAATTGCAATTGGAAATGTTCAACAACTCGCCCACATGTTTTAACATGGTAAATGCCTTCAATAACTTATATATTAGCAATTTGGACCTTCCCCCCCCCCCCCCCCCTAAGATTCTCCATATGATTCTCTAGGGACTTTGTCAAGAAGTTTTTAATTCTGTAAAAACTACATTTAAATCCTTTTGGCTATCTATATATCTTTCCATTAGGCTTCTTGGCAAGTATATAGCTTCCAAAGGTAACCTACAGATCATGAAACAAAATTGGTTTTCAGTCACTTTGCTTTCTCTTCTTAACCTTTGCACAATCTCTCTTTCAAAATTTCTGAGTGTTGCTCATTAGCTTCATTTCTCTATTATTTTCACAACTTTGACATGCTTTTTATTCTTATAAATAGGTACTAAACTGATGTTCTCATATGAGATTCTTTTTGATTTAATGATCACATTATCTTGTTTGAGCATGTATGTCTATAGCACATGGAATCCCTATTTTCTTTAGTGTCACTGAGATGCTCAATAGCACTTGTTTCTCTACCTTTACTGAACAACTTTTGAGTACTCATTTCATCCCTCCTTGATCCCGCTGCATATACCAATACTTTATGGATTGTCTTTTATAGAATTCACTTGGCTCAAATTTCTTGTTTTCCTTCTCTTGCCTTAGTTTTTTTTTTTATATCTATTTCTTTCCCCATCTTTTGTGTTGAATTGTTGGTGTAAATTTTCATAAGTTTTTGACCTTGCTTTACAAACTGCCTTCTTTTCTTCTATTCTGGCCAAACCCCCTGCAGGTTTTCTTCATTATGGCATGTATGTAAAGTCTTGAAGCAAACTATCTTAGTTTTGATTTTTTCTTGTATATCTACATTCCACCATGAAGACTCTCATTGGTTTGAGATTTCGTCCTTGACTCTCTTGGAACCATTTTTCCGTATTTCGAATAGTAGGTAGCCATTTTAATGTGAAAGTTTTATTATCATTTTTAATATTGTTCACCTCTCTTTACCTATCATGTAGAGCACAAGGAACGTATAGAAAAAGCAGAGGAGAAAGAACGATTACAGAAAGAAAAAGAAGAGAAAGAAAAGAAAGAAGCCATGGAAGCTGAAAGGGCAAAAAATGAAGATGTGGATGAAGCTGCCAACCAAGGATTGCCTATGGAAAGTACAGATCATGATAAAATTGGGCCATTGGAGGACTCTCCTCTAGATCAGGTTAGCCAAGTTCTTGGTTAATTTTTCATGCCTGAAGTGGAGCTACACTTAAATCTGCATGAATTGCATCCATGTCTTTTAAATATGTGAATTAGAATGATTTTTTTTTTTTTTTTTTATGAAATGCTAATTTATTTAAAAATTTATTAGGATTAGGAATTTATTAATTTTTCAAGATTGAATATTTATTGTTTTCCATAATTGGATTTTGTTTTTTTGATATCCTACTCAGTTTCATTTGTGTGATTCTATATATTTCACATGTGAGGAATTGTTGTTGATTGGATTCAATAGATTAGGCCAAAAGCATATTTTTGCCCCTAAACTTTTACTTTTTTTCTTGTGGAACTCTAAACTTTTCGTGATTCCAAATGTATTTAAACTGTGTAAAATTACTCATTTAAACACTTGGCCAGCAAGTGATACGCACGTGCGCTAATGTGGTAGTTTTTCAACATCTCCTCAGCTCCTTCTCTCTCTCTCTCTCTCTCTCTCTCTCCCCGACGACATCTTCTCATCTCTCTCTTTCTCTCTCCAGTGCCTCCTCAACTCCCTCTTTCCAGTTGCGTCTCCTTTCTCTCTTCTGTGTCTCCTCAGCTCCCTTTCTCTCTTTGGCGGCGTCTCCTTAGCTCTTGGTCCCTCTCTTCGGCGATGTCTTCTTAGCTCGCTCTCTCTCTCTCTATCGAGCGAAGCTATAGAGCTCTTACTCAAGCAACTAGAGTAGCTAAGAGTAGAGGAGGATGATGTGAGAAGGAAGAGGAAGGAGGAGAAGGCTAAAGCCAGAGCTACTTGGACTCTACACATGGCTGATTGTGAAGAATCATCTTCTTCTTCATCATCATAATCAAGCGACGACAAAGAGAGAGAAGTTGAGGAGACGTCAGAGAGACAGAGAGAGGGAGTTTAGGAGACATAGCTGGATAGAGAGAGGGAGACCAGAGATGTCGTCAGATTTGAGGTGACGCAGTTGAAGAGAGAGAGGGAGCTGGGGAGACGCTAGAGAGAGATAGGAGATGCAGCCAGAGGAGAAGCAGGAGACGTCAGAGAGAGGGGAGATGCAGTCGAAGAGAGATAGTGAGTTGAGGAGACGGCGTAGAGAGTGAGAGAAGGAGCTGAGGAGACGTTGGAGAGAGAGAGAGAGAGAGAGAGAGAGAGAAAGAGAGGGGGGGTTGGGTTGAGGAGACGCCAGAAAATTGCCATGTCAACGTGCGTGTATATTACTTACTGGCCAAGTGTTTAAATGAATGATTTTGTATGGTTCAGGAGTGCATTTGGAACCAAGTTCAGGGTTCCACAAGAAGAAAACATAAGAGTTCAAGGGCAAAATATGGCCATATAGATTATTTTGCTACCTCTCTACAATCTTTTTCCTCTCAAATTCTTCTTTTTCTCCCTGGTCTTCTTTGTTTGTCTGAGCTTCTCATTACAGAATACTTCTTTGATATTTTAATTAATTTAGGGATACTAGAAGTAAGAACTTACAAGAAGTTTGGTAGGAGTTTTAAGAGATGGTATTACCTTGTGACACAATATTACCTCCTTTGGTATTTGAAGTAGGATTAACTTAGCCTTGGGCAAAAAATTCTTTGTTCCCGCCTCCCCACAGCCATAATTTAATTTCTCGAGTGGGATTAAAAGTTTGGACTGTTGGACAATTTTTCCCCATTCAATGGATTAAAAGTGGATCCATTCAATTCCTTTCCTGACGTGATTTTGTTTTCATTTACTTGTTGGTTATGGTTATGCAGGTAGACATGAGAGGGGATGGTTTCTTCAGTTTTGATGGTCTCTTTTCTCTCTGTTTTCTTTTGTTCTCTGCTTTTTTTCTGTCTGCCCTTCTCTTCTGTTTGTCCCTTCTTAATTCCCCTTCTCTCTGTTTTTTCCTCTTTGATGATCTCTTTGGTGTACGGTTATAAATCACTCTATCTTCTTTTGTTCTGCTTCATAGAAAACTGAAACGTTTCTGCTGACTAAATCATATTGAAAGCAAACTTAATTCCTTGCCCAGAGCAAAATGTAACGGATATGCAACAGATCAACCCCTTTTAAGTACGCCAACCTAGGGTGCATGATTGTTCTCATGTCTAACAGATTGGTTTTGGGAACAAATGACTGGAATCACTTATCAAGAAAAAAGATGCTGGCCTAGACTTTGACTATGCCCCATGTCCAAAAATTCCATTGTTATTAATTGTTTACTAACTTTTCCTCACCCCCCAAAAATATAGGAGATTAAAGGTGCTAAATTGTATCTACCTGATTAGCAATCATCATTGTTGTTTCTAGCAATTGATGGGATGCTTTCACCAAATATTTTCTAGGAGTTTCTTTCGTAGTATATCTATTATTTACCTTGGTAGAAAAGGAAATAAATTTTTTTGGGGAGTGGTATTAGTAATTGTATGATTGGTGTGCTAGAATCTATGTAACTGACTCCATCTAGTGGGATTAAATATTGTCCCATTAAATCAATAGTATTTGGGGCTAGTTTGGAATTAAATATTATCCATGATTTTCTTAGAAATCTGCATCTCATTGTCATACCTTAAATTCAGGTGACATCTAACTGCCCAAACAGCTTAAGCTGCGGTCTCCATTGTCTCTTTTACTGCTTTTTTCTTTTTTTTTTTTCTCTCCCTTGGCTTTTTGATTGCATAACTTCTAACAGGATGTGGACCACCCCAATGACTTTGTAAATGGAGTTGAACATACTGATAATTCTGGAAAAGGACTTCCAAAGAGTGAAGTACAAGAGGTAATAAAACACATTCTTTTGTTGCACATATGCTTTTCCCTCTTCTCTTGGTTCTCACTTTTCACAGCTCTTATAGGATATCAAAGAACACTCCAATGAATTCCTACATGAAGTGGAACATACAGATAACTCTGGAAATGAAGGACTTGCAAAGAATGAAGTACAAGAGGTGAATAAGTAATTCATGAATGAAGAAGTTCTTCTGTGAACATAATTTTATTGATGTTATGTTACATATAAGATGCTGACGTGTTGGATCTGTATGCACATTATAGGGTTCTGTGAAGAAAGATGAAGAGTCTCCAATTTCTCATGAATCTGATCCTGCCATTATAAGCACGGTATCTACTGAACATAGCATGAAATTGAATTTAAATTCTCTATTAAGCACCATCTGAAAAATTATAGTTTTACATCCCATAACTTTACTCTGTGCTCATCTCAATATTCTAAGTCAATTAAATACAGAATTTATTTAGTAAAACTCGTTATGTATCTCGAAAAAAGAAATCTTGGACATTGCTAATGATCTTTCTTAAAATCGATTGTTAAATCAGAAAGCAAATCAGAAAGAAATTGTTAAGATACCAGGTAGCAAACTCTCAGCAATCAATTATCAATGGGTTTTCAATAATTTGCAGCAACAAGAATAAGGACAATGGGGCATTCGAGAGGCCCAAACTCTCCTACAATCGACTACAAATATTCCACCCTCTCTCTCACACTTTTTCTCTTATTTATACCTCCTCCTCCTCAGCATAACTGCCTCTGGCAGCACATGCTGGTTTGTTACAACAAACCAGCTATTTCCCTTCTTATCCTCCACCTATTTTACCTCCTAGCCCCTGCCCCTTGTGCCGCCTTTGGTAGGTCCAATGGACTGGGGGCCTATCATTATCCCCCCCTCACTTTCACCTTGTCCTCAAGGTGGAAATCTGGAAATTGTTGCTGATGGAGGTTAACTGGTTCCCATGTTGCTTCTAAAGGGGGCAGCCCCTTCCATTGAATTAAAACCTCCCTGCCTTGTCGATTACTTCCCGTTCCTGATCGAACCCCCAAAACTGCCTCTGGCTCCACCAATAGCCCCAAATCTGCACTCAGCTGGCTGGGAACTTGCACACTAGCCTTCAACGCCCCTCTTGCCTTGCGTAATTGGGACACGTGGAAGACGGGGTGGATGTTGCAATGGGAGGGCAGTGTTAATTTGTAAGCAATCGGTCCTACCTCCTTTTCCACTTCAAATGGACCATAAAATCTGGGCACCAATTTCTCGTTGGAGCGACCAGCCAGCGATTTCCTACGATATGGCCGCAATTTCAAATAAACCAAGTCCCCCACTTTGAAGTTTACCTCTCTTCTCTTCCTGTCAGCCCCACTCTTCATTACTGATTGAGCCCTCAGCAATTGAGTCTTCAAGTCATCCAAAATCTTATCCCGTTCAACTAATTGTCGCTCCACCATTGACACCGGCGTGGTGCCTCTTTCAAACCTCACCAAAGCTGGAGGTTCTCTGCCATACACCACCTGAAAAGGGGTCTTCCTTGCAGCTGTATGGTAGGATGTGTTGTACCATAGTTCAGCCCAAGGTAGCCACATGGACCATGATTTCGGTTGAGAGGAAGCAAAACAACGCAAATATGTTTCCAAGGTTCGATTCAGTACCTCTGTTTGCCCATCAGTTTGTGGATGATAGGCGGTGCTTCGATTTAGTTTAGTATCTTGGAGGCGGAACAATTCCTCCCAAAAGCGGCTCATGAAAATTTTGTCCCTATCCGATACAATGGATCTTGGGAGGCCATGTAACCTTACTATCTCCTTAACAAAATTTCCAGCCACTTCTCCTGCAGTAAACGGATGTTTCAGCCCAATAAAGTACCCATATTTACTTAGTCGGTCAACTACAACCAATATTGAATCCATTTTGCCCGACCTAGGTAACCCCTCAATAAAATCCATAGCTATATCTTCCCAAACTTGGTTAGGAATGGGGAGAGGCTGCAGCAATCCCCCAGGTGTTAAAGTTGAAAATTTGTTCTGTTGGCAAATAGCACAATTAATCACATAGTTGTGAATGTCCTTCTTCATCCCTTGCCAATAAACACTAGCCGCCACTCGCTTGTAGGTCTTCAAGAATCCTAAATGCCCCCCGAGACTGCCATCATGTCCCTCATGTAAAATTAATGGAATGAGAGAAGACCCTTGCGGTATGTACAACCTCCCTTTGTATAGCAGATGGCTGTCCACCCACTGAAAATTAGGGTGGGAAACAGGATCAGTGTGTAGGTCCTTGATAATTTGTTGCGCCCTGCCATCTATTTCTACTTCACAGGCCAATTGAGCCAGTTGAATTACTTGTGGCATTGTCAAAGCCATGAAGGTTACTGGATGGTTGATGCGTGATAACCCATAAGCGGCCTTATTCTCCAATCCTGGCCTATAATGAATCTCAAATTGAAATCCCATTAGTTTCACCATCCATCTCTGATATTCGGCGCTTACCAACCGCTGATCCATTAAGTATTTGAGGCTCTTTTGGTCAGTCCAAACCTGAAATTTCCTCCCTAAAAGATAATGTCTCCATTTTTGCACTGCAAAGACTATGGCCATCAATTCTCGCTCATAAACTGATTTCGTTCTCCCTAATTGATTGAAAGCTTGACTGAAATAGGCAATGGGTCGGTGATTCTGCATTAAAACAGCCCCCATGCCCTCCCCCGAAGCATCCGCCTCTACCACAAAGGGTTTATCAAAATCCGGCAAAGCAAGCACGGGCAAGGAAACCATCTTCGCCTTAAGCTGTCGGAAAGCTTGCTCGGCTGCCACATCCCAATAGAAATTATTCTTCCTCAACCGTTCAGTTAAAGGCCTTGCCATCTTGCCATAGTCTTTCACGAAGCGCCGATAGTATCCCGTGAGTCCCAAGAATCCTCTCAATTCCTTCATTGTTGTAGGAGTAGGCCAATCCATCATCGCTTGCACCTTAGCGTGATCAGCTGACACACCTTGTTGAGAAATGATGTGGCCTAAGTATTCAACCTCCGGCTGCTCGAACAAGCACTTTTTCCTGTTAGCAAGTAGCTGATTTTCTGACAACACTTTTAAAACACAACGTAAGTGCTTCGTGTGTTGCTCTAAGCTCTTACTATACACCAATATATCATAAAAAAAAACCAATACAAAACGCCTTAAATACTCCCTGAAGATATCATTCATTAGGGATTGAAAGGTTGCGGGTGCATTTGTCAATCCGAACGGCATAACTAGGAACTCGTAGTGGCTCTCATGTGTTCGGAAAGCCGTTTTGGGAACATCTTCAGCCTTGACCCTAATCTGATGGTAGCCAGATTTCAGATCCAGCTTGGAGAAAACCACAGCCCCGTGCAACTCGTCCAGCAACTCCTCAATCATAGGTATAGGGAATTTGTCGGGGATGGTTACCTTGTTCAAAGCCCTGTAGTCGACACAAAACCGCCACCCTCCATCTTTCTTCTTAACCAAAAGCACCGGGCTAGAAAATGGACTGCAACTTGGCTGCACAATCCCAGCTCCCAACATCTCGCCCACTAGTTTTTCAATCTCATTTTTTTGCATGTAAGGATAATGGTAAGGTCTCACATGTACGGGTGCTGTTCCTGGAATCAAGTTAATAGCATGGTCTTTTTTTCTGCTTGGTGGCAGCCCCTCAGGATTAGAGAATACCCCTTCAAACTCTTCCAGCACTTCTTGCAGCAACCTTGGGATTACCCACTGCTTGCCTTCAAATTCTGCTATAATGGCTCCCAACTCCAGCAACAATCCCTCCCCTCTTCCCTTAAGAGCTTTCAGCATGGACTTCAAAGACACCAAGGTTTTACTTAAACTTGGGTCGCCTTGCAGTGTTACTGCCATACCCCCCACTCGAAACTTCATTGTTAAAGTTTTCCAATCCAAATTCATTTTCCTCACTGCGGCTAACCACTTCATTCCTAAGATAACATCCGAGCTACCCAGCTCTAAAGGCAAAAAATCCTCCACGATTTGTAGGTTTTGTAGGTGCAATTTCACTCCCTTGCAAATGCCTGCCCCTTTCACTGCCATTCCCGTCCCCATAATCACTCCATACCCAACCGTTTCTGTTCTTGGCAGCCCCAACCGCTGCACCAACTCAGCCGCTATAAAGCCCCTCCATCAATGAGTACCACCACGGGCTGCCCTTCAATATCCCCTTGCAGCTTCATGGTTTGTGGTGTTGTTAATCCCACAACTGAATTCATTGAGAGTTCAATGACCTCGCTGCCTTGCCCAGCTTCTTCTTCCCTCCCTTCCCCTATTTTAGCCTCGACTACTTCCTCTTCCATCTCTTCATCATAAATCATCATAACTTGCAGCTCTCGGTTCTTACACCAGTGGCCGGTAGAGTATTTCTCATCACATCGGAAACATAGACCCTTCTCTCTTTTAGCTTTCCACTCAGCCTCGCTGAGTTGTTTAAAAGGAGCATTGCTGCCACTCCCAGTCACTGGCAGCTTGTGGCTCGCCTGGCTAACAGCTCTCACTTGAGGAGTTGGGCTTTTTGATTGTATGAGAGGGGGTCGAAAAACGTTGGTGGTAGAGTGGGTAGAGAAACTACTCCTTGCTGGCCCGAACGTCCTACTGCCGCTGAGCATGGCTGCGTTCTTATCCTCGATACATTGAGCCGTCGACATGATCCGATCCAGCCCCCTCGGTTGTAGGACCCTGATCTCAGCCCGAATCTCTGGCTTAAGGCCATTAATGAAATGGCCTTCCAAGAACGCCTCAGATACTTCTGACACTGGCACAGCCAAACTCTTCAACATCAGCCTATAATCCTTGATAGTCCCGTCTTGTTGGAGAGCCAAGAACCTCTCCTCTAGAGACCCCTCTTGGGTTGGCCGAAATCGGTTGAGAATGCCTTGCTTGAGCCCCTCCCAACTGTGGATTCCCCTGCGCCTAGACTCCCATTAGAACCACGCGAGGGCCCCTGCCTCAAAGCACAACGTAGCGGATTCGATCTTCTTATCATCGGACAACTGGTTGATCGAGAAGTATCTCTCCGCCCAGAATATCCAGTCATTTGGATTGTCTCCCTCGAAGGTCGGCATCTCCAGCCTCCGACCTCTCCTGTCTTGCCGCCACCTGACGCTCGTGCCCCCCTCCATTCTTCGGTTCATGCTGACGCTAGGGGTCACTTCAGAATCTTGGGTCAACTCCGTTGGCCATTCGCCCCCATGGGTCTTCGCCTTCCTCTCCCGTTCCTGTTCATCCCATCGTGTTTGCATGATGGCGAATTGTTCGAGCATCTCCGCTACGTTCCTGTTGATGGTTTGAATCTCTCCCCTCATCATATCGACCTTCTCCTCCAGGTCCTCCACTCTCTCGCTCAAGTTTACCATGGTGATCGGCAACGTCTCTGATACCAAATTGTTAAGATACCAGGTAGCAAACTCTCAGCAATCAATTATCAATGGGTTTTCAATAATTTGCAGCAACAAGAATAAGGACAATGGGGCATTCGAGAGGCCCAAACTCTCCTACAATCGACTACAAATATTCCACCCTCTCTCTTTCACTTTTTCTCTTATTTATACCTCCTCCTCCTCAGCATAACTGCCTCTGGCAGCACATGCTGGTTTGTTACAACAAACCAGCTATTTCCCTTCTTATCCTCCACCTATTTTACCTCCTAGCCCCTGCCCCTTGGGCCGCCTTTGGTAGGTCCAATGGACCGGGGGCCTATCAGAAATCTTGGACGTTTTTTTGTTCCAAGTCTATTTAACAAATTACGATGGGCATAATTTTCTATTGCCTTGAAGACACTTAAAAACTGCTTGGATTGAATCTCATTCTGTATCTGATTTATGGATAGGTGATGATAAAACTTGGATGTTAATGCCTGAGCATTTTGGTGATCCTGCAAGTATAGAACTTGTTGCAGAATTGCTTGTCTACATATAACAACATTGGACTACTTATTAAATTTTTTGTATATATATCAATTAGATAAAAAATAAATCTTGGGTATCCTTTTATTTTCTTTTCTTTTTTGAAGGTGGTGCTGCAAAGAAAATATAGCCAAATCAATTAGAGAGAATTGATTGAGTTGAGGCCCAAAGTGTCAAATTGGAGCTTAGTTCTTGAAAATTGTGTATATTCAGCATTCATTATTTTCTTTTAGCCTGTAAGAATGAACGAGATCAAATATGCTACCCAGGTGATTAATATAATTAGACTTACAGCAACTAGTTTACTTTCTTTTCATCCTTGTTGAGATTATCAATCTTTTTAAGTCTGGACTAAATAGTTTAAATTGAAAATTAGTAACTGTCTTACATTAAACCATCAATATGCATATGTTCTTTTGATTGATTTAATTTTGGGCAATAAAGCACTATCATGTGCAAAAAGTGAGTGTAAGGGAGATGAGGATGTTATGATGTATGGCCATACAAGAAAAAAAAAATTAGAATGAGGTTATTTGTAATTATGTTGAATTGTCTCTTATTGAAGATAAGATGTGTGAGATATAATTAAAATAATTTGGTCATGTGAGAAAAAGATCAATAGAGACTTTGTTGGATTTCAGTGAAGAATCCTGCCGATTTCATAAAAATCCTATTAGGATAGTCCTACTTTAGGAAGTTGCCATGTTTGTGATTGTTAACTGTTCTTTTATGATTCTCCAAATCAGTCCTATAATTAAGCAGACTAATTATTATAGATACTACAACTGTATATATCAATTAGTCCTATGGTTTAGTAGACTAAATATAGGAAGTTCTGCTGTATATGTTTGACTGATATTTGATGAATAATATTATTAGATAATTCTCTTCCAATAATTCTCTATTCATGGTATAAGAGCAACTGATCCCCATGGCTGAAATCTTTCAATCTTCACCCTTCAAATCATAGAACTCTAAGCTGCAAGTCATGGCCGGAAGTCCACCAATGGTAACAACTGGTGAATCATCTACAATTGATTATGTTCCAATTTGGGTGGCATAGATGTCTACTACTCCAACAACCTTTGATAGCCATTCTTTGCAGACTACTTAGTACAAACTAAATGGAACCAATTTTAGATAATGGTTTCAATCGGTTTTGCTAGTCATCAAGGGCAAAGGAAAGGTTGGGTATCTTACAGGAGCAAGATGTATGCCTAATGTTAAAGCAGCCACCTATGGTACTTGGGAGGTTGAAAACTCTGTTGTCATGGCTTGTTTAATCAACTCAATGGATCCCAAGATCTGGAGGACATATCTCTTCTATAAAACGACTAAAGCAATTGGGAAGCTGTCCAAGAGATTTACTCAGATATAGAAAACACTACACTATGTTTTGAGACTAGATCTACAATTCAGATAATAAGACAAGGTAATCTCATAGTCACTAAGTATTACAATGTTTTGACTAAGTTGTGGCAGGAAATGGATATGTTCTACGAAATTAGTTGGGAATGTCTTAATGGTGGAGTGAAGTATAGTCAGATGTTGGAAAAAGAACGAGTCTTTGACTTCCTCCATAGACTCAACAGCGAATTGGATGAAGTTCGAGGTAGACTTCCATCCATTCGAGAAGCCTTTGCAGAAGTTAGGCGAGAGGAAAGTTGAAAGAAGGTAATGCTAAATCCATCCTTGTATTCTAACAATGATATGAGCTCTTAGAATTCAGCTCTTGCTACCACAAAAAGAAAGAATACTATATCACGACGTAGTGAGTTACAAAAAGACTAACAATGGTGTGCAACGGGCCATATCATACAAGAGAGACATGCTGGAAGATCCATGGTAAACCAACTAATTGGAAACCTCAAAGTTAAAGGAAGTCAAAACAATCCTCCTACATAGCAGATTTAAAAATTGAGAAGTCCACTAATTTGAATTTGTCCACAGTTCAGTTAGAACTCTTGCATCAACTACTAAATCAGACAAAGATGTCAAAAATGTCTAATTTTACAGAGGTTCATAAATCGACAACATCCCTTACCAAACAAGGTAATATAAAATAGTCCTTGCACTCTCAGAAACTTGCTACAAACTGCTCGATTGTAGATATAGGTGCCTCAGATCATATGACAAGATCATTGAATGCCTTATTAACCTATAAAGCATGTGATCGGGATATAATTGTGTTATGGTCCACTGTAGGGTATGAGACTTGTCCCACATTGGAAGTTCAAGCTCTTAGTGTGGGGTTTATAACCTCTTGGGCACCCTCCCCTTAACAGCTAGCTTTTGAGGGTGAGTTCTACTCGAGGGTTGTAACAGTGGTATCAGAGCCGACCCAATGGCTCCTAGTGCAAGTGAGCGGTGATAGAGGTGACGTCGACATTACAATGTTCGCTCGGGACTAGCAGTGGCTAGTGCATAGCCTACCATTGTGGGCACCTGGTTATGGAGCGTAGTGGTATGTTATGGTCCACTGTAGGGTATGAGACTTGTCCCACATTGGAAGTTCAGGCTCCTGGTATGGGGTTTATAACCTCTTGGGTACCCTTCCCTTTATAGCTAGCTTTTGAGGATGAGTTCTACCCGAGGGTTGTAACAAATTGTCTCAGTGGTTAATGGTGCAGTATCTCCGGCTATAGGACAAGGATCAATTCATTTGGCAGAGATAACCTTGAAATCTGTTTTACATGTGCCAAAATTAAAATGCAATTTATTATCTATTAGTAAACTGACCTGAGACATGAATTGTATGGTGACATTTTTTTCATCTCACTGTAAATTTCAGGACATGTCTTTGGGGAGGACGATTGGCAGTGCTAAGGAAAAGGATGTCCTTTGTTACTTTTAAGGACCTTGCAATTCCTGTATATCTAGGTTACTCAAGAAATCGTCTTTTTATGCTATTTCAAATTCTAAGATTATGTTATGGCATAAGTGTTTAGGACATCATAATTTTAGCTATCTTAAAGCATTTTATCCTCATCTTTTTATCAATAAAGAATGATATTCTTTTCATTGTAAACATTGCATCCTTGCTAAATAGTCTTGAATGACTCATCCTATTCATCCTTACAAACCTTGCAAACCATCCCATTTGATTTATAGTGACATCTGGGGACTAGCAAGAACACATAGCTGTTAAGCCTTGAATCAGAGGCTTGAACAATGCGGTAAATATAGTAGCCGCAGGAATTTGAATTGAGTGAGGGAGAGAGAATTAGAAATGGGAGGGAGAATTGAGGGAGAGATTGGAGGGAAAAAAATTTTAGAGGGAAAAAATTATGCCCAATTCATTCATAATTCCCATCCTCGGCGCCTGATTCCTTTTATAGGTTGCCTTCGGTTATAACCATCCATGTACAAGCGGTCCACAACTATAACTGCAAAGTACTATAGTAGCTTATTACATGTATTCATGTAATTACAACCTTACCCCCAGCCTACTTATTACAATTATACCCCTTATCTGCCCTTGGGTTGTGACAAATTCCGCCCCCCCCCCCCCAAGCCTTTCTTGTCCCCAAGAAAGGATTAGGAGATGAGTTGCTTGGGGGTACTGTTTCAGTCAGTGATCTAAAAATCGGCCTAGGCGGTCGCTGGTCACCGCAATTGTGGCCTAATCGGCCCCCTTAGGCACCGGCTTGACTAATAGGTATTGGGTGGCGCTTAGTCGGCCAAGGTGGTCGCCCAGCTGCATGAAACGCCTGGGATGATTATGGCCTAATCGGTCGCCTAATCCATTTTGTATGTTAGGTTTTTTGTTTCCCCTTACCCTTTTTCTCTCTTGTGCACCGCCACCGACTATCTCTTGCGGAGTTGCCATCATCGCTTGCCCTTTCTGTCTCAGCCTCTCTTGCCACATGCCGCCACTACCAATCGCCTCTTCGAAAGCTCTCTCCGACGCAGCCGATCGTCTCTCTTGGCCCCTTGGTTGTCGTCGGTAGACGTCTTTCTCGCGGCTGTTCTTCCTCCGCCCTCCGGTAATAGCCATCACCCGTTTATATATATAACATCGGTTTAATATTATATATAATATCAGTTTATAATTTATATATATGTATAAGTTTATATATAATATAAGTTTATATATATATAAACTTTTTTTTTAAGTTATATATATATAAACTTATATTATATATATAATCTTTTTATATATATCAAAAATTTTAAAAAAAGAACAACAGTTTGCCTAGGCCCTGCCTAGGCGCAAGGCCCCAATCTGGTGCTCGACTAGCTCCTAGTGCGTTTTAAAAAACCCAAGTAGTGTTGTCCGGATGTGGTGGCTCCATTGGACAAGTACCTTTATTAAGGACAATGTGCTCTTGTATGTAATCCTCTGGTCCACTATAGCTTGGGGCTCCATAGTCACTTTCTGGTCCTTATCTACTGTGGGAAGGTTCTGGCTGGTAGTGGCTGCAGGTTCCACTACCTTCTCGAGCAATGATACGTGGAACTCCAGGTGATTAGTGTTCCCTTCTGGCAATTGTAGCCGGTAAGCTACCTTGGCCAGTATTGTATAGGGCCCAAAATACTTAGGGCTCAGTTTAGATAACGAGGTCGTTGAAAAGGAATGCTGGGGAAACCTTTTAACCTTTAGGTAGACCTTGTCCCCCACATTGAACTCTTGGACACTTCTTCCCTTACCTGCCACTTGCTTCATTCTGTTTTGAGCCGTTGCAACCTCCTTCAATAGCTGTATCATATTCTGGCATTGTTGTAGATAATTCTCTACTGTAGATGCGTTACTAGGAGCATTCATCAGGGCTGGTAGGATGGAAGCCTTGTAACCAAATAGTGCTTTGAATGGAGACCTTTTTAGGGCACTGTGGTAGCTAGAATTGTAGACAACTATCAATTCTAACTCTTAGGCTTGGCAAAGCACATACACCTTAGATAAGACTCCAAGCACTGATTTACTCTCTCTGTTTGTCCCTTGGTCTTCGGATGGTAAGCCGTGGACATATGCAGTCCTACTCCCAATCCTTTAAACAACTCCTGCCAGAAGTGGATGGTAGAAATCTTATCTTGGTTAGACACTATTGATTTGGGAACCCTGTGCATCTTTGCCACAACATCTAAGAATTGTCTCGCCACCTCTTGGGCTGTGAATGGGCGAGTGAGACTCACAAAGTGAGCAAACTTTTTCAATTTGTCTACAATCACCATTATTACATCCTTGCCCTCCGACTTAGGTAGCCCTTTAATAAAATCCATAGATATCCCCTCTCGAGCCTGTTCTGGAATGATTAGTGGTTGTAATAAGCCTGGTAAGGCCACATGTTTGTGCTTGCATCTCTGGTAGGTAGGTCAAGCTAATACAAACTCCACTACTTCTTCTTTAGTCCTGGCCAAAAGAAGAGTTGTCTTACCGTGTAATAAGTAGCTCCATTTCCCAAGTGGCCCCCTAGGGGTGAATCATGGAGGGATTGTAGAATTTTGTTTCTTACTCCTTGATCATTTCCCACTACTATTCTGCCCTTGTATTTGATCAATCTATTTGACAGTATGTATCCCCTACTCCCCATTGGTTCCATGGCCAATTGCTCCTGCAACTCCTTAAGCCACTTGGTGTGCTGATAACTGTCAGTGATCTCCTTCACCCAATCCGGTATCACGTCAGTGATGACATTACAACAGACCCCTCCTTCCCTTCTCCATAGTGCATCAACCACTCTATTCTCCTTCTCTTGCTGGTAGTGGATTGTGTAATCCAACCCAAGCTGCTTGGATACCCTTTTCTTCTGCAGCTGGGTATGTAGCCTTTGTTGTAACAAGTATTTAAGGCTCTCATGATCGGTCTTTATTATGAAATGGTTACCCTCCAAGTGGTGCTCCACTTATCTACTACCACCAAAACCGCTAATAACTCCTTATCATAAACACTTAGTCTCATATACTTTGGGGCTAAGGCTTGACTGATGTATGCTAACAGTCTTCCCTCCTGCATGAGCATTGCACCTACCCCTAGATTATTGGCATCTGTTTCCACCACGAAAGTTTTTGAGAAATTCGGCAGGGCTAAGACTCGTGCTTAAGTCATGGCCTCTTTTTAGTGTTGTGAATGCTGCTTCTGCCTTGGGACTCCACTAGAATTTATCCTTCTTGAACAATTCCTTAAGGGGTTTACTGATTACCCCATAATGAGAGACAAACCTCCGATAATACCTTGTCAATCCCAAGAAGCCCCTCAATTCCCTCACCGTGGAAGGGCTAGGCCACTCTATCATGGTGGATATCTTTTTTGGGTTTGTACTAACACCTTCACCAGAGATCAAGGCCCCAAGTATTCCACCTCCTTCTTGGAAAATAAACAATTAGACATTTTAACATACAATTGATTGGTTTTAAGGATCTCAAAAGCTATCCTTAGGTGGTTTAAGTGTAGCTCCAGATTAGGACCATATATGAGTATGTCATCAAAAAATACCAATATGAATTTCCTTAGGTAGGGTGCAAATAGTTGGTTCATCAAAGTTTGAAAAGTGGTAGGGGCATTGATAAGCTCAAAGGACATTACCAAGAATTCATAGAGGCCTTGATGGGTACAGAAGGCTGTTTTTGGGATATCAGTAAGGTGCATGCAGATTTGATGGTATCCCGATCTCAGGTTTAGTTTAGAAAAAATGGTTGCTCCATATAACTCATCCATCAAGTCTTCTATGATAGGTATAGGGAATTTGTTCTTGATGGTGAGGTCATTTAACTGGTGGTAATCCACACAAAACCGCTAGGTCCCATCCTTTTTCTTTACTAATAGGACTGGGGAGGCAAATGGACATTGGCTAGGTTAAATCATGGAAGTTGAGAGCATTTGTTTCACTTGTTTTTCGATCTCAGATTTTTGCATAGGTGAATAACGGTATGGTTTGACATTAACTGGTTCAGAATTGGGTTTAAGGGTAATGTAGTGGTCTAAGGTTCGCTTAGGAGGGAGTGAGGTAGGCTTAGCAAATATATCCTTAAATCGAGTCAAGAGTACATGGAGGGAGTCTAGTGTAGTTACCTCATCATGGGGCATTCTTCTTCTATCTCTATGGCTTGAGTAGAGAATAGCTGGGAGATTTGAACCTTCCTCTTCTTCCACAACTTTCCACAACTTCTGTAGTCGTCTCCCCGAAATAAGCTTGTATTCCCCGATTTCTAAACTCCCCACCGGGATTAGTTTTTCACCTTCCACGTCCACTGTAACTTCCAAGTTGTTGAAATCAAATGTCAGAGGACTAACTGTCCTCATCCAATCAACCCCCAAGACAATATCACATCCTCCCAATTCTAGGACCCTTAGATCCATTGAGAACTCTTTCCCTTGCATGAACCACCTGAAGTCAGCACACCTGTAGTGGCTGTACATTGGTTACCATTTGCTACAGTGATTGACAATAGGGTAGTGACCCTCAATTCACACTTCAGGGCAATGGCAGTGGCCTTATTTATGAAGCTCTGTGTGCTACCATTGTTTATAAGGACCATCAGCCTTCTTTTCCCTGCTTGTCCCCTAACTTTAATGATCTTCCCTGTTGGTTCCCTCTTTAGAGCATGGAAAGATATCTCCTTTCGCTCATCTTCTACTTCTACTTCTACTTCTACTTCCTCCACTATTTCTGCAACCCCTTCATTGTCTTCCCCTTCATCATTATCCTCCCTCTCTTCTTTGCCTTCCATCTTCAGTAGTTGTCGTTTGCATTGGTGATTGGGACCACACTTATCACCACATTTGTAGCAGAGTGCCAACTGCCTTGTCTGTTCCATTGTAGCTAGAGATGTCAAAAGGGTCGGGGGCCATCTGGCCTAGCCTGGGATGGGCCGGGCTATGGCCCGACCCCCATAGGGGGGCTGGGCTGGGCCAAAGAATTTGGGCCCACTGCCCATCCTGTCTAAGGCCCTAGCCCTGCCCGTGGCCTACTGGGCCCGGCTCGTTGGGACCTTATGGGCCGGGCCCATGAGGCCCTTATGGGCCCGACCCGTTAAGCCCATTGGGCTTGGCCCTTTGGGACTTTATGTTATTCCCAATGTTCCTTGCTCATTTATTTTTTTAACTATGTTATTTTTTATTAATTATTGATATTGGATGCTAAAAAATTTGCATTTCGCAATATATATAAATAATAACCATCAATATATTTAAAATTTTTAAGCTAAATTTTTTATATATTTAAATTATAAATGAACATACTCTTTTTTATATGTGCATTATTTTTCATATCAAATCACAAGAAAATTTACAAGGCATATAGAATTTTGAAATATAAAATAATGAAAGAATATTTCGTACTTAAGAAAGAAAATTGTTTAAAAAGAAAAAAAAAGAAAAAAATTGATTTTTATATATGCATTATTTTGATATTTATATGTATTATTTTTTAAAAAAATTATTTAAAAAGAAAAAAAGGGTGGGCTTGGTGGGCCTGGCTTGCCAGGGCCTGTGGGCCAGGCCCTGTGGGCTAAGGCCCATGAGCCTGCTAGGCCCACGGGTTGGTCCGGCCCGAGCCCCCTATAGGGGGGCCGTGGGCTGGGTCGGGCTGGACCCTACCCACGACAAAAAGGGTCAGACTGGGCTCGGCCCGTTTAAAAAGCCTGTGGGCCGACCTAAGCCGAATCGGACCAGCCCTTTTGACATCTCTAATTGTAGCCCCTTACACCCCATTATAATTGGTCCTAGGGGGTCCCAATGCTAATCCAACATTCATCCCCTTTGAATTCATCCCCATAGGCTGTGGAGGGTTCATGCTACTCCTAGACCATGCCTTGCCTTTAGCAAAAATGGCTTCTAGCTTCAATTCTTGTAACCTGACCTTCTTCGCCTCCTGCCTAACGGTGGTAGGCATCATCATCTTGACCATTGATTGTAGTTCTCCCCTCAAGCCACTCACGAAATTAGATATAAAGTATTGTTCCGTGAGATGTGGTTGTGCATTCCACATTAAGGCCTTCAATTCTTCAAACTTATCTAAGTATTCAACCACCGACCCTTTCTGCTTCAACATCTTGAATTCTTCAACCACATCAAGCATGTTCTTCTCCCCAAATGTCACATACAACTCTTCTACAAAATCATTCCATCCAGCCTTCACTTCTCCTGCCTTGGACCAACCCTGCTACTAGGAGTCAGTTGTATCATTGAGATACACTGGTGCCATGGTGATCCTCTGCACCTCTGGGACATTATACTTTTGAAAAAATCTCACATCGATGAATCCACCGCCTAGGCTTGGGTATGTCAAATAGGGGAATCTCTAAATGAGGCATAGGTGTGTAGACAGTAACATGAGAATTCAGGCCTCTTATTGACGCTCCCTTGTCCGCCTCTGATGGTTCACTTGGTTCTCCCAATCTGTTTGGTCATGGAAGTGTCCCACGGATGGATTGACTGGGATCCATCATCAACCGTGGTGGAAATTCAGGTGGTAGCCTGAATTGTGGAAGGGCAGATAGCATATTGAATATGTTGTGAATTATCTGCTAGTATTGGCCGATAGTCTCCCGGTGTTCCTCTAATTCCCGTTGCATAACTTCTCTGGCAGTTGCTTCGTGAGTCTGGTTCATTCTGAACTCCAATGCCTCCATGCATCTCTCCAACTGCTTCATGTGCGTGCCTTTTGCCATTGATCCCACTCAAACTGGTTCCGCCTTTGATCTCTGAGGACGACCGACTTTGATACCAAAATGTTAAGCCTTGGATTAGAGGCTTTAACAATGCAGTAAATATAGTAGCCGTAGGAATTTGAATTGAGTGAGGGAGAGAGAATTAGAAATGGGAGGGAGAATTGAGAGAGAGATTGGAGGGAAAAGAATTTGAGAGGGAAAGAATTATGTCCAATTCATTCATAATTCCCATCCTTGGCGCCTGATTCCTTTTATAGGCTGCCTTCAATTATAATCGTCCATGTACAAGCGGCCCATTGCTATAATCGCAAAGTACTACAGTAGCTTATTACATGTATTCATGTAATTACAGCCTTACCCCCAGCCTACTTATTACAATTATACCCCTTGTCTGCCCTTGGGTCGTGACAGAACACATAGCCTAACAAGCACTTGTTGGTTTATCACCTTCATAGATGATCGTACAAGGGTTTGTCGGGTATTCCTCATGAAAGAAAAATCTCAAGCTAGTGTTGTTTTCAAAAAATTCCATAAATGGTTCTCAATGGGTTTCAATCCTCAATCCATGTTCTTTGTTTAAACAATGGCCAAGAGTATTTCTCAAATGCAGTCAACCATGATCTAGCCGAACAAGGAATACTTCACCAAAGTTCTTATCCTTACCCCCCTCCACAAAATAGGGTGGTAAAACGGAAAAATTGCCATCTTCTTGAAATTGCTTGCTTGATGATATTCACTAGTTCTGTTCCGAGCTTGTATTGGGGGGAAGCAATTCTTACAGACTCCTATCTCATTAATCGCCTTCCTTCCAAGGTTCTTGCATTTCGAACTCCTTTGAGTACCTTACTTGATTTTTTCCCTCACAGTAGGATCCTTAATTCTCTTCCACCAAAAATCTCTGGTTGTACTATTTTTGTTCATAGTCATTTGTCACATTCTTAGGGTTGAAATTGGAATTTAGGGGAAATTGGAACGAGAGAATTCAAAGGAGGGAAAGAAATTAAGAGAAAAGGAGGGAGAAATCAGAGAGAACTGAGAGAGGGATACAGAGAATTAGAAGGAAAGGATTTCAATCTCATTTCACAAAACATCGCATCCTTTTATATGTAGCCCTTTTATAGGCGTAGCTGGCTTCTAACTGAATTCATAATAGCACCCATGTGCTTTTAACAAATTACAAAATATCTCCTAACAAATTATTGTAACTCTATTACAGTATTGCACCTCTATTGCTCCTAAGGTCATGACAATTCTCCCTTCCTTGAGAGGTTTCTTGTCCCCAAGAAACTTATTATCGTTGAGCTGCTATTTCTTCATCTAATTCTCATTCTCACTGTCTGTTTAATCTCTCTTTTTCTCTTTTGCCTTCTGGGCCCATTCCTCTTTGCTTTTATGTTCATTCTCTTTTACTTTTCCTGTAGTTGTAAAATGTTGTCTTCGCAGATCTCCATGCGAAGGCTCTCTTTTCCCATTGATTTGTAAGTCCCAACAATGTCTTGGGTCTTCATACATGAACTATGCCAATACATGGAAGTAATTAGTAGTTCAACAACCTCCTTTTCTTTTAGCATCTTCCCAACTGCAACAACCCAATTCACAAAGGTTAATTGCAGCTCATGGCCAAGCTCAATCTTGTCTCCCCCATGAATCAAAAGTTTGAGAACACTCTGTCATGACCTTAGGAGCAATAGAGGGGCATTATTGTAATAGAGTTATAATAGTTTGTTAGGAGATATTTTACAATTTGTTAGGAGCACATAGATTCTGTTAGGAATTCAATTAGCAGCTAGCTATACCTATAAAAAAGCTACTTGTAAGTGGATGGAAAATCAAGTGAAATGAGATTGAAATCCTTCCTTCCTAATTCTCTCTATCCCTCTCTCGGTTTTCTCTAATTTTCTCTCCCTTTCTACTAATTTCTCTTTCTCCTCCAATTCTATCATTTTGATTTCTTCCCTAATTCCAACCACAACCCTAGGTAACTCTAGGAATGTGTTACACTCCTATTTAGCTGTGGAGAATCTCCCATCAACCTCATAGGTATTATCACCAAATGCTTAGTGGAATGTTGTTTACTACTTCCACTACTACTGCGATAACCTAGGCCTAGACTTTAGTGTCAAAATTTGCATACTGGATAGGGAAAGTATCCTTTCTAGCCAAAACTAATCTCCTGACACTCTCATGGCGGTGTTTGGTGCTTAGAATCTCCTCATTGAATATATCATTCACAACTTTGCCATAATCACTAGGATCTTCTAAATTATGCATTGTTTGCGGCTTATTGTCTAACAATTCATATTCCATTCGCAGAGGCAAAGCATGTTGGAGTAGTTCAACAGTAGGTGGAAGATTTGTAGGACTTGGGGACATCAAGCATTGTAACAAGGATATCGGATCTGGAAATTCTGCAACCCATGTTGGAGGAAGTTGCCCCTTCTGTTTAAGATTAAAAAGAACAATATGCCTCTCCATAGTAGATAAAATTAAGGGCCATAGCTCAAGGAGGACAACCCTTAAGCTGTACCTGTCAGCCTTTTCATCAATCTTTGGCCACTTTTCGTCAATTTCTGGTGTAGAGGAAAAATATGTACTAACTTGGCCAGTATGATCTAAGGAAACTCCGACCATTTTTGTAGGATTTGGATCTTGGTTCACCTCATCTTCGGCCTAACTATTAGGTGATGTAACTATTAGTCGACATCACCAATGAATCAATGTTTTGTTCCCATGCGACTTCATCATGACTTATTCCCATGCATTGTTTGTTCTTTCGAGGGTTTATCTTTGTGTTTTTTTTTCACACGCGCTACATGCTGCGTCAGGTGGTATCAGAGCGGTTCATCAACCAATTAGATGGCCAATCTTGAAGGTAACGATAGCAACCAGCCTTGTGATGGTGATCGGGGACTGCTCGCGGTTTGGAGAGCAATCGAAGAACAATGGGAAATAACTCGTACAATAGAGTAACAATTGGAGCGAATCTGCAATCAATTGGGCATTTTACAACGAGTTAACGATAATCGGAATCGGACTAATGGCGTGAATCAAGCTGGCTATGTTAAACCAGGAAGGCCAGCCATTAATCCTGTCCTCATTAATCCTAGAAGACCAATGATGGATGATAATGACGATGAGGATGATCTTGGTCGTATGATAGCCAACCCTAGTGGTAAAGGGGTTAGGAGGAATGCGCAACAACACAACCATTGGGGAAACGATAAGTATAAACTAAAGAATGATTTTTCGTTGAGTTTGGAGTTTGATCTCGAACATTATGTTGTCCCAACAACCTCAACGTTTGCAAACTCAGGTTTGGTTTATGTTGCTAACATGACAGAAACTCCAAGGTTGTTGACTCATATTGGGGTATTTTTCAGTCCCGAGGGCTCAGGCATTGCTTCGCAATCCAAGGATGGTGGTATTTCTTCTGACCGGCTTGCGACTGTAAAGGAGATGGAGGCCATGGTAGCAAATTCTTCTATAGTTTATTTAGGCTCTGACATGGTTGAATTGAAGGCGATAGGAACATATTCACCTTTGCAATTACAAAAGCAAGATGGTCACAGGGGTCTCTTTGTGGATAGGGGTGTTGGATCTCCCAGGTTAGTTAACTTAGATAGTGCAACTACTTTCAATATTAATCTGAAACTTGATTCCAAAACTAAGAAGACTGTAGCAGTTGCTTCTATAGCTGATCAAGTGTTTAGACCAAAGGAGGATTCAAGCATCAATATTTTAAGTGATGAAGAGACTATTGGTAGTCATGGAATAAGCCTTTCGAAACAGTTGCAAAAGAATGCTTCTCCAGGCAAGAAAAATCTATGGATAAATTCGGAAGCTGTTGAAGAGTTAAAATCAAGAAAGCTGATGAGAAAAGGAGGACTTGTGATAAGATTTACGAGATTAGAGAAGCGCTCAAGATGGAATGTTCAATGTCCTCATTCTAATAGTAATAATACAGTGGAGGCAGAGGGCAATAAACATGGTGATGGTTGGACCCATGCCAATGAAAATAGGGCTAAGAGGGGGAGGAATGTCTTTGTTCACGTTCCCTTAGTAGAAAAGTTCAAGCGGTTCAAGAAGATGTCAAGCAAAAGTTGCATAAATAAGAAGTATAAGGCGACAACTGACTAGCATCGGAAGCACAAGATATTTGAGGTTGGAGATGAAGTCATGATATTTTTGAAAAAGGAATGGATTCCAACAGGAAAGCAGAATAAGCTCAAGCAAAGAATTATGGTCCTTATAAGGTTCCAAAGAATACTAATGATAATGCTTATGTTGTGGATTTGCCTAATCATATGGGTATTTCTAAACATTCAATGTGGCTAATCTCTCTTTGTAATTGCCGAACGTGGATTTGTCCTACCCGGATCAAAATTTGAGATCGAATTTTTTCTCAAGTGAAGGTGAATGATGCGGTCACCAATCAAGACCCAATCCAAGGCCGACTCGACCAAATCGAAACAGTAGCGCTGGAACAGTAGCATTGAAATAGTAGGAAACAGTATTTTAATACTTCTTAAGTTTTAGAATTCTACTTGATTTAGGATTCTACTTCATGTTTATACTTGATTTAGGATTCTATTTCATGTTTGATTAGGATTTTAGTTGGATTTTGTTTACAAATATTAGATGGATTTGGATTAGTCAAATACTATAAATATGCCTAGGATCTAGAGTTTGTAATCAAGTTTTTCTCAATTAAATTTCAGTAACCTATTTGGGTTTTCTTAGCAAAACAGTTTTGTTTTTGCTTCTTCTTGAAAGCCAAGCTTTGACTATTGAAGTTTGTTCTTTCGAGGGTTTATTTTGGTGTGTTTTTTTCACGCATGCGCTACACGCTGCGTCACATTTCAACGGATTTCTCCTCCAGTGGAGGCTCAGTAATTCCTCCAGTAGCTGCCCTTCCTCCATTGTCATCCTAAATGGCCAGCTCCATTTCAGGTCTTTCCTCATGTTAGGATTTGCATTAGTTAAGCATTCTTATCTTGGGAGAGGGCCTCATAATGTAGTTGGGAATAATTTTGTATGTTTATATTTTATGTATTTAAAATGTAATAGAAACTAACTTTTAAAAGTTAGTACCGGTAGTCTTTGTTATTTCGTTAATTGCATTTTAGTCCTTATTTGTAACTGCCTCTATCTCTTATAAATAGAGGTGAATAGGTCCTCGGATAGCGCACTCAGCATTCATTCTTTTTGTTTTTATCTTGCACGGGCTCTAGAGAGAATTGAGAGAGAGTTTCACTAGGTCCTTGTATTCTCAAGAGGGAGGGCTATTGTTTATAGCCAAGAGTGTGCGAGGAGTGTTGTATCCTATTGCTTTCTAGTGGATTATGTCAAGCATCGTCAGTCTGGATGTAGGGCATTTTATGCCTGAACTAGGATACGTTCTTGCCTCTTTACTTTCTGTTATTGTTTTTGATTTACTCTAATATTTGTTAGTCTATTTCTGTTCCTATCAGGTGAGATTTTGCTGTGAGAGAGTGGGGTTTCTTGTGTGATAATCGGTCCTAGATTCAACACCTCACTTCTTGCAACAACCAATCCTAATCTTAGTGCCTTAACAGTCTTATGAATACTTCCAATCTATTGGCTGCTTTGAGTATAACTGTTAGGTTGCCGTTTGTGCTTTCTAGAAATGGCTTCCAATGTCGTTTCGTGCAATCTCGCCCTCTTAGCTGCTTGTTCTACCGTGGCAAGATACATTATTTCCACAATAGGTCTCAATGCATTTTCAAGACCATCAATGAATTTCAACACAAAGGAAGATTCCTTCAAGGTCAGGCGTGACTTGAGCATCAGTGCTTTCAATTTCTCTCAAATCTGACCTTGTAATTCATTATAGATCCTTCCAGTTTTAGGTTATTGAATTCTTCGTTGCCACTCTCATCTCCCATCTGATTTAAGGAAGTCGAATATTCCTTAGAAAAACATTCAGTTGGAATACTAATATGAAATTTATATGAAAATAGAATCAAAAGGTCGTCTAACTTTCTACTGACATCCTTGATTACTTTCCTCGTTGCATCACATTCTTCCTTGAATGTTTTCCCAAATAGCAGTGCATTTTCAAGAAGTCCTTTGGCCATCTCGATAGATTCAATCCTTGAAAATTAACTTCCGTAAATCAACTTGTTCCGATACAATCTTTATGAGAGTATGATCGGTTTTTGTTGCTGCCAGGAATTGATCTGAAATCGCTTGGATCTATACTCGATCAACTCTGTTGTGGCCTCTTGAGGATCGCCTACTCTCAGCTTCCAAAGTCACCGGAATTGTCTGAACCCGCCTCATGTGCAACAACCTAGATTCGTTAGATAGCAGTGTTCTAAAAGGCGCTAGGCGCCAGTCGGGCGGCAAGCTGCCGCCTAGCGCCTAGGCCGCCTAGGCGGCGCCTAGGCGCCGCCTAGAAAATTTATATTTTTTTTAATTTTTTACAATTTTTTTCTTAATATATATATATTTTCCCCCCACCCCAGCCTCCACCCCCTCAAATTTCAGCGACTCCCACCCCCCTCAAATTTCAGCGCTTCAGCGCGACTCCCTCCCCCAACCAAATTTCACAGCTCTCTCTCTCTCTTTCTCTCTCTCTCTCTCTCTCTCTCATACCTGCCTCCTCCGAGCACGTCGCTACCCCCGCCATTGCCAATCGGACCGTCTGCCTCCTCCGAGCACGTCGCTGCCCCCTGCCATTGCCAATCGGACCGTCTGCCTCCTTCGATCAAATCGTTGCCGACGGCGACTCTGCAACTACAAGAGGAGACGGTGGCGGCGTGCGCGAGAACGAGAGAGGCGACGGCGACGACGATTCAGCAATAGACTGTCGGTGGCTGAGGCTGTGCGCGCGAGAGAGAAATATTAACCGAGGAAGGAAAGGGGTAACGGCCTAACGGGTAAGGAACCAAAACCCTAATCAATTTATACCAGGCACTTCACACGGCCCAGGCGCTTCACGCGGCCCAGGCGGCCGATTTGGCCGCCTTGGCGTCCGCCTTGGCCAGACGGTTCACGCGGCTAGGCGTCCGCCTTGGCCGCCTAGGCGCCGCCCGGTACCAATTAGCCGGGCTGGCGCCTAAGGTGGCCGACTTGGCCTTATTCGCGGCGGCCAGGGGCCGCCTAGCGCCTCGGCTCCGCCTAGGCGGCCGCCTAGGCCGCGTTTTTGTTCACTAGATAGTTGATCGCCTCACAATAGTTGTCTAAGAGAATCGATCACCTCACAGTAGTCGCCCAGGTCAAATGGTCAAGAATTCCTCCTACTTTGTCTTCGGAATTCAGCCCTAGAGGTGTTTGGCCTACTTTGCCTTCAATTCTGAGCCTAGATCAGCTCTGCCACTTCTCGATAATCGCCTAGATGTTGTGTCACAGCCTAGATTGGAAGTCAGTGGTCTTGATTTCTTTTCAATCACAATTGAGTCTAGATTTGCTTTCGATAGCGCCTTCCTCACCCGACCTCAATTCCGTAATCAAGGACCGTCACTCTAGATCACAATTGGGATTCTCCTTCAAAATTCTGACCTACTGCTACTGAATCCAATTGTCGATCACCTATAGTCCAATAGTGATAGTGATAAATCTGATCGCTTGGAATTGCTTCACCCCAACGTCGCAACTGCTGTCGAGACGCCCGGAATTGCCTCGCTCCGCTTTGCAACTTTGAAACCAGCTTCTAATAATTGTTGGCCTATTACAATTCTGAAAATCGCTAGTCTATAATCAGCTTCTAGAAATTGGCAAGCAAAGAGCTTTTGAGAACCAGTGGCTCTGCTTCGCTCCTTTGCTTCTAAGATCAACTCTGATCCTAGGTCTTGTGGGTTATGGGCCCACCATGCTTCCACTTCGGCAACCTACTGATTGAATTTGCCGAGAAACAGCAATCACCAATGATCAATGATCACTAGAGTTCCACCTTTGAGTTTGCCTTCAAAATTCAAGCTGAGAACTACGTTGCTTAGCTTCGTCTTTACAGTCGGTTTCTGATGTCTTCAAAATCTGATTGGCGTAACTGCTCCAAATCACTTGCTTCGCCACCGAGACCAATTGTCATGTCCTGATTCTTCTTTGATTGGCTCTGTTGCAGTTAACAGATGTCGCCGGACTCTACTTTGTTGTATCAGCGATGGAAATTGTTGGAGAATTTGAGTATTCAACTAGCTAATGATAAACACGGTGATAGACCTGGTGCTGTTTGAATAAAGATGAAGATAAGCAGTGCTGAAATCTTGAGAAGATAAGGAAGAAAAGGTTCCAAAAATTTAGGAAAAATAAGGAAGAAGAGCTTAATGTTCACCAGTTCCACTCCTAACAGGTATTGGGGAGAAGCTGTTCTAACAGCCTCTTACTTGATAAATCGGTTACCTTCCAAAGTCCTCAACTATCAGACTCCCTTGCACAATCTCATGACCATTTTCCCTCATGTCCGAATCCTAAGCTCTCTCTCCCCTAGAGGTTTTGGCTGCATTGCATATATTCATCAAACCAGTTCTAACCAACACAAACTTGAACCAAAAGCCTTCAAGTGCATCTTTATTGGCTATTGCCCTACCCAAAAAGGATAGAAATGTTATTGTCCTCTATCACAAAAGGTTTTTGTTTCTTGTGATGTAACATTGTTGAAGATGAATTCTATTGCCCAAGTACCTCTTTACAGAGGGAAGAAAGCCACTGGGATCCCACAATATCAATGCTTATTTCTCTTCCTATTGTCTCATCCCCTTCGAATACTGATTTGATCCAAACAGCTGCAGCTGATCATTCCCAACCAGCAACCTTTGGATCAACTAACATTGACTCCCCTACCTTTTCGAACCCTTTACCAGTACACCATCCCATCCAACCAGCTGAGCCGGTGATGACTAGTCCTGGAGGAGGATTATATTTAGAAAAACCCACAAAGGTTTACTCGAGGAGACCCAAATGTCCTGCTCCTGAACTCAACCAATTGTTAGAACCAGAGAATGGTCCAACAAGTGAGGAACACATTGAAGCCAACAATGATCTGGATATTCCTATTGTTATTCAAAAGGGGGTAAGGTCTTGTGCTAAGTATCCCATCTCTAATTACTTAACATATTGTAGATTGTCTTCACAATTCAAGGCCTTTACCATAATAGTTGATGGAGTGGTTGCCCCTAAAAATATTTAGGAGGCTTTGAATGATCTTAAGTGGAAGGAAGCTATTATGGAATAAATGAAAGCTCTCATTGGCAACCATACATGGGATATTGTAGAACCTCCCAAGGACAATAAAATTCTAGGCTGCAAATGGATTTTTATTGTCAAATACAAGTCAGATGGGACAATAGACAGGTAAAAAGCAAGATTGGTGGCCCAAGGATATTCTCAAACCTATGGGATAGACTATGAGGAGACTTTTGCTCCTGTAGCAAAATTGAAATCCATAAGGTGTTGCCATCTCTTGTTGTGAATTTGGATTGGGAATTATTTCAATTTGATATCAAAAACACCTTTCTAAATGGGGAATTGGAAGAAGAAGTGTATATGAAGATTCCACCCGAATTTGATAAAGGAGAAAGAGCTATCAAGGTATGCAAATTGTATCGATCTCTCTATGGGTTAAAACAATCTCCAAGAGCATGGTTTAAGAAATTTAGCTTTACACTTATAAAATTTGGGTACAAACAAGGTGAAACTGATCATACACTGTCTACTAAACATGCAACTAATGGCAAGAGATCTATTCTGATTATATATGTAGATGATATAATTATCACCAATGATGATATTCAGGAAATTGCAGCACTAAAACAGAGATTAAAAGATGAATTTGAGGTTAAAGATTTCGGGACCATGAAGTACTTTCTAGGAATGAAAGTTGCTAGGAGCAAACAAGGTATTCTAATTTCTGAAAGAAAATACTCTTGATCTTCTAAAAGATATAGGAATGTTGGGTTGTAAGCCAATGTATACACCTCTAGAGAGGAACTGGAAATACCAGATAAATGATAGTGATCCTCCTATTGATAAGGGAGGTGATGTGAACCCGCGATGGGACAAGACCAAAGGAACCCACAAAAGATTGAAACGAACCCCAGAAATGCCAAAATCGGATAGAAGACAAAGAATTCTCGGCTCGTTGATTCACGAACCAAGAACCTAGACTATATTAAAATCTAGGCCTGTTGATTATGCGTAAACAAGAACCAAGAATTGTTGAATGCCAAAAAGACTGCCCAGATCTTTGATAAGTTCGGGTTTTAAACGCCACAAAGGAATCATTCCTTTGATAAGTTCAAAGTTTTGTTCATTGAGGAACAAGGTAGAAGAGAGAAATCTCTCAAATTCAAAAATTCATAATAATCTCTGTCTAATGTTTACAATGGAAAAGCCTTTAAATAGGCGAATAATAAAATCCTAATTCTACTTGAAAATTAATAAAAATTCTAAATTATATAGAAAATAAATAAATAATTAAATCTGGTCAATCAATCAAACATTCCTTTTATATTCCCAGATCTTTTCAATCAATCAATCAGGCAATCAATCAATCATCTGTTCCTTTTTATGCTCTCAAATCTTGTCAATCAATTAACCAATCAATCAATCAATCATGCGCCCACATCTTGCAATCAACCAGTCAATCAATAAGCATTCCTTTTTATGCGCAAATCTTATCAATCATCCAATTCCGACATGGTTGACTTGTCCGATTGCATCATTGTTAGATGACCCTCTATGATTTTCATCAGGAGGTATCAAAGGTTAGTTGGGAAACTGATTTATCTTTTTTGCACTCACTCGAATATTGCCTATGCTGTGAGTATCGTGAGCCAATTCATGCACTCACCTACTCAACAACATTTAGCTGCAGTCTATCACATTTTGAGATACCTAAATGGGACACCAGAGAAAGGATTATTATTCCAAAAGAGTGATGCTAGAGGGGTTGAAGGACTTGCTAATGCTGACTCGGCAAGGATCTGTGATGGACAACCGATCAGCATCAGGTTTTTGTACTAAAATATAGAGGAACCTAGTCACTTGGAGGAGTAAGAAACAATCAGCTATAGCATGAAGTAGTGCAGAAGCAGAATTTAGGGCAATTGCTCAAGGCATTTGTGAGTTAATTTTGTTAGCTAGGCTGATGGAAGACTTACAAATGCCCCTGACCTTACCAACAAAGCTTTATAATGATATCAAGTCAGCTATAAGCATTGTTATTAATCCCATACAACATGATAGGATGAAGTATGTCAAGGCTGATAGAAGTTTTATGCAAAGGGAAATTAAAGGAGGAGGAATAAAACTAACCTATCTTCCTATAGTTAGTCAAGAGGTAGATGTGTTTACAAAGTTCATGTCAAGACTAGGGTTTGCAAGACTAGGGTTTGAATCGCTTATTAGCAAACTAGGACTGAGAGACATCGATTCACCAGCTTGAGGGGGAGGGGTGTTGGAGAATCCGAGTATTCAGTTAGCTAATGATAGACACGGTGATAGATGTGGTGCTGTTTGAATAAAGATGAAGATAAGCAGTGCTAAAATCTTTAGAAGATAAGGAAGAAGAGGTTCCAAAAATTTAGGAAAAATAATAGCAGACATGTTATCTTAGTTTTTAAAGTTTATACCATATCTTATCTATCTTTGTAAACCTATTCAAATTTGGATTATATCCCATGCAGATTAGGATCTACAACGTAGCATCATACTTGTATAAATACAGGTTCTACAGTCAATGTAACTATGAGTTCGATTTTTTCTCTAAACTCAGTTCATACCTAAGGTTTTCTACTTAGGATTATCCTATTTTGTTCAGAAATTAACAGTTGAAAAATCAACCAGCTCAATTACAACTTCCCGAGAACGATCGAATTTACAGCCGAGGAACAATTGGCTCTGATACCAATTGTCACATTCCTATGGTTACCTAGGATTGAGACTGGAATTAGGGGAAATCAGAACGAGAGAATTGAAAGGAGGGAAAGAAATTAGGAGAAAAGGAGGGAGAAATAAGAGAGAATTGCGAGAGGGATAGAGAGAATTAGAAGGAAAGAATTTCAATCTCATTTCACATAACATCCTATCCTCTTACAAGTATCCCCTTTATAGGCATAGCTGGTTGCTAACTGAATTTATAACAGCACCCATGTGCTCCTAACAAATTACAAAATATCTCCTAACAAACTATTGTAACCCTATTACAATATTACCCCTCTATTGCTCCTAGGATCATGACATCGTCATCCTACCCACACCAAACTTGAGCCTAAAGCCTTCAAATGTATGTTTGTTCGCTATTCACCTACCCAACTAGGATACAAGTGTTATTGTCCTTTCTCTTGGAAATTCCTTATTTCATGTGATGTCTCATTCCTTTAGCATCAACCTTTCTATTCCAATATTTCTCTTCTAGGGGCGACATCTAGTGAAGAGAAGAATTGGAATTCCGCTCTCTCTCTTCCCATATCACTTCCTACTTCTTATCCCCATGGCAAGTTGAGCCCGAAACTGAAACAACCATCATCCTTGCCCAAACCCGTGTGACCAATCAAGGAGGATAACAGGTTCTTGGAAAACCAATCTTGGGTTACTCTAGAAGGCCTTGTGATTCTCATCAGGGTCAATTGTCGGATCTGAAACTAATTCCATTGAATGACATTGTGGAAGAGGTACCCATGGAGATTGGTGATTTGGACATACCAATAACTCTTTGAAAAGGGGTGAGATCATGTGTTAAGTATCCTATTTCTAATCACTTGATATATTCGAAATTGTCTTCACAATTTAGGGTATTCACTTGCTAGCATTGATGAGATCAAGGTTCCTAGGGTGGTGTTGCCAAAATACAATAATTGAGATTTCGTAATGTGGGAACGATTGCTGGATGTCTATGGTTAGCTTCGGATGATGACACTCGTCGGGAGGGTAGGATAATCGGCTCCGGGAGGAAAACTCGGTTGGGGAAGAGGGCTTCTGGGAGGAGGACGTGTCTCCAAAGAGAAAAAGATTGTCCGGGAAGGAGAAGAGCCCAGGGAGAAAGGCTTTCCCGGGAAGAGGATGACCCCGGAAATGATGAAGGCCTAAGAAGAAGACTTGCCTGGGAAGGACTTGACTTCGGGAAGGATGTCTCTCTGGGTATGATCTGCACTAGATGCTTAGCTTCTGGGAAGGATAAGAATTCTACCGGGATGGATGATTCTTTCTGTTCCAGGGAAGAGAGCTGGTTCTCTCCTAATAATTGTGATCTCAATCAACAGTTAGAAGGCTCGCGAGGATTCCTCACCTGCGATGACCCTCTAATGCTTAAGTCAGTACTGAAGGTAGACAATTACAGATGAAATGCAGTAAAGATGTAGTGGGTGTGTATGGATGTTACCGAATGCAGAAGTTCCTTTCTGTGTCCTGTAGGTGGATATTTATAGGGGCGTGATTCTTGAGGATCTCAGAGGGACACGTGTGTCCCATCCCCTAGACTTCGGAGGGCCATGTGTCTTGCATCTGCTGTAACTTGGAGGGCCAGATGTCGATCCTCCCGAGAAGAAGGGTCTCGCTCAGGAAGGAGCCCCTGCCCAGGAAGAATGAACATGCCCATGGAGGAGCCCTTGCCTAGGAAGAATAGCCTTGCCTGGGAAGGTGCCCTCTCCGGTTAGAAACCGCTTGCCCGGGAAGGAGCTTTCTGCAGGAAGAATCAGCGTGCTCGGGAAGGAGACTTTGCTTTGGGAAGAACATCTCATCGGGAAGAGTTAACCTTACCCAAGAAGAACATCTCACCGGGAAGAGTTAACCTTGCTCGGGAAGAACGTCTCACTAGGAAGAGCGTCTCTCCCGAAAGAATTAACCTTGCACGAGAAGAAAATTTTCTATTCCCCCCTTTATTCTGAGTGGTACAACAATTGCCCCCCGCCCCCCCTCTTGTTTTACCCTTTAGGTGAAATAGAAGAGTAATTTCCTCCTTATTTTGTCGTACACTCGGGAAGAAACCATTGTCTCGCCTTTTTCTCAAGAAAAAATCTCTCTGGAAAGATAGGCCCACGCCCAGAAAGAACATCTCTTCAGGAAGGATTGTCTTTGTCTGGGAAGAGCATCTCACCAGGAAGAATTGATCTTGCCTAGGAAGAATGTCTCATCGAGAAGGGCTTCTTCGCAACCGTCTGCCTATTGGAAAGAACCCGTCTATAAATACCAGGTTTTACGGCAGTCATTTTCACGCTTTCACTCTGAGTTACTATGCTTTGTTCTCGTAATTCTTGCGCTCATTCTCCCTTGTTCTTGGAAGTAGATACTTTCGTACCCGAATGCTAGGTTTTTGCATTCCGATCCAATTTATTTGTTCTTTCCATTGCATTTATCTTCCAAGAAGAAATTATTTCTTCCTGGAAGAACATCTGTCTTTCCGAGAGACGACCCTTTGTTCTGGGGAGAAACAACCTTCTTCCCAGAAAGATTTTCTCACCTTCCCGGAAGGGCCTTTGTCTTTCCAGGTGAGCCTTTTTGCCTCTCTGGAAGAATTTTTGTCTTCTTTGGTAAGCCTCTTGCCTCCCTGAAAGAACTTCTGTCTTCTCAGGTAAGCTCTCTCGCCTCCCTGGAAGAACTCCCAGTTTCTTCTTTGATAAATTATCTAGTGTCTTCCCCTCTTTTTTTCTTTTTTTTCTTCTCGTTCAGCCTTTGCCATTTTAGCCATGGCAAGTGGTAAAGTCTGCTTCCACGCATATGCTCCTGATGGTAGCTCCTGCCGATTTCTGATGGGCTAATGCTTAAACTTATCTAAGGATGATGTTGCCCAGTTATCCCGAAACTATGTCATCATAAGCACGAAGGTCCCCGGACAGGATGAGAAGTGTGTCATGTTTGTGCGAAAGGGGGAATTCGTGGTACATGAAGCTAGCCTTCGCTTGGGGTTTAGTCTCCCACTTCATTCATTCAGCTTAGGATTCCTTCGTAGAAGTGGGATGGCCTCAACCCAGCTACATCCTAATGGCTAGGGCCTAGCTTGTGGGCTTCTTCATAGAGAGAGATGTAACCATTTTAGTTGATTTTTTTTTTTTTTTTTGGCTTTTTTCACTTTCAACTAGGAAAGGATCAACACCATTTTTACACCTTCCATTGGACTCACGTGGAGGACCACCTTTTTGTTGGCTCTCCACCTAAGGTGGATTACTTTGACTCTAGATGCTTCGTGGTGAATCCTCCGCCGGAAGCGTGGTTTGTGCCTTGGAATTGTTGCACAAAAATTCGTAGGTTGGTGAAGCCAGAGATTAGCAAGCCGGTCCAAGAGCTTTGGGAGCAGTTCAAAGATGAACGGGCCAAACTCTTGCATGGAGGTCTAGTGAACCTCCTGGACCTTCTATCCGAGGACAGGTTAAGGAGGGCTGGTTGGGCACTCCACACAGGAGAACCATTGTGGCACTCCGCGCAGGAGATCTAGCCCCTCTTGTAGCCCGTGTTCCTGTAGAGGGAGGGGCCATCCCCTCACAGGAGAAGACTGGAGCAGTCTTCTCCTAAGGGTTTGGATCTCCCTAGTAGTAGCCCAAGACTTCACACAGACTTATGTAGACTATGAGGAGACTTTTACTCCAGTTGCCAAGTTAAATTCAATACGAGTCTTGCTATCACTCGCTACTAATTTGGATTGGGAACTTTATCAACTAGATGTTAAGGATGTGTTTCCAAACAATGAACTGGAATAGGAAATCTACATGAGAATATCTCTTGGGTTTGAGACAAAGGACAAGAAGGGAAAGGTGTTTAAGTTGAAGAAATCCCTATATGGCATTAAATAGTCCCCCCCGAGGGCATGGTTCAAGAGATTTAGCACCACTTTGAATTGGCTTAGCTACAAACAAGGACAAGGTGATCACACATTATTTACAACAGTGTTCTAAAACGCGCTAGGCGTTAGTCGGGCGCCCGATTGGGGCCTAGCGCCTAGGGCGCCTAGGCGGGGCCTAGAAATTTTTTTTATTTTTATTTTTAAACATTTTGATGTTATTTTTAAGTAAATTAAAGTTGAAACAACAAGTGAAATAATGAAATTAAGCTTGAGAAAATAAATTGTTGTTTGCCAAGAACCAACAATAGCAAGATGCAGCAATAAGTTGTTATAAATATTAAATAACATTAACAAATATTAAAATATAAATAACATTTAACTTGTTTGCTCACAAGTTACAAATATTAAAATATTTAAAACAATAATATATATTCAAATAACAAATTCACATATTAATAAATATTAACATAAATAATAAATTAACTAACAAAAAGAAAAAAAGGCAAGGCAACAGCAAGCAGGAAGCGTTCTTGTTGCTTGCTTATTGCTTACCGCAGGGTGAGGAGTGAGGAAGACGAGAGAGAGAGCTGGAAGGCAGAGTGGAATGAAGGTCGGCGGCGAGAGTGTGAGAGGGAAAGGCTAACAGAAATGGAAAGCGGCGACGGCGACTCCGCAAGAGACGGCTGCGGCGTGCGACGAGAGAGGCTTTGACAGAAAGGGCAAGCGGCGACGGTGACGGCGACTTGATAAGAGACAGTCGGCGGTGGTGTGCAAGAGAGAGAAGGGGAAATTGATGAGGTAAGGGGAAACAAAAACCCTAATCGGCCAGGCGGTTCACGCGGTTAGACGGCCGCCTTGGCCGACTAGGCGCCACCCGGTACCGATTAGCCGGGCCGACGCCTTAGGGGGCCAATTAGGCCATAATCGCGGCGGTCTGTGTCCGCCTAGCGCCTTGGCGTCGCCTAGGCTGAGTTTTCGAACACTAATTTACAAAGCATGTAGTAGATGGGAAGAAGACAATCTTGATTGTGCATGTAGATGACGTTATCATCACAGGAGATAATAGTCAAGAAAATAGAGAATCTCAAGAGGCAATTGAGGGTTGACTTTGAGCTTAAAGATCTAGGGAAACTAAGATATTTCCTAGGGATGAAGGTGGCTAAAAGTAAAGAGGGTATCTTTATTTCTCAAAGAATCACACTCTGGATATTCTGAAGGAGATAGACAAACTTGGGAGTAGATCGACCAACACTCCATTATAAAAAAAAAAAAAAATTGGAAGTGGAAAGAAAAGGCAGGAGTGAACCCCTAGTGGACAAAGGGAGATAATCAATGTTTAGTTAGGAAACTAATCTATCTACCCCACTCTTCCTGATATTGCATATGCTGTGAGTGTGGTAAGTTAGTTTATACATTCTCCTACTCAAAGACATCTTAATGCTGCATATCATATTCTTAGGTATCTTAAGGGGACACCAAACAAGGTCTATTATTAAAAAAAAAGTGAAGACAGAGGAATTGTGGGATTTGTAGATGTAGATTGCACTGGTTCCATTGAAGATAGCTAGTCTACCTCTAGCTATTGCACAAAGTTATGAGGCAATCTAGTTACATGGAGAAGCAAGAAACAGTCTGTGATAGCTTGTAGTGGTGCAGAAGTAAAATATTGAGCTATTGCTCAAGGAATATATGGGGTAATTTGGCTTCAGAGATTAATGAAGGACCTCGAAATATCTGTATATGCTCCAATGAAGCTATATAGTGATAATAAGTAATCCGTTAGTATTGTAAATAATCCAGTTCAATATGACCAAGTGAAACATGTAAGGATTGACCAAAATTTCATCAAGCAAGAGATAAAAAATGGAGGTATCAGTCTCTCCTATGTTCCTACAAAGTCTCAAGAAGCAGATGTCCTTACGAAAGCTATGTCAAGACCAAGATTCGAATCAATTATAAGTAAGTCGGGAATGGTAGATATCTATTCACCAACTTGAGGGGGAGTGTTGGATTTCAGCAAAGAATCCAGCTGATTTCATAGAAATCCTATTAGGATAGTCCTATTTTAGGAAGTTGCCTTGTTTATGATTGTTAACTGTTCTTTTATGATTCTCCAAATCGGTCCTATAATTAAGTAGACTAACTAGTAACTACAGATAGTACAACTGTATATATCAATTATATCAATTAGTCCTATGATTTAGTAGACTAAATATAGGAAGTTCTGTTGTATATATTTGACTGATATTGCTGAATAATATTATTAGAGAATTTCTCTTCCAATAATTCTCTGTTCAGGTGGATGTATTGGAACAAATCTTCAGCAAAAATAGGCAGAGGATGTTCAAGAAAAACTTGGTGGGAGACTCTTTCGTATGATGAGTTATAGTGGCTTTATAGAAGTATGACCATAGATACAAATGATCAAGGAGCTAGAATTCATGTAAACAACCACGCCTAGTGGGATTAAGGCTTGAAATGTTGGTATTGTCCTGTGATTGATTTAATTAAAAGCCAAACTGCACAAATGAAATTAAGAGGGATTTGATGGAAGCTAGGGCAAAAACTAAGGGGCTGTTAGTTATAGAAAATGATCTCAAGTTTTTTATAAAATTTCTAGTTTTTATTTTTATGGAAAATTTTAAAAAATGCATTCAAATTTTAGAAATATAGAAAACTAATTTTCAATCTAGAAATTTTAAAACATATGCTCCAAAAAGAGAGAGATGCTTTAATTTCCTTTGTGTAACTTGTTTTAGAGGAGATGGAGATGATTTAGAAAGCCGTGTTTCCCAAATCTCCGAATTAATAAGGAAAACCTAGAAAACTCATTTTAGGTGTTTTCAAAATTTAGTTCAATTTTGAAAAATTGTCTTTCAAATCTCCTTTTCTATTTGGAAAATTTTTGTATTTGAACAAGGTTTCTGATTTTCTGCTTTCCATGGAGTAATTTTTCCAGAAAACTTGGGTTGTTTTCCACAACTAAACAGCCCTAACTGTTTCCCAAGTACATTAAATTGAAAATGTATTATTTCATATAACTGCATGCTAAGAAGTGAGAAGGATGTCTGTAATGATAACTTACACATTTTGAAATATTAAGTGATTTGAAATTTGTGATATTTTCTCCTTGAGTGATGATCTCTTGACTTGATATTTAACAGGAAATGCTTTCTGAAAGTTGACATTTTGTTGGGATTTTAACTTAATTGTACTTTATTAAAAGATGCAGTAGATTGGCATTACATTTTGATGATGCCAAGACTGAGTGCCTTTAACTGAAATTGTGGAGATGGATATTTGTCTTGTCTGGTGGTTTAGGAAAATGCTGCATCAGAGAATGCTGAATCTCTATCAAAGGAGGAGCTCGGTCGTCTTGTTGCTTCCCGTTGGACCGGAGAAAGTACAGGGCAGCAAAGTAGGGATGTTGATGCTGTGAAAGATAACCTTGAAAGCTCTGAGGAGACATTGGAAAATGCACATCACGAGGAATATGAAGGGTATGATTCAGAAGTGGATGAAGACTACCAAAAATATATGGACGACCAAGAAGACGATGACAATATGGATGAATCTGTAGAGGATAATGATGATACAAGTTCTTCATACAAATACATGTCCGATGATGAGTTAGACTTGTCGGGTAAGCTAGCCTTTTCAAACTTCAGTATTCTATTAAAATGTGATGCTGTCTTCTAAGTTTAGTTCTGTAGCCATGGTGAAGTTCAGTGACCTGTATGGCATTTTTGTTAACTTAAATCATCTTGTCACATATCCAGACATAATGACCCCAAGCAACCCATCCTGGTTGGAGAAGATACAGCAAACTGTGCGAAGCATCCTAAAAGCTGTTAATTTCTTCCAGACTCCTATTGATATGTCAGGTAGCACTTTGAGATTATGTTTATTTTTAATGCTTACAAACTAAAATGACAGCTTGCATGTATGGGTTTTCTTCTCCATGCGGCTTTTGTAGAGGCTGCTCGTATACACAAAGAATATGATGAATCCAGTGCCAAATTATCTAATATACAATCAAGAATATCAAGTTTGACAAAAAAGCTAAGACATGATTTTGGTAAGTTGAAGTGTATCACAGTTGCTTGAACTAATTCTTGTTCTTGTAGTTTTAGATGAGTTTTTTTAATGTTTATTAGCTTGGCTTCTTCTTGTTACAGGTCCAGACAAGGAGTTCTATTCATTCTATGATAAATGCTTTGAGATCAAGGAGAACAAGTTATAAACATCTTCTTTTCCACTTTTCTTCTATTTGGTTTCTGCTTTCAAACATTATTCTCATTTATTTATTATTCTTGGGGATTGAAAACATTGCTTCAGGTATGTTTACAAAATTTGCCCATTCAAACAGGCTACACAGGAGGAGGGCTACAGTACAACTTGCTTGGGGTAGGCACCTATATCTATCCTTTTTTCCCCTTAAATTAATAACCTGCGAAGTTCTTTGTTAATGAACACTGAAAACTTTGTGGTGTACCACGTATTTTGCATGCTACCAGTCTGATTTGCCTTGTGATGGTAATCATTTTCATGTCTTTGGCTTGGGATATACAGTCTGGATTGAAGTTGAGGAGTTCCTTGGCTATCCAGGAAATCTTAAAAGTGTTTCTATATTGTTGTCCTTGCTGCTGTAAACATCAAACAGTGATGATTGATAACATGGTTGAGCACCTGAGGGCAATATGATCTAATTTAGACTGCATGTTAACATCATATCTTAATTTTTATGCTATTCTTCTGTTTTACCTTGTTAGTTGACTATTACTTGGGTGATAGCCAATACCATATTGATTCTAAGCACCCAACAAGCGATTTATGGATAGGTATAAACTGTTCCTGCTTTTTTTTGTGGTGCTACCATATGAAATGTCCTTGACAGAACTGCCTTTTCTTTTTCCATTTCATTAGCTGGCTTAAGTATGCTCTTTTCTTTTCCTGAACATAGAAAGTGGGACAAGTTTGATGACTCCTACAAAGTTATGCAATTTGCAAGTGGGGATAAATGCTGGAATGGACCTGATAGAAGTATGAGGGTATGGATTTTCATCTTATTTCACTGTCAGATATTGTTTTAATATGACATTGGTAAAACTACTTATCTTTAAAACACTATGTACTTGACTGATATCCTTCCTACTTTTAAATGGTCAATTAATATATACTTGACTATTCTGCTGATATTATGATTGTTTCTGTCATCTCTGAACTCTTTAAACAACTCATCTCCTTTGTTTTGTGGTATCAGGATATCCTTCCTATCTTTTCAATTTGTTTGATATATACATGAAAAAACCCAATTCAATTGCTTTCTTTCTAATCATACAGGTTAAGTTAAGGTGTGGGTTGAAGAATGAGGTAACTGATGTGGATGAACCTAGCCGTTGCGAGTAAGTAACTATGTGTGAGTTGGGTTGGGTGGGTGTGTGGGGTCCATTGCAATTGAATCTAAATCGAAGTTTGGCGTGGCAGATATGTGGCCTTGCTATCTACCCCAGCTCTTTGTGTGGAAGAAAAGCTGAAGGTACTTGTATAAACACACTGAACTTTCCAACCTATTATTACCTGCTGCTATGGAACTTTAAATGTTACTGGGTGCTGTGATGAACTCGTGACAGGAACTGCAAGAGAAACTAGACATGATGAATAAGGAGCAACCGCAGGGTCATGATGAACTTTAAATTATCGCGATAAGATTTAACATGGAAGCAGCGGGGCAGGTTGATTCCTTTAGTTCATTTCTCTCACTATATGCTTTGTATTTCTCATTTTCATTACCTTTTGGGGGTAGAATGGTTAGTTTCTTTGGGAAAGTTCAGAAGCAGCACTGTTGCAGGTTATTTGAGAAATGGGACTCAGCGTTGGGAGCTGCAATTATAGACATTTTTTTTTGGTTTGGGGGTGTCAGTGGAGCTCTAGCTTTTAACTTAGTAGTAAGATTCTTCACAAAATGTGGAATGAAGGCTGTAACGCTGCGGTGCAGTGGAGACGCGGAGAGAAAGAAAGGCTCTCTAATTGAGGGTGGGTTGGAATTGGAAGCGCATTTTGGGATTTTTGTATGGTTGGTTAGTGCTGGGAAAGAACGCTTAGGAAATGGAAAAGGAAACCCTTAGTAGTGGAGGAAGTAATAAAAACATCTGATTTTTGCTTGCTTGCGTCTGCAACTGCTACTGTTACGTGCTTTATTTTGTTCACAGCAAGCTAGCAAGCAATGTCCTATCTTTGCATTGTTGGGTTTCCATCGTGTCATGTCCGCTACTGCATTCAATTATTCAATAACTTTGCCAACAACTATGAGCTATAATTTTTTACTTTGTGTGCTCATCAATTCATTGAACCTATGCGTAAGTCTATGCCCAGTTCTAATTTTTTTTTATTGAATAATTATATAAAAAATTTTAATTTTTCAACTTTATACTATATATTAAAGAAAATCTTTTTTGACGTTTTTAAAAATTTTCAACTTTATAGTAAAATTCCTTATGAATCATATACATACATATATATATATATTTAAAACAATATTACGTTTTATATCAAGGCAGCTAGAGAAATGCATAACATGGAATTACTACAAAAACACCATTGCAATTTGATGCAAATGTCGATAAACGTAAAAGAAAAAGGCCATGCTCAAAGAATTGAAGACCTGGAGACTGGAGATCTTAAACTTGCGGTCTCCTAAAAATCTTAAATTGGGAGACCATAAGATCTTAAGCTGGGAGAGCACAAGCCTCTTGAAAATCTTAAATTGGGAGACTAATTTGTGGTTTTCCAGAGATCTTAAACTTGTGGTATCCCATGGATCTTAAGTTGGGAGACCAAGGTCTCGTCGCAACCAAAGGCCGAGAAACCTATGTTCTCTCAAAGATTGCTTGGTGGCCGAAGGTTGGGAGACTATTAAGTCTCTTGAAGCCTTATATCGAGGAAAAGAAGACAAAAATTTGATAGCAACTATCTAGTTTATTGTGCATGTTCCTGTCGTCTCTAGAAGTTCAGACCCCTTTGGGTGGTGTTCACATTAGTGCCTTGGGGCCTTCTTAGCAACTGCCATTGGCCCAATCAAAGTCATAGCAACTAAACCTTGCCTCAAGGACCTAATATGAAGAACGATGAAAGAGCGTCGGGAAAGGTCCTATCCGAGAAGAAACAGTGGTAAGCACAGCTTTCGCTAAAGAGGCTAACGAGCTTGAAATGAATGTCCGTTTCAGATCCTTTATGACCTTGCGGGGGGTGGAAATTAAGAAACTAATTGAAGAGCTTTTTGAAAAGAAGGTTACTCGAGCAATTTCTGATGATGCGCGTCCACGACACGTATCTTTTTCCCAGGACGTACTCAGCCATGTGCTCTTTCCAAGTGTAAACTTTCGCATCTACCTAAGTACAGCAGGAGGGAAGATCCCATTCTTCTTGTGTAGTGATTTGAGTCTTTGGCATATCTCTACAATTGGAGTGACGCTACCACGTGTTTGGTCTTCCCACAACCATTAACAGAGTACGCGCATGCTTGGTTTAGTGAGTTGCCCTCTGAATACATTACTTCTTAGAAGTAGTTGCAAGTAGAGTTCATTACAGCCTTCGCCGCCCATGCCTCAAGGAAAAAGGCTCCTACTTACCTCTTCAATGTTTGACAAGGTCTTAGGGAAACACTAAGACAATATATTGATCACTTTCAGAATGCGATGTTAGGAGTATAGGACTTTCCGGTTGGGGTGGTCGTTTCAGCTTTTCTATAGGGAACCATGCTCACGGCTCTCAAAGAGTCTCTTGCTCTTAAACAACCCACTACTTTAGCTAATTTGTTTGCCCAGACAAAATAGATATGTGGTGTAGTTGGACATTTTGTGGAATTGTGAATTGATTGAGCACCTCGAAGAGGGAACTAGAAAAAGAAGACGGCTCGCAGGTGATGGAAGTAGGCGAATGGATGGGAAAGCCTCTAAGCCTGACGATTATCTTAGGCATCGCCAATAGATATATGTACCACCTCTAGCATTTACTATCTCAGCAATTGGACTTATCAATTTTCCTTCCCCTTCTAAGGAGCTAAAGGGGATGGACCCTTAACTCTTCTGCCAATTTCACCAACGCCTGGGTCACTCAACAGAAAATTGCCATGCTTTCTGTGAGAAGGTGGGGAGATTGGCAAGGGAAAATCAAATTGGCCAATTTCAACCCACGACAGGCCAAGCTCCTCAAAGGACACCTTATTATCTGCCCTGGTAGGATAGGTTACCCAGGGCAAATCGTGGTATGATAAGTGGTCGACCCAAGGGAGGTGACAATCAGCAACACAGAGCATCAACAGAACAACGGAGAGGACAACAAAGAGGAGAACCGACAACACCCTCAGCAGACAATGAATCCACTCAGGAGCATATCCACGTTATTTTTGGAGGAGAAAACTTAGTTAGCGATTCTTCGGCGCCAAGCTTTGCACATGGACTCTGTAGACCACGTTGCACCTAACAAAAAGCCCATCTCTTTCACTCCAACTAACCAAGGAAATATTCTCATGTCCCATGATGACCCATTGGTCATCTTAGCCATAATCACCAAGCACCCTATCGACTGCATCCTTGTGAATAGTGGGAGCTCCATCAATTCAATCTACTTGAGTTGCTTTGAGTAGATGCATATTGTGCATGATCGACCCCAACCTGTTTTCTCCCTGTTGTATAGTTTTACCGGGGAAGCAGTACCTGTCACAGGGTCGATGCAATTGCCAATTACTCTGGGATCTCATCCTAACAGTGTCACTCGACAAGTCAACTTTATGGTGGAGAAGACTACATCGATAGCCTACGACGTTTTCTTGGGAAGATCACTCCTTAACAACATGAGGGCCATCATACATCCTGGTTACCTCTCAATGAAATTTCCAACTCTCTGTGACATAGGCTAAGTTTGACGCGATCACAAAAAGGCCCAAGTTTGCTACATATCGTCAACCAAGGCCACAAAGGGGAAAGAAATTTCTTGTAACCCTGACAAAACCATGTCCATCTTCGAGCAAGCTCATTAAAGCCCTAACCAATGGAGGCCTTGGAGCCTATTAGACTTTAGGAAAGCAAAGGAGACAAAGTAGTTTATGTGGGAAGTTAGTTTCCACCAGGGCAAATGGAAGAGGTCGTACAGTGCTTGTGAGACAACACAAACATATTTGGCTGGATACTTGTCGACATGCCATGAATTGACCCCAAGTAATCTCTCATCAATTGAACGTAAGGCCAGAAGTCAAACTTGTGAAGTAGAAGAAGATGAACATCACACCTGACATATTACTAGCCCTTGAAGAAGAAGTTGATAAACTCTTGGAAGTCGGATTCATTCGTGAAGTCCACTACCCCGACTGGATGGCTAATGTGGTCATGGTGAAGAAGCCTAGCGGAAAATGGCGAGTTTGTGTGGATTTTACCGATTTAAACATGACATGTCTAAAAGACTCCTGTTCATTGTCGTGAATTGATCGCTTGGTGGATAACACCTCGGGGTACCACTTGTTAAGTTTCCTTGATGCCTTTTCAAGATATTACCAAATCAAAATGTTCCCACCAAATGCTAAGAAAACTTCCTTCATTACCGAGACTGGACATATATATTGTTATTGGGTTATGCCTTTTGGGCTCATGAATGTTAGAGCCACTTATCAACTAATGGTGAACAAAGTATTTAGGGCAAGTTTTTTGCAGTATGTCGTCAATACAATATGCAACTTAATCCTAACAAGTGCGCTTTTGGCGTTAGATCAGGAAAATTCCTGGTTATTTCATCACACAACGTGGTATAGAGGCTAACCCTAAGAAGATTCAGGTTGTTCTGGATATGCAATCTCCTTCCAATTTAAAAGAAGTCCAATAGTTGACTGGTCACCTTACGACCCTCAATCGTTTCCTTTCCAAGTTCACTGAGAGGAGTTTACCCTTTTTCCATATACTAAAATGGGGAAAGAACTTCTAATGTGGTGATAAATGTGAGCAGGCATTTCAAGCACTGAAAGACTACCTCTGTGAAATACCACTCCTTACTAGACCATAGGCAAGAAAGGTGTTGTACCTCTATCTCGGAGTTAGCCAGGCCACAACCAGTGTGGTGCTCCTAAGAAAGATTGACTTGGTGGACCAATCAGTATATTATGTTAGTTGAGTGTTTCGCGGGGTTGAGACTCGGTATCCTTATGCTAAAAAAGTTTCATTCGCCTTAGTTATGGTAGCCCGAAAACTCATACCCTATTTCCAAGCACACACCATCGTAGGCCTCACTGACCAACCAATGTGGCAGATTCTTCAATGTCTAGAACACTCAAGAAGACTAACCAAATGGGTAATTGAGCTCAGTGAGTACGATCTTTAGTACGAGCTGTGGAGGGTGATCATGGGCCAAGCCTTGGTCGACTTCATTGTGGAATGCACATATTCCCCTGAGCTTGAGAACGAGTCCTCGCCTAAATGGAAGTTGTTTGTGGATGGAGCCTGAAATGTACAATGAAGTGGAGTTGGTATTGTATTGATTTATCTTCAAAATATTGTTTTGGAGTACTCCTTGCGACTCACCTTCCTTAGGTCAAATAATGTCGCGGAGTATGAAGTCCTCATGTCGATCTAGCTATTGCTCGAAAGCTCAAGATAAAAAGGGTGATAGCCCATAGCGATTCTCAACTTGTGGTACAACAATTTCAGATACCTATGAAACTAGGGACCTTATGCTTACTCGGTACCTATAAAAGTTACGAGACTTGGCACATTCTTTTCATGATTTCTAGTTAGTCCAAATCAATCACACTTTTAAACATCATATGGATGCATTATCCAAGCTAGCAGCGACAAGGGACACCCCTGAGCACCTAATCCACAAGGAAGTTCTGCAAAAATGGAGCATAGATGAAAGCGAGAAGGGAAAACGGTGCAGATTATTGAAACAACTGATGACTGGAGATTATCCATTATAAAATACCTTATCACTAGAGAGTTTTATGTTGACCTTGCAAAGGCCAGGACATTAAAAGCCTGAGGTGCTTGCTTCGTAATCATAGACGATGCTTTGTACAAGGGTGCCTTCTCTATGCCATTACTAAAGTGCCTTGGTCCACGAGAGGCGTAACAAGCCCTATATGAGGTTCATGAGAGCGATTGCAACGAGCACCTCGGTGGAAGATCCTTAGCCACTAAGGTCATGCAGACATGATTTTTCTGGCCTACACTACACAGGGATGCCTTTATAAAGGTCCAAGCTTGCAATAAGTGCCAAAGACATGCACCATTATCCTCGTCATGTTGGCGAATCCAATAGATTTTCTAGACTATCCCTTTTGCACAATAGGGGTTGGATATACTTAGTCCCTTTCCAATTGCTACTAAATAGTGAAAATTCCTACTCGTGGCTATCGACTACTTCACCAAGTGGGTAGAAGCAAAGCCTTTGGCAACCATCATAGAGAAAAGCGTGGAAAATGTGGTATGGAAAGACATTATCTGACGCTCCAGAATCATCAGGATCCTTAATATGAACCATGGCACACAATTTGATACAAACGTTTTTGCATAATATGGGAAATTCACCTTCGTATGGCATCTGTTGCTTACCCCCAAGCAAACGACCAAGTCGAGGCAGCTAACAAAATCATTCTCAGAGGCCTCAAAACCTGGTTGGATAAGGCAAAAGGATCTTGGGTGGAAGAACTCCCAACTGTTTTGTGGGCTTATTGCACCACTAGTCGAACCTCTACCGAGGAGACTCCTTTTAACCTTGTATATGGACTGAAGCCCTCATCCCCGTTGAAGTAGATATCCAACTCCCAAGAGTGAAGGCCTTCAATGAATAAAGAACTTCAAAGCAGTTATCTTGTAATCTTAATCTGATGGATAAGTTGAGAGACTAGGTTGGTATCCGATTCGCAACCTACCACCAAAGGATAGCTAACTACTATAATGCCCGTCTTAGAGACAGACCTCTGCAACTAGGAGACTTGGTACTCCAAAAATTCGCTATCATGGGCACATGCCGAGAAGAAGGAAAACTCCAAGCAAACTAGGAAGACCCTTATAGAATCCAGGAGATGTTGGCCCAAACACTTGTATTTTTCAGACGCTTCAGGAGGAAACTCTTGGCAAAACCTAGAATTCCACCCATATAAAGAAATATTTCCTCAAGTAAAGCAAGGTACAGCTCGTGCAGGACAGAAAGCCAAGGATTCACAATCCCCCCACTGGTATAACAGTAAGTTACCAGGTATGACATTACGTTTGCTCTTATTCATGGTCATGCACATTGTGAACAATAAAGGCAGTTCATTCTTGCATATCTCTAGGGGTTTTATGGACACCTTCGTTTTCCTCGAGGTTCGCCTTTCCTTAAAGAAAGTTTATGGGACTTGGTGTTCTTTCTCCTACATTCCTCGAGGACATATGAACAAATTCCCAGGCTTCTCTACATCGAATAAGCCGAGGCACAGTAGCGACAATTGATAACCCCTATCAATAATTATAAGTTTGGGACGATCCGAGAAGCAGAACGTGATCCATTCCCCCAATAGCCTCGAAATTAAGACATTCCATCATGCATCATCATCCTTGCCAAAAATGGATATAATCGTTTGAGCAGTTGATAGTGGAAGTGGTACTTCATTTCCTCGCACTAGGGTGCCTGATCATTGCTACCACACCCATTTAGGATTAGACCTCACTTAACGTTTTACGGATATCGACATTTCCTTCCCACGATCCGCGAGGGCACGCCCAAGATGTGCAAATTCCCTAGCTCCTCAGCGTCAAACAATCCGGGGCATAGCGACAACGACTGACCAACCTTAATAATTCTCATAAATCTCATACAATCTTGAAAGGTTGGTATCCTCATCCCCCTCTGCTGTGAGAATGAGAGTAGCCCCGTCCACTAGTCCATCTCAAGTTAATTCATTTTCAAGCACCCACTTTATTTTACTCTTCCTTTCGCCTTTAAGCCCAAGGAAAGAGTAGGGAGCTATTGTTGTGAGGTACCCTACATTTCTCCTAAGTCTTAAAGCAATTTTTGAATGAATTCTTCCCTTGAGAGTCTCCAAAATGGAGGCCTCCCGAACCTCAAATGAGTCCCTTGGATCGGCCTAGCAGGCATTATTTTTGCTCAAGTCCAAGGACACCCTTCGGGGTCTCCTAGACCTAAGCCATTCAGTGGCTTGAAGCACTCTTCGGGACCACTAAGAGATAACCATTGGGGTGCCTCACCTCGAAGACTTCTCTAGGCCCTCCAACCTCTCTAAGGCCTTGTTTGGAAGAGCCTTCCAGCTTAGCCATGGGTCCCACAATTTTGCTTATAAATAGGTGCCTCGTCGAAGGAGAAGAGCTCTTTTGGGTCTACTGATTTCTCTCATGACTCTCTCGAGCCATTCAACCATCACTTAATCTCTCTCTAGAACCCATCCGGGAACACAAATACCCCTTTGGAAAATAAAAATAGAGATATACACTTGCATCATACATCATACTTTGGACATACCTTGGACTATTGTTAGACTTTGGCATTAGAGGACCCATGTGCCTTTCTAACTTCTATTTGTGACTGCTCTAAGTTCTAGCCTAGCTTACTCGAAGGACTGGAAGCCTTGCCTCTCGAACACCTATCGAGATCCCTTTTCTCTTAATTCGCTGAAGACCTATCCGGACAGCTCATCTAGAAGCCCCTGAGGACCCATCTGGGTTCCTGCCTTCGAAATTCGTTTAGTCTCGCTGTTAGCATCTTAGACCCTTTGCCGTGGTGAAGGACTCTGCTTTGGCTGATCCTAAGACAGATAAATTTAATTATTGTAGTTAGACAACAATACCCGGATAACCTTGAAGAGTCTTTCGAGCAAGAGTCTCCCGAAGACTCGGAAGAGCCCTTGGGCCAGCCATACTCATCAAGCTTAAGCCCATGATTCCGAAGAGTCTTCGGGGAAGCTAAGGCCTTAAGCTTCTAAGCCCAAGTCTCTCGATGATACTAAGGAGTCTTCAGGGAAACCCATCAAAAGGATACTTTTTGGGGCATTCCATCCCTGAAGGTGCTTTCAAGCTCTCTAGCCTCATCTGCAACCTTCTTGCTTGAAGAGCCTTTTGGCTCACCTTGGCATGCCACATGTCACGTGGACCCCACCATTAGTGTCTATAATTAAATACTCCCAAGTATGTGCCAAATAAATGAGAGAGGACCCAAATCTAGGACTTGAAGACTCAGACCCAAGTCTAGCACTAAACCCATCCAGAGACTCCCATCCGAAGCCTCATGCATCATACTTACATACTTTACTCTACACTATGGCATTATCTGACTTAGGCGTCGGAGGCCCGCATGGGGAAGCTCCCCCCATGCCTTCTAACTATTCTTATGTTACAGACCCATCTGAAGACTCTTCCAACTCTCCTAGAGCTTGCTCATTTAGGGACTTCTTCCAGAGCCGAGCCATCCAATGACCAGCCAGCTGTAGACCTGAGTTATCAGGAAGCAAGTCTCCTGAAGACTTAGGATACCCTCTTTTCTTTCCCGGACAATGGATTGAGCTTCGCCTTGAGGATCCTACTTTCCCCAACAATGAATTGAGCCATTCTGTCAAGTGCCCGATGGCACCCTTTGTCGACACAAACCATACTTCTGATGTCCTCTCAGGTAAGGGCGTTGCCTATGGAAAATAAGCAAAAAGTCAAATTCTATGGCGAGGAGGACAAAGTCCTCTCAGGCAAAGGCGTCCCAACCTGAGGACACATATGCTAGTCTCCCCAGGAAACGAGAGGCTCCCTTGGCTATGACCCTAGATTCAAGGCTTTTCCCCTATTATTATAGGCCTTCCAATGCTTTTCTCCTACTATTATGCCATCTCCCTTAGAAATGTAACCGGCTCTTAACGGAGAACAAACAATCCTAGCTCGGTTGATAAGTGTCCTTCGATTTGGTCTTCCTTGGTGTAGTGACCAGAAAAAAACCATGACAATAGAATTTATAAAGAGAGAAAGCTGGAGCCGAGGCAGAGCGAGGTTGACAGTTGATAGGAGTCTATTGGTGGAGATAAGCGCCGGGTAGCTCTGGTCCTTGATGTACTGACTAGGGTCGTATATGATCTCAAGAGGGCCTCTTCAGTATCGCTCGAGATTGGCCTCCTGTGTGCTTGGGACATATCTGTGCTCACAGGCACAAGTTAGAAGGCACGCGGGGATTCCTCGCCCGCGTATGCCCTCCGATGCTTAAGTCAGTACCAGTAGGAAAATAGTACAATATATAAGTAAGGCATGATATAATTGAATGGGGAACAATTATACCTTCCTCGGCGAGAAAGGGTCAGTCCTGGTACTGTCACAGGGTGCTGGGGGTGTGCCTATACGTTAGTAGTACTTGGACAGGCTTGAGAAGAATCCCTCCCGAAGGACCGAACCACCTAGGGAGTGCTTTGGGAGAAGGTGGGCCTCACGACGAGCTCCCAAAGCAGGGTTTTGGCCCCTAAGGGACCTGCTCGAGCGTAGCTCCGGGCTAACACGTGATACTTGCGAGAAATGTGTGACTCAATGAACATACCTTTTGGGTAAATCCTCGTGCCATAGGTCAATGGTATTAATGGAGTATATCTCGTTATAAAAGGGACTTAAGAGTATACAAATGCCCCGCACACGTGCATGGGCTTATAACTATGGAATTCTTTATTACATATATAAACTGTGTAAAAGTGAACCTTGTTTCTCATACAATGCATCCATTATATACGCACGGGTGGCCAAATAAGGCCTTATTGCTCTATACAACTTATCCCAATATCTTTGTATACACATGGCTTTGCGCCTTATATACATATACATATATATATAGACATACACGCAGAGGAAGCAAGAAGGAGAGAGAGAGAGAGAGAGAGAGAGAGAGAGACTTTCTTATACATATATACACATACATAGTTTGGTTGCTTCTCATTTGCCATTATACCCATATACACACTGTTAGTGTAGGTGCTCTAGACCCAATCAAATTGGGGATGTTGTACACTGACAATTGTAATAATACTTATTATTGAATAAGGAGTTATTCAATTTCACAAGAAGTCATTCTATTAGTTTCTTGTTATTATTGTAATAACCGAATGAAACTAGATAGAAGTCCATATGATGTATACTGTGATTAATCTATAAAGATGTGAGATGATGCATCACAGTTTCTAGACATCATTAAACGTCCCAAGTCGTAGCAATGTCAAGAATGGACATTGACAATTGCGGTAAGACTTGTATGTGCTATGTTTTTGCTATGTGATAGCAATGGGGGTCTCACACCCATAGGCATGGGGATGCCTAGACAAGTACATAGGTGACCAATGTTGGAGAACGTGTCACTAGACATGACTCGCCATGAGAATTCATTTTGGTTATATGTTGATGGAATTCTCATACGAGATGGGTGTAACTAATCCTTGGACTTAAGGTTGTCACGGTCATCTCATAAGAAGATCAGTATGCTTTGATATCGTTTCGATGGGCCTAGACAAAGGCTGCACGTGGGCGATCGTTGGGTATATCGTGAGGCTTATAGAGATGGGTGCATAGCCAAGATGGGACTCGTCTATCCCTTGATAGAGGATGATGTATCTAAGGCGCCTTTGGTGGATATTCACTTTAAATCCATGGCCATGGTGAAAGAGATCAATAAGGAGTTATTGATTTACTTTCTATTAAGTGAAGATATCCGAATGACCGAAGAAAAACTTATGTGATCATAATCAAGCAATACATTGCCAACTTGAGATCACATAGGATACATTGACGAGAGGATCGAATTACACGGTAACCATGCTCATGAAAGGTTATTTGCGGATTATGAATCCTTCTGAATAATTGGGTAGGCATGATGCCTTGCTAGAGACCAATCTTGTCTTATGTGTTCGTACCGACACATTGCCAACATATTCGAAAGCCTAATGAGTCATGCGCAATAGGCATGGTCCCTGGCTTAAACTAGGAGAGTGGACGTATGGTTAAGTGGGACATTTCGGCAAGAAGTTATCCCGTCGTAGGTTCTCACGGAAAAAGAACAAATAGACGTAATGACGTCGATATGACAAACAGTCGTCATAATGGAAAGAGTTTCCTAAAATGACAATTGATTAAATTAGAAAGGAGTTTCTAATTTAATAATTTTCTATTTGTTGTAGTGGCAAATAAGAAATAAAATATATTTGGGCTTAAGTTAATAATTTGACCAAATTAGATTTGGGCCAAATATTAAATTAAATATTATATTTGGACTAAATTGGATTTGGGCCAAATATTAAAATAAATATTATATTTGGACTAAATTGGATTTGGGCCAAATATTAAAATATTTACTTTAGGACCAAATTAGATTTGGGCTAAATATTAAATAAAATATATTTGGGCTTGAATTAGATTTGGGCTACAATATTTTATTAAACCTATAATTGGATTTGGGACATTTAATTATATTTCTAGTTGGAGTAGAATAAGCCCACTTAAGATTCTAATTAAATTAGAATTAATGGGTTAGCCCAAACCATTAGGGTTTTAGAAACCCTAGGATATTTCACTATAAATATTCCTTTATAGGTTGCCCAAAAGATGGGTGGTTTTTGGTGTCGTTTTTCATGATTTAAAAAACGTATTGCCGCTCACTCTTCCTTGTTTCTTTTGGCATCAATATGAAACGAGGGTGTTCTTTTTTCGTCCATACACAAGCCGCGCAAAGGAGAAGGAGCTAGCACTTCTATTCCGCTCTCCTTGCCAACGGACGCTGGCTGCGCTTAACCTTGTGCATTTATTTCAAACAAACACATACAAAATAAACAAAGAAGAAACAAGCATGCAAGCACAAGGCGTTTATACTCGCCAGTGTACGAGTGTGCGCTGTAGCACAATTTAATTTTCTGGGTAAGTCCAGATCGATTCACTAGGAGATCAAAATAGAAATAAAATGCGGCGAAAGAGTTTTATGTGCTAAATGGGTTTGTCAGACCAATTCAGCTAAATGATTTGCTTTTTTTTCAGGAAGAAAATGGATGTTTGTGGATGGAAGGTAATCTTGGGACAAAGCAATTTATGTGCCAGCCCGCTGATTTACCAAAGAGATATCAAAATACTAACATCAACTGATTTAAATTGAGGTTATGCGGTTAATTATATCCCAAGATGATAATAGTTTTAAGTTAAGCACCCTCCATACATGGCATGAGAGAGTCTGGATTAAGAAACTATCATAAATTGAAATACAAATTAACACACATTTGAGATCCGATAAGTAACCACAACTCAAGGTCATGATAGATCTAGGTTAAGCACTCTCCATACATGGCATGAGAGAGTCTAGATTAAGAAACTATCATAAATTGGATCGCAGATTAATCATTCCAGCTTGAGTATGAAACCATTTCCAGTTTAAGTAACCTCCATACATGGCATGGAGACTCTAAGGTAGGCTTATGTTTCAACTCAAACTCAAAGATTCAATACACACACATTTCTCAATTCAAATAAGCATTCTTTTAATTCAATAGGAGTTCGGCTCTCTTGGGCAAGCAGTGGCACTGGACACAGTCCTCGCCTTGGCCCAATCTTAAGCTTAGCCACACATCTCCAACTAAAAATTAAAGAGGCAAGAAATAAAATGCTGGAATGTAAATACAAAAATTAAAATTACAGAAACGTAAATGAACAGTTAAAGAACATTATAGAATGTAAACAAGTATGAAAAGAAATTGCATAATGTAACTAACAGAAATGAAGAACATTGTATTGATGAAACAAAGTAAATGAACAACACTACTGGAATGAAAAAAAATAGAACGTAAACAATGCTCTCTTCCCCTTATTCTTGCAGAAATGGCGGATGGGGTCTCTCTCCTTGCTTCTTGATAGTCTAGTCTATTTATAAGCCACTGGAAACAAAATCTTTTCAAATCTCCCGCCAATCCTCTGAAGCATTCTGAATATTACTTTTATTAGTTCTCTGCCAAATTCTGCATGCTGTTTTGATTTCCAGGAGGATCATCCTTGTCACGCATGGAGAAGGGGGACCACTTAGTGAAAAGTTTCTCAAAAAGTTGGTTGAATTTACCGCTTGTGCCACCGCGTTCATTTGCGCATTAGAAGGCTTGCTTCAGGTGATCATTCGAATGAGTGAGCAGAGACATTTGAATGTGCGTTTGATTCCATGTGCCTTCTTGGGCCATTCAAATGAATTTTAATCATATTCGAATGAATTTCACATTTTACTGTTCCTTGCACGGTGATTTTCTCAGTCATTCGAATGCAACAGTAACCATATTTGAATGAATTTCTAATCTTGCTTTTCTGATTACTTCAATGCATTCGAATGAGTTTGGCAACATTCGAATGGGCTTGTCTTTCTTTTTCTCTTCATATCCGAATAGCTGAGCTTCACACTGGAGGTGAGCATATATGTTAGATTATATTATACTATATATTTATATGGCATGCACGCATTTAAATGTATTATATATGGATATGTATTATATTATATATTATAGAGATATATTATATATATTTATAGATATTATAAATTTTTTTTTAATTTCTTTTATCAAAAATTAAAGAGGAATATTCTTTTCTAAAATTTCTAATTCACTCTTAATTCCTCTTTAAATTTCATTTTCCTCTAAACTTGCATATAACTATTAATTGCATATAGATATTCAATTAAATCCAATTTCAAGGTCAAAATAAGGGTGGAAATATAATAAAATTTTGACATATTTGAGCATCAATCACACCCCCCAACTTAAACATTGCTAGTCCTCTAGCAATCAGATTTTATATTGGCAAATTTTCATTCGCAACATCAACATTAATGTTTAAATTTCAAATCTAAAACCAAAATGTATAAAACAAGAATAAGCTATTCTAACATGCAATTGACCATTCTTTGTCAGATTTTCATCATGGGACACTCAATCGTAGAAAAAGAAATCAAATAAATTAGCACACCCGCATTACAACCTCTAAGCTTTGACTTCAAAACCTCTCAAGTGTACACTCCAAGAAAAAATGATCCCTCATAGCTATTCTTTGGGATGCACCGTAATAAGAGTAAATGCAAACCAAATTCAAATTGGTGTCATCCTATAATGAAAAATGGACTTTAATGAAAGAAGAGGGATTTTGACATAGCTTCATGATCGGAATAATGCACAAATGCACAACTTCAGATATTAAACAAAATTTCAATTCTAAATTCAAATCTCAAGCTTTCATGTGTCATAGGATCTAGAGGGATTGCATATCGGGTTGTAACGGCTTAGGGATGGATGGGTAAACAAAGAAAAGGATAAAGAATTCAAAGAAATGTGCCCCGGGAAATATTCCTATCTAAGCAAATACTCATTTTTTTTTCTTTTTTTCTTTTTTTTTCTTAATATATTTTTTTTCTTTTTTTTTTGGTTTTTTTTTTGAATTTGATGTTGAAAAAAAAAATGAATCAACACAATGAAAGCATACATCTTCTCATCAGCTTTTTATTGAATAGCTGCAAGTTTTTTTTTTCTTTTTTTTTCATCATTTTTTTTTTCTTTTCAATTTTTTTAGTACCAAGATAGACTATTTCCCGAACACATTAGGTAGGGTAATATTTACAGGGTTTTGGATAAAATGAGGGTAGTAAGAAAAAAAATAATTTAATTGGCTCAATGGGACTAAAAAGGGAAAATAATAGAAAAAAGAAATAGGTTAACAGGCTCAAATTTTCAACAAAAGAATTCCACTGTCACATCCTATTGACACACTTCCACTCAATCATCAAATTTTAGAATTTGAAACCAGTTTAATTCTTTCGTTGACATTTTTGGCATTCAAAGCAAAGTAGTGTAATGAAGCTATTGAAAAACATGAGAGGTAAGGAAAACTGCAACTAGAGTAAGTATTTATTCACTCAGAATGAACATTTAATAGGCTCAATTTCTCACACTAGGTAAACAGTCTCCACTTAAGTTGAGGAGTCATGCAATGCATTAACCAATTAATTACTATTTCAATAGATTTCATATCCCACAAACAAATTTTCAATCAAAGAACAATCTATGCATGCAGATTACTCATTCTAAATCCTATACATTTATGTGTTTAAATAAGAAATCATCACACTCATGTCTCAAAGCAAACTCAAATTGGCTAACAGCATAAAAATCTAATGCAATAAAATAAGCATCAATTAAGCACATTAAGTTCCCAATAGTGGAAAATTTAGATTATATAGGAGTAAAGAAGAGCAAAAGAATCCAAAAATATTTTTTTCTCTTTTTATTTTATTTTTATTTTTTTTTAATTTTTAATTTTTAATTTTTTTATTTTTAATTTTTTTAATTTTTATTTTTAATTTTGTTTATTTTTAATTGATGTATTTGGATGCTATAGGAAGCACATCCGAATTGATTCTTCATTTTTTTTCTTTTTTTTTTAATTAAAATTTTTTATTTAATTCTTTTTTTTTTTGGATTCATTCGAATGTTACAGGAATAACGTTTGAATGAATTTGCAGATTTTTTTTTTAATTTTTATAGTTTTTTATAAATATTTTTTTTATATATATATTTTTTAATTTTTTTAAGTAATTTATTTGCTACTGGAATAACATTTGGATTGATTTTTTGCATTTTTTTTTAATATCATATTTATTTTTTTTATTTTTTAATTTTAATTTTAATATATATATATATATTAGGATTATCATTCGAATGAGAACAAAATTCATTCGAATCAATTTTAAACAGTAACTCAATTTGTGAAGGATTTGTACAGGTTATTCGAATGCAACAGTGCTTTCATTTGAATGAATTTCAAGCATATTCGAATGAAAATGAGGACATTCGAATGGTTTTTTCTTTTCTTGTACATTTTCTTCTTGTTTTCCTTGAGTCATTCGAATGTAACAGCAACTCATTCGAATGACTTCCAAGACATTCAAATGTCTCTGCACACATTCGAATGACTTCCAAGACATTCAAATGTCTCTGCACACATTCGAATGACTGCCAATTTTTTTTTTTAATTTTTTTTTAGTTTTTTTTTTAATTTTTTTTTTAAAAAAGAATTTAGACAGTTGAAACCGTATTCGGATGTTAGGAATGGATTCGGATGTAGGGTAGATTATTCGAATGAATTTGAGAGTATTCGAATGCGGGCTTCAAAATTTTTAAAGAAACAGCAGATTCATTCGAATGGATTTGGAGACAGAGAAATTCATTCGAATGAATTTTAAACAGTAATTTTCATTTACAAAGGAATTTGGCCAGTCATTCGAATGCAACAGTACTTTCATTCGAATTAATTTTGGACATATTCGAATACAACAGAGACTATTCGAATGTTTTCTTGCTTTCTTTTTAACAGCTCACAGGTCATTCGAATGGTTTACAACACATTCGAATGACTAATCTCATCCGGATACAGAATTAGAATAACAACAAATTTTTTTGTTTTTTTTTTATTTTTTTTTTCAAAAACAAATCAAACAAACAACCACAGTTAAGCATGAATCAATTGTACCTCACCCCCCAACTTGAATTATGTATTGTCTTTAAACACAATAACACATAAAAAAAATTAGAAATACCTGGATGGTGAAATACCCTTAGACACAGTAAGAAAGTTGAGATTTAGGAGTACTTGGTGTCTTCAATGCAGAAAAGATCCATATGCTCATTGTGGATTTCAAAAACTGAAAAAGAAACATAAACTAGTGAATGTTAAAAGAGAAATGCCAAACTTACAAAAGAACTCTCTAACAACAAACACACATTCAAAATCAAAAACAATTACATAAAGGCAGAACTAATAGCCTTTTATTCTTATTTTTTTTTTCTATTGCTTTTTCCTTTTCTTCCAGTTAAGGATCAAATAAGTGGTTGCACTTCGAATCACAACAATGATTACATGCTTTAAACCACTTATAACATTATTTTCAAAATGATGCAATTGGATTTTTCTTATAAAAGCACGACCATCTTTTGAAAATATTTCATTCAGAGGTGTTGGATCTATTACATCAAAATGTAGCATATTAATTTGCACAAACACCTCACACATGTCTGGTTTAATTTGATCCCCTATGTAAACCAAACTAAAGATCAAAAAGTTAGGCTCAAATGTGGATAGCCCTATGACATCTTGACATTTTAACTTCTGGATCTTATCCTCATCTTCCTCCTGGACTTCTTCTTCTACAATGGTATCACTGGACGAAAGTTCCTCCCCAAGGAATTGACCTATGGAATTTTGATTGGGTTGGGTTGGAAACTCACCAGGATCACTCATGCTCAAGGTCTCTGTTAACAAGGTCAATTGTTCTAAAATGTCACTTGTGGCCCTAGTGGTTTGTTCTTGAAGTTCGGCCAATTCGGCCACCTGTACATTAAATCTCATTTGACCTTCCATGAATTTCTGAAAGGTATCCTCTAAAGATTGCTCATCTTGAGGGTAGTACTCGTTGGATGTAAACCCTTGCTCTAACTCAAATTGGTGAAGTGGTGAAGGAAAGGGTTCATGAAGTTGAGAAACAGAATCATTACTCCAAAAAGAATTCTGATTATCATATGAACTAGGGTAAGGGAAAAGACTTGGGTTGTAACTCGACACAAAAGAATCCTCCCCCTGACTCTGAATCTGGTTATAAGAAAACCTACCCTCATTGTCGTGTGATTGAAACTCAGATGGTTGCCCTTTTAGAAATCTTTTAAGAACAGGTATGGTAGGACAATCATCTGTCTGATGATTTAAAGACTTGCACACTGAGCATCTCACCTCACTTACATTTTGAAAATTTTGATACTCCAACCACTCCACCTTCTGGGTTAAGTAATCCAATGTCGCACTAGGGTCGTCATTAAAATCATGGGGAGCAATAGGAAGTGTGGTGTAGGATGGAGTTGGTTGCCTAGGAAGGTTTGGGTAATCCTCAAAGGGTCTGAAAACAGTTTGCTCAATAGGATCATGATAACCAAAAGAATTTCCACACACAAACATGTAATCAAGATACTGAGACATAATTAAATAAGATCGTGAAAATGCAGATAAGAATTCTAACAATGAATCTTACCTAACCTATGTCTCTTGTATTAATAACACAACAACAAAATTAACAGAAACTAAGTTACTGTATTTTTTTTTTCGCAGCATTAATTCCATCACCGATCTCCCCGGCAACAGCGCCAAAAATTGGCTACGCTTAACCTTGTGCATTTATTTCAAACAAACACATACAAAATAAACAAAGAAGAAACAAGCATGCAAGCACAAGGCGTTTATACTCGCCAGTGTACGAGTGTGCACTGTAGCACAATTTAATTTTCTGGGTAAGTCCAGGTCGATTCACTGGGAGATCAAAACAGAAATAAAATGCGGCGAAAGATTTTTATGTGCTAAATGGGTTTGTCAGACCAATTCAGCTAAATGATTTGCTTTTTTTTCAAGAAGAAAATGGATGTTTGTGGATGGAAGGTAATCTTGGGACAAAGCAATTTATGTGCCAGCCCACTGATTTACCAAAGAGATATCAAAATACTAACATCAACTGATTTAAATTGAGGTTATGCGGTTAATTATATCCCAAGATGATAATAGTTCTAAGTTAAGCACCCTCCATGCATGGCATTAGAGAGTCTGGATTAAGAAACTATCATAAATTGAAATACAAATTAACACACATTTGAGATCCGATAAGTAACCACAACTCAAGGTCATGATAGATCTAGGTTAAGCACTCTCCATACATGGCATGAGAGAGTCTAGATTAAGCAACTATCATAAATTGGATCGCAGATTAATCATTCCAGCTTGAGTATGAAACCATTTCCAGTTTAAGTAACCTCCATACATGGCATGGAGACTCTAAGGTAGGCTTATGTTTCAACTCAAACTCAAAGATTCAATACACACACATTTCTCAATTCAAATAATCATTCTGTTAATTCAATAGGAGTTCGGCTCTCTTGGGCAAGCAGTGGCACTGGACACAGTCCTCGCCTTGGCCCAAGCTTAAGCTTAGCCACACATCTCCAACTAAAAATTAAAGAGGCAAGAAATAAAATGCTGGAATGTAAATACAGAAATTAAAATTACAGAAACGTAAACGAACAGTTAAAGAACATTACAGAATGTAAACAAGTATGAAAAGAAATTGCATAATGTAACTAACAGAAATGAAGAACATTGTATTGATGAAACAAAGTAAATGAACAACACTACTGGAATGAAAAAAAAACAGAACGTAAACAATGCTCTCTTCCCCTTATTCTTGCAGAAATGGCGGATGGGGTCTCTCTCCTTGCTTCTTGATAGTCTAGTCTATTTATAAGCCACTGGAAACAAAATCTTTTCAAATCTCCCGCCAATCCTGTGAAGCATTCTGAATATTACTTTTATTAGTTCTCTGCCAAATTCTGCATGCTGTTTTGATTTCCAGGAGGATCATCCTTGTCGCGCATGGAGAAGGGGGACCACTTGGTGAAAAGTTTCTCAAAAAGTTGGTTGAATTTACCGCTTGTGCCACCGCGTTCATTTGCGCATTAAAAGGCTTGCTTCAGGTGATCATTCGAATGAGTGAACAGAGACCTTTGAATGTGCGTTTGATTCCCTGTGCCTACTCGGGCCATTCGAATGAATTTTAATCATATTCGAATGAATTTCACATTTTACTGTTCCTTGCACGGTGATTTTCTCAGTCATTCGAATGTAACAGTAACCATATTTGAATGAATTTCTAATCTTGCTTTTCTAATTACTTCAATGCATTCGAATGAGTTTGGCAACATTCGAATAGGCTTGTCTTTCTTTTTCTCTTCATATCCGAATAGCTGAGCTTCACACTGGAGGTGAGCATATATGTTAGATTATATTATACTATATATTTATATGGCATGCACGCATGTAAATGTATTATATATGGATATGTATTATATTATATATTATAGAGATATGTTATATATATTTATAGATATTATAAATTCTTTTCTTTTTAATTTCTTTTATCAAAAATTAAAGAGGAATATTCTTTTCTAAAATTTCTAATTCACTCTTAATTCCTCTTTAAATTTCATTTTCCTCTAAACTTGCATATAACTATTAATTGCATATAGATATTCAATTAAATCCAATTTCAAGGTCAAAATAAGGGTGGAAATATAATAAAATTTTGACATATTTGAGCATCAATCAGACGCGTGCCGCGTATCACGAGTTAGAAGCCGGACGCTTGGACGGCTCGAATCTGCGAACGACTCGATAATCTAAAGGTTAGATTTATTTATTTGTTTGTTAATGATTTGATTTCGACGTTGATCCAATCGCCGGGATCGGGGTAAGGTTCAAAATTTTGAACTACGTTGTTTACCCCGTAGCGATCTTGCTTTACTTTCACACACATATATATATCTATATATAATACATGTATTAGAAGTAGGGGCGAGGAAGAGAAAGGGCTCTCGGGAAGGACTCTCCCCAAGAAACGCTGCCAAAGGCCTTTCCGAAAGAGAGAGAGAGAGAGATCTGCTGCGAGGTGAACGAACAGCCACAGGGAGAAACAACACCAATTGCCGTCCTTGCTGAGAAAAAAGCAGCACTCTTCGCGAGGGTTGTGGCTGTTGTTGCTGAGAAAGTTGCAGGTCCTCTCTGAGAGGACCCCTTAGCTGCCGGAAGAAGATGCTTGATTGCTGCCACTCCTTGCCGAGAGAGACACCATAGCTTGTGAAAAGGATGAAGGTCTCCCCGAGAGACCTCGAACACTTGCCAAGAGGTGGCGATGATCCTTTCTTAAGAGAGTCGGGCTTTCCAAGAGAGAGAAATCCCTCTCGGAGAGAAGATGAATCCTCTCTGAGAAAGAAAAATGTCTCTCGGAGAGAAATCGACAGAGAGAAAGTGGGAGAGAGAGGGCGCATAGGAGGGAGCCCTTTGAACAGTAGCCTTCTTTGCCTTTTATACATCCTTCAACTTTTTTTTTATTGTACTTTCACCCCTCCCCTAAGTTTGGCCTAATTACGATTTTACCCCCTTTAACTTCTATATTGCTCATTTGCCCTCTGATTTAAATAATTTATTCATCGTTCGACCACGACTTTCTCTAGGGATTGAAACCTGGGCTTGGGACAACTTTTGGGATTCACCCACCTTGGGCTTAATGATCGAAATATCTCTAGGCGCCTAATGACCCAAATGTACCTAGGTGGATGCTTGGGAATTCTATGGCACAACAATTGCCCCCTAATCTTTGCTTTGACTGTTAAGTCAAAGGGAAGACTAATGCCATTCTTGCGTCCACTTGCCTCGATGGACGAAATGACTCTTAAGATTCACGGCTTCGTGCCGACACTAAAACGAGGTCACTTATTGATGGAAGGCTCGATAGCCATACAAAAGACATAACCCACCATGCCAATTAGGTGGCGAAAGACACGGATGTGCAACTTGAAGCTTCTAAGATAAGAAATGAGAAAGAGATCGGCATGCCACTAAGGCGTTACGGGAGGGGCTTGAGGAAACATGGGCCTTATCGCCGAGGAAGCGCCTGGAGACTTGCCTCATGGCTCGAGAGTCAAAAACGACATGGTTGCAATGAGATTTTTCGCTACAGACGAGGACATAAACATAAATAGATCAGACTTTGAGTGCTCATGGGCACTACATTTTTTGGATAACGGCTTTTGGGCGTAGAAAAGCTTGCGCAAGTAGTTTTGCTCCATTTAGACTTAGGCTCTAGCTAAGCTGGGTTTTCTTGGGATCGAAGTGCCTCAGTGGATCTCATCTCGAGATGATGCGTTTGCCCATGACGACTCTCGCTAATGTCTTAGATTCTCACTCATTTGAACTTGATTTTCTAGACTCCTACAAGTGTCTTAAATCGAAGATGAGAAACGATGTTGTTAACCTAAAATTATTATGCCAAGAGTGTTTCTCTTTCCTGCCATTATCGGTGGCTTTGCTTACCTTATCCCAGGGATTCGTTTGGTATTCTGTCATAACTATTGGTGGAATATGGCTGTCCATCTTCAGCCATTCTCCCTAATTTGAACCAGTCTCTTAGGTAGTTGATGCCAATGCCTTCTTCCTAACGGTCATCTATGCTATGACAACATTCCATTTTATCTTGCATTGAAGACCAACAACTACTGTTTCTTCTTCTCTTACCTAAAGATGTCCCCGAATACATTTCCACATTAGATCAATTCTCTACTCCATCTCTCTTCAGAGAGTTGTTATCTTCTGGTCTTCTGACATCATTATACGAGCTCCCGAGGCTCTTAACATTTATTCCTAGGACATGACTGTATTCCTTAAAAGGAGTTTTTGGTTCGTGTCTCGAATCAAACCTATCTTCCATCTCCATGGCTGTAACTTGCAGTCTTTGTGGAGATTTTAACTTCTCTTCATTGATTTGCTCTAAGCGATTTAGGATTTCCACATTACCAGCCTCGTAGGATAACAACTCTTCTTCTATGAGGCACAACATGGCCTTGACCTGGGTAGCCTTTTCTCTGAGGGATTCAAGGTACTTGGTCGAAGCTTCTAGAGCAGTGAAAGTACTCGCTCGATGATGAAAGCGCTTTCCAAGTGTCGTTTGTGGCAATTGTATTTGTCAGCAAGTTGCTGGAGGGAGTTGTCTTGTCGGATAGTCATTTTCGCCTCTGCGAGCGATGCTACAGTGCTAACAAATTCCATTACTCATTGTTTGAAGAGTTGATAATCAACAAGCAAGCTATCCAAAGCCCTAAAAACTGATCTAGCAACACTAGCCATTATCTCATGGTCACGAGAATCCGTCAACCCTAAGACACTAAGAAGCTGGGATTTGCTTCTCTACCTCGTAGAATGTCTCTTCAATTGGTTTTGTGATCTTGCCTCCTTGTAATGTTTTGGAAGGCTGCTTGAGACATGATTGCCCCTCGGGTAGAGGAGATTGCTTGTCGAATTTAGGTAATGATTGATCATATGGTACAATGGTCGTGGCTTTAGCATTCGATATATTGAAAGCTAGCTTCCTAGATGGAGGAAATAGAAGCTGGTCACACTAGCCTCTAAATTGAAAACTTAAAACTTGATGGACGGTGGACTGCAAACAATTCCATGACATCGGAACCTGGAGGCTTGGTGCAGCAGGATAGCGATGACTAACTAGGGCAAAGTTGTCCATGCTACTCTTACTATTCCTCAACCTTTCGCAGAGCTACTACGGGGAACTGTGGTGTGGCCATATTTGGCCTGAACGTCTCGGTGGGTTTTAAGTATATGGGACCCCTAGGGCCAAACCGTTTATCAAACTGGTTTAGTGTAGGTACGCCTTCATTCTTATCACCGAGTAGTTTTAAGGCAAAGTTGCTCATATCAGGCCATATGAGTTAAAGTCATGGGCTAGGTAGAGATCAATGTAAAGTCATAGCACGAGCCTAGCCTCCTAGAGTCGAGCAAATCATGCTTGTCCTAGGAGTGGCCTGGTGCCATTTTTTCAAAAGGTCACCTAGCGTTCGATACCTGCTTTGTCGCTCAGGCACATTAAGTGCGTTACTTGTCATTTGGATTAATCGTTGCTCGGTGATCTTTATTCTATATCTTCGTCAAGTCTCTTCATTCCTTCTTTCCACAAGTTTACCTGCCATAAGGGATCTAGGTTTGACCTGGGGTCTGTCATTGAATTCCCACCAGTCGTTCCAAGTATGCCGAGAGGCTTAGCATCGTATCTACTAAGGAGTCAAGGTTAGCTTGTAAACTTAGCACTAGACTCTTGCCAAGGATCTAAGTTAGCCGGCAGGCATGGCATCATAACACATCGGGAATTCAGGACAGACACTAAATCCTTATATGAGCTTGGCATTTCTTCATTCTCTTTTCAGACTTGTCTGCCATAGGGGATATGGGATCAGCCTAAGGCTTGTTGTTGAATTTCCTCCGGATGTTCCAAGTTTGTCGAGAGGCTTTGCACTAGATCAACTAAGGAGTTAAGGTTAGCCCATAGGCTTAACACCAGACTCACCCAAGGGATCTAGGTTAGCCTATGGGCATTGTAACAACCCGTTCCCACTTACGGGCGCCACCGATGAATAATCGCCCAGATTACTCACCCGACAAACTACAACTAAAGGGTTGGACTACGTTTCAATAGGAAACGCCCTAGGTGGGAACTAGGCTTCGTCCTTCCCTTTGTTCCACTCAGGAATCGGTCCCAACTCAAACAAGAAAACACAGCGGATTGAGACTCGAAACCCGAGTGAGCTTCACCTACCTTCAACTCGTCTCATAACAAGCGAAAGGTGACCCAAGCACAAAGCTAGCATAACAAACACTTCGCTAAGTATTGGAAATTTATGAGAACATACCTCGCTGATCTTTACTCAATCCAAACTTGGCTTCAACAACTAAAACCATATATACATCACGCAAACTCACAATCATCTATCACACCATTATGATTACAACAACTAGATACCTCTAGTGCTTAATAACGCTTACATTCAAACATATGAATACATATAAGGAAATACAAGAGAATACACATCCTCACATCTCGGGCAACGATGCTAGTTGCCACAATAGTCTCCCAACACCATCCCTGCTTGCATTTGGTCTTGCATCATCTACAACATGAGGTAAAACCTCATGAGTCATAAAGACTCAGTAAGGGTGTAATGCATGTAAATATGAATATAACCATGATTATGTATGCCAAATGCATGCAAATGAGGCTAGGTCCATCCATCCTCACAACCCTCCAAGGTTTGAGGCATCAACCTATCAACCTCCACAACACTAGTCCTCTATATGGCCATAGGTCCACTAGATCTCACATCACACCAGTGATAACCACTACATGCAAATGCTACATAAAAACATTATCAAACATATTTACCAACTTGTAAGGCCACCTCCTCATGGGGCCATCCCTTACTTGGCTTGAAGCCTCATCTCTGCCTCGGTACGAACTCCAGCCTGAACCTCAAGTTCCTCTAAGATCACCACCTCCCCAGTCGAACCTAGATGCAAACACACACAAACCCAATTCTATTAACATCCGACATTAAACCCATGCCCTCAACTTCGCCACACACCATCAGAACCATCCATCAACAATTTCCAATCAACCTCACCCAAGGGTTCAATCCAACCAATACTACACAATTCATTATCTCACATAATGAAAATAACTAGAAAATAATTAAATTAATTTACCTCAACTAATCTGGAGGAGAAAACTGATCAGAAGCCCATACCGGTGTTGGCTCCCGAGCTACCACTTGCGCCCAAAATCCCATTTTTGAGCCTTCAGCATGCTCTTCGGGCCCAAAATTAATTTCCAGAACTTTCCCCAATTTTTTTTAAATTTTTTGAATTTTTTTCCTATTTTTCTAGATTTTTCATATTTTCTTTTTCTTTTATTTTCTTTCTCTCGCGCGCGTGGCTCCTGTTCATCATCTTCCTCACCATCTCTCGTGCACGTACAGTGCCTGCGTGCGATGCCTGCCTCCGCTGCTGGCTCCAACAACCGCTACTCACAACGCTATCAAACGCCCCAGCTCAACTGTGTACGACGACCTCCACCGCAGCCACCACCGTGACCTCCCCAGCCTCCATCCATCACCGGCCCAAACGCACAGAGTCGCCATTGTGTGTGGCTGTTTCTGGCTGCGAGCTTCACCTCCGGGTCGCTGCGACCACCGCCTGTCTCACCCAGCTCCAATGCCGGCCACGCTCTTGCTCGATTGACCTCCATTGCGGCGGCTATGGTCTCTGTTGCCTTCACTGCTGGAACCAGCCAGCAACTGCCCTTCGCCTCTCTTTCTAGATCTTACACTGCTCTCTCTCTCAAAATCTCTCGGCCAGACTCCCTCTCTCACGAGCTCTCTCTTCCTCTCTCTCTAGCTTCCTTCTTCTTGGCCATTTCAAATTTTAGAAAAATACAAAGCTTCCTGGAAGCTCCCTCACGCCCACAATACATATATATATATATACATATTACACATTAACTCCCCAATTCTCATTAATTGCACTTGTGAATCTCTTAATTCCACATAGGAATTTTAATAATATCACTTGGGCCCTCCAAGCCTAATTTAATTATCCTTTAACTACACCAAGACTTGATTTCTTCAAAAATTAATAATCGAATTTACTCGATAAAGCTGATTTCGTCCCTGCACCTGTACGGGACCTTTATTCGACCTGAAAATGCTTCAGGGTTGCCTTACTCATCAAATCGGACCACCCCTAGAGTCTTCTCAGCTTCCTGGAGGTCCCCTACGACCATTCGGTATTGGCACCCACTCGGGTTTATACAGAATTTATTCTGAAAATTATTCCTGATCGGACTGCTTCTAGTGTCATTATCCTCATCTCGAGACGTTCACCAGTCTCTTGCCCCCTTCCCTGGACATCCAAGTCCCAGGGTATTCCCTACTGTCAATTCGACAATTTTATTAATTAATTTCTTGAAATCGACTTTTGGCTTCCCGGACCACCTGAGGTCCTTTCAAATCATTGGAAATTATTTATTTTCCAATACCATGTAATATGGGGTATTATAGGCATGGCATCGGAACACATCCGAAAATCCAAGAAAGCTCGAGGCCATTGCGCCAGATCACCACTAGGTGGACTGATATGAGAAGGTAGGATCGTGCTCATTCCCTCCACGTCACTCCTTCGAGTTCGTTTGACATAAGGAATCTAGGTTAGACCCGCGACCTTTCTTTGAATTACCACCGGTCATTCCAAGTTTGTTAGGAGCCTTAGCACCAGATCTACCAAGGAGTCAGGGTTAGCCCATAAGTTTAGCATCAAACTCACGGAAGGGATCCAGGTTAGCCTGCGGACATGGCGTTAGAACACATCTAAAAATTCAAGTGAGTCCGGGGTCCTAGCGCCAAATTACAATTCATCGAACCAGACCCCTTAGGAGTGGGCTTACCTTTACCTTTGTTGGTCTATTGCCGCAATACTCGGTAGCTTTGTCATTTTTCTCCGTTGTGCTTAAGTTGTGACACCTATACTAGACCTTACAGCATATACACAAAGAGTATTATTGATGAAATAACTTAATTGGTTAGGCGTACCTCGCTTATGTTCACACCAAGAATTCCTTGATGGGGATACCAGAAACATGCATATGTGCTAGAGTGGACAGTTGCAACGATACTTTGTTTCGGTGGCTCGGCATGCCTCGCTTACATCCGCGACTTGGGAGAATATTCGCATCTTCATTGCTTGATTTTCCTTCCCAAACATGTCCATCACAAAGGATCTGGGTTTGGTCCAAGGTCTCCTGTCGAACTTCTATTGGATGTTCCAAGTTTGCTGGGAGGCTTAGCATCAGATCAACCAAGGAGTTAAGGTTGGCATGCATGCCTAGCACCGAACTCAAGCAAGGGATCTAGGTTACCCTGCGGGCATGGCGTCAGAACGTGTCCGAGAGTCTTCGAAGGACCGAGCCATTGTGCCTGATCATAATTTAGTAGGTCTGTTTGGAAAGGTTGCTTGCAGCCCCATTGGGCCCTTTTTGGGCTTGTTTGATGCAAGGAATCTAGGTTAGACCTATCATTACCCATCGAATTACCACCGATTGTTCTAAGTTTGCCGGGAGGCTTAGCACCGGATCTGCCAAGGAGTTAAGGTTAGCTCGCACGCTTAACATCGGACTCAGGAAAGGGATTCAGGTTAGCCTGCGGTCATAGCATCGGAACGTAACTGGGATTTTAAGAGGGTACGTGGTCTTAGTGCCAGATTATCATTTGTCAGGCCAAACCTTTCAGGACTTGAACTTTCCCTTACTTTGACGGAGATGCCTTCGTTGAGTTTGGGAGTATCACTGCCCATCCTGTCTTTGTGCCATAGTTCTTGCATCACATTTCATGATAACAATATATATATACGAATATATGATGTGCAAGGGATTTATATGGCTCGACTTATAAGATTGCCTTAAAAGAATACGAAAGGGATATGTTCTTTTATTCATTTTGGAAATGTTACAGTGTACGATAAGACTTTAAAAAGAAAATACAATTCGTCACACAATGGGGAGATACTCTTCGAAATGTACCACCCCTGACATTCTGCTCGCTGCCTCTCTTAGCAACGTCGGTAACATGCACGCTTCAGGTCCTGACACTTCGTGACTCTGTAAGGCATTTCCCAGCTCGACCAAAACTTCTCTTCTTTCTTTCTTAACGCGTTCATGATAGCCATTTTTCAAAATACCAAGTCCTATTCTTGGAATGCTCGAGGTTGAACTTTCTCATTGCAAAGATCGCCTCCTTAGTGGGATTTAGTCAACAAGACCCTTAATGATTTGAATGGGAACGACGGAGGAGCAATCCTAAGACGTCCACAAATTGCTCTCGTTCCTTTAAAGAAGATCTGATTGGGTGTCCCAGTAGCCTCCTCTTCCACGGCTGGCTCCGAATAACTTTTCTTTTCAGCTTAGGCATGTCTCTTTCTTTTCTCACTAAGAGGATTTCGTATCCTCATCTATGCAACGCATTTGTTGTCTTGGGAAAGCATGTTTGCGAGGAAGGGAATTAGTGAGCAAGTAGGGGTGCTTTTCCCAAGACGCTTGAGAATTACGATGAGGATGGCGAAGAGATCACCATATGTCATCTTGTGACACTAACACATTGTCCAATTAGAATCCATCGTGGACTTCCTTGCCACACTTTCACTTGCCGAGAATGCACAGGTTCACTCTCAAGTAGTTCTACTACTTTTTTCTTGGGATTGTCTGACTCGTCATCCTTTCTCTGGTTGTCCTTATTTCAATCACCTTTATCGCAATGGGCCATTCAGAAGTGGTTGTTCTCCACGCGCTGGCTTTTACCCAAACCATTGGTTGGACTGTGGCTCTAGCGTGCCAAACTCAAACTGATCTGATTTCCTTCTGCTAGTCAATTGCTCAATTTGATTTTACTTCCCTCGTGATGTGCCTCATATATCTCTTATCTATTTCTCGTTGCTTGGACTCAAGGCGATTAGAGGGTTGAGAATGCTTGAAGTCTTCGTTTGCTCAAAGTGTTTGTTGGACTGGACGATCAAATTCATTAAGAAGATCGTCGGTTAAGAACTTGCTTTTCAAGTCTACTCGTAGGTTGGGAGCTTCCATGGTGTCGTCGTTGGAGCGATTAGAATACTGCCTCAGGTAAAGTGGCTTTTCTAGAAACTGCCTTCGGGACTTCTGTCAAGAGCTATGGCTAGGCTGCAATCTGCAATGGTACTGACAATTTGGTTCGAAATTTGATATGCAACAGCACGCTTGCAAAGGCAGATAACTGCGAAGGCTGAAACTTAAAACTGGTCGATGTAGCCCCATTATAATGTTTTGTTGCCTCTTTATGTCTTCCATGCTGAAAGGCTTCACTCCTTTTATCTTGGCGACGAAAAAGCTCACAACTTGTTACTGAAAACAGAATCGATGACTCCTTAGTACTGTTTCCATACTTTACTTCAGGGGATCTCAATAGCTTTTGCTTCTTCGAAAAGTCTTGAACCACCTTAGGTCTTCCCAATTGAAGGTAGGGCTGAGATATCAAATACGACCACCACAGTCTTATGGCGGATTTATTGTATTTGGGTCTGTAATCAACTTTGTTGTTATCACCAACTGTCATAGAGTGATTCTTTTTTGGCCTAAACAAGGGTCCGCTTGTAGAGTCGAATCACCTCTTTATATCTCTAAAGGGTGAGACGAGCTCCTCCCTTCAAAGGTTCTATATTGGGCCACCCATGGCTGTCTAGCAATCGACAATTATACATCGTAGACCTTAGGTCGACCCCTTATTCCTTCTTGGGGTCGTACCTTCGACATATCTGTCTTTAGCTAATCATTTTTCATGCCCCCTCAAGTTTTTCGACCATCTCATTCTAATCCACTTGCTCATAGGGAAACGCTTAGACGGTCTCGACTTATGTCTCTTAGGGACCCTCAATAAATCGATTTAGGCAATGACGATTCTGAAGAAGTTGTCGTAATCCTCTTTCAGCTAACTGTTTCTTGGTATCTGTTTTAGTCTTTCGACTATCTCATCCTTAGCGGTATGCTCGCAAGGGAGTGGTTGGGCGTGTTTCTTGGAGATACTCCATGGACGGGCTTAGAAAATGACGATCTGCGAGAAGCAGTCGTGACCCTCTTGTTAACAATGTAGAAAAGTCTCCTCTAGCATTCTTGTTATGCCCTGAACGCGTCGTGATCCTTCCTCGATCTCTTGTATTTATGAAGCAAAACAATTGTTGACGCTTGATCAAGGACTATGGGGTGACCGTGGTCACTGGAAGACTTTGCCTTAGGGCCGTTGAAGGTTTTTAAAGCATGTGTGCGATCTCGGACAACTTCATACTAGGGAACCTAATCGGTGAGCGAGTCCCTCAGCCCCCCGGACGAGGTGTGTTGGCTCTCCTTGTATTATCCAACTGATATCTAACGCTGGCAGACTTGGCTGTCTCCTTCGTAAATTTTAGCTTCTTGTCCGTTTCCCACAGACGACGCCAATTGTAGTGGCCAGAAAAAAAACCATGACAATAGAATTTATAGAGAGGGAAAGTTGGAGCCGAGGTAGAGCAAGGTTGACAGTTGGCAGGAGTCTACTAGTGGAGATAGGCGTCGGGTAGCTTTGGTCCTCGATGTATTGACTAGGGTCGTAGATGACCTCAAGAGGGCCACTTCGGTATCGCTCGAGATTGGCCTCCTGTGTGCTCGACACATATCTGTGCTCAGATGCATAAGTTAGAAGGCACGCAGGGATTCCTCTCTCGCGTATGCCCTCTGATGCTTAAGTTAGTACCAGTAGGAAAATAGTACAATATATAAGTAAGGCATGATATAATTGAATGAGGAACAGTTATACCTTCCTCGGCGAGAGAGGGTCAGTCCTGGTACTGTCACAGGGTGTCGTGGGTGTGCCTGTACGTTAGTAGTACTTGGACGGGCTTGAGAAGAATCCCCCCCGGAGGACCGGACCACCTACGGAGTCCTCTGAGAGAAGGTGGGCCTCACAGCGGGCTGCTAAAGCAGGGTTTTGGCCCCTAAGGGACCTGCTCGAGTGTAGCTCCGGGCTAACACGTGATGCTTGCGAGAAATGTGTGACTCACTGAACTTACCTTTTGGGTAAATCCTCGTGCCATGGGTCAGTAGTATTACTGGACTATATCTCGTTATAAAAGGGACTTAAGATTATACAAATGCCCCGCACACAAGCATGGGCTTATAACTATGGAATTCTTTATTACATATATAAACTATGTGTAAAAGTGAACCTTGTTTCTCATACAATGCATCCATTATATATGCACGGGTGGCCAAACAAGGCCTTATTGCTCTATATAACTTATCCCAATATCTTTGTATACACATGGCTTTGCGCCTTATAAACATATACATATGTATATAGAACAAAGGAAGCAAGAAGGAGAGAGGGAGAGACTTTCTTATACATATATACATAGTTTGGTTGCTTCTCACGTAAGCCTTGCAATTATACCCACATACATATTTATATCTATATATAATACATGTATTAGAAATAGGGGCGAGGAAGAGAGACTCGCGGAGAGAGAGAGATCTCTCTAGGGAAGGATTCTTCCCGAGAGGCTTCGCCCCAAGGTCTTCCCGAGAGAAAGGGCTCTCGGGAAGGACTCTCCCCGAGAGACGCTGCCGAAGGCCTTTCCAAGAGAGAGAGAGATCTGCTGTGAGGCGAATGAACAGTCGCAGGGAGAAACAACGCCAATTGTCGTCCTTGCCGAGAGAAAAGTAGCACTCTCAGCAAGGGTTGTGGTTGCTGCTGCCGAGAGAGTTGCAGGTCCTCTTCGAGAGGACCCATTAGCTGCCGGAAGAAGGTGCTCCATTGTTGTTGCTCCTTGCCGAGAGAGACACCATAGCTTGCAGAAAGGATGAAGGTCTCCCCGAGAGACCTCGAACACTTGCCAAGAGGCGGCGATGATCCTCTCTTGAGAGAGCTGGGCTTTCCGAGAAGGAGAACTCCCTCTCAGAGAGAAGATGAATCCTCTCCGAGAGAGAAAAATGTCTCTCGGAGAGAGATCGAAAGAGAGAAAGTGGGAGAGAGAGTGCGAGCAGGAGAGAACCCTTTGAACAGTAGCCTTCTTTCCCTCTTATACATCCTTCATCTTCCCTTTTATTACACTTTCACCCCTCTCCTAAGTTTGGCCTAATTACAGTTTTGCCCCCTTAACTTCTATATTGCTCATTTGCCCTCTGATTTAAATAATTTATTCGTCGTTCAACCACGGCTTTCTCTAGGGATTGAAACTCGGGCTTGGGACCACTTTTGGGATTCACCCGCCTTGGGCTTAATGACTGAAATCCCCCTAGGCGCCTAATGACCCAAATGTCCCTAGGTCGACGCTCGGGAATTCTATGGCACAACACTTGGGACCAGATACAAGACGAGGGGAAATAAGTTGGGGATGTATTAATGGGAAAGATAGTGCCTCACATTATCTTTCAAAGATCCAAATTCGGGCAACAAATAGGGATATTTCCCGAACTTGAAAGGACTGTCTTTCCCAACAATGTAGCTCACCGGAGAAGAATATTGCCCCTAAGGTTAGCCTGGTGAAGTTACTACTCCTCCAAGGAGTTGAGTAACCATCCACCAGAGACGGCGACATCTTGCTTGGATCAAATAGTCTCGCAGGTGTGTTTCCACAAAGATGAAATCTACTCACTTGCAAGAGCGTTTTATGAATCAAGGGCACCTACTTGTTCGATGTCATGGAATACACGAGAGTTAGTAGGAGACAACTATTGGGGAGCTTCCTTTAGCTATGTCCCCAAGTTCACGAGGAATGGGCCCTTCAGCTTCTCGACAAATATTAGGGAGTCGAGAGGCCAACACACAATGCTCATCAGAATAGGATTGTTCGAAGCTAGAAATAAGAAGGATTATTGAGGAAGTAATTAACAAGGAGGGGCTGTTGTCACTCGTGATAGCTCATATCAGAAGAAAACGCCTTCGACAACGAACACATTGAAGCAACCACTCCCTAGAAAATCAAAGCCAAAAATCAAAAAAAATCCATAAAGTATCCCAAAAAGCCAAAGACCCGAATAACCCTGAAGAGTCTTCTGAGCAATAGTCTCCTGAAGACTCTTTGGAGTCTTTGGGCCAACCATACCTTTAAGTGAAAGGCTGTGGCCCAAGGCACATTAAAAACACCAACTCAATGTGGATCTATGCAAGAGTTTTATTTGAAATTATTTTTAACCAAAAAAAAAAAAATAGCACAGTGGAAGCATAAAATATACACAACAGAAACCAAAATCAACCTTGCAAGACTCGGTATCTATCAATCACATGCAAAACTAAAAAGCCCATGTCATAAGAGAATTTTTGGTATACCTTGTTGATGAAGTTCAATGCCAGTTATCAACATAGTGTCCTTTTCTATCCAACAAGCTTTTTCGCACCTATACTGCGTTTGGGTGATCAGCCTGCCTCCACAAGCATAGAGGACCTAGTCTGTTCATGCCTGAGTCGCCATGGAACCCTCCAACGAAGTTGTGCTAGCACCCTCTCGATAGAGGTGACCCAAAGCTATTGAAAGATTCCTTCCTTGGTTGCACTATGGATGTCCAATAGCCCCTCTATGGGGAAAAGAAAAATGTAGCAGCTGCCCTAGCTTATCTTGGAACAAGAACAAGAACGAGCCGCAACTTAAGAGGAAGAAGAAGAAGACGAACAACAAAGGTAAAAGAACAAGGAAGGGAAGAAGGAAGAAGAAGGTGGAGAGCAACACATGTACAAATAGCCTCCTCAATCCACTAAATCTCCTTCTATAATCCCTCCAACTTCATGCTTCTGTCATCCACACCTTTCCCTTCTCCCATGCCTTCATCTTTACTACATCAGAGCATTAATTATTCTTATACAACAAAGCTGCATCGCATGTAATGACAGAAGCATTCGATTGCATGAGGCACCCCGTCAACCGCCCGAAGCGGTTGACCTTCCTCACGCATTGGTCGACAATAATGAGAGCACTGGTCAATCGCGCAAGGCGATCGACCGCTACATGGACCTGTCGACCGATTTTGATCTTCCATGCATCAGTTATGGAGAATTATACTTTTGCCCCTGCTATCCAATAGCAATCTCCCATAACCATAGATCGATTTGTCCCACACATAACAACAACCAACATCACTGTACCATAGTGACAAGAAACACGCTAACAACTATGGATCATTAATCCGCAATATTATTCAGTATGCGTGTGACTTTCTTAGTTTAGAGCCATATAGCAATAAGGACACGTCAACTCTCTCACGTCAGCCGATCCCATCGACTTACTAAGAGGATCTCTTCAAATCCCCAAAGCATCTTGAAAGATCCTGAGTATCCTCTAACCAAGACTTAGGACGATCTTGATGGCAACGAAATGAAACTTCATATGAACTTATTAAGGCTCCTCGATTATCATGCACTATAGTCCCTCCACTAACTAATATCGCAACCGAGTGAGAGTCATGGACTGATTAAATTCACAGGACTCAAAAATTGAGTCTGATCTAGTAAGGTGTGATCGAGGTACCATATCGAATCCAATTTGACATTGGTACTTTTTCCAATCTCATGCTCACCCTAGCTTGGGAATTTCCAATCACCACTAACATAGACTACTGATTAGCGATCAATTTTGTAAAATTTTTATTATAATTTCACTCTTATTTTGATCTTAAAATGATTTAAATTGAATATTATTATGCATTTTGTGATTGCATGCAAGTTTAAAAATATTAATATAAAAATATATATAAAATATAAAATATATATATAATATAATATATATAATATATGGATTCCAAGCCCAAGCCTAAGCCCAACACAAGAAAGGCCCAAGCCCAACACAATGAGGGCCCAAGCCCAAACTCAAGCCCAACACAAGGAAGACCCAAGCCCAACACAATGAAGGCCCAAGCCCAAAAATATGAAAAGCCCAAGTCGCACAAATTGATGACATCATCGCTTACATCATGGGTTGGAATGACATCATCGCTTACATCATGTGTTGGAATGACATCATTTCTTACATCATGGGTTGGAGTGACATCATTGCTTACATCATGGGTTGGAGTGACATCATCGCTTACATCATGAGTTGGAATTACATCATCGCTTACATCATTAATTAGATATTTTGTATTATTAAATTATATAATTGAATAGTTTCCATTACATTTTCTAGCCTATAAATAGAGCACTTAGGGTGCATTTGTAAGGATTGGATTTTCTTATAATGAAAGGATAGTTGTGATCTTTAGATTTCTCTCTTAAATTTTCAACTTTAGTTTCTATATAGTTTTGTTCTTAGAATTTCTCTCTTAAATCTTTAACCTTTGTTTCCATATAGTTGTATTATGTTATTCATATTGTCTTTTTATTATATAACGCCTATATGGTCGGTTAAAAAAATAGTCTTTCAATTATTGTCTTTTCATTATATACCGCCTATATGGTCGATTAAAAAATAGTCTTTCAATTATTGTCTTTTCATTATATACCGCCTATATGGTCGGTTAAAAAATAGTCTTTCAATTATTGTCTTTTTATTATATACCACCTATATAGTCGATTAAAAAATAGTCTTTTAAATACTGTTTTTTAATTCCTGTCATTTAAATTCCTGCCAATTTATTTTAAAATGAAGATGAGTAGCTAAATCCATTCTTGGGTTAAAGCAAGGACAGTGTCCAACGCCAATGATTCCCAAAGAAAGTTGTGCTTAAAATATGTAATATTAATCTGATTCAATTTGAGTAGTGTGCGTATAGTGTATCTTTAAGTTTGGATTGGAGTATAAGCCTAACTTAGAATTTTCATGCTATGTATGGAGATTGCTAGATCTGGAAATGTTTTCATACCCAAGCCTAAATGATTAATCTATATCTATAAATTCTGTCTGTGGAATATAGTTCAATTTATGGTAATGGCTTAACTTAGAATTTCCATGCCATGTATGGATATTGCTTAAACAAGAATTATCATTATCTTGAACTAAATTTACTAACAGAGCTGTAAAACTTAATTCAGATGAATATTGCTAATATTTTCTATCAAATTGGGAATTAATTGGTTTTGATACTGAAATTGTCTTGACCCAAGCTACTTAAATTCAGTGTTAGTTTAGTTTTAATTATTGTCTTTATATCTTCTTAATTACCTCCTTAAATTCAGTGTTAGTTTATGCAAGGTCAAATGAGTTTTAATGCACAAGTGGTCAAACATCAAGAACAAACCACTAGGGCCATAGGTGACATTTTAGAACAATTGACCGAGTTTACACAGACCTTGAGCGTGAGTGAACCTGACGAGTTTCCAAACCAACCTAATCAAAATTCCGTAGGTCAATGTCTTGGGGAGGAATTGTCATTCAATGCACCCATAGGTCAAGAGTTGGTCCAATTTACACCCATCCCTAGGAATGATGAGCCAATTGAGAGAGTTGATGACCCTAGGATGGTACGACCAATCATAAAAGAAAAAATGGGTCAAAATGATGTGAGAAAAGAAGAAGCCTGGGAGAAAGAAGAGGATAAAATCCAAGAGCCCAAATGTGAAGATACCATGGGCCTAGCCAAACTTGAGCCTAAATTTATGTCTTTTGGGCTAGTCTATATTATTAGGGATCAAATTAAACCAGACATGTGTGAGTTGTTTCTGCGAATTGATGTGTCGTACTCTGATGTAATAAAACCAACATCCCCGGATGACATATTTTCAAAATATGTATGCGCATTTATGAGAAAAATCAATTTACATAATTTTGAAAATAACTTTAAAAGTGGTGTAATGAATGAGAATTATTATATGATTAGGTGGGCAACCACTCATTTGATCCTTAACTGGAAGAAAAGAAAAAAAAAACTTTAAAAAAAATATATATACATATATATATAATAAAATAAAATTTTTACTTTTTAAAAATAAATAAATATATATATACAAAAAAATAAAATAAAGAAAAGAGGGAGACAGACTTAACGCTAATGGCAACCACTTTTCTCGGGCATTGTAATCACACTACCCTATAAAGAAAAAGGACATACTACCCTATAAAGAAAAAGAAATACCGAAAGTTGAAAAAGGAGATGTCGAATGTTGAAAAAAGAGATGCCAGACGTGACCCTATACTTGTGGCACGCCTCGAGCCAAGTGTGGTTGTTGGAATGGTGACTTCCACTGCCCTATAAGAGACCCGTATCTATATGAGGCAAGCCACACTTCTTTGAGCTCAATCTTCTCTCCTTCGTGTTGTTCTTTGATCAGGTACTCTCGTTCCTTTTGTAAGATTCATAATTTTGTTTTACTTTTCTCTTACTATAGTTGTCTTTTTTTTAAAAAAAAATAGATCTTCAGCTCTCGAAAATTCGCAAGTACTATCCATCTCTCCCACAAAATGATTTGAAAAAGATTTATGCCACTAGGTGTGAAAGACTTAGGATGTTAAATAAAAATATCCCTAAGGATGTTCGCTGGTTGATTGAAGTAAAAGTTTGATTTCTTGGCGAAACTTCATCTAGTTTTAAGCACTTTCTAGGATTGGGAAAGAGTAGTTTTTTGAAAAAACGAAGAGCAAAAAGATTAAATGGTTGTCACAAATGTGCTCAATGGACTTATAACACACGATGCAAATCTGTGGGGTTTACTTCCATAAATCGAGAAGATAAAATTAGTTTCATAAAGGATGGACTGAGTAAGGAGTCTTTGGATGATATCCGATTGACTCTTGAGACGCATCCGTGTGGAATAGTGCAACGAGAAATTCTTGCTTTATGGACCCAGTTTAGAAGTGACCACCAACGCTATAGTCTTGGGAATCTGACTATAATTGACCCTGTTTGCCAATCTATAAGAAGATTGGATGGAAAGCCTATCCCCACTTCATAGAAGATGTTTAAGCCGTTTCTGGACGTAAAACCAGAGGAAGATGTGAGTCACAATCACAACTGCTTGTATATACGCATGATTTTTATTTGTGTTTATTGTTGAATATCTATGTAGCTACTTTTGATCGCCAAATCTCTTTAACCAGTTCTATTTTCAGGGCATACATAAAGAACTAACATAAATGGAAGGCTAACCAGTTCGTCGAATCAATACCATATGTGTACTATGTGGCTCTCAACCTGGGAGCGATATTTGTTACACACTTGCAGCAAGCGAACTTGGCCTAAAATTGGGAGAGAGAAAAATTAATTTGGTCTATGGAGGGGGGAGTCGTGGATTGAATGTATGTGTTTCACAGGCTGCACATATTGGGCAATCATATGTGGTAGGTGTTATGCCAATCCCTTTGGCTGATCGACAGATTTCTGGGTATACACAAGGTCAACTTATAAGAATGACTTCTATGTCTGAGCGCATGGCCTGTAAGATTTATCAGTCAGACGCCTTCATTGCTTTACCAGGAGGTTTTGGTACACCTGAAGAAATCTTTTGTATAATCTCCTGGGCCAAAAGCAATCTCCATACCAAACCCATTGGACTTTTAAACGTTAACCATTTTTTTGATGGGTTGCTCTCTTTTCTTGATCAGGCTGTGGAACAAAAATTCATTTTGTTGTAACATATTTTTTGGTAAATGAGAAAAAGTGTTTATGTGATATTAGTTTTTTGAAGAAAGTCATATTTCGAAATAGGTTATCATATTTCAAAACTATGCATAAAAAGTTTTTAGGCGCGAAAGCTTGTTTATTTGAAATAAACCCAAATGCATCTATGATGTTTCGAAACCTGGTGTCCATGTTTCGAAACTATGTTCTTATATGTATCTTTAAATGTTTCGAAATGTTTTGTGTATAGGTTCTTTGTTTTGCAAAGTCTGCACATCATGTTTCGAAACCTACTCATCTATGTTTCGAAACATAGGTCTCTGTCTGCATAACATTCAGATGTTTATAAGTTGTTTAATGTTTTGAAAGATATTTTTCTCTAAGTATGTTTCGAAACCTCTCATCCATGTTTCGAAACCTCTGACTATATGTCAGTAAAAAGGTGTTCAAAACAATGCAGTATGGGAACTAAATAATTTTTCTTAAGGAAAGAGTTTTTAATTTCAATTTAAAATGCTTTCCCCATACCCTGCGATCTGATTTAAAATATTGGCTGAGTGGAGATTCATTTTTAATTCTAAGGACCATAAGATTCCTTAAAAGGTTTGTCTCCCACTTGTCTATGTCTCTAAGTGCTTTGTCTAGCTGGAAGCTATGATGTTTCGAAACCTGAAGGCTCATGTTTCGAAACCCTAGTCTAATTCTATGATGTTTCGAAACACAGTATGCATGTTTCGAAACCACTTTCCTGAACTTGTCTCTAACGGCTATTTTAAGTCAAAACTTTATTTCTCTCTTATATATATACTTATACCAGGTCTCAAATACAAGCACCAATAGAAGACGAGAAAAAGCAAGATACATACACATCTATATTCAAAGAGACTCAAGTGACACTCACAAGCACATGTGAACGAAAACAATTGAGAACAAGCTTCAACGAAGATCCGAGTATACATTTTCAAGTGTGCTATGTGAAGTGCAAAAGGAGAAGCAAGCCAAAGCATTCCTTCATCATTTTTCTCTCCAAACTCTTAAACCGAAAAGGTTTGTACAGCCGTGCATTGGTAAGGTATTTCTTCATTAAGAAAATCCTTTGGGCTGTAAGAGATATCCTTTGCTATCTCATTTAAAGTGTAAGGTTTGAGCTGAGCCTAAAACTCATATTTTGTAAGGTTTGAGCTTATCCCCAAAAAGCTCGTTGAAGTAAAGGTTTGAGTTAAACCACAAAAACTCACTTTGTAAGGTTTTAGGGTGAACCTTGATAAAACCCTTTGTGTGTTAATCACTAAGTAAAAAGTGATTGTGGTTGAAAATCCTTCAAGTGGGTAAACTTGAAGGTAGTGGATGTAGGCAAGTGCCGAACCACTATAAATCTCGTGTGCTCGTGTCTTGATCATTTTTATTAGCTTATTTGGTTTATTTGTGTAGTCAAAAGAATAGTTTTTCAAAAACAAGAAAAGTTTCAATATCAGCAAATCAGTGAACAAAGTTTCGAAACATATTACAGTTAGTTTCGAAACTTGTCATCCAGTAAGTAAAGTTTCGAAACATACTCTCATGTGTTTCGAAACATACTAAACAGAAAGACCAGTTTCGAAACACACTTCTTCAGGTTTCGAAATCTTGTGTCCTACTTGATAAAAATTCTTCAAGATCTAATAAAAACTCCCAAATCCCAATTCACCTCCCCCTCTTGGGACATATTTACTATTATATAGATCTAACACATTTCTCTTTCAGCAAGAGAGATTCTCATTTTCTCATCCACCATTGAGGAGCTGCTAGAGAAATTACACGCTTATGTTCCACAGCACGATCCTTACGAGTCTCGGATAGACTGGTCTAAGGTAATTGGAAGCAAGCGCAAAAGGGGTCTGATTAATTTAGATTTATCCCTCTAAGGAGGGCAAGTCTATGATAAGATGGCTGAGTAAGGAGTACTTTTCTGTACTCTTGAGACGCATCTGTTTATTTTGACTTGCATGAATTTTTCTTATTTCAGTGTGAAAAAAAATAAAAAAAATATATAAAAAATATATGTAGAGTATTCTCACTTGTTTGTTAAAGATTTAGCAGTTCACAGTAAACTTACAGACTTATGGAGTTACAGGTATTCCTAACAACCCTATTTTATTACTGCAATTCGAGTTGGGGGGAGTAAGGTATATTTATGAATTATCTGGTCTATGTTTAACTGTGAATTTGCAATTGCATGCTTGTAGTTTTGTGTAAATTAAAAATTAAAAAAAAATATGTGTGCTTTAAATAATGCTATCCCTAAAGCTTTGGAATTATACACTGATAGCCAGTTGAATTTGCAATATGAATCATGAATGCATTAATTTCTTATTTGAAAACATAGATGTATGGGATTAGAATAAGTGATTTGCACGCATCGGATGTTCAATAATTAGAAATTGGTTTATCGGTCATAAAGTCAAAGGCAATGGTAATTAGCTGATTAGCACACTGCATGATCCCTCAACAGAAGTGGAGAGTATTACTCAAGTGAGTGTTTGAGCCTAACAATCGTTAATTCTGAGTGAAATAACACTTACTTTCAATGCGCTTTATTGTCTATCTCATCTTTTCAATAGCTTCAAAACATCAATTTGCTTTGAATGTCTAGTATGATAGTGGATGAATTTGGCTGGTTTCAAACTCTGAATTAGTTGACTGAGTAACATTGTTTTGTAGAAGTATGATAGGGGGATCAATTTCTTTCATTTTGGGCCTGTTAATATTTTTCTTTCTTTACATTAACCTCCATTGCAAGCCCATTTGAGCTGTTCTTAGCACAATTTCTTTTCTTACCATCATCTAAACCGTAACCACATGAAGTCTGTCCAAACGTGGTGTGTTTTTAAGAAACAAAAAAAAGGAAAAAAGAAAAAAAAAAGTTCTCTTAGCTTTTCGACACAAGTGTTTCAAAATAAATGCTGGAGAAAACAGTATGTCTAGTTTGATATTAGTGTAAAAAAAAAAAAGAGAAAAAGAAAAAAAAAATTCCTACACGCCCTTTGCACATTTTACCCTTTTGTTTGACAAGCGGTATTAACCTCATAGCCCTATTACAACCCAATCAGGTCCCTCTTGATGCTATAAATCATGTGATATCAGGATTCGAGTTCGGAGTAAGGAATTCTGTTTAAATTCAAAAGTTATTTATCTATGGCATTATTCCAGTCATGAAGCTATGTTAATTTCCCTGTTCTTTCATGAAAATACGTTGATTGTATTTGGGATGACACTGAGTTTGAACTTGTTTTGCATTTACTCTTATAACGGTGCACCCTCTTGTGTGTACACCAAATGAATTGTTTTTTTTTTATTGGAGGGAAAATCCATAGTAAGGTTTGAAGTCGAAACTTCAAGGGAGTAAGGGAGAATGATGGTCATCCTAATTGCCGTTCCTAAGATTGTATGATCTTTGAACGAAATCTGATTTAGAATATTCAAATGTATGATAGATAACTTATTTTGTTCTATGCATTTTGGTTTTGAATTTGAAATTTTTATATTCATGTGATTGTTGTGAATAAATCTGGCCAGTGTAAAGTTTAATTGCTATGGGACTAGGAATGTTTAAGTTGGGGGGTGTGATTAGTGGTCAATTTTGTAAAATTTTTATTATAATTTCACTCTTATTTTGATCTTAAAATGGTTTAAATTGAGTATTATTATGCATTTTGTGATTGCATGCAAGTTTAAAAATATTAATATAAAAATATATATAAAATATAAAAAATATATATATAATATAATATATGGATTCCAAGCCCAAGCTCAAGCCCAACACAAGGAAGGCCCAAGCCCAACACAATGAGGGCCCAAGCCTAAACTCAAGCCCAACACAAGGAAGGCACAAGCCTAACACAATGAAGGCCCAAGCCCAAGCTCAAGCCCAACACAAGGAAGGCCCAAGTCCCACAAATTGCTAACATCATTGCTTATATTATGGGTGACATCATTGCTTACATCATGGGTTGGAGTGACATCAGTAATTAGATATTTTGTATTATTAAATTATATAATTGAATAGTTTCCATTACATTTTCTCTATAAATAGAGCACTTGGGGTGCATTTGTAAGAATTGGATTTTCTTATAATGAAAGTATAGTTGTGATCTTAAGATTTCTCTCTCAAATTTTCAACTTTAGTTTCTATATAGTTTTGTTCTTAGAATTTCTCTCTTAAATCTTTAAGCTTTGTTTCCATATAGTTGTATTATGTTATTCATATTGTCTTTTCATTATATACCGCCTATATGGTTGGTTAAAAAATAGTCTTTCAATTATTGTCTTTTCATTATATACCGCCTATATGGTCGGTTAAAAAATAGTCTTTCAATTATTATCTTTTCATTATATACCGCCTATATGGTCGGTTACAAAATAGTCTTTCAATTATTGTCTTTTCATTATATACAGCCTATATGGTCGGTTAAAAATTAGTTTTTCAAATACTGTATTTTAATTCTCGTCATTTAAATTCCTGCTAATTTATTTTTAAAAATGAAGATGAGTAGCTAAATCTAATCTTGGGTTAAGGCAAGGACAGTGTCCAACGCCAATGATTCCCAAAGAAAGCTGCACTTCAAATGTGTAATATTAATCTGATTTAAGTTAAGCAGTGTGCGTATAGTGTATCTTTGAGTTTAGATTGGAGTATAAGCCTAACTTAGAATTTCCATGTGACGTATGGAGATTGCTAAACCTGAAAATGTTTTTATATCCAAGCTCAAATAATTAATCTGTACCTATAAATTCTGTCTATGAGATATAATTCAATTTATGATAATTGCTTAATTTAGAATTTTCATGCCATGTATAGAGATTTCTTAAACAAGAATTATCATTATCTTGAACTAAAATTACTGATAGATTTGTAAAACTTAATTTAGATGAATATTATTGATCTATTCTATTAAATTGGGAATTAATTGGATTTGACATTGAAATTGCCCTGACCCAAGCTACTTAAATTCAATGTTAATTTAGTTTTAATCTTTTTCTTTAGATCATCTTAATCACCTCTTAAAATCAAATATTCAGTCATTTCTATTTTCAACCAAAATAATCTCCTTGTGAACCGACTCGGACTCACCGAATTATAAATTTAAAATTATACTACACGCACACTCGCACACTGGCGAGTATAATCGCCCTATACCTGCTTTAACAAGAGAATTAAAGTTTGATAAATTTAGTTGTTGTTTTGATAAATAAATGTGCAGGGTAGTGAAGTAGTCAGTTTTTGGCGCCGTTGCCGGGGAGATTAATTGGTAACTTAGTGTGTTATTTTTCTTTTTTTTAGTACTTTTTAAAAAAATAAAAATAAAATAAAAAAATAAATATTTTAAAGATAGGAAAAAAATCTATATATTTAAAAAAAAATAACTGTTAGGTAACTTTTAGTTACTAAGCAGTGTATGAGACTTAGATCGGGTAGAGTGTTAGAACAAGAAGTCCATTCTCAATCTCTAATGTCTCAACAAAATGATAACATGTCTGCTCAAGGGGGTGATCATGCTGATCAAGATCCCTTGGGAGCTGAAATGGTTCGACCTCTTAGGGACTATTTGCACCCTCCGAGGCAAACTACTCCCTCTTGCATTGTACTTCCAGTTAACCACCATAGATTCAACTTTAAACCGGGTACTATTCAGATGTTACCTACTTTTCATGGTATGGATTCGAAAAATCCGTACACTCACATGAGAGAATTTGAAGAGGTCTGCGGCACTTGTGTCGATCAGAATGTCAATGAGGATACTGTGAGGCTAAAATTGTTCCCATTTTCATTAAAAGACAAAGCTAAAATGTGGTTGAACACATTAGAGTCGAGATCAATAGGAACATGGAGAGAAATGCAAACTAAATTTTTAAAGAAATACTTTCCAGCCAATAGGACAGCATCTCTTCAAAGACAAATGATGAACTTTGCTTGTAAACCCACCGAGTCATTTGCTCAGGCTTGGGATCGTTTTAAAGATTTACTTCTTACTTGCCCAAATCATGCTTTTGAGTAGTGGCGGGTGGTTAGTTTTTTTCATGATGCCTTGACCCCCAACCTTAAGATGTTAGTATCGACTATGTGCAATGGTGAATTTTATGAGAAGACACCCGAAGATGCTTTCACTTTTTCGACACTTTAGCTGAGAATACTAGGAATTGGGAGGTAAGTCCATTATCTTTGGAAGACTCAAGAGAACATGTCAGTCCGCAGCCTTGAGGAAAATTTCAAATAAGTGAAAGTGATAACATCAATGCCCGGTTAACAGCATTAACAAAGAAGATGGAAGAATTAGAGTTAAAAAAAAAACAAGGCCGTCCATGAGGTGGAAGTCCTTTGCGTGGTCTGTGAGACGAATGACCATATGACAGAAGATTGTCCTACCATTCCTGCTTTTAAAGAGGTCCTATATGGCCAAGCGTTTGGAGCACAACCACGTCACACTGAGAGTAGGCCTTTTCAGAATCAGAATAAGGGTGGGAACTACTCAGGGTATAATCCTAATTCCAATACATACCACCCTAACTCCCGTAATCACCCTAATTTTTCATGGAGAAATGATTCTACAACCCAACCCCATGCACCATTCCCCTCACAGCCACAGTCTTACCAACCAAACCAAGGGTCATCTGGTGCGTATCAACCTCCTCATAGGAGATCTCTAGAGGACACCCTACAACAATTCATGCAAGGTCAAATAGGAACCAATACCCAAGTAACCAACTTTCAAGAACAAACAAATAGGGCTCTAGAAGACATGAGAAGTCAACTGACTAAGTTGACTCAGACCTTGAGTGTTAGAGAACCAGGGAAGTTTCCCTCACAACCAAGTCCGAACCCCGTAGGTCAAGCCCATAGGGTCGAAGAGTCATCTAGTAAGAATCATGAGCAAGTTTAGTCTGTCACTGTCCTTAGGAGTGGAAAAATAATTGAGAAACCCGAGGACCCTAGGACAGAGTGGCCTACCACTAGTAATAAAGGCCAAGGGCATGTTGAGGAAGTGAATGAAGGAAGTGGAGAGTGTAAAAAGAAAGCCGAGGAGGAAGAAAGAGAGCAAGAGAGAAAGAAAAAGGAAAAAGGGAAGAGTGTTGAAGAGAGATCCAAATTTGAACCAAGATCACCCTTTCCTCAAAAATTGGCCCAATCAAAAAGAGATAAAACAAATGCAGACATATATGAGGTGTTCAAACAGGTAAGGATAGACATTCCTTTATTAGATGCAATTAAGCAAACACCTTCGTATGCTAAGTTTTTGAAGGATCTCTGTACAGTCAAAAGAAAAATCAATGTGCGGGAAAAAGCATTCCTGACAGAACAAGTGAGTGCTATCCTTCAATTCAAGACTCCTCCAAAGTACAAGGACCCAGGATGTCCTACCATTACTTGCATAATTGGAAGCCAAAAAGTCGACCAAGCACTTCTTGACCTAGGGGCTAGTGTCAACCTGTTGCCCTTTAGTGTCTATCAGCAGCTAGGTTTGGGAGAACTCAAGCCCACTAGAGTCACTCTTCAATTGGCCGACCGATCAGTAAAAGTTCCTCGTGGGATTGTGGAGGATGTCCTAATCCAAGTGGACAAATTTTATTTCCCAGTGGACTTCATTGTCTTAGATACCCAGCCCCACCAAGGTCCTCAGTCGCCTATTCCTGTTATCTTAGGGAGACCATTCCTCGCTACTTCGAATGCTATCATCAATTGTAGGAATGGGATCATGAAACTATCATTTGGGAATATGACGATGGAGATGAATGTTTTCAAGGTAGTCAAGCAACCAAATGATGAAATGGAATTGAAGGAGGTTGATTTAATCCAGACTTTAAGTGAAGAATATTTTGAGAAGGCTCTTTGTGAGCAAGTTATTTATAATTTAGAGGAGCAAACTTTGGAAGAGATAGAGCCTGACGTTAAGTCAGCCAGGGTGATCACACACTTGATGCCTGGCCCAGAGCCATTGAAAATACCTAGGAATGAAACCCCACCATCTTTTGTCCATGCACCCCAACTTGAGAGAAAACCATTGCCAAATCACCTTAAGTACGCATTCTTAGGTGAAAGAGAGTCTTTGCCAGTAGTGATTTCATCAAGCCTAGAATTGCATTAAGAGGAAGCATTAATAGATCTCCTCAGAATGCACAAAAAAGCTATAGGATGGTCAATCTCTAACCTACATGGCATTAGCCCCCTCACCTGCACCCATAGGATCTTCTTAGAGGAAAATGCAAAACCTGTAAGGCAAATGCAAAGGCGTCTGAACCCGAACATGAAAGAAGTTGTCCGAGGAGAGGTTCTTAAACTGTTAGATGCAGGTATCATCTACCCAATCTCTGATTCCAAATGGGTCAGTCCAACTCAAGTTGTACCTAAGAAGTCAGGAGTCACTGTGATAGCAAATGAGAACAATGAGCTCATCCCTATGCGCATCCAGACCGGATGGCGTATGTGTATTGATTATAGGAAGCTCAACTCCGTGACAAGGAAGGATCATTTTCTGCTTCCATTTCTGGATCAGGTTTTAGAGAGAATAGCGGGACATGCCTTCTACTGTTTCTTAGATGGGTACTCTGGGTATAATCAAATTGAAAATGCGTTAGAGGATCAGGAGAAGACCACATTCACGTGTCCATTTGGGACATTTGCTTACAAACGAATGCCATTCAGTCTGTGCAATGCCCCTGCAACATTTCAAAGATGTGTGATGAGCATTTTCAGTGAATTGGTAGAGAATGTGGTGGAAGTCTTCATGGATGACTTCTCAATGTATGGAGACAACTTTAACAGTTGTCTGAAAAATTTAGAGAGAGTCTTGGAGCGATGCAAGGAAACTCATTTAGTGCTAAATTGGGAGAAGTGCTACTTCATGGTCACTCAAGGAAGTGTCTTAGGACACATTGTTTCTTCTAAGGGTATTGAGGTCGATCAGTTTAAGATTGAATTAATTCAAAAATTACCCGCCCCAAAGAATGTGAGGGATGCTAGGTCTTTTCTTGGCCATGCTGGTTTTTATAGGCGCTTTATTGCTTCATTCAGTGCCATAGCCAGACCTTTATGTCGCCTTTTAGCCCTAGACATACCCTTTGAGTGGACCAGTAAGTGTCACACTGCTTTTGAGAAATTAAAAAACTCACTCGTTACTGCACCCTACCATTCGAGTTGATGTGTGACGCCAGTGATTATGCGATAGGAGCCGTGTTAGGGAAAAGGAAAGACAAGAAACCTTATGTGATATATTACGCTAGCAAAACTCTTAATGAAGCCCAAAAGAACTACACCACGACAGAGAAAGAGTTACTAGCAGTTGTCTATGCCCTAGACAAATTCCGATCTTACCTCGTGGGGTCAATGGTGATTGTTTTTACTAACCATGCTGCTCTTAAATATTTATTAACAAAGCAGGATGCAAAACCCCGTCTCCTTAGATGGATCTTATTGTTACAAGAATTTCATATCGAGATCAGAGACAAAAAAGGGGTAGAAAATGTGGTGGCCGATCACTTGTCTCGTCTACCATGCCAAAATCTTAATCAATTTCAAAACCCAATCCAAGATTCCTTTCCTGACGAACAATTGTTTCAAACAAACACTCAAACTGAACCACTCACCTTTCCATGGTATGCTGACATAGCAAATTATCTAGTCACTAGACAGATCCCAGATTTTTGGTCCAAACTAGATAAACAAAAATTTTTCAGGAAGGTGGTGACATTTTTCTGGGATGACCCATATTTGTTCAAGTACTGTCCTGACCAAATTATCCGCAGATGCATCCCCAATCATGAACAACAAAGTGTCATTAAATTTTGTCACACTCTAGCTTGTGGAGGCCATTTTTCCATCAAGAAAACAGTTACAAAAATTCTACGAAGTGGATTTTATTGGCCAACACTATTTAAGGATGTGTACAGATTTTGCTCAAGTTGTGATCGATGTCAAAGACTAGGCAGTCTATCCAAGAGAAACATGTTGCCATTACAACCAATCCAGGTGTTAGAAGTCTTCGACTGCTGGGGTATAGACTTTATGGGTCCATTTGTTAGTTCATTTGGGCATGAGTATATCTTACTTGCTGTCAACTATGTGTCCAAATGGGTCGAGGCAATCCAGACAAGGAGCAATGACCATAGGACTGTGGTGAAATTTTTAAGGGAGAACATTTTCAGTCGGTTTGGGATGCCACGAGCAATCATTAGTGATGGGGGTTCCCATTTTTGTAACAAGGTCATGGCAGGTCTTTTGAAAAAATATGGTGTGTTGCACAAGATTTCCATGCCATACCATCCCCAAACTAGTGGTCAGACCAAGCTAGCTAATAGGGAGATTAAACATATCTTAGAAAAGACCGTTGCCACCAATCGCAAAGATTGGTCTTTGAGATTAGTGGACAAAATCTGATCAAGGCTGTCGAACACCGATAGATTAGATGAATGATGATTCGGATTTGCAATAGGGGTGCAACCCAAAGTTGTCTCCCAACGAACCTCAAACGGATCTGTCAAAACAAGGCTAAACGGGGGGGGGGGGGAAGTTTTTGATGAAAAACAGAAAACAAAATAAGCAAGAACACAAGAAATTGAGATGCAATCAGTTGCAAACCAACCTTCTATCCCAGTTTTCATCGCCTTCTCAATAAACAATTTGTTTACTTTTAATCCTCAAATCGAAAATCAGAAAAATCCTTTAACAACCGCCAAAGATTGGAAAGAAAACCAATAAACAGATTTCAGAAACCTCTTAGTTCAATCTATCAGTTTTGATTCCCCTTATTACATAGATTCGAGACTGATTGAAATACCATCCAAACAAGTTGTTCTTGCTTCCAGTTAAAGCCTCAACCGAGCACAAAAACCTTGGATTCTCAAACAAAGACAATGCATGCATTCATCCAACCGGTATCAAAACATACACAGATTTAAGAGAGAACGGAAACAAGAGAACAACAAAGTTAAAACTAAAAAAATAGATTTCCATTAAAACCAAAAACTCAAACCGGGAACAAGGATGGTATTGCAACTGATTACAGAATCCTTAGCCTTCCATCTTGACAAGAACAATGGACATAAGGAAAGTTGGCTACTGTTCACGCCCTTCAAAAGAATACTCTCCCTAATGGCCTCTTAATGTGCTTAAATAGAGCTTAAGGAGGAAACCCTAGATTACCGCCACTTAAAAGCCGATTTTGGATAGGTTAACGTGCGTTCTGGGCTTCTGCCTCTTCATAAGAATTGTAGATCAGGAAGATTAGATGAATTTGGGATTTTGAATCACTTGATTTGGATATCGGACGCCCAAGATATGGCCTTTTAAAGAATCAGCATCTGTGCAGCTTTCCTAATTTCACCCAACTTCCTAGGCCCGACTTTGAAGTGCTGTTTGAAGGCCCAAACGAACTCGGATTTGGACAAACCATTCCATTCCAGAAAGCCCAAGAAGTCCTCTACAGTATCTCTGAAGACATCATCTTCATTCTGGAATTTTATCTTGGCCAAAATACTGAAGGAAGTATAGGAGGTTAAATCTGCTAAAATTGCCCTTACTTCTCTATCTCCAATTTCCAAGATATCTCATTGCCATCAAGATGTCTCATGCCCCATCTCATGCTCCCATAGCCCTTAACCTGGCAAAAAAAAGTAAAATAGTGTGAAGCCCAATTCCTATAAAATAAAATGAAATAAAAATCAAGATGAATAAAATGACACAACTAATGTGCAAAAAGACTAAATATGAGGGCTAAATAATATGAAAATATGTGCTCTATCAACGCTCTTTGGGCATATAGGATAGCATATAAAACGATCCTGGGAATGTCTCCATATAGATTAGTGCATGGTAAACCTTGTCATCTACCAGTGGAAATTGAACATAGAGCATATTGGGCAATCATAGAATCAACAAGAGTTTGACCGAAGCAGGCCTCTCTAGGAAGCTTCAATTAAATGAGCTTGATGAAATGTGAAACGATGCATTTGAAAATTCACGACTGGCCAAGCTTCGCATGAAAGAGTTGCATGACCGACGCATCATTAGGAAAAACTTTCATGTTGGGCAACAGGTACTCTTGTATGATTCTCGATTGCATTTATTCTCGGGAAAATTAAAGTCAAGATGGGTTGGCCCCTTCAAAATCAAGTCCATCTCAAAATATGGGGCTTTTGAAATTGAAAATCAAGAGTCTGGGCAATGCCTTAAGGTCAATGGTCATAGGTTGAAACCTTATCAGTATAGTTATGAAGAAGACGAAGGAAGTGTGGATTTAGGGGATCCACCATCAGATGAGTAAAAGAGGTTTCGTATCGTCTGGGAATCTGACGTTAAAAGACCACCTTTCCATTTAGGTTAAATGGAAATCTCTAGGTCCAGGAGATTAATAACAACCCCTATAGCTATTTAGGGTGAAGAAAACACCACATATTCATGCATTGATGACAAACAGGTATGACTATCCTCTATCTTTTCTATTATTGCTAATTGAGGACAATGTGCAATTCAAGTTGGGGGGTAAGGTGTACTTACGTAATTATTTTGTGTGGTATATGTGATTTTATTGGGACCTTTTAAGAAAGAAAAAAAAAACTAAAAAAATCTTTAAAAAAATTATTAAAGAATAATAAAATAAAGTCTTTTTTACCTTTTTTTAAAAAATATATATATATAAAGATATAAGAGGGAGACAGACTTAACGCTGATGAAACCACTTTTGTTTTTTTTTTTTTTTTTTTGGGCAGAGCAACACACTGCCCTATAAAGTAAACAACACACTGCTCTATAAAGAAAACAAAATGCCGAACATTGAAAAAGGAGATGCCAGACATGACCCTGCACTTGTGGCACGCCTCGAGCCAAGTGTGGTTGTTGGAATGGTGACTTCCAGAGCTCTATAAGAGACCCTGTGTCTGCATGAGGCAAGCCACACTTCTTTGAGCTTAGTCTTCTCTCCTTTGTGTTGTTCTCCGATTAGGTACTCTCGTTCCTTTTGTAAGGTTCATTATTTTGTTTTACTTTTCTCTTACTATAGTTCTGTTTAAAGAAAAATGGATCTTGTGCTCTTAAAAATTCGCAAGTACTATCCATCTCTCCCACAAAATGATTTGAAAAAGATTTATGCCACTAGGTGTGAAAGACTTAGGATGTTGATGTATAAAAATATCCCTGAGGATATTCGCTGGTTGATTGAAGCAAAAGTTTGATTTCTTGGCGAAACTTCATCTAGTTTTAAGCACTTTCCAGGATTGGGAAAGAGTAGTTTTTCAAAAAAAAGAAGAGCGAAAAGATTAAATGGTTGTCACAAATGTGCTCGATGGACTTGTAACACACGATGCAAATCTGTGGAGTTTACTTCCATAAATCGAGAAGATAAAATAGTCTTCATAAAGGATGGGCTGAGTAAGGAGTCTTTGGATGATATCCGATTGACTCTTGAGACGCATCCGTGTGGAGTAGTGCAACGAGAACTTCTTTCTTTATGGACCTAATTTAGAAGTGACCACCAACGCTACAGTCTTGAGAATCTGACTATAATTGACCTTGTTTGCCAATTTATAAGAAAATTGGATGGGAAGCATATCCCCACTTCATAGAAGGTGTTTAAGCCGTTTCTGGACGTAAAACCAGAGGAAGATGTGAGCCACAATCACAACTACTTGTATATACGCATGATTTTTATTTATGTTTATTTATTAATTTCTATGTAACTACTTTTGATCGCCAAACCTCTTTAACCAGTTCTATTTTCAGGGCATACATAAAGAACAAACATAGAAGGCCAGTTAGTTCGTCAAATCAAAACCATATGTGTACTTTGTGGCTCTCAACTTGGGAGTGATATTTGTTACTCATTTGCAGCAAGCGAACTAGGCCAAAAATTAGGAGAGAAAAAAATTAATTTGGTATATGGAGGGGGAAGTCGTGGATTGAATGGTTATGTTTCATAAGCTGCACATTTTGGAAAATCATATGTAGTAGGTGTAATGCCAATCCCTTTGGCTGAACCACGTATTTCTGGGATTACACGCGGTCAACTTATAGAAACGACTTCTATGTCTGAGCGCATGGCTTGTAAGATTTATCAGTTAGACGCTTTCATTGCTTTACCAGGAGGTTTTGGTACACTTGAAGAAATCTTCTGTATAATCTCTTGGGCCAAGAGCAATTTGCATACCAAACCCATTGGACTTTTAAACGTTAACTATTTTTTCGATGGGTTGCTCTCTTTTCTTGATCAGGCTGTGGAACAAAAGTTCATTTCTCTTTCAGCAAGAAAGATTCTTATTTCTGCATCCACCATTGAGGAGCTGCTAGAGAAATTGGACGCTTATGTTCCACAACACGATCCTTATGAGCCTCGGATAGATTGGTCTAAGGCAATCAGAAACAAGCGGCAAAAAGGTTCGATTAATTTAGAATTATCCCTGTAAGGCAAGTCTATGATAAGATGGCTGAGTAAGGAGTACTTTTTGTACTCATGAGACGCATTTTGTTTATCTTATGACTTGCATGAAATTTTTATTTAGGTGTGAAAATATAAAAATATATATATGGTATGCTCATTTGTTTGTTTTAGCAGTTCACAGTAAATCTATGGACTTATGGAGTTACAGGTATTCCTAACAACCCTATTTTATTACTGCAATTCAAGTTTGGGGGAGTAAGATATATTTATGAATTATCTGGTCTATGTTTAACTGTGAATTTGCAATTGCATGCTTGTAGTTTTGTGTGAATTAAAAAAAAAAAATGTGTGTGCTTTAAATAATGCTATCCCTAAAGCTTTGGAATTATACACTAATAGCCAGTTGAATTTGCAATATGATCCATGAATGCATTAATTTCTTATTTGAAAACGTATATGTATGGAATTAGAATAAGTGATTTGCATGCATCGGGTGTTCAATAATTGGAAATTGGTTTATCGGTCATAAAGTCAAAAGCAATGGTAATTAGCTGATTAGCATACTGTATAATCCCTTAACAGGAGTGGAGACTATTACCCGAGTGAGTGTTTGAGCCTAATAATCGTTAATTTTGAGTGAAATAACACTTACTCTAAATGCGCCTTATTGTTTATCTCATCTTTTCAATAGCTTCAAAACATCAATTTGTTTTGAGTGTCTAGTATAATAGCGGATGAAATTAGCTGGTTTCAAACTCTGAATTAGTTGACTGAGTAACATCGTTTTGTAGAAGCATGATAGGGGGGTCAATTTCTTTAAATTTGGGCCTATTAACCTTTTTCTTTCTTTACATTAACCTCCCTTGTTAGCCCATTTGAGCCCGTTCTTAGCACAATTTCTTTCCTTACCTTCGTCTAACCTGTAATCATATGAAGTTTGTCCAACCTGGTGTGTTTCTAGGAATCAGTCTATCTCGGTGTTTTCATATAAAAAAAAAAGAAGAAAAAAAAAGGGGGGGGGAAGTTCTCTTAGTTATTCAGCATAAGTGTTTTAAAATAAATGCTGAAAAAAAAACATTATATCCAGTTTGAGATTAGTGTCAACAAAAAAAAAAAAAAAAAAAAATCCCGACATGCCTTTTGCACATTTTACCCTTTTCTTTAACAACCAGTATTAACCTCATAGCCCCATTACAACCCGGTCTGGTCCCTCTTGATGCTATACATCATGTGATCTTAGGATTCGAGTTCGGAGTAGGGAATTCTGTTTAAATTCAAAAGTTATTTATCTATGGCATTATTCCAGTCATGAAGTTATGTTAATTCCCCTGTTCTTTCATGAAAATACGTTCTTTGTATTTGGGATGACACTGAGTTTGAACTTGTTTTGCATTTACTCTTATAACGGTGCACCCTCTTGTGTGTATACCTAAGGAATCGCTTTTATTGGAGGAAAGACCTACGGTAAGGTTTAAAGTCAAAACTTCGAGGGAATAAGGTAGAATGATGATCATCCTAATTGTCGTTCCTAAGATTGTATAACCTTTGACCGAAATCTGATTTAGAATATTCGACTGTATGACAGATAGCTTGTTCTATTCTATGTATTTCGGTTTCGAATTTGAAATTTTTATATTCATGTGATTATTGTGAATAAATCTGGCCAGTATAAAGTCTAATTGCTATGGGACTAGCAATGTTTAAGTTGGGGGCTGTGATTAGCGATCAATTTTGTAAAATTTTTATTATAATTTCATCCTTATTTTGATCTTAAAATGGTTTAAATTGAATATTATTATGCATTTTGTGATTGCATGCAAGTTTAAAAATATTAATATAAAAATATATATAAAATATAAAAAAATATAAATATAATATATAATATTATAATATTATCAAGCCCAAGCTGAAGCTCAACACAAAGAAGGCCCAAGCCCAAGCTCAAGCCCAACACAAGGAAGGCTCAAGCCCAAGCTCAAGCCCAACACAAGGAAGGCCCAAGCCCAACACAAAGAAAGCCCAAGTCCCACAAATTGTTGACATCATTGCTTACATCATGGGTGACATCATTACTTAATCATGGGTTGGAGTGACATCATCGCTTACATCATTAATTAGATATTTTGTATTATTAAATTATATAATTGAATAGTTTCCATTACATTTTCTCTATAAATAGAGGACTTAGGGTGCATTTGTTAGGATTTGATTTTCTTATAATGAAAGTATAGTTGTGATCTTAAGATTTCTCTCTCAAATTTTCAACTTTAGTTTCTATATAGTTTTGTTCTTAGAATTTCTCTCTTAAATCTTTAAGCTTTGTTTCCATATAGTTGTATTATGTTATTCATATTGTCTTTTCATTATATACTGCCTATATGGTCGGTTAAAAAATAGTCTTTCAATTATTGTCTTTTCATTATATACCGCCTATATGGTCGGTTAAAAAATAGTCTTTCAAATACTGTATTTTAATTACCGTCATTTAAATTCCTGCTAATTTATTTTTAAAAATGAAGATGAGTAGCTAAATCTAATCTTGGGTTAAGGCAAGGACAGTGTCCAATGCCAATGATTCCCAAAGAAAGCTGCACTTCAAATGTGTAATATTAATCTGATTTAAGTTGAACAGTGTGCGTATAGTGTATCTTTGAGTTTAGATTGGAGTATAAGCCTAACTTAGAATTTCCATGCCACGTATGGAGATTGCTAAACCTGAAAATGTTTTTATATCCAAGCTCAAATGATTAATCTGTACCTATAAATTCTGTCTGTGAGATATAATTCAATTTATGATAATTGTTTAATTTAGAATTTTCATGCCATGTATGGAGATTGCTTAAACAAGAATTATCATTATCTTGAACTAAAATTACTGATAGATTTGTAAAACTTAATTTAGATGAATATTATTGATCTATTCTATTAAATTAGGAATTAATTGGATTTAACATTGAAATTGCCCTGACCCAAGCTACTTAAATTCAGTGTTAATTTAGTTTTAATCTTTTTCTTTAGATCTTCTTAATCACCTCTTAAAATCAAATATTCAGTCATTTCTATTTTCAACCAAAATAATCTCCTTGTGAACCGACTCGGACTCACCGAATTATAAATTTAAAATTATATTATACGCACACTCGCACACTAGCGAGTATAATCGCCCTATACCTGCTTTAACAAGAGAACTAAAGTTTGATAAATTTGGTTGTTGTTTTGATAAATAAATGTGCCGGGTAGTGAAACAGTCAGTTTTTATATTCATGTGATTATTGTGAATAAATCTGGCCAGTGTAAAGTCTAATTGCTATGGGACTAGCAATGTTTAAGTTGGGGGGTGTGATTATTGATCAATTTTGTAAAATTTTTATTATAATTTCACTCTTATTTTGATCTTAAAATGGTTTAAATTGAATATTATTATGCATTTTGTGATTGCATGCAAGTTTAAAAATATTAATATAAAAATATATATAAAATATAAAAAATATATATATAATATAATATATATAATATATGGATTCCAAGCCCAAGCCCAAGCCCAACACAAGAAAGGCCCAAGCCCAACACAATGAGGGCCCAAGCCCAAACTCAAGCCCAACACAAGGAAGGCCCAAGCCCAACACAATGAAGGCCCAAGCCCAACACAAGAAAGGCCCAAGCCCAAAAATATGAAAAGCCCAAGTCCCACAAATTGATGACATCATCGCTTACATCATGGATTGGAATGACATTTTTGTTTCCAAAATACAACAATTTATTTTTTAATTGCGGACAGACGCAAGTATCTCGGGAGTCGTGCCTTCACTGATGAAAAATCTGGACGAGGGATTGGATCTGATGGAGTCTCAGGTCTGACAAACCAACAGAGCTGATGGTCTGATGAGCTGATAATCTTGTGGGTTGATGATCTGGCGGCCTCAAAATGATCTGGTGGCCTCAAGGTGACGAGAGGCCTCGGAGCGATCGGGTGGCCTCAAGGTGATGAGAGGCCTCGGAGCGATCTGGTGGCTTCAAGGTGACGAGAGGCCTCGGAGCGACGGGAAGCCACGGAGTGACGGGAGACCCCAAGGTGACGAGAGGCCTAGGAGCGACGGGAAGCCACGGAGTGACGGGAGACCTCAAGGTGACGAGAGGTCTCGGAGTGACGAGTGATCTTGTGACGAACGAGTGGCCGGGTGACCGAGTGGCCCTGATGGTGACCGAGTGGCTTGGTGACCGGGTGGCCTTGGTGACCGAGTGACCTGGTGACCGAGTGGCCTACAAAACGAGAGCACCGTTAGGGCGCAGGTGGGGGTCCCCGCGCAAACCCTCCTATGCTTAAATTAGATCTCGAGAGAAAATATCAAATCGTACTTGAATTGCTCAAAATAGCGTACCTTGAGTCAAAAATCAGGTCTTGTATTTATAGTGGAGAGAGAGAAATCTCGCGATAATTTCGGTGAGAATCTCGGGGCCCGTTACGGAATTTTCGGGGCCCATGGGCTGAATTACGAAGAGTCTTCTGGCGATGTCGGGTGGCCCCCACTCGGGTGGGGGTCTTTTCTCGCAAACTGACCGAGTGACCTTGGCCACTCGGTCAAGTCGAGTGGTGGCCACTCGGTCAGGCTGAGTGGCCCGGCCACTCGGTCATGCCGAGTGGTTTTGGCCACTCGGCCATGCCGAGTGGCCTTGGCTATTTAACCACGCCGAGTGGCTTCGGCCACTCGGCTTGGTCATTCGGCATGGCCCCCTTGACCCAGCCAAGGGGGTCTTTTTTAGCTTCTTCACTGCTTCTTTGTCTGCCGCTATCTTTCCGGGTACATCAATTGCTCCCTACTCTTTTAGTCGAGAGGTCGGGTAAAAGAGTATAAGTTTCCCGGATTTTTACATCGTCATTTTTTGCCTTCTTTGCTTTCTTTGGTAGGCCATTTTTGCGCTTTTATTCTTCATTTTCTGTATCTTTTGTGAAAATTTTGGTATTTTTCAGTTTCTGAGCTCCTATAAATAGGGAGTCAAGTCTTCATTTGATTCACAAGCACGTCACTTTCAAACTCAAATTCTCTCAGGTCTCGGCGCTTTTTCTGGGTCACGTCTCGCTTTCATTGAGGGAAAGGGGTGATTTATAGGCCACTCGGCCATGACCGAGTGGCCTTGTGTGCGACAAGGGGCCACTCGGTCATGACCGAGTGGCCATTATTTTCGCTGGAGGCCACTCGGTCATGACCGAGTGGCCGTGTTTTTGGCTCAGGCCACTCGGTCAGGACCGAGTGGCCCCTTACTCGGTTGTGACCGAGTGGCTTCGGCCTTCTGTCGTCCTTTTATGCCTTTAATCGCCCGATTTTTCTTCGATAGCTTCTTTCTCCTGCCTTATACTGATGTTTTTTGTCTTTTGTGCTGGTGGTTTGTTCGCTGTGACATTTCATCTTCTCTCTTGCAACCAGGTAACAGTCTCGAATTTCTTGAATATGTCGAGGAGAAGACCGGCATCACCCCCTAGCCCCGCGCACATTCCTGATACTTCAAGCTCTCGGCTTCGATATGATGCTTTCGAGAAGATTTATGACGCCACACCTTCTGGTTTTATGGTGAGGTATCCTCGCCTCGACGAGCCGGATCCTTCTCAAGTAGATGAGGGCTCCTTGGGAATTCATTTTGTTTCGTTTGAGGTGGGGCTCCACTTTCCCCTTCCACCTTTCGCCATGGCATGGCTGCGGCATTATCAGATTGTTCCTGCCCAACTTCACCCTAATGGTTGGGCCCAGATGGTTGGCTTTTCTGTGCTTTGCCAGCAGAGGGATGTACCCCATTCTTTGATGCTTTTCAGTTGTTTTTATCGGTTGCGAAAAGCTAGTAAGGACCGTGCCCTTTATACACTCCAAAAGATTCGGGGCTTCGAGTTGTTTGACGCTCTACCAAATAAGATTAATCGATTTGAAAAGCGATGGGTAGTGATAGGACCTCCGCCTACCTGGGATGCACCTCTGCACTGGAATCATCAGGATGCTAGCCAAGGGTTCCCTCCTTGTAAGGAAGTTCGGGGTGTATATCGTCGTCTCGTAGAGATGCTGTCTGCACAAGGCCCCATTGATTTGATGAGCCTCTTGACGGTGGAGAATTTCAGAGCCACGGGCTGGGGGGTCGTCACGCCAACTGCTCCTCCCCAGTCTTCTACACTGTCCAATCAGGAAATGGAAGGGGTCGAGGAGGAGGAGATGGAAATGCCTGAGTCGTCTTTGCATCCTCTTTTCGATCCTCAGGAGGAAAACACTCCTGAGGGTAGAATATATTTTTGACGTTGCCTTCTTTTCTTCTTTATTTATTTTCCTCATTTTGAAGGTTTTGCTTTGATTTTTGCAGAGATGGCTGGAGTGAGTAGGTTGAGGGAGGTGCGTAGGCTCCAACGTGAAGAGGAGGCGCGTGCTGCGTCGTCGTCCAAGGTTCCTCCTCCAAGTATTGAGGGAGCTACAAGCTCTTGTCCCCCTCATTCTCGCAGGCCTGCCGGCGTTTCTCCAACAGGGGTGGAAAGGCGGCACCGCCCGAGAAGTGATCCCTCAAGTGCTGAGTTTCCTTCCCAAACGGAAAGTCCTCTATTGATCCCTCTTTCTCATGAGGAAGCAGTCAATATCCCCTCTCCTGCTCCCAATTCTCGAGGGGGGCGAAGTTCATCCTCTCGGTTTGCTGGTGATATGGCCCGAGTGGAGGAAGAATGTCGCCATCCTGTTATTCCAAATAGAAAAGATCATCGTCGTCTTGAAGGCGAGAAGTCATTGAGGCCACCTCCTATGCTTCCCCTTCCAGGGGATGTGAGGCGTACTATGATCCTTGGAGATGGTAGGAAACCCATGGGTCGGGACTTTGAAGTTTCTCCGGGGGTGTTGGAGACGGACTCCGTCACTGAACCAGGAATTGGTGCTCGTCTCATTTATTCTACCATTCTTCCTCGAGAAGAGCGACGATTTATTGGCGGCAACTATGCTCAGACCAGAGATGAGGTAGAGCAGCTTCTGGTGCAGGGGGTCCAAGGGATGGTTGCTTCCAATGCCAGAGACAGGGCCTATCGTGAGCAGGTGGAGGCTCAAATGTCAGATTGGAGGCGACGCCAAACTGATTGGAATGATGAGCGTCAAGTGCTAAAGGGTCGTGCTCATCGGGCGGAGCTTGGGAAGAAGAATGCGGAGGAAGAGATTGGGCGTATGAATGATCGACTGTCTGAGGCTTCCGCTGGTTCCTCGAGTCTTCATAAGGAGAACGAAGATTTACGCTCTAGGCTTGGAGCTGAAGAGCAAAAGAATGTGGAGCTGGCAGCGCGACACGAAGCGCTCATGCAGGAACATTCCTTACGTTTGTCTGAATTGAAGATAAGCATTAGGGATGCCCGAGATATTCGAGCTCAAGCAGTAAAGGAATATCGTCTCTCGAAAGATTGTCAGGATAGGAAGGGAAAATATGCTTTCAGTTTCCTGAAGTATGGGTTTTACCTTGCTCGCACCCACCTGGAGTCTCAGCGTCCGGGAGAGAGTTTTCCGAAACTTTTTCTTACTCCCAAAGTTGAAGAGTCTCATGAAGTGGATTGGCGTCAATATGAGCCAAATGAAACCATGAGTCCTCCTTCTTACTTGGACTCTCACCTGGTGGATGACTTGGATAATCTGACGGGCCCCTAGGATCCGTTTTCTTTTAAGAGCAGGGAAGGAAGCGCGACGGCCGATCCCGGAGTCATTGAAGAAGCTTCTGGGGCAATTGCTGAAGACTTTCCTCATGCGGCCGAGGCTGAGGAAGGGGAACTTCCCACAGGGTCTCCTGAGGTTCCTGTTGTGTCTTTTGGGTCTACTCGGCGTTCGTCTCGCAGATCTCGCTCCCGTGAGTAGGTCCCCATTGTAGTTTGTTTTTCGCTGTTGCTGCTGCTTCCTTTTTTTTTCTTTTTGTAATAGAACTATGCTTTATCAATGAAATATTTTCTTCTTGGTCCTATCCGGAGTGCCTTGTTCTTTTATTGTTTGTTTTACTCTTTCTTTGCTACCGTTGGTTATCCCTGGCTGTCGTCTGTGATATGAGGCCAAGACCTCTTGTTCGTTTTTCAATTATGCACAATATGTTGATCCTGAGCGTATTTCTCCTCGTTGTCGGGCTGTAAGCGGGACAACGGGCTCGATCGTGTTTGACCACGTTACCTGTCCGTAGGCGGGACAACGGGCTTGATCGAATTTTACCTCGTTGCCGGGCCATAGGCGGGACAACGGGCTCGATCGTGTTTGACCACGTTGCCGGGCCGTAGGTGGGACAACGGGCTTGATCGACTTTCACCTCGTTGTCGGGCCATAGGCGGGACAACGGGCTCGATCGTGTTTGACCACGTTGCCGGGCCGTAGGCGGGACAACGGGCTTGATCGATTTTCACCTCGTTGCCGGGCCATAGGCGGGACAACGGGCTCGATCGTGTTTGACCACGTTGCCGGGCCGTAGGCGGGACAACGGGCTTGATCGTCTTTTACCTCGTTGCCGGGCCATAGGCGGGACAACGGGCTCGATCGTGTTTGACCACGTTGCCGGGCCGTAGGCGGGACAACGGGCTTGATCGACTTTTACCTCGTTGCCAGGCCATAGGCGGGACAACGGGCTTGATCGTGTTTGACCACGTTGCCGGGCCGTAGGCGGGACAACGGGCTTGATCGAATTTTACCTCGTTGCCGGGCCATAGGCGGGACAACGGGCTCGATCGTGTTTGACCACGTTGCCGGGCCGTAGGTGGGACAACGGGCTTGATCGTCTTTTACCTCGTTGCCGGGCCATAGGTGGGACAACGGGCTCGATCGTGTTTGACCACGTTACCGGGCCGTAGGCGGGACAAAGGGCTTGATCGACTTTCACCTCGTTGCCGGGCCATAGGCGGGACAACGGGCTCGATCGTGTTTGACCACGTTGCCGGGCCGTAGGCGGGACAACGGGCTTGATCGTCTTTTACCTCGTTGCCGGGCCATAGGCGGGACAACGGGCTCGATCGCGTTTCTGCAAAGATAATATGGCATTCATACAAACACAAGCATCTTTTACGTGGTTCGGCAAAGTGTGCCTACGTCCACGGTCCTGTTCAGGACTTTATATTATTGCAGATAGTTGCTCAGGTACATCGTTTGTATACAACTTCAGATAATTTAGATTTCATGTTTTTCCCATGGTGTCTCCTTCAAGAGTTTGTAAGATGCAAGTGTTGGGTCCGATCAGCTTTAGGATACGATACGGTCCTTCCCAATTGGCTCGTAGCTTTCCATCTTCCCTTAGCGCATTGGTTACGACAGATCTCCGTAGTACTAAATCTCCTTCTGTCATGGGTCTATTCTTAACCCTAGTATTGAAATAACTGGCTATTCTTCTCTGATATGCGACTATCTTCATGGCAGCGTTATCTCTCTGCTCTTTAATCAGATCCAAATTCTCTCGCAATGCTTTAGAATTCCTCGCACCATCTTCCCCTTCATATGCCATTAACCTTGGAGACTTCGCTGAAATTTCTATGGGGATCAAGGCTTCTGTTCCATATACAAGGTTGAATGGAGTTTCTCCGGTAGCTACTCTACTAGTCGTCCGATAAGCCCATAAAATGGTGGGTAGCTCATCTGCCCATGTGCCTCTGGCTCCTTCAAGTCGAGTTTTTAAGCCATGTAATATGGTTCGGTTACTGACTTCAGCTTGTCCATTGGCTTGGGGGTACGCCACCGAGGCGAATCTTAGTTGAATCCCTAGATTGTCACAAAATTTTTTAAAGGAGTCACAATCGAACTGTTTCCCATGATCCGTGACGATGATTCTGGGTATTCCGAATCGACAAACAATGTCTTTCCACACCATCGCTTCTATTTTTCGTGCTGTAATGGTGGCCAATGGCTCAGCTTCAATCCATTTGGTGAAGTAGTCAGTAGCTACTATTAAAAATTTTCTTTGTCCGGGTGCTTGAGGGAAAGGTCCCAAAATGTCCAAGCCCCACTGAGCAAAGGGTATAGGTTGGAATGCAGGCTGCAGCTGGGATATTGGAGCAGATTGGACTGGCGCATGTCGCTGGCATTTGTCACATGACTTAACTTTCTTTAGCGCGTCTGACCTTAGTGTGGGCCAAAAGAAACCAGCTCTTAATATTTTGGTCGCCAGGGCTCTTGCTCCCAGATGTTCTCCACATATTCCACTGTGAGCTTCTGCTAGGATATATTCGGTCTCTTGAGGGCCTAAGCACTTGAGAAGAGGTGTAGTGTAAGCTCGCTTATATAATATCCCATCTATGATAGTGAATCTTGAAGCCCGCATCTTAAGCCTTCTCTTTTCTTGTGGATCGTCTGGCAATTCATTATTAGTGAGATAACGATAGAAAGGCGATCTCCAGTCTATCTTCGTCTCAATGCATGACACTTCTTTTTCTTCAATGCTTGGATGGTGTAGCTTTTCCACAAATACTGCTCTTCCTGTTATTTCTCTGGTGGATGCTAATTTGGATAAAGCATCAGCGTGCCCATTAAGAGATCTGTTTATTTGTGTTAATTCGAAGCTCTGGAATGTTTGAGCCAGGTCTTTCACTTTACGCAAGTACTGAGCCATTATTTGTTCCCTGGTTTCGAATTGTCCCTGAAATTGCTGCACAATTAACTGAGAATCACTATGGGCAACTAATTGTGTTACCTCCAATTTCTTTGCTATCCTCATTCCGGCAATTAAGGCTTCATATTCGGCCACATTGTTGGTACTTGAGAAAGCAAATCGTAGTGAATATTCCAACGTTTCTCCTTCAGGGGATACTAGTACTATTCCTACCCCGCTTCCTTGTGAACCAGATGCTCCATCAACAAACAACAACCATACTGCTTGCTTGTTTTCTCCTACTTTGTTGGAGTGAGTGCATTCTACAATAAAGTCAGCCAGCGCTTGTCCTTTTATAGCTTGTCGTGGTTGATATTGGATATCATATTCGCTTAATTCAATGGACCATTTGGTGAGGCGACCTGAACATTCGGGTTTTTGTAAAATACTCCACAAAGGTTGATCTGTAAGTACGATAATCGAATGGGCCTGGAAGTATGGCCTCAACTTCCTGGATGCATTTAGTAGGGCCAATGTCATTTTCTCCGCCACGGGATAACGTGTCTCGGGGCCTTGTAATACCTTGCTGACATAATATATTGGTCGATCCACCTGTCCCTCTTTCTTGATTAATACTGCACTTATGGCTTCATCACTGATCCTCAAGTACAAGTATAACGTCTCTCCAGTCTCTGGTCGTGTTAATAGGGGAACTCCTTTCAAATATTCTTTTAATACTTCAAATGATTTCTGACACTGTTCTGTCCACTCAAACTTTTTACCTGCTCTTAATGTTCGTAAGAAGGGCAGCTCTCTTTCGGCTGACTTGGAGAGAAAACGTCCCAGGGCTGCCATTCGCCCTGTCAATCGCTGAACTTCTTTAGTTGACGTGGGTGGTTCCATATCCAATATTGCTTGAATTTTCTCAGGGTTAGCCTCGATTCCTCTTTGTGTGATCATGTATCCCAAGAATTTTCCTGACTGTACTCCAAATGCACACTTCGTGGGATTTAACCGCATGTTGTATTGCCTGAAGACCCCAAGCACCCGTGTTAGCTTTTCTACATGGGATTCATTCTCTCGACTTTTTACTATCATGTCATCCACATAGGCTTCCATTGTGTCGCCCAGCAGTTTTTTAAAGACCTTATTCACCATGCCCTGATAAGTGGCTCCGGCGTTCTTAAGTCCAAAAGGCATGACTTGGTAGCAGTATGTCCCTTTTTCAGTGATGAAGGACGTCTTTTCCTGGTCTGGAGGGTACATTCTTATTTGATGGTACCCTGAAAATGCATCCAAAAAGCTTAAAAACTGGTATCCAGATGTTTCGTCCACGAGGCGGTCGATCCGTGGTAACGGGTAGGAGTCTTTGGGGCACGCCTTATTAAGATTGGTGAAATCCACACAAACACGCCATTTTCCATTAGGTTTCGGGACCATAACAACATTGGCCAACCATTCTGGGTATAATACTTCTCGAATGAAACCTGCTTTTAGTAGTTTGTCAACCTCCTCCTCTAGCGCATGCAGCCTATCAGGGGCAATGTTTCGCTTCTTTTGTCGGACTGGTTTGAAATGAGGATCTACATTCAAGTGATGGCATATTACTTCGGGACTAATCCCTGGCATATCTTTCGGTTTCCAAGCGAACACGTCTGAATTTTCTCGCAAGCATCTGGTGATTTCTTCTTTTACACGTTCCGGTAGCTGGGATCCCACATACTTCACTTTCTCAGAATCTGATTCACTCAAGTATATTGTTTCTAATTCTTCAACAGGTTGAGGTTTACGTGCAGCTCCTTCCTCCAAGGATTTGTGTATAGCTTTCTCAGCTATGGATAAGGTTTCTTCAGCTCTTTTCCCTTTCGTAGACGACACATAGCAAGTTCGTGCCTTCTTTTGATCTCCTCTAACTTGTCCGACCCTAGCGGGTGTAGGAAATTTCATTAATAGATAGCAAGAGGATACCACGGCCCTTAAATCATTGAGTAATGGGCGTCCCAAAATCATATTGTATGCCGCTGAGGAAGTTTTAACCACCATAAAATTTGCTTGTCGCGTTACAAGTTGGGGGTCTTCGCCTAACGTGATAGGTAGTTGAATAGATCCCGCAACTGGTACCGCTTCTCCAGTAAAGCTATACAGAGGTGAGGATACTTTCTTCAATCGATTGTGGGATAAATGCATTTGTTCAAAGCAGTTCCAATAAATCAGATTAACAGAACTGCCACTATCCACTAAAATTCTGCTGATGGGGTGCTTGGCCACAACTGCTGAGATAACCATGGGATCATCATGTGAGAGTATTATATCGCCTCGATCAGTTGGGGCAAAGGTGATGGGCTCTTCATCGTCTCTTACTTCCATTACTGAGTTAACTTGGTAGGCTTGACGTGCATATGCCTTTCGAGAGGCTGATGTGTCCCCTCCTAGGGTTTCCCCCCCTGAAATAACGTGAATGGCCTGTTGAGTCGGCTCATTGTCTAGACGAGTGGCTTGTCGATGATCTCTTCCTCTTTCTTGTTGCCTTGGGTTTGGCCTTTCATGCTCTCCATGCCTATCTTCCCTTTGTCGGGGTTCCCTGTTTTTTTCTTCTTCTTCTTCTTCCTTTCTCACATACCTTTGTAAGTGCCCTTCACGGATAAGTATCTCAATCTGGTTCTTTAGCTCTCTGCAATGATCAGTGACATGCCCCCAAGTTCGGTGATATCTGCAATACTCTCTCTGATTTTTCCCCATAGGTCGATCAACTCTGCGAGGTAGTTTAAGGAGTCCTTCTCCCTCAACTGCAGCTAATATAGTTGATCGGGGCTGTAGAAGGTGAGTATAATGATTAAAGAGAGGTTTAGGTGCATCTGGACGTCTAACTCTTTCTTGTCGTCGGATAGACTCCTCTTCCCCTTCTCGCTCCTTTCTCTTCTTTTCTTTGTCCTCGTTCCCTGCCACGTTCCTCATAATTTCAGTGTGGAGGATATACCTGTTCGCTCTGACAAATAGATCGGCTAGGGACGTTGGGGGGTTTAAAGAAAGTGACTCTTGTAGAGAGGCGAGGCGCGTCCCTTGGAGCATAGCAGACACTGCTACTTGGGCCGGCAAGTCGGGGATTTCAAGGGTGGCATTCCAGAATCTATCCACAAATTGTCGTAAGGATTCTTTATTCCCTTGTCGTATACTGAGCAAATAGGTGGCATCCTTTTTCCTTCGACTGTTAATCACAAAAGCTTTGGTGAACTCTGTCCTAAGATGTCCAAATGAGGAGATAGAGGATTCTGGAAGGCTGTTAAACCATGTTCGAGCATGTCCTGACAGTGTTAAGGAAAAGGCTCGACACATTATGTCATCATCCCATCCATGCAACATCATTAGTGACTCATAGTTCTGAACATGATCATATGGGTCATCTTTTCTGGTGTAGAGGGTGATTTGTGGCATTTTGAATTTTCGAGGCAGCGGTCTCTCCAATATATCTGTCGTAAAAGGACTTTTTCTTCGTTGGTGCTCTTCTATTGCAGGGATCAACTTTTTCTGCTCAAGCACTTCTTCTACTACTCGTTTCATGTCATCCCTCATAGTAGCTGTTGTCTGATTGTCATATCTTGTTGGGGTGCTGCCCACTGTTTCATGATACCTTCATCTTTGAGGACTCCTGGTCTTGTTTTCCATTTTGGGGTTTTCATTTCTTCGTGGTACGGAATGAGGGTTCTTCCTTGGAGGTGGTGACCTAGGCCTACCCTCTCGTCTAGGCGTAGATCGAGAATGAGAATCAGGAGTAGCTTCTTTGTAGGAATCGGTCCCTGCCTCGGGCTGAGGTTCGGGGGATGGCATAAACTTTTTCAGAGTATCTGGTAACGTCCCTACAGGCATCATACCTTGGAGGATTCCAGCCATGTCTCGAAGTGCTTGCATACCTTCAACGTGTTGTTGTCTCAATGCTTCGTATTCTTCCCACGGTATCGTATGTGATGGCTGTCGTGAAGCCCCAGCTTGATCAGTAGGAGGTAGCCTTGAGCTGATAAGTGGTGGTGATGGGACTGTTTGGTTCCCCACCTGCGGGATGGAGCGATCGTCTCCTTCAAGTGGAGCATTATGTGGGGGAGGAGGTGCTCCCTGTTGCTGAGTGTTTCGTGGTGGTGGGCGCGTTTCTACGCCTTGAGAGAGTGTTCGTCGGTGTCCACGGGTGTTTGCCATTCTTAATTGACTTTTTGTCTTGTGTTTCCCACAGACGGCGCCAATTGTTGTTGCCAAAATACAATAATCTATTTTTTAATTGCGGACAGACGCAAGTATCTCGGGAGTCGTGCCTTCACTGATGAAAAATCTGGACGAGGGATTGGATCTGATGGAGTCTCAAGTCTGACAAACCAACAGAGCTGATGGTCTGATGAGCTGATAATCTTGTGGGTTGATGATCTGGCGGCCTCAAAATGATCTGGTGGCCTCAAGGTGACGAGAGGCCTCGGAGCGATCGGGTGGCCTCAAGGTGATGAGAGGCCTCGGAGCGATCTGGTGGCTTCAAGGTGACGAGAGGCCTCGGAGCGACGGGAAGCCACGGAGTGATGGGAGACCCCAAGGTGACGAGAGGCCTCGGAGCGACGGGAAGCCACGGAGTGATGGGAGACCTCAAGGTGACGAGAGGTCTCGGAGTGATGAGTGATCTTGTGACGAACGAGTGGCCGGGTGACCGAGTGGCCCTGAAGGTGACCGAGTGGCCCTGATGGTGACCGAGTGGCTTGGTGACCGGGTGGCCTTGGTGACCGAGTGACCTGGTGACCGAGTGGCCTACAAAACGAGAGCACCATTAGGGCGCGGGTGGGGGTCCCCGCGCAAACCCTCCGATGCTTAAATTAGATCTCGAGAGAAAATATCAAATCGTACTTGAATTGCTCAAAATAGCGTACCTTGAGTCGAAAATCAGGTCTTGTATTTATAGTGGAGAAGAGAGAGAAATCTCGCGATAATTTCGAAGAGAATCTCGGGGCCCGTTACGGAATTTTCGGGGCCCATGGGCTGAATTACGAAGAGTCTTCTGGCAATGTCGGGTGGCCCCCACTCGAGTGGGGGTCTTTTCTCGCAAACTGACCGAGTGACCTTGGCCACTCAGTCAGGCCGAGTGGCCCGGCCACTCGACCATGGCATGCCGAGTGGTTTTGGCCACTCGGCCATGCTGAGTGGCCTTGGCTATTTAACCACGCCGAGTGGCTTCGGCCACTTGGCTTGGTCATTCGGCATGGCCCCCTTGGCCCAGCCAAGGGGGTCTTTTTTAGCTTCTTCACTGCTGCTTTGTCTGATGTACTGCCGCTATCTTTCCGGGTACATCAGACATCATCGCTTACATCATGTGTTGGAATGGCATCATTGCTTACATCATGGGTCGGAATGACATCATCGCTTACATCATGAGTTGGAATTACATCATCTCTTACATCATTAATTAGATATTTTGTATTATTAAATTATATAATTGAATAGTTTCCATTACATTTTCTAGCCTATAAATAGAGCACTTAGGGTGCATTTATAAGGATTGGATTTTCTTATAATGAAAGGATAGTTGTGATCTTTAGATTTCTCTCTTAAATTTTCAACTTTAGTTTCTATATAGTTTTGTTCTTAGAATTTCTCTCTTAAATCTTTAACCTTTGTTTCCATATAGTTGTATTATGTTATTCATATTGTCTTTTTATTATATACCGCCTATATGGTCGGTTAAAAAAATAGTCTTTCAATTATTGTCTTTTCATTATATATCGCCTATATGGTCGGTTAAAAAATAGTCTTTCAATTATTGTCTTTTCATTATATACCGCCTATATGGTCGGTTAAAAAATAGTCTTTTAAATACTGTCTTTTGTCATTTAAATTCTTGCCAATTTATTTTAAAATGAAGATGAGTAGCTAAATCCATTCTTGGGTTAAGGCAAGGATAGTGTCCAACGCCAATGATTCCCAAAGAAAGTTGCGCTTAAAATATGTAATATTAATCTGATTCAATTTGAGCAGTGTGCGTACAGTGTATCTTTAAGTTTGGATTGGAGCATAAGCCTAACTTAGAATTTTCATGCCATGTATGGAGATTGCTAGATCTGGAAATGTTTTCATATCCAAGCCTAAATGATTAATCTATATCTATAAATTCTGTCTGTGGAATATAGTTCAATTTATGGTAATGGCTTAACTTAGAATTTCCATGCCATGTATGGATATTGCATAAACAAGAATTATCATTATCTTGAACTAAATTTACTAACAGAGCTGTAAAACTTAATTCAGATGAATATTGCTGATCTTTTCTATCAAATTGAGAATTAATTGGTTTTGACACTGAAATTGTCTTGACCCAAGCTACTTAAATTCAGTGTTAGTTTAGCTTTAATTATTGTCTTTAGATCTTCTTAATTACCTCCTAAAATCAAATATTGTGTGATCTTCATTTTCATCCATAAATAATCTCCCTATGAATCGACTCGGACTCACCGAAATATAAATTTAAAATTGTACTACACGCACACTCGCACACTGGCGAGTATAATCGCCCTACACCTGCTTTAATAAAAGGATTAACGTATGATAAATTTGGTTGTAGTTTTGATAAATAAATGTGCAGGGTAGCGTAGCAGTCAACTACGTAGGACGTACACCTCCATCCAATGGAGGTCAATGGATCCCAGCAACAGACATCTGCCTCCATACACCATTGCCAAAGACCACATAGAGAGCATCCCCACCTCTTACACCAGATGGTTCCACTCAACGACAAATCCTTGACACTAGTGTACAAGACACCATGTCGCCTCTGGTCCAACGACCAGATACACAATTGAGAGCTAGCTACAAATCATTAATTCTCAAGCCATGTGATTTGTTGCAGGTGTCACATTTAGTGGATATTCTACCAACATCCGCTCACATGTCTACTATATGCATCCCATTTAATGTGGCGTTTGACTCACCACTCCATTTCCATTAGCATCCCATGCTAGTAATAATAGTAGCCCATATGCCAGTCCACTAATCGACAAATCATAGTCCCCTTCTAATAAGTCTATGGACTAGGAATACTTTTAAGAAATCCTAAACTATGGATCCATGTCACATAATCTCAACACCTTGAGAGTAGGAACACTATCAGGAAATCTAAGAAGTCATTCATAAAGATGAGATTGAGAGATATGAATGAAGATATGACCATTATTAATATCAATAATTAATCAACAGTGTCATACCATTACATCTCGCAACGTGAATGTAAATCTAGCATTCAGGGCACTATCACTAACATTAAGTTCATCAAGCCTAAGACCAAGACTCATCTGAAGTCTTCTGGGCCAAAGTTACCTGATGATCCCAAAGGGTCTTCAAGGAAGTAAGCCTTTAAACTCCTAAGCCCAAGTTTCTTGATGACTCCGAAGAGTTTTCTGGATAGCAAAAGAACTGTCTGGATATAAGGGAAGACATCCAGATATGAAGCTGGTCATTCGGATACACTAGGACTACATGACACAAGCTATTTAGATATGCTGAGAGGTATTCGGATATGGAACAGGACATCCGAATATGATTCAGGCCATCCAGCTATCTCACTAAGTCATTCGCATGCTACAGGAGGGTTCATTAAAATGAGGATTCAAATTATGAAATAGGCATCCGAATATGAAACAAGACATCTGGATATCAGCTCGACCTATCCGGATGGATGAAGTAACTATCCGGATATCACACACAAAAACATTTGGACCCATCTCAATGTGATTCAAGGTGTCCAGATACAAGCAAAGGACATCCGAATAGAAGAAAAGGCATCCGGATATCTCACACAAATTACTTTGGACACATTTGGATATGATACAAGGTATTCGGATATCACTCACAAAACATATTAGACACATCCGGATATGACTCAAGATATCCGAATATTACTCACAAGCATTACTGATTGATGTTCAAAAATGTCAAAATTTTATTATATTTCCACCCTTATTTTGACCTTGAAATTGGATTTAATTGAATATTTATATGCCTTTCATGGTTATATGTAGATTTCCCAAATATATATATAATAATAGAAAAATAGTAATAATAAAATAAATATATAATATAATATATTATAACATATATAAATATAATACTTATATAAAATATAAAACATATATATATTCCATACATATACATGCGTGCATGCCTTATAATATACCATAAAAGCATATATAATATATAACATATAACATATGTTCACTTGATTTGGATGCAGCATGCGTGGACTTGGAGGCTCGTCAAAATCCAAAGCAAAGGAAGGCCTAACTCCAAGCAGCCCATGAAATTAAAAAGGAAGCCCAGCTCGTGAAATCAGCAGGCGCACAACAGCTTCACCATGTGATCTTCTGTCAGAGCACGCGTAAATGAACGTGGTGGCATGCGATGTAATTTGTTCTTTGACTAGGGCCATTTGCAGAATATGTACATGTATATATTCATCGTCGACTTCAGAAAGGGAGAGACCCCATCCGCCATTTTCTGCAAGAATAAGGGGAAGAAAGCACTATTTACGTTCTGTTTTCCTTTTGTTTTCTTTTCATTCCAGTAGTGTTGTTCCTTTAATTTGTTCCGTCAATACAGTTTTCTTCGTTTTTGTTAGTTACATTCTACAATTTCTTTTCACGCTTGTTTACATTCTGTAATGTTCTTTAACTATTTATTTACGTTGCTGTAATTTTAATTTATGTATTTACATTCCAGCATTTTATTTCTTGTCTCTTTAATTTTTAGTTGGAGATGTGTGGCTAAGCTTAAGCTTGGGCCAAGGCGAGGACTGTGTCCAGTGCCACTGCTTGCCCAAGAGAGCCGAACTCCTATTGAATTAACAGAATGCTTATTTGAATTGAGAAATGTGTGTGTATTGAATCTTTGGGTTTGAGTTGAAACATAAGCCTACCTTAGAGTCTCCATGCCATGTATGGAGGTTACTTAAACTGGAAATGGTTTCATACTCAAGCTAGAATGATTAATCTGCGATCCAATTTATGATAGTTGCTGAATCTAGACTCTCTCATGCCATGTATGGAGAGTGCTTAACCTAGAACTATCATGACCTTGAGTTGTGGTTACTTATCGGATCTCAAATGTGTGTTAATCAGTATTTCAATTTATGATAGTTTCTTAATCCAGACTCTCTCATGCCATGTATGGAGAGTGCTTAACTTAGAACTATTATCATCTTGGGATACAATTAACCGCATAACCTCAATTTAAATCAGTCGATGTTAATATTTTGATATCTCTGTGGTAAATCAGTGGGCTGGCACAGAAATTGCTTTGTCCCAAGATTACCTTCCATCCACAAATATCCATTTTCTTCTTGAAAAAAAAAAAACAAATCATTTAGCTGAATTGGTCTGACAAACCCATTTAGCACATAAAAATCCTTCGCCGCATTTTATTTCTGTTTTGATCTCCCAGTGAATCGACCTGGACTTACCCAGAAAATTAAATTGTGCTACAGCGCACACTCGTACACTGGCGAGTATAAACGCCTTGTGCTTGCATGCTTGTTTCTTCTTTGTTTATTTTGTATGTGTTTTTGTTTGAAATAAATGCACAAGGTTAAGCGCAGCCAATCACTGGGCTCATCTGAATATGAAATCAAAGCATCTAGATATTACAAGGCCATCCGGATATCAACAAAGGCCATCCAGATGTCACTCATAGAGAACAACTAAACCATTCGGATATCTTCTAGCCCATTCGGATGTCACTCACAATCTTTTATAAACCCATCCTGATATGAGGGCTCTCATCCAGATGTCTGCACTTATTTTTGACAAACACGAACGTTTACAAAGACTATATTCTGGAACAAAATCTAACATTACTACACCATTCCGAAAGGGAATCTTGAGAGACAAATCCCAATTGATATGAAACAATATCAAGGATGATTCAACGATCATATTGGAAGGAATCGCTATAAGAAATCATGCATGACTTGCCCAGAAACTCACTGTACATACGTATATATATATACATAGTTGATGACTGATAAAACTCTAAGAACCAGAATGAAAAGTCTGGAATAATCCGAGAATGATGCTAAACATGAACCTATAATTAAGAAAGGATTACAGGGAGAAGAACTTGCACAAGAAAGCCACTAGTACGGTGATATGAACAAACATATATATATATATATGTATATATATTGTGAAAACTGAGAATGACTTAAGCTTGAAACTTGTAAGGAAGGATTATAGGGAGGGATACTTGCCTTATGATTCTTGAATGAACTAGATGATTTGCAAAGCAACTTCTCCTACAAAGAACTCACAGAGACTACAATTGTAATACCCTTGATTTTTTAGGAAAAATGATATTTTATGGATTTAATACATTTGATGATATGTCCAAAGGATCATGGGAGTTCAGGGGCAAAATCGTAATTATTGAAACTCATGTAAAAGTGCAATTTCTAAAAAACCCAGGACCCAGTGTAATTTACTGAAAACCTGGGGTATTAGCATAATAAATCCTTTCTCCAGGGACATAAGGGAAATTTAAAAATTGCCCGGGGACCAAGTGGCAAGGGGTCTAAGTGTAATTACCTGAAAAGCTCGGGCTAAGGAATAATTTTTGAAAACTAGTAACTGGGTGGTTAAAGTAAAGAACCGGATGAACTGGTGGTTAGATAGAGATAAGGCAAACAAAACAAGGCAAGACAAGTGGCACAATTTGGTTGGATGCATATGGATAATAATAATAACACACAAGAATTAAGACGACACGTGGTGCAATGTGATTTGCCAAAGGAAAAGTCATGATGAAGCCTCATAAATGACCTCAAGGTGGAAAGAAACTATTTTCCAAACACGGGAAGTCATGATGATGGTGCATAGGTGGCAGGACATGTGGCAAAATGTGATTGGCTGGGTAATTCTATAAATAGGACCTTTGGGTTGAGTTTTGGGCATTCCAAATCATTTGAAGCCAAATTTATGGCATATTGAGAGGTGTGAAGGTGAAGAATGTGTTCTTGAGAGAGAGAGAGAGAGAGATATTCTTCAATAAAAATGAGGGAAATCAGTAAAGGAACGAAGGAGATACGAGCCTCGCTAGAGAAATAGAGCCTCTCCATAATTTGGGCCTGAATCATTGGAAAATAGTGGGGTAAGTCCATTTTTTTGATATTCCTATAGAGAGATGAAACAGGAGTATGTAGGAAAAGACAAAGGTGGAATCGGAGTTAAAATGAGAGAGATATGGCCAAAAAACCAAAAGGGTGCAAAGTTGTCTCGAAAATTCAAGGCGGCTTGTGCAATTCACGCGTCGGGAAGGGCTGTGCGTGAAGGCACATGAGCCACCTTCCGTCAGCGTGTGATGGCTTGTTATAGCCTCTTTTCCCCTAAAATTTCACATATCAACTGTTGGAAATGTATGCCCTAAAGACACGTTTTATTTAATTTATGGTAATGATGTTTCTTTTGTCAGTTTATTGCACATATATTATTTGCATTTTATTGTTGAAAAAATGTCCATGCTATTAAGTAAGTGATTCATGTGATGGGTCGTTCTTCACAGTTAGGCATGAATCATGGGTACTTAATAAGCAAGAAAAATATTACTCTTGATCTTTTGATAGAACTGGGCATTCTATCATGATAAGATCATTGTGCAATAGATCCTAATGGAGGATGGCTTGCCTTAGCCAGTAAACAGTCCGTTTACTCTAATTGTACAAGCGCATTTGGAATGCGTAGAGTGGACCTGTGATAGAAGCTAATGACAAAGTACTAATTATCATGGAGCTAGTCTATCACTGCTACTACGTGGACGAGTACTCTAATACTTGAGTATTAGTTGGTGGTCTAGTCAACCTAGAGCTATATTCTTAGATTCACTGTAGGTGAGGTCTATCAAAGATCAATAACCTTGTGAGTTGGGAGTATGGTTTCTAATTAGCTAAGACAGACTAATACAAGATAGTTTCTGTGATTCACCCCCTTGTGATTGTCCAAGAATAATCAAATAATCCAAGGCCTTGGAAACGTGACTTAAGAGTGTGTGCTTCTGGCTAGCTCCCAGTGATAAGCAAGTACATTCGAGTAGTCACGGATTATTGGACTAGTGATCTAAGGATGGTAAAAATTATTTAGAGAGGTGTTAGTACATTATTCCTTTCTAAATGATGGGTGTTACACAGAGGGGTATTTTCGTCATTACACTAGTAGGTCAAAGACATTGCACATGCAAAATTATTCGTGGGGTTAGTGTTACCATATGGTGATAGTTGGAACACTTAGAATGACAAAATATAGCTATGGGTAGCAGGGGTATTTTGGTCATTTTAGTAGCCATGAATAATTTGTCTTTTGGTCCCCAGGGTAGCTCGATATAACTCATGTATTATTTAATACATTTGGCTTGTTGGGTGAATTACATTGAGAGAATTATTTTATTCAGAATGGTCCATAATTAATTGGGCTAGAATAAAATAATAGTTCATTGGTTTTTAATTAATTAATTGGGCTAACCCAATTAGAAAATTAATTAATTGGACTTGGCCCACTAGGGTTTGGCCCACTAGGGTTTTAACCCTAGGGTTCTCCCTATATATATTCTCTCTTTGTTTGTTTTTCACCTAAGTTGTTTTTTCTCTTCTTCACCAAGAGAGGCCACGAGTTTTGAGTCATACCTTGGAAGATCAAGAGAGTGTTCAAGATCTAATGCGAAGGGGCCGAAGGATTGCAGGACAGCCGTCGTCTCCACCACGCGAAGAAGCTGCCACCTCTCCTCCTCCTGTTGCTCCATTTCGTCCGGTAATCCGAAGGAAAAGTAAGTTTCCTAGATTCTAATCAACACGAGGAAATTTTTAATTTTCGCTTCCGTTGCATACTATGTTTCCTTGTGGATGGTCCTTTAACAACCCCTTATTTAATTCCCTACAATCCTATGTAAATTTATTTTAGGTTTAGTTCACGAAAATATGTATTTTCTATAGAAAAACAAACTTGGTAAGGTGTGAAGCCTTAAACATTCAGATCTCATCCAACCAAGTTGAGGTAAGTATACTATGAACTATCTACAATGTTTAAGCATGCTCATTTATCATGTTTATGTGGTCCCTCATGTTATATTTCAAGCAAGTTTCATGTTCTCAAGCAAGTTACGGGACCAAGGTTTAGTAGCGCTACACACGAAGGTTCTTACCCCTGCAAGTTGGTAGAACCTATCGTGTCCCCTTATGTTATATGTTCATGTTACAAGTTCATGTCATGTCATGTTTAAATATGTTTGATAATTCTCTTGTACTTATTGAGATTTGCATAATCTCACCCTTTATGTTTTTCCCCCCAAGTGATCATGAATGAGGAGAACAAGGCGTGGACGTGGAGTGTGGTGACTTGCTAAAAAGGAATTTTCAAGAATTGAAAACATGTCTTCACTATTTTTTTTTTAGAAAAATTTTTAGTATTGAACTCCTATGTTGTATATACACTATTGCTACATCATAAAGCTTATATAAGATTATGAAATTGCTGAGTCTCGTTTTAAGTTCTGGATTTCTCTATACGTATGCTATTACTACAAAGCATATTTGTAGAGTCTTTCTTTCTTTTGTTGAAACCATATTTTATGTGTCAAACTTTATATTTACATGAAACATGCCTTAAATTTTATTATGTTTGAAACTTTATAAAAGTCTTCTTTCTCATATTTTTCTACACTAAATGTTAAAGTTCATATGAATAATCTTATTATTAAGTATGTTTGTAAGTTATGGGTGTCATAGCAATCTCGTTTAATTCTTTTCTTCTCCTAGCAGCGTGAAGAATAATAGGTTACGTGAAACTATATATATATATATGAGAAGCCCTTGACACCCATATTTTTATCTCCTTTTATAACTTGGAGACCACACGCACGAATTCACCCAATACATAATATTCTATAATTAATAATTTCTAATAATATAAAATCATTATTTAAATAAATATCCTATAATATTAATTAAATTCTTAAATTACCTTCTTGTCCTTGCGTTTATTTCCCTCATAAATTAAATGCCATTTGTGTTGTATCATATTTTTGATATATGAGAAAATGTGTTTGATGAAAAACCAACCTTAGAATGTAAAATCTTTATGAAAATCTCATATTTTGAAATAAGTTTTTCATATTTTGAAACAAGCATGATTAGTGTTTTGGGGCGAAAGTTCAAATGATTGAAAAATCCAAATTCATGTATCATGTTTCAAAACCATGTTTCTATGTTTCGAAACACAATTCTGTTATGTTTCTATACATGTTTAGAAATGTATCTTGATGAGGTTTCAAGTTTTGCTAAGTTTATATGTTGTATTTCGAAACCTATTTGAAAACTAAGCATATGTTTCGAAACCTTTGTCATCTCTGACAGCAGAGTATTTAAAATCTATGTTTAACATGTTTTGAAACATGTTTCTAAAGTATGTTTCGAAACCTTCATATCATGTTTCGAAACATCTGACTCTGTCAGAAGAATATTTAAAAACTGACATGCTTTGGCACTTTAAATCAAAAGCTATTTTAAAAGTCACCTTTGACTTTATCTCCATACCTTGATATTTTATTTTCAGATATCGTGGAAGTGGAGAATAAAACAAAATCATTTTGTTTTAAAAGCAATTGTCTTCCACTCATTTTGTCTCTTGGTGTATAACCAGCTGTAAAGGCTGAATGTTTCGAAACTGTTGTAGCATATGTTTTGGTATATGAGAAAATTTGTTTGATGAAAGACCATATGAAAGTCTTATATTTCGAAATAAGTCTTTCATATTTCGAAACATACTTGATTAGTGTTTTGGCGCTAAAGGTCAAATGTTTTAAAAATCCAATTTTTAAATATCATGTTTCGAAACTATGTTTCAATGTTTCGAAACATAGTTCTATTATGTTTCTATACATATTTGAAATGCTCTTTGATATATTTGAATAAATTCAATTTTTTTATGCATCATGTTTCAAAACAAAGTTTCCATGTTTCGAAACATCAGTCTGCTATGTCTCTAAACATGCTTCGAAATGTATATTGATAAAGTTTCAAGTTTTGTTAAATCTATATGCTGTATTTCAAAACCTATTTGAAATCTAAGCTTATGTTTCGAAATCTATATAGCATGCTTCAAAACCTCTGATAGCAGTGTTTTTAAAATCCTTATTTAACATGTTTTGAAACATGTTTCTGAAGTATGTTTCGAAACCTTCTTTTTATGTTTCGAAACATCTTACTCTGTTAAAAAAATATCTGAAGATCTATCATGCTTTTGCTCTTTATTTCAAAAGCTATTTTAAAAGCTTATTTTTAACATATCCCCCATACCCTGATGTTCAAAATTCAGATATGTTTTAACTGGAGAATAAAACCAAATCATTTTATTTTTAAAGAGATGTCTTCCACTCATTTTGTCTCTTGGTGTATATGTAGCTATAAAGGGTGTATGTTTCGAAACATGTTATGTAAGTTTCGAAACCTCTGTGTAAAAATGTGTTGTTTCGAAACCTAATAAGTATGTTTCGAAACCTACTTTTTTATCTTATCTCTAACGGTTATAATTAGTCAAAAGTCTATCTTTTTTTTATATATATCAGCTCTTTGAAGACAAGAAAGCTCTCTTTCACCAGTATACACAATTTTAGACATCTACAAGAGATTTTTGCCACAAGCACAAGTGAACAAAGCTTTTCTAACGAACTATCAAAGAAGTTCCTTTCAAACATTCCTTGGTGTGCATTGTGGTACAACACAGGAGAAGCAAACCAAAACCAAAGCTCTCATACCTTCAAACTCTTTGCACTCCATGCCAATAGGTTTGTTATAACCCTCTGGTAAGGTGTTTTAATTACATTCAAATTGTTGGGTTGTCATAGATAAGTGTTATTTATCTTGTTGTAAGGTTTGAGTTGGGTCCGTAAAAACTCATTGTGTAAGGTTTTAGGGTGAACCGTGGTAAAACCCTAGGTGTCATTGATCGCTAGTAAAAGTGATTGTGGTTTGCAAATCCTTCAAGTGGGTAAGCTTGAAGGTAGTGGAGTAGGCAAGTGCCGAACCACTATAAATCTTGTGTGTACTTGATTTCTCATTCCTACTTGTTGTTATCCTTGTTTATGTTTTAAAATATATATATATATATCGCTTTTGAAAATCTAAAGGAGTTTCAAAATTTGCAAATCAGTGAGTAAGGTTTTGAAACATACTCATCTTTATTTCGAAACATACTTAACAGAAAAGTTAGTTTCAAAACATACTTCCTCAAGTTTCGAAACATAGTGTCCTGCAAGCTAAAGTTTTTTTTAAGTTATTAAAAATTTACGAAAATCCCAATTCACCCCCCTCTTGTGATATACTTGCCATTATATAAAACTAACAAAAACATGATATGTATGTTTCGAAACCTCTGTGTAAAAATGTGTTATTTCGAAACCTACTGTAACATCCTAGATTTTCAAACTCAAGTATGATGTAATACCTGAGGTTATTAGGTTCTAATACTTGAGGAAATAGGTCCTTTCAAGGGATTATAGAATGCTTGAGACAAAGGTAAGTTTCTGAGTCAGTGGCAAAATTGTAAATACTGAAGTTCGGGTAAAAGTGTAATTTACCTACAAATCTTGGGGTATTAGCATAATTTATCCATTTTTTGGGGACCAAAAAGTGCAATTAAAAATGGCCCGGGGACCAAGTTGCAAGGGCCTAAGTGCAAATTACTCGAAAAGTTCGGGCCGAGGTGTAGTTCTTGAAACCTATAGCTAGATCATTGGAATAATGAACTGGGCCAATTAAACCATTTGGGAGTAATGATGGCGGATTCCAAACTTATTCCAATATAATTAAGTCATGATTACGGATCTCAAATAACATTTAATCCATCGTTAGATCATTTTGAAATTAAAGACTTAGCTTCCAAAAGTCTTCAAACCTTATCCTCAATGACACATGACAATCAACCATTGGCCACTTGGAAGATAAGATAAGATCACATGATGGCTCATAATGACCCCCTGAGGTGGCATTGCATGATTGGCCAAGGAAAAACTTACTTAGTCTTCAAGTTTGCAAAAGTCTCTAAACCTTATCCTTAAGGACATATGGCAAGCATTCATTGCCCACTTGGAGATAGGATTTGAAGTTTTATGATGGGAAATGTGGAAAATGCAATTAACCATGTGGGATGTAGTTGTTAATTAAATGTGTAATGATGGGAAATGTAGAAAATATAATTTACCATGTGGGATGTAATGATAGGGAATCTTGAAAATGTAATTAAACATGTTGAGGCACAAATCTCTAGGGACACGTGGCATATTTTAATTAGATGCTCATGGATGGAATGATAACACGACACTTGGCGCGATTTGGTTCGCCGAAGTTTCCTATAAATAAGGGCTTTGGGGTTATTCATTTTGGGCACCAAGCAAGGAGGAAGGAAGGGAGTTTGAGAGAGGAAACGATGTTGAAAAGAAGGGAGAAAGTAGAGGGAGAATGAGCCTTGACGAAAATTTTGGGTCTTTCTCAAAGTTCGTGCCAAGCAGTAAGAAAAACTGCAAGAAAACCCATCCCGCTTGTGGTAAATCGTGCTTCCTAAGGTAATCAGTTAAGGTGAGTGATTCCTGCATGTTTTGTGACACTTTGAGCATTTGTTGCTTCACTTGTGTGTGGATGTTGGCTTGCATATCATGCCTTTGTGGCTTACATGTCATATTTTCCCTTATTTATGCATATTCCTTCTGCTTTGTCATATATCATGTTTGTATTGATGACTGTGGCTAGTTGTTGGGACATCATGGAAGATCTCGTGCTCTGGTGATGAGCCAGGAGTGACTATGATGACTGCGGGGGTGATTGCAACACTTTGGCATTGCTACCACAGGGGTGGATTTCATAATGGCATTATTGCATTTGCACGCATATACTTTCCCTTTCTGAGTCACTCACTTAGATGTCATTATCTAACTTGGGAATTTCATACTCCTAGGACATTCAACATCCCAGGTATATTAGCATGTCAGGTACCCCGGAGACAAGCAGGAGAAAAGGCTACGAGGAGGCCGATGTTTAGTTTAACTTCATGTACTATGGATCCTATATAACCTTTGGATTTGTTTCGAGACTTGTGTATCGCAGTTGTACAAACAAGGGTTATGTAAGGCTTGAATTTACTTTTTATGCTGTTAAGGGTGTAAGTCAGGATTACTATGTACTATGAACATGGTAAGAATTGTCTGTTGGATTTTGGAAGTTTTCGAATGATGTATTGTAAATAGAAACTGGGATACTCAGAGTTGTAAGTGGTGTGTGTGAGTGTCCTACAATTGTTCCTGCAGTGATGTGTTATCTTTTTGGAGTATTGGAAGTCATGAGCATTTCCTGTACTTATAAAGGAAATACAATGGAAACTCCCTTTATTTAGCTTTGGTTAAGCTTTTAGATTCGATCCAACGCTTCCGTTGGTAAGGGTTTCCATAATGCCCATAGGTGACGTCTACTAATATTTCACGTTGTTGTGTATTTGGAAAAACGGGGCGTTACACCTACAATGTGTGTTTCAAAACTTACTTTATCATCTTGTCTCTGACGGTTATAATTAGCCAAAAATCTATCTCTTTGATATATATATATATATCAGTTTTCAAAGACACGAAGATTCTCCTACAAGCATACACAAGTTTACACATCTACAAGAGATATTGCTATATACACAAGCACAAACAAACAAAATTCTTTCAACAAACTCTCAAAGAAGATCACTTCAATTATTCCTTGGTGTGCATTATGGTGTGAAGAGGAGAAGCAAACTGAAACCGTCATCCTCTTAAACTCTCCTCACTCCATACTAATAGGTTTGTAATAACTATTTGATAAGGTTTTTAATTACATTCAAATTATTGGGTTGTAAAAGATAAGTGTTATTTATCTTTTTGTAAGGTTTGAGTTGAACCCGTAAAAACTCATTGTGTAAGGTTTTAGGGTGAACCGTGGTAAAACACTTGGTGTCATTGATTGCTAGTGAAAGTGATTGTGTTTGAAAATCCTTCAAGCGGGTAAGTTTGAAGGTAGTGGAATAGGTGAGTGTCGAACCACTATAAATCTCGTGTGCACTTGGTTTCTCATTCTTACTTGTTGTTATCATTGTTCGTGCTTTGAAAAGAATCGTTTTTCAAAAGCTAAAGAAGTTTCAAAATTTGCAAAACAGAGAGGAAAGTTTCGAAACAGATCATAGTAGGTTTTGAAACATACTTGATAGAAAGTTTGATTTCAAAACATACTTACTTATATTTTGAAACATACTTAACAGAAAGGCTCATTTCGAAACATACTTCCTCATATTTCGAAACATAATGTCCTGGATGCTATAAGTTTTTAATCTATCGAAATTTACCCAAATCCCAATTCACTACCCCTCTTGGGATATACTTGCTATTATATAGAACTAGCAATTTGATGTTATTTTCCCATTTAAAAATTCCTAAATTGCCACCTTAAATATCTAATTGGAAAAAGTCTTTTAAACACAAAAATTAAAATGCATTTAAATAATCCTTAATAAAATCTAACCCCTCTAACGGGTCGTTACAATTTCTCCCATCTTTAAAAGAATTTGGTCCCCAAATTCGTACTTGGTTACTCAAATAGAAAGGGATAAAGACGTCTTATTTCTTCTTCTAATTCTCACGTCGGCTCTTCTGACGAGTGTCGTTGCCATTGCACTTTAACAAGGGGAATTGATCGGTTCCTTAAAATATTTTCCTTTCACTCCAAAATACTGATAGGTATCTCTTCATATGACACATCTTCTCCAACTTCAAGAGTCTGAAAATCAATTACATGCTGAGGGTCGGACACATACTTCCTCAACATCGATACATGAAACATATTATGAACATGGGACAACTGTGGTGGCAAAGCTAACTCGTATGCCAAAGATCCTATTTGCTTTAAAATCTCGAACAAACCAATGTAGCAGGGACTAACCTTTCCTACTACGCCAAATCTTTGCACTCCTTTAATAGGCATGACTCTTAGCCACACATGATCACCTACATCAAACTCTAAGTCTCGTCGCTGCTTGTCTCCATAGCTTTTCTGTCTGTCTTGTGTTGTTTTCATTCTAGCTTTAATAACTCATATCTTCTCTGCCTTCTACTCAACAATTTCGAGACCTAATAAAGCCCTATCACCAATTTTTTCCCAACATATAGGCAATAGACACGGACACCCATATAAAGCCTCTTATGGTGACATCCTAATACTCGAATGGAAACTATTATAGTAAGAAAATTCTATCAAAGGTAGATGCTCATCCCAACTTCCCTAGAAATCTAAAACATAAGCCCTCAACATATCTTCCAAAGTCCTGATAGTCATCTCTGACTAACCGTCAGTCTGTGGATGAAATGCCATACTAACTTCAACTAGGATCCTAATGCATCATGTAAAGCTGCCCAAAAATGAGAAGTAAAACAAGGATCTTGATCTGATACAATACTGGATGGAATACCATGCAATTTCATGATCTTCTCAATATAAATCCTTGCAAATCTATTCAATGGATAAGTCTTCTTAATAGGCAGAAAATGGGCTAATTTGGTCAAACGATTGACAATCACCCATATAGCATCACGACCTCTTGTCGTTCTGGGCAATCCCATCACAAAATCCGTAGCAACATTGTCCCTTTTCCACTCCAAATCGATAATGAAAGTAATAACCCTACGGGTTTCTGATGTTCTGCTTTAACCTGTTGGCATACCGAACATTGTGAAACATATTTTGTAACATCTTGCATCGAGCTATAGGAAGGACCGGAATAACTTACCCTGATAGGCCTACACAAACTTCTCAGGGGGTCACCCATCCTTGAGCTTCCCCTGCTCAAACACGCTTAACTCGGGAGTTCTTTGCCTACTTTCAACCCAAAAGGTATCTAGCTGTTATTGTTTCCTTCCTTACCATATATACTTCCATTTTCTAGGCTCTTAGGGTATTACATTCTCCCCCCTTGAGCACATGATGTTTTCATCATGCGACCTTACAACTGGTCCCAGATCTTCTCCCCTTTAGGGGCTGCCATCCTAGAGGCCTACTAGAAGTCGCTTCTTGTACAGGCCCTCGAGCCTCGGCGCCACTCTCCACCCTCATTGGACCGCCTTGACCAAGGGTCGACTCTGATACCACATGTAACATACTGCATCGAGCGATAGGAAGGATCAGAATAACTTACGCTAATGGGCCTACGCAAACTTCTTAGGAGGTCACCCATCCTTGAGCTTCCCCAATTCAAGCACGCTTAACTCGGGAGTTCTTTGCCTACATTTAACCCAAAAAGTATCTAGCTGGTGTTGTTTCTTTTCTTACTTATCCTCAATATATACTACCATTCTCTGGGCTCTTGGGGTATTACATATTTGGCTGCATCTTTCTTCATTCCACTCCACCAATACTATCGCTTAAGGTCTTGGTACATTTTCGCAACACTTGGATAATAGTATAACAGGTCTTGTGCGCTTCATTTAAGATCTCTTGCTTAAGATTTTCATCATCGGGTACACAGATACTATAGGCACCCTTAACTAGGGACCCACAAAAAGATGACATATATGCCAAAACAAACTAAAAGCATTACACATCCTCCTTGTAATAACAATGGAAGCCACACTCATACATTCTTAGTCATAGACATATACATTAGGGTCCACATACCCACAAACGTAACTTAAGATTACACACCACATTAGGGTCCACAAACCCACCATATCCTCTCAGGGGTGCAACCTAGAACATAACAAGCGTAACTTAATATTACACATCACAAAACACTCCCTAAGGACCTTTTGGTTGAGACGGCTCTGTACACACTTCTACCCCACAACTCCAACTTCACTTGGCTCACCCTCTACTTTAGCCTTACCCTTACTTGGAATGATGAAAGAAAATATGAGCCACAAGGCCCAGCAAGTATAACTGAAAGAAAGTAAGCATAAGAGTCATGGGTATTGAGAGGAAAAAACATCATGAATTCCATTTAAGGTACTTTCACATGGTATCACGATGAAACATGCATTCATGCTCATATGCAATTTTTTTAAAACCATAATCATGGGACCAAAGTCCAAAACCTTGGGACCGAAGTCCATATCATAAACCTGGGACCGAAGTTCAACTCTGGGCTGAAGCTCTTTCTGTGGATATATCCTACTGACTAGTCCGCTATGTGTATCTTGAAGCCTTTACATATTTTTTAAAGAAATCATTTTCATGCACATGCTTCATGCATCATCATAACATGCATATTTAAAATGACTTTTCTTATATAATTGACACGTGATTACTCGAAGCAATATGCACAATAAGGCAACATTCATGCAAGACAACATAAAACCCTTGCATGTCCTCAATAAAGCATCATTCCCAAAGAAAGATAGGGTGATACAAAACCCTATTTGAGACTCAATCGGTATAATTGCAAATCATGGAATAATTTACTAGCAAAGGGAAATAACTTGTAAAATCGAAAAATGACTTGCAATTTAGAAAATTAAGAGATATGATCTTGCAACAACAAGGAATAGAGAATGGAACTTGCATATTAATAATAAGGTAGAGATCTTACCTCTTAAATGAAACAAAGAGGAAGAAGAACTTGCAATTTAAAAATATAAACTTGAGCAAAGAGGAATTGAACTTGCAATTTAAAAACATAAACTTGAGAAAAGGGAAACTGAACTTGTAATTTAAAAACATAAACTTGAGAAAAAAGAGGAACTAAACTTGCAATTTAAAAACATAAACTTGAGAAAAGAGGAACTGAACTTGCCTTAATTATTTTTCTTAATTCTTGCAACATACCAAAGTGTTTGATGTCTCAACCGAAGCACACACCACCAAAATTTCCCCTAATCTCTCTCTAAAATCTCCTCATTTCCTCAAGCATTAATGGCATATTTATAGGGTTGCCAGCTGCGTGACCGTACGGCAGGGCCATGCAAGGCCCTGGGCGAGCATGGGCCCCTATTGGGTTGCTTGCGGGTGCCTTGAAAAGGCGTCATTTGGTGCTTGGCTGGCTAGAAAAAATCCAGCCAGTTGCTTGCATGCGGTCTCGATTGTGAGACCTCCCCCATGAACCTGCAAGCACGTGATCGCCTAGCCTACATGCTCCCTTGATATATATATATTGCATAAATTATCTTTAAGGTGATTCCCGTTTCCAAAATTACACTTTAACCCCAATAATTTTTGAAAACTTGCCATTGCCCCCCTCAAATTAATTACAGAATACACCCATTTCTCCATTAAATTCATGAAATCCACCAATCTACAATTAATCATAAATAATTATTTCTTTTTATCAGAATGCCACATATTTAAATTAAATCACAATTAAATGGGTCATTACAGATACGTCTATGGAATAAGAGCATACCATCACTCCGTGGTGAATATCCCAAAGGAGAGAATTTCTCAATATTAGTTAAGATTTGGGCCAATTTCTCATCTTTTGATTGCTAGGTCTTGAGTAGATCAAACAACTTGGGTTGTACTCTTATATAGGCACAACTCACTACCAATCTATTCTCTGGGGCTGAAATAGATAAAGCACTCAATTGTTCCAACAACATCCATTCTTGGACCATCATTGTAGCCATAGAAGCTTCTCGTTTACTCAAAGCATCGGCTACCACATTAGACTTTTTGAGATAGTATAAAATCTCACAATCAAAATCTTTAAATAGGTCGACCCAACGCCTTTGCCTCATGTTCAATTCTTTCTAGGATAGAAGATAGTGCAGACTCTTGTGATCTGTATAGATTTCAACTTTCTCTCCATATAAGTAGTGTCGCCATATCTTTAATGAAAATACTACTATTGTTAACTCTAAATCATGAGCAGGGTAATTCATCTCGTGTCTCCTGAATTGCCTTGAAGCATGAGCATTAACTTGCCCTTCTTGCATCAATACATAATTCAGACCTGAATGAGAGGCATCACTGTATAAGAAATATTTCTCTCCACTTCTTGGTATGGGTAATATTGGTGCAGTGGTCAACTTCTACTTTAACTCCCGGAAAGCAAGTTCACACGCGTCATTCCATTCAAACTTCTCTCATTTTCTTGTTAGTTTGGTCATAGAGGAAGATAAATGAGCAAATCCCTCAATGAATTACCTATAATAGCTTGCAAGTCCTAGAAACTACATATCTTCGTTATTGTTGTTGATCCTAGCCAATCCATAACTACTTTATTCTTTTTCGGATGCACTGAAATGCTATCTCCAGACACTACGACTGCGTTCTTTTTGTTGTTTTCAAGTCATTTTTAGTTTTTAATTTTCTAAAATAAAGAAAACTCGTTCTCTTTACTGTTTTTAAAAATGCATTTTTGAAAACAAAAAAAAAAAATTACAAAGAAAACTCAAAACAACAAAAAGTTGTTTTGAGTGTTTTCATCCAAAACAAAATCAAAACTCAAAACACATTTATTTATTTGTATTTTATTATTATAATAGGAAAAAATATTATAAAATTCATTAACTTTAAAATGTATATATTTTTTAATAATATATTAACATTAAATATTTTTAATTTACTAAATAATCAAATTTATTGAATAAAATATCATTAAAAAATTATTTTCAAAAGTTCAAAGAGAATGCGTTTTCTAATTTTATGTTTTGAGAAATAGTTTTTCAAAATGACAAAGAGAACGCGTTTTCAATTTTCTAAAATAGACTATCAAAACAGAAAATTGAAAATGAATTCAAAACTCAAAATTGAAAATTGAAAAGCAAAGAGAACGCAACCTACATGACCTATAAATTCGATCTGAGTGAGCCAAAACTCACATTTATTGAACTTGGCATATAATTGCTGTAACGGCCAAACCCCAAGATGGTATAAAAGGTACAAATAGTTATAATATTATTACGGGCGTTAAGGAAATCCCATGTAATTAAAGTAAGGATCTCAACCTAAGATATGTTGGGACTTCCATCAAATAAACATTCGTACACACAATTTATCAAGATGGCAAAGAACACAAGCTTTATTTCCCACGATACAAAATAATGATAAAGTTAAAGTAAAACTCTTGTATCATTACTACAACATCATAAGAGATATTAAACAAGACAACTACACTCGCAGCACTTCCTAGCCTTTCCCCTTCGAACCTGAGCCTGATAAATCTAGAACATTTGAATATTCCAGGGGTATGAACACCTGGGTTAGATCGTTAAATCTAAGTGAGGGTAAAAATTAACTTCATGCGTGCAAATACAAATGCAAAAATGCATGCTCCAGGTGGATGTGACGCCAGGGTGTTGTAATCACCCCTACTCAACCTTATCATGTAACATAGCCTAACAACGTGGCCAAGTGAAGACTCCCTTCGCCCATGATAATCACAACCAGTCACAAGCCACACATAGTGATGCATTAAGAAACGGAAAGAAACATGAGCACCAAATGAAGTAAACATGATATGCATGTGCAATCACTTCCAACATGCCCAAAAATGTGCTCAACATGTAAGAAATACATTTCAGGAAACCACTCACCTTTTGATTCATTGGCAAGCACTAATTTCGCCCAAATTAAGGTTGTTTTATGCCAAGACGTGACATTTCATAAGTTTAATGCCAAATATTTTTATACAAAATGGTGGGGATTGAATATAGGGGAACTACTGAAAAATTTGAAGAAAAAATGAGGCCGACAAAACCCTCATGCACCCCTAGAAGAGGCTTCACGTGCTGCCACACGCAGCCTCTTCCTGCGTGTGAATCTCAAGCGCCGTCCCCTTGCCTCATCCAGATTCTGCCTCATTCATTGTTTCATCCATAACTCAGTCGTTTTAACTCTGATTCGACCCCCATTTTTTCCTATACCTTCCTCTTTCAATGCTCTACATGACTATAAAATAGTTTGAAAATTACCTCAAGGTTTTGAAGACTTTTTGCACAGTTTATAAGGTGTAATACCCGATATTATATGGTATTGAAAATAAATAATTTCTGATTATTTTGAAAGGATCTCGGGTGGTCCGGGAAGCCCAAGAGTTAATTTCGAGAAATTAATTAATAAAAAATTTCTGAATTAGCGGCAGGGAGTGCCTCGGGACTTGGATGTCTAGGGAAGAGGGCAAGAGATTGATGAGAGTCTCGAGATGAGGATAGTGAGGCTGAAAGCGGTCTGACCGAGAATAATTTTCAGAATAAATTCTGTATAAGCTCGAGTGGGTGCCAATACCAAATAGTCAGAGGGAACCTCCTGGAAGCTGAGGGGACCCTAGGGATGGTTCGGTTTTTTGAGTAAGGCAACCCTTAAGTGTTTTCAGGTCGAATAAAGGTCCCGTGCAGGCATAGGGATAAGGTCTGTATTCTCGAGTAGCGGTCGATTTTTAATTTTGATAAATTGAGATTTAGTGTAATTTGGTGGCATAATTTAAAGTCTTGGGAGGGTCCAAGAGCAATTATAGAAAATCCCTAAGTGAAATTATTATATTCCTTAAGTGAAATTGTGACACCCGTAACTTAAAAACATGTTTAAAAATAATAATGATAATAATATTTATATGAAATTCAAGGTTTAGCGCAGACGAAAAACTTGAGAAACAAAACTTTTATAAACTTAAGTAAAGTTTCGCACATAATGAGATTTAGAGTATTTTTCGTGTAAATATCAAGTTTGATATTGAAAACATGGCTTAAAAAAAAGACTTAGCAAACATAATAGCATCCATACTGAGAAATCCAAACTTAAAATGAGACTTGGCTCTTTTCATAAGCTTATATAAGCCTTAAAGACATATGGTGTAGCAATTGTGTACATATATCATAAGAGTGTAATATTGAAAAACCTTTCTATTACAGGAAGAGAGAAACATCATTTTGACTATTAAAAATTATCTTCAAGTAGCCACTAGATTTACATAAATCCTTTTAAAGGAGCCACCATGTTCCACGTCCGTTCTCCAGTCTCCTCATTCGTAATCACCTGGGGGAAAATATGGGATGAGATTCTTGCGAGTCTCAGTAAGTACAAGAGAACCATCATATGTATTTAAACAAGTCATGACATAAACATAACATATCGTATGGAGACACGAGAGGTTCCACCAACTACGGGGGCACGAACCCTTGTGCGTAGCGCTACCGAGCTCCGGTCCTGAAACTTGCGTGAACATAACATAACATGAGGGACCACATAACATAATTCATGGTCATGCTTAAACATCATAAATAGTTCATAATGTACTTACCTCAACTTGGTTTGATGAGATTTGAATATTTAAGGCTTCACCCTTACACCTCTCAATATGGCATAAACTTAGCTTCGATTGATTTGGAATACCCAAAACTCACCCAAAGGTCCTATTTATAGAATTACCCAACAAACCATAACCTGCCACGTGTCATGTAATTATTTTGGATTCATCATGACTTCCAAGTGTTCACATTGCCAAATATCTTATATAATCATTTCTATCCATGTGTTCTTATCAAATGGTGCCATGTGTCCCATATAATCATTTCTATCCATGTGTTCTTATCTTATCTTTCTAATGACCAAATGGAAGCTTGCCATGTGTCCTTGATATTTTGAACCTCACATGCTTAATTACATTTTCAACACTTCTATCATTACATCTTACGTGTTTTAATTCATTTATCTACATTTGCAATCATTACTCCACATGGTTAATTGATTTTCTACATTTCCCATCATTACTCCACATGGTTAATTGATTTTCTTCATATCCCATCATTACACCTTTAACTAGTTAGCTACATTTGGTTACTTTAACTATTTAGTTTGAGATATTTTGATGAGATATTTTTATGTTTCAAGAATTGCACCTTGGCCCAAACTTTTTGGATAATTTACACTTAGGCCCTTGCAACTTAGTCCCCGGGCTATTTTTAAATTGCATTTTAGCCCTTGAAGAAATGATAAATTACACTAATACCCCAAGATTTTAGGTAAATTACACTTTTACCCAAACTTCAATATTTACGATTTTGCCACTGGCTCAAAAACTGAATCTTTGCCTCAAGGCTTTCACAATCCTTTGAAATATCGTATTTCTTCAAGTATTTGAATCTAGAAATCTCAAGTATTACATCATATTTGGGTCTAAAAATCCCGGGTGTTACAGAAATTATGGAAAAAGTTGTGGGTTAAATATGTAATTAGCTCATATATATAGGTATGAGGAAGCTTCCTTGAAGCTTCGTGCCTCTGTCATTTTGAAATGGCCACGAGAACAGAGAGAAAGAGATCGAGAGATCGTGAGAGGCTGAGAGAAAGCTCTTGGCTGAGTGAAGCAAAGCGTGAGGGAGAGAAAGAGCTTGGAGCGGCTAAAGGCTGGTCGGAAGAGCTAACTGAAGGCAGCGGCCATAGCTACCATTTGATGGCTGAACCAGAGAAGAGAGAGGCAGAGCTGGGCCGAGGCATTGCGAGAGACATGGAGCGAGATTGTGAGCGAGAGATGCTGGTTAGAAGCGACCTGAAGTGGTGGCGTTGTTGGCCGGTTGCAGCGGCGTCGATGGAGGCAGCAACAAGCTTCATCGAGCGGCCATGGCAGCGACACGCAGCGAGCTCATGGCGGTCAAGGGCGGTGCGGTGCAACCAGCGGTGGCTTGGCAGCATGAAGCTAATGGCGAAGACGAGCTGGTGGCAGCGGCGGCCGGTGTACAGGAGCGATAAAGGAAGAAGAAGATGGAGCAGGCGCGCGAGAATGGAGGAAGAAGAAGAACGGTAGAAGAAAAAAAATAAAAAGGAAATAATGGAAAAATCTGAAAAAATGGGAAAAATAGGAGAAAATTCCAGAAAAGTTCTAGAAATTATTTTGAGGCTCGTTGACCGGGGCTGTCGAACACCGATAGATTAGATGAATGATGATTCGGATTTGCAATAGGGGTGCAATCCAAAGTCGTCTCCCAACGAACCTCAAACGGATCTGTCAAAACAAGGCTAAACGGGGGGAAAGTTTTTGACAAAAAACAGAAAACAAAATAGGCAAGAACACAATAAATAGAAATGCAATCAACTGCAAACCAACCTTCTATCCCAGTTTTCATCGCCTTCTCATTAAACAATTTGTTTAGTTTTAGTCCTCAAATCGAAAATCAGAAAAATCCTTTAACAACCGCCAAAGATTGGAAAGAAAACCAATGAACAGATTTCAGAAACCTCTTAGTTCAATCTATCAGTTTTGATTCCCCTTATTGCACAGATTCGAGACTGATTGAAATAGCATCCAAACAGGTTGTTCTTGCTTCTAGTTAAAGTCTCAACCGAGCACAAAAACCTTGGATTCTCAAACAAAGACAATGCATGCATTCATCCAACCGGTATCAACACATACACAGATTTAAGAGAGAACAGAAACAAGAGAACTATAAAGTTAAAACTAAAAAAATAGATTTCCATTAAAACCAAAGACTCAAACCGGGAACAAGGATGGTATTGCAACTGATTACAGAATCCTTAGCCTTCCATCTTGACAAGAACAATGGAGAGAAGGAAAGTCGGCTACTGTTCACGTGAGAAAAGAATTACCCCCCCTAATGGCCTCTTAATGTGCTTAAATAGAGCTTCAGGAGGAAACCCTAGGTTATCGCCACTTAACAGCCGATTTAGGATAGATTAACGTGCGTTATGGGCTTCGGCCTCTTCATAAGAATTGTAGATCAGGAAGATTAGATGATTTTGGGCTTTTGAATCGCTTGATTTGGATATCGGACGCCCAAGATATGGCCTTTTAAAGAATCAGCATCTGTGCGGCTTTCCTAATTTGACCCAACTTCCTAGCCCCGACTTTGAAGCGCTGTTTGAAGGCCCAAATGAACTCGGATTTGGACAAACCATACCATTCTGGAAAGCCCAAGAATTCCTCTAAAGTATCTCTAAGACATCATCTTCATTCTGGAATTTTATCTTGGCCAAAATACTGAAGGAAGTGCAGAAGGTTAAATCTACTAAAATTGCCTTTACTTCTCTATCTCCAATTTCCAAGATATCTCATTGCCATCAAGATGTCTCATGCCCCATCTCATGCTCCCATAGCCCTAAACCTGGAAAAATAAAGTAAAATAGTGTGAAGCCCAATTCCTATAAAATAAAATGAAATAAAATCAAGATGAATAAAATGACACAACTAATGTGCAAAAAGACTAAATATGAGGGCTAAATAATATGAAAATATGTGCTCTATCACTCGTCGAGCATACCGGAAGCTCGAGAATAGGATTTCGGGCTTGAAGTGGCAGTCAATGAGGCAACGTTAGCGTGGGCGGTTGACCGATTTTTCCTTTCAAATTGGATAAGGTAAATAATCATTTCTTTTTGAATTATTTGCTTATGTGAGATGTTGTGGAATATTATAATGTGAAGAATTGGTTGGATTTAAACCCACGGTTGGGGTTGGTTGTAGTTGTTGGCGGGTGGTTCTTGCGGTGAATAATAATCGCGTAGGCCCTAATGTGATGTTGATAGAATTGGGGTTTTGTGTGTTTGCCTCTAGGTTCAACCGGGAAGACAGTGATCCTAGAGGAACTTAAGGTTCAGGCTGGAGTTCGTGCCGAGGTAGAGATGAGGCTTCGAGCCAAGTAAGGGACGACTCCATGTGGAGGTGGCCTTGTAAGTTGGTAAATGTGTTTGATAATGTTTTTATGTTGCATTTGCATGTAGTGGTTATCTTGTGTGATGCAATATCTAGTGGTTAACTTGTGTGATGCAAGACCTAGTGGACTTATGGCCATATGGAGGACTAGTGTGGTGGGGGCTGATAGGTTGATGCCTCAAACCTTAGTGGGTTGTGAGGATAAGTGGGCCTAGCCTCATTTGCATGCATTGGGCATACATAATCATCTTTATACTCACATTTACATGCATTGCACCCTTACTGAGTCTTTATGACTCATGAGGTTTTACCTCATGTTGTAGATGATGCAAGACCAAATTCAAGCAGGGATGGCGCCGGGAGGCTGTTGTGGCAACTCGCTGTGTTACTCGAGTTGTATATTTTATTATCTCTTGTACGTAGCCATGTGGTGTTATGTATGTATACCTTGTGAGTAAATGTATGTGTTGTTGAAGTGTTAAATGTATTTAATTGTTGTAATCATCATAGCGTGATAAGTGATTGGGAGAATGTTCGTTATATATGGCTTAGTAGGAGAAGCTGAGTTTCGAACTGAGTAAAGATCAGCGAGGTATGTTCTCATAAGTCCCCAATACTCAGCGAAGTGTTTATATGCTAGCTTTATGCCTGGGTCACCTCTGGCTTGCTATGGGGCGAGTTAAAGAGAGGTGAAGCTCACTTGGGTTTCGGGTCTCGATCCGTTGTGTTTTCTTGATTGAGTTGGGACCGATTCCTGAGTGGAGCAAAGGGAAGGACGAAGCCTAATTCCCACCTAGGGCGTTTCCTGTTGACACATAGTCCAACCCTTCAGCCGTGGTTTGTCGGGTGAGTAATCTGGTCGATTATTTACTGGTGACGCCCGTAAGTGGGAGCGGGTCGTTACACAAGGCTGGCTCAAAAACCCGACAAAGCCTTCTTCTTCCTTGATCTCCGACAGCGCTTCGCCCCCTTTTTCTCCATAATTTTCTCTCCAAAAATCCCTCTTCCTCACCCTTTTGGAATGGCCAAATCTCTCCCCCAACAACCTATTTATAGAAGTGCTCGGCCAACCACATTTTTCCATGTGTCACCTTAATCATTACTCATGATTACTCCTTTAGCTTTTGCCACAAGTTTCATCCAAGTGTCACCCTTAGAGGTAGGCTAAATCAAGATATGCCACATGTCACTCCAAGATGAAGCTATTTAACTGGGGATTTGTGCCTCATGATGATCCCACCAAGTGTTCTAATCCTAAGGTGCCAAGTGTCTCAAACTTGGAGACTAAGTAAAGGTTAGGTGTTTCCATTCAAACTTTTCCATGTGTCCTATAATCATTACATAGATTTGGAATTCATTCACATGCCACTTGTCATTACCTAATTAGCCGTCCTTAATCTTGAGATTAGCACCCTAATAATTACTTTCAATCTTACCGTGCCATGTGTCCCGAGTCCTTTAAAAATTTGGAATAATATTTCTTGTATTAAATGGCAATAACTTACAAACTTTTTCAAGCATTGCAATTGCTCTTCCCTGAGCCTTTGTAATACTAAGATAAGATGCCCCGTATGCTTATCCACATTGGGTGAGTAAACTAGGATATCATCTATGAAGACAAAAATGAAGTGATCTAAATACTCTCACAGAACTCGGTTCATCAAATCCATGAAAACAGTTAGGGCATTTGTCAACCCAAATGATATCACCACAAACTCGTAGTGCCCATAACGAGTCCTGAATATCATCATCTTTAACTGCACCTGATGGTATCTCGATCTTAAGTCTATCTTTGAGAACACATTAGCTCCTCGTAACTGGTCTAACAAGTCATCCACTCGAGGTAAGGGTACTTATTCTTTACTATCACCTGATTCAATTGGTGATAATCTATACACAATCTCAAAGATCCATCCTTCTTCCTCATGAATAATATTGGCACACCCTATGGGGATGAATTAGGTTGGATGAAACTCTTATCTATTAATTCTGGTAACTGGGCCTTCAGCTCCTTCAGCTCATTGGGTGTCATTTGGTATGGAGCCTTGGAGATAGGCTGTGAACCAGGAAATAATTCAATAGTAAACTCCGTTCCTCTCCAGGGAGGTAATCCTGGTAGCTCATCAAGGAAAACATCTAGGATATCGCGTACTACTGGTACCTCGACCAACTTCTCCTTGTTTCCCCCTCGGTGGTCACATATGCTACATACACTTCACATTAGCTTCTTGACTTTCATCATCGAGATCATAGGAATCGTAGACACAGGCTTAACACCCCTATATATAAGGATTGGTTGTTGAGGTAGTCAAAAATCGATAATCTTCAGTCAACAGTCAACTCTTACATAATGTCGTGACAACCAATCCATGTTTCTCCTTCCCAAGCTTTTTCTTCTAAAATGGTATCACTAGATGAAAGTTCCTCCCCAAGGCATTGACCTATGGAATTTTGATTAGGTTGGTTTGGAAACTCGCCAGGCTCACTTACTCTCAGGTCTGGGTTAACAAGGTCAATTGATCTAAAATATCACCTATGGCCTTAGACGTTTGGTCTTGAAATTCAACCACTTACTCATTAAAGCTTATTTGACTTTGCATAAATTCTTAAAGGGTATCCTTTAAAAATTGCTCATCTTGAGGGTGATACTCATTGGATGTAAACCCTTACTCTAATTCAAATTGGTAAGGTGATGGAAGAAAAGGTTCATGAGATTGGAACACAGAGTCATTGTTCCATGGATGATTCAAATGGTTAAAAGAAATCCTCTCCTCACTATGGTGTGTCTGAAAATCAGATGGTTGCCTATTCAAAAATTTCTTGAGATCAGGTATGGTAGGACAATCATCTGTTTGATGATTTGAAGATTTGCACACCAAGCTTCTAACCTTACTTAAATTTTGAAAATTTTGAAACTCCAACCACTCAACCTTCTGGGTTAAATAATCTAATATCGCACTAGGGTCATCATTAAAATCATGGTGAAAATAGGAAGTGTGGTGTAGGATGGAGATGGTTGCCTAGGAAGTTTTGAGTAATCCTTAAAGGGTCTAGAAATATTTTGTTCAATGGGATCGTGATAGCCAAATGCATTTCTAAGCATAGACATGTAATCAAAATACTAAGACATAATTGAATGTTAATGTGATAATTGAAAATTAGATAAGAATTCTAACAGTGAATCTTACATAACCTATGTCTCATGTATTACCAATAACAATCAACAAAATTAACATAAACTAAGTTACAATATTTTTTTTTTTTTGCAGCAATAATTCCATCATCGATATCGCCGGCAACAGCGCCAAAATATGTTGTGCTTAACCTTATGCATTTATTTCAAACAAACACATACAAAATAAACAAAGAATAAACAAGCATGCAGGCACAAGGCGATTATACTTGCCAGTATACGAGTGTGTGTTGCAGCACAATTTAATTTTCTGGGAAAGTCCAAGTCGATTCACTGGGAGATCGTTAATAAAACGAAAATAAAGCCATGATATAAATTGGGTTCAGGCTAATTCATCTGATTTTAAGTGAGCAAGAATGAAGTAAACTGTAACTGTAAGAAATTTTGAGTCAAGCCAATTTCAGTGCCAATCCCATAACTTCCCAATAGATAGATAGGTACTAGAAACATAGATCTGAATTAATTTGAGAAAATACTATTAAAATGCATCCCAAGATGATAGTTCTTGGTCTAGCAATCTCCATACATGGCATGAGAAATTCTAAGTTAAGCAACTGGCTGCACTCCTCACCCTACAATTTAAAAGCCTTAATCAGTTTAGATGTTCAGTGTTGAAATCGTGAGGAGGTTTAAACTCACCAGTGTATGAGTGTAATTGTAGCACAAATATAAATTCCGGACAAGTCCGGGTCGATTCACTGGGAGGTTTATTTAACAAAAGAATGGTTCATTCGGGTTGATTTCTCCAAAGAGAGCGAAGTTTTCTTGATTGTGAAAAGGGTTTTTTTTGGAATATTAAAAAGGTCTTGGGTTCAGGCGAGTTCAGAACCAATGCCTAATAAATCTCTTATAGAATTTTAAACAGCAACATTAATCTGAAATAAACAGAGGATCGTTTGGGAGTGATAATTCAAAATACGAATGATTCTTAGCTAAGCAACCCTCATACATGATATGATGGTTCTAGGTTAAGACGTCACTGTAAATTGTATTATACTACAGACTATGATTTGATCGTCTGAGCTTGGGTATATCTCATCTCCAATTCTAGCAACTCTCATACATGGCATGAGAGTTCTAAGTTAGGATGATGACCCAATCCAAACTCACAAAACCATTTACACACTCAACTCGAGTTTAACTCAGATAAATTTTGCATTCATCGAGATTTGGCTTATCTTGAGATTCAAGAACATTGGACACTGTCCTCGCCTTAACCCAAGATTAGGTTTAGCTACTCATTTCTATTTAAGAATTAATTGGTAGAAATTTAAATGACGGGAATTAAAAGACAATATTTAAAAGATAATTTTTTTAACCGACCATATAGGCGGTATATAATTGAAAGACAATAATTGAAAGACTATTTTTTTAACCGACCATATAGGCGGTATATAATTGAAAGACAATAATTGAAATTGCAGGAATTTAAAGACAGAAATTAACCGACCATTTAGGCGGTGAATAATAAAATAAAAATAAACGACATGAGAATTTAAATAAGAAAGAGAAGAAGTAAGATTTGCAAGAGAAAATAAGAGAGAGAATAAGAGAGAACAAAAGTGATTAAAACAACTAAACTTTCATTCCAGAATAATCATCCTTACAAATGCACCTAAGTGCTCTATTTATAGGCTAAAGGATGTAATGGTAACCACTTAATTATATAATTTAATAATACAAAATATCTAATTGATGATGTAAGCAATGATGTCATTCCAACCCATGATGTAAGTGATGATGTCATCTCAACCATGATGTAAGCAATGATGTCATCTCAACCATGATGTAAGCGATGATGTCATCTCAACCATGATGTAAGCGATGATGTCATCCTATCCCATGATGTAAGTGATGATGTCATCCTATCCCATGATGATGTCATCCTATCTCATGATGTAAGTGATGATGTCATCCATTTGTGGGACTTGGGCTTTTCATATTTTTGGGCTTGGGCCTTCTTTGTGTTGGGCTTGAGCTTGGGCTTGGGCCTTCTTTGTGTTGGATTCTATTTGATTGTTGGGCCAAATGCACTTTGAAACATCCTCTAGACATCATACTTAGCCCATGATTTTGAGCAACAATAATGGGTAATCCAACATCTTCGATTTATGCCCCTAATTAATTGTAGAAGACAGCTTCCTTGCTTCATCCTGTAATAATATATATAATGCAAATAATTATTTATTTTAAGCATAATTATAAAGTCAAAATAGGGATATAATTCATTAAGATTTAGGAAATATTAACCCCTAATCATACCCCCCAACTTGAATATTGCTAGTCCCTTAGCAATCAGATTATACACCAGCCATGATCTAATCGCAATACTTGCATGAATATAAAAATTTCAAATTCGAAACCAAAATGCGTAGAGTAGAACATTCAGAACAAATCGAACATTAAAAATTAGATTTATGGTTAAAGGTCATACAATCTTAGGAATGGCAATTAGGATGATCAATACACATATTTACTCCCTCGAAGTTTTGACTTTAAACCTTACTATGGATTTTCCCTCTAATAAAACGATTCCTCAGGTGTACACACAAGGGGTGCACCGTTATAAGAGTAAATGTAAAACAAGTTCAAACTCGGTGTCATCCCAAATACAAAGAACGTTTTTTTCATGAAAGAACAGGGAAATTAACATAGCTTCATGACTGGAATAATGCCTTAGATAAATAACTTCTGAATTTAAACATCATTCCCTACTCCGAACTCGAATCTTGAGATCACATGATTTATAGCATCAAGAGGGACCAAACAGGGTTGTAATGGGGCTATGAGGTTAATACGGGTTGTCAAAGAAAAAGGGTAAAATGTACAAATGGTGTGTCAGGATTTTTTTTTTTTTTTTTTTGACACTAATCTCAAACTGGATATAATGTTTTCTTCAGCATTTATTTTGGAACACTTATGCTGAATAACTAAGAGAACTTCCTTTTTTTTTTTTTTTTTTTTTTTTTTTTTGCTTTTTTGTTTCTTTTTTATATGAAAATATCGAGATAGACTGATTTCTGGAAACACACCAGGTTGGACAAAATTCATATGGTTATGGGTTAAACGAGAGTAACGAAAGAAGTTGTACTACAATTGGCTCAATGAGCTAGCAAGGGAGGTTAATGTAAAGAAAGAAAAGGTTAATAGGTCCAAAATGAAAGAAATGATCCCTCTATCATGCTTCTACAAACGATGTCACTCAGTCATCTAATTCGGAATTTGAAACCAGCTAAACTCATCCGCTATTATACTAGACATTCAAAGCAAATTAATGTTTTGAAGCTATTGAAAAGATGAGATAAACAATAAAGCGCATTTAGAGTACGTGTTATTTCACTCAGAATTAACGATTATTAGGCTCAAACACTCACTCGGGTAATAGTCTCTACTTCTGTTGAGGGATCATACAGTGTGCTAATCAGCTAATTACCATTGCCTTTGACTTTATGACCGATAAACCAATTTCTAATTATTGAACACCCGATGCATGCAAATCACCTATTCTAATTCCATACATATACGTTTTCAAATAAGAAATTAATGCATTCATGATTCATATTGCAAGTTCAACTGGCTATCAGTGTATAATTCCAAAGCTTTAGGGATAGCATTACTTAAAGTACACACATTTTTTTTTTAATTCACACAAAACTACAAGCACGCAATTGTAAATTCACAGTTAAACATAGACCAGATAATTCATAAATATACCTTACTCCCCCCAACTTGAATTACAGTAATAAAATAGGGTTGTTAGGAATACCTGCAACTCCATAAGTCCATAGATTTACTGTGAACTGCTAAAACTCAAACAAACAAATGAGCATACTATATATATATTTATATTTTCACCCCAAAATAAAAATTTCATGGAAGTCATAAGATAAACAAAATGCGTCTCAAGAGTACAAAAAGTACTCCTTACTCAGCCATCTTATCATAGACTCGCCTAACAACATTCCACAGTTTTTTTTTTTTTTTTTTTTGAAACAACTAAAGAAATTTTGTACAAGTCATAGGAGATGCGTCTCAAGAGTACAAAAAGTACTCCTTACTCAGCCATCTTATCATAGACTTGCCTTACAGGGATAAATCTAAATTAATCGAACCTTTTTGCCGATTGTTTTTGATTGCCTTAGACCAATCTATCCGAGGCTCATAAGGATCGTACTGTGGAACATAAGCATGTAATTTTTCTAACAGTTTATCAATGGTGGATGCAGAAATAAGAATATTTCTTGCTGAAGGAGAAATGAACTTTTGTTCCACAGCCTGATCAATAAAAGAGAGCAACCCATCAAAAAAATGATTAACATTTAAAAGTCCAATGGGTTTGGTATGGAGATTACTCTTGGCCCAGGAGGTTATACAAAAGATTTCTTCAAGTGTTCCAAAACCTCCTGGTAAAGCAATGAAAGCGTCTGACTGATAAATCTTACAAGCCATGCGCTCAGACATAGAAGTCGTTTCTATAAGTTGACCGCGTGTAATCCCAGAAATACGTGGTTCAGCCAAGGGGATTGGCATTACACCTACCACATCTGATTTTCCAAAAAGTGCAGATTGTGAAACATAACCATTCAATCCACGACTTCCCCCTCCATATACCAAATTAATCTTTTTCTCTCCTAATTTTTGGCCTAGTTCGCTTGCTGCAAGTGCGTAACAAATATCACTCCCAAGTTGAGAGCCACAAAGTACACATATGGTTTTGATTCGACGAACTAACTGGCCTTCCATGTTTGTTCCTTTTGTATGCCCTGGAAAGAGGTTTGGCGATCAAAAGTAGCCATACAACAATTCAACAAGAAATAAATTCAAACAAAAATCATGCGTATGTACAAGTAGTTGTGATTGTGGCTCACATCTTCCTCTGGTTTTACGTCCAGTAACGGCTTAAACACTTTCTATGAAGTGGGGATAGGCTTCCCATCCAATCTTCTTATAGATTGGCAAACAGGGTCGTTTTTAGTCAGATTCCCAAGACTATAGCGTTGACTGTCACTTATGAACTGAGACCACAAAGCAAGAAGTTCTCTTTGCACTATTCCACATGGATGCGTCTCAAGAGTCAATCGGATATCATCCAAAGACTCCTTACTCAGTCCATCCTTAATGAAACTAATTTTATCTTCTCGATTTATGGATGTAAACCCCACAGATTTGCATCGAGTGTTACATGTCCATCGAGCACACTTGTGACAACCATTCACTCTTTTAGCTCTTCGTTTCTTTGCAAAACTACTCTTCCCTAAGCCTGGGAAGTGCTTAAAACTAGGTGAAGTTTCGCCAGCTAATCGAACTTTTGCTTCGATCAGCCAACGAACATCTTCAGGGACACTATTACGCATCAAAACTTTAAGTCTTTCACACCTACCATCATAAATTTTTTTCAAATAATTCATTGGGAGAGATGGATAGTACTTGCGAATTTTTGAAAGCTTAAGATCCATTTTTTTTTTTGAAATTAAAAGACAACTATAATAAGAGAAGAGTAGAAACTATAAATCTTACAAAATGAACGAGAATACCTGATCGAAGAACAACACGAAGGAGAGGAGACTGAGCTTGCTTGCAGAAGTCTGGTTTGGCTCATGCAAATATGGAGTCTCTTATAGAACAATGGGTGTCACTATTCTATACTTGGCTCGAGGCACGCCATAATTGTAGGGTTAGGCGCGTCTCTTTTTTCAACGCTTGGTGCCTCCTTTTTCAACATTTGGCAGTGTGCCTCTTTCTTTATAGGACAGTGTGATTGCACTGCCCGAGAATGGCCACCACCAGCGCCAATTCTGTCTCTCTCAAAAAATTTTTTTTTTATATATATATATATATATATATTTTTGTTTTTGTTTTTTTTGTTTTTTTATTTTGAAATATATATTTTTTTTTAGTTTTTATTATATTGTTTTTTTTTTATTTTTATCATATATATATATATATTTTTTTTGGGTTAGTTAAAATTTTTTAAGTGCTTAATAAAATCATATATATACCACACAAAACATTATTATTGAGTCAAACAAAATTATTTGCACAATAGATCAAATTCAAACACCAATAAATTCCTAAGTACACCTTACCCCCCAACTTGAATTGCGCATTGTCCTCAATCGGCAATAAAAGGATAGAAGATAGGCATACCTGGTGATCTTCAATGCATGAACTCGTATGCAAAATTTTTATTTAGACTGCACACAGAGAAACACTATTTAAGTAATGCAGAAAAGAAATAAATTTTAATATACCTTTTTTTTTTATTATTATTATTATTATTATTTTTAAATCTAGAAACATCCATTTAACCTAAATGGAAAGGTGGTCTTTTAACGTCAGATTCCCAGACGAATGTGTTTCTAAAGGTCACTCAACCACTGATGGTGGATCACCCAACTCCACCATCTCTTCATTTCCTTCAACAACATCTTTCTCAGCTATGCCTAGATATGGTTTCAGCCTTTGACCATTCACTTTAAAACATTGTCCAGACTCTTTGATTTCAATTTCTATTGCCCCATATTCTGATATGGTCTTGATTGTATAGGGTCCTGTCCATTTTGATCTCAACTTCCCTGGGAACAAATGAAGCCTTGAGTTGTAGAGAAGCACCTGCTGACCAACATGAAAATTTTTTCTGTTGATGTGTTGGTCATGCAACTTTTTCATATGCAACTTAGACAATTTGGCATTTTCAAATGCCTCATCCCTAAGTTCTTCGAGTTCATTAAGTTGCAATTTCCTATTGAGGCTCACTTCTGTTGATTCCTCATTAATCTTCCTAACGGCCCAGTAGGCTTTGTGCTCTATTTCAACTGGCAAATGACATGGCTTGCCATATACCAACCTGTAGGGAGACATGCCTAGAATGGTCTTGTAAGCAGTTCTATAGGCCCAAAGTGCATCAATCAACCTCAAGGACCAATCCTTGCGATTAGAATTGACTGTTTTCTCTAAAATCCTTTTTATCTCCCTATTGGCCAATTCAGCTTGGCCATTGGTTTGAGGGTGATATGGGGTTGCAACTTTGTGGACTACTCCATATTTTCTCATTAATTCAGCCACTGGTTTGTTGCAGAAATGAGAACCTCCATCACTTATGATGGCCCTAGGCATTCCAAACCTACTAAAAATATTTTCTTTCAAAAACTTCATTACAACCCGATGATCGTTTGTTCTTGTTGGGATTGCTTCTACCCACTTGGACACATAGTCAACAGCTAACAAGATGTACTCGTGTCCACCTGAATTAACAAATGGTCCCATGAAGTCTATTCCCCAACAATCAAAAATTTCTAACACCTGAATGGGTTGTAAGGGCATCATATTCCTCTTGGTTAGGCTTCCTAGCCTTTGGCATCTATCACATGAGCTACAGAACTGATGCACATCTCTAAACATGGTAGGCCAAAAGAATCCACTTTGTAAGATCTTGGCTAATGTTTTTCTTGTGGAGAAATGACCTCCACAAGCAAGAGTATGACAAAAATTCAAAACACTCTGTTGCTCATGCTCGGGGATGCACCTTCTTAAAATTTGGTCAGCACAATACTTAAACAAGTAAGGGTCATCCCAAAAATAAGTCCTAACCTTCCTAAAGAATTTTTGTTTATCTAGCTTGGTCCAATGATTTGGAATTAGACCTGTGGCTAGATAGTTGGCCAGATCTGCATACCATGGTGTAACAGAGGTTGAGGTATCATTGATAAGGAAGAGTTGTTCATCTGGAAAGGAGTCCCTGATTGGTTCCTTGTCTAGATTAAGGTCTTGGCATGGAAGTCTAGACAAATGGTCTGCCACCACATTTTCTACTCCTTTTTTATCTTTGATTTCTATGTTGAATTCTTGGAGTAACAAAATCCACCTAATAAGACGCGGTTTGGCATCTTGTTTGGTGAGCAAGTATTTCAAAGCGGCATGGTCAGTGAAAACAATGACCAATGACCCCACCAGATATGATCTGAACTTCTCTAATGCAAAAACTACTGCCAATAGTTCCTTCTCAGTTGTTGTGTAATTCTTTTGGGCTTCATTGAGGGTTTTACTGGCATAGTAGATGACATAAGGTTTTTTATCTTTTCTTTGCCCTAAGACTGCTCCTACAGCATAATCACTTGCATCACACATGAGTTCAAAGGGTAATGACCAATCTGGTGGTTGAATAATGGGAGCTGAGATGAGAGCATTTCTTAACCTCTCAAAAGAGGTTTGACAAGATGATGTCCACTCAAATGGGACATCCTGGGAGAGCAAATTACACAGAGGCCGGGCTATGCTGCTAAAAGAAGCTATGAATCTCCTATAAAACCCAGCATGCCCGAGGAAAGACCTGATGTCTTTAACACTCTTAGGGACTGGCAGTTTTTGGATGGCTTCTACTTTGGCTTTGTCCACCTCCATTCCCTTAGCAGAGACAATATGCCCTAGGACTATACCTTGTTTGACCATGAAATGACATTTTTCCCAATTAAGCACAAGGTGGGATTCTTCACAACGAGCTAGAACTCTCTCTAAATTCTCTAGACATGCCTCAAAACTAGCTCCATAGACAGAGAAATCATCCATAAAAACCTCCACAATGTGTTCTGTCATCTCACTAAAAATACTCATTACACACCTTTGAAAGGTGGCAGGGGCATTGCATAGTCCAAAAGGCATACGTCTATAGGCAAATGTCCCAAATGGACATGTGAAAGTGGTCTTTTCCTGGTCCTCTAAAGCAATGTCAATCTGGTTATATCCTGAATAACCATCAAGGAAACAATAGAATGCTTGCCCAGCTATTCTTTCAAGGACTTGGTCCAAGAATGGCAATGGAAAATGGTCTTTTCTAGTCATTGCATTGAGTTTTCTGTAATCGATACACACTCTCCATCCGGTTTGGATGCGAGTAGGGATCAACTCATTCTTGTCATTTCTCACCACTGTGACTCCAGACCTTTTTGGGACCACTTGAGTGGGGCTGACCCACTTTGAATCAGAGATGGGGTATATAATACCCGCATCTAGCAACTTTAGCACTTCTTTCCTAACCACCTCTTTCATGTTAGGATTGAGTCTCCTCTGCATTTGCCTAACAGGTTTAGCATCCTCCTCTAGAAATATCCTATGAGTGCAAGTCAAAGGACTAATTCCATGCAAGTCTGAGATGGTCCAACCTAAGGCTTTTTTATGAGCTCTCAGAATGTTTATCAGTTGAATTTCCTGTTGGGATGTCAAACTTGAAGAGATGACTACGGGGAGTGTGTTCTCATCACCTAGAAATGCATATTTTAACTCACTTGGCAAAGGTTTCATTTCAGGTGTGGGTGAGGTATTATCAGATTGTGACTCCGCATTGTTCAGAGAACCCAATGGTTCTGATTTGGGAATCCATTGAGCCATAGGCATTGCTTCTTCCTCCCTAGTGTTCTCTAATTCTTTTAACTCTCTCTCGTCTTGATCTTTTTCCATAGATTTGTTCAAAAATTCTTTTGCAAAATAGTCCTCAGCTAATGTGTGAACCAAATCTACTTCCTCCACCTCATTCTCAGCTATGTGTTGTTTGGAAACTCTAAAGATATTCATCTCTACAGTCATGTTTCCAAATGATAACTTAAGTATTCCATTCCTACAATTAATTATGGCATTTGACGTTGCTAGGAATGGTCTACCAAGAATGACTGGAACAGGGGGTTGAGGGCCTTGATGGGGTTGTGTGTCCAAGACTATAAAGTCAACAGGGAAGTAAAATTTGTCCACCTGCACTAATACATCCTCCACTATCCCCCTAGGGACTTTGATTGACCTATCAGCAAGCTGTAGGGTAACTCTTGTTGGCTTGAGTTCTCCTAAGCCCAGTTGCTGATATACACTATAAGGAAGCAAGTTGACACTTGCTCCTAAATCTAAGAGTGCTTGGTCCACCCGCTGGCTTCCAATTATGCAAGAAATGGTTGGGCTACCAGGGTCTTTGTACTTAGGAGGTGTTTTAAGTTGCAGGATGGAACTCACCTGTTCAGTCAAGAATGCTTTCTCCTTGATGTTGATCTTTCTTTTAACAGTACACAAGTCTTTTAAGAATTTTGCATAAGATGGTGTTTGTTTGATTGCATCAAGTAGAGGAATGTTAATCCTCACCTGCTTGAACACTTCATAAATATCAGCATTTTGTTTTTCCCTCTTTGTTTGAGAAAGTCTTTGAGGGAATGGTGGTGCAGGGTTGTTCTTGAATTCTACCACCTTATTTTTTTCTTTATCTTCCTTTTTTTTGTTTTCAAGTTTTTCCTCCAAAGCTGGAGCATTGTCATTTTTTTTATTTTCATTTTGTTCTTCTTCTTGTGCATCAGGTTGGTTTGTCCTAGGGTCATCTGGTTTGTCAATTATTTTTCCATTCCTAAGGACAGTGACTGCTTGCACCTGCTCATGATTATTGTTCCCACTATTTGATGATTCCACTTGATTTGTTTGCCTCACGGGGTTGGGATTTGGTTGAGAAGGGAATTTCCCAGGTTCTCTCACAGTCAAAGTTTGAGTTAGCTTGGTTAGCTGACTCCTCATATCCTCAATTGCCCTATTTGTTTGCTCTTGGAATTTTGCTACCTGAGCATTGTTCCCCATCTGCCCTTGCATAAATTGTTGTAGAGTATCCTCTAGGGATCTCTTATGCGGTGGCTGATATGAGCCAGATGGTCCTTGGTTAGGCTGGTAGGGCTGTGGCTGAGGTTGTGGTTGTGGTTGTGAGGGAAATGGTTGGTGTGGCTGAGGTGCTGAGTCATTTCTCCAAGAGAAATTTGGGTGGTTCCTGGAATTTGGATGGTAGGTGTTTGAGTTTGGGTTGTACCCTTGATAATTTCCACCCTGGTTCTGGTTTTGGTATATCCTACCCTCTGTTTGTCTTGGTTGTGAGTTTGAAGTTTGGCCATACAGCACTTCTTTGAAAGCAGGGAGAGTTGGACACTCTTCTGTTCTATGGCTATTGGCTTCACACACTACACAATGCACCTCTACCTCATTGACAACCTTCATTTTTTTCATCTCCAATTCTTCCATTTTCTTTGTCAACAGAGCTAATCTAGCACTGATGTCATCAGTTTCATTTAATTGGAGTTTTCCCTTTGGTTGTGGATTGTATTGGTCTCTCAAATCTCCCATGGTTAATGGTCCAACTTCCCAATTTCTAGAGTTTTCAGCTACATGGTCAAAGTATGCAACAGCCTCTTCAGGAGTTTTTTCATAAAAGTCACCATTACACATGGTGGACACCAGCATTTTCAAATTAGGAGTTAAGGCATTAAAGAAGAAACTAACTACCCGCCATTGTTCAAAGGCATGGTGTGGGCAAGAATGCAAAAGGTCCTTGAAACGTTCCCAAGTTTGAGCAAATGTTTCATTTGGTTTACAAACGAAATTCATCATTTGCCTTTGGAGTGATGCTGTTCTATTAGCTGGGAAGTATTTTTTTAGAAATTTTGTTTGCATCTCCCTCCAAGTTCCTATTGATCTGGGCTCTAGAGTCCCTAACCACATTTTTGCCTTATCCTTGAGTGAGAACGGGAAGAGTTTTAGTCTAACAGTGTCCTCATGTATATTTTGATCCCCACAGGTACCACATACCTCTTCAAAATCCCTCATGTGTGTATATGGATTTTCAGAATCCATACCATGAAATGTGGGGAGCATTTGTATGGTACCTGGTTTAAGGACAAATCGATGATGGTTTATTGGTAGAATTATGCAAGAAGGAGTGGTTTGCCTTGGAGGGTGCAGATAATCCCTGAGGGGTTTAATCTCACCATCCAAGGGATCATGTTCTCCATGATCACTCCCATGAGCAGATGGGTTTTCATTTTGTTGAGACATTATGGTTTGTAAACGTGATATTTCAATCTCTGATAAAGAATCTATAGAATGGTTTGACTCAGTTTGATGGGTTAAGATTCTACCAGATCTAAGTCTCATACAATTTGAACAATATGCAAATAGTTAAGAAAACACAATATTAAGAACAAAATTACCCGTGGAGTGAATTTTTTTTTTTTTCTTCTGTTGCACCTCCCCGGCAACGGCGCCAAAATTTGGCTGCACTCCTCACCCTACAATTTAAAAGCCTTAATCAGTTTAGATGTTCAGTGTTGAAATCGTGAGGAGGTTTAAACTCACCAGTGTATGAGTGTAATTGTAGCACAAATATAAATTCCGGACAAGTCCGGGTCGATTCACTGGGAGGTTTATTTAACAAAAGAATGGTTCATTCGGGTTGATTTCTCCAAAGAGAGCGAAGTTTTCTTGATTGTGAAAAGGGTTTTTTTTGGAATATTAAAAAGGTCTTGGGTTCAGGCGAGTTCAGAACCAATGCCTAATAAATCTCTTATAGAATTTTAAACAGCAACATTAATCTGAAATAAACAGAGGATCGTTTGGGAGTGATAATTCAAAATACGAATGATTCTTAGCTAAGCAACCCTCATACATGATATGATGGTTCTAGGTTAAGACGTCACTGTAAATTGTATTATACTACAGACTATGATTTGATCGTCTGAGCTTGGGTATATCTCATCTCCAATTCTAGCAACTCTCATACATGGCATGAGAGTTCTAAGTTAGGATGATGACCCAATCCAAACTCACAAAACCATTTACACACTCAACTCGAGTTTAACTCAGATAAATTTTGCATTCATCGAGATTTGGCTTATCTTGAGATTCAAGAACATTGGACACTGTCCTCGCCTTAACCCAAGATTAGGTTTAGCTACTCATTTCTATTTAAGAATTAATTGGTAGAAATTTAAATGACGGGAATTAAAAGACAATATTTAAAAGATAATTTTTTTAACCGACCATATAGGCGGTATATAATTGAAAGACAATAATTGAAAGACTATTTTTTTAACCGACCATATAGGCGGTATATAATTGAAAGACAATAATTGAAATTGCAGGAATTTAAAGACAGAAATTAACCGACCATTTAGGCGGTGAATAATAAAATAAAAATAAACGACATGAGAATTTAAATAAGAAAGAGAAGAAGTAAGATTTGCAAGAGAAAATAAGAGAGAGAATAAGAGAGAACAAAAGTGATTAAAACAACTAAACTTTCATTCCAGAATAATCATCCTTACAAATGCACCTAAGTGCTCTATTTATAGGCTAAAGGATGTAATGGTAACCACTTAATTATATAATTTAATAATACAAAATATCTAATTGATGATGTAAGCAATGATGTCATTCCAACCCATGATGTAAGTGATGATGTCATCTCAACCATGATGTAAGCAATGATGTCATCTCAACCATGATGTAAGCGATGATGTCATCTCAACCATGATGTAAGCGATGATGTCATCCTATCCCATGATGTAAGTGATGATGTCATCCTATCCCATGATGATGTCATCCTATCTCATGATGTAAGTGATGATGTCATCCATTTGTGGGACTTGGGCTTTTCATATTTTTGGGCTTGGGCCTTCTTTGTGTTGGATTCTATTTGATTGTTGGGCCAAATGCACTTTGAAACATCCTCTAGACATCATACTTAGCCCATGATTTTGAGCAACAATAATGGGTAATCCAACATCTTCGATTTATGCCCCTAATTAATTGTAGAAGACAGCTTCCTTGCTTCATCCTGTAATAATATATATAATGCAAATAATTATTTATTTTAAGCATAATTATAAAGTCAAAATAGGGATATAATTCATTAAGATTTAGGAAATATTAACCCCTAATCAGCAACTACCATAAATTAAGACACAGTTAATATGCAGTAATCAGAGAACCCATTTGGATTTGGGTATGATAGCATCTCCAGTTTAAGTAACCTCCATACATGGCATGGAGACTCTAAGTTAGATTTATGCTCCACTCCAAATTCAAAGATTCAATGCACGTGCAATACTCAAATTAAATCATATTTCTGGTATTGCATTTGAAGTTCAGCTATCTTGGGAAATCTATGACATTGGACACTGTCCTCGCCTTGACCCAAATACAAGATTAGCCACAAATCTTCATTGTCACATACAAAAAAATTAAAGATTGAAATTAAAGTGCTAGAAAGTAAATGCTTAAATTGAAATTACCAAAACGTAAGTGAACAGTTAATGACAATTGTATAATGTAAACAAGTATGGAAGGAAATTGCAGAATGTAAATAACAGAAATAAAGAACACTGTATTGACGGAATAGAATGAAGAACATGAAATTGCTAGAATTAAAGAACAAAACAGAAAAAACACAAGAACAAAATGATGAACAGTGCTCTTTTCCCCTTATTCTAGTTAAATGGCGGATGGGGACTCTCCTTTCTTCTTCTTGATGCTTTGGTCTATTTATAATCCTCTAGTAACGGAAACTTTGAATTTAAATCTCTCGATAATTCTCTGAAACATTCTGCATATTACTTCTGCCGTACTCTGCAAAATTCCACGTGCTGTCTTCAAATGGCCTTATGAGGCACTCGAACGTTTGATCTACTTAGAATAAGTTCTCTTGAATGAGTAAAGCGATATTTGGATTTAGCTTCGTTTATATTCAAATCTGTTATTCCTAATTTCTCTCTTTCATTCGCATAGGCTGAGATGCATTTGAATGTGTCGCGTAGGTCTTGAGTCTTATATCTGGATGATACAGAGATGCATTCGGATAAGGCTTCTTTGGATTTTATTCTTGAATCTGGATATGCTGAGAGATATCTAGATCTGCTTCTTTGGTCTTCAATCTTCTATCCAGATGAGCTGAGAGACATCTGGATGTGGCTTCTCTGTATTTGGATTCTCCTTCATGCATTCAGATATGTCTTCACTTTTAACCCAATTTTGACTGCATCACGTCCAATTCAGATAATTCCTCGCAAAACAAATATAAAGGCCAATTAATCATATTTAATTGATAGGAAAGGGATCAAAATATGATAATATTTGACATATTTAACCATTAATCACACCCCCCAACTTGAATATTGCTAGTCCGTTAGCAATTAGAACTATCCCTGGGCTATGCCCGTCCACAAACTTTAACATTGGAAATGAAATTTTAGATGTGAAATGCAAGTGTGTGACTGATAACACGCAAGTTTAAACACATAATGGAATCTTACTTTTACCCAGCATAATTTCCATCTTCATGCACGATACTAATTTCCACAACTCACACAAACAAAAAAATTAACATATTCATTTTCCAGGTTGTGAACAACATTAAAATGCAAGGATAAGCACAAGATTTCTATAGCAATTAAAAGAGAATGAATAAAAGGAGCTGTAAATAAACCAGAGTTAATTCATTACAAAAAGAGATTCTTGTTGAGGTCTTGGTCTCTTAGAACTTTCTCCTAGGTATTTTGAAAATCTGGTTTTTGATGCCATGGCCAAATGGTTGTAACTAAAATGGAGACTTAGGCTAGGAATTCTGTCAAATAGTTGGTGTGCATAGTGAAAGCTCTTTCTCCTTCTTCACTTATCCGACGCATTTTTCTTCCATAAATTACCATAAGCCTACTCTACTTCTTCTTACAATCTATTCTTCCTCCCAACTCACCAAATCCGAACTTAAAACAGAGAATCTCGGCTTGAATGCATAACAGAAGTCATAGATATCCGGATAGGAGAGAATTAATGAAAAATGCAGATTTTGGATAGATTCAACACCCTTTCAAATTCTAGGCATAACTCTCTCTTCCGAGCTCCACTTATGGTGATTCAAGATGCTATTGAACGATAAGAGAAAGATGTACAACTTTCATGTTTTGCGTTTTGAGAGATTCAGAATGAATCATGGTCGAAATTGGGTTGCAATGTGAAAATGGCACATTGGAACTCAAGCTATTTGAATGGAAGCTTGCTAATTCGAATTATGACAACAATTCAAAACACATTCGAATGAGAAGAAATTCATCAGACTGAATTTGATGCTGGGGTTCAATTTCTAAAATTCTGTGAAGGATATTCGGATGCTACAGTGCATCATTCAAAAATGCCCTTGCAAGACTCGTTTCGATGTCTATATGTTATTAAAACTAAACCATGCCATAGAGGGTTTAGTAAGTATACCTTTTAACACTTGAAGTCCAAGGTAGAGGTTGAAATCCTTCCGGTGGATGTAACTCCTTGCTCCAAACAATTCCTAAACAAATTTCGGTTAGACCGAACTGACTCCTGGAAACACGGAAGGCCTAGTCAATCCACGCTCCAGTGAGATGGTGAATCCTAACACTCTTTCTTTGTGCTAGACAGAGAGAGTAACGGAGATTAGGACTGGAAATGAAATGGGTTTCAATCAAAGGGGCTTTTGAAGCTTGATAGTCTCACTATCAAGAACAATAGCTACAATAGCTATGAAGAAGCAAGGGGAGCAATGGAAGAAGGCTAATCAGAGAGGGTCTAGGTTCTCTAGGGTGAGAAAGATTCAGGCTAGGATTTGGGAGAAATCAGAATGCAACAACTCACTCTTAATTTCTTCTCCCATTTAGCTTATATATCAAATACCCAAAACCCTAGCCACCTAAATCCTCTCACAACTTATAAGGGACATGGAAATAGGGTTGGGAACATGGAGGAGACAAGGAGGACGAACTTCATCCTTCCCTCGTCTGCCTTTGCCATGTGCCCCAACCTTTCCGTTGTAGAAGACGACAAACAAATTGTGGAATCGCGACCCTCTGTTATATAAGCAGTCGACTGCTCGCCAGGGGCTGTCGACCTTTTTTCTTGAAACCGATCGACCTGTTCCCAAAAGCCTGTTGATCGTTTTGGCCCTTTATCTAAAACTTCCATAAATTGCATCTAGGCCCACTATTAACTCTTAATAGCACTTTCATTATCTCATAAGGACACTAAGGTCCCTATTAACTCTTAACAATGTGCCCGTTAACTCTTGACGATTACTCCTTATTAACTTGATCATTTAACCCATTTTGTTAACTATTAAAGGTAATGTCATTAACTCTTAATGATGATTTCAGCCTTAATCGCTTAGTTAGCCATCACACCCAAATATCCGTGTGACCTTCTAGGTTCACTACTAAGTTGTAATCAGGACACATCAACCACCTTAACGTTGATCAAACACTTTTGGTCTACAACAAGGATTTCTCTATCTCCTCAAAGTACCGCAAAAAGATCCTGAGTGACAGCTAACATTATGTCAGGGCGATCTTACCAATAATGAAGTCTCACTTCAGAATAGAACCTATTTGGGCTTTCGATTCCTATGTACTATAATCCCTCCATCAGTTATCATCCCGATTGTGTGAGAGTCATGGGTTGATCAAACTCACTAACTTGATGACTATGCCAACATTAGTGTAGTGAGATTGAGACGACATATCGAAACTTTTTCTGACATTAAAACACTTTCCAATCAAGTGTACCCTGGCCAAGGGTTTCTGTAATTAATACCACCACTGATTACATAGGATGTTCACCTCACGCCAAAGGTCGATGGATCCCATTAGCAATCACTTGCCTTTATGTACCACTACACAGGGACCAGATTGTGCTTCTCCCATCTAATAACTAGATGGTTCTTAGTAACGAAAAATCCCTGACACTGACACATAAGACAACTATATTACCTCCGGTCAAAGGACCAGTAACACAATCGAAACCTGTGATAGACCATAGATCCTTTGACCCATGTGATCTATCACGTTTGTCACATTCAGTAAATGTTCCACTAACACCTACCCACATGTATACTATATCCATCTCATAGATTATGGCATGTGACTCACCATCATTTATCATTAGAATCTCATACTAATCACAGGTAGTATTCCATGTGCCAGTTCGTACTCGACTACCATAGTCCTCATTTGAGAAGTCTACGGACTAGGAATAACCATTAAGACATCCTTATTACAAAGGTTAATTGTCACATATTCTTAACACTTAAGAATAAGAACTTCAATAGGAAATCTAAGGACTCATTCATATTAATGATTGGAGAGCTATGAATGAAGATATGATCTTAAATATGAAAACATATTTTATTACATATTGCAAGAATTATATAATTAGTCCCATAAATATAAATACCAGATGTCATCTAAATCTAGCATTAGGGCACGAACACTAACAATCTCATACTTGCACTAATGCTAATTTACAGCCTACAGGTCCTTATTGCATCATCTATTGGTATCCAATACCCATCTTCTCAAGATGACTCTGTAGTAGTGCTTTTATCAGTGGGTCTGTGGCATTCTCTAATGACGCGATCTTTTGCAGCTGCACGTCTCCACGTGCTATGATCTCTTGGATCAAATGGAAGCGTCACTCGATGTGTTTGGACTTCTTGTGAGACCTAGGCTCCCTTGCCTGTGTAATGGCTCAATTGTTGTTGCAATATAGGGGTATCAACAACTCAATGGATGGGACCACTTCAAGTTCAGCAATGAACTTTCTCATCCAAATAGCCTTCTTTGTAGCATCGCATGCCGCAACATATTCAGCTTCTGTAGTGGAGTCCACAGTTATTTCTTGCTTGGAACTCTTCCAGTTAACTGCCCCACCATTACAGACAAATACAAACCTGGATGCACACTTTCTATCATCCATATCAGATTGAAAATCTGAATCTGTGAACTCGTCAACACGAAGATCACCCTCTCCATACATCAGTAACAAATCCTTAGTCCTTCTCAAGTACTTAAGGATACACTTTACTGTTATTCAATGTTTCATACTTGGATTGGATTGATATCTGCTCGTGATGCTCAAAGCATATGCGATATTAGGTCTTGTACGTAACATAACATACATAAGACTTCCCACAGCTGAGGCATAAACGATCTTTTTGCATGCTTTCTATCTCTTCGGGTGTCTTGGGAGACATCCCTTTAGATAGATGTATTCCATGCCTAAAAGGTATGAAACCTTTCTCGAAATTTTTCATGCTAAACCTTTTTAGCATCTTTTCTATGTACAGACTCTAGGAGAGACCTATTAATCTCCTCACTCTATCTTTACAGACGCAGATTCCCAAGATATAGGTCCCATCTCTTAGATCCTTCATAGATAATTTATTAGACAACCACAACTTAATTGACACCAACATGCCAATGCCATTCCCCATCAAGAAGATGTCATCCACATATAAGATTAGAAAGGCTCGTGCGCTCCCACTGTCTTGAATATACAAAGTTCCTTTGGATTTCTAATGAAACCAAACTCTTTGATCTCATTATCAAAATGAATGTTCCAGGACCTTGAGGCTTGCTTAAGACCATAAATGGATCCCTTAAGCTTGCACACTTGATTTGCATCAGAAGACTCAAAACCACAAGGTTGCTCCATGAATATATCTTCCTCAAGATAACCATTTAGGAAAGCCATTTTGACATCCATCTACCAAATCTCATAATCGTAGTGTGCTACTATGGCTAACATCATTCTGATGCATCGAAAATGTCTCCTCATAATCAATACCATGTTTTTGACGATATCCTTTTGCCACCAGTTGTGCTTTGAAGGTTTGCACCTTCCCATCAAGAACAATCTTTCTCTTGTAGATCCATTTGAACCCTATAGGAACTATTCCTTCAGGTTGATCCACTAGAGTCCAGACTTGGTTGGGATACATAGATTCCATTTCTAACTGCATAGCCTCTAGCCATTTCTTAGAGTCGATGTCTGACATCGCCTCATCGTAGTTAGTAGGATCAATATCTTGACCACTATCTCCATACAGAAACGCTTCCTGTATCTCCTCCATCACGAAACCATATCATTCTAGAGGACGAGATACTCTACTAGATCTACGCACCTCATGTGGAATGACAGTACTGTTGCATCACTCACCCTGCATTTGTCACTTTTTGTATTCTTTTTAGGTTAACTCAGATTATTTAGCAACTATTTATGTTCAAAGAAAAGGTGAGGCGTTTAGACTCGCTAGTGCATGAGTGTGATTGTAACCGAAATTTATCTTTACCAGGCAAGTTTGGGTCGATTCACAGGGAGATTACTCATGGAAGGAGATAACCACACCAGTTCACTTAATTAATGAGATAAGATGAGATTAAACTAAATGCAATATAATTGTTCTCTAGATATGGTGAGTTCTTAGGTCAAGACAAATCTGGTGCCAAACCCAACTGATTTCCCATATAGCTTTCTTTGATGCAACTGAAAGTTCAAAGAGCTTGGAGTTTAACTATTAAATATACTACTGAGATGATGATAACTCTTTGTTTAAGCAACCTCCATACATGGAGACTCTATGTCAAGTAGCTATCATAAATCAGTGTATAAATAACGTTTTAGCAGGATAATCACTTGGGCTTGGGCATGAGAACTTTTCCAAGTTAAGCAATCTCCATACATGGCATGGAGACTCTGAGTTAGGCATACGAACCAATCCAAGCCTGAGGTTTTCATTAGGAACATTTCTCAAGCTATTTTTGTTTTTGTTACTTGAATATTTGAAGCTCTGCTATCTTGGGTTATCAGTGGCTTTGGACACCGTCCTGACCTTGGCCCAAGGATTGGATTAGCCACACATCTTCATGAGAAGTGCACGACTGACACTAATCTCAATAGATAATTGTAACGCCCCACTTTTCCAAATACACAATGATGTAAAATATAAGCCAACATCACCCCGAGCGTTATTGGAAATCCTTTATCAACGGAAGCAAGGATCGAACCTGAGTATGCTAAATCGCTAGGTTTCCTCAAGTTTAAATAAAAGTTTGTCACGCACCCACATATTAGAAAGTTATAACAGCTTCACAAATACATAAATTTTGCGGTACAGTCACAGAACCTCACACAAACACCATACATCCTTAAGTATCTTAACTGCTATTTACATTACAATATTGGGATTACACGGGTACACAAATAAATCCAACTCTAAATAAGCCAAGCGCCACTTCTGAATCCTTGCTCGCGCTAGAACCTGGAGTACCTGATAAGCTTAACATACCTAGAATGTTGAATGTTCCAGGTGAAAGTTAAACATGATCGCTACGGGGTAAGCAGCGTAGTTCAAAATTTTTGAACCTTACCCCGATCCTAGCGATTGGATCAACGTCGAAATCAAAACAATCACAAACATAATACAGTAAATCTAACCTTTAGATTTTAAGTCATTTACAGATTTAAGCCGTCTAAGTGTCCGGCCTCTAACTTGTGATACGCGGCGCGCGTCCGTTGGCGAGGAGAACGAAATAGGAGTGCTAGCTCATTCTCCTAACAAGGCTTATGAATGGACCGGAAAAAATCGATTTTCAACTCTTGAAAACCAACAAAAATAATAAACTTAATTTGGGCATCCCATAAATGACTATTTATAGAGAAGCAATTTCCTAGGGTTTCCCAAACCCTAATGGCCATGGATTAGGCTAGCCCATTAATTCTAGTCCAAATAGAAATTAAAGTGGCCCAAATCCATTTATAAAATATTTGGCTCAAATCTAATTCAAGCCCAAATATTTAATATTTAATATTTGGACCAAATATAATATTTAATATTTAATATTTGGCCTAAATCTTATTTAACCCAAATATAATATTTATTATTTAATATTTGACCCAAATTTAATTTAGCCAAAATACTTAATTTAATTTAATATTTGGCACAAATACTTTATTTAGCCCAAGTATTAAATTAAGCCCAAATTATTAAATTAGAAACTTCTTTCTAATTTAATCAATTGCTATTTTAGGAAACTTTTCCTTTATGACGACCCCTCGTCATATTGAGGTCATTACGTCTGTTTGTTCTTTTCCCGTGAGAACCTACGACGGCACAGCTTCTTGCCGAAGTGTCCCACTTAACCATATGTTCGCTTTCCTAGTTTAAGCCAGGGACCGTGCCTATTGCGTATGACTCATTAGGCTCCCGAATATGTTGGCAATGTGTCGGTATGAACACATAAGACAAGATTGGCCTCTAGTAAGGCATCATGCCTACCCAATTATTCAGAAGGATTCATAATCTGCAAATAACCTTTCACGAGCATAGTTACCGTGTAATTCGATCCTCTCGTCAATGTATCCTATGTGATCTCAAGTTGGCAATGTGTTGCTTGATTATGATCACATAAGTCTTTCTTCGGTCATCCAGATATCTTCACTTAATAGAAAGTGAATCAATAACTCCTTATTGATCTCTTTCACCATGGCCATGGATTTAAAGTGAATATCCACCGAAGGCGCCTTAGATACATCATCTTCTATCAAGGGATAAATGAGTCCCATCTTGGTTATGCACCTATCTCCATATGCCTCACGATATGCCCAACGATCGCCCACGTGCAGCCTTTATCTAGGCCCATCGAAACGATGTCAAAGCATATCGGTCTTCTTATGAGTTGACCGTGACAACCTCAGGTTCAAGGATTAGTTACACCCATCTCGTATGAGAATTCCATCAACATCTAACCAAAATAGATTCTCATGGCGAGTCATGTCCAGTGACACGTTCTCTAACATTGGTCACCTATGTACTTGTCTAGGCATCCCCATGCCTATGGGTGTGAGACCTCATTGCTATCACATAGCAAAAACATAGCACATACAAGTCTTACCGCAATTGTCAATGTCCATTCTTGACATTGCTACGACTTGGGACATTTAATGATGTCGAGAAACTATAATGCATCATCTCACATCTTTATAGATTAATCACAGTATACATCATATGGACTTCTATCTAGTTTCATCCATTCATTACATTAATAACAAGAAACTAATAGAATGACTTCTTGCAGAATTAAATAACTCTTTATTCAATATGAAATATGATTACAAATGTCAATGTACAATTTGCCCAATCTAATTGGGTCTAGAGCACCTACACTAACACCAGGGGTACGAAACACCCGAGTTAGATTATTACATCTAAGTGAGTGGTAAGAAAGAAAGAAACAGCGCATGCAAGAGTAATATGCAGCTTTGCCAAGAAACAAGCAGAATTAAGTATAAACCTTCTAAGACCATATCAAAATAATGTTAGTAACCGGCCAACCACATAGCTTTGATTCTGCCTTATTTGATCCGTAGAGTTGCAAGCGCAGACTGCTCTAAGTCGGTCCACACGATCGACCCTTTTCCACAACACCTCGAGTAGTGCTAGCAAACCCTAGGTGCCTCCAATGAGAGATCCAAATTTCTCCTTATTTTTTCAGCTTCTTAAGTGGCCTATTTATAGAGTAAAAACCCTAATTATGCCTTTGGAAAAACCCTAAACGATTTAGGTTCGGCCCATAATCATATTAGGCCGTATCTCTCTTTTAATTTGTGGAACGGGCTTGACCCAAGTGTGTGACCCCTTAGGTCCACCATTGGGCTAGATGTAGGGCCAATTCTATTGGGCTATATGAAGGCCCAACTCATTAGAATAATTAAACTCTTTAATTAAACTTATGGGCTTCATAATTAACTCATCTCATGGGCTTCTTAATTAAACTCTTTGATTAATAGTTTTAAAATTAATCAAATTAATTCTAAAACCCTACATATCATGGTTAACGTCTAGAAACATGCCATGAACGCCTAGCCAACGATGAAAAAACACGGACCTTTTCGATTGCAATTACCGTACAATAAAATCCTTTCATTAACTATGTCTCGATTGAATTTAGGGTATGGTTTTATGACGAAACCCTAGTCATTCAACAACTATGTAGCCATTCCAGATTTATGACTTGTTCGATGAAATCAAAACACCTTTTGATTTCCATCTCACCTTAGCCAAGGATTTCCTCAGTCATGAAATCATCGGAATACATAAGACATCTTCTCATCTTATCGATAAGTGATGAATCCTATTTTGACATTCACAAGCCTTCATATGTGATAAGGTTATGCCCAGTGATAATTTGTTAATGACTCCATTGGAATCCAAAAAAGAACCAAAGCGTAACTAGTCAAATATAAGACTACCATGATATCTCATGTCTAAGGACCAATCTGCACTATTGTAACACAGAAATTCCAATTCGACAATCAACAATTACCATTAGGAATTCTGTAGCGGGTCAGTTCAGTGTACTTATTCTTATAATAAGCACCCACATATATGCACTAGTGTCCACACACCAATGTCCATGAAACAAGACATTCTCCTAATTGAGCATACATCATATATGCTAGTCTGTCCGAGTTATTAGTGTCCAATCCTAATAACTCTACGACTAGGAACATTTAAGATCAAGGCTTATAAGGAATATGTTTCATGATCGTCATCTCTATGCACGACCATATTCCACGAGCCTATCTGATCTATGGACTTTGTCAAATATGGAAATAATAAAGACAACCATCAATGACAAACAAAAAAACATAATGCCTTTCAATAATAATTGATTGAAAATAAAGAGTCACAATATAAAATATGATCAATTACATGTAAATATAATTGGCTTGTGGGGCATATCTCTAACAAATAAAACCTCCCCAAGTCACCATCATCCCTTCCAGCACTTGTGTCAAACCTCACAGCCTCACCTCTAGGCTAAGCCCCACCTCCAGGCACATGATCGTGGTCCAATCCCTCAGCCTCACCTTTAGGCACGACGCCACCTCTAGGCACGGGATTACGAGCCACCACTATGCCCGTCGGCACTTGTGTGAAACATCTCAGCCCCACCTATAGGCAGGGGATCGTGGTCCAATCCCTTAGCCTCACCTCTAGGCACAGCCCCACCTCTAGGCACGGGATTGCCTCCCCGATCCTCGTGATGTTCCATTAACAAGCCGCAAAGTCATCATATACAAGTTCATGATCCACCAATAACAACTATCACCAAATAACATGTTGAAGACAAAGCAGAAGGAATATGTACGAACTAAGGAATATCAAGTAGGCACGGCCTCACCTGTAGGCACGGTGCACAAACCAAGGAAAATATGTTATGCAAACCACAAGCTACGTGCAAGAGTAGTCATGTTTAATCCCATCAATGAACCACAACAACCAACTCCGTGATGCAAGCAAAATAGGAAAGAAATGCTCGAAAGTAAGGAAACATGGGATGTAAGCAACAACCGTCCACAAGTGGAAACCAAGAGTGATCAATAGGAATCAAGGAGAACCACTCACAAATGAAACCAACAATGATCAAGAGGAAGCACGCACAAGAACCACTCACAAATGAAACCAAGAATGATCAAGAGGAAGCATGCACAAGAACCACTCACCTTGATCGTTTTTCCCTTCGATAGCACCGTTTACAGCCCGATTTCGAGCACTAGGGGCTGTTTTCTATAGAAATCATGAATTTCAATGAACCAAAACTTAAATATTACTACATGGGGTTGAATAAAATTAAAATAGGAGAAGAATGGTGAAAATTTTAGGCCAAACGGAGGCTGAACCCGCCCCCGGAAGGTTGGCCAGGGCGTCTTCCTTCCTTGTTATGGATTTTGCAATCTAAAATTAAAAATGCTATAACTTGCTCATTTTTTATCAAATTCGCTATCCGTTTGAACCTACGAACTCCTATTTTCGTGCTCTACGACTCTACGGAAAGAAAATTAGCTTACCTTTTCAATTTCCTTTCTGTTTTGGCAGTTTTCCAATCAGGTCTCCCTATCCTTTCTTCTTTGCTTTTTCTTTGGTTTTTCTTGCACTAGCTTGTTTCCTTTCTCCTTGGCTTCTCGTGGCCTTTCCTCCTTCTCTTTAAATAGCTTTGAAATGCCCAAATCCTCAAGATTTCACTTGGCCTCCAAGTTACTTAATTTCCACCCTAGTAATTATTACACTTTGAAATTTCTTCCAATCTTCCAATGCAAGCCTCTACTTCTTCCAATCCTAGGCCACCAAATACACATTCAAGATAAGCCTTATCATATTCTTCCTTTGCAAGCAAGTCCTAGCCAATCCTAATCCTACAAGTTTAGACTTTTAGGATAAACATCAATCATTACAACCTTTGAATATTTTTATCTTCCTATTCAAGCTTCTCCTTTCTTCCAATCTTAAACCTCCAAATACTTCCTCACGTGGCTTTAGGATAAGCTATATTATCCTCTTCTTTTGCAAGCCAATACAAGTCTTCCAAATTAAGTCTTCCAAGTCAAGTCTTCCAAGTTAAGCCATTCCAAGACTTTTGGGTAAAATTCATCATTACAAAGACTTTAGGGTAAAGTTCATCATTACAACTTCCAAGCTAAGCCACCTTAAGACTTTTGGGAAACTTCTCAAACTAATCCTATCTCTCCAACACATGGCTTCTTGGATAAGAATTCATCATTGCAAATATTCTCATTCGTTGGAGACAAGCTATCTTTTTTACAAGTTGTGATATTTGCATTTGGGTCCTAAAACCATTCCCATTTACACTTAAGCCCTAAACTTCTATTTGAAACACTTTATTGCAAATCCAACCTTTACGTTAAATTCTGAGGTATTACAATAATGACGAGAATAAAAGTAAGCGATAACAGATAATGTGAACATGACGAACTATTATTATATTGATTACTGAAATGAACTACAGCTTGAAAATGAACTTGTAATGTATCTTGAAAAAATCTAAGAACTAGGAATGAAGAACACAATAAGTTAAGTGCAAATATTTAAGGTATAGACAAGAACTGAAACTAAAAATAGAAAGAATGAAAAGACTTGTAACTTTTCAATGATCCTTTTCTTTTTTGTTTTTTTCTCAGTATTTTGTGCTCTCCACACCCTTGATTCCGAGGAATGTTGGCTCCTTTTTAAGTTTGTTATGCATGGAAGAGGGGACCACTTGGTGAAAAGCTATTCAAAAGGTTGGTTGTATTTACCTTAGAGCCACCGTGTTCATTTGTATATGTCAGAGAGTTTTAGGTCTTCATTCGAATATGCGAGTAGAGACATTTGAATGTGCGCTTAATTTCCCTTGGCCGCTTGTATAATTCGAATGAGTTCAAAGCTCATTCTAATGAATTTCATGCTTTGTTGTTTATTTGCATGGCGATTTCTTCAGTCATTCGAATACAACAGTGAATCCATTCAAATGAATTTCTATTTTTTTTCTTTGACTTCTTCTACACATTTGAATGACTTAAGCATTATTCGAATGTCCTTATTTTCATCCGAATGCTCTTGGGTAAATACGAATCACCTTGATTTCTTGAGTTGCTGATCCTCATTCGAATTACTCAGCTTTCATTTGAATGTTTCCTTCAATTGCTTCCTTCATGTTTTCATCCGAATACGATAGCACTTTCATTCGAATAGCTCTTCCATTTTCTTCAATTACATTCGAATTACTTAGTCTTCATTCGAATGTGTCTTCAGCATTCCCATACGATACGTTCATCCGAATATCTTCTCTTTCTCAGTTCATTCGAATGGGATAACCTTCATCCAAATATATTCATTTCTTGGCTTCTTCTTCTTTTCCTCTTTTGATCATGCTTTTGAGGGATTAATTCAACCCTTGATCTCTTTTTCTTCCTTTGGGCTATAACAAGTATTCTTTGATAATTTTAGCTCATTAAATGGATTAAGAGGCAATAAAAATACAACAAATTTTTGGCATTTTTAAGCATGAATCAAGTACTAAGACCTGCTATATTTGGATTGACTTCTTCATTGGGCTCGACTTGTGGTTCAAAAGACACTTTTTCTAGTTCTATTTTCTTCCCAATGCCATTTCCTTAAAGAAACTCTTTCTCCAAGAATGTGACATCCCTACCAACTAACACTCTTTGGTCACTGGGAAAATAGAAGTAGTACCCTTTGCAATGCTTAGGGTACCCCACCAATCTTCCTTTGCTAAAACGAGTTTCTAGCTTATCTATCTTCAGTTTCTTTACATAGGCAAGACAACCCCATATCCTAACATGCTTAAGACTGGGTTGTCTTCTTATCCATATATCATATGGCATACTCTCAACAGATTTATTAACAGCTCTGTTATGGAGATAAATTGTTATGTATAGAGCATAGACCCACAATGACAATGGTAGATCGGTAAAGGCAATAATTGAACGTACCATGCCCAACCAGGTACGGTTTCTTCTCTCAGAAACACTGTTCAATTGTGGAGTTGCAAGAGGAGTTAACTGGAATATAATGCCATTGGCCTAGAGGTATTCATTGAATTTTGTACTCAAGTATTCTCCACCTCGATCTGATCAAAGTATCTTGATATTCTTTCCAGTTTGGTTTTCTACTTCAGCTTTAAACTCCTTGAATTTTTTAAAGGATTCAGACTTGTACTTCATCAAGTACACATAACCATACCGTGACAAATCATCAGTAAAAGTTATGAAGTAGTGATAACCACCTCTTGCCATTACAGATAATGACCCACATACATTTGTGTGGATTAACCCTAACAACTCACTGGCTCTCCCACTTTGTCCAATAAAGGGTGACTTAGCCATTTTCCCGAGGAGACAGTATTCACAAGTTAGCTCTGGTTCAAAACCTACTAGATCAATTAATTCTCTTTTGACCTATTCATTAATCCTTCTCTCATTTATGTGACCTAGTCTAAGATGCCATAAGTGTTTAAGGTTAACACCGTTATCACGAGAATGCCTCCCGCTGCTAGTGGATGCAACATTTATATCCCTTTGTCTGACACTTTCATGCAACTCTAAAATATAAAGACCATTCACCATAATGCCCATTCCAACCACATCATTACAATAATGAATCTGAGATACATAAGAAGTAAAAGATAGTTCATAACCATCCCTCACAAGTCTAGGAATGGACACTACATTCCAGAAAGCATTAGGTAAATATAAGCAGTCTTTATCAGTTAAAACATGCTTATAATTGAGAGTAATAAAAGTTGTCCCTATTGCTAATGGTTCTATAAGAGCTCCACTTCCCACACGAAGGATAACTTCTAGCTTCTTAAGTGGCTTATTGATGCGAACCCCATATACCAATATGGCACCCACAAATCAAATCGGAACAAAACCCCAAGAAAGATTAAAACAGATTTATAAAAGATAGAAAGAAATAACCTTGACCTGATGATTTAAGGAGAATCATGAACCAAAGGTATAGACGCCACTCCCAAGAATGAGATGAGAAAGTGGGAGATAAGTCGGATTTGATCGCCATAAGCATTAACTTGATAAGATTTGAAAGTTCTTCAAAAGAACAAGAGAAAATCTCTCAAATTTGCCTTCAAAATTATGTCTTATTTACACATAGATATAGTCTTTTTATAGGCAAATATAATCTTAAACCTAATCCTAAACTAAGTCCTAAATCTAATGGGTTTTAGTTAGCCCAATCCAAATAGTATTAGGAATAACAAAAGTAACCCAATCCAATTACAAGTTGGAATAATAAAACTAACCTAATAATATTATAAGTTGGAATAATAAAACTAACTTAATCCAACTATGATTTGTAATAATCAAACTAACCTAATCTTGTTGCACTTGGACTTGAATCATATTTCTAATGTTTTGGCCCAACTGCTTTTGTGATTCCTCCAGGTTATCCAATCCAAACTAACTTGATTAGCCCATTTAAAGATTCTTTCATCCTTTTAGCTTTTTCCCTTGTCATTAGTCCACCATGGATGTTCAATGGATCTGCCTCGTCGTCCTTCGTGATTGCTGACTGGATCTCCATCACCTACTCTCCACGAGATCTTGTATGCAAACACAAATATGAGAAGTTGCACATGAATCAAGAATCCATGAAATAGGAGAATGACCAATAGCATTGATCATCTCAATGATATATAAGGAAGATGTACCTGATCCCTGATTCTTGGACCGCTTGACCTTCAAGTTGGCGAGATACTTTGGACAGTTTCTCTTACAATGCCCATCTTTCTAGCAGTGGAAGTACTTTCCCCTTGATCCCTTCTCTTTGTACTTTCTCTTAGAAACTTCCCTCTTTGGCCCGAGCTTCTTCTTTTTAGATGAAGAGCTCTTCTTCTTCTCAAAAGATCTTGAAGATGAGGCTATGGCAAGAACTCCTTCTTGCCTCTTCTCTTTGATCTGGGTTTGTGCAGTTGTCAACATGTTTAACAACTCAGGGAGCAACCACTCAAGTTTGTTCATATTAAAGTTGAGAATAAATGGGGCAGAAGATTCTAGGAGCAACTCAAGGACAAGGTCATTTTGCAACTCGGCATTGTAACGCCCCGCTCCCACTTACAGGTGTTACTCGTGAACAATCACCCGAATTGTCCACCTGCCCGGCCTTTGGTGAAGGGTGGACCATGTTTCAAGACGAAACGCCCTAGGTGGGAACTAGGCTAGTCCTTCCCTTCCCTGAACCTCAGGATTCACTAGCAGAATTGGGCTTTAACCACACCGCATTGGCTATAAAGAAAATCTCATTCAGATGCCCAATCGCCATTTTCTTATTTATTTCAATTCTTTCTCCATCCGAGAATTTTTTTTTACCGGGCTTCGTGAATCACCATTAAAATCAATCCATTGATTGATTACCAAATTTGGAGGAAAAACTCATCATTTTTATTTTTCCAAATTTCAGCATTATTCTCCAAAATGCCTGAAAAATCCTTTTATTTTGAAATTTCCTCCGAGGCCCAAAATCCATTTAGAAATGGCCCAAATCCCCAATTTTTGGAATTTTTTAAAACAAAATCGGCCGGTAGGGCCAACGGCGTGCCCCGGGGCCCCGCTAGGTACTGGCTGTGCGGCTGCACACCCGCCCACATTCCTGGCCGCAAGCGCGGCCGCCCTGCGGCCTGCTGTTGCGGCTATTGCTGGCTGGCCCCTCACTACTCCATCACTCTTTTTCTCTTTTTCTTTTTTTTTTCTTGGGCCTTTAAAACCCAATTTTTCCAGAAATTAGCCATATAAAAGGACCTCACTTTCATCCAATTTTGACTCTATTTTTCCAACAAAATCCTTTTATTTTACATCTTGGTTGCTTCTCACAATACACCCAACAATGAGACTTACACCACACTTAGGCTTCAACATGCCACAAGCCAACATCTTATTTAAAATAAAATCAAATACTCCCAAGATATGAAATACACACATGACCTTAGGCTTTAACAAGCCATTAACAATTAAATTAATTTACATCTCATAAATCAAACACAATAACATAGGCTTCCATAAGCCATAGCATACACTTGAATCTTTTTTCCATGCTTCCACATGCCATTCCACCATTTCCTTTACTTTACCATGATTTCACAACCTACATGTGAGGGTAAAAATCTCATGAGCTATTAAGCTCAATAAGGGTGCAATGCCAAATAAATATGAACATAACAAGATTATATGATGCCAAATGCATGCAAATGTGGCTAAGTTTCTTTGTCCTCACAACCCTCCAAGGTCAGAGGCATCAACCCACCATTTCAACCATGTTCCTAAACTAACCTATGGCCATAAGTCTCATGAACATATGTAACACCCCAAATTTTTCGAGCGTGTTATAACTTAGGATTTCGGGATTATAAAAATTTTTCATATCACAATAGCTGTTATACACCACACAATATCCCAAAAACCCTAATTTTTACCTTCTCAACTTAACAAACCCAATAATCAAATAGCTAAGACAGGTATTAAAATTTCATATGCGGAAGCTAGATAGAACCTGATATGGTTCACAACCATAAAACTTTATTTATCATAAGACTGTTCAAGACATCTACAAAATATATTACATGGACATCATCAAGTGATAACTGAACATCTTAACATATCCAAAATTACATAGGATCGCACATAAACAAAAGTATGCTAAACATGTTACAGGTAGTAAATTAAACATATTCTTCAGCTACCTCCTTTCCCTTAGAGCTGCTCGTCGAACCTGGAACGTTTGAATATTCCAAGAACATAGTCTAATTAGAAGATGAATCTTCTAGTGAGAAACTCCAAAAACAGTTTATAACGATGCATGATCAGGTATAAAATGTATGAGAAGATAAGGAGAACTACTCCGAAGTGCCTCGTGAACACGTCAGCCTCCTCCAACGAGAGCTTTCTCAATGGCGCACGTATAGCGCCTCTCGGGAGGTCCCTAACCATGTCACTTTGGCCCAACTTCATAGAACTCATGCAAGCACCACATCCGTTGTGCCTTAGACTCACGGTCTTCCCCACGAGAGCTTTCTCGATGGCGCACACATAGCGCCTCTCGGGGGATCTCTGACTTTTGCCCTCGGTTAACAACAAATAGGTACAATAGTATGGCTACACGGATTTTATAAATGCAACAGTTAAAAAGCCAACAACATATATTTTCAGGAAAATTCAGTTCATAGATGCAACATGATTTCACGTAAGCGAATAATAAGAGTTTACGTACAAGAACTTCACAAAACACGTGTCATGCAATAGACGTATCTCACAAAAGAAATAAAAATAGGATTTGGAGTATAGGAGTCTCACGGAGTCTCACGTTGCTGGTTTATCTCTTCGACAGTATAATTTTACAGCAAACGGCCTATGTTTCTGCAGAAAACACACATTTTGGTAAACTTAACCTCAAATATTTTTACATAGGGTTGAAGGGTATTAAAGTAGGGGTATAACTGGAAAATTTTATGTAAAAAAGACCCTTGCTTTCTGAGTTCATTTAAGGCTTTTCAAACATCATACATATATTTTACAGACATTCCAATTGTTTATTAATCTATCAGCAGCATTCAAGATAGAAATCTATAAAAAGGAGAAGAGGGATGCTAAAAGAGGTTACATCGAGTTTACACAAAACTTAAACTCAACTTGCAAATACTCAAGAACCTTCTAATTTTTCAAATCTCGTGTTATGAAATCTCTTCTTGTTGTTTAACTTTTGTATATTAGTTTTGATGATGAAAAACATCTATTAGCTTAATCTCTAAGTCATGAGTCAAGGTTATGGTTTTCAACATATATCAATTTCAATATCAAGTATTATTTTGTTTAAATGAAAACCAAATTAATTTCATTTTTATACATATGAAAATTTGCAAAAACAAGTATTAAGATTTAAAAGAGTCTCCTTGTAACGCCCCGCTCCCACTTACGGGTGTTACTCGTGAACAATCGCCCGAATTGTCCACCTGCCCGGCCTTTGGCGAAGGGTGGACCATGATCAAGACGAAACGCCCTAGGTGGGAACTAGGCTCGTCCTTCCCTTCGCTGAATCCCAGGATTTACTAGCGAAATTAGGCTTTAGCCACACCGCATAGGCTATAAAGAAAATCTCACTCCGATGCCCAATCGCCATTTTCTCAATTTTATTTAATTCTTTTCCAACTAAGAATTTACCGGGCTCCATAAATCACCATTTAAATCAATCCATTGATTGATTACTAATTTGGAGGAAAAACTCAAATTTTTAATTTTTCAAATTTTCGGCATTTTCTCCAAAAACGCCCGAAAAATCCCTTTATTTTGAAAACTCCTCCGGGGCCCAAATTCAATTAAGAAATGCCCCATATTCCCCCAATTTTTTTCATTTTTTTAAAAAAAATTGGCCGACGGGGCCCGCTGGCCCACGCGGGGCCCCGCTGGCCGGTCGCGCCTGCCCACGTGCGGCCGCCCAGCAGCCTACTGCTGCTGGCTGCCTCTGCTGCCTTTTCACTTCTTTTCCCCTTTTTTTTTCATTTTTTTTTAATTCTTGGGTCTCCTAACCCAATTTTTCCAGAATTCAAATAATCAAAATCCTTCACATTCATTTTGATTTTTGCCTCTAATTCTCCATAATCAAGGCTTAAACCCAACTTTCAATACTTCCATACAACATCAAACATACAAAAATTTTCCAACAACCCATATATGCCCAAATTCTCCAGATTTTTCTTTCCATATATACACATCAAAATCTAGCCTTTGGGCTTAAAGAAACCCTTACACATGGCATATACAAATTAGGCAAAAATTACATCATTTGGAAAAATATACAACATTTTTCATCCTCAAGCCTCTTTCACTTGCCAAACCCTTCCATAGCATGCTTCAATACCTACAAGAGGTCAACATAAACCTCATGAGCTCCAAGAGCTCAGTAAGGGTGCAATGACATAAAGTATGAAAATTAACAATATAGATGCCAATGCCATATGCAAGTGCCTAGGGTTTCAATACCTCAACCATTAAGGTTAAAGGCTTCAACATACCCACCCCAACACACAACTTCATGGCCATGAGTCTCACACGCACAAGCATATGCAAAGCAAGCACAAAAATGTTAAAATGCATACAAGAGTCTTGCTAGCCACCATCCACTTGGGGCTTTCCCCTTACCTCAATACTCCATGGACCTTCAAGTTTCCAACAACTTCAAGCCTCCAAAATCACTTCCCTTTAATTTCCTCAAACTCCTTCAAAAAAAAACAAGCCTAGGATCATCAAAGAATCCTTTAAAAATGAAGAATACAAGAAGATTTCATAACCTTTACCTCTAGGCCTTTTGGACTTCTTCTTCTTCTCCCTTCTTCTTTCTTCCTTTCTTTTCTTCTTCAAGACTCTTCAAATGGCCAAAGAAGACAAGTCTTCTTTTCACTTGCCTATTTGTATTATCTCTCCCATCATTCAAGAATAAATCCTATCCATTTGTTTTATTTGGTGAGAATAAATCTCAACCACAAAATGGCTTAATCCATGCCACTTAGTCTTGTGAATTATCCACCATTGGATTTTACTCACTTTACAAGACTTGATCTCAACCATTAAAAGAAACACAATCCATGTGCTCTTAGTCTTCTTTAATCTCAACTCTTGATGCATTTTGGGAAGACTAAATCCCCACCACTCAAGAAAGCACAATCCAAGACTTATGGAGAGCTTAGATCCCAACCTTTGGATTTCTTTGGAGATTAAATCTCCACCTTCCACCTCATCTCTTCTCTTGGATTAATAAACCCACTTGGAAATCCATGCCCACTTAAAGGATTTAATTTCATTCATTGGATTTAATTCCACTTTCAAGACAAATCCTCCACCCTTGGATTATCTTGAATTCCCATTTCTTTCTCATTTATTTAAATGGGACTATTTTCAAGCTATCATCTTGAAAGACTAATATCATATAATATCCCATTTAATTTAATTAAACCATTTTCATCCATCAACTTGAGAGACATAATTCATTTCTTTTCCAAATGATTAAATCCCCATATTTTCAAGACTTGATCCCAACCCTTGGATCATTTGGTCTTTCAAAACCAAAACTAGCCATTTCTCATATATTTATTTTGACTAATTTCAACACATCAACTTGAGAGACCACTTGAGGGACATATATATATATATTACATATAAATTAAATCCCACATTTTCCAAACATTAATGGGTGACTAATTTCCCTTTTTCTTTTGGAATTTTTCTTTAATCCAAGTAATCATTACACCCACATGGCTAAAATGGCTCATCTTATTTTCTTTTCCATTTAAATAAAAGCCACCATTTTTGCTTGAATAAGAATATGCCAAGTGTCACTCTAAGACACAAACTTGGCTTCCAAACTTTAATCTCACCCATCCACGTGGCACCACCACATTAATTCACAACTTAGGGAAAATATAATTATTCTCCTCAAATAATTTAATATCTACCATTTTCCCTATTTTCAAAATTAACTTCCTTTATGGAATCACTCCAAAATTTCTAAATAATCTTTGTGAATTTATTAATCCCATATATCTCCACATAATTACCAAATTGGGATTTTTATTCACTTACACACTTAATTCCACATAGGAATTATTTTTAATTTATCAAAATACCCTTCATTGGATTTCACTATCCAAATTACCAAAATACCCCTCTCATAGGGCACCCTCAATCTCAAGGATCCAACACCTTCTCAAGGGCATTTTTAGAATTTTCTCACTTTCTTTCTCATTCTTTTTAACACCTGTAACACCGGGTGTTACACTACTAAAGTGATTTTCAAAAATTAGCCTTGAAATTGTTAGTTAAAATGAAGTTAAAATTATTCTAAGACAAAAGACCAACTAGAACATATTTTTCAGAAAATATTTTCATTTTGAAAAACTATCTCTTGGCATTTCGATAGCTAATATCCATTGGTGATAAAATGATTTTTAATGAATTTTTCAAGAAAAATAGAAAGTATGTATTTTGGAGGTGGTAATATTGTTAAATCCTGACTTTGTTCTAAAATCAAAATTCTTCTTTCTTATTGTTATTGATTTTGATTTTCTAGATACTTTTATTGAATCCAAATAGAGGGTACTTTCTTATTTATATTTATGTATTAAAGTAAAATGTAATTAAAAGAAAATATGGACATTTATTTAAATTAAATAAATGTAAATATGTTGTAATGTATACATGCTATGGATTGTGTTGTCAAGCAAATCCTTTTTGAAACTCTGTCATATTTTTGTGCATGTTTCGAAATCCCTTTGAAAAGGTTTTCATATTTTCTAAGTGTATATGCTATTTCAAAACATCTATGTATTGCATTTGTTTTCAAATCCGATTTTGGACTATATTTCGAAACTTATACGTTATGTTTCGAAACCTCTGACATTTCTTTCAGCAGTGATTTAAAAGATTTGAGATACTTGTGTTTTACATTTTATTATTTATCTAAAAGCTTCTCAAAGTATTTTTAATGTATTATCCGTGCCCTAAGAATTCAAATTCAAATTTCAAAGTGGAGATCATTTTTATATGTTAGTGGGGAATAGATTATGTCTCCCACTCATTGTTCTCTCTAAGTACAAGTCTAGTTGGAAAGGCTGTATGTTTCAAAACATGAGGAGTATGTTTTGAAAGCTTAGTGAAAATCTATGTTGTTTCGAAACCAATAAGCTATGTTTCGAAACTTTGTTTTAAATCTTGTCTCTAATGGCTATAAACAATCAGATTTCTATCTCTAGATATAAATAGCAGGTATTTGAGAGACAACAAGACACTACAAGAGAACACACACTAAAACACATACACAAGCACAACTGGTGATCAAAGAGTCTGATTGAGCTTTCAAAGAAGATCCATACATACATTTGTAGTTCCATGAATGTATAAAGGAGGAGCAAATCGAAAATAAGAAGCATCATCTCGTTAGCTCTCCTCACCTCAATCTTAGCGGTTTGTGCATGAAAGTAAAGTAAGATCGCTACGGGGCAAGCAACATATGTAATACCCGAAAACTTGTAAGCTATTTCTATTTAATAAATGAAATGATTTCTCAATTTTCTTTAGGTTCTCGAAGACTCGGGAATTTGTGAGATTCAAGAATCTTTAGGGGACTTAAGGGCAATGGACTTCAAAGTTTATTTAAACCTAACTTTGGATTCCAAAAGGATATCAAAAGTGGCTATGGATTTCAAACCCAAATTAAATTCAATTAAGGGACACATGTCACCATTGGATGGGGACACATGGATAGGAATGATTACATGGACACATGTCACCATTTGATGGAGACACATGGATATGAATAATTACATGGACACATGTCACCATATGAATGGAGACACATGGGTAGAAATGATTACATGGACACGTGGCGCAATTTGGATGGAAAATCAAAAGTAATGATAAAATCTCATATCTCGAGGACATGTGGCACCGTAGGATGAAAGCAATAATTAGGGAGCAAATCTCAAGTGCCAAGTGTCACCATCTTAGAAAACCAAGTGTCTCAATCCTATGGATTTAAGGACATTATATAAGAATGCCTTGGGTTGGGTTTTTGGCCACCAAATTAAGGAGGTAAGTTGCTTCTAAAGGAGGGGAAACTCTACTGGAAAGAAGTGAAGGAAACCCTACCCGAGCGGGAGCCGAAAGCAAGCCGTTGGAAGGCACGAGCCTCCTTGAAATCCTTGCAAAACAGTAGCCAAAACTGCGAGGTAAGTTTTGTTTCTTTCCATAATCACGTATAGGGTCGAGATACGAGTCCGTAGGTTCAAACGTCACTCGAATCGAAGTTAAAATGAGAGAGTTATGCCCGTTTTAATTTTCCTGGTCGGAAGTCCGTGCAGCGCGTGAGACACACACGCCCAGCAGGGCTGCGCGTGTAGGCACGTGGCAGACTTTGTAGGCGCGCATGTGGGCGCGTGAGAGGCCTTCTGGGCTTGAAATTTTTCATGCAATCTCCTATTTTGAATGGCTAATTACCTATCTAAAAATATTTTAGGTTTGGATACAAAAGGTCTCGGTTTTTATAGAACAGTCTACCTGGAGCGACGATCGGCCTTAAATTTGTGCAACCAAGAAGTGTGAAGCTAAGGTGAGTGGTTTATGATTGATGCTCAAAAATTGCAACAAATTGTTATATTTAATTGCCCCCTAATCCATTTGATCAAGCTAAGATCTTCAAAAATGCTTATTGCAGCTCAAAAGAAGAAGAAGAAATGAAAGATATGACTTAAAGTTCTAAGGGCATGATTTAAAGAAGAAAGAAGAGCAAGGAGATGAAGGCGTTCTAACAAAATCAAAGCTATTCAATCGTATCACTGGAAGACATTCGAATGAGGATCAAAGCAGATGGAAGCTTCTCAGTCATTCGAATGCAGCCAAACCATTCGAATGAGTTGAGGGTTTGAAGAAATTCGAATAAGCATACTGTTCAGAAGATATGAAGCTATATCCGAATGAAGTCTTAGATCATTCGAATGCAATGGCAGAAGGGAGAAAATCCATTCGAATACAGGGTGAGTAATTCGAATAAGAACAGCGTTAATGACTCAGGATTCAAATACCTCCCATGTCATTCGGATGCAGTGAAGAACTCAAGTGTAAAAATTGGAAATTCATTCGAATGAAACTACTGTTTCATTCGAATGAGTGAGAAAATTGCCGTGTAAGGAACAGTAAATTCAGAAATTCATCCGAATGGGACTTCAATTAATTCGAATGGTCTGAGAAATCAAAAGAACATCAAGATTCATTCGAATGTTTCTGCCGATTCATTCGAATGAGTATCCAAAGTAAAGTCTGGCACGCGCAAATGAACACGGTGGCTCTAAGGTAAATTCCACCAACTTTCTGAACCAGTGGACCCCACCTCCAGGAGCCGAAAGCTTAAAATGGAGTCTACACTCTTTGGAATCAGGAGAGAAAAAAAGAACAGACGTTACTTAGAAGAAAATACAAAAAGAAGACAGTAGCAGTGGAGGGGGATAGACCCTTTTTAACTGAGTAGACTGATCTCTCTCGGGGGGGATCATCAGTAGTTTTTTTTGCTTTGTAATTGTAGAGAACGAATGGCACTCTAGTTCTTCAGTTTGTTTTAGTTATTTCTCAGCTTTGTTCTTACTTTCGCAAGTCCATTTTCATTTTCTGATTTAGCTTGTAGTTCATTTCAGTAAACAACACAGCATTAGTTTTATTCAATCCTTAGCATTGATTCTATTTTTTTTTCTTTCCTTGCAAAATCTTGCATTCATCCATTGAGAATAGCTTTAGTCGTGCACTTCCCATGAAGATGTGTGGCTAACTCGATTCTTGGGTTAAGGCAGAGAAGGTGCCCAAAGCCACTGATGAATCAATATAGCAGAACTTCAAATAACTAAGTAACCAAAGTAAGAGTGGTTTTGAGAAATGTTATTAAAATCTCAGGCTTGGATTGGTTCGTATGCCTAAACTAGAGTTCCCATGCCATGTATGAGAGCTTCTTAACCTGGAAACGTTCTCATACCCAAGCCCCGAGCAATCATTTTGTAAAAACGTTATTTATACACTGATTTATAATAGCTGCTTGACATAGAATCTCCATGCCATGTATGGAGGTTGCTTAAACCAAGAGTTATTATCATCTCAGAAGTGCATTTAACGGTTGTAAACTCAAGCCACTTGAGCTGTCAGTTACATTACAGAGAGCTATATGGAAAATCAGTTGGGTTTGGCACCATATCTGTCTTGACCCAAGACCTCTCCATATCCAGATACATCTATATACATTTAGCTTAAACTCATTTCATTGTTGAAAGAACTGGTGTGGTTATCTCCTTCCATGAGTAATCTCCCTGTGAATCGACCCGGTCTTGCCCGGAAAAATAACAAATAAGTTTTCTGCTACAACCACACTCATGCACTGGCGAGTCTAATCACCTCATTCTGATTGAGAACACAAAAAGTTGCTAAACCAGCTAAGAAAGCAAAAGAAAAATACAAAAAGTACTAAATACAGAGTGAGTGGAGCAGCAAATTTTGGCGCCATTGCCGGGGAGGTTAAGGTAAGCCAAATAACTATCCCTAGTTCTTTTCTGTTTATTAATTCCTATTCTCTAACTTCTCTTCTCTGATAACTCTCTGCCTGTTTGAACTTTCATTTTTGTATGTGCTCATGTCTCAACACGATAATATGTCTGAACATGGTGATGAGAATGGTGGAAATGACCCTGTTGATCAGGAGATAATTAGGCCTCTTAGGGATTACCTTCACCCTCCTAGGCAGACAACACCCTCATGTATCATCCTTCCTGTCAATCACCATAGGTTTAACTTTAAACCTGGCACAATTCAATTGTTGCCAACATTCCATGGTATGGATTCTGAGAATCCATACACTCATATGAAGGAATTTGAGGAGGTTTGCAGCACTTGCATGGATCACACTGCAAACGAGGATGTCATTAGGTTAAAACTTTTCCCATTCTCATTAAAAGACAAAGCAAAAATGTGGTTGGGTACTCTTCCTCCTAGATCTATAGGGACTTAGAGAGAGATGCAGGCAACATTCCTAAAAAAATATTTTCCTGCTAATAGAACTGCAACTCTCCAAAGGCAAATCATGAACTTTGCCTGTAAGTTGAATGAGAACTTTGCCCAAGCCTGGGAAAGATTTAAAGATCTCCTCCATACTTGTCCACACCATGCCTTTGAGCAATGGAGAGTAGTCAGCTTCTTCCATGACTCACTCACTCCCCAACTTAAAATGTTAGTCTCTACAATGTGTAATGGAGAGTTTTATGACAAAACTCCAGAAGAAGCATTCCACTTCTTTGATACATTGGCTGAAAATACCAGAAACTGGGAAGTTGGTTTAACTTCTTCTAGTGATCAAAGAGAAAACTTACAACCAAGAGGGAGACACCAGTTGAGTGAAAATGATGATTTGCATGCGAGGTTAACTGCTTTGACAAGAAAAGTTGAAAATATGGACCCCAAAAGAGAGCAATCTGTTAAACAATTGGAAGTGAAATGTGCAGTGTGTGAAACAATAGACCATGCAACCGAAGAATGCCCTACTCTACCTGCATTCAAGGAGGTATTGTATGGGCAATCTAATGCTAATCACTCACACAATTTTGAGGGAAGACAGAACCAAAATCAAGGTGGGACCTATTACGGGAACAACCAAAGCTACAATCCATACTACTCCAATAATAGGAACCACCCCAATCTGTCATGGAGACATGATCATGGAAATCACCCTCAAAATTCATTCCCTGCACATCAACAATCTTTCCATCAAAATCAAAGCTCTTCTTCCAATACATACCAGCCTCCGCATAAGAGATCATTAGAAGATACCTTGCATCAATTTATGCAAAACCAAACAGGTGTCAACAATCAAGTTGCCCAACTTGCAAAAAGTCAAGAGCAAACCAACAGAGCAATGGAAGATATGAGGGGTCAGATAACAAAGTTGACCCAAACTCTAAGTGTGAGAGAACCTGGAAGATTCCCTTCTCAAACTAACCCTAATCCAGTTAGGCAAACAAATCAGGTGGAATCTTCTAGTAGTGAAGGTAATGCACATGAACAAGTCCAATCTGTGACTATCCTAAGAAGTGGAAAGGTAATTGAAAAACCAAGTGATCTTAGGATAAGCCACAATGTTGATGAGAAAGAGAAAGAAGAAGAACAGGAGCCAACCTTAGAAAAAAATGAAAACAATGAAAAAGAAAAAAACAAGCAAAAACAAAAAGAAGAAGGAAAAGGTAAGGACATTGAGAAAGAAAGCCAATATCATCCTAAACCTCCTTTTCCTCAAAGATTGAGTGTTACAAAAAGGGAACAACAAAACGCTGATATCTATGAGGTGTTTAAGCAAGTTAGGATCAATATTCCACTCTTGGATGCGATCAAACAAACACCCTCATATGCTAAATTCCTAAAAGATCTTTGCACAGTGAAGAGAAAAGTGAACGTGCATGGTAAAGCCTTCCTAACTGAGCAGGTAAGTTCCATCTTGCAATTCAAAACCCCCCCCCAAATACAAGGACCCAGGGTGTCCTACCATTTCGTGCATAATAGGGAGTCAGAAGGTAGACCAAGCGCTCTTAGATTTAGGGGCAAGTGTCAACCTGTTGCCTTATAGTGTCTATCAGCAGTTGGGTTTGGGAGAACTTAAGCCTACTAGAGTCACTCTGCAACTGGCAGACAGGTCTGTTAAAGTCCCTAGGGGTATTGTGGAAGATGTCTTAGTTCAGGTGGATAAATTCTACTTTCCAGTAGACTTTATAGTTCTAGATACTCAACCCCACCATGGTCCACAACCACCCGTTCCTGTGATTTTGGGGAGACCATTTCTAGCAACTTCCAATGCAATCATTAATTGTAGAAATGGAGTCTTGAAACTGTCGTTTGGAAACATGACTGTGGAGATGAACATCTTTAGAATTTCCAAGCAACAGAACACTGAAAGTGAGATAGAAGAGGTGGATTTGATTCAAACTCTGTCTGAAGAGTATTTTGAGAAGGAATTTGTCACTCAAACAGTGAAAGGAGGTGATCACTTGGAGGTTAGCAGTGAGGAAGGAGAGATGCCTATAGCCCAAAGGATTCCTAAGCAAGAACCTGTAGAACCATTGCTCGCACCACCAACCTCTGTGACTCATCCACCCATGCATGAAAAGAAGCCACTGCCAAATGAGTTGAAGTATGCCTTTTTAGGAGAAGGAGAGACGTATCCAGTAGTCATTTCTTCTAGTCTAAGTACCCAACAAGAAGTGCAGTTGATAGAAGTGCTGAGAGCACACAGGAAGGCTTTGGGATGGACCATATCTGACTTGCATGGAATCAGCCCTCTGATTTGCACCCATAGGATCTTCTTAGAAGAAAATTCAAAACCAGTGAGGCAAATGCAGAGAAGGCTTAATCCCAATATGAAAGAAGTGGTTAGGAAGGAAGTGCTCAAACTACTGGATGCAGGTATTATTTACCTGATATCTGATTCAAGGTGGGTTAGCCCAATCCAAGTTGTTCCTAAACGGTCTGGAATTACTGTGGTGAAAAATGAGAAGAATGAGTTAATTCCAATCCGCCTTCAAACAGGTTGGCGTGTGTGTATAGACTATAGAAAACTCAATTCAATGACCAGGAAGGACCATTTTCCTCTTCCATTCCTAGATCAAACACTTGAGAGGATAGCAGGGCAAGCATTTTATTGCTTTTTGGACGGATACTCAGGTTATAACCAGATTGATGTAGCACTGGAAGATCAAGAAAAGACAACCTTCACATGCCCTTTTGGGACATTTGCATATAAACGTATGCCATTTGGGTTGTGTAACGCTCCTGCCACCTTCCAAAGGTGCATGATGAGTATATTTAGTGAAATGGCTGAGCATATTGTGGAGGTGTTTATGGATGATTTTTCAGTCTATGGAAGTAGTTTTGACTTGTGCTTAAAGAATCTGGAGAAAGTTTTGATTCGATGTGAAGAGACTCATCTTGTGCTCAACTGGGAAAAATGCCACTTCATGGTTAACCAAGGCATTGTCTTAGGACACATAGTCTCATCCAGGGGTCTAGAAGTAGATAAAGCCAAAGTTGAAGCCATTCAGAAGCTTCCAGCCCCCAGAAATGTCAAGGACATTAGATCATTTCTTGGTCATGCTGGCTTCTACAGGAGATTCATTGCCTCGTTTAGTACAATAGCAAGACCTTTGTGTTGTCTGTTATCTCAAGACACCCCTTTTGAGTGGACTCCAAAATGTCAAAGTGCCTTTGAGAAGCTGAAACATGCACTTGTTACTGCACCAATCATACAACCTCCTGACTGGACTTTACCTTTTGAGCTAATGTGTGATGCGAGTGATCATGCCATAGGAGCTGTGCTAGGACAGAGCAAAGAAAAGAAACCCCATGTCATTTACTATGCCAGCAGAACTTTGAATGAGGCTCAGAAAAACTATACCACCACAGAGAAAGAATTGTTGGCTGTGGTATTTGCATTGGACAAGTTTAGGTCATACTTGGTGGGTTCAAAGGTGATTGTTTATACAGATCACACTGCTTTGAAATACCTGCTCACCAAGCAAAATGCCAAACCACGCCTCATTAGGTGGATTCTATTACTCCAAGAGTTTCACATAGAAATTAAGGATAAAAAGGGAGTAGAAAATGTTGTGGCTGACCATCTGTCTAGAATTCCAGGTCAGAATCTTACTAAGGGTCCCATTCATGATAATTTTCCTGATGAACATCTTCTGCATGTGAGTACATTGACTACTGCCCCTTGGTATGCTGATATAGCCAATTATTTGGCTGTAGGTTCAGTCCCCAGTCATTGGACTAAGCTGGATAGACAAAAGTTTTTTAGAAAAGTCAGGACATTTTTTTGGGATGAACCATATCTGTTTAAATATTGTGCTGACCAGATTGTGCGAAGATGCATTCCAGAACATGAACAACATAGTGTAATGAACTTCTGTCACACCCTAGCTTGTGGAGGACATTTCTCTACCCGGAAAACCATGGCAAAAATCTTACAAAGTGGATTTTACTGGCCTACCATGTTTAGGGATGTCCACCAGTTTTGCTTAGCATGTGATAGATGCCAGAGGTTAGGAAGTTTGACAAAAAGAGGTATGATGCCTTTGCAGCCCATTCTAATTCTTGAAATTTTTGATTGTTGGGGAATGGACTTTATGGGTCCTTTTGTTAACTCACTTGGGCATGAGTATATCCTACTTGCTGTAGACTATGTCTCCAAGTGGGTTGAGGCAATCCCAACAAGAACAAATGATCATAGAATAGTGGTAAAATTCTTAAAAGAAAACATTTTCAGTAGGTTTGGAATGCCTCGTGCCATCATCAGTGATGGTGGATCTCACTTCTGTAACAAGCCAGTGGCAGAACTAATGAAAAAGTATGGGGTAGTTCATAAAGTGTCAACTCCATACCACCCTCAAACTAATGGCTAGGCAGAATTGGCAAATAGGGAGATCAAACGCATTTTGGAAAAAACCGTCAGTTCCAACCGAAAGGATTGGTCTCTGAGGTTAATAGATGCTCTTTGGGCATATAGGACTGCATATAAAACCATATTGGGCATGTCTCCCTATCGACTGGTTTATGGAAAACCATGTCATCTGCCAGTAGAGGTTGAGCACAAGGCTTACTGGGCCATCAGGAAGATGAATGGAAGTTTAGAAGAGGTAGGATTTAACAGGAAACTGCAGCTGAATGAGCTTGAGGAACTTAGAAGCGAGGCATATGAGAATGCCAAGTCTTCTAAGATGCACATGAAGAAATTGCATGACCAGCACATTAATAGAAAGAACTTTTGTATAGGTCAACATGTGCTGCTCTATGATTCAAGGCTCCATCTGTTTCCTGGTAAACTCAAGTCAAGATGGACTGGTCCTTTCAAAATTCGTGCCATCTCATCTCATGGTGTAATTGATATTGAAAATCTTCAATCTGGTCAGGTGTCCAAAGTGAATGGCCAACGTCTGAAACCCTACTATGAGTCTTTGAATGAACAAGAAGAGAACGTGGATCTTGCAGATCCACCCATTGGGTAGTGGTTAGTAACATAAAAAAATAAAAAAATATATATATAATAATATATATAAAAAAAAAGAGGGGAAGAAATTGTGTTATTTTGCTTTCATGAACTGTTTTCACTCTTTATCTTGACTCAAATGTTGAAGGAAGCCCACGGATCCACACGTGCAATGAAGGCTGTTAGCAAAACCCAAGTAAGCATATGGATCTTTTCTGCATTGAAGACACCAGGTACTCCTAAATCTCAACTTCTTACTGTGTCTAAGGGTATTTCACCATCCAGGTATTTCTTTTTTATGTGTTATTGTGTTTAAAGACAATACATAATTCAAGTAGGGGGGTGAGGTACAATTGATTCATGCTTAACTTTGGTTGTTTGTTTGATCTGTTTTTGAAAAAAAAAGAAAAAAAAATGAATGAAGTTTTGCTGTTATTTAAATTCTGTATCCGGATAAGTTAGTCGTTCGAATGTGTTGTGTACCATTCGAATGCCCTGGAGGCTGTTAATGAAAAAAACATGAAATCATTCGAATAGTCTCTGCTGTATTCGAATATATGCCAAATTAATTCGAATGAAATCACTGTTGCATTCGAATAAGGGGCCAAATTCCTTTGTAAATGAAAATTACTGTTTGAAATTAATTCGAATGAATTTTTCTCTTTCCGAATACATTCGAATGAATCTGTTGTTTCTCCAAAAATCTTGAAGCCTTCATTCGAATGCTCTCAAACTCATTCGAATAGTTTACATTGCATCCGAATGTAGTTCTAATTTGGTTAAAAAAAAAATTAAAATTAATAAAATAAATAAATAAAATATAAATAAAAAAAAAATTTTTTTGCTCAAAGTCATTCGAATAAGGCTATCCGCATTCGAATGGTTGCTCTACTTTTGATTACAGCAAGCTGTCAAATGCATTCGAATGATTCGCACAGTCATTCGGATGGCCGAGAAATTAATCCGAATGAAACTACTGTTTCATTCGAATGGGTAGCTCAATCCCTTCAGTAATCAAAGTCACTGTTTAAAATTAATTCGAATGGATTCTACTACATTCGAATGAACGGTCCAGTCTTTTAAAAACCCTCAGCGAACATCCGAATCATCCCATTTTCATTCGAATACTCTGCTGTCCGAGCTTCTAAAACCCGAGATGCCATTCGAATCGATCATCGTTCATTCGAATCCTCCTCCATCATTCGTATAACCTCAAAATCATTCGAATGATGTTCCCGAAAGTCTCTAACCGCTTCTGAAATTCGAATCGTCGCCCCTCTTAAAGATCGAAACGCTTCCTTAATCGGCGCGAATGCTCATTCATCCACCCGATCCCATCCTATAAATCGTGCTACCCTCATTCCACATCCATCACATTCATCTGAAGATCGAACCGGTTACATACAAGGAGGGACGTTTCGCAAGCATTCGAATAAGGGTTTGGCGCATTCGGATGGTCTGAGAAGAGAAAAGCCGAGAGGTAATAACCCTTCCCATTGTTTAAATTCTGATTGGATTGGTTGGATAAAGGAGTTGTTGTAAAGAGGGAGTGAAGGAGATTGATGAGAAGGAAAGGAAATTGGTTGGGAGATTGATAGGAGAAGAAAAGAGAGTAGCCAAGTCTTGCACACCAACTGTTCGACAAAAAGCCCAATCCATCTCCCTAGACCAAACAACCATTATCTAGTCATGCCTCCAAAGCAAAAACGCCCCAAAGTCATAGGAGAAAGCTCTAGGGCATCGAAGAGGCAGAAAGGAAAGGAAAGTGCTCCCATCCCAACCATCGACTTGAGCCCTCCATACTCCAATGTTAGATTCATTAGCCCAGCCGCTGAACAGAATTATAGTGAAAGATATGCAAAGAGGCCTGTGCTGTGTGAGAGAGGGATTATGCTTGAGCGATTTGATGAGCCCCCATGTGATTTACTGTCATTAATCACTGCCAAAGGATGGCAGATTTGGGTCAAGTTTCAAAGCAAAGCCATAGTTCCCTTAGTCAAGGAGTTTTATTCGAATGTAACCAGTGATAGAGATGACTCGGGAAACAGGTGCTTAGTTACTGAGGTGAGGAAAGTTAAAATAGAATTGAAACCCTCTGACATTGCTGAAACTTTTCAAATACCAAGAGAGGCATCACCAAGAGATCATGAAGAAGCAAGTGTGGATTTAGGGAAGGAAAACCTAGCAAAAATTTTGACAGAAGAGGAAGATGCTGTATGGCTAGGACCCGCCCTTCCAAAGAAGAATCTATCCCCAAAATGCATCATTCTGCATAGACTTCTCTGTTCACATTTCATGCCCCATGCATTTACTGGAAGTGTCTCAGTTAAGCAAGCCGTATTCATGGGAAAAATGATACTGGGAGTGCACATAGACTTGGCCAAGCACATCTTTGATACCATAGACCAAGCAACCAAGCATGCACATGGGAGTGGAGGTCTACCCTTTGGAGGGCTGATTACCTACTTTTTGTTGAGGAACGGGGTAAAAGAAAAGACAACCTTTGAAGTAATCAAGCCTATGGAAAGAATCAGCCCAACCTCTACACGCAGAAGCAGTGGGCAGTTGAAGAGGGTTGAGGCAGCAACACCTGAAAAAGGAGAAGCGTCAGGAAAGCAGGTTGAACCACAAGAAGGGCCATCTCAGGAACCACCACTGCTTGAGGATGAGGTAAAAAGACAAGAGGAAGAACCTACACTTAGAAGTTTGTTTAAGTTGGTTAAGGAAATGCAAGAGAAGCAGGAAAAGCATGAAGCCTTAGTGGAGCAAGCACTTAAGAAGATTCAAGAGAAGCAGGAGGCTATTTTTGAGGAGCTTCAGGTGAGGCAGAGAGTCATCCATTTAGAAGTGATAGCCATGAGCGACCGCCACACTGCATTAGACAAGAAGATAGGTCAGCTTCTGAGCACACCCTTGGAGGAGCCACCACTGAAGACACTGAAAGACAGGTTGGCCGATGCTGAGAGTTACATGCAGAGGGCCATTGATTTATGGCGAGAGGAAGGAGGTGCACCTACACATCCCCAGTCTGAGCATGCAGCCCCTCCTCACTCCGCCATTCCCTCTTCTTCCTCTATTCCTCCTGCTGAGCCCTTATCAGAGACTCCTTCTGGAAGCTCTACTGAAGAGCACTCCACTGAGGAGAATTCTACCGAGGAGAACTCCACTGAGGAGAACTCCACTTCTGATGATGCCACTGATGGCACTGAGTAGTCATAGGATTTGATTCTTCATGCTTAACTTCTTTAGCTATGAACTACAAAAATTTAACTATTTTTCATTTTCAATAGAAATCGCTTTGCTTACTCTATGCTTCAAATTATTGCGCTTGATGCTTCAAATTTACAGCTGATTAATTGCATGGTAATCTCGCATGTGAAAATAGAACTGTATGAGATTTAAAACAGGGCCATGGCTACTTGGGAGTGCTTCATTTTTGTTCATTTGTTGGGGTTGGCATACCAAGTATGATAATCAGCATGTTAATTAACTTCTTAAATTCAAGTGGAGATTTGTTACCAAAGTGAGTGTTGAAGCTTTATAACTTCTTATTCTGAGTAGAACAACACTGATTCATGCAATAGAATACTTTATTGATTCTCTTATCTTTCAATGGCTTCAAAACAACATTTTGCTTTGAGTATCTTTTATAATCACAGCTAATATTAACTGACTCTAAGCTTGAAATCAATTGAATGAATGGCATTGTTTTAAAGAGCATCATAGAGGGATCAGTGACCTATCACTTGAGCCAAACAGACTATTGCTTTTTGATTAAATCTCCATTCATAGCCTGTTGAAACTCTGCATAACAGTTGTTCTTGACCATTACATCATTCCCTCCATCCAAGCCATGTCCATAAAAGTTGTTCTTGTCCATTGATTAGGATCCGGGAAATTATTCTGAAGGCTCAGTATTAGTTTTATTCAAAAAAAAAAAAAAAAAATCGTCTGGGAATCTGACGTTAAAAGACCACTAAACCATTTAAGATAAATGGTTGTCTCTAAGTCTGAAATATCAAAAAAAAAAAAAAAAAAACTTTTTAGCCACAATAAGAGAATTCCCAAGACCTAAGAACACTTTTGATTGCCATCTTTCCCTTTGGATATCCCACATCACCATCGAAGCCCCAGTTACCTTCTAGAGAGATCCCTCTTGACTCTGTGAATCATGCATATTCAGGATATAATTTCAATAGTAAGGAGGCTTAGTTAATTTTAGAGGTTGGTTGTCAAAGATGCTAATCTGATCATGAAGCTATGTCAAGTCCCTTTCTTTGTTAATTACATTCTTGATAACTGATGATACCTTTTTGAACTTGATTTACATTTACTCCAAATGAAGGTACATCCCTTAAGAGTAACTCTGAGTGATCGTTTTATTGATGAGAGGCATACCCAGTGAGAATTGTAATCAAAGCTTGAGAGGATTTAATAAAATGCTGATTGACTTAACTTATCATGCCCTGGACAAAAGTTCAAATAATAAGCATTTCTTTGATTATCCAAAGTCCCTATGCTATTGACCATACATTCTTGCTTCACGTTTGAGATTTAAGCTTTCAACAAGTATGTGAATGATGAAGTATTCTTGCTTTTAATTTGATTGCTAAGGGACTAGCAACGTTTAAGTTGGGGGGTGTGATTGATGCTCAAAAATTGCAACAAATTGTTATATTTAATTGCCCCCTAATCCATTTGATCAAGCTAAGATCTTCAAAAATGCTTATTGCAGCTCAAAAGAAGAAGAAGAAATGAAAGATATGACTTAAAGTTCTAAGGGCATGATTTAAAGAAGAAAGAAGAGCAAGGAGATGAAGGCGTTCTAACAAAATCAAAGTTATTCAATCGTATCACTGGAAGACATTCGAATGAGGATCAAAGCAGATGGAAGCTTCTCAGTCATTCGAATGCAGCCAAACCATTCGAATGAGTTGAGGGTTTGAAGAAATTCGAATAAGCATACTGTTCAGAAGATATGAAGCTATATCCGAATGAAGTCTTAGATCATTCGAATGCAATGGCAGAAGGGAGAAAATCCATTCGAATACAGGGTGAGTAATTCGAATAAGAACAGCGTTAATGACTCAGGATTCGAATACCTCCCATGTCATTCGGATGCAGTGAAGAACTCAAGTGTAAAAATTGGAAATTCATTCGAATGAAACTACTGTTTCATTCGAATGAGTGAGAAAATTGCCGTGTAAGGAACAGTAAATTCAGAAATTCATCCGAATGGGACTTCAATTAATTCGAATGGTCTGAGAAATCAAAAGAACATCAAGATTCATTCGAATGTTTCTGCCGATTCATTCGAATGAGTATCCAAAGTAAAGTCTGGCACGCGCAAATGAACGCGGTGGCTCTAAGGTAAATTCCACCAACTTTCTGAACCAGTGGACCCCACCTCCAGGAGCCGAAAGCTTAAAATGGAGTCTACACTCTTTGGAATCAGGAGAGAAAAAAAGAACAGACGTTACTTAGAAGAAAATACAAAAAGAAGACAGTAGCAGTGGAGGGGGATAGACCCTTTTTAACTGAGTAGACTGATCTCTCTCGGGGGGGATCATCAGTAGTTTTTTTTTGCTTTGTAATTGTAGAGAACGAATGGCACTCTAGTTCTTCAGTTTGTTTTAGTTATTTCTCAGCTTTGTTCTTACTTTCGCAAGTCCATTTTCATTTTCTGATTTAGCTTGTAGTTCATTTCAGTAAACAACACAGCATTAGTTTTGTTCAATCCTTAGCATTGATTCTATTTTTTTTTCTTTCCTTGCAAAATCTTGCATTCATCCATTGAGAATAGCTTTAGTCGTGCACTTCCCATGAAGATGTGTGGCTAACTCGATTCTTGGGTTAAGGCAGAGAAGGTGCCCAAAGCCACTGATGAATCAATATAGCAGAACTTCAAATAACTAAGTAACCAAAGTAAGAGTGGTTTTGAGAAATGTTATTAAAATCTCAGGCTTGGATTGGTTCGTATGCCTAAACTAGAGTTCCCATGCCATGTATGAGAGCTTCTTAACCTGGAAACGTTCTCATACCCAAGCCCCGAGCAATCATTTTGTAAAAACGTTATTTATACACTGATTTATAATAGCTGCTTAACATAGAATCTCCATGCCATGTATGGAGGTTGCTTAAACCAAGAGTTATTATCATCTCAGAAGTGCATTTAACGGTTGTAAATAATGGAAGGCAAATAATGGAAAGGAAAGTAGGCTAAATTTCCGCTTTCGAAAAGGAAAGTAGGCTAAATTTCTGAAGGAAAGTGAAAGTGGTATACCGATGTCTGGATCCCTTTCTGAGAACTGTAGCTGGGGTTTTATAGGGGGCACATGTCACTAATCTAGGAGGACACGTGGCGTTGGATGGGTTCGCTTCAGAAATACCAAATAGTCATTTCCGAATGCTCCTCCTGTAATCTTCTTTTGAAGGCCTCTTCTGAAGGGGGCTATGGGTCACATATTGCAAGGATCTACCTTGTCTCATGAGGAAGCATTGGAAGGCTAGCTTCCTTCTGAAGAACACTTCGGAGGACCCTTAACAACTTCCCATATTCTTAGCAATCCCTGGCCTTTCTTCTTTCCGATTATTGGGGTACAACAATTGCTCCCCACTCTTTGTTTTGTTCTTTGGCTACAAAACAAAGAGTAATTTCTAACTTTATATCACCAAGAATCGAAAAATTTTAACTTTTCGAATAACACTTTCAAAGCGTCCTTCCGAAGCATTCTTCCCGAGCACGCTTCGGTTATCGAGACGCTTGGCCTTTCGGGATTCCGCTATAAATAGGGCCACTTGCTTCAGGAATTCTCTCATGCTTTATGCTTTGTCTCTTCTCAAAGAACCCTCTCACTCCCTTTCATCATCTCCTTCCAAAGGAATTTTCTTTTGAAGTAAATCTCTGTTGCGTTCTGCCATTTCTTCCCGAAGGACCCCCTTTCGAAAGGGTCATTGTCTTCTAGGTAACCGTATAATTTTCTTCTCAACACTATTCTTCTCAAAGTATTAGTAGTGCTAGAAATGTCCCTTCCAAAGACCTTTTTTCATGTAGGTGTTCCTTCCATAGAGCCATTACTTCCAAAGCAGATTCTCCTTAGAAGCGGATTTTCCTTCTGAAGGAGAAGCCTTCCGAAGGAATCTTGTTTCTTCAGCGAAAACCTAATTTGACTTTTTTGATATCTTTTTCCTTTCTTTCCTCCCTTCTACTTGCTACTATGGCCAGTGGAAAAATATATCATCATGAAGTCAATTCCCACAGAGTCGATCACTTCTTCTTGAAGGTAAATGCTCTCGAATAATCGAGAATGACATGGCCCTTATTTGCCAAAATTATAGCATCCCTTGGGATTACTGTATTAGGCTTCCCCGTCCTAAAGAAAATTGTGTGGTTGTTGTGGAAGAAAGATGGATGAGTGTCCATGAGGCCAATTTTCGTCTAGGTTTTCATCTCCCTCTCCATAACTTTGGTCTTAGATTTCTTCACCATAGTGGGCTAGCTCCAGGCTAATTACATCCCAATGCCTGGCCCAATTAGTTAACTTTTACGTTATTTGTCATGAGAATGACATAAACCCCACTATAGACTTTCTTTATTGTCTCTTCCACTTACATTTGGTTAAGGAACCTATAGTGGACCCTAGAGGACCGTCTCTTCTATGACTCCCCTCCTAGAGAGGCTTCATTTGACTCTCGGTGGTTTTTAGTCAAACCTCCAAACAGTGTGTGGAACGGTGTGTGGAACGCTTTGCGTGAGTGGCACACTAACCCCGAGAAAGTAGCAAAACCAAGATTGAGTGTGCCCATTCCCGAGCTTAGCAAGCAATACAAGGATAGTCGTCACGTTATTACTCGGGGTGGTCCTAAACATCTCCTTGACCTCTTAATCGTGGATAGATTAATAAGGGTGGGCTAGATCCTGGAACTTGGTAAATCATCTAGTCGTGGGGTTCCCAGGGCACCACGTCCAGATCCTCCAGTTAACCCAATGCCTACTGTCACAACGAGAGGAAGAGACATCCCTCAACAGAAGCAGCCTTCTCTTGAGGGTGAGGACCCCCTAGCTGCTTGCATCTCCTCTTTTCTCCTGAACCCTACTTCGTTTGAATTTTTGCATTCAAGTTATTTTTGGTTATCTAACCACATCCAATCTTTTTCTTGCAACCACGCATCACTTAATAAGGTATGCTCATTGTAGGGTCACTCTCAGAACTGCTTAGGATGAAGTGCCACCCCCTCTCGACCCCCATAATGAGACCCCCTGCCCTGATGTTCAGAATGCCGAACAAGACAAAGGAGTAGGAGAGACTTCAGCTCCTTCGCACCACCACCACGAAAGGAAGAAGAGGAGTCGATGGTAAGAGGCTGAGGTGGACCCTATAACTTTTTAGCCTGCTGATGATCCCCATCGTCATGACCCACTAGTGGAGCCTTTCCTGGACTTTCCGTCACCAATGGTGTTATGCCCCGCTCCCACTTACGGGTGCAATGTTAGTGTATGTAACACCCGGTGTTACAGGTATTAAAAGAATAAGAAAGAAAATGAGAAAATTCTAAAAATACCCTTGAGAAAGTGAAGTATCGTTGAGAATAATGGTGCCCTATGAGAGGGGCATTTTGGTAATTTGGATAGTGAAGTCCAATAAAGGGTAATTTGGTACATTGGAGATAATTCCAAGGTGGAATTAAGTATGGAAGTGAATTAGTTCCCATTTTGCATTATGTGGAGATAAATGGGATTGAAAATTCACAAAGGGTGTTTTGGTAATTTTGGAGAGAAATTCCATAAAGGAATTAATTATGAGAGAAAGAGGAAATTAATTATGGGAGTGGAAATAATTAATTTTTCCTAAATTGGTGTATTTATATGGGGGTGCCACATGGATGGTTTAGATTTAGTCTTGGAAGCCAAGGTTGGTGGCATGGAGTGACATTTGGCAAAGTGGTGTCTAAGATAAATGGAAGATTAAACTAATTGCAAAAGAAATTGGAATATGGTCATTCTTGCAATTAATGGGAGACATGATTATGTTGCATAAAAAAAAAGAAAATGCAAAGGAAATGGAAAATGGTCAAGCATTAATGATGGAAAATGGTCCCATTAAATTAAATGGGAAAGAAATTATATATGTCTCTCAAGTGGTCACTCATGTGATGGGGTGAAATTAGTCAAATTAAATATATGAGAAATGGCTAATTTTGGTATTGGAAGACTACATGATCCAATGGTTGGGATCAAGTCTTGAAAATATGGGGATTTAATAAATTGGAAAAGCCTTGAATTATGTCTTTCAAGGTTGATGGCATGAAAATTTCTCAAATTAAATAAATAGAAAAGAAAATCTATTTATGGAATGGAAGACTTGATCCAAGGGTGGAGATTAAGTCCTGAAAATCTAATGGTTGAGATGATTCAAGAGAAGTGGCATGGATTGCCACATGTAAAGGGATTTAAATGGTTGAGATCTAGTCTTCAAAGGTAAAAGAAATCTAATGGTGGAGATTAAAGAAGACAAGAGCACATGGATTGTGCTTTATTTGGATGGCTAGGATGGGTTCTTCCAACTCACATTAAATCCAAGGGCTTGGATTTATTCTTTCCATAGAATTAAATCAAAATGAATAAAGGAAATAATTGCCTATAAAAGGAGAAGGAGAGTCTTTTTCTCAAACTTTTCCCCATTTGAAGAGAAAGAAGAAAGAAAGCAATGAAGAAGTCTTCCATTGAGAAGAAAGAATAAAGAAGAAAGAAAGGTAAGAAAGTATGTGTCTTGGCCATTTTAAGGCTAAATTTCCTTTCTTGAAATTTCTTTAATACTTTGTGATCCATTATATGGCTAGATTCTTTCAATGGGAAGAGTTAGAAGTGAAGTTAGGAAATTCTTAAAGCTTCAAAAGAAATGGAAAAGGTAAGGGATGGCCCCATGGGATGGTGGCCTTGCATGGTTGTAAGTATGTTTATAAACTTTTCATGTTGTATTAAGCATGCTCCTCATGTACATAATAGCTATGGCCATAGGGATTGTTAAGATACATGGTGGAAAGGGGTAGGTTAAGGCTTCAAACCTTGAGAGGTTGTGAGAGCATGGAAGACCTAACTACATTTGCATGCACATGCCATTACATGATTTATGTTTATGTTCATACTTATTGCATAAGCACCCTTATTGAGCTTAATGGCTCATGAGGTTTTTACCCTCACATGTAGGTTGTGAAAGCATAGTAAAGTCAAGACAAGGTGAAATGGCATGGGAAAGCATGGAAGAAGATTCAAGTGTATATTTTGGCTTGTGGAAGCTTATGTGTTTGATTTGTGTAATGTAAAATTGTTGTTAGTTGAAGTGTATGTTGTATTTATACAATGAGGTAGTGGCTTATGGCACGTTGGTGCCTAGGTCGAGTGAAGGTCTCATTTGGTGTGTATAGTGGGAAGTACTAAGAAGTTAAATCCTATGATTTATGGTTGGAAAATAGTGGGTGTTTGATGTATGTTGTGGAGATATCAAGTATATTTTTTAGGCCTTAATTATGGAGAATTAAAGGCAAAATTTGGATGAAAGTGAGGCATTTTATTTAATTTATTTTTCTGGAAAGTTTGGGTTTAAATGCCCAAGAAAAAAAAAATGCAGAAGCAGCAAAAGGGGCAGCCAGCAGCAGCAGGCTGCTGGGCGGCGGCGCGCGGGAGGCCGCGTGCACAGGCAGCCGCGCCCTCGTGCAGGCGCGGGCGCGGGCGGGAAGGCGCGGCCAGCCTATGCGGCCAGCGCCAACAGGGCCCCGAGCGGGCCCCGGGGTGCGCCGTGGGCCCCATCGGCCAAATTTTTAAAAAAATTGAGAAATTTGGGGCGTCTCTTAATTGAATTTGGGCCCCAGAGGAATTTTCAAAATAAAGGGATTTTTCGGGCATTTTTGGAGAAAATGCCGAAATTTTGAAAATTTTGAAAATGATGAGTTTTTCCTCCAAAATTGGTGATCCATCAATGGATTGGTTTAAATGGTGATTTTTGGAGCCTGGTAAAATTCTTGGTCGGAAAGAATTAAATTCAAGTGAGAAAATATTGATTGGGCGTCTTCGCGAGATTTCTTTTAAACCAAACGCGGTGTGGTTTAAAGCCCAATCCTGCTAGTAAATCCTGGGGTTTAAGGGAAGGGAAGGACGAGCCTAGTTCCCACCTAGGGCGTTTCTTCTTGAAAGATAGTCCGCCCTTCATCACAGACCGAGCAGGTGGACAATTTGGGTAATTGTTCACGAGTAACACCCGTAAGTGGGAGCGGGGCGTTACAGTGTAGGTGCCTAGACCCAATCAGATTGGGCATGTTGTACACAGACAATTGTAATCATGTTTATTGTTTGAATAAGGAGTTGTTTAAATTCACAAGAAGTCATTTTATTAGTTTCTTGTTATTATTGTAATAACATAATGAAACTAGATAGAAGTCCATATGATGTATACTGTGATTAATCTATAAAGATGTGAGATGATGCATCATAGTTTCTAAACATCATTAAACTTTCCAAGTCGTAGCAATGTCAATAATGGACATTGACAATTGCGGTAAGACTTGTATGTGCTATATTTTCGCTATGTGATAGCAATGGAGGTCTCACACCGATAGGCATGGGATGCCTAGACAAGTACATAGGTGACCAATGTTAGAGAACGTGTCACTGGACATGACTCGCCATGAGAATCCATTTTGGTTATATGTTGATGGAATTCTCATATAAGATAGGGTGTAACTAATCCTTGGACTTGAGGTTGTCACGGTCATCTCATAAGAAGACCGATAAGCTTTGACATCGTTTCGATGGGCCTAGACAAAGGCTGCACGTGGGCGATTATTGGGCATATCATGAGGCTTATGGAGATGGGTGTATAACCAAGATGGGACTTGTCTATCCCTTGATAGAGGATGATGTATCTAAGGCGTCTTCGGTGGATATTCACTTTAAATCTATGGCCATTGTGAAAGAGATCAATAAGGAGTTATTGATTCACTTTCTATTAAGTGAAGATATTCGAATGACCGAAGAAAAACTCATGTGATCATAATCAAGCAACACATTGCCAAACTTGAGATCACATAAGATACATTGACAAGAGGATCAAATTACATGGTAACCATGCTCGTGAAAGGTTATTTGCGAATTATGAATCCTTCTGAATAATTGGGTACGCATGACGCCTTGTTAGAGACCAATCTTGTCTTATGTGTTCATACCAATACATTGCCAACATATTTGGAAGCCTAATGATTCATACGTAATATGTAAAACCCCATTTTCAAAATAAATAAAAGAAAGAAATGTTTCGTAATTTGTGGCTTCAAAATGATTAAAATTAGGGCCTTGCAAAGTAGGTCGTCGTTGTTATCTAGCCAAATCAATCGAAGGGAGTATCCCGAAGCTTGAAAGATCAAAAGCAAGATCACATCATCGATTCTCAAGTCAAAATAGGATTTTTAGTGCTGAAAGAAATTGGATCGGAGATAGTTTCCGGTACAGCTTCGATCGGGGCTGATAAAATCGAATCATCAGAGGGGGCTTCCGAAAAGATAATGGAACCCTTACGGGGCCTCGATTTTTCATGTAGAGTAACCCTTCAGTGTTTTTGGGTGGAAACGAAAAGAATTTCAATAAGATAAGTCAATTAGGCATAAGCGCAGTTTTTTAAAAATGCCCGAGGGGGGCCTAAACGTTAGTTTTTCTGAAAGTTTGGGGTGTGAATGTCAAATCTAGAGCCTTGGGGTCTTAGTGGAAGCAAGGAAAACCTCAAGGGCTTGTGAGAAAGGCCAAAGTAGAAATGGTCAATATAACAGGGGCTTAAGTGCAAATCTAGAAAAATTTGAAGCTGGCCGCATCCATGGCCGACAGCAGTACTGGCTGGCCACCATTTCGTCACCTCCGACCGAGGGAAATCCATGGGATTGGTCGGAGCATGCAAGGGGAGCATCCAGGGTCGGCATCGAGGCACGTGCAGCTGGAATTTCAAGAAATTCTGACTGAGAGTGCGTCGGCTATGGCCGACCTGCAATCGCGATTTCGAGGGGCTTTGTCGATGCTTTTTGGTCGTCCAAGGGCGGTTTGGGATGTTTGAGACGTCGGGTTAGGCAGCCATGAAGGTTTCGAGGGTTGATTGCACCTATAAATGGGAGAATGGAGGCCGAGGGTTTTGAAGATTTAAAGTTTGAAATCGGGTGTGATAGAGGCCTAATCGAGCGTAGGTAATAGAGGGCTTTTGCTCTAGTTTGTGTGAGGATTGATTCTAGAGAAAATGGAGTGTTTTCACATGCGTTTGGAGGGGTTTTGGGCAGTCGCCAGAAAAGGAGGCAGTGGTGTCGGCCGAGAGTTTAAGGCTTCAGTTAAAGCTCCTCCAAATGTCCTTTGGAGCCATTAGAGGCACCATTGTGATCGACTGAAGCAGGAGATCAAGCCAAGCTGAAAAAAACCCGAGCTCCAGTGTGCTGTCGCTGGAGAAGACGAACGAAGCGTGGCCTTCATGCGTCTCTCCCACTCGTAGTCCACGCTCCTCGTGTGTGAGGGGCGCGTGCACAATAGGTTTTCTTTCAAAAATTTTTTAGATGTTTTAGAAAATTATTTTAAGATTTGTTGTGCAAAAAGATTTGGAAAAAATTGGACTTAGGTATTTATTTTGGAACTTTAGTGAGGAAAAATAGAGAAAAATCAAAGGAAAAATGCGAGAAAAATGTGAGAAAAACTGGTTTTGGTATTTATGGATTGAATATGATGTCTAGGGTGCCTTACGGCTGAGTTGGGTGTTGGTTCGAATTTTGAGGATTTGCACACAAATTAAGGTGAACCTCGTGTTTCGAGGAATACCTAAATTGGTTAAAGGTGAGTGTTCTATTTTAAAAACCTAGTTATGTGAGAATTTCCCTAAAGGTTGATGATGAAGTTTTACCCTAAAGCCGATTTAAAAGATTTATCATGTCATCATGCTTTGAATGAATATGCCATGTAGTTTGCATTTACATGCTATGATGAAATATGCATACATCCATTATGATATTATTGATCATGCATCACATAAAGGGCTTGGGATTATGAATTGGCACCGTTGCTCTACCAAGTGTGCGCCCATACACATCGACCCAGGAAAGGGGCTGTAAAAATGGGGAGCAGCAGTTGGGTACGGTTGACTCAAGTCGAAAATTACAAGGACATTTTGCATATTGCATTCATACACGAAAATTATGATTTTATTTTCAGTCACTTAGATGATTCATCATCTAACTTAGGCTTTTGCCCTTGGAATATTCAAATATTCCAGATGTTGTTGTAGTAGAACCAAGTACTGACGAAGCATGTGATGGCACTTTGCAAGTGCATGATGAAGTATGATTATGATGTTAAAGTTGATGTATTTAAGTTCTGCTGCTTAACATGTGAACATTTGGAAGGCGTTGATGTATTATCAAAATTCTGGTTATTGTAATGTTAGGTTCGATCTTTAGCTTTCGCATGTAATGTTTTGATGACTATCTTTGAAATGAATGGAATTTTGGGTTGATAATCGATGTGATTTAGTGGTTAGTTTGAAAGGGAAAAAAAATATTATCCCCAAATTGTCCTAGTTACAAGGCGCCTGAGAAAGTGGGGTCTTACAGTTGGTATCAGAGTAATCTAAGTAGAAAACCTAGTAATGGCTTGAGGAAATTAGAGATTAAGAGATCTGATCTTTTACCTATAGGATTGCTAATGAATTTTAGGATAAATGTCAAGATGGCTGGGATCTTTCATGAGCAGGTATTAGTGGACCACTGGGCAAACTGAATTGATGCAAGGGAGCAAGACCCCGACGAAGATATCTATGGGTTTGTAGCCAAGATGGAGGACATTATTGAAGATGTTCTGCCCAGTTATCGTTAGAATCTAGCCTTAGTTCTTTTCCAGATAAACTTTCTGATTGGTGTCTTAGAAGGGGAAGTGAAGACCCCTGCTAAATGGACCTGGCAAGATGAAGACTTCGTTTTGTTTTTCCATTTTTGTGAAAGACTTCGTTTCTTGATGAATGAGTTGTATGAAGGAGTGGAGGAAGAAGACCCAATAGAAGAGGAAGAAGACCCAATAGAGGAGGAAGAGGACCCGATGGAAGAGGAAGGGGAGGAAGAAGACCCGAGCGAAGACGAAGAATAAGAAAATATAATGGAAATAGAAATTGAAAACGACCCTCCTGAATTTGGATACTTCAGTTCGGATGACAAAGAAGACCTACCAGAGACTCGAGATGATCCCGAGGGACCTCCTCCTGAGTCCAAAGACGAGGCAGATGTGTGGATTTGGAAGTTTGCATCACCTTAGATGCAATATCCTGTAGTAGACCCTATTAGTTATGTCAGATGATATGTCTAATAGTGATGTAATTGTCACATTTTGTGAATTTATAAGAAATTTGCATAGCTATTCGGAGTTATGATGAGTTTTTCAATTATTTTGGGTAGATGTTAAAATTTTAAGCGTCTAACTAGAACCGTACTTTCAGATGGTGAATACTCGTAGAACTTACACGACAGAACCTACGACACCAAATCCCCAGCAAGGTGGTATGGAAGGACGAGCTAATAATTTCCCTAGAAGCAGCTTAAGTCATGAAGAGGAAAGGACGAATGGCAGTCGCTTGGATCAGATTGAAAGAATTGTGGGAAGCATGGCAGGGGTTATGCAGGGAATGAAAACTCAAAGCAACCGTCCAACTTGCATGTTAAATCTTTACCGCCGATAGAACCCACCCATCTTCCTAGGAAAGGTGGGAGCTGACCTTAGTGAGGGGGAATTCTGGATCGAGCAAACCAAAAAATTGCTTGATCATCTCCACTGCAGCGAGGATGAAAAGGTTAATTGTGCAACTTTCATGTTGCAAGGAGAAGCGGAAAGATGGTGGAAGGGAACGAAGAGAGCGATGACCGCCCAAGCTCAAGTAGGACCCCAGTACATTAGCTGGGAGAGATTCAAGGAATTGTTTAATGAGAAGTATTTCCCACTCAGCTTGAGGATGGTGAAGGAGAGGGAATTCATGGAATTAAAGCAGTCTGAAGGCACGTCAGTGGCTCAGTACGAAGACACTTTCACGCGTCTAATCAAGTACATGCTAATCTACGAGTTTGATGAGAGAATCAAAGCTCAGAAGTTCCTAGGGGGACTGAAGCTGAGGATTCTGAAAACCCTCGGCTACATAATTGCAGAGTCCTACGCTGAAGTAGTACGGTAAGCGATGGTTGTCGAGGATAATTGGGATCGAATTAATTCGATTCAGGGAGCTAGCCATCAAGTTTCAAATTCCAAGCAAGGTGCAGGAAAGAAGTTAGATCCTAAAAGGATCCAGTTTAAGCCTAGCAAGCCCTACTTGAAATGCGAGAAAAATCACCCTGGAAGGCCCTATTGAATGTATGCTACAATTGCAGAGAAGTAAGGCACTTCAACTAAAATTACCCTAAGAAGGGAATTGTCTGCTTCAACTGCAATCAGGTGCGCCATTATTCAAGATACTACCCTAAGTCGAAGCCGATAGGTCAACTTCAGGGGCCAGCGGGGAATCAAAGGATTCAAGGAAGGGTGTTGAACTTGAAACAGTAGGACACAACTAAGGATCCGGCCATCATTTAAAGTACCATGTTTACTTCTGGTTTCCCTATGCATGTTTTGATAGATTCAAGAGCCAGTCATTCATTCATATCACATGCATTAGTCAAAGTACTAGGAGAAGAACCAAAAAATTTGAACTGTGTCATGATTATATCAACCCCGATGGGGACGTCCCTAGAGACCTCGTCAGGATACAAGAATATGAAAGTCAAGGTAGGAGAAGCCGAGTTCTTGGTGGACTTAATCCTCCTTGAATTTCGAGACTTTGACGTAATTCTAGGAATAGACTTCTTAACCAAGTATGATGCCTCGATGGATTGTAAGACTAAAGTAGTCAGTCTCTGGAATGGAGACTCGATTGTTAAATTCTGAGGGCAAGGTAGAATGGGCGAGAGGAAATGGATCTCGACTCTAAAGGTAGAGAAAATGTTACAGAAAGGAGCTTTCGAGTACTTAGCACACATTCAAGAAAAAATAAAGGACCCCGTAGAAATAAAAGATGTGGTAATAGTCCCGAAGTTTGGAGATGTGTTTCTTGAGGAATTGCCAGGATTGCCCCCACATCGTGAAATCGAATTCTCAATAGAAATTGTGCCAGGGGCAAGTCCAATTTCCATACCACCCTACAAGATGGCTCCTGCCGAAGTAAGGGAATTAAAGATTCAACTGTAACACCCGGTGTTACCGGTGTTATGAGAATGAGAAAGGAAGTAAGAAAACTTCCAAAAATGCCCTTGGGAATGTGGTAGATCCTTAAGATTGAGGGTGCCCTATGAGAGGGGTATTTTGGTAATTTGGATAGTGAAATCCAATAAAAGGGGTAATTTGATAAATTGGAGATAATTCCTATGTGGAATTAGGTGACCAAGTGAATAAAAATCCAAAATTGATATTTATGTGGAGATATGAGATTAATAATTCATGAAATGAGAATTTTGGTAATTTGGAGTGATTCCATAAAGAAATTCAATTATGAAAAGTAGGAAAAATGGTGGATATTAAATTACTTGAGGAGAAGTAATTAATTTTCCCTAAATGGTGAATTAATGTGGTAATGCCATATGAAGGGAGCTAAAGAAATGCAAAAAAAAAAAAAATGATATTGGTCATTCTTGCATTAATGAGAGAAATGATTATATGGATTAAGGAAAATCCAAAAAGAAAATGTGTAATTAGTCACCATTAATGCTTGAAATTATGGTGAATTAAATAAATCTAATGGAAAATGGGAAAATGGTCACCCATTAATGCTATGGAAAATTGTGGGATTTATTTAAATGCAAAATGAAGGATTATGTCTCTCAAGTGTGATGGTTATGAAAATGGTCCCATTAAATTAAATGGGAAGGAAATTAAATTATGTCTCTCATGTGATGGTGGAAATTGGTCCCATTAATTTAAATGGGAAAGAAATGAGAAATGAGAGAGGGTGGTTAGTGACACGTGGCACAATCTTGTGAATCAAGAATAGGCATTTAAATGAAATTCAAAATTGGAGAGTAAATGGTCTTTCAAGTGTCAAATGCAAGCCATGATGTTGTTGCCTAAAAAGAAATTGCAAAAGAAATGGAAATTAGTCACTCATTTATGAGTGAAAATGGGAGGATTTATTTAAATGAGAAAGAGTGAAATTAGTCACTCAAGTTGATTTGTTGAAATTAGTCAAAATAAATATTTAAGAAAATGGCTAATTTTGGTATTGGAAGACTAAATGATCCAAGGGTTAGGATCAAGTCTTGAAAAGGTGAAAGATATCCAATGGCTTATATTAAGTCTTGAAAATGGATATGAAAATAGTCTCATTAAGTAAATGAGAAATAAATGAAAAATGCAAGTGATCTAATGGCTTAGATGCATTCTTGAGAAGGGGAATAAATCCAAGGGTGGGGATTTAAAGAGAGTAAATGGCATGGATTGCCAACATATTAAAAGTGTGCTTTCTTTTAGTGGTGAAGATGAAGTCTTGTAAAGACAAAGGTAATCCAACGGATGAGATTTAAAGGAAGGAAATGGCATGGATTGTGTTTCTTCCAAGAGAGATGTATTAAATCCAAAGAGATGGATGGTTGGGATTTTCTCTCAAAAGGCAATTGAAAATCAAAGGCTAAGATGAAGTCTTGAAATGGAGATATCAAGACAAGAGTAGTATTTAAAGGGAAAGTAAGTCCTTGTCTCAAGTTTTGCCATTTCAAAGAGAGAAAGAAAGTGAGAGGAAGGAAGAGTTGTCTTCTAAGGAGAAGAAAAGAGAGAAGAAGATGGAAGAATCAAAGTAAGTTTATTTCTTCCTTTCCTTTACTTTAATATGTTAGTATGCAAAGTAAGTGGCATGTTGGAATGTCATCCTAGGTGGGAGAAGAGGATGGGGGAGCTCTCTTGAGAAGAGGATTTAAAGCTTCAAAGAGAAGAATGTTAAGGTAAGGGATGGCCCCATGTGGAGGAGGCCTTGCATTGCATTGTAAGTAGGTTGCATAAACTTTTATGTATCTCTTTGCATGCTTTATTTGTTCATGAGACCTATGGCCATGGGGGTGGGAAAGAAATGGTAGGTTGATGCCTCAAACCATGTTGGGTTGTGAGGATGGATTGACCTAAACATGCTTGCATGCATTTGTCATTACATAGACTTGTTATGCTTGTATTTACTTTGCAAATGCACCCTTACTGAGCTTTTGAGCTCATGAGGTTTTATCCTCCCCTTGTAGGTTGTTTTATGTCAAAGAGAAAGAGAAAGTTGCAAGCTTGTGGTGGAAGCTCATGGTATTTAATTGTTTTGTTGTAAATTCATGGTTTATGGAAGCCTAGGCTGTGGTGTTGATTTAAGAAATGTAAACTTATTTGATTGATAATGGCTTTAAAGCCTAAGTTATGAGTGTATATTCCTTCGAAGTGTTGATTTTTTTTAAGTGAATGAGATTGAGGCTTATGGCATGTTGAAGCCTAGGTAAAATCTCACTTTGGTATGAGTTGTTCTGAAAGCATCAAGGATGTTGCTTAAGCTTTAATCATGAAGGAAAAGAGGCTTTGGAATGTGAAAAGTGCATATTTTAAATGCATTTAGAGGTGAGTAATTTTCTGGAAAAATTTGAGTTAGAAGGCCCAAGAAAAAAAAAAATTTTTTTGGAAGCAGCAGCAACCTGAGTGCAAGCGGGGCCGCATGGGCGGGCACGCGTGCGCAAGCCGGCGCACGCCCGTGCAGGCAGGCGAGCGTGGGGCAGGCACTCCAGCGGCCGTGTGCGACATGAGCGGCCAGCCCGCGCAGGCCAGCGGGCCCCACCGGCCAATTTTTTTATAAAAATTGGAATTTTTGAGAATTTTGGGGCATTTCTTAATTGAATTTGGGCCCCGGAGGAATTTTCAAAATAAAGGGATTTTTTTGAGCATTTTGAAGAATAATACCGAAATTTTGGAAAATTGAAAATGATGAGTTTTTCCTCCAAAATTGGTGATCCATCAATGGATTGATTTAAATGGTGATTTTTAGGGAGCCCGGTAAAATTCTTGGTCGGAAAAAATTTAAAATAATCGAGAAAATAATGATTGGGCATCTTCGCAAGATTTCATTTTAACCAAATGCGGTGTGGTTAAAGCCCAATTCTACTAGTGAATCCTGGGGTTAAGGGAAGGAAAGGACGAGCCTAGTTCCCACCTAGGGCGTTTCTTCTTGAAACATGGTCCACCCTTCACCAAAGACCGGGCAGGTGGACAATTTGGGTAATTGTTCACGAGTAACACCCGTAAGTGGGAGCGGGGCATTACAGAACTTCAAGAGCTATTGGATAAGGGGTTTATTAGGCCCAGTATGTCACCGTGGGGAGCGCCGGTCCTCTTTGTTAAGAAGAAGGATGGAAGTTTGAGAATGTGTATAGATTACCGGCATTGAATAAGGTGACCACTAAGAACAAATACCCACTTCCGAGAATTAAGGAACTGTTCAACCAGTTGCAAGGGGCTAAATTCTTTTCAAAGATTGACTTGAGGTCAGGGTACTATCAGTTAAGGATCAAGGCAGACGATGTACCCAAAACAGCCTTTCGATCTCGATACGGTCATTACGAGTTCTTGGTTATGCCATTTGGGTTAACCAATGCCCCAGTGGCATTCATAGATACAATGAACAGAGTATTTAAGCCCCATTTAGATAAGTTCGTGATCGTATTCATAGATAATATCTTGGTTTACTCACCTTCCGAAGAGGAGCACGGAAGACATCTGAAGATAGTGCTGCAAACGTTAAGGGAAAACTAGTTGTATGCAAAGTTTGCCAAGTGTGAGTTCTGGATGAGTCAAGTGGCCTTCTTAGGACACGTTATTTCAGTTGAGGGGATATCAGTGGATCCAGTAAAACTAGCAGTAGTAAGAGAATGGAGCCAACCTAGCATAGTCACCGAGATTAAAAGTTTTCTGGGTCTAGCTGGATACTATAGGAAATTCATAGAAGGGTTCTCGAAGATTGCCTCACCTCTCACAAAGCTGACTCAAAAGAATGAAAAATTTGTTTGGAGTGATCAATGTGAGAATAGTTTCTAGGTGCTTAAGGAGAAACTAACAATCGCCCCGGTTCTAGCCATGCTGAATGGATCTGGAGATTATAAGGTATATGCGGATGCCACGAAGAATGGATTGGGTTGTGTTCTAATGTAGCATGAAAAGGTGATCGCCTATGGGTCTCGGCAACTTAAGAGGCACGAACAAAATTACCCAACCCATGATTTAGAGTTAGCGACTGTGGTGTTTTCTTTAAAGGTTTAGAGACACTACTTGTACGGTGAGAAGTTTGAAATCTGCATCGATCATAAGAGTTTGCAATATGTGTTCTCTCAAAAGGATCTTAATATGAGGCAGCGTCGATGGATGGAATTCTTGAAGGATGATGATTGTGTCATCCAGTACCACCCTGGTAAAGCCAATGTTGTGGCCAATTCCCTAAGTAGAAAGGAGCCTGTGTGTATGGCTGGGATGATGGTGTCTGAATGGGAGTTAATCAAAGCTTTTAGCTTGATGACTGTAGAAGCTACCTCGAAAGGAAATTCAACCTACATAGCCAGTCTCACCATTCAGTCAGATTTCATGGAGCAGATTTGTCAAGCTCTTCTCGAAGACCATAGAGTAGAATTATGGGTGGATGAGCAAGGTAGGGTAAGGACCTTGAAATTCGAGTTAAGAGATGGTATCCTTCGGTTCCAAGGAAGAATTTATGTACCTTGAGTAAAGGAATTAAAGCAATCAATTTTGAAAAAAGCTCATCGATCGAGGTATTCAAATCACCCTGGAGGTACCAAGATGTTCAGAGATTTGAGGACCGTGTATTGGTGGCCGAGAATGAAAAAGATCATCGCAAGATATGTCAGCCAGTGTGATACATGCTAGAGGGTAAAAATTGAGCATCAAAAGCCAGGTGGAAGTTTGCACCCACTAGAAGTCCCAGAATGGAAATGGGAACATATCACCATGGACTTTGTATCAGGGTTATCGAAAAGCCCTAAAGGAAACGATGTTATATGGGTGATTGTTGACAGGTTAACCACAATGAAGGTAAGTCAACCTATAAATAAGTTGGCCCAACAGTACGTCGACAACATAGTCTGACTTCATGGGGTATTAGTAAGTATCGTCTCAGATCGTGACCTAAGGCTCACTTCAAGATTTTGGGGAAGTCTGCAAAAGTGCTTAGACACTCAGATTAGGCTAAGTACGGCCTATCATCCCCAAACGGATGGTCAATCGGAGAGAACTATTCAAACCTTGGAAGATATGTTGAGAGCATGTGCCTTGGACTTTACGGGAAGTTGGGAAAAGCATCTACCGTTGGTAGAATTTGCATATAATAACAGTTACCACCGTAGCATTGGTATGGCTCCCTATGAGGCATTGTATGGACGTAAGTGTAGATCCCTGGTATGTTGGAACGAAGTGGGTGAGCGGCAAATATTAGGCCCGGAAATTGTGTAGATGACTATTGAAAAGATCAAGATAATTCAAGAAAGGATCCAAGTGGCTCAAAGCCGTCAAAAGTTTTATGCTGACGTCAAGCGAAAGGACTTAGAGTTTCAAGTTGGCGACAAGGTGTACCTGAAATTATTCACTTTAAGGATGGCAACTCGAGGCCACAAGAAAGGAAAGTTGAGTCCCAGGTACATTGGGTTATATGACGTCCTAGAAAGAATCAGGCCAATTGCGTATCGACTCGCCTTGTCGATGGCTCTATCCAATCTGCACGATGTGTTCCATGTATCGCAGCTCCGAAAGCATGAGCCTGATCCATCTCAGATAATGCTGTCAGAAGCCACCGAGGTTCGAGAGAATCTTTCATACCTCGAGAGACCGGTTAAAATTTTGGATCAAAGGGATCAAGTCTTGAGGAACAAGTCCATATCGTTGGTACAAGTGCTATGGAGGAATCCAGTAAGCGAGGAGCTAACATGGGAGCGAGAAGAAGATATGAAAAGCAATTTTCCATTCTTGTTCGAGGAATCAATAGATAGAATGAATGCAGACTAAGCAAATTTCGAGGACAAAATTTTTGGAAGGAAGGGAGAATGTAAAACCCCGTTTTCAAAATAAATAAAAGAAAGAAATGTTTCGTAATTCATGGCTTCAGAATGATTAAAATTAAAGCCTTGCAAAGTAGGCCGTCGTAGTTATCTAGTTGAATCAATCGAAGGGAGTATCCCGAAGCTCGAAAGATCAAAAGTAAGATCACATCATCGATTCTCAAGTCAAAATAGGATTTTTAGTGCTAAAAGAAATCGGATCGGAGATAGTTTTTGGTACAGCTTCGATCCAGGTTGATAAAATTGAATCGTCAGAGGGGGCTTCTGGAAAGATAACGGAACCCTTAGAGGCCTTGATTTTTCATGTAGAGTAATCCTTCAGTGTTTTCGAGTGGAAACGAAACGAATTTCAAGAAGATAAGTCAATTGGGCCTAAGCGCAGTTTTCTAAAAATTCCCGAGGGAGGCCTAAACGTCATTTTTTCTGAAATTTTGGGGTGTGAATGTCAAATCTAGAGCCTTGGGGTCTTAGTGGAAGCAAGGAAAACCTCAGGGGCTTGTGAGAAAGGCCAAAGTAGAAATGGTCAAAATAAGAGGGGCTTAAGTGCAAATCTGGAAAAATTTGAAGTCAAGCGCATCCATGGCCGACAGTAGTACTGGCCGGCCATAATTTCGTCACCTCTGACTGCAGGGTCCAAGGGATTGGTCGGAGCATGTAAGGGAAGCATCCGAGGCTGGCATCGAGGTCGCGTGCAGCCAAAATTTCAAGAAATTCCGACCAAGAGTGCGTCGGCCATGGCCTACCTGTAATCGCGATTTCGAGGGGCTTTGTCAATTCTTTTTGGTCGTCCAAGGGTGTTTTGGGATGTTTGAGACGTTGGGTTAGGCAGCCATGATGGTTTCGAGGGCCGATTGTGCCTATAAATGGGAGAATAGAGGCCGAGGGTTTTAAAGATTTAAAGTTTGAAATCGGGCATGATAGAGGCCGAATCGAGCATAGGTAATAGAGGGCTTTTTCTCTAGTTTGTGTGAGGATTGATTCTTGAGAAAATGGAGTGTTTTCGCGTGCGTTTGGAGGGGTTTTGAGCGGTCGCCGGAGAAGGAGGCGGTGGTGTCGGCCGAGAGTTTAAGGCTTCAGTTGAACCTCTTCCGAGTGTCTTTTCGAGCCATTAGAGGCACCATTGTGATCGACTGAAGCAGGAGATCAAGCCAAGCCAAAAAAACCTAAGCTCTGGTGTGCCGTCGCCGGAGAAGACGAACGGAGCGTGGCCTTCATGCGCCTCTCCCACTCACAGTCCACACGCCTCTCCCACTCGCAATCCACGCGCCTCATGCGTAAAGGCGCGTGCACAACAACTTTTCTTTTAAAATTTTTTTAGATGTTTTAGAAAATTATTTTAAGATTTGTTATGCAAAAGATTTGGAAAAAATTGGACTTAGGTATTTATTTTGGAATTTTAGTGAGGAGAAATAGAGAAAAATCAAAGGAAAAATGCGAGAAAAATGTGAGAAAAACTAGTTTTGCTATTTATGGATTGAATATGATGTCTAGGGTGCCTTATGGCTTGAGTTGGGCGTTGGTTTGAATTTCGAGGATTTGCACGCAAATCGAGGTGAAGCTCGTGTTTCGAGGAATACCTAAATAGGTTAAAGGTGAGTGTTCTACTTTAAAAACCTAGTTATGTGAGAATTTCCCTAAAGGTTGATGATGAAGTTTTGCCCTAAAGCCGATTTAAAAGATTTATCGTGTCGTCATGCTTTGAATGAATATGCCATGTAGTTTGCATTTACGTGCTATGATGAAATATGCATACATCCATTATGATATTATTGATCATGCATCGTATAAAGGGCTTGGAATTATGAACTGGCGCCGTTGCTCTACCAAGTGTGCACCCATTCACATCGGCCTAGGAAAGGGGCTGTAAAAATAGGGAGCAGTAGTTGGGTGCGGTTGACTCAAGTCAAAAATTATGAGGACATTTTGCATATTTCATTCATACATGAAAATTATGATTTATTTTCACTCACTTGGATGATTCATCATCTAACTTGGGCTTTTGCCCCTAAAATATTCAAATGTTCCAAATGTTGTTATAGCATAACCAGGTACTGACGAAGTATGTGATGGCACTTTGCAAGTGCATGATGAAGTATGATTATGATGTTAAAGTTGATGTATTTAAGTTCTGCTGCTTGACATGTGAACATTTGGAAGACGTTGATGTATTATCAAAATTCTAGTTATTGTATTGTTAGGTTCGATCTTTAGCTTCCGCATGTAATAATTTGATGACTATCTTTGAAATGAATGGAATTTTGGGTTTATAATCGATGTGATTTAGCGTTTAGTCTGAAAGGGAAAGAAAAATATATATATATATTATCCCCAAATTGTCCTAGTTACAAGGCGCCCGAGAAAGTGGGGCCTTACTTAATAGGTATGGTCCCTGGCTTAAACCAGGAGAGCAGACGTATTTTGGCTAGAAGTTATGTCGTCGTAGGTTCTGAAGAAAAAAGAACAAAGAGACATAATGACGTTGATATGGCGAGGGGTCATCATAAAGGAAAGAGTTTTGTAAAATGACAATTGATTAAATTAGGAAGGAGTTTCTAATTTAATATTTTTCTATTTATTGGAGTGACAAATATGAAATAAAATATATTTGGGCTAAAATTAATATTTGGATTAAATAAAGTATTTGAACCAAATATTAAATTAAATATTATATTTAGGTTAAATTAGATTTGGGCCAAATATTAAATATTATATTTTGGCTAAATTAGATTTGGACCAAATATTAAATATTATATTTTGGCTAAATTAGATTTGGACCAAATATTAAATAATAAATATTTGGGCTTGAATTAGATTTGGGCTAAATATTTTATAAATGGATTTGGGTCACTTAATTATATTTCTAGTTGGACTAGATAAGTCCACTTAAGATTCTAGTTGAAATAGGATTAATGAGCTAGCTCAATCCATTAGGGTTTAAGAAACCCTAGAAGACTTCTCTATAAATACCCTTTTTTGGGTTGCCCAAATAGAGGAATTAATGGTTATGTGGTTTTTCAAGAGTTGAAAAACAAATGTCATTCACTCTTCCTCGTTTCTTTTTAGCATTGATTCAAAATGTGGGCGTTCTTTTCTGTCCATACACAATCCGCAAAAAGGAAAAGGAGCTAGCACTCCTATTCTACTCTACTTGCCAATAGACACGTGCCGCATATCACGAGTTAGAGGCCAAGAGATTGGATGGCTCGAATCCGCAAACGACTCGAAAATCTAAATGTTAGATTTATTTTATTTGTATGTGAACGATTTAATTTCGACATTGATCCAATCGATGGGATCAGGCCAAGGTTCAAAATTTTGAACTACGCTTCTTGCCCCGTAGCGATCTTGCTTTACTTTCATGCCACTCATGAACAATCATCCAAATTGCTCACATGCCCGGCTATTTGTGAAGGGCGGACTATGTTTCAACATGAAAAAGCCCTAGGTGGGAACTAAGCTTCGTCCTTCCCTTCCCTCTATACCAAGATCGACTAGCAAATTTGGACTTTAACAATATCGCACTTGGCTAATTAATTTCCACTTACATTACCCAATCACCATTTTTATTATTTTATTTCTTCATCTTTTCAAATATTCACTGGGCTTCATATAATTTAAAATTTCAAAATAACCCATCAATTTTCCCAATTTTAAAGAAAACAAATAATTTTTAATTTTCCACAAATTCGGCATTTATCTCCAAAAATGCCCGAAAAATCCCTTTATTTAGAAAATTCCTCCGAGGCCTATAATTAATCCAAAAATGAGCCAAAAATCCCAAATCTTTCAAAATTTTAAGAAAAATTGGCTGGCAGGGCCTGCTAGCGCTCTCGGGGCCTGCACGGGCCTCACAGTGCACTGGAAGCACGGGCTAGCCGTAGATTCCTCGCGTACCCACTCCCACACGCTCATCTACGAGCCCGCCTACACCTACTGTGGCCCCTTACAAGACACCTGGTGGCCTTACTGCTGCCAGTTGCTTCTTCATCCCTTTTTCTTTTCTTTTTTCTCTTTTCTTTGGGCTTCCTAGCCCAATTTTTTCCAGAAATTACATACCAAAAACATGCATAAAAAATCTTGAACTTTCCTCCATTTTCCAACACCAAAATAAACATCAAACATACATCCAAAATTTCCTTTTTATTCAACAAATGAGGCTTACACAACCCTCTTGATGCTTACATAACTAACATCCAAATAAAATATACTCCATGGCCTTAAGCTTTAACAAGCCATTACCAACAAAATAAAGTACAATACATGCTTTAGGCTTCACAAGCCATAGACTAACAAAAATCCATCATAAAGCTCCCAAGATTCAAGCTTGCAACTCCCCTTTTTCTCTTGGCACATGAACAACCTATAAGGTGTGAGTGAAAACCTCATGAGCCATAAAGCTTAGTAAGGGTGCAATGCATGTAAATATGAGTATAAACATAATTATGTACGGCAAATGCATGCAAATGAGGCTAGGTCTTTTCATCCTCACAACCCACCAAGGTTTGAGGCATGTGTGGTTTTTAAGAGGGGATACCTTTCAATGGCACTTGTTATTTTCCTTCAGGTTCGTTTGCCATAGGAAATCTAAATTAGGCTATAGATCCAACACGGGATTCGCCCTAGGCATCCGAGTTTGCCGGAAGACCTAAGCACCAGATTAACCAAAGAGTTAGGTCTAGCTTAGGGCCATAGCACTAGACTCAATTGAGAGATCTAGGTGAGTCTGCGGGCATAAACATCGGAGCATCCGATGATCCCGAGTTGGTCTCTAGTCATAGGTGGTAGATTAGGGCTAGGCAGTCAGACCTTCGTGGGTAGAATCCTATCTTTCACTTTCTTGCCCACCGTTTTAAGGTCCGATCTACCTTAGGGGATTTGGGTTTAGCCAGTAATTCAGTTCGGGATTCCTTTCGGGCGTTCGAGTTTACTGGGAGACCTAGGTGTCGAATCAACCAAGGAGTCAGGTCTAGCTTGGAGGCATAGTACCGGACTCAATCGAGGGATCTAGGTGAGTCTGTGGGCATAGGCATCAGAGCATCTGATGATCTCAACCAAGTCTTAGGTCATAGGCGCTAGATCACAACTGGGTGACTTAAGCCTCATGCGGTGAGGGTGTCTTTCGCTTACTATGTAACAGCTTCATCATCTCCTGTCCCTTCCGATAGTCAATCTTCCCCCGATGAATCTAGGGTCAACCGATGATCTGGTTCGAGATTCCTTTCAGGTGTTCGAGTTTATCGAGAGACCTAGGTGCCAGATCAGCCAAGGAGTCAAATCTAGCTTAGAGGCATAGCATTGGACTCAATCGAGGGATCTAGGTGAGTCTACGAGCATAGGTGTCAGACTGCTTGGTGATCCCATCTCGACCTGTGGTCATATGCGCCTGATTACCACTAGGCGACCTTGACCTCTTCGGGAACCATCTCTAAGTTACTGTACCTACATTATGTTTTATTGTACGTACAAATGCTAAAGACACAAGGGATTTTACGTGGTTTGGCTTACAACTTTGCTTACTCCACGGGAATACAGGGGGGAGTATTCTTTTATTCATGGGGGAATTATTACATGGAAAAATTTAAAAGAATTCTAGCTCACAGTGGAGTCGAGTAGTGCCTATTGTAATGAACCCATCTCCATGTCTTGTGCCTCGGATTCTTCATGGCCAGGCCCGACCGACAGAGCGGGGAAATACCTTTTTAGGTACATAGTATTCTAGGTCTTGCCCATCATCTCCCCTTGAAATGTTTGCAATACGCAAGTGTTGGGCCCCAACATGCTTTGTATTCTATAGGGTCCTTCCCAATTCGGTCTGAGCTTCTTTTTTTTCCTGAGGGTGTTCGTAATTGCTATCTTCCTAAGCACCAAATCCCTTTCCTGAAACATTTGAGGGCAAACCTTCGCTTTGTAATAGTCGGCAATCCTTCTTTGATACGTTGCTAGCTACATAGCTACTTTCTCACTCAGCTCATCTAGCAGATCCAGGTTCTCCCTCAAACAATTTGAATTCCCCTCTTCACTGAAAGTTATAACCTGAGGCGAGGTGAGATCTATTTCCACTAGAATAAAGGCATTTGTCTCATACACCAAGCTAAAAGGCATTTCCCCCGTAGATACATGACTGGTCGTGCGATAAGCCCATAAAATGTTGGGGAGTTCGTCGGCCCATCTGCCTTCAGCTTTTTCTAATTGGGTCTTCAACCTGTGTAACGACCCGCTCCCACTTACGGGCGCCACTGGTAAATAATCGACCGGGTTACTCACTCGATGAACCACAACTGAAGGGTTGGACTATGTTTCAATAGGAAACGCCCTAGGTGGGAACTAGGCTTCGTCCTTCCCTTCGCTTCACTCAGGAATCGGTCCCAACTCAAACAAGAAAACTTATCGGACCAAGACCCAAAACCCGAGTGAGCTTCACCTCTCTTCAGCTTACCCCATAGCAAGCCAGAGGTGACCCAGGCACAAAGCTAGCATAACAAACACTTTGCTGAGTATTGGGGATTTATGAGAACATACCTCGCTGATCTTTACTCGGTCTGAACTTGGCATCACCAATTAAGCCACATACAACAAGCAATCTCACAATCATTTATCACACCTTGATGGTTACAACAACTAAACCCGATTAACGCTCCATAACACATACATTCATTCACAAGGGTATATATATACATATCACCACACGGATACATACAAGAGATAATAAAATACACAACTCGGGCAACACCGCTAGTTGCCATAGCAGCCTCCTAGCACCATCCCTGCTTGCATTTGAACTTGCATAATCTATAACATGAGGTAAAACCTCATGAGTCACAAAGACTTAGTAAGGGTACAATGCATGTAAATGTGAGTATAAAGATGTTTATGTATGCCCAATGCATGCAAATGAGGCTAGGCCCACACATTCTCACAACCTACCAAGGTTTGAGGCATCAACCTATTAGCCCCCCAAAACACCAGTCCTCCATATGGGCATAGGTCCACTAGGTCTTGTATCACGCAAGTGTTAACCATTACATGCAAATGCAACATAAAAACATTATCAAACACATTTACCAACTTGCAAGGCCACCTCCACATGGGGCCGTCCCTTACCTGGCTCGAAGCCTCATCTTTGCGTTTGCCTGAATTCCAGCCCGAACCTCTAGTTCTTCTAGGATCACCACCTCCCCGGTCGAACCTAGATGTAAACACACACAAACCCAACTCCATTAACCTCTGGCATTAAACCAATGCCCTCAACTTCGCCACACACTGTAACACCCGAGATTTTTAGACTCAAATATGATGTAATACTTGAGATTTCTAGATTCAAATACTTGAAGAAATACGATATTTCAAAGGATTATGAAAGTCTTGAGATAAAAATTCAGTTTTTGAGCCAGTAGCAAAATCGTAAATATTGAAGTTCGGGTAAAAGTGTAATTTACCTAAAATCTTGGGGCATTAGTGTAATTTATCATTTCTTCAGGGGCTAAAATGTAATTAAAAAAATAGCCCGGGGACTAAGTTGCAAGGGCCTAAGTGAAAATTATCCAAAAAGTTAGGGCCAAGGTGTAATTCTTGAAACATAAAAATATCTCATCAAAATATCTCAAACTAAATAGTTAAAGTAACCAAATATAGCTAACTAGTTAAAGGTGTAATGATGGGATATGTAGAAAATCAATTAACCATGTGGAGTAATGATGGGAAATGTAGAAAATCAATTAACCATGTGGAGTAATGATTGCAAATGTAGAAAAATGAATTAAAACACGTAAAATGTAATGACAGAAGTGTTGAAAATGGAATTAAGCACGTGAGGTTCAAAATATCAAGGACACATGGCAAGCTTCCATTGGTCATTAGAAAGATAAGATAAGAACACATGGATAGAAATGATTATGTGAGACACATGGCACCATTTGATAAGAACACATGGATAGAAATGATTATATAAGATATTTGGCAATATGAACACTTGGAAGTCATGATGAATCCAAAATAATTACATGACACGTGGCAGGTTATGATTTGTTGGGTAATTCTATAAATAGGACCTTTGGGTGAGTTTTGGGCATTCCAAATCAATCGAGGCTAAGTTTATGTCATATTGAGAGGTGTAAAGGTGAAGACTTAAACATTCAAATCTCATCAAACCAAGTTGAGGTAAGTACATTATGAACTATCTATGATGTTTAAGCATGCCCATGAATTATATTATGTGGTCCCTCATGTTATGTTATGTTCACGCAAGTTTCGGGACCGGAGCTCGGTAGCGCTACGCACGAGGGTTTGTGCCCCCGTAGTTGGTGGAACCTTTCGTGTCTCCATACGATATGTTATGTTATGTCATGACTTGTTTAAATACATATGATAGTTCTCTTGTACTTACTGAGACTCGCAAGAATCTCATCCCATATTTTTCCCTCCAGGTGATTACGAATGAGGAGAACGGAATGTGGACGTGGAGTGTGGTGGCTACTCGAAGATAATTTTTAATAGTCGAAATGATGTTTCTCTCTTCCTATAATAGAAAGGTTTTTCAATATTACACTCTTATGATAGATGTACACTATTGCTACACTATATGTCCTTAAAGATTATATAAGTTTATGAAAAGAGCCAAGTCTTATTTTAAGTCCGGTTTTCTCGGTATGGATGCTGTTATATTTGCTAAGTCTTTCTCTCTCCTATTGAAGCCATGTTTTCAGTATCAAAATTTATATTTACTCGAAACATGCTCTGAATCTTATTATGTTCAAAACTTTACTTAAGTTTATAAAAGTTTGTTTCTCAAGTTTTGTCTGCGCTAAACCTTGAATTTCATATGAATATTATTATCATTATTATTTTTAAACATGTTTTTAAGTTACGGGTGTCACATAGTGGTATCAGAGCAGGTTTACTTTCCTGTAGACTCAAATTGTTTTTAAAGAAAATTTTATGCTTTTAGTAAAATTTGTAAGGAAATTCTTTAAAGGAAACATGAAAATCCACCACGTCCCGTTCAAGCTTCTGATCTCCAAGTATGTTATAAGAATTGCTATGCTTATGAATACCATGTTTATACCCCGTAGATTATTCTCATGAGAGCATTGTTCCATATGATTATGTAGTTATTCTCTCAAGCTATATCCATGAGCATATGTTGTTATATGTATGCACACGTATGAAGCTCATGTTGGAATAAGTATGTGAGAGATATGATTCCTATTTTCCATTCATTAGTATGTGATTCTTTCGCTAGTGATATTGCTTCTACCCAAGAGTTCATGATTATAGCGGAAATACTTGTTTAGGAATGGCTTATTAGAATGAAAGCAATTAGGAATCAAGTCCATCAAGAAAAGCTTGCATAGTGAATCCTAATTAAACATGAATCTATTGTTGAGTTTATTGATATGTGTGACCGCGCTAAGGGCTTTGTCAAAAAGACCTAAACTGTTTAAGGCGAGCTTGGGACTTAAGTGGTCCACGTGACCCCCCTCCTTACTTAGAAGCTCCTTAGTTGCGTGTTATACATATTGGTAGACAAAATGATGGACTAACAAAACATAGTTAACACAAAGTTCTACTATAGTACTCTTTAACCTTAGGGACCTTGTAATTAGACACTGGTTTGGTATTTTATATAGGATATGGCGACACGAGGTAAAAGCAATAGGGGAAGATAGTCACAACCTACAGCTAACGAAAGCAGTGGTCTTGACAATCAACTTATGCAGCTCATCGATGCCCTTCGCAATGTGGTGCCTCGAGCTACACCCCCTCCCGAAAATCCAAAAAATAATGTGGCATTAGTAGAACAGTTCAGAAAGTTGCAGCCTCCAACTTTTGAGGGCGAGTTAGACCCTCTTGTGGCCGAAGATTGTCCAGATGCTAGGAAAGTGGCGTGCGCCACATTCATGCTACAACACGGAGCAAGACATTGGTGGGATTCCACTACAGATCCTGACCACAAGGACATCTGTGGACCTGGGAGGAATTCAAGGAACTTTTTCTTAAAAAGTATTACCCTGCCAATATCCGTAATCAAAAGGAAGCAGAATTTCTTGTGCTAAAGCAAGGGAGCATGACCTTAGTTGAATACGAAAGTAAATTTGATGAACTATCATGATTTTCTCCAGAGCTTGTGGATACGGAGCAAAAGCGAGCAAGGCGATTTTAGCAAGGCCTGAGGGATGATCTACGGCAGGTGGTCGTAACCTTCGAGTTGGGCACATATCATGAAGTGCTAGGTAAGGCCCAGCTAGCCAACTTTAAAGAAGGCTCCAGTAGCAATAGTAAGCCACCGCAGTCAGGGTCATCAGAAAAGCGTAAATGGGAAGACAAGGGCAAAGAGAAGCAACACTTTGCAAAGAAGAATCGAGGGGGACCAGTACTAAGTAATTTCCAACAGTACCCAGTGTGTGGGAAGTGCCAAAGGCAACATTCCGGAACATGCCTAATCGGAACAGGTGTATGCTACAATTGTGTCCCAAGAAGCAGCAGCAACAACCATATCATCAAAAGCCAGGAAATCCCCCAAGAGGTCAAGCTAGAGTATATGCATTCTCAAGTCAAGAGAAGGATCAGGATCCTCACGTGTTGGCCGGTAATGTCCCCATCTCTGGAGGGTCTGCTTATACTTTATTTCATTAAGGTTGCACACATTCTTTCATATCTTTAAATTTTGCAAGTAAACTCAGCACATATATGGAACATTCAAGCACTCCCTTTGAAATAATTATGCCCTCAAGAGGAACAGTAAGCACGAATCATATAATAAAGATAGCTAGCGTAGAGATTGGTGGACAGCTTCTAGAAGCAACCCTATATGTCTTAAATATGAAGGAGTTTGATGTGATTTTGGGAATGGACTGGCTTTTCAAACACCATGCGACCATATTGTGCTCTGAGAGGAAAATAGTTTGTAGGAGTCCTGAAGGGCTAGAACTTCACCATTCTGTGGTAGAGACGAAACACCTCCTTGTGTCATTTCGGCAATAAAGGCTGAAAAGCTACTATGGTCGGAAGGCTGTATTGGATTCTTAATGTCAGTTGCAATGAAGGAAGGTGACGAATTGACAGCGAATGAGGTTAAGGTAGTCAAGGATTTCTCAGAAGTATTTCCTGATGATCTGACTAAAATGCCACCAGAGCGAGAAGTAGAGTTCACTATTGATCTAGTGCCCGGTTCTGCACCTACTTCTAAAGCTCCTTATAGGATGGCACCAAAGGAGTTACAAGAGTTGAAAACTCAATTAGAGGATTTATTAAGGAAAGGATTCATCCGACCTAGTGTGTCCCCATGGGGAGCACCCGTATTGTTCGTCAAGAAGAAAGACGGATCGATGAGGATGTGCATTGACTACCGGGAATTGAATAAGATCACCATTAAGAACAAGTATCCTCTTCCCAGAATCGAGGACTTGTTTGATCAAGTACGTGGCGCACAAGTATTTTCAAAGATTGATCTAAGGTCAAGGTACCATCAACTGAGGATCAAAGCTGAAGATGTTCCAAAGATAGCTTTTAGAACACGGTATCGCCATTATGAGTTTTTGGTCATGCCCTTTGGTTTGATAAATGTGCCAGGGGTTTTCATGGATCTGATGAATCGAATTTTCTATGAGTTCTTGGATCAATTTGTTATTGTCTTTATTGATGATATCTTGGTGTATTCGCGAAGCGAAGAAGAACATGAGAAACACTTAAGAAGGGTGTTAGGAATTTTGAAGGAAAAGAAGCTATATGCAAAATTCAAGAAATGTGAATTTTGGTTGGAACGGGTTGTATTTCTTGGGCATGTGGTAACAGCTCAAGGAATAGAAGTAGACCCTAGCAAGGTAGAAGCAGTGTTGAATTGGTCAAGACCAACTAATGTAAGTGAAGTACGCAGCTTCTTAGGTTTAGCTGGGTACTACAGGAGGTTCATTGAAGGATTCTCCAATCTAGCAGGACCACTGACTCAGCTCACTCGTAAAGGCACTAAGTTTGAATGGACAGAGAAGTGTGAATCCAGTTTTGAGGAATTAAAGAGGAGGTTGGTCAATGCGTCAGTATTAACTATTCCTGAAGGATCCGAAGGTTTTGTTATATATAGTGATGCATCCAAACAGGGAATTGGGTGTGCATTGATGCAAAAAGGTAAGGTAGTTGCCTATGCATCAAGACAGTTGAAACCTTATGAGCAAAACTACCCTACGCATGACCTAGAACTTGCTGCAGTTGTGCATGCTTTGAAGATTTGGACACACTATCTGTATGGAGGAAAATGTGATATCTATACCGACCATAAGAGTCTCAAGTACATCTTTACTCAAAAAGAGTTGAATATGAGGCAACAGAGATGGCTAGAATTGGTAAAGGACTACGATTGCGAAATTCATTACCACCCGGGTAAGGCAAATATGGTAGCTGAGGCCTTGAGTAGAAAGAAAATGGGCCAAGTAGCAGCCTTGACAACACAAAAACCTTTGTGGAAAGAATTTGAGAAGTTAAGCCTCGAGATAGTTGCTGCACCATCTAGTTCTAATGCTCAAATGGCAGCTCTGTTCATCCATCCAACCCTCCGTGATCGGATTAAGAGCCACCAGAAGGGAGATCAATATTTTGAGTATATCAAAGCTGAAGTTGATACAGAGAAGCGGAAAGATTTCACAGTAGCTGATGACAACACACTTTATTTTCAAGGGCGCCTTTGTGTGCCAAATTTTGAGGAATTAAGGCAAGAAATCCTAGAGGAAGCCCACTCCACTCCCTACTCGGTACATCCTGGCAGCACAAAGATGTATCATGATTTAAAGGTAATCTTTTGGTGGAGAAATATGAAGGAGGACATAGCTAAATTTGTTGAAAAGTGTTTGATATGTCAGCAAGTGAAAGCGGAGCACCAGCGATCGTCGGGGTTGCTACAGTCGTTAGAGGTGCTAGAATGGAAATGGGAGCATGCGACAATGGATTTCATTATAGGCTTTCCAAGATCAGTAATAGGTCATGAGGCTATTTGGGTGATCGTGGATCGACTTACCAAATCTGCTTACTTCTTACCTGTACGGATGACATTTACAATGGACCAGTTTGCATGACTGTATGTCAAGGAAATAGTAAGATTGCATGGTGTTCCAGTATCCATTGTATCTGATAGGGACCCTATGTTTACATCGAACTTTTGGAAGAGTTTACACCGTGCTATGGGCACCAAATTGAGTTTTAGTATAGCTTTTCATCCTCAAACAGATGGACAATCTGAGAGAACAATTCGGACTTTAGAGGATATGCTTCGAAGTTGTGCTCTAGAATTTGATGGTCAATGGGAACGACATCTACCAATAATTGAGTTCGCATACAATAATAGTTATCATGCATCTATTAGCATGGCACCCTATGAGGCATTATATGGAAGAAAGTGCATATCACCTATTCATTGGAATGAAATTGGTGAGCGAAAGATACTGGGTCCAGAAATCGTGGAGCAAACAATTCAGGCCATTGAAAGAATCAAGACTAATATGAAAAAGGCTCAGGATAGACAGAAAAACTATGCGGATAAAAGAAGGAAAGATTTGGAGTTTACCGTAGGTGATAAGGTATTTTTAAAGATTATGCCCATAAAGGGAGTCCTATGGTTTGGGAAAGCTCAGACCTCGGTATATAGGTCCATTTGAGATCCTGAGGCGGGTTGGGAATGTGGCTTACCAACTAGCTTTACCATCGGAGCTTTCAACAGTACATGATGTTTTCCACGTATCAATGCTCAGGAAGTATGTCCCCGACCCAACCCATGTAATAAAGCATCAACCATTAGAGATAAAACAAGACCTGAAATATGAGGAGGCACCAATAAGCGTTGTTACTCGGGAGGTACGAAGGCTTCATAATAAAGATATACCGTTAGTAAAGGTGTTATGGCAACATCATTCAGTTGAAGAAGCAACTTGGGAGCGCGAGGACGAGATGCGATCCAAATATCCCCAACTGTTTGAAGTAAGGTAAAGTTTCGAGGACGAAAATTCTTTAGGAGGGTAGATTGTAACACCCGGGATTTTTAGACTCAAATATGATGTAATACTTGAGATTTCTAGATTCAAATACTTGAAGAAATACGATATTTCAAAGGATTATGAAAGTCTTGAGATAAAAATTCAGTTTTTGAACTAGTGGCAAAATCGTAAATATTGAAGTTTGGGTAAAAGTGTAATTTACCTAAAATCTTGGGGCATTAGTGTAATTTATCATTTCTTCAGGGGCTAAAATGTAATTAAAAAAATAGCCCGGGGACTAACTTGCAAGGGCCTAAGTGCAAATTATCCAAAAAGTTAGGGCCCAGGTGCAATTCTTGAAATATAAAAATATCTCATCAAAATATCTCAAACTAAATAGTTAAAGTAACCAAATATACCTAACTAGTTAAAGTGTAATGATGGGATATGTAGAAAATCAATTAACCATGTGGAGTAATGATTACAAATGTAGAAAAATGAATTAAAACACGTAAAATGTAATGATAGAAGTGTTGAAAATGGAATTAAGCATGTGAGGTTCAAAATATCAAGGACACATGGCAAGCTTCCATTGGTCATTAGAAAGATAAGATAAGAACACATGGATAGAAATGATTATATGGGACACATGGCACCATTTGATAAGAACACATGGATAGAAATTATTATATAAGATATTTGGCAATGTGAACACTTGGAAGTCATGATGAATCAAAAATAATTACATGACACGTGGCAAGTTATGATTTGTTGGGTAATTCTATAAATAGGACCTTTGGGTGAGTTTTGGGCATTCCAAATCAATCGAGAGGTGTAAAGGTGAAGCCTTAAACATTCAAATCTCATCAAACCAAGTTGAGGTAAGTACATTATGAACTATCTATGATGTTTAAGCATGCCCATGAATTATGTTATGTGGTCCTTCATGTTATGTTATGTTCACGCAAGTTTCGGGACCGGAGCTCGGTAGCGCTACGCACGAGGGTTCGTGCCCCCGTAGTTGGTGGAACCTTTCGTGTCTCCATACGATATGTTATGTTATGTCATGACTTGTTTAAATACATATGATAGTTCTCTTGTACTTACTGAGACTCGCAAGAATCTCATCCCATATTTTTCCCCTAGGTGATTACGAATGAGGAGAACGGAACGTGGACGTGGAGTGTGGTGGCTACTCGAAGATAATTTTTAATAGTCGAAATGATGTTTCTCTCTTCCTGTAATAGAAAGGTTTTTCAATATTACACTCTTATGATAGATGTACACTATTGCTACACTATATGTCCTTAAAGATTATATAAGTTTATGAAAAGAGCTAAGTCTTATTTTAAGTCCGGTTTTCTCAGTATGGATGCTATTATATTGTTAAGTCTTTCTCTCTCCTATTGAAGCCATGTTTTCAGTATCAAAATTTATATCTACTCGAAACATGCTCTGAATCTTATTATGTTCAAAACTTTACTTAAGTTTATAAAAGTTTGTTTCTCAAGTTTTGTCTGCGCTAAACCTTGAATTTCATATGAATATTATTATCATTATTATTTTTAAACATGTTTTTAAGTTACGGGTGTCACACACACACCATCAGAACCATCTATCAACAACTCAATAAAATAATACCAACCAGGGCATAGACAAGCCATCGATAATTTTTCCAACAACCCCGACATAGGGTTTAATTCAAAAAATAACTATTTTACATTAACTCGCTTAATGCAAATAATTGGGGAAGAAATTATTAATTTACCTTAACTCATCTGGAGAGAAATTTTGAAAAACGCCCACGCCGACGTTACCTCCCGAACAGCCATTTGCGCCCAAAATCTCTTTTTTTTTTTTTTTTAGCTTCTGGCAAGCTCCTCAAGCCCCAATTTAATTTCCAGAACTTTCCCCCATTTATCTAGAATTTTTCAGAATTTTCCCTATTTTCTCATTTTTTTATTTTTTTCTTTTATTTTTTCTTTTCTTTTCTATTTTTTTTTCTCTTCTTCTCCCCTGCTCCTTCCTTCCCGCACGTGGCCTCCTCTGTTCATCTTCTTCTTCTTTTTTCTCATGCAACCGCGCACAGCAGCTTGGCTGCACATGCTGGCTGTCGTTGCCACCAGCTCGCCTTCTCCATCAGCTTCATGCCGCTAAGCCACCGCTGGTCGCACCGCACCACCCTTGACCGCCATGAGCCCGCTACGCGTCGGCCTCCCCTGCATGCCGCTGCCATGGCTGCTTGGTGAAGCTTCGGGTCGCCTTCCTACGGTCGCTTGCTTGCTCGCTGATCGCCTTCAACAGCTGCACAACCACCAGCTACCCATGCCTCGGCCGCTGCTGCTCCGCCCAGTGCCATTGCTCGGCCACTGGTGCTGCTCGGCCATCAGCCATGGCCGTTGCATCTCTTTCTCTCGCTCTCTCCCACAAGCTCCCTTACACTCTCGCGATCTCTCTCTCTTGCTCTCGGCTCCTACCTCCCGAGCTCTCTGTCTCGGCTCTGCTCTCTCTCATTTCGGCCATTTCAAAATATCAGAGGGGAGGAAGCTTCCTCCCCACTTTCACGCATACAATATATATATACATATATATACTAATTTACATTAAACCCTTTAATTTCTTAATTATTTCACTTTAAAATATCCTTAATCTCACTTAAGGAATTTATTATAGCACTTGCCCCTCTAAGACTTAATTAATTATCACAAAACCACACAAAATCTTGATTTTTTTCCAAAATTAATTATTGGCATTTAGTTCATAAAGGTCAATTTTGTCCCTACGCCTACACGGGACCTCTATTCCACGCAAAAACACTTAAGGGTTACCTTACTCAAAAAACCAAACCACTCCTAGGGTCCCATCAGCTTCCAGGAGGTCCCCTCTAACTATTCGGTATTGGCACCCACTCGGTCTTATACAAAATTTATTTCGAAAATTATTCCTGGTCGGATCGCTTCCAGCGCCATTATTCTCATCTCGAGACACTTACCACTCTCTTGCCTTCTTCGCTGGACATCTAAGTCCCGAGGCACTCTCCGTCGTCAATTCGGCAATTTTATTAATTAATTTCTCAAAACCAACTCTTGGGCTTCCCGGACCACCCGAGATCCTTTCAAAATAATCAAAAATTATTTATTTTCAATACCATGAAATACCGGGTATTACAGATATGCTACGGACGCCATTCTCAAACTAATTCCCCATCTTTGACAAAAAGCCTTAAAAGCTTCAGAGTCGAACTGTGTTCTATGATCAGTATTGTGAATTCGAGGAACGCTAAAACGACAAATTATATCTTTCCACACCATTCCCTCTACTTTCTTATCAGTTATGGTTGCCAGAGGTTCTGATATTTTACTCTTGTATTTAGTTTTGATGATAAAAAAAAAATCAATTTATTCCCTAAGTCATTTGTCAAGAATATGAAAAACAAATGATCTATAATTTTCTATAGATGGAGATTTGTACAAACAACCTTTAAGATCTAAAAGAATCTCCTAAATAATTTCACCAAATTGGTTTTGAATAATTGGATAGTGGATGTTTTTACCTTTAATATAATTTTTCTAAATCTGCAAGATTAGTGCATTATAAGGAGACATATAAGAAAAATGTTTCATTTTAAAAATCTATCTCTCAGTATTTTGATAGCTAATATTCATTGTCGTTAAAGTGATTTTTATTGATTTTTTCAATAAATATAAGGTATGTATTTTGAGAGTGACAAATTTACTAAATCTCAAGTTTGTCCTAAAACCAAAATTTTATTTTCTTATGGTTATGGATTTTGATTTTTTAGATATTTTTATTGAATCCAAATGGGAGGTACTTTCTTATTTACATTTATGTATTAAAGTAAATGGAATGTAAATTATAAATTAAAGTAAAGAAATGTAAATATGGTGTTATCGACTATGGGCATGGTTCTGTCGACTATGTCTAATTTTTATTTATATAATTAGTCGACTAACCTCTTTAATCTGTCGATAGTTTGTGTCTCTGACAGTTTCCAACAGCTAGTTTCGAGCAAAGCTTTTGGAAAGCCTATAAATACAACTCAAAGATGATCAAGAAGAGGCTAATGGACGGGAATGAATTGAATTGAGCTTACATTTGTACTCATTTCTACTTACATCGACTGTGCTTCATTTTTCTCTCTTCAAGGCTTTGATCTAAATTTGTATTAATTCATTCAAGCCTTGTTTTGTATTTTAAGAGACATTATAACTAAGAGATTTATCTCTTAGATCCTCTTTTCACTGTACACTTCTTGTATTTCCTAGCTTGTTGTGCTAGAGGACTTGCTCTTTGAAGCAAGGGGTTTTAATACCTAACTAGGTGCTAGAGGGCTTGCTTGCATAAGCAAGACGATTGTAATTTCCTACTTTTGGACTAGAGGGCCTACTTAGTTAAGTAGGAGGATTTTTAGTGGTTGTTTGCAAAATTCTTAGTGAGGAACTAAGGTAGTGGATTAGACTTGGGTTAAGCCGAACCACTATAAATCCTTGTGTTCTCTTTTTCTTGTGTCCTTTGATCTATTTATCTTTCCAATCATTTCATTATTCCTCACTTGGTTCACATATTTATTTTTGTAAATTTACATTTTTCATTTTATATGCTTGATGTTTTAAATCACTAAAACCTCAATTTGTATCCAAAAGTTTTTTAAGTTCTATTAAGTTTCTAAATTACCCAATTCACCCCTCTTGGGTGTGTGCCATAGGATTTCAAACCTATCAATTCAGCTTCGACCCATTTCGTGAAGTAATCAGTGGCCGCCAACAGGAATTTTCTCTATGTTGACGCTATTGGAAATGGACCCAAAATTTCTAACCCCCACTGTGCAAATGGCAATGGTTGGAATATCGGCTGGATTGACGAAGGGGGTCATATTGTCAAAGGGGCATGTTTTTGGCACCTGTCACATGTTCGTACTTTTTGGGCTACATCCTATCTCAAAGTGGGCCAAAAGAAATCAGCCCGTAAGATCTTTCCAACCAATGCTCTCCCACCGAGGTGTTCTCTACAGTCCCCTTCATGCACTTCTTCTAGAGCATTCTTTGCCTCTTGGGGCCCTAAACATTTGAGCAATGATGCAGAGTACCCTCTCTTATATAGCTCTTGGCCGATAACCGTAAAGCGGGCTGCACTAGTCTTTAGCCTCTTAGCCTCCGAAGGTGTTATTGGAAGCTCTTGATTAAGTAGGTACTTTAGCATTGGCGTTCTCCAGTCATCAACCATGGAAATGTAGTGCACATCCCCTTCATTTTCATCTACACTTGGTCGTTGCAAGACCTCTATGTGAATCAACCATCTCGGGGTGTCTAAAGCGAAGGCCAGCTTAGACAACACGTCAGCATGCTGGTTGAGGGACTTGTTGATTTGAATAAGTTCAAAATGCTCAAACCTGTGGGCGAGTTCTTTCACCTTTTACAGATAGCAGGCCAAGACCGACTTCTTTACTTAAAAATCTCCTTGGACCAATTACACTACCAACTTAGAATCGTTGTGGGCTATCAGGCTTTTTACCTCCAGTTTCTCCACCAATTTTATTCCAGCCAATAAAGCCTCATATTCTGCTGCATTGTTTGAGCTAGGAAAGGAAAGCGTAGGGAGTATTCTAATACTTCCTTCTCAGGAGAGATTAATACCATGCCCGCCCCACTCCCTTTGGCATTGGACACTCCGTTCACAAATAACATCCATTCTTTCCTTCGAACTTCTTTTGTTGTTGGCGAATGAGTGCATTCAACTATAAAGTCCACCAACGCCTACCCTTTTATTGCCTTTATGGACTCAAAGATGATATCATACTCACTGAGTTCAATTTCCTATTTGGTTAGCCTTCCTAAACACTCAAGCCTCTGTAGAATCTGTCTTAAGTGTTGATCTGTTAACACTGCCATGGTGTGGGCCTGAAAGTAGGGTCTTAATTTCCTCGTTGTTGTCACCAGTGCTAGAGTTATCTTTTCAACGTAGGGCTATCGTGACTCTGCTTCCTGTAAAACCTTGCTCACATAATAGACTGGGTTGTCGATCTATCCAACTTGCCTGACTAGGATTGCGCTTATAGCCTAATGGCTGACTCCCATATATAAGTATAGTTTCTCTCTAGTTTTTGGTCAGGTCAACATGGGAATCTCCTTTAGGTACCCCTTCAAGTCTTGAAAGGATTTCTCGCACTCAAGGGTCCATTGAAAATTCTACCCCCTTTAAGGCCTTGAAGAAGGGAAGGCTGAGTTCAGCATATTTCGAGAGAAATCTGCCCAAGGCCGTCAGGCAACCTGTCAACCTCTGAACTTCCTTTACTAAGGAAGTGGACTGCATGTCGATTACTGCTTGCACCTTTTCTGGGTTAGCCTCTATCCCATTGTGGGTAATCATATATCCCAGGAATTTTCTTGATTTCACCTCGAAAGCACACTTGTCTGAATTCAAGCGCATATTATTCTTTCTAAACACAACAAAAACTCTTTTCAAGTTGTCTAGCGTGCGACTAGCTTTGTTTGCTTTTTACTATCATGTCGTCCACATAGGCCTCCATTACCTCCCTTAGTATGTCTTTGAATTCCTTGTTGACCATCATCTGATACGTGGCCCATGCGTTCTTTAAACCAAAAGGCATCATGTAACATCCTTGACCTAGGAAAATAATAATAATAATAAAATAAATTTTAAATCTAATGTGTTTTGAATAAAGGAAGTAAATAAGAAAATATGATATTTCTTAGGTTAAGTACAAAGTGGAAAAAATTGAGCATTTGATTAATATAAAATTAAGTTAGATAAAGAAATAAAAGTACTCATAGTTTAAAGGTTGGAAGTGCAATGTGCATGGAATGTTGGAAGCTTCAATTCTTGGGACATGCGAGATGTTGGGAACTTTAGAAAATTATTAAGTAAAAGCCAAAGAGTAAGTTAAATATAATAAATGCAAGTAACGGATTGAAGGAGCTTTTAGCCGAGCCGTTTGTGCACACGCAGGAGCCTCCCTTTTGCTGTGGGTTCAATCCAAGAATAGTAAAAAAATGAAGGAAAGAAAGCTAGAATTTTCTAGCAAACTGATGGAGCAAAATAGTGCCATTTCAGTGTCAAATTGAAGCCCAAGAAGCTGCCAGGTTGCAACCACGCGTCCAGCAGCAATTAACTTTGATTTTGGCTTCTGCCAGCTGCCAATTTCTCCTCCATTTCACAGCCTTCAAACCCTCATTGTGAAGCTAATTTACAGCCACGTATAGGGGCAGTGGCCAAGGCTTTTAATTAATTAAAAATCTATGGATTAAACCACTGTTAGGCGAGAAATCAGGGGGTTGATGGAGCCTATAAATAGGCAATTCGAGCAATGGAAATGTCATTAGTGGGTGAGCAGTTCACAGGAAAGAGCTCCAGAGAAAGGTATGAAATTCTGATCTATTAGAATTTAAGTTTATTTTAAATTAATTAATTAGTTAATTAGTTAGTTAAATTAAATTAGTAGTTAAAGTTTATTTTAATTAACTAGTTAAGATAATTAGAAGGGATTGGTAAATTAGTTAAATTAATGAATTTAAACAGTGGCCAATTAATTACTTAGTCTCATGTATATGTATAATTGTGGTAAGGACGTTGAGAGTACGCTACCAGTTAGTGCAACAAAATAGAGTCGGACACCAAGCAACAAATAAATTAAGGTAAGGGTTTAATATGCTTTAATTGTAAATTAATTTTGTCATGGCTTGCATAAGATATTGAGGAAGTGCCTAGGCATGGGGGCAGTGGGTTTCGGAGCGTGAGAGTTCTAGGACGGGGTCATAGATGAAACCACTAGGGGCCACATAGAGCCTGTGATAGGTGCGGTGGACAGGCTTGCATGCACGCTACACTTTATTTTTATCTATGATGTCATGATTATTAATTTATTGCATTACATATTGCCTTTACTGAGTCCCCGGACTCACCCCCCTTCACTCCCACTAACCCAACAGATGGCTTGGAGTCTAAGAAATGGAAAGCAGTAGTGGTGGAAGAGTCGCCAGTTAACAGTAATTGCGGGCAATGAGAATATGAGTCATGTATGTGTCTTTAATGTAAATTATGTGTGCTTCGTACTTGGCCATGGAAGATGGTTGTAATTTAAATAAAACTTGTTTTGGACCAAGTTAAGGTTCCCACTATGAGTAACTCAGTAAGTGTAATCTAGTTATGCTTAACTGTTAAAAGCATTTTATTGAGTAAGATGATAATCAATTTGATTTGTATTTTAAAGGCCTAGTCGGGTAAATTTTCGCTGCCTATGTTCTTGAACCCGAATACTCGATAGTCAGGGGCGACGAAGCCTGGACCCCACCTAGGGCACCCATATTATTTTAATTCTTAATGATTGACGGGGTATAGTCATCCTTCAAGATAGGCCAAGGGTGTAACCATGGGTTACGGTGACACCTGGTAGTGGGGTCGGGTCGTCACAAGGTGGTATCAGAGCGGGGTTAGGGAAGGGATGTTGGGTCAATAAATTTTGAAGTTGTGGATGCATATCTAGAGTAGGGTAGGTCGTAACTGAAAATAAAATACTTTCCCGATAAAGGCATGTGATATGATATAAGCTTGCTTAGGGAAAAGTGTTTCCAGGATAGTAGGCAATGAGATGTGTGTCTTGATTTTTGAGCCTTTGTGTGGGGAAAGGTAACTTATTTGAGTTATGGACCTGATCCCTAACCTTGTGTGTGCAGATTACCCTCATGGAATTTGGAGGACCGAGTTATGTCATACCCGACCCTAAACCCTCTCTGCCACTCTTGGACCTTTTATTTAAGCAATGGGAGTACGAGTTGCTCACTCATATGGGAGGTGGGCAGCATGAGGATGAAGGAGTGATAAGCTATATATGTCGCATAAACCAAATTTTTCGAAATACAATACGAGTCGATATATGGGGGATGGCTGAAAAACAGGTCTTATTTGCTAAAAAATATATGAACGAGGCTTGGAGACAGCTACTTGACAATTATATTTGGGATGTGAACTTTCTGTTTAACTATGGAAATTTCATCTGAGCCATCAAACGACAGGCAAACGAATGGGACCCTAGTTTAGCGCTCTATGATGTGACAGGGATTGGGGCATTTCCTACTGCATTGCCAACTGAGGTAGAGATGTGGGGGCCTAAGGAAGAGGTGCCACCAGGAACTCATTCCAGCAAGGAAAGTAACGGGGACTTGACGTACCTGGCTGATGAGGCGACCTCACTAGCGGTGGGAGATAACTCAAGTGCAGCCTAGTTGACGATAGAAATTAGGCATATCACCCAATTTTGTATTGTATAAAGTTATATAGTAACGGGGTTTAATGTGGTATATGGAGTTGACTTAACTAATGCGATGTACATCTTGAACATATAATAAATAAAAAGTTGTTCTTACATTTGTGTTACTATACCTTGGTAATGTGAAATTAAAAAGAAAATGGTGGCGGTGTGCAGATGGCACCTGTGACACGATGAAGTGCTCGCATGTCAAACACCTCCCAGTTAGGAAATGCCACACGAAGACCCTCGGCAGAAGCTCCAGAACACTCTGAAGAAGCTCAGAGTCACCATGTGGGGGTAAAAGCACCCACTGATCGACAAGTGGACACTTAGGCAGCAACCTGGTTAAAGGCATTCATGGACTTGCGGCCTCCGGCATTCAATGGGCAGCTTGAAGCTGACCCGAGCGTGGCTGAATATTGGTTGGAAGACATTCGCCAGCTATTAGAATTCATGAACTGCCCAAAGAGGTAGTGGGTGAGATGCGCCACTTTCATGTTAACTGAGCAGGCCAGACTATGGTGGCGGTCTACGGTGAAATGTTGAGGGAACAGAACATTCGATTGGCAAGGCCTAGAGGACAACCACATGTAGTTGATTGGGAGCAATTCATAGAAGCCTTTAACGAGAAATATTATCCGCATGACTGGCAGCTCCAAAAGAAACGAGACTTTATGGAATTGAAGCAGTCGTCCCATTTGACAGTGTCACAGTATGAGGACGAATTTGTGAAATTATTGAAGTATATGCCAACTTATATGTTGACAGAGGCTGACAAAATAGAACAATTTATCCAAGGCTTACGCCCCGAGGTGCGACGGGGGATGCGTTATGTAGAAACAAATACTTTTCGGAATACAGTCATGAAAGCGATAGATATCGAGAAGAAGCTAATGAGTTATGGAGAAATTACTCGAGGAAAAGAAGCAGCTGAGGATGGACAAAAGAAAGCCACAACGAGGTGGGGGTATCAATTCAGCCGTCCAGAGACAGGTAAATTTAAAAAAGAAACAAGAGTATGCCCCTACTGCCGCAAATCTCACCAATGGAACTCTTCATGTAAGGCTGTCAGGACTGCAAAGGGATGTTATCGTTGTGAAATGGGACACATTGCAAGAAATTGCATAAAACGGGCAGAAATGACCATGATTACGCCTGCCCCACCAACCAGTGACACCCAAAGAAGGCCGGTTGTATGCTTCAACTGCAATACACCCGGGCATATCGCTTCTCGATGCCCACAGCGTGACAAGGCCAAGCAAGGGAGGCAGACTGGAGGAAGGGTGTTTAACCTCACCAAAATTAACGCGGCTGTCGATTCGCAAGTAATTGAAGGTACGCTCATGGTCCAGAACACGTGCATGCATGCATTGATAGACTCAGGGTGTAACGACCCGTTAGGGGGTCCAGACATTTTTGGATATTTTATTTTTGGTTCAAAATTTTTGTTTTAATTAATTGAGGGTTGAAAATATTTTTCTTTGCTTATGGAATGAAGAGTAAGCGGAAATGAGAAATTGGAAGCCCATCTTAATGGGATCCAAAAATGTGGGAAAAGTCCAAATGAATTGGGTCATTGAGATGTGTTTAGAATTTTAATTATATTATGAATGAGTTTAAGTATTTTAATACTTGATGATAAATCTCTTTGATGGCATAGAAATAATTTTAGATTTGTATAATTTTATTTTGCGATTCATATAATCGTGAAAATACGTATATGGGTATAATTTTTAATAAACTGGGAAATAATGGAATGGGCCTCAGTTAATTAGTTAATGAGTTTATGGGTTTATCAGGTGGGCTATATAATTGTTGGCTTGGGTTTAGGCCCATGATGATAAATAATTTGAAAATAATGGAATTGGTGGTGCAATACAGAAATGAAAAATAATAATAATAATAATTATTATTATTATTATTATTATAATTAAATTAGCATTTGTCAATAGAGCCCCTGAATATTTTTGTCTATAATATGAAAGGAAAGGTATTTTGGTAATTGATGGAGTTGGCGTGCGATCTGTACACATTTCCTTTTTTCTGCAACAGTTGTGTGCAAATCCCCTCGTTTTAGTGCGTATCCTTCCTTTTTCTTACTATTCCATTGCTTCCTCTCCAATTATCCCTGTATCCTCTTTCTATTTCATACCCCTTCTTCTCCTTCTTCGATATGTTGTTGGCGACTCGAGCTTCAAGGCAGAGTCCTAGCTTCTCCTCTATTAGGGCGACTCCATCAGACAAGTTTCTTTCAGTCATCCCTTCTCCATTTTTGCAAGTAATCCTTGTACCATTTATCTTCTTATTCTGTTGAGCAAGCGCTACCTCATCCATTCTTGCTCATTGTATGTTGATTATTTATAAGCATACGTATACTATGGTGTTTCATAAGTCTTTCCTTGAGGGTTCAAATGGGATTTACATCACCCATAATTCCTTTTCGTGGATGGCTTTGTTGGTTAGGAAAGGATGCAAACACCTCCCTCTTTATGTATCCGCTGGACTGTGTCATGTAGATATATATTTGCGTATATATAATATATATATGAACTGTGAGCCTTTATCCAGTGTATTGATACCTTGTTCTACTTCGTGTGGGTTTCCTTGTGGTCTTGAATGGAGCTTAATATACCCCCAAAACAAAAAAAAAAAATCCATTATGCGAGCAGTGTATTTTCAGATTAAGGAAGAAAAGAGACCTTGCTCATCTCTGTGTTTCGAAGTTCTAGCGTTTCACGCCTATACATATATATGTAATTAATAAGCCCTATTCGAATGGAGCCCCATCCATTCGAATGACCCATGCTCTATTTGAATGCCCTCCCTTGTTTAAAAGCCTCATTCTGTACCATTCGAATGTCACTTGCTTCCATTCGAATAGCCCATTGTTTGATTCGGATAGCATATATATACATGCCATATATATCCAGAAAGAACAAAATCCATTTTAGCAAACTTAAAACCCATTTTAGACCTCTATACAGTAAGATTATTTGAAAACTTAAAACAAAAAAGTTTTAGATCATTCTCTTGGCTTTCCATAGCATCTTGAATCATCTCAATCAAAGTTTTTAAGAGAGAGATATGTCCGAAATACCAAACACTGACGAAACTGTATGTCACCTTCGAATGTATCGCGACAGCAGAAACTTCAAACATGATTTCGACCTTTATGAATCCCTAATATTTTAAAACTCAAAACATAAAAGTTGTAGATATTTTTCTTGGATTTCAATTTCATCTTGAATCAGCTCAATCCGAGCTCAGACGAAAAAGTTATGCTCAGATTACCAAGCAATGTCGAATCTGTCCAGAATAGTCCCATTCGAATGAGATTCGAGTGAGTTCCTCCCTCATTCGAATGAATTTCATGATTTACTGTTCATATTGCTCTGATTTTTGCCTAACATTCGAATGCAACAGTGCCCTCATTCGAATGAATTTCGCTATCATTCGAATATGTTAGAAGTCATTCGAATGTGCCTCTTAAAGTTGCGATTTGTTGTAACAGTTCTGACCATACTTCATTCTTTTATGTATATCTTCCTGTGATGATATCAGATTTAAGATCCGTTTGATGCGTTGGAAACTAGACTTCATAGGCTTCGATTCGATATATTATTTGAATGATTTGGTTATGGTTTGGGCCTGTATCAACCCGATTAATTTCTGTCATGAAATTCATAACTCTCTGTTCGTGTAATCCGACTGATCGTTGCTGTCGAACACCGATAGATTAGATGAATAATGATTTGAATTTGTAATAAGGGTGCAACCCAAAGTCGTCTCCCAACGAACCTCAAACAGATCTGTCAAAACAAGATTAAACGAGGGGGGTTGTGATGAAAATCAAAATTAAAAACGTTCAAGAATGAAACAAAGATGAACTAAAACGTAACCCGCTACAAACCCTACCTTCTTACCACAGTAATCCTTGTCTCACTTATAAAAACAATCTGTTTGGGTTGATTTTCTTTTGATTTGAAAAACTCTTCTACAACCGTAAAAGATTAAATCAAATCGAGCAATCGCTCATACAAATATACCGTTTCATTTCTTTCTAATCAAAGCCTCAACCGAGTACATCAATTAAACCCATCCAAAGATCATGCATGCATTCACACAATCGCATAAAAGAAACATACATAAACTTAGAGAAGGAAAAGAAACAAAATCATCCATAAAAACATGAAAATCGAGTTCCAAACCGGATTCAACAATATGACCGAGACTCAAACCGGGCAAGGGGTACGAGAATTTAGTGAATCACAAGCAAATTAGCCTTCCATCTTCTTGGTTGAAATCGTGAGAATCCTCCCAAAATCGGCCACACCCAAAATCAGCCACTTAATGTGCTTAAATAGAGCTTAGGGAGGAAACCCTAAGTTACTGCAAATTCATATCCGATTTCAAATAGGATAAAGTGCGTTATGGGCTTTGGACCCTTCATCATGATTGTAGATCAGGAAGAGTAGATGAATTTGGGCTTTTAAATCACTTGATTTGGATATCGAACGCCCAAGTTATGGCCTTTTAAAGATTCAGCATCTGTGCAGCTTTCCTAATTTGACCCGACTTTCTGGTCCCGACTTTGAAGTGATGTTTGGAGGCCCAAAAGAACTTGGATTTGGACCTACCATACCATTCCAGAAATCCCAAGAAGTCCTATACAATATCTCTGAAGATATCATTCACGTTCTGGGATTGTAACTTGGCCAAAACTTGAAAGAAGCATAGAAGGTCAAATCTGTCAGCACACTTTTGCTTCTTTTGTCTCCAATCTCCTTGTTTCCCTTCTTGCCATCAAAATTCCTCATGACCCAGGAAGCCTAAATCTGTCCAAAATAAGATAAAACAGTGTGAATCTCAATTCCTATAAAATAAAATAAAACAAAATCAAGATGAATAAAATGACACAACTAATGTGCAAAAAGACTAAATATGAGGGCTAAATAATATGAAAATATGCGCTCTATCAAATTCCCCCACACTTAGACTTTTGCACTCCTGGGAAAAACACTAAATGCTAACATTCACTCTTTCAAACAAAAAAGGATGCGAAGAATGCAAAATGAGAGGCACGACAAGTTTTATAAGAATTCAACACTCAAAGATCATCTTTCTTACACTTCCCAGACAAACAAGTAGCATGGCAATTTTACTTGGCAAGACGAGTCAAAATAAGCAGAACCTTATAAGAACATGCTGTCAAGTTTCTCACATGCTATGCCTAACTCCACCCAATCATAATTTCACTGCCAGATATGCTCATCTTCTAAATCTCCACTCTCAATGCTTTATGCATGCAAATCAAAAGGACTTTTATTCATGGCTCCAACATGGTAAGGTGAAAGGGATAGGAAGATAACAATGAAAAGTAAACCTTAGGAAGAAAGAAAACATTCAAGACAACCCAAGATCAATGAAGAACTATTAAGCAAGCAGAAAATAGATCTCTTTTTTTTTTGAGAAGTATGGCGAGTAAAATGAAAGAATGCCTTAATCATCTTTTCACATGCATGAGCACTGATAGCTTCAATAAAGATTCAAAACAAGTTCTAGAGTGATACCCATAATTAGTGAATGCACGCATGGCATAAGAAAGAACATGCATAACTATCCTCACAAAGACTACCTCAATCAACTCACCAAGCCAAACTCATTGCCAATTTACTTGAAAGCCCAAAAAGATAAGATCGACTTTCTAATCATGCCAAATTCTTTCAAACTCAATTTGCCTCATTTTGCCTCTTTTTTTTTTTTTTTTTGAATGGTGGGTGCGTTTTACGCTCCATCCCAACCTTGGTGAGTGCGTTTTACGCTCCATCTCACATTGGCCTTCAGCCTTTCTATCTATTTTCTTTTGATTCCAAAAGACTTGCTTAAAATTTTTTGCCATAATCAAGGGATGCAATGAATGTTCTTCAACCTAAAGAAAGGAAAATGATCTTTTTTTTTTGGGTATGGCGAGTAAAATGAAAGAATGCCTTAATCATCTTTTCACATGCATGAGCACTGATGGCTTCAATAAAGATTCAGAATAAGCTCCAGAGTGATACCCATAATTAGTGAATGCACGCATAGCATAAGAAAGAACATGCACAAATATTCTCACAAAGACTACCTCAATCAACTCACCAAGCCAAACTCATTGCCAATTTACTTGAAAGCCCAAAAAGATAAGATCGACTTTCTAATCATGCCAAATTCTTTCAAACTCAATTTGCCTCATTTTGCCTCTTTTTTTTTTAATTTTATTATTTTTTATTTTTTGAAAAGAAACTTCTATTCTAAAACTCCCACCCCCCCAGTCAAACATTACATTGTCCTCAATGTAAGCATGCAGCAAGAATCAGGTATAGGACAAGTAAGAAAAGTAAGGAGAGAGAAACAGCCTAGTGGTATCAAGTCGAGGGAAAGTCCAAGAGAGATAGCTCCTCCACTGTGTGTTCTGTAAAGCCCTCGTAGAAATGCTTAAGCTTCTGCCCATTAATTGTGAATTTCTTCGTAGTCGACTCGTCCATAATCTCAATTCCACCATAAGGAAAAACATGAGTAAGCACAAAAGGACCAACCCATCTAGAACGCAACTTACCAGGCATCAGCTTTAGGCGTGAATTGTAGATGAGGACTTTATTGCCAACATTGAACTCCTTCTTGGCAATAAATTTGTCGTGTGCAGCTTTGGTCTTTTCCTTGTAGATCCTGGAGTTCTCATATGCCTCTAACCTCAATTCCTCAAGCTCTTGCAATTGAAGCTTCCGTTGGGAACCAGCTTCTTTCATGTCCATGTTGCATTGCTTCACCGCCCAATAGGCCTTATGCTCGATCTCTACTGGCAGATGACATGCTTTTTCAAAGACTAGTCGATATGGGGACATGCCGATCGGGGTCTTGTAGGCTGTGCGGTAGGCCCAAAGTGCATCTTCCAACCTTTGGCTCCAGTCTTTCCTGTTGGGCTGGACTGTCTTCTCTAGAATCTGCTTAATCTCTCTGTTTGAAACCTCAGCCTGCCCATTGGTCTGTGGATGGTAGTGCGTTGCCACTTTATGTAAAACTCCATACTTTCGGAGCATGGATTGCATCTTTCTGTTGCTGAAGTGGGATCCTTGATTACTGATGATGGCCCTGGGAATGCCAAACCTGCAGAAAATATGAGATCTAACAAAATCTGCAACCACAGAAGAATCATCAGTATGGGTGGCTTTAGCTTCCACCCATTTCGAAACATAATCCACAGCCAAAAGAATATACACAAAACCAAAAAAAAAAAAATAGGAAAAGGACCCATGAAATCAATGCCCCATATATCAAATATCTCACAGAATAATAAAGGTTTCTGAGGCATTTCATTTCTACGTGAAATTGAACCTGTGTGTTGGCAACGTGTACAGTTCTTATAGAATCTATATGCATCTCTGAAAAGGGATGGCCAATATAACCCTGCATCTAAGACTTTTCTAGCAGTACGTTGTGGACCAAAATGACCACCACATGCAAGAGTGTGACAAAAATGTAGGATAGATGCAAATTCATGATCAGGGACACACCTCCTAAGGACTTGGTCACTACACAAGAGCCACAAATATGGATCATCCCATACATAGTACTTGGCTTCGCTTTTAACTTTATTTAATTGTGCTTTCTTAAAATGTGCTGGTAATTCAGAAGCAACCAGGAAATTTACCATGTCAGCATACCAAGGTTCAGTACCATGTAAGTGATAAAGCAAATCGTCTGGAAAATTATCTCTGATAGGCGGATGATCCATGTCAGACGAGTCAGGAGAAGCAGGTATCCGGCTTAGGTGGTCGGCTACCAAGTTTTGCAGCTCCACTTTTGTCTTTGATCTCAATATCAAATTCTTGGAGTAGCAACATCCACCGGATAAGCCTAGGTTTTGCATTAGGCTTCTTCAGAAGGAACTTCAGGGCTGCATGATCAGAAAACACAATAACTTTAGATCCCAATAAATATGATTGAAATTTATCTAAAGCAAAGACAATGGCTAAGAGCTCTTTTTCAGTCGTGGTGTAATTGGCTTGAGCACTGTCCAGGGTACGTGAGGCGTAGGCAATGACATGTGACTTCTTATTCACCCGCTGAGAGAGAACGGCGCCCACTGCAAAGTTGGAAGCATCACACATGAGCTCGAAGGGCAACTCCCAGTTGGGTGGCTGGATGATCGGTGGAGAAGTCAATCGCCTCTTAAGTTCCTCAAAGGCTTGCTTGCATTGTTCATCAAACTTGAAATCCACATCCTTTTGGAGGAGGTGGGATAATGGAATTGCAATCTTACTGAAATCTTGGATAAATCTCCTGTAAAACCCTGCATGGCCAAGGAAAGAGCGAACTTCCCGCACAGACGCGGAGTAAGGTAAAGAAGCAATGATATCCACCTTGGCACTATCGACTGCTATACCCTGTTTGGAGATCACATGACCTAAGACTATACCTTGCTCAACCATGAAGTGACATTTTTCATAATTCAAAACAAGATTTTTCTCAACACACCTTTCCAAAACTTTACCCAAGCTAACCAAGCAGTCATCAAATGAGGTGCCATAAACAGAAAAGTCATCCATGAATACTTCCATACAATGCTCAAGAAATTCAGAAAATAAACTCATCATGCACGGCTGGAACGTACCTGGAGCATTACATAGGCCAAATGGCATCCTTCGATAGGCAAAAGTGCCAAAAGGACAAGTGAAGGTGGTCGTCTCCTGATCCTCTGGTGCTATGCATATCTGAAAATAACCAGAAAAGCCATCAAGAAAACAATAATGAGATTTACCTGCTAACCTCTCCAACATTTGGTTGATGAATGGAAGGGGAAAATGATCTTTTCTGGTTGCTTGGTTGAGCTTCCTATAGTCGATGCAGACCCTCCAGCTGTTCTGCACTCTCATAAGCACTAGCTCATTTCTTTCATTAGCCACCACTGTGAAACCTGTTTTCTTGGGGACAACCTGCACTGGACTCACCCACTTGCTATCAGATATAGGATAAATGATACCAGCCGAAAGTAACTTACTTACCTCTTTCTTGACCACATCTAGGATGGTGGGATTGAGTCTCCTCTATGGCTGCCTCACTGGTCGGGCTTCTACCTTTAAATGAATCCTGTGCATGCACAAAGAAGGACTAATACCTGGTATGTCTGCCAAGGTCCAGCCTATTGCTCGTTTGTTCCTCCTGAGTAGATCCAGCAATCTTTTCTCTTGGTCAGGCTGCAAGTTATTGGCGATGATGACTGGCAGCTTCTCGCTATCCTCCAAGAAGGCATACTTGAGATACTTGGGCAAAGGCTTGCACTCAAGGGATGGTGGCTGCTGCAATGAAGGGACTAACCTGCTTGCCTTTATCTCAAGGGTACTGTCTACCTGTTCAACATGGTTAGCAGAAACACTATCCTCCCCAGGAGAAGTATAAGAATCAGATTGTGCATGCTCAATTTGAATATTAGAATCATGATTATCTAAAAATGCAGTAATCTCAGAACATGCATCACATGGATCACTCTCATTACTACAATCAGGACAGATGAAGGAATCTGGAAGGTCATGAATAGTGGGGAATGCATCAATCAAATCACAAGACTTAGTGCATGCTTCATCAACCAACAATTGAATTAAGTTAACTTGCAAAGTGGAATGATCTTCAGGGGGACATTTCATGGCATCAAGTATGTTAAAATGAATGGTGTTACCAATAAATTCCATGGAAAGTGTACCCTCATGCACATTGATGATAGTCCTTGCAGTTTTCAAAAATGGCCTACCTAATATAAGAGGTGCATGCTCATGCAAATTGTCATCTTCCATATTTAAAACATAAAAATCAGCAGGGAAGATACAATCCTTAACCTTAACTAGGACATCCTCTAAGACTCTAGAGGGGTAGGCTGTGCTTCTATTAGCTAGCTGGACAACCACTCCTGTTGGCTTCAAAGGACCACACTGCAAAGAAGCATAGATAGAGTTAGGCATAACATTAATGGATGCACCTAAATCTAGCAAAGCATTACTAAATTGCATGTCTCCTATAGTACAAGGAATGAAAAATGTCCCTGGATCTTTGCACTTCCTTGGCATGGCAGGTTGTATGAGAGATGAAACATTCTTCCCAAGGTTGACTTGTTCATTCCCTCTTAATCTCCTCTTGTGCATACACAAATCTTTGAGAAATTTTACATACTTGGGGATCTGTCTGATGGCTTCAAGGAGGGGTATATTGACTTCCACTTTCTGGAATGTCTCCAGAATCTCTTTATCTAATTCGGCCTCTGCTCTTTTCTTGTTTTGTGTTGCTCGATGTGGGAATGGCAGGGGCTGGTTGTTGGAAGACTCTCCTTGTTCTTGATAGTTGGAATTTGGCTGCTTGGCTTCTTGGATTGAGGAGGGATGCTGCTCTTCTTTTCTACTAGTTTCTTCTTGTGCCTTCTCTGGAACATCCACTTCTTTACCACTACACAGCATGATCGCACTCACATTCCCCTTTTGATTGGATATTGACTGTGAAGGTAGCTGACTCGAGCCTTGACTCCTTAGCTTATTTATGTTAGTTGCTAACTGCCCAATCAGTGTCTCCAAATTTTGTATGGTGGTGTCAGTCCGTTGTTGGAATTTGAGAGTATTGGCAGCCAATTGCTGCATTATGTCATTCAAGCTCGGTTCTGTCTTGGGTAATGTCTGTGCTTGTTGCTTCATTGGTGTGGCATTACTTTGACCCGATGCATTAAACCTCTGTTGGAATGGTTGAGTTAAAGCACCCCCATATCTGAAGTTGGGATGGTCTCTCCAGCCCGGATTGTAGGTGGAAGCATAAGGATCATACCTATTCTGTTGTGGTTGTTGTTGAAACGGTCTTCCAGGGAAGATTCCATTGCATGAGTCTGTGTTATCCTGCAATTGTGGGCACTGATCAGTTACATGTGAAGATAATGAACAAATACCACATACCTGCTGGGGCTGGTTTCGATCAAGGGCTAACTGGCGAATGAAAGTAAAGCAAGATCGCTACGGGGTAAACAACGTAGTTCAAAAATTTTGAACCTTACCCCGATCCCGGCGATTGGATCAACGTCGAAATCAAATCATTCACAAACAAATAAATAAATCTAACCTTTAGATTATCGAGTCGTTCGCGGATTCGAGCCGTCCAAGCGTCCAGCCTCTAACTCGTGATACGCAGCACACGTCCGTTGGCAAGGAGAGCAGAATAGGAGTGCTAGCTCCTTCTCCTTTGCATGGCTTGTGTATGGACGGAAAAAGAACACCCTCGTTTCATATTGATGCCAAAAGAAACAAGGAAGAGTGAGCGGCAATACGTTTTTCAACTCTCGAAAAATGACACCAAAAACCACCCATATTTTGGACAACCCATAAAGGGATATTTATAGTGAAATATCCTAGGGTTTCTAAAACCCTAATGGATTCGGGTAGCCCATTAATTCTAATTTAATTAGAATCTTAAGTGAGTCTATTCTAGTCCAACTAGAAATATAATTAAATGGCCCAAATCCAATTATAGGTTTAATAAAATATTGTGGCCCAAATCTAATTCAAGCCCAAATATATTTTATTTAATATTTAGCCCAAATCTAATTTGGTCCTAAAATAAATATTTTAATATTTGGCCCAAATCCAATTTAGTTCAAATATAATATTTATTTTAATATTTGACCCAAATCCAATTTAGTCCAAATATAATATTTAATTTAATATTTTGCCCAAATCTAATTTAGTCCAAATATTAACTTAAGCCCAAATATATTTTATTTCCTATTTGCCACTCCAACAAATAGAAAATTATTAAATTAGAAACTCCTTTCTAATTTAATCAATTGCCATTTTAGGAAACTCTTTCCATTATGACGACTCCTCGTCATATCGACGTCATTACGTCTATTTGTTCTTTTTCTGTGAGAACCTATGACGGTATAACTTATTGCCGAAATGTCCCACTTAACCATACGTCCACTCTCCTAGTTTAAGCCAGGGACCGTGCCTATTGCGTATGACTCATTAGGCTTCCAAATATGTTGGCAATGTGTCGGTACGAACACATAAGACAAGATTGGCCTCTAGCAAGGCATCATGCCTACCCAATTATTCAGAAGGATTCATAATCCGCAAATAACCTTTCACGAGCATGGTTACCGTGTAATTCGATCCTCTCGTCAATGTATCCTATGTGATCTCAAGTTGGCAATGTGTTGCTTGATTATGATCACATAATTTTTCCTCGGTCATTCGGATATCTTCATTTAATAGAAAGTAAATCAATAACTCCTTATTGATCTCTTTCACCATGGCCATGGATTTAAAGTGAATATCCACCGAAGGCGCCTTAGATACATCATCCTCTATCAAGGGATAGACGAGTCCCATCTTAACTATGCACTCATCTCCATAAGCCTCATGATATACCCAACGATCGCCCACGTGCAGCCTTTATCTAGGCCCATCGAAACGATGTCAAAGCATACCGATCTTCTTATGAGATGACCGTGACAACCTCAGGTCCAAGGATTAGTTACACTCATCTCGTATGAGAACTCTATTAACATATAACCAAAATGGATTCTCATGGCGAGTCATGTCCAGTGACACGTTCTCCAACATTGGTCACCTATGTACTTGTCTAGGCATCCCCATGCCTATGGGTGTGAGACCCCCATTGCTATCACATAGCGAAAACATAGCATATACAAGTCTTACCGCAATTGTCAATGTCCATTCTTGACAATGCTACGACTTGAGACGTTTAATGATATCTAGAAACTGTGATGCATCATCTCACATCTTTATAGATTAATCACAGTATACATCATATGGACTTCTATCTAGTTTCATTTGGTTATTACAAATAACAAGAAACTAATAAAATGACTTCTTGAGAATTTAAACAACTCCTTATTCAAATCATAAATATGATTACAATTGCCAGTGTACAACATGCCCAATCTGATTGGGTCTAGAGCACCTACACTAACAATCTCCCACTTGCATTAGAGCCAATCACTCATGTATCTTATACCTGGTGATCGAACATGACTTTCATGTTTCTCTTGGGACAGAGCTTTAGTCAAGGGATCTACGACGTTGTCATTCGTCGTTACTTTCTCTATATATGTCACCTCAGCTAATAATCTCCATTATCATATGGTGATGTCGTAATACAAATTTGGTCTGTTGATGAGACTGTGGTTCCTTCGCTTACGCGATGGCTCCTTTATTGTCCCAATAACTGTTATTGGATCAACAATGCTAGATACCACTTTAAGTTCATCAATGAACTTACAGATCCATACAACCTCCTTAGCTGCTTCAAAGGTTGTTTGTATTCGACTTCAGTTGTTGAATCTGCCACTATCTCTTGTTGGAACTCTTCCAACTCATGGCCCAGCCATATAGGCAGAATATGAATTTCAACTATGCGTGATATAAAATCATCATGTCGAATTGGAAACTGGCATCCATGAACCCTTTCATGGTATGCTCTTATTCTCCATGTGGAAAAAACATCTCTTTAGTGCTTCACAAGTACTTAAGAATGTTTTTCACAGCAATCCAGTGTTTCTCACCTGGATCAGCTTGATATCTACTACATATGCTCAAAGTATATGCGATATCAGGCCTCGTACATAACATGGCATACATGATCGAGCCAATAGCCAAGGAATATGGTGCTCGACTCATCTTATCTCTCTCATCTTGTGTCTTGGAACACATAGCCTTGGAGAGATGTATTCCATGTGACATGGGAAGACTTCTTCTCCTAGAATCTTCCATGCTAAACCTCTTTAGCACCCTATCAATGTACGTGCTATGGGAGAGTGCTAGCAACCTCTTGGATCTATCTCTATAGATCCATATTCCCAGAATTTTGTTTGCTTCTCCCAATTTCTTCATGGAGAAAATATTTTGAAAGCCATATTTTAACTAATTGCATCATGGGAAGACCATTCCCTATGAGCAATATATTGTCCACATATAGGACTAAAAGGACCACCACGCTCCCACTAACCTTCTTGTAAACACAAGGATCAACTTCCCTTTTGTGAAAAATCAAACTTTTAATCTTTTCATCAAAACGTTGATTCTAACTCTGGGATGCTTGCATTAGTCCATAAATGGACCTTTGCAAGTTGTAAATCTTATTTGCATGTTTTATGAGTAACAAAATCGTCAGGCTGTGTCATATACACATCCTCGACCAAGTTTCCTTTAAGGAAAGTTGTTTTGTCATCCATCTGCCATATCCCAGAGTCAATGTCAGACATTGCCTCATCATAGGTAGTAGGCTCATCGTTCTCAGCTAGAAGCACATCTCCATGTGCCGAGATGAGAAATCCATATCTCTCTTGCTCGCAATGAACCCCCATCGACCTACGAGGTTCTTGTGTAGAAGGTTGGGGAGTTGACACAACATCTTGTGTCTAATCTTTCTTGGGTTCCTAGAGGGGAGTATTTGTTTGTGGTTCGACTCAAATCTTATTCGAGCTCAACATTCCTCCCACTAGCCACAACATCTAAGAATTCCTTCTTAAGGAATACCACATGCTTGACAACAAAACACCTTTTGTTCAAATGGGTGGTAAAAGTAATATCCATTTGGATATCCCATAAACAAACATCTCATCGATTTGGGTTTTAGCTTATTATTGTCAACACGCTTGACATAAGCTTCACAACCCTAAATCTTAAAGAAAGACAGATTTGGCTTCTTTCCTTTTCATATCTTATATGGAGTCTGAGTAACTGACTTATTTGGAACCCTGTTCAAAACAAAGATCACGGTGAGGAGTGCGTATCCCCAAAATGAAATGAGGAGTTTAGTGTGACTCATTATGGACCAGACCATATCCAACAAGGTCCTATCCCTCCTTTCAGACACACCATTCATCTCTAGTGTTCCAGGTGGAATCCATTGTGAGAGAATCCGATTCTGCTTCAGATGATCTAGAAACTCACTGTTCAAGTATTCACCACCTCGATCTGATCGAAGTACTTTGATACTTTTCTCAGTTTGTTTCTCTACTTCAAATCTGAATTCTTTGAACTTTTCAAAAGCCTTAGATTTATGTCTCATAACCAAAACATGATCTATAATCAGTAAAGGTTATGAAGTAGATATATCCACCTCTAACTTGGGTGGACATGGGTCCACACACATCAATGTGCACAAACCCTAACACTTATGTAGCCTCCCTTTAGTTTAAAAAGAGACTTGGTCATCTTGCTAAGTAAACAAGATTCGCAAGCACCATATGATTCACGTCATCAGGCTAAAAGCCTCAATCAACAGCCACTCCTGGGCCATCAACCCGGCCATAACAGTAGGCACAGTCCTACTCAAAGCATCAGCTACCACATTGGCACGCCCCGGGTGATACAAGATGGTGCAGTCGTAGTCCTTCAGGAACTCCATCCATCGTCGCTGCCTCATGTTCAACTCTTTCTGCGAGAACACATACCTTAGACTTTTGTGGTCTGTGAATACATCGAACGTCTCTCCGTATAGGTAGTGCCTCCATAGCTTCAGAGCATATACCACCGCTGCCAGCTCCAAGTCATGCGTTGGGTAGTTCACTTCGTACCTCTTCAATTGGCGTGATCCATACGCTATCACCCGACCATGCTGCATTAATACATAGCCCAAACCAACCTTCGAGGCATCGGTGTATACAACATATCCACCGGGCCCACTAGGCATTGCCAGAACAGGTGCCGAGGTCAGTCTGTCTTTGAGCTCTTGAAAACTTTCCTCGCACTTGGCAGTCCATTCAAACTTGACCTCTTTTCGTATGAGCTTCGTCATAGGTGCAACTATCTTCGAAAACCCTTCCACGAATCTTCGATAGTAGCCTGCCAATCCCAAAAAGCTTCGCACTTCGGTTACGCAAGTCAGCTGCTTTCATCTTTGAATAGCCTCAATCTTGGCTGGATCCACAGAGATTCCTTCGGCTGAGATCACATGGCCAAGAAACGCAACTTGGGATAGCCAGAACTCGCACTTCGAGAACTTAGCATACAATTGGTGTTTCCTGAGGGTTCCTAGCACTATTCTCAAGTGCTCCTCGTGCTCACTCTCATTCGAAGAATATACCAATATATCATCTATGAAGACGATCACAAACCGATCCAGGTAGGGCTTGAACACCCTATTCATAAGATCCATAAACGCTGCTGGAGCGTTAGTTAATCCGAATGGCATTACAAAATACTCAAAATGGTCATTCCTTGACCGGAATGTTGTCTTCGGAACGTCATCTGGTTTAATTCTCAGCTGATAATATCCGGATCTCAAATTAATCTTTGAGAACACCTTTGCTCCCTGTAGTTGATCGAACAACTCGTCTATCCTTGGAAGCGGATACTTGTTCTTTACCGTGGCCTTATTTAGCTGGCGGTAGTCAATGCACATCCTTAGACTCCCGTATTTCTTTTTCACAAATAGCACTGGTGCGCCCCATGGCGACGTGCTTGGCCTAATGAACCCTTTATCAGTCAACTCCTGTAGCTGACTCTTCAATTCTTTCATCTCTGCTGGAGCCATTCGATATGGCGGAATTGATATTGGCTGGGTTCCTGGCACTAACTCAATTGAGAACTCGATTTCCCGAGGTGGAGGTAGTCCTGGTAATTCTTCTGGAAACACGTCATCATATTCTCGTACTACTCGCACCTCATTGAGTTTTGGTACCTCTCTTTCTTCTAACTGAGCATAAGCTATGAATCCATGAGCTCCTCAGCTTAACAGCTTTGCAGCCTTCATTGCTGAAATCATCTTTCCAATGTCGGGGTTACCTTGCCCCTGAAATTTGACCCACCCTCCCTTAGGTTTCCTTATGGTCATTATCTTCCTACGACAGTCTATATTGGCGTCGTATTTGGACAAGATGTCCATCCCTAAGATTACGTCAAAGTCATATACTTCTAACAGAATTAGATCAGCCTGGAACCGACCATTACTCAGGCTAATTTCGCATCCCCTCACCATTTCTGAGGACTTCATACTTTTACCCATAGGTGTCGAAATCACCATAAGACACCCCATAGATTCGGTTTCTACCCTCAAACTCCCAGCTAAAGCATGCGATATAAAAGAATGAGTAGACCCTGGATCTATCAATGCATGCATAGGAGTATCCAAAATGAAGAGAGTACCTTGGATAACTACAGGGTTTGCCTCTACATCCTCCTTGGTCAAATTGTAGACTCGCCCTTGTCTGGTCCCTTTTCCCTCTTCAATTCTTAGCGGCTGCTCTTTGTTCTTTGGGCAATTCCTCGAGATGTGCCCGTGCTGGTTGCAATTGTAGCAAATCACATTCACTGGTTCTGCTGCTATGGCCTTACCTTCTTGGACTGTTCCCTTTGAGCAATTTCTGGAAGTATGCCCAGGCTGTCCACAGGTGTAATAGACAATGCTTTGGCCATCGCACCTCTTGCCCGGGTGCCTCTTCTTGCATTTAAAGCATGCCTTGCCCTTTTTGACGATCTTCCCATCCCGGGGTCCCATAGTTGAGTGGGATTTCTCTGATTGTCCTCCAGCTTGAACCGTTGTGGCCTTTAGTTCTGCCACCCGTGTCATATTCTCCTCGACTGTCATAGCTTTGAAAACTATGTCTGCATAAGACTCCACATGGACCAGGCTCATCAGCTGTTGAAATTCGATTCGCAAGCCTTACAAGAATTTTCGTCCCTTCTCTACATCGTCCATCCCGTACAGCGGCATATACTTGATTAACCGCAAAAATTCAGCCTCGTATTGGGCCACAGACATATTTGGCCCTTGGCGTAAGTTCATGAACTCTCGAGCTCTAGCCAACTTCTAGCAAGTGGGAAAGAATTTTCTGTTGAACAGTTCCCTAAACCATTCCCATGACATCTGTTATTACTTGTTTCATGTTATTACTTGTTGAGCCTTGTGGCTCACCTTGTATTCTTCACCATTTCAGGTCCTAGCGGGGGAGTTCTAGACATTGGGTCTGGCAATGTCGGGCAGTAGAGTGTGTACGAGAGTCGCTCAAAATCAAAAGATTTCTGGGAGATATTTTATGCTTTACGACTTTTAGAGAAATTTTATATTTTCAGTAAGGGGTTTCAGTTAGATGCATGTCCCATAAGGACTAGTGATTATTGTGTTAGTTTATGTTTCCCATAGTTCAGAATTTTATTACAGTACAGTCGGATATATTTTTCAGTTATGATGTGTTCAAATTAGTCAATTTATTGATAATTCTAGATTTTAGAGTTATTGTGAGTATTTATTTTATTGTCTCTTGTCCATAGCACCTCTTCCCCAGCTATTCCAAGAGAGGGGGTACTACAAGGGCCACGCAAGGCCCTGCATGGCATAGCAAGGTCATGCCTAGCTGCGGCACCTGGCGCGGCCTAAAACAATTCCGTTTTGGGAATCTTATGGCTGCAAAATCCAACAAAAATCCTTTTGCGGGCCCTTAGGCTCGATCCTGCACCCCTGCCCTAGACCCCTCAAGCACGTTCCACCCGCGCTAGATTCCCCCTCAACCATATATATGCTTCTATTTATATTTAAAGTATTTCTAGGGTCAATTCCCAAAATTGCACTTACACTCGGTTGCCACTTCCTAGAATTTCATTTCTACCCCCAAATCTTTCGAAAACTTGCAATTATCCCCTCAACTTAATTACGATATATTCTAATTTTTCCCATTAAATTCCATAAATCCACCCATCCTCAAGTAATTATAAATAATTACTTCCTTTTAATAAAATACCACATATTTAAACTAAATCACAAATCAAGGGGTCATTACAATAATAGTAGGAGAAATGCATTGGAAAGCACATAATAGTAGGAGAAATGCCCTACGAAGGGTCCTTGGTGCCTCTCTAGGAGGATTTGTTGCATGGCGCATTGGGTGGCACTACAGGCTTATGCGGGAGCATTGCGAAGGGCATCCAGGCTGTAATGGCACAATTGTGTAAGTGGACCTTGTGATTCTCACCATAAAGTATGACTTTTTACTGATTTCCCACAGACAACACCAAATTGTTGTTACTTAAATACAATAATTAAATTTATATGTCTTAGGAAACAGCTTGGCAAAGTCCAAGCAAGGGAGTAAGGTCTGTAATGGTAATGGGGTTAACAGGTGCTTGGTTGGAAGGTGGTTGAATTCATTGTCTGGGAAAGCAAGTTCCTCAGGCGGTCGCTCTAGTCTTCTGCTAGCTAGTCTTTCAATAGGTCTAGAGGGTCTTCGAATGGGTAGGCTCTATATGGGTCTATAACATAAGAACAGTCAGAAGGCACGTAGGGAGCTTCCTCATGTATATATATATGTATGATGTGAGGTTCCAGATGAGTGTTTTTCGATGGGTAGCCTCCTGGTGGGTTCAGGGTATGACTTGGGTTAGAGTCATCGGGTCCTAGATCTAGGTTCTCTCCCTTCTTGTCGTGTGGCGGTGGAGTATTTATAAGCATTGGTGGCGAGGGGCCACATTACACGTGGCATGCTCTTAATACCCCATATTTTTGTGAGGTTGCCACGTAATTTAAAATACTGAAAAATTGGCTTGTAAGGGTAACAAGTAACCTAATCAGCTACAAGGAGTGTCCTGGAGCTTAGATACCTAAGGAAAAGATATTTCATTGACGAGCGTCTTGAGGCGAGATTTATGACGTCGAAAGAAATCAAATCAGATATGGTTTTTGGTATAGTTGTGAGTTGGCTTGAAAGACCGAATGGTTGTAAGGGACTTTCAAAAAGCCAACGAAACCTTGAAAAGGCTCCGATTTTATGTAAGGAGCAACCAACCCTGAAGTGGTATTGGGATGAAATAAAGGTCCTGTAAGGACACTAGAGCAAAAACGTACTTATCAAGTAACTTGAAATTATTAATCTTGGATTTTAAGTATCTCAACGATTATTAATTTGATATTTGAGGATTGTGCAAAATCTAAAATGGGGTTATGAAGTTAATTGAGGTTAATTATGAGGAGTAATGAGGTGAGGTGTTAGGAATGGGGAAAAGTGAAAAGTGAGTTAGTAAAAGTAATGATGGCATAAATTAATTAAAGGTATGGTGAGGAGAAATGAAGTGAGGTGTTAGGAATGGGGAAAAGTGAGTAATGATGGCATAAAAGGTATGGTGAGGAGTAATGAGGTGAGGTGTTAGGGATAAGGGAAAGTGAGTTAGTAAAAGTGTAACGCCCCGCTCCCACTTACGGGTGTTACTCGTGAACAATCGCCCGAATTGTCCACCTGCCTGGCCTTTGGCGAAGGGTGGATCATGTTTCAAAACGAAACGCCCTAGGTGGGAACTAGGCTCGTCCTTCCCTTCGCTGAATCCCAGGATTTACTAGCGGAATTAGGCTTTAGCCACACCGCATAGGCTATAAAGAAAATCTCATTTCGATGCCCAATCGCCATTTTCTCAATTTTATTTAATTCTTTTCCAACTAAGAATTTTACCGGGCTCTATAAATCACCATTTAAATCAATATATTGATTGATTACTAATTTTGGAGGAAAAACGCACATTTTCAATTTTTCAAATTTTCGGCATTTTCTCCAAAAATGCCCGAAAAATCCCTTTATTTTGAAAATTCCTCCGGGGCCCAAATTCAATTTAGAAATGGCCCAAAATTCCCAATTTTTCCATTTTTTTAAAAAAAATTAGTCGGCGGGGCCATCTGGCCCGCGCCGGCTGGCCGCGCATGCCGCGCGCGCCCGCGCGCTTGCCCTCGCGTGGCCGCCCGCGCGAGCGCCAGCCTCCGCGCGGCCACCCGCGCACGCCCGCAGCCCCCAGGCGCGCCCAGCAACTGCTGCTGGTGCCTCCTGCTGCCATTTCCACTTCTTTTTTTTTTTTTTTTTCTTTCTTCTTCTTGGGCCTTCAAACCCAAAATTTTCCAGAAATCTAAACACCCTTAATTCGCATTAAAACCTCCACTTTTCTCATTCCAAAGCCTTATTTCACAAACAAACCCATCTTATTTTTATTTATCACAACATACTTCAACATATCAAACTTTTTCCGTCTCTTAGCTGCCATACATAACATGGAAGCTTCATACACATGAAATCAAAATACAATACAATTTATTTACATTACCAACTTTAGCCTTCAACACTCATAGCCATTTCTCTCCCATTTTCTCCTTTCCCTTGAGGCTTCCAACACCTACATAGAGGTCCAACAAACCTCATGAGCTCAAAAGCTCAGTAAGGGTGCATATGCAAAGTAAATACAAGCATAACAAGTCTACGTTATGCAAATGCATGCAAGCATGGTTAGGGTATTCCATCCTCACAACCCAACATGGTTTGAGGCATCAACCCACCATTTCTTTCCCACCCCATGGCCATAGGTCTCATGAACAAATAAAGCATGCAAAGAGATACATAAAAGTTTATGCAACCTACTTACAATGCAATCCAAGGCCTCCTCCACATGGGGCCATCCCTTACCTCATTCTTGAACCTTCAAATCTTTATTTCAAGAGAGCTTCCATCTTCATTTCCTCCCATCTAAGATGACATTCAAACAAGGAAATCACTCACTTTGATCCAAGAATACTAAATAGAGAAGAAGAAGAAGAATGGAACATACCTTGATTGATCCTCATTCCTCCTCCATTCTTTCCTTTCTTCTTCATTTCTTTCATCTTCTCCCTTTCTTTCTTTCTTTCCTCCTTTGAGAGATTTTCCCCCAAGTCTTGATTTCCCAAAACTCAAGAGCACATCCTAGCCCTTGATCTTTCTTTTTGAGACTTCATCTCAACCCTTGAAAGAAAACACAATCTATGCCATGGTCTCTTTAATTCTCAACCATTGAATGATTTTGCCTTTTCAAGACTTAATCTCCCCCATTAAAAGAAAACACACTTTTGATGTGTTGGCAATCCATGCCATTTACTCTCTTTAAATCCCCACCATTGGATTTATTCTTCTTCTCAAGAATGCATCTCACCCATTAGATCTCTTGAATTTTCCATTCATTTCTCATTTACTTAATGAGACTATTTTCATATCCATTTTCAAGACTTAATCCAAGCCATTGGACATATTTCACCCATTTCAAGACTTGATCCTAACCCTTGGATCACTTGGAGATTTCTATTTATTTCTCATTTAAATAAATCCTCCCATTTTCACTCATAAATGAGTGACTAATTTCCATTTCTTTCCCATTTAAATTAATGGGACTAATTTCACATCCATCACACTTGAGAGACATAAATACTTTCTTTCCCATTTAAATTAATGGGACTAATTTCTAACATCACATTTGAGAGACATAAATACTTTCTTATGTATTTAAATAACTCTCATATTTTCCAAGGCATTAATGGTGACCATTTACCATTTTCTTTTGGATTTACTTTAATCCATATAATTATGCCTCTCATTAAATGCTTGAAAGACCAATTAACATTTCTTTTGCATTTAATTAATTCACCCAATTATACTTGAACCACAAAATGCCAAGTGTCACAACAAGACACTAACTTTGGCTTCCAAGTTTAATCTCATCTCTCCAAGGGGCATTACCACATTAATTCACAACTTAGGGAAAATATAATTATTCTCCTCAAATAATTTAATATCCACCAATTTCCCTATTTTCCATAATTAAATTCCTCTATGGAATTAATTCCAAAATTCCCAAAATACACTTTGTGAATTTATTAATCCCATATATCCCCACATAAACACCAAATTTGGATTTTATTCACTTACATACCTAATTCCACATAGGAATTATTTTCAATTTACCAAAATACCCTTTATATTGGATTTCTCTATCCAAATTACCAAAATACCCTTCTCATGGGCATTCTCAATCTCAAGGATCCATCACCTTCTCAAGGGCATTTTTGGAAGTCTTCTTACTTCATTTCCTATTCTCTTAACACTGGTTACACCAGGTGTTACATTCCACCCTCCTTAAAAGAATTTCGTCCTCGAAATTTGTCTTACCATAATCTCCCGCCCAAGACAATCACATTCTCGGGCTACATGGCAAATTCTCCTGCTCGAGGATCTCATAGCCTATTCATTTCTTACACTTACCTTGGGTTACACCTACCTCAAGGCTTCACTTTAGGCTTTCGATCCTCCAACTCTTGAGGACATTCAACAACCGAACACCGCTTTGGCCTCTTGCCAAATTGCACAACTGGTTGCTGATCACGCTTACCGCAATGTTATCCATTTCTGGATGGATTTTTTTTTCTTTGCTACCTTGAGCATCACTTTGCAGTCCATTTCCATTTTTCCCATCAGTCAAGACCACATACGCTAACATTGCATCATTGATCAGTCTATCACGATTTTACGCCGATCACACACGGCAACGTTTCTCACTGCCAAACACACATGGCCACGATTTTACGCCGGTCCAACCAGCAACGTCTTAGCACTGATCATTCACCGTAATGTCACATTCCAGTGCCCATTAGACACTCGGACACCCATTCCACCATGGCATACCGCCATTAATCACACGCCTGCATAGCTTGAGTTGATCCTCATGGTAACCTCTCATTACCGATCAACTTACCATGCTAGCACTACCTGGGAAGCACCCATTTGGCCCACCTTGCCAACTTCGACCATTTCATACATGGTCTTCTACCTTGACCAGCCGACCCTCATTTATCGATACGATTACGCAAAATCGACATACCTAACATCATGTTAGGCTATCACACATTTCAACCCTGTGCACTGCCCGAGTTCACATCGAGTTTGGCGACGTATGCACCATTTCAATCTCACCTCGAGCTTAAGCATGCTCGGGTCACAACCTTCTCCCAACCAGGAGTTCTACGCATTAAGCACCCAACGATACTTACTAGCCGATATCACATGCTAGTAGCGTCTCATACCCATACCAGGGAACTCTTCACTGAGCAATCCCCTCTTTAATTCTTCACCCCATTTCAACTTTTACAATCACGTTCCCATGCTAGGCCTTACCTTGGCTATTTACCCTACCACGAGTCTAAGATCCTACCATTGAGCTTAGGGTCGTGGAACCTTTAATCAGCCCTCGTCATCACCCATGGTGCGCGGCACAAGTGATTGGCTTATTACCATCTGCACAATCACTTATGCATCGCACCTGTAGGATGACTCGTGCCTTTGGTCCACACCACAACAAGCCATCATGGTTACACCCCCACTCTTGTAGCGGTCTTCGGGCCAAATTTTCTCGCCCAGCTTCACTTTCATTGGGACCTTTCAAATCTCACCATTTCTCAACAAAGCCTCTTACTCTTGAGGCACGAACTTTCAACCGTTCTATATCAGGTTCATTCTCAACCCGCAATAGACACCTGATTTAAACCATGCTTAATGGTTCCTCTTGTCCTCCTTGGCAAGGACAACACCATGACAGCAACGAATTTCTCCCCCACGATCGTTGCATTTCAAAATTCATCGATACCAGCCTTCATTGCCATTCACACTCGTCTTCAAGGTCTTACCATGCACAATGGTTACCTTTGACCTTCCTGACAACTTCTTTTCCCTAACCACGACGATGACACCACCATGCCATCTCAAAAGATTTGCTACTCTTTGAATCTCACTGGTCACCACAACCAGCACGACCCCACTCTTAGGTCGCCTTCCTCACATCACCTTTTATACATATAACATCTAGCTAAATCCCTGAGAGACTCTGGCTTCTCCCGGATTTCTTATACACTTTGCTACAGCTAGCTCACACCTCTCGATGAGCAAACCACATGGCTCTAACACCACAACAGCTTCACTAGCCGATTTCTTTTCACAACCATTAACCTTAGACACGAGGTTAATTTTCATCAATTGCCCACACTCCAAGGAATCCCTTCAACTGCATCACTCACAGCCATTAGGTGATTTCGACACCTCAACACCACTACTAGAAGCCAATCTCGTCCCATAAGCTCTTTCTTCGAGCTCTCTTTACCCATTGGCGATATTTTAAACTTGCCATCATCTTCCATCTAACCAACTCACTTAGCTCTAGCCGGATCGCCCAGCTCATAACCAACACAACCCGACTCCAGGCACTACTCTTGCAATCATCGATTACAGCTTTGATTTAAACTCCATTCACTGGAAATCACCCCTGTCACTCCTGTGGAATTCACACTTCCACTGGATGCCGTAGGACTCACCTTCCTACTCAGGCACTTGCCATTACGCTAGCTTTTCCCCGGGTGATCTTTCCTGATAGAGTTGTAGCACCTTAAGAAGTTTATCTCACACTGTTGCCTCATGTGCAACTTTTCTTGGGAGAACATCTCAAGTTCTACCCTAACCACAATTCCACTACCATTGATAGCTCTCATTCCAAAGCCACACTCCTTTGAGTGGCACAATTCTGTCCTGACCAACCGTCTTTTATTACCTTGGATCTCTTTTGCACAATCAACCTAGTCTAATCACCAAGACCCACTGAACCTTTATATTGCATACACAACAACCAACAAGGATTTACACCACAGCCCTCGAGCCTCACGCTCCACTGGTGCCATCAGGTGCTACCACCTGGCAATTTCTTGTGTGTCATCAACTGGAAACCCTTCCAGTGCCACATGAGGACACTTCCTCATTTCGCATCGACACAACCAAGACTAACACCAGACTGTGCCATTGCGCACCTTCACGAATTTCAAACCGTGCCTTAGCCACATGTTCAGCCTACCACATCTCACATCACTGGATTAGAGATCGCTTTATTTGAAACCTTCGCATGCTTCAATTTCCCCATCTGATGGTTGGCTTCCATTCCGTAAGTCTCCCCCTCCACGGCACCTACGTATCATTCTCGAGCCATTTATCAACTCTACCAATCAATCCCATCTTCATGCATTACTGCAAGATCACACTGGGTCCATCATCCCAATTTACCAGATCACTTCGATCAAATTTAACCACAACTATTTTAGCATCCTTTAGCAAGGAGCATCACCACACCTCTTGTTATCACACCACAAGATATCAGTCCCTCGATTCACAAACTTTCTTGCTACCTTGACACTAGCAGCACTACCACCATACTTCAACCCTTACGAAATTTTAGGTCTGGCTCAGGCATAACCTACAGCATACCCCAAGTCTTCGGTGTCTAATCGTCTCCACCACAGACAGGTTACTCCACGTGGAGGGCTGCAGTCCCTCCTGTGGACTAACCGTCTGCATCCAGTGGTCCATAGCATTAGACCCGTCACTGGTAGGCGTCAACCATAGCATTATTCCCATGCTAGACCCGTTTCTTTTCCCTGGGTTTCTTTCTCAAACATCTCACCGATCTTTAGTCCCTGACCATCTGCATAGTCACTGTGTTGCCCTGTGCTTTAGGCGCGCCAACACCTGGTCACCATCATCGTGTCACTCCCATACACTGGCCCAACACTAGCTCCCCATCGTGTTGCCTTGTGCTTCAGAGAGTCAACACCCAATCACGTGTCACTCCCATACACTGGCCCAACATTGGTTCCCCATTGTGTTGCCCTGTGCTTCAGAGAGTTAACACCAAATCATTTTTACTGTGTTGTCCCTTACACTGGCCCAACAACAGTTTCTTACAGCATGGCTCAGGTCCCACTCTGATCTATTTCGCACCCCGTATCGTGACTTTCACCTTCCAGTCACACCTCTGATATCGAACTCGACATGACTACCTCGCCACGCTCGCGGCCACTATTTCTACTAGGCATCCTACTTGACAACAAATCTATCGGATCACTACTGCGTTCCACGATTCCTCCTTAGGACTACTCTAAATGTCCTATCACGCACGAAAGATTTTCGGTCTCACTTGACCAATTTCCTAAGGTGCTGCTCCACATCCTCGGCATCTGACCGTCACCTGCAGTTCACTAAATTGCTCAGGCCCATGGGCCACTTGCCCTCAACGCAAGCCAACTCATTAGTCCTCTGCCACACGGTCCATAGCATCGGATCCGTTACATCGAGCTTTGCACCCTTAACATCAAGGCTTCTTAAAGCCTTCCTGAACTATGATGGTTCCACCACCATCTTACCAAAGCCATCTTACTTGGTTATCCTTGCCTTGATAACCTCAAGCTCATACCATAAGCCCTACTCCTCATGACTTCACATCTCTTACCGCTTCAAGACTCTCAAACCATTTCACCTCTTGAGGCCTCATGATCTTACCCCACAAGATCATACCCCACGGCTCTCACTCAACATTTGAAAGCTCCAACTTTTCACGACAATGGATCCCCATCCATCATGATTCATTCGCCACCCAGCTCATCCTAGAGCTTGATTACCATAGATCTCTCAATCCGCAATCGACATACTATGCCCATCTAAGGCTCTGGCACCCATAACCATAGAGCACCAACTGTTACCCTCCAGGTAAATCGAGACCTCCCGTCTCTCCTTGCACACTCATGAACACATTCAATCACCACACCCGGCCTGACCTTTTCCCATGCCTTGCTCGGGCTTCCATGACTTGAAATATAAGATTCGGGGCTTCCACATTATTCATCATGCCCCTGCCCACATGGCATCCAAAGATGGCATCTCTTGTGCGCGTATAGCCCACTGATGTCCTGTTGCCACAAATCACCACCTCGGCCCACACACCGTTCATACCCTTCATTAGGTGACCTCCTCGTCCCCCATCAAGGGTTTCGTAACCTTAGGCGTCATCTCGACCCCAGGTATCATAATGAGGGTCTATTCACCTCTCATCTCCCGACCTTAGGCGTCCCGCCTGACCCCAAGTGCCAATGAGAGTTTAGATTAACCCCTCATCCATCATTCACATGAACGGTCACTTAGCCTTTCACAATTAGGACTCCTATCCCATGGCTCTCACGCGCACATCTACACATGCCCGACTCCTTTATCCCAAATATGGATCCCCTTGGATTCCAGCTCGACTCACTTGGGATTTCCATCTCACACAAGTACCCGCCAGGGTCCATTTGCCACATACCTATCCTTTCTTAGGATATATCCCATTTCATCATGAAATCAACTAGGGTCCACTCATACCCTAGGCACGTCCCCTCCAGGATCGTCATAACGATACAATCGCATGACACCATATGCATCCCTCATGCATAACACACACCCGACTCCCCTCGGAGTCTTTCTGCAAGCTACCAACGTCATGCCTACTTTGGCCATGACTGGCATATATCTCACATGCTCGCTCCACCTAGAGCCTCTCTACAAACAACTTTAGCTTGCTCCATTCCTGGAGCTCGTCACACCACCTGTTGACGGCTTCTTTCTTTGGGCTTCGAGCTAATTTCAACCTTAGCTCACCCTAGTTCAAGCACACAACCCTTAGCACACCATCTCTACGAGAACCACTCCATTTCCTCATACGGGCTTGTACATCTCCCCAACATAGGTTGGTCTACTAATCCCTTCTTGGATTAGCTATACCTCGGGCTCTCCTTGTTCCATCATGATCCTTATCATGACTCGGCTTTGTGTCTCCACACAAGCCTCAACACTTCAATCGCAAGGAACTCTTATCCTTAGAATGTCTCATGAACCTCCAAATTTCCATATTCGGGTTCTTGATACCAATACCCACACTTAGGCATTTGACTCTTCATTGCTCGACCTGTATATCTCTTACGGTATATCATCTCAAACATGATATTTTCTCTTTCCTATAGCGGGAATAACCGAGCACTCCATTTCCATCACCGTAGACCTCCATGTCTCGACCCAACCCCTAGGGTCCTCGGTCACTTGTGGTTCTACTTCCAAGGTCTTCATATCAACCTTTAACCACATTTCCCCCAAGCATCTTCCACTTGATGCTCCAACCAAGCTCTAATACCAAACTGTAACGCCCCGCTTCCACTTACGGGTGTTACTCGTGAACAATCGCCAGAATTGTCCACCTGCCCGGCCTTTGGCGAAGGGTGGACCATGTTTCAAGATGAAACGCCCTAGGTGGGAACTAGGCTCGTCCTTCCCTTCGCTGAATCCCAAGATTTACTAGCAAAATTAGGCTTTAGCCACACCGCATAGGCTATAAAGAAAATCTCATTTCGATGCCCAATCGCCATTTTCTCAATTTTATTTAAAGGCAGGTTTCATACGAGAAGTATTATATCCCGAATGGTTGGCCAATGTTGTTATGGTCCCGAAAACTAATGGAAAATGGCGTGTTTGTGTGGATTTCACCAATCTCAATAAGGCGTGCCCCAAAGACTCCTACCCGCTACCACGGATCGATCGCCTCGTGGATAAAACATCTGGATACTAGTTTTTAAGCTTTTTGGATGCATTCTCAGGGTACCATCAAATAAGAATGTACCCTCCAGACCAGGAAAAGACGTCATTCATCACTGAAAAAGGGACATACTGCTACCAAGTCATGCCTTTTGGACTTAAGAACGCCGGAGCCACTTATCAGCGCATGGTGAACAAGGTCTTTAAAAAACTGCTGGGCGACACAATGGAAGCCTATGTGGATGACATGATAGTAAAAAGTCGAGAGAATGAATCCCATGTAGAAAAGCTAACGCGAGTGCTTGGGGTCTTCAGGAAATACAACATGCGGTTAAATCCCGCGAAGTGTGCATTTGGAGTACAGTCAGGAAAATTCTTGGGATACATGATCACACAAAGAGGAATCGAGGCTAACCCTGAGAAAATTCAAGCAATATTGGATATGGAACCACCCGCGTCAACTAAAGAAGTTCAGCGATTAACAGGGCGAATGACAGCCCTGGGACGCTTTCTCTCCAAGTCAGCCGAAAGGGAGCTGCCCTTCTTACGAACATTAAGAGCAGGGAAAAAGTTTGAGTGGACAGAACAATGTCAAAAATCATTTGAAGCATTAAAAGAATATTTGAAAGGGGTTCCCCTGTTAACACAACCAGAGACTGGAGAGACGTTATACTTGTACTTGGGGGTCAGTGATGAAGCCATCAGTGCGGTATTAATTAGGAAAGAGGGACAGGTGGATCGACCAATATATTACGTCAGCAAGGTATTACAAGGCCCCGAGACACGCTACCCCGTGGCAGAGAAAATGGCATTGGCCCTACTAAATGCATCCAGAAAGTTGAGGCCATACTTCCAGGCCCATTCGATTATCGTACTTACAGATCAGCCTCTGCGAAGTATTTTACAAAAACCCGAATGTTCAAGTCGCCTTACCAAATGGTCCATTGAGTTAAGCGAATATGATATCCAATATCAACCTCGACAAGCTATAAAAGGACAGGCACTGGCTGACTTTATTGTGGAATGCACTCACTCTAGTAAAACAGGAGAAAACAAGCAAGCAGTATGGTTGTTGTTTGTTGATGGAGCATCTGGTTCACAAGGAAGCGGAGTGGGAATAGTATTAGTATCCCCTGAAGGAGAAACGATGGAATATTCTCTGCGATTTTCTTTTTCAAGTACCAACAATGTGGCTGAATATGAGGCCTTAATCGCCGGAATGAGGATAGCAAAGAAATTGGAGGTAACACGATTAATTGCCCATAGTGATTCTCAGTTAATTGTGCAGCAATTTCAGGGACAATTCGAAACCAGGGAACAAATAATGGCTCAGTACTTGCGTAAAGTCAAAGACCTGGCCCAAACATTCCAGAGCTTCGAATTAACACAAATAAACAGATCTCTTAATGGGCACGCTGATGCTTTATCTAAATTAGCATCCACTAGAGAAATAACAGGAAGAGCAGTATTTGTGGAAAGGCTACACCATCCAAGCACTGAAGAAAAAGAAGTGTCGTGCATTGAGACGAAGATAGACTGGAGATCGCCTTTCTATCGTTATCTCACTGATAATGAATTGCCAGATGATCCACAAGAAAATAGAAGGCTTAAGATGCGAGCTTCAAGATTCACTATCATAGATGCGATATTATATAAGCGAGCTTACACTACACCTCTTCTCAAATGCTTAGGCCCTCAAGAGGCCGAATATATCCTAGCAGAAGCTCATAGCGGAATGTGTGGAGAACATCTGGGAGCAAGAGCTCTGGCGACCAAAATATTAAGAGCTGGTTTCTTTTGGCCCACACTAAGGTCAGACGCGCTAAAGAAAGTCAAGGCATGTGACAAATGCCAACGACATGCTCCAGTCCAATCTGCCCCGATATCCCAGCTGCAGCCTGCGTTCCAACCTATACCCTTCGCTCAGTGGGGTTTGGATATTTTGGGACCTTTCCCTCAAGCGCCCGGGCAAAGAAAGTTTTTAATAGTGGCTACTGACTATTTCACCAAATGGATTGAAGCTGAACCATTGGCCACTATTACAGCACGAAAAGTAGAAGCGATGGTTTGGAAAGACATTGTTTGCCGATTTGGAATACCCAGAATCATCGTCACGGATCATGGAAAATATTTCGATTGTGACTCTTTTAAAAAGTTTTGTGACAATCTAGGGATTCAACTAAGATTCGCCTCGGTGGCGTACCCCCAAGCCAATGGACAAGCTGAGGTCAGTAACCGAACCATATTACATGGCTTAAAAACTCGACTTGAAGGAGCCAGAGGCACATGGGCAGATGAGCTACCCACCATTTTATGGGCTTATCGGACGACTAGTAGAGTCGCTACCGGAGAAACTCCTTTCAATCTTGTATACGGGACAGAAGCCTTAATCCCCATAGAAATTTCAGCAAAGTCCCCAAGGTTAATGGCATATGAAGAAGAGGATGGTTGATCGGGGCTGTCGAACACCAATAGATTAGATAGTATGATGATACGGATTTGCAATAGAGGTGCAACCCTAAGTCGTCTCCCAACGAACCTCAAACGGATCTGTCAAAACAAGGCTAAACAAGGGGGGAGTTTTTGATGAAAAAAACAGAAAACAAAATGAGCAAGAACACAATAAATCAAGATGCAATCAGTTGCAAACCAATCCTTCTATCCCAGTTTTCATTGCCTTCTTAATAAACCATTTGTTTAGTTTTAACCCTCAAATCGAAAATCAGAAAAATCCTTTAACAACCGCCAAAGATTTGGAAGAAAACCAATAAACAGATTTCAGAAACTTCTTAGTTCAATCTATCAGTTTTGATTCCCCTTATTGCACAGATTCGAGACTGATTGGAATACCATCCAAACAGGTTGTTCTTGATTCCAGTTAAAGCCTCAACCGAGTACAAAAACCTTGGATTCTCAAACAAAGACAATGCATGCATTCATCCAACCGGTATCAACACATACACAGATTTAAGAGAGAACGGAAACAAGAAAACAACAAAGTTAAAACTAAAACAAACATATTTCCATTAAATCCAAGACTCAAACCGGGAACAAGGATGGTGTTGCAACTTGATTACAGAATCCTTAGCCCTCCATCTTGACAAGAACAATGGAGAGAAGAGAAAAATCGGCTACTGTTCACGTCCTTCAAGAATCCCCCTTTAATGGCCTCTTAAGGTGCTTAAATAGAGCTTAAGGAGGAAACCCTAGGGTACTACAACTTGACGGCCGATTTCGGAAATGTTCTCGCGTGTTCTGGGCTTCGGCCTCTTCATAATAATTTTAGATCAGAAAGAGTATATGAACTTGGGCTTTTGAATCACTTGATTTCGATATCGGACGCCCAAGATATGGCCTTTTAAATAATTAGTATCTGTGCAGTTTTCCTAATTTGCCCCCAACTTCTTGGCCCCGACTTTGAAGCGCTGTTTGAAGGCCCAAATGAACTCGGATTTGGACAAACCATACCATTCCAGAAAGCTCAAGAAGTTATCTAAAATGTCTCTGAAGACATCATCTTCATTATGGAATTTTATCTTGGCCAAAACACTGAAGGAAGTGCAGGAGGTCAAATCTGCCAAAATTGCTCTTGCTTCTCTATCTCCAATTTCCAAGATATCTCATTGCCATCAAGATGTCTCATGCCCCATATCATGCTCCATGGCCCTAAACCTGGAAAAATAAAATAAAATAGTGTGAATCCCAATTCCTATAAAATAAAATGAAATAAAATCAAGATGAATGAAATAACACAACTAATGTGCAGAAAGGACTAAATATGAGGGCTAAATAGTATGAAAATATGTGCTCTATCAAATTCCCCCACACTTGGACTTTTGCACTCTTGGGCAAAACACTAAACACTAACATTCACTCTCAAATAAAAAGGATGCAAAGAATGCAAAATGAGAGGTATGACAAGTTTTATAAGAATTCAACACTTCAAAGATCATCTTTCTTACACTTCCCAAACAAACAAGTAGCATGGCAATTTCACTTGGCAAGGCGAGTCAAAATAAGCAGACCCTGATAGAATAAGAACATGCTTTCAAGTTCCTCAAATGCTATGCCCAAATCCACCAAATCATAATTCCACTACCAGATATGCTCATCTTCTAAATCTCCACTCTCAGTGCTTTATGCATGCAAATCAAAAGGACTTTTATTCATGGCTCAAACATGGTAAGGTGAAAGGGATAGGAAGATAACAATGAAAAGTAAACTTTAGGAGGAAAGAAAACATTCAAGACAATCCCAAGATCAATGAAGAACTATTAAGCAAGCAGAAAATAGAACCCTTTTTTTTTTTTTTTTTCGCATGGTGGGTGCGTTTTACGCTCCATCCCACCTTGGTGAGTGCGTTTTACGCTCCATCTCACCTTGGCCTTTGGCCTTTCTATCTTTTTTTTTTTTTTTTTGATTCCAAAGGACTTGCTTAATTTTTTTTTTTTTTTAATCAAGGGATGAAATGAATGTTCTTCAACCTAAAGAAGGGACAAGATCACTTTTTTCTTTTTCAACCTAAAGACGGGTAAAATGAAAGAATGCCTTAATCATCTTTTCATATGCATGAGCACTGATAGCTTCAATAAAGATTCAAAACAAGTTCTGGAATGATACCCATAATTCAGTGGATGCAGACATAGCATAAGAAAGAACAAGAACATGCACAAATATCCCCACAAAGACTACCTCAATCAACTCACCAAGCCAAACTCATTTCCAATTTACTTGAAAGCCCAAAAAGATAAGATCAACTTTCTAATCATGCTAAATTCTTTCAAACTCAATTTGCCTCATTTTGCAATTTTTTTTTATATATTTTTTTTTAATTTTATTATTTTATTTTTTTATTATTTTTTTTAACTTTTCTAAAACTCCTCCCCCACACTTAAACATTACATTGTCCTCAATGTAAGCATGCAGCAAGAATCAGGTATAGGACAAGTAAATAATAAAAAACAAAATAGGGAGAGAGGAACAGCCTAATTTTGTCAATTGTAGGTGGCGTTGAGGAGATGCAGCTCCTCCATAGTATGCTCCTGAAAGCTCTCGTAGAATGGCTTAAGCCGCTGCCCGTTGACTGTGAATCACCGTGTGGTCGACTCATCCATAAGCTCAACTGCACCATAAGGAAAAACATGAGTAACCACAAAAGGACCAATCCAACGAGAACGCAACTTACCTGGCATTAGTTTAAGACGAGAGTTGTATAGGAGGACTTTCTGGCCAACTTTGAACTCTTTCTTGTTGATCAATTTGTCATGAGCAGCCTTAGTTTTTTCCTTGTAAATTCTGGAGTTCTCGTATGCTTCCAATCTCAATTCCTCAAGCTCTTGCAATTGAAGCTTTCGTTGTGAACCAGCCTCTGTCATATCCATGTTACATTGCTTTACCGCCCAATAGGCCTTATGCTCGATCTCTACCGGCAGATGACATGCCTTTCCAAAGACCAGTCGATATGGGGACATGCCAATAGGAGTCTTGTAGGCCGTGCGGTAGGCCCAAAGTGCATCTTCCAACCTTTTGCTCCAGTCTTTCCTGTTGGGCTGGACTGTCTTCTCTAGAATGTGCTTGATCGCTCTGTTTGAAACCTCAGCCTGCCCATTGGTCTGTGGATGGTAGGGCGTCGCCACTTTATGTAAAACTCCATACTTTCGAAGCATGGATTGCATCGTTCTATTGCAGAAGTGGGATCCTTGATCACTGATGATGGCCTTGGGAATGCCAAACCTGCAGAAAATATGAGATCTAACAAAATCTGCAACCACAGAAGAATCATCAGTCCTGGTGGCTTTAGCTTCCACCCATTTCGAAACATAATCCACAGCCAAAAGAATGTACAAAAAGCCAAAAGAGACAGGAAAAGGACCCATGAAATCAATGCCCCAAACATCAAAGATCTCACAAAATAGTAGGGGTTGCTGAGGCATTTCATTCCTACGTGATATTGAACCTGTGTGCTGGCAACGTGTGCAATTCTTACAGAATGTATGAGCATCTCGAAAAAGGGATGGCCAATATAAACCTGAGTCTAGGACCTTTCTAGCTGTGCGTTGAGGACCAAAGTGACCACCACATGCAAGTGAATGACAGAAATGCAAGACTGAAGCAAACTCAATATCGGGCACACATCTCCTAAGGACTTGGTCACTACACATGCGCCATAGATATGGATCATCCCATACATAATACTTGGCCTGACTTTTAAATTTACTTAGCTGATCTCTCTTAAGATGGGTAGGGATATCAGATGCAGCTAAAAAATTAACAATGTCAGCATACCAGGGCTCAGTACCATGCAAGTGATAGAGTAACTCATCTGGGAAGTCATCTTTGATAGGCTGACAGTCTATGGTAGTGGCATCTGAAGGGGAAGGAAGCCTGCTCAAATGATCAGCCACAAGATTCTCAGCTCCACTCTTGTCTTTGATCTCAACATTGAACTCTTGAAGTAGGAGCATCCACCGTATCAACCTGGGTTTGGCATCGTGCTTCTTCAAGAGATATTTCAAAGCTGCATGATCAGAAAACACAACAACATTAGAACCCAGGAGATAAGAGCGAAATTTATCTAAAGCAAACACAATGGCAAGAAGCTCCTTTTCAGTAGTGGTGTAGTTTGCTTGGGCGTTGTCCAGAGTACGCGAGGCATAAGCAATGACGTGTGACTTCTTCTCCACTCGTTGTGAAAGGACGGCACCAACTGCATAATTGGAAGCATCACACATGAGCTCGAATGGTAAGTCCCAGTTGGGTGGCTGAATGATGGGTGGAGAAGTCAAGCGCCTCTTAAGCTCCTCAAAGGCCATCTTGCAAGACTCATCAAATTTGAATTCCACATCCTTCTGAAGTAGGTTGGACATTGGAAGGGCAATCTTGCTGAAGTCCTGGATGAATCTCCTGTAGAATCCTGCATGTCCAAGGAAAGAACGTACCTCCCGCACAGAAGCCGGGTAAGGCAAAGAAGAAATGATATCGACCTTGGACTTATCAACCTCTATACCCTTCTTGGACACAACATGACCCAAAACAATCCCCTGCTCAACCATGAAATGACATTTTTCAAAATTTAGGACAAGATTCTTCTCAACACATCTCTCCAAGACTCTACCCAAACTGATTAGACACTCATCAAAGGAGGTCCCATAAACAGAAAAATCATCCATGAAAACTTCCATGCAATGCTCAAGTAAATCTGAAAATATACTCACCATGCATCGCTGGAATGTACCTGGGGCATTACATAGACCAAATGGCATCCTCCGGTATGCAAAAGTGCCAAAGGGGCAGGTGAAGGTGGTCTTCTCCTGATCCTCTGGTGCTATGCAAATCTGAAAATAACCAGAAAAACCATCAAGAAAGCAGTAATGGGACTTTCCAGCTAACCTCTCTAGCATCTGATCAATGAATGGGAGTGGGAAATGATCCTTCCTGATAGCTTGGTTGAGCCTCCTATAGTCAATGCAGACTCTCCAGCTGTTCTGCACTCGCATAGGCACTAGCTCATTCTTCTCATTGGCTACCATTGTGAATCCTGTCTTCTTTGGAACTACCTGCACTGGACTCACCCACTTGCTATCAGAGATAGGATAAATAATGCCAGCTGAAAGTAGTTTACTTACCTCTTTCTTGACCACATCTAGAATGGTGGGATTGAGTCTCCTTTGGGGCTGTCTCACTGGTCGAGCTTCTTCCTCTAAATGAATCCTGTGCATGCATAAGGAAGGGGATATACCAGGAATGTCTGCAAGTGACCAACCTATGGCTCTCTTATGTTGCTTCAACAGATTCAGTAACTTCTCCTCTTGGTCAGGCTGAAGGTTGTTACCAATGATCACGGGTAGCTTGTCTCCATCTGCCAAGTAGGCGTACTTCAGATTCTCAGGCAGGGGCTTACACTCCAAGGTGGGTGGCTGTTGAATTGAAGGCACCAGTCTGCTTATGTTGTCACCTACCTGCAATACATTCTCAACAATAGAAACTTCCTCTATGGGAGGCACATCAGAATCGCATATAGTATGAGAAGGTGCACTCTCAACAATACTCAGAAACTCATCTATTTCAGAACAAGCACTACACTTACTGAGTCCGTCATGACACTGAAGGCAATGCATATCATCAGGAAAATTATGAATGGTGGGGAATTCAGACTCAAGATCATACAACTCAACACATGATTTCTCCACCATTAAGTCAATAAAGTTAACATGCAAGGCAGAATGATCTTCTAAGGGATACTTCATGGCATCAATGATATTGAATTGAATAGTGTTACCAGCGAACTCCATAGATAAAGTACCCTCATGCACATTAATTATTGTCCTTGCAGTTTTCAAGAAAGGTCTACCTAGAATGAGTGGTGCGTGTCCAGGTGTGTGATCATCCTCCATATTCAAAACATAGAAGTCAGCAGGGAATATGAAATCTTTTACCTTGACTAACACATCCTCTAATACTCCCTCAGGGTATGCTGTGCTCCTATTTGCCAATTGGACCACCACTCCTGTAGATGTCAATGTGCCTGCACCTGCCTGCAAAGAAGAATACACAGATTTAGGCATCACATTAATAGAGGCTCCTAAATCCAACATAGCATTATGAAATTGCAAATTTCCAATAGTGCAAGGAATTGTGAAAGTCCCTGGATCTTTGCATTTCTGAGGCATGGCAGGTTGAATCAATGTTGACACATTTCTTCCCAAATTGATCTTTTCATTTCCTTTCAGTTTCCTTTTGTGGGTGCACAAGTCTTTGAGAAATTTGGCATACTTGGGAATCTGTCTGATGGCCTCCAAGAGTGGTATGTTCACCTCAACTTTTTTGAAAGTTTCCATGATCTCCTTGTCTAACTCAGCTTATGCTCTCTTTTTATTTTGAGTGGCTCGATGAGGAAATGGCAGTGGATGGTTGTAAGAAGTTTCTCCTCTATCTTGATCAATGGTGGGCTGCTTGTCCTTTTGAATGGGAGGAGGCTGATCTTCCTTTTGGCTTTCTTGTTGCTGCTCAAATTCTGGTTGTGGAGAGGGTGGGCTGCTCAACTCCTTGCCACTGCGGAGAACGATAGCACTTACATTGCCCCTTAGATTTGAAACTGGCTGTGAAGGCAACTGACCCGAACCCTGACTCCGTAGCTCACTGATGTTGGTTGCAAGCTGTCCAATCTGTGTCTCCAAATTTTGTATGGCAGTGTCGGTCCTTTGCTGAAACTGGAGATTGTTGGCAACGAGCTGCTTCATGATATCTTCCAAGCTTGATTCGGATTTAGGGGCTGGTTGTTGTTGCTGCATTGGTTGACTTGGTCTTTGTGCATTGAATCTGTGCTGCTGAGGTTGCTGCTGCTGTGGCTGGAATGGCTGGTTGGAAGGACCTCCATACCTCAAGTTTGGATGATCTCTCCACCCTGGATTATAGGTGGTAGCATATGGATCATATCTGTGTTGCTGTGGCTGCTGATGTTGTTGATGGAAGGGTCTTCCTGGAAAAATGCCAGCACAAGCTTCTGTATTCTCCTGCAATTGAGGACATTGGTCAGTAACATGGGAAGATAATGAACAAATACCACATACCTGCTGAGATTGGGACTGTCCTTTATCAAGGGCTAGCTGTCTGACCATGGAGGCCAATTCCTCCAGTTTGTTCTCTATCCTCTGTTGGTCATTGATGGAAGCAACACCAATCTCATTGGCCTGTCTCATGGGAATGGCTGACCTGGTACCAAACTGTTGGGCATTCTGTGCCATCTTGGAGATTAGCTCTTGAGCAGCTGCTGGTGTCTTTTCAGAGAGGGCTCATCCACTAGCTGCATCCACCAAATACCTATCCATTGGAATAAGACCTTCATAGAAGTATTGAACCAGCAGCTGGTCACTGATCTGATGGTGTGGACAACTAGAACACAGTTTCTTGAATCGCTCCCAATACTCATGTAATGTCTCCCCATGATTCTGCCTTATGCCACAAATTTCTTTCCGAATGGCGGCTGTTCGGGATGCTGGAAAGAACTTCTCCAAAAAGATTCTTTTAAGCCCATCCCAACTTGTGATGGCAGCAGGTGGTAGGTAGTATAACCAATCCTTTGCAGCTCCATCCAATGAAAATGGAAAGGCCCTAAGCTTTATCTGCTCCTCATCAACTCCTTGTGGCCTCATTGTGGAACAGACAACATGGAATTCTTTGAGGTGCTTGTGCGGATCTTCACCTGCAAGGCCATGAAACTTGGGAAGCAAATGGATTAGCCCAGATTTCAATTCAAAGGTTGCATCCAATTGGGGATATTGAATGCATAAAGACTGATAGTGCACATCAGGGGCAGCCAATTCTCTAATGGTTCTACCATCCAAATGACCATGATTTACAATATTTCCATTATTTCCATTTCGATTGTGTTCATTCCCATTAGCTGCCATTGTGTTTAAGTCAGGGATAGGTGTAGAAACAGAAGGAATATCAGATGCAATGGCAGAAAAGGCAGGAGGATTATCAGATTCTTTGAGGTGCTCTAACTCTCTAGCCTTCCTTTGCTTCCTAAGGGTCCTTTCTATTTCAAGGTCTAGGTCAATTGGTATGTTCTTAGAGGATCTGGTCATGCACTAAAGATCAGCACAAAAACATTCTCAAAATGACTCACAAAGAACAACACACAAACTGGCCTATGCACAGCACACAAACTGGCCTATGCACACAAAAAAAAAAAATGCAAAAACGTAGGGCACATAAAATCAATCAATCAAGAAGCCCTAAGACAATTTTTTATGCAATTTTTCACAAAATTTCAACACAAAAACACTGAGGGACCTGAAAACACTGAAAACCTCACAAAATCAGCCACTAAGAAACACAAAATGGCCCAAAAAGTGGTCTAAACGTTGGAATTTGGCCAAAAAAGGGTCTCCTCACTGCATGCAGTGACATTGATTCCTCACACCCCCATTTCTTTGGACACCAAAAATCAGACCAATCGGAGCAAGTGGAAAAATGTGAACAGTAACTGTTTGCCTCAAAATCGTTTTTTTCCTAAAACTGGCTCCTATTTTGCCTCAAAAACCACTCTAAATGCAAGAAAACATCAAGGGAAGCATATAGACATGAAAGAACATCAAGTAAGGATGAGAAAGTAAGAAGATAGAACCGGTATCTTGATCTCAATCCTTAAATATTGTTATCTGTCATGGAAACTGTCAAAACTGCTCAAATTTTGCTATCTGTCTTGCACTTGCTGAATTTTGCTATCAAGGCTGCTAAATTTTGCTATCTCTTACACTTGGATGCAGCTTGTTGGTCTCCTACAAAACAGAGAATAAGAGTTTTCTGTCAGCAACGAGAAAAAGAGAAAAAGAGAAAAAGAAAAGGAGAGAATAAGAGAAGAAGAGAAGAAGAGAATAAGAGTTTTTTATTTTTTGCTGGTCTTCTTGATCTTCTTGATTTATTTATGGAATAAAATTGGTACGTGGCGTTGTATCTAGCAGTGCCGAGTATGGTTAACTCGCTTTGGACCAGTAGCCCGCAACCAGCTAGTTTCCAACCTATATACCAAGTAGCAACCACAATTTTTTTTTTTAAATCAGTCTTCTTTGACAGAAACAAAATTGGTTCCCCGGCAACGGCGCCAAAATCTGATCGGGGCTGTCGAACACCAATAGATTAGATAGTATGATGATACGGATTTGCAATAGAGGTGCAACCCTAAGTCGTCTCCCAACGAACCTCAAACGGATCTGTCAAAACAAGGCTAAACAAGGGGGGAGTTTTTGATGAAAAAAACAGAAAACAAAATGAGCAAGAACACAATAAATCAAGATGCAATCAGTTGCAAACCAATCCTTCTATCCCAGTTTTCATTGCCTTCTTAATAAACCATTTGTTTAGTTTTAACCCTCAAATCGAAAATCAGAAAAATCCTTTAACAACCGCCAAAGATTTGGAAGAAAACCAATAAACAGATTTCAGAAACTTCTTAGTTCAATCTATCAGTTTTGATTCCCCTTATTGCACAGATTCGAGACTGATTGGAATACCATCCAAACAGGTTGTTCTTGATTCCAGTTAAAGCCTCAACCGAGCACAAAAACCTTGGATTCTCAAACAAAGACAATGCATGCATTCATCCAACCGGTATCAACACATACACAGATTTAAGAGAGAACGGAAACAAGAAAACAACAAAGTTAAAACTAAAACAAACATATTTCCATTAAATCCAAGACTCAAACCGGGAACAAGGATGGTGTTGCAACTTGATTACAGAATCCTTAGCCCTCCATCTTGACAAGAACAATGGAGAGAAGAGAAAAATCGGCTACTGTTCACGTCCTTCAAGAATCCCCCTTTAATGGCCTCTTAAGGTGCTTAAATAGAGCTTAAGGAGGAAACCCTAGGGTACTGCAACTTGACGGCCGATTTCGGAAATGTTCTCGCGCGTTCTGGGCTTCGGCCTCTTCATAATAATTTTAGATCAGAAAGAGTAGATGAACTTGGGCTTTTGAATCACTTGATTTCGATATCGGACGCCCAAGATATGGCCTTTTAAATAATTAGTATCTGTGTAGTTTTCCTAATTTGCCCCCAACTTCTTGGCCCCGACTTTGAAGCGCTGTTTGAAGGCCCAAATGAACTCGGATTTGGACAAACCATACCATTCCAGAAAGCTCAAGAAGTTCTCTAAAATGTCTCTGAAGACATCATCTTCATTATGGAATTTTATCTTGGCCAAAACACTGAAGGAAGTGCAGGAGGTCAAATCTGCCAAAATTGCTCTTGCTTCTCTATCTCCAATTTCCAAGATATCTCATTGCCATCAAGATGTCTCATGCCCCATATCATGCTCCATGGCCCCAAACCTGGCAAAATAAAATAAAATAGTGTGAATCCCAATTCCTATAAAATAAAATGAAATAAAATCAAGATGAATGAAATAACACAACTAATGTGCAGAAAGGACTAAATATGAGGGCTAAATAGTATGAAAATATGTGCTCTATCAATGGTGTGAGGAATTCTGAAGCATTGCGAGAAAACTTGGATCTGATTGAAGAACAGAGAGATAACACTGCCATGAAGATAGCCGCATATCAGAGAAGAATAGCCAGTTATTTTAATTCTCGGGTTAAGAATAGACCCATGAAAGAAGGAGATTTGGTACTTCGGAGATCTGTCGTAACCAATGCACTAAGGGAAGATGGAAAGCTACGAGCCAATTGGGAAGGACCGTATCGTATCCTAAAGCTGATCGGACCCAACACTTGCATCTTACAAACTCTTGAAGGAGACACCATGGGAAAAACATGGAATCTAAATTATCTGAAGTTGTATACAAACGATGTACCTGAGCAACTATCTGCAATAATATGAAGTCTTGAACAGGACCGTGGACGTAGGCACACTTTGCCGAACCACGTAAAAAATGCTTGTGTCTGTATGAATGCCATTTTATTTTTGCAGAAATGCAATCGAACCCGTTGTCCCGCCTATGGCCTGGTAACGAGGTAAAATTCGATCAAGCCCGTTGCCCCACCTACGGCCCGGCAACGAGGTCAAACGCGATCGAGCCCGTTGTCCCGCCTATGGCCCGGCAACGAGGTAAAATTCGATCAAGCCCATTGCCCCGCCTGCGGCCCGGCAACGACGTCAAACGTGATCGAGCCCGTTGCCCCGCCTACAGCCCAACAACGAGGTCAAACGCGATCGAGCCCGTTGCCCCGCCTATGGCTCGGCAACGAGGTAAAATTTGATCAAGCCCGTTGCCCCGCCTGCGGCCCGGCAACGAGGTCAAACGAGATCGAGCCCGTTGTCCCGCCTATGGCCCGGCAATGAGGTAAAATTCGATCAAGCCCGTTGCCCCGCCTGCGGTCCGGCAACGAGGTCAAACGAGATCAAGCCCGTTGTCCCGCCTATAGCCCAGCAACGAGGTAAAATTCAATCAAGCCCGTTGCCCCGCCTGCGGCCCAGCAACAAGGTCACACGAGATCGAGCCCATTGTCCCGCCTATGGCCCGGCAACGAGGTAAAATTCGATCAAGCCCGTTGCCCCGCCTACGGCCCGACAACGAGGTCAAACGCGATCGAGCCCATTGCCTCGCTTACAGCCCGGCAACGAGGAGAAATACGCTCAAGATCAACATATTGTGCATAATTCAAAAATGAACAAGAGGTCTTGGCCTCATATCAGAGACGACAGCCAGGGGTAGCAAAGAAAGAGTAAATCAAACAATAAAAGAACAAGGCACGCTGGATAGGACCAAGAAGAAAACATTTCATTGATAAAGCATAGTTTTCTTACAAAAAAAAAAAAAGAGGGGAAGCAGCAGCAATAGCGAAAAACAAACTACAATGGGGACCTACTCGCGGGAGCGAGATCTACGAGACGAACGCCAAGTAGATCCAAAGGACACAACAGGAACCTCAGGAGACCCTGTGGGAAGTTCCCCTTCCTCAGCCTCGGCCGCATGAGGAAAGTCTTCAGCAATTTCCCCAGAGGCTTCTTCAATGACTCCGGGATTGGCCGTCGCGCTTCCTCCCCCACTCTTAAAAGAAAACGGATCCCAGGGGCCCGTCAGATTATCCAAGTCATCCACCAAGTGAGAGTCCAAGTAAGAAGGAGGACTCATGGTCTCATTTGGCTCATATTGACGCCAATCCACTTCATGAGACTCTTCAACTTCGGGAGTAAGAAAAAGTTTCAGAAAACTCTCTGCCGGACGCTGAGACTCCAGGTGGGTGCGAGCAAGGTAAAACCCATACTTCAGGAAACCGGAAGCATATTTTCCCTTCCTATCCTGACAATCTTTTGAGAGACGATATTCCTTTATTGCTTGAGCTCGAATATCTCGGGCATCCCTACGGCTTATCTTCAATTCAGACAAACGTAAGGAATGTTCCTGCATGAGCGCTTCGTGTCGCGCTGCCAACTCCACATTCTTATGCTCTTCAGCTCCAAGCCTAGAGCGTAAATCTTCATTCTCCTTATGAAGACTCAAGCTACCAGCGGAAGCCTCAGACAATCGCTCATTCATACGCCCAATCTCTTCCTCTGCATTCTTCATCCCAAGCTCCGCCCGACGAGCGCGTCCCTTTAGCACCTGACGCTCATCATTCCATGAAGCTTGGCGTCGCCTCCAATCTGACATCTGGGCCTCTACCTGCTAACGATAGGCCCTGTCCCTGGCATTGGAAGCAACCATCCCTTGGACCCCCTGCACCAGAAGCTGCTCTACTTCATCTCTGGTTTGAGCATAGTTGCCGCCAATAAATCGTCGTTCTTCTCTAGGGAGAATGGTAGAATAAATGAGACGAGCACCAATTCCTGGTTCAGTGACAGAGTCTGTCTCCAACACGCCTAGAGAAACTTCAAAGTCCCGACCCACGAGTTTCCTACCATCTCCAAGAATCATAGTACGCCTCACATCCCCTGGAGGGGGAAGTATAGGAGGTGGCCTCAATGACTTCTCGCCTTCAAGACGACGATGATCTTTTCTATTTGGAATAACAGGATGGCGACATTCTTCCTCCACTCGGGCCATATCACCAGCAAACCGAGAGGACGAACTTCGCCCCCCTCAAGAATTGGGAGCAGGAGAGGGGATATTGATCGCTTCTTCATGAGAAAGAGGAATCAATGGAGGACTTTCCGTTTGGGAAGGAAACTCAGCACTTGAGGGATCACTTCTCGGGCGACGCCGCCTTTCCACCCTTGTTGGAGAAACACCGGCAGGCCTGCAAGAACGAGGAGGACGAGAGCTTGTAGCTCCCTCAATACTTGGGGGAGGAACCCCGGATGACGCCGCAGCACGCACCTCCTCTTCACGTTGGAGTCTACGCACCTTCCTCAACCTACTCACTCCAGCCATCTCTGCAAAAATCAAAGCAAAACCTTCAAAATGGGAAAAATAAATATAATAAAGAAGAAAAGAAGGCAACGTCAAAAATATATTCTACCCCCAGGAGTGTTTTCCTCCTGAGGATCGAAAGGAGGATGCGAAGACAACTCAGGCATTTCCATCTCCTCCTCCTCGACCCCTTCCATTTCCTGATTGGACAGCGTAGAAGACTGAGGAGGAGCAGTTGGCGTTACGACCCCCCAGCCCGCGGCTCTGAAATTCTCCATCGTCAAGAGGCTCATCAAATCGATGGGGCCTTGTGCTAACAGCATTTCTACAAGACGACGATATACACCCCGAACTTCCTTACAAGGAGGGAACCCTTGGCTAGCATCCTGATGGTTCTAGTGCAGAGGTGCATCCCAGGTAGGCGGAGGTCCTATCACTACCCATCGCGTTTCAAATCGATTAATCTTATTTGGTAGAGCATCGAACAACTCGAAGCCCCGAATCCTTTGGAGCGTATAAAGGGCACGGTCCTTACTAGCTTTCCGCAACGGATAAAAACAACTGAAAAGCATCAAAGAAGGGGGTACATCCCTCTGCTGGCAAAGCACAGAAAAGCCGACCATCTGGGCCCAACCATTAGGGTGAAGTTGGGCAGGAACAATTTGATAATGACGTAGCCATGCCATGGCGAAAGGTGGAAGGGGAAAGCGGAGCCCCACCTCAAACGAAGCAAAATGAATTCCCAGGGAGCCCTCATCTACTTGAGAAGGATCAGGCTCGTCGAGGCGAGGGTACCTCACCATAAAACCAGAAGGTGTGGCGTCATAAATCTTCTCGAAAGCATCATATCGAAGCCGAGACCTTGAAGTATCAAGGATATGCGCAGGGCTAGGGGGTGATGCCGGTCTTCTCCTCGACATATTCAAGAAATTCGAGACTGTTACCTGGTTACAAGAGAGAAGACGAAAGGTCACAGCGAACAAAATACCTGCACAAAAGACAAAAAACATCAGTATAAGGCAGAAAAAAGAAGCTATCGAAGAAAAATCAGGCGATTAAAGGCATAAAAGGACTAGAGAAGGGCGAAGCCACTCAGCCACAACCGAGTGAGGGGTCACTCGGTCATGACCGAGTGGCATCAGCCAAAAACACGGCCACTCGGTCATGACCGAGTGGCCTCGACCGAAAAACATGGCCACTCGGTCATGACCGAATGGCCCCTTGTCGCACACAAGGCCACTCGGTCATGACCGAGTGGCCTATAAATCACCCCCTTCCCTCAATGAAAACGAGACGTGGCCCAGAAAACGCACCGAGACCTGAGAGAATTCGAGTTTGAAAGTGACGTGCTTGTGAATCAAATGAAGACTTGACTCCCTATTTATAGGAGCTCAAAAAGTGAAAAATACTGAAAATTCCAAAAAGATACAGAAAATGAAGAATAAAAGCTCATAAATGGCCTACCAAAGAAAGCAAAGAAGACAAAAAACGACGTTGCAAAATTCCAGGAAACTTATACTCTTTTACCTGACCTCTCGACCAAAAGAGCAGGGAGCAATTGATGTACCCGGAAAGAAGAAGACAGACAAAGCGGCAGCAAGGAAGCAAAAAAGACCCCTTTGGCCTTTGGGAAGTCAACTGGCACGGCCGAGTAGCTAAGAAGCCTCGGCCACTAGACATGATCGAGTGACCTGGCCACTCGGCCTGACCGAGTGGCCAAGGCCACCCGGCCACATGCCAAAAGTGGCCAAGGCTACTCGGCAGCCGAGTAGCCTGGCCACTCGAACTGACCTAGTGGCCAAGGCCACCCGGCCACTGCCAAAAGTGGCCAAGGCCACTCGGCATGGCCGAGTGGCTTGACCACTCGAGCTGACCGAGTGGCCAAGGCCACTCGCTCTAAACGAGTGGCCTCGACCACTCGGCAGCCTCCGAGAAAGACCCCCCACCCAAGTGGGGGGGTCACCCGACATCACCCAAGACCCTTCGTGGTCCATCCCATGGGCCCCGAGAATTCCGAAATGGGCCCCGAGATTCCCGCCGAAAATATCGCGAGAACTCTCTCTCTCCTCCACTATAAATACAAGACTTGATTTTCGACTCAAGGGACGCCATTTTGAGCAATTAAAGTATAATTTTGCATTTTCTCTCGAGATCTAATTTAAGCATCGGAGGGTTTGCGCGGGGACCCCCACCCGCGCCCTAACGGTGCTCTCGTTTTGTAGGCCTCTCGTCACTTGAAGGCCACTCGTCACTTGGAGGCCACTCGTCCATCTCAAGGTCACTCGTCCGTCACAAGGCCACCCGTCCGTCAGAAGGCCACTCGGTCACTTTTGGCCACCCGGTCACCTTCAGGCCACTCGGTCACCTTCAGGCCACTCAGTCACTTTTGGCCACCTGGTCACCTTCAGGTCACTCGGTCACTTTTGGCCATCAGATCATTTTGAGGCCATCAGATCATCAGCCCCCAAAATCATCAGCCCACAAGATCATCAACCTGACAAACCATCAGCTTTGTCGGGCTATCAGATTTGGAACTCCACCAGATCTCATTCCTCGTCCAAATTTTCATCAGTAAAGGCACGACTTTCGAGACTCTTGCGTCTATCCTCAATTAAAATAGATTGTTGTATTTTGGCAACAACACAAGCCATTGGACATATTTCACCCATTTCAAGACTTGATCCTAACCCTTGGATCACTTGGAGATTTCTATTTATTTCTCATTTAAATAAATCCTCCCATTTTCACTCATAAATGAGTGACTAATTTCCATTTCTTTCCCATTTAAATTAATGGGACTAATTTCACATCCATCACACTTGAGAGACATAAATACTTTCTTTCCCATTTAAATTAATGGGACTAATTTCCAACATCACATTTGAGAGACATAAATACTTTCTTATGTATTTAAATAACTCTCATATTTTCCAAGGCATTAATGGTGACCATTTACCATTTTATTTTGGATTTACTTTAATCCATATAATTATGCCTCTCATTAAATGCTTGAAAGACCAATTAACATTTCTTTTGCATTTAATTAATTCACCCAATTATACTTAAACCACAAAATGCCAAGTGTCACAACAAGACACTGACTTTGGCTTCCAAGTTTAATCTCATCTCTCCAAGTGGCATTACCACATTAATTCACAACTTAGGGAAAATATAATTATTCTCCTCAAATAATTTAATATCCACCAATTTCCCTATTTTCCATAATTAAATTCCTCTATGGAATTAATTCCAAAATTCCCAAAATACACTTTGTGAATTTATTAATCCCATATATCCCCACATAAACACCAAAATTGGATTTTATTCACTTACATACCTAATTCCACATAGGAATTATTTCCAATTTACCAAAATACCCTTTATATTGGATTTCTCTATCCAAATTACCAAAATACCCTTCTCATGGGCATTCTCAATCTCAAGGATCCATCACCTTCTCAAGGGCATTTTTGGAAGTCTTCTTACTTCATTTCCTATTCTCTTAACACTGGTTACACCGGGTGTTACAAAAAGTCATGATTGTGGATTTCAAAACTCATTCCATTACAACTTTTGATCACTTTGGAGTCCCAACCTTTTCAAGCCTATAAATAGAGCCATAGGGTTGTTCACAATCCATTCCAAGTGAGTTTCAGGATTGAGGGATTCTAAGGTGAGGATCTTGTTCTTGAGAGAAGGGAGAAAATTATAATACCCCATATCTTCGTGAAGTTGCCATGTATTTTAAGTGAGTTTACAATATTGAAAAATGGGCAACAAGTGACCGAATCAGCCTCACGAAGTGCCCTAGAGTCAAGATGTCTAAGAAAATTAATATGGTATTAACGAAAATCTCGAGGTGGTATTTATGGGGCTGAAAGAAATCAAATCAGAAATGGTTTTTGGTTAAGCTAAATTGTAGCCTAAAAGACAGAACGATGGTAAGGGGCTTCCGCGAAATCGACGAAACCCTCAGGAGGCTCTAATTTTGTAAATAAAACAACCCTGAGATGGTTTCAGGATGAAACAAAGGTCCTGTGATAACGCAAGGATGAAATCGTACTTATCAGTAATTTTGAATTATTAATTTTGGATTTTAAGTATCTCGATGAGAATTAATTTGATGTTTGAGGGGTAATTGTAATTCAAGAATTATCCAAACAAAATAAGGATGAAATCAGAAGTTTATGTGGTAAAATATCAAAGTTTAAAAACTTGAAATAAGGGACAAAATGTAATTTGGAAGAAGTTTGGGGTATTAGCTTTGGATTTCAAAAGTAAATCCATTCTAGCTTTGGATTTGAAAACCCATTCAATTATAGCTTTGATTCTTTGGAGTCCAAGGCTTATCTTGTGACAAGTGGCACCATGTGATTGGTTCAAAGAATCTATAAATAAGGCCATGGGGTTGTCCCTAAATCATTCCAAATGAGTTTTAGTTTTGAGGGATTCTAAGGTGGGAATCTACTCTTGAGATAGGAGAGGAAATTCTACAAGAAAAAGGGAAGAAATCAACGGAGAAGCGGGGGAGAACGAGCCTTGCCAGAGTTGTAGGTCTTCGCTAGAGTTCACCAAAATCAGTCAGCAAAAGAGCAAAGTAAGTCCAATTTTTTAATATTCCTATAGAGGGGGAAGAGAGGAACCTGTAGATTCAAACGAGGGTTGAATCGGAGTTAAAACGAGAGAGATTTGGTCGAAATATGAAAACAGCGCAATGTTGCCCCAAACTAGGGGTCGCGCGTGAGATACATGCGCCAGGAAGTGGCTGCGCATGAAAGCGCGTGGGCCACCTTCCCAGGGCACGTGAGGGGCCCATTTTTCTTCAAATTTTCCAGTCTTGTCCCTAATTTAATGCCCTTTGCCCCTGTATAAAAATATTTGAGGTTAAGTTTACCGAAACGTGTATTTTCTGCAGAAACCTAACCTGTTTGCTGTGAAATTGTATCTTCCAAGAGATAAACCTTTAAGGTGAGACTCCTACACTCTAAATCCTATTTTTTGTTCTCTTATGAGAGACTTCTGTTGCATGAAACGTGTTTTGTGAAGTTCTTGTACGTAAACTCTTGTTGTTCTCTTACGTGAAATCATGTTGCATATATGAAATGTATTTTTCTGAAAAATATATGTTGGCTTTTTAACTGTTGCATTTATAAAAATTCGTGTGGCCATACTGTTACACCTATTTGTTGTTGGCCGAGGGAAAAAGTCAGATATCCCCCGAGAGGCGCTATGCGTGTTCCATCAAGAAAACTCTCGTGGGGGAGACCGTGAGTCTAAGGAACAACGGATGTGGTATTTGCATGAGTTCTATAAGGTCAGGCCGAGGTGACATGGTTAGGGACCTCTCGAGATGCGTTATGCATGCGTTATTGAAAAAGCTCTTGTTGGAGGAGGCTGACATGTTCACGAGGCACTTCGGAGTAGTCCTCATTGTTTTCTCATACATTTTATACCTGATCATGCATTGATATAAACTATTTTTGGAGTTTCTCACTAGAAGATTCATCTTCTAATTGGACTATGTCCCTGAAATATTCAAACATTCCAGGTTCAACAAGTGGCTCTAAGGGAAATGAGGTAGCTGAAGAATAAACTTAATTTGCTGCCTGTAGCATGTTTAGAATATCTAAGTTTATGTGTGAACCTATGTATGTTTTGGATATGTTTAAGACGTTCAGTTATCGCTTGCGAGAGATGATGTCCATATAATGCATTTTGTAGATGTCTTGAACGATTTCACTTATGATAAATAAAGTATTATGGTTGTGAACCATATCATGTTCGATCTAGCTTCCGCATTTGAAATTTTAACACTTGTCTTAGCTATTCGATTATTGGGTTTGTTAGGTTGAGAAGGTGAAAATTTGGGTTTTTAGGAATTTGTGTGATGTATGTCAACGATTGTGATATGGAAAAAAATTTATATTCCCGAAATCCTAAGTTATAACACGCTCAAAAAATTTCGTGTGTTACAAAAATTCTACAAGAAGAATGGAAGGCATTGAAGAAGAAGCAAAAGAGATTGGCCCTCGCTAGAGTTTTGGGTCTTTACCGAAGTATGTCCCAAACAGTCAGAAAAAGGGCGAAAAACCTAGGTCATTTGCTATGAAACTATAATTTCCAGAGACAAGCCTTCAAGGTGAGGCTTCTAAACTCCAAATCCTATATTTTTCTCTTATGAGAGACTTCTATTACATGAAACGTGTTTTGTGAAGTTTCGGTATGCAAACTCCTATTGTTCTCTTGCATGAAATCATGTTGCATATATGAAATGTGTTTTCCTAAAAATATATGTTGTTGGCTTTCAACTGTTTCATTTATAAAATTCGTGTGGCCATACTATTATACCTATCTATTGTGGCCCAAAGGAAAAAGTTTGGATATCTCTTGAGAGGTGCTATGCATGGGCTATCAAGAAAGCTCTCGTGGGGAAAACCATGAGTCTAAGGGATAATGGATGCAGTGTTTGCATGAGTTCTATGAGGTTAGGCCGAGGTGACATGGTTAGGGACCTCCTGAGAGGCGCTATGCGTGTGCCATTGAGAAAGCTCTCATTGGAGGAGGCTAACATGTTCATAAGGCATTTCGAAGTAGTCCTCTTTATTTTCTCATATGTTTTATACCTGTTCATGTATTTATATAAACTATTTTGGAGTTTTCACTAGAAGATTCATCTTCTAATTGGACTGTGTTCCTTGAATATTCAAACATTCCAGGTTCGATAAGTAGCTCTAAGGGAAAGGAGATAGCTGAAAAATAAGTTTATTTCGTCATGTGTAGCATGTCTTAAATTATGTTTGAAACCTATGGGCACCTTAGTATGTTTTCAGTTATGTTTAAAATGTTCGGCTATCACTTTTGAGAGATGATATCCATGTAATACGTTTTGTAAATGTCTTGAACTGTTACTTATATGATAAATAAACCCTTATGGTTATGTATCATCTCAGGTTTGATCTGGCTTCTGCATTTGTAATGATGTCATCTGTCTTAGCTGTATGATTATCAAGTTTGATACGCTGAGAAGGTGAAATTAGGATTTTTGGGAATTGTATGTATATCAGTGGTTATGGTGTGCAGAAAAAAAAAAAGAAATTCCTGAAATCCTAAGTTATAACACGCTTGAAAAATTTGGGGTGTTACAATGCTGATGCATGTGCCGACTCTTTAAAGGATAGTGTTACAGATGAGGTCGGAGGGCCTAAAGGTACCTTTAGAGATAGGATGTCTCGAAGAGTATCCTCTTGATAGGTTTCTTAAAGATTCTTCAGATGAGTCATGAGTTTATATGAGCTTAACGACTTGGTCCAGACTCTGAAGAGTCTCCAAAAGACCCTTGTCTGAAAGACTTTTTAGGTCATTCAAGCCTTCAGTCTTCTTGGGATACTTCTAGAATTTTTGGATTTAATTTTCCCAAAGCACCCCACAACAATGGTGTTCTTGTCTTAGTTGTTGATTGTGGACATATTATATATGTACAAGTTTTGGTTGAACATCCTAAAGGTTTATAAGGTTTAAAGCACAACTTATATATTGATATTACAAATAGCATTTTATGTGAGAAAAGGTCACTGTCAGTAGCAAATTATTGGGCATAACAAATGCCACTAGTTGTGGCAAGATTTGGTAAAAGGTTCTACTAGGACTGGAGAATAAGTAAGAGGGAAATTTGGAAAAATATGACTTTTGGTACTAAACTTTGGAAAAATAGGACACTTTGAAATCTTTGCAAAACTAGGACTTTTGGAACTTGTTTGGATAAAAATGCCCCCGCTTTAAATCAGCGATAGGACCCTGTCTTCTTGTCTTCTCTCACTCGCATTCTCACTCACCCGTCGTTAATCTCTCTCACTCATCTTTCTCTATCTCCATCTGAGTGTTGTTGCTTCTTCAAAGCCATTGTTGTTATTCACTGGCCAAAGTGTTGCTATTTCTTCATCAATCGTCTTCTTCAAACCCTTTGGTTTTATTCCTTATGTGTTGTTGCTTTCTCACATCAATCGTCTTCTCTCAATCTAGGTATTTAGTTATTTTCCTATCTTTGAAGAGATTTGGTCAACGAGTCTAAGTAGTTTGGGTGAGTTCAGGATAGTTTATCCTCTTTTCTACTATTTTTTGAATGAAAAAGTAATGAGTGAAAAGTATGCATTTCGCTAGTTTGGACATATATCGGTTGATATATCGGCCATTTATGTCATGATATATTTCAACCGATATAGGTTCAAACACAGAAGCATCATGAAAAATGATATATTGGTCATGTAAGTATATTTATCAACTGATATATAGGTTTCGAAATGATGTGTAGGTACCGATATCCTTTCTCTACTGATATATCGGTATCATGTTATTGGTTGAGGTCTTATGTAAACTGATATATATTAATCGATATGACCTTACACAATTGACATTTAGAAATCTTTTCAATTTATATTATAGGAATGGCAGCTTCGAGACCTATCTTTGTGGTTGAGATGTATGGAGGTCAGTAGCAATATGATGTTGATGCGAAAGAATATAAATACATGACCAAAGAATGTGGGTCGGTAATACATTGTTGTAATAAACATTTAAATTTACATTATTGTATTAAATATTATTATAACAACAATGTATAACAGGTATCATTTACATTATTGTATTAAATATTAAATATTATTGTAGAATAAAATAGAAGAAAATTCGGCTTGGGGATTGAATATCGGTGCATTCATATTGATTAATAAGCGATATATGTTAACCGATGAAAACTAAGCAAGAGAACATCGTTCATTTAGTATCTATTTATAATCGATTAAACATAACCAATGTTACAATGAAAATATTAACATCCACGTAATACACTACAAAACGATGATAGCACATGAAAAGGATATCGGTCAAAGCAGATCGGCTGATAACCAATTCAAAGAATCGATCAGTTTGTATTTGTGTATGACAGGCGGTAATATTTCCAAACCGATATGTTTTAACCAATATATGTGTATAAATTGCAATGTAAATAGAACCAGAATATTTCGATAGTAATATCGATTTTGTTGAATCGGTTATAAACCGATATGTATGAAATGATATTGATTCCCTAAATATTACTAACCGATGATAACAAATGCAATGGACATCGATGAATGAGTATCAGTTCTAAACCGATCCATTATAATCAATGTGTATGCACCGAAAAATTAAGTTTCATTTGTCATTACATTAAAATTTAGACACAGATATTGGTTATATAAACTATGTATGTTGTCATGACCCGATTTCTAATAAGTCATGACCAGCACTAATCCCTAGGCCCAGCAGTCCCACCGTGGATTAGTAAGCCTCTTCTCTAACTCGATTTGCTAAAAATATTAATACTACTGACAAAATATAGAAACAAGGAGTAAAATACCCTATCAATTTTTCACAAAAATATTTCAATAATTCATATACAGCAGCTACACACAAAAACAAAAAAAAAACAAAAGAATTTTCATCATCCTGCTATCATAGTTACATATGCAGTCCCATATCTCAAGCATTTGGCACAATGTCCACAAAAATAAAATACAAAAGAACAAACTTAACAGTACGTGTACATCTCCACAGAGCATCCTATATCACATTAAGAATCAAAAAAGGAGTCTAACATCATACCAGACGATCTACTGGACCAATATTCAAAAGAAGAATCTCCTGAAAATAATTTAAAAAAAAAATGTGAGTCTTGTGGACTCGCGAGTATAAGGTATGTCATACCCACTAGGAGAGTATGCAATAAAAATATTGGGATGAACATCACGGATACAATAATATAATAATAATATGAACAATGAGAATATGTACCATTAGTTTAAATAATTTGAGGTTCAAAGGAAAACATAGTGTAGGAAAAGTAGGTGCCTAGAGACAACCCCCATAAGTTGCTCACTTAACCACCTAAGTCTCCTATACTTTTTATATGCAATGCATGCACCAAGTCTGAGGACACACTAGTAGAAATTAGCCAAATGCCTACACACACATGCACACAAGTACATATACTGGCACATACATCATCATCGCCCTATAATACCATCATAACCCACGTGATAGCAGTGCTGAAACATACTATTTGTGTCTCTCATGGCCTTGGCATGCCAAGCCTCATAGTACCATGATCTTTTCCTGTTGTGAGTCATCAGGGAATCTACTAGATAATCCTCTAATAATATTCAAATGATACCCTACTTAATACACAAATCATAACCATTTATCATTTCATGTGGTGCCTAAAATACACCATATCATTCAATATTTCACATTCTCAAGACAAGAAATTAGTTAAGGTATCTTTCTGCTTATATCTCTCCCAGTAGGATGAAAATATTTCATGCAATTTAGAAACATTAAAAGTGTTTTTCTGTGATTCGCATATAAAAATCATATACAATTTATGCAAGGAAATATATATATACGTGCATAAAATAACGTAAACATAACATATCCTGTCTACTTGTCTGGGAAATGATAACTCAAGTCCGAGTCTAAGGAAAAGATCGAGCAAAATCCTGGGAATCCAAGCCTTCAATAAATAGAATGTGTGAGAACGGGAGATGCTATGGCACACACCAAGAGGGGGGGTGAATTGGTATAATTAAAAAAAACTTGATAAAACTTGAAAACTTTTTGACCCAATTGAGGTTTTAGTGATTTAAAACATAGAAAATATGAGATGATAAATGTAAAGCAAGAAGAATAAAAGACACAAAGGATTTATAGTGGTTCGGCTTAAACCAAGCCTAATCCACTACCTTAGCTCTCCACTAAGGATTTTAAACCAATTCACTAAAACCTCCTACTTACACAAGTAGGCCCTCTAGCTACACAAGCTAGGAAATACAACCTCCCAATTTAATGGGCCCTCTAGCTACTGCTAGGAAAAATACAAACAATCGAATAGAGAATCTAAGAGTACAACTCTTAGTTACAATGATCTCTCAAAAATGATACAAGGCTTGAAGTAAATAATTACAAGTGAAGATCAAAGCCTTGAAGAGAGAAAATTAAAGCATATATGATTTTAAATACAAATGAGAATAATAGTAAGCTCAAATAATTTCATTCTCGTCCATTAGTCTTCTCTTGATTATCCATGAGTTGTATACATAGGCTTCCCAAAAGATTGAAGAGAAATGTAGCCGTTTGTGACCGTTGAAGTTTGAAAAACTAGCTGTTATAGATTTCTGCAAAAAGAAATAGTCGACAGAATAAATGCATAGTTGACTATTTTTACAAGTAAAGCAAGAAATAGTTGACAGACAAAACGAATGGTCGACCATCTTATAACACAAAATTTTCAATAGTCGACAGATGCAGAAATATGAAGAAATTTTGAATTTCATGAACAAAAATAGTTGACAGATCAAAAGGCATAGTCGACTATCCTTACTCGATAGTCGACAGATGCCTTGAATAGTCGACAGAACAAACAGCATAGTCGACTATCCTAAGACATAGTCGACAGCATAGAACCACATAGTCGACTATCCATTATGAAAAATTTAAAACTCAACTGATAACATGAAAAAACACATTTGATTGATACAAAACATCACAAGATATTTACATTCTCATTTTGTTTAATTTATATTTTACCTTCCATTTACTTTAATACATAAATGTAAATAACGAAGTACCCCCCATTTGGATTCAATAAAAATATTTAAAAAATCAAAAACCATAAGAATAAGAAAGTAAAATTTGGGTTTTAGTAGGAACTTAGGATTTTGCGATTTTACCACCTCCAAGATATACACTTTCTATTTCTTGAAAAAATTGTTAAAAATCATTTTATCACTAATGAATGTTAGCTATTGAATTACCGGGAGTTAGTTTTCTAAAAAGAAAACATTTTCATATATGTCTCCTTATAAGGTGCTAGTCTTCCAGACTTAGAAAAATATTGAAACGTTATCAAAATGAGTTTCAAGACAAGATGCATGAACTAAAGGATTTTTCATACGTTTAAGTTTCAAGCCAAAACTTTTCATGCATGTTTCAAAATATGAAAAACTTATATTGAAAACCTTTCATTTGAATTTCTAGTCGGTCTTTTGCCTTAGAACAATTTTAGCTCTATGTTGACCAACGACTTCAAAGCTAATTCGAAAAATATTTTAGGAGATTTTATCATAATACACGTTTGTTCACATCTCCATGTATAAGAATATAAATCATTTGGTTTTCATTTTAACAAAGTATTTGAAATTGATTTTTGTTGAAAACCATAAACTTGACTCATGACTTGGGGATAAAACATGATATTATTTTTCATCATCAAAACTAAACACAAGGGTAGAACATCAATGGAGTGGTCACATTTGGGTAATAAAAATTACCAAAAATCCTAACTATTGCCTAACACCCTGAATCAGTTATTTTATACCTTGGCTCGCACAATATTTGAATTTGGGGCCATTGAATTTGTCGAGCTTAGCCATCAACTACGTCATCATGCCTCGTCTTGCAAGCTACGCATAAGTGTATAGTGGAACTGTACACCCACTTATAGGCTGCAATAAAAATAATATATATATATTTCTATATTCACCCATAAACTAGTTTTCTTTTAATATAGATGATATTTTTAAAGTTTTTCTTTTTCAAAATACATATATATTTATATTTATAATGTAACGACTTGTTAGAGGGCCCAGTATTTATTCAAGAATTATTCATTAATTATTAAAGTATTTAATTTAGAGATTTTGTCAATTAATTATTTAATGTGACAATTTAGAGATTTTGAAGGAAAAGAATAGCATTTAATTCTATTTAATGTTGGAGTTAAAAGAATTTGCCAAGGTGGCAATCTAGTAAGTTTTAATTGAGAGAATAGTATTTAAATAGCATTTAATGGCATTTCTTTTGTGAAAATTAAATGCAAGGGCATGTAGGTAATTCTGGAGTTTTATTATTATTTGAGAGTTTTAATAATAATTTTTGTATTATTATTGATTAACTGAGATTATGTATTTAAGGGAGAGTGAGAATCCATGTATGAGATGGATTTGAATTGAGAGTCTCCTAGTTAGATTTGGAGAAGGAATCCAAGTTGTAGAAGGAGTGTGATCTAGGGCTTTTATATGTATAAATATAGTCATTAAGCATAGTTTCTCCTCACGCCGTGAAGGAGAAGGAACCCAAAAAGCAATACAGAGAGTTCAAGGTTGCTTAGGAGATTTCCAATTTATCGTTTGAGAAATCCAATTAAAGCATAAGGCAAGTATTCTTCTTGTAATCCCTTCCATTACAGGTTCATATCAGTTTGATTCCAGATTATTCCAGTTCTTCATTGAGTTCTCAGATTTTATATTAGTTGCAGTGCACTTATATATATATACGTAAACAGTGAATGCATAATTAAGATGTCCATGATTTTATAGCGATTCAATCCAATATTATCTTTGAATCATCCTTAGAGTTGTTGCATATCAGTTGGGATTTGTTTTCCAAGATTCCCTTCAGAATAGTGTAGTTTTAATAGAATTCGTTCAAGATCAGAAGTCTCTGTTTGTTCGTTTCTAGGTTTAAGAATTGCAGATATCTGGATGTGAGTCTTCATAGTCAGATGATTTTTTCCAAATTTGTGAGTAACATCCAAATGGGTTAGAGGTTATCCAGATGTGTCAAAAAGCTTTATGTGAGTGATACCCGGATGGCCATCGAGCATATCCGGATGGTTCAAGTTCTGTGAGTGACATCCGGATGGCCCTTGTACATATCCGAATGGCCTTAGTAAGATATCCGGATGCCTTGTTTCACATCTGGATGTGTCCAGTGCTTATTATGAGTGACATTTGGATGCCTCGAGTCGTATCCGGAGATGTCTTTTATCCTCTATGAGTGATATCCGGATATCTTAGCTCATATCTAGATGAGTTCTGAGTTCTTTGTGTGTGATATCCAGGTGGTTTTTCGTACATCCGAATAACTCATATCTAGAGGCCCTTCCATTATATCCAAATAGACCTAGAATATTCGGATGTCTTTCTTTGTATTTGGATGCCCTTCTCAAGTTTTGAATTCCTCATTCGAATAAGTTCCAGTTATATCTGAATGTCTCAGTAAGATATTCGGATGACCTAAATCACATCCAGATGTCCTAGTTCATATCTGAATACATCCCAGCATATCCAAATAGCTTCTGTTTTGAATGCCAGTGTATTCGGATGAGCCTTCTTCATATCCGGATGTCGTTCCTCCTATCCAGATATCCTTCCTGATATCTGGATGGCTTTTCCAGAAATCCAATTTAACTTCCAGTGATGTTTTAATCCAAGTTTTAATTAAATTAATGTATTCAATACCTCCAAATACTGAATTTGAATGCCAGAATTTATCAAGTTAATCATGCTCATACCATAATTCATAGAATCTTTGTATTCCAATATACTGCAGATCAGATTACATGGTTAGTATTTATTACGGCATGTTCAGCATTACTCTGCGAGATTATGTGCATATTGGAATGTTAGCGTATGTGCAATTTGGCGTAAAATCGTGGTAGACTGATCAATGATGCAATGTTAGCGTATGTGGTTTTGACGGATGGGAAAATGGGAAATGGACTGCAAAAGTGATGCTCGAGGTAGAGAAAATCCATCTAGAAATGGACAGCGTTGCAGTAAGTGTGATCAGCGACCAGTTGTGTAATTTGGCAAGAGGCCAAAGCAGTGTTCTGTTGTTGAATGTCCTCGAGAGTTGGAGGATCAAAAGCCTAAAGTGAAGCCTTGAGGTAGGTGTAACCTGAGGTAAATGTGAGGAATGGATATGCTATGGGATTCTCGAGCAGAAGAATTTGGCAAGTAGCTCGAGAATGTGATTGTCTTGGGTAGAAGATGATGGTAAAGCGAATTTCGAGGGCGAAATTCTTTTTAAGGAGGGGGGAATGTAACACCCGATGTTACCGGTGTTAAGAGAATGAGAATGGAAGTGAGAAAATTCCAAAAATGCCCTTGAGGAGGTGTTGGATCCTTGAGATTGAGGTTGCCCTATGAGAGGGGTATTTTGGTAATTTGGAGTGATTCCATAAAGGAATTTAATTATGGAAAATAGGGAAAATCGTAGATATTAAATTATTTGAGGAGAATAATTAATTTTCCCTAAAATGGTGAATTAATGTGGTATTGCCACATGGATGACCAAGATCAAGAATTGGAAGCCAAGTTTGTGTCTTAAAGTGACACTTGACATAATCTTGGAATTTGAGAGAGTATATATATATAAGAAATGTGCGAGCATGTATATATATATATATGTGGATTTATGAGTTGGAGAAGAGATTAAATTAAATGCAAAGGAAATTCTAATTAGTCTTTCAAGCATTTAATATTGAGCATGATTATGGAGAGTTAAATAAATCCAAATGAAAAATGGGAAATTAGTCACCATTAATGCTTGAAATTATGGTGAATTAAATAAATGCAATGAAAAATGGGAAAATGGTCACCCATTAATGCTTGGAAAATGGTGGGATTTATTTAAATGGAAAATGAAGGATTATGTCTTTCAAAGTTGTCTTTCATGTGATGGTTGGAAAATAGTCAAATTAAATTAATTAGAAATAAAAAGAAAATTTCCAAGTGATCCAATGGTTGTGCTTGAGTCTTTGAAGTAGAATGAATCCAAAGGTGGGGATTCAAAGAGAAGAAATGGCATGGATTGCCAAATATTAAAGAGATGAGTGGTTGAGATTAAAGCTTTCAAAAGCACTTGGATTGTGCTTTTAATTGAAGGTTGAGATCTTCTCTTGAAAAGTGAATAAAATCCAATGGATGAGATTAATTAAGACCAAAGCACATGGATTGTGCTTTCTTGTGTGGTTGGGATTTTCTTTTAAAAAGCAAATGAAAATCAAGGGCTAAGATCAAGTCTTGAAATTGAGATTTCAAGACAAGAGTAGTATATAAAGGGAAAGAGATCATTTGTCTCAAATTTTTCCATTTCAAAGAAAGAAAGAAAGTAAGTGAAAGGAAGAAGCCTTCCAAGGAGAAGAAAAGAAAAGAAGAAGAAAATGAAGAATGCAAAGGTAAGATTTCTACCTTATGATATTAAAGAAAAATCCTTTTTATCTTTCTTGAATGGTGGCTTAGCTACCTTATTTTTTAAGGGGTTTCTTGAGAAAGAGCAAAGGTTGAAAGCAATGAAAGCCTTGAAGTTAAAGCATGTGGAAACTTTAAAGAATGAGGTAAGGAATGGTCCCATGTGGAGGAGGCCTTGCATTGCATTGTAAGTAGGTTGCATAAACTTTTATGTATCTCTTTGCATGCTTTATTTGTTCATGAGACCTATGGCCATGGGGTGGGAAAGAAATGGCGGGTTGATGCCTCAAACCATGTTGGGTTGTGAGGATGGAATAACCTAACCATGCTTGCATGCATTTGCCATTACATAGACTTGTTATGCTTGTATTTACTTTGCATATGCACCCTTACTGAGCTTTTGAGCTCATGAGGTTTTATCCTCCCCTTGTAGGTTGTTTTATGTCAAAGAGAAAGAGAAAGTTGCAAGCTTGTGGTGGAAGCTCATGGTGTTTAATTATTTTGTTGTAAATTCATGGTTTATGGAAGCCTAGGTTGTGGTGTTGATTTAAGAAATGTAAACTTATTTGATTGATAATGGCTTTAAAGCCTAAGTTATGAGTGTATATTGCTTTGAAGTGTTGATTGTTTTTTTTAAGTGAATGAGATTGAGGCTTATGGCATGCTGAAGCCTAGGTAAAATCTCACTTTGGTGTGAGTTGTTGTGGAAGCATCAAGGATGTTGCTTAAGCCTTATTTATGAGGGAAAAGAGGCTTTGGAATGTGAAAAGTGCATATTTTAAATGCATTTAGAGGTGAGTGATTTTCTGGAAAAATTTAGGTTAGAAGGCCCAAGAAAAAAAAAATATTATTTTGGAAGCAGCAGCAAGCAGGCAGCAGCCTGCGCGCGGGGCGGGGTCGCGCGCGCGGGCGACCGCGTGTGGCATGCACGGCCAGCGCCCAACGGGGCCCCGCTGGCCAATTTTTTAAAAAAATTGGAATTGTTTTGGGAATTTTGGGACATTTCTTAATTGATTTTTGGCCCCGGAGGAATTTTCAAAATGAAGAGATTTTTTAGGCTTTTTGGGAGAAAATGTCGAAATTTTGGAAAATTGAAAATTTGAGTTTTTCCTCCAAAATTGGTGATCCATCAATGGATTGATTTAAATGGTGATTTTTATGGACCCTGGTAAATTTCTTGGTCGAAAAAGAATATAAAATAATTGAGAAAATGGCATCTGAATGAGATTTTCTTTTTAGCCAATGCGGTGTGGTTAAAGCCCAATTTCGCTAGTGAATCCTGGGGATGAGGGAAGGGAAGGATGAGCCTAGTTCCCACTTAGGGCGTTTCATCTTGAAACATGGTCTACCCTTCACCTAAGGCCGGGGAGGTGGACAATTTGGGTAGTTGTTCACGAGTAACACCCATAAGTAGGAGCGGGGTGTTACAGATTGGTATCAGAGCGTGGTTGGAGCGTCAAATGGAAGATGCTTGGAGAAATATGGTTGAAGATTGATCGAAAGGCCTTGGAAGTAGAACCACAAGTGACCGAGGACCCTAGGAGTTGGGTCGGGGCATTGAGGCTTATGGCAATGCAAATGGAAGGCTCGGGTATTCCTGTTATAGGAAGGGGAGAATATCATGGTTTGAAATGATATTCCGTAAGAGATATACGGGTCGAGCAAAGAAGGGTCAAATGCCCAAGTGTGGGTATTGGAATTGAGAACCCGAATGTGAAAATTTGGGAGTAAGTGAAGTGTTTTAAGGATGAGATTTCCTTGTGATTGAATTATTAAGGCTTGTGTGGGGACACAAAGTCGAGTCATGATAAGAATCATGATGGGACAAGGAGAGCTAAAAGTATATCTAATCCTAGAAGGGGTTAGTGGAGTACCCCTATGTTGGGGGGGGGATGGGCAAGTCCGTATGAGGGAATGGAGTGGTTCCCGTAGAGATGGTGTGCTAAGGGTTGTGTGCTTGAGCTAGGGTGAGCTAAGGTTGAAATTAGCTCGAAGCCCAAAGAAAGAATCCGTCAACAGGTTGTGTGACGAGCTCCGGGAATGGAGTAATCTAAAGTTGCTCATAGAGAGGCTCTAGGCGGAGCGAGCATGTGAGGTATATGTTAGTCATGGCCGGAGTAGGCATGACATTGGTAGCTTACAGAAAGACTCCGAGGGAAATCGGGTGTGTGTTGTGCATGAGGGATGCATATGGTGTAATATGATTGTATCGTTATGACGATCCTGGAGGGGACGTGCCTAGGGTATGAGTGGACCCTAGTTGATTTCATGATGAAATGGGATATATCCTAAGAAAGGATAAGTATGTGGCAAATGGACCCTAGCGGGTGCTTGCGTAAGATGGAAATCCCAAGTGAGTCGAGCTGGAATCCAGATTTGGGATAAAGGAGTTGGGCTTGCGTAGATATGGGTGTGGGAGCCATGGGATTAGAAGTCCTAATTATGAAAGGCCAAGTGACCGTTCATGTGATTGATGGATGAGGGGCCAATCTAAACTCTCATTGACGCTTGGGGTCAGGTGGGACGCCTAAAGTCAAGAGATGAGAGGTGAATAGACCCTCATTATGATGCCTGGGGTCGAGGTGACGCCTAAGGTTATGAAACCCTTGATGGGAGACGAGGAGGTCACCCAATGAAGGGTATGAATGGTGTGTGGGCCGAAGGTAGTGAATTATGGCAACAGGACATCTGTGGGCCATGCACGCACAAGAAATGCCAACTTTGGATTCCAAGTGGGCAGGGGCATGCTGAGCAATGTGGAAACCCCAAATTTTATATTCAAGTCATGGAAGCCCGAGCGAGGCGTGCAAAAAGGCCAGACCGGGCGTAGTGACTGAATGCATTCATGAGTGTGCAAGAAGAGACGAGAGGTCTCAATTTACCTGGAGGGTAATGGTGGGTACTCTATGGTTATGGGTGCCGGAGTTTGAGGTAGGTTCAACGTGTCGGTTGTGGATTGAGAGATCATAGATAATCAAGCTTTGGGATGAGCTGGGTGGCGAATGAATCATGATGGATTGGGATCCATTATCGTGGAAAGTTGGAGATTTCAAATGTTGAGTGAGAGTCGTGAGGTATGATCTTGTGGGGTAAGATCATGAGGCCTCAAGATGAGAAATGGTTTGAGAGTCTCTTAAGCAATAAGAGATGTAGAGTCTGGAGGAGCGAGGCTTATGGTATGAGCTTGAGGTTATCAAGGCAAGGATAACCAAGTAAGATGGCTTTGGTAAAATGGTGGTGGAACCATCGTAGCTTGGGAAGGCTTTAAGTAGCCTTGATGCTAAGGGTGCAAGGCTCGATATGACGGACCTGATCCTATGGACAGTGTGGCAGAGGACTAATGAGTTGGCTCACGTTGAGGGCAAGTGGCCCATGGGCTTGAGCAATTTAGTTAACTTCAGGTGAAAATCAGATGCCGAAGATGTGGAGCAGCACCTTAGGAAATTGGTCAGGTGAGACCGAGAATCTCCTGTAAGGGATAAGACATTAGAGTTGTCCTAAGGAGGAAACGTGGAACGCGGTAATGATCCGATAGATTTGTTGTCAAGTAGGACGCCTGGTAAGAATAGTGACTGCGAGCGTAGCGAGGTAGTCGTGTCGGGTTTGATATCAGAGGTGTGACTAGAAGGTGAAAGTCATGATACGGGGTGCGAAGCAGATTAGAGTGGGACCTGAGCCATGCTGTAAGAAACTGTTGTTGGGCCAGTGTAAGGGACAACACGATAATAATGATTGGGAGTTGACTCTTTGAAGCATAGGGCAACACGATGGGGAACCAGTATTGGGCCAGTGTATGGGAGTGACATGTGATTGGGTGTTGACTCTCTGAAGCACAGGGCAACACGATGGGGAACCAGTGTTGGGCCAGTGTATGGGAGTGACACAATGATGGTGACCAGGTGTTGGCGCTCCTAAAGCACAGGGCAACACAGTGACTATACAGATGGTCGGGGACTGAAGATCTATGAGATGTTTGAGAAAGAAACCCAGTGAAAAGAAACGGGTCTAACGTGGGAATAATGCTACGGTTGACGCCTATCAGTGACGGGTCTAATGCTAGGGACCACTGGATATAGACAGTTAGTCCACAGGAGGGACTGCAGCCCTCTACATGGAGTAACTCGTCTGTAGTAGAGACGATTAGACGCTGAAGACCTGGGGTATGCTGTAGGTTATGCCTAAGCCAGACCTAAAATTCCATAAGGGTTGAAGTATGGTGGTAGTGCTTTGGTGTCAAGGCAGCAAAAAGATTTGTGAATCGAGGGGGTGATATCTTGTGGTGTGATAACAAGAGGTGTAGCGATGCTCCTTGCTAAAGGATGCTAACATAGTTGTGGTTAAATTTGATCGAAGTTGATCGGGTAAATTGGGATGATGGACCTAGTGTGATCATGCAGTAATGCATGAAGATGGGTTTGATTGGTAAAGTTGGTAAATGGCTCCAGAATGATACGTAAGTGCCATGGAGGGTGAGACTTATGAGTTGGAAGCCAACCATGAGATGGGGAAATTGAAGCGTGTGAAGGCCTCGAGTAAAGGGATCTCTAATCCAGTGAAGTGAGTTATGGCAGGTGGAATGCGATGCTAAGGCATGGTTTAGAATCCGTGAAGGCTCGCAATTGCACAGTTTGGTGTTAGTCTTGGTTGTGTCTATGCGAAATGAGGAAGTGTCCTCATTGTTGGAAATGTATGCCCTAAAGACACATTTTATTTAATTTATGGTAATGATGTTTCTTTTAGTCAGTTTATTGCACATATATTATTTGCATTTTATTGTTGGAAAAATGTCCATGCTATTAAGTAAGTGATTCATGTGATGGGTCGTTCTTCACAGTTAGGCATGAATCATGGGTACTTAATAAGCAATAAAAATATTACTCTTGATCTTTTGATAGAACTGGGCATTCTATCATGATAAGATCATTGTGCAATAGATCCTAATGGAGGATGGCTTGCCTTAGCCAGTAAACAGTTTGTTTACTCTAATTATACAAGCGCATTTGGAATGGGTAGAGTGGACCTGTGATAGAAGCTAATGACAAAGTACTAATTATCATGGAGCTAGTCTATCACTGCTACTACGTGGACGAGTACTCTAATACTTGAGTATTAGTTGGTGGTCTAGTGAACCTAGAGCTATATTCTTAGATTCACTATAGGTGAGGTCTATCAAAGATCAATAACCTTGTGAGTTGGGAGTATGGTTTCTAATTAGCTAAGATAAACTAATACAAGATAGTTTCTGTGATTCACCCCCTTGTGATTGTCCAAGAATAATTAAATAATCCAGGGCCCTGGGAACGTGACTTAAGAGTGTGTGCTTCTAGGTAGCTCCCAGTGATAAGCAAGTACATTCGAGTAGTCACGGATTATTGGACTAGTGATCTAAGGATGGTAGAAATCATTTAGAAAGGTGTTAGTACATTATTCCTTTCTAAATGATGGGTGTTACACAGAGGGGTATTTTCGTCATTACACTAGTAGGTCAAAGACATTGCACATGCAAAATTATTCGTGGGGTCAGTGTTACCATATGGTGATAGTTGGAACACTTAGAATGACAAAATATAGCTACTGGGTAGCAGGGGTATTTTGGTTATTTTAGTAGCCATGAATAATTTGCCTTTTGGTCCCCGGGGTAGCTCGATATAACTCATGTATTTTTAATACATTTGGCTTGTTGGGTGAATTACATTGAGAGAGAATTATTTTATTCAGAATGGTCCATAATTAATTGGGCTAGAATAAAATAATAGTTCATTGGTTTTTAATTAATTAATTGGGCTAACCCAATTAGAAAATTAATTAATTGGACTTGGCCCACTAGGGTTTGGCCCACTAGGGTTTTAACCCTAGGGTTCTCCCTATATATATTCTCTCTTTGTTTGTTTTTTCACCAAAGTTGTTTTTTCTCTTCTTCACCAAGAGAGGCCACGAGTTTTGAGTCATACCTTGGAAGATCAAGAGAGCGTTCAAGATCTGATGCGAAGGAGCCGAAGGATTGCAGGAGAGCCGTCGTCTCCACCACGCGAAGAAGCTGCCGCCTCTCCTCCTCCTGTCACTCCATTCCGTTTGGTAATCCGAAGGAAAAGTAAGTTTCCTAGATTCTAATCAACACGAGGAAATTTTTTAATTTTCGCTTCCATTGCATGCTATGTTTCCTCGTGGATGGTCCTTCACTCATGTGGCACTGGTGAAGGACCATCCACGAGGAAACATAGCATGCAATGGAAGCGAAAATTAAAAAATTTCCTCGTGTTGATTAGAATCTAGGAACTTACTTTTCCTACGAATTACCGGACGGAATGGAGCGACAGGAGGAGGAGGGGTGGCAGCTTCTTCGCGTGGTGGAGACAACGGCTGTCCTGCAATCCGTCGGCTCCTTCGCATCAGATCTCTTGATCTTCCAAGGTATGACTCAAAACTCGTGGCCTCTCTTGGTGACGAAGAGAAAACAACTTAGGTTGAAAAACAACTAGAGAGAGAATATATATAGGGAGAACCCTAGGGTTAAAACCCTAGTGGGCCAAACCCTAGTGGGCCAAGTCCACTTAATTAATTTTCTAATTGGGTTAGCCCAATTAATTAATTAAAACCAATGAACTATTATTTTATTCTAGCCCAATTAATTATGGACCATTCTGAATAAAATAATTCTCTCTCAATGTAATTCACCCAACAAGCCAAATGTATTAAAAATACATGAGTTATATCGAGCTACCCCGGGGACCAAAAGACAAATTATTCATGGCTACTAAAATGACCAAAATATCCCTGCTACCCAGTAGCTATATTTTGTCATTCTAAGTGTTCCAACTATCACTATATGGTAACACTGACCCCACGAATAATTTTGCATGTGCAATGTCTTTGCCCTACTAGTGTAATGACGAAAATACCCCTCTGCGTAACACCCATCATTTAGAAAGGAATAATGTACTAACACCTCTCTAAATGATTTCTACCATCCTTAGATCACTAGTCCAATAATCCGTGACTACTCGAATGTACTTGCTTATCACTAGGAGCTACCCAGAAGCACACACTCTTAAGTCACGTTCCCAAGGCCCTGGATTATTTGATTATTCTTGGACAATCACAAGGGGTGAATCACAGAAACTATCTTGTATTAGTCTGTCTTAGCTAATTAGAAACCATACTCCCAACTCACAAGGTTATTGATCTTTGATAGACCTTACCTACAGTGAATCTAAGAATATAGCTCTAGGTTCACTAGACCACCAACTAATACTCAAGTATTAGAGTACTCGTCCACGTAGTAGCAGTGATAGACTAGCTCCATGATAATTAGTACTTTGTCATTAGCTTCTATCACAGGTCCACTCTACGCATTCCAAATGCGCTTGTACAATTAGAGTAAACGGACTGTTTACTGGCTAAGGCAAGCCATCCTCTATTAGGATCTATTGCACAATGATCTTATCATGATAGAATGCTCAGTTTTATTAAAAGATCAAGAGTAATATTTTTCTTGCCTATTAAGTACCCATGATTCATGCCTAACTGTGAAGAACGACCCATCACATGAATCACTTACTTAATAGCATGGACACTTTTCCAACAATAAAATGCAAATAATATATGTTCAATAAACTAACTAAAAGAAACATCATTACCATAAATTAAATAAAACGTGTCTTTAGGGCATACATTTCCAACAACTGGAAGGGTTTCCAGTTGATGACACATGATCAACTAGCGTGTGATATCGGCTAGTAAGTGAAGAGTTCCTTTGTATAGGTAAGAGACCCCTACTAGCGTGTGATATCGGCTAGTAAGTATCTTTGTGTGCTTAATGCGAAGAACTCCTAGTTGGGAGAAGGATGTGGCCCGAGCATGGTTAAGCTCAAGGTGAGATTGTAATGGTGTGTGCATCACCAAGCTCGAGTTGGACTCGGGTAATGCACGTATGGTTGAAATATGTAATTACTTGGCATGGTGTTAGGTATGTCGATTTTGCGTAATCGTATCGATAAATGAGGGTTGGCTGGTCAAGGTAGAAGACCATGTATGAAATGGTCGAAGTTGGCAAGGTAGGCTAAATGGTTGCTTCCCATGAAATGCTAGCCTGGCTAGTTAATCGGTAATGAGAGGTTGCCATGAGGATCAACTTAAGCTATGCACGCATGTGATTAATGGGGGTATGCCATGGTGGAATGGGTGTCCGAGTGTCTTGTGGGCACTAGAAGTGACATTGTGGCCAATGATCAGTGCTAAGACGTTGCTGGTTAGACCAGCGTAAACTCGTGGCCATGTGTGATTGGTAGTGAGAAACGTTGTCGCGTGTGATCGGCGTAAAATCATGGTAGACTGATCAATGATGCAATGTTAGCGTATGTGGTTTTGACAGATGGGAAAATGGGAAATGGACTGCAAAAATGATGCTCGAGGTAGAGAAAATCCATCCAGAAATGGGCAGCATTGCAGTAAGAGTGATCAGCGACCAGTTATGCAATTTGGCAAGAGGCCAAAGCGGTGTTCGATTGTTGAATGTCCTCGAGAGTTGGAGGATCAAAAGCCTAAAGTGAAGCCTTGAGATAGGTGTAACCTGAGGTAAATGTGAGGAATGGATATGCTATGGGATTCTCGAGCAGGAGAATTTGGCAAGTAGCCCGAAAATGTGATTGTCTTGGGTAAGAGATGATGGTAAAGCGAATTTCGAGGGCGAAATTCTTTTTAAGGAGGGGGGAATGTAACACCCGATGTTACCGATGTTAAGAGAATGAGAAATGAAGTGAGAAAATTCTAAAAATGCCCTTGAGAAGGTGTTGGATCCTTGAGATTGAGGGTGCCCTATGAGAGGGGTATTTTGGTAATTTGGAGTGATTCCATAAAGGAATTTAATTATGAAAAATAGGGAAAATCGTAGATATTAAATTATTTGAGGAGAATAATTAATTTTCCCTAAAATGATGAATTAATGTGGTATTGCCACATGGATGACCAAGATCAAGAATTGGAAGTCAAGTTTGTGTCTTAAAGTGACACTTGGCATAATCTTGGAATTTGAGAGAGTATATATATATAAGAAATGTGGGAGCATGTATATATATATGTGGATTTATGAGTTGGAGAAGAGATTAAATTAAATGCAAAGGAAATTCTAATTAGTCTTTCAAGCATTTAATATTGAGCATGATTATGGAGAGTTAAATAAATCCAAATAAAAAATGGAAAATTAGTCACCATTAATGCTTGAAATTATAGTGAATTAAATAAATGCAATAAAAAATGGAAAAATGGTCACCCATTAATGCTTGGAAAATGGTGGGATTTATTTAAATGGAAAATGAAGGATTATGTCTTTCAAAGTTGTCTCTCATGTGATGGTTGGAAAATAGTCAAATTAAATTAATTGGAAATAAAAAGGAAATTTCTAAGTTATCCAATGGTTGTGCTTGAGTCTTTGAAGTAGAATGAATCCAAAGGTGGGGATTCAAAGAGAAGAAATGGCATGGATTGCCAAATATTAAAGAGATGAGTGGTTGAGATTAAAGCTTTCAAAAGCACTTGGATTGTGCTTTTAATTGAAGGTTGAGATCTTCTCTTGAAAAGTGAATAAAATCCAATGGATGAGATTAATTAAGACCAAAGCACATGGATTGTGCTTTCTTGTGTGGTTGGGATTTTCTTTTAAAAAGCAAATGGAAATCAAGGGCTAAGATCAAGTCTTGAAATTGAGATTTCAAGACAAGAGTAGTATATAAAGGGAAAGAGATCATTTGTCTCAAATTTTGCCATTTCAAAGAAAGAAAGAAAGTAAGTGAAAGGAAGAAGCCTTCCAAGGAGAAGAAAAGAAAAGAAGAAGAAAATGAAGAATGCAAAGGTAAGATTTCTACCTTATGATATTAAAGAAAAATCCTTTTTATCTTTCTTGAATGGTGGCTTAGCTACCTTATTTTTTAAGGGGTTTCTTGAGAAAGAGCAAAGGTTGAAAGCAATGAAAGCCTTGAAGTTAAAGCATGTGGAAACTTCAAAGAATGAGGTAAGGAATGGTCCCATGTGGAGGAGGCCTTGCATTGCATTGTAAGTAGGTTGCATAAACTTTTATGTATCTCTTTGCATGCTTTATTTGTTCATGAGACCTATGGCCATGGGGTGGGAAAGAAATGGTGGGTTGATGCCTCAAACCATGTTGGGTTGTGAGGATGGAATAACCTAACCATGCTTGCATGCATTTTCCATTACATAGACTTGTTATGCTTGTATTTACTTTGCATATGCACCCTTACTGAGCTTTTGAGCTCATGAGGTTTTATCCTCCCCTTGTAGGTTGTTTTATGTCAAAGAGAAAGAGAAAGTTGCAAGCTTGTGGTGGAAGCTCATGGTGTTTAATTATTTTGTTGTAACTTCATGGTTTATGGAAGCCTAGGTTGTGGTGTTGATTTAAGAAATGTAAACTTATTTGATTGATAATGGCTTTAAAGCCTAAGTTATGAGTGTATATTGCTTTGAAGTGTTGATTGTTTTTTTTAAGTGAATGAGATTGAGGCTTATGGCATGCTGAAGCCTAGGTAAAATCTCACTTTGGTGTGAGTTGTTGTGGAAGCATCAAGGATGTTGCTTAAGCCTTATTTATGAGGGAAAAGAGGCTTTGGAATGTGAAAAGTGCATATTTTAAATGCATTTAGAGGTGAGTGATTTTCTGGAAAAATTTAGGTTAGAAGGCCCAAGAAAAAAAAAATATTTTTTTGGAAGCAGCAGCAAGCAGGCAGCAGCCTGCGTGCGGGCGGGGCTGCATGGGCGGGCGCGCGGGCGCGGCATGCGTGGCCAGTGCCCAACGTGGCCCCGCCGGCCAATTTTTTAAAAAAATTGGAATTTTTTTGGGAATTTTGAGACATTTCTTAATTGATTTTTGGCCCCGGAGGAATTTTCAAAATGAAGGGATTTTTTGGGCTTTTTGGGAGAAAATGCCGAAATTTTGGAAAATTGAAAATTTGAGTTTTTCCTCCAAAATTTGTGATCCATCAATGGATTGATTTAAATGGTGATTTTTATGGACCCCGGTAAATTTCTTGGTCTGAAAAGAATATAAAATAATTGAGAAAATGACGTTTGGGCGTCTGAATGAGATTTTCTTTTTAGCCAATGCGGTGTGATTAAAGCCCAATTCTGCTAGTGAATCTTGGGGATGAGGGAAGGGAAGGACGAGCCTAGTTCCCACCTAGGGCGTTTCATCTTGAAACATGGTCTACCCTTCACCTAAGGCCTGCTAGGTGGACAATTTGGGTAATTGTTCACGAGTAACACCCGTAAGTGGGAGCGGGGCGTTACAGCTATCCTGACATGCACACCAGCACAAGATACCCCTATTATTCCGTCACACCCTTGGAGAATTATGACTACACTATCCAAACAACATTTTAGGCTGACATTCCATATGAAAAATCAAAAAACGGATGGTAATGCCACATTTCACAATTCAATGTATCATATAAACAACATTCTATAAAATGCAATGCACAAGTACAAAACGTTTAGGAACGAACCTCCCTCAAGAAACCAACCGTTACCGGTTACCGTTTGCATACAATAAAACCATTTTGCATGAAATCACAACACATTTAGGTAGCACAAATACCAAGATTTTAGGGTAGGAACACCCACAATAAATTAAGTTTTGGGGTAAATTACTCACAGGTTAAAACCAAGTTTCCAGATAGAACACTCATCTCGAACGTATTTGGAATGCCTCCATCCTCGTGCACTACCTCGATTTGCGTGCCAAATAACAAACACCCAAACTTATACTCAACCTTAAGCCTCAATACTCCCTAAACATCATATTTAATTAAAGAGCATCAAATCCTGAAATCACGCCTTCCCACGTGCCCTACGCGTGGCTGCATGTGAAGGATGGCACGTGCAGCCACGCGCCGGTATTCTTCCTCACTTCCGGTCATCGGTAGCTGCTCTGATGGTCAAACTAAGACCACCGCCTTGAAGCCCTCGACTATTTGATCCTAATGGCACCAGTTCTCAGCAAAAAGGCCATTGGAAAAGCCTCCAAAAGCGCAATTGCAGGCGCCGCATGGCGGTCCGCTTCGCGTCTCCAGCGAAGCTCGAAACAACTTCAAATGCGCTCCAATATGCACCAAATTCTCCAGATTTTCTCCCCTTGATGCAAAGATCAAAATCCCTCTATCCCTATTGCTCGATTCCACATCTAACCCCTTCGATTTGAAGCTCCAATTTTACAAAAATCCTCGGCCACTTTGCTTCTATTTATAGGCGAAATCCCTTTGCTAATTATCAAATTCCGAGCTTTCTTAACACCCAAGGCTTAGATCTAGCCACTGAGTGGCTCGAATAGCCCTAAATCATCCATAAAATCCCTCGAAATGCTCGGCCAGATTTTCAGTCACTTTGGCTATAAAATTCGATCACATCTCGACCACTTTCGGCCAATAGCCACCACCCAATGCCTCCCCATGTCGTATACCACCTTCCCCAGCCATCCCTTAGCTGTCCCATCACCGAAAACAGCAGCCACGTGAGGTGGAAGGCAGCGATTGTTTTTTGTATTCACACCAGACTTTCATTTATTACACTTTGGCCCCCTTGCTTCTTCCAATGCCATTTTGGCCCTTTCCATAATACCCCTGATCTTTCCAACAATACCACTAAGGCCCAAAAGTTTTTACTATTCGTTTCATCCTCAAAATTTCTGAAAAATTATCCTTTTGACCTCTCTCGGGCAAAATTAGAAAATTGTACTTTAGCCTAGTTAGTCGTTTCTACTTTAAATCCCTTCATTTCAACCTGAAATGGCTCAAGGGTTGTTTCATATGTAAAATTTAGGTCCTTGAAACGTTCCGTTGACTTTTCAGAAGTTCCCTATGTCGATTAGGTTTTCTCATCTTGTTTCAAAGTTGTACCAAAAACTGTTCCTGATCCCACATCTTTTGATGACTAAAATCATAACTCGTATTACTTGTCAATACCATTACATTTTCCTTAATCATCTGGGCTCTGGGGTACTCCCTTCAATCGGTTCGATCGCTTAAGACTACGATAGTGTAACACCCCACCTCGCACGGGCGCGTCACTATAAGGGAATTCTTGGGAAATCTTTTTTTTTCCTAAGATCATCACGCGCGGCACATGCTTCACATACTAAACCCACTCCCGACACATACGATGTCCGGCATTCGCGATGATTTTCAAGAACAATCTTCACATGCAAATAAGATCCCAAGAACTCCAGTCTTGCCCGTTTAACTAACAAGATCAATAGACTTAAGACTAAACGAGACATTGCACAACACAGCGGATACATTAACACTAAAATACTATGGCTTACCACGAGATTCTTACATAGTATTTTTACAACAAAATACATAATACAAGGCTACCAAATGATAACATTATTATCATGCATCCGTTCATACATATATCAAAATAAATACTAACGCCTCTAAAATGATACAACGACTATTAGACTAAATACCGTTGGCCTTCAACCGGCCTCGTCCTTGCCATCGCAGCAGTCACTGGCTAGAACATTAAATGTTCCAGGGGCATAACCCAAATTAGATGATGAAACATCTAAGTGATGGCATGAAATAGTTTACTAAATTCATGAATAGATTTACGAGCATGGCATATACAGACATCAACGACATGTAACACGTCTAACTTGAGAAATCTCCCTGACATACTCAACCTCCTGTGGAAAATCCATTCCACACACCTTTGGGGTTGACCTTGCCGCGACATACTTAATCCCTCAGGTGCCCTACCATGTCACCCGTTCACCTGGATTACCTTATCCCATTCTCAAGAAAACCCCATCCCGTCCCACACGGACCCAACAATGACACGAAAATCGACTCACCGATGATATGAAAATCACACGCCATGCACTGACTCTTTTATAAGTTAAAAACAGTTGATGCAATATACCACATGTTTAATACGCAAATGATGCCATGAGTACATAAGAGAAACGCTTTTGCAAAACAACCCAAGTTCTGGAGGGTATAACTGCCCACTTGAACTAGTTCAATCACATATAAGCTAAGCTCGGAAGGGTAAAATCGCTCACCTGAACTCACTACACGCGCACCAAGACACATTCAAACAAGGGCAAAACTGGAATCAGACCATTAACCTGAACGTATTCGAATTGCCTTGATCCTTGTGCATAACCTGATTTGCGTGCTAAATCACAAACACTCGTTCTTATACTCAACCTCGAGCCACGACACTCTCTAAACACCATATTTAATTAAAGAGCATAAAAAAATCCATTTTCCTCAATTTTTCCATAATTTCCTCTATTTTCTCCCAATTTTCACCTCAATAATTCCAAAATAATTATCTCCTTAAACATTTTTCTCAATTTTTCCATAAGATAAATCTTAAAATAAATCAATAAAAATATTGAAAGAAGAAATACCAAAAAATCCCTTCTCATGCGCCCTCACGCGCCTAGCCCGTGGGTGTGAGTGGTGTGTGGCGCGTGAGGCCACACGCCACTTTTTTCCCCAAATTTTCGGCCGCCCACGACGTCTCCGATGGCCAATATGAAGGTACCCCCTTGAAGCCCTTAAAGAGTCGATCCCAGCGCCACCAACCTCTGGCCAAAAGGACACCAGATGGCTAGTTGCAATTCCGGTGAGGCAGACCGCCTCGCTTTTTTGATCAAGCTTCGAACAGCCTCCAAATGCATACCAAACGTCACCAAATTCTCCAGAATCACTCCCCTTGATGCAAGGATGAAAAGCCCTCTATCCACTCTCTTCAATTCACATCAAAATGTGGCCGATTTCTATGCTAAGTTTCAGCCGAAACCCTCGCTATTTATAAACAATTTTCGGCCATTTTGCAACCAATCAAAGGCCAAAGCTTGGCCCCCAAGCCTCCTTGCACTGTATACCACCTCCCCCAAGTCTCCTTTGGTAGTCCCATCACCGAAAATGGCAGCCACGTGCGGTGAAAGTGGCGGTTTATTACACTTTAGCCCCCAAGTTTCATCAATTGATATTTCTGCCCTTTTCATGACACCCCTGACTAATCCAACTATACCACCGAGGCCCGCAAGTTTTGTATTCTTTGTTTCATTCTCAAAATTTTTGAAAAACCATCGTTTTGACCTCTCTCGGCCAAAGTTAGAAAATTACACTTTAACCCAGTTGATCGTTTTGACCTTAAATCTCTTCGTTTCAACCCGAAATCATTCAAGGGTTGTTTCATACATAAAATATAAGTCCTCTAGATACTCCATTGACTTTTTGGATATTCCCTATGTTGATTTGATTTTCTCAGCCCGATCGATAGCTATACCGAAAACTGTTCCCGATCTAACTTTTTTCATCACCTAAAATCATAACTCGTATTACTTGTCGATACCATTACATTTTCCTTGGCTATCTAAGATTTGGGGTACCCCCTCGGGTCATTTCGATCACTTAAGACTGCGATAGTGTGTCCTATAGCCTTACTCTTTTGATAATTCCTTTTATACCATTCATAAAATACTATTTATAGCCTCGAGAAATTCTCGGGTATTACAGATAGTGTACCCTAAAGCCTCATTCTTTCAATAATTCTATTTATACCCTTCATAAAATTCCATTTACACCCTTAAGGATTTCTTGGGTATTACACAGTATGTACTTACAGTTTTTCTGTTCACAGGATTCAGATCAGTCAGGTATGTTTTACAGTTATGTAGGCCTACGAACCAAAGTTGCATACCTACATTTAGTTTACAATTTATGTGCATTACATTTTTATGAATGCAATTAGACAATGATTATTTACTACAAGTTCAGTGAGTTATTTATTAGTATCTATATTTTTCGATTCAACTTTAATTATTCTTTCTAGCTTATTACTTGCTGAGCTTTCTAGCTCACCTTGTACTCTTCACCTCTCCAAGTTCTAGCGGGGAGTACCAGCTGTGGGGCCTAGAAGTGGTCTATAGTGTGCGTACGTAGAGCCATTCAAGAATAAAGATGCTTGGGAGTTTTGTCAGTGTTGATGTTTCATAGTGTCATGTCAAGTTTAGTAGTATTTCATTTATATTTTAGTTGAGGGATTGTACCTTAGACAGAGTTTTTGGTTTTAAGTTTATGTTGACTCAGAATTTTTATTCCAGTTGATTGAGATGTTCAGTTATGGTATCAGATTTCAGTTTATTAGAGAATTTATTGTATTTTATCTATTTTTCCCGTAGCACCTCTTCTCGAGCAGTTCTAGGAGAGGGAGTGTTATAGTATTGGTATCAAAGTGGTGTTTTGAGGAGTCTCTCGTACACACATAGAATGTTGGGTAGAGTTAGGACTTGTGTCCGTCAGTTAGATAAGTTGGCCCAATTAGTAGTATTCTAACCCTAAATGATGGTGCAAGAAGATGAGTAATAAAGGTGAACGACCTCGGACTCACAGTCAGGCTGCTTTTATTCAACTGGAAGTTCTAGTATCCACGCCTGACTCGCCAGGGGAGTCTAAAAGTCATCTACGGTAGGGAATGGGCGAGATGCCAGTAGTACGAGATTTCTCAGATGTTTTCCTTGATGAATTACCAAGATTACCTCCTTAGAGAGGAGCAGAGTTTTCTATTGAGTTATTGTGTGGTACACAACCCTATCCCTAAGGCTCTATATCAAATGGCACCTAAAGAATTAAAGGAGTTGAAGCCCAGTTAGAAGAATTAATAAAGAAGGGTTTTATCCGACCTAGTTCATCCTCGTGGGGCATACCAATATTGTTCGTGAGGAAGAAAGATGGAGCTTTAAGGTTGTGTATAGATTATTGCCAGTTGAATCAGGTGATAGTGAAGAAAAAGTATCATTGACCTTGAGTAGATGACTTATTGGAGCAGTTGCGAGGAGCTAAAGTGTTATCAAAGATAAATTTGAGATTGGGATACCACCAGGTACGAGTTAGAGATGATGATAATCAAAGAGACTACTTTCAGGACTCGCTATGAACACTATGAGTTTGTGGTGATGCCATTTAGTTTAACGAATGCTCCAACAGTTTTCATGAATTTGATGAATCAAGTTTTACTTGAGTACCTAGATTGCTTCATTATTGTCTTCATATATGATATTCTAGTTACTCACCTAGTGTAGAGGAGCATACAGAGCATCTTACTTCTGTACTACAGAGGCTTAGGGAAAAGTAACTATACGCTAAGTTCAGCAAGTGTGAGTTTTGGCTCACTTAGATTGGATTTCTAGGCCATGTAGTGTCTGGAGATGGTGTTTAGTGGATCCAGACAAGACTAAAGCAGTTATGGATTGGCCGAGGCCAATGACAGTGACAGAGATATGTAGTTTTCTAGGTCTTGCAGGCTATTATAGGTGATTCATTGAGGGATTTGTTCGTTTATCTTCCCCTATGACTAAGATAATAAGGAAAGGAGAGAAGTTGGAATGGAATGTCGCGTGTGAATGTGCTTTCCAAGAATTAAAGCAAAAGTGGACCACTGCACCAGTCTTAGCTATATCAAGAAGTGGAGAGAAATATTCCATTTACAGTTATGCCTCCCATTTAGGATTGGGATGAGTATTGATGCAAGAGGGTCGAGTTAATGCTTATGCTTTCAGACAATTGAAGAAACACGTTGTGAACTACCCTACTCATAATTTAGAGTTGGCAGCGATAGTATTTCCATTAAAGATTTGACGACACTATTTATATGGTGAGGAGGTTAACATTTATACAGATCACAAGAGCCTACATTATCTCTTATCCCAGAAAGAATTGAACTTGAGGCAAAGACATTGGGTCGAGTTATTTAAGGACTTTGACTATGAGATTCTATTCCATCCAGGAAAAGCTAACCTAGCAGCCGATGCTTTGAGTTAGCGATGAGCTTCTATGGCTATGATGATGGTTCAAGAATGGAAGTTATTGGAACAATTGAGTGTTATTTCAGCCCCAGAGGATAGTACAGTTATGAGTTACGCTTATATGAGGGTGCTTATTGATAGAGCACATATTTTCATACTATTTAGCCCTCATATTTAGTCCTTTTTGCACATTAGTTGTGTTATTTCATTCATCTTGATTTTATTTCATTTTATTTTATAGGAATTGGGCTTCACACTATTTTATTTTATTTTTCCAGGTTTAGGGCCATGGAGCATGAGATGGGGCATGAGACATCTTGATGGCAATGAGATATCTTGGAAATTGGAGATAGAGAAATAAGGGCAATTTTGGCAGATTTGACCTCCTGCACTTCCTTCAGTATTTTGGCCAAGATAAAATTCCAGAATGAAGATGATGTCTTCAGAGATACTGTAGGGGACTTCTTGAGATTTCTGTAATGGTATGGTTTGTCCAAATCCGAGTTCGTTTGGGCCTTCAAACAGCGCTTCAAAATCGGGGCCAAGAAGTTGGGGGCAAATTAGGAAAATTGCACAGATACTAATTCTTTAAAAGGCCATATCTTGGGCGTCCGATATCCAAATCAAGTGATTAAAAAGCCCAAGTTCATCTAATCTTTCTGATAAAAAATTCTTATGAAGAGGCAGAAGCCCAGAACACACGATAACCTTTCCGAAACCGGCCGTCAAGTTGCAGTACCCTAGGGTTTCCTCCTTAAGCTCTATTTAAGCACCTTAAGAGGCCATAAAAGGGGGATGCTGGGAAGGGCGTGAACAGTGGCCGAATTCTCTTCTCTCCATTGTTCTTGTGAAGATGGAAGGCTAAGGATCTTGTAATCAAGTTGCAACACCATCCTTGTTCCCGGTTTGAGTCTTTGGTTTTAATGGAAATCTATTGTTTTTAGTTTTAACCTTGTTGTTATCTTGTTTCCGTTCTCTCTTAAATCTGTGTATGTGTTGATACCGGTTGGATGAATGAATGCATTGTCTTTGTTTGAGAATCCAAGGTTTTTGTGCTCGATTGAGGCTTTAACTGGAATCAAGAACAACCTGATTGGATGGTACTTCAATCAGTCTTGAATCTGTGAATCTGATTATTGGTTTTTCCAAATCTTTGGCGGTTGTTAAAGAATTTTCTGATTTTTGATTTGAGGATTAAAACTAAACAAATGGTTTATTGAAAAGGCAATGAAAACTGGGATAGAAGGATTGGCTTGCAACTGATTGCATCTCGATTTATTTATTGTGTTCTTGCCTATCTTGTTTTCAGTTTTTCATCAAAAACTTCCCCCCCGTTTAGCCTTGTTTTGACAGATCCGCTTGAGGTTCGTTGGGAGACGACTTAGGGTTGCACCTCTATTGCAAATCCGCATCATCATACTATCTAATCTATTGGTGTTCGACAGCCCTGATCAGATTTTGGCGCCGTTGCCGGGGACCCAATTTCGTTTCTGTCAAAAGGAAGACTGATTTAAAAAATTTGTGGTTGCTACTTGGTATATAGGTTGGAAACTAGCTGGCTGCGGGCTACCGGTCCAAAGCGAGTTAACCATACTCGGCACTGCTAGATACAACGCCACGTACCAAGTTTATGCCATAAATAAATCAAGAAGATCAAGAAGACCAGCAAAGCAAAACAAAAAACTCTTAAACTCTTCTTCTCTTCTTCTCTTATTCTTTTTTTTTTTCTCTTTTTCTCTTATTCTCGTTGCTGATAGAAAACTCTTATTCTCTGTTTTGTAGGAGACCAACAAGCTGCATCCAAGTGAAAGAGATAGCAAAACAGCAAACTCTTATTCAGCAAACTCAACAAGTGCAAAACAGAAGACTCATATTCAATAGTTTTGACAGCCTCCATGACAGATAGCAATATTTAAGGATTGAGATCAAGAAACTGGTTCTATCCTCTTCCTTTCTCATCCTTACTTGATGTTCTTTCATGTCTTGATGCTTCCCTTGATGTTTTCTTGCATTTAGAGTGGTTTTAGAGGCAAAATAGGAGCCGGTTTTGGGAAAAATCGGTTTCTGGGTACTGTTCACATTTTTCCACTTGATCCGATTGAGCTGATTTTTGGTGTCCAAAGAAATGGGGGTGTGAGGATTCAATGTCACTGAATAACAGTGAGGAGACCCTTTTTTGGCCAAATTCCAACGTTTAGACCACTTTTTTGGCCATTTTGTGTTTCTCAGTGGCTGATTTTGTGTGGTTTTTAGTGTTTTTAGGTCCCTCAGTGTTTTTGTGTTGAAATTTTGTGAAAAATTGCATAAAAAAATCATCTTAGGGCTTCTTGATTGATAGATTTTATGTGCCCTACGTTTTTGCATTTTTTGTGTGCATAGGTCAGTTTCTGTGTGCTGTTTTTGTGAGTCATCTTGAGTGTGTTTTTGTGCTGATCTTTAGTGCATGACCAGATCCTCTAAGGGCATACCAATTGACCTAGACCTTGAAATAGAAAGGACCCTTAGGAAGCAAAGGAAGGCTAGAGAGTTAGAGCTTCGGATAGCTGATAATCCTCCTGCCTCTTCTGCCATTGCATCTGATATTCCTTCTGTTGCATCTGATATTCTTTCTGTTTCTGTTTCTATACCTATCCCTGACTTAAACACAATGGCGGGTAATGGGAATGGAAATAATGGAAATAATATAAATCTTGGTCATTTGGATGGTAGAACCATTAGAGAATTGGTTGCCCCTGATGTGCACTATCAGTCTTTATGCATTCAATATCCCCAATTGGATGCAACCTTTGAATTGAAATCTGGGCTAATCCATTTTCTTCCCAAGTTTCATGGCCTTGCAGGTGAAGATCCGCACAAGCACCTCAAAGAATTCCATGTTGTCTGTTCCACAATGAGGCCACAAGGAGTTGATGAGGAGCAAATAAAACTTAGGGCCTTCCCATTTTCATTGGATGGAGCTGCAAAGGATTGGTTATACTACCTACCACCTGCTGCCATCACAAGTTGGGATGGGCTAAAAAGGATCTTTTTGGAGAAGTTCTTTCTAGCATCTCGAACAGCCGCCATTCGGAAAGAAATTTGTGACATAAGGCAGAATCATGGGGAGACATTACATGAGTATTGGGAGCGATTCAAGAAACTGTGTTCTAGTTGTCCACACTATCAAATCAGTGACCAGTTGCTGATCCAATACTTCTATGAAGGTCTTATTCCAATGGATAGGTATTTGGTGGATGCAGCTAGTGGAGGAGCCCTCTCTGAAAAGACACCAACAGCTGCTCAAGAGCTAATCTCCAAGATGGCACAGAATGCCCAACAGTTTGGTACCAGATCAGCCACTCCCATGAGGCAGGCCAATGAGATTGGTGTTGCTGCCATCAATGACCAACAGAGGATAGAGAACAAACTGGAGGAATTGGCCTCCATGGTCAGACAGCTAGCCCTTGATAAAGGACAGTCCCAATCTCAGCAGGTATGTGGTATTTGTTCATTATCTTCCCATGTTACTGACCAATGTCCTCAATTGCAGGAGAATACAGAAGCTTGTGCTGGCATTTTTCCAGGAAGACCCTTCCAACCACAGCATCATCAGTAGCCACAGCAACACAGATATGATCCATATGCTGCCACCTATAATCCAAGGTGGAGAGATCATCCAAACTTGAGGTATGGAGGTCCTTCCAACCAGCCATTCCAGCCACATCATCAGCAACCACAGCAGCACAGATTCAATGCATAAAGACCAAGTCAACCAATGCAGCAACCACAACCAGCACCTAAATCCGAATCAAGCTTGGAAGATATCATGAAGCAGCTCGTTGCCAACAATCTCCAGTTTCAGCAAAGGACCGACACTGCCATACAAAATTTGGAGACACAGATTGGACAGCTTGCAACAAACATCAGTGAGCTACGGAGTCAAGGTTCGGGTCAGTTGCCTTCACAGCCAGTTTCAAATCCAAGGGGCAATGTAAGTGCTATCGTTCTCCGCAGTGGTAAGGAGTTGAGCAACCCACCCTCTCCACAACCAGAATTTAGGCAGCAACAAGAAAGCCAAAAACAAGATCAGCCTCCTCCCATTCAAAAGGACAAGCAGCCCACCATTGATCAAGATAGAGGAGAGACTTCCTACAACCATCCACTGCCATTTCCTCACCGAGCCACTCAAAATAAAAAAGAAGGCAGAAGCTGAGTTAGACAAGGAGATCATGGAAACTTTCAAAAAAGTTGAGGTGAACATACCACTCTTGGAGGCTATCAGACAGATTCCCAAGTATGCCAAATTTCTCAAAGACTTGTGCACCCACAAAAGGAAACTGAAAGGAAATGAAAAGATCAACTTGGGAAGAAATGTTTCAGCATTGATTCAACCTGCCATGCCTCAGAAATGCAAAGATCCAGGGACTTTCACCATTCCTTGCACTATTGGAAATTTGCAATTTCATAATGCTATGTTGGATTTAGGAGCCTCTATTAATGTGATGCCTAAATCTGTGTATTCTTCTTTGCAGGCAGGTGCAGGCACATTGACATCTACAGGAGTGGTGGTCCAGTTGGCAAATAGGAGCACAGCATACCCTGAGGGAGTATTAGAGGATGTGTTAGTGAAGGTAAAGGATTTCATATTCCCTGCTGACTTCTATGTTTTGAATATGGAGGATGATCACACACCCGGACACGCACCACTTATTCTAGGTAGACCCTTCTTGAAAACTGCAAGGACAATAATTAATGTGCATGAGGGTACTTTATCTATGGAGTTCGCTGGTAACACCATTCAGTTCAATATCATTGATGCCATGAAGTATCCCTTAGAAGATCATTCTGCCTTGCATGTTAACTTTATTGACTTAATGATGGAGAAATCATGTGTTGAGTTGTATGATCTTGAGTCTGAATTCCCCACCATTCATAATTTTCCTGATGATATGCATTGCCTTCAGTGTCATGACGGACTCAGTAAGTGTAGTGCTTGTTCTGAAATAGATGAGTTTTTGAGTATTGTTGAGAGTGCACCTTCTCATACTATATGCGATTCTGATGTGCCTCCCATAGAGGAAGTTTCTGTTGTTGAGAATGTATTGCAGGTAGGTGGCAACATAAGCAGACTGGTGCCTTCAATTCAACAGCCACCCACCTTGGAGTGTAAGCCCCTGCCCGAGAATCTGAAGTACGCCTACTTGGCAGATGGAGACAAGCTACCCGTGATCATTGCCAACAACCTTCAGCCTGACCAAGAGGAGAAGTTGTTGAATCTGTTGAAGCAACATAAGAGAGCCATAGGTTGGTCACTTGCAGACATTCCTGGTATATCCCCTTCCTTATGCATGCACAGGATTCATTTAGAGGAAGAAGCTCGACCAGTGAGACAACCCCAAAGGAGACTTAATCCCACCATTCTAGATGTGGTCAAGACAGAGGTAAGTAAACTACTTTCAGCTGGCATTATTTATCCTATCTCTGATAGCAAGTGGGTGAGTCCAGTGCAGGTAGTTCCAAAGAAGACAGGATTCACAGTGGTAGCCAATGAGAAGAATGAGCTAGTGCCCATGCGAGTGCAGAACAGCTGGAGAGTCTGCATTAACTATAGGAGGCTCAACCAAGCTACCAGGAAGGATCATTTCCCACTCCCATTCATTGATCAGATGCTAGAGAGGTTAGTTGGAAAGTCCCATTACTGCTTTCTTGATGGTTTTTCTGGTTATTTTCAGATTTGCATAGCACCGGAGGATCAGGAGAAGACCACCTTCACCTGCCCCTTTGGCCCTTTTGCATACCGGAGGATGCCATTTGGTCTATGTAATGCCCCAGCTACATTCCAGCGATGCATGGTGAGTATATTTTCAGATTTACTTGAGCATTGCATGGAAGTTTTCATGGATGACTTTTCTGTTTATGGGACCTCCTTTGATGAGTGTCTAATCAGTTTGGGTAGAGTCCTAGAGAGATGTGTTGAGAAGAATCTTGTCCTAAATTTTGAAAAATGTCATTTCATGGTTGAGCAGGGGATTGTTTTGGGTCATGTTGTGTCCAAGAAGGGTATAGAGGTTGATAAGTCCAAGGTTGATATCATTTCTTCTTTGCCTTACCCCGCGTCTGTGCGGGAGGTACGTTCTTTCCTTGGACATGCAGGATTCTACAGGAGATTCATCCAGGACTTCAGCAAGATTGCCCTTCCAATGTCCAACCTGCTTCAGAAGGATGTGGAATTCAAATTTGATGAGTCTTGCAAGATGGCCTTTGAGGAGCTTAAGAGGCGCTTGACTTCTCCACCCATCATTCAGCCACCCAATTGGGACTTGCCATTCGAGCTCATGTGTGAAGCTTCCAATTATGCAGTTGGTGCCGTCCTTTCACAACGAGTGGAGAAGAAGTCACACGTCATTGCTTATGCCTCGCGTACTCTGGACAACGCCCAAGCAAACTACACCACTACTGAAAAGGAGCTTCTTGCCATTGTGTTTACTTTAGATAAATTTCGCTCTTATCTCCTAGGTTCTAATGTTGTTGTGTTTTCTGATCATGCAGCTTTGAAATATCTCTTGAAGAAGCACGATGCCAAACCCAGGTTGATATGGTGGATGCTCCTACTTCAAGAGTTCAATGTTGAGATCAAAGACAAGAGTGGAGCTGAGAATCTTGTGGCTGATCATTTGAGCAGGCTTCCTTCCTCTTCAGTTGCCACTACCATGGACTGTCAGCCTATCAAAGATGACTTCCCAGATGAGTTACTCTATCACTTGCATGGTACTGAGCCCTGGTATGCTGACATTGTTAATTTTCTAGCTGCATCTGATATCCCTGCCCATCTTAAGAGAGATCAGCTAAGTAAATTTAAAAGTCAGGCCAAGTACTATGTATGGGATGATCCATATCTATGGCGCATGTGTAGTGACCAAGTCCTTAGGAGATGTGTGCCCGATATTGAGTTTGCTTCAGTCTTGCATTTCTGTCATTCACTTGCATGTGGTGGTCACTTTGGTCCTCAACGCACAGCTAGAAAGGTCCTAGACTCAGGTTTATATTGGCCATCCCTTTTTCGAGATGCTCATACATTTTGTAAGAATTGCACACGTTGCCAGCACACAGGATCAATATCACGTAGGAATGAAATGCCTTAGCAACCCTTACTATTTTGTGAGATCTTTGATGTTTGGGGCATTGATTTCATGGGTCCTTTTCCTGTCTCCTTTGGTTTTCTGTACATTCTTTTGGCTGTGGATTATGTTTCGAAATGGGTGGAAGCTAAAGCCACCAGGACTGATGATTCTTTTGTGGTTGCAGATTTTGTTAGATCTCATATTTTCTGCAGGTTTGGCATTCCCAAGGCTATCATCAGTGATCAAGGATTCCACTTTTGCAACAGAACGATGCAATCCATGCTCCGAAAGTATGGAGTCTTACATAAAGTGGCGACGCCCTACCATCCACAGACCAATGGGCAGGCTGAGGTTTCAAACAGAGAGATCAAGCATATTCTAGAGAAGACAGTCCAGCCCAACAGGAAAGACTGGAGCAAAAGGTTGGAAGATGCACTTTGGGCCTACCGCACGGCCTACAAGACTCCTATTGGCATGTCCCCATATCGATTGGTCTTTGGAAAAGCATGTCATCTGCCGGTAGAGATCGAGCATAAGGCCTATTGGGCGGTAAAGCAATGCAACATGGATATGACAGAGGCTGGTTCCCAACGAAAGAGCCTATTTAGCCCTCATATTTAGTCTTTTTGCACATTAGTTGTGTCATTTTTATTCATCTTGATTTTATTTCATTTTATTTTATAGGAATTGGGCTTCACACTATTTTATTTTATTTTTCCAGGTTTAGGGCCATGGAGCATGAGATGGGGCATGAGACATCTTGATGGCAATGAGATATCTTGGAAATTGGAGATAGAGAAATAAGGGTGATTTTGGCAGATTTGACCTCCTGCACTTCCTTCAGTATTTTGGCCAAGATAAAATTCCAGAATGAAGATGATGTCTTCAGAGATACTGTAGGGGACTTCTTGAGCTTTCTGGAATGGTATGGTTTGTCAAATCCGAGTTCTTTTGGGCCTTCAAACAGCGCTTCAAAATCGGGGCCAAGAAGTTGGGGGTAAATTAGGAAAACTGCACAGATACTAATTCTTTAAAAGGCCATATCTTGGGCGTCCGATATCCAAATCAAGTGATTCAAAAGCCCAAGTTCATCTACTCTTTCTGATGAAAAATTATTATGAAGAGGCTGAAGCCCAGAACGCACGATAACCTTTCCGAAATCGGCCGTCAAGTTGTAGTACCCTAGGGTTTCCTCCTTAAGCTCTATTTAAGCACCTTAAGAGGCCATAAAAGGGGGATGCTGGGAAGGGCGTGAACAGTGGCCGACTTCTCTTCTCTCCATTGTTATTGTGAAGATGGAAGGCTAAGGATCTTGTAATCAAGTTGCAACACCATCCTTGTTCCCGGTTTGAGTCTTTGGTTTTAATGGAAATCTATTGTTTTTAGTTTTAACCTTGTTGTTATCTTGTTTCCGTTCTCTCTTAAATCTGTGTATGTGTTGATACCGGTTGGATGAATGCATGCATTGTCTTTGTTTGAGAATCCAAGGTTTTTGTGCTCGGTTGAGGCTTTAACTGGAATCAAGAACAACCTGATTGGATGGTACTTCAATCAGTCTTGAATCTGTGAATCTGATTATTGGTTTTTCCAAATCTTTGGCGGTTGTTAAAGAATTTTCTGATTTTTGATTTGAGGATTAAAACTAAACAAATGGTTTATTGAAAAGGCAATGAAAACTGGGATAGAAGGATTGGCTTGCAACTGATTGCATCTCGATTTATTTATTGTGTTCTTGCCTATCTTGTTTTCAGTTTTTCATCAAAAACTTCCCCCCCCCCCCCCCCGTTTAGCCTTGTTTTGACAGATCCGCTTGAGGTTCGTTGGGAGACGACTTAGGGTTGCACCTCTATTGCAAATCCGCATCATCATACTATCTAATCTATTGGTGTTCGACAGCCCCGATCACTTATATGAGGGTGCAACCCAAGTTGTTTGATTTAATCAAGGACCAGCAATCAAAAGATGAGAATATGGCACAGCACAAATTTAAGCAGACATCAAGAAATTTTCTCCTTTAGGATATACTCTATGGAATGATGGTATACTCTTATTTCAAGGACGTATTTGTATACCCGATGATGAAAATCTTAAGCAAGAGATTTTGAATGAAGCACACAAGGGTCGTTACACTATTCATCCAGGTGTTGCGAAGATGTACCATGACCTAAAGCGACAGTATTGGTGGAGTGGTATAAAGAAAGATGTAGCTAAATATGTTTCACAGTGTTCAGTATGCCAGCAAGTTAAAGCAAAACATCAGGAACCCATATGTTTATTAGTTCCATTACCTATTCTAGAATGGAAATGGGATAATGTTGCTATGGATTTTTGTGATGGGTTACCCAGGATAACTAGAGGTTATGATGCTATATGGGTGATTGTTGATCATTTGACTAAATAAGCCCATTTTTTTCCTATTAAGAAGACTTACCCATTGAATAGATTCGCAAGAATTTATATTGAGAAGATCGTGAAATTACACGGTGTTCCATCCAGCATTGTATCAGATCAAGATCCTTGTTTTACGTCTCATTTTTTAGGAGCTTTGCATAATGCATTAGGATATCAGTTGAAGTTTAGTACAGCATTTCATCCGCAGATAGATGGTCAATCAGAAAGGACTATTTGGACTCTTGAGGACATATTGAGAGCTTGCATTTTAGACTTCCAAAGTAGTTGGGATGAGCATCTAACTTTGGTAGAATTTGCCTACAATAATAGTTTCATTCAAGTATTGAAATGTCATCGTATGAGGCTTTGTATGGGTAACCGTGTCGATCGTCGATATGTTGGGAAGAGATTGGAGATAGGGCTTTATTATGTCTTGAAATTGTTGAGCAGAAGACAAAAGATTCGAGTTATCAAAGCTAGAATGAAAATAGCCTAAGACAGACAGAAGAGCTATACAGATAAGCGACGACGAGGCCTCAAGTTTGAGATAGGTGACCATGGTTGGTTGAGGGTCATGCCTATTAAAGGAGTTCGCAGATTTGGTGTAACAAGGAAGCTTAGTCTCCATTACATTGGACCGTTTGAAATTTTAAGACGATAGGGACTTTGGCATATGAGTTAGATTTTCCACCTCAATTGTCCCATTTTCATAATGTGTTTCACGTTTCGATGTTGAGGAAGTATGTGTCAGATCCTCAACACGTAATTGATTTTTTTTTTTTTACTCTTGAAGTTAGAAAAGATGTGTCTTATGAAGTGATACCTACCAGTATTCTAGAGTGAAGTTAGAGATTGCGTGTGAGCTTAAATTTGATAAACTCAAGAACATTTTTTTTTTTTTTTTACCGTCAAGTTAACGGATATATCATAATTTGATCTTAGCTAACGTATCATGACTTTCGAGGGCTTTGGCGAGCTCAAGATGGATGCTCAGGTAAGTCGCGGTCCATGACTTTTGTCGAGTTAAGAGGACGGTAGCTGATGAACCGCGACTTATGAGGTTGTGATGAATGGGTTTAGATTTATTAATTACGATCTAGGGTGAAGACTAAGGTGAATGCTCAGGTAAGCCGCAAACCATAACACAGAGGCTAAGTTGAATGGGCCCTAGTTCGCAGACCATAGCCTTATTGCGTGGTGACTTATTCAATACCAAACCATGATACTAGGGTCAAGATGAATGATTTTAAGTTCGTCAACCACGATTTAGGGTGAAGACTAAGATGAATGCTTAGGTAAGCCGCAAACCATAGCACAAAGGCTAAGTTGAATGGGTCCCAGCTCGCAAACCATAGCCTTATTGTGTGGTAACTTATTCAGTATCAAACCATGACATTAGGGTCAAGATGAATTATTTTAAGTTCATCAACCATGGTCTAGGGTGAAGACTAAGATGAATGCTCAGGTAAGCCGCAAACCATAGCACAAAGGCTAAGTTGAATGGGCCCTAGCTCGCAAACCATAGCCTTATTGTGTGGTGACTTATTCAGTATCAAACCATGACACTAGGGTCAAGATGAATGATTTTAAGTTTGTTAACCACGATCTAGGGTGAAGACTAAGATGAATGCTCAAGTAAGCCGCAAACCATAGCACAAAGGCTAAGTTGAATGGGCCCCAGCTCACAGACCATAGCCTTATTGCGTGGTGACTTATTCAGAATCAAATCATGACACTAGGGTCAAGATGAGTGATTTTAAGTTCGTCAACCACGATCTAGGGTGAAGACTAAGATGAATGCTCAGGTAAGTCACAAACCATAGCAAAAAGGCTAAGTTGAATGGGCCCTAACTCGCAGACCATAGCCTTATAATCTTAAACGTCTTCTGACTCTTATTACTCACCACCGAAATGTGGGTGCAAAAAAGATTTGGATATGAAAGATTCATTAATATTACTCGAAACAGAGTATTCATTTTAATAAAGTGATATCAATAAAAGTAAGGCGTTGACCGATAACTAAAAATACATGAAAAGGGAAGAATGTTTCCTTATCGGAAATACTGTCTCAGATGCTCTGCGTTCCATGCCCGTGGGAGAGTTGCCCCGTCATTGTCAGCCAAATGATATGCCCCATTTCCAAGGTTTTCCTTCACAATGTAGGGACCTTCCCAATTTGGGCCTAACGTCCCCTCGCTGCTTTTACGAGCTCCGTGGAGGACAAGCTGAAAGTTAAGCAAGATCGCTACGGGATAAGCAACGTAGTTCAAAAATTTTGAACCTTATCCCCATCCCGGCGATTGGATCAACGTCGAAATTAAATCATTCACATTACAAATAAATAAATCTAACCTTTAGTTTACCGAGTCATTCGCGGATTCGAGCCATCCAAGTGTCTGGCCTCTAACTCGTGATATGCGACATGCGTCCGTTGGCAAGGAGAGCGGAATAGGAGTGCTAGCTCCTTCTCCTTTGCGTGGCTTGTGTATTGACAGAAAAAGAACGCCCTCATTTCGTATTAATGCCAAAAGAAACAGGGAAAAGTGAGCGGCAATACGTTTTTCAACTCTTAAAAAACGACACCAAAAACCCCTACTTTTCCTTCAATTTTGGGCAACCTATAAAGGGATATTTATAAGGAAATATCCTAGAGTTTCTAAAACCCTAATGGATTGGGCTAGCCCATTAATTCTAATTTAATTAGAATCTTAAGTGGGCTTATTCTAGTCTAACTAAAAATATAATTAAATGGCCTAAATCCTTTTATAAGTTTAAATAAAATATTTTGGCCCAAATATAATATTTAATATTTGGCCCAAATCCAATTTAGTCCAAATATAATATTTAATTTAATATTTGTCCCAAATCAAATTTAGTCTAAATATTAACTTAAGCCCAAATATATTTTATTTCCTATTTGCCACTCCAACAAATAGAAAAATTATTAAATTAGAAACTCCTTCCTAATTTAATTAATTGCCATTTTAGGAAACTCTTTCCATTATGACGACTCCTCGTCATATCGACGTCATTACGTCTATTTGTTCTTTTTCCGTGAGAACCTACGACGGCACAACTTCTTGCCGAAGTGTCCCACTTATCCATACGTCCACTCTCCTGATTTAAGCTAGGGACCGTGCCTATTGCTTATGACTGATAGAGCGCATATTTTCATATTATTTAGCCCTCATATTTAGTCTTTTTGCACGTTAGTTGTGTCATTTTATTCATCTTGATTTTGTTTTATTTTATTTTATAGGAATTAGGTTTCACACTGTTTTATCTTATTTTAACAGATTTGGGCTTCCTGGGTCATGAGGAATTTTGATGGCAAGAAGGGAAACAAGGAGATTGGAGACAAAGAAGCAAAAGTGTGCTCACAGATTTGACCTTTTATGCTTCTTTCAAGTTTTTGGCCAAGTTATAATCCCAGAACGTGAATGATGTCTTCAGAGATATTGTATAAGACTTCTTGGGCTTTCTGGAATGGTATGTTAGGTCCAAATCCAAGTTCTTTTGGGCCTCCAAACATCACTTCAAAGTCGGGACCAAAAAGTTGGGTCAAATTAGGAAAGCTACACAGATGCTGAATCTTTAAAAGGCCATAACTTGGGCATCCGATATCCAAATCAAGTGATTTAAAAGCCCAAATTCATCTACTCTTCCTGATCTACAATTTTGATGAGAGGCAGAAGCCCAAAAAGCACACTATCCTATTCGAAATCAGCTATGAAGTTGCAGTAACTTAGGGTTTCCTCCCTAAGCTCTATTTAAGCACATTAAGTGGCCGATTTTGGGAGGATTCTCATGATTTCAAACAAGAGGATGGAAGGCTAATTTGCTTGTGATTCGCTACATTCTCGTACCCCTTGCCCGGTTTGAGTCTCGGTCATATTGTTGAATCCGGTTTGGAACTCGATTTTCATGTTTTTATGGATGATTTTGTTTCTTTTCCTTCTCTAAGTTTATGTATGTTTCTTTTATGCGATTGTGTGAATGCATGCATGATCTTTGGATGGGTTTAATTGATGTACTCGGTTGAGGCTTTGATTAGAAAGAAACGAAATGGTATATTTGTATAAGCGATTGCTCGATTTGATTTAATCTTTTACGGTTGTAGAAGAGTTTTTCAAATCAAAAGAAAATCAAACCAAATAGATTGTTTTTATAAGTGAGACAAGGATTACCATGGTCAGAAGGTAGGGTTTGTAGCGGGTTACGTTTTAGTTCATCTTTGTTTCATTCTTGAATGTTTTTAATTCCAGTTTTCATCACAACCCCCCCTCGTTTAATCTTGTTTTGACAGATCCGTTTGAGGTTCGTTGGGAGACGACTTTGGGTTGCACCCTTATTGCAAATCTGAATCATTATTCATCTAATCTATCGGTGTTCGATAGCACGATCAATGACTCATTAGGCTTCCGAATATGTTGGCAATGTGTCGGTACGAACACATAAGACAAGACTGGCCTCTAGCAAGGCGTCATGCCTACCCAATTATTCAGAAGGATTCATAATCCGCAAATAACCTTTCACGAGCATAGTTACCATGTAATACGATCCTCTCGTCAATGTATCTTATGTGATCTCAAGTATGGCGATGTGTTGCTTGATAACAATCACATGAGTTTTCTTTGGTCTTCTGGATATCTTCACTTAATAGAAAGTAAATCAATAACTCCTTATTGATCTCTTTTACCATGGCCATGGATTTAAAGTAAATATCCACCGAATGTGCCTTAGATACATCATCCTCTATCAAGGGATAGACGAGTCCCATCTTGGTTATACACCCATCTCCATAAGCCTCACGATATACCCAATGATCGCCCACGTGCAGCCTTTGTCTAGGCCCATCGAAACTATGTCAAAGCATACCGGTCTTCTTATGAGATAACTGTGACAACCTCAGGTCCAAGGATTAGTTACACCCATTTTGTATGAGAATTCTATCAACATATAACCAAAATGGATTCTCATGGCGAGTCATGTCTAGTGACATGTTCTACAACATTGGTCACCTATGTACTTGTCTAGGCATCTCCATGCCTATGGATGTGAGACCCCCCATTACTATCACATAGAAAAAACATAGCACATACAAGTCTTACCGCAATTGTTAATGTCCATTCTTGATATTGCTACGACTTGGGACGTTTAATGATGTCTAGAAACTATGATGTATCATCTCACATCTTTATAGATTAATTACAATGTACATCATATGAACTTCTATCTAGTTTCATTCGGTTATTACAATAATAATAAGAAAATAATAGAATGACTTCTTGTGAATTTGAACAACTCCTTATTCAAATAATAAACATGATTACAATTCTTAGTGTACAACATGTCCAATCTGATTGGGTCTAGAGCACCTACACTAACATTCTCCCACTTGCACTAGAGTCAATCACTCTTGTATCTTATACCTGATGATCGAACATGACTTTCATGTTTCTCCTGGGATAGAGCTTTAGTCAAGGGATGTACAACGTTGTCATCTGTCGACACTTTCTCTATATATGTCACCTCAGTTGATAATCTCCATTATCATATGGTGATGTCGCAATACAAATTTGGTCCGTTGATGAGACCGTGGTTCCTTCTCTTATGCGATGGCTCCATTGTTATCCCAATAACTGTTATTGGATCAACAATGCTGGAAACCACTTGAAGTTCATTAGTGAACTTAAGGATCCATACAACCTCCTTAGCTGCTTCGAAGGTTGTTATGTATTCGACTTCAGTTGTTGAATCTACCAACTCATGGCCCAGCCATATAGGCAGAATATGAATTTCGACTATACGTGATTTAAAATCATCGTGGTCGAATTGGAAACTGGCATCCATGAACCCCTTCATGGTATGCTCTCATTCTCCATATGGCAAAAACATCTCTTTAGTGTTTCACAAGTACTTAAGAATATTTTTCACAACAATCCAGTGTCTCTCACCTAGATCAGCTTGATATCTACTACATATGCTCAAAGTATATGCGATATCAGGCCTCACACATAATGTGGCATACATGATCGAGCCAATAGCCAAGGCATATGGTGCTCGACTCATCATATCTTTCTCATATTGTGTCTTCGAACACATAGCCTTAGAGAGATGTATTTCATGTGACATGGGAAGACTTCTCCTCCTAGAATCTTCCATGTTAAACCTCTTTAGCACCTTGTCAATGTACGCGCTATGGGAAAGTGCTAGCAACCTCCTGGATCTATCTCTATAGATCCTTATTCCCAGAATATAGGCTGCTTCTCCCAAAACCTTCATGGAGAAAATATTTTAAAAGCCATATTTTAACTAATTGCATCATGGGAACACCATTCCCTATGAGCAATATATTGTCCACATATAAGACTAAAAGGACCACCACGCTCCCACTAACCTTCTTGTGAACACAAGGATTAACTTCCCTTTTGTGAAAAATCAAACTTTTTGATCTTTTCATCAAAACATGGATTCTAACTTCGGGATGCTTACCTTAGTCCATAAATGGACCTTTGCAAGTTGCAAATCTTATTTGCATATTTATGAGTAACAAAACTGTCTGGCTGTGTCATATACACATCCTCGACCAGGTTTCCTTTAAGGAAAGCTATTTTGTCATCCATTTGCCATAACCCAGAGTCAATGTCAGACATTGCCTCATCATAGGTAGTAGGCTCATCGTTCTCAGCTAGAAGCACGTCTCCATGTGCCGAGATGAGAAATCCATATCTCTCTTGCTCGCGACAAACCCTCATCGACCTATGAGGTTCTTGTGTAGAAGGTTGGGGAGTTGACACAACTTCTTGTGTGTGATCTTTCTCGGGTTCCTGGAGGGGAGTATTTGTTTGTGGTACGCCTCGAATCTTATTCGAGCTTAACATTCCTGCCACTAGCCACAGCATCTAAGAATTCCTTCTCAAGGAATACCACATGCTTGGCAACAAAACACCTTTTGTTTATATGGGTGTTAAAAGTAATATCCATTTGGATATCCAACAAACAAACATCTCATTGATTGGGGTTTTAACTTATTATTGTCAACACGCTTGACATAAGCTTTACAACCCCAAATCTTAAGGAAAGATAGATTTAGCTTCTTTCATTTCCATATTTCATATGGAGTCTGAGTAACTGACTTACTTGGAACCTTGTTCAAAACAAAGATCGTGGTGAGGAGTGCGTATTCCCAAAATGAAATAGGGAGTTCAGTGCGACTCATTATAGACCAGACCATGTCCAACAAGGTCCTATCCCTCCTTTCAAACACACCATTCATCTTTGGTGTTCCAGGTGGAGTCCATTGTGAGAGAATCTCATTCTACTTCAGATGATCTAGAAACTCACTATTCAGGTATTCACCACCTCGATCTGATCAAAGTACTTTGATACTTTTCTCAGTTTGTTTCTCTACTTTAAATCTGAATTCTTTGAACTTTTCAAAAGCCTCAGATTTGTGTCTCATAAGATACACATAACCAAAACATGATCTATCATCAGTAAAGGTTATGAAGTAGACATATCCACCTCTAGCTTGGGTGGACATGGGTCCACACACATCAATGTGCACAAACCCTAGCACTTATGTAGCCTCCCTTTACTTTAAAAAGAGACTTAGTTATCTTGCCAAGTAAACAAGATTTGCAAACACCATATGATTCATAATCAAATGTGCTAATTTATCCATCTTTATGCAACTTGGATATGCAAGTCTCATTTATATGGCTAATACGACAATGCCATGAATAAGTGTTATTTAAATCACCTGATATAAGTTGCTTAATATTTATGTTATTTATAGGAGTATCAACATCAAGGACTTACAAACCATTACGTATTGCTGCTTTACCATAAAACAACTCATTTTTATAAAAAGAATAACTATTGCCCTTATTCACAATATACATCATATGGACTTCTATCTAGTTTCATTCAGTTATTACAATAATAACAAGAAACTAATAGAATGACTTCTTGTGAATTTGAACAACTCCTTATTCAAATAATAAACATGATTACAATTTTTAGTGTACAACATGTCCAATCTGATTGGGTCTAGAGCACCTACACTAACACAAGGCGCAGCACGAGGTCTCCTGCATTGTAACGTCTGACTCGAACCTGCCGATTATAGTATCTCGCCATGCGCTGTTGGTAAGTCGCGACTCTTAATCGAGCTGTTTCTCTCGCTTCTTCAAGTAGATCAAGATTTGTGATTAGTAGTTGGTTATTGCTCTTTGGGTCGAAAGTGGCTCTTCGTTGACTTGTTACTTCATTTTCCACAGGAATCATCACCTCAAATCCATAAACCATGGAAAAGAAGGTTTCCCCCATGGTTGAACGAGTAGTAGTTCGGTAGGCCCAGGGCATAGTTTGTAATTTGTCTGCCCAGGCTCTTTTGCTGGCTTCCAATCTTGTTTTCAATATCTGCTTGATTATCTTGTTCCCGGCTTCAACCTAACCGTTAGCTTGTGGGTGGTCCACGGCTGTGAAGCTTTTCCTGATTCCTAGTGACTCACAAATTTGGATGAACTGCTCGCTGGTAAACTGTGTTCCATTGTCGGTAATTATTTGTTGAGGGACTCCGAACCTGCAGATGATGTTGTTCCATACGAAACTTTCTTCCTTTGCGGCGGATATCTGTGCGAGCTCCTTCGCCTCTACCCATTTGGTGAAGTAGTCTATGACCACAATAGCATGCTTACACTCACCATGAGCTGTTGGGAGTGGCCCAATTAGGTCGATCCCCCACATGGCAAAAGGCCAAGGGCTACTCATTTGTTGTAGATAGGCGGGGGGAACTCGTGGTACTTTGGAAAACCTTTGGCATGCATCGCATTTTCTCACCAGGTTCGTAGCGTCTCGCTTCATGGTGGGCTAGTAAAAGCCCTGGTGAAATGCCTTCTGAGCAAAGGATACTCCCCCAACGTGATTGCCACAGTGGCCGACATGAATTTCAGTGAGAACCACTTGGCAGTCAGGCTCGTCAATGCATCTGAGTAATGGAGTTGAGAATCCTCGCTTGTACAACATATCATCGAAAATACAATATCAGGCTGTGCGGTTCGAGTACGTCGTGCCTCCAGCTTGTCACTCGGTAACCTTCCTTCTTGTAAGTAGTCAACGATCGACTGCATCCACAAACCTGTCCTTAGCTCTATCCTCAAAATCTCATTTTTTCCTTCCGTGCTCGGCGCTGCTAGGAACTCTATGGGGATAGCCCCCAATGAGTTTGCATCCCCGACTGATGCCAAACGAGCTAGGGCATCAGCGTGAGAGTTCTGGCCCCCGGGACTTGATTTACTTTGCACTCGTCAAAGAGATGAAAAAGCTCTCGGATTTTTAAGAGGTATGCTGCCATCTTCGGGCCCTTTGCTTGATATTCCCCTTGTACCTAACAGACCATGAGCTGGGAATCACTAAAGATTTTCAATCACTCTGCCTTAACTTCTTTTGCTAAGCGCAAACCAGCTAGAAGTGCCTCGTACTCCGCTTCGTTGTTAGTGGCCTTGAAACTGAACCTTAATGCGTAAGGTATCTTGTGGCCTTTCGGGCTTATCAAGAATACACCTGCTCTAGAGCCGTGCTCACTGGAAGAGCCATCAACGAACAACTCCCAGATGGGAGAGAGCAAGGGAGCGGGCTCTTCCACTGGTCCTATGAATTTCGCTACGAAGTCCGCCAGTACTTGTCCCTTTTGGCCATCCTTAGCTTGTATTCTATGGTGAATTGGGCGAGCTCAATAGCCCACTTGAGCAGGCGGCCAGATGAGTCGGGTTTTTGCAAGATCTGCTTTAGTGGATGTTTGGTCAGCACGCCAATCGGATGAGCTTAGAAATAAGGGCGCAGCTTTCTTGATGCGACCACAAGGGAGAAAGCGAGCTTCTCCATGGGGGAGTACCTTGTTTCGACATCGAGGAGTATATAGCTTACATAGTAAACTGGGTATTGCACCTGGTCTTGTTCTCGTACAAGCGCGGCACTGACTGCGTATTCAGACACTCCCAAGTAAACAATTAGTTCTGCCCCTTCTTTTGGCTTTGACATGAGGGGAACCCGTCCCATGTCTTCCTTCAGCTGCTGGAAAGCATTTTTAAACTCTTCTGTCCATTCGAAGCTTTTTGCTTGCTTCAAAATGTTGAAGAATGGGATAGATTTCTCAGATGATTTGGAAACGAACCTGTTGAGGGCGGCAACCCATCCATTAAGGCCTTGTACTTCCTTGGTCTTTGTGGGAAATCGCATGTCTAGTAAGGCTCGGATCTTCTCGGGGTTGGCCTTGATCCCCCTTTTGTTGACCATGAATCCCAAGAACTTCCCAGAAGCCACGTTGAATGAGCATTTGAGTGGATTTAACTTCATCTGGTACTTCCTCAGAACCTGGAACGCTGCCACTAGGTCGCTGACGTGGTTAACGACCTACCTGGACTTCACTAGCATGTCATCAACATATACTTCCATGGTTTTTCCGATCAGATCCCAGAACATCAGGTTGACTAGCCGTTGGTAGGTCGCTCCTGCATTCCTTAGTTCGAAGGACATTACCTTATAGCAGTATAATCCCCGATTCATCATAAAAGAGGTGTGCTCTTCTTCATCAGGGTTCATGGGGATCTGGTTATACCCCGAATAGGCATCCATAAAGCTCAGAAGCTGGTGGCCAGCAGTCGCATCTACGAGTTGGTCAATTCTTAGCAGAGGGAAGCTGTCTTTTGGGCAAGATTTTTTCAAATCCGTGAAGTCGACACAAGTCCTCCATTTCCCATTCTTTTCCTTTGCCAAGACTGGGTTCGCCACCTAGGTCAGGTATTGGACCTCCCTGATAAACCCGCTAGCCAAGAGTTTGTCCACTTCTTCTTTTAAGGCCGCGTATCGCTCAGTCGTCATTGTTTTTCTCTTCTGACGTACCAATTTATAATTAGGGTTGACATTGAGCCAATGTTGCATTATCCTTGGGTCTATTCCCACCATATCTTCATGGTTCTATGCGAATACATCCAGATTCACTTTGAGGAATTCGGTCAGTTGGGCCTTTATTTCAAGGGAGAGACCTTTGCCCACCTGGAGTCATCTTTCAATGTCGAGGCAACTGACTACAACATCTTCCAATTCGTCAGCCGGACTGGTGGTTTAGTCTCAGTCCACATCGCATGGGTCCAAATCGTGGCTGACTCCCCGGCTACTGGGGGTTGAGACCTCCCCTCCGGAAATTACATTTACCCTTTTCACTTTGAACCCTATTTTTAGTGCTTCCTTGTAATAGTGTCTTGCTGACTGCTGCTCACCTTTTACGCAACCGGTCCCCTTTGGGGTTGAGAATTTAATAGTCAGGGTCTTCGTTGAGATAATGAGGTTGAGGTCGTTCATGGCAAGCCTCCCAATGACGACGTTGTAAGCGGAAAGGCTATCGCTGATAAGGAAGTCTACTATTACTGTAGCCTGGAGGTCTGATTCTCCGACCGTTAACGAGAGCCTTATACGCCCTTTCAGTATTACAACATCGCTACTGAACCCGCATAGCGGTTCTGGAGAAGATACCAGCTGGTCGATTTCTAGCACCATTTGATCAAAACATCCCTTGTACATGACGTTCATCGAGCTACCCGTGTCCTCCATGATTCTCCGTACTTCCATGTTACTAATCTGAGCTCGGATCACGAGGGCGTCATTGTGCGGTCAGTGCACGTGTCTGGAATCGTCCTTGGTGAAGGAGACATTAGCCGAAGCAATTTTGGCCTTTTTGGAAGGTTCCCTTTGATCGCCATCCTTGATGAGCATAAGGTGGCCAGCTTCTCAAACGTACTATTCGTGCGATTTGTTAGAGGTCCCTGTAATATGAGACCCTCCATGAATAGTAAAGATGGTTCTTACCATGGGTGCTTGGTCCGGCTCGGGAGCTCGGTGAGGACTCTGCTGGGCTGGCTGCTTGGACTATTGATCCTTAGGGCGCATCAAATAATCACGTAGTCGACCTCTCCTGATTAGTTCTTCAATTGCATCTTTCAGCACCCAACATTCATACGTCGTGTGCCCTACCTCATTGTGATAGGCACAGAATTTTCTCTTGGTTCTGTATTTGTAAAGAGTCCTTAGAGGGTTAGGCTTCCCAAAGTCTTATTTGTTACGCTCTGTGGCGAAGATCCTGTCCTGGGAGTCAGACAAAACACTGTAACTTTCGTACCGACCTTGGCGGGTGATAGAGCACATATTTTCATATTATTTAGCCCTCATATTTAGTCTTTTTGCACATTAGTTGTGTCATTTTTATTCATCTTGATTTTATTTCATTTTATTTTATAGGAATTGGGCTTCACACTATTTTATTTTATTTTTCCAGGTTTAGGGCTATGGGAGCATGAGATGGGGCATGAGACATCTTGATGGCAATGAGATATCTTGGAAATTGGAGATAGAGAAGTAAGGGCAATTTTAGCAAATTTGACCTCCTGCACTTCCTTTAGTATTTTGGCTAAGATACAATTCTAGAATGAAGATGATGTCTTCAGAGATACTGTAGAGGACTTCTTGGGCTTTCTAGAATGGTATGGTTTGTCCAAATCCGAGTTCGTTTGGGCCTTCAAACAGTGCTTCAAAGTTGGAGCCAGGAAGTTGGGTCGAATTAGGAAAGCTGCACAGATGCTGATTCTTTAAAAGGCCATATCTTGGGCGTCCGATATCCAAATCAAGTGATTCAAAATCCAAAATTAATATAATCTTCCTGATCTACAATTATTATGAATATGCCGAAGCCCATAACACACGTTAACCTATCCTAAATTGGCCGTGAAGTTGCAGTAACCTAGGGTTTCCTCCTTAAGCTCTACTTAAGCACCTTAAGAGGCCATTAGAGATATATTCTTTTTGGGGGGCATGAATAGTAGTCGACTTTCCTTCTCTCCATTGTTCTTGTCAAGATAGAAGGCTAAGGATTCTGTAATCAAGTTGCAACACCATCCTTGTACCCGGTTTGAGTCTTTGGTTTGAATGGAAATCTATTTTTTAGTTTTAACTTTGTTGTTCTCTTGTTTCCGTTCTCTCTTAAATCTGTGTATGTGTTGATACCGGTTGGATGAATGCATGCATTGTCTTTGTTTGAGAATCCAAGGTTTTTGTGCTCGGTTGAGGCTTTAACTAGAAGCAAGAACAACCTGTTTGGATGGTATTTCAATCAGTCTCAAATCTAAGAGGTTTCTAAAATCTGTTTATTGGTTTTCTTTCCAATCTTTGGCGGTTGTTAAAGGATTTTTGTGATTTTTCGATTTGAGGATTAAAACTAAACAAATTGTGTATTGAGAAGGCGATGAAAACTGGGATAGAAGGTTGGTTTGCAACTGATTGCATCTCGATTTATTGTATTCTTGGTTATCTTGTTTTCTGTTTTTTCATCAAAAAACTTTCCCCCCCCCCGTTTAGCCTTGTTTTGACAGATCCGTTTGAGGTTCGTTGGGAGACGACTTTGGGTTGCACCCCTATTGCAAATCTGAATCATCATACATCTAATGTATCGGTGTTCGACAGCCCCGATCAGATTTTGGCGTCGTTGCCGGGGAACCAATCTCGTTTCTGTCAAAAAGAAGACTGATTTAAAAAAAAAATTGTGGTTGCTACTTGGTATATAGGTTGGAAACTAGCTGGTTGCGGGCTACCGGTCCAAAGCGAGTTAACCATACTCAGCACTGCTAGATACAATGCCACGTACCAAGTTTATGCCATAAATCAAGAAGACTAGCAAAACATAAAACTCAGCCGTTTTTGACAGAAAAACTCTTATTCTCTTATTTTCTGTTTCTCTTATTCTTGCTACTGACAGAAAACTCTTATTCCCTATTTTGTAGGAGACCAGCAAGCTGCATCCAAGTGCAAGAGATAGCAAAATTTAGCAGTTTTAACAGAAAACTCAGCAAGTCTTGACAGCCTTATTCAGCAACTCTTATTCAGCAGTTTTGACAGCCTCCATGACAGATAGCAATATTTAAGGATTGAGATCAAGATACCGGTTCTATCCTCTTCCTTTCTCATCCTTAATTGATTTTCTTTCATGTATTTATGCCTCCCTTAATGTTTTCTTGCATTTAGAGTGGTTTTAGAGGCAAAATAGGAGCCGATTTTGGGAAAAATCAGTTTCTGGGTACTGTTCACATTTTTCCACTTGCTTCGATTGAGCTGATTTTTGGTGTCCAAAGAAATGGGGGTGTGAGAATTCAGAGTCACTGATTTTCAGTGAGAAGACCCTTTTTTGGCCAAATTCCAACTTTTAGACCACTTTTTGGGCCATTTTGTGTTTCTCAGTGGCTGATTTTGTGTGGTTTTTAGTGTTTTTAGGTCCCTCAATGTTTTTGTGTTGAAATTTTGTGAAAAATTGCATAAAAAAATCATCTTAGGGCTTCTTGATTGATAGATTTTATGTGCCTTACGTTTTTGCATTTTTGGTGTGCATAGGCCAGTTTGTGTGCTGTGTTTTGTGAGTCATTTTGAGTATGTTTTTGTGCTAATCTTTAGTGCATGACCAGATCCTCTAAGGACATACCAATTGACCTAGACCTTGAAATAGAAAGGACCCTTAGGAAGCAAAGGAAGGCTAGAGAGTTAGAGCTTCGGATAGCTGATAATCCTCCTGCCTTTTCTGCCATTGCATCTGATATTCCTTCTGTTTCTACACCTATCCTTGACTTAAACACAATGGCGGGTAATGGGAATGAACACAATCGAAATGAAAATAATGGAAATAATGTAAATCATGGTCATTTGGATGGTAAAACCATTAGAGAATTGGCTGCCCCTGATGTGCACTACCAGTCTTTATGCATTCAATATCCCCAATTGGATGCAACCTTTGAATTGAAATTTGGGCTAATCCATTTGCTTCCCAAGTTTCATGGCCTTGCAGGTGAAGATCCGCACAAGCACCTCAAAGAATTCCATGTTGTCTGCTCCACAATGAGGCCATAAGGAGTTGATGAGGAGCAGATAAAACTTAGGGCCTTCCCATTTTCATTGGATGGAGCTACAAAGGATTGGTTATACTACCTACCACCTGTTGCCATCACAAGTTGGGATGGGCTAAAGAGAATCTTTCTGGAGAAGTTCTTTCCAGCATCCCGAACAGCTGTCATTCCAATGGATAGGTATTTGGTCGATGCAGTTAGTGGATGAGCCCTCTCTGAAAAGACACCAGCAGCTGCTCAAGAGCTAATCTCCAAGATGGCACAGAATGCCCAACAGTTTGGTACCAGATCAGCCATTCCCATGAGACAAGCCAATGAGATTGGTGTTGCTGCCATCAATGACCAACAGAGGATAGAGAACAAACTGGAGGAATTGGCCTCCATGGTCAGATAGTTAGCCCTTGATAAAGGACAGTCCAAATCTCAGCAGGTATGTGGTATTTGTTCACTATCCTCCCATGGTACTGACCAATGTCCTCAACTGCAGGAGAATACAGAAGCCTGTGCTGGCATTTTTCCAGGAAGACCCTTCCATCCACAGCATCAGCAGCCACAGCAACACAGATATGATCCATATGCTGCCCCTATAATCCAGGGTTGAGAGATCATCCGAACTTGAGGTATGGAGGTCCTTCCAACCAGCCATTCCAGCCACAGTAGCAGCAACCTCAGCAGCACAGATTCAATGCACAAAGATCAAGTCAACCAATGCAGCAACCGCAACCAGCACCTAAATCCGAATCAAGCTTGGAAGATATCATGAAGCAGCTCGTTGCCAACAATCTCCAGTTTCAGCAAAGGACCGACACTGCCATACAAAATTTGGAGACACAGATTGGACAGCTGGCAACCAACATCAGTGAGCTACAGAGTCAAGGTTTGGGTCAGTTGCCTTCACAGCCAGTTTCAAATCCAAGGGGCAATGTAAGTGCTATCGTTCTCCGCAGTGGCAAGGAGTTAAGCAGCCCACCCTCTCCACAACCAGAATTTGAGCAGCAACAAGAAAGCCAAAAGGAAGATCAGCCTCCTCCCATTCAAAAGGACAAGCAGCCCACCACCATTGATCAAGATAGAGGAGAGGCTTCTTACAACCATCCACTGCCATTTCCTCACCGAGCCACTCAAAATAAAAAGAGGGCAGAAGCTGAGTTAGACAAGGAGATCATGGAAACTTTCAAAAAAGTTGAGGTGAACATACCACTCTTGGAGGCTATCAGACAGATTCCCAAGTATGCCAAGTTTCTCAAAGACTTGTGCACCCAGAAAAGGAAACTGAAAGGAAATGAAAAAATCAACTTGGGAAGAAATGTGTCAGCATTGATTCAACCTGCCATGCCTCAGAAATGCAAAGATCCAGGGACTTTCACCATTCCTTGCACTATTGGAAATTTGCAATTTCATAATGCTATGTTGGATTTAGGAGCCTCTATTAATGTGATGCCTAAATCTGTGTATTCTTCTTTGCAGGCAGGTGCAGGCACATTGACATCTACAGGAGTGGTGGTCCAGTTGGCAAATAGGAGCACAGCATACCCTGAGGGAGTATTAGAGGATGTGTTAGTGAAGGTAAAGGATTTCATATTCCCTGCTGACTTCTATGTTTTGAATATGGAGGATGATCACACACCCGGACACGCACCACTTATTCTAGGTAGACCCTTCTTGAAAACTGCAAGGACAATAATTAATGTGCATGAGGGTACTTTATCTATGGAGTTCGCTGGTAACACCATTCAGTTCAATATCATTGATGCCATGAAGTATCCCTTAGAAGATCATTCTGCCTTGCATGTTAACTTTATTGACTTAATGGTGGAGAAAGCATGTGTTGAGTTGTATGATCTTGAGTCTGAATTCCCCACCATCCATAATTTTCCTGATGATATGCATTGCCTTCAGTGTCATGACGGACTCAGTAAGTGTAGTGTTTGTTCTGAAATAGATAAGTTTTTGAGTATTGTTGAGAGTGCACCTTCTCATACTATATGCGATTCTGATGTGCCTCCCATAGAGGAAGTTTCTGTTGTTGAGAATGTAGTGAAGGTAGGTGGCAACATAAGCAGACTGGTGCCTTCAATTCAACAGCCACCCACCTTGGAGTGTAAGCCCCTGCCCGAGAATCTGAAGTACGCCTACTTGGCGGATGGAGACAAGCTACCCGTGATCATTGCCGACAACCTTCAGCCTGACCAAGGGGAGAAGTTGCTGAATCTGTTGAAGCAACATAAGAGAGCCATAGGTTGGTCACTTGCAGACATTCCCGGTATATCCCCTTCATTATGCATGCACAGGATTCATTTAGAGGAAGGAGCTCGACCAGTGAGACAGCCCCAAAGGAGACTTAATCCCACCATTCTAGATGTGGTCAAGACAGAGGTAAGTAAACTACTTTCGGCTGGCATTATTTATCCTATCTCTGATAGCAAGTGGGTGAGTCCAGTGCAGGTAGTTCCGAAGAAGACAGGATTCACAGTGGTAGCCAATGAGAAGAATGAGCTAGTGCCCATGCGAGTGTAGAACAGCTGGAGAGTCTGCATTGACTATAGGAGGCTCAACCAAGCTACCAGGAAGGATCATTTCCCACTCCCATTCATTGATCAGATGCTAGAGAGGTTAGCTGGAAAGTCCCATTACTGCTTTCTTGATGGTTTTTCTGGTTATTTTCAGATTTGCATAGCACCAGAGGATCAGGAGAAGACCACCTTCACCTGCCCCTTTGGCACTTTTGCATACTGGAGGATGCCATTTGGTCTATGTAATGCCCCAGGTACGTTCCAACGATGCATGGTGAGTATATTTTCAGATTTACTTGAGCATTGCATGGAAGTTTTCATGGATGATTTTTCTATTTATGGGACCTCCTTTGATGAGTGTCTAATCAGTTTGGGTAGAGTCCTAGAGAGATGTGTTGAGAAGAATCTTGTCCTAAATTTTGAAAAATGTCATTTCATGGTTGAACAGGGGATTGTTTTGGGTCATGTTGTGTCCAAGAGGGGTATAGAGGTTGATAAGTCCAAGGTCGATATCATTTCTTCTTTGCCTTACCCCGCGTCTGTGCGGGAGGTACGTTCTTTCCTTGGACATGCAGGATTCTACAGGAGATTCATCCAGGACTTCAGCAAGATTACCCTTCCAATGTCCAACCTGCTTCAGAAGGATGTGGAATTCAAATTTGATGAATCTTGCAAGATGGCCTTTGAGGAGCTCAAGAGGCGCTTGACTTCTCCACCCATCATTCAGCCACCCAACTGGGACTTGCCATTCGAGCTCATGTGTGATGCTTCCAATTATACAGTTGGTGCCGTCCTTTCACAATGAGTGGAGAAGAAGTCACACGTCATTGCTTATGCCTCGCGCACTCTGGACAACGCCCAAGCAAACTACACCACTACTGAAAAGGAGCTTCTTGCCATTGTGTTTGCTTTAGATAAATTTTGCTCTTATCTCTTGGGTTCTAATGTTGTTGTGTTTTCTGATCATGCAGCTTTGAAATATCTCTTGAAGAAGCACGATGCCAAACCCAGGTTGATACGGTGGATGCTCCTACTTCAAGAGTTCAATGTTGAGATCAAAGACAAGAGTGGAGCTGAGAATCTTGTGGCTGATCATTTGAGCAGGCTTCCTTCCTCTTCAGATGCCACTACCATGGACTGTCAGCCTATCAAATATGACTTCCCAGATGAGTTACTCTATCACTTGCATGGTACTGAGCCCTGGTATGCTGACATTGTTAATTTTCTAGCTACATCTGATATCCCTGCCCATCTTAAGAGAGATCAGCTAAGTAAATTTAAAAGTCAGGCCAAGTACTATGTATGGGATGATCCATATCTATGGCGCATGTGTAGTGACCAAGTCCTTAGGAGATGTGTGCCCGATATTGAGTTTGCTTCAGTCTTGCATTTCTGTCATTCACTTGCATGTGGTGGTCACTTTGGTCCTCAACGCACAGCTAGACAGGTCCTAGACTCAGGTTTATATTGGCCATCCCTTTTTCGAGATGCTCATACATTTTGTAAGAATTGCACACGTTGCCAGCACACAGGATCAATATAACGTAGGAATGAAATGCCTCAGCAACCCTTACTATTTTGTGAGATCTTTGATGTTTGGGGCATTGATTTCATGGGTCATTTTCCTGTCTCCTTTGGTTTTTTGTACATTCTTTTGGCTGTGGATTATGTTTCGAAATGTGTGGAAGCTAAAGCCACCAGGACTGATGATTCTTCTGTGGTTGCAGATTTTGTTAGATCTCATATTTTCTGCAGGTTTGGCATTCCCAAGGCCATCATCAGTGATCAAGGATCCCACTTCTGCAACAGAACGATGCAATCAATGCTTCAAAAGTATGGAGTTTTACATAAAGTGGCGACGCCCTACCATCCACAGACCAACGGACAGGCTGAGGTTTCAAACAGAGAGATCAAGTATATTCTAGAGAAGACAGTCCAGCCCAACAGGAAAGACTGGAGTAAAAGGTTGGAAGATGCACTTTGGGCCTACCGCACGGCCTACAAGACTCCTATTGGCATGTCCCCATATCGACTGGTCTTTGGAAAAGCATGTCATCTGCCAGTAGAGATCGAGCGTAAGGCCTATTGGGCGGTAAAGCAATGCAACATAGATATGACGGAGGCTGGTTCCCAACGAAGGCTTCAATTGCAAGAGCTTGAGGAATTGAGATTGGAAGCATACGAGAACTCCAGAATTTACAAGGAAAAAACTAAGGCTTCTCATGACAAATTGATCAATAAGAAAGAGTTCGAAGTTGGCCAGAAAGTCCTCCTATACAACTCCCGTCTAAAACTAATGCCAGGTAAGTTGCGTTCTCGTTGGATTGGTCCTTTTGTGGTTACTAATGTTTTTCCTTATGGTGCAGTTGAGCTTATGGATGAGTCAACCACAAGGCGATTCACAGTCAATGGGCAGCGGCTTAAGCCATTCTACGAGAGCTTTCAGGAGCATACTATGGAGGAGCTGCATCTCCTCAATGCCGCCTACAATTGACAAAATCAGGCTGTTCCTCTCTCCTTATTTTTTTTTTTATTATTTACTTGTCCTATACCTGATTCTTGCTGCATGCTTACATTGAGGACAATGTAATGTTTAAGTGTGGGGGGAGGAGTTTTAGAAAATTGAATTTAAAAAAAAAATATATATATATATATATATAAAAATAAAAAATAAAAATATTTGCAAAATGAGGCAAATTGAGTTTGAAAGAATTTAGCATGATTAGAAAGTTGATCTTATCTTTTTGGGCTTTCAAGTAAATTGGAAATGAGTTTGGCTTGGTGAGTTGATTGAGGTAGTCTTTGTGGGGATATTTGAGCATGTTCTTGTCCTTTCTTATGCTACGCCTGCATCCACTAATTATGGGTATCACTCCAGAGCTTGTTTTGAATCTTTATTGAAGCTATCAATGCTCATGCATGTGAAAAGATGATTAAGGCATTCTTTCATTTTACTCGTCATACCTAAAAAAAAAAAAAAGTGATCTTTTCCCTTCTTTAGGTTGAAGAACATTCATTGCATCCCTCGATTAAAAAAAAAATTAAGCAAGTCCTTTGGAATCAAAAGAAGAAGAAAAAATAGATAGAAAGGCCAAAGGCCAAGGTGAGATGGAGCGTAAAACGCACTCACCAAGGTGGGATGGAGCGTAAAACGCACCCACCATGTGAAAAAAAAAAAGAGAAAAAAAAGAAAAGAAAAAAAAAGGGTTCTATTTTCTGCTTGCTTAATAGTTCTTCATTGATCTTGGGATTGTCTTAAATGTTTTCTTTCTTCCTAAAGCTTACTTTTCATTGTTATCTTCCTATCCATTTCACCTTACCATGTTTGAGCCATGAATAAAAGTCCTTTTGATTTGCATGCATAAAGCACTGAGAGTAGAGATTTAGAAGATGAGCATATCTGGTAGTGGAATTATGATTGGGTGGAGTTGGGCATAGCATTTGAGGAACTTGAAAGCATGTTCTTATTCTATAAGGGTTTGCTTATTTTGACTCGCCTTGCCAAGTAAAATTTCCATGCTACTTGTTTGTTTGGGAAGTGTAAGAAAGATGATCTTTGAAGTGTTGAATTCCTATAAAACTTGTCATGCCTCGCCTCTCATTTTGCATTCTTTGCATCCTTTTTGTTTGAAAGAGTGAATGTTAGTGTTTAGTGTTTTGCCCAGGAGTGCAAAAGTCCAAGTGTGGGGGAATTTGATAGAGCACATATTTTCATATTATTTAGCCCTCATATTTAGTCTTTTTGCACATTAGTTGTGTCATTTTTATTCATCTTGATTTTATTTCATTTTATTTTATAGGAATTGGGCTTCACACTATTTTATTTTATTTTTCCAGGTTTAGGGCTATGGGAGCATGAGATGGGGCATGAGACATCTTGATGGCAATGAGATATCTTGGAAATTGGAGATAGAGAAGTAAGGGCAATTTTAGCAGATTTGACCTCCTGCACTTCCTTCAGTATTTTGGCCAAGATAAAATTCCATAATGAAGATGATGTCTTCAGAGATACTGTAGATAACTTCTTGGGCTTTCTGTAATGGTATGATTTGTCCAAATCCGAGTTCGTTTGGGCCTTCAAACAGTGCTTCAAATTCGGGGCTAGGAAGTTGGGTCGAATTAGGAAAGCTGCACAGATGCTGATTCTTTAAAAGGTCATATCTTGGGCGTCCGATATCCAAATCAAGTGATTCAAAATCCAAAATTAATCTACTCTTCCTGATCTACAATTATTATGAAGAGGCCGAAGCCTATAACACACGTTAACCTATCCGAAATCGTCTGTGAAATTGCAGTAACCTAGGGTTTCCTCCTTAAGCTCTACTTAAGCACCTTAAGAGGCCATTAGAGATATATTCTTTTTGGGGGGTGTGAACAGTAGCCGACTTTCCTTCTCTCCATTGTTCTTGTCAAGATAGAAGGCTAAGGATTCTGTAATCAAGTTGCAACACCATCCTTGTACCCGGTTTGAGTCTTTGGTTTGAATGGAAATCTATTTTTTGGTTTTAACTTTGTTGTTCTCTTGTTTCCGTTCTCTCTTAAATCTGTGTATGTGTTGATACCGGTTGGATGAATGCATGCATTGTCTTTGTTTGAGAATCCAAGGTTTTTGTGCTCGGTTGAGGCTTTAACTAGAAGCAAGAACAACCTGTTTGGATGGTATTTCAATCAATCTCAAATCTAAGAGGTTTCTAAAATCTGTTTATTGGTTTTCTATCCAATCTTTGGCGGTTGTTAAAGAATTTTTGTGATTTTCAATTTGAGGATTAAAACTAAACAAATTATGTATTGAGAAGGCGATGAAAACTGGGATAGAAGGTTGGTTTGCAACTGATTGCATCTCGATTTATTGTGTTCTTGGTTATCTTGTTTTCTGTTTTTTCATCAAAAAACTTTCCCCCCCCCCCCCGTTTAGCCTTGTTTTGACAGATCCGTTTGAGGTTCGTTGGGAGACGACTTTGGGTTGCACCCCTATTGCAAATCTGAATCATCATACATCTAATCTATCGGTGTTCGACAGCCCCGATCAGCGGGCCGGTCGTTCGACTCCCTGCCCATATCTCGCCTTCTTGATAGTCTGATCATTGCGGCCTCGCCCCTGCCCTTCCTTGTGAGGTTCTTCATCGCGCCTCTTCTTGTTCTGGTTAGTATGATCCCCCCTTCTTCTGGTCGCTAGGCTTTTTTAGACCGAAAGCTACCTCCCACCGGACCTCCTTTGTGGCTCGCTTGAAAAATTCTCCGAGGTCTCTTACTGGGGACTTGTAATTGCTTTCGTAGAGCTTCCCGTCCTTGCAAAGCCCAGTGGAGATCATGGTCAAGATACCTTCGTCGGAAGGGTTCTCCACATTATTTACCTCACGCCTGAACCTTTCTATGTAATCCTTCAAAGATTCGTTAGATCGTTCGAAAATCGTAGCGAGGTGGCATGTTGGGGCGAGCTGCCTTCGAAGCGACCTATACTGATCCATGAATTTGTTCTAGCATTCTTCCCAGCTGCAAATGTTGCAGGGGTGGAGCCTTCTTAGCCATGCTTGGGGTATGTCTCCCAGGGTCGCAGGGAAAGCTCAGCATTTGGCTAATGAACTAGAAGTTTGTAGGTCCATCTGGACGTTGAAAGCGTCTAGGTGGTCATAAGGGTCGCTGTCTCCATTGTATTGAGGGATGCTGGGGACCTTGAATCTACGAGGAAGGGGCTCTAACTCAATTTCTCTGGTGAATGGGGTACTTTCCTCGCAACTTTCCCTTTGGTCGTGCGCCCCATGTCTAGCCTCCAACTGTTGAATTCTCAACTGCAGTTCCCCCACTATAGGGTCTTGGTTCGCCAATCGCCTGTTAAGGAGTTGTTGTTCTCGTGTGGTGACTTGCTCTAAGTGACAGCGATCTCGCTGGGTGGGTCGCGCCTTATTTGCACGATCAGGGGAGTAACAGTGAGCGGCGTGATTGCTGCTGATCCTAACCAAGGGGTCCCCACGTTGTGGATTCCCAAGTCGGTGATTTCCTCCATGAAGATTTTCATGGCCATTTCTACTAGGGCTTACTCCGGTCCTCTGCTTGGTGAGATGCACCCTCGGCTCTTCATCGTGGAGCCACCGCTCTTCCACCTCCCGAGAGCGTAGGTTGGAGGAGCGGACCAACCCAGCTCGCCATGAGTGCCTTCAGGCCTCCTTCTCTTCTGGAGGAGGTCTTTCACTCGAGGGTCGAGAAGCAGCAGCCTGCGCCTGCGCTGTCTGGGCTTGTACATGCACTAGTGTCTTGACTGCATTAGCGAGCTGCATAACAGTATTTTCCAAAGTTTCTTGACGTTGCTGCCAGATCCGCATCACTTCCGCATCAGTGGTAGGAGTCACGAGTGGGTAGGGGCACCGCACGGGGACGCCATAGGTAGGTTCAGTCGGAGGGGACCTGGAGGTGGACGCCATGATGCCCCCAGCTTGTGAAATTCCTGGCAAACGATCAGCATGATTCACAGGTCAGTTGGTAGTTGCTCCAGAACCTCTCGTGTTTCTTGTTTTCGACATTGATGTTTGACCAAAGCGGGCCCTCCTTCTAGCGCCAAAATGTCGACGTTCAGAATTGATCAACCGTGATTTATTAGCCCACAGTGATACTATGGATCCGAAAAATGTGTATGAGATGTCTGGTTCGATTTCTTAAACCGTTGGTTTGTCCCTGCAAGGTACTCTAAAGCTCAAGTCAATGAATGAGTAAGTAAGTGTCCTAATTCTTGATAAGTTAGTATAGATAAAAAGTCTCTTACCTGGCTCTCAAAAGAGCTGGCCGATATATAGCAAGAGGTGTCCCCCTGCATGTGCAGCATGCCTGCTGTAGGACATGAGACAGAATACCTAGTGCCGGCAAAGGATGTCTGTGCAGCAGAAAGGTGTCGATGGAACCTCCATTAATGTTGATGGGATCTGTTATTAATGACGAGGGGACCTGTCATTAATGAGGATAGGATCTTGAGGTGAACGCACGAAAACCCAGGCATGGTGGTAATGATGTTGTCACGAAAAGGCTAGGATGGGACTAGTATGGGCTGGCCAGATGGGCTGAGGAAATGGGCCTGAGCTGTCTAGCTGGGGCAGTCCCTGGCCCATTAGCACATTAGGACTTATACCCTTCTTATAATACAAGCTGGTTGGCTGAGCCAGCAAACTACGAGATCACTGGGAGCTTGCTCAAAGCGTAGCTGGGAGCTCGCCCAGATATGTTGATAACCTGGAGGCATTACCGGGAGCTTGCTAGGTGTTGTTATACCATCCTAGGCTTCAATCACGCACGAGCTCACTCTGAGGGGCTTAGCTTGAGGCCTCTTGGCCCTTTAGCGGTTGGGCCGGCCCACCGAGTTAGATCCAGCCCTTATAGAGTAGAACGAGAAATACCCGTAACACCTTACTTAGCCTTTTAGGCTTCCTTGGTATGTGCGTCCTAACCTCGAAACACGTGATTAACCTCGATTACCGTGCAAGTCATCGATTCTTGCACACCACCTCAATTCTAACGCACTACCTCGCTTCCCGCGCATTTACCACAATTTTTGTGCGACATCTCGATTTTCGTGCACTGCCTCGATTTTCGTGCACTGCCTCGAAACGCATGCCCGAACCATTTTTTCTTGCCAAAATCTCCAAAATGTTAATACACCTTCATTTCCCATTTTCCAGGATTTTTCAGAATTTGTTTCCATTTATTTCTATTTTCCTTATTTCCTCATTTTTCCTTTTCCTTCCACTTTTCTTTATTTCTTTTCTTTTCTTTTCTTCTCCCTTCTACTGTTCATCGTCTTCTCCACTTCCTTCACCCACACACTGTGCACAGTGCGCCTGCATGCGCTAGCACTCCTTCTTCACACAACTTGCGCGCGCCCAGCTCCGCCTCAATGCATGACCGCTGCCATTGCTGCAGCTCGCTTCGACCTACTGTTTGCCTCTGCCTCCAGCAATGTACCTGCGCACAGCCTTCGCTTTGTTCCTTCTTCTTCACCGAGCACACCCCTGCCTCGCGTCAGCTTCCTCATCACGCCCAACCGCTGCTCACAGCTTTTCTTAGCTTACTGGTTGTAGGTGACGCGTCCGTCATTGCTCGCTCCCACCTGCTGCTTGCAGCTCCTGTGAGCTTCCCTAGCGGCTTCTCTCGGCTACTAACTTCACTCGACCAAGCTCTCATGGCTTCTCTCTATGCTTCCATTCTCGGCAAATTGTGGCTTGCTGCAACTCTCTGCAACTCGGCCATTCTTCTTTCTTCATTCACCCCCTCTCTCTTTCTCTTCCTCAATCTATTAATAGCCACAGAGACTTGGGCACTTCTCAATCGGCCGAAGCTTCCTCTCGACAAGCCTCTGTAAAACTCTCAACCCAACCCAACATGCTACAATTTGCCCCCATCACGCGCACGGGCAGAATTTTTGGAGCTTCTCCCTGCCTCCCACACCTTTCGCATGCTATACATATATAATACTTATATATATCTTATATATGTTATATACTAATATAATTATGGAAAAATATAAATCTAATCCCTATATTTAATCCTTATTACACTTAGGAATTTCTCTAATTTCAAATACACCCTTAATGCTCAAATTAAATTACATTACGATGCTTTAAATCCACGATTAATAACTTCAATGATTACTCGATAAGGCTGATTTCGTCCTCAGGTCCTCACCGGGCCCTTGATTCATCCTACAACCACTAAATGGTTGATCCTTATGAAAAATCGGAGCCCCCTCAAAATTCCATTGACTTCTTGGACGTCCCCTACGAAAATTTGGTATTTCAACTTGATCCAAAGGTGCATTTTAGCTATACCAAAAATCGTCTTAATTCCCATTTCTTCTACTTCTATAAATCCTATCTCGGAACGCTCATTGAGATCATGCCATTTTTCATAACCAATTACACTCCAGGGAATTCCCTCCTGTCAATTCGGCACTTATAACTGTAAGAAATTACAGTTAAGCCCTTAATCTTTTGATAATTTCTCCTATAGCCCAAGCTCAAATTACTTTTAATCCCTTTAGAGAATTTGGAGTTTTACAATCTAAGCTAGCATGGCCTGAAGCTAACTAGTTCATACCTAAAATGGCATCAAACTCTATAGGACCGAGTAAGATGAGATTTACTAGCGTATCCCTACCCACGAGAGAAACAACACAAGCCCGATACTCTCGCTCTACCTGTAGGGCATCACCCACGGGAGTCCCCACCAACATGGGCTCGACCAGAGGAGTGGCACTTACTCCCAAACAGGGAGCAAACTACTGCGATACAAATGAATGCATCGCCCCATGATTGAATAGCAAGTGTGCACTGTGACCACAAATATGGATCATACCTGTCACCACCTAATTGGATGTCTGAGCATCCTGAGTCGTCATATGATAAACCCTCAGTTAACTCTAAGGGCCAAGTCCCCCTCGAGACTGGGGACCGCTACTCTAAGCTATAGGTGTCAGCTGCTGGGCTAAAGCCTGTCGTCCTTAAGGGCCTTGTAATACCCCATGAGCCCAGAGAAGGGTAGTATATATCAAGGATAAGTAAGGAAAGAAACAACACTAATTGGATACCTTTTGCGCTGAATGTAGACAAAGAACTCCCAGGTTAAGCGTGCTTGAAGTGGGGAAGCTCAAGGATGGGTGACCCCCTGGGAAGTTTGCATAAGTCTATCAGGGTAAGTTGTTTTGGTCCTTCCTATCACTCGATACGGGATGTTACAGGTGGTATCAGAGACGACCCTTGGAAAAGGCAGTTTGACGAGGGCGGGGAGTGGCGTCGAGACGTGAGGGCCTGAACAAGGAGCGGCTCCTAACAGGCTTCTAGGATGGCAGCCTCCAAAGGGGAGAAGATTTGGACCAGTTGTAAGGTCGCATGACGAGGATGTTATGTGCTCAAGGGGAGCAGAATGTAATACCCCAAGAGTTCAGAGAAGGATAGTATATATCGAGGATAAGTAAGGAAGAAAACAACACCAACTGGATATCTTTTGGACTGAATGTAGGCAAAGAACTCTCGAGTTAAGCGTGCTTGAGCTGGGAAAGCTCAAGGATGGGTGACCCTCTGGGAAGTTCGCGTAGGCCTATTAAGGTAAGTTGTTCTGGTCCTTCTTATCGCTCGATGTGGGATGTTACAGGCCTCGCCTTGGCTATGGGCAATCCCTCTATATATAACTTAGTTATCCACACCTAAAGCATGTAAATGGAGCCTTCGCGTACTTGCACACCCCTAAGTGTCTCTTCTTTCATGTCGGAAATTAGGGCCTCTCTTCTTGTCTCTGATGCCACTACTGTTGTTGTGGCTGCTGCTGTCTCTAAGAAAGGGGCGAGGCAATGGTGGAAATGGCGGCACTATTGTCAACGACTGTGAACTTGTCGAGCCCTTCCCCTTCTTCCCATAAGAGAATGAAGTACTACTCTCGCCTCTAGCCCTCTTCAGGTCTCTAGCTACTCTCTCCTCTGTTGCACGTGCCCTAAGGGCTAAGGCACTATCAACTGCCTCATCATAAATCCCAAAACGGGAGGCGTGCAAACTCCTAAACCACGGCTCAATCAGTCAAGAAACGAAGCCGGTAATCCTATCTGCTATATAGGAACCAAAGCAAGTACATACTGTGAAAGCTCAGTGAACAACGCATCATCGTGCTCAACGCTCATATCCGGGTTTACCTTAGGGCCTCAAACTACTAGGCCCTCTAAAATCTCATAGTGCTAGAGACATACTTAGCCAAAAAGAGTCTCTTGAAATCGGCCCATCCTAACGGAGCATCACCCCGCCGTCTCCTCAGCACATCGTACCAAGCGTTCCCCTTACCATGAAGACAGAAAGAGGTGAGTTCCACCATCCGGTAACCATGAATGCGGGAACCTCTTTTCAATTTATCTAACTAGTCCAAGAACTCTTTAGCCTTGTCCCTCGCACTTCTAAACTGGGGTGGTTTCAGACCTATGAACCTCTCAAACTCATAATCTACCCCCAATGATCTCAGGGTCCACTAGAGGCTATCCCCTAGCCTTGCCCGTATCGCCAGTGCCGAGGGTAACACCTGTAGTGCCACCACTAACAGCGCCTCTAGTGCCACAGGCCACAACACCATTGTCAGTGCCGCCTCTAGTGTCGTCCTCAGTGCCATCTCCAGTGCTGCCACCAACCCTAGTATCTGGGCCCACACTCCCTGGTGCCTCTGGCTGTCTCTAAGAATTAACCATGTTTGTTAATAGCACCGTGATATTTGCTAAAGAGTCAATAATCATCTGGTTTTTGTCCTGCGTTGGAGTACTACCATCAAAGTCAACTCCTCCACCAGAACCTAAACCACGGCCCCGACCTCAGCCACGCCTTCCGCCACGGCCTCGTCCGCAGCCTTTGATAATTGTGCTATCGTTGACAAGTGAGGGCTGGGGAGCTTGATCACCCCCTAAAGAATCGTCTTGCCTGGAAACTGTCCGAGTGCGAGGAGGCATCATCTTTGTCATCATAGTGATAGGTCAATAAGGGTAACAATAGAATTTGAAAAAAAAAAGATCAAAAGATACTAGACTCTAACATCCTTAGCAAAAGCTAGATCAATAATATGCTATGGCTCACATCATGATCTAAAACCCAGCTAAGAATGGCTGTTGTTTAACTTTTATATATTAGTTTTGATGATAAAAAACATATATTGGCTTAATCCCTAAGTCATGAATCAAGGCTATGGTTTTCAACATATATCAATTTCAATATCAACTATTATTTTGTTCAAATGAAAACCAAAATAGTTTCATATGGAGATTTGCAAAACCAAGCATTATGAATTAAAAAGAATCTCCTAAAGTGATTTTCAAAACTAGCCTTGAAATTGTTGGTCAAAAATTTCTAAGCTAAAAGACCAACTGCAACATGTTCTTGAAAATATTTTATTTTCAAAAAACTATCTCCTGATATTTCAATAGTTAACATTCATTGGTGATAAAATAATTTTTAATGATTTTTTCAATAAATAAAAAGTATGTATTTTGGAGGTGGTTACATTGCTAAATCTTGATTTTGTACTAAAACCCAAGTTTTACTTTTTTTATTGTTATGAATTTTGATTTTCTAGATATTTTTATTGAATTCAAATGGGGGGTACTTTCTTATTTACATTTATGTATTAAAGTAAATTGAAGGTAAAATATAAATAAAATAAAATGAGGACATTTACTTAAACTAAAAAAATGTAAATATGTTGGTTTGAAATTTCTCTTCATTTGTCGACTAGAGTCATTGCATCTATCGACTATCTCTATGCTATTTGTCGACTAAATGATTCAAACTGTCGACTAACAGAACCCCTACATTGCATCTGTCAACTAAGCTTCTCTTTCTGTCAACTAAGCTGTGTTTCTATATTGCATCTATCGACTAACTTCATATATCTATCAACTATGTATTTTCTCCTGTCGACTATCTTGTATTGTTTGTCGACTATCACCAATGCTTTGTCGACTAAGCATATAACTTTGTTGACTAACAGAATGCTTTCTTCAAATCTGTTGACTAATGATCTCATCTGTCGACTATGTTTCAATTTTTTGTATATCTGTCGACTAATCATTTTATCTGTCAACAGATTGATTTGCAGAAAGCCTCTAACGGCTATTTTTTCAAATCCCAACGGCTAGAAACGACTATATTTCTCTTCAACTTTGTGGGACACCTATAAATACATATCAAGGATGATCAAGAAGAGCCTAATGGACGGGAATGAAATAATTTGAGCTTACTGTTACTCTCGTTTGTATTTACAGTGATTGTGCTTCAGTTGTTTCTCTTTTCAAGGCTTTGATTTTAACTTGTATTAATTCATTCAGGCCTTGTTTTCATTGTGAGAGAACTTGTAACTAAGAGTGTCAACTCTTAGCATCTCGTTTACATTTGTATCACTCTTATTTTTCCTAGCTTCTTGTGCTAGAGGACTTGCTCGTTGAAGCAAGGGGTTGTAATACCTAGCTAGGTGCTAGAGGGTTTGCTTGTATAAGCAAGAGGATGTAATTCCTAATCTTAGACTAGAAGACCTACTTGGTTTAAGTAAGGGGTTTTAGTAAATTGTTTGCAAAATCCTTAGTGAAGAGCTAAGGTAGTGGATTAGGCTTGGGATAAGCCGAACCACTATAAATCCTTGTGTTTCTTGTGCTTATGCTATTTGATCTATTTATCTTTCCAAGCATTTCATTATTCCTCATTTGGTTCACATATTTATCTTTGTAAACTTACATCTATCATTTTATATGCTTCACGTTTTAAATCATAAAACCACAATTTTTATTAAAAAGTTTTTCAAGTTCAATTAAGTTTGTTAAAATAACCAATTCACCCCCCCTTCTTGGTATGTGCCTTAGCACCTCCCGGTCTAACAATGGCTCTGTGGGGCTCCAAAAGACAAGACCTTAGATAAGGCTAGAGAATCAAATAGAATTGAAAGATACAAGCCTAACTTAAGAGTAACCTAGGCTCTGATACCAATCTGTCATGACCCGATTTCTAATAAGTCATGATCGGCACTAATCCTTAGGCCCAGCAACCCCACCGTGGATTAGTAAGCCTCTTCTCTAGATCGATTTACTAAAAACATTAATACTACTGAAAATATAGAAACAAGGAGTAAAATACCCTATCAATTTTCCACAAAAATATTTCAATAACTCATATATAGCAGCTACACAAAAAAAAAATATATATATCATCTTGCTGTCATAGTTACATATGCAATCCCATATCTCGAGTCTTTGGCACAATTATGTACCACAAAAATAAAATACAAAAGAATAGACTAACAGTACGTGTACGTCTCCACAGAGCATCCTATATCACATCAGGAATCAAAAGGGGGGTCTAACATCATACCAGAAGATCTGTTAGACCAATATTCAATAGAAGAATCTCCTAAAAATTTTTTTTTAAAAAAAAACGAGTCTTGTGGATTCGCGAGTATAAGGTATGTCATGCCCACTAGGAGAGTGTGTAATAAAAATGCTGGGATGAACATCATGGATACAATAACATAATAGTAATATGAACAACGAGAATATGTACCATTAATTTAAATAATTTGAGCGTCAAAGGAAAATATAGTGTAGGAAAAGTAAGTGCCTAGAGACAACCCCCATAAGTTGCTCACCTAACCACCTAAGTCTCTTATACTTTTTATATGTAATGCATGCACTGAGTTTGAGGACACACTAGTAGAAACTGGCCTAACGCCTATACACACATGCACACAAATACATATACTGGCACATACATCATCATCACACTATAATAGCATCATAGCCCACGCGATCACAGTACTGAAACATGATTTGCAATGTATTACGTGGATGTTAATATTTCCACAGCAACATCAGTTCTGTTTAATCAGTTATAAACCGATACTCTTTTACTAATGTCCTCTTGCTTAGTTTTCATCGGTTAACACACATCGTTTATATAATCGATATGTATGCATCGATATTGATTCCCCAAGAACAAATTTCTATTTAATACTACAATGATACATGTTACATTGTTATTATAACAAAATAAATTCTTATTGAAAGATTAGACTTTTAAATGTTTAATACAAGAGTATAAATTTAAACGTTTATGGCAACAATGTAAATATAAAAAAAAAATGGGTTCAATACAAGAATGTGTAATCCGAATATGCAAACTTCATGTGACTAACCACTCTTAGAGGTTTCCTGCCTCATTTTTTCATCCAAAGTTATTGGATTAGAGCAAGTTTGGCGATTTTGACCAATTTGGCCACAACGACTGCATTTTACTCTCCTCTTCTCTTCACCAGCTAAAGGAATTCGACAAATCTTATGTCTTCCACATTTGCGTCTACTTGCCGATGGTAGCAATTTAATAGACGCAATTTTCTCCAGCACGGTCCAATCAGCTTGGCTGCCCATAGGCATTATCGGATCAGTATAGGCACACAACATAGCTTCTGTTTGGTAGTATAAGGAGGACAAAGTGTATGGGTCAATATTGTGAGCGTGTAGCAGCCAGGGCATGACCACATAGCAATTTGTTGAAATCAAACACTCGACAAGTGCAAGTTTTCGCATTCAAGTCGACAATGCCACCAAAGTGACCATCATGAACATTGAATCTATACATAACAATCAGTTATGGACGCCAATACTGGGATAGTGCTAATCTTTTGGCTATTTCTCCCCCAGCCCAAGCTATTATATATCCACCCATTTTACTAGCATCACCTCGTCTCTCATAAAATCATTGTTGTAGCATATTCCTGATATACTCCATCAAACATTGAATCGACAATTTACGCATATCCATTAGAGCTACATTGAGGCAATCTGCAATGTTTGTCATCATTATATCAAATCTCTTGCCATTTGAATATGAACATGCCTAACAATAGAAGTCGGCCTCTCTAAGATATGCACCGATGGCTAGAGCATATCGCTTAAGCTCATTAAAATATTCATGAAATTCTGATTATCGATATGCCTTCGCAGCTTTGTAGAAAAGAGGATGCACATTTTCCTGTTTCAATTTAACTTTAACGTTTTGGCTAATATGATATATACATGAAACGTGCAATGAATTAGGGAACATCGTCATGACCGCCTTATAGATGCTCTTGTGCCGTTTAGACACAAATACCAAATCAGGTATCTCATCACCAAGTGTAGAGCGCAATTTATTGAAGAACCACTCTCATGAGGCATTATTTTTAGAATCTCTGACTCCCCATGCCATAGGATAAACATGATTGTTATTGTCTTTGCATGTGGCAACAAATAAACTACCAAGATACTTGCCCTTAAGGAAAGAAGCGTCGACTGCAATGACGGGCCATATCTTGCTATGAAATTCAGCAAGGCATGCATCAATGGCCATAAAAAGTACTTGAATTTGTTGTCATTGTCACCCTCGAATTCTATAATAGTCCCAAGGTTGTTCAACTTTAACATGTACAAATAAGATGGAAACAATTGGAATGATTCCTCTGCACCCCCCTGATCATGTCCAAAGCCTTTTCTCGCGATCTCCATGCCTTATCATAACTTATGTTTACCCCAAAGTCCTTGCAAATATCGTTGACAATGTTCTTAGAGTTATAAATACGCTTAACATCAAACTGGTTTTTATATAAGAGCCAATTATTCTATTTTTCGCCTGAAAATGATCGCGACGGATTATTGAAGATGAACATGAATGAGTATTTACATATTTCTTAACTGTTCAACCAAAAGAAGTGCCAAGCGTGGCTACCCTTAATCGCCATTTACAATCACCGTTCTTACATTTCATGTACACTACCTTCTTAGTTGACTTGACCACTTTGTATTCATAATTATTCTTCAAAGCCAACAAACTCATTTGTTGATGCAATTTTGATTTTGATGCAAAAGTTTCGTTCAACTCAACTTCTGACATCGTCGACAATGTTTCCACACTAACCCTTGATAATCTCGAAGATGGGAGCAAACTAGGTTGCTCAGCAGGATCACGAACCTCTACATTGATACTGTCCAAATTTTTAGCATCATCAGCATTGAATACATCTTCAACTCTGTGCCCAACATCATCCCAATTAACAACTTCAACCCCATATCCAGCATCATCCCAATTAACATCTTCAACACCATTTCTAGCATCATCGCGATTAACCTTGTCTTTCAACGATGTTGGACTATCGCAACCCAAGCATGTCATCAGAGAATTCTTGCAAACTCTATTCTTTGCAACCACTTCCTTATGCCTAACACCAGAACTAGGTTGTTTTTGCGGTAGTAATTTGTCCACAAAATCAACACATAATGGGCTTCTGGACTCTATCTGAGAGCATTCGAATAGAAAACACTCAACATCTGTATCATCACGAATCTCCAATGGAAGTGTGGATAGATCCAAGTGCTTAAACTTGTACTTCAGCACAACTGACTTCTTAGCCGAACTAACGTTGAACTTGTTGTATAGGGAACTTACCAATTAGTCGAATGTGCAATCTAGCTCCACACGTATTATCAACCCACATTATTCGGTCACGTATTTATATTTTTTCACATCAACATCATATTGTCACTAACCTCCATACATCACAACCATAAAGATAAGTCTTGAAGCTCCAATTCCTATAATATAAATTGAAAAGATTTCTAAATTAAATAAAAATATATCAATTTTCCTAAGGTATATCAGTTTCTAAATGTCAGTTGTGTAAGGTCATATCGGTTAATATATATCAGTTTACATAAGACCTCAATCGATAACATAATACTGATATATCAATAGAGAAAGGATGTCAGTACATACACATCATTTCGAAACCTATATATCGGTTGATAAATATACTTACATAACCGATATAGAAACCGATATATCATTTTTCATGATACTTATGTGTTTGAACTTATATCGGTTGAAATATATCATGACGTAAATTGCCGATATATCAATCGATATATGTCCAAACTAGAGAAATACATACTTTTCACTCATTACTTTTGATGTACCCGGAAAGATGGAGGCAGACAAAGCGGCAGCAGGAAAACAAAATGACCCCCCTTGGCTAAGCCAAGGGGGGCCATGGCGAGAGACCAAGCCAGGTGGCCAAGGCCACTCGGCATGGTCGAGTGGCCAAAGCTACTCGACGCAAGAAAGTGGCCTCGGCCACTCGGCCTGACCGAGTGGCCAAGGCCACCCGCCCACTGCCAAAAGTGGCCAAGGCCACTCGGCAGCCTCCGAGAAAGACCCCCCACCCGAGTGGGGGGCTCACCCGACATCGCCCGAAACCCTTCGTGGCCCAGCCCATGGGCCTCGAGAATTTTGAAACGGGCCCCGAGATTCCCGCCGAAAATATCGCGAGAACTCTCTCTCTCCTCCACTATAAATACAAGACTTGATTTTCGACTCAAGGTACGCTATTTTGAGCAATTGAAGTACAATTTTGCATTTTCTCTCGAGATCTCATTTAAGCATCGGAGGGTTTGCGCGGGGACCCCCACCCGCGCCCTAACGGTGCTCTCGTTTTGTAGGCCACTCGTCACTTGGAGGCCACCCGACCGTCACAAGGCCACTCGTCACTTGGAGGCCACCCGACTTGGAGGCCACTCGTCCGTCACGAGGCCACTCGTCACTTGGAGGCCACTCGTCCGTCATAAGGTCACTCGTCCGTCACACGGCCACCCGTTCGCCATAAGACCACCCGGTCACCTTTTGGCCACTCGGTCACCTTTTGGCCACTCAGTCACTTTTGGCCACTCGGTCACCTTCAGGCCACTCGGTCACCTTCAGGTCACTCGGTCACTTTTGGCCACCAGATCACCTCGAGGCCACCAGATCATTTTGAGGCCATCAGATCATCAGCCCCCAAAATCATCAGCCCACAAGATCATCAACTTGACAGACCATCAGCTCCGTCGGTTTATCAGATTTGGAACTCCACCAGATCTCATTCCTCGTCCGGATTTTCATCAGTGAAGGAACGACTTCCAAGACTCTTGCGTCTATCCTCAAATAAAATAGATTGTTGTATTTTGGCAACAACAATTGGCGCCGTCTGTGGGAAACGCAAGACAAAAAGTCAACTCAAGAATGGCACACACCCGTGGACACCGACGAACTCTCTCTCAGGGCGTAGAAACGCGCCTACCACCACGAAACACTCAGCAACAGGGAGCACCTCCTCCCCCACATAATGCTCAACCTGAAGAAGACGGTCTCTCCATCCCGCAGGTGGGGAACCAAACAGTCCCATCGCCACCACTTATCAGCTCAAGGCTACCTCCTACTGATCAAGCTGGGGCTTCACGACAGCCATCACATACGGTACCGTGGGAAGAATACGAAGCATTGAGACAACAACACGTTGAAGGTATGCAAGCACTTCGAGACATGGCTGGAATCCTCCAAGGTATGATGCCTATAGGGACGTTACCTGATACTCTGAAAAAGTTTATGCCATCCCCCGAACCTCAACCCGAGGCAGGGGCCGATTCCTACCAAGAAGCTACTCCTGATTCTCATTCTCGATCTACGCCTAGACGAGAGGGTAGGCCTAGGTCACCACCCCCAAGGAAAAACCCTCATTCCGTACCACGAAGAAATGAAAACCCCAAAATGGAAAACAGGACCAGAAGTCCTCAAAGACGAAGGTATCATGAAACAGTGGGCAGTACCCCAACAAGATATGACAATCAGACAATAGCTACTATAAGGGATGATATGAAACGAGTAGTAGAAGAAGTGCTTGAGCGGAAAAAGTTGATCCCTGCAACAGAAGAGCACCAACGAAGGAAAAGTCCTTTTACGACAGATATATTGGAGAGACCACTGCCTCGAAAATTCAAAATGCCATAAATCACCCTCTACTCCGGAAAAGATGACCCATATGATCATGTCCAGAACTATGAGCCACTAATGATGTTGCATGGGTGGGATGACGACACAATGTGTCGAGCATTTTCCTTAACACTGTCAAGACATGCTCGAACATGGTTTAACAGCCTTCCAGAATCCTCTATTTCCTCATTTGGACATCTTAGGACAGAGTTTAGCAAAGCTTTTGTGATTAACAGTCGAAGGAAAAAGGATGCCACCTATTTGCTCAGTATACGACAAGGGAATAAGGAATCCTTACGACAATTTGTGGATAGATTTCGGAATGCCACCCTTGAAATCCCCGACTTGCCAGCCCAAGTGGCAGTGTCTGCTATGCTCCAAGGGACGCGCCTCACTTCTCTACAGGAGTCACTTTCTTTAGACCCCCCAATGTCCCTAGCCGATCTATTTGTCAGAGCAAACAGGTATATCCTCCACACAGAAATTATGAGGAACGTGGCAGGGAATGAGGACAAAGAAAAGAAGAGAAAGGAGCGAGAAGGGGAAGAAGAGTCTATCCGACGACAAGAAAGAGTTAGGCGTCCAGATGCACCTAAACCCCTCTTTAATCATTATACTCGGCTTCTACAACCCCGATCAACTATATTAGCTGCAGTTGAGGGAGAGGGACTCCTTAAACTACCTCGCAGAGTTGACCGACCTATGGGGAAAAATCAAGGAGAGTATTGCAGATATCATCGAACTCGGGGGCATTCCACTGATCATTGCCGAGAACTAAAGAACCAGATTGAGATACTCATCCGTGAAGGGCACTTACAAAGGTATGTGAGAAAGGAAGAAGAAGAAGAAGAAAACAGGGAACCCCGACAAAGGGAAGATAGGCATGGTGGGCATGAAAGGCCAAACCCAAGGCAACAAGAAAGAGGAAGAGATCATCGACAAGATACTCGTCTAGACAATGAGCCGACTCAACAGGCCATTCACGTTATTTCAGGGGGGGAAACCCTAGGAGGAGACACATCAGCCTCCCGAAAGGCATATGCACGTCAAGCCTACCAAGTTAACTCAGTAATGGAAGTAAGAGACGATGAAGAACCCATCACCTTTGCTCCAACTGATCGGGGTGATATAATACTCCCACATGATGACCCCATGGTTATCTCAGCAGTCATAGCCAAGCACCCCATCAGCAGAATTTTAGTAGATAGTGGAAGTTCTGTCAATCTGATTTATTGGAACTGCTTTGAACAAATGCATTTATCCCACGATTGATTGAAGAAAGTATCATCACCTCTGTATAGCTTTACTGGAGAAGCGGTACCAGTTGCAGGATCCATTCAACTACCTATCACGTTAGGCGAAGACCCCCAACTTGTAACTCGACAAGCGAATTTTATGGTGGTTAAAACTTCCTCGGCAGCATACAATATGATTCTGGGACGCCCATTACTCAATGATTTAAGGGTCGTGGTATCTTCTTGCTATCTATTGATGAAATTCCCTACACCCGTTGGGGTCGGACAGGTTAGAGGAGATCAAAAGAAGGCACGAACTTGCTATGAAACCTTATCCATAGCTGAGAAAGCTATACACAAATCCTTGGAGGAAGGAGCCGCACGTAAACCTCAACCTGTTGAAGAATTAGAAATAATATACTTGAGTGAATCAGATTCTGAGAAAGTGGCGTATGTGGGATCCCAGCTTCCGGAACGTGTAAAAGAAGAAATCACCAGATGCCTCTGAGAAAATTCAGACGTGTTCGCTTGGAAACCGAAAGATATGCCAGGGATTAGTCCCGAAGTAATATGCCATCACTTGAATGTGGATCCTCACTTCAAACCAGTCCGACAAAAGAAGCGAAACATTGCCCCTGATAGGCTACATGCGCTAGAGGAGGAGGTTGACAAACTACTAAAGGCAGGTTTCATTCGAGAAGTATTATATCCAGAATGGTTGGCCAATGTTGTTATGGTCCCGAAACCTAATGGAAAATGGCGTGTTTGTGTGGATTTCACCAATCTTAATAAGGCGTGCCCCAAAGACTCCTACCCGCTACCACGGATCGACCGCCTCGTGGACGAAACATCTGGATACCAATTTTTAAGCTTTTTGGATGCATTTTCAGGGTACCATCAAATAAGAATGTACCATCCAGACCAGGAAAAGACGTCCTTCATCACTGAAAAAGGGACATACTGCTACCAAGTCATGCCTTTTGGACTTAAGAACGCCGGAGCCACTTATCAGCGCATGGTGAATAAGGTCTTTAAAAAACTGCTGGGTGACACAATGGAAGCCTATGTGGATGACATGATAGTAAAAAGTCGAGAGAATGAATCCCATGTAGAAAAGCTAACACGGGTGCTTGGGGTCTTCAGGCAATACAACATGCGGTTGAATCCGGCGAAGTGTGCATTTGGAGTACAGTCAGGAAAATTCTTGGGATACATGATCACACAAAGAGGAATCGAGGCTAACCCTGAGAAAATTCAAGCAATATTGGATATGGAACCACCCACGTCAACTAAAGAAGTTCAGCGATTGACAGGACGAATGGCAGCCTTGGGACGTTTTCTCTCCAAGTCAGCCGAAAGAGAGCTGCCCTTCTTGCGTACATTAAGAGCAGGTAAAAGGTTTGAGTGGACCGAACAGTGTCAGAAATCATTTGAAGCATTAAAAGAATATTTGAAAGGAGTTCCCCTGTTAACACGACCAGAGACTAGAGAGACGTTATACTTGTACTTGGGGGTCAGTGATGAAGCCATCAGTGCGGTATTAATCAGGAAAGAGGGACAGGTGGATCGACCAATATATTACGTCAGCAAGGTATTACAAGGCCCCGAGACACGTTACCCCGTGGCGGAGAAAATGGCATTGGCCCTACTAAATGCATCCATGAAGTTGAGGCCATACTTCCAGGCCCGTTCGATTATCGTACTTACAGATCAGCCTCTGCGAAGTATTTTACAAAAACCCGAATGTTCAGGTCGCCTTACCAAATGGTCCATTGAGTTAAGCGAATATGATATCCAATATCAACCTCGACAAGCTATAAAAGGACAGGCACTGGCTGACTTTATTGTGGAATGCACTCACTCTAGTAAAACAGGAGAAAACAAGCAAGCAGTGTGGTTGTTGTTTGTTGATGGAGCATCTGGTTCACAAGGAAGCGGAGCGGGAATAGTATTAGTATCCCCTGAAGGAGAAACGATGGAATATTCTCTGCGATTTGCTTTCTCAAGTACCAACAATGTGGCTGAATATGAGGCCTTAATCGCCGGAATGAGGATAGCAAAGAAATTGGAGGTAACACAATTAATTGCCCATAGTGATTCTTAGTTAATTGTGCAGCAATTTCAGGGACAATTCGAAACCAGGGAACAAATAATGGCTCAGTACTTGCGTAAAGTCAAAGACCTAGCCCAAACATTCCAGAGCTTCAAATTAACACAAATAAACAGATCTCTTAATGGGCACGCTGATGCTTTATCCAAATTAGCATCCACCAGAGAAATAACAGGAAGAGCAGTATTTGTGGAAAAGCTACACCATCCAAGCATTGAAGAAAAAGAAGTGTCGTGCATCGAGACGAAGATAGACTGGAGATCGCCTTTCTGTCGTTATCTCACTAATAATGAATTGCCAGACGATCCACAAGAAAAGAGAAGGCTTAAGATGCGGGCTTCAAGATTCACTATCATAGATAGGATATTATATAAGCGAGCTTACACTACACCTCTTCTCAAGTGCTTAGGCCCTCAAGAGGCCGAATATATCCTAGCAGAAGCTCACAGTGGAATATGTGGAGAACATCTGGGAGCAAGAGCCCTGGCGACCAAAATATTCAGAGCTGGTTTCTTTTGGCCCACACTAAGGTCAGACGCGCTAAAGAAGGTTAAGTCATGTGACAAATGCCAGCGACATGCTCCAGTCCAATCTGCTCCAATATCCCAGCTGCAGCCTGCATTCCAACCTATACCCTTCGCTCAGTGGGGCTTGGACATTTTGGGACCTTTCCCTCAAGCACCCGAGCAAAGAAAATTTTTAATAGTAGCTATTAACTACTTCACCAAATGGATTGAAGCTGAGCCGTTGGCCACCATTACAGCACGAAAAATAGAAGCAATGGTGTGGAAAGACATTGTTTGTCGATTTGGAATACCCAAAATCATCGTCACGGATCATGGGAAACAATTCGACTGTGACTCCTTTAAAAAATTTTGCGACAATCTAGGGATTCAACTAAGATTCACCTCGGTGGCGTACCCCCAAGCCAATGGACAAGCTGAGGTCAGTAACCGAACCATATTACATGGCTTAAAAACTCGACTTGAAGGAGCCAGAGGCACATGGGCAGATGAGCTACCCACCATTTTATGGGCTTATCGGACGACTAGTAGAGTAGCTACTGGAGAAACTCCATTCAACCTTGTATATGGGACAGAAGCCTTGATCCCCATAGAAATTTCAGCGAAGTCTCCAAGGTTAATGGCATATGAAGAGGAAGATGGTGAGAGGAATTCTGAAGCATTGCGAGAAAATTTGGATCTGATTGAAGAGCAGAGAGATAACGCTGCCATGAAGATAGCCGCATATCAGAGAAGAATAGCCAGTTATTTCAATTCTCGGGTTAAGAATAGACCCATGAAAGAAGGAGATTTAGTACTCCGGAGATCTGTCGTAACCAACGCGCTACGGGAAGATAGAAAGCTACGAGCCAATTGGGAAGGACCATATCGTATCATAAAGCTGATCGGACCCAACACTTGCATCTTACAAACTCCTGAAGGAGACACCATGAGAAAAACATGGAATCTGAATTATCTGAAGTTGTATACAAACAATGTACCTGAGCAACTATCTGCAATAATATGAAGTCCTGAACAGAACCGTGGACGTAGGCACACTTTGCCGAACCATGTAAAAAATGCTTGTGTCTGTATGAATGCCATCTTACTTTTGCAGAAATACGATCGAGCCCGTTGTCCCGCCTATGGCCCGGCAACGAGGTAAAATTCGATCAAGCCCGTTGCCCCGCCTACGGCCCGGCAACGAGGTCAAACGAGATCGAGCCCGTTGTCCCGCCTATGGCCCGGCAACGAGGTAAAATTCGATCAAGCCCATTGCCCCGCCTACGGCCCGGCAACGAGGTCAAACGAGATCGAGCCCGTTGTCCCGCCTATGGCCCGGCAACGAGGTAAAATTCGATCAAGCCCGTTGCCCCGCCTAAGGCCCGGCAACGAGGTCAAACAAGATCGAGCCCGTTGTCCCGCCTATGGCCCGGCAACGAGGTAAAATTCGATCAAGCCCGTTGCCCCGCCTACGGCCCGGTAACGAGGTCAAACGAGATCGAGCCCGTTGTCCCGCCTATGGCCCGGCAACGAGGTAAAATTCGATCAAGCCCGTTGCCCCGCCTACGGCCTGGCAACGAGGTCAAACGAGATTGAGCCCGTTGTCCTGCCTATGGCCCGGCAACGAGGTAAAATTCGATCAAGCCCGTTGCCCTGCCTAAGGCCCGGCAACGAGGTCAAACGAGATCGAGCCCGTTGTCCCGCCTATGGCCCGGCAACGAGGTAAAATTCGATTAAGCCCGTTGTCCCGCCTACGGCCCGGTAACGAGGTCAAACGAGATTGAGCCCATTGTCCCGCCTATGGCCCGGCAACGAGGTAAAATCCGGTCAAGCCCGTTGCCCCGCCTACGGCCCGGCAACGAGGTCAAAAACGATCGAGCCCGTTGTCCCGCCTATGGCCCGGCAACGAGGTAAAATTCGATCAAGCCCGTTACCCCGCTTACAGCCCTGCAACGAGGAGAAATACGCTCAAGATCAACATATTGTGCATAATTCAAAAACGAACGAGAGGACTTGGCCTCATATCAGAGACGACAGCCAGGGGTAGCAAAGAAAGAGTAAATCAAACAATAAAAGAACAAGGCACGCCGGATAGGACCAAGAAGAAAATATTTCATTGATAAAGCATAGTTCTCTTACAAAAAAAAAAGAAAAAAGAAAAAGGGGAAGCAGCAGCAACAGCGAAAAACGAACTACAATGGGGACCTACTCGCGGGGGCGAGACCTACGAGATGAACGCCGAGTAGATCCAAATGACACAACAAGAACCTCAGGAGACCTTGTGGGAAGTTCCCCTTCCTCAGCCTCGGCCGCATGAGGAAAGTCTTCAGCAATTGCCCCAGAAGCTTCTTCAATGACTCCGGGGTCGGCCGTCGCGCTTCCTTCCCCGCTCTTAAAAGAAAACGGATCCCAGGGGCCCGTCAGATTATCCAAGTCATCCACCAGGTGAGAGTCCAAGTAAGAAGGAGGACTCATGGTTTCATTTGGCTCATATTGACGCCAATCCACTTCATGAGACTCTTTAACTTCGGGAGTAAGAAAAAGTTCCGAAAAACTCTCTCCCGGACGCTGAGACTCCAGGTGGGTGCGAGCAAGGTAAAACCCATACTTCAGGAAACCAGAAGCATATTTTCCCTTCCTATCCTGACAATCCTTCGAGAGACGATATTCCTTTACTGCTTGAGCTCGAATATCTCGGGCATCCCTACGGCTTATCTTCAATTCAGACAAACGTAAGGAATGTTCCTGCATGAGCGCTTCGTGTCGCGCTGCCAGCTCCACATTCTTTTGCTCTTCAGCTCCAAGCCTAGAGCGTAAATCTTCATTCTCTTTATGAAGACTCGAAGAACCAGCGGAAGCCTCAGACAGTCGATCATTCATACGCCCAATCTCTTCCTCCGCATTCTTCTTCCCAAGCTCCGCCCGACGAGCACGACCCTTTAGCACTTGACGCTCATCATTCCAGTCAGTTTGGCGTCGCCTCCAATCTGACATTTGGGCCTCCACCTACTCACGGTAGGCCCTGTCCCTGGCATTGGAAGCGACCATCCCTTGGACCCCCTGCACCAGAAGCTGCTCTACCTCATCTCTGGTTTGAGCATAATTGCCGCCAATAAATCGTCGTTCTTCTCGAGGGAGAATGGTAGAATAAATGAGACGACCACCAATTCTTGGTTCAGTGACGGAGTCTGTCTCCAACACGCCCGGAGAAACTTCAAAGTCCCGACCCATGAGTTTCCTACCATCTCCAAGGATCATAGTATGCCTCACATCCCCTGGAGGAGGAAGTATAGGAGGTGGCCTCAATGACTTCTCGCCTTCAAGACGACGACGATCTTTTCTATTTAGAATAACAGGATGGCGACATTCTTCCTCCACTCGGGCCATATCACCAGCAAACCGAGAGGACGAACTTCGCCCCCTCGAGAATTGGGAGCAGGAGATGGGATATTGACTGCTTTTTCATGAGAAAGAGGAATCATTGGAGGACTTTCCGTTTGGGAAGGAAACTCAGCACTTGAGGGATCACTTCTCGGGCAGCGCCGCCTTTCCACCCCTGTTGGAGAAACGCCGGCAGGCCTGCGAGAACGAGGGGGACGAGAGCTTGTAGCTCCCTCAATACTTGGAGGAGGAACCTCGGACGACGCCGCAGCACGCGCCTCCTCTTCACGTTGGAGCCTACGCACCTCCTTCAACCTACTCACTCCAGCCATCTCTGCAAAAATCAAAGCAAAAACCTTCAAAATGAAAAAAAAATAAATATAATAAAGAAGAAAAGAAGGCAACGTCAAAAATATATTCTACCCCCAGGAGTGTTTTCCTCCTGAGGATCGAAAGGAGGATGCGAAGATGACTCAGGCATTTCCATCTCCTCCTCCTCGACCCCTTCCATTTCCTGATTGGACAGCGTAGAAGACTGAGGAGGAGCAGTTGGCGTGACGACCCCCCAGCCCGCGGCTCTGAAGTTCTCCACTGTCAAGAGGCTCATCAAATCAATGGGGCCTTGTGCAGACAGCATCTCTACAAGACGACGATATACACCCCGAACTTCCTTACAAGGAGGGAACCTTTGGCTAGCATCCTGATGATTCCAGTGCAGATGTGCATCCCAGGTAGGCGGAGGTCCTATCACTACCCATCGCTTTTCAAATCGATTAATCTTATTTGGTAGAGCGTCAAACAACTCGAAGCCCCGAATCTTTTGGAGCGTATAAAGGGCACGGTCCTTGCTAGCTTTTCGCAACCGATAAAAACAATTGAAAAGCATCAAAGAAGGGGGTACATCCCTCTGCTGGCAAAGCACAGAAAAGCCGACCATCTGGGCCCAACCATTAGGGTGAAGTTGGGCAGGAAAAATCTGATAATGCCGAAGCCATGCCATGGCGAAAGGTGGAAGGGGAAAGCGGAGCCCCACCTCAAACGAAGCAAAATGAATTCCTAAAGAGCCCTCATCTACTTGAGAAGGATCCGGCTCGTCGAGACGAGGATACCTCACCATAAAACCAGAAGGTGTGGCGTTATAAATCTTCTCGAAAGCATCATATCGAAGCCGAGAGCTTGAAGTATCCGGGATGTGCGCGGGGCTAGGGGGCGATGCCGGTCTTCTCCTCGACATACTCAAGAAATTCGAGACTGTTACCTGGTTACAAGAGAGAAGAAGAAAGGTCACAGCGAACAAAACACCTGCACAAAAGACAAAAAACATCAGTATAAGGCGGAAGAAAGAAGCTATCGAAGAAAAATCGGGCGATTAAAGGCATAAAAGAGCGAGAGAAGGCCGAAGCCACTCGGCCACAATCGAGTAAGGGGCCACTCGGTTATGACCGAGTGGCCTAAGCCAAAAACACGGCCACTCGGTCATGACCGAGTGGCCTCGGCCGAAAAACATAGCCACTCGGTCATGACCCAGTGGCCCCTTGTCGCACACAAGGCCACTCGGTCATGACCGAGTGGCCTATAATCACCCCCTTCCCCTCAATGAAAGCGAGACGTGGCCCAGAAAACGCGCCGAGACCTGAGAGAATTCGAGTTTGAAAGTGACAAGCTTGTGAATCAAATGAAGACTTGACTCCCTATTTATAGGAGCTCAAAAAGTGAAAAATACCGAAATTTCCAAAAAAGATACAGAAAATGAGGGATAAAAGCGCGTAAATAGCCTACCAAAGAAAGCAAAGAAGACAAAAGACGATGATGTAAAATTCTGGGAAACTTATACTCTTTTATCCGACCTCTCGACTAAAAGAGTAGGGAGCAATTGATGTACCCGGAAAGATGGAGGCAGACAAAGCGGCAGCAGGGAAACAAAATGACCCCCCTTGGCTAAGCCAAGGGGGCCATGGCGAGAGACCAAGCCAGGTGGCCAAGGCCACTCGGCATGGTCGAGTGGCCAAAGCCACTCGACGCAAGAAAGTGGCCTCGGCCACTCGGCCTGACCGAGTGGCCAAGGCTACCCGCCCACTGCCAAAAGTGGCCAAGGCCACTCGGCAGCCTCCGAGAAAGACCCCCCACCCGAGTGGGGGGCTCACCCAACATCTCCCGAAACCCTTCGTGGCCCAGCCCGTGGGCCCCGAGAATTTCGAAACGGGCCCCGAGATTCCCGTCGAAAATATCGCGAGAACTCTCTCTCTCCTCCACTATAAATACAAGACTTGATTTTTGACTCAAGGTACGCTATTTTGAGCAATTGAAGTACAATTTTGCATTTTCTCTCGAGATCTCATTTAAGCATCGGAGGGTTTGCGCGGGGACCCCCACCCGCGCCCTAACGGTGCTCTCGTTTTGTAGGCTACTTGTCACTTGGAGGCCACCCGACCGTCACAAGGCCACTCGTCACTTGGAGGCCACTCGACCGTCACAAGGCCACTCGTCACTTGGAGGCTACCCGACTTGGAGGCCACTCGTCACTTGGAGGCCACCCGACTTGGAGGCCACTCGTCCGTCACGAGGCCACTCGTCACTTGGAGGCCACTCGTCCGTCATAAGGTCACTCGTCCGTCACACGGCCACCTGTTCGCCATAAGACCACCCGGTCACCTTTTGGCCACTCGGTCACCTTTTGGCCACTCAGTCACTTTTGGCCACTCGGTCACCTTCAGGCCACTCGGTCACCTTCAGGTCACTCAGTCACTTTTGGCCACCAGATCACCTCGAGGCCACCAGATCATTTTGAGGCCATCAGATCATCAGCCCCCAAAATATCAGCCCACAAGATCATCAACTTGACAGACCATCAGCTCCGTCGGTTTATCAGATTTGGAACTCCACCAGATCTCATTCCTCGTCCGAATTTTCATCAGTGAAGGAACGACTTCCGAGACTCTTGCGTCTATCCTCAAATAAAATAGATTGTTGTATTTTGGCAACAACAACTTTTTCTTTCAAAAAATAGTAGAAAAGAGGATAAACTATCCTGAACTCACGCAAACTACTCAGACTTGTTGACCAAATCTTTTCAAAGATAGGAAAATAACTAAATACCTAAATGGATAGAAGACGATTGATGTGCAAAAGCAACAACACTTAAGGAATAACAACAATGGGTTTTAAGAAGACGATTGATGAAGAAACAACAACATTTTGGTGACTGAACAACAACAATGGATTTGAAGAAGCAGCAACACTCAGATGGAGATAGAGAAAGACAAGCAAGAGAGATTGACGACGACTAAGTGAGAATGTGAGTGAGAGAAGACAAGAAGACAGGGTCCTTTCGCTGATTTAAAACGGGAGGCATTTTTGTCCAAACAAGTTCCAAAAGTCCTAGTTTTGCAAAGATTTTCAAAGTGTCATATTTTTCCAAAGTTTAGTACCGAAAGTCCTATTTTTCCAAATTTCTTGGGTCCTATTGTTGATTTAAAGCAGGGGCATTTTTGTCCAAACAAGTTCCAAAAGTCTTAGTTTTACAAAGATTTTCGAAGTGCCTTATTTTTCCAAAGTTTAGTACCAAAAGTCCTATTTTTCCAAATTTCTCTAAGCAAAAGAAAACAAAATTTGACCAGTATAAAGATGCTTATGAAGGCAGGCAATGGTGGTCTAAACGAAGGCAGAATAAAAAAAGAACCAACACGAATTCACTACTACTTGTCATGATATTTTGCAAAACACCCCAAAGGCCGAGTTTTGCTTGCTTGGAGTCTAACCAGCTAGAATATTTTTTTTTTTAAGGATGGAGTGTTTAAATGAATGTTTGTATGGTAGTTTGTTAAATTACTTGAAAAATGTAATAATATATTAAATAATTTAAAAATATATAATATTTTTAAAAATTCCTCAAAAACAGCTGCTGGACATGGATATGGACGAAAGGGGCGTGGTCACTTGGGGCGACCTATCTACCACAACAACAACGAAAAGAAATATCCTCTATTCTCGCTTCTAGGATACAGGTCAAGTGATTGGACTATGATAAGTTGGGATTTATATCAATAGATTATGAGTTTGACTCATTTTTCTACGCAGTGAGACAAAGTCTCTATTTGTGATTTACTTTTTGTGTCAAAATCGAAAACACAAATGATGCTTCTATACAAGGGCGATAATTCTAAAAAATATCATCTATTCTCTCCTCTTTTAGATTCTAGAAAGAGGGAAAGGTAGTAACAATATTTAAATACTTCTAATAATAATAATAATAATAATAATAATAATAATAGGAGATAGAGAAAGAGAAAGCAGATAAATGGATTAAATAGATAAATAGATATGGATACAGTTTCCCAGCGGCAATGACGACGGCAATGGCAATGGAGGCGAGCTCTGTACTGCCCTCTTCATCTTCCTCCTCGTATTCCATCGTCTCTTCTTCTCCGAAGCAGCCCCAATTTGTTTTGAGTTTCAACCTTCGCCCCTGTTGTTTCCCCCAAAAATGCCCATTTCTTGCTTTTTTTCCTCAAACCCGGGCTTTTCCCCGCCACAACTCCATCCTTCGTGCTTCTACTTCTGCCATCGCCGTCGGTGAAGAGGTCTCTTCCGACTCTGCCTCCTCCTCGTCTTCGCCGGAATTGATGCCGAAAATCGACAAGAGCGGGAGGTTCTGCAGCCCCAGAGCCGCCAGAGAGCTCGCTCTGTATCTGTCTTCTCTCAATTTCTCTTCTCTGTCTATCCACTTGTGCAATTTGACTTGGTAGGTATAATGCTTGAATGATCGATAACCTCGTGTGTTGGATTTGGAATTATCAGGTCTATTCTTTACGCCGCGTGTTTGGAAGGTTCCGACCCACTCCGCCTCTTTGAGAAGCGAATGAATGTCCGAAGAGGTCACCTCTGTCCCTCCCTCCTCTATTTTTCCCACTCATTTCCATTCCCATTTCCGACTATCTACCTACTTGTATTGTGGTTGTGAGTTCAGAACCAGGCTTCCTGTTTGACAAAACATTGTTAACCAAATACAATCAAATGAGCTTCGCTGGTCCGCCTGTCACAGTGGACACTGTTGAGGAAGCGGATGAGCTTATCCGCAAGGATAACGAAGAATCTGAAATTGGTAAATTACTATTCTTCAAATGTCTTCTTTGCTTTTTCCATATCGGGATATTTATACAAGCACCGTGTTTCAGAACCAAGTGCAATTGTGAGTGACATATTTATTTCTAGATGACATGGTTTTAGCTCATAGAAATTCTCGTTACTTCGGTAGGTCCGTTCTAGTGTAGGGTCTTACATTGCACAAGTCCATCTTCTTACCATTATTCTGTATCTTAAAGGAAGTTTAAATGTTGTTGGGTTCACTCTATTATCATCTTTGATTTTTTCTTTCAGTAATTTCAGCAATGGTTATTGCACTGTGATGCGTATACTTGTGCTTAATTTTGTTTGCTTACTGAGTAGTTTACACATCAATGCACTGTGATGTCCGTATTTGTCCTTTAATTTGTTGTTGAATACACCGGTCCTGAGCATGTCACTATATTTATCAACATGTCTGGCATGTATGTGATGTTGAAAATTGAAATGGTAGGCACTGGGTGGAGTCTCACTTGCATGTATCTAAAGGTAGTTTAATGTGCAGTTTGGTTTCAAAAGTATGCACATGCATAACTGACTGGCTGGAGGTGTACTGGCAAAGGAGTTGTCACATAACTATTATGTTGGGTTTCCAAAGCCTGGAACTAAGAGCTTGGAAGATTTCGGCAAGAAGTTATGTTGAAACATTAGGAATGGAAACTCCCTAGGCAACCGCCCTAACACCTTCGGTTGCATTCATTGGGCTTTGTTTGGGAGAGAGTGATGAAATGGAATGGAACATAACATATTTTTTTTCCCCATTTGGATAGTAGAGGATGAAAAGTGATAAAAAAATGTGTCTCTTTTTTTAGAGAGTAATGCATATGGATGAAATGGAAGGATATTGAGCAGCAAATGACCATAATATTCTTTTAATGGAATAGTAGAATGTTATAAAGTCAAGGGCAAACTTGAATTTCTAAATAACTATTAAGGTTAATGTTGTCAAGACACATTGTTAAGATTTTCATCCATCCATTTCCATTCAAATTAGGGTAGACAAAAAGTAGGGGGATTGGAGGAGAATGAATTGGAATTGTGTCTATTCATTTTCATTTCATTCCATTACTATTGTCTATCTCTCTCCTAAAATGAGGAGAACCCCCGTCCATCCATTTTCATTCCATCTCCCTCTCCCAATCACACTGTCTATTCATTTTGCATTTCATTCCATTACAGGTGCCATAGAAGTTTTTGTTTTTGTTTATTTGTTTTTCTTTTCCCAGTGAAATGTTGGCTTACGATGAAAAGAATGGCAGTGATATATCCACAAACCCAATCTTCTTCTTGTACAAGAAGAATTGCTTGTGAACAATCCTTTCTTTCACACCCTCTTTCAGCTGCAAAATCAGCCAACACTGCTTGTGAGTCGTGAAGCATTTGACTCAAAGACACCTGTTGCCGTTCTCCATGTCCATGGCCCTGCACATGATTTTCCACCACAAAATCATCTTTTAGAATCAACTTTCTCCTCAATATATCCCCAATTGAAATCACTGAGGGTTTACATCAATTCCCCAGTGTTGGGGTTTGCTGGTTGTGCTCAACCCCCGGGAATGCCACACCTATCAGCCATCACTAGGGGGCCAGTGTTGGGGTTTGCTGGTTGCTCTCAACCCCCAGCAATGCAACACCTATCAGCCATCACTAGGGGGCCATGGCGATGGTGGCTGGCCGCTGCTGGTGATATTTTAATTATTAAATGTATTTATATATTCAAAACTAAAACAAACACCATAACTGATGCATGTCAAAACAAACACAAATCACATTCTTCAAATAAACAAACACCACTACCAAGCCTTGAGCTAGGAATTACATTCTAAAGAAAACCAATAATACATGCATGATGTTGCCATATGCCTTCAAACTCTATTCGAATTGTCAACACCTATCCCTCGATCCCCATCCGTTCTTCGACCTCAACACAATCGCTCAATCTTGGTCTTGTCTTTATTGAGCTTACAATAGCTATTAGAATAGAGAGGGAAAGGGTTGAGTACATTTCCTCGATAAGGCATACCACAGGTCCATGGATGCAAAGGATGCACAATATGAACATGCTTATAAAACTATATGTGAAAACTTTGTTTTCCTTCCTGCTTGCCTACCTTAGGATTATGTTAGTTGTGCATGCTTATGTCATGACCCAAGGAAAATTAGAGGGTTAATACTGTAATTAGTTACCATTGTTTGTTAGGAGATGCTGTTAGTTTTGTTGTAGTGCACATGGGTGCTATTTCCAGATTTTTCTTTCAGTTGAATAGCCTATAAATAGGCTCTTATATGTAGAGAAGAGTATGTTGGAATGATATTGTGAATTCATATTTCCCTCCTTACTTTCTCTCTCTTTTTCTCCCTTGTTTTCCCTTATTTCTCTTGATTTCTTCTCTATCTCTCCCTCTAATTCTTCTTTGTTTCTCTCTCGAATTCTTCCAATTTCCTTCCTAGACCCTAGCTAAACTCTAGGGTCGTGACATTTGGTATTAGAGCCACCATTCCTCGGCGGCTTTCTCTATTGATTAATTCTAACGGATCGACATCTGCTGTCTAATGGAGGTTGATTCTCGGAATTAAAGGGAGAATTCAGTTCTGGTGATTTCGGCAAACCTTGGCAGTTAGGTTGGGATTTGATTGATAGAACACCCACTCACACCTCTTGATCCACCATTTCGGCCCATCTCTTTCAAACACCGGAATAGCCATCTGCGGTGCTGGGGATGTGGAAGGGTTTCCTTCAACTCCTTTGACCACATCTCCCTTCTCTACCTCCGACCTCTCCTTTGCTTCCATAGGATCGTTAGGCCTTTACCTAGATCTTGGTGTCGTTAGATTTGGTGCTGATGAAGCTCTGGGAGTGAAATCCGTCGAAAAACGGACATTAGACTGTCAAGCTAACATCCTCAAGGCAACATTCAACTGCTAGCTGATTTGTTGGCAGAATCTAGCAATTTCCTCCAGGAGCTCGCTAACAACTCGATCCAAATTGGCCTCAAGCTCTGCTTGATAGCAACTTGCCTCCACTTGGGGCTGCTTGACTTAGTAGGATCAACTATTACAAGCACCTACCTTATCACGACCTTGAACATTGGACTTAACCTCGTGGCATCTCACTGTGCTCAGTCAGTCTATCTGGCCTTGGAATAAGGACTTATGGATCCGTCTTCATCCAAAAACGACATAAGAAGACATGCCCCTCAATCAAGTTCCCAAAATAGTCCATGGACATCAATGCTTGAAAACTTTATGCAAACCACATAACTGATGCATGTCAAAACAATGCAAAAAATGTACATGTAATACGCTACACCAACTAATGCCCACCCAAGGTAGTCCTTTTACATGTTTCTTTTGATTATTCCTTGCCTGGAAGTTCCTCATGGATTTGACATCCCCTTTAAATAGAATATGAAATATTGTGTTACTAATAATCTCAAGGTTTATTTACACTAAAACCCTTAAATTTCTAGGAATTACACCTTTATTCTTGAACTCCTAGAAATCTCATTTTGACCCTTAAGCTTCTAGAAATTACACCTTTGACTCATTTTTCTCTAGATAGTTCATTGAAACCCAAATTGTTATTAAATCAACACTAGGGCCCCAAAACCATGTAATATTTATATAAAGACCCTTTGATTTTTATAAATTGCATCTTGGCCCTTATATTTTACAAAAATTACATTTTAGGCTCATACTTTACCAAAAACCTCATTTGAGGCTGAACCATTATATTTTGAATACACTTTAACGCAAAACAATGCCTTAGTTACATTAAGACCCGCAAGATTTCTAAATAAACCATTTAACCCATCATTTTCCAAAATTTCACCAAGACCCTTAACCTTTCCAAAACTTCACAAAACCCCAATAACTTTACATAAAACCACATCAAGACCCCAAAGTCTTTCTTTAGTTCAGTTCCAGCACCTTAACGTTCAGTTTACTGCAGTTAGGCCCCTGAACTTTTCTAAGCACACAGTCCCCTTTACCAGACTCCCTAGCTCATTAAACCTCAAATTCCATTCCATTTCTTGCTAATTAACCACATCCAAGCACCAACCACCAACCAGGGACATCTAGTAGTTAAATTATGCCCATCAACAGGGAGAAACCAAGCCAAAAACTAAAAATTGAACTTACTGAAAAACTGCCCCTGTTTTCTTCTGGAAAATTCTGCCACCATTTTCCTTTCTTCTTTCCCAATTTTCTTGTTTCTTCAAGCTCAGCCATACAGGCCAGACATTCACAAGGACACATGGAATAATTAGAAGAAGAGAGGAAAATCAGATTGCCAAAATTTTGAAAGAAAAGCTGACTGGAACACCCTGTTTGCTGCTGCTCATTGCTGCTGTTTCTTCTTTGTTGTCCGACGAGCTCTCCTTCTTGCTCCAGTGAGCACCTACAGCAAATGCCTTTACTGCCGGCAACACCCCCATCTTCTCTTCTTCTTCTTCTATTCTTTCTTTCTTTCTTTCTTGCTTTCTTCTCCTTTCTCTCAGCTGGAAGGTTTGAGAAGCCCCCTGCATATATATATATATATATATATTACACATTGGTGCTCTAGTTTCCTCTATTCGCACTTAACTTTATATAATCTCACATGGACCCCATTTAATCTCCTTTATTTCACTTAAGCCCACAAAGTTTCAAGAACTTTCTTACATGCCCACATAATCTGTTAACCTAGATCTCACCCTTATATATGATCACTCAATCACTCAAATTCACATAGCGAACTCTCTCTAATTTGAGATGAATAGAAATCAGAATACAATCAAGAAACCAATCAAGAACTGCACAACACACGCAAGATTTACCCTGGTTAGGTCTCAATAAAAGACCTACATCCAGCTTGGCTTTCGCCCTTACTTTCTCCACTATCTTGAATACCAATACAAGATTACAAGTGCACTCAAACCCAACCCTCACCTAGCCCATAAACTTGAAAGCTATATAGAGTTGTATACCAGAAAGATATTCACTCTTCCTCACTGCACAACCTTGCCCCAAGATAGTTTGTAAACCCACACTAGAAAGCACACTATAAACCTAACTCTCGGCCCCTATTTATAAGCCATAGAGGGTGGGAGAGCTACTTGACCGACTGCCCAAAATAGGCAGTTACAACTTCTCGGTTAGACCTAACTTCTGGAAGAAAATAACCGAAAAATACACCATAATATTTCCCTCACATTACAAACACTAATCTAGTACAAATGGACTCTAACAAATTCTCCACCCATTTGACTTGATTAGGCTTCTCCTAATTCCTGCACTCTTCAGTTTTCTACTTGTCCCAACTGAAGTATCTTCAAACAATGATGAAGCTTGGCTATTGGAACTAATTTTGTGAACATATCTGCTGCATTATTTTCACCTGCCACTTTGGATAAGAAAACAGATTTATTTTCAATTATTTCCCTTATAAAATGAAGTCTTACATCTATGTGTTTTGTCCTTTCATGGTGAGCCTGATTTTAAGATAAATGTATGGCACTTTTACTATCACATAACAAGGTTCCCTTAACATCTAAGCCTAAGAGTTCACTAACTAATCCCTTAAGCCACATAACCTCTTTAAAAGCTTCCGAAAGAGCTATGTATTCAGCCTCGGTTGTAGACAATGCTACTACATGTTGGAGACTTGATTTCCAACTAACTGTAGAGTTCCATAATCTAAAAACCCAACCAGATGTGGACCTCCTCTTGTCTATATCAACAGCATAATCTACATCTGAATAACCTAGAATACTAGGTTGAACTCCTATCTTATCACCACCATATGATAGGACATGACTTAGGGTTCTAGCTAGATATTTAAGCATCCATTTCACTGCATTCCCGTGTACTTTCCCTGGATTGGCCATATAAAACGGCTCACAACACTCATAGGATGAGCTAAATCTAGTCGAGTACATACCATACTATACATTAAGCTTCCTACTGCACTTGAGTATGGGATATGACTCATTTCCTTTCTTTCTTCCTCACTTTTAGGGGACTGGACAGAAGACAACTTGAAATGAGGTGCAAAAGGCAGACCAACTGCCTTTGCATTTAGCATCTTAAACTTGGATAAAACCTTAGCTAAATAGGACTTTTGGGACAGGTATATTCTCCTATGTTGAGAGTCTCTAGAAATTTCTATTCCTAGAATTTTCCTAGCTTCACCTAACTCTTTTATTTCAAATTCAGCTTTCAACCTTTATTTTAGAAGCTGGATTTCTTGATGGGATTGACTTGCAATGAGCATGTCATCCACATATAAGAGTAAATACATTGAAATGTTAGGAGTAACATGCTTATAGTACACACAACTATCATAGGAACTTCTTAAATACCCTTGGCTAACCATTACCGTGTCAAATTTGTGGTACCATTGCCTTGGGGACTACTTAAGCCCATATAGGGACTTCTTAAGAAAACATACCTTCTCCACCTCTCCTTTAGCTTCAAAGCCCTTAGCTTGATCCATTAGGATCTTCTCCTCTAAGTCGAGGAAAGCAATGGTAACATCCATCTGCTCTAATTTTAGATCTAAGTGGGCTGTTATGGCTAAAAGGACCCTTATAGATGTATGTCTCACAACAGGGGAGAATACTTCATTAAAATCAATGCCTTAAACTTGGGTAAAACCCCCAGCAACCAGCCTAGCCTTATACCTAGGCTTAGGGTTAATTCCTACCCCTTCCTTGATCTTAAACAGCCACTTGCAGCCTACTATGCACTGCCCCTTTGGCTTTTCAACCAATTCCCAAGTCTGATTCTTCTTTAAAGAATCTATTTCAGACTTCATGGCTTCTTGCCATTTTTTAGCATCCTTAGAAGACATTGCCTTTTCATAAGTAAGAGGTTCTTCCCCTCCTATTTCGGCTGCACTAGTAAATGCATTAGCTACCAGATCAGAATAGCCGAATCTCTTAGGTGGTTTTCGGACCCTAGGTTGTCTATCCCTAGCAACACTATATCTGCCCGGATTTGGTTTATCACCTAGGCTGGAATCTACATCGCCATCTTCTTCATCTTCTTCATGGTGGGAAGGTTCTTGGGCTTGGTCATATTCAAGGTTACTATCCTGAAACTCGTGCAGTTTCAGATTGTTCTAGGGTATCTGCTAGGTCAAATCTTGAAATTTCAATTTGGACAACATGTTTTTCTCCTCCTAGGCTATGCTGGGTTTGAAGGTTTTCAGTTTTAATGGTAGATGACTCATCAAATGTTACATCTGTTGTGACTATAGTTCTAGGACAATCAGATTCTAGATTCCAGAGCTTATAACCTTTAACACCTGTGGGATAGCTTATAAATAGGCATTTCTTAGCTCTAGATTCTAGTTTCCCTTGTTTCACATGTGCATAGGCTAAACATCCAAATATTCTAAGGTGTGATAGGCTTGGTTTGTGCCCTGTCCACCTTTCATATGGGGTTTGGAAGTTAATGGTTGCAGAGGGTGATCTATTAATGATATGAGTTGCTGTGGACACAGCCTCTCCCCAAAATGATTTGGGCAAATTTGCATGAAAGAGCATGCATCTAACTCTCTCTAGCAAGGTGCGGTTTATTCTCTCAGTCAACCCGTTTTGCTTAGAGTTTCCGGGGGCTGTTAAGTGTCTAACTATGCCTCCCTCATTGCACATTTGATTAAAATCCCTATTGCAAAACTCTAGCCCATTATCAATCCTTATAACCTTTACTTTTCTGCCTATTTGATTTTCTACCATTTTCCTCCAAGTCTTGAAAGATTCAAAGGTGTTATCTTTAGACTTTAGAACATATACCCAGAGCATTCTTGAGAAATTGTCTATTATGGAAAGGAAGTACCGAGAGCCCCCATGAGTCATGGTTTGAGCTGGGCCCCATAGATTTGAATGAATGTAGTCTAGGGGTGCCTTTGATGAGTGGATGGCTGTTTTGCTAAATTTAATCTTGATTGCCTTCCCATAAATACATGATTCACATTTGCCTAGGTCTAGGGACTGACCTATCTCCAATATCTCTTGTTTGGCAAGTTCCTTGAGCCCTTGCTCACTAATGTGTGACATTCTTAGATGCCACAACTTTGCCTTATCATGGGAGTTAAAACTTACACTAGCAGCTTCACCACTTAGGGTGGATGCTTGAAGGAAATAAATTCCATTTTTTAAAACAGCCTTCATGCATACTAGGGAGTCTTTATGAATTTTTATTACTCCACCCTCACCTTTGTATTTATATCCGCATCTGTCCAATTCCCCAAGAGAAACCAAGTTTCTCTTAAGTTCAGGGACATACCTTACTGTTGTGAGGGTCCTAAAGGTCCCATTATGCATCTTTAATTTCACATCTCCTACCCCTTGGACCTTACATTCAAAATCATTCCCTAATAGAACCTTTCCCCTATTGATTTCCCTGAAATTTTAGATCCATTGCTTCCTCGGAGTCATATGGAAAGAGCAACCTGAGTCCAAGACCCATTCTTGGCTGTCACATTTGTCACTTATAGTTAGTGCATCAGCATTATCATAAACGGTATCACACACATTTACCCCACCATCAGATTTTTCCTTCTCGGCGTAGTCCTTCTTCCTCTTAGGACAGTGCCTCTTAATGTGACCCTCTTGTTGACAATAATAGCATTTAATTGGCCTTTTTCCATTCCTAGATTTTGATCTTGATTTACCTTTGTTCTTAGAGTCTTTCTTAGGATTTCTAAACCTTGCAGTTAATGCATCCGCTGGAGATGATTTACTATCCATCTTAATCCTCAAATCTTTAGAATTTAAAGCCCCTATAACATCTTCTAAAGATAGTTTATCCCTACCATGCTGGAGAATATCTACAAAATTCTCGTAGGACTTGGTAAAGAGTATAGGAGAACTAAGGCTTTGTCTTCTTCTTCATGCTTAACATCTATGTTTTCTAGGACTAAACATAGCTTGTTAAAATCATCTAAATGATCCTGAAGTTTCTGGTTTTCATGCATCTTAAAATTAAAAAACCTGGCATTGGGAAATAACCGGCTAGAGAGGGTCTTCTTGAGATATAGATCCTCCAATTTCTTCCATACTTATGTCGCAGACTTTAGCCTTGAGACTTCCCTGAACACTTTATCTCCAAGGCTCAGTTCTAGATCTGCATTTGCGCCTCATTCTGTTATGCGATTAGAACTTGAAGTTCTTTCCCGGTTGATTCTCCCTTAGTTGTTTCTTCTTGTTCCAGCGCCTCCTCTAGACCGAGACTGCAGAGTAGAGCCTCCATCTTAATCCTCTATAGGCCGAAATCATTGCTCCCATTGAACTTGTCGATATCTGACCGTGAAGCAATCGGCGCCATTCTTGATTTCCCTGAGATTGCCTTCTTCGACTTGAGTTTCTTGAGACGTTGATCAAATCCAGAGGTGACCAGCTCTGATACCAAGTTGTTAACCTAGATCTCACCCTTATCTATGATCACTCAATCATTCAAATTCACACAGCGAACTCTCTCTAATTTGCGATGAATAGAAATCATAATACAATCAAGAAACCAATCAAGAACTGCACAACACATGTAACACCCCGCCCTATACAGGCGTGTCACTATACGGCAATTCTCGGGGAATCTTTTTTTTTTTCCAAAGCCGTCACTCGCGGCGCCGTGAGCACAATCTTCACATGTAGATGAAACACTCGACGCATACAATGGCCGGCACCCGCGGTGATGTCAAGAACAATCTTCACATGCAGGTTTAAACCCCGAGAATTCCAGTCTTGCTCGTTTAACTAATAACAACACAATCATAACTAAACGAGACTTTATATATATTACAGCGGAATACTTAGTCATCAAAATGTCGTGGCTTTCCACGAGTTACATACAAGATGTTCTACTCCGACACACATACAACACTGTTATAATGATTACAGCATCGTCGTGCTACTGTTCATACATATAACAAAATAAGTACCTATGTTTCCAAAATGACACAACAACTATCAGATGTACACCACTGGCTCACTGGCCATGTCCTCTACCTTGTAGCTATCCTTGACTGGAACGTTGAATGTTCCAGGGGCATAACCCATGTTAGATGATAAAACATCTAAGTGAAGGCAAGAAGCAGTTTATACAATGCATGAAAGACATACGAGCATGGCATACTGAACGACAACATGCAAGACACATCTAACTTGAGAGATATCCCTGACATACTTAATCCCTCGACTGTGACACCTGTTCACCTAGTTTAACGTTAATCCCTCGAGTGCACCGTCGTGACACCCGTTCGCCTAGTTTAACATTATTCCCTTGAGTGCCCAAGAGTGACACCCGTTCACCTGGATTAACGTTGTCCCAATCTCAAGTAGACCCCATACCACCCCATGAGGACCCAACTGTGACATGAAATTGACCCCAAATGATATGAAATTTCAAGCGCCATGCACCAACATTTTTAAGTGAAACAGTTAATGCAATGTAGCAAATGTTCCTTAAGCAAATGTTACACGATGATAAAAAATGAAAAGCCTTGTAACAACCTAAGTTCAGGAGGGTATAACCGCTCACTAGAACCACCACATGCACTAAAAACATTTCCAAGACACGATGAAGCTAGAATCAAACCACTCACCTCAAATCGAAAAAGTCCGGATTTTGCCTCGAAAAACGTGCCACACTTTGAAAATCGTGTAATCCTTCTTCCAATGACCCAATTGACTCCTATTTCACCATTTAAGACCTTTGGAATCAACATTTCTATTTTTTCATAATTTTCTCTATTTTTATTTGTTTTTCAAACATTTCTACCTTTGGAAATTCATTAAAAATACCTAACATCAATTTTTACAAAATATTTTTCTATGATAATTCCTAAAATAATTTTACCTAAATTCTGAAATTAAAAACAAAGAAAAAACCTACCTCACGCGCCACACCAAAGCCCTGCGAGTGGAAGCCACGCGCCGCCGCACAGTCGTCTTCTCTGGCCTTCTTCTCCGGCTCCGGCGATCTCCTTTGGCCAAAACAATGATGGGGCCTTGAAGATCTCGATGAGGCGACTTCAATGGACCCTTCAATCGTCGGAAAAAGTTGCTGGAAAGGGGTTTAAAACCCAGTTGCAGGTCGCGGCGTTGGCGAGCCCGATTTTCCGGCCAACTTCAAAAAAACCCACTTATCCTACACCAATCGACTCCAAATGCTCTAGAAATGACCCTCTCAATCCAAGGAACAAAAACCCCTTATCCCTCAAGCTCGATTCAAGCAAAAACACAAGAAATTTTTGCCGTTTTTGATTTTGGAACCCTCGGCTGAGAACCCCCTTTTATACTCGTTTTTGACCCGATTCCCCACCATATCTTGCTCGTCCTTATCCCTTAAGCCTAGATCTAGCCTTTAATCCCCTCATCTAGCCCTATTTCACGAGCTAAATCGCTTGAAAAATCCGGCCGAATTCTTGGTCCCATCCGCCATAAATTTCGGTCACGTCGCCGCCGTGCTCGGCCAATGGCCACCTTCTGAAGCTTCATCATCACCTGAAGGCCGTCCTAGCTCCCTTAGGCAAGCTTCCCGACGTCTAGAGGCGGCTGCCGGCGGCCCATGTGCGGCGGTCGGATTCCCACTTTGCAATTTTTGAAAAATTGCATTTTAGCCCATAGCCTACTTTTAATTGCATTTTCTCCCTTTCTTAGATACCCCTAGACTTTCTAACACTTCCACAATGACCCTCAAGTTCTATATTTTCCATTTCCCTTTGGAATTTCTGAAAAACTTGCCATCTTGACCTCCCTCGGGCAGTTTACAAAATCTGCACTTTTGCCCAGATGCTCCTAATTGCGTGCTTTTGACTTCAACTCTTCGAAATCTCTTGATTTTTACCAAATATCGCCTAGTTGTGCCATTTCACCTCAATTGGCTCATCTTAACTTAGTCATTCGTCTTTCGTTTAAGTTTTGAATATTGCACTTAAGCCCGAAACATTGCTAAATATCATTTTGACCCATATCTTCCAAAAATTCTCTTAATATTTAATACCGGGTATTACAACACACACAAGATTTACCTGGTTCGGTCTTAATAAAAGACCTATATCCAGCTTGGCTTTCGCACCTGCTTTCTCCACTATCTTGAATACCAATACAAGATTACAAGTGCACTCAAACCCGACCCTCACCTAGCCCATAAACCTGAAAGCTATATAGAGTTGTATACCAGAAAGATATTCACTCTTCCTTATTGCACACCCTTGCCCCATGACAGCTTGTAAACCCACACTAGAAAACACACTATAAACCTAACTCTCGGCCCCTATTTATAAGCCATAGAGGGCGGGAGAGCTACCTGACCGACTGCTTAAAATAGACAGTTACAACTTCTCGGTCAGACCTAACTTCTGGAAGAAAATAACCGAAAAATACACAATAATATTTCCCTCACATTACAAACACTAATCTAGTACAAATGGACTCTAACATAATCTTTCCTGACATTTATTAATTTTTTCACTTTGGCCCTAAACTGTTAATCTTCAACTTTCTTGAGCCCTCAGGATTTCTTAAAATATTGAGTCCAACCTTCAGGGTCCATTTGTGCCCATTTTAAAAATCTCCATAATGTGAGCCTCTCAATAGTCAGTTTTCTTGTTTCGAGTAACTGCGAACGTTCGGGTCTTGAGTTCCACCCAACCTTACTTTAGGGTTGGTTCTTAATCAAAAATAGACCCTCACTCAAGTTCATTTCACTTTTATGAAGTCCTTATGATGTTTTGGTTTTTCGGGTTGGCATTTAGTCATTTGGGCACTATCTCAATTTCAAGATCAAGTCGTATCACTGAACTTGCCTTGAGTTCCTCATTTTGATTCCATACTTACATGTCAGTTTTCGAGGTTTAGAGCCATTCTTATTATTGATTCGGTACTTTCTTGAGTCCTTGAGTCATTATTCCTCCCGTCGGCTCCTTTTGATCCTCAATGATCCTTCTTAATCCTCAAATTCTCCTTTAGACATGCCTTAAGTCTGACTTCAAAGTAAGCTTGTAATGAAGTGTATTACATGTTTCCAAGAAAGAATTTTGAGCTCGTTTGACTAGAATGCATCATGTTTACCTATTTTGCACCTATAGGGCTATAATTAGACCATCTGAAAGGTCTTTTTCTTTCTTTTCCAAGTAGACACTGTAAAAGGTCAAACCCAATCTATTATTCTGTTTGAAACTGGTAGAAGTTTGTCTTTGGGTTGCGCTGTAAGCATGAAACTATGATATGATAAGTAAAAATTGTTTTGATACTTGAATGAGAATCCATAGGATTGTCATTAATTGAATCTTTTAAATTTGTAACAATTGTCCTATAAGGATGTCATGTTTTGGTCATGCACTAAAATCTAAAATTTTCTTTGGTCACCAGCACTTCTGCATGCAATACTTCCTATCCATATTAAGTTATTTGATGTTTTCTACAATTGTTCTTTGCATATTTTCCCTTCGGCATGCAATATTCTCTCTGAGCAATATTAATTATGTGATTTTGCATCCCAGAAGTGGAGGTACTTTCAGCGCCTCCCAAGCTGGTATACAGCAAGCTCATATTGCGGTTAGTCTCTTAAATACATTTATTGAGTAATTCATTTTGCAGCTGTAAGTGTTTTGCAGCAAGTGATGTATAAAGATGGAGAGATAGATCTCTCATTAGTTATGGTTGCTTCTTACAGCCTCACAAGGAAACTTCTAGTAGCAGTTGTAGATAGGTGGAACAGTCATGTCCTTGTTATTGACAAAGTTGCCCCATCTAATTGGAAGGTTTGCTCTATAACTTTTATGGATGGCCTTTTACACTTGTTTTTTTTTTTTTTCCCCTTTTTATTTGAAGCAGGACACCGTAGTTATTCACTTTGTTTACTCCAAACTGCTAATCTTGTATCTTTCTGACATGCATTATTTTGTCATGCCTTTCCAGAACTTCAGTTATATATATATGTATATATTCTGGATTAATGCTTGAGTTTTTATGTTTTTATTTTTCCCCTGGGTATGGGGATTGGCTTCATACCTAAACTTCTTTGGAACTTCCCTGATATACAATTGAAAGATTGCTATCATACCAAATCTGACGTGGGACAATATAAATATTGTCCTATTGCCAATTTGATGCAGAACAATCAAAAGAGTTGATAACCAAACTTCAATTTGAGCTGACCCAGTTTGCAACCTGACCCACTTTGGAACCCAATGAGCCATTCCTGAAACCCATTAACCCAGTTAGCCCTTATTCAATTGGGCCCAATTCATTTAAACCCAAGCCCAAGCCGCTGTGAGCCCAAACCATCAGATTCACCATAGTCAATAACAGGTTGTGTCTTTCCCACTTTTTTGTTTTAATTTTCTGGTTCCTGAATTAGTACTAATCTATTCTTGTGTGCTTAGAATTTCAATAGCCTTGTTTGCATTATTGACCTATATTTTCCTCATTACCTTCATCACCCATTATCACCTGTACCCATTAACCCACTGAATCATCACCATTATTTATGTCTTAGCATATATCGTCCTCATTTTGTTTTGCAGCATATATTTTCCTCATTTTGTTTTGTTTGGTGCTTTCTTAGTTTAGTGGTTGACAATACCTTAATCTCATCTTGGTGAAAAGATCAAAATAAATTTCTATTTCTTGTCTTGGTTTCTTGCTTTTGGTCCTAATAGTTTTTCAAAAAGACAAAGATTCTCTTCCTTGCATTTTTTAAATTATTTGAAGAAAAAGAAAAAAAATGAAATTTGAAAAAAAAAATGTGCCTTGATTAGAATTAACTGAGATCTCAACATAGTAGATTAAAGCGTGTCATATGCAATTACAAAGTGGTAGTTCTACCAAACTAGTATACCTTTGAGTACTTCATGTAGTCTAACCAACAAGAGCCTTCAAATGCCTAGTTATTTCTGTAAACACCCATTTGCTTCCTACCACACTTTTATTTTGAGGCAAATTCACCACTTCCCATGTGCCATTTTTCTCTAGTGCTTCCATTGCCTCCGTCACAACCCTTTTCCAGTTTGGTATTTGTAGAGCCTTATTGATATTCCTAGGAATTTGCACTTCATCAACTCTAGCAGTGAATGCCCTAAAATTTGGAGATAACCGAGAATAAACCACATGGTTAGAGATAGGATATTTAGTGCACGATCTCACTCCTTTTCACCAGGCTATTGGAACATCCAAATCATATTCCAAATCATATTCAGGCTCTGCATTTGGCTTTGTATTTTTTGCACTGTCTATTCTGTTATGCTCATCAATAGGCACTGCTTCAGGCACGACTATTTCAGCTCTTTCATCCTCAGGTACCGAACTTGTTTCGGGATTAATGAATGGCTTTGCTTTGATTCAAGAGCCTTTCTTTGAGAGTACACCTGAAAAGGTGGCTGAGACTTGGGAATTTTTTCTTGAATTTGCTGCTGCTACTGTTCTCCCCCTTGATTAGTTACACAATTAGGAATAGGAGTAAAGGATGTAATTGTCTCAGGAAACACACTAATATCCCTACCTTCCATACCTTGTTATGCACTAGGAATCTCTCCCTACAAAGGTATGGTAGAGTAGTAATATTGTTTCTCAAAAAAGGAGACATTACAATACACAAAAAATTTCTTAGTGTTAGGACAATAACACTTCTAGCCTTGTTGTGTGGGAGAGTAGCCAACAATACACACTTCAAAGACTTGGGATTTAATTTGGAGTGATAGTGATGGACAAATGTTGTACATCCAAATACTTTCGGAGAAAGAGGATTAAGCATTCGGGTAAGGAAAGGATAGGAAGCAATGAGAGCGCTCAAGGGAGTTTTAAACTTTAGAACTCTAGTGGGGAGTTGATTGATGGGTAGGCATCTGTTAGAATGGCTTCTCCCCAATAGGAAGTAGGAACTGAGTTAGTGAACATTAGGGTTCTAGCTATTTCAAGCAAATGCCTATTCTTCCTCTTGGCCACACCATTTTGTTGTGGGTTATAGGGACAGGTACTTGAATATATAATTCCATTCTCACTCAAATAGGTTTCAAATTCTATTGAGAAATACTCCCTTCCATTATCCGATCGAAGGATATGGATTGAGATTTGGAAAACACTAAGAATCATTTGATGGAATTTTTTGAATACCTTGTTGTCACTGTCCTAGACAGAGACAATGGGCTTCCCTTGACTCGATGAGATTCAAGGGGAACTAACAGGAAGAATTTGTGTAGGAAGGATAGAAAGAACAGAGGAAGTAGAGAAAATTGAGTGAGACGAGAGAGAGAGAGAGAGATAGAGAAGAATAGAATAGTTTTTGTATTCAATCTTTTCATAGCTTCTCCCGTGGAATGGGATGAATACATATAGGCGCTTGGTGTGGGAGTAGATGCAGTAGATCTTCCCCCCTCCAGCGGTTACAACAAACTGTTTTGTCCTTTTTCTAAGGCCTTACATGTGGCTTTCTACCCCTAACAGAATCTGATAGCTAGAATATAAATGCAACAATCAAATAAAAGAAATACAACAGTGCATATTGAGTAAACAAGAATAAGACTGAAATTAAATGCAAAAAAATAGCCATAGCCGTGACAATTCTCCCCCCTTAGAACATTTTAAGAAGGCTCGCAACTCTTGGAAAACGCTGAAGTAGACCTGGTGAATTGTAATATCCCGAGAGCCCAGAGAAGTTAGAATATATCGAGGATAGTGTAAGAAAGGAAACAACACCAGCTGGATACCTTTTGGGCTGAATGTAGGCAAAGAACTCCAGGGTTGAGTGTGCTTGACCTAAGGCAATCCTGGGATGGGTGACCCCCCTGGGAAGTTCGTGTAGGCCCATCAGGATAAGTTGTTCTGGTCCTTCCTATTGCTCGATCGGGTCGTTACAGGTGGTATCAGAGCCGACCATCGAGCCTCTGAGCGCGGTGGTGGGGCAAACCTCAGCGAGGAGGCTGAGTCCCGAGGGGGGCGTGTAGGCCCCTATGGGGGGTGCGTGTAGGCACCTTAGGCGAATCCCACATCGGCCATGCAAAGGGGGAGAGATCTGGGACCAGTTGTAAAGTCGCATGACGAGGACGTCATGTGCTTAAGGGGGGGAGAATGTAATACCCCGAGAGCCCAGAGAAGTTAGAATATATCGAGGATAGTGTAAGAAAGGAAATAACACCAGCTGGATACCTTTTGAGCTGAATGTAGGCAAAGAATTCCAGGGTTGAGCGTGCTTGACCTAGGGCAATCCTGGGATGGGTGACCCCCCTGGGAAGTTCGTGTAGGCCCATCAGGGTAAGTTGTTCCGGTCATTCCTATCGCTCGATTGGGTCGTTACATGAATACTCCCATGTGTTGTCCTTGTTACTCCCCTGTTCCCATTTCATCAACACTTGGATTAGAGGGACCCCTTGGTTGTGTACCACCCTTTTATCTATAATAGCTTCTGGTTCCATGGGACCTTCCTTCCCCTTACATGGCATTAATAAGATTGTATCAATTGGCTTTGCTCTGGTTGATCGCTTCAGCAAGGATACATGGAAAACAGGGTGTACGTGAGTGCCTTCGGGTAGTTGGAGCCTGTAAGCCACTTTACCTATTTTTTTGTTATGCTGAATGGGCCAAAGTACTAGGGACTTAACTTGGATACTGGCCCTTGGATACTGTCCCTTGATTGAAGGCCTTCAAGTGAGAGTACCTTAGCTTTAGATACACCTTTTCCCCCACTTCTAATTCCTAGTCACTTATTTTCTTGTCAGCATATTGTTTCGTTCTATTCCGGGTCGACGCCAACTCTTGCTTCAATTGCTGTAAGACCACCTGCTTTTGTTGTAAGTATTCTTCCATTGATATCTCCGTTGCATGCCCTCCGGTGGCAGGCAACAACGGTGGTGGGCATCCATACAACGCCTCAAATGGAGACATTTTTAGGGATGTGTGGTGGGTGGTATTGTACCACCACTGTACCAAGGCTAACCACCTATGCCAGTGTTTGGGTTGCTGTATACACATGCATCTTAGGAAGGTTTCCAACACTTGGTTGACTCTCTCAGTCTGCCAATCTGTTGGGGATGATATGCTGTCGACATGTTGAGCTTAATCCCTATAGATCCCATCAATTCCTGTAAAAAATGGCTTGTGAACACCTTATCGTAGTCTGATACGATGGTACTCGGCACCCCATGCTATGATGCTACTTTGTCCATAAACATCCTAGCCACTTCCTTGGTGGTGTAAGGGTGAGCCAGCCCTATAAACTGCACAAACTTCGTGAACCGATCCACTACAACCATAATACTATCCTTCCTTTCTGATTTAGGTAGTCTCTCGATAAAATCTGTAGTTACACTAACCCAAGCTCGATCCGGCATTGGTAGAGGTTGCAAGGGACTTGGGTAAGCCACATTCTCTAGTTTACATCTCTTGCATATATCACAGGCTAACACAAAGTTCTTTACTTCCACTTTCATCTTGGGCCAATAGAACAACTGTTTAACTTTGAGGTAGGTATTTTGAATACCAGAGTGTCCCCCCACGGGTGAGTCATGCAATGACTGTAAAATTCTTCGCTTAAGGTCTACACAAAAAGGCCAAGATCTATCCTTCTTCTTGATTAGAAGGACCGGTGAGGCAAAGGGGCTGTGGCTAGGCCTTATAAAGGATTGGTTTAGCATCTCTTTTACCATCTTTTCAATCTTTGTTTTCTGTGTGGGCAAATACCGGTAGGCCCTGATGTTTACTGGTTCAGAGTCTGATTTGAGGTTGATAGAATGGTCTAGGTTTCGGGTGGGAGGTAGGGTATTTGGTTATGCAAATAAGTCCTAAAATTCTACCAACAATTCATCAATAAGGTGGCTGGAGTGTACCTGGCCAACTTTCCTCTGAGCGTTGCTGATGGACAAGGTGAGCTCCTCGTACCTCAGTTTCTCCTGCCCTTCCTTCATTGCCACAATCGAAAACAATTAAGCCAGCTTACTCTATTTGTTCCGAAAGACTCGTTGTAGGCTCCTCCCTGTCATCATCTTGTAGGCCCCGGTTTCTCTTCCTCCTTTGAGTGTCATCCTTTTTCAAAGGATACCTCCATTCGATTAAAGTTGAAACTGATGGGGCTAACTTCCTTCATCTAGTCAACCCCTAGAACCACATCACATCCTCCCAGTTGCAGAAGCCTAAGATCAGCTTCAAACTCTTCTCCTTGCATCTCCCAATTGAACCTTGGGCAGGCTGAGTTGCTAATCACTCTACCCCCATTAGCCATTGTCACACTAAGGGGTGGAATGTCCGAGAAGGGCCTTTTCAGTCTCCTCGTAGTGCCTTCATCAAGGAAGTTGTGGGTGCTTCCACTATCTATTAAGATCATTAGACTCTTTTCCTTCACCTTCCCTTTGACTTTGATTATCTTGTTGTTAGTCACCCTTTTTAATGTGTGGAGTGATATTTCCCCATTGTCTTTGTGAGAATCCCACATTGCCTCAGCAAAGGAAATCTAGGCTATATATAAAGAGGAGGATCCCTCCACTTGTTAAGCTGGTTTTTCAGGTTGGAGTTCTACCTCTGACTTCTCACATGGTATCAGAGCTAACCCTTGGCTGGGGGACTACCCTCGGTTGTGGTCATGGACCAATACCCTGCTCAATCACCTGGGTATGTATCAGTTACTGGAGAAGCTTCGGCGTGGGGGGGAGTGTGAGAATCCCACATCGCCTCAGCAAAGGAAACCTAGGCTATATATTAGGAGGAGGATCCCTCCACCTGTTAAAGTTAGCTTTTCAGGTTGGAGTTCTATCTCTGACTTCTCACATGGTATCAGAGCCAACCCTTGGCTGGGGGACTATTCTCGATCGTGGTCATGGACCAGTACCCAGTAGGGTTTGTGGCAATGGTCACACAATTGTTTTTCCTTCGAAGGGTCTACACGAGTTGGTGCTGCCCTTTGTTTGGAAGGAGCAAGAGCTTATCCATTCTGATTGTTAACTTCAGGTGATGCACGAAGCATTACCTTCTTTCGGATCTCTTCTCTTCTAACTTCTGCAAATGCCTCTCTGATACATGGAAAGGGTTTGGTTCCTAACAACCTTCCTCTAACTTCATCTAAGTCAGAGTTTAGGTTATGTAGGAAGTCAAATACCCTTTCTTTCTCTATCATTCTAGAGTACTTTACCCTGTCTTTTGTACACTCCCAACTGATGTCATAGAACAAGTCAATCTCCTACCATAATTCAGATAACACATTAAAGTAATTGGTTACTTAATAACTTTGTCAGGTATTTCATATGGCTGATCAAACTTCAAAGCACTGTGTTGTATTTTCCATATCTGAATACAAGCTTTGGACAACCTCCCATATTTCTTTGGCTATCTTGTAAAACAAATAGGTCCTCCTTATCTTTGGCTCCATGGAATTAATGAGCCAAGACATAACTAGGGAATTTTCAGCATCCCATGCTTCATAATTTGCAGCTTCAGAATCTGGCTTTGGAATTCCCCTGGTTAGATACCCCACCTTTCCCTTTCCTTTCATCACCAACAAGACTGATGGGAACCACTCCGGAAAGTTAGTCCCATTGAGTTTATGTTGAGTGATTTGAAGGTTGTGGTTGTCTAGGGAATTAGAAGTAGCAATTGGAAGTAAGGATCTTGAGCTTGTAGGGCAGATCGTCGATGCTTCACTGGTTGGCGAAGAACTAGCCATCTTGAAGCCGTCTGTGTGGAGATACAAAAGGTATGGAGCTTAGCGAACACTTGGCTTTGATACCATGAACAAGTTTAGAGGATTTGAGAATGAAATCCTCTAAGCAACAAGGGGTGAATGGAACTGTCAGTTTCACACCTTCAATTATATCATACTATGGTTACAAATATAGAAAATTCTATCATCTATATCCTAAAATCTAGGAATTCAAAATATAATTTTAGATTTACAATACAACAACAGACAAACCTTAGAAATATTCTCCTAACTTTTAGGGATAGTTGTCATCTTATCTTCTCTTGATCTGATCTGTCTTCCTTTTTTTTCTCTTATTCAAACCACTCCTTATAATTCAGAATTATCCTTCTAATCAATCGGAAATTCCTCCTTAACAATTTCAAAGTCTTCAATGCTTACTGGCCTAATTAGACCAGATAAATCGAGAAATACAAACACTGAATTAAGATATAGAAGCCCAATTTGCAACCTTGACCATAAGAATTAAAGCACTTAAGTTTAACTGTCTCCATAGGAGAGATGATATGGGTCACAATGGACGTAGAGATCTAGAAATAGAACATGGTAATACCATTGAAATGCACATAATTCCTCAACTCATTAGGAAGGATTACTAAAAAATGTCAAGTTAGAAGCCCCTATTTATGATTGTCGCTTTGATCCTTGGGTTTTCACCCAATAGATTAGTGAAATGGATCGCTTGTTTGAATGGTACAATTTTTCAAAAGATAGGAAGGTTGGATTTACACATCTAAAATTAACTAGGAGTGCCAAAATTGGGGAAGCCCTTTTAACAAGATGGCGCTGACCTCTAGTCGAGGATGGGGAAGAGATGAAGGCATGACTTTTAGAGAAATAACATCCCCCATCTTTTAGAACTAACTTATTTGATCAATGGAACAATCTTAAACAAATAATGAACTTGTGCATGAATATGTAACCTAATTTTGAGTTTAAGATGAGGTGTAATGTCATTGAGAATGAAATTGTAAGTTTGAGTAGGTTTAAAAGAGGTGGCCAAATCCATATTTTTGCCCCTGTACTTTCACTTTTTTTTCGTGTGGCCACCCAAACTTTTCGTTGTTTTTTATTACACCCCTGTATTTGAATTTTCAAATCAATTTAACTCCTATACTTTGACGTGTAAAAAAGAGAGGGGTGGTGTTGAATTGACTCATTTCACTTTACTTTTTTTTTTTTAAAAAAAAAAATCAAAGTATAGAGGTTAAATTGACTCAAAAATGCAAGTACGGGAGTCTAATCGAAACAATGAAAAGTTCGGGTTGTCACACACAAAAAAGATTAAAGTAGAGAGGTTAAATTAACTCGAAATGCAGGTTTAGGGGTATAATTGAAATAACGAAAAGTTCATGATCACACGAAAAAAAAGTGAAAGTATAGGGGCAAAAATATGAGTTTGGCCAAAAGAGGCCTTTTTGATGATATTAGGAGGGAACTAGTTCTAAGAAGTGTAGCAACCCTTGACCACACCTTTACGTTGGCCTAGAACTATAAACTTTTGTCTTGATCTCAATATGTTAGGTGTGGAGATAATTACCCTTCCTTGGATCAGGTCTCCCCCTAAGAAATAAGTCTTGTCTTAGGTACGGCTCCTTAGAACACACCATCCACTAAAGAAAATAAGGGCAAGGCCCAATTGAATGGAAACCAAATCCCTATGTCTGGATTCCAATTAAGACCTTAATCATTCAAGAAACAGAAGTGAACAAGGAGGAATATGTAGAAGGGCGTATAGAGGAGCAAGTTTATGAGCTGAATGTGGGGGAATTTGTTGACTTGATGACAATTTGATGGTAGTGTCTTGAACTAGATTAGAGTTAATTCTAGTTAGCTAGGATTATCTAAATCCTCTTAACATCCCATACCTAAACATTGTTCAATGTGCCATTAAACAACTTAAGGAATTTGATGACAGGCGTCATCCCACACGTTTTTTCACATTTACATTATAATCAATGACAAAGGCATGTAAAGTCATTATAAATAGTGTAGTTGCATTAATGCAGTCTCTTCTTTTACTATTAACTGCATTGGGGCTTCTGTCATCCTCTGTGTTAGAATTGCTGCTTAGTTCCCTATTAAATTCCATTATTATAAGGGTCAAATTTGGTGTCATGTCATTCCTTATGGATGTGGATTGCATTATTTTGGGAAAATCAGGGTTGTTTGATTCGAATGTCCCAACTTATGCTTGTTTATATACAAGGTAAGAATATTCAACTCAATCCTTTACCTCCTTGACCTACCAATCTAGAAAAACCTTAGTAAGTGGTACAACAAAAGGGTGTAAACGTCACTAGCCTAAAGGAGTTTAAGCATGAGATGGAAGAACAATCTGGTGTACTTGCTGCAGTGCTTAAGGAATTCCAAAGGAAGAAGAACAAGAAGTACTTGAAGAAGCACTCCATGTATTGACGAAATTTCAAGGTGTTTTACAAGGAACTCCCAAATAATTTGCCCCTTTGTGTGAAATTCAACTTGCCATTTACCTTGTTCTAGGGGCAAATATTCTTAACCAGCCACATTATTGCATGAACTCAAATGAACATGTTGAATTACAATAGCAAGTAGGACTCATCTATAAAGTAAAAATGGAAGAATGGTATGAGTGTTGAAATGCAGGCCCTGGAGAAAAACTATATTTGGGAAATTGTCGATTTGTCAAAAGGAAAGAAACCAGTGGACTGCAAATGGGTTTTCACAGTCAAATATAAAGTAGATGGGTCACTTGAAAAGTACAAAACTCGATTGGTAGCTAAGGGATACACCCAAACATATGGAATTAACTACTAGAGAACTTTTGCTCCGGTAGTCAAAATGAACATGATAAGAATTCTTTTATCCCTAGTAACTATTTTTGATTGGCCTTTACAACAATTCGATGTAAAGAACACTTTCTCACACGGAGACCTTGAGGAGGAGATCTACATGGATATACCTCTAGGATTCAGTGAAAACAAACCTGGAACTAAAGTCTGCAAACTCAGGAAGGCATTATATGGCTTGAAACAGTCACCGAGAGCTTGGTTTGAGAGATTTTCCAAGGTGATGCAAACCATGGGGTATAAACCAAGCCAAGAGGACCACACTTTGTTCATAAAACACTCTGTCTATGTTGATGATATTATAGTGACAGGGAACGATGAAAAGGAGAGACAAAACTTGGGGAGATGTTTGGCTATGGAATTTGAAATCAAGGAACTAGGGAATTTAAAATATTTCCTAGGTATTGAAGTGGCACAATCTAGGCATGGGATATTCATATCTCAACACAAGTATGTTCTTGACCTTTTGAGGGACACATGGAAATTGGCTTGCAAACTTGCCAGCATCCTGATTGATCCTAATCACAAACTGGGAGAAGCAGAGAGAGACAAGGGTACCGATAAAGAAGCCTATCAAAGATTAGTTGGCAGGTTGATTTATCTATTTTACACAAGGCCAGACATAGCCTATGCAATGAGCATAGTAAGTTAGTTTATGCACAAACCCAAGGAGCTTTACCTACAAGCAGTCTATAGAATTCTACACTACCTAAAAGGCACCCTAAGAAAGGGAATTTTGTTCAAAAAGGGAACTAAACTTACCTTAGAGGCCTATACTGATGCAGATTATGCAAGTTCAACGGTTGATAGGAGGTCTACCACAGGGTGTTGCACTTTCTTGGGAGGAAATTTAGTTACTTGAAGGAGTAAAAAGTAGACTGTTATGGCTAGGTTGAGTGCAGAATCGGAATTTCGGGCAATGGCACAAGTATATGAGTTGCTATAGTTGAAAATTATTGTTGAAAATTATTGTTGAAGACTTGAGACTCAAGTGCGTCTGCTATCAGCATTGCACACAATCCTGTACAGCATGACCGAACAAAACACATTGAGGTTGATCGGTATTTTATTAAAGAGAAATTGGATAGAGGGCTTATTTGTACTCTCCATATACTAAGTGAATCTCAGCTAGCTAATGTTCTAATTAAGGGACTCCCTAGTCCTGTCTTCCACAAGATTATAGCCAAGTTGGGAATGAACAATGTCTATTCACCAGTTTAAGGGAGAGTGTCATGAATCAAGATAGAAAAATCAAGAAAAGTTGCCATAAATCAAGGAAGGGAGATTTGCCACTGTTGGATTAGCTGTCAATTAGAAGTCAAAGATTAGTTGTCGATTAACATGTAATTAGCAGTTAATTAAGCTTGTGATTAGATGTAATTAGCTATAATTTAGGTCTTAATTATTGTGCAGCTTACTATAAATTTCAATGGAGGGATGCTGGACTCAACATAGAGTTCTACTCCTAAAAGAAGGGTTTTCTCTATTTTTTATCTTGTTCAACATCTCTATTATTCTATCTTGTTCAACAATATCATCCACATATATAATTAGGATAATTCTCCTGCCATCTACTGTATGTTTAATGAACAAAGTATGGTCAACCTGCCCTTATTTGTATCCTAGCTGGTTTAAGGTTGTACTAAACCTTTTGAACCAAGCCCTAGGGGACTGTTTAAGTCCATACAATGACTTCTTCAGCCTGCAAACCTTTCCTTTCCTGTCTTTTGTCTCAAAACCTAGAGGGATTCTCAGATAGATCTCTTCTTCTAGATTACCGTTGAGAAACACATTTTTAATATCAAGTTGGTGTAACTCCCAATCCAAATTAGCTGCAAGAGAGAGCAAGACACGTATATAATTTAGTTTTGCAAAAGTCTCCTCATAATCTAATCCTTGAGTTTGGGTGAATCCTTGGGCTACCAATCTGGCCTTGTACCTATTAAAGCTCTCATTAGATCTATATTTAATAGTAAATACACATTTGCTGTGTACCACCTTTTTATCTTTAGGTAAGGTCACAATCTCCCAAGTGCCATTCTTTTCCAATGCATGCATTTCATCCATTGCGACAGTCTTCCATTGTGCATTTTGTAAAGCACTATGGATATTCTTAGGGATTTTAATTTCGTCAACTCTTGTAGTAAAAGTCTTGAACTATAGAGATCTGGAATATAACAAGTGATTAGAAATGGGATGCTTGGTACATGACCTTACCCCTTTCTGTCGGGCTATTGGAATATCCAGATCATAGGTTCCTATTTCTGTAGGTACTGCCCTATGTTCTTCCTCTTCAGGTATTGTCCTCATAGTCTCTTCGGGTATTACTCTTGCCTCATCCTCTTCAGGCATTGGACCTCCCACTTGAGGTGATGGTTGGCCTTGCTTTGGTTCACAAGATCTTCGAGAGTAAACTAGGGGTGGTTTAGTAATAGCTTGGGCCTGTTGTTCTCCCCCTTGACTTGTTACATAACTCGGAGTAGGATTAACTATAGTGACTGCCTCAGGACAAAATAGAGAATCCCAACATTGTTCTGCATTAGGGTTAGAATCTCCTTCTGTAGAGATATGTGAGAATAAAAATATTGATTCTCGAGAAAAGAGACATCACATGAGACAACAAATTTTCTAGTATTAGAACAATAACACTTGTAAACTTCGCTTGGGGATGTTATCCACTGCCAGTCCCAAACCCGGATAAAGGAGGAGGGTTGTGTTAGGTAGCCGACAGCTAACGTAAAACTTAGTCGGATCCAAAACATGAACTCTAGACAAATTATGAAAAAACGTTTGGGCATGGGCGTAACCCTTCATAGCAATGCGCTACACTGCCCGCGTGTAGTGTCAAGTGAGCTAGGGCCGTTGCATCGGCGCCCGGATGTAGTGACAAATGAGCAAGGGTTCCTGCATTTGCTTGGACAGATGTGGGTACAGAAGTTAGTCCAAAATCAAAATCAAAACCAAAAACAAAATCAAAATCAAAACCAAAACCAAAACCAAAAACAAAATCAAAATCAAAAACAAAATCAAATTCAAAGTTAAAGCCAAAAACAAAACCATAGATTAAGGATTGGGTCATGGAACATAGGAACATTAACAGGCAAACCTATGGAAGTGGTAGATGTGATGATTAGAAGAAAGATTAATATTATGTGCCTTTAAGAGACGAGATGGGTAGGGAAAAAAGCAAAAATCTTGTCAGAAAATGGATATAAAATATGGTACACAGGAAATGATCGAGCAAAAAATGAAGTGGGGATCATTATGGATAAAAGTTTAGTAGATGAGGTAGTGGATGTAAAGAGAATAGGGGATAGGATTATTATGGTGAAGGTTATTCTAGGAAGAATGACTATGAATATCTTTAGTACATATGCACCACAAGCGGGGTTGGGTGAGGAGATAAAAGCAAAATTTTGGGAGGACCTAGAGGGACTCATACAAATGATACCAAAAAGAGAGAAAGTGATTCTAGGAGGTGACTTAAATGGTCACGTGGGTAGAGATGAAAATGGCCATAGAGAGGTACATGGAGGGTATGGATTCGGGGAAATTAATAATGAGGGTAAGTCTATTCTAGATTTTGCAATGGCATATGGGCTCATCATAACCAATACTAGGTTCAAAAAACGAGACAAACACTTAAATCACATATAAAAATGTCACATCAAGCACCCAAATAGATTACTTCCTCATGAGACAAGAGGATCGGGTATGTTGTAGGGATTGTAAGGTGATACCGGGAGAATGTTTGACTACTCAACATAGACTTCTAGTACTGGACGTCCAAGTAAGAAATTGGAAGAGAAAAAATCACAGAAAACAAAATCCAAGAATCAGGTGGTGGGATTTAAAGGGGAGAAACAACTAATCTTCAAAGAAAAATTAAGGGGTAGAAGAGAATGGAATGGAGAAGGACAGACAAACCAAATGTGGAGAGAAATGGCTAATGCCCTGAGAAACACAGCAAAGATAGTGCTTGGAGAGACAAATGGTAGAGTCCTTAACCTTAAGGAGTCTTGGTGGTGGAATGAAGAAGTACAATTGAAAATTAAAAATAAGAAAAATTGTTATAAGGCTGTATATTAGTGCAACAATGAAGAAAATCAAAAAAATTATAAAGAATCAAAAAAGGCAGCAAAAAAGCTGTTAGTGAAGCAAGGTCAAAAGCATACGAGAATCTATATAAACGACTTGATACAAAAGATGGAGAAAGGGATATATATAAATTAGCTAATGCAAGAGAAAGAAAAACAAGGGATCTAAACCAAGTGAAATGCATAAAAGATGAAAATCAAAATGTATTAGTAAATGAGGGAGCGATTAAGGAGAGATGGAAGGAGTATTTCACAAAATTATTCAATGATGATGGCGACACAAGAGTTAGGTTGGGACATCTTAGTAACTCCGAAGGGAACGTGAGCTATACATTTTATCGACGCATAAGTCCAAATGAAATAAGGCAAGCATTAAAAAAAATGAAAAATCATAAGGCGGTGGGACCGGATAATATACCAATAGAAGCATGGAAATGCATGGGAGAAGAGGGCATCTCCTAGCTAACGAAATTATTTAACGCAATTCTTAAATCAAAAAAGATGCCAGACGAGTGGAGGAAGAGTACTTTGGTTCCTATATATAAGAACAAAGGAGATGTTCAAAACTGTGAAAATTACAGAGGAATTAAGTTAATGAGTCATACCATGAAACTCTGGGAGAGGGTAATAGAGCAGAGGCTCAGAAAATAAACAGAGGTCTTAGAAAATCAGTTTGGTTTTATGGCTGGTAGGTCAACAATGGAAGCTATATATACCTACTAAGGCGCCTAATAGAAAGGTATCGGGATCATTAGAAGGACCTACATATGGTGTTTATAGATCTAGAAAAGGTCTACGATAGGGTCCCTAGAGAAGTATTATGGAGGGTTTTAGAGAAGAAAGGAGTCCGAATAGCCTATATACAAGCCCTTAAGGACATGTATCATGGTGCAGAGACAAGGGTCAGAACATGCGGAGGGGATACTGAACCGTTTAAAATTACAATAGGATTGCATCAAGGTTTTGCACTAAGTCCATACTTATTTGCTTTAGTAATGGATGAACTTACTAAAGATATTCAGACAGAGGTGCCATGGCGTATGCTATTTGCAGACGACATAGTGTTGGTGGATGAAACAAAAGAAGGAGTAAACGCTAAGCTTGAGTTATGGAGAAACAATTTAGAATCTAAGGGATTTAAATTAAGCAGAAAGAAAACAGAATATATGGAATGTAAATTTAGTAAGAATGCAAGAGTGGAGGATGTTATAATAAAATTGGAAGACCAAATCTTACAAAGAAAATACCATTTTCGATATTTGGGATTAGTGATTCAAAAAGACAGAGAAATTCACGAGGATGTCACACATAGAATTAAGGCAGGTTGACTAAGATGGAGAAATGCATCGGGGGTGTTATGTGATGGTAAAATCCCATTAAAATTGAAAGGAAAATTTTATAGGACAACTATAAGACCAGTCAAATACCAACATGAGCAAAAGACGAGCGTAGCGGAGATGGGGATGTTAAGATGGATGTGCGGCCATACAAGAAAAGATAAAATTAGAAATGAAATTATTCGTAATAAGATAGGAGTAGTGCCAATTGAGGAGAAGATAAGAGAGACTAGACTAAGATGGTTTGGTCATGTGAAAAGGAGACCAAGAGAAGCTCCTGTGAGGAGAGTTGATGAAATGGAACAATTAATCAAAAAAAGAGGTAGAGGCAGACCTAAGAAAACTTTGAGGGAGACATTAAAGCTTGATATGAAGTGTATGGACCTCAATAATGATATGACAAAAGACAGAAATACATGGAAGTCTAGAATTCATGTAGCCGACCCCATATAGTGGGATAAAGGCTGGATATGTTGTTGTTGTAGAACAATAACACTTGTAGGCTTGTTGTGTTGGAAAGTAGCCAACAAATACATTTCATAGACTTAGGTTCCAATTTGGAGTGAAGTAAAGAATACTTATGCACAAATGTTGTACAACCAAAAACCTTTGGTGATAGTGAATTAAGCATTCTAGTATGAAGTGGATCGCTAGCAAGGAGAGTGCTCAAGGGAGTCTTAAACTTTAGGACCCTGGTAGGAAGCCTATTGATAAGGTATGTAGCTGTAAGAATTGCCTCTCCCCAATAGGAATTAGGAACTGAGCTTGTAAACATTAAGGATTGGGCGATTTCAAGGAGAGAGCGATTCTTTCTCTCAAACACTCCATTTTATTATGGATTATATGGACAAATACTTTGATAAAGGATCTCATGTTCACTCAAGTAGGTTCTAAACTTATTTGAGAAATATTCCCTACCTACCATTATCTAACTGAAGGATATGGATTGAAGTTTGAAATAAGTTGCATACCATTTGGTGGAATCTTCTGAAAATTGTATGAACTTTAGATTTTTCCTTCATTAGGAAAACCCAATGAACCCTAGTATGATCATCTATAAAAATGACAAACCAGTGTGTTTTGGTTATATTAGGAATTCTTGCTAGCCCCATACATCACTATGCACCAAATAAAATGGCTTGGAGGGTTGGTAAGAATGAATAGGATGTGAGACTTTAGTTTGTTTAGCAAGTATACACTGCTTACATTGAAAAGAATCATTCCCTTTATTAATAAACAAATGAATGAGGATACAGGATTTTCAAATGCCTAAAGCTACTAGAATAACCTAACAGTTTGTGCCATAGCTGAATATTAAAATCTGAGACAGTAGAAAGAAAAGATTTATTATGTAACCTAGATGAAGTAGGAATACAGGTTGCTCCATTGACATAATAAATACCTTCTTTTCCCTCAGCATTGCCAATCATCTTCCCCAAAGTTAGGTCCTAAAAAACACATTGAAATGGAAGAAATGTGACTTTACAATTCATATCCTTTGTTAGCTTACTGATGGACAACAGGTTACACTTCAAATTAGGTACATATAGAATAGATTTTAAATGCAGGCTAGCAATATATACCTATCCTTCTCTTTTAACATATAGGACACTATCCCATTAGCCATTGTCACAGCTACAACCTGTGAGAGCCCCCCTTACCAGATACCCCGTTAATGCAGGAAACCGGAGGGAAGTCCCATGAGAGGATAGTAGAAAAGCATAATTCTAACATGCATATTTATTGGATAACAACCTAGCTCAGCGAAACATGATATATACATAGTTAAAGAGTAGTGAAGGTGACAACATCATAACCTATCATTTAACATAACACTAAGACATATATAAAAAACAGCACTAAGGGGTAACAGACACCCTCCAACAAGCAAAAGCTGCAAGACACCCCCATGACTTGATGGTTGGGACCGCCCTGTACAATTTGCTACTTGAGAACTCAGATACTGCCACCCTCGCCCTCGATTTTAATCTTCTCTTTACTTGGAATGATGTAAAGTAAGGGTGAGTCACAAGATTCAATAACCATAAAGAACAAAAGGGTAATAGAGTTGAGGGAATAACCCGAACCACCCACACGACACATGCACATTCATAACATGAACTTCAAACCATGCAGTAAATGCATAAATATACATGCACATAATGGTCCTTGGGGCCCATATAAGACACACCAGCATCTAAGTCCCTGAATCCAAACCTGTCTGCTACCATGATCTGGCAAGCAAATCAACATGAGCTGCTGCTCCAAATCCACACCATGTGCTCAAGTCCTCATACCAACACATTGAGCCAAAGCCCCCGCAAAATAAATCGAGCTGAAGCTCCCATACCAATATACCGAGCCGAAGCTCCCTCAGAACAGTCCTCCCGTCACCCGAGCCTGTAGATGTACATCTCGTGAATAAATCCACCGCGCGCTCTGAAACCATACAATGCAACATATAAGAAATGCAATGGTGTAGTAAGCATAAACGTGATATCATAGCCCCCATAAGCTAGGCATCTGGCCACACTTCGCACATGTAATAATACACACACAATGCAATGCTCATGCACAACCACACCTTAGTCATTCTAACATGCCCGTGCCAAAGCATCCATGGTATGTGGCCCCCTAATGATGCAAACCCGAGCCCCAACTTCACATCGACATAATTAAAAGTAGCAAAATCACAAACAGGGCAAGGTCGGTCGACAACTCTAGGACAACAATCGACAATTTGTGTCTTAGGGGCAAAACGGTTGACAGCTTGCTCGAGCTGGTCGATAGTTCTCTCCCACAACACCAAACGGTCGACAACTCGAATGCCCAACAACCCATCCAGCATACGAAGACACAACAAAACACCAACCAACCAACTATCCTCCCAACTAGAACCTTCCCCAACAAGGTAAGGCATCATTCCACAAGTATTGAGAGGTAATACAAGCCCTTCTCGGACAAATGGAACAAGAGTCACAAGGACTTCTCAAAACAAGGCTCAATTGAACAACTTATGAATTTGGAAGCTAGAAGAAGATATATCAAAGCCAGACCAAGGTTATGAGCTTACAAAAGGGGGTTAAGAACTTGCCTAAACTGGAGGAATTTCCTTAAGCTGCTGCCTCCTGCTTCTCTTCCTTTTCTTCTTCTTTTCTTTCTCTCGATCTTTCTTGGCCGATTACCTCTTCCTCTTTTTCTCTTCTCTTCTCTCTATTTATACTGCCCCTTAGATGTTGTAGGAATGTCCTAGCACGAGCCAAAGTCTTCTAGAAGGCACCCACCGAGCTCCACCACTGCCTGACCAACTTGAAAGTGGCCTGGGAAGCTGAACTCGGTAACAAATGATTGACAGTCTCAATGTATTCTATCGATGGTTTCATCAATCGATCGACAGTTTCGATGCTATCTGTCAACAGTTGCTGCTTGCAACCACCTCACCATCTTGCTCACTATAAACATACACCAAATATACTTAAGTGCCATTGCCACAAAAATCCGAACCCCGATAATGGGTCGTTACAAATCCTCCCCCCTTAAAAGAATTTGGTCCTCCAAATTCATACCTGGTCACTCAAACAACTGGGGTAGATACGCTTCATTTTCTCTTCCAGCTCCCATGTAGCCTCGTCTGATCCGTGGCGTTGTCTTTGAACCTTCACATAAGGAATAGACTGATTCCGGAGTACCTTCTCCTTGTGGTCCAAAATACTAATAGGCATCTCATTAAAGGTCACATCCTCTTCAATGTCCAAGAGTCGGTAGTCAATGATGGGCTGTGTTAGGATTTGCATGAGTTAGCATCAATTCTTGGTAGAGGATTTTAAATGTAGTTAGAAATAAGTTTGTATTGTATGTTTTATGAGTTTAAAATGTAGCAAAACTAACTTCTTTAGAGTTAGTACTGGTAGTCCTTTTATTTCTTTATATTTGCATTTAGGTTCTTGATTTGTAACTGCCTCTATCTCTTATAAATAAAGGCAGATACGCTCTAGGCAAGTATTCTAGCATTCATATTTTCGAATCATCTTGCACAGGTTATGGAGAGTATTGAGAGAGAGTCTTGCTCGGTCCTTGTATTCTTGGAGGAAGGCTATTGATTCATAGCCAGTTGTGTGAGAGGGAGTGATGTAATCTTGATTGCTTTCTAGTGAATTTCTGAAAGGTTTCAGCAGTTTGGATGTAGGGCATATTCATGCCTGAATCAGGATAAGTCTCTTGTCTCATTTATCTTTCTGTTATTACTTTGTTTTTCTTCTAACTTGTGTAATTCTATTTCTAGTTCTATCGGGTGAGTGCTGGTTGTGAGAAAGTGGGGTTTCTTGTGTGGTGTTAGGTCCTATATTCAACAATTTGGTATCAGAGCCTAGGATTACACACAATTACTTTCAAGATTCATCCAAGAACCCTTAGAACAGTCTTAGAAACCCAAGAAAATGGCTTTGTCCGGATTTGCATCTAGATACGATATAGAAAAATTTAATGGCTCCAATGATTTTTCTTTATGGAAAATAAAGATGTAAGCCCTCCTCGGTAATCTTGGATTAAAGAAGGCGCTCAAAGAAGAATCAAGGGATAAGGATAAAGTAGGGGATGGGATTAAAACTCTCTTGGCAGAACAGAAAGCGGACATAGAAGAGAAGGCTTTTAATACCCTACTTCTTAGCTTAGGAGATAAGGTATTAAGGGAAGTGTCTAAGATGACTACAGCCTTAGAAATCTGAAAAAAATTGGACAGTCTTTATCTAACAAAAACCCTATCAAGTCGGTTATAACTAAAGACTAAATTATTTACTTTTAGAATGAAAGAAAATCAAAAGCTGCAAGATCATATAGATGAGTTTAATAAACTTTGCCTAGATCTAGAAAACATCAATGTTAAATATGATAATAAAGATAGGGCATTAGTTTTATTACACTCTTTGCCTCGGTCATATGAGCACTTTGTTGATATTCTGCAACATGGCAGAGATAAATTGTCTTTAGAAGATGTAACAGAGGCTCTAAATTCAAAAGACTTGAGGCATAACCAGGAAGAAAAATCTTCCAGTGGTAATGTTCTGACTGCTAGATCTAGGAGCTTTAAAAAGGACTCCAAAGGTAAAAACAAATCTAGATCTAAGTCAAGAAATGAGAGGGGTCCAATTAAGTGTTATCATTGCCAATAAGAAGGGCTTAAGAGAAATTGTCCAAAAAGGAAGAAAGATTTCAAGGAGAAAAATGTCTCGGATGGTGGAGCTTTAGTGTGTGAGTTTGGGTATGATAGTTTTGATGCACTAATAGTGTGTGAGAATTCGGTGAAGGAAATGTGGATCATGGACTCCAGTTGTTCTTTCCACATGACACCCAATAGACACTAGTTTGTAAATTATCAGGCAACTGATGAGGGCAAAGTTCTTTTAAGAAATGATCATGAGTGTAAGGTCCTAGGAGTAGGAGATGTACGGCTTAAAATACATGACAATACCTATAGGACCCTTCAAGCTGTAAGACACATCCCAAAATTAAAGAGAAACTTAATCTCTCTTGGTGAATTAACTAAGAATGACTATAGTTTTAAGGGAGAGGGAGTTACACTTAAGGTATCCAAAGGATCCATAGTGTGTATGAAGGCAAACTAGCAGAACGGGATATATGTTCTACAAGCTGCTGGGATAAATGGAGAAGCAGCAGTGGCAAGCAATAAGGTAGCTACAACTTCAAGATTGTGGCACCTTAGGATGGCTCACGTTAGTGAGCTTGGCCTTAAAGAATTAGCGAAGCAAGGGATGTTAAAGGGGGAACAAGTGGCAGGTCTAGAGAAGTGTGAATCTTGCATATATGGAAAGGCCACTAAGGTAAAATTTAATAAAACAACTATTTACTCATCCAAGGGACCCCTAGACTATATTCATAGTGATTTATGGGGACTTGCCCAGACTCTTACTTATGGTGGAACTAGGTATTTTTTTGTCCATAATTGACGACTTCTCAAAAATGGTATGGATTTATGTTTTGAAAACAAAAGAACATACTTTTGAGGTATTCAAAACATGGAAAACCATGATAGAAAACCAAAGGGGAAGAAGATAAAAGACTATTAGGACTGACAATGGTCTTGAATTCTACAACATAGAGTTCACAGACCTATGTAAAGATAGTGGGATAGTTAGGCATTTGACTGCCCCAAGATATCCTAGACAAAATGGCCTTGTCGAGAGGATGAATAGGACTCTTTTAGAGAGAGTTAAGTGTATGCTATTCCATGCAAACCTCTCAAAGTCGTTTTGGGGAGAAGCTGTGAACACTACAGCCTGTGTTAAATTAATCTCCATCTGCTGCCATAGAATTTAAGACTCCCTAAGAGAAATGAACAAATCATAAACCTAGCCCAAAACACCTAAGGGTATTCGAGTGTATTGCATATGCTCATATAAAACAAGGAAAGCTGGAACCTAGGGCACATAAATGTATTTTCTTAGGATATCCAGCCAAGGTAAAAGGGTATAAGCTATGGAGTCTAGAACTTGAAAACGAAAGGATTATAGTTACAAGGGATGTCATCTTTGAGGATAAATCTGTAGTTAAGGGACTGCATGATAATGGTATTAAGGAGCCATCATCTACAATTGAAATTGTAGACATAAAATGGCAAGAAAACATACCTAGTGCAAAAGCATCTGGCTCTCAAAGCCGGGGTTTGGATCCGGAAGTAGATCTAGAGGAGCCCATAGCTAACCAAGACTTTAACCCACAAGAAGAAAGAAATGAGGGATTAGATGTAGAAGATGTTCCAAAAGCATCTGGCTCTCAAAGTCGGGGTTTGGATCTGGAAGTAGATCTAGAGGAGCCCATAGCTAACCAAGACTTTAACCCACAAGAAGAAAGAAATGAGGGATTAGATGTAGAAGATGTTCCAAAAGCATCTGGCTCTCAAAGCCGAGGTTTGGATCCGGAAGTAGATCTAGAGGAGCCCATAGCTAACCAAGACTTTAACCCACAAGAAGAAAGAAATGAGGGATTAGATGTAGAAGATGTTCCAAATCAGCATAGGTATAATGTTGCCCGGGACAGGCAGAAAAGACAGTCAAAACCCCCTAAGAGATATAGCTTTTCAGACCTGGTTTTCTATGCACTTACAAGTGCATCAGAGGTTGTGGGTGAGAAACCTCAAATGTTTGAGGAAGCAATAGCTTCAAAGGATTCAATGAAGTGGATTGAGGCTATGAAATCTAAAATCAATTCTCTAAGGAAGAATGAGACTTGGAGCTTAGTTGACAGGCCTAAGGGACAGAGAATAGTAGGCTGTAAATGACTCTACAAAATAAGGGAAGGAGCTAGGAAGGATTCAAAACCTAGATATAAGGCTAGGGTGGCTGCAAGAGGCTTTACCCAGGTTGCAGGAGTGGATTATAATGAGGTGTTTTCCCCTGTGGTAAGGCACCCCTCAATCAGAATACTCCTTGCAATGACAACCCATATGAACCTAGTGCTAGAACAAATGGATATCACGATTGCTTTCTTACATGGAGAATTAGATGAAAAGATTCTCATGGAGCAACCAAAGGGGTTCAAATCTAAAGGAAAAATAAAGCAAGTATGTCTTCTTAAGAAATCCTTATATGGACTAAAACAATCACCACAAGAATGGTATAAAAGATTTGACATTTTTATGATTGAACATGAGTTTGTTAGGAGTTCATATGATTGTTGTGTATACTTTAAGCAAGTATCAAACAACATATTTTTGTACATCTTATTATATGTTGACGATATTTTGATTGCAAGTCAATCAAGGGATGAAATCTAGCAGTTAAAGCTTGGACTTAAAGTTAACATTTGAAATGAAAGACTTAGGAGAAGCAAGTAAGATATTGGGAATTGAAATTAGGAGGGATAATACGATAAGAACCCTAGGACTGTCACAAGAAAATTATTTAAGAAAATTAATCCAAAGATTTGGGATGGCTGGAGCAAGGGCTCTCAGCACTCCGTTTGCCCAGCATTTCAAGTTATCTGCAAGTCAATCTCCCATAAATGAGCAAGATTAGGCATAAATGAGAGATGTTCCATACCCTAGTGCAATAGGAAGCTTGATGTACAACATGGTTTGTACTCGGCCAAATCTTGCCCATGTAATGAGTGTGGTTAGCCGGTTTATGGAAAATATAGGGAAGGCTCATTGGGGAGCAGTTAAGTGGATGTTCAAATACCCAAGAGGATCATTAGGTACAAGCTTAGTTTATGGTGGAGCAGGAAAAGAAATAGAAGCCAAGATCCTAGGATACTCCAATGCAGACTATGCAGTGGATCAAGATAGGAGAAGATCAACTACAGGCTATGTCTTCAAGATTTGGGATCCACAGTGAGTTGGAAGGCTAGTTTACAACATGTTGTAGCCTTATCAACTACTGAGGAAAAATATATTGCCCTAACAGAGGCAATAAAGGAGGCCATGTGGTTGAAAGAGCTTCTAGGAGAATTGCTAGGAAGGGAGGTAGTTACAACCCTAAAATGTGATAGCCAAAGTGCCATTCACCTAGCTAGAAATCAGGTACACCATGAACGCACAAAACATATTGATGTTCAACTGCATTTTGTCTGAGAAATTCTTGACAGGAAAGAGTTGAAGCTGGAAAAGGTGACAGGAGATGACAATATAGCAGATATGTTCACTAAGGCTGTTCCAACAACCAAGATTAAGCATTGCATGAAGCTACTCAACATAGCTTAAGGAAGTCTAAGCAATTAAGCTTAGAAGGAAGCTGAAAGATGGAAGAAAGGAAGCAGAAGCAGAACCTGAAAGACTGAAGATTGAAGGTTCAACTATACAAATGGTGGAGAAAATTGTTAGGATTTGCATGAGTTAGCATCAATTCTCGGTAGAGGATTTTAAATGTAGTTAAAAATAAGTTTGTATTTTATGAGTTTAAAATGTAACGAAACTAACTTCTTTAGAGTTAGTACCGATGGTCATTTTATTTCTTTATATTTGCATTTAGGTCTTTGATTTGTAACTGCCTCTATCTCTTATAAATAGAGGCGAATAGGCTCTGGGCAAGTATTCTAGCACTCATATTTTTGAATCATCTTGCACGAGTTATAGAGAGTATTGAGAGAGAGCCTTGCTCGGTCCTTGTATTCTCGGAGAGAGGCTATTGATTCATAGCCAGTTGTGTGAGAGGGAGTGTTGTAATCTAGATTGCTTTCTAGTGGATTTCTAAAAGGCTTCAGCAGTCTGGATGTAGGGCATATTCATGCCTAAACCAAGATAAGTCTCTTGTCTCATTTATCTTTCTGTTATTGCTTTGTTTTTCTTCTAACTTGTGTAATTCTATTTCTGATTCTATTGGGTGAGTGCTGGTTGTGAGAAAGTGGGGTTTCTTGTGTGGTGTTAGGTCCTATATTCAACAGGCTGGGGGTTTGGCATATACTTCCGAAGCATAGAGACGTAAAAAACGTTATGCACACTGACTAGCTATGGGGGCAGCCCAGAATCGGTCCAAACAGTAGCACTGGAATAGTAGCGAAACTTCATAAGTTTTAGGATCCGAAACAGTAGCGAAACTTCAGAAGTTTTAGGATTTTACTTCATGTTTGATTAGAGATTTATTTCTATTAGGATTCTAGTTAGATTTTGTTTACAAGTATTAGATAGATTAGTTAAACTTTATAAATATACCTAGAAGATAAGGGTTGTAATTACTTTTATTATTTAATAAATTCCAACGAACTAATTTGATTTTTTTCAGTAAGCAGCGTCAGTTCTTGCGCCTAGTTGAGAATCCAGCTTTGGTCGTTAAAGTTTGTACTCTCAAGGGTACTTGAAACTTAATATTTCAAGGGTTTCTTTGTGTGTTTTCTTTACACGCGCGCTACACTCTGGGTCACGCACTCATGATTTACATGCTAAGATCACTAGACAACTTGAGGCAAGTAATGCCTTGTGAGGGTGAGTTTTTCTCCCATCAAGGGAGAATGATAATGACATAAGATTATTTGTTTTATTTAAAGTGTTTTATTTTTCTTTTATATTGTATTTTAGATGGTATAATTGGTTTAGGCTTTGTTGAATTGTTAACCACCATCTCATTTAAAAGTTTAAGTTGTTAGATAGAGGGTTAATTTTATCTTTTATATTATCTTTTTTACTCTCAACATGCCCTCTCACGTTTGGCCAAACTTCATTGCATAACTTGTTCGAACATGTGCAACAATATAATGATAGGGTTGGCGGTAAGGTTTGAACTCAAAACTTTTTGTCTACTCTGACACCATGTTGAATTATTAACCACAATCTCATCTAAAAGCTTAAATTGTAAGATAGAGGGTTAACTTTATCTTTTGTATTATCATTTTACTCTCAGCAGGCTTTTTCTTGTTATCTATTAGGCAGGTTTATCATTTCATCCTTATTTGTTGAGATGATTATAGTTTGGATATAGTTTTGTAATCATGTTATAGTTTGGATTAGATTTTGCCCATAAATAGGCAAATGAGGTATTCTGTAAGTCACTACTTTTGGTTATTGAATACAAAGCTATTGATTTCCTCTCCAGATTATTCTCTCTCAGGCCCTTTGTTAGCTTCTTAAGCTTCTTCTCTTCTTCCCCCAATTTCTTTTCCTCCTTCAATCTTTCTCAAATTCTGATTGTTCCAAATTATTTCCCTTTTGAGAACTTACACGTTGAACACTTGATATTGCTCCCATATGATATTATTGTTCTTTGATCATTTGAAGAAGTATACACATTTTCTACTTCAGAATTTGCAGCAGAATGACATGCAGATGTGTTTACGCAAAAGCAAGCTTAATTTACTATCAAATTAACTACTTTCCTGACTGTTCAGTTGTATGATGTACTACCAAGTGAGGACAAAATGTAAAACAATGGAGATAACAAAATTCACTCTCTTTCTATATATAAAGAAATTGGAGTTGCTGTTTGATTGTCTTGTGACCTTTAAGAACTCAAAGGAACTACCAGCCAAGTATCACTGGTTTGTACCCATCTGTTTATACCGGATTTTGTGGCAGAAAAGGAAGTGAATGTGTTGGCTGGAAAATTTTATGAAAATATTCATTATCTGAACTTGTGTTTGACCTCAATTGGGTTCTAAAAGTAATTTTCTGTTGTGATTATAAATGGCCTTTTTATCTCCAATGTAACATTAGATTGGAAATGTTGATAGCCCCATGAATTTATTTACTTTTCTATTGCCTAAGTAGTTTCTTCTGCATTGGTCAGAATAAGCCAGCGGGCCGAATCTTGGAGCTCTGTATTCTTCACATGGCAATGTCTGAAATATCAGTGGTTGGAACAAGGCACCAAATAGTCATCAATGAGGTTCTCTTTTTCTTCCATTTTCCGTAAAGGGCTATTGTTTCCCCCTTCTTTATTTTTTATCACGTACTGTGTTCCCCTTTATGATGTGGATCAACTGCTTGTGGATATTTATGAAGGCTGTTGATCTTGCGAAACGCTTCTGCGATGGTGCAGCCCCTCGCATTATCAATGGTTGCCTCGGGACGTTTGTCAAGGATGTTGGGGAAAATGGTATCATAGCTCTGGGGTCCGAAAATAAGCAGGCACTGTTGAGCTAATCTGGGATGTGATGTGATGTAATCCAAGGTATGGAGTTAGCTCTGACGCTGAGAATCTCAACTAGAGCCGCCTTCTCTTCGCAGTCGCTGAAAAACACAAGAGATATTCCTTCCTGATTATACACGGGGAGATGAGATTCAGATCTCTTTAAAAGTAGAGGAGAAAATTTCGTTTTATCTTTATATATGATGGTGCAAGTACATTTATTGGCATGCTTGGTCTGCTAGAATTGATGGGGAATTTTATATGTTAATCATGTAAAGAAATTTCTAAATGCAACCAGGGGGGTGGTGGGGGGCTGAGGCTACTAAAAAATGAATAGCAGAATAGGGCCGGTGATGTTTGATGATGGGTTGCAGTACTGTTGCATGCTGCTCCCCAATCCCCCATTTGTAAACGCCAATTATGCTTAAGACAAGAAGCGAAGTCGGATACATTCCCAATTTGATTGGGGATGCATTAAGTTGGGAGTTGGGAGGCTGTGTGTTGTGTTTCATCAAGTCACTTGGAAGTTGTACGGATGTATTTATGAATGAGAGAGGACGGTAGAATTATTATCATAAAATGAAAACTCGTCGACAATGCAGTTGCGGTTTTAAACTTTGCTTGTGTCCGTCCATCCATCCATCCATCCATCATGTTGTCTTTAGCAGCAGCAGCAGCAGCAAACATCAAGCATGTGTATGTATGAAGTGTGCTTGGGGAGGAAACAGGGAGTCTGGGAGAAGGAAGGAAGGAACCAACCAACCACACATAAAAGAAGAAAATACTTTTTGTTGCATTATTATTAACTACAAAAAGCATTTTATGTCCTTGGGTGGCTGAAGCGTTAATTATTCTTACAGCTCACAAAAATGGAATCTTAGGTCTCACCAAGTTCACTGCTGGCCTCCTGTTTCTTTTCCCTGTAAAAGTTGTTGTCGAATTCCAGGGCAGGGCAGAAGTTACTTCTTATTGTGATTTTCTTCCCATTTTCATCGCACCCTTTTTCTTCTCATCAGAGCAAAACAACACTAACCAACTAAACCACCCAAAAGTTTTGAGTAGACTTCATATAACAAAACATTACAAGAATCATCACCCGGCTGACAATCAAATTTGTCAAAACAACTTCCAAAGTTGTCTTGCCACTAATCCCTCATTGTTTTTTTTTTATGAGCCAAAAAATGGGATCAAAATTGTCATTGGATTCTAGTTGCACCACCACCTATTTACTCTTTGCAAAACCCAAAAAATTTATATTTTAATTTATGAAGAAAATATTATTAAAAAATATATTTTCAATAAATTTGGTTTATAGATGATTTTTAAAATATTTTATAAATCCTTATATATATTGTATGTTGAAAAATCTCATAATCATATAGTTATATATATCTTTCAAAACAACTAAATTTTAGTTTAGGAGTATGAACCTTATAAAAATATATTTTTATTAATTTGAAAAACTTCAGTCTCATATATTATTATATTCTTCAAAACATAAAAACATTATTTTGTAATGATCGGACTTGATGTAAAATGTTTGAAAAAATATTTTGAAAGTTCGACTAAGTATAAAAGCTCTTTTTATAAACTTAGTATATTTTTGAAACTTTTCAAGGCAAAGTATTTAAACATTCTTTTAAGTCTTCCTTACTTGTTTTCGATCGAATATAGTTATGTTCCTTCCTAACCGAAGGGAGCGATCGAATGCGGGATTGCAATAGTAGGGCGTGGGCTCCAGCGACGGGTCCGTCTCGGGGGCGGTTGACACCTGCAAGCACTTTAATACTTGAGTGAGTAAGAGAGTAAAGAAATAGTAGTGTACAAATAGATCAAATGGTAGAACATACCTTGACTCTGAAAAGAGCTGGCTGATATAGGAGGAGGAGATGTCCTCCTGCATGCATGTGTCGTGTGTCTGCAGGTGATGGAACTGAATATCTGGTGTCGGTGGAGGTTCCTAGGTAGCAGCATGGTGGCGACACGACCCTCATTAATATAGATGAGATCTGCCATTAATGACAATGGGATCTAAGGCGGTCATGCGGATACCCAGTGGGGGTTGCAATGATGCTACGACAGGCTGGCGCGAGACCAAGAGATGGGTAGAGGGATGGGCCCAAATTAGGCTTGGATTGTCCACTTATATTCTTCAAAATAGAAAAACATTGCTTTGTAATGATCAGACTTGATGAAAAATGTTTGAAAAAATATTTTGAAAGTTCAACTAAGTATAAAAGCTCTTTTTATAAACTTAGTATATTTTTGAAACTTTTCAAGGCAAAGTATTTAAACATTCTTTTAAATCTTGTTCACTTGTTTTCGATCGAATATAGTTTTGTCAATCAAATATTACTCAATATATTTTTCAGTATATTTAAGTATTCAATCATGTTTTATAAAAACCTACTCGAGTATAATCGAGTATGGTATAATCAAGTGCTTTTGGAGCTTGTAAAATCTAAGTTAATTAAATGCTTTAACAAAACCTACTCTAATATTCCTTTGTGTGTGTTTCAAATCAATTGATTAAATGTTTTAGTCAATTAAATGTTGATTAAAGGTTTTCTACTCTGAGTATTTTATGCAAATTTTCTGTATTTCAAAAATCAATTGAGTAAGAATGGTTTTTCGATCGAGTATCTTTTTGTTTTCAAAAAGTCCAAATATCTCCTTAAGTTGAATATATCTTTCTCTCAATCGACTCATGTATTTTTATAATCGATTATCCATATGTTTTTAATTGAGTAAAGATTGGATAGAATATGGCTAAGTCTCTGAACTTATTTTAATCGAGTATCAGTTATCTATATTAGAGTATATAATTCTATTAGTCGAGTAAGCTTAGCCAAGTAGTCGAGTGTTTAATACCAAGCCTCTGTATCTTTTGTGTCAATTGAGTAATGACTTTGTCATACTCCAGTAAGATCTTACAAGGCTTCTATATAATTGATTACTTGAATTTTTCAATCGAGTGTGCGTTTCATTGGTCAAGTAAGTCTAGGACTTAGTTGAGTAACTGGTAGCTGAATTCAAATTTTATATTCGTTACTCAGTAAGTAAAAATGAACCAGTTTTGATCGTTAGAACTTTATTTACTTATTCTAATGTGTCTAACTGTATTCACTTAAAGAATGTTAAAATATATTTATGCAAGGGTGCTTAATGCTTCCCATATATATTATGCATATATTTCTAACTAATTTGACAAAGCTTATTTGATTTGACCATCAAGCTTCAATATAAGGCCAAGGTGCGCGATCTATCAAGCTGTTGTTGAGCCATCAAGAAAGCCTATGCTGTTGACATAACTGTTGAGCCAAATTGCTCCAATCAACCTATTGTGTATTTTGATATTTGACAAAACATAATTTTAGTAAAACTATTTTTGGTATATTTAAATCTCCTAATGAATTTTTTTATATGTATTATGGTGGATAACATATTTTAAGTATTATAGTATTTTGTGTATCAAAATGAACCAAGAAATGTTATTTGCTATAAGTGAAATATTAGTGCATTATAAGGGGACATATAAGAAAATATTTTCATTTTGAAAAACTATTTCCCAGTATTTTGATAGCTAATATTCATTATTGTTAAAATGTTTTTTAATAAATTTTTCAAGAAATAGAAAGTATATATTTTGGAAGTCGTAAAATCGTCAAATCCAGAATTTGTTCTAAAACTAAAATTCTACTTTCTTATTGATTTGGATTTTTATTTTTTAGATATTTTTATTGAATTCAAATAAGGGGTACTTTCTTATTTACATTTTTGTATTAAAGTAAATGGAAGGTAAAATATAAACTAAGAAAAATGTGGACATAAATTAAATTAAAGTAAATGTAAATATGTTGTAATGTATATATGTTATGGATTGTATCATCAAAGCAAAATATTATTTTTCTCAAAATCTGGATTGAAAGTCGACTCCCAGTAAGGGACAGTCGACTGTGTGTTATGCAGAGTCGAGGTAACCGAGAGCAGGTTTTGGCCAGTCGACTGGGAGTCGATTGTAGACCAATGAGAGTTGATTGTCGGATTCGAGAGTCGACTATAGGTGTCGCAGAGTCGACTGTCGATTAGAGCAGTCGACTGTCAGACTCCAACGATCGGATTTTTCTAGTCTTTGCAGGTCGTTTGGAAGCTCCATTATAAATCTCAAGAAGAGAAATCTGGAGAAGGCTAACACGCTATCATTTCTTATCTTCCTAAAGCACACCCAAGTTCTTAAACAACTCAAAAAAAGCAATCCAAGACTCAAACTCAAAGATATATCCTTTAGAGTCCAAGGCAAAAGAAGAGAAGATATTCTCTCCATTTGTTGTAACTTGTATTATTTCTATTTTGTCTTGTACATCATTGTGTTTAATTCCATATTAGTCCAAGGTTGTTTGGACATAGTATTTATTTGTATTAATTTGTGGATTATGAGTGGCATCCTAGAGCCCAAGTAATCTAGGTGTATTATTGTAACACCCCGTCTCGCCAGGCATGTCACTATAAGGGTATTCCCGGGATTTTTTTTTTCTTCAAGTTCAACACACGCGGTATATCAAGAACAATCTTCACATGCAGATACAAAATCCCGCGAACCCCAGCCTTGCCCGTTTAACTATCAAGATCAATAATCTTAAACTAAATGAGTCTTAATGCAACGCAACGGATACATTAATACCAAAACACCATAGTTCTTACATTGTATTTCCATAGAAAAATACGTAATACAGATCAAATGATAAAATCGCTATTATACAACTGTTTATTTACAATCTGATATGCATATTAAATCCTCCAAACGTTACAACGACTATCAAACTAAGCTCCAATGGCCCTCAACTGGCCGTGTCCTTGCCCTCACAGCAATTCCTGACTGGAACATCAAATGTTCCAGGGGCATAGCCTAGGTTAGATGATAAAACATCTAAGTGACGACATGAAACAGTTTATACAATGCATGAAAGACACACAAGCATGGCATACTCAGACAAACGACAACATGTAAGACACGTCTAACTTGAGAAATTCCCTGACACACTTAATCCCCGGGTGCCCTACCGTGTCACTCGGTTACTAGTCCCGGATGCCCTACCGTGTCACCCGATCACCAGTACTGGCCCCAGATGCCCTACCGTGTCACCCGATCACCAGGACTAATCGTGTCCCATTCTCAAGAAGACCCCATCCCGTCCCATACAAAAAATAACATTGACACGAATATCAATACCCCGATGATATGAAAATCATACGCCATGCACCGACTCTTTTGTAAGTAAAAACAGTTGATGCAATGTTTCACATGTTCAATATGCAAATGATGACATAAATATGTAAGAGAAACGCCTTTGCAGAACAATCCAAGTTCCGGAGGGTAAAACCGCTCACTAGAACTGGTCCCAATTGCGTGTAACCTAAGTTCGGGAGGGTAACACTGCCCACCTGAACCCACTACACACATTTCAACATAATTTCAAGATAAGGTAAAGCTAGAATCAGACCACTCACCTGAATTCGAAAAAGTTAATTTGCGCCTCGTAATGCGTGCTAAGCCTTAAAATACGCGTCTGAATAATTTCTTGACTTTGGCATGCTCCTTTAGCCTCAAATTAATCCTCATAACTTTCTAGGATTTTTCCAAGAATTTTTCCCATTTTTTCCTATTTTTCTTCCATTTTTCCTCATTTTCCCTATTTTCCTTATCTTTTCTTTCTTTTCTTTTCTTTTATTTTCTTCTCCCTTTCTTTCTTCTTCCTCCCCTGTTCTTCTTCTTCCCTACGTCCGACCTGCGCTCAGCCATGCGCAGCCGCCGCAGCCCACCAATCGACCATCTCCGCCCACGTTGGCAGCTTCCTCGTCCTTCACGAAGCTCGCCGGTCACCGCCCACCTTGCTGCGCCATCGCCGAGGGCCGTTGTTGGCTGTCCTGTTCGCTGCCCAGCCGCAACAGCTCGCGGCCATGGCTGCCGCTTGCTGTTGCGGTCCATCCAGGCCACCTCCAATCATTCTCTCAGCTATCTCCGGCTACCTAGACCTCACACAACCACTGGCCAGCCTCCTCCTCGTCGCTGCTCGCCTTCCGCATGTGTAGCCATGGCCGCGGCTTGCGCCCATGGATGCTGTTTGCCTACCGCGAACAGCTTCGGTCACCATCTCGGCATTTCTCGTGGCTATCTCTGGCCACAAGCATCACTCCCAGCAATCCCTCTTGGTTCCTCAAGCTCTCGGCCGCTCGCTCCCTCACTGCAACTCTCGGCCATCTTCCTCCTTCATTTCCATTTCCATTTTATTTTTGCTTCCTTTCCTCTTCAATTTCTACTCCTATTTATAGAGACATCACCGACTCTCCACCGCCTCAACTTGCCTTGGCCACCACCCTAGCAAAACTTGGGCACCACCCTTCCATTCGGCCATGAAGCTTCGTCGAAACTGCCACAGATAGCACACACAAACATATGCGTATGTATATATATATATAACTATATACACTAATAATATAAAGAAATTACACATTACCCCCCCCTAATTTCCACCTTAATTTCACTTGGACAATTTATTTATTGCACTTAGGCCCTCACACGTCAAATTAATTTGTATTTCAATATCGAAAATACAAAATTAATAATCCAAAATTACTTGATAATGACAATTTTGCCCCAATGTCCTTACCGGGCTATTGTTTCATCCTAAAACCACTGAAGGGTTGTTCCTTACGAAAAATCGGAGCCCCCTCAGGCTTTTGTTGACTTCCCGGAAGTCTCCTATAACAATTCAGTTTCTGAGCCTAATTTGCAGCTGCATTTTAGCTGTACCGAAAATTATTCCCGGTCCCACATCTTTCATCACTAAAAATCATAATTCGTATCACTTGTCGTTACTGTACTATTTTCCTTGGCTATCTAGGGTCCGGGGTACTTCCTTGAGCTGTTTCGGTCACTTAAGACTGCAGCAGTGTGTCCTATAGCCTTTATCTTTTGATAATTCCACTTGTACCCTTCATCAAATATTATTTATGGCTTCACATCATTCTTGGGTATTACAATTATTGTGTTGTAATAGTTTTTGGGGTGAGGTAAGGGGAACCTCAGTGTTGTGTGAAAGTTTCCTAGGTGAACTTGTTGGAAAACTTAGATGTAGTTTTAATGGAACCTCAAGTGTCAAGTTGACCTTGAGAGGGTGGAGTAAGTGTTGGAGATACCGAACCACTATATATTCTTGTGTTATTATTGTTGTTTGTGTATTTATATTACTATCACTCTCAAACAACATATATATTTATAACAAGTATTTTCTTTATATAAGAAAAGCTCAAGAATTTTAAAAAGAACAGAATTCGATTTACATAAATTTGTAATCACTCAATTCACCCCTCTCCCTTGAGTGGCCATTGTGTGTCAAGGGACCAACAATAGCCACGGATGCTTATGCTCGAACAACATAGAGCAAATCCTTTCACAACAAAACTGTCTCTTTTCAGGCCATTCTTCTATGCTTAAGTGAATGCTTATTTAGTTTATCTTCTCACTCTTAAGCAATTATCTAGTGAGATTAATTGCATATCTTTTTAAACCAAATTGTTTAAAAGAGTTGAGTGTTTTATTCATTCATTCTTTCAAACTCTCTTTTGTTCAAGAGAAAAGCGATATCTTTGTACATGTTATATTTTTCTCTTGAGAAATCCTTACACGTTATATTTCGTGTAAACTTGTAAAAAGTTATGCTTGCGCCTTGAAATCAATGTCTCAATTGTGGTTGAGCCGAGTGTTAAAAAGCCTCATGTAAGGATTCCTACTTAGCCCGTGAAAAGTAGAGATTATTACTTAGTTTGTGAAAAATAGAGGTTCCTACTTAGTTTGTTAAAAGTGGAGGTTATAGCTGCTCCTGTAAAAGCTAGGATTCTTACTTAGCCCGTAAAAGTAAAGGTTATAGTTAAACCTGTAAAAAATACTATACTTAGTGGATATTTTCAAAATCCTCAGTGAGAAGTTAAGGTAAGGAACTAAGCCAGTTGGCTGAACCACTCAAAATCTACTGTGTCCATGTCGTTTAATTTTATCATTTCTATCTTTATCTGTTTCTCTTTTTTTCTACCATACAAATGTTTTCCGTTTGTAACTATTACTTAATGCATTTCTTTCAAACTGTTTTAAAAATGTTTTCATGGTTGGAATCATCTTAAAAGTGATTCTCTTTTATATTCTCATACCTATTTTTCAAACATCAGTTTCACCACATATAAGAATTCATTTGGATCTTTCTAAATGCACAATTACCTCATGTATTTCAAACTGATTTCTATCATCCCAAAATGCCTCTTATATTCTTCTTTATTCAAAAATGTTTCTTGAAACATTTCTCTAAAAAACATACATCTTCATATTAATACTTTCATATATAAACTTATCAAATGCATAAAGTTTTCTCAAACCAATTTTATAAAAGATCTTGTAAGCAGCATACTCATTCATGTTGTTTCACCTGTTGCTGCATCTGTTTATAATTTAATAAAAACGTTTTCTTCAAATAACTTTACTACATCATAAATTTAGAATATATTTTCATTATTTCTGTTGTTATACCTCCTCAAAAGGATCGAGAAGGAATCTTCCGGGTGATAATCGAAATGATCCTTTCGAGTAACTCGAGAGGTTCTTTCAGGTAACCTAAAAGAAGACATCAGAAGAAGAAGGGGAGAAATCGTCCTCGAAAGACCATACCAGGAGCATGGAAGGCCCTGCCTAAAACACCCTTTCAAGGCTTCTTCCAAAATGTATTTTAGCAAATATATGCCACGTGTCCCCCTGGAGATCAGCACCCTATAAAAGCCAAGCTACAGGACAACAAAGGAAACTTTTTGTAAGCACTAGGTAAAAATCACCTTGACTTTTTTTTTTCTTTTCGAACATTTACTACTTTCTTTCATAATGAACCTCATTCATTTCCCATACTAACTTAAGCATTGAGGGTCTTCATGGGTGAACACTCCCCGCGAGCCTTCTTGTAACATCCTAACATCTTGAGAAAATAAAAATATGTAATGTTGGATGTTGGAGATAATTTATCGAGGGTTTATGGAATTTAATTGAGAGAGTTCCTGGAAACCCCTAAGCATGTTTTAGACCCGTGGGTTGTTACTGGAAAATGATGACATGGAATATCCATTGGTAATTTTATGAAATTGAATGCTGAGTAGTGAATTGGGAAATTAAGCTAATTAATTATTTTACTTGGAGATATTTACGAAATTGCAAGTATGGGGCAATTTAAGAATTTATCGTGTTTATGAAAAGGGGTGTAATTGATAGATTGTGGGAAATTAAAATGTGTAAGTGAAATTATTGGGGTGGGGCGTGAGTGGAAATTTATGGGAATTCTAGGGCTGAGATGCAATTTCCAGAAGTGGTCTAACGTCACTTTAAATTTCCAGGCGGTCGCGTGCGTGGGGAGACACTTGAGGGATGTGGGTTCAAACCCGCAGGTGTGCGCACGCAATTGGAAGAATTTGTTATTTTATTCAGAAAGCCATCCCCGAAACAAAATTGTTTTCTAAAAGGCGGCGGCTGCCCCCAGCGGCCGCCACATGGTCGCGTCTTAGACACTCATTTTGGCTGTTTTAAAGCCCATTTCGGGCATTTCTGAGCTGACATAAGCGAGAGGAAAATCGAGGAAGGTGGGCATAACACTGAACAACCACATAAATGAAGGAATTCAAGAGGGGGAAATTACGTAATCAAAGTTTAAAGAAGCCAGATACGTGAGAAAATAAATATTAAGAATTTTCTATGGGTCGAATTGAGTCTTAGGCCACAATTTAATTGTTTGAGGGCCATCGTCTCATTACTCGTTGTAAACATGTTGTTTTGCAATGGGAGTGCGGGAAAGACAGGAACTAACTATTAAAAGGCAAGTTCTAAACCCCCTTGATATGCTTTTTATTTATCGTGTGAGTCCCTACTGACTTATGTAGTCTAACCCCTCCCTTACCTTGAGTCGGCTCCACGTATTAATTATATAAATACGCATGGTAGCTATTTTATAATTTATGAGTTGTTGGTGAATTGTTGATGGTGGTTTTAAACTCGGATATAAGACTCTCCATCATATTCATTTTTAACTGCCACGGGGCTTTATATCGCTTTGTTTCCTTGGGAATGATGTTGAATCTATATGGGGCTAGGTTCTTAGGGTGTCGGGAAGACTCAGTGTGGCTGGGAAATATTGGTGTGTCAACATAATTATCTCATATGATAGTGGCGGTTAACTGACCAGCCTTCGTTTAATCCTTAATATTAATGATTAATTCGGACTGACTAGTATTAGGTATAGTAATAGGCCTTGCCCTTAATTCGAGAGATAAAGTGGCACAAATACACACGCCATATAGGGGTTCATAACCTGACCCCAGGGTCACATGAGATATTGACTTGTAGACGTGTAAGTGTTGGGCTAGAGCCTAATGCCTTAAGTGTGTCAGGGACATAAATATCGGTTAGTAATGTATAACATCAACCGTGTGTGTCAAATGGTTTGGATGATTGCATAAAATATGTGGAATCATGTGTTCATGCATGACATGTTATTTTCATGCCTATATGTGTATCGAGTAAGTCGCTTTTACATGATAGTTGATGAGGGTTATGGGATTTGATGTTATGCATGACATGGTTGTGGTGCGTGATATGGTTGTACATCCTGGCATGTGTGAGCCTGAGGGCCAATTGCATTTCATGAGCATAAGTGTGTGTCATACAAGAAGTAAGCCATGACATGGGGTATACAACATGAAAAGCTATGTGAGCGGGAAACATGCTTAGCTAAATCATCATGATGAGATTGCATGTGGATAACATATAGATACCTGTGTTAGCGCACCTATTATTTTGCACAACGGTGTGACTGCAAGATAGAGATATCCAACTTTTCATACTTGGTGGGTAACTGAGAGAGCTATAGTTAGACATGCACACTTGGGTTGGAGCCAGGATGAGGAATTCTCGATGGGTAACCAAGGGAACTACAATTCAACAAGCTCACCGAGATTGGAGCCATGATTAGGGTGGATGATAGTCCACAATGCTGGCATGGCATCCCTATATATGTAACATCTCGCATCGAGTGATAGGAAGGACCAGAACAACTTACCCTGATGGGCTTACGCGAACTTCCCAGGGGGTCACCCATCCTTAAGCTTCCCCAACTCAAGCACGCTTAAACTAGGAGTTTCTTGCCTACATTCAGCCCAAAAGGTATCCAGCTGGTGTTGTTTCCTTCCTTACTTATCCTTGATATATACTACCCTTCTCTGGGCTCTTGGGGTATTACATTCTCCCCCCTTGAGCACATAACATCCTTGTCATGCGACCTTACAACTGGTCCCAAATCTTCTCCCCTTTAGAGGATGCCACCTAGAAGCCTGTCAGAAGCCGCTCCTTGTACAAGCGCTCGAGCCCCCGCGCCACTCCCCGCCCTCATTAGATCGCCTTCACCAAGGGTTGGCTCTGATACCACCTTTAATATCCCGTATCGAGCAATAGAAAGGACCGAAACAACTTACCCTGATGGGTCTACGCGAACTTCCCAGGGGGTAACCCATCCTTAAGCTTCCCCATCTCAAGCTTCAACACCTTGAAGCTAAGAATCAGAGAAGATGACATTCCAAAGACTGCTTTTCGTACTTGATATGGGCATTATGAGTTCTTGGTAATGCCTTTTGGGTTGACAAACGCCCCTACTGTATTTATGGACTTGATGAATCGGGTCTTTAAGGAGCATCTAGATCAAACATGAAGGGCATTTGAGGATGGTGCTTCAGAAACTTAGAGAAGAGAAGCTATTTGCTAAATTCAAGAAGTGTGAATTCTGGCTAGATAAGGTGTCATTTTTAGGGTATATTGTATCAAGGGAAGGTATTGTAGTTGACCTGAGTAAGATTGAGGCAGCTCGAAATTGGCCAACACCAGTTGATGTGGGAGAAGTTCGTAGTTTCCTTGGGTTAGCTGGTTATTACCGAAGATTTGTTGAGGGATTTTAAAAAATTGCCTCACCTTTGACTTAATTGACCATGAAGAATACGAAATTCCAGTGGAGTCCGGATTGTGAATGAAGCTTTGTGGAGTTAAAGAAATGGTTGACAAATGTGCCTATCTTAACAATTCCACAAGGAAGTGAGGGGTTTGTTATCTACAGTGATGTTTCTTAGAAAGGGCTCGGTTGTGTCCTTATGCAAGATGGCAAAGTGATTGCCTACGCCTCAAGGCAACTAAAGGAATATGAGAAGAACTACCCAACTCATGATCTTGAGTTGGAAGCCGTTGTTTTTGCATTGAAGATTTGGAGGCACTACCTTTATGGGGTTAGGTGTGAGATCTATACTGATCATAAGTGTAACGCCCCGCTCCCACTTACGGGTGTTACTCGTGAACAATTACCCGAATTGTCCACCTGTCCGGCCTTAGGTGAAGAGTGGACCATGTTTCCAGAGGAAACGCCCTAGGTGGGAACTAGGCTCGTCCTTCCCTTCCCTCAACCCCAGGATTCACTAGCAGAATTGGGCTTCAACCACACCGCATTTGATTAAAGAAAACATATGAAAATGCCCAATCGCCATTTTCTTATTTATTTCAATTCTTTCTCCATCCGAGAATTTTACCGGGCTCCATGAAAAATCACCATTTAAATCAATCCATTGATGGATTACCAATTTTGGAGGAAAAACTCATAGTTTTCAATTTTCCAAATTTCGACATCATTCTCCAAAATGCCCAAAAAATCCCGATATTTTGAAAATTCCTTCAGGGCCAAAAATCAATATAGAATTGCCCCTTAATTTCCCAAAATTTCAGATTTTTTTTAAAAATTTCGGCGAGGCCCTCTGGCACGCCCAGGCCCGCGTGGGGCCCCGCTGGGCGCTGGTCGGCGGCGTGCTCACCCGGGCACGCGCCCGGCCGCCCACGCGGCCCTGCCTGCACACGCGGGGCTGCTGCTTGCTGCCCCTGCTGCTGCCTCTTCACTTCTTTTCTCTCTTTTTTTTTTTTTTTTTTTTTTTACTTTGGGCTTTTAAACCCATACTTTCCAAAAATCTAAACACCCTTAATTTGCATCAAATCCTCCACTTTTCTCATTCCAAAGCCACATTTCACAAACAAACCATCTATTGTTTTTTTATTTATTACAACATACCTCAAACACATCAAAATTTTTCCCTCTCTTAGCTACCATACACAACATGGAAGCTTCATACACATGAAACCAAAATAAAATACAATTTATTTTATATTACCAACAAAAATACATAGGCTACACAACTTTAGCCTTCAACACTCATAGCCATTTCTCTCCCATTTTCACCTTTTCCATGAGGCTTTTAACACCTACAGAGAGGTCCAACAAACCTCATGAGCTCAAAAGCTCAATAAGGGTGCATATACAAAGTAAATACAAGCATAACAAGTCTATGTAATGGCAAATGCATGCAAGCATGGTTAGGTTATTCCATCCTCACAACCCAACATGGTTTGAGGCATCAACCTACCACTTCTTTCCCACCCCCATGGCCATAGGTCTCATGTACAAGTAAAGCATGCAGAGAGATACATAAAAATTTATGCGACCTACTTACAATGCAATGCAAGACCTCCTCCACATAGGGCCATCCCTTACTTCATTCTTGAACCTTTAAATCTCCATTTCAAGAAAGCTTCCATCTTCATTTTCTCCCACCTAAGATGGTATCCCAAAAGAAACTTACTACCATTCAAGAGAAATAAGAAGATTATTAAACTAAGGAAGAACCCTTACCTTCATCTTCTTCCTTTTCTTTTCTTCTCTTTTCTTCACATTGGAAGACAACTCTTTCCTTGCTCTCACTTTCTTTCTCTCTTTGAAATGGCAAAAATTGAGACAAAGGCTTACTTTCCCTTTAAATACTCATCTTGTCTTAAAATCTCCATTTCAAGACTTCATCTTAGCCTTTGATTTCCAATGGCTTTTTGAGAGAAAATCCCAACCATCCATCTCTTTAGATTAAATACATCTCTCTTCGAAGAAACACAATCCATGCCATTTCCTCCCTTTAAATCTCACCCATTAGATTACTTTTGCCTTTACAAGACTTCATCTCCACCATTAAAAGAAAGCACACTTTTAATATGTTGGCAATCCATGCCATTACTTCTCTTTAAATCCCCACCCTTGGATTTATTCTCTTTCTCAAGAATACATCTCATCCATTGGATTCTTGGAATTTCCATTTACTTCTCATTTACTTAAATGAGACCATTTTTATAACCATCACACTTGAGAGACATAATTAATTTCTTTCCCATTTAATTTAATGGGACCATTTTCCACCATTAATGCATAACTAATTCTTTTTCTTTTGGATTTTTCTTTTAATCCAACACCATCATGCCTCTCATTAAATGCTTGAAAGACTAAAATAATTTCTTTTTGCATTTAATTAAATCCTTCTCCAACTCATAAATTCACATATATATATATGCTCCCACATTTCTAATATATATAATTTTTCTCTCAAATTTCCAAGATTATGCCAAGTATTACTCTAACACACAAACTTGGCTTCTAATTCTTTATCTTGGTCATTCATGTGACATTACCATATTAATTTACCGTTTTAGGGAAAATTAATTATTTTCTCAAATAATTCAATATCCACCATTTTCCCTATTTTCCATAATTAAATTTCTTTATGGAATCACTCCAAATTATCAAAATAGCCTCTCATGAATTTTTAATCCCATATCTCCACATAAATACAAAATTGGGATTTAATTCACTTACTCACCTAATTTCAAATAGGAATTATTTTCAATTCACCAAAATACCCTTTATTGGACTTCACTATCCAAATTACTAAAATGCCCTTCTCATAGGGCACCAATATTCTCAAGGATCTAACACCTCCTCAAGGGCATTTTTGAAAGTTTTTTTACTTCCTTTCTCATTTTCTTAACACCGGTTACACCGGATGTTACAATAAAAGTCTTAAGTATTTTTTCACATAGAAAGAGTTGAACATGAGACAATGTAGATGGTTGGAACTTGTTAAAGACTATGATTGTGTTATTAACCATCATCCTGGTAAGGCCAATGTAGTCTCTAATGCACTTAGTAGAAAAAGCCATGGAGCAATAGCTTCCTTACAAGTCATTCAAAAACCATTGTTTGTAGATATCCAGAGGCTTGCGTTGGAGATCATTTCGTGAGGTAAGTCAGGCTATCTCACCAATATGACTCAAAAATCGACACTTCTTGACAGGATCAAAACCTTACAATTTGAGGATCCCCGAATGTTAAAAATTCGAACTGAAGTGGTTGAGGGAAAATACTTGGACTATGTTATAACTACAGATGGTTCTCTTTGGTATGGTAATAGACTGGTGGTCCCTAACAATGAAGAATTGAAGAAAGAGATTATGAGGGAAGCTCATAGCACCCCATACTCGATTCACCCTGGAAGTACAAAGATGGTTTGAGATTTGAGAAAACATTTTTGGTGGATTGACATGAGTCTTGATGTGGCAAATTACGTTCAGTGTTGCCTTACTTGCCAACAAGTCAAGGCTGAACATCAATGACCCTCAGGCCTGTTACAGCCCCTTATGATTCCAGAGTGGAAATGGGAACGAGTAGGCATGGACTTTGTTGTTGGCTTACCTAAGGAAAAAAAAGGTTATAATTCTATCTGGGTGATTTTAGACTGTCTTACTAAGTCAGCACACTTCTTGCCAGTAAAGATTACTTATAATATGGAAAAGTATGCAGAGTTGTACGTGGCAGAAATTGTCAGACTTCAAGGAGTTCCAATATCCATTGTATCTGATCGCGACCCAAAATTTACCTCCACATTTTGGAAAAGCCTACATAGGGCCATGGGTACACAATTGAGGTTTAGCACAGCCTTTCATCCACAGAAAGATGGGTAGTCAGAGAGAACAATTCAAACCCTTGAGGATATGTTAAGAGCTTGTATAATTGATTTTTAGGGTACTTGGGATGAATTCCTCCCATTGGTCAAGTTTTCATACAATAACAGTTACCAAGCAATGATTGGTATGGCGCCTTACGAGGCATTGTATGGAAGAAAATGTAGATCACCAGTTCACTGGGATGAAGTTGGAGAAAGAAAATTATTGGGCCCAGAGATAGTATAATAGACTACTGAGACTATTTAGAAAATTCACCAATGGATGAAAACAGCGGAGAGTAGACAGAAGAGCTATGCTGATAAAAGAAGAAAGCCATTGGAATTTACTGCAAGTGATATGGTCTTTTTGAAAGTGGCACCAATGAAAGGAGTTATGAGTTTTGGAAAGAAAGGAAAGCTAAGCCCGCGTTTCATTGGGCCCTTTGAAATACTAGAAAGGGTCGGTGACTTGGCTTATCGGGTTGCACTACCACCAGCATTATCAAGGGTACACAATATATTCCATGTCTCCATGCTAAGGAAGTATATCCCGAACACATCTCACATCCTCAATTATGAGTCACTGGACCTTTGTGAAGATTTAACGTATGAGGAATCACTGATCAAAATCTTAGAGAAGGCTAACTAGGAACTTAGGAGGAAGAAGATAACATTTGTCAAGGTCCTATGGAGAAATCATGTGGTAGAAGAGGCCACTTGGGAGCGAGAGGATGAGATGCACGCCAAGTATCCACACCTTTTTGGTAAGTTTTAATTTCGAGGACGAAATTTATTTTTAGGGGATAAAGAGTTGTAACACTGAGTGTCGTTTTACATGCATTCATAAATTTTGCATAATTTTATTGCTTATGCCCATATAAATGATTTAATTATAATTATTACTGTCAATTATTGAGCCTTGTTATGTAGTGGAAGGAAGTGGATGCTGTCATGCTCAATGTGCCAATTAGAAAAAAAATATATATAATTTGTTATTATACCGTTCAATGTGTTATTATTAATTTAAAAATGACCAAGTGTGTTATTTTCTATCAAATTTAGTTCAAGTGGCTAAATACATTTATTTGGGTTGAAAATTTTTAGTAGCACTTGGCCCACAAATTAATGCTGGGTTTAATTTATAATAAATTCATTCTTAGCCCACTCCCAAAGAAGAAGAAGAAGAAGAAGAAGAAAAAGAGGTAACTATCTTTTTATCTAATTTTCCTCAAATCAGCCTTTAATAAGATGTATATTTTACATACAATATATATACATAGATGTGTCAGAATACATATGAATGGTTCAATTTTATATCAATTGGGCATTATAGGCATGTAATTTTGCTAGATTTAATGGAATAACATTGCTGCCCAGATTCGATAGCTTTTCTGCTCTTATTTTAAAAATTCTTTAAAAATTGTATATATTGAATTTCGTAGAGATTCAAGTTGAAAAATGACCCCCTGTGAGTTGTCTATCATCTGGACTTGAAATGACATCATTCGGAGACTCGTAGAAGTTTTTATGACATTTTTCGTATACACGGACAGATTTATATGAGAACAGTGTTTTGGAGGATAGAAAAATGTTTTGGAACCCCAAACTTTGTTGTAATGGTCTCATTTTTTTTATATGATGAAATTATAAGAGTTTAATACATTCTGTGTAAATTTTATAATTTTATGACATTATTTCCTATTTTTAAATGATTTTTGAAAATGTTACTGCATGCTGCCAGAGAAAAAAAAATTATGTTTGTGGATTTGAAAAAATAATTTGAGGGTCTTGTAATCTGAATCTTGATGTGAATTTACTTGAGGATACATCTCTATGAGTTATTTAGCCCACCAAATTGGATTCACATGATTTTGTGGTAAGAATTTCAATTTATGCTTGTCTTTGTAAGGGCCGTCGTTTGAATTCATAAATGGATAGTGTTTCACTAATAGGTCTCTATTGTAAATATTTTATTTATATTTTTTCATTTAATGCTATTTATACATGTAGTATTATAATAAATTAAGTTAAGAAAATATTGTAGTAAATTGGATTCATGTTTAGAAGGTAAGGATTATTGAAATTTTTAAAATGAATGATAATGAATTAGGATTTCTTTTTGGCACATTGACGTCATGGGCAACTAAGACTTCTCCATTCGTAAATCCAAGAAGTGAACTTTAAAGACTTCAGGTAAGTAGACTCTCTCTATTTTTCACCTCATGTTGAACGGTTAATGTGGAAACATTGTGCTTTGTGGTTGGCTTGCAGATATTTAATCCTAAATCTTCTCGTTACTTTGTTATCATTTCCTTACATATAATGAAAATGATTAAGCATGTATATATAACATGCATAGGCATTGATTAGAGAAGGTTAAATATTTTTTTTTCATATGAAAGAGGTGTAAAGGTGCAAATTTTCTTTCAAAGATATGTAACTCAAGTTTTAAAGGAAATGGGTGAATCTCTATGCCATTAATCATGTGAGTGGGAAATGGGGCGTGGGGGACCTGTGCACCCGACCTATGAAGAAATGTGAACGTGAAAGTTGAAAGTGAAAAGAAATTATGTTTTAACTTCTCAAAACATGAAATGATCTTCATCTATATATTGGAATACAAAGATTCAACGAATTATGTTTTATGGTATGGGCATAATTAACTTGTTACATTCTAGCATATAAACTCGTTATTGGAAGCTATTGAATAATTTAACTTAATTAAAACTTGGATTAAACTATTCTGGAAGTTCAATTAAATTTCTAGAAAAGTCATCCGGATATCAGGAAGGATATCCGGATATGAAGGAGGCTCATCCAGATGCACTGATGCTCAAATAAGAAGCTGTTCGGATATGCTAGAATATGTTCGGATAGAAACTAGAACATCCGAATATGATATTAGTCATCTGGATACACTGGAAGCACAAAGGATGAGCTATTCGGATATGCTGGATAGTATTCGGATAAGGACTAGGACATTCAGATATGATTCTGGCCATCCGAATATCTCACTGAGGCATTTGGATGCCACAAGACTATTCGAATACGAATTTCAACTTTTGAGGGAGGCATCTAGATATCAGGCGAGACATCCGGATATTATCTTGACCTATCCGGATGTATAAACAAACCATCCGGATATCATACTCGAAGAACTTTAGATACATCCGGATACGATACAAGGTATCCGGATATTATTCACAGAAAGTCTTAGACTCATCCGAATACAACACGAAGGATCTGGATATCACTCACAACAACTAGGCACATCCGGATACGACTCAAGGCATCCGGATACTACTCTCAATCATTACTGGACATATTCGGATATGAAAACGAAGCATTCGAATATCACTAGCCATCTGGATTTGAACAAGAGCTATTCGGATACCACTCACAAAGAAAAACTGAGACATCTGGATATCTCAACAACCCGTCTGGATGTCACTCACATAAACCTTTTTGATACATCCGGATAGCCTCTAGTCCATCCGGATATCACTCACATACTTGGAAAACTCATCCGGATATGAAGGCTCACATCCGAATATTTGCAACTCTTAAACTCAGAACGAACGCTTATAGAGACTCTGATCTTGAACGAATCTTAATAAACTATATCATTCAGAATTAAAACTTTGGGTAACAAGTCCCAACTGATATGAAACAACTTTAGAGATGATTCAACGATGATATTTAGTCGAATCACTGTATTAAACATGCATGAACTGTCTGGAAAACTCACTATAACGTATATGGTTATATATATATACGTATTTGTTAGTTGATATAAACTGAAAACTGAACAATGATATTGGATAATCTGGAAATAACTCAAAAGAACCTATAATGGAAGAAATTACAGGAAGAATACTTGCTTGATAGAACTCTCTGATCGAACCCTAGAGCGATCCTAAAGACTCTAGCAAGCCTCTGCTATCTCTTAGTCTCTTGGTTCTTCACACGGCGTGAAGAAAAGCTAAGCTAATGGGCTCTATATATAGACATAAAGCCCTAGATCACACTTCTATAACTTGGATTCCTTCTCCTAATATAACTAGGAGACTTTAAATCAAAACCATCTCACATATGGATATCTTATAACTAGAAGACTTTAAACCAAAACCATCTTACATATGGATATCTTATAACTAGGAGAATTTAAATCAAAACCAACTCACTTATGGATTATCTTAATCCCTTTATCTCAATAACTTTAATTAATAATCAAATTCTAATAACAAATTTCTAAATGACATTCATGTCCTAGCATTTAATTTCTATAATAAATTACTAGAATTAAATGCTCTTTAAATGCTATTCTCTCAATTAGAAATTACTAGATCGCCACCTTGGTAAATTCCTTTAATTCCAACATTAAATAGAATTTAATGCTATTATTTTCCTTCAAAATCTCTAAATTGCCAAATTAAATAATTAATTGGCAAAATCTCTTAATCAAATACTTCAACTATTAATTAAATAATTCCTGAATAAATACTGGACTCTCTAACGGGTCATTAGAATTTCTCCCCTCCTTAAAAGAATTTGGTCCTCCAAATTTGTACCTGGTTACTCAAACAACGAGGGGTAAAGACTCCTCATCTCTTCTTCTAATTCTCACGTCGCCTCTTCTGACGAGTTTCATTGCCATTGAACCTTAACAGGAGGAATTGATCGGTTCCTCAAAATCTTTTCTTTTCGCTCTAGAATACTGGTAGGCATCTCTTTATAAGACATATCTTCTCTAACTTCAAAAGTCTGAAAATCAATTATGTGCTAAGGATTCTGGCACATACTTCCTCAACATTGAATCATGAAACACGTTATGAACATGGGACAACTAAGGTGGCAAAGCTAACTCATATGCTAAAGTCCCTATCTGTCTTCAAAATCTCAAATGGACTAATGTAATGGGGACTGAGCTTCCCTGTTACGCCAAATCTTTGTACACGTTTAATAGGCATGATTCTCAACCAAACATGGTCACCTACCTCAAACTCGAGGTCTCGTCATTGCTTATCTGCATAACTTTTTTGTCTGTTTAGGCCTGTTTTTCATTTTTGTTTTGATAACTCGAATCTTTTCTGGCGTCTACTCGACAATTTCAAGACCTAATGAAGCCATATCTCCAATCTCTTCCCAACATATCAGCAATCGACACAGTCGCGCATACAAAGCCTCATACGGTGACATTTCAATACTTGAATGGAAACTATTATTGTAGGCAAATTCCACCAAAGGTAAATGTTCATCCCAACTACCTTGGAAATTTAGAATACAAACTCTCAACATGTCCTCGAGAGTCCAGATAGTCTTTTCTGATTGATCATCTATCTGTAGATGAAACACCGTACTAAACTTCATCTGAGATCCTAATGCATCATGCAAAGCTCCCAAAAAATGAGAAGTAAAACGAGGATCTCGATTTGATACAATTGTGGATGGAACACTGTGTCACTTCACAATCTGCTCAATATAAATTCTTGCAAATCTATTCAATGGATAAATCTTCTTAATAGGAAGAAAATGTATTGATTTAGTCAAACAATCGACAGTCACCCATATAGCATCATAGCCTCTAGTCATCCTGGATAACCCATCACAAAAAATCCATAGCAACATTATCGTATTTCCATTCTAGAATAGGTAATGGAACTAATAAACATACGGGTTTCTGATGTTCTCTTTAACTTGCTAGCATACTAAATCTTATGAAATATATTTGGCTATATCTTTCTTCATTTAAAATCTCTTGCTTAAAATTTCTATCATCGGGTATACAAATCCATCCCCAAAATAAGGGTATTCCATCACTCTATGTGGTATATCCTAAAGGAGAAAACTTCTTAATATCTGTTAAAATCCGTGCCGACTTCTCAACTTTTGATTGCTAGTTTTTGATTAAATCAAATAACTCAAGTTACACCCTCATACAAGCGCAACTCATCACTGATCTATCCTCTAGGTCTGAAATAAATAAAGCACTTAATTTCTCCAATAACTTCAATTCTTGAACCATCATCGTAGCCATAAAAGCTCCTCATCGACTTAGAGTATCGACTACTACATTAGCCTTTTCTAGTTGGTATAGAATCTCACAGTCGAAGTCTTTAAATAACTAGACCCAACGTCTCTGCCTCATGTTCAATTCTTTCTGGGATAGAAGATAATGTAAACTGCCTCATGTTCAATTCTTTCTGGGATAGAAGATAATGTAAACTCTTACGATCTATATAAATCTCAACCTTCTCATCATATAAATATTGTCGCCATATCTTCAATGCAAATACTACCGCTGCCAACTCCAAATCATGAGTGGGGTAATTCACCTCATGTTTCTTCAATTGCCTTAAAGTATAGGCATTAACTCGACCTTATTGTATCAATACCCAACCTAAACCTGAATGGGAAACATTACTGTAAATGGAATATTTCTCTCCACTTCTTGGTATGGCTAAAACTGGTGCACTAGTCAACTTCTGCTTCAATTCTTGGAAAGCACATTCACACGCTTCATTCCATTCCAACTTCTCTCATTTCCTTGTTAGCTTAGTCATAGGGGAAGATAAACAAACAAATCCCTCAATGAATCGCCTATAATAGCTTGCAAGACCTAGAAAACTACGTATCTCTTTCACTGTTGTCGGCCTTGGCCAATCATAACTGCTTTAGTCTTGTTTAGATCCACTAAAATATCATCTCCAGACACCACATGTCATAGAAATCCAATCTGAGTGAGCCAGAACTCACATTTGCTGAACTTGGCATATAATTACTCTTCCTTGAGCCTCTGTAGTACCAAAGTAAGATGCTCTGTATGCTCCTCTACACTGGGTGAGTAACTAAAATATCATTTATGAAGACAATAATGAAGCAATCTAGGTATTCACATAGAACTCAATTCATTAAATCCATAAAAATAGTTGGGGCATTCCTCAACCCAAATGGCATCACCACAAACTCATAGTGTCCATAGCGAGTCCTAAAGGCAGTCTTTTGAATATCATCATCTCTTACTCGCACCTGGTGATATCTTAATCTTAAATCTTTCTTCGAGAATACCTTAACTCTTTGTAACTGCTCTAATAAATCATCCACTTGAGGTAAAGGATACTTGTTCTTCACTGTCACCTGATTCAATTGGTAATAATCAATACATAATCTCAAAGATCCATCTTTCTTCCTCAAAAACAATACTGGTGCTCCCCACGAGGATGAACTGGGTCCGATAAAACCCTTCTCTATTAATTTTTCTAAAGGGCCTTCAACTCCTTTAACTCATTGGGCACCATAAGGTATGGAGCCTTAAAGATATGTTGTGTAACAACCAATAACTCAATAGTAAACTCTGTTCCTTTATGGGGAGGTAATCCTGGTAATTCATCAAGGAAAACATCTGAGAAATATCGTACAACTGGAACCTCAAACAACTTCCTCTTGGTTCTCTCATCTAAGGTAACAAAAGCTAGGTAAGCTTCACATCTATCACACAACAACTTCTCTACTTTCATCACTGAGATCATAGGAATCGTAGCCATAGGCTTGACTCCTCTATATATCTGAACCGACTATCGAGGTAGATCAAAGTCTATAATCTTCCATCGACGGTCAACTCTTGCATAATGTTGTGACAACCAATCCATGCCAAGGATCAAATCAAAATCCCTAACATCAAGAATTTCTAAGTCTCCAAATAGCTTATTATCATGTACCTCGATCTCACAATTCTCAAACATCTCTTTTGATAGCATATGCTTGTTGAACTACTGTGGTATAATCCACACTCTAAGCTCCTCCAAAAGCGTGGAAAATATCAGCACGCAATCCTCTCTGAAATTTAGCATCCTTCTTAGCTTCAGTGGACACAAAGTCTAAGACCTATCTAGTCAAGGCTGTAAACTTTGTCTCACATTGGGCCATTGTCTTGTGATTAGTGGTTAATTTTGTAAAATTTTTGTTATAATTATAACCCCCGTTTTGATTTTAAATTGGTTTAATTGAATAGTTATATGTAATATATATATATATAATATTATAATAAACATGTAAATATAATACATATATATACTCAATGGAATGCATGCATGGATTATCTATATAATATATAAGTATTTAATATACCATATAATATATAATAGATGATTTATTAATAACACTCAATTTCTTATTTGTAGGCATGTAGAAGGTGGGCTTGGAGACTCAAATTGGATTAAACCTCATGAAGAATTAAAGCCCATGAAGAATTAAGGCCCAACTTGAGTTACCCATGGGAAACATCATTTGGAAAAAGCCCAAGGATTATTTTTAATCCTAATGAAGATAAAAAAAACCCAATTGTAGAGATTTATTTATTTTTACTTTTAAATATTTATTTTATGAGTGCTTTATTAGGTATGTATTTTAGCTAAAATCCATTTAATTTTAAGTGTGTGAGTGCCCATTAGATATAATTATGTCTAGTTGAATAATTGAAATTGTGTGGTTTGTATTGCATCTTGTGGGCTATAAATAGCTCACTTGATTGTATTTGTAAGGGTGATTATTATTTTTGAATCAAATCTTAGTTGTTTTCTTATATTTTCTCTTTGAGAATTGTTCTTGTTCTCTTTTCTTTTCTCTATTGTTTTCTCATGTGATCTTACTTTCTTTCTTTCTTCTCTTGAATTCTTATGTCATTTATTGTTACATAATTATCCACCACCTAAATGGCCAGTTAGTTTATGTCTTTAAATTTCTGCAATTTTAATTCTTGTCTTGTTATTATTCATCGCCTAAATGGCTGGTTAGTTTCTGCTATATTAATTCCTTTCATTTAAATTATGTCATTTAAATTCTTATTAATTAATTTACAAATAAAGATGAGTAGCTAAATCTAATCTTGGGTTAAGGCAAGGACAATGTCCAATGCCAATGATTTTCAAAGAAAGCTATGCTTTAAATGAGTGATATTAATTTAAATTTTAATATGAGTGTGTATTTTTAAATTAAGAAATCACTAGGTTTGGATTGGAGCGTAAGCCTAACTTAGAGCTTTCATGCCACGTATGAGAGTTACTAGAACTGGAAACGCTATCATACCCAAACCCGGATGATTAATTTAGTATTTTTGTGTATTAATTGTAATTGGATTTATGGTAGTTGCTTAAACGAGAATCTCACATATCAGGTATGGGGATTGCTTAAATTAGAACTATCATCATCTCTAATTGCATTTAATAACAAACCCTCATATCTGAAATTAAATTAAAGTTACTAATATTTTCTACTAAAAATTGGGAATCAACAGGTTGGTGCTGAAATTGCCTTAACTCAAGACTTATCTAATTCTATATTTTTACATTCAGTATTTATTTTAATTTCTGTCTTAATTTAATTCTTAGCATCTGTTATTTAAAAAATTCATAAAAAAATCATGTTTCCAATTCATCCAAATGTGTGTGTGTGTTTGTGACATTCTTTTTCTTTTGCCATAAATAAATCTCTCAATGGATGACATGGACTCATCCAGAAAATATAAATTTAAATTTGGACTACAACTGCACTCGTACACTGACGAGTATAAACCTCTCACCTAAAAAAAAAAAAGTTTTATTGTGTTTTAATTACAGGGTGGGAGTGCAGCCATCTTGGTACCTTACACTAACTCAACGAACTCAAAAACTTTTTGGTCCTTGACCCATGCTGGGTAATAAGCGTCATTGAATACTTGCTGAAATTCGACTCATTTGGGTTCTTAATTACCAAACCTTTGGCAGGCAGTCTCCCACCATCTTTCAGTGTTGCCTCTAAACATGAATGTGCTAAGTCGTACTCGTCAGTCGTCCATACAACCAATAGATCGGAGATGCTTCTCTATCGATAGCATCCCATTCTCAACTGCTACTACATCTGTGCCTCCCTGGAACGGTGGTGGTTGGAAGGCCATGAAATCCTTTAATAGTTGACTCCCTGTATCTGCCTCCACAACTTGAGCTATTAGAGCAACTGGCTTATCGCCTCCACTACCTCTTACTTCTTAGGGAACTTGTGATTCCCTTACCTGATTAGTTACTAGGGTATCTATCACTCTCATCAATCTTGCAAGCATACCTCGCATCTCGACCATTCTTTGCTGTAGATCACTTCTAGACTCCCCTGGCAAGACAGGCATGGATACTTGAACTTCCACCAAAATAAAAATAGCCTGACTGTGAGTCCAGGGTCGTTCACCACTATTACTCATCTTCCTGCATCACCACTTAGGGTTTAGAATATCGCTAATCGGGCCAACATATCAAACTAACGGACACAAGTCTTAACTCTACCCAACATCTTATGTGTGTACGGGAGACTCCTCAAAACACCGCTCTGATACCAATACTGTAACACCTCCTCTCCTAGAACTGCCCGAGAAGAGGTGCTACGGGGAAAATAAAATAAACTAACTGATAATCTGAAATCTGATACCATAACTGGACATCCCAGTTAACTAGAATAAAAACTCTGCGTCAATACAGACTGAAAAGTACAAACTCTGTCTAAGGGACAATCCCTCAACTGAAATGTAAAATAGATCTAAACTAAAAAAAACACTACAAAACTCAACAGACTCCCAAACATCTTTTAGCTTAAGCGACTCCACGTACACACACTATAGACCATTGCTGCTAGGCCCCACATCTGGTACTCTCTTGCTAGAACTTGGAGGGTTGAAGAGTACAAGGTGAGCTACAAATCTCAGCAAGTAATAAGGTGGAAAGAATAATTGAGGCTGAATCGAAGAATATCGATATTGATAAATAATTTACTGAACTGGTACTGTATAATCACTGTCTGTTTTGCATTCATAAAAATGTAATGCACATAAATTGTAACAAAATACAGGTATACAACTTTGGCACATAGGCCCACATAACTGATAATACATACCTGTCTGATCTGAATCCTGTATACACAAAAATTGTAAGCACATATTGTGGGCAATATGCCCCTATCCCCCCTAGTGGCCCCCAGGTGGCCAACTCATAAACTGAGTTGAAACTGAAACTGGTGGGATCCCCACGGACTAAGCCGCCTAGAGCGCATAATGCAATGCAATGCTCACATAAATGCTGGCACACGATATGTAGTGCTCCATATAAAGTCATGCTCAATGCTCATACAAAAATGTATGCTCATAATCTCACCAAATAATGCTGATCATGTCATAATAAAATAATGCTAAACATGAAATGATCTTCATCTATTTATTGGAATACAAAGATTCAACAAATTATGTTTTATGGTATGGGCATGATTAACTTGTTACATTCTAGCATATAAACTCGTTATTGGAAGCTATTGAATAATTTAACTTAATTAAAACTTGGATTAAACTATTCTGGAAGTTCAATTAAATTTCTGGAAAAGCCATTCGGATATTAGAAAGGATATTCAGATATGAAGGAGGCTCATCCAGATACACTGACGGTCAAATAAGAAGCTGTTCGGATATGCTGGAATATATTCGGATAGAAACTAGGACATCCGGATATGATACTAGTCATCCGGATACATTGGAAGCACAAAGGACGAGCTATTCAGATATGTTGGACAGTATTCGGAAAAGGACTAGGACATCCGGATATGATTCTGGACATCCGGATATCTCACTGAGGCATTTTATGCCATAAGAGACTATTTGAATACGAATTTCAACTTTTGACGGAGGCATCCGGATATCAGGCAAGACATCCGGATATTATCTTGACCTATCTGGATGTATAAACAAACCATCCGGATATCATACTCGAAGAACTTTAGATACATCTGAATACGATACAAGATATTCGGATATTATTCACAGAAAGTCTTAGACTCATCCGGATACAACACGAAGCATTTGGATATCACTCACAACAACTAGGCACATCCAGATACGACTCAAGGCATCCAGATACTACTCTCAATCGCTACTAGACACATTCGGATTTGAAAACGAAGCATTCAAATATCATTGGCCATCTGGATTTGAACAAGAGCTATCCGGATACCATTCACAAAGAACAACTGAGACATCCGGATATCTCAACAACCTGTCCGGATGTCACTCACATAAACCTTTTTGATACATTCGGATAGCCTCTGGCCTATCCAGATATCACTCACATACTTGGAAAACTCATTCGGATATGAAGGCTCACATCCGGATATCTACAACTCATAAACTCAGAATGAACGCTCATAGAGACTCTGATCTTGAACGAATCTTAACAAACTATATAATTTAGAATTAAAACTTTGGGTAACAAGTCCCAACTGATATGAAACAAATTTAGAGATGATTCAACAATAATATTTAGTCGAATCACTGTATTAAACATGCATGAACTGTCTGGAAAACTTATTGTAATGTATATAGTTATATATATACGTATCTGCTGGTTGATATAAACTGAAAACTGAACAATGATACTGGATAATCTGGAAATAACTCAAAAGAACCTATAATGGAAGGAATTACAGGAAGAATACTTGCCTGATAGAACTCTCTGATCGAACCCTGGAGCGATCCTAAAGACTCTAGCAAGCCTCTGCTATCTCTTAGCCTCTTGGTTCTTCACACAGTGTGAAGACATAAAGCCCTAGATCACACTTCTTCTACAACTTGGATTCCTTCTCCTAATATAACTAGGAGACTTTAAATCAAAACCATATCACATATGGATATCTTATAACTAGAAGACTTTAAACCAAAACTATCTCACATATGGATATCTTATAACTAGGAGACTTTAAACCAAAACCAACTCACTTATAGATTATCTTAATCCCTTAATCACAATAACTTTAATTAATAATTAAATTGTAATAACAAATTTTTAAATGACCTTCATGTTCTAGCATTTAATCTCTACAATAAATTACTAGAATTAAATGTTCTTTAAATTCTATTCTCTTAATTAGAAATTACTAGATCGCGACCTTGGCAAATTCCTTTAATTCCAACATTAAATAGAATTTAATGCTATTATTTTCCTTCAAAATCTCTAAATTGCCAAATTAAATAATTAATTGGAAAAATATCTTAATCAAATACTTCAACTATTAATTAAATAATTCCTGAATAAATATTGGGTTCTCTAACGGATCGTTACAAGCATAGCATCATGCATGATGTGTGGTGAGACATGGCATGGGCACATAACATGATATAGCGGGGCATGGTTGTGTGAAACATACATGGGTGCATGATGTCATAAGTATAACATGAACCTAAGGTGTCGTAATACTATAGCATGATCACTTTTCATGCATCGGGTAACGTGATTTTGTCTCGCTCCAATTCCCTATTGTCCCCCTTTATTTCAAACATACATGTTAAGCCTTGTAGCTCACCTTATTTTTGACATCATTCCAGGTATGGGAGCTAATGTCGAGGATAGGCCTATGGCGTGTTGAGCTTAAATGGCTACGTGTATAGGACAATCCCAATTGAGAAGATTTCTGGGAGTGAGTTATAAGCAAGGGCTCAAATGTTATGATTGGTTAGATTTGTGTATGATAGAACCCCTGGGATGTGTATTACAATTAAAATGCTACCAATGCTATAAATATAAGTTGAGGAATTATCTAGGATGTTACACTTTTAACCCATTTTTCCCTTATAGTTCTTTACGAAAGGATCACCCTTTCTCTAAGAGAAATCAGAGCTTATTTCGGGCTGCAATTTGTGTGGATAACAGTTCTTTTTTGGACATCAGTCTCTCGGGCACAATTCTTTTGGGACCTCGGTTCTCTCAAAAACAGTTCTTTCGTGACATCAGTCTTTCGGGGTAAAACTCTTTCGAGGTAGCAGCTTATTTCGTGACCTCGATTCTCTCAAAAACAGTTCTTCTCGGATAGTAGTCTCTTGGGTACAGTTCTTTCGAGACCTCGGTTCTCTCAGAAACAATTCTTTCAGGGCATCAATCTTTCAGGGCAAAACTTCTTCAAGGCAGCAGCTTCTTTCGGGACATAACTTCTTTCGGGATCTATTTTTTAGAGAGATTCTTTTAGGAAAAAGGCATTTTTGGGAGATTATTCTCCTCACCTGATCCACTGTGTATTAGAATCTCATACGATAGTCTACCTCACTGAGTAAAAATTCTAATTGTTGTATTTTTGCCAATAACAATTCAGTGTCGTCTATGGGAAAGTACAGAAAGCTAACTCTTACGTAAGATGTCATGGGGAACTAGATCAGCCAGCTTAGGGAACCCATTTAACCCCACACAGAGAAGCACCTGAACTCAGACATGAGTCACGGGAGATCCTAGTCAAGTGCATCCTACAACACTCAAGCTTTTGGAAGAACACCCAGATAATGAAGTTCACTCGGGAGACCTTCCCGCACTTGAAGGCAATATACCCACTAGACTAGGGGGCATGGGACACTTAGAGTAGGAAGAGATACATGTTGTTGAATTAGGGGGACATACAAGGCAGGGAAGACAAGTCCCACCCACACACCTATAATTCAAGAACAATATTCCCTTGGACAGTCTTCAGTTTCGAGGAGGAATCTGATGACGACATCAGTACCTCCTGGGCCTTCACGAGTAGCACTCCCCCACTGTCCCACTTACTGATTATAAGTAGCTTAGGAAGAACTACCAGGATTAAGGCAGAGAAATAAGAAACTCATGAGAAGTGTTAGAAGGCCGGAGGTTCTATGCTTTCTTAATACGGAGATTTTCGAATTATGATTGGTTTCCTAATAGTGTTTGTATCATATATTCTTTGTATTCTAGATTGATTTGATTGTATTAGTAGCTATATGATTTGTTTCCTTTCTGTAAATATTTCCTAAGCTAGATTAGGCAACTGTTAATTAAGAATCCTTCCTAATTAGCCTTAGGATATTGCCTATTTAGGATAGGCGTATGTGTATATATGTCTTGGCATTTCATTGAGATTAATAAGATTGGTTTTTTACTCTTCTTAACATGGTATCAGAGCCACTTCCGATTGCCCTCTGATTTCTAGCCTCAATTATTTCTCTTTTTTTGTGTTCCAGTTTCAGCCCGCCCTCCGGCCTTTAGTGCCGTTCTTTTCCCTTTCGCCTTGACTATTTCTGGCTGTTATTTCCATATTTCCAATCACCTTTTTTTCTTCCCCAACCTAGGAACCATGAGTGACTTCATGGAATCCAACAACACAACTGAGGTTCCTTCCACGGGCAATTCTGAAAGTGGTCTCAATTGATTAGGACTTTCCTGAAAGGTAAGGAAAAGTTGAGCCACTTAGAGGGAATTGGTCCCAAGGAGGTGGATCCTTCACACACTGCATGGGATGAAGAAGATTCACTCGTGATGTCTTGGCTTTGGAACTCTGTGGTTCCAAAAATTAGTGACACTATGATGTTTCTCACAACTGCTAGAGAAATCTGAGAAACAATGAAGACCACATATTCAAAGGTGAATGATGTTGCACAGATTTATGAGATTCGAACCAAGGTTGTAGCTACTAAGCAGGGAACTCGGCCTATGACTGAGTATGCTAATTTACTGCAGACCTTGTGGCAGGAGCTGGATTACTATTAGTGCATCCAAATGAAATGTAGTGAGGATGCTGTTGTTTTTAAGAATTCAGTAGAGAAAGAGAGAACCTATGACTTTCTAGCAGGATTAAATGCAGAATATGATGTAGTTAGAGTGAAAATTCTTAGCAAAACGAAACTACCTTCATTGAATGAAGCAATATCGATAGTACAAGCAGAAGAAGGCAGAAGAGGGGTGATGTTGGAGACTGGTCATATGGAAAATTAAGTCCTGCTTAGTTTGAAAGGGCATGGTCAACAGAGACTGCCAAGGGGAGATAGGAAGGCTATGGAGCCATTCAAGACCACAAACAAGGATGATTTGTGGTGTACCTATTGTCAAAAGCCTCAGCATATGATTGAGAAGTGCTGGAAGTTGCATGGGAAACTAACTAAAGGAGGTCCATTAAAGGGGCAGGCTTACGTTGCCAATAATCAACAGATTACTGAAACAAAAGGTTCCTAACATATTGGGCTAATAGAGCTAAAGCAGGAGGAAATTGAGAGGTTGAGGAATCTGCTGGGACTGGTTGAAAAAGAATCAGGGACAACAAGTGTTGTAGGAACCTCTAATCTAGCCTTCACAAGTATAACTTCCACTTATATTGCTTTTCATGCTTCAGATTTAAGCCTTAAAAATACTTGGATCCTTGACTTGGGTGCCACAGACCATATGACTCATTTTCCCCACAAATTCTTATCCTATAAACCCTATCCTGACACAAAGAAAATCATTCTAGTAGATGGGTCTTTAACAACAGTGGCTGGACAAGGAGATGTCCTAATAAATTGAAACCTAACCCTAAAAGATGTTCTCCATGTGCCTACATTATTCACCAACCTTGTTTCCATTAAACAATTATCCCATGATGTTAATTGTCATGTTATCTTCTATCTTACCTTCTGTAATTTTCAGGAAAATGACTCGAGGAAGGTGATTGGGCATGCTAAAGTGAAGGAGGGGCGTTATCATCTTGAAATTCCTAGTGAACAGATTACTAAAAGGGTCTTTCTTACATCATTCTTAGTCAAATCCAATAAGGATGTGTTTTGGCTTCATCATTTTCGCCTCGACCATCCATCCTTTAGTGTTCTTCAATTTATGTTTCCCTCTTTGTTCGAGGGATTAGATATTAGAGAATTTCAGTGTGATGTTTGTCAATTTGCTCAACATAAGAGGGCTTATTTTCCCTTCAATAATAATAGAAGTTCTTCTCCTTTTGCTCTCATTCATAGTGATATATGGGGTCCTTCTCCCATTTCTAATCTCTTAGGTGCACGATGGTTTGTGCTTTTTATAGATGATTGCACATGAGTGGTGTGGTTATATCTACTGAAAGCTAAATCAGAAGTATGCATTATCTTTCAAAACTTCCACACTATGATTAAAAATAAGTTTGGGGCTGAGATTAAAAGAATCCGAACAGATAATGCCAAAGACTTCTTCAATCAAACGCTGTCCATTTTTTTCAAATTAAATGGGATAATCCATGAGTCTTCTTGTGTCTACACTCCTCAGTAAAATGGGGTAGCTGAGAGAAAAAAATGGTCATTTGCTTGTTGTTACAAGAGCCTTGTTGTTTCATAATAATAGTCCTAAAAACTATTAGGGAGAAGCTGCCTTAACAACAACCTATCTCATTAATCGGTTGCCATCTAAAAGTCTTGATTAACACACCCCCATTCAGTTGCTTTCTAAGTTTTTTCCTGACTTCAGTCCCTCTCATGGTCTTTATCCTAAAGTGTTTGGATGAATGGTTTTTGTTCATAACCATTTACCCAATAGAGGTAAATTGGATTCGAGAGCTTTGAAATGTGTTTTTGTTGGGTATTCTTCCACTAAAAGGGGTACAAGTGTTTCCATCCTCCATCAAAATGGTTCTTTGTCTCAATCGATGTGACTTTTATGGAGGAAAGTTCCTATTTTAACAAGTCCTATCCTCAAGGGGAGACTGCATTCTTGGAGGATATTGATAAGGAATTGTTCTTTTCTACTCTACCTTTTTCATCTCCTCTCTCTTCTTCTTGTCATCCCAAAAGTATCCCACATGATTTTCTAAATATGATGCATGGGAAACAAGTTTATACTAGTCCACTAAAGGTCTATTCAATAAGAAAAGTCTCAGATCCTAAACCTAAGCATGTTGAATTACCTGCAACAAGTCCAGATTCTCATTTGAGCCTTGATTCAGGACCCCAGCCTATGTGTTGCCCTGAATCTAACACATCATAACCAAATTCCTCTACCGATCAAGAATCTGAACCTAATTTTGTTGATCTTAACATTCCAATTGCCCTAAGGAAGGGAATTTGAACCTGTACTAGGCATCCCTTGCACCTATTATTGACTTACTCCCACTTATCTCCAGCTCATAAAGCCTTTCTAACAAACCTACACTCTATCCCCATTCTAAAAAGCTTATCTGAAGCATTAAGCAATAAAAATTGGAAGGATGCCATGAAGGTTGAGATGGCAGCTCTAGAAAAAAATCAAACCTGGGAATTGACTAAATTACCAAAAGGGAAGAAGACAGTAGGTTGTAGATGGGTTTTTCAGTAAAATATAAGTCTAATGGGTCCTTAAAAAGATATAAAGCTCGTCTAGTAGCTAAGGAGTATACTCAAACATATGGGGTGGATTATCTTGAAACTTTTGCCCCGGTAGCAAAGATGAATACAGTGAGAGTTTTACCATCATTAGCAGCCAACTTTGACTGGCCTTTTCTACAATTTGATTTAAAAAATTCTTTTCTGCATGGGGACTTAGAAAATGAGATTTATATGGAAGTGTCCCCTGATTTTGGAGTTCAAACTCAAGGAGAAAATGTAGTGTGCTATTTAAAAAAGGCTCTGTATGGATTGAAATAGTCACCAAGAGCCTGGTTTGGGTAGTTTGCATGGGTTATGGTTGGTTTAGGGTACAAGCAGAGCCATGTTGATCACACTCTCTTTATACATTATTCAAAAAAAGGGAAACTTATTGCCTTGCTAGTCTATATTGACAATATTATTGTTACCAGGGATGATAAAGAAGGAATAGAGCTCTTGAAGGTGTGTTTGAGTAAAGAATTTGAGATAAAAGAGTTAAGGAAGGAATATTTATTTCTCAACATAAATACATGCTAGATGTTTTGACAGATGTTGGTATGCTTGGTGGCAGGGCTATTAATACACCTATTGAGCCAAATCATAGACTTGGTGCTGATTCAGAAGAAGGTACAATAGATAAGGAATTCTATCAAAGGTTTGTAGGAAGACTTATTTATTTATCTCACTCTCGACCAGACATTGCTTATGCGATAAGTGTGGCCAACCAATTCATGCATTTTTCTAACAAGAGTCATCTAAAAGTAGTGCATAGAATTCTTCACTATCTTAAAAGGACTCTTGGTAAGGGCATTTTGTTTAAAAGGGGAGGTGAATTGACTTTGGGAGTATATACAGATGCAGATTATGCTAGCTCTATTGTTAACAGGAGGTTTACTTCGGGTTATTGCACTTTTCTTGGTGGAAATCTTGTCACCTGGAGAAGTAAAAAATAGAATGTGGTGGCTAGGTCAAATGCTGAAGCTGAATTTAGATCCATGGCTCCAGGTATTTGTGAGTTATTGTGGCTAAAAATTCTGTTGGAAGACTTAAAGATGAGTTGGTCAGGTTCAATGAGGCTTTATTGTGACAATAAATGAAACACCCAGTATTTTTGGTGTTAGAAGAATGAGAAAAGAAGTGAGAAACTTCCAAAAATGCCCTTAAGAAGGTGATGGATCCTTAAGAATAAGGGTGCCCTATGAGAGGGGCATTTTGGTAATTTTGATAGTGAAGTCCAATAAAGGATATTTTGGTAAATTGAAAATAATTCTTAGGTGGAATTAAGCATGTAAGTAAATTAAATTCCCATTTTTGTATTTATGAGGAGATAAATGGGATTAATAATTCATAAAGGGTATTTTAGTAATTTAGAGTGAAATTCCATGAAGGAATTAAACTATGAAAGATAAGGAAAATGGTGAATATTCAATTATGTGAGAAATAATTGATTTTCTCTAAATTTGGTGAATTAATGTAGTAATAATGCCACATGGATGGTTGAGATGGAAGCTTGGAAGCCAAGTATGGTATCTTGGAATGTCACATGGCATTATGTGTGTAATACCCGGTATTACATGGTATTGAAAATAAATAAATTTGAATTATTTTGTCAGGACCTCGGGTGGTCCAGGAAGCCTAGGGGTCAATCTCGAGAAATTAATTAATAAAAATTGTCGAATTGGCGGCTGGGAGTGCCTCAGGACTTGGATGTCCAAGGAAGAGGGCAAGAGATTAATGAGAGTCTCGAGATGAGGATGCTGACGCTGGAAACGATCCTACTAGGAATAATTTTTGGAATAAATTCTGTATAAGCCCAAGTGGGTGCGAATACTGAATAGTCGGAGGGGATCTCCTGGAAGCTGAAGGGACCCTAGGGGTGGTTCGGTTTTCTGAGTAAGGCAACCCTTAAGTGTTTTTGGGTGGAATAAAAGTCCTGTGCAGGCGCTGGGACAAAATCGGTATTTTCGAGTAAATACTGATCATTGATTTTTAGAAAAATAAAGAATTGTGAAGCTTGATGGTTTAAAATTTAAGCTTGGAGGGCTTAAGTGTAATTAATAGATCTCTAAGTGGAATTAGTGAAACCCTCAAGTGATATTATTGTAAAATTGAGGGGTTAAAAGTGTAAAAATTGTATATATATAGTGTGGGCGAGGGACGCTTCCAGGAAGCTTCATATGGTATCTGCCATTTTTGAAATGGACGAGAGGAAGGAAACTAAAAAGAGCTCATGAGAGAGGGAGGGAGAGAGCATTGTCGAGAGAGTGCGAGATCAAGAGAGAAGAGGTCGGATGAGGTCTGCCGAGGACCCGAACAGCACCCAAGGATGCAGCGGCCATGGCTGGCCAGCCATGGAGGCCGAACAGAGCAGCCAACAAGCGGCGACAGCTCGAGATTAAGCTGAGGCGGTTGGTAAGTCGTGCGAGTAGCGGCTATATGCGGCGATGGGTGCATAGGCTACTTGGTGCGGCGGCGAACGTGGCTGGGTTGTGCTTGGAAGGCCTGGCCGAGGCGTTGCAACAAAGGCTGCTGTCGGCGCTGCTATTGCAGTGGCTGAGAGCAACGTTGGAGATGGGGGCAGCGTTGGGCGGAGCTGGTTCGCGGTGGTTGTGCGGCTGTTGGAGGCGGTCGACGAGCAAGCGAGCGGCCACAGCAATGCGGCCATGAGCTTCGACGATCAGCCATGGCAGCAACGCGCAGGGGAGATGGACGCTGGCAGCGGGCTCGGCGGTCTGGGGCAGTGCGATGCGGTCGGTGGTGGCACCGTCAGGCGATGGCAGTTGACGGGAAGGCGAGGCAGCCGATGGAGCAAGCGGCTGGCGAGGCTGGTCGCGCGCAGGCGCAAGGAAAAAGAAGGAGCGCGCGCGCGGGAGAATGGAGGAGGAAGAAGAACAGTGAAAGAAGAAGAAAAAAAATAAAAGAAAATGAAAAATAAAAGAAAAAGGAAATAATGGAAAAATCTGGAAAATGGGGAAAAATAGAAAGAAATTCTAGAAAATTTTATAAAAATTTTAGAAATTATTTCGAGGCTTGAGAGCGAGCCAGAAGCTCGAGAATAGGATTTCGGGCTTGAAATGGTAATCAATGAGGCAACGTCGGCATGGGCAATTGACCGATTTTTCCTTTCAAATTGGATGAGGTAAATAATCATTTCCTTTTGAATTATTTGCTTATGTGAGATGTTGTGGAATATTATAATATGAAGAATTGGTTGGATTTAAACCCATGGTTAGGGTTGGTTCTAGTTGTTGGCGAGTGGTTCTTGTGGTGAATAATAAACGTGTAGGCCCTAATGTGATGTTGATAGAATTGGGGTTTTGTGTGTTTTCCTCTAGGTTCGACCAGGAGGACAGTGATTCTAGAGGAACTTGAGGTTCAGGCTGGAGTTCGTGCCGAGGCAGAGATGAAGCTTTGAGCTAGGTAAGGAACGGTCCTATATGGAGGCGGCCTTGCAAGTTGGTAAATGTGTTTGATAATGATTTTATGTTGCATTTGCATGTAGTGGTTATCTTGTGTGATGCAAGATCTAGTGGTTAACTTGTGTGATGCAAGACTTAGTGGACCTATGGCCATATGGAGGACTAGTGTGGTGGGGGCAGATAGGTTGATGCCTCAAACCTTAGTGGGTTGTGAGGATAAGTGGGCTTAGCCTCATTTGCATGCATTGGGCATACATAATCATCTTTATATTCATATTTACATGCATTGCACCCTTACTGAGTCTTTGTGGCTCATGAGGTTTTACCTCATGTGTAGATATTACAAGTCCAGATGCAAGCAGGAACGGTGCCGGGAGGCTGTTATGGCAACTAACTGTGTTGCCCGAGTTGTGTATTTATTTACCTCTTGTATGTAGCCATGTAGTGTTATGTATGTATACTCTTGTGAGTAAATGTATGCGTTGTTGAGCGTAGATGTATCTAACTGTTGTAATCATCATAGTGTGATAAATGATTGTGAGATTGTTCGTTGTATATGGCTTAGTTAGAGAAGCTGAGTTTCAGACCGAGTAAAGATCAGCGAGGTATGTTCTCATAAATCCCCAATACTCAGCGAAGTGTTTGTTATGCTAGCTTTGTCCTGGGTCACCTCTGGCTTGTTATGGGGCGAGCTGAAGAGAGGTGTAGCTCACTCGGGTTTCGAGTCTCGGTCCGTTGAGTTTTTCTTGTTTGAGTTAGGACCGATTCCTGAGTGGAGCGAAGGGAAGGACGAAGCCTAGTTCCCACCTAGGGCGTTTCCTGTTGAAACATAGTCCAACCCTTCAGTTGTGATTCGTCAGGTGAGTAATCCGGTCGATTATTTACCAGTGACGCCCGTAAATGGGAGCGGGTCGTTACAATGTGGTCCAAGATAAATGGAGAGATTTAAATAAATGCAAAAGAAATTATACTAGTCTTTCAAGCATTTAATGAGAGGCATGATAGTGTTGGATTAAAAGAAAATCCAAAATAAAAATGAAATTAGTTATGCATTAATGGTGGAAAATAGTGTCATTAATTTAAATGAGAAACAAATAAAAATTCAAGGGATGAGATTAATTCTTGGATTTGGAAAGTGATCTAAGGGCCACCATTAAGTCTTAGATGTTGACATGGATTGCCAATGGGTGGAGATATTTTAAAGTGAGATGTGTGGAAGGTGGGGATTTAATCTCCAAAATAAATTAAAGGCAAGGATTAAAACCTAGCAAAGCACATTGATTGTGCTTCCTTTGGATGGCTAAAATCTTATCTTGTAAAGTGAGATAAAAATCCAATGATGGATATTAAGCAAGACCTAATGCCATGGATTGTGTTAGTTTGGAGGGTGAGGATTTATTCTCACCAAATAAATCAAATGGCTAGGATTTATTCTTGAAAGTGGAGAAAATGGGTATAAATTGGCAAGTATGGAAGACTTGTCTTCCTTTGGTCATTTGAAGAAAGAAAGAAGAGATTGGAAGAAGCTTTCCAAGGAGAAGAAAATAGAAGAAAAAGGAAAGAGAAGGAAGAAAGGTAAGGTTTCTACCTTGATGTAGTATAAGTTCTTTTCATTTCTGTTGAATGGTTGCTTAGTTCTTTAAAATTTGTTTCAAGGATCTCTTAAGGAGAAGAGATGTAATGAAGCTAAGAATGGTTTAAAAGCTTCAAAGAATGCTAAGGTAAGGGCTATATAGCCCCATGGGATGGTGGCTTTGCATGGTTGTAAGTATGGTTCATGAGCAAATATGTGTGCATTGGCATGTTGTTTGTGTTTAAGGACCTATGGCCATGAGATAGTGTGGGGTAGGGAAGGATTAAGCCTCAAACCAAGGTGGTTGTGAGGATGTGAAAGCCCTAACTTTATTGCATTGCATGCATTAGCATCACATTTTATATTCATGTTCATACTTATAGTCATTGCACCCTTATTGAGCTTAATAGCTCATGAGGTTTTTACCCTCAACTTGTAGGTTGTTCATGTGCCAAGAGAAAAGGGAGTGTTGCAAGCTTGAAGTTGGGAAGCTCATGGTGGATTTTGTTATTTTATGGCTTATAGAAGCCTAAGCATGTGTTTTGAATGATTTTGTTGGTTCATGGCTTATGGAAGCCTATTTGTAGTATGTGCTTGATGTGTTGTAATTTAATAGTTGGTAATGGCTTGTTAAGGCCTAAGACCATGGATGTATTTTATTTTAGAATAAATTTTGGGTGTTGCAGAAAATGATTTTTGATGAAAATGTGTAGATTTATCATGCATTTGTGGGTATTTAATTTTTGGAAATTTTGGGCTAGGAAGCCCAAAAGAAAAAAAAAAATGGAGGAAGGCAGCTGCAGCTGGTAGTAGGGCCACCAGGTGGCCCGTAGGGGGCTACGTGTTGAGTTACATAGATCTTATCATATGCGCAGCGGAAATTAAAATTTAGTTTACAGGTATCCCGTTTTTCAGAAATTATGGTTTAATAAAATGAAGGCATAAACGAAAAATATCTCTTTGATAAAATCTTATTTCACCGTTAGATTTCCCGCCGTATAATCCTCCAAGTGTAGGATGCCGTGTCGGTCCACCCGAAATCACTTCTATTCAAGAATATCAAAGAGAAAGATAAGTAGAAGAAATTTTTCACAAAAATTTCTAACTTACCTCTTGGATTCAAGAACTATTCTTCCAAAACTCTCTCAACTCTCAAAATGATCCAAGTGCAACTTATGAGAGAAATTAAGAGTTTGGAGCTATTTATAATTCCAATTAAATAACCATTCTCCATTAAATGGGTTGGGCTTCTCAAGTCCATTCCATTTAATGCAATTGGGCCAAGCCCAATTCAATAGTATTTATTTGAATCCAATAGTGCCATTGGGCCAAGCCTAATGTACTAGCAAAAGGTCTAACCCAATTAATAATCAAATAATTGTATTCATAATATAATTATTTAATTATTCTTATTTATCCAATACATAAATGCACTATTATTAGTAATTATAAAATTACTAATTTATTTATTTTCTCTTTGAAAGTAATTTCTTTTGGGTGGGACTTTCTGGGTTCACAAATAAATTGGCAACAAGAATAATCAACAATTAATTCTCGTAAATCATGAGTGACATCTAGCAATATATCATGATTACCCAATTTATTGTGAAGCGGATATTGTGAACCTTTTACTACGTTACCATACAATACGGTCCTTCTATCATCCTATATCCCGACAAGATATGAGATCATGGTCAGTAGGTCGAATCTCTTAATCTTGTCATATGACCAAATCCAAAATCAATCTTGACAAATTATGACACAACCCGTATGGAACAAATTCCATCATCATATTACCTCGGCCAAGGATTTATCGTCAAGTGATTACTGGATCGCATAGGATATCTTCCTCATAAATCTCGAGGTGATAGATTCCATGTCTGATGCACACATACCTCATGTATCACTGAATCAGGCACATAGATACATATGATTATCCTTGATTAGAACAACCATATAATATCGCTGATATCCTAATCCACCAATACACAGATATCCATGTCATCTCAGGTCTAAGGACTAGTTGTAAAATCGCAGCTAACATTAAATCATTGACCCGTGAGAAATAACCCATGTGATTTAATGTTAACAGTCCCGTTCAGTGAACTCGTTCTTGTAACGAGCACCCACTCATCTTCCTTCTATAGCTCATACAGAATGTCACGAGACTCACCAACTTTATCTTTCAGTATCTCATACTGAAACAAGGAGGAAGACAATGTGCTGACCTTTACGAGTTGCTATCATCTATGATAGGAATTCTATGGCCAGGAACATGTTTATAGTATAACAAATTGTGGATTATCCGTAACTTGTATTCTTAACATTTAAGAATGGTATCCACTTCTTATTATACTAATGGATATATGTTTTATAATTTAAACCATATTGCAATTTAAATAAAAACATAAACTTGCCATTTAAATAATATTTAAAGAATTACAAGATCGAGTCCCTTTGTGTCACTAGAACTGGTCTTTAGGACTCATATCTAACACTACGGTGGGTAGTGAGCACGCAGGTGGGGGTGCATGGGCACGTAGGAACTGGGGTATGCGGGCGAGGGAGCGTGCATGGGCATGAGGGCGCGCAGCCCACAACCAGTGCACCACAGGGCCCCACGCAGGCCCCGGGCATGCCAACAGGCTCCCCCGACCAATTTTTTGAAAAATTTGAATAAAAATGGGGATTTTAGGGCATTTCTTAATTGATTTTAGGCTCCGAGGGAATTTTCAAAATAAAGGAATTTTTTGGGCATTTTTGAGATAAATGCTGAATTTTTGAAAATTTAAATTATATGAGTTTTTCCTCCAAAAATTGGTAAAAATCAATGGGTTGATTGAATTGGTGAATTTTTATGGAGCTCGGTGGAATTCTTGGAAAGAAGAAGAATTAAAATAAATAAAAATAGCGATTGGGCAAGCTTAATGGAAATTTATTAGCCAAGTGTGGTATGGTTAAAGCCCGAATCTGCTAGTGGATCCTGGGGGTGAAGGAAGGGAATGACGAAGCCTAGTTCTCACCTAGGGCGTTTCGTGTTGAAACATAATCTCCCCTTCACCAATGGCCGGACATGTGAGCAGTTAGGATGATTGTTCACGAGTGGCACCCGTAAGTGGGAGCAGGGCGTTGCAATAAATCAGCCATCAACATTGCTTACAACCCAATCCAACATGATAGGACTAAGCATGTTGAGGTTTATTAAAGAAAAACTAGAGAGTGGCTTGATCTGCACACCCTTTGTTCCTATAGGAGAGTAGTTGGTCGATATCTTAACTAAGGGTCTCCCAAGTAATGTGTATCACAGGTTCTTGAGCAAGATGGACATGCATGATATACACGCTCCATCTTGAGGGAGAGTGTTAGAAGGCCAGAGGTTCTATGCTTTCCTAATATAGAGATTTCCGAATTATGATTGGTTTCCTAATAGTGTTTGTATCATATATTCTTTGTACTCTAGACTGATTTGATTGTATTAGTAGCTAAATTATTTGTTTCCTTTCTGTAAATATTTCCTAAGCTAGATTAGGCAACTATTAATTAAGAATCCTTCCTAATAAACCTTAGGATCTTGCCTATTTAGGATAGACGTATGTGTATATATGTCTTGACATTTCATTGAGATTAATAAGATTAGTTTTTTAGTCTTCTTGACAAGGAGTAATGAGGAAAATGCAAAAAAAAAAAAAAAAAAAGATGAAGGGAATAACGACCCTACTACATGAAATGATACTAGACATTTACATACCCCAAATGGAACCTGTGGGCACCAAGATAGGCCGGCGTTGGTCCTGAGATTACGTCTCGAGGATGCCTCAGCATGGGATAAGGATCGAAACATTGAGGCCAGATAATCAAGCCCCTGAATGACATGATACGCAACACGAGAGGCATATGGGGAAAGATCCAGCTTATGAAGAAATGGTTAAAAGTACCCCCTCAAGGGCCCTTTACTTTCCTCCCCCAAGAAGTAATCCAGATCAGGATACACTGGAGACGTTAGATGTGAGGCAAATCACTGAGGAGATGCTAGAATAGAAACAAATGGTAACAACCCTCAAGGAGACTCCCACCAAAGGGTTCCCATTGACAAACGAACTTGATGAGAATCATGGAGGGCCGACTAAAAATGATGTAATCGGATCAATCAATCCAATCAACCGTGTGGGAATTGGATGAATATTAATTCCTTTTTGACTAGGATTCTTGTTTAGCAAGTTATTTACTTATTTCCTATGTAAATTAGGATTGGGTTAGTTTTATTATTCCAACTTGTAGTTGGATTGGGTTAGTCTTATTATTCCAACTTGTAGTTGGATTATGTTAGTTTTATTATTCCAACTTATAGTTGGATTGGGTTACTTTTGTTATTTCTACTTCTATTTGGATTGGGCTAACAAAAACCCATTAGATTTAGGATTTAGTTTATGACTAGGTTTAGGATTTTTATTAGTTTTCAAGTAGAATTAGGATTTAATTATTTTTGCCTATTTAAAGGCTTTTCCATTGGAAAAAAAAAAGATTATGAATTGAATTTGAGATATTTCTCTGTTTCTATCTTGTTCTTTAATGTACAAAATTTTGAACTTATCCAAAGATTGATTTCTTTGTGGAGTACAAGACTTCGAACTTATCAAAGATCTGGGCAGTCTTTGTGGCGTTCAACAACACAATTCTTGATTCTTGTTTCCATGTATCAATGGGTCTAGATTTTAATATAATCTAGTTTCTTGGTTCGTGAATCAACGGGTCAAAATATTTTTGCCTTATATCTCATTTTGGCTTTTCTGGGGTTCGTCTCAATCTTTTATGGGTTCCTTTGGCTTCATTCCATTTCGAATTCATTCCATCATATCAGAGCTTTGGTTCTAAAATCGGGTATATATGTATCCTTGTTTTTTTCTTTTTCATTCCTATATCAAAATAATATGCTTGAAAGTTTGGAATGGAGGCAACCACAAAAATTTCCTTAGTGGAAACATAGGCGTGATGTTTGGGATGAATTTGAGGAAGAATTAAAGTTCATGGGAGTGTTGCTGAAACGTTTAGAAAAAGAGAAGAAACATGAAATTGAGAGTTCAGAAAAAAGTAAGGATGATAATGGCGATCAGAATGTTCATAATATTGAGGTTGAAGAAGAAGACGAGGGCGAGATAAAAAGGAGTCTCATTGTTGAAGAAAGCAAAGTTGAGAAGGCTCTCATGGAAAATCAACAAGTAATTTTACATGAGTACGAGGAGTCATACCTTGTACATGGCGAAACTAACAAATCCCTTCCAAGTAAGGTTAATTCTTTGTTGCAAGATTTCGAGGATGTGACCTTTGAACTTGGTGAACCATTCCAAGTGCCTGGGAAGATTCATGACTATGTCGACAAGTTGATCGTTCTAGTTTACGATTTGAGGACGAATCATCTTGAAGAGGGAGGGAATGATGAGAATCATGGAGGGCCAACTAACAATGACGCAATTAGATCAATCAATCCAATCAACCGTGTGGGAATTGGATGAATACTAATTCCTTTTTGACTAGGATTCTTGTTTAACAAGTTATTTACTTATTTCCTATGTAATTTAGGATTGGGTTAGTTTTATTATTCCAACTTGTAGTTGGATTAGGTTAGTTTTATTATTCCAACTTGTAGTTGATTGGGTTACTCTTGTTATTTATACTTCTATTTGGATTGGGTTAACAAAAACCCATTAGATTTAGGATTTAGTTTATGACTATGTTTAGGATTTTTATTAGTTTTCAAGTAGAATTGGGATTTAATTATTTTTCCTATTTAAAGGCTTTTCCATTGGAAAAAAAGAGAGGAGAAGATTATGAATTGAATTTGAGAGATTTCTCTGTTTCTATCTTGTTCTTTAATGAACAACATTTCGAGCTTATCAAAGGATTGATTTCTTTGTGGCATTCAAGACTTCGAACTTATCAAAGATTTGGGCAGTCTTCGTGGCATTCAACAACACAATTCTTGGTTCTTGTTTCTGCATATCAATGGGTCTAGATTTTAATATAATCAAGGTTCTTGGTTCGTGAATCAACGGGTCGAGAATTCTTTGCCTTATATCCGATTTTGAATTTTCTAGGGTTCGTCTCAATCTTTTGTGGGTTCCTTTGGCTTCATTCCACTGTGGGTTCACATCAGAACTCCTACAACAGCCAATCTAGGCTGGTTTTAAATTGCCCTAGCTATCAATATATTTCGGAAAGAAAGACCCAGAATAGCACATTCAACATTTTGTGGCAGTTGTCTTATTGCACTGATGGAACGAAGTAACCAAGTGCAGAGCCTTCCATCTTTCCCTAGCAAGCCAGGCCCAACAATGGTTCATAGGGATGCCGGCAAGTCACATTGGGTCATTTGAACTATTGAAAATGGAATTTATGGAAGCATTCTCTACTCACATCTCAAAGAAGAAAAACACCATGTACTTGATAAGCCTGCAGCAAAAATTGCATGAACTGCTAAAGTAGTATATTGAAAGGTTCAAGATAGCAACAAAAGAAGTAAGGGATCTCTTGATAGGTTTGGCTACATCAGTGTTACTCAATGGCACCACCTTTGCCCCACTTAGAAAATCCTTAGCCTTCTCTAAACCAACGTCGATGGTAGAAATGTTTTTATGAGCCAAACAATATGTGGTACAAATAGAGATTTTAGAGGCTTGGGAAGCCAAAATGAAAGGAAAGCAAGATGAAGCTAGGTCAAGCTAGGCGGTTAAGATGCAGAGAAGAAAGGAGCCATCGAATGTCCAATTCCATAATTTCACCGTGCTTAACGAGCCCAGAGCAGCCATACTATCTTCCATAACTCACACAGGACTGATCACCTTCCCACCTCACTCCAACAAGCCCTTGGGATGAAATGTGGTTTCCTTCTACAAGTTTCATGAATCTGCGGGGCATAATACAGAATAATGTCGCGAACTCCAAAACCAGATTGAGTAGTTGATCAAATAGGGAAAGCTAGATTGGTTCATTTTGGAAAAACCCAATCCACCCTGAGAAAGAAAGCAAGAGCCCCGATAAGAGAATGCAAGAAGGTTGCCTCGTTAAAGGCAAGATGCTATCAAGAAAAGGGAAAAACGATGGCCCAGACAAAGGGAAGAACCAAGAAGCCCTCGGAGGAATGACAACGCTCAAAATATGGAAAACAAATGATAATGTGCCCATCATGGAAAGAATATAAATGATTTTAGGGGGAGAGAATCTAACTAAAGACTCATCCTTTGCTCGAAAAGCTTATGCTCGTCAGGCATTACATGTTGATTCAGTGGCCCAAGTCAAAGAAGACGGAGATCCCATCATCTTCACCCCAGAAGATTAGGGGAACATATTGCTACCTCATGATAACCTGTTAGTGATTTTGGCAATGATTGCCAAACATCCGATCGAGCAAACCTTGGTGGATAGTAGAAGCTCGATGAATTTGTTGTATTGGAATTACTTTGAGAATATGCACATCACACATGACCGATCGAGAACAATCACGTCTCCATTATATAGCTTTATAGAAGATGCGGCCCTAATGGTCGGATCAGCATAACTACCTATCACCATGGGAGATTATCCTCAAATGATCACCTGACAAGTAGTTTTTATGGTTGTCGGAACCCATTAATTCCTCGCCTACAATGTGATCTTGGGACGTTCCCTAATTAATAATATGAGGGCGGTAATCTCCCTGGTGTACTTGTTAATGAAGTTCCCCATGCCACAAGGAGTAGGGTAGGTGCGAGGCGACTAGAAGAGGGTCAGATTGTGTTATGTGAGTTCAACAAAGAACATTAAGAGGAAAGAAAAGTTGGCGTCAATAGAAACACTCGTGATCACTAGCTAAGCCCTCAACACGTTAAAACCCCAACTGATAGAGATAGTTGAAGAAATCCCCCTAACGGCTAATAATGAGGAAAGATGGGTGTATATGGGAACCCAGCTACAGAGCCCAGAGAAGGAACAAATTATTGAATGCTTGTAAGCCCATGCTGATGTGTTCGCTTGGTCACTAGCTGACATGCCAGGAATTGACCCAAAGATAATTTCTCACCATTTAAATGTACGCTTGGGGGCACGACCCATTAAGCAGAAGAAAAGACACATCACGTTGGAATGCTTAAAGTCACTATAAGAAAAAATGGAAAATCTCCTAGAAGCAGGTTTTATTCGAGAGGTATAGTATCTGGAATGGTTGGCTAATGTCGTAATGGTCAAAAAGTCTAATGAAAAGTGGCGGGTCTGTGTTGATTTCACCTACCTGAATAAGGCATGCCTTAAGGACTCATACCCTCTCCCTCGAATTGATCGACTAGTTGATGAAACTTTAGGATATGCCATGTTGAGTTTCTTGGATGCATTTTCAGGCTACCATCAGATCAGCATGTATCTGCCTGATGCTAAGAAAACAACCTTCATCATAGAAAATGGGACATATTGCTACAAAGTAATGCCCTTCAACTTAAAGAATGTAGGGACCACCTATCAGCATATGGTCAACAAAGTATTAAAGAATTTGTTCGGAGAGGTAATGAAAGCATATGTCGATGACATGATTGTAAAAAGCAATCAAGGAGAGCGACACTCAGAAAAGATGGCAAAGGTTTTCATAATACTTTGAGAAAACCAAATGCGACTGAACCCTAGCAAGTGTGCCTTCAAGGTAAAATTCGACAAATTTTTGGGCTATATGATCACATATTGAAGGATCATAGAAAACCTATAGAAGGTATAGGCTGTGATTGACATGCAAGCTCTCTTATCGATTAAGGAGGTGTAAAGGCTGACCAAACGTTTAACAGTTTTGGGACGTTTTCTCTCTAAACTCCTTGAACGAAGCCTCTTCTTTTTCAAAGCTTTAAAAGGGGGAAAGAACTTTCAATGGACTGAGGAGTGTGAGAAATCATTTTAGGAGTTGAAGACCTACTTGAAAGAAATACCATTGTTAACCCGACCAGAAGAATGGGAACCTCTATACTTGTATTTGGGGATTAGTCACCAAGCTGTCAATACAATTCTGATTAAGAGGATGGGGTAAGTTGACCAACCAATCTACTATGTGAGCAAAGTATTGCAAGGGGCTGAGTCATGATACCCATACACGGAAAATGTAGCCTTGGCACTTATTATGGGCGCAAGGAAATTGAGGCCCTACTTCCAAGCCTACTCAATAACAGTTTTAACAAACCAACCATTGAGGCAGATCCTACAAATGTCGGAATGTTTAGGGAGATTGACCAAATGGGTCATCGAACTCAGTGAGTATGACATCAATTTCGAACCTAGAAGGGTAGTAAAAGAACAAGCATTAACATATTTTATAGTGGAATGTACTCACTTGTCCCCTATGGAAAATGCCCTTGTAACGGATGGATGTTGTTTGTCGATGGAGCATCAAATGCCAAAGGGAGTGGGGTAGGGGTTTTACTAATCTCCCTAGAAAAGGAAATTCTGGAATATTCCTTACGCTTCACCTTTCCTACTTCCAACACTGTGGAAAAATATGAGGCACTACTCACCGGGATGAAGTTGGCCAAGAAATTGAAATTAGTGAGACTAACAGTTCATAGTGATTTAGAATTGGTCGTGTAACAATTTCAAGGAACTTATAAGGTGAGAGAACTAGTTCTGGCCCCCTACCTACAGAAAGTGAAGGAGCTCGCTCACAAGTTTAAACACTTTGAGCTAATACAGATCAACAGATCCCTTAACCAACATGCCGATGCGTTGTTAAAGTTAACCTCTGCCCAAGATACCTCTAAGTGGTTGATTCACATGGAAGTCCTCTAGCAGCCAAGTATAAATGAAAAAGATGATGTGGTCACTGTACACTGCATCACGATGATAGAGGATTGGAGAACATCGATATTAAAATATTTGCTCAATCGGGAGCTCCCAGAAGCGCCCTCAGAAGCTAAGAAGTTGAAGACCAGTGTGGCTCGCTTCACGATAATTAGTTGAGAATTGTATAAGAGAGGGTATTCTATGCCGTTGCTCAAGTGTTTGGGGGCCAAGGAAGCGGAACGAGCACTAAAGGAAGTGCATGAAAGAGACTGTGGAGAACATCTCAGTGGAAGAGCACTAGCAGGAAAAATCTTTTAAGTTGGATTCTTTTGGCCCACATTAGACAAGATGTAGCCAGAAAGATGAGAACATGCAACAGATGTCAGAAACGCATGCCCATGATTATACGACCCTCTTCTTCCATCCAACCAATATTCCAGCCCCTATCATTTGCTCAATGGGGTCTAGACATTTGATAAAGGATAATGGATTCCATCAACGAACATCTGCCTTCATACACCACTGCAGAAAGACCACACAGATAACATCCCCACCTCTTACACCAAATGGTTTCGCTCAATGGTAAATCCCTGACACCAATGCATAAGACAACTCTATCGCTTCCAATCTAAGGACTAGATACACAATCGAGAATTAGCAACAAATCACTAATCCTCGAAGGCATGTGATTTGTTATAGGCGTTACATTCAATAGATGTTCAACTAATATCTATTCACATGTTTACTATATGCATCTCATGCAATAGGCATATGACTCACCATCCATTATCATTAACATCTTATGTTAATCAATGATAGTAGCCCATATGCCAGTCCATGATCGATAAATCATATTTCCCTTCTGATAAATTTAAGGATCGATAATACCTTTAAGAAATCTCGAACTAAAGATTTTCATCACATATTCTTAACACTTAAGAATAAGATCTCTACTAGAAAATCTAAGGACTTGTTCATAAGAAAACATAGGAAAGTATGAATGAAGATGTGACCTTTTATTTATGAATAAGATTACATCATTAGTGTCGTCGATTACATACATTTGATGAAATGTAAATCTAGCATTTGGGCACTGACACTAACATCTTCAATTGATTCATTTTCCTTAGCCAAAAAATATAATGTTATCTGACAAAATCAACTTCGAGAGAAACCATGCTGGGTGATCATTGCTTTGGGAAGAGAGGTTCTTCGGGATAGGATTTGTGTACTAAAAATATTTCTCAATGCGAAGGGACAGTATGGACCCTCAGGACCACTAGCTATTTATAGAACCCTGCATCCAAAAATCGAACTGGTGCATAATCATTGTATGCCTCTTCGTGCCAAAAAATTCTTCATCTCCTCTCTTTCCCAAACAACTGCCATGCACCTTCCATCTCAAATAACACCCATTTTCCTTTCCTGGTCAGGGTATGTACTCGGAGTGAGCCTAGCCTCTTTCAAAAAGACTCTCATATCTTTTTTTTTTTTTTTTTTTATACTTCCCTCTGACTTTCAGTCTAAGGAAAGATTGGGGAGCCCAAAGAGAGTATTTCCAAAATAACCAATGCACATTTTTCATCCTGGAGGAAACGATTCCTTCAGTAAAAGACCTTCTCAGGGTCAAAGCTTATCTCCCCTGGGAAAGCCCTTTATCACCTGTCATTCACCCAAGACTACCTTCCCAGATTTGCATGATTCCTCATGGTCAAGCTTCACTCCTAAGAGGAATCTAGGGAGATATGTCACTTGCCTACATTACCCCGCATTGTCCCACGGTAATGCAGCTTGCCTGTTCCAAGCCCACATTCTTCCGGGGCTCTTTCCTTACTAGGGGATAAGGGTTTCTCTAGAAGCCCTTTCTGTGCTTAACCCTAGGACAACACTACGAATGGGGGAGACACACTGCCCCTTCTCGAGAAGGAGCAACATACCCTCATGTGCTTGTGTTGCAAGTCCTTGTTGATAGAATCAAATAGTTATGGCAATAATGTTAGATATGAGCCCTAAAGACCAGTTCTAGTGACACAAAGGGACTCGATCTTGTAATTTTTTAAATATTATTTAAATGGCAAGTTTATGTTTTTATTTAAATTACAATATGGTTTAAATTATAAAAACATATATCCATTAGTATAATAAGAAGTGGATACTATTCTTAAGAGTTAAGAATACGAGTTACGGATAATCCACAATTTGTTATACTATAAACATGTTCCTGGCCATAGAATTCCTATCATGGATGATAGCAACTCGTAAAGGCCAGCACATTGTCTTCCTCCTTGTTTCAGTATGAGATACTGGAAGATAAGGTTGGTGAGTCTCGTGCCATTCTGTATGAGCTATAGAAGGAAGATAAGTGGGTGCTCGTTACAAGAACGAGTTCACTGAACGGGACTGTTAACATTAAATCACATGGGTTATTTCTCACGGGTCAATGATTTAATGTTAGTTGCGATTTTACAACTAGTCCTTAGACCTGAGATGACATGGATATCTGTGTATTGGTGGATTAGGATATCAGCAATATTATATGGTTGTTCTAATCAATGATAATCATACGTATCTATGTGCCTGATTCAGTGATACATGAGGTATGTGTGCATCAGACATGGAATCTATCACCTCGAGATTTATGAGGAAGATATCCTATGCGATCCAGTAATCACTTGACGATAAATCCTTGGCTGAGGTAATATGACGATGGAATTTGTTCCATATGAGTTGTGTCATAATTTGTCAAGATTGATTTTGGATTTGGTCATATGACAAGATTAAGAGATTCGACCTACTGACCATGATCTCATATCTTGTCGGGATATAGGATGATAGAAGGACCGTATTGTATGGTAACGTGGTAAAAGGTTCACAATACCCGCTTCACAATAAATTGGGTAATCATGATATATTGCTAGATGTCACTCATGATTTACGAGAATTAATTGTTGATTATTCTTGTTGCCAATTTATTTGTGAACCCAGAAAGTCCCACCCAAAAGAAATTACTTTCAAAGAGAAAATAAATTAGTAATTTTATAATTACTAATAATAGTGCATTTATTTATTGGATAAATAAGAATAATTAAATAATTATATTATGAATACAATTATTTGATTATTAAGTGGGTTAGGCCTTTTGCTAGTACATTAGGCTTGGCCCAATGGTATTATTGGATTCAAATAAATTTCATTGGATTGGGCTTGACCCAATTACATTAAATGGAATGGACTTGAGAAGCCCAACCCATTTAATGAAGAATGATTTATTAATTGGAACTATAAATAGCTCCAATCTCTTATTTTCTCTCATAAGTTGCACTTGGATCATTTTGAGAGTTGAGAGAGTTTTGGAAGAATGGTTCTTGAATCCAAGAGGTAAGTTAGAAATTTTTGTGAAAAATTTCTTCTACTTATTTTTCTCTTTGATATTCTTGAATAGAAGTGATTTCGGGTGGACCGACTCGGCATCCTACACTTGGAGGATTATACGGCGAGAAATCTAACGGTGAAATAAGATTTCATCAAAGAGGTATTTTTCGTTTATGCCTTCATTTCATTAAACCATAATTTCTGAAAAACGGGATACCTGTAAACTAAATTTTAATTTCCTGCGCATATGATAAGATCTATGTAACTCAACAAATAATACCCAAGAAGGGGTGAATTGGGTTATTTAAAATTTTGATATACAACTGAAAATTTTCTTACCTAAAAAGAACAAAACATTGATGCAAGATAAGGATGGTTAAAAGATTGCAAAGCACAATTTATGAAATACAAAGTAAGAGCAATTTAGTGACACAAATGATGTATAGTGGTTCAGCTTGAACAAACTTAGTCCACTATCTTAACTCCTCATTAAGGATTTTCAAACAAAATTACTATAACTCTCTTATCACACCGGATAGGCCCTTTAGCACCAAACTAGGAAAGTAAAATTCTCTTTCTTAAGCAAGCAAGCAAGCCCTCTAACAAAGCTAGGTAATACAAACCTCCTACTATGACAAATAGGTCCTCTAGCTATGCAAGCTAGGAACACAAGTAACGATATAAGAGATGAATTTCTAAGAGTATGCCCTCTTAGTTACAGTGCAATCAAGAACAAATACAAGGTTAGAAATATGCTTTTACACAAATAAAATACAAGGCTTGAAAGCAAAGACATTTAGGGCACCAATGAAGCACAACAATTGATGAGCACTTGGGAGCTTGTAGATGGATCACTTGAATGTTTGAATTATTCTCTTGACTTGAATTTATAGAGATTTGAGAGTCCATACACGAATCATCCCGTTGCAAGTGGAGAGACCATCATGGAAAAGTGGAGAATCTAGCCGTTACAAGTTGTCTCCTATAGAAACTGTCAACGATTTCTTTAAGGTTGTCGATAGGTTTCTTATAATTTTAAACAATTGTCGACAATTTGAGCAAGGCTGTCGATAGGTTTCAAAAACTGTCGACATTATTGATGCAGTGACTGTCGACATTTAGAAATCGAGAGCATGCATTTTACCCGTCAACAATTTGATGTAGACTGTCGACAGTTTGGGCTACAAAACAGAAAAAATGGTCGATAGTTTAGGATATACTGTCGACATCTTCACTGATTAGCGATTAATTTTATAAAATTTTGTTAATAATTATACCCCTATTTTAATCTTAAAATTGGGTTTAATCGAATATTTTGTGATTATATGCAAGTCTATATGAAAAATGAAGATTAAATTTACATCAAGGCATATTTAAAGATTTAAACAAAAATAATAATAATAATAATAATAAAGAAAGAAACATAATATATTATAATATAATATAAACTACCATATACATGCGTGCGTGCCGTACATATATATATATATATAATATAATCTATTAATAACTCTCAATTAAGATACAACGGTGCGTGGACGTGGAGACTCAAATAAGTCCAATTGCATATTTAATGCCCAGCCTCCATGCGTGAACTCCAAAATCTGAAATCCAATTTGAAGCCCAGCCGCAGGCCCTACTTGAGCAGCCCATGGAAGAAGTTAAAGGTCCAAATTGAGGCCCATTGATGTGAATTTAAGCCCAACAACATGAACGCAGCGTCCAGAATGGCTTGTGCAGTCCCTTGCTCGTAATTACCTCATCACTTTAAGGGCAATCTGAGAGAGAGGCATGAAATATATACATTCTCAGTGCAAGCAGTGAAGAGGAGAGCCATATCCGCCATTTCTATAATAGAATAAGGGGTAGAGAGCAGCACAGTGAGGGGACAGTAGGAACTCTCATTTCCTTTATTTACTGTTGATGCTTTGTTTTTTATTTGACGCACAACACTTTTAATTTTTGTCCTTCCATTTGATTTCTATTAAATTTTTAGCACTTTTCTTCTTTTAATTTCTGTTAGTATGTTTTGTTCTGTGTTTAATTTCTTTTGCCATTTCGTGTTATTTCAAAACATCAATTCTGTTTAATTTTCAGTATTTAGACTTAGTAGTTTATTCTGTCCATTTAATTTTTGTCTACTTTAATTTTGTAAAATTTTAATTCTGTTGTAAATTAGTTTCATCACTTTAATTTCTGCAATTTAATTTTTGTTATTTAATTTCAGTAATTTACATTTCTACTATTTAAATTCTGTCATTTAATTTTTTTCAATTAGTTTTTAAATGAGATGTATGGCTAATAAATTCTTAGGCCAAGGCAAAAACAGTGTCCGATGTCAAAATTTCTCGAGATAACTGAACTTCATTGTAGTTGAGGTGTTTAAACTAATTTTAAGTATTTTTTCCAAAACATTTGAGTTTGGATTGAGATATATGCCTAATCCGGAACTCTCATGCCATGTATGTGGGTTGCCCAACTTGAAAATATCATCATTCACCCCTAAGTTTAAGTGTGTTATATCCATTTCGGCTTATAGTGGTTGCTTAAATTACAGTCGGCATGCCATGTATGTCGGTTACTAGAATTAAAACCATCATCATCCTGAAATGTAATCAATAGCAAAGATCTTAAAATTAACTTAACCCGATGATACCATTTTTTATGAGTCATATTCAATTTCTTTTTTCCTAAAATCAGTTGAATTGGTTTGAAAAATCCGTTCAACACATACAAATTTTCACTACTTTTATTTTCGTCTTAATAAAGATCTCCTAGTGAATCGACCTGGACTCCCATCCAATAAATAAATTTGTGCTGCAACGCACACTCGTACACTGGCAAGTATAAACGCCTTGTGCCTGCATGCTTGTTTTCTTTTTATTTATTTATTTTTATGTGTTTTCTTGAATTAATGGCACAAGATTAAGCATAGTCATGGGTTCTTTAGAACTATTAACATTTTACTTTTATGATTCAAAAGAACATTTGTTTTAAAGAGTTTTTTTTTTCTCCATTCTTTGAAAACTTAAGATTGAAACTTATTTGAAAAATGTATATCATATCGAATCTTTTAATGAGCTTCAAATAATCCAAATGAATGATTTTGATTTAGATAAAGTTTTGATTTTTGTAAAGATGGAAAAACGATTTTTAGTTTGAAGCCAAAAATTTATGTGAATTATGCCATGTAAGCCATTTTTGTTGATCATCATCAAAACCGTAAGCAAGGAAGCAAATTATCACTCGTCCCTTATGCTACCTATAAATACCACTAAACTCCTAAATTTTAGGGACAACAGTCAATAAGCCAAACGAATGGCAAGCAAAGAAAGCTAAGCCATAGCAAGACAACACTACTCCTCCTTATCACACTTTTTCCCCCTACACGACACTTCTACATCTTGTTTCTGCATCTCGTGTTGTATGACAACCTTTACTAACTTAAGCATCAGAGGACTTGCGCAAGAGAAATTGCTATGTGCCCTGACTGTTTTTTGTCTTGTAGATCCTCTTGGAAGATGAATGACTTTCTGCCTCATCTCAACAATCTCGACTCCTTCGGCTTCACAGCTCTCATTGTTGTTGGTCCCTTGACACACAATGGACACTCAAGAAGGGAAGGTGAATTGAGTATTAAAAATTTATTAAACCAAATTCTTCCCTTTTAAAAACTCTTGAGTTTTTCTTATACAAAGAAAATATTTGTTATAAATATATATGTTGTTTGGGAGTGATAGCAATATAAATATGTAAACAACAATAATAACACAAGAATATATAGTGGTTCGGTATCTCCAACACCTACTCCACTCTCTCAAGGTCAACCTGACACTTGAGGTTCCACTAAAACCACACCTAGGTTTTCCAACAAGTTCACCTAGGAAACTTTTACACAACACTGAGGTTTTCCCTTTAATTCACTCGGAAGCTAATACAACAAAACACCTAGATTATTTAGGCTTTAAAAGGCCACTCACAATCCACAATTAATAGAAATAAAAAATTCTATGTCCAAAACAACCTTGGACCAATATGGAATTAAACACAATTATATTACAAGGCAAATATAAATAATGTAAGAGTTACCAATAAGAAGAAAACTTTTTCTTCTTTGCCTTAGGCTCCAAATGATATGTATCTTTAATGCTTGGACCTTGAATTACTTTTCTTGAGTACTTGAGAGCTTGGGTGTGCTTTAGAATGATAGATCTTGATAGTGCATTAGCCTTCTCTAGAAATCTCTTAAAGATATATATACTTGAGCTTCCAATAGATCTGTAACGGCTAGAAAAATTCGACCATTAGAGTCTGGCAGTTGACTGTTCTAACCTACAATCGACTCTACGACACCCATAGTCGACTCTCAAATTCGATCGTCATCTCTCGATGTTGACAGTCGACTCTCATTGGCCTATAGTCGACTTCCAGTTGATTGGCCAAAACTTGCTCTCTGCTACCTTGACTCTACATAACACACAGTCGACTATCCTTCATAGGGAGTGGACTCTCAGTCCAGATTTTCAGAAAAAATAGATTCTTCTTTGATGATAAAATCCACAGCATGTATTCATTACAACATATTTACATTTCTTTTATTTACTTTAATACATAAATGTAAATAAGAAAGTACTCCCTATTTGGATTCAATAAAAATATCTAAAAAATCAAAATCTATAACAATAAAAAAGTAGAATTTTGGTTTTAGAACAAATTCAAAATTTAGCGATCTTACCACAAAATACATACCTTCTATTTCTTGAAAATTCATTAAAAATCATTTCAATAACAATGACTATCAGCTATCAAAATACTGGGAGATAGTTTTTAAAAATGAAAATATTTTCTTATATGTTCCCTTATAGTGCGCTAATATTACACTTAAAACAAATAACATTTCTTGGTTCATTTTGATACACAAAATACTATAATACGTAAAATATGTTATCCACCACGAGACATATCAAAATTCCATTAGGGATAAAGAGCTATCAATCAAAAGAAGTTTTAGATAGAGATGCTCTCAACCATAAGCAAGGTCCATGCATATGGATGCTCCTGGGTTTGTTGATTTCTTGGTCTGATGGTATTGATTCTGTGATTTATTGGTCATTGCTACGTGCACTTAAGGATCTAAGTCTTTTGTGACACTCTCGGTGCTAGAAGAATAGATTCTCGTTTGAATTTTTCAAATTATGAGTTTCCTGCCTAAGCGCAGGTTGAATGGTGCAGTTAAGGTGGTAGGCCCATCAGTGGAAGATGTCTTGAATGCATTCAGGATTAAGTTGTCAAATAGTCTTCCAATAGGGTCACAAGAAATTGGTAAGGATAAAATGCCTTTGGAGGTTTAGGCTTTTCAAGCAGGGAAGTCGATGTTGAAGACTACTCAAGAGGTGGTCCCAGCTAAAGTTGTAAACGGCTCTTCTCTACTTAAGTCAATGAGCCACGGTCGGATTTATGAGAAAAAGGTAGGCCTCAATGAACCTCTTATAGGGTAGATAGCTGCACTTCAGGTATCTTTGTCTAACCCTGATTTTGTGGCCAGTCCTGTTTTGGAGACTGACGTTGCGTAGGAAGTCTCCCCTACAACGAAGTTCTCAAAAATGGCTCCATGGGTAGGTCTTTTTAAGGATAATAGAAAGATGGACCAGGGGCATTTGTTGAAAATGTTTAAAGATAATCAAGAGGAAGTGACTCTTGGGGAAAATGATGTGTACATTGTGGAAGAGACTTGGGGGTCTTGCTTGGTCGGCTACTTTGCAAGCAAATTTCCAATCAGGTCGACACTTCTGACATTGTGTGAAGGTTGGAACATAAGGTACCAATATTTTGCTCATCCTAGTGACTGGTTTGTCTTTAAATTTGTTGATGATGCATCAAGGGAAAATGTACTTAAGCAAATTTGTTGAATTTTGTTTTTGGTAGAACTCTCATGCTTAAGATTATGCCAAATTGTTTTGAGTTTGATGCAGATAGTTTTTGCTCTTTTCCAAAATGGATTAATCTCCCAGGACTTCCGATTGAGTGTTGGCATCCGGTTGCTTTGGGTAAGATTGTGTCCAAGATTGGTAAGCCTATTGCCACAGACAAAATGACTGCTACACTATAGAGAATCTCCTTTGCTAGCGTGCTAGTGGAAGTTGATGCTTCAAGGGAGTTAACACAAAATGTCTGGATAAAACTTCCTACTAGGAAAACTAGAGACCAGCTTGTTGCCTATGAGTTTGAACCTAAATTATGTTTGGAGTGTAGAGTTCTGGGTTATTTGAAAGGGTCTTGCATGGCTAAGGCATAGGGTCCAGAGGGTAGGGAGAGGGCTCCTAGTTCCCCAGGAAAGAAAGATAGTCAAGTAGCCCTTGGAAATAGGGTTGAGGCTGTGATTTTGGAACCTCATTTGTTTAGTGGGCACATGCAGAAGCCCTAGGGGAGCTAGGGTCTAGACGTCAGCAACCATCTTGATGTCTTGGAGCTTTATATAGGGGAGAAACAAAAGAAATTACTGGTTGCTTGACTACCACGCTACCCTACACATTTATTCATCAAAACTACAACCAAATTCATCAAACGTCCCTCTTATTAAAGCAGGTGTAGGGAGATTATACTCGACAGTGTGTGAGTGTGTGTGCAGTACAATTTTAAATTTATATTTCGGTGAGTCCGAGTTGGTTCATAGGGAGATTATTTATGATTGAAAACAAAAATCACATAATATTTGATTTTAGAAGGTGATTAAGATGATCTAAAGGCAAGAATTAAAACTAAACCAATATTGAATTTAAGCAGCTTGGGTCAAGACAATTTTAGTGTCAAAACCAATTAATTCCCAATTTAATAGAAAAGATCAGTAATATTCATCTGAATTAAGTTTTGCAAATCTATCAGTAATTTTAGTTCAAGATAATGATAATTCTTGTTTAAGCAATCTCCATACATGGCATGGAAATTTTAGGTTGAGTAATTACCATAAATTGAATTATATTCCACTAATAGAATTTATAGATACAGATTAATCATTTGGGCTTGATATGAAAACATTTCCAGGTCTAGCAATCTCCATACATGGCATAGAAATTCTAAGTTATGCTTATACTCCAATCCAAACTCAAAGATACACTATACGCACACTGCTCAAATTAAATCAGATTAATATTATATATTTGAAGTGCAGCTTTCTTTGGGAATCATTGGCGTTGGACACTGTCCTTGCCTTAACCCAAGATTGGATTTAGCTACTCATCTTCTTTTGAAAATAAATTGGTAAGAATTTAAATGATAGAAATTAAAATTATAGTATTGAAAGACAATATTTAACCGACCATATAGACGGTGGAAATTAAAATTATAGTATTTAAAAGACAATATTTAACCGATCATATAAGTGGTGAAAATTAAATGACAGTAATTGAAAGACATTATTTAACCGACCATATAGGCGGAGTATAATTAAGGACAGTAATTGAAAGACAATATTTAACTGACCATATAGACAGTGTATAATAAAGAGATAATAAGAATAACATAGCACAACTCTATGAAAACTAAAGTTTGAAGAATTGAGAGAGAAATTCTAATAACAAAACTATATAGAAACTAAAGTGAAAAATTTGAGAGAGAAATCCTAAGAACACAACTATGCTTTCATTATAGGAAAATTGAATGGTTACAAATGCAACCAAAGTGCTCTATTTATAGGCCACGAGATGCAATGGAGACCACACAATTTATCTAATTTAATAATAAAAATGATAAATAAATATTTAATTTATTTGAAAATACAAAATATCTAATTTAAAAAGAATACAAAGATGAACATAATAATTAAGAAGCTTCCACAACTTGTTCCTTGTTTTGGGCTTGGGCCTTCCTTGTGTTGGGTTTGAGCATTCCTTATGTTAGGCTTGGAATCCATAATATTATAATAGTATATATATTATTTTTTTATATATATTTTATATATATTTTTATAGTAATATTTTTAAACTTGCACGAAATCACAAAATACATAATAATATTCAATTTAAACCATTTTGAGATCAAAATAAGGGTGAAATTATAACAAAATTTTTACAAAATTGATTGCTAATCACACCCCCCAACTTAAACATTGCTAGTCCCATAGCAATTAGACTTTACACTGGCCAGTATTTATTCACAAGAATCGCATGAATATAAAAATTTCAAATTTAAAACCAAAATGCATATAACATAACAAGTTATCTGTCATACAGTCGAATATTCTAAATCAGATTTCAGTCAAAGGTCATACAATCTTAGGAACGACAATCATGGTGACTAACACACAAGCTTACTCCCTTGAAGTCTCAACTTCAAATCTTACTATGGATTTTCCCTCCAAAAAAATGATTCCTCTAGTGTACACACAAGGGGGTGCACCGTTATAAGAGTAAATGCAAAACAAGTTTAAACTCGGTATCATCCCAAATACTAAGAATGTATTTTCATGAGGAAATTGACATAGCTTTATGACTGGAATAATGCCCTAAATAAATAGCTTCTGAATTTAAACAAAATTCACTACTCCGAACTCGAATCCTAAGATTGCATGATTTATAGTATCAAGAGGGACCAGACTGGGTTGTAATGGGGCTATGAGATTAATACTAATTGTTAAAGAAAAGAGTAAAGTGTGCAAAAGGTGTGTTGGGATTTTTTTTCTTTTTTGTTGTTTTTTTTTTTACACTAATATCAAACTGGACATGCTATTTTCTTCCCCATTTATTTTGAAACTCTTGTGCTAAATAGCTAAGAGTACTTCCCATTTTTTTTCTCTTTTTTATTTTCTTTTCTTTCTTTTCTTTTTTTTATATGAAAATATCCACTTAGACTGATTCCTAAAAACACATCATGTTTGAACAAATTTTATGTGGTTACAGTTTAGATGAGGGTAAAAAAAGAAATTGTACTAAGAACAGCTCAAATGGGCTAGTAAGGGAGGTTAATGTAAAGAAAGAAAAAAGTTAATAGGTCCAAATTGAAAGAAATTGATCCCCCTATCATGTTTCTACAAAACGATGTTACTTAGACAACTAATTTAGAGTTTGAAACTAGCCAAATTCATCCGTTATCATACTAGACATTCAAAGTAAATTGATGTTTTGAAGCTATTGAAAAGATAAGATCAACAATAAAGCACATTTAGAGTTAGTGTTATTTCATTCAGAATTAACGATTATTAGGCTCAAATACTCACTCGGGTAATAGTCTCCACTTATGTTGAGGGATTATGCAGTGTGCTAATTAGCTAATTACCATTGCCTTTGACTTTATGACTGATAAACCAATTTCTAATTATTGAACACCTGATCCATGCAAATCACTTATTCTAATTTCATACATCTAAGTTTTCAAATAAAAAAATTAATACATTCATGATTCATATTACAAATTCAACTGGCTATCAGTGCATAACTCCAAAGCTTTAGGGATAACATTTTTTAAAGCACATACAATTTTTTTTTATTTTTAATAGGAAGAGATAAAAATAAACAATTCACACAAAACTACAAGCATGCAATTACAAATTCACAGTTAAACATAGACCAGATAATTCATAAAGATACCTTACTCCCTTCCAACTTGAATTGCAGTAATAAACTAGGGTTGTTAGGAATACCTGTAACTCCACAAGTATATAAGTTTACTGTGAACTGCTAAATCTTCAACAAACAAGTGAGGATATATATATATATTTTTTTCATACCGAAATGAAAAAAAAATCATGCAAGTCATAAAAAGATGCGTCTCAAGAGTATAAAAAGTACTCCTTACTCATCCATCTTATCATAAACTTGCCTTACAGGGATAAATCTAAATTAATCGAACCCCTTTGACGCTTGCTTCCAATTGCCTTAGACCAGTCTATTTAAGGCTCGTAAGGATCATGTTTTGGAATATAAGCATGTAATTTCTCTAGTAACTCCTCAATGGTGGATGAGGAAATGTGAATCTTTCTTGCTGAAAGAGAAATGAACTTTTGTTCCACAGCCTGATTAAGAAAATAGAGCAACCCATTGAAAAAATGGTTAACATTTAAAAGTCTAGTGGGTTTGGTATGGAGATTGCTCTTGGCCTAGGAGATTATACAAAAGATTTCTTCAAGTGTACCGAAACCTCTTAATAAAGCAATGAAGGTGTCTGACTGATAATTCTTACAAGCTATGCGCTTAGACATAGAAGTTGTTCTTATAAGTTGGCCGTGTGTAAACTCGAAAATCTATGGATCAGCCAAAGGGATTGGCATTACACCTACCACATATGATTTTTCAAGATGTACAGCTTGTAAAACACATCCATTCAAGCCACGACTTCCCTCTTCATATACCAAATTAATTCTTTTTTCTCCGAATTTTAAGCCAAGTGCTCTTGCTGCAAGTGTGCAACAAATATCCCTCCTAAGTTGAGAGTCACATAGTACACATATGGCATTGATTTGACGAATTAGCTAGCCTTCCATTTATGTTAGTTCTTTATGTATGCCCTGAAAGTAGAACTGGTTAAAGAGGTTTGGCGATCAAAAGTAGCTATATAGAAATTCAACACTAAATAAACACAAACAAAAATCATGCGTATATACAAGTAGTTGTGATTGTGGCTCACATCTTCCTCTGATTTTACGTTTAGAAATGGCTTAAACACCTTCTATGAAGAGGGGGATAGGCTTCCCATCCAATTTTCTTATAGATTACCAAACATGGTCAGTTATAGTTAGATTCCCAAGACTATAGCATTGGTGGTCACTTCTAAACTGAGTCCATAAAGCAAGAATTTATCGTTGTACTATTCCACACGGATGCGTCTCAAGAGTCAATCGGATATCATCCAAAGACTCCTTACTCAGTCCATCCTTTATGAAACTAATTTTATCTTCTTGATTTATGGAAGTAAACCCCACAGATTTGCATCATGTGTTACAAGTCCATCGAGCACATTTGTGACAACCATTTAATCTTTTTGCTCTTCGTTTTTTAGAAAAACTGCTTTTTCCCAATCCTGAAAAGTGCTTAAAACTAGATGAAGTTTCGCCAAGAAATCGAACTTCCGCTTCAATCAACTAACAAATATTTTAAGGGATATTTTTACACATCAACATCCTAAGTCTTTCACACCTAGTGGCATAAATCTTTTTCAAATCATTTTGTGGGAGAGATGGATAATACTTGCGAATTTTCAAGAGCTAAAGATCCATTTTTTTTAAAAACACAACTATAGTAAGAGGAAAGGAAAACAAAACTATGAATCTTACAAAAGGGACGAGAGTACCTGATCGGAGAACAACACAAAGGAGAGAACACTGAGCTCAAAGAAGTGTGGCTTGCCTCATGTAGATACGAGGTTTCTTATAAGGTAGTGGAAGTCACTATTTCAACAACCACACTTGGCTCGAGGCGTGTCACGAGTGTAGGGTCACGTCTAGCTTCTCCTTTTTTCAACGTTTGACGCTTCTTTTTTCAATGCTTGGCGTCTTATTTTTCTTTATAGGGCAGTGTGATTGCATCGCCCAAGAAAATTGCTTGCCATCAACGTTAAGTCTTCCTCTTTTCTCTATCTTTTTTTTTTGTATATTTATTTATTTATAAAAAAATAAATTTTATTTTATTATATATATATTTTTTTTTTACAATTTTTTTCTTTTCTTCCAGTTAAGGATCAAATGAATGGTTGTCCACCTAATCATATAATAACTCTCATTCATTACACCACTTTTAAAGTTATTTTCAAAATTATGTAAATTGATTTTTCTCATAAATGCACATACATATTTTGAAAATATGTCATCTAGAGGTATTGGTTTTATTATATCAAAGTACGACACATCAATTCGCACAAACACCTCACACATGTCTGATTTAATTTGATCCCCAATGATATATACTAGCCTAAAAGATAGAAATTTAGGCTCAAATGTGGATAGACCTATGACATCTTCACATTTCGGCTCTTGGATTTTATCCTCTTCTTCCTCCCAGGCTTCTTCTTTTCTGACATCATTTTGGTCCAATTTTTCTTCTATGATTGCTCGTACCATCCTAGGGTCATCAAGTCTCTCAATTGGCTCATCATTCTTAGGGATGGGTGCAAATTGGACCAATTCTTGATGTATGGGTGCATTGAATGACAATTCCTCCCAAAGACATTGACCTACGGAATTTTGATTGGGTTGGTTTGGAAACTCGCCAGGTTCACTCATGCTCAAGGTTTGTGTAAACTCAGTCAATTGTTCTAAAATGTCACCTATGGCCCTAGTGGTTTGTTCTTGAAGTTCGGCCACTTGTACATTAAAACTCATTTGACCTTGCATAAACTCCTGAAATGTGTCCTGTAGACACCCCCTTTAAGACCAAGGGAGGTACTACATAAAATAAGGAATAAACGAATAACAACAAATAATAATTCTCATAAATACTGAAAATATAAATCTCAACATGATAAATGCAAACTCAATTTGTACTCAATGTACTAGTCCCGAACTGGACAACATCAAATACAAATATCCCTCATAAAATAAAAGACAACTGCGGAAGTAAATAACTAAATGTCAAATGACCAAAAGACCAAATGACCCAAACATCCTTCAGGTTTGAGTGGCCTCCACGTACACAATCTAACGCATCCCACTGCTAGAACCCACCTCGGGAACTCTCTCGCCGTTACTTGGAATGGTGAAGAATACAAGGTGAGTCACAAGACTCAGCAAGCAATAGGCATGAAAGAAATAATAGGCTGAGTCAAAGAAATCTTGAACTCATCAAAAATAACTCATCTCAATACCACAAGGTAACTCGATATAAACTGAGGGAAAACTAACCTCATAACTGAGGGATATCTTAACTCTTCTTATAATCGAACTCATTAATGAAAGTTTGATATATTTGAATAAACTATTATGGTTGCACAAGTTCTCATATGATGATGCTCAGAATGAATATATCTCATGCAGGTATGCACATACTGGCCTGACGGTCCACATAAATCTCAATGCATCTTAAATGCAACTCAAGGCATAAAGGTGTAAATATAAACTCATACCTGCCTGTGGCTGAACCTGCAACCAAAAGAAATAAGCACATATACTCACTAGGGTTCAAAACCCCTACTCCATAATAAGGAGTGTAAATAATTATCTCTCTAGGGCCGTACAATGCCCCTAATTACCGGTAATCAAAGATCTCAAAATAAGCTCAAGGGATGCTATCGCGGACTAGGCCGCCTCAATGCAAGAATGCACAAATAATATGCTAGCACACAATATGTAGTGCTCCACAATAAACAAAATGCTCAATGCTCACACAACATGAATGCTCATATTTCATAACAGATCTCATCACAATCTCATGCAATGCATGTATCTTAATTCTCATTGTATTGGAGACTTGATATCTTGGAATGATTATAAGAATGTGGAATCTCTAACTCTTATCTCAATTTAATTACTACTCTTCAACCAAGGTAATTATCTTAGCATTCATTGAACTTGAAAAGTCATATTAAACTTCAATTGCAAGTCTTAAGGATTTTAGAACATTAAAACTTTGAATATTTGATAATTATTTTGAGGCCACCAATATTAGATCTCTTAAGAATGGATCCAATAATGTTTATTTTAGTTGAAACTCTCTTCTCACTCTCAAATTGTCTCAATAATATAATTATCTTAATTAAACTTCAATCAAAAAGTTACATATTAGATCTCAAGTCTTATGAACTCAAGGATATGTTAGATGAATAAGACTTGCTTAATATTATTTTTAAGGCATAAGATTTCTTTAAATCTTATTAATCTTTATTTATAATAATTTTAAATTTAATTTAGATCTTAATTAAAGAGATTTTTACTTGCATTAAACTCATATTAGGATGAAAAAGGATTTTCTTCTCTCGGTGTTACAGTAACCCGAATTGCTACAGTAACTCGCTGCTATGCTGTTGCTACAGTGTCATCTTCCAGATTTTGCTACATGAAACAGCAAAACATAGTGTATGCGAGCATGAGTATATACAACTTCAATCCCAAAAATCAGCCACACAAATTAAAATAACACTTGGGGATGATTAAAACTCAATTAAAAGGATGATTTAGAAGATCAACCAAGGGTTGACTGGATCAAAAATCTTGCCACTTTAATCAAAATATCACCCGCAACTCTCTGCAATTACACCATATGCCTATATATATGTATATAATTATATAATATCTACTAAAGTGGTTGCTCAATGGAAGAATCATTGGAATAATGATAAAACATAATTGAAAAGGATATACATATAAAATCTCAAGCTCCAAGATCTCTGCAACCATTGAATGATATATATATATATATATATGTATACTTACGTTAATTACAACAACTTCTATCCCAACATATATAAATATGTATCAATGCCAATCAAACTCTAAATGCTACACCATTCCGAAAAAGAGATTTGGGTAGATCAATACCCAATGGAAGAGAATAAAATTTGAAAAGATTTCAAGAACAATTGAAGATAACATCAAGACTCTTAAATATTTTCTGCAACCTCTCTTCATACATGCATCCGTATCCAATAGAGGAAGATAAGACCTTGCAAAAGCAATCTCAAGGAAATAGAAAAGGGAAATTGCATAAAGAAAAGAAGTAGGATACTTGCCTTAATTCAAGAATCTCTCTGCTTCTCCTCCCTTCTTTGCTTCTCCAAAATAATGCACGGTGCTAGGTTTTCAAAGAAGTATCATGCATATATAATTATATGCCTCAACCCTACATGAATAATCCCATTTTAATAATAACTCTCCTAATTTCTCTTTAATTAAATCCCTTAATTTACTCCTATTAAATTCTTCCAAAATTACCCTCACTTATTTATTCCAATTTCTCCCCAAATAAAATAAAATCTTTATTCTAGTAAAATCCTAAAATTCCAAATAATGATATTCTTACATTCTTTTAAAAAAATTAAAATACCTATAAAATATTTCCCTTGGCCAAAAAAATCATCTTAATTTTCCAAAAATTTAAATTCTCAAAATTTCCAAGCCCTCAAAATATTTATTTCACTCGAAATTTCTTAGGTCCTCTTACGGGTCACTACATGTCCTCTAAAAATTTTTCATCCTGAGCTTGATAAGATCTAACCCCTTGTTCTAACTCAAATTGGTGAGGTGGTGGAGGAAAAGGTTCATGAGATTGAAACACAGAGTCATTGCTCCAAGGATAATTCCAATGGTCATAGGAACTGGGATAATCAGTGTAAAGATCTGAGTCATAGCTCGACAGATAAGAATTCTCCCTCTGACTCTAGTTAAAAGAAAATCTCCTCTCATTGGGATCGAGATGGCCAAATGCATTAGAAGTCACAGACATACTAAAATATTGAGACATCAAGAATATGAAAATGATAATTCAACGACAGATAATGATGCTAATGAATCAATTAATGTTTCAATAATCATACCTGACCGTAGTCTCTTTCACTATTTAGTAACTAAAAGTTATCAAATATTTTTTTATTATTTTTTAATTTAATTTTTTATTATTTTTTCATTTATATTTTTTATTATTCTCAAATATATATTTTATATATATTTTTGAAAATATTTTTTTAATTAATAATTTTTTAATTTTTTTTTAAACAGTAAAACAACAACAAAATTCAACTAAATTTAATCTCCCTAGCAACAACACCAAAAATTGACTGCTATGCTACCCTACACATTTATTCATCAAAACTACAACCAAATTCATCAAACGTCAATCCTCTTATTAAAGAAGGTGTAGGGCGATTATACTCGCCAGTGTGCAAGTGTGTATGTAGTACAATTTTAAATTTATATTTTTGTGAGTCCGAGTCAGTTCATACTACAACACTCACCCTGCATTTATCACTTTTTGTATTCTTTTTGGATTAACTTAGATCATTTAGCAGCTATTTATGTACACAAAAAGGGTGAGGCATTTAGACTCACTAGTACACGAGTATGATTGGAGCAGAAAATTTATATATTTTTCCAGGCAAGACCGGGTCGATTCACAGGGAGATTACTCATGGAAGGAGATAACCACACCAGTTCTCTTGATTAATAAGACAATACGATGAGATTAAACTAAGTGCAATATATTTGTAATCTGGATATGGAGAAGTCTTGTGTTAAGACAAATCTGGTGCCAAACCCAGCTGATTCACCATATAGTTTTCTTTGACGCAACTAAAAGTTCAAATAGCTTGGAGCTTAACCATTATATATACTATTGAGATGATGATAACTCTTTGTTCAAGCAACCTCCATACATGGCATGGAGACTTTATGTTAAGTAGCTATCATAAATCAGTGTATAAATAACGTTTTAACAAAATAATTACTCGAGGCTTGGGTATGAGAATGTTTCCAGGTCAAGCAATTCCCATACGTGGCATGGAAAGTCTAAGTTAGGCATACGAACCAATCCAAGTCTGAGATTTTCATTAAGAAAATTTCTCAAGCTATTTTTGCTTTTGTTACTTAAACATCTGAAGTTCTGCTATCTTGGTTCATTAGTGGCTTTGGGCACTATCCTTACCACTATCCTTACCTTAATCCAAGGATTGAATTAGCCACACATATTCATGGGAAGTGCACGACTAAAACTAATCTCAATGGATGATTATGAGCTTAATAAGAAAATAAATGGGAATAGGCAATAAGAACGAGATAAACTATTGTTGTATTGATTACTGAAATGAACTATAACTTGAAATGAAAATAAATGGGCTTGTAATGTATCTGGAGCAAGACTCAGAACTAGGAATGAAGAACAATAACTGAAGTGCAAATATTTAAAATGCAGATAAAAAAACCAAAAAGAATGAAAAGACTTTCCACTTTCCAACGATCCTCTTCTTTTTGTATTTTTCTGAGTATTTTGTGCTCTCCATTCTCCTGATTCCAAAGAATGTTGGTTCCTTTTTAAGCTTGTTGTGCATGGAAGAGGGGACCACTTGGTGTAAAGTTGTTCAAAAAGTTCCTTGAATTTACCTTAGAGCCACAGTGTTCATTTGAGCATGTCAGAGAGTTTTTGTATCTTTATTCAAATGTGCGAGTAGGGATATTCGAATGTGCGCTTGATTTTCCTTGGCCATTTGGATCATTTGAATGATTTTAAAGCTCATTCGAATGAATTTCATGCTTTACTGTTCATTGCACGGTGATTTCCTCTGTCATTTGAATGCAATAGTGAATCCATTCGAATGAATTTCTAATTTCTCTCTTTTACTTCTTCCAAACATTCGAATGACTTAGGACTTATTTGAATGCTATCATTTTCATCCGAATGCTCTTGGGTTGCTTCTTCCTATTCGAATTACTCAGCCTTCATTTGAATATCTCTTCTATCTTTTTGAATTACATTCGAATGACTTAGTCCTCATTCGAATATGTCTTCATTGTTACCATACGATTTGTTCATCCGAATATCTTCTCATTCTCAATTCATTCGATTGACTTAGAAGGCAGTTGAATGAATACGAATTACCTTGACTTCCTGATTTGCTGCTTCTTATTCGAATTAGGCCAACCACTACCAAAAAAAAAAATTTTAACGAGAGGAAAAGTGGTCATTAAAAGTCAATTTCCCTTCGTTAAAGAGTTTTAAAGACGGGAAAAATCCCGTCGTCGCCCTTAGTTAAAGCTTCCATCGTTAAAAGTATTAACGATGGAAAAAAATACTGTCATTAATATAAGTAGTAAGGGGCATAAGTCCCATCGTCAAAACTCATAATAATGACGAATATTCCCGTCGCTATAACAATGTGTGTGGTCGTTGAAAATAATATATAACAATTGATGTTCCCGTCATTATTGCAATGTTTACCAATCACTAAATATAATGTCAACGATGGATATTCCCGTCGTTATTGCAATATTTACCGGTCACTAAATATAATATTAACGATGAGTATTCCTGTCGTTATTGCAATATTTACCCTTCACTAAACATAATATCAACGATGAATAGTCCTGTCGTTATTGCAATATTTACCCATTACTAAACATAATATGAATGACGAATAGTCCCGTTCTTATAACTATATTTACCAATCACTAAAAATAATATCAATGATCAATATTTTTGTCATTATATATATATATATATATATTTATTTGTCATTATTATTATTATTATTACAATTCTAATGACTATTTTTATTATTATATAAAAATTTATTTTGTACCTATTAATTTTGACAAGAGATATACTAATAATAAAAATGTCATCACATTAATTTAGTAGAAAACAAGATATATACAAAAAACAATCATTAACATTCATTATGTATTAATTACAACCATCATAAGAGCTTCTATACCTTCCACAATCATAAAAAATGAGAAAAAAAAAACTATGAGTTTCATATTATTCTAATCTCTCCCTATAATGAAAATCAAAAAATTATTACAAGTATGGCTAGAATCCACATATTATTCACAACTAATACCAAGAGTTTCCTGCTCGACTTGTATCTTCAAATACCTACAAATTGCAAAGAAACAAAATCATATTTCTCATCATTCTCTAGCATTGTATGATGATCTAAACATAAATTGCATAAGTCATAATGTAATCAAATATAAAAGATGAATTAGTATTGCAAAAGATTTGAGCAGACACCTTTCCCCTTTCCCCTAACCCAAAGCTAACAACTTATTAATTTCTTTTATCTTAGAAACCCAGCTATAAATAGTAGGGTTGATACTTTGGGACCTTAAGGTCACCAGTTTGAGGTGTGGAAACAACATCTTTGCAAAAATACAAAAGAAAGGCTGCATAGAAATACAACCCTTCCTTTACCCTCACAGAACAGGGAGCCCGACTCACTAGGAATACCCTTTGGTCTATAGATCTTCTATATAAGTTAAAAGTATACAATGTAGGAGTAGATTGAACCCTCCAACAAGTTAGTGTTACCTTAGTGTAAACATAAATTAGTTATGAGAACAAGTACGTATAGTTTCCAGTATCCATAAGATTTCAACCGAAAAAAAATTATAAGCATAACTATAATTAAATCCTACAATGTTCCCCACATTGATCATTTTTTTTAATAACAATAAGAATAAAATCCAGGAAGGGCAGTGAATCTAAAAACCTTTTGTTCACAATTTTACTCTATTAATTACAGAATAGTCTGTACAAAAGTTGGATCCTAATACTAGTTGGATGTAGGAAAATTCTAACGATAATATTTATATAAAAAGGGTAATTATATATAAAGAAAAAGACAGAGAAAAGAATGAAGCACAAGTTCTCTTATGCTATATCTCTTTACTATTTTACATTTCTCAAACTTTCTCAAATACATTTTACAACCAAAAGGAAAAATGACTCTTGTTTGATATTCTATATATTGGCAAGACAAGTGATTTCTTATATCATTTAGTTGTTTTTAAGGTGTTTCAGAATGTTTATGTGGGACAACTTGGATTTTGATTTTTCTATCATTGTTCTGTGCCATTTTTCTAGGAAACTGGAACATTTAAGCTATTTTAGAACCATCAAGCATCAACATCCAACAAGTTCTTAGGAGTCTACATCATCAATTCATTTTTCAAATAATTTTGTTCACGACGAACCACCATTGCAACACACAAAATTTCAGCATATATCAACACGTATATACCATCATCATAAAACTGTTCAACTCATTCCAAATTTCAACATACTTTCAATCACCCAAACTCTCAATAATCATCAAATAAGCTCAATCAACCAAACTCTCAACTATATATATACCATCATAAGCATTCTCCCCTTTTTTTTCATTATCAAAACAAGTAGGCAACAAACCAAACTTATTTCACCCAACAAATAGGCAGCAATTTCACCCAACTAATTCAAATTTCAGTCACAATAAACAACAAAAGCAATATTTTCAATATATAAAGAATGATAGTAAACTGAGAGTTCCAGCATTAAACAAAAACATAATGATATATCAATAAGAATCAAATATGTATATAAGTATGTCTAATTCAAATCTGCCAACAATTTAAAAAAATAGTGTTTTCATAGCCAAGTAACAATGTTTTCACAACCATTAATAAATGGCAGTAATAATAGAAACCATGGTAAACAAATCAACCATTGGCTAATGTCTTAAGAGGACATTATATCACTACAACCATTCACAGCCAACTAACAAATGCCATGGTAAACTCCAGGTTTATGCCCTAGTGCCACGTAAAAGAGGAAGTTTGTGTTGGAACAATCCAGGATTTGTGATCGAAGCTACTGTTTGAAGGATTGTCTTGGTTGAAGGAAGTTCCAAGAGCTTAGTATAGTCAAATTGACCAAAACTTTGGTCTTTCTTTTCGCTTGTAAATTCAGTTACTATAGTGGATAAAATTTTAGGAAAATGAAAAATTGAGGCAACCTTTTATGTTAGGCATGGAAATATTGAGAATGCTATTTTTGTTGCATTTTATGTTGATGATTTGTTGACCATAGGAAAATAAAAATTGGCTAAAGAACAGAAGAAAGACATGATGCAAATATGTGAGACGAAATATGATGAGGGTTGGGCTACGGATGAAGTTGAAATAGCGTTAGCATATCTGAAAAGGTTTGATTATGCATCTTCAAAGAAACGGGCTTAGAATTCGCATACAAACTCCGATTTTGGCCCATAATATATGCTTTTGGGGTAGCTCGATGAGAAAGATGCAAATAAAAGCGTTGCTGCTACCGATCATGTTTTTTCTCCATTTAAATTTTCCTTTTATGCTAAAACGCAATTTTTTAGTTATTCTATTGTCTTTTATTTCGTGTTGGGCCTCGAATGTAAGGGCCTGATCTTCTAATGCCCATATATTATTACTAGCCAAAATAGGGCCCGGTCTTCTAATGCCCATACATTACACCATTACAAGCATTCATTTTATCGTAACTAACTAATTAGCAACAGTCAATATAAACAAAGACAACCTATAGAAAATGTGTAGCAAGTGAGAACAATTTTAATTCAAGGCGACAATTGATGGAAGAATTTTCAGTGTTCAGCATGATCTCAATATATATCAGAAGGCTAAAGTCATCAATCTAGTTGTTTCAAGGCCTGGAAAACAAGGCTGCTAGTCCACATGTCCACTATAGTCTACAAATGTTTCCAACACTACTCAATAGTACACCAGGACTCATTTGTCTAAAAGTGACTTTCAAATTCCTCATACAAGTGTCTGCATTTGTAATAAACTATGCTCACAACAATAATTTGCCCATTGTGAGCATAGGAAAATTGAGGCCTTTTACTCTATGAAACACAAATCCCTATTGTGAAATATGCAGTAAAATCAAAAAAGTATTCTCTCCGTGTGTTTTCTTTGAGGCCTTTATTCGAACATGTTTAAGACAATTATTTTTTGGCTAGAGTTTTAACGATAAGAATTTACAAAAACTACCAAACAACACATTATTGCTGGGTAACGTGGAATAAAGATGATGTACAACGAGAGAGATGGTAACTTGAAGGGATGATAAGGAGGATGCATTGATGGCTGACTAAGCCTGGGGCCTCGCCCCAATATGGCTGCAGCTTTGCTACTGTTTGGCCTTTGTTTTCAATCTGAAAATGTAATGATTCCCTAACTCCATTGAAATGCAAATTATTTTCTCCAACCAATCATCATCTTCAAGAACATGTTTAAGAATCATGTTTAAGCAATTGAATTCAGATTTTAAAAAACTTATAGAAACTTATATATTTTAATAGATTTACATAGAAATCGAGATCGATAGATGATAGAAACTTAAAAAACTACCTAGATATAAACTTACAGAAACTTATAGAAACAAAGAAACTTACAGAAATCTATAGAGTTTTAGATAGCGATAGAGAAACTTACAGAAACTGAGATTAAGGACTTCGACACAGGCAACAACGATATGCAGGTCTTCGATCACCGATGGTATAAAAGAAGAGTTCACAACAACGAAGGGAAGAAAAGGTGAATTTGGATTGACGGGAGAGGGACTTCTAATTTGGATTTGGTAGCTAGGGATTTGGAATTTATCGCAGGAAGAGGCAGGGATTGGGATACAGGAAGAGGCGGGACGAAAGATAAGGAAGATTATGTTGTTTTCTAATGACCTAATGAAGACTATGAAAAAAGATATTAAGTGTAAAAAAAAATTAATAAAAAATATTACCTAATTAGAATTATAGATATATATTTGGAGGGAAATATTTTTGTTAATTTTCTAAACTCAATAACGACGAAATTTTCAATTAATAGTGAAAAATTTAAAAAATCGTCGTTAAAAAACTAATTTTATACCACATTTAGTGAGAGTATAAATAATTTCTCATTATAATCATGAAAATTATGCTTTTAATGACGAGGTATTTATCCTCTCGCTAATTTTCCCTCGTTAAAAGCCTTTTTTTTTTTTTTTGTAGTGAACCTCATCCGAATGAGTTCCCAATGGTCTTCATATTCGAATGTTTTAAATAATTCATTCGAATGATCTTAACTAGCTTTCATCCGAATTGCTCCATCTTTGCATATCTTCTGAAAGCTCATTCGAATTACTCAGCCTTTATTCGAATGTGTTAGACTTCATCAAAACATCTTCATTTCTTGGCTTCTTTTTCCTCTTTTGATCATGCCTTTGAAGAATTAATTCATCCTTTGATCTCTTTTCCTTCCCTTGGACTGCAACAAGCATTCTTTAATATTTTTAGCTCATTACATGGATTAAGAGGCAATAAAAACACAACAAATTTTTGGCATTTTTGAGCATCAATCACACCTCCCAACTTAAACATTGCTAGTCCCTTAGCAATTAAATTAAATACAAGGAAACTCCATCATTCACAAACTCATTGATAGATTAAATCTCGTGTGGAAGCAAAAATGTATGATCAGCAGCATAGGGATTTTGGACATACAAAGGAATATTTATTATTGAGCTTTTGTCCAAGGCATATTCTCAAGAGAAATGTGGTTAAATTAATCAGCATATCACATTAAATTCTCTAAGTTTCGATTGCAAATCTCACTGTGGATATGTCTCTCTTCAATAAAATGATTACTCAAAAGATGTACCTTAATTTGGAGTAAATGTAATGCAAGTTTAAAAAGGTATCATCAATTATCAAGAATGCAATTAAGGATGGAAGGGGCTTGACATAGCTTCATGATCAGAATAGTGTCTCAATGAACAGTATCTAAAATTAACCATGTTTCCTTGCTCTAAAATTGGATCCTGAGATCACATGAATCATAGAATAAAGAGGGATCTTCCTGGGAGGTAATGGGGCCAAATGGTGATGTGGGATAGCAAAGGGAATGATGGAAATCAAAAGGGTGTTTAGGTCTCAGGAATTTTCCACTTAGCTAAGAACAGATAAATAACTTTGAACTTTTTTCTCTTTTTCTTTTTTCTTTTTGGAAATAAATATATACATGTGATGCATTCATGCATTAATAGCTGAAATCATATCCGGACACTTAAACTCAGTTGGTCGTATCCGAACCTGAATCTAAATGCTATTCCAACTGATGATGACTAAGCCTCCATTGCCTCACCCTCAATGGCTACGGGGCTGTTTTTAATGTCCCAGACTTAGAGACAACCATTTTTCTTAAATGGCAAAGTGGTCTTTTAACGTCAGATTCCCAGACAGATTTTTTTTTTTTTTTTGGATCTGTAATGGAAGAACAAGTATATAGAATAGTTCTCGAGACCTAGCTGATGGATGAGAAATTGTTCGTGGCTATGGTGTGGATGAAGGCAACAATATAAGTGGTTATGTAAAACTCAACCAGGCCATCAATGGAAACTTGAAAAAAACAGGTCAAATGGCTCAAGTGACAAGAAAATGATCCCTCTATGATATTCCATAAAACAATGCTATCCATTCAACTGGTTCCAAGCTTAGAGTTAGTTAAATTTAGGTGTTATCATTGAAGACACTCAAAGCAAATTGTGGTTTTGAAGCTATTAAAAGATGAGAGAATCAATGAAGCATTTTATGAGTAGATGTTGTTTCACTAAGAAGAAACAGTTGTTAGGCTCAAGCACTTACTTGGGTAAATCTCCACTTAATTGGAGAACTTGGGTAATTTGCTGATTAATTCACCATTATATTGTTTTATGCCATCCAAACAAATGAACAATGATAAAGCCTCCTAAGTAGTCTTGGTCCTTGTCTTAAATCTCATACAATTCTGGTTTCAAACAAAAGATTATCATTTAAATAATCAGTTGTGAATCTAAAGCATCAAGCATATTAATCTGAAGCATAGAGTAAGCAAAGTAACTTTCATTGAATGAGGAAAATGTAATTAATCTTTGTAGTTCATAGGTACAGAAGTTAAGCATGAAAAATCAAATCCTATGACTACTCAGTGCTATCAGTGGCATCATCAGAAATGGTGTTCTCCTCAGTGGAGTCACCAGAAGGAGTCTTTGATAAGGGCTTAGCAAGCGGAGGAACAATGGAAGAGGATGGAATGTCAGAGTGTGGAAGGGTAGCATGCTTAGGCTGGGGATGTGCCTCTGACGTAGAAGGTGCACCCTTTTCATCTCGCCACATGTTAATGGTCCTCTTTATGCAAATCTTAGCCTCGGCCAACTTGGTCTTTGAGGACTTCTGTGGTGGCTCTTCTATAGATGTGCTCAGTAACTGACCTACCTTCTGGTCCAGTATTGTGTAATGGTCATTCATGGTCATCACACCTGAATAGTGTTAGTTCTATATAATGGCAAGTATATCCCAAGAGGGGGGTAAATTAGGACTTGGGTAAATTTTTTGATAACTTAAAAACTTTGTCTTGCAAGATACTATGTTTCAAAACTTGAGGAAGTATGTTTCAAAACTAACCTTTCTGTTAAGTATGTTTCAAAATATAGATGAGTATGTTTCGAAATCAAACTTACTAGCATGTATGTTTCGAAACCTACTAAGGTATGTTTCAAAATAGTACTCACTGATTTGCAAATAATAAAACTCCTTTAGATTTTCAAAAATGATTCTTTTAAAAACATGAACAAGTGTAACAACAAGTAGGAATGAGAAATCAAGTACACACAAGATTTATAGTGGTTTGGCACTTGCCTGCTCCACTACCTTCAAGCTTACCCACTTGAAGGATTTGCAAACCACAATCACTTTTACTAGTGATCAATGACACCAAGGGTTTTACCACGGTTCACCCTAAAACCTTACACGCTGAGTTTTTACGGGCTCAACTCAAACCTTACAACAAGATAAATAACACTTATCTTTTACAACCCAACAATTTGAATGTAATTAAAGCAGCTTACCAAATAGTTATAGCAAACCTAGTGGTATGGAGTGAGGAGAGCTTGAAGAAATGAGAGCTTTGGATTTGGCTTACTTCTCTTGTTTGTACCACAATGCACACCAAGGAATGATTGAAAGGGGCATCTTTGAGAGTTTGTTAGAAGAGCTTTTGTAACACCCGAGATTTTATTTATTTCCTTTCTCGGTTCAAATATGTAATATCCAAGAATTTTAAATTGTGATATAAAGCTTGGATGTTATAATGGAAAATTATAGTAGCCTAGAAGACAAGACTTGGAGAGATAGGATTGGATTTGGAACTTCACCTTAAAGTTTTATGGAAGAAAGAGATTGGCTTACACAAAAAGCCTTAGAATGGCTTAGCTTGGAAGTTGTAAGGTTAGCTTGGAAAGGAAGAATGGTTGTAATGATTGATTTTACCCTAAAAGTCTAAGAAGACATAACTTGGAAGACTTAACTTGGAAGACTTGATTTGGAAGACTTAACTTGGAAGACTTGACTTGGAGGACTAGGATTGGATAGGATTTTCTTAAAAAGGAAGAAGATGATAAGGGCTTATCTTGAAGGTGTATTTGGAGGCCTAAGATTGGAAAAATTTCAAAGTTGTGATGATTACTAGGGTGGAAAATGAGTAACTTGGAGGCCAAGTGAAATCTTGAGGATTTGGGAATTTAAAGGCTATATAAAGGGAAGGAGGTAAGGCCACATAAAGTTAAGGAGAAAGGAAACAAGCAAGTGCAAGAAAAATCAAAGAAAAAGCAAAGAAGGAAGGATAGGGAGACCTGATCAGAAAACTGAGAAAACAGAAAGGAAACTGAAAAGGTAAGTCAAATTTCTTTCTATAGGGTCATAGAGAACGAAAAAGAGGAGTCCGTAGGATCAAACAGAGAGTGAATTGGATAAAAACGAGCAAGTTATAACATTTTTAATTTTAGGGTGCAAAATTCGAAACAAGGAAGGAGGTGGCGCGTGGCCAACCTTCTTGGGGCGCGTGAGGGCGCGTGGAAGCCCCTTTTTCCATGATATTTCACATATCAACCCCTTATTTAATTATCTACAATGCCATCTAAGGTTATGTGGGTTTAGTTCACGAAAACACGTATTTTGTTTGCAAAAAAGCAAACCCGGTAAGGTGTGAAGCCTTAAACATTCAAATCTCATCCAACCAAGTTGAGGTAAGTACATTTGAACTATTTATGATGTTTAAGAATGCTCATGAATTATGCCATGTGGTCCCTCATGATATGTTATGTCCACGCAAGTTTCGGGACTGGAGCTCGGTAGCGCTACGCACGAGGGTTCTTACCCCTGCAAGTTGGTGGAACCTCTCGTGTCTCCATATGATATGTTATGTTATGTCATGACTTATTTAAATACATATATGATGGTTCTCATGTACTTACTGAGACTCACAAGAATCTCATCTCATATTTTTCTCCCCCAGGTGATTATGAATGAGGGGATCGAAACGTGGACGTGGAGCGTGGTGGCTACTTGAAGATAATTTTTAATAGTCGAAATGATGTTTCTCTCTTCTTGTAATAGAAAGATTTTCAATACTACACTCTTATGATAGATGTACATTATTGCTACATCATACGCCTTTAAAGCTTATATAAGTTTATGAAAAAAGCCAAGTCTCATTTTAAGTCTGGATTTCTAGGTATGGATGCTATTATATTTGCTAAGTCTTTCTCTCTTCTATTGAAGCCATGTTTTCAGTATCAAACTTTATATTTACACGAAACATGCTTTGAATCTTATTATGTTCGAAACTTTACTTAAGTTTATAAAAGTTTTGTTTCTCAAGTTTTCGTCTGTGCTAAACCTTGAAGTTCATAAGAATATTATTATTATCATTATTATTTTTAAGCATGTTTTAAGTTACGTGTGTCGCAGCTTTATTCACTTGTGCTTGTGGCAAAAATCTCTTGTAGATGTGTAAAATTGTGTATACTTGAGAGAGAGTAGTTCATTGTCTTCAACGAGCTGATATATATATCAAACAGACAGACTTTTGGCTAATTGTAACCGTTAGAGACAAGATAATAAAGTAGGTTTCGAAATATACTTATCAGATTTCAAAAAACACATTTTTACACAAAGGTTTCGAAACATACATAACATGTTTCAAAACATACAGCCTTTACAGCTAGATATGCACTAAGAGACAAAATGAGTGGAAGACTTCTCTTTAAAAAACAAAATGATTTGGTTTTATTCTCCACTTAAAACATATTTGAAATTTGAACATTAGGGTATGAGTATAATTTCAAAAATATACTTTTAAAATAGCTTTTCAAATAAAGTGCAAAGTCATGACAGTTCTTTGAAATTCTTCTGATAGAATCAGATGTTTCGAAATATGAAAAGTAGGTTTTGAAACATACTTCAGAAACATGTTTCAAAACATGTTGAACAAGGATACACTGCTAACAGAGGATTCGAAATATACTAAATAGGTTTCGAAACATAAGCTTAGATTTCAAATAGATTTCGAAACAAGTTTAGAAACATGGCAGACTGATGTTTCGGAACATGGAAACTATGTTTCGAAACATGATGCATAATATTGAATTTATTTAAACATATTAAAGAGCATTTCAAGTATGAACAAAAACATTACAGATCTATGTTTTGAAACATTGAAACATAGTTTCAAAACATGGTATGATAAAAAATTGGATTTTTAAAACATTTTACCTTTAGCGCTAAAACACTAATCATGCATGTTTCGAAATATGAAAGACTTATTTCGAAATATGAGATTTTCATATGGTTTTTTATCAAACACATTTTCTCATATACCAAAAATATGATACAACAATTCTCCCCCTATTTTTTGGAAATGATGAAAATCTTTTGAAAAAATCAATATGCACTTAACTCCTCCATAAAATTTATATTGGAGATAGAAATACAAACCTTTGAAGTGGCACATTCTCTTTTATATTTGTTTGAAACTACATAACACAAAAGTAAGTTTTCTTGATACCAAGAGTTAGTGATTCAAAATAGGATGCCAGTTGTTAACTTAGACACGAAAAAGTGTTTGATACTGGTTTTTTTTTTTTACTAGGCCATACACTGCATATCACTGCATATTTCATACATTTTTCTTTTTTTCTCCCCCTTTTTATCATGACCAAAAAATATGTTAATCAAGTTAAAGAATTCATGAACTTAGCAAAGTACCAAGAGTAAGCATTTAAAAACAAACATCCAATATTCTGCAAAATAGAATCCAACACAAAAACATATAGATAGTCAATTACAAACAATAGAAATCAACTAAAAAATTTTAGGGAGATGGGGAGGTAGGGGCACTAGGACTTGGATGACTAGCTACCAATTCTTCTAAGTTCCCTAGTTGATCCCTAAGACTATCAAGGTACTCTTTCGTTTGGCGGTGGTTGTCATTAACCTTATTATTTAACACTTGCAACTGAGTCATAAAAGTGGCTTGAATAGCCAAGACGTCATCAAACTTCTGAGTCATAGAGACAAAACCTTCAACCATAGTGGACTAAAGCGATGCTAGCATATCAGGCGTGACTCGAGTCGATGGTCCAGCATCGAAGGCGACTGGTGCGTCTTCATCTTCTTCGTCTTCTTCTTCCTTATCTTCTTCCTCATCTTGCGCATCCATCTCGAAACTAAATCTTTGGTGACGATGTATCATTTTGTTGCATTTTTTTATTTACATCATCATATCGATATCCCATTTTGGTAAGCGATGTATGGTTAAAAATAGTAAGTTTTGATACAGGGAGAATGGATGAGGATTGAATGTTAGGAAATTTGGATTTGATAAACTCTGAAAGCATGCAACCGTATGGAAGTGATTGTTTATGATGAGCACAGGCATTTACCATTTTGTTGCATATAATGGACGGAAGATTTATTGGCTTATTATTAATGAACTTTTCCATGAATCACAAGTCTTCGGGATAGAGTTGAGCAAAATTGCCCTTCTTAGGATGCAAGACTTGGCAAATGATAAGATGCAAGATACGGAAGTCAACAGATAAAGCGTTAATGTTTTTAAAGGGCTTTTTAAGATTAGGATTTCCCGAGAATTTCTTGCAAGCATCTAAGGATTTGAAAGTATAGGGAACATAGATATCACCAGTGGCTAGAATGTTTAGAAAAGTAGCGAGGATTGAAGGGTTAAATTCAAATTCGGTGTATTGGAGAAAGGTTTTAAAACGATTGGTATAGTCATGCCCATCAAATGAGGTTTGAACATTTGAGTAAAAAATACGAACGTAGTCTTGAATAACCAGAACTCGTAGTTCAAGAAGTTGTAACCAGTTTCGATTACGTAGAGAAGTAAGACATGAGAAATTAGCTTTTCCTAGGACATCAAGATCAAAGAGGCGACCAGGATTTACCTCGCATTTCTCGAATAAGGATTTGAAGATCATGAATGATTGAATGGTAGGAAAATCATTGTGATATTCTTAAGGAGGCGAAGACGGCAAATGTTGAGTGTGTTGACGCTTGCCGGCGGATCTCTTCGATCTTACCATGACTAATTTGATAGAATGGAGAGAAAGATTGAGAGAGATTTCGAGTGGGTGAGAGAAGGAGAGAGGTTTCGGAAGCTAGGGTTTCGAAATAAGGAGGAAATTTCAGAAGAAATGAGGATTTGAAATGGTTCGAGTATATATAATCCCGACATTAGGTTTTGAAACATGATCAACATGTTTCAAAATATACCTCTCTGGAAAACAAGTTTTGAAATATGGGAAAACATGTTTCGAAATACAACTCTCTAAGAATTGTGTTTCAAAATAAGATAATATGGTGTTTCGAAATATGATTCACTCAATACAACACATGTTTCGAAACATGAAAGAGATATTTTGAAACTTATTTAAGCAAAAACACTCAAATTCAAATTTTGATAGAAGCGAATCTAGGGTTTAATTTCCAGTAAGTTAAGACACGATCTAAAGTGTTCAAACTTTTTGTTATCCAATGGTTTGTAAAGATATCGGCGACTTGATTATTTGTATCTATGAATTCTATTGTGATATCTTTTTTTAACATGATCCCTTAACAAATGATGTTTGATTTCAATATGCTTGGTTCCTGCATGGAATACCAAATTTTTAGATAAAGCTATTGTACTTGTGTTATCACACTTGATTGGTATTCTTTCTAATTAAATGTCATAATCTTCTAGTTTATGCTTAATCCAAAGGACTTGTGTGCAACATAAGCTAACTACTACATATTCAGCTTCGGTTGAGGATAAAGCAACGGTATTTTGTTTCTTGCTACCCCAAGACACTAAGGAGTTTCCTAGAAAGTGGCATATTCCACTTGTACTATTTCTATCAATCGTACATTCTCCATAGTCAGCATCGGTATAAGCCTTTAGCTTGAAATCTTTTGATTTTTCATAGAATAGACATAAGTTTTTAGAGCCTTTGATATATCTTAAAATTTTTTTAGTGGCTTTCAATTGAGACTCTTTTGGATCGGCTTGGTATCTAGCACATATACCCACACTAAATACAATATCAGGCCTATAGGCCGTCAAGTATAGCAAAGAGCCAATTATCCCTCTATATAGCTTTTGATCCACTGTTTTTCCTTTCTCATCTTTATCAATGACACTGGATGCACTCATAGGGGTTGATATAGGTTTACAATCTTTCATACCAAATTTTGCTAGGATTTTTTTTACATACTTAGCTTGGCTTAAGTAAGTTCCTTGAGGCGTTTGCCTAATTTGAAGACCTAGGAAGTATGTTAATTCTCCCATCATGTTCATTTCAAACTCATTTTGCATTATTGAGGCAAACTCTTCACATAACTTAAGATTTGAGGATCCAAAAATAATATCATTTACATAAATTTGGGCAAGCAACATATCACTTCTTTTCTTTTTAATGAAAAGTGTTGTGTCAACCTTACCTCTTTGAAATCCATTTTCAGTAAGAAACTTACTTAGCCTTTCATACGAATCTCTAGGAGTTTGTTTTAAACCATATAAGGCTTTAGTAAGCTTATATACATGATTTGGATATTTTGAATCTTCAAAGCCAGGTGGTTGTTTTACAAACACTTACTCCGGAACGAAACCATTTAAGAATGCACTTTTAACATCCATTTGATATAAAGTGAAGTTCTTGTAGCATGAGAAAGTTAATAGGATTCTTATAGCTTCCAATCTTGCTATCAAAGCATAGGTTTCATCATAATCTATGCCTTCTTCTTGACTATAACCTTGAGCAACTAATCTAGCTTTATTTCTAATGATGTTGCCACATTCATCAAGCTTATTTCTAAAAACCCATTTTGTTCCAATGATAGGATGATCTGAAGGTTTAGGTACAAGGCACCAAACTTCATTCTTTTCGAATTGATCTAGCTCATCTTACATAGCTTTAACCCATTCATCATCATTTAAAGCTTCTTGAATATTTTTGGGTTCTATTTGAGAGATTAGAACTAGATTTGTATTTAATCTAAGGGAAGATCTAGTTGATACTTCTTTGCTAGGATCTCCTAGAATTTCATTTTCTTTAACATTTTTTCTTTCTCTTGGAAATGAAACTTCTTTTTGAATATCAAAAGATTGGATAATAGAATGATCTTCTTCTTCATTGATTTGAATCTGATTTACTTTATTTGAAATGAATTCTAGATGATCATCATTATTGTCTATTTTTGGATTTTCATCAAACACTATATGAATTGATTCTTCTATGACTAGTGTTCTTTTGTTAAAGACTCGATAAGCTTTGCTTTGAGATGAATAACCTATGTAACGTCCCACTTTTCCAAATACACAATGATGTAAAATATAAGCCAACATCACCTTGGGCGTTATGGAAACCCTTGCCAACGGAAGCATTTGGATCAAACTTGCAAGCTTAACCAAAGCTAAATAAAGGGGTTTCTATTAGATTTCCTTTACAAGTATAAGAAAAGCTCATGACATCCAATACTCTAAAAATGACTCAACACATAAACCATAGGTACAGTTGTAGGACACCCACATACGCACACCTCTTACTATCTTGAGTACCCTAGTTGCTATTATAATACATCATTGTGGTACAATTACATGGGTGAGTAATAACTCAAAAAAAAAAAACCCCAAAGCTAGCCAAGCATCATCTCCTTGCTCATGCTCAAACTGGAACCTGAAACACCTGGCACTTCCAACATACCTGGAACGTTGAATGTTCCAGGGGCATTAACACAAGTTAGATATTACATCTAAGTGAGTGAATCAAACAATGAAGTACATGCGTGCAGATGCAATAAGGTCATTATGAAATCCACCCTTGTGGTAGCAATGCCAAGGTATTGCAATCACCTTCATGGTGATCATAGTCACTCATTGGCTCACCGTAAGAGAATGAGATCACCCATGATGTCCCAACAACTAGCCACAGTCACCACAACGAATATGATATATGACAAAGCAGAAGGAATATGCATAACCAAGGAAAAATATGACGTGTAAACCACAAAAGCATGATATGCAATCCAACCCCCACACCCAATGAAGCCAAAATGATCAGGATGTAGCAAAAGGATGCAAGAAGCACTCACCTTGCTGGTTTGGAAGCATTAAGGTACTGTTCACAGGGTTCAGGAAGGTTTTTTTGCAAAAATAACATCTTTCATAACTCAAACCTAAAATATTTTTACATGGGGTCCTAGGGATAAATTTAAGGACCATAACTACAATATTTGGGGCCCCTAGCCCCGCTCATGCATTGGGGGGAAGGACCCTCATGTCTTGCACTCGCAACAGTTAGGTGGCGCGTGAGCTATACATGCCACCCCTCCCGTTTTGACCTCTTGTGGTTTTTTAACCCGATCTCCCTTGTCTGGACTCCTATTTAACTTCCGTTTGAACCCACGCGACCATTATTCAATTATCTATTGAACTACTAAAATAAATTAGAATTATTTTGCTATTTTGATGTTGTTTCACTCCTTTTACGGTGGTAGTCCAAATTTTTTGGTGAAACATTTTTCTACCTCCTTCTTTGACAAAGTTTCTCCTCTCAGCTCACCTCTTTTTTCCTCTTGATTAATGGTGAGATTTTCCCTTCTAAAGGCTTGGTATTTATAGGCATATATGGCCAATCTGAGTGTGTCATGTGTCACTTTCCATGTGTCACTTGGATAAGGTAGGTAATCATTGCTTTCGTTGGATCGCGCCACGTGTCCCTAGTGATTTGTGTCATTTCCTCCCCTTGCGACATGTGTCCATTGAGATATGTGCCACCACATGCTTAATTACATTTTCAAGATTCCCTATCTTGCTTATGATTATCTTTCAAATTGTGGCTAATCATTTTGTGCCACTTGTCCCCTCATCATGAGACCTTAACTTAACTTCCATGTAACCCAATGGTTGCTTGCCACGTGTCGCGTTGGGATGAGAACTCATCATGAGATTTCTCATATTAAGCCATGTATTCATGGATATTTGTGCTTTCACATGGAGATTTGTGCTCCATCATTACACTCCTAAGATTAAGCCACATATACATAGAGATTAGAGATTTGAGCGTTCACCCTATGCTCATCATTACACCCATAATCATTACACCCCTAATTATAAGATTTCAACCAATCCAATTGTGACACCTAGGGGGGACACTTGGCCATTCATGATTTTCCCATGGATGATATTTTAGGCTGATATTTTTAAAGTTTCAAGAAACAACGCTTTGGCCCATACTTTTTATGTAACTGCACTTAGACCCTTGCAACTTGATCTCCCGGATATTTTTTAAATTGCAATTTTTGGTCGCTGAAAAATGGATAAATTACACTTAGCACCCCAAGATTATAGATAAATTACACTTTTACCCGACTTCAATATTTACGATTTTGCCACTAGTTTAGAAACTGAATTTTTCCCTCAAGGCTTCCTCAATTCCTTGAAAGAACCTATTTCCTCAAGTATTAGAACCTAATAACCTTAGGTATCACCTCATATTTGAGTTTAAAAAATTCGGGGTATTACAACCTATGAATATGCCTTCATTACTTTTAGCATTAAACTTTCATAGTTGATCTTTTCCATTGTTTAGAATGAAACACTTGCACTCAAAAGGATGAAAATATGAAATATTGGTTTTATTGTGTTTGAATAGTTCATATGGGGTTCTTTTGATGATAGATCTTATTGATACTTTATTTAGAACATAGCAAGCGGTATTTACAGCTTCAGCCCAAAAATACTTTGGCAAGATACTTTCCAGCAACATTGTTCTAGACATTTCTATAAGAGTTCTATTCTTTCTTTCAACTACACCATTTTGTTGAGGAGTTCTAGAGACTGAGAAGTTATGATGAATTCGATTTTCTTCACAAAAGGATTGAAATTCTTGATTTTCAAATTCTCCACCATGATCACTCCTTATTTGTTTTATTTTTAATTCTTGTTCGTTTTGAAGTCTTTTGCACAATCTAGAAAATGTTTTAAAAGCATCACTTTTATTTCCTAAAAATAACACCCATGAAAACCTTGAGCAATCATCTACTATAACTAAGGTATAGGATTTTTCTCTTAAACTTTGAGTTCTCATAGGACCAAACAAATCTAAGTGAAGCAATTCTAAAGGTTTAGCTGAGCTAACTGAATTTATAGGTTTAAATGAGGCTCTAGTTTGTTTTCCTTTCATACACATATCACATACATGATTCTTTTTAAAGTTGATGTTGGGTAAGCCTCTAACTAGTTATTTTCTAGCAAATTTGTCAATTAAGCTCATACTTGCATGTCCTAATTTCTTATGCCATAACCAAGACAAGTTTGAATTTGATGCAATAAGGCAATTTTCATGTTTTAGCACAACATCATCAAGCCAAATAACATATACATTACCATGTCTATTTCTAGAAAAAAATAAGTTCATTTGATTTCAAATTATAAACTTTGCATTTGCTTGATTTAAAAGTGACTCTATGTCCTTTATCACATAATTGGCTTATACTCAGCAAGTTGTGTTTTAAACCTTCAACTAGGCATACATTTTCAAGCTTTGTTTTACATAAACTAACAATGCCATAGCCAAGAATTTTACCTTTAGAGTTGTCTCCATAGACAACATTACCCCCTTCTTTATAGGTGAGAGAGACGAATTGATCTTTGTCTCCCATCATGTGCTTGGTACATCCACTATCAAGATACCACTTCTTCTTTCCTTCTTTGGATGCCAAGCTTACCTACAAGAAACATATCATATTGGTGCTTTTGGTACCCAAGTTTTTTGGGTTCATCAATGTTAGTAAACACATCGTTGTTAACTTTTGGAATCCATTTCAAATTTAATCTATGAGCATTTTTTCTATAAAAACATTGCTTGATATGATGTCCTTTTTTATTACAATAACGACAGGTTAAACTTGTTCTTCTATAAAGATCTTAATTATGTTGGACAACATGTTTCTAAATGAATGGGGTTTGTTCAAAGATTTTTCTTTAACAAATATAGTTCTTGATGTAGATGGCATATCATCTATGTATCCAAGACCTCTTTTATCCCCAAATGGTTTTTGATTTCCCAAAATTATTTCCAGCTTTTTCTTTCCTTCTAATAATTTTTCAAATGAGTCTAATAGATCATTGTTCTTCTTTTCTAATTCTGAAAGTTTGACCTTTAAGTTTTCATTTTCATTATTCTTTTGTTCAATAATTTTCTCTAAGTCATCATATGCAATCTTAAGATCATTACATTCTTTTTCTTTGATTATTGAGACATTTTTCAGAACTTTGTTTTTAGCCAACATTTTTTTATATGTTTCTAATAGTAAGTTGTATTCATCTTGTAAGGAATTAAAAGAAAGAGAGTTGCTACTAAATGAACATGAAGTTACCTAATTTTCTTCTTGTGCCATAAGACAAAAATTTGCAGCTTCATCTTGTCGACTTGAATCGGAGGAGAGAGAATCTTCTTCCTTTAATGTAGCTAGTGACTTCTTCTTCTTGTCCCTTTTTAGCTTTTTGTACTAAGGACAACTTGCCTTGATATGTCCTGGTTTCTTACACTCGAAACATTTTAATTCATAAGGAGTATCCTTAGAGAATTTCTTGTTTTCGTATGATTTTCTCTTGGGAAATTTTCCTTTTCTCATAAACTTATTAAAACGTTTTGTGAGTAGAGTAAGTTCTTCATTTTCATCATTTGTTTCACTTTTATCTTCTTCTTTGGCCTTGAACGCTAATGATGTCATTTTAAGCTCATTTGATTCTTTTATGTTTATCTTAATCTCATGAGTTAATAGTGAGCCTAGTAAATCATCCATTGTAAATGTACATGTGTCTCTAGCTTCTTCTATGGCCATGACTTTAGGCTCCCAACTAGATGGTAAGCTTCCTAAGATCTTATAAACCTTTTCTTCGGTCGTTATTGTTTTTCCTAATGCTTGCAAGTTTGTTACAATGTTAATAAACCTTGTGAATATCTCCTTAATTGATTCACTAGTATTCATTATGAAATTTTGATATTCACTAGTAAGGATTGAAATTTTAGTGCTTTTCACTTTCTTGGTTCCTTTGTGTGTTACTTCTAAGTAATCCCAAATTTCCTTTGTCGTAGTACATGAAATTATTCTATTAAACTCAGCTGGACTTAATGCACAATGTAATATATTTACATCTCTAGCATTTAACTCATTGGTTTGTTTTTGTTGTTCATTCCAAGTTGCCGTAGGAGGTTCCGAAAGAGTAACCGTACTAGATATACATGTATATAGTTCAGTATTTTGCATCAAGAAATACCTCATTCTTGTTTTCTAGTAGGTGTAGTTTGAACCATCAAAATAGGGTGGCCTTGAGGTGTTTTGTCCCTCCAACTTGAAGTCGGTGTTGAATGCCATTTGGATCTTTGCTCATTGGTGGTTAAACCTACAAAACACTTAGAGACCTTGCTCTTTGATACCAATTGTTAGTTCTATATAATGGCAAGTATATCCCAAGGGGGGGTGAATTGGGATTTGGGTGAATTTTTCGATAACTTAAAAACTTTGTCTTGCAAGATACTATGTTTCGAAACTTGAGGAAATATGTTTTGAAACTAACCTTTCTGTTAAGTATGTTTCAAAATATAGATGAGTATGTTTCAAAATCAAACTTACTGGCTGGTATGTTTTGAAACCTACTAAGGTATGTTTCGAAATAGTACTCATTAATTTGCAAATAATAAAACTCCTTTACATTTTCAAAAATGATTCTTTTAAAAACATGAACAAGAGTAACAACAAGTAGGAATGAGAAATCAAGTACACACAAGATTTATAGTGGTTCGGCACTTGCCTACTCCACTACCTTCAAGCTTACCTACTTGAAGAATTTGCAAACCACAATCACTTTTACTAGCGATCAATCACACCAAGGGTTTTACCACAGTTCACTCTAAAACCTTACACACTGAGTTTTTATGGGCTCAACTCAAACCTTACAACAAGATAAATAACACTTATCTTTTACAACCCAACAATTTAAATGTAATTAAAACACCTTACCAAATAGTTATAGCAAACCTATTGGTATGGAGTGAGGAGAGCTTAAAGAAATAAGAGCTTTGGATTTAGCTTGCTTCTCCTGTTTGTACCACAATGCACACCAAGGAATGATTGAAAGGGGCTTCTTTGAGAGTTCGTTAGAAGAGCTTTATTCACTTGTGTTTGTGGCAAAAATCTCTTGTAGATGTGTAAAATTGTGTATACTTGAGAGAGAGTACTTCATTGTCTTTAACAAGCTGATATATATATCAAACAGATAGACTTTTGGCTAATTGTAACCATTAGAGACAAGATAATAAAGTAGGTTTCGAAATATACTTATCAGATTTTGAAACAACACATTTTTACATAGAGGTTTCGAAACATACATAATATGTTTCGAAACATACAGCCTTTACTGCTGGATATGCACAAAGAAACAAAAAGAGTGGAAGACTTCTCTTTAAAAATCAAAATGATTTGGTTTTATTCTCCACTTAAAACACATTTAAAATTTGAACATCAATGTATGGGTATAATTTCAAAAATATACTTTTAAAATAGCTTTTCAAATAAAGTGCAAAGTTATGACAGTTTTTTGAAATTCTTCTAACAGAGTCAGATGTTTCGAAATATGAAAAGTAGGTTTCGAAACATACTTCTGAAACATGTTTCAAAACATGTTGAACAAGGATACACTACTGACAGAGGATTCAAAATATACTAAATAGGTTTTGAAACATAAGTTTAGATTTCAAATAGATTTCGAAACAAGTTTAGAAACATGGCAGACTGATGTTTCAGAACATGGAAACTATGTTTCAAAACATAATGCATAAAATTGAATTTATTTAGACATATTAAAGAGCATTTCGAATATGAACAAAAACATTACAGATCTATGTTTCGAAACATTGAAACATAGTTTCGAAACATGGTATGATAAAAAATTAGATTTTTAAAACATTTTACCTTTAGCGCCAAAACACTAATCATGCATGTTTCGAAATATGAAAGACTTATTTCGAAATATGAGATTTTCATATGGTTTTTCATAATACATTTTCTCATATACCAAAAATATGATACAACAAATAGATGACTCTCTACCTCACCTATAGCTCTTCAAAAATAGCCTCTTGTCTCTCTTGCATTTTCTTCAGTGATTGCTCCACTAAGGTTTCGTGCCTCTCTTTCATTTCCTTGACCAACTCATACAAATCTCTGAGTGAATGATCTCCCTCTTGTCTCTCTGTTTGGGCCTCTTGCAGTGGTGGTTCTGGAGATAGTTCTTCTTGGTCTTCAACCTGTATTCCTGATGCTTCTCCTTTCTCAGGTGTTGTTGCCTCAAGTCTCTTCAACTACCCACTGCTTCTTCGTGTAGATGTTGGGCTAATCCTATCCATTGGTTTAATAATGTCAAACGTTGTATTTCGCTTTACCCTGCTCTTCAACACAAAATAGGTGATCAGCCCTCCAAAGGGTAGTCCTCTACCCCCATGTGCATGCTTGGCCACTATGTCTATGGTATCAAAAATGTGCTTGGCCAAATCTATATGCACTCCTAGAATCATCTTCCCCACAAATGTGGCTTTAAAATTGAGACACTGCCAGTGAATGCGTGGGGCATGAAATGTGAGCAAAGAAGTCTATGTAATGTGATGCATTTAGGGGATAGATTCTTCTTTGGGAGGGTAGAACCTAACCAAACAGCATCATCTTTCTCTGTAAAAATCCTCGTTAGGTTCTCCTTCCCCAAATCTACACTTGCTTCCTCAGTGTCTCTAGGTGATGCCTCTCTTGGGATTTGGAAGGTCTCACACTACAAGAGTTTTAACTTTTTTCGGCAGTGAAAAAACTGTCGAAAAAAGTTAAAAAATCGCCAGTAAAAGTTTTACCGGCGGTAATTATAACCGTCGGAAATACCTGCGTGGGGAAAGGTTTCCGGCAATTGGGAACCGTTGGAAAAAATTAATTACCAGCGGTTTTGATAAACCCCCGATAAAAGTAATCATTCCCGGCGGTTTTAAGAACCGTCGGCAAAATATACCTTTTTCGGTGGTTTTAAAACCGCTGGAAAAATCATTACCAGCGATTTCAAAACCTCCGGTAGAGGAAGATTTATTTTCCCGGTGGTTTGAAAATCGCCGGAAAAGGTATATTTTGCCGACCGTTTTAAAACCGCAAGTAAAGGTTAACCACCAGTAGAAGCCAAAAATAGTCAGCAATTTTCAAAAAAAAAAAAATTCAAAAAACTACACATACAATCAAAACCCACGACAACAAATAACCTGTATATATGCACACAACAAAAAATCAACAACAATTTTAAAAGATTCACCCACCACTGTATACGATATGTATACTTATTTTAAAAAATAAGTATAACAACTGTATACGATCTATTTAAGTACAACATCATTTAGAAATATCAATCTTGTCTCGTCTCATTACACAATACTATACAAAAGAACATACAAAGCAACTCTAAACTAAATCATGTCCTAGTGGCCTCAAATAACCCTTGATTACGCCACCATGCCATTTTTCAACCAAAATTGCATATCATATTTTGTCGATTTGCATTGGAAAACAATATATCTATTTAATTATATACGTTAACTATGAAATTGCATAAAACATGTCAAAAATTACATAACAACGGTATACAATAAATCTATTTAAGTACAAATTTGTATGTGTGTTAACTATAAAATTGCATATTATATTAAATGCATATAAGACAAAAACATTTACATCAGAGACCCTCCACGGTATCATAGTTTTACTATTATTAGCATCTCTCAAGACACGCATCCCAGAAAATTGTCGAGGCAATGGATATAAAGGTTTCAACTCTTTCTGAATACTAATTTCAACAAACTCATTACCTAACTCTACTCCCCCTACAGACTTGGTCGGATCAATGGACACAATGATTGCCTCAATAACAATGTAGCGAGGTATTCGTCCATTCATCAAGTGAACAAATTCACCAAGCTGTCATATCATACAAAATTATAAGAATTATATTCTTTCCTGTATGTAGGAAAAGTGCTTCCACATCTAAGGCACATGTTTAGTTATTGGAATAATAGATCGTTTGAATCTCATAATAAAATAAAATAAAAACAGATGATGAAGGCATGGGCTCAACTTTAGCAGTGCAAATGAAATGTTTTCTATGATTAGCCAATCTGTCTTGAATAAGACCAATATAATTCCAATCAAACAACATGACAAAAAACATTCTTTTTCAGACAAATGAATTGAGGGAAAAGATTTATGAACTAATGGGGCCTGCTGCTTGATGATCTCATCATCATCATCATTATTGATCTAATCTGCTTTACATGAGAGATATTGACTTAAAAATATATAGAATCATGAACACATTGGATGATTTAATTGTTATCTTATCGATTTTTTTTTAGGTATTTGAGTTACAAAGTCAAAGCAAGTCTGATGGCTTAGTTTTAATCTTTAGAATCTATTGTGGATGGACAATACTTTTTTTATAAAAAAATAAATTAATTTTAAGATCAAGTAAAATCTAGGGGTTAGATAAGTAATTAAATTAATCTATTAATCTTATAAAAAATTACCACTTAATAAATTAATATTTAAAATTATGTTAACGTGGGTGTGCCACCTTGTATATATATAAGTGTACATATTAAGCTAGAAGCTTTTAGATTATGATAGGGTTTGGGAATTTATGTAAGAAGCTGATGGCTAATGAGTCAAACAATATGGTCCCAAAAGTTATCTAACTTCCCATAATAATACCTAATTAAAATATATTTGTCAACTTATCTTATCTAACTTGCCATAATGAATACCTAATTAAAAAATCTAATTAAAACATATTTGCCAACTTATCTTCTTCTTTTAGCTCTTTCTCCTAATTAATTACTTAGTTGATGCCAACTAATGAAAACAAGAAGCACAGCAATAGAACACAACCAACAACTAGTAATTAATGTCGCTCCTTTTCCTTCCCTATCTTTCAAAACGGTGTTGCTTTGGCTTGAACTTATTGAAATGAAAAGGGGAAGGAATCTTGAATGGAAATGGCCTTAGATGATGATGATTGGCTTTCATTTCGTTAATAATTTGGCCTTAGATCATGATGATAGGGTTTGGGAAAAAAAGTATACTTGTCGAGACATGTCCAACATAGACAAATAACATAAATTGCTAGATGATTTTGAATTTTTAACCTACATTCAAATAACATAAATTGCTAGATTCAAATAACATTTTGAAGTATATTAACTATTTGGTAGCGAATTACCTCTAAATGATGACCACATTCTGGTGTCAATAATCCAGCACATTCAGCTTCGAGTGATGGTGTGCTTGCATGTGTGGCAGAAGCACTAGCATGTGAGGATGGCTATATTTGAAAATAGTTTAATAAATATATATATAGTAAATATGTAATTTTAAATCACAAAATGCACTAATGGAACAACATACCTGTCTCGGTTGTGGTGTATTGTCTGGAGCCGGTGGTGTATGTCCCATTGTCTCAAGTATTGCACGAACTTGACTTTGGATTTGAACTTGAAATTTTTCTTCTAGCTCGACAGTAATTTGAGCACGCATTTGGTCATACTACTCTTGGGGCACCTGATACTGTTGTTTTTGTCTAACCTTAGTTGGGCATGTTCCAAGTCCTCCCATCCTTACCCTTCCATGCCCATCTTTGCCAAGTATTTGAGTAAAGACATCCTCTAGCGAATCTGAGGTTTGTTCATCAGTAGGTATTTGTGACAACCTTTCATCCATTTGTTCCTCAAGAAACATTTCACAAGTTAGTTACATAAGTTGACAAGTAAAAGAAACAAAATATATCTACAACTTTCAAATTTTAAAAATACATAGATTATATATGAAGATGTAGAGTCTACTATCTCTTCGCTTTTTTTGGTGTGTGTCTTTTTAAAAAGCTTGATTCTATCTGGCTCATCTCCACTTTCAATAGTCATCTAAAAACATATATAAGATATGAAATATATTAAATGTTTAAAGTTTAGGCATTACTAATTAAATTATCAATAAATATATATAACTAATATCCATTCTATTCTTACCTGGTGTCTAACTTGAGGATGTGATCACCTACCGCTAGTGTGACCCATCTTTTGCTTATCTCGATTGACACGATTTTTCGCACTACGTTCTTACTTGTAATATGATATTACAACTAAGTATAGAGAATCTATCTGATATATCTATCATACATAAATCATATATACCTGTGCTTGCTCACATCCCCAATACTCCACAAGAACCGTCCATTGTTCTGGGTCCACCCCAGGTGGTATTTTTGACAGACGAGCCGCATCTGTCTCATGGCAATCATAATGCCTCTTCAAGGTGGTTTTGTACTCTCCACTTCTTGGAAGCATGTTGCAAACAAATTGATCTCCATGTTGTGGGTACATCAGTGTTATCTTGCAATGATATCCTTATTAGAGTATAAAAGTTTAGAGTCAAATTGTTAAGAATCAAAGATGTTATTTACTCACCAAAACCTCTTGCCAAATGCGCTCCTTATATGGTTCCATCCCCGATGATCTCCAATCAGTAAACGTAAGGGGAGCAATACTCCTTACCATCACACCTAGTTGGGTTTCCAACTTACTTGCCATCTCCCCAACTGGTTGTCCTTCAGCATCAAATTCAATATGAATATTTTCCTTTCCCCACTTTGAAATTTGTCTTGATATTCCTCTTTCTTTCTTGGTAATAGATGACATGGAGCTTATACCTGCTAAAACATAATAACACAATAAATTCACATTGAATTAAGAAAGAATAGTAATTTATTATTGTTCATATAAATTTTTGGTATTTACCTTGCTGATTATGTGAGTCTTGGGGGTTGGATTGTGAGTGGATCAAGTCCTCTTCAGGATGTTGGGGATGTGACGGGACTGGGTTTAGGGTTCATGATGGGATGGAACTAATTGTAAATCATTGTGGTGTAAATTTGTACTACGTGGCATGGATCCATTATCAATTTCTTTTGAAAAGATCAATTACATAAACTTAGTTTGTCAATTATCTCTATTGATCTAAGACTAGCTATATATGAAGACTAATCATTTGTCAAAAAAATATTAGGATCATAGCATAGCTGTTTTGTGTTTCTTCTATTGATGGGTTCTTATCTAAAGAAAACCCCACCAAAAAAAAATACTTGGGTTTTAGTTAGACACTATAATAAAATCAAATAATATACACAATGCAAAGGAGAATAATGATTAGGGGACTTAACATTTAAAATGATTATAAGAATTTAATACCTTTTCTCTTCTGTTTGTGCAACAACATTTGTCCAGTTTCAAATTCTTTAAAGGGGGTTTTTGTCTTAGCTGCTATTTCACATGGTACATGGCATTTTGGAACTCCTACATGGAAGTGATTGAAGAAATAGAACGTGTGTGGTATTTTGTAAATGAAAACTCAGTATACTCAAGTGAAGTATTTAGTATATTAGGTTCAGAAATTGCTTTTAAAAAATACTCTGAAAATACCCCAATGTTAGGGGTAAACAAGAGTTATCTTCACCATTTCCAAAAATCAATACAGTAAAATGAAATTAGATGAAGATAAGACCACATAAAAAAAAAAAAAAAACTTCTAAAATTTTCACAATTCTCCATTTCAAAACCAATATAAATGACACAAAAGTAATGGAAATGATCAAGTAGAAACAGAGCAATCACAAACATATGATACTGCGAAACATTTATGAACAGACTAATTGATCAAGATCAACTAATGAACACCACAAATAGTTTCACAAAACAAATCCATTAATATCAACACAACTCAAACAAAATATATAGAACAGACTAATTGTCAGCAATGATGACTAAGTATATACTTCCCACGATATATAACAGTGTTGTAATAAAAATTAATGTCATACAACAACTAAATACTTCTTCCATTGGTAGGCAAGACTGAGTATGCTTGCTTGGGGTTTGAATTGAAAGTAAAGGCACACAGGAAACACAACTATGGTTTCCAAAAATCACCTCCCTCCAAGATCTTAAAACTTGAACATAAAGAAAACTATAAAAGGTTTCACCAAATTGCTTTATCCCAACCATCAATCAGAATTTTGACACCTAAAATGATGGACCTATTTTAGCCACTAAATTGAGGGTAGCGAAAAGGACACTTTCACTAAAAAAGGCCATGCAATCAGAGTTTAGCTAGCACTTAGTTAGAATGAGATGTATAATGTGTTGGCCAATAAAATGAAACCTAAACTCATCCAAGAAAAAGAGAAAGGAAACTTAAACTCAGGTGTGAAATTATGTGAATCAATTTGCAGCAAATGCCAAATGCCACATACCCTGCGGAATGATACATAGTTAAATAATAAGGTAAAATTCTTAAAAACAAACCTAGATATCCAACTAAATGAAAGCAGGAAGCCTCATATTGAATCTAAGTGCAAGTAATTTGTAAATTGACAATTGTTAGAATCTGAAAACGATAATAAAAGAAAAGTGTTGTTAATCTAAGTAATGGTCTAGATAAAACTATTCAACAAGTAGAAGCTTGTTGTGAAAAAAATGTCCTAGCAAGAAATCAATCTATATATATGATCTAGTTCCAAAATTGTGAAAAAAAAGAAAAAGAAAACCTACAACAGACAAATCAAAGCAGAAGCTTCAAGGCTAACCTTTTTTGAGGGTGAAGGCTGTAATACCCCGCCTCCCAAGGCATTAATATATGCTAGGATTTGTTTTTTCATCAAACATAAATTGGCAATAAATCCTCAACATAGCTTTTATTTAATAACACTCCAAACATAGTAAAGGAATGATACCCTTCAAACATAGCGGGAGTAAGATTAGAACTTGTAGGAAACCTTAGAAACATAACATATGCGAGTACATACATATCGCTCACCCAACATGACATTACAGACAATATTAAAATCTTAAACAATACATCCGAATAAAACAGATAGTCCTAGTCCCACATGGGACCCACAAAATTTCCACCGCGATCATGCCTCGACCACTTCCTTGCCCTTCTGGCTGCTTGCCCAGCCTGGAACGTGGAATATTCCAGGGACATAATCCAATATTAGAAGATGAAATCTTCTAAGTGAGGGTTAAATAAGCATGAATGAATGATGCATGGACATTATAAACATATACCCATAATGTAACTTCTCAAGCCCACCAGCCTGGCATGGAACCCTAGGCAGAATCCCGAACCTCTGCAGGATACGCCTAACATTGTTCCATTAATTGCCCTAGGGGAATTTCGACTACACTCTTAGGGTAATATCCCAACCCCATGCATGAATTTCAATATGACAAAGATATCGTGTTGTGCATATATCACGTTTTCCCATGCAATAGTATATGAACGAAAATGATCACATGTGAAAATATTATGCATAGCAAGGAAATCGTATCATATATGAGATATAGGGACAAAATCACTCACATTTCACAGTTATCAGGATACCTCAAAAAGTTTGCAAACTGCCTCGATTTGCGTGCCAACCTTGAAATTTGCACCAAATGTTTCACCTCACTTCCCAAAGCACCCTAGGCAAGATATTTGTTTAAATAATCAATAAAATCTATTTTTCCTCAATTTTCTTCCCTTTTTCTCTATTTTCCCTCAATTTTTCCTTACTAATATTCTATAATAAATATCTACACCTATTTTTCTCCAAATATTTTTACATAGGAAATTATAAAACATTTTTCTAAGTTATTTAAAAAAATTGCACGAAAAACCAAGCTCGCATGCTCCCACACGCGCTGGCGCGTGCTAGGGCGAGTGAGACTAACGCATGGGGCCCATGCGCTAGTCATCTTCTCTGGCCACGGCTTGTTAGAAAAATGCGAAAATTATACCACGATGAAGCTTATGTCTACTCGATCCTAGGGGTACCTGAATGGGCTCCAAAGGAGGTAAGAAAATGGCTCAACAAAGGCCTCAAACTTTCGGCCAGGCAGTCCGCCTAGGGTTCCGACAAGGCTTCGATTTGGCTTTGTTTATGCTCTGTTGCTCACCAAATTCTTCAGATATGATCTCCAACCTATGGGTAACAAAAGCCCTCTATCTTTACCTCTCAATTTGTTCGAAATAGCCCTCGATTTGAGCCTCTAACTTCTGAAAATTTCGGCCATCAAGAGCTCTATTTATAGGCAAATGTCGTGCTTCGAAATGGCCTTGGATGGCTTGCCCATTTCCTTAGGAGTCTTCACTGCCCCTAGATCGACCCAAAAGCACTGATATTCGCCTGCAAAAGCAAGTTGCAGGTGACCCATTTTTAGCCAGCTTTCTTGGCCAATTTTCTCAAAATTCTGGCCACTTCGGTGGTCGTTGTCAGCTCATGATGACTCTAATGAGATCCCTGACCATCCATCGTGCTAGCCCATTGCCTGAAACGGCCGGCCAGAGCTTGTGCGCCATTGTCAGAAACCATGGCTATGAAGTTTTTGAAAATTATAGATTCGCACCCTCAGATTCGATTTTTCCATTTTGGCCCCTTTCCTCACAACCCCAACACTTTCCTCAATTTCATTTGAGCCCCTTAAGTTCCAATATTTCAATTTTCTCTTTGCCACTTTTGCAAAAAATGACATTTTGACCCCTCTCGGGCAATTTTAAAAAATTGCACTTAGGCCCGTTTCTCCGTTTAGGCTTTAAACCTACTCGTTTCTTCCTGAAACCTTTGAAGGGTTGCTCTACTTGACAAACTGAAGCTTCCCATAGCTTCTGTTATCATTTCGGAAGTCTCCTACTAGAATTTGGTTTTGCAACTTAAATGACGGCTGTTTTTTTGTTGTACCAAAAATCGTTCCGTATTGCATTTCTTTCGATCCTAAAAATCATGCCTCGAGATGCTTGTCAGAGACGTTCCTATTTCCTTAGACATTTAAGCCTTAGGGTACTCCCTTTGGTTGATTCGATAAATTTTTTGGGCTTTTCAGATACCTAACTTTCTCGAATTTCTAATTTTCCTTTAAAATATTTACCCAAAGTTCTTGGGTATTACATTCTCCACCCTTTAAAGAAATTTAGTCCTCGAAATTTTCGTATTCTTACCTACTAAGACATCAATATTAGGCTTTCAACTCGTAAAAGCAACAACTTTTATCTTTTAGTCGAGCATTATCACTGATCATTTTGTAAACACATCAATTGCATCATTTTCACAATTAAGGCCTATCGGGTATATTGGGTCTTCATACAGAATATCCCATTGTAGCCCTCTACTGTCAGCCACATATACCGAGAATAGTTGATAGCATCACCAATATAAATGTATTATTCATAAACATCCCTTTATTTCACAACATTTTTGATAACATTACATAGAAAATCTCAAAATTTACTACTTTCATCCTACCTCCTCGAACAACAGGGGATATTTTTCCTTAATCATGTCCTCTAGTTCCCACGTAGCTTCTTCTTCAGCATGATTTCTCCACTGAATCTTTACCAGTGGGATGACTTTATTCCTTAGGGCTTGGTCGCGCCGATCTAAGATTCGCTTGAGCGACTCTGGATAAGTCAAATCATCTCTTAGCTCAATTGCTTCCACTCGAATTTCCTGGGTTGGATCCTGTATATGTCTCCGAAGTTGAGAACATGGAAGACATCGTGAATGTTGGACAGGCTAATAGGAAGGTCTAGGCGATAAGCTAACAGTCCAACTCATCCTTTGATTGGATACGGCCCAATAAATCAAGCCCTCAACTTACCTTTCTTCTTTCCTCGCATTGCCAAATGCTGGGGCGATACTTTTAGATACACACGATCCCCTACCTCGAATTCCAAATCTTGCCTCCTTTTGTCTGCATAAGATTTTTGTCGACTCTGTGCAGTTCGAATTCTTTCTTGTATCTTCTGAATCTTCTTCGTAGTTTGCTGAACCAATTCAGATCCCAATATTTGTCTCTCTCCTACCTCAGTCCAACAGATAGGTGATCGACATTTTTTGCCATACAGAGCCTCATAGGGTGCCATTCCTATACTGCTATGGTAACTGTTGTTATAAGCGAACTCCACTAAGGGCAAATGCTCTTCCCAATTACCCTCAAAATCCAACGCACACGACCTTAGCATGTCTTCTAGTGTTTGAATGGTTCTTTCAAACTGTCCATCAGTCTGCTGGTGATAAGCTGTACTAAGGTTCAGTTGTGTCCCTATGCACTCTTGCAAGCTTCCCCAAAATCTTGAGGTAAACCTCGGATCCTGATCGGAGACTATACTTACTGGAGTGCCATGAAGCTTAATTATCCCTTCAATATACTGCTCTGCAAATTTTCGTACTGGCCTATCCATCCATGTAGGCAAGAAGTGTACTGACTTTGTTAGCCTATCTACGATGACCCAAATTGCATCGTTGCCTTTCTGATTCTTGGGAAACCCTGTCACGAAATCCATTGTGATGTGCTCCCATTTCCACTCTGGAATATCCAATGGCTTCATGAGCCCTACTGGTCTCTGGTGCTCTATCTTTACTCTTTGGCACGTATCTCATTGCGCCTTTTTTCTTGCCACACTTGTCTTCATTCCCAGCCACCAATAGACCTCTCGGAGATCCCTATACATTTTTGTGGCTCCCGAGTGTACTGTATAACGAGTTCTGTGGGCTTCATTCAAAACTCTTTGTCTCAAATCTTTTAAGTTTAGCACATAAATCCTTCCCAAAACCTTAGTATGCCATCATGAATTTCAAAATCAGATCTCTTAGGCTGGCCATGCTCGTCCACCCATAGATGTATCCGTTTATCATCCACATATGCCTCCTGTATTTCGTTCACCAAATCATGCTGAACTACAATGCCAGCGATAAGGACGGACGATTCCTTTGGCACTACACTCACCGTCAAATGGCTAAAAGCCTCTAACATTTGCCACTCACAAGTTATCATTCTGGCCATAGAGATAGGGATATTCCTACTCAGTGCGTCAGCCACCACATTGGCACGCCCTGGGTGATATCGTATGGTGCAGTCATAGTCCTTCAAAAATTCCATCCATCGTCGCTGCCTAAGGTTCAGCTCCTTTTGCGAGAACACATACTTCAGGCTTTTGTGGTCTGTGAACACCTCAAAGGTTTCACCATATAGGCAATGCCTCCATAGCTTCAGAGCATATATCATGGCCGCTAATTCTAGATCATGTGTCGGGTAGTTTACTTCGTGCCTTTTTAACTGTCACGACCCATATGCGATCACTTGATCGTGTTGCATTAACACACAACCCAGACCTATTTTAGAGGCATCCGTATACGCGACAAATACCCCGTGCCCATCTGGCATCGCCAAAATAGGTGTTGAGGCCAATCTATCTTTAAGTTCCTGGAAACTCTCCTCACACTTGGCAGTCCATTCAAACTTGACATCTTTGCGAATGAGTTTCGTTATTGACGAGGCTATTTTTGAAAATCCCTTCACGAATCTTCGATAGTAGCCTGCCAATCCTAAAAAGCTTCGCACCTCTGTCACATTCATTAGTTGTTTCCATCCATTGACAACTTCAATTTTTGTCGGATCTACCGAGATTCCTTCGGCAGAGATTACGTGTCCGAGAAATGCGACTTGGGGTAGCCAGAATTCGCACTTCGAGAACTTGGCGTACAACTGGTGTTTCCTGAGAGTTCCTAGCACCACCCTTAAGTGCTCTTCACGATCATTTGCATTTAAGGAATATATCTATATATCATCTATAAACACGATCAGGAACTAATCTAGATAGGGTCAGAACACTCTATTCATGAGATCCATAAATGCTGCTGGAGCATTTGTTAACCCAAATGGCATCACGAAATACTCAAAATGGTCGTACCTTGACCGAAAAGCTGTTTTCGGAATATCTTCAGGCTTAATCCTTAATTGGTAGTATCCCGACCTTAAGTCAATATTTGAAAATATCTTTGCTCCTTGCAACTGATCGAACAACTCATCGATTCTTGGAAGTGGATACTTATTCTTTACCGTAGCTTTATTCAACTGACGGTAGTCAATACACATCCTCAAGCTTCCATCCTTTTTCTTTACAAATAGCACTGGTGTACCCCACGACGATGTGCTCGGCCTAATGAATCCCTTATCGGTCAACTCCTGTAGCTGGCTCTGTAATTCCCTCATTTCTATCGGGGCCATTTGATTTGGAGGACTAGATATCGGTTTAGTTCCTGGTACTAGTTCGACTGAGAACTCGATCTCCCGAGGCGGCGGTAGTCTTGGTAGATTTTCTGGGAATACATCTTCATATTCTCGTACTATCCTCACCTCCTAGAGCTTCGATACCTCTTTCTCTTCCAAACGAGCATAGGCTATACATCCATGAGATCCCTGGCTTATCAACTTTTCTGCCTTCCTGGCTGAAATCATTTTTCCATTCCTAGGGTCACCCTATCCCCGAAATTTAACCCATTCCCCTTCAGGTTTCTTTAAGGTCATTATCTTTCTTCAACAATCTATACTAGCATCGTATTTGGACAAGAAATCCATTCCTAAGATTATGTCGAAGTCATATACTTCTAGCAAAATTAGATCCACTTGAAAGTGAGCATCACTTAAACTAATTCCGCATTCTTCTATTACCCTTGAGGACCTTGTACTTTTACCCATGGGTGTCGAAATTATTATCGAAGATTCCATAGGTTTAGTCTCTACCCCTAAACTTGTAGCCAAAGCATATGACATAAATGAATGCATTGACCTAGGGTCTATCAATGCATGAACAGGGATATCCGATATGAAGAGCGTACCTTGCACGACTGCCGGATCTGTCCCCACATCTTCCTTGGTGAGGTTGTAGACACATCCCTGATGAGTCCCACGAGCCTCTCTTACTTTTTCAGTTGGCCCATCTGCTTGTTCGAGTCTTGGCCTCTTCGGACAATTATTTGAATAGTGCCCTGGTTGATTACACTGGAAACACACCACTTTCAACAGGTCTTTTACTGGAGGTGTTTCCTTTCTCTTGCGACAATTTCTACTTATATGCCCTTGCTTTCCGCAGGAGTAACAAGTAGACGTTCCTACTAAGCATTTTCGCCCTGGATGGCTCTTTTTGCATTTGAAGCATTGCTTGGTGCCCTGGGGATTTTTATTCCCTGATTTCTGCTCCGAGTCCCCTTTTGTTTCCCCATACCTAATCTGCTTCACTTGCAGAAGGTTCCTTTCTGTCGTTAAAGCTTTGCTTAGAGCTTCTTCATATGATTTGATCGACCATGTGCTCAAGGCCTAGAGCAGATCCACTTGAAGTCCTGATAAAAATTTCTATGCCTTCTGCCATTCATCGGCATCATACATGGGAACGTACTTGATGAGTTGATTGAATTTGGTGTCGTATTGAGCCACCGACATTTCTTCAGTTTGCTTCAGGTTTGCAAACTCCCAACTCTTCTCCTGTCTCCAGCTAAGCGAGAAATACTTATCATTGAAGGCCTTTCTGAATGCCTCCCAAGCTGATACTGGGGTCTCATCAGTTTCAGACCCTTTCCTCGAGCGAGATCTTTGCAACGCTCGCTCTGTAGTCTGCCACCACTTCCCAGCTTCCTCCTCTAACATGAAGTTGACACAATTTACTTTGTCCTCATTGTTGAACTGGAGATGTCAAAGAAACTTTTCTGATTACTCTAACCAGTATTCAGCCATGCTGGGGTCGTCATGGGGCTTCCCCTTAAATGTTGGTGGTCGTTGTCGTCGGTACTATTCTAGCACGTTTTCAGTGTGCCTAGTTAGTCCTTCTCTGGTTGTGTGGGTCAAAAGATTCTCTATAACCCTCTTGATGCGATCCAAGCGTCCTTCAGGAACTGATGACCCCGTCTTTGGTTCTTCCAATTGGATGCTACTACTGTAGCAGCGACTCCCATTGCTTCTTACATCCTCTATTCCCCGATTGGGGACGACAGGAGTCATATTCCTTTGTTGTCTTGTGGTTACCATCTGAAAGACAAGACGAAACCTCATTCCATGAGAATTTCTTCAGAAAGGAAATTTTATTTCATAACATTGTTTATAACATCGATTACGAGAAACATAAGGCACACATCTAAAACACTAGTAAGCGAAATAAGATCATCCACGATTCTTTTCTATGGGCTGGCAGACTTCCAGACCCAAGCATCATCGCTTATCGTGTCGTCCTTAGACTCGACCTCAGGTCCCTTGAGGTCGTCGTGCACCATTGCTTCTTCTTCATCATCATCATCGTCGTCCAAGTCAAGGTAGCCAGCACCCATCATATTGGCTTTGATGGCCACATTCTTATCCCAATCTTCATCTGAGTCCAACATTTCGTCTCCTTCCGCTCCAATCCCCTCATACATGTTGGCGGCGTGGTCACGAAACTGTTGGCAATAAAAGTATAAGGATGCGTAGTTGCCTTCGAGGTGAAGTCCTTCAGCTAGGTCTCTCCAAACCCCTTCCATGCGATTTATCAAAAAATCCACTTGAGCGAGCATCAGGGTTGGCCGCACGAAACTGCTCGGTGGCATATCTCTCAGTATACCTTCGAGAAGATCGAGGCGACCGAATATGTCTACCATTATTGGTTTGTTGTCCGCCCATCGGCTGGTTCAGTGGGTCACCCAGAATTGCTCGAGATAATCGTTTTCCATGCTTCCATTTAAAAATCAGTTAGCTCTTCTACTATTCACCAGGAACAGTAGCTGTTTAGCGTTTTGTACATGAACAGTGCACCAGGTAAGTTCCTAGGTAAGAGAGGTGGGTCACAATGGACACACTTATGTACCAAATCTTGCCTTAGCCAGAACTTTCCTAGACATGCACAATTCAGTACAACACACTTGAGTTCGTAACTTTAAACTTCGATCATCAATCTCCTAATCTATAGATAAGGATTTCTTAATCTAAGTTTTCTAAACATCAAGTTTATAAATCCCTAAAGATCTATCCTAATTCTCCAAATAGAACTTTGTCTGTGATACCAACTGTAACACCTTGCCTCCTAGGGCATTAATATATGCTAGGATTTTTTGTTCATCAAACATAAATCGACAATAAATCCTCAACATAGCTTTTATTTAATAACACTCCAAACATAGTAAAGGAATGATACACTTTAAACATAGTAGGAGCAAGATCAAAACCTATAGGAAACCTTAGAAACATAACATATGCGAGTACATACATATCGCTCACCCAACATGATATTACAGACAATATTAAAATCTTAAACAATACATCCGAATAAAACAAATAGTCCTAGTCCCACATGGGACCCACAAAATTTCCACCGCGATCATGCCTCGACCACTTCCTTGCCCTTCCGGCTGCTTGCCCCGCCTGGAACGTGGAATATTCCAAGGACATAATCCAATATTAGAAGATGAAATCTTCTAAGTGAGGGTTAGATAAGCATGAATGAATGATGCATGGACATTATAAACATATACCCATAATGTAACTTCCCAAGCCCACCAGCCTGGCACGAAACCCTAGGCAGAATCCCGAACCTCTGCAGGATACGCCTAACATTGTTCCATTAATTTTTCTAGGGGAATTTTGACTACACTCTTAGGGTAATATCCCAACCCCATGCACGAATTTCAATATGACAAAGATATCGTGTTGTGCATATATCACGTTTTCCCATGCAACAGTATATGAACGAAAATGATCACAACATGTGAAAATATTATGCATAACAAGGAAATCGTATCATATATGAGATATAGGGACAAAACCACTCACATTTCACAATTATCGGGATACCTCGAAAAGTTTACAAATTGCCTCGATTTGCGTGCCAACCTTGAAATTTGCACCAAATGTTTCACCTCACTTCCCAAAGCACCCTAGGCAAGATATTTGTTTAAATAATCAATAAAATCTATTTTTTCTCAATTTTCTTGCCTTTTTCTCTATTTTTCCTCAATTTTTCCTTACTAATATTCTAAAATAAATATCTACACCTATTTTTCTCCAAATATTTTTACATAGGAAATTATAAAACATTTTTCTAATTTATTTAAAAAAAATTGCACGAAAAACCAAGCCCGCAACTACCCACACACGCTGGTGCGTGCTAAGGCGAGTAAGACTGGCGCGTGGGACCCACGCGTCGGTCATCTTCTCCGGCCACAACTTGCCGAAAAAATGCAAAAATTATACTACGATGAAGCTTATGTCCATTCGATCCTAAGGGTACCTGAATGGGCTCCCAAGGAGGTCAAAAAATGTCTCAACGAAGGCCTCAAACTTTCGGCCAGGCGGTCTGCCTAGGGTTCCAGCGAGGCTTCGATTTGGCTTCGTTTATGCTCTGTTGCTCACCAAATTCTCCAGATATGATCTCCAAGCTATGGGTAACAAAAGCCCTCTATCCTTACCTCTCAATTTGTTCGAAATAGCCCTCAATTTGAGCCTCCAACTTCTAAAAAATTTTGGCCATCAAGAGCTCTATTTATAGGCGAATGTCGAGCTTCGAAATGGCCTTCGATGGCTTGCCCATTGCCTTAGGAGTCTTCACTACCCCTAGATCGACCCAAAAGTACTGATATTCACCTACAAAAGTGAGTTGCAGGTGACCCATTTTCGGCCAGCTTTCTTGGCCGATTTTCTCAAAATTCCGGCCACTCCGGTGGCCGTTGTCGGTTCATGATGACTCTAACGAGATCCCCGACCATCCATCGTGCTAGCCCATTGCCTGAAATGGTTGGCCAGAGCTTGTGCTCCATTGTCAGAAACCATGGCTATGGAGTTTCTAAAAATTACAGATTCGCCCCCTCAGATTCGATTTTTCCATTTTGGCCCCTTTCCTCACAACCCCAACACTTTCCTCAATTTCATTTGAGCCCCTTAAGTTCCAATATTTCAATTTCCTCTTTGCCACTTTTGCAAAAAATGACATTTTAAAAAATTGCACTTAGGCCCGTTTCTCCGTTTAGGCTTTAAACCTACTTGTTTCCTCCTGAAACCTCTGAAGGGTTACTCTACTTGACAAACAGAAGCTTCCCATAGCTTCCGTTATCATTTTGGGAGTCTCCTACTAGAATTCAGTTTTGCGGCTTAAATGACGGCTGTATTTTTGCTATACCGAAAATCGTTCCAGATTGCATTTCTTTTGATCCTAAAAATCATGCCTTGAGATGCTTGTTAGAGGCATTCCTATTTCCTTAGACATTTAAGCCTTAGGGTACTCCCTTCGGTTGATTCGATAAATTTTTTTAGCTTTTCAGATACCTAACTTTCCCGAATTTCCAATTTTTCTTTAAAATAATAACCCAAAGTTCTCGGGTATTATAAAGGTGATAGCGAGCGAGGGTGAGAGTGACAAAGACTGAGAGGGCAAGAGCGAGAGTGAGCAACTAGAGCAAGGGCGAGAGAGACAGAGACTAAGAGGGCGAGAGAAGCAGTGACTCAGCGACGAGAGCAAGAGAGACATAATGAGGCTTGAGCGAGAGAGGGTTCTAGGGTTTGCAGAGGGGGATTTTGGAAGAGAATGAGATGGAGAGGAAGATTTAGGTGTTGTAACATATTTTTTGATATATGAGAAAAAGTGTTTATGTGATATTTCTTTCCTTAAGAAAGCCATATTTCGAAATAGGTTATCATATTTCGAAACAATGCATAAAAAGGTTTTTGGCGCGAAAGCTTGTTTTTTGATAAAAATCCAAATGCATGTGTGATGTTTCGAAACCTACTCTTCCATGTTTCGAAACTATGTTCTTATATGTCTCTCTAAGTGTTTCAAAATTATTTGTGCTTAGATTTCATCGTTTTGCAAATCTGCATAACATGTTTCGAAACTTAGGTCTCTGCCTGCATGTTTCGAAACTTCCTCTATCATGTTTCGAAACTTCTGACTATGTGTCAGTAAAACGTGTTCAAAACAATGCAGTATGGGAACTGAATGTTATTTAAGTTATAAAAGGTTTTGAATTCAATTTATAATGTTTACCCCATACCCTGAAACTTGATTTAAAATATTGGTTGAGTGGAGATTTTTTTTTATAAGGACCATAAGATTCCTTATAAAGTTTGTCTCCCACTTGTCTATGTCTCTAAGTGTTTTATCTTGCTGGAATCAATGATGTTTCGAAACCTGAAGGATCAAGTTTCGAAACCTTAGTCTAATTCTGTGATGTTTCGAAACACAGTATGCATTGTTTCGAAACTTCTTTCCTGAATTTGTCTCTAACGGCTATTTTAAGTCAAAACGTTATTTCTCTCCTGTATATATACTTATACCAGGTCTCAAAAAGAATACACACACAAGAGAAGAGAAAGCAAGAGACATTCACTTCCATATTCAAAAGAGACTCAAGTGACACTCACAAGCACGTGTGAACAAAATCTATTGAGAACAAGCTTCAACGAAGATCCCAACATACATCCTTCAACTGTGCTATGTGAAGTGCAAAAGGAGATTCAAGCCAAAGCATTTCTTCATCATTTTCTCCAACACTCATAAACCGAAAAGGTTTGTACAGCCATACATTGGTAAGTTAATTCGTTTGGGCTGTAAGAGTTACTCTTTGCTATCTCATTTAAAGTTTAAGGTTTGAGTTGAGCCTAAAACTCATATCTTGTAAGGTTTGAGTTTATCCAAAAAAAAAAAAAAACTTGTTGTAGTAAAGGTTTGAGTTAAGCCACAAAAACTCACTGTAAGGTTTTAGGGTGAACCTTGATAAAACCCTTTGTGTGCTAATCACTAAGTAAAAAGTGATTGTGGTTGAAAATCCTTCAAGTGGGTAAGCTTGAAGGTAGTGGATGTAGGCAAGTGCCTAACCACTATAAATCTCGTGTGTTCAAGTCCTAATCATTTTCATTAGCTCATTTGATTCACTTGAATAGTTAAAAGAATTGGTTTTTCAAAATCAAGAAAAGTTTCAGTATCAGCAAATTAGTGAACAAAGTTTCGAAACATACTACAGAAAGTTTCGAAACTTGTTACCCAGTGAGTAAAGTTTCGAAACATACTCTCATGTGTTTCGAAACATACTAAGCAGAAAGACCAGTTTCGAAACTCTCTTCATCAGGTTTCGAAACCTTGTACTCCACTTGTTTAAATTTATTCAAGAGCATCTAAAAACTCTCAAATCCCAATTCACCCCCCCTCTTGGGACATATTTACTATTACAGTGATCTAACAATTGGTATCAGAGAGAGGTCTCTAAGTGTTTTTCAGGACTAACCGCCAAAGAGCAAAGATCCAAATGGCATTCAACACCGAATTCAAGTTGGAAGGACAGAATGTCTCAAGACCACCATACTTTGATGGCTCAAACTTCACCTACTGGAAAACAAGAATGAGGTATTTTCTAATGCAAAGTACTGAGCTATATACATGCATATCTAGTACATTAACTTTGCCGGAACCTCCTACAAGTGGTTGGAGTGAACAACAAAAACACACAAATGAGAAAAATGCTAGAACTGTCAACATATTACATTGTGCATTAAGCCCAGCTGAGTTCAACAGGATCATATCTTGTACTACAGCTAAAGAAATTTGGGACCACTTAGAAGTAACGCACGAGGGAACCAAGAAAGTAAAAAGTACCAAAATTGCAATACTCACTAGTGAATATCAGAACTTTGAAATGCATGCTAGTGAATCTATTAAGGAAATGTTTACTAGGTTCAATGACATTGTAACCAACCTGCAAGCCCTAGGAAAAACAATTACAACAGAAGAAAAGGTTCAAAAAATCTTAGGAAGTCTACCATCTAATTGGGAACCAAAAGTCACGGCAATAGAAGAAGCTAGAGACACATCTACTCTTACCATGGATGATTTACTAGGTTCACTGTTAACTCATGAGATAAAACTAAAAAGGAAAGATTCAAATGAATTAAAACTAAAATCCTTAGCATTAAAAGCCAAAGAAGAAGATGAAAATGGATCGAATGATGAAACTAATGATGTAGCATTACTCACAAAGCGTTTCAATAAATTCATAAGAAAAGGAAAATTTCCTAAAAGAAGATTTAATGATAGCAAGAAAATTTTCAAAGAAACAACTTATGAGATGAAGTGTTTTGAGTGTAAGAAACCAGGACACATCAAGGCAGATTTTCCTCTCCTCAAAGTTCACAAGAAAGGCAAGAAAAAGAAAGCATTAGCCACATGGAGCAGTGATGAATACTCCTCATCAAACTCAAGTGAACAAGAAGAAAATGCTGATTTCTGTCTTATGGCTACAGGAGAAAAAGAGGTAAGTTCCAGTTCATCTAATTGTGAGTCATTGTCTTTCAATTCATTGCAAGATGAGTACAACCTACTTTTAGATACCTGCAGTAAGATTCTAGCCAAAAATAAGGTTTTGAAAAATTCCTTAATTGACAAAGAAAAGGAAAACTATAATCTGAAGACTGCTTGTGATGGCCTAGAAAACATCATAAGAGAGAAAGACAAAGAAAATGAAAACTGGAAAATCAGATTTTCTGAATTGGAAAACAAAAATAATGACTTATTAGAATCATTTGAGAAACTCTTAGAAGGTAAGAACAAGTTAGAAATGATTTTGGGAAGTCAGAAACTTTTCGGAGACAAAAGAGGAATAGGCTATACAAATACACCATCTACCTCAACAACAAAATTTGTCAAAGAAAAATTACTATTCAAATCACCATCAGTTAAAAATAATGCTAGTCACCATTCTCACAATCAAAGGTTTTATAAAAGGACAAAAGTGATTTGTCATTATTGCAACAAAAAGGGACATCATATCAAGCAATGCTATGTTAGAAAAAATGCTTACAGATTGAATTTGATTTGGATTCCAAAAGTTAAAGATGACATGATTGCTAACATTGTTGGACCCAAAGAAGTTTGGGTACCAAAGGTACCAACATGATGTATTTCTTGTAGGCAAGCTTGGCATCCAAGGAAGTAAAGAAGAAATGGTATCTTGACAGTGGATGCACCAAGCACATGACGGGAGACAAGTCTCAATTCGTCTCTCTCACCTACAAAGAAGGAGGTAATGTTATCTATGGAGACAACTCAAGAGGTAAGATACTTGGTCATGGCATAGTTGGTTTAGGAAGAACCAAAGTTGAAAATGTATGCCTCGTTGATGGTTTAAAACACAACTTGTTAAGTATAAGCCAATTATGTGATAAAGGTCACAAGATCATTTTTGAATCAAATAAATGCAATGTTCTCGAATTGAAATCAAATGAACTTGTTTTCTCTGGAAATAGACATGGAAATGTGTATGTTATCTGGCTTGATGATGTTGTGCTTAAACATGAAAATTGCTTGATTGCCTCAAATGCAAACCTATCTTGGATATGGCATAAAAAGCTAGGACATGCCAGCATGAACTTAATTGATAAGTTAGCTAGAAAACAACTAGTTAGAGGATTACCTGACATAAAATTTAAAAAGAACCATATTTGTGATATTTGTATGAAAGGTAAACAAACTAGATCCTCGTTTAAACCTATCAACTCAGTTAACACGTCTAGACCTTTAGAGTTACTTCACCTAGATCTGTTCGGACCTATGAGAACTCAAAGCCTAGGAGGAAAATCCTATACCTTGGTCATAGTAGATGATTTTTCAAGATTTACTTGGGTTTTGTTCTTGGGAAATAAAAATGATGCATTTAAATCCTTCTCTAGATTATGCAAAAGACTTCAAAATGAACAAGACCTAAAGATAAAGCAAATAAGAAGTGATCATGGTGGAGAATTTGAGAACCAAGAATTTAAATCCTTCTGTCAAGAAAATGGAATTCACCATAATTTTTCAGTTTCTAGAACTCCCCAACAAAATGGAGTTGTTGAAAGAAAAAATAGAACTCTTATAGAAATGTCTAGAACTATGCTTCTAGAAAATGACTTACCAAAGTATTTTTGGGCAGAAGCTGTAAATACAGCATGCTATGTTATAAATAGAGTATCAATAAGACCTATCATAAAAAGAACCCTTATGAACTGTATAAACACAAGAAACCCAATATTTCGTACTTCCATCCATTTGGGTGCAAATGTTTTATTTTAATCAATGGAAAGGATCAGTTAGGAAAATTTGATGCTAAAAGTGACGAAGGTATATTTATAGGATACTCATCCCAAAGTAAAGCTTATTGAGTCTTCAACAAAAGAACTCTAGTCATAGAAGAATCAATTCACACAGTGTTTGATGAACATTCAATAATAAGAAATAATGATGATGACTCAGAAAGCATTTCAGATAAATCAAATCAATCTCAAATCAATGAAGAGGAAAAACAAACTAATATTCAAAATCCTGAAAATCAAAAAGAAGTCTCATTTCCAAGAGAAAGAAACTATGTGAAAGATAGTGAAATCATCGGAGATCCTAGAAAATGAGTATCAACAAGATCTTCCTTAAGAGCATCTAGTAATCTAGCTCTAATTTCTCAAATAGAACCAAAAAATGTTCAAGAAGCTCTAAATGATGATGGATGGGTTGAAGCTATGCAAGATGAGCTAAACCAATTTGAAAAGAATGAGGTTTGGTGTCTTGTACCTGAACCATCAAATCATTCTATCATTGGAACTAAATGGGTATTTAGAAACAAACTTAATGAAAATGGCAATATCATTAGGAATAAAGCAAGATTAGTTGCTCAAGGGTATAGTCAAGAGGAAGGCATTGACTATGATGAAACTTATGCTCCCGTAGCAAGATTGGAAGCTATAAGGATATTACTATCTTTCTCATGCTACAAGAACTTCATCTTATATCAAATGGATGTTAAGAGTGCATTTCTAAATGGTTTCATCTCAGAACAAGTGTTTGTAAGACAACCTCCTGGTTTTGAAAATCCAAAGTATCCAAATCATGTTTTCAAGCTTTCAAAAGCCCTATATGGCTTAAAACAGGCCCCTAGAGCTTGGTATGAAAGGCTAAGCAAATTTCTTACAAAAAATGAATTTCAAAGAGGAAAAGTGGATACAACGCTCTTCATTAAAAGGAAAAAGAATGATATTTTGATTGTCCAGATTTATGTTGATGACATTATATTTGGATCTTCAAATCCTAGTCTATGTAATGAATTTTCATTAATGATGCAAAATGAATTTGAAATGAGCATGATGGGAGAATTGAATTATTTTTTAGGCCTTCAGATTAGGCAAACTCCTAAAGGAATCTATATAAGTCAAACCAAGTATATAAAAGAAATCTTATCTAAATATGGAATGAAAGACTGTAAGCCTATCTCTACCCCTATGAGTTCGTCAACCGAAATTGATCAAGATGAGGAAGGAAAATCAGTAGATCAAAAGCTTTATAGAGGAATCATTGGGTCATTGCTGTATCTAACAGCCTCAAGACCTGATATAGTATTTAGTGTAGGCATGTGTGCTAGGTATCAAGCAAATCCAAAAGAATCTCACTTAAAAGCTACTAAAAGAATCTTAAGATATATCAAAGGATCAGAAAATTTATGTCTATTCTATGCTAAATCCAAAGATTTCAAGTTAAAGGCTTTCACAGATGCTGATCTTGGAAGATGCAAAATTGATAGAAAAAGCACAAGTGGAATATGTCACTTTTTAGGAAATTCTTTAGTATCTTGGGCTAGCAAGAAACAAAACATTGTCGCTTTGTCCTCAACCGAAGCTGAATATGTAACAGCAAGTTTGTGTTGCACACAAGTTTTATGGATTAAACATCAATTAGAAGACTATGGCATTTCTTTAGAAAGAACTCAAATCATGTGTGACAACATGAGCACAATCGCTTTGTCAAAAAATCCCATATTTCATGCAAGAACCAAACATATTGAAATCAAACACCACTTCTTAAGAGATCATGTTCAAAAAGAAGATATCGTTTTAGAATTCTTAGAAACAAACCATCAAGTAGCCGATATCTTTACCAAACCTTTGGAGAATACGAAGTTTGAACATTTAGATCGTGCCTTAACTTGCTAGAAATCAAGTTCTAGATTTAATTTCTTCAAAAAATTTTGATTCTAAGTGTTTCTGTTTAAAAGTTTCGAAACCTCTCTTTAATGTTTCGAAACCTGTTCTGTATCGAGTATATAAGGCTGTGGAAATAAAATTTCCAGTGAGTAATGTTTCGAAACTTTTCTTCCTATGTTTCGAAACTTTTTGTCCAGAGAGTATTATTTCGAAACACACTTGATATATGTTTCGAAACTTCCTATCCAGAGAAGAAAGTTTCGAAACTTTGACCCCTCATGTTTCGAAACTTGAATCGGGACTATATATACCCGAGTTGTTTTAAACCTTCATTTCACTCGAAATCTCTACTCTATTTCGAAACCCTAGCCTCTGAAACTTTCTCCTTTTGCTCTCCCATCCGAAATCTCTCTCGATCTCTTGCCCCTATCTTGAAAATCGACTATGGTTAGAACAAAGAAGACCGCCGGAAAGCGCCAACGCACTCACGTCTCGCCGTCTCCTACTCCTCAAGAGTACAACGATGACTTTCCCACTCCTCAAGCTTATCAATCCTTCAAATCCAAGTTTGAAAATCGTGAGGTAAACCCTGGTCGCCCCTTTGACATCGATGTTCTAAAAAAAGGCAAATTTCTCTTATCTTCCTTTACTTCAAGAGCGAAAATGGCTGCGTTTATTAAAATTTCGATCTCCTGTTCTTGAAGATTATGTTCGTATACTTTATTCAAATGCTCAAACTTATTTTGATGGCCATGAGTACTCCGATCGTTTCAGAACTTTCATTCAAAACACCGAATTTGAAGTCAGCCCTAGTTCAATAGGTGCATTTCTCAACATTCCTGTTGAAGGAGATATATACATTCCCTACACATTCAAAGCCGTAGATGTTTGTAAGAAAATTTCGGGTAATCCGAACCTCAAGAAGGCTTTCACAAACATAAATGCCTTAACATTTGATCTTCGTATCCTTCATATTATCATCTGTCAAGTTCTACATCCTAGGAAAGGGAACTATGCTAGACTTTACCCCGAGGACCTATGGTTTATGGATAAAATCATGGAAAATGAACCAATCAACCTTCCCTCCATCATGTGCAATAAAATGGTCAATGCTCGTGCCCATAAAACGCAATCTCTTCCCTACGGTTGCTTGCTGTCCGCATTCATCCAAACCAAATTTCCATCTATTCAATCCTCATCTATCCTTCCGGTATCCAAACTATCTATCTTTGATCACATATCCCTCACAAAAATGGGATATAGATATGATGATGTAAACAAGAGATATACAAAAATGATTCATCGTCATCAAAGGTTCAACTTTGAGATGGAAGCTGAAGCTCATGATCAAGCGGCAAAGGAAGCTGAGGAAGAAATTCCAGAAGAAGCCGATGAAGACGAAGAAGAAGACGAAGATGACGACATTCCGACATCTGAAGCCGGACCATCTTCTAGAGTCACACCCGATATGCTTGCATCACTTCAGTCTACTATAGCTGAAGGCTTTGCCTCCATGACTCAGAAGTTTGATGAAGTACTGGCTATTCAAGCTACTTTCGGAACTCAGTTGCAAACTTTGAACGACAAAGTTGACAACAACCACCAACAAACAAAAGACTACTTGGATAGTCTTAGGGATCAGCTAGGAAATTTAGAAGAGCTAGTTGCTAGTCGCCCTAGTCCAAATGTCCCTGACTCCCCAACTCCCTAAGTTTATTTGCTTTGAGTTGTATTTCTTTACTCTCACGATATGCTCTTGTGTTGAATTTTGTTTACAAGAACTATGCTTAAGGAATGAATTTTTTTTTTGGTTATCTTAGCAAATTGTTGTTTACTTCCTTATCATATTTTTTGTTTATGATAAAAAGGGGGAGAACAAATTGAGAAACACTGCATATAAACTGAAACTCTCTAATGTTTAAAGTAAACTCACTGTTTCTGTTAAACCTCTAACTCTTGGTAGCAAGAAAATCCCTATATTATGCAGTTTCAAGCAAGTGCAAAAGAGAGTGTTTCACTTCAAGGTTTGTATCTCTAACCCTAATGTATGTTTATGGGGGAGTTAAGTGAATGCTAAGTGCATAAAAAATTTCTCAAAAAGTTTTTTATCATTATCAAAAAATAGGGGGAGAATTGTTGTAACATATTTTTTGATATATGAGAAAAAGTGTTTATGTGATATTTCTTTCCTTAAGAAAGCCATATTTCGAAATAGGTTATCATATTTCGAAACAATGCATAAAAAGGTTTTTGGCGCGAAAGCTTGTTTTTTGATAAAAATCCAAATGCATGTGTGATGTTTCGAAACCTACTCTTCCATGTTTCGAAACTATGTTCTTATATGTCTCTCTAAGTGTTTCAAAATTATTTGTGCTTAGATTTCATCGTTTTGCAAATCTGCATAACATGTTTCGAAACTTACTCCATCATGTTTCGAAACTTAGGTCTCTGCCTGCATGTTTCGAAACTTCCTCTATCATGTTTCGAAACTTCTGACTATGTGTCAGTAAAACGTGTTCAAAACAATGCAGTATGGGAACTGAATGTTATTTAAGTTATAAAAGGTTTTGAATTCAATTTATAATGTTTACCCCATACCCTGAAACTTGATTTAAAATATTGGTTGAGTGGAGATTTTTTTTTATAAGGACCATAAGATTCCTTATAAAGTTTGTCTCCCACTTGTCTATGTCTCTAAGTGTTTTATCTTGCTGGAATCAATGATGTTTCGAAACCTGAAGGATCAAGTTTCGAAACCTTAGTCTAATTCTGTGATGTTTCGAAACACAGTATGCATTGTTTCGAAACTTCTTTCCTGAACTTGTCTCTAACGGCTATTTTAAGTCAAAACGTTATTTCTCTCCTGTATATATACTTATACCAGGTCTCAAAAAGAATACACACACAAGAGAAGAGAAAGCAAGAGACGTTCACTTCCATATTCAAAAGAGACTCAAGTGACACTCACAAGCACGTGTGAACAAAATCTATTGAGAACAAGCTTCAACGAAGATCCCAACATACATCCTTCAACTGTGCTATGTGAAGTGCAAAAGGAGATTCAAGCCAAAGCATTTCTTCATCATTTTCTCCAACACTCATAAACCGAAAAGGTTTGTACAGCCATACATTGGTAAGTTAATTCGTTTGGGCTGTAAGAGTTACTCTTTGCTATCTCATTTAAAGTTTAAGGTTTGAGTTGAGCCTAAAACTCATATCTTGTAAGGTTTGAGTTTATCCAAAAAAAAAAAAAAAAACTTGTTGTAGTAAAGGTTTGAGTTAAGCCACAAAAACTCACTGTAAGGTTTTAGGGTGAACCTTGATAAAACCCTTTGTGTGCTAATCACTAAGTAAAAAGTGATTGTGGTTGAAAATCCTTCAAGTGGGTAAGCCTGAAGGTAGTGGATGTAGGCAAGTGCCTAACCACTATAAATCTCGTGTGTTCAAGTCCTAATCATTTTCATTAGCTCATTTGATTCACTTGAATAGTTAAAAGAATTGGTTTTTCAAAATTAAGAAAAGTTTCAGTATCAGCAAATCAGTGAACAAAGTTTCGAAACCTATTTACAGTTAGTTTCGAAACTTGTCATCCAGTAAGCAAAGTTTCGAAACATACTACAGAAAGTTTCGAAACTTGTTACCCAGTGAGTAAAGTTTCGAAACATACTCTCATGTGTTTCGAAACATACCAAGCAGAAAGACCAGTTTCGAAACTCTCTTCATCAGGTTTCGAAACCTTGTACTCCACTTGTTTAAATTTATTCAAGAGCATCTAAAAACTCTCAAATCCCAATTCACCCCCCCTCTTGGGACATATTTACTATTACAGTGACCTAACATTAGGCAGGGGCGTGAGAGAAGGAGGGGGGATTTTTGTGGGGTTATATTAAATCATATCCCCGGCGGTTTTTGGAACCACCAGGGATGGACTAACATCACCGGCGATTTGTAAAAATCGCTGGGGATGTGCATTCCATATCCGGCAGTTTATAAAAACAGCTGAGGATGTGCATTCCATAGACGGTGGTTTATAAAAACCGTCGGGGATATATATACATACCCGACAGTCATCAAAACTGCCAGGGATGTGTATGCCATACTCGATGGTTACTAAAACCGCTGGGGATTTTGGTGTATTCCTAGTAGTTGTTTAAACCACCGGGAAAAGTTAGCCGGTAATGCTCTCTCTTCTTGTAGTGTCAGCAATCTCAGAAGGCCTTAATTCAATCTTTATCTTTCTTTCCTCAGTGATTAAGCACCTGTTCCCTGAGTCATCTCTGCTACTCGTTACATTTGAATAAAATTCTTTGACTAGGGGAATGATCGCTTTGTGTTGAAATCTAACCCAAGATTGCCATCCCTTTACAATAATCAATGACAACAAATCACATGGGGGCTCTTCAAAACATTCTAACATGGTCCCCCTCTCTCAAAGCACTAGTTTCTTTGCATAACCCTCATTATAGTTTTGTTCAGCAGTGGGGCTAATGAACCTAACATTTGAGTATGGAGGGTTTAAATCAATGGTGGGGGTGGAAGAGGGTTCCTTTCTTTTCTGTCTTTTTGAGGCCCTAGAAATTTCTCCTACAACTTTAAGGCATTTTTGTTTTGGAGACATGGCTAATTGAAGGATGTTTGGTCTAGGGAGTTGGCTTTGGGATTTCTTCAAACAGTTGATAGGTGCAAAATGGGTTCTCCCTTCCCTTCTTTGTTCAACTACCAAACCAAACCTTTTCTTCTCACACTAAACTTCGTCACTCCCTCAGGCCAAAAACTCCTTCATCCAACACAATGCTCTTCAAATTCAAATAATTTAACAAACCTTACCTCTCAGTTGTTTTCCTTCCGATGCATTCGAATGCAGCAACCCTTTATTCAAATGAAGACGCACTATTCTTCCTTTTGTGCAATTGGCTCGATCTTTGGATGGATGAAATGGATGATGAATGAGGGTTATTAGAAATGGATAATAAGATTTATATGGATGGTTCAGGCAGATGGATGAATGGTCGCACAGATTGAGGAAGGGTTTCGATCTTTAAAGGGGTGTGCCGATTCGGATTTCGCAAACGGTTATGAAACTAACAAGAGTATCATTCGAATGATTTTGGGTTCATATGAACAATAAAGGCAGATTCGAATGATAGGTGGGCGATTCGTATGATGGTTCGGGTATTAGAAAACGAGCAACAGGGGATTCGAATGAGAGAGAGAGCATCCGAATGTTTGCTGAAAACTTTTAAAAGACTTGATGCCCCCATTCAAATGTGAAAAAAAATTCATTCAAATGAATTTTAAACAGTAACTTGATTATCGAAGGATTTGAGTTACTCATTTGAATGCAATAGAACTTTTATTCGAATGAATTTCTCGGTCATTTGAATGACTATGAGGGTTATTCGAATGTTTCGGCAATATGCTCACAATGGGCTATTTGAATACAGTAATCATTCAAATGCACAAAGCTTCATTCGAATAACTTATTCGATCGACAAAAGTGAATTTTGATTTTTTATTTTTTTAATATAAATTAATTATTACAAAATAAATTAACTGATTAAAGCCATATTCGAATGTTAGAGATGGATTTGGATGAAGGTAAGTTTATTTGAATGACCTTGAGGGTATTCGAATGTCGGCTGCAGCTTTTAAAAGAAATGACAAACTCATTCAAATGCATTTTACCTTCATTCGAATGAATTTTAAACAGTAATCTCATTTATGAAGGATTTTAGCCAGTCATTCGAATGCAACAATGCCCTTATTCGAATGAATTTTGGGCACATTCGAATACAACAGAGACTATTTGAATGCTTTCTCGATTTACACTTCTATAGCTCACTGGTCATTCGAATGGCTTACAACACATTCGAATGATTGAGTTTACCTGAATACGATATTCGAATATCAGCAAAAGGAAATTATTTTTTTTTTTTTTACACACATACTTCTAAAGACCTAAATATCTATCACAAAATTCAAATTCTCACAGAATATCATCAAGAGATATATGTACAAATAAGCATGGATCATCACAATAGTTCAAGCATACTTTTATCCCCTCAACTTGTTTTACACAATACTAAAGAAAAAGGGTGTAAGGAATACCTGGATGTCTTCAAAAAAATTTTTTGGAACGCAAAGATCCAATTGCTTACTTGTATATTGCTGGTGTTCTTCATTGCACGTGTGGATCCATGAGGTTGCTACAATACTTAAATCAAAATAAAGAGTGAAAATAGTTCATCAAAGCAAAACGTTACATTTATTTATTTATTTTATTTTATTTATTTATTTTATTTTTTTTATATATGATTAACCACTACCTGGTGGTTGGATCTGTAAGATCCACGTTCTCTTCCTGTTCATGCAAAGATTCATAGTAGGGTTTTAGGAGTTGTCCATTTACTTTGAGAACCTGACCAGATTGAACATTTTCTATATCAAATACACCGTGAGTTGAGATGGAATGAATTCTGAAGGGCTCAGTCCACCTTGACTTGAGTTTCTCAAGAAACAAATGGAGCCTTGAATCGTAAAGAAGTACATGTTGACCTATACAAAAATTCTTCCTGTTAATGTGCTGGTCATACAATTTCTTCATGTGCATCTTAGATAACTTGGTATTCTCAAATGCCTCGTTTCTAATTTCCTCAAGCTCATTCAGTTGCAACTTCCTATCGAGGCTCACTTCCCCTAAACTTTCATTCATCTTCCTGATGGCCTAGTAAGCCTTATGTTCAACCTCTATCGATAGATGACATGGTTTTCCATAAACCAGTTGATAGGGTGACATGCCTAATATGGTTTTATGTGCAATCCTATAGGCCCAAGGAGCATCAATCAACCTTAATGACCAATCTTTTCGGTTGGAGTTGACAATTTTCTCTAAAATGCGCTTGATCTCCCTATTTGCCAATTTTGCCTAGCTATTGGTTTGGGGATGGTATGGTGTTGCAACCTTGTGAACTACACCATATTTCTTCATTAACTTTGCCACTAGCTTGTTACAGAAATGAGAACCCCCATCACTTATGATGGCTCAAGGCATACCAAACCTCTTAAAAATGTTTTCCTTCAAGAATTTTACTACAACCCTGTGATCGTTTGTCCTTGTTGGGATTGCCTCAACCCACCTGGAGACGTAGTCAACAACCAGTAAGATGTATTCGTGTCCAACTGAGTTAACAAAAGGGCTCATAAAATCCATTCCCGAACAATCAAAAATTTCAAGAACCATAATGGGTTGTAGAGGCATCATGCTCTTTTTGGTCAGACTTCCTAACCTCTAACATTTATCACATGACAAACAAAACTAGTGTACATCCTTAAACAGAGTAAGCCAGTAGAATCTGCTTTGTAGCATTTTTGCTATAGTTTTTCTTGTGAAAAAATGACCTCCACAGGCAAGGGTGTGACAGAAGTTTATTACACTAGATTGCTCATGTTCTGGAATGCACCTTTGTAGGATCTGATCAACACAATATTAAACAGATATAGTTCATCCCAGAAAAATGATCTGACCTTCCTGAGAAACTTTTGTCTATCTAGCTTTGTCCAATGGTTGGAAATTGAACCTACAGCTAAATAATTGGCTATGTCAGCATACCAAGGGGCAGAAGTCAATGTGCTCACATCAAGAAGATGTTCATTAGGAAAACTATCATGAATGGGACCCTTAATAAGATCCTGACTTGGGATTCTAGACAGATGGTCAGCTACAACATTTTCTACCTTTTTTTTGTCCTTAATTTCTATGTGAAACTCTTAGAGTAGGAGAATCCACCTAATAAGATGTGGTTTGGTGTTTTTCTTGGTGAGCAAGTATTTCAAAGCAGCGTGATCTGTGTAAACAATCACCTTTGATCCTATCAGGTATGACCTAAACTTATCCAACACAAATACGATAACCAACAATTCTTTCTCTGTGGTAGTGTAATTTCTATGAGCTTCATTCAAGGTTCTGCTAGCATAGTAAATGACATAGGGCTTTTTCTCTTTGCTCTACCCTAGCACGACCCCTATGGCATAATCACTTGCATCACACATTACTTCAAAAGGCAAAGTCCAGTCAGGAGGTTGTATGATGGGTGCAGAGATAAGTGCATGTTTTAGCTTCTCAAAGGCACTTTGACAGTTTGAAGTCCATTCGAATGGAACATCCTGTTAGAAAACAAGATCTGATCATACGCAGCGAAAAAATAAAATCTGATTTTATTGGTATCACGTTTTTCAAATCTTACGGTTAAATCGAAGACACAAAAATGTAAAATTACCTCGAAACGAAATCTGATTTCGTAGCCGATAACCCGCCTGATATCTCCCACGTGTGAGATGCCGAGTTGGTCCACCCAAAACCGTCAAGACTTCGATAGACTTGAGAGAAAAAGGGACGAGGAAATTTTCTCTAAAATTTTTGTTTTTTATCCAACGGATTGATTTCTTGGATTTTGGGTTTAATGTTATATTTATAAACAAGAAACCCTAAAACCCTAAATGCTATTGGGCCAGGCTTTAGGTGCTAGCAAAAAGCCCAATCCAAATTAATAATTAAATAAATAATCATATTACTTATTTAATTATTCTTATTTCTTAAATAATTGCACTTATAATTTAGTAATTCCATAATTACTAAATTTGCCCCTTTTTCTTTTAAAACGATTTCTATTGGGTGGGACTTTCTGGGTTCACAATTAAATTAGCAACGATAATTAATCAATTATTAACTCTCGTAAAACATGAGTGACATCTAGCAATATGTTATGATTACCCAATTTAATGTGAAGCGGGAATGTGAACCTTACACTACGGTGCCCTGCAATACAGTCCCTCTATCATACTATATCTCGACGAGATATGAGATCACGGTCAGCAGGTCAAATCTCTCGATCTCGTCGTATGACCAAATCCAATAATCACACTTGACTAATATGACACAACCTCTACGGAATCCAAATTTTGTCGTCATATTACCTCGGCCAAGGATTTATCCTCAAGTGACTACTGGATAACATAAGATATCCTCCTCGTATATCTCGAGGTGATAGATTCCATGTCTGATGCACACATATCTCGTGTGTCACTGAATTAGGCACATAGATACGTACGGCTATCCCTGATTAGGATAACTATATAATATCGCTGATATCTTAATCCACTAACACAGATATCCATGTCATCTCAGGTCTAAGGACTAATGCAAATCCGTAGTTAATATTGAATCATTGACCTGTGAGATAAAACCCATGTGATTCAATATTAATAGTCCCGTTCAGTGAACTTGTTCCTATAACGAGCACCCACTCATCTTCCTTCTGTATCTTATACAGAGTGGTACGAGACCCACCAATCTTGTCTTTCGATATCTTATACCGAACAAGAAGGAAGACGATGTGCCGGCCTTTGCGAGTTACTAATTATCCAGGTTAGGAACTCTATGGCCAGGAACATATTTATAGTATAACGTATTGTGGATTATCCGTCTCGATTATTCTTAACAATTAAGAATGGTATCCACTCCTTATTATACTAAAGGATATTTTATGTTCAATTCAAATCATATTGCAATTTTAAATTAAACATAAAACTTGCCATTAAATAAGGTTTAAAGAATTACAAGATCAATCCCTATTGTGTCACTGGAACTGGTCTTAAGGGCTTATATCTAACAATCTCCCACTAGCCCTAAGACCATTCTGAATGGTATCTCATACCTCATCTATCTAGATGAGAATCTAGTTACTTCTGGTTCATGGCCTTAGTCAGTGGATCTGCTGCATTCTCTAATGTATCTACTCTCTGCACATTAACATCTCCTCTGCCAACAATCTCTCGAATGAGGTGGAAGCGTCTCTCAATGTGTTTGGACTTTTGGTGAGACCTTGGTTCCTTGGCTTGCGCTATGGCCCCATTGTTATCGTAAAACAAGGGCACGGCAGACTCTATTGAGGGAACCACTCCAAGTTCTGTCACAAACTTCTTGATCCAGACAACTTCCTTTGCAGCATCGGATGCTGCGATATATTCAGCTTCTATAGTAGAATCGGCGGTAGTATCTTGTTTGGAACTCTTTCAAGTGAATACTCCACCATTGCAAGTAAACACGTAACCTAAGATAGACTTTCTATCATCAATATTTGATTGGAAATCAAAATCTGTGTAACCTTCCATTTTAAGTTCTCCCGTTCCATATGTAAGAATCAAATCCTTAGTCCTTCTCAAGTACTTAAGGATGTTCTTAACAGCAATCCAGTGTTGCTCACCTAGATTAGACTGATACCTGCTTGTAACACTTACAGCATGAGCGATATCAGGCCTAGTACATAACATCGCATACATTAAGCTTCCTATTGCCGAAGCATAAGAAATCCTAGACATGTGATCTCTCTCTTCTTGTGTTTTAGGACACATATCCCGAGATAGGTGGATTCCATGTCTGAAAGGTAGTAGGCCTCTCTTGGAATCCTCCATGTTGAACCTCTTCAACACTCTTTCTATGTACTTGGTTTGGGAAAGCCCTATCAATCTCTTGGTTCTATCCCTATAGATCCTAATACCGAGAATATAGGCAGCTTCTCCCAAATCCTTCATAGAGAACGTACTTGACAACCATGTTTTTATTTTTGATAGCAATCCTACATCATTCCCAATGAGTAGGATGTCATCAACATATAGGACCAAAAACGCAATCGCGCTCCCACTAACCTTTTTGTAAACACAGGGCTCGTCAACGTTTTGAATGAACCCAAACAATTTGACTTCATTATCAAAACGAATGTTCCAACTCCTGGATGCTTGCTTAAGACCATAAATGGATCTCTTAAGCTTGCATACCTTCCTTGTTTGATCCTTGGGTGTGAAGCCCTCAGGTTGTTCCATATAGATATCCTGATCTATATAACCATTTAGAAAAGCTGTCTTCACATCCATTTGCCAAATCTCATAGTCATAGTGAGCAGTAATGGCTAGTAGAATCCTAATGGATTTAAGCATGACAACTGGAGAAAAGGTTTCCTCATAGTCAACACCTTGCCTTTGACGATAACCTTTCGCCACTAGTCTTGCTTTGTAGGTCTCTACCTTTTCATCCAAACCTATCTTCTTCTTGAAGACCAATTTACATCCAATAGGTACTATACCTTTTGGTGGATCTACAAGAGTCCAGACTTGGTTTGAATACATGGAATCCATTTCGGACTTCATAGCCTCTAGCCATCTTTGTGAGTCGATGTTTGACATCGCCTCTCGGTAAGTGGTAGGGTCATCTGAGTGATCATGGTCTTCTATTACAAACAACTCTTGTTCACTTAGGAAACCATATCTCTTAGGTTGCCGAGGTGTCCTCTCACTCCTCCTATTGGGTGGTGCAAGACTCGGTCTTGGCTCCTCACTTGGTAATTGGACATCTTGTGGGATAGATTCAGGTTCGGCAAACTCTTCGCCAAGTTCTATTTTTCTTTTTGTTCCACCTTCTTGAATAAACTCTTTTTCCAGAAAAATGGCATTTCTGCTAACAACTACTTGTTGCAGTTCAGGAATATAGAATTCATATCCTAAGGTATCCTTAGGATAACCTATGAAACTACTCTTTAAAGATCGAGTCTCAAGTTTTTCTGATTTAAGCTTTTTTACAAAAGCTGTACATCCCCAAATCTTAACATGTTTAAGACTTGGTTTCCTACCAAACCATATCTCATGTGGTGTTGTAGGAACTGACTTGGAAGGTACTCTGTTTAGAATGTATATTTTAGTAAGAAGGGCATGGCCCCATAGGAACAATGGTAAGTCAGAATAACTTAACATGCTTCGGACCATATCTAATAGAGTCCGATTCCTCCTTTCTGAAACCCCGTTCAGTTGAGGTGTTCCTGGTGGAGTGCGTTGTGAAATAATACCCGAGACTTTAAGGAAATCTTCAAACTCGTGACTCAGATATTCGCCTCCACGATCTGATCGTAAGGCTTTTATCTTTTTACCAGTTTGATTTTCTACTTCAGCTTTAAAATCTTTGAACATTTCAAAAGATTCAGATTTATGTCTCATGAGATAAACATATCCATATCTAGACATATCATCTGTAAAAGTAATGAAATATTGATAACCCCCTCGGGCCATTACATTAATTGGCCCACATACATCAGAATGTATGAGTCCCAACAATTCTGTAACTCTAACCCCTTGTCCAACAAAGGGTGTGTTAGAACGGGAGGTGCTATGGCACACACCAAGAGGGGGGGTGAATTGGTTATTTTAAAGATCTTGATAGAACCTTGAAATCCTTTTTGACCCAATTGAGGTTTTAGTGATTTAAAACATTAAACATACAAAATGAAAGATGTAAGATTACACAAATAAATATTTGAACCGAGTGAGGAATAATAAAAATGCTTGGAAAGATAAATATGTCAAAGAACACAAGCACAAGAAAACATAAGGATTTATAGTGGTTCGGCTTATCCCAAGCTTAATCCACTACCTTAGCTCCTCACTAAGGATTTTTCAAACCATCCACTAAAACCCCCTACTTAAACCAAGTAGGTCCTCTAGTCCGAGACTAGGAATTACAAAACCTCCCACTCAAATGGGCCCTCTAGCTATACAAGCTAGGAAAACAAGAAATATATAATTGGAGAGAATCTAAGAGATGATTCTCTTAGTTACAATGTCTCTCAAAAATGATACAAGGCTTAAATGAATGTAGACAAATTAAGATCACAGCCTTGAAGAGAGAAAATGGAAGCACAGTGAATGTAAATAGAAATGAGTGTAAAATGTAAGCTCAATTCAATTCGTTCCCATCCATTAGCCACTCCTTGATCATCCATGAGTTGTATATATAAGAATCCATAAAGATTGAAGAAGAAACTATCCGTTTTTGTGACCGTTGGAGTTGAAAAACTAGCCGTTATAAAATCTGTGAAACATAATAGTCGACAAAAGAAAAGATTAGTCAACTATTTTTACAAGTATAACTAAGAATAGTCGACAGACATATACTGATAGTCGACTATTTTTAATACAAAAATCAAATAGTCGACATACATACTAGAATAGTCGACAGTTGCTGAAATGAGAAGAAATTTTTGAAATGTAAGAAAAAAAATAGTCGACAGATCAGAAGGCATAGTCGACTATTTTTACTCGATAGTCGACAGTTGCTAAAATAGTCGACAGATGCTTGAATAGTCGACAGAACATTAAAAATAGTCGACTATTTTGAAGCATAGTCGACAGCCCAAACAGCATAGTCGACTATCCACTATGAAAAATTTTAAAACTCAACTGATAACATAAAAAGCTCACTTGATTGATACAAAACATCACAAGATATTTACACAGCAGAAAAACAAGATCTGATCATACGCAGCAGAAAAATAAAATCTGATTTTATTGGTATCATGTTTTTCAAATCTTACGGTTAAATCGAAGACACAAAAATGTAAAATTACCTCGAAACGAAATCTGATTTCGTAGCCGATAACCCGCCTGATATCTCCCACGTGTGAGATGCCGAGTTGGTCCACCAGAAACCGTCAAGACTTCGATAGACTTGAGAGAAAAAGGGACACGCAAATTTTCTCTTAAATTTTCGTTTTTGATCCAACGGATTGATTTCTTGGATTTTGGGTTTAATGTTATATTTATAAACAAGAAACCCTAAAACCCTAAATGCTATTGGGCCAGGCTTTAGGTGCTAGCAAAAAGCCCAATCCAAATTAATAATTAAATAAATAATCATATTACTTATTTAATTATTCTTATTTCTTAAATAATTGCACTTATAATTTAGTAATTCCATAATTACTAAATTTGCCCCTTTTTCTTTTAAAACGATTTCTATTGGGTGGGACTTTCTGGGTTCACAATTAAATTGGCAACGATAATTAATCAATTATTAACTCTCGTAAAACATGAGTGACATCTAGCAATATGTTATGATTACCCAATTTAATGTGAAGCGGGAATGTGAACCTTACACTACGGTGCCCTGCAATATAGTCCCTCAATCATACTATATCTCGACGAGATATGAGATCACAGTCAGCAGGTCAAATCTCTCGATCTCGTTGTATGACCAAATCCAATAATCACACTTGACTAATATGACACAACCTCTACGGAATCCAAATTTCGTCGTCATATTACCTCGGCCAAGGATTTATCCTCAAGTGACTATTGGATCGCATAAGATATCTTCCTCGTATATCTCGAGGTGATAGATTCCATGTCTGATGCACACATATCTCGTGTGTCACTGAATTAGGCACATAGATACGTACGGCTATCCCTGATTAGGATAACTATATAATATCGCTGATAGCCTAATCCACTAACACACAGATATCCATGTCATCTCAGGTCTAAGGACTAATGCAAATCCGTAGTTAATATTGAATCATTGACCCGTGAGATAAAACCCATGTGATTCAATATTAATAGTCCCGTTCAGTGAACTCGTTCCTATAACGAGCACCCACTCGTCTTCCTTCTGTATCTTATACAGTGTGGTACGAGTGTCGAACCACTCCAGAATTAGATTAGATATCTATATACCTCTTCTCTAGTTTGCAGCAAAGTGCACCCTAGGTCATCTCTCACAAGGAGCCTCACTTTCTTCTACCACATGGAAAACCAATATAAACAACAGTTTCTTTAGGGGGCAGTTTTGACAGAAATCTAAATAACAAAATGGAAGAAACAAGGATAGATGAAAATCAGTAAATGAAATGCAACCAGTTGTGTATTTGTCCCCTATGTGAAATCTTCCTCGTCCAACCTATAAATCTTGGCTTGTTAGATGTTTTTAATCTCCGGATATCAAACTCAAAGCATCCCCAACAACCGTCCAAGGATTAGAATGATTGGAACAACAAAATGAATACAGCGATCTCTTATAAACAAAATGCAACCATTCACTCTCTATTCAATCCATCCAGAGCCATGCAAGAACAATCATTCAAGCACATTATATTCATTTCCAAGATGTTATACCAACCGGCTACAACACTCTGTTCTCTTAAGCATTTAACAGAAAATGAATCCATGCAAATTCACACAAACCTGCCATGAACTCCATGCATTCAAAAATCTGCTCAAACTAAACCAAATGGAAATGAATAAGATTAAAACAAACAAACCAGGTTTTTGCACCTCATCCGGGACTCAGATTCCACAAGGGTTCAAGATACAGAACCAGTTACAATAGCTCTAGCCTTTCATTGTAGTAAGGAAGACAAAATGGAGATAAAATGAAGAACACAGAAAATGCTAACAACAAGAAAAACGGCCAGAATCTCCTCTCTTTTCTCCTTTCAATATATCTATCTGGAAATAAGTGCTAAGAGGCCTTAAATACATGGCTAAGAAAGGAAGAGCTAGGAAGCTAGGGTTGGGCCTAGCCCAACAGAAAAGAAAAGGAAACAGAAGAGAGATAAGTGAGCCCAAAACAGCAAAATCGAGCAGCCCAAATCTGCTTCTTGAAAGTGAGCCCAAGCTCCTTTAGAAGAGTCCTATAATTGCCCGAGGCCGGCCTACCCTCATGAAGTCTGAAATGAGCCACTTCAAGTCCTTTCCAGCTGCTTCCAATATTCCCTAAAGCTAAGCAAGCTCGGATCCATAGAAGTAAGATAGAAAATAGTGTAAGGAAGATTTGAAGTATAATAAAATAGAAACAATGAAAGATCAGCAAAAATTACTTTAAATGTCGTAATAAGACTGAGGTGAAATGCCAAAATATAGCATAAATGCTATCAACTCCCCCATACTTAGACTTTTGCACTCCTAGGAAAAACACTAGACTCTATGACTCAAGAATAATAATAAAAAAAATGTGGAAAAACACAAATCAGATGCAAGGTAAGTCATCGAGAATTCATCATTCAAAGATCATCTTTCCTCTACTTCCAAGAAAACAAGTGACATGGAAATTAATTCAATAAGACAAATCAAAAGTAGAAGCCTCTCACAGGACAAGTGTATGCTCAAAAATCTCTCAAGAGGTGGTGGTGACTGTTTCGCTCAAATTCACCCAATCACAATTCCACTACCATAAGCTTGTTTATCTTCTCAATCTCCACTATCCATGTCACATGCATGCCACAAATCAAAAGGACTTATTCAGGGTTGTAATGTGGGGAAGAAAGAAATGGAAAGACAACAATGAAGGAAATCATGCCTTAGGTCGAGAAAATATTTCATGCAACTCCAAGATCAAGATAGAATTTCCAAGCATTATGAAAAACATTGCATCTTTATTCGGTTGAGTGTGTTTTACGCTCTGTCACAACTTTGCTTTTTTCTTTTTCTCATCAATTTTTTTTTTTCATTTCATTTTTCATCTTTTTTTTTTTTTTGAAAGAGGTGAGTGCGTTTTACGCTCCTTCTCACCATTCTATCCTTTGCTTGCTTCTCTTTTTCTTTTTCATGGATGCAAATGGCCTTTGACCTTATGACTTGCTTGATGAATTCAATCTCTCTCTCTAGAATGCACTTAATATTCCTCTTTCTAAGGTTGGAAGGTCCAAAAAGGTGTATGAAAATGAAGGGTAAGAATGATGGCTCTAAATGGCAAGCGAAAGGGATTGATTGATTGATTTTTTTTTTTTTTTAAGATTAACAAAATGGCCAAATGGGGACAAGAAAGAATGCCTTAATCATGTTTGAGTCATGCATGAACAAATATAGCCTCAACCAAGAATCAAAACAAGTTCTAGAGTGGAGATCATGATAGGTGAATGCACACACAAGAAAGACAATAGGCTCAAAATCCTCACGGCTGTAGACTACCCAATCAATCTATCAAATCAAACTCATTGCCAAGTCACTTGAAATCAAGGAAGATAAGATTGAAGTTCTAATCATGCTGGGTTCTTTTAGACTTAATTGCTTAACTTGCATTTCCACACAAAACAGACTCAACTAGACCCAAGGAAAAAGAAATATGAAAAGATAAAGAAAATGCTGCTAAAATAAGAAAATGCTACCCCCCCCCACACTTAGACTTTACATTGCCCTCAATGTAAACATGCAATTCCAATCAAGAATAGGACAAGTAAATGTAAAATATTAGGGAGAGAGAAACAGCCTGATGTATCAAATGGAGGTGGCGTTGAGGAGATGCAGCTCCTCCATAATATGCTCCTGAAAGCTCTCGTAGAATGGCTTAAGCCGCTGCCCGTTCACTATGAATTGCTTTGCATTGGACTCGTCCTTGATTGCAAATGCACCAAAGGGAAAAACATGAATAACTATAAAAGGACCAGTCCAACGGGAACGTAACTTACCGGGCATCAACTTGAGACGGGAATTGTATAGCAGAACTTTCTGGCCAACTTCGAATGTCTTCCTCACAGTAAGCTTGTCATGCACAGCCTTGGTCTTCTCCTTATAGATGCGTGAGTTCTCATATGTGTCCATCCTAATCTCCTCAAGCTCTTGAAGTTGGAGCTTTCTTTGGGACCCCGCTTGACTGATGTCCATATTGCATTGCTTCACCGCCCAATATGCCTTATGCTCCACTTCCACCGGCAAGTGACACGCTTTTCCAAAAACCAACCTGTAGGGGGACATGCCGATGGGGGTTTTGAAGGCAGTGCGGTAGGCCCATAGCGCATCTTCTATTCTCTTGCTCCAGTCTTTCCTATTGGGCTGGATAGTCTTCTCCAAAATCTGATTGATCTCCCTATTTGAGACTTTAGCTTGCCCATTAGTCTGTGGATGATAAGGAGTTGCCACTTTGTGTATTACCCCATACTTATGAAGTAGGGTGTCCATCTTTCTATTGCAAAAGTGGGATCCTTAGTTGCTGATAATGGCCCTGGGCATGCCAAACCAGGGCTCAGCACCATGAATGTGGTATAATAACTCATCTGGGAAATCATCCTTGATAGGCTGGGAGTCCATGACAGATGGATCTGAGGTGGAAGAAATGCAACTGAGGTGGTCGGCTACCAAGTTCTCTACTCCACTTTTATCCTTGATGTCAATGTCAAATTCTTGGAGCAAGAGCATCCACCTTATCAAACGAGGTTTGACATCAGGCTCTTTCAAGAGGTACCTAAGAGCTGCATGGTCATAAAAGACAATAACTTTAGAACCAAGTAAATAGGATCTAAATTTATCCAATGCAAAAACAATAGACAAGAGCTCTTTTTTCGTAGTGGTATAATTAGTTTGTGCCGCATCCAATGTACACGAAGCGTAAGCTATGACATAGGATTTCTTCTCCACACGCTGGAAAAGGACGGCACCCACTGCAAAGTTGGAGGCGTCGCACATCAACTCGAAGGGCAACACCCAGTCGGGTGGCTGTATGATGGGTGGAGAAATCAATCGACTCTTCAGTTCCTCAAATGCCTGCTTGCACTGCTCATCAAAGTGGAAGGTCACTTCTTTCTAGAGAAGGTGGGAAAGTGGAAATGCAATCTTGCTGAAATCCTTGATGAACCTCCTGTAAAATCCTGCATGGCCAAGGAAAGAACGCACCTCCTTCACAGAGGTGGGGTAAGGCAATGAAGCAATAACCTCAACCTTAGACCGATCCACTTCTATACCTTTCTTAAACAGAACATGCCCTAAAACAATTCCTTGTTCTATCATGAAATGACATTTTTCAAAATTTAAAACAAGGTTCTTTTCAATGCATCTCTCTAGGACTTTACCCAAGCTAACCAAGCAATCATCAAAAGAAGTGCCATAAACTGAAAAATCATCCATGAAAACTTCCATGCAATGCTCTAGAAAATCTGAAAATATACTTACCATGCATTGCTGAAAGGTACCTGGAGCATTACATAGACCGAAAGGCATTCTTCTATAAGCGAATGTGCCAAAGGGGCAGGTGAAGGTGGTCTTCTCTTGATCCTCTAGGGCTATGCAAATCTGAAAGTATCCATAAAAACCGTCAAGGAAACAATAGTGTGACTTACCAGCCAACCTCTCCAACATCTGATCAATGAATGGGAGGGGAAAATGATCCTTTCTGGTTGCTTGGTTCAGCTTTCTATAATCAATGCAGACTCTCCAACTGTTCTGCACTCTCATGGGGATAAGCTCATTCTGCTCATTTGGGACCACCGTGATGCCCGTTTTTTTTGGAACAACCTGCACGGGACTCACCCACTTGCTATCAGAAATAGGGTAAATAATATTGGCTGCAAGTAATTTACTTACCTCCTGTTTTACCACATCAAGGATGGTTGGGTTAAGTCTTCTTTGAGGCTGCTTTGCTGGTTTTGCTCCTTCCTCCAATAAGATACGGTGCATGCAAACAGATGGGCTGATTCCAGTTATGTCCGCTAAAGTCCACCCAATTGCTTTCTTATTCTTTTTCAGCACGTCCAGGAACTTTCTCTCTTGGTCAGGCTGCAAGTTATTTGCAATGATGACTGGCAGCTTCTCATATTTCTCCAAGAATGCATACTTGAGGTGCTGAGGCAAAGGCTTGAACTGAATGGTGGGTGGCTACTGCAAAGAGGGGGATGACCTATTTGACTGCAACTCTAACTCCAAAGCACTATCCACCTGCTCAACAAGGTCAACAGCACTATTTGCCACTTAGGAAATGTTAGCATCAAAATCAAACTCATGCTTATGCAAAAATTCAGCAATCTCTAAGCATGCAGCACATTGACTCTCTCCATCACTACAATTAGTGCAAATAATCGTATCTGGGAACTCATGCATAGTGGGGAGTTTATCAATTAAATCAGAAGACTCAGAACATGCTTCATTCACTAACAGGTCAACTCTATTTACTTGAAAAGTGGAATGATCCTCAGCAGGGAATTTCATGGCATCAAGTATCTTGAAGTTAATTGTGTTACCAGCAAATTCCATGGAAAGTGTACCCTCATGCACATTGATAATAGTTCTAGCAGTTTTTAAGAATGGTCTCCCTAGTATCAAGGGTGCATGCTTAAGTGTGCTGTCATATTCCATATTCAAAACATAAAAATCAGCTGGAAAGATTAAATCCTTAACCTTAACCAGCACATCTTCTAGGACTCAAGTGGGGTGTACAGTACTTCTATTGGCCAGCTGGACAACCACTCCTGTTGGCTTCAAAGGACCACACTACAATGAAGCATAGATAGAGTTAGGCATAACATTAATGGATGCACCTAAATCTAGTAAAGCATTGCTAAATTGCATGTCTCCTATAGTACAAGGAATGGAAAACGTCCCTTGATCTTTACACTTTGCTGGCATGGCAGGTTGGATAAGAGCTGAAACATTCCTCCCAAGGTTGACCTTCTCATTCCCCTTAAGCTTCCTCTTGTGAGTACACAAATCTTTGAGAAATTTTGCATACTTGGGGATCTGTCTGATGGCTTCAAGGAGGGGTATATTGACTTCCACTTTCTGGAATGTCTCCAAAATCTCTTTATCTAATTCGACCTCTGCTCTTTTCTTGTTTTGAGTTGCTCGATGTGGGAATGGCAGGGGCTGGTTGTTGGAAGACTCTCCTTCTCCTTGATAGCTGGAGTTTGGCTGCTTGGCTTCTTGGGTTGAGGAGGGTTGCTGCTCTTTGCTACCCTTTACATGCTGCTTCATGTTTGATGATGGTGGAGGGGTTGGGATGATTACTTCTTTCCCACTTCAAAGCACGATGGCACTAACATTACCCCTCGGATTGGCAACTGGTTGTGAATGAAGCTGCCCCGAACCTTGACTCCTTAACTCATTGATGTTTGTGGCTAGCTGGCCTATTTGGGTCTCCAAATTTTGAATTGTGGTTTCTGTTTTTTTCTGGAATTGGAGTGTATTGGCTACTAGTTGTTTAATAAGATCATCCAAGCTAGGTTCTGACTTGGGTAATGGTGATGCTTGTTGCATGGCTTGATTGGGCCTTGGTGGTGGAGCATGGTTGCTGGAAATTGAAGGATGGAACCTCTACTGAAATGGTTGATTCTAGTATGGCTGCTGCTGCACATGTTGATTGGAAGGGCTGCCATATCTGAGGTTCGGATGGTCTCTCCAACCTAGATTGTAGGTGGGGGAAAATGGATCATATCTGTTTGGAGGTTGTGATTGGTTGTGCTGCTGGTGCTGGAATGGTCTACCAGTAAAAATGCCTGCATAGGTCTCATTATTCTCTTGCAACTGTGGGCATTGGTCTGTTATATGGGATGGCAAGGAGCAAATGCCACAAAGCTGCTGCTGGGGTTGCTTTCTCTCTAATGCCAACTGCCTGACCATGGAAGATAATTCCTCAAGCTTGTTTTCTATCCTCTGCTGGTCCATGGTGGCCGCCACACTGACTTCATTGATGGCTTTTGTAGGAGTGTTAATTCTGGTGTCAAATTGCTGGGCATTTTGTGCCATCTTTGATATCAGCTCTTGTGCAGCTGCTGGGGTCTTTTCTGCCAAGGCTCCTCCACTTGCAGCATCTACCAAGTACCTGTCCATGGGGATTAGACCTTCATAGAAATATTGAACTAGGAGTTGGTCACTTATCTGATGGTGAGGACAGCTGGAACACAACTTCTTGAATCTGTCCCAGTACTCATGTAGAGTCTCACCACTTATCTGCCTTATACCACAAATTTCCTTCTATATTGATGCTGTTCTGGAGGCTGGGAAGAATTTTTCCAGGAAGATCCTCTTCAATCCATCCCAGCTGGTAATAGCAGCTGGTAGCAGGTAATACAACCAATCCTTGGCTGATCCATCAAGTGAGAATGGGAAGGCTCTCAGCTTGATTTGCTCTTCATCTACTCCTTGTGGCCGCATGGTTGAGCAAACAACATGAAACTCTTTCAGATGCTTGTGCGGATCCTCTCCTGCAAGACCATGAAACTTGGGCAACAAATGGATCAGTCCAGATTTTAGTTCAAAGTTAGCATTCAACTGTGGGTATTGAATACATAGGGGCTGATAATGCACATCAAGTGCAGCCAGCTCTCTAATGGTTCTACCATCCAAATGACCATGATTTACATTATTTCCATGATTTCCATTATTGCCATTACCATTGTTTCCATTACCATTCTCTTCCATATTGATGAATTCTGGAATAGGTTCAGATGAAGTATTAGAAACACTATTAGGGTCAATCCTATCCCGAGACTTAAGCTCTCTAGCTTGCCTTCTAAGAGTGTTCTCTAATTCAAGATCCAAATCAAGTAACCTTTCCTTAGAGGACCTAGTCATGCACTAGAGATCAGCATAAAAATAGAACACAAAATGGCCTATGCATACCAAGAACTCAAGAACTCAAAAACTCAAAAACACAAAAACACAGAAACACAAAAACACAAAACATATCAAACAAGAAACCCTTAGATGATTTTTTTTATGCAATTTTTCACAAAATTTCAACACAAAAACATTGAGGGACCTAAAAACACTAAAAACCACACAAAATTAACCACTGAGAAACACAAAATGGCCCAAAAAGTGGTCTAAACGTTGGAATTTGGCCAAAAAATGCTCTTCTCACAGCAAATTTGTGACTCTTAATCCTCAAACCCCGATTTCTTTGGACACCAAAAATCAGCTCAATCGGAGCAAGTGAAAAGCTATGAACAGTAATCGGGAAACTGATTTTTCCCTCAAACCGCCTCCTATTTTGCCTCAGAAACCACTCTATATGCAAGAAAACATCAAGGGGGGCATATGGAATTGAAAGAATATCAAGTAGGGATGACAAAGCAAGAGGATAGAACCGGTATCTTGAGCTCAATCCTTAAATCTCGCTATCTGTCATGGTGGTCAAAATGCTGTTAAATGGGAGGCTGCTGTGGCTGATCTTCTCTTGGTTGCAGCTGCTGGTGTCTATCTGCCAAACGAAAAGGAAGATTAGTGGGGAAGGGAAAGACTTAAAAGGAATGTTAAAAGAGAGAAAATAAAAGGAAAAGGTGAAAAAGAAAAATAGAATATCCTCTTGGTCAAGTGATCTGCTGTCAGAGGCAGAAAAGTGGACTTCAGCTTTCTCTAAATAAAGGAAAAACGGTTATGCTCCTGATCTATTGCAGCCCCTTTTTTATTTTTGTTGGGTTGTCTACTTGTTGTGAGCTTGCTTTTCAGCACCTATCAGAGCACATGAAGACCAGAGAAGGACTGCAGGTGATACTGAAAACTAGAGAAGGACTGCAGGTGTGTCTTTTTTGCTTTTTCAGTTGCTGCAGGATTGCTTTTTCAGTTGATGCAAGGTTGCTTTTCCAGTTGCAGGTCGTGCAGCCCTCTCCAACAGCCACTTCTTTGTTCAAAAATAGTTCTAGAGACAAGAAAACAAAAAAGGCAAATGCACACACACAAAAAGAAGATCAAAAAGGATTTTCTGTTGCTGCTTGCTATTAGTTTATCTCAAGAACAGAACAAAATAGCTCTTCAAGTTTGTGAGCAGCAACTATAGCCTTATCACCAAGAACACAAAACAGACAAAACACTCAAACAAGGAGTTGGTCCTCAATGTTTTTAGAAGAAAAAACACAAAACACAAAACACTCAAAACACTCAACACAAAACAGACAAAACACTCAAAACACTCAACACAAAACAGACAAAACACTCAAACACACAAAACAGACAAAACACAAAACACTCAAACACTTAAACAAGAAAACAAAACAAACAGAAAATAGGGTCGGTCCCCTATGTTTTCAGAAGAAAAACTTGGCTCCCTGGCAACGGCGCCAAAATTCTGGCCAGCGGCTGTCGAACCACTCCAGAATTAGATTAGATATCTATATACTTCTTCTCTAGTTTGCAGCAAAGTGCACCCTAGGTCGTCTCTCACAAGGAGCCTCACTTTCTTCTACCACATGGAGAACCAATATAAACAACAGTTTCTTTAGGGGGGGTTTGATAGAAATCTAAATAACAAAACAGAAGAAACAAGGATAGATGAAAATCAGTAAATGAAATGCAACCAGCTGTGTATTTGTCCCCTATGTGAAATCTTCCTCGTCCAACCTATAAATCTTGGCTTGTTAAATGTTTTTAATCTCCGGATATCAAACTCAAAGCATCCCCAACAACCGTCCAAGGATTAGAATGATTGGAACAACAAAATGAATACAGAGATCTCTTATAAACAAAATGCAACCATTCACTCTTTATTCAATCCATCCAGAGCCATGCAAGAACAATCATTCAAGCACATTATATTCATTTCCAAGATGTTATACCAACCGACTACAACACTCTGTTCTCTTAAGCATTTAACAGAAAATGAATCCATGCAAATTCACACAAACCTGCCATGAACTCCATGCATTCAAAAATCTGCTCAAACTAAACCAAATGGAAATGAATAAGATTAAAACAAACAAACCAGGTTTTTGTACTTCATCCGGGACTCAGATTCCACAAGGGTTCAAGATACAGAACCAGTTACAATAGCTCTAGCCTTTCATTGCAGCAAGGAAGACAAAATGGAGATAAAATGAATAACACAAAAAAATGCTAACAACAAGAAAAACGGCCAGAATCTCCTCTCTTTTCTCCTCTCAATATATCTATCTAGAAATAAGTGCTAAGAGGCCTTAAATACATGGCTAAGAAAGGAAGAGCTAGGAAACTAGGGTTGGGCCTAGCCCAACAGAAAAGAAAAGGAAACAGAAGAGAGATAAGTGAGCCCAAAACAGCAAAATCGAGCAGTCCAAATCTGCTTCTTGAAAGTGAGCCCAAGCTCCTTTAGAAGAGTCCCATAATTGCTCGAGGCCGGCCTACCCTCATGAAGTCTGAAATGAGCCACTTCAAGTCCTTTCCAGCTATTTCCAATATTCCCTAAAGCTAAGCAAGCTCGGATCCATAGAAGTAAGATAGAAAATAGTGTAAGGAAGATTTGAAGTATAATAAAATATAGAAACAATGAAAGATCAGCAAAAATTACTTTAAATGCCGTAATAAGACTGAGGTGAAATGCCAAAATATAGCATAAATATGCATGCTATCAGGCCAGGCTTTAGGTGCTAGCAAAAAGCCCAATCCAAATTAATAATTAAATAAATAATCATATTACTTATTTAATTATTCTTATTTCTTAAATAATTGCACTTATAATTTAGTAATTCCATAATTACTAAATTTGCCCCTTTTTCTTCTAAAACGATTTCTATTGGGTGGGACTTTCTGGGTTCATAATTAAATTGGCAACGATAATTAATCAATTATTAACTCTCGTAAAACATGAGTGACATCTAGCAATATGTCATGATTACCCAATTTAATGTGAAGTAGGAATGTGAACCTTACACTACGATGCCCTGCAATATAGTCCCTCTATCATACTATATCTCGACGAGATATGAGATCACGGTCAGCAGGTCAAATCTCTCGATCTCGTTGTATGACCAAATCTAATAATCACACTTGACTAATATGACACAACCTCTATGGAATCCAAATTCCGTCATCATATTATCTCGGCCAAGGATTTATCGTCAAGTGACTACTGGATCGCATAAGATATCCTCCTCGTATATCTCGAGGTGAAATCCAATAAAAAGGGTATTTTGGTAAATTGAAAATAATTCTTAAGTGGAATTAGGTGTGTAAGTGAATTAAATCTCAATTTGTATTTATATGGAGATATATGGGATTAATAAATTCACAAAGGATATTTTGGAAATTTTGGAATTTAATTCCATAAAGGAATTTAATTATGGAATATTGGGAAAATGGTGCATGTTCTATTATTTGAGAAAATAATTGTGTTTTCCCTATATTAGAGAATAAATGTAGTGATGCCATATGGATGGAGGAGATTAGAACTTAAAAGCCAAGGTTAGTGTCTTGTAATGACACTTGGCATTTTGTGGTCCAAGTTAAATGGAGAGATTAAATTAAATGCTAAAAGAAATTCTAAGTAGTCTTTCAAGCATTTAATGAGAGGCATGATGGTGTTGGATTAAAAGAAAATTCAAAAAGAAATTAAATTAGTCACCCATTAATGTTTGGAAAATATGGGATTTGTTTAAAGGGGAAAAGAAATGAATTATGTCATTCATTCTTGATGTGTGAAAATTGTCTCTATTTATTAAATGTTGAGAAATTAATAAATCCAATGGATGGGATTAATCCTTAAGTGAGATTTGTGATCCAATGGTGATTATTTATTCTTGGATCATGGCATGGATGGCCAAGGTAAACATTTATGTATTTGTGGGAAGGCACATATCAATATATGTGGGTGTGCATATGTGCAAATATTTTGGAAGAAATGAGAGATTAAAATAATTTAAAAAGGAAATTATAAATGTCTCTCAAAGTATTTATGAAGGCCATCATGATGTTGGGGAAAAAGATAAATGGAAAAGAAAGTAAAATGGTCACCATTAATGCTTGAAAATATGGTGATTTATATAAATGAAAAATGAGGGAATTATGTCTCTCAAAAGTGATGGGTCAAATTAGTCCAATTTAAATAATTGGAAATTGGAAAAGAATTCAAGGTATGAGATTGGGTCTTAAAATTTGAAGAATGATCCAATGGTGGTGGATGTAAGCGTGTGGTTGGTATGGATTGCCACATGTATGTATATATATATGGTTGTGGCCAAGATGTGTTTCTAGCCAATGGTGGAGATTAGATCTCCTCAAAATCAATGGTTGAGATTGAGATTCTCAAGTGCACATGGATTGTGCTTTATTTGTATGGCTAGGATTTCCTCTCCAAAAGAGAAAAGAATGGAGGGTTGAGATGAAGTCTTGTATTTAAAATATCAAGACTAGGAAAATAATCCAAAAAGAAAGGAAAGGAAAAGGAAGGAAGAAGGAAGAAGTCTTCCATTGTTTAGAGAAAAAGAAAGAAAGATAGAGAGATAGGAAGAAGTCTCTCATGGAGGATAGGATGAAGAAGAAGAAGATGAAGGAATCAATGTAAGTCCCATTTTTCTTCTCTTTATTTTTGGTATGCTTTGTATGCAAAGTAAGTTGCTTGTTGGAATGCCATCTTAGATGGGAGAAGATGATGATGGGAGCTCTCTTGAGATGAAGATTTAAAGACTTCAAAAATGAGGTAAGGGATGGCCCCATGGGAGGGTGGCCTTGCAATGAGTTGTAAATATGTTTCATAAATGTATATGTTGCATTTGGCATGTTCTTTTATGTTCATGAGACTTATGGCCATAGGTTAGTTTGGGAACATGGTTGAAATGGTGGGTTGATGCCTCTAACCTTGGAGGGTTGTGAGGGCAAAGAAATCTAGCCACACTTGCATGCATTTGGCATCATATAATCTTGTTATGTTCATATTTATTTGGCATTGCACCCTTATTGAGCTTAATAGCTCATGAGGTTTTTACCCTCACATGTAGGTTGTTAAAGCATGGTAAAGCAAAGGCAATGGTGGAATGGCATGGGAAAGCATGGGAATGAAGACCCAAGAGCTTGTTATGGCTTATGGAAGCCTATGTTATTATGTTTGGTTTATGTAATGTAAATTTGTTGTTAGTTGAAGTGTATGTTGTATTTAGATAATGAGATAATGGCCTATGGCATGTGGATGCCTAGGTTGGGTGAAAGTCTCATTTGATGTGTATTGTGGGAAGCACTAAGAAGTTAAATCATATGATTTTGTTAGGAAAAATAGTGGGTGTTTGATGTATGTTGTGTAATTATTAAAGAGGTGGTGTAAGCCTTAATTAAGGAGAAATAAAGGGAAATATTGAAGGAATGTGGAGTGTTTGTATTTATTTTAATTTCTAGAAATTTTTGGGTTAGGAGGCCCAAGAAGAAGAAAGAGAAAAGAAAAAGAAAAGAAGTGGAAATGGAAGCTGGAGGCAGCAGCAGAAGGTAGCAGGTGGCTGCCGGGAGCAGGCAAAGCTGCGCGCTCGAGCCGACAAGGCTGTGCGCGCGACGTGCTCTCAGGCGAGCGCACGGGCGGCCGTGCACTGCCAGCCCGCGCGGGAAGCACCCAAAGGGGCCCTGCGCGGGCCCCGCCGGCCAATTTTTTTTAAAAAAATTAGAATTTTTGAGAATTTTGGCCTAATTCTTAATTGAATTTGGGCCCCGGAGGAATTTTCAAAATAAAGAGATTTTTCGAGCATTTTGGAGTATAATGCCGAAATTCTAAAAAATAGAAAATGATGAGTCTTTTTCTCCAAAATTGGTGACCCATCAATGGATTGATTTAAATGGTGATTTTTATAGAGCCCGGTAAAATTCTTGGTCGAAAAAGAATTTAAACTAATTGAGAAAATGGCGTTGGGCGTCTGAATGAGATTTTCTTTTTAGCCAATGTGGTGTAGTTAAAGCCCAATTTCGCTAGTGAATCCTGGGGATGAGGGAAGGGAAGGACGAGCCTAGTTCCCACCTAGGGCATTTCGTCTTGAAACATGGTCTACCCTTCACCTAAGGTCGGACAGGTGGACAATTTGGGTAATTGTTCATGAGTAACACCCAAGAGTGGAAGTGGGGCATTACACATAAACACCTCCACAATATGTTCATCCATTTCACTAAAAGATGCTCATCATGCACCTTTGAAATGTGGTAGGAGCATTACACAACCCAAATGGCATACGTTTATATGCAAATGTCCCGAAAGGGCATGTAAAAGTGGTTTTCTCTTAATCTTCTAATGCTACATCAATCTGATTATATCCTGAATATCCATTCAAAAAGCAGTAGTATGCTTGATCTGCTATCCTTTCAAGCACTTGATCTAGAAATAGGAGTGGAAAATGGTCCTTCCTAGTCATAAAATTGAGTTTCCTATAGTCTATACACACATGCCAACCTGTTTGGAGGCGAATTGGGACTAACTCATTTTTATGATTTTTCACCACAGTAACTCTAGATCGTTTAGGAACGACCTGAGTTGGATTAACCCATTTTGAATCAGATATTGGATAAATAATACTTGCATCATCCAATAATTTGAGCAATTCTTTCCTAACCACTTCTTTCATGTTGGGATTTAGTCTTCTCTGCATTTGCCTCACTGGTTCTGCATTTTCTTCTAAGAAGATCCTATGGGTGCAAATTAGAGGGTTAATTCCATACAAGTCTGATATGGTTCATCCTAAAGCATTCTTGTGTGCTCTCAGTACTTCTATCAATTGCACTTCTTGCTAAGTGGTTAGGCTGGAAGAAATGACTACTGGGTATGTCTCTCCCTCCCCTAGAAAGGCATACTTCAACTCATTCGACAATGGCTTCCTTTCAGGAATGGGTTGATGATTCACGGAGGTTGATGGTTCTTTATGCAAATGCTCCATAGGTTCTAGCTTAGGAATCCATTGAGTCATAGGTAGTTCATTTTCCTTTCTGCTATCTTTTTCCATAGTTCCACTCACAAATTCTTTTTCAAAATACTCTTCAGACAAAGTTTGAATCAAATCTACCTCTTTTATCTCACTTTTAGTACTCTGTTGTTTGGAAATCCTAAAAATATTCATCTCCACGGTCATATTTCCAAAAGATAATTTTAAGACTTCATTCCTACAATTAATGATTGCATTGGAAGTTGCTAGGAATGGTCTGCCAAGAATGATGGGGACAGGAGGTTGAGGACCATGGTGGGGTTGAGTGTCTAAAACTATGAAGTCTACTGGAAAATAGAATTTGTCCACCTGAACTAAGCCATCCTCCACAATGCACATTGGAACTTTCACTGATTTGTCTGCCAGTTGTAGAGTGACTCTGGTAGGTTTAAGTTCTCCTAAACCCAATTGTTGATAAACACTGTAAGGCAATAGATTTACGCTTGCTCCTAAGTCTAAGAGTGCTTGATCAACTTTCTGGCTTCCTATTGTGCATGAGATGGTTGGACAGCCTAGATCCTTATATTTGGGAGGAGTCTTAAATTGAAAAATGGAACTCACTTGTTCAGTCAAAAATGTTTTTCCATGCACATTTATTTTTCTTTTTACAGTGCAGAGATCTTTCAAGAATTTTGCATATGAAGGTGTTTCTTTGATTGCATCCAAAAATGGGATCTTGATTCTCACTTGTTTAAACACCTCATATATATCAGCATTTTGTTGTTCCTTTTTGTAACACTCAACCTTTGAGGGAAAGGGGGTTTGGGATGATATTGAATTTCAATGCTCTTACCTTTTCCATCTTCTTTTTGTTTTTGCTTGATTTTTTCTTCTTTTTCATTGTTTTCATTTTTTCCTATGATTAGCTCTTGGCCTTCTGTTTTCTCTTTCTCATCAATAGTTTGGCTTATCCTAAGATCAGCTGGTTTTTCAATTATCTTTCCACTTCTTAGGATAGTCACTTGATTGTACTTGTTCATGTGTGTTATTTTCACCATTGGAAGATTCCACCTGATTTGCTTGCCTAACTGGGTTAGGGTTAGTTTGAGAAGGAAATCTTCCAAGTTCCCTCACACTTAGTGTTTGGGTCAACTTTGTTATCTGGCTTCTCATGTCTTCCATGGCTCTATTTGCTTGCTCTTGATTTTTGGCAAGCTGGGCAACTTGATTGTTGATGCCTGTTTGACTTTGAATGAACTGATGCAAGGTATCTTCCAAAGATCTCCTATGAGGAGGTTGGTAAGTATTGGATGAATAACCTTATTTTGTTCGAAGAATTATTGATGTGCAGGGAAGGGAGGTTGAGAATGATTTCTAGAATCATTTCTCCAAGAAAAACTGGGATGATTTCTATTATTAGGATGGTATGAATTGTTGTTCTGATTGTTCCCATAATAGGTTCCACTCTGATTTTGATTTTGTCTCCCCTCAAAATTGTGTGAATGATTGTTATTAGTCTACCCATACAATACCTCCTTGAAAGTAGGTAGAGTAGGACATTCTTTAGTTGTATGATCTTCTACTTCACACATAGCACATCTTACTTCCACTTGTTTAATAGATTGTACCTTTTTGGGCTCCATGTTTTCAACTTTCTTTGTTAAGACAGTTAGTCTTGCATTTAAATCATCACTCTCACTCAGCTGGTATCTCCCTCTAGGTTGTGGAATTTCTCTTAGATCAGTGAAGGAAGTTAGACCAACTTCCCAATTCCTAGTATTCTCAGTCAATGTATCAAAGAATTAAAATGCTTCTTCTGGAGTTTTCTCATAGAACTCTCCATTGCACATTGTAGAAACTAACATTTTCAATTAGGGAGTGAGTGAGTCATGAAAGAAGCTGACCACTCTCCATTGCTCAAAAGCAATGGTGTGGATAAGTGTGAAGAAGGTCTTTAAACCTTTCCCACGCTTGAGCAAAATTTTCATTTGATTTACAAGCAAAGTTCATGATTTGTCTTTGAAGAGTAGCAGTTCTATTAGCAGGGAAGTATTTTTTTAAGAAAGTCACCTGCATTTCTCTCCAAGTTCCTATAGATCTAGGGGAAAGAGTACCTAACCACATTTTTGCTTTATCTTTCAGTGAGAATGGGAAGAGTTTTAACCTTATAACATCCTCATTTATTGTATGGTCCATGCAAGTGCTACATACTTCCTCGAATTCTTTCATATGAGTGTATGGATTTTCAGAATCCATGCCATGGAATGTTAGCAATAGTTGGATTGTGCCAGGTTTGAAATAAAACCTATGGTGGTTGATGGGAAGGATGATGCATGAGGGTGTTGTCTGCCTAGGAGGGTGAAGATAATCCCTAAGAGGTCTGATTATCTCCTTATCAACAAGATCATTTCCACTATTCTCACCACTATGTTTAGACATATTATCGTGTTGAGACATGAGTAAATACAACAATGAAAGTTCAAAATCAAGCAGAGAGTTTTCAGAATGTGATTTTTGTTCTACAACTCTACCAGATCTAAGTCTCATACACCATGCCAAGTTAACAAAGAAGAGAAACTAAAGGAAAGAAAACAAAAAAATGAAAGAACTAGGGATGATTATTTGGCTTACCTTAATCTCCCCGGCAATGGCACCAAAATTTGTTGCAACACTCACCCTGCATTTATCAATTTTTTGTATTCTTTTTGGATTAACTCATATCATTTAGTAGCTATATATGTACACAGAAAGGGTGAGGCATTTAGACTCGCCAATGCACGAGTATGATTGTAGCAGAAAATTTGTATATTTTTTTAGGCAAGACTGGGTTGATTCACAGGCAGATTATTCATGGAAGGAGATAACCACACCAGTTCTCTTGATTAATAAGACAATACGATGAGATTAAACTAAGTGGAATATATTTGTAATCTAGATATGGAGAAATCTTGGGTCAAGACAAATCTGGTGCCAAACCCAGCTGATTCACCATATAGCTTTCTTTGATGCAACTAAAAGTTCAAATAGCTTGGAGCTTAACCATTAAATATACTATTGAGATGATGATAACTCTTTGTTCAAGCAACCTCCATACATGGCATGGAGACTCTATGTTAAGCAGTTATCATAAATCAGTGTATAAATAATATTTTAACAAAATAATTACTTGGGGCTTGGGTATGAGAACGTTTCCAGGTCAAACAATTCCCATACGTGGCATGAAAACTCTAAGTTAGGCATACGAACCAATCCAAGCCTGAGATTTCCATTAAGAACATTTCTCAAGCTATTTTTGCTTCTGTTACTTGAACATCTGAAGTTCTGCTATCTAGGTTCATTAGTGGCTTTGGGCACCACCCTTGCCTTAATCCAAGGATTAAATTAGCCACACATATTCATGGGAAATGCACGATTACAACTAATCTCAATGGATGATTACGAGCTTAAAGAGAAAATAAACGGGAATAGATAATAAGAACTATATAAACTACTATTGTATTGATTACTGAAATGAACTACAACTTGAAATGAAAATAAATGGACTTGTAATGTATCTAGAGCAAGACTTAGAACTAGGAATGAAGAACAATAACTGAAGTGCAAATATTTAAAATACAGATAAAAAAAAACAGAAAGAAAGAAAAGACTTTCCACTTTCCAACATTCCTTTTCTTTTTGTTTTTTTTTTTTTTTTTTGAGTATTCTGTGCTCTCCACTCTCCTAATTCTAAAGAATGTTGGTTCCTTTTTAAGCTTGTCACACATGGAAGAGGGGACCACTTAGTGTAAAGTTGTTTAAAAAGTTCCTTGAATTTACCTTAGAGCCACCGTGTTCATTTGCGCATGTCAGAGAGTTTTCGAATCTTCATTCGAATGTGCGAGTAGGCTGCTTGGATCATTCGAATGAATTTAAAGCTCATTCGAATGAATTTCATGCTTTACTATTCATTGCACGGTGATTTCCTCTGTCATTCAAATGCAACAGTGAATCCATTCGAATGAATTTCTAATTTCTCTCTTTGACTTCTTCCAAACATTCAAATGACTTAGGACTTATTCAAATGCTATCGTTTTCATCTGAATGCTCTTAGGTTGCTTCTTCCTATTCGAATTACTCAGCCTTCATTCGAATATCTCTTCTATCTTCTCCAATTACATTTGAATAACTTAGTTCTCATTCTAATATGTCTTCATTGTTACCATACGATTTGTTCATCCGAATATCTTCTCATTCTCAATTCATTCGAATGACTTAGAAGGCATTCGAATGAATACGAATTACCTTGACTTCCTGATTTGCTGCTTCTTATTCAAATTAGGCCAACCTCATCCGAATGCGTTCCCAATGGTCTTCATATTCCAATGTTTTGAATAATTCATTCGAATGATCTTAACTGGCTTCCATCTGAATTGCTCCATCTTTGAATATCTTCTGAAGGCTCATTCGAATTACTCAGCCTTCATTCAAATGTGTTAGACTTCATCAGAACATCTTCATTTCTTGGCTTCTTTTTCCTCTTTTCATCATGCCTTTGAAGAATTAATTCATCCTTTGATATCTTTTCCTTCGCTTGGACTGCAACAAGCATTCTTTAATATTTTTAGCTCATTACATGGATTAAGAGGCAATAAAAATACAACAAATTTTTGGCATTTTTGAGCATCAATCACACCCCCCAACTTAAACATTGCTAGTCCCTTAGCAATCAAATTAAATGCAAGAAAACTCCATCATTCACAAACTCACTGATAGATTAAATCTTGTGTGAGAAGCAAAAATGTATGATCAGCAGCATAGGGATTTTGGACATACAAAGGAATATTTATTATTGAACTTTTGTCCACGGCATATTACATTAAATTCTCTAAGTTTCGATTATAAATCTCACTGTGGATATACCTCTCTTCAATAAAATGATTACTCAAAGTTTCCCTCAAAAGATGTACCTTAATTTGGAGTAAATGTAATGCAAGTTCAAAAAGGTGTCATCAATTATCAAGAATGCAATTAAGGATGGGAGGGCCTTGACATAACTTCATGATTAGAATAGTGTCTCAATGAACAATATCTAAAATTAACCATGTTTCCTTGCTTTAAAAAGGAATCTCGATTTGTGTCTTCGATAATGGAGTGCATTTCTACGCCTTCTTTTTCCACCATTGTGAATGGAAAATTATGCGGGTATTTCAAAGGGGCCAAGGGTCTCAGACAGGACGATCCTATCTCCTCTTTTATATTTGTGTTATGCATGGAATACCTTTCTAGAGCTTTAAAGTGTGTTTTGAGGTAGCCGGACTTTAACTTCCATCCTAAGTGCAGTAAGTTGTGTATGTCTCACCTTGTGTTTGTTGATGATATTTTGCTCATGTCTAGGGGGGATCCCACTTCGGTTTTGATGCTTATGGATTGTCTTAAGGAGTTTGCTGCTATTTCAGGGCTGGCTGCTAACCTGAGGAAGTCTAGCATTTTCACTATAACACCTCGATATTTCTTACCGAGCGTGTCACTATGCTGGGTCCCATTATACAAACATAAATACAAAAATTTCATGTCTCTCACGGAACCCACCTCAAATTCAAGTATCGGGTTCCACACAAAACTCTCTCAATATTGACAACGACAATCGCGGAGGCAATAATTGGAACCTGATATGGTACATGCTTTAATCATAACTAAGAATCCGTACCATTACTTTTTCAATACTTAATTACATGAATACCATCCCTTGAAACAACAACCAATCAAACGTAGCCAAAACACACATAGGGTTCGCATAGGTTTCGTACAAAATCCAAGACATGCTAAACAAGCTACATACAGAAGATAACTTAATCTCCGGCTACCTCCTTTCCCTTAGAGCCACTTGCCACACCTGGAACGTTCGAATATTCCAGGGACATAGTCTAATTAGAAGATGAATCTTCTAGTGAGAAACTCCAAAAACAGTTTATATCAATGCATGAATAGGTATGAAACATATGAGTAAAATAACGAGAACTACTACGAAGTGTCTCATGAACATGGACGCCTCCAACGAGAGCTTTCTCAATGGCGCACGCATAGCACCTCTCGGGAGATCTCTAACCATGCCACCCTGACTCAACCTCATAGAACTCATGCAAGCACCACACTCGCTTTCCCTTAGGCTCACAGTATTCCCCACGAGAGTTTTCTTGATGACGCAGCATAGCGCCTCTCGGGAGATCTCCGACCTTTTGCCTTCGGGCAACAACAAATAGGTACAACAGTATGGCCACACGGATTTTATGAATGCAACAGTTAAAAACCCACAGCATATATTTTTCAAGGAAATCATGTATCACATATGCAACATGTTTTTGTGTAAAAAGGACAACAAGAGTTTGCAAAACACATTTCATGCAATATGAATCTCCCATAAGAGAACAAAATAGGGTTTGAAGTATAGGAGTCTCATGTAAACCAAGTTTTATGAAGATAGGAGCGCTCACCTTTAGGTACAACTCAAATTTCTCGAAAAGCGTGCACTACCTCGACTTGCATGCCAAGCCTCGAAATTCACACCAACTACTTCACCTCAAGCCCCAAGGTACCCTAGACATCACATTAATTTCCATAAGCATCAACATATCATTTCTCCATAATTTCCTCACATTTACTTCATTTTTCTCCAAATTTTCCTTACTAACATCTTCAAATAAATATCTACACACCTATTTCACTAAATATTTTTACACCAAAATTCCTAAAATAATTTTCTAGGAATTTTAAAAAGAATTACAGAATATACCTCAAGTGCACACACCCCCACGCGCCTGGCGCGTCTCTACGCGTGTGAAGCCACACGTGCAATGCACGCGCCCTTTCTTCTCCGGTGAACTGAAATTGATTTCGACCACACCTGTTGAAAGGTCTCTTCAAGTCGATCCCAACGCCACCTCTTGCTTCCCGAAAGGAGGCCGGAAAGGCCTTCAACCGGTCGTCGAAAGTCTCGGCCTCAATCACCGCCTCCCATCTCCGGCCAAGCTCGAACACCCCTCAAACGCGCACGAAAATTCCTTAAACTCTCCAGAAAAATTCTTCAAGTCATGGGCTTCAAAAGCTCTATGATTTTAGCCTCTAATTTGTTCGTTTGAAGCTTCGATTTGAAGCTCAAAATCGCGAACTTTCGGCCAAAACCCTAACTCTCAATCCGGCTATTTATAGCCTCAATCGAGCCTTGAAACTCCCATAGGCGTCTTGCCCGATGCCTCAAATACCTCCCCATGCCCTTGGATGACCAAAATCAGGCGACCAAGCCCTCAAAAACCCGATTTGCAGGTTCAGCATGGCCGACCCATTCGCGGCCGAATTTCTCTATTTTTCCGGCCACCTCGTGCTCGCCGACGGTCCTTGCTTGGTCCTTGAGCCTCCCCCGACCATTCCCTCGATATCCCTTTGGTCGGATGCCTCGATCGGCCACCTCCGAGATGCTGGTCGGCCATGGCTGGTTCCAAATTCTTGAAAATTCTATTTTTGCCCTTCAACTTTGATTAATTACACTTTTGCCCCCCTCTCATCAACCCCTGAACTTTCTTTTATTACCACTAGGACCTTCATGTTTCAAAACTCATACTTCCTCTTTTGATGATCCCAAAAAATCATCGTTTTGACCTCCCTCCGGCCGATTCGACAAATTTTAAGAAATTGCACTTTGGCCCAAATTTTTGTTTCGGCCTTAAATCCATCTATTTCTTCCAAAAACCACTTAAGGGTTGTTCAATACACCAAATATGACCCTCCTCAGCATTCCGTTGACTTCTCGGAAGCCCCCTACGACTATTCGGTATTTCAGCCCACATCGCAGCTGCGTTTTTAGTTGTACCGAAAACCATTCCCAATCAAATTTCTTTTAGCCCCATAAATCATATCTTGGGCTTCTCGATAATACCACATCATTTTCCTTAAGCATATAGGCTCCAGAGCACTCCCTCCAGTCGATTTGGCGACTTACTGCCCCTTTCAAGCCTATTTTTTGGTATTTTAAATTTACCTAAAATACGTGGCAACCTTACGAAAATATGGGGTATTACATTCACTGCAGGGATTAATGGTCAAGAGTTACAAGATATTCTTAGCATCACAGGGTTCCAAAGGGGCAATATGTCTTTCTATTACTTGGGGTTACCATTAGCGGCTCAGAAGCTAAGAGTGAGCTTCTATGCTCCTCTTATTGACAGCTTCATCCTTGTCGTAAGCCAAGAAAGCTAAGCTTATTCAGGTTGTTTTCCAAGGAACCAAGTGTTTCTGGCTTTCGATTCTTAATGTCCCTTGTGCGGTTATTAACAACATTTCTCGAATGTGTATGTTATTTTTGTGGAATTCCAATGTCTCTTTAGTTCCTTGGCGAGCCGTTTGTTTGCCAAAGCATGAAGGGGGGCTTGGCTTTAGAGACCTTAGAAGTTGGAATACCTGGTTGCTGTCCAAGATTTTATGGAATATTCATGCCAAGAAGGACTCGCTATGGGTGAAGTAGATCGACCATCAATATTTAGGCTCAGAGTCTATCTGGGTGAGGGAGCATAGAAAGGATGACTCTCCTTTATTCGAAAGGCTTTTGAGTATTAGGGATTCCCTGTTATAGGATGGAGGGTCCTAAGCTGGTGCCTATCGATCTTATCTAGTTGGACTAAAAATGGGTCCCATTTTTCTAAGGTTGTGTATGATTATTTCAAGTCCAAGGGGCAGAGAGTTAAATGGGATTCTGTTGTATGGAAGTCCAATCTTGCGCCCAAGCAAGCTTTCATATTATGGCTGTGTGCCAAATCAAAGCTTCTCACCAAAGACAAATTGATGTTCCTGGACATCGACAGAACATGTTCCATGTGCGGGGTAGCTGAGATGTCATTGGGGCATTTGTTCTTTCAATGTTAACTTAGTTCGTCCATTTGGAGAGCAATTCGGGGATGGTTGGGCCTCACTCATGTAATGTCTACTGTCCCTAGGGCATTAAAGTATATTCAGCAAGAAAGTAAAGGGACCTCATGGCAAAGTAGAGTTAAGCGAATGGCCTTGGCTGCCACTGTTTACCATATTTGGGTTGTTAGAAATCGAGATGCGTTTGAGAACGAGAAGCCCTTTGTTGAGATCATTATCTTTAGGATTAAAACTTTTGTATATAGAGCTATATTTTCTTTATATCCTTATGTTTTAGTCTAGTATGAATCTCTAGCTCAGGCCATTAGTTTTTGGTTCTCCATTATGCCTTGGGTATGTCCGGTGTTTACTATACATTTTGATTTTAATACATATTTACATTCTGATAAAAAAAATTTATTAAGTGATTTAAATATACAAAAAATAGTTTTACTAAAATTATATTTTGTTAAATATCAAAATACACAATAGGTTAATTAAAGTAATTTGGGTCAACACTTGCCAGTGGATTGAGCCTTTCTTGGGCCAGTGGATCAGGTCAATCCCAGACGACCACCTCTTTTCTCAAATTTTACAGACCAGATGGGAAGCCCAGGGGTGATTTGTGTTCTTCTGACTACTCACTAAGTTTTTTCATAAAAAATAAATTTTAGTTATTATATTCCTAGAACAATAACAAGAAAATTAGAATGGATGGAAAGAGAAATGATAAGACGAATTTGGTTGAGAATTTAGAGGTTTTGACCTAAGACCCATCAAAATTTGAATAATTGCATTATAACCTTGGAAAAAATAACCTGATGAACCAGCAACCCTTTCTAACAATCTAATGGTTGAAATATAAACTGTTCGATTAAATAACCCATGTCTCCTTTACTGGTACCATATCGTAAAAACCCCTTAAATATAGAAATAGTATTTTGACATTTAATTATGTTACTTTTATTTTAGTGAATTATATTTCAGGTCACATAAATGTAAATATAAAATTGTTGTTTAGAATATTATAAATAGTTATCTAAATAGCATTGTTGATATAAAAATGTATACAAGCTTTAATGACAAAACAGTTTACGCTGAAATGAACGGCGGAGATCGCGTGATGGGAACCCGAAAATAAGGAGAGAAAAAGGGTTAGTTGGCGGCTTTATATAAAAAAAAGAAAAAACCAAAAAGAAAAAAGAAAACAAACGCTTGGGCGGCGTTAGGGTTTTTCATAGCCTCTAGATATAGAGAAACACATACATCTACGACTAACAGTCTAGCCACTTGCCAGATCTCATAAGAATATTAGGGTTTTTGCGGATTGGTTGTGCTTCTGCTGCGCCATCCCTCTCCTACTTTGCTATTCGTCCTGATTTTTTTGTTTACATTCAAATCAATATCTTGAGATCAGGTATCTGCTATGCCTAATATTGCAATTCCTTGATTTAATTTTCCCAGTGAATCAAGGGATCTATCGTTAGGCCAAATTAAAGGCTGCGTGTATATATATATATATATATATGCGTCCTCCTTTAGCTCCGATTGTTCTTATTTTACAGATAGAGATTATCGGTGACAAGGTAGATACATATATGATGGTCTCTTCCACTTTGTTGTAAATTTAATCTCCCTTCTGGCTTTACTTTGGGATTATCTCGTATTTTTCATAGAAGCTTTCGTTTTGCAACGTTATTTGCAATGTTATTGTTAAGGGCCCGTGATGATTGGGATGATGAAATGAATCAGACGGATTCCCACTGATTACTTGGTCGCAAGTAATATGACGTCGCAACCAGCTACTTCTGACTGTCATCGGGTCCTCCTTTTCTTTATCTTTCAACAGTTTCTGTTTTCGCATTTTTTGTGCTTCGATTTATGTTTGATTTCTTTCATAAGAAGAACAAAGGGGAAGAGGCCGGTGATGTGAGAAAAATATTTGCTACTCTTGATTGGATTCTTTATTGGATCCAGCTGATGATTTCTATCCACCAAGATCTCTGAGGCCTCTTATTTCTCTTATTTCTTTTTCTTGTTTCATATATCGGTGGGAGCGATGCAATAAAGTTGGATAACAGCGTAATTTATGTTTTTAATGCCAAGAAAACCAAGAAGAAATCGTAGTTTATGGGGCACTTTTCTTCGTCCATGGTTCTTCAATTCATGAGAATCGATATATGACGGCGGAAATGGAAGAAGAAGTTTACCATATCTTTTATGAGAATATTCAATTTAATACTGTCATGAAATTTGTAAATGTCTTTGATTTGATTTTTTTTTCTTCCAAAGCAAGTATTTTACATTGTGTTTCATTGATTTTTCGTTTGTTTAATGAAACTTTTTTTTTTCTTTACTTTGTCCTTATCAAGGGGCCCAAATGGAGTAGCACTCGATTGCTACCACAAGATTTAAAATGATATTTTGGTCCAAAACCCGAAGGGATAAGTAGGGCTTACACAAGAGCCAAAGTACACATTTGCTTCAGATTAGGGTTTTTGCTTTTACAAATTTGCCCGTTGATCAAATTTACCCTTGAGATTAGACTTTGATGGGACTGCTATGGTGTGTGTATTGGACGGTGTTATGCAATTTATATGAAAATTCGATGTATATTTGGTATATAAGGCTAGTTTGAGTGTTTGTGTGATTTGAGTGTAGTATTAAAATCTCATTTTATGGGGCCTTGCTCAATTTATGTACAATATATTTAATTTTATTAGTCTTTTGAGTTATTTATAATAGTTAAATTCTAATATATTTGTAGAAGAATCTAAAAATAGTTCTTTTTAATACTAAAATGTTGGCTGAACTATGCTCTTTAAATCCCCTGCAACTTGCAGTTGGAAGTAGTTGTATTCTATAGCCGGTAGAAAACTCCTCAATGTTTAGCGAAAAAGGAAACTTAGGGATTTGGATGTGTTTATACCTTATTATGCCTTGACGATTTATGTTGAAGTCAGTTGAGGTACAATTTTCTTATAGGAATATATTGTTTTAGACTTAAGCTTTAATAAGTTGCTATTTAAGGAAAACATAATTGTTATAATGACAGAAAAATACATAATTAGATAGGTACTTTAAAGTGTGACAAGTTATAATGAATGGTTTTTCTAATCTTTTACTTGATTCTTTGTGTTCATTCTCTGGTTCTTTGTTTCGTTTATCTCCTGGCTTTTTTTTACGTAAGTGGCAAAATATTAGTGGTTTTTACTTAATTCTTTGTGTTACACCTTACTTTTTTGTGTTTTGATTGCATGGCATGTCTATCATGCCCGTGTTTGTATTTGCTTGATCATTGGCAAATCCAATCAAATCCAAAAATTGCTTGAATTTGTTTGTACTTTGAGATTTTGTTTGACATATGAATTGTCTTTTATATTTATAATGTGATATTTTGTGAAATGTCCTTGATAAAGTGATTTTAGGAGAGACCAATTGAGTATCAGTTAGACCTTTCTGTCATCCATTTGGACTTGTCTTTTGCTAACACGATACCCTTATAACATGATTTCATTATGGGCAGACTCATATTTATCATTTTTTATAAAGAGTTGATGTTCCTTTAATTGAGAGAACACTTTCTTCAAGTGCATCAAATGATCTTCCAAAGTTTGACTATAGATCATGGGCAAACTTACATTTATCCTTCTTTACAAAGAGCCTTTGAGAGAACACATTTCTCAATAGCATCAAATGGTCTTCCAAAGTTTGATTATAGATCATAATATCATTCAAGTACATAACAATAAATTGATCAATGTATTCATTCAAGATATTATTTATAATATCTGAAAGTTTTAGATTCAAAATATTCAAGAAAACAAGACATTTCAAAGGATTATGAAAATTTTAAGATAAAAGTTTAATTTTTGAACTAGAGATAAAATTATAATTTTGAAGTTTGGATAGAAGTGTAAATTTTAAAAATCAAATCTAAGAACATGTTTAATTTATTAAAAGACTTGAAAATTTGTGAGATCAAGGATAGATGCTATCATAATTGAAATGGATTTTAAAATTTCATTGTAACATGACTTCAAACATTTAGATTTTAAAACTTATTAAATATGATTTTGGATTTCAAATATTACTTAATTTGACTTTAAATTTCAAATAAAATTTTAATATAATTTTGGGACACGTGATAGGATAAGATTGGCACAAGTGGTAGACTAATGATTATGTCGCTAGGTGGAGGCACGTGATTGGTTTGGGATTTTTATAAATTGGGCCAAGATTTCTAAAAGACATTCAAGTGAGTTTCGGGTTGGGGTGAAAGGTTGTGAGGTAAGGAATTTACTCTAGAGAAAATAGGGGAAACTTTGCAAAAATAAGTAATGAAATCGGTGGAGAAATGAAGGAGAAACGAGTTTTGTCGGAGTTTTCGGGTCTTAACCAGAGTTTTAGCCAAAACGATTGGAAAATAGTGAGATAAGTTTAGCTTATGGTTATTGTTGTTACAAGATTACAACAATAAATTTATAAAATGGGAAACTGCTGATGGATGGCTCTCGTATGGCATATCTGAGCGATGAATGAGTCTCTCGGGACAATGTGGCAGTGATGGGTGAGTCTCGTGAGGCATTTCCGAGTGATGGATGAGTCTTCGGAGGAGTTTTCGAGCGATGGATGACCTACTAGAAAAAAAATCGGTTAGGAGCGCAGGCGAAAGTCCCCGCGCGGACCCTCCGATGCTTAAGTTAGATTACTGTAGAAGTTGAGTATTTGAAAGTAAGAGAGTAAATGCGAGAGCTAGAGATTGCATACCGAATGAGAGAAAGTGACATATTTATAACAACAAGAGGGGCATCCATGTGTCGCGTGTTCTGAGTTTTGTGGCAAGAATCTTGGAGAGGCTTTGACCGAGTCTTGCGGGAATAACCTTAGGCCGATTTTCTTGGAGACGGTGGCGTAAGAATAGGAGGCCTGCAGAGGCAGTGTGGATCCCTAGGTGACCCTCACTCGGGGGTATCTGTGATCATGGGGAAAAGGAGCACGAGGGGCCGTGCGCGTGGGTGTACGGGGCCGGGTGTGAAGTGGTTGCGTGTGTAGGGGGTCGCGCACGGGGGTGTGCACGGGAGGCCGCGTGTTGGCAGCCCCGCGCACGGTCGCGGCCTTGCGCGGGCGGCCATGTGCTGCCAGCTGCGTGCGGGCAGCCGCGCGCGTGCGACTGCCTTCCCCCGAGTGGGGTCACTCGGGGGTATTGTTCCCTCGAGTGACAGCCACTAGGGGGAGGGGGGTGCCCCCCCAATTGTCAGGGGAGCGGCCCCCACCAGGTAGCCGCGTGCTGCCTGGCAGCGCACGCAGCTGCCCATGGGTGCCGCACCTGCCACCCCCAAGTGACCTCACTCAGGGGTGGCGCCCCCTGGGTGGCCTCCTTTGGTCACCCAGGGGCTGCCACGTGGCGCTCCCTCGGGGTGCCATGTGGAGCTTACTTGACCTATTTTTCAGCACTTACCCTGCTATTTATTTTTAATTATTATTTTTATACATAACAATTGCTCCATACTCTTTCTGTCGGGAGTACTGGGAGGAAGAGTATTTTGCTTATGCTGTAACTCTATTTTCTTGGGGACGTTTTCATTTTGAAATGATTTTTTCTGTATCTATCTCCTCCATCTTCATGTCTTCCGTGCTTTATCCTTTCTACAATGTCTCCCAGGACCACTATAAAATGGAGACTTGGCCTTCCATTTCTTCATTGCTCAACAACCACTCTTCCGTGAGAATTCTCTCAACATTCCAGACTTCTACATGGTATACCCCTTTCACCCATGGTCTTATATCTCCCTTGAGAGAGCCTCACTCATGGGGACTTTTAGGCATGTTCTCCCCCGAGTGACCCTCATCCATGGGTCCAATTGTTGTTAGTGGCTACCTTATTTGACCCTTACCCATGGGACTGGTCATTAGCCTCATCCTTGCGTGAGCCCATTGGTGGGTCTCATTCCTTTCTTGTTGTAACCTCATCCATGGGTCTTATCTTGGCGTTTGTGTGACCCTCATCCATGGGTCTCCTCTTGGCTTTTGTGTGACCCTCATCCATAAGAATCCTAGTTTGCCTGAAGGGCACGTGCTTGGTCTGTTTAGGGTTTTAGTGTTCAGCATGGGCCGCTTTAAGAATGCTTTACCACCTCATTCTCTTGCTCCCAATGTATATATATCATTGGGACGTCGTTCTTCAGTGAAGAGGAGAGAATTGGCTTGGATCCAGTCTTGTTTTCAAATTCCCATCGACTACCATATTAGGCTTCCTACACCCGAGGAGACAAGTACAACCATGGTAGGACATGGTTTTGGAGTATATTTAGCCTCTTTAAGATTAGGTCTTTGTTTTCCCTTATCTAACTTTGGCATGAAGTGGCTTGATTATCATTGCATTGTCCCAGGGCAGCTTCATCCTAACGGCTGGGCTCAGTTAGTTGGTTTCACCATTCTATGTCATATGATCCAAGTACCTCATTCCGTAGAGTTGTTTGGTTGCTTCTATAGGTTGAGAAGGGTCGAACGGAGGGGTGTTTTTTTCACGCTTCAAAGGATTGTAGGTCTGTCCCCCCTTTTTCAAAAGCTTCAAAATAAGGTGGACTTCGAGTCTCGATGGATTGTGATCGAGCCTCCTTCCAACTGGAAAGCGTCGATTCGTTGGTGTTGGGATAACGAGCGAGACTTCTGGTTGGAGAAGCTCGATGACATTGGGATTTCCCGGGCTGTCTATCGCTGAGTGATTGAGAGATTATGTGCCCTTGGCACTTGTAATCTATCCGACCTTCTTACCTCAGAAAATATTGCCGCTGCGGGGTGGGGCATTCGGCTAGAAGACATGCCCGGGCCCTCCACCCTTGCTTTTGCGCCTTCATCAGCCATGCCCGAGGACACCTTACAAGTTGAGAAGGAAGAGGGCAGCGAGGAAGAGGACGAGGGCCCCGAGGAAGAAGAAGGGGGGAATTCCCTAGGGAGTATGGTATTTCCTGGTTGTTCTTCCCCTGAGGGTAGACCCCTAGAATTGTAGAGATTGCCTTTTAAATACTAATTTATGCGGCTAACTTTTACTTTCATCCCTTGTTTTGCAGGCGATATGAATCTATTCAAGGAACAGACGCTCAGACGTCGTGGTAGGAATTCACGACAGTTTGACAAGCAAGACCCACAACCTCCTCCTTAAATGCCTCAAGGCTTGCTGTAGGGGCTTTCATCTGACGCACCAAATCCCAGCCATCTTCCTCCTCCAGTTCCTAACTCGTCTCGACAGCGTTTGAAAATGAAAAGATCTGAAGCAGGTACCTTATCCAGTCTTCCTTGCCCTGAGACCTTGGCCCCCACGTCGGAGGTATCTATGTTAGACCCACCGTCCCTCGAAGGCGCTCTTGTGGAACCAAATCCAACTGACGTGTTTGGCTCGCGAAGAAAGGGGTTTGGCAGCTCTCGTTCTTCTTTTAGCGGCGAGCTTGACCGAATCAGGGAGGAGAGTCGTCAATCTTTTGTCCCCTTTCGCAGGGACCGGTGGAAGTTGAAATCCGAGCTCTCAAATTTTCGACCAATTCTTCCTCCCATTGCTGAGCCTAGGTGAAATCCCGTGCCAATTCGCAACAGCACCCGGGTGAGGGGCGACCACTTCACTTTGCAGCCTGGGCTAATCGATACAGATTCTATAAGAGACCCAGGGGTCGGTGCCAGGATGATATACGCTATTGTGCTCCCTCAGGATGAGCAAAATTTTTTCGACATTTGGCCTAGCATTGCCAACTCTCCTGAGCAGAAGATTATTGAGGTAAGTTATCTTTGTTGTGCCTGCATGTCGTGTTTGTTGTCTGACTTGGTTGTTAGTCTTCTAATGCCTTGTTTGCGCCTAGGGGGTCCAAGGGTTGGTGATATCCAACGCCATTGGGAGAGCTTATCATCATCAAGCAGAGCAAGAAAAGGCGGAGGCGAGAGAGAATATGGTAAAGTGGCAGGATCATGAACGCTTGCAATAAGCCGATATCAGAAAGTTGACTCGAGAGGCAGAAGACATGCGGTCCAAGCTGGCTGAGGCTCGCGGTGAGTCTTCAAGTATGAAGGGGGAGTTAGAGGAGATCCGGAAGAATAAAGAATTGCTGACGAGGGAACTCGTAAAAGCCCAGAAGGCTCATGAGAATTTGCTGCAAGAGCATTCCTTGAGGGTAGATGACCTTGCTCGTCAAAGGAAACAAAATAGGTCGCTCAGGGATCGAAGAAATGAAGAGATTTCAGCGGCACGGAAGGAGGCTGTGAAAGAATATCGCCTATCGTCGGATTGCCAAGAAAGGAAGATCCGTTATGGGGGTTGCTTTACCAAGTATTCATTCTATCTTGCACGCTCACACCTGGAATCCAAACGCCCGGGAGAATAGTTTCCTGAGCTGGTTTATACGGATGAGGTAGAGGAGTTTGACGTCCCCGATTGGCGAAGATATAATGATCCTGACCCCACGAGCCCTAAGACTTATTTGAATGCCAACCTAGCTGATGATCTGGAGAACTTGTTGGGCCCATGGGAGCCGTACACCTTTGCCTCGGCAGAAGTGGAGATGACTGACGCCCTCTCTTCGACTGATGATATAGTTGTCCTAGCTGATACAGTTATCCTAGCTGATTTAGTTATCCCATCTTCGGGCTTGGAGGAAGGTGAGCCCCTATCCGCCTCAAGTAGTAGTGCTCCGAGCTCTGGCAGGAGGAAGCGGACTTGAAGGAGATTTTTCCCCCTTTAGTGCAGTAGATTTTTTTTTTTTTTTTAGTGTAGTAGCTTTTATTTGCTTAAATAAGATTTGTCTCTTTTCTTGAACAGTAGCTACAACTTGCTGATTTTTTACTATTATCTCCTATCGAAAGTCTAGTTCAGACCTTAGGATTTTAGACTCTTCATGCCACAAGGTGGACTATGGGCGTTTCAGCCCGTAGTGGTCCTTTGGCAATTCCTTGTCCTTGTCATCAAGCTAGGCCAATTAAGTAGGCTAGCAGGATAACCTTTTGACTTCAATGTTGACGGGTTGTGGTGGATATATTGGTTATTTCACTAGACCGGGCCACTTGGCTTTGAGGCAGGACGACTATCACAGTCGTCGGGCCTATTGAGCCGTGCTTTTCTCATAGCGTATTATGTGGTAGGGCCTTTTGCATTATTATCGGGCTTAGTAGAGTATCCTATTAGCGGGACATTAGTTTGCTTGCTAATGCCATTTGATCTTTTCACTTCCGAGCAAGACTTGCCATACTACTCTGCGGGGAAGCAAAAAAGGCTTTATTATTATCTTTCTTCTTCTTCTTCTTCTTTTTTTTTTTTGGCACGAGAAGGGACCCATAGCAGGTCGTTCTCTTTCATTTGCCTTGAATAATGAAGAAAGGGAAAACACAAGCATTTTACGTGGTTTGGCAAAATGTGCCTACGTCCACGGTCTCTCTTCGGGTTCATATTATTATTGCGTTACATGTCTGGAAGGGAGTACAATTTCAGGTGGTTTGTGCTCCAAGTCTTACCCATGGTTTCACCCTGGAGCATTTGGAGGATACAGGTACTAGGGCCTATCATTTCTTGGATGTGGTACGGCCCTTCCCAATTTGCTCGAAATTTTCCATCCTCTCGAAGTGCATTGGTGATGGCTAACTTTTTGAGGATCAAATCTCCCTCCTTGAGAGGTCAGCTCCTTACACGAGAGTTGTAATAGTTGGCAACCCTTTTATGATAGGCAGCGATTCGTACCGTCGCCCTGTCTCTCTGTTCCTCGATGAGATCAAGACTCTCTTTTAATGAATCAAAGTTTTCCGAACCGTCGCATTTATCAAAAGCGTCCAATCGGGGTGACCTACACGAGATTTCCACAGGAATCAAAGTTTCTGTTCGGTACACCAGGTTAAAGGGTGTTTCACCCATTGAGACCAGACTGATTGTTTGATAGGCCCAAAAGACGGTAGGTAATTCATCCACCCATGCTCCATTTGCGCCTTCTAGCCGAGTTTTCAAACCATGTAAGATTGTTTTGTTGCTGACTTCTGCTTGTCCGTTAGCTTGGGGGTATGCTACTGAAGAAATCCTTAGTTGAATGTCCAAGCCTTTGCAAAAATTTCTGAAAGAATCACAGTCAAACTGCTTTCCATGATCAGTGTTAATGATTCGTGGGATTCCAAATCGACATACAATGTCTTTCCACACCATGGCCTATACTTTCCTCGCATTGATGGTGGCTAGGGCTTCGGCTTCAATCCACTTGGTAAAATAATTCGTTGCCACCAAAAGGAATTTTCTTTTCCCTATAGCTAGTGGGAATGGGCCGAGAATATCCAAGCCCCATTGAGCAAAGGGAATGGGCTGGAATGTGGGTTGTAGTTGCGATATCGAAGCAGAATGAATCGGGGCATGCCTCTGACATTTATCACACTCTTTGACCTTTGTTTGAGCGTCATGTTGTAATGTGGGCCAGAAAAAGCCTGCCCTTAGGATTTTGGCCGCGAGGGCCCTTCTTCCCAGATGCTCACCGCATACTCCACTGTGAACCTCAGTCAAAGCATAATTGGTTTCCTGAGGACCTAAGCATTTGAGGAGTGACATAGTGTGCGCTCGCTTGTATAACATCCCATCTATTATTGTGAAACGAGCTCCTCTAAATTTAATTTTCTTAGCCTCTTTTGGGTCTACAGGTAATTCTCCCGTGGTCAAATATTTGTAGAAAGGGGTTCTCCAGTCATTACTATTCTCAATACATGCTACTTTAGGTTCTTCTATACTTGGTCGTTGAAGGACTTCCACATACACTGTTCTCCCAATAGTTTCTTTAGTGGATGCTAATTTGGATAAAGCGTCTACATGGCCATTAAGGGATCTGTTGATCTGTACTAGCTGGAAACTTTCGAACAATTGTGCAAGTGCCCTGACTTTCTGGAGATACTGTCCCATGGCCGGCTCTCTAGTCTCGTACTACCTGTAGTATTGCTGAACGATCAGTTGAGAATCACTGTGGGCTATCAATTGTGTTACCTCAATTTTTCGGGCTAACCTCAGACCGGTGATTAGTGCCTCATACTCGGCCACATTATTCGAGCTTGGAAAAGCGAATCTTAAAGAGTATTCAAGAGATTTTCCTTCTGGTGGAATAAGCACTATTCTCGCTCCACTCCCTTGGGAACTGACAGCCCTATCAACAAACAGTAACCACTCTGTTATGCTATTTTCCTTGGCCTCCTTAGAGGGTGTACATTCGATAATAAAGTCCGCCAATGCTTGCCCTTTTATAGCTTGCCTAGGATGATATTGTATGTCATACTCACTCAACTCGATGGACCATTTGGTGAGACGACCAGAACACTAAGGCTTTTGTAAAATGCTCCGCAATGGTTGGTCTGTCAGTACGCTAATGGAGTGGGCTTGGAAATATGGCCTCAACTTTATGGAGGCGTTCAATAGGGCCAGTGCCACCTTTTTCGTGAAGGGATAACGTGTTTTTGGCCCTTGTAGAACCTTACTGACGTAGTACACTGGTCGATCCACCTGTCCTTCCTTTTTAATCAGTACTGCACTTACTACTTTGTCACTTACACCCAAGTACAAATATAACATTTCCCCAGTCTCGGGCCGAGTCAATAGAGGGACTTCCTTCAAGTACTCTTTTAATGCCTCAAATGACTTCTGGCATTGCTCCGTCCACTCAAACTTTTTCCCTGCCCTTAACGTTTGAAGAAACGGGAGTTCCCTTTTGGTCGATTTGGAGAGGAAACGCCCAAGAGCCGCCATTCGACCTATTAGCCGCTGCACCTCCTTAATTGATGTTGGGGGTTCCATATCCAGTATCGCTTGAATCTTTTCGGGGTTTGCCTCGATGCCCCTTTGTGTGATCATATACCCTAAGAATTTTCCAGACTGAACTCCAAATGCACATTTTGCTGGGTTTAGGCGCATTTTGTATTTCCTAAAGACTTCAAGCACTCATGCCAACTTTTTAACATGCGATTCCTTCTCCCGACTTTTCATGATCATATCGACATATGCTTCCATTGTATCACCCAATAATTCCTTAAAGACTTTATTCACCATGCGTTGATAAGTGGCCCCTGCGTTCTTGAGCCCGAATGGTATAACTTGGTAACAACATGTCCTTTTTTCTGTAATGAATAATGTTTTCTCCTGATCTGGAGGATACATCATTATTTGATGATACCCTGAGAAGGCATCTAAGAAGCTCAATAGATGACACCCAGATGTTTCATCCACCAGACGATCAATCCGAGGTAATGGGTAGGAATCTTTAGGACACACCTTGTTGAGACTGGTGAAGTCTATACACACGCTATTTTCTGTTGGGTTTTTTAACCATGACCACATTGGCTAACCATTATGGATATAACACCTCTCAAATGAAACCTGCCTTTAGTAGCTTATCAATTTCTTCTTCTAACGCCGGCAGTCTATCAGGGGCAATATTCCTTTTTTTCTATCGAACAGGCTTGAACTGAGGATCCACGTTCAAATGGTGACATATCACGTCGGGACTAATTCCTGGCATATCCCTTGGTGTCCAAGCAAAGACATCCAAATTTTCTCTAAGGCACCCCATGATTTCTTCTTTTACTGGTTTCGGAAGCTTCGTGCCCACATACGCCAATTTCTCGGGATTTGTGTCACTTAAGCGCACTGCTTCTATCTCTTCCACTGGTTGGGGCTTGCGAGCAGTCTCTTCTGCCAGGGATTTGTGTATGGCTTTTTTAGCAATAGATAAAGTCTCTTCTGCTCTTTTTCCCTTTGTAGACGATACATAGCAGGACCTTGCCTTCCTCTGATCTCCACGAACTTACCCTACTCCTGAGAGCGTGGGGAATTTCATTAATAAGTAGCAAGAGGACACTACAGCCCTCATATCATTGAGGAGCGGTTGACCTAAAATCATGTTTTATGCTGCAGAAGGGGCTTTAACCACCATGAAATTCGCCTGTTGAGTCACACTTTGAGGGTTGGCGCCCAATGTGACAGGTAGTTGAACAGATCCTACCACTAAGACAGCTTCTCCAGTGAAGCTGTACAGGGGAGAGGACACTTTTCTCAACCGGTCTTGGGATATGTGCATTTGTTCGAAACAATTCCAATAGATTAGATTAACAGAACTGCCGCTGTCCACCAAAATTCTACTGATGGGGTGTTTGGCGATAACTGCAGAAATTACCATTGGATCGTCATGTGGGAGTATTATATCACCTCTATCAGCAGGGGTGAACATGATTGGCTCCTCGTCCTCTCTCACCTCCATCACGGAATTGACTTGGTAGGCCTGACGGGCATAGGCCTTTCGAGAAGAGGAAGTATTCCCAGCTAAAGTCTTGCCCCCAGAGATAACATGAATGGCTTGATGAGTTGGCTCATTGTCAAGGGGGGCTGCCATTCTGTCATCCCTTATCCCTTCATTTTGTCGTAAATTTCGTCTGTCTTGACCCTCGGGTCTTTCTTCCCTTCTTTGACGGTCTCTGCCATTTCTTCCTTCAGTCCTTACATATCTTTGCAAGTGTCCTTCACAAATGAGTGCTTCGATCTATTTTTTTTAACTCCCTACACTGATCAGTAGAGTGTTCCCGAGTTCGGTGATACCTGCAGCACTCTTCCTGATTTCTCCCCATGGGGCGATCTGCCTTTTTCAGAAGCTGGAGGAGACCAGACCCCTCTACTGTCGCCAATATAGTTGATCGGGGTTGATTGAGCCTAGTGTAATGATGGAATTGTGGTCCCACTGTATCCGTCCTCCTGATTCGTTCTTTTTGCTGGTTTGATCCTTCTTCAATATCTCGCTCTTTCCTCTTTCTCTCTCCGTCTTCACTTCCCCCTACCGTTCTCATCATCTTTGTATGGAGTATGTACCTGTTAGCCCTAACGAACAGGTCTGCCAGAGATTTCAGAGGGTCCAAGGATAATGATTCTTGCAAAGGGGTTAGTCGTGTCCCTTGGAACATGGCAGACACTGCCATTTCAATCGGTAAATTACAAATCTCAAGTTTGGCATTTCGAAATCTGTCAACGTAGTGTCGTAGGGTTTCTTTATCCCTTGTCGAATGCTAAGCAGATATGTCGCATCTTTCTTTCTCTGACTGTTAATAATGAATGCTTTGATAAATTCTGTTTTTAGCTGCTCAAATGAAGAGATAGATGCTTCGGGTAAGCCGTTAAACTAGGCTCGAGCATGCCCAATTAGGGTTAAAGGAAATGCCTTGCACATTATCTCGTCGTCCCATCCATGAAGCATCATTAAAGATTCATAGTTTTGCACGTGATCGTAAGGGTCGTCCCTTCCTGAATAAGGATTTATTTGAGGCATCTTGAACTTCCTCGGCAAAGGTTTCTCCATTACTTCAGCCACGAATGGTAGCTTTCCTCTAGATTGTTCCTCAGAAGTAGGTAATAACTTATTCTGTTGTAGGACCCGCTCAATCATCTTTTCCATATCGGCGGCCTGTCAGGCACTAAATGTAGTAGGGTTATCCTCGAGCCCATCATTTTGCTTGGTTATGGGTTTGGCATCTCGGCCTCTTTCCATTGGAGTGCTGGCTACTGTTTCCGAATATCTTCCTCGTTGTGGGCTTTGCCTTTTTGTCTTTCGACGGTCAGTTCCTCCATGATTTCCTCGAGAGGGAGATGTTTGGCTGTGATCTTCCCTTAAATGAGACCTTGGTTAATTGTTTCTAGTTGGGACAGGTTGAGCGTGGGTTTCAGGGCTTGCCTCTCGATAGAAGCCGTTCCCTGATACCTCCTGACGAGCCCTGTGAGATGAAACTATTTCTGGGATGAACTTTCTCAATGTAGCTAGGATTGTCCCGTGAGGGACCAAACTTTGCAAAATACTAGCCATTTCTTGTAGAGCTTGTATTCCTTCAGCGTGTTGCTGTCGCAGGGCCTCGTACTCAGCCCAAGGAACGACGGAGGGGATCTGCATACTTGAGTAGGGTCCCGGGAGAATATGTGAGGCAGTAAGAGGAGGCACCGGAAGTTGGGCCCCTAATGGGTGAGAGGGCTCTGGAAGGGGCGGTTGTTGGTGTGTGAGGGATGGGTGACCGTCACGAGGGGACTGATGGGTGAGGGACAGTTGGCCCCCATGGGTGAGGGAGGGATCTCCCCCATGGGTGAGAGGCGGATAGCCCCCATGGATGAGGGGTAGCTGACCCTCATGAGTGGATTGATGCTACTCTTCCGCCTGAGTAAGGGTCTCTCGTCGAGGTGATTGGGCACCATGGGAGAGGGTTTGACGATTACTTCGAGTTTGTGCCATAGTGAAGGATTAGTTTTATAGCTTTTTGTTTGCGTTTCCCACAAACGACGCCAATTGTTGTTACACGATTACAACAATAAATTTATAAAATGAGAAACCGCTGATAGATGACCCTCGTATGGCGTATCTGAGCGATGAATGAGTCTCCCGGGGCAATGTGGCAGCGATGGGTGAGTCTCGTGAGGCATTTCCGAGTGATGGATGAGTCTCCAGAGGCGTTTCCGAGCGATGGATGACCTACTAGAGAAAAAATTGATTAGGAGCGCGGGCGAAAGTCCCCGCGTGGACCCTCCAATGCTTAAGTTAGATCACCGTAGAAGTTGAGTATTCGAAAGTAAAAGAGTAAATGCGAGAGCCAGAGATTGCATACCGAATGAGGGAATGTGATCTCCTATTTATAGCAACAAGAGGGGCATCCATGTGTCGCGTGTTCCGAGTTTTGTGGCAAGAATCTCTGAGAGGCTTTGACCGAGTCTCGCGAAAATAACCTTAAGTCGATTTTCTTGGAGGCGGTGGCGCAAGAATAGGAGGCCCGCAGAGGTGAGTGTGGATCCTTGGGTGACCCTCACTCGAGGGTATCTGTGATCATGGGGAAAAGGAGCACAAGGGGTCGTGCGCGTGGGTGCACGGGGCTGGGTGCGAAGTGGTTGCGTGTGTGGGGGGTCACGCACGGGGGTGTGCACGGGCGGGCGCGTGCTGGTAACCCCACGCGCGGTCACGGCCTTGCGCTGGCGGCCATGTGCTGCCAGCCGCGTGCGTGGCCTTGCGCGCACGGCTGCCTTCCCCCGAGTGGGGTCACTCGGGGGTATTGTTCCCCTGAGTGACAGCCACTCGGGGGAGGGGAGCACCCCCCAAATTGTCAGGGGCGCGGCCCCCACCAGGCAGCCGCGTGCGTTGCCAGGAAGTCGCGTGCTGCCTGGCAGCGCACGCGGCTGCCCATGGGTGCCGCGCCTGCCAGCCCCGAGTGACCTCACTCGGGGGTGGCGCCCCCTGGGTGGCCTCGTTTGGTCACCTAGGGGCTGCCACATGGCGCTCCCTCGGGGTGCCACGTGGTGCTTACTTGACCTATTTTTCGACACTTACCCTGTGATAGAATGCATATTTATGCTATATTTTGGCATTTCACCTCAATCTTATTACACCATTTGAAGTAATTTTTGCTGATCTTTCATTGTTTCAATTTTATTATACTTCAAATCCTCCTTACACTATTTTCTTTCTTATTTCTATGGATCCAAGCTTGCATAGCTTTAGGGAATATTGGATGGGTTAGAGAACCAGCTAGAAAGGACTTGAAGTGGCAGATTTGGGCTGCATTTGGGCTGCTCATTCTACTATTTTGGGCTGCATTTGGGCTGCTCGTTTTTGTTGTCTTGGGCTCATATCTGTTGGGCTAGGCTAGGCCCAACCCTAGCCTTCCTAGCTCTTCCTTTCTTGGCCATGTATTTAAGGCCTCTTAGCACTTATTTTCACATGAGATAGAGAGGAGAAAAGGGAGGAGATTCTGGCCGTTTTTTTGTTGTTAGCATATTTCTGTGTTCTTCATTTTTGTTTTCCATTTTGTCTTCTTTGCTGCAATGAAAGGCTAGAACTATTGTAACCGGTTGTGTAATCTTGAACCTATGTGGAATCTGAGTCCCGGATGAGCTTCAAAAACCTGGTTTGTTTGTTTTAATCTTATTCATTTCCATTTGGTTTAGTTTGAACAGATTTTGGAATGCATGAAGTTCATGGCAGGTTTGTGTGAATTTACATGGATTTATTTTCTGTTAAATGCTTAAGAGAACAGAGTGTTGTAGCCAGTTGGTATAACATCTCGGAAATGAATATAATGTGCTTGAATGGTTGTTCTTACATAGCTTCGGATGGGTTGAATAGAGAATGAATGGCTGCATTTTGTTTATAAGAGATTTCTGTATTCATTTTGTTGTTCCAATCATTCTAATCCTTGGACGGTTGTTGGGGATGCTTTGAGTTTGATATCCGGATATTAAAACCATCTAACAAACCAAGATCTATAGGTTGAACAAGGAAGATTTCACAAAGGGGACAAATACACAACTGGTTGCATTTCATTTACTGATTTTCATCTACATCTATCCTTTTTCTTCTGTTTTGTTATTTAAATTTCTGTCAAAACCACCCCCCCTTAAACAAACTGTTGTGTTGCTTATATTGGTTCTTATTGTTGGTAGAAGAAGATAAGGCTCCTTGTGAGAGACGACCTAGGTTGTGCTTTGCTGCAAACTAGAGAAGATAGATAATTAATTCTGGAGTGGTTCGACCTCGGAGTTCCTTGCCTACATTCAGCCCAAAAGGTATCCAGCTGGTGTTGTTTCCTTTCTTACACTATCCTCGATATATACTAACTTCTCTGGACTCTCGGGGTATTACATTCTCCCCCCCTTAAGCACATGACGTCTTCGTCATGCGACCTTACAACTAGTCCTAGATCTCTCCCCCCTTGCATGGCTGATGTAGGATTCGCCTAAGGTGCCTACACGCACCCCCCATAGGGGCCTACACGCCCCCCTCGGGACTCAGCCTCCTCGCTGAGGTTTGCCCCATCACCGCGCTCAGAGGCTCGAGGGTCGGCTCTGATACCACCTGTAACGACCCGATCGAGCGATAGGAAGGACCAGAACAACTTACCCTGATGGGCCTACACGAACTTCCCAGGGGGTCACCCATCCTTGAACTGCTCTCAGCTCAAGCACGCTTAACCCCGAAGTTCCTTGCCTACATTCAGCCCAAAAGGTATCCAGCTGGTGTTGTTTCCTTTCTTATACTATCCTCGATATATACTAACTTCTCTGGGCTCTCGGGGTATTACAAAAACCAACCAAAGAACCTATATCAGATTTAGCATCAAACTTATCGAAATTATATTTAGTGTTTAAAATGTAACATTTACACCCAAATGGTCTAAGATAATCTACTTTAGGTGTCTTACCATGCCAAAGTTCATATGGTGTCTTATTTAACCCTTTTCTAATAGACAACCTATTTAACACATAACTTGCATAATTAATTGCTTCAGCCCAAAATGACTTAGGTAAACCACTTTCAATTAACATAGTTCTACCAATTTCTTGTAATGACCTATTTTTCCTTTCAACTACTCCATTTTGTTGTGGAGACCTAGGTGTAGAAAAATTATGAGAAATACTATATTTATCACATAACTAACCAAAACCAAAGTTATCAAACTCACCACCATGATCACTCCTAATCTTAATTACACATGCATTTTGTTGATTTTGTAGTTTTCGAATTAGACTATCAAAAACATGCAATGCCTCACTTTTATGAGAAGTAAACAAGCACCAAGTAAAATGAGAAAAGTCATCCACAATCACAAATTCATATGATTTACCACCTAAACTTTTAACCCTACTAGGACCAAACAAATCTAAATGAAGTAATTCTAATGGCCTAGTTGTGGTAACATCTTGTTTTGATTTAAATGACTCTCTAACTTGTTTTCCTCTAATGCATGCATCGCACATATGTAGGTCATTCAAATTCAATTTAGGCACTCCTCTAATTAGATTTTTTTTTATTAGTTTAGAAAGAGTAGATGTGCTAATGTGACCTAATCTTCTATGCCATAGATCCATAGAGTTATCATTTACCATAAGATAAGTAGCATCATTAACACATAAAGAATTCAGATTTAGCACATAAATGTTTCCTTCTCTAATGCCTTTCAAAACAATCTTATTTAAAGAATCTTTAATTAAGCACTCATTACCTTCAAATGCAACCATGTAGCCTTTGTCAATTAATTGACTTATGCTAAGCAAGTTGTAGGATAAGCCACTCACAAATAAGACATCTTCAAACATGAGTTTAGAAGGATTACCCACGTTTCTAATGCCTACAATTTTCCCTTTTGAGCCATCACCAAAAGTGACATTACCTCCATGCTTTTTATCTTTAAGAGACGAAAATAAGGTGGCATCTCTAGTCATATGCCTTGAACATCCGTTGTCCAAGAACCATTGGCTTGAAGTGCCTTTGGCCTTCAAGCACACCTATTAAGCAAATCAAGGGACCTTAGGTACCCAAACTTTGGGTCCTTGGGGGTTAGAGAACATGAAATCATAGCCATATGTATCAAAGATATGTTCCTTAGCTTTTTGATCATCTAAACCCTTAGGAATCCAAAAACTCCTAGTTCTAACAACTTTATTATTCCTAGTTCTAGCTAGTTTTGGATATTTAGCTCTAGGAAGATATTTTGCCCCTTTAATGATTCTAGCATGATGAACACGCCTAGAATGAGTAAGATGAGTGGAAGAACCAGATTTTTGGATTTTCTCTTTTAGTTTACTTGGGTCAAAACCAAGACCAGCCTTTTCAAAATATGGTTTTTGAGATGCAAGCAAAGAATCTAATTTATTGGAACTCAAAGAAATTTTTAAAAATGATTTTTCTAATTGCTCATTCTTTTCTTTTAAACATGCTATTTCATTTAGTAACTCAGAATGATCACATACAATGCATTCATGCTCCCTAAGACTATCAATAGTGTCATGCAATTCATTTATATTATCTTTTAATGCACACACTTCATTTGGTTCATTTTCTTCCATTTTCCTAATTTTAAAGTTTAACTCATCTATTTCTTCCATGTACTCTTCTTCTTTCTTTTCTAATCTACCATTTTCCCTCTTAAGCTCCTTGATTTCTCTAATAGCCATTTTATGTTTTTTAAACAAAAAATCAAACTCTTCTAATAATGCATCCATTTCAGAAGTGTTTACCTCCTCATCTAGGGAAGATGAGTTCTTTTCTCCTTTGGTCATCAAACAAAAGTTGGCATTTTCTTCTTCTTCATTGCTTGAAGATGATTCAGATTCATTAGAAACATCCCAAGTTGCTTTGAATGCTTTTCTATCTTTCTTCTCTTCCTTTCTCCTTCCTTTGGATCTACCCTTCTTTGATTTGGGACATTCGGACTTGTAGTGTCCAATCTTGCAACACTTGTAGCAATTAACCTCCACTTTCTTTTCATTTGAGACTTCTACGGGCTTAGTCTTACTATAACTCCTTTTATTCTTTTTCATAAAGTTTCGAAGCCTCCTAGCCAACATGGCAATCTCCTCTTCAGAATCCTCCTCTCCACTAGATTCCTGTGCAACAAGTAAAGCAATTGATTTAGATTTTAAAGAATCTTCTTTGTTTTTATACCTATTTTTGAGAGTAAGCTCATGTGTCATTAGTGAACCTATTAGTTCATCTAGTGACAACTTCTTGGTATCCTTGGCCTCTTGAATGGCTGTCACCTTTGGATCCCATGCATCAGATAGAGATCTTAGAATCTTTTGCACCTTTTCAAAATCTGAAAATGATTTACCAAGAGACTCAAGAGAGTTAAGAATATCAGTCAAGCGAGTATACATTTCAGAAATAGATTCATTAGGTTTCATAGAAAACAATTCAAAATCATGTATGTACATGTTTATTTTTGTTTCTCTAACTTGACTAGTACCTTCATATTTTAACTCTAACTTCTTCCAAATTTTATAAGCAGATTTACAACACTGTACATGATTAAATTCAGATATACTCAAAGCACAATGAAATGCACTCTTAGCCATAGCATTTAAAGCAATTAATCTTTTATCTTCATCCGTGTACTTATCTCTACTCTTTTCTATTATCTCTTCTACTTCTCCTCTCTTTACCTTTTCCTTAGGGACATATGGACCATCTCTAACTATTTCCCACAATTCAAGACTATATGCGGTTAAAAAATCTTCCATCATTGTTTTCCAATATGCATAATTGGTGCCATCAAAGAATGGTGCCCTAGACAAAGAATGACCTTCATTTTCATAAAAACGTGAACTCGATGCCATGGATACACCTAGTGATGATTAATCACTCTCTTAGGAACCTCGCTCTGATACCACTTGTTGAGTTCTAACCTAGTCAAGAGAGGGGGTGAATTGACACCTTTTCAAAATTCTAATGCAAAACTTATGCACGTCTATATATGAGAAAACAAATTTAATATAAACTAAAATTGTAGTTGAGAGTATGGGAGCACTTAAATACTAGATGGATAATATGATATCTGCCAGCTATGCTAGTATGTGCTTTGATCCAATATACTCTTCAAATTATAACTTGGTGAAAACAAGTGATTTGAATGCACACAATAACAAGTCTTTAGATAAACCAAATGGAATATTGAATTAGTACAAAGAATAATCAATTTAAGTAAATCAGAATATAATCAAACAAGAATAAGTAAGAGTGAAGAGAAGAAGAACACAACGATTTATAGTGGTTCGACCCTTATGGCTTACATCCACTACCTAAGGATTCTCTTTCTCAGGATTTTCAATCAAATCCACTATATGAAACTTTTCTTACAACCACCAAAGCCTTCACTTGGCTTCACCACCACCAAACTATTTCTGGAGTCTCACACTCACTAGTTTGAATTTTGTACGCTCTTTACAAGATACAAGAATAGTAGAGATTGGGAAATAGGATTCTCTAAAAAATAATACAATGAAGTATAGAGAACTCTCTTAGTTTTCTCTCAAGAAGATAGAGGAAAAGAAAGACTTAGAGAGAATGAAAATCTTGGCCAATGATGTAGAAAATAATAGGGCTTCCAAAAGTTGTTCCAAAGCCTTCAAGAGACCCTTTTATATTGTGCTAGAGTAGGCTTTCCTTGATCAATCTCAGCCCTCCATGTGTCAAGTCTTCAAGCCAATCTTAGCCCTTCATTTGAATTCTTGATTTACCTTCCATAATCAGCTAACTTGATTGATCATCAAGATCTTTGACATTTGTTGATCTCCAATTAGCCTTGAATGAGCAAATCAATTCCAATAATGCATGACTGATTTTAAGGATTAAAATATCATCAAAATCCTTTATAATTCTTGCAAAATCATCCATAAATCAGAAATGATCAATTATGACTTCTAGTTGATCTTCAATCACCTTTGATTGTGCAATTGGCCCCTTAGCTTCCATAACAAGCATAGTTAATTTGAAATTTGAATTTAAACCTCCAAATAGTGTAAAATCCATCGAAATATTCTCAAATAATAAAGCAAATTTGTCCAACAATGAAGATATCAATCATAACTTCAAAAGCCCTTAATTGATCAAGTTTCCATACTAAAAATGTTGACAACAAAAAGAGAATCAATTTGTGTAGCTGAATATATACAAGATATCCTTAGAATATTCTCCCATAATGAAGATATCAATTAGCCATAATGAGTAAGATACTTGATTCCATGATTTGAATCTCCATATCCTTTTATTGAAAGAGAATCAACAATAAAGGAAAAGAATATTATCAAGGTTTAATTTTCAAACCTTAATTTGCTTCATTAATATTAAACAATAATGCTGAATCTTTAACTTCCCCATTTGAATGCAATTCAAAAAATTCTTCCATATTTAATTGAGTAAAGGAGCTTCTAAGAACCTTTAAATTTACTCCATGATTCTCTTACCATATTTAGACCAACGAGATGATGTAGCCTTGATGAGTGTGCTCCATGTGGCTGTCATGTCATCAAAATGCCACGTTAACAATGTCATGTCACCAAGTTACATATATAACAACTCTATATAGTGGACTACTCCAATCTCCTCAAAAACTTCCATATAGATCTTTTGAACTTCCCATATGTGAACAAGGATTCCATATATATATCTCTAGACTTTCCATTCTAAGAAAAACTTTCCATATATAGCTCAAATACTCAAATTTTTAGAAAGCTCTCTAAAAACTTATTTCCATATATAATGAAATCTCTGTATATATAAAAAGTTTCCATATATAGCCTATGCCATGAAATCACTAAAGAATAGCTTTGTAAGCCTTATGAAGGCTTCATGCTTTGTTAGTACATAAAATATAAATGCACATTCACATTCACTTATGCCAATCATCAATCATCAAAATCGACACTCAACAGAGAATTCATCTCAGCTATAGGATGAAAATATATCAGAGACATTTTCAAAAACTGTTGTGTTTTATTATATAGATATTAGATATATATATATATAGGTAATAATTAAACATAGAATCTTCCACGTTGGCATCAATTCAAGTGCATGCCCTCCGATAATAAACGACATCCAAATTAATTAAGAGGCAAACTGAATGGTGGTCGTCATATATAGTTATGTATATATATATAGAGGTGCCCTTGGGAGTGTACCTGCCTATATATTTCAAGGGATTTTTTCCTTTTCTTTTTATTATTTGTGGAATCACTAGAATTGTTTATTTTGTTTTTTCTTTCTGGTCTTATCATTCAATAGATAAGTTTCTTCAATTCAAAAGCATGAAGATAAAAACATTCCAGCCGCAATAAGTGGGAAAACTAGTTTGTGATCTCATCTCATGTATAAAACGAACATAAATAGGAGAGGTCCTAGCCAGATTAACAATATAAGGCTGGACAGAGAGCTAGGAATGTGGATTAGACATATATGTAGACATGCATGCAGAGTCGACATACCACAAATTAAAGTTTTAATGAAGAAACACCCGTAAAAAAAATACATGATCAATATTTTAACCTCCACGTACAGCCTGATTCACCATCCATCCCCCATGTCACATTTTTAATCTGCTTCCAGTAGCTAGACTATAATTAGATCTAGGTAGCTCGCTTAGCCTCCCAAGTTTACTTTCATAGTATCCCAAGAGCTCGAACCTGCATGTTCCAGATATATGGATCATATAATAATTAGTAATTAACCCATTAATTAATATATAATTGATGATTCCGGTTGGTTATTACATGGATAATATATATAAATATATATGTACCATATGTATATAGGAATTAATTAATAATTTATAAGTTGGAAGATTACTAATTATTACCAGTATGCCAAGCATTGGAAAGGCTCATATTTGTCGTAAATCTCTTCAAGAATTGGTTGAATAGAGGCAGCGTTGCAATTTTTTCTGGCATGGAAGTGGGACAAATGCCGGATAGTCTCCGAATCTTGGGGAATTCTTTGGCAGAAGACAATGCACATCAAAAGATTAGCACATGCAAAAGGGCCAAACCCTTTCGCCTTCATTAGTTTGGCATAAAGCTGCTGCTGCAGCTGTTCAAATTCTTCCAGCTTAAGCCTATTGCTCTCCAGATTCTTAGCCAATTTCAGAATGTGTTTTGCTCTGTAACCAAGATGGCACCGCCTTTCCAACACCTTCATGCTACTAAGATTGGCTATTTCTTTTGCGCTTGGAAAGTTTCCTACTACTTCTCTACTGCTGCTACTACTACTAGTATTGGTATATGCTAATTTTGGTTGAAGCTCGCAAATAGCGTCGCACATCTGCAAAGTTCTTCTTGTTGGAAAACCAGTGACTGTGTAGCCTTCATTTCTGCCTTGATTCAATTGGTAGAGTCGCAAGTGGGAACTCTTTCAAGTCGGTCCACATGATCGACCCTTTCCACGAACGCCTCGAGTAGTGTTAGGAACCCTAGGCGCCTCTTGAAAGATCTGAAATTTCCTTCTATTTTCCCATCTTCTTTAGTGGCATATATATAGAGTTAAAAAGCCTAAACGTGCCTTAGAAAAACCCTAAGCACTTTAGGCTCGGCCTTTAATCACATTGGGTCGACTCTCTCTTTTAAATTGTGGAACAGGCTCGACCTAAGTGTGTGACCCCTTAGGTCCACCATTGGGCTAAATGTAGGGCTAATTCTATTGGGCTATACGAATGCCCAACTTATTAGATTAATTAAACTATTTAATTAAACTCATAGGCCTTTTATTTAACCCATCTCATGGGCTTCTTAATTAAACTCTTTAATTAATAGTTTTAGAATTAATCAAATTAATTCTAAAACCCTATATATCATGGTTAACGTCTAGCAACATGCCATGAATTCCTAGCCAATGATGAAAAAAAACACGAACCTTTTCAATTGCAATTACCGTGCAGTAAAATCCTTTCATCGATCAATGTCCTAATTGAATTTAGGGTATGGTTTTGTGATGAAACCCTAATCATTCAATAACTATGTATCTATTCCAGATTTATGACTTGATAGGCGAAATCAAAACACATTTTGATTTCCAACTCACCTTGGCTAAGGATTTTCTCAGTCATGAAATCATCAGAATACATAGGATATCTTCTCATCTTATTGATGAGTGATGAATCCTATTTCTACATTCACAAGCCTTCATATGTGATAAGGTTACACCCAGTGATAATTTGTTAATGACTCCATTAGAATCCAAAAAAGAACCAAAGCGTAACCAGTCAAATATAAGACTACCATGATGTCTTAAGTCTAAGGATCAATCTGCACTATTGCAACACATGAATTCCAATTCGACATAAAACAATAACCATTAGAAATTTTGTAGCGGGTCAGTTCAATATACTTATTCTTATAATAAGCACCCACATATATGCACTAGTGTCCACACACCAATATCCATGAAACAAGACATTCTCCTGATTTAGCATGCATCATATGTGCTAGTCTATCTGAGTTATTAATGTTCAATCCTAATAACTCTATGACTAGGAATATTTAAGATCAAGGCTTATAAGGAATATGTTTCATGATCACCATCTCTATGCACGACCATATTCCATGAGCCTATTTGATCTATAGACTTTTTCAAGTATGGATTGCAATAATAACGACAATCAACAATGACAAATAAAAACATAATGCCTTGCAATAATAATTGATTGAAGATAAAGAATCACAATGTAAAGTATGATCAATTACATAAAAATATAATTGGCTTGTGGGGCATAACTCTAAAAATCTCCCACTTTCCCTTAAGCCAATTTCCCATGTATCTTAAGCCCATCTTCTCAAGATGACGTTCAAAGACTTACTGTGACAATGGTTTTGTAAGGGGATCTGCTACATTCTCCGTTGATGCAACCTTTTCCATTTTGATGTCACCACGGCCAATTATCTTATGGATTAATTGATATCTCCGCAATATGTGTTTGGATCTTTGATGGGATCTAGGTTCCTTTGCTTGAGCAATGGCACCATTGTTATCACAGTATACTAGAACTGGATCAACAATAGTAGGAACCACTCCCAATGCTGAGATAAAATTTCTCATCCAAATTGCTTCCTTTACAACATCTAATGCTACAATATATTCAGCCTCAGTGGTAGAATCTGCAGTTGTTTCTTATTTGGAACTCTTCTAACAAATTGCTCCACCATTAAGGGTGAATACATAACTAGACATAGACTTTGAGTCATCTACATCAGACTAAAAACTTGAATTCGTGAAGCATTTCAGTTTCAGTTCAACTCCTCCATAAATCATGAAAGTGTCTTTCGTCCTTCTTAAGTACTTAAGAACCCCTTTCATAGCTTTCCAATGCTCCTCACCTGGATTAGACTAATATCTGCTCATGACACTCAGAGCATGTGCGATATCAGGTCTAGTGCATAGCATAGCATACATTATGCTACCTATGGCAGAAGCATAGGGTATAGATGTCATTCTTTTCCTCTCCTCTAGAGTCTTTGGAGACATAAAATTGGAGAGAGAAATCCCATGGCGCATTGGAAGAAATCCTCTTTTAGATCCTTCCATGTTAAACCTTTTTAACATTTTATCTATATACATTGATTGGGACAAACCAAGCATCCTTTTTTATCCATCTCTATAGACCTTAATCCCCAAAATATAAGATGCTTCGCCCAAATCTTTCATGGAGAAATTAGTAGATAACTAGGCTTTTGTTGCTTGTAACATACCTACATCATTCCTAATGAGTAGTATGTCATCAACATATAACACCAGAAAAGTGACTGCACTCCCACTAACCTTCTTGTACACATGGTTCATCCAAGTTTATGATGAAATCAAACAATTTGATTGTCTCATCAAAACGTATGTTCCAACTACGGGAAACTTGTTTTAGTCCATAAATGGACCTTTGAAGTTTGCAGACTTTCTGTTCATTTCCATTGGATATGAATCCCTCTGGCTGTACCATATAAATATCCTCCTTAATATCACCATTAAGGAAGACTATTTTGACATCTATTTGCCATATCTCATAGTCATAATATGTAGCTATGGCAAGTAAAATCCAAATAGATTTATGCATCGCAACTGGTGAGAAGGTTTCCTCAAAATCAATACCTTGAGTTTGAATATAATCCTTTGCCACCAAACGAGCTTTATAAGTCTTTACCTTTCCATCAACTTCAAGCTTTCACTTGTAGATCCATTTACAACCAATAGGTATAATACCTTCAGGAGGATCCACCAAAGTTCATACTTTGTTAGCGTACATGGAATCCATTTCGAATTTCATAGGTTCTTTCCATTTTCCCGAGTCAATATCAGATATCGCCTTCTTATAGGTTCTTGGATCCTCATCCAATAGAAGGTTATCCTCATTACCCTCAACTAAGAAACCATACCTATCAGGAGGTCTTGAGATCCTTTGGGATCTTCGTGAAGATTGTGTACTTTGAGGTTCAAAATTATTTTCTGCTTCCACTTGTGGTATAGTAGTTTGTGATTCTTGAATTTCTTCAAGATCTATCATATTGCCATTATTCCCATCTAATAGGAATTCCTTTTCTAGAAAAGTGGCATTCCTTGAAACAAACACCTTTGTTCAAGGGGATGATAGAAATAATATCCAATTGATTATTTTGGATATCCCACAAACATACACATATTGGATCTAGTATCCAACTTATCTTCCACTGTTTTCTTAACATGGGTAGGGCACCCCCATATTCTTAAATATTTGTAACTAGGTGTCTTACCAAACCACATCTCATATGGTGTCTTAGGCACTGATTTAAAGGGAACTCTATTTAGTAAATGAGCAGCTATCTCAAGAGCATAGCCCCAAAAGGATAAAAGAAGATCAGTGAAATTCATCATGGATCTAACCATATCTAATAAGGTTCAATTCCTTCGTTCAGAAACTCCATTGAGTTGTGGTCTTTCTGGTGGAGTCAACTAAGAGAGAATCCCATTCTCTTTAAGATGATCAATGGATGTTGTACTCAAGTATTCTCCCTCTCGATCAGATCGAAGGACCTTAATACTTTTTTTGTTTGTTTTTCTACTTCATTCCTAAATTCTTTGAACTTTTCAAAAGATTTGGACTTGTGCTTCATAAGGTACACATACCCATATCGTGAGAAATCATCGATGAAGGTAATGAAGTATAAAAAACCACCTCTTACACTAACATTTAGTGGGCCACATACATCTGAATAGATCAAATCCAATAGATTAGATGCATGTTCCACTTGTCTAACAAATGGTAACTTTGTCATCTTTCCTTTAAGACACAATTCACAAGTTGGAAGTGGCTGTAAGTCAAACAAGCTCAACAACCCATTTTTAACCAACTCATTTATCCTGTCTTTGGATATATGACCTAATCTCAAATGGCACATGTAAGCATAATTTTGATCATTAACCTTTCTTTTGTTACTTTGTTGTAGACAAATCATAGAATCATTAGTTTGAATAGTATACAAATTATTTGACAATGCACCAGTATGATATAAAAAACCATTTTTGAAAATAGAACAAAATCCATTAGAAATTATAAAATTAAAACCTTCCTTGTCCAAAACAGGAATAGAAATAATGTTCTTAATAATGTCTGGCACATAAAAACAATCATTCAAAACTAACTTTATTCCAGATTCTAAAACTAAATAAACTGTCCCTATGGTTATAGCAACAACTGTTGCTCCATTCCCAAGCTGTAGAGAAGCCTCATCTTTATTTAGTCTCTTACTTGTTATCATCAACTGCAAATCATTGCAAATATGACTACCACATCTGGTATCTAATACCCAAGAAGCATCACTAACTGAAAGATTAATTTCAACAAAGTACATACCTGAATCAGAACGTTTCTGATTGACTTGGCTTTGCCTTCTTGACTCCACCTTTAGGCTTTATCTTCCCCTTTTGAGAACTCTTCTCTTTACCTTGCTTTGACCAATTCTTCTTTGGTTTTGAGGAATGTGAGGAACCAACAAGCATGACAAGTTTATCCTTCTTCATTGTCATTTAAGCAATCTTCAACATGCTAAGCAGCTCAGGAAGAGTAGTCCGAAGCTTATACATATTGAAATTCATGACAAAATGATCAAATGAATTAGTAAGAGATTGTAGAATAAGATCTACATATAGATCATTATCCATAACAACATTCAAAGACTCAAGCTTTTATATTAGGTTTATCATTCTCCATACATGAGTATTAACTAATTCACCATCCATCATACGGGCCCTAAAAAGCTCATTTGAGATCTGATATCTCACATACCTAGTCTGATCACCATACAACTCTTGTAGGTGCAAATGAATCTCTACTACATGCTCCATGTCTCGTGATGCTTTTGTAACTCATTAGACATCGATGCTATCATATAGCAACGAGCCTGAAGATCATCATCTTTCCACTTCTACCAAGTGGTTAGTTCCTCTAGGGTGGAAGCCTCTGAAACTTTTTCAGTTGGGGCCTTATCCGTCACATATGTTATTTTCTCAGAATCCAAAACAATTTTCAGATTCCTTAGCCAATTCAGATAATTGGGACCTGTCAACTTGTTAGTGTCTAGCAAACTTGCGAGTGGATTCTTGGCCATTTTTTGATTTCACAAATTTGCAAAGATAAACATGATCATACATTTAAACATTCAATCAATTACAGTCACACATGATTAAGGATTTTTTTCATAAGTGATACTCCCACTATTTTAATCAAATCTTAGCACCCTCAAAATAAGATTTGGAAAGCTTAAATACATAGGCTTTCTAGTGGGCTTGAGACCTAATTAAAAATTACCATAAACTCAAATAATATCGTAGCTCTTATAGTAATTTTAAAAGATACGTAACTCTTACCAATTACATCTCATATAACCCTCAAATTATTTTTGCCTCATATTTTCATAAACTCAAATATTATTGATGGTCTTATGGAAAACATGTTAAGTCAAACCATCATTAATCACAAGTGTGATAAATAGAGATACCCCCAAATAATATTGACGATAGTATTTCTACATATCACCTAATGTACATCAATATGCATAACATATAATATAGATTGCCATACTTAGTATGCCCCAAATAATATTGGCGATGCATATCAAACATGGCAACACCTCATACTATATGCCAATGATGGGAGGCCATGGCGAAAATAAACTCCTTTGATTTTCCCCGTTCATGACTTAATATTAATACTTAAAACAATTTTAAGTGAAGGGTTTTTAAACTTTCATTTAGATCATAATACATGCACTTAACACATTCTATAATTAATTCATCATAAGTATGCATCTCATGCACAATGATACTAGCATGTTATTAGCATGCATCTTAGAAATCATAAGACCATCTCATGCAATGAAGATAACATTTGAATACAAGTTAAATAGACATGTAAACAAAACAGATTTTCAGCCTTTGCATTTATAAAACACATAACAGATTATGCATCGCCCCATACGGGGCTTCGGGGGCAGCGCCCCCGATGGGGTTGAGCTGCTGCCAACTCGCAGGGGTGTAGGGGGCTCGGGGCAATGCCCCTAGACCAAAATTTATAGAACAGAAAGTTATAGCAATAGATTGTTGCTCGGTTTAGATCATATCATAAAAACTTGCAACACAGTATGCAGTTTGACATATGTTGTTCCTTATATCATATCAAAATGACTTGGTGTTCAGTTTTGATCGAATCACAAACCTAGCACCTAGCAAACTATTCAAAAATACTGATCATGTCAAACGATAAACAAATACTGATCGCATCATTATTGATGTTTGTTTAAATACTGATCATATCAAACGAAAAAAAAACAATGATCGCATCAATATTGATGTTCGTTTTAAACACTGATCATATCATAATTACTATTCGTTTCAGAAAATAAACTTTTGTTGATCATATCAAAACAGATCCATCCAATCATATTGTTCTATTAATCGACCCCATATTCATTGGTTTCAATCTCATTGAATGCCGACTTTAAATCTTATCTTAAACCTTGAAAATAAAACAGATTCGAATCATGAGTGAAACAGCAAAATAATGGTAGAACCAAATCGTTTCTATACATCAGTTTCATATCACATTAAAAACTGATTAAAGAACTTTATAATCTACCATCTTAGCATGCTAATTCAATGTATAAATCATTCATCAAATAATGAAAAAATCGAAATCAATACTGATTCGTTACTGCATAATTGATCCATCAAATAATGGCAGATCCGTAAGCGATACAGATTCGTTACACTGCCATAAAATGATTGAATCAAAATACAGATAACGAATTCATTAAAGATTCGAGATAACCTCGCTCTAGTACCACTGTTGGAAAACTAGTGACTGTGTAGCCTTCGTTTCTGCCTTGATTTAATCTGTAGAATCACAAGCTCGAACTCCTCCAAGTCGGTCCACACTATCGACCCTTTCCACGAATGCCTCGAGTAGTGCTAAAAACCCTAGGCGCCTCTTGAGAGATTTGAAATTTCCTTCTATTTTCCCATCTTCTTAAGTGGCATATATATAGAGTTAAAAACCCTAAACATGCCTTGGAAAAACCCTAAACAATTTAGGCCCGACCCGTAATCACATTGGGTCGACTCTCTTTTTTAAATTGTAGAATGGGCTCAACCTAAGTATGTGACCCCTTAGGTCCACCATTGGGCTAAATGTATGGCCAATTCTATTGGGTTATATGAATGCCCAACTTATTAGATTAATTAAACTATTTAATTAAACTCATGGGTCTTTTATTTAACCTATCTCATGGGCCTCTTAATTAAACTCTTTAATTAATAGATTTAGAATTAATCAAATTAATTCTAAAACCCTATATATCATGGTTAACGTCTAGCAACATGCCATGAATTTCTAGCCAACTATGAATTTCAATTGCAATTACTGTGCAGTAAAATCCTTTCATCGATCTATGTCCTGATTGAATTTAGGGTATTGTTTTGTGACAAAACACTAATCATTCAATAACTATGTATCCATTCTAGATTTATGACTTGATAGGCGAAATCAAAACACATTTTGATTTCCACCTCACCTTGGCTAAGGATTTCCTCAGTCATGAAATCATCGAAATACAGAGGATATCTTCTCATCTTATTGATGAGTGATGAATCCTATTTTGACATTCACAATCCTTCATATATGATAAGGTTACGCCCAATGATAATTTGTTAATGACTCCATTAGAATCCAAAAAAGAACCAAAGCGTAATTAGTCAAATATAAGATTACCATTGTGTCTCCAATATCCATGAAACAAGACATTCTCCTGATTGAGCATGCATCATACGTGCTAGTCTATCCGAGTTATTAGTATCCAATCCTAATAACTCTATGATTAGGAACATTTAAGATCAAGGCTTATAAAGAATATATTTCATGATCGTCATCTCTATACATGACCATATTCCATGAGCCTATTTGATCTATGGACTTTGTCAAGTATGGATTGCAATAATAACGACAACCAACAATGACAAATAAAAATATAATGCCTTGCAATAACAATTGATTGAAGATAAAGAATCACAATGTAAAGTATGATCAATTACATAAAAATATAATTGGCTTGTGGGGCATAACTCTAACACTTCTCCACCTGTACATCCAAGTTGCTCGTAATCTCTAACTATATATATATGAGAAAGAGAGAGAGAGAAGTGGATGTATATATGTATGTGCAGTTGCAAAGGAGAATGGATTTAATAGCGTCTTCAAATATGGTGGGCGATCGGAAGAGACGACCGAAACTTGCCTTCCCGGCATCCGGGTTAAGTTTGTGAAATTCCTGAACATCCTTTTCGTCTTTAGTTGAGATCCTTAACATGCGAGCAACTTGAGAGAGTATCGCTTGCTTGTCTGGATCTGAAAGGCATTTAGTGTCGTGGACTCGAAGGAGGAGGAGAAGGCGAGGATGATCAGAAGAAGAAGCAAGTTGGTGATGGAAACCATAAGAGAAGAGGTGGAGTCTGCCAACCTCAAAGGACGCTGGAAGGTTTTGGTGGATGGATTCCATAGGTTTGGAGCCATCATAAACAGACCATGGTTGTACACTGCATGCTCTAAACTAAAGCTTTTATCTGTTTCACTCTCTTCCACTTCCATCTCTATTCTTACATAGTCGCCCTCATCATCCTCCATTATATATCACAAAACTTTTTCTCAGTCGTGAGAGTGAATTTTGTTGCTGCTTCCTGCTTCTTCTTCTACATCTACATCTACATCTATTGGTAAATAGAAGTGACGTATGTATATGTATGTGTTTGTGTGTGTTTTGCTGCAAATTAAATTAAGCCATAATTCTTCTTATTTAATAGAGCAAAGGAATGACGACGGTCCCATTTCCGCTGCGTTGACGTCATCTTCCCTAAGTAATAATAATAATAATAATAATAATAATAATAATAATAATATATAGATAGGGATATAATAATTAAGGATAATAATGCTACTTGCAAAATCAATTAGAGAATTGATTTGACAATTTGCTTCAATTACAAAATTATCCTCCTTTTCAATTACAAATCTACTCCCCAATTGCTACCTACTACATCCTTTTGCTTCTTTCTCGGACTTTGGCATTCTTTTTTTTCTCTCTCTCTCTCCCTTTCTTTCTCCTCATAATTTTAGGTTATGTATATTTTTTAAATAAAAATATATACTAAAGGTGTGCTTGATTGGAGGATGGAAAGTGGGGTGAAATTTTAATTCTCACCCCACCCCTTAGGAATTCTAATTTCTTGATTTCAAAAAAAATCTTCACTTTTTGAACTAAGATGAAATTCAAATTCCATGAAAAAAAAAAGGTTTGATGGATTTTTCTGAAATTTAGATGGAAAATGAATTTCACCCTTATTTTCCACCTCTATCAAACGCACCCTAATAGTTTGATCCAACTTTACATATAATTTGACTTTTTATTTTAAGTAATATAAATAAATAATAACATAAAAATATATAATTATTTATATATAAGATAATTATAAAATTATAAAATAACAAGCCAACTCTTGAGAGTTTTAATATGTTACAAGCTATAAATTTTAAAAGTTGTCAAATAAGTTTAATTTAATTTAGACAATTCTTATTTAATATGTTTGTAGTTTTAAATTATATTTAAAAATATATTTATTTGTATTTATATATATAAATGTAAATCTTTTGTATAATATGTTCTGTCTAAATATATTCATAGTATATATATTACACAAACTAAAATTTACAGAATATACAATTTCAATTAACAGCGGCGGGAACAAAGAGACCTTGCTAGTGAGAATGAAAAAAAAAAAATAAGGGATTGACAAAGTATGAGGAAGAAAGAAGAGGAAGTAGGTAGCAAATTGGGAGTAGATTTGTAGTTGAAATAGAGGATAATTTTGTAATTGAAGCAAATTGTCAAATCAATTGTCTAATTGATTGTGCAAGTATCGTTACTAATTCCAAACTTTTAATATAATAAGATATAAATTATTAGTTAAAAGAATATAGATACGTACATACTACATACATACATATATCTCTATAATAATAATAATAATAATAATAATAAATAATAATAATAATTATTATTATTATAATACATGTATATATATTAATATATTATTGTATAAATAGAATATTATTATTATAAGACAATAGAAGAGGAGAGTAATTTTTATTGTTTGTTCTGGCTGTTTAATTTTGTGCTTTGTTTGAGTTAGTCTGCAAAAAGTAATAATAATAGAAAAAAGAATTAGATGATGCATTATTAATTATTATATATATATATATATATTAAATTTGGTGTTTTAGGCAACCCCAAGTGCCGCCCTTAATTATTTTCCATTTTTTAATATTATAAAGTACGTACGTAGAACATTAATTAAATTGTGTGTTACGTTAAGTACGAAGCTCTTTCAATTTATTAATTTATTAATTTATTTATTTTTCTCTCTTTCTTTATTTTTTTTATTTAATCTCCTAAAACTCCTTAATATATATATATATATATATCTATATAATAAGGCACAACAATTTTTGAAAATGTCTCTCAAATGTATGGCTGAGATGAATCTATCAATGGCTGAGATCAATTGTTTTTTCCACCCAACAATTCTTCTTCAATTAATATGATTGATGTATAATATGATAGCTCTACGGCGCAAAGCTCACACTCCCACTCTCTTTCTACCACACTCACTGATTTTCTCTTTCTTTTTCCTATTTCCTTAGCCTCCCACTCTCTCTCTCTCCCTCCCACCCACTCAAGCCGTCATTGGCCCCTCTATCACCCCATGTCGTAGCCAGCTCGCCTCTCCGCCATGCGGCAGTCATCGCCACTCCCTCTGTCGTTCGCTGTATGTGTGTGTATATATATTATGTATGTATATATTATATATATGTGTGTGTTGTGTGATAGTAAAAATGGGTGTGTGTGTGTGTGTGAATATGAGTGTGTATATACATATATATGTGTGCGACTTAGGTTGCATGAAAACAGAAATGCGGGGTAAACTGTAAATTTAAAAAATATACGAATTTTTTGTAGATATAATTTTTAATATAAAAAAATAAAAAATATTCAAATATAAACAATAAACATAAGTTCTATAATGTATTCAAACAAATATAAACATAAAATCCAAAATGCATTCAAACAACCATCAACAATATTTAGAAAGTTCTATTATCCTTACATGACTTAGTAATTAAAAACAAACAATGAATTTAAATAACAAAATCAAACATAATACAATTTATTAAAGTTCATTCAGTTCATCACTCTCTGTTTCTATAGATTGGCTAACATCTTCACAAAAGAGTACAAACTCCAACTCTGATTCATCTAAGGAGAGATTAGCAAACTTGAGAACACCTACATCTTCCATACTCCTAAATTCATCTACATCTTTATCCCACATCTTTGTCTTCTCGTCATAATATTGAGAGGTGTTTCTCGATAAAAGACAAAGATTGTTATGAACAAATACCAAATCATTTGCAAGTTTTGGAGTTAATTTATTCCTTCTAAATGAATGAACAAAAGAATAAGTACTCCAATTCCTTTCAGAACAAGATGAAGAAGTAGATTGTCAAAGCACCTTAAAAGGTAACCTTTGAAGCAAAGGAGCATGTGAATCATAACATTCCCACCACTTCCTAGGTTCCCTGTCATAGCTATTCAAGATAGCATTTAGATCTCCAAATGGCCCACTTTTAAGAGAAAAATTGGTAAACTCATCATCAACAATAGCACACTCATCTAGATTAGGAAAAAGTCTCCTAAAACTTTTCATTCTTTGCGTGGAGACATCTCCATCCATATGTGGAGTCATTCTACCTTCTTTTTCTTGAAGCCATTTATCACTATAATACTTTCAAAAGACAAAATCAACAATTTTTTTTTTTAAAAAGTACATAGAGTATTGAATTAGTAAGAAATGGAGATTGAATTTAAAAATTACCTCAGGTTCAAAGAATGAGCTAGGCAATGTAATGGAGTGCTATGTTTTTTCCAACGAGCAAGAAGAATTCGGTGAATAATATGAAAAAATGATGAAAAACCACTTGGCAGCTTGCCTTCATGATCATAAATAACCTTCATCATGTTGAAAATCATAGAATCCCAGATCTCATAAACCAAATGAAGGCATGGTTTGTTTGTATCACAAACTCTAATCATATCATAAATAGGTGTTGTGAAAGGGAGAATATAATTAATTTTTTCCCAAAAATTCACATTCACGAACAAATCGAGCTTTTCCTTGGTCATCATCTCGATATTGTGCATCACTCATAACCATTGCTTCACGTGCACGTTTAAGAAATTTAAATCTTTTAAGCATAACAACAATAAATGCAAATCGAGTGTCAGCAATTGCAAGCAACTTCAAAGAACTAAATCGATTGAACATGGTCAATCTCATTGAATGATTCATTATAAATTCTTTTATGACCAAAGCATCTCCATGCACTTTAGTGATCCAATGACATTGATCATATGTCTCTTGATTACTTTCTAAATTCTTACCTGCACATAAATTCTTCAAAGCAAGATTAAGTGTATGGACAACACAAGGAGTCCAATAAATATGTGGAAACATACCCTTAATGATTTCCCCAGCTCCCTTGCAATTAGCAGCATTGTTAGTAATGATTGGTACAACTTTTTGATCACCAACTTCACCTATTACCTCTTTCATCAAATTAGCAATAAAATGTTTATCTTTTACTTCACCTGAACAATTCACAGATTTGATAAACATTTGACCATTTTCATAAATAACGAAAGAATTAATCAAGGGTCTTTTTTGTGGGTCACTCCAACAATCAGTAACAATGCTAACACCTTTTCCCAACCAAGTGCTTTTAATAGGTTCCAACAATTTTTCAACATTTGCCTTTTTTTGCTGAAGTAATGTGGTCCTTAACTTATTATAACCTGGAGGCACATAACCACCCAATGGATTATTAGTAGCAAATGAATAAGAACTCAGATAATATGGGTTTCTAGCAAGATTAAAAGGCAAACCTCCACTGTAGAACATTCTAGTAATCTCAACATCTAATTGTGCTCTAGTTTGCATGTCAAAAGCTCTAGCAATAGGTGACTCCATGGATTTTCTTTTATTTAAATGTTTTAGAACTCTTGGTTCATGTAAAGACAAAGAATGTCCCAAAGAAACACTACTAGTCGGTAATGACACTTGCTTATGTCATAAATTTGAGAATTTTTCTGAAACTTCTCTTTCAACTTTTTTTATCTCAACTATAATTTCAGGACTTACCTTTTTACAACAAGCAATCCCTTTCCCACTGATACTTAATAGATGAGCCCTAACTCTTGTGTATGTCCCAATTTTTTGCAAACCACAAAAGTTGCAAGTCCATTTTCAACTACCCCCTCATTCTCCCATTTTCTCCATTCTAGTCACATATTTCCATAAGGGACTATTTTTCTCATCCTTATTTTTTGACGAAATACTACTGCTAGATCCTGAACTTGAAGTTGAATGAGCCATATGACCTATGAGTTAAATTAAGAAATCAATAGATGATCAAATATAAGGTTTATAATATAAGATCAAATTCCACCAAATTTATAATCCATGTAATAATCAAACTTTGATATAATAAATCATATTATACATGAAAAAATAGGGAATTAGAGATAGAAAATACCAACAGAGGAAAATACACATATTACCAATGTTTATTATCTACCAAAACTAGCAGTTATAAACCCACAAAAAATCCAAAACTTGATTCCCATATCCACAAAAATTGGATAATAATCATTATCTCTAATCAATTTTTTAGAACTTAAATAATTATTTCTCTCAAAAGCACTAAAATCATATTATTGTGGTGTTATAATTCTTTTTCTCTTACTGTAAGGTTTCTAATTAAAGCATCAACCAACTATATTAAATATGAAACGCTAATGAACTATTAAACTACAGAAATGAATGCCTCAAATATTTGATGCAACACCTCAATCAAAAAGGCATTTGCTCAAGTTTTGCAACATGTGGAGCGATGATTTTCAGGTGCTATTCTCATTGGGAGCATATGAAGTTCTAATTATTCGTTTCCTTGCTATGATATGAAATTGAAGTGGAAGGAACTAAATTAGTTGTTTGAAAATTATGGATTCTAATTGGACATATAAAAAATGAAATGTTGTGAGTTGGATTGGCTATAAGGCTGGGCTATTAACATATATTTCTTCTATAAGGTTGAAAATCATTTATAGAGTTACTTAAGATACTCTATTTCTCCTGTAAGGCTGGACTATTAACATATTAAAATGGTCTAATTCTTAACATACAAAAATTCAAAACATATAAAAAATGGTCCAATTCTTAACTACATACATCAAAATTACATACAAAACTCACTTAAATATATAGAACAAGATCACCCCAAGCCAATACTGTAATTCTTTAAATTGTATATTTGATTCATCTAATATATAGAAGCACAAAAATCACAACAACCACAAAGAAGCACATACAAAATTTTACAAATGAAGCTAGAAGAGTACTTACAAGAGGGAAACGGTTAAGGAACACCGAGCAGATGGCGATAAGGGCGACGAAGCAGATGATGATGAAGGCGACAAAGCGAGGCCCTGGAAGCAAACATCGAGGAGCACCGAAATGAACTAGACGGTGAGTGTGACGAAGCAAATGGTGAGTGCAACGACCCAGGCGACGGTGAGAGCGACCCAACAATCGGACTGGAAGTAGATGGCGATGGAGGCGAGGGTGATCGAACTAGAAGAAGAAGAAAAAGAAGAAGAAGAAAGTGGAAAATAAGGAGTTTAGGGCTTTTCAAGTGGCTAAAAAGCATTTCGATCCAGCAAAACTTTTAAAATGCTAAAACGACCCATAATTTTTTGAAAATTACACAAACGACCTGAAAAACGTTTCAGGCCATTTGTAACAGCCCGTCTCCCAGAGCCCTCGCTAGCATAGAGGATCCGTGAGAGGGTCATTAATAGAATGATATAAAAGTAACTCAAACCAAAACGCTCATAAATATACCACAAATCTCTCATATGAAAACATCACAACATAACAATTAAGCATATGCAACCCATCAGAATAAAAGATACATCCTCTAAATATTATACATCAAGTCATAGCCACAAAACATAAACATTCCTTCAAAGAACAAGGGCTTAACTAACTCTAGCATTTCATCACAAAAGTTCCCAAGGCCTTTTCTTTAGCTGAGCTCTGTACACACCTACCAACAAAAGATCAACCCCTATTAGACTCTCCCTTAGCCTTATCCTGGTCTTTACTTGGAATGATGGAAAGTAAAAGTGAGTCACAAGACTCAACAAGTATATAGAAAGAACAGGAAATGGTTACGGCTGAACTTCCCCAAAACATCATGCAGTATATTGAAAACACACGCCAACCTCGTATACATAAATGACACACAATCCATGCTAGGCGATTACATATCACGATACCCAGCCATAACTAAAATGCACCGATGCACACATAAGGTCATTGGGGCTCACATAAGATGCATACACTGGCACCCAAGACTCAGTATACAAACCTGCTAGTAGCCAAGAATAGGCTACCAAATCAATATCATGAGCTCATGGCTCCCATACCACATCCGCAAATAACATATCAATCATTGTTGTCACCATGTGCCAAAGCACACACAATCACATCCCATCACGTTGAGCCCTTAGCTCGTATATCATGATCTCATATCACATAACAATGGAAACCATGCTTCCTTTCCATCATTTCCCACACCTCTCCATGCAATACTACACATAAGGAATGCAATGGCTCTTGCAGCATTAACGTGATGGCAAGGCCCCCATAAGCCAAGCATCAGGCCATGCTACGCCCACGTAAGACTTCACACACAAGCGAATGCTCTAAATGCATATGCTCACCTACCATACACAAGCCAACACTCAGTAGGCCAACTGTGTCATGCCAATGCTCATACCCCCGATACATACAAAGCATGACCCCCAATGAATGCACGCCCAGCATCACATGCAAAGTAATGTAGTAACATAACAAAATACAATAAAACAATAAGTAGAATTACACAACCAACCATCTGAAACCTAACCCAGGGGTGCAACATCATTCCACAAGGAAATGTAGGGAAGACAAGCCCTACTTGGCCAGTGAATACAAAATGCATCAATAATACTCAAGAAAACCCTTCTAACCTCTCAAGGAACCACATCTAAAAGCATCATCATTTATTCTATAAATTTCTCTCATCATGCTCCAATCATACACCAAAGTAAATTATTTATCTCCCAAAAATCAGATCAAGGAAGATCGTTTAAGATGGAAGAACTCCATATTCTAGGCCAAGATTGGCAGGGTTTACATGACTTCAAAACATAACCGAATTATCCAATATATACACCAAAACAAAGCTTAAGGAGTCTAGCTTATGGGACAAAAAGTGGATTATAATACAATAGGAAGTTGTGCCCCAAAGACCGAAGCGCTATCGAATTGAAACAAAAATCCCAAATTTCAAGGTGGTAATTCCAAGGGAATATACAGGACACATATTTCTCCAAATAATCCAAATCATATATCAAAACAAATCCTATCGAGTCTAGTTTACAAAAATTCAAACAATTCACAAATCTAATATTTCTACAAAAAGTTATGCTTGAAACAGTGGAGCATGCGCAGGCTGTAAATGCGAAAAATGGTCAATCGATGGAAAGGAAATGGTCGACCGACAGTGGCTTTGACACCCAACTGTCGACTGATTAAGGCAAGGGTGGATCGGCAGAATCCCCTATGCCCAACTGTTGACCGATTATGGATAAACGGTCGACTGGTATCAAGCAGAAACCCCCAAAACTCATCCCAAACTTGCATACCAACCCCAAACACTTACCCAAATTCCACCATAACAAGAAACCACCACTTTCTTTAAGTTTATGAGGTAGGACATGCTCTATTTTGAGACACAAGGGAGGCTAACAAGATTAAACCAAGGATGGGAGATATTTACAAACATCTCTACATAGGACCCACAAACACTAAATCCTTGCAAACATGGATATTTTTGGCTCTATTCTTCACAACAACAAGAACCAAGAATGTAGAAGAGTAGGAGAAGAATAGAACTTACCTTTGGAAGCTTTTCCTTTAGGGTCTTGCTTGAGAGAGGTCACTACAATAGCCAATACTTCACTTCACACCTCCAAAATAGGAAAACCAAACAATAGAAGAGAAGAAACTACATCCACCTTGCACAATCTCTCTTGGAACACCAAAATGAAGAGAAGAAGAAGAAGAAGAAATTGAGAACCAAGCCCTAGCCCTTCGTTGCTCTCACTCTCTATCACCTTCTCTTCTTTTCTTCTCTTTTTCCTTTCTTTCCCACTTATATGCATAACCCAACTCACGCGCGCGCGCGCGCACACACACACACACATATATATATAATACATTCCTAATTACCAATATGCCCTTAATACATAATAATTAAATGGAAAATGCTTATATGCAAATAATAGCTTGGCTTGAACTAAATACCACAAACTCTCCAAATAATAGCCACACCTATACCTTGCATATAATTGTGGGTCCCATTTTCTCTTAAGTCAAACCTTTGACTTTTTCCACATTTCCATTTCCTTTGCGACATCGCCCAAGACATCACATATAGTTCCTCCAAATTATTACTCCAATCAAAGAAATATTCTATCTCCTTAATAATATCACCCGAGCAACTTAAACCCAAATTCAGGTCGTTACACCATTTTTCCCTTTTCTAAAATGAGAAACAGTTCGAAAACACCGAAACGCCACCTCCGAGCCGTTTTTGTGCTTCATAGTGTGCGACGGCTGCACCCATCGCCATTGCCTGGGTTGCCCGACTACTCCGCAGCCTCAAAGGTATATATGCATGTGTGTGTGTGTGTGCATATATATATATGTATGTGTGTGTTGTGTGTGTATATATATTATGTATGTATATATTATGTATATGTGTGTGTTCTGTGATGGTAAAAATGGGGGTGTGTGTGAATATGGGTGTGAATATACATGTATATATGTGCGTTTATATACTAACTACATGCTCACGCGCGCGCAGGCATATATATGTATGTACATATATGCATATGTGTGTTGTGTGTGTGTATATATATATATATTATGTATGTATATACATAATATACATATTATGCCTGGGTTCCTCGATCGCCCGTGGACCAGCTTAGGGTTTGTGATTTATTGTATTGATTAGGGGATATTTGTGGTTTGTGATTTTTCTATATTATTCATAATACAAGCAAAATATTTATCTATTTTTTTTATATGATTTGATCTGTTGTTTAATGGCATTTTTTATTTTAAGAATTAGCATTTTTATTCCATGGTGAATATTAATAGTAGACCTTGTAGGGTTAGAGTAGTTTCAGATTCTTAATAAATTGATGTTTTTATTCTGTATTCTTAATAAATTGTGTTCTACTGTTAACATAGGTGCACAAAGGGTCAGGAATGTGTGTATCAACTTGACAACCTACTGTGAAGTGAGAGACCTTAATGGGTGAGTTTTTCTTTGGATACATTATCTTTGAACAAATTACCAATTTCTGGTAATGATATCATACAATCTTATTTGTCTTTTGAAATTCATGGTCCATTTCATACCATCTATGAGTTTATATTGCAATGGCCATTATCCTGAATTATAACCGACTTGATTCTTTTCTTACATGTATTTGTGCTTTTACCTTGACTGACTGGCTAGAACCCTACTACGACTCTTAATCCTTGAATGAAGAGTTTGCCCATGGTAGAAAGAAACCCCTTATTAATGACTTTATGTAACAACAAAAAATATGCCAACGAATCTTAACTGTAACTGTTTGGTGAATTTTATCAAAAATTTGTACCTTCTATATATATAGTAAGCATTTCCCATATCTTCCCTTTATATCATCTCAACTTTATATCTTCCCTTTCAGTTATATAGTAAACATTTCTCATATCTCTGTTCTCACCATGTTATATAGTAAACATTTTTCATTTGTTTGGCTGGTCGGGGGCTCCAAGGGCTCTTGGCAGTGACTGATCAGGTGCTCGAGGAGCCATGTGTGTTTGTGTGTGTGTGTATATATATAGGTGTGTTTGTGTGTATATATATATAGGTGTGTAAAGTTTTAATCCACTCTTTTGGTGTATGATAATATAATATTTATTTTTTTATATAGTTATAATTTGATATCAATAGCACTATTTGGTGTGCATTTTAATTTTAATTTCTTTTAGATTTCATTGGTTGTTGTGCATTATTTGATATTTATTTTTTTTATATTTGATTTATTTGGAATTGTAGAATACAAGCTAGTATTTAATTTTAGAATACAGGTCGGTAGAACACTTACTGATATACTTTATTATATAGATTTAGTCATTTTTTTCTTTTTATTAGAAAACATTAACAAGTACACAATAATTTTAATTTCTATTTTTTGTTAAGTGTTTACAATTTTTTTTTATTTGTTGTTTTTTGTTAAAGTGTTTATAATTTTTTTGTATTTTCTCTTATATTTTGATTTGCAATATTAATGAACATTATAAATCTTAAATGTTTGTTTCTTATTTGAGTTTTTTAGAGTGTTTAATATAAGAAAAATTATTACAAATTCTTCACAAATTTTAACATAATATGTATAAATTATAATTGCATTTTAGCATTAATATAATTTACACCGTACCTTTAGGGACGAGTATATGCTAGTATATATATAGTGAAGAATAAATAAGTATTTTAAGTAGAGAGTAGAGTAGAGTAGACTAGGGGGTGAACACATTTTACTTTCAATGCAAATTGAAGTGAAGTATAATATTATATTGGTTCACTTCAGAATCTATCGAACCTTCATCCCCTTGTTGGCTGTAATTAGTTTTTGGTCTAATCTGGTCTGCAATGCATCCCACTCATCTAATTAAGATTGAAAATTAATTGGGGTTATTTAGTTTTTAATAATTATATATATTATATATTTTTTAAAATTATGATAATAAACAATATTAATTATTTATTAATAATATAAATTTATAATAAAAATTAAAATTCATATTCCATCCCTTTCTTTTTTCTCTATTTTGATGTACATATATTGTTTATAAAAATTTTTGTTTGGATGATATATATATATGTATATGTATATTTTTTAAAAAAATTTATATTGAAAACAAAAAAAATAAAATAGCTTGAATTGGTTAAGATCAAACTGGATGAGTTTAAATCGAATGAATACCCCTAAAGTAGACATCAAATTTGGCACTACAAAGTAATATTAGATTTTTTTTTTTAGGAACCTTTATAATCCAAGATCAAAATCCCCATACATATATGCGTACATTTACCAATCCAAACAATAAAATAAGGAAGGGTAAATTCTATACTCACGAAAGCAAGAATCGTAACCAAAATTTTCAATAAACCCAAATCGCATCACATTGTCTTCCAGTAATCATAATTAATTCCAAACTTTTAATCCCCTACTCTATAAATGTATCTACATATCACGAAATCTAGTTAATCCCCTACTCTATAAATTTATCTACATATCAGTTAATAAATCAAAATAATTCAACACAATCTATTATATATGGTATCACAGCCCATAAAGGACTAAACATCCACACCGATCCGGCTTACTTCTCAAGCTTCCGCTGCCTAGATCCGCGACTCCAGCCACCGCCATTGCAGCACCCAGATTTCACATCGTTCTTGCAGTCATCCTCTTTTCTTGATGGCAAACTCTAACCTGTTAGCAACAGTTGTAACGTCTCCTGCTTCGTCGTTTCCGACGATCGATCACAATCAAACTTGATCACTAGATTTACTATGTTTGGAGTTCCACCATTCGATCTGCTTTGGAGGTTTTCAATCTGGAGAGCCATCTTCTGTCGATTGCTCCAACCTCTGGGTCATCCGTCGTCGCCGCAGCTGTCGTTGGCCTTCGATGCAATGGTCATCGCTGTGCCGCCTCCATCAACGTTCGTCGCTATTAAAGCCTCTGCCATAGCCTCCATTTTGGTTGTTGGCTGGCAGCGACCATTCGTCTTGTTTGTCACTTGATTCTGGGGGAGTGAAAGGCTTATATTAGAAAGTGAAGGTTTTATTATAAATTCCAATTGTTTTTGTTGGTCTTTGTAAATATTGATAACATATACATGTGATGCTTTTGATCAATATTTCGTATACTTGAATATTTGATGTCAGTCAATTAATCAAATATCTGTTGTTCGCCTCCGACACAATTGCAATCACAGTTGCCTCCATCGACATTCGTAGCCATTGAAGCTACTGCCATCAACGATCCACCAAAGATGACAACTAAAATCATAAATATGTTGGAAATGGAGGGACTACAACTAGGTAATAATATGAATGATTTTTTCTTATTTTGTTGTGTTCCAAAAACCTTATTGTGTCATGTTCCAGAGCATTTGGATTTTATTTGTTATAAGAAGTGATAAATGACCACATCCAAGTGCATTAATATAAGCTTTTGGTTATCAGGTCCATTATGGAAGAAATCCTAACCTTGCCTTCTTTTTGCATATGTTTAGAAGTTGAAAACGAGTTACCTGTTGAGGCAGGTTTTCATGATTCTGAAAATGAAGTTGATGACAAAAATGATAATATACAGCATGGTGCAAAAGTGACAAAAGTAATGAATAATATCGACAGATAGCCAATGGCAACAGATGGAAGCAATTATTCTAATGATGCATATCTACCATTTTTTGAAGAATTGAGCACTGATTGTTCTTCGGACGAGGAAGGTAATTATAAATTTCTTTAATTTTGTGTTGAGGTTGACATGAAAAATTCTACATTAGAGATTGGGATGGAGTTCAAGTCAATTGAAGAATTCAAACAAGTTGTGAGGAATTATGGGGTTATGAATAGGTTCAACATCAATTTTAAAGTTAATCAGACTAAGAGATGTTAAACAGTGTGTAAAGATGGTTGTATATCGAAAATATGGCCATCCAACACAAAGGACAAAAACAAAGTTCACATAATTAGGTTTTGGTCTAATCTAGTCTGCGATGCATCCCACTCATCTAATTAAGATTGAAAACTAATTGGGGTTATTTATTTTTTAATAATTATATATATTATATATTTTTTAAATTATGATAACAAACAATATTAATTATTTATTAATAATAAAAATTAAAATTCATATTCCATCCCTTTCTTCTTTCTCTATTTTGATGTACATATATTGTTTATAAAATTTTTTGGTTGGATGATATATATATACGTATATATATATTTTTCAAAAAAATTTATATTGAATACAAAAAAGAAATAAAATAGTTTGAACTAGTTAAGATCAAACCGGATCAATTTAAATCGAATGAATACTCCTAAAGTAGACATCAAATTTAAAATATCATCTGTAACACCCCAGTCTTTTTAGGGCGTTATATCATATGCTAGGATTTTTTTTTTTATTTGGTTGCATACATAAACCAACTAAAATCCTTAACACATTTGCATAATAATAACAATTCCCAAAATTAATACTAAGAAAATGAAATTCATAATTATCAGCGGAATAAGATCGAAACCTAAAAAAAACATAGCCCAGATGGTTTCATACATATCGTCTGCCCATCACATCATTACAATGACCATTTAAAACCACATAACATAATTAAGTGAAACAACTGGAAACTTAGCCTTGCATAGGGCCCATAATAACTTTCATCATGGTCATGCTTCAACCAGTCCCTTGCCTTTTCGGCTGCGACTCGCCTAAAATGTGGAATATTCTAGAGACATACGTCTAACATTAGAACATGAATTTTTTAACTGAGGGTTAAAGTGACAGTTACATGAATACATGATGCAATAATGTAAATGAACTTGTGCCCTAGTGCAACTTTCCTGGCCCACCGGCCCGACACTAAATCCTAGGCAGAATCCCGACCTGCTTTTAGGATAATCCTAATGTTGTTCTATCATTTTCCCTTAGGAAATTATGGCTACACTAATAAGACAACATCTCCATCCCATGCACGAGTATCTACGTGCCAATAATATCGTGTCATGCAATTTTCGTAATCCATTAGTGCAACAATACATGTATAAATATGACAGGATACTCATATAATAAATATAACTTAGCCACTATCATGACTACCCTACTCAATATAGACAATACATAACATGTATATCGTTTGGGAAAAACCACTCACCTTAAAACAGAAATTTGACTTGCCTCGATTTGCATGTCAATCTCGAAAATAATGTAAATCGTCCAGATCCTTAGCCAAATCACTTCCTAACCAATCATTTCTGAGAAAAATCAATAATATAATTTTTCCAGACTTTTTCCTATTTTTCCTATAAATACCTAATAAATTAATTTCTTCACTTTTTCTTCAAAAAAATTCCTAAAATAATATTTTTAATCTCAATAATTTTTTTGGGAATTTTCTAAAATCTCTTCCTATTTTTTTCTAATTAAGTATCTTTTAAAAAATTCAAAATAATTATTTTCTCATGAAATTTCTAAAATAAAAATTCATAAAAGTAAACTATTCCTTTTTCCTGTTTTTATTAAAAACTTTTCAGAATTTTATGCCTCTTATTTTTATTTTTACTCTATTTGCCTTTATTTATAGCATTTAAAAACAATAAAAATTACCTCCGATCATCTTTTCCGGTACTGGCACACCAGAAAATCAAACGGCCTATACTATAAGATATCCCACCTTGACTCGATCATCCTGGACAAATTTGAGCTTGAAATAACATCATAAAGACCTCCATCCGAGCAAAAATCAGTCTAGCTCCAATGAAGTTTGATTTTTCCGACGAAACTCCGATCACCCCTCAAATGAACTTTAAAATTCCTCAAAATTTTCAAAAATAATCCTCACCTCATGGAAAACAAAATCTCTATGGTTTGGTGCCTTAATTTATTCAAAAACTTGGTCGATTTGAAGTTTAAAATTCTGAAATTTTCGGTCATTTTGGATCTCTATTTATACACAAATTCAAACCCCAAATGACAACTCTTGCTTCAACCAAGGTTACTAAGGCATTCTCGTGCCCTAGATCCATCCAAATCCACCTAAAGTTGCCTAAAAAATTGATTTACAGAGGGTAAATTTCTGGTTACTTTCGGCCAAAAGTTTGACCGTTTTCGACCATGCCAAGGCCGATTGTTGGCCAAGATCGATCTTAGGGCCTTGACTTCCCATGGCCGAATTCGGTAATATGATGGAGTTTGGTTGGCCATGGCTTCCAACCACTTTTGAAAATTACACTATCACCCTCTTTCATTTTTTAATTGCATTTTTTGCCCTTTCCACAAGGCCCCCCTGGTTTTCCAACATTTCTGTTGAGACCCTTATATTCTAAATTTCTCGTTTGAGCCCCGAGGTTCCAGGAAATATGTCATTTTGACCTTACTCAGCTAATTTTAAAAATTATACTTTGGCCCGAACTTATGCTTTGCTTGCACCCCCTTGTTTTACCCCGAAACCACTCAAAGGTTGTTTATCGGGCCCAATTTGACTCTTTCAAGGGTTTTGTTGACTTTTCAGAAGTTCCCTAAGACAATTCAATTTTTCAGCCCGATCCGAAACTGTACTGAAAATTGTCTCTAATCAAATTTCTCTTGATACTAAAAATCATTTCTTGAGATGATCAATAGGTATATGCCTATTTCCTTAGGTATCTGAGCCCCTGGGCATTCCCTCTAGTTGATTCGGACATTTTCTCGGGTTATTCTGATATCGATTTCCTTTGAAACTTCATATTTCTTATCCAAAAGTTTTTCAGGTATTACACCATCTATTTATTTATTTGCTTAAGAAAAGACAACAAATGAATAAGCTAATTCTTAATTTTATTTTATTACCTCCAAGACACAATGAAACAAGAGCAATCTTAACATTATTAATGTCAAGACTTGTCTTCCTTTAAGATTTTCCATCTCTGAAAATGAAAACTAAAAGTAAAACTTCAAACAAAAGCTAACCTTCATTTGAAACTGTTGGTCTTAATGATGGCAAATATATCCCAAGAAGGGAAGTGAATTGAGATTTGTATAAATTTTCGATAATTTAAAACACTAATTGATGGCAGAATACTAGGTTTCGAAATATAGGCTACATGTTTCGAAATAAACTTTTCTGTTAAGTAGGTTTTGAAACCTACTATATATGTTTCGAAATATACTTTACTATTTTAGCTAGTTTCGAAATCTATGAGGTATGTTTTGAAATACAACTTAATGTTTTGCTTGATTCGAAATCTTTTAACTTGTATTTCTAAATAATGATTTTTGGCAAAAATGATTTACTTAAGTAAGAGTATACCAAAGGTGTTTGGGAACAAACATATGCTTATATGAATATGTATGTTTAAGTTCAAGGAAACTTTGTTTTAGTCTTTGAAAACAATTTTTTTGAAAGCATGAGCAATATGCAATAATGATAAGCAAAAGCGAAAAAATAATTGCACACAAGATATATAGTGGTTCAGCACCCCGCCTAGTCCACTACCTTCAAGCTTATCCACTTGAATGATTTTTCAATCCCAATCACTTTTACTAGTGATCAACCACAACAAGTGTTTTACCATGGTTCACCCCAAAATCTTGTACAATGAGTTTTTACGGGCTCAACTCAAACCTTACACCATGTGAGTTTTAGGTTGAACTCAAACCTTACAACATTAACAAGATAAATAGAATTTTATCTTTATAGTCCAATAAATTTATAGCAATGAAATGCCTTACCAATGGCTGCACAAGCCTCTCAACTTGAGGTGAGAAGAGCTGGACAAGATGAGACTTCAGTTTTCATTTACTTCTTCTTTTCACTCACAATGCACAAGAATAGGATTTGTAAAGGATATTCTTTGAGAGTTTGAATAAAACGATTTGATCAACACTTGTGATTGTATATGTGTCTCTAGTGTGTGCTCTCTTGTTGTTACAAGTTCTTGTCTTCAAACACCTGTTATTTATATCAAGAGATAGAAATCTAGGCATTTATAGCCATTAGAGACAAGACAAAAAAATAGGTTTCGAAACATACTCCTCATGTTTCGAAACATATAGCTTTTTCAGCTAAACTTGCACTTATAGACAATATTGAGTGGGAGACAAGGTCTTATACCCACTATGATTAATTCAAAGCACTGACATTCAAATTCAAATTCGAATCTCATAGCATGGAGAATGCATTAATCAAATGATTGAAAAACATTTTGATAAAGACAAAAGTGCATCTCGATTTTTAAATTCTCTGTTGGCAGAATGTCAGAGGTTTCGAAACATGATATGAAGGTTTCAAAGCATACTTCAAAAATTGGTTTCAAAACATATACATATAGGTTTCAAAACATAGTCCAAAAACGGATTTGAAAAGAAATGCATTGCAAAGATGTTTCGAAATAGCATACACTTAGAAAAATATTGAAAACCTTTTCAAGAGGGGTTTCGAAACATGCACAGAAACATGACAGATTTCAGAAGGATTTGTTTGAGAGCATAATCCATAGCATGTATACATTGTAATATATTTACATTTCTTTAGTTTAAATAAATGGGTAAAATATAAGTAAAAGAAAATGTAGACATTTACTTGAATACATAAATGTAAATAACAAAGTACCTCCTATTTGGATTCAATAAAAATATTCAAAAAATTAAAATCCATAACAATAAGAAAATAGAATTTGAATTTTAGTACAAACTCAAGATTTAGCAATAATACCACTTCCAAAATACATACTTTCTATTTTTTGAAAAAATCATTAAAAATTGTTTTAGCACTAATGAATATTAACTATCAAAATACAGGGAGATAGTTTTCTGAAAAGAAAACATTTTCTTATATGTCTCCTTATAAGGTGCTAACCTTCCAAACTTAGAAAAAATAATGTGGTGTTCTCTTTGTATTTTAATTTTGAGTTTTGAGTTTTGAATTCGTTTTGAGTTTTGTGTTTTGAGTATCTGTTTTGAAATTTTTGAAAACGCGTTCTTTTTGCTATTCTGAAAAACTATTTCTTAAAATAGAAAACTAGAAAATGCGTTTATTTCGAAATTTTGAGAAAATTTATTTTAGAATATTTTATTTAATAAATCTGATTGAAAGTTATAAATATTTATTAATAAATTATAAATTTAATTCAAAAAATTTAAAATATAACATAATAATCTAAACATTTATAATATATTAAAATTATAAATTATATTTAAAATTATGATCTAAAAGTCTGTTTTGAAATTATAAATTATTTTTTACATTAATTTTGAGATTTAAATTACTCATAACATAAATATTAAAAATAATAATAAATCATAAAATAACAAAATGTTGATTTATTCAAAATTTAAAAAATATAATTAAAATAAAAAATTGGTAGTGGAGATAGGGCTATGGCGGAGGAAGAAATGGCTGAAGAAAGAAGGAAGAAATGGAAAGGCAGGAGGCGATGGCGGCAGGCGATGGCGGATCTGGGCATGGCGGGTGGCGGCGATGGCGGTTATGACGGATCTGTGCATGGCGAGCGGCGGCGATGGCGGATCTAGAAGAGGAACAGCCCAGGTGAACGATGAAGCGCGATGGATCTTGAAGGCATAACGACTTGCAACGGCGGCATAAGCAAATGATGTAGGCGGCAATGGCAGGCACTGCGATGGCTGACAAGGAAGAGATGGCGTCTGGAAGGGAAAAGGCGGCGATGAAGAAGATGATTGGGGCAGTCGTAGTGTTTTGGGTGAGGCGAGACAGAGAGAGAGAGAGAGAGAGAGAGAGAGAGAACGAGACTGGAGGGTTGTTGGGGGTGGAGGGGGGGCGACCGTTTTCCGTGTTTTGTGTTTTTGGTAAGTTTTCACTGAAAGCACCCAAAACAACAAAATGTTTTGGGTTTTCTTTACAAATTTTTTCCTTGTTTCTGAAAATGTGTTTTTGAAAATAACAAAGAGAACACGTTTTCAGTGTTTTGAAAAACTGAAAACTCAAAACGGATTGAAAACAGTAAAGAGAACAGGCCCTAAGGTTTTGCAAACCTCAATGCTTGAAATTCATTTGGTTTTCATTTTCACAAAATAATACTTGATATTGAAATTGATATATGTTGAAAACCATAACCTTGACTCATGACTTAGAGATTAAACCAATATATATTTTTCATCATCAACACTAATATATAAAAAGGTGCAACAACAAAAACCTTACTACTAGCATCAATCCTTAAATGGTGAGCCTTCATTTAAAATCTCTTTCGCAGCACAAATCACCTTTTTATCTATTATATATATTAATAAAGGAATATCAAGTTTTTAAGTTATGAAACATTATTGTTATTGTTGTTGTCGTCAAATTGGATTTAATACAAACTACAATCAAATCATTAATCATGAACATAGAATTTTAAATGAAAAACTTAAATTGAGAAAAACTATGGACATAAAAAATAAAATATCATTAAGAAAATAATTACTAATACAAAAGTGATATCGTCACACACAATTCCATGGAATTGGACACCTATTTATAAATTTAAAATCATTTATAAATATATACAAAAAATCATATTCTGATCAGAAAATGATTTATAAGAATATTCCTCCAGAGGATATAAATTCTACATAAAATCGAATTAGACAACATCATAATCATAATCAAATTAGTCAAATTCAAAATCATAATCACAATCAAATTAGAAAACTCAATTGTTGTGGGATACCCTAAGAAGTCAATTTGTACATGTACCAGGTTTGGCCATAGGTAGCTACTTGGGGGTACATCACTTATAATGTCCTCAAGGATAGTAAGGTATTCGAAATTGTCCTCGACTATTGGTTCTCTCATTCCTAGTTGGCTTGTCCAGTGGGTCACCCAAAATCGTTCAAGGTAATTTCCTACCATTCTGTTATTCAAAAATGATCTTGTCGGTTAGTAACCAAAAATATTCTAAGCCTCAAAACCAATAATCTCTAATAATTCTCGAGTCGTCAAGTAAGGTTTGCTTTGATATCAATTGTAACAATCCACATCCCCAATTTCATGTCATTAATCCAAGATTTTTTTTTCAGGAACCTCTATAATCCAAGATCAAAATCCCCATACATATATGCGTACATTTACCAATCCAAACAATAAAATAAGGAAGGGTAAATTCTATACTCACGGAAACAGGAATCGTAACCTGATAGATAATAAAATTTTCAATAAACCCAAATCACATCACATTGTCTTCCAATAATCATAAATTACATAATCTGACAGATACATTAACATGGAAATAATATAACAAGCTACAATATAGCCAGAACTCCCATATCTTGGCCTAACATTTGTACAAAATCAAAAATTATGACTCAACAACTTCATTCCCTTTTCCACTGCTCGCCCCATCTAGAACGTTGAAATTTCCAAGGATAATGTTTGTATTATAAAATGAATCTTCAAAGTAAGGGTTTTAAAAATATTCTTTTTTTCATGAATAAATGATGCAAAGACATGTATGGACTAACACCTTTAAAGCAGTTTCTGTTAGCATTCTAGACTCGACATGGGGTACCTTTATGGTTATTCTGACAACCACATTTAGGGAAATGCATGTCAAACTACTAGGGTAATAGCGCACCCTATCATGGACGACACAATTATCAATGTGCCAATAATTTCATGCCCAATGCGTAAACACGTTTATCAAGACAATATAGTATGCACAGGTATGACAATATGCTCATAAATCACACATAATTTGGCAAATCCTCATAAATTCCAAGCTTAATTAGACAAATTATTTCAGGTATAATTTTCCAATAAACCACTTACCTTGATTCTAACTTCTAAAGCCTTCTCAGTATGTGTGCTTTTCCCTCAAGACACGTGCCTGAGTATTTTCCTAACCAATATTTTAGAGAAAATTGATAAAAATTAATTTCCTAATTTTCTAGATTTTTTTTTTCAAGATTTTTCTCCTTTTCCTCTATTTTTTTCCTTTTTCCCTATTTTTTTCTATTTTTCCTTACCTCACGCGCTTCCACGCGCTCGCATCCACTCGCCTTACACGTGTGCATCATTCCCCCAATCTACAAGTCATCTTCTTTAGCATTCTCCTCATCACCAGTGACTGGTTCATCTATTTTTTCTTCGTTTTTCCTTCTCTTACTTGCCCTAATCTTCCTTCCAATCACGATAGACCAACCCTTAGCTCGAAAATCCGACCAAAACATCTTTAAATTAGTTGATTGATAGAGCACATATTTTCATACTATTTAGCGCTCATATTTAGTCCTTTTTGCACATTAGTTGTGTTATTTCATTCATCTTGATTTTATTTCATTTTATTTTATAGGAATTGGGCTTCACACTATTTTATTTTATTTTGCCAGGTTTAGGGCCATGGAGCATGAGATGGGGCATGAGACATCTTGATGGCAATGAGATATCTTGGAAATTGGAGATAGAGAAATAAGGGCAATTTTGGCAGATTTGACCTCCTGCACTTCCTTCAGTATTTTGGCTAAGATAAAATTCCAGAATGAAGATGATGTCTTCAGAGATATTGTAGGGGACTTCTTTAGATTTCTGGAATGATATGGTTTGTCCAAATCCGAGTTCGTTTGGGCCTTCAAACAGCGCTTCAAAGTCGGGGCCAAGAAGTTGGGGGCAAATTAGGAAAACTGCACAGATACTAATTCTTTAAAAGGCCATATCTTGGGCGTCCGATATCCAAAGCAAGTGATTCAAAAGCCCAAGTTCATCTAATCTTTCTGATCTAAAATTCTTATGAAGAGGCCGAAGCCTAGAACGCGCGAGAACCTTTCCGAAATCGGCCGTCAAGTTGCAGTACCCTAGGGTTTCCTCCTTAAGCTCTATTTAAGCACCTTAAGAGGCCATTAAAGGGAGATTCTTGAAGGACGTGAACAGTAGCCGATTTTTCTATTCTCTCCATTGTTCTTGTCAAGATGGACGGCTAAGGATTCTGTAATCAAGTTGCAACACCATCCTTGTTCCCGGTTTGAGTCTTGGATTTAATGGAAATATGTTTGTTTTAGTTTTAACTTTGTTGTTTTCTTGTTTCCGTTCTCTCTTAAATCTGTGTATGTGTTGATACCGGTTGGATGAATGCATGCATTGTCTTTGTTTGAGAATCCAAGTTTTTTGTGCTCGGTTGAGGCTTTAACTGGAATCAAGAACAACCTGTTTGGATGGTATTCCAATCAGTCTCAAATCTGTGCAATAAGGGGAATCAAAACTGATAGATTGAACTAAGAGGTTTCTGAAATCTGTTTATTGGTTTTCTTCCAAATCTTTGGCGGTTGTTAAAGGATTTTTCTGATTTTTCGATTTGAGGGTTAAAACTAAACAAATGGTTTATTGAGAAGGCAATGAAAACTGGGATAGAAGGATTGGTTTGCAACTGATTGCATCTTGATTTATTGTGTTCTTATTCATCTTGTTTTCTGTTTTTTATCAAAAACTTCCCCCCCGTTTAGCCTTGTTTTGACAGATCCGTTTGAGGTTCGTTGGGAGACGACTTAGGGTTGCACCTCTATTGCAAATCCGTATCATCATACTATCTAATCTATTGGTGTTCGACAGCCCCGATCAGATTTTGGCGCCGTTGCCGGGGAACCAATCTCGTTTCTGTCAAAAGAAGACTGATTTTAAAGAAATTTGTGGTTGCTACTTGGTATATAGGTTGGAAACTAGCTGGTTGCGGGCTACTGGTCCAAAGCGAGTTAACCATACTCGGCACTGCTAGATACAACGCCACGTACCAAGTTTATGCCATAAATAAATCAAGAAGATCAAGAAGACCAGCAAAAAACAGAAAACTCTTATTCTCTTCTTCTCTTATTCTCTTCTTTTCTTCTTCTCTTATTCTCTTATTCTCTTTGCTGATAGAAAACTCTTATTCTCTGTTTTATAGGATACCAACAAGCTGCATCCAAGTGCAAGAGATAGCAAAACTCAGCAAAAGCAAAACAGCAAATTCCTATTCAGCAGATTTGATAGCCTCCATGACAGATAGCAATATTTAAGGATTGAGATCAAGAAACTAGTTTTATCCTCTTCCTTTCTCATCCTTACTTGATGTTCTTTCATGTCTTTATGCTTCCCTTGATGTTTTCTTGCATTTAGAGTGGTTTTTGAGGCAAAATAGGAGCCGATTTTTGGAAAAAAACGATTTTGAGGCAAACAGTTACTGTTCACATTTTTCCACTTACTCCGATTGGGCTGATTTTTGGTGTCCAAAGAAATGGGGGTGTGAGGAATCAATGTCACTTCTATGTAGTGAGGAGACCCTTTTTTGGCCAAATTCCAACGTTTAGACCACTTTTTGGGCCATTTTGTGTTTCTTAGTGGCTGATTTTGTGAGGTTTTCAGTGTTTTTAGGTCCCTCAATGTTTTTGTGTTGAAATTTTGTGAAAAATTGCATAAAAAAAAAATCATCTTAGGGCTTCTTGATTGATAGATTTTATGTGCCCTACGTTTTTGCATTTTTTGTGTGCATAGGTCAGTTTTTGTGTGCTGTTTTTGTGAGTCATCTTGAGTGTGTTTTTGTGCTGATCTTTAGTGCATGACCAGATCCGCTAAGGGCATACCAATTGACCTAGACCTTGAAATAGAAAGGACCCTTAGGAAGCAAAGGAAGGCTAGAGAGTTAGAGCTTCGGATAGCTGATAATCCTCTTGCCTCTTCTGCCATTGCATCTGATATTCCTTATGTTGCATCTGATATTCTTTCTGTTTCTGTTTCTATACCTATCCCTGACTTAAACACAATGGCGGGTAATGGGAATGGAAATAATGGAAATAATATAAATCTTGGTCATTTGGATGGTAGAACCATTAGAGAATTGGCTGCCCCTGATGTGCACTATCAGTCTTTATGCATTCAATATCCCCAATTGGATGCAACCTTTGAATTGAAATCTGGGCTAATCCATTTGCTTCCCAAGTTTCATGGCCTTGCAGGTGAAGATCCGCACAAGCACCTCAAAGAATTCCATGTTGTCTGTTCCACAATGAGGCCACAAGGAGTTGATGAGGAGCAGATAAAACTTAGGGCCTTCCCATTTTCATTGGATGGAGCTGCAAAGGATTGGTTATACTACCTACCACCTGCTGCCATCACAAGTTGGGATGGGCTAAAAAGGATCTTTTTGGAGAAGTTCTTTCCAGCATCTCGAACAGCCGCCATTCGGAAAGAAAATTGTGGCATAAGGCAGAATCATGGGGAGACATTACATGAGTATTGGGAGCGATTCAAGAAACTGTGTTCTAGTTGTCCACACCATCAGATCAGTGACCAGCTGCTGGTCCAATACTTCTATGAAGGTCTTATTCCAATGGATAGGTATTTGGTGGATGCAGCCAGTGGAGGAGCCCTCTCTGAAAAGACACCAGCAGCTGCTCAAGAGCTAATCTCCAAGATGGCACAGAATGCCCAACAGTTTGGTACCAGGTCAGCCATTCCCATGAGACAGGCCAATGAGATTGGTGTTACTGCCATCAATGACCAACAGAGGATAGAGAACAAACTGGAGGAATTGGCCTCCATGGTCAGACAGCTAGCCCTTGATAAAGGACAGTCCCAATCTCAGCAGGTATGTGGTATTTGTTCATTATCTTCCCATGTTACTGACCAATGTCCTCAATTGCAGGAGAATACAGAAGCTTGTGCTGGCATCTTTCCAGGAAGACCCTTCCAGCCACAACATCATCAGCAGCCACAACAACACAGATATGATCCATATGCTGCCACCTATAATCCAGGGTGGAGAGATCATCCAAACTTGAGGTATGGAGGTCCTTCCAACCAGCCATTCCAGCCACATCATCAGCAACCTCAGCAGCACAGATTCAATGCACAAAGACCAAGTCAACCAATGCAACAACCACAACCAGCCCTTAAATCCGAATCAAGCTTGGAAGATATCATGAAGCAGCTCGTTGCCAACAATCTCCAGTTTCAGCAAAGGACCGACACTGCCATACAAAATTTGGAGACACAGATTAGATAGCTTGCAACCAATATCAGTGAGCTACGGAGTCAAGGTTCGGGTCAGTTGCCTTCACAGCCAGTTTCAAATCCAAGGGGCAATGTAAGTGCTATCGTTCTCCGCAATGGTAAGGAGTTGAGCAGCCAACCCTCTCCACAACCAGAATTTGGGCAGCAACAAGAAAGCCAAAAAGAAGATCAGCCTCCTCCCATTCAAAAGGACAAGCAGCCCACCACCACCACCATTGATCAAGATAGAGGAGAGACTTCTTACAACCCTCCACTGCCATTTCCTCACCGAGCCACTCAAAATAAAAAGAGAGCAGAAGCTGAGTTAGACAAGGAGATCATGGAAACTTTCAAAAAAGTTGAGGTGAACATACCACTCTTGGAGGCCATCAGACAGATTCCCAAGTATGCCAAATTTCTCAAAGACTTGTGCACCCACAAAAGGAAACTGAAAGGAAATGAAAAGATCAACTTGGGAAGAAATGTGTCAGCATTGATTCAACCTGCCATGCCTCAGAAATGCAAAGATCCAGGGACTTTCACCATTCCTTGCACTATTGGAAATTTGCAATTTCATAATGCTATGTTGGATTTAGGAGCCTCTATTAATGTGATGCCTAAATCTGTGTATTCTTCTTTGCAGGCAGGTGCAGGCACATTGACATCTACAGGAGTGGTGGTCCAGTTGGCAAATAGGAGCACAGCATACCCTGAGGGAGTACTAGAGGATGTGTTAGTGAAGGTAAAGGATTTCATATTCCCTGCTGACTTCTATGTTTTGAATATGGAGGATGATCACACACCTGGACACGCACCACTCATTCTAGGTAGACCCTTCTTGAAAACTGCAAGAACAATAATTAATGTGCATGAGGGTACTTTATCTATGGAGTTCGCTGGTAACACTATTCAATTCAATATCATTGATGCCATGAAGTATCCCTTAGAAGATCATTCTGCCTTGCATGTTAACTTTATTGACTTAATGGTGGAGAAATCATGTGTTGAGTTGTATGATCTTGAGTCTGAATTCCCCACCATCCATAATTTTCCTGATGATATGCATTGCCTTCAGTGTCATGATGGACCCAGTAAGTGTAGTATTTGTTCTGAAATAGATGAGTTTTTGAGTATTGTTGAGAGTGCACCTTCTCATACTATATGCAATTATGATGTGCCTCCCATAGAGGAAGTTTCTGTTGTTGAGAATGTATTACAGGTAAGTGGCAACATAAGCAGACTGGTGCCTTCAATCCAACAGCCACCCACCTTGGAGTGTAAGCCCCTGCCTGAGAATCTGAAGTACGCCTACTTGGCAGATGGAGACAAGCTACCCGTGATCATTGCTAACAACCTTCAGCCTAACCAAGAGGAGAAGTTGCTGAATCTGTTGAAGCAACATAAGAGAGCCATAGGTTGGTCACTTGCAGACATTCCTGGTATATCCCCTTCCTTATGCATGCACAGGATTCATTTAGAGGAAGAAGCTCGACCAGTGAGACAGCCCCAAAGGAGACTCAATCCCACCATTCTAGATGTGGTCAAGAAAGAGGTAAGTAAACTACTTTCGGCTGGCATTATTTATCCTATTTCTGATAGCAAGTGGGTGAGTCCAGTGCAGGTAGTTCCAAAGAAGACAGGATTCACAGTGGTAGCCAATGAGAAGAATGAGCTAGTGCCCATGCGAGTGCAGAACAGTTGGAGAGTCTGCATTGACTATAGGAGGCTCAACCAAGCTACTAGGAAGGATCATTTCCCACTCCCATTCATTGATCAGATGCTAGAGAGGTTAGCTGGAAAGTCCCATTACTGCTTTCTTGATGGTTTTTCTGGCTATTTTCAGATTTGTATAGCACCGGAGGATCAGAAGAAGACTACCTTCACCTGCCCCTTTGGCACTTTTGCATACCGGAGGATGCCATTTGGTCTTTGTAATGCCCTAAGTACGTTTCAACGATGCAGGTGAGTATATTTTCAGATTTACTTGAGCATTGCATGGAATTTTTCATGGATGACTTTTCTGTTTATGGGACCTCCTTTGATGAGTGTCTAATTAGTTTGGGTAGAGTCTTGGAGAGATGTGTTGAGAAGAATCTTGTCCTAAATTTTGAAAAATGTCATTTCATGGTTGAGCAGGGGATTGTTTTGGGTCATGTTGTGTCCAAGAGGGGTATAGAGGTTGATAAGTCCAAGGTTGATATCATTTCTTCTTTGCCTTACCCCGCGTCTGTGCGGGAGGTACGTTCTTTCCTTGGACATGCAGGATTCTATAGGAGATTCATCCAGGACTTCAGCAAGATTGCCCTTCCAATGTCCAACCTGCTTCAGAAGGATGTGGAATTCAAATTTGATGAGTCTTGCAAGATGGCCTTTGAGGAGCTCAAGAGGCTCTTGACTTCCCCACCCATCATCCAGCCACCCAACTGGGACTTGCCATTTGAGCTTATGTGTGATGCTTCCAATTATGCAGTTGGTGCCGTCCTTTCACAACGAGTGGAGAAGAAGTCACATGTCATTGCTTATGCCTCGCGCACTCTGGACAACGCCCAAGCAAACTACACCACTACTGAAAAGGAGCTTCTTGCCATTGTGTTTGCTTTAGATAAATTTCGCTCTTATCTCCTGGGTTCTAATGTTGTTGTGTTTTCTGATCATGCAGCTTTGAAATATCTCTTGAAGAAGCACGATGCCAAACCCAGGTTGATACGGTGGATGCTCCTACTTCAAGAGTTCAATGTTGAGATCAAAGACAAGAGTGGAGCTGAGAATCTTGTGGCTGATCATTTGAGCAGGCTCCCTTCCTCTTCAGATGCCACTACCATGGACTGTCAGCCTATCAAAGATGACTTCCCAGATGAGTTACTCTATCACTTGCATGGTACTGAGCCCTGGTATGCTGACATTGTTAATTTTCTAGCTGCATCTGATATCCCTGCCCATCTTAAGAGAGATCAGCTAAGTAAATTTAAAAGTCAGGCCAAGTACTATGTATGGGATGATCCATATCTATGGCGCATGTGTAGTGACCAAGTCCTTAGGAGATGTGTGCCCGATATTGAGTTTGCTTCAGTCTTGCATTTCTGTCATTCACTTGCATGTGGTGGTCACTTTGGTCCTCAACGCACAGCTAGAAAGGTCCTAGACTCAGGTTTGTATTGGCCATCCCTTTTTCGAGATGCTCATACATTTTGTAAGAATTGCACACGTTGCCAGCACACAGGATCAATATCACGTAGGAATGAAATGCCTCAGCAACCCTTACTATTTTGTGAGATCTTTGATGTTTGGGGCATTGATTTCATGGGTCCTTTTCCTGTCTCCTTTGGTTTTCTGTACATTCTTTTGGCTGTGGATTATGTTTCGAAATGGGTGGAAGCTAAAGCCACCAGGACTGATGATCCTTCTGTGGTTGCAGATTTTGTTAGATCTCATATTTTCTGCAGGTTTGGCATTCCCAAGGCCATCATCAGTGATCAAGGATCCCACTTCTGCAATAGAACGATGCAATCCATGCTTCGAAAGTATGGAGTTTTACATAAAGTGGCGACGCCCTACCATCCACAGAACAATGGGCAGGCTGAGGTTTCAAATAGAGAGATCAAGCATATTCTAGAGAAGACAGTCCAGCCCAACAGGAAAGACTGGAGCAAAAGGTTGGAAGATGCACTTTGGGCCTACCGCACGGCCTACAAGACTCCTATTGGCATGTCCCCATATCGATTGGTCTTTGGAAAAGCATGTCATCTGCCGGTAGAGATCGAGCATAAGGCCTATTGGGCGGTAAAGCAATGCAACATGGATATGACAGAGGCTGGTTCCCAACGAAAGCTTCAATTGCAAGAGCTTGAGGAATTGAGATTGGAAGCATATGAGAACTCCAGAATTTACAAGGAAAAAACTAAGGCTGCTCATGACAAATTGATTAACAAGAAAGAGTTTGAAGTTGGCAAGAAAGTCCTCCTATACAACTCCCGTCTCAAATTAATGCCAGGTAAGTTGCGTTCTCGTTGGATTGGTCCTTTTGTGGTTACTCATGTTTTTCCTTATGGTGCAGTTGAGCTTATGGATGAGTCAACCACAAGGCGATTCACAGTCAACGGGCAGCGGCTTAAGCCATTCTACGAGAGCTTTCAGGAGCATACTATGGAGGAGCTGCATCTCCTCAACGCCGCCTACAGTTAACAAAATCAGGTTGTTCCTCCCTCCTTATTTTCTTTATTATTTACTTGTCCTATACCTGTTTCTTGCTGCATGCTTACATTGAGGACAATGTAATGTATAAGTGTGGGGGGAGGAGTTTTAGAAAATTAAATTTACCAAAAAAAAAATAAAACAAAACAAAACAAAAAAATATTGCAAAATGAGGCAAATTGAGTTTGAAAGAATTTAGCATGATTAGAAAGTTGATCTTATCTTTTTGAGCTTTCAAGTAAATTGGAAATGAGTTTGGCTTGGTGAGTTGATTGAGGTAGTCTTTGTGGGGATATTTGTGCATGTTCTTGTCCTTTCTTATGCTATGCCTGCATCCACTGAATTATGGGTATCATTCCAGAACTTGTTTTGACTCTTTATTGAAGCTATCAGTGCTCATGCATGTGAAAAGATGATTAAGGCATTCTTTCATTTTTCTCGTCATACCTAAAAAAAAAAAAAAAAAGTGATCTTTTCCCATCTTTAGGTTGAAGAACATTCATTACATCCCTTGATTAAAAAAAAAAAAAATTAAGCAAGTCCTTTGGAATCAAAAGAAGAAAAAAAAAATAGATAGAAAGGCCAAAGGCCAAGGTGAGATGGAGCGTAAAACGCACTCACCAAGGTGGGATGGAGCGTAAAACGCACCCACCATGCGAAAAAAGAAAAAAAGAAGGGTTCTATTTTCTGCTTGCTTAATAGTTCTTCATTGATCTTGGGATTGTCTTGAATGTTTTCTTTCCTCCTAAAGTTTACTTTTCATTGTTATCTTCCTATCCCTTTCACCTTACCATGTTTGAGCCATGAATAAAAGTCCTTTTGATTTGCATGCATAAAGCACTGAGAGTGGAGATTTAGAAGATGAGCATATCTGGTAGTGGAATTATGATTTGGTGGATTTGGGCATAGCATTTGAGGAACTTGAAAGCATGTTCTTATTCTATCAGGGTCTGCTTATTTTGACTCGCCTTGCCAAGTGAAATTGACATGCTACTTGTTTGTTTGGGAAGTGTAAGAAAGATGATCTTTGAAGTGTTGAATTCTTATAAAACTTGTCATGCCTCTCATTTTGCATTCTTTGCATCCTTTTTATTTGAGAGTGAATGTTAGTGTTTAGTGTTTTTCCCAGGAGTGCAAAAGTCCAAGTGTGGGGGAATTTGATAGAGCACATATTTTCATACTATTTAGCCCTCATATTTAGTCCTTTCTGCACATTAGTTGTGTTATTTCATTCATCTTGATTTTATTTCATTTTATTTTATAGGAATTGGGCTTCACACTATTTTATTTTATTTTGCCAGGTTTAGGGCCATGGAGCATGAGATGGGGCATGAGACATCTTGATGGCAATGAGATATCTTGGAAATTGGAGATAGAGAAATAAGGGCAATTTTGGCAGATTTGACCTCCTGCACTTCCTTCAGTATTTTGGCTAAGATAAAATTCCAGAATGAAGATGATGTCTTCAGAGATATTGTAGGGGACTTCTTTAGATTTCTGGAATGATATGGTTTGTCCAAATTCGAGTTCGTTTGGGCCTTCAAACAGCGCTTCAAAGTCGGGGCCAAGAAGTTGGGGGCAAATTAGGAAAACTGCACAGATACTAATTCTTTAAAAGGCCATATCTTGGGCGTCCGATACCAAATCAAGTGATTCAAAAGCGCAAGTTCATCTACTCTTTCTGATCTAAAATTCTTGTGAAGAGGCCGAAGCCTAGAACGCGCGAAAACCTTTCCGAAATCGGCCGTCAAGTTGCAGTACCCTAGGGTTTCCTCCTTAAGCTCTATTTAAGCACCTTAAGAGGCCATTAAAGGGAGATTCTTGAAGGACGTGAACAGTAGCCGATTTTTCTCTTCTCTCCATTGTTCATGTCAAGATGGACGGCTAAGGATTCTGTAATCAAGTTGCAACACCATCCTTGTTCCCGGTTTGAGTCTTGGATTTAATGGAAATATGTTTGTTTTAGTTTTAACTTTGTTGTTTTCTTGTTTCCGTTCTCTCTTAAATCTGTGTATGTGTTGATACCGGTTGGATGAATGCATGCATTGTCTTTGTTTGAGAATCCAAGGTTTTTGTGCTCGGTTGAGGCTTTAACTGGAATCAAGAACAACCTGTTTGGATGGTATTCCAATCAGTCTCAAATCTGTGCAATAAGGGGAATCAAAACTGATAGATTGAACTAAGAGGTTTCTGAAATCTGTTTATTGGTTTTCTTCCAAATCTTTGGCGGTTGTTAAAGGATTTTTCTGATTTTTCGATTTGAGGGTTAAAACTAAACAAATGGTTTATTGAGAAGGCAATGAAAACTAGGATAGAAGGATTGGTTTGCAACTGATTGCATCTTGATTTATTGTGTTCTTATTCATCTTGTTTTCTGTTTTTTATCAAAAACTTCCCCCCCGTTTAGCCTTGTTTTGACAGATCCGTTTGAGGTTCGTTGGGAGACGACTTAAGGTTGCACCTCTATTGCAAATCCGTATCATCATACTATCTAATCTATTGGTGTTCGACAGCCCCGATCACTGATTACTCCTCAACTCCAGTGAGCCACGATTTTTTGACAATGCTTCAAAACCTCTTTAAAACACCACCAAACTATCTCAGATTCTCTAGAAATTCACCCTTCACTTTGGAGATCAAAAGCCCCTTAACAAAACCTTTCAATTTTTCCCCTAGCACTTGGATTCCTCGATTGAAGTTTTTGCTAAAATCCTTGGCTAAAAACCCCATATTTATAGCATTTCTGGGCGACTTTCCAGCCAATTTGGTTGCTCCTTACCCTAGGTCTCATCCCCTAGGCCACGATGGCCTTAGTCTTTTCCTGAAACGATGATTTGACGTTGATGGCCAGCAACCACAGTGTGGCCGTCGACTTTTGTTGTAGTGTTCACATTGTAATTTGCGTTTCAATCCTCCTTCTTTCATTCTCTAGCACTTTAGCCCTTTACCCTCAAGTCCTCAAGTTTCTAGAATTTACACATATCCTCACAACTTTGAAAAATTTCATTCTTACCCCATAATTTTAAAAAATTACGCTTATGCCTAAGCACGAGGATTTTTTTTTTCCCGAGTATTACAACACACCCTTTCTCTTAGGACACATAATATCTACATGCCACATACATCTTACATTGGACACACATACATACACTTTGGATATTTTTCTTGGACTACTGTTTGATTTAGGCATCGGAGAACCCTCGTGGGGGAGTCTTCCTCGTGCCTTTCTGACTGCTCCTTTGGTCGCAGGCTAAGTCTAAGCCTTACTCTCCCAAAGACCGAAAGCCCTGCCTCCCAAAGACCTATTGGGCCCCTTATCATCGTCTCACCGAAAGCCCTTCTGGACATCATGTCCTAAAAGCCTTGGAAACCACCCATCCAGCTTCAATCCGGTTCAAGCCCAGTTAACCTCGCCAACAACATCTTAGACCCTCAGCGTCGGTGAAAAACTTTGTCTTGGCTAATCCAAACAAATAAATTTAATTATTATAGTTTGGCAACAACACCAATCACATATGAATTAGGATTTTGGGTCATAATTATCACAAATATTCACCTTGGCACAAAATCTACAAATGAAATTATTTAGAATTCTTTCTTCCAATGAAATCATGAAGGATTAATCTCCCTGACGAATACCAACCAAATCCACGCAATACTCAAACTTTGCAATAAGTAGAGACTTGGTCAACATATTTGCAGGATTATCATGAGTGTTGATTTTTCTCACAATAACTTCCCACGAGCAATAATATCCCGAATAAAATGATATCGCACATCAATGTGCTTCATTCTCTCAATAACTTCACCACGAGCAATAATATCCCGAATAAAATGATATTGCACATCAATGTGCTTCATTCTCTCGTGAAACATCTGATCTTTACTGAGGAAAATAACACTTTGATTGTCACAATAGACTGTACTATCATGAAAATTCTCACTAATTTCACCAATTAACCCTTTCAACCAAATAACTTCTTTAACGGCCTTAGTAATTTCCATATATTCTACTTCTGCCACTACAAGAATTTAAACTTTTTACGATAAATTAATTCGTCACAGTAACTATGAAAATGATCACAACATACTTATTGTGACGAAGTTGGTTTGTCATCACATTAGTCACAATAAGCTTGTCTCAATAAGTATATAACAATATCATTAGTTCTACTGTGACAAAGAGTATTTTGTCACTTAAACTAACTTATTATGACAAACTAGTTTGTTATAAAAGAAAATATTTTTATAACAATAAATACTATTTAATCACAATAAATCCAAATTTTAGATACAAATGATATATTTTATCGTGACAAAATGTATCTTGTGACAAAAAATATTATCAATATTTGAATAGTGACAAAACTTATTTAATTGTTGTGACAAAGTGTATCTTGTGTTGCCCTGTTGCTGAGGTGTGGAGCCCTCTTTTCCCTTGCTAAGAAGGGTGTGTTTTGTTTTGATAGTGTTCATCGCCTTGGTTTAAGTGGTCCTATTTTGGTTGTTTTATGTGTTTTTCCTTTGACTATTGTATATATCTTATATATATCTTTTTTGTTTTATTTTTTGGCCCAAAAGGTGATTGTGGTTGTTTATTCGCCCTTGGTTTTTTGCTAGTCCGGGGTATGGCTCGGCCTTTGTTTGTAACTGCTTCGGTGTGGTTTTTTGTTCTATGAAATTCTTATTTATAGAAAAAAGACAAAGTGTATCTTGTGACAAATAAATTTAATTGTTGTAGTTTGGCAATAACTGTAACATCCCTGACTTCGAAAATAATTAATTTATGGGTTTTAAGGTGATTTATTGAGTTATGTGTGATTTTGAGAAAATTATCAATTAGAATAATTAATTATTTTATTTGGGAATATTTATGAAAATTATAAAATAAATTAATTTGAGGGATTTCTAGAAACTTTGGGGTGTAAGTGAAATAAGGAGAAATAAGGTGTGAGGTGGGTGTGTTGAAATTCGAAAGTTCTAAGCGTTGGTGCAAATTTGGGAAATCTGTCGCGAGTCATCTTAAGATTAATTGGGTGGTTATATATGTTGAAGGGAGTTGCTAGCGCGGGTGGTCGCGAGTGCCTGTGTGCTGGGTAAGGTCGTGAGTTCGATCCATGGAAAGGCTTATGTGTTGGGGGAACTTTGGTTGATTTTAATCAGCCTTCAACGCCCAAAATGGCGTCGTTTTGAAGGAGGCCAGGTACTGGCCTTGCGCGGCCCAGCCGCACCACATGGCGTATGCTAGTGTCTCCTTTGCCACCCATCCATTTTGCCTGCATTTCATCCCTTCATTATTTGCCAATTTACAGCCACGTGGCAAGAGTAAAATCGAGACCATTATTAGCCTTAATTCAATGGGTTAAACCATGGTTTGGGATGAAAATTGAGGGGTGGCCACGCCTATAAGTAGGTGAACATGGGCGTGGAATTGAAGGCATGAAGTGAAGTGGAGAAAAAGTTGGTCCGTGAATTTGAAGAGAAAGAACTCGGTAGTGAGGTAACAAAATTAATTTTAAATTATAGTTTACTTGAATGGATGAATAGTTAGCTTAATTAGTTAATTTATTAAGCTAATTAAAGTAGTGTGTTTAATTAATAAATTAAATTGGTAGATAATGTTTGGAATTAGTCAAACTAGTTAAATTAGTAAATTTAATCCGTGGTTATCTAATGGATTACTTAGCCTTATGTGTGTATATATATATATATAATTGTGATAAGGGAATTGCAAGTGCGTTATCGGTTTGTTCAACAAAACAAAGTTAATCATCAAGTGACAAACAAATTAAGGTAAGAGTTTAATATGCTTTTTGTGTAAATTACTTTTGGCATGACTTGCATAAGATGTTTAGGAAGTGCCTAGGCATGGGGCAGTGGATTTCTGACCGTGAGAGTCTTAAGACAAGGTCGTAGAAGGAACCACTAGGGGTCACTCAGAGCCTGGGAGAGGTGCAGTGAACGGGCTTGCATGCACACTGCACTTCATTTCTATCTATGATGTCATGCTCATTAATTTACTACATTACATATTGCCTTTACTGAGTCCTCGGACTCACCCCTTTACTCCCCACTAACTCAACAGACAGTTCGAGGTCTAAAAAAGGGAAAACGGTGTTGGTGGAAGAGTTGTCGATTAATAGTGATTGCAGACAGTGAGAATGTGGGTCGTGTTTCTGTGTCATTTATGCAATATATATATATATATGCATGCTCTGTATTTGACTATGGGAGACGACTACAGTTTAAATAAAATTTGATTAAGATCAAGTTAAGGTTTCCGCTATGAGTAACTTAGAGTGCATGGATGAATTGGTTGGTTGCGGTTGGGATATAAAATCTGTTTAAATACGCTAAGCTGTTGGAGTATTTTATTGAGCCTATTGTTACTTATTTTGATTTTTTTTTATAGAAATTGGATTTATATTTTAAAGGCCTAATTGAGCACGAGAATAAGGTAAATTTTCGTTGCCGAGGTATTTTAAACTCGAGTTCTCCACAGTCGAAGGCGGCGAACCCTAGACCCCACCCAGGGCGCCCTTATCATTTTAAAACTTTATGCTGGCAGGGCATAACCGTCCTTCGAGATATGTTGAGATTGTAACCGTAGGTTACAGTGACACCCAAGAGTAGGGGTTGGGCCGTCACAATAACAATTTGGCTCTGTTTGTGGTAATCAAGCAAAAATCCGGCCCTGTCTAGCTATTTTAAGCGTCAATTGTGCAAAGATGTTGTGCTTCCACTTCATCCTACCATGCCTCCAAATAATCCATGCTTTGAATCCTCTAAGAAAGCACTAGGGAGCTTTTTGCAAGGCTTTTCTCTTGCTATTATGAGCCTTCTAAGGTTTTTCTCCCACTATTACGCATCTCCTCAAGAGAAGAATGCACCTCTCCACGCTATGTCCCTAATCCTCATCCATGTTTCTCCTAAAAGCAGGGACACAGTTAAGAAAAATGGGAAGTGAGGAGGACATCCCCCTATTGATAAAGGTCAAGTTCGAGAGCACATGAATCCCCGAACTTGTATTTGATGGCTAGAGATTGTTCTCCCTAGTAATGCACCACAGAGAAGTGTTATAAAGAATAAAGATTGTGAAGGGCTCTTTTACAGGAAAAAAACCTCTTGGGATGTGTCTGCAAGAGCATTCTATGAATCTAGGAGGTGTTTCCCCAGACCCAAGTTTGGGGAATTCCAAAAGCAAAGGGTGGCCTACCAACTCAAATGGAGGTAGGAGTTGTAAAGCTGCATGAAGTGCCGGCAAGAAGAGATTAATGATGGGGAATACCAACTATTGGTGTATTAATGCAAGGGTTTAATCAATTTTCAAAAATATTTTTCGAAAACACAAATAAGGCAGTAGAAACAAACATTAAAATCACCTTACAAGACTTGTTTCCAATAAGCATATGCAATACCAATACAAACCATTCCATACAAGGTTCAAAGATATACCTCACAAATGGTTTGTAGGCCGATGTAGAATTTAAAAAACTCTTGGGAAGCAATCATTGGGCCTCTAAGCTCCTCCTGAACAGCAATCAGTTAGACCAAACCGTCCCTTGAAAACACAAGGGGCCTAATTAGTCCACGCTCTAGTGAGTGGATGATTCCCTTAATCTATTTATGTGCTAGCTAGAAAGAGTGAGGAAGATTAGACTTAAAATGGGTTTAAAATAGATAAGGTTTCTTACCTCTCAATAGTCTCACTATTAAAGGAATGTTGCTAGTCAAGCAACCAAGAAACAAAGAAGCAAATAGATGGAGCTTATGGAGGAGGCTTATGGGCTCTGGAAGAAGAAGAGAAAACGAGCAAGGGTCGAGATAAATTGTTGCAACAATTGCAAGGCAGAAGCTCTCCGGTTCTTCTTCTTCTTTGGCTTATATATGGAACCCCCAACAAACCCTAAAAGTCTAAGAAAGGGAAAAACGACAAAGGGAGCAAAAGGGAGCAAGGAAGAGAGAAGCAAACATGCCAAGGATGCGAGCTGTCCTTCCCTCATCTTCCCGTTGTTCACACATCCAAGGAAACTGTAGCAGAAACGAAAAATTGAATGTGCGATTTGCGACCCTCTACAACACAAACGGTTGACAGTATCAGTTGACAATCTTCAAGGGCTATCGACCGTTTTTCACCCCATCCAACCAAGTATCTGTTAGATTACGATGATCTCATCATGTGCAGCGAAATAAAATTTAGATTTTCAAGTATCACGTTTTTTAGAAAATACGATTCACAAAATTTGAAGACTTGACAGAAGAATACCTTTTCACGAAATCAAATTCTACCAGTTGATAACCTGTTGTAAAATCTTCCAAGTGTAGGATATAGAGTCGATCCACCTGAAATCATTTTGATCCAAGAGTCTCGAGAGAAAAAGCAGAAATTTTTCTATATCACTGACTCAGGGTATATTATCCTATTTATAGAGCACCATTGAAAACCCTAGGTGCCATTGGACCGAGTTTAATGTGCTAGCAAAAAACCGATCCAATTAAAAATAATTAAATGATTATATTTATAATATAATAATTTAATTATTCTTATTTATCTAATAAATAAATACACCATAATTAGTAATTACATAATTACTAATTTATCTTTATTCTTTTTAAAAATAATTTCTTATTTGATGGGACTTTCTGAGTTCAAAATTAAATTAACAATGAGAATTAATCAATTATTAATTCTCGTAAATCATGAGTGATATCTAACAATATGTTATTATTACCCAATTTAATGTGAAGCGGGTATTGTGAACCTTTTACTACAATACCAGCAATACGATCCCTCTATCATCTTATATCTCGACAAGATATGAGATCACAGTCAGTAGGTTAAATCTCTTAATCTTGTCATATGATCAAATTCAAAATTAATCTTAACTAATATAACACAACCATTATGACACACACATTCAATCGTCATATTAACTTAGCCAAAGATTTATTGTCAACTGATTATTAGATTGCATAGAATATCCTCCTCATAAATCTCGAGGTGATAGATTTCACACATACCTCCTTATATCTGATACACACATACCTTATGCATCATTGAAATAACCACATATACGTATGATAGTCCCTGATTAGAATGACCATATAGTATTTCTAATAACTTAATCCACCAATGCACAGATATCCATATCATCTTAGATCTAAGGATTAGTTACACATCAGTAGTTAACATTGAATCATTGACCCGTGAGATTAAACTCATGTGATTCAATGTTAATAGTTTCGTTCAATGAACTTGTTTCGATAACGAGCACACACTTATCTTCCTTCTATATCTCATACAGAATGACACGAGACTCACCAACTTGATATTTCGCTATCTCATACCGCACAAGGAGGAAGATGATGTATCGGCCTTTGCGAGTTGCTAATATTCGGGTTAGGAACTCTATGGTCAGGAACTCATTTATATCATAACGTACTGTGGATAAATTGTCACAACTATTGTAAAGGCCCACTCTCGAATATTCTTGCTAGCATAGGATATTCGAAAGGAGGTTATCACAGAGATGATATAGAACAAACCATAAATAAGTAGATAACTCATTTCATTCACTAGCAGCGAAAACTAAATTTAAGTTCAATTACACTTCCAATAGCTAAAGAGTTCAGGCTCGATGGCAATACAAAATAGATAAAAGACTCTAATGTTAACTAACAAAATAAGAATCATTTCATCTGAAACCTCACCAAAATGCTAAATAGGATCTTCAAGTTAGGACATGTCCACGTACACTACTATCCTTAGGCCATAATCCCACTGGATTCGACCCTAACAATAGCTTTCCCTTTTCCTGGAATGGCAAAGAAGATCAAGTGAGCCATAAGACTCAGCAAGTTCTAGGAAAATAAACAATGAATAGGAACCAAGAATAAGGTGACACCAAAAGAGAGTAATTCAGAACTCAAGAGTTGTATACAAGATTCACAATTTAAGACTTGATTAATTCCAAATTAAATGTATCATGCCACCATGTACTATTATGCAAATGTGCATATATATTTAATATCCGTATCAAATCTCATAGGCTCACAAGCTATCAATCAACACATGCCAAAGTGTATTACATAAACAAAATCTCACGATAAATATAGAGCCAACATGTCAGGCTATGATCACCTCGTCCCACGCCAAGTGCTCTAGGGTACCCTTTCCCTCTGCACAAAATAATACTATGCCTCATAATATGATCATACTGAATGTGTATGAAACGTTTCATGCATTCTCTTTCACATAAATATAAATATCATGAATTTCATCTCACAAGTTGTTACCATACTTATATATATATATATTTTATACCCATCTCATAATACTAGATAGTTTTTCACTCATATCAAGTGTTATTTGTTCAAATAAAAACCAAATTATTATCATTCTTATATATATAACAAGCTTCAAAGACATTTAAAAGAATCTCCTAAAGTGAATTCCAAAAATTAGCTTTGAAATTGCTAGTTGAAATAAACCTAGAATTTTTCTAAGGTTAAGGACCAACTAGAACATTTTTTTCTAAATGTCTTCCTTTTGAAAAACTAACTCTCGGTATTTTGCTAACCAACATTCATTGTTGTAAAAATAATTTTAATAAATTTTTCAAGAAACAGAAGTTATGTATTTCAAGGGTGGTAAAATCATAATTTCCTAAGTTTGTACTAAAACCAAAATTCTATTTTTTTATTGTTACGGATTTTGATTTTTTTTTGATATTTTTATTGAATCCAAGTGGGGGGTACTTTCTTATTTACATTTATGTATTAAAGTAAATGAAAGGTAAAATATAAAGTAAAGAAAATGAAAGCATTTATGTAATATGTAAATAGATGTGGGGTGTGAGCAAATAGCTCCCATTCAAAGGCTTATGAAACGAGCTCGCTGGCAAAGGCTTACGAAAAGAGCTCGGAAGAGCTTGCGGTCAAGGCTTATGGGACGAGCTCGAGATCATGAGTGGCTTACAAAAAGAGAGCTCGAGATTAGGAGGTGCACAAGAGTTTGCTGAACGAGCTCACAGTCAAGGGGGTTAAGCAAGAGCTCGCGGGGCGAGCTCGCGCCATGAGCTTGAGTAATGAACTCACGGGAAATAGCTCGCGGCTAAGGCTTACAGAGAGAGCTCAAAGGGAGCTCGAGGAAATAATTGGAGGGAAGAGCTCGCTGGAACAGAAACGAAGCTGAACGTGTATATTATATATATAGGTGGGTTGGCCGAATAGAACAAGGGCATTCGAACGACTATTTAAGCATGAAGAAAGTGGATTAGCTAGGTAGGGCATGGCTCGGATAAGCTTTTCAAATTAGTGAAGAGTAATAGCTCGTTATGCATGTATGTATATGTGTATTTATAAGTGGGTCTCATATATAGACGAACAATATATATTTTCAATTAAGGCTTTTGTTGTTTGCGCGAGACCTCCAAATACCTTAATGAAATCATTCGAATGGTGACTTAGCATTTTACATTCAGAGTCAACACTTATATATATATATATATATATAAGAGGCACTTGGATGGACAAGGAACATTCAGCTATGGGTGAGAGCTTCCAAATATGATACAACATGTACATATATAAATGCATGAACAAAGAGCAACGAGCTAAACAAAACCCCATTGTAACTAAGGAGAAAAGCCATTCACTGAACAAATATTAGGGTGAATCAAACCCCGCTTGAGACTTCAAATGGACTTTAGAGCAATTAGGGAATTTATACATAAAATAGACACAATGGAAAACACTAACAACGAGGTGACACAATAAGCAACAGTTTGCAATCAAGGAAGCTTGCATTGTAATACAGAATATATCTAAGAGAGAGCTCGCACTGAAAGATAACGTGGAAGTGCAGAAGAACTTGCTTGTTGAGAATGCAAAGACTAGAGATAAGTTCCACCCGCGCACAGAAAGCAAACAACAACAACGAATAGAGGTGAGTGAATAGGATGGAGAAGGTGGAAGAGAGAAAGAACACGGAGAGGGACTAAAGAAACAATGGAACAGTGCATTCAAAAAGAGGGGATACGCATTGCACTGAAATAGTTTATTTGTGCACAGAGGCTACTGGGAAAGGAGTGCGTACAAACATGCACGCCAACTCCAGAATTTACCAAAAGGCCCTACTTTTCATATAATAAACAAAAATATCCAGGGAATTGATTGACAATTGCTAACTTAATTTATTTATTTTTTCCCCATTTTTTTATTACACCATCAAGCCCATTATTTCCAAATTATTTCTCACCATGGGCCTAAGCCCAAATCACACGTATCCCATATACATATATTCCAAGCCCACCAGGCTTAATTTTCCACTTGGGTTAGACATCTCATTAACTATTTAATTGATGACCTTTTCACTTAAATTTCTGATTCCATGCACCATAAAATTATGTAATATAAAATTATTTATGTGTCACCGAGGAAATTTAATAGTAAGTATTTTAAAAAAAAAAATACTTAGACCTATATTTTAATTGCTATTACACTGACGTCACGTATTAAAACACCTAGACCCACTTTAGGGTCGTTGCAATTTCTCCCCCCTTTTAAAGAATTTAGTCCCCAAATTCGTACCTAGTTATTCGAAAAACTGGGGGAAAAGACGTCTCATCTTATCCTTATGCTCCCAAGTAGCCTCGTCTGAAGAATGACGCTGCCACTGAACTTTCACAAAAGGAATCGATCAGTTCCGTAGCACCCTCTCTTTTCGTTCCAAAATACCGATAGGTCTTTCCTCATATGTGGCATTTTCCCCGACTTCTATAGCCTGATAATCAATGACATGCTGGGGGTCCAGCACATACTTCCTCAATATCGACACATGAAAGACGTTATGAACGCTGGATAACCGTTGTGGTAAGGCCAACCTATAGGCCAAAGAGCTAACTCGCTCTAGAATCTCAAAAGTTCCAATGCAACAAGGACTAAGCTTCCCCGACACACCAAATCTACGCACGCCCTTCATGGGCATCACCCTCAGCCACACATGATCCCCAACAGAGAACTCTAAATCTCGTTGCCTGATATTCGCACAACTCTTTTATCGATCCTGAGTTGCCTTCATTCTTGCCTGGATAATCCGAATCTTCTCTGTCGTTTGCTCAACAATTTCCAGCCTCACTAATGCTCGGTTCGTGTGAAGCCCCGATCCCACTTATGGGTGCCACTCGTGAACAATCATCCGAACTGCTCACATGCCCGACTTTTCATGAAGGGCGAACTATGTTTCAACAGGAAACATCCTAGGTGGGAACTACGCTTCGTCCTTCCCTTCCCTCAACACCAGGATCCACTAGCAGATTTGGGCTTTAACCATACCACACCTGGCTAATTAAAATTTCCATTAAGTTTGCCCAATCGCCATTTATTATTTTAATTCTTCTTCCATCCAAGGATTTCACTGGGCTCCATAAATTTCACCATTTCAATCAACCCATTGATTTCCCAAAAAAATTTGAGGAAAACTCAAAAATTCCATTTTTCAAAAATTCGGCATTTATCTCCAAAAATGCCCTAACAATCCCTTTATTTTGAAAATTCCTCTGGGATCCAAAATCAATTAAGAAATGCCCCAAAATTCTCAAAAATTCTAAATTAAAAAGAAAATTAGTTGAAGGGGCCTGCTGGCATGCCCGGGGCTCGCATGGGCCCCCGCAGTGCGCCTGTTGCGCGGGCCGTGCGCCCACGTGGCCACTTGCAAGCACGTGCACTCCTTCGTGCGGCTACCCGCAAGACCCAGTGCCTACTGCTGCCCACTGTGGCCCCCTACGGGCCACGCGCGGGCCCCGGCTGTTGCTGCTGCTACCTTCGCTCAGTTTTCTTCTTCTTTTTTTTTTTTTTTTTCTCTTGGGCCTTTCTAACCCCAAAATTTTTCAAATTTTTCTCATTCCAAAATAGACACCAAAAACACCACATTTCCAACAAACCCATTTTATTTAACCCTCTTTGATGCTTCCAACAACCCATACCAAAAGTGAGATTCACATCCATACTTAGGCCTCCTTAATCCATAAGCCAAAATCTCATTTTCAAAATAGAATCATACATTCCAAACTAAAAATACACCCATGGACTTAAGCTTTAACAAACCTTAACCAACAAAATAAATTACATTACATGAATCAAATGCAACAAAATAGGCTTCCCTAAGCTATACAATACACTTGATTCTTCACCTCTATGCCTCCACATGTCATTACATCTTGCCTTGATTTTTCCCATACTTTTACAACCTATATGTGAGGGTAAAACCTCATGAGCTATTAAGCTCAATAAGGGTGCAATGCAAAATAAATATGAATATAACCATGTTTATGTATGCCAAATGCATGCAAATGAGACTAGGCCCATTCATCCTCACAACCCACCAAGGTTTGAGGCATCAACCTACCCCTCCCAGAACACTAGTTCTCCATATGACCATAGGTCCACTAGATCTCACATCACGCAAGTGATAACCACTACATGCAAGTGCTATATAAAACATTTATGAACCATATTTACAATATATTGCAAGGCCGCCCTCCTATGGGGCCATCCCTTACCTTTTCCATTCTTTGAACCTTCAAGAATCTCCTTGCCTTAGCATTCTTTGAAGCTTTAAACCCTTCTTAGCTTCATCAATCCCTTCAGTTTAAGAGATCCTGGCACACAAAATAACTCCATATATCAAGAGAAGAAAGAGAGAGAAAAATCTAGCCTTCATGGCTAAGATACAAAATAAATCTTACCTTTCATCTTCCTTTCCTTCTTCTTTTCTTCTCCATTCTTTCCTTTCCTCTTCCTTTCTTTCTTCAAATGGCCAAAGGAAAACAAGTCTTCCTTACTTGCCATTATATACTAGCTCTCCATTTTTCAAGAATAAATCCTAGCCATTGGATTTATTTGGTGAGAATAAATCCTCACCCTCCAAGCTAACACAATCCATGGCATTAAGTCTTGCTTAAAATCTACTATTGGATCGTTTCTCACTTTACAAGACAAAATCTTAGCCATCCAAAGGAAGCACAATCCAAGTGCTTTGCTAGGTTTTAATCCTAGCCTTTGATCTAATTTGGAGATCAAATCTCCACCTTCCAATCATCTCTCTTTAAAATATCTCCACCCATTTGGCAATCCATGCCAACTCTAAGACTTAATGGTAGCCCTTATATCACTTTACAAATCCAAGAATTAATCTCATCCCTTGAATTATCATTTCCTTCTCATCTAAATTAATGAGACTATTTTTCATATCCATCACATGAGAGACATAATATATTTCTTTTCCCTTTAAATAAATCCCATATTTTCCAAACATTAATGGGTGACTAATTTTTCATTTTCTTTTGGATTTATTTAATTCACCATAATCATGCTCATCATTAAATGCTTGAAAGACTAATTAGCATTTCTTTTGCATTTAATTAAATCTCTCCATTTAAGTTGGACCACATAATGCCATGTGTCACTCTAAGACACCAAATTTAGCTTCCAAGTTTCCATCTCAATCACCCATGTGGCATTACTACATTAATCCACCAATTTAGGGAAAATTAATTACTTCTTAAATATTAACACACTATAATTAATTTCCCTCTTTAAATAATAAAATTTCCTCATGGAATTATACTCCAAAAATTACCAAAATACCCTTTATTGGACTTCATTATCCAAATTACCAAAATGCCCCTCTCATAGAGCACCAATAATCTCAAGGATCTAACCCCTTTCAAGGGCATTTTTGGAAGTTTCTCACTTCCCTTCTTATTCTCTTAACACCGGTAACACCGGGTGTTACAGTCCCCTACCTCTTCCCAACAAATGGGTGATCTACATGGCATACCATAAAGTGCCTTATAAGGTGGCATACCAATACTGGAATGATGACTATTGTTGTAGGCGAACTCCATTAGTGGCAGATGATCATCCCAATTGCCATGAAAGTCTAGCGCACATGCCCTCAACATGTCCTCCAACGTCCATATGGTCCTTTCTATCTGCCCATTTGTCTGTGGGTGAAAAGTAGTACTAAATCTCAACTTCATCCCCAAGGCATCTTGTAATGCTCCCCAAAAATATGAAGTGAATCGAGAATCCCAGTCCGACACGATACTAGATGGGACTCCATGCAATCTCACCACCTCCTCCACGTACAACTTCGCAAGATGGCTCAAAGGGTAGGTCTTCTTAATTGGCAGGAAGTGGGCTGATTTAGTTAAACGGTCTACTATTACCCATATAGCATCATATCCTTTCGCCGTTTTCGACAGTCCTGACACAAAATCCATAGATTTGTTGTCCCACTTCCACTCTGGAATAGGTAACGGCTATAGAAGACCCGTCGGTTTCTGATGTTCTGCCTTAACTTGCTGACACACTGCACACTGAGACACATACTTGGCCACATCTCTCTTCAGTCCACCCCACCAAAACTGTCGTCGTAAACCTTGATACATCTTTGTCGTGCCAGGGTGAATGGTATAATGAGACTTATGTGCCTCCACCAGAATTTCCTTCCTAAGCCCGGCATCATCATGTACACATACCTGATCCTGAAATAGTAACATCTTATCGCCTCTCTGACTGAAACCCATTGGGGAAAACTTTCCCACATCTGTCAGAATTTGTGCTAGGTTCACATCACAAGACTGTTGTACCCTAATTTGCTCCATCAAATCCAGTTCTACCCTCAGGTACGAGCAATACATTGTAGGTCTCTCCTTGGGCCCAAAAATAGACATCTCCCCCATCTACCTCAAAAGCGTCCACTCATGGACCATCATAGCTGCCACGTAAGCTCCTTGGCAACACAAGGCATCTGCCACCACATTGGCCTTCCTTGGATGGTATAAAATTTCACAATCATAGTCCTTCAGTAGCTCCATCCATCTGCGTTGTCTCATGTTCAACTTCTTTTGTGAGAAAAGGTACTTTAAACTTTTTTGGTCAGTATAAATCTCTACCTTCTCCCCGTAGAGGTGATGCCTCCAAATCTCGAGTACAAATGCCACGGTTGCCAATTCCAAATCGTGTGTGGGGTAATTCATCTCATGCTTCTTCAATTGTCTCGAGGCATATAAATTTGACTCGCCCATACTGCTTTAACACACACCCAAGGCCAGAGTGCGACGGATCATTGAAGATGGTAAACTTCTCCCCACTCTTGGGAATAGCCAACATTGGCAATGTCGTCAGTCTCTTCTTCAACTCCTTGAAGCAACGATCACAAGCCTCGTTCCACTCATACTCGACTCATTTCCTAGTTAACTTTGTCATAGGTAGGGACAGTCGAGAGAAACCCTCAATAAATCTCCTATAATAACTGGCCAATCCCAAGAAACTTCTGATGCCCATCACTGAGATTGGTCTTGGCCAATCCATCACTGCCTTCACCTTCTCAGGATCTACTGAAATGCCCTCACTGGATACTACATGCCCTAAGAATCCCACCTGTCATTGCCAAAAGTCACACTTACTGAACTTGGCATATAATTGCTTTTTCCTAAGCCTTTGCAAGGCTAACCTGAGATGGTTCTCATGCTCTTCCTGGCTTGGTGAGTAAATGAGAATGTCATCGATGAACACAATGAAGAAACGAGTTAAGTACTCCCTGAAAACCCTGTTCATAAAATCCATAAAGACAGCTGGAGCATTCATCAGCCCAAATGACATGACCACAAATTCATAGTGGCCGAATCTAGTATGAAAATCAATTTTCTGAATGTCTCCTTCTCTGACCCTTACTTGGTGATACCCTGACTTCAAATCAATCTCAAAAAGACTGAGGCTCCATGTAGCTGGTCCAACAAATCATCAACTTGGGGAAGAGGGTACTTATTCTTCAATGTCACCTAGTTCAACTAGCGATAGTTTATGCATAACCTCATGGACCCATCCTTCTTCCTCACAAACACGACCAGAGCGCCCCAAGGTGAAGCACTCAGGTGAACAAACCCTTATTCAATCAACTCCTCAAGCTACACTTTTAATTCTTTCAATTCATTCGGGGCCTTGGAAACTAACTGAGTTCTTGGCATCAACTCTATGGAAAACTCTACCTCCCTTGGTGGCGGCAACCCAGGTAACTCATCAGGGAATACATCAGGAAACTCACGGACTATTGGAATGTATGATAGTTCTGTATTGTTCTCCTTACCTGTGGTCACAAAAGTCAAATACGCTTCACATCCATGCCGCATCAATTTTTCAGCCTTCATCCCTGATATCATAGGAGTGGAACTCATTGGTTTAATGCCTCGATACAATATGACTGGCTATTGGGGTGACTCAAAGTGGATAACCTTACATCTATAATCCACCTTGGCATAATGTCGGGGTAACCAATCCATGCCCAAAATAAGATCAAAATCATGTATGTCTAGGATTATCAAATCCCTGGGCAACTCCTTATCATGCACCATAATCTTATAGTCTTTATAGACTCCACTCCCCACTAACTCGACTCCTCCTGGTGTAGACTTGATCAAATAATAAGGCAGCAATGCACTAGAGAATGGAATGTGACACACAATCCTAGGTGCAACAAATGAATGTGTAGACCCCGTGTCAAACAAAGCATGCACATTAATGTCATATAGGGAGAGAATACCTTGTACAGTGTCTTTTCTCTTCTCTACCTCTGCTGATGTCAAAGCGAATGCCCGTCCCTGGGTGTGGGGTTGACCAGCGTCTGTTGTGCCTTGTCCTGGTGGCAATGCCAATGGTGGTGCTGTTCCCTAAAGTCTCGGCACTGGTTGCCTCAGTCCCATTTTGGTTCCCATACCTCTGTCCCCCTTGCTGTGGTGGTTGTTTGCAAACATTAGACATATGCCCCTTCTTCCCACACCAATAACAAGTCATGTAACACCCCAAAATTTTGATAAGGTTGTCACGTATTTTAAGTGAGTTTAAAATACCGAAAAATGGCTCTATAACAAAATAAATCGCCGAATCGACTGCCAGGAGTGCCCTAGAGAGGGAATGTCTGCAGAAAATGATATGGTCTCGATGAACATTTCGAGAAAGGATTTATGAAATTAAAATAAATTAGAATCGAGACGGTTTTCAGTATAGCTAAAATACAGCTGTGATTTGAGATCGAAATACCGAATTGTCATAGGAGACTTCTGGGAAGTTAACGAAAGGCTGAGGGGGCTTCGATTTTTCATAACGATCAACCCTTCAGTGGTTTCAAGATGAATCAAGGTCCCGGTGAGGACCCAATGGCAAAATTAATTTTATCGAGTAACCTCAAAGTTATTAATTTTGGTTTTAAAGTATTCTAATGTAAATTAATTGGTCTTTGAGGGTGTATTCGTATTTAAGAAATTCCTAAGTGTATTAAGGCTAAATTATGGGAATTAAATATATATATTTTATATAATTATATTAGTGTAATTAATGAGAAGAGGGATTAAATGTGTTAATACACATTATATATATATATATGCTCGTATATGTGCATGAACGAGCAGCAGGCGTGGGAGGCAGATCTGGAGAATGGTGGAGTTGGTTCTCCACTTGGGAGCTTTGGGCTGAGAGATGTCGACAGAGAGCGAGCTGGTGGCCGACCGATGGCTTGCCTATATCGAGAAAGAAAGAGAGACTGAAGGAGGAGAGGGAGGCCGAATTCGGCCATGGCAGTTGCAGCTTTAAGCTGCTGATGTTGCAGCCGAAAACAGAGGGAGAGAGTGAGGGAAAGAGAGCTTGCGAGAGAGATCCCGAGAAGGAGAGGAGCTGAGATATAGGCTGAGAGAGGAAGTCGAAACGGGCCAAGTGAAGCTCGGCCATGGCTGTTCGTTGAAGCAAGCAACCAGCCACGGCCAGTAGCTCCATTGCTGTGCGCGAGAGGCCGAGGATGATGGTGGCGATGTCCAGTGACGTCAGAGGGGTCGTTGGAGGCACGGGAGGTGGCCGGAAGAAGCTAACGCGGCCAAGGCCGCAACCAGTCGCGGCCGAAGGCAGGCTCGCGAAGCAGCAGCCGCGGCGGTTTGTGCGTAAAGGCGGGGACGCGGCTGAGGCCGCGATGGCCGCGACGGTGCTTGATGATGGCCGGGGCAGCGGCAGAAGCAGCTGGTCATGGCGCTTAAGGAGCTGGTTCGGCGGCAGTTCGGGCATGGCCGCGAGGAGGCTGTGAACAGGGTGAAACCGAGAAAGAAGAAGAAGAAGAAGAAGAAGAAGAAGAAGAAGAAGGAGAAAAAGAAAGAAAAGAAGGAAAGAAGAAGAGGAAGAAAGAAAGGAAGAAAAGAAGAAGAAGAAGTTGCAGGGAAGGCGTTGCAGGAGGTTGAAGAAGATGAATAGTGAAGTGGAAAAGAAAAATAAGAAAAGAAAAAGAAAAGAAAGGAAAAGAAGAAAAGGAGAAAAAGGGAGAGAAAATAAGAAATAAATATGAGGAAGATTTCGAAAAATCTTGAAAAATAGGAAATGGAGTTGTATTATTACTCCGGAGTTTTTGACGAGAAAAATGGTTTGGGCACGCTTTTCGAGGTCAATGCACGCATATCAAGGAGGCTTTAAAAGTTAAGCCTAGGTAAGTTTTAGAATTTTTAATATTCTTAGAATTATATTTGATGAATTTCCATAGATAAATATTTGGTGAAATATTTGAGTAGATATTTATTTTAAATTATTACTGAGGAAAATGGGAGAAAAATAGATAATAATGCAAGGAAATTATGAAAAAATAGGTTTTGGTGTTTATTGGAATAAAATGATGAATATGGTGTTGTGATGATTTAGGTGAAGTGATTTGCACGTGAATCGAGGCCGAACACGCAAATCGAGGCCCAGCACGCTAATCGAGGCATCTTGGAAATTGTCAAAGGCAAGCATTTCCCGTTCCCTTTCCTTGCTTATGCGAGTTAATTCTTCTATTCCTTCTCAGATTTTGCAATCATTCCACCCTCCCTTATCTTTATTTCCATTAGCTACCCTTATTACTTCTCTAATGTTAGATGATAGCATGTGTTAGATGCTTCCATTCTCAGATTTGGTTTATCTCCCTTACTGTTGTTCAACTATTTCCTTATTGTTACCTCCTTATTTTGATATTGATCGGTTGGGTGTTGAACTGGAGGTTTCATTTAGGGACTACAGGCTTGGCGTTTTCTAGTGTTCTCCATGTTGGTTGGGTATGTTTGAGATGGTGAGCCTATTCTTGAGAAGGGTTTATTTTCCTTATTGTGGTGTTGATTGGGAGGTTGTAGTTGCAGTTTTTAGATAGGCTTGTATATGAAGATTTATTGAGGAACACTGTAAGCTTGTTATTGAGGACGTATGTGAGGATTTACTCACTGTGAGTCGTTGATGGTTTTTATTTTAAGCTTGTCTATTGCTAGTTTCTCAATTTTCCTTTCTAGGAGATTTTAGATGCATATTTTGAGGGCTCTAGGTTCTTTGTTCGAGGATTTACTCTGTTGAGTTGGAGATGCTTTCATTCGAGGATTATAGGCCTGTTTCTGGTTAGTTTCTCCATTTTGGTTTGATCCTTGCTAGATGGTGAGTCTTTCCTTGTGAGCTTTGAAGGGTTCGTTTCTCCCTTCTATTTGTTGCTGGAATGAAGCTAGGAACCTGTGGGTAGGTTCTTGTTAGAGGTTGTTGTGGCCGAGCGTAATTGCATGTGTTTCTTTTATTTTTGGTAACTTGTCAGTTCATATGCATGCATGGGCTTGGGATATGCATATGGGGGTTTCATGTGACTAGTGTGCTTGGCCATGGGCATATTGTAGTATATTTGTCTTTCCTTCGGGGCGAGCAGGGCATGATGCTTGGCTTATGGGGGCTTTGTATCATCATTTGTGCTCATTATGCCTCTGCATTACATGAGCACTGCATTGTATGTGATTTCCTATATGGCCGAGCAGGGCTTGATGCTTGGCTTATGGGGGCTTTATATCATCGTTTATGCTCATTATGCCACTGCATTTTATCTATGCATTGCATGGTTACTGGCGCTGTGTGTGTGTGTTGTAATGTTTTTTGGGCGTTCTAGCGTGCCGAGGGAGCTTTGACTCAATTATTGTAGTTTTGGTTGGCGTACCGGATTTAAGGACGCAGCTTGCATTATCAGAATAAAATATATATTATTGCAGTTTTGGCTGGCATACCAGATTTAAGGACGCAGCTTGCATTATCAAAATAGTATATAGGGATCAGGGTTCCAGTCGCTCCAGCCCGAGAGAGCTACGGCTCAATATGTTACTTATACATTGCCTTTCCGGGCAGTGACAGGTTTATGATAGGGACTTGGGTGCCGTGTGTCTTATGTGGGCCCCAAGGACCAGTATGTGCATATTTTATTATGCTGCAGTTTTGTATATCTGTCATGTGATTCATGACCATGTGATGTATGGTTATAGCACACGGGGTGCAGATTATCTTTAGCTTCCATACTCTTATCAGCCTTTCATTTCTTATATGCTTGCTGAGTCTCGTGACTCACTCTTGCTTCTCTTCATTCCAGGTAAAGGCAAGGCTAAGTATGGGGACGAGGCTAGCAGTCTTTGAGGTATCCCGATAAGTGGTGTACAGGGCAGTCCTAGTAGATCTTGGTTTGGTGTATCTTGGGATTTTGTGCCATAGATGTTTAGCACTTGAGTGCTTGGCACGGTATTGTATATGTGTATACCATGTAACCCTGTGACCGGTTATTTTATTATGCATGCCTAGGATGTGTTAGCATTGCTTCTGCTGTTATCTCTTCTGTATGAGTTCAGGTGATCCTAGTTGAGCGTGCATGGCAGGTCAGGGTGGTTTTTGTTCTGTTTCTTTATCCCTCGTGCGGGCCCTCTCTCAGGTTCTTCGGCTTGGTTGGGGTATCCAGGAATGGGGTCTCACAAGTCACCTCCCTGTTGCCTATTGTACCCATATTCTGTGGACAGTCGTTCCTCGAGTGCCCCAACTGCTTGCAACTATAGCACGCCTTACATGCATGCCGATGTCTCTTTCCACAAGATATGCAGAGAGGAATGTCAGCTACATTACCAGAAGACCTCAATGCTCCCTTCTGTTTCCTATCATTGCATTGCCCTCGAGCTAAAGCTGATTCCCTAGTGCTGCCTGAACTGCCCTTAACTCGCTCCTCTCCTTCTCTATGATATGTGCCATCTGCACCAGTGTAGCATAATCGGTGATCTGTGCACTAGCTAGGTGAAATCTGATATCCACTCTCAGCCCCCTCTGGAATTTGGCTGCCTTCTTTTCCTCTGTACATACTAACTCAGGAGTGAATTGTGCCAAAGAGGTGAAGTTCTCCTCATACTGTGCCACTATCATATTGCCCTATGTTAGCTCAATAAACTCATGTCTTCTGATCTCGCACCCAAGCTGGAAAGTAATTGGCGTTGAAAAGCTCTCTGAACTCAGCCCATGATGGCCCCCTGCCCACAACCTCTGTCGAACTGTCTCCCACCACCTCTCGACCCTTCCTTGAAACAGATATGTAACCAACTGTACCCATTGGGTGTCACTGCACCCTATCATCCTGAGGTGCTTCTCCATTGCCATCATCCACTCCTTTGTTGCCAAAGCATTGGTCCCTCCATGGAACTCTGAAAGTCTTAGTGCCATGAAGTTCCTCACTAACTGGCTCCCGGTATTGCCATCCATCCCTTGGGGCTCCACCTCTTGTGGCGCCGGGTTTGAAGTCTGACCACTGACAATCTCATTCATGACTGGTTCATTCCTCCCTTCAGGTGGTGCCTGCTCCTACCTACCCTGATGCGTCATAAAATTCTCAAAGTGCCTCAAAATAGTGGCCATCACCCCCTTAGCTCACTAACCTCTTGGCGCAAGTCTGCCACTGACTCTGCTGGAGTGGCCGGTGCAGGTGGAGGTGTCGGGGTAGGAGTAGGAACAGGCTTAGACTCAAGAGCGGGGTCAGGAACTGGAGTAGAGATGGCCCGGTTGGCTTAGGCACGGGTCGGCAGCCTTCCTCATCATCCACTCATTTTCTGCACGACAAACGACCTTTTAGTATTCCATTTTACTTAACTCATTAGACCATTAGACACAATTATAACTCTACCCAAACCTAGGTGTACGGAGACTCTTCTCATTTTCTAATTTATGCTCTGATACCAAAATTATAAGGGCCCACACTCAAATATTCCCGCTAGCATAGGATATTCGAAATGAGGTCATCACAGAAATGATATAGAACAAACCATAAATAAATAAACTCATTTCATTCACTAGGAGCGAAAACTAAATTTAAGTTCAATTAAACTTCCAATAGCTCAAGAGTTCGGGCTCAACAGCCATACAAAATAGATAAGAGACTCTAATGTTAACTAACAAAATAAGAATCATTTCATCTCAAGCCTCACCAAAATGCTAAATATGATCTTTGAGTTACGACGCGTTCCCGTACACCACTATCCTTAGGCCTTAGTCCCACTAGAATCGCCCCCAATAATAGCTTTCCCTTTTATTGGAATGGTAAAGAAGATCAAGTGAGCCACAAGGCTCAGTAAGTTCTAGAACAATAAACAATGAACAGGAACCAAGAATAAAATGACACCAAAAGAGAGTAATCCAGAACTCGACAGTTGTATACAAGATTCACAATTTATGACTTGATTAATTCCAAGTTAAATATATCATGCAACCATGTACTATTATGCAAATATGCATATAGATTTAATATCAGTATCAAATCTCATAGGCTTCCAAGCCATCAATCAACACATGCTACAGTATATCACATCAACAAAACCTCACATTAAATATAGAGCCAACCTGTCGGGTTATGGCCACCTTGTCCTGCGCCAGGTGCTCTAAGGTACCCTTTCCCTCCGTGTAAAATATTAGGTGCTTAAAGATAAATAATACTATGCCTCATAATATGATCATACTGAATGTGTATGAAACGTGTCATGCATTTACTTCCATGTAAATATAAACATCATTAATTTAATTTCACAAGCTGTTGTCATACTTTTATATATATTTTATGTCCATCTCACAATACTGGATAGTTTTTCACTCATATCAAGTGTTATTTGTTCAAAAGAAAACCAAATTATTTTCATTCTTATAAATATGAAGAGCTTGAGAGACATTTAAAAGAATCTCCTAAAGTGAATTCCAAAAATTAGATTTCAAATTGTTAGTCGAAATAAACCTAGAATTTTTCTAAGGCTAAGGACCAACTAGAACATTTTTTTGTAAATGTCTTCCTTTTGAAAAACTAACTCCCGGTATTTTGATAACCAACATTCATTGTTCTAAAAATAATTTTTAATGAATTTTTCAAGAAATAGAAGTTATGTATTTCGAGGGTGGTAAAATCATAATTTCTTGAGTTTATACTAAAACCAAAATTCTATCTTTTTATTGTTATGGATTTTGATATTTTTATTAAATCCAAATGAGGGTACTTTCTTATTTACATTTATGTATTAAAGTAAATGAAAGGCAAAATATAAAGTAAAGAAAGTGAAAACATTTACTTAAAATGTAAATAGATGGGGTGTGAGCAGATAGCTCTCATTCAAAGACTTATGGAACGAGCTTGGGACGGGCTCGCTGGCAAAGGCTTACGAAAAGAACTCGAGAGAGCTTGCGGTCAAGGCTTATGGGACCAACTCGAGGTTATGAGTAGCTTAAGGAGAGAGAGCTCGAGGTTAGGAGGTGCATAAGAGTTCCCTGAACGAGCTCGCGGGCTTGAGGCTTACGGAGAGAGCTCGGAGGGAGCTCGTGGAAAGAACTGGAGGAAAGAGCTCGCTGGAATAGAAACGAAGTTGAACGTGTATATATATATATATGTGGGTTAGTAAAAAAGAACAGGGGCATTCGAACGACTGTTTAAGCATGAAGAAAGTGGATTGGCTAGGCAGGGCATGGCTCGGATAAGCTTTTCAAATCAGTGAAGGGTAACAGCTCGTTATGCATGTATGTATATGTGTATTTATAAGTGGGTCTCATATATAAGCGAACAATATATATTTTCAATTGAGGCTTCTGCTGTTTGTGCGAGACCTCCAAATACCTCAATGAAATCATTCGAATGGTGACTTAGTATTTTACATTCAGACTCAACACTTATATATATATATATAAGAGGCATTTAGATGGACAAGGAACATTCAGCTATGGGTGAGAGTTTCCAAATATGATGCAACATGTACATATATAAATGCATGAACAGAGAGCAACGAGCTAAATAAAACCCCGTTGTAACTAAGGAGAAAAGCCATTCACTGAACAAATATTAGGGTGAATCAAACCCCGCTTGAGACATCAAATGGACTTCACAACAACTAGGGAATTTATACACAAAATAGACACAGTGGAAAACACTAACAACAAGGTGACACAATAAGCAACAGTTTGCAATCAAGGAAGCTTACATTATAATACAAAATATATCTAAGAGAGAGCTTGCAGTGAAAGATAACGCGGAAGTGCAGAAGAACTTGCCTGTTGAGAATTCAAAGACCGGAGATAAGTTCCACCTGCACACAGGAAGCAAACAATAGCAGCGAATAGAGGTGAGTGAATAGGATGTAAAAGGTGAAGAAGAAAAAGAACACGGAGAGGGACTAAAGAAGCAATGGAACGGTGCATTCAAAAAGATACGCATTAAACTGAAATAGTATATTTGCGCACAGAGACTATTGGGAAAGGAGTGCGTACAGACCTACACGCCAACTCCATAATTTACCAAAAGGCCCTACTTTTCATATTACAAACAAAAATATCTAGGGGCTTAATTAATAATGTAACATCCCATATTTTTGTAAATCTCGTAATTTTTTAGATAAATAATAGTTATTGATTTTGGTATTTGGGGTCATTATGGAATATTTGAGGACATGGACAATTGATTATTTTATTTGGGAATATTTTGGAAATTGAAGAGAATATATATCTTTTTCATTTTTTTTATGCAATTGGCTTTGGAAATTGAAGGAATATGAATGATGACCCTTGGTAATTGAACCCTTGAAAATTGAAGGAATATGAATGATAACTCTTGAAAATTGAACCCTTAGAAATTGAACCCTTAGAAATTGAAGGAATAAGTATGATGATATCTCTCCAAACTTTGTAGAGAATAAACTAGATGAAATGTAATGAATTGAGTAAAAAATTGAGTATAAATAGAGAACATGGATGTAAAAGAATTAAAGGAGGAAGTGAAGGAGAAGTAGAGGAATTGGCTGTGAGCTTGAGAAGGAATTTTGGGAGTAAGTAAGAGTGTGATAAAGACGAGAATCGGTCATTTAAAGGCAAGTTCTCTTCTTAATTTTTGCAAGTTCTTATTCCTATCTTACAAGTTCTGTTTCTCTCTCTTCTCAAGTTTATATTTTTAATTTGCAAGTTCTTATTCCTATTAAGGCAAGTTCTTCTTCTTCTTTGTTCCACTTAAGAGGCAAGATCTCAGTCTTTCTATTAATGAGCAAGTTCTTATCTTTATCTTGCATGTTATTTTCCTATTTTACAAGTTATTTCTCTTTGCTAGTAAATTATTCCATAATTTACATTTATACTTATTGAATCTCAAATAGGGTTTTGTATCACCCTATCTTTCCTAGGGAATGATGCTTTATGGTGGACATGCAAGGGTTTGATGTTGTCTTGCATGAATGTTATCCTACTGTGCATATTGCTTCGTTAATTGCATGTCAATTATAAATGAGAAATTATTACGAATATGCATGTTATGATAATGCATGAAGCATATACATGAAAATGATTTTTTTAAAAATATGTAAAGGTCTCATGATGCGCGCAGCGAACGAGTTCGTAGGATATTTCCACAAAGAAAATGTTGAGCTCAAAGTTGGACTTCGGTCCCAAGGTTTCGGACTTCGGTCCCATGTTTATAGTTCTAAAAAGTACTGCATATGAGCATGGATGCATGTATCATCATTTTATCATGTGAAAGTACCTTAAATGGCATTCATGTCTCTTTTGCTTCTTGATACCCATGACTCTTATGCTTGCTTTCTTCCAGCTATACTTGTTGGGCCTTGTGGCTGATGTTTGCTTCCATCATTCCAGGTAAGGGTAAGGTTAAAGTAGAGGGCGAGCCAAATGAATCAAGATCTATAGGTTAACAGTGTGTATAGAGCCGTCTCAATCAAAGGTCCTTGGGGGGTGTTTTGTGGTCTGTAATATTAAGTTATGCTTGTTTATGTTTCAGGTTGCACCCCTGAGGGGATATGGTGGGTTTATGGACCCTGATGTGGTATGTAATATTGAGTTACTTTTGTTTATATGAGCATGTGAACACTATTGTGTTTTTCTATGAGTAAGAATGTATGAGTGTGGCTTCCGTTGTCAAGGAGGATGTGTAATGTTTTAATGGGTTTTGGCATTTATCTCATCATTCTTGTGCATCCCTAGTTAGGGGTGCCTACAGACACATGCTAACTTAATTTATTTATTTATTTATTTTTCTCCATTTTCTTATAACACCATCAAGCCCATTATTTCCAAATTATTTCTCACCATGGGCCTAAGCCCAAATCACAAGTATCCCATATACATATATTCCAAGCCCACCAGGCTTAATTTTTCACTTGGATTAGACATCTCATTAACTATTTAATTGAGGCCCTTTTCACTTAAATTTATGATTCCATGGACCATAAAATTATGTAATATAAAATTATTTATGTGTCACCAAGGAAATTTAACAATAACTATTTAAAAAAAAATACTTAGACCTACATTTTAATTGCTATTACATTGACATCACGTATTAAAACACCTAAACCCACTTTAGGGTCGTTACAATTGTTCTTAACATTTAAGAATGATATCCACTTCTTATTATATTAAAGGACATTTATATCCTCAATTCAAACCATATTACAATTTAAATTAAACATAAAACTCGTCATTAAATTGAATTTAAAGAGTTATAAGATCAAACCCCTTTGTGTCACTAGAACTGGTCTTAAGGGCTTATATCTAACAATCTCCTAGTAGCACTAAGACCATTCTGAATGGTATCTCATACCCTGCCTATCTAGATGAAAATCTAGTTGCTTTTAGTTCATGGCCTTAGTCAGTGGATCTGCTACATTTTCTGATGTATCTACTCTCTGCACATTAACATCTTCTTTGCCAATGATCTCTCGAATGAGGTGGAAGCGTCTCCCAATTTGTTTGGACTTTTGGTAGACTTTTGGTGAGACCTCGATTCCTTAGCTTGTGCAATAGCTACATTGTTGTCACAAAACAAGGGCACGACAAACTCTATAAAAGGAACCACTCCAAGTTCTGTCACAAATTTCTTGATCCAGATAGCTTTTTTTGCAACATTTAATGCTGCGATATACTCAACTTCTGTAGTATAATCGACAATAGTATCCTATTTGGAACTCTTCCAAGTGAATACTCCTTCATTACAAGTAAAAACATATTTTGAGATAGACTTTCTATCATCAACATCGAATTGAAAATCAAAATCTGCATAACCTTCCACTTTAAGTTCTCTAGCTCCATAATTAAGAATCAAATCCTTAGTCATTCTTAAGTACTTAAGAATATTCTTAATGACAATCCAGTGTTGCTCACCTAGATTAGACCGATATCTGTTTGTAACACTTACAATATAAGCGATATCAGGTCTAGTACATAACATCGCGTACATTAGGCTTCTTATTACTAAAGCATAATGAATCATAGACATGCATTATCTCTCTTCTTGTGTCTTGGAGCACATCATACGAGAAAGGTGGATTCCATGTCTAAAGGACAACAGTAATCTCTTGGAATCCTCTATGTTGAATCTCTTCAACACTCTTTCTAGGTACTTAATTTGGGAGAGTCCTATCAATCTCTTAGTTCTATTCCCATAAATCCGTATACCAAGAATGTATGCTGCTTCTCCCAAATCTTTCATGGAGAACTTGCTTGACAACCATACCTTTATTGTTGTTAATAATCCTATATCATTCCTAATGAGTAGGATATCATCAACATATAAGACCAAAAATGTAATTGTACTCCCACTAACCTTTTTATAAACATAGGGTTCATCAACATTTTGGATGAAACCAAACGATTTGACTTCATCATAAATGAATCTCTTAATGTAATGCCCTAGAATTTTGGAAAAAAATAATAAATATTAATTCTAGTATTTGAGCATTTAAGGAAAAATAATAATAATAATTTATGTTGTTATGAGGAAATGGAAAATTAAGTTAATTAATTAAATTATTTGGGAGTATTTATGGAAATAATGAAAGAGTAAAATAAATTGATTTGGTGAAATTCTAGAAATTTTGGGGTGAAAGTGGAATAAGAGGAAAATCGAATGTGGGGTGTGTGTGGGATTTTCGGAAGCTCTGGGGTGCTGGTGCAAATCCCAGAAATGGGCTAGAAGTCATCTTACAATTAATTAAAGTTGTATATGTGTTGAAGGTGGCAGCTGAATCAGACAGTTGCGTGCGAGGATGGTTGGCTGGAGGTCGAGGGATCAAGATGTGCGTGCGCAGAGGAAAAAAGGGAAAATTTTATTCAGCCAAGGGAGGGCTGAAATGACGTCGTTTCAACCCTAAGGTGGTGGCCTCCCCACATGGCCCAAGGGCTGCCATGTTGTTGCGCCCCTGCCTTCTGTTTTTACCAATTTAAGGCCGAAATAGGCCTTCTTCGAGCCAGTGAGCATAAAGGGATTGAGGAAAGAGGAAGAAGAGAATGGCCAGCTATTGGGGGGAGAGGGGATGAAATTGGGGAAGAAATAAAAGAATTTGCGATTATTTTGAAATTAAAGTAGGCAGGTAAGCATGTAAAATTATTAGAGGTATCGTGTGTTTAAATTATACGTTTTGTATGGTTAGATTTTGGTTATCATTGTGTTATAATCTTAATATTTCCCATAAAATGTTGTACTTCGTAGCGGGAATGCCAAGAAGGCAAGAATCCGACGTCTAAAGACAAGCTCCTAACCCTCCCTTTATGTTCTTTAGTTCCTACGTGAGTCTTCGTGGTTTTTCATATTTTAATCTGTAATATCCCAAGAGCCCAATGAATGGTAGTATATATCGAGAATAAGTAATGAAGGAAATAACACTACCTGGATACCTTTTGGCCAGAATGTGGATAAAGAACTCCCAACTTAAGCATGCTTGAGCTGGGAAAGCTCAAGGATGGGTGACCCCTAGGAAGTTCTTGTAAGCCTACCAGGGTAAGTTGTTCCAATTCTTCCTATTGCTCGATGCGGGATGTTACAAGTGGTATCAGAGCTGACCCTTGGTAAAGGCGGTCCATTGAGGGCCGGGAGTGGCGCTAGGGCTCAAGGGCCTGTACAAGGAGTGGCTTCTGACAGACTTCTAGGATAGAAGCTCCTAAAGGGGAGAAGATCTGGGACTAGTTGTAAGGTCGCATGATAAGGATGCCATGTGCTCAAGGGGGAAAAATGTAATACTCAAAGAGCCTAAATAATGGTAGTATATATCGAGGATAAGTAGGGAAGGAAACAACACCAGCTGGATACCTTTTCGGTTAAATGTGGATAAAAAACTCCCGGGTTAAACGTGCTTGAGCTAGGAAAACTCAAGGATGGGTGACCGCTGGGAAGTTCGTGTAGGCCCACTAGGGTAAGTTGTTATGGTCCTTCATATAGCTTGATGCGAGATGTTACATAATCCCTCCCTCACCGTGACTTAGTTCCACGCATTAATAATGATAATCCGCATGGCAACCCTTCCATGACTTATATGTTATTAATGAATTTATTGCTAATGCAAATAGTTAAGTAAATGGTGCCTTAGTGTCATTGATTTTGTCCGTTACGGGGTTTTGTATCGCTTTGCTTCCTTTTGAAATGATGTCAAACTCGTTGGGGCTAGGTTCTTAGAAGAGTGGACTATGGTTTAATGGGGCTATGTTAAGAGTCTTAATGTGAAAAGTGTAATGATTGGTAAAATTTGTAATGAGATAGTTTTCTATGTTGAGAAGAGACGAGAATGAGAACGGTATTATGATGTCCATGTGGTTGTGTGTATGAAGAGTTATGGAAAAAGATTATGAAATGCTAAGTCTAAAAGATATTAATTTAATGTTGTCTATGAGTGTTTAAGGGTATGGGGTGCAAAGCCACTAACTATCAACCTCGGTCATGGCAATCGATGGGTGGATGTATAGGCACCAATCATCGACTGTTATGATAAGCGTTAGACTGGCTAGAAGAGTTGGTACTGCCAGATTCCCACATTGACTTTATGCATATCATGAGGTGTGTACTGCATGGGAATTGGGTTCCATTTATTGGTGGGACATGCTTTGTGTGTGAGCATTTGCATGACCCGGTTGATTTAAGAGTCAACTTGGGTTTCCTAGGTGAGCTGGTGCATATAGAGCATTTCGTATGTGTGTATTCCTATGTAGGCGTAACATGGCTTGATGCTTGGTTTATGAGGGCCTTGTCATCACTTTTATGCTACAAAATCCATTACATTTCCTCTTTATTGCATTGCATGGTGAGAATGTGTAGCTATAGGTGATGTGTATGGGTGATGGGCGGCACCCACCACAAAGCGTATGCCGTGGAAGTGGCCCATGATAGAAGTAGGATACGGCCCACAGCGTGAGTGATTATGGGAAGTGGGATACGATCCATAGTATGAACGATTATGGGAAGTGGGATACGACCTACAGTGGGATAATGATAAAGTAGCCTATATTGGGTTCCTAACAGGTATGTATGTTGGACTTGGACTCCAGTGTGTGTGTTATGTGGGCCCCAAGGACTGTTTATGTGCAGTTTACTATATGTTTATGCATCTAGAAATAAAGCAGATATTGGACATGGCATGATATGATGTTGCATTGGCATGAATTACATGGGTGTTATGGGAAGAGTCTCTCATTAACCTAATGTCTTTCCTTCTAGAGCTTGTTGAGTCACGTTTGTTTTCCATCATTCTAGGTAAGAGAATCCTGAAATCGTAGGTACGTTTGACGGAGTTTGGTCTAGACTATCAAACCATGATAGCAAGTCCAGAGTTCTCTAGAAACTAGATCTTGGGTGTAGTGTGTTTAGTCAGAGTAATGCTTTTATGTTCTCATGTTAAGTGTAAGTTATCTAAGCCTAGGTGGGCCCACGTGGTGAATGATTATGTAAAGATGATTATTAGATGTTATGTAATAAAAAGAAAGTTATGGTTTTAATAAGGGTTGTGTCTGTGTTTTAGTTTGTGTTATTGTTCGATATCATTCAAATAATGACCTTCTCACGGATCATTTTAGTGCACAGGGGCTCCAAGAGACGGGCCATTACACTTAATCTTGCATATCTTCATTGCTTGATCCTTGGGTGTGAAATCTTCAGGTTGTTCCATATAGATACCCTGATCTATATAACCATTCAAGAAAGTTGTCTTCACATCCAACTGTCAAATCTCATAATCATAATGAACGACAATGGCTAGTAAAATCCTAATGGATTTAAACATGACAACTAGTGAAAATATTTCCTCATAGTCAATGTCTGCCTTTGACAATTTCTAGAAGTCTAGCTTTATAGGTCTCTACCTTCCCATTTGAACCTATTTTCATCTTGAAGACTCATTTACATCCAATAGGTATTATACCTTCTGATAGATTCACAAGAGTCTTGACCTGGTCATATACATGGAATCCATTTCGAATTTCATTGTTTCTAGCCATCAATTTGAGTCGATATCTGATATCGCCTCTTGGTAAGTGGTAGGATCTTGCCTTTAGAATCGTTTTGAGTCTTGGGTAAAGGGTACTTAAATCTTTTGTGATGCTTTGGAGAGATGATGAGATCCTTTTAGTAGGTCGAAGTGTTCGACCGACGTTAAGAGTTAACATGTCTTGATTATTACATAACTGTGAACCTAGAAGATCACACCCCAAGTAGGTAATGTGCTCGATTAGTGAATCTAAGCTGGTTGATTATTCTTCCGTCATTAAGGGTTAATAATATTTTAGTGGGATATTAATTATGAAAATTATTCTCATTGTGTAATTAATTTTTGTATAATATTTTGTGTATAATTATTTTGCATATATTATATTATAGTAAAAGAATTAATTTATATATCAAAAGGGATTTAATTTAATAAACCAGAAGATGGTTCTCAAGCAAAGGTAATTGGAAAAGTCAAATGGCAAATGCAATAGCATCTTGGAAAAAACAAATTGAAAAGAAAAGCAATTAAAGGGATATGCTATTGGAGGCGCACGCAAATGCCTAGCAGCAAATGCAAGAAGACAAATCGATTTTTAAAAGCTTTTCAAAAACTAAATAAACAAACAGCGAAAGCGGATCGCTTCTTGCATGACATAGTGATAGTAACCATATGCATGTAAAACAAAGCCATACAATATGGAATTACAGAAAACAGTAAATGATACCTCAAACTCAAAGAGTATGCCAGTTGCTTCTGTTGTGCATTTGACTCGAACTCATCAAAATCCGTATTGAGTTTTCGCGATCCCATCGCATATTGGCTCACCTACTTGCTTCTCGAACCAGCTCCTCATTCACTCCGGTACCTGTCCTTGGTTGACCAAGTCACCCCCGCAAGCGTAGGGGACTAAATGAGTCCACCCGTAGGCCACCCTAGAACCCTCTGTTGGACCCGTGCTAGGAACATCTCAACGAAGGTGAATGAAAGCTGGGACCATTCTTCTAAATGAGTTGTCCATCCAATGGACCTTAAGCGGGACATCACAAAAAGGCCCATAACTATAAATCCACCATTGACAACCCTTGTCAGACAACCGCCGAGAACTTGATAGAAACCCCAACTGTTGAACCGATGATAACTCTTACTGTCATAATTATTGGGACTGCTAGAGAACAATAGTAGTGGGTGTGTCGGCGATATATTGGAGCGATGTCAGATCTTTTCCTCAATTAATTGGATCTTCAGGTGTGTAGAAGAAATCGATTGCAAGGAGTTGTAGTCCTCGGACGCTCTAGGGACTGTTAGAAGCTCGTGGCCGAAAATATTAATAGCCGGGTGAATGGACAATGATGTGCAAATCCGGTGAAGGTGTTCATCATGGCCGTTGCAAGAGACAAATGCAAACATCCAAATACAACATCTTTGGCACAACAAGAGTCTCTAGCAGCCGTGAGTGGGCAGTTGCAGGCAGCTTGTGGTGATAGTTGTTCATTCTTCGACGATACCAACAACTGTGACGACAATAGTTGTCGGTACAATAGTTGGGGTTTCTGACAAGCTTTCGACGGCTATCCGACAAAAGTTTATGATGGTGGATTTACAACTGTAGCCCATTTGGGATATCTCGCTTAAGGTCCATTGGATGGATAGTCTCTTTTGGAGGAGCAGTCCCAGCTTTAATTCACCTTCGTTGAGATAGTTTAAGCATGGGTCTAATAGAGGGTTCTAGGATGGCCTACAGCTAGACTGACAAAGAGCTGGTTCGAGAAGCAAGTTGGTGAGCCGATGCACGATGGGATCACAAGATCTCAACCGATAGACTGAAGAGTTCAGGTCAGATGTGCAACAGAAGCAACTGGCATGCTCTTTGAGCCTGAGGTATCACTTACCGTTTATTGCAATTCCATATTGTATGGTTTTATTTTATATGCATATGGTTATTATCATTGTGTCATGTAAGAAGTGATCTACTTTCACTGTTTGTTTATTTGGTTTTCAGTATGTAAGAGACGTAAGTCTCCATGTCCATTTTCATTTTAGAATCATTTGTAATGTACAATAGTTCTTGTAAAATGAAAAAAGAGCATCGAGAGTTGATGTGATGGAGCCAAGACATCAAGAGTTGGTGACTCGAAGGCCAAGAGAGTTCAAGCATATGTGATTTGTTTGAATGTGTCTCTTTATGCTTCCTTAATTAAATCAAGAGGCTCAAATTTAATTAATAGTGAAAGTTCATGATCATCCAATTATTCTATGCATTTTATTTTGTGATGTGTATGATTCATATTAAAAATTTCATGTATGTGAAAAGTGAGACCTAAATAAAGCCTAGAAATCTTCCCAAATGTACAAAATTAATATTAGGTTGAAGCGGTGAATTAGATTCATCATGGCCTTCCACCATCATAGGAATTCGTGACTCGATTGGGTGTGCCCTAGCTGCCCAAAGGTAGGAGGGTGCATTTCGTGAGAGTTGATTGATATTCCTATTTAAGCATTGGATGTTGTCGATTATCCCATACGGATATGGCTAACATACCACTAAAGAGTTGAGACTGTAGACATTCAAGTGGGTCATTGGCTGAGACAGTGGGTATAATCTAACTATCACTATCCTAGAAACCACCAAAGTGTTGTGAATTAAGTGGCATGTGGGCCGAAGATTGAGCTCCACATTGGATGTGGAAAGGGGCAAGGAGTTGTTTCTTCAATCACCCACTATGAGTCTTCCATTGGGACTTGCATTTAGCACTCTGGAAGTATGGGTTTGGAAAAATTAGTGGGAGGACCATTTGATTTGAGACCAAAACTGAGTGGTTAAGTAAGATAAAATCAATCGACATTCTTTTTTTTAAAAAAAAAAATCTGTAATATTCTCCAATAGCAAACCCAAATTTCATTTATTGGACATAACCACTTAATTGGACCTAATTAAAGGATTGGCTTAAATGATTGCAAGAGTTGTAATCAGGTGGCAGTAAATTGCAAGTGTTGTAATCAGTGTATAAGAGTAGGCAAAGAAAAATGTTTCCAATGTGAACAAGGCGAACGCTAGAAAAGGGACTACCTTGGATATCTCTAGAGTTTGAAAGTCAAGAGAATAAAGTTTTAGGGCCTAAGTACTTCTCCTGTGTTTGTTGATGAGATGATCAATATGATTGGTCGGTATCACATTTCCTAGATATGAGATTTGTGTGTTGCATCCCACATACGTGTTTGCACACAAGATCTTAAGAGAAGTAAGTCGCTTGAAAAGCGGGGAGTTATCCTTACAGTGGATAATGGAGCAAGAGTTGATTCTGTTGAGAAATTTGTATCTTGATTTATACAAAAAAAAATTAAAAATTATATTTTTAGTAAATTTAGTTTATTGATGATCTCCAAAACATTTTATATAAATTCTTTTAAATTGTAGAACTTTAGGTTTATATTCATATATCTTTCATAATAATTGAGTATGTTTCTATATTAATCAAGTATTCTGAAAATCTTTGAAAATTGGCAAAGTATGAAAAAGCCTTTTGATCAAGTATATGCTTATATTAGTTAAGTATATAAAAAATCTTTTCAAAGCAAAGTAATCGTATAGAGATTTTGAAAATGTTTTCTAAGTAAGCTTTCAATATCAATTGAGTATGTGCTCGGTATCTTTTCAAAATAATTGAGTATTAAGGTGATTCAATCGACTATCACAAAAACCTACTTGAGTATGTTCTTACAAAAGCTATATTTCTTAAAACTAAATCGAGTATGGTACTTTGTATAATTGAGCATTGATTCCTCATACTTGAATTAAGCTTTTGAGAAAATTGAGTATTTCTATAGCTATGATATCAAAGCATATTTTCAATCAAGTAATGTTCAGTGTGCTTTTCAAAATAGTCGATTATGTGTTTTAGAAAAATTATTTTAAATCGACTATCAATGTTCTTCTACTCGAGTATTTTATATAATCTTTATGTTATTTCAAATTTAGTCGAGAAAGGAGCTCTTTTAATTGAGTATTTTTTGGTATTCTATGTATTTCCTTAACCGAGCATAGACTTTTCATCAATCAACTAATGTATTTTTGTTAATCAAGTATCTATATGTATTAGTCGAGTAAAGGTTGGATTGTATCTATATGTTCTTCTACTTGAGTATTTTATATAATCTTTTTGTTATTTCAAATTCAGTCGAGTAAGGAGCTCTTTTAATCTAGTATCTTTTGGTATTCCAAGTATCTCCTTAATTGAGTATAGACTTTTCATCAATCGACTAATGTATTTTTCTTAATCAAGTATCTATATGTGTTAGTCGAGTAAAGGTTGAATTGTATCTGGCTGGCTAAGTTTTTGATCTTAAAGATAATTGAGTATCAAATGTTTGCACTCGAGTGAATGCTTCTATTAGTCGAGTAAGCTTAGTCCAATAGTTGAGTGAGTAATGCAAAGTCTCTGTGACTTCTAAGTCAATTGAGTAATGACTTGGTCATACTCGAGTGAGACTCCTATATAATTGATTACCTATAATATCCAATCGAGTGAAGAGCTATATTAGTTGAGTAAGCCTATGAGTTAGTCGAGTAACTAACACTTGATATTGAAAAATATATCCATTACTGAGAGAAGAAAAAAAATGACAGTTTTGACTATTAGAGCTCTATTTATTTATTCTATGAAGTTTAACTGTACTCTCTTATATAAGAATGATAAATAAGATTATGCATAGTATGCTAAATGTTTTATCTTTATAATATTATGCATATGGTTTTAACAAATTTTACTGTTATCGATCAAATCAAAGAAGTTGTGAGTATGTGCAGATTTTAATGCTAAATTTCAAGTCTCAAGCTTCTATAAAAGGCCAAGGGTTGCACAAGATCAATGTTGGTCGATTAGCTAATCGATTGGTTGATTAAGTGACCAGTTAAGTAAGCTTAGGCTAATGTCAAAACAACGAAAAGCCAATCCAAATTTAGACATAGCTAAAGCCATGCCCTTTCGAGCCAATGCTCACTGTTTGGGTGATAGTTCTTCATGCTCATTCTTCCTTCACTTCAAGTAAGTTATTTGGTAAGGTTTTCATGTAAATATTCTTAAACCAAATACTAGATTAAGAGAGTTCAGTGTTTTATTCATTCACATTCTTATAACTCTCTTTTGTTCAAAAAAATGTCGAAATCACTGTAATATCTTAGGGCCTGTTCTCTTTGGCGTTTTCGGGCCGTTTTCTGTTTTCAATTTTTCTAAACACTGAAAACGTGTTCTCCTTGTTATTTTCAAAAACAAGAAAAAAATTTGTAAAGAAAACCCAAAACAAGATTTTGTTGTTTTGGGCGTTTTCAGTGAAAACTCACTGAAAACGCCAAAACACGGAAAACGCGCGCCATGCCCCCCCCAACTCCAGATCACTCATCTATCTCTCTCTCTCTCTCTCTCTCTCTCATCTCTTCTCTTCCATTCCTTCTCTCATTTCTCCAACGTCAGCCATCAACTGCACCCGCCATCTTCGTCACCGCTGTGAACTACCATCAACTATGCCCGCCACCGCCATCGCCATCGACTACGCCAGCCATTGCCCCCGCCATTTGATCTTGCTGGTCTTCGTCCTCTCTTTTCTGTTCGCTTCTCTCTCTTCTTCCTTCTCTTGTTTGTTTTTCGGTATGTTGGTCGATAGGCGGTGTAGAATGGCTACCTCAGATCGCCTGAAACCACTGACCATGGTGGCCGTGGTACCACGATAGGCAGGTGGGTCGAACGATTAACTTTAGATCTAAAGAGATGTGGCTGTTGGATCTTCTTGGTTTTTTGGTATGTTAACCCCCTTGGCTTGGAGATTCTAATGGTAGGTTCTGATCATCTATATCTCCGACCGGCGATGGTCGTTGGTGTCGGAGAAGATGCAGGGCATTGGAGAAGAAGAAAGGAGAAAAAAGGAAAAGGAAAAAAAGGGGAAAAAAAAAGAAAAGGAAGAAAAGAAAAAGAAAACAAAAAAGAAGAGAAAAACAGAATTAAAAAAATTATTATTAAATTTTAAAAATAAAATTATATATTTATTTAAAATTTTAAAAATGTAATATATCTAAATTATAACTAAAAATATAAGATAACATATGTTATATTATTAAGTGTATAATTTAACATAAATTATTGTTAAGATGTATGTTAGTAATTTATTATTTTACTTTAATGGTAAAATTTTATTAAAAAGAATTAATTTTATTATTTAATAATTAAATTTATTAAATAAAATATCATAATAATAAAAAAGAAATGGTTTTCAAAATTTCAAAGTAAAACACGTTTTCTAATTTTTTCTTTTCAAAAATAGTTTTTCAAAATGACAAAAAGAATACGTTTTCAAAAGTCTCAAAATAAACACTCAAAACACAAAACTGAAAATGAATTCAAAACTCAAAACTCAAAACTGAAACACAAAGAGAACACCACCTTATATTTTTCTCTTAAGAAATCTTTTCATAATCTCTTGTGAAACTCTTGTAAAGGTTACACCTGATCCTTTAAAAGATAATGGTCGTGGCTTAGCCTAGAATGAAAAAGCCCCATGAAAAGGTTACAACTACTCATGTAAAAGCTTGGGTTCTTATTTAACCTGTTAAAAATAGAGGTTATAGTTGAACTTGTAAAAACTATAGGTTATAGTTAAACTCTAAAAACTAAAATCACATAATGGATGTTTTTAAATGCTTAATGAGAAGCTAAGGTATTAAAGTAAGCTTATTGGCTGAACCACTGTAAAATTGTTGTATTCATGTTGTTTGCTTCTTATAATTTTTTTTTAGCATTACTCTTCATCTACCATGCAAATGTTTTCATACATATGTACATCTCATAGCATTATCTTTTCATCTATCATTCAAATGCTTTCCTTATTGAAATCATCTTAAAAACATATTTATTTTAATCCTTATTTCAAGCATAAAGAACTTATTTTCTACCTGCATGCATACAACTTTCATGAGAATTGAAAATTATAATTTAGAAAAATCAGCATGATCATGCTATATCTTCATAATTGTTTTTACTTATTCTTATCCTCAAGTGCTACACTTCATTTTTGCATAAATACACTATGTTTGAAACAAAATTAAATTTGATTTTCATAGTGCATCTTTTCACATTCTTTACAATGTATTCTCATTTTACATTAAACATTCTTGCATTAGTTTTTATTGCATATATAAATGTCTTTAAATCTTTCCAATTTAAGTTTTCTTTGAAAGCATAAAGGTTTCCTAATATATTTTCTAGAATGCAAGTTTTTCAAAGATATATGTATATAAACCTATGTTTTCTATGAGAATTTAAAGTTAATCAAATAAAATTTTTTTGTTAACAGCATTACTGGTTTTATCATTCTTATCCAAAAATGATATTTTTCATTTATATACATTTATACTATATATGAAGTGTACTTGAATTAACTTATATGAAAATGTTTTAATAAATATAATATCTTATTGAGTTGTTGCAACATTTTTATTTTACAAAAAATATATTTTAAATATGATTTAATGTATATTTTTTTAAAATACCTTAAAAATAATCAAAACATCTAATTCACTCCCCTCTTGAATGATCTTTCAGATCCATTAACTATTTGAAATTACTTCTGTACTTTTCTTATCTAGGCATGTAATGGATTTTAAGGACTATTTGAATGTACCTAATACCATTAGAAATGAAGTGTTCATTCCAAGGTTTTTATGAGAGATAATTATGATTTTTTTCCACAAGGAATATGTGCAGTATTCATTAGGGTAATGAATCTATTGGCATATGTGTACTGAATGGTCTTTATTTTTTGGAATTACATGAATTAATGTGAGATACAAATGTAATTGTTACAACCACTATTATTGAGAAGTGTTCTCAAGATGACGGTGTTGATTCGAAACAATTCTGGCACTCAAGACTAGGTCATATCCATGAGAGGAGAATGAGTGAGTTAGATCATTATGGATTTTTAATCCAGTGGTTTTGAACCTAGGCCTACTTACGAGTCTTGCATTCTCAAAGAGGTTGACCAGCTCACCATTTGTTGGATAAAATGGGAGAGCCATCAAATTGTTAGGATTGAGCTGCATAGTTGTATGTGGGTCGTATAGTGTTATGGCATGAAGTGGTAAACCAGGCAGGAAAGAGTGTTTAGATCCTTTGATTAGATCAAGGCGATGAATATTTGAGTATTGAGGTTGATGACTACCTCGAGACTAGTAGCATAATATCTCTACAGTCTCCTTCTGTTACAGTTTAATGGGGTTTCTAAGTGTAGAAATCGTACAACGTTGGACATGTTGGTTCCTAATTATGGCAAATATATCACAAGAGGGGGGTGAATTGAGATTTGAGTAAATTTTCGATAATTTAAAACTTTGATTGATGGTAAAACACTATGTTTCGAAATATAGGATATATATTTCGAAATAAGACTTTCTGTTAAGTAAGTTTCGAAACCTACTATATATATTTCGAAATATACCTCACAGTTTTACAAGTTTCAAAATATGAAATATATATTTCGAAATCTATTTCACTATTTTGTTTGATTCGAAATCTTTTACCTTGCAGTTCAAAATAACAATCTTTGGAAAAGATGATTTATGTAATTAAGAGTATACCAAATATATGTTTTCATGTATATGTATAAACTTGTTCTCAAGAAAAATATTTTAGTCTTTGATGACAAAACTTATGCAAACATGTGCAATAGGCAATAATGATACATGAAAACTAAAGAACACTTGCACACAAGATATATAGTGGTTCGGCACCCAACCTAGTCCACTACCTTCAAGCTTACCCACTTGAATGATTTTGCAATCTCAATCACTTTTACTAGTGATCATCACAACAAGAGTTTTACCATGGTTCACCCTAAAATCTTACAAGGTGAGCTTTTACGGGCTCAACTCAAACCTAACACCAAGTGAGTTTTTACGAGCTTAACTCAAACCTTACACCAAGTGAGTTTTAAGGCTAAACTCAAACCTTTGACACAATGAGTTTTAGACTCAACTCAAACCTTTACACCAAATGAATTTTAGGCTAAACTCAAACCTTACAACAATCATGATAAATAGAGTTTTATCTTTTACAACCCAATAAGCAATAAATGTCTTACCACATGGTTATACAAACCTCTTAACTTGAGGTGAGAAGAGCTGGAGAGATGAGACTCGTTGTTTGCACTTGTTTCTCTTTTTGCAATGCACAAGAATAAGATGTGTAGATCTTCTTGAAAGCTCAATTAAACATTTTAATCACCTCTTGTGCTTGAGTGTGTCTCTAGTGTGTGCTCAATTGTTCTTTTTTGTTGTCTCTCTATCAATCTCTTCTTGTCTTCAAATATCTATTATTTATACCAAGAGATAGAAATCTGGCCATTTATAGCTGTTAGAGACAAGATAGAAAAGTAGATTTCGAAACATACTTAATAGATTTCGAAACATCACATAAATAGGCCAAGTTTCGAAATATAGACAACAGGTTTCGAAACATACAAAGTTCTAGCCGGACAAAGCACTTAGAGACAGCAAAGAGTGGGAGACAGATTCTTATGCCCACTTTGAATATTTTATAAGCACTCACATTTAAATTTGAATTTGAATCTCATAGCATGGAGAATGCATTAATAAAATGATTGAGAAGCTTTTAGATAGATAAAGAAATGTAAAGAAAAAGTATCTCGATTTTCAAATGATCTGCTAACAGAATGTCAGAGGTTTCGAAACATGACATGATAAGTTTCGAAACATACCTCTCTGGAAATGAGGTTTCGAAACATGATACATATAGGTTTCGAAATATGATATACAGGTTTCGAAATATAGTTCAAAACCTGGTTTGAAAACGCTGCATTGCAAAGATGTTTCGAAATATCATACACAAAAATCATTGAAAACCTTTTCAAAGAGTTTCGAAACATGCATAGAAACATGACAGATATTCAGAATGATTTGCTTGAAAGCACAATCCACAGCATGTATACATCATAACATATTTACATTTCTTTAGTTTACATTTACTTTAATACATAAATGTAAATAACGAAGCACCCCCTATTTAGATTCAATAAAAATATCTAAAAAATCAAAATCCAAAACAATAAGAAAGTAGATTTTGAGTTTTAGTACAAACTCAAGATTTATCAATACTACCACCTCCAAAATATATACTTTCTATTTAATGAAAAATTCATTAAAAATCATTTTAGCACTTATGAATGTTAGCTATCAAAATACCGGGAGATAGTTTTCTATAAAAAAAACTTTTTCTTATTTGTCTCCTTATAAGGTGCTAACCTTCTAGACTTAGTCAAAACATGGTTTTCATTTTCATAATGAGATGTTTGATATTGAAATTGATATATGTTGAAAACCATACACTTGACTCATGACTTAGGGATTAAACTAATATATGTTTTTCATCATTAAAATTGATATACAAAAAGTACAACAATAGGACATGGTATGCTTTATGATTGGTCATACTGATCTTCTCATTTCACTATGGGTTATGTTTTTTCGACTGTCATAGGACACTAACCTAATCTGTTGAGACCACGCTATATGAGATATGGGTTTGGCAATGACCTAGTCTTATGTATGTTCAGATTTGGGGTTGTGCTACTTTGCTCAAAAAGCTCAAGATAGATAATTTGGAGTCCATATCAATTAAAGGTAGATTTGTGAGGTATTTTAAAGGTTGTTTGGGATACCATTTATATAGATTAGGTCAGTATCCTGTGGGACATGGTACACTTTATGATTGGTTGGATTGATTTGCCTATTTTACTGTGAGTTATGCTTTTTCTACTACCATGACCTACTATGTCGAGATGACGCCATATGAGATATGGGTTGGCCGATGACCTAGTCTTAAGTATGTTGAGATTTGGGGTCGTGCCACTTTTGTCAAAAAGCTCAAGACGAATAAGTTGGAGTTCAGATTAGTTATAGGTAGATTTGTGGGGGGAATTCTAAAGTTGTTTGGGATACCGTTTCTACTTTCTCACTAATCAAAGAGTCTAGATCAGTTATGATACCACAGTCCTGGTAAAAGAGTTTACTAAGGACAGTGGTGTTGGGTAGAAAGTGGAATTAGAGGAGATGTCCTCAGAACCACAAATCATACCTAATTAAGAAGTTGATCCTGATTCAGTTGGTCCAAGTTATGTTATCTCACAAGGATTTCATAGTTCGGGTAAATTATATCATCCTCTAGTATGATTTGATCAATCATGGGAGATATAGCAAATGTTCTTGTGTGGAGATAGTAATCAGCTGGATTGATTCTATCGACTATGAGAAGAAATAGTTATTTTGACAATGATTTCAAAGAGTTTGATTTTATTGAAAATTCAGATAGACCTTGTGTACGCATAAGATACGTGGGAGTGCACGAGCATTACTTATCAGGTATGTGGATGATATTCTCCTCATGGGGAACAATGTTGGCATGGTGATGTCAATTGGATAATGGTTATCCTATAAATTCTCCATAACAGATTTGGGAGAGGAAACCTATATCTTAGGAATCCACTTCAATGAGATAGAACGAGGAGATTGATAGGTTTTCTCAAAGCTGGTATATAGAGAATATGCTAAAGAGTTTAGCATAGGGTTTCCAAGAAGGGTCTTATGTCCTTTCGGGATGGAATTCCACTCTCCAGACGGGATATTTCCTGGTATTTGCTATGTATTAGGCCTGATATCATATATGTTGTAAGTGCTACGAGCAAATATCAGTCTGATCTAGATTTGGAATGCTGGATAGCTGTGCTTCTGGTATATGGAGAGGGTGAGCTCCGTGTTGACGAGTTCACAGATTCAAACTTCTAGTTTGATGTGAATGGTAGAAAGTTTACATCCAAGTTTGCCTGTTATGGTGGAGTAATTAGTTCGAAAAGTTCCAAGCTGATATGATTGCATGATCCACCACAGAAGCCATATGTATTGTGGCATGCAATGCTGCAGTGGAAGTTATTTAGTAGAGTTCATCCTTGAATCGAAAGTGGTTCCCTCCAATAAGTTGGCGATACTTCGATATTGCAGCTATATTGGGGTTATTGCACAGACTGAGGAACCCTAGTTTCACCAAAAATCCAAACACGTTAGACGATGTTTCCATATTATCTTGGCGTGGGATGTGCAGGTGCAAAGAGTTCCATTAGAGGAGAACTTTGCGGACCTATTGCCTAAAGCTAAGATACAATGATAGTTTGATCACCATCTTGAGAAGATATGTATGAGATACGAAGGGATGATTCAGTAGTGTCATGTAAATTAGTATTAGTACAAGTGGGAGTTTGTTGGTGTTATTGCCCTAATGTTAAATTTAGATGACATCTAGTATGAGTGATAGGGCTAGTGATATAATCTTGCATGGACATATCTTCATTCATAGCTCTTTATTTAAATATGAATGAATTCCTAGATTTTTTGGTAGATGTCCTATTCTTAAAGAGTTAAGATTGTGTGACGATGATCTCTATTTCAAAATTTCTTAAAAGTATTCTTAGTCATTAAATTTATCAGAAGGGGAATATGATTTATCGATTAGTGAATCGACACATGAGCTATTACCATTGTTAGTGCATGGGATGCTAATAGAAACGTGGTGGTGTGTTACAAGCCACATTGTATGGAATGCATATAGTAGACATGTGACTGGGTGTTGGAAGAACATCCACTGAATGTGACACCTGCGACAGATCACATGAATTTGAGGATTAATGATCTGTTGCTAGTTCTCGATTGTGTATTTGGTCTTTTGATCGAATGCGACAGAGTTTGTCTCGTGCACCAGTGTCAATGAATTTCCATTGAGCAGAACCATTTGGTGTGAGAGATGTGAATGCTCTCTGTGTGGTCTTTGTGTAGTCGTATATGGAGGCAGATGCTCGTTGATGGGATCCACTATCCTCCATTGGATGGGGGTGAAAATTCTATGTGAATTCGGTTAATAAATGATTGTATAAATCTTTGGCCAAGGTACGTACGATTAGAAAAGAGTTTCTAATGTTGAAAGAGTTCTGATACATCATCTTGATCACTTTAGACTGGATCTAGCATAGTTATAGAGTCCTATGAGTTTAATTAATCCATGACACTTACTCGGTCGGAATGTTAGTCAGTAGAAGGACTATAGTGCACGATAATCAAGAGCCCTAATAGGTTTAGAAGAAGCTCTAACTTTATTAGCATTAGGATCATTTTGAGTCTTGGCTACAGGATACTCGAGATCTTTCGAGATATTTCTAAGAGATAGAAAAATTCTCTTAGTAGATTGAAATGTTTAACTAGCATCAGTCCTGATTGTTACATGAGTGTGAACTTAGGTCACACTTTAAATAGATAATGCGCTGGAATAGTGAATACGAGTTGGTTGACTATTTTTCTGTGATTAAGGGTTAATGATATTTTAGTGAGATGTTACTTATGAGAATTATTCTCGTTGTATAATATTTTATATATTATTATTGTAAAAGAATTAATTTATATATTAAAAGAAATTTAATTTAATAAAATAGAATATGGTTATCGAACAGAGGTAATTAGAAAAGTCAAATGGCAATTGGAAAAGCCAAATTAAAAAGAAAAGCAATTGAAGGGACAATTGTTGCAGGCGCAAGGAGGAAATTATGAAGGGAGGAGAACGGGAGAAAGGTTCTCCCCAACGCTGCCTGCCAATTGATGTATATTATAATGTAAATAATATATATTATATTATATTATTATTAATTTGAGAAATTAAAAAAGAGCAATCGACAACCCCGTTTTTCTTAAGAGCGTTGGGCCCACGTGAAGCCTACTCTCCCTCTCTCCCTTGCGTGTTTCAGCGAGAGCGCACTTTAGTGCGTTCTTCCTCCTGATTTCCAGCGCCTTTCCATGCTTCGTCTCCTTTTGTTCTTCTTCCGTTCTGTTCGTCAGTGTGATCCACGCACATATATATGATACATATAATATATAGCAGCAGGCACACGGCTCTCTCTCCCTCTCTTGGAGCGAAGTCCAGTCTTCTCCCCAGTTGATTGACCCTTGTTTACCTTCCACAATCCCTTCGGAAGCACCACACCCATTCCTTCGGAAGAATAGTTTGCATGTCGCCACATCGAAAGCCTGTTCCTTTAGAAGACCTCGACCGAGTTGGGTCCACACAGAAGGCCGTGTTCATTTGTTCAGAAGTACCGTTTCACGTGTCCACCAGATTCTTCGAAAGGAAGCCTTGGAACCAGAAGATTGTTAACCGTCCAACCCCTCCAGAAGTAGTCCTTCGGAAGCAATCCCTCAGAAGCATTCCATCAGAAGCAATCCTTCAAAAGCATTCCTTCGGAAGTAGTCCTTCAGAAGCATTCCTTCAGAAGCAAGTCCTTCGAGAACGAGTCCTTCAGAAGCGTCCTTCAGAAGCAATCTTTCAAAGGCCCTTTCTAACTTCGTGTCCAAACCGTAATCAAATCCAGAGATCATTAACATCTACAGGCATCCCAATCTTAAATTCTAATTCTTGTATTTTGGCAACAACAACTTTTATACAGGGAGACTCTTAGCACCCAATAAAAGCCTACTTGCCTCCGCAAGACTCTCAACAACAAGGGAGTACTCAACTAACTCCCCTAGACCCTCAACAATAGATGGGGGCTCAGCCACTGGGCTTTCAACATATGTTGTAAGTTAATCAGTGAGGACGTCACGATCAACCCGACACTTCACAACAGGTTATTCCCATAGTCTCTTAGGTAGAATATGAAACTCTATGGTAGCAACATATTAAGAGAATGCAAGCATTACAAGACATGGCGGGGATGCTTCAGAATATGGCTCCTAATGTGGCATTACTCGCAACATTGAGAAGATTTAAACCAAAAACTGCCTCACTAAGGAAAACCCAGCAAGGAGATGAGGAAATCAGTTCTTATGGAGAAGCTACGCCTGACTCCCGCTCTCAATTCTTTCCCTATCAAGGAAATCGCCCAAAACCCTTGTTGTGCGTCACTAATGCCTCCCCATGGTAGAATCGGGAGCATGAGCAAAATTATCGGAGAGAGGGAGGTGACAGGTGAAGCCTGAGAAGAGGAAGACAACAAGAAGCTATGGCAAGCATGCCAACAACGAGGAAGCAAAGCTTTACTAGGGGTTCAACGCCAAGGAATAGAAAGACTGATAATCACACCATAATAAGTATGCGAGATGACATGAAGAGGGTGGTTAAAGAAGTACTCAAATAGAAGAAATTGGTCTCAATCGTGGAAGAACAGCCAAGAAGGAAATCCCCACTGAGAACATATTGGGAAAACCATTGCCAAGAAAATTTAAAATGTCACAAATTACTCCCTATACCGACAAAGATGATCCTGACGATCACATTCATAATTACGAGTCCCTCATGACACTTTATGGTTGGGATGATGAAATTATGTGTTGAGCATTCTCACTATCTCTGACAAGACACACCCAAATTTGGTTCAACAACTTACTTGAAGCATCCATCTCCTCATTTGGGGGCAACTAAAGGAAAAATTCACCAAAGCATTCATCATTAGTGGCTAAAAAAAGAAAAAAACAACGCATCTCCTCAGTATTCAATAGGGAGGCAAAGAGACCCTTTGCCAATACGTGGACAAGTTCCATAATGCCACCCCTGAAATTTGTGACTTACCAATTGAAATGGAAATATCTACCATGTTGCAAGGGACATGGTTAACTTCTATACAGGAATCACTATCTTTAGACCCACCAAAGTCCGTGGCAAATTTGTTTGTCAAGGAAAATAAATACACACACCATACAGAGGTAATGAGGATTATGGTGATAGATGAAGACAGGGAGCGAAAAATAAAGGAGCGAGATGTTGATGAAGACATTAATTGGCAACAAGAGAGGGCTCGAAGACTGGATGTTGTCAGGCCCTAATTTAATCACTATGCTCAACTCATCCAATCAAGGTCAACCATACTTGCATCCATAGAGAAGTCAGGCCTCATCAAACTTCCGAAAATGGTTGATCGGCCTATAAGAAAGAATCAAGATGAGTATTGCAGATACTATAGAACTCGTGGCCATTCTAACGATCAATGCGAGAATTGAAAAATGAGATTGAAATACTTATCCGAGAATGACACCTACGAAGATATGTACGGGAAGAAAAGGGAAACGATAGAGAGTCATAAAGAATGGAAGAGAGACCTGAAGGACAGGCCAGACATAATCAAAGATAACAAGAGAGAGGGAGGGACTACACACAAAATTCACCTCTCGATAATGAGCCAACTCATCAAGCTATATATGTCATTTTAGGTGGCAAAACTTTGGCCGATAACACTTCTTCTTCTCGAAAGACTTATACCTGTTTAGCCTACCAGGTCAATTCAATAATGGAGGTCAGAGAAAATGAAAAGCCCATTATGTTCACACTTGCCGATAGAGGAGATGTAATCGTCCCGCATGATGATCCGATGATAATTTTAGTTATCATTATAAAACATCCCATCGGGAGGTTTCTAGTAGACAGTGGCAGTTCAATCAAATGTATTTATTAGAACTGCTTCAAACATATGCAAATTGCTCATGATTGACTGAAAAATGTCTCCTCTCTTTCATACAATTTCATCGGGGAGACTGTCCCGGTGGCCGGTTCAATTCAGTTACCAATCACACTGGGTTTCGATCCTCAAGTGAAACATGACAAGCCAACTTTATGATGGTTAAAAACACCTCAACTGCATACAATGTGATTTTGGGTCACCCCTACTCAACGACATAAGGGTTGTAGTCTCCTCTTGTTATCTGTTGCTGAAGTTTCCTAAGCCTCGGGTGTGGGACAAGTCCGAGGGGATCAACGAAAGGCACACACTTGTTATGTGTCATCCACAAAAGGGAAGAACAATGAAGAGACTTTATCCATTACCAAGCAAGTTGTGCAAGACTAATCGTCCATAAATCTCAAGTTGTATTATTTCCCTCATATGAATTGTATGCATAATAATTATTAATAATGTGAGCCCAAGGTGGGATTGTGGACATAGGCATATTTGGCTAAACCATATCAAAAAATTGCTTGTATTCTTTCGTGTAATACATTATCATTATTGTGTCCATTATAATATGCCTGTTTCATTTCTCAGGATGAAAGAAAAGATCAATCAAAAGTTATTTTCAAATGAAAGGCCCATTACCCCGCACATAACTTGGTAACGAGGTGAAAATCCAAGGCTCATTATATCGCTAACAACTTGACAACGAGGTAAAACAAAAGGCTCGTTGCCCTACTTATAGCTCGACAACGAGGTAAAAAATTCAAGATCTGTTATCCCACTAATAGTCCAATAATGAGGTAAAACAAATGACATGTTGCCTTGCTTATAGTCCGCCAAAGAAGAGAAAAATCCAAGACCTGTTATCCTGCTAATAGCCTGACAACAAAGCAAAACAAAAGGCTTATTGCCCTGCTTATAGTCTAGCAATGAGGTGAAAAATCCAAGATTCGTTGTCCCACTAACAACCGGATAACGAGATAAAACGAAAGACCCGTTGCCCTACTTATAACCAGGCAACAAGGTGAAAAATCCAAGGTTTGTTGTCTTGCTAACAACCCAACAACGAGGTAAAACAAAAAGCCCATTGCCCTACTCATAGCTTGTCAACGAGATGAAAAATCCAAATCTCATTGCCCAGCTAATAGCTCGATAACGAGGTAAAAACAAAAAGTCCATTGTCTTGCGTTTTGCTCAATAATAGAGGATAAAAAGCTCGTTGCCCCGTGCATAACTCAACAACGATGGGAAAACGAAACGTGTTGCCCTGCGCATAGCCTGTCAACGAGGAGAAAAACAAGCCTATTGTCTCACGAATAGCCCGACAAAATCGGAAAAACAAAATCGTTATCTCGCATGTAGCCCAACAACAAGCAAAAAACAAGAGCCGTTGTCTAGTAAATAGCCCAGCAATGGGGAGGTATAAGATCATCATCCCGCAAATAGCCTTACATTAATGAGGTGTCATATCTATTACACCGCAGGTGACTTACACCGCCTCGCTTGGTGACCGAATGCATAATATTCATTGTCCCGCAATAAGCTCAATAACGATGAGGCGTCACATTCTTCGTTCCGCAAGTAACCCAACAATAGAGAAATGGAATGTTAATCATCACAAACATCCGCAATTCGAAGAAAGTTCGTAATATGCCAATGCACCTCTTGGCAAAATATAGATGCGTATATGAGCCAACACTGGGCCCAGTCACCGAGTCCATGTCTAACACTCTTAAGCAAATTTGAAGATTTTTCCCGTGAAGCATTGAGTCATTAGCAAACATTACCAAAGTCAAGGAAAAGAAGGGCCTCGCCCCTATGGAACAGGGAGCACACGAATGGGTTGTGTTCATGGTCTCAGGGAATGGAAGACTGAACATTGAAATTTTTGCTATAGAAGTAGAAGCTTTAGCACCATGTGCGTTTTTCGAGACACCTGCCTCATCATCCTAGAGCCATTAGCACTTATGGGAGTTTGAAATGCAAAAGTGAAGGAGTGATCCTAGGAGCTGAAAATGATCAAGAGACTCAAAAATCGCTCACTTGGAGAAGAGTTTCAAGAGAAAGAAGTGAAAGGAAGGCATGTGCGAGATTTGTGAGGCAAGATACTCTTCCGTCTGGGACTCCCGATCAAAAGAGTTGGAAGCAATTGATATGCCCTACAAACAACATACAGTTTAGATATGGAGCAGGCCCAAGTGGAAGATTCGGGTTAAAATCTATGAGTGGGCATCCAAGTCAAGTACATATCTAAATGGGTTGAAATCCACAAATCAAGAGCAAAAAGCCAAATTAATCGGGAAAGTTGCAAGAGAAAACAAAGTAATGGTCGAATACTAAGTGGCCATTTGGTTAAGAAGAATAGTATGATAAACAACGGCCCATTTAAGTGATGAACAAAGCAAAGTACTATTGATCAAATCAAGCAATACAAAGAGAGGACAAGGCTAAGTAACTCGGCCATGACTAAGTGCCCATTCGGTCATGTCTCACCAAACTAGGTTGCGCCATCTCCAAGATCACATCGCTTCCGAAGTTTGACCATGCCATCCATCACCCTTAGGGGCATCTCTTGTAGCCAAAAGACCCTCCCGAGGCATTAGCAAACCGAACCCGATACCTCTTTCCAAGACCCTCTCGAGGACCCACAAAAATATTTCAAAATTCTATAGAATTTGCTAAGATTTCACAGAATATGTTAGGAATATTTCATCCTAAAAACATGGGATGGCTGCCACGTGTCCCTCTTTCCCTCCTTTATAGATTGGAAGACCGCCTCTTTTCTTAGGAACTCTTATACTTAGGCTTTATTTTTACGCTCCATCACTCAAAGACTAATTTAAGAATAAGAGGGTTCACACAGGGACATCCTCTCGCGCACTTAACCGTTTGTTCATTTAGGCAAGCCTCTCAATCATCCTGGATCCCTCGATCACCCAAGACCACTCTGTCATTGGAGGACATTCAGTCATTTTAGGGCACTCGATCATCAACAAGCCACCCATTCAATAGGGCTCTTGATCATTGCAACGAGGCCCTTAGACCTCTTGATCATCATCACACAAGACTATCAAGATCACTTTTTACACGTTACAAATTTATTGTTGTATTTTGACAATAATAATATTAATACAAGTAAAATTAACATTGACTAATTCTAGAAATAATACTTTTTGAAATGATATTGCGTTACCTACTGGCTGCCATACAGAGTAATATTATACTTTTAATAGAACGTATCAATTATTAACATTATAGTATGATATAAATAAAACCAACATAATACATGAATTATAATAATCAAATAATATAATACTAAAGCAAGAAACTGGTATAACTAACTAAAACTGCTTCTAATAGTATAGTTGATAATGACAATGAAATATGTTTTTATTACAATTAAGAATAATTTGTTCAGAGATAATAGTACAAGGATGGATGAAGTATCATACAAAACAAAAAGGATGAAATTAGCAACAAAAGCAGTTTGGAATTTATGTTTTTAATATCTGCGTAATAGGATAGATGGATACCTTTAACTAAAACTAGACACAAAAGAGCATAATGACATTGCGATTGGGGTTGCTGAGTAACTAATAATTGACAGTGGATTTGATGCCATCCAATATCTGCACCCAACCCATTCAAGAAGCCAATTGTTGGCGACATTAGCATAGCGCATATATATATATTATATGTATTATATATGAAAATGCTACTTGCACGTTTGATTTAACACTTGAGATGACACTCCATATATTGATTGATATGATATATATATATATATATATAATATAATAAATTAATATCAAAGTGTCTCTCAAGTGTTAAAAATGCGTTCCGGAAATTTTAAATCGAAATGGTGGGCTGAATGTGATGCTTTTGCACTTGCAAACAACACACAGCACCACCGTTTCAGCCTAAATTTTCCATCTTATTATGTATAGTGAAAAACGAAAAAGAAAAGGCACTACACTAACCTTGTTCTTGGTGGGCATGTAGAAAGGCTCAAAAACCAGAGGAAAAGGTGTGTCCAGACCGCAAACTCTAGCCACCGGAGCTTCTAACTGCAGAACCCCATTAAAAATGGGGAAAAGGAAATCATCTAATTAGACAGAAAACAGAAAATGGTCTCAAGGCAACCAGTGGGATTTAAGGTAAGAGCCAACGCAATCCAAGCATTTAAGGTATATACAAAGTTCATATGCCACAACTACATTTTTATGTTGGATTTTGGTCTCGCAATCTTCAAGCTTTCTTTTGTGCCATTCAAATCTCTGGCAACACTCTTAAGGTTCTTCCTACCAAAAACTGAAGCCAAATTACAGTTAAATCAAAAGGGCCTGCTGCCACACAACCGTAACTGTCAATCTCGTTGCACCAAGATGCAAGCATTCACCAATATAGACGAGCACTCTTTAGGAATTGTAATAAACTATTTTTTCCTTCAAATAATGAAATTTGATAAGATCAAATGGGAATCCAGAAAATTTTCAAAGAATAGTGTCATAAACATGGGTGATTATCTTTAAGGGTAAAGAAACCTGAAGGAAAAGTTATTGAGATCGGTCCTCACTAACTTTGGGATTAAATCTATTTTTTACTTCATTTTCGGGTCACCTTTACTTCAAAACCTCTATATCTAAAGCCTTGACCCCTCAGCCTGCCCTTAAACTCTTAGAAAGTGTGCATCTCCTTATGGTAAGAACGAAACCTAAGAAAAGATAATGAATGGTGAAGTCATGCAAATAGTTGAGTCATATTTGAGGATCTCCAGAGAAAAGAGATAGAAAACCCAGTTTGCCTTGTATCTTAAATTTTGAAAAAAACTATAAAAAAAAAAAGGTGTCAAAAAGGAGTTAAGCAAATCCTCATGGTTGTTTTAGGTGTGCCAATCACGAAGGAGAATATGAATGCTCAAAAGTTTGACCAGCTCTTTTGTGTTTGGATTCATCTTTACCTCACTTTCTAGAGAAATTTCCACTGATGAAGAAAAGCCCTTCCAAAAGAAGCCACGTAGGAGCAGATAAATTGTTTTAAAATTTAGGTACAATCATAAAGAAACTGACCACATTATATTAGAAAACATAAAAGGTCTTAACCTTTGTTGGAACTATGTTTCTATTTATTTTTGCCTCAAACTAGTATATAGGAGTTCATCCTATGGAGCTGGTTCCTCAGCAAACAAGCACATACACAAATACAGACATGTTAAACAGGCATAACACCATAATTCTCAGAATTGGGGCATAACATGACTACATATCAAATAATAAATTCTATACCTTATATGTAAATAAATACATAAACAATTCACATTGTATATATTAAGAAATAAGCAAGACTGGAAATTATTGATGAGGGAGGAGTAGTAAATGTAAATCTGCATTATTTTTATTTTATCGTTGATTTTCAAACTATTTCTTAAGTTTCTAGTCTAACTAGGATTTTTTTTAAGTTTGACACACGTTCCCACAATGGACAAAAGTGTCCTCAAGTGTTCAGTAGGAAAAAGAAATTAAAAATAATAGGACACCATTTGACAAGTGACCAACTGACATATATTTAGATTGTCCAAATGAGTGTCGGTGTACAATATCACACATTTCTAGACATAGCCATGCTTCTTAAAGTTGCTACAAATGTAGGCCCTCTTATTAGTTCCCAAGTACATAAAACAAAAACAGCAAACCAAGCCTTGATTCACCTAGGTTGGTGGGCTATATGATATGATCACATCTTTGCAAGGCCATTCCCACGTCTCTTTTAATAGTTCTGCACAAAGTTTTTCAGTCTTCTACTGTTTTTGCTACAACCTTTTTCCATTCCATTGATTAGTGGCATCTTGTTGATTTTAGACATAAAAACTCCTCACTTTGTTATTTGGATTGGACAAATTTATACACAAATGGTAACTGCTCATATGGTAACAATTTCATATAGAAAAAACTGTAACTTAGAAAATAAATAAATGTATAATGAATGAAATGTTGGGAACCGCGACCGTGCAGCCTTTGATTCTGATCTACAGAGACGCAAGTGCGATCTCCTCCAAGTCAGTCCACACGATCGATCCTTCCACAACATCCTTGGTCGTGCTAGCAACCCTAGACGTTGTTGAGAAAAACCAAAATTATCTTCCTTCGTTTTCAACTTCTTAAGCGGCATATATATAGAGTTCAAAAACCCTAATCACGCCATAAAAAACCCTAAACACTTTAGGCCCAACCCCTAATCACATTGGGCCAGCTCTCTCTCACCTTTTTTTATTTTAATTGTGGAATGGGATCGATCTAAGTGTAAGACCCCTTAGGTCCACCATTAGACTAGATGTAGGAGCCAACTCTATTGGGTTATATTAGGGCACAACTCATTGGTTTAATTAAACACATCTCATGCGCTTCTTAATTAAACTCTTTAATTAATAGTTTTAGAATTAATCAAATTAATTCTAAAACCCCTACATATCATGGTTAACGTCTAGCAACATGACATGAATACCTAGCCAATGATGGAAAAGAAATGCGGACTTTTTCAATTACAATTACCGTCCAGTAAAATCCTTTCATCAATCAATGTCCCGATTGAATTTAGGGTATGGTTATATGACGAAACACTAATCATTCAATAACTATGTATCCATTTCAGATTTATGACTTGATAGGTGAAATCAAAACACCTTTTGATTTCCACCTCACCTTGGCCAAAGATTTCCTCAGTCATGAAATCATCGGAATACATAGGACATCTTCTCATCTTGACGATAAGTGATGAATCCTGTATCGACATTCATAAGCCTTCATATGTGATAAAGCCATGCCCAGTGACAATTTGTCAATGACTCCTTTAGAATCCAAAAAGCACCAAGGCGTAACCAGTCAAATATAAGATTACCATGATGTCTGAAGTCTAAGGATCAATCTGCACAACAGCAACACAAGAATTTCAATTCGACATTAAACAATAACCATTATGAATTCTGTAGCAGGTCAGTTCAGTGTACTTATTATTATAATAAGCACCCATATATATGCATTAGTGTCCTCACACCAATGTCCATAAAACAAGACATTCTCTTGATTGAGCATGCATCATATGTGCTAATCTATCCGAGTTGTTAGTGTCCATTCCTAATAACTCTATAACTAGAAACACTTAAGATCAAGGCTTATAAGGAATATGTTTCATGATCGTCATCTCTATGCACAACCATATTCCATGAGCCTATTTGATCTATAGACTTTGTCAAGTATAGATCGCAATAAATAATGACGAAAACCGTCAATGACAAATAAAACATAATACCTTGCAGCAACAATTGATTGAAGAAAAAGAATCCTAATGAAAAGTATGATCAATTACATAAAATATAATTGGCATGTAGGGCATAACTCTAACATGAAAAACAGTCCCTATAGTTTTCCTCGCTACCTAACTGTCTTTATTTTTTGTACACAGTTTTCTACATGCCCCCTCAAACTGTGTTGTAAATATTAAGGTAGACTAGCTTGGATCTTTACATTTTCGAACTGAGTTTTTGGTAGGTAGTCTTCGATAGATCCTTGGTATATAGAAAATCCACCTTTATTTTTATTTTTTTTATGAAGTGGCTGTCTATTTAGGTCACTTTGAACATGTCAAGTTGTTGCCAATATTTTAGTTAAACAACTAAAATATTGAGTGTTTGAGAGGTCTCCTTGACAATGCCTCTAGTGTGTCTTTAGTATCAGAATACTTCTCCTTTGCGGCATCCCAGATTTCTTGTATCATCTCACAGAGGATGAAATTTACTCCGATTTGATGTGTCTTTAGGGTCGAAATACTTCTCCTTTGTGGCATTCTCTTGCGTCATCTTGTGGAGAATGAAATTTACTCTAACTTCATTAGTCATGGAATTGACAAATCATGACATTACCATATTATTTTATGTCTTCCATGTCTTGTAATTCAAATTTGTTGAATTTGATTTAGGGGCTTCACCATTAAGATAATCATTTTTTTCTCTACTGCTTATGAACATCATAATCGAATGTCCATTAGAACTCGGAACAGAAGGTACTTGAGTGGAAGAAGAAGAGACTGTTGTGTGAAGGACGCCATTGGTACGATGGAGGAATTTTCTAATCAGAAATGCTCTAATACCATGTTGATTTTAGATAGAAAAATCCTCACTTTATTATTTGGATTGGAAAAATTTATACACAAATGGTAATTGCTCATATAGTGACAGTTATACACAGAAAAAACTGCCACTTACATTATTGTCAAACTCGCGAGTCAACTTATACGAGTTTACGAGTCATGTAGCTTTAAACGAGTAAACTCGCTTATAAACTCGAATTTTCATAAAATCGAAGTTGACTTACAATTCAATACTATAAACTCGGTGGTAAACTCGTAAACTCAGTTGGTAAACTCGTAAACTCGGTTAGTAAACTCGATAAACTTTGAAATTTATATTATATATAAATTAATATTTGAAATTTTTATTATAGATGAATGATGACAAATGATGGACTTAATATTTAGAAATTTCATATTATTTAGTATTTTTGAAATCAATAGATGAAATTATTTTGAAATAGTTACACACATGTATTTTAGTCATAAAGAATACGATTGTAAATTGTAATAATCATATTATTAAGCAATATTAATTAATTTTTTATAAAATTATGTCATTCTAAATATATATTTACATACATTAAAGGGTATTTTTAATGGTCTCTAAAATCTTATGATTTTACAATCTGAGCTTACGATTCGATTTTATAGACCATTATTCGATCCCACTTAAAATCTCGATTTTAACAACCTTGGCCACTTAGAAAATAAATAAATGTATAATGAATGAAAAATTGTCCCTATAGTTTGCCTAATTACCTAATTGTCTCTATTTCTTGTACACGATTTTCTACATATCTATTGGTTTTCCTTTCGCTTAACCAAACCATCTTATCAACGTTTGCGCATTTTCAGTTTTAATAGATTCCATTTCAATTTTATTACAAATAATCTTATTTCTAAATCTTTGTTTTCTTGTATGATAAAACATCCATCAATAATATTTTCATTTCAAATACACAAATATTTTTGCATGTATTGGTGCTCAACTTCCCAACATGCTATGCCATACAATAGAGTTGGTATTATAGTCATCCTATAAAACTTGTGTCTTAAAGTTGTAACATTCCGGTTAAAATCGCTTCCTAAGTATACAATATAAGAAAAAAAGTTTTCTTATAATCCAAGTTGGGTAAATCTTAGAATGTTCCTATAGAAATTTGGTGATGATGGTTGTAGGCTTGCAGTTAGTAGTATCAGACCACTACTATACCTTGAAAACTCAATCAACGAGAACATGTTGATAAGACATTTAGTTTTGTTTATTTTAATTTATATAGATTTTAAATTTGGACTTTTATTTCTTTTTGTTGCGATAGTTTTAGTTAGGGTATTTACCTTTCAGTTGGATTTTAGCCCATAAATAAGCTTAGGATGTAATCAGAAAGTCGGATTATTGATATTGGATACAAATTTTCTGATTATCCCTTTCCCAAGAATTCTCCCTTTTTCTCTCTTTCAATCCCCAATCCTTCTCCAGCTTCTTCTCTTCTTTTCTTTCCTAATTCTTCTCTTCTTCAAATATTTCTGAAAATTCTGGCTGTCCCACATTATTATACTATCACACCTAAAGCATAACAATGAGAACCAATAATGTATCCATGATTGAGAAAAGGAGCGTGCCAATTTACCCTTAAGAAGCAACGTTCGACAATTGAGGCAGAAATTTCAGCACCAAATCCACCAGTAATTGGAGCTTCATGACTAATCTACAAATAAGAAACAAGACGTATCAACAGGAGTTGCAACCCCAAAGTGTTAGAAAGCACATTTTACACTGAACATAATTCTTACAAGGAGCCTTCCAGTCTTTCTAACAGATGCCTCTACTGTTTCCTTGTCCCAAGGTATTAGAGTTTTTAGGTCTATTAGTTCACAAGAAATTCCATCCTGCAAATGGAAGCATAAATTATGTGTGCCTATAACTCAAAACAAGCATACCACCGTATAAGAGTTTTGCACCTCGCCATTCAAAAATTTGTGCATCAGCAGGGGAGAGGGGTCATTAATTCCAGAATCAATGTGGGTAAGGCTAATTGAATCTGCACAGAACTTTCACCTTTTCAGCATCAAGACAGGCCTGTTCCATGATGGATAGCTGAGCTCCCCACCCAACCAGTGTGATGTCAGTACCTTCTCGAATCACCTGAATTTGAGTAGTGCAATTTCCTCAGATATAGCACTCACCGTCAATCAAGAGCTAAAATCAACATACCTCTGCCTCTGATAGAGGCAACACATAATCATGCTTAGGAACCTCTTCAACAGCCAAACGATAAAGCCACTGTGAAGACAGATTAATCACAGGTTCAAAACTTTTATGCAATAAGGTTGATCAAGTGACACTTAAAAATTAATGTAGAAGACTAACCTTTGGTTCAAAGAAGATAACAGGGTTAGGGTCACGTATGCATGAAAGTAACAACCCTTTTGCTTGCCTTGGGCTTCGAGGTATGACAACCTACAAACAAAATATACTTGAGAGACACTTGCACAAAATGAAGTAAATCTAGTTCACTCAACTAGTTATGAAAGGAAAGTAACATTAACATGAAAGAACCCAGGCTCTGGTCATATCACATGATTGATATATAGAAAACATGCGTGGTCAAAACTGATGCAATAGAACTAACTCCAATGGGCATTAATTACAAATCTATTGCTGAAAGAAATATATAATAGGAAAAATCCAAGCTCAACCTTGTCAGATCCTCAGATTTGACGGTGGTAATTTCGGTAACATTCAAGAGAAAATGGAAGTAGAGAGAAAGTTGGGAAGAGAATCGAGAGAGAGAATAAGAGACAAATTAGGAAAGAGGGAAAGATTCTTTAATTGTCTGAATGCCCCTACTGTCCCCTTACACTAACCTTTTATAGGCATACCTGGTTGTTCTTCAGTTATTGTAACTGAAGCTCAGCAAACACAGCAACAGCCAAGGCATCTAACCGAATTACAACAGTATGCAGCCCAATTACAGTATTACCCCTCTAATATCCTAGGGTTGTGACAAACCTAAATGTAACAACCCATAAATTTTAGTCCAGAAAAGTAGCATAAGCTTTGATGCGATTGATTAACCAGGGTGAATGAAGAACAACCAGGCAAAATCATACAAAAGATAGGGAGGATCCCATTTAGTTGACTCCTTAGAAGAGACGGTCAACGGAAGCCTGGGTAGCTAAGAAAGTGTTTGAACCTGGAAGAATTCCGTCAATTAAGGGACAAACAGAAGTTGATTGAAATGTTGATAATCAAGAAAATTTTGGGAACCAATCTGAAGTTGATTTCGAAAGTGATTTTGAGGTATCAAATGAACTAATTTTTCTGCCAAATTTTAGAATGTTAACATTGGTAAGATGGCCATAGCTAATTTTGGCAGTGGAAGTAACTGCCTTAAGTGAATATAGAGGGCCATTGGAGGTAAAGAGGTTGTGCCGAGTCCTTTGGGAATGGATGTAGGAGCATTATAGAGGATAGCATGGTTATTTGAGGCAAATCCTTGGTGAAAAATTTATTCAATAGTCATCCACATACCCATATGACCAAGAGAAACAAAGAGGGAGTGGATATGGAATCGTGAAGGAAAAGGGGTTGGTAGAGAAAGCTCTTGCATAGGCCAAGCAAGAGTTGAGAAATGATGAAGTATTGGGGTTATAATAGGTGTGCTTCAGTGGTAATGCAAGTTTAAATGATGGATTTTCCTGTACATCTTCAGGGCAGCCACCAGTGAGTGTGAGAGACTCTCCACCTACCCAAGAAGAGGGCTAAGCTTGAGCATAAAAAAGGGCTAGAAATGTAGATGGACAAATTTTTCAACATTCCTTTGCTGGCAAGCTAACAGACAGGTAGATATATATATATATATATATAGACAGAGAGAGAAGAGGGAATCTGGTGAGAGAAAATAAAGGGTAGCTTAAGCCCTTCACCGTTCTGTTGACTAAGGTAAGATCACTTTTGTCTGTATCATATTGAGCATTGTTGCATGAATGTGTTACTCATCATGTAATATGTATTTTTGTGGTACTTGTTTGATCTCATGTAACACAACTTTCACATAGAATTGTTTTGAAAATTTATAAATGAGAAGTATCACTTGCCTATTGTTTTGAAGTATGAAAATCTATTAACATTAATGTTTCAAATTATTCTTGTTAGATGGTTTCTAAGTCTTTTGTGTTGAGCATTTCAAAATTTACAAAACAAACTACAATGTGTTAAGTTTGATTTTGAGGATGTTTTGATGATGAGAATTTAAATGCAAAACTTTAATGAACTTTCTCCATTAAGATGTTTTGATGATAAGAATCCAGGATTAACCTTAATGAGTCATTCTAGGTATTTCAAGGATCAAACTAAGTGTCCATAGCATATAAGTGAAATCTTAAGTGTTAGGACTATGGACCTCCCAAATCTCCACATTGGTATGATATTGTCCACTTTAGGTCTAAGCCTTCATGGATTTGCTTTTGGATTTTACCAAAAAAAGCCTTATATCAATGGAGATATTGTCCACACTTATATGTCCTTGATCCTCCCTATGTCTAGCCGATGTGGGACTTTAGTTTGCACACCCAACAATCAGCCCCTCAAACAAAAGACCACATCATTGTGGTATTTTTTTTTTTGGGCCTCCCCTCCAACGATCATCCATCCATCTGCTCCATCAAGATCAATTACTCATCTTCACTGTGGGCTAGCAACACGTCCGTGAAGTTCCAGAGTACCCCTACCTCAAGAGCCCACTCCAAATAGAGCCCAACCACGGATCCAATCGTGAGCTTAACCAAGACCCACCACCTTTGTCTGGCATTTCGAGAATTTCCTCCACACATTCTCCGGGCTAAGTCTGGGGCCTAGGCTCTGATACCACTATTAGGACTATGGACCTCCCAAATTTCCACATTGGTATGATATTGTCCACTTTGGGCCTAAACTTTCATGGATTTGCTTTTGGATTTTACCTAAAAGACCTTATACCAATGGAGATATTGTCCACACTTATATGTTCTTGATCCTCCCTATGTCTAGCCGATGTGGGACTTTAGTTTGCACACCCAACACTAAGTATACTTAAAGTATACTTGAACACACGTGAAAAACTTAAGATGATATTCTAAGTTTTTTAAACATGTGTTAATCGAGTATCACATAGAGTAAGCTTAAATTACAAACATTACTCTAGGAGACAGCATTACTCAAGGTTTAAAGGAAAAATGTTTAATGTATATACTTGATGTTTAGGTGACAAACATTAAGACCTTGAGTAAATGAATGTAAACTCAAGTGACGATACTTGAGTTCTAGAACATAGCGTTTAAATTGACTATTTGATGTTTAGAAGGGAAAACATCAAATACTTAAGGTTCTTAAGACTCTAAAATTTAATGATGTTGGAAGAACACTTGAAGGACTTAAAGGTTAAGTGTTTGTTGCTTGATAAGCAAAACATTCAAGTGTTTGAAGGATTTGGAACTTGTCAATCGAGTATTTAATGTTAAGAAATCGAGTTTTGAAATCAATAATCAAAGTTGTTAAGATTAAAAATCATCAGGATGTTAAGCAAGTAATATGGCTAACTTAATCGATTAACATACAGTTTACTCGAGTAAGAATTCACATTAATCGAGTAATTATGTTTGGGAAAGTAAATTTTAACTAACTTTTAAACATTACTTGAGTATTCAACATTATTAATTGAGTAAGATATTTTAAGGTTTGAAGTTTAATCAAGTAAGGAAATATCTCAGTCAAGTAACAAGGAACTTATTCGACTAAGTTATTCTTTTAATCGAATAAGACTAGAATATTCTATGGATTAATCGATTATACACTTGTATTACTCGAATAAGTGAAGCAATAGTTTTAATCGAGTAACCAAAAAGTTAATCAACTACATGATATATTAGTCGAGTAACATATATTTTAATCAAGTAATGAATCCTGATCAAAATGATAAGTCTTTGTACTCGAACTTTTAATTGACTAAGAAGTAATTTTTAATCAAATAACATCTACCTTTGTCGAGTAACTACAAATTTTAATTGAGTAATAAATACAAGACAAAATGACAAGTCTTTGTGCTCAAACTTTTAATCGACCAAGAAGTTAATCTTAATCGAGTAACATCTTACTTAATTGAGTAACATAAAAGTTTAATCGAGTAATAATTGTTAGATAGAATGTCAAGTCTCTGTACTCAAATTATTAATCGACTAAAAGAAACAGTTAATGGAGTAATGATACTCTTTAGTCAGCAGCATATCCAGCCGTTATCCCACTATGTGGGGTTGGCTACATGAATTCTAGACTTCTATGTGGGTTGCATCCCAACAGATAGTTTGTCTAGAATTCATATTTGGATCCGACTAAGTTTTACGCTGGCTGTCGGCTACCTAACGCAACCCTCCTCCTTTATCCAGGCTTGGGACTGGCAGTAGATAATATCCCCTGGCGGAGTAATGATGAAATGAAGTTTCAACACCATCTTCACATGGAGAAGTTTCATGAGATGGTGGTGAATGAAGATAATTGATATAGTTGTGTTCCATCACTTAGTTGACATGGTGAAACCAACAAGTACAATATGGAACCACAACAATAATGATACTCTTTAGTCGAGTATCAAAATTGTTTAATTAACAGATTTGAAGTTGCATTTAGTTAAAATATTAATTGACTAAAATATGCTTTTAATCGAGTATTATTATTTTGTAATCAAGTAACAAATATTTTAGTCAAGTAATGACTAATGCAGCTGATAATCTTAATCGAATAAGATTATTCAATAGTCAAGTAATGTCTAAGCTTAATTGACTAACTCCTACGATCACTCAAGTAACCCTGTGTCTCACTCGAGTAACATATATTTTACTCGGCTAATACTATATGAAAATTCAAAATCAGAGCCATTACAAGCAGCATTAAATGCACACAGTTATTCGTTTTAGACAATCAATTCTTCATTAAATGTTGTTTGAACAATCTTTCATGAAAGTTAACTGTTTGAACTTCAAAGATATATTCTAACCGTTGGAATGGAAAGAAATAGAATAATCTTGCAGGTTACATATTTTTATCCTTTCGATAAATCATCAAGTGCATTGAAGAAACTAAAGCTATAAATACCCATGGCATGCACAAAATTGAGGTTAGCAAGCCTAATGGAAAAATCCTCTTGAGAAGAATAAGAAAGAAAAACATATAGTCGAGCTGAAAGCCATCATTCTTGATGTTCAACTGTTCTCAAGTTCTTCATACTAAGAAAGAGAGTGAAAAAATTTTATTATCTTATCTTTATACTCTCCATTGTACTCTTAAAATCCCTCTTGATCTTTGTTTCATATTCTTTTGAGGGTATTTATCTTGTGAGCTTCTACTCCACACTCCATTGAGAGTTGTTTTACTTTGTGAGCCTTTGCTCCACACTTTTCTCTCATAAACTACTGTAAAGGTTATAGCTTAGCCTTGAAAAAGCTACTACAAAGGTTATAGCTAAGCTTTTAAAAAGCTACCTTTATAGAGGATAGTGCTCGCCTCTCCAAACAGGCACTCCTTAGTGGATTCTAAAAATACCTGGTGAGGAGCCAAGGCAGTGAAATAGGCCGGGTTGAGCTCAACCACTATAAATCCTATGTGTTATCTACTTTATCTCTCTTACATTTGATTTTCACATTTCAAGCACTTTCAATTTCCATTTACAACATTGTTTTCAAAGCTATAAAAAGGCATAAAACAGTTTTTGCGTAAAATCTGCATCAATTTGAAACACCCAATTCACCCCCCCCCCCTCGGGGGCACACTCCTATATCTCTTTTCACAATGTTTCAAAACACATTCTGCATTGTTTCCAAACATTTGGACAAAATGCATTTCATTTCTTAGATAACACAAAAGTTTCGAAACATTCAAGGAGAATGCTTTTGGAAATTCAAAGTTTCAAAGCATTTAATCAAAACTTTTGAATAAAATGCTAATACAGTTTAACTGTTTCGAAACTTCAATGATAACTTTTTGGCATAATGTTACGTCTTATTTATAGGTGTCATAACTTTGCTTCAGATTTTCTAAAAACCTTCGATTTGTGAGCGAAATTGTTTTGGTGGAATGCTTGTATTTAAAATATGGATTGAAAAAGGGAATGATTCTCTTGCTGATGCACTTAATCTCAAATATGAAACTTATCCCAACAGGTGATGATTTTTGAAACACACTATACAAAGTTTTGAAACATTCAATTATATGTTCAAATCACACCTTAACAAGTTTCAAAACTTTGTCGAGACAGGTTTTTTTTTCTAATCTTGGAAATAAGCTACAGGAAGCAAATTTGTAAAACCCACTCCTTTGCCAATATAAAGGACCTCAAATGTAGCTTCAAGGGTCGGTTGGGTTGAGTAGCTTCAAGAAAGCACACAAGCTATCAAACTCTACAGCTTTACAAGCCTTCAAAACAGACTTAACTGTTTACATCTTTGTAAAGATTTCTTTGGTTTTCTCATTTTAAAATCTTCCCAATAGCTTGCTTGTATCTGTGGGGTAGTATTTTTACATTCAGACCTGTAAAGAGGTCATAGCTTGTATTGAGATGCCCTTAAAACATGTGTATCAAATTTGCTACATCTAGTTTGCATTGGTTGTGTAGTGAGCTAAGAAAGCTGCATCAGTAAGAGGTTGAAGTGGCAACCCTTAGGAAAACCAGTTGTAAAGGTTTGGGGTGTGCCTTCGAAAACCTCTTGTTGGTTTATAGTGAAAATCTCCAGTGGAATCTAGGAGTAGACATGGGCATTGTTATAGCCAAACCACCATCAGAACTCTTCTGCATTCTTGTTACTTTGCGTAACACCTTCATTTTCCATAGATAATAAATCAGATGAGCAAATCAAGGGTTTCAAATAAGAACTCTTATTTCTTCTTCTCAAATGACCGAGATGTTAATATAGTTGATCAGGTTTGGACAGTAAGGCAAAGGACTGTCTGACTAAACGGGAAAGTCCGGTCAATTGAGTGATGGCAGAATGACTTGAAAAATGGGACAGGGAACATCCAGTTGACTGAGAAGAGTCTCAGTGAACCAAAACAAGGCCAGACGCTGAACAGGTGCCAACAATTTATACCTTTCAGAACAGACGACCTCATCTACTTCCAATAGCAAGGGGCAAGGGGTAAAGAAGGAAAGGGGGAAGGAAAGAAGTGATTCTCCTCCTCAGGTTTGTGTCACACCCTAGGGTTGAACTAGGGCATGGAAAAGGAATTGGGAAGATTAAGAGAAGAATTTGGAGAGAGAGATCAGATGGGAGGGAGAGATACAGCAAGAAGAAGGATGAAGAATATTCAAAAGAAAGGGAGAGAAGATAACAGAGAGTGAGAGAGAGATAATATAGAATATTCAATTCATTTCTAAACCTCATCCATCCTACAGCTGTGGCTTAATATATAGCCTCACAGCCACGCACATGCACCCATGTGCACTACACACAAAATTATAACTGCCTCTAGCTACTAGACAAATATCCATAACAGAAAATAAAAGACAAAATTACAATACCTACCCTTGGCATGTGACAGTTTGGACAACATAGAGCAAGGTAACTTGCAACTCATTGATCAAAATATATTATATGTATTTAATTCTCTATACACGCTGAGAGCAGGCCGGAGGGGGCCTTGGGTCTCTGGTCACAAATTTCCTCTATGTAATGCCTAAAAAAGAGCTAATATCTCTGGCCAAAGATAAGTAAAGCTGAATATAAAATGAACCAGTGGCATGACGCTAACAGGTTAGCAGTTTTGCTTGACAAAGTTGGGCTAAGTTCAAGAAGGTCCATTCATCCATATACAACACTGAAATGCGTATAGTTTTTCTAGGGACAAAGACAAATACAAAAGTCTTAATGTTTTTTTCTTATTGTTTTAAAACAAAGTTGTTACTAGTAAGTCTTACTTGCATCTTCTTGCAATGTAATATTATTACTCTGTGTGAGGACAAATGATGGTGATATTACAGAACATTGATACATTGATCAAGCAAGAATTGAAGCATGTTTTTCTTTTTGTTTTATACTGTAACCCATAATATAATTTTTCTTTCCCATGGTAATTTCTGTAGCCCTTGACAAACAATTTGGTGCTCCAGGTCATTGCTCATTCAGGAGAAGGGATCTATACCTTGATGCCAGGAACATGACAGAAAAATGCTTCAGGGGATTGTGAATGATAATGCCCACCATGACCCACGGCTCCATAGGGTGCTCTTATTGTTAAACCTGGAAAATCACTAAGAGTCATATCCATCAACTGAAAACAAATGAAATTGAAGTCATACTACAATTCTACATAAAATTACCTCCACAATTAAATTGATTGCCACTCCTATATCTGAATTTAGCAGCTTCATTGACAATCTATGAAGTAGAGATTTGGTTTGGTCAAATTTCACATGTTAAGCTCCAGTACAACTTAAAAATAAATAAATAAAATATGCACTAGAAATTAGCACCGGGCATGCATGCCTGATCAAAGGCCGGATAGATGTAATCTGCAAATTGAATTTCTGCAATAGCTCGATTTCCCTTGCAAGTGATTTGAAAAAGTAAAAGAGTTGCATCAATAAATTGAGTAGTGTTAGGAGAAGAAAAAAATAGAAAAGAACATAAGTATTTGCAATAGAGGAGCTTGTCATGAATTCCTATATCATCACAAAAGTACTGAAGTTTTGAGCTGACCATTGCAGCCAGGCCAATCCCGAACCCAACGATGCCCTGTGTGGAATAACCATCAGTTTAGAAGTTAAAAAACACAAAAATCTATGGAATAATATTCTTTTTTCCACTTAAAATGTTTCAAGGAAATATTACATATATAAGAGGGTACAAAAAACAGAAGCATTGGAATATTGATAAATGTTGGAGAACAAGATCCAGAACAATCAAGTGTATGCTACAATTCTCTTCTGATAGATCAATCAAAGGATGAACGATGAAGCTATGTTCAAAGCAGAACCTTTGTTGAGTTAAGATTATAACAAAATCATTTTCCAACTTGGAGATTGATGATGAACCTTTAGTGGATATTTCCTAAGTACTTGAAATTGTATCTAGAAATCGTATCTAGAAATCATCAAGGGTAGCATTTGGGATAGGATCACCTGTTCACAAAGAGGGGTATTGAAAACTCTGTGCTTGCCAAATCGATCAACTAATCCTGTTGTACATCGGAAGACTCCGCCAAAACTCACATCTTCTCCAAATACATAAGCACTGTGACAAAAGTAATGTCACTGAGTTTAATAGAAATAAGTGTTTTCTGTGATAAACTTTCATCCAACAAGAAGGCCAAGATTTCCAGAAGTAAAAAAGAAGGCCAAAGACTAAAAATAGCATTTTCAATACTTAAGCAAGACTAAGTGTTTATATATTTTATAAAAAATAATTCAAATTCTTGGGCGTAAATCATATATATGGTTCATCTGATTCCCAAAAAGCAAATGTTGGGTTTTGGCACTGAGACACTAGCTCATTTAGCTTTATAGGCACGGGTAATCTCTCTAGGAAGCTCCTTGGAGATTTCATTTTTTTAAATTTGAATTACCTAGTGGTATTTTTATCAATTTGTATAATTCCTTAAAGACGATTATGCAACTGACAAAATTCATTTGACGTTCTTTGTTCTTGAGAAAGCCAAAAATTGGGCATTTTTGGGCATCTAATTTTCAATTTTTGGGCTAAAAACAAAATCTTATATATTCTCATCCCCCTAGATGGGATCAGTTAAGAGAGAAAGAAAGTTTCAAAAGCTGAAAAATCCAGGCTGTCAGACAAAATTTGATTTTTGCTAAAACTGAACCTGGAAAATCAACTTAAAAAGTTGAAAATAAATAAACTTTGAACAAATCATCAAATGGTGTGTTTGTATATATTTCATTTGTTTTCCCTTCAGCATGTAATGTGAAACCATCGTAAACAATTAGCACTTTGCATTTCTTCATCCCCACCCCTTCTGCCTCTAAAGTTACTTTAGGATTGGAAACATTGAGCAAAAGATGAGCAAAAACATACTTGAATTAACTATATACCTTTCTAGTTAATGTAAAAGCAAAAGAAAGTTGCAAAGGTGGAAAAACAAGAAAATTGTACGCAGAGGAAAAGAACAAGAGAGCACCACATGTACGCTAATAATACACAAAAACACACTTGGTTAACCATATCCATTAGGAGGACCATGTTAAGCATTTAGGCAAAGCTACTGAATAAAATTGCAGAAGTTAAGAAATTCAAATTATCAGTTTTGCATAAATAATAACTTATCAGTTTTGCATTGCAATCAAAATTAAATTCACAACCATTTTCCATGCTAATAGGTGGGTCCCTAAGCAGTGAAAACCCAATCAACCTAACAGATTTATTGTGTTTACTTGTATTTGTATTGTTCTTTTACTTGCATTGTTAGTTGATAGTGGCAGATATGTAATTAAGTTCTTTAGTTGGACAGTTAGTTAGGAAACAGAGCCTTGTATTATTTAAGCTGGGAACAGCTCATTCGCAATAAGATTCTCGAGGTATTTTTTACTCTTTCTGTTTCAATATGGTATTAGAGCGATCGCTTCTTCTCCGCTGGCTTTCTTCGTCGCTTCTTTCTTGTTTTTTTGGCGGGCCGTGACGGTCAATTCTTCCATTCTTCTGTTAAGATTAGCAGCGCTATAGATAACTCAATCAATGCTTTCTACTGCCAATCTCTCACACTCCTCACCAGAAATCAAACCAACAACAGAAATATGAAAACTGAAATTTAAAGCAGTAAAGAAAATTAGGAAAGAGACAACCAAACCAAACAAGAGACAAGTAGTTTATCCTGGTTCAGATTGCTTGAAAGAAATCCTACATCCAGCCTCTTCGATCCAAGAGCAATCTACTAGAAATTCAATTTCAAACAGTACACAAGAAACCCTCTCCACTCTCTACCACACGAGTACACTGGCTTCACCAAGATTACAAAGAACTTCTTCTAGTCAAGCCTTTCCTCTCACAGAAATTCTCTCGTATTTAGAAAGTAAAATGAATGATCATGATGATCATAACAGTCTGCCTATCCATCTATTTATAGAGTGTTGGCGGCGGTAATTACAAGGCTTTATATTTTGCCTACACAAAAACTAAAACACCCCTTATAATAAAACACCTAAGCTAGCCTCTTCCTAACTTAGAATATTCGGCCGCTTCCATTCACTAGAGGGATCTTCTGTTCTTTTAACCTTCTAGACAGATTTCTCAATGCAAAACCCAACAAATCTCCACCATTTTGCATGAGTGACTTCTAGAATCTGGCTCCACCAAGTGCTCTCCTTTAGGACCTACAAAACAAATTGATCATTCACAATACAAATATGTAAGAGCCTCAAACAAAAATGTAACTTAGACATAGGTACTGTTTTAGTGAACATATCCACAGCATTTTCCTCTCTTGCTACCTTTATCACATCTATTTCCTTTCTTTCAAGTATTTCTCTGATAAAGTGATACCTAACATCAATGTGCTTAGTTCTCTCATGGTGTACTTGAATTTTAGCCAAATGTATAGTACTTTGGCTATCACACTTTAAGATTGCCTTAATATCTCTACCTAGGAGTTCACCTACTAAACCTCTCAACCATAGGCCCTCCTTTATAGCTTCCATTATAGCTATATACTTAGCCTCGGTGGTTGAGAAAACCACTACTGATTGCAAATTAATTTTCCAGTTTATGGTTACATTCCATAGCTTAAATACATATTCGGTAGATGATCTCCTTTTGTCCAAATCTGCAACATAGTCAGCATAAGTGAATCCTAGTATATTAGGCTCATCTTTTTACACTAGCTCCATCATAAACTAAAGCCATATTTATTGATCATTTAAGGTACCTAAATATCCACTTAACAGCAACCCAATGCTCCTTACCCGAATTAGCCATGAACCTGCTAGCAACACTCATAGCATGGGCTAAATCCGCCCTAGTACACACCATACAATACATGAGGCTACCTACAGCACTAGAGTAGGATATCTTGTTCATTTCTCTCATGCTCTATTCATCAGTAGGTGATTGGTGGTGGGATAGTTTAAAATGCTGGGCAAAGGGAACATTTACGTCCTTTGCATCATGCATTTGAAATCTCTTAATCAATTTCTCTAGGTATGCCTTTTGGGATAGCTGGATTAGCCTCTCCTACCTATTCCTTACTATTTCAATCCCTAAAATTTTCCTTGCTTCTCCTAACTCCCTCATCTCCAAAGCTAATTTCAATTGCAGCTTTAACCTATGGATTTCCTCATCCGATTGACTAGCAATCAGCATGTCATCTACATAAAGAAGGAGATAGATAGAAATTTTAGATGAAATATGCTTAAGATGGACACAACAATCAAAGGCACTTCTCTTGAAGCCTTGGTTGATCATGAATGTATCAATTTTTCTATACCACTGTCAAGGGGACTGCTTAAGTCCATATAAGGACTTCTTTAGCAAGCATACATGCTCCTTCTTACCCCTAACTTCAAATCCCTTGGGTTGCTCCATTAGAATACCCTCTTCTAACTCATCATGAAGGAATGTAGTGGTCACATCCATTTGCTCTAGGCTTAAGTCTAAATGGGCAGTCATAGCAAGCAAGATTCTAACTGAGGTATGTCTCACTACCAATGAGAAAACCTCATTAAAATCCACGCTATCAACTTGGGTGAATCCTCTTGCAACCAACCTAGCTTTATACCTAGGTTTTTGCTCCGTACCTACCCCTTCTTTAATGTTAAAGAGTCACTTACAACCTACCACCCTTTTATTTAAGGGTCTATCAACCAAAATCCAAGTCTTATTCTTATTTAAAGATTCCATTTCTGATTTCATGGCTTCCAACCATAACTTGGAATCCTTTGATCTCATAGCCTCTTCATATGAAAGAGGTTCATCTCCAGCTGTCTCTTCTGCGCACTTAACAATGCATAGGAAACTAAATCAAAATATCCATACCTTATAGGAGGTCTAACCTCCCTCCTTTGCCTATCCCTTGCCACATTATACCTTCCTCAACTAGGGGAACTATCCGAACCTGAAGATCCAGCACTACCCAGAGGCTGAAACCTCTCAGAACTTGAGGGATCATCACTGCCACTTTGCTGAAAGCTATCTAAGGTAGGGGAATCAGGATCAGCACCAAGCTGGTCCATAGTCATAGGAAAATCAGCACTGTCAGTGTGCTGATCTGCTGCCAAATCCATGGGATTATCCATGGCAGCATCATGGACTTGCTGTTCCATCTCAACAGCCTTGGTTTTTCCCTTCCTATCCTTTTGAAACTCTACCTTATCATCCTTTAAAAAAGAATCCTCACTAAATGTCACATCCCTACTCTCCAAAGTCCTTGGCAATCCTTCTTCTAGGGCCCATAACTTACATCCCTTAACCCCAGTTGGATAACCTATAAATAGACACATTTAGGCTCTAGGCTCCAATTTCCCTTGCTTAACATGTGTATAAGCAATGCAACCAAATACCCTTAGATGCTCTAAGCTTGGCTTATGGCCATTCCATACTTTATAGGGTGTTTTAAACCCTATTGCAGACATAGGCAGCTGTTGTAACAGCTTCTCCTCAAAATGATTTGGATAACCTAGCATGGATTAACATGCATCTCACCCTTTCTAAAAGGGTCCTATTCATTCTCTCAGCTAGGCCATTTTATTTAGGGTTACCCAAGACTGTTAAATGCCTAAGGATGTCATTTTCTTTACACATTTTGGAAAATTCTTTGTTACAAAACTCAAGTCCATTATATGTTCTAATGACCTTGATTTTCATACCATTTGAATCTCTATTAAGGTTTTCCAAGTTTTAAAATCTTCAAAAGTACCATCTTTTGATTTTATTACATATACCCAAACCATCCTAGAGAAGTCATCTATGATTGACCAAAAAAAACCTTGCCACACCATATGTTAAAAATTGACTAGGGCCCCACAAATCTGAATGAATATATTCTAGTGGGGCTTTAGATATGTGGTTTGCTTTCTTAGGGAATTTTACCTTAGAAGACTTACCAAAAATACATGTCTCACATTGGTCCAAATCTGTTACATTTCCAGCCCCTAGGATACCTTGTTTGGACAATTCTCTAGGGCCTTGCTCACTTATGTGAGCCATCCTATAGTGCCACAATTTTGTTTGATCATAGGTTCTATTTTCACCGACAGCTGCCTCACCACTTAAAGTGGTTGCTTGCACCACATATATCCTATTGTGAAGGGCAGCTTTCATGCATATAAGGGCTCCCTTTGATACCCTTAATACTCCACCATGCCCTTTATAGGAATGACCACTCTTATCCAATTCTTCTAGGGATATTAAGTTCCTTTTTAAATCTGGATCATACCTGACAGATTTTAAAGTCTTTACCTATCCATCATGCATCCTCAATTTTATATCTCCTATCCCTTTTATAATACACTCATGGTTGTCCCTTAACATCACCTTTCCACCACCTATATCTTTATAGTTTAGAAACCATTCTCTATAAGATGTCATGTGAAAAGAACAACCTGAATCTAAAACCCACATATCCTTATCTTCCAGGCAAGATGCAACCAATGCATCTGCACTATCATAGTCATATTCACATAGGGAGGATGAAATTTCAGAATTTGATCTTTCTTGAAATTCTTTCTTTCTCTTAGTGAAGTTTTTCTTAATATGACCATTTTCATGGCAGTGATAACATTTAATTTGTTTCCTACCATTCTTAGACTTGGACCTAGACTTCCCTTTAGTCTTAAACTCTCTCTTTTCAGTCCTACTTCTAGCAGTTAGGACATCCCCAGCTAAACTTTTCCCTTCTAATTTCTACTGTAACTCCTTAGAGTTCAATGCCCCAAAAACATCTTCTAGGGATAATTTTTCACCACCATGCTTTAATATATCAACAAAGGTTTCATATGACCTTGGCAAAGAAAGCAATAATACAAGGGTTTTGTCTTCCTCATCATAGTTAATATCTATGTTTTCTAAGTCAAGACATAGCTTATTAAACTCATCTATGTGATTTTGTAGTTTCTACCCTTCTTGCATTTTAAATGTAAAAAATGTTGCCTTTAAATACAGCCTATTTGACAGAGTTTTTTTCATGTAAAGACTCTAATTTAGACCATAAAAACTTCCCTTGAAACTTCCCTAAGAACTTTATCTCCTAAACCTAGAATTAGAGTATTATAGGCCCTTTTGTTGATTTCTTTCCTATGCTCACTGAGATCCTTTTTCTGCTCTTCAGTGGCACTCTCGGGCAATTTCTTTTCTGCCTCTAAGGCTTCTTCTAATTCCAAGTTTCCCAATACCGCCCTCATCTTAATTTTCCATAAACCGAAATCATTAGTACGATCAAATTTCTCTATGTCATATCTAGTAGAAGAAGGTGCAGAAGCCATGGTATTGATTACAACTAGTGATTTCTAGGGTTCCTGGCAATTCTTGAAAGAGTTCTTGGCTCTGATACCAATCTGTTAAGATTAGGAGCACTTTAGATAACTCAATCAATGCTTTCTACTACCAATCTCTCACACTACTCACCTGAAATCAAAACTGCAACAGAAATATGAAAACTGAAATTTAAAGCAGTAAAGAAAATTGGGAAAGAGACAACCAAACCACATAAGAGACAAGCAGTTTATCCCAGTTCAGATTGCTTGAAAGCAATCTTACATCCAGCCTCTTCGACTCAACAGCAATCCACTAGAAATCCAATTTCGAACAATACACAAGAAACCCTCTCCACCCTCTATCACATGAGTACATTGCCTTCACCGAGATTACAAAGAACTTCTTCTAGTCAAGCCTTTCCTCTCACAGCAATTCTCTCGTATTCAGAAAGTAAAATGAAGTGTTGGAGGAGGTAATTACAAGGCTTTATATTTTGCCTACACAAAGACTAAAACACCCCTTATAATAAAACACCTAAGCTAGCCTCTTCCTAACTTAGAATATTCAGCCGCTTCCATTCACTAGAGGGATCTTCTGTTCTTTTAACCTTCTAAACTGATTTCTAAATGCAAAACCCAACATCTTCCTTGTTCAAAGTCTGCATATTTGTAATTGCTCCTCTCTGTTTTTCCTGATCATCCATAATTGATCTATGGAGACCTCATTTCCAAACAATTCTTCCTCGTCAATGAGCAATTCCGCCATTGACAACGGCTCAAGCCCTTCCTATATCATTCCGATAGCCCTAGCTTGCTACTAGTTTCTCAACCGCTAATGGGAGACAACTATACTTCGTGGAGCCGCACAATGTTTACCCTCTCGGTAAAGAATAAGCTAGGGTTTGTTAATGGTTCGATTTCTTGACCATTAGGTGATGATCCTCTTCTCAATGCTTGGATCAGAAATAATAATATTGTGATATCTTGGATATTGAATTCCGTCTCTAAAGAGATTTCCGCAAGTGTGATATTTTCTGAATTTGCTCATGATATATGGATTGACCTTAAGGAGAGGTATCAACAGAGTAATGAACCTCGAATATTTCAACTTAGGAGAGAATTGATGAACTTAACACAAGGACAGTTATCTGTGAGTGCCTATTTTACCAAACTAAGATCATTTGGGAATAACTTAGAAACTATAGGCCTACATGCTCATGTGGAAGGTGTTCTTGTGGTAGTACAAAAGCCCTAGCAGATCACTATCATACTGAATATGTCATGTCCTTTTTAAAGGGATTAAATGATTCAAATGATTCCTATGCACAAGTTAGAGGCCAATTGTTGCTTATGGATCTAATACCTCCAATTAACAAAGTTTTTACCCTGGTTACTCAAGAAGAGAATCAAATGAATATTCATAATTTTGCCGGTGGTTCTAATCCGATTATATTCTCTGTTAAGCATGATACAAATAGGCTTAATCAGGGTAGATTTCAAAAGAGGGAAAGGCATATATGCACTCACACTGGGTACAACGGACATACTATAGACAAGTGTTATAAGCTACATGAATATCCTCCAGGATATAAGCCTAAACAGCCGAATAATAACCCTAGCCAGATCAATTCTAATCATATGAAATTTGTTGTTGTGAGTAAGGTGTCTAGATCAAATACTTCTCATTCTCAAAACCAGGAGGTTGAAAGTTTTATGCAATCATTGAACCCACTGCAATATCAACACTTGTTGAATGTATTAAGCTCACATCTTACAATTGCTAAGACCAGTTCAAAGCCTCCTGATGCCTCCTCTCTTGATCAGGCATCAGGTACCTACCTCTCTATTTCTATCAATCCATCACTTAGTTGTCCTAGATATTGGATATTGGACTCAAGATCCACAAGTCATGTCTTCTTTAATCATTCCTCCTTTGTCGAGATAAGGCCTATTCAAAATACTTATATTACTCTTCCTAATCATACTCAAATTTCAGTACAATCTATTGGTAGTGTTAAATTTGCTCCACACGTAGTGCTAGAAAATGTTCTATATGTGCCTCAATTCAAGTTTAACCTAATCTCTGTGAGCACATTAGTTGGGAAGCATACCATGAGTCTCAATTTCTCTTCTCACGCCTGTATTATTCAGGATACACACACCTTGAAGACGATTGGCAAAGGTGATCTGATTGAAGGTCTATATGTTTTTTATGCTGCCATTGAGGTGTATGGTAGTATAAGGATAGATCAAGGGAGTACTCATCATGCCACAATAGCTAATGTTTTAGTAAGGCTACTTGGCATAGCAGGCTACGTCATCTTTCTTTTAAAAAGATGGACACAATAAAGGCTCAGTTACATTATAGCAATGGTGACAGTTATTTTTGTTCTATATGTCCTTTGCCCAAACAAAGAAGGTTGTAATTTGTTTCAAGTAGCCATCTATCAAAGTGTGCTTTTGATCTTGTTCATTGTGATATGATAGGACCCTTGTTAGTCACGTGAACCAGCAGAGGAATAGGAGGGAAGAAGCAAGGGGCAGAATAGGATATTGGGAGAGGGGGAAAGTGACAAAAACAGTTGAAGGGCAAAAAGGGGAGGAGCAACCAAGGGAGCACGTCTGATAGCTGAGGCCGTTGGAGGGGAGTGTCGCTGATAACAAACTATAAATAAGAGCTAGGAGAATATGAGGAGGAGGATGATTTTGGTATTGAGTCTTAGGGAGAGTTAAGGGCCTCTCGAATGCCCTATTGTTCTTGTTCTTGGCTGGAAATCCAGATAGTTATTGATATTTGCTTGTGGTTTGAATTTGTTGAATTGGGTTCCTATCATGATACTTGGGGACCATATCATATTCCAACTTATGTTAGACATAGATACTTCCTTAACTTGGTTGATGACTACACAAGATTTACTTGGGTTTTTCTTATGAGGCATAAATATGAGGCTAGAACCATTGTTCCCAAGTTTTTCTCTTTAGTTGAGACTCAATTCAACAAAGTGATTAAGAAGTTTAGGTCAGATAATGCTCCTGAATTGCAGTTTATTGAATATTTTGCCTCTGAGGGTGTTATACACCAATTATCGTGTGTTGAGAGACCTAAACAAAACTCAGTTGTTGAAAGAAAGCACCAACACCTTCTAGGGCCTTGTATTTCCAATCAAGGGTTCCTATCAACTTTTGGGGCGATTGCATCCTTACTGTTGCCTTCTTAATAAATAGAACTCCTACCCCTATTATACATTCCAAAACACAGTCCTCATATCCTTTGCAACATTACCCTTCTTATTCTCACTGATAGATTTGCAGTAGTTAGCATCAGTTTTAGTGAAGATTTTAAATAAGAGTTAGAAATATGATTGTATTTTATGTTTTAATGAGTTCAAATATAACGGATCTAACATTTTTTTAATAGTTCCGGAAGTCCTTATATTTCTTCTTATTTGTCTTTTAGTCCCTGTCTTGTAACCGCCTCTATTGGTTATAAATAGAGGCGGATAGGGTCTATTTCGATGCTCAACATTCATTATCTTTCATTTGCACACAAGAGTTAAAGAATTGAGAGAGAGCTATTGCTCGGTCCTTGTATTCTTGGGAGAGAGACCATTGGTTATTAGTCTAAGTGTGCAAGAGTGAGAGAGATCAGTGAGGGAGTGTTGTATTTCTGATTCTTCTCTAGTGGATTCTGTCGGCAACTTCTGGCAGTCTGGATGTAGGGCAAATTCTTGCTCGAACCAGGATAAGTCTTCTTGTTCTTATTTCTGTTATTGCTTGTTATTTGTTCTCTTCGCATTTCTTTTGTTTCTATTACTATCGGGTAAGGGTTTGGGTGTGGGAGAGCGCCTATTATTGTGAGGAAACTGATCCTAGATTCAACAATTTGGTATCAGAGCCTAGGATTTCACATAATTACATTCAAGATTCATCCAAGAACCCTTAGAACAGTCTTAGAAATCTTCAGAAATGGCTATGTCCAGTTCCGCATCAAGATATGATATTGAAAAATTTAATGGCTCAAACGATTTTTCTCTATGGAAAATAAAGATGCAAGCCCTCCTCGAAAATCTGGGTTTAAAGGAGGCACTAAGAGAGGAACCAAGGGATAAAGAAAAAGTAGGGGATAGTATTAAACCCTCTTGGCAGAACAGAGAGCAGACATAGAAGAGAAGGCATTTAATACTCTAATCCTTAGCCTAGGGGATAAGGTTTTAAGGGAAGTGTCTAAAATGTCTACAGCCTTAGAAATCTAAAAGAGACTGGACAATGTTTACTTAACAAAACCTTGTCAAGCCGGTTATATCTAAAGATCAAATTATTTACATTTAAGATGAAAGAAAAACAAAAGCTGCAAGATCACATAGATGAATTTAATAAACTATACCTAGACCTGGAAAACATCAATGTTAAATATGATGATGAAGATAGGGCATTAGTTTTATTACATTCGTTGCCTCAGTCATATGAGCATTTTGTTGATATTCTGCAACATCGCAGAGATAAATTGTCTTTAGAAGATGTAATAGGAGCGTAAATTCAAAAGATTTGAGGCATAACCAGGAAGAAAGATCCTCCAGTGGTGATGTTCTGACTACAAGATCTAGGGGTACAAAAAAGGATTTTAAAGGGAAAAATAAATCTAGGTCTAAGTAAAAAATGAGAGGGGTCCGATTAAGTGTTATCACTGCCAAGAAAAAGGGCACTTTAAGAGAGATTGTCCAAAGAGGAAGAAAGAATCCAAGGATAAAAATGCATCAGATGGTGGAGTTTCAGTGTGTGAGTTTGGGTATGACAGTTTTGATGCATTAACTGTATGTCAGAACTCGGTGAAGGATATGTGGATCTTGGATTCAGGTTGTTCCTTCCACATGACACCCAATAGACACTGGTTCGCAAATTACCGAGAAGCTGATGGGGGCAAGGTCCTTCTTGGAAATGATCAATGAGTGTAAAGTCCTAGGAGTAGGAGATGTAAGGCTTAAAATGCCTGATAATACCTACTGGACCCTTCAAGGGGTAAGGTACATCCCGGAGCTAAAAAGGAATTTAATCTCTTTAGGAGCATTAACTAAAACTGGCCATAGTTTTAAGGGAGAGGGAGAAATTCTTAAGGTATCATGAGGATCCCTAGTATGTATGAAGGCTAGCTAGCAGAATGGAATATATATTTTGCAAGCTACTGCATTAGATGGGGAAGCAGCAGTTGCTGATAATAAGGTAGTCACAAACTCCAGATTATGGCAACTTAGGATGGCTCACATTAGTGAGCTTGGCCTTAAAGAATTACCAAAACAAGGGATGTTAAAAGAAAACCAAGTGGCAAGTTTAGATAAGTGCGAATCCTGCATCTATGGAAAGACCACTAAGGTAAAATTCAATAAGACTGCCATACACTCATCCAAGGGACCCCTAGATTATATCCATAGTGATTTATGGGGGCCTGCCCAAACTGTTACTTATGGTCGAGTTAGGTATTTTTGTCCATTATAGATGATTTTTCTAGAATGGTATGGATTTATGTCTTGAAAACAAAAGAGCACACTTTTGAGGCATTCAAAACATGGAAAACCATGATAGAAAATCAAAAGGGGAGGAAGATAAAGACCATTAGGACTGACAATGGTCTTGAATTCTGTAATAAGGAGTTCTCAGATCTATGTAAAGGGAGTGGGATAGTTAGGCATTTGACTATCCCAGGAAACCCTAGACAAAATGGCCTTGCTGAGAGGATGAATAGGACTCTCTTAGAGAGAGTTAGGTGTATGCTATTTCATGCAAACCTCTCAAAGGCATTTTGGGGAGAAGCAGTGAATACTGTAGCCTATGTGTTAAATAGATCCCCTCTAACTCTATAGATTTTAAAACTCCCTATGAGAAATGGACAGGTCACAAATCTAGCCTAAAACATCTAAGGGTATTTGGGTGAAAGCAGGAACCTAGGGCGCAAAAATGCATTTTTATAGGATATTCAGCTAGGGTAAAAGGGTATAAACTATGAAGTCTAGAACCTGAAAGCCAAAAGATTTTAGTTACAAGGGATGTCATCTTTGATGAGAAATCTGTAGCTAAGGGTCTGCATGATAATGGTAGAAATAAGCCATCATCTACAATAGAAAGTGCAGAAATAGGATGGCAGGAAGACTATCCTAGTGCAGAAACATCTGGCTCGCAAAGCCAGGACTTAGATCATCAGGTAGAGTTAGAGGAACCCATAACTTACCAAGATTTTGACCCTCATGAAGAAAGAAAAGAGGGATAGAAAAGAGGGATCAGATGCTGAAGATGAGCCTAACCAGCATAGATATAATGTTGCTAGGGATAGGCAGAAAAGGCAATCAAAACCCCGTAAGAGATATGGTTTTGCAGACCTAGTTTCCTATGCACTTACAAGTGCATCCGAGGTTGTGGGTGATGAACCTCAAACGTATGAGAAAGCTATAGCCACAAAGGACTCAAGTAACTGGATTGAGGCTATGGAATCAGAAATAAACTCAGTAAGGAAAAATCAAACCTGGACCTTAGTTGACAGACCTAAGAAGTAGAGGATAGTGGGCTGTAAATGGCTCTATAAAATAAAGGAAGGAGCTGGGACTGATTCTAAGCCTAGATATAAAGCTAGGCTGGTTGCAAGAGGATTTACTCAAGTTGAAAGAGTTTATTATAATGAGGTTTTTTCTCCTGTTGTAAGGCACACCTCAATAAGAATGCTTCTTGCCATGACTGCTCACATGGATTTGTGTTTAGAACAAATGGATGTTACAATTGCTTTCTTACATGGAGAATTAGATGAAAAGATTCTCATGGAGCAGCCAAAGGGATTCAGATCAAAAGGAAAAATAGAGCAAATATGTCTTCTTAGGAAATCCCTATATGGGCTTAAACAATCCCCATGCCAATGGTATAAAAGATTTGACACTTTTATGATTGATCATGGGTTTGTAAGAAGTTCATATGATTGTTGTGTATACTTTAAAGAAGTGTCAAACAGCATATTCTTGTATCTTCTATTATATGTTGACAATAAGTTGATTGCAAGTCAATCATGGGAGGAATCCAGCAATTAAACTGGACTTAAAGTCAGCATTTGAAATGAAAGATTTAGGAGAAGCAAGAAAGATATTGGGAATTGAAATTCAGAGGGATAGAAAGATAAGAACCCTAGGTCTATCTCAAGAGAATTACTTAAGAAAATTAATTCAAAGGTTTGGTATGACTAAAACAAAGGTTGTCAGCACTCCGTTTCTCAGCACTTCAAACTCAGCAAGTCAATCTCCTATAAATGAGGATGATAAGGCAGAAATGAGGAATGTTCCATACTCGAGTACAGTAGGCAGCTTGATGTACAGCACGGTCTGTACTCGGCTAGATCTTGCCTATGCCATGAGTGTGGTTAGCCGATTTATGGCAAACCCAGGGAAGGTTCATTAGGGCGCAATCAAGTGGATGTTTAAATATCTAAGAGGATCATTAGGTACTGGTTTAGTTTATGGTGGAGCAGGGAAAGAATTAGAAGCTAAGCTCCTAGGATACTCTGATACAGATTATGCAACGAATCAGAATAGGAGAATATCAACCACAAGCTATGTCTTCAAGGTTTGGGATGCCACAGTGAGTTGAAAGGCAGGGTTACAACATGTTGTAACTTTATCCACTACTGAGGCAGAATATATTGCCTTAGCAGAGGCAATAAAGGAGGCTATATGGTTGAAAGGGTTTCTAGGAGAATTGCTAGGTAGGCAGATAGATACAACCCTAAGATGTGATAGTCAAAGTGCCATTCACCTAGCTAAAAACCAGGCACACCATGAACGCACAAAACATATTGATGTTTGATTGCATTTTATCAAGGAAATTCTTGATAGGAAACTGTTGAAGCTGGAAAAGGTAGTAGGAGAGGAAAATGCAGCGGACATGTTCACCAAGGCTATTCTAGCAGCCAAGATGAAGCACTGCATGCAGCTACTTAATGTAGCTTAAAGAACTCTAAGCAATCAAGCTTAGAAGGAAGCCAATAGACAGAAGGGAAGTGAAGCAGGTGCAGGACCTGGAAGACTAAAGATTGAAGTCCTAACTATTGCAAATTGGTGGAGAAAATTGTTAGATTTGCAGTAGTTAGCATCAGTTTTAGTGAAGATTTTAAATAAGAGTTAGAAATATGATTGTGTTTTATGTTTTAATGAGTTAAAATGTAACAAATCTAATATTTTTTTATTAGTTCCAGAAGTCCTTATATTTCTTCTTATTTGTCTTTTAGTCCCTGCCTTGTAACCGCCTCTATTGGTTATAAATAGAGGCGGATAAGGTCTGCTTCGATACTCAGCATTCATTATCTTTCATTCACACGCAGGAGTTAAAGAATTGAGAGAGAGTTATTGCTCGGTTCTTGTATTCTTGAGAGAGAGACTATTGGTTATTAGTCTAAGTGTGCGAGAGTGAGAGAGATCAGTGAGGGAGTGCTGTATTCTTCATTCTTCTCTAGTGGATTCTGTCAGCAACTTCTAGCAGTCTGGATGTAGGGCAAATTCTTACCCGAACCAGGATAAGTCTTCTTGTTCCTATTTCTATTATTGCTTGTTATTTGTTCTATTCGCATTTCTTTTGTTTCTATTACTATCGGGTAAGGGTTTGGGTGTGGGAGAGTGCCTATTATTGTGAGGAAATCGATACTAGATTCAACAGTCACCTTTCCATACCCACAGTTCTTTTCTTCTTGATGTCTCCTCCAACTTTGAACCTCAATTTTATCACCAAGCAGTCCAGTAAGGTCACTGGAGGGGTGTTATGGATGTTGAATTGGATGCTATGCATCTTAACAAAACCTAGATGGCTACAACTCTTACTCCTAACAAGCATACCATTGGGTGTAAATGAGTTTGAAAGATTAAGTATAAGATTGATAGTTCTATAGAGAGGCACAAAGCTCGCTTGGTGGCTAAGGATATACCCAATAGGAAGGGTTAGACTTTATTGACACATTTTTCCTGGTTGCCAAGTTAGTTACTGTCAAGATATTGCTTGCTCTTGCTGCTATGCATAAATGGGTCCTTGTTTAGTTAGATGCTAATAATGCCTTCCTCAATGGAGATTTTTTTGAGGAAGTTTATATGGATTTACCTCTTGGATATAAGCCTCAAGTTCCTGTTACTACTTAGGGGGGAGAAGTTGGTGTGTAGATTGCATAAGTCTATATATCATCTCAAACAGGCTTCCTGGCAGTGGTTTTCCAAATTTTCTCATGCTCTTGTTCAGTTTGGTTTCCAAAAGTCCAAATTTGATTATTCTCTGCTTACCAAGGGTAATAGGTCATCATTTGTGGCTCTTCTCGTTTATGTGGATGATATGATCATCATAGGTCCTGATTTTGCAACTATAAACTCTATCCTTCACAGTCAATTTAAACTCAAGGACCTTGGCCATTTGAGGTATTTTCTTAGCTTAGAGATTGCTCAATCAGCAAAAGGTATTTTCTTCTCTCAATGGCATTATACTTTACAGCTTTTGGAGGACACCGGTTTTCTAGTTAGCAAGCCTGCCTCTTTACCTATGGTTCCTAATCTCAAGTTAAGTTCTCATGAGGGTGATTTAGTTGAAGACTCTTCTCTCTATAGAAGGCTTATTAGTCGATTGCTTTATCTAACCATTTCTCGGCCAGATATTTATCTTTGCAGTTCACAAACTTAGTCAGTTTGTTTCTCACCCTATAAAGCCTCATCTGGATGTTGTCCATCATCTATTACAGTACCTCAAGGCTGGTCCTAGTCAGGAGTTGTTCTTCTTTGCCTTCTCATCTTTACAGCTCCGAGCTTCCTCTAATGTTGATTGGGGTTCATGCTTGGATACTCACCGCTCAATTATTGGCTTTTGCATATATCTTGATGAGTCCTTAGTTCCCTAGAGATCTAAGAAGCAAACTACTGTGTCTCGTTCCTCAGCTGAAGCTAGGTATCGTGCTCTCGCTTCCACTACCAGCAAGCTCACTTGGCTTAATCAGCTCTTGCTGGTCTTTTAGGTTCCTTCCTTAGTTCCTGCTCTACTTTTCTGTGATAACCAAGAAGCTGTCCATATTGCCACTAATCTGGTGTTTCAAGAACGCACCAAGCATATAGAGCTTCATTGTCATTTTGTTCGGGACAAGGTGGTTGCTAGTCATATCAAACTTCTTCTTGTTCGGACACATGATCAATTGGCGGATGTGTTCACTATAGCTCTACCAGCAGCCCGGCTGTTTCCTCTATTGTCCAAGATGGCCATTCTCAATCTTCACTCAATCTTCATGGTCCATCTTGAGGGCGAGTAACAGATTTATTGTGCTTGCTTGTATTTGTATTGTTCTTTTACTTGCATTGTTAGTTGATAGTGGCAGATATGTAATTAAGTGTTTTAGTTGGACAGTTAGTTAGGAAACAGAGCCTTGTATTATTTAAGCTGGGAACAGCTCTTTTGCAATAAGATTTTCGAGGTATTTTTTACTCTTTCTGTTTCAATACAACCATTCAAACATGATGAGGATGCTGTGAGAATCTTGTACAGATTAAGAAGCAGAAGCACCATCTCGAATGAAATACCACCACCACAGTCCCCTACCCTCCATCTAAAAGAGGAAAAAATCCTATTAAACATTCATGAAAAGAAATATTAATTTATTCTGCATCAAAATAAATGTCATTATTAAGATCAAAAGAATTCCAATTCACAACAGGACTTATTCATTATTAAAGATCAAAAGAAACACGAATTATTCACTCAAAAGAATAATTTACTACTATACTGTTAATTGAGCAGAGTGATAAAAAGTCAGCAAGCGATACTCCAACTAAGATATTTGTATGAAAATATGAATAAAATGAACGAACGAATAAAATGAATCCAAAAGGGAGAAAAGCGCATATAACATGTATATACCGAGGATCGGTATCCAAGGCGATGTGAAGGGCTTGATTAATTGCAGAGAATAGATTAATTGATGGCACCCCCCCACTCTCAGTTTGATGCTGGAGAGTACCATTAATCTGAGGGTCGCCGCTGCAGCCGCCACTGGACAACGTCGCTGAGGAGAATGCCCTTGTTCGAGTACAAGCAGTAGCGGAGGAGGAGGCGGCCTTAATAGAAATGGAAAAAGACCTTCCAAATCTCCTGCAACTCCGACTTGCCATACATTCAATTCCAAGCAAACCACCACTCAATCCTACCTCCGACCAGAAGGGAGACAAAACGAAGCGGATAATATATATGTACATGGGTTCCCAATTTTTGTTGGGTTTGCATTTATTTTTTGTAATTTGAATTATCAAAAATGTTAAATGTCTTTTAACAAAATGTGTATAAATAAAGAATCCGAATTATAAGAAAAATAAGTACACTTCAAATTAAAAGTAATTTTATTTCATATAATTAAAAATATTTAAAAATATAAAGTGATAATATATTAGATGTCCTAATTTATCCTTGCCATCTCCATCATTACCAATACAATAATGCTTGGGAAATTTGCAAAAATAGGACTACCGGCAAAGAACTTTGCAAAAATAGGACTCTTAATTTTTTTTTGCAAAACTAGGACTTTTCAGAGTTGAATGGACTAAAATACCCCCGAATTAAATTAGCACTAGGATCCCTTCGTCTTCTTCCTCTCGCGCGCACATCCTCAATCGCCCGCCCGCCATAACATCTCTCTCGCTCGTCTTCTTCGTCATTTCTCTCCCTCGTCCTCCGTTCTAAGCATCCAGGTTTGTTGCTTCTTCGTCGGTCTTCGCCTTCAAAACCATTGCAGGTAATTTCAGAGTGTTTTACCATCTTCGATGCGATCTTTTTTTATGACTATATAATGAGTATGCAAATGAACCTCGCTCTGGCTCTGCATTCTAAAACTAGATTGAGAGAAGGCTATGAACATCTATCGATTGATGTACGGGTTGGATACGGATATATGTCAACCGAACCGATATAGGTTCAAACCAAAAGCATACACAAAAATGTTTTATGTACCGACACCATATATCGGTATTATTGCATCGGTTTTATTTAACTTAAACCGATACACTCTAACCGATATACATCCTATATCGGTATGATTTGATCGGTTTTAATTTAATATATATACTTCCTAATTCAACTACTATATCGGTATAACTGTATCGGATGTAATTTTACTTAAACCGATATATAATAACCAACATATTCTTGCACGACTGATATTATGAATCCGATATAACTGATAACCTTTTTTACTTACAGGAATGGCAGCTCCTATATTTGTACCTGTGATGTATGGAGGTCGGTGGGATGTTGATAGAGGCGAATATAAGTACGTGACCGATAAATGTTGTTGTGTAATACGTGTGCATCTAGGATTCACATTGGACCAATTGGTAAGTTGCGTATATAGAAGGTTCAATTTTAGTCCTGCTGAGAAGTCGGTTGTGCTGAAGTACAAGTTTAGGACTCTAGATATAACGGCACCACCAATGGAGATTCAAAGTGATATGGATGTTGAATGCTTTATACTGGAATGCTCTCGGATAGAATCCAGAAACTCATTGTGTGTTGATTTTGTGGACAAATTAAAACTGAGTACACAGCCGAATGAAGAGGTTGCAGAGAATGAAGGATGCAGTAATTTGCCGGTGATTCGGTTGGGCAGTGATAGTCCAATATGGAACATGAACATTTGACAAGGAGGCCATGAGGCCACAAGGAACAATGAAGAGGTTGCACGACGATGTTAATTGTGATGATGCAAGAGCAGGGTCTGAAGAAGTAGAAGTTTTCTATGGGATTGATGTTGGAAAATTGGTCCATATCGATGTACAAGTTGGTGATGGCACTGAGCAGCCTACTTTTCTCCCATCTTCGAGATTATCAAGGGTTAGTGCGGGAACATCATCCCAAGTGTCAGAAATTGAGTTAAACCAAATTTTTGCTTCAAAATCTGAATTGCATCAAATGATGAGTTTGTTGGCATTGAGAAAGAATTATGAATACAAGGTGGTAAAGTCAACTACGAAGGTATTGTACATGAAGTGTAAGCACGATAAGTGTCAATGGCGGTTGAGGGCAACAACGCTTGGCACTTCTTTTGGTTAGGTAGTCAGGAAATATATAAATACTCATTTATGTTCGTCTTCAATAATGCGGCCTGGTCATTGCCAAGCAAAGAGCAGAGTAATTGGTTCTCATGTAAAACCCTATTACGAGGATGTGAAACGTATTCATAAGCCTAAGAACATTATCAATGATGTTCGCAAGGAATTTGGTATCAACATAAGTTATTCAAAGGCATGGCGATCGAGGGAAAAGGCTTTGGACATGATTCGGGGGGTGCGGAGGAATCATTCTAGTTGCTACCTTATTATCTGTACATGTTGAAGTTGAAAAACCCTGGGACGATTGCTGAAATCGAGAGTGACGGTGAGAGCAGATTCAAGTACCTATTTATGGCAATTGGTGCATGCCTTGTTGGATTTCGTAGCCAAATGAGGCCCGTAATTGCAGTTGATGCTTGCTTTCTCAAGGGTAAATATCTTGGTAGTTTGTTTGTTGCCACATGCAAAGACGGTAATAACAATGTATATCCTATAGCATGGGGAGTAGGAGATTCCGAGAATGATGCCTCGTGGGAATGGTTCTTCACTAAATTGCGATCAACAATTGGCCATGAGATACTTGATTTGGTATTTGTGTCTGACAGGCATAAAAGCATCAGTAAGGCGATAGTGACAGTTTTCCCTAATGCACTACACGTACATTGTATATATCACATTTGCCAGAACGTTAAGGCTAAATTCAAGCATGAAAATGTGCATGCTTTGTTCTACAAGACAGCGAAGGCTTATCGAGAATCAAAATTCCATGAATTGTTTAATGAGCTTGAGCGATATGATCCAGCCGTCGGGACCTATCTTAGAGAGGCCGGCTTCAGTCGTTGGGCACGTGCCTATTCGGATGGGAAGCGGTTTGATATAATGACGACAAACATTGCAGAATGCCTCAACGCAGCTTTGGCAGATGCACGTAAATTGTCTATTCAATGTTTAATGGAGTATATTAGGAATATGCTCCAACAATAGTTTTATGAGAGACAGGGTCACGCTAGTAAGATGGGTGGACATCTCACCTCTTGGGCTGAAGGAGAAATAGCTAAAAGATTTGCATTATCCCAATATTGGCAGTCAGAACCGATTGATATGTATAGATTCAATGTCAAAGATGGTAACTCGGGTGGCATAGTAGACTTGAAGGCGAAAACCTGCACATGTCGGGTGTTTGATTTTGACAAATTGCCATGTGGACATGCCCTAGCTGCTGCACGTTCACGTAATATTGACCCATACTCTTTGTCGTCCGCATACTACCAAACAGAGGCTCTGTTATGTGCCTATGCCGATTCGATTATGCCGGTGGGCAGTCAGGCTGATTAGATCATACCGGACGAAAGTGCATTTGTTAATTTACTACCTCTGGCAACTAGACGCCCATGTGGAAGACGCAAGACATGCCGAATTCCTTCAGGCGGTGAAGGTAAGAGGAGGGTAAAATGTGGTCGTTGTGGTCAAATTGACCACAATCGCCAAACTTGCTCAAATCCAATAAGTCTAGATGAAAAAGGGGAAGGCATCAAGAAAGGTATAATAGTGGATCATGTTAGACTCGTCTGACACATATGCTTGTATTGAACCAATATATTTGTTTCAATCACCAATGTTGTAATAAATATTTAAATATACATTCAAATATGGTAACAACCATGGAACAGGTCTCATTGCAGTATTTAAAAAGAAATTTTTTGGTGATCGAGATCGGTTCGAACATATCGGTTATCATCACCATGTATGTAAACCGATCAACCAACAATGTATATGGAATCTGACAATCGGTAACCGACACAATGTATATGGAATCCGATATATTAGCATTAATATCCGATATGTATATGGAATCTAACAATTGGTAACCGACACAATGTATATGGAATTCGATATATTAGCATTAACATAACTGACGTACGAAAATCGATTACAATAAATGAGGATATCGGTTTGTTTGAATCGATCATCGGCCGATATTTTACAAAAAAATAACCTTTCTATTAGGATATCGGTGTGACTGAGGTATGTAAACCGATGTAATCGAATACAAAGGATATCGGTAATTTACGTCGGTAAACTTACGATATGTTGTACCGATATCGGATTATGATATCAGTTTCATAACCGATATCATTGCATGTAAATTTCAATCCTACAAATATAAATGTTTATTACAAAAAAGTAAATGCATGTATAGCATATAAATTATTTTAAATTTAAATATTTATTACAAATGGTAAATTTACAGTTATATTTATAGTTATATTCAAAGAATGACAACAATAATTAAATTATTCCAATAACCTGTAAATATGTACGTAAAGAATTATAACTATGCAAAGAATGTAAATTTACAAATAACTACAAATATAATTGTTCACTTTTTATTTCTCTTGGCTGTTTTATCTGCAATTAAATATGTACGTAAAGAATTACAACTATGCAAAGAATGTAAATTTACAAATAACTACAAATATAATTGTTCACTTTTTATTTCTCTTGGCTGTTTTATCTGTAATCTTGGCTGCAAAATCCATTGCATCCAATACTGCAAACGCATAAAGCTCCCAAGCCATTCGAGTTCTGAATAGTAAAGCTTTGACTGGGTCATTTTCTACAATTGGTTTGTTATGGGCCATTAATTCCATCTACTTCAGAACAAAAATTCCACAATCACCACCCCTGCCAATTATAACAAGTGGCAAAAATTAATAGGCATCGCCATCAAAAAAATTTTAACTAATAAAAATAAAATAAATGTTGCTTACCCAATTTGCTGCGGAGCGTCCTCAATCTTTAATTCCCATTTATCCTTCACAATAAATCTAGGTTTCAAATCTTCGTATCCACATTTTGTAAATAGTTTTGGTATCATCTCTGCCATATATTGAAACTTCTTTTCATAACCAATGGGTTTGGTAGAGGAGTAAACATGAACACATTGAGAGACCAAATCAAGCCTAACCAGAACCCAGTAATTATTATCTACGTTTGTAGGGCAGAGCACGTTATCCGCGTTCAAAAATGGGTTGGAGTAACCTGTCTCTGCCAAAAAATATACAACAAGGATGTCGTGATCATCCCACGTATTCCATTTTCCTGCCTTATAAAGTTTCCAATCACTTTTCAAGGATTGCTATGTGAGTTCAAAATGATAAATGGTTAATATCCAAAATAAACAGTTAATTCCATATAAATATTTTTGTATAACTTACGGCAAATGTTGTATCAACCAATGTTAACTTCTCATTGTATGTATGCGATTCCTTCATTCTCTTGTTAAGCATGTATACGTAGGCGTCCATGTGCTGTAAGGATTTAAACAAAATGTCATAAATACATATCGGTTATAAAAAAAATTATCGTAACCGACATCGAATACCGATATGTGTATACAACTATCGGTAACATATATCGGTCATTAACCGATACATAAATACCGATATATGAATGTCGATAAAATTTTCATATTCGATATATTGGTCATTAATTGATGTATGAATACCGATATAAAAATGTCGGTATCATATATCGGTCATTACCAACACAACGGTCGATAACATATATCGGTCACACACCGATATATGAGTACCGATTTATAAATACCAATAACAGAATTACTATTCAATTAGAGAATTACTTACCTGAGATTGGAACCACTCGTTCGACGTGGTGAATGTCTCAAAAAATTCCTTATTCATTGAACAGCAGGTTGCTATAATAGTTGATGTCCGACTATTTGGCCTGTTCAAATATCTCTCTAAAGACTCTCAAATCTTACCAGTTGGAGGACTTATGTCTAGGGGGTTCAGCTTGTCAAGTTTGGAGGTGTATGTGGGTGGTCCTTTGTCCTCTATTTTAGCATCGGGCCTCAATATTGATTCAATTACCCTTTTTCTTTTCTGCCCCTTATGCGTACGTTTCTTTTTATACGTCTCCTTAATAGGAGTTGTCGCAGTGACTATTTTTAAGGACACATCCTCCATACCCTCCCCATCCTTCCTCAACTCCCCATCCTTCATCTCCTCTTTGTTCTCCTCTACATTATCCGTCTCCTTCTTCTCATTCTTAACCTTCTCTGTCTTCTCATCCTTCTCCTCCTCCACTTTCTCCCACTCCTCCACCTTATCCCCATCATCCACCTTCTCCACATCCATTTTTTTCCCCACCTCAACCATCGCCCCCTCCAATTCAATCCCCACCTCCACATCCTCCCCGACATCCACCTTCCCCCTATCAACATCTTCCCCATCTCCATCCTTCTTCTCCACCATAATCTCCACCTTCCCCCAGAATATTTTTAATAGGTTCATAATGTTACCTATATCCCTCTTCACCTCCATCTTCATCATTCCAATATCCCTATTCACCTCCATCTTCATCGTTCGGATCTCCATTTTCAACTCTTAAACTTCCATACTAACTTCCCCAACTTCATTCTTTATACCTTGTAAATAGTTCTTTAAAGTTTTTATTTTCTTTGGCTCCAAACACATTTTCTTTGATTCACCACTTCGTTCTTCTTTCTCTTCTACTTCAACCACATTTACACCCCTTCCTTCTCCTTCAACCATATTTTCTCCTTCTTCTTCTTCTTCTTCATCTTCTTCATCATCATCATCTTCTTCTTCTTCTTCAACCTCCACATCATGTGCCTTGTAAAAATAATCTGCACGCATCTCCTCTTCTGTTGGCTTCATATGGATAACATTTTTTTAAAAAAATCCACGCTCCTTTATTTCTTCTTGGAAAATCGTAGCATTATAAAGTTTTCATTTCTTTATTCTTGGAGCTTGAGGGCCTTCTCTTATTCTTTTCACAATTCTCAGGTCAACCAAATGTGGCATGACCTCAAACAAAAAGATCTGCAATCGAAAAAAAGAAAACGATTTAAATTAGACATATAAAATTTTGTATATATCAGTTGATAACATACATGTCGGTAATATTGTATCGGTTAAATCAATCGATCCTTTACCGATACTATATAACCGATATTAAATTTTGTATCGATTAGTCCGCATCGGTTTTCGAGAGATATATCAAGCATAATGTACTAAAAATATACCTGTTACAAATATCGGTTAAAAGAATCTGCCAATTACCGATATTGTATAACCGATAACATACATGTCTGTTATACTAAGCATAATGTTTAAAAGCAAACATATCGGTTATTAACCCGACCGATATTGAATTACCGATATGTATTAAAAACCGATAAGTCAGCAATGACAACAACACTAATAGATCTCTAAATCACATAATAAATCTATACCTGTATGGTAAGTGGGAAACCTCCAATGGAATACGTCTTCTGCTTGTTGTTCTGTTTGAACGCATTCAATATGCCTTTTCTGGCATTCTGTGTAGTAGTGATAAAGGAGTCGGTTGCCCAAGGGAATCGGTTCAACTCATCCCAGTGAGAGGCCAGGTGAAAATACCTGATATCCACCCTCGTGGCATGAGTCTTGGAATTGATTTCCCACATCATCATCAGATATGACATGGACAGGAGTTCGTCATCAGAACATTCCACCTTTCCGCTAACAATATCTTGATGAAACACCTTTATTAACCTTGACCCTAAAACACCCGTCTTTAGGTTGCATTCGGGAAAAAACCTGACAAACATTTGTAGGGGCTCCTTCAATTTGATTTTTCGCTTCGCTGCTTCGCTGTTGCCAAACTTCAACCCCGTTATTAGAGCAAACTCTTCCCTCTCAAATTTTATATCCTGACCTCTGAGCCTGAAGAACAATGAACCTTCCTCGTCTATCTTTTGCAACAGGCTTAACAATAGCCTGTGGACTAATTGAATGCTCCAAATTAGTCCATCTACCCCATATACAATCTGACCAAAAACAGATGCCTTAAACTGTTCCTCCAGGCGATGATTGTGCTCCAGTATACTCCGAATGCCTTTAACGGTGCTTTCAAAATGATCAAGCCTCGTGACTCTAGCGGTGAAATACTTATTGATTTCGAAGTCCTTATCCCTTGCCATATTCTTCTCCGTGTTATTCGATGACGATTCCATCTTATCAATGTTGTCCTTCTCGAACGACACACGACGTGAACGGGCCATCAGAAGCAAATAATAACAAGCTAGCAATGAGCGACGTCGATATAACCTCTTCAGAACTTCAATATCAGGCAGCGCACAATGGGAAGTAAGAGGAAGAACGACGTAAGGAAGAGCGACGTAGGTGTAACCGTAGCAGTAAGATCAAGAGTCCCCTTTTAGCAGGAAGGGCATTTGTGTCCAGTAAAAAGCAGTCCAATCGATGCGTCCATTGGGCAGTGCATATGTCAAAAAAAATTATTGATATCGGTAAAGTGCATCGGTAACCAAACCGAATATCCTTGACCGATATAATATAAACTCATATATGTCTAATAAGATATCGGTTACGATATATCAGTAAAAGTCGATGAGGTTCGCCGATATCAGCACACCGATATAACAAAGCCGATAGATGTCGACAACTAATATCGATTACCAACCGATATTGTTTAACAGATATTAAAATAATTAAGTTAATTTATTATTACAACGGTTCACTTCCCAATGTCTACACCGATGGGACACGTTGGCGACTGAAATTAAATGCATTCCAGATACTCAATAGATATGATTAATGATGTCTGTTGCAGACTTCACAATACATAATCGATATCGGTGAGAATGTATCGATTACGTAACCGATATGGTTTAACCGACTTCCTTTTTAATATATCGGTTAAGTAATCGATATGGTTTAACCGACAGCCTTTTTACATGTTACTATCGGTGCGAATATATCGATAAATTAACCGATATGTAGACACCGATACCTATCTATGTTAAATTAATGACGAAATTAAATATTTGTCCTTTGCCCTTCCCAATGTCAGCACCGATTGGAAGGATCGTTTTATAAATATGGCTCTCATCACCGACTTGGAGATCACTGAAGCAGAAGCCATGGAAATAAATCGCTTTCTCCGAAGCTCGTAAACTAGAGCAGGTTCATTTACAAACTGTTAGTGATTGCTCTGATCACTCGGGATTCTTCAACCTCCAAATACATTGCCAAGGCAATACTTTGGCAATGTATTGGGAGGTTGAATAATCCAGAATGGTCAAAGAAATCACTGTTTGTGAATGAACCTGTCGAGAAGCCAGACAAAAGCGATATATTTTCTAGCTTCTGTTTCAGTTTCCCAACCATTAACCTTCTGGCTTCTATTTCACCTTGAAGACGTTGGAGATCAACTTGGATAAAGTTAGTGATTGCTCTGACCTTTCGTGGTCCTTTCACCTCCACTTGTCAATGCAATCACGAAGGGTCATAGCAATCATTATTTGTGAATGAACCTACTCTAGGATCACTATTTCTCGTCCTATCAGTTGCAATTGAAGGTTTGTTAATGAACTTCCAATTGCAACTAATAAGCATGAGAAAGAGGGACCTACAACATTGGTGCAACACAACCAGCTTTTGTATCGATCACCTTGAAGACGTTCTCTAATGAACTGAAGCAGACGCTAAGGAAATATCGCTTTCATTGGGCTTCTCGGATACAAGAGCAGGTTCATCAACAAACAGTGAGTGATTGCTCTGACTATTCTGGGTTCTCTAACCTCCAAATACATTGCTAAGACAATACTTTGGCAATTTATTGGGAGGTTGAATAATCCAAAATAGTCAGATCAATCACTCATTGTTTGTGAATGAACCTGCTCTTGCATCCGAGAAGCCCGAGAAAAGCGATATATTTCCTGGCGTCTGTTTAAGTATGCCTTCTGTAGAAGAGAGACCTGCAACAGAGGTGCATCACAAGAAAGACACCAAATTTTTTTATTTATTTTTATTGAATTAATGATGTGTTAGTCCAATGTAATGGTATTTGTGTATAAATATGAAGTTTGTGTATAATAGAAGATGTTATGGTTCTTCCAATTATAATGTAAACACAAACTGAAAATACTATCGGTTCCATTACACCGATATATTCGCACCGATAGTCAAATATACGAAGGATGTCAGTTAAACTTATTGTTTTGTATCTGAACCGATAACCCTAGCGGGAAGTTCAACTGTTTTAATCTCTTGAATATGTACCGACACCATGTATCGATCTGATTGTATCTTTATGTTAACCGATACATAGTTAGTGATATTCATCATAAAACGAAGAGGATATCAATTTTTACGGAACCGATCGTTCGGTTGCCCGACTTTTGGTATCCCTTCTTTACTAGCTCATTTATTCCACTCTTTTATTTTTCGTTATTAACCATTTAAATATCGGTGAGAAGTTAAAAGGACAACAGTCTTCAATAGTTATACCGATATATTATTACCGATAGTCACAAGTACGAAGGATGTCGGTTAAACTTATTGGTTTGTATCTGAATCGATAACCCTAGCGGGAAGTTCAACCGTTTTAATATCTCTTGAATATGTACCGACACCATGTATCGGTCTGATTGTATCTTTATGTTAACCGATACATAGTTACCGATATTCATCATAAAACGAAGAGGATATCGGTTTTTACGGAACCGATCGTTCGGTTGCCCGACTTTTGGTATCCTTTTTTTACTAGCTCATTTATTCCACTCTTTTATTTTTCGTCATTAACCATTTAAATATCGATGAGAATTTAAAAGGACAACAGTCTTCAACAGTTATACCGATATATTCTTACCGATAGTCACAAGTACGAAGGATGTCGGTTAAACTTATTGGTTTGTATCTGAACCGATAACCCTAGCTAGAAGTTCAACCGTTTTAATATCTCTTGAATATGTACCGACACCATGTATCGGTTTGATTGTATCTTTATGTTAACCGATACATAGTTGCCGATATTCATCATAAAACGAAGAGGATATCGGTTTTTACGGAACCGACCGTTCGGTTGCCCGACTTTTGGTATCCCTTCTTTACTAGCTCATTTATTCCACTCTATAATATCGGTATATATATATATTTATATATATTGTATCAATTGGATTCAGAACGCAGCAGTAGCAGCATATGACGTCCTCCAATAGAAGTGCAAAACAAATGCAAACCCATTGATCAGTGGGTTTGCTTTTTGTTTAGCATTTCTCTTGGGGTCCTCAGATATTGGATTGCACCGCGTCCTATTGCTTGTTCAAATTCCAGGTATGTTGCCAATGACTATTTGATTTATACTATCAGTTATGTTCTTCTAAATCGGCTATAAAATGATAACCAACTTGTACTTCATCACAACCGACTTCTCAGCTTGACTAAAATTGAACTCTATATACGGAACTTACCAATTGGTCCAATGTGAACTCTATTACACAGCAAAATATATAGCCACCTACTTGTATTCGCCCTTATCAACATTATATTCCCACCGACCTCCATACTGACAAATATAGGTCTATGAGCTGTCATTCCTGTAAATTAGAAAAATAAAAAAAAAACTTCGGTAGGATGTAAGTTAAAAAAAAAAATATCAGTTATATAATGATATATTGGTCTCATAATATCGGTCGCGCAAGTTATGTCGGTTATTATATACAGGTTTATATAAAATTACAACCGATACATTTATACCGATATAGTATTTGTTATAGGATCTATATCGGTTACTATGTATCAATTTACATTGAATTTATATCGATACGCATAAAACATTTTTGGGTACCGATATGTAAACCGAACTGATATAAAACATTTTTGTGTATGCTTCTGGTTTGAACCTATATCGGGTTGGTTGACATATATCCGTATCCAACCCGTACATCAACCGATAGATGTTCATAGCCTTCTCTCAATCTAGCTTTAGAATGCAGAGCCAAAGCGAGGTTCATTTGTATACCCATTACGTAGTCATAAAAAAAGATCGCATCGAAGATGGTAAAACACTCTGAAATTACCTGCAATGGCTTTGAAGGCGAAGACCGACGAAGACGCAGCAAACCTGGATGCTTAGAACGGAGGACGAGGGAGAGAAATGACGAAGAAGATGAGCGAGAGAGATGTTCTAGCGGGCGGGCGATTGGGGATGTGTGCGCGAGAGGAAGAAGACGAAGGGATCCTAGTGCCAATTTAATTTGGGGGCATTTTAGTCCATTCAACTCTGAAAAGTCCTAATTTTGCAAAAAAAAATTAAGAGTCCTATTTTTGCAAAGTTCTTTGCCGGCAGTCCTATTTTTGCAAATTTCCCATAATGCTTTCTTTTCTCCAAAAACTTATCTTCATTTTGCAACATATTTATCATATTTCTAAGTAATGAAACCAATTTTAGTGAAAGATCTCGTTTTTGTGTTAGCGCAAAGTCATAAATCTTAAAAAAAAAATAGTTTGTCTATCAAAATAAGGTGGATGCACGAGAATGACATACTATTTTAATTAGCTTAAAAATTTAAATAAAAAGTGAGATTATTGTTGTGTCATAGAATTTATCAAGTATATATCTAGGTATATTTTTAATAAATAAATATAGGTGAGCGTATTTTTAATGAGTAAAATTAAGTGGGGGTAATTTTTAAATAATAGTTATGAATAAACAATAATTAATGAATAACTATATATATATATCTTATAACAAAATAACCGTCAAAATTTTTCCCACCCATTTTCAGTTACTATTTTGATATTTTATTATATTTTTTAATTTTTTTTTACTTACCCGAAATAGAATTTTTATAGGTCATTAATTAAATCTAGATTTGTAAAAAACGTATAGTTTTTGGAACACGTAAATGGTTTTTTTATGGTTAAATAGTGTTTGGAGAATGTGTAAGTATGCTGGTATATGAAGAGGCAAGATCTAATTCATATTATTAATTTTTAAATATTAACATAAAATTTTAATTAAAATAAATTACAAAAAAATAAGACTTTTTTAAATCGAGAGAAATCTTGAGATATCAGGTAATACCGTCGAATATCGACTGTCAAGTAAATTTTTTATTTTATTTTTATTTTGTATATAGTTTTATTAATTTAAATTTATTTTTTTATAATTTTAAATGTTATAATTTTATATATAACTTAAATGTTATAATTTTATTTTTTAACTTTATTTCTTTTATTACTTTCTTAAAAATGTAACCTATGTTAAATGTGATAATTGATTACTAGAGGGAATATGTAAAGTCATGTATGGATAATCAATTTTAAAATTTTGATTATTATTATTTATATAATTAATTGATTATTTAAATTATTTTTATTTTATATATAGTTTAAATATTTTAAATTTATTTTTTTATAACTTTAAATGTTATAATTTTATATATAACTTAAATGTTATAATTTTATTTTTTAACTTTATTTTTATTTAATATTTTCTTAAAAATGTGACATTTCTTAAATGTGGTAATTGATTGTTAGGAGAAATATGTAAAGTCATATATGTATAATTAATTTTGAAAATTTAAGTATTATTATTTATATAATTAATTAATTATTTAAATTATCTTTATTTTATATAGTTTAATTAATTTAAATTTATTTTCTTATAATTTTAAATGTTATAATCTATATATATATATATTATAACAAAACAGTCGTCAAAATTTTTCCCACACATTTCGAGTTACTATTTTAATATTTTATTTTATTTTTTAATTTTTTTTACTTATCCGAAATAGAATTTTTACAGATTATTAATTAAGTCTAGATTTGTAAAAAACGTGTAGTTCTTGAAACACATAAATAGTTTTTTTATGCTTAAATAGTGTTTGGAGAATGTATAAGTATGTTGGTATATGAAGAGACAAGATCTAATTCATATTATTAATTTTTAAATATTAACATAAAATTTTAATTGAAATAAATTACAGAAAAATGAGACTTTTTTAAATCTGGAAAAATCTTGAGATATCGGTAATATAGCTGAATACCGACTGCCAAGTAAATTTTTTATTTTATATATAGTTTAATTAATTTAAATTTATTTTATAATTTTAAATGTTAGAATTTTATATATAACTTAAATGTTATAATTTTATTTTTTAACTTTATTTCTTTTATTGCTTTTTTAAAAATGTGACATGTCTTAAATGTGATAATTAATTGCTAGAGGGAATATGTAAAGTCATGTATGGATAATCAATTTTAAAATTTTGATTATTATTATTTATATAATTAATTGATTATTTAAATTATCTTTATTTTATATATAGTTTAATTATTTTAAATTTATTTTTTTATAATTTTAAATGTTATAATTTTATATATAACTTAAATGTTATAATTTTATTTTTTAACTTTATTTTTATTTGTGGTTTTCTTAAACGTGTGACATGTCTTAAATTTGGTAATTGATTCCTAGGAGAAATATGTAAATTCATGTGTGTATAATTAATTTTGAAAATTTGATTATTATCATTTATATAATTAATTAATTATTTAAATTATCTTTATTTTATATAGTTTAATTAATTTAAATTTATTTTCTTATAATTTTAAATGTTATAATCTATATATATATTATAACAAAACTGCCGTCAAAATTTTTTCCACTCATTTCCAGTTATTATTTTAATATTTTATTATATTTTTTAATTTTTTTTACTTACCCGAAATAGAATTTTTATAGGTTATTAATTAAATCTATATTTGTGAAAAACGTGTAGTTCTTAGAACACGTAAATGTTTTTTTTATGGTTAAATAGTGTTTGGTGAATGTGTAAGAATGCTGATATATGAAAAGGCAAGATCTAATCCATATTATTAATTTTTAAATATTAACATAAAATTTTAATTAAAATAAATTACAAAAAAATGAGACTTTTTTAAATCGAGAGAAATCTTGAGATATTAGGTAATACCGCCAAATATCAACTGCCAAGTAAATTTTTTATTTTATTTTTATTTTATATATAGTTTAATTAATTTAATTTTTTTATAATTTTAAATGTTATAATTTTATATATAACTTAAATGTTATAATTTTATTTTTTAACTTTATTTCTTTTATTGCTTTCTTAAAAATGTGACATGTCTTAAATGTGATAATTAATTGCTAGAGGGAATATGTAAAGTTATGTATGGATAATCAATTTTAAAATTTTGATTATTATTATTTATATAATTAATTGATTATTTAAATTATCTTTATTTTATATATAGTTTAATTATTTTAAGTTTATTTTTTTTATAATTTTAAATGTTATAATTTTATATATAACTTAAATGTTATAATTTTATTTTTAACTTTATTTTTATTTATTTTTTTCTTAAAAGTGTGACATGTCTTAAATGTAGTAATTGATTGCTATGAGAAATATGTAAAGTCATGTATGTATAATTAATTTTGAAAATTTGATTATTATCATTTATATAATTAATTAATTATTTAAATTATCTTTATTTTATATAGTTTAATTAATTTAAATTTATTTTCTTATAATTTTAAATGTTATAATCTATATATATATTATAACAAAACAGTCGTCAAAAGTTTTCCCACACATTTCGAGTTACTATTTTAATATTTTATTTTATTTTTTAATTTTTTTTACTTATCCAAAATAGAATTTTTACAGATTATTAATTAAGTCTAGATTTGTAAAAAACGTGTAGTTCTTGAAACACATAAATAGTTTTTTTATGCTTAAATAGTGTTTGGAGAATGTATAAGTATGTTGGTATATAAAGAGACAAGATCTAATTCATATTATTAATTTTTAAATATTAACATAAAATTTTAATTAAAATAAATTACAGAAAAATGAGACTTTTTTAAATCTGGAAAAATCTTGAGATATCGGTAATATAGCTGAATACCGACTGCCAAGTAAATTTTTTATTTTATATATAGTTTAATTAATTTAAATTTATTTTATAATTTTAAATGTTAGAATTTTATATATAACTTAAATGTTATAATTTTATTTTTTAACTTTATTTATTTTATTGCTTTTTTAAAAATGTGACATGTCTTAAATGTGATAATTAATTGCTAGAGGGAATATGTAAAGTCATGTATGGATAATCAATTTTAAAATTTTGATTATTATTATTTATATAATTAATTGATTATTTAAATTATCTTTATTTTATATATAGTTTAATTATTTTAAATTTATTTTTTTATAATTTTAAATGTTATAATTTTATATATAACTTAAATGTTATAATTTTATTTTTTAACTTTATTTTTATTTGTTATTTTCTTAAAAATGCGACATATCTTAAATGTGGTAATTGATTGATAGGAGAAATATGTAAAGTCATGTATGTATAATTAATTTTGAAAATTAGATTATTATTATTTATATAATTAATTAATTATTTAAATTATCTTTATTTTATATAGTTTAATCAATTTAAATTTATTTTCTTTTAATTTTAAATGTTATAATCTATATATATAACTTAAATATTATAATTTTATGTTTTAATTTTATTTTTTTGTTGCTTTCTTAAAAATTTGTTCCGTCTTAAATGTGATAATTGATTGTCAGGAGAAATATGTAAAGTCATATATGGATAATCAATTTTGAAAATTTGATTATTATCATTTATATAATTAATTGATTATTTAAATTATTCTTATTTTATATATAGTTTAATTAATTTAATTTTTTTTATATTTTTAAATATTATAATTTTACTTTTTAACTTTATTTTTTTTGTTACTTTCTTAAAATTTGACCTGTCTTAAATGTGGTAATTAATTATCAGGAGAAACATGTAAAGTCATGGATAATTAATTTTGAAAATTTGATTATTACCATTTATATAATTAATTGATTATTTAAATTATCTTTATTTTATATATAGTTTAATTAATTTAAGTTTATTTTCATATAATTTTAAATATTATAATTTTAAATATAACTTAAATGTTATAATTTTATTTTTTAACTTTTGTTTTTTACTTCTTTAAAAATTTGACCTATCTTAAATGTGGTAATTAATTATTATGAGAAATATATAAAGTCATGTATGGATAATCAATTTTGAAAATTTGATTATTATTATTTATATAATTAATTGATTATTTAAATTATCTTTATTTTACATACAATTTAATTAATTTAAATTTATTTTTTATAATTTTAAATGTCATAATTTTATTTTTCAACTTAATTGATTATTGTCATTTATTTAATTCTCCTTTTCTCATTGGTCTACTCCGAAGATGTGCTATATGTTGAACTTGGGGAAATTAAATAAAAATTAAATTTGTGTTTTGAAAATTAAGTAAGATTCGGATTGTGTGGCAAAGCGTGGAAAAAAAAAGAAACTTAATGGTAACATGTGATTTGATAAATTGAAAGAAATAGGAGAATTTGAAGGAAGAAAAATTAATAAAAGAAAACAAATATCTCTCTCTCTTCTTCCTCTTCATTCTAGTTCAACACTTTCATTTCCACTCTTCTCCTTTCTCAATTCGTCTTCTTAAATTTTCTGTCTTCTTTACTTTTATTTAGTAAATTTTAATCGTATTTTTTTATCCAGTCTGGTCTTCTAGTGTAACATAATACCACTATTCTGTCAAGTGAGTGATATGAATGCAACTAGGAAAAATTAAGCCTTGAGGGTTCGTGTGGTACACACATATGAGATAAATACATGTGAAAATTAAAAAAAAAAACGTCTACCGTTGAATGCATATTTTAGAATAAAGAGGTTAGTTATCGTTTATTCTTTTTTTTTTCCTGTTATTGTGTAATTTTTGTATTTTTTTTACGCATTGCTTATTATATTACGTGTTAATTTAGGTTTATTTTTTACATGGTTTCGGGATAGAGTTATATGCTTTTTATTGTTCGTCTACCCTTGAATGTATATAAGGAAATCTTTCAAAATTTGTAATCCTTTTGTTGTATTCTCATGATTGTAACACGATTATTTTGTTTACTTTTTACTTCTTTATTGTGATTTTCATTTATTGTAACTACTAAATTATACAACTTTCGCTTTAACGATTTTTTTTTTTTTTTACAATATCCATGCATCGCATAGGTGATCCACTAGTTATTAATAATGATAGCAAATTGGTGCAAGGGTAAATTTTTAGAAAGGAAAAGTGGCAAGACGTATACTATAAGGGTGCGTTTGATTGCAATGGTAGAATTTGGGTAGAAAGAAATTTAATTCCAAGAAATTGAATTGCAGAGAAAATGAATTCCTGGAAACTAGAAGTCTAAGCTGTTTGATTGATATAATTTTTTACCTAGAAAGTGATGTTATTTTCTATCTTTTGGGTGTTTAATTGGTAATATTTTCTATAGAATTTGGTTATGTTCTTGGCATTTAATATATTGAAAAACACTAAATTCTGTATAAAAAAATCAAAATAATAATGTATTTTAAGTTAACTAAATCATTTTCTCAAAAAAATGAAGCCATAATTTTTTTTTTCATTTTCCAAATTTATTAATTTGTACATAATTTATGATTTTTTTATTTCTATACATTTGTATTTATCACAAAAAATTAAAAATAACAATAAAATTCTCTGTTTATTAATTTATGATGAAAAATAAACCCATTGGTAAAGTAATTTATTTGAATAAATCCAATTCTCTATTAAATAAAAATAAACCCAAAACCAAACCCACTCTCTCACCCCCAAACCCCACTCTCTCATCCTCTCTATCTCTCTCCTACATCTCCCTCCCGCCACCGCCGTTGCTTGGCATTTATGAGGTGCAGAAGATCGGCCATGTCCGGCTCTACGACGCCGACGGCGAGTCGTCGTCAATGTGCCCAACAACCAGATCCTCGCCATCGGCTCCTCCAACCCCACCGTCGCCATCTTGTTTAGCCGCTACATTACCACCTACTACCCCGACACACTCATCTCCGTCGTTGCTGTTGGCAACGAGGTCCTCACCACCGCCAACACTATTGCACCACCGTCACTATGAGTCTCTCTCTCTCTCGCTCGCTCTTGCACTCTCTCGCTTCGTCATTGTGAGACGCTACTCTGAAGTCGGAGATGGCAATGAAGCCCAAGTCGGGGCTCGACTTCGGCGGTGGATGGCGAAGAAAAGGAAAGGGAAAAAGTCAGCTCGAATAGGAGAGGAAAACCCTAGAGAAATCGAGGTGGACAAGCAATGAATTTGGGTGCTAATGTTGTGTCGTGGTGAGTGAAGCGATGAGTGAATTCCCTGGAAATGAAAATGTAATACCCAGGAAAATTATTAAGAGTATAAATGATATTTAGTGGAGGGTATAAATGGAATTGGCAGAAGAATAAGACTATAGGGTACACTAACACAGCTCTGGACGACCAAATTAGTCAGAGGGAGTACCCCGGACCCTAGATAGCCAAGGAAAATGGTATAGTATCGACGAGCGATTTAAACTATAATTTTTGGTGATGAAATAAATTAGATCAGGAACAGTTTTCGGTACAGCTGTTGACCGAGCTGAGAAAACCGAATCGACGTAGGAGACATCTGAAAAGTCAACAGAGCGTGTCAAGGACCTATATTTAATGTGTAGAACAACCCTTAAGCGATTTCGGGTTGAATTAAATGGATTTAAGGTCAATTTGACCAGCCGAGCCTAAGTACAGTTTTCTAATTTTGCCCGAGGGAGGTCAAAATGGTAATTTTTCAGGAGTTTCGAGGATCAAATGAGATATACTAAACTTATGGGACGTGGTGGTATGTTTGGATAGTTTAGGGGCACAAGGAAAAGGTCTGAAATTTCATTAGAAGAAAGTAGGGGTCAAAGTGCAAAAAATGGAAAAATAGCATAGTGTGAACGCGAAGGATTTTCGGTCGCCGCAAATCTCCGCACGTGGAGGCCGTTTCCGGTGATGGGACGGCCGAGGCTTGTTTGGGGAAGGTTGTATACGGCCATGGGAGTCTTGGGGAGCAAGGGTGGCCGGTGATTGGCCGAATTTTGGTCGGTTTTTGGGTATAAAAGGGAGGTCGAGGGTTTTGATTTTTGGGCGTGAAATCGACTGAGTTTTTGAATGATTTTGAGCGAGTGATTGAGGGGCTTTTGGTCGCGAGGCATCAAGGATCACTTTGGGCTCGATTTGAAGCATTTTGGTGCATGTTTGAGGGCTATTCGAAATCGGCCGAGGGTTAGAGGCGGACCGCGCAAGTCGGACCTGTAAATCGATTTTTAAAGGCCTTAACGGTGTTGTTTCGGCCTGATTTTGGTGCCATTGAGATCAATTCTTCAAGAGCTTCAAGGGGGTACTCGTTCTACAGCCATCGGAGCAACCGCCGGTGACCGGTCTTGAGGAAGAAGACGACGCGCGTGGCTGCACGCGCCAGTCTTCACTCGCACCCACGCGCTAGGCGCGTGAGGGCGCGTGGATGGGGGCATTTCGGTAATTCCAATTCCAGTATTTTTGTTAATTTATTTTAGGAATTAACATGTTAAAATATTTTGGAAAATATTTGATGAGATAATTATTTTGGAATTATCTAAGTGAAAATTGGGAAAAAATAGAGGAAATTATGAAATAATTAAAGAAAATAGATTTTAATGCTTTCTTAATTAAATATGATGTTTAGGAAGTATCTTGGCTTGAGGTTTAGTACAAGTTTAAATATTTGGGGCTTGGCACGTAAATCGGGGCTGTGCACGAGGTTCAAGGCGATCCGAATTCGTTCGAGGTGAGTGGTCTAATCCTATCTTTACCTTATCTTGAAAATGTGTTGGAAGGCGTGTAGTGGGTTCAGGTGGGCGGTGTTACCCTCCCGAACTTAGGTTACACGCAAATGAGGCCAGTTCTAGTGAGCGGTTTTGCCCTCCGGAACTTGGGTTGTTCTGCGAAAGCGTTTCACTTATCTGTTCATGTCATCATTTGCATATTGTACATGTGATATATTGCATCAACTGTTTTTACTTACAAAAGAGTCTGTGCATGGCGTGTGATTTTCATATCATCGGGGTATTGATATTCGTGTCAATGTTGTTTTCTATATGGGACGGGATGGGGTCTTCTTGAGAATGGGACATGGTTAGTCCTGGTGATCGGGTGACACGGTAGGGCATCCGGGGCCGGTATTGGTGATCGGGTGACACGGTAGGGCATTCGGGACTGGTAACCGAGTGACACGATAGGGCACCCGGGGATTAAGTATGTCAGGGTGATTTCTCAAGTTAGACGTGTCTTGCATATTTACGTTTTTCTGAGTATGCCATGCTCGTGTGTCCCTCATGCATTGTATAAACTGTTTTATGCTGTCACTTAGATGTTTATCATCTAACTTGGGCTATGCCCCTGGAACATTTAATGTTCCAGCCAGAGACTGCTGCGAGGGCAAGGATGTGGCCGGTTGAGGGCCAATGGTGCTTAGTTTGTTAAGTTGTTGTAACGTTTGGAGGCTTTAATATGCATTTCAGGTTGTAAATGAACAGTTGTATAATAGCGTTTTTATCATTTGATCTGTATTACGTATTTTACTATGGAAATACAATGTAAGAACTATGGTGTTTTAGTATTAATGTATCCGCTGCGTTGTATTAAGACTCGTTTAGTTTAAGATTATTGATCTTGATAGTTAAACGGGCAAGGCTGGGGTTCGCGGGGTTTTGTATCTACATGTGAAGATTGTTCTTGATATACCGCGCGTGTTGAACTTGAAGAAAAAAAAAAGAAATCCCGGTAATACCCTTATAGTGACACGTTTGGCAAGACGGGGTGTTACAGAAAACTAGCCCCCCCTAGGAAAACCCTTTCCAACAAAAGCGAGAAATTCGCATCACGTGACTGAAAACTAGAACTTCCTTTCCCTGAAAAATTTAGCTAATCAAACACTGCAAAAGTGAGAATTTAGATGGAAAATCATCATTTTCCATGAAAAATATAGGCAATCAAACGTGCCCTATGGAAGCATTTGGTACATGAGAAATTTTAAGATTCCAGCGAATGTTTGGTTGGGAATCTATATTTCCATAGTTGGTACAACTTTTTTATAAAAAGAATTATGGGAAATAGGATTCCCGGGAATGATTTTTAAGCAACATTTCCACAAAAAGACTTTCATCGGGGAGTTGGGAATCTAAGTTTCTCATGAACTTGCGAATGTTTTTAACAAAGAAAAAGACTAAAACACCCCTTACCCTTTTACAACTCCATACAAACATATTATATATATGTAATATATTTATATTAAATATATTATATCTTTATATTATTTATTATAAAATATTATATATATATATATATATATATTAAAGTAGATATTCATACAAACATATATGTTATGCTTATATATTATATATATACACACACATATATACATAATGTATAAAGAATAACATTTTTTTGATTTTTTAAAGATGTTGTAGATCCTAATATTTTATATAGTAGAAGGAATTTATCATTTTTAAACAAAAAATTAAACAAGGGTAATTTTGAAAAAAGAATATGAATTTCCAAGAATATTACATTTAAACCAAACATAGGAATATAAGATTCCTAGAAAAGAATACTTAACATTCTTGAGAATGTTTAAATCTAACCAAATATAGAATTACACAAATCCTGAGAATCAAAGATTTCTAAAAGCATTCCCAAGAATTATGAATCCCAACATTTTAAAAACTTTCCCGTTTCGGTGCCCCCTAAATGACATTTAAGTAAGGAAATATTAGAGAGGGGAGAAGAAATGGACAACGAACAACAAAGGAAAACAAAAATAAGCAACAATGCTTCTTTTCCGAAGTGCTGTAAATTCTTCCCAGACTGCACCTTCTTCCCCGGATTCACATTTTCTTTGGACTCACATTCTTTCTGAAGAGATTTTCTTCTTGTCCTGGACAACTTTTTCTTGAAATAATGGCAGCGTTCTCCTCGGATATGGCTGGTTTAATTTCTTCCTAGAATAAGGCTAATTTTCTTCCTAAAATAAGGCTGATTTCTTTCCCGAATATTGTTGATTTTCTTCTAGGAACATTGCTGAATTCTTCTCGAAATGTTGTTGGATTTCTTCCCTAAGTGTATTTTCTTTTCGGAATGCTAGAAGTTCTTCCCGAAATGATGGACATTCTTAATTCCCTAATGCTATATTTTCTTTTTGGAATGCAAGCTGGAAGTTCTTCTCGGAAGCTAGATTGTGTCGACCCTGGAATGTTGGAACTTCTCTCTTGAACGCTAAAACTTCTTCTCAAGACTCTTTACCTTCTTCCCGAGAGAACTTCTTTTTCTTTTTGGAGGAACGTTCTCTTCGAACTCACATTCTTTTTGCAGTGTGTTTCTTCCTGGGCCGCCACCTTCCATAATATACATATACAATTCTAGCATTGTGTGTGTGTATATATATATACAATATGCATATGTACTAATATAATATACATCTGTAATGGCCTACCAACCATTCCCTATAAGCAAGGTGCTTTATGGGCTTGCACACTAGCTTGCCCATATAAGTGGTAATTTCACTCTACATATATATAACATACGCACATTACATGTGCATTATTAAACAAATATATAACATGTCATAGCTAAGCAAGTGTATAATATGTGAGTAATTAATTAAATGAAAGGGAAATAATTAATTAAGTTATACCCTCGTTCGCTCGCAGTGTAACTCCTCTCAGAGGAATTAATCCATACATTGCACAACGAGAACGTCACCTCAAAAATATCATGCTAAGTCTAAATAATAAACAACACTTGGAGGCGTTCTCCGACAACTCAGGATTTCACACGGGCGTGCCACCTAAAGGCCAACAACCTTCTATGACAGCTTGCCATAAGGTCCACCCTCTCCCGAAGGACTTTCTAGACTATTAAGTCATTCAAGAGTAATTCCTCTTAAGCCTATCCAAATTTGACCAAGGACTATAGTCCTCACGCCTAAAGCATACCATTATGTCCTCGACATTTAGTAAAAAACACTATAAACAACCCCTCTCTTGTTGAAAAATGTAACTCTTTTATATTTATTAATTGCATCATTTATTTTCTGTGTACTCAACGGAACCTCTACGAGTTCCCTAGGATAATTATTTTCCTTCCCATACTGACTTGAGCATCAGAGGGCAAATGTGGGTGAAGAATCCTCGCGTGCCTTCTATCTTGTTCTTGTGAGCGTAGTTATGCCCCGAACATACCAGAAGCTACTATTGGATGGACTAATCCTCTACCAAAGATACACTCGAAGGCTTATTTGAGACCCCGACCAAATAATCAAATACTGGAGCCATATGCTGCATATTTCCATGAGCAAACACATGCTAGATGTTCACCTCGCTACACTGTGACTACAGTATTTGTACATGATAAATCTCAAATGTTATATTTTGGCAACAACAATTTAGCACCGTCTGTGGAAATCAAACAAAAAGCTAAGTTTGACGGTGAGAACAACCAAGTCTATTCGTGCCATAAATCAATTGGGCAATACAAAAAGGAACACCAACCAACACATCCCGTCTGGGGGGCTAGGAGGCTTGTTCATCGATGGGGTCCTCTAGCATAGAGTTGTCAAAAGTTGTGTGTAAATTTTCACGAAACCTCAACAGCCCTAAAAAGAGATCCTTAAGTGGTGAATGGGCACACCAAAGTCCTACGTAAAGTGTCGACAAATGTTTTGCTCACTAAAAACGATGAATCAAGGAAAGAGCATGATGCATTTAAAGCATAACATGATGCTTAATTGCCAAATGAGTCCAACGGGCATTGCCAATAAAAGGGTCACGTTCACCTCCTCAAAATCCTCATTACCCAAAGTGGTCTATGTAAAGCCTCTGAAAAACATGACTTAGGATCATTCAAGTGTTTACCTATGAGCATACCGCTGAGTATGAGATAGTCGAAAGACTAAGTGGACATGAAAAGTAGTTAGCCATGAAGAATTCGCTAAGAATACGACCTGAAGGAGAAGTGAAAATCTAGCTTAAGTCCTCAATTTATGATCATTTACATCTAGGGCATCGTGGTTGGCCCAATTGAGAACCTCTAAAAGTCATAAAGGAAATTTTGGGACAGGAGAAAGCATTAGCCTCTTACAAAGGAGATACGTAATAGGAGGGTCTCAATTCCTGTCAATTTGCTTAAGTAACCACTGCCGCCAATGTTTGAACTTCCATAATTGCTAACACATTGAGGAAGGAGAAATCCCATGGCGTCCGACACAAGTTGGATAACGTAACTGTGGGGCATGCATTACTCTTGATTTAGTGAATTGACCCTCGTTGCAAATGCTCCAAGGAAAGAAAGATTCTACGTACTCACTCAACATTCGATCGAGGTTACATGAGTCATTAAATCAGTATGCAGATTATTCCGAAAATGCTACTCTATAAGTGCTAGATCTACAAGTCAATGTGGTAATGTGAAGGGAAACACTAACTATTGGAGTATCAATGTAAGGGTTTAATTGATTTTCAAAAACATTTTTTGAAAACACATAAAAGGCAGTGGAAATAAAGATAAAAAACACCTTGTAAGGCTCATTTGCAATGACCATATGGAAATCAAAACTAAACCATTCCATAGGGGGTTTAGTAAATATACCTCGCAACATTTAAAAGGCCAAGGTAGAGGTTAGAATCCTCACTGGACAGCAATGCCTTGCTCCCAAACAAATTTTTGGTTAGACTAAAATGACTCCCAAAAACATGGGAGGCCTAGTCAGTCCACACTCCGGTGAATGGTTGAATCCCTCAACTCACCCTATGTGCTAGCTAGAGAGAGTGAGAGAGATTGGGTAGAAAATGGGTTCAAAGGATAACCTCTAAACCAATATAGACTATCTATATGGTTGGGCTGCTATAATAGCAATGAAGAAATCAAAGAGAAGAGTAATAAAGGAAGGGCAAAGGCTCTGAATCAAGAAGAGAAGAATGAGCAAAGGCCGAGAGAGAGGATACAAAAACTTGCAAAAATTGAAACTCTCTTGTTCTTCTTCCTCTTTGGCTTATATATAAAATACATAAACCCTAGATGCCCAAAACCCACCCAATAGGAAAAAACTGATTAAGAGATAGATAGGGGACCAAGGGGCGATAAGAAGGACACACGTCATTGCCCTTCTCGTCCTCTCATCGTCCTCCTGCGCCACATGTCCCTTTTTTTGTTGCAAATACGACAAATGGATTAAGGAATCGCGAACCTCTACAACAACAATGGTCGACAGCTCCTAATGAATTATCAATCATTTTGCTCAATGGGTCGATAGAATCTGTCGACAACTTTCAAAAGTTGTCGACTATTTTTCTTCCATTTGACTAAGTTTCAATAAATTGCATTTAGGCTTGCCATTAACACTTAATGGCCTTTTCACTATCCCATGATGAAACCGAGGTCCTCGTTAGCTCTTAATGACATGCTTGTCAACTCTTGACATTTTCTCCTTAGTAATTTGATCAATGAACTTGATTTGTTAACTCTTAATGGTAATGTCATTAACTCTTAATGACAATTTTAGTTTTAATCGCTTAGTCAACCACCATGCCCAGATATGCATGTGACATTCTAGGTTCACTACTAAGTATCAATCAGGACACGTCAAACTCTTTGACGTTGACCAACCATTTTTGTAGTGACCCGTAATAGGGCCTAAGAAATTTCGAGTGTATTAAATATTTTGAGGGATTGGAAATTTTGAGAATTTAAATTTTTAGGAAATTAAGATGATTTTAGCCAAGGAAAATATTTTATGGGTATTTTAAATTTTTAAAGAATGCATGAATATCATTATTTGGAATTTTTGGATTTTAGTAGAATAAAGATTTTATTTTATTTGGGGAGAAATTGGAATAGATAAGTGAGGGTAATTTTGGAAGAATTTAATTGGAGTTAATTAAGTGAATTAAGGTATTTAAATTAAAGAGAAATTAAAGTTATTGTTAAAGAGGGATTTGAAGGACGTAGGGTTTAAAGCCTTTAAATAGTCATAATAGTGCATGAAGCTTTGGGATGCTTCTTGTGCCGTTGAGGAAGTTTTGGGAAATCAAAGAAGGGGGGATCAAAGTGATTAAGAAAATTAGAGGCTAGTGCGTCATAGCAATCTCAAGAGGCAAGCATCCTAACCCTATTGATTTATGCAAGATCTTCTCCCTGTTTTTGTATGCAATAGTCTTTTTCTAGTTATATGCAAACTGATATCTCTTGTCCGTTGCAAACCATAAGCCTTCTTTTTACAAGTTTAAATCCCTCTTGTTCCAATGCAAGTTCTAATTTCTTATTCTTTGTGCAAAATAATTCCTCTTGACTAGTCTTGAGTGAGGCGATCATCTTCTTCTTCCTGTAATAGTCTAACTATATATATATATACATATACAAAGAAAAGTTATCAGCAGTTCTTGATATTTTCTTCAACCGTTCATTGAATCCTTTAAGAAGTTGCTTCTCTTCCATTGGGTATTGATCTACCCAAATCTCTTTTTCAAAATGGTGTAGCGTTTAGAGTTTGATTGGCATTGATATATATTTATATATGTTGGGATAGAATTGTTGCAACGTAAGTATACATATATGTATATATATATATATATATCATTCAATGGTTGCAGAGATCTTGGAGCTTGAGATTATATATGTATATCCTTTTCAATTTAGTTTTATCATTATTCCAATTATTCTTCCATTGAGCAACCACTTTAGTAGATATTATAAAATTATATACATATATATAGGCATATGGTGTTTGCAGAGAGTTGCGGATGATATTTTGATTAAAGTGGCAAGATTTTTGATCCAATCAACCCTTGTTTGATCTTCTAAATCATCATTTTAATTGAGTTTTAATCATCCCCAAGTGTTATTTTAATTTGTGTGGCTAATTTTTAGGATTAAAGTTGTATATACTCATGCTTGCATACACTCTGTTTTGTTGTTTCACGTAGCAAAATCTGGAAAATGACACTGTAGCAACAGCATAGCAGCGAGTTACTGTAGCAATTCGGGTTACTGTAGCAATCCGGGTTACTGTAGCACCGAGAGAAGAAAATCCATTTTCATCCTAATATGATTTTAATGCAAGTAAAAATCTCTGTAATTAAGTTCTAAATTAAATTTAAATTATTATAAATAAAGATTAATAAGATTTAAAGAAATCTTATGCCTTAAAAATAATATTAAGCAAGTCTTATTCATCTAACATATCATTGAATTCATGAGACTTGAGATCTAATATGTAACTTTTTGATTGAAGTTTAATTAAGATAAATGCATTGTAGGAGATTGTGATGAGATCTGTTATGAAATATGAGCATTCATGTTGTGTGAGCATTGAGCTTTATTGTGGAGCACTACATATTGTGTGCTAGCATATTATTTGTGCATTGTTGCATTGAGGCTGTAATACCCGAGAACGTTGGGTTATTCAAGAAATAGTATTTTATTAGAAAAATCAAATTTTGAGGAAAATAGGTATCAGAATAGCTCGACAAATTGACCGAATCGACTTCCGGGAGTACCCTGGAGCCGAGATCCCTAAAGAAAATGATATGGAAGTGTCGAGTAATTTAAGATATGATTTATGGCATCGAAAGAATTTGGGTCGGGAATAGTTTTTGGTACAGCTAAAAATGCAGCTTTAGGATAGGCTGTAAAATCGAATTATTGTAGGGGGCCTCCGAAAAGACAACGGAACCCCGAGAGTATTCACATTTGATGTATAGATCAACCCTTCAGTGGTTTCAGGAAGAAACTAATGGATTTGGGGCTAAAACAAAGTTTCGGGCCAAAGTATAGTTTACCGAATTGGCCGGAGGGAGGTCAAGATGGCGAGTTTTTGGAATCTTCCGAGAAGGAATGAATGTTTTTATGACTTGAGGGATGTATTGGCAATATTATAAAGTTCAGGGGCTTAGTGGAAAATGGTCAAAGTGAAAATATCAAAATTTGGGGGTGAAAGTGCAATTTTTCAAAGTTGAAGCAAGGAAGCTTCCTGCCATGGCCGAGAGACCAATCTGGTCACCGACCAGCGCCTACCGACAGTGGGGATTTGTACCAAATGGGTCGGGGATTGCTTTGGGTCAGGTTTGGGTCGACAATAGGGCTTGAGGTGGTCGGATTTGATGGATTTTCGACCAAGCTTTCGGTCGGATTTTGGAAGCTCCAAAAGGATGTTTTGTGGTCGGATTTTGACGACTTTAGGTCTATCCAGGGGAGGTAGAGACCTTGGAGAAGTCTGATTGAGCACCCTTGAGCGTTTAAAGGCTCGGGAACGCCTATAAATAAGAGATGGCCGAATGCCTTCAAAAATAAAATGCTTAGATCTGTGAGATTGTGAACGAATTGAAAGCAATGGATAAGGGGCTTTTGTTTCCCATGTCTCAATCTTCATTTCTGCCAAATTTTAGCTATTTTGGTTGAGAGTTGAGGGAGATCCGAAGCTTCGTCAGAAAAACGAGCTCGCCGAAAAATCGCTTGGAGCAGTCTGAAAATGGCTCGGTTTGTGCGATTTTTTGGTACCATCTTGTAGAGGGCGAAGAGAGGAAGGTGTAGGAACAAATGGGAGGTCAAAACAGAGGTCGGATGAAGAAGTTATGGCAATTAAACCGAAGGCAGCGCACCAGTCCGGCGAACTGCCCAAGGAAGAAGACCGGCGCGTGAGTGGAGGCGCGTGGCAGAACTTCGAGAAGAGCGTGAGGGCGCGTCCAAGCTCCAAAAATTGTGAAATAAATTTCTAAATTCCTCTAAATTCAAGTTCTAGGTCCTGTAGAAAAATAATTGAATTTGGAGTTCTCTAGGTCTCGTTTCTAGAATCAAAGTGCCTCATTTTGCGTGCAAACGTACCATCCGGGTAAGTCCAGTATTTTTCCTACGATGTTCATAGTTTATAATGATGTTCATAGTTTATAATGATTTGTTGTGAAGAAATATTGGAGGAAATAGCTTTGGAGGGATTTATTTGGATTTTTAGAGGCCAAAAATGGAAGAAAATAGAGAAAATAAGGAAATTATGAGAAAAATAGGTTTTTGATTATTATATGTTGTTTAGGGTGCCTTGAGTATTAAAGTGATGTGATTGGTGCAAATTTTAAGATTGGCACGAAAATCGAGGTCAGGCACGCAAATTGAGATAGTGCGCGTCTTTCGAGGTATCCTGATATTTTGTCAAAGGCGAGAGTTCTAAACCCCAAACTTATTTATTCAAAGTGGTTCTTCTCTTATAAACTTGGTTTGATCCATGCAAATGTTTTGCTGCATGTGAATGGTTTTAACTTGTGATGGTTGGTTTCATAGGGATTTGTCCCGAAATGTTTTATGCATGTGCATTGAATTTTGTGCGATAAATTGTGTACATGAAATGTTGTTATGCATTGAGTTATGTTTTGTGGCATTGGCGTGTCTTTGTGGGATGTCAACCTGGGATGTTATCTGGATAGTGTAGCTGGGAGTCCCCAAGTGTGTTTGTCAAACAGGGGTATCTCGAGCTGTGTGCTGGGATGACCGCCTCGATTTTTATGCCGGACTTGGTGGCGAGGGAAGTTGCACTAGGGTAATGGGTTGTACATATGGGATGGGATGTCAACTTATGAGGTGGCACTTGAAGTGGTAGTACTAGGGAAACGTGCCAAGGGAAAATACCCACTTGTGACGGGGGATGAGAGTGGACACCACCCTTGCGAGTCGACAAGTGGCGGGACTGCGAGTGTACACCACCTCGGACCGACAAGAGGGGGCTGCGAGTGGACACCACCCCAGATGCCTTGCGCGGTAGTATTGTTTCCAAGGTGGACGTGGATAGTGTTGATCATCATTTGGCTAGGATTAAGTTTGACGTGTGCTCCGTAAGCTTCTGAGTGGGAACGTAATGATGACGGGGTAATTCCCGGGTTCATGCATTGACGTTACTTCCTCTTAAGCCAGGACTGTGTTGTGCCAATGTGTCAATGTGGTTGTGATGCCTTTAAAGAGATTGTATTTTCCCCAGTTAGGGTTAAGTGCTGTGTGGGATTCTCTTGGGATGGGATTTGTCATGATTTTATGTTGTTTCATATATTGCATACATTCATGAAAATGTTTTTGAATTCTCACTTAGATGATTCAGCATCTAATGTTTGGACTTTTGTCCCTGGAATATTCAACGTTCCAGGTGAAGGTAACAGTGCAAAAGGGAAAGGAATTGCCGAAAATTGGCGGCAACCTGTAGGTGCATCATAGCATGTATTTTGGATTATATGCTTTCCATTATGATGATGTCATGTTAGAGAATTATACAGTTTTGGATATTATGTATAAAATGATATCAGATTATTTATTACATCAGGTTTCGATCTAGCTTCCGCATTTGTATTGTGTAATGATATTACCTGTCTTAGCTTGATGTTTGTAAGTTTGATATGCTGAGAAGGTAATTAGAATTGTCAGGGAAGTTATGGAATTAAGTGTTATGTAGTGGAATGTGCATGTCTAGGCTAGTTCTGGCTAAGGAAAGATTTGGTACTTAAGTGTGTCCCATGTGACCCACCTCTCTTTCCTGAGAACTTACCTAGTGCACTATTCACGAGCAGACGCTTTTATTTCATATTTATGGAAAAAAATATTTCCCCGAAATTCATGATGGTTTATTCTGCATATATTAACACCCCTCGGTTGGAGCGGGGTGTTACAGAGGCGGCCTAGTCCGCGATGGGATCCCTTGAGCTCATTTTGAGATCTTTGATTACCGGTAATTAGGGTCATCGTACGGCCCTAGCGAGATAATTATTTACGCTCCTTATTATGGAGTAGGGGTTTTAAACCTTAGTGAGTATATGTGCTTATTTCTTTTGGTTGCAGGTTTAGCCACAGGCAGGTATGAGTTTATATTTACGCCCTTGTGCCTTGAGTTGCATTTAAGGTGCATTGAGATTTATGTGGGCCGTCAGGCTAGTATGTGCATACCTGCATGAGATATATTCATTATGAGCATCATCGTATGAGAACCTGTGCAACCATAACAGTTTATTCAAATATATCAAACTTTCATTAATGAGTTCGATTATAAGAAGAGTTGAGATATCCCTCAGTTATGAGATTAGTTTTCCCTCAGTTTATATCGAGTTACCTAGTGGTATTGAGATGAGTTATTTATGATGAGTTCGAGATTTATTTGACTCAGCCTAGTATTTCTTTCATGCTTATTGCTTGCTGAGTCTTGTGACTCACCTTGTATTTTTCACCATTCCAGGTAGCGGTGAGAGAGTTCCTGAGGTGGGTTCTAGCAATGGGATGCGTTAGATTGTGTACGTGGAGGCCACTCAAAACCTAAAAGATGTCTGGGTCATTTGGTCTTTTGGTCTTTTGACATTTAGTTATTTAGTTTCGCAGTTGTCATTTATTTTATGAGGGATATTTATATTTGATGTTGTCCAGTTGGGGACTAGTACGTTGAGTACAGTTTGAGTTTGCATTTAGCTTTTTAGTATCTATGAGAGTATTATTATTTGTTTATCATTTGTTTATTCTTTATTTCATGTAGCACCTCCCTTGGTCTGAAAGGGGGTGTCTACAATTTTAGTCTACAAGAAGGATCTCTCCATATCCCCAATGTATCCTGAAAAACCCTAAGTGACAACTAGCATTATGTTAGGGTGATCCTACCAGTAATGAAATATGTAAAGTCATGTATGTATAATTAATTTTGAAAATTTGATTATTATCATTTATATATTTGGACTTTTGATTTCTGTGCACTATAATCCCTCCATCAATTATCATCCCGATCGAGTGAGAGTCATGGACTGATCAAACTCACTAACTCAATGACTATGCCAAAATCAGTGTGGTGAGATTAGGATGGCACATTGAAACTTATTTCGACATTAGAACACTTTCCAATCAAGTGTACCCCAACGAAATTCTTTAAGGGGGTGGAATGTAATACCCGGTATTACATGGTATTGAAAAATAAATAAATTTTGATTATTTTGGTAGGACCTCGGGTGGTCCGGGAAGGCTAAAAGTCGATTTCGAGAAATTAATTAATAAAATTATTGATTTGACGGCAGGGAGTGCCTCGGGACTTGGATGTCCAGGGAAGAGGGCATGAGATTGGTGAGCGTCTTGAGATGACGCTAATGACACTGGTGGCGGTTCGATTGAGAATAATTTTTGGAATAAATTCTGTATAAACTTGAGTTGGTGCCAATATCAAATAGTCGTAAGGGAGCTCTGGGAAGCTGAGGGGACCCTAGGGGTGGTCCAGTTTGGTGAGTAAGGCAACCCTGAAACATTTTCGAGTTGAATAAAGGTCTCGTGCCAACGCAGGGATGAAATCAGCTTTATCGAGTAAAGTCGATTATTAATTTTTTGAAAAAAAGAAGTCTTGGTGTGGTTTAAGGATAATTAAATTAGGCTTGGAGGGCCAAATGATATTATCAAAATTCCTAAGTGCAATTAAGGGTTCTCAAGTGGAATTATTGAGAAATTGAGGGGATTAAGAGTGTAATTAATTTATATATGTATTTATATATATAGGCGTGTGTATACATGGCAGAGCCGTGAGCTTGCTGCCAACATTTCAAATTTTGAAATCAAGAACAAAGAGGGAAAAGTGAGATCGCGAGGATAGAGCTCGGGAGAGCAGTCGAGAGTGAGAGATAGAGAGTTTAAGAGCGAGAGTGCTGATTGGCCATGGCCGATGATGGAAGCTGGTTGCAGTGGCCAGGGGCGGTTGCGGGCGCAACAGTAGCAACAAATGAGGCGACCGTTGGAGGCTGTGTGTGCGAGACGCGATGTCCGCAGTAGCGTGAAGGGCTACCGATGGTAGTTGCAGTGGCGGCGTCAGAAGCTAGTTCGACCATGGCAATGCGCAGGGATGCACGCGATGCTGCTACAATTGTGGCTTGCGGTGGCGACCGACTGGTGTAGCGCGACCAGTGATGGCGGTCGACGGGAAGGCGAGGTAGCCGTTGGAGCAAGCGGTTGGCGAGGTTGGCTGCGCGCAGGCACAAGGAAGAAGAAGGAACAGGTCACGTGCAGGAGAAGGAGGTGAAGAAGAAGAAGAAGAAGAAGAAGAAGAAGAAGAAGAAGAGTGGAGGAGGAGAAGAAAATAAGAAAAGAAAAAAAAAGAAAAAAGAAAGGAAAGTAAAATATAAAGAAATCTAGAAAAATGGAGAAAATTGAGGAAAATAGCCAAAAATTCCAAAAATTATTTTGGGGCTTGAAGAGCATGTCAGAAGCTTGAAAATGGGATTTTGGGCGCAAGTGGTAGCTTGGGAGGCAACGTCGGTGTGGGCGTTTTCCTAATTTCTCCCCATATGAGTCGAGATAAATTAATATTTTCTTTCCAAATTATTTGCATTAAGGGAGTTAATGTAGAATAATTATTTGTTGAATTAAACCCTGGGTCGGGGTTGTTTGGAAATTCTTAATGACTGGTTTATGCCATGGTTGGTGTTGTTTGGAGGTAGTGTTGATGAGTGATTTTGCTGTGTAAGCAAAAGCGAAGGCACTGGTTAATGTTTGATATTGTGGGGTTTTGTGTGATTGGTATCTAGGTTCGATCGGGGAGGCGGTGACCCTAGAAGAGCTCGGAGTCCGGGCTGACGTTCTCCCCGATGCAGGAAAAAGGCTTATAGCCAGGTAAGGGATGGTCCCATGTAGAGGTGGCCTTGCAAGTTGGTAAATATGTTTGATAATATTTTTATGTAGCATTTGCATGTAGTGGTTATCACTTGCATGATGTGAGATCTAGTGGACCTATGGCCATGTGGAGGACTAGTGTTGTGGGGGCTGATAAGTTGATGCCTCAAACCTTGGTGGGTTGTGAGGATGAATGGGCCTAGCCTCATTTGCATGCATTTGGCATACATAAACATGGTTATATTCATATTTACATGCATTGCACCCTTACTGAGTCTTTATGACTCATGAGGTTTACCTCATGTTATAGATGATGTAAGACCAAGTGCAAGCAGGGATGGTGTCGGGAGACTGTTGTGGCAACTAGCATCGTTGCCCGAGATGTGTGGATATGTATTCTCCTGTATTTTCTTATATGTATTCATGTGTTTGAATGTAAGCGTTATTGAGCTTTAGAGGTATCTAGTTGTTTTAATCATAATAGTATGATAGATGATTGTGAGTCTGTGTGATGTATATGTAGCTTTAGTTGTTGAAGGCAAGTTTGGACGGAGTAAAGATCAGCGAGGCATGTTCTCATAAATCCCCAATACTCATCGAAGTGTTTGTTATGCTAACTTTGTGCTTGGGTCACCTTTTGCTTGCTATGAGGCGAGCTGAAGAGAGGTGAAGCTCACTCGGGTTTTGGGTCTTGGTCCGCTGTGTTTTCTTGTTTGAGTTGGGACCAATTCCGAAGTGGAGTGAAGGGAAGGGCAAAGCCTAGTTCCCACCTAGGGCGTTTCTTGTTGAAACATAGTCCAACCCTTCAATTGTAGTTCGTCGGGTGAGTAATCCGGTTGATTATTTACCAGTGGCACCTGTAAGTGGGAGCGGATCGTTAAAGTTGGTATCAAAGCGTGGCTAGCTATATGAGTGGGAAAGGCTAGCATGTTGGAATGTTATGTATGGTTAGTTAAGTAATTGATGTGAGTAATTGCCAGAGTTCTGAAATAGAGGATGTTTGGCCTGATTCGGGTGTAAGTCAGAATGTCCTAGCTGCTGAGTTGGGGTTGAGAACGATTGGTTTGAAATTTTGATATTTCAATATAAGGTTGAGTCGATGGCCTCGAAAGTAAGGACCTATGGTTTGAAGACCCTAGGGATTGGGTCGAAGCGTTGAGGTTTGTGATGGTTTGAATGGTGTGCTTGGATATTCTTGTTATAGGAATAAGAGAATATCATAGGTCGAGATGATATACCCATAAGTGGTATACGGGTTGGGGCAATGAGGAATCAAAAACCTAAGTGTGGGTGTTGGTATCGTGAACTCGAATGTGGAAATTTGGGGGTTCTTGAAGCGTTATAGGGATGGGAGTTCCTTGTGATTGAAGTGCTGAGGCTCGTGTGGGGACACAAAGTCGAGTCATGACAAGAGTCATGAAGAGGCAAGGAAAGCCTGAGGTATATCTAATCCGAGAAGGGATTAGCGGAGCACCCCTATGTTGGGGATATGGTCGAGCATGTATGAGGAGATTGAGTAGTTCCCTTAGAGTTAGTGTGATAAGGGTGAGCTAAGGCTGAAATTAGCTCAAAGCTCAAGGAAATGAGTTATCGTCGAGTTGTGTGATGAGCTCCAGGAAGGGAGTAAGATAATGTTGCTTGTAGAGAGGTTCTAGGTGGAGTGAGCATGTGAAACATATGCCTATCATTGCTAGGGTAGGCATGACGTCAGTAGCTTGCAGAAGGACACCGAGGGGAGTCGAGTGTAAGTTATGCATGAGGGATGCATATGGTGCCATGTGATAGTATCGCTATGGCAATCCTAGAGGGAACGTGCCTAGGGTATGAGTGGACCCTAGTTGGTTTCATGATGAAACAGAATTATCCTAAGAAAGGATAGGTGTGTGGCAAATGGACCCTAGTAGGTGTTTGTATGAGATGGAAATCCCAAATGGGTCAAGCTGGAATCCAGGGGAATCCCGATTTGGGATAAATAAGTTGGGCATGCGTAGATATGCGTGTGAGAGACATTGGGTTAGAAGTCCTAGTTGTGAAGGGCCAAAAGACCGTTCATGTGATTGATGGATGAGGGGCCAATCAAAACTCTCATTATGATGCTTGGGGTCTAGTGGGATGCCTAAGGTTGGGAGATGAGAGGTGAATAAACCCTCATGGTGATGCTTGGGGTTGGGAATGACGCCTAAGGTCACGAGACCCTTGATGGGAAACGAGGAGGTCACCCAATGAAGTGTATGAATGGGTGTGTGGTCCGAGGGCGATGAATGTGTGGCAGCATGACATCCATGGGCTATGCGCGCGCAAGAAATGCCAACTTTGGATGCCAAGTGGCCAAGGGCATGGTGAGTAATGTGGAGGCCCTAAATTTTAAGTTCCAAGTCATTGAAACCCGAGCGAGGCGTGCTAAAAGACCAGGCCGAGCATAGTGGCTGAATGCATTCAGGAGGTGCAAGAAGAGATGAGAGGTCTCGATTTACCTGGAGGGTACTGGTAGGTGCTCTATGGCTATGGGTGCCGGAGCTTGAGGTAGGCTCAACATGTCGGTTGTGAATTGAGAGATCATTGGTAATCGAGTTGTGGGATGAGCTGGGTGGTGAAATGAATCATGATGGGCTCGGATCCATGGTTGTGGAAAGTTGGAACTTTCAAATATTGATTGGAAGCCGTGAGGTATGATCTTGTGGGGTAAGATTCATGAGGCCTCAAGAGGTGAAGTGGTTTGAGATTTTCTTAGGTGGTAAGAGTTGCAGAGTATTGAGGAGCGAGGCTCATGGTGTGAGCTTGAGGTTGTTTTAATCGAGAGTGGTGGAACCATTGTAGTTCGTGAAGGTTTTATAATAGCAAAATGCTACGGGTGCAAGGGTCATAGTGATGGATATGATGTTATGGACTATGTGGCAGAGGACTAATGAGTTGGCTTGCAATAAGGGCAGGTAGCCAGTGGGCCTGAGCAACTTAGTGAATTGTAGGTGACGGTCAGATGCCAAAGATCTGGAGCAGCACCTTAGGAAAGTGGTCAGGTGAAACTAATAGTTTCTTATAAGGGATATGACATCTACAATAGTACTATGGAGGAATCGTGGGGCGCGGTAATGATTCGATAGATTAGTTGCCAAATAGGAAGCTTGGTGGGAAGAATTGCTGCGAGCGTGGCGGAGTAGTCATGCCAGGTTCGATGTCAGAGGTTAGACCGAAGTCTGAAAGTCTCACTACAGGTGTGAGGCAAATCAGTGATGGACCTGAACCATGTTGTCGGGAACTATTATTGGGCCAGTGTAAAGGAGCAACATGGTAATGATGACCAGGTGTTGGCTCGTCTAAAGCACAGGGCAACACAGTGATTATACAGATGGTCAGGGGCTAAAGATCTGCGAGAGGCACGGTAGGGGTGACGAAAGCTGTGGTCAGTTTCACAACTCAGCTGCGAGTAATAAGAGATGTTAGGGCGTTGCACCCAAGTGGGGGTTAAGCCCTTTATTTCATTAAAGCGGTGTCGAAGTGGTTTAGCGAATGTGCAGGTGTGGTAGCATCTCGAGATGTTTGAGAAAGAAACCCGTGGAAAAGAAACAGGACTAGCGTGGGAATATCACTACGGTTGATGCCTACCGGTGACGGGTCGAATCCTGGGGACCACTAGATACAGACGGTTAGTCCACGGGGGGACTGCAGCCCTCTATGTGGAGTAATCCGTCTGAGGTGAAGATGATTAGATGCCGAAGACCTGGGGTGTGCTGTAGGTTATGTCTGGGCTAGATCTAAATTTTCATAAGGGTTGAAGAATCATGGCAGTGCCTTTTGTTGTCTTGGCAGCAAAAAGTTGATCGAGTAAATTGGGAAGATGGACCCAGTGTGACCTTATAGTGATGTGGGAAGATGGTTCGATTGGTGGAGTCTGTAGGTGGCTCCAGAATGTTATGTAAGTGCCGTGAAGGGCGAGACTTATGAGTTGGAAGCCAACCATGAGATGAGATTATTGAAACGTGCAAAGGTTTCAAGTATGGGGATCTCTAATCCTGTGATGTGAGTGATGGCAGGCTGAACTTGTGGCTAAGGCATGGTTCGGAATTCGTGAAGGCTCACAATTGCACAATCTAACATTAGTTCTGAATGTGTCGATGCGAAAATGAGGAAGTATCCTCATGTGGCACTGGAGGGGTTTCTAGTTGATGACACAAGAGTAATTGCCAGGTGGTAGCACCTAATGGAAATGATAGGAGCATGAGGCTCGAGGACTATGATGTAAAGCCTTGTTGATTTCCATGTATGCCTTTAAAATAAAGGTTTAGCGAGTCCTGGTGGTTAGACCAGGTGGATTTTGAGAAAGAGATCCAAGTGTTATAGAAGATGGTTGGTTAGGGTAAAAATTGTGCTGCTTGAAGGAGTATTACTCCGTAACGAGGGTTATAGATGGAAGGGTTGAAATGTGGCCTAGGAAGAACTTGAGATGTTCTCCTAAGAAATGTTGGGCATGGGGAACAACACTAGATGGACCTCCTAAGGTACTAGAACTCTAATAGGATAGATCACCTGGGAAAGCCAGCGTGATGGCAAGTGCCTGAGTAGGAAGATAAGTCTTATGGCATTGAGTGAAAGTGTGAATTCCACAGAAATGGCAGCGGTGATTTCCAATGGATGGAGTTTATATAAAATTGATAGTTGATGATTGCAAGTGTAGTGCCTAGAGAAAGGTTGTGTTGGTTGTGAGCTAGGCGATCCGACTAGAGTTAATCAAGTTGGTTAAATGGAAGTTGAAGGTGAATTTGAGATGTCGCTAATGGGTAAAGAGAGCTCAAAAGAAGAGCTTATGGGACGAGATTGGTTCCCAGGAATGGTGTTTAGGTGATGAAATCACCTGATAGCTATGAGTGATATAGTTAGAAGGATGCCTTGAAGTGTGGGCAATTGATGAGATCTAGCCTCGTGGTTAGAAATTAATAGGTGTGAAAGAAAACAGCTAGTGGAGTTGGTGGTGATTGGCAAGGGGTAGTCGATGGCGACCAAAGGCGCCAATTGGTGATAGCAGTAGTGGCGAGCGGTAGTTGGCCATGGCCGTGCTGCGTCGTGAGAGTAATTGGTCAGTGGCATTAGACTTAATGGGGTCGCTCACCGAGTGGTGTGAGTTGATTGAAGCAAAAATTATAAGAAGTCTGGGAGAAGCCAGAGTCTCTCAGGGAATTAGCTAGCTATTATAAGCATAACAAAGTGATACGAGGAAGGCGGCCTAAGAGTGGGGTCGTGCTGGTTGCGATGACCAGTGAGATTCAAAGAACAGTGAGTCTTTTGAGATGATATGGTGGTGTCATCGTCGCTATCAGGGAAAAGATGTTGTCAGGAAGGTCAAAGGTAACCATTGTGCATGGTAGGACCTCGAAGCCGAGTATGAATGGCCATGAAGGCTGGTGCCTGTGAAATTTGAGATGCAACGACTATGGAAGGAAATTCGTTGCTGTCATGGTATTGTCCTTATCGAGGAGGACAAGGAGAGCCATTAGCATGGTTTAAGTCAAGTGTCTATTGCGAATTGAGAATGAACCTGATTTAAGTTGGCCGAAAAGTTTTGTGCCTCCAGAGTAAGAGGCCCTGTCGAGAAAGGATGGGATTTGAAAAAGTCCTAATGAAATTGAAGCTGGGTGAGTGAATTTGGCTAGAAGATCGCTACAAGGGTCGGGGGTGTAACCATGTTAGCTTGTTATGGTAAGGGACCAAAGGCATGAGTCATCCTATAGGTGCGATGCAATAAGTGATTGTGCAGATAGTAATGAGCCGATCACTTTGCCATGCATCGTGGGTGATGATGAAGGTCGGTTAATGGTTTCAAGCCTTTAAGCGCAATGGTAGGATCCCTAACTCGTGGTAGGGTTAAATAGCCAAGGTAAGGCCTAGCATGAGACATGATTATGAAAGCTGAAATTGGGTAAAGAATTAAAGAAGGTTGCTCAGTAAAGAGTTCCCTGGTATAGGTATGAGACCCCTACTAGTGTATAATATTGGCCAGAAAGGAAAACCAGATTAGTCTGTGTGCTTATGCGGAAAACTCCTAGTTGGAAGAAGGTTGGTTATGCTTGAACCTATCGATAAAATGCTTGAGGTGGACTCAGCTGGTCAAGGTAATAGGCCATGTATGAAATGGTCGAAGTTGGCTGGGTGGGCCAAATGGTTGCTTCCTATGTAGTGTTAGCATGGTTAGTTGATCGGTAATGACAAGTTGCCATGAGGATCGACTCAAGCTAAGCATGCGTGTGATAAATGGCGGTATGCAATGGTGGAATAGGTGTCGGAGTGTCTTGTGGGCTCTAGAAGAGACATTGCGACTGATGATCAGTGCTAAGACGTTGCTAGTTGGACTAGCGTAAAATCGTGGCCATGTGTGATCGACCGTGGGAAAACGTTGCCGTGTGTGATTGGTGTAAAATCGTGGTAGATTGATTAGTGATGCAATGTTAGTGAGAGTTTGTTTCGATTGATGGAAAAATGGGAAGTAAACTGCAAAGCGATGCTTCGAGGCAGAGAAAATCCATCAGGAGATGGATATCATTGCCGTAAGCATGACCAGTGACCAGTGGTGCGGTTTGACGAGAGGCCCAAGCAGTATTTGGTTGAGGAATGTCCTCAAGAGGTGGAGGACCAAATGCCTAAGCGAAACCTTGAGGTGGAGATAGCCTAAGGGAAAGGTTAGCAATGGATGGGCTATGAGATTATCGAATGTGGGAGCTCGATGAATTGCTCGAGAATGTAGTCATCTTGGGTAGTTGTATAATGCAAAGTGAATTTCAAGGATAAAATTCTTTAAGGGGGGTGGAATGTAATACCCGGTATTACATGGTATTGAAAAATAAATAAATTTTGATTATTTTGGCAGGACCTCGGGTGGTCCAGGAAGGCCAAAAGTTGATTTCGAGAAATTAATTAATAAAATTGTTGAATTGACAGCAGGGAGTGCCTCGGGACTTGGATGTCCAGGGAAGAGGGCATAAGATTGGTGAGCGTCTTGAGATGAGGCTAATGACGCTGGTGGCGGTCCGACCGGAAATAATTTGCGAAATAAATTTTGTATAAGCTCGAGTGAGTACCTATACCAAATGATCGTAGGGGACTTCTGGGAAACTGAGGGGACCTTAGGGGTGGTCCAGTTTGGTGAGTAAGGCAACCTTGAAGCATTTTCGGGTTGAATAAAGGTCCCGTGCCGGCACAGGGATGAAATCAGCTTTATGGAGTAAAGTCGATTATTAATTTTTTGAAGAAAACAAGTCTTGGTGTGGTTTAAGGATAATTAAATTAGGTTTGGAGGGCCCAAATGATATTATCAAAATTCCTAACTGGAATTAAGGGTTCTCTAAGTGAAATTATTGAGAAATTGGGGGGATTAAGAGTGTAATTAATTTATATATGTATTTATATATATAGGCATGTGTATATATAGGCAGAGCCGCGAGCTTGCTGCCAACATTTCAAATTTTGAAATCAAGAACAGAGAGGGAAAAGTGAGATCGCGAGGAAAGAGCTTGGGAGAGCAGTCAAGAGTGAGAGATAGAGAGTTTAAGAGTGAGAGGGCCGATCAACCATGGCAGCAGCTGCCATGGCCGATGATGGAAGCTAGTTGCAGCAGCCAGGGGCGGTTGCAGGAGCAGCAGCAGCAGCAGCAAAGGAGGCGACCCTTGGAGGCTATGTGTGCGAGACTCGATGTCCGCTGTAGCGTGAAGGGCTGCCGATGGCGGTTGAGTGGCAGCGTCGGAAGCTGGTTCGGCCATGGCAGCGCGCAGGGACGCACGCAGTGTTGCTGCAATGGTAGCTTGCGATGGCTGTCGACTGGTGTAACGCAACCGGCAATGGCAGTCGGCGGGAAGGCGAGGTAGCCGTCGGAGCAAGCAGTTGGCGAGGCTGGCCGCCTACAGGCGCAAGGAAGAAGAAGGAATAGGTCACGCGCGGGAGAAGGCAGTGAAGAAGAAGAAGAAGAGTGGAGGAGAAGAAAATAAGAAAAGAAAAAAAAAAGAAAGGAAAATAAAATATAAAGAAATCTAGAAAAAAAGAGAAAATATGAGGAAAATAGCCAAAAATTCCAAAAAATTATGGAATAATTCTGGAAATTATTTTGAGACTTAAAGAGCGTGTCAGAAGCTTGAAAATGAGATTTTGGGCGCAAGTGGCAGCTCGAGAGGCAACGACAGTGTGGGCGTTTTCCTAATTTCTCCCCAGATGAGTCGAGGTAAATTAATATTTTCTTCCTAAATTATTTGCATTAAGGGAGTTAATGTAGAATAATTATTTGCTGAATTAAACCTTGGGTCGGGGTTGTTTGGAAATTCTTGATGACTGGTTTATGCCATGGTTGGTGTTGTTTGGAGATAGTGTTGATGAGTGATTTTGCGGTGTAAACAAAAGCGAAGGTATTGGTTAATGTTTGATATTGTGGGGTTTTGTGTGATTGGTATCTAGGTTCGACTAGGGAGGCGGTAACCCTAGAAAAGCTCAGAGTTTGGGCTAGTGTTCTCGCTAAGGAAGGAAAGAGGCTTCTAGCCAGGTAAGGGATGGGCCTATGTGGAGATGGCCTTGCAAGTTGGTAAACATGTTTGATAATGTTTTTATGTAGCATTTGCATGTAGTGGTTATCACTTGCGTGATGTGAGATCTAGTGGACCTATGGCCATGTGGGGGACTAGTGTTGTGGGAGCTGATAGGTTGATGCCTCAAACCTTGGTGGGTTGTGAAGATGAATGGGCCTACCTTCATTTGTATGCATTTGGCATACATAAATATGATTATATTCATATTTACATGCATTGCACCCTTACTGAGTCTTTATGACTCATGAGTGTAAAATCCCATTTAAGTGAGATTAGAATATCGAAAAATGGGTTTGATAGCAAAATAAATCGCCGAATCGATTGGAGGGAATGCCCCGGAGTGTAATTGGACATAGAAAATGGTATAGTCTCGATAAGAATTACAAGATAGGATTTATGGAAGCAAAAGAAATCGGACTCGAGACGGTTTTCGGTACAGCTAAAAATGCAGCTTCGAATCAGGTTGAAATGCCGAATTTTCACAGGAGACTTCTGGGAATTCAACGGAATCCCAGGGAGGCTCCGGTTTTTCATAAAGATCAACCCTTAGGTGATTTCAGGAGGAATCAAGGGCCCAGTGAGGAACCGGAGGCAAAATCAGCCTTGTCGAGTAGTTTTGAAGTTATTAATTTTGAATTTAAAGTATCGTAATGCAAAATAATTGGGCATTAAATGGTGTAATTGCAATTTAAGAATTTCTAAGTGTAATATAGAATAATTGAGGGGATGAAATATGCATTTTCTATAATTATATTAGTATAATATATATTATATTATATATATATGTGTGTATTATATGTTCATGCGCATGGAGGCAGTAAGTAGGCGTGGGAGGCAACATTTGGAATTGAAATTTTGGGTTGAGGAATTGCAAAGAATTTGAGAGGTTGGTCGAGAGTGATGGCCAAGGCATGAGGGAGGGAGTTGCAATATATATATAGAGAGAGAGAGAAAGTGAGATGGAGCGAGTGATAGAGGGAGGTGGCCAATTTCGGCCATGACCGAGAGCTCCATGAGCTGGCTGAGAGGAAATAAGGCCGAGAGAGAGCAAATGCGAGGGAGATCGAAACTGAGAGTAGGGAGAAAGCTCGGCCGAGAGCTTCACCGAGAGAGGGGAAGCGATCGAGTGAAAGAAAGAGAGAGAGGTCGAGGGAGCTTGGAAGCCGCGGCCAGCAACGTTGTAGTGGCCATGGCAGCGAGCAGGTCGGCGAGGCGAGCCGCGAGCAGCGGCGAACGAGGCAGCGACCAGTGTGCAGGTGGTGGCCGTCGGAGGAGCACGGAGGCGCTGGGAGCAGCAGCGATGGGCGCGAGGCAGCCATGCGTGCGCGGCACTGTATGCGCATGCGTTGCAGGAAAGAGCCGCAAGAAGAAGAAGAAGAAAGAGGAGAAGAAGAAAAAGAAGAAGGGAAGAAGAAGAAGAAGAAAGGAAAGAAAAGAGGAAAGAAAAGGATAGAAGAAAGGAGAAAAAAAATGAAGAGTTGCAGGGGAGGCACGGGAATTGCAGGAAGAAGATGAATAGGGAGAGGAGAAAAGAAAATAAAATAAGAAAGAAAAGAAAAAGAAAGAAAAGAAAAGAAAATGAAGAAAATAAGAAAAATAAGAAAAAATATGAGGAAGTTTCCAAAAAAATTTGAAAAAATAGGAAATGAAGATGTATTAATATTCCAGAGACTTTGGGGAGAAAAAAAAATGGGTTGGGCACGCGTTTCGAGGCTATGCACATAAATCGAGGCGGTGCACAAAAATCTAGATATCGCACGAAAAATACTGTGGCGTGCAAATAGCGAAGTAGGATGTAAGAATCAAGGTCGAGCATGAGAATCAAGGCAAGACTCAGGGATCAAGGTTGTGCACGTAAATCGAGGCAGTGCACGAAAATTGAGAGGTCGCCCAAAAATCGAGGTAAATGCACGGGAAGCGAGGTAATGTGCAAGAATCAAGGTAGTGAGCAAGAATAGAGAATTTGTGCGGCAATCGATGTCAGGGCACGCATACCAAGGTAGCCCGAGAGGCTAAGTTAAGGTAAACATAATTTGCTAGAAATTCTAGTAAATTAGGAAAATGATTTTAGGAATTCCTATTGAGTAATATTTGAAGAAAATAATTGAGGAACAATTAGGTTGAAGTATTGTTGAGAAATTATTTATTTAGGAATTATTTATTATTTATTTATGAATTATTTATTACTTAGGAATTATTTACTTAGCAATTATTTAGTTAGAAATTATTTAATGAGGAATTATTTAGTAGAGAGAATGTTTAAGAAATCATTGGTGAAAATAGGAAGAAATAGGGGAAAATTATGATAAATGAAATATTGATGTTGTTAAATGAATATGATGGCCAGAGTATGTTGAGGATCTGATTTGAGTACATTAGAGCCTGGCACGAGAATCGAGGTGTTATGAGAATGCGTATGAGGTAAGTAGTACTTACCAAACTGAATTTAGCTTTACGAAAAGATGTCTGATTTAGAAGTGGTTTTCTCAAACCTTATTTTATGAAAATAATTTATCATGTTGTCATGTCTTGATGTGATTATGTCATGTAGATTACATTTACATGTATTGATGTTGAAATGTGCATACATTCACGATGATATTATTGATCATGCATTGCATAAAGGGCTTGGGATTATGAACTGGCACCGCTGGTCTACCAAGTGTGCACCCAAACACATCGGTCTAGGAAAGGGACTGTAAAAATGGGGAGCACTAGTTGGGTGCGGTTGACTCAGGTCGAAAACTATGAGGACATTTTGCATATTGCATTCATGCACAAAAATGATTTTTGTACTGCTTACTTAGATGATTTATCGTCTAACTTGGGCTTTGCCCCTGGAATATTCAAACGTTCCAGATAGAGATTGTAGCAGATACGAGGATGAATGAGGCATGAAATGGCACTTTCCAAGTGCATGATGAAATGAATGATGAGATGAATGATGTAATGTAGCCCATGTGTTTAAGTCCTGCTACTTTGAAATCTGAACGATTTGGAAGTCCATGATGTAAGGTATGATTGATGATTGACGTTAAGGATGATGATGCAACCTTATGGTTAATGACAATGTATAACCCCCATTTTAGGTTTATGTTAAGAACGTATGTTATGTATTAAAGTTATGTTGAGAGCTTATGTCATGTTTTAAGTCATTGATGAATAGCCTTGTATTGAGGATTAAGTTCGAGAGACGGCGATGTAAAGATTTTATTTAGGATTTATATTAAAGCAAGATATCAAGTTCGATTCTAGCTTTCGCGTTTGAGGTATGTATATGATGATGTCTCTCTTTAGAGATAAAATTAATGCAGGGAAATTCTGGGATGATGGATAAATGAGGCGATTTAGTATGAGTTCGAAAGAAAAAAAATTATCGCCCTTGAATTGTCCCAAGGAATCAACGCGCCCGAGAAAACGGGGCGTTACAATAAGGTTTACCTCATGTTATAGATGATGCAAGACCAAGTGCAAGTAGGGATGGTGCCAGGAGACTGCTGTGGCAACTAGCATCGTTGCCCGAGATGTGTGGATGTGTATTCTCCTGTATTTTCTTATATGTATTAATGCGTTTGAATGTAAGCGTTATTGAGCTTTAGAGGTATCTAGTTGTTGTAATCATAATAGTGTGATAGATGATTGTGAGTCTGCGTGATGTATATGTGACTTTAGTTGTTGAAGCCAAGTTCGGACAGAGTAAAGATCAGTGAGGCATGTTCTCATAAATCCCCAATACTCAGCGAAGTGTTTGTTATGCTAGCTTTGTGCCTGGGTCACCTTTGGCTTGCTAGGAGGCGAGTTGAAGAGAGATGAAGCTCACTTGTGTTTTGGGTCTTGGTCTGTTGTGTTTTCTTGTTTTAGTTGGGACCAATTCCTGAGTTGAGTGAAGGGAAGGATGAAGCCTAATTACCACCTAAGGCCTTTCCTGTTGAAACATAGTCCAACTCTTCAATTGTGGTTCGTCGGGTGAGTAATCTGGTCGATTATTTACTAGTGGCACCCTTAAGTGGGAGCTGGTCGTTACAGCATGCGACTCACCATCATTTATGATTAGCATCTCATACTAATCAAACTTAGTATTCCGTACGCTAGTTCATACTCAACTAATCATAGTCCCCTTATGAAAAGTCTAAGGACTGGGAAATATCATTAAGATATTCTTAATACAAAGGTTATTAGTCAAATGTTCTTAACACTTAAGAATAAAACCTTTAACAGGAAATTTAGGGACTGATTCATATATAATGATTAGAGAGCCATGAATAAAGATATGACCTCAAAATATGAAAACACATTTTTTTATATATATTTGTGCTAGAATTACATCATTAGTCCTATAATTATAATTGCTAGATGCTATCTAAATCTAGCATTAGGGCACTAACACTAACAATCTCCTACTTGCACTAATACTAATTTGCAAGGTATAGGTCCTCAGTGCATCATTAACTAGTATTTAATACCCATCTTCTCAAGATGGCGATTAAGATAACTCTGTGGTAGTGCTTGGTCTGTAGGTCTATGACATTCTCCAATGATGCAATCTTCTACAGCTGCATGTCTCCATGTGCTCTGATCTCTCAGATCAAATAATAGAAGCGTCGCTCGATGTGTTTTGACTTCTGGTGAGACTTGGGCTCCCTTGCCTGTGAAATGGCTCCATTGTTGTTGCAATATAAGGATATCAACAACTCAATACACAGGACCACTTCAAGTTCAGCAATGAACTTCCTTATCCAAACAACCTCCTTTGTAGCATCGCATGTTGCAACATATTTGGTTTTTGTAGTGGAGTCCATAGTTATTTCTTGCTTGGAATTCTTCAAGCTAACTGCCCCTCCATTACAGAAAAATACAAACCCAGATGTTGACTTTCTATCATCCATATCAGATTGAAAATTTGAATTAGTGAACCCGTTAACATGAAGATCACCCTCTCCATGCATCAGTAATAAATCCTTAGCCAATGATCCACTTAAATGTCTTCGGCCTCAACACTTTAGTGGTTTGTTAGCTATATTCGTGTGGGTGCACTCACAACATCTAATGCTTAATTAGGAACATCAATCAATCCTCATGAAATGCACCCTCCCACCTTTAGGTAGCCAGGGCACATCCAGTCAAGTAATGATATCCTATGGTGGTGGAGGGCCATGATGAATCCAATTCTTTAATCTAATATTAGGTTGTACAGATTGGGAAGATTTTTCAATCTTTATTAAGGTCTCATTTTGCACATGCATTAAGTTTTGACACTGTATCTCATACATGATAAAACAAAATGCATACATGCATAACTGGATGATCAGGGACTTTAAGCCGTTAATTAAACCTGTGTCATGAGCCCCTACTCGGAAACCCTGTAACCAAGGGTCCCAAGAGAGAGTGCCAGGAAGTGTGGAATCTGTGCATGACTCAGAAGAGAAATATCAAACACGACTCTCACCCACATTTTTAAAGCTAACATGAAACATTCCCAATACTCCCAATGACCTTCTGATTAGGACAACTCTATACACATCTAGCCACCGGACCCAACTTCACTTAGCTCACCTTCCGCCCTGACCTTTCCCTTACCTAAAATGATGTAAAGCAAAGTATGAGGCGCAAGGCCTAGTAAGTAAAGATGAAATAAATGGGTGATTAAAATTAAGGCATACATGATAAACTAGAATACTTAGATATACTAGCTTGACATGTGCCCCCAACACACAAAGAGACACTCACATGCTCAAGTGGAACCATGATACTCTCATGCCATGCCTTTCATATAAAATAATGTCTAGGAAAGAATGCATATTTCCAATCAAAACTTGCCATTAAGAACATAAACTTAGGGCCAAAACCCATCCTTGCGTCAGGCTTTCGCCTACTGAGCTTCTGGCATAATAATTGTCACATCTAAGCCAAATCTTTCTCTACAGATATATCCCACGGACCTTGTTCGCTGTGCGCATCATGCAACTTCTATGTATTTCCAAAACTTTGTCATGTATGCACACGTGCATCATGCACCATCACTATCTTACAAACTCATAAAATAAGGAGGGATTTTGGGGCACTTTCATGAGTGCATCCCTCTATTATTATCCTTCTCCCTGTCTTAGATATATAGAGAGATGTTGGCTTGCGAATAATTCTCTTTCTTCCTCCATAGTTGGATCTAGCTTGATCTTGCTCCTAGCTTCTTGCATTCTCTCCCTTTTGTATTCTCCCATTAAGATTCAATTATTGGATAGTTAAGGAGCAAGCAAAGGAGGAACACCAAAAGAGCAACGATTCACCTCTATTGAGAGAGTTCTTGTAACACTTATCTTCTCAGAGTGTTATTCTTTTCTCCAAAATGGGTATATATTTTTTTTGCACATACAGACTTTACTAATATATCTAACTTAGTTAATCACATATTTCTAGGAAATAAATAAAATCCTAAATCTTGCACATTTCAAAGAGAATAAACAGTACATTTATTTTGACCAATAATATTAAACCATAGAATCATACAAACCATGAGAGCAAATTATACATGAATATAATTTACATAAGACTTAAAAATTCAACATTTGCTAGCTCATTCTTCGATAGTCCCTTTGTTTTTTTCTTGGCTCGAATTACCTGGAACATGAGAATATTCTAGGGACATAATCCAATTAGATGGTGAATCATCTAAGTGAGGTTTTATGAAATTTCATGCATGATATGCCAAGTGCAATAGAAATCATCATCCTTACATGCTGATTATCATTTATGCGACCCCACTTCAAAGGGTGGGATGTGCTTCAAACATCCGTAATAGATTAACGATATCATCATTCCATATGTGATGCATGCCAAAGAATATCAAGAATGTACATATGCATCACAATACATCATATGAAGGCTTTTATATATGTAGGAGGCATCACATCGCATGACAATATGTCAAACAAAACATTTGCATATTATTTTGAAAAACAACCCTCACCTTGATTTTGGCTTAACTAAACCCCACGTGATGAATTGACCCTGATTTTTGGATTCTAACAACTCCCTGCACACAAATTGAGTATTATTATTTTTTTCTATTTATTTATTTATTACATATATATATATATATATTTCTTCATTTTTTTATTTTTCTTTTGATAATTTAAAAATAAATATCTCCTCAAATATTTTCCCAAATTTTTCTCCACCATAACTCGTAAAATAATTTTAGGAAACTTTTTTAAAAATTTCAAAATTAAAACCTGTTGCACGCACGCGCACTCACTACACCATGTGCTTGCACGTGTTGTCCGTGCGTGCAATGCACGTGCCTTTTCTTCCTTGATGGCCTTCTCACCGACCGACCACTATTTTAACCCCAAATCTTGTGATTTCTTCTCCCACTTTATAGATCTTGACATTACAAATCTAATGGTGCAATTTGTACCTTGAAACACAATTAAACTAACCTTGATTTGACCAAATTAATTCTCGACTCCGGTGAGTTGCGCCTTTTTCGATGACCACTCATGCTCCCAAACTCTCTAGAAAAACTCCTTATGCTATGGGGAAAAAAATTCCCTTATCCTCACGAGCCCACGATGCCTTAAGCCATGACTTTCGAATGCCCACAACCTTCGGTTGGAAACTGCCTATTTATAGGGGGGATCCACCGCTTCTCCAGCCAATTAATGGTCGATCCTTGGCTCTTAAGCCTTACCTCGGCCACTAGAAACCTTAGTTTGCCTTAACAACCCTTGAAAATTACTCATAGCCAGCTGAATTGCCCCTGGTTTTTTCGGTGATGGGTTGGCTCGTTGACACGCCTTCGCCAGCCTATTTCTTGGCCATCTTCGACCATCCCTCATGTCCCCTATGCCTAGGGCCTCTGATGGCCTAGTGCTAAGCCTACTCCACCCAACTCACTATAAAAAAATCGACATTTAGAGGCGGTTTAACCGCCGCTAAGTCAGCTGTCGCGGAGCATTTAGCGGTGGTTTTCAGCAACTGCTGGAATAATCGCCGCTAATTATATTTTTTGCGACGATTTTAAAAACCACGAAAAAATAAGTGATTTAGCAGCGGTTTCTATAATATTTAGCGGCGGTTTTCAAACTACCGCAAAAAATTTAAAAAAAATTAAATTTTTAATTTTAGCGGCGATTTCAAAATTGTCGCAAAAATTAATAAAAAAAATTAAATTTTTAATTGCCCGTGCGGGCCAGTCTGACCTGCGCCCACCCGCCCAGCCCTTGCGCGCCACGTGGCGATGCTAGAAATTAAATCCCAGTGCTTCCCTTCCCAAAGTTTCGAACCCAAGACCTCAAGTGATCGCGCGCGCACGAGAACTGTATGATTTGCGAAGAACCCCTTAACATATATGCACATATATATATATATATATATCTATATAATAAAACATGAAGGTTTTTGAAAATGTCTCACTTTTGAGACATGTCAATGGATGGGATTATTTTTGAAGTATTTGATAGTGCAGATTAAAAATCTTCCCGCCCAATAATCCTTCTCCAATTTGCGACTGCTCAATGGCTGATTGTGGGCGGCTGCTTCTCTCTCTCTCTCAATCACTATCACCGACCCACCTGTCATCTCAATCCCCTCTCTCTCTCTCTCTCTCACTCACTCACTACAACCCTTTCTCTTTTTCCCTCTATCTGCCGAAGTTGTCCGCGCATGAAGCTCTATCGCTGCTCAAATTGTGTATCTCTCATTCACTGTGTGTCTTTCTCATCTCTTATCTCTCTCTTCTCAGTGTATGTATATCCATCGCGACTATATGTATATAGTCATTGTGTGCATATAGTTCCTTTAGTTTTAGTTTTAGTTTTAGTTTCATTTTCCGCATCATATCACGACTTTAGATTTTGTGTTGTGTTCTTTGTTTTTTGTGCTGTGTCCGCACATCATATCACTGCGTATCTCTCATTCATTATGCTGTGTTCTTTGTTTTTTTGTTATTCTATTCGTTTTTCTCTAAGGTTGCTGAAGCTTTAGGTTGCTCTAAGGTTGCTAAATCAGCTGTAAGGTTGCTCTAAGGTTTCTGCCGCCGCGCATGAAGCTTTAAATCACTGTATGTATCTCTCATTCCCTCTCTCCTCACTGTATGTATATCGCAACTGTGTGTATGTATATATATTTCTTTATATATTCTTCTTCTTCTAGAAAATACAATGTGGGTCTGTATTTATATAATGTGGGTATGTATTTGGTCTTAGGTAGATGGAGAGCGCAGTGGGTTTTTTGTGAAGCATGGTTCCTGGGTTTTGTTCTCTTGCAAGCTGATTTAGATTTTCGGGTCTTTCTCTCTCTCCTTCATAGATGTAAATAATAATCTATATGTACATGTATGTATATAATAATCTATATATTATAAAGATTAAAGAAGCAAGGCAGCACTCTGCCGTGCTTGCATATATGTATGTATATAATAATTTGTATTATATATTAAAGAAGCAAGAAAGCACACAGTATGCGTCTTCTTCCTTGAGGTAGTGACCCAGGCAAAACATTGTGTGTGTGTATTTACATTCTGTGTGCGTTGTAGTCAATTTGTGTACATTCTGCTGTGTGTGCATGTGTATTTTGTGTGTATGTATTTTAGCATTGTGTGTGCGTGTGTATATTCTGCTATAGCAAAATTCTTAGTGTAGCAATATACGCGTTGTGTATGTCTCACTGGAAACAAAGATTGGGACCATAATAATAATTTATAATAAATACTTAGGTAGTGGAACATTTTATAATAATTATAATTTATGATAGTTATAATGTAAAATAATAAATACGAATTCATAATAATTATATTTAAAATTAATAATAATTTATAATAATTTGTAAAATCAAATTAAAAATTAAGAATTTAGGTAGTGGCCATTTGATCTAATTTAATTAAAATGAATGAAAATTGTTTAATTAAGTACTTTGGTAAGAGATATTAAATTTTATCTCACGCATTCATATACATTTCCATGTAATATAGCCTTAGTTTTAATTGAGATTTTTTTATATTAATTTTAATAAAAAATTAAATTTAAATTTTAAATCAGTGTCATATGTATGTGTATTAATTTAAATAATAAATTAAATTTAAATTGTAAATTAGTGTCATGTATATGTGTATCCATGTAAAAATTGTAAATTATAATTTTTGTCATCTTTCTAGAGAAAGGAAATTTAGTATTGGAAGCACAAAAAATATAACAAAAGAAAAAAAAAAACCAGGACATTGGGTACACTTTTCTTCAAACATTTATTCCAAAAAAAATTTCAAATATTTTAATTTTAACAATTTCTAACATTGGATACAATTGAGTTGGACCCAAATATATAATTTTATCTTTTAAAAATTTTATGGGACGAAAATGAGTTGGATCCAATTATGTGTTTATACAATTTTTTTTTCATGAGTTAGACGCAAATATATGTGCTTATTTTTTTTATATAATTATAATATAACTTATTTAAGTTTTTCTTAGAAAAATTATAACTCATTTGAGAAAAATTATAACTCATAGGAGTAGTGTATGTAAATTAGAACTCATTGAAAATTATAAATTTAAATTAAATAACTAAAAACAGTCAATGATAATTTCATGTACCAAGCAAATCTTCTATTAAGATCCAATTTGTCCGAAAGCCCATTTAACCCAACATAAATGCTATTTCATTTTTATTTTTATAAAAAAATTATTGGGTGTAAAAAATTAGGGTCGTCATCTTCCTTAATTTTACTTTCCAATTATTCTTCTTAGACTTTTCAATTGATAATTATTCATACCAGGTTTTGATTTTAATTTTAATGTGATTGTTAAAATACATTTATTCTAAACATTGGGTTGACTTTTTATCATTTTGGTTTATATTTTTTTTTCTTTTTCTCATCATCTATTCTATTATCTGATTCGATTATTTATTTAAAACAAATATTTAATTTTATTATCTGATTTAGTAGCAATTGATTTGTTTTTTAGGTTGAAGTGCAACAGTTATGGACAATATTACTATTTTGGTCAAGTATGTTTTTTTTTCTTCATATATATTTAATGTAAAGCCTATTTTTTTTAAAAAAATACTTATCATACTTTACAGGTGGATAGAGACTTATACCGAACCGTAATATTGACTTCGTTTACTAATTTTTTTATTAATGTGTATAAAATTTTATTTATCATTCTAAAGTGTTTACATGTATAGGTTCAATTTTTTTAAGAAAGAAATGTTAATGTTGTTATTCGCGATGAGCGTGACGTTAACACTATTCGCATTAGTGAAGTAAGCCTGAAAGTCACTTCAATATTAGATATGTATTTTCTTATCATTTAAAAAAAATTATAAATATAGTCTACTCATTTTTTCTATTACCATATAGATTTAATTCTATTGATTATATAACTTTTTTTTAAAATTTTAATTTAATAATAATTTGAAATATGAATTTCTGTAGGATTGGATCGAAAAATATATGTAGCTTAAAAGGAGAAATACAACTACCTTGCTTCGATGGGGATGTAATAAGATAATTTCAATCTCAAAGTATATTTTGACATGCATATTTCCAATAAATGTACTAATCTATATTTTTTTTGTTTCACAAATTATCAGATTATTGTGCATGTTCCTTATTGAGATACATACAAGTTGATACGAAGACTTTGGAAAGCAATGAGGAGAAAGTTTGGGCAAACACATGTTTGAAAACATGTTATTGACATATTTTTTATAAAGCATATATATTTTGTAAAGCTTTAACTCACTTTTTGTAAAATTTTAACCCACTCTTTTGGTGAATGACAATATAATGTTTATTTTTTATATGTAATTGTAATTTAATTGGCAACAGTAGTACTACTTGGTGTGCATTTTAATTTTAATTTCTATTTGCAGTAGTAGTAGTATTTGATATTTAATTTTTTATATTTGATTGGTAGCAATAACACTAACTGGTATGTATTGTTTGATATTTAAATTTTAATTTAATTTGTTCAGATTGTAGAACACTTTTTTTAGTTTAATTTTTATTATAAAATGTTAAGAGAAATAAAATAAATATACAATAACTTTAATTTTTATTTTTTATTTAGTGTTTAATCTTAATATTATTTAATTTTATAGTATTTACAGCGTGACTTTAGGCACGGGTATTCCCTAGTTATATACTAATCTAACAACTAATTTTCAGAATTATATTTTATATTTTTAATATATATTAAAAACATTTATTAATTGATTATTTTTTAAAAGAATAATAGAATAAATTAAAAATAAATTAATTGAGTTAAATTAAATAAATTAATTGATTAAAAATAAAAAAGAAGATTTTATATATTTTTTAAAAATTATTAAAATTTTATATATTAAATTTTGTTAAATTTATTTTTATTTTTTTAAATTAAATTTTTAAATAATTTTGCTATTAATTTAAATGAAATTTTAAATTTATTTTTAAGATTTTATATTTATTTTTATTTATTTAATTTTTAATTATTTTCTTAAGCAAAATTTAATTTTTTTAAAGAATTTTGCAGCGAATTTTAAAAATCGCCACAAATGTTAATTTTTTAATGAATTTAACGGCAGTTTTCAAAAACCGCTACAAATGTTAATTTAATTTTAATTTTGAATTATTTAATTGTTTGAATTTAATAACTGTTTTTCAAAAGCCGCTGCTAAATTTAATTTTTTAATGAATTTAGTGACAGTTTTCAAAAACCGTCGCAAATGTTAATTTAATTTTAATTTTAAATTATTTAATTTTTTTGAATTTAGCAGCGATTTTTGAAAAATCGCCGCTAAATTTAATTTTTTAATGAATTTAATGACGGTTTTCAGAAAATCGTCGCAAATGTTAATTTAATTTTAATTTTAAATTATTTAATTTTTTTTCTAAATTTTGCGGCAGCTTTTGAAAACCGCCGCAATTGTTAATTTAATTTTAATTTTAAATTATTTATTTTTTTTAAATTTAGCGACGATTTTTGAAAATCGTCGCAAATATTATTTTATTTTTAATTTTAAATTATTTAATTTTTTGAATTTAGCGACGGTTTCTCAAAAATTGCCGCGAAATTGAATTTAATGTTTTAATTATTTAATTATTTTTTAAATTTAGCAACGATTTTTTAGAAACCATCGCACAATTAATGTTTTACTAAATTTTGCGACGATTTTATGAAACCGCTGCAAAAAAATCGCCGCAAAAAATTAATTGTTTTGTAGTGACTTTGGCTAGCCATCGGCCCCACCACCAAGCCTTGTCGGCCATTACAACAATCTATTGCTTATATATATATATTATACATTATGCATATAATATGGTATATTTAGTTACATAACATTTTGACTCTAAAGATTTAAGAAAATACTGATTTTTCCATCTTGGGTTGGGAAATTAATTATTTTCTTCACGAAATTTTAGGGTATTATAGTTTTAGCCTAACTCCGTTAGAGGGTTCCGGTTGCATCTCGAGAGTGGAGTGACTGGGTCCTTCACAAGTGAGAAGACAGGCTAGTCGCCTGGAGTAGCAACTTGCACGAGGGAGATAGGACAATCGGCAACAGATTTATCTGAAAAAGGTATATCAAAAAACCCCTACGGCATGGTTTTTCATTTGTAGCATATGGATGAAATATATCAAGTCTTGCAAGAATTATTTTTGCTTTTGCATCACGCTGCTCTATTGTAACAACCCAGATTTTCATCTTAATTTTTATTTGACACAACATAAGCAAATTGATTAAAATTACACACTGTAGGGGCTCTTACATACTCATCATAGCATCAACTAATCAAATATAACAAAACACCCCATCTGAGCCCCTATCCACACTCACCTCCAAGGATCTTTTCAATTGGGAGAGCCCCGTACACATAGCTATCGGCAAGGATTTGACAACACTAAACTCGACCTCGAACTTCCTCCTTCCTTAACCTGAAATGATGTTAAAAACAAAGTGAGTCACAAGGCTCAACAAACATATCTGAAATAAAAGGGCATCATAGGAAATTGTATCCTGAAGGAATCACCACAACTAACATTAATAAAGACTTCCCACATTCATTCCCATGTCATATCACAAGTTATTGCATGCATTCATTATACTTTACATTATATGCTATGTTAGGTTCCACAGGTTTGTATGACATGTATTCATAATGCAAATGCCCATTCGAGTTGAGTCGTATTGTACACCGTGCACTGTCATGCACGTTCACGTTCACATTGCTTTTTACATCATATACCTCCATGAAAGGTTTCACGTCATAATGCAACACATGCACATGCTCAGTACTATCATATATAACATCAAAACCCATAATACTCATCAACCATATGTCACCCTTTTTGGCATGACAGCACACACCTAACTGCTGCATCACTCACCCTACATTATCACCTTTTATCTTCTTTTCAAATTGTAACAAAGATTATTAAGTAGCTAAATTATTCAAAAAAAGGGTGAGGTGTTTATACTTGCCAGTGCACGAGTGTAATTGTAGTATAAATTTATATTTTTCGGGTAAGTCCGAGTTGATTCGTAGGGAGATTACTCATGAAAGGAGGTAACCACACCAAGTTAATTAGCTTAAAGAATATGAGAGTGGTTTGAACTAATGGTAGTTAATTGTTGTTTGGATATAGACAAATCTTGGGTCAAGACAATTCGAGTGCCAAGCCCAACTGATTCCCATATAGCTTTCTTTAAGAATTACAGAAAGTTTAAATGGCTTGAGATTTAGTCATTAAATGCACTACTGAGATGATGATAACTCTTGTTGTAGAAATCCCCATACATGGCATGGAGGATTCTATGTTAAGCAACTATCATAAATCAATGTGTAAATAACGTTTAACAAAATGGTTATCCGGGCTTGGGTATGAGGACATTTCCAGGTTAAGCAACCACCATACATGGCATGTAGACTCTAGGTTAGGCTTACGAACCAATCCAAGCCTAAAGTTTTAATGAAGAATAGTTCTCTAGCTATGTTAATTTCTATTATTGAACATCTGAAGTTCGGCTACCTTGGGTAAACAGTGGCATTGGACACTGTCCTTTCCTTGCCCCAAGTTTAGGATTAGCCATAAATCTTCAAAGATGATTTAAACTTAGCTTAATAGATTAAGAGATTAGATTAAATGAAACAGTAATGCAAGAACAAAAATTACTGTTCACTATTGTATTAAAAATAAGGGTAAGCAACTGATACAAACAATGTTTTTGAGAAACTATTGTCTACTTAAACTAAAACAACAACAAAAATTAAAGGCAACAATGAAATGATAAACAAAATGAAAACAAGAACGATAGAAAAAACTGAACAGAATGAGAAAAAAAACTCTAACTACTTTTGTCTGGCGTGCCCAATGTTTGAGAGTGATCCCTTCCTTTTATGATTGACACGTATTTATTCCAGTCATCTTGAGAAATCCCCCTCTATGTAACGACCCGATCAAGTGATAGGAAGGACCAGAACAACTTACCCTGATGGGCCTACACAAACTTCCCAGGGGGTCACCCATCCTTGAACTGCTCCCAGCTCAAGCACGCTTAACCCTAGAGTTCCTTGCCTACATTCAGCCCAAAAGGTATCCAGCTGGTGTTGTTTCCTTTCTTATACTATGCTCGATATATACTAACTTCTTTGGGCTCTCGAGGTATTACATTCTCCCCCTCTTAAGCACATGACGTCCTCGTCATGCGACCTTACAACTGGTCCTAGATCTCTCATCCCTTGCATGGCCGATGTGGGATTCGCCTAAGGTGCCTACACGCACCTCCCATAGGGGCCTACACACCCCTCTTGGGACTTAGCCTCCTCGCTGAGGTTTTCCCCACCAACGTGCTCAGAGGCTCGGGGGTCGGCTCTGATACTACCTGTAATGACCCGATTGAGCGATAGGAAAGACCAGAATAACTTACCCTGATGGGCCTACGTGAACTTCCCAGGGGGTCACCCATCCTTGAACTGCTCCTAGCTCAACCACGCTTAACCCTGGAGTTCCTTACCTACATTCAGCCCAAAATGTATCCAACTGGTGTTGTTTCCTTTCTTACACTATGCTCGATATATACTAACTTCTCTGGGCTCTCGGGGTATTACACTCTAGGTGTTGTAAAATTATAACTTCTTGCCACTGCGTTACTTTATGCATTGTCATAATTGACCTAGAGAAGAGATTCAGATGAGATGAGGTGGACATTCGAATGTGAAGGGCTTGTTCTTCTCGCATCTTTCATGATTTCTTCTTGGCATTCGAATGAACCATCGCTCATTTGAATGAGTATGAGCTTTAAAAAGACTTTGAATTTTAGCCATCCGAATGGAAACTTTGATGCATTCGGATGAATTTTCCTTGACTTCATTTGTTTCTTCTTGGCATTTGAATGCTACAGTACGACATTCAGATGAATTTGGCTTGATTCTTAATGTGTTTATCTTGACATCTGAATGTGCTTCTTGCCATCCAAATGAATCTTTTGAACATCCGAATTATCCTTTAATCATTCAAATAGAATTTTGAATCTTATTTCTTGCATTCAAATGTAATAGATGATTTATCAGAATGTGCTTTCTTGCCTTGCCATTCAAATGGATCTTTTGAACATCTGAATGCTCTTTATAACTTGCACATCTGAATGAAGCTCTTGGACATCCAAATGCTACATAAATTCTTACATTTGGATGTTCCTTCCTTAGATTTGAATGATTCCTACAAGCGAACATTTTTTTCCAATTTAGCTCATTAAATTGATGAGGGGCTAATATGAATAGGATAAAATTTTAACATTTTTTGATAGTTAAAAACTGACATGACCGGACGTCACTGGCACTCTCACACCATTATGTATATGCAAGGGTCTTTACACAATTGTTATGGAAATATTTATTCAAGTAGTTCAAGGGTAAAAACTCACATGTTTCGCGTTATACAAATCACATCATTGATTCCATATTAGTACGTTTCTGAACACATTTATGGCATAAGGCTTTAGCCCAATATTCATAAGTTAACACATTGATATTTGACATGATTCTAACATACAATTATGGATCCCTCGTATGGGTAAATATTTGTACCACCTCACCTTCAAGATTGGGGATACCGTCTCTTGTCACTCACATTACTGAATGGTTTAGAATATTTGATAATATTAAATATTAGACTGAGGTTGGTCAGTTGACCACCACAATCACATCAAGTCTCTCCGACTCTCTAAGAACCTAGCCCATATCGGTTTAGTATCATTCTCAAGGAAATAGGGGCTATACAAAGCCCATAACGGACGTAATCAACAACTTAAGGGAATCATTTACTTAACTTATTTCATCAACAATAGACCTATTAATAGCGCATAAGTCATAGAATGGATGCTATGCAGATTTACATTATTAATACATGGAACCGAGTCACAGTAAGGAAAGGAATAAAATATGAAAATCAACAGAGACTTGCGTAGAATTAAAGAACATAAAAAAAGGTATGGGAGCTTGCATTAACAAGAGCAAAGAAGGGAACTTTCCTTTTAATAGCCGGTTTCGACGTTTTCTGCTTGCACACCGAATAAATAATGTGCACTGCCTAACAACATAAATTTTTGCCAAAAAAATAATAAAACCACACCAAGAATTAAATTTCAACTGAGTAGTATTTTTAGAAGATTTTTCTCACTTACTTGGTCACTTGAAATCTCGATAAAACCCAAATTTTCTCCCAAATTCTCCAATTTTCCTCCCTTTTAAAGCTGTTGACCACGCCCTTTCTCTCCTTCAATACCCTTTCCACCTTCTCCTTAAAAAAGGGCCAAGAAAATGGCCTTTAAATAGGCAAAAAAGGCTTGGCAGCCAAGCAAAATGGAAGGCTCAACGCACAACACATGGCAGCTACTGTCTTTGAGGTCAAAATGATGTCGTTTCGACCCTTCCTTTTGGCTGAAAAATTAACCTTTCTTCTTCACGCACGCAGTCTTTGCAGGTCGAACCTACGACCTCCACCTGCACACACGCACACGCGACTGCTCGTGCCAGCTACTCCCTTTAACATATATATGTATACACTCAAATATATTTAAAGGAACCTCACAACCCTTTCCCGAATTCACACTTCAGCCCCTGATTTTTTAGAAACTCTATTTACACCCTGACCTATAATTTTTGCTTATTTCACTTATACCCTGGATTTATCGAATATTTACCTATTTCCTCAAATTAGTACAAATTAATATTTTCCCTTAAATCCTCAAATATTCAATAATGACTTCAAATACCATAATTAATAATTATTATTTATCTTCAAAATTTTGAGATATTACATCTATTGTTTGTTTTGGTTTTGAAAAGATTTTTAAAACCCCTAAATCCTTGCATAGATCCATTCACAGTTGGTTTTTGGCCTTGGGCCCTTGTTTTCCTTCAGTGGTATTAGAGCCTCGACTTGATATTTTCATCCTATGCAAGTGTTTGATGTATTGTGTGCTTGTTTCAGACATATTTGTCTCTATTTTGGTGTTGGTTTTCGTTGCGTGTCATAGTTCGTCCAAATCTGTCAACATTTTATGGGAAGTTTTAGTTGACCAAAGTTTGAACATATGGTTCTGTTAATCTTCAGTTGATCAAAGCTATAGTTCAGTCGACTGAACTTGCAAACACAGATCTTAGGTTGACGAAACTTGGAGATAGTCGATATAACTTGTAAACCAACTTAAAACATACATTTATCATGAAATTTGTCTCACCAAATATTTAAGTGGGAGGATCTATTGATTGTCTTGGAGATAGTTAACTGATCTAGAATCGCAAAAATATTTTGTTAATTGTTTTCATGCTTTCAGTTTGTCGGTTGTCCAATTTATGAAGTATATGCTTAGATATAATTGGATTATATTGGGTAAGCTTATATCAAAAATAAATTGTGATATTAAATTCCATGTTTTCGAAATTGGTAGCACACAATACATAAACATGGAATATATTTTAAATTGGATTTCAAAATATATATTTATGCCAATTGGTTCAATTAAATTGAACAAGGATGATCGTGGGCCGATTCAATGGGATTGAATGTATGTGAATGAATGAATTAATGATTATAGGTATTTGGTCACCAATATGTAATATTAATTTATTCATTTACGTTATAAAGAGACATAAGTCTCCATGTTTTTTCTTTTAATTTTTAGAATTATTTTTATTTGAAAATTTTCTTATAAAATCGAAAGAAGGAGCATAAAAAATTTGATGTTGATGGAGACGTCACGTCAAGTTGTGCAATTTTAGAGCCTCGAAGGAGCAAGTCAACCACATTTGCTGGCAGCAGAGAACGTATGGTTGAATCTCTTTTAAGAAGCTTCCTTAATTAGATCCTGGGGCTCGAGTCTCAAGTCTAATTAATAGGTTAAGGGCCATGATCATCCTAGATATGTGCATGTATGCGTTATTGTTTTATTATGTATTTGATATAGTAATTAAAACTTAATACATGTGCAAAGTAAGACCATTAAACTTAAAGACTGAAAAATCTTCTCCAATGTGCAAAGTAATATTAGATCTTAGCGGTGAATTGGATTTACCGTGGCCCTCTGTCATTGTAGGAAGACCATCACTCAAATGTGTGTGCCTTGGCTATGGATACATGGGAGGGTAAATTTCAGGAGAGTTGATTTGTTAACCTATTAAGCACTTTGTGTTGCTAGTGACCCTATACGACTATTCCCAAGAAACTATTATGTGAGGGGTAGGCGTTCAAATGGACAACTGACTGGTGTGACGAGTAGAGATCTAACTATGTCACAAGTCTAAGAAACTATTATGTGAGGATTTGGTGGCATATGAGCCAAAGATCGAGCTCCACATTGGATATGGAAAAGAGACAAAGAGTTGTCTTTTCGATCACTCACTATGAATCTTCTAATGGGATTCGCGTTTACCACTTTGGGAAGTGTGGGTTCGAAAAAGTTAGTGGGAGACACCTTTAATTCAAGACTAGAATTAAATGAATTTTCAAGATACTCACACTGAAAAACTTTAAATTATTTTGCAGTTAAATCTCCTCTTAAATGGCAAATCGATTAAACCCACTTTCTTGCATCCTAGACAAAAAAGTTTTGACTGGACCAAATTATAATTACTAGCTTAAGAATTTAAAATTGGTTTTAACCATGAAGAAGATCACATATGTCTTGTATGAATCATTGCCTGTAGCACTTCCCGAAAGGTCTAGTGAGGAGGAGCGAGTGGCATGGGAAGAATGGCATGACCACGACTTTAGGGCTAAGAACTATATACTCGCCTCCATGAACAATGAGCTTTAGAGGTAGCATGAGCATATGCAGACTGTTGCTGAAATGATCTTAAATTTGAAGGAACTATATGGAGAGTAGAGTAGGACCGCTAGATATGAGATATCAAAGCGGTTGTTTTGGGCTTGAATGTCAGAGGACGCTGATGTTGGAGATCATGTGTTGTCCATGATTGACTCGATCAATCAATTGGAATCACTAGATTTCAACATGGATGGGGATCTATAGATTGACTTACAGATTGACTTTATCCTGTAGTCGTTCCCCGAGTCATTGTCTAGTTTCATAATGAACCTCAATATGAACAAAATCATGTCCACGCTCCCTGAGCTACTCAACATGCTGAGATTAGCTCAGGCCCAAATCAAGGGAAAGGGCAAGGAAGGCATTCTTGCCATTGCCTTGACTTCTAGATCTTCGAGCAGGTTTGTCTCCAACAACAAGAAGAAGTTGGTGGGGTCTAGGAAAAATATTTCCAAGAATAGATCCAAAGCAAAGGTGGCCAAAGGAAAATGTTTCCTATGTGGGAAGGACAGGCATTGGAAGAGGCATTGCCCAGAGATTCAGCATGGCCCTACGAGCAAGTGTGAGGAAACTCAAGAAGTAGGTAGTCCATCTTCATTGTTGCTTGTAGAGATGATCAATTCTATCGGTCGATCTCTGATTACCTGGAATTTAGATTCTGGTGCATCATCTCATATATGTGATTGCTTATAGGATCTTCAGACAAGTAGGCCGCTTTGGAAGTGAGAAGTCGTCCTTAGAGTGGGAAATGGAACTTCTATTGATCCATTAGTTATAGGGACTTCTTCTATTACTTTGTCTACCAGGCATGTATTAAGACTTAATAGACTATTTGCGTGTACTGAAAGCTATCCGAAATATTATTTCCATTCCTAAGCTTGTGGAAGACAATTATGAATTTTAGTTTTCCAATAATATGAGTTATATTCATTTTGCAAATGAATGTGTTGGAAAGGGTATATTGGTTAACGGTCTTTATGTTTTGGAAATACATGAGTCAGTGAGAGAAAAAATGCAAATATTGCAACCACGAGCTGTGAGAAGCATTCTCGCAAGGTCAATATGGATCTTAAGCATTTGTGGCACCTCAGGCTTGGCCATATAAATGAGATGAGGATTTGTGAGTTGGCTAATCGTGGATTTATTAATCCAGTGGGAGTGAAACCCAGGCTGACTTATGAATCTTGCTTACTCGGTAAGAAGGCTAAGTAACCCTTTGTTGGATAAAGTGGGAGGGCCAATGATTTGCTAGGTCTGATTTATACTGATGTATGTGGGTCATTCTCAGTGATGGCCAGAGGTGGTGTGATGCCCCGCTCCCACTTACGGGTGCCACTCGTGAACAATCATCCGAACTACTCACATACCCCACCATTTGTGAAGGGCGGACTATGTTTCGACACAAAACGCCCTAGGTGGGAACTAGGCTTCGTCCTTTCCTTCCTTTACTCCCAGGATTGACTAGCAAACTTGGGCTTTAACTAAAACGCACTTGGCTAATTAATTTCTATTAAGTTTGCTCAATCATCATGATTATTATTTTAATTCTTCTTTTTTCCAAGAATTCCACTGGGCTCCATATATTTCAAAATTCCAAACTACCCATTGGTTTTCCCAATTTCGAGGAAAAACTCATATATTTTAATTTTCCACAAATCTAGCCTTTTCTCCAAAAATATCCAAAAATCCCTTTTATTTTGAAAATTTCTCTGGGGGCCCAAAATTAATCCATAAATGCCCCAAAATTTCCAAAATTTGTGGCATCGGGCTCCATATTTTGTTTTAATGCATTTATTTTGCATATGGCTGTCTATACTAAGTCTTGTAATAATTGTTTTGTTTCCTTTCTGCTATGTGTGTGTGTGTGTGTTTTTTCAAAAAGGTTCGAAAACCTCTGTGATTCCTTTGCTTGATACACTAAGCGTTAGTGCATTTTATCAGATTCATCCTTTGGAAGCCCTTGTGCTAGATATTAGAGCATGAAGGGAGGATGATCTAAGAGTAGCTGTAACACCCGGTGTTAACGATGTTAAGAGAATAAGAAAGGAAGTAAGAAAACTTTCAAAAATGCCCTTGAGGAGGTGTTATATCCTTGAGAATATTGGTGCCCTATGAGAGGGGTATTTTGGTAATTTGGATAGTAAAATCCAATAAAGGGTACTTTGATAAAATGGTAATAATTCCTATGTGGAATTAGGTGAATAAATGAATTAAATCCCAATTTTGTATCTATGTGGAGATATGGGATTAATAATTCATGAAATAGTATTTTGGTAATTTGGAGTGATTCCATAAAGGAATTTAATTATGGAAAATAGGGAAAATGGTGGATATTGAATTATTTGAGAAAATAATTAATTTTTCCTAAAATGGTGAATTAATGTGGTAATGCCACATGGATGACCAAGATAAAGAATTGGAAGCCAAGTTTGTGTCTTAGAGTGACACTTGGCATAATCTTGAAAATTTGAGAGAAATATATATATTAGAAATGTGGGAGCATATATATATATGTGGATTATGAGTTGGAGAATGATTTAAATAAATGCAAAAGAAATGATTTTAGTCTTTCAAGCATTTAATCAGAAACATAATGGTGTTGGATTAAAAGAAAAATCCAAAAGAAAAGTATATGGTCACTATTAATGATTGAAAATTATGGTGAATTAAATAAATCTAATGAAAAAGGGGAAAATAGTCACCCATTAATGCTTTGGAAAATTGTGGGATTTATTTAAATGAGAAAGAAAGTGATTATGTTATTCAAGTGGTCTCTCATGTGATGGGGGAAAATGACCAAATTAAATAAATAGAAAAGAAATTATATTTTTGGGATTTCAAGACAAGATCAAGGGTGGAGATCTAAGAAGACCAAATGACATGGATTGTGCTTCTTGTGTTTTCTCCAAGAGAGAAGTCTTGTTTATCAAAATGGATGGTTAGATTTAGTTTTCCCTTAAGCACATGGATTGTGCCTTTAGTGAGTGGCTAGGATGCATTCTTGAAATATGGGGGAACTAGTACAAAATGGCAAGAAGGGAAGTCTTCTCTTCCTTTGGCCATTTGGAGAAAAAAATGAAGAAGGGAGGAAATAATGAAGAAGAAAGAAAGAAAGAAAGAAGATGATGAAGAAATCAAGGCAAGTATACTTTCTTCTCTTTATTTTTTTGGTATGCTTGTATGCAAAAATTAAGTGGCTAGTTGAAATGCCATTTTATGTGGGAGAAAATGATGTTGGAAGCTCTCTTGAAATAAAGATTGGAAGGTTCAAGAATGAGGTAAGGGATGGCCCTATGTGGAGGAGGCCTTACATTGCATTGTAAGTAGGTTACATAAATTTTTATGTATCTCTTTGCATGTTTTACTTGTACATGAGACCTATGGCCATGGAGGTGGGAAAGAAGTGGTAGGTTGATGCCTCAAACCATGTTGGGTTGTGAGGATGGAATAACCTAACCATGTTTGCATGCATTTGCCATTACATAGACTTGTTATGCTTGTATTTACTTTGCATATGCACCCTTACTGAGTTTTTAAACTCATGAGGTTTGTTGGACCTCTATGTAGGTGTTGGAAGCCTCAAGGGAAAGGTGAAAATGGGAGAGAAATGGCTATGAATGAGGAAGGCTAAAGTTGTGTAGCCTATGTATTTTGGTTGGAAATGTAAAATAAATTGTATTTTATTTTGGTTTCATGTGTATGAAGCTTCCATGTTGTGTATGGTAGCTAAGAGAGGGAAAAATTTTGATATGTTGAGGTATGTTGTAATAAATAAAAATAAGATGGGTTTTGTTTGTGAAATGAGGCTTTAGAATGAGAAAAGTGGAGGATTTAATACAAATTAAGGGTGTTTAGATTTCTAGAAATTTTTGGGTTAGAAGGCCCAAGAAGAAAAAAAAGAAAGAAAAGAAAAGATGTGAAAATGGCAGCAGGAGGCAACAACAAGCTGTTGGGTGCGTGGGCGTGCGGCCCCTTGCGGACAGGCGACAGGCGCGCGGGCCTGCACCGCGGGGCCCTGGGCGTGCCAGTGGGTCTTGTTGGGCAAATTTTTTTAAAAAATTGGAATTTTATGGAATTAAGGGGCAACTATAAATTGATTTTTGGGGCCCTAGAGAAACTTTCAAATATTGGGATTTTTCGGGCATTTTAGAGAATGATGCCAAAATTTTAGAAAATTGAAAATGATGAGTTTTTCCTCCAAATTTGGTAATCAATCAATGAATTGATTTTAATGGTGATTTATGGAGCCCAGTAAAACTTTTGGTCGAAAAAGAGAATTTAAAATAATTGAGAAGAATGGCGATTGGGCGTCTGAATGAGATTTTCTTTATATCCAATGTGGTGTGGTTAAAGCCCAATTCTGCTAGTGAATCCTGGGGTTTAGGGAAGGGAAGGACGAGCCTAGTTCCCACCTAGGGCGTTTCTTCTTGAAACATGGTCCACCCTTCACCAAAGGCCGGGCAGGTGGACAATTCGGGTGATTGTTCACGAGTAACACCCGTAAGTGGGAGCGGGGCGTTACAGTAGCCATGGGACATTTTTTTCTTTTGGAGACTAAGGAGTCTTTGGAGAAGGTATGCATGGCTTCCTTCCTCTCCCCATTCATTAGTCCAGGAGGTTTCGAAGACCTCTTATGATATTGGCCTACAAAGGCAGAGGTCAACCCGAAGGAACTAGTTCTAGTTATTAGGGCTTCCTTGTATGAATTTGACAATGGATAGCAAAGCTTCTAAGGAGCTTTAAGGGGACCTCATCTTTAACTTTTTGTACATTTCTCACAAATAGTAACAATTGTTGTTTCCAGAATACAAAAATTAAAATTTGTGCTAGAGGAACAAGAGGCATCCCTTAGGCTTATTTCCTTAATCGCAAGACCCGGGGGAAAAAAAAGTCGCTTAGGGTGGACTCGATCCACAAACTTGGGAAAGGGTCAATTTGCTGGTTGTGAGAGTTGTAAAACTGGAAGAACTGGGATTGTTGTGAGGTGTTGGGAGATCCTTCATCTTGTAGGAAATTCACAAGACAAAAATCAGTTAGGGGCACGCAGAGATTTCTCTTGCGTGGGCCCTCCGATGCTTATGTTAGATGAGGTCTTCATGAAATACAAGATGCAACAACAGTAAAAATGCAAAAATGTCATGTGAGATGTTGGTTAAGATGTATTAGGCTTGTGTTGTGCATGGATTCTATTTCCTGTCTTTCATTATCCTTAAAACTAAAGAGTTGGGGACTATTTATAGGCATTAAAGAGGGGTAGGGGCATGTGACACGTGCGTGCAAGGGTGTAGTATACTTTCTAGAGAAAAGGCAGTGTGTCTCCCTTATTTGTGGTGTTGTCCAAGGGTTAAGGTTGAAAAGGTCTTCAGGAGAAACTCCTTTCCTCTCCCATGGGGAAAGACCCCCGAAAGGAAGTGGACTTGAAACAAACAAGTCACATTGTCATGGGGCGATGTAGGGTAATGCAGGCAGGAGATGTGTCGCTTAGGTTCCTCTAAGAGCATGGCTAGACTAAGGGGAACTATGCAAATCCAAGAAACTGGTCCCAAACGAATGATGGGCAAACAAAGGCTTCTCAGCATTATTTTAATAACCAGACTGGATCGGCCAATCGGACCGGTTCAACCGGGAATCGGTGGCTTATTCGGTCCGATTTGACATAAAAAGTCAAATCTCCTTTAACTCGGTCAAAATCGGTCAAAATCCGATCGGACCGGTGAACCGAGAATCGGGTTGACCCCGGTTTTTTTCACCCTCTCACTTATTTTAAAATTTTTAATTCTTAATTAATTCTTTAATAACATATATAACAAGTATATATAAAATATTAGTATTTTAAATATATATTAAAAAATATATTTAATATATATATATTATTTAATTATAAAATATATATGACATCATCCGGTCGGACCACTCTGGTCTAATCGGTTGGACCAACTGACCTGTGACCCAATTAATAGGCTGGTTCGCTCTCCGATCCGATTTTTAAAACATTGCTTCTCAGGAAAAAGATGCTCTAATCCTAAAAGGGTCTTTACGAAAGGAATGACTTCTGCTAATGCACTAGCTACTTCAAAATGACTCTCTTAGGGTGCTATGCCACAACATTTTCTGTTGCCCTAGTCAAGGGTCAAACATTAGGCAGTATTTTGGTATAGCATGAAACATATGGAGGTAAATGAGTAGTCAATGTAGGATTCATCACTCTTAGATTTAAGAGAGCATATCCTTCAGTCTCTTGATGAATTGATAACTCGAAAATTCTTTAATCAATGTGGAAAAAAATTTGAAAGGAGTTTCAAATTTCACTTTTTATTAGAGTTCAATTTGACATTGAGGATAAACCATCTTTAAGAAAATATAGAATAGACACTAATTTCATACTCTATGCTTTATGAGGGTATTGTACGATAAAAGGATTGGATTGCACACTAATCCTTTATGGAAAGGTCTGGTCAAATCAATTGAATTTCTTATTAATTAGGTAGTCATTGCACTTTACTAAATATCAATCATGTTCTATGAGTAAAATTGATTAATTGGAGAACTAATGATAAATTAAAATATTTAATTTATCTAAATTTAATTTTAATTAAGATTGTATTTTATACTTATAGTTAATTTGATAAGAACCTAATGAGTCACGACCAAAAGGTAATTAAGTAACAAATTAATTCACATATTAAGTGGAGATTTAAATATGTGAAAAAAATCTGAGAAATTATTTATTTATTTAAATATGTAATGTCATCACCATATCAAAAACTAAGTAAGTTATAAATTTAATAGTTACCCAGGCAAGTAAGTAAATTTATCCTTGGGAGGGCTCTCCCTAAGATCTTACAATGAATATTAATAATTAAACTAGAACTGCACTGCAGGTAAGATGATCTCAGTATCCCCTGTATATATTTTTGACATTCCAATTCATGTGAGAAAGGCCTTAGGAAGGGCTTTGGACTTGGAGTGGAGTCTGGCTATTCTGAGTGGAAAGAATGATACATATGCGTAAATCATCTTGACATTCTCCCCTCATCAATACCCTCTTGTTGCCAAAAGCATAATTAACAATCAACTAACAGTATTAATTATCATCAGTAACGATGTGACATGTAAATAATCCTTGACATATACAAAATTAAGGTCATATCATAGCTAAACACTGGAAAAGACCAGCCTAGCTACAATTCCTGTTAATTTACTCTGATCATTAATTTCAGTCAAGCACTATGGGAATTGCATGGTCAGCGTGCATGCAAATTATAAATCAAGATCAATCATGGCATCAACTTTATTAATCAATTAAATGAATATATATATATATAAGCATAAAAATAGGTACCACCAATTCATCAAAAGTTGATAAAGAGGTTTCTTCACTGCTGCTATTTTTGTGCGCCACAGTCAGTGACATTAATGTACAGACTCTATATATGTGTGTTTTCATACTTTACCTATTAGCACAACATATGCATGCATCTATATCATAATAGTCTGCCAACTCCTTTCATAACACAGTTGCATTCTCATTCTACATGTGTAATTAAGTAGAAGATGGATGTTTATTCAGTGAATTAGCATATTTGTTGTGAGCAAAATTACGTTAAAGCTATATATATATATATATATATATATATAAATACACTCACACACACACACACACACACACAACACACATTCATTATTAATTTGTCATTACACCTCTGGAACAAACCTAATTATTTCCTTCACTTCTCCCAGAGATATTGGATTATGTAATTCAAAGCGCATGTCAGTCGCATATGCAACTTCACCCCAGCTACTCTCACAACAACATGCAACATAAATTCTTTTGGCAGACCAGTTAGCACTTGATCTCAGCATAAGAAGTTTTGAAATATTTTTTCTTTTCTTTTTTAGGTTGGCAAATACACTATGAATAGCACAGAAACACTACAAAGGCTGGAAGAGGAAGGGGTCAGCAGTCCAACCCTGCTCTTCCATAGGCTCTTGTTCAGGAGGAGCCTACAAATGAATCATCACATATTATAATTATGCTATCTTGTATATCAACTCACATTTGGAAGTACTTGAGATAGCAAATCTGGTGGATTAAGATGAAAAAAACATCTGATTAACCTTCACCCTAGCAGTAGCAGCCTGCAGGGAGTGTGCAGCTCTATTTGCCACTCTATCATCTACATATCCACCATAGCAAACCCCCTAGTATTTCTTACCATCAATTCCTGATATCTTGGATTGAATTCCAAACAAAAAGGGATGTGTGGCTATATTCTCATATTAGTTAAAACAAAAACTTGTCTTCTGATTCTGTTTTTATCATATCCTTTAATGGCCTGCACCTGCAAATCTGAAGATAATACAAACCTCTACGTGTAATTCACAAAATTTGTTTAGTTGGATTATCAGTATATTGTTGTAGTGTGTGGATCAAAATTGGTTACACAATCTTAGTAATTTTAAAATGTTCTGAGAGAGAGAGAGAGAGAGAGACAGACAGACAGACAGAGACAGAGAGAGAGAAATCTTAGTATGTGCACTTGAAATCCCTGCTTATCAAAGCAAACAAGATGGAAGATGCTTTATAGTTTAATCGAAATTATGATGCATGAAGATGCAATTATAGTCTCTTGTAATGGAAATCAGGTTTCCTACTAGCTAAGCATGTTCTTGGTGTTCCTATGGAAGGTCTAATGATAAGTTCATCTTGGAAGGAAAGCGTGTTTCGAAAGACTTAGGTCCTTGATTATGAGAATGAATTTACGCAACATAATTCAGCTTAATTCGTGAAGCTTGTTGAACCAAAGTGTAGTTGAAAAATTATTGCATCGGTTGCACTTGAGTCTACTTAACTCAAGTATATTTTCTTTGTAGGAGAGGAATTAATGTCTAACATATGAGTGGCTTAGGTTGATCACTTTGTAGGTAGTTGATTCCTTCATCTTTGAGAGCTGATTTATTTTCCTGAGAAGGTGCATAGTACAGAGCATGAAAGCCAAATGCATATGTAATAGGAAATTGCGATTAATTTATCATAATTAGGAAAAGAATCATAGGAATATGAATATCTAGTGAAAATAGACAATCCCTACTCATTCTACTCATGGAAAAAGTTCTTATATAGGATGGGGCGGAATGCATTTGATGTCTGCTACTCAGTAGATGTGCTTATGCTGCCAGGGGTATTATTTATGTATATGGTTCCCACTCAACACATATACTCTCCACCTAACCATAAAAACTTCAATTTTTTTTCTGTCTATGATAACCTAAAATATCATAATACTGCTAGTCAGTAGGTACATTCTGCTTAGGAGATGTATTTTAGGCAAAATGAATGATGTATCTCACTAATGAATGCCAGCCCTCAACCTTTCAACTGATTATTCTTATCTACCTAGTTGCAGTAGCGCATACCTGTAATACAGAAATTCACTTAAAAAGATTGTAATACAGCAATATTGTTAGAATTCATTTTAGAAGGTTGATGTAAGCCAGCATAGAACTGGAATATATACTAGATGTTATGCAATAAGTCTAGACTGTCATGAAGTATTAATTGTTTCCAGGTTAATGTTAAGTGGTCATTGGTAATGTATAAATTGAAAGAGCTCGGTAATTAGATACACATGCAATTACAGGATTAATGCAAATTTAAGATTTATTAATGGATATATGTATATATATACACTCGAAGTTGAGCAATAAGTCTGTACTTCCATGAAAGTATTAATATGTATGCAAAAAGCCATGTCCGTATGGTAATCAGAGAGATTAATTTTCCATAAGAATCAATGATGAAGAGCACATGCATTGGGGTTTGCAGTATTCATGCATGCATAGTGACCATGTATGTATGATGGAGATTTAATTATGGAGGTGGTCTTTCCCTAGCTATAATGCACATTAATTAGATATACGTACAGCTGGCTATGTAGCTAGCTACTAGGAAAGTAAATACGAAAAAGAGGACAGGGGATGGGGGAGTTCTTTCTCTCTCGTACGTACGTATGTATATGAATATCAACTAGCTTGGAAGGGAGATTATCATGATGATGGTTCCATTTCCATGGAGGCCGCCTGTCAGTGTGTTGTTGCGGCTTTGAAAGCCTTCAATTGCACGCACTAACTAGTCCACACAACACAAGTAGTGTGCTCAATTTCCCTTTGACTTTGCCTATTTAATCCCCGCCAGCCATGTGAGTTTTTCCCTGCATGGGAAACAATATGGGCGCTCCAGCTTATCCTTATTTTTATCACTGTTTTTGGGGTCTATTCCTCTCACTGACACTTTATTTTATGCCCTCACCATCGGTGTCCACATCTCATGTAATTAATCCGTGCCTTTCAGTTGCTAAAACTGAATTCTTCAATTCTTTTTTTTTGTTTTTTCTCTCGTTAAACTAAATTAATCCCCAATGTTTATATATATCTATCTTGACTTGTGCATGTCTATATGTGTGCATGATTCTTGTGGTGCACAGGTTTATGTTGTTTACTTGGGGCGCCTGAACCAACTACATGATCCTCTTGTTACTAAGAATCAACATCTTCAGCTCCTCTCCAATGTCTTCACAAGGTACTTAATTAGATTCGTCTCGTCATGTTGAAATGACATATACAATTATATAATTGGAGAGTCAAACTGTAGACAATTAGACTAATTAAATAATGAATTATATACATATTTATATATAGGAAAGAAGAGGCAGAGAAGTCCATGGTGTACAGCTACAAACACAGTTTCTCAGGCTTTTCAGCTACACTTAATTCAACTCAAGCAGCCACCTTGTCAAGTAATAACCCCTGCTCTTTGCTTAATTAATTTTACTAAAAATTAATAAAGCTTTCACCAATGCATGGCCAAGGACTACTTGTTTGATAAATAGATGGGATTATCCATTAAGGAAATGAACTAAGATAATAAAATTGCAGAGATGGATGGAGTGGTGTCGGTGTTTAGGAGCAGAGTAGTGAAGCTGCACACAACAAGAAGCTGGGACTTCTTGGGCCTTAGGTTAACCAGCACTACTGCCGCCGCTGCTGCTGAAGCTGAGGCAACTACTACTACTACTACTACTAATACTACTACTACTACTAGTAGTAGTAATAGTGCGTTGCAGCCATCTTATGGCGACGGCATCATTGTGGGAGTCTTTGATACAGGTCTTCTTCATTCAACCTTCTACTTTTTTGACTTTTTTTTTTAATTAGCTTGCTATATATTACCCAAACCCACCACACTGTAATTAATCATTCACGTTATACATATATTCCCAAGTTAAAGCTAGTGCGTACCTTTAATTAATTGGTTCAATCGAAAGAGTACTAGTTAATTATTAATTGCGCGCATAATAATTAATTGGATCATGTTAGAAAATGAAATCATGATTATTTGGCCTCCAAGAGCTCATTAATTAGTCTCCCCTTTTGACTCGTATAACATAACATATAATAATAATAATACCATATATATGTTAATGATTAATTAATGAATTAAATAAATAATTTGCTTTGCAATAATAATTGGTACGCAAATTAACGCAGGTGTCTGGCCGGAATCGGAGAGTTTCGGGGAGGCAGGGGAGTTGGGGCCAGTGCCAAAGTCATGGAAGGGAAAATGCGTCGCAGGAGATAACTTCAACCCATCAACAGCATGCAACCGCAAGCTAATAGGCGCTCGCTACTACCTCAACGGCTTCGAGCAGGAGTACGGGCCCCTTAACACCAGCTCCAACTCCGAATATCGTTCGGCTCGGGACGTCGACGGCCATGGTACTCACACCGCTTCCACGGCAGTGGGATCCATAGTAGCTCAAAATGCAAACTTTTTGGGGGTTTTTGCCAAAGGCGTTGCCAGGGGAGGAGCCCCCAGGGCTCGACTGGCTGTGTACAAAGTCTGCTGGAGTGCCAAAGATAATCAAGGCGGCAAGTGCACGGAGGCTGATATAATGGCCGCATTCGACGATGCGCTGTGCGATGGGGTGGACGTGATATCGGCGTCTTTCGGTTTGTTGCCACCATTGCCACCCTTCTTTGCTTCAAGCGCGGATATTGGCTCCTTTCATGCTATGCAGAAGGGTGTGAGCGTGGTGTTCTCGGCGGGCAATGATGGCCCGGATCCATCTCTCGTCCAGAACGTTGCTCCCTGGAGCATTTGTGTAGCTGCTTCCTCTATTGATCGCACCTTTCCCACCCAGATATTGCTGCTCGATGCTGATCTTTCATTCATGGTACCTAATTAATTACATCGATGCTTCAATTCCAATATTAATTCTAACTAATTGTATATATAGATGCACATACGTAACATTAAGCAATATATATATCTGCTAGAGCTAGCTGCATGTGTAACTTTTATATGTATATAATTTGTCTTTGTATTATCACTTCATGAATTCATTCCAGTTTAATTAATTAGCAGCGCTCAGATAGATGGTTTCTGCTGTTTAATTGTACAGGGAGAGGGCTTAATTGTCAATCGAATCAACGATGTACTGGCGGATTCAAATGATTATTTCGTTGATGGGTAATCTCCCCCCTCTCTCTCTCTGAATCTGGATATATTGAGTTCTTGTTTTAAATGTTAATTATGTTTTACCTTGAATTAAATATTAATGTTTGGTGCAGGGTTTGCAAGGTAGGGAATTTGAGGAGGAGACGACCGGTGGGGAAGGTAATCCTATGTTTCTCGACAGTAGGGCCGGTGTCGATAGGGATGGCCCAAGAAGCTGCGAGGAGGGCCAATGCATCGGCCTTGATCTTCGTTCAGCCTTTTGGCAGGCAGTTCGATGACGTTGATATTATCCCTACCGTTCGTCTCGACCTCATCCAAGGCACTCAGATTTATCATTACCTTGTTCAATCTTTCCAGTTAAGTAAAATTGGCTAACATATATCATTAGCTAGTAACCAACAAGATTCTTTAATTAATTAATTTAGTAATTTATTCTGCATCTGAACTGAACGTACACTCGGGGATCATCAAATTAAGGCAACCTGCGGTGAGGATATCACAGAGTGTGACGGCGATCAACAAGGCACCGGCGCCTGTAGTTGCATTGTTCTCTTCCAGGGGGCCAAGTTCTCTTTCACCCCACATTCTAAAGGTGTATACACATTCATAAAGCTGTGTGCCTATTATTATAACATATATAATGAATGAATAAATGAATGACTTTGATTCGGCAGCCGGACATCACAGCTCCAGGGATCAACATATTAGCAGCATGGCCTCCTAAAACGCCGCCGACTTCATATCCGATGGATGGGCGCTCGGTGAAGTGGAATTTTCTGTCGGGGACATCCATGTCATGCCCTCATGTATCAGGGGTCGTTGCCCTGCTCAAATCAGCTCACCCTGACTGGTCTCCTGCTGCAATCAGATCTACTCTCATCACTACTGGTAACTTTATTATTATTAATTAATTAATTACCAAGTTGCTTAATTATTATTAATTATAATATAAATACGATTCCAATTAAACAATTGCATGTAAATATGTATATAATTAATGCAAACTTGCGAACTACGGACTGAGCTTCAAATAATAATATATATTCCCCAATAATTTCTCTTTGGTTGCACATACAGCCTACGGTCGCGACAATGCTGGAGACAGTATCCTATACGGTGGAATAACCAAAACCGCCGATCCCTTGGACGTCGGCGCCGGCCACATTGATCCCTTGAGGGCTATGGATCCAGGGCTGGTTTACGATCTCAGCACCTGCGATTACATTTTCTTCCTCTGCAACATTGGCTACACCGAAGACATCATAGAAAACATTGTTTCCCTATCGCCTGCAGCAGGCCCAGGCAATGCCGTGAGCTGCCCGAAGGCTTCACAGTCACAGATGAGCAGCAGCAACTCAGACCTCAACTACCCCTCCATAACAGTCCCAAATCTCCACTCCACTCTGACCCTCAAAAGGACTGTTCGTAATGTCGGCAGGAAGAAGACGGCCATTTACTTCGCAACAGTGGTGAAGCCCAACGGAGTGGAGGTAGTGGTGTGGCCTAGGGTATTGATCTTTTCGTGCTTCAAGGAACACCTCTCCTACTATGTGACCCTTAAGCCACTCAAGAAATCTCAAGGGAGATACGACTTTGGAGAGATAGTATGGTCAGATGGGTTCCATTCTGTGAGGAGTCCATTGGCTGTGCTTGCTAATACCGCTACTGCTTGCGATGACGATTCTTATGCTTCCGCATAGCTGCAGTTTGTGTTTCTTCTTTTCACATGGAAAGGGAGTTTGTGTTCATTATTTGTTGCCCGCACTTTCCACAACAAAAATCATTGCCCTTTTTGTAATATAATAAGGCAACAAACTTAATTGCAACTTTGAATCGGTTGAACAAAGTCCTGTCCTATATATTTTACTGTATCTTGCTAAGTTGAAGCTTAATTTCTAAATAAATTTCTATCTGCCATGCATCAAGTAGGACATTTTACTACCTTGTTTATGAATAGCATCGAGATTACATTAGTATCCAAAAGACCTATAATTTTTTCCCTCTTTTTCCTAGATGATTCAAAAAGGAATATAGGATGACTAGTTGTAATACCTAGTATTACACAGTTTTAGAAGAAGAGTAAATCGTATGTTTCTAGTTGTTCTAAAGGACAACAAGAGCTCCCAAGGTCTAGAAAGTAAGGGTGTGCACGGTTTAGTTTGGCCGGTTTTTAACATTTTTAATACGCCAAATCACATATACAGTTTTTCTATAAAATCAAACCGCACGATCTAGTTTGGGTGAGCAAAAACTGCACTGCATGGCCTGCTTTGTGGTGCGGTTTCCGTAGTTTGTTGAATGCTTGGTTTTCGCGGTGCTGTGGTGTGGTTTCCATAGTTTGTTGAATGCTTGGTTTTCACGGTTCGGCACGGTTTGGTTTCAAGGTTTGGCGCGGTTTGGTTCCCGTAGTTCTGCATGCACTTAGCAGGTTGCACCAAATCGTCTTTTGGAGTACCCCAAAAATCAAATGACTGTATTATTTCCTGTCAAAATAAGATACTTTCAGAATTGAACTCAAAAATTCAATAAACGGGATTTATATCAAATGAAACAATATATACAAGCTATGGAAGATAGCTCCAGATGTACATCAAAGAAGATACCTAAGAAAATTTTGCTAAATATCTACAACTTTCGAGCGGCTGCCCCTTCCTAAAGTGACCAAGAAACTTAGCACAACTAATGAAACTCTAAGCAAATTCCAAAATAAAAAAATTATGAGAAGTATTTTAAAGAACTGAAGCGATGATCTCCTTGGATGAACAAAAATGATAAGAACTAAAGTATCTTAAAACATAACAAATCAAAATGAATCAGAAACTTAAATCAGATAGAACAAAATCAATATCAGTATTAAATAGAAAAAGAACGAAAAAGATAAGAGGCCTCACTGGCAGCGATCTCCTTGGACGCTTCTTCGACTATTTTTTCCTTGGTCGAACCTATTTAGAGAACCAAGAGAGAGTGATTTTTTTACTACGATTTAAGGGCAAACGAGAGCCCTAAAATGCAATCAAAATCAAATCAATACAAATCAAAAACTTAAATCAAACAAAACAAAAAAGATAAGAGGCCTCACCGGTGGGCGGTAGCGATTTCCTTGGACGCTTCTTCTTTGCGGCTTGGCGAAATCAGATTAGATCTCCTTGGTTGAAAGCATGCGGCACTAGGTAGAGAGAAGAAATAGAATGGAAGGCTTGGAAGCTGATTAGGGTGACATGGGCACACCTTTTTATATTTTATCATTTATTTTTTTATTATTAAAATATTACTCGAGCGGTTCGATTTTGAACCGAACTGCAAAATCCCCAAACTACAAATCGCGTGATTTATGATTTTCTCAAACTGTGCCAAACCGCTCACCTAAAAAATCGATTTGTGCGGTGCAGTGCCGTTCGATAGATTTTCATGGTGAGTTAGTTTTTTTGAACACCCTTATTATAAAGTTTGGTTACGTAAAGGTTAAGTTATTGATGGGCTAGGAAATAACCAATTTGTATGTAGAGAACACCCAGGAGCTTCAAAAGAATCTATTATGTTAGGCCATAGGTATTGCAATTGGATCACTGGCTAGGGCGATGGGTAAAATCTAACTGTGTCATCAGTCCAAGAAACTATTATGTGAGTGATGGGTGTCGAATCCAACAAATAATAAATTCTTCCTCTTAAAAATATAAATTATAATAGTGATGAGCAAGGTTGTATCTACAAGGATTGGTTAGATCTATTCCTTTGAAAACTTAAAATAAATAAAAGAAACAACTGGGGGGGTTTTGAAATTTGAAATTTAAACAATTAAAAACAGAATATTATTCTAAATTAATAAGACAAATCAAAATGTAAAAAGATTAAAGCAATCAATAGAAACGCTTCCGGTAGAAGGGATTTATCCACCAATGGTTATAATACTGATTATTGATACCAAAGTCACTAATTTTCCTTGAATACTTGGCCTTAGAAAGAACAAAAAGCTCTGTTCATTCGATGTTTTCCTTACTTCTTAGTTAATTAAAACAAGCTCTTCAATTAACCCTTACCTTCAAATAACCCTAGAACAAGCTCTCTAGAATTTAATTCAATGGCAACATTAAACTTTGTGGAAACAAGACCAAATCTAAACAATAAACACACAAGCTCGGTTTATTTAATTCAAAACATGTACTCCCTAGGAATTGAATGAAAACTTGTCCATAATCATCAACCTTAGTTGCTACTTATGCAAGAAAGACCAAACAATTATGGATTTGGTATTCAAACTAGCAATTAATCATGCGTCAAGAATTGAATAGCGGCCGTCTATGCAATCAAAACACACAATCATAAACAATAAAATCAGAAGATACATGAATATTCAAGAGAAAACTAAATTGTAAATAAACTCAAAAAGATCTCACAGTGTTCTTCACCATAGCTTCAAAGTATCATTCTATCGAAAAACAAAACTTTAGTCACACATAATGAGAGAAAGTACACAGAAAGAAGAGAAAATATGAAAGGGATGTTTCTTCCTCCTCTTGGATGTGCTCCTATGCCTTTTTTGCTTCTTGGACGTCCTCCCCCTCGAGCTTGGATCAAGACTTTAAATATCCCCCAACAAAGAATCCAAATCAGCAAAGGAATTAGGGCTCCTAGACTCCCGTAACTTGCAAGCCCGTTTTGGGTCGGATAACGAGCATTTTGGGCTTCGTTTCCTCTTAAGAATTTTATTTCAGAATGTTTAGATGAATTTAGACTTTTGAATCACTCGATTTGGACATCAGAAGCTCAATTTATAGCCTTTTAAAGATTCTATGTTTGTGCAGAATTCTAATCCAATTAGGATTTGACCGAGCTTTTCTACCCTAACTTGAAGCAATATTTGGAGGCCCAAACGAACTCGGATTTGGACAAATCATACCATTATGGAAAGCCCAAGAAGTCCTCTACAAAATCTCTGAAGACTTTATTCCTGTTATTGAACTCTAACATGTTCAAAAATCTACAAGAAGCCCAAAAGGTCCAAATATTAAAAAGCTGAAATTTTGTAAGTAAAAGCCCAATTTATTCTAGCCTATCTAAAATTGCCTTAACCATAAAAATAAGTATAAATCAACACAATAAGGCATAAAGCTCATCCAAGAGATTATATGTAAGGGAAATAAATATACGAAATTATGCACTCATCAAATTCCCCCACACTTAGCTTTTGCTTTCCCTCAAGCAAGATTACGAGACATAACACATACACATTAATTCCCCAATGACACCAAAAATATCACATATTATAATCAAAGACAACCCAAAGAATCAAACACTATAACATGTCATGAACTAAAACACTCAACAAACTCAAACTAAAATAAACAAGATATTTTCATTCAAAAAGCAATCAACAGGTATGGTAGACCCTCACACGTCACTCATAATTCAGTCAAGTGTTTAAGGGTTGGAAAAATTCACTCAATATTCAATTCATGCTCAATTACTACTATAAACTTGCTTGTTTATCCAATCTTTGTTGCTGATGTCACATGTCATACACAAATCCAATGGTCTTTAATAAGATTGTAATGGGGCTAAGGTAAAAGTAGAATATAAAAGGGAAAAAAGGTTAAGACCTAAGAAACTAATAGAGCATTTAGAAACAACTTGGGTTAATTTGGCATGAAGGATCCAACACCTCAACCAATAATCAAACACTCTTTGTTTCTTCCTTCCTTATTCATTTCTTTAAAAAAAAATCATATATTATGTCCTTGCACCTTTTTTTTTTCTTTCTTTTTTTTCTTTTTTTCTTTTTAACATATATTTTTTTTCTCTAAGCATTACTTGGCTTTTGACACGAATGTCGACATTTGTGATGAAGACACCCAGTTACTCCCCTAAATAATTGCTTAGGGTGCATATGCATACTCATATTTTGAACCACCGTTTGAGATGAAGGATGATGCAGGAGCATACTGTCAATCCCCAATTACTACTAAGTAGCTCAAAACATAGGAGTAGATAAATATCAATAACTTTTTTTTTTTTTTGCTACAAGGACATAATATCATAAGCATTCCCCAAATACATTCCACTTCATCAATAATATATCCATAACAAATCAACAATAGCATCTCCACACTCATTCAATTCACCATCCTTTTCAAAACCCATTGAATAATTTCAAATGCTCTACTAGTCCAAAGGTGGGTAAACAAAATAAGGATAACAAATGAAAACGGTTTACGGCTTATTAACAAGGGTTGTTGAATAAAGAAAAGGACAATAAGCTCAAAATAGGTATACTAAAGTCAATTATGTAAGGTTGGCTTTTTAAGTCAAGTGGTTATAAATCCTATATGCCATTTTCATCTTTATGTATGCACATGAATCTGTAACTTTGACTAGTATTAGAAGCAAGTTTTATAGCAATCTTACATGAATGAGCATCACTCCAAAAGAAAACACAAGATTGCCATGTATGTTTCAATCTCAAAGGCTCAAAGGCTCACCCAATAATGGTTTTTGGTCTACCAACACAAGTTAATACTCTTCAAAATCAAACTCGAGTCAATTATAGCCTAAGTATGCAAGTATTTTGTTCAATCATGTTACAACATTCTCACCTCAAGTCAATCTTGTTGAGTTCTAACCTAGTCAAGAGGGGGGTGAATTGACACCTTTTTAAAATTCTAATGCGAAACTTATGCACGCATATATATGAGAAAACAAATTTAATATAAACCAAAATTGTAGTTGAGAGTACGGGAGCACTTAAATACTAGATGGATAATATGATATCCGTCAGCTGTGCTAGTATGTGCTTTGATCCAATATACTCTTCAAATTATAACTTGGTGAAAATAAGTGATTTGAATGCACTTTAAATAAACCAAATGGAATATTGAATTAGTACAAAGAATAATCAATTTAAGCAAATTAGAATATAATCTAACAAGAATAAGTAAGAGTGAAGAGAAGAAGAACACAGTGATTTATAGTGGTTCGGCCCTTATGGCTTACATCCACTACCTAAGGATTCCCTTCCTTAGGATTTTCAATCAAATCCACTATATGAAACTTTTCTTACAACCACCAAAGCCTTCACTTGGCTTCACCACCACCAAACTGTTTCTGGAGTCTCACACTCACTAGTTTGGATTTTGTACACTTTTCACAAGATACAAGAATAGTAGAGATTGCGAAATAGGGTTCTCTAAAAAATAATACAATGAAGCGTAGAGAACTCTCTTAGTTTTCTCTCAAGAATATAGAGGAAAAGAAAGACTTGGAGAGAATGAAAATCTTAGCAATGATGTAGAAAATGATAAGGCTTCCAAAAGTTGTTCCAAAGCCTTCAAGAGACCCTTTTATATAGTGCTAGAGTAGGCTTTCCTTGATCAATCTCAGCCCTCCATGTGTCAAGTCTTCAAACCAATCTTAGCCCTTCATTTGAATTCTTGATTTACCTTCCATAATCAGCAAAATCTTTACACAAAGAATCATTAGTTGATCCAAAAATAATATCATCCACATAGACTTGTACAATAAGCAAATCATCATTTTTATGCTTCACAAATAAAGTACTATCAATTTTCCCACAATTAAAATCATTTTCAAGCAAGAACTTTGATAAACGATCATACCACGCTCTAGGAGCTTGTTTTAAGCCATAAAGAGATTTAAAAAGCTTGTAAACATGATTTGGGTACTTTTAATTTTCAAAACCAGGGGGTTGCTTCACATAGACATCTTCTTGAATAAAGCCATTTAAAAATGTACTCTTAACATCCATTTGATACAATTTAAAACCTTTAAAGCATGCAAATGCCATTAACAACCTAATAGCTTCTATTCTAGCTACCGGTGCAAATGACTCATCATAATCTACTCCTTCTTCTTGACTATACCCTTGTGCCACTAATCTAGCCTTGTTCCTAACCACTTTTCCATTTTCATCCATTTTGTTTTTGAAAACCCATTTTGTACCAATAATAGAATGATTTTCAGGTTTAGGAACTAAACTCCACACTTTGTTTCTTTCAAACTCATTTAACTCTTCTTGCATTGCTATTACCCAATCGGGTGCTTTTAGAGCATCATTAATACATTTAGGCTCAATTTCACAAATCAAAGCAAGAGAACTAAAAGGATGCACACCATGAGATGATATAGTTCTAACTCCATGAGAAATATCACCTATTATTAATTCTTTAGGATGTCGGTGCTTATTTTTAATTTGATACCAATTTTGATCATGCAAAGGACCTATCAATTCATTATTTTCTTGCGATTCTAAGTGAGTCTCATTTTCCAATTTATCTACTTCTATATATGAATCCATGCTATTAGGTGTAGATTCCTTTAAACCAGACTCTACTTGTTGTTCAAAAACTACATCTTCATCTTTTTCAATATTAGAACTCTTAGCTAGTGATTCATCAAATTTTACATGAATAGACTCTTCTATCGTTTTTGTCCTAGAGTTATAAACTCTATATGCTCTACTAGTAGAAGAAAAACCAACCAAAGAACCTACATCAGATTTAGCATCAAACTTATCCAAATTATATTTAGTGTTTAAAATGTAACATTTACACCCAAATGGTCTAAGATAATCTACTTTAGGTGTCTTACCATGCTAAAGTTCATATGGTGTCTTATTTAGCCCTTTTCTAATAGACAACCTATTTAACACATAACTTGCATGATTAATTGCTTCAGCCCAAAATGACTTAGGTAAACCACTTTCAATTAACATAGTTCTACCAATTTCTTGTAATGACCTATTTTTTCTTTCAACTACTCCATTTTGTTGTGGAGACCTAGGTGCAGAAAAATTATGAGAAATACCATATTTATCACATAACTCACCAAAACCAAAGTTATCAAACTCACCACCATGATCACTCCTAATCTTAATTACACATGCATTTTGTTGATTTTGTAGTTTTCGAATTAGACTATCAAAAACATGCAATGCCTCACTTTTATGAGAAATAAACAAGCACCAAGTAAAACGAGAAAAGTCATCTACAATCACAAATGCATATGATTTACCACCTAAACTTTTAACCCTACTAGGACCAAACAAATCTAAATGAAGTAATTCTAATGGCCTAGTTGTGGTAACATCTTGTTTTGATTTAAATGACTCTCTAACTTGTTTTCCTCTAATGCATGCATCACACATATGTAGGTCATTCAAATTCAATTTAGGCACTCCTCTAATCAGATTTTTCTTTATTAGTTTAGAAAGAGTAGATGTGCTAATGTGACCTAATCTTCTATGCCATAGATCCATAGAGTTATCATTCACCACAAGACAAGTAGCATCATTAACACATAAAGAATTCAGATTTAGCACATAAATGTTTCCTTCTCTAATGCCTTTTAAAACAATCTTATTTAAAGAATCTTTAATCAAGCACTCACTACCTTCAAATGCAACCATGTAGCCTTTGTCAATTAATTGACTTATGCTAAGCAAGTTGTAGGATAAGCCACTCACAAATAAGACATCTTCAAACATGAGTTTAGAAGGATTACCCATGTTTCCAATGCCTACAATTTTCCCTTTTGAGCCATCACCAAAAGTGACATTACCTCCATGCTTTTTAGCTTTAAGAGACGAAAATAAGGTGGCATCTCCAGTCATATGCCTTGAACATCCGCTGTCCAAGAACCATTTGCTTGAAGTGCCTTTGGCCTTCAAGCACACCTATTAAGAAAATCAAGGGACCTTAGGTACCCAAACTTTGGGTCCTTGGGGGTTAGAGAACATGAAATCATAGCCATATGTATCAAAGATATATTCCTTAGCTTTTTGATCATTTAAACCCTTAGGAATCCAAAAACTCCTAGTTTTAACAACTTTATTATTTCTAGTTCTAGCTAGTTTTGAATATTTAGCTCTAGGAAGATATTTTGCCCCTTTAATGATTCTAGCATGATGCACAAGCCTAGAATGAATAAGATGAGTGGGAGAACCAGATTTTTGAATTTTCTCTTTCAGTTTACTAGGGTCAAAACCAAGACCAGCCTTTTCAAAATATGGTTTTTGAGATGCAAGCAAAGAATCCAATTTACTAGAACTCAAAGAAAATTTTAAAAATGATTTTTCTAAGTGCTCATTCTTTTCTTTTAAACATGCTATTTCATTTAGTAACTCAGAATGATCACATACAATGCATTCATGCTCCCTAAGACTATCAATAGTGTCATGCAATTCATTTATAGTATCTTTTAATGCACACACTTCATTTGATTTATTTTCTTCCATTTTCCTAATTTTAGAGTTCAACTCATCTATTTCTTCCATGTACTCTTCCTCTTTCTTTTCTAATCTACCATTTTCTCTTTTAAGCTCCTTGATTTCTCTAATAGTCGTTTTATGTTTTTTAAACAGAAAATCAAACTCTTCTAGCAATGCATCCATTTCAGAAGTGTTTACCTCCTCATCTGTGGAAGATGAGTTATTTTCTCCTTTGGCCATCAAACAAAAGTTGGCCTTTTCTTCTTCTTCATCGCTTGAAGATGATTCAGATTCACTAGAAACATCCCAAGTTGCTTTGAATGCTTTTCTATCTTTCTTCTCTTCCTTTCTCCTTCCTTTGGATCTACCCTTCTTTGATTTGGGACATTCGGACTTGTAGTGTCCAATCTTGCCACACTTGTAGCAAGTAACCTCTACTTTCTTTTCATTTGAGGCTTCTACGGGCTTAGTCTTGTTGAAACTCCTTTTATTCTTTTTCATAAAGTTTTGGAGCCTCCTAGCCAACATGGCAATCTCCTCTTCGGAATCCTCCTCTCCACTAGATTCCTGTGCAACAGGTAAAGCAATTGATTTAGATTTTAAAGAATCTTCTTTGATTTTATACCTGTTTTTGAGAGTAAGCTCATGTGTCATTAGTGAACCCATTAGTTCATCTAGTGACAACTTCTTGGTATCCTTGGCCTCTTGAATGGCTGTCACCTTTGGATCCCATGCCTTCGGTAGAGATCTTAGAATCTTTTGCACCTTTTCAAAATCTGAAAATGATTTACCAAGAGACTCAAGAGAGTTAAGAATATCAGTCAAGCGAGTATACATTTCAGAAATAGATTCATTAGGTTTCATAGAAAATATTTCAAAATCATGTATGTACATGTTTATTTTTGTTTCTCTAACTTGACTAGTACCTTCATATATTAACTCTAACTTCTTCCAAATTTCATAAGCAGATTTACAACATTGTACATGATTAAATTCAGATCTACTCAAAGCACAATGAAATGCACTCTTAGCCTTAGCATTTAAAGCAATTAATCTTTTATCTTCATCCGTGTACTTATCTCTACTCTTTTCTATTATCTCTTCTACATCTCCTCTCTTTACCTTTTCCTTAGGGACATATGGACCATCTCTAACTATTTCCCACAATTCAAGACTATATGCAGTTAAAAAATCTTCCATCATTGTTTTCCAATATGCATAATCAGTGCCATCAAAGAATGGTGCCCTAGACAAAGAACGACCCTCATTTTCATAGAAACGCGAACTCGATGCCATGGATACACCTAGTGATGATTAATCACTCTCTTAGGAACCTCGCTCTGATACCACTTGTTGAGTTCTAACCTAGTCAAGAGGGGGGTGAATTGACACCTTTTTAAAATTCTAATGCGAAACTTATGCACGCATATATATGAGAAAACAAATTTAATATAAACCAAAATTGTAGTTGAGAGTACGGGAGCACTTAAATACTAGGTGGATAATATGATATCCGCCAGCTGTGCTAGTATGTGATTTGATCCAATATACTCTTCAAATTACAACTTGGTGAAAATAAGTGATTTGAATGCACTTTAAATAAACCAAATGGAATATTGAATTAGTACAAAGAATAATCAATTTAAGCAAATCAGAATATAATCTAACAAGAATAAGTAAGAGTGAAGAGAAGAAGAACACAGCGATTTATAGTGGTTCGGCCCTTATGGCTTACATCCACTACCTAAGGATTCCCTTCCTTAGGATTTTCAATCAAATCCATTATATGAAACTTTTCTTACAACCACCAAAGCCTTCACTTGGCTTCACCACCACCAAACTATTTTTGGAGTCTCACACTCACTAGTTTGAATTTTGTACACTCTTCACAAGATACAAGAATAGTAGAGATTGCGAAATAGGGTTCTCTCAAAAATAATACAATGAAGCGTAGAGAACTCTCTTAGTTTTCTCTCAAGAATATAGAGGAAAAGAAAGACTTGGAGAGAATGAAAATCTTGGCAATGATGTAGAAAATGATAAGGCTTCCAAAAGTTGTTCCAAAGCCTTCAAGAGACCCTTTTATATAGTGCTAGAGTAGGCTTTCCTTGATCAATCTCAGCCCTCCATGTGTCAAGTCTTCAAACCAATCTTAGCCCTTCATTTGAATTCTTGATTTACCTTCCATAATCAGCTAACTTGATTGATCATCAAGATCTTTGACTTTTGTTGATCTCCAATCAGCCTTGAATGAGAAAATCAATTCCAATAATGCATGACTGATTTTAAGGATTAAAATATCATAAAAAATCCTTCATAATTCTTGCAAAATCGTCCATAAATCAGAAATGATCAATTATGACTTCTAGTTGATCTACAATCACCTTTGATTATGCAATTGGCCCCTTAGCTTCCATAACAAGCATAGTTAATTTGAAATTTGAATTTAAATCTCTAAATAGAGTAAAATCCATTCAAATATTCTCAAATAATAAAGCAAATTTTTCCAACAATGAAGATATCAATTATAACTTCAAAAGCCCTTAATTGATCAAGTTTCCATACTAAAAATGTTGACAACAAGAAGAGAATCAATTTGTGTAGCTGAATATATGCAAGATATCCTTAGAATATTCTCCCATAATGAAGGTATTAATTAGCCATAATGAGGATATCAATTAGTCATAATGAGTAGGATAATTGATCCTATGATTTGAGTAGAGGATCCTTTTAATAAAAGAGAATCAGCAATAAAGGAAAGTAATATCAATCAAGGTTTAACTTTCAAACCTTAATATCTTCCATTAATGTTGAACAATAAGGCTGAATCTTTAACTTCTCCATTTGAATGCAATTCAAAAATTCTTCCATATTTAACTGAGTAAAGAAGTTTCTAAGAACCTTTAAATTTACTCCATGATTCTCTTACCATATTTAAACCAACGAGATGATGTAACCTTGATGAGTGTGCTCCACGTGGCTGCCATGTCATCAAGATGCCACATTAACAATGCCATGTCGTCAAGTTACATATATGGCAACTCCATATAGTGGACTACTCCAATCTCCTAAAAAACTTCCATATAGATCTTTTGAACTTCCCATATATAAACAAGGATTCCATATATATATATATATATATCTTCTAGACTTTCTATTCCAAGAACTTTCCATATATAGCTAAAATACTCAAATTTCTAGAAAGCTCTCTAAAAACTTGTTTCCATATATAATGAAATCTCTATATAGGTTGCCAATCATCAATCATCAAAATCTACACTCAACAAATCTAAGTTTATAACATGTGAATCCTTGAATATCATTGGGAAAACATCCTAGAAATCCTAAAAATAATAATAATAATAATAATAATAATAATAATAATAATAATAAAAATTAACATGTTCAAAATGCACTCTCTAAACTCTCTAAATGCAATCACTCCCCCACACTTAAAACTTACATTGTCCCCTATGTAAGGCTAAGTGCAAGAAAATGGCATAGAAAGAAAATAAAAATAAAAATAATGCATATGAAAAGAAAAAGAAAAGGGATAGAGAAAGCAAATCTGATCATCTTGGGTTGCCTCCCAAGTAGCGCCTTTGTTTAACATCTTTGGCTAGACTTTGTCACTTCTCAATCTGTATAAGTTGGACAATCCAAATTAATTTGATCAATATTGTACACCTGAAAACCTTCATAAAAAGGTTTCAAGCAATGACCATTGACCTTAAAAGTTTTACCAGTGTCCAAGCTTTGTATTTCAACTGCACCATGAGAAAACACATTAGTAACAAGAAAAGGTCCTATCCATCTAGAACACAATTTACCAGGAAATAATTTTAATCTAGAGTGATAAAGTAGAACTTTCTGACCAATAGAAAAATGTTTGTTGGAGATCATTTGGTCATGGAAGGCCTTTGTCTTTTCTTTGTAGATCCTCGAGCTCTCATAGGCATTATTACGAATTTCCTCAAACTCTTGCAATTGTAATTTCCTTTGTGCACCTGATTCATCCATTTTCATATTACAATACTTGACAGCCCAATATGTTTTATACTCTAACTCCACTGGAAGATGACACGATTTGCCAAATACCAAACGGTAAGGAGACATACCTATAAGAGTTTTGTATGCTGTTCTGTAAGCCCAAAGTGCATCATCAAGCCTTAAACTCCAATCCTTCCTATTAGGGTTGATGGTCTTCTCCAGTATGGATTTGATTTCTCTATTGGATACCTCAGCTTGTCCACTTATTTGTGGGTAATAAGCAGTAGAGATGCGGTGGGTAACATTGTATTTCTTTAATAAAGTGGCCACCACTCTATTGCAAAAATGAGTCATGCGATCACTGATCATATCTGTAATGCCCCGCTCCCACTTACGGGTGTTACTCGTGAACAACTACCCAAATTGTCCACCTGCCCGGTCTTAGGTGAAGGGTAGACCATGTTTCAAGATAAAAAGCCCTAGGTGGGAACTAGACTCTTCTTTCCCTTCCCTCATCCCCAGGATTCATTAGCGGCAATGGGCTTTAACCACACCACGTTGGCTAAAAAGGAAATCTCATACGGACGTCCAAATGTCATTTTCTCAATTATTTTTAAATTCTTTTCCGACCAAGAATTTTACCGGGCTCCATAAAAATCACCATTTAAATTAATCCATTAATTGATCACCAATTTTGGAGGAAAAACTCATCATTTTTAATTTTCCAAAATTTCAGCATTATTCTCCAAAATGCCCGAAAAATTCCTTTATTTTTGAAATTTCCTTTAGGGCCAAAATCAATTTAGAAATGGCCCCAAAACTCCAATTTTTCCTATTTTTAAAAAAATTCGGTCGGCGGGGTCCATTGGCACGCCCGGGGCCCGAGCAGGGCCCCGCTGGCCGTTGGCTGCGCGGGCTGGCCACTGGCCGCGCACCCGTGCTCGCGCCTGTCCGCGCGCGCGCGCGGCCGCCTGCGGCCTGCTGTTGTTGCCAGCAGCCAGTTTCCACTTCTTTCTTCTTTTTTTTTTTTTTGGCATTTAAACCCCAAACTTTCCAGAAAATAAGCTAAATAAAAATACTTCATATTCTTTCAAATTTTTTCCTTTAATTCTCCATAATTAAGGCTTCACCACCTCTTTGATAAATACACAACATACATCAATTTTTCCTCCATTTCACACATGAGCCTTACACCACCTATTGTTGCTCACATAACAACCTCCAAATTAACACCACACATAATCAATACAACAAATAGGCTTTCCTAAGCCATAAGGTCACAAATGGAATAATTGCATGCCTAGACTTCTTAAAGCCATAACTTTACAACAAAATAAATAATACACCATGGGCTTCAACCACAAGCTTGCAACACATTCCCTTTTCTTCTTTGACATAAGAACAACCTACAAGGGGAGGATAAAACCTCATGAGCTTAAAAGCTCAGTAAGGGTGCATATGCAAAGTAAATACAAGCATAACAAGTCTATGTAATGCAAATGCATGCAAGCATGGTTAGGTCATTCCATCCTCACAACCCAACATGGTTTGAGGCATTAACCTACCATTTCTTTCCCACCCCCATGGCCATAGGTCTCATGAACAAATAAAGCATACAAAGAGATACATAAAAGTTTATGCAACCTACTTACAATGCAATGCAAGGCCACCTCCACATGGAGTCATCCCTTACCTTATTCTTGAACCTCCCTATCTTTATTTCAAGAGAGCTTCCATCTTCATTTCTTCCCATCTAAGATGGCATTCAAACAAGGGATTTACTCTATTTGCATATAAGAACACTAAATAGAGAAGAAGAAGAATGGAACATACCTTGATTTGATCTTCATTTCTTCTCCATTCTTTCATCTTCTCCCTTTCTTCTTCTTGGAAGACAACTCTTCCTTCCTCTCATTTCTTTCTCCAAATAGCCAAAGGAAACCAAGACTTCCCTTCTTGTTATTTTATACTTGTTTTCCCATATTTCAAGAATGCATCCTAGCCACTCACTAAAGGCATAATCCATGTGCTTAAGGGAAAACTAATCTCCACGATCCATTTCAAACAAACAAGACTTCTCTCTTGGAGAAAACACAATCCAAGCTCTTTATCTTGATTAATCTCACCCATTGGATTATTTTCACTTTTCAAGAGAAGATCTCAACCTTCAATTAAAAGCACAATCCAAGTGCTTTTGAAAGATTTAATCTCAACCACTTATCTCTTAATATTTGGCAATCCATGCCATTTCTTTTCTTTGAATCCCCACATTTGGATTCATTCTACTTCTCAAGAATGCATCTAAGCCCTTAGATCACTTGCATTTTTCATTTATTTCTCATTTACTTAATGAGGCTATTATATATCATTTTCAAGACTTAATCCAAGCCATTGGATATATTTCACCCTTTTCAAGACTTGATCCTAACCCTTGGATCACTTGGAGATTTCTATTTATTTCTCATTTAAATAAATCCTCCCATTTTCATTCATAAATGAGTGACTAATTTCCATTTCTTTCCCATTTAAATTAATGGGACTAATTTCACATCCATCACACTTGAGAGACATAAATAATTTCTTTTGTATTTAAATAACTCTCATATTTTCCAAGGCATTAATGGTGACCCTTTACCATTTTCTTTTGGATTTTCTTTAATCCATATAATCATGCCTCTCATTAAATGCTTGAAAGACCCATTTAGCATTTCTTTTTGCATTTAATTAATTCATTCTCCAACTCATAATTCCACACACACACACATATATATATATGCCCCATATTTCTAATATATATATATATTTCTCTCAAATTTCCAAGATTATGCCAAGTGTCACTCTAAGACACAACTTGGCTTCAAATTCTTGATCTTGGTCATCCATGTGGCACTACCACATTTATTCACCATTTTAGGGAAAAATAATTATTTTTCTCAAATAATTCAATATCCACCATTTTCCCTATTTCCATAATTAAATTCCTTTATGGAATTAAATTCCAAATTCCCCAAAATATCCTTTGTGAATTTATTAACCCCATAAATCTCCACATAAATACCAAATTGGGATTTTATTCACTTACTCACCTAATTCCTCTTAGGAATTATTCCCAATTTACCACTATTTTTATTGGATTTTACTATCCAAATTACCAAAATACCCCTCTCATAGGGCACCCTCAATCTCAAGGATCCAACACCTTCTCAAGGGCATTTTTGGAATTTTCTTACACTTCCATTCTTATTCTCTTAACACCGGTTACACCGGGTGTTACATCATAGCCTTCGGTGTCCCGAACCTAACAAAAATATGAGATTTGAAAAAAATCTGCAACCACTTTAGCATCATCAGTTTGGGTAGCCTTAGCTTCTACCCACTTTGAAACATAATCCACAGCAAGAATAATGTAAACATTATTAAAAGAAGAAGGGAAAGGGCCCATGAAATCAATACCCCACACATCAAATATTTCACAAACAAGAATAGGGGTAAGTGGCATTTGATCTCTATGCCCTATGTTTCTTGTTTTCTGACATTGTTCACAAGATTTACAAAACATATATGAATCACGAAACAAAGTAGGCAAAAATAATCCACACTCTAATATCTTACGAGTTGTTCTCTTAGGACCAAAATGTCCTCCACATGCATATGAATGACAAAATGTAAGAATGGATGGAATTTCTTGCTGAGATACACACTTGCGAATAATTTGGTCAGAACAATATTTCCACAAGTAAGGGTCATCCCAAACATAATATTTAGCATCACTTTTTATTTTATCTTTTTGAGCTCTAGACAAGTCATCTGGTAGTGTTCTAGTAACTAAATAATTAACTATGTCAGCATACCAGTGGACTGTCTCTTGAAGAGAAAAGAGATACTCATCTGGGAAGTTGTCCTGTAATGGGGATGGCTCTTCACTTGTGGTTAATCTACTGAGATGATCAACAATCAAATTTTCTGTACCTTTTTCTTATCATGTATCTCTAGATCAAATTCTTGTAGCAAGAGAATCTATCAAATGAGTCTAGGTTTCGCATCCTTCTTTGAAAATAAGTACTTGAGAGCTGCATGATCAGAATAAATAATCACTTTAGTGCCAAGCAAATAAGAACGAAATTTTTCCAAAGCAAAAACAACAGCTAAAAGTTCTTTTTCAGTTGTGGAATAGTTGCTTTGTGCATTGTCAAGTGTCCTAGAGGCATAGTAAATGGCATGATGGGCTTTTCCAACTTTTTGTCCAAGCACAGCACTAACTACATGATTACTTGCATCACACATGATTTCGAATGGAAGACTCCAATTCGGTGGCTGGATAACTGGTGCTGAAGTGAGCATATCTTTCAATTTGTCAAATGCTTCTTTGCATGCCTCACCAAATTCAAAAACCATATCTTTTTGCGGAAACCTACATAGGGGTTGAGTGATCTTGGAAAAGTTTTTGATAAAGCGTCGATAAAATCCTGCATGTCCAAGAAAAGAGCGAACTTCCCGCACATTTGTGGGGTAAGGCAAAGATTTAATAACTTCTATCTTAGCTTTATCAACTTCAATTCCCCTATAGGATACAATATGGCCTAGAATAATGCCCTGATCAACCATAAAGTGACACTTCTCATAGTTCAAAACTAAGTTTGTTTCTATGCATCTTCTAAGCACTTTTGTGAGATTAGTTAAACATGCATCAAAAGAATTACCATAGACTGTAAAATCATCCATAAATACCTCTATGATGCTCTCCACATAATCTGAAAATATACTAACCATGCACCTTTGAAATGTAGTAGGAGTGTTGCAAAGTCCAAATGGCATTCGCCGATATGCAAAAGTTCCAAACGGGCACGTGAATGTAGTTTTCTCTTGGTCCTCTTATGCAACTAGAATCTGATGAAAACCTGAATAACCATCAAGACAACAATGATGAGTATGGCCTGCCAAATGTTCAAGCATTTGGTCAATAAATGGGAGGGGGAAGTGATCTTTCCTAGTTGATGCATTTAACTTTCTATAATCGATACACACCCACCACCCGTTTTGAACACGAGTAGGTACCATTTCACCTTCAGAATTTTTGACCACTGTTATACCTGTTTTCTTTGGGACAACCTGAACTGGACTCACCCATTTGCTATCAGAAATTGGATAGATCATACCTGCATCTAGAAGTTTCAAGATTTCTTTCTTTACCACTTCCATCATGGGTGGATTCAATCTACGTTGGGCTACTCTAGAAGGCTTGCAATAATTTTCCAGTAGTATTCTATGCATGCATGTAGAAGGGCTTAATCCTTTAATGTCGGCCATGGTCCATCCAATAGCTTCTTTATACTCTCTAAGCACTCGAATTAACTTTTCTTCTTCCAAAGTAGAGAGCTTTTTGGAGATTATCACTAGAAGAGTTTCTCCTTCCCCTAAGAATACATACTTCAAATGATCTAGTAAAGGTTTCAATTCCAATTTTGGTGCCTGCACCACAGAAGGAAAAAGTTTTGGGTGACAAAGAGGCAATTCAATTTGAGACACATTACACTTCACAGGTTTAAGTGACTCCAGTTCATGGATTGCATCTTGCAAATCAGAATCCAATACAAACTTCTTCATAACTTTTTCTAATCCTTCAAGAGTGAAGTTCCTGCAAAGTGCAATTTTCAACTTATCATCATCAAGAAAATAAAAAATTTCTTATGCTAAAGGGTCAGTAACATCCATAACATAAATAGGGGACACATCACTAGGATATCTCATGGCTTCATAGATATTAAATTTAATAATTTCACCATCAAATTCCATATTGAGAATTCCATCATGCACATCAATTTTTGTTTTAGATGTTTTTAGAAATGGTCTCCCTAACAAGATTGGTGCTAGATTAGATGAGTCATTTTCTTCCATGTTAAGCACATAAAAATTAGCAGGAAAAATCAATTCATTAACTTGCACTAAAACATCCTCAATAACTCCCTCAGGATACACATTAGATCTATCAGCAAGTTGAATAATCACACCTGTTTCTTTCAATGGACCAATATTCAAAGATGAATAAACAGACAGAGGCATGACATTTATTGAAGCTCCTAGATCTAACATTGCTTTCTCAATGCTAACATTACCTACTTTGCAAGGGATAGTGAATATACCTGGGTCCTTGCATTTAGGAGGTAATTTCTTTTGAATGATGGCTGAAACATTCTCTCCCATACTTACCTTCTCATTACCTTTCAACTTCCTCTTGTTGGTGCACAATTCCTTGAGAAATTTAGCATATTGAGGCACCTGTTTAATTGCATCAAGTAATGGAATATTTACCTCAATTTTATGAAAGGTTTCTAGGATTTCGTTCTCCTCCTTCTCTTTCTTGGATTTATTCAATCTGGTAGGAAAACGAGGATTGGTCACCAACGCCTTGGGTTGTTCGATATTAAGTCCTTTAGGCTTGTCAGTTTGAGGTTGGGGAACAACTTCTTTTTCATATTATTCTCCTAAAATTCTTTGCTTCATCTTGCTAGGTTCTTCCAACTCCTTGCCACTCCTCAAGGTGATTGTACTAGCATTTTGTTTTGGGTTAACGAAAGTTTGTGAAGGTAATTTACCTTGAGACTCCAACCTGCTCATTGAAGATGCCAATTGACTTACTTGATTCTCCAATTGTTTGATGCTTGTTCTTGTCTCCTGTTGAAATTGTTGTGTGTTAGTTGTAAGTGATTTAACAATTTCTTCTAGAGACATACCTGAACTTGAAGAAGGCTGTTTTGGTGGAATATGTGGTCTAGGCTGGTAATGTTGGAATTGTGGTCTTGCTCCATAACTGAAGTTGGGATGATCCCTCTACCCTGGATTGTAGGTATTTGAATAAGGATCGTACTTCCTTTATGGTGGGCCTGGGAATCATCCAACTGCATTGGTATGCTCTAAAGAATCTTCTTGAAGTGTAGGACATATATCCGTTGGATGACTAGTAGCAACACAAATTCCACAAGCTTTAACTTGTTGCAAATTTCCTACAGCCAATTGTTGAACAAAAGAAGTTAGATTGGATATTTGATTTTCAAGGGAAGATATACTTACCTCATTCACCCTTCTCAAATGGGTGTCTTGTTTGAATCCAAACTGTTGTGAGTTAGCAGCCATGATGGAAATCAAATCTCTAGCGGTAGTAGGGGTTTTATTCACTATAGCACCTCCACTGGCTGCATCCATCATTTTCCTCTCCATAGGTAGTAACCCTTCATAAAAATATTGAATGAGAAGTTGTTCAGAGATTCCATGTTGAGGACAGCTAGCACACAATTGTTTAAATCTTTCCCAATACTCGTGAAGAGTTTTTGTATCTTTATGCCTTATTCCACATATCTCTCTTCTGATGCTAGCAGCTCGTGAAGCAGGGAAAAATTTATCAAGAAACAATCTGACCATCCCTATCCATGTAATTATAGAACCTGGAGGTAAGTAAAATAACCAATCCTTTGCTGTATCTGCCAAAGAGAATGGAAAAGCACGCAATTTGATTTGTTCTTCAGTCACTCCTTGTGGTTTTAGGCTTGAACACACCACGTAATATTCCTTTAGATGCTTGTGGGGATCTTCATTCTCACGACCATGGAATTTAGGAAGCAAATGGATCAAGCCAGATTTTAATTCAAAATCTACCTCTAAAGTTGGATATTGAATGCAGAGCGGCTGTTGGTTCTCATTTGGTGCAGCTAATTCCCTTAAGGTTCTTTTTTCGTTGGCCATCTCTTGTTCTGTTTCAGTATTGCTAGATGAATCATCTGAGTCCACTGGCAAATCCAATCCGAGGGACGAAGATGAAGATACTTGTTTGTGCAATTTAGTTTCCTTCCTCAACCTTTGAGCTACCTTCTCAATCTCAGGATCGTATTGGAGTTCACCAGGCATAAAAAAAAATAACAATAAAAATAAGAAGAATAAATCTATTTGACACCAATCCCCGGCAACGGCGCCAAAAATTTGATGGGTGTCGAATTCAACAAATAATAAATTCTTGCTCTTAAAAATATAAATTGTGATAGTGATGAGCATGGTCGTATCTACAAGGATTGGTTAGATCTATTCCTTTGAAAACTTAAAATAAATAAAAGAAACAATTGGGGGGGTTTTGAAATTTGAAATTTAAACAATTAAAAATAGAATATTATTCTAAATTAATAAGACAAATCAAAATGTAAAAAGATTAAAGCAATCAATAGAAATGCTTCTGGTAGAAGGGATTTATCCACCAATGGTTATAACACTGATCATTGATACCAAAGTCACTAATTTTCCTTGAATACTTGGCCTTAGAAAGAACAACAAGCTCTATTCATTCGATGTTTTCCTTACTTCTTAGTTAATTAAAACAAGATCTTCAATTAACCCTTACCTTCAAATAACCCTAGAACAAGCTCTCTAGAATTTAATTCAATGGCAGCATTAAACTTTGTGGAAACAAGACCAAATCTAAACAATAAACACACAAGCTCGGTTTATTTAATTCAACACATGTACTCCCTAGGAATTGAATGAAAACTTGTCCATAATCATCAACCCTAGTTGCTACTTATGCAAGAAAGACCAAATAATTACGGATTTGGTATTTGATAGAGCACATATTTTCATACTATTTAGCCCTCATATTTAGTCCTTTCTGCACATTAGTTGTGTTATTTCATTCATCTTGATTTCATTTCATTTTATTTTATAGGAATTGGGCTTCACACTATTTTATTTTATTTTGTCAGGTTTAAGGCTATGGGAGCATGAGATGGGGCATGAGACATCTTGATGGCAATGAGATATCTTGGAAATTGGAGATAGAGAAGCAAGGGCAAGTTTGGCAGATTTGACCTTCTCCACTTCTTTCAGTATTTTGGCCGAGATAAAATTCCAGAATGAAGATGATGTCTTCATAGATATTGTAGGAGACTTCTTGATCTTTCTGTAATGGTATGGTTTGTCCAAATCCGAGTTCGTTTGGGCCTTCAAACAGCGCTTCAAAGTCGGGACCAGAAAGCAGGGTTAAATTAGTAAACCTACATTGAATGCTGATTCTTTAAAAGGCCATATCTTGGGCGTCCGATATCCAAATCAAGCGATTAAAAAGCCCAAATTAATCTACTCTTCCTGATCTACAATTTTTATGAAGAGGCCGAAGCCCAGAACGCGCGTTAACCTATCCGAAATCGGCCGTGAACTGGCGGTAATCTAGGGTTTCCTCCTAAAGCTCTATTTAAGCACCTTAAGAGGCCATTAAAGAGACATTCTTGAAGGGCGTGAACAATAGCCGATTTTTCTTCTCTTCTCTCCATTGTTCTTGTGAAGATGGAAGGCTAAGGATTATGTGATCAGTTGCGATGCCATCCTTGTTCCCGGTTTGAGTCTTTGGTTTTAATGGAAATCTATTGTTTTTAGTTTTAACTTTGTTGTTATCTTGTTTCCGTTCTCTTTTGAATCTTTGTATGTGTTGATGCCGGTTGGATGAATGCATGCATTGTCTTTGTTTGAGAATCCAAGGTTCTTGTGCTCGGTTGAGGCTTTAACTGGAAGCAAGAACGACCTGTTTGGATGGTAATCCAATCAGTCTCGAATCTGTGCAATAAGGGGAATCAAAACTGATAGATTGAACTAAGAGGTTTCTGAAATCTGTTTATTGGTTTTCTTCCAAATCTTTGGCGGTTGTTAAAGGATTTTTCTGATTTTCGATTTGAGGGTTAAAACTAAACAAATGGTTTATTGAGAAGGCAATGAAAACTGGGATAGAAGGATTGGTTTGCAACTGATTGCATCTTGATTTATTGTGTTCTTATTCATTTTGTTTTCTGTTTTTCATCAAAAACTTTCCCCCCGTTTAGCCTTGTTTTGACAGATCCGTTTGAGGTTCGTTGGGAGACGACTTAGGGTTGCACCTATATTGCAAATCCGCATCATCATTCATCTAATTTATTGGTGTTCGACAGCCCCGATCAGTATTCAAACTAGCAATTAATCATGCGTTAAGAATTGAATAGCGGCCGTCTATGCAATCAAAACACACAATCATAAACAATAAAATCAGAAGATACATGAATATTCAAGAGAAAACTAGATTGCAAATAAACTCAAAAAGATCTCACAGTGTTCTTCACCATGGCTTCAAAGTATCCTTCTACCGAAAAATAAAACTTTAGCCACACATAATGAGAGAAAGAACACAAAAAGAAGAGAAAATATGAAAGGGATGTTGCTTCCTCCTATTGGATGTGCTCCTATGCCTTTTTTGATTCCTAGATGTCCTCCCTCTTGAGCTTGGATCAAGACTTTAAATATCCCCCAACAAAGAATCCAAATCAGCAAAGGAATTAGGGCTCCTAGATTCCTGTAACTTACAAGCCCATTTTGGGTAGGATAACGAGCATTTTGGGCTTTGTCTCCTCTTAATAATTGTGTTTCAGAATGTTTAGATGAATTTAGGCTTTTGAATCACTTGATTTGGACATCAGAAGCTCAAGTTATGGCCTTTTAAAGATTCCATGTTTGTTTAGAATTCTAATCCAATTAGGATTTGGCCTAGCTTTTCAGCCCTAACTTGAAGCAATATTTGGAGGCCCAAACGAACTCGGATTTGGACAAATCATACCATTCTGGAAAGCCCAAGAAGTCCTCTACAAAATACTCAAGACTTTATTCGTGTTATTGAAATTTAACATGTTCAAAAATCTGCAAGAACCCCTAAAGGTCCAAATATTAAAAAGCTGAAATTTTGTAAGTAAAAGCCCAATTTATTCTAGCCTATCTAAAATTGACTTAACCATAAAAATAAGTATAAATCAACTCAATAAGGCATAAAACTCACCCAAGAGACTATATGTAAGGGAAATAAATATATGAAATTATGCACTCATCAGTGAGGATTCAGTGGCATAGGGGTCGAAGATCGAGCTCCACATAAGATGTGGAAAGAGGCAAGGAGTCGTCTCTTCGATCACCGACTGTGAGTCCTTTGAGATTCGCGTTTACCACTTGGGAAGTGCGAGATTTGAAAAGTTTATGAAAGCACCATTTGGTTTGAGACTAAAATTGAATGGTTAAGCAAGTAAAATCAATTGACAGTTTGTTTTCTAAATTCTGTAATATTCTCCAGTGGAAAACCCAATTTTTTGTTTATTAGACAAAACTACTTAACTAGAACAAATTTAAGGATTGGCTAAAATAATTACAAGAGTTGTAATAGGGTGGCAGAAAATTGTAAATGTTGCAGTCAGTGTATAAGAGCAGGCAAAAGAAAGTGTTTCAAATGCCAGCGGGATGAACATTGGAAAAGGAATTATCTTGAATATCTTCAAAGCTTGAGAGTCAAGCAGATGAAATATTATGGCTTAAGTACTTCTTTCATGTTTGTTATTGAGATGATCAATGTGGTTGATTGTTCTCTCATTTCCTGGATACTTGGTTCATGTGTTGCATCTCACATATGTATTTGCACATGGGATTTTGAGAAAAGTAAGTCGCTTGAGAAGCAAGGAGTTGTCCTTACAGTGGGAAATGGACCAAGAGTTGATCCATTAGTTGTTGCGATTTTAAGTTAAAAAAATATTATATGATAAACTTAACATACAATTAACCATTATGTCCATAATTGTAAAACTCATGTAAATCACATAATACAGTAATTAAATGCATACTTGAATCCATAACAGATAATATCATAACGAGAAATACCAGTTGAAGACGAAATACCAGAATCTAATTTCTCCCTCTTGATCTCAACCGTAATGATGTAATAATATAACTGTAATTGCTTTTGATTGTGTTGGGTAGGGAGAGGACCAAAGCCCTTATTTATAATAATAGAAGTTGTCTCCCATCAAGACTCTTAAAAGTTATCATCATCATCTTCTAAACCAAATAGAATTAAGATTAATCATTATCTTATTAAATCCATTAATTTATCTTATTAGATTAATACAATTATATCTGAAAATGAACTTGATTATCTCATCAGATAAATACTATAATATCTGTTAAGATATTTACATTAATTATCATGTGAGCCACAAGTTAATTCTTACATTATCTCACTTGGCTCATATGATATTACCTTTATGATTTAATAAGAAGAACATTATGTGCATAAACAATCATACTTTAATTCTCCTTATTTTGGTTATCATAATGTCATTATTAAGTTACAATATTAATGCGAGTTATGGCAGTTGTGTGTCAATTCTTTCTGACCCAGTCCCTTCCATGTACCACAACACTAACTGCCATCTTAACATAACCTTTAATGAAGATGATCATAGCGGTCCAACTTTAATTATTCCTGTCAACTTTATTCTAAACAATTATGTATACAATTAGAAAACAGGAATATCAGAAACATATAAAATCAAAATGTCAAATGCATAAACTTTAATAGAGTCAAATTACATAATGCCCAAAATACCCATCCTTTCAACATGTTCATTAAATATTTTGGGTCACAGTCCTTTTGTCTTAGGATCTACTATCATAAGGTTGGTGCTAATATACTCTATTGACACTGTATGTTTTTGAACTTCTTCTTTAACGGTTAAGTATTTGATTTCCATATGCTTAGCACCCTTGGAATACTTGTCATTTTTAGAGAAGAATACTACTGTGGAGTTATCACAATAAATTTTCAGCGGCTTGGCAATACTGTCGACAATCCAAAGCATGAACGATGGCCATAAATCATAAACCATGAACGGTGGCCTCAAAGCAAGCCAAGAACTCAGCTTCCATAGTGGATGCAGCAATGACGAACTGCTTCACACTTTTTCATGAGATTGCTCATCCGGCTAATAGGAACAAGTAGTCGAATGTTGATTTTCTGGTATCAACACATTCGGCGAAATCTGAATCTGAATAGCCAATCACCTCAAGATGATCGGATCTTCTGTAAGTGAGCATGTGATCTTTAGTTCCTTGCAAGTATCTGAAAATCTTCTTTGTAGCTTTCCAGTGATCAAGGTCTGGATTACTTTGATATCTGTCCAGAACCTTGACAGCGAAGCTCATGTCTAGTTTGGTGCATGTTTGAGCATACATTAGGCCCCCAACTGCAGATGCATAAGGAATATTTTGTTGTGGTGTACCTAGCATTGTGCATTGAGCAAAAATACCATGTCTTTCAAGGAATTTGGCAAACGGTCCTAGACATTGATTTGATTCATCAATTTTTTCATAATATTCACCACCTATATCTGATCTTACAATTTTCACCTTTTTATCTAATTGCCGCTCAACTACTTTAATATACACCTCAAGTGTATCGACAGATTGAGACTTATCATGCAATAGATAAACATAACCATAACGTGAAAAATCATCAATAAAGGTAATAAAATATTTTTCTCCACCAAAAGATGGAGCATCAAAAGGCCCACAAATATCAATGTGTATAATAATTTCAAGAAGCTGTGAGCTTAAGACAATCAATACACACTTCAAGGTCATTAAAATCTAAATATGGAAGGATTTCATGCTTTATTAATCTTTCCATCACTTTTTTAGATATATGACCCAAATGTTTATGGCACAAATAAGCTGAATTTTCATTAACTAAACTGCATTTAGTACCAACATTATGATGCAAGGTCATCAGAGTCTCAGCAAACACATTATCAAGTTTAAACTTATAAAGACCATCACATAATATACCAGAACCAATAAAACAGTCATGTTTGAATAAACTAAAAGATTTGGAACCAAATTTAAAAAGAAAACCAACTACATCAAGTTTCTGTAATGAAACTAAGTTTCGAGTAAATGTAGGAACATAAAGAGTTTCTAATAAATCTAAGTAATGTCCGGTATCCAGAATCAAACGGTAAGTGCTCATGCCTTCAATGGGAGTTTTGCTTTTATTCCCCATGAGTATGAAACTTTCATTTAACCTTGTGGTTCAGATCGAAAAGAACCCCTACATCGTATTAGAAATATGAGTAGTGAAACCCGAATCAATCCATCAAGTGTCATGTGAAACTTTAGTAAAGTTTGATTCATAACATATTAAAGCACAAGGCTTACCTTTCTTTTCGAACCAAACTTTACGTTTCAGGCAGTCTTTCTTCATGTGTCTACTTTTCTTACAAAAGTGACACTTAACAGTCATAGATTCTTTATGAGCACCTTTCAAAGAATCGTTTAAGTTACGAGGACCTTTCTTCTTGCTCTTGTCATTTCTCTTCTTGAAATTGTTACCGGCTTCTTGATGCTTCAGAAAATGAACAGAATGATCTCTTTGGTTTTTCAGCCTTGTCTCCTCTTAAATGAGCATACTGGTTAATTCATTGACATTCCACTTATACTTTATAGTGTTCTAGTTCATTTGAAATGTCCCGTATTGCTCTGGAGGCAAGGAATTGAGTATAAATTGTACCAAGAAATACTCATCCATGGTCATTCCCAAGGTCTTTAATTGCGCTGCTAAAGTGGCCATTTCCAGAATGTGCTCATGTATGATACGATAACCATCATATTTCCTAGTGGCTAAAGAACTCATTAATGTACCGACCAAAGACTTATCAACAGTCTAGGAACGTCTTTCCATGAACTTCATAAGTTTCTTAGCATTTTTAGTTTTGGGAAGCACTAACTTTATATTGTTTGCAATGGTCATCTGCATAAACATAAGGCACAATCTGTTCGATTTCTCCCATACTTTATAGAATTCCCTTTTCTCATCAGTGCTTTTATCGATGAGATTAGCGGGTTTCTCGGTTCTGAGTGCTAAATTAAGATTCAGAACACCTAAGTGAAATTGAACTTGTTCACTCTATCTGGAGAAATTTAATCCGTTGAAAAACGGTACAGATGATGCTTGTGAATGTATTAAAACAGGTACAGATACTGCAAAAGAAATTTAAATACTCATACATTAATACATCGAAAAAATTCATGAATTTGAGATTCATATATTAATCATAAGGCACATGATAATTCTCCTTTGGGCGATACTAAGATGTACAAAATAAAATAATAATTGATAATTAAATATGCACCAATTAAATCTATTTGCTATCTTTGGATATACAAAATAAAATTAACAGAACATAATAATTATCACATTTATGTTTAACAATTATAAGGATAGATAATTAACCTTTGGGCTAATCTTGAATAGCCTTATGATGCAAACTTCAATTTACCCACAAACAAATATCAATCAAAACTTTAATGTCATCAACTATAATGTTTATGGGAAAATTGAAAATAATTTATAGCTCAAAATTTATTTACTTTACAAAATTTGGCCACTTTGGTGACTAACAAATTTTTCTTAATATAAATTTTAATCTATAAATATTTATTTCATTTATTATATATATACACACACCATAATTGTATATATATAAATAAATCCAATTATGGATCTATTATTTTATAATTTAAAATTTATTTACTTTACAAAAATTTGGCCACTTGGGTGGTTAACAAATTTTTCTTTAATATAAAATTTAAATTTTAAATATTTTTATTTTCTTTATTATATATATATTAAATAGATCCGATTATGGATCTGTTATTAGGTCGTGGATCTGGATCAGAATAATGAATTCAGATTTGCGCAACATGAGATGGGTCAGTGATGGGCCTTTAATGGATTGGATAACCCAATCCAAACCCATCATTGGATTTAACCCAGTGGGTGACCCAGCAAGCTTAATGGGTCACCTACCTTCTTCCACTATCTGTTAGGGTTTTTGCCTTTCATTGTGCCGCCACCACTTCATCTTCTTCTTCTTCCAATCTTTCATTGCCAGCGACTTTGGCCGCCGGCTTACTCCTTTAATGGCGGTCTTTAAGCTTTACGGACAGGGAGCAAGGCATCCCATGGCGAAAACAACCCACTTCAGGTCGCCCATGGTGAAACATCGATCGACGGTAGCACGTGGCATAATTGGCCACCATCGATGACAGCAAAATCGATGGTCATGATCGATCGGTCCTCTTCGTCGGCCATACCTTTTTTAATGATGACCCTTGATTCACGAACCGAGACTTTGGCATCTTTGGTCCGATTTTTGGCCACCATCATATTAGTAATGGCTCGAATGGCCCATTAGAGAATACACAAGGTCGCGGCTATGGCGTTGCAAGCTCCATTGCCCACAGTTATGGCTAGCAGGGATCGATGGCTCAAGAACCATGCTACTATTATGGCTAAGATCGATTGGTCTTCCTGGCCATGGCTGATACGTCATCGATTTGTGCACGATGAAGAAAAAGAAGCAATGTCTATGGAGGAACACATAATCCCACGGCCACTGACATCGCACGTTGCTGACAACAGGTAGATACAGTGCTTACTATTATCCTTTTCCCTTTATTTTTCATGCACAATTAATTTACGCAAAATATAGATAACATAAAATTTATACGAAAAATACACAAGTTTTATAACGTAGGCTCTGATACCACATGTAAGTTAAAATAATATTGTATGATAAACATAACATATAATTAACCATTATGCCCATAATCGTAAAACTCATGTAAATCACATAATATTATAATTAAATGCGTACTTGAATCCATAACAGATAATATCGTAATGAGAAATACCAGCTAAAGATGAAATACCGGAATCTGATTTCTCCCTCTTGAGCTCAATCGTAATGATGGAATAATATAACTGTAATTGATTTTGATTATGTTGGGTAGGGAGATGATCAAACCCTTTATTTATAATAGTAGAAGTAGTCTCCCATCAAGACTCTTAGGAGTTATCATCATCATCTTCTAAACCAAATAGAATTAAGATTAATTATTATCTTATTAAATCCCTTGATTTATCTTATTCGATTAATAAATTATATCTGGTAATGAACTTGATTATCTCATCAGAAAAATACTATAATATCTATTGAGATATTTACATTAATTATCATGTGAGCCACAAGATAATTCTTACAGGGATTACTTAAGTACTTTTCTCATCCGGGCATGTAATGAATTTTAAGAATTATTTGAATGTACCTAATTCCATTTGGAATGAAGTGTTCATTTTAAGGAATATGTGTAATATTCATTAGAGTAATGAATGTTTTAGAGTATGTGTACTTCTAAATGGTCTTTATATTCTAGAATTACATGAATAAATGTGAGATAAAAATGTAAATGTTAGAACCACTATTAATGAGAAGTGTACTTAAAATGACGGTGTTAATCCGAAACAATTATCACACTCTAGACTAGGTTATATCTACGAAATGAGGATGAGTGAGTTAGCTTGTTTTGGATTTTTGATCTACTAGTTTTTTAACCCAAGCTGACTTATGAGTCCTACCTTCTCAAGGAGATTGACTAGGTCACACTTTGTTGGACAAAGTGGGACACAAAATTGTTAGGATTAATCCACATAATTGTATGTGGACCGTCTAGGGTTATGGCACGAAGTAGTAAATCAGATAGGAAAGAGTATTAAAAAATCCTTCTATGAGATCGAGGTGATGAATACTTGAGTACTGAGTTTGATGACTACCTTAGGCCTAGTGGCATAATTGAAAGGAAACGCCAACACTTCATGGTTTATGCAAGGTTTTTACAAGTTTTCAAAACTTTTTCGAAAACTCATAATAAACGCAGCAAAAATAAAACAAGATCACCTTGCAAGACACGATATCGACAACCATATGCAATACAAAAACAAAATCATCCATAGGGCGTTAGAAAGTATACCTCACTAGAGAGTTTCGAATCTAATGTAGAGGTCATATTCACTCGAGGTAGCAACCTGTCCTCACTGTATGACTCCCAAATAACACCTCTAAACAGTATTAATGATCCAAACATAATTTTGAATGACTAGTCCGACACTTGAAAATACAAGGGCCCTAGTCGGTCCACACTCTGAATAGAGGTTGAAGCTTACAAGTTAGACTATGTGCTAGCCAAGCCACTTATAGGAGTTAAAATTGTTAATGGGTTCAAAGAAATGGATTCCAAATCCAAATAGACTCTCTATTAGATTGGATTGCTACAATAGTAACAACAAATCAAAGAAGCAATGAGAGCAAGGTGAGAGGAGGGTTTCAAGGGGTCTATAAGGAGAAGAATGCTCTGGTTGAGAGAGAATGCAAGGCAACATTGCAGCAAGCAAGCCCTAAGTCGTTCTTCTTTTTCTTCCTTATATATGAAACCCTAAACCCTTAAATACCTCCAAATTGGACAAATGACTAAGAGAGAGAGAGAGAGAGAGTGAAGGTAGAGTCATGCTAGATGCACATTGTCCTTTTGTCCTCCTCCTCAACCACGCGTCCCTCAAAACTGTTGCAGAAACGACAAAGAATTCATACTGAACGTGACCTTCACTACAAGAAAACAATTGATCAGTTTGGAGGAACCGGTCTGCCGAATTGCATCGGTTGATCATTTCTGAACCTGTCTACTAGTTTTGTCCCAAGGTCAGATCGATTATCTCCAAGGCCAGTCGACTGATTCTGTTCACTTCTTCCATTCTTTTTTTTTTTTTTGTGCAAATTGCATCTTGACCTACCATTAACTCTTAATGGCTCTTTCATTATCTCATAATAAAATCAAGGCCCTCGTTAACTCTTGAAGACATACTTGTTAACTCTTGATAATTTCTTTGATTAATTAAACCCATTTGTTAACGCTTAATGGTGTCATCATTAACTCTTAATGACGATTAATAATCAATTATAATATTTCATCACTAGTTAACCACTACACTCGGATATGCATGTGACCTTCTAGGTTCACCACTAAGTAGCAATCGAAAAATGTTAAATACTTTGACTTTGATTAAACTCTTTGATCTACAACGAGGATCTCTCTATCTCCCTGATGTACCTTGAACGGTCTATTAGTATATGCCCTACAGCTTAAGAGTTAATTTGTACTTGATACATTAAGATGTGATCCATTTATTGATAATATATCTAGATGTTTCATGTTCATGTTCATGTTCATGTTATTTATCAGTAAGATTTGTCTTTTGTATTTATTCGTTAATTACTTAAATACAAGATGCCTAAAGACAATCCCTAGGTATACTCTATGTAGAAAGGAAATAAGGTGTGACTTCGATTGTAAGTCCCTTGATACGATTAAGAGTATAGCCTTAAACATGTTGTAACGACCCGTTAGAGGGCCTAGAATTTATTTTAGTATTTAATTAAGAGAATTTACCAATTAATTATTTAATGTGGCTAAAAGTAAAGCAAGGTCGCTACGAGGCAAGCAGCGTAGTTCAAAATTTTTGAACCTTACCTCGATCTCAGCGATTGGATCAACGTCGAAATCAAATCATTCACAAACAAATAAATAAATCTAACCTTTAGATTATCGAGTCGTTCGCGAATTCAAGCCGTTCAAGTGTCCGGCCTCTAACTCGTGATACGCGGCATGCGTCCGTTGGCAAGGAGAGCGGAATAAGAGTGTTAGCTCCTTCTCCTTTGCGCGGCTTGTGTATGGATGGAAAAAGAATGCCCTCGTTTCCTATTGATGCCAAAAAAAGCAAGGAATAGTGAGGGGCAATACATTTTTCAACTCTTGAAAAACGACACCAAAAACCACTTAATTTTGGGCAACCCATAAAGGGATATTTATAGTGAAATATCCTAGGGTTTCTAAAACCCTAATGGATTTGGGCTAAATATTAATATTTAATATTTGGCCCAAATCTAATTTAGTCCAAATATTAACTTAAGCTCAAATATATTTTATTTCCTATTTTCCACTCCAACAAATAGAAAATTATTAAATTAGAAACTCCTTCCTAATTTAATCAATTGCCATTTTAGGAAACTCTTTCCATTATGACGACTCCTCGTCATATCGACGTCATTACGTCTATTTGTTCTTTTTCCGTGAGAACCTACGACGGTACAACTTCTTGCCGAAGTGTCCCACTTAACGATACGTCCACTCTCTTGGTTTGAGCCAGGGACCGTGCCTATTGCGTTTGACTCATTAGGCTTCCGAATATGTTGGCAATGTGTCAGTACGAACATATAAGACAAGATTGGCCTCTAGCAAGGCATCATGCCTACCCAATTATTCAGAAGGATTCATAATCTGCAAATAACCTTTCACGAGCATGGTTACCGTGTAATTCAATCCTCTCGCCAATGTATCCTATGTGATCTCAAGTTGGCAATGTGTTGCTTAATTATGATCACATAAATTTTTCTTCGGTCATTCGGATATTTTCACTTAATAGAAAGTGAATCAATAACTCCTTATTGATCTCTTTCACCGTGGCCATGGATTTAAAGTGAATATCCACCGAAGGCGCCTTAGATACATCATCCTCTATCAAGGGATAGACGAGTCCCATCTTGGTTATACACCCATCTCCATAAGCCTCATGATATACCCAACGATCGCCCACGTGCAGCCTTTGTCTAGGCCCATCGAAACGATGTCAAAGCATACCGGTCTTCTTATGAGACGACCATGATATCCTCAAGTCCAAGAATTAGTTACACCCATCTCGTATGAGAATACCATCAACATGTAACCAAAATGGATTCTCATGGCGAGTCATGTCCAGTGACATGTTCTCCTACATTGGTCACCTATGTACTTGTCTAGGCATCCCCATGCCTATGGGTGTGAGACCCCCATTGCTATCATATAGCAAAAACATAGCACATACAAGTCTTACCGCAATTGTCAATGTCCATTCTTGACATTGCTACGACTTGGGACATTTAATGATGTCTAGAAATTGTGATGCATCATCTCACATCTTTATAGATTAATCATAGTATACATCATATGAACTTCTATCTAGTTTTATTTGGTTATTACAATAATAACAAGAAGCTAATAAAATAACTTCTTGTGAATTTAAACAACTCCTTATTCAAATCATAAATATGATTACAATTGTCAGTGTACAACATGTCCAATCTGATTGGGTCTAGAGCACCTACACTAACAATCTCCCACTTACACTAGAGCCAATCACTCATGTATCTTATACCTGGTGATCGAACACGACTTTCATGTTTCTCCTGGGACAGAGCTTTAGTCAAGGGATATACGACGTTGTCATCCGTCATTACTTTCTCTATATATGTCACCTCAGCTGATAATCTCCATTATCATATGGTGATGTCGCAATACAAATTTGGTCCATTGATGAGACCATGGTTCCTTCGCTTACGCGATGGCTCTATTGTTGTCCCAATAACTGTTATTGGATCAACAATGTTGGACACCACTTTAAGTTCATCAATGAACTTACGGATCCATACAACCTCCTTAGCTGCTTCGAAGGTTGTTATGTATTCGACTTCAGTTGTTGAATCTACCACTATCTCTTGTTGGAACTCTTCCAACTCATGGTCCTGCCATATAGGCAGAATATGAATTTCGACTATACGTGATTTAAAATTATCATGGTCGAATTGGAAATTGGCATCCATGAACCCTTTCATGGTATGCTCTCATTCTCCATATGGGAAAAACATCTCTTTAGTGCTTCACAAGTACTTAAGAATGTTTTTCATAGCAATCCAGTGTTTCTCACCTGGATCAGCTTGATATCTACTACATATGCTCAAAGTATATGTGATATCCGGCCTCGTACATAACATGACATACATGATCGAGCCAATAGCCAAGGTACATGGTGCTCGACTCATCCTATCTCTCTCATTTTGTGTCTTCGAACACATAATGTGACACCCTTAACTTGCATGAATATAAAAGCGTAGGGCAGGCGGTCATACTTCTAAATACATTTTTTTTTCCTTTGATATATATACACATATACATATTTATGTGATAAAAATAACTCTTATACTTTTGAAGAATAAGAAGTATAGGTACATATATATATCTATATCTTTCAAATATCAGGAATATAAGAGGTTTAGAACTTTGCTTGAGAATCTTAGATGAAAATTCCAAAATAACACCCTTATATTCTCATGGCCTTAATTGATTACAAAATTAGAATTTAAAGTCAAAGGAAGCAGGGTTTTTCATTCATAAAGGAACGATACGGATATCCGAATTTGTCAAGACAGAAAACATAACATAAACCACAAAATAGTCTTTAGAACAAGCTTTCTCATAACATTTAGATTTTAACTTCAAAAACTTGTTTGGATAAAGGAAAGAAAGACGGATTCTAGGTTTATGAAAATCTATTTTTAAAGACCCACCACGGTCCACGTCCGTCCTCCAGTCTCCTCATTCGCTATCACCTGAGGGGGAAAAATATGGGATGAGATTCTTGCGAGTCTCAGTAAGTACAAGAGCACTATCATATGCATTTAAACAAGTCATGACATAACATAAAATATCATATGGAGACAAGAGAGGTTCCACCAACTTGCAAGGGTAAGAACCCTCGTGCGTAGCGCTACCAAGCTCCGCTCCCGAAACTTGCATGAACATAACATAACATGAGGGACCACATAACATAATTCATGGGCATGCTTAAACATCATAAATAGTTCATAATGTACTTACCTTAACTTGGTTGGATGATTTTCGAACATTTAAGGCTTCGCACCTTATCGGGTTTGCTTTTCTGCATACAAAATATGTAATTTTGTGAACTAAACCTCAAATGATCTTACATAATATTGTAGGTAATTGAACAAGGGGTTGATATGTGAAATATCATGGAAAAAGAGGCTTCCACGCTCCCTCACGCTCCCCAAGAGGAGGCGGCACCTATTTTCATGCCTTAGAGGCAGATTTGACACCCTTTCGTATTTTCGCAGTATCTCTATCATTTTAACTCCAAAATGACTTCTGTTTGAACCTACAGACTCCTATTTAAATCCTTTATATGAATATGGAAAGAAATCAGACTTACCTCTCTGATTTTTGGACTATTACAGCCAGTCTTTGCAGCTATCTGCTTTCCATCAAGTCTTTGCCTCTTCTTCATTTTCTCTCTTGTTTTCCACCGACTTCCTCTCCTTGTTTTTACAGAACTTCCTCCTCACAATCGAGACCTTATTTCTCTCTAAAAGTACTCTCAAAGTGGAATGGATTCGGCTCACAAATTTTGAAATGGCTTGGGAGGTTAGATTTCAAGCCTATTTATAGAATTATCCATCAAATCATAGCATGCCATGTGTCACCTTAATTATTTGGGATTCATCATTACTTCCATGTGTTACCACCAAAATGGTGCCATGTGTCCCAAACTTGGAGGTTAAGTAAAGACTTGGAGAAGACTTATCCACGTGCTTCCATTCAAGTGATGCCATGGGTCCCATAATCATTACTTCCATGTGTTTTCTTCAAATGGTGCCATGTGTCCTATAATCATTACTTCCATGTGTTTTCTCCAAATGATGTCATGTGTCCTATAATTATTAATTCCATGTGTGGCCAATGAAACCTTTCCATGTGCCTAAATCAAATCTTGACATGTGTCTTAAGCTACATTTAAATAAGCTTTGGGATCCAAAGTAGAATTTAAGACTTATTTGAAATCCGAACCAATAGATTTATGCCACATCATCGTTGATCTTATCTTCAAACATCCAATAGAATACTTCCACCTCACAAGGACACTTGGAGGGTGTTGATTGGCTAATCCTTGATATTTTTGGTTGATATTTTGGTTAGTTTACCAATATTACACTTGTGCCCGAGTTTTTCCAAAAATTTCACTATCACCCAGACTTAGTAATTACAATTTTGCCATTAGTTCAAAAACTATTTTTTTTTTTTTTTGTCTTAGGACTTTCGTAACCCCTTGAAAATGTCTCATTTCATTATATATCTAAACTCAAAGATCCTTGGTACATATCATAATTTAATGTTCTTGGATATTACATATTTGAACTGAGAAAGAAAAGAAACAAAAATCCCGAGTGTTACACATAGCCTTGGAGAGATGTATTCCATGTGACATGGGAAGACTTCTCCTCCTAGAATCTTCCATGCTAAACTTCTTTAGCACCCTGTCAATGTACATGCTATGGGAGATTGCTACCAACCTCCTGGATCTATCTCTATAAATCCTTATTCCCAGAATATAAGCAGCTTCTCCCAAATCTTTCATGAAGAAAATATTTTGAAAACCATATTTTAACTAATTGCATCATGGGAACACCATTCCCTATGAGTAATAAATTGTCTACATATAGGACTAAAAGGACCACCACGCTCCCACTAACCTTCTTGTAAACACAAGGATCAATTTTCCTTTTGTGAAAAATCAACCTTTTTGATCTTTTCATCAAAACATTGATTCTAACTCCGGGATGCTTGCCTTAGTCCATGAATGGACCTTTGCAAGTTGCAAATCTTATTTGCATGTTTATGAGTAACAAAACCGTTAGGTTGTGTCATATACACATCCTCGACCAGGTTTCCTTTAAGGAAAGCTGTTTTGTCATCCATCTGCCATAACCCAGAGTCAATGTCAGACATTGCCTCATCATAGGTAGTAAGCTCATCGTTCTCAGCTAGAAGCACATCTCCATGTGCCGAGATGAGAAATCCATATCTCTCTTGCTCGAGACGAACCCTCGTTGACCTACAAGGTTCTTGTGTAAAAGGTTGGGGAATTGACACAACATCTTGTGTTTAATCTTTCTCGGGTTCCTGGAGGGGAGTATTTGTTTGTGGTTCGCCTCGAATCTATTCGAGCTTAACATTCCTCCCACTAGCCACAACATCTAAGAATTCCTTCTCAAGGAATATCACATGCTTGGCAACAAAACACTTTTTGTTCATATGGGTGGTAAAAGTAATATCCCTTTAGATATCCCACAAACAAACATCTCATTGATTTAGGTTTTAACTTATTATTGTCAACACGTTTGACATAAATTTGACAACCCCAAATCTTAAGTAAAGACAAATTTGGCTTCTTTCCTTTCCATATCTCATATGGAGTCTGAGTAACTAACTTACTTGGAACCCTGTTCAAAACAAAGATCACGGTGAGGAGTGCGTATCCTCAAAATGAAATAGGGAGTTCAGTGCGACTCATTATGGACTAGACCATGTCCAACAAGGTCTTATTCCTCCTTTCAGACACACCATTCATCTCTGGTGTTCCAGGTGGAGCCCATTGTGAAAGAATCTCTTTCTCCTTCAGATGATATAGAAACTCACTGTTCAAGTATTCACCATCTCGGTCTGATCGAAGTACTTTGATACTTTTCCCAGTTTGTTTGTCTACTTCAAATCTGAATTCTTTGAACTTTTCAAAAGCCTCAGATTTGTGTGTCATAAGATAGACATAACCAAAACATGATCAATCATCAGTAAAGGTTATGAAGTAGACTTACCCACCTCAAGCCTGGGTGGATATGGGCCCACACGCATCAATGTGCACAAACCCTAACACTTGTGTAGCCTTCCTTTACTATAAAAAGAAACTTAGTCATTTTGCCAAGTAAACAAGATTCGCAAGCACCATATGATTCATAATCAAATGTGCTAAGATATCCAACTCTATACAATTTGGATATGCGAGTCTCATTTATATGGCCAAGGCGACAATGCCATAAATAAGTGCTATTTAAATCACCTGATTTAAGTCGCTTAATATTTATGTTATTGACAGGAGTATCAACATCAAGGACATACAAATCGTCACGTACCGTTGCCTTATCATAAAACAACTCATTTTTATAAAACGAACAACTATTGTTCTTAAATAAAAATGAATATCCATACTTATCAAACAAGAATTAGAAATTATATTCCTAGTCAAACTAGGATTGTAGTAACAGTTATGTAATTCCAATACAAGCCTTGTGGGCAATGTTAATAAATAGGTCCCTACAACTAATGGAACAACTTTTGATCCATTTGCCATGTGTAGGTATACTTCTCCTATTATTAATCTCCTCTTACTCCTAAGCCCATACACAAAAGTGCATTTATGAGCATTAGATCCAATATATAATACTCATGTGACTGATTAGAAGTAGATAGATTAATTCTAATAACATAAATACCTGAAGTGCCTTGAGTAGAACTCTTCTTACTCTACATTTCCCGGTTTATCACAGTGGAGTTAGACTGTATCCTCTTTGCCCTTTCGGGTTTTGGTCTTTTGGACTTTTCCAGATTGCGCTATGGAAGAACTCTTCTTCCTTTTGGCTTTCTTATTCTTGGGCTTGACCCTGTGCGCTTTGGGCCCTTCTACTAAGAGAACACTTCCCTTGGCCTATAATCTATTTTAGGCTCGGTCTCCCTAAGTATGGACAATCACTCTCCAAGAGTCTTATCCATAGCTGTTAGGGAGGGACTGTAGCACCAAATCTAGGGTGAGTTTCGGCATCCATACCCAAGTTTAGCTCAGCAACCTATTGATAAAACGTATCATCTCCATGACATGCTTCTCAATAGATGATCTTTGAGCCTAGCCATGATCACATAGGTATCATAACTCTTATGTTTCAACCTATGTTTTAGGGTTATGGCAGCCAAGACGATACACTAAGCGATCATCATATCACCCTTGTGCATCGCCCAGGCTAAAGTGCTACTATTTCCTTAATTGGTGGCTTCTCAAGAAGAGATCTCTCTATCGCATAAAGGATCTTATCATATGTGAGGACTATCCTCAAGATAATCTCCTAGTCATAGAAATTAGTCCGTTGAAGGTATTATTTCCCTCGAGTATCGATCTTATCGATATGTTTCTAGACATTCTGGATCAACAACTGAATAGAGATATTATTATAATCATATTGAATTACGAAATCATAAATTGCAAGAAGTAACATTTTATGATTGCTCCCACTATTTTCTATGAGTTTGCCACCCTCAAGACATAACTCGGGAAATCCCGTTGGAAGATTTCCTAGCAGGCTAGGATCCCATCTCCCCTCACACAACCTTGAGTGACTCAACAAATTGTGCTAGGATCGATTAGGTAGGTACTTGCTACCAATTGCATCTCCATGCAACTCCTAGATTCATTGGGTTGACAACTCCTTGTCAAGCACATCTTATGTGACTCCCAATCTTTGCTTCTATACTTAGTAAGGCCTTGAGTGACTCAACAAACCCTACATTTCTAGTTAAGTCAGACCCATCATCCAGGGACATCTCATGGCCCATGAAACACAGGAATCATAGGTGACACATGACCTTGAGTGACTCAACAAATCAAGTGCTAGCTAGAAACCTAATGCTTCATAATGATGGAAGGCAAGTTGGCTTAATATTAATGAGGGATTTATTATTTATTTATTTAGGTCTCATCACATGCAATTAATCAAATTAATAATGCATAATAAACGACTCAAACTGGTGTACGGCTAGCCCCCTCGAGCCATAGAAGGGAAGCTAGTAGGTCAAACCTAGGTGAAGAATCACATCTTGCTTCACAAGCACATTCTTCAAGCCTTCGTTGGTCTTCGAATCTTGTCTTCAATTTGGCTCCATCTTTTGCTCTTCATACAAACTACAACTATCACTACTCTATTCTATTCTACATACATTACATAGAATCAAAAACCCCGAGTTACATTTAGGGGGAGTGAGATGACAAGAGAATGTACATCAGAGTATAAGAGAGGCAAGACACGCAGGCCCTATTTCAAAAACCAAATTTACAAGCATTCATTTCCAACAATAAATAAATGGTTGACTCGATCCATACCATACACCCATGCAATCAATCAAATTATGTTAATTAATTATCGCATCTATTTCAAACTTAATGAAACGCTTTCAATAAATTAAAAATTTGTATAATTTTGGAAAAAAAATTGTTTTAATTGTGTTAGGCTTGGGCCCCATCCATTAGTCTAACTAACAAGGCTCAGCAGGCCTTGGATCAACCAATGCATGTCAAACATACACTAGCAGCCCAATAATTAATAAATAACCCAATTAACGGCCCCGACCCATTTTTAATCATGGCCCATAGGTGTCATACACTCATGGATCGGATAAAAGTAATTAAAAATAGCCAAACAATTTGGCCGGGCCCCACCTGAGGGTACGGAACGCACTAGGCCACCAAAGGGTCAGCCCGGGTGCTTCACAGGGACTCCGAGGAAGGGTCAAACCGAAGCCCGAGTGAGCGAGAGGGGCCGGGAGGCGGCCGGGCAGCCCAAAAAGCCAACTGGGCATGGCTGGACCATGCTTGGCAGGCGCTGGGTGCGCAAGGGTCGAGCCTGGTTCGTTGGGCCTGCGCCAGGCGCACTGGCCGCGGCCGCGAGGGCTGCTGGAGGGCAAGTAGGCCACGCGCGGGCCGCTGGGTCATGCCTGCCCGCGCGCGGGTCGAACCCGAGGGCCGGGAGCAGGATGCGGGTTGCGCTCGCGCGGCCTTGCCCTACGCGCTGGCGCGGACGCGCATTGCAGCGCCTGGCAGCGCCAAGATGCGCGCGGCCGCGCCTTGCCTAGGCCTTGAGTGCGCTGAGCCGCCCCTGGCAGCGCCCAGTGTGTGCGGGCCCCGTGTGGCCTCGCCTTTCAGCCCTCCGGTGCATCCGTATGCACCCCGAACCCAGTTTCGCCATTTTTCGTGTCATACACGAACTTTTGCCCTGCACCCAAAAATGTTTTGCAATCCAAAAAATACAAAGGCAACAATTTTTTAATTATTTCATGAATAACAACATAACCGAATCCACACGTAAGGAATTGAAATATTTCGACGATGGCCCTGATACCACTGAAAGTAAAGCAAGGTCGCTACGAGGGAAGCAACATAGTTCAAAATTTTTGAACCTTACCTCGATCCTGGCGATTGGATCAACGTCGAAATCAAATCATTCAGAAACAAATAAATAAATCTAACATTTAGATTATCGAGTCGTTCTCGGATTCAAGCCGTCCAAGTGTCCGACCTTTAACTCGTGATACGTAGCATGCGTTCGTTGGCAAGAAGAGCAGAATAAGAGTGCTAGCTCCTTCTCCTTCGCACGGCTTGTGTATGGACGGAAAAAGAACGCCCTCGTTTCCTATTGATGCCAAGAAAAGCGAGGAAGAGTGAGGGGCAATACATTTTTCAACTCTTGAAAAACGACACCAAAAACCACTTAATTTTGGGCAACCATAAAAGGATATTTATAGTGAAATATCCTAAGGTTTCTAAAACCCTAATGGATTTGGGCTAAATATTAATATTTAATATTTGGCCCAAATCTAATTTAGTCCAAATATAATATTTATTTTAATATTTGGCCCATATATAATTTAGTCTAAATATAATATTTAATATTTGGCTCAAATCTAATTTAGTCCAAATATTAACTTGAGCTCAAATATATTTTATTTCCTATTTTCCACTCCAACAAATAGAAAATTATTAAATTAGAAACTCCTTCCTAATTTAATCAATTGCCATTTTAGGAAACTCTTTCCATTATGACGACTCCTCGTCATATCGACGTCATTACGTCTATTTGTTGTTTTTCCATGAGAACCTACGACGGTACAACTTCTTGCCGAAGTGTCCCACTTAACGATACGTCCACTCTCCTGGTTTAAGCCAGGGACCGTGCCTATTGCGTATGACTCATTAGGCTTTCGAATATGTTGGCAATGTGTCAGTACGAACACATAAGACAAGATTAGCCTCTAGCAAGGCATCATGCCTACCCAATTATTCAGAAGGATTCATAATCCGCAAATAACCTTTCACGAGTATGGTTACCGTGTAATTCAATCCTCTCGCCAATGTATCCTATGTGATCTCAAGTTGGCAATGTGTTGCTTAATTATGATCACATAAGTTTTTCTTCGGTCATTCGGATATTTTCACTTAATAGAAAGTGAATCAATAACTCCTTATTGATCTCTTTCACCATGGCCATGGATTTAAAGTGAATATTCACCGAAGGCGCCTTAGATACATCATCCTCTATCAAGGGATAGACGAGTCCCATCTTGGTTATACACCCATCTCCATAAGCCTCACGATATACCCAACGATCGCCCACGTGCAGCCTTTGTCTAGGCCCATCGAAACGATGTCAAAGTATACCGGTCTTCTTATGAGATGACCAAGATATCCTCAGGTCCAAGGATTAGTTACACCCATCTCGTATGAGAATACCTTCAACATATAACCAAAATGCATTCTCATGGTGAGTCATATCCAGTGACATGTTCTCCAACATTGGTCACCTATGTACTTGTCTAGGCATCCCCATGCCTATGGGTGTGAGACCCCCATTGCTATCACATAGTAAAAACATAGCACATACAAGTTTTACCACAATTGTCAATGTCCATTCTTGACATTGCTATGACTTGGGACGTTTAATGATGTCTAGAAACTGTGATGCATCATCTCACATCTTTATAGATTAATCACAGTATACATCCTATGAACTTCTATCTAGTTTCAATTGGTTATTACAATAATAACAAGAAGCTAATAGAATAACTTCTTGTGAATTTAAACAACTCCTTATTCAAATCATAAATATGATTACAATTGTCAGTGTACAACATGCCCAATTTGATTGGATCTAGAGCACCTACACTAACAGTGGCAATTTAGATTTTTAATTGAGAAATAACATTTAATGGCATTTAATTATTTAAGAATTAAATGCAAGGACATGAAGGTAATTCTAGAGTTTAATTAGTAAATAAGAGTTTTAATTATAATTTCTTTTAATATGAATCATTAAATTTTTAGTTAAAGTTATTAAGAAATTGGGAGTCCATACGTGAAAAGGAAAAGGCTTAATAAGTGTCCTAGTTGTATTAGGAGAGTGAGAGATGGGCTTCTAAGGCTTCCTTTCTCTCTATATATATTCACAGGGCATAGATTATTCTTCACACCATGAAGAACAGAGAGCTTAAGAGGTTGTAGCAAAGGGTTGAAGTAGTTGCAGCAGTGCTTTGGCATAGAAGATTTCCCCTGAAATTGTTAGAGTTGATCTAGGATCATCATAAGGCAAGTATTTTCCCTGTAAATCCTTCATTTACAGTTTCATATCAGTGTTTTCTGATTTATCAAGAACTCTTGTTGAGTTTCAGTTTCTTTTCAAATACGTATATATATATGCGTTTACAGTGAGTTTCATGGAAGTTCATGCATGATTTCTTCCAATGATTTTTATACATATGATCCTTGAATCATCCCTGATATTGTTTCATGTCGAGGGATTTGTTTTCCCAGGATTTTATTCAGAATGGTGTAGAATCATTAAGTTTCGTTTCAGATTTCAGTCTCTGTTAGCGTTCGTTCTAGGTTATATATATATACAGATATTCGGATGAGTCCTCTCATAACTGGATGGCTTTTTCAAAAGTTATGAGTAGCATCTGGATATGTTTGAGCATATTCGGATGGTTTGTCTAGTTTTTGTGAGTAACATCCAGATGACCCTTGGGCATATCCGGATGGCTTTAGTAAGATATCTTGATGGTTTGTATCACATCCGGATGAGTCCAATGCCTATTGTGAGTAATATCCAAATGTCTTGAGTTGTATCCGGATGTATTATTCTCCGTGAGTGATATACGGATATATTGGTTCATATCCAGATGAGTCTTTAGTATTTTGCGATTGATATCCGAATGCTTCTTCATGTATCCAAATAGGTCCATCATATCTAGATGCCTCATTCTATATTCGAATGCCTCTTCCCAAAGTTGAAATTCATATTTGAATAGTCTCTAGTAGCATCCGAATGCCTCAGTGAGATATCCGGATGACCTGAATCATATCCGAATAACTTCTGATTTGAGCGCCAGTGCATCCGGATGATCATTCTTCGTATCCAGTTGTCTTTCCTCATATCTAGATATCCTTCCTGATATCCAGATGACTTTTTCAGATATCCAATTGAACTTCCATTATAACTTAATTCAAGTTTTATTTAAATAAAAACTATTTAATACCTCCAAATATTGAATTTATATGCTAGAACATGACAATTTAATCATGACCATGCATAATACATAATTCATAAAATCTTTGTATTCCAATATATTAAATATCAGATTACATGTTTAGTATTTTTGAGGGCATGATCAGCATTATTTTGTGAGATTATGTGCATATATCCTAGTATGAGCATTGAGCATAACTTTATATGGAGTACTTCATATCGTGTGCTAACATGTGTATGGACATTGCATTTAGTATGCTCGCCAAGCGGCTTGTCTACAGTGATTCCACCAGTTTCAGTTTCAGTTTATGTGTTACTCACCTGGTGACGCCCAAGGGGCTAAGGGCATATCGCCCACAGTATATGCTTATAGTTTTTATGTATACAAGATTCATATTAGTTAGGTATGTATTATCAGATTATGTGGGTTTATGAGCCAAAGTTTCATACCTGCATTTAGTTTGTAATTTATGTGTATTACATTTTTGTGAATGAAAACAGACAGTGATTGTACTCAATACAAGTTTAGTAAGTAATTTATTAGTATCAATATTCTTTGATTCAGTTTCAGTTATTCTTTTCAACTTATTACTTGCTGAGATTTGTAGCTCCCCTTGTACTCTTCCCCATTCCAGGTCCTAGCGGGGGAGTACCAGATATGGGGCCTAGTAACAATGGTTAGTAGTGTGTGTACGTGGAGTCACTCAAGATCAAAGATCTCTGAGAGTTTTGTTAGTGTATAGTCTGTTTGTCAGTTTAGGATTATTTTATATTTCAGTTAAAGGATTATCCCTTAGACAGAGTTTATGGTTTTCAATTTATGTTGATTCATAGTTTTATTTCAATTTGATTGAAATGTTCAGTTATGGTATTAGATTTCAGTTTATCAGAGAGAGTTATTTTATTTTATCTATTTTCCCCGTAGCACATCTTCTTGGGCAGTTCTAGGAGAATGGGTGTTATAGTATTGGTATCAGAGCAGTGTTTTGAGGTGTCTCCCGTACACACATAGGATGATGGGTAGAGTTAGGACTTGTGTCCGTCAGTTAGATAAGTGGCCTAATTAGTAGTATTTTAACCCTAAGTGATGATGTAAGAAGATGAGTAATAGAGGTGGACAATCCCGTACTCGTAGTCAGACTGCTTCTATTCTAGACGAGATTCCAGTATCCAAGCTTGGCTCACTAGGGGAGTCTGGTAGTGACCTATGGTAAGGGATGGCCGAGATGCGAGGTATGCTCGCAGGTTTGATGAAGGTGGTAGACACCCTAATTACTAGTCAAGTTAGGCAACCAGAAGTACCATAGGAAGTAGGAGGCAGTGCAGGCAATCCGACAGTCGGTCCAACAACTCCAGTTATAGAGACAAATACCGAGAGCTAATTATTAAAGGATTTCATGGCCTTCTGACCACTAGCATTCCATGGAGGCATAGATACAACAGTGACCGAGAATTAGATGTTGTCGATAGAGAAGCATCTTCATTCTATTGGCTGTATAGATGATCGACGGGTGCGACTTAGCACATTCTTATTCAGAGGCGATGCCAAGAGATGGTGGGAGACTGTCCGTCTGAGGTTTGGTAATCAAGAACCCACATGAATCGAGTTTCAGTAAGTATTCAATGATGCTTATTATCCAGCGTGGGTCAAAGAGCAGAAGGTCTACGAGTTTATTGAGTTGGTGCAGGGCACCAAGATAGTGGCCCAGTACGGGGCAAAGTTTACAGCCTTGTCTCGTTATACCCCAGAGTTGGTGTCTACTGAAACAAAGAAGGCCGCTAAGTTTCAGAGGGGATTGGATGCAGATATCTAACATGCTTTTGGAGGAGCTTTGAGCGTGGATTATGCCACGGTAGTCCAGTAAGCGTATGCTATCGAACAAGATCACAACAAGTGGAGAGTGACACAAGCAGCCAAGAAGGGAGCAAGTACATCTCAAGGTACATCTAATAATAAGAAGAGGAAGTGGACAACTGGACTAGGAAACAATATAGAGAATAATCCACAATGTAGTCAGTGTGGGAGGAAGCACGGGGGATCGTGCCTAGCTAGAAAAAACATATGTTACAAGTGTGGACAAGAAGGATATAGGAATTAAGATTGTCCGAGGAATCAAACAACACTCCTTGCATCAGAAGTGACTTGTTTTAGGAGCGAACAAAAAGGACACATAGCCAACAGGCGCACACAACTGCCACAGAACAGAGCCTAGCAGGTGAATCAGAGGCCACCAATAGTTAGAGGGCTAGGAGCACCTATACCAACACTACCCGTAGAACAACATCCATCTCCTGTGGAGAGACCACCGGTGTTGGGTAGAGTTTATACCCTCACCACAGTTGAGGTAGAGTAGAGCGATGGGACTATCCAAGATATTTTATCCTTATATGATCATGATGTGTGTGCATTATTTGATATCGGTTCTACACATTCTTTTATTGCACTATGCACAGTATGTTATGTTCCTCATTCCTGAATTTCTTTACTGCATCATTTGATTGTTTCTAAACTGGGAGATAAGATTATGGTGGCTAGAGAAATGTTTGAGAATTGTGAGATCGAGGTACATGATAAGAAGTTATTGAGAGACTTGGTAATTCTTGATGCCATGGATTTTGATTTGATCCTTGGAATGGATTGGTTGTCATGGCATTATGTAAGAGTTGATTGTCGACAGAAGATTATTGACTTTAAACTACCTCAATAACTGGTTCTTATATATAGAGAAGTCAAGCCTATGTCTACGATTCCTATGAACTCAGTGATGAAAGTCGAGAAGCTAATACGTGATGGATGTGAAGCTTACCTAGCTTTTGTGACCACTGACGAGGGAAGCAAAAGGAAGTTATCCGAGATGCTAGTAGTATGTGATTTCCTTGACATTTTCCCTGATAAGTTACCAGGATTACCTTCTCGAAGAGGAGTGGAGTTTACTATTGAGTTATTGCCTAGTACACAACCTATTTCTAAGCCTCCATATTGAATAACACCTAATGAATTAAAGGAGTTGAAGGTTTAGTTAGAAGAATTAATAGAGAAGGGTTTCATCTGACCTAGTTCATCCCCATGGGGCGCACCAGTATTATTTATGAGAAAGAAAGATGGATCTTTGAGATTATGTATTGATTATTTCCAATTGAATCAGGTGACAGTGAAGAACAAGTACCCCTTACCTTGGGTTGATGATTTGTTAGATCAGTTGCAAGGAGTTAAGGTATTCTCAAAGATAGATTTCAGATCGGGATATCACCAGGTGCGAGTCAGAGATGATAATATTCAAAAGACTGTTTTCAGGACTCGCTTTGGACACTACGAGTTTGTGGTGATGCCATTTGGGTTGATGAATGCCCCAGCTATTTTCATGGATTTAATTAATCGAGTTCTGCGTGGGTACCTAGATCGCTTTATTATTGTCTTTATCGACGATATTCTAGTTTACTCACCTAATGTTGAGGAGCACACAGAGCATCTTACTCTAGTACTGTAGAGGCTCATGGAAGAGCAATTGTATGTCAACCTTAGTAAATGTGAGTTCTGGCTCACTCACATTGGATTTCTAGGTCATGTGGTGTTTAGAGATGGCATTTCAGTGGATCCAGACAAGACTAATGCAGTTATGGATTGGCTAAGGCCGACGACAATGACAGAGATATGTAGTTTTCTAGGACTTGCAGGCTATTATAGACGTTTCATTGAGGGATTTGCTCATTTATCTTCCCCTATGACTAAACTAACAAGAAGATGAGAGAAGTTTGAATGGAATGTCGCATGTGAACGTGCTTTCCAAGAATTGAAGCAAAAGCTGACTATTGCACCAGTTCTAGCCATTCCAAGAAGTGGCGAGAAATATTCAATTTACAGTGATGTCTCCCATTTAGGATTGGAATGTGTATTGATGCAAGAGGGTCAAGTTAATGCCTATGCCTCAAGACAATTAAAGAAACATGAGGTGAATTACCTTACTCATGATTTGGAGTTGGCAGCGGTAGTATTTGCATTGAAGATATGGTGACACTATTTATATGGTGAGAAAGTTGAGATTTATACATATCACATGAGCCTACATTATATTCAATCCCAGAAAGAATTAAACATGAGACAATGACATTGGGTCAAGTTATTTAAGAACTTCGATTGTGAGATTCTATACCATCCAGGAAATGCTAACGTAGTAACCGGTGCTTTGAGTAAGCGATGAGCTTCTATGGCTATGATGATAGTTAAAGAATGGAAGTTATTGGAGCAATTGAGTGCTCTATCTATTTCAACCCCAGAGGATAGTACAGTGATGAATTGCGCTTATATGAAGGTGCAACCCAAGTTATTTGAATTATTCAAGACACAACAATGAAAAGATGAGAAGTTGGCACATATTTTAGCAGATATTGAGAAATTTTCTCATTTGGGATATATTCTATGGAGTGATGGTATACTCTTATTTCAGGGACATATTTGTATACCTGATGATGGAAACCTTAAGCAAGAGATTTTGAATATACTATTCATCTAGGTGTTGCGAAAATGTACCACGACCTAAAGCGATAGTATTAGTGGAGTGGTATGAAGAAAGATGTAGCTAAATATATTTCATAGTATTTAGTATGCTAACAAGTTAAAGCAAAACATCAGAAACTTGTAGGTTTATTACTTACATTACCTATTTCAGAGTGGAAATGGGATAAATGTTGTTATGGATTTTGTAATGGGTTTACCCAGGACTCTAGAGGCTATGATGCTATATGGGTAATTATCAACCATTTGACTAAATCAACCCATTTTCTTACTATTAAGAAGACTTATCCTCTTAACAGATTTTCTAGGATTTATATTGAGGAGATCATGAAATTACATAGAGTTCCATCTAGCATTGTATCAGATCGAGATCCTTGTTTTACTTCTCACTTTTGGGGAGCTTTACATGATGCATTAGGATCTCAGTTGAAGTTTAGTACAACGTTTCATCTGTAGACAGATGGCCAGTCAGAGAGGACTATCAGGACTCTCGAAGACATGTTGAAAGCTTGTATTTTAGACTTCCAAGGTAGTTGGGATGAGCATCTACCTTTGGTAGAATTTTCCTGTAATAATAGTTTTCATTCAAGTATTAGAATATCACCGTATGAGGCTTTGTATGGGCAACCGTGTCGATCACTGATATGTTGGGAAGAGATTGAAAATAGGCCTTTATTAGGTCCTGAAATTGTTGAGTAGACGAAAGAAAAGATCTGAGTGATCAAAACTAGAATGAAAACAACCCAGGACCTACAAAAGAGCTATACAGACAAGTAACGACGAGACCTCAAGTTTAAGGTAGGTGACCATGTTTGGTTGAGGGTCATGCCTATTAAAGGACTTCGAAGATTTAGCATAACGGGGAAGCTTAGTCCTCGTTACATTGGTCCACATGAGATTTTGAGATGGATAGGGACTTTAGCATATGAGTTAGCTTTGCCATCTCAGTTATCCTATGTTCATAATGTGTTTCACGTTTCGATGTTGAGAACGTATGTGCCAGATCCTCAGCACGTAATTGATTTTCAGACACTTGAAGTTAGAGAAGACGTGTTTTATGAAGATATGCCTATCATTATTCTAGAGTGAAAAGAAAAGATTTTAAGGAATCGATCAATTCCTTTTGTATAAGTGCAATGGCAACGACACTCATTAGAAGAGGCGATGTGGGAATTAGAAGAAAAGATGAGACATCTTTACCCCTCATTATTCGAGTAATCAGGTACGAATTTAGAGGACCAAATTCTTTCTTCATGCATTCGGATAGCTCCATCATATCTGGATGCCTCATTCTGTATCTGGATGACTCTTTCCAAAGTTGAAATTCATATTTGAATAGTATCCAGTAGCATCTGAATGCCTCAGTGAGATATTCAGATGGCATGAATCATATTCGAATGTCTTAGTTCATATTCGAATACATCCCAGCATTTTCGAATAGCTTCTGATTTAAATGCTAGTGTATCTAGATGATCATTCTTCGTATCCGGATGTCTTTCCTCATATCCGGATATCCTTCCTAATATTCAGATGGCTTTTCTAGAAATCCAATTGAACTTTCAGTACAATTTAATTCAAGTTTTATTCAAATAATAACTATTCAATACCTCCAAATATTGAATTTATATGCCAGAACATGACAAGTTAATCATTCTCAACCATAATACATAATTCATAGAATCTTTGTATTCCAATATATTGAAGATTAGATTACATGTTTAGTATTTATTATGGCATGATCAGCATTATTTTGTGAGATTATGTGCATACATCTTGGTATGGGTATTGAGCATGACTTTATATGGAGCATTTCATATCGTGTGCTAGCATGTGTATGAACATTGCATTCAGTATGTGCGCTAGACAGCTTGTCCACGGAGATTCCACCAATTTTTATTTCAGTTTATTTGTTGCTCACCTGGTGACGATCAGGGGGCTAGAGGCATATCGCCCACAGTATATGCTTACAATTTTTATGTATACAGGATTTAGATAAGTCAGGTATGTATTATCATATTATGTGAGCCTCTGAGACAAAGTTGCATACCTGCATTTAGTTTATAGTTTATGTGCATTACATTTTTGTGAATGAAAACAGACAATGATTGTACTCAGTACAAGTTCAGTAAGTAATTTATCAGTATCGATATTCTTTAATTCAGTTTCAGTTATTCTGTCCAGCTTATTACTTACTAAACTTTGTAGCTCATCTTATACTTTTCACCATTCCAGGGCCTAGTAGGAGAGTACTAGATGCGGGGCCTAGCAGCAGTGATCAGTAGTGTGTGTACATGGAGTCGCTCGAGATCAAAGATGTTTGGGAGTTTTGTTAGTTTAGGATTATTTTATATTTTAATTGAGGGATTATCCCTTAGACAGAGTTTATGGTTTGTAGTTTATGTTGACTCATAGTTTTTATTTCAATTTGATTAAAATGTTCAGTTATGCTATCAGATTTTAGTTTATCAGAGAGAGTTATTTTATTTTATCTATTTTTCCTGTAGCACGTATTCTCGAACAATTCTAGGAGAGGGGGTGTTGCACATGTCCCTAGTCAAAAGTGTCATTGAGACAGGACATCGATAACACAAAGAGACCGGTGTGTACTATGTCATCACCTTAGGAAGGTGGTAGTTGATCTTATAGACTATGGGCATTGGATGTGTAATACCCAATAGTTAATATCAAAGGTATTTTTGAAAATTTTGGAGTCAAAATGGAATTTATCAAGTTTCGGGCCAATGTGTAAATTCCAAAACTTGAATGAAAAGGTAAGTGACCAAACAAAGATGAAACTTGGAGGGTAAAAATGTTCAAAGAGTCATAGGATGTTAAAAACAAGAGATTTACAAAGGTTTTGGGTCGAAATTACGCAATTAGGGGCATTCGGGCTAAAGTGTAGAATCTAAAAACTGATGGAGTGTGGTTAAAATGAAGGTTTTTCTAGATTTTCAAGGGTGTAGTGACACATCCTAAAGTTTTGCGGTCTAATGGAATAAGTAAAAAGTCCAGGGTTTGAGAGATAGGAGTAGAAACATGAAATATCAAAAATTGAGGGGTGAAAGTGCAATTAACAAAAATCAGGTGTGAAACCTACAAATCACTGGCCAACTATGCGACAACCGTCATCGAAACTATCAAGGGGCATCAGGATGTACTCCAGGCCATGATGGTTCGAATGGACCTAGCCATTAACAGAGATTGACGGTGTATTGACGGGAATCAATTTTTTAAAAATAATCGAAATTTGCCCAAAAATTTCAAGGCAATTTGGTCGCCATTTAGGTCAATTCAAGGCTTGATATGATAAGGATTCAAAGCTTCGCGATTAGGAAAGCTTTTGAGTGGTCAAAAATCGGGTATAAATAGGGTTCAAAGGGCTGAAGGTTTCAAATCAAAATCAAAGGAAATCAACCACGTTTTGGCTTGAATCGAGCCTTAGGAATAAGGGGCTTTTGTTCTTTGAGTTATGGGGAGAATATCTGGAGAATTTGGTATAGGTTTAGTGGGTTTTCAGCAAGTTCACTAGAAAATCGAGCTCGCTAGAGTTGCGACCTGCAACCAGCCATTAAGACCTTTTCCAGTGAGTTTTTTCGACGTGCAAGGGTTCCATCAAGGTCGCCTCAAGGAGAGCTTAAAGACCCTATAATCATATCGGCCATCAAAGCCTGCCGTCGTCAGAGAAGACAACCCACGCGTGTGCATGCGTGGACTCCACCCTTAACCACGCACTTGGCGCTTGAGGGCGTGTGACGCACATGTTTTTCCTGAAATTAATTTTAATATTTTTGTAAACTTATTTTAGGGGTATTTAATTTTAATATTTTTGTAAACTTATTTTAGGTGTTTGGTATTTATTATGGATTTTCGAAGGAAGGAAACATTAGGAAAAGTAGAGAAAATAAGAAAATTGATGAAATTATGGTAAAAATAGAAATATTGATTTCAATAGACATAATGGTAAATAGGAGATGACTTGACTGTTAGAAGGAAGGATTGCACGATTTTTGAGGTATAACACGCTTTTCGAGGTGAAAATCAGCTTTTCCCGAATTAAGGTGAGTGGTTCGATTCCAATCTTATCGTTGCCTTAAGGGAGCTTTGGTGTGTGTGTAGTGGTTCAAGTGAGCGATTCTACCATCCCGAGCTTAGTATTGCATGTGTTTGGACTAGTTCCAACGAGCGGTTATACCCTCCAAAACTTGGGATATATCTATAGGTGTTTTACTTTCGTATTTGTGGCATCGTATGCATATTGATCATGTGGAATATTGCATCAATTGTTTTACTTATGAAGGAGTCGATGCATGGTACGCATTTTTCTCATATCATTGAGGTGCTGATTTTGTGTCGTAGTTATCTGGATGGGGTCTTCTTGAGAATGTGGCAAGGTTAATTCTAGTGATCGAGTGACATGGATGCATCCGGGGATTAAGCATGTCACGACAAGGTTAACCCCAAAGGTGTGTGTAATGGATTTCCACTGGAGGTTGAGTATGCCAGGGAGATTTCTCAAGTTGGACATGTTGCATGTGTCATTGTTTGTATATGTCATGTTTGTGTGTTGTTTATGCATTCAGTATATTGTATCATGCCATCACTTAGATGTTTTATCATCTAATCTAGGTTATGCCCCTGGAACATTCAACGTTTCAGCCAGGGACTACTGCGAGGGTAAGGACGTGGCCAGTTGAATGCCAACGGTATTTAGTGTGATAGCTATTGTATCATTTTGAGGTGGTAGTATTTATTTTGATATATGTAAGAGCGGGCACATGATAGTGTCATTATCTTTTTGTAACGTTGTAATTCGCATTTTGTTATGGAAAAACTATGTATGAATCCTGTGGTAGGCCATGGTATCTTGGTGTTATTATATCCATTACGTAATATTATGACTCGTTTAGTTTAAGACTATGACTCTTGTTAGCTAAGCGAGCAAGACTAGGGTTTACGGGATTTCATCTACATGTGAAGATTATTCTTGATGCACCGTGCGTGATAATCAGGGGAAAGAAAAATAAGATCCTCGGGCCCTTAAAGTAATGTGCCTGGGTAAGGCGGGGTGTTACAGGATGCTTAAGCTAGTACACAAATGCTTGTTGGTGAGTACAAGATCACTAGATAGTGATCTGACTGAAAGGATTCCTTATGGATCTTGCAAAAGTGTCTAAGGAAACCTTTAGTGGCGGTTGTGCAAGTGATCCTTAGACTTGAGGTCACCATTATATCTTGCATGGGGATTCGTATACTTTAACACTGTTAAAGAAGCATCTCAATAAGAGATGTGAGTACGACAGTGATTGGGTATGCCATGAAGCATGTGAAGGTTGTGTGTGAACCAAGATAGGATTCATTGACCCCTAATTTGGGGAGATATCTCTCATGGCCCTTTCGAGAAATATAGCTTGTAATGTTGTAACATATTTTTTTATTAATGAAATATTGTATTTGATGAAAAACCTAAATTAGTTCTGATATGTAACACCCTACTTTTCCGAGGGTGTTAGATAACATAAGATTTTGGGAGTATATTTTTTTCCATCAGAAACTCAACACATAAATCGTTCCTCGACAATCCCATTACACCTTCTCAGTATATCAACTCGGAATCATTAATAGACCAAGACAGGTAAATCATCTCAAATGCGAAAGCTAGATCGAAACCTCAAATGGTATACAACCAAAATTATCTTATTCATAACTTTAAAGTCAAACCATCATTTTACATGACGTCATCAAAATACACAACATAATTGAAAACGACAACTATAAACTATCCACTAATTGTCGTCACTCCTCGGCAATCCCTTTTCCTTTTGCATCACTACCTTCACCTAGAATGTTTGAATATTTCAGGGACATAGTACAAATTAGATGATGAATCATCTAAGTGAGAGTTCAAAACATATTTTCATGAATGTATGCAAGACATGAAATAAACTGACACAATCCAACAAGCCCTAGCCTAAGAGAATCCCTCATAGCGGTTAACCCTACCACGGGGAAAGAACAATATCTCTAAAGGTAATGTCATCACATCGACACATTGACACAACACATTCCTAGCTTAAGAGGGGTAAAGTCAACGCATCTTCCTGACACCTCGGGAACAATCTTTACCACTTCCGGCCTAGGAGGGTCATATCAACGCAGGAACCCGGCTCACCACAATTACGTTAGAGATTACGTTCCCACTCAAAAGCATTCAGGAACTATTACCCAATCCCAACTCATATCTCACATGGACAACCAGTCATCTTAGTGCAACTTCCCTGGCCATACGAAAACTTAGGCAGCTATCCCGGCATGTACACTAGCATAAGATACCCCTATACATTATTCCAGCAACACCCTTAGAGAATTACGACTACACTATTCAAACAACATTCCAGGCTGGCATCCCATATGAACAACACCAAATGCATGACATTGCCACATATCATAACACAATACATCATATAAATAATATTTTATAAAATACAATGCACATGTATACAATGTTTTGGGACGAACCTCCCACATGAAACCAACCATCACCGGTTACAGTTCGCATGCAACAAAACCATTTTGCATGAAATTATAACACATTTAGTGTAACATCCCGTATCAAGCGATAAGAAGGACCAGAACAACTTACCCTGATGGGCCTACACGAACTTCCCAGGGGGGTCACCCATCATTGAACTGCTCCCAGCTCAAGCACGCTTAACCCCGGAGTTCCTTGCCTACATTCAGCCCAAAAGGTATCCAGTTGGTATTGTTTCCTTCCTTACTTATCCTTGATATATACTATTCTCCTCTGGGCTCCCGGGGTATTACATTCTCCCCTTCTTGAGCACATGACATCCTCGTCATGTGACCTTACAACTGGTCCCAGACCTTCTTCCCTTGGGGGCTGCCATCCTAGAAGTCTGCTAGAAGCCGCTCCTTGTACAGGCCCTCGAGCCCTGGCACCACTCCCCGCCCTTGTCGGACCGCCTTCACCAAGGGTCGACTTTGATACCACCTGTAACATCCCGTATCGAGCGATAGGAAGGACCAAAACAACTTACCCTGATGGGCCTACACGAACTTCCCAGGGGGGTCACCCATCCTTGAACTGCTCCCAGCTCAAGCACACTTAACCCCGGAGTTCCTTACCTACATTCAGCCCAAAAGATATCCAGCTGATGTTGTTTCCTTCCTTACCTATCCTCGATATATACTATTCTCCTCTGGGCTCCCGGGGTATTACATTTAGGAGGAACAAACACCAAGTTTTTAGGGTAGGAACACCCACAAGCCAAAACCAAGTTTTTGAGATAAAACCACTCATCCTGAACGTATTCGAAATGCCTCGATTCTTGTTTACGAACTCGATTTTCATGTAAAACCTCAAACACCCATACATATACTCAACCTCGAGCCACAACACTCTCTAAACATCAGATTTCTTTAAAAGAGCATCAAAATCTATTTTTTCTTAATTTTCCATAATTTCCTCTATTTTTTCCCTAGTTTTCACCTCGATAATTAGAAAATAATTATCCCCTCAGATATTTTTTCAAATTTTTCAACATGATATTTTCCAAAATAATTTTTGAAAAATATTAAAACAAATGTCGAAAATACCCCTAGCCTACGCACCTTCATGCACCAAGCACGTGAAGTGTGGCGTGTGTAACTCACGCGCTAGTCTTCTTCCTCGCTTTCGGCCACCGGCGACTGCTTCGATAGCCGATCTGATCACACCCCCTTGAAGTCCTCCCTCAGTCGATCCAGATGGCACCTTTGATTGCCTGGAAGCTCACCAGAAAAGGCCTCAAACGACTAGTTGCAGGCACGGCTCCAACGTCCACCTTGTTCTTTTTGGCTAGGCTTCGAATAGCTTCGAAACTTGTTGAAAACCCTCCCAAAAACTCTTGAATTCTTCCCCTTGGTGAAAGGGTCAAAAGCCCCTTAACCAATCCTTCAAAAACACTCCAAAACTCGACCAATTTGTGTGCCAAAATTCAAAACCGTCGGCCCCCATTTTATAACAAAATCTGGCCACATCTCAACCAATCAGAGGCTAAGGCTTGGCCACCAAGCCTCCCCACACCGGATACGACCTTCCCCAGCCCTCCCTTGGTCGTCCCATCGCCAAAAAATGGCTCCACGTGCACTGGTTGCGCAACGACCATCTTTACAGTGTTCACACTACACTTTGGTTAATTACACTTTGGCCCCCTTGATTCTTCCAAATGCCATTTTAGACCTTTCCATAAAAATCCCGATCCCTCCAATACTACCATTAAGGCCCACAAGTTTTGCACTCTTTAGTTCAACCTCAAAATTTTTGAAAAACTACATTTTTGACCTCACTCAAGAAAAATTAGTAAATTACACTTAGGCCTAGTTGATTGATTTGACCCTAAGTCATTTCGTTTCAAATCAAAATCGCTTAAAGGTTGTTCTACATATAAAATATAGATCCTCAAAACACTCAATTGACCTTTTAGAAGTTTCCTATGTCGATTCGATTTTTCAGCCTAATCCACAGCTATACCGAAAATCGTTCCTGATCCAACTTCTTTTGACACTTAAAATCATGCCTTGAATCACTCGTTAGTACTATTCCATTTTTCTTAAATATCTAGGGTCCCAGGCACTCCCTGCGGTTGATTCGGTCACTTAAAGCTATGATAGTGTACCCTATAGCCCCACTATTTCAAAAATTCCACTTATACCCTTCATAAAATTCCATTTATAGCCTCAAGCATTTCCTGGGTATTACATGATATGCCATGAAAATTGCACTTGTATCCGATTAAGCTGTGAGTCCAAGCATTGGAGTAAAAATGGGACCAAGCCAAGACAAAAGGTGAGATGAGTGCTCATTGCCAATTGGAATGAGACCCACTCAGTCCTGACCGAGTGGGTGGGGGACCAATTCCCCCTTTCCTCTTTAGTACTCACTCAGTCATGATCGAGTGAGCAGGCAGACCAATCTCCCCGACTTGTTGCCTAACGTAACGACTCAAAACATGAAACGATAAGGACACTCACTCGGAAGGAGACCCACTCAATCCTGATCCTCGGATGGGTCGCGAGACTCTCGGCGCAGTTGCCACATGGGCACTCTCAGTATATTTTTGCACTCTTGCTCTCAAGAATTAACTTAGGCATCGGAGGGTTTGCGAGGGGACACCCATCCGAGCCCTAATGGTGTTCTCATTTTGCAGACTCACTCGGTTATCATACTCACTTAGTCATCCTACTCACTCGGTCATCAGACACTCGTTTATTAGACTCACTCGGTATCAAACTCTCCCATTCATTAGACTCTCCCACTCATCAGACTCTCTCGTTCATCAGACTCTCCCGTTCATCAGACTCTCTTGGTCACCAAGACTCTCAGCGCACTATGGTGATGCACGTTGGTGGTGAGACTCTCAGTACACTTTGGTGATGAGACTCTCAGAACACTCACAAGACCTGAACGAGACTCCCATGATCAATCATGCACCCTATATTCTCCCACGATTAAAAATAAATTGTTGTATTTTGACAACAACAATTGGTGCTGTCTGTGGGAAGAAGGACAAGAAGTCAACTTAAGATTTGCAAACACCTGTGGACATCGACGAGCTCTCTCTCAAGGCATAGAAACACGCTCATCTCCACGGAACTCTCAACAACAAGGAGCACACTCGCCTCCTCAGACTCTCACCTATAGGGAGCGCCTCCTTTTATTCTAGACTCTCACCCACAAGGAGCACCTCCACCTCTTCCAAACACTCAACCATAGGGAGGTGTCCGCTCTACTTCCCTGAATCTACAAGTGGGGTACCAGCCAGCCCCACCTCTGCTTAACATCGGCTCATAAGCACACCCAATCGATCAAGTTGGGACTATGCAATAGCCACCGCGTATGGTCCCATGGGATGAGTATGAAGCATTAAGAAAGCAACATGTTGAGGGTATGCAGGCACTTCTAGACATGGATGGAATACTCCAAGGCATGATGCTTGGAGGGACACTGCCCAACACCTTGAGAAAGTTTATGCCAGAATATATGCCACCACATGAATCTTATCCTGATGCGGGAGTTGATTCCTATGAGGAAGCCACTCCTGATTCTCATTCTCGGGCCTTTCCTCGTTGGGAAGGTAGGCCAAGATCACCACCAACAAGAAAGAATCTGCACGCTGTGCCCAAAAGAAATGAAAACTTGAGAATAGAGAACAAGGCTAGGAGCCCACAAAGACGAAGGTACCATGAAACTGTGGCCAGTACACCAATAAGACAAGATAACCAAACAGCAACAAGTATGCAGGATGACATGAAAAGGGTAGTCGAAGAAGTAGTTGAACGAAAGAAATTGATCCCAGCTGCAGAGGAACAATAATGTAGAAAATGTCCATTTACTGCAGATATATTGGAGAAGCTATTACCTAAAAATTCAAGATGCCCCAAAGCACCCCTTATTCAGGCAAGGATGATCCTTATGATCACATTCAAAACTATGAGTCATTGATGATATTACATGGATGGGACGATGACATAATGTGCTGGGCCTTTTCCATAACACTGTCGGGGTACGCTCGAACATGGTTTAACAGTTTACCTGAAAGATCTGTTTCTTTGTTTGGGTAGCTTAGAATAGAATTTGTTAAGGCTTTTGTGATTAATAGTCGAAGAAAAAAGGATGCCACATACTTGCTCAGTATCTGATAGGGGAACAAAGAAACTCTAAGTAGGTTTGTGGACAGATTTCACAATGCCGTTCTCGAAGTTCCTGACTTGCCGATCCAGGTGGCAGTATCTGCCTTGCTTCAAGGGACACGACTTACCTTACTTCAAGAGTCGTTTTCCCTGGATCCTCAATGTCCCTGGCAGACTTTTTCGTCAGGGAAAACAGATATATCCTCCACACAAAGATCATGACAAATGTGGGGGAAATGAAGATAGGGAACGAAAAAGAAAGGAACATGAGGAGAGGATTAGGAGAGGAGATGCACCTAGACCTCAGTTTAATCACTACACCAGGGCTCTACAGCCTCGATCAACCATACTAGCAGCAATAGAGGGGGCAGGTCTCCTCAAGCTGCCTTGAAGAGTTGATAAACCCATGAAAAAAAATCAAAAAGAGTATTGCAGGTACCACTAGACCCGAGGACATTCTATGGATCATTGTAGGGAATTGAAGAATCAGATTGAAATGCTCATTCGGGAAGGACATCTACAAAGATATGTGCAGAATGAAGAAGAGGAAGATCAGGAACCCGGGGAAGGGAAGACAGGTACGAGGGGCATGAGAGACAAAACCAATGGTAGCAAGAGATGGGAAGGGATCGCAGACAAAAACCCCTCTAGATAATGAATTGACCCACCAAGGCATCCATGTTATTTCATGCGGTGAAACTCTGGCTGGAGACATTTCAGCCTCAAGAAAGGCATACTCCTGTCAGGCCTACCAAGTCAATTCAGTGATGGAGGTTAGAGATGATGAGGAGCCAATTACATTCACTCCTGCTGATAGAGGTGATATAATACTTCCACATGACGATCCAATGGTAATTTCTGCAGTTGTTGCCAAACACCCCATCAGTAGAATCTTGGTGGATAACGGTAGCTCTATTAACCTGATTTACTAGAACTGTTTTGAGCAAATGCATATATCTCATGACCAATAAAGGAATGTGTCCTCCCCCTTATACAACTTCTCTTGAAAGGCTGTCCCAATGGCAGGATTTATTCAGTTACCGATACGTTAGGCACAGACCCCGCAAAGTATGACTTGACAGATAAACTTTATGGTGGTCAAAGCCCCTTTAGTAGCATACAACATGATTTTGGGCCAACCACTACTCAATGATATGAGGGTCGTAGTGTCCTCTTACTACTTAATGATGAAGTTCCCCATACTTAATGATGAAGTTCCCCACGCTCGCAGGAGTGGGACAGGTTCAAAGGGATCAGAGGAAGGCACATGCCTGTTATATGTCATCTATGTAATGCCCCACTTTTCCAAATACACAACGATGTAAGATATAACCTAACATCACTACGGGCGTTATGGAAACCCTTACCAACGGAAGCGTTGGATCGAACCTGAAAGCTTAATCAAAGCTAAATAAAGGGGTTTCCACTAGATTTCCTTTACAGGCATAAGAAATGTATACGACCTTCAATACTCCATAAAACACAACATGTCATAGCAGGTACAATTGTAGGACACCCACACACACACTTCTTACAACCTTGAGTGTCCTAGCTGCTATTTACAATACATCATTCATATTACAAGGGTACATAATGGAATAAAACCAAAACTAGCCAAGCACCACCTCTTTGCCCTTGCTCGAACTAGAACCTGGAACACCTGGAACACCTGGAACTTCTGAGAAACTGGGACGTTGAATGTCCCAAGGGTATGAAACACTCGAGTTAGATAATAACATCTAAGTGAGTGAATCAAACAATGAAGTACATTTGTGCAAATGCAAAAATGCCATTATGAAATCCACCCCTTTGGTAGCAATGCCAAGGTATTGCAATCACCTCCGCGGTCATCATAGCCACCCCTGGCTCACCACCAGAGCACGAGTTCTTCCATGATGGCCCAACAACTAGCCACAGTCACCAACACAAACATGATATATGACAAAGCAGAAGAAATATGCATAGCCAAGGGAAAATATGACATGTAAGCCACAAAGGCATGATATGCAAGCCAACACCCTCACCTAATGAAGCCAAAATGACCAAGATATATGAAGAGTATGCAGGAAACACTCACCTTGCTGATTTGGTAGCTCTAAGGTACTGCTCACAGGGTTCGAAAAAGGTTTTCTGCAAAAATAACATAATTTCGAAACTCAAACCTAAAATATTTTTATATAGAATCCTAGGGAAGAATTTAAGGGCCAAGATAAAAAAATTGGTGCCAAGGGGGCCTCTCACGCGCCCTCACACGCTAGGGGAAGGATCCCCACGCGCTCCACTTGCGGCAGTTAGGTGGCGCGTGAGCTGCACGTGCCGCCCCATCAGCTTTGACACCTTGTGGTTTTTTGGCCCGTTCTCCCTCGTCCAGACTCTGATTTGACTTCCGTTTTAACCCACACGACCCTTATTCAATTATCTATCGAACTACAGAAAGAAATTAGAATTACCTTACTATTTAGTCACTTTTTAAACCCTTTTACGATGGTGGTTCAACTTTTTTAACGAAGCGTTTTACCACTCTATTTTTGGGCAAAGGTTCTCCTCTCAACTCACCCCTTCTTTTCCTCTTGATTAATGGTGAGATTTTACCTTCCAAGGCTTTGGTATTTATAGGCATTTAGGGCCAATCCAAGAGTGCCATGTGTCACTTGCCATGTGACACTAATTAGATAAGGTTGTAATCATCACTTTCGTAGGATTGTGCCAAGTGTCCCTTGAGATTTGAGCCATTTCTCCCCCTTGCAACATGTATCCTTTTAAACATGTGCCACCACATGTTAATTTAGTTTTTCAAGATTGCTCATGATTATGTCTCCTAACTAAGTTAGCTTACTTGGTTCCTTTAACTAACTAGTCACAAGATATTTTAACTTCTTACAAAAAACTCTTTAACCCCAAAACATCTTTGCACTTATATCCCTTGAGCCCTATAACTCCTTAAACTTCTCCAAAACACTTTAGATGATGCCCCTTCTATTAGTGTAGGTGCTCTAGACCCAATTAGATTGGGCAAATTGTGCATTGACATTTGTAATCATATTTCATATTAAATAAAGAGTTATTTAATTCTACAAGAAGTCATTCTATTAGTTTCTTGTTATTAATGTAATGATCGGATGAAACTAGATAGAAGTCCATATGATGTATACTGTGATTAATCTACAAAGATGTGAGATGATGCATCATAGTTTCTCGACATCATTAAATGTCCCAAGTCATAGCAATGTCAAGAATGGACATTGACAATTGCGGTAAGACTTGGATGTGCTATGTTTTTTCTATGTGATAGCAATTGGGTCTCACACCCATAGGCATGGGGATGCCTAGACAAGTACATAGGTGACCAATGTTGGAGAACGTGTCATTAGATATGACTCGCCATGAGAATCCATTTTGGTTATATGTTGATGAAATTCTTATACGAGATAGGTGTAACTAATCCTTGGACCTGAGGTTGTCACGGTCATCTCATAAGAAGACCGATATGCTTTGGCATCGTTTCGATGGGCCTAGATAAAGGCTGCACGTGGTCGATCGTTGGGCATATCGTGAGGCTTATGGAGTTGGGTGCGTAACCAAGATGGGACTCGTTTATCCCTTGATAGAGGATGATGTATCTAAGGCACCTTCGGTGGATATTCACTTTAAATCCATGGCCATGGTGAAAGAGATCAATAAGGAGTTATTGATTCACTTTCTATTAAGTGAAGATATCCGAATGACCGAAGAAAGACTTATGTGATCATAATCAAGCAACATATTGCCAACTTGAGATCACATAGGATACATTGACGAGAGGATCGAATTACACAGTAACCATGCTCGTGAAAGGTTATTTGCGGATTATGAATCCTTCTGAATAATTGGGTAGGCATGATGCCTTGCTAGAGGCCAATCTTGTCTTATGTGTTCGTACCGACACATTGCCAACATATTTAGGAGCCTAATGAGTCATACACAATAGGCACGGTCCCTGGCTTAAACCAGGAAAGCAGATGTATGGTTAAGTGGGACACTTCGGCAAGAAGTTGTGCTGTCGTAGGTTCTCACGGGAAAAAAACAAACAGACGTAATGACGTCAATATGACGAGGGGTCGTTATAAAGGAAAAAGTTTCCTAAAATAGCAATTGATTAAATTAGAAAGTAGTTTCTAACTTAATGATTAAATTAGAAAGAAGTTTCTAATTTAATAATTTGGGCTTAATTTAATACTTGGGCTAAATAAAGTATTTGGGCCAAATATTAAATTAAATTAAATATTTGGGTTAAATTAGATTTGGGTCAAATATTAAAGAAAAACAAATATTAAATATTTGGGCTTGAATTAGATTTGGACCAAATATTTTATAAATGGATTTGGGCCACTTTAATTTCTAGTTGGACTAGGATTAATGAGCTAGTCCAATCCATGTCTATTAGGGTTTGGGAAACCCTAGGAGGTTGCTTCTCTATAAATAGCCCTTTATGGGATGCCCAAATTAAGCCTTTTTATTTTGTTGGTTTTCAAGAGTTGAAAATCGATTATTTTCTCGTCCATTCATAAGCCTTGTTAGGAGAAGGAGCTAGCACTCCAATTTCGCTCTCCTCGCCAACGGATGCACGCCGCGTATCACAAGTTAGAGGCCGGACACTTGGACGACTTGAATCCGCAAATGACTTAAAATCTAAAGGTTAGATTTACTTTATTATGTTTGTGATTGTTTTGATTTCGACGTTGATCCAATCGCCGGGATCGGGGTAAGGTTCAAAAATTTTGAACTACGCTGCTTGCCTCGTAGCGATCTTGCTTTACTTTCACCCTCGCGGTTGTTTCCATGATTTTTCAAAAAACCCTTCATTTGTTCCTTGGCGATTACCTCAAAACTTCACATGTATCCTTTGATTTCCAAGGAAACATTTTATTTCTTTGAACAATAATGCCTAGGAAAACTTCGGGTATTACAATCTACAAAGGGAAAAAGGACTGGAAAGACTTTATCTATTGCTAAGAAGGGCATACATAAATCTTTAGTAGAAGAGACCGCCCACAAACCCCAACCTGTTGAAAAGTTAGAAGCAGTATACTTAAGTGAGACCGATCCCGAGAAATTGGCGTATATTGGCTCACAGCTTCCAGAACCTGTAAAAGAAGAGGTTGTGAAGTGTCTTCGAGAAAACTTGGATGTCTTTGCTTGGACACCAAATGACATGCCTGAGATTAACCCAGACGTGATATGTCACGATTTGAATGTAGATCTCCAGTTCAAACCTGTCCGACAAAAGAAGCGGAATATTGCCCTTGATAGGCTGCCGGCATTAGAAGAGGAAATTAACAAATTACTAAGTGCGGGGTTCATTCGAGAAGTGTTGTATCTTGAATGGCTGAAAAATGTTATCATGGTCAAGAAACACAATGGAAAATGGCATGTGTGTGTGGACTTCACCAACTTCAATAAGGCGTGTCCCAAAGATTCTTACCCACTACCTCGGATTCACCATTTGGTGGATGAAACATTTGGGTATCAACTATTGAGCTTCTTGGACGCCTTCTCAAGGTATCATCAAATAATGATGTATCCTCCAGATCATGAGAAAACATCGTTTATTACAGAGAAGGGGACATATTGTTACCAGGTCATGCCCATTGGGCTCAAGAACACTAGGGCCACTTATCAATGCATGGTGAATAAAGTCTTTAAGGATTTGTTGGGTGATACAATGGAAGCATATGTTGATGACATGATTGTGAAATGTCTGGAGAAGGAATCACACATGAAAAAGCTAGCACAAGTGTCCGAAGTTTTAAGACAATACAAAATGCAGCTAAACCCAGCAAAATGTGCCTTTAGAGTATAGTCCGGTAAATTCTTGGGGTATATGATCACACAAAGAAGCATCAAAGCAAATCCCAACAAAATTCAAGCGATACTGGATATGTGCAGTGACTAACGGGTTGGATGGTAGCTCCAGGATGATTCCTCTTCGAGTCAGTCGAGAGAGAACTCCTGTTTCTTTAGACACCAAGGGCCAAGAAAAAGTTTGAGTGGACAGAGCAATGCTAAAAGTCGTTTGAAGCATTAAAGGAGTACTTGAAAGAGGTTTCCCTATTGACATGTCCAAAAACTGGGGAGATATTATATTTGTACTTAGGCATAAGCGAGAAAGCAGTATGTGCAATATTAATTAAAAAAGATGGAGAAGTAGACTGGCTAATATACTATGTTAGCAAGGTTTTACAGGGTCCAGAGACACGTTATCCTTTCACTGAAAAGGTGGAGCTAGCTCTACTGAATGCCTTTAGAAAATTGTTATAATACTTCCAAGCTCATTCTATCATTCTTGCAGAAGCCCGAATGTTTCGGTTGCCTCACCAAATGGTCCATTGAATTGAACGAATATGATATACAGTTTCAACCCTGATAAGCCATAAAGGGACATGCTTTGCCATACTTTATTGTAGAATGTACACCCTTTAATGAGAAGGGGGAAGACAAGCAGACTTAATGGCTATTGTTTGTGGACGAGGTGTCTAGCTCATAGGGAAGCGGAGCCGGGATAGTACTTGTACAACCCAAGGGGGAAATGCTAGAATACTCTTTGCGGTTCACTTTCCCAAGCTCCAACAATGTGGCAGAATATGAGGCGTTGATTGCTAGAATAAGGTTAGCACGAAAACTAGAAATAGCACAGTTGATTGCCCATAGTGATTCCCAGTTGATTGTTCATCAGTTCCATGGGCAGTACAAGACCAGAGAACAGATAAAATGGCACAATACTTATGAAAGGTAAAAGACATGACATAGATGTTTCAGAATTTTCAGTTGGTACAAATAAATCAATCGCTCAATGGGTACGCTGATGCTTTGTCTAAGCTAGCATCAACTAAAGAAACTATTGGTGAACAGTATTTGTTGAGGTGCTTTATCCACCGAGCATTAAAGAAAATGAAGTGACATTTGTTAAAATAGGAGTTGATTGGAGAATGCCCCTCTATCAATATATGACTAGTAATGAACTACCCAATGATCCATTAGAAGCAAGAAGACTTATAATATGGGTTGCAAGGTCTACCATTATAGATGGGGTATTGTACAAGCACTATGCCACTTCTCAAGTGTTTGGGCCCTCAGGAAGCCGAATACACTCTAGTAGAAATCCATAGTGGGGTGTGTGGTGAGCATCTGGGAGCAAGTGCCCTGGCAGCTAAAGTTTTACAGGCAGGGTTCTTTTAGCCCACGTTACAATTGGATACATTAAAGAAAGTCAAATCATGTGATAAGTGTCAGCGACACGCTTCAATCTAGTCCACAGTAATATCTCAGTTACAACCTATATTCTAGCCTATACCATTCGCCTAGTGGGGTTTAGACATTTTGGGTCTATTCCCATAAGTGTCGGGAGAAAGGAAATTCTTACTAGTAGCCATTAATTATTTCACCAAGTGGATTAAGGCTAAAGCATTGGCCATCATTACAGCTATAAAAGTAAAAGAAATGATATGGAAAGACATCGTGTGTCGGTTCGGTGTTCCAAGAATTATCGTCACGGATCATGGAAAATTGTTTGATTGTGACTCATTCAGAAAATTTTGTGATAACTCAGGGATTCAACTACGATTTACTTTAGTGGCATATCCACAGGCCAATGGGTAGTAGAGGTCAGCAACTGTACCATATTACATGGCCTAAAAACTTGTCTTGAAGGAGCCAAGGGAACATGGGTTGATGAACTACCATCCATTTTATGGGCTTACAAAACAACTAGTTGAATCACTACCGGTGAAACTCCATTCAATCTGGTTTATGGAATAGAAGCCCTAATTCCCATTGAAATTTTGACTGAATCTCCCAGGCTGATGGCGTACGAGGAAGGTAATGGTGTCCGAAATTGCATTGCGTGAGAACTTGGATCTACTTGAAGAACAACAAGACTACGCTGCCATGAGGATGGCTGCTTATCACAGAAGAATCGTTGGTTATTATAACTCCCGAGTAAGGAATAGGCCCATGGAAGAAGGCGATATGGTACTCAGAAGGTCCACTGTAACCAATGTGCTCAAGGATGATGGGAAGTTACGAGTCGATTGGGAGGGATAATATCGCGTACAAAAATTGATTGGCCCCAATACATGTATTTTACAAACCCTTTCAGGGAAAACCCTCAGGAAGACATGGAATTTGAATTATCTCAAGTTATACATGAACGTTGTACCTGATAAAGTATCAGCAATAATATAAGCCCTAATTGGGGCCGTGGATATAGGCACATTTGGCCAAACCACGTAAAAAATACTTGTGTTCATTACTTTTATTTTGTTTGGTAAAATATTTGCGTGATTCACTTGTAGAAAGGAAACCCAAACAAATTCAAGCCCATTTCCCAGCTCATGGCCCGATAATGAGGGAGAATTAACTCAAACTCATTGCCCTGCTAGTAGCCCGACAACAAGGAATAAACAAATTCAAGCACGTTGCCTTGCTCATGGCTTGATAATGAGGGAAAAACTAACTCAAACCCATTGCCCCGCTTGCAATCTGGCAACGAGGAATAAACAAATTCAATCCCGCTCATGGAATTACAACGAGGGAAAAACTAACTCAAACCCGTTGCCCTGCTTGCAGCCTAGTAACAAGGAATAAACAAATTCAAGCCCGTTGCCCCACTCATGGCATTATAACGAGGGGAAAACTAACTCAAACCCGTTGCCCCGTTGGCAGCTCGGCAACTAGGAATAAACAAATTCAAGCCTGTTGCCCTGTTCATGGCCTGACAACGAGGAAAAAACCCAAACTCATTGCTCGAGTCAAGCCCGTTGCCTCGTTCATGGCCTGACAACGAGGGAAAAACCCACACTCATTGCCCGGGACATGCCCCGATAGTTAAAGATAAATTTGGACCCATCATTTCGCTCACGGTCAGACACTAAAGGTTTAAGGGCCTTCAAGCCCAAGGTGTGAATCTTATTGAGCGAGACAATTGAAAAAGATTAGGGCCGAGAATAAAAGGACACCCAAAGTACAACTTTTATTGCTGAAAGGAAACTAGAAAGTATAAGATGCATAAAAGAAAGGGGGAGAAGACAGAAAATCTATTCACAGGAGCGGGATCTTTGGGAAGAGAGTTTAGTAGATCCAAAGGACACGACAGGAATTTCTATAGGTGTCGTTGAAAGTTCCCCTTCTTTAGCCTCAACTATATCCGACAGACCTTTAGCAACCTCATCGGGAACCTCCTCGATCACTTCAAGGTCTTGAAGAGCGTCTACCACATCCTCCCCTCCATGGTTGAAAGGGTACGGATCCCATGGACCCATCAGATTTTCCAAATCGTCTACCATGAAAGAGTTCAAATATGAGAAAGACTCATGGGAGCGTCCTGTTCAAACTAACGCCAGTCCACGCAGGTAGACTCCTTGATCTCGAGAGTAAGCAAAAGTTCAGGAAAAGTCTCCCCAGGACGCTGGGATTCCAGATAGGTGTGAGCCATGTAAAAGCCATACTTCAAAAAGCCTACATCATACCTCCCATTCCTATCTTGGCAGTCGGTCAAAAGATGATATTCCTTCACCACTTCGGCATGAATGGTACGGGCATCCCTATGACTTATCTTTAGCTCAACCAAGCGCAAGGAGTGTTCTTGTGAAAGTTCCTCATGCATTACCATCATCCCTACATTCTTTTGCTCTGCGGCCTCCAGCTTAGAGTGCAAATCCCAGATTTCTCCCTATAGACCCGAGGTGCCAACTTCAATCTCAAACAGCTAGACACGCATCCCCTCTAGTTCTGCCTCTACATTTTTCTTCCCTGCCTCCGCCCGGCGAGTACGCCACTTAAGTTCTTAACGTTCTTCATTCCAGGTAGATTGGTGGTTGCTCCACTCTAACATCTGGGCATCCTGTAATACCCCGAATTTTTTAAACTCAAATATGAGGTGATACCTAAGGTTATTAGGTTCTAATACTTGAGGAAATAGGTCCTTTCAAGGAATTAATGAAGCTTTCAGGGAAAAATTCAATTTTTGAACTAGTGGAAAAATCGTAAATATTAAAGTCGGGTAAAAGTGTAATTTATCTAAAATCTTGGGGTGCTAAGTGTAATTTATCCATTTTTTAGAGACCAAATGTGCAATTTAAAAATACCCTGGGGACCAAGTTACAAGGGTTTAAGTGCAGTTACATAAAAAGTTTGGTCCAAAGCGTCATTTCTTGAAACTTTAAAAATAACATCCATGGGCAAATCATGAATGGCCAAGTGTCCCCCCTAGGTGTCACAATTAGATTGGTTGAAATCTTATAATTAGGAGTGTAATGATTATGGGTGTAATGATGCGCATAGTATGAACGCTCAAATCTCTAATCTCTATGTATATGTGGCTTAATCTTAGGAGTGTAATGATGGAGCACAAATCTCCATGTGAACACACAAATCTCCATGAATACGTGGCTTAATATGAGAAATCTCATGATGAGTTTTTATCCCAACGCGACACGTGGCAAGCAACCATTGGGTTACTTGGAAGTTAAGTTAAGGTCTCATGATGAGGGGATAAGTGGCATAAAGTGATTAGCCACAATTTGAAAGATAATTATAAGTCATGATGAGGGTGCTTGGGTGGCATGACACATGGTGAAATATGATTAGCTGAAGGTGTTTATAAAATGAGACTTTGGGTTATAGAATTGAACGTTCAAGAATTCAAGGGAAACTTGGGGGAATTTTGGTGGGATTGAGAGAGAAGAAAGTAAGGATTTTAGAGAAATTTACTAAAGAAAAGAGGGGGGGGAGGTTCAGCCGGAATCAAAACAACCTCGCCGAAAAGTTCAAAGTTCATACCAAAACTATCGAAAAGTAGCAAGGTAAGTCCGGTCTAAGCTTATATTCCTATAAAAAGGAAAGAAAGGAAGTCATTCTTTTAAGAAATATTGTTTAATTAAGTTAGAACAATCCTATGTAAAAATATTTAAAGTCTAGTTTATGAAAATACATGTTTTCTATAGAAAACCCATTCCTGTAGACGGTGAACGGTGTCCCATCAAGGCAAACCTTAAAGGTGAGTGATTCCTGCATGTTTTGTGACACTTTGAGCATTTGTTGCTTCACTTGTGTGTGGATGATGGATTGCATATCATACCTTGGTGGTTTACATGTCATATTTTCCCTTGGTTATGCATATTTTTTCTACTTTGTCATATATCATGTTTATGTTGGTGACTGTGGCTAGTTGTTGGGCCATCATGGAAGAACTCGTGCTGTTGCAGTGAGCCGAGGTGTGACTATGATGATCGTGGGGGTGATTGCAACACCCTGGCATTGCTACCACAGGGGTGGATTTCATAATGGCATTATTACATTTGCATGCATGTACTTTCCTTTTTTGAGTCACTCACTTCGATGTTATTATCTAACTTGGGTGTTTCATACCCTTGGGATATTCAATGTCCCAGCTTTATTAGAAATATCAGGGGTTACAAGTTTCAGTTCAAAGCGTGGGAAAAGAGGTGGAGCTTTGCCAGCTTTTGGTTCTTTTCGATTTATTATGATTCTTTTTGATTTATTATGTAACCCAAATGATGTATTGTAAACAGCAGCCAGGATATTCAAGGTTGTAAGAGGTGTGAGTGTAGGCGCCCTATAGTTGTACTTATAAGTAGTAAGTCGTGTCTTTTGGGTTTATTGAAAGTTATATGCATTTCCTGTATATATAAAAGAATCTAATGGAAACCCCTTTATTTAGCTTACGTTAAGCTTTCAGGTTCGATCCAAATGCTTCTGTTGGCAAGGGTTTCCATAACGCCCTGGGTGATGTTGGCTTATATTTTACATCATTGTGTATTTGAAAAAGTGGGGCGTTACACATTCACTTGCTCATGATATGCCCTATCTCTTATGCGTGTTAGAGGCAATGATCCCCTAAATCCCCTGCACCAGGTATTGCTTGACTTCATCCCTAGCCTAGGCATGGTTACTTCCAATAAATCATCACTCATCTTGAGGAAGAATGGTGGAGTAGATGAGACGAGCACCGATCCCAGGCTCGAAAACAAAATCTATTTCTTGCACCCTAGGGGAAACTTGAAAGTCTCGTCCACTAATGTAATACCTAGGAATTTATATTAAAGGTACGATGGAATTTGTAGAAATTTGTGGGTCAAAATGCAGTTTTTCATACACTAAAGGCCAACATGTAAATTACAAAACTTGGAAAAGATGGTGGAACGACGACAACGAGTATGAAACTTAGGCGACAAGACATGAATAGGAGGATGGGAAACCCTAGAACCAAAAGATTAGGAAAATAAGGATGAAAACGCGATTTTCACACACCCGGGCTAAAGCGTAAAATTCGTAAACTGCTCGAGGGAGGTCCAAAGGATGAATTTTCTAAAAACTCTAGGGTGGAATGAAGAGTTGGCAACTTGTGGGCCATAGTGGAACTAATGAAAAGTTGAGAGGTGTTAAGGAAAGAGGTACACTGTAGTTGGAAATTAGTTAGGAGGTGAAAGTGAAAAAAAACCAAAAATAGGTGTGAAACCAACTAGTAGCATTATGGTCGCCGGCCAGCCGTCTTTGGTCATCGGGAAGCTTGCCTGGAGGCTCCAGAATAGCCTCTAGGTCATGATGGTTCAATGGGTGGTGGCCATTGGTCAAGATCGATTGAGATGTGACTAGAATTAATGGAGGAAGTGATTGGTGATTTGCCTGAGTTTTTCGAGGGATTTTTGGGATGATTAAGGGCTATTCGAATGATTTAGAGGATAGATTTAGTGCTTAAGAGATAATGAAACCCAAGATTCGGTGGTTTTTGGTCGAGAAAGCGGGTATAAATAGGGGTTGAGGGTCGAGGATTTCAAAGCAAAATTGAGAGAAATTGCTCGCATTTTAGCTTGAATCGAGCATCAAGGATAGAGGGCTTTTGTTCTTTGAGTTCTGGGAAGCATTTTTGGAGAGTTTGGAGGTGTTTGGTATAGGTTTCAAGGGGTTTCAACGAGTTGGCAGGAAAATTGGGGCTCAGCAAATTCGGGACTGTAAACAGCCATTTGAGACTTTTGTGGTGAGGGTTTCGGGCAACATGGGGTATCCCTAGATTCAGCTTAAGGAGTTCTACAAGGGGGTGGAGGGAGATCGACCATCAAAGATTGTTGCAGACCACCAGAGCTGGAGAAGAAGGCCGGAGAAGATGATGCGCGTGGGCTTTACTCGCCAATACCTGTGTGTGGCGCGTGAGATACTGTCCGCCTTCAAAATTATTTTTATAATTTGTAGAAAAATATTTTAGGGATGCTTATTGAAAAATATTTGGTGAAAATAGATGGTAAATAGTTATTTTGGAATTTTTGAAGAAAAAATAATTTATGGAAAATAAAAAAATAGAAAAACTTGAGAAAATTATGGCAAAAATATAAATATTGATTTCTATAGATACGACGATGAATAGGAGATGATTTGACCATTAGAAGAATAGATTGCACAACTTTCGAGGGCTAACACACATTATGAGGCATAAATCGACTTTTCAAAGAAAGTGAGTGGTTTGATCCAGTGTTACCCTTTGTTTTACAAATGGTTTGGTGTGAATGTAGTGGGTTCAGGTGAGCGATTCTACCTTCTCGAGCTTAGGATGCATGTGTTTATCCAGTTCCAGCGAACAATTATACCCTCCAGAACTTGGGATGTTTCTTGTAGGTGTTTTACTTAAAGGTATTGGCATCGTATGCATATTGAACACGTCATGTATTGCATCAACCGATTTTGTTTGTAAAAGAGTCGGTGCATGGTGTGTGATTTTCATATAATTGTTATATTGAGTTTATATTATTGTTATGTCAGTGGGGGCAAGATGGGGTTTTCTTGGGAATGGGGCAAGGTTAATCCCAGCCGACAGGTGACGTGGATGGACACCCGAGGATTAAGTATGTCGCGGCAAGGTCAATCCCAACGGGGTGATGTGGAATGATTTCCACGGGAGATTGAGTATGCTAGGGAGATTTCTCAAGTTAGACGTATTGTGTGTCGTCTGTGTATGCCATGCTCATAATCATTCATGCATTCAGTAAATTGTATCGTGCCATCACTTAGATGTTTCATCATCTAATCTGGGTTATGCCCATGAAACATTTAACGTTCCAAACAGGGATTGCTGCAAAGGCGAGGACGTGGCCAGTAAAGGGTTGACGGTGTTTAGCATGATAGCTATTGTTATCATTTTAGAGTTATAATACATGTTTATATGTGGAAAATACTATGTATGAACGATTGTGATGGTCCACGGTATTTAATGTTATTACTTTCCGCTGCGTGATGTTATGTTTCGTTTAGTTTAAATCTATTAATATTGTTAGTTAAACGGGCAAGACTGGGGTCTTGAGATCTTGTGAGCATGTAAAGATTGATCTTTGAATCACCGCGTGTGTCGGGCCTGTGTGAGCATGTGAAGATTGTTCTTTGAATCATCGCATGTGTAGGGCATATAATAGCATGTGAAGATTGTTCTTGAAGCACCATGCATGATTAATTTGGTGAAAAAAAAGATTCTTGGGAATTCCCTTATAATGACACGCTTGGCGAGGTAGGGTCTTACAACTAAGCTTTGTACCATCCCCAAGAATCATCGTATGCCTCTCCTCGCCTGGAACGGGAAGATAAGAGGCGACGCCAGCAACCTCTCACTGTTAAGGCGACGACGATCCTTCCTATTGTGGATCACCAGCCGTCAACATTCTTTATCCACTCAGGCCATGTCTCTAGTAAATCAGGAAGATGAGCTTCGTCCTCCTCGAGAGATAGGAGTAGGAGAAGGAGCATCCATGGTTTCTTCCCTAGACGAGAGAACTGACTACAGGCTTTCGGTAGGAGGTGGAACTCCTACGTTCGAGTAGTCACTCCTCGGGTGACGAAAGTTCCAGCCGCTGCAGCAACACGTGCCTCCTCCTCGTGGTGGTGCTTGTGCAATTCCACCAGTTTGCCTATTCCTGCCATCTCTATAGAGATTAACGTAAGGCATTAGGTAGAAGACATAATACAACAAAAATACAACGAAGATGATAATAAAAGGAAATCTACCCTTAGGAGTAATTTCCTCCTGAGGATTGAAAGGAGGATACGAAGATTACCCGAGCATTTCCATCTCCCCCTCCTTGGCCCCTGCCATCCCTACATCGCTTTGTTCTTGATCAGACAACGTAGAGGGTGGAGAAGGAGCAATTGGCATTACAACCCCCCAACCCACGGCTCTGAAATTTTCCAAGCTCAAGAGGTTGGTCAATCCAATAGGACCTTGTGCTGTTAGTATCCCCACGAGATGACAATATACACCCCGGACGTCCTTGGGAGGTGGGAACCCCACTTGGCAAGCGTCATTATGGTTCCAAGACATAAGAGCATCCTAATCGAGCTTAGTCTCTATCACTAATCAATGACCTTTGAATTGATTAATCTTGTTAGGAAGATTGACAAACAGGTCGGTGCCAGATATCTTTTGGAGGGTATAGAGTTGGCGGTCTTTGCTAGCCTTCCGTAAACGATAGAAAAACTGAAAAGCATCAAGGAGGGGACCACTTCCCATTAATGACAAAGGATTGAGAAGCCCACTAGTTGAGCCCAACTGTTATGGTGGAGTGAGACTAGAACGATCTCGTAGTGGTGAAACCACTATTTGGCAAAAAATGGTAGAGGAAAACGAAGTCCCACCTCAAACGAGGCATAATGGATGCCTAGAGAGCCTTCATCCACTTGTGAGGGGTCAGATTTGTCAAGGCGAGGATATCTCATCATATATCCTGAGGGGGTGGCACCATAAACTCTTTCGAAGTCTCCAAAACAAAGCCGAGAGCTTGAATCCTTGAAAATGTATGTGGGGCCTGGGGGTGGTGCTAGTCTTCTCCTCACCATGTTGAAGAGACTTGAGAGATTACCTTACTTAAATGTTGAAGAAGTAAAGAAGCGCGATTGGCCACAACAAACAACACCTACAACGAAAAAAAATACAAGAGCATCAGTACAAAAGGAAAGAAGATGAGCCCTTGAAAAGAGAAAAATAGGCGACGGGGAGCAACAAATCACCCATTCACTCGTCATGACCGAGTGACTCCTTGGCCGAACCAGCATACTGACTCTGTCACTTGATTGAGTGGGTAGATATGCCACACGTCGAGAGTCATAAAGGTGATGAGACATGAGAGAGCTTGAGTTTGGAAGCCACCCACAACTAAGATAGTATGTGAAACAAATGAGAGTCCGAGGACCTATTTATAAGGGCTCAAGGGACAGAAATGCATCAGAGTTCACATGCAGGTATAGAAAATCAAATAGTCTTCAAAAGGAAAACAAAGTATGGCAAAAAATACGCAAGATTTTGCAAGGTCGTATACTCTCTCACTTGACTCCCTCAGCCAAAAGAGTAGGGAGCAATTGACATGCCCTGAAAATTGCACTTGTATCCGGTTAAGCAGTGGGTCCAAGCATTGGAGCAAAAATGGGACCAAGCTAAGATAAAAGGCAAGAGGAGCGCTCACTGCCAATTGGAAAGAGACCCACTTGGTCATGACCGAGTGGGTGGGGGACCAATTCCCCCTTTCCTCTTTGGTACTCACTCCGTCATGACCGAGTGAGAAGGCAGACCAATCTCCCCCTCTTGTTACCTAACGTAGCGACTCAATACATGAAGCGTCAAGGACACTCACTCTGTCATGACCAAGTGAGTACCACTTGTGTAGGCTCGGATGGGCCGCAAAACCCACTAGATGGGTCGCGAGACTATCGGCTCAGTCGCCACGCGTCTCCCCTCCCCCTCCTCTATAAATAGGAGGCCATGCCTCTGACCCCAAGTACGCTCACTTGGGCACTCTCAGTACATTTTCTCACTCTCGCTCCTTAAGAATTGACTTAGGCATCAGAGGGTTTGTGCGGGGACATCCACCCACAACCCTAATGGTGTTCTCATTTTACAGACTCACTCAGTTATCATACTCACTCAGTCATCCTACTCACTCGGTGATTAGACTTTCCCATTCATCAGACTCACTCGATCATCAGACTCTCCCGTTCATTAGACTCTTTCGGTCACTAAGACTCTTAGTGTAAGATGGAGATGAGACTCTCAGCGTACTTTGGTGACAAGACTCTCAGCGCACATTGGTGGCGAGAATCTTAGCACACTTTGGTGACGAGACTCTCATAACACTGACAAGGCCTAAACGAGACTCCCGTGATCAATCACGCACCTTGTATTCTCGCACGATTAAAAAACAATTGTTGTTTTGGTTTGAAATCATGTTTAGATTTCAATGTGTTGAAATCATGTTTAGAAAAAGAGTCCTTGGTTTCGAAACATGAACATGTGGTTTTGGTTTGAAAATTCAAAAGTTTGAAATATCTAAAGTTTTTGCATTATGTTTCAAAATTTCTTGTCTATATTTTAAAACCTTGATAAAAATATGTTTCTATATATGTTTCAAAATTAGCTTGATAAGATTTCAAATGTTTTCTGAGTATGCATGTCATGTTTCAAAATGCGGTTTGGTTCAAAACAAATGTTTCTAAGTTCCCAAATTTAAAACATGCATGCTAGATTTCAAAACTTCTATCATATCTGATAGCAAGAGCAAGAAAATTTGAAATACATTTTTTATGGAAATTTCTTTTTGTATCTAAAAGCAATTCAAACTCTTAAGTCCATTGTTGTGAAAGCAAATTCAAATTTAAAATTGTAATCATTGCAAATCTTGGTAGGTAATTTTTTTTATCTTGCATTAAATATTATCCTAGTTTGCAAGGCCAGCTGTAAAGTTGGATATTTTGAAACATGGAGTATTGTTTCGAAACCTTAGTGCAAATTGGGATGGTTCGAAACCCCGTTAGTTGTATTTTGAAACTTATTTTAAAACTTCACGAAATCTTGACTCTAACGGCTAGAAAAGGCCAAAATTTTGTATCTTCATATAAATAGCAGGTGTTTGAAGATGAAGAAAGATAAAAGAGAACAAAAGGCATTTATTGAGCTCTCAAAAAGAAAAACTCTCATACATTTATTGTGCATTGAATGTGTAAAGGAGAAGCAAGTGAAACAAAGAAGTCTCATTACTACTAGCTCTCCTTATCTTAAGTTGTTATAAGAGGTTTGTACTGCCATCGGTAAGACATTTATTGATATCATATTTATTTGGGCTGTAAAATTAATTCTCTTTATTTACTATTTGTTGTGAAATTTGAGTTTAGCCTTAAAAACTGATTGTATGTAAAGTTTTTGGGGTAAGCCTTAGTAAAACACTTATTATTATCTAGGGATTGGGATTGAAAATCCTTCAAGTGGGAAAACTTAAAGGTAGTGGACTAGGCTGGGTGCCGAACCACTCTAAAATACTCATGTACTCAAATTTAGTTTTCATTTTTCTATTGCTCATTGGTTAAACTCTTAAAAGAATTTTTATCAAGTTAAAAAGGACTTTGTTTATTCAAAACAAACGAGTAATTTTTATATAAACATTATTGTTTACTCATTCTTAAGAAGATCACATTTTGCTAAAACTAGTATTTCAAAATACAAGATAAAAATTTCAAAATAGCTTTAAACAAAAACTTATATTTCAAAATCCATACACTATATTTCAAAACTTGCCCAACCAAAAACTTTAATTTCAAAACATAACTATAGCATTTCGAAATCTATGTTTCTTTCATTAAACAGTGTTCAAAGAATTTTATTTTTTTATATCCAATTCTCCCCTTTCTTGAGATATAATCTGCCATTAATGAAACTAACATGCAAATCTATGGCCATAACAGGATAGAGATCCTATGAAGCTATATTTTTCAAAAACGAAAGAAATATTATAATCAGACACTAAATGGGGATTGACAAACAATCCATGTCCCTGCTTAATTGAGACACTTTAAACCGATGAAAAGGTTGAATTGCATGAGAAGACCATCACAGAAAGACAGTGATCATAAATTGATCCTTCTACTAATTGAGGGGCCATGATAGGTTTCTAGACTCTACTCATGGTCTATGGCTTTATTCGATAAAATCATGACCAACATTTGTAAGAGCCTAATGGGTCACACGCAATATGGCTTTGCAATTACAAGGTAATAGCGGGCTCAATTAGGATTGGGGAATCCTAACGTGGAGCTAAAGTTCTTAGATATTAATAGTTAATATTCAAGAACTTATAATAAATAAGTATCTTAATTAAGTTTGTCATAATTAACCTAAAAACTTAATTGGACTAGGCTACCCAAATTAAGGGCTTGGGTATTGTTACTTAATTAATCTATGGGCTTATTTATGAAACTAACATAAGGACATTGGGTGGGTTAAGGAGCTTAATGTGTTGTTTTAAAGTGTTTAAAACTAAGGTCAAATGGGGTTTTTAAAGTGTTTAAAATTATGGCCCAATGGGTTGTTTTTTTGAAGTATTTAAAACTAAAGCCCAAGATAAAGAATAAAAAGAAAGCCCAACTCCATGTTTTAAAGGGTTTAAAACATAGGCTTAAAATATGGCCCAAACCTCAATTAGGGTTTGTGCCTAGGGGTTATAAATAGCCCTTATGTGGTTTCTTTTGTCTCTCGAAGCCTCTCTTAGCTTTTCATGCCATTTGGAGTGCATACGAGAAAGCTCCCAAGCCACCCTCTTTGAGTTAGCACTCTTTAGTTCTTAAGGAAGCTGTCCCCTTCCAGGTTTTCGGATTGCAAGCTCGCGTGGATACCATTAGAGGCCGTGCAATTGAACGGCTTTGGATCACCACTTTTCGGGATTGGATCTACACGTCAAGAGGTAATCCTATGCCTTTCATCTATAATATATTCCCTTTGGAGAGATCTAAAAGGTATTTACGGTTAAAATATTTTTATTTTTTGCTATGTTATGATCCATAAATTCCTTCACAGTCTTAAGTGACAACTAGTATTATGTCAAGACAATCCTACCAATAATGAAGCCATATTTCAAGAGAACTTGTTTAGGCTTTTGATTCCCGTGTACTATAATCCCTCTAGCAACTAACATCCCGATCGAGTCAGAGCTATGGACTAATCAAAATTATTGACTCGATAGCTATGCCAAGATCAAGCATGGTGTGATTGAGATGACACCTCAGAACTTCTTTCGTCATTAGAAACTTCTTTCTAATCATGTGCACCCTGGCCAGGGGTTTATACAATCACAAACCATCATTGATCTCATAGGAAATTCACCTCACGGTTGGAGGTCAATGGATCTTATTGGCAATCACTTGGCTCCATGCATTACTGCACAAAGACCACAAAGTGCATTTCCCCAACCGCAATAAATAGCCGGTTCTTAGCAACAACAAATTTTTACACCAACATACAAGATAACTATGATGCCTCTGGTCTAAGGACCAGTAACACAATCTAGGCTAGTGAGAGATAATTAATCTTCTCAACTATGTGATCTGTCACTTGCGTCATATTCTGTAAATGTTCAACTATCATCAACCTATATATCTACTATATCCATCTCATGGATTATGGCATGTTACTCACCATCCTTTATCATTAATATCTCATACTAATCAAATGTAGTATCCCATGTGTCAGTTCGTAATCGATTAATTATAGTCCCCATCTAACAAATCTAAGGACTTAGAATCTCTTTAAGAAATCCTTAATCCAAATGTCATTGTCACATATTTTTAACACTTAAGAATAAGACCTTTATTAGGAAATTTAGGGACTCATTCATATATATATATATATTAATTGGAGAGCTATGAATGAAGATATGACCATTAAAATATGAAAATTTATTTTATTCATTTTGTAAGATTTTCATCATTAGTCAAAATTACATCAGCTAGATGTCATCTAAATTCAACATTAAGGGTGCTAACAGTAACAATAATATCTCAACAGCTTGCTCCCATTACACCATAGTTTAATGGGGTTTCTAGGTGTAGAAATCCTACCCTGTTAGAAATGGTACACTTTATGGTTGGTAATAACAATCTGCTCGTTTCACTATGGGTCATACCTTTTCAACTGCCATAGGACACCAATCTAATTTGTCGAGACGATGCTATATGAGATATGGGTTGGGCAATGACCTAGTCTTAAGTATGTTGAGATTTGGGGTTGTGCCCCTGAAAGTAAAGCAAGATCGCTATGGGACAAGAGCGTAATTCAAAAATTTTGAACTTTACCCCGATCCTAGTGATTGGATCAACGTCGAAATTAAATCATTCACAAACAAATAAATAAATCTAACCTTTAGATTATCGAGTCGTTCGCGGATTCAAGCCGTCCAAGCGTCCGGCCTCTAACTCGTGATACACAGTACGTGTCCATTGGCAAGGAGAGCAGAATAAGAGTGCTAGCTCCTTCTCCTTTACGCGGCTTGTGTATGGACAGAAAAAGAACACCCTCATTTCCTATTGATGCCAAAAGAAACGAGGAAGAGTGAGCAGCAATACATTTTTCAACTCTTGAAAAACGACACCAAAAACCACTTAATTTTGGGCAACCCATAAAGGGATATTTATAGTGAAATATCCTAGGGTTTCTAAAACCCTGATGGATTGGGTTAACCCATTAATTCTAATTTAATTAGAATCTTAAGTGGGCTTATTCTAGTCCAACTAGAAATATAATTAAATGGCTCAATCCTTTTATAGGTTTAAATATAATATTTTGGCTCAAATCTAATTCAAGCCCAAATATAATATTTAATATTTAGCCCAAATCTAATTTGGTCTAAATATAATATTTAATATTTGGCCCAAATCCAATTTAGTCCAAATATAATATTTATTTTAATATTTGTCCCAAATCTAATTTAGTCCAAATATAATATTTAATATTTGGCCCAAATCTAATTTAGTCCAAATATTAACTTAAGCCCAAATATATTTTATTTCCTATTTGCCACTCCAACAAATAGAAAATTATTAAATTAGAAACTCCTTCCTAATTTAATCAATTGACATTTTAGGAAACTCTTTCCATTATGACGTCTCCTCGTCATATCGACGTCATTACGTGTATTTGTTCTTTTTTCGTGAGAACCTACGACGGCACAACTTCTTGCCGAAATGTCCCACTTAACCATACGTCCACTCTCCTAGTTTAAGTCAGGGACCGTGCCTATTGTGTATGACTCATTAGGCTTCCAAATATGTTGGCAATGTGTCGATACGAACACATAAGACAAGATTGGCCTCTAGCAAGGCATCATGCCTACCTAATTATTCAGAAGGATTCATAATCCGCAAATAATCTTTCACGAGCATGGTTACCGTGTAATTCGATTCTCTCGTCAATGTATCCTATGTGATCTCAAGTTGGCAATGTGTTGCTTGATTATGATCACATAAGTTTTTCTTCGGTCATTCAGATATTTTCACTTAATAGAAAGTGAATCAATAACTCCTTATTGATCTCTTTCACCATGGCCATGGATTTAAAGTGAATATCCACCGAAGGCACCTTAGATACATCATCCTCTATCAAGGGATAGATGAGTCCCATCTTGGTTTTACACCCATCTCCATAAGCCTCACGATATACCCAACGATCGTCCACGTGCAGCCTTTGTCTAGGCCAATCGAAACGATGTCAAAGCATACCGGTCTTCTTATGAGATGACCGTGATATCCTCAAGTCAAAGGATTAGTTACACCCATCTCGTATGAGAATACCATCAACATATAATCAAAATGGATTTTCATGGTGAGTCATGTCTAGTGACATGTTCTCCAACATTGGTCACCTATGTACTTGTCTAGGCATCCCCATGCCTATGGGTGTGAGACCCCCATTGCTATCACATAGCAAAAACATAGCACATACAAGTCTTACCGCAATTGTCAATATCCATTCTTGACATTGCTACGACTTGGGACATTTAATAATGTCTAGAAACTGTGATGCATCATCTCACATATTTATAGATTAATCACAGTATACATCATATGGACTTCTATCTAGTTTCATTTGGTTATTATAATAATAACAAGAAACTAATAGAATAACTTCTTGTGAATTTAAACAACTCCTTATTCAAATCATAAATATGATTACAATTGTCAGTGTACAACATGCCCAATCTGATTGGGTCTAGAGCACCTACACTAACAACCCCTTTAGTCGAAAAGCTCAAGACAGATAAGTTGGAGTCCATATCAATTAAAGGTAGATTTGTGGAGTATTCAAAAGGTTGTTTGGGATACCATTTATACTTTATCTCTAACTAGAGAGTCTAGATCAGTTATTATACTGCAGTTCCAATAAAGGTGTTTACTAAGGAAAGTGGTGTCAAATAGAAAGTGCAATTAGAGGAGGTGTCCTCAGAACCACAAATCAAACCTAATCAAGAAGTTGATCCTAATCTTGTTGGTCTTAATTATGTCATCACACAAGGAGTTCATAGCTCAAGTAGATTATCTCATCCTCTAGAACGATGTTAATCTATTATGGAGGAGATATAAGAAATGTTATTGTATGGAGATAATGATCAACTTGACTGATTCTACCAACTATAAGAGGGAATATCCATTTTGACAATGATTTCAAAGAGTTTGATTTTATTCAAAATTTTGATGGACCTTGTATATACAAAAGATAAGTGGGAGTGCATGAGTATTGCTTATCTAGTATGAGGATAATGTTCTCCTTATAGGGAATAATGTTGGAATGATGATATCAATTAGGTTGTGGTTGTCCTATAAATTTTCCACAAAAAATTTGGGAGAGGTAACCTATATCTCGGAAATCTACTTTTATAGAGATAGAGTGAGGAGATTGATAAGTCATTCCCAAAGACAATACATAGAGAGTATGCTAAAGGAGTTAGCATGGAGATTCTAAGAAGGGTCCCGGGCCCGTTTGGGATGGAATTCCACTCTCCAAATGGGATGTCTTCCAAGGTTTTACCATGTACTAAGCTGATATCATATATGTTGTAAGTGTTACTAGCAGGTATCAGTCTAATCCAGGTTTGGAATGTTGGACAGTCACAAAACATGTCCTAAAGTCTTTATGAAACACTAAGGATGTGACTCTGGCATGTGGAGAAAGTGAGCTCCATGTTAACGGGTTCACAGATTCAAACTTCCAATCTGGTATGGATGATAGAGAGTCTACATCTGAGTTTGTTTGCTTTGATAGAGTAGTTAATTGAAACAGTTCCAAGCAGATATGACTGCAGAATCCACCACGAAAGTCATGTATATTGTGGCATGCGATGCTGCAGTGGAAGTTGTTTAGTGAGGTTCATTCTTGAACTAGAAGTGGTTCCTTCCATTGAGTTGGTGATATTTTAGTATTACAACTACTTTGGAGCTATTACACAGGCTGAGGAACCCAGGTCTCACTAGAAATCCAAACATTTCATGCAATGTTTCCATATTATTTGGGAGATAAAAGCAAGAAAAGACATACAGGTGCAAAGAGTTGCATCAGAGGAGAACTTTGCGAACCTGCTACCTAAAAATTCGACCTAATGATAGTTGTTTTGTCATCTTGAAAAGATGGGTATGAGATACCAGGCGACAATACAATAGAATGCATGTAAATTAGCATTAATGCAAGTGGGAGTTTTGTTGGTGTTAGTGTCCTAATACTAGATTTAGATGACATCTAGTATAAGTATTGGGTTTAATTATAATCTTGTTTGTTATTTAAATGGTCATATCTTCATTCATAGCTCTCTATTTATATATGAATGAGTTCCTAGATATCCCGATGATCTTTATTCTTAAGTTGTTAAGAATATGTGACAAAAATCTATAACAAAAGATTACTTAAAGGTATTTCTAGCCATAAAATTTATCTAAAGGGGATTAAAATTAATCGATTATGGACTAGCACATAGGCTACTACCTTTAATTATTATGAGATACTAATGATAAAGGATGGTGAATCGTATGTCATATTGTATGAGATGCAAATAGTAGATATGTGGGTAGGTGTTAATTGAACATCTATTGAATGTGTCGTCTGTAAAAGATCACATAATTGAGAGGATTAATGATCTATTATTGGCTTTTAATTGTGTATCTATTCATTTGATCGGAAATGATAAGAGTTTTCTTGTACACTAGTGTTGGGGATTTACCATTGAGCAGAACTGATTGTTACGCTACCCTTCACATTTATTTATCAAAATCACAACCAAATTTTTCAAACATTAATCTTCTTATTAAAGCAGGTGTAGGGCGATTATACTCACCAATGTGCGAGTGTGCGAGTAATACATTTTTAAATTTATATTTCGGTGAGTTCAAGTCAATTCACGTGGAGATTATTTATAAATGAAAACAAAAATCACAAAACATTTGATTTTAGGAGGTGATTAAGATGATTTAAAGGCGAGAATTAAAACTAACCTAACACTGAATTTAAGCAATCTTGGGTCAAGACAACTTTAGTGCCAACCCAAGATTCCCCAAATAGTTAGAAAAATAGTAACATCATTTTGAAATGAAACTGAGGTTTTGATATTAACTCCGGTTCGAGATGATGATAATTCTAGATCTAGCAATCTCCATACATGACATGAAGACTCGAAATTAAGCAATTATCATAAATCGAACTGTGATTAATAGAAAACATTTTATAAGTTGAGATTTTGCTATTAAGTCAAATTTAAGATGATGATAATTCTAGATCTAGCAACCTCCATACATAGCATAGAGACTATAAGTTAAGCAATTACCATAAATTAAACAATAAATAATAGACAAAATATCATCTTATTTGAGTTTGGATGTGATAGCGTTTTCAGATTAAGTAACCTCCATACATGATATGTAAATTATAAGTTAGACTTACGTTACAATCCAAACTTAAAGAATATATATATAACCATAACTCAATTCAATTCAAAGCAATATTACGACAATTGAACTTCAACTTTGCTTGAAAAATTAGGGACATTAGACATTGTCCTTACCTTGTTCAAGTCTTATTTTAGCTATACATGTTCATTTAAAAATTAATTGACAGAATTTAAATTATAGAAATAAAAATTATTGAATTTAAATGACAGAAATTAAATGATAAAAATTAAGATTTGTTGAAATTTAAGCTGCTAAAATTGAAATAAAGAAACTAAATGATAGTATTAAAAGGGTAGAATTTAAGTACAGTGAATTGAAATGGTAAAGCATCAATGTGACGAAAAAAATTAAAACTAACTGAAAATTAAAGGTTGCAGAAGTTAAATAAAAACAGTAATCCAATACAGAAAATAATAACAGGAAATGAAAGAACAACAAATAAATCAACAGAATCGGAAATACTGCGCCTCTTTTCCAACCACTGCTCGAGACGAATTTCCAATGCCCTGTTGCTCGTGTTGCTGTGCGATGCTGTTCAAGAAGAAATTCCAGCGCACAGTGTCTGAGCCAGCCTTCCTGCCGCGCGAAGCTTCCTCCCCAACTGTAGCCGAAAATCCCCTTTGTTCGTGTTGCTCTCTGCCCCTTATTGTGGTTGCGTTAATGGCGGATGGGGCTTAGGGTTTCACTGTGCTGTGCGCGTTTATATATGTATCCCACACTACTCTCCAGCCATGCCGTTCCGTGCCAGACTTTCCAGCGCTGCCCTTGAATTTCAATGAATTTGCGGCCCAAGGGACCGCATTTCTGCTGTTGTGCGCCGCTGATTCCACGAGCTGGGCTGCTGTCGATTTGCTTCACATAGCCGGCTGGGCCTTCAATTTCTCCATCTTTAATGTGGGCCCTTAATAAAGTCAGTGGCTGGGCTTCTGTCCATGCCGTGGGTTGTTCACGCATCCAAGCCAATTGAAGATATTATTAATATATTATATATGCTTCCAATTCAAGTGGATATATGTTATGTATTATATATTATATATATGTATTATATATATTTATATATATTGTAGATAACTATTCAATTAAACCAATTTAAAATTAAAACATGGGTTATAATTATAACAAAATTTTATAAAATTGACCGCTAATCAAGAGCCATCCAATGTGAGAGGTGGTGCTGCTTTTTGTGTGGTCCCTATGTAGTGGTGTTTGAAAGCAAATGCTTGCTGACAGGATTCATTGTCCTCCATCAGATGGGGGTGAACATCTTATATGATCTTAGTCAGTTGGTGATTATAGAAATCTTGGGCCAAGGTACGCTCGATCGAAGAAGAGTTTTCAATGTCAGAAGACTTTTGATATGTCATTTCGATCACCTCAAATTGGATATTTACATAGTTATCGAGTCCTATGAGTTTAGTCGGTCCATGACTCTTACTTGGTTGGGATGTTAGTTAGTGGAAAGATTATAGTACACGATAATTGAGAGCCCTAAATAGGTTTATAAGTTCTGACTTCATTGCCATTAGGATTGTTCTAAGTCATAGTTAAAGGATACTCAGGATCTTTTAGGATGCTTTAAGGAGAAAGAGAGATCTTCTTAGTAGATCAAAGTGTTCAATCGACGTTAAGAGTTAACATGTCCTGATTGCTATATGGTTGTGAACTTAGAAGGTATTAGCTTTGGACTAGTGAATCTGAGCTGTTAAACTGTTCTCCACCATTAAGAGTTAGTGGAGATTAAGTTACTGTTGCTGCCAAAATATAACAATCTATTTTTAATTCTGGGTAGACGTAAGAGAATCAGCCAAGAAACTGGATCTGGCAGTCAGATGGATCTGCTGAACCAACAGAGCTAATGGTCTGGTTAGGCTAATGATCTGGTGGGCTCATGGCTTGGTTAAGTTGATGGCTTGGTAGGGCTGATGGCTTAGTGGCCTTGGATAACCGAGTGGCCTTTGATAACCGAGTGACCTTGGATAATTGAGTGGCCTTGGATAACCGAGTGGCCCTTGATAACCAAGTGACCCTTGATAACCGAGTGGCCTTGGATGATTGAGTGGCCCTTGATAACTGAGTGGCCTTGGATGATTGAGTGGCCCTTGATAACCGAATGGCCTTGGATAACCGAGTGGCCTTGGATAACCAGGTGACCCTTGATAACCGAGTGGCTTACAAAACGAGAGCAAGGTTAGGTCACGGGTGGGGGTCACCGCGCAAACCCTCTGATGCCTAAGTTAGTTTTAGAGAGCAAAAGTGCAAAATTATGTTGAGGGGCCCAAGAATGCGTACCTTGTGTCGGGGATGTGGCCTTCTATTTATAGTGGAGGAGAGAGGGGAGACGTGCAACAATCAGGGTGAGAATCTCGCAGCCCGTTTCAATGCTTTTGTGACCCATCCAAGAGGGAAAAGAAGAGAGATTAGCCCAAGCCCACTCGGTTATGATCGAGTGGGGGGCCACTCAGTCATCCCTTCTTTTGCCCTTTTCCTTGGTTCGGTCTTGAGTAGTTCCCATACCTCGACTTCATGCCTGATTTACACCTTGATTCAGCTTGAATCTCTTAAAATTCAAAACATGAAAGTTGTATATAATTCTCTTAGATTTCCATAGGACTTTGAATAACCTCAATAAGAGCTCGTATGAGAAAGTTATGCCTCAAAAACCAAAGCAGTGTCGTACCCACTCGGCATAATCGAGTGGGTCATGAAAAGTGAGGGGAGATTGGTCTCCCGCCCACTCGGTCATGACCGAGTAGGTCTTCATTCCTTTGGATTTGAGGGCCTCTTTTGCCCTTTGTCTTGGTTCGAATCCATCTTCACTCAAATACTTGATTCTGAGCCTTAATAGTGCAGATGTATCAATTTAGAGCCCAATTTCAGCCTTGATGCGACTGGTATCTCCCAAGTTGTAGATAATTATCTTATCTTTCCATAGGATTTTGAATTACCTCAATCAGATCTCAAACAAGAGAGTTATGCCTGAAAAATCAAAGTAGTGTCACACCCACTTGGTCATGACCGAGTGGGTCCTCCCTAGTTCGTCTCGGCTCGACCCCTTGCTCCTTCGACTTGTTTCCTTGATCTCCTGCAACCCATTAGCCCTTTGGGCTTCTTGTCCATGTCTCGCAACTCTTTTAGGTCTTGTGATTCCCCAAGTTTGCAAGGCATATCAATTGCTCCCTACTCTTTTGGCCCGGAGCTCCGGGTGAAAGAGTATCTTGTCTTGTAAAATTTTGAACATGTCTTCTCTTTTAGATGCTTCATCTTCTACACATCCTCTTGACCTTGTTCGCACACCGTGCTTTTAAATTTCTGGGCTCTAGTGATTTTCAATTCCTCTGCAGAAGTATGAGGTTGATTTACTAGTAAGTTCACTTTCCATAGATGTCAAACTATGCACCGAACAATGAGTTTAATTCTACTCCTAGTTATTGCATTATGAGCAGGACAATAGGCTTGCATTTGCTTTTCCCTTATTGCTGGGCTTTAAGCGGGACAACAGGCTTGCGTTTATTTTTCCTCCCATTGTCGGGATATAAGCGGGACAATGGGGTTGCGTTGAGTTTTTCCCTCGTTGTTGGGCTATAAGTGGGGCAACGAGCTTGAGTTCGTTTTTCCCTCTTTGTCGGGCCGTGAGCTAGACAACAGGCTTGAATTGGTTTTTTCCTCATTGTCGAGCCATGAGCAGGACAATGGGCTTGAATGTACTTTTACCTCATTGTCAGACCGTGAGCGGGGCAATAGGCTTGAATGTACTTTTACCTCATTGCAAGGCCATAAGCGGGGCAATGGGTTTGATTGTGTTTTTCCCTCGTTGTCGGCTTGTAAGTGGGGCAACGGGCTTGAATTTATTTTTTCCTCCTATTGTTGGGCCATAAGCAGGACAATGGGGTAGCGTTAGGTTTTTACCTCGTTGTTGGGCTGTAAGCAAGGCAACGAGCTTGAATATACTTTTACCTCTTTATCGGGCTGTGAGCAGGGCAATGGGCTTGAAAGTACTTTTATCTCGTTATCGGGCTATAAGCGGGACAACGAATGTAATTTTACCTCATTGCCGGGTCGTGAGCGAGGCAATGGGTTTAAATGTACTTTTATCTTGTTGTTGGGCTATAAGCATGACAACGAATGTATTTTTATCTCATTATTGGGCCGTGAATGGGGTAGTGGGCTTGAATATTGATATGCCCTGTAAACATGGAGAATCACAAGACCTAAAAAATAGTCTTGAGACATGGAAATGAAGCCCAAAGGCCCAACGGGTTATAGGAGATTAAGGAAGTAAGCCGAAGGAGCAAGAGGTCGAGCCGAGACCAAGTGGGGAGGGCCCACTTGGTTATGCCGAGTGGGTACAACACTGCCTTAGTTTTTCAGCCATAACTTTCTCATACAAGCTCCGATTGAGCTGATTCAAATTTCTATGGAAAGATAACAGAATTATCAACAACTTTCATGTTTTGCATTTTGATAGATTCTGGATTAATAAAGGGGTAAATCGGGTATGAAGTTGATACACCTACACTATGAAGGCTCAGAGTCAAGTATTGAAGGAAGATGGACTCGAACCAAGTCAAAAGGGCAAAAGAAGGAATAACCGAGTGGCCCCCCACTCGGTCGGGCACAAGAAGACATGAACGAGTGGCCCCCACTCGGTCATAATTGAGTGTGACTGAGTGGCCACTCACTATTTATGACCCACTCGGTTATGCCAAGTGGGTATGACACTACTTCAGTTTTTCGGCTATAACTTTCTCATACGAGCTCCAATTGACCTGATTCAAAGTTCTATGGAAAGCTAAGAGAATTATCTACAACTTTTATGTTTTACTTTCGAGAGATTCTAGTTTAATCATCATGAAAATTGGGCATGAGGTTGAGATATGGGAACCACTCAAAATGGGCCGCGAGATTCTCGCACATCTTCTCTCTCTCCTCCGCTATAAATACGAGATCATGCCTTCATCAAAAGGTACGCTATTTTGAGCATTTGAACTGTGATCTTCATCTTTTCTCTCGAGATCTAATTTAAGCATCAGAGAGTTTGCGCGGGGACCCCCACCCGCGCCCTAACGGTGCTCTCGTTTTGTAGGCCTCTCGTCACCAGCAAGGCCTCTCGTCACCATCAAGGCCTCTCGTCACCCCGAGGCCTCTTGTGATCAGCAAGGCCTCTCATCACTCCGAGGCCTCTCATCATCTTGAGGCCTCTCGTCACCCCGAGACCTCTTGTCACCAGCAAGGCCTCTCGTCACCACGAGCCCTCTCGTCACCCCGAGGCCTCTCGTCACCCCGAGGCCTCTCGTCATCAACAAGGCCTCTCGTCACCGCGAGGCCTCTCGTCACTAGCAAGGTCTCTCGTCATCAATAAGGCCTCTCGTCATCTCAAGGCCTCTCGTCATCCCGAGGCCTCTCGTCATCTTGAGGCCTCTCGTCATCCTGAGGCCTCTCGTCATCTTGAGGCCTCCCGTCATCCCGAGACCTCTCGTCACTCCGAGGCCTCTCGTCACCAGTAAGGCCACTCGTCACTCCGAGGCCTTCCGTCACCAGCAAGGCCTCTCGTCACCAACAAGGCCACTCGTCATCCCGAGACCTCTTGTCATCCCGAGGCCTCTCATCATCTTGAGGCTTCCCGTCATCCCGAGGCCTCTCGTCATCCTGAGACCTTTCGTCATCTTGAGGCCTCCCGTTATCCCGAGGTCTCTCGTCATCCTCAAGGCCACCAGATCACTTTGGGGCCACCAGATCATCAGCCCACAAGATCATCAACCTGTCAGACCATCAGCACTGTTGGATTGTCAGACTTGGAACTCTGACAGATCCAATTGCTTGTCAAGATTCTCATCAGTGAAGACATGACTCCCGAGACTCTTGCGTCTGTCCACAATAAAAAAAAAAATAGATTGTTGTATTTTGGCAACAACAATTGGCGCCGTCTGTGGGAAACGCAAGACAAAAAGTCAACTTAAGAATGGCAAACACCCGTGGACACCGACGAACTCTCTCTCAAGGCGTAGAAACACGCCTACCACCATGGAACTCTCAACAACAGGGAGCACCTCCTCCCCCTCATAATGCACAACCCGAAGGAGGTGATCATTCTATTTCCCCCAGCTCGCAGGTGGAGAACCAATCAGTCCCACCGTCACTACTTATCGGCTCAAGGCCGCCTACTGACCAAGCCGGGACTTCACGACAGCCACCACGCACAGTCCCATGGGAGGAGTATGAAGCATTGAGACAACAACATGTTGAGGGTATGCAAGCACTTCGAGACATGGCTGGTATCCTCCAAGGTATGATTCCGGTAGGGACATTGCCTGGTACTCTGAAAAAGTTTATGCCACCCCGAGAACCTCAGCCCGAGGTAGGGGCCGATTCCTACCAAGAAACTACTCCCAATTTTCATTCTCGACCTACGCCTCGACGGAAGGGTAGGCCTAGATCACCACCACCAAGAAAGAACCCGCATTATGTACCCCGAAGAAATGAAAACCCAAGAATGGAAAACAAAACCAGAAGCCCTCAAAGACGGAGGTATCATGAAACAGTGGCCAGTACGCCAACAAGACATGACAATCAGACAACAGCCACTATGAGGGATGATATGAAAAGAGTAGTAGAAGAAGTGCTTGAATGGAAAAAGTTAATCCCTGCAACAGAAGAGCACCAACGAAGAAAATGTCCTTTTACGATCGATATATTGGAGAGACCACTGCCTCGAAAATTTAAGATGTCACAAATCACCCTCTACTCAGGGAAAGACGACCCATATGATCATGTTCAGAATTATGAGTCACTGATGATATTGCATGGATGGGATGACGATATAATGTGCTGAGCATTTTCCTTAACACTGTCAAGACATGCTCGAACATGGTTTAACAGCCTTCCAGAAGCCTTCATTTCCTCATTTGGGCATCTTAGGACAAAATTTACTAAAGCTTTTGTGATTAACAGTCGAAGGAAACAGGATGCCACATATTTGCTCAGCATACGATAAGGGAATAAGGAATCTTTACGTCAATTTGTGGATAGATTTCGTAATGCCACCCTGGAAGTCCCCAACTTGCCGGCCCAAGTCGCAGTGTCTGCTATGCACCAAGGGACACGCCTCGCCTCTCTCCAAGAGTCACTTTCTTTAGACCCCCCAACGTCCCTGGCCGATCTATTTGTCAGAGCAAACAGGTATATCCTCCACACTGAAATTATGAGGAATGTGGCAGGGAATGAAGACAAAGAAAAGAAGAGAAAGAAGCGAGAAGGGGAAGAAGAGTCTATTCGACGATAGGAAAGGGTTAGAAGATCAAATATACCTCTGCCCCAGTTCCACCATTACACCAAACTCCTCCAACCTCGGTCAACCATACTTGCAGTCATCAAAGGGTCAGGTCTCATTAGACTCCCGAAAAAGGTTCACCATCCAATGGGGAAGAATAGAGAAGAATATTGTAGATATCACGGAACCCATGGTCATTGCACTGACCAGTGCCGGGAGTTAAGAGATCAGATTGAGATGCTAGTTCATGAAGGACATCTTCAAAGGTACGTACAGGTCAAAGATGGTGATCCTCAAAGAGGAGAAGATAGACAGGAAGAGCGGGGGAGATCAAATCAGAGATGTCAAGAGAGAGAAAGGGGTTACGGAGAGAATCCACCTCTAGACAATGAACCAGTTCATGAGCCCATGCATGTCATCTCGGGCAGTGAAACTATGGTAAGGGACTCCTCCTATTCCTTCTAGACAAGCCATGAAAGGACATGCCCTTAGAATAAGGCAGTTAGCCACCATTAATGCCCTCAAAAAGAAAACTGGGACCAAAATTCAGACACATTGAAGAGAGCCTATGTTAAAGATCGAGAAACTAAACATTTCGTGCTCAGAGGCAACAATAAAACCCAAAATGAAACAGTGGATGTACTCACTTATTTCAAAAAATGTAAGCATTTCCATTACACATTGCTTTGTGAAAGTTTGTTTGCTATGCTTTGCTTACAGGAAAAATAAACTCAAGCTCGTTGTCCCACCTACGGCCCGACAACGAGGTAAAACGCAATCGAGCCCGTTGTCCCGCCTATGGCCTGGCAACGAGGTAAAATTCGATCAAGCCCGTTATCCCGCCTACGGCCTGGTAACGAGGTAAAATGCGATCGAGCCCGTTGTCCCGCCTATGGCCCGACAACGAGGTAAAATTCGATCAAGCCCGTTGTCCCGCCTACGGCCCGGCAACGAGGTAAAACGCAATCGAGCCCATTGTCCCGCCTATGGCCCGGCAACGAGGTAAAATTCGATCAAGCCCGTTGTCCCGCCTACGGCTCGACAACGAGGTAAAATACGATCAAGCCCGTTGTCCCGCCTACGGCCCGGCAACGAGGTAAAACGCGATCAAGCCCGTTGTCCCGCCTATGGCCCGGCAACGAGGTAAAATTCGATCAAGCCCGTTGTCCCGCCTATGGCCCGGCAACGAGGTAAAATTCGATCAAGCCCGTTGTCCTGCCTATGGCCCGGCAACGAGGTAAAATTCGATCAAAGCCCGTTGTCCCGCCTACGGCCCGACAACGAGGTAAAACGCGATCAAGCCCGTTGTCCCGCCTATGGCGCAACAACGAGGTAAAATTCGATCAAGCCCGTTGTCCTACGCATGGCCCGGCAACGAGGTAAAATTACATTCAAGCCCGTTGTCCCGCTCACGGCCCGACAACGAGGGAAAAATAAATTCAAGCCCGTTGTCCCGCTCACAGCCCAACAGCGAGGTAAAATTACATTCAAGCCCGTTGTCCCGCTCACGGCCCGGCAACGAGGGAAAAATAAATTCAAACCCGTTGTCCCGCTTATAGCCCGACAACGAGGTAAAAGTACATTCAAGCCTATTGCCCCGCTCATAGCCTGACAACGAGGTAAAGTACATTCAAGCCCGTTGTCCCGCTTATAGCCCGACAACGGGAGAAAAAAAAACAAACGCAAGCTCATGGTCCTGCTTAAAGCCTAACAACAAAGGAAAATTAAATGCAAGCCTATTGTCCCGCGCATAACTCAATAACTGGAAGCAGAATCAAACTCATCGTTCGATGCATAGTTCGACATCTATGGAAAGCAAACTTACTAGTATATCTACCTCATACTTCTGCAAAGGAATTGAAAATCACAAGAGTCCAAAAATTTAAAAGCATGATGTGCAAACAAGCTTGAGATGATGTGTAGAAGATTAAGCATCTAAAAGAGAAGTGGTGTTCAAAAGTTTACCGGACAAGATACTCTTTCATCTGAACCTTCCGGCTAAAAGAGTAGGGAGCAATTGATATGCCCTGTAAACATGGAGAATCACAAGACCTAAAAAACAGTCTTGAGACATGGACATGAAGCCCAAAGGCCCAACGGGTTGTAGGAGATTAAGGAAGTAACCCGAAGGAGCAAGAGGTCGAGCCGAGACCAAGTGGGGAGGGCCCACTCAGTTATGCCGAGTGGGTACGACACTGCCTTAGTTTTTTGGCCATAACTTTCTCATATGAGCTCCGATTGATCTGATTCAAAGTCCTATCGAAATATAAGAGCATTATCAACAACTTTCATGTTTTTAGTTTTAATAGATTCTAGCTTAATCAAGGGGTAAATCGGGTATGAAGTTGATGCACCTACACTATGAAGGCTCGGAGTCAAGTATTGAAGGAAGATGGACTCGAACCAAGTCAAAAGGGAAAAAGAAGGCATAACCGAGTGGCCCCCCACTTGGTCGGGCATAAGAAGACATGACTGAGAGGCCACTCGCTATTTATGACCCACTCGGTTATGCTGAGTGGGTATGACACTATTTCAGTTTTTTGGCTATAACTTTCTCATACAAAGTCCGATTGACCTGATTCAAAGTTCTATGGAAAGCTAAGAGAATTATCTACAACTTTTATGTTTGAGTTTCGAGAGATTCTAGTTTAATCATCATGAAAATTGGACATGAAATTGAGATATGGGAACCACTCAAAATGGGCCGCGAGATTCTCGCACATCTTCTCTCTCTCCTCCGCTATAAATACGAGATCATGCCTTCATCACAAGGTACGCTATTTTGAGCATTTGAACTGTGATCTTCATCTTTTCTCTCGAGATCTAATTTAATCATCAGAGGGTTTGCGCGGGGACCCCCACCCGCGCCCTAATGGTGCTCTCGTTTTGTAGGCCTCTCGTCACCAGCAAGGCCTCTCGTCACCACGAGGTCTCTCGTCTCCATCAAGGCCTCTCGTCACCCCGAGGCCTCTCGTGATCAGCAAGGCCTCTCGTCACTCTGAGGCCTCTCGTCATCTTGAGGCCTCTCGTCACCCTGAGACCTCTCGTCACCAGCAAGGCCTCTCGTCACCACAAGGCCTCTCGTCACCACGAGGCCTCTCGTCACCCCGAGGCCTCTCGTCATCAGCAAGGCCTCTCGTCACCCCGAGGCCTCTCGTCACTAGCAAGGTCTCTCATCATCAACAAGGTCTCTCGTCATCTCAAGGGCTCTCGTCATCCCGAGGCCTCTCGTCATTTTGAGGCCTCTCGTCATCTTGAGGCCTCTCGTCATCTTGAGGCCTCCCGTCATCCCGAGACCTCTCGTCACTCCGAGGCCTCTCGTCACCAGTAAGGCCACTCGTCACTCCGAGGCCTCTCGTCACTCCGAGGCCTCCCATCACCAGCAAGGCCTCTCGTCACCAACAAGGCCACCCGTCATCCCGAGGCCTCTTGTCATCCCGAGGCCTCCCATCATCCCAAGGCCTCTCGTCATCTTGAGGCCTCCCGTCGTCCCGAGGTCTCTCGTCATCCTCAAGGCCACCAGATCACTTTGGGGCCACCAGATCATCAGCCCACAAGATCATTAACCTGTCAGACCATCAGAACTGTCGGATTATCAGACTTGGAACTCTGACAGATCCAATTGCTTGTCAAGATTCTCATTAGTGAAGACACGACTCCCAAGACTCTTGCGTCTGTCCACAATAAAAAAAATAGATTGTTGTATTTTGGCAACAACAAATATACTTTTACCTCATTGCCAGGCCATGAGCGGAGAAATGGGCTTGATTGTGTTTTTCCCTCGTTGCCGGGCCGTGAGCAGGGCAATGGGCTTGAGTTTATTTTTCCCTCATTAACTGGTAGTGAGCAGGGCAATAGGGTTGAGTTTGTTTTTATTTTCCTTGAAGCAAAACATAGCAAACAAACTTTCATAAAGCGATGTGTAATGAAAACGCTGGCATTTTTTGAATGGTTTACTAAATAAGTGAGTACATCCACTATTTAATTTTGGGTCTTATTGTTGCCTCTGAGCACGAAATACACAGGTCATGAACTCTTTTCAATGTGTCTAAATTTTGCTCCCAGTTTTCTCTTTGAGGGAATTAATGGTGGCTGACTGCCTTTTTCTAAGGGCATGTCCTTTTGTGGCTTGTTTTGGTGGAATAGGAGGAGTCCTCTGCTATAGTTTCACCATCTGAGATGACATGTATGAGCTCATGAACTGGTTCATTGTCTAGAGGTAGATTCTCTCCGTAATCCCTTCTTCTTTCTTGACGTCTTTGATTTGATCTCTCTCGTTCTTCCTGTCTATCTTCTCCTCTTCGAGGCTCCCTATCTTTTACCTGTACATACCTTTGAAGATGTCCTTCACGAACTAGCATCTCGATCTGATCTCTCAACTCCTGGCACTGGTCAGTGGAATGACCACGAGTTCTGTGATACCTGCAATATTCTTCTCTATTCTTCCCCATGGGATGATCAACCTTTTTCGAGAGTCTAATGAGACCTGACCTATCGATGGCTGCAAGTATGGTTGATTGAGGTTGAAGACGTCTTGTGTAATGGTGGAACTAGGGTCGAGGTATAGCTGATCCCTTAACCCGTCTGGAGTCTTCTTCAACATCACGTTCCTTTCTTTTCCGTTCTCTATCCTCATTCCCACCTATAACTCTCATAACTTCCGTGTGGTGCTCGTATTTATTTGCTCTAGCAAACTAATCTGCTAGGGATGTTGGTGGGTCTAAAGATAATGATTCTTATAGGGGAGTTAACCGTGTTCCTTGTAACATAGCAGACACTGCCATTGTAATTGGTAAATCAGGAACTTATAGGGTGGCATTCCAAAATCTATCTACATACTGATGCAGAGTTTCTTTGTTCCCCTATCAAATACTGAGCAAGTATGTGGCATCCTTTTTTCTTCTACTATTAGTCATAAATACCTTAACAAATTCTATTCTAAGCTGACATAATGAAGAAATAGAGGCCTCAGGTAAACTGTTGAACCATGTTTGGGCATACCCTGACAGAGTTAAGGAGAAGTCTCAGCACATTATGTCATCGTCCCATCCGTGCAATATCATCAATGACTCATAGTTTTGAATGTGATCATAGGGATCATCCTTGCCGGAATAGGGGGTGATTTGAGGCATCTTGAATTTTCTGGGTAGTGACTTCTCCAATAAATCTGTAGTAAATGGACATTTTCTGCGTTGTTGCTCCTCTGTGGCTGTGATCAATTTATTTCGTTCAAGTACTTCTTCAACTACCCTTTTCATGTTATCCCGTATAGTTGCTGTTGTTTCGTTATCATGTCTTGTTGGCGTGATGGCTCCAATTTCATGGTATCTCTGTCTTTGAGGGCTTCTGGCCCTGTTTTCCTTTTGTGGGCTCTCATTTCTTCTGGGTATGGCACGAGGATTCTTCCTTGGTGGTGGTGATCTATCCTCCCGATGAGGAGTGGATTGGGAATGAGAATCGGGAGTGACCTCTTAATAGGAATCAGCTCCCACCTCGGGCTGAGGCTCAGGCGGTGGCATAAACTTTTTCAAGATATCGGGCAACATCCCTCCGGGCATCATACCTTAGAGTATACCAGCCATGTCTCGAAGTGCCTACATGCCCTCTGAAGGACCATCCACGAGGAACATAGCATGCAACGAAAGCGTTTTTTAAATAAAAACATTCCTCGTATTGATTAGAATCTAGAAAGCTTACTTTTCCTTCGGATTACCTGGCGGAATGGAGCGACAAGAGGAGGAGGCGCGACAGCTTCTTCACATGGTGGAGATGACGGCTGTCCTGCAATCCGTCGGCTCCTTCGCATCAGATCTCTTGATCTTCCAAGGTATGACTCAAAACTCGTGGCCTCTCTTGGTGAAGAAGAGAAAAAACGACTTAGGTTAAAAAAACAACTAGAGAGAGAATATATATAGGGAGAGCCCTAGGGTTAAAACCCTAGTGGGCCAAGTCCATTTAATTAATTTTCTAATTAGGTTAGCCTAATTAATTAATTAAAACCAATGAACTTATTATTTTATTCTATCCCAATTAATTATGGACCATTCTGAATAAAATAATTCTCTCTCAATGTAATTCACCCAACAGGCCAAATGTATTTAATAATACATGAGTTATATCGAGCTACCCCGGGGACCAAAAGACAAATTATTCATGGCTACTAAAATGACCAAAATATCCCTGCTACCTAGTAGCTATATTTTGTCATTCTAAGTGTTCTAACTATCACCATATGATAACACTGACCCCACGAATAATTTTGCATGTGCAATGTCTTTGACCTACTAGTGTAATGACGAAAATACCCCTCTGTGTAACACCCATCATTTAGAAAGGAATAATGTACTAACACCTCTCTAAATGATTTCTACCATCCTTAGATCACTAGTCCAATAATCCGTGACTACTCGAATGTACTTGCTCATCACTAGGAGCTACCCAGAAGCACACACTCTTAAGTCACGTTCCCAGGGCCCTGGATTATTTGATTATTCTTGGACAATAACAAGGGGGTGAATCACAGAAACTATCTTGTATTAGTCTGTCTTAGCTAATTAGAAACCACACTCCCAACTCACAAGGTTATTGATCTTTGTTAGATCTCACCTACAGTGAATCTAAGAATATAGCTCTAGGTTCACTAGACCACCAACTAATACTCAAGTATTAGAGTACTCATCCACGTAGTAGTAGTGATAGACTAGCTCCATGATAATCAGTACTTTGTCATTAGCTTCTATCACAGGTCCACTCTACACATTCCAAATGTGCTTGTACAATTAGAGTAAACGGACTGTTTACTGGCTAAGGCAAGCCATCCTCCATTAGGATCTATTGCACAATGATCTTATCATGATAGAATGCCCAGTTCTATCAAAAGATCAAGAGTAATATTTTTCTTGCTTATTAAGTACCCATGATTCATGCCTAACTGTGAAAAACGACCCATCACATGAATCACTTACTTAATAGCATGGACACTTTTCCAACAATTAAATGCAAATGATATATGTGCCATAAATTGACTAAAAGAAAACATCATTACCATAAATTAAATAAAACGTGTCTTTAGGGCATACATTTCCAACACCCTCAACATGTTGTTATCTTAATGCTTCATACTCTTCCCATGGGACCGCACGCAGTAGCTGTCGTGAAGTCACAACTTGATCAACAGGAAGTGGTCCGGAGCCGATATTAAGTGGAGGTAAGACTGATTGGTTCCCCACCTGTTGGCTCGAGGAAACAGAGCGATCACCTCCTTGGGGTTGAGCATTATGAGGGGGCGGAGGTGCTCATTGTGGGTGAGAATCAAGAATAATGGGAGACGCTCCCTGTTGTTGAGAGTTCCGTGGTGGTAGGCGTGTTTCTACGCCTTGAGAGAGAGTTTGTCGATGTCCACGGGAGTTTTCCATTCTTAAGTTGACTTTTCATCTTGCGTTTCCCACATACGATGCCAATTATTGTTGCCAAAATACAACAATCTATTTTTAATTGTGGGTGGATGTAAGAGAATCAAATGAGCAACTGGATCTGGCAGTCAAATGGATCTGGTGAACCAACAGAGCTGATGGTCTAGTTAGACTGATGATCTGGTGGGCTGATGGCTTGGTTGAGCTGATGGCTTGGTAGGGCTAATGGCTTAGTAGCCTTGGATAACTGAGTGGCCTTGGATAACCGAGTGGCCTTGATAACCGTGTGGCCCTTGATAACTGAGTGGCCTTGGATAACCTTGTGCCCCTTGATAACCGAGTGGCCTTGGATAACTGAGTCGCCTTCAATAACCAGGTGGCCTTTGATAACCGAGTGGCCTACAAAACGAGAGCAACGATAGGGCGCAAGTGGGGGTCCCCGCACAAACCCTCCAATACCTAAGTTAGTTCTCGAGAGAAAAAATGTGAAATTGTGTTGAGGGGCCCAAGAGTGCGTACCTTGTGTCGGGGATGTGGCCTCCTATTTATAGTGGAGGAGAGAGAGGAGACATGTGATAATCGAGGAGAGAATCTCGCGGCCCATTTCAATGCTTTCGCAACCCATCCGATAGAGAAAAGAGGAGAGATTGGCCCAAGCCCACTTGGTCATGATCGAGTGGGGGGTCACTTGGTCATGACCGAGTGGGGGGCTACTCGGTCATCCCTTCTTTGCCCTTTTCCTTGGTTCGGTCTTGAGTAGTTCCTGTACCTCAACTTCATGCTCGATTTACACCTTTTTTTAGCTTGAATCTCCTAAAACTCAAAACATGAAATTTGTATATAATTCTCTTAGATTTCCATAGGACTTTGAATAACCTCAATCGAAGCTCGTATAAGAAAGTTATGCCTCAAAAACCAAAGCAGTGTCGTACCCACTCGACATAACCAAGTGGGTCATGAAAAGTGAGGGGAGATTGGTCTCCCACCCACTCGGTCATAACTGAGTGGGTCTTCAGTCCCTTGGATTTGAGGGCCTCTTTTGCCCTTTGTCTTGGTTTGGATCCATCTTCACTCAAATACTTGATTCTGAGCCTTAATAGTGCAAGTGCATCAATTTAGAGCCCAATTTCAGCCTTGATGCGGCCGGTATCTCCCAAGTTGTAGATAATTCTCTTATCTTTCCATAGGATTTTGAATCACCTCAATCGGATCTTTGACAAGAGAGTTATTCCCAAAAAGACAAAGTAGTGTCACACCCACTCGGTCATGACCGAGTGGTTCCTCCCCAGTTGGTCTCGGCTCGACCCCTCGCTCCTTCGGCTTGTTTCCTTGATCTCCTGCAACCCATTGGCCCTTTGGGCTTCATGTCCATGTCTCGTGACTCTTTTAGGTCTTGTGATTTCCCAAGTTTGCAGGGCATATCAGTTACCATTAAGAGTTAATGATTGATAAAAACATTGTTAAGAGTTAATGAGGTTTTTATAAGGATATTAATTTTGAGAAATGTTCTCAGTATGTAATTAATTCTTATGTAATATTTATGTGTATAATTATTATACATGTATTAATATTTATGTCATCTCCTTTCTTGATCTAGCTTTGAGATAGCCTTGAGGAACTGTGAGGGACACTGAATAGCTTCAGTTCAACTTCACTAAGAGGGTCCTAGCATGGCTTTGGTGAAAGGTTCCATGGCGGCTCAAGCGTGAACTGACTAGGTCCTCCATACTTGAGGAAACAGGCTGATCACTCGAGCATTGCAAGTAAGCAGAAGTAGGTTCGGCACTGGAAAAGAGTAAGCTCGTTGGGTAACCCCAATGGAAATCTTCTATGGAGGTATAACTCTAACCCCTTATGGTTGGTTTATATTTTGATTCATATGGATGACTTAATACCAGGTCTTGTAAGCGTTGTTTTTGCTTCCATTGTGCATTGTGTATGTATTGATTTTAGGTTTTGAAAATGATTTAAAACTCATTTACCTTTGCATTGATCCAACAAGAGTTGGTTTTTGGCCTTGAACCCTTGTTTCCTTTCAATTGATATATATATATATATTATTAGAAAAAGATAATAAGCAGTAGCCCCCCAATTTTACAAAATAGCGCCTCGCTCTGGTCTTCTTCCTTTTTCATCCGTCCGTCCATTCTGTTGCATTGTTCTCCATCCCTCAACCAATTGCAATCTAATATATTTATGATTTATATTTATTAATCAAAGGGAGAAGCAGTGCATCATCGAGCAGCAAGTGACAACCTTTTGTCTTCCTCTCCGTTCAACAGATTTTCATTCATAGTGAAAATATATATATATATATATATGTATATATGTATGTGAGACATATGTTATTGATGTGCCCTAATGCTAGATTTAGATGTCGTCTAATATTTTACTCTTGTATTTGGTTTTGATGATTAAAAACAAAATCAATTTATTCCCAAAGATGGAGATTTGCACAAACAAGTTTTAAGATTTAAAATAATCTCCTAAATGATCTCACCAAATTGGTTTTGAATAATTGAGAAATGGATTTTTTACCTTTAATATAATTTTTCTAAGTCTGGAAGATTAGTGCATTATAAGGAGACATATAAGAAAATATTTTCATTTTGAAAAACTATTTCCCGGTATTTTGATAGTTAATATTCATTGTTGTTAAAATTATTTTTAATGAATTTTTCAATAAATAAAAGGTATGTATTTTGAGAATGGTAAATTTGTTAAATCTCGAGTTTGTACTAAAATCAAAGCTCTATTTTCTTATGGTTATGGATTTTTGATTTTTGGATATTTTATTGAATCGAAATAGGGGAAACTTTATTATTTACATTTATGTATTAAAGTAAATGAAAGGTAAAATATAAATTAAGGAAAATGAGGACATTTACTTAGACTAAAGAAATGTAAATATGTTGTTATGTTTTGTATCATCAGTGCTTCATCTGTCGACTAAGCCTTAGGCTCTGTCAACTATCTCCTTCAATCTGTCGACTATATGCCATGCATCTGTTGACTATGTTTTGTTATGTCGACTATCTTGATGGTTCGGTCGATAGCTAATTTCAATCTATTGACTATCAGTGTGCATTTCAGAATAAGTTTTCTTCATATTTTTTATCTGTCGACTATGGGCATGGTTTTGTTGACTATGTCTAATTTCTATTCATATAATTAGTCGACTAACCTCTTTAGTTTGTCGACAGTTTGTGTCTTTGATAGTTTCCAACTACTAGTTTCTCAGTCTCCAACGGCTCAAAAACGGCTAGTTTCGAGGAAAGCTCTTGGGATGCTTATAAATACAAGTCATGGATGAACTTAAGAAGGCTAATGGATGAGAATGAAATAATTTGAGCTTACTGTTATTCTCATTTGTCTTTACATCGACTGTGCTTCATTTTTCTCTCTTCAAAGCTTTAATCTTTATTTGTATCAATTCATTCAAGCCTTATTTGTATTTTGAGAGACATTGTAACTAAGAGATTTATCTCTTAGATCCTCTCTTTACTGTACACTTCTTGTATTTCCTAACTTGTTATGCTAGAGGACTTGCTCTTTGAAGCAATGGGTTGTAATACTTAGATAGGTGCTAGAGGGTTTGCTTGTATAAGCAAGACGTTTTTAATTTTCTAGTCTTGGACTAGAAGGCTTACTTGGTTAAGTAGAAGGATTTTTAGTGGATTGGTTGAAAAATCCTTAGTGAGAAACTAAGGTAGTGGACTAGGCTTGGTTAAGCTGAACCACTATAAATCTTTGTATTTTCTTGTGCTTGTGTTCTTTTATCTTTATCTTTCCAAGCATTTGTTTATTCCTCACTTGATTCATATATTTAACTCTACATTAGAAAAGATTTCCTATCTTTCAATCTTGTATTCTCCATTGTTAAAACGAGATTGTCTTTATACGGTTGATATCTCATTGTGCCATTTCAAGGTCTTGAGGTTTAACAAAACTATGGTCTTCATAGATGACATCTCTGTTTTATCAAAAGAATTTTTAAGGAAAAATACTTTGTTTAGATTACCCAATTCACCCTTCCTCTTGGGTGTGTGCCATAACATTTCAAATCTATCACTGTTTAGCATTAAAAGAAAGCTTATCATCATTCATTAAACTCTCTAGTTTGTATATGAATGAGTCCCTAGACTTGTTGTTTGAGAGTCTTATTCTTAAGATGTTAAGAATATGTGATGAGATTCTCTAGTAATATGATTTCTTAAATATTCCTAGTCCTTAGATTAATCAAATAGGGACTCTGATTAGTCCATTATGCTCTAGCACGTTGTTTACTACCTCGTTTAGTATGATATACTGATAGTTAGGGGTGGTGAGTCACTTACCTTATGACATAGGGATGTTTCTAGTAAACTCATGGATGGTTGTTTGAGAATAATGCACTAAATGTGACGTAGATGACTGATCACACGGAATTGTGGATAATGATTGTCATCGAGTTGCGATTGTGTAACTGGTCCTTAGACTTGAATTAACAGTGTTGTCCTGTGTATTGGCATGTAGGATTTTCTGTAACACCCGGTGTAACCGGTGTTAAGAGAATAAGAATGGAAGTGTGAAATTTCAAAAAATGCCCCTGAGGAGGTGATGAATCCTTGAGATTGAGGGTGTCCTATGAGAGGGGTATTTTGGTAATTTGGATAGTAAAATCCAATAAAAAGGGTATTTTGATAAATTGGAAATAATTCCTACGTGGAATTTGGTGCGTAAGTGAATAAAATCCCAATTTGGTGTATATGTGGAGATATATGGGATTAATAAATTCACAAAGGGTATTTGGGAATTTTGGAATTTAATTCAATAAAGGAATTTAATTATGGAAAATAGGGAAATTAGTGGATATTAAATTATTTGAAAATAATTATGTTTTCCCTAAATTGGTGAATAAATGTGAAAATGCCATATGGGTGGATGAGATGAGATCTTGAGAGCCAAGTATGGATTTAAAAGGTGACACTTGGCAAAGTCTTGATCAAGTATAAATGGATGATTAAATTAAATGCAAAAGGAAATGATAATTGGTCTTTCAAGCATTTAATGAGAGGCATTATGGTGTTGGATTAAAGAAAATCCAAAAGAAAATGTGAAATTAGTCACCATCAATGCTTGAAATTATGGTGAATTAAATAAATCCAAAGGAAAATGGGAAATTAGTCTCCCATTAATGATGAAAAATTGTGAGATTTATTAAATGGGAAATAAATGTGTTATGTCTTTCAAATGTGATGGGGTGAAAATAGTCCCATTAATTTAAATGGGAAAGAAATGAAAAATTAGAAGGATGAGATTGATTCTTGGAATTGGAAATGATCTAAGGGCCACCATTTAGTCTTGGAAGTTGGCAAGGATTGCCAACATATTAATGATTTAATTTAAAGACTAATTTTGGAGGGTTAAGATTAATTCTTTGAAAGGCACATGGATTGTGCTTCCATTTAAGGGTGGAGATTAAGTCTTTTAAAGGCATAATAATCCAATGGATGAGATTAATCAAGATAAAGAGCTTGGATTGTGCTTTCTCCAAGAGAGGAGACTTGTTTATTTGAAATGAGTGGTGGAGATTTAATTCTCCTTAAGCACATGGATTGTGCTTTGAATGGATGGTGGAGATCCATTCTTGAAATATGGGGAAGCTAGTGTAAAATGGCAAGTGAGAAAGTCTTGGTTTCCTTTGGCCATTTGGAGAAAGAAATGAAGAAGGAAAGAAAGAAAGGGAGATAAGAAAGTCTCCCATGGAAGAAAAAGTGAAGAAGAAGAGAATGGATCAAGGTAGGCTTTGTTCCTTCTTCTCTTTATTTTAAGTATACTTGAATGTAAAGTAAGTTTATTTTGGGATGTTATCTTAGATGGGAGAAAATGAAGATGGAAGCTCTCTTGAGATAAGGATTTAAAGCTTCAAAGAAAAGAATGAGGTAAGGGATGGCCCTATGTGGAGGAGGCTTTGCATTGCATTGTAAGTAGGTTGCATAAATTTTTATGTATCTCTTTGCATGCTTTATTTGTTCATGAGACCTATGGCCATGGGGGTGGGAAAGAAATGGTAGGTTGATGCCTCAAACCATGTTGGGTTGTGAGGATGAAATGACCTAACCATGCTTGCATGCATTTGCCATTACATAGACTTGTTATGCTTGTATTTACTTTGCATATGCACCCTTACTGAGCTTTGAGCTCATGAGGTTTTATCCTCCCCTTGTAGGTTGTTCTTATGTCAAAAGAAGAAAAGGGAATGTGTTGCAAGCTTGTGGTTGAAGCTCATGGTGTATTATTTATTTTGTTGTAAAGTTATGGCTTTAAGGAGCCTAGGCATGTGACTATTTCATGTGTGACCTTATGGCTTAGGAAAGCCTATTTGTTGTATTGATTATGTGTGGTGGATATTTGGAGGTTGTTATGTGAGCAACAATAGGTTGTGTAAAGCTCATGTGTAATATTCAAAGAGGTGGTTTAATCCTTCATTTTGGAAAAATAAAGGCAAAAATGGAAGGAATGTGAAGCATATTTATCCATTTTTATTTCTGGAAAATATGGGTTTAAAAGCCCAAGGAAAAAAAAAAGTGAAGGAGCAGCAACAAGTAGGCAGCAGCCTGCGAGCGGGCTGGGCAGCATGAGCGGGCGCAAGCACGCAGGCAGGCGCGCGGCCGCGAGTGCGAGCGGGCGCCCCCTTGACATGCGTGGCCAGCGCCCAGAGGGGCCCCGCCGGCCAATTTTTTTTTTAAAAAAATGGAATTTTTGGGAATTTTGGGGCATTTCTTAATTGAATTTGGGCCTCGGAGGAATTTTCAAAATAAAGGGATTTTTGTGTATTTTAGAGAAAATGCCAAAATTTTGGAAAATTAAATATTTGAGTTTTTCCTCCAAAATTGGTAATCAATCAATGGATTGGTTTAAATGGTGATTTTTGGAGCCCGATAAAATTCTTGGATGGAAAAGAATTAAATATAAATAAGAAATGGCGGTTAGGCATTTTCATGAGTTTTCTTTTTAGCCAATACGGTGTGGTTAAAGCCCAATTTCGCTAGTGAATCCTGGGGATGAGGGAAGGGAAGGACGAGCCTAGTTCCCACCTAGGGCATTTCATCTTGAAACATGGTCCATCCTTCACCTAAGGCCGGGCAGGTGGACAATTTGGGTAATTGTTCACGAGTAACACCCGTAAGTAGGAGCGGGGCATTACATTTTCTAATATGTCGAACCATCCAATTGTGATGTGGGTACGTTTATCTATGTGGTTCTGCATTACTAGTGCATGGAGACATGTGTTCAAGGATATCTTTCACCATCGTCGTCACTAATGAGGCAAACATTCTATGTGGTCTACTAGTCACGTTGATAAGATTTGACACATAGTTACTATGTTTGTGAGTTTATCACACCATGACTCTCGCTCGATCATGACATTAATTAAGTGACAGAAAGATTATAGTCCACGATAATCATCAACTATAATAAGCTCACTTGAAGTTAAGCTTTATTGCCTTTTATATTGTCCTGGACCACTACTAGGTGTTTCCCAGGATCTTTTAGAGATTCTTTTAATGAGTCAAGGTGTTTCGGCCAATGCCAAACAGGTTTTGGTGCTATCTATTTACTAGTGAGTAGTGAATCTAAAAAGTCACACACCATATAACATAGCATTTGATATTAGCATTGAGAACCTATTATGTCTTAAGCAACATTAAGAGTTAATGTGGTTTTCGATATGTCATTAAGAGTTAGTGACAACGGTTCGTTAAAAGTTAATGAGCCAGAGCATTGAGAGTCGACTGCCTTATTATAAGCAATCGACTACCTCAACAGTTGACTGGCTTGTGCATGGGAGTCAACTCCTAATGTTGCCTCATCCAATTTTAGTGATGTACACGTGGCTCAAAATTAGAGGGGTTGATGGAGGCAACCAGGCAGAATGAAATTGAGGCAGAGAGGTTTTGTGTGGCTTGGTTTCTGCTTCCTTTGTTCATTTGTTGTCTTCTACTTCTGTCTTAAAAATTGATAGAGCGTGAGAGTCACGTGTGGCAAATTTTGGAGAGTTCAGTGAGACACACGGGTGCTAGTGAATCAACATCTTCAAGGTAGCACGGGAAGAGGACTGCAAGGTGTTACTGGGTAGCTGGCTAAGTGTGGACAAACTAGGCCCATCACAGCTTGAGGTGGAATCAGTCTTCGTGTAAAAACAATTTCTCCACCCACCTAACATCGGGCTACAAGTATGTTATTTATTATATTTCATATGATGAAATATTGTGTTACTTAAATACCTAGGTTGTGTATGGTGTGTGTATTTATGACTTCCATTGTGCATGTTTGTTGTACAAAAAATTTTAAATTTACCCACGCCATTATACATGTATTCCAACAGTGGTATTAGAGTCTCATCTTGGTATTTAATTCATATACGAGGTTATATGTGTCAAGTTTTGTGGTATTATGGATGTTTAATGGTTGTAGGGTAATTAATTTTTTACTGTACGAACATGAGAGTCGACTCCCACTTGAAGGTAGTTGACTCCCGATAATGCTTAGTTGACTTTGCATGTAGCATAGAGCCAACTAACTCCCTATTGTTGTGGTTGACTCTGTTAATTCTTGACATATGCATAAATGTTTTCAAAAAATTATTTTGCAAAACCGGAGTGGTTTTAAATATATGTTCAGGATGAACATAGTGTGACACCTGGTATTACTGATGTTAAGAGAATGAGAAAGGAAGTAAGAAACTTCTAAAAATGCCCTTGAGAAAGTAATGGATCCTTGAGAAGAAAGGTGCCCTAAGATAGGGATATTTGGTAATTTAGATAGTGAAGTCCAACAAAGGGTATTTTGGTAATTTTGAGTGAAATTCCATAAAGGAATTAAATTATGGAAAATAGAGAAAATGATAAATATTCAATTATTGAGAAAGTAATTAATTTTCCCTAAAATAATGGATTAATGTGGTAATGTCACATGGAGGGTTTAGATTAAAACTTGGGAGCCAAGGTTGGTGTCTTGGAGTGACACATGGCAAGATGTGGTCCAAGTTAAAAAGAGAGAATTAAATAAATGCAAAAGGAAATGCTAATTAGTCTTTCAAGCATTTAATGAGAGGCATGATGGTGGGATTAAAAGGAAAATCCAAAAAGAAAAGTAAAAATGGTCACCATTAATGCTTGAAAATATGGTGATACATATAAATGGAAAATGAGGGATTTATGTCTTTCAAACTGGTCTCTCATGTGATGGGGTGAAAATAGTCAAATTAAATAAATGGAAAAGTAATGAAAAATTCAAGGGATGAGATTGGTTTTTGGAATTGGAAAGTGATCTAAGGGCCATCATCTAGTCTTGAAAGTTGGCAAGGATTGGAAACATATTAATGAATTAAATTAAAGGCTAATTTTGGATGGCTAAGATTAGTTCTTAGATAGGCACATGGATTGTGTTTTCTTTTAATGGTGGAGATTAAGTCTTGAAAAGGAAAAATAATCCAATGGTTGAGAATTAAAGAGACCATGGCATGGATTATGTTTTCTTCCAAGGGTTGAGATTGAGCCTCAAAAAGAAAGATCAAGGGCTAGGATGTGCTCTTGAGTATTGGGACATCAAAACTTAGGGAAAAATCTCTCAAAAGAGGAAAGAAAGAGAGGAGATGAAAGAAATGAAGAAGAAAGGGAAGAATAGAGAAGAAAAGAAGAAGGAAATAAAGGATGAAAGTTTCTTTCAAGTGGAGAGTTGGAATCAAAAGGGAGTCTTGAAGATTAAGGGTTGAAGCTTCAAGGAAAAAGAATGAGGTAAAGGATAGCCCCATGGGATGGTGGCTTACAATGTGGTAAAGTATGTGCTTAAACTCTAAATGTGTGCATTGGCATGTTTTCTTTGTGTTCAAGGACCTATGGCCATGAGCTTGAGTGGGGTAGGGTAGTTTAAAGCCTCAAACCAAGGTGGTTGTGAGGATGTGGAAGCCCTAACCATGTTGCATACATGCATTTGGCATCACATGCTATGTTTTGTTCATACTTATTGTCATTGCACCCTTATTGAGCTTAATAGCTGATGAGGTTTTTACCCTCACATATTGGTTGTCAAGGCAAGGGAAAAGTCAAGGCAATGGTGGAATGGCATGTGAAGGCATGGAAATGAAGAACCAAGAATATTGTATGGCTTATGGGAAGCCTATTGTTGTTGTATTTTCATTTATGTATTGTATGTCTATTTGGATGTTGTTATGTAAGCATCAAGAGAGTTGTGTAAACCTCATTCTGAAATAAAAGTGAACTTTGGAAGTATGCTTGAGATTTATTTTGGTGTATCATTTTTCTCTTTGTTGTGTAAGTGTTGTGGAAGAAGAAAAAAATGAGGCTCTAGGGAGGTTAAAAGTCGATATTTTGATGTATATGTGAGGTATGAAATTTTTGGAAAATTTGGGTTAGAAAGGCCCAAGAAAAAAAAAAAAAAAGGAGTGAAGGCAGCAGCACCAGAAGTCGGGGCCCACCCGTGGCACACAGGCGACCATAGCGAGTGACAGGCAAGCATGGGGCGCGCAGGGGTGCTGGCGCACGTGCGCAGGCGAGCGACCGTGCACGGGCGTGCGGGCGTGTAATCAAGCGACCAGCGCATCGCGGGGCCCCGCGCATGCCAACAGGTCCCTCAGGCTATTTTTTTAAAAAAATTTAAAAAATTTAGGGGATTTGGGGCATTTCCTAATTGATTTTGGGCCCCGAAGGAAATTTCAAAATAAAGGGATTTTTTGAGCATTTTTTTGAGATAAATTCTGAATTTTTGAAAAATGGAAATTTTGAATTTTTTCTCAAAATTTTGGGAAATCAATGGGTTGATAGAAATGGTGAAATTTATGGAGCCTAGTGAAATTCTTGGACGGAAGAAGAATTAAGGTAAATAAGAAAATGGCGTTTGGGCATCTTGTTGAAATTTTTAGCCAAGTGCGGTGTGGTTAAAGCCCAATTCTGCCTAGTGAATCCTGGGGTTGTGGGAAAGGAATGACGAATCCTAGTTCCCACCTAGGGTGTTTCGTGTTGAAACATAATCTGGCCTTCACGTCAAGCCGAGCAGGTGGGCAATTCGGGTAACTGTTCACGAGTGGCACCCGTAAGTGGGAACGGGGCGTCACACATAGGCTTGGATGTGAATGAATTAATATTACATGAGCTTTATATTAATTTGATTAATATGTCAAATTTTATTCATTTGTTTATGTAATGAGATATAAGTCTCAAATAGCTTTTTTTAGTCTTTATTTACAAATGTTGTAAAATAAGATGGGTATCAAGGAGTTGATGGGGAAGGAGTTAGGACTTGATGAATTCTCAAGCAAGAAGAAACAAGGCTAGAATGATCTTCATGTCATGTATGGTGTGATTGAGGCATGGTTTAAACCTTTGAGGCTCAAGTTTAATCGGTGCACAACCCCATGATCATTCTCGTTGTTTATTTTATATATGCATGTTTAATCATTTTAGTATGTATGAGATGTAGGATGAGACCATTAGGATAGAAGCTTTAGAAATATTCCCATGTGCAAAAAAATATTAGATTTAAGTGATGAATTTGATTCGTCGTGTCTTTCCACTGTCGTAGGGGTTCATCAATTTAATTGGGTATGTCCAAAAACTAAAATGTAAGGGTGCATGTCATAAAAGATTGTTTGACTCTCCTATTTTAACCATATCATGTGGTGGTGTTCAACAGTTCTTACCTAACCAAAAAAATTAAAATGTGAGGGAGGGATATGTTCAAACCATTACACTTAGATGGATAATGGGTGGGATCTAACTAGTCCATTAGGCTAAAAACTAAAATGTGAGGTTTATGGTGGGTTAGAAGCCAAAGATCGAGCTCAATATATGATGTGGTGGAAAGTGTTGCCTACTCAATTATGTGAGTACTTTAAAAACTAAAATGTGAGGGGTATTCATATGAAAGAGAATTCGATCACCTGTTATTGAGTCTGTTAGAAGGATCATGTTTTCTACATGGCAAGTGCAGGATTCGAAAAATTTAGTGGGAGCCATTTAGTTTAAAGTCCTTAATTAAATGGTGTTTTACAAAGATACATCTAATAATATATCTATTTATTTTCTGCACATAAAATGGCAGGCAACATGAATCCGTTATCTCATATTTTGGATACAAATAGGCTTACTGGCTCTAACTTTTTTGACTGGTTTCGTAATTTGAAAATTGTGCTTAGTATGGAAAGAATAGATGACATCCTATTCATTAATCCTCCTATATCTATACCTGATGATGTGATTGATGAGGAGAGGTTCACTTGGGAGACTTTTAGAGATCATGACATGAGAGCCCCATAACTATATTCTAGCCTCTATGTCCAATGACTTGCAGTGTCAACATGAGAATTTTCCTAATGCTGTGAGAATAATCCAGAGTCTGAGGGACCTTTATGGCGAGCATAATTGGACAACTCGATATGAGATATCGAAGAAGCTATTTTAGGCTAGAATGACGAAAGGGTTGGATGTGGGAGAAAATGTCATCAACCTAATCAATTGGATTGGTTAACTTAATGTATTGGATTTCCCCATGGATCCTCATCTTAGGATTGATCTGATCCTGCAATCGTTGTCAAACTCATTTGCTTACTTTATCACTTATTTTTATGTGAATAAAATTTCTCTCCTAGAGTTTTTAAACCTATTAACGACGACATAGTCACAGATAAAAGGTAAGGGCAAAGAAGGGGTTATTGTTCTTGCCTCATCTTCTTCCTAGAAGAAGCCTAAATCTAGGAAGAAAAAAGAAAGGTTCTTGGGGTGAGGAGGGATGTAAGAAAGACTGAGTTAAAAGGCAATGATGTAGTTGGCAAGGGTAACTGCTATTTCTGCCAGAAGAAGGGTTAGTGGAAGAGAAATTACCCTGACTATCTCAGAAGCTTGAAGGTCAAGCGTTAGGAAGGTTAAGGTATTTGTTCTTCTTTGTGTGTTATAATGACTAATCTTACAATTGGTTAGTACTTTGCTTCTTGGATTGTTGATTCTGGTGCTACATCTCATATTTGTTTGTTTACACAGGATCTCAATCGAAGTAGGACACTTGGGAAGTGTGAGGAGGTTCTGAAGGTTGGAAATGGAGCAACAGTTGTTGCATTAGCCATTGGAACTACTTTTGTATATTTACCTTCTGGACATGTGTTGTATATATATGATTGTTTACATGTACCAAATGCTATAAGGAATGTTTTGTCTGTTCCTAAGCTTGTACAACAGAATTATGAATTCTCTTTTGCCAACAATTGTTGTTACATTCATTATGGTAATGAGTGTGTAAACAAAGCTGTAATGGTGAATGATCTATATTTCTTGGAAACACATGAGTGTGAACATAGTAAGCAAAAAGTAGCTAATACTAGTACCACATTAAAACAGAAATATTCTCGAGACAATCATGTTAATCCTATACAATTGTGACACCTTAGGCTAGGTTATATCGATGAGAGTCGAATGACGAAGTTAGCTTAGCATGGTTTATTTTCGATTTAGGCTCTAAACTTGGCCTAACTTGTAAGTCATGTATTCTCAGGAAAATAATTGAATCTCCTTTTGTTGAAAGAGGGAAAAAGGCTACTGAATTTTTAGGGTTGGTGCATACAGATGTGTGTGGGCCAATAAATGTTATGGCTCATAGTGGTTATGTCTACTTTGTGACCTTTACTAATGATTTATCTAGGTATGGTTACATTTACTTAATGAAGTACAAGTCTAAAGTCTTTGAAAAGTTCAAAGAATTCAAGGCGAAAGTAGAAAATCAGAAAGGAAAGAGTATCAAGATTATTCAATTAGTTCAAAGAGGTGAATACTTGAGTACTAAATTTGTTGATTATCTTAAGGAGTGTGGTATTGTTTCATAGTTAACTCCTTCATATACTCCACAACTTAATAGTGTGGTTGAACGTAAGAATCAAATCCTATAAAACATGGTAAGTTCCGTGATTAGTTACATGGAGTTGTCAATTTCATTGTGCATTTATGCCATTCTTATAGCGATTTACTTGTTAAATCATTTATGCATTTATCCCATATGAGATATGGGTTGTGAAACCATTGAGTCTTAAACATGTTAGGATTTGGGGTTGCCCGGTTTATGTTAAAAGGTTGAAAATAGAAAAGTTGGAACCAAAATCTAAGAAAGGACATTTTGTGAGGTATCCTAAAGATAGCTTAAGGTATTATATCTATTTTCCAGTTAATCCAAGAGTTGTGGTGGCTAAACATATAATCTTCTTGAAAGAAACGTTCATCCAAGAGGGTGGTATGGGTAAGAAGATAGATTTGGAAGAAGATGAGTCTTATGTTCCACAAATACCTAATCAGATTACTGAATATGGTAAGACGAGTCATGCTATTGATCCACAGGTTCCCCGTAGGTCGGGTAGAGTATGCCATCCTTTATATTAATGGTATAGTTTAACGATGGAGGAGATACATGAATTATTCTTATACGGGGATAGGGATCAATTAATTGATCCTACTACCTTAGAGGAGGCGATATATGATATCGATTCCTCGAAGTGGCAAGTAGCTATGGAATCAGAGATGGAGTTTGTTGTATCAAACATGTTAATCTCATATTTTAAAATAAGCTTGGTTGATTTTGAAACATGCATGTATGGTTTTCGCTCAAATATTCAAAGTCCAAAAATTCCAAAGTTTGTGTATAATGTTTTGAAACATTATTTCTCACATTTTGAAATATATGTTTTTGTTAAGTAAAGTTTCGAAACTTGGTAAGCATGTTTTGAAACTTTAATAGTTTCTGACAACAAATTAAAGAAAATTTGAAATACATTTTTATGGAAACTTCTATTTTTGTATCTAAAAGCTTTTCAAACAATGGGAACCATTTTTGTGAAAGTCATTTCAAATCTAAAAAGGAAATCTCTACAAATCTTGGTAGGTAAGAGCTTTTGCTTTGCATTAAACGCTATCCCAATCTGCAGGACCAGCTGTAAGGTTAGATATTTCCAAACATGGGGTGCATGTTTCGAAACCTTAGTGTAAATTGTGATGTTTTGAAACATCATATGTTCTGTTTCAAAACATGTTCTCAAACTTTGTGAAAACTTGTCTCTAACAGCTAGAAATAGCCAAATTTTTATGTCTTGATATAAATAGTATGTGTTTGAAGATAGAGACAAGATAGAAAAGAAAAAAAGCATTTATTGAAGAATCAAACTATTTTTTTTCCTCAATCAATCTTGTGCATTGAATGTGAAAAGGGAGGGCAAGTGAATTCAAGTGGTGTATTTACTCCTAGGCTCTCCTTGTCTAAAGGTTTGGTAAGAGGTTGGTACAACCATTGGTAAGGAGTTATTGTTACAAATTGTTTGGGTTGTAGATTTAAATTCATTATTTTATCAATTGTTGAGAGGTTTGAGTTTAGCCTTAAAAACTTATTGTATGTAAAGGTTTTAGGGTGAACCTTGGTAAAACCTTTATTTATCTTGATTGATAGAGTTGGGATTGAAAATCCTTCAAGTGGGACAACTTGAAGGTAGTGAACTAGGCTGAGTGTCGAACCATTATAAATCTTGGGTGCACTTGATTTATTATTTTGCTTATAACTCATTGCTCAAAATTTCAAAAAGAATCATTTTCAAATATTAAAACAAATGTCCTTTTGAACATAAGTATTTATACACATACCATTGATATCAAGCATTGATCTCAAACATCATTTGGTATACTCTTTCTCAAGGAAACTACCTTCGTCAAAGTTATTATTTCAAAAAACAAGCTAAAAGATTTTGAAACAGAAAGGTATATTTCGAAACACATACTATATATTTTGAAATTTGCAAAACAAAAAGTTATATTTCGAAACATATATCATATATTTCGAAACCTTCAAAAACATAAAGGTTTATTTCGAAACATACATCCCATATTTCTAAACATAGTGTTCTTTCATTAATCAATGTTTTTAAAAGAAGAAAATTTATACATATCCCAATTCACCCCCCTCTTCGGATATATTTGCCATCAATGGAACTAACAGAGTCTATGTACTCTAACCAAGTCTGGACCTTGATAGATCTGCTTGAGGGAATTGCACCCATCGGTTGTAAATGGATCTTCAAGAAAAAGATCGATGTTGATGGATAGGTTTAAACTTATAAAGCCCGATTGGTAGTTAAAGGATACCATAAGTATCAAGGTGTTGACTATGATGAGACTTTTTCACCAGTCACTATGTTTAAGTCTATTAGGATGATGTTAACTATTGTTGTGTACTACGACCATGAGATTTGGTAGATGGACGTCTAGATGGCATTCCTCAATGGGTTTCTTAAGGAAGAAATCTATATGGAACAACCTTGTGGTTTTGAGTTCACTGATTCTCTTCAGGTATGTTTGCTTAAAAGATTAATTTATGGTTTGAAGCAAGCTTCGAGGAGTTGGAACATCCGTGTTGATCATGAGATCAAAGAGTTTGGTTACATGAGAAATCGGGATGAGCCATATGTATATAAGAAGGCTAATGGGAGCAATATAGCGTTCCTAGTCTTATATGTTGATTATATTTTGATTATAGGTAACAGTGTGGACATAATGATGTTTACCAAAGCCTGTTTGTCCAAGGATTTCTCCATGAAGGATCTGAGAGATGCTACCTATATTTTGGAGATTCGACTTTATAGAGATAAAGTCAGGAAATTGATAGGTCTTTCCCAGAGCTTGTCCTTAGAGAAAATGCTAAAGTAGTTTAGCATGTTGAATTTTGTTTAGAAATTTGTATTTTGATTCATGGAAAAAATAATTTTGGAAAATATATTTTAGTAAAATTGGTTTATTGATGATTTCCAAAACATTTATTTCATGATTTCCACAAACATTTTATAACTTATGGACCGTCCGGGTCCAATCTTGGCCCTATCTCTCGTCCCTCTCTCTAGGCCCAATCTCGGCCCATCTCTTGGCCCAATCTCAGCCCAACTCTTGGCCCAATCTCAGCCCATCTTTTGGTCCCGTGCCAGCCTGTCACAGCATCATTGCAACCCCTACTGGGTATCCGCGCGGCCACCTTAGAACCCATCCTCATTAATGGTGGATCCCATCCACGCACATTAATGAGGGTCCTGTCGCTACCATGCTGCTACTTGGGAAGCTCCATCCGCACCAGATACTCAATCCCATCACCTGTAGACACACAATGCATGCATGCAGGAGGATATCTTCTCCTTCTATTTCAGTCAGCTCTTTTCAAAGCCAATGTATGTTCTGTTCAGCCATCTGACCTATTGATACACTGCCATTTCCTTACTCTCTTACTCACTAGAGAGTTAGAGTGCTTGCAGGTGCTTGCCGTCCCCCAAATGGACCCATCGCATGGGCCTGTGCCCTGTCGTTGCGATCCCACCTCCGGTTGCTTCCTTTGGTCAGGAAGGAACATCTGACGCCCACCGTAGGGCTCGATAAAACTTACCTACCCTATAATTTCACGAGCCTTTCAAGCCAACCCTATTGTTGAACTGTGGTGCAAATCAAAAGAGCCCCTACCCAAGGGCCAAGCGACATCTACCACCACCTAACCACTCACACCCCTACTCGCATCAACCCACCCCTAGCTAATCAAATAGCCAGAGTCATTGACACCATTTTTGGAGGTTTTGCAAATGGAGCGTCGAGCTCGACGCAAGAACAATACTCCTGCACGGTAATGTCAATAGACGATGCTAAGAAGAAGCCGAGAAGAATGACCTGACACCCTACAATCCGCTTCACAAACAAAGACTTTGAAGACATCGATCCAAACCTCGACGATCCCGTGGTAGTCTTGATCGTCGTCGCTGGCTTTTTGGTAAAGAAGGTCCTAGTAGACCAAGGAAGCTTGGCCGACCAGTTATTCCTACCAACCCTAAGAAGGATGGGTATCCCCGAAAGGGAGCTAGGACCATTTCATAGAAACCTGATTGGCTTCTCGGGAGAACATGTAGGCGTCAAAGGTTACATCGACTTATTGACCTCATTCAGAATGGCTCCCCTAGTCAAAACCATCACTATCCGATACCTGGTTGTGGATTGCTAGACACCATACAACACACTCCTTGGCCGACCCTCTCTTACCACCTTGGGCACAATAGTATCCACCCCACATCTGACCATGAAATTCCCAATATTAAATATGAAGATTGGGGTCATCCATGTCGACCAAAAGGAGGTCCGGTAGTGCTACTGCGATAGCCTCAAAACCTGGAGCCCTAAGCCTAGCAACGACGAGAAGAGAAATGAAGTCCCTGACGATAGTAGCTAAACAACAGGAGTCGACAGCCAGAACCCACGTCACCATGTACATACGGTCGAATTAGACCCACGAAGTGAACTCTTGGATAGACATCCCCAGCCCACAGAAGAGTTCCATCCTGTAAACCTGGGTCCTTGCCCAGAACAGGTTGTCTGTATTGGCTCTACATTGCCAAGTGAACTAAAAGAAAAACTCATCATCCTATTCTGACAGAACGCTGACCTTTCGCTTGGATGTCTACTGACATGCTCAGGATAGATCGGCTCGTCATTTTCCACAGGCTTGCACTGGATCTAGAGGCCAGACCCGTCGCCTAGAGAAAAAGAAGACTGGAAGAAGAAAGACGGCGTGCTGTCACAGAAGAAATAGCCAAACTCCTAAAGGCTGGGTTCATCAGAGAAGTCCCATACACAACGTGGCTCGCTAACGTGGTCATGATAAAAAAAACCTCAGGAAAATGGAGAACGTGCGTCGACTTCACTGACCTAAATAGGGCATGCCCAAAGGATTCATACCTGCTACCCAGTATCGACCGACTTGTAGACGCGGCATCCGGGTACAGGTACTTGAGTTTTATGGACGCTTACTCTTGTTATAATTAGATCCGAATGCACCCCGAAGACGAAGAAAAAACATCATTCATCATAGAAAATGCCAATTTCTGTTATCGGGTTATGCCATTCAAATTAAAGAATGCAGGCGTGACATATCAACGGCTGATAAACAAAGTATTCACCATATCGATTGGCTGCAACATCGAAGTCTATGTGGATGACATGGTTGCAAAATCTCAGAAAAACAAAACCATTAGTTGGACTTAACCAAAATTTTCATGCAACTTCGATAGCACAACATGAGGCTTAACCCTGGAAAATGCGCCTTTGGGGTGCAAGTCGGCAAGTTTCTAGGATTCATGATAACTAGTTGAGGAATTGAGGCCAACCCTGAAAAATGCGAAGCCATCCTCGCGATGCATAGTCCCGCTAGCATAAAGGAGGTCCAGTAGCTAATAGGCCAGATAACAGCTTTATCCTACTTCCTCCCAAAATCGGCAGACCGAGAAAAGCCATTCTTCGATTGTCGAAAAAATTCAGTCAAGTTTCAATGGACGAAAGGGTGCAAAACTATCTTTCAAGAACTAAAGACCTTCTCAGTAGCACCCCCTATTCTTTCAAGGCCAGAGCCTGAGGAAGAACTTTCACTTTACCTCTCTGTCACCACTAATGCCCTTAGTGCAATATTGGTTAGGGAGGAAGATAAAACGTAGCGGCTAGTATACTTCATCAGCAAAACCTTTCAGGGAGCTAAGTTGCACTACCAGAAGATCGAAAAGCTAGCACTAGCACTGGTGATAGCAGCCCAAAAGCTCAGGCTATATTTCCAAAGCCATCAGATCACAGTCCAGGCTGATCAACCGATTCAGCAAGTGCTCCAGAAGCTAAAGCTTTCAGGAAGAATGATCGCATGGTTAGTCGAGCTCTCCGAGTTCAACATACAATATCATCCCCGTAAACACATCAAGTCCAAGGTACTCTTCGATTTATGTACTAAACTTTCTACTTTTGATCCAAACCCGTAACCCAACCCTTAGATATTGTTCGTCGACAGAGCCTCCAATATTAAAGGAAGCGGAGTCGGGAACATCCTAGAAAGACCCAGCAAGCTAACGCTCGAACAGTCACTTTGCTTCAACTTCAAGGAAACCAACAACCAAGCAGAATATGAGGCTCTTACAGCCGGATTAAACCTAGCAAAGGAAATCAGAGCATCCTAATTAATCGCCAAGAGCAACTCCCAACTGGTAACCAACCAAGTCAAGGGCGAATTCCACATGAAAGAACCACAGCTTGGACGATACCTCCACAAGGTCAGAACCCTAGCTAAATCCTTTGACTATTTCCAAATTGAATATATCCCCAGGCAACAAAATGCACGAGCAGATCTACTCTCAAAATTCACCAGCACTAAGAAACCAAGGAACAACTAGTCTGTCATACATAAGGTCTTGGACTTACCCACTATTAATCTCCCCGACATACAAACAGTGCAAGCATAGCCAGAATTCTGGGGAACCCCTATCATTCGATTCCTACAAGAAGGGACACTCCCTGCCAATGCTGAAGAGGCCAAGAGGCTCAAAAGGACGGCTTGCTACTTTACCCTACGGGAACCAACTGTATATAAGAGGTTATTCTACGCCACTTCTCAAATGTGTGGACCTCAATTAGTCAACCTACATCATGACTAAGATACACGAAGGAGTATGCGAAGGCCATCTCGGCGGACGATCTCTCGCAGTAAAGGTGCTAAGAGCCGGATACTATTAGCCAACAAATAAGAGTGACTGCCTGACCTATATAAGACGTTGCGACAAGTGTCAAAGGTTCGCAAACGCGCATCATTCCCCACCAGAGAAACTCCAAAATCTCGGCAACCCTTGGCCATTTTACAAATGGGGGATAGACATCCTCGGACGTAGTGGGATAACTTAAGTTCATGGTAGTAGCAGTTAACTGCTTCACAAAATGGATCGAGGCTGAGCCCTTGGCTACAATCACCACTGAAAGAATTCAGAAATTCATTTGGAAGAATATTGTTTTCCGATACGGCCTCCCTGGGTACTAAGCTCGAACAACGACACCCAATTCACTAACAACAAGCTCTAGGACTTCTGCCAAGAGCTCGGTATCCACCAGGTCTTTACCTCAGTCGAGCACCCCTAAACCAACGGCCAAGCCGAAGCCACCAACAAAGTCATCTTGGCAAGCCTAAAAAAGTGACTCGATGGCGCCAAAGGTGCCTGGCCAGAAGAACTTCCCATGATGCTGTGGTCATACCACACCATAACTCAGATCTCAACCAGGGAAACACCCTTTCAACTCATTTACTAGTCAGAAGCTATGATTCCGATTGAGGTTGAAAAATCCAGCCCCAAGCAACAGTATTTTCAAGAAGATACCAATAATGAAGAACAATGAATCGACCTCGACCTTATCTAGGAAATCCGAGACTAGGCTCAAATTCATGAACAAGCCGCCAAGCAAAAGGCGACCCAGAAATACAACAAAAGAGTGCATCCTAGACGATTTCAAGAAGGAGACCTGATCCTAAGGAAGATTGAAGGCCCAAGAAAACAACCCTCACAAGGAAAACTCGGTGCCAACTGGGAAGCCCCATACTGAGTCACTAACAACCTCGGCGAAGGAGCTTACCACTTGGATGAGCTCTCAGGAAAATGCAACGCCCCACTTTCAATTACACAATGAAGCAATAAGATATTCATTATATGTTAATAATGACCTCGGCCGTTATTGGAAATCCTTAATCAACGAAAGTAAGGATCGAACCTGAGTATGCTAATTAGCTAGGATTTCCACAATTTAAATAAAATCTGTCATGCACCACATATATTAGAGAACTATAGCACCCTCATGAATACATGAATTTGCAGTACAGCCGTAGAACTGCACACAACACCATACATTCTTAAGTATCTTAACTTCTATTTACAATACGATATTGGGATTACAACGGTATATAATGAAATAAAAATCCAAAAGCTGTTGAAGCTCCACCTTCTTGCCCACGCTTTGATCTGGAACCTGAAACACTTGATACTTCTGATAAAGCTGGGATGTTTAATGTCCTAGGGGTATGAAACACCTGAGTTAGACAATTACATCTAAGTGAGTAACTCAAAAAAAAGAAAAGTACATGCGTGCAAATGCAATAATGCCATTATGAAATCCACCCTTGTGGTAGCAATGTCAGGGTGTTGCAATCACCCCTGCGGTCATCATAGTCACCCCTAGATCATCGCAAAAGCATGAGTTCTTCCATTGTAACACCCCCTCTCCTAAAACTGCCCAAGAAGAGGTGCTACGAAAAATAAAATATAAAACTGACTGATAAACTGAAATCTGATACCAATATGAATAACTCAATCAAATGAAATAAAACTCTGAGTCAACAAAATTGAAAACCATAAACACTGTCTAAGAGAAATCCCTCAACTAAAAAAAAATATTAAAGTGATACTAAATTATCAAAAGCTCTAAACTAACAAACTGATAAAACTCCCAGACGTCTTTGGTCTTGAGCGACTCTATGTACACACACTACTGGACACTACTGCTAGGCCCCACGTCTGGTACTCCCCTGCTAGGACCTGGAATGGTAAAGAGTACAAGGTGAGCTACAAAGCTCAGCAAGTGTAAAGCTGGAAAGAAATATTGAAGCTGAATCGAAGAATATCGACGCTGAAATAATTGAAATACTTGCTGAACTGATACTGGAGTAAAATACTTGATTTAATTGATGCTGATAAATAAATCTGATATAACTGGTTGCATTCATAAACATGTAATGCGCATAAACTAAAATAAAATGCAAGTATGCAACTTTGGCCCAAGGCCCACATAAACTGATAACACATACCTGACTAATCTGAACCTGCAAAAAAAAAAAAACTATAAGCATATACTATGGGTAAAATATACCCCTAGCTCCCAGGTCGACCACAGGAGAGCAAACTGGTGGGATCACCGCGGACAAAGCCGCCTGGCGCGCAACATGCAATGCTATGCACATCAAGATGCTGGCACACAATATGTCGTGCTCCATATAAACTCATGTTGAATGTTCATACAAGGATGTATGCACATAACTCACAAATAAATGCTGATCATGACATTTTAAATACTAGTTATGAAATAACTGTTGCTAAACTGATACTTGATATATTTTAAAAATACATGATTTTATAAATTATGTTGAAACATAATTTATTTTAATTTATACTAATATTATTTTCAATAAAGGGAAGAAATACACTGTTTTTATTGAAAATAAAAGAATTTTAACTTGCTGGAATTTGATTTTGAAGTTCTGCTAGGGGTATCCGAAAATATGGAATTCTGGACAGATTTGATACTCTTTTGTATCTTGGCCATACCTCTCTCTTCTAAACTCCGATTGAGCTGATTCAAATTTCTGTTGAAAGACAAGAGGAAGACCTACAACTTTTATGTTTTGAAGTTTCCGAGATTCGGGCTCCATCAAGGTCAAAATTGGCCCGTAAGAGAACAAAACGTTCTGGAATGCTGGGTGGACAGATTGATACCCTTTCATATTTTGGACAGAACTCTCTCTTTTGAACTCCGATTGATATGATTCAAATTGGTATGGAAATAAAAGAGGAATACCTACAACTTTCATGTTTTGTGTTTTGCAAGATTCGGGCTCCATCAAGGTCAAAATCGGCCCACAAGATAACAAAAACGTTCTGAAATAAACTCGAAATCGTGAATGAAATTGCTAGAAATCGAAACTGATACTAATAGGGTATTTGGATGCTGGAATTTATCACCATTCGAAGAAATCTTGGGAAAAACAAGTCCCAATGAAGCAAGAATCATTATCATAGCAAATAAACAGATCAAAACTCGAAGAATCGATGATTCAACTCAATTGAAAAATCTGGTTTTCTGCCACTGTATGCATATATATATATAAATATACATTCTGTTTTCTTTGCTTTCTCATTAAAAGGAATCGAAACAATTGTTTGCTATTAATCCAAGATCACATAAGAACTGATATATATATATATCTAAACTGAATGAAGAAAGCTTGAGAATGGAATGGAAGAACTTGCCTTTTGATTTGATTAATCAACCAATGAAGACCAATGGATGAAACTTGAATGGACTCTAGGCTTCTTCAATTTCCTTTCTTTGTTCTTCACGGCCAAGATTTGAAGAATTTTCTTTTTGGCCAATTACATGCTATGCATATATATATATATACTAATAACAATAAACCTAATGGGCTAAAATAGGTTTAATTAATCCTAGGCCCATTAGACTTTATTTAAAACCTTCTCCTAACCTATTTAGGAGATTATTATTTAAATTATCTGATATTTGGATTTATTTAAATCCCATATATATATCACTTAATTAAATAATTAAGAAATAATATAAAATAACTAATGCTAAAAAGCCAAATAAGCCCTTACTCTTAATTCTCTTTAAAAATAAAGGAATTAATTATATTTATCACTATTTTTCAATTAAAAATCTCTATTGCCAAATTAAATTAATTAATTGGCAAATATGTATTAAACTAAAAGTTAACTAATTGCATTAATTAATCACTGAAATAAATTGTTAATCTAGGACGGGTCGTTACAATTTCTCCCCTCCTTAAAAGAATTTGGTCCTCCAAATTCACATCTGGCTACTCGAACAATGAGGGATAAAGACGTCTCATTTCTTCTTCTAATTCCCACGTCGCCTCTTCTGACGAGTGTCGCTGCCACTGCACTTTCACAAGAGGAATCGATCGGTTCCTCAGGATCTTCTCTTTATGCTCTAGAATACTGGTCGGCATCTCTCCATAGATACGTCTTCTTGAACTTCAATAGTCTGAAAATCGATCACATGCTGAGGATCTGGCACATACTTCCTCAACATCGAAACATGGAACACATTGTGGACATGGGACAACTGAGGTGGCAAAGCTAACTCATATGCCAAAGTCCCTATCCGTCTCAAAATCTCAAATGGACTGATGTAACGGGGACTAAGCTTCCCTGTTACGCCAAATCTTCAGACACCCTTAATAGGCATGACTCTTAACCAAACATGGTCGCCCACCTCAAACTCGAGGTCTCATCGTCGCTTATCTGCGTAGCTCTTCTGTCTGTCTTGTGTTGTCTTCATTCTTGCTTTGATCACTCGGATCTTTTCTGTCGTTTGTTCCACAATTTCAGGACCTAATAAAGCCCTATCTCCAATTTCTTCCCAACATATCGGCGATCGACACGGTCGCCCATATAAAGCCTCGTATGGTGACATTCCAATACTTGTATGGAAACTATTATTGTAGGCAAATTCCACCAAAGGTAGGTGCTCATCCCAACTACCTTGGAAATCTAGAACACACGCTCTCAACATATCCTCGAGAGTTCTGATCGTCCTCTCTGACTGACCATCTGTCTGCGGATGAAACGCTGTGCTGAACTTTAACTGAGATCCCAATGCCTCATGCAAAGCTCCCCAAAAATGAGAAGTAAATCGCGGATCTCTATCTGATACAATGCTGGATGGGACACCATGTAACTTCACGATCTCCTCAATATAAATTCTGGCAAATCTATTCAATTGATAAGTCTTCTTAATAGGTAGAAAATGGGCTGATTTAGTCAAACGATCAACAATCACCCATATAGCATCATAGCCTCTAGTAGTCCTGGGTAAACCCATCACAAAATCCATAGCAATATTATCCCACTTCCACTCTGGAATAGGTAATGGAAGTAATAAACCTGCGGGTTTCTGATGTTCCGCTTTAACTTGCTGGCATATTGAACACTGTGAAACATAATTGGCTACATCTTTCTTCATACCACTCCACCAATACTGACGCTTTAGGTCGTGGTACATCTTCGTAACACCTGGATGGATAGTATATCGACTCCTGTGTGCTTCATTTAAAATCTCTTGCTTAAGATGTCCATCATCCGGTATACAAATGCGTCCCTGAAACAAGAGTATACCATCACCCCGAAAAGTATATCCCAAGGGAGAAAATTTCTCGATATCTGCTAAGATCTGTGCCAACTTCACATCTTCCAATTGCTGTGTCTTGAGTAATTCAAATAACTCAGGTTGTACTCTCATATAAGCACAACTCACAACTGATTTATCTTCTGGGGCTGAAATAGATAGAGCACTCAATTGCTCCAATAATTTCCATTCTTGAACCATCATTGTAGCCATAGAAGCTCCTCGCCGACTCAAAGCATTGGCTACTACATTGGCCTTTCCTGGATGGTAGAGAATCTCACAGTCGAAGTCTTTAAATAACTTGACCCGACGTCTCTGCCTCATGTTTAATTCTTTCTGGGATAGGAGGTAGTGTAAACTCTTATGATCTGTATAAATTTCAACTTTCTCACCATATAAATAGTGTCGCCATATTTTCAATGCAAATACTACCGCTGCCAACTCTAAATCATGAGTGGGGTAGTTCACTTCATGTTTCTTCAATTGTCTTGAAGCATAAGCATTAACTAGACCCTCTTGCATCAGTACGCAACCCAAACCTAAATGGGATGCATCACTGTAAATGGAGTATTTCTCTCCACTTCTTGGAATGGCTAAAACCGGTGCAGTAGTTAACTTTCGCTTCAATTCTTGGAAGGCACGTTCACACGCGTCATTCCATTCAAACTTCACTCCTTTTCTTGTTAGCTTAGTCATAGGGGTAGATAAACGAGCAAATCCCTCAATGAATCACCTATAATATCCTGCAAGTCCTAGAAAACTTCGTATCTCTATCACTGTCTTCGGCCTCGGCCAATCTATAACTGCTTTAGTCTTGGCTGGATCCACTGAAATTCCATTTCCAGAAACCACATGGCCTAGAAATCAAATCTGGGTAAGCCAAAACTCACACTTGCTGAACTTGGCGTATAGTTGCTCCTCTTTAAGCCTCTGCAAAACTAGTGTAAGATGCTCCGTATGCTCCTCCGCATTAGGTGAGTATACTAGAATATCGTCAATGAAGACAATAATGAATCGATCTAGGTACTCATGTAGAACTTGATTCATTAAATCCATGAAAACAGCTGGGGCATTCGTCAACCCAAACGGCATCACCACGAACTCGTAGTGTCCATAGCGAGTCCTGAAAGCAGTTTTCTGAATATCCTCATCTCTAACTCGCACTTGATGGTATCCCAATCTCAAATCTATCTTCGAGAATACCTCAGCTCCTCTCAACTGATCTAACAAGTCATCCACTCGAGGTAAGGGATACTTATTCTTCACTGTTACCTGGTTCAATTGGCGATAGTCAATACATAACCTCAAAGATCCATCTTTCTTTCTCATGAACAATACTGGTGCACCCCACGGGGATGAACTGGGTCGGATAAAACCCTTTTCTATTAATTCTTCTAGTTGGGCCTTTAATTCCTTTAACTCATTAGGTGCCATCCGATATGGAGCCTTAGAGATAGGCTGTGTACCAGGTAATAACTCAATAGTAAACTCTGATCCTCTTCGAGGAGGTAATCCTGGTAGCTCATCAGGGAAAACTTCTTGGAAGTCTTGTACTACTGGTACCTCGGATAACTTCTTCTTGCTTCCTTCGTCAGTGGTCACAAAAGCTAGATAAGCTTCACATCCGTCACGTATCAATTTCTCAATTTTCATCACCGAGATCATAGGAATCATAGACATAGGCTTAACTCCTCTGTAAATAAGAACCGGTTGTTGAGGTAGTTCGAAGTCAATAATCTTTCGCCGACAATCGACTCTTGCATAATACCGTGATAACCAATCCATGCCAAGGATCAAATCGAAATCCTTAACATCAAGAATTACCAAATCTCCCACTAGCTTTTTATCATGAACCTCGATCTCACAATTCTCAAACATCTCTTTTGATAGGATATGTTTGTTGAACTATCGTAGTATAATCCACACTCTAAGCTCTTCCAAAAGCGTGGCAAATATCAGCACGCAATCCTCTCTGAAATTTAGCATCCTTCTTAGCTTCAGTGGACACCAACTATAAGTCCTATCTAGTCAAGGCTGTAAACTCTACCTCACATTGGCTCATTGTCTTGATACCTTATATGAACTCAAAAAATTTCTGGTCCTTGACCCACGCTGGATAATAAGCGTTGTTGAACACTTGCTGAAATTCAATCCATTTGGGTTCTTGATTACCAAACCTTTGGGATGAGGTTTTTCACCAACTCTCAGCTTCGCCTCTAAATAAAAATGTGCTAAGTCATACTCGGCGATCGTCCGTACAACCAATAGATCAGAGATGCTTCTCTATCGATAGCATCTAATTCTCAACTGCTATTACATTTGTGCCTTCCTAGAACGCTGGTGGTCGGAAGGCCATGAAATCATTTAATAGCTTACTCCCTGTATCTACCTCCACAACTGGAGCTGTTGGACTGACTGGCTTATCACCTTTACTACCTCCTACTTCTTAGGGAACTTGTGATTCCCTTACCTGATTAGTAACTAGGGTATCTATCACCCTCATTAATCCTACTAACTTACCTCACATCTCAACCATTCCTTATCGTAGATCACTACCAGACTCCCCTGGTGAACCTGGTGTAGGAACTGGAATTTCCACTGAAATAAAAACAGCCTGATTGCAAGTCTGGGGTCGTCCACCACTATTACTTATCTTCCTGCATCACCACTTGGGGTTAGAATACTATAAATTGAGCTACTTATCTAACTGACAGACACAAGTCCTAACTCTACCCAACATCCTACGTGTGTACAGGAGACTCCTCAAAACACCGCTCTGATACCAATACTGTAACACCCCCTCTCCTAAAACTGCCCGAGAAGAGGTGCTACAGAAAATAAAATATAAAACTGACTGATAAACTGAAATCTGATACCAATATGAATAACTCAATCAAATGAAATAAAACTCTGAGTCAACAAAATTGAAAACCATAAACACTGTCTAAGGGAAATCCCTCAACTAAAAAAAAATATTAAACTGATACTAAATTGTCAAATGCTCTAAACTAACAAACTGATAAAACTCCCAGACGTCTTTGGTCTTGAGCGACTCCACGTACACATACTACTGGACACTACTACTAGGCCCCACATCTGGTACTCCCCCGCTAGGACCTGGAATGGTGAAGAGTACAAGGTGAGCTACAAAGCTCAGCAAGTGTAAAGCTGAAAAGAAATATTGAAGCTGAATCGAAGAATATCGACGCTAAAATAATTGAAATACTTGCTGAACTGATACTGGAGTAAAATACTTGATTTAATTGATGTTGATAAATAAATCTGATATAATTGGTTGCATTCATAAACATGTAATGCACATAAACTAAAATAAAATGCAGGTATGCAACTTTGGCCCAAGGCCCACATAAACTGATAACACATACCTGACTAATCTGAACTTGCAAACAAAAAAAAACTGTAAGCATATATTGTGGGTAAAATATACCCCTAGCTCCCTGGTCGACCACAGGTGAGCAAACTGGTGGGATCCCTGCAGACAAAGCCGCCTGGCACGCAACATGCAATGCTATGCACATCAAGATGCTGGCACACAATATGTCGTGCTCCATATAAACTCATGTCGAATGTTCATACAAGGATGTATGCACATAACTCACAAATAAATGCTGATCATGACATTTTAAATACTAGTCATGAAATAACTGTTGCTAAACTGATACTTGATGTATTTTAAAAATACATGATTTTATAAATTATGTTGAAACATAATTTATTTTAATTTATACTAATATTATTTTCAATAAAGGGAAGAAATACACTGTTTTTATTGAAAATAAAAGAATTTTAACTTGCTGGAATTTGATTTTGAAGTTCTGCTAGGGGTATCCGAAAATATGGAATTCTGGACAGATTTGATACTCTTTTGTATCTTGGCCATACCTCTCTCTTCTAAACTCCGATTGAGCTGATTCAAATTTTTTTTGAAAGACAAGAGGAAGACCTACAACTTTTATGTTTTGAAGTTTCCGAGATTCGGGCTCCATCAAGGTCAAAATTGGCCCGTAAGAGAACAAAACTTTCTGGAATGCTGGGTGGACAGATTGATACCCTTTCGTATTTTGGACAGAACTCTCCCTTTTGAACTCCGATTTATATGATTCAAATTGGTATGGAAATAAAAGAGGAAGACCTACAACTTTCATGTTTTGTGTTTTGCAAGATTCGGGCTCCATCAAGGTCAAAATCGGCCCACAAGATAACAAAAACGTTCTGAAATAAACTCGAAATCGTGAATGAAATTGCCAGAAATCGAAACTGATACTAATAGGGTATTTGGATGCTGGAATTTATCACCATTCGAAGAAATCTTGGGAAAAACAAGTCCCAATGAAGCAAGAATCATTATCATAGCAAATAAACAGATTAAAACTCGAAGAATCGATGATTCAACTCAATTAAAAAATCTGGTTTTCTGTCACTATATGCATATATATATAAATATACATTCTGTTTTCTTTGCTTTCTCATTAAAAGGAATTGAAACAATTGTTTGCTATTAATCCAAGATCACATAAGAACTGATATATATATCTAAACTGAATGAAGAAAGCTTGAGAATGGAATGGAAGAACTTGTCTTTTGATTTGATTAATCAACCAATGAAGACCAATGGATGAAACTTGAATGGACTCTAGGCTTCTTCAATTTCCTTTCTTTGTTCTTCACGGCCAAGATTTGAAGAATTTTCTTTTTAACCAATTACATGCTATGCATATATATATATATATACTAATAACAATAAACCTAATGGGCTAAAATATGTTTAATTAATCCTAGGCCCATTAGACTTTATTTAAAACCTTCTCCTAACCTATTTAGGAGATTATTATTTAAATTATCTGATATTTGGATTTATTTAAATCCCATATATATATCACTTAATTAAATAATTAAGCAATAATATAAAATAACTAATGCTAAAAAGCCAAATAAGCCCTTACTCTTAATTCTCTTTAAAAATAAAGGAATTAATTCTATTTGTCACTATTTTTCAATTAAAAATCTCTATTGCCAAATTAAATTAATTAATTGGCAAATATGTATTAAACTAAAAGTTAACTAATTGCATTAATTAATCACTGAAATAAATTGTTAATCTAGGACCGGTCGTTACATCCATGATGGCCCCAACAACTAGCCACAATCACCAACACAAACATTATATATGACAAAACAGAAGGAATATGCAAAACCAAGGGAAAATATGACATGTAAGCCACAAAGGCATGTTATGCAAGCCAACATCCACACACAAGTGAAGCAACAAATGCTTAAAGTGTCACAAAACATGTAGGAACCACTCACCTTGATTGTTTCCCCTTTGATTCACAGCCCAGTTTCGAGCACTAGGGGCTGTTTCTACAGAAATCACAGAATTTAATGAACCAAACCTTAAATATTTTTACATGGAGTTGTAGACAATTAAAATAGGAGAATTATGGTGAAAATTTCAGGTCAAACGGAGGTCAGACGCTTCCTCACGCCCCCCCGGAAGGGTGGTCATGCGCTGCCTCCTTCTCTGTTATGGATTCTGCAACCTAAAATTAAAAATGCTATAACTTGCTCATTTTTGCTCCGATTCGCTCTCTGTTTGAACCTACAGACTCCTTTTTTCATGCTCTATGACCCTATGGAAAGAAATTCGATTATCTCTTTGATTTTCCTTCTGTTTTTCCTACTTTCTAACAAGGTACCTTTACCCTTCCTCCTCTTTGCTTTCTTGGATTTCTTTCCTCTCCTTGTTCCACTTGTTGTAATACCCTAGGAGCCCAAAGGAGAATAGTATATATTGACGATAAGTAAGGAAGTAAACAACACCAGCTGAATACCTTTTGGGCTGAATGTTGGCAAAGAACTCTCAAGTTAAGCGCGCTTGACTTGGGGTAATCTAGGGATGGGTGACCCCCCTGGGAAGTTCGCGTAGGCCCATTAGGGTAAGTTGTTCCGATCTTTCCTATAGCTTGAGCGGGATGTTACAAGTGGTATCAAAGCTGACCCTTGGAGAAGGCGGTCCAATGAGGCGCGAGGCTTGATTAAGGAGCAACTCCTGGTAGGCTTCTAGGATGGTAGCCTCCAAAGGGGAGAAAGTCTGGGACCAGTTGTAAGGTCGCATGACGAGGACATCATGTGCTCAAGGGGGGAGAATGTAATACCCCGGGAGCCCAGAGGAGAATAGTATATATCGAGGATAAGTAAGGAAGCAAATAACACTAGCTGGATACCTTTTGGGCTGAATGTTGGCAAAGAACTCCCAAGTTAAGCGTGCTTGACCTGGGGTAATCCAGGGATAGGTGATCCCCTCTGGGAAGTTCGCGTAGACCCATCAGGGTAAGTTGTTCCGGTCCTTCCTATCGCTCAAGCGAGATATTACACTTGTTCTTTTGCTATATTTTAGCTTCACATAGGTCTCTTATCTTCCCCTTTATATAGCCTCTCAAGTCCACAAATCCTAAGTTAACCCTTAGCCTTTAAGTCACCAATTTTCTTCCCAAGCCATCATTACAATATTTAAAATTTTCTTCTTTGATTTTATCTTTCAATTCAAGCTTCCATTTCCTTCCAATCCCAAGCCTCCAAATCTCACCTTCACATGGCTTCTAGGATAATAATCTATCATGGCCCTTATCTCTTCCTTTCCAAGCCAAACTCTTTCTTCCAACCTAAGCCATTCTAAGAATTTTTGTGTAAGCCAATCTCTTTCTTCTAAACTAAGCCATTCTAAGACTTTTGGTGTAAGATTAATCATTCATTATTACAACTTCCAAGCTAAGCCATCTTAAGACCTTTGGGTAAAATTCATTATTACAACTTCCAAACTAAGCCGCCTTAAGACTTTTGGTGTAAGATTAATCATTCTTCCATAAGACTTTAAAGTGAAGTTCCAAATCCAATCCGATCTCTCCAAGTCATGTCTTCTAGGGTAAGGAATCATCATTGCAATCATTTCCTTTATTATGTTAATGCCCTGAATCAAAATACCATTCATTTTACTACTATAATTTACGTGTTTGTTTGAAATAAATGCACAAGGTTAGGCGTACCCAATTTTTGGTGCCGTTGTTGGGGAAATCGGTGATGGAATTAGTGTTTCAAAAGAAACCATATTGTAATTTAGTTTCTTTTATTTTTATTATTGTTATTAATACATGAGACATAGGTTAGGTAAGATTCATTGTTAAAATTCTTATCTGCATTTTCACGTTCATATTTAATTATGTCTCAGTATCTTGATTATATGTTTGTGTTTGGTAATGCTTTTCGTTATCATGATCCCATTGAGCAAACTATTTCCAAACCCTTTGAGGATTACCCAACCCTTCCTAGGCAACCAACTCCATCCTACACCACACTTCCTATTGTTCACCATGATTTTAATGATGACCCTAGTACAACATTGGATTATTTAACCCGGAAGGTGGAGTGGTTGGAGTTTCAGAATTTTCAAAATTTAAGTGAGGTTAGATGTTCGTTGTGCGAGTCCTTAAATCATCAAACAGACGATTATCCTACCATACCTGTTCTCAAGAAATTTTGAATAGGCAACCATATGATTTTCAAACATACCACAATAAGAAGAGGTTTCCTTTTAACCATTTGAATCATCCATGGAACAATGACTCTGTGTTCCAATCTCATGAACCTTTTCCTCCAGCACCTCACTAATTTGAATTAGAGCAAGGGTTTACATCCAGCAAGTACCACCCTCAAGATGAGCAATTTTTAGAGGATACCCTTCAAGAATTTATGCAAGGTCAAATAAGCTTTAATGAGCAGGTGGCTAAATTTCAAGACCAAACCACTAAAGCCATAGGTGACATTCTTGATCAGTTGACCTTGTTAACAGAGATCTTGAGCATGAGTGATCTTGGTGAATTTCCAACCCAACCTAATCAAGATTCTATAGGTCAATGTGTTGGGGAGGAACTTTCATCTAGTGATACCATTTTAGAAGAAGAAGTCTGGGAGGAGGACAAGGATATGATCCAAAAGTTGAAATGTCAAGATGTCATAGGTCTATTCACCTTTGAGTCTAACTTCTTGATCTTTAGTTTGGTTTACATAGGGGATCAAATTAAACCAGACATGTGTGAGGTGTTTGTGCAAATTAATATGCCACATTCTGATGTAATAGATCCAACACCTCTGAATGAAACATTTTCAAAAGATGGTCGTGCTTTTATAAGAAAAATCCAATTGCATCATTTTGAAAATAATGTTATAAGTGGTTTAAAGCATGTAATGATTGTTGAGATTCGAAGTGCAACCATTTTTTTTATCCTTAATTGGAAGAAGAGGAAAAAGCAATAGAAAAAAAAATAATAAGAATAAAAGGCTATTAATTCCGACTTCATGTAGTTGTTTTTGATTTTGAATGTGTGTTTTTTGTTAGAGAGTTCTTTTGTAAGTTTGGCATTCCTCTTTAACATTCACTAGTTTATGCTTTTATTTTTAGTTTAGTTTTTGAAATCCACAATGAGCATATGGATCTTTTCTACATTGAAGACACCAGGTACTCCTAATCTCAACTTTTTATTTTGTCTAAGGATATTTCACCATCTAGATATTCCTAATTTTTACGTGTTATTGTGTTTAAGAACAATACACAATCCAAGTTAGGGGGTGAGGTATAATTGATTCATGCTTAATTGTGGTTGTTTGTTTGATTTATTTTTGATAAAAACAAATTATTTGCTAGTGTTTGATGTGTTTATATTTCTTAGTATTATGTGGCCTTGTTAATTAGGTTCCAGCAATTCTAGTTCTTTTGAAAAAAAAAAAAAAATTGAGTTCTGCAGCATTCGAATGAACTCTAGCACATTCGAATGACCCATAAGTTCTCAGTGCACTTTTTTTCAAAACCATTCGAATATCCTCAAAATCATTCGAATGTCCATGAAATTCATTCGAATGTTAGCACTGTTGCATTCGAATGCCCTATGCAAAGCCTTCAATAAGTGAGTTACTATTTAAAATTCATTCAAATGAGAGCAAAATTCATTCGAATGAGGTGTCCACTTCTTTAAAAACCCGCTGTGCACATTTCTATAACCTTACAACCATTCGAATTAGCCTTGCGTTCTTCAAGCTTCCATTCGAATTAGCCTGCTATCATTTGGATGAAGGCAAAATTACTGTTGTATTTGAATGCCCTTCACAAAATTTCAAAAAATTGAACCCCAACGTCAAATTCATTCGGATGAATTTCCTTCATATTCGAATGCCTCAACTAGCATTCGGATGAATTTGCGATAATTTCTACAAAAAAAAAAAAAAAAAACAAATTTGCAACCCTATTTCATGTTTACCCATGAGCATGCTTGACTCTATTTTGGTTTTGTTTAATTGTGTGGTCGTGTCATTTTAAAAAAAAATGTATAATAATAATAATAATAATTAAAAAAATAGTTTCTGTTTAATTTTGTATGTGTGACTTTCTATTTGTGTTATAAAAACATTCGAATGCAAGTTTTTGTTTGTGTTTCTGTTTGTGTTATATAATAATAAAGAAAAGAAAAAAAATGGTTTTCGTTTTATTTTAGTATCTCAATTTGAATATTTAATTTTATTTGTTTGTGTGTTTTTCTATTTGTATTATATAAAAAAAGATTGTTGAGATTCGAATGTGTGTTTAGTCATTTGAATGTCTTGGAATTCATTCGAATGAGTTGCTGTTACATTTGAATGATTCAAGGAAAACAAGAAGGAAATGAATAGAAAAAGAAAATTCATTCGAATGTGTTACTGTTGCATTCGAATGACTTGTACAAATCCTTCACAAATTAAGTTACTATTTAAAATTCATTTGAATAAATTTTATTCTCATTCGAATGATAATTCTAATATATATATATATATATATTAAACAAAAAAACTAAAAAAATATATTAAAAAAATAGAAAATTCATTTGAATGTTGCTCCAATTCTTTGGTGAGAAAATAAAAAAAATTAAATAAATGAATAATAATAATAATAATAATAATTAATTTTTTTTATGATCAAATGCATTCAAATGTTATCCCTAGCATTCGAATGCATATCTTAAAATGATTAAAAAAATTAAAAAAATATAAAATATTTAAAAAGTTAAATATAATATTAAAAAAAAAAAAACATATTCGAATGATATCGCTATTTCATTCGAATGACTTAAAAATTGAGTTACTATTTGCACTCATTCGAATGATCTTAAAAATTAAAAAATAAATAAATTAATTAATTAAAATAATAATAAAAAAATAAAAAAAATGATCAAATGCATTTGAATGCTATCTCTTTCGAGTGCATCACTTAAAAATAAAATATTAAAAAAAAAATTATTAAAAAAATCTAAAAAATCAATTCGAATGTTATTCTATAGCATTCGAATGAATTACTTAAAAAATTAAAAACATTAAATAAAAAATATTTAAAAAAGAAAAAAATTAACAAAGTTGTTCATGAAACATTGGAATGAATCACTTAAAAAATAAATATAAAAAAATTTTAAAAAGGAGAAAAAATGAAGAATCAATTTGGATGAGCTTACTGTAGCATCCGAATGCATCAATTAAAAATAAAAAAATGAAAAAAAATAAAAAAATTAATTAAAAAATTAAAAATTTAAAAAATATTTTTTGGAGGTTTGGGTGGTCTCCCCTTTTGTCCCCTCACGCCCCCTTGTGGTTGTTTGTCCATATTAGGCATTTTAGGGTTTTGGTCTTGGATATAAGAGGGAAGAATGAGCATAAACGAGAGAGAGCTTCTTAGTATTGGCGGCTGAGGTTTTTCTCTCTGCCATTATGCCTTTCTCCTTCCTTCTTCCAATCCTAGAAACCTTCTCCTATGGTTCCACTTATTTCTCCAAGCATTTCCTATTTTCTTGAGTAGAAATCACATTCCAATAAAGCGTTTATTGGATTGGGTATCCTTTTGGTTTGAACCCAACATCCAGCTTGAATCAGCCATAAGAGACTTGTTTCGCACATGGGTCTTCCTATGGGGTTCATCCACATGAGAAGCATGGACTAACTAGCTCTCTCATACTTTTGGGAGACGGGCAGTCACCCTGCTTGTAACGCCCCATTTTTCCCAAGCGTGCGTTAATTCGAGATTTCGAGAAAAATTAAATCAAACCTCACATAAATCCCTCGGTAGCCATTATTTCCCGACAATCTCGATCGTACCTTCTTAGTATAACAATATTCAATAAATAACTAAGACAGGTATCATCAATCACATCAGCGGAAGCAAGATCGAAACCTCAATATATACATATCACTGACAATTTCTTTTACAATAACTGAATCAATGTTTCACATGAAAATACATTACATAATCTCTTGAACATTGAAGTCAAAGATAGGACCTATGAAAACCAAACGTAACTGCTACATCCTGACGACATTCTTCCTCTTGACGCCACTGCTTTCACCTGGAACGTTTGAATATTCCAGGGACATAGTCCAAATTAGATGCTGAATCATCTAAGTGAGAGTTCAAAAACGTTTTCATGAATGTATGCAGAAATCATGTACACAAAATCGATAAATCTCAACATGCACCAGCCTAAAGAGAATCCCACACAGCATTTAACCCTAACCGGGGAAAACACAATCTCTCTAAAGGCGACACAACCAAATCGACCCATTGGCAACCCAATCCCGCTTAAGAGGGACAACCTCGACACATGAACCCAGGAACCACCCCACGGTCATTGTCAGGCTTTACGCTCCCACTCAAAAGCGGTCCAAAACATAACCCTAGCCCCGAGAGTGTCACAACAGCACTGTCCATGGAATCGCCGTCACCTAGGCATTAATGCTACCGCTCAAAGGATCCTGGGGTGGTGTCCACTCGCAGCCCCGCCACTTGAGCCATCAACCGGGGTGGTGTCCACTCGCAGCCCCGCCACTTGGGTCCCGTAGGGTGAAGTCCGTCTCAGCCCCGTCCTAAGTAATCACCAAACATTAATCCTAGGTACGCATTCCCGAGTACTGCCACTCTGGGCCACGTCACAGGTCAACAACCCACATAAACGTCACAAACCAGCCAATGGTCGAAAAATCATAACATGCATCACTTAAACTCATAACATGCATCATCAATACTTAAATCAACGTTTAATGCACATGTAAACAACCATTTAGACAATTCATCACAAAACCGAGCATGGAAACTAATTACGTGTCATTTGAAATCTTTTGGGCAGAACCCCTCATGAGTCAAAACCAAGTTTGGAAGCGAACACTCACAGTGAAACCATTCATATGCTATTTGAAATCTTTCGGGCCGAACAACTCACAGTAATCAATTTTTAGAGAAGAACTACTCACAGTAAATAGTTTTCCGGACAGAACACTCACCTTTAAACGAATTCCAATCGTCAAGCGCGGTCAGCCTCGATTTGCGCGCCCGTCTCGATCCGCGTGCCTGACCTTGATTCTCGCGCCCGATGCTCTTATACCTCAACCTCGAGCTTCTACAATACCTTAGTCATCACGTTGTTCAAAATTATATCAATATCTATTTTCCCAATTTTTTCCATAATTTCCTCCTATTTTCTTTATATTTCTCTTCAAAAATTCTAATAAATACCTACTCAATATTTTTCCTTGATTTCTCTTCATAAAAATTCATAAATATTAAATTCCTATCTCCCAAAAATTTCTAAGGATTTTCTAATTCCTTTTCCTATTTTTCCTAAGCCTTATTCACTTTGAAAATTACAAAATAACCATTTCCTCAAACATTTTTCCAAATTTTATTGCATCAAAATTCATAAAATAATTTTCTAAACATAATAAAAAAAAATTTCAAAAATACTTGGATCGTCACGCGCCCTCACGCGCGGCGCGTGGGCTGCTTGGCTTGGGCTGGCGCGTGCCAGTCACGCGCCAGTCGTCTTCAACCTTAGGCCGGTCGCCGGCCGGAGCTCCGATGGCCATGAAACCGGTACCCCCCGATAGCCCTTTAAGAATCGATCCTAACCCCACCAAAATCAGGCCGAAAGGCCACCGGAAAGTGGTCCAAACGGCCGTTTACAGGCGGCGGTAGGCGGACCGCCTCAAACCCTCGGCCGAGCTTGGATCTCCCTCAAAACTCCACCAAAACGCTTCAAACCACTCCCAAAATGACCCTCACCTCCTGGAGACCAAAAGCCCTCTATCCAATCTCCGAAAATCGTTCGAGAACGAGCTCGATTTGTGCCTTCTTCTTGGCCGAACCCCTCGGCTATTTATAGCCAAAAACCCACCCCACGTGACTGATCTCCGGCCAATGCTTTCCCCTCACGCCACCAAGGACGCCCTAGACCATGCCCTGACGACCCTAGGTCGTCCAGGTGGCCGGATTTTTCGGCCACAATCGCGGCCAAATCTGCCATCAACGAGCGATTTTTCTGAAATTTGCAGTTAGGCCCCTATGAAATTTTTATTTGCATTTTGGTCCTTTTCCTCAAGCCCCTGATCATTCTAACACTTTCACTAAGACCCTTTAGGTCAATAATTCTCATTTCTCCCCTGAAACTTTCGAAAAATTTCCGTTTAGACCTCCCTCGGGCATTTTTAGAAAATTACACTTTGGCCCGACTGATTTATTTGACCTTAAATCCACCCGATTCAACCCGAAACCACTTAAGGGTTGTTCTACACATCGAATACTATTCCCTGACATTCTCCGTTGACTTTTTGGACGTCGTTTACAACGATTCGGTAATACGACCTAAATGGGCAGCTGTATTTTGCTGTACCGAAAACTGTTCCCAATCTTCTTCCTTTCATCACTAAAAATCATAATTTTAATTGCTTGTCGATACTATACCATTTTCTCGGGCAATCTCGGGTCTGAGGTACTCCCGTTGGCTAATTTGGTCGTCCAAAACTAGGTTAGTGTGCCCTAAAGTCTCATTTTTCTCAAAATTCCAATTTTGCCCTTTATCAAATATCATTTTATCTTCAAAAATTTTCTCGGGTGTTACACTGCTTGCTATTCGGGGTAGTAGGAGACTGCTTGGTGGACCGTTCGAGAGCTGTTGAAGGCAAGAGTTGCTGCCATCGGAGGTGTGTTCAATCCACAAGGTATATTTCTAAATGCCCTATGGAATGGTTTTGGTTTTGTGCATATCATTGATTGATACCGAGTCTTGCAAGGAGGTTTTGTGCCTTATTTCCACTGTGCAGTTGATTTGTTTTTTGAAAAAGTTTTGAAATCCAAAAACCCTTGCATTTGGTACACCAAGAGTTGGCATTCCCCAATAGTGGTATCAATGCCTTAGCTCAATTTTTCATCAATCTATGCTTGTGTTAATGTATTGTGTATGAGTTTTGAGTGGACATTTTCTCTCTGTTTTGCAAGTGCAGCATCTGACTGTCAACATCATAGCAGGAATTGTCGATAGTTCTAGGCATTAGCCTTGATGAACTATTAACAGTATGCAGAGACTATCGACAGTATGTGCAAAACATAGAAACTGTCGACAGTCTCTAGAAATTGTCAACAGTTTGGTCACTGTTTCGTGATTTTTGATTTCCGTTTTAATGCAATGTGATTGCTATGACTTAGAACCGATTAATGCACATGATATGAGATATCAGTAGCTCGAAAAAGTATGTATATTACATTAACATGGATTTTGATATTTATGTTCCCTGTTATTCAATGAGATTGAATGAAAGGGTGGTCATAGACTTAGAATGCAATGGGATTGTATGAATGGATGAATGTTACAGATATTTGTGAAATGGCCTATAATAATTTATTTTATTCCATTCGGAACTGTAATGAGACATAAGTCTCCTTGTCATTTTCATTTTTTGTCTTAGAAAAATGTATAGTATATTTCTCTATGTAAAATGAAGATTAAGGCATCAAGCAATGGTAACCACCGAGGAGCAAGAAGGCCAAGAGATTGTTGTCCATAGAGATATGTGGTATGCACATGAGATGTGCATGGTGTGTTTGTCTCTATTAATGCCATTAATTAAGTCCAGAGGCTCGAATTTAATTAATGAGCATAAAGTCCACGATTATCCTACTTTGTATCTATGCATGAGTTGTTATATATGAGATACAAAAAAGGAAAACTTAAATGCATGTGCAAAGTGAAACCTCCAAAATAAATTGATTTATTTTGAATGCATGGGTAGGTTATGTATGAGATACATAATGGGAAAACTTAATGCTTGTGCAAAGTGTAACCTCAAAAATGAATTATGAATTTATTTTTGGATGCATGGGTTTATTTATGTATAAGATATGTAAAGGGAAAACTTAAATGCATGTGCAAAGTGAGATCTTTAAGATAAAGACCAAAATCTTCCCAAACGTGCAAAATATTAGATATGATAAATATGATTTATCGTGACCCTCCACCGTCATAGAAATTTGTCACCAGAGTAGGGTGTGCCCAACATACCACCAAAGTCTTGAGGGTGCATTCCATAAAGGTTGATTAAATTTCCTATCTAAGCATGAGATGTTGCTGGTTACCCTACACGGATATGACCAACATACCCCCAAAATGTTGAGGTTATAGACGTTTCCAGTGGATCGCTGGCTGAGATGGTGGGTATTGTCTATGTATGTCACTCTTCTACATACTACCAAAGCGTTGAGGAATAGGTGGTGTATGGGTTAGTGGATCAAACCTCACATGAGATGTGATAGGCAAGCGTTGTCTACTTGAATATATGGGTATCCCAACATACCACCAAAGCATTGAGGGGTATTCATATAGGAGAGAACTCGATCACCCACCATGAGTTCCTTCAAGGGATTCGCGTTTGCCACTTTGGGAAGTGTGGGATTCGAAAAATTGACTGAGAGGTACTGTTTAGTTTGAGATCGAAACTAAATGGTTTATACAAGATAAAACAAATTAACAATCATTTATTTCTACAACAATTTAATTAAGGCAAAACTTTTCAATCACAATCTTGCGCACATTAGACAAAGTCATTTTAATTGGACTTGACTATATGGATTAGCTAAGTGAATCAAAAATTGATTCGAGTAAGGAGCATGATGATAAGTCATTAGAGAAGTTTATGCATACCTTAGTGTCCGAAGACACTTATAAGGGTGAGTGTGGCTAGTGGGAGCAAATGAGGGAGATGAATGGAAAGAATGAATAAGCAGCTAGATATGAGATATCTAGGGAACTGTTCAAGTCTAGAATGGCATAAGGCACGAATGTAGAGGACCGTATCCTTAAGATGATTAATTTGATTGATCAATTGGACTCATTGGGATCCTGAATGAATGTTGATCTGCATGTAGACCTCATTCTCTAATCGTTTTCGAATTCATTCACCCCATTTATTTTGAAATGTCAAATGAACAATGTTGTGTGCACACTTCCTAAGTTGTTAAAGAGTTTAACAATAACACAGGCTGAAATGAATGGAAAAGGCAGAGAATGTGTTCTCACTATTGCTTCTTCCAATGCTTCTGAGAGAAAGAATAGTTCTTTCAAAAACAAGAAATTGGCCTAATAGAAGGACATCTCCAAGGCTAAGGGATTCAAGGGAAAGTGTTTCTATTGCCATAAAGACGGACATTGGAAGAAGATCTGCCTAGTATATCTCTAAGGCTTGAGGGTCAAGCGTTTAGAGATTCAGGGTTGAGGTATATCTTATTCTTTTGTCATTGGGATAATCAATGAGATTGATCATTCTCCCATCTAGTGGATGCTTGATTAAGGTGCGACTTTACACATATGTTTTTGCATGCAGGACCTAGAAATGAGTAGGCTGCTTGGCAAGCAAAGAATTGTCCTTAGTAAGAAATGGTGCTATTGTAGAACCATTAGTTGTAGGGACAATTTTTGTTAATCTTTATTCTAGGCATGTAAAAAGACTCTTTATATTTACCAAATGCATTTCAGAATGTATTGTCCATTCCAAAGCTTGTAAAAGATAGATGTGAACTTTCTTCCTCAAGCAATGGATGCCATACTCATTATTGTAATGGAATTGTTGGCATGGGCATTATGGTAAATGGTCTTTACATCTAACAGTTGTACCAAAGTATCAGACAAAGAGATGCAAGTGTTACACCTAGTCGCAACGGGAAGCATTCCTGTGATAATGGTATTAACCTTAAAAACTCATGGTGTTATATACTAGGCCATACCAATGAGAAGAGGACTATCAAATTGGCCAACAGGAGGATTATGAAAGCCATTAGGTTGTTAACCGTGGCAAATTGGGAATCCTGTCTTCTTGAAAAAATGGGCAAGTTACCCTTGGTTAGGCCAAGAGCGGCCAATGAGTTATTAAGGTTAATCCACACTTGTATTTGTGGACCGTTCTCTATCGTGGCAAGAGGTGCTTACAACTACTTCATAACCATTACTAATGACTTGTCTCAGTACGGTTATGTGTACTTGTTGAAGTATTAGTTTGAAACTTTTGAAAAGTTCAAAGAGTTTAAGACTTAAGTGGAGGACTAGACTGGAAAGAGTATTAAAATACATTGATGGGTTCGAAGTAGAAAATACCTAAGTACATAGTTTGATGACTACCTCAAAGCATGTGGCAAAATATCCCAATTATCGCTTCCTTCTTCTTCACAGTTAAATGATGTTTCTAAGAAAAGAAACCATACCTTGTTAGACATGGTATGATCAATGATCACCATTGTTGATGTGAAGCTATGCATTATGCATTGCCATATGTCTCCTTAATAGGGCTCCAAGCAAGACTGTCGAGAGTAATCCATATGAGATATGGTATGAGAAACCGCCTAGTCTTAAGGTCGTTAAGAGCTAGGGGTTGTCCCATTTTCTTTGAGAAGCTCAAGATAGACAAGCTAGAGCCTAGATCTGACAAGGGATACTACTTCTTTCCTAGTGATAAAAGAGTATTGATCAATCGAGATGTTGTATTCTTGGAGAAAGAGTTTCTTGAAGAAAAAAACATAAGAAAGAAACTAAAGCTAGAAGAGATGTCTTCTAAGTTTTTGAGTTGTGCCTAGTCAAGAAACCAATCCATAGTCGGTCGGTCCAAGTGGTGTCTCTCAACATGATGCTTGTAGATGTAGTAGAGTATCTCACCCTCTAGAAAGATATGTTTTATTGTGGAAGGGATACAAGAAACGTTCTTGTATGGAGATAGTGATCAAGATGTTGATCCTACTATCTATGGAGGGATGATGTTAGACATCAAAATGGCATGAGTCTATGCAATCTGAAATGGAACCTATGCATTCCAACTGATTTTGAATTCTAGTGGATCCACCAAAGGGAATGGTTCCCATTGGATGCAAATCGATCTACAAGAGAAAGATTGGTTTTCATGGGAAGGTGCAGACCTTAAAAGCATGACTGGTATCGAAAGGATAATGCTAAAGACATGGTATTAACCATGAGGGGACGTTTTTAATCAGTCATTATGATTAAATCCATCGGAGTGTTGTTAGCCATAGCCACACACACTATGAGATTTGGTAGATGGATGTCAAAACGACATTCCTGAATGGTTGTCTTGAAGAAGATACATTCACGGAACTCCCTCCTAGTTTTGAGCCTTCCAACGCCAATCAAGTGTGAAAGCTTAAGAGATCCATTTATGATCTTAAGCAAGCCTCAAGATTTTGGAACATTCGTTTTGACAGTGAGATCAAAGAGTTTGATTTCATTAGAGAATGAACCTTGTATATACAAGAAAGTCAGTGGGAGTGCGTGACATTTCCTAGTCTTTTATGTGGATGACATCCTCTTAGTAGGGAATGACATTGGCATGTTGATGTTAATAAAACTTTGTTTATCCAATAAATTCTCCATGAAAGATCTGGGAGATGTGTCCTATATCTTGGGAATTTGAGTCTATGAAGATAGAGCAAGGAGATTGATAGGTCTCTTCTAGAGTCCGTACATAGAAAGATGCTAAAGGGTTTAGCATAGAGAATTCCAAGAAGGTTTTATACTTTTCAAGTATGGAATTCATCTCTCCAAAGGGATGTCTCTTAAGACACCCAAAAGAAACAAAGAAGGTGAAAAGGTCCCTTATCTTTTGGTTATGGGAGTCTTGTGCACGCCATGCTATGTACAAGACCTGATATCACATATGTTGTGAGAGTTACAAAAAAATATGTGTCCAATCCAGGTTTGGAACACTGGACATCAGTTAAGTGTATCGTTGAGTACTTGAGAAGCACTAAGGATTTGGTACTGATATATGGAGAAGGTGAACTCCATGTTGACGGGTTCATAGATTTAGATTTTTAATCTGACAATGGATGATAGAATGTCTTTCATCCGGGTTTGTGTTTTGTCTGTAATGGATGAGCAGTTAGCTGGAAGAGTTCCAAGCTAGTAGTGTCTGTAATGCTGAATATGTTGCAGCATGCGATGTTGCAAGGGATGTTGTTTGGATGAGGAAGTTCCATGTTGAACTTAAAGTGGTCCCGTCCATTGAGTTACTAATATATCTATATTATTGTAACAAAAATGGAGCCATTATGCAAGAGAGCCTAGGTCTCACCATGATTCCAAACATATCGAGTGGCATTTCCATTTGATCTGAGATATCATAGCACGTGGAGACATGCAGCTGCAAAGGATCACATCATTAGAGAATGTGGTGAACCCACTGATTAAAGCATTATCGCAGTGTGATCTTGATCACCATCTTTGGAAGATGGGTATTAGATACCAGGCGACGATGTAATGAAGACCAGTGGATTGTTAAATCAGCATTTGTGCAAGTGGGAGATTGTTAGTGTTGGTGCCCTAATGCTAGATTTGGATGACATCTAGCGGTGACAATTAGGGGCTAATGATATAAATCTTGCAAATATAATAAAATATGTTTTCATATTTTGAGGTCATATCTTCATTCATACCTCTCCAATCATCTTATATGAATGAGCCCTTAGATTTCCTGATGATGGTCTTATTCTTAAGTGTTAAGAATATGTGACAAAGACTATTGAACTAAGGATTTCTTAAAGTATAGATTCCTAGTCCTTAGATTTCTTAGAAGTGAGCTACGAATAATCAATTATGGACTGCCACATGGGTTACTACATTTGATTAGTATGAGATACTAATGATAAAGGATTGTGAGTCACATGCCATACCATGAGATGGATTTAGTAGACATGTGAGTAGATGTTAGTGGAACATCTATTGAATGTGATGATTGTGACAAACCACATGGATGAGAGGATCTTTGATTTGTCATAGGCATTTGATTGTGTTACTGGCCCTTAGACCAGAGGTAACATAGTTGTCTTGTATATAGGTGCCTGAGATTTTCCTTTGCTAAAAGTCGTCCAGTTACTAGATGGGGATATGCACTGTGTGGTCTCTATGTAGTGGCGTATAGAGGCAAGTGGTTGCTAATGGGATCCCTAGACCTCCTGCGCAAGGCGAACATCCTATGCGATCAGTGGTGGTTGTAGTTGTATGAATCTCTGACCAGAGTACACTTGATTGGAAAGTGTTTCCAATGTTGGAAGAAGTTCTAATGTGTCATCTCGACCACACCATGCTAGATCTTGGCATAGCTATCAAGTTAGTGAGTTTGATCACTCTATGACTCATACTCGATCAGGATGTTAATTGATGGAGGGATTATAGTATATGGGAATCGAAAGCCCGAATAGGTTCTCATTGAAGTTTGACTTCATTACTCATAGGATCGCCCTGACATAATGCTAGTTGTCACTCAAGGTCTTTCATGGTACTTTAAGGAAATGGAGGGATCCTCGTTGTAAACCAAAGTGGTTAATCGACGTCAAAGTATTTGACACATCCCGATTGCTACTTAGTGGTGAACCTAGAAGGTCACATGCATATCCAAGTGTGGTTGACTAAGCAATTTTAAAGCTGTGATTAATGATCATCATTAATAGTTAATGATGACACCGTTAAGGGTTGAGGGATCGTGTTCGGAATTAATTGGAATAACTATCAAGAGTTGATAGGCATGCTATTAAGAGTTAACGGATAGGGTTTGGAATTATTTGGAGTAACTGTTAAGAGCTGACGGACATGCCGTTAAGAGTTAATGGGGGTCTCGATTTCATCATGAGATGGTGAAAGTGTCATTAAGAGTTAATGATGGGGCCCATATGCAATTTAGAGAAACTTGAAGAAAAGAGAAGAAATTATCGACAACCTTATATGAACTGTCGACAGTTTCTGTCATGAATGTCATGAACCAGAATGTCTCCTTTGTGATTTTTGAGTCGATTTAGATGATGCATGACTGAAGGCTTCGAGAAATAGGACATCCTTCATCCTTGGAGGTTTGGGTGGTCTCCCTTGGTTCCCTAACGCCCCCTTGTGGTCGTTTGTCCATGTTAGGCATTTTAGGGTTTTAGTCTTGGATATAAAAGGGAAGAATGAGAAGAAACGAGAGAGAGCTTCAGTCTCCATATTATGCCTTTCTCCTTCCTACTTCCAATCCCGAAAACCCTAGCCTATGGTTCCATTTGTTGCTCTAACCATTTCCTATTTTCTCGAGTAGAAATCCCATTCCAATAAAAAGTTGATTGGATTGGGTATCCTTTTGTTTTGAACCCAACATTCAGCTTGAATCACCCGTAGGAGACTTATCTAGCACATGGGTCTTTCTATGGGGTTCATCCACATGAGAAACGTGAACTAACTAGGTCTCCCATACTTTTGGGAGATGAGCCAGTCACCTGGCTTGTTGTTCAGGGTAGTACGAGACTGCTTGTTGGACTGTTTGGGAGCTATTCGAGGCAAGAGTTGGTGCCACCGGAGGTGTGTTCATCCCGTACATTGAAACTGGCATCTCCATAAGGAATGGTTTCGGTTATGCCTTATGGAATGGTTTCGATTTTATGCATATGATTAATTGCTATCGAGTCTTTCAAGGTGGTTTTGTGGCTTATTTTCGCTGCACACTTGATTTGTTTTTCAAAAAGTTTCGAAATTCGAAGGCCCTTGCATTTGGTACACCAAGAGTTGGCGTTCCCCAGCATCTGCTAAAAGAATGTGGTAGATGGGTCGAGAAAGCTCCTATATACAAAGAAACTGCTGAAAGTGTTAGTACAGGTGCTTTAGACCCAATTAGATTGGGCATGCTGTACACTGACAATTGTAATCATGTTTTTTTATTAAATAAGGAGTTATTCAATCTCACAAGAAGTTGTTCTATTAGTTTTTTGTTATTATTGTAATAACCGAATGAAAATAGATAGAAGTCCATATGATGTATACTGTGATTAATCTATAAAGATGTGAGATGATGCATCACAGTTTCTATACATCATTAAATGTCCCAAGTCGTAGCAATGTCAAGAATGAACATTGACAATTGCAGTAAGACTTGTATGTGCTATGTTTTTGCTATGTGATAGCAATGGGGGTCTCACACCCATAGGCATGGGGATGCCTAGATAAGTATATAGGTGACCAATCTTAGAGAATGTGTCATTGGACATGACTCGCCATGAGAATCCATTTTGGTTATATGTTGATGGAATTCTCATACGTGATGGGTGTAACTAATCCTTGGACCAGAGGTTGTTACAGTCATCTCATAAGAAGACTGGTATGCTTTGACATCATTTCAATAGGCCTAGACAAAGGCTGCACGTGGGCAATCGTTGGGCATATCGTGAGGCTTATGGAGATGGGTGCATAACCAAGATGGGACTCGTCTATCCCTTAATAGAGGATGATGTATTTAAGGCACCTTTGGTGGTATTCACTTTAAATCCATAGTCATGGTGAAAGAGATCAATAAGAAGTTATTGATTCACTTTTTATTAAGTGAAGATATCCGAATGACCGAAGAAAAACTCATGTGATCAGAATCAAGCAACACATTGCCAGATTTGAGATCGCATAAGATACATTGGCGAGAGGATCGAATTACAAGGTAACTATGCTCGTGAAAGGTTATTTACGGATTATGAATCATTCTGAATAATTGGGTAGGCATGACGCCTTGCTAGAGGCTAATCTTGTCTTATGTGTTCATATCAACACATTGCCAACATATTCGGAAGCCTAATGAGTCAGATGCAATACGTACGGTCCCTAGCTTAAACCAAGAGAGCGGACATATGGTTAAGTGGGACACTTTGGTAAGAAGTTATGCCATCGTATGTTCTCATGGAAAAAGAACAAAGAGACGTAATAATGTCGATATGACGAGGGGTCATCATAAAGGAAAGAATTTCCTAAAATGATAATTGATTAAATTAGGAAGGAGTTTCTAATTTAATAATTTTCTATTTGTTGGAGTGGCAAATAGAAAATAAAATATATTTTGACTTAAATTAATATTTGGATTAAATAAAGTATTTGGGTTAAATATTAAATTAAATATTATATTTGGGCTAAATTAGATTTGGACCAAATATTAAACAATAAATATTTGGGCTTGAATTAAATATGGGCTAAATATTTTATAAATGGATTTGAGCCACTTAATTATATTTTTAGTTGGACTAGAATAAGCTCACTTAAGATTCTAATTGAAATAGGATTAATTGGCTAGCACAATCCATTAGGGTTTAAGAAACCCTAGAAGGCTTCTCTATAAATACCCTTTTTTGGGTTGCCCAAATAGATGAATTATTGGTCGTGTGGTTTTTCAAGAGTTGAAAAACGAATGTCATTCACTTTTCCCCATTTGTTTTTGGCATCGATTTGAAACGTGGGGGTTCTTTTCCGTTCATACACAAGCCGCAAAAAGGAGAAGGAGCTAGTACTCCTATTTCGCTCTCCTTGCCAACAGACGCTTACCGTGTATCACGAGTTAGAGGCCAGATGCTTGGATGGCTTGAATCCGCGAATGACTCAAAAATCTAAATGTTAGATTTATTTTATTTGTATGTGAATGATTTAATTTTGATGTTGATCCAATCGCCGGGATCAGGGCAAGGTTCAAAATTTTGAACTACTCTGCTTACCCTGTAGTGATCTTGCTTTACTTTTAGAAAGGACCCCTCTAGGGCCCTTTATGTTCCTACTCCTCGCAGGGAAGAAGCAAAACAAGGGTCGCGTAGCGCGACAGGCATTAAAAGACTCATAAAGGAAGTGTTGGAGCAAAAATAGGTGATGATGGTGCCCATGGAAGCTCCTACCAAGGGATTTCCCTTATCTGATGAGCTCTTACGACAATTAATACAACCAGGGCTCAAACTACCTCAACCGTTTGTGTATTTTGAAAAGAAAGACCCTAAAATGCATCTATCGCATTTTGTAGTCACAACCATGTTGCATGGTTGGAATGAGTGACTAAGTGCCAAGCCTTCCCTCTCTCCTTGGCAAGATAGGCCAACAGTGGTTCACAGAATTACCATCAGGGCACATACGATAATTTGAGTAGTTAAAGAAAGAATTTTTGGAAGCAGTCTTAGCCTACATACCGAAGAAGAAGAGCATCATGTATTTGATGAGCTTGCAATAGAGGCCCAATAAATCTCTAAAGTAGTAAATCGAGTTATTTAGAGCTGCCATTCATGAAGTAAGGGATCTCCCAGTTAGGTTGATGGCATCGACCCTTCTTAATGGAACTACATTCACCCTGTTAAAAAAGTCCCTAGCTTTTCTGAGCTAAATTCCCTGACAGAGATGTTTGCCTGCGCGGAGTAGTTTAGCATTCAAACAGAAATCTTAGACACCTGGGAAGCTAAGAGGAGAGGAAGGACAAACGATATTGGGTCGAACAGAATAGTGAAGATACAATGAATAGAAGAACCTCCAAAGATGCAATTCTGTAGCTTCACCCCCCTTGTTGAACCAAGAGTAACTATCCTCTCTTCCATCGCACACAATGAACTCATCAACTTCCCTCCCTATTCCAATGAGCCTATGGGAACAAACATGGAAGCCTTCTGTAAATTCCATGAGTCCTTGGGACACAACACAGAGCAATACTGGGAACTTCGAAATCAGATCGAACAATTTATTAGACAAGGCAAGCTTGACCAATCCATATTGGAGAAGCTAAAGAATTAGTAGCGCAAGAGAGAAATGCCCAGAAGAGGTAATACGAGAAGGCCTTCTCGCCCTAGAAACGATCCTAAGAAGAAGGGATAACCAACAACCATGCCAGGAGGAAGGAGAAAGAAACCCTTGAAGAGAGCAAGCATCCTCGAGCACAGAGAGGAATGACAACGAGCCTACTATGGAAAGAATATGCGTGATCTCAAGAGAGGAGAATTTAGTAGGAGATTCTTTCTCTGTCAGGAAAGCTTATGCCCGCCAAGTGTTGCATGTGGGTTCAGTGGTGAAAGTACAAAAGGATGAGGACCCCATTATTTTCACACCAGAAGATCAAGGAGATGTGCTATTCCCTCATGATGATCCTTTGGTCATCTTTTCAGTTATTTCCAAACACCCTATCGAGAGAATACTGGTGGACAGTGGAAGCTCTGTCAATCTGTTGTACTGGAATTGTTTGGAGAAAATTTATATCGCCCACAACTAACTAAAGAATGTCGCATCTCTTTTGTATAGTTTCACTAGAGAAGAAGTTCATGTGGTTGGGTTGATCCAACTGCCTATTACCCTAGGAGACTACCGTCAGGCAATCACCAGATAGGTCAACTTCATGGTTAAGACTTTTTCCCCCCATACAACGTGATTTTGGGGTGTTCCCTTATCAGTGCCATGAGGGAAGTTATTTCTCCTGGGTACCTACTGATGAAGTTCCCCATGCCACAGGGGGTGGGCCAAGTGAAAGGTAACCAGAAACAAGCAAGGGTATGTTATGTGAACTCCACCAAAGGCACCAAGGGAAAAGAAAAGTTGATGACAAGGGAGATGTTAATGATTAGTGAGCAGACTCTCGAAGTCATCAAGCCTCAACCAATGCAAACACTTGAAACGGTTCTCTTAGAGCCTGGTAATGGTGAACGACCAGTGTATGTGGGCAGTCAACTGAAAGGCCTGGAGAAAATAGAAATCATTGAGTGCTTATGGTCCTATGATGATGTATTCGCTTGGAGTCCTATCGATATGCCCGGGATAGATCTACACATCATAATGCACCATTTAAATGTACAATTGGGAGCTTGCCCCATTAAGTAGAAGAAGAGGCACATAGCGCCAGAGTGAATAATACTTAGAAGAGGAAGTTGATAAGCTTTATAGGCAGGATTTATCAGGGAAGTGCAATACCCAAAGTGGCTAGCCAATGTTGTAATGGTGACAAAAGCTAATGAAAAATGGTGGGTGTGTGTAATACCCCACATTGTCATGAGGTTGCAACGTAATTTTGAACTAGTTTAAAATACCGAAAAATATGCTTGAAATGGAAACAAGTGACCGAAACAGCTGCAAGGAGTGCCCTGGAGCTTAGATACCTAAGGACAAAGGTATATCTTTGACGAGCGTCTCGAAGCCATATTTATGACGCTGAAAGAAATCAAATCAGAGATGATTTTTGATTTAACTAAGTTGTAGCCTAAAATAATGAATGATGGTAAGGGGCTTCTAGAAAATCAACGGAACCCTGAGTAGGCTATAATTTTGTAAATAAAACAACACTGAGATGGTTTTGGGATGAAACAAAGGTCCTGTGAGGGTGTTGGGATGAAATCATACATATCAAGTAATTTTGAGTTATTAATTTTGGATTTTAAGTATCTTGATAAATTTGATGTCTGAGGGTGTAATTGTAATTAGAGAATTATCCAAACGAAATAAGGATGGAATTAGAAGTTCATGTGGTCAAATATCAAAGTTTGAGAACTTGAAATAAGGGCCAAAATGTCATTTGGAAGAAGTTTGGGGTATTAGCTTGGATTTCAAAAATTAAATCCATTCTAGCTTTGGATTTGAAAACCCATTCAATTATAGTTTTGAGTCTTTGGAATCCAAGGCTTAGCATGAGACAAGTGGCACCATGTGATTGGTTCAAATAATTTATAAATAGAGACCATGGGTTGTTCTCAAAATCATTCAAAGGAGTTCAAGGGTTGAAGTTAAGGAGCTTGCTCTTGAGAGAGGAGAGGAAATTCTACAAGAAGAAGGGAAGAGATCGGCAGAGAAGCGGGGGAGAACGAGCCTCGTCGGACTTGCGGGTCTTAGCTGGAATTTACCAAAATCAATCAGAAAAAAGCGAGGTAACTTCATTTTGTTTTTGATAATCCTGTAAAAGGGGAAGAGAGGGTAGCGTAGGTTCAAACGAGGGTCGAATCAGAGTTAAAACGAGGGAGATATGGCCAAAATATGAAAACAATGCAATGTTGTCCGAAATATAAGGGCCGCACGTGAAGGCGCGTGGGCCACCTTCCCAGGGTGGTGAAGGGAAGGGTTCATGAAGTTGAGAAACAAAATCATTGCTCCAAAAAGAATTCTGATTATCATATGAACTAGGGTAAGGGAAAAGACTTGGGTTGTAACTCGACACAAAAGAATCTTCCCCCTGACTCTGAATCTGGTTATAAGAAAACCTACCCTCATTGTCGTGTGACTGAAACTCAGATGGTTGCCCTTTCAAAAATCTTTTAAGAACAGGAATGGTAGGAATATCATCTATTTGATGATTTAAAGACTTGCACACTGAGCATCTCACCTCACTTACATTTTGAAAATTTTGATACTCCAACCACTCCACCTTCCGGGTTAAGTAATCTAATGTCACACTAGGGTCGTCATTAAAATCATGGGGAGCAACAGGAAGTGTGGTGTAGGATGGAGTTGGTTGCCTAGGAAGGTTTGGGTAATCCTTCAAGGGTTTGGAAAGAGTTTGCTCAATGGGATCATGATAACCAAAAGAATTTCCAAACACAGACATGTAATCAAGATACTGAGACATAATTAAATAAGATCGTGAAAATGCAGATAAGAATTCTAACAATGAATCTTACCTAACCTATGTCTCATGTATTAATAACACAATAACAAATTAACAGAAACTAAGTTACTGTATTTTTTTTTCGCAGCATTAATTCCATCACCGATCTCCCCAGCAACGGCGCCAAAATTGTCTGCGCTTAACCTTGTGCATTTATTTCAAACAAACACATACAAAATAAACAAAGAAGAAACAAGCATGCAAGCACAAGGCGTTTATACTCGCCAGTGTACGAGTGTGCGCTGTAGCACAATTTAATTTTCTGGGTAAGTCCAGGTCGATTCACTGGGAGATCAAAACACAAATAAAATGCGGCGAAAGATTTTTATGTGCTAAATGGGTTTGTCAAACCAATTCAGCTAAATGATTTGCTTTTTTTCAAGAAGAAAATGGATGTTTGTGGATGGAAGGTAATCTTGGGACAAAGCAATTTATGTGCCAGCCCACTGATTTACCAAAGAGATATCAAAATATTAACATCGACTGATTTAAATTGAGGTTATGTGGTTAATTATATCCCAATATGATAATAGTTCTAAGTTAAGCACTCTCCATACATGGCATGAGAGAGTCTGGATTAAGAAACTATCATAAATTGAAATACAGATTAACACACATTTGAGATCCGATAAGTAACCACAACTCAAGGTCATGATAGTTCTAGGTTAAGCACTCTCCATACATGGTATGAGAGAGTCTAGATTAAGCAACTATCATAAATTGGATCGCAGATTAATCATTCTAGCTTGAGTATGAAACCATTTCCAGTTTAAGTAACCTCCATACATGGCATGGAGACTCTAAGGTAGGCTTATGTTTCAACTCAAACTCAAAGATTCAATACACACACATTTCTCAATTCAAATAAGCATTCTGTTAATTCAATAGGAGTTCGGCTCTCTTGGGCAAGCAGTGGCATTGGACATAGTCCTTGCCTTGGCCCAAGCTTAAGCTTAGCCACACATCTCCAACTAAAAATTAAAGAGACAAGAAGTAAAATGCTGGAATATAAATACAAAAATTAAAATTACAAAAACGTAAATGAACAGTTAAAGAACATTACAGAATGTAAACAAGTATGAAAAGAAATTGCATAATGTAACTAACAGAAATGAAGAACACTGTATTGATGAAACAAAGTAAATGAACAACACTACTGGAATGAAAGAAAAGAAAAACAGAACGTAAATAATGCTCTTTTCCCCTTATTCTTGCAGAAATGGCGGATGGGGTCTCTCCTTTTGCTTCTTGATAGTCTAGTCTATTTATAAGCCACTGGAAACAAAATCTTTTCAAATCTCCCGCCAATCCTCTTAAGCATTTTGAATATTACTTTTGTTTGTTCTCTGCCAAATTCTGCATGTTGTTTTGATTTCCAGGAGGATCATCCCTGTCGTGCATGGAGAAGGGGGACCACTTGGTGAAAAGTTTCTCAAAAAGTTGGTTGAATTTACAGCTTGTGCCACCGCGTTCATTTGTGCATTAGAAGGCTTGCTTCAGGTGATCATTCGAATGAGTGAGCAGAGACATTTGAATGTGCGTTTGATTCCCTGTGCCTGCTCGGGCCATTCGAATGAATTTTAATCATATTCAAATGAATTTCACATTTTACTGTTCCTTGCACGGCGATTTTCTCAGTCATTCGAATGCAACAGTAACCATATTTGAATGAATTTCTAATCTTGCTTTTCTGATTACTTCAATGCATTCGAATGAGTTTGGCAACATTCGAATGGGCTTGTCTTTCTTTTTCTCTTCATATCCAAATAGCTGAACTTCACACTGGAGGTGAGTAAATATGTTAGATTATATTATACTATATATTTATATGGCATGCACGCATGGAAATGTATTATATATGGATATGTATTATATTATATATTATAGAGATATATTATATATATTTATAGATATTATAAATTCTTTTCTTTTTAATTTCTTTTATAAAAAATTAAAGAGGAATATTCTTTTCTAAAATTTCTAATTCACTATTAATTCCTCTTTAAATTTCATTTTCCTCTAAACTTGCATATAATTATTAATTGCATATAAATTATCAATTAAATCCAATTTCAAGGTCAAAATAAGGGTGGAAATATAATAAAATTTTGACATTTTTGAGCATGAATCACACCCCCAACTTAAACATTGCTAGTCCTCTAGCAATCAGATTTTATATTAGCCAATTTTCATTCACAACATCAACATTAATGTTTAAATTTCAAATCTAAAACCAAAATGTATAAAACAAGAATAAGCTATTCTAACATGCAATTGACCATTCTTTGTTAGATTTTCGTCATGGGACACTCAATCGTAGAAAAAAGCAATCAAATAAATTAGCACACCCGCATTACAACCTCTAAGCTTTGACTTCAAAACCTCTCAGGTGTACACTCCAAGAAAAATGATCCCTCATGGCTATTCTCTAGGATGCACCGTAATAAGAGTAAATGCAAACCAAATTCAAATCGGTGTCATCCTAAAATGAAAAATGGACTTTAATGAAAGAAGAGGGATTTTGACATAGCTTCATGATCGGAATAATGCACAAATGCACAACTTCAGATATTAAACAAAATTTCAATTCTAAAATTCAAATCTCAAGCTTTCATGTGTCAAAGGATGTAGAGGGATTGCATAAAGATTGTAACGCGGCTTAGGGGTGGATGGGTAAACAAAGAAAAGGATAAAGAATTCAAAGAAATGTGCCCCAGGAAATATTCCTATCTAAGCAGATACTCATTTTTTTTCTTTTTCTTCTTTTTTTTTTCTTTTTGTTTTTTTTTGTTTTGTTTTTTTGTTTTTGTTTTTGTTTTTTTTTTGAATTTGATGTTGACAAAAAGATGAATCAGCACAATGAAAGCATACATCTTCTCATCAGCTTTTTATTGAATAGCTGCAAGTTTTTTTTTTTTCATCATTTTTTTTTCTTTTCAATTTTTTTAGTACCAAGATAGACCATTTCCCGAACACATTAGATAGGGTAATATTTACAGGGTTTTGGATAAAATGAGGGTAGTAAGAAAAGAAATAATTTAATTGGCTCAATGGGACTAAAAAGGGAAAATAATAGAAAAAAAAAAGGTTAATAGGATCAAATTTTCAACAAAAGAATTCCACTATCACATCCTATTGACACACTTCCACTCAATCATCAAATTTTAGAATTTGAAACCAGTTTAATTCTTTCATTGACATTTTTGGCATTCAAAGCAAAGTAGTGTAATGAAGCTATTGAAAAACATGAGAGGTAAGGAAAACTGCAACTAGAGTAAGTATTTATTCACTCAGAATGAACATTTAATAGGCTCAATTTCTCACACTAGGTAAACAGTCTCCACTTAAGTTGAGGAGTCATGCAATGCATTAACCAATTAATTACTATTTCAATAGATTTCATATCCGACAAACAAATTTCCAATCAAAGAACAATCTATGCATGCAAATTACTCATTCTAAATCCTATACATTCATGTGTTCAAATAAGAAATCATCACACTAATGCCTCAATTGCAAACTCAAATTAGCTAACAGTATAAAAATCTAATGCAATAGAATAAGCATCAATTAAGCACATTAAGTTCCCAAAAGAATCCATTTTTTTTTTTAATTTTTAATTTTTATTTTTTTTATTTTTAATTGATGTATTTGGATGCTATAGGAAGTTCATCCAAATTGATTCTTGATTTTTTTTTAAAATTTTTTTTTAATGTATTCATTCGAATGTTACATGAATAAGGTTTGAATGAATTTGCAGATTTTTTTTAAAAAATTTTTATAGTTTTTTTTTATTTTTATAAATATTTTTTATATATTTTTTTAATTTTTTTAAGTAATTCATTTGCTACTGGAATAACATTTGGATTGATTTTTTTAATTTTTTTTTTAATATTTTTATTTATTTAATATTTTTTTTTAATTTTTAAGATGATTCGAATGAGTGCAAAATTGATTCGAATGAATTTCAAAATAGGAATTCAATTTATGAAGAGATTGTACAACCCATTCGAATGAAACAGTAATATCATTCGAATGTGTTGTTCTATTTTGTTTTTTTTTTTGTTTTTTTAATATTATATTTAATTTTTTTTATAAATATTTTTAATTTTTTTTAAGTGATGCATTCGAATGCCAGGGACAACATTCGAATGTATTTTCTCAACAATTTTTTTTAATTTTCAAATATATATTTTTTTAGGTTTTTTTTTTAATATATATATTAGGATTATCATTCGAATGGGAACAAAATTCATTCGAATCAATTTTAAACAGTAACTCAATTTGTGAATGATTTATACAGGTCATTCGAATGCAACAGTGTTTTCATTCGAATGAATTTCAAACATATTCGAATAAAAATGAGGACATTCGAATGGTTTTTCTTTTCCTGTACATTTTCTTCTTGTTTTTCTTGAGTCATTCGAATGACTTCCAAGACATTCAAATGTCTCTGCACACATTCGAATGAAGCCAATTTTTTTTTTATTATTATTATTTTTTTTTGGGAAGAAAATTAAACAATTGAAACCATATTCAGATGTTAGGAATGGATTCGGATGAAGAGTAGATTATTCGAATGAATTTGAGAGTATTCGAATGCGGGCTTCAATTTTTTTAAAGAAATAGCAGATTCATTCGAATGGAATTGGAGAAAGAGAAATTCATTCGAATGAATTTTAAACAGTAATCTTCATTTACAAAGGAATTTGGCCAGTCATTCGAATGCAACAGTACTTTCATTCGAATGAATTTTGGACATATTCGAATACAACAGAGACTATTCGAATGTTTTCTTGCTTTCTTTTTAACAGCTCACAGGTCATTCGAATGGTTTACAACACATTCGAATGACTAAGCTCATCCGGATACAGAATTCGAATAACAGCAAATTTTTTTTTTTTTTGACAAAAACAAATCAAACAAACAACCACAGTTAAGCATGAATCAATTGTACCTCACCCCCCAACTTGAATTATGTATTGCCTTTAAACACAATAACACATAAAAAAAATTAGAAATACCTAGATGGTGAAATACCCTTAGACACAGTAAGGAGTTGAGATTTAGGAGTACCTGGTGTCTTCAATGCAGAAAAGATCCATATGCTCATTGTGGATTTCAAAAACTGAAAAAGAAACATAAACTAGTGAATGTTAAAAGAGAAATGCCAAACTTACAAAAGAACTCTCTAACAACAAATACATATTCAAAATAAAAAAAAACAACTACATGAAGGCAGAACTAATAGCCTTTTATTCTTATTATTTTTTTTTTCTATTGCTTTTTCCTCTTCTTCCAGTTAAGGATCAAATAAGTGGTTGTACTTCGAATCACAACAATGATTACATGCTTTAAACCACTTATAACATTATTTTCAAAATGATGCAATTGGATTTTTCTTATAAAAGCACAACCATCTTTTGAAAATGTTTCATTCAGAGGTGTTGGATCTATTACATCAGAATGTGGCATATTAATTTGCACAAACACCTCACACATGTCTGGTTTAATTTGATCCCCTACATAGACCAAACTAAAGATCAGAAAGTTAGGCTCAAATGTGGATGGACCTATGACATCTTGACATTTCAACTTCTGGATCTTATCCTCATCCTCCTCCTGGACTTCTTCTTCTAAAATGGTATCACTGGACGAAAGTTCCTCCCCAAGGAATTGACCTATGGAATTTTGATTGGGTTGGGTTGGAAACTCACCAGGATCACTCATGCTCAAGGTCTCTGTTAACAAGGTCAATTGCTCTAAAATGTCACTTGTGGCCCTAGTAGTTTGTTCTTGAAGTTCGGCCAATTCGGCCACCTGTACATTAAATCTCATTTGACCTTCCATGAATTTCTGCAAGGTATCCTCTAAACATTGCTCATCTTGAGGGTGGTACTCATTGGATGTAAACCCTTGCTCTAACTCAAATTGGTGAGGTGGTGAAGGGAAGGGTTCATGAAGTTGAGAAACAAAATCATTGCTCCAAAAAGAATTCTGATTATCATATGAACTAGGGTAAGGGAAAAGACTTGGGTTGTAACTCGACACAAAAGAATCTTCCCCCTGACTCTGAATCTGGTTATAAGAAAACCTACCCTCATTGTCGTGTGACTGAAACTCAGATGGTTGCCCTTTCAAAAATCTTTTAAGAACAGGAATGGTAGGAATATCATCTATTTGATGATTTAAAGACTTGCACACTGAGCATCTCACCTCACTTACATTTTGAAAATTTTGATACTCCAACCACTCCACCTTCCGGGTTAAGTAATCTAATGTCACACTAGGGTCGTCATTAAAATCATGGGGAGCAACAGGAAGTGTGGTGTAGGATGGAGTTGGTTGCCTAGGAAGGTTTGGGTAATCCTTCAAGGGTTTGGAAAGAGTTTGCTCAATGGGATCATGATAACCAAAAGAATTTCCAAACACAGACATGTAATCAAGATACTGAGACATAATTAAATAAGATCGTGAAAATGCAGATAAGAATTCTAACAATGAATCTTACCTAACCTATGTCTCATGTATTAATAACACAACAACAAATTAACAGAAACTAAGTTACTATATTTTTTTTTCGCAGCATTAATTCCATCACCGATCTCCCCAGCAACGGCGCCAAAATTGTCTGTGCTTAACCTTGTGCATTTATTTCAAACAAACACATACAAAATAAACAAAGAAGAAACAAGCATGCAAGCACAAGGCGTTTATACTCGCCAGTGTACGAGTGTGCGCTGTAGCACAATTTAATTTTCTGGGTAAGTCCAGGTCGATTCACTGGGAGATCAAAACACAAATAAAATGCGGCGAAAGATTTTTATGTGCTAAATGGGTTTGTCAAACCAATTCAGCTAAATGATTTGCTTTTTTTCAAGAAGAAAATGGATGTTTGTGGATGGAAGGTAATCTTGGGACAAAGCAATTTATGTGCCAGCCCACTGATTTACCAAAGAGATATCAAAATATTAACATCGACTGATTTAAATTGAGGTTATGTGGTTAATTATATCCCAAGATGATAATAGTTCTAAGTTAAGCACTCTCCATACATGGCATGAGAGAGTCTGGATTAAGAAACTATCATAAATTGAAATACAGATTAACACACATTTGAGATCCGATAAGTAACCACAACTCAAGGTCATGATAGTTCTAGGTTAAGCACTCTCCATACATGGCATGAGAGAGTCTAGATTAAGCAACTATCATAAATTGGATCGCAGATTAATCATTCCAGCTTGAGTATGAAACCATTTCCAGTTTAAGTAACCTCCATACATGGCATGGAGACTCTAAGGTAGGCTTATGTTTCAACTCAAACTCAAAGATTCAATACACACACATTTCTCAATTCAAATAAGCATTCTGTTAATTCAATAGGAGTTCGGCTCTCTTGGGCAAGCAGTAGCACTAGACATAGTCCTTGCCTTGGCCCAAGCTTAAGCTTAGCCACACATCTCCAACTAAAAATTAAAGAGACAAGAAGTAAAATGCTGGAATGTAAATACAAAAATTAAAATTACAGAAACGTAAATGAACAGTTAAAAAACATTACAGAATGTAAACAAGTATGAAAAGAAATCGCATAATGTAACTAACAGAAATGAAGAACACTGTATTGATGAAACAAAGTAAATGAAAGAAAAGAAAAACAGAACGTAAACAATGCTCTCTTCCCCTTATTCTTGCAGAAATGGTGGATGGGGTCTCTCCTTTTGCTTCTTGATAGTCTAGTCTATTTATAAGCCACTGGAAACAAAATCTTTTCAAATCTCCCGCCAATCCTCTGAAGCATTTTGAATATTACTTTTGTCTGTTCTCTGCCAAATTCTGCATGCTGTTTTGATTTCCAAGAGGATCATCCCTGTCGCGCATGGAGAAGGGGGACCACTTGGTGAAAAGTTTCTCAAAAAGTTGGTTGAATTTACAGCTTGTGCCACCGCATTCATTTGCGCATTAGAAGGCTTGCTTCAGGTGATCATTCGAATGAGTGAGCAGAGACATTTGAATATGCGTTTGATTCCCTGTGCCTGCTCGGGCCATTCGAATGAATTTTAATCATATTCAAATGAATTTCACATTTTACTGTTCCTTGCACGACGATTTTCTCAGTCATTCGAATGCAACAGTAACCATATTTGAATGAATTTCTAATCTTGCTTTTCTGATTACTTCAATGCATTCGAATGAGTTTGGCAACATTCGAATGGGCTTGTCTTTCTTTTTCTCTTCATATCCGAATAGCTGAACTTCACACTGGAGGTGAGTAAATATGTTAGATTATATTATGCTATATATTTATATGGCATGCACGCATGGAAATGTATTATATATGGATATGTATTATATTATATATTATAGAGATATATTATATATATTTATAGATATTATAAATTCTTTTCTTTTTAATTTCTTTTATCAAAAATTAAAGAGGAATATTCTTTTCTAAAATTTCTAATTCACTCTTAATTCCTCTTTAAATTTCATTTTCCTCTAAACTTGCATATAACTATTAATTGCATATAAATATTCAATTAAATCCAATTTCAAGGTCAAAATAAGGGTGGAAATATAATAAAATTTTGACATTTTTGAGCATGAATCAGTTAGGATTTTTGAAATATTTAGTGGCTTACTCTTATTGCTTATTCAATTTGAATTGTGCCATGTCGTGATGATTTAATATATCGGCCTGTCTTCTTGCTAGATGGTGAATACAAGAAGGAACAGGTGCGAGAGAGGCAATGGCGAAGAAAGAAACACCAATCTGCACCCAAGAGGTGGTGTGGCAGGACAAAGAGATGCACAAGTGGACCTCGGTGAAGGTCGGCTAGATAGGATTGAGAGAATCCTTGAAGGCATGGCTGGGTGAATTTTAGAATTGCAGCCCGAGCAAAGAAGAGTAGATGCTTTGGAGAGGTATCTACGACAAAATCCATTGGTGTTTCGAGGAAGACCGATAGACGACCCTGCAATTAGTGAATACTAGTTGGACCAGACTGAGAAGATCCTACATAGATTGAGAATCTTTAATGAGGACAAGGTTGAGTGTGCAACCTATATGCTGGAAGAGGAAGCGACTCAATGGTGGAGGTCTATGCAGCGAGAGATACCTAACAGGATAGGATCTCAGGGGTCGACGACAAATGTAGAATTAGGGGAGGCACCTCAGATGACATGGCAACTGTTTAAGGAACTATTCAGTGGGAAATTCTTTCCCACTTGTTGGAAATTGGCTAAAGCTCAAGAGTTTATGAGCTTATGCTAAGGGCCAAATATGTCTATGGCCCAGTACAAGTTGAGTTTTTGTGGTTAATCAAGTATACGCCGCTAGACGGGATGGACAATGTAGAAAAAAGGATGAAAATTCTTGCAAGGCTTGCAAATCGAATTTCAATAGCTAATAAGCCTGGTCCATGTGGAGTCTTATGCAGATATAGTTTTCAAAGCTATGATTGTTGAGGAGAATATGATGCGTGTGGCAGAACTAAAGACCACGACAGCTCAAAGTTGAGGACAGTTAGAGAAATCCAACTAGACTTCGGGACCTCAGGATGAGAAGATTGTGAAAAAAGGGAAGGCAGGCTTTAGATGTAAAAAGAGGCACCCGGGCTAGAGCTGCGATGGCCAAAGCATTATTTGTTACACCTGTGGAGGGCATACTTCCAAAAATTGCTAAAAGGGAACAATCTAAGAAGGTAAGGCCATAGTAGCAGCACTAGTGAGCGTGATCTGCTACAATTGCAACTAGCACGGGCACATCTTGACGAATTGCCCAAAGAAGAAAGAGCAGCTGCTAAAGATTGAAGAAGGAAAAGGGATCAGACAAGGGCGAGTCTATAATTTGACTAAGGAGGACGTAGAGGCGAATCCTGCAGTTATCCAAGGTACTCTCTTCATTTTGGATACTCCTGTGCATGCATTGATAGATCCAGGGTCTACTCATTCTTTTATATCGCATGCATTGGATGGGAGTTTGAGAGTAGAAACCGAGTCTATGGGGCATCTGATAGTGATTTCAACACCTATGGGTAAGAGTATGAAGTCCTTAGAAATGGTGAAGGGATGCAAAATTAACCTAAGTAATGTTCGGTTCTAGGCTGATTTGATTCTGTTTGAAGTATATGACTTCGACGCAATCTTAGGGATGGACTTCTTGTCCAAGTACAACGCCAATATAGACTGTCGTAGGAATAATGACCACAAGAAAACCCGAGGGAGGATGGGGCAAATTTCGGGGGCAAGGTGACCCCGAGATTGGAAAAATGATTTCAGCAATGAAGGTAGCGAAGTTGCTGATCCGAGGAGCTCATGGATTCATAGCTTATGCTCAGTTAGAAGAAAGAGAGGTACCAAAGCTCAATGTGGTACGAGTGGTACGATAATATGAGGACGTGTTTCCGGAAGAATTACTGGGACTACCTCTACCTCGAAAAATCGAGTTCTCAATTGAGTTAGTGCTAGGAACCCAGTCGATATCAATCTTGCCATACCGAATGGCTCCGACGGAGATGAAAGAATTGAAGAGTCAGCTACAGGAGTTGATTGATAAGGGGTTCATTAGGCTAAGCACGTCGCCATAGGGCACACCAGTGCTATTTATAAAGAAGAAAGACAGGAGTCTAAGGATGTGCATTGACTACCGTCAGCTAAATAAGGCCACTGTAAAGAACATGTATCCGCTCCCAAGGATGAAGAGTTGTTTGATAAACTGTACGGAGCGAAGGTGTTCTCGAAGATCGATTTGAGATTTGGTTATTATCAGCTGAGAATTAAGCCAGATGATGTTCCAAAGATGACATTTCGGTCGAGGTATGGCCATTTTGAGTATTTTGTAATGCCATTCGGATTAACTAACGGTCTAGCAGCGTTTATGGATCTTATGAATAGGGTGTTCAAGCCCTACCTGGATCGATTTGTAGTCGTTTCCATAGATGATATATTGGTGTATTCTTTGAATGAGAGTAACCATGAGGAGCACTTGAGAATAGTGCTAGGAACTCTCAGGAAACATCAATTGTATGCTAAGTTCTCAAAGTGCGAGTTCTGGCTATCTTAAGTTGCATTTCTTGGGCATGTGATCTCGGCCGAAGGAATCTTATTAGATCGAGCAAGATTAAGGCTATTCAAAGATGGAAGCAGCCGACATGTGTGGCTGAAGTGCAAAGCTTTTTGGGATTGGGAGGCTACTATTGAAGATTCATGGAAGGGTTTTCAAAGATAGCTACACCTATGACGAAGCTCATACGGAAGGAGGTCAAATTCGAGTGGATTGCCAAATGCGAGGAGAGCTTTCAAGAACTCAAGGAAAGACTAACCTCGACACTTGTTCTGGCAATGCCTAGTGGGCACAGTGGATATGTTGTATACATCGATGCCTCGAAGGTTGGTTTGGGTTGTGTATTGATGCAGCATGGTTGGGTGACAGCGTATAGATCACGCCAGTTGAAGAGGCACGAAGTGAACTACCCCACACATGACTTGGAGCTGGCAGCGGTAGTATATGCTCTGAAGCTATGGAGGCACAATCTATATGGAGAGACGTTTAATGTATTCACGGACCACAAAAGTCTAAGGTATGTGTTCTCGCATAAAGAGTTGAACATGAGGCAGCGATAGTGGATTCTTGAAGGACTACGACTACACCATCTTGTATCACCCGAGGCGTGCTAACGTGGTGGCTAACACTTTAAGTAGGACTGTGCCTACTGTTATGGCCGAGTTGATGGCCCAGGACTGGCTGCTGATTGAGGCTTTTAGCCTGACGACGGCGAGTGTAGTGCCGAAGGGATCTTCTGTCCTAGTAACTGGCCTGGTGGTTCAGTTGGATCTGGAGACTGAGATACGGGAGGCTAGTGGGAGTGACTGGCGTATACGTTTGTGGGTAGACGAGCAAGGCCAGCCCAAGAGTTTAGATTTTGAGATTCGAAATGGCATTCTTACGTTTCGTGGTAGAGTGTATGTGCCAAACCTTCTAGAGTTGAGACAAAAAATTCTGGATGAATCCCACAAAGCTAAGTAGACTGTGCACCCAGGAGCCACGAAGATGTATCGAGATCTTCAGGAAATCTATTAGTGGCATGAGATGAAGGCTAACGTGGCTAGGAGGGTGGCATAATGTGATATATTCCAGAGGGTAAAGATTGAGCACCAGAAACCTGCAGGGTTGATTAGACATTCGAAAGTTCCCGAGTGGAAATGGGAACATATCATGATGGATTTTGTGACAGGATTTCTGAAGAGTTGAAGGGGCTATGACGCTATTTGGGTGGTGGTAGACAGGTTGACAAAATCAGAGCATTTTTTTCCTACGAGGATGGACCAACTAGTGCGAAGATTCACAGAGCAATATGTAAAGGAAATAGTACGACTCCATGGTGCACCAATAAGTATAGTTTCACATCGAGACTCGAGGTTCACCTCGAGGTTTTAGGAGAGTTTGCAGGAATGCATGGGGACCCAGCTGAAATTGAGTACAACTTATCACCCCCAGACTGACGGGCAATCAGAGAGGACAATTCAAATACTTAAAGATATATTGAGATCTTGTGCCCTTGATTTTGGAGGAAATTGGGAGGAGCATCTGCCATTGGTAGAATTTGCGTACAACAATAGATACCACGACAGCCTCGAGATGGCTCCTATTTGTTGGACCGAAGTAGGGGAATGACAGATGTTGGGGCCCGAGCTTGTGCAACAGACTATCGATAAGATTCGAATAATCCAAGAGAGGATCCGAGCTACGAAAAGCCGACAGAAATCTTACGCAGATCAAAGAAGAAAGGATTTAAAGTTTGAGGTGGGAGATCTGGTGTATCTCAAAGTGTCACCCCAGCATCTGGTAAGGCGTGGAAGCGGTAAAGGAAGCTGAAACCAAGGTATATAGGATTATATCCGATTGTGGAAAGAGTCGGACCTTTAGCCTATTGATTGGAGCCTCCGCCTAGCTTGTCCGGGATTTATAATGTGTTCCACGTCTCCTAACTTCAAAGGTATGTGCCAGATCCAATCCTCGGAGTTCGAGTGGAGACAATTGAGTTAAGGAATTACTTAACCTACTCGGAGTCACCTGGAGCAAATTTAGATCGTCGAACTCAAGTGTTGCAAAATAAAGAGATCCTGTTAGTGAAGGTTTAGTGGGGAAAGCAATAGGATGATGAGGCAACATAGAACTTGAGGAAACAATTAGGAAGAAATATCCTCATTTGTTCGAGGAAATGGAAATAGAGTAGGAAATTTTATATTTTCTTCCAGAAACTGTATTTTACAATGCAATAATTATTTAACCTTTAATATTTTTGAGTATGTTTCAAATTTATGGACGGAATTCTTTTCAGGGGGGAGAATGTAATACCCCACATTTTTGTGAGGTATCCACGTAATTTAGACGAGTTTAAAATATCAAAAAATATGCTTGAAATAGAAGCAAGTGATCAAATTAGCTGCAGGGAGTGCCTTGTAGCTTAGATACCTAAGGACAAAGCTATATCTTTGACGAGCGTCTCGTGGCCAGATTTATGACGCTAAAAGAAATCAAATCAGAGACTATTTTCGGTTCAACTAAGTTGTAGCCTAAAGGACTGAATGATGGTAAGGGGCTTCTGAAAAATCAACGAAACTTTGAGGAGGCTCTAATTTTGTAAATAAAACAACCTTGAGATGGTTTTGGGATGAAACAAAGGTCCTGTGAGGGTGCTGGGATGAAATCCTACATATCGAGTAATTTTTAGTGATTAATTTTGGATTTTAAGTATCTCGATAAATTTGATGTGTGAGGGTGTCATTGTAATTAGAGAACTATCAAAACGAAATAAGGATGAAATTAGGAATTCATATGGTAAAATATCAAAGTTCGAGAACTTGAAATAAGGGTCAAAATGTCATTTGGAAGAAGTTTGGGGTATTAGCTTGGATTTCAAAAATTAAATCCATTCTAGCTTTGGATTTGAAAACCCATTCAATTATAACTTTGAGTCTTTGGAATGCAAGGCTTAGCTTGAGACAAGTAGCACCATATGATTGGTTCAAAGAATCTATAAATAGAGACCATGGGTTGTTCTCCAAATCATTCAAGGGAGTTTGAGGGTTGAAGTTGAGGAGCGTGCTCTTGAGAGAGGAGAGAAAATTCTGCAAGAAGAAGGGAAGAGATCGACGGAGAAGCAGGGGAGAACGAGTCTCGTCGGACTTGCGGGTCTTTGCTAGAATTCACCAGAATCAGTCAGAAAAAAAGTAAGTTAAATCTATATTTTTTGATAATCCTATAGAAGGGGAAGAGAGGGTCGCGTAGGATCAAACGAGGGTCGAATTGGAGTTAAAACAAGGGAGATATGGTCGAAATACGAAAATAATGCAATGTTGTCCGAAATGTAAGGGCCGCGCATGAGATACACGCACCGAGAAATGGTTACTCGTGAAGGCGTGTGGGCCACCTTCCCAGGGCGCGTGAGAGGCCCAATTTTCTTCAATTTTTTTAGTTTTGTCCTTACTTTAATTCCTTTCAACCCCATATAGAAATATTTTGGGTTTGGTTTATCAAAACACATGTTTTTTGCAAAAACCTAGGCCGTTTGCAGTGAAACCGTACCGTCTAAGAGATAAACCAACGAGGTGAGACTCCTATACTCCAAATTCTATTTTTTTTCTCTTATGAGAGACTTCTATTGCATGAAACGTGTTTTGTGAAGTTCTTGTACGTAAACTCTTATTGTTCTCTTACGTGAAATCATGTTGCATATATGAAATGATTTTTTTTAAAAGATATATGTTGTTTGCTTTTTAACTGTTGCATTTATTAAATTCATGTGACTATACTGTTGCACCTATTTGTTGTTAGATAAGGGTAAAAGTCGGATATCCCCTGAGATGCGCTATGCGTGCGCTATCAAGAAAGCTCTTGTGGGAAAGACCGTGAGTGTAAGGAACAACGGATGTGGTGTTTGCATGAGTGCTATAAGGTTGGGCCAAGGTGACATGGTTAGGGACCTCCCGAGAGGCACTATGCGTGCGCCATTAAGAAAGCTCTCGTTGGAGGAGGATGACATGTTCACGAGGCATTTCGGAATAATCCTCATTATTTGCTCATGCGTTTTATACCTGTTCATGTATTTATATAAATTACTTTGGAGTTTCTCACTAGAAGATTCATCTTTTAATTGGACTACGTCCCTAGAATATCCAACATTCCAGGTTTGAAGAGTGGCTCTTGTAACACCCGGTGTTATGAGAATGAGAAAGGAAGTAAGAAAACTTCAAAAAATGCCCTTGGAAATGTGCTAGATCCTTGAGATTGAGGGTGCCCTATGAGAGGGGTATTTTGGTAATTTGGATAGTGAAATCCAATAAAAAGGGTATTTTGGTAAATTGAAAATAATTCCTATGTGGAATTAGGTGAGTAGGTGAATTAAATTCCAATTTTGTGTTTTTGTGGAGATATGGGATTAATAATTCATGGAAGGGAATTTTGGTAATTTGGAGTGATTCCATAAAGGAATTTAATCATGGAAAAATAGGGAAAATGGAGAATATGCAATTATTTGAGAAAATAATTACATTTTCCCTAAAATAGTGAATAAATGTGGTAATGCAACATGGATGGATGAGATGAGAATTGAAAGCCAAGTTTGTGTCTTAGAGTGACACTTGGCATAATTTTGGAAAATTTGGAAGAAATCATATATATTAGAAATGTGGGAGCATGTATATATATGTGGATTTATGAGTTGGAAAAGAGATTAAATTAAATGCAAAAAGAAATGATAATAGGTCTTTCAAGCATTTAATGAGAGGCATTATGGTGTTGGATTAAAGAAAATCTAAAAAGAAAATGTGTAATTATTCACTATTAATGCTTGAAATTATGGTGAATTAAATAAATCCAATGGAAAATGGGAAAATGGTCACCCATTAATGATTGGAAAATGGTGGGATTTATTTAAATGGAGAATGAGGGATTTAAGTCTTTCAAGGTTGTCTCTCAAGTGTGATGGTGGAAAATAGTCCCATTAAATTAAATGGGAAGGAAATTAATTATGTCTCTCAAGTGTGAAGTGTTGAAATTAGTCAAAATAAATATATGAGAAAATGGCTAATTTTGGTATTGGAAGACTAAATTAATCCAAGGGTTAGGATCAAGTCTTGAAAAGGTTAAATATATCCAATGGCTTGGATTAAGTCTTGAAAAGGGCATATAATTGTCTCATTAAAGTAAATGAGAAAGAAAAAGAAATTTCCAAGTGATCTAATGGTTATGCTTAAATCTTGAAAAGGCAAAATAATCCAATGGATGAGATTAATCAAGATGAAGAGCATGGATTGTGTTTTCTACAAGAGAGGAAACTTGTTTATTTGAAATGAGTGGTGGAGATTTAATTCTCCTTAAGCACATGGATTCTGCTTTGAATGGATGGTGGAGATCCATTCTTGAAAATGGGAAAGGGTAGTACAAAATGGAAAGTGTGGAAGACTTGTCTCCCTTTGGCCATTTGTAGAGAGAATGAAAGAAAGAAGAAAGGGAGAAGATGAAAGAAATGAAGAAGAAAGGAAAGAATGGAGAAGAAATGAACATCAAATCAAGGTATGTTCCATTCTTCTTCTTTTCTATTTAGTATTCTTGTATGCAAAGTGAGTGACAAGTTGGAATGTCATCTTAGATGGAAGAAGATGAAGATGGAAGATCTCTTGAAATGAAGATTTAAATATTCAAGAATGAGGTAAGGGATGGCCCCATGGGAGGGTGGCCTTACAATGTGTTGTAAATATATTTCATAAATGTATATGTTGCATTTAGCATGTTCTTTTATGTTCATGAGACTTATGGCCATAGGTTAGTTTGGGAACATGGTTGAAATGGTGGGTTGATGCCTCAACCTTGGAGGGTTGTGAGGGCAAAGAAACCTAGCCACATTTGCATGCATTTGGCATCATATAATCTTGTTATGTTCATATTTATTTGGCATTGCACCCTTATTGCGCTTAATAGCTCATGAGATTTTTATCCTCACATATAGGTTGTGGAAGCATGGGAAAAATCAATACAAGGTGGAATGGCATGTGGAGGCATGGAAATGAAGATTCAATTGTGTTGTATGGCTTAGGGTAGCCTATTGTGTGACATTTGATTTATGTAATGTAATGTATTTGGTTGGTAATGGCTTTTCTTTTAAGCCTAAGGTTATGGGTGTATTCCATTTGTGTAGTGTTTGATTTAAACTTGAAATGAGACATGGGCTTATGGTATGTTGAAGCCTAGGTTGAGTGAAGGTCTCATTTTGGTGTGTGTTATGAGAAACACCAAGAAGTAAATCATGTGAGTTTGTTGGAAAAATAGTAGGTGTTTGATGTATGTTATGGAAGCATCAAGAGCATGATTTAAGCCTTAATTTTGGAGAAAAAGAGGCTAAAATTGAAGGAAAATGAAGTTTATTTATTCATTTTAAATTCTAGAAAATTTGGTGCTGGGAAACCCAAAGAAAAAAAATAAAAAAATAAAAAATATTTTTTGGAGGTAGGCAGCAGCCTGCGCGCGAGCTGCCACGGCCACGGGCAGGCATGTAGCCGCGCGCGCGGGCGCGAGCAGGCGCCTGTGGGTGGCCGCGCGTGCGGGCGCGTGCGTGCGCGAGCAGGCGCCTGTGGGCGGCCAGCGCCCAGCGGGGCCTCACATAGGCCAGCGGGCCCCGCCGGCCAATCTTTTTTAAAAAATTGGATTTTTTGGGGATGTTGGGTCATTTCTAAATTGATTTTGGCCCCAGAGGAAATTTCAAAAAAAAAAATAAAGGGATTTTCGAGCATTTTTGGAGAAAATGCCGAAATTTTGGAATATTAAAAATTTGAGTTTTTCCTCCAAAATTGGTAATCAATCAATGGATTGGTTTAAATGGTGAATTATGGAGCCCGGTAAAATTCTTGGATGGAAAAGAATTAAATATAAATAAGAAATTGCGGTTGGGCATCTGAATGAGATTTTCTTTTTAGCCAATGTAGTGTGGTTAAAGCTCAATTCCGCTAGTGAATCCTGGGAATGAATCAAAGGAAGGACGAGCCTAGTTCCCACCTATGGCTTTTCATCTTGAAACATGGTCCACCCTTCACCTAAGGCTGGACAGGTGGACAAATTGGGTAATTGTTCACGAGTAACACCCGTAAGTGGGAGCGGCGCGTTACAGTTTTGTATCAGAGCGTGGTTGGAGCATCAAGTGGAAGATGCTTGGAGAAATGTGGTCGAAGGTTGATCAAAAGGCCTTGGGATTAGGACCACTAGTGACTAAGGACCCTAGGGGTTGGGTCGAGACGTTGAGGTCTATGGTGATGGAGATGGAAGACTCAGACATTCCTGCTATAGGAATAGGAAAATATCATGGTTTGAGATGATATTCTGTAAGAGATATACGGGATGAGCAATGAATGATCAAATGCCCAAGTGTGGGTATTGGTATCGAGGACCCGAATATGGGAATTTGGAGGTTCATGAGATATTTTAAGGATAAGAGTTCCTTGCGATTGAAGTGTTGAGGCTTGTGTGGGGACACAAAGTCGAGTCATGATAAGAATCATGATGGGATAAGGAGAACCCGAAGTACATCTAATCCGAGAAGGGATTAGCAAAGCACCCCTATGTTGGGGGAGATAATCAAGCAGGCATAAGGAAATGGAGTGGTTTCCATGGGTGGTGTGCTAAGGGTTTTGTGCTTGAACTAGGGTGAGCTAAGGTTGAAATTAGCTCGAAGCCCAAAGAAAGAAGTCGTCAACAGGTTATGTGACGAGCTCCGAGAATGAAGTAAGCTAAAGTTGCTTGTAGAGAGGCTCTAGGCGGAGCGAGCATGTGAGATATATGCCAGTCATGGCCAAAGTAGGCATGATGTTGGTAGCTTGCAGAAAGACTCCGAGGAGAGTCGGGTGTGCGTTATGCATGAGGGATGCATATGGTGTCATGTGATTGTATCGTTATGACGATCCTGGAGGGGACGTGTCTAGGGTATGAGTGGACCCTAGTTGATTTCATGATGAAACGGGATATATCCTAAGAAAGGATAGGTATTTGGCAAATGGACCCTAGCGAGTGTTTGTGTGAGATGGAAATCCCAAGTGAGTCCAACTAGATTCCAGGGGAATCTAGGATTGGGATAAAGGAGTTGGGCATACGTGGATATGCGTGTGAGAGCCATTGGGTTAGAAGTCCTAGTTGTGAAAGGCTAAAGTGACCGTTCCTGTGAATGATGGATGAGGGGCCAATTTAAACTCTCATTGACGCTTGGGGTCAGGTGGGATGCCTAAAGTCAAGAGATGAGAGGTGAATAAACCCTCATTATGATGCCTGGGGTCGAGATGACGCCTAAGGTTATGAGACCCTTAACGGGGAGACATGGAGGTCACCCAACGAAGGGTATGAACGGTGTGTGGGCCGAGGATGGTGAATTGTGGCAACAGGACATCCGTGGGCTATGCGCACACAAGAAATGCCAACTTTGGATGCCAAGTGGGCAGGGGCATGGTGAGTAATGTGGAGGCCCCAAATTGTATATTTCAAATCATGGAAGCCCGAGCGAGGCGTGCAGAAAGGCCAGGCCGGGCGTAGTGACTGAATGCATTCATGAGTGTGCAAGGAAAGACGAGGGTCTCAATTTACCTAGAGGGTAACGGTGGGTAGTCCATGGTTATAGGTGCCAGAGCCTGAGATGGGCTCAGCATGTCGATTGTGGATTGAGAGATCTATGATAATCAAGCTCTAGGATGAGCTGGGTGGCGAATGAGTCATGATGGACTGGGATCCATTGTCGTGGAAAGTTGGAGCTTTCAAATGTTGAGTAAGAGCTGTGAGGTGTGATCTTGTGGGGTAAGATCATGAGGCCTCAAGAGGTGAAATGGTTTGAGAGTCTTGAAGCGATAAGAGATGTGAAGTCATGAGGAGTAGGGCTTATGACATGAGCTTGAGGTTATCAAGTGAAGGATAACCAAGTAAGATGGCTATGGTAAAACGGTGGTGGAACCATCGTACCTTGGAGAGGCTTTAAGTAGCTTCGATGCTATGGGTGCTACTCGATGTGACAGATCTGATGCTATGGACCGTGTGGTAGAGGACTAATGAGTTGGCTCACGTTGAGGGCAAGTAGCCCATGGGCCTGAGTAATTTAGTGAACTGCAGGTGACAGTCAGATGCCGAAGATGTGGAGCAGCACCTTAGGAATTTGGTCAGGTGAGATCGAAAATCTACTATAAGGGATAGGACATTAGAGTAGTCCTAAGGAGGAAACGTGGAACGCGTTAATGATCCGATAGATTTGTTGTCGAGTAGGACGCCTGGTAAGAATAGTGGTTGTGAGCGTAGCGAGGTAGTCGTGTCGGATTTGATATCAGAGGTGTGACTAGAAGGTGAAAGTCATGATACGGGGTGCGAAACAGATCAGAGTGGGACTTGAGCCATGCTGTAGGAAACTGTTGTTGGGTTAGTGTAAGGGATAACACGGTAATAATAATTAGGTGTTGACTCTCTGAAGCACAAGGCAACACGATGGGGAACAAGTGTTGGGCCAGTGTATGGGAGTGACACGTGATTGAGTGTTGACTCTCTAAAGCACAGGGCAACACGATGGGGAACCAGTGTTGGGCCAGTGTATGGGAGTGACACGATGATGGTGACCAGGTGTTGGTGCGCCTAAAGCACAGGGCAACACAGTGACTATGTAGATGGTCAGGGACTGAAGATCGGTGAGATGTTTGAGAAAGAAACCTGGGGAAAAGAAACGGGTCTAGCATGGGAATAATGCTACGGTTGACGCCTATCAGTGACGGGTCTAATGCTAGGGACCACTGGATGCAGACAGTTAGTCCATAGGAGGGACTGTAGCCCTCTACATGGAGTAACTCGTCTGTAGTGGAGACGATTAGACGCCGAAGACCTGGGGTATGCTATAGGTTATGCCTGAGCTAGACCTAAAATTCCATAAGGGTTGAAGTATGGTGGTAGTGCTTTGGTGTTAAAGCAACAAGAAGGTTTGTGAATCGAGTGGGTCATATCTTATGGTGTGATATCAAGAGGTGTGGTGATGCTCCTTGTTAAAGGATGCTAATGCAGTTGTGGTTAAGTTTGATCGAAGTTGATCGGGTAAATTGGGATGATGGACCCAATGTGATCATGCAGTAATGCATGAGGATGGGGTTGATTGGTAGAGTCGGTAAATGGCTCCAGAATGATACGTAAGTGCCGTGGAGGGTGAGACTTACAAGTTGGAAGCCAACCATGAGATGGGGAAATTGAAGCGTGTGAAGGCTTCGAGTAAGGGATCTCTAATCCAGTGAAGTGAGTTATGGCAGGTGGAACGCGATGCTAAGGCATGGTTTAGAATCCGTGGAGGCTCGCAATGGCACAGTTTGGTGTTAGTCCTGGTTGTGTCGATGCAAAAATGAGGAAGTGTCCTCATGTGGCACTAGAAGGGTTTCCAGTTGATGACACTCGAGTAATTGCCAAGTGATAGCACCTGATGGCAATAATGGAGCGTGAGGCTCGAGGACTGTGAGGTAAAGCCTTGTTGGTCGTCGTGTATGCAATATAAAGGTGCGACGGGTCCTGGTGTTTAGACCAGGTGAATTTTGAGAAAGAGATCCAAGGTGAAAAAAAAAAGATGGTTGGTCAGGGCAGTATTGTGCCGCTTGAAGGAGTGTTACTCCGTAGCGAGGGTTGTAAATAGTAGTGTTGAAATGTGGTCAGGGTAGAACTTGAGATGTTCTCTCAAGAAAAGTTGTGCATGAGGCAACAGTGTGGGATAAACTTCCTAAAACACTAAAAATTTATCGAGAGAGATCACCAGGGGAAAAGCCAGTGTGAAGACGAGTGCCTGAGTAGGAAGGTGAGTCCTACGGCATCAAGTGGAAGTGTGAATTCCACATGAGTGGCAGGGGTGATTCCTAGTGAGTAGAGTTTAAATCAGAGTGATAGTCAATGATTGCAAGAGTAGTGCCTAGAGACAGGTTGTGTTGGTTGTGAGCTGGGCAATCCAGCTAAAGCTAATCAGGTTAGTTAGTCAGAAGTTGAGGGCGAATTTAAAATGTCGCCAATGGGTGACGAGAGCTCAAAGGAAGAGCTTATGGGAAGAGATTGGTTTCCAGGAATGGTGTTGGGGTGATGAAATCACCTAATGGTTGTGAGTGATACAGCTAGAGGGATGCCTTAGTGTGTGGGCAATTGATGAGAATTAACCTCGTGTCTAAGGTTACTGGTTGTGAAAAGAAATCGGCTAGTGAAGTTGTTATGGTGTTAGAGCCATGTGGTTGCTCACCGAGTGGTGTGAGTTGGTTGCAGCGAGTGTATGAGAAATCCGGGAGAAGCCAGAGTCTCCTAGGGAATTAGCCAGTTGCTATAAATATAGCGAAGTGAACTGTGGAAGGTGGCCTAAGCGTGGGGTCGTGTTAGTTGCGATGACCAGTGAGATTTAAGGAGCAGTGAATCTTTTGGGATGACATGGTGGTGTCATCGTCGTTGTCAGGGAAAAGATGTTGTCAGGAAGGTCAAAGGTAACCATTGTGCATGGTAAGACCTCGAAGCCGAGCGTGAATGGCCATGAAGGCTGGTGTTTGTGATATTTGAGATGTAACAACCGTGAAAGGAGAAATTCGTTGTTGTCATGGTGTTGTCCTTGCCGAGGAGGACAAGAGGAACCATTATGCATGGTTTAGCTCAGGTGTCTATTGAGGATTGAGATGAACCTGATGTGAGATGGCTGAAAGTTACGTGCCTCAAGGGTAAGAGGCTCTGTTGAGAAATGGGGAGATTTCAAAAGTCCCAATGAAATTGAAGCCACTTGTGGGGGTGTAACCATGATAGCTTGTTGTGGTGGGGACCAAAGGCACGAGTCATCCTACAGGTGAGATGCAATAAGTGATTGTGCAGATGGTAATAAGCCAATCACTTGTGCCACGCACCGTGGGTGATGACGAGGGTATATTAATGGTTTCGTGACCTTAAGCGCAATGGTAGGATCCTTGACTCACGGTAGGGTTTAATAGCCAAGGTAAGGCCTGTTGGAAATGTATGCCCTAAAGACACGTTTTGTTTAATTTATGGTAATGATGTTTCTTTTAGTCAGTTTATGGCACATATATTATTTGCATTTAATTGTTGGAAAAGTGTCCATGCTATTAAGTAAGTGATTCATGTGATGGGTCGTTCTTCACAGTTAGGCATGAATCATGGGTACTTAATAAGCAAGAAAATATTACTCTTGATCTTTTGATAGAACTGGACATTCTATCATGATAAGATCATTGTGCAATAGATCCTAATGGAGGATGGCTTGCCTTAGCCAGTAAACAATCCGTTTACTCTAATTGTACAAGCGCATTTGGAATGCGTAGAGTGGACCTGTGATAGAAGCTAATGACAAAGTACTAATTATCATGGAGCTAGTCCATCACTGCTACTACGTGGACGAGTACTCTAATACTTGAGTATTAGTTGGTGGTCTAGTGAACCTAGAGCTATATTCTTAGATTCACTGTAGGTGACGTCTATCAAAGATCAATAACCTTGTGAGTTGGGAGTATGGTTTCTAATTAGCTAAGACAGACTAATACAAGATAGTTTCTGTGATTCACCCCCTTGTGATTGTCCAAGAATAATCAAATAATCCAGGGCCCTGGGAACGTGACTTAAGAGTGTGTGCTTCTGGGTAGCTCCCAGTGATAAGCAAGTACATTCGAGTAGTCACGAATTATTGGACTAGTGATCTAAGAATGGTAGAAATCATTTAGAAAGGTGTTAGTACATTATTCCTTTCTAAATGATGGGTGTTAGGCAGAGGGGTATTTTCATCATTACACTAGTAGGTCAAAGACATTGCACATGCAAAATTATTCGTGGGGTCAGTGTTACCATATGGTGATAGTTGGAACACTTAGAATGACAAAATATAGCTACTGGGTAGCAGGGGTATTTTGGTTATTTTAGTAGCCATGAATAATTTGTCTTTTGGTCCCCGGGGTAGCTCGATATAACTCATGTATTATTTAATACATTTGGTTTGTTGGGTGAATTACATTGAGAGAGAATTATTTTATTCAGAATGGTCCATAATTAATTGGGCTAGAATAAAATAATAGTTCATTGGTTTTTTAATTAATTAATTGGGCTAACGCAATTAGAAAATTAATTAAATGAGCTTGGCCCACTAGGGTTTTAACCCTAGGGTTCTCCCTCTATATATTCCCTCCTTGGTTGTTTTTTCACCTAAGGTTTTTTACTCTTCTTCACCAAAAGAGAGGCCAAGAGTTCTTGAGTCATACCTTGGAAGATCAAGAGAACATTCAAGTTCTGATGCGAAGGAGCCGAAGGATTGCAGGACAGTCATCATCTCCACCACGCGAAGAAGCTCCCGCCCCTCCTCCTCCTGTCGCTTCATTCCGTTCGGTGATCCAAAGGAAAAGTAAGTTTCCTAGATTCTAATCAATACGAGGAAAGTTTTTTTTTACGCTTCCGTTGCATGCTATGTATCCTCGTGATGGTCCTTCAAGGCCTAGCATGGGATATGATTGTGAAAGCTAAATTGGGTGAAGTATTGAAAAGGGGTCGCTCAGCGAAGAGTCCCCTGATATGGGTAAGAGACCCCTACTAGCGTGTGATATCAGCTAGTAAGTATCTTGTGTATGCTTAATGCGAAGAACTCCTGGTTGGGAGAAGGTTATGGCCCGAGCATGGATAAGCTCGAGGTGAGATTGTAATGGTGCGTGCATTGCCAAGCTCGAGTTGGACTCGGGTAATGCATGTATGGTGAAAATGTGTAATTACCTGGCATGGTGTTAGGTATGTTGATTTTGCATAATCGTATCGATAAATGAGGGTCGGCTAGTCAAGGTAGAAGACCATGTATGAAATGGTCGAAGTTGGCAAGGTAGGCCAAATGGTTGCTTCCCATGAAATGCTAGCCTGGTTAGTTGATCGGTAACGAGAGGTTGCCATGAGGATCAACTTAAGCTATGCATGAGTGTGATTAATGGCGGTATGCCATGGTAGATTGGGTGTCCGAGTGTCTTGTGGGCACTAGAAGTGACATTGCGGCGAATGATCAATGCTAAGACGTTGCTGGTTAGACCAGCGTAAAATCGTGGCCATGTGTGATTGGCAGTGAGAAACGTTGCCATGTGTGATCGGCGTAAAATTGTGGTAGACTGATCAATGATGCAATGTTAGCGTATGTGGTTTCGACTGAGGGGAAAATGGGAAATGGATTGCAAAGTGATACTCGAGGTAGAGAAAATCCATCTAGAAATGAACAGGGTTGCAGTAAGCGTGATCAGTGACCAGTTGTGCAATTTGGCAAGAGGCAAAGGTGGTGTTCGGTTGTTGAATGTCCTCGAGAGTTGGAGGATCAAAAGCCTAAAGTGAAGCCTTGAGGTAAGTGTAACCCGAGGTAAATATGAGGAATGGATAGGCTATGAGATTCTCGAGCAGGAGAATTTGCTATGTAGCCTGGGAATGTGATTGTCTTTGGCGGGAGATTATGGTAAGACGAATTTCGAGGACAAAATTCTTTTAAGGGGGAGGAATGTAACACCCGGTGTTACAGGTGTTATGAGAATGAGAAAGTAAGAAAACTTCCAAAAATGCCCTTGGAAATGTGCTAGATCCTTGAGATTGAGGGTGCCCTATGAGAGGGGTATTTTGGTAATTTGGATAGTGAAATCCAATAAAAATGGTATTTTGGTAAATTGGAAATAATTCCTATGTGGAATTAGGTGAGTAGGTGAATTAAATTCCAATTTTGTGTTTTTGTGGTGATATGGGATTAATAATTCATGGAAGGGAATTTTGGTAATTTGGAGTGATTCCATAAAGGAATTTAATCATGGAAAAATAGGGAAAATGGAGAATATGCAATTATTTGAGAAAATAATTATATTTTCCCTAAAATGGTGAATAAATGTGGTAATGCAACATGGATGGATGAAATGAGAATTGGAAGCCAAGTTTGTCTTAGAGTGACACTTCGCATAATTTTGGAAAAGTTGGGAGAAATCATATATATTAGAAATGTGGGAGCATGTATATATATGTGGATTTATGAGTTGGAAAAGAGATTAAATTAAATGCAAAAAGAAATGATAATAGGTCTTTCAAGCATTTAATGAGAGGCATTATGGTGTTGGATTAAAGAAAATCCAAAAAGAAAATGTGTAATTAGTCACCATTAATGCTTGAAATTATGGTGAATTAAATAAATCCAATGGAAAATGGGAAAATGGTCACCCATTAATGATTGGAAAATGGTGGGATTTATTTAAATGGAGAATGAGGGATTTAAGTCTTTCAAGGTTGTCTCTCAAGTGTGATGGTGGAAAATAGTCCCATTAAATTAAATGGGAAGGAAATTAATTATGTCTCTCAAGTGTGAAGTGTTGAAATTAGTCAAAATAAATATATGAGAAAATGGCTAATTTTAGTATTGGAAGACTAAATTGATCCAAGGGTTAGGATCAAGTCTTGAAAAGGTAAAATATATCCAATGGCTTGGATTAAGTCTTGAAAAGGGCATATAATTGTCTCATTAAAGTAAATGAGAAAGAAAAAGAAATGTCCAAGTGATCCAATGGTTATGCTTAAATCTTGAAAAGGCAAAATAATCCAATGGATGAGATTAATCAAGATGAAGAGCATGGATTGTGTTTTCTCCAAGAGAGGAAACTTGTTTATTTGAAATGAGTGGTGGAGATTTAATTCTCCTTATGCACATGGATTGTGCTTTGAATGGATGGTGGAGATCCATTCTTGAAAATGGGAAAGGGTAGTATAAAATGGCAAGTGTGGAAGACTTGTCTCCCTTTGGCCATTTGTAGAGAGAATGAAAGAAAGAAGAAAGGGAGAAGATGAAAGAAATGAAGAAGGGAGGAAAGAATGGAGAAGAAATGAACATCAAATCAAGGTATGTTCCATTCTTCTTCTTTTCTATTTAGTATTCTTGTATGCAAAGTGAGTGACAAGTTGGAATGTCATCTTAGATGGAAGAAGATGAAGATGGAAGCTCTCTTGAAATGAAGATTTAAATATTCAAGAATGAGGTAAGGGATGGCCCCATGGGAGAGTGGCCTTACTATGTGTTGTAAATATGTTTCATAAATGTATATGTTGCATTTAGCATGTTCTTTTATGTTCATGAGACTTATGGCCATAGGTTAGTTTGGGAACATGGTTGAAATGGTGGGTTAATGCCTCAACCTTGGAGGGTTGTGAGGGTAAAGAAACCTAGCCATATTTGCATGCATTTGGCATCATATAATCTTGTTATGTTCATATTTATTTGACATTGCACCCTTATTCAGTTTAATAGCTCATGATGTTTTTATCCTCACATATAGGTTGTGGAAGCATGGGAAAAATCAATACAAGGTGGAATGGCATGTGGAGGCATGGAAATGAAGATTCAAGTGTGTTGTATGGCTTAGGGTAGCCTATTGTGTGACATTTGATTTATGTAATGTAATGTATTTGATTGGTAATGGCTTTTCTTTTAAGCCTAAGGTTATGGGTGTATTCCATTTGTGTAGTGTTTGATTTAAACTTGAAATGAGACATGGGCTTATGGTATGTTGATGCCTAGGTTGAGTGAAGGTCTCATTTTGGTGTGTGTTATGAGAAACACCAAGAAGTAAATCATGTGAGTTTGTTGGAAAAATAGTAGGTGTTTGATGTATGTTATGGAAGCATCAAAAGCATGATTTAAACCTTAATTTTGGAGAAAAAGAGGCTAAAATTGAAGGAAAATGAAGTCTATTTATTCATTTTAAATTCTGGAAAACTTGGGGTTGGGAAGCCAAAAGAAAAAAAAATAATAAAAAAATATTTTTTGGGCGGCCCCGCGCGCGCAGGCAGCAGCGCGCGGGTTGCTACGGCCGTGCATGTGGGTTGCCGCGGCCGTGTGCGTGGGCTACCGCGGCAGCGTGCGCGGGCGTGCGAGCGCGAGAGAAGGCGCCTGTGGGCAGCCGCGCGCGACCAACCAGCGCGGCCAACGCCCAACGGGGCCCCGCCGGCCAATTTTTTTAAAAAAAATTTGGATTTTTGGGGGATGTTGGGCCATTTCTAAATTGATTTTGGCCCCAAAGGAAATTTCAAAAAAAAAAATAAAGGGATTTTCGAGCATTTTTGGAGAAAATGCCAAAATTTTGAAAAATTAAAAATTTGAGTTTTTCCTCCAAAGTTGGTAATCAATCAATGGATTGGTTTAAATGGTGAATTATGGAGCCTGGTAAAATTCTTGGATGGAAAAGAATTAAATATAAATAAGAAATGGCGGTTGGGCATCTGAATGAGATTTTCTTTTTAGCCAATGCAGTGTGGTTAAAGCCTAATTCTGCTAGTGAATCCCGGGAATGAAGGAAGGGAAGGACGAGCCTAGTTCCCACCTGGGGCGTTTCATCTTGAAACATGGTCCACCCTTTACCTACGACCGGGCAGGTGGACAAATTGGGTAATTGTTCACGAGTAACACCCGTAAGTGAGAGCGGGGCGTTACAGCTCTAAGGGAAAAGAGGTAGCTGAAGAATAAACTTAATTTACTGCCTGTAGCATGTTTAACATATTTTTGTTTATGTGCGAACCTATGTATGTTTGGATATGTTTAAGACGTTCAGTTATCACTTACGAGAGATGATGTCCATTTAATACATTTTGTAAACGTCTTGAACAATTTCATTTATGATAAATAAAGCATTATGGTTGTGAACTATATCATGTTCGTTTTAGCTTTTGCATTTAAAATTTTAACACCTATCTTAGCTATTCGATTATTGGGTTTGTTAGGATGAGAAGGTAAAAAATAGGCTTTTTGGGAATTTGAGTGATGTATGTCAGCGATTGTGATATGGAAAAATTTTTATATTCCTTAAATCCTAAGTTATAACATGCTCGAAAATTTTGGGGTGTTACAGTGTGCATGGATTTCACTGACCCAAATAAGGCTTGCTCGAAAGATTATTACCCGCTCGCAAGAATAGATTGTATGGTTGACTAAACATCGGGGTACGCCAAGTTGAGTTTTTTGGATGCATTCTTTGGATACCATAAGATTAGCATGGATTTGCGGGGTGTTAAAAAAATAGCCTTCATAATAGAAAAAAGATCCTATTGCTATCGAGTAACGCCCTTTGGCCTGAAGAACACCGGAGCCATATATTAACAAATGGTGAATAAAATGTTCAAAGACCTACTGGGGGATGTGATGGAAGCATACGTAGATGACATGATAGTGAAATGTAAGCAAGAGGAGCGACACGTGTAACGCCCCGCTCCCACTTACGGGTGTTACTTGTGAACAATTACCCGAATTGTCCACCTGCTCGGTCTTTGATGAAGGGCGAACCATGTTTCAAGAAGAAACGCCCTTGGTGGGAACTAGGCTTGTCTTTCCCTTCCCTTAAACCCCAAGATTTACTAGTAGAATTGGGCTTTAAACCACACTGCGTTTGGTTAAAAAGAAATCTCGCGAAGACGCCCAATCATTATTTTCTCATTTGAATTTAATTCTTTTCCGACCAAGAATTTTACTGGGCTCCAAAAATCACCATTTAAACCAATCCATTGATGGATCACTAATTTTAGAGGAAAACTCATCATTTTCAAATTTTCAAAATTTCGGCATTAATCTCCAAAATGCCCCAAAATTCTCCAATTTTTCCAACTTTTTTAAAAAATTGGCCGGCGGGGCCCACGGCATGCCGGGGCCCCGCGGTGCGCCTACAGCGCAGCCCACGCGCCCGAGTAGGGCCTTGATCCTGCGCGCGCGTGCCTCCGCGCGCCTGGCAGCCCCCTGCTGCCTTCTGCAGCTGCCCCCAGCTACCTACCACACCTCATTTCTTCATTTTTTTTTTCTTAGGCATTTAAATCCCAAATTTTCCAGAAATTTAAAATGAATAAATAAACTTTATTTTCCTTCAATTTTTAGCCTCTATTTCTCCAAAATCAAGGCTTAAACCATGCTCTTGATGTTTCCATAACATACATCAACCATCCACTAATTTGTAACAAAAGCTTACAAGAAAATATCCATCTTCTTCTTCTACAACACAATAAAGTGGAAAATATTACATCTAACCTCATTCATGGAGATTCATACACATGAAACCAAAATGAAACATAATTTATTTTACATTTCCACGAAAATGCATAGCCATTTCTCTCCCATTTCACCTTTCCCTTGAGGCTTTCAACACCTACAAAGAGGTTCAACAAACCTCATGAGCTCAAAATTTCAGTAAGGGTGCATATGTAAAGTAAATACAAGCATAACAAGTCTATGTAATGCAAATGCATGCAAGCATGGTTAGGTTATTCCATCCTCACAACCCAGCATGGTTTGAGGCATCAACCCACCATTTCTTTCCCACCCCATGGCCATAGGTCTCATGAAAAAATAAAGCATGCAAAGAGATACATAAAAGTTTATGCAACCTACTTACAATGCAATGCAAGGCCTCCTCCACATGGGGCCATCCCTGACCTCATTCTTGAATATTTAAATCTTTATTTCAAGAGAGCTTCCATCTTCATCTTCTTCCATCTAAGATGACATTCCAACTTGTCACTCACTTTGCATACAAGAATACCAAATAGAGAAGAAGAAGAATGGAACATACCTTGATTTGATCTTCATTTCTTCTCCATTCTTTCCTTTCTTCTTCATTTCTTTCATCTTCTCCCTTTCTTCTTTCTTTCATTCTCTCTACAAATGGCCAAAAGGGAGACAAGTCTTCCACACTTGCCATTTTATACTATCCTTTCCCATTTTCAAGAATGGATCTCCACCATCCATTCAAAGCACAATCCATGTGCTTAAGGAGAATTAAATCTCCACCACTCATTTCAAATAAACAAGTTTCCTCTCTTGGAGAAAACACAATCCATGCTCTTCATCTTGATTAACCTCATCCATTGGATTATTTTGCCTTTTCAAGATTTAAGCATAACCATTGGATCACTTGGACATTTCTTTTTCTTTCTCATTTACTTTAATGAGACAATTATATGCCATTTTCAAGACTTAATCCACGCCATTGGATATATTTCACCCTTTTCAAGACTTGATCCTAACCCTTGGATCACTTGGAGATTTCTATTTATTTCTCATTTAAATAAGTCCTCTCATTTTCACTTATAAATGAGTGACTAATTTCCATTTCTTTCTCATTTAAATTAATGGGACTAATTTCACATCCATCACACTTGAGAGACATAATTCCCTCATTTTTCATTTATATAAATCACCATATTTTCAAGCATTAATGGTGACCATTTTACTTTCTTTTCCATTTATCTTTTTTCCCAACATCATGATGGCCTTCATAAATGCTTTGAGAGACATTTATAATTTCTTTTTTAAATTATTTTAATCTCTCATTTCTTCCAAAATATTTGCACATATGCACACCCACATTTATTGATATGTGCCTTCCCACAAATACATAAATGTTTACATTGGCCATCCATGCCATGATCCAAGAATAAATAATCACCATTGGATCACAAATCCCACTCAAGGATTAATCCCATCCATTGGATTTATTAATTTCTCAACATTTAATAAATGGAGACCATTTTCACACATCAAGAATGACATAATTCATTTCCTTTCCCCTTTAAACAAATCCCATATTTTCCAACATTAAAGGGGTGACTAATTTAATTTCTTTTTGGATTTTCTTTTAATCCAACACCATAATGCCTCTCATTAAATGCTTGAAAGACCAATTATCATTTTCTTTTGCATTTAATTTAATCATCATTTATACTTGATCAAGACTTTGCCAAGTGTCACCTTTTAAACCCATACTTGGCTCTCAAGATCTCATCTCATCCACCCATGTGGCATTTTCTCATTTATTCACCATGTAGGGAAAATTAATTATTTCTCCTCAAATAATTCAATATCCATTTTTCCTATTTCCTTTATGGAATTAAATTCCAAAATTCTAAAATACCGTTTGTGAATTTATTAATCCCTTATCTCCACATAAATACAAAATTGGGATTTAATTCACCTACTCACCTAATTCCACATAGGAATTATTTCCAATTTACCAAAATACCCTTTTTATTGGATTTCACTTTCCAAATTACCAAAATACCCCTCTCATAGGGCACCCTCAATCTCAAGGATCCAACACCTTCTCAAGGGCATTTTTGGAATTTTTACACTTCCATTCTTATTTTCTTTATATCAATAACACGGGGTATTACAAAACGCTTAGAAATTGGTAAAGGTTCTCACTATATTGTGGGAAAACAAAGTGCACCTGAACCTTAGCAAGTGTGCCTTTAGGGTGAAATCTTGGAAGTTCTTGGGCTACATGATCACTCATTAGGAGATAGAGGCCATCCCAGAGAAGGTACAAGGAGTGATTGATATGCAATCCCCCATATTCATGAAAGAAGTCCAAAGGTTGATAGGCTGCTTTACAGCTCTGGGATAATTCCTATCCAAATCTGCTAAATGGAGCCTCCCCTTCTTCAAAGCCCTGAAGGGAGGCAAAAATTTCCAATGGACCATTTAGTGCAAGAAAGCTTTCCAGGAATTGAAGGCTTATTTGAAGGAGAGACCCCTACTAACTAGACCAGAAACTGGAGAAAATTTGTGCCTTTACTTAGGAGTCAGCCACTAATTTGTAAGTGCAGTCCTTATCAAACAAGCAGAACAAGTTGACAGACTAGTCTATTATGTGGGCAAAGTGTTATAGGGAGTAGAGTCACGATACCCCTATACAGGAAAAGTAGCTTTGGCAGGGGTCACAACAGCAAGGAAGTTGAGACCTTATTTTTAGGCCCACATTATAACCGTGTTGACAGACCAACCGTTGAGACAAATCTTTCAAAAGCTTGAGTGCTTGGGGAGGTTGACCAAATGGGCCATTGAGCTTAGCGAATATGGTTTTGAGCATTGGGAGGTAATAAAGGGGCTAGCGGTTACTGATTTCATAGTGGAATTTACACACTCAGCTTGAGAAGACATGTCCATTGGTGAATGGCTATTGTTCGTGGACGAAGCATTAAAAGCCAAGGGCAGTGGGGCCGGAGTAGTACTGATCTCATCAAAGAAGGAAGTTCTAGAATACTCAATGCACTTCACTTTCCCAAGTTCCAATAACACAGTGGAGTATGAAGCATTGCTCGTCGAGATAAGGTTGGCCAAAAAATTAGAAGTCACTTGGATGATGGCCTATAATGATTCCCAGCTGGTCGTGCAGCAGTATCAGGAAGCTTATTGTGATACCCCACTCTTACTCACGGGTGCCACTCATGAACAATCATCCGAACTGTTCACCTGCTCGGTCATTTGTTAGGGGCGGACTATGTTTCAACACAAAATGTCCTAGGTGGGAACTAGGCTTTGTCTTTCCCTTCCCTCAACCCCATAATCGACTAGCAAAATTAGGCTTTAAAAATTCCATACTCGAGAAAAAAAATTTCATTTAATTTTCCCAAATCCCTTTAATTAAAATATTTCTTCTTCTTTTCCAATATTCTATCGGGTTCCAAATAATTCAACAATTCCAAACTACCCATTGATTTTCCCAATTTCAAGGAAAAACTCATAAATTTTAATTTTCCAAAAATTCGGCATTTATCTCCAAAAATACCTGAAAAGTCCCTTTATTTTCAAAATTCTTCTGGGGCCCAAAATTAATCCAGCAGTGCCCCTAAAAATCTCAAATTTCCAAAAATGTTTTAAAAAAATTAGCCGGTGGGGCTAGCTGTCACCCTCGGGGCCCAACAGTGCGCTGGTAGTGCTGGCTCGCCCGCGCCCACGCCCGCGCCCGCTCTTCTGCGCTCGCGTCTGTTGTTTGCGCAACCCCTTGGTGGCCCTACTGTTGCCAGTTGCTTCTTCACTTTTATTTTTTTTCTTTCTTTGGGCTTTTTTAGCCCAAATTTTTTCGATTTAAAATACCACAAATATACATCAAAATCTGGCCATTTTGCATCCCCACTTCAACTCTTTGGCCTTTAAAGCCTTGAACAAAAATTTAGATTGTGTTCTTTTTGCTTTTCAATTTTCAGTTTTGAGCTTTGAATTCATTTTCAGTTTTTTGTTTTGATAGTCTGTTTTTAGAAAATTGAAAACTCGTTCTCTTTGTCATTTTGAAAAACTATTTCTCAAAACATAAAATTAGAAAACGCGTTCTTTTTGAAATTTTGAAAATAATTTTTTAATAATATTTTATTCAATAAATTTGATTATTCAGTAAATTAGAAAAATTTAATGTTAATATATTATTAAAAAATATATACATTTTAAAGTTAATGAATTTTGTAATATTTTTTCCCATTACAATAATAAAATATAAATAAATAAATAAATAAATAAATATGTTTTGAGTTTAGAACTTATTTTGAATGAAAACACTCAAAACAACTTTTTGTTGTTTTGAGTTTTCTTTATAATTTTCTTTTTGTTTTCAAAAATGCTTTTTTAAAAACAGTAAAGTGAACGCATTTTCATTATTTTAGAAAATTGAAAACTAAAAATGATTTAAAAACAATAAAAAAATAGAGTCTTATTCATTTGAGCCACAGGTATAAACAATGAGGGCCTAACTTGTAATACCCAGGAATGATTTGAGATCATAAATAATATTTGATGAAGGGTACAAGTGGAATTATCAAAAGAATAAGGCTTTAGGACACACTGTTGCAGTCTTAAAAGACCGAAGTGGCTCGAGGGAGTACCCCGGACCCTAGATAGCCAAAGAAAATGGTACAGTATCGACAAGTGATTCGAATTATGATTTTTAGTGATAAAAGAAATTGGATTGGGAACCATTTTCGGTACAACTGTCGACTGTGCTGAGAAAATCGAATCGACGTTAGAGATATCTAAAAAATCGTGTTAAGGACTAATATTTAATGAGTATAACAACCCTTAAACGATTTCGGGTTGAATCAAATGGATTTGAGGTCAAATCGATCAGTCGGGCCTAAGTGTAATTTTCTAAATTTGCTCGAGGGAGGTCAAAACAGTAATTTTTTGAAAGTTTCAAGGACCAAATGAAGAGTGCAAGTCTTGTGGGCCTTAGTGGTGGTCTCAGAAAGATCAGGGGTGCCAAGGAAGGGGCCAAATTGAGAATTGATGAAATCAAGGGTCTAAAGTGCAAATTAGCAAAAGCTGCATAGTGTGAACGCAAAGCCAAAGTCGGCCGCCGCAAATCCACGCACATGGAGGCCGATCCCGGCGATGGGATGGACGGGGAGGACCTGGGCGAGGCCATATACAGCCCAAGGATGCTTGGTGGCCATGGATTGGCCACTGATTGGCCCGTTTTTGATCGGAAATCATCTATAAAATAGGTTAGGTTTCAGCCGAAACTTTGCACAAAAATAGGCCGCGATTTGGTTTAAATCGAGGAGAGTGAATAGGGGGGTTTTCATCCTTGCATCAAGGCGAGCCATTCTGGAGAGTTTCGTGAGTTTTCGTGTGCAATATGAGGTTGTTCGAAGAAGCGAGGCGGTCCGCCTCGTCGGACCTCCAACTATCGATTTGGCAGCTTTTTCGGCGCCCTTTCGGCTGAAAAATAGCACCAATGGGATCGACTCATCGAGGGCTTTAAGGGGGTGAGGTCAGATCGGTCATCGGAGGAGGTGTCACCAGTTGGAAATCGGAGAAGAAGGTGGCGCGTGAGCCACACGCGCCACACTTCACACGCACTCACGCCCTAGGCGCGTTCAAGCGCGTGAAAGGGGAAAAATTGGTACTTTTAATTCCAGTATTTTTCTTTAATTATTTTAGGAATTATCATGTGAAAAAATTGAGAAAAATGTTTGAGGAAATAATTATTTTGGAATTATCGAGGTGAAAAATGAGAGAAAAACAGAGAAAATTAGGAAAAAATGGAAGAAAATAGATTTTAATACTTCTTTAATTAAATATGATGTTTAGGAAGTATCTTGGCTCGAGATTGAATATAAGTTCAAAAGTTTGTGATTTGGCACGCAAATCGAGGTAGTACACGAGGATCGAGGTGATCTGAATGAGTTCGAGGTGAGTTGTTTGACCCTAGTTTTTACCCTTAAGTTTGAAAATATGTTGGAACGTGTGTTGTGGGTTCAGGTGGGCGGTGTTACCCTCCCGAACTTAGGTTACACGAAATTGGGACCAGTTCTAATGAGCGGTTTTTACCCTCCGGAACTTGGGTTGTTCTGCGAAAGCGTTCCACTTATGTATTCATGTCATCATTTTCATATTGTACATGTGATATATTGCATCAACTTTTTTTACTTACAAAAGAGTCTATGCATGGCGTGTGATTCTCATATCATCGGGGTATTGATATTCGTGTCAATGTTGTTTTCTGTGTGGGACAGGATAGGGGCTTCTTGAGAATGGGACACGGTTAGTCCTGGCGATCGGGTGACACGGTAGGGCATCTGGGGTCGGTACTGGTGATCGGGTGATATGGTAGGGCATCCGGGACTGGTAACCGAGTGACACGGTAGGGCACCCGGGGATTAAGTATGTCAGGGTGATTTCTCAAGTTAGACGTGTCTTGCATATTTACGTTTGTCTGAGTATGCCATGCTCGTGTGTCTCTCATGCATTGTATAAACTGTTTTATGCCGTCACTTAGATGTTTATCATCTAACTTGGGCTATGCCCCTGGAACATTTAATGTTCCAACCAGGGACTGCTGTGAGGGCAAGAATGTGGCCGGTTGAGGGCCAATGGTGCTTAGTTTGTTAAGTCATTGTAACGTTTAGAGGATTTAATATGCATTTTAGATTGTAAATGAACAGTTGTATAATAGCGATTTTATCATTTGATCTGTATTATGTATTTTGCTATGGAAATACAATGTAAGAACTATGGTGTTTTGGTATTAATGTATTTGCTGCGTTGTATTAAGACTCGTTTAGTTTAAGATTATTGATCTTGATAGTTAAACGGGAAAGGCTAGGGTTCGCGGGGTTTTGTATCTGCATGTGAAGATTGTTCTTGATATACCGCGCGTGTTGAACTTGAAGAGAAAAAAAAAAAAAGAAATCCCGGGAATACCCTTATAGTGACACGCCTGGCGAGATGGGGTGTTACAATTGGTATCAGAGCCCTAGGTTAAAACCCTAGGATGATTTGGCTAGGTTGTTGAACTTAGCATGGTTAGAACTATTGAATGAGAACTTAGAACATGATTATGGATTCTAGGAGACATTCAAAACATAGTCGAAAATGGTATGGAGACTCTAGAAAGGTTAAATTTGAGGTTTTCAATTTGAATATACTTTCAGCATCAAGGGGAGACGAACAAGTTCTATTCACATCTTTTGGAAATTAGGAAGCTAGTGAAGAGGGTCGTCGAAATGAAAGAGATATATGATCAAAAACCTTTGAGGAATAAATACTTTGGTGATACTGGTACAACTTGAAGCATAGCATAAAATCTCTTTCGGAAGAATCTTAGTGAATCGTCTTAGTACCCTCCCGTTTGGGACATATTAAATGATGGTGGTGTCATGCCCCGACAAACATAAGTGAAATGACAGAGATTATTAGGAGAACCTATCAAGAGCATGGGAAAAAAGAACGACTTGAAGATCTAAGGGCGTGGGAAAGAAGAACGACTTGAAGATCTTAAGGTTAAGTTAGATATCCAAATTGAGGACTTAAGAAGAACGGATTCAGTTAGGGCTAACTAGTGAAAATCCCGAATGGAGACTTAAGGGGAAGGGAACTAGTAGATCAAAAAGACAAAATCCCTACTTGGAGATTTGGGGGTTTGTCGGTTGAGGTCTTTGAAATTATTAATTGGAGAATACTGGATTTTGCTAAGTGATGGAACGTTGAATCGAGAGTTAGCATCCAACAATATGGGTTGAATGTAAGGTTGGTTCAATAAACCATAACTGAGGATTTGTAAGATCTGAAAACTATAAATTGGAGATCATTAGTCAAAATCCTTTACACTAAATGTTGGGATATCTGGTGATTAATAAGAGTAAGCGAGTTGGGATGTTTAGTTTGATATGATATAATCTGATGATAAATTAGGTTTGTGAACAGATTATATGAAAAATCGAGGGTAAGAGTGACTTGAAATAAATCTCGAGAAACGATCTGCAGTAAGCAACCTAGGATGATTCGATAAGAGCTTGAGAATAAAAAATTTAAGTTAGGAATCTAAAATTGTGAATAGGGATACTGAGACAAAGGATCCAAGATTGAGGACAAAGGAAATAAGGAAAGATTGTTATAAGGAAACGGTGTGTTGGTTATTCAAGGGTAACGAGAGTTAGGTATAGCTTTGAGACTTATGGAAGTTTTAAATAGAATGAATAATTGTATCGAGGACATTAACCTAGGATCAGACGAGGAAAACAAATTGGAACTAAATGAGAATCGAATTCTTGTTGAGGTGTTTAGAAGATTTTCTCAAAAAAATTTGACTTGTATAAAGTACTCCAGGTAGAATTTTCCTTTTGAATGAAATCTTAGAATGTAATCTCAATCTAATTTCCTTATTAATGGGGTCACTACTAGACAATGAGGGATCGATTGTAAACCAGCCATAGTTAGGATAAAGGTACAACCAGAAGTTATTAGGATGTAAAACATAAAGTTTGCATGTTTCGAGGATTAGAATTTTTCCTTGGAAATTGAAAGAATCTTTTGGCTTATAGAGAATTTGCAAAATGGAACCTTACTTAATGATTTTGAGATTGTAAATAATATAAGGAACAACGAAAGATTAGAGATTTGTGATTTAAAACGAACCTTGGAAATTAGAAAAAAAATTGGGATAAGGGAATTATGTGTATGACTATTAAGGTTGCTAAAATAAATTTTACGTGTACCGTATATACTTGGAGATAAAATGGTATTTCAACCTATGGAGATGATTATATTTTAAGACGATTATATTTTAAGCTTGAAATGACTCTAGCCGATTTAAGAAGATACAAACTCAAAGAAAATAGTTAGCATAACGATGATTATCAAGGACTGGGAGGTAGTCATAAAAGTCTTGGTTTGAATTTTAAGGCACCAAGCAATGAAATAGGCTTGCTAAAGCTTGATTAAGCTCGTAAAGATATCTTGGGATTTGATTAGGTCTTAGCAAAATTGAAGTTGGTCCTAATAGATTCAAAGAAATAGGAATGATTGACATAATGACCTGTATAGTGAGTGTTAGTTGAAAGTCAATCGTGGAATAAACATATAAGGAGAATGAAATTTCTAAGCCAATCTTGTGATAGATTAAGCATATGGCAGTGATGAGAATATGGTTGAACGATCTAGTATAAGTTTAGAAAATGATAAACTGGAAATACAATTGATGTTGGAGTGTTTGATAAATTATGAACGTCTGCAAGAGCAACAACAGGAGCGCGAGGTTCCGTCACATGCGTAACAAATTTGGAAAGTAAAAGAGATTAAATTGTGAGAAAGAAATCCGAAGTCTTAGGAATGGTTAGGATAAGGATGCTTGATACGATTGAGTGTTAGTCTGGAAAAGAACATTAGGAATCCAAAAGATCAGGGAGTTGGATTAGTATTAATAAGAACCACTATAGCTCTCGGAGATGGAACAAGGAATTTTGGCATAGCGATAACACCATTAGTGTTTGGTCTGTAACAATGGATCTGAGCCTAGGGACCAAGGCAGAGGATTGGTGGTTGGCTTGCAGTTTGGGATGTGATACCTACAAGTCGGAGCAACACAGTGAACTGTGGAGACGGTCAGGTGCCAAAGTTTGGACGACACTGAGGATGTTATGTATGGTTTAGAGTCCAAGCTCCAAGGGACCAGAGCATTGTGGCAGGATCCCTGAATCATTATGGAAAAGTTGAAGGATTGGAAGATGATCTAAGCAGGTTAATTACTATGTGGATTATGGTGGTCGATAATTAAAAGAGAATCGAAAGAAGGAAATGAAATATCGAGCAACAAAATAATGTTTGGCGAGCTGATAGTAGAAAGTTGTAAATGATTCTTTTAGGATAGTTGCATCCACGACAGAAACTCGTGAGATTATGGTTACTAAGAAGTGATGAGTGGGCCGGGAATTCAAGAGTTGCGGTGAAAAAGTAATATTGCTCCTAGGTTGAGGTAGCTCCTGACTAGGAGGGGGGTAATACTTGATATAAACATGTGCCGAGGAGTTGCTTAAGAAAAATGTGTTAAGTAAGAGGTGGGACGATTGTCTTCTAGATATAACCTTGGGGGGAAATTAATTATTGTTGTCGACTTGGCTCTTGGTTTAGTGTATTTAATATTACACACCTTAGGAATTGTTAGCAATTGGCTCCAAATTGGTTGTTTCAAACCTTACCTTGGGTGATATATAAAGGTTGGAGCAATGGTAAATATACCTAGGTACCCTTGAGAACATGAGTTGAAGGATTGAAAGAAACAAAGTTAACATAAAGATATGGCAAGTTATAAGTCGATAAGTAAACAAAAGTGTTTTTCTTTTCGAGAAGAGTGTTATGAGTCGAGGAAACATATAGTGAATTATTATAAAGAAAAACGTGAGTTACTAGTTTCACTACGAGAAATTTGTTTGGGTTGTAAGACAGTGGGCTAAGCTATTAAAGTTATGACAGGTGTTGCTAAAGACCCGGTGAGAATCAAAGAGTTGTTCAATAAGGTTTTATGGAAAGCAGATCGCCTAAGAGGGACAAGATTAAATCTGTTCCAAGAATCGAGGAACATAGGAATTTTGTTTAACTCAATAGAGAGACTACTTCACATGTGGAGAAATATGGAAAGCATCGTTTAGATGAAATAGAACATTTAGTGGTACTAAGTTAAGGAGCCACTAATGAAGGACGCGTATAAGTATGGAAAGTTGTCGCTAAATTGAAACGATATGGGAGTTCTATGCTAAGATAAATTGATTTGATTGATGGATAGTGTTTGAAAGAGAAATAGTAACATGTTAGGATGTCAGGCTGTTGTAAGAGAAATTGTAATTTTGGGAGACCTAAATGGATAATTTGCATGACCAGCCGTAAGAGGCTAGGAAATTATCTCTAAAGCTAATATGCAATTGAGGTATCGATAATTGAAACAAAGATACGCCAAGAAAGTTCAATGTTATCAATTTCTGTGCCATCGTGGCAGCCGAGTTAATTCAATCTTGGTGTGAACATTGGGTTGGGGGATTTAGAAGCTAGACAAAATATAATTTGAGGACGCAATTGGGAATGATATTAGGGTTTATAAATTATTTTGGGAGTTGAGTAGCTGCCGATATGGAGCTACAACGGGATATTCTAGAAGATAACAAACGAGTTTGGTAAACTCAAACCATATGAAGATATAAATTATGAATGATTGTTAAGGACTAAGAAAGGTATTTCGGACATTGCAATCGAAAGTTATTAGCAATAGTGGTGATACAATTATAGCAGATCAAATTTTGAGGACGAAATTTCTTAAGGGGGGGAGAATGTAATACCCAGGAATGATTTGAGATCATAAATAATATTTGATGAAGGGTACAAGTGGAATTATCAAAAGAATAAGGCTTTAGGACACACTGTTGCAGTCTTAAAAGACCGAAGTGGCTCGAGGGAGTACCCCGGACCCTAGATAGCCAAAGAAAATGGTACAGTATCGACAAGTGATTCGAATTATGATTTTTAGTGATGAAAGAAATTGGATCGGGAACCATTTTCGGTACAGTTGTCGACTGGGCTGAGAAAACCGAATTGACGTTAGAGATATCCGAAAAATCAACGGAACGTGTTAAGGACTAATATTTAATGTGAATAACAACCCTTAAGCGATTTTGGGTTGAATCAAATGGATTTGAGGTCAAATCGATCAATCGGGCCTAAGTGTAATTTTCTAAATTTGCTCGAAGGAGGTCAAAACAGTACTTTTTTGAAAGTTTCAAGGACCAAATGAAGAGTGCAAGTCTTGTAGGCCTTAGTGGTGGTCTCGAAAAGATCAGGGGTGCCAAGGAAGGGGCCAAATTGAGAATTGATGAAATCAGGGGTCTAAAGTGCAAATTAGCAAAAGCTGCATAGTGTGAACGCAAAGCTGGGGCATTCGTCAACCTAAATGGCATCACCACAAACTCATAGTGTCCATAGCGAGTTCTGGAAGTGGTCTTTTGAATATCATCATCTGTAACTCATACTTGATGGTATCTGATCTTAAATCTATTTTGATAAGACTTTAGCTCCTCGTAACTGGTTTAATATATAAGTCATCCACTCGAGGGAAAAGGATACTTGTTCTTCATTGTCACCTGATTCAACTTGCAATAATCTATGCACGACCTTAAAGATCCATCTTTCTTCCTCACGAATAATATTGGTGCGCCTCATGGGGATGAACTGGGTCAGATAAAAAATCCTTCTCTATTAATTCTTCTAACTAGGTTCTCAACTTTTTTTAGCTCACTAGGTGCCATTTGATATGGAGCTTTAGAGATAGGTTGTGTACCAAGTAATAACTCAATAGAAAACTCTGCTCCTCTCCAATGAGGTAATCCTAGTAATTCATCAAGGAAAGCATCTGAGAAATCTCGTACAACTGGCACCTCAAACAACTTCCTCTTGGCTCCCTCATCTAAGGTAACAAAAGCTAGGTAAGCTTCATATCTATCACACAACAACTTCTCTACTTTCATCACTGAGATCATAGGAATCGTAGCCATAGGCTTGACTCCTCTCTATATCTGAACCGGCTATCGAGGGAGATCAAAGTCTATAATCTTCCATCGACAATCAACTCTTGCATAATGTTGTGACAACAAATCCATGCCAAGGTTCAAATCTAAATCCCTAACATCAAGAATTTCTAAGTCTCCAAATAGCTTCTTATCATGTACCTTGATCTCACAATTCTCAAACATCTCTCTTGATAGCATATGCTTGTTGAACTACCGTGGTATAATCCACACTCTAAGCTCCTCCAAAAGCGTGGCAAATATCAGCACGCAATCCTCTCTGAAATTTAGCATCCTTCTTAGCTTCAGTGGACACCAACTATAAGTCCTATCTAGTCAAGGCTCTAAACTCTACCTCACATTGGGCCATTATCTTGGTACCTTATACCAACTCAATGAACTCAAAAAAACTTTCTTCTCCTTGACCCATACTAGGCAATAAGCGTCGTTGAATACTTGCTGAAATTCGACCAATGTGGGCTCTCGATTACCAAACCTCTGACGGCAATCTCCCACCATCTCTCGACGTCGCCTCTAAACATGAGTGTGCTAAGTCGCACTCGGCAATCGTCTGCACAACCAATAGATCGGAGATGCTTCTCTATCGATAGCATCTAATTCTCAACTGCTACTACATTTGTGCCTCCCTGGAACGTTGGTGGTCGGAAGGCCATGAAATCCTTTAATAGCTGACTCCCTGTATCTGCCTCCACAACTGGAGCTGTTGGAGCGACTGGCTTATCGCCTCTACTACCTCCTATTTCTTAGGGAACTTGTGATTCCTTTACCTTATTAGTAACTAGGGTATCTATCACCCTCATTAATCCTACTAACTTACCTCGCATCTCGACCATTCCTTACCGTAGATCACTACTAGACTTTCCTGATGAGCCAAGATTGGATATTGGAATTTCCACCAAAATAAAAACAGGCTGATTGCGAGTCCAGGGTCGTTCACCACTATTGCTGATCTTCGTGCATCACCACTTAGGGTTTAGAATATTGCTAATTGGGCCAACATATCTAACTGACGGACACAAGTCCTAACTCTACCCAACATCCTATGTGTGTACGAGAGACTCCTCAAAACACCGCTCTGATACCAATACTGTAACACCCTCTCTCCTAGAACTACCCGAGAAGAGGTGCTATGGGGAAAATAAAATAAACTAACTGATAAACTGAAATCTGATACCATGACTGAATATCTCAATCAACTGGAATAAAAGCTCTGAGTCAATACAGACTAAAAAGTACAAACTGTACAAGCTCTGACTAAGGGAAAATCCCTCAACTGAAATATAAAATAGATCCAAACTGAGAAAACACTATAAAACTCAACAGACTCCCAGACATCTTTTATCTTAAGCGGCTCCACGTACACACACTATAGACCACTGCTACTAGGCCCCACATCTGATACTCCCCTGCTAGAACCAGGAGGGGTGAAGAGTACAAGGTGAGCTATAAAAGCTCAGCAAGTAATAAGCTGGAAAGAATACTGAAGCTAAATCGAAGAATATCGATACTGATAAATAACTGATTGAACTTTTACTGTATAATCATTGTTTGTTTGCATTAATAAAAATGTAATGCACATAAACTGTAAACTAAATGCAGGTATGCAACTTTGGCTCATAGGCCCACATAATTTGATAAAACATACCTGACTGATCTGAATCCTGTAAACAGAAAAAAACTGTAAGCACATACTGTGGGTAATAAGCCCCTAGCCCCTTGGTGGCCCCCAGGCAGGTAACTCATTAACTGAGGTGAAAATGAAACTGATGGGATCCCCGCGGACAAGCCGCCTGGTGCGCATAATGCAATGCAATGCTCACATAAATGCTAGCACACGATATGTAGTGCTCCATATAAAGTCATGCTCAATGCTCATACCAAAATGTATGCACATAATCTCACAAAATAATGCTGATCATGTTATAATAATGCTGGACATGATATGATCTTCATCTATATATTAGAATACAAAGATTCAATGAACTATGATTTAGGGTACGTGTATGATTAACTTGTCATGTTCTGGCTTATAAATTCAATGTTGGAAGGTATTGAATACATTAATGGAATTAAACTTGAATTAGGACTCACTGGAAGCTAAATTGGATTTCTGGAAAAGTCATCCAGATATCAGGAAGGACATCCGGATATGAAGAAGGCTCATCCGGATACACTGATATTCAAAGCAGAAGCTATTCAGATATGCTGGGATGTATTCGGATATGACCTGTAATGGGGAATTTAAACTAAGTTCATTCAAACTGTCTCCTAGTTTGTTTAACACATTTTCAAACCCCTTTGTGCTGACTTAACCTCACTGCAGTAGAATCAAAGTTGAACTTTTTATGTTCGAGTTGAATTTATTCTTCACAAATCATGCATGCACAATTTTTATAAAACAATATATGGCACTACTAAAATAGAAGTGTTGTTCATAAATTTACCAACACTACAAATTTATAATAATCTCTCTCTTTTGCAATTCCTAAAAGAACCATTACATTGAATTCCAACTCAACTACATAAGGTACAATCTAATGCATTTATTGAAGCTGCACATAAGACATCTCACACCCGTATGAACAAATTACAAATACAATTAGTACTGATGATCAATTGTCCCTATCGTCCCAACTTTAGACCTTTGAAACTTGCGAATAGTCAACATTTATGGCCAGCGTTCCTCGTTCAACCTATCCTGGTTGGATTCGTTTTTTAGTGTGTGTGTGTGTGTGGGTGTGGGTGTTCAGAATCAATGTTCACCTTATACCTTTAGAAAAAAAAAGAATATAAAAAATAAAAATAAAAACTAAAATAAACTCATAAAAGCAGGCAACAGAACCAAATGTGATTTGAATAACTCATAACAAATGTGCATATATCTTGCTATGAATGAAATGCCATGTACTTATCTAGCAAAAAAAAAGTCATGTATTTTTACTAGAAGAAAGCACAAATTTTAAAAGAGAGCAGACCAGTTTGGCCTTTAAACGACCAAAAAATTTAAAAATTGCGAATATTTCGGATGTGGTTACAATCAAAGATTTCGAAACATTGAAACCCATCCTCCTTTGCATTAACCAAACCATTTTATAAAGTTTACGTTTCAGCGAAGTAAACACCTAATTTCTAACCATCAGAAGTCTAGCGAGCTCCATTCTTAAGTATCACAACAACAATAAAAAATAAAAATGAAATTTAGCAAGTATTCCTCCTCTTGTAAAACAAATAATTCATTGTCCTCCCCTAGATGTCCCTCCTTAACAAGGACGACATTTCAAATCCTGATTCGGTGCCCTCCATCCCATTTTTCAGCTCATAAACAGCCACCAATTCTGAAAAGTTCACAATTCGTTTCGAATACCGCTCTTATATCCATTGAAATTGTAATCTTGTAATCAATTGAAACGATGATTATCGAACAATAATGTAAAAGAAAAACTTGCAAACAATTGTTCAAAATGAATTGATTTAAACTGATAAACAGAATACCACGACATATCCAAAGAGCAGAATAGCCATTGAACACAGAGAGAGAGAGAGAAATCGCACCTTTTTGGAATCTGGGTGGCCAGTTGGAGAATAGACCCCAACTTTGTTTCACAAGAACGATCTTATCGTTTCGCAAAATCTTCCGGAAATAGAAAAAGGTTCATGAGCGTGAGAGATGGCGAGAGCGACTAAGAGTGCGCGAGCGAGGCCGAGAGCGACTGAGCGTGAGAGATGGCGAGAACGACTGAGAGTGCGCGAGCGAGGCCGAGAGCGACTAAGAGTGAGTGATGGTGAGGGAGGCAGCGAATCAGCAGCAAGAGTGAGCGAGAGAGGGTTAGGGTTTGCAGGGGGAGATTTTGGAAGAGAAGGGGGGGTGAAGGGAAGATTAATTTGGGCGGGGGCGGGGGCAGGGGCCGGGGGGTATATAAATCGGCCGTTTTACAAACCGCCGATAATGGGTCAAAATTACCAGCAATTTTTAAAACCGTCGGTAATGTGTCAACATCACCGACGGTTCCTAAACCGCCGGTAATGTGTCAACATCACCGACGGTTCCTAAACCGCCGGGGATTATGGTGTTTTCCCGACGGTTGTTCAAACCGCAGGGAAAAGTTCGCAGGCAATACCCATTTTCCTTGTAGTGTCTTCATTGAGTTAACCTAGTAGAAGACACCAATGATGGCTCTCTGGAATTGACATAAAGAGAAAAGATGATGATGAATGAGAAGTAGAAGAAGATAAAGAGATGATGAAGATTAACTCACCATCGAATTGGGTTTGTTCTTTTTAGATCAATTTGGAATTCAAATTATTCTAGATTTATCTAGGTTTATTTTCCAACTTGGAATGACTAAATGCAAATTCCAAGTCATTTTAGATGTAGAATGACACAAAATGAACCTAGATTTTTCTTTTTTTAAATTGGTGTGTCACTAAAGCATAATAGCAATGGAAGTGAAGAAATGAAAATGATGGTATGTAAAGACATAAATAGGTTCTTCTTCTGTTTTTTTTTTCTTTTCTCTCTCTCCCTACCCTTTCTTTATCTTTTTGGCATTAGAAGATGGGCCATTTGGGTTCATTCTAGAGAGTTTGCTCATAACCTTGTTGAACAAACCCCCAAATCGATTCAATCCATCTTCCTCTTTTATCCTTCTTCATCAATCCATCTTCTTCTCCGATGCATCTCACTACAAGAGTTTCGGCTTTTCCCGCGCAGTGAAAAATCGCCGATAAAAGTTTTCTTGGTAGTAATTATTACCGCCAGAAATATCATTGTCAGGAAAGCTTGCTAGCAGTTGAAAACTGCCAGGAAAGACTCTTTACTGCGTCGATAAAAATAATCATTATCGGTGATTTTTATAAACCGTCGAAAATTTCCAACGATTTGCAAAAACCGCCGACAAAGGTCAACTGTCGGCAAAACCCAAAAAATCGCCAACAATTTTATAAAACAAGATTTTTAAAAAACTATGTAACAATCAATAAAGAACCTGTATAATAATCAATAACCAAGACAACAAAAAACCACCAACAATTTTAAAGGATTCACCGGCTACACACAATAAGTATAACAACTATATACAATATGTAACACCCCCTCTCCTAGAATTGCCCGAGAAGAGGTGCTACGGGGAAAATAAAATAAACTAACTGATAAACTGAAATCTGATACCATAATTGAACATCTCAATCAACTGGAATAAAAACTCTGAGTCAATACAAACTAAAAAGCGTAAACTCTGACTAAGGGACAATCCCTCAATAGAAATGTAAAATAATCCTAAACTGATAAGACATTAACCAATCCCAGACATCTTTTATCTTGAGCGGCTCCACGTACACACACTATAGACCACTGCTGCTAGGCCCCACATCTGATACTCCCCTGCTAGAACCTGGAGGGGTGAAGAGTACAAGGTGAGCTACAAAAGCTCAGCAAGTAATAAGCTGGAAAGAATAACTGAAGCTGAATCGAAAAATATCGATACTGATAAATAACTCACTGAACTTGTACTGGATAATCACTATCTGATTGCATTCATAAAAGTGTAATGCACATAAACTATAAACTAAATGCAGGTATGCAACTTTGACTCATAAGCCCACATAATCTGATAAAACATACCTGACTGATCTGAATCCTGTAAACAGAAAAAACTGTAAGCACATATTGTGGGCAATAAGCCCCTAGCCCCCTGGTGGCCCCCAGGCGAGCAACTCATAAACTGAGCTGAAACTGAAACTGATGGGATCCCCACGAACAAGCCGCCTAGCGCGCATAATGCAATGCAATGCTCACGTAAATGCTAGCACACGATATGTAGTGCTCCATATAAAGTCTTGCTCAATGCTCATACTAAAGTGTATGCACATAATCTCATAAAATAATGTTGACCATGTTATAATAATGCTGAACATGATATGATCTTCATTTATATATTAGAACACAAAGATTCAATGAACTATGATTTAGGGTATGGGTATGATTAACTTGTCATGTTCTGGCTTATGAATTCAATGTTAGAAGCTATTGAATACATTAATTGAATTAAACTTGAATTAGGACTCACTGGAAGCTAAACTGGATTTCTGGAAAAGTCATCCGGATATCAGGAAGGATATCCGGATATGATGAAAGACATCCGGATATGAAGAAAGCTCATTCGGATATACTGATATTTAAAGCAGAATCTATTCGGATATGCTGGGATGTATTCGGATATGAACTAGGACATCCGGATATGATTCTGGTCATCCGGATATCTCACTGATGCATTCGTATATAACTAGGGACTATTCGAATGAAAAATTCAACTTTTGAGGGAGGCATCCGGATATCAGGCGAGACATCTGGAGATTAACTTGACATCTCTGGATGTATAAACAAACCATCTGAATATCATACTAGAAAAACTTTAGATACATCCAGATACGATACAAGGTATCCAGATATTAGAACTTAGAGTAATAGAACTTGCAATCCAAAATGGATACGGATTAATTGAACTTGTAGTCCAAAATGGATAAGGATTAATGGGACTTGCAAACCAAAATGGATAAGGATTAATAGAACTTGCAATCCAAAATGGATGAGGATTAATGGAACTTGCAATCCAAAATGGATAAGGATTAAAGGAACTTATAATTCAAAATGGATAAGGATTAATAAAACTTGCAATCCAAAATGGATGAGAATTAATGGAACTTGCAATCCATAATGGATAAGGATTAATGGAACTTGCAATCCAAAATGGATGAGGATTAATAGAACTTGCAATCCCAAAAGGATGAGGATTAATAGAACTGTCAATCCAAAATGGATGAGGATTAATGGAACTTGCAATCTAAAATGGATAAGGATTAATAGAACTTGCTCATAACTTCACTGTTATACGCATATATATATATGTCTCTACTTACTGATATAGATCTGAAAACTATAACAAAGAACTGGAATAATCTGAAATCAAAACTGATATGAACCTGTAATGGAAGGGATTACAGGAAGAATACTTGCCTGATAGAACTCTCTGATCGAACCTTGGAGCGATCCTGAAGACTCTAGCAAGCCTTCGCTATCTCTTGGCCTCTTGGTTCTTCACATGGCATGAAGAAAAGCTAAGCTAATGGGCTCTATATATAGAGGTATAAAAACCCTAGATCCCACTCCCTTTATAATATGGATTCCTTCTCCTAATATAATTAGAAGACTTTAAACCAAAACCATCTCATACATGGATTCTCATTCTCCTTTAAATACATAATCTCACTTAACTAATAATAATACAAAAATTATTATTAAAACTCTCAAATAATAATAAAAATCTAGAATTACCTTCATGCCCTTGCATTTAATTTTCACAATAAATAAATGTCATTAAATGCTATATAAAAATCCTAGATCCTACTCCCTTTCTAACATGGATTCCTTCTCCTAATATAACTAGGAGACTTTAACCAAAAACCATCTCACATATGGATATCTTATAACTAGGAGGCTTTAAACCAAAACCATCTCACTTATGGATTATATTAATCCCTTAATCACAATAACTTTAATTAATAATTAAATTCTAATAACAAATTTCTAACTGACCTTCATGTCCTAGCATTTAATTTCTACAATAAATTACTAGAATTAAATGCTCTTTAAATGCTATTCTCTCAATTAGAAATTACTATATCTCCACCTTGGCAAATTCCTTTAATTCCAACATTAAAAAGAATTAAATGCTATTATTTCGCTTCAAAATCTCTAAATTGCCACATTAAATAATTAATTGGCAAAATGTCTTAATCAAATACTTCAACAATTAATTAAATAATTCCTGAATAAATACTGAGCCCTCTAACGGGTCATTACAATTTCTCCCCTCCTTAAAAGAATTTGGTCCTCCAAATTCATGCCTGATTACTCGAATAACGAGGGGTAAAGACGTCTCATCTCTTCTTCTAATTCTCATGTCGCCTCTTCTAATGAGTGTCGTTGCCATTTCACTTTTACAAGAGGAATTTATCAGATCCTCAAAATCTTTTCCTTTCGCTCTAAAATACTAATAGACATCTCTTCATAAGACACATTTTCTCTAACTTCAAGAGTCTGAAAATCAATTACTTGCTGAGGATCTGGCACATACGTCCTCAACATCGAAACATAAAACACGTTATGAACATGGGATAACTGAGGTGGCGAAGCTAACTCATATGCCAAAAATCCCTATCCATCTCAAAATCTCTAATGAACCAACACAACGGGGACTAAGCTTCCCTGTTACGCCAAATCTATGAACTCTTTTAATAGGCATGACTCTCAACCAAACATGGTCACCTACCTCAAACTCGAGGTCTCGTCGTCGCTTATCTGCATAGCTCTTCTGTCTGTTTTGGGCTATTTTCATTCTTGCTTTGATAACTCGAATCTTTTCTATTGTCTGCTCAACAATTTCAGGACCTAATAAAGCCCTATCACCAATCTCTTCCAAAATATCAATGATTGACATGGTCGCCCATACAAAGCCTCATACGGAAATTCCAATATTTAAATGAAATCTAATATTGTTGGCAAATTCTACCAAAGGTAGATGCTCATCCTAACTATCTTGGAAATCTAGAACATAAGCTCTCAGCATGTCCTCAAGAGTCTTGATAGTCCTTTCTGATTGACCATCTATCTACGGATGAAACATTTTACTAAACTTCAACTAAGACCCTAGTGCATCATGCAAAGCTCCCCGAAAATGAGAAGTGAAACGAGGATCTCGATCTGATACAATGTTGGATGGAACACCGTGTAATTCCACGATCTCCTCAATATAAATTCTTTCAAATCTATTAAATGGGTAAGTCTTCTTAAGAGGAAGAAAATGGACTGATTTAGTCAAATGATCGACAATCACCCATATAGCATCATAGCCTCTAGTAGTCTTGGGTAAACCTATCACAAAATCCATAGCAATATTATCTCACTTCCACTCCAGAATAGGTAATGGAAGCAATAAACCTGAGGGTTTCTGATGTTTTCTTTACCTTGCTGGCATACTAAACCCTATGAAATATATTTGGCTACATCTTTCTTCATTCAAAATCTCTTGCTTAAAATTTCTATTGTCGGGTATACAAATTTGTCCCTGAAATAAGGGTATTCCATCACTCCATATAGTATATCCAAAAGGAAAAAACTTCTTAATATCTGTTAAAATCCGTGCCAACTTCTCATCTTTTGATTGCTGATTCTTGATTAAATCAAATAACTTGGGTTACACCCTCATACAAGCGCAACTCATCACTGATCTATCCTCTAGGGTTGAAATAAATAAAGCACTTAATTTCTCTAATAACTTCCATTCTTATACCATTATCATAGCCATAAAAGCTCTTTGCCAACTCAAAGCATCAGCTACTACGTTAGCTTTTCTGGATGGTATAAAATCTCACAGTCGAAGTCTTTAAATAACTCGACCCAATATCTCTGCCTCATGTTCAATTCTTTCTGGGATAGAAGATAATGTAAACTCTTATGATCTGTATAAATCTCAACTTTCTCATCATATAAATAGGGTTATCATATCTTCAATGCAAATACTACTGCTTCCAACTCCAAATCATTAGTGGGGTAATTCACCTCATGTTTCTACAATTGCCTTGAAGTATAGGCATTAACTCGACCCTCTTACATCAATACACATCCCAATCCTACGTGGGATGCATCACTGTAAATGGAATATTTCTCTCCAGTTCTTGGTATAGCTAAGACTGGTGCAGTAGTCAACTTCTACTTCAATTCTTGGAAAGCACATTCACACGCAACATTCCATTCAAACTTCTCTCCTTTTCTTGTTAGCTTAGTCATAGGGGAAGATAAACGAGAAAATCCCTTAAAGAATCGCCTATAATAGCCTGCAAGACATAGAAAAACTACTTATCTCGATCAGTGTCGTAAGCCTTGGCCAATCCATAACTGCTTTAGTCTTGTTTGGATCCATTGTATACCATCTCCAGACACCACATGACCTAGAAATCCAATCTGAGTGAGCCAAAACTCACACTTACTGAACTTAGCGTACAGTTTCTTTTCTCTGAGTCTTTATAGTACCAAAGTAAGATGCTTCGTATTCTCCTCTACACTGGGTGAGTAACTAGAATATCATCTATGAAGACAATAATGAAGCAATTTAGGTACTCATGTAGAACTCAATTCATTAAAACCATAAAAATAGCTGGGGCATTCGTCAACCTAAATGGCATCACCACAAACTCATAGTGTCCATAGCGAGTTCTGGAAGTGGTCTTTTGAATATCATCATCTGTAACTCATACTTGATGGTATCTGATCTTAAATCTATTTTGATAACACTTTAGCTCCTCGTAACTGGTTTAATATATAAGTCATCCACTCGAGGGAAAAGGATACTTGTTCTTCATTGTCACCTGATTCAACTTGCAATAATCTATGCATGACCTTAAAGATCCATCTTTCTTCCTCATGAATAATATTGGTGCGCCTCATGGGGATGAACTGGGTCAGATAAAAAATCCTTCTCTATTAATTCTTCTAACTAGGTTCTCAACTCTTTTTAGCTCACTAGGTGCCATTTGATATGGAGCTTTAGAGATAGGTTGTGTACCAAGTAATAACTCAATAGTAAACTCTGCTCCTCTCCAATGAGGTAATCCTAGTAATTCATCAAGGAAAGCATCTGAGAAATCTCGTACAACTAGCACCTCAAACAACTTCCTCTTGGCTCCCTCATCTAAGGTAACAAAAGCTAGGTAAGCTTCATATCTATCACACAACAACTTCTCTACTTTCATCACTGAGATCATAGGAATCGTAGCCATAGGCTTGACTCCTCTCTATATCTGAACCGGCTATCGAGGGAGATCAAAGTCTATAATCTTCCATCGACAATCAACTCTTGCATAATGTTATGACAACAAATCCATGCCAAGGTTCAAATCTAAATCCCTAACATCAAGAATTTCTAAGTCTCCAAATAGCTTCTTATCATGTACCTTGATCTCACAATTCTCAAACATCTCTCTTGATAGCATATGCTTGTTGAACTACCGTGGTATAATCCACACTCTAAGCTCCTCCAAAAGCGTGGCAAATATCAGCACGCAATCCTCTCTGAAATTTAGCATCCTTCTTAGCTTCAGTGGACACCAACTATAAGTCCTATCTAGTCAAGGCTGTAAACTCTACCTCACATTGGGCCATTATCTTAGTACCTTATACCAACTCAATGAACTCAAAAAAACTTTCTACTCCTTGACCCATACTAGGCAATAAGCGTCGTTGAATACTTGCTGAAATTCGACCAATGTGGGCTCTCGATTACCAAACCTCTAGCGGCAATCTCCCACCATCTCTCGACGTCGCCTCTAAACATGAGTGTGCTAATTCGCACTCGGCAATCGTCTGCACAACCAATAGATCGGAGATGCTTCTCTATCGATAGCATCTAATTCTCAACTGCTACTACATTTGTGCCTCCCTGGAACGTTGGTGGTCGGAAGGCCATGAAATCCTTTAATAGCTGACTCCCTGTATCTGCCTCCACAACTGGAGCTGTTGGAGCGACTGGCTTATCGCCTCTACTACCTCCTATTTCTTAGGGAACTTGTGATTCCTTTACCTGATTAGTAACTAGGGTATCTATCACCCTCATTAATCCTACTAACTTACCTCGCATCTCGACCATTCCTTACCGTAGATCACTACTAGACTTTCCTGATGAGCCAAGATTGGATATTGGAATTTCCACCAAAATAAAAACAGGCTGATTGCGAGTTCGGGGTCGTTCACCACTATTGCTGATCTTCTTGCATCACCACTTAGGGTTTAGAATATCGCTAATTGGGCCAACATATCTAACTGACAGACACAAGTCCTAACTCTACCCAATATCCTATGTGTGTACGAGAAACTCCTCAAAACACCGCTCTGATACCAATACTGTAACACCCCCTCTCCTAGAACTGCCCGAGAAGAGGTGCTACGGGGAAAATAAAATAAACTAACTGATAAACTGAAATCTGATACCATGACTGAACATCTTAATCAACTGGAATAAAAGCTCTGAGTCAATACAGACTAAAAAGTACAAACTGTACAAGCTCTGACTAAGGGAAAATCCCTCAACTGAAATATAAAATAGATCTAAACTGAGAAAACACTATAAAACTCAACAGACTCCCAGACATCTTTTATCTTGAGCGGCTCCACGTACACACACTATAAACCACTGCTGTTAGGCCCCACATCTGATACTCCCCTGCTAGAACCTGGAGGGGTGAAGAGTACAAGGTGAGCTATAAAAGCTCAGCAAGTAATAAGCTGGAAAGAATACTGAAGCTGAATCGAAGAATATCGATACTGATAAATAACCGACTGAACTTGTACTGTATAATCATTGTTTGTTTGCATTAATAAAAATGTAATGCACATAAACTGTAAACTAAATGCAGGTATGCAACTTTGGCTCATAGGCCCACATAATTTGATAAAACATACCAAACTGATCTGAATCCTGTAAACAGAAAAAAACTGTAAGCACATACTGTGGGTAATAAGCCCCTAGCCCCCTGGTGGCCCCCAGGCGGGCAACTCATTAACTGAGGTGAAAATGAAACTGATGAGATCCCCGCGGACAAGTTGCCTGGCGCGCATAATGCAATGCAATGCTCACATAAATGCTAGCACACGATATGTAGTGCTCCATATAAAGTCATGCTCAATGCTCATACCAAAATGTATGCACATAATCTCACAAAATAATGCTGATCATGTTATAATAATGCTGGACATGATATGATCTTCATCTATATATTAGAATACAAAGATTCAATGAACTATGATTTAGGGTATGTGTATGATTAACTTGTCATGTTCTGGCTTATAAATTCAATGTTGGAAGGTATTGAATACATTAATTGAATTAAACTTGAATTAGGACTCACTGGAAGCTAAATTGGATTTCTGGAAAAGTCATCCAGATATCAGGAAGGATATCAGGATATGATGAAAGACATCCGGATATGAAGAAGGCTCATCCGGATACACTGATATTCAAAGTAGAAGCTATTCAGATATGCTGGGATGTATTCGGATATGAACTAGGACATCCGGATATGATTCTGGTCATCCGGATATCTCACTGATGCATTCGTATATAACTGGGGACTATTCGAATGAAAAGTTCAACTTTTGAGGGAGGCATCCGGATATCAGGCGAGACATCTGGAGATTAACTTGACATCTCTGGATGTATAAACAAACCATCTGAATATCATACTCGAAAAACTTTAGATACATCCGGATACGATACAAGGTATCTAGATATTAGAACTTAGAGTAATAGAACTTGCAATCCAAAATGGATACGGATTAATCGAACTTGTAATCCAAAATGGATAAGGATTAATGGGACTTGCAAACTAAAATGGATAAGGATTAATAGAACTTGCAATCCAAAATGGATGAGGATTAATGGAACTTGCAATCCAAAATGGATAAGGATTAAAGGAACTTACAATTCAAAATGGATAAGGATTAATAAAACTTGCAATCCAAAATGGATGAGGATTAATGGAACTTGCAATCCATAATGGATAAGGATTAATGAAACGTGCAATCCAAAATGGATGAGGATTAATAGAACTTGAAATCTCAAAAGGATGAGGATTAATAGAACTGTCAATCCAAAATGGATGAGGATTAATGGAACTTGCAATCTAAAATGGATAAGGATTAATAGAACTTGCTCATAACTTCACTGTTATACGCATATATATATATATATATATACGTCTCTACTTACTGATATAGATCTGAAAACTATAACAAAGAACTGGAATAATCTGAAATCAAAACTGATATGAACCTGTAATGGAAGGGATTACAAGAAGAATACTTGCCTGATAGAACTCTCTGATCGAACCTTGGAGCGATCCTGAAGACTCTAGCAAGCCTTCGCTATATCTTGGCCTCTTGGTTCTTCACATGGCATGAAGAAAAGCTAAGTTAATGGGCTCTATATATAGAGGTATAAAAACCCTAGATCCCACTCCCTTATAATATGGATTCCTTCTCCTAATATAATTAGGAGACTTTAAACCAAAACCATCTCATACATGGATTCTCATTCTCCTTTAAATACATAATCTCACTTAATTAATAATAATACAAAAATTATTATTAAAACTCTCAAATAATAATAAAAATCTAGAATTACCTTTATGCCCTTGCATTTAATTTTCACAATAAATAAATGCCATTAAATGCTATATAAAAATCCTAGATCCTACTCCCTTTCTAACATGGATTCCTTCTCCTAATATAACTAGGAGACTTTAACCAAAAACCATCTCACATATGGATATCTTATAACTAGGAGGCTTTAAACCAAAACCATCTCACTTATGGATTATATTAATCCCTTAATCACAATAACTTTAATTAATAATTAAATTCTAATAACAAATTTCTAAATGACCTTCATGTCCTAGCATTTAATTTCTACAATAAATTACTAGAATTAAATGCTCTTTAAATGCTATTCTCTCAATTAGAAATTACTATATCTCCACCTTGGCAAATTCCTTTAATTCCAACATTAAAAAGAATTAAATGCTATTATTTCGCTTCAAAATCTCTAAATTGCCACATTAAATAATTAATTGGAAAAATGTCTTAATCAAATACTTCAACAATTAATTAAATAATTCCTGAATAAATACTGAGCCCTCTAACGGGTCATTACAGGTTTGACCCTAGTTTTACCCTTAAGTTTGAAAATATGTTGGAACGTGTGTTGTGGGTTCAGGTGGGCGGTGTTACCATCCCGAACTTAGGTTACACGAAATTGGGACCAGTTCTAATGAACGGTTTTTACCCTCTGGAACTTGGGTTGTTCTGCGAAAGCGTTCCACTTATGTATTCATGTCATCATTTGCATATTGTACATGTGATATATTGCATCAACTGTTTTTACTTACAAAAGAGTCTATGCATGGGGTGTGATTCTCATATCATCGGGGTATTGATATTCATGTCAATGTTGTTTTTTGTGTGGGACGGGATGGGGTCTTCTTGAGAATGGGACACGGTTAGTCCTAGCGATCGGGTGACACGGTAGGGCATCTGGGGTCGGTACTGGTGATCGGGTGACACGGTAGGGCATCCGGGACTGGTAACCGAGTGACACGGTAGGGCACCTGAGGATTAAGTATGTCAGGGTGATTTCTCAAGTTAGACGTGTCTTGCATATTTACGTTTGTCTGAGTATGCCATGCTCGTGTGTCTCTCATGCATTGTATAAACTGTTTTATGCCGTCACTTAGATGTTTATCATCTAACTTGGGCTATACCCCTAGAACATTTAATGTTCCAACCAAGGACTGCTGCAAGGGCAAGAATGTGGCCGGTTGAGGGCCAATGGTGCTTAGTTTGTTAAGTCATTGTAACGTTTGGAGGATTTAATATGCATTTTAGATTGTAAATGAACAGTTGTATAATAGCGATTTTATCATTTGATCTGTATTATGTATTTTGCTATGGAAATACAATGTAAGAACTATGGTGTTTTGGTATTAATGTATTCGCTGCGTTGTATTAAGACTCGTTTAGTTTAAGATTATTGATCTTGATAGTTAAACGGGCAAGGCTGGGGTTCGCGGGGTTTTGTATCTGCATGTGAAGATTGTTCTTGATGGGCTGATTCCAATTATGTCCGCTAATGTCCACCCAATTGCTTTCTTATTCTTTTTTAGCACATCCAACAACTTTCTCTCTTGGGCAGGCTGCAAGTTGTTTGCAATGATGACTGGCAGCTTCTCATCTTTCTCCAAGAATGCATACTTGAGGTGCTGAGGCAAGGGCTTGCACTGAATAGTGGGTGGCTGCTGCAAAAATGGGGCTGATCTATTTGACTGCAAATCTAACTCCAAAGCACTATCAACCTGCTCAACAAGGTCAGCAGCACTATCTTCCACTTGGGAAATGTTAGCATCAAAATCAAACTCATGCCTATGCAAAAATTCAGCAATCTCTAAGCATGCAGCACATTGACTCTCTCCATCACTACAATCAGTACAAATAATTGTATCTGGGAACTCATGCACAGTGGGGAGTTTATCAATTAAATCAGAAGACTCAAAACATGCTTCATTCACTAACAGGTCAACTCTATTTACTTGAAAAGTGGAATGATCCTCAGCAAGGAATTTCATGGCATCAAGTATCTTGAAGTTAATTGTGTTACCAGCAAATTCCATGGAAAGTGTACCCTCATGCACATTGATAATAGTTCTAGCAGTTTTTAAGAATGGTCTCCCTAGTATCAAGGGTGCATGCTCAAATGTGCTATCATTTTCCATATTCAAAACATAAAAATCAGCTGGAAATATTAAATCCTTAACCTTAACCAGCACATCTTCTAGGACTCCAGTGGGGTGTGCAGTACTTCTATTGGCCAGCTGGACAACCACTCCTGTTGGCTTCAAAGGATCACACTGCAATGAAGCATAAATAGAGTTAGGCATGACATTAATGGATGCACCTAAATCTAGTAAAGCATTGCTAAATTGCATGTCTCCTATAGTACAAGGAATGGAGAACGTCCCTGGATCTTTACACTTTGCTGGCATGGCAGGTTGGATAAGGGCTGAAACATTCCTCCCAAGGTTGATCTTCTCATTCCCCTTAAGCTTCCTCTTGTGAGTACACAAATCTTTGAGAAATTTTGCATACTTGGGAATCTGTCTGATGGCTTCAAGGAGGGGTATGTTGATTTCCACTTTCTGGAATGTCTCCAAGATCTCTTTGTCTAATTCAACTTCTGCTCTTTTCTTATTTTGAGTTGCTCGATGTGGGAATGGCAGGGGCTGTTTGTTGGAAGACTCTCCTTCTCCTTGTTCTTGATAGCTAGAGTTTGGCTGCTTGGCTCCTTGGATTGAGGAGGGTTGCTGCTCTTTGCTACTCTCTACATGTTGTTCTTTGTTTGATGATGGTGGAAGGGTTGGGATGATTACTTCTTTCCCACTTCGAAGCATGATGGAACTGACATTACCCCTCGGATTGGCAACTGGTTGTGAAGGAAGCTGCCCCGAACCTTGACTCCTTAACTCATTGATGTTTGTGGCTAGCTGTCCTATTTGGGTCTCCAAATTTTGAATTGTGGTTTCTGTCTTTTGCTGGAATTGGAGTGTATTGGCTGCTAGTTGTTTAACAAGATCATCCAGGCTAGGTTCTGACTTGGGTAATGGTGGTGCTTGTTGCATGGCTTGATTCTGCCTTGGTGGTGGAGCATGGTTGCTGGAATTTGAAGGATGGAACCTCTGCTGAAATGGTTGATTCTGGTATGGCTGTTGCTGCACATGTTGATTGGAAGGGTTGCCATATCTGAGGTTCGGATGGTCTCTCCAACCTGGATTGTAGGTGGAGGAAAATGAATCATATCTGTTTGGAGGTAGTGGTTGGTTGTGCTGCTGGTTCTGGAATGGTCTACCAGGAAAGATGCCTGCACTTGTCTCATTATTTTCTTGCAACTGTGGGCATTGGTCTGTTATATGGGATGGCAAGGAGCAAATGCCACAAAGCTGCTGCTGGGGTTGCTTTCTCTCTAATGCCAACTGCCTGACCATGGAAGCTAATTCCTCAAGCTTGTTTTCTATCCTCTGTTGGTCCATGGTGGAAGCCACACTGACTTCACTGATGGCTTTTGCAGGAGTGTTAATTCTGGTGCCAAATTGCTGGGCATTTTGTGCCATCTTTGATATCAGCTCTTGTGCAGCTGTTGGAGTCTTCTCTGCCAATGCTCCTCCACTTGCAGCATCAACCAAGTACCTGTCTATGGGGATTAGACCTTCATAGAAATATTGAACTAGGAGTTGGTCACTTATCTGATGGTGAGGACAGCTAGAACACAACGTTTTGAATCTCTCCCAATACTCATGTAGAGTCTCACCACTTATCTGCCTTATACCACAAATTTCTTTCCTTATTGATGTTGTTCTGGAGGCTGGGAAGAATTTTTCCAAGAAGATCCTTTTCAATCCATCCCAGCTGGTAATGGCAGCTGGTGGCAGGTAATACAACCAGTCCTTGGCTGATCCATCAAGTGAGAATGGAAAGGCTCTCAGCTTGATTTGCTCTTCATCTACTCCTTGTGGCCGCATGGTTAAGCAAACAACATGGAACTCTTTCATATGCTTGTGCGGATCCTCTCCTGTAAGACCATGAAACTTTGGCAACAAATGGATCAGTCCAGATTTTAGTTCAAAGTTAGCATCCAATTGTGGGTATTGAATACATAGGGGCTGATAATGTACATCAGGTGCAACCAGCTCTCTAATGGTTCTACCATCCAAATGACCATGATTTCCATTATTGCCATTACCATTGTTTCCATTACCATTACCATTTCCATTATTTCCATTACCATTATCTGCCATATTGATGAATTCTGGAACAGGTTCGGATGAAGTATTAGGAACACTATTAGGGTCAATCCTATTCCGAGACTTAAGCTCTCTAGCTTGCCTTCTAAGAGTGTTCTCTAATTCAAGATCCAAATCAAGTAATTTTTCCTTAGAAGACCTGGTCATGCACTAGAAATTAGCACAAAAACAGAACATAAAATGGCCTATGCAAAATAAGAACTCAAAAACTCAAAACCAAAAGCACAGAAGCACAAAAAACACAAAAACACAAAACATATGAAACAATAAGCCCTTAGATGATTTTTTTATGCAAATTTTCACAAAATTTCAACACAAAAACACTGAGGGACCTAAAAACACTAAAAACCACACAAAATTAGCCACTAAGAAACACAAAATGGCCCAAAAAGTGGTCTAAACGTTCGAATTTGGCCAAAAAAGGCTCTTGTCACAGCAAATCAGTGAGTATTGATCCCCACACCCCCATTTCTTTGGACACCAAAAATCAGCTCAATCGGAGCAAGTTGAAAACTATGAACAGTACCCAGAAAACTGATTTTTTTCAAAACCGCCTCCTATTTTGCTTCAAAAACCACTCTATATGCAAGAAAACATCAAGGGGGGCATGTGGAATTGAAAGAATATCAAGTAAGGATGAGAAAGCAAGAGGGTAGAACCGGTATCTCGAGCTCAATCCTTAAATCTTGCTATCTGTCATGGAAGAGGTCAAAAATGCTGTCAAATGGAAGGCTGTCAAAACTGATCTTCTCTTTGTTGCAGCTGCTGGTGCCTTTCTCTGCCAAACGAAAAGTAAATTAGTGGGGAAGGAAAAGACTTAAAAGGAATGTTAAAAGAGAGAGAATAAAATGAAAAAGTGAAAAAGAAAGACAGAATATGCTCTTGGTCAAGTGATTTGCTGTCAGAGGCAGAAATGTGAAGCCCTGATCTGATCTGCTGCAGCCTCTTTTCGATCTTTTTGTTGGGGGTAGTCTACTTGCTGTGTAGTCTACTTGCTTAGAAGACCATATAAGAACACGAGGTAGTGATTCTGAAAAGAACACAAGGACACAAGGTAGTGATACTGAAAAGAGAAAGAGTGATACTGAAAAGAGAAAGACTGCAGGTATTTTGTTTTTTTGCTTTTTCAGTTGCTGCAGGGTTTCTTTTCCAGTTGCAAGGTCGTGCAACCCTCTCCAACAGCCACTTCTTTGTTCAAAAATAGTTCTAGAGATGAGAAAACAGAAAAGAAAAAGACACACACACAAAAAGAAGATCGAAAAGGCTTGCTATCAGTTTATCTCAAGAACAAAACAGAATGGCTCTTCAAGTTTGTGAGCAACAACTGATAACCTTATCACCAAGAACACAAAACAAACGAAACACTCAAACAAGAGAACAAAACAAACAGAAAATAGGGTCGGTCCTCCATGTTTTTAGAAGAAAAAAAAAAACTTGGCTCCCCGGCAACGACGCCAAAATTCTGGTCGAGCAGTTGTCGAACCACTCCAGAATTATATTAGATATCTATATACCTTTCTTCTAGTTTGCAACAAAGCACAACCTAGGTCGTCTCTCACAAGGAGCCTTATCTTCTTCTACCAACAATGAGAACCAATATAAGCAACACAACAGTTTAGGGGGGGGGTTTGACAGAAATCTAAATAACAAAACAGAAACACAAATATAGATGAAAATCAGTAAATGGAGAGCAACCAGTTGTGTATTTATCCCCTATGTGAAATCTTCCTTGTCCAACCTATAGATCTTGGTTGGTTAGATGTTATAATCTCTGGATATCTAACTCAAAGCATCCCCAACAACCGTCCAAGGATTAGAATGATTGGAACAGCAAAATGAATAAATAAATCTCTTATAAACAAAATGCAACCATTCACTCTCTATTCAACCCATCCAGAGCTATGCAAGAACAACCATTCAAGCATATCATATTCATTTCTGAGATGTTATACCAACCGGCTACAACACTGTATTCTCTTAAGCATTTAACAGAAAATGAATCCATGTAAATTCACACAAACCTGCCATGAACTTCATGCATTCCAAAATCTGTTCAAACTAAACCAAATGGAAATGAATAAGATTAAAACAACAAACCAGGTTCTTGTAGTTCATCCGGGACTCAGATTCCACATGGGTTCAAGATTACACAACCGGTTACAATAGCCTTAGCCTTTCATTGCAGCAAGGAAGACAAAATGGAAACAAAAATGGAGAAAACAGAAAAATGCTACAATCAGAAAAACGGCCAGAATTCTCCTCTCTATCTCTTCTCTATGTGTTCAGGAAATAAGTGCTAAGAGGCCTTAAATACATGGCCAAGAAATGAAGACCTAGGAAGGCTAGGGTTGGGCCTAGCCTAGCCCAACAGATATGAGCCCAAGACAACAAAAACGAGCAGCCCAAATGCAGCCCAAAACAGTAGAATTGAGCAGCCCAAATCTGCTTCCGCTGGATGCTAGCCTCCAACAATTTCTCTAAATGCATGGCCCGCTGCTTCCAGTATACAACAGTATCATACTCGGCATCTATCTCTAGTCCTTTGTTTTGAACAGCCACATCATTTCTCCTTCAAGGAACCTTAGGCCAAATGTCGTAAACATCATCCAATATAGAAACTGGGCGTTTATCACCATCATAGCTTTCTTCCTCAAAATGATGATGCTCCAAAATCTCCAACTGCTTGAGCTCAAATTCCAGCCTTTGTATATTGAATTGCTTCCCAGCTTCATTCATATCTTCAGGCCACATTGAAGAGACAACTGTATAAATGCATAAACAGCAAGTCCAGGCTATTCCAGCTGCTTCTCTAGCTTGGATTCACAGAAGTAAGATAGAAAATAGTGCAAGGACAATTTGAAGTATCATAAAATAGAAACAATGAAAGATCAGCAAAATTATTTCAAATTATGTAATAAGATTGAGGTGAAATGCCAAAATATAGCATAAATATGCATGCTATCAATGATCCAAAACCTTTGAGGAATAAATACTTTGGTGATACTGGTACAACTTGAAGCATAGCATAAAATCTCTTTCGGAAGAATCTTAGTGAATCGTCTTAGTACCCTCCCGTTTGGGACATGTTAAATGATGGTGGTGTCATGCCCCGACAAAGATAAGTGAAACGACAGAGATTATTAGGAGAACCTGTCAAGGGTGTGGGAAAGAAGAACGACTTGAAGATCTAAGGGTGTGGGAAAGAAGAACGACTTGAAGATCTTAAGGTTAAGTTAGATATCCGAATTGAAGACTTAAGAAGAACGGATTCAGTTAGGGCTAACTAGTGAAAATCCTGAATGGAGACTTAAGGGGAAGGGAACTAGTAGATCAAAAAGATAAAATCCCTACTTGGAGATTTGGGGGTTTGTCAGTTGAGGTCTTTGAAATTATTAATTGGAGAATACTGGATTTTGCTAAGTGATGGAACGTTGAATCGGGAGTTAGCATCCAACAATATGGGTCGAATGTAAGGTTGGTTCAATAAACCATAACTGAGGATTCGTAAGATCTGAAAACTATAAATTGGAGATCATTAGTCAAAATCCTTTACACTAAATGTTGGGATATCTGGTGATTAATAAGAGTAAGCGAGTTGGGATGTTTAGTTTGATATGATATAATCTGATGATAAATTAGGTTTGTGAACAGATTATATGAAAAATCGAGGGTAAGAGTGACTTGAAATAAATCTCGAGAAACGATCTGCAGTAAGCAACCTAGGATGATTCGATAAGAGCTTGAGAATAAAAAATTTAAGTTAGGAATCTAAAATTGTGAATAGGGATACTAAGACAAAGGATCCAAGATTGAGGACAAAGGAAATAAGGAAAGATTGATATAAGGAAACGGTGTGTTGGTTATTCAAGGGTAACGAGAGTTAGGTATAGCTTTGAGACTTATGGAAGTTTTAAATAGAATGAATAATTGTATCGAGGACATTAACCTAGGATCAGACGAGGAAAACAAATTGGAACTAAATGAGAATCGAATTCTTGTTAAGGTGTTTAGAAGATTTTCTCAGAAAAATTTGACTTGTATAAAGTACTCCAGGTAGAATTTTCCTTTTGAATGAAATCTTAGAATGTAATCGCAATCTAATTTCCTTATTAATGGGGTCACTACTAGACAATGAGGGATCGATTGTAAACCAACCATAGTTAGGATCAAGGTACAACCAGAAGTTATTAGGATGTAAAACATAAAGTTTGCATGTTTCGAGGATTAGAATTTTTCCTTGGAAATTGAAAGAATCTTTTAGCTTATAGAGAATTTGCAAAATGGAACCTTACTTGATGATTTTGAGATTGTAAATAATATAGGGAACAACGAAAGATTAGAGATTTGTGATTTAAAACGAACCTTGGAAATTAGAAAAAAATTTGGGATAAGGGAATTATGCATATGACTATTAAGGTTGCTAAAAGAAATTTTACGTGTACCGTATATACTTGGAGATAAAATGGTATTTCAACCTGTGGAGACGATTATATTTTAAGAAAATACAAACTCAAAGAAAATAGTTAGCATAACGATGATTATCAAGGACTGGGAGGTAGTCATAAAAGTCTTGGTTTGAATTTTAAGGCACTAAGCAATGAAATAGGCTTGCTAAAGCTTGATTAAGGTCGTAAAGATATCTTGGTATTTGATTAGGTCTTAGTAAAATTGAAGTTGGTCCTAATAGATTCAAAGAAATAGGAATGATTGACATAATGACATGTATAGTGAGTGTTAGTTGAAAGTCAATCGTGGAATAAACATATAAGGAGAATGAAATTTCTAAGCCAATCTTGTGATAGATTAAGCATATGGCAGTGATGAGAATATGGTTGAACGATCTAGTATAAGTTTAGAAAATGATAAACTGGAAATACAATTGATGTTGGAGTGTTTGATAAATTATGAACGTCTGCAAGAGCAACAACAGGAGCGCGAGGTTCTGTCACATGCGTAACAAATTTGGAAAGTAAAAGAGATTAAATTGTGAGAAAGAAATCCGAAGTGAGCATTAGGAATCCAAAAGAACATTAGGAATCCAAAAGATCAGGGAGTTGGATTAGTATTAATAAGAACCACTATAGCTCTCAGAGATGGAACAAGGAATTTTGGCATAGCGATAACACCATTAGTGTTTGGTCTGTAACAATGGATCTGAGCCTAGGGACCAAGGCAGAGGATTGGTGGTTGGCTTGCGGTTTGGGGTGTGATACCTATAAGTCGGAGCAACACAGTGAACTGTGGAGACGGTCAGGTGCCAAAGTTTGGACGACACTGAGGATGTTATGTATGGTTTAGAGTCCAAGCTCCAAAGGACCAGAGCATCGTGGCAGGATCCCTGAATCATTATGGAAAAGTTGAAGGATTGGAAGATGATCTAAGCAGGTTAATTGCTATGTGGATTATGGTGGTCGATAATCAAAAGAGAATTGAAAGAAGGAAATGAAATATCGAGCGACAAAATAATGTTTGGCGAGCTGTTAGTAGAAAGTTGTAAATGATTCTTTTAGGATAGTTGCATCCATGACAGAAACTCGTGAAATTATGGTTACTAAGAAGTGATGAGTGGGCCTGGGAATTCAAGAGTTGCGGTGAAAAAGTAATATTGCTCCTAGGTTGAGGTAGCTCCTGACTAGGAGGGGGGGTAATCCTTAATATAAACATGTGCCGAGGAGTTTCTTAAGAAAAATGTGTTAAGTAAGAGGTGGGACGATTGTCTTCTAGATATAACCTTGGGGGGAAATTAATTATTTTTGTTGACTTGGCTCTTGGTTTAGTGTATTTAATATTACACACCTTAGGAATTGTTAGCAATTAGCTCCAAATTGGTTGTTTCAAACCTTACCTTGGGTGATATATAAAGGTTGGAGCAATGGTAAATATACCTAGGTACCCTTGAGAACATGAGTTGAAGGATTGAAAGAAACAAAGTTAACATAAAGATATGGCAAGTTATAAGTCGATAAGTAAACAAAAGTGTTTTTCTTTTCGAGAAGAGTGTTATGAGTCGAGGAAACATATAGTGAATTATTATAAAGAAAAACGTGAGTTACTAGTTTCACTACGAAAAATTTGTTTGGGTTGTAAGACAGTGGGCTAAGCTATTAAAGTTATGACAGGTGTTGCTAAAGACCCGGTGAGAATCAAAGAGTTGTTCAATAAGGTTTTGTGGAAAGTAGATCGCCTAAGAGGGACAAGATTAAATCTGTTCCAAGAATCGAGGAACATAGGAATTTTGTTTAACTCAATAGAGAGACTACTTCACATGTGGAGAAATATGGAAAGCACCGTTTAGATGAAATAGAACATTTAGTGGTACTAAGTTAAGGAGCCACTAATGAAGGACGCGTATAAGTATGGAAAGTTGTCGCTAAATTGAAACGATATGGGAGTTCTGTGCTAAGATAAATTGATTTGATTGATGGATAGTGTTTGAAAGAGAAATAGTAACATGTTAGGATGTCAGGCTGTTGTAAGAGAAATTGTAATTTTGGGAGACCTAAATGGATAATTTGCATGACCAGCCGTAAGAGGCTAGGAAATTATCTCTAAAGCTAATATGCAATTGAGGTATCGATAATTGAAAGAAAGATACGCCAAGAAAGTTCAATGTTATCAATTTCTGTGCCATCGTGGCAGCCGAGTTAGTTCAATCTTGGTGTGAACATTGGGTTGGGGGATTTAGAAGCTAGACAAAATATAATTTGAGGACACAATTGGGAATGATATTAGGGTTTATAAATTATTTTGGGAGTTGAGTAGCCGCCGATATGGAGCTGCAACGGGATATTCTAGAAGATAAGAAACGAGTTTGGTAAACTCAAACCATATGAAGATATAAATTATGAATGATTGTTAAGGACTAAGAAAGGTATTTAGGACATTGCAATCGGATGTTATTAGCAATAGTGGTGATACAATTATCGCAGATCAAATTTTGAGGACAAAATTTCTTAAGGGGGGGAGAATGTAATACCCAGGAATGATTTGAGATCATAAATAATATTTGATGAAGGGTACAAGTGGAATTATCAAAAGAATAAGGCTTTAGGACACACTGTTGCAGTCTTAAAAGATCGAAGTGGCTCGAGGGAGTACCCCGGACCCTAGATAGCCAAAGAAAATGGTACAGTATCGACAAGTGATTTGAATTATCATTTTTAGTGATGAAAGAAATTGGATCGGGAACCATTTTTGGTACAGTTGTCGACTGGGCTGAGAAAACCGAATTGACGTTAGAGATATCCGAAAAATCAACGGAACGTGTTAAGGACTAATATTTAATGTGTATAACAACCCTTAAGCGATTTTGGGTTGAATCAAATGGATTTGAGGTCAAATCGATCAGTCGGGCCTAAGTGTAATTTTCTAAATTTGCTTGAAGGAGGTCAAAACAGTAATTTTTCGAAAGTTTCAAGGACCAAATGAAGAGTGCAAGTCTTGTAGGCCTTAGTGGTGGTCTCGAAAAGATCAGGGGTGCCAAGGAAGGGGCCAAATTGAGAATTGATGAAATTAGGGGTCTAAAGTGCAAATTAGCAAAAGCTGCATAGTGTGAACGCAAAGCCAAAGTCAGCCGCCGCAAATCCACGCACATGGAGGCCGATCCCGACGATGGGATGGCCGGGGAGGACCTGGGGGAGGCCATATACGGCCCAAGGATGCTTGGTGGCCACTGATTGGCCTGTTTTTGGTCGGAAATCATCTATAAAAGGGGTAGGGCTTCGGCCGAAACTTTGCACAAAAATAGGCCGCGATTTGGTTTAAATCGACGAGAGTGAATAGGGGGTTTTTCATTCTTGCATCAAGGCGAGCCATTCTGGAGAGTTTCGTGAGTTTTTGTGTGCAATTGGAGGCTGTTCGAAGAAGCGAGACGGTCCGCCTCGTCGGACTTGCAACTACCGATTTGGCAGCTTTTCCGGCGTCCTTTCAGCCGGAAAATGGCACCAATGGGATCAACTCATCGAGGGCTTTAAGGGGGTGAGGTCAGATCGGTCATCGGAGGAGGTGTCGCCGGCTGGAAATCAGAGAAGAAGGTGGCGCGTGAGCCACACGCGCCACACTTCACACGCACTCACGCGCTAGGCGCGTGCAAGCGCGTGAAATGGGCAAAATTGGTACTTCTAATTCCAGTATTTTTCTTTAATTATTTTAGGAATTATCATGTGAAAAAATTGAGAAAAATGTTTGAGGAAATAATTATTTTGGAATTATCGAGGTGAAAAATGAGAGAAAAATAGAGAAAATTAGGAAAAAATTGAAGAAAATAGATTTTAATACTTCTTTAATTAAATATGATGGTTAGGAAGTATCTTGGCTCGAGGTTGAATATAAGTTCAAAAGTTTGTGATTTGGCACGCAAATCGAGGTAGTACACGAGGATCGAGGTGATCCGAATGAGTTCGAGGTGAGTGGTTTGACCCTAGTTTTTACCCTTAAGTTTGAAAATATGTTGGAACGTGTGTTGTGGGTTCAGGTGGGCGGTGTTACCCTCCCGAACTTAGGTTACACGAAATTGGGACCAGTTCTAATGAGCGGTTTTTACCCTCCGAAACTTGGGTTGTTCTGCGAAAGCGTTCCACTTATGTATTCATGTCATCATTTGCATATTGTACATGTGATATATTGCATCAGCTATTTTTACTTACAAAAGAGTCTATGCATGGCGTGTGATTCTCATATCATCGGGGTATTGATATTCGTGTCAATGTTGTTTTCTATGTGGGACGGGATGGGGTCTTCTTGAGAATGGGACACGGTTAGTCCTGGCGATCGGGTGACACGGTAGGGCATCCGGGGCTGGTACTGGTGATCGGGTGACACGGTAGGGCATCCGGGACTGGTAACCGAGTGACACAGTAGGGCACCTAGGGATTAAGTATGTCAGGGTGATTTCTCAAGTTAGACGTGTCTTGCATATTTACGTTTGTTTGAGTATGTCATGCTCGTGTGTCTCTCATGCATTGTATAAACTGTTTTATGCCGTCACTTAGATGTTTATCATCTAACTTGGGCTATGCCTCTGGAACATATAATGTTCCAGCCAGGGACTGCTGGAGGGCAAGAATGTGGCCGGTTGAGGGCTAATGGTGCTTAGTTTGTTAAGTCATTGTAACGTTTGGAGGATTTAATATGCATTTCAGATTGTAAATGAACAGTTGTATAATAGCAATTTTATCATTTGATCTGTATTACGTATTTTGCTATGAAAATACAATGTAAGAACTATGGTGTTTTGGTATTAATGTATCCACTGCGTTGTATTAAGACTCGTTTAGTTTAAGATTATTGATCTTGATAGTTAAACGGGCAAGGCTGGGGTTCGCGGGGTTTTGTATCTGCATGTGAAGATTGTTCTTAATATACCGCGCGTGTTGAACTTGAAGAGAAAAAAAAAAAAGAAATCTCGGGAATACCCTTATAGTGACACGCCTGGCGAGACGGGGTGTTACATAACCCAAATACACATGGCAACAACACCACACTTGCACAACATTTATAAACCAAAAATTACAACACATGCCTTAGGCTTCAACAAGCTATAAACTAACAAAATAAATTCACATCATGAAGCTTCCCAACTTCAAGCTTGCAACTCCCTAACCTCTTACCATATGAACAACCTACAAGGTGAGGACGAAAAGCTCATAAGCTATAAGCTCAATAAGGGTGCAATTCATAATATAAATATAAACATGATTATGTATGCCAAGTGCATTCAAATGAGGCTAGGTTCTTTCATCCTTGCAACCCACCAAGGTTTGAGGCATCAACCTATCCCTCCCACAACACTAGTCCTCCATATGGCCATAGGTACACTAGAACTCATATCATGTAAGTGTTAACCACTACATGCAAATGTTACATAAAAATTTTATTAACCATATTTACCAACTTGCAAGGCCACCTCAACATGGGGCCATCCCTTACCTTTTTTATCCTTGGATGCCTAACAAGCTTGCTTCCAAGAACCTTTTTGTTTCCCCAATTTATAGAAACTCTTAATCCATGCCAAGCTTCTAGAATAAATCTTGGCCATTGCTTTGTTTCTTAAAAGTCCAATCTCCACGCTCCAAAAGAAGCACACTCCTTGCTTTAGAGGGCTTTAATCTTAGCCATAGATCAAGACTAGAAACTAATCTCCACCTTAAAATAGAAACACAATCCATGTGCTTTAAAGAGCTTGAATCTCAACCATTCGTACTTTAATACTTGGCAATCCATGTCATTTCTTCTCTTTAAATCTCAACCCTTTATTGAGATTGGAGATTAAATCTCCACCTTCCAAAGAAGCACAAGCCATGCCACTTGGAGACTTTTAATACAAGCCTTTGATCTTATCCCATCTCATATTCAAGACAAATTCTCCACCCTTGGATCACTTTGTCTTCAAATCCCAAAATTAGCCATTTTCCCATTTATTTAATTTTGACTAATTTCAACACATCACATGAGAGACATAATTCCTTTCTTTTCCATTAAATAAATCCCACATTTTCACACATTAAATGGGAGACTAAATTCCATTTTCTTTTTGAATTTCTTTATTTCTCCCATAATCATTCCTTCCATAAATGCTAGGATGACTAATTCTCATTTCTTTTTTATTTAATTAAATCATTCATTTCTCTTGGACAAGAGCTTGCCAAGTGTTACTCTTAGACACCAACCACCCTTGGCTTCCAAGCTTTAATCCAAGCCATCCATGTGGCTTCACCACATTTATTCTCCATTTTAGGGAATTAGATTTCTCCTCACATATTAATAAACCATAATTAATTTTTCTCTTTAATAATTTAATTCCATCATGGAATCATACTCCAAATTTCCAAAATGCCCTTAGAAATTAACAGTTCCATCAATTCCATTCAATTGCATAAATGAGAATAATTCCCAACAAATTCTCATTCCAACTAGGAAATACCTTCCAAATTTCCCAATTACCCTTCATTGGCTCTCGCTACCCAACTTACCAAAATGCCCCTCCCTGAGGGCACCATTATTCCTATAAATCCACTTATCACAAGGGTACTTTTCAGAAGTTTCTATCAACCTTCCATATTTTCTAACACCAATAACACCGGGTATCACATTTCACCCCCTTAAAAGAATTTTGTCCTCGAAATTCACTTTACCTTACTCCTATGCTTAAGACAAATACATTCTTGAGCTATTACTTAAATTCCCATACTTGAGAATCTCCAATCTTAGCCATTGCCCACCTTTTCCCCCTCGGGCTATTCTCGCCTTAAGGTTTCGCTTAGGCTTTTGGTCCTCTGACTCTCAAGAACATTCATCCACTAATGCCATTTTGGCCTTCTGCCAAATCGCACCACTGGTTGCTGATCATGTCTACTGCAACGATGTCCATCACTTGATGGATTTCAACTGCCACAACGCATCATATTATAGTTAAATTCCCATTTTTCACATCAACTAAAACCAACACACGCTAACAAGATGAAGCACAGGAAAAGACATGGAACACTATGCATCTCAAGAGATACTTCTCAGCTTTGCCAATCACGGACATCGCCAGGAGAGACGATCAATAAGATACGAGATAACATGCTCCCCGAGGGGTACCTCCCAACTGTACCATGAGTTGGGATTCTTTTTAAATTTTTCTATGTATTGTAACTCTCCATATGGATAAAAGAATACACCCCTTGTATTCTTGTGGATGTAGCAGAGACTATAAGTCGAACCACGTAAATTTCCTTGCGTATTATGTGCTTGTATTGCTATCCTAAAATATAATGCAGGTATTGTGTTCGAAGCATGACTCAAAAGAATGATAGAGTTAGTTGGCGCAGAAGATAGCAGTAAGCCCATGTCTTGAAAGGTCTGGCCTGACAAATTGTGATCTGGTGCTAAGACCTTGGACCAACCTAGATTCCTGGAAGCATTATGATGCCATGTTTGCAGGCTAACCTGGATCCCTAAATTGAGTCTGGTGCTAAGCCACGAGGCTAACCTTGACTCCTTGGTCGATCCAGCACTAAGCCCCCTGACAAACTTAGACATCCAGTAGAAGTCCAGCACTAAGCCCATGATCCAACCTAGATTCCTTGTGTTTGGCGAACCCAAAGGAATAAGGTGGAAGAGGATCTTGCAGCTCGACCTACAAAGGCGGGCCCACCCACCTGCAACCCGACGCTAAGACCACAAACTATCCTGGGCTTTCAAGAATGATAGAGTTGGCCAACGCAATAACGAAAAGCAGGCAAAGATAACAGTAAGCCTATGTCCTGAAAGATCTGGTACTAAGACCTTGGACCAACTTATCTAGTGGAAACTCCTTTATTTAGCTTTGGTTAAGCTTACAAGTTCGATCTAATGCTTTCGTTGGTAAGGGTTTCCATAACGCCCGTAAGTGATGTTAGTTTATATTTTGTATTGTTGCGTATTTTTGAAAGTGGGGTATTACAGTTGGTATTAGAGCTAGATAGTATGGTCTTGATTTGGATTTTGGTATAACTAACCTCGATGATATTTATGGTTGACAACAGGTATGGGTCGAGATATCTAGAAACCAGGGTGTTGGAGACATGCTTGATGGAATGGCGGATTCCATAGAGATATCCGAGAAGAGAGCCTTTGCACCTCTACCCGAGTCCAAGACCAAGAAAATAACAAATTTTGTTGTTGGAAGGGTAGGGATTGTATAGTGAGATGAGATGTTGTTGTAACACATATGCATATGGTACAAATAGGATAAGATAGTAAGATATGGTGCCTATCCAATGCTGCTAATTTTTGGATTCCTTGATTATAGGATAGATTATATGGTTATTTTAGGGATCCTAGAAGTTTTAATTGATGTTTCTAATCTTTGGGGCTTTGGTAACAAGATGGGTTATATGGCATTTGAGGTTGTTCTTGATGACTATGGTAAGGTCTAGCGGGTGAGTAAGCAAGGGATGAGGTACAAATAAAGTATTCTTATCATTTAGTGGACTAAAGCCCTTTGCTATCATCTTGAGTAATGCATGAGACCTTTGGAGACCTTCTCATATGTGGATTGATTGAAGAAGACGAATGAGTTTATAGTTAGTACTTCTAGATATGGTTATTGGGGCCTTGAACTAACAAATATGCTGTAGGAGTTTAATGAGTTTTAGAATCTCGAGGACTCTGGGTTGTGGTTGTTTGGGAGATATGTGACTTATAAGTATCCAAGAAGAAGAAGAGTCTAGATGAGATTTTGGAGACTGACTGGATTTTTGAGGATATAATGATATACGATTTGTTAGAATTAACAAATGTTGTGTAGCTGTTTCGAGGATTTTGGAGGATAACAAGCTCTTGGGAAACTCTTTTGCTGTCTAATTGTTTTACAAAAATTTTGGGTTTTGGAGATTATCCTAACCAAGGTTATGAACTTGATAATGATCTAGTGGACACCTAGTTCATGAAATTCGTATACAAAATTTGGGGATATAGATGTTTGGAATTTGTTGGATTGGTGACCAACAAGGTTTACATGAGTTGAGAAAGTCGAAAACTTAGCTAGGTCCACAAAGGTCGAAGGATGTTGGGAAATTTATGATTTTTGAGTTTTGCTAGATGGTTATGAATGATTATTTTACTGTTAAGGTTTAAACATTAACCTCATGATTTTGGGTGTGTCTATTTCAGATGGTGAATACCCGACGCTCCTGAAGATTTGAACCAACTACTCCAAACCATCGTGGGAGTGTTACCCGAGAAGAAGAGTAACAACACACCCACGAGGAGACATCGGAAACCCCCCCAAGAAAACCCACCCCAAGGAGGAAGCCAGGAGGGTGGAACCCGCATGGATCAAATAGAGCGAGTCATGGAAAACATGGTGACTTATATGCAAAGGGTGCAGCTGATAGATCGAGTTACCCCTTGAGCTCCTGGTGCTATTGATAGATTTTAGCGGTTGAATCCGCCTATCTTTTGAGGAAAAGCAAGAGCTGACCCAAGTGAAAGTGAGTATTGGTTAGAACAGATTGAGAAGATATTTAATTTTATTGGGTGTGGAGAGGAGGAAAAGATCATCTGCGCCACTTTTATGCATCAGGACGAAGCGGACCATTGATGGAGAACCATGCAAAGAACTTTGCCAGATCTTGAGGGGCAAGGTACGCCAAACATTACATAGGTACAATTTAAAGAACTCTTTAATACCAAATATTTTCCTTTATATGTAAGAAGTTGGAGAAGGGCCGAGAGTTTATGGACCTGAAGCAGGGTGGGAACATGACTGTGGCCCAATATGAGGATAGTTTTACTCGATTGATCAAGTACATGCTAGTTTACAACCTGGATAAGGAAGCCAAGGCACAAAAGTTCCTTTGGGGATTGAAGCTAGAGATCCAGTTAGCATTAAGTTCCCTAGGGGCACGTACTTATGTAGAGGTGGTGTCACAAGCCCTGACTGTGGAGAGCAACCTCCATCGAATGAATGCCTTGAGGATGGAATCCTGGGAACTTGAGCAAAAAAAACTTGGGAAAAGGCTTGATCTTAGGGTTCGAAGAGAAGATTTCAAGCCAAAAGGAAATTGTCCCAGATGTCAAAGATCCCATCCCAGAAAACCTTGTGAAAGAAGAGGTCGAGGGTGTTACACTTGTGGAAGAAATGACCACTTAGCTCGAGATTGTCCCAAGGGACCTACATGTTTTATTTGCCAGCAGACTGGTCATCTCTTTAGGGACTGCCCGCAAAGGAGAGAAGTTAACCAATCTTGGACAAACTAAGGAGGTATGGAACCACATCGGGGTCGTGTGTTCAGTTTGATGGGAAAAGATGCTAACAGTCGTGCAAGGTACCACGAATTCTCCTTAATACATTAGTACGAGAGTTAGTTGACCCCAGGTTTGCCATTCATATGTATTGGCACATCACCTAAGGAATGGTGATATGACATGTCAACCTGTATTTTGACAGAATAAGGGATATCAAACAGTAAGTTGGGTAGTTATGAGTCAAGGAATATTGTTAGTTAATGTGTGTTAATTGTAACTTGGAGTATGGATTGTGATTTTAAGGAATGTAATTAAGAATGGAAAGAAAGATGTAACAAGATTACTCTAGATCATGTTACGAATTATTATAAGTATCTGGTGATGATATTTGAGATTAATGCACTTGTAACCCTTGTGAGTTGATGATTGAGGTGTTCAAATCATACTTATATGAGTTTGTGATTGTATTTATGGACCGATATCCGACTTGTTCTCCTCAAGAGAATTTGAGCATGAGAAAGTGTCGGTACTAGGAGTATAGTTGCTGCATCGTGTTCTGAGTGGGCTTGGGGAATCAGAGGTTTGGAAATGGGGGTGAAGGAATGGTAATTGCATATGTGAGTCAGGGTAGGTCGTAACTATGAGTGGTATATTTTCCCGATGTGGGCATGTGATGAGTTGTGAACTTGCTTAGGAAATGTGTTTTCCAGTAATAGCAGGCAAAGGGATTGTGGTTCCCATACTTGGCCTTTGGTGAAGGGAAATTTTCTTCTAGTTACCGACCTGACCATCGGTTTGGTATGCAAATTGTTGTACACCCTAGAAATTGTGAGCAATTGGCTCTGATTTGATTATCCTGAACTCTGCCCTTATTGATGTGGATATTGATGCATTAGTGAGCATGCTATGGCAACGCTATATGAAAAGTTCAAGGTCTTCATGATTACTTGAGATGCCTGTTCTTTCAGAGGGATGTGAATGCAAGGTAACGACGGTGGATAGAGTTTTGAAGGGTTGTGGTTGTGTGATCCAGTACCACCCTGGGAAGATGAACATGGTGGCTAATGAGCCTGCTCTAAAAGCCTGTTCTGGGTGAACGTGGTGGCTAATGTGAGAGTGAGCCTGTTCTATTGACTCGAGAGTGGGGATTGGTGGAGGCTTTTTAGCTTGTGGCATTGGATGTGATTCCTTCTAACACCCCAAATTTTTCAAGCGTGTTATAACTTAGGATTTCAGGAATGTGAAAATTTTTCATATCACAATAGCTGTCATACACCACACAATATCTCAAAAATCCTAATTTTCACCTTCTCACCATAACAAACCCAATAATCAAATAGCTAAGACAGGCGTTAAAATTTCAAATGCGGAAGCTAGATCGAACTTGATATGGTTCACAACCATAATATTTTATTTATCATAAAATTGTTCAAGACGTCTACAAAATGTATTACATGGACATAATCTCCGACATAATCTCTAGCAAATGATAACTGAACATCTTAAACATATCCAAAATTACATAAGTTCGCACATAAACAAAGGTATGCTAAACATGCTACAGGTAGTAAATTAAGCTTATTCTTCAGCTACCTCCTTTCCCTTAGAGTCGCTCGTAGAACCTGGAACGTTTGAATATTCCAGGGACGTAGTCTAATTAGAAGATGAATCTTCTAGTGAGAAACTCCAAAAACAGTTTATATCGATGCATGATCAGGTATAAAATGTATGAGAAGACAAGGAGAACTACTCCAAAGTGCCTCGTGAACACATTAGCCTCCTCCAACGAGAGCTTTCTCAATGGCGCACGCATAGCGCCTCTCGGGAGGTCCCTAACCATGTCACTTCGGCCCAACTTTATAGAACTCATGCAAGTACCACATCTGTTGTTCTTTAGGCTCACGGTCTTCCCCACGAGAGTTTTCTTAATGGCGCACGCATAGCGCCTCTCGGGGGATATCTGACTTTGACCCTCAGTCAACAACAAATAGGTACAACAGTATGGCCATACAGATTTTATAAATGCAACAATTTAAAAGCCAACAACATATATTTTCAGGAAAAATTCAATTCATAGATGCAACATGATTTTACGTAAGCGAATAATAAGAGTTTACGTATAAGAACTTCACGAAACACGTGCATGCAACAGAAGTCTCTCATAAGAGAATAAAAATAGGATTTGGAGTATAGGAGTCTCACCTTGTTAGTTTATCTCTTCGACGGTATAATTTCATAGCAAACGCCCTAGGTTTCTGCAGAAAACATGCATTTTAGTAAACCTAACCTTAAATATTTTTATATAAGGTTGAGGGGTATTAAAGTAGGGGCATAACTGAAAATTTTCATAGAAAAATGAGGTATCACATGCCCTCACACGCCCCGAGATTGTGGCCCACTCGCCTCCACGAGCAGCCTCTTCCGGCGCGTGTATCTCACGCACTACACAGCAGAATTCAGACAGCCTTGCGTCGTTTTCGTATTTCGGCCATATCTCCCTCCTTTTAACTCCGATTCGACCCCTGTTTGAACCTACGCGACCATCTCTTTCCCCTCTACAGGATTATCAAAAAAAATGGGACTTACCTCACTTTATTTCTGGCTGATTTTGGCCAATTCCAGCGAAGGATCGTAACTTCGATGAGGCTCGTTCTTCCTCGGCTTCTCCTTCGATTTCTTCCTGCCTTCTTGCCGAACTCCTCCTCTCTCTCTAGGGCAAGCTCCTCCTCTCTCTCTAGAGGAAGCTCCTTCTCTTAGAGTGCTTCACTCCTCAAAACTCTCTTGAATGATTTGAGAACAATCCATGGTGCCTATTTATAGAATTCTTCAACCAATCACATTATGCCACTTGTCACAATTTAAGCCATGGACTCCAAAGACTCAAAGCCATAATTGAGTAGCTTTTGAAATCCAAAGCTAGAATGAATTGAACTTTTGAGATCTAAGCTAAAACCCCAAATTTCTTTCAAATAACACTTTGACTCTTATTTCAAGTCCTCAACTTCAATATTTTACCACATAAGCTCTTAATTTTATCTTTATTTCATTTGGATAATTTTCTAATTACAATTACACCCTCAAACATCAAATTTATCGAGATACTTAAAATTCCAAAATTAATAACTCAAAATTACTCAATATATACAATTTTTCGAAAGCCCCTTACCATTATTTGGTCTTTTCAGGCTATAACTTAGTTTAACCGAAAATCGTCTTTTATTTTATTTCTTTCAGCACCATAAATATCGACTCGAGAAGCTCGTCAAAAATATACCTTTGTCCTTAGGTATCTAAGGTCCAGGGCACCCCCTACAGTCGATTCAGCGACTTATTGTCCTCTCAAACCCATTTTTTTGGTATTTTAAATTCACTTAAAATACGTTGCAACCTTACGAAAATATGGGGTATTACAATCTACCCCCCTTAAAGGAATTTCGTCCTCGAAATTGGCTCATACACGCAATCTCCAAAGATAAAAATAAGCCATTTCACAGCTTGGACATATCTCATACATATCTCATAGTCCACAAAATTCCAATATTTCCAATCTAACTTTTCTGGTGGTGAGCAAACATGAACGACCAACAACCATACCTCAACAGGCGACAACTAGCACCTATACATCTAACATCCCCCTTGTCGGCCCGACGTGGGATCGCTCCTCCCCTAAGGAAATCTGACGCATCTGCTGGCAGAGGCTTCCTCACCTCCAGCGGTCCGGACATTCCCAACTTGGGTATGGACTGCGCCACCCACTCGGTTCAACCATAGGGGCTGCTCGATTGAAGGTCCAACGGTCGATAGTTTTTGGTATATCGGGCGACCGATAGTGTTTTTCCACCACAAACCATACAAGAAGCCATTCCGACGCTACCGTGGTAACATGAACTCAACCAATTGCAGGTGCTCCTCCCAAACTTTAGGCACGCACATATTACCCCAAAACTTGAGAATGTCATCTTGCATCTCAAAAATCAGAACCCCTGGGCTGGCCACACTCATATATCCATAGATGTATACAACGGTCTGGCTGCGCTTAACCTTGTGCATTTATTTCAAACAAAAACATACAAAATAAACAAAGAAGAAACAAGCATGCAAGCACAAGGCGTTTATACTCGCCAGTGTACGAGTGTGCGCTGTAGCACAATTTAATTTTCTGGGTAAGTCCAGGTCGATTCACTGGGAGATCAAAACAGAAATAAAATGCGGCGAAAGATTTTTTTATGTGCTAAATGGGTTTGTCAGACCAATTCAGCTAAATGATTTTCTTTTCTTCAAGAAGAAAATGGATGTTTGTGGATGGAAGGTAATCTTGGGACAAAGCAATTTATGTGCCAGCCCATTGATTTACCAAAGAGATATCAAAATATTAACATCAACTGATTTAAATTGAGGTTATGCGGTTAATTATATCCCAAGAGGATAATAGTTCTAAGTTAAGCACCCTCCATACATGGCATGAGAGAGTCTGGATTAAGAAACTATCATAAATTGAAATACAAATTAACACACATTTGAGATCCGATAAGTAACCACAACTCAAGGTCATGATAGATCTAGGTTAAGCACTCTCCATACATGGCATGAGAGAGTCTAGATTAAGAAACTATCATAAATTGGATCGCAGATTAATCATTCCAGCTTGAGTATGAAACTATTTCCAGTTTAAGTAACCTCCATACATGGCATGGAGACTCTAAGGTAGGCTTATGTTTCAACTCAAACCCAAAGATTCAAGACACACACATTTCTCAATTCAAATAAGCATTCTGTTAATTCAATAGGAGTTCGGCTCTCTTAGGCAAGCAGTGGCACTGGACACAGTCCTTGCCTTGGCCCAAGCTTAAGCTTAGCCACACATCTCCAACTAAAAATTAAAGAGACAAGAAATAAAATGCTGGAATGTAAATACACAAATTAAAATTACAGTAACATAAATAAACAGTTTAAGAACATTACAGAATGTAAAATGTAACTAACAAAAACGAAGAACACTGTATTAATGAAACAAAGTAAATGAACAACACTGCTGGAATGAAAGAAAAGAAAAAACAGAATGTAAACAATGCTCTCTTCCCCTTATTCTTGCAGAAATGGCGGATGGGGTCTCTCCCGTGCTTCTTGATAGTTTAGTCTATTTATAAGCCATTGGAAACAAAATCTTTTCAAATCTCCCGCCAATCCTCTAAAGCATTCTGAATATTACTTTTGTCAGTTCTCTGCCAAATTCTGCATGCTGTTTTGATTTCCAGGAAGATCATCTTTGTCGCGCATGGAGAAGGGGGACCACTTGGTGAAAAGTTCTTCAAAAAGTTGGTTGAATTTACCGCTTGTGCCACCGCGTTCATTTGCGCATTAGAAGGCTTGCTTCAGGTGATCATTCGAATGAGTGAGCAGGGACATTTGAATGTTCGTTTGATTCCCTGTGCTCGCTCAGGCCATTCGAATGAATTTTAATCACATTCGAATGAATTTCACATTTTACTGTTCCTTGCACGGCGATTTTCTCAGTCATTCGAATGCAACAGTAACCATATTCGAATGAATTTCTAATCTTGCTTTTCTGATTACTTCAATGCATTCGAATGAATTCGACAACATTCGAATGGGCTTGGCTTTCTTTTTCTCTTCATATCCGAATTGCTGAACTTCACACTGGAGGTGAGTAAATATGTTAGATTATATTATACTATATATTTATATGGCATGCACGCTTGGAAATGTATTATATATGGATATGTATTATATTATATATTATAGAGATATATTATATATATTTATAGATATTATAAATTCTTTTCTTTTTAATTTCTTTTATCAAAAATTAAAGAGGAATATTATTTTCTAAAATTTCTAATTCACTCTTAATTCCTCTTTAAATTTCATTTTCCTCTAAACTTGCATATAACTATTAATTGCATATAAATATTCAATTAAATCCAATTTCAAGGTCAAAATAAGGGTGGAAATATAATAAAATTTTGACATTTTTGAGCATGAATCACGGTCTCCCCCACTAGTCTCTCGTATCTCGGTCTCCAGATCCAGCTGAACTGCAAGGTTAGCTATCAAGATGGACAAACCTTTCGGCACTACACTCACAAACATCAGGCTCAAAAGCCTCAACAGCGGCCACTCCTGGGCCATCAACCTGGCCACCTCATTGGCACGCCCCGGGTGATACAAAAAGTGCAGTCGTAGTCCTTCAGGAGCTCCATCCACAATCGCTGCCTCATATTCAGCTTTTTCTGTGAGAACACATACCTCAGACTTTTGTGGTCCGAGAACACTTCAAACATCTTATCGTATCGGTAGTGCTTCCATAACATCAAGAGCACAAACCCCAACTGCCAGCACCAATTCACACATCGGGTAGTTCTCTTTGTGACTCAATATGATCCACACACGATCACTCGGTCATGTTGCATCAACACGCAACCCAATCCTTCGAGCTATCACAAGCTCTCACTGCATCTGGCAGATCATTTTCACTTGACTCTCCTTACGAGTCCTGACATGGATATAACTACTCCATAAATTCTCTTCACGAATCTTTGACAACAATCTGCCAATTTTAACATACTTTCAATCTTTTCATAGATAGCTTAGGGATCCTATCACAAAGCTCTGGTCCCTTCCTCTATCACTTCTGGCACTATTTCCCGTACTAGGCGTAACTCCAAACCTCATGGATCCTTGGGTCACACATCCCTGAGGACTCCATATTCCTTCCCATAGGTGTTGAAATCACCAACATACAACCCATAGGTTCAGCTTCTACTCTCAAGGAAATCTCATTATGGTTTTGAGCTACGCACCTCAAACCATTACATAAATATTTCGAAGATCTATCTTTCTACTATCTCGATAACGATTTGGGTCCCATGCGATTGCCTATGGCATAACCTATCCACATGTCCCTTCTCACAAATCATACCCAGACTTATTGACTAGGTCACAACCTCTATTGACTAGGTCGCCTTATCAATTGACGCAACTCACGCGTCATCACTTGGCCATCTTCGGCCTCTCACTTGACCCAATCCGTTAGATCCCTGATCCACACATCTCATTCCTGAGACACTAATTGATCCTTGAAAATACTTATCATTCAATCCTAACTCATCAGCTAGGCTATGTCAGATAAGACTAACCATTCATGATTCACTTATCCTTGATAACCACCAGTTATCTCGTCATTTCTCGCAATGACTTCGACTAATGACCTCAAATCAATAGTCTCCAAATTTCTCGGATCCATAATCATGGTTACCAAGTCAATCCTACATTCAAACCACACTATCGGGTCCTAACGTCCATCCGGCTTCCATTATTCATTGCGAATAGTAACCATATACTAGAATAGTATATGTATGTGAATAGTACACCAGGTAAGTTCCCAGGAAAGAGAGGTGGGTCACAAATGGACACACTTAAATACCAAGTCTTTCCTTAGTCAGAACATTCCTAGATATGCTCTTTCACTACACCACACTTAAATCCATAATCTTTAAGACTTCAGTCGTTAATCCCCGAATATCCAAATAGGGGTTTCGTCTTATGAACCATTAGTCTTTTTCCCCTAGGCCTTCACTTGGGATTCCTACTAACTGGCTCTATTAATATCAGATCCTCTTAAGTCTCCAAGTCAAACTTCTCCTAAGTCTCCAAATAACATTCCACTCTAATATCAACTATATCAAAGTCACTTAAGTCTTACAATAAACTTAAGCTCTGATACCAACTGTAACACCCCAACTTTTTCGGGCGTGTTATAACTTAGGATTTCGGGAATGTAAAAATTTTTCATATCACAATAGCTGTCATACACCACACAATATCCCAAAAATCCTAATTTTCACCTTCTCAACTTAACAAACCCAATAATCAAATAGCTAAGACAGGCGTTAAAATTTCAAATGCGGAAGCTAGATCGAACCTGATATGGTTCACAACCATAATGTTTTATTTATCATAAAATTGTTCAAGACGTCTACAAAATGTATTACGTGGACATAATCTCTAGCAAATGATAACTGAACATCTTAAACATATCCAAAATTACATAAGTTCGCACATAAACAAAGGTATGCTAAACATGCTACAGGTAGTAAATTAAGCTTATTCTTCAGCTACCTCCTTTCCCTTAGAGCCGCTCGTAGAACCTGGAACGTTTGAATATTCCAAGGACATAGTCCAATTAGAAGATGAATCTTCTAGTGAGAAACTCCAAAAACAGTTTATATTAATGCATGATCAGGTATAAAATGTATGAGAAGACAAGGAGAACTACTCCGAAGTGCCTCGTGAACACGTTAGCCTTCTCCAACGAGAGCTTTCTCAATTGCGCACGCATAGCGCCTCTCGGGAGGTCTTTAACCATGTCACTTTGGCCCAACTTCATAGAACTCATGCAAGCACCACATCCGTTGTTCCTTAGGCTCACGATTTTCCCCACGAGAGCTTTCTCGATAGCGCACACATAGCGCTTCTCAGGGGATATCCGACTTTTACCCTCGGCCAACAACAAATAGGTACAACAATATGACCATACAAATTTTATAAATGCAACAGTTAAAAAGCCAACAGCATATATTTTTCAGGAAAAATTCAATTCATAGATGCAACATGATTTCACATAAGCGAATAATAAGAGTTTACGTATAAGAACTTCACGAAACACGTGTCATGCAACAAAAGTCTCTCATAAGAGAATAAAAATAGGATTTGGAGTATAGGAGTCTCACCTTGTTAGTTTATCTCTCCAACAGTATAATTTCACAGCAAACGCTCTAGGTTTCTGCAGAAAACATGTATTTCGGTAAACCTAACCTTAAATATTTTTATATAGGGTTGAAGGGCATTAAAGTAGGGGTATAACTGAAAATTTTCATAGAAAAATGAGGTCTCACGAGCCCTCATGCGCCCAGAGAAGGTGGCTCACTCGCCTCCACGCGCAGCCTCTTTTGACGCGTGTATCTCACCTGCTGCACAGCAAAATTCGGACAGTCTTGCGTTGTTTTCATATTTTGGCTATATCTCCCTCGTTTTAACTCTGATTCAACCCCTGTTTGAACCTACGCGACCCTCTCTTCCCCAACTACAGGATTATAAAAAAAATGGACTTACCTCACTTTATTTCTGACTAATTTTGGCTAATTCCAACGAAGGATCATAACTTCGACGAGGCTTGTTCTTCCTCGGCTTCTCCTTCAATTTCTTCTCGCCTTCTTACCGAACTCCTCCTCTCTCTCTAGAGCAAGCTCCTTCTCTTAGAGTGCTTCACTCCTCAAAGCTCTCTTAAATGGTTTGTGAACAATCCATGGTGCCTATTTATAGAATTCTTCAACCAATCACATTATGTCATTTGTCACAATTTAAGCCATGGACTACAAAGACTCAAAGTCATAATTGAGTAGCTTTTGAAATCCAAAACTAGAATGAATTGAACTTTTGAGATCCAAGCTAAAACCCCAAATTTCTTTCAAATAACACTTTGACCCCTATTTCAAGTCCTCAACTTTAATATTTTACCGCATAAGCTCTTAATTTTATCTTTATTTCGTTTGGATCATTTTCTAATTACAATTACACCCTCAAACATCAAATTTATCAAGATACTTAAAATCCCAAAATTAATAACTCAAAATTACTCAATATATACAATTTTTCGGAAGCCCCTTACCATCATTCGGTCTTTTCAGGCTATAACTTAGCTTAACCAAAAATTGTCTTTTATGTTATTTTTTTCAGCACCATAAATATCGCCTCGAGACGCTCGTCAAAAATATACCTTTGTCCTTAGGTATCTAAGGTCCAGGGCACCCCCTGCAGTCGATTCGGTGACTTACTGTCCTCTCAAACCCATTTTTTTGGTATTTTAAACTCACTTAAAATACGTTGCAACTTTACGAAAATATGGGGTATTACATTCCTGATGGAACCTCTATTTATGTCGCTAGCCTAGCGATTCACTCTCATCTGATGAACAGAACTGACAAGCTATTCTAGAAGACTCGAAGGTATGGTCATGAGTTGGAAATTGGGAAAGGGTCGAAAACCTTGATACTGATTTTCAGGCGAAACATTTCGATTTCTGAGTTAAAAATATGTGTTTTAGTCCAAGAGTTAAGGCAAACCATATTGATCGGGGCATGCCAAGAAAGTGTTCAGGAGACACCATGATTTTGAAGAATTTGCTTTGGGAAATAGATTCTAAGTGAGCTATGAAGAGAAATTTTGAGGACCAAATTCTTTTAAGGATGGGAGGATGTAATACCCTGGAACTTGATATAAATATTGGATGTTGTACTGGAAATTATAGTAGCAAAATGAATGGTATTTTGATTTAGGGCATTAACGTAATAAAGGGAATGATTGTAATGATGAGTCCTTACCCTAAAGTCTTATGAAGGAATGATGAACTTTACCCTAAAGTCTTTGCAATAATGAATTTTACCCCAAAAGTCTTAAGGTGGCTTAGCTTGGAAGTTGTAATAATGAATTTTACCCCAAAAGTCTTAAAGTGGTTTAGCTTGGAAGAATAAGATTGGCTTGGAAAGGAAGAGATAATGGCCATAATGGGTTCTTATCCTAGAAGTTGCGTGAAGATGAGATTTAGAGGCTTGGGATTGGAAGGAAATGAAAGCTTGAATTGAAAGATAGAATCAAAGGGAAAATTCAAGGATAGTAATGATGGCCTGGGAAGAAAATGGGGTGACTTAAAGGCTAAGGGATATCTTGAGATTTGGGGACTTGAGAGACTATATAAAGGGGAGGGGGAGAGACCCACGTGAATCTAAAATATAGCAAGGGAACAAGTACAACAAGGAGAAGATGGAAATGAAAGAAAGCAAGGAAGAGGAAAGGTAAAGATACCTCATCGGAAAGTAGAAAAAATAGTGGGAAAATAGAAGAGGTAAGTCAATTCTATTTCCATAGGGTCGTAGAGCACGAAAAGGGGAGTCCGTTGGTTCAAACGGAGAGAGAATTGGAGCAAAAATGAGCAAATTATAGTATTTTGAATTTTAGGTTGCAAAATTGGTAACAGAGAAGGAGAAGGCGCGTGGCCACTCTTCCGGAGGCGCATGAGGGCGTGTCCGACCTCTATTTGACCTGAAATTTTCACTATAATTCTCCTACTTTAATTATCTACAACCTCACATAAAATTATTTAAAGGTTTAGTTCACTAAATGCGTGATTTCTGCAGAAACAGCCCCTAGTCCTCGAAATCAAGCTGTGAAGAGTGTTATCAAAGGAAAAATGATCAAAGTGAGTGGTTCTTATACATGCTCCTTGAATTCCTATTGATCACTCTTGGTTTCCACTTGTGGATGGTTGTTGCTTACATTTCATGTTTCCTTACTTTTGAGCATTTCTTTCCTATTTTGCTTGCATCACGGAGTTTGTTGTTGTGGTTCATCGATGGGATTAAAAATGACTACTTTTGCACGTAGCTTGTGGTTTGCTTATCATATTTTCCTTGGTTTGTGCACCATGCCTATAGGTGAGGCCGTGCCTACTTGATATTCCTTAGTTTGTACATATTCCTTTTGCTTTGTCTTCAACATGTTATTTGGTTATAGTTGCTATTGGTGGATCGGGAACTTGTATATGAAGGTTGGCCACTTGTTGGAGAAGCGTCACAATGATCAGGGGGACAATCTCGTGCCTACAGGTGGGGTCGTGCCTAGATGTGAGGCATGAGGGGTTAGACCACGATCACGTGCCTACAAGTGGGGCTGAGGCGTTTCACACAAGTGCCAGTAAGGATGATGGTAACTCAGGGAGACTTCCTGTTATATTGTATTTTGCTCTTGCATGCGCTGTTTCTTTCTTTCTTACGACTCGCTTAGATGTAATATCTAACTCGGGTGTTTCATACCCCTGGAACATTCAATGTTCCAGGTATATCAGAAGTGCCAGGCGTTTTAGGTTCCAATTCACGCAAGGGCAAAGAAGTGGAGTTGGGCTAGCTTTGGGTTTTGTAGCTAGCTTCGGGTTTTATTCCATTATGTACCCTTGTAATCCAAATGATGTATTGTAAATAGCAACTGGGATATTCAAGGTTGTAAGAGGTGTGAGTGGGTGTCCTACAGTTGTACCTATGGTGATATATTGTGTTTTTGGCATATTAGAAGTCTTGTGCATTTATTATGCTTGTAAATGAAATCTAGTGGAAACTCTTTTATTTAGCTGTGGTTAAGCTTGCAGGTTCGATCTAATGCTTCTGTTGGTAAGGGTTTCCATAACACCCGTAAGTGATGTCGGTTTTTATTTCGCATTGTTACGTATTTTGGAAAGTGGGGCATTACAACCTGGATTCCTGGATGCATTTTGATGCCGTGTTCGCAAGCTAACCTGGATTCCTCGTTTGAGTCTAGTGCTAAGCCACTAGGCTAACCTTGACTCCTTACGTGACACCCAATTTCCACTTACGGGTGCCACTCGTGAACAATCATCTGAACTGCTCACATGCCTGGCCATTCGTGAAGGGCGGATTATGTTTCAACACGAAATGCCTTAGGTGGGAACTAGGATTCGTCCTTCCCTTCCCTCAACCCCAGGATCCACTAGTAGATTTGGGCTTTAACCATACCACACCTGGCTAATTCAATTTCCATTAAGCTTGCCCAATCGCCATTTATTATTTTAATTCTTCTTCCCACCAAGGATTTCACCGGGTTCTATAAATTTCACCATTTAAATCAACCCATTGATTTCCCAAAAATTCGAGGGAAAAACTCAAAATTTCATTTTTTCAAAAATTTGGCATTTACCTCCAACAATGCCTGAAAAATTCCTTTATTTTGAAATTCTTCTGGGCTCCAAAATCAATTAATAAATACCCCAAAATTTCCAAAAAAAAATCCAATTTTTTTTAAAAAAATTGGCCGATGAGGCCCATTAGCATGCCCAAGGCCCCGCGGTGCGCTAGCTACGCAGGTTGGCAACGGGCCATGCCTGCCACCCGCACGCCCGCCTGCTGCTGCGTGCGCTGGGCCTCCCTGCTGTGGCCCCCTACAAGCCTTGGCTGCTGCTATTGCTGCCATCTTCACTTTCTTTTTTTTTTTCTTTTTCTTGGCTTTAAACCCATATTTTCTAGAATTCTTACCCCTCATACATGTATCAAAAATATCCACTTTTCACCTCCCAAAGGCCTCATTTCACAAACAAAAATCATTTGATTTAACTTCTTTGGTGCTTCCCACAACACACACAAAAAATGAGACTCACACCCAAACTTAGGCTTCAACATACCATAAGCCAATATCTCGTTTCAAAATAAAATCAAACATTCCAAAATATAAAATACACCCATGGTCTTAGGCTTTAACAAGTCATTACCCACCAAATAGATTACATCTCATAAATCAAACACAACAACATAGGCTCCCATAAGCCATAATAAGCTGTTGGATCTTCATTCCCATGCCGTTCCACTTTGTCTTGACTTTCTCATGCCTTGACAACCTATATGTGAGGGTAAAAACCTCATGAGCTATTAAGCTCAATATGAACATAACAAGATTATATGATGCCAAATGCATGTAAGTGTGGCTAGGTCTCTTTGCCCTCACAACCTACCAAGGTTAGAGGCATCAACCCACCATTCCAACCATGTTCCCAAACTACCCTATGGCCATAGGTCTCATGAACACAGCAGAACATGCCAAATGTAACATACACATTTATGAATCATACTTACAACACATTGCAAGGGCACCCTCCCATGGGGCCATCCCTTACCTTTTTTCATTCTTGAAATCTTTAAATCCTCATCTCAAAAGAGCTCCTATCATCATCTTCTCCCATCTAAGATGGCATTCCAACAAGCAACTTACTTTGCATACAAGCATACTAAAATAAAGAGAAGAAAAATGGAACTTACCTTGATTTCTTCATCTTCTTCTTCTTCATCCTCGCCTCCATGAGAGGCTTCTTCCTATCTTTCTTTCTTTCTTTCTTTTTCTCTAAACAATGGAAGAGTTCTTCCTTCTTCCTTCCTTTTCCTTTCCTTTCTTTTTGGATTATATCCCTAGTCTTGATATTTTAAATGCAAGACTTCATCTCAACCCTCTATTCTTTTCTCTTTTGGAATGAAAATCCAGCCATACAAATAAAACACAATCCATGTGCTCTTGAGAATCTCAATCTCAACCATTGATTTTTGGAAGAATTAATCTCCACCTTCAAGAGAAAACACACTTTAATATATTGGCAATCCATGCCATCCTCCAAGATCCACTTCTAGCCATTGGATCTATTCTTCTTCCAAGACTCAAGCACAACCATTGGATCACTTGGAAATTTCCTTTTGTTTCCAATTAATTTATTTTGACTATTTTCAACCCATCACTATGAGAGACATAAATCCTTTCTTATGCATTTAAATAAATCCCATATTTTCCTAAGCATTAATGGGTGACTAATTTCCTATTTCATTTGGATTTATTTAATTCACCATAATCATTCTCATCATTAAATACTTTAAAGACTACTTATCATTTCTTTTACATTTAATTAAATCTCTCCATTTATACTTGAACAAGACTTTGCCAAGTGTCATCTTTTAAACCCATACTTGGCTCCCAAGTTTTCCATCTCCACCATCCATGTGGCATCACCACATTAATTCACCAATATTGGGAAAATTTATTATTTTCTCAAATAATTCAATATCCACCATTTTCCCAATATTCCATAATTAAATTCTTTTATGGAATTTGCTCCAAAATTATCAAAACACCCTTTGTGAATCATTAATCCCATTTATCTCCACATAAATACAAAATGGGAAATTAATTCACTTCCTTGCTTAATTTCACCTAGGAATTATTTTCAATTTACCAAAATACCCTTTATTGGACTTCACTTATCCAAATTACCAAAATGCCCCTCTCATTGGGCACCATCATTCTCAAGATCTCTCACATTATCAAGGACATTTTGGGAAGTTTCTCACTTCCTTCTCATTCTCTTAACACTGGTAACACTGGGTGTTACACCTTGGTTGATCTGGCAATAAGCCCCTCAACAAACTTGGACATCCGGTAGAAGTCCAACTGTAACGACCCGTCCTAGATTAACAATTTATTTCAGTGATTAATTAATGCAATTAGTTAACTTTTAGTTTAATACATATTTGCCAATTAATTAATTTAATTTGGCAATAGAGATTTTTAATTGAAAAATAGTGATAAATAGAATTAATTCCTTTATTTTTAAAGAGAATTAAGAGTAAGGGCTTATTTGGCTTTTTAGCATTAGTTATTTTATATTATTGCTTAATTATTTAATTAAGTGATATATATATGGGATTTAAATAAATCCAAATATCAGATAATTTAAATAATAATCTCCTAAATAGGTTAGGAGAAGGTTTTAAATAAAGTCTAATGGGCCTAGGATTAATTAAACCTATTTTAGCCCATTAGGTTTATTGTTATTAGTATATATATATATATGCATAGCATGTAATTGGCCAAAAAGAAAATTCTTCAAATCTTGGCCGTGAAGAACAAAGAAAGGAAATTGAAGAAGCCTAGAGTCCATTCAAGTTTCATCCATTGGTCTTCATTGGTTGATTAATCAAATCAAAAGGCAAGTTCTTCCATTCCATTCTCAAGCTTTCTTCATTCAGTTTAGATATATATATCAGTTCTTATGTGATCTTGGATTAATAGCAAACAATTGTTTCGATTCCTTTTAATGAGAAAGCAAAGAAAACAGAATGTATATTTATATATATATGCATACAGTGGCAGAAAACCAGATTTTTCAATTGAGTTGAATCATCGATTCTTCGAGTTTTGATCTGTTTATTTGCTACGATAATGATTCTTGCTTCATTGGGACTTGTTTTTCCCAAGATTTCTTCGAATGGTGATAAATTCCAGCATCCAAATACCCTATTAGTATCAGTTTCGATTTCTGGCAATTTCATTCACGATTTCGAGTTTATTTCAGAACGTTTTTGTTATCTTGTGGGCTGATTTTGACCTTGATGGAGCCTGAATATTGAAAAACACAAAACATGAAAGTTGTAGGTCTTCCTATTTTCTTTCCATACCAATTTGAATAATATCAATCTGAGTTCAAAAGAGAGAGTTCTGTCCAAAATACGAAAGGGTATCAATCTGTCCACCCAGCATTCCAGAAAGTTTTGTTCTCTTACGGGCCAATTTTGACCTTGATGGAGCCCGAATCTCGGAAACTTCAAAACATAAAAGTTGTAGGTATTCCTATTGTCTTTCCACATAAATTTGAATCAGCTCAATCTGAGTTTAGAAGAGAGAGTTATGGCCAAGATACAAAAGAGTATCAAATCTGTCCAGAATTCCATATTTTCGGATACCCCTAGCAGAACTTCAAAATCAAATTCCAGCAAGTTAAAATTCTTTTATTTTCAATAAAAACAGTGTATTTCTTCCCTTTATTGAAAATAATATTAGTATAAATTAAAATAAATTATGTTTCAACATAATTTATAAAATCATGTATTTTTAAAATACATCAAGTATCAGTTTAGCAACAGTTATTTCATGACTAGTATTTAAAATGTCATGATCAGCATTTATTTGTGAGTTATGTGCATACATCCTTGTATGAACATTCAACATGACTTTATATGGAGCACGACATATTGTGTGCCAGCATCTTGATGTGCATAGCATTGCATGTTGCGCGCCAGACGGCTTTGTCCGCGGGGATCCCACCAGTTTGCTCGCCTGTGGTCGACCAGGGAGCTAGGGGTATATTTTACCCACAATATATGCTTACAGTTTTTTTGTTTGCAGGTTCAGATTAGTTAGGTATGTGTTATCAGTTTATGTGGGCCTTGGGCCAAAGTTGCATACCTGCATTTTATTTTAGTTTATGTGCATTACATGTTTATGAATGCAACCAGTTATATCAGATTTATTTATCAGCATCAATTAAATTAAGTATTTTACTCCAGTATCAGTTCAACAAGTATTTCAATTATTTCAGTGTCGATATTCTTCGATTCAGCTTCAATATTTATTTCCAGCTTTACACTTGCTGAGCTTTGTAGCTCACCTTGTACTCTTCACCATTCCAAGTCCTAGCAGGGGAGTACCAGACGTGGGGCCTAGCAGTAGTGTCCAGTAGTGTGTGTACGTGAAGTCGCTCAAGACCAAAGACGTCTGGGAGTTTTATCAGTTTGTTAGTTTAAAGCATTTGACAATTTAGTATCAGTTTAATATTTTTTTTTTTAGTTGAGGGATTTCCCTTAGACAGTGTTTATGGTTTTCAATTTTGTTGACTCAGAGTTTTATTTCATTTGATTGAGTTATTCATATTGGTATCAAATTTCAGTTTATCAGTCAGTTTTATATTTTATTTTCCGTAGCACCTCTTCTCGGGCAGTTTTAGGAGAAGGGGTGTTACACCAACACCAGGCCCATGGTCCAACCTAGATTCCTTGTGTTGGGAGAACCCAAAGGAATGAGGTGGAAGAGGATCTTGCGGCTCGACCTATAAAGGCAGGCCCACCAACCTGTAACCTGACGCTAAGACCACAAACTGACTTGGGTTTTCTGACTCACTCTAATGTCATTCCCTCAGGTTAACCTAGATCCCTCTCTTGAGTCCAATGCTAAGCCAGTAGGCTAACCTTGGCTCCTTGGTCGATCCGGCACTAAGCCTCCTGGCACACTTGGTCGTCTAGGAAAATTCAATGTCTGGCTCCCCGATCCAACCTAGATTCCACTAGGTTAACCTTGACTTCTTTGTATTATTTTGTTCAAGCCTTGTGTTTATTTTGAGAGATCTTGTAACTAAGAGTGTCTACTCCTAGATCCTCTCTTTTGAATCATTCTTGGTTTTCTTAGCAAGATTGCTAGATGTCTTACATTGATTGTAGGAGCTCTACAATAACAAGTATGTTCCATTGAGTTTGAGGATGCAGAAAGAAAGGAAATTTATGGATCTAAAACAAATTGGGGACATGACCGTAGCTCAGTATAAAGATGCCTTCACTCGATTAATTACATACATGCCTATCTAAGAGGGGGACGAGAGAATCAAAGCTTAAAATTTTTTGGGAGGATTGAAGTTAAGGCTTCAGAGAGCTTTGAGTAATGTTGGTACCCAGTCTTATGCTAAAATGGTACATCAGACCATGACCACCGAAGCCAACTTAGACCGAATTGAGGCTATTCAGGAAGCTAATCAGTCAGCTACCAGTTTGAAATCAGGTACGGGAAAGAAGCCAAATTCAAAGGGACCCCAATTCAAACCTAGTAAGCCCTGCTTAAAGTGCCACAAACAACACCCAGGAAAATCGTGTCACCAAGGAATGAAAGACTACCATAATTGCAAGGACGAAGGGTACTTATATTGGAATTGTCCAAAGAAAATGCCCATTTGCTTTAATTATTAGAAGCCAGGACACCTTGCCAAAGATTGCCAAAAGCCTCAGGCCACTGGGCAAATGCAGGTAGCGATGGGATCCCAGAGGATGCAGCTAGGAAGGGTATTTAACCTGACAAAGTGGGAGGTGAAAGAAAATCCAATGGTGATTCAAGGTACAATGTTTCTATTTGGAATTCCCATGCATCTTCTAGTAGATCCAAGGCCCACGCATTCATTCATATCGTATGCATGGGCAAACACTCTAAAGGATAAACCTGAAGATCTAGGGTGTCTAATGATGATAGCCACTCCCATGGGGGAAGACCTTAGAAACTTCTAAGGGCTACCAAGGTAAATAAATTCAGGTCGGTGGAAGGGATTTTTTAGTGGACTTAATCCTTTTGGATATACATGACTTTGATATAATTATAGGAATGGATTTCTTTACAAAAAATAATGCCTTGATTGATTGTAAGGATAAGTCGGTTAGAGTTAAAAATGGGGATCAGAAGGTTAAGGAAAGGTAGCCGGGGAAAAGTGGGTCTCGACAATAAAGGCTAGCAAGTTATTAAGAAAGGGGGCTGATAGATATTTGGCTTACACCCAAGAAAAGGGCCAGGACTATAAGGGAATAGAAGAGGTGCAAATAGTCAATGAATTTGCGGATGTGTTTCCAAAAGACTTATTGCGACCACCCTTTCATCGGGAAATTGAGTTTACAATCAAAATCATATATGGGATGAACCCGATCACCATACCCCTTTATAAAATGGCATCTGCAGAATTAAGGGAATGAAAAGTTCAATTGTAGGACTTGTTGGAGAAAGGGTTCATTAGGCCAAGCATGTCTTCATGGGGAGCACCGGTATTGTTTGTCAAGAAAAAGGACAGAAGTTTGAGGATGTGCAGAGACTACTAGCAGTTGAATAAGGTGACCATAAAAAATAAGTATCCGCTTCCAAGGATTAAAGAGTTATTTGATCAATAACAAGGTGCCAAGGTGTTTTCAAAAATTGATTTGAGATCGAGATACTACCAACTGAGGGTCGAGGAAAAAGATGTACCTAAAACCTTGTTTCGGTCTCGTTATGTCCATTATGAGTTTTTGGTGATACCATTCGGGTTGACTAATGCTCTTTCCACTTTTATGGATCTAATGAATCGAGTATTCAAATCATTTTTGGACAAGTTCGTAATTGTCTTTATTGAATACATATTGATTTACTTGCCCTCAGAAGAAGATTAGGAGAACCACTTAAGGGTGGTGTTGTTGACGTTAAGGGAACATCAACTGTACACCAAATTTTCCAAATGCGAGTATTGGCTTAAGCAAGTGGTGTTCTTGGGACATGTTATTTTAGTTGACGGGATCGCCGTTGACCCAACCAAGGTGATTGCAATCCAGAATTGGAACCAGCCCAAGATGGTCACCTAAGTCAAGAGTTTCTTAAGGTTAGCAGGATACTATTGAAAACTTGTTGAGGGATTTTCTAAGATTGTAGCGCCACTTACGAGGCTAACTCAGAAAGGAGTTAAAATCAAATGGGATGATCGTTGTGAGTAAAGCCTTCAAGAACTTAAGCATAGACTTACAACGACACCTCTCTTGGCAATGCCCAGTGAATATGTTGACTATGTAGTGTATAGTGATGCCTCAAAATCAAGCCAAATATGTGTTTTGATGCAGAATGATAGGGTAATAGCCTACAGGTCTCGATAATTAAAATGACATGAGAAAAATTATCCAACTCATGATCTAGAATTGGCAGCGGTGATTTTTGACTTGAAACTCTGGCGACATCACTTGTACGGAGTGAAATTTGAGATTTTCACAGATCACAAAAGTTTAAAATATGTGTTCTCTCAAAAAGAGTTGAATATGAGACAATGTAGATGGATGGAGTACCTAAAGGATTTTGACTGTTCCATTCAGTACCACCCTGGTCGGGCCAATGTGGTGGTCGATGCACTGAGTAGAAAATAATCTACCATAATAGCAAGAATAATGACTATGGAATGGGAATTGGTGAGGGCATTCAGTCTAATGACAATCGGAGTAAACCCTCAAGGAAACTCCGTTTATGTGGCTAGCCTCCCCTTTAGCCTAACTTGTTTAAACAAATAAGACAAGCTTTGCCTGAAGACGCCAAAGCTAAAAGTTAGATAGATGAGCAAGGTCAAGCCATGAGGGCCAAATTTGAAATTAAAGATGGGACATTACAATTTCAAGGGAGAATATACGTCCCTAAAGTGGGAGATCTAAGGCAAATTATTCTAAAAGAAGCCCATTGAGCCAAGTACACAGTCCATCTAGGGGCTTCCAAGATGTATCAAGACTTGAAAATAATATATTGGTGGTTGGGAATGAAGAAGAGTATAGCTCGGCATGTGGCTTAATGTGATGTTTATCAAAGAGTTAAGATTGAACATAAGAGACTTGCTGGGAAATTGCAACTATTGGAAATTTCAGAATGGAAATAGGAACATATTACAATGGATTTCGTGTCAGGACTGCCTCAAAGTCCTAAAGGAAACGACACGATCTGGGTTATTGTGGACATGCTATCAAAGTCTGCACATTTTTTACCCACCAAGCTTGGGCAACCTATAAGTAAACTTGCTCAACAATACCTAAACGAGATTGTCAGACTACATGGGGTACCTGTGAGCATTGTCTTTAATCATGACCCAAGATGTTAGAGTTATGCCCCACAAACCAATTATATTTACATGTAATTGATCATACTTTACATTGTGATTCTTTATCTTCAATCAATTATTATTGCAAAGCATTATGTTTTTATTTGTCATTGATGGTTGTCGTCATTATTTATTGCATCCATGCTTGACAAAGTCCATAGATCAAATAGGCTCATGGAATATGGTCGTGCATAGAGATGACGATCTTGAAACATATTCTATATAAGCCTTGATCTTAAATGTTCCTAGTCATAGAGTTATTAGGATTGGACACTAATTACTCAGATAGACTAGCACGTATGATGCATGCTCAATCAAGAGAATGTCTTGTTTTATGGACATTGGTGTGTGAACACTAGTGGATATATGTGGGTGCTTATTATAAGAATAAGTACACTAAACTGACCCGCTACAAAATTTCTAATGGTTATTGTTTAATGTCGAATTGGAATTCCTATGTTGCAATAGTGTAAATTGATCCTTAAACTTGAGACATCATGATAGTCTTATATTTGACTGGTTATGCTTTGGTGCTTTTTAGATTCTAATGGAGTCATTAACAAACTATCACTGGGCGTAACCTTATCACATATGAAGGCTTGTGAATTTTGAAATAGGATTCATCACTTATCGACAAGATGAGAAGATGTCCTACGTATTCCAATGATTTCATGACTGAGGAAATCCTTGGCCAAGGTGGGGTGGAAATCAAAATGTGTTTTGATTTCACCTATCAAGTCATAAATCTGGAATGGATACATAGTTATTGAATTATTAGGGTTTCGTCATAAAACCATACCCTAAATTCAATCGGGACATAGATTGATGAAAGGATTTTACTACACAGTAATTGCAATTGAAAATGTCCGTATTTTTCCATCGTTGGCTAGGTATTCATGATATGTAGGATTTTAGAATTAATTTGATTAATTCTAAAACTATTAATTAAAGAGTTTAATTAAGAAGCCCATGAGATGGGTTAAATAAAAGGCCCATGAGTTTAATTAAATAGTTTAATTAATCTAATAAGTTAGGCCTTGATATAGCCCAATAGAATATGTCCTGCATCTAGTCTAATGGTGGACCTATGGGGTCACACACTTAGGTCAAGCCCATTCCACAATTTAAAAAAGAGTTGGCCCAATGTAATTAAGGGTCGAGCCTAAATTGTTTAGGGTTTTTCCAAGGCACGATTAGGGTTTTTGTAATACCCTTGATGAGTCATGATATATTTTATCACTTAAGAGAATATTGGTATATGGAAAATTCCATAATTGCCCTTGAATTAATGAGAAGGCACATAATGTGTAGGATGCCTTACGAGGGGCAAAACGGTAATTTGGAGTTCCGTCCCGTAGTAAGATAAATTATTTTTGGAGAAATTATTTATATTGGAGAATTAATTTTTGGGAGAATTTAATTCTTGAATAAGTGTGTGGATAATTAGGAAATTTAATTAGAAGTCAAGTATGGTTAGATTTGTGACACTTGGCAAAATCTTATGGAGGGAGATTTAAATTAAATTTGGGAATTAAGATTTATTTGATTTAAAGAATTTGGTGACACATGGCATGATCTTATGAATCAAGAGTGATATTTAAAATAAATGCAAAAGGAAAATAAATTAATCTCTCAAACATTTAATGAGAGCCATGATGGAGGAAATTAAAAGAAAATCTAAATTAAAAAGAAATGTGTCAAGCATTAATGGTGAAAAATGGTAGATTTAAATAAATGCTAAAGTAATTAGATTATGTCTTTCAAGAGCCTTTAAAATTTAATCTAAAAGAAATTATTTAAGTCACCATTAAATGCTTGAAAAGTTGTGAATTTAAATTAAATGAAAAAATTAGGAAATTAGTCAATCTTGGGAAATTAGTCATGATTTAATTATTTGGAAAATGGGAGAATTATGGAAAATTGGATTGATCCAAGGGATGAGATTTAATCTCCAAAGAAAGATCAATGGATGAGATTCAAGGAGACAAAGTCTCTTGGATTTGTGTTTTCTTTGAGTCAAGAGGAGTGTTCTCCTAAGATCAATGGCTAGGATTAAATTTGGGAGAAGCACAAGGATTGTTCTAGTGTTTAAAGGTGGAGATTTAGTCTCTTGAAATAAGAAGAAATCAATGGGTAGGATATAATCTTGAGATTTGGCATGGATTAAGAAGAAAGTTCTATAAATAGGGAGTGGGAAATTGGTTCAAAGCTTTTCCCCACATGTGAAGTGAAGGAAGCAAGAAGGAAACCAAGGCAAAGAGAAAGAAGGGAAATTCTAGCAAAGGTAAATCTAGTTCCCTCTCTTGAAATAGTTGAATGCTTTCATGTAAGAGCTAAAAAATAAACTTCTTTATTGTTTTGTTAGGGTGATTAAAGTCTAAGAGAGTCTTGGATTGTGGAAGTGTGAAGCTTCAAAGAAAACAAGGTAAGGGATAGCCCCATGTGGAGGGGTTTTTGCTTGCATTTGTACATCTGTGAATGAGTTGCATGTAATGATTCTTTGCATGTTTTGTGCCCTAGTGGACCTATGGCCATAAGGAGGACTTGTGATGGGAGTGAGGGGTTGGTTGGTGCCTTAACCTAAGTGGTTATGAGGGCATGGAGAACTACCCTTAATATGCATTGCATTTGCATTACATGTTTATGTTCTCATACTACATTTACATTTGCATAGCACCCTTACTGAGCATTGGCTCATAAGGTCGTTTGAACCTCTATGTAGGTGGAGAATCTTCTAAGGGAAAGGGAGTTTTGAAAGGTTGAAGGCATTGAAGCAAAGATGGAAGCATGTGTAGTAGTGTTTATGTATTTTGCTGTTAAATGTTGTATTTATGTGTTAAATATGTAATGAAGGTTAAATGTGGGTGAAAGGGGGTAAACTTGATTGTTTTGGAAGCCCCTTGATATGAAAAAGTATTCAGGAAAATATGGTATTTAAAAAATATATATACATATATATATATATTTTTTTAATAAAAATAAGTGGAGGCAGTGTGCTGGTGCCATAGGCGCGCAGCAGGGCGCGACCATGCCGCCCGCACACGCGGCCAGGCCATGCGCGCGTGCGGCCGCGCGACCAGCGCGCGCGGCCCATGCGCGCGCGCGGCTGGTGCTGCTGCCCGCCCCCCCTTACTGCTATATTAATTTTTTTTTATTATTTTAATTTACTTTTTGTTTATTTAATTAATTCTAAAATTTTGAGTAATTATGAAATAAATTTATTTTAAATAAACAATAAAGGATTATTTTAACCTCTAAATTAATTATTAAATTAATGTGAATATGAGGCAAATGTGGGATAATTTCTATATTTTGAGAAATTAAATAATAGAGTATTTTCCTTAAATTTTAGAAAAATGATGAGAATGCCTTGATGTTGTATTTCAAAATTTATTTCCTAAGTATTTGAAAAATTTGGTATTTTGAAATAATTAAAGAGAAAAAGCAATGGAGATTTGATAAGGAAATTATAAAAAATTTTCCAAAGAAATGTTAACCCAATAATTTTCTAAAGAAAATAAAGGTGAGATAAATAGGTTAATAGTTGGGGCAAAGAAATTATTATTTTCTTCTAATTAAGGCTTATGCCATAATTTGTATGAATTTAGTGAGTGAGTTCATTTCTTTCGATCCTGGGAAGCCATCAATAGCTCTTCATTAAGAGCTTGAGAAGGTGGCACTTCTTGAGGTTTTGGGTTTATTCTTCGCGGGGTCGTTTAGTAATCCTTCCGAAACCTTGAGTGGAGTGAAGAGAAGGCGAAGTCTAGTTTCCCACCTAGGTCGTTTCTGTTCGAAACGTAGCCATCTCTTCGTCTTTGCCCTAGCATGTGAATAATAGGTTGATTATTCGTGAGTAACACCCGTAGGTGGGAGTGGGGCGTTACAGTTTTGAACTCTATTTATATGTAGCTTAAGAAGCTGGAAAAGGAAGAAGAAAATTTGTATTCTCTCAAGAGGTGCCTAGGGATACTAGCATTACTCGAGGCATTCATGGAAGGGTCGATCGTGTGGACCGACTTAGAGGAGATCATGCTTGCGTCTCTACAGATTGGAACCGGGCAGAATCAAAGCCTTCACGATCAGCAGTTTTATCAGTGGTATCAGAGTGCGTTCAGGTTATCTCAAACCTTTAAACGTTTTCGTTATTCTGCATGTTTCATTAGGTCTTCGATTATGGTAGCAACGAATCAATTTCATTTTTAATCTGCCACGTCTTGATGGATTATATATGCAGTAATGAATCCTGCAATGTTTTCGATTCTACCATGATGAGATGGTTTATTTATGTAACGAACAACATGCTAAGATGGTAGATTATTAAGTTCAGTAATCGATTTTTAATATGATATGAAACTGATGTATAGAAATGGTTTAAATCTTCCTTATTTGTTTTTTTTTATCATGCTTCGAATCAGTTATATTTTCGAGGGTTAAATAAGATCTGTAATCTGCATGTAATAAGATTAAAATTGATTTAGATCGTGGGGTCGTTTTATAGAACATCATGTTCGAAAAGAATCAATTTGATATGATCAAATCTACATCAGTTTTGATTCGAACAACAATGTTTGATATGATTAATGTGAAAAACTAGAACTATTTTATTATCTGTTCGAACAGTATATGATCTGTTTTGATATGATCGATTCGAGATTATTATTTGATCGAATAGAAGCATCTTGATATGATCAAAATCGAATAACTATTAGTGTGTGTTAGGTTTATGATATGATCTTAACCGAACACCAATCGTTTCTGATATGATCTTAAACGAACAACATTATGTCGAAATACATACTGATTGCAAGGGTTTCTGATATAATCAAAACCGAGCAACAATCTATTCTCGAAATACCTGTCGGGGGTGCTGCCCCTGAGCCCCCATGTTGGAAAATACATAATCTGTTATGTGTATTAGATGTGCAAAGGCTGAAAATCTACTTGTATACATGTCTATTTAACTTGTATTCAAATGTTATCTTCATTGCATGAGATAGTCTTATGATTTCTAAGATGCATGCTAATAACATGTTAGTATCATTATGTATGAGATGCATGCTTATGATGAATTAATTATGCAATATGTTAAATGCATGTATTATGATCTAAATGAAAGTTTAAAAACCCCTCACTTAAAATTATTTTAAGTATAAATATTAAATCATGAATAGGAAATCAAAAGAGTTTATTTTCACCATTACCTTCCATCATTGGCATATAATATGAGGTGTTACCATGTTTGATATGCATTGCCAATATTATTTGGGGCATACTAAGTATGGCAAATCTATATTATATGTTATGTATGATGATGTACATTAGGTGAAATGTAGAAATACTATCGTCAATATTATTTGGGGGTATCTCTATTTGTCACACTTGTGGTTAATGATGGTTTGACTTAACATATTTTGCATAAGAGCGTCAATAATATTTGAGTTTATGCAAATATGAGGCAAACTGGTTTGAGGGTTACATGAGATGTAATTGGTAAGAGTTACCTACCTTTTAAAATTACTATAAGAGTTACGATATTATTTGAGTTTATGGTAATTTTAATTGGGTCTCAAGCACACTAGAAAGCTTATGTATTTAAGCTTTCCAAATCTTATTTTGAGGATGCAAAGATTTGACTAAAATAGTGGGAGTGTCACTTATGACAAAAGTCCTTAATCATATGTGAATGTAATTGATTGAATATTTAAGTGTATGATTATGTTTATAGTTGCAGATTTGTGAAATCAAAAATGGCCAAGAATCCAGTTGCAGGTTTGATAGACACTAACAAGTTGACAGGTCCCAATTATCTAGATTGGCTGAGGAATCTCAAAATTGTTTTGGATTCTGAGAAAATTACATATGTGCTGTATAAGGCCGCACTTGAAAAAGTTTCAAAGGCTTCCACCCCAGAGAAACTGACCACTTGGTAGAAGCGAAAAGATGATGATCTTCATGCGCATGCTATATGATGGCATCGATGTCCAATGAGCTGCAAGAGCAGCACGAGAACACGGAACATGCAACAGAGATTCATTTGCACCTATAAGAGTTGTATGGTGAACAAACTAGATATGTGAGATATCAGATCTCAAAAGAGCTTTTCAGGGCCCATATGACGGATGGTGAATCAGTTAATACTCGTGCATTGAAAATGATAAACTTGATAGAAAAGCTTGAGTCTTTGAATGTTGTTATGGATAATGATCTCTATGTAGATCTGATCTTACAATCTCTTCCTGATTCATTTGATCATTTTGTCATGAATTTCAATATGTACAAGCTTTAGACTACTCTTCCTGAGCTTCTTAACATGTTGAAAACTGTTGAGATGACAATGAAGGACAAACTTGTCATGCTTATTAGTTCCCCACATTCCTCAAAACCAAAGAAGAATTGGTCAAAGCGAGGCAAAGAGAAGAGTTCTCAAAAGGGGAAGATAAACCCTAAAGGTGGAGTCAAGAAGGAAAAGTCAAGTCCATCAGAGAAAGGTAATTGCTTCCATTGTGGAAAACTTGGGCACTGGAAGAGGAATTGCAAGACTTATCTTGCTAAACTGAAGCAAAAACATTCTGATTCAAGTATGTACTTTGTTGAAATTAACCTTTTACTTAATGATGCTTCTTGGGTATTAGATACCAGATGTGGTAGTCATATTTGCAATGATTTGCAGTTGATGACAACAAGCAGGAGACTAAATAAAGATGAGGCTTCTCTACGGCTTGGGAATGGAGCAAGAGTTACTGCTATAGCCATAGGGACAATTTATTTAGTTTTAGAATTTGGAATAAAGTTAGTTTTGAATGATTGTTTTTATGTGCCAGACATTATCAAGAACATTATTTCTATTCCTGTTTTGGACAAGGAAGGTTTTAATTTTACAATTTCTAATGGAGTTTGTTCTATTTTCAAAAATGGTTTTTTATATGACACTGGTGCATTATCAAATAATTTGTATACTATTCAAACTAATGATTCCATGATTTGTTTACAACAAAGTAACAAAAGAAAGGCTGATGATCAAAATTATGCTTACATGTGGCATTTGAGATTAGGTCATATATCTAAGGACAGGATAAATGAGTTGGTTAAAAATGGGTTGTTGAACTTGTTTGACTTACAGTCACTTCTAACTTGTGAATCATGTCTTAAAGGAAAGATGACAAAATCACCATTTGTTGGACAAGTAGAACGTGCATCTAATCTATTGGATTTGATCCATTCAAATGTATGTGGTCCACTAAATGTTAGTGCAAGAGGTGGTTTTTCATACTTCATTACCTTCACCGACGATTTCTCACAGTATGGCTATGTGTACCTTATGAAGCACAAGTCAGAAGCCTTTGAAAAGTTCAAAGAATTCAGAAATGAAGTAGAAAAACAAACAGGAAAAAGTATTAAGGTCCTTCGATCTGATCAAGGGGGAGAATACTTGAGTACTGCATTTATTGATCATCTTAAAGAGAATGGAATTCTCTCCCAGTGGACTCCACTAGGAACATCACAACTCAATGGAGTTTTTGAATGAAGGAATCGAACCTTATTAGATAAGGTTAGATCCATGATGAGTTTCACTGATCTTCCTTTATCCTTTTGGGGCTATGCTCTTGAGACAGTTGCCCATTTATTGAATAGAGTTCCCTCTAAATCAGTGCCTAAGACACCATATGAGATGTGGTTTGGTAAGACACCCAGTTACAAATATTTAAGAATATGGGGGTGTCCTACCTATGTTAAGAAAATAGTGGGAGATAAGTTGGATACTAGATCCACTAAGTGTAAGTGGGATATCCAAAAGAACCAATTGGATATTATTTCTATCATCCCCTTGAACAAAAAGTGTTTGTTTCAAGGAATGCCACTTTTCTAAAAAAAGAGTTCCTATTGGATGGGAATAATGGCAATATGATAGATCTTGAAGAAATTCAAGAATCACAAACTACTATCCCACAATAAGTGGAAGCAGAAAATAACTTTAAACCTTAAAGTACACAATCTCCACGAAGATCCCATGGGATATTAAGACCTCTTAATAGGTATAGTTTCTTAGTTGAGGGTAATGAGGATAACCTTCTATTAGATGAGGATCCAAGAACCTGCAAGGAGGCGATATCTGATGTCGACTCTGGAAAATGGAAAGAAGCTGTGAAATCCGAAATGGATTCCATGTACTTTAACAAAGTGTGGACTTTGGTGGATCCTCTTGAAGGTATTGTACCTATTGGCTGTAAATGGATCTATAAGCGAAAGCTTGGAGTTGATGGAAAGGTACAGACTTATAAAGTTCGTTTGGTGGCAAAGGGTTACACTCAAACTCAAGGTATTGATTTTGAGGAAACCTTCTCCCCAGTTGCGATGCTTAAGTCCATTCGGACTTTACTTGCTATAGCTACATATTATGACTATGAGATATGGAAAATGGATGTGAAAACAACCTTCCTTAATGGTGACATTAAGGAGGACATTTATATGGAACATCTAGAGGGATTCATATCCAATGGAAATGAGCAGAAAGTCTGCAAGCTTCAAAGGTCCATTTATGGACTAAAACAAGCTTCCCATAGTTGGAACATACGTTTTGTTGAGACAATCAAATTGTTTGATTTTATCAGGAACTTGGATGAGTCGTGTGTGTACAAGAAGGATAGTGGGAGTGCAATCACTTTTCTGGTGCTATATGTTGATGACATACTACTCATAGGGAATGATATAGGTATGTTACAAGCAACAAAAGCCTGGTTATCTACTAATTTCTCCATGAAAGATTTGGGCGAAGCATCTTATATTTTGGGGATTAAGATCTATAGAGATAGATGAAAAAGGATGCTTGGTTTGTCCCAATCAATGTATATAGATAAAATGTTAAAAAGGTTTAACATGGAAGGATCTAAAAGAGGATTTCTTCCAATGCACCATAAGATTTCTCTCTCCAAGTCAATGTCTCCAAAGACTCTAGAGGAGAGGAAAAGAATGGCATCTATACCCTGTGCTTCTACCATAGGTAGTATAATGTATGCTATGCTATGCACTAGACCTGATGTTGCACATGCTTTGAGTGTCATGAGAAGATATCAGTCTAATCCAGGTGAGGAGCATTAGAAAGCTATGAAAGGGGTTCTTAAGTACTTAAGAAGGACGAAAGACACTTTCATGGTTTATAGAGGAGGTGAACTGAAACTGGAATGCTTTACAAATTCAAGTTTTCAATCTGATGTAGATGACTCAAAATCTGTGTCTGGGTATGTATTCACACTTAATGGTGGAGCAGTTTGTTGGAAGAGTTCCAAAAAAGAAACCACTGCAGATTCTACCATTGAGGCTGAATATATTGCAGCATTTGATTCTGCAAAGGAAGTAGTTTGGATGAGAAACTTTATCTCAGCATTGGGAGTGGTTCCTATTATTGTTGATCCAGTTCTAGTGTACTGTGGTAACAATGGTGCAATTTCTCAAGCAAAGGAACCTAGGTCCCATCAAAGATCCAAACACATATTGCGGAGATATCATTTAATTCACGAGATAATTGGCCGAGGTGACATCAAAATGGAGAAGGTTGTATCAGCAGAGAATGTAGCAGATTCCCTTACAAAACCATTGTCACAACAAGTGTTTGAACGTCATCTTAAGAAGATGGTCTTAACATACATGGGAAATTGGCTTTAGGGCAAGTGGGAGATTGTTAGAGTTATGCCCCACAAGCCAATTATATTTACATGTAATTGATCATATTTTACATTGTGATTCTTTATCTTTAATCAATTATTATTGCAAGGCATTATGTTTTTATTTTTCGTTAATGGTTGTTGTCATTATTTATTGCATCCATACTTAACAAAGTCAATAGATCAGATAGGCTCATGGAATATGGTCATGCATAGACATGACAATCATGAAACATATTCTGTAGAAGCCTTGATCTTAAATGTTCCTAGCCATAGAGTTATTAGGATTGGATACTAATTACTCTGATAGACTAGCACGTATGATGCTCGCTCAATCAGGAGAATGTCTTATTTCATGGACATTGGTGTGTGGACACTAGTGCATATATGTGGGTGCTTATTATAAGAATAAGTACACTAAACTAACCCACTACAGAATTCTTAATGGTTATTGTTTAATTTCGAATTGGAATTCCTATGTTGCAATAGTGTAGATTGATCCTTAGACTTGAGACATCATGGTAGTCTTATATTTGACTGGTTACGCTTTGGTGCTTTTTTGGATACTAATGGAGTCATTAACAAACTATCACTGGGTGTAACCTTATCACATATGAAAGTTTGTGAATATCGAAATAGGATTCATCACTTATCGACAAGATGAGAAGATGTCCTATGTATTCTGATGATTTCATGACTGAGGAAATCCTTGGCCAATGTGAGGTGGAAATCAAAATGTGTTTTGATTTCGCCTATCAAGTCATAAATCTGGAATGGATACATAGTTATTGAATGATTAGGGTTTCATCATAAAACCATACCCTAAATTCAATCGGGACATAGATTTATGAAAGGATTTTACTGCACAATAATTGCAATTGAAAAGGTCTATGTTTTTCCATCGTTGGCTAGGTATTCATGATATGTAGGGTTTTAGAATTAATTTGATTAATTCTGAAACTATTAATTAAAGAGTTTAATTAAGAAGCCCATGAGATGGGTTAAATAAAAGGCCCATAAGTTTAATTAATCTAATAAGTTAGGCCTTGATATAGCTCAATAGAATTGGCCCTGCATCTAGTCTAATGGTGGACCTAAGGGGTCACACACTTAGGTCAAGCCCATTCCACGATTTAAAAGAGAGAGTTGGCCCAATGTGATTAAGGTTCGAGCCTAAATTGTTTAGGGTTTTGCCAAGGCATGATTAGGGTTTTGAACTCTATTTATATGTCACTTAAGAAACTGGAAAATGAAGAAGAAAATTTGTATTTTCTCAAGAGGCGCCTAGTGTTGCTAGCACTACTCGAGGTGTTCGTGGAAGGGTCGATCGTGTGGACCAACTTAGAGGAGATCGCGCTTGCGTCTCTACGGATTAGAACCAAGCAGAATCGAAGCCTTCACGGTTAGCAGTTTCTATCCCAAGATTCACCTCGAGGTTTTGGGACAGTCTGCAAAAATGTTTAGGTACCCAACTCAGGCTAAGTATGACATGTCACCCTCCAGATCGATGGACAATCAGAAAGAACCATTCAGACCTTAGAAGACATGTTAAGGGCCTTTGCCATTGATTTTCCAGGAAACTAAGAAGAGCATCTCCCGTTAGTTGAATTTTCTTATCTATCATAATATTATTGGTATGGCTCCTTATGAAGCATTTTATGGATGAAGGTGTAGATCTCCGTTATGTTGGACTGAGGTTAGTGAACGGCAAGGAAGAATCAATGAGGCCCAAAGCCATTAAAAATGTTATGCAGACAATAGAAGAAGGAATTTAGAGTTTCAAACTGGCGACAAGGTATACTTGAGATATCCCCTCTTAAAATGGTAACCCGAAGCAACACAAAGAAAGGCAAATTAAGTCCTCGATACATAGGGTCATATGATGTTTTGGAAAGAATCGACCCGCTTGCCTATTAACTTGCTTTACCCATGGCTTTATCCAACATTCATGATGTGTTCCATGTGTCACAACTTCGGAAGCATGAACTGAACCCCTCCCAGGTAATGCCGTTAGAAGCAATTGAAGTTCAAGAAAACCTCACCTACCTCGACAGGCTAGTCAAGATCTTAGATTGTAAAGAACAAGTCCTGAGAAATAAGTCGATACCACTGGTACAAATGTTGTGGAGAAACCCAATCAGCAAGGAAATAACTTGGGAATGAGAAAGGGACATGAAAACCCACTATCCATACTTATTTGAGGAAGTTGGAAATAGAATGGACATAGATTGAAATGAAATTTCAAGGATGTAATTTTTGTAAGGAGGGGAGCATGTAATGCCCCAGAGTTTTATAAATAAAGGTTCTTAATTTTTCAAAATTCTCGGGTCAAAGTATAATCAACATTCTGGAAAATAGGAATATAAGGGTATAAGTTTTATTCAATGTTAATTGCTACATATACTTTTTGGAATATTAAACCCTATTGTATATTAATAAAAATATATTATTGTATATTAATATAATTTTTAGATGTATCTTATCGTAAATATCTTATTATATATATATGTTATATATGTGTTAAAAAAAAATCAACTGGTGGGGCATGGAAGTGGCCGGCACCCTTTGTGGCCGTCGTCTAGAGCCAAAGTTGACCACGTGGAGGCCTATCATAAGGCTTCAAGGCCTAAGGAGCTAGTTTGGCACGAAACATAGCTAGAATGGCTAAGAAAACGACCAAAGATGGTGTGCCATTTGGCCGAAGCATCGTCGAAAAACTAGGGGTATCGTGGCAATTTGTGAGCAATTTTCAAGGGGTTTCGGGGTTTCCAATGGCCGAGAAAGAGTTTGAGGGCCAAGGGTTTTCCATTAATTGGCCGGAGAAGCGGTGGAATTCCCCAATAAATAGGCAATTTTTGACCGATGGATGGGACATTCAAAAGTCAAGGTTTGAGGCATTGTGAGCTCTGGAGGATAAGGGACTTTTAATCCCCATTGCACAAGGAGCATTTCTGGAGATTTTGGGAGTGTTTGGAGCCGAAGCAACCAAGAAACGAGCACTCGTTGGAAAAAATGCAACTCGTCGAAACCAAGGATTAATTTGGCTAATCAACGTTAGTTTAATCTTATTTCAAGCTATAAATTACAACATTAGATTCGTAATGTAATATCTCAAATTTAAATGAATGAATAAGTCATAATTACGTGAATTATGGCATATTTCATGATGCTAAGAAATTCTAAGAGACAGTTTAAAGATCTCAAAATAGTCGAATCGACAGAAGGGAATACCCTAGGACGTGCATGTCCGGTCAAAACGAAAGAGATATCCATGACAAACGTTTTAAGATAGGATTTTAACGCCAAAAGAAACAAAATTAGAGGCTATTTTCAGTACAGCTTCGATACAGCCTAGAAAACTGAATTAGCGTAAGAGACTTCCGAAAAGACAACAGAACCTTGAGAGGAGTTGAATTTTTCATAAGGAACAACCTCGAAGAGGGTTTGGGATAAAACAAACGAGTTTTCAATCAAGTGTGATTTTTCATAAGTTTCGGGCCTAAGTGTAATTTTTGAATTTTGGTCAAAAAAATCGTAAAATGGAACTTGGAGTACATTTTGTGAAAGAGGGAACTCTAAAGGTCATAGGGAAATTTTCAAAAACTCAACAGGCATCACGGAAAGGCCTAAAAGAGACTTAGAAAATTAAGAGGGTCAAAGTGGAAAAAAAGAAAAAATGAAGAAAGTGAAGCAACCATGGTCGTCGGCCACCATTGCCATCATTGGCCAGCCTCCAGCTGGCACCGTTAAGGCCATTTGAGGGCATGAGCATGGGCCCCACGACATGGGGAATTGATTGGGATCGAGTATGGGCCGAGGAGTGGTCAAGAATGGTTGGGAATTTGACGGGTACGGTGGGGTACTGCGATTGTTGGAAAATCAAGAAAGGGAGAAATCGTGCAAATCATCACGATTTGGGGTTAAGGAAGGTCATATCAGGCATTAAAAGTTTGGATTAGACCAGGTATGGAGTGATTTTGCTCCAAAATCGGGTATAAATAGTAAGGGTTGGGGTGGTAGAATGCATCAAGGTTTAAGCTTCAATTTTCTCGCATTTGAAAGGAAATTAAGAGTCGTGGATAAGGGGATTTTGTTCTCGAGTGTGAGGATTATTTCTGGAGAGTTTGGAAAATTTTCAGCTTGGTTAGAGGGAGTATTCGAAGGTGGCTAGAAGCTCGAGGCTGTGCCCGATCTGAACTGATTTTTAGCATTTTGAGGTATTTTCGAGTGTTGTTTCGGGTCAAGAAGGGTGCCAAAGTGATCGATAAGAAGAGGGTTTTCAAGTGGTATAAGAAAATCTAGGATTGGGCAATCATCTACGATCAAAATTTTGGAGAAGACGACCGGCGCGTAGCCAGTCATCCCTCTAGACCATGCGCCAAAGCGTGCCAGGTTAGATTTTTTGAATTTTTTTTACTTTCTTACGAAAATATTTTAGGATTTTTGTGGATGAGGTATTTATTTTTGAATTATGAAAAGGAAAAATGGGAGACAAGAAAGGAAAATTAAGATAAATTAGGGAAAATCAGAAATATTGATTTTCATGGATATCTATTGTTCAAGAGAAAGTTTAGCTTTATGATTTGGAGACTTGCTCATTTTTTTAGGTCAGTACGTTCTTCAAGAAATCTCGAGAAGCAAAATTAAGGTGAGTGATTCCAGCAAATTAAATGTAGATTTCATGCTAAAGGATATGATTTGAAAGTGGTGCAACCCTGAACTGCTTTTATGTAAATAATTTTATCATGTTGTCATGCCCTGATTATGCTATATATTATGTAGATTGCATTGACATGTCTTGATGATGAATTTCACATATGTATACGATGATATTATTGGTCATGCATTGCATAGGGTTTGGGATTAGGGATTGGCACTGTTGCCCTACCAAGCGTGCCCCCATACACCTTGGCCTGGTAAGGAAGTTGTAAAATGGAGAGTAACGGTTGGGTGCAGTCAACTCAAACTGAAAGAAAGATGACATTTTGCATATTGCATCCATGCACAAAATATGATTTTGTACCATTGCTTAGATGATTCATTATCTAACTTTGGCTTTGCCCTTGAAATATTCAAACGTTTCAGATGGAGATTGTAGCAGAAATGAGGATGATGAGGCATGAAATTGATAGGTTTGAAATCTTATGGCACACACCCAAGAAGGGGGGTGAATTGGGTAATTAAAAACTTAGTTTGAACTTGAAATCTTTTTGATACAAATTGAGGTTTTAGTGATTTAAAACATACAAATATAAAATGACGAATGTAAATCAAGAAAGATAAATTTATGAATCAAGTGAGGAATAAACGAATGCTTGGAAAGATAAAAATCAAGGAACAGAAGTACAAGAGAACACAAGGATTTATAGTGGTTCAGCTTGACCCAAGCCTAATCTCCTACCTTAGCTCCTCACTAAGGATTTTGCAAACAATCCACTAAAACCTCCTACTTAACCAAGTAGGCGATCTAGTCCAAGACTAGGAAATTACAAACCTCTTGCTTATACAAGCAAGCCCTTTAGCACCTAGCTGAGAAGCTAAGAGTTGACACTCTTAGTTACAAGTTCTCTCAAAACGAAAACAAGTCTTGAATGAATTAATACAAATTTAGATCAAAGCCTTTTGGGAGAAAAGTTAAAGCACAAATGCAAATCGAGAAGTATGAAATAATTCTTAAGCCCACTTCACTTCATTCCCATCCATTAGCCTTCTCAAGTTCATCCATGACTTCTATTTATAGGCATCCCAAAAGATCTAAGGGTGTGTTTGATTGCATTACCTAGAATTTAATTCTAGGTAATATTGCTTAGAAAATAAAAACCACTCAACTCCCTTAGAAAATGAATTCTATGGAAAAAAGATTTAAATGCTTGTACCATACATATTTTTCCATAGAAAAATTAAGAGTGTTTGATTATTTTCCATAGAAAATGTATAATGATTATAATTTTTCATGGTAAATATGTGCAATCAAACACACTCTAGGAGAAAACTAGTCGTTTGTGACCGTTGGAATTTGAAAAACTAGCCATTAGAACCTTTTTGCGAAACAAACTGTCTATAGAAGAAACGAGTTACTCGACAGACTTAAGCATTAATATAAGACTTAGTCTACAAATTAATACTATCTGTCGACAGAATCAATTCATTGATTTTGTTAGTCAACAAACTAAAGAAGATAGTCAACAGAATGAAATACTTAGTCGACAGAATGAAAGGGATAGTCGATAGATGCAAGTTAGAAAACACAGCTTTGTCGATAGAAGGAAGAACTTAGTAGATATATTCAATACAAGGCTTTTATTAGTCGACAGATTGAAGAGATTTTATCGACAGATGAAGCTTGATGATACAAAAGTAAATGTCCTCATTATCTTTAATTTATATTTAACCTTCCATTTACTTTAATAGAAAAATGTAAATAAGAAAGTACATCCCATTTTGATTCAATAAAAATATCTAAAAAATTTAAATCCATAACCATAAGAAAATAGAATTTTGGTTTCAGTATAAACTCGGGATTTAGCAAATGTACCTCTCTTAAAATACATACCTTCTATTTATTGAAAAATTTATTAAAACTCATTTTAACAACAATGAATATTAGCTATCAAAATACCAGGAGATACCTTTTCAAAATGAAAATATTTTCTTATATATCTCCTTATAATGTGTTAATCTTTCAAACTTGGAGAAATAACATTTCTTGGGCTCAACAACATGGTGTTTTACCTTTGAAATATTTTGCTTCATTTACCATTTGAAAAAAAAAAATAGTACATTGGTCGAGCAGTTGTCGAACCACTCCAGAATTGTATTAGATATCTATATACCTCTCTTCTAGTTTGCAGCAAAGCACAACCTAGGTCGTCTCTCACAAGGAGCCTTATCTTCTTCTACCAACAATGAGAACCAATATAAACAACACAACAGTTTAGGGGGAGGGTTTTGACAGAAATCTAAGTAACAAAATAGAAACACAAATATAGATGAAAATCAGTAAATGGAGATGCAAACAGCTGTGTATTTGTCCCCTTTGTGAAATCTTCCTTGTCCAATCTATAGATCTTGGTTTGTTAGATGCTTTTAACATCCGGATATCAAACTCAAAGCATCCCCAACAACCGTCCAAGGATTAGAATGGTTGGAACAACAAAATGAATACAGAAATCTCTTATAAACAAAATGCAGCCATTCATTCTCTATTCAACCCATCCGAAGCTATGCAAGAACTACCATTCAAGCACATTATATTCATTTCCGAGATGTTATACCAACCAGCTACAACACTTTATTCTCTTAAGCATTTAACAGAAAATGAATCCATGTAAATTCACACAAACCTGCCATGAACTTCATGCATTCCGAAATCTGTTCAAACTAAACCAAATGGAAATGAATAAGATTAAAACAAACAAACAAACCAGGTTTTTGTAGTTCATTCGAGACTCAGATTCCACAAGGGTTCAAGATACACAACCAGTTACAATAGCCTTAGCCTTTCATTGCAGCAAGGAAGACAAAATGGAAACAAAATGGAGAAAACAGAAAAATGCTACAATCTGAAAAACGGCCCGAATTCTCCTCTCTATCTCTTCTCTATGTCATGTGGAAATAAGTGCTAAGAGGCCTTAAATACATGGCCAAGAAATGAAGACCTAGGAAGGCTAGGGTTGGGCCTAGCCTAGCCCAACAGATATGAGCCCAAGACAACAAAAACGAGCAGCCTAAATGCAGCCCAAAACAGTAGAATTGAGCAGCCCAAATCTCTAAATGCTAGCCTCCAACAATTTCTCTAAATGCACGGCCCGCTGCTTCCAGTATACAACAGTATCATACTCGGCATCTATCTCTAGTCCTTTGTTTTGAACAGCCACATCATTTCTCCTCCGAGGAACCTTAGGCCAAATGTCGTAAACATCATCCAATATAGAAACTGGGCGTTTATCACCACCATAGCTTTCTTCCTCAAAACGATGTTGCTCCAAAATCTCCAACTGCTTGAGCTCAAATTCCAGCCTTTGTATATTGAATTGCTTCCCAGCTTCATTCATATCTTCAGGCCACATTGAAGAGACAACTGTATAAATGCATAAACAGCAAGTTCAGGCTATTCCAACTGCTTCTCTAGCTTGGATTCATAGAAGTAAGATAGAAAATAGTGTAAGGACAATTTGAAGTATCATAAAATAGAAACAATGAAAGATCTGCAAAATTACTTCAAATTGTATAATAAGATTGAGGTGAAATGCCAAAATATAGCATAAATATGCATGCTATCAACTCCCCCATACTTATACTTTTGCACTCTCGGGCAAAACACTAGACTCTATGACTCAAAAATAAAAACGTGGAAAAACACAAATCAGATGCAAGGTAAGTCTTCAAGAATTCATCATTCAAAGATCATCTTTCCTCTACTTCCAAGAAAACAAGTGACATGGCAATTCATTCAATAAGACAAATCAAAAGTAGAAGCCTCTCACAGGACAAGTGTATGCTCAAAAATCTCTCAAGAGGTGGTGGTGACTGTTTCGCTCAAATTCACCTAATCACAATTCCACTACCATAAGCTTGTTTATCTTCTCAATCTCCACTATCCATGTCACATGCATGCCACAAATCAAAAGGACTTATTTAGGGTTGTAATGTGGGGAAGAAAGAAATGGAAAGACAACAATGAAGGAAAACATGCCTTAGGTCGAGAAAACATTTCGTGCAACTCCAGGATCAAGAGATAGAATTTCCAAGCATTATGAAAAACATTGCATCTTTATTCGGTTGAGTGCGTTTTACGCTCCGTCTCAACTTTGCATTCTTCTTTTTCTCATCAATTTTTTTTTTCATTTCATTTTTTTTTTTGAAAGAGGAGGTGAGTGCGTTTTACGCTCCGTCTCAACTTTGCATTCTTCTTTTTCTCATCAATTTTTTTTTTTCATTTCTTTTTTTTTTTTTTTTGAAAGAGGAGGTGAGTGCGTTTTACGCTCCTTCTCACCATTCTATCCTTTGCTTGCTTTTCTTTTTCTTTTCTTTTTCATGGATGCAAATGGCCTTTGGCCTTATGTCTTGCTTGATGAATTCAATCTCTCTCTAGAATGCACTTAATATTCCTCTTCCTAAGGTTGGAAGGTCCAAAAAGGTGTATGAAAATGAAGAGTAAGAGTGATGGCTCTAAGTGGCAAGCGAAAGGGATTGATTGATTGATATTTTTTTTTTTTTTAAAACAAAATGGCCAAAGGGGGACAAGAAAGAACGCCTTAATCATGTTTGAGTCATGCATGAACAAATATAGCCTCAACCAAGAATCAAAACAAGTTCTAGAGTGGAGATCATGATAGGTGAATGCACACGCAAGAAAAACAATATGCTCAAAATCCTCACGGCTGTAGACTACCCAATCAATCTATCAAATCAAACTCATTGCCAAGTCACTCAAAATCAAGGAAGATAAGATTGAAGTTCTAATCATGCTGGGTTCTTTTAGACTTAATTGCTTAACTTGCATTTCCACACAAAACAGACTCAACTAGACCCAAGGAAAAAGAAATATGAAAAGATAAAGAAAAATGCTGCAAAAATAAGAATGCTACCCCCCCTATACTTAGACTTTACATTGCCCTCAATGTAAACATGCAATTCCAATCAAGAATAGGACAAGTAAATGTAAAATATTAGGGAGAGAGAAACAGCCTGATGTATCAAATGGGGTTGGCATTGAGGAGATGCAGCTCCTCCACAATATGCTCCTGAAAGCTCTCGTAGAATGGCTTAAGTCGCTGCCCGTACACTGTGAATTGCTTTGCATTGGACTCGTCCTTGATTGCAACTGCACCAAAGGGAAAAACATGAATAACTATGAAAGGACCAGTCAAACGGGAACGTAACTTACCGGGCATCAACTTGAGACGGGAATTGTATAGCAAAACTTTCTGGCCAACTTCGAATGTCTTCCTCACAATATGCTTGTCATGCACAGCCTTGGTCTTCTCCTTGTAGATGCGTGAGTTCTCATATGCGTCCATCCTAATCTCCTCAAGCTCTTGAAGTTGGAGCTTTCTTTGGGACCGTGCTTGACTGATGTCCATATTGCATTGCTTTACCGCCCAATATGCCTTATGCTCCACTTCCACCGGCAAATGACATGCTTTTCCAAAAACCAACCTGTAAGGGGACATGCCGATGGGGGTTTTATAGGCGGTGCGGTAGGCCCATAGCACATCTTCTAATCTCATGCTCTAGTCTTTCCTATTAGGCTGGACAGTCTTCTCCAAAATCTGCTTGATCTCCCTATTTGAGACTTCAGCTTGCCCATTAGTCTGTGGATGATAAGGAGTCGCCACTTTGTGTATTACCCCATACTTACGAAATAGGGTGTCTATCTTTCTATTGCAAAAGTGGGATCCTTGGTCGCTGATGATGGCCCTGGGCATGCCAAACCTGCAAAAGATGTGAGAACGAACAAAATCTGCAACCACAGAAGCATCATCAGTCCTGGTGGCTTTAGCTTCCACCCACTTAGAAACATAATCCACAGCTAACAGGATGTACACATAACCTAATGACACAAGAAATGGACCCATGAAGTCAATGCCCCAAACATCAAAGATTTCACAAAACAATAAGGGTTTTTGAGGCATTTCATTCCTACATGATATAGTGCCTGTGTGTTGGCAACGTGTGCAATTCTTACAGAACTCATATGAATCCTTAAAGAGTGAAGGCCAATATAATCCAGAATCTAGGACTTTCCTAGCTGTACGTTGGGGACCAAAGTGACCACCACATGCAAGTGTGTGACAAAAATTTAAGACAGATGCAAACTCATGGTCAGGCACACATCTCCTGATGACCTGGTCACTACATATGCGCCACAGATAGGGATCATCCCACACATAATACCGAGCCTGACTCTTAAATTTATTTAGCTGTTCCTTCTTAAAATATGCAGGTAATTCAGAAGCAACTAAATAATTTACCAAATCAGCATACCAGGGCTCAACACCATGAATGTGGTATAATAACTCATCTAGGAAATCATCCCTGATAGGCTGGGAGTCCATGACAGATGGATCTGAGGTGGAAGGAATGCGACTGAGGTGGTCGGCTACCAAGTTCTCTACTCCACTTTTATCCTTGATCTCAATGTCAAATTCTTGGAGCAAGAGCATCCACCTTATCAAACGAGGTTTGGCATCAGGCTTCTTCAAGAGGTACTTAAGAGCTGCATGGTCAGAAAAGACAATAACTTTAGAACCAAGTAAATAGGATCTAAATTTATCCAATGCAAAAACAATAGCCAAGAGCTCTTTTTTCGTAGTGGTATAATTAGACTGTGCCGCATCCAATGTACGCGAAGCGTAGGCTATGACATGGGATTTCTTCTCCAACCGCTGGGAAAGGACGGCAGCCACTGCAAAGTTGGAGGCGTCGCACATCAACTCGAAGGGCAACTCCCAGTCGGGTGGCTGTATGATGGGTGGAGAAATCAATCGACTCTTCAGTTCCTCAAATGCCCTCTTGCACTGCTCATCAAAGTGGAAGGTCACTTCTTTCTGGAGAAGGTGGGAAAGTGGAAGTGCAATCTTGCTGAAATCCTTGATGAACCTCCTATAAAATCCTGCATGGCCAAGGAAAGAACGCACCTCCTTCACAGAGGTGGGGTAAGGCAACGAAGCAATAACATCAACCTTAGACCGATCCACTTCTATACCCTTCTTAGACAGAACATGCCCTAAAACAATTCCTTGTTCTACCATGAAATGACACTTTTCAAAATTTAAAACAAGGTTCTTTTCAATGCATCTCTCTAGGACTCTACCCAAGCTAACCAAGCAATCATCAAAAGAAGTGCCATAAACTGAAAAATCATCCATGAACACTTCCATGCAATGCTCTAGAAAATCTGAAAATATACTTACCATGCATCGCTGAAAGGTACCTGGAGCATTACATAGACCGAAAGGCATTCTTCTATAAGCGAATGTGCCAAAGGGGCAGGTGAAGGTGGTCTTCTCTTGATCCTCTGGGGCTATGCAAATCTGAAAGTATCCAGAAAAATCATCAAGGAAACAATAGTGTGACTTACCAGCCAATCTCTCCAACATCTGATCAATGAATGGGAGGGGAAAGTGATCCTTTCTGATTGCTTGGTTCAACTTTCTATAATCAATGCAGACTCTCCAGCTGTTCTGCACTCTCATGGGGATAAGCTCATTCTGCTCATTTGGGACCACCGTGATGCCCGTCTTTTTTGGAATAACCTGCACAGGACTCACCCACTTGCTGTCAGAAATAGGGTAAATAATACCAGCTGCAAGTAATTTACTTACCTCCTGTTTTACCACATCAAGGATGGTTGGGTTAAGTCTTCTTTGAGGCTGCCTTGCTGGTTTTGCTCCTTCCTCCAATAAGATACGGAGCATGCAAACAGATGGGCTGATTCCAGTTATGTCTGCTAAAGTCCACCCAATTGCTTTCTTATTCTTTTTCAGCACGTCCAACAACTTTCTCTCTTGGTCAGGCTGCAAGTTGTTTGCAATGATGACTGGCAGCTTCTCATCTTTCTCCAAGAATGCATACTTGAGGTGCTGAGGCAAAGGCTTGCACTGAATGGTGGGTGGCTGCTGCAAAGAGGGGGCTGATCTATTTGACTGCAAATCTAACTCCAAAGCACTATCAACCTGCTCAACAAGGTCAGCAACACTATCTTCCACTTGGGAAATGTTAGCATCAAAATCAAACTCATGCCTATGCAAAAATTTAGCAATCTCTAAACATGCAGCACATTGACTCTCTCCATCACTACAATCAGTACAAATAATCGTATCTGGGAACTCATGCACAGTGGGGAGTTTATCAATTAAATCAGAAGACTCAAAACATGCTTCATTCACTAACAGGTCAACTCTATTTACTTGAAAAGTGGAATGATCCTCAGCAGGGAATTTCATGGCATCAAGTATCTTGAAGTTAATTGTGTTACCAGCAAATTCCATGGAAAGTGTACCCTCATGCACATTGATAATAGTTCTAGCAGTTTTTAAGAATGGTCTCCCTAGTATCAAGGGTGCATGCTCAAATGTGCTATCATCTTCCATATTCAAAACATAAAAATCAGCTAGAAAGATTAAGTCCTTAACCTTAACCAGCACATCTTCTAGGACTCCAGTGGGATGTGCAGTACTTCTATTGGCCAGCTGGATAACCACTCCTGTTGGCTTCAAAGGACCACACTGCAATGAAGCATAAATAGAGTTAGGCATAACATTAATGGATGCACCTAAATCTAGTAAAGCATTGCTAAATTGCATGTCTCCTATAGTACAAGGAATGAAAAACGTCCCTGGATCTTTACACTTTGCTGGCATGGCAGGTTGGATAAGGGCTGAAACATTCCTCCCAAGGTTGATCTTCTCATTCCCCTTAAGCTTCCTCTTGTGAGTACACAAATCTTTGAGAAATTTTGCATACTTGGGAATCTGTTTGATGGCTTCAAGGAGGGGTATATTGATTTCCACTTTCTGGAATGTTTCCAAGATCTCTTTATCTAATTCAACTTCTGCTCTTTTCTTATTTTGAGTTGCTCGATGTGGGAATGGCAGGGGCTGTTTGTTGGAAGACTCTCCTTCTCCTTGTTCTTGATAGCTGGAGTTTGGCTGCTTGGCTTCTTGGATTGAGGAGGGTTGCTGCTCTTTGCTACTTTCTACATGATGCTCCATGTTTGATGATGGTGGAAGGGTTGGGATGATTACTTCTTTCCCACTTCGAAGCATGATGACACTGACATTACCCCTCGGATTGGCAACTGGTTGTGAAGGAAGCTGCCCCGAACCTTGACTCCTTAACTCATTGATGTTTGTGGCTAGCTGGCCTATTTGGGTCTCCAAATTTTGAATTGTGGTTTCTGTCTTTTGTTGGAATTGGAGTGTATTGGCTGCTAGTTGTTTAACAAGATCATCCAGGCTAGGTTCTGACTTGGGTAATGGTGGTGGTTGTTGCATGGCTTGATTCTACCTTGGTGGTGGAGCATGGTTGCTGGAATTTGAAGGATGGAACCTCTGCTGAAATGGTTGATTATGGTATGGCTGCTGCTGCACATGTTGATTGGAAGGGTTGCCATATCTGAGGTTCGGATGGTCTCTCCAACCTGGATTGTAGGTGGAGGAAAATGGATCATATCTGTTTGGAGGTTGTGGTTGGCTATGCTGCTGGTGCTGGAATGGTCTACCAGGAAAGATGCCTGCACATGTCTCATTATTCTCTTGCAGCTGTGGGCATTGGTCTGTTATATGGGATGGCAAGGAGCAAATGCCACAAAGCTACTGCTGGGGTTGCTTTCTCTCTAATGCCAACTGCCTGACCATGGACGCTAATTCCTCAAGCTTGTTTTCTATCCTCTGCTGGTCCATAGTGGCAGCCACACTGACTTCATTGATGGCTTTTGCAGGAGTGTTAATTCTGGTGCCAAATTGCTGGGCATTTTGTGCCATCTTTGATATCAGCTCTTGTGCAGCTGCTGGAGTCTTCTCTGCCAATGCTCCTCCACTTGCAGCATCTACCAAGTACCTGTCCATGGGGATTAGACCTTCATAGAAATATTGAACTAGGAGTTGGTCACTTATCTGATGGTGAGGACAGCTAGAACACAACTTTTTGAATCTCTCCCAATACTCATGTAGAGTCTCACCACTTATCTGCCTTATACCACAAATTTCCTTCCTTATTGATGCTGTTCTGGAGGCTGGGAAGAATTTTTCCAAGAAGATCCTTTTCAATCCATCCCAATTGGTAATGGCAGCTGGTGGCAGGTAATACAACCAGTCCTTGGCTGATCCATCAAGTGAGAATGAAAAGGCTCTCAACTTGATTTGCTCTTCATCTACTCCTTGTGGCCGCATGGTTGAGCAAACATCATGGAACTCTTTCATATGCTTGTGCGGATCCTCTCCTGCAAGACCATGAAACTTTGGCAACAAATGGATCAGTCCAGATTTTAGTTCAAAGTTAGCATCCAATTGTGGGTATTGAATACATAGGGGCTGATAATGCACATCAGGTACAGCCAGCTCTCTAATGGTTCTACCATCCAAATGACCATGATTTCCATTATTGCCATTACCATTGTTTCCATTTCCATTACCATTATTTCCATTAACATTATCTGCCATATTGATGAATTCTGGAACAGGTTCGGATGAAGAATTAGAAACACTATAAGGGTCAATCCTATTTCGAGACTTAAGCTCTCTAGCTTGCCTTCTAAGAGTGTTCTCTAATTCAAGATCCAAATCAAGTAATTTTTCCTTAGAAGATCTGGTCATGCACTAGAAATTAGCACAAAAACAGAACACAAAATGGCCTATGCAAAATAAGAACTCAAAAACTCAAAACCAAAAGCACAGAAGCACAAAAAAAACACAAAAACACAAAACATATGAAACAAGAAGCCCTTAGATGATTTTTTTATGCAATTTTTCACAAAATTTCAACACAAAAACACAGAAGGACCCAAAAACACTAAAAACCACACAAAATTAGCCACTAAGAAACACAAAATGGCCCAAAAAGTGGTCTAAACGTTCGAATTTGGCCAAAAAAGGCTCTTGTCACGGCAAAGCAGTGAGTATTGATCCCCACACCCCCATTTCTTTGCACACAAAAAATCAGCTCAATCGGAGCAAGTTGAAAACTGTGAACAGTACCCAGAAAACTGATTTTTTTCAAAACCGCCTCCTATTTTGCCTCATAAACCACTTTATATGCAATAAAACATCAAGAGAAACATATGGGATTGAAAGAATATCAAGTAAGGATGAGAAAGCAAGAGGGTAGAACCAGTATCTCGAGCTCAATCCTTAAATCTTGCTATCTGTCATGGAAGTGGTAAAAAATGTTGTCAAATGGGAGGCTGTCAAAACTGATCTTCTCTTTGTTGCAGCTGCTGGTGCCTTTCTCTGCCAAACGAAAAGGAAATTAGTGGGGAAGGAAAAGACTTAAAAGGAATGTTAAAAGAGAGAGAATAAAATGAAAAAGTGAAAAAGAAAAACAGAATATGCTCTTGGTCAAGTGATTTGCTGTCAGAGGCAGAAATGTGGAGCCCTGATCTGATCTGCTGCAGCCTCTTTTCGATCTTTTTGTTGGGGGTAGTCTACTTGCTGTGTAGTCTACTTGCTTAGAAGACCATATAAGAACACGAGGTAGTGATTCTGAAAAGAACACAAGGACACAAGGTAGTGATACTGAAAAGAGAAAGACTGCAGGTATTTTGTTTTTTTGCTTTTTCAGTTGCTGCAGGGTTTCTTTTCCAGTTGCAAGGTCGTGCGGCCCTCTCCAACAGCCACTTCTTTGTTCAAAAATAGTTTAGAGACAAGAAAACAGAAAAAAGAATACATACACACAAAAAGAAGATCGAAAAGGCTTGCTATCAGTTTATCTCAAGAACAAAACAGAATGGCTCTTCAAGTTTGTGAGCAACAACTGATTACCTTATCACCAGAATCACAAAACAAACGAAACACTCAACAGTTGCTATCGGTCCTCTATGTTTTTAGAAGAAAAAACTTGGCTCCCCGGCAACGGCGCCAAAATTCTGGTCGAGCAGTTGTCGAACCACTCCAGAATTGTATTAGATATCTATATACCTCTCTTCTAGTTTGCAGCAAAGCACAACCTAGGTCGTCTCTCACAAGGAGCCTTATCTTCTTCTACCAACAATGAGAACCAATATAAACAACACAACAGTTTAGGGGGAGGGTTTTGACAGAAATCTAAGTAACAAAACAGAAACACAAATATAGATGAAAATCAGTAAATGGAGATGCAACCAGCTGTGTATTTGTCCCCTTTGTGAAATCTTCCTTGTCCAATCTATAGATCTTGGTTTGTTAGATGCTTTTAACATTTGGATATCAAACTCAAAGCATCCCCAACAACCATCCAAGGATTAGAATGGTTGGAACAACAAAATGAATACAGAAATCTCTTATAAACAAAATGCAGCCATTCATTCTCTATTCAACCCATCCGAAGCTATGCAAGAACAACCATTCAAGCACATTATATTCATTTCCGAGATGTTATACCAACCAGCTACAACACTTTATTCTCTTAAGCATTTAACAGAAAATGAATCCATGTAAATTCACACAAACCTGCCATGAACTTCATGCATTCCGAAATCTGTTCAAACTAAACCAAATGGAAATGAATAAGATTAAAACAAACAAACAAACCAGGTTTTTGTAGTTCATCCGAGACTCAGATTCCACAAGGGTTCAAGATACACAACCAGTTACAATAGCCTTAGCCTTTCATTGCAGCAAGGAAGACAAAATGGAAACAAAATGGAGAAAACAGAAAAATGCTACAATCTGAAAAACGGCCCGAATTCTCCTCTCTATCTCTTCTCTATGTCATGTGGAAATAAGTGCTAAGAGGCCTTAAATACATGGCCAAGAAATGAAGACCTAGGAAGGCTAGGGTTGGGCCTAGCCTAGCCCAACAGATATGAGCCCAAGACAACAAAAACGAGCAGCCCAAATGCAGCCCAAAACAGTAGAATTGAGCAGCCCAAATCTCTAAATGCTAGCCTCCAACAATTTCTCTAAATGCACGGCCCGCTGCTTCTAGTATACAACAGTATCATACTCGGCATCTATCTCTAGTCCTTTGTTTTGAACAGCCACATCATTTCTCCTCCGAGGAACCTTAGGCCAAATGTCGTAAACATCATCCAATATAGAAACTGGGCGTTTATCACCACCATAGCTTTCTTCCTCAAAATGATGTTGCTCCAAAATCTCCAACTGCTTGAGCTCAAATTCCAGCCTTTGTATATTGAATTGCTTCCCAGCTTCATTCATATCTTCAGGCCACATTGAAGAGACAACTGTATAAATGCATAAACAGCAAGTTCAGGCTATTCCAACTGCTTCTCTAGCTTGGATTCATAGAAGTAAGATAGAAAATAGTGTAAGGACAATTTGAAGTATCATAAAATAGAAACAATGAAAGATCTGCAAAATTACTTCAAATTGTGTAATAAGATTGAGGTGAAATGCCAAAATATAGCATAAATATGCATGCTATCATACATTCTTTTAAATCTTAATACTTGTTTGTGCAAATCTTTGTCTATAAAAAGTTGTAAATCAGTTGATTTTCATTTTCACAAAGGTACTTGAAATTGATTTTTGTTTCCAAATCATATACTTTGATTTAGAGTATAAAATCATATGATATTTTTCATCATCAATACTGAACACAAGAGTAAAACATCATAAATGACACTTAGAAAAGTGCATGATGTATTGATTGTATGTTATGTAGCTCATGTATTTAAGTTCTGCTACTTTGAATTCTAAACGTTTTGAGAAATAATGATGTATAACCTTATTATTAGTTAATGTTAAAGTTAAGGTTTGATTCTAGCTTCGCATTTAATGTTTATGATGATTCTCATTCGAGATAGATAATGGAAATTTTGGGACGAATAGGAGGAATGATATGATTTAGTCGCAGTTTTGAATAGAAAAAAATTATTATCTCAGAATTGTCCTAAGTTATAACACACTTGAGAAAGTGGGGTGTTACGCATAATTTTAAGATCTATAGGATGGGAGAAGAAATCGCGAGATTCGAGGTCAAATCAATGGTCAGACGGCGAGAAGGCCACTAGAGTGAAGGACCGTCACGAGGATACATAGCATGCAACGGAAGCGTTTTTTTAAAAAATAAACTTTCCTCGTATTGATTAGAATCTAGGAAACTTACTTTTCCTTCGGATCACTGGACAGAATGAAGCGACAGGAGGAGGAGGCGCGGGAGCTTCTTCGCGTGGTGGAGATGACGGCTGTCCTGCAATCCGTCGGCTCCTTCGCATCAGAACTTGAACGTTCTCATTTGATCTTCCAAGGTATGACTCAAACTCGTGGCCTCTCTTTTGGTGAAGAAGAGTAAAAAACCATTAGATGAAAAACAAATAAAGAGAGAATATATATAGGGAGAACCCTAGGGTTAAAACCTTAGTGGGCCAAACCCTAGTGGGCCAAGTTCATTTAATTAATTTTCTAATTGGGTTAGCCCAATTAATTAATTAAAAAATAAATGAACTATTATTTTATTCTAGCCCAATTAATTATGGACCATTCTGAATAAAATAATTCTCTCTCAAAGTAATTCACCCAACAAGCCAAATGTATAATACATGAGTTATATCGAGCTACCCTGGGGACCAAAAGACAAATTATTCATGGCTACTAAAATGACCAAAATACCCCTACTACCCAGTAGCTATATTTTGTCATTCTAAGTGTTCCAACTATCACCATATGGTAACACTGACCCCACGAATAATTTTGCATGTGCAATGTCTTTGACCTACTAGTGTAATGATGAAAATACCCCTCTGCGTAACACCCATCATTTAGAAAGGAATAATGTTCTAACACCTCTCTAAATGATTTCTACCATCCTTAGATCACTAGTCCAATAATCCGTGACTACTCGAATGTACTTGCTTATCACTGGGAGCTATCCAGAAGCACACACTCTTAAGTCACGTTCCCAGGACCCTAGATTATTTGATTATTCTTGGATAATCACAAGGGGATGAATCACAGAAACTATCTTGTATTAGTCTGTCTTAGCTAATTAGAAACCATACTCCCAACTCACAAGGTTATTGATCTTTGATAGACCTCACCTACAGTGAATCTAAGAATATAGCTCTAGGTTCACTAGACCACCAATTAATACTCAAGTATTAGAGTACTCGTCCACGTAGTAGCAGTGATAGACTAGCTCCATGATAATTAGTACTTTGTCATTAGCTTCTATCACAGGTCCACTCTACACATTCCAAATGCGCTTGTACAATTAGAGTAAACGGACTATTTACTGGCTAAGGCAAGCCATCCTCCATTAGGATCTATTGCACAATGATCTTATCATGATAGAATGCCCAGTTCTATCAAAAGATCAAGAGTACTATTTTTCTTGCTTATTAAGTACCCATGATTCATGCCTAACTGTGAAGAACGACCCATCACATGAATCACTTACTTAATAGCATGGACACTTTTCCAACAATTAAATGCAAATAATATATGTGCTATAAACTGACTAAAAGAAACATCATTACCATAAATTAAATAAAACGTGTCTTTAGGGCATACATTTCCAACATGGAGAAGACAAGGGGCGTGCACTACAAGTGCAGGTAGCATGCGCAGACGCGTGGTGTAGCGCATGTGGGCATTTGTGACATGCTTTAATTTTGATTTTATTTTAAATTTTCCTAAAATTATTTTACGAGTTATGGTGGAGAAAAAATTAGGAAAATATTTGAGGAGATATTTATTCTGGAATTATCGGAAGGAAAATAAGAAATGCAAGGAAAAATATGCATATATTAAGAAAATAAATAGAAAAATATATATATAATAACAATAAATAATACTTCAATTTGCGTGCAAAGAATCGTTAGAGTCCCGAAAAAAAAAATCATGGTCAATTCAGTACTTGAGGTTTAGTTAATCAAGGTGAGTAGTTTACCCTAACTTGGTATGACTTTATGTAAGGGTTATTTCCAATATGACATGCAAATGTTATATTTGTCATTGATGTACCCGGAAAGACGAGGCAGGCAAAGCGGCAGCGAGGAAACAAAAAATACCCCCTTGGCCCAGCCAAGGGGGAAGCCACTCGGCATGGCCGAGTGGCCTGCCCCGTTCGGTAATCTACCAAAGTGGCCAAGGCCACTCGGCAGCCTACCGAGAGAGACCCCCCAACCAAGTGGGGGGTCACCCTACACCCTGCCAGATGACCCTTCGTGATGGAAGATTCAGCCCATGGGCCCCGAGAATTCCGAAATGGGCCCCGAGATTCTCGCCGAAAATATCACGAGATCTCTCTCTCTCCTCCACTATAAATATAAGACCCGGTTTTCAACACAAGGTACGCTATTTTGAGCAATTGAAGTAAAATTTTCCATTTTCTCTCGATATCTAATTTAAGCATCGGAGGGTTTGCACGGGGACCCCCACTCGCGCCCTAACGGTGCTCTCGTTTTGTAGGCCTCTCGTCATCAGCAAGGCCTCTCGTCACTCTGAGGCCTATCATCACCAGCAAGGCCTCTCGTCACTCCGAGGCCTCTCGTCACCCCGAGGCCTCTCGTCATCAGCAAGGTCTCTCGTCATCCCGAGGCCTCTCGTCACTTTTGAGGCCACCAGATCATCAGCCCACAAGATGATCAGCCTACCAGGTCATCAGCCCCCAAGATCATCAGCTCATCGAACCATCAGCTCTGTCGTTCTATCAAATTTGGAACTCCATCAGATTCGATTCCTCGTCCAGATCTTCATCAGTGAAGGCATAACTCCCGAGACTCTTGCGTTTACCCGCAATTAAAAATAGATTGTTGTATTTTGGCAACAACAATTGGCTCCGTCTGTGGGAAACGCAAGACAAAAAGTCAACTCAAGAATGGCAAACACCCGTGGACACCGACGAACTCTTTCTCAAGGCGTAGAAACACGCCTACCGCCACGAAACTCTCAGCAACAGGGAGCGCCTTCTCCCCCTCATAATGCTCAAACCGAAGGAGGTGACCGCTCCATTTCCCCCAACCCGCAAGTGGGGAACCAAACAGTCCCATTACCACTACTTATCGGCTCAAGACCACCTCCTACTGATCAAGCTGGGGCTTCACGACAGCCATCACGCACGGTACCGTGGGAAGAGTATGAAGCACTGAGACAACAACACGTTGAGGGCATACAAGCACTTCGAGACATGGCTGGTATCCTCCAAGGTATGATTCCTGTAGGGACATTACCTGATACTCTGAAAAAGTTTATGCCATCCCCAGAACCTCAACCCAAAGTAGGGGCCGATTCCTACCAAGAAGCTACTGTCGATTCTCATTCTCGATCTACGCTTAGACGAGAGGGTAGGCCTAGGTCACCACCTCCAAGGAAGAGCCCTCATTCCGTACCTCAAAGAAATGAAAACCCCATAATGGAAAATAGAACCAGAAGCCCTCAAAGACGAAGGTATCATGAAACAGTGGCCAGTACGCCAACAAGACATGACAATCAAACAACAACTACTATGAGGGATGATATGAAATGAGTAGTAGAAGAAGTGCTTGAGCGAAAAAAGTTGATCCCTGCAACAGAAGAGCACCAACGAAGAAAAAGTCCTTTTACAACAGATATATTGGAGAGATCGCTGCCTCGAAAATTCAAAATGCCACAAATCACCCTCTACTCTAGAAAAGATGACCCATATGATCATGTTCAGAACTATGAGTCACTAATGATATTGCATGGATGGGATGAAGATATAATGTGCCGAGCATTTTCCTCAACACTGTCAGGGCATGCTCGAACATGGTTTAACAGCCTTCCAGAATCCTCTATTTCCTCATTTGGACATCTTAGGATAGAGTTTATCAAAGCTTTTGTGATTAACAGTCGAAGGAAAAAGGATGCCACCTATTTGCTCAGTATACGACAAGGGAATAAGGAATCCTTACGACAATTTGTGGATAGATTCTGTAATGACACCCTTGAAGTCCCTAACTTACCGGCCTAAATGGCAGTGTCTGCTATGCTCCAAGGGACGCGCCTCGCCTCTCTCCAGGAGTTATTTTCTTTAGACCCCCCAACGTCCCTAGCCGATCTATTTGTCAGAGAGAACAGGTATATCCTCCACACTGAAATTATGAGGAATGTGGCAGGGAATGAAGACAAAGAAAAGAAGAGAAAGGAGCGAGAAGGGGAAGAAGAGTCTATCCGACGACAAGAAAGAGTTAGGCGTCCAGATGTACCTAAACCTCTCTTTAATCATTATACTCGGCTTTTACAGCCCCGATCAACTATATTAGCTACAATCGAGGGAGAAGGACTCCTTAAACTACCCCGCAGAGTTGACCGACCTATGGGGAAAAATCAAGGAGAGTATTGCAGATATCACCGAACTTGGGGACATTCCACTGATCATTGTCGAGAATTGAAGAACCATATTGAGATGCTCATCCGTGAAGGGCACTTGCAAAGATATGTGAGAAATGAGGAAGAAGAAGAAAACAAGGAACCCCGACAAAGGGAAGACAGGCGTGATGGACATGAAAGGCCAAACCCAAGGCAACAAGAGAGATGAAGAGATCATCGACAAGATACTCGTGTAGACAATGAGCCGACTCAACAGGCCATTCACGTTATTTCAGGGGGGGAAACCCTAGGTGGAGACACATCAGCCTCCCGAAAGGCATACACACATCAAGCCTACCAAGTTAACTCAGTGATGGAGGTAAGAGATGATGAAGAGCCAATCACCTTTGCCCCAACTGATCGAGGCGATATAATACTCCCACATGATGATCCCATGGTTATCTCAGCAGTCATGGCCAAGCACCCCATCAGCAGAATTTTAGTGGATAGTGGCAGTTCTGTCAATCTGATTTACTGGAACTGCTTTGAACAAATGCATTTATCCCATGATCGATTGAAAAAAGTATCCTCACCTCTGTATAGCTTTACTGGAGAAGTGGTACTAGTTGCGGGATCTATTCAACTACCTATCACGTTAGGTGAAGACCCCCAACTTGTAACTTGACAAGCGAATTTTATGATAGTTAAAACTTCCTCGGCAGCATACAATATGATCTTGGGACGCCCATTACTCAACGATTTAAGGGTCGTGGTATCCTCATGCTATCTATTGATGAAATTCCCCACACCCACTGGGGTCGGATAGGTTAGGGGAGATCAAAAGAAGGCACGAACTTGCTATGTGTCGTCTACAAAAGGGAAAAGAGCTAAAGAAACCTTATCCATAGCCGAGAAAGCTATACATAAATCCTTGGAGGAAGGAGGTGCACGTAAACCTCAACCTGTTGAAGGATTAGAAGAAATACGCCTGAGTGAATCAAATTCTGAGAAAGTAGCGTATGTGGGATCCCAACTTCTGGAACGTGTGAAAGAAGAAATCACCAGATGCCTGCGAGAAAATTCAGACGTGTTTGCTTGGAAACCGAAAGATATGCCAGGAATCAGTCCCGAAGTAATATGCCATCACTTGAATGTGGATCCCCACTTCAAACCAGTCCGACAAAAGAAGCGAAACATTGCCCCTGATAGGCTACATGCGCTAAAAGAGGAAGTTGACAAATTACTAAAGGCAGGTTTCATTCGAGAAGTATTGTATCCAAAATGGTTGGCCAATGTTGTTATGGTCCCAAAACCTAATGGAAAATGGCGTGTTTGTGTGGATTTCACCAATCTCAATAAGGCGTGCCCCAAAGACTCCTACCCGCTACCATGGATTGACCGCCTCGTGGACAAAACATCTGGATACCAGTTTTTAAGCTTTTTGGATGCATTCTCTGAAAGTTAAGCAAGATCGCTACGGGGCAAGCAGCGTAGTTCGAAAATTTTGAACCTTACCCCGATCCCGGCGATTGGATCAACGTCAAAATCAAAACAATCACAAACATAATAAAGTAAATCTAACTTTTAGATTTTAAGTCGTTTGCGGATTCAAGCCGTCCAAGTGTCCGGCCTCTAACTTGTGATACGCGGGGCGCGTCCGTTGGCGAGGAGAGCGGAATGGGAGTGCTAGCTCCTTCTCCTAACAAGGCTTATGAATGGACGGGAAAATAATCGATTTTCAACTCTTGAAAACCAACAAAATAAAAGGCTTAATTTGGGCATCCCATAAAGGGTTATTTATAGAGAAACAATCTCCTAGGGTTTCCCAAACCCTAATAGACATGGATTGGGCTAGCTCATTAATCCTAGTCCAATTAAAGTGGCCCAAATCTATTTATAAAATATTTGGTCCAAATCTAATTCAAGCCCAAATATTTAATATTTGTTTTTCTTTAATATTTGACCCAAATCTAATTTAACTCAAATATTTAATTTAATTTAATATTTGGCCCAAATACTTTATTTAGCCCAAGTATTAAATTAAGCCCAAATTATTAAATTAGAAACTTCTTTCTAATTTAATCATTAAGTTAGAAACTACTTTCTAATTTAATCAATTGCTATTTTAGGAAACTTTTTCCTTTATAACAACCCATCGTCATATCGACGTCATTACGTCTGTTTGTTCTTTTCCCGTGAGAACCTACAACGGCACAACTTTTTGCCGAAGTGTCCCACTTAACCATACGTCCGCTTTCCTGGTTTAAGCCAGGGACCGTGCCTATTGCGTATGACTCATTAGGCTCCCGAATATGTTGGCAATGTGTCGGTACGAACACATAAGACAAGATTGGCCTCTAGCAAGGCATCATGCCTACCCAATTATTCAGAAGGATTCTTAATCCGCAAATAACCTTTCACGAGCATGGTTACCATGTAATTCAATCCTCTCATCAATGTATCCTATGTGATCTCAAGTTGGCAATGTGTTGCTTGATAACGATCACATGAGTTTTCTTCGGTCTTCCAGATATCTTCACTTAATTAGAAAGTAAATCAATAATTCCTTATTGATCTCTTTCACCATGGCCATGGATTTAAAGTAAATATCCACCGAAGGCCTCTTAGATACATCATCCTCTATCAAGGGATAGACGAGTCCCATCTTGGTTATACACCCATCTCCATAAGTCTCACGATATACCCAACGATCGCCCACGTGCAGCCTTTGTCTAGGCCCATCGAAACGATGTCAAAGCATACCGGTCTTCTTATGAGATGACCATGATAACCTCAGGTCCAAGGATTAGTTACACCCATCTCGTATGAGAATACCATCAACATATAACCAAAATGGATTCTCATGGCGAGTCATGTCCAGTGACATGTTCTCCAACATTGGTCACCTATGTACTTGTTTAGGCATCCTCATGCCTATGGGTGTGAGACCCCCATTGCTATCACATAGCAAAAACATAGCACATACAAGTCTTACTACAATTGTCAATGTCCATTCTTGACATTGCTACGACTTGGGACGTTTAATGATGTCTAGAAACTGTGATGCATCATCTCACATCTTTATAGATTAATCACAGTATACATCATATGAACTTCTATCTAGTTTAATCCGATCATTACATTAATAACAAGAAACTAATAGAATGACTTCTTGTAGAATTAAATAACTCTTTATTTAATATGAAATATGATTACAAATGTCAATGCATAATTTGCCCAATCTAATTGGGTCTAGAGCACCTACACTAACATTCTCAGGGTACCATCAAATAAGGATGTACCCTCCAGACCAAGAAAAGACGTCATTCATCACTGAAAAGGGGACATACTGCTACCAAGTTATGCCTTTTGGACTTAAGAACGCTGGAGCCACTTATCAACGCATGGTGAATAAGGTCTTTAAAAAACTATTGGGTGACACAATGGAAGCCTATGTTGATGACATGATAGTGAAAAGTCGAGAGAATGAATCCCATGTAGAAAAGCTAACGCGGGTGCTTGTGGTCTTTAGACAATACAACATGCGGTTAAATCCAGCGAAGTGTGCATTTGGAGTACAGTCGGGAAAATTCTTGGGATACATGATCACACAAAGAGGAATCGAGGCTAACCCTGAGAAAATTCAAGCAATATTGGATATGGAACCACCCGCGTCAACTAAAGAAGTTCAGCGATTGACAAGGCAAATGGCAGCTCTGGGACGTTTTCTCTCCAAGTCAGCCGAAAAGGAGCTGCCCTTCTTGCGAACATTAAGAGCAGGGAAAAAGTTTGAGTGGACAGAACAGTGTCAAAAATCATTTGAAGCGTTAAAAGAATATTTGAAAGGAGTTCCCCTATTAACACGACCAGAGACTGGAGAGACGTTATACTTGGGGGTCAGTGATGAAGCCATCAGTGCAGTATTAATCAGGAAAGAGGGACAGGTGGATCGACCAATATATTATGTCAGCAAGGTATTATAAGGCCCCGAGACATGTTATCCCGTGGCAGAAAAAATGGCATTGGCCCTACTAAATGCATCCAGGAAGTTGAGGCCATACTTTCAGGCCCATTCGATTATCGTACTTACAGATCAGCCTTTACGAAGTATTTTACAAAAACCCGAATGTTCAGGTCGCCTCACCAAATGGTCCATTGAGTTAAGTGAATATGATATCCAATATCAACCTCGACAAGCTATAAAAGGACAGGCGCTGGCTGACTTTATTATAGAATGCACTCTGTTGTTGCTCAAATACAACAATTGAAATTTCTAAAGAATGGGACAGTCGTAGATGTCATAGATTCCGAGATGTGAACAAAGCTCCTGAAGGTGAACCTCCGAGGGAGAGCTCCCGTAGATGATACTGATGAGACTTGTGACTTCCGGACGTAGCTCGAAAATGGAAATATGTCTTCCGAAAATATAAAACACTGGTCAAACAATGGTCTTCTGAAGATGCGAACAATGGTCTTCCGAAGATGCGAACAATGGTCTTCAAAAGCTATAAAACACTGGTCTTCTGAGGCTGCAAAGGGTTGTCTTCCGAAGCTGTTGAACAATGGTCTTCCGAAGCTCTAAAACCCTGGTCTTCTGAGGCTGCAAAGGATAGTCTTCCGAGGCTGTTGTAGTGTTATCTTCCGAAGATCCTTGTAAGAAAAAGATGGTCAAAAGGCTCGTGGGCTTCTCTCCCACGAAGACCCTCCGATGCTCAAGTCAGTACGGAAGGAATATGATTAGAAAGGAAACTATACTCTTCGGAAGTAAATAAAATGATAGAAAATACCGATGTTTCGATCCTCGTTTTGGTGTTGAACTTCTCCTTTTATAGGCTCGGAGAACAGTACTGGATGGACTTCCGAAGTGACTTTCGGAAGACGTGCTTCCGAAGATATCTTCGGTAGCTTCCGAAGATGTCTTCGGTAGCTTGCCTTCCGAAGATGTCTTCGGTAGCATAGCTTCCGAAGACGTCTTCGGAAGCCACCTTCGGTTGGCCTCTCGACCGGAGCTCCTTTTCTTTCACGAATCTTGGGGCACGACAATTCTCCCCCACTCATTATTTTGTTTTATCAATATAAATAGTATTTTCTCTAAATAATTTGCAACTGGTTTCGGAAGACATCTTCCGAATTGGCTTTCCGAAGTTAGCTTCCGAAGTCACGTGAACTTTTCGGCTTCCGCTCGTTTCCTATAAATAGGGTCCACCAGTTTCGCGCCTCTTTCACATACTGCTCTAGAAACGTTCCCGTTTTTTCCTTCCGAAGATTTTTTCCTTCCGAAGATCAAAACCCTTCTTTCTGTCTTCCGAAGATAACCAGCCCTTCCGAAGATCTACCTTCTTCCAAAGACAAAAGGATTTACCCCTTTCTGAAGATAAAAACCACTTCCGTAGGTAATAGTTTATCCTTGCAAATTAAACGAAGTCTCACACGAAATTACTTCGCAAGCTACGACCCTTCCGAAACTTCCGAAGATAGCACTTCCGCTTAACCCTTCCGAAGATAAGCATCTTCTGAAGATAATCATCTTCCGAAGATAAGCATCTTCCAAAGATAATCATCTTCCGAAGATAAGCATCTTCCGAAGATAACCCTTTCCTAAGCCAAACTCATTTCTGAAAACTTCCTTAAACTCATCTTTAGTCAGCTCTTTCAACCTCTTTCCCTATCTGTTATGTCCAGTGGGAAGATTTATCACCACGACGTTGATTCCCACGGGATCGAGCACTTCCTCTTAAAGGGTAAACGTTCTCAGATGGACGAGAATGACGTGGCCCTTATCCGCCTAAATCACCGTATCCCTAGGAACTATCTCACTAGGCTCCCTCGCCCTGAGGAGAATTGTGTGGTAGATGTAGAAGAGGGGTGGATGAGTGTGCACGAGGCCAGCTTTCATTTAGGCTTCCATCTTCCCCTCCATAATTTTGGCCTTAAGTTTCTTCGCCTTAGCGGACTAGCTCCGGGCCAGCTACACCCTAACGGTTGGGCCCAATTAGTTGGCTTTTTTGTCGTCTTTCACGAGAATGACATAGATCCTACGGTTGATTTCCTCTACTGTCTTTTTCTCTTACGTCTGGTTAAGGAACGTTTCCATATGTATACCCTACAGCGGATCAAGGGCGAGGCTCTTTTTTCTGAGTCTCCTCCTCGTGAGGCTTCATTTGATACTCGATGGTTTTTGGTTCAACCTCCGAATGGGGTGTGGAATGCTCCTCGTGAGTGGCGCACTAACCCAGAGAGGGTAGGAAAACCTGTACTGAGCGCACCCCTATCTGTGCTTAGAGAGAGATACGAGGATAGCCGTCGCGTTATAACTAGGGGTGGCCCTAAACATCTCCTTGACCTCTTGTCTGTGGACAGATTGACAAGGGTGGGCTGGATTCTAGAGCGTGGCGAATCGTCTCATCGCAGGGTGCCCAGGGCCTTATATCCCGACCCTCCAGTCGACCCAACTCCTAATGTCACGGCGAGAGGGGGAGATGCCCTTCTCCAGGAGCAACCCTCTCTTGAGGGTGGGGACCCCCTAGCTGCTTTGCTATTTTTCTTTGCTATTTTCAAAGGTTATTTCGTGGTGTCTAACTATGTTATGTCTTCCTTTTGCAGCCATGCAACATCTGATGAGATCGGCTAACCAGCAGACGGCCCCTAGGACTTCACAAGCCAGGACGTCTCCTGCGTTTGATCCCCAAGATGGGACTCCTGCCCCTGACTCCCACAACATTTGAACGAGATGAGGGGGGGGGAGAACATTGGCTCCCTCGCGCCCTCGACATAGGAGGAGGAAAAGGAGACGTCGCCAAGAAGCGGAAGTACACCCCGCGACTTTCCAACCTGCCGACGACCTCTAGGCTCACAATTCGCCTGCAGAGCCTATGGGCCTCCCTACTTTTTCCCCGCTTGCGATGGACATGTTCACAGCCGCGAGTGGGGCTCCTCACCACACCCCGCATGAGCCGACCGGGGGCAGGGCAGGTCTAGAGGGCGAGGTTACCTCTCGGTTTGATCAGGCCGCTGTTGATGCCATTCATGATAGGGGTCGAGGTTTCTATCGTCGCGTCGTGCTCAATCCTCAACGCGGTGATCGTCGAACGTTGCATATGGAGAGAGGATCAACCTCCAAAGGACTTGCCCCTATCTTGCCTGCATTACCCGATCCCCAGCAAAGGGCCATTCGATTGGATGATAATTACTGGGTACGCGGGGATCAATTTAATATGCAACTAGGAGTCCTGGATACCGATACAATTGATATGCCTGGAGTTGCGGCCTGCCTTCTCTACTCTTCCATTCTTCCTCGTGACGAGGATCGATATTTTCGTAATTCCCCACAGGATATGGACGAGTTTGAACGTTATCTTGCGATCGTAAGTTTTCTTTCCTTTTTGTGTTTTTCTTTTCTTTTTCGCTTGCCTAGCTTACCCTTACACGCCTCTTTCTCGCAGGGTGCTCAGGGTACCGTTGTGACTAACGCGATGAACCGCGCTCGGCTGGCTCGTCAAGAGGCACAAATTTATGAATTAACACAGAAGTCCCTCCGATGGAAAGAGGACGAGCAGCTTCTGAATATGTGGATTCGTCACTTGGAGTCAGACAAAACCGGGCTCGAAGCCCAACTTCACTATCTCTCCATAAGTCGTCAGGCAGCCGAAGACAATGCCCGTAAGTGGGAAGAAGCACTAGAGGCTCCCAACCGGGCTTATGAAGAGAAGGTGTCTTTTCTGGCGAAGGCCCAGGGTGAGGTTTCTCGTCTGAAGGGAGATTTAGCTGGTGCCGAAGAACGGGTGGCCCACGCTCAACTGGAGATGGAGAGGATGCGCAGGGACAGGCAGCGAGAGGTTGATGAAGCAGCGAGAGAGGCAGTGAGGTAGTACCGTCTTTCCAAGGATTGCTTCCATCGTAAGGATAAGTACGCCAGCTGCTTTTCGAAGTTTGGCTTCTACCTCTATCGCAATTTTGTGGAGAGCAGGCACCCCGGGGATTCCTTTTCGGACGTGACTTTCGATAATGCCATGTCCGTCGGCACGCCCCCCGACTGGAGGAAGTATGAGCCAAATGATATCGGGCCTGATGAATGCGTAAGGCGAGCATTAGAGGATGACCTCAATAATTTGCAGGGTCCATGGAGCCCATACGTCCTAGATCTTGAGGAGGGTGAAGTGGGCACCGGCTCGTTTAGCATTGCGCAGATGATTGAGAGAGAGATGGAAAGGGACGCGTCCGCCGATGCCTTCCAAAGCTTGCCTCCTAAAGAGGGTTCGGGCCCCGCGAACCGCCTTCCTCCCGAAGACTAGTGTAGGCTTTTTGATTTGTCTTATGCTTTTTGTTTGACCATGTAGAACACTAGTTTTCCTTCAGAGCGTTCTTTTTATAATTTCTGGCGTTTTGCTTGGGATGTATCATATTTTGTCCAAGTTTTAGAGAATGCAATGTTTTGGTGATCGCTTCAGCATGGTCTATGTAATTGTCTTATTTACATTTATATATAATCTCTCGGTCATATTATTTTCATTTGTTTGTTGGATAGGTGACTTGCACTCGTATTTTGATTTATCTGTCTTGGTGATTCAATTTTTCTCTTCTTCGCTGCTCTTCATCCCCGGGAAACTCGGGGTAGGCCCATCCCTGATGTGATTACAAGAGTCGTGTAGCAGTTATCAAGTTTCTGACTTTATCAAAATTGGGGATCATTAGGCCACCACGAATGTTTCTGAGTGGTGTCTTGCCACCTGGAAGTCGGAGCTAGGGATCCCACAGCGAACTTGTCTCGAGCATCCTATTTTGCCGGGAGACCTAGGCGCCAGATCAGCCTGAAGAGTTGGGTCTAGCTAAAAAGCATTGCATCGAACTCAATCGAGGGATCTAGGTGAGTCTGCGGGCATAGGTGTCGGGGAAACCGATGATCCCAGGCGGTGGCTTTCACTTTCTTGCTCACCTCCTCCGATGTTCGGTCTATCATAAGGGATCTGGGTTTGGCCAACGATCCAGCCCGAGATTCTTTCTAAGAGTCCGAACTTGCCGGGAGACCTAGGCGCCAGATTGACCTGAGGAGTTAGGTCTAGCTTAAAAAGCATTGCACCGAACTCAACCAAGGGATCCAGGTGAGTCTGCGGGCACAGGTGTCGGAGCGTTTGATGATCTCGAGTTGGTCTTAGGTCATGGGCACCAGATTGCGATTTGACGACCCGAGCCTCGTGCGGTGGGGGCGTTTTTCAACTTACCTTGTAGCAGCTTTGTGATCTTCCGGCTCTTCTAGGAATTGATCTGCGACCGTTGTATCCTGGGCCCATTAACCAGCCCAATTCGGGATTCCCTCAAGGTGTCCGAGTTTGCTGGGAGACCTAGGCGCCAGATCGACCTGAGGAGTTAGGTCTAGCTTAAAAGCATTGCACCGAACTCAATCGAGGGATCTAGGTGAGTCTGCGGGCATAACCATCGAAGCATCTGATGATCTCGAATTGGTTTCAGGTCATGGGTGCCTAGGTCTCTGTCGGGTCATCCTAATATCGTTAGGGACCCCGACCGAGCTACAGTACCTGCATCTTACGTTATCATACACGCAAATACTTCAGACACGAGATCTTACGTGGTTCGGCTTATAGTTTTGCCTACTCCACGGGAATACATATGGGTACTCTTTTATTTATAGGGGGACTATTACATGAGAAAATTAAAAGATCAAAGAAAACTTGGGTTCTTAGGGGAGCCAAGTAGCGCTTCTTGTAGCACGTGCGTCTCCCTACTCTCGGCTTCGCATCCTCCCTGGTTCTCCTCGGCTGTCAGTGTGGTGAAATATCTTTTAAGGTGCATTGTGTTCTAGGTTTTGCCCATCATCACTCCTTGCAATGTCTGCAGCACGTAAGTGTTGGGTCCCAACATCTTTTGTATCTTGTAAGGCCCTTCCCAATTTGGTTTGAGCTTTCCTTCTTCCCTATGGGCATTTGTGATCACTATTTTCCTGAGCACCAAATCTCCTTCTTGGAACATTCGGGGTCGAACTTTTGCATTATAATAGCCGGCAATTCTCCTCTGATATGCTGCCAGCTGTACAGCCACTTTCTCCCTCAACTCATCTATCGTATCCAGGTTTCCCCTCAAGCTGTCTGGATTATCCTCCTCATTGAAAGCCATAACTCGAGGCAAAATGAGGTCTGTCTCCACCGGAATTAGGGCATCTGTTCCATATACCAAGCTGAAAGGTGTTTCCCCTATAGATACGCGACTGGTTGTGCGATAAGCCCATAGAATACTAGGAAGTTCATCAGCCCATCTGCCTTTAGCTCGTTCTAACCGGGTTTTTAGTCCGTGTAAGATAGTCTTGTTGCTCGCCTCTACCTGGCCATTGGCTTGTGGATATGATACGGACGCCATCCTTAAGCTGATTCCCCACCTCTGGCAGAAGGCCCTAAAAGCCTCTGAATCAAATTGTGTTCCATGATCCATGTTGAGAATCTGGGGTATACCGAAGCGACAGATTATATCTTTCCACACCATCCCTTCCACTCGTTTCTTAGTTATGGTCGCTAGGGGCTCGGCTTCGACCCATTTTGTGAAGTAATCTGTGGCCACCAATAGAAACTTTCTTTGGGCTGTCGCCATAGGAAACGGGCCTAAAATGTCCAATCCCCATTGTGCAAACGGTATTGGTTGGAATATCGGTCTTAGAGACGAAGGGGGCAGTACTGTCAGTGGAGCTTGCTTCTGGCATTTGTCACATGTTCGTACTTTTCGAGCTGCATCTTGCTTTAAGGTGGGCCAAAAGAAACCAGCTCGCAAGATCTTTCTAACCAACGCTTTGGCGCCAAGATGCTCACCGCAGTCTCCCTCATGAACTTCTTCCAGCGCCTGTTTTGCTTCTCGCGCTTCCAAGCATTTGAGCAATGGCAAAGAATACCCTTTCTTGTATAAATCTTGGCCAATGATTGTAAAGCGGGCCGCATAGGTCTTCAATCTCTTAACCTCTGAGGGTGTGGCTGGAAGTTCTTGATCAAGCAGGTATTTCAGTATTGGTGTTCTCCAGTCGTCCACTATATCAATGCAGTGGACACCCCCATCACCTTCTTCTGTACGTGGTCATTACAGGACCTCCATATGGATTAATTGTCCCGGGGTGTCTCGAGTCGAGGCCAACTTGGATAATGCGTCCGCGTGCTGGTTGGAGGACCTGTTGATCTGAATGAGTTCAAAACCTTCAAACCTATGAGAGAGCTCCTTCACTTTCTGTAGATAACGAGCCAAAACCTGTTCCCTTACTTCAAAAGTGCCTTGAAACTGTTGTACTACCAACTGCGAATTGCTGTGGGCAGTCAAGCTCTTTACCTCCAGCTTTTCTGCCAATCTCATCCCAGCTAGCAATGCTTCATACTCGGCTGTGTTGTTTGAGCTGGGGAAGATGAAGCGTAAAGAGTATTCTAACACCTCTTCCTCGGGGGAGATCAATACCACCCCCGCCCCGCTTCCCCTGCCATTAGATGCTCTATCTACAAACAACATCCACGTCTTTGTGCTTTGGAGTTAGATTTGCAGTCAAATAGATCAGCCCCCTCTTTGCAGCAGCCACCCACCATTCAGTGCAAGCCTTTGCCTCAGCACCTCAAGTATGCATTCTTGGAGAAAGATGAGAAGCTGTCAGTCATCATTGCAAACAACTTGTAGCCTGACCAAGAGAGAAAGTTGTTGGATGTGCTGAAAAAGAATAAGAAAGCAATTGGGTGGACTTTAGCGGACATAACTGGAATCAGCCCATATGTTTGCATGCACCGTATCTTATTGGAGGAAGGAGCAAAACCAGCAAGGCAGCCTCAAAGAAGACTTAACCCAACAATCCTTGATGTGGTAAAACAGGAGGTAAGTAAATTACTTGCAGTCCGTATTATTTACCCTATTTCTGACAGCAAGTGGGTGAGTCCCGTGCAGGTTGTTCCGAAAAAGACGAGCATCACGGTGGTTCCAAATGAGCAGAATGAGCTTATCCCCATGAGAGTGCAGAACAGCTGGAGAGTCTGCATTGATTATAGAAAGTTGAACCAAGCAACCAGAAAGGATCAGTTTCCCCTCCCATTCATTGATCAGATGTTGGAGAGATTGGCTGGTAAGTCACACTATTGTTTCCTTGATGGTTTTTCTGGATACTTTCAAATTTGCATATCCCCAGAGGATCAAGAGAAGACCACCTTCACCTGCCCCTTTGGCACATTCGCCTATAGAAGAATGCCTTTCGGTCTATGTAATGCTCCAGGTACCTTTCAGCGATGCATGGTAAGTATATTTTCAGATTTTCTAGAGCATTGCATGGAAGTGTTCATGGATGATTTTTCAGTTTATGGCAGTTCTTTTGATGATTGCTTGGTTAGCTTGGGTAGAGTCCTAGAGAGATGCATTGAAAAGAATCTTGTTTTAAATTTTGAAAAATGTCATTTCATGGTAGAACAAGGAATTGTTTTAGGGCATGTTCTGTCTAAGAAGGGTATAGAAGTGGATCGGTCTAAGGTTGATGTTATTGCTTCGTTGCCTTACCCCACCTCTGTGAAGGAGGTGCGTTCTTTCCTTGGCCATGTAGGATTTTACAGGAGGTTCATCAAGGACTTCAGCAAGATTGCACTTCCACTTTCCCACCTTCTCCAGAAAGAAGTGACCTTCCACTTTGATGAGCAGTGCAAGCGAGCATTTGAGGAACTGAAGAGTCGATTGATTTCTCCACCCATCATACAGCCACCCGACTGGGAGTTGCCCTTCGAGTTGATGTGCGACGCCTCCAACTTTACAGTGGGTGCCGTCCTTTCCTAGCGTGTGGAGAAGAAATCCCATGTCATAGCCTACGCTTCGCGTACATTAGATGCGGCACAGTCTAATTATACCACTAAGGAAAAAGAGCTCTTGTCTATTGTTTTTGCATTGGATAAATTTAGATCCTATTTACTTGGTTCTAAAGTTATTGTCTTTTCTGACCATGCAGCTCTTAGGTACCTCTTGAAGAAACCTGATGCCAAACCTCGTTTGATAAGGTGGATGCTCTTGCTCCAAGAATTTGACATTGAGATCAAGGATAAAAGTGGAGTAGAGAACTTGGTAGCCGACCACCTCAGTCGCATTCCTTCCACCTCAGATCCATCTGTCATGGACTCCCAGCCTATTAGGGATGATTTCCCAGATGAGTTATTATACCACATTCATGGCGTTGAGCCCTGGTATGCTGATTTGGTAAATTATTTAGTTGCTTCTGAATTACCTGCATATTTTAAAAAGGAACAGCTAAATAAATTTAAGAGTCAGGCTCGATATTATGTGTGGGATGATCCCTATCTATGGCGCATGTGTAGTGACCAGGTCATCAGGAGATGTGTGCCTAACCATGAGTTTGCATCTGTCTTAAATTTTTGTCACACACTTGCATGTGGTGGTCACTTTGGTCCCCAACGTACAGCTAGGAAAGTCCTAGATTCTGGATTATATTGGCCTTCACTCTTTAAGGATTCATATGAGTTCTGTAAGAATTGCACACGTTGCCAACACACAGGCACTATATCACGTAGGAATGAAATGCCTCAAAAACCCTTATTGTTTTGTGAAATCTTTGATATTTGGGGCATTGACTTCATGGGTCCATTTCCTGTGTCATTTGGTTATGTGTACATTCTGTTAGCTGTGGATTATCTTTCTAAGTGGGTGGAAGCTAAAGCCACCAGGACTGATGATGCTTCTGTGGTTGTAGACTTTGTTCGTTCTCACATCTTTTGCAGGTTTGGCATGCCCAGGGCCATCATCAGCGACCAAGGATCCCACTTTTGCAATAGAAAGATGGACACCCTACTTCATAAGTATGGGGTAATACACAAAGTAGCGACTCCTTATCATCCACAGACTAATGGGCAAGCTGAAGTCTCAAATAGGGAGATCAAGCAGATTTTGGAGAAGACTGTCCAACCCAATAGGAAAGACTGGAGCATGAGATTAGAAGATGCGCTATGGGCCTACCGCACTGCCTACAAAACCCCCATTGGCATGTCCCCCTACAGGTTGGTTTTTGGAAAAGCATGTCACTTGCCGGTGGAAGTAGAGCATAAGGCATATTGGGCGGTGAAGCAATGCAATATGGACATCAGTCAAGCGGGGTCCCAAAGAAAGCTCCAACTTCAAGAGCTTGAGGAGATTAGGATGGACGCATATGAGAACTCACGCATCCACAAGGAGAAGACCAAAGCTGTGCATGACAAGCATATTGTGAGGAAGACATTCGAAGTTGGCCAGAAAGTTCTGCTATACAATTCCCGTCTCAAGTTGATGCCCGGTAAGTTACGTTCCCGTTGGACTGGTCCTTTCATAGTTATTCATGTTTTTCCCTTTGGTGCAGTTGCAATCAAGGACGAGTCTAATTCAAAGCAATTCACAGTGAACGGGCAGAGACTTAAGCCATTCTACGAGAGCTTTCAGGAGCATATTGTGGAGGAGCTGCATCTCCTCAACGCCACCTCCATTTGATACATCAGGCAGTTTCTCTCTCCCTAATATTTTACATTTACTTGTCCTATTCTTGATTGAAATTGCATGTTTACATTGAGGGCAATGTAAAGTCTAAGTATGGGGGGGTAGCATTCTTATTTTTGCAGCATTTTTCTTTATCTTTTCATATTTCTTTTTCCTTGGGTCTAGTTGAGTCTGTTTTGTGTGGAAATGCAAGTTAAGCAATTAAGTCTAAAAGAACCCAGCATGATTAGAACTTCAATCTTATCTTCCTTGATTTAAAGTGGCTTGGCAATGAGTTTGATTTGATAGATTGATTGGGTAGTCTACAGCCGTGAGGATTTTGAGCCTATTGTTTTTCTTGTGTGTGCATTCACCTATCATGATCTCCACTCTAGAACTTGTTTTGATTCTTGGTTGAGGCTATATTTGTTCATGCATGACTCAAACATGATTAAGGCATTCTTTCTTGTCCCCATTTGGCCATTTTGTTATTCAAAAAAAAAAAAAAATCAATCAATCCCTTTCGCTTGCCACTTAGAGCCATCATTCTTACCCTTCATTTTCATACACCTTTTTGGACCTTCCAACCTTAGGAAGAGGAATATTAAGTGCATTCTAGAGAGAGAGATTGAATTCATCAAGCAAGTCATAAGGCCAAAGGCCATTTGTATCCATGAAAAAAAAAAAAAAAACAGAAAAGCAAGCAAAGGATAGAATGGTGAGAAGGAGCGTAAAACGCACTCAGCTCCTCTTTCAAAAAAAAAATAAATAAATAAAATGAAAAAAATTGATGAGAAAAAGAAGAAAGCAAAGTTGAGATGGAGCGTAAAACGCACTCAACCAAATAAAGATGCAATGTTTTTCATAATGCTTGGAAATTCTATCTCTTGATCTTGGAGTTGAATGAAATGTTTCCTCGACTTAAGGCATGTTTTCCTTCATTGTTGTCTTTCCATTTCTTTCTTCCCAACATTACAACCCTGAATAAGTCCTTTTGATTTGTGGCATGTTTGTGACATGGATAGTGGAGATTGAGCAGATAAACAAGCTTATGGTAGTGGAATTGTGATTGAGTGAATTTGAGCGAAACAGTCACCACCACCTCTTGAGAGATTTTTGAGCATACACTTGTCCTGTGAGAGGCTTCTACTTTTGATTTGTCTTATTGAATGAATTGCCATGTCACTTGTTCTCTTGGAAGTAGAGGAAAGATGATCTTTGAATGATGAATTCTTGAAGACTTACCTTGCATCTGATTTGTGTTTTTCCACATTTTTATTTTGGAGTCATAGAGTCTAGTGTTTTGCCCAGGAGTGCAAAAGTATAAGTATGGGGGAGTTGATAGCATGCATATTTATGCTATATTTTGGCATTTCACCTCAATCTTATTACACCATTTGAAGTAATTTTGCTGATCTTTCATTGTTTCCATTTTATTATACTTCAAATCCTCCTTACACTATTTTCTTTCTTATTTCTATGGATCCAAGCTTGCATAGCTTTAGGGATTATTGGATGGGCTAGAGAAGCAGCTGGAAAGGTCTTGAAGTGGCAGATTTGGGCTGCTCAATTCTACTGTTTTGGGCTGCATTTGGGCTGCTCGTTTTTGTTGTCTTGGGCTCATTTCTGTTGGGCTAGGCCCAACCCTAGCTCTTCCTTTCTTGGCCATGTATTTAAGGCCTCTTAGCACTTATTTCCACAGGAGATAGAGAGGAGAAAGGAGAGGAGATTTCTGGCCGTTTTTTGTTGTTAGCATATTTCTGTGTTCTTCATTTTTGTTTTCCATTTTGTCTTCTTTGCTGCAATGAAAGGCTAGAACTATTGTAACCGGTTGTGTAATCTTGAACCCATGTGGAATCTAAGTCCCGGATGAGCTACAAAAACCTGGTTTGTTTGTTTTAATCTTATTCATTTCCATTTGGTTTAGTTTGAACAGATTTTGGAATGCATGAAGTTCATGGCAGGTTTGTGTGAATTTACATGGATTCATTTTCTGTTAAATGCTTAAGAGAACAGAGTGTTGTAGCCGGTTGGTATAACATCTCGAAAATGAATATAATGTTCTTGAATGGTTGTTCTTGCATAGCTTCGGATGGGTTAAATAGAGAATGAATGGTTGCATTTTGTTTATAAGAGATTTCTGTATTCATTTTGTTGTTCCAATCATTCTAATCCTTGGACGGTTGTTGGGGATGCTTTGAGTTTGATATCCGGAGATTAAAAACATCTAACAAACCAAGATCTATAGGTTGGACAAGGAAGATTTCACAAAGGGGACAAATACACAGCTGGTTGCATTTCATTTACTGATTTTCATCTATCGTTATTTGTTTTCTGTTTTGTTACTTAGTTTTCTGTCAAAACCCCCCCTTAAACAAAATGATGTTTATATTGGTTCTCCATGTGGTAGAAGAAAGTGAGGCTCCTTGTGAGAGACGACCTAGGTTGTGCTTTGCTGCAAACTAGAGAAGATAGATAATTAATTCTGGAGTGGTTCGACAACTGCTCGACCAATAGCCAATCCCAAGATACAGGTACAACCTCTCTCCAGAAACTCAAAGAAACTCAATACAGCATATCCGGCTGTATCATCAACTAGCCTGTCTATTCGCGGGAGTGGGTAGGAGTCTTTCGGGCACGCCTTATTTAAATTAGTGAAATCAATGCACATTCGCCATTTCTCGCTGGCCTTTGGCACCATCACGACATTGGCCAGCCATTCGGGGTATTACACCTCCCTAATGAATCCTGCCTTCAAGAGTTTATCTACTTCTTCTTCCATATGCCTCAACCTGTCTGGGGCGACATGCCTTTTTTTCTACTTGACTGGTCGAGCTTCTGCACGCATGTTCAGGTGATGGGATATGATTTCTGGGCTGATCCCGGGCATGTCAACGGGCGTCCAGGCGAATATGTCTGCATAAGAGCGTAGACATTCGACGATCTTTTTTTTCTCCTGACTCTCCAGCTGGCTTCCCAAGCGTACCTATCGACGTTCATCATCAGGGTCCAGGGGGACTGTTTCAAGCGGTTCCACCGGCTGAGGCTTGCTGGCTTCAAGGGTTTGCTCGCCAATCATCAAGGTCTCCTCAGTCATCGCTTTTCCCTTGCTCGCGACACCCCGGGTGGAGCTCACATAACATACTCTGGCCTGTTTCTGGTTACCCCTCACCTGCCCTACTCCCTGCAGAGTAGGGAATTTCATCAGCAAATATCCCAGAGATATGGCGGCTGTCATAGTATTGATGAGTGAACGTCCCAAGATTACATTGTAGGCCGAGGAGAAAGTCCTGACTACCATAAAGCTCACTTGCCGAGTAACCACTTGAGGGTAGTCCTCGAGTGTAATAGGCAACTGAACCGACCCAACCACTGGCACTGCTTCTCCCGTGAAGCTATACAGGGGGGAAGTGACTGTCTTCAATCGATCATGGGCAATGTACATCTTCTCAAAACAATTCCAGTACAAAAGGTTTACAGAGCTTCCACTATCCACCAGTATTCTTTCAATCGGGTGCTTGGCAATAATAGCGGAAATAACCAAGGGGTCATCATGGGGGAGCAACACACTCCCCTGATCTTCGGGTGAGAAAATAAGGGGGTCTTCATCTTCTTGAATCGTTTCCACCAAATGAACGTATAGTGCCTGGCGTGCATATGCCTTTCTAGAAGAGGACGAATCTCCTGCCAAATTTTCCCCTCCTGAAATTACATGTATTCTCTCCATAATAAGCTCATTTCCGCCTTCTTCTACGCTAGGCCCTGATTCCTCCCTCCTTTGACTACTTTTCGCCCCTTCCTTTTGCCGGGACGACTGGTTTTCTCTTTTGCCTGGTGCTTCATTCCTCTGACGCGGGGGCCTTCCCTGATTATTTCTTTTAAGGTCCTCCCTCCGACCTTGCTGATTTTTTGGCTTATCCAGTATGAATCAGTCTAGTTTCCCTTCTCTGATTAGCTGCTCAATTTGGTTCCGCAGTTCTCGGCACTGTTCTGTGGCATGTCCTGTGGTTTCGTGAAACTTACAAAAAGAATCTATGTTTCTACCCATTGGCTAATTAGAGTGCGGGGGAAAGTTGATGAGCCCCGTATGCGCAATGGATGAAAGGGCGGCGGCCCTCGGCTCAGTAAGGGGGGTGAAGCTCCTAAACTACATTTTCGGGGGCTCTTCTCTTCTCTACGCCTTCACTGATCTGTCTGACCCAACGTCATTTGGCCTTCCTCTTCTTTTACCTTCCCATGCTTCCAGGATTTCCATTTGGACAATAAATTGCTCAGCTCGAGCAAACAGTTCGGTCATTGAGTTCGGCTCAGAAAACGCTAGGGACCTTCTGAGTGGGGCGTAGGCGGTTCCATTAAGCAAAGCAGATGCAGCCAGACCTACCGGGAGATCCCTTACCTCTTGTGTCGCGACCCTGAACCTATCGACATATTGCTTCAGAGATTCATTTGGCCTTTGCTGCAAGCTCATCAAGTACATGGCACTCTTCTTCTTTGGAGCATAGGCAGAAAATGCCTCCAGAAATTCTTTCTTCAACTGTTCGAATGATCGAATGTGCCCAGCGGGTAATTCAATAAACCATTGTTGCGCTTGCCCAGCTAGTGAGAGGGGGAAAGCTTTACATTTGGTGACTTCATTCCATCCATGCAATACGGCCATTGCGACGAAGTGTTGCAAGTGCCTCTCGGGGTCTTCCTTCCCTGAATATAACGGGAGTTGGGGCAGTTTGAACCCAGGTTGCACTGGCTATCTTTGGAGCTCTTCAAACAATGGGAATCCTTTCGCTGATGTTTCTACAGGTGTTGCCACGATTTTCTTTTGTTCCAACACTTCTTCTATGAGGCGCTTGACGTCAGATGCCTTAAGAGTTGCTCTATCTACTTCGTTCCTATCGGGAGATTGGATGCAAAGAGCCCTCGAGTGGGTGCTTTCCGCCATCTCCTCGTACATGGGGGCTTTCCCTGGCCTCCTATCATGGTTACCTCTTGGGTTCTCTGCTGACGGGACTCGATCATTAATTCTGGGGTTTCCAATCCTGATCCCTTGATGTGGCGCTCTGGGAGGGTCGTTATGGGATCTCCAATGTCTTCTCTCTCCGATTTGCCCTGTTTGGGGAATGTGGATGTCAGGCATCAATTCTTGCAGCAGAGCAATAACCCCTTGCAACTTTCTCGTATTCTCCTCATTACTTGCTTTGAGATCGTTATTCTGGCTCTTCAACTCCTTAAAATTTTTTCGTAACTATTCATAATCCGATAATAGGACAGTGGGTGGTGTTATTCTAGAAGGTTCTGGAGGTACCAGGATCACTGCAGGGCTTCTTCTTGGAATTGAGGATTGCCCCAGGGAGTGTTGGTCTTGATTTTCTTGCATTATGGGCGGGGTTTGTCTCCCTTGCCTTATTACTTGCCTCCCTACCCCAATAGCATGTACCTCCCCTTGTTTTGAATGCTCCATACCACCCAACCCTACAGTCTGACGGCCTTTCAGTGTCGGTATGTTACCTGAGCGCATGTCATTGTCCAGGTGATCTCCTATAAGTCCGTGCACATTAGGTAGTGTCTGGATGGGGTCCCCTGTCCGGCTACGAGTATTCCTTCGATTTTGGTTAGGCGGGTTGGCCAGACCAGTTGACTTTGTCCCTCTCGGCATTTTGTAGTGAAATGAGCTTTTTATCCAGATTCCCATAGACGGCGCCAAATTGTTGTTGCTCAAATACAAAAATTGAAATTTCTAAAGAATGGGACAGTCGTAGATGCCATAGATTCCGAGATGTGAACAAAGCTCCTGAAGGTGAACCTCCGAGGGAGAGCTCCCGTAGATGATACTGATGAGACTTGTGACTTCCGGACGTAGCTCAAAAATGGAAATATGTCTTCCGAAAATATAAAACACTGGTCAAACAATGGTCTTCCGAAGATGCGAACAATGGTCTTCCGAAGCTATAAAACACTGGTCTTCCGAGGCTGCAAAGGGTTGTCTTCCGAAGCTCTAAAACACTGGTCTTCTGAGGCTGCAAAGGATTGTCTTCCGAGGCTATTGTAGTGTTATCTTCCGAAGATCCTTGTAAGAAAAAGATGGTCAAAAGGCTCGTGGGCTTCTCTCCCACGAAGACCCTCCGATGCTCAAGTCAGTACGGAAGGAATATGATTAGAAAGGAAACTATACTCTTCGGAAGTAAATAAAATGAGAGACAATACCGATGTTGCGATCCTCGTTTTGGTGTTGAACTTCTCCTTTTATAGGCTCGGAGAACAGTACTGGATGGACTTCGGAAGTGACTTTCGGAAGACGTGCTTCCGAAGATATCTTCGGTAGCTTCCGAAGATGTCTTCGGTAGCTTGCCTTCCAAAGATTTCTTCGGTAGCATAGCTTCCGAAGACGTCTTCGGAAGCCACCTTCGGTTGGCCTCTCCACCGGAGCTCCTTTTCTTTCACGAATCTTGGGGCATGACACACTCACTCCAGCAAAGTAGGAGGAAACGAGCAGGCAGTATGGTTGTTGTTTGTTGATGGAGCATCTAGTTCACAAGGAAGCAGAGCAGGAATAGTACTAGTATCCCCTGAGGGAGAAACGTTGGAATATTCTCTACGATTTGCTTTTTCAAGTACCAACAATGTGGCTGAGTATGAAGCCCTAATCGCCGGAATGAGGATAGCAAAGAAAATAGAGGTAACACGATTGGTTGCCCATAGTGATTCTTAGTTAATTGTGCAGCAATTTCAGGGACAATTCGAAACCAGGGAACAAATAATGGCTCAGTACTTGCGTAAAGTCAAAGACCTAGCCCAAACATTCCAGAGCTTCCAATTAACACAAATAAATAGATCCCTTAATAGGCACGCTGATGCTTTATCTAAATTAGCATCCACCAGAGAAATAACAGGAAGAGCAGTATTTGTGGAAATGCTACACCATCCGAGTATTGAAGAAAAAGAGGTATCATGCATTGAGACGGGGATAGACTGGAGATCGCCCTTCTATCGTTATCTCACTAACAATGAATTGTCGGACAATCCACAAGAAACAAGAAGGCTTAAGATGCGGGCTTCAAGATTTACTATCATAGATGGGATATTATATAAGCGAGCTTACACTACACCTCTTCTCAAATGCTTAGGCCCTCAAGAGGTCGAATATATCCTAGTATAAGCTCACAGTGGAATGTGTGGAGAACATCAGGGAGCAAGAGCTCTGGCGACCAAAATATCAAGAGCTGGTTTCTTTTGGCCCATACTAAGGTCAGACCCGCTAAAGAAAGTCAAGTCATGTGACAAATGCCAACGACATGCTCCAGTCCAATCTGCTCCAATATCCCAGCTGCAGCCTGCATTCCAACCTATACCCTTCGCTCAGTGGAGCTTGGATATTTTGGGACCTTTCCCTCAAGCACCTGGGCAAAGAAAACTTTTAATAGTAGCTACTGACTATTTCACCAAATGGATTGAAGCTGAGCCGTTGGCCACTATTATAGCACGAAAGGTAGAGGCGATGGTATGGAAAGACATTGTTTGCCGGTTTGGAATACCCAGAATCGTAGTCACAGATCATGGGAAACAATTCGACTGTGACTCTTTTAGAAAATTTTGTGACAATCTAGGGATTCAACTAAGATTCGCCTCGGTGGCATACCCCCAAGCCAATGGACAAGCTGAGGTCAGTAACCGAACCATACTGCATGGCTTAAAGACTCGACTTGAAGGAGCAGAGGCACATGGGCAGATGAGCTACCCACCATTTTATGAGCTTATCGAACGACTAGTCGAGTCGCTACTGGAGAAACTCCCTTCAATCTTGTATATGGGACGGAGGCCTTAATCCCCATAGAAATTTCAGCAAAGTCCCCAAGGTTAATGGCATATGAAGAGGAGGATGGTGTGAGGAATTGTGAAGCCTTGCGAGAAAATTTGGATCTGATTGAAGAGCAGAGAGATAACGCTGCCATGAAGATAGCCGCATATCAGAGAAGAATAGCCAGTTATTTCAATTCTTGGGTGAAGAATAGACCCATGAAAGAAGGATATATAGTACTCCGAAAATCCATTGTAACCAACGCGCTAAGGGAAGATGGAAAGCTACGAGCCAATTGGGAAGGACCATATCGTATCCTAAAGCTGATCGGACCCAACACTTGCATTTTACAAACTCTTGCAGGAGACACCATGGGAAAAACATGGAATCTGAATTATTTGAAGTTGTATACAAACGATGTACCTGAGTAACTATCTGTAATAATATAAGTCCTGAATAGGACCGTGGACGTAGGCACATTTTGCCGAACCACGTAAAAACGCTTGTGTGTGTATGATTGCCACTTTATTTCTGCAGAAATGTGATCGAGCCCATTGCCTCGCCTATGGCCAGGCAACGAGGTAAAATTCGATCAAACCCGTTGCCCCGCCCATAGCCCGGCAACGAGGTAAAACGCGATCGAGCCCGTTGCCTCGCCTATGGCCCAGCAACGAGGTAAAATTCGATCAATCCCGTTGCCCCGCCCATGGCCCGACAACGAGGTAAAACGCGATCGAGCCCGTTGCCCCGCCCATGGCCCGGCAACGAGGTAAAATTCGATCAAGCCCGTTGCCCCGCCCATGGCCCGGCAACGAGGTAAAACGCGATCGAGCCCGTTGCCCCGCCTATGGCCTGGCAACGAGGTAAAATTCGATCAAGCCTGTTGCCCCGCCCATAGCCCGACAACGAGATAAAAAGCGATCGAGCCCGTTACCCCGCCTATGGCCCGGCAACGAGGTAAAGTTCGATCAAGCCCATTGACGAGATAAAACGCGATCGAGCCTGTTGCCCTGCCTATGGCCCGGCAATGAGGTAAAATTCGATCAGGCCTGTTGCCCCGCCCATGGCCCGGCAACGAGGTAAACTTCGATCAAACCCGTTGCCCCGCTTACAACCCGGCAACGAGGAAAAATACGCTCAAGATCACCACATTGTGCATAATTCAAAAACGAAAGAGAAGTCTTGGCCTCATATCAGGGACGGCAACCAGGGATAACCAGGGACGGCAATGAAAGAGTAAATCAAGCAATAAAAGAACAAAGAACGTTGGATAGGACCAAGAAGAAAATATTTCATTGATAAAGCATAGTTCCCCTACAAATAGAAAAAAAAACAGGGGCAGCAACAGCAAAAAGCAAACTACAACGGGGACCTACTCGCGGGAATGAGATCTGCGAGACGAACGCCGAGTAGATCCAAAGGACACAACAGGAACCTCAGGAGACGCTGTGGGAAGTTCCCCTTCCTCAGCCTCGGCCGTGTGAGGGAGGTCTTCAACAACTACGCCATAAGCTTCTTCAGCGGCTCCGGGATTGGCCGTCGCGCTTCCTTCCCCACGCTTAAAAGGAAACGGAACCCAGGGGCCCTTCAAATTATCCAAATTATCCACCAAGTAAGAGTCCAAGTAAGAAGAAGGACTCAGGGGCTCATTTGGTTCATATTGACGCCAATCCACTTCATGAGACTCTTCAACCTCGGGAGTAAGAAAAAGTTCAGGAAAACTCTCTCCTGGGCGCTGAGACTCCAGATGGGTGCGGGCTAGATAAAACCCATATTTCAGGAAGCCTGAAGCATATCTTCCTTTCCTATCCTGACAATCTTTCGAGAGACGATATTCCTTCACTGCTTGAGCTCGAATATCCTAGGCATCCCTACGGCTTATCTTCAGTTCAGACAAGCGTAAGGAGTGTTCCTGCATGAGCGCTTCATGTCGGGCCCTCAACTCCACATTCTTTTGCTATTCAGCTCCAAGCTTAGAGCGTAAATCTTGAATCTCCCCGTGGAGGCTCGAGGTACCAGCAGAAGCCTCAGACAGTCGATCACTCATACGCCCAATCTCTTCCTCCGCATTCTTCTTCCCAAGCTTCGCCCGACGAGCACGACCCTTTAGCTCTTGACGCTCCTCATTCCAGGAAGTTTGGCGTCGCCTCCAATCTGACATTTGGGCCTCCACCTGCTCACGATAGGCCCTGTCCTGGCATTGGATGCGACCATCCCTTGGACCCCTTGCACCAGAAGCCGCTCTACCTCATCCCTGGTTTGGGCATAGTTTCCACCAATAAACCGTTGCTCCTCTCGAGGGAGAATAGTGGAATAAATAAGACGAGCACCAATCCCTGGTTCAGTAACGGAGTCTATCTCTAAAACTCCTGGAGAAACTTCAAAATCCCGACCAGTGAGCTTCCTACCATCCCCGAGAATCATAGTATGTCTCATATCGCCTGGAGGGGGAAGTATAGGAGGTGGCCTCAATGACTTTTCGCCTTTAAGACGGCGACGATCCTTCCTATTAGGAATTACAGGATGGCGACATTCTTCTTCCACCGAGCCATATCACCAGCAAACCGAGAAGACGAACTTCACCCCCTCGAGAATTGGGAGCGGGAGATGGGACATTGACGGCTTCTTCATGAGAAAGAGGAATCGATGGAGGACTTTCCGTATGAGAAGGAATCTCAACACTTGAGGGGTCGCTTCTCGGGCGACGCTGCCTTTCCACTCCTGTGGGAGAAACGCCAGCAGGCCTACGAGATCGAGGAGGACGAGAGCTTGTAGCTCCCTCAGTACTTGGGGAAGGAACCCCGGACGACGTCGCAGCACGCGCCTCCTCTTCACGGTGGAGTCTACGCAGCTCCCTCAACCTACTCAATCCAGCCATCTCTGCAAAAATCAAACGCGAAGCAAAACCTTCAATATGGGAAAAATAAATACAATAAAGAAAAAAGGAAGGCAATGTCAAAAATATATTCTACCCCCAGGAGTGTTTTCCTCCTGAGGATCGAAAGGAGGATGCGAAGACGATTCAGGAATTTCCATCTCCTCCTCCTCGACTCCTTCCATTTCCTAGTTAGATAGCGTAGAAGACTGAGGAGGAGCAGTTGGCATTACTACCCCCCAGCCCACAATTCTGAAATTCTCCACTGTCAAGAGGCTCATCAAATCGATGGGACTTTGTGCTATCAGCATCTCTACAAGACGACGATATACACCCCGAACTTCCTTGCAAGGAGGGAACCCTTGGCTGGCATCCTGATGGTTCCAGTATAGAGGTGCATCCCAGGTAGGTGGAGGTTCTATCATTACCCATCGCTCTTCAAACCGATTGATCTTATTTGGAAGAGCGTCAAACAGCTCGGAGCCCGAAACCTTTTGGAGCGTATAAAGGGCACGATTATTGCTAGCTCTTCGCAATCGATAAAAACAACTAAAGAGCATCAAGGAAGGGGTACATCCCTCTGCTGGAAAAGCATAGAAAAACCGACCATCTGGGCCTAACCATTAGGGTGAAGTTGGGCATGAACAATCTGATAATGACGTAACCATGCCATGGCAAAAGGTGGAAGGGGAAAGCGAAGCCCCATCTCAAACGAAGCAAAGTGAATTCCCAGGGAGCCCTCATCTACTTGAGAAGGATCCGACTCGTCAAGGCGAGGGTATCTCACCATAAAACCAGAAGGTGTGGCGTCATAAATCTTCTCGAAAGCATCATATCGAAGTCGAGAACTTGAAGTGTCAGGGATGTGCGCGGGGCCAGGGGGTGATGCCGGTCTTCTCCTCGACATATTTAAGAAATTCGAGACCGTTACCTGGTTACAATGGAAAAGACGGAAGGTCACAGCGAACAAAACACCTGCACAAAAGACAAAGAACATCAGTACAAGGCAGAAGAAAGAAGCTATCGAAGGAAAATCAAGTGATTAAAGGCATAAAAGGACGAGAGAAGGCCGAAACCACTCGGCCACAACCGAGTGAAGGGCCACTAGGTCATGACCGAGTGGCCTCGGCCGAGAACAAGGCCACTCGGTCATGACCGAGTGGCCACTCGTCACCCTCCATGGCCACTCGGTCATGACCGAGTGGCTCCCTGTCGCACACACGGCCACTTGGTCATGACCGAGTGGCCTCCAATCGCACCCTTCCATCAATAAAAACGAGACGTGGCCTAGAAAACGTGCCGAGACCTGAGAGAATTCGAGTTTGAAAGTGGCACGCTTGAGAATTGAATGAAGACTTGAACCCCTATTTATAGGGGCTCAAAAAGTGAAAAACACCGAAGTTTCCAAAAAGATACAAAAAATGAAGAATAAAAGTGCATAAATGGTCTACCAAAGAAAAGCAAAGAAGGCAAAAAATCACGTTACAATTTTCGGGAAACTTATACTCTTTTACCCGACCTCTCGACTAAAAGAGCAAGGAGCAATTGATGTACCCGAAAAGAAGAGGCAGGCAAAGCGGCAGCGAGGAAGCAAAAAAGACCCCCTTGGCCCAGCCAAGGGGGAAGCCACTCGGCATGGCCGAGTAGGCTGACCACTCAGCATGGCCGAGTAGGCTGACCACTCGGCCTGACCGAGTGGCCAAGCCACTCGGCAATCGGCCAAAGTGGCCAAGGCCACTCGGCAGCCTACCGAGAGAGACCCCCCACCCGAGTGGGGGGTCACCCGACACCCTGTCAGATGACCCTTCGCGATGGAAGATTCAGCCCATGGGCCCCGAGAATTCTGAAATGGGCCCCGAGATTCCTGCCGAATATATCGCGAGATCTCTCTCTCTCCTCCACTATAAATATAAGACCCAGTTTTCAACACAAGGTACGCTATTTTGAGCAATTGAAGTACGATTTTCCATTTTCTCTCGATATCTAATTTAAGCATTGGAGGGTTTGCGCGGGGACCCCCACCCGTGCCCTAACGCTGCTCTCGTTTTGTAAGCCTCTCGTCATCAGCAAGGCCTTTCATCACCAGCAAGGCCTCTCGTCACTCTGAGGCCTCTCGTCACCAGCAAGGCCTCTCGTCATCAGCAAGGTCTCTCGTCATCCCGAGGCCTCTCATCACCTCGAGGCCTCTCGTCACCTCGAGACCTCTCGTCATCCCGAGACCTCTCGTCACCCCGAGCCCTCTCATCATCCCGAGGCCTCTCGTCACCCCGAGGCCTCTCGTCACTTTTGAGGCCACCACATCATCTGCCCACAAGATCATCAGCCCACCAGGTCATCAGCCCCCAAGATCATCAACTCATCGAACCATCAGCTCTGTCGGTCTATCAGATTTGGAACTCCATCAGATCCGATTCCTCGTCCAGATCTTCATCAGTGAAGGCATAACTCCCGAGACTCTAGCGTCTGCCCGCAATTAAAAATAGATTGTTGTATTTTGGCAACAACAGTCATATTATTATGTGTTATGATACCTCATACATCTAGAAATGCATTCATATGATGCGTTGTGATGCATATGTACATTCATATTATTTCTTGGCATGCATCGCATGAGGAATGATGAAATCGCTAATCTATTACGAATGTTGTAAGCACATCCCGCCCTAGCAAGTATGGTCGCATAAATGATAATTAGCTAAAAAGGATGAAACATTTTGCACTTGGCATGTCATTAATGAGATTTTATTAAATAAAACATCACTTATATGATTTAACATCTAACTTAGGTTATGCCCCTAAAACATTCAAACGTTTCAAATGGGATTTGCAGCACGATGGATGAGATGTAACGACACAACATGTCATGTCCGATGAAGTTTTGGCAGGTTATCCCTGCATTTTGCTTCTACATTCAAATATGTATTAGTCATGTTGAGAAACTTATGTTCCGCTTAATAAGTAATCTTGTAAAATAAAGAAATGTTATGTATTACAATTGACATTATGGTTCAATGTTATATTGAGGTTCGACTCTTGGCTCCGTGTTTGATATTTATATAGATTTTCATTCATGATAAATGAATGGTAGTTGGAAGTTTTTTTTGGAAAGTTTTTTTCTTTCTCATTTGATGTTTATGGTAATTCTTATTCGAGATAGATGAATGAAAATCTTGAGAGCAATATGAGAAAAGATATGGTGCAGCATTGTTTTTTTTAAAAAAAAAAATTATCCCATTTTTTTCCAGAATTATCCTTAAGTTATAACACGTCGGAAAAACAGAGTGTTACAAGAATCAATCTAAAAACTGAATTCTCTTACTTCTTCATAATTGTTTTTCATTTCACTCATTTAACAAATCGTTTCTTATCTTTGCACAAGCATTCTTTGTCTAAATTATCTTTAGGTATTTCATTTTCAGTTTTAACTCTTGCATAGAAGTTTTATAAGCATCAGTTTTCATTGTTGGATCCTAATGATGGTAAAATAACCCAAGAGGGGGGTGAATTGGGATTTTGTAAGTTTTTCGATATTTTAAAACTTTGATCAATGAGATAATGCTAGTTTTCGAAACCTGAAGGAGAGAGTTTCGAAACTAGCCTTTCTGTTTAGTATGTTTCGAAACACATGAGAGTATGTTTCGAAACTTTACTTACTGGATGACAAGTTTCGAAACTAACTGTAGTAGGTTTCGAAACTTTGTTCACTGTTTTGCTGAAATTGAAACTTTTGACTTGTATTTCAATCTAATGATCTTTGGTAAAGATGATATACATAAATAAGATTATACCAAAGATATTTGTATATCAAAGATATGTTTTCTATGTATGTGTATAAGCTTATGCTCAAGAAAACTATTTTAGCCTTTGATAGCAAAACTTATGAAAACATGTGCAATAGGAAATAATGATACATGAAAGCTAAATAACACTTGCACACAAGATTTATAGTGGTTCGGCACTCGCCTACTCCACTACCTTCAAGCTTCCCACTTGAAGGATTTTGCAATCCCAATCACTTTTTACTTAGTGATCACACAACAAGGGTTTTACAATGGTTCACCCAAAAACCTTACAATGTGAGTTTTTACGGGCTCAACTCAAACCTAGCACCAAGTGAGTTTTAGGCTAAACTCAAACCACAATGAGTTTTTAGGCTCAACTCAAACCTTTACACCAAATGAGTTTTTAGGCTAAACTCAAACCTTACAACAATCAAGATAAATAAAGTTTATCTTTACAACCCAATGGAATATATAGCAATGAATATCTTACCAATGGTTGTACAAACCTCTTAACTTGAGGTGAGGAGAGCTGGAGGATGATACTTTAGATTTCAGCTTGCTTCTCCTCTTCACACTTGCAATGCACAAGAATAGGATATGTGTAGATCTTCTTGAAAGCTCAAACAAACATTTTAATCACCTCTTGTGCTTGTGTGTGTGTCTCTTGTGTGTGCTCACTTGTTGTCTCTTGTTCTTACTCTATCTTTATCTATCAATCTCTTCTTGTCTTCAAATACCTGCTATTTATACCAAGATAAAGAAATATGGCCGTTTATAGCCGTTAGAGACAAGAAAACAGAGTAGGTTTCGAAACATGCAAAGTGTGTTTCGAAACATCACAAAAATAGACCAATGTTTCGAAACATATACAAGAAGTTTCGAAACTTGTAAGCTAGAGACAGCAGACAAGTGGGAGACAGAATCTTCAGGAATCTTATGGGCATTAAGAATAAACAATGGTCTCCACTTACACATTCAAATTTGAATCTCCTCATCATGGAGAATACATTAAACAATTGATGGAGAAGCATTTTAATAAATACAAAGTTGCAAAACAAATGCATCTCGGTTTTCAAATAATCTTCTGAGAGAATGTCAGAAGTTTCGAAACATGACATGATAAGTTTCGAAACATGATGCACATAAGTTTTGAAACATTCCTCACTGGAACTGAGGTTTCGAAACATGATATGGAGGTTTCGAAACATAGTCTGAAACCTGTTTTGAAAACTCATGCAATGCATAGAAGTTTCGAAACAGCATATATGAAAACATTGAAAACCATTTCAAAGGGGTTTCGAAACATGCACAGAAGGTTTCGAAACATGAATAGAAACATGACACAGTTTCAAAAACATTTGAAAGCACATTCCACAGCATGTATACACATCACAAGTAAATGTCCACATTTTAATTTATTTATATTTTACCTCCATTTACTTTAATACATAAATGTAAATAACAAAGTACCCCCTATTTGGATTCAATAAAAATACTTAGAAAATCAAAATCCAAATATATAAGAAAGTAGATTTTGGGTTTTAGTACAAACTCAAGTTTTTGCAATAAACCCACCTCCAAAATATATACTTTCTATTTAATGAAAAATTCATTAAAAATCGTTTTTGCTCTAATAAATGATAGATATCAAATTACCAGGAGTTTGTTTTCTAAAAAGAAAACTCTTTCTTATACCTCTCCTTATAAGGTGTAAATCTCCCAGACTTAGCCAAAAACAGGGTTTTCAGTTTCAAACAGTGAAACACGATATACTTGATATTGAAATTGATATATATTGAAAACCACATACTTGACTAATGATTTAGGGATTAAACCAATATATGTTTTTCATCATTAAAACTATTGTACAAAAAGTACAACAACATTCATTGCATACATAAAAAGCATTTTCAAACCTATCTACTTCTACTTCTTGTTAGTGCATAAAGGTTTTCTAAATTGCCTTCTTAAATGCATATATTCTAGCAATCTTATATATGTTTATCAAAAGTTCAAAATCTTTTATGATGTATACATGCTTGCTTGTATTTTTTGCTACTACACTTGTTTGTAGTTCAAGAAAATATTTTTCTTCAAATAACTTTACGGCATTATAAAATTTCATGATATTTTTAGTATTTACAAAAATAGGCAAAATACCTAATTCACCCCCTCTTGGGTAACCTTTCAAGTAGTATCAGAGTAGATACTTTAAATTTTGGCTTAATCGACAAAAGTGATCCTAGCCATTCAATGTGTTTCATTAAAAGCTAACCTTTTGAGGTAAGGCTTATTTTTTCCAATGGCATTATTTGGTATCAATGTGGTTCAATCTTTTCTATCTATATGATCCTATGATCTTCATTCAATCTTTTATATCTAAAGATCATTGATCAAAGCTACAGAATGCTCCAAAAGAATATCCTTTCATCTAGCAAAATGATATGCTAAAATATGCTTCAAAGGTAGAGTATACCTCTTAACTCAAATATCTTTAGCATATATTCAAAAAGGGGTGCTAATTGACTGTGCTAAATTCTATGATCTCATAAGTCATTAGCATAGGCTTTAAATCATATTTCTCAAAGGCTGTCAATGAATATCTTGTTTAAATGATAAATGAGAAATTATAAGTGTATCTTCCCAAGCTATAAAATTAATATTTTCTAAGAGGGAAGGTTATTGTTTAAGTATAATATCTAATATATCTATAATCTATTATATATTATAGTATTATTTATAATCATGCCATATGAAATTAAGTTATAACTCTTGTATTTAAAATTGTAAGTTTAATTTATATCTGCTTTCTTTCTTGCCTTCTAAATTTATACTCATTTAGTTTACTGATTATCAGTATATATATTTTAATTTATTGTTAATGTCTACTTTAAATTTTCATGTATTCCTGCATGTTTATAAGGTATTAGTTTCATTAAATGGATGTATCTTTGCTAGTTTCAAACTTAGATTCTAGGAAATTAGTAAGAGTAATGTTCATTACTCAAAATAGTTTTTTGAAAGGGTGTTTGTCAAAGAATATCTATAAGCATCCATAAAATACTCACTTAATGTTAAAAGTTGGGTATATACTAGGTTTTCGTTTGTAGTCAAATTCTAGAAGTACTTAAATCGTAGTATTGTTATGAGTTCATGATATTTCCACTCATATGGATCTTGTAAATAAGTCTAGAATAATTGCTTTAGAAACCAATATTTCTTAGGCAGTCATTATAGTTAATGTATGTATATATATATATAGTTCAAATCTATTCAGCCCAAGAATACCTAGGCTAGAAATTCCTAAGACAACATCAAGATTGGATAATTATAAAGGATATCTATAAAGTCAAAATATAAGTCATCTAGTTAGATCATTAGATAGAATCCAGATCATAGTCAGAAGAGCATAATTAAAAGTTATTGAAATTTGTAAAAGAGAAAATAATCATTTTTGCAGCAAAGCTAATATGATAAAATTTGAATTATAGTTAAAATATGCTAAGTAGTTAGTTGAATAAGACAAAATCATTATAATAGAGTATAGATAGCTTACAATCTAATATTCTAGAAAATTAGTCGCACAAAGCAGGTATGGCTGAGAGATTGCAAGTCTCACTCAAGTAACTCGCCTAAGTCACTCGACTAATCAAAAGGTCTTAATTGAATAAAATATTTGTCTACTTGAGTATCCGCAAGATATCTAATATCACTCGAGTAATTATAAAAAAAAAATAATCGAGTATTTTTCAAAACCTTTCAAGGAGTTTAAGCCCCAAACATGCTAGTATAAATAGAGACTCACTCAACTAAAAGTCTCTCTCTCTCTCATTTCTTTCAAGCCCTAGCTCTCAGCATCTTGTTTCCAAGTAACCCTCAATCATTTCCTTCATTTCATTTCATTCTCTAATGAAATCTTCTCGTGTTGGTCCATCCCCATCTTTATGTCATAATTTTATTGAAAAACGTCTCCCATTTGGTACTCTTAAAATCAAAACTGAACCATCCAAAATGTCATCAAAACGAAAAGACATTGCATCCTCCTTTAGGAAACATTATGCTTCAAAGAAACCTAGAACCAAAAACTTTTCAGCTTCAACATCTAACCTTTCCAACAGACCTCGCACTCATCCTCAACCAACTCGGTTTAGAAATGACCGACACAAGAACTTATACTCAAAAGTCTTAGCTAGAGGTTATGCATTTGGTAGAAATATAGATTAGAATGGGTTTGGAAAAGAAAATTTTTGGTCAAACCTAAAAACATGGATAACTAACTTGGGATGTTTAGAACTATCTATTGTAGCCCAAAAACTACGACAATAGAATTTATAATGTAACGCCCCGTTTTCCTGGGCGCGTTATTTCTTGGGACAATCCCGGGACGATAAATTTTTTCTTTCAACTAACACTTAAATAACATCATTCCTCGCATCATCCCAGAATTTTCCTACATTAATTTATTTCTCGAAAGAGAGAATCATCATATACATACCTCAATTGCGGAAGCTAGAATCGAACCTGTCATCTTACCTTAACATAAATCATAAATCAAATCTTTATATCATCGTCTCTCATACTTGATCCTCAACATGACTTAAAACATAACATACGTCTCAACTAACATCAGCACATAACATGTATTCTTACTAACATGAACCCTAAATGGGGTTTATTCATCATCATTAATAATCAATCATAACTCATATCTTACATCATGGACCTTTCAAAACATTCAGATTTCAAAGTAGCAGAACTTAAATACATGGGCTACATAACGTACATTCCATTCACATTCAACTTATCATGCACTTAGCTAAGTGCCATTTCATTTCATTAAAATTCATCGTGCACTTGGAAAGTGCCGTTTCATGCCTTATTCATCCTCGTTTCTGCTACAATCTCCATCTGGAACGTTTGAATATTCCAGGAGCAAAGTCCAAATTAGATGATGAATCATCTAAGTAAGCAGTATAAAAATCATTTTCGTGCATGAATGTAAAATGTCTTTTCCTTTCATTTTGGTTTGAGCCGACCATTCCTTATGCTACTTTCCATTTTTACAGCCTCATCTAGCCACATGCGAACTTTTCCTTAGGTTCGCTCTGATACCAACTGTAACACCCCAAATTTCTTGAGCGTGTTATAACTTAGGATTTCGGGATTTTAAAAATTTTTTCATATCACAATAGCTGTCATACACCACACAATATCCCAAAAACCCTAATTTTTACCTTCTCAGCTTAACAAACCCAATAATTAAATAGCTAAGATAGGTATTAAAATTTCAAATGCGGAAGCTAGATCGAACCTGATATGGTTCAAAACCATAACATTTTATTTATCATATAATTCTTCAAGACGTCTACAAAATATATTACATGGACATCATCAAGTGATAACTGAATATCTTAAACATCTCCAAAATTACATAAGTTTGCACATAAACAAAAGTATGCTAAACATGTTACAGGTAGTAAATTAAACATATTCTTCAGCTACCTCCTTTCCCTTAGAGCTGCTCGTCGAACCTGGAACGTTTGAATATTCCAGGGACATAGTCCAATTAGAAGATGAATCTTCTAGTGAGAAACTCCAAAAACAGTTTATATCGATGCATGATCACGTATAAAATGTATGAGAAGACAACGAGAACTACTCTGAAGTGCCTCGTGAACACGTCAGCCTCCTCCAACGAGAGCTTTCTCAATGGCGCACGCATAGCGCCTCTCGGGAGGTCCCTAACCATGTCACTTCGGCCCAACCTCATAGAACTCATGCAAGCACCACATCCGTTGTGCCTTAGACTCACGGTCTTCCCCACGAGAGCTTTCTCGATGGCGCACGCATAGCGCCTCTCGAGGGATCTCCGACTTTTGCCCTCGGCCAACAACAAATAGGTACAACAGTATGGCCACACGAATTTTATAAATGCAACAGTTAAAAAGCCAACAGCATATATTTTCAGGAAAATTCAGTTCATAGATGCAACATGATTTCACGTAAGCAAATAATAAGAGTTTACGTATAAGAACTTCACGAAACACGTGTCATGTAATAGAAGTCTCTCATAAGAGAAATAAAAATAGGATTTGGAGTATAAGAGTCTCACGGAGTCTCACATAAACCAATTTGTCACACAAAACTAGGTTTTTAAGTCGGAGCACTCACCTTATTGGTTTATCTCTTCAACGGTATAATTTCACAGCAAACGGCCTAGGTTTCTGCATAAAATATACATTTTGGTAAACCTAACCTCAAATATTTTTACATAAAGTTGAAGGGTATTAAAGTAGGGGCATAACTGGAAACTTTCATGTAAAAATGACCCCTCACTCGCCCTCACGAGTCCCAAGAGGACTGGCCACGCGCCCCCACGCGCAGCCTTTATCCTGCGCGTGTAACTCACGCGCAGGCACCAGATTCCGAACAATAACGCGTTGTTTTCGTATTTCGGCCATATCTCCCTCGTTTTAACACCGATTCGACCCCCGTTTGAACCTACGCGACCCTCTCTTACCCCTCTACAGGATTATCAAAAAAAATTGGACTTACCTCGCTTTCTTGCTGACTGATTTTGGTGAACTCCGGCGAAGACCCGCAACTCCGATGAGGCTCGTTCTCCCCGCCTTCGCCTTCGATTCCTTCCCGCCTTCTTCCCGAACTTCCTACTCTCTCTCTAGAAAAACCTCTTCCTCTTAGAGTCCTTCAACTCTCAAGCTTGCTTGGAATGGTTTGAGAGCAATTCAAGGTACCTATTTATAGAATTCTCCAACCAATGGTGTTATGCCACTTGTCACAATTTTAGCCATGGACTCCAAAGACTCAAAGACATATTTCATTGGCTTTTGAAATCCAAAACTAGAATTAATCCAACTTTTGAAATCCAAGCTAAAACCCTAAACTTTTTCCAAATAACACTTTGGCCCTTATTTCAAGTTTTCAACTTTAACATTTCACCACCTAAGCTCATAATTTCATCATTCTTTCATTTGGATAATTTCTCTAATTAGAATTATATCCTCAAACATCAAATTTATCGAGATACTTAAAATCCCAAAATTATTAACTCAAAATTACTCAATATATACAATTTTTCGGAAGCCCCTTACCATCATTCGGTATTTTTAGGGTATAACCTAGCTTAATCGAAAACCATTTCTGATTTGATTTCTTTCAGTGCAATAAGTCTCACCTCGAGACGCTCGTTAAAATTATACCTTTGTCCTTAGGTATCTAAGCTCTAGGGCACTCCCTGCGACTGATTCGGTCACTTGTTGCATTTCAAACATATTTTTCGGTATTTTAACTCACTTAAAATACGTAGCAATTTCACGAAAATATAGGGTGTTATATTCTCCCCCCCTTAAAAGAATTTCGTCCTCGAAATTTGAAATGTACTCGAAATCATTGAAGGTTAAATAATTATTTTATTTTGGAATACAATTTCTGGAAGAAAATATAGAAATTCCCTACTCTATTTCCATTTCCTCGAACAAATGAGGATATTTCTTCCTAATTGTTTCCTCAAGTTCCCACATTGCTTCGTCATCCGAGTGCTTTCCCCACTGAACCTTTACTAGCGGAATCTCTTTATTTCACAACACTTGAGTCCGACGATCTAAAATTGCTCCCGGTGACTCTGGGTAGGTCAAGTCATTCCTTAGCTCAATTGTCTCCACTCGAACTCCGAGGGTTGGATCTGGCACATGCCTTCGAAGTTGAGAGACGTGGAAAACATTATGAATCCCAGATAAGCTAGGTGGAAGCTCCAATCGATAGGCCAATGGTTCGACTCTTTCCACAATCGGATATGGTCCTATATACCTTGGCTTTAGCTTTCCTTTACTACTTCCACGCGTCACCAAATGCTGGGGTGACACCTTGAGATACACTAGATCTCCCACCTTGAACTCTAGATCCCTTCTTCTTTGATCTACGTAAGATTTTTATCGGCTTTGCACAACTCGAATTCTCTCTTGGATTATTCGAATCTTATCAGTAGTCTGTTGCACAAGCTCAGGCCCCAACATCTGTCGTTCCCCTACTTCGGTCCAACAGATAGGCGACCGAAACTTCCTTCCATACAAAGCCTCATAAGGAGCCATTCCAATGCTGCCGTGGTAACTATTGTTGTACGCGAATTCTACCAATGGTAGATGCTCCTCCCAGTTTCCTCCAAAATCAAGGGCACAGGATCTCAACATATCTTCAAGCGTTTGAATTGTCCTCTCTGATTGCCCGTCAGTCTGGGGGTGATAAGCCGTACTCAATTTCAGCTGGGTCCCCATGCATTCCTGCAAACTCTCCCAAAATCTCGAGGTAAATCTCGAGTCCCGATCTGAAACTATACTTACCGGCGCACTGTGGAGTCGTACTATTTCCTTCACGTACTGCTCGGCAAATTTTCGTATTGGTTGATCCATCCTTGTAGGCAGGAAATGCGCTGACTTTGTCAACCTGTCTACCACCACCCAAATGGCATCATTGCCCCTTCGGCTCTTCGGAAATCTTGTCACGAAATCCATCGTGATATGTTCCCATTTCCACTTGGGAATTTCCAAAGGTCTCATTAACCCTGCGGGTTTCTGGTGCTCAATCTTTACCCTTTGGCATATATCGCATTGTGCCACTCTCCTTGCCACACTAGCCTTCATCCCAGGCCACCAGTAGATTTCTCGAAGATCTCGATACATCTTCGTGGCTCCCGGATGCACGGTATACTTAGCTCTGTGGGCTTTATCTAAAATTTTCTGCCTCAACCCTCGAAGGTTTGGCACGTACACTCTACCCCGAAACCTAAGAATGCCATTTCGCATCTCAAAATCTGGACTCTTGGGTTGTCCTTGCTCGTCTACCCATAGACGTGTACGCCGGTCACTCCCACTAGCCTCCCGTATCTCGGTCTCCAAATCTAGTCGAATCGCCAGGCCGGCCACTAGGATAGAGGATTCCTTCGGCACTACACTCACCGTCATCAGGCTAAAAGCCTCAATCAATAGCCACTCCTGGGCCATCAACCCGGCCATAACAGTAGGCACAGTCCTACTCAAAGCATCAGCTACCACATTGGCACGCCCCGGGTGATACAAGATGGTGCAGTCGTAGTCCTTCAGGAACTCCATCCATCATCGCTGCCTCATGTTCAACTCTTTCTGTGAGAACACATACCTTAGACTTTTGTGGTCTGTGAATACATCGAACGTCTCTCCGTATAGGTAGTGCCTCCATAGCTTCAGAGCATATACCACCGCTGCCAGCTCCAAGTCATGTGTTGGGTAGTTCACTTCGTGCCTCTTCAACTAGCGTGATCCATATGCTATTACGCGACCATGCTGCATTAATACACAACCCAAACCAACCTTCGAGGCATCAGTGTATACAACATATCCACCAGGCCCACTAGGCATTGCCAGAACAGGTGCCGAGGTTAGTCTGTCTTTGAGCTCTTGAAAGCTTTCCTTGTACTTGGCAGTCCATTCAAACTTGACCTCCTTTCATATGAGCTTCGTCATAGGTGCAGCTATCTTCGAAAACCCTTCCACGAATCTTCGATAGTAGCCTGCCAATCCCAAAAAGCTTCGTACTTCGGTTACGCACGTCGGTTGCTTCCATCTTTGAATAGCCTCAATCTTGGCTGGATCTACTGAGATTCCTTCTGCTGAGATCACATGACCAAGAAACGCAACTTGGGATAGCCAGAACTCACACTTCAAGAACTTGGCACACAATTGGTGTTTCCTGAGGGTTCCTAGCACTATTCTCAAGTGTTCCTCGTGCTCACTCTCATTCGAAGAATATACCAATATATCATCTATGAAGACGATCACAAACCGATCCAGGTAGGGCTTGAACACCCTATTCATAAGATCCATAAACGCTACTGGAGCGTTAGTTAATCCGAATGGCATTACAAAATACTCAAAATGGCCATCATCTGGTTTAATTCTCAGCTGATAATATCCGGATCTCAAATCAATCTTCGAGAACACCTTCGCTCCCTGTAGTTGATCGAACAACTCATCTATCCTTGGAAGTGGATACTTGTTCTTTATCGTGGCCTTATTTAGCCGACGGTAGTCAATGCACATCCTTAGACTCCCGTCTTTCTTTTTCACAAATAACACTGGTGCGCCCCATGGCGACGTGCTTGGCCTAATGAACCCCTTATCAGTCAACTCCTGTAGCTGACTCTTCAATTCTTTCATCTCTGCCGGAGCCATTCGATATGGCGGAATTGATATTGGCTGGGTTCCTGGCACTAACTCAATTGAGAACTCAATTTCTCGAGGTGGAGGTAGTCCTGGTAATTCTTCTGGAAAAACATCATCATATTCTCGTACTACTCGCACCTCATTGAGTTTCGGTACCTCTCTTTCTTCTAACTGAGCATAAGCTATGAATCCATGAGCTCCTCGGCTTAACAGCTTTGCAGCCTTCATTGTTGAAATCATCTTTCCAACATCAGGGTTACCTTGCTCCTGAAATTTGACCCACCCTCCCTCGGGTTTCGTTATGGTCATTATCTTCCTACGACAGTCTATATTGGCGTCGTACTTGGACAAGAAGTCCATCCCTAAGATTACATCAAAGTCATATACTTCTAACAGAATCAGATCAGCCTGGAACCGACCATTACTCAGGCTAATTTCGCATCCTCTCACCATTTCTGAGGATTTCATACTTTTACCCATAGGTGTCGAAATCACCATAAGACACCCCATAGACTCGGTTTCTACCCTCAAACTCCCAGCTAAAGCATGCGATATAAAAGAATGGGTAGACCCTGGATCTATCAATGCATGCACAGGAGTATCCATAATGAAGAGAGTACCTTCGATAACTGGAGGGTTTGCCTCTACGTCCTCCTTGGTCAAATTGTAGACTCGCCCTTGTCTGGTCCCTTTTCCCTCTTCAATCCTTAGCGGCTGCTCTTTCTTCTTTGGGCAATTCCTCGAGATGTGCCCGTGCTGGTTGCAATTGTAGCAAACCACATTCACTAGTGCTGCTGCTATGGCCTTACCTTCTTGGACTGTTCCCTTAGAGCAATTTCTGGAAGTATGCCCAGGCTGTCCACAGGTGTAACAGACAATGCTTTAGCCATCGCACCTCTTGCCCGGGTGCCTCTTCTTGCATCTAAAGCACGCCTTGCCCTTTTTCATGATCTTCCCATCCCGAGGTCCCATAGTCAAGTGGGATTTCTCTGATTGTCCTCCAGTTTGAACAGTCGTGGCCTTTAGTTATGCCACTCGCGTCATATTCTCCTCGGCTGTCATAGCTTTGAAAACTATGTCTGCATAAGACTCCACATGGACCAGGCTCATCAGCTGTTGAAATTCAATTCGCAAGCCTTGCAAGAATTTTCGTCCCTTCTCTACATCGTCCATCCCGTACAGCGGCATATACTTGATCAACCGCAAAAATTCAGCCTCATATTGGGCCACAGACATATTTGGCCCTTGGCGTAAGTTCATGAACTCTCAAGCTCTAGCTAACTTCCAGCAAGTGGGAAAGAATTTCCCATTGAATAATTCCTTAAATCGTTCCCACGACATCTGGGGTGCCTCCCCCAATTCTGCATCTGTCGCCAACCCCTGAGATCCCGTCCGGTTAGGTATCGCTCGCTGCATAGACCTCCACCATTGGGCAGCTTCCTTTTCCAGCATATAGGTCGCACACTCGACCTTGTCCTCATTCACGATTCTCAATCTTTGTAGGATCTTCTCGGTCTGGTCCAACCAGTATTCACTGATTGCGGGGTCATCTACTAGTTTTCCTCGAAACACTGGCGGGTTTTGTCGTAGATACCTCTCCAAGGAGTCTACTCTTCTTTGCTCGGGCTGCAACTCCAAAATTCGCCCAGCCATTCCTTCAAGGATTCTTTCGATCCTATCTATCCGGCCTTCACCGAGGTCAGCTCGTGCATCTCTTTGTGCATCTCTTTGACCTCCCACACCACCTCCTGGGTGCGGGTTGGTGTTACTTTCTTCACCATTGCCTCTCTCACGCCTGTTCCTTCTTGTATTCACCATCTAGCAAGAAGACAGGGCGATCTATTAAATCATCACGGCATGGTTTAATTCAAATCGAATAAGCAACAAGAGTTTGCCACTAATTATTTCAAAAATCCTAATTCCCAAGACATACGGTGGCTTTACTCATCTAGCCACATGCGAACTTTTCCTTAGGTTCGCTCTGATACCAACTGTAACACCCCAAATTTCTTGAACGTGTTATAACTTAGGATTTCGGGATTTTAAAAATTTTTTCATATCACAATAGCTATCATACACCACACAATATCCCAAAAACCCTAATTTTTACCTTCTCAGCTTAACAAACCCAATAATTAAATAGCTAAGACAGGTATTAAAATTTCAAATGCGGAAGCTAGATCGAACCTGATATGGTTCAAAACCATAACATTTTATTTATCATATAATTCTTCAAGACGTCTACAAAATATATTACATGGACATCATCAAGTGATAACTGAATATCTTAACCATCTCCAAAATTACATAAGTTTGCACATAAACAAAAGTATGCTAAACATGTTACAGGTAGTAAATTAAACATATTCTTCAGCTACCTCCTTTCCCTTAGAGCTGCTCGTCGAACCTGGAACGTTTGAATATTCCAAGGACATAGTCCAATTAGAAGATGAATCTTCTAGTGAGAAACTCCAAAAACAGTTTATATCGATGCATGATCAGGTATAAAATGTATGAGAAGACAACGAGAACTACTCTGAAGTGCCTCGTGAACACGTTAGCCTCCTCCAACGAGAGCTTTCTCAATGGCGCACGCATAGCGCCTCTCGGGAGGTCCCTAACCATGTCACTTCGGCCCAACTTTATAGAACTCATGCAAGCACCACATCCGTTGTGCCTTAGACTCACGGTCTTCCCCACGAGAGCTTTCTCGATGGCGCACGCATAGCGCCTCTCGGGGGATCTCTGACTTTTGCCCTCGGCCAACAACAAATAGGTACAATAGTATGGCCACACGAATTTTATAAATGCAACAGTTAAAAAGCCAACAGCATATATTTTCAGTAAAATTTAGTTCATAGATGCAACATGATTTCACGTAAGCAAATAATAAGAGTTTACGTATAAGAACTTCACGAAACACGTGTCATGTAATAGAAGTCTCTCATAAGAGAAATAAAAATAGGATTTGGAGTATAAGAGTCTCACGGAGTCTCACATAAACCAATTTGTCACACAAAACTAGGTTTTTAAGTCGGAGCACTCACCTTATTGGTTTATCTCTTCAACGGTATAATTTTACAAAAAACGGCCTAGGTTTCTGCATAAAATATACATTTTGGTAAATCTAACCTCAAATATTTTTACATAAAGTTGAAGGGTATTAAAGTAGGGGCATAACTGAAATATTTCATGTAAAGATGACTCCTCACGCGCCCTCACGCGCCCCAAGAGGACTGGCCACGCGCCCCCACGCGCAGCCTTTATCCTGCGCGTGTAACTCACGCGCAGGCACCAGATTCCGAACAGCAACGCGTCGTTTTCATATTTCGGCCTTATCTCCCTCGTTTTAACTCCGATTCGACCCCCGTTTGAACCTACGCGACCCTCTCTTACCCCTCTACAGGATTATCAAAATAAATTGGACTTACCTCACTTTCTTGCTGACTGATTTTGGTGAACTCCGCCGAAGACCCGCAACTCCGATGAGGCTCGTTCTCCCCGGCTTCTCCTTCGATTCCTTCTCGCCTTCTTCCCGAACTTCCTACTCTCTCTCTAGAAAAACCTCTTCCTCTTAGAGTCCTTCAACTCTCAAGCTTGCTTGGAATGGTTTGAGAGCAATTCAAGGTGCCTATTTATAGAATTCTCCAACCAATGGTGTTATGCCACTTGTCACAATTTTAGCCATGGATTCCAAAGACTCAAAGACATATTTCATTGGCTTTTGAAATCCAAAACTAGAATTAATCCAACTTTTGAAATTCAAACTAAAACCCTAAACTTTTTCCAAATAACACTTTGGCCCTTATTTCAAGTTTTCAACTTTAACATTTCACCACCTAAGCTCATAATTTCATCATTCTTTCATTTGGATAATTTCTCTAATTAGAATTATACCCTCAAACATCAAATTTATCGAGATACTTAAAATTCAAAAATTATTAACTCAAAATTACTCAATATATACGATTTTTCAGAAGCCCCTTACTATCATTCGGTATTTTTAGGGTATAACCTAGCTTAATCGAAAATCATTTCTGATTTGATTTCTTTCAGTGCAATAAGTCTCACCTCGAGACGCTCGTTAAAATTATACCTTTGTCCTTAGGTATCTAAGCTCTAGGGCACTCCCTGTGACTGATTCGGTCACTTGTTGCATTTCAAACATATTTTTTGGTATTTTAACTCACTTAAAATACGTAGCAATTTCACGAAAATATAGGGTGTTATACCCACACCCGAGCCCTCTTCTCTCTTTCGTTGAATCCCTTCGCCATTGCATCCATTGCTTTCTCTCATTTAGCCCATGAAGCTTGGGCATTAATCTATGAAGCCACGCACACACGGCATGCTTCTCAAACTCTGTGCAATTTCTCCACCCAAGGCTCACGATTGAAGACATGCTGATGACCTGCCCCCCACGCGCACAGACAACCTTGTGGAGCTTCTGAAATGCTCCCCGCGCCTATATCATCTATACATAAATAATACATATATATATATATTATACTAATTTAATTATAGAAAATGCATATTTAATCCCCTCAATTATTCTATATTACATTTAGAAATTCTTAAATTGCAATTACACCATTTAACGACCAATTAAAATTGCATTACAATGCTTTAAACAAAAATTAATAACTACGGGTTTACTTGATAAAATTAATTTCGCCACTGGGTCCTCACTGTGCCTTTAATTCATCCTGAAATCGCCTAAGGGTTGATCGTCGTGCAAAACCGAAACCTCCCTAGGGTTCCATTGAATTCCCGGACGTCTCTTGTGATAATTTGGTATTTTAGCCTGATTCGAAGCTGCATTTTAGCTGTACCAAAAATTGTCTCAATTTTAATTTCTTTTGCTTTCATAAATCCTATCTTGGAACGCTTATCGAGACCGTGCCATTTTCCATAACCAATTACAATCTGGGGCATTCCCTCTAGTCGATCCGGTAATTTATTTTGCTACCAAACTTATTTTCAGTATTTAAATCTCACTTAAATGACGTGGCAAGCCTACACCAAAACAGGGTATTACATATAAAGTAGGAAAGTTGGAGCCAAGCCAGAGCGAGGTTGATAGCTGGAAGGAGCCTACTAGTGGAGATAGGCGTTGGGTAACTTCGGTCCTCAATGTATTGACCGGGGTCTTAGGTGGACCTCTGAGGGCATCCTCGAGAGCGCCTAGAGTGGCCTCCTATGTGCTCGGGACATATCTACATTCACAGGAACAAGTTAGAAGGCACGCAAGGATTGCTCACCCGCATATGTTCTCCTATAATGCTTAAGTCAGTATGTGTATGAAAGTGTAATAGACAAGTGAGCATGCTATCATTAAGTATAGAATAGTCATACCTCACTCGGTCAGAGAAGGTTGATCTTGGTACTGCTACGGGATACCGGGGATAGACCTGCACATTAGCAGCATATGGACGGGCTTAAAAGGGATGCCTCCCAGAGAACTGGACAGCCTAGGGGGTTCTCCGAGAGAAGGCGAGCCTCACGGCGTGCTGTCGAAGCAAGGTTTCGGCCCCTAAGGGACCTGCTTGGGCACAACTCTAGGCTGGGCGAAGATGCCTATAGGCATTATCTATTTAGCTTTATATCCGGTTCATCATGTGGCATCATATAAACATTATATATACTATGTCATGAACATGATGTAATATCTATCTGATGGTACATCATAAGGGCGTGGGATGCCATGGCACCATATCACAGCCCATAGGCCCATTTACTTGGCTACTACCCCCATATATATATATACATAATATATATCATGAACCATTAAACCATTCCCTTGGCCAAAACCATACGTGCCCCCCCCCCACACATATATATATATTTATACACATATACACAAAAAGAGGGAAACGGAGAGAGATGAGGTCTTTCTCGGGAAGTCTTCTTCCTGAGAGGCTTCTGCCCAAGGTCTTCTTCAGAGAATGGTCTCTTAGGAAGGACTCTTCTCGAGAGATGCTAGCCCAAGGCCTTTCCGAGAGAAAGAGAAAGAGAGAGAGAGAGACTACTATGAGGTGGCGGCCAAACCTGGCCGAGAGCTCCAGGAAAGACATGGCGGAGGCGCTGCTCGACTTGCCACGGGGCCTTGCCGAGAGACTGCGGAGAGCCCTTGATCGAGGTGTTTGTGGAAGGCTTCATAGCAGGAGCTTGTTGTGGGGCTGTGCGGAAAGGCACCATGTCAGGTGCTTGCTACGGGGAGGAGTTTCCCAAAAGGCTGTCGCGAGATAGGACTGCCTAAAAAAGGGATCTCTCTTCGAGAGAAGAAAATCTCTCTTGGAGAGACCTTGGTAGAGAGCTTTAGTCACTTTTCCAGGAAGAAAAAGACCCTCTTTGCTTATTTTGATTTTCCTTTTATAGGGGAGACCCTCAACTTTTGCCTTATGCCACTTTAGCCCCCCAAACTTTGGATGTTTACTTCTTTGCCATTATCAATGGCTCTTTGGGTATTTAATTGTTGTTTCTTCTTGGGAAAAGTGTCTCAGCTTGGGACCACCTTTGGGGTTCACTTGCCTAGGCCTAGTGACCAAAATACTCCCAGGCGCCTAATGACCAAAATACCCTTAGATGGATGCTCAAAAATTCTATGGCACAACAATACTATCCTTTTTAAACCTACCTATTTATCTAGAAGCCCTAGCAGAATTTTATTCAAGTCTTCCAAAATCTCTTGAACTAAATAAGCAAGAGGTATACCCTCTAGATAGTCTTAAATTTAGATTTGGTGGAAAATAGTATACCTTGATGGATGATCAGTTTATTGCCATGTTGAGTCTGAACGACTGTAAGACAAACATAGAAGATCTAGAGTTTGATTATAATGATGCATTGTTTGAGCTAACTAGGAAAAAGGAATCCTTCACTACCAATAATCATCCTACAACCCATGACTTTCTTGAGCTAGAACACCATGTTCTTTAGCATTTTATTACCCACTCAATTAATATTAGATCAAGGTCCTACCATTTTGTTTCTTTCCTAGACCTAACCCTAATGTGGTGTGCCATTAAAAACATCAAATTCAACCTTCCCTTACTCATCTTCTCTAGAATGTATGAGGCCGTCATTGTCAAGGAAAAGAAAAAACTTCCTTTTGAAATGCTTCTCACCCTAATTCTTTAAAAATCTCATGGCCCTTTTTCTAGGAAATCTATTCATCTTCCGTGCTACGTTACCTATTCTCTCTCTACCCTAAATAGAATGGGAATTTTTTGTGAAATTAGGGTTTGGAAGATGCCCTCCAAGAAAAAACACTATTATCATCCTAAGGAAATCGTTCCTCCTCAACATGATGTTGGCACTTTTCATCCTTCTCCTTCTCATGATCTTACTCAACAAACTGGTACTTCAAATGCCCCATCTCTAGCTCTAGCATCCTCTTCAATTCCCCACCATCCTCATTCTACTTCTAAAAGGATAATCAGATTGCCTTTGGATGAGTTTTTATGCAATCAGTGAATTCTATATTCGCCAATCAAGATATCATTCTGAGAAGGCTAGATCAACTTGAGTCAAGGCTAACTATAGTAGAATTAAAGTTTGAAAATGGTGTAGCTGAATTAAGATCAATTCTTCACGCCTATGGGAGATTCAAGTCCATTGCACAAATATATCAATAACTACTATGGATGAAGAAGTTTAAAGAACATAGGAGATTCAAAGAAAAGAAAGAATAGGAGAAAGAGAATCAAGGACTAAGAGAGTAGAAGAAGTAAAAGAAACTCAAGAGCAGATAGAGAGATCAAAAGAAAGAGGAGACCAAGCTAGAAACCAAAAAGTAGGATGATAATTTAACATCTAGGATTATGAAACCTAGAAGAAATGTTAAAACTCAAATTATCTTTGGTAAAGATATAATCATTTAGGATGATACATTTCTTATATGGTAAATCTAAATTTCTCTACTTTATGATACTTACATGGTAAATCTAAATTTCTCTTATAAAATCGTTTATTTTACATTCTCTACTTCATTTCTCTTGCAATTCTTTGTTTTTTAATATATGTATGCTTCTGCATTATGCTTTGTGTTATCTTCATATTTTATGTTTGCTCAATAATCTATGTTAAATTAGATTTTGTATGCTTGATATGCTTTTATTTTCTTCGGCCAGCTTATGCTATGCATAAGAGGAGTTATCTCTTCTCCTTAAAAATCCCTACAATTTGTTCTATATAGGTCATATACTCTATCAGTCAAGGGGAGTTTCCCTTCTAAGTCGTAAGGTTTTTTTTTTCAAAAACCTTTTTGAGCCATTTTTTATTTGTGACAAAACAGGGGAGAAATAATGTGGAGAGAAAAATGTTTTGTCATCATCAAATGGGCTCATAAATCAAAAAGGGGAGATTGTTGAGAAATTTGTATTTTGATTTATAGAGAAAATAATATTGAAAAACATATTTTTAATAAATTTGATTTATTGATGATTTCCAAAACATTTTATAAAATTCCTTTTATATATAAATCTTTTTAGAAAATCTCATACTCATATTGTAATACCCGAGAAATTCTAAAGGACTCAAGGGTAATTTATCTTGGGGCAAAAATAGAATTTAAGTATAAATTGAGGGTATAACGGTAATTATTATCGTATAGATGATTGAATCGACTGCCGGGAGTACCCTGGAGCCGAGATGCCAAAGAAAATTAATGTGGCATTAATGAGCACCCCGAGATAGGATTTATGGTGCCGAAAGAAATCGAATCGGGAACGGTTTTCGGTATAGCTAAAAAGACAGCTGTCAATTAGGCTGCAATACCGAATTATCATAGACGACTTTTCGAAAGTCAACGGAAGCTTGAGGGGGCTTCGGTTTTTCATGAGGATCAACCCTTCAGTGGTTTCAGGATGAAACAATAGCCCAGTGAGGACACGGGGTGAAATTATCTTTATCAAGTAATCTTGGATTATTAATTTCGCATTTTCGGAGTTGAAATGCAAATTAATTTAAGGTTTGAGGGCCTAAGTGCAATTATTTAATCCTTAAGTGTGATTAAGGCAATTCCCAAGTGAAATAAGGTGTAATTAAGAGGATTAAATGTGTAAAGTGTATATTATATACATATATATGCATACATACGCGAGCAGCAGGGAGCAAATCTGCAATTTGCTATCTTTTGGTCTGTAAAATTGGAAAGGAATGATGAAATTGGTTCCTGGTTCCCCACGTGAGAGCTTTGGGAAGAGATTGTCGAGAGTGATGGCTAAGGTTGTCGGGAGAAGAAGTGGCGCCCAAGTTCTTCGGCCTATATATATATATATAGATGAAGGAGTTGGAAAAATGGAAGAAGGAAATGGAAATGAAGAAGCCAGCCACAACCGAGAGCTTGGCCAAAAATGAAGAAGAGAAAGATCGCAAGAGAGCCGAGAGTAGCATGCGAAAGAGAGAGAGAGAGAGAGATCGAGTGAGTGATAGAGGGAGTGGAAGAGCTTGAAGCTCGGCCATGGCTGCCATGGCTGTTCGTTGAAGCGACCAGGGTCGTGGCTAGCAGCTCCGTTGCTGCTCGCGAGGAAGCTGATTCGGTGGGGCTGCAACCAAGGAGTTGGCGACGAGATCAGCTAGAGGCGATGCAAGGAAGGCCGGAAGAGGCCGAAGCTATCCGAAAGGAGCGGACAGCAACCATGGCCGCAAGCTGCGACCATGGCAGCTCGAACGCGAGGTTGGGCAGCGAGCGGATGATGGCCAAAACGCGCGAGGAAGCTGCAACCAGGTGCGTTGGTGATCGGTGGCGGCCATGGGCAACCGCGGGCGGGGCTATTCGTGGGAGCTTGGCCGAGCGTGCATGGCAGCCGCGAGTTGCAGCGGCTGCCGCGGTGAAGAAGAAGAAGAAGAAGAAGAAGAAGAAGAAGAAGAAGAAGAAGAAGAAGAAGAAGAAGAAGAAGAAAAGAGAAAAGAAGAGAAAAGAAAGGAAAAGAAAAGAAAGAGAAGAAAAGAAAGAAAGGAGAAAAGAAGGAAGCAGAGGCTATGCGTGGGCGCGTGTGAGGGTGGAAAAATCGGGAAAAATTACTGAAAAATAGAGAAAAATATTTTATGAAAGTTTGTGCAAAAAGATTGGGATTTGGGATTCCCGATGTCTCAGTTTTAGAGCCAAAGAGTCTCGTTTTGCGTGAAAACTCAATATCCGGGTAAGTCCAGTATTTTTCCTTGAAAGTTCATAGCTTATAATGAATTGTTGTGAAGTTAGGTTTGAGGAAATAGTCTTGGTATATTTATTGGGATTTTTAGAAGGAAAAATGATGGAAAATGAAAGGAAATAGGAAATAAATGAGATATTGAGGATATTTAGTGATTAAATGTTATTTTATGATTGAGGAGATCGAGATGATGAGGTTGGTGTAACTTTTGAGAGTTGGCACGAGAATCAAGGCAGGGCACGCATATCGAGGTGATGCACGCTTTTCGAGATGTCTTTGTCTTTGGGCAAAGGTGAGTGGTATTCTCACAAGAACTTATATTCATGATATGTTTGTTATATATGCATGTTATTATGAATTGCAATATTCACTTGTCATATTGCATTGAAAGTCGTGATATTTTCATTGCACGATATTATTGTCATATTGAAACTTGTGCATGGGGATGGGATGATACCCTCAGAGTGTAGCCGTAATTCCCTTAGGGCATTGAGGGAATAACGTTAGGCCTATCCTGCAGAGGTTCGGGATTTTCCTAGGATTCCTAGCCGGGCTGGGGATGCCTGGGAAGTTACATTATGGGTATATGTTTATTCATGTCATTGCATCATGCATCATATATATATTTTTGGACCCTCACTAGAAGTTTCATCTTCTAATGGGTTATGCCCCTGGAACATTCAACGTTCCAGTTGAGACTTGCAGTTAGGACAAGGAGTAGGTTGAGATATGACGGCACATGATGGCGTGACTGATGGATTCAGCAGGAGATTTCAGTATTTTATTTATTGAGAAATAATGATGTATGTATTCGAGGTTTCATATGATTGCACCTAGGGTGTTAGATGTTATCTCAGGAGACGTGGCTCAATGTATTTATGTATTTGAGGATTTGATGGTAATATATGGTACGAATTCTTTATGATTTTAAATATAGTGAATTCAAGTATGTACCGTATGAGGTTTCGATTATTGCTTCTGCATATGTAATGATTTGCTGGGGGGTTTCCCTTTGAAATACGGGATTGATGTATGAGAAATGTATAAGAAAATGGATTATGTATGTGTATGATGGGCCCTAGCATAGTGACACGCCCCTCAATAGGGACGGGGTGTTACACATATAGTTATTTATATCTTTCAAAATAGCTAAGTATTGTTTTTGGTTCATCAAGAAGTATGAAGTTTATAAATATATTTTTCTTTAAATTGGAGAATTTCAGACTCGTATACTTTTATATACTTCAAAACTAAAAAATATTCTTTTACATAAATCAAGATAATGAAAAATGTTTTGAGAAAATATTTTAAAATTTTGGTTAAGTACAAAAGCCTTTTGTTAAACTAAGTATATGTATTTTTGAAATTTTTGAAGGTAAAGTATTATAGCATTCTTTTAAAACTTCTGCCTTCGATTAAAAAATAGTTTTGTCAATCAAATATTGCTCAATATATTCAAGTATTCAATTGAGTTTCATAAAAACCTAATCGAGCATGTTTTGCAAAAGCTATGATTTCTTTAAGCTCAATCGAGTATGGTATTTGTATAATCGAGTATTTCTCTATGTTATTTTCAAATAAGTCAATTATATGCTTTAGCGAAACCTTCTTTCAATCGATTACTAAGATTTCCTACTCGAGTAATTTTTACAATCTCTCTGTATTTCCAAAATCAGTCAAGTAAGAAATATTTTCAATCTGAGTATTTTTCTAGTATTAAAACTACAAATATCTCTATAATCGAGTATATTTTTCTCTCAATCGACTAATGTATTTTTACAATCCATTATCTAATTGTTTTTAATCAAGTGAAGATTGGATGAAATCTAAGTCTCTATGCTTAATTTTAACTGAGTATTAGTTATCTGTAATAAAGTATATGCTTCTGTTAGTCGGGTAATCATAGCCTGATAGTCGGGTGCTTAATGCAAGGTCTTTGTGACTTTTGATTTAGTCGAGTAATGCTTTGTCTTACTTGAGCGAGGCTTCCATATAATCAATTATCTGATTTATTCAATCGATTAGAGCATTTCATTAGTCAAATATTTCTAAGACTTAATCGAGTAACTGGCATTTGATCTCAAATTTTATAGTTGTTACTCAAAAAGCAAAAAAGGGATCAATTTTAACCATTAAAGTTTTATTTGCTTATTCTAATACATTTAACTTGTTATCTTATAAAAAAATGTTAGAATATATTTATGTTAGTATGTTTAATGCTTCCCATATATATTATGCATATAATTTTAACAAATTTGACCATTAATGGTCAAATCAAATAACTTGTGAGTGTGTGTAGATTTCTATGCCAAATCTTTAAAGTCTCCATCTTCTACAAAAGGTCATGAGCAGTAAGAGATGAAGTTGTCGCTGAGGAATCAATCTAAGCTATTGATGTTGCTTTAAACTTAGGTAGCTATAATTCTTTTTGGGCAGATAGGAAAAACTTGAAGTGAGCGATCTTCATATTTATTCTTCTTCACTTCAAAGCTATTATTTGGTGAGATTACACGTATATCTTTCTAGAATAGATAGAATTAAAAGAGTTGAGTGGTTTATTCATTCATTCTTTCGAACTCTCTTTTATTCAAGAGAATAGTGGTATCTTTGTATCACTTTATATTTTTCTCTTGAAAGATCCTTATACATATTTTGCGTAAACTTGTAAAAGGTTATACTTGTGCATTTGAAAAGTAATGTTTTGGTTGTGGCTTAACCAAATGTGAAAATGCCTCATATAAAGGTTACTGTTTAGCCTATAAAAAGTGGAAGTCCCTACTTAGCTTGTGAAAAGTAGAGGTTCCTACTTAGTCTATTAAAAGTGGAGGTTATTGTTTAGTTTGTAAAAGCAGGGGTTCCTACTTAGTCCGTAAAAGTGGAGGTTATAGTTGAAACTATAAAAACTATTATCTTTAATGTATACTTTTTAAATCCTTAGTGAAGAGCTAAGATAGCGAGGTTAGGTAGTTGATCGAACTACTCTAAATTGATGTGTTCATGGTGCTTGCTTTTATAGTTTTTGTTTTAACTGTATTGTTCTTATCTCCCATAAAAATGTTTTTCATGCATTAACTCATCTCATTGCATTTCTTTTGAACTGTTATTTCAATGTTATTTTGGTTAGAATCATCTTAAAAATTGTATTCTCTTACATCTTCATAACTGTTTATCATTTCACTCATTTAACAAATTGTTTCTTATTTTCACACAAGCATTCTTTGTCTAAATTATCTTCAAGTATTTCATTTTCAGTTTTAAGTCTTGGATAGAAGTTTTATAAGCATCAATTTTCATTACATACATAAAAAGTATTTTCAAACTTATCTATGTAATCTTATTTTTCATATAAATGTTTAATTTGATATGTTTCAAATTGTCTCGTCTATATATAAAAAAATTTTGTAAATGCATAAGTTTAAAATTACATGTTACATTTTACTTGTTAATTCATAGAAGTTTTCTAAATTGCCTTCTTAAATGCATATATTCTAATAATCTTATATATTTTTATCAAAAGTTCAAAATCTTTCAAAAGAATTTTTATAAGAAATCTTTTATGATGCATAAATGCTTGCTTGCATTTTTCACTATTGTACTTGTTTGTAATTTAAGAAAATATATTTTTTTTCAAATAACTTTATTACGTCATAGAATTTCATGATATTTTCAGTATTTATAAAAATAGTCAAAATATCTAATTCACCCCCTTCTTGGATAGCCTTTCAATTTTTCTCAATTCATTTTGCTCATATAACATATGTAAAACCAACCCAAGGGTCTTGGAGGTGCAAGGAAGAGGATTATTGTAATGGCTCGCCTCCCGGAGCCCCCGTGCACCAAAAGGATCCGTGAGAAGGTCATTACTAAAATGATACCGATCAATAACACAACTACAACTCATATACAACCCTTATTAAAATCATAATCTTTCTTTTATTTAACATCTCATAATCGTCTTTACAAACCTTTCATCACTTAGGCCCACCTGGGCTTACATATCATACATCAATCTCAAAAACATAAAACATTACCCTGATCCAGACACATGACACCCAGGATCTAGGTTCGGGAGAGCTCTGCACTTGCTATCATGACTCGATTTTAACGAGCGTACCTGCGATCTCAGGATATGCTGGCCTGGAATGATGGAAAGCAACCATGAGTCGCGAGACTCAGCAAGCTCATGAAAGAAAGGCTATAGGTTTAAGGTAGGACTCTTCTCATGACACCCCATGCACTTCATGCCAATGCAACGTCATGTCATGCCATGCCCAATACTTGCCTTACTTCTAGATGCATAAACATATAATAAATTTCACATAAACGGTCCTTGGCGCCCACATAAAACACACACTGGCACCTAAGTCCAACACACAAACCTGTTAGCAGTCTTTTATAAGCTGCCTCCATACCCTTTCCCTTACATGTCCATTCCTGTCGCTCACATCATAATCTGTTGCCGTGGGTCTCACCCCAAGGTCTTTATGTTGCCGTGGGTCTCACCCCAGGGTCTTTATGATGCCGTGGGTCTCACCCCAAGGTTTTTTCGTGGATCACGCCGCCATGGGTCTCACCCCAAGGTCTTACCGCAACCACATTGTGGACCATGCCGCCGTGGGTCTCACCCCAAGGTCTTACCATGACCACGCCTACCACCCATACTTATTACCTAAAAACGCACATTCTCACCATGCAGTGCAATAAATAGGAGATGCAATGGCTTTTGGTAGCATAAACATGATGACAAAGGCCCCATAAACCAAGCATCAGGCCATGCTAACGCCCACATAGGAATACACACATACGAAATGCTCTAAATGCACTGACTCGCCTAAAGAACCCAAGTTAGCTCTTAGACCAACCGAGTTATGCAAATGCTCACACACCCCAACACATACAAAACATGTCTTCACGTGAATGCAACCCAGCCCCCTGTAGCACATACATCATGATATGCACAAGTCAAGGCGGGAATCTAAAGTACCAGCTCTTCTGGCCCGTCTAGCGCTTATCGTATCAGTCTATGACTGGCACCCATACATTCAGCCATCAACTGCCACGACCCACAGTTGACAGTCAGTGACTTTGTACCTCATACCCTTAAGACACACTTACTGACACTATTAACTTTATATCTTCCCAGCACATCTTTACACAACACCTCTCCATAACTCTTCCTGTACATAACCGCATAACATCGTGATACCATTCTCATGCTTTCTTATTCACATAAAACCATCTCAACATACATAATAAATCATTAATATAACCCCATTAAACCATGATCAACCTTTCTAAGAACTTGACCCAATAGGTTCGACATCATTTCCAAGGGAAGCGGAGCGGTACGAGGCTCCGTAACGGTTGAAATGAAATACACAAAGATATATTTACTTAACTTATTCCATCAACAATAACCTTATTAATAAAATAAAAATCATAGGGTAATTGTCACGCATAGTATTATTATTAATATGTGGAACTGAGTTACGGTGAGGGAAGGAATAAAATAAGAGAAACCACAGAGACTCTCACAGGAAATTAAGAGCATGAAGGAAGGGTTAGGAGCTTGCTTGTAAGAGGTTAATTCTTGACTTTTCTACACTCTCGATGCGAAGTAAAACGTTTTACATGAAATAACAGGTTAACAGCTCAAATTAATTAAATTTAACTACATAATCAACATAATTCAACTGTGAAAAATCTATAATTTTCATATATAACATCTTCAGTAATTTAACCCACTTACCAGAATATTTTTAAACACTGAATAGTCTCAAAAATCACTTATTTTCTTCACTTTTCTTCTCTTTTTTTGTCTATATCACAGCTGTCGTGCACCTCCTTTTTCTCCTTCATTTCTCTCCTTCCTCTCCACTTTCCTCTTCTATTTTTTGCCTTTACTTTGCCCGAATTGGGCTCTGGAATGGCCAAATTGGCCTTAAAAATGACACAGTAAAAAACTTGGAGGCCAAGGCAATTTCAGCGGCCCTTAATGGGCCACGCGTCCCACACACACACACCATATCACATATATATATTTAATGCTTGGGGGCTCCCTTTCTCTCTCTTCTGATTTTAACAAAATAACGCCCCCTGTGCACTTATACCTTTATATATATATATTTATATACTAATTCATTCATTTAAGTTAATATAGTTTACACATTTGTTATTATTATAATTATTATTATTATTATCTCTTTTATTAGTATTATTCTTACCATTATTATGATTTTAATTATTATTAGTATTATTTTTTTATTATTATTTAATTATCTTAAATTCTCAAATATTTTATTTTATTATTTCCATGAATATCTCCTAATAATTTAATTAATTACCTTTAATTCCTATTTTCCTCAAAGCAACATAAATAACTACTTTCTCTTACATTACTAAATATTCAATAATGCCCTCATACACCGGTTTAAATAATTATCATTTATTCTCAAATTTTGAGGTATTACAATTATAATTTTGAATTAGTAAAAAAATAAAAATAAAAATAAAGAAATGACTAGTTTAAACTCACTACATGCTGGTCGAGAATGTTATTTCCCATTTTTGGTGACTTAATGCATTACTCCAACGATGGTTCCTTCTCTAACAATCTTTTCCTCATTCTTAATTTTTCTTGATCTTTTTTCCTTTTTATTTCATTTTTTTCTTTCTATCTCTTGACAAAAATGGTCAAGAGGCTTCCCCCCCCCCCACCTTTTGGTTCTTCATATTTCACTTAGACACCCACTTCATTTTAAAAATTCCATAAATGCCCTAACATTTATTAATTTTCTCATTTAACTCCAAACTTTGCATCTTTAAGTTTCTTGAGTCCTAGAAAATTCTTAAAATATTCTTAGGTTCACCCTCTAAGGTCTACTTGTGCCTATTCGAGCTTGTCAAATTTTACCTTTTTACTCTCGTTTCTGTTCGATCGAAAGGAGCATGTAATATTGAGTATTATATACTTTGTTCCATGTTCCCAAAACTAAAATAGTTCACAATGAAATTCATGTCCCAATTTTTTCACTTAGTCTTTCTTGCCAACTTTTTTTTTTTTTTTTTTGAGACTTTAGATCTTTCTTACAAAAAATTGTTCGATGTGGTTCACCAAATTTAATTGGACAATCAAACTAACAACACAAGTGGCAATTAACAGAGGTATTATGTCCATAGTCATTTGGGTTATTTGCCCAACCGGCCTTAATTGGCAATCAATATGGTGCCATAATAGGATGCCTGCTATTCATCATATCCATTGCCATGACATATCTTGGTTGATTGATAACTACGTGACCCTAGTCCTTGTTATGTCGAAGTTCATGCTCATGCTCATGACATTAAATCATGCATGAAAATAAATTTCTAACCCTTATTAAGTGCTATATATATATAGTTACCTTTCACATTCGAATGTTCTCAAGAGATACCAAATCTTTTAAGAGAAAGGAAAACCTAGAGGAATACAAAATACAATCATTTTTTTTTTTTTGATTTCTTGTTTTGTTACACATTTATGTGTAAAGGATCAAATATTGAAGATAAGAGTCATAAATGGACTTAGTTTATGACGTTTGAATGCAAATGATCCCACAAGAGAAATGGAAATGGGTTTTCCAAAGTTCAATTCTTGCTAAATGAAGTTGCTTTCATTAATGAAATGATCACCGAGCATTGTTAAGAACATTATGCATGAAGACATTTGAAAAAGAAATAAGTTTCAGGGGGTGAAAGAAAAGAAGGGGCTTGAAATATGCCAAAACAAGGAAGCAAGTATGGTCGAGCAAGTATTAAAAGGCTAAAAAGCCAAGGAGCTCACAAACCTGTCTCTGTCAATGTCAATCAAGAGGGAAGCCTCAGCCGATCAAGTTGGGCAGTGAGCTCTTGGTAGACAACTAGGTTGCTCAACTTGTTGGTTTACCAAACTTGTCTAATAAGCTGAAGATTGTTGGTTTACCAAATTTGTACAAAGCAACAATTGTATCATTTTCATTCTCTGCTTATTATTAAGTTCTTTAATTAGGTAACGAAAAAGAGGAAATAAACAAAACATATTCTTGATGATATATACTTCGGTTTTTTTTTATTTTATTTTCAAGTATTAGGAGCAATTCTCAGTTTGGGCATGAGACCAGGCAACGAGCTAATTGTAACTTCATCATTCATGGTTGATTCCAACAATTTTAGTTGAATCCAGCTTCTCAAACCAACTTCATTTTTTTTTTTTAAATTAAAGACTTAGAAAATATTGCTAAGCTAGTTATGTATGGCCCATGAGCTGAATCAAAACAGACGAGAAGAAAGGGGCAGTTGAATAATGCCAACCCCACACCACCACGTTCCTCAATTTTATGACTGATTTGCTTTGCATTAAAGGGCAGTTGAGTTGCTCAGGCAAAGAGTGTCCGCAGACAATGTCTTGAAGGACTCATAAGAAAGGCCTCTTAAGGATGCCTAGAATGACCCAGATAGATAGATGTTGAGGTCCACCAAATTAAAAGACTTTATCCTTGCCACTATCTACCATTGGGCAGGACACTGCAATCGAATATTGATAATGTTTTGGCAAATTAAGCATACAAAGTTGCAACAGAGAACTCAAATTGAAAATTAATTGGGTGGGGGTGGGGGACTATTACTAACCTAGAACAATATCTGGTCTTGATAAATGTCCAGCGCCCGCATAATCTTCTCTATGAATAATTTCCTGTGTAACCTATACCTGCAAATGCAAGTGCAAATCCAAATCCAAATCTTCATCTTCTCACCATACTAACTAAGGAGATGTACAACTAATAGGAGTTTATTTATTAGCTCATGCAAAGAATAACTTAATGTCATTACGTACTTGATTGCCACTTCAAGAGTCCGCGTGGCTGGCACCGAATCTGTTGGCAGTGAAAAGAAGGAAAAAAGAGGGAAAAATCAAATTAAATACCAAAATTTTATTCAAGTTTATATATATGTATTGATATACTTGAATACATCCAGAATATTCAGGTTGTTCTAATAAGGTCTTCTTGTTTCAATAAATTTCTTTACCACCTCTTCTGAAAGGAAAACTGCAAAATGCAAATATCCTCTAATGAACAAATTATAAACATCCATGCTGAAGAACAAACATCGTGAGAAGAATGAAAAAAAAAAAAAAAAAAGAGGCCCTAAAATCCTTAAAAAAAAAAAGAGGCACACTTAACAGAAAAAACTTTCAGTGATTTGGAGGTAAATGGGGTTAAATAGAGAGAGAGAGAGAGAGAGAGAGACGCTTAGTGTCAGCCATGTTAACAAAATTGACAAATGGATCCAATCCCCAACAACGTCCAACCTGGTATAGTTGGGTGTGTAAGTGTGTGTGTATTTGGGGAAATTTTGCAACTATGACCATATCTTGATTTTTCAGGAAAATGAATTTGCTTGCTGAACCAAATTTGAGAGTTGAGCAAGAAAAGATAAAACCAAAAACAGTACATTATCCAGATATAAGCAAACAACTCAATTGAAACATTTTGCAGCAGCGTCGAAGGTTTGTTGTTGCATTAGCAGCTTTAAGCTCTGACATTATATAAGCAGGATATGAGAGGAAGAAGAGGTACCTAGAATTTGCTGGTCATGCTCAGCTGTTGTGGGGAATTCTGCAAGCATCCGTTGGCATTCCCCCTGCAGTTCCTTCACAGCTCTCCTTTCTGCACTCGGAATTGGAGGAACATCACCGTCCGACCAGATAGGCAAAGTTCTCGCAGCTGCTATGACTGCTCCGTCAACAAAACTCTCTCCATCACTTGCTAACTGACCTGCTGTAAATCACATAGATCATACAACAAAATTAAGCCTGTACTAACCAATAACAGATATATATACCACATTGTGAACATAAAATTATATGGTACGTACTGTTATGGTAATATTCTTCAACTAGGCCAGATATGTTGAAGACTGACAAGAAGGAATCTAGGTGAATACGTGCATTGCCGGAGAACTGAACGACATCCCAAGGGTTCTACATTTTCCAAAACAAAATTACAGTAGTGTTAATTAAAGAAACAGAACTACCAGTAACACTAAAACTGCTAAGCTAACAGATGGATGGAAGATCAGTCGCTAAAATGTCAAAAAGAACAATTTTTTTCTTTATCTTTCTTTGGCACTAATTAGATGAAACAAGCCTCAAAAGAACAATATCGAAAGTAAAGTCAATGACAGCTAAAATTAAGATGAGTAACTAAAAGACTACATAAATTAAATAGAGAGAGAGAGAGGGAGGAGGGGGGGGGGGAGATGAAATTCTAGGGCACAAAAGAACTAAGAAACGAGAGAAAGAGGAAAAAGTCTCTCGGTAACTTTTGTATTATCCAGAGAATCAAAATCTTACAATGAAATAAGAGGCATGGCTATTTATAGACACAACTAGCACTCTTAATAAAAGACAGCACCTAAACACTTTTTAAGTTACCAAATAGCAACGTAAAAGGTACTACAGCAGAAACAAATTAAACATACAGCAAGAACAACAATACAAACACATTTATACTTCCACGCTCCCCCGCAAATTAGACTCCTCTGTTAGAGGACAGTTTGTAATTTGCAATTTTGATGTGCTGGAAGAATTATAGGAACTCTGTTGAATAGGAGACATCTTTAGACCAAGCTTTTGACATAAAAATTGGAATCAATCTCTGGCTAGACTTTTAGTGAAGATATCTACAATCTGATAAGTTGTAGGAATGTACCGAACTTCAACATCACCTTTCTCAACCCGTTCACGAACAAAGTGCACATGTATTTCGATGTGTTTAGTGCGAGAGTGAAATATACGGTTCTCAGCCATACTCTTGACTGCCAAATTATCACTCCAAACAACTGATATAGCAGTACATGGATAGCCCAACTCAGCAAATAAAGACCGCAACCACAGCAGTTCGGTAACGCCCAATGCAACAGCTCGATATTTAGCTTCTCCTACTGACCTAGCCACCACATATTGCTTCTTTGATCCCCACACAATTAAATTTTGTCCAAGAAATACACTAAACCCACTAGTAGACCGTCTAGTGTCCTTGCAGCCAGCATGGTCTGCATCGGTATACACAATTAGAGCCAAATTATCCAATGAAGAAGAAAACCACAAGCCCAATCCAATAGTTCCTTTGATGTATCTAAGAAGCCTTTTGCAGGCAGTCCAATGCTTCATTTTGGGAGCAGACAAATACTAGCTTAACTTGTTAACAACAAATGAAATATCAGGGCGTGTATATGTTAGATATTGCAAGGATCCAATTAGAGTCCTATACAAAGATGGATTGGGAAAAACATCACCCTCATCAGTCAAAGAAAGGCTAGAAACCATGGGTGTATCATAGGGTTTACAGTCTTGCATGTGAGCTTTCTTCAAGACATCTAAGACATATTTAGATTGAGACAACTACAAGCCACTAGTATCTCGATATGCCTCAAATCCAAGAAAGTAATTAACAGAACCAAGAGTCTTTAAGGAAAAATGAGTCTCCAGATCATCAATACAAGACTTAAGAGCTGTATTATCAGAACCAGTAATCAAAATATCATCTATATAGACCAGAATGAACAAAACATAGGCTGATGTTTGCTTAATGAACAGAGAGGCATCAGAAATTGCCCTAGAAAAGCCCCAGGTCTATAAAGCCGTCCTCAATTTATTGTACCAAGCCATTGGTGCTTGTTTAAGACCATACAAGGACTTCTTTAATTGACAAACATGTGAATGAAACTTAGAGCTAACAAAGCCTTCCGGCTGAGCCATAAACACAGCTTCTTGCAAGTTACCATTTAAAAAGGCATTATTGACATCTACTTGCTGTACATCCCAACCAAAAGCAACTGCTAAAGAAAACAAGACCCGAATTGTAGGAGCTTTTATCACAGGACTGAATGTCTCACCATAGTCCACTCCAGGGTTTTGAAGAAAGCCCTTTGCAACTAATCTAACCTTGTATTTAAGAACTAAACCATCAGCCTTATATTTTATTCGAAACACCCACTTACATCCAATCAAATTCATATCCTTAGAAAATGGCACAAGAACCCAAGTTTGATTGCGATACAACAACAACATATCCAGCCGTTATCCCACTATGTGAGGTTGGCTACATGAATTCTAGACTTCTATGTGGGTTACATCCCAACAGATAGTTTGTCTAGAATTCATATTTGGATCCGACTAAGTTTTACGCTGGCTGTCGGCTACCTAACGCAACCCTCCTCCTTTATCCGGGCTTGGGACCGACAGTGGATAATATCCCCTGGCGGAGTAATGATGAAATGAAGTTTGAACACCATCTTCACATGGAGAAATTTCATGAGATGGTGGTGAATGAGGATAATTGATATAGTTGTGTTCCATAACTTAGTTGACATGGTGAAACCAACAAGTACAATATGGAAACACAAGTTTGATTGCGATGTAAGGAAAAAATTTCCTCTTCTATAGCTTGACCCATCATGAGTCTAAAAGAGCCTCATGAATAGAATCAGGTTCTAGAGTACTAATTAAAGCATGAGGTGAAATAGAAGTAATTCGAGCTTTGGACTGAGTGACCATAGGATGAATAGAAGGTGCAGGTGCAGCTTTGGATCTGGGTAAGGTAGTAGGTACAACAGGTAGTGAGGAAGAAGAGGTAGAAGAGACTGATGGATTGGAGTTGAGTTGAGGTGTAGAGGAAGATGAAGTTTGAACAGGATTAGGAGAAGAATTATGAGGCAGTGCTACTTCAGGAGACGAAGAAGATGAATAAGGAAAGAAACCAGAAGGAAACACTGTGGGAGATCAACCAGATCGACATTCATTAGAAAAGGAATTTGTCATAGAAGAAGAAGATCTGGAAAACAAAGCTGGATAAGGAAACTCAAGAGGATTGAATTGAACATGACGAGAAACATATACCCTTCCTGATGGATGCAAACACTTATAACCCGAGTGAGTGTGACTATATCCAATGAAAACACATTTGGAGGTATGAAAATCAAACTTGTGCTTGTTGTAGGGTCTAAGATAAGGAAAACAAGCACAACCAAAAGGTTGTAGCAAGAAATAGTTTGGTGGTTTGTGATATAACAGTTCAAATGGGGTGTGAGACTTGAGAGGAGAAGCAGGTAAGATGTTTATGGTATGAACTACAGTGAGAAAAGCTTCTACCCAAAATTTTCATGGCATATAAGCATGAGCTAATAAAGTAAGCCCCATTTCGACAATGTGTCTATGTTTTCTTTCAGCCACACCATTTTGTTGGTGTGTATATGGACAAGTAAATCTAGGTTGAATGCCTTGGCTTTGAAGATAAGGTAAGAAGGCTTTAAATTCACCCCCATTATCAGTTTCGAAAGCCGTAAGTTTTGAGTTATATTGCAGTTCAGCAAACTTGTGGAATGTTACAAAAACAGATAGGGCATCAAATTTTAGTTTCAAAGGATATAGCCACGAGTACCTAGTGTAGATAGCCACAAAAACAATGTAATATCGAAAACCTTATGTGGACAAAACAGGAAAAGGCCCCCACAAATCAAAGTAAACCAATTCTAATGGTGTTGTAGCTTTGATTTCACAATCAGAAAAAGGTAGCTAATGTAGTTTACCAAGCTTACATGAGTCACAAAAAGATAGATCAGATTTTGAAAAAGGAACATGAACTTTATTCAACACTGTTTGCAATACATTTGATGAAGGATGCCCAAGTTTAGCATGCCATTGTAAACTAGCATTATTACATTGAGCTATTCTAGCATTAGAAGACTGCTCATGAACAAATGAGCTATGTTTATTACAACAAGAATCAACTAAACTGTTTGAAAACAAATGAAAATCTGAAGTTTTTGAGACTTTTGACTGGACTGGAATACTGGAACCAACGTGAGCAAATGCTGGTGACAGTTGATAGAGTTCATCTTTAAGTCCTCCCTGAAGTAGCACTTTCCCGGAATCCTTGTCCTTAATCAAACAAGAAGTAGCATGAAATTCAACAACAACATTGTGATCACGAGTAAGTTGTGATACACTAATTAAGTTCTTTTTCATATTAGGAACATGCAAAACATTAGGAAAATAAAGGATAGAAACAAGCTGCTGATGAGTATATAAATTGCTATAACCAACATGTGAGATAGGTAGAGTCTTACCATTTCCTATGGCCACTTTATCATCTCCATTATAAGGAGTGTGGATGGAAAGATTACCAAGGTTAGACGTTATATGGTTTGTTGCACCAGAATTAACAAACAAGCAGGATCTGCAACAGAAGCTGAGGATTGAGACAAATTATCAGGTTGAGGAGGTAAGTTGCTATAGTAGGCACTTGGAAAAGCATTTGGAATGGGTGATGGAAAATTGTTATAGCTAGCACCTGGAACTGATCCTAAACTATTCATGTAGGCTCCATTAGAACCACTAAAGGTAGCCATATATGCTTTGGATCCTGACTGACCATCACCATTATGAAATTGACCAAAACCTGAATTAACGATTCTCTGAAAATTTCTGTCAAATCTATGGTAGCATTTGTCGGCGAAGTGCCCTAGTTTGCCACAAAGCTGACAATAGACTCTTCTATTAGAAAATCTACCTCGTCCTCTTCCTCCTCTATTAGTAAAACTTCCTCCCCTAGTCACGTAACCTCCTCTATTAGCAACAGACTCACCTGATCCAGTTCTTGTTGACTGTGCCATATTAACTGTCATACCAGAGGACTTTTGTAACTCTGAATCAAAAGTAGGAGCAACCAATGGCAAATTCTTAAACAACAACCTTTGTTCATGCATTAACAGCAAATATTGCACTTTTTCTATATTTATCTCATCCATCTGATATGTTATCAAACTAACAACCGTTTCATAGTCATGATCAAGTCTGTTTATAATAGCAAGAAGCAATTCCTTATCATCTAGAGGTTCTTCGATTGCTACTAATGAGTGACCTATAGCCTTAACCTGCAAGACATAATCATTCACTGACAACGCACCTTTCTTCAAAGACCTTAGTTGTTGTTTTAACTGGAATGACTTAGCAATTGTTTAGCGCGAATAAAGATTTTCTAAAGAATTCCATACCTCAGCAGATGATTTCGAATGGATCACCTGTGCAAGAACTTTTCGATCAATTGTAGAAAACAACCATCTGAGCAACAATTGATTAGATCGCATCCAGGCTAGATAATCTGGATTGACTGCATCAGCAGCTGCATCATCAGCTGACGTTGTATCTGAATTTGACAAATACTTCAATGGCGGTGATGCCTTATTAACGAACGACTAAAGATCAAATGCACAAAGAGTTGCAAGGATCTATGCTTTCCAAAAAATATAGTTGCTCGAGTCAAGTTTAATAGGAATAAAGCTAAATGTCTTAGCCACCGCAGAAAAATCAAATTGCGAGGCTATTAAAGAGGAGGAATTACGAGGAGATGAAGAGGAATTTGAATTGTAGGCCATTAGCTCTGATACCATGTGATGAAATTCTAGGGCACAAAAGAACTAAGAAACGAGAGAAAGAGGAAGAAGTCTCTCGGTAACTTTTGTATTATCTAGAGAATCAAAATCTTACAATGAAATAAGAGACATAGCTATTTATAGACATAGCTAGCACTCTTAATAAAAGACAGTGCCTAAACACTTTAAGTTACCAAATAGCAACATAAAAGGTACTATAATAGAAACAAATTAAACATACAGCAAGAACAACAATACAAACACACTTATACTTCCACAGGGGGGGAAGTACTCCTCTCATTATAGAACGGAAAGTAAGAGAAAGAGACCTCCCTTCATATGGTTTTCTTCTTTTTGCTAGTTGTTCAATACCTAAAGTTTCTTACACCAATAGTTCTCCAGAATAATATTAGAATATCACGTGATATCGACACCTACGAAGTAGATCAAGACTAACTCATTACAGTTTCCAATTTGAAGTTAATAAAAGAAATTACATGCTGGTTCAATATTAGCTATCTTCTAGAAAATGGTGGAGAAGACTTCAAATGATCAATATAACCAGATCTGACAATCATTTCCCAACAAGAAACCTTAGGACCTGTTCAATTGTAGAAAAGAGCTCTCATTCTAAAAACCTTTTTAACAAAAAAAAAAAAAAAATCGAAATCATGTACAAATGACAAAAAAATTTAATTTTAGCAAAAATAATAATAATAATAACGCCCTGTTCAGTTGTAGAAAACATTTTCTCTTTTCCAATTCTAATATTTATTAAATAATTGAATTTCTCATTAGAAAATAGGAAAATCAATTTCTAATTTTTCAACTTTATATTATGAATTAGAAAACATCATTCTTTGATGTGAAGAATGCTTTCTTGCATGGAGACCTTGAGGAGGAAATTTATATGGACATACCCCTAGGATTCAACAAAAAAAGACCTGGGACTAAGGTTTGTAGAGTCAAGAAAGCATTATATGGTCTAAAACAGTCACCTAGAGCTTGGTTCGGGAGATTTTCCAAAGTATTGCAGGCCATGGGTTACAAACCGAGCCAAGGGGAACACACTCTAGTCATAAAACACTTAGATTCAGATTTTCTCACAGCTCTTATGTTTATGTTGATGACATTATAGTAACAAGAAATGATGAAAAGAAGAGGCAGAACTTGGGTAGATGTTTGGCTAAGGAGTTTAGCACGATCTAAGCATGGGATATTCATATCTCAACGCAAGTATGTTCTTGACCTTTTGAGGGACACAGGGAAAATGGATTGCAAACCAGCTAGCATCCCGATTGATCCTAATCACAAATTGGGAGAAGCAAAGGGAGACAAGGATACCGACAAAGAAGCCTATCAAAGATTAGTTGATAGGTTGATTTATGTATCTCACACAAAGCCGGACATAGCCTATGCAGTAAGCATAGTAAGTTAATTTATGCACAAACCCAAGGACCTTCACCTATAAACAGTTTATAGAATTCTGCATTACCTCAAAGGAACCCTAGGAAAGGGAATTTTGTTCAAAAAAGGGGCTAAACTAACCCTAAAGGCCTATACCAATGCAGATTATGCAAGTTCAATGGTTGATAAGAGATCTATCACAAGGTATTGCATTTTCTTGGGAGGAAATCTAGTTATTTGGAGGAGTAAAAAGTAGACTGTTGTGGCTAGGTCGAGTGCAGAATCGGAATTTCTGGCACAAGGTATATGTGAGTTGCTATGGTTGAAAATTACTGTTGAAGACTTGGGACTCAAGTGGGATAACCCTATGAAACTCTATTGTGATAATAAGTCTACTATTAGCATTGCACACAATCCTATACAGCATGACCGAACAAAACACATTAAAGTTGACTGACATTTTATTAAAGAGAAACTGGATAGAAGGCTTACTTGTACTCCTTATATACCAAGTGAATCCCAACTAACTGATATTCTAACCAAGGGACTCCCTTAGTCTTGTCTTCCACAAGATTATAGCCAAACTGAGAATGGATAATGTCTATTCACAAGCTTGATAGGGGGAGTCATGAATCAAGACCATAAATCGAGGAAAATATCTTTGCAATAAATCAAGGAAAGAAGATTTGTCAATTAGCATGTGATTAGATGTAATTAGCTATTATTTAGGCCTTAATTATTGTACAACTTACTATAAATTTTGTTAGAATTATTAGTATATATTATAGTTATTATATGTGTGTTTTATTTTTGTAATTAGATTAAGCCCATAGGTTTAAGACCCATTATGCTTATTATAAATAAGAAGCTAAGAGAGACTAGTCTCTTAAGGTTTTTTTCTCCTAATTATTTTCTCACATGGCATTAGAGCCACCGGTGAGAAAAAAAAAAACCCTAGCTCCGCTGTGTATTTTTTCCAGCAACTGAAATCCTAGCTGTCCGGCCAAAACCAAAACCCCATTGTCCGGCCACCATTGGATAACACCGCCACCACCATCAGGTTTGCCGCCCCTAGATCGGCCGACCGCCGAAGACTCGTAGTCGCTGGACCACCCACGTGCCCTTACGGGCTGCCGCCGATTGCTACCTCCGTCTCCACGCGTCGGTCCGTGACAGCACGTCCGCTGGCCATTTTTTTCCTGCTTCTCCAGATCTAATCGTCGGCAACTCCTCAAGCCACTTCCAGTGTCGAAACCCTCACTATGTCTGATTTCAGTGACGTCATTTTTGTCGGTGCTATTCCCGCTTCGGTACTTGTTGCCCCTACCGTCTCTCAATCCTTTATTGTCTCCAATCTTGAGACAACTAATATTACCACTATCAAGTTGATAGGGTCGGCCAATTATCTCTCATGGGCAACCTCTGTCAAAATGTGGTTCAAAGGGCAAGGCCAAGTGGATCATCTTACCACAAAGGCTGAAAGTGTGCCAGAAGTGAATTGGGCTAGATGGGAACAAGTTGATGCCCAGTTATGTAGCCTCCTATGGCAGTCTATTGATCCTTCCATCATGCAGCTCTTTCGCCCCTTTGAAACTTGTGTTGATGTGTGGAAGGAAGCTGAAAAGTGTTATACAAACAACATCCAACGTTTGTACACTATGGTTTCTAATATCAAGAATCTCAAGCAGGAGTCGTCCATGGAATCTTATCTGGGGTAAGTTCAGGCTTTCATGCAAGAATTTGATGCTCTTGTTCCTCTCACTACGACCCATACTGAATAGATTGCTCAACGAGAGAAGTTTTTTATGGTTATTGCTCTTTCCGGTCTGAAACCAGAGTTTGATGCCATCAAGCATCAAATCTTGACCAGCTCCGCTAGCCCTACCATGAAGGACTCTTTCAAAAGGTTGTTGAATATGACAGGTGCACATGGTATGCCCTCTTCTTCTCATGTTGTTCCTCTAGCCGAATCTTCAACTCTTGTGTCTCAGACTTCAATCGTAGGAGGAAATAGAGGACGCAATAATAATCACTCACGTTCATAGTGTACCTTTTGTAAGAAACTGGGTCATCTTGAGGACAAATGCTGGAAGAAACATGGTCGGCCAACTGCTCCACCTGTATCATCTACCAGTGCAGCTCATGTATTTCAGAGTGATCATAATCCTGGTCAATCTTTACCAGGTTCACAATTGGTACCTATGTCTGCAGCTGAGTATGATGCCTTCTTAAAGTTTCAGGCTACCCAGCCGTCTCATCTTGGTAATCCCGTTGCTTGTGTCACTCAAGGCTCATCTATTAATCCTTGGATTATAGATTCTAGCGCCACTGACCACGTGTGGTAATGAACGTCTTTTCTCCTCACTTACCTATTCTAATACCTTACCTACTGTTATCCTGGCTGATGGCACCAAAACTGCAGTTAAAGGAATCGGTCAAATCACACCCACCTCGTTTTTCTCATTAAATTCTGTTTTATATGTTCCTGATAGTGCTTTTAATTTGATTTCAGTTAGCCAACTTACCAAAACCCTTAACTGTTCTGTTATCTTTACTCCTACCTCTGTTTTTGTTCAGGACCAGGGTACGGGGCAGACGATTGGTGTCGGGCATGAGTCACAAGGTCACTATCATCTTGTTGTGCCTAGTTCGTCGGTAGCTTGCACTAGTGCCGCTTCCCCAGATCTTCTCCATTATCGTCTCGGTCATCCCAGCCTCTCCAAACTAAAGAAATTAGTTCCTAATTTGTCGTCATTGTCCATGTTTAATTGTGAATCGTGTCAGCATGGTAAACACGCTCGTCATTTTTTTTCTCGTCGAGTCAATAATAGGGTTGAAGCTCTCTTTTCCCTTGTGCACTTTGATGTATGGGGGCCCAGTCGCATCAATTCTACTCTTGGTTTTTCATATTTCATTCATTTCATTGATGACTTTTCCCGTTGCACTTGGTTGTTTCTTATGAAGAGTCGGTCCGAGTTATTTTCTATTTTTCAGATATTTACTGCTGAAATAAAAACACAATTTGGAGTTTCTATACATGCCTTTTGTAGTGATAATGCCCCTGAGTATTTTTCTTCTCCATTTACTACCTTTATGACTGCTAATAACATTCTGCATCAATCTTCTTGTCCTTACACACCTCAACAAAATGGGATTGCTAAGTGTAAAAATCGTCATCTTATTGAGATTGCACGGACGCTCTTTTTACATGCCAATCTTCCTACCAAATTTTGGGGTGATGCTGTTCTAACTGCATGTTATCTAATCAATCGCATGCCATCTTCAGCGTTACAGGAGCAAATTCCTCATTCCCTTTTGTTCCCTACACAACCACTTTATTCTGTTCCTCTTCGTGTTTTTGGATGTATTTGTTTTGTGCATTCTTTTTCACCTAGATAGGATAAGCTTGCTGCAATATCTCTCAAGTGTATCTTCCTCGGCTATTCCCGATTGCAAAAAGGCAAAGTGTTACTCTCCTGATCTGCATTGCTATTTTTTGTCTGCTGATATCACATTCTTTGAACATCAGTCTTTTTTTCGGTTGCTCAACCTGATTCACAGAGTCTTCACCAGGTTTTGCCCGTTCCTTTTTCTTTTCTTCCGCTGTCCTCCTTGGGTCTGTCTGTCTCCTCTGTGGCGCCTACCCTACCGTTTTCTAGTCCACCTACCACGGCTCCTCCACTTCTTACATATCACCATCGTCCTTATCCCACTACCGGCGCCAGCATTCCTCCAGCCCAGGACTCTCTTGACTCGCTCTCTCCATCTATAGTCCCTCCTGCCCCGGATCCTGAGCTCGACAATCTCCCTATTGCTCTTTGCAAAGGTACACGGTCTACTCGTAATCCCCATCCTATTTATAACTTTTTATACTATGACTGTTTGTCTCCTTCTTATAGTGCATTTGTTTCGAGCCTTTCCTCTGTTTCCATTCCTAAAATCACAAGTGAAGCTCTGTCCCATCCTAGTTGGCGTCAGGCTATGTTAGATGAGATTGACGCCTTACATTCAAATGGTACTTGGGATTTGGTGTCTTTACCACTAGGAAAGACTCCCGTTGGGTATTCACTCCCAAAGTGGGTCCTGATGGCCAAGTGGAACGTCTTAAGATCCGCTTGATTGCCAAAGCCTTTACACAGATCTATGGGCTGGATTACAGCGATACTTCCTCTCTTGTTGCGAAAATGGCCTCTGTTCACTTCTTTCTCTCTCTGGCTGCTACGTGTCATTGGCCACTCTATCAACTTGATATTAAAAATGCATTTCTTCATGGTGATTTGCAAGAAGAGGTATATATGGAGCAACTACCTAGTTTTGTTGCTCAAGAGGAGTCCAATGTAGTCTGCAAACTCAAGAAGTCTCTCTATGGTCTGAAACAATCTCCACGGGCGTGGTTTGGTAGGTTCAACACTGTGGTTCAAGCCTTTGGTCTCACTCGAAGTGAGGCTAATCATTAAGTTTTCTATCGCCATTCTTCTTCCTCATGTATCTACCTTGTTTATGTAGATGACATTGTTATCACAGGGAGTGATCAGGTTGGAATACAAAAGCTAAAGGAACATCTACATCAGCACTTTCAGACCAAAGACCTAGGCCGACTTCGGTATTTCTTAGGTATTGAAGTTGCTCAATCAGGAGATGGTATCTCAATTTCTCAGAGGAAGTATGCACTTGACATCTTAGAAGAAACTGGTATGGTGAATTGCAAACCAGTTGACACCCCAATGGATCCGAACATCCAACTCTTGCCGGGATAGAGGGAACTTTATTCAAACCCTAGAAGGTATAGGAGACTGGTAGGCAAGTTGAACTATCTCACAGTCACTCGTCCTGACATTGCTTTTGCTATGAGTGTAGTTAGCCAGTTCCTTAGTTCTCCATGTGATTGTCACTGGGATGTTATTTGGATTCTGAGATATATCAAAAGAACGCCAGGTAAAGGACTACTTTATGAGGATAAGGGACACACAGATATTTGTTGTTATGCAGATGTAGATTGGGCAGGATCTCCTTCTGATCGTTGGTCAACTTCTGGGTATTGTGTTCTTATGGGAGGAAATATAGTTTCTTGGAAAAGTAAGAAACAGAATGTAGTAGCCAAATCTAGTGCAGAGGCAGAGTATCGGGCTATAGCTAATGCAACTTGTAAACTCATCTGGCTTAAACAACTTCTACAGGAACTCAAGTTTTGTGAAGTGTCTCCTATGAAGCTTATTTGTGATAATCAGGTTGCCTTACACATTGCTTCTAATCCCAATGTTCCATGAGCGGACTAAGCATATTGAAATCGACTGTCACTTTGTTAGAGAAAAGCTGGTTGAAGGTGTTATTGTTACAGAGTTTGTTAAGTCTAAAGATCAACTTGCAGATGTCTTCACCAAATCTTTAAAGGGTATTCAAGTGGAATATATTTGTAACAAGTTTGGTGCATATGATATCTATGTTCCAGCTTGAGGGGGAGTGTTAGAATTATTAATATATATTATAGTTATTATATGTGTGTTTTATTTTTGTAATTAGATTAAGCTCATAAGTTTAAGACCCATTATACTTATTATAAATAACAAGCTAAGAGAGGCTAGTCTCTTAAAGTTTTTTCTCATAATTATTTTCTCACAAATTTCAATGGAAGAATGCTAGACCTAATATAGAGTTCTACTCCTAAAAAGGGTTTTCACTCTTTTTTATCTTGTTCAAAATTGTTTTTCTCTTTTCCATAGTGGATGTTATCCTACTTTCCACTTAGCAAATAGTCCTATCAAGCACGTTTCTTATCTAATGCTAATTATAAGGAGTTCCTACAATTTCAAGCAACTAAACAACCTTCATCCTTTGTCACCCCTATTGCTTACACTAGTAATTATGTTGCTTGTAATTCTCAATCTAGCTTTCTTGGGCCATAGATTCAGGTTATGGTGCTTCTGATCATATCTTTGATAATACATCTCTTTTTACTAAAATTAAATGTTGAGTCTCTTCCTACCATTACTTTATAATGAATATTTTGTTTCCTTATACAGTGTATAGATTATGTTTCCATTTGTTTATAGTTTCTTAAATAGTTGTAGTCCTCTTCCCTATTAATAGGGAATGCAATCCCTTGCACATGGTTAAGTGAATAAGAGATTTTTCACTATTCACTCCTATTTCCTACACTTTAGCAGATAGTTTCAAATCCATTGCACAGGGTCTTGGCTAAGCGAAACCTATTCCTTTGTTTCCGTTATCCTATGTTCTATATGTGCCTAATGATACTTTTAATTTAATCTCCATTAGTCAACTAACTCACACTCTTAATGGCTCTATCACCTTTGGTGTTGATTTTATTGTTGTACAGGATTAGAGTTCAAGGCAAGATATGGTACAAGACAAGAGTCCAGAGGGCTTTACCATCTCATCCCACCCATAACGCCAATTCTTTGCACACCCAAAGACTCTCCTGCTCCAATTCATGGGCCGCTTGGGACATCCTAATCTATCCAAACTTTAGCTGATGGTTCCTAATCTTTCTGGGCTACATTCTTTAGATCGTGAGTCTTGTCAATTAGGCAAACACGTTTGTATTTTTTTTCAGGTCGAGTAACTAATAAGGTTGAGTCCCATTTTTCTATTATTCATTGTCACAGCCCAAGGGCTAGTATGTAATTAGAATGGTGTAGCAAGTATAAGGGAGACTGGTATAACTGTAATAAGCCACTTGGCACATGGCAGCCTACTTGGCACATGGCCACTTGAAGATTCTAGAAAAGTAGTTAGAGGGAGTCTCTAGTGTAATCAACTCCTATAAATAAGAAATTGCTCACGAGGATGGAGATGTGTAGATTAATCCACAAGTCCTTTCCCTCCTAATTCAATCTCAATCCTCTCTCTCCCTATCTTGTTCTCTCTCTCTCTCTCTCTCTTATTTCCCTTCTTCCCGCCACTTTTCTTCCTAAATTCTGGAAGGAACTTCTAGTTAGATCCTGAGATCTGACATTTGGTATCTGAGACAGCGACCTATCGGAGGGTAGAATGGCCGATGGAACACGAGCAAAGCAGGCGGAGGTGAGGTTGGATGCCATGGAAGCCGAGCTGCGCTAGAACCAGGCACAAGTAGAGGATCGCCTGGAAATTCTAGAATTAGGCATACGGAACACCCAGAAGGAGATTAGTAGGAGTCGATCGGAATACACAACCAATTTAGATCGGGTTGCGAGCAGAATTAGATTGGAATTTGCAGGGTACACGGCCAACTTTGATCGGGCCGTTAATGGAATTAGGGAGGAATTCGCAGGGTTAAGCCAGCAGGTGAGTGCTGCTTTGGGCATTTTTGCTAGGTAACCCCAGGCCAGTCTGCCTACTGATTTTCCCCTGAGGGCCTCCTTGGCGCCAATTTTGACTACACCACGAACGAGGCAAGGACATAATGACCCAGTAGAGATAGGGGACAGGGGGGAAACAGAGGAAGATACAACGAACCAAGGGGGGGAGGGGAATAAACCACTCCAATCCTCAAGGACCTAGGATAGACATTCCCTTGTTCGAGCGCGATCAACCTAGATGGTGGGTAAGACGTTGTGAGAGGGTCTTCTACCAATATCGAGTGGTGGACAGGGACAAGGTGAATATGGCCGCGGCTTACTTGGATGATATGGCCAACACTTGGTTCCAGAATTAGAGCTCAGGAAGAGAAGAGCTAAGTTGGCCAAGGTTTGTGAACGACATATGCAATCGGTTTGGGGAGAAGACAAGGACTAACGTCATCAAGGAATTCAATAAGCTTAAGCAGAAGGGATCAGTGGAGGAATACTTGGTGAAATTTGAGGAGCTAAGATCGCTGTTATCCTTAGCTCACCCCTCTTTGGATGAAGCATATTTCGTATCTAGCTTCATCAACGGGATGGATGAACAAATCCGCCCCACGGTCAAGATGCTCTATCCTACTTCGGGGGGACAAACCGCTGAACAAGCTTACCTGCATGAGATGGCATTGGACGCCTTTGTCAAGAGACATCAGTTGTCTCCTAAAGGGAGCAGGGAGGAGAATTCGTTTGGGATTGCAAGTAAGGGAAGGAATCCACCATGGCAAAGGAATGGGGTGGCAGGAAGACCCCAATTCGCGCCAAACCAGACTAAGGATCTCACCCTCAATTAGAAGTGACAACTGAGGCTATGTTTCCATTGTGAGGAGAAGTTTGGCCCAGGACACCAATGCAAACGAATGTTGCTTACTATGGAAGGCCACCAGGAAGAAGAGAAGGAACAGGACGGAGGGGAGGAACTTGAGACGGAGATGGAAGAAGACGAAGGAGGGGAAATATCAATACATGCATTACAAGGTCATGCATCGGGCAGAGTATTAAAGGTACGGGGAACAGCAGGGAAGAGAAGCCTGGTGGTGCTCATTGATAGCGGTAGCACCCACAGTTTCCTTGATGAGGAAACAGCCTCTGCCCTCTAGTGTGAATTGAAGGAGACTACCCCTTTGTCGGTGATGATTGCAAATGGAAGCAAGATGGTAAGTCACTACAAGTGCAGAGAATTCAAATAAAAGATGGGGGGTCATGAGTTTGCAGTAGTTTTGAGGATTCTCAAGCTCGGGGGATGTCACATTGTGTTGGGTGTGGATTGGATGAGGATGGTAAGCCCTCTCGTATTTGACTTTAACACCCTAGAGGTCACCTTTGACAAGGGAGGCCAGAAAATCACTTTGAAGGGGTGTCAAGAGATAGGGGAGTGCAAGGCAGTATCCGACAAAAGATTACAGAAGCTACTAGATCAAGGGGGAACGTCAGTGGGTCAACTACATTCCTTATATGCCCTGGAGAAGGGCAGCTACCATGGGAATGTCATGCTAAGAACAAAAGGCCAACCTACCGTCCACTCTGCTGATCTCAGCCACACTCAGGAACATTCTCTAGACCCTATTTGCTCATTGTTGATGGAATTTGAGGATTTGTTTGCCATTCCTACTAGCTTACCCCCACATCAATTTCTTGACCACTCCATCCACCTCAAACCCAATGTTGAACCAATTAACCTAAGAGCCTACCGTTACTCACATGTCCAAAAGAAGAAATTGAGAAACTTATTAAAGACATGCTGGACAAATCCCTCATTCAACCTAGCCAGAATCCCTTTGCTTCTCAAGTCCTCTTAGTAAAGAAAAAAGATGGATCATGGAGATTTTGTGTCGATTATCGGCAGCTAAACACACCCACCATCAAGAACAAATTTCTCATCCCTATCATTGAGGACCTCCTAGACGAACTAACAGGAGCAACCATTTTTTCAAATCTAGATCTCACCTCTGGTTACCACCAGATCAGAATGAACCCAAATGACTGCAATAAAACAGCGTTTAGAACACACCAAGGACATTACGAGTTCTTGGTAATGCCTTTTGGTCTTACTAACGCCCCTACCACCTTCCAAGCTCTCATGAACCACATTTTTGCTCTCTATCTTCGGAAATTTGTGCTGGTCTTCTTTGATGACATTAATCTACAGCCCCAGCCTAAACCAACATGTAACCCACCTAAGGAAGGTATTCGAAATCCTCAAAAACCATCAACTCTTTGTGAAGAAGTCTAAATGCACCTTTGCAAAGCCAAGAGTGGAATATCTAGGCCATATCATCACTGGTCAGGGAGTCAGAACAGACCCCCAAAAGGTGACAGCTATGGAGAATTGGCCTAAACCAAAAACACTAAAGGAATTGAGGGGTTTCTTAGGGCTCACTAGCTATTATCAGCGATTTATCAGAGGCTATGGCGTACTGAGCAAACCCTTGACAGTTTTACTTAAAAGGAATAATTTCCATTGGGGCAGTGAGGTAGATAAGGCTTTTGAAGCATTAAAGGTAGTCATGACTCAAGCTCCGGTACTGGCCCTTCCAGATTTCTCGAAAGAATTCGTGTTAGAGACGGACGCTTGTGACGTGGGAGTAGGAGTTGTCCCAAGAGGGCAGACCAGTATCATATCTGAGCCAAACCCTTGCACCAAGGCACTTAGGCCTCGGCATATATGATAAAGAATTACTGGTTGTACTGGTGGCAGTGGATAAATGGCGATACTATCTAGAAGGCAGGCGATTCATCATAAGAACAGACCATGAAAGCTTGGAGTTCTTGTCTCAGCAAAGGGCATACAACCAACTGCAACATAAAGGGATTACTAAATTGATGGGATATGAATATATCATCCAATACAGAAGGGGTAAGGAAAACTTAGTGGCAGATGCACTATCAAAGAAGGTGGAACCTGTTAGTTGCCACGCCATTTCAGCCTTGGTACCAGATTAGGTGTAGGAGATAACTAACAACTATGAGAACAAGACATGGATTAAGGACAAAATAACCCGGCTGACAGTACATCCTCAAGGAGATGCGGGATACTCCTTCTAGGGAGGCTTGCTGAAATACCAAGGCCGAGTGGTCATAGGGAATGATGATCAACTGAGAGGCAGAATCTTGAAAGCACTACATGATTCACCCATAGGGGGGCACTCGGGGCTAAATGTCACTTATTGTCGGGTACAACAGTTGTTCTATTAGCCAAGCTTAAAGGACACCACTCAGTATGTGTTGCCTTGCCCCATCTGCCAGCAGTGCAAGCATGAACAAGTACCATATCCTAGCCTATTACAACCATTGGATATTCCCTCCCAAGCTTGGGAACAGATCTCAATGGATTTCATTGAGGCCTTACCTAAGTCCGAAGGATTTGACACCATCCTGGTAGTTGTAGATAGACTGATTAAGTTTAGTCACTTCCTTCTCCTTGCTCACCCTTTCACAGCTACTGAAGTGGCCAGGAAACTGATGGATGGGGTCTTTAAAGTTCATGGTGTACTGAAAGCTATGGTTTTAGATCGTGAAAATATTTACAAGCCAATTCTGGAAAACATTGTGTTAAGGGCTCGGGATAGGGCTGGAAATGTCATCTGCTTACCATCCGGAGTCCGTGGACAAACTGAACACGTCAACCAGTGCTTAGAGACTTACCTGAGGTGCCTCTATTTTATAAAACCCAGAAGTTGGAGCCGTTGGTTATCCTTGGCTCAATGGTGGTATAACACCAACTTCCATACAACCCACAAAAGAACCCCATTTGAGGCTTTATTTAGCTATACTCCTCCTATAATCCATGCTATGATCCATTACACCCCAGCAGAAATATCGGCTGACCACTACCTACAAGCACGACAGGATGCTCTACAGATGATAAAGCGGGAACTCAGCATGGCCCAATAGAAGATGAAACAAAGGGCAAACAGGCACCACACTGATCGGACCTTTGAAGAGGGGGACGAAGTATTTCTGAAGGTAAAACGGTTCCAACAACACTTATTCCAAAAGAGTCCTATCTCTAAAATTAGCCCCAAGCACTATGGTCCCTTCAAAATAATGGCTAAGATCAGAACCGTAGCCTACAAGTTGCAATTTCCTGACGGTGTGGGGTTACATCCAGTCTTTCATGTGTCTCTTCTAAAAAAGGTAATGGGTACTATGACTGATGCTAGCAGAGATTTACCAAAGCTACATGATGATACGGTAATGGAAGTCGAGCCTAAGGCAGTGATAGATCGGCGAATCATTTACAGAGATTCCCTGCCCATTACTTAAGTCCTAGTCTAATGGACGCACCTACATCCAGATAACACCACCTGGGAATACCTTCCGAAGCTCCTTCAACGCTATCCCAAGGTGGCCAGCTTCCTCTAATTTCTTGGGGACAAGAAATATTTCAAGGGGTGGGGAGTGTCACAACCCAAGGACTAGTATGTAGTTAGAATGGTGTAGCAGGGTATAAGGAGACTGGTATAACTGTAATAAGCCACTTGGCACATGGCAGCCTACTTGGCACATGGCCACTTGGAGATTCTAGAAAGATAGTTAGAGGGAGTCTCTAGTGTAACCAACTCCTATAAATAAGTAGCTGCTCACGAGGATGGGGATATGTGCATATTAATCCACAAGTCATTTCCCTCCTTATTCAATCTCAATCTTCTCTCTCCCTATCTCGTTCTCTCTCTCTCTCTCTCTTATTTCCCTTCTTCCCGCCACTTTTCTTCCTAAATTCTGAAAGGAACTTCTAGTCAGATCCCGAGATCTGACATTCATTTGATTTATTGGATCCTAGTCATGTCAGTTCAACTTTGGGATTCTAGTTTTTGATTGAAACAGTACATACTTTATTGCATCACGCTTATGTCCACTTTGTTTTTGGACTAATACTGTTATCGCTTCCAATTATCTTATTAATTGTATGCCCACATTGGTGTTACAAAACAACACACCTCATTCTATTTTATTACCTTGTGACCTAGTTTTCTCTCTTCCTCCTTATATCTCTGCTATTTCTAAGGTTTTACTTGTTTCTTAGTTTAATGTCATTTTTGCTTCGGACTTTGTTTGCTCTTCAACATCTACCTCAGCTCCATCTCTTCCAACCTCTCACTGTTGTCCTCATACTACTTTAGAGCATATACCTGTCAGATCCGAAAGGATCTAGCAATGATTCAATTCTGATCTCTTTCAAGAGGAGAGAGATCACAAGGAAAACGAGAGAGATCTCGTGAAAATGAGGGAGGGAGAGAATTAGAGAAACTGAGAGATAGAGAAAGTGAGAGAATTGAGAGGGAAATGGAAGAGAGAATAAAAAATTTTCATTCAAGCTTTAGATGCCTCTAATAGAAGGGTCAGCCTCAACTTATAGCCTTCCTATACAAGTATATAGGTTCCCGCCAATTATGAAAGTAAAGCAAGATCGCTACGGGGCAAGTAGCGTAGTTCAAAATTTTGAATCTTGCCCCGATCCCTACAATTGGATCAACGTCGAAATTAAATCATTCACATACAAATAAAATAAATCTAACCTTTAAATTTTTGAGTCGTTCGCGGATTCGAGCCATCCAAGTGTCCGGCCTGTAACTCGTGATACGCGACACGCGTCCATTGGCAAGGAGAGCGGAATAGAAGTGTCAGCTCCTTCTCCCTTTTTGCGACTTGTGTATGGACGGAAAAGAACGCTTACATTTCAAATCGATGCCAAAAAGAAACGGGGAAGAGTGAATGGCATTCGTTTTTCAACTCTTGAAAAACCACACAAACCATTAATTCCTCTATTTGGGCAATCCAAAAAAGGGTATTCATAGAGAAGCCTTCTAGGGTTTCTTAAACCCTAATAGATTGGGCTAGCCCATTAATCCTATTTCAACTAGAATCTTAAGTGGGTTTATTCTAGTCCAACTAGAAAGATAATTAAGTGGCCCAAATCAATTTATAAAATATTTAACCCAAATCTAATTCAAGTCCAAATATTTATTATTTAATATTTTGTTTCAAATCTAATTTAGTCCAAATATAATATTTAATATTTAGCCCAAATCTAATATTTAATTTAATATTTGACCCAAATACTTTATTGAGTCCAAATATTAATTTAAACCCAAATATATTTTATTTCCTATTTACCACTCCAACAAATAGAAAATTATTAAATTAGAAACTCCTTCCTAATTTAATCAATTGTCATTTTAGGAAACTTTTTCCTTTATGACGACCTCTCATCATATTGATATCATTACGTTTCTTTGTTCTTTTTTCGTGAGAACCTACGACGGCATAACTTCTTGCCGAAGTGTCCCACTTAACCATACGTTCGCTCTCCTAGTTTAAGTCAGGAAACGTACCTATTACGTATGACTCATTAGGCTTCTGAATATGTTGGCAATGTGTCAGTACGAACACATAAGACAAAATTGGCCTCTAATAAGGCGTCATACCTACCCAATTATTCAGAAGGATTCATAATCCGCAAATAACCTTTCACGAGCATTGTTACCATGTAATTCGATCCTCTCGTCAATGTATCTTATGTGATCTCAAGTCTGGCAATGTGTTGCTTGATTATGATCATATGAGTTTTTCTTCGGTCATCCGGATATATTCACTTAATAGAAAGTGAATCAATAACTCCTGATTGATCTCTTTCACCATGGCCATGGATTTAAAGTGAATATCTAATAAAGGCGCCTTAGATACATCATCCTCTATCAAGGGATCGACGAGTCCCATCTTGGTTATGCACCCATCTCCATAAGCCTCACGATATACTCAAGGATCGCCCACATGCAACCTTTGTCTAGGCCCATTGAAACGATGTCAAAACATACCGATCTTCTTATAAGATGACCGTGACAACCTCAAGTCCAAGGATTAGTTACACGCATTTCGTATGAGAATTCCATCAACATATAACCAAAATGGATTCTCATGACGAGTCATGTCCAGTGACACGTTCTCCAACATTGGTCACCTATGTACTTGTCTAGGCATCCCCATGCCTATGGGTGTGAGACCCCTATTGCCATCACATAGCAAAAACATAGCACATACAAGTCTTACTGCAATTGTCAATGTCCATTCTTGACATTGCTACAACTTGGGACGTTTAATGATGTCTAGAAACTGTGATGTATTATCTCACATCTTTATAGATTAATCACAGTATACATCATATGGAGTTCTATCTAGTTTCATTCAGTTATTACAATAATAACAAGAAACTAATAGAATGACTTCTTGTGAATTTAAACAACTCCTTATTCAAATAATAAACATGATTACAATTGTCATTGTACATCATGCCCAATCTGATTGGGTCTAGAGCACCTACACTAACAAATTATTCATAACTGCCTATGTACTACACGCCTTAGCTCTACCTGCGTACAAACATCTGTTGCTCTAACTAATCTTTTTCTTTTATTACAAGATTTCTACTTCTACTATCTCCCTCATAAGTACATGGCAATATACCCTCCCCTTGAGACATTTCTTGTCCTTAAGAAATGGTTAGGAGATTGGTTGCTCTTGGTAATTGAGTAAGCAGGTCCGAGAGATACTCCCAAGTGGGGTTGTCCTGGTGCATGTTGGACCACCTCACCTATATGATCGGAGCTCCTTGTTGATAGACCACTCATCTATGCACAATGGCAGCTGGTTCTGGAGCAGGGATGGTGTCCATGGCTCCTTGTGGTAACTGAGAACTAGCCAGTTGTGCCCCTATAGCTTTCTTCAACTACGAGACACGAAACACTAGATGGATCTGTGTCCCTTCCGGTAATTGTAGTCTATAGGCCACATTGCCCACCTTAGACACAATAGGAAAAGGGCCAAAATACCTAAGGCCCAACTTGGAGACTAGGCCAAGGGATAAGGACTTGAGATGGGGGCCTTTTCAACTTCAAATAGACTGTCTCTCCCACACTGAACTCTCTTTCACTTCTACCATTGTCAGCTAATTGCTTCATCCGATTCTGAGCCATGGCTAGGTCTTTTTTAAGTTGTTGGAGGATCTGCTGCCTCTTTTGCAAATGTTCATCCACGGCTGCCACACTTGTGGGACTTGGTACAGGTGGTTTGTAACCAAAAAGGGCCTCAAACGATGGCATCTTAATGGCACTATGGTGGCTAGAGTTGTACCACCATTATGTCATAGATAACCACTTGTGCCAACCTTTCAGGTGTGTGAAACACAGGCCTCTTAGGTAGGTCTCCAGGCACTGATTGACTTGCTCCGTTTGTCCATCAATTTGGGGATGGTAGGCGGAGGATAGGTTAGGCTTAGCTCCCAAGGATTTCATCAAGGACTGCCACAGAAGACTAGTAAAAACCTTGTCCTCGTTAGAAATTATAGTTTTTTGAATCCCATGCACCTTTACCACCTGATCTAAAAAGACTCGAGCCACTTCTTGTGTAGAGTAGGGATGAGTAAGACTTAGGAAGTAGGCAAATTTGGCGAGTCAGTCTGCCACTACAAATATGCAATCCTTCCCTTCAGATTTGGTAATCCCTTAATGAAATCCATTAATACACTCTCTCATGCCTGTCTCGGAATTGGTAAAGGTTGTAAGAGTCCTAGATAAGACATCGTTTCACGCTTGCATCTTTTACACACATCACATGGAAACACAAACTTCATCACCTCCTCTTTGAGCTTGGGCCAGAAAAAAATTGCTTCACCTTATGATAGGTGTTCTGTACCCCCGAATGGCCTCTAATTGGGGATTCATGTAGGGCTTGTAGTATCTTCCTCTTCAACTCCGTGCAGTTTCCCACAACCAGCCTGCCCTTAAGCCTCATCACCCCATTTGCTAGTGTATAACCTTCCTTACTTGCGGGGTCAATTATTAATTGCTCCAAGAGGGTCTTAGCCTACTCATCTCCCTCATAACTCTTGGCCATTTCTTGACACCACTCCGGAACTAAAGCTGAGATTGAAGCAGTTGTTCCCTCTTCTTGGCATCGATATAGAGCATCTGCTACAATGTTCTCTTTCCCCCTATTATATTGAATGACATAATCTAAGCCCATCAATTTAGTCATTCCCTTTCTTTGCAAATGAGTGAAGTTTTTGTTGTAGTAGAAACTTCAAACTTTCGTGATCAGTCTTAATGATAAACCTACCCCCCTCCAGGTAGTGTCTCCACTTGTCTACTGCAAAGATGACCACTAACAACTCTTTCTCATATATGCTGAGACCCATATGTCTTGGGGCTAAGGCCTGGCTTATAAAGACTAAAGGCCTGCCTTCTTGCATGAAGACAACCCCTATACCCATCCCACTTGCATCAATCTCCACCACAAACATCTTACTAAAATCCGGTAGGCCTAGTACTGGGGTTTCACTCATGGCTTTCTTCAATAATTCAAAGGTTGCCTCAACCTTTCGATTCCATACAAAATTGTCTTTCTTTAGCAAATCTTTGAGTGGCTTGCTAATTCCTCCATACCCCTTCACAAACCTCCTATAATAGCTGGTCAGCCCTAAAACCCCTCAAGGTCTTAATGGTTGTAGGCCTTGGCTAATTGGTCATGGCTGCTACCTTCTTGGGATCCGTACTCACCCCTAGACCCAATATGATATACCCCAAATATTCCACTTAGCCATGTGCAAAGGCACACTTTGATCTCTTAATATACAATCGGTTGAGTTTAAGAATCTCAAATGTAGTCTTCAAATGTTTTAAATGGAGGCCAAAGGTTAGGCTATATATCATAATATCATCAAAGAACACAAGTACGAAATCTCTAAGGTACGGTTCAAAAATCTGGTTCATTAGTGATTAGAAGGTAACTAGTGCATTTGTTAAGCCAAAGGGCATGACAAGGAATTCATAGTGGCCATGGTGAGTTCTAAATGCGGTTTTAGGTATGTTAAGGGGATTCATTCAAATTTGGTGATAATCGGATCTTAGGTCAAGCTTAGAAAAAATGATAGCATGTTTTAACTCATCTAGCAAGTCTTCAATGAGTGGGATGGGAAATTTGTTCTTGATGGTTATTTCATTTAGTTGGCGGTAATCAATGTAAAACCGCCAGGAACCATCTTTTTTCTTTACCAACAGCACTAGGGATGCAAAAGGGCTGTGGTTGGGCCTTATGAGTGATTTGTGGAGCATCTCCTTAACCAATTTTTCTATTTTTGTCTTTTGGTTAGGAGGGTATCAATAAGCACGGACATTAACAAGGTCTGTGTTGGGTTGAAGGTTGATTGTGTGGTCAATGGATCTGGTTGGGGGTAAGGCATGAGGCTCTACAAAAAGATTCTCAAATTCAGCTAGTAGCATATTAAGTATATCAGAGTAGTATACCTCATTGTCAGATTGTAGGAGGCTACTGATGGGCAACATAAATTCCCCTTCTATTTCTAGCTCCTCCTCCCTTCCTTTAGTGGCTTGGATAGAGAATAGATGAGCCACTTGATTCATCTTGTGTTTGAATAACTTATGTAGTCTCCTTCCTATGACCATCTTTCAAATTCCCAACTCCTTGCTCCCTGTCAGTGTTATCTTCCTTCCCTCTTTCTCGAATGTCACCTCCATTTTGTTAAAGTCAAAACAAATCGAGTTGACATACTTCATCCAGTCAACCCCTAACACCACATCACCCTCCCAATTTTAAGAGCCTCAAATCAGCTTCAAAAACTTCTCCTTGCATCTCCCAACAGAACCTGGTGCAAGCAGATCGACTCATAACTTTATTACCATTGGCTACAGTGACTGTCAATGGCTGTGTAGGGATCAAGGGGCATTTCAATCTCCTAGCTATACCCTCATTCAAAAAATTGTGGGTGCTCTCACTGTCTATTAGGATCATAAATCGGGTATCCTCCACCTTCCCCTTTACTTTGATTATCTTACTGTTAGTCAATCCTTTTAAGGCGTGCAAAGATATCTCTCCATTGTCCTCCTCTTCCTTTTCTTGGGGCTGGGATGCTTCCCCCTCCTTAGCTATATCTCCCTCTTCCCCTTCTAGTAACAAGAACTGCTTCTTACATTGGTGGCCAAGGAAGTATTTATCCCTGCACCACACTTGAAACAGAGGCCAACCTGCCTCCTCTATTCTATAGTCCTTCCACCTTGGTTGTTCAGGGTAGGTAATGCCAAATTCTTCAACCCAGGGGATCCCCTTCCAAACTCTTAGGGTAGCTCTTACTTTGCAGTAGGTTCCCTGGGGCAATTCCCCTATTCATCATCCTCTACTTCTTCATCAGCACTTCCACTGTTAGTTCATGGAGCCTAGCACCATCAGCAACATGCTTGAGAGTCCTACGCTGGAGCACTTTCACCATTGGCCTCAACTCCTCGTTCAAGCCACTTTTGAAGCTTGAAACGAAATAGGCCTCCGTCAAATAGGGGTTATGAATAAGCATCAGGGCCTTCATCTCTTCAAATGGTATTCCATCACCGTCCCTACCTGTCTAATTTTGTTAAACTCCTCCACCACATCAGATAGGCCCTGATCTCCAAACATCTCACAAAAATCCTCAATGAAATCCTCCCATCTGCAGTCTTCTCAGACCTTGGACCACCCTTGGTACCAAGCATTCCCAGCATCATTAAGGCATGTCGCAGCTATAGGCACTTTCTGCCTCTTTGCTACCCCATACCATTTAAGCATTTGCTCACCTTCTGATCCACCAACGTGGACTCACTCCATCAAATAACAAAATCTCCAAATGCGACATGGGTAAATCGTGTTGGTTTTGTCCCATCGGTGCCTCAGGCCACTGTCCCCATCCATTCTCATCTAGCTCTCTATGATCATGCCCTCCTATAGAGGTTTCGATTGCCCTCTAGTTCACCCCTTGGTCCTGTATAATTGGTTCTGATGTACCCTGCCCTAGCAGAATTGGATCTGATCTCTCCTTAGGAGGAAAGTTGGGAGAGAGACTCACTTGATTTTACCTCGCAAACATCATCATAAATCCCTGAAACTGCTCACGAATTTGAATTCCCATATCCTCCCTGATCTGAGCCACTGCTACTTCTAGCTTCCTATCGACGACCATAATATCCTCGTGGTTTCGGTTGGAGCCTAACTCCAATTGATCCACTCGCAATTGTAGAACACTCATTACCACACCTAAGTCTCCAAGTTCTTCATCCTCGTTCCTTCAGCCATCTTCGTCACCTCCGATCAAGTGGCCAAGGATTGGTTTTGATTCCAAATTATCAGATCAGGTAGGATCTGGCAATGATTCAATTCTGATCTCTTCCAAGATGCGAGATCACAAGGGAAACGAGAGAGATCTCGTGAAAATGAGGCAGGGAGAGAATTAGAGAAACAGAGAGATAGAGAGAGAGAGAGAATTGAGAAGGACATAGAAGAGAGAATCAGAGAATTTTCATTCAAACTTCAGATGCCTCCAATAGAAGGGTCAGCCTCAATATATAGCCTTCCCATACAAGTACATAGATTCTCGCCAATTATTCATAACCGCCTATGTACTACACACCTTAGCTCCACCCGCATACAAACATCTATTGCTCTAACTGAATTCTGTTTTATTACAATATTTTCTACTATCTCCCTCGTAAGTACATGACAATACCTATGCCAACAATCCTATTAACTTACCTTCGCCTTACCGCCTCCACCTATCTTTAGTCCTCCTATTGCTTTTTGCAAAGGTGTATCTATTCATAATCCTCAAGACCTCATCCCATTTATAATTTTTGAGTTATCATTGTTTATCTGCTCCTTATTATGCCTTTGTTTCTTCACTTTCTGTTGTCTATTCCAGTGGCCACTAGCAAGGCTCTTCCTTAGGGTGGCACTTGGCTAACAACCGGTTGTTACTGGGATTATATTGTTAAGGTGGGTCTAGATGGCTAAGTTGACTATTTGAATGTTTGGTTGGTTGCTAAAGGCTACATGCAACTTTTTTGCCTAGATTATAGTGTGATTATTTCTCCCATTGCTAAAATTTGAAATGTCCAATTGTTACTTTCTATTTTTGTCATTCAACATTAGCCACTTCATCAACTGGACATTAAAATGCTTTTCAACATGGTGATTACAAGAGGAAGTGTAAACAGAGCAACCACCCGAGTCTATTGTTCAAGGGAGTCTAGATTGATGTGCCATTTATGCAAGTCCCTATATGGTCTCAAACCTACACTTCCTTGGCTTGGAAGATTTAGCATTGCTATACAACAATTGGCATAACTCATAGTGAGGTAGATCATTTTGTTTTCTGTCATCATATTTCATCATATCAACAATTATATCTCTTTGATTGTATATAAACATTTGTTTCATCACTTTCAAACCAAGGATTTGGGAAGATTGAGATATTTATGGGAATATAAGTAGCCAAATTAAAGGATGGTGTTTGTATTTCACAGAGGAAATATGCTCTAAACATACTTTTAAGGAACTAGAATGTTGGTATCAAAACCTATTGATATTCCAATGGATCCCACTATCAAACTTCTACCAGGACAATCGTAGTTGTAATCAAAACCTAGCAAATACTAGAGACAAAACTGACTACCTAATAATAATTTAACCTAAAATTTCCTTCGTTATGAGTGTTATCAATCAGTTTCTGGATGTTGTGGTCTGGATTCTTAGATAAAGGGAGTACTAGGCTAAGATTTATTATACATGGATAGAAGACGTGTTCAAATGATTGGCTATTAGATGCAGATTGGGCAAGCTCTCTTCAGATAGGTGCTCGACTTCTAGATATTGTATCCTTGGTAATTAGATCTCCTAGAAAAGGATCAAGCAAAATGTAGGCGCAAGGTCGAGTCCTGAAGTTGAATATCAAGCTATGGCTTCAGGAACTTGTGAACTTGTATGGCTAAAGCACCTCCTTAAGGAATTGAAATTTGGTGAAACAAGCCCTATGCAACTCATATACGATAATCAGACAGCCTTACACATTGCTTTTAATCTAGTCTTTCATGAGAGAGCCAAACACAGAGAAATTAATTGTCATCGTCATTAACTGCACCTTATCCTAACTAGCTAAATTAGGGTCAATAACACAACTCATAATGTTGTGTTAACTCAAATGATCACATTCATAGAAATTGACTGTCATTTTTTTTAGAGAAAAGATACTTTCAAAGAGATATAGCTACTGCTTTTGTTAACTCAAATGATCAGTTAATTGACATGTTTACCAATCCCTCAGAGGCCCTAGAGTAAATTATATTTGTAACAAGGTTGGCACATATGATATATATGCTCCAACTTGAGAAGGAGCATTAGTACATGACTGCATTTAATTGTATTCATATAGAGGTGTTTGTGTAAAGTCATGCACATGGTATGCTACATATAACATTCTCAGTAGGATATAGTTAGATTGACTAACGCCTTTCTATATCTTCTGTCCATTCTGTTTCGCAGAGTTAGTCCTTTTAAGCCAAGTTTCTTTAAGGATACGGTTACTTGTCAAATCAACAAATGTTGGATGGGTTAGTAATTAAATATTTCCACAGGATGCATTTAAAGTTCCACTAACATCATCCAAATCATGACTACTATTTCACAGGTACATGTCTTTGTGAAACTTCTATTTCCAACCACTAAAATTTAGCATTTTGCAGAACAATTTGTGCAAAATTATGTTATGTAAGATTATGAAAAATTGTCTTAATCTGTGTATGATTGCATTTAACTCTAGGCCTCAGATATATACAGAAAAACATTCTTCAGAACCATCAGGGTAACTTTTGGAAGTATTTCACATAATCCACATTTGGAGGTCAAACAAAATTATTTCCATACTTCTAAAATCACCTAGAGTTCTGCCTGCACTGATGATAATAGTTGTGTCAACATGGTAACACAGGCCCATCGCTGAATCTGAAGCAATTATCTGATTATGGGATTGAGCTATCATGTGTCAATTAGCAATTTAAATAATAGCATGTATAAACTGCATTATTGGATGAAAGTCAGAAGTCACAATAATACCATTACAGGATGCCCATGACATGGTATTACAGAAAAATACAGACATAATTTATGGTTAATTTCCAGGAAATTTAGAACACCAACAAGAAAATTAAACCCAATCTTTGCAGGTAAAGCTGTTGTATGCACTAGCCTACTTGTCATCAAACAGTTCAAAAATAATATTATGTTTTTCCATGGGACTACAATGTGCATATGCATTTTATGACACATGCGTGTATATATGTAAGTAGACCCACATGAACTGATCAGCTTTTGGTCTCAACTAACATCAAATTTCGTAAAATTGGAAAAAGAAAAGGCATGATTTTGTTACTATCTGCAGAATTTAACATGGTAAGAAAGAAGGAGGTTTCCTTCTTCCCAAAGGTAGGGCCTAGAGGAAATTACCACAGATGACGAAAAGCCATATCTTTGCATGAGCATGTCATTCTTTTGGCGACTCATGTAATTAATTGTCATCTGCAAGATCCTATGAAAGCATCAGTATATCCACATTTCTCAACATTTATGAAGCTGAGCAACAGATACATGTACACACAATTGCCAAATGTTTTTGTTTTATCATTATATCTCACAGTAATTTCTTCAAACTTATAATATGATTCGTGTGTGTCATAATGATGAAAATACAAATATAAAATATACATTCCACATATTATGACATATTTGAAGAAGCGTATGATGTATGACATATAAAACATGAAAATAATACCTTCCTAGAATTGTATATACTTCTCGCCAAAATACTAACTTCCATGATTGGCAGTTGTATCTAGTGAGGGGGAAATAGTAAAGTGCATTTGGATATTTGACAACATATACGGGATGCTTCAATATACATGACAAATCAACAGAAAACTGGAGTTTTGCATACTACCTGCTAACTAGAAAATCAAATTAAAACTTGATATATACTATATATATATATATAAAACTACATGTGACTCATTTATGCAAAAGATTTATTTTCATATGTTTTTGTATATTTAAAAAACAACAACATATCAAACCTTAATCACACTAAGAGAGATTGGTTACATGGATTCTTACTTGCTAATCATCTCTATCTATGGTCACATCCTCAATAAGGCCATTATAACACATATCATGCCTAAAAGTTCTTCACCATGTTTCTCCTCATAGAAACATCAATTCATTTTGTTTTCTCACATGATCAAACAACCTAAATCAAGTCTCATGCGTCCTATTTCCAATAGGAGCCAATATGACTTTATGAAATATAGCCTCACTATTCTATTTTTTCTTGTATGGCTGCACATCTACTGTAAGATCCCCATTATTGTTACACACATATTTTGCTCATGTTAATCCTTTACTGCCAACATTATATGCCATAAACAAAGCTAGTCTTATAACAGTATGATAAAATTTTTATTTTTAAATTTATTAGGATTTTATATAGCATAAAACACCAAATGCATTTTTCCATTTTAACCATTTGCTTTCATTCTATGAATAATATCCTCAATAATCTCTCTATTTTTTTGGACAATTAATAAAAAATATTTTCAAGATTTGGATGTAGACAGATGTCCAAGACCTTGAATGTAGCAAAATATTTTTTAAAAGAAGTTAATTTTCTATTGTAGACCTGACAACTGTAATACTCTCAATTACAAATTGTAACTGATAGAACTTCTTATGAGAGTGGCTATATAAGCTACTCAAAAGGTTTATTGTGGATAGTTCAGTAATAAAAGAATTCCATTCTCCCTTGTTTCTCTCTCTTTCTCTTTCAATTCTATCTTTGAAGAAACCTTAATTTGATCTATGTTCCTGACAAAGTGGTATTAGAGCAGTCGATTCTTGGCTATTGATCTTGGCGATTTTTAGCAGTTGATCCAGAGTCGAAATTTGAAGGCGAGCAAAGGAGATGGCTGAAGTAACTGGCGTGAAACAATTGGAGGTGAGATTGGATACCTTGGAGCTAGGTTTGTGGCAAACTTAAGAAAAGGTGAGTCGTTGTCGAGAGGAGAAGGCTACAACTAGAGAAGCTGTGCAATCACTAGAAAGGTTGGATAGGCTTCTGAGAATGTTCTCTAAAATGCCTCAGGCCAGCCTGCCGATGGATTTCCCTCCAAGATCCACTTCAGAGTCGATCTTGACAAGAGCAGGCATCCTTCCTCATGCTTCTACCTCACAAGAAGATGAGGAATGTCCTGAACTGGATCAAATAGTCCAGGTAAGGGGATCTTATCAAAATCACCAACACACATTGACACCTAGGTTGAAAATTTCTATGTTTGATGGGGTTAAACCAAGATGGTGGATTAGGAGATGTGAAAGATTTTTTCAATATTATAATGTGATAGAATGCCAAAAAGTCAACCTAGCAACAACCTATCTCAATGATATGGCTGATGCCTGGTATCAAGGATGGAATGGAATGGGATGAGATCTGAATTGAATTGGAATGAATTCATGGAAGACTTTTGTGATAGGTTTGCGAGAGATCCATGGCTGATGTGATAAGAGGAATTTAATAAGCTAAGACAAGAAGGCTCAGTGATAGATTATCAACTCAAATTTGAGAAGTTGAAATCAATACTGCTTATTTCTCAGCCATAGTTAAATGAGCCTTGTTTTGTGTCAAGTTTTAATTGTGGTTTAAATGAAGAATTGAGACTTACAGTGAAAATGATGTAGCCTGCAACTGTCAAGCAGGCTGCTAAGAAAGCCAGATTACAAGAATTGGCATTGGAAGTTATGAGAAAATAATTATGAGAGAAAAACCTAAGAGACTAACCTCTCTTAGTTTGTTATTTATAATGGGCATAATGGGCCTTAAACCTACGGGTTTAACCTATGGGCTTAATCTAATTACAAATAAAACACACATACTATAATTACAATAATACTAATAATTCTAACACTCCCCCTCAAGCTAAAGCATAGATATAATATGCACCAAACTTGCTACAAATATATTCCACTCAAGAACCCTTTAGAGACTTGATGAAAATATCTGCAAGTTGATCATTGAAGTTAACAAACTCTGTAACAATAACACCTTCAACCAGCTTTTCTCTAATAAAGTGACAATCGATTTCAATATGCTTAGTCCGCTCATGGAACACTGAATTGGAAACAATATGTAAGGTAGCCTGATTATCACAAATAAGCTTCATAAGGAACACTTCACAAAACTTGAATTCTTGCAGGAGTTGTTTAAGCGAAATGAGCTCACAAGTTGCATTAGCCATAACCAGATACTTTGCCTCTGCACTAGATCTAGCTACTACATTTTGTTTCTTACTTTTTCACGAAACCAAATTTCCTCCCACAAGAACACAATACCCAGAGGTTAACTGACAATCAGAAGGAGATCCTGCCCAATTTGCATTTATATAACAACAAATATCTGTGTGTCCCTTATCCTCATAAAGTAACCCTTTACCTGGCACTCTTTTGATATATCTCAAAATTCAAATAACAGCATCCCAGTGAGAATCACATAGAGAACTGAGGAACTAACTAACTACACTCACAACAAAAGCAATATCGGGACAAGTGACTGTGAGATAGTTCAACTTGCCTACCAGTCTCCTATACCTTCCAGGATCTGAATAAAGCTTCCCCTGTCCCAGTAAGAGTCGGACATTCGAATCCATTGGGGTGTCAACTGGTTTGTAATTCACCATACTAGTTTTTTCTAAGATGTCAAGGGCATACTTTCTTAGAGAAATTGAGATACCATCTCTTGATTGAGCAACTTCAATACCCAAGAAATACCGAAGTCGACCTAGGTCTTTGGTCTAAAAGTGCTGAAGTAGATATTCCTTCAATTTCTGTATTCCAACTTGATCACTCCCTGTGATAACAATGCCATCTACATAAACAACAAGGTAGATACAAAAGGAAGAAGAATGGCGATAGAAAACCAAATGATCCGCTTCACTTCGAGTGAGACCAAAGGCTTGAACCACAATGCTAAACCTGCTAAACCACGCCCGTGGAGATTGTTTCAGACCATAGAGAGACTTCTTGAGTTTGAAGACTATATTGGACTCCCCTTGAGCAACAAAACTAGGCGGTTGCTCCATATATACCTCTTCTTGCAAATCACCATGAAGAAAGGCATTTTTAATATCAAGCTAATAGAGTGACCAATGACGTGTGGCAGCCAGAGAGAGAACGAGGCAAACAGAGGCCATTTTCGCAACATGAGAGAAAGTATCACTGTAATACAACCCATAGATCTGTGTAAAGCCTTTGGCAACCAAGTGGGCCTTAAGACGTTCCACCTGTCCATTAGGAGCCACTTTGGGAGTGAATACCCATCAGCAGCCAACGGGAGTCTTTCCTCGTGGTAAAGGCACCAAATCCCAAGTACCATTCGAATGTAAGGCGTCAATCGCATCTAACATAGCTTGCAGCCAACTAGGATGGGACAGAGCTTCACCTATGGTTTTAGGAATAGAAACAGAGGAAAGACTCAAAACAAAGGCACTATAAGAAGGAGACAAGCGGTCATTGCATAAAAAGTTATAAATAGGATAGGGATTACGAGTAGACCGTGTACCTTTGCAAAGAGTAACAGGGAGATTGTATCCGAGGGCAGGAGGGACCACAGACGGAGAGAGCGAGTCAAGAGAGTCCTGGAATGGAGGAATGCTGGCACCGGTAGCGAGATGAGGACGACGGTGATATGTAAGAAGTGGAGGAGCCGTGGTAGGTGGACCAGAAAATGGTAGGGTAGGAGACATAGAGGAGACAGACGAACCCGATGAGGACAGCGGAAGAAAAGAAAAAGGAACATGCAAAACCTGGTGAAGAATCTGTGAATCAAGCTAAGCAACCGAAAAGAAAGACTGATGCTCAAAGAATGTGACATCAGCAGACAAAAGATAGCGGTTTAGCTCAGGAGAGTAACACTTATAGCCTTTCTGCAACCGGGAATAGCCGAGGAAGATACACTTGAGAGATATTGCAGCAAGCTTATCCTGTCTAGGTGAAAAAGAATGCACAAAACAAATACATCCAAAAACACGAAGAGGAACAGAATAAAGTGGCTGTGTAGGGAACAAAAGGGAATGAGGAATTTGGTCTTATAACACTGAAGATGGCATGCAATTGATTAGATAACATGCAGTTAGAATATCATCACCCCAAAATTTGGTGGGAAAATTGGCATGTAAAAAGAGCGTTCCTGCAGTCTCAATAAGATGGCGATTCTTACGCTCAGCAACACCATTTTGTTGAGGTGTGTAAGGATAAGAGGATTGATGCAGGATGCCATTAGCAGTCATAAAGGTAGTAAATGGAGAAGGAAAAAACTCAGGGGCATTATCACTACGTAAGGCATGTATACAAACTCCAAACTGTATTTTATTTCAGCAGTAAATGTCTGAAAGATAGAAAACAACTCGGACCGACTCTTCATAAGAAACAACCAAGTGCAACGAGAAAAGTCATCAATGAAAGTAACGAAATATAAAAAACCAATAGTAGAATGAACGCGACTGGGCGCCCATACATCAGAGTGCACAAGGGAAAAGGGAGTCTCAACCCTATTATTGACCCGACGAGAAAAAGAATAATGGGTGTGTTTACCACGTTGACACGACTCACAATTAAACATGGACAATGACGACAAACTAGGAACTAATTTTTTCAGTTTGGAGAGACTGGGATGACCGAGACGATAATGGAGAAGATCTCGGGAAGCGGCACTAGTGCAAGCTACCGGTGAACTAGGCACAGCAAGATGATAGTGACCCTGTGACTCATGCCCGACGCCAATCGTCCGCCCCGTATCCTAGTCCTGAATACAAACAGAGGTAGGAGTAAAGACAACAGAACAGTTAAGGGTTTTGGTGAGTTGGCTAACTGAAATCAAATTAAAAGGACTATCACAAACATATAAAACAGAATTTAATGAGAAAAAATAAGTAGGTGTGATTTGACCGATCCCTTTAACTGCAGTTTGTCATGACCCCAAGGAACCCCTAAGATATATTAGTAATACATGTGTTTTCCTTATTAGTTGTATTTTCTGCTGTTGTTAGCATTTTCAATTGTAAGCCTATAAATAGGCTTGAGTAGTTAGAGGAGGGGATATCATTGAATTGAAGAATACATTTCAAAACTCTATTTCTCTCTCTTAATTTCTCTCTCTCGATTTTTCTTCTCTTCCTTCCCCCATTTCTTCTGTTTCAGTTCTATCCTCCCTCCTTACTGTTTTTCTCTTCCCTAAATCTCTCCTAAATTCCTATCACAACCCTAGCCAAACCCTAGGGTTGTGACAATTGGTATCAAAGCCAAAAATCCTTGGCTATGATTTGATTCGATTTGAAGAAAGTTGTTCCGATGGTGCTTCCGACAACTCCTAGAGCCATTTCAGTGATTTGAATTAGTAGACGAGCAGGCCAGGCAAGGAAGTTTGAGAAGAAGGCGCGAGTGTAGGCTTTGTTCGGCAATTCGATTGCAGGCCAGAGGTATCGCATTTTAGGAGAATTGAAGCAGAGCAGTCGTCCTCGGCTGGAGTTCGAAAATTCAAGAGTGTCCGATCCAATTTGGAGGTAATCCAGCTAGAGTCGAAGCAGAGCAACAGTTATTGGCTGTGGTTCTGATTCCCCTCAAAGGCTGCTGAAATCAATTTCAGCGATTAAATGGAATAGGCAGAGTTTCGAGGTGATAGCGAGTCCGACGAAGGTGAAGCAGAGGGCCTTGGTGTGTGCGACTAAGGCGGAAGACAAGGGGAGCCATTGTGAGAGCAGGAGGTGATTCCAGAAATAACAAAGAATTGACGGAGCGAGGATCCTACTTGCTATTGATCTTCAAAGGTGATTGACGTGGCGATTAGGTGAAGCAATTTCGGTAAATTACGAAACCAAGCCAGTGGTTGCAGACTGTGGTCGGTGATTGGGCGAGAAGGAGTCGGGGAAAGTGATTGTTGAATCTACAGTAATTGCGAGCAGAGCCGATTCTGGAGCAGCAGGTTGATTCGCTGCTATTGGTCCGAGTTACTGCAGTTGTGATTCCAAATTGAAGGCAGATCAGAGTAAGTTGGTTGAAGTGGATTGACGAAGCAACGACTGAATTCGGAATTGCACTTAGATTTGGAAAGCGTCGCCTAGTAGAGCAAACTCAGAATTGAAAAGCAAAACCAAGCAAAGCCACTTCGGCTCGGAAGTGAAGACGATGCCGGCTAGGAGAGGTCCGCAGCAATACTGAGTTGAAATTGGAGGCGAATTCGAGTGGCGCAGCGGTAGTTTCGTGGCTAGAAACATTGCTAATCTCAGCCTAGAATTGAAGACGTGTGAAGGTGAAGCATACTTCGGAAATTGACACAAATTAGGAAGTTGACGATAAGAAGCAAGTTCCTACGCCACTATTGAACATCAGTGAGTTGCTGGTCCAGAGGTGTTTCAGAGAAGTGATTGGGTGAGGCAAGCACAAGCAAACAAGTCCGATCCCAAACGGTGAGAACGATTCTGGGGGTCTTCCAAGTCGGTTTGGGTAAGAAGGGTGAATTGAGGGAGAGCTGATCCGATTAATTGAGGTCCATCACCGATTCAGTTAATCGGAATTGAATCAGATTTGGAGGCAAGGCAGATACCGATCTCAACGGTTTCGTGAGATGAATTTGGAAGCTAAACCAATCCAATCAAGTCTGGAAGTATTAGCACGGCAGAACTCAATCAAGTCCGGAAGTGTTTGCATAGCAAAAACGTTGGATTTCTAAGTATACAGTTTGTGAAAAAAACTCAGCCATGGAAAGCAATGCACACATGAGGCAATTGGAGCTCCAATGGCAGCAAAAGAAGGCTGCAATTTCAGCGTGAAACGACAAGAAACAGGAGAAGGGTAGCAGCCAATTGGACAAAGGAATGAGAAGTATGGTACATGAATCAAGCCAAGAATTCGGCCAAATGATACGTGAAAAGTTGCAAGAGTTTGCAATGATACTATCTAAGGAGTATCATTACAATTTTCCCACCGAATACTTTGAGGATTATCATGGGAGTTTTAATAAAGAAGATTTCCTTAAAATGGAGCAGCCGAAGGAGAAAGCAAGAAGTCGAGAAGCTGATTCACTACCTATTTCCAATGTGGAGTGGAAGAAGTGTACCGATTCCAGCAGAATTATAAAGGGGAAATGCAACATTAGTGATGATATTGGTGGTGAATGTCATTATCCCAAGAGAATCTGTGATGAACAGATTAATAAGGCAGCATTTGAGGAAGCTAAAGCCGATCCGTTACCTTTGGTGATTAGAGCAGGGATGGAAGGATCGGATGGTGTCCCAAATCAGAATTCTATCAGAAATAGATTTGATGGTGGAGCTTATAAGGCTGCAACTAATGTCAAGCATGAGTCGGAGGAAAAATTGGAGTTGGACCGGCCAATTGTAACTAAAGATTTCAGAAAGGAAGAGGGATGGGACAATGCTATCTGTGGGGATCACTGTTCATATCTGCTGGAGGATGATGTATCAAAACTAGAAGGGAAGGATGGCAATGGTGATAGTGTCCTTGCAGCTGATGAAAAGTATGAGGCTAATAAAGACCTGAGGATAAGGACGATAGCTACAAAGAATGAGGATACCTTTACTAAAGAGAAAGAAGACATTGGGCAGATGGTGGGGAAATTCTTTGTGGACAGAAACAAGACTTTTGCTGCTTCGATAGTTCTCATTTCCATTAGAAAGAAGCAGCATCGAACCAAATTTCGGCCTGCAAAGCAACTTGACTTACTCTCAACAGTTAGAGAGATTATGGTGGAAGGTGTGATAGGTCAAATGGAATTAATTTTGAGAGCAACAAAGAATGGGTGGATGGTTGGAACAGGTGCTGCAGCGAATCATGATACGGCTGTTTTCGGAGGAAAAGATATGGCAAGACAGAAGAAAAGAAAAGTGAGAGATGAGAACAAGAAAAGGCGAAGAAGAAAACAAATTATTAAGGCTGGAATTGGTTGAATAATAGGGTTAAGAGCAGCCAATTCTTGGGGACAAGAATTGTTTGAAGGGGTGGGGATTGTCATGACCCCAAGGAACCCCTAGGATATATTAGTAATACATGTGTTTTCCTTATTAGTTGTATTTTCTATTGTTGTTAGCATTTTCAATTGTAAGCCTATAAATAGGCTTGAGTAGTTAGAGGGGGAGATATCATTGAATTGAAGAATACATTTCAAAACTCTATTTCTCTCTCTTAATTTCTCTCTCTCGATTTTTCTTCTCTTCCTTCCCCCATTTCTTATGTTTCAGTTCTATCCTCCCTCCTTACTGTTTTTCTCTTCCCTAAATCTCTCCTAAATTCCTATCACAACCCTAGCCAAACCCTAGGATTGTGACACAGTTTTGGTACCATCAGCCAGGGTAACAGTAGGCAAAGTATCAGAATAGGTAAGTGAGGAGAGAAGAAGTTCATTACCACACATATGGTCAGTGGCGACAGAATCTATAATCCAAGGACTAACAGATGAGCCTTGAGCAACACAAGCAACGGGATTACCAGGATGAGATTGCTGGGTGGCCTAAAACTTCAGGAAGGCATCATACTCAACTGCAGACATAGGCACCAATTGTGAACCTGGTGGAGATTGAGCAGGACTAGAATCGCTCTAAAATGTTTGAGCTGCATTGGTAGATGATGTAGGTGGAGCAGCTGACCGGCCATGTTTCTTCCAACATTTGTCTTCAAGATGACCCAATTTCTTACAAAAGGTTCATTGTGGACGTGAGCGATTATTATTGCATCCTCTATTTCCTCCGACGGTGGAAGCCTGAGACATAAGAGCTAAAGATTCGGCTAGAGGTTGATAAGAAGAAGAAGAAGACATACCATGTGCACCTGTCATATTCAACAACCTTTTGAAAGAGTCCTTCACGGTAGGGCTAATGGAACTGGTCAAGATTTGATGCCTGATGGTGTCAAACTCTGGTTTCAGACCGAAGAGAGCAATAACCATAAAGACTTCTCTCGTTGAGCAATCTGTTCAGTGCAGGTCGTAGTAAGAGGACATCAAATTCTTGTATGAGAGCCGGAACCTATCTCAGATAAGATTCCATGGACGACTCCTACTTGAGATTCTTGATTTTAGAGACCACAGTGTACAAATGTTCGATGTTGTTTATATAACACTTTTCAGCTTCCTTCCACACATCGACACAAGTTTCAAAGGGGCGAAAGAGCTGCATGATGGACGGATCAATAGACTGCCACAAGAGGCTACAAAACTAGGCATCAACTTGTTCCCATCTCGCTCGATTAACTTCTGGCACACTTTCAGCCTTTGTGATAAGATGATCTGCTTGGCCTTGCCCTTTAGACCACATTTTGACAGAAGCTGTCCATGAGAGATAATTGGCAGACCCTATCAAGTTGACAGTGATAATATAGGTTGTCCCATGATTGGGGACAACAAAGGATTGAGAGGCAGCAGGGGCAATGACAGAAACCGAAGCAAGAGTAGCACTAGTAGAAACCGCGTTATTGAAATTAGACATGACGAGAACTTTGACACCAGAAGTAGCTTTAGGGGTCGACGGCGGTCAGATTTGGCGAAGCCAGAGAAAGAACACCGACGGACACACTATCACGCGACGACGCGTGTCGGCGAAGGCAGCGCGTGGCGACGTCGCGTGGTTGGTCCGGTGGCGGCAATTCTTCGGTGGTCGGCCGATCTGGTGGCGGCGAACCCTAAGGTGGTGGCGATGTGAGCAGGTTGTGGCCGGATAGTGGGGTTCTAGGTCTCTCTAGTTTGACTTCTTTAGATTGTGAGTCGTGTCAGCTTGGTAAACATTGTCGTACTTTGTTTCCCAAGCATATTAATAATTGGGATGCATCCCTCTTTGAATTGGTTCATACCGATGTTAGGGGTCCTAGTCGTGTCCTTTCTATTTTAGGATTTCAATATTTTGTAACCTTCATTGATGACTATTCTCAATACACTTGGTTATTTTTAATGAAAAATCGTTCTAAGCTATAAGTCTAATGGATCATTGGACAGGTACAAAGCAAGGCTGGTGGCTAATGGGGCATACACAAGTGTATGGGGTAGATTATCTAGATACCTTTGCATCGGTTGGAAAGTTGAATACAATCAAGGTTCTTCTATCTTTGGCTGCTAATCTAGGCTGGCCACTGCAACAATATGATGTAAGAAATGCATTTTTGCATAGGGATCTAGAAGAGGAGGTTTACATGGAATTACCACCAAGATATGGCCTAACAACATAGGAGAAGGTAGTGTGCAAATTGAAAAATGCCCTATATGGACTAAAACAGTCCCCAAGGGCCTGGTTTGGCCGATTTACAAATGTGATGCTTAGTATGGGATACAGGCAAAGTCAAGGGGATCATACCTTATTCATCCATCACTTGGCCATAGGGGGAGTGACAGTACTCATAGTATATGTAGATGACATTGTAGTCATCGGCAATGATGAGGAAGGCATGAAAAAGCTAAGGGAGTGTTCAATTAGTGAGTTTGAAATTAAAGACTTGAGGAGGTTGAAGTACTTTTTGGGCATAGAAGTGGCACATTTAAAAGAGAGAATTTTCATTTCTTAGCAAAAGTACATAGTAGATCTCCTAACTGAAACTGGAATGCTTGAATGTAAGGCAATAGACACTCCCATTGAACCTAATCACAAGTTGGGGGACGTTCCAAAAGATAGTGTGGTTGATACGGGATCCTATCAAAGGCTGGTTGGAAAGCTGATTTATCTAGCTCATACTCGACCAGACATTACCTATACAGTGCTAGTGGTTAGCCAATTCATGGACAATCCAAAAGAGGCTCACCTAAGGGTAGTGTATAAGATACTACACTACTTGAAGAGAACACCTGAGAAAGGTATTCTATTTAAGAAGGGAGAGGCTATGTCACTTGAGGCTTACATAGAAGCTGACTATGTAGGATCAATTGTGGATAGGAGGTCTACATTAGGCTATTGCACTTTCCTAGGGGGTAATCTTGTGATGTGAAGAAGCAAAAAACAAAGTGTAGTAGCTCGATCAAGTGCAGAAGCTGAATTCAAATCTATGGCCCTAGTGATGTGTGAGTTACTATCGCTAAAAATATTGTTGGATGATCTTAACATCAAGTGGACAGCTCCTATGAGGCTTTATTGTGATAACAAATCAGCAATAAGTATTGTTCATAATCCAGTCCAATATGATAGAACAAAGTATGTTGAAGTTGATAGACATTTCATTAAGGAGAAATTAGACAGTAGCCTAATTTGTACCCCACATATCTCCTCAAGTGACCAATTGGCGGATGTGCTAACTAAAGGGCTACCTGCAGCTATGTTTCACAAGTTGATTAGCAAGATTAGGATGCATGACATCCACTCTCAATCTTGAGAGGGAATGTCAACGACAAAGGAGCTGATCTTGCCCTTATTCTCGAGCAAGATCAAATCAGCATTAATTGTTATTTGTTTCCTAAAACAAGAGTGTATCTTCTAGAAGATAAATTGTTGTAACATTCTATTATTTGTTGTATCCTAAATTGTATAGGTTTCCAAAATCAGATTTGGAAACTTTCTTATTTTGTTTTTTAGAAACTTCCTGATTTAGTAGGAAGTCTTGTATATGTTTTGATCTACCCCTTCAAAGGCGAATAAGATTGAAAGCCTTTTTCCGCATCTTTCTTGACAGTAACCAGCCCACTGTCAGTTTTAAGAAGCCACCTAGCCACACAAGAAAGCAAGTTAACCTTAGCATCTAGCACTTCTATTGTTCTTCAATAGTATCTGGACACCCACAATTTATTGACAATCAACTATAATTCATCTACATCTCCAAGGTGTCAAAGTTAGGATATTTGAGAAAATGACAAAATCAATGTGTAACTTAGTTCGTGTGATAACTAAGCAAGAGTATTAAATTAGCTATTTAGATGCAATATTTAATGGCTCCAATAGGGTTTGCGTGGTTGCACTTTCATTCACAGATTTCTATTGATGGCTCAACAATAACTTGCCACTATGTACAGAAAGAATAGCTTAAAAACTTCATGATGGTGAAAAAAAGGAGCAGCTTTTTAGGAATAAAGAGTTCCTCCATTAAGTTGTAACAGAATTCTTTTAGAGACAGAGTACTAACAGCTCTTGTTAACTACCTAATTGTCCGTTAGCATCCAATGGCTGAGATCAAAACAAATGGATGGTGAAGATTGTTTCAGCTGAAGATTCTAGCTTGTCAGTTAGATCAGTCAGTTCTTTCTTCTCTGTTTATAAGTAGCTTTTGTACTCAAATCATTGATTCATTCATTCAGTAGTACTAATACAATTCTGAGTTTTCTTCAAGTTCTATGCTTCTTTCTGTTTTTTAAATTTCTCCACAGATTTTGGAAATTTCCAATATTCTACAAAACCTCAAAGCATCTAAAGCTTGTCGCAGTTATATGGCAATGATGTTATTTGAAGAGTTCCAAGTGAAACAGTGGCTCGTTTACATGGTAGAGATATCTAAAGATTAGTATAAGATGTACCTCATCCCCCTTTTTAATCTGTTGTCCTGCATTTATCATCACCTCAAGCATACGATCCTTAAAACGCCAATGAAGGAAACAATTCGGCTGAAAAGAATGGTTTAACATGTCTGCAAAATATGATTTAAAAGTATAATTAGTAGACACCAATAACAAGTTGATCAAATGACTAAAAGTTGTAAAACAATACTCAAGGGAATTGACATAAACTATTGCTTAGAAAAATGACAGAAGACATTATTGACTTATCAATAATAATAATAATGATGATGAATCTAACTCTGCCCAAGAATTAAGTAAAACAAATTAAGGCATCTCTTTCGGTAGATTCCAAGTTGTCAACTTTCTAACGATGTTATCATGCACTTTCAAGCTTCCTAGGCTCTTGACAAGTGCACAAATTCATGCATTATTGTTGATGGCAGCTAAGTACAACTAGATCAGAATATTTTAAATTCCATTAGAAATTCAAAAAAGGAATCATTGCTCCCAATGTGAGATCCTGATGAAACTGCATGCCACCTGAATTCAGTAGCATATAGTGCCACTTAAGTGTGAAATCAAACCAACTATATTAGTGCAATTCACAGCATAAGAGACAGATTTTATTTTGATAAGCTATCCAAGTCCATAAAATGAGAAAAAAGACACTATCTTGGGGATGAAGTATTACACATAAGACAATAAAAAAATTAATGAAAAAGCTCACCAGCATAAGGGATAAACATGTTTGCATCTTGAACTAATGCACCAATCCTTGTTTGCAGGTTAATGCATCGAGTTTGTGCCATACTCACTGCCCATAGAAATCTCTCTCTTTCACGAGCAAGACGCTTTATTTTAAGGGGTACAGCAGTGTGCTAAGAAGATGGAATGTACAAAAGTAGTGAGAAACTGATTACAACAGTAGACTAGTAACAGGATACGAGCATTACAAGAGACTGCAATAAAATAAATAAATTACTCTTACCCAATTCTTCTCCCAAAATTCCAAGGCTCGGTGTTGCTGATGTCTCATGGTTGAAGCAAGATTTTGGTCCTGGAGCTCCAAAAGGTCCTCCTACAAGGTTGAACAGCCATGGAGAAATGAAGCAGCTTAGGCAGTAGTCAAGAAGGTTGCAACATGAAGAAGAGTTTTGAATTAGGAATATTGAGAAAGTGCTTCCAATAACATGAAGCAAGCAAATTGCTTCCAAAATTATTAGTGTTCAATATACACCTTCTTTTTCATTTTTATTTTATTAGAAACTCAAGTAGTAAGGTTATACAAGACCAATCCCTCGTTGAACTGAACTAAACATGGTACCCCCCCAGGCCAAAACACACGCGAACACAAAATTATTGAACTGCCAAAGGCCCAGTTCCAGTGAGGAAACATATGAATTTGTAAGTGGCAGGAATCAAGGAGAGTTGGTGTGGAATACTTGAAAGAGCAAGATTGTTCTGATAACAAATATGATATGGAGCACTCAAAATATTGGAAAAGAAAGTAAGGAAAGAAGAAGTAGAACAAGTTTAAGAAAGAATAAGTTTAGCTGAGAGGTAGAATAATCAAGAGAGAGGGAGACAATATCACTTATATTCAAAAATCAAAGGTGTAAATTTTCTAAATACATCATGTGCCTTATAGACAAAAAAAAAAAAATCCTTTTGGACTATGATCATTTCAATAAAAAGATAAAACAAACCAACTATAACTCTAACATCTAAAAGATAAACTAAAATAAGATAAAAAGAAAAATTGTATTATATTCTTATCATAAGTTCAAACAGCTGTATATTGATAATATGGGACAAGGAAAAAAACCTTAAAAATTATGACAAAACACCCCCAAAGCACCTTCTTCAGCACAAACTTCAACTATAGATAATGTACCCTTAATGTTTTGTGGAAATCACTAATAGACTATAAGACTTATCATCAATGATACGTGTCCAATTCTCTTTAAACCTTATGGAGAAAGTTATTTGACCATGTAACACAGTAACGGAGCATCTAAAAGAGTCCTGAGCAAAATTAAATGTGATAAAGTTAGTAAAAAATTGGGATATCTTATGAGATACATTAAGCAAGGGAAAAGCTTAACAGCTTCTAAACATAGACTTCACAATGAAAACATCACCCTTCTCAAGTATGTACTTTGTTAACCAATTTTCAAGCACGACTCTGGGATGACAGTTATTTCGATTACTAGAAGTAGGATCATGACCTTTTCTAGTAATTTTCACAATCCCTGGATTGGCTAGATCACAAAATATAAGCACTGCTTCTTTGTGTAGCAAACTAATAAATGGCATATCCTTTCTTCCCAAGCTGTTTATACCCAACTGAAAAGAAATTTGATAGATGACAAAAACAGGAACTCAGATTTTGAAGACCAAAAGCAAACAACAAACATTTTACTGGACACTGAGCTTTTTGCTCATGCACGTACCTCTGTAGCCAGAAGCAAGCTGGTGCACTCATCAGCACTAGGTAAAAAGTCACCATATAGCTGCCAAAAGTTATCTTTCTGATCAAAAGCAAATAAAAGAAGGCATGCTAACCTCAGATCCCAATCCAGCTGCCACACCAAAGTACGAATTTTAGGACACTACTAAGAGGGGAAAAAACGCTAATTTGAAAAGGAAAAAGTCAATAGAATAATTTAATAGGCTGTCAATAGTCTTAAAAAATCAATGAAAACAAGTTCAGAACTCAAAAATGTATCAGGCTTTTTCTGAAATTCAACAATAGTTTCATGACAAAATTCATTAACCATCTATACATTAATAAGGAAGAGAAGAAGGAAACCAATTACCTCTGGATTGGTTGAGTTAATAATATCAAATATTGGATGGCCAATTGGTATTATGTCCGGGAAAAACATCCAAGGGAGCTTCTGACTTATGGTTAACATCAATTCTAAGGGGATTTCCATGATAACCTGTGCAGTAAGGTGCAGTAGGAAATTGCAGTAGAATGTATTTGGTCAATTGAAATTCTGTTTAAGCAATTGGTGCAAAACCAATAACAGGCATTTGAATAGTAAAACAGGATAATAGCATTGACAACAGTGAGTAATGAAAAGACTCCTAACTGTGTTTTAGTTAAATCATCTCAACCAAAAAAAACTAAAAAAGAAAGGCAACTGACCCTGGGGCGACGAGTCGGTTCAACATCCTTGGAGGCATACACCCCAAAACCATCAGGACCTTCCTTGAATTCAATGCCATAGGCTCTAACACTTCGAACATATCCAATCTTATAGAAATCGGGATCTGCTGGCTCTAGCTGTTTTTGCAATACAGCTCTTACAACTTGAGAATATATATAGTACATAAATTCAAACATCAAAACAGTATTTAAGAAAAAACAACAAAGAACCCTATTGAAATAAAAAAGGTCAGTCCTCGAAATTCATAAGAAAAAGTATTGGCTTTTATTTGGTTAATCAGTTGTGTAGTCCAGTGCAGTGTAGCATAGAGTAGTGGGTCAATGTTATGTACCTGAGGAGCAGGTGAATCATGTTGGGGCAGGTGGGGACGTTGAAAGAGAGGGAATGAAGGGGAAGAAGGGGCGATGGTGTCAACAGCAGCGGAGGAAGAAGCAGCAATGGGTCCAATTGTTCTCTCGCCGTTGTTTTTCTTCCTTATATTCAGATGGGCACCTCCCCCGTGCCCCTGTCCGGTGGCGGTACCTTCTCTAAGTAACTAACAAACACAACACAACAGCAAAAATTAGCATAGCAACGCTCGAATTGAGAGAGAGAGAGAGAGAGATATATATATATATATGCATGCCTGGTGGCGGCGGCGGCGGGGAATGGAAATGTGGGCGAGTTGGTGGAGAAAGCTGGGGGAAGCCATTGCCGAGGATCTATGATTCGTTACTGTTATTATGACGTCTAGACATGAGAAGAGAAGAGAAGAGAAGAGAAGAGAGAGAAGAGGTGCGAGAAGAAACAGAAAACCAGCATAGTAGTCGAGGGAAAACCTTATCTACTCGCCCTCCCGCTAGAACTCCGACTCCCCAGGGTTTAGAGGGTGTTTTGACTAACCTTTTTCAATACAACTTTCATCATACTTACAAATTGCGTAAAATTTTAAAATTATTTAACGTTTAACTTGATAATATATTTAAATAAATATATTTTTATTTTTTTATTTATATAATTATGTATTTAATTTTAAAAAAATAATAAACTATCATAACTTAATAAAAGGACAAAATTTGGCATGTTACTAAATAATACAAATAAAATTTATAAAAATATTAATTTTTAATAAAAATAAATTATAAATTGATGTCCAATGATAAAATTTTAACCATTAGATATTGATAAATTATATATAATTATTAAAAAATATATTAATAGAATGTTTTATATTTAAATTTAAGTTTAATTCATAAAAAAATTAAATATATTAAAACAATAGATATTAATATATATATATTGTTGTTATCAAACTACAACAATTAAATTTATTTATCTTAGAATCAACCAAAACAGAGTCCTTCACCACAGCTGAAGCTCTGAGATGTCGTAGGCGAGGTCAACCGAGTCTGGACCAGATTCACAGTTAGAGAAGACAGAGACTTCAGAAGCTCGAGTGGGGTCCTCAAGGCCTTCGTGGTCGCTGGCTCGGAAGGTTCTTTGGGGATCAGAGGTTTAGGCTCAAAAGGTTCTTTAGGCTGGCCCAAAAGGGACTTCAAGGGACTGCCCCTGCCTTAGTCTACAAGCACAAAGAAAGTCACAAAAGGCATGTGGGAGACTTCCCCATGCAGGCCCTCTGATGCCTAAAGCAGACAAAAGTTTGAGATGTATGTGCAAAAGTATGCAAATGTATGTTCAATGGTTATCTTAACATGTATTCTAGTGTCCCGAAAAGTAGGGTAGAGGTCTTTTAGATGGGCCTTAGAGAGAGAAATGGTAGAGTTCGAATAATCCTTGAACGTCCGGAAAAATATCCTTTTGCCTTGGAAGAGGCATATATTTATAAACATTAGGTGAGGCCCACAGTCGAGTCCTCAAACTCTTCCGAGGAATGCATCAGGTGAGTCTGAAGGGCCTGAAGATGTCTTCGAGGGTGAAGTGCTCCGATGACTATCTTTAGGCAACCAAAAGAGGTATTCGGGTCCACTGAAAATCCTTTGTCTGAGAGACTCTGAGGAGGTTTTCGAACTTATGCAAATAAGGTCTGACTATCTCGGGGGACCTCCTAGAGGGCTTGGGTGAGTACTATCCCGAAGACTCTCCAGGGACATCAGATTATTCAACAGGAGATTTGCTTATGACTTAGGGCATTTTTAGGGCACCCTACAACAATAACTCTCCACTCTTGTCTTGGACTAAAATGTGAAGGGAAGAGTATATAAAAAGGTGGGTGCCAAATACGACTTGTCAAGGGAAAGTGTAACACCTAGTGTAACTGGTGTTAAGAGAATAAGAAAGAAAGTGAGAAACTTTCAAAAATGCCCTTAAGAAGGTGATGGATCATTGATAATAATGGTACCATACGAGAGAGGCATTTTAGTAATTTGGATAGTGAAGTCCAATAAAGGGTATTTTGGTAAATTGAAAATAATTCCTAGATGGAATTAAGTATGGAAGTGAACTAATTTCCCATTTTTGTAAAAATGAGGAGACAATTGGGAGTAATAATTCACAAAGGGTATTTTGGTAATTTTGGAGTATAATTCCATGAGAGAATTTAATTATTAAAGAGGAAAATTAATTATAGTGTGTTAATATGTAAGAAGTAATTTATTTTTTCCTAAATTGGGGATTAAATGTGGTGGAGCCACATGGATGGTCAAGATAGAGGCTTGGAGGCCAAGTTTGGTGTCAAGGAGTGACACTTGACAAGCTCTTGGTCAAGAGAAATGAGAGAAATTAAATAAATGCAAAAGAATTGAAATTAGTCTTTCAAGCACTTAATGAGAGGCATGATTATATGGATTAAAGAAAATCCAAAAGAAAAATGAAATTAGTCATGCATTAATGGTTGGAAAATGGCCAAATTAAATAAATAGGAAAAAAATTCTATTTTTGGGACTTGAAGACAAGATCAAGGGTGGAGGAATTGTCTTGAATTTTCCAAGGGTTGAGATTAAAAGTTAAAGAGCACATGGATTGTGTTTTCTTGAATGGTGGGGATTTGGTCTTGAAAAAGGGAAAGAAATCTAATGGTGGAGATTTAAGAAGACCAAATGGCATGGATTGTGTTTGTTTGTGTGGATGAGATTTGCTCTCCTAAATTAAATCCAAAGGTTAGGATTTAATGTGGAGGCTATTAGATATAAAAAGGGGAAAATCTCTCAAGAAAGAAAGAAATTCCAAGAGAGTAAGTGGAGAAGCTTTTCAAGAGAAGGAAATAAAGAAAGGAAGAAAGAAAAGAGAAGAAGAAGGAAATAAGAAGAAAATGATGAAAGGTAAGGTTGTTACCTTGTTGTAGTATAGATCTTTTTCTTGATGGTGCCTTAGCTTTTTCATTTTTTCTCTAGTTTCTTTCAAGAGGAGAGTTGGAATCAAAAGAAAGGTCTTGAAGATTGAAGTTACTGAAGACCTTGAGGAGTCAAGGTAAGGGATGGCCCCATGGGAGAGTGGCCTTGCAATGTGTTGTAAGTATGGTTCATAAATGTGTATGTTGCATTTTGCATGTTCTATTGTGTACATGAGACCTATGGCCATAGGGTAGATTGGGAACATGGTGGGAATGGTGGGTTGATGCCTCTAACCTTGGTGGGTTGTAAGGGTAAAGAGACTTAACCACACTTGCATGCATTTGGCATCATATAATCTTGTTATGTTCATATTTACTTTGCATTGCACCCTTATTAAGCTTTGAGCTCATGAAGTTTTATTACCTCACATATAGGTTTCCAAGTAATGGGAAAGTGAGATTTTGGATGGAAAGCATGGAAGATGCATGGAAAGGGTTTCAAGAAATGTATTTTGTTAGTTTATGGCTTGATTGAAGCCTAAAACATTAATGTAAGCCTTTTTTTATGTTTGTGTAAGCCTTATGTAAATGGAAAACGTGAAGGTGGTTGTGTAATCCTTATTTATGGAAAAATGGAGGCAAATTTGTATAATTGTGATGTGTATTTAATGCATTTATATTCTAGAAAATATGGGTTTAAAAGCCCAAGAAAAAAGAAATGTGAATAAGGTAGCAGTGGTAGTAGCCGGGGCCACAGTGGCAGCAGCGGGTGCGGGCGTGGGAACAAATGTTGGGAGCGCGGCCGCATGACGCAGGTGTTGGGGGATTTTTGGGAGCAATTCTTGGTTCATTTTGGGCCCGAAGGAATTTTCAAAAATAAAGGGATTTTGGGTATTTTTAAAGAAAATGCCAAAATTCTTTGAAAATTAAATTATATGGGTTTTCCTCCAAATTTGATAAAAATCAATGGGTTGATTGAAATGGTGAATTTTATAGAGCCCGGTGGAATTCTTTGAAAGAAGAAGAATTAAAATAAATAAAAAAATGGCGATTGGGAAAATTTAATGAAAATTAACTAGCCAAGTGTGGTATGGTTAAACCCCAAATCTGCTAGTGGATCCTGAGGTTGAGGGAAGGGAATGACGAAACTTAGTTCCCACCTAGGACGTTTTGTGTTGAAACATAGTCCGCCTTTCACAAATGGCCGGGCATGTGAGCAGTTCAGTTGATTGTTCACGAATGGCACCTGTAACTGGGAACAGGGTGTTGCAGAGAGTCTTTGGGGGATTGGCAACGTTTGGTCTGCCGAGGACATGGACTATAAATGTGAGGTGGTCTCCTACGGGCCCCATTTCTCCTAAAGACTCGGAGTCATCCGAAGCTCCCAAACACTCTTGATCATCCCAAAGACTCGCTGCTACTCTTGGCCTAGAGATTCTGATCTTCCAAAAGACTATTACTTATCAAAAAATTAACTCCTGGAGGTAACATGTCTTCCTTGCAACCCCTTCTAAAATTATTATCCCCCCATGGGAGCTTGTTTCCATTGTGGACAGGAAGGACATTTAAAAAGGAACTGCCTAGAGATTTTGTTGGGCCTTAAAGGTAAGCATAGCAAAACTCAAGGGTAAGTACTTCTTCATTACTTTTAGTTGAGATGATTAATTTTATTGGTCAGTCTCCTGTTACTTGGATTTTTTATTCTGGTGCATCATCTCACATATGTGGATGCATGCAAGATCTACAAATAAGTAGGCTGCTTTTGCAGTGGGAAGTTGTCCTTAAAGCATGATTGGAGCATTTGTTGATCCATTAGCTATAGAGACTTCTTCTATTTACTTTGTCTGTCAGGCATGTATTGAAACTAAAGACTGTTTGTATGTACTAGAAGCTATCTAGAAGGTTGTTTCATTCCTAAAGCTTGTAGAAGAATATTTTGTATATTCAGTTTCCAACAATATGAGTAATATTCATTTTTGTAATAAATGTGTTGGAATGGGTACATTAGTCTACGGTCTTTATGTTTTGGGAAAACATGAGCCAATGAGAAATGGAAATGCAAATATTGCAACCATGAGTAGAAGGAAGCGTTCTCGCAATATTGGTATGGATTTTAAGCTTTTATGGTACCTTAGTGTAGGCTATATCAGTGAGAGGAGGATAAATGAGTTGGCTAAACATGGATTTATTGATCCAGTGGGAGTGTAACCCAGGTCGACTTGTGAATCTTGCCTAATAAGGAAAATGAATAAGCAACCCTTAGTTGGACAAAGTAGGAAGGCCAATGATTTTCTAGTTCTGATTCATACTGATGTATGTAAGCCATTCTTGGTGATGGCCAAATGTGGTTACTCTTACTTCATCACTTATACTGACGACTTATGAAGGTACGAATATGTGTACTTATTGAAGCACAAGTTTGAGGCCTTTGAGACGTTCAAAGAGTTTAAGGATGAAGTGGAAGACCAAACTAGAAAGAGTATTAAAATACTTTGATTGGATCGGGGTGGGGAATACTTGAGTACGGAGTTTGGTGACTACCTTAAGTCTTGTGGTATAATCTTTCAATTGACACCTCTTGCCACACCGCAATTAAATGGGATTTCTGAGATTAGGATTCGCACCTTATTGGACATGGTGCGTTCGATGATCGCTTATACAGATTTGGCTATTTTCTTGTGGTGGTGTTTTCTATTTTATCTTCTCAATAGGGTTCCGACTAAATCTGTTGAAACAACACCATATGAGATATGGTATGTCAAACCTCTCAGTCTTAAGCATATTAAGGTCTAGGATTGTTCGACTTTTGTAATGAAGCTTAAATTATATAAGTTGGAGTCTAGCTCCGAAAAAGGAATCAGTGGGGTACCAATTCTATTTTCTAAGTGATCAGAGAATTCTGTTCAGTAAAGATGCTATATTCTTGGAGAAAGAGTTTATTCAAGAAGGTGGTGTCGGGAGGAAGATAGATTTGGAAGAAGGGTCTTCTGAGGCATAGATCATACCTAGTCAAGATGTTGAGCCAATCGATCCTTCAAATGTCATCCCCGAGGCTCCTCGTAGGTCTAGTAGAACACCTCGCCCTCCAAAACAATATGGATTTAGTATGGAGGTGATGTAGGAGATGTTTTTGTATGGCGAGAGTGATCTAGTGGTTGATCCTACCACCTACAAAAAAGCAATAAGTGGTATCGAATCCAAGAAATGGTTGAAGGCTATGCAATTTGAAATGGAATCTATGTATTTCAATTAGGTTTGGACTCTGGTGGATCCCCCAGAGGGGATTGTTCCCCTATGCTGTAAGTGGATCTATAAGAGGAAGATCGGACTTAATGAGAATATGCAAACCTTCAAAGTGTGACTGGTGGCGAAAAGGTATTGCCAGTGCCCAAGCGTGGATTATGAGGATACCTTCTCATCGGTCAATATGCTTAAATACATTAGGATTATGCTAGTCGTTGCTACGTATTATGATTATGAGATGTGGCAGATGGATGTTAAGATGACGTTCTTGAATGGTTATGTTAAGGAAGATTTGTTCATGGAACAGCTATAGGGATTCCAATAAGCTAATCCTAATAAGGTTTGCTAGCAAAATTTATGGACTCAAGCAGGCATTACGTTCTTGGAATATTCGTTTTGATTCTGAAATCAATGAGTTTGGTTTCATAAAGAATCTGGATAAGCCTTATATATACAAGAAGGTAAGTGGGAGTGTGAGAGCTTATCTTATCTTGTATGTGGATGACATTCTCCTTATGGGGAACGATGTTGGCATGTTGATGTTAATCAAGGTTTGGTTGTCTAGTAAATTCTCCATGAAAGATTTGGGATATGTGACCTTCATCTTGGGAATCCATGTCTATGGAGATTGAGCAAGGACATGGATGGGTTTCTCCCAAAGCCATTACATAAACAAAATGCTAGAGAAGTTTAGCATGGAGAACTCCAAGAAAGGGTTGATACCTGTTCGGTATGGAGTTCTACTCTCTAGGAAGATGTCTCCATAGACTCCAGAGGAGAGGTAGCGTATGGAGAGAGTTCCCCATACCTAGGCGATGGGGAACTTTATCTACGCCATGTTATGTACGAGGCCTAATATCGCCTATGCGGTGAGTGTCGCTAGCAAATATAAGTCTGACCCAGGTGAGGAGCACTAGGTGGCCGTAGAACATATCATGAAGTACTTGTGAATAACTAGGGATATGGCTCTGACTTATAAAAGAGGTGATCTCCATGTAGACGGGTTCGCAAATTCAAACTTTCAATCTAAGGTGGATGATAGGATATCTATATCTGAGTCTATTTTGTCTTGATTGGTGGAGCAGTTGGTTGGAAAGTTCCATGTTGGTAACTGCAAGTTCCACCACGAAAATCGTTTATTTTGTGGCATGGGATGCTATAATGGAAGTTGTTCGGTAGGGTTTATTTTTGAACTACAAGTGGTTCTTTCCAATGAGTTGTTGATAATTCAGTATTGCAACTATCTTGGGGGCTGTTGCATAAGCTTTGGAGCCCAAGTCTCATTAGAAATCCAACAATTCCAGCAATGTTTCCATTTGTTTAAAGAAATTGTAGCACGTGGGGATGTGCAGCTGCAGAATGTGGCATCATTAGAGAATATTGCCGACCCACTAACCAAGGCATTGACATAGATACAATTGGATCACCATCTTTAGAAGATGGGTATTGGATACCATGCGACGATTTGGTAGTTGTAGCATGTAAATTAGCATTAGTGCAAGTGAGAATTTTTTAGTGATAGTGCCCTAGATGCTAGATTTACATTACATGAAATGTATGTGAATGCCACTCTTGATTTATTCTCAATATTAATAATAAGGTCATATCTTTATTCATACTTTTCCCTCTCATCTTTATGAATGAGTCCCTAGACTTCTTGATAGAAGTCCTACTTTCATGGGGTTGAGACTGTGTGACATAGATCTCTACTTTAGGATTTCTTAAAAGTATTCTCGATCTTTAAATTTATCAGAAAGGGAATATGATATATCGATTAGGGGACCAGCACAGGGGCTACTACCATTGTTGTGACGACCCGCTCCCACCTGCATGGTGCTATTCGTGAATAATTGACTGGATTACTCACATATCAAACCATAAATGAAGAGATGGACTATGTTTTTTTTTTAAAAAAAAAAACGCCTTGGGTGGAGTCTAGGATTCGTCCTTCCCTTCGCTCCACTTAAGGAATCAGTCTCCAAACATAAAAAGAAACACAGCGGAACGAAATTTGAAACCGAGTAAGCTTCACCTTTCTTCAGCTCGTCTCATAATAAGCCAAAGGTGACCCACGCACAAAATGACATACTAAAATCTGTTGAGTGCTAGGGATTTATGGAAAATTCCATTTCCATCTTTACACAATCTAAAACTTGGCTTCACCACGCTAAAGCCACATATAATAAGCAATCTCATAAGCATTTGATACATTATACTGATTATAACAAATTGATACCATCCAGTGCCTAACAACATATACATTCAACACACAAGGATATATATATATATATAAGAATAAATACAACATACAAAACTCGGCCAACCACCCTAGTCGCCATTTCATCCTCCCGACATCATCATTGCTTGCATCTGGACTTGCAACATCTACAACACAAGGTATCACTATCCTCTGAACCCAGTTGTTCGAGAAAATAACCTCTCATTTTACCCCTAGCATGTATCGAGTCTCCTCATAGCCATAGGACTCCACTAGACCACCTATAGAACATGCACAACATGCAATTGCACACAACATATATTCATCGATTTTACCAAACATTCACAAGGCCATCCATCCTTGGGGCCATCTCTTACCTAGCTCGAAGCTTTTTCTACCAATAGTGAGAACGCCAGCCTGAATTTTGAACTCTTCTAGGACCACCACCTCCCTGGTAGAACCTAGATGCAAACACACAAAAACTCAACTACATCAGAAATTAAACTAGGGCCTATACTTTTACCATGCCTCGTAAAAGCCCGCCCATCAATAATTTCCAAACAACCCAAACCAAGGGTTTAATCCAACCAACGCTTATTTTATATTATCTCACATAATGCAAAAAAATTGAAATAATTTAATTACTTTACCTTAATCAATCTGGAGGAGAAATCTGACAAAATGCCCACACCGGCATTGCCTCCTTGGCTGCCACCTTGCGCCTAGATTCCATTTTTGAGACTTTGGCATGCTTCTCGATCCCTGAATTAATTTCAAGAATTTTCTCCAATTTTCTGAAATTTGTAACTATTTTTTCTCTATTTTTCTCCTCTTTTTTTTTTTCAAATCTTTCTCTTTTTCTTTTATTTATTTTCTTTTCTTTTTCTTTTTTTTCTTTATTCTTCTTTTTCTTCAACCTCACGCAGGCATAGCTTGTGCGCAACCGCTCCACCGGCCACCCACTGCCTGAGCCTCCACAAACTGTCATCGCCTACCAGCTCACCTTCGGCCATTATCCGACTGCCTTCGATTGCCGCCATTAGCCTCTACCACCGCAACCTCTCGTGCCTCCAGCCTAGGTGCACAATAGCGTCACTGCTGCCCGATCGTTTCTTGTCACGGCCACACCGCCGACTATTTCTAGTTGCCGCATGATCGCTGCCATTGGGCGCTTCACCCACCATCGGTGGCCTCCTACTCCATCGCGGCCATTACTGCTTGCCTCGACTTCCATCGTCGGCCATTGCTCGCTGCTGCCTCTGACCAGCCCCTAGCCAGCCACCGATCGACCCAAGCTCTCTCTCTATCTCTCTCTCTCTCTCGTATTAGCTTTCTTCCCCCAACACTGCCCAGCTCTCTATTTCTCTCTTTCTCTCGACCATGCTTTAAATAAAATAAACAAAATGAGATTTTATTTTGGCCACTCACTGTAGCACACTTGGCCCCAAGCCACACACACACACACACACATATAATTACACATTTACCCCACTTCAAAATCTCCTTAATTCCACTTAGGAATTTATTAATTGCACTTGGACCCTCTAAGCCTTAATTAATTATCATCAAGTCACACAAAATCTTGATTTCTTCAAAAATTAATAACCGACATTTACTTGGAAATACCGATTTTGTCCCTACGCTTGCACAAGACCTTTATTCCACCTCAAAACCCAACCAATTTGGTTCAGTCAACAATTCGGGCTTATACAAAAGCTATTTGTAAAACTATCCCCAATTCGATTGCTTTTAACATCATTAGCCTCACCTTGAGATGCTCTCCAATCTCATGCCCTCTTTCCTGGACATCCAAGTCTCGAGGCATTGCTTGCCATCAATTTAGCAATTCATTAATTTATTTCTTGAAACCAACTTTTGGGCTCTCTAGACCACTCAAGGTCCCTTAAAAATAAGTGAAAATCTTATGTTTTCCAACACTATGTAATATTGGGTATTAAAATTGTTAGCATAGGATGCTAATGGGAATTGGGTGGTGAGTCACACGCCACATTACGTGGGACGCATATAGTAGACATGTGAGTGGGTGTTGATAGAACATTCACTGAATGTGACGCCTACGATAGATCACATGGCTTGAGGATTAATGATCTGTTACTGGCTCTCAATTGTGTATTTGTTCTTTGGACTAGAGGTGACATAGTGTCTTGTCCACTGGTGTCAAGGATTTATCGTTGAGCGGAACCATCTTGTGTAATAGGTGGGGATGTTCATTGTGTGCTCTCTAAGCAGAGGTGTATGGAGATAGATGTTCACTAATAGGATCCATTAACACCCATTCGATGGGGGCGTACATCCTATTTAATTCGTATTGATGGTTGTGGTTGGAAATCCCCTGGCCAGGGTGAGTATGAGATTGGAAAGAGTTCCATTATCAAATGGGATATGACATGCTACCTATACCACACACCTTATCGGATCTATCATAGTTACTGAGTCTTATGAGTTTAATCGGTCCATGACTCTCACTTAATTAGGATGTCAGTCAATGGAATGACTATAGTGAAAGGTAATTGAGGAGCCTTAATAGGTTCATATGGAGTTAGACTTCATTGCCATCAGGATCGTCTTGAGTCTTAGGTAGTGGATACTTAGAATCCTTTAAGGTGCTTTGGGGAATTGGAAAGATACCTTTAGTAGGTCAATGGGATCGACCGATGTCAAGGAGTTGACGTGTCCTGATTGCTACTTGTTTATGAATCTAGAAAGTCACACACATACTGAGTAATGCACAGATTAGTGATCCATTGCTCATAGTGTGTTTCTCATCATTATGGGATGATGATTGTTAGTGTAGGTGCTCTAGACCCAATCAGATTAGGTATGTTGTACACAGACAATTGCAATCATATTTATTATTTGAATAAGGAGTTATTCAATTTCACAAAAAGTTGTTCTATTAGTTTCTTGTTATTATTGTAATGACCGGATGAAACTGGATAGAAGTTCATATAATGTATACTGTGATTAATCTATAAAGATGTGAGATGATGCATCATAGTTTCTAGACATTATTAAATGTCCCAAGTCGTAGTAATATCAAGAATGGTCATTGACAATTGCGATAAGACTTATATGTGCTATGTTTTTGCTATGTGATAGTAATGGGGGTCTCACACCCATAGGCATGGAGATGCCTATACAAGTACATAGGTGACCAATGTTGGAACGTGTCACTGGAAATAACATGCCATGAGAATCCATTTTGGTTATATGTTGATAGAATTCTCATACGAGATGGGTATAACTAATCCTTGGACCTAAGGTCGTCACGGTCATCTCATAAGAAGATCGGTATGTTTTGATATTGTTTCGATAGGCCTAAACAAAGACTGCATGTGGGCGATCGTAGGACATATCGTGAAGCTTATGGAGATGGGTGCATAACCAAGATGGGACTCGTCTATCCCTTGATAAATGATGATGTATCTAAGACGCCTTCAGTGGATATTCACTTTAAATCCATGGCCATGATGAAAGAGATTAATAAGGAGTTATTGATTCACTTTCTATTAAGTGGGAATATCTGGATGACTAAAGAAAACTTCTGTGATCGTATTCAAGCAACACATAGCCAGACTTGAGATCATAGAAGATACATTGACGAGAGGATCGAATTACATGGTAACCATGCTCGTGAAAGGTTGTTTTCCGATTATGAATCCTTCTGAATAATTGAGTAGGTATGACGCCTTGCTAGAGACTAACCTTGTCTTATGTGTTCATATTGACACATTGCCAACATATTCAAAAGCCTAATGAGTCATACATAATAGGTACGGTCCCTAACTTAAACCGGGAGAGTGAACATATGGTTAAGTGGGACATTTTGACAAGAAATTATGCCATCGTATGTTCTCACGAAAAAAGAACAAATAGACATAATAACGTCGATATGACGAGAGGTCATCATAAAAAAAAGAGTTTCCTAAAATAACAATTGATTAAATTAGGAAAGAGTTTCTAATTTAATAATTTTCTTTTTATTGGAGTGACAAATAGGAAATAATATATATTTGGGCTAAATAAAGTATTTGGGGCAAATATTAAATTAAAGAGCTCCACTACAGAGCCAGAGAGACTCACAGAGAGCTTTATAGATAGGGGGTAAAAAGACAAAATTACCCCCACCCATTTTATAAATTTGCAAAGTGGGCCACTGCTCTACCCTTGCTTCTCTCCCTCGCCTCCCATGGCCGCTGCCCTAGCCTAGCCGTTGCGCCTCCGTCGCCTCGTCGGCCTCACCTCCATTGCCTCGCTACCTCGCCTCGCCTGATCGTTGTTGCATCTTCAACGACGATCGGGAGAGGCGAGGCGGCGATGGTAGCAAGGCGATGGAGGTGAGGCCGACGAGGCAATGGAGGCCCAGCGGTAAGGCGAGGCGAGGGTAGCAGCAAGGCTAGGGCAGTGGCCATGGGAGGCGAGGGAGAGAAGCAGGGGTGGAGCAGTGGCCTACTTTGCAAATTTGCAAAGTGGGTGGGGGAAATTTTTTCTTTTTACCCCCTATCTGTAAAGCTCTCTGTTGAGATATTAATAGGGAGAGGGTTTTAGAGGAGGCTAATTTTTCACGGATGCTTTCTTGTCTCTCTAGTTCTTTGCATCCCTCTTCCTCTTGTTTGGTCTTTATCCTTTTTCTCCATTGCTGTGGTTGTTCTCATGTTTTTGTTCCAAGAGATAGCTGGTACAACATCTCGTCCTCCTGTTCTTCTTTTCCCATTCAAAGAGGCTATTGGATAGCCAAGAAGCAACCTAAGGAGGAACACCAATAGAGCAATGGGTCACCTCCATTGAGAGAGTTCTAGCTTAACTCCATTGGGGGGTTTCAGGTGTATCTCAGGCATAGACTGACTAGGTCCTTCACAAGTGAGAAGGTGGGTTAGGCACCTAGAATAGTAGCTTGCTCGTGGGAGCTTAGATGGACGGCAAGGAGGAGCATCTACAGCTTGGACAACCAACACCAGTATTCTTTGAAAAGGTATATCAAAAAACGCCCCATGGCATGGTTTTTCTTCTGTAGCATATGGATGAAGTATATCAAGTCTTGCAATGATTGTTTTTGCTTATGCTTTGTGCTACTTTGATGTTGTTCTTGGTTTTGAAAATATTTTAAAACCTATAAATCCTTACATAGATCCACTCGTTGTTTGTTTTTATACCCTCGAGCCCTTGTTCCTTTCACTGGACGCATATCATCCTTTCCTAGCCACCCGTCCTAAACGGTTAGAGAAACAACAAAAGATCGTGTCGATTCACGACCCTTGCTGTAATAAATGGTTGATTGCTTTTGAGGAAGCGATCGATCGATTTCCAATGCCTTGCCGACTGGTTCTATTCCATTGTCTTAAGTTTTCACAAATTGTATCTAGGCCCTCCATTAACTCTTAATGGCCCTATCACTATCTCATAATGAAACCAAGGCCCCCATTAACTCTTAACGACATTCTTGTCAATTCTTGATAATTGCTTAAATTAATTAAACTCATTCCAATAACTCTTAATGGTGACATCATTAACTCTTAATAATAATCATTACATTTTTTCATCACTTAGTCAACCATTACATTCGGATATGCGTGTGACCTTCTAGGTTCACCACTAAGTAGCAATTGGGTCACTTCAAACACTTTGATGCCGACCAAACACTTTGGTCTACAACGAGAATATTTCCATCTACTCAATGTACCCAAAAGGCCTTGAGTGACAATTAGCATTATGTCAGGGAGATACTACCAATAATGAAGTCATATTCAAGGAAACCTATTTGGGCTTTGTGTTACTTTGATGTTGTTCTTGGTTTGAAAATATTTTAAAACTTGTAAATCCTTGCATTGATCCACTAGTTTTTTATTTTTGATCTCGGGCCCTCATTTCCTTTCACTTGACTTATACCATCCTCCTCGTCATTCTTCTATCGTCCTTTCCTAGCCACGCATCTTAAACGTGTTGATTTGTGACCCTCATTGTAATAAACAGTCGACTGTTTTCAAGGAAGCAGTCGATCAGTTTGCAATGCCCGATCAACCGGTTCTTGACCTATCATTCGGTTATGTTCCCTTTTCTCAAGTTTTCACAAATTGCATCTAGACCTGCCATTAACTCTTAATGGCCATTTCACTATCTTATAATGAAATCAAGGCCCCCATTAACTCTTAACGACATGCCTGCCAACTCTTAACAATTACTCCAATTAATTAAACCCATTCCGTTAACTCTTAATGGTGACATCATTAACTTTTAATAGATTAATCATAGCCTTTTTTTGAGAAATTTAGGGATTGAGAATCACTTTAAGAAATGCTTAATCCAAAAGTCTTTGTCATATATTTGTAACACTTAAGAATAAGACTTTCATCAAGAAATCTAAAGACTCATTCATATATATATATATATATTAATTGGAGAGGTATGAACAAAGATATGACCTTAAAATATGAAAAAATATTTTATTACATTTGCAAGAGTTACATCATTTGTCCCATAATTCAACTGCTAGATGCTATCTAAATCCAGCATTAGGGTACCAACACTAACATCGATGCCTGCTTGAGACCATAAATGGACTTCTTCAGTTGGCAAACTTGATTAGGATTGGCTGATCGGAATCGTTATAGTTGTTCCATGAATATATCTTCCTTAAGATAACCATTCAAGAATGTCGTCTTAAAATCTATATGCCAAATCTCATATTCATATGTGCGGTAATGGCTAGCATCACCTTGATAGACTTAAGCATAGCGACCAACGAGAAGGTATCCTCATAGTCAACTCCTTGACACTGGCGATACCCTTTCACCACCATTTACACTTTAAAGGTTTGTACCTTCCCATAAAATAGATCTTCCTCTTATAGATCCACTTACAACCTATGAGAACTATTCCCTCAAGGGGATCCACCAGAGTTTAGACCTGATTGAAATACATAGATTCCATTTCTGTTTGCATAGCCTCCAACCATCTCTTGGAATCGATATTAGATATCACTTCTTCATTGGTGGTAGGATCAACCACTAGATTACTCTCATCATACAGGAACATTTCCTGCATCACCTCCATACTGAATCCATATCGTTCTAAAGGGCAAGGTATTTATCAGACCAACGAAGTGCCTCGAGATAACACTTGACGGATTGACTGACTCAACCTCTTGATTTCGTTCGATCTGTGCCCTGGAAGACTCATCTTCCAAATCCATCTTTCTCCCAATGCCACATTCCTGAAGAAATTCCTTCTCCAAGAATATAACATCTCTACTGAATTGAATTTTCTGATCACTCAAAAAAAAGAACTAGTACCCAATAGAATTCTTAGGATACCCCACAAATCTACCTCTGTTAGAGCGAGCCTCCAACTTATCTGTTTTAAGCTTCTTTACAAAAGCTGGACAACCCTAGACCTTAACATGCTTAAGATTGGGAGATTTCTCGTACCATATCTCATATGTTGTTGTCTTGATAGACTTAGTTGGAGCACTATTCAAAGGATATATTGCAGTTTGGAGCGCAAAATCCCACAAGAAATGGGCAAATATGTGTAACTGATCATCAAACGTGCCATGTCTATTGAGAAATTTGTGTTTTGATTTATAAAGAAAATACATTTTGAAAATCTATTTTTGATAAATTTGGTTTATTGATGATTTCTAAAACATTTTACATATTCTTTCGTATATTGGAAAGCCTCATACTCATATATTTATATATGTCTTTGAAAACAACCAAGTATTGTTTTTTAGTTGATAAAGAAGTACGAAACTTAAAAATATCTTTTTTTTTTTTAAATTGGATAACTTTAGCCTCATATTTTCTTATATTCTTCAATATGGTAAAATCCAATTTTATACTAATTAAGCTTGATGATTAAATGTTTGAGAAAATATTTTGAATATCAACTATGTATAAAAGCCTTCTAAAAAATATTGCTCTATGTTTGATGTGAACAGTAAAGATGCAAAGGCAACGATTGTCCAATAGCACGTAACTCTAAGTCTTGGGCTAATTACTCGTTTAAGGGCTAAACAATTTCAAAAGGAACTTGAACTATTTATCGAAAAGACTCCAGCCCATTTGGAGGAGTTAGAGTTCAAAGTGAAGTAGTTAAAGCCCAAATTAATCACATTGCTCACTTGCTTGGAAAGTCAGTCATGAAACTGATTGGAAAGATAATTTTTTAACTTCATAACTTCTGAATGGCTTGCAATTATGAGGCGTGCCATATGTCAATAGAAAATTGACGATCTTAACTACAACTTCCTATATTCATGGGTGCCTTTTCGACTTTTCAGCTGTATTTTATTACTGTTTCAAGTTTGGTGGTTAGTACTCAATGGGTGGAGCTGGAATTATGAATTTTTGGGCAACTTTTGAATTTTTGTCCACCAAATAGTTGTGACTTTGAATTCTTTAATTATTATGTCTTCCAAATTTGAATTTACACTTTTGCTTTAATTATTGTGTCACATATGCTTAGAGGGATGCTTCAAGACTAGTATTTATATGTGTGATCTTGTAATATTTTGGGTAATGAACATTTTTATCAAGAAAGTGCTGAGAGCATTTTATCCCATTTCTTATCTAAGCAATTCATTTGTTTAGTGGCAAATTTACTTGATTCTTATCATTCTTCTTTCTTCTATCTTAGAGTGTGGCGAATCAAAACTGGTATTTTCTTATTTGCGTCAAATTTTCTTATCAAACAAGGGGTGCTAGTATTTCTTTTGTATTTTAGGCACATCATATTGGTATCAGAGCATAGGTTCTAATCATAGCAGGAATAGATGTACCAAGAGGGATTTCATGGGAACAAGCTCAAATTATGAGTCTCTAATGAAGGCAAGAAGAGATAATGGAGAAACTTACTTGTTTGACTCAAGCATTTGAGAAGATAGGAGTTCAACAAGAACCACAACAACAATGCGTTCCTCAAGCACCAAGAAGGGACATCCATGAAGATAAGGGCGAATGAGATGAAACGGGAGATGATGATAGTGTGGTTGAACAACTATGGAAGATGACGTAGTAAAGAGGACATGGGAAACAACATCATGATGAAGATTCCACCATTTAAGGGAACTAGCTCACCAAAAGAGTACTTGGAGTGGGTGCAACATGTAATACCCTGAGAGCTCAAGGTTAGGTCCAAGAAGGGACTCTAGAGAAGCCAGTATATATATCGAGGATAGTAAGGAAGGAAATAATACGAGCTGGATACCTTTTGTGTTGAATGTGGATAAACTCCCCGGTTAAGTGTGCTTGAGTTAGGGTAGCTTAAGGATGGGTGACCCTTGGGAAGTTCGCGTAGGCCTAAAATGTATCTAACTAGTTTTATTTCCTTCCTAACTATCCTCGATATATATACTAGCTTCTCTTGAGTTACTTTTTGACTTGACCTTAGGCTCTCGGGGTATTACATTCTCCCCTTTTTAAGCACATGACATCCTCGCCATGTGACCTTACAACTGGTCCCAGATCTTCTCCATTTTGGGGGCTGTCATCCTAGAAGCCTGCCAAGAGTCGCTCCTTATTCAGGCCCTCGTGCCCTGACGCCACTCCTCGCCCTCATCGGACTGCCTTTTCGAAGGGTCAACTCTGATACCACCTGTAACATCCTATATCGAGCGATAAGAAGGACCGAATCAAGTTACCCTAATGGGCCTATGCGAACTTTGCAGGGGTCACCCATCCTTGAGCTACCCTAACTCAAGCATGCTTAACCCAACACTTCTTTATCCACATTCATCCCAAAAAGTATCTAGCTGGTGTTATTTCCTTCCTTATTATCCTCAATATATATACTAGCTTCTCTAGAGTCTCTTTTTGGACTTGACCTTGGGCTCTCGGAGTATTACATTCTCTCCCCCTTGAGCACATGATATCCTCGTCATGTGGCCTTACAATTGGTGCCAAATCTTATCCTCTTTAGGGGCTTCCATCCTAGAAGCCTGCCAAGAGTCGCTCCTTGTTCAGACCCTCGTGCCCTGGCGCCACTCCCCGTCTTCATCGGACCACCTTCTCCAAGGGTCAACTCTGATACCACTTGTAACATCTAGCATCGAGCTATAAGAAAGAACGGATTAACTTACCCTGATGGGCCCACGGGAACATCTCAGGGGTCTTCCATCCTTGAGCTACCTGAGCTTAAACACGCTTAATCCGGGAGTTCTTTATCCACATTCAGCCCAAAAGCTATTCAGCTGGCCTTGTTTCCTTCCTTACTATCCTCGATATATATATATATATATTAGCTTATCTAGAGTCCCTTCTTGGACCTGACCTTGGGCTCTTGAGGTATTGCACAACAAGTGGAGAAAGTATTTGAATATCAAGAGTATTTCGATGTAAGAAAATGCAAACTTGCAGCTCTTAAATTTACAGATTATGCTAATCTATGGTGGGGGACCTTAAAAGCTTAATGTAGGAGAGATGGAAAAGAGATATTAGGAATTAGAGGGTTATGAAATGCCTAATGAAAAAATGTTTTGTTCCCAAATATTATAGGCAGGAATGGTATATTAGATTGCAAAGTCTTAGGCAAGGTGGCATGTGTGTTGAGGATTATGTTAAAGAATTTGAGGTGTTAATGATGAGATGTGAGTTACAAGAATCTTAAGAGTAGACCATTGCTAGGTTTTTAGGGGGATTAAATAGAGAAATTGCCAACACAGTGGAGTTCCAACCTTTTGCGTTCTTAGAAGATATAGTTAAACTTGTCATTAAGGTAGAAATATAGCTGAAACAAAAATCCAATGAAGTAGGGGGCGTCTCGACAAGTTGGTAATAAAATGACCAACTCATTGATAAGGGGTTAATTATTTCTAAATCTTAATGAATTATATCCTCATTTTGGTGTTATATTGATATTTAAATGGAATAATATTACGTATTACATATTACTTTCAGGATGAAGCGAGGAAGTTGACTTCTACAAATACTTTGGGGCATAATCGAACATGTTGGATGGCCAAATGTTGCTGCTCAAATTTAAGGCCGATTATTGAGTTTAGAAGATGTTTCAAGTGCACTTGGGTCAATTATTAAATGGAGTCTAACACATGGAAGGCTCAAGTCCAACACATGGAAGGCTCAAGTCCAACACATGAAAGACTCAAGTCCAACATAACCAAAGGTCCAAGACCAACCAAAGGCCCAAGACCAACCAAGGGCCCAACAAAGCACAATTTGTAGAAGACTTTTCTTTGTTGTATTTTTATTTTAGAGTGCTCTACTAGTTCCTTTCTTTTTATTATTAGTTAGGTTTGTGTTTTGTGAGTGATAATTTCTTTTTACTTTTGTTTTGTGAGTGGTCATTTCTTTTTTTTCTTTTGTTAGGTTTGTGTCTTGAGAAGTGCTCCATTATGATAATGGTGTAATTTTAAATTAAGTGGTTTCCATTGCATCTTGTGGGCTATAAATAGCTCACTTGGTTGCACTTGTAGGAAGCTATTATTCTTGAATCAAAGCATAGTTGTGTTCTTAGAATTTCTCTCTCAATTCTTTAACTTTAGTTTCTATATAGTTGTGTTATATTATTTTTCTGTCATCTTTATTATCCACCGCTTGATTATGGTTGGTTAATTTCTGCTATTTAATTTCTGCCGTTTAATTTCTGCAATTTTAATAATCGTCTTTTTATTATCCACCGCCTGAGTATGGCCAGTTAATTTCTACTTTCTATTCCTCTTATTTTAAGCAGTGTAGTTTGCTTCTGAAGTTTTATTTTATGTTATGTTATTTTTTATCTTTATTATCCACAGCCTGAGTATGGCAGGTTAAATCCAATCCTGGATTAAGCCAAGGACAGTGTCTAAAGCCAATGATTTCAAAAAAAAAACTGCACTTCAAATATGTAATATTAATCTGATTTAATTTGAGCAGTATGCGTATAATGGATCTTTGAGTTTGGGTTGGAATATAAGCCTAACTTAGAATTTTCATGCCATGTATGGAGATTGCTAGACCTAGAAATGTTTTCATACCCAAGTCCAAATGATTAATCTATAGTTACAAATTATGTATGTTAAATACAATTCAATTTATGGTAATTGCTTAACTTAGAATCTCTCATGCCATGTATGGAGATTGCTTAACCAAGAATTATCATTATCTTAAATTGTAGTTACTGACAGACATATTATTTGCATTTTGATTTATGGTAATTGCTTAACATAGAATCCCTCATATCATCCCTCATATCATGTATGGGGATTGCTAGACTTAGAATTATTATTATCTCTAAATGCACTTAATGAAAAAAGCTCAAATTTGAACTCAGATTAATATTACTTATCTTTTCTATTAAATTGAGAATTAATTGGTGTTGACACTGAAATTGTCTTGACCCAAGTACTTTTACTTTCTATTTTTAACTCAAAATATGCATTGCTATCTTTCATCGTTGTTAAATTAGGTTATTCAATGCCATGCTCTATTTTTGATCACGTGTATAAGTATTCCAACAAAATAACCAAAAAAAAAAAAATTAATAATTCTGGTATTTTTGTTTTTCATCCATATATTCTTCCTGTGGATCAACCTGGTACTCACTAGAATATAAATTTAAAACTGTACTCAACGCATACTCGCGAGGATAAACTCCTCACCCATTTTTGTTGAAAATAATAATGTAATATTTACTTTAAAATAATGTGCCAGGTGAGGGAGCAGTCACTCATCCTTTACGCCACTAGGAGCGATTTCAAATTGAAATGCAAAACGAGTGGAAAGAGGGGACTCTATTAGTGTAGGTGCTCTAGATCCAATCAGATTAGGCATGTTGTACACTGACAATTGCTATCATATTTATTATTGAATAAGGAGTTATTCAATTTCACAAAAAGTTATTCTACTAGTTTTTTGTTATTATTGTAATGACCAGATGAAATTGGATAGAAGTCCATATGATGTATATTGTGATTAATCTATAAAGATGTGAGATGATGCATCAAGTTTGTAGACATCATTAAATATCTCAAGTCATAGCAATGTCAAGAATGGACATTGACAATTGCGGTAAGACTTGGATGTGTTGTGTTTTTTCTGTGTGATAGCAATGGGGGTCTCACACCCATAGGCATGGGGATGCTTAGACAAGTACATAGGTGACTAATGTTGAAGAATGTGTCACTAGACATGACTCCCCATGAAAATTCATTTTGGTTATATGTTGATGGAATTCTCATACGAGATGGGTGTAACTAATCCTTGGACCTGAGGTTGTTAGTGATGTTCTACCCTTGTGTTTAGTTTTGATGATGAAAAACAATACTTTGTTCTATCCCCAAGTCATGAGTCAAGTTTATGGTTTTCAACCAAAATCAATTTCAAGTACCTTTGTGAAAATGAAAACCAAATGATCTATAGTTTTCTATAAATGGAGATTTGCTCAAACAAGTATTAATATTTAAAAGCATCTCCTAAAAATATTTTCAAAATAAGTTTTGAAGTCGTTGGTCAACATAGAGCTAAAATTGTTCTAAGACAAAAGACCAACTTGAACATAAATGTGTTTGATGAAAATCTAATCTTAAGTATGAAAATCATTTATGTTAATCTCATATTTCAAAATAAGTTTTCATATTTTGAAGCATGCATGAAAGGTTTTGCCTTGAAACTTAATCGTATGAAAAATCCTTTAGTTCATGCATCATGTCTTGAAACTCGTTTTGATGACGTTTCAAAATTTTTCTAAGTCTGGAAGACTAGCACCTTACAAGGAGACATATAAGAAAATGATTTCATTTTGGAAAACTATCTCTCGGTATTTTGTTATCTTCTATCCATTAGTGCTAAAATAATTTTTAACGAATTTTTCAAGAAATGGAAAGTGTATATCTTGGAGGTGGTAAAATCGCAAAATCCTAAGTTTGTACTAAAACCCAAATTCTACTTTTTTATTCTTATGGATTTTGATTTTTTAGATATTTTTATTGAATCCAAATGGGGGGTACTTTCTTATTTACATTTATGTATTAAAGTAAATGAAAGGTAAAATATAAATAAAACAAAATGAGGACATTTACTTGTAAATAAGTGTAAATAAGTGTAAAACAAAATGTAAATAAAACAAAATATAAATAAATGTAAATAAGTGTAAATAAGTTGTGCTGTATGTATGTCCTGAAGGATGGCTTCATCTGTCAACAGATGTCTCACCATTTGTCGACCGATTCTTCATTTTTAGACCATCTGTCGATCGATGCTCTTGCATCTGTCGACTGACAGAATGTCATTTCGTGATGCTTCAAGCATCTGTCGACCGATGCCTATGCATCTGTCGACCGACAAAATGCGTGCACAAGGAACTGTCGACTGGCTCAGATGATCTGTCGACTGGATTTTAAAAATTTGCTAATCTGTCGACCGATGCCTTGCATCTGTCGACCGTTTGTGTCGCAGAAACTCCCAACGGCTAGTTTTTCCACTCACCTAAAGTGGCTTTTCCACTACCAACGGCAAGATTCGTGCATGGGCTTTCAAGAGACTATAAATACAAGTCAAATGGATGATTCAAGCTAACCAAGAGATTACATTACAAGCTCCCAAGTGCCAAGATCATTGTTGTGCTTCATTGGTAAATTCGTTCTCTTTTCAAGGCTTTGTATTCATTTGGTTAAATTCATTATCAAGCCTTGTGTTTATTTTTTAGAGAGTTTGTAACTGAGAATATTGTTTCTCAGATCCTCTCCTATCTTATATCTCTTTGTAATTTTCCTAACTTGTTTTGCTAGAGAGACTACATTACTTGTAGGAGGATTTTGATTCCTAACTTGTTATGCTAGAGGACTTTCTTATTGAAGCAAGGGGTTGAATACCTAGCTTGTTGTGCTAGAGGACTTGCTTGTTGAAGCAAGGGGTTATATTTCCTAGCTTGTTGCTAGAGGGTCTACCCGGAGAGATAGGAGGTTTTTAGTGGATTGATTGAAAAATCCTTAGTGAGGAGCTAAGGTAGTGGAGTAGGCTTGGTTTAAGCCGAACCACTATATATTGTTGTGTCTCTTATATGCTTGTGCTATTTGTTTCATTTATTGTTTCAAGCATTTCATTAATCCTCACTTTCACTAAAATCATATTTTTCATTAAAAGGATTTTCAAGTTCAATCAAATTTTTAAAACAACCCAATTCACCCCCCTCTTGGTGTTGGTGCCATTGCTATTCAAATCTAACAGTTAGGGTCATCTCATAAGAAGACCGGTATGCTTTGACATCATTTTGATGGGCCTAAACAAAGGTTGGACGTGGGCAATCGTTGGGCATATTGTGAGGTTTATGGAGATGTGTGCATAACCAAGATGAGACTTATCTATCCTAGAGGATGATGTATCTAAGGCACCTTCAGTGGATATTCATTTTAAATCCATGGTCACGGTGAAAGAAATCAATAAGGAATTATTGGTTCACTTTATATTGAGTGAGGATATTCGGAGGATCGAAGAGAAGTCATGTGATCGTAATCAAGCAACACATCACCAGACTTGAGTTCACATAAGATACATTGATGAGAGGATTGAATTACATGGTAACCATGCTTGTGAAATGTTGTTTACAGATTATGAATCCTTCTGAATAATTAGGTACGCATGACGTCTTGCTAGAGGCCAGTCTTGTCTTATGTGTTTGTACCAACACATTACCAACATATTCAGAGCCTAATGAGTCATACACAATAGGTGCGGTCCCTAACTTAAATCAGGAGAGCGGACATATGGTTAAGTGGGACACTTCGACAAGAAGTTGTGCTATTGTAGGTTCTCACGGAAAAAGAACAAATAGACGTAATCATGTCGATATGATGAGGGGTCATCATAAAGGAAAGAGTTTCCTAAAATGACAATTGATTAAATTAGAAAGGAGTTTCTAATTTAATAATTTTCTATTAGTTGGAGTGACAAATAGGCAATAATATATATTTGACTTAAATTAGATTTGGATCAAATATTTTATTTAAACTTATTAATGGGTTTGAGCCACTTAATTAAGTTTCTAGTTGGACTAGGATAAACCCATTTAATTAAGTTCCTAGTTGGACTAGAATAAATGGGCTGACCCATATCCATTAGAGTTTAAGAAACCTTAGGACTTCTCTATAAATACCCCTTTAAGGGTTGTCCAATTAAAGAAATTGTTTTGTATGGTTTTTCAAGAGTTGAAAAACAATTGTCGTTCGCTCTCTCTTGTTTCTTTTGGCATTGATTTGAAATGAGGGCATAATTTTCTGTCCGATACATAAGCCACAAAAAGGAGAAGGAGCTAGCACTCACATTTTGCTCTCCTCGCCAACGGACATGCGCTGCGCATCACGAGTTAGAGGCCGGGCACTTGGATGGCTTGAATTTGCAAACGACTCAAAAATCTAAAGGTTAGATTTATTTTATTTTGTATGTGAATGATTTGATTTCGACGTTGATTTAATCGACGGGATCGGGGTAAGGTTCAAAATTTTTGAACTACGCTGCTTGCCCCGTAGCGATCTTGCTTTACTTTCAAACTCTAGCAAACAACCAGTAGGTATGAGTAAAGAGAAGGAGAAAGTGGGTGATCCTAATCCTTGAAAAAGGAGCCAAGACATCAAATGTTTTAAATGCCTTAGCTATGGACATATTGCTTCTGAATGTCCAAATAAAAGAGTGATGGTTTTTTGGGGATCATAAGGGGAGGTAGAGAGTGAAGATGAGGCAACAATGGAGGAAGAAGATGAGTGTGTGAATGAAGATAGTTTACATGCTGATAAGGGAGAATTGCTTGTGATTCGACGTTCCTTGAATTTACAACCAAAGATAGATGATGAGTAATGTGAGAACATCTTCCATACTAGGTGTACGATTAATGGAAAGGTGTGTGGAGTGATTATAGATAGAGGGAGTTGCACTAATGTTTCTTCTGGCGGAAAAATTGAATTTGGCAACAAAAAAACATCCCCACCCATCCAAGCTGCAATGGTTGAATGATAATGGAGAAGTAAGGGTTATAAGGTAGGTTGTTGGGTGTAACACTCGGTGTAACCAGTGTTAAGAGAATAGGAAATGAAGTAAGAAGACTTCCAAAAATGCCCTTGAGAAGGTGATGGATCCTTGAGATTGAGAATGCCCATGAGAAGGGTATTTTGGTAATTTGAATAGAGAAATTCAATAAAAGGATATTTTGATAAATTAAAATAATTCCTATGTGGAATTAGGTGAGTAAGTGAATAAAAATCCCAATTTAGTAATTATGTGGAGATATATGAGATTAATAAATTCACAAAGATTATTTAAGAATTTTGGAGTGATTCCATAAAGGAAATTAATTTTGGAAATAGGGGAAATGGTGGATATTAAATTATTTGAGGAGAATAATTATATTTTCCCTAAGTTAGTGAATTAATGTGGTAATGCCACATGGATGACCAAGATAAAGAATTGGAAGCCAAGTTTGTGTCTTAGAGTAACACTTGACATAATCTTGGAAATTTGAGAGAAATTATAAATATGGATTTATGAGTTGGAGAATGATTTAATTAAATGCAAAAAGAAAGGATATTAGTCTTTCAAGCATTTAATGAGAGGGATGATTATTTGGATTAAAGAAAATCCAAAAGAAAATGGTAAATGGTCACCATTAATGCCTTGGAAAATATGAGAGTTAAATAAATCAAAAAGGAAAATGGGAAAATGGTCTCCCATTAATGCTTTGGAAATTATGAGATTTTACAAAATGAGAAAAAAATTATTTATGTCTCTCAAGTGTGATGGATGTGAAATTAGTCCCATTAATTTAAATGGGAAAGAAATGGAAATTAGTCACTCATTTATGAGTGAAAATGGGAGGATTTATTTAAATGAGAATGAAATGGAAATTTCCAAATGATCCAATGGTTGTGATTGAGTCTTGGAAGAAGAATAGATCCAATGGCTAGAAGTGGGTCTTGGAGGATGGCATGGATTACCAACTCATTAAGAATGTGTTTTCTCTTAAAGGTGGAGATTAATTCTTCCAAAAATCAATGGTGGAGATTTAAACCTAGCCAAGCACTTGGATTGTGCTTCCTTTGGATGGCTAAGATGTTGTCTTGTAAAGTGAGAATATATCCAATGGTGGGTTTTAAGCAAGACTTAATGCCATGGATTGTGTTAGTTTGGAGGGTGAGGATTTGTTCTCACCAAATAAATCTAAGGGTTAGGATTCATTCTTGAAATGTGAAAGGCCTAGTATAAAAGGGCAAGTGTGTAAGACTTTTCTCCCTTTGGCCATTTGAAGAAAGAATGAAAGAAAGAAGAGATGAGAAGAAAGGAAGGAGAAGAAGAAGTGAAAGGAATCAAAGTAAGTTGCATTCTTCTTCTCTTTATTTATGTATGCTTGTATACAAAAAAAAAAAAAAAATTAAATGGCTTGTTGGAATGCCATTTTAGATGGAAAGAAATGAAGATTGAAGCTCTCTTGAAATGAAGATTATATATTCAAGAAGAGGTAAGGGATGGCCCCATGGGAGGGTGGCCTTGCAATGTGTTATAAATGTGTTTCATAAATGTATATGTTGCATTTAGCATGTTCTTTTATGTTCATGAGACTTATGGCCATAGGTTAGTTTGAGAACATGGTTGAAATGGTGGGTTGATGCCTCAACCTTGGAGGGTTGTGAGGGCAAAGAAACCTAGCCACATTTGCATGCATTTGACATCATATAACTTGTTATGTTCATATTTATTTGTCATTGCACCCTTATTGAGCTTAATGGCTCATGAGGTTTTTACCCTCACATGTAGGTTGTGAAAGCATGGTAAAGTCAAGACAAAGTGAAATGTCATGGGAAAGCATGAAAGAAGATTCAAGTGTATAATTTGGCTTATGGAAGCTTATGTGTTTGATTTGTGTAATGTAAATTTGTTGTTAGTTGAAGTATATGTTGTATTTATATAATGAGATAGTGGCTTATGGCATGTTGGTGTGTATGGTGGGAAGCACTAAGAAGTTAAATCCTATGATTTATGGTTGAAAAATTGTGGGTGTTTGATGTATGTTGTGGAGATATCAAGTATATCATTTAGGCCTTAATTATGGAGAATTAAAGGCAAAATTTGGATTAAAGTGAGGCATTTTATTTAATATATTTTTCTGGAAAGTTTGGGTTTAAATGCCCAAGAAGAAAAAAAAAATATTTTTTTTGGAAGTAGGCAGTAGCCTGCTCGCGGGCGGGGCCCCGCCGGCCAATTTTTTTTAAAAATTGGAAAAAAAAGGGATTTTGGGCCATTTCTAAATGGAATTTGGGCCCCGGAGGAGTTTTCAAAATAAAGGGATTTTTCGGGCATTTTTGGAGAAAATACCAAAAATTTGAAAAATTGAAAATTTGAGTTTTTCCTCCAAAATTAGTAATCAATCAATGGATTGATTTAAATGGTGATTTATGGAGCCCGGTAAAATTCTTGGTTGGAAAAGAATTAAATAAAATTGAGAAAATTGCGATTGGGCATTGGAATGAGATTTTCTTTATAGCCTATGCGGTGTGGCTAAAGCCTAATTCTGCTGGTAAATCCTGGGATTCAGTGAAGGGAAGGACGAGCCTAGTTCCCACCTAGAGCGTTTCGTCTTGAAACATGGTCCACCCTTCGCCAAAGGCCGGGCAGGTGGACAATTCGGGTGATTGTTCATGAGTAACACTCGTAAGTGGGAGCGAGGCGTTACATTGGGCCATTTTTAGTTAGGAAAACATATAAAGATGAGTTGTTATGTGATGTGATTCCAATAAACGCGAGTCACTTGCTTTTGGGAAGACTGTGACAGTATGATAGGCGAGTTGTGCATGATGGGTTCAAAAACACCTATTCTTTTGTCAAGGATGGAAAAAACATAACCTTAGCACCTCTTAGACCATAACAAGTGTAGCAAGATCAACTCTTGATGGAGAAGGGAAAGAAAGAAACTTTGCTTGCGAGTAAGGAAGAGATAGAACGAGTTTTGTCCATTCACAACTTGGTTCTAATGCTAATAGTGAAGGAAGCAACGCCAAACAAGGAAACTTCTTTCCTACCACAAATTGAGAAGATTTTTGAAGAGTTTATTGATGTGTTTCCAGAAGAGATACCAAAGAGGCTGCCACCAATTAGAGGGATTGAACATCAAATTGATCACATGTCAAGAGCTACTTTACCAAATAGACCAGCCAATAGAAGCAATCTGAATGAAGTTAAGGGGTTGCATCGACAAGTAACCGAGTTGTTATAGAAGGGATACGTAAGGGATTTGTTGAATCCTTATTCTATACCAGATTTGTTAGTACCAAAGAAGGATGGGACTATGAGAATGTGTGTGGATTGTAGGGCAATAAACAAGATAATAGTGAAGTATCACTACCCAATCCCTAGGTTAGATGATATGCTTGATGAGTTGCATGGCTTTAAATTGTTCTCAAAGGTAGATCTCAAGAGTGGCTACCATCAAATTCGAATGAAGGAAGAGGACGAATGGAATATCGCATTCAAAACAAAGCATGGGCTATACAGATGGCTGGTTATGCCATTTGGCTTAACACCTTCATGTATTTGATCAATCATGTGCTTCGTGAGTTCATTGGTAAATTTTTTATGGTTTATTTTGATGATATTTTGATTTATAGCAGAATTTTTTAGGAGCATTTGGGGCACCTTAGGGATATCTTTGAAGTGTTACAGCAGGAGAAGCTATTTGGCAACTTAAAGAAGTGTTAATTCTGTTAAGACTAAGTAATCTTTCTTAATTACCTTGTTTCATAACATGGGGTTGAAGTTGGTGAGGAGAAAGTGAAAGCAATTAAGGAATGGCCTGTACCTACTAGTGTCTAAAAGGTGAGGAGTTTCCATGAGCTAGCATCATTTTATAGGATTTCACTGCTATTCTTGCTCCATTGACTAAATGCATTAAGAAAGGTGGTTAATTTAGGTGGAATGAGGTTGGCCAAAGAAGTTTTGAGCTGATCAGGGAGAAATTGTGCTCTGCTCCTATTTTAACTCTCCCCAAATTTTTGAAGACTTTTGAAGTGGAGTGTGATGCTTCGAGAGTTGGAATTGGGGTTGTTCTTATGCAAGATAGGCATCCCATAGCCTATTTTAGTGAGAATTTGAATGAAGGAAGTTTGAATTATTCCATATATGACAAGGAGTTCTATGCATTGATTAGAGCTTTAGAGACTTGGTAGCATTACTTACTACCTGAGGAGTTTGTCATTCACACGAACCATGAGTCTTTAAAGCACTTAAAGGGGTAAAACAAGCTGAGCCATAGGCATGGCAAATGGGTGGAGTTCTTAAAAGCCTTTCACTATGTCAGCAAGTACAAAAAGGGAAATTCAAATGTAGCGGTAGACGCATTATCACGAAGGTATACTCTAATCACCATGATGAATACTCTACTTACTGGCTTGTGAGAAAGGGCCTGTTAGTGGTTTCTATAGGCATGAAAGGTACTTATTTAGATCTAGGAGACTTTGTAGTCCTAATGGGTTTATAAGGGAACTCTTGGTGAGGGAAGCACATGGGGGAGGTTTAGTTGGTCATTTCAATGAGAAAGAAGACTTTGGAGCTGATTAAAGAACACTGCTATTGGTCGGGAATGATTAGAGATGTGCATCGAGTGCTAGAAAGGTGTGTAGCTTGTAAGAAGACAAAGAGTAAGGAAGTTGCTCATGGGTTATAGATGCCATTACTTGTTCTGGATTAGCCTTGGGTTGATGTGAGCATGGATTTTGTTCTTGGATTGCTAAGAACGCAAAGAGGAAAGGATTCAATCATGATGGTCGTTGATAGGTTCTCAAAGATGTCTCACTTTGTGCCTTGTCACAAAACTGATGATGCTTCTCATGTGGCAGACTTATTCTTTCAAGGCATTATAAGATTGCATGGGATACTAAAGAGTATAATGTCTAATCAACATACAAAATTCTTGAGTTACTTTTAGAAGACATTGTGGAAGAAGTTGGCACTAGGTTGCTCTTTAGTACTGCTTGTCATCCTCAAACTGATGGACAAATCGACGTGGTAAACCATACATTTTCTTTTTTACTTAGAGCTATTGTTAATAAGAATTTGAAGAATTGGGATGAATGCTTAGCTTTTGTTGAGTTTTCATATAATAGAAGTGTGCATAGTCTAACCAAACATTCTCCATTCAAAGTGGTTTATGGATTTAATCCTATTACATCACTTGATTTAGCACCACTTCCGCTTAACGAGCGAGCATGTCTGGATGGAGAAGAGAAGGTTGACTTGATCAAGAAGTTGTATGAAAGTGTGAAACAACAAATTTAGAAGCGAAATGCAACCTATGGGAAAGTGATAAATAAAGGAAGAAAACAAGTTTAATTTGCTCCAGGTGATCTTATGTGGATTTATCTTTGAAAAGAGCAATTTCCAAACAAAAAGAGGTCCAAACTTATGCTACAAGTAGATGGTCCTTTCAAAGTATTAGAAAAGGTGAATAACAATGCATATAAAATTGACTTACCAGATGATTATCAAGTATCGACTACATTCAATGTGAGGGATTTAAAGCCCTTTTTGGAGCACACCAAAGAGTTGGATTTGAGGGAATATCCTATTCAACTCGAGATGATGATGTGAACAGTAAAGATGCGAAGGCAAAGGCTGTCCAAGAGCATTAATTCCAAGTTTTGGGCCAATTACTCATTTAAGGGTTAAATAATTCCAAAAGGAACTTGAGCTCTTTATTGGAAAGACTCCATCCCATTTGGAGGAGTTAGAGTTCAAAGTGAAGGACTTAAAACCCAAATTAATCACATTGCTCACTTGCTTGGAAAGTCAGTCACGAAACTGATTAGATAGGTAATTTTGAAACATCATAACTTTTGAATGGCTTGGAATTGTGAGGCATGCCATATGTTAATAGAAACTCAAGATCTCAACTACAACTTTCTATATTCATGGGTGCCTTTTCGACTTTCTAGCTGTATTTTATGAATGTTTCAAGTTTGGTGGTCAGTACTTAATGGGTGGAGTGGGAATTATGAATTTTTGGGCATCTCTTGAATATTTGTCCACCAAATAGTTATGACTTTGAATTTAAACATTTTTCGTTGATTATTATGTCTTCCACTTTTAAATTTACACTTTTGCTTTAATTGTTATGTCACCCATGCTTGGACGGATGTTCCAAGACTAGTATTTATATGTGTGATCTTGTAATGTTTTGGGCAATGAACATTTTTATCAAGAAAGTGTTGAGAGCATTTTACCCTATTTCTTATCAAAGTAATTCATTTGTTTAATGGAAAATTTACTTGATTTTTATCACTCTTCATTCTTCTATCTTTGATTGTGGCGAATCAAAACTAGTATTTTCTTGTTTTTGTCAAATTTTCTTATCAAACAAGTGGTGCTAGTATTACTTTTGTATTTTGGGCACATCAATGTTGTCTTAATCGAGTGTTAAAGTGATTCAACTGATTATTGCAAAGTTTGAACTCAAGTATGTGATATAAATGAATTCTCTTCTAAAAGTTTCAATTGAGTTTGGTACTTTATATAATCATAAGGAAATCCTTCTTATACTTGAGTATGCCTTGAGATTAACTTTGTATCTACAAGAGCATCAAAGCTTGAGCATATATTGAATAATGTAAAGCTGTCACTAAAATTGACTAATATACTTGAATCAAATTCAGTATCTCTTGGTTAAGAGGTTTACACAATTGTTTTTATTATTTGAAAAATCATTTGAGTATTTTTCTATATGATTTTCTAAGTTAATCGAATATATTCTTTCTAAAGATATATTTCAATCGACTATTAAGGTACTATCAGTTGAGTAACTCTATATCTTTTAACTTAGTCAAGTGTTTTCGTGAAAATATTTGAGTAAAGCTTAGACTAAATTTGGCTAAGTTTTTGTGGTTCAAATTTAATTGAGTATAGAGTATTTGTACTTGAGTATACATTTTCAATTAGTCGAGTAAGTCTAACTTGGTAGTTGAGTATTTATTATGTGCTTTTTGTAGCTTATGAGTGAATTGAGTAATGCTTGGTCATTCTCGAGTAAATTCTATATAATCAATTACCCGTTTTATTCAATCGATTGGAAGTTTTTTCGTTAGTCAAGTATCTTCTTCTCCCAGTTGAGTATCTATCATTCAAATTTGAAAATTATAACTGTTAGACGCATTCAATGTTTGACAGTTTACACTTTTCAGTTTATTAAATGCTGATCAAATGACATGAACTTTCTTGTATGAATTAATAAATGTTGTTAGAGATAAAAAGTGGCAGTTGTGAGACAAAATGGATCATTCATTTTGAAATATGTCATGTCAGCTAACATTTAGTGCAAGAAATCTATAAATAGGAGAAAAAGTTGCTTGAAAAAGGTTAGCCCAATCTATTCACACACATATACTACTTTAAACGAGCTTCACGAGTTCTTCCTACTTCTTAATCTTGCTTCTCACGAGCTTTCCATTCAAAATATCTTTTCGCGAGAAATTTATTAAGAGTGTGCTTTATTCCAAATCCTATAACTCTCTCAGTCAAGAGAAGATCATTTGTGCTTACTATTTCAAATCATCATTCTCTTGTGTTATCATGTCACAATCTTTTGTGAACTTGTAGAAAGGTTACGCCTTAGTGTTTAAAAGGTAGTGGTTCTGGTTTAGCGTATTTGAAAAGCCAAGTGTAAAGGTTAAACTTGTCCTGTGAAAATGTTGTGGTTGGGACTGAACCCTTTGTAAAAAGACAAGTGTAAAGGTTTGTAGTGAGCTTGGAAAAACCACAAGGTAATATAATTCACTAGTGGGTGTGTTTGAAAAATCATTGGTCGTGGATCAAGGTAGTAGACTAAGCGGTTGAGGTTGAACCACTTTACATCTTGTGTACTGCTTTCTTTAACTTATTTACAAGATTACTTCTTTGATTTATTTCAGTTAAGTTTATCAATGTCCAACAAGGTATGATTCCCCTTTTAAGCTAACTATTTTATCAATGTCCAATAAGGTACAATTCCTACGCTCAGAAATCCCATTTAATTGTAGTGTGGCAGGAGGTGTCAATAGAGAGACTATACCACAAGCCTTGAGGTAGTCACCAAACTCTGTACTCAAGTATTCTCCACTTCGTACTTGTGTTTCAACAAATACACATATTCGTAACTCGAAAAGTCATTAGTAAAAGTGATGAAGTGGGAGTAACCACCTTTGGCCATCACAGAGAACGACCCACAAACATCACTATGAATCAACCACCAATTCATCATCCCTCTCACTTTGTCCAATAAAGGGTCGCTTAGCCAATTTCCCGAGTAGGTAAGATTCCCAAGTCGACCCCGGTTCAAAACCTACTAGATCGATAAATCCTCTTTTAGCCAACTCACTAATCCTACTCTCATTGATATAGCCTAGCTTGAGGTGCCATAAATGCTTAAGATTTACATCGACTCCCCGCTGCTAGTGGTTGCAATATTCACATTTCCATCTCTCATAGACTCATGTATTTTCAAAATATAAAGACCGTTAACTAATGTACCCATTCCAACACATTCATTTCCAAAATGAATATAACACATTGTTGAAAAATAAAAATTCATAATTTTCTTCTACAAGCTTAGGAATGGAATTAACAATCTAGATAACTTCTGGTATACATAAGTGTTGTGATATATTTTTTGATTAATGAGATAATGTGTTTGATGAAAAACCAAATTTAGAACAAAAAATTCAATGTGTTGAATTCATGTTTTGAAACCTATGGAAAACCCAAATATGGTTTTGGTTCGAAAATTCAAAAGTTTGAAAAAATCTAAAGTTTGTGCATTATATTTCGAAAGTTATGTTCTATATTTTGAAACTTCTCTTAATTATGTTCCTATGAATGTTACAAAATTCAATCCGATAAGATTTCAAATATTTCTTTGAATATGTATGTCATGTTTCGAAACCTTAACATTATGTTTCAAAAATTCTATGGATTGCATGTGTTTTGAAATGAGGTTTTGGTTTATAAGTATACATATTTCGAAACATGCATGCTAGATTTCGAAACCTCTATCATTTCTGACAGTAAGAGTAAGAAAATTTGAAATATATTTTTGTGGAATTTTGTTAAGTTGTATCTAAAAGAAATCAAATATCTAAATTCTATTTTGGTGAAAGAAAATTCAAATTTGAATCTGTAATCATTGCAAATCTTGATTAATAAATGTTGTTGCCTTGGATTAAATGTTATCCCAGTTTGCAAGTCTAGCTATAATGGTCAGATGTTTCAAAACATGGAGTATGTTTTGAAACCTTAGTGCAAATTGGGATGTTTTGAAACTCGATTAGTTGTGTTTCGAAAAATATTTTAAAACTTCATGAAATCTTGTCTCTAATGGCTAGAAATGACCAAAATTTTGTATCTTTATATACATAGAAGGTGTTTGAAGATGAATAAAAAGAAGAAGGGAACAAAAAACATTTATTGAGCTCTCAAAGAAAAATCCTCATACATTTATTAGGCATTGAATGTGTAAAGGAGAAGCAAGTGGAACCAAGAAGTCTCATTACTTCTAGCTCTCCTTATCTCAAGCTGATATAAGAGATTTGTATAGCCATTGGTAAAGTATTCATTGATATCAAAATTTTGTGGGCTGTAAACTCAATCTTTTTTATTTTACCATTTGTTTGTGAGGTTTGAGTTTAGCCTTAAAAACTCATTGTATGTAATGGTTTTGGGGTGAACCTTGGTAAAACCCTTGTTATTATCTAGTGATTGGGATTGAAAATCCTTCAAGTGGAAAAACTTGAAGATAGTAGACTAGGTTGGGTGCTGAACCACAATAAAATACTTGTGTACTCATATTTACTTTATGTTCTATTATTGTTTTTTACTCAAACCCTTAAAAGGATTTTTTTCATATGCTAAAAATGACTATTTTTTTTATCAAAACAAATGAGCATCATTGATTATAAGAATTCTTATTTACTCATCATTAAGAAGATTATCTTTTACAAAAGTGAGATTTCAAAACATAAGTGAAAAATTTCAAAATAGTTAAAATCAGAAACTTATATTTCAATATATATATATGTTATATTTTGGAATTTGATCAAACATAAATTTTGATTTCGAAACATAACCAGTATATTTTCTTTCATTATACAGTGTTCAAAGAAGTCATATTTTTTATCTATCCCAAGTCACCCCCCTCTTAGGATATAAACTGGCATTAATCAACCTAAGAATAAATAGTCCTTAAGTTTTAATATATGCTTGATAGACAAAGTAACAGAAGAAGTCCTTATAGCTAATGAATTAATAGATGCTCCATTCCTCACTCTAAGGACGACTTCTTGCTTCTGAAGTGGCCTACTTGTCTACAGATCCTACAGGCAAATGCATATGTGAGATGATGCACTAGAATCCAAAATTCAGGCAATAAGAGAATGACTAATAGAATAAATCATCTCAATCACAAACAAGGAAGAAGTACCTGCCCCTTGAGGTTCACTATGCCTGTCTCTAGGACCCTATTAAAACTCTGGACAGTTCCTCTTCCAGTGCCCCTCTTGTCCACATAAGAAACACCTTCGCTTGTGAACCTTGGATTTAGCCTTCCCCTTGGAGATCTATTTCTTGGGCCCCTCCAACCTTTTCATCTTCTAGGAGGCAAACAATTTCCTGAAAGATTTAGAAGTCGAGGTAATAGCAAGAACACTTTTTTTCCCTTCCCCTTAACCTGGGCTTGAGTTGTCCTCTACATGTTAAGTAGCTATGGGAATGTGCTTTGGATCTTGTTAATATTGAAATTTAGTATGAACACAAAGAATAACTCAGGGACCAACTGTAAGATCAAATCAATCTAAAGATCCGCGTCCATGTGGAAATCCAGTGGATCCAATTGATTGATTAAATCAATCATGGTTAGTACATGATCTCTACATCATCGCCCTCTTTGACATCCTAGCCCGAAACAATTGCTTTGATATCTCATATCGAGTGGTCCTACTCTGCTCCCCATATAGTTCCTTTAGATTTAAGATCATTTCAGTAGCAGTTCGCATATGCTCATGCTACCTGTGAAGCTCATTGTTCATGGAAGCAAGTTTGTAGTTCTAAGCCCTAAAGTCGTAGTCATGCATCTCCTCCTAAACCACATGCTTTTCCTCACTGGACCCCTCGAGAAGTTCCTGTTAGTGTTAGTGCCTCAATGCTAGGTTTAGATGACATCTAGTGGATGTAATTATGGGACTAATAATGTAAATCTTGCAAATATAATATAATATCTTTTCATATTTTAAGATTATATCTTCATTCATACATCTCCAATTAATCTTATGAATGAGGCCTTAGATTTCTTGACGATAGTCTTATTCTTAAGTGTTAAGAATATGTGATAAAGACTTTTGGGTTAATGTTTTCTTAAATGTTAATTCCTAGTCCTTAGATTTCTTAGAAGCGGGCTATGATTAATCCATTACGGACTGGCACATGGGTTACTAGCTTTGATTAGTATGAGATACTAATGATAAAAGATGGGGAATCGCATGCCATAATCCATGAGATGGATATAGTAGACATATCGGTAGATGTTAGTAGAATGTCTGCTAAATGTGACGCACATGATATATCACTTGGCTGAGAGGATCAATGATCTATCACAAGATTCAATTGTGTTACTGGTCCTTAGATTAAAGGAAACACAATTGTCGTGTATGTCAGTACCTGAGATTTGCCTTTACTAAGAACCATCTGATTACCAGGTGGGAGATGCATTGTGTGGTCTCTATGCTGTGGCATATGAAGGCAAGTGATTGCTAATAGGATCTATCAACCTCCAACATAAGGTGAACATCCTGTGCGATCAGTGGTGGTTGTAGTTGTATGAACCTCTAGCTAGAGTACACTTGATTGGAAAGTGTTTCCAATGTCGAAAGGAGTTTCGATGTGTCATCTCGACCATACCACAATAGATCTTAGCATAGTCATCGAGTCAGTGAGTTTGCTCAATCCATAACTCTCACTTGATCGGGATGTTAATTGATGGAGGGATTATAGTACACGGGAATCGAAAGCCCAAATGAGTTTTCATTGAAGTTAGACTTCATTACTGGTAGGATCGCCTTGACATAATGCTAGTTGTCACTCGAGATCTTTCGGGGTACTTTGGAGAGATAGAGAGATCCTCATTGTAGACCAAAATGTTTGGTCGGCGTTAAAGTGTTTGATGTGTCCCGATTGTTACTTCGTGGTGAACCTAGAAAGTCACACGCATATCCAAGTGTGGTTGACTAAGCAATATAAAGTTGTGATTAATGATCATCATTAAGAGTTAATAATGATATCGTTAAGAGTTAACGAATTGGGTTCAAATTAATTGGAACAATTGTCAAGAGTTGATAGGCATGCCGTTAAGAGTTAATCGGGGCCTCAATTTCATCATGAGATGGTGAAAGGTTAATTAAGAGTTAATGACAGGCCTATGTTCTGAGTCAACAAGCTACATCCAAAATCCCACCACAAAGTGATAATCCACTAGCCAAAAGAAATTAACTTCATAACCTTTGATCACTAGTCCCACCTCACACTGAGACTCTAGTTATCGAGTTGTGAAACACATGTGGCAGACAACCATAATAATTTGGATATATCTCTCCATAGATTATTGAGAGTAATCCTTCAATCATTAAATTAGGGTTACTTTTTTATAGAAACCAAATCATAATAATAGGAGGATTAAGTTTCCCAAACCTATCCTAATCCCCTAATTAAAATTGTCTCATAAAGATTATTTGAGAGACCTTGTCTACATCAGATAAATCTTATTATATGAGATAAAATAATCCTAATCAAATTAGAATACGAGGAGTTATCCTAATAGGCTACAACTATGAGTTGCAATCTTATGGTATTTCTTAATCTTTTTATTCTATCATGTTGTAACACCCCGCCCAACATGGGCATGCCACTATAAGGCAAATCCTGGGATTTTTTTTTCCCTCCAAGTTCAACACTCGTCGCATACAATAGCTAGCACCCGCGGTGATTAAGAACAATCTTCACATACAGATCTTCTACCCCGAGAATTCCAGTCTTGCTCATTTAGCTACTATTAACACAATCATAACTAGACGAGACATTATATATATCATAGCAGAATACTTTAGTTACCAAACCGTCGTGGCCTACCACGAGTTACATACAAGGTGTCCCCACACCAGCATACATACAACATCATTACTAAATGATTACAACACCGACGTGCGATTATTCATACATATAGCAAAATAAGTTCCTATGCTACCAAATGATACAACGACTATCACATAAACACCATTGGCTCGCCGGCCACATCCTTACCCTCCCAGCTGTCCCTGACTGGAACGTTGAATGTTCCAGGGGCATAACCCAGGTTAGATGATGAAACATCTACGTGAAAGCATGAACAATTTATATAATGCATGAAGGACACATGAGCATGGCATACGAAGACAACAACATGCAAGACACGTCTAGCTTGAGAAATCTCCCTGATATACTCAACCGCCTATGGAGAACACCACTCCACACACCGTTGGGGTTGACCTTGCCGCGACATACTTAATCTCTCGAGTGCCCCACCGTGGCACTCGTTCACTGGATTAACCTTGTCCCATTCTCAAGAAGACCCCATCCCGTCCCACACAAAAACATCATCGACACGAATATCAATACCCCGATGATATGAAAATTACACGCCATGCACTGACTCTTTTGTAAGTAAAAATAGTTAATGCAGTATACCATATGATCGATATGTAATTGATGCCATATATATAATTAAACAAATGCCTTTGCAAACAGCCCAAGTTTTGGAGGGTAAAAACCGCTCACTTGAACTTGTTACATTCCTTCAAACACGTTTCAAGATGATGTAAAGCTAGAATCAAGCCACTCACCTCAAATTGGAGAAGTCTAAATTTTGCCTTGAAAAACGTGCCACACCTAAAAAATCGTCTAATCCTTCTTCCAACAACCCAATTGACTCCTATTTCACCATTTAAGACCTTAGGAATCAATATTCCTATTTTTCCTCAATTTTCTTTATTTTTATTTAATTTTCAAACATTTCTACCTTCATAAATTCATAAAAAATACCTAACATTGATTTTCACAAAATATTTTTTCATGATAATTCCTAAAATAATTTTACAAAAATTCTAAAATTAAAACCAAGAAGAAAACCTACCTCACCCGCCCTCACGCGCCACCTAGGAGCTCTGCGAGTGGAAGCCATGCACCGCTGCACAGTCGTCTTCTCCGGCCTTCTTCTCCCGCTCCGGTGACTTCCTTTGCTCCAAATTTCTACAGGGGCTTGTAGATCTCTTCAAGGCGACCCCAATGGACCCTTCACCCATCGGAAAAAGTCGCCGGAAATGGGTTTAAAACCCAGTTGCAGGTCGCGGCATCGACAAGCCCGATTTTCCGGCCAACTCCAAAAACACCCACTTATCCTACACCAATCGACTCCAAATGCTCCAGAAATGACCCTTTCAACCCAAGGAACAAAAACCCCTTATCCCTCAAGCTCAATTCAAGCAAAAACACAAGAAATTTTGGCCATTTTCATTTTTGGAACCCTCGGCCAAAAACCCCCTTTTATACTCGTTTTTGACCCGATTCCCCACCATATCTTGCTCGTCCTTATCCCTTAAGCCCAGATCTAGCCTTTAACACCCTCATCTAGCCTTATTTCATGAGCTAAATTGCTTGAAAAATCCGGCCGAATTCTTGGTCCTATCCGCCATAAATTCTGGTCACATCGCCGCCGTGCTCGGCCAATGGCCACCCTCTGAAGCTTCATCGTCACTTGAAGGCCATCCTAGCTCCCTTAGGCTAGCTTCCCGACGTCCAGAGGCAGCTGCCGGTGGCCCATGTGCGGCGGTCGGATTCCCATGGTGTAATTTTTGAAAAATTGCATTTTAGCCCTTAACCCAATTTTAATTACATTTTCTCCCTTTCTTAGATACCCCTAGACTTTCTAACACTTCCACAACGGCCCTCAAGTTCTATATTTTCCATTTCCCTTTGGAATTTCTGAAAAACTTGCCATCTCAACCTCCCTTGGGCAGTTTACAAAATTTGCACTTTTTCCCGGATACTCCTAATTGCGTGCTTTTGACCTCAACTCTTCGAAATCTCTTGATTTTTACCAAATATCGCCTAATTGTGCCATTTCACCTCATTTGACTCATCTTAACTTAGTCATTCGTCTTTCGTTTAAGTTTTGAATATTGCACTTAAGCTCGAAACATTGCTAAATATCATTTTGACCCATATCTTCAAAAAATTCTCTTAATATTTAATACCGAGCATTACACATGTCCTACCCTATCTAGATCGTTACATTAGAAGGGAAAAGTAGATATACAATTAGAAAAACATTCATCAATTAGAAAAAAATAATAATTACAACTTCTTCCGAAATGTATCCCAATGTGAAGGAAAACTATATATATAAAACACAACCATACTTTGTGTCGGTTCAATTGTATCAAATGTGATCACAACTTAGGTCATTCAAGGTGGCAACTAAATTAGTGCATGGCTTTACTTCTTGTTGAATATGCCAAATAGAGACTTGATGGCATTGATGGCATTCTCATTGATAAATGATTCGTCGAACCTTTTCATAAGGGGCTCAAATCCTTCAGATGCTCTAATGTTGTCTAGATCAGGGTCTGCTCGAATTCTCTGCCATAGTAACGATAGTTTTAGATAACACTAAAAAGTAAGACTTCAAAGTAAATTGGTAAAAGCTACATTGTTCTATTTGTTACATTGAAATCCTCATATCCTGCATCTAAGGCATCTTCTAGCGCAGAAAGCCCAGCTTGGATCTGAATAAACAAAATGAAATTTGAGAAAAAAAAAAGTATTCAACGAAGATCCTTTAAGTAAATAATATCTAACAATCAACTGTAATGGATTTGCAAAGTATATGAGCAAAAGATGGTAAAAAAAAAAATTCACTTGAAAGGTTTAGATTAGTTTAAACAATAATGCTTATATTTATGCAGTAGTACTAGTTATCTTGGGAGTCTTGAGTATAAGTTACCTGACTAAGTTTAGAATAGCAACATGCGACATTGTAACAGGCTACCGAAGCTTCATTTGAATCTGGTTTTGATCCCAACACTGACTCAAATTTCTCTAATGCTTCTTCATATTTTGCATTCCTTCCCATTAATAATCAATGAAAAAAACATACTTCTTAGCCACATCATCACATAAATCTTAGAATGCACAACCACAAATCAAGAGATGTATTATTAATTATGTCATACAAGGTGGAGATTCAAGTCAATCATAGCATAGTTAGTGTCCATGGCTAATTAAGAAACAAAGCACCTACATTCTTAACACTTAGGTTCCATTTGTTTCAATTTAAAAGATTTTAGTTGAAAAAATGTTTCAATGTAAAATATTTAAAAAAATATTTTTTATCTTACTTTCAAGTGTTTGGTTTGCATAGTAAAATATTAGCTATATATACATATATAAACATATGTCAATATATATGTATGAATCATTAATGTGTATGTGCATTTGTATAGGTATGTACATGTGTAAGTGTGAGTGAATGTGTATGTATATATATGTTTGCATGTACGTGTATGAATGTATCAATGAATGCATGTGTGTGCATACAAAAGTATATATGTATGTATATGGATGTGTGTGTATACATATTTATGTGTGCATGTGTGCATGTGTGTATATATATGTTTGTGCACATGCATGAGTATGTGTGTGTGTATGAATGTTTGTATTGTCACTACCTGTCACTCCCTAGTGTCAAGGGTCAACTATAAGCCATGGGTGTCCTCAAAGTTCATGCTGGTTACTAATATATGGATGTGTATGTAGGTGTGCTTATATTCAAATGCCTTGTTTTGAAGAGTTAAAATGCTTGTCACTGAATGAAAAGGGTTGGTCCCAAATGGGTAAGCAGGATATTACAATTAGGCGTACGCTAAGCCTATGATATTGTGTATTAGAATAATGCTTGGTAGTAGTGTGGAGGTACGTATTGAGATATCTTGGGCTGAGGCATTAACATATACGTAAGGGTGCATCAAGTGACTGTATAGGAGACAACACAATGAACTAATGTCATGACGTTGGACCTCCAAGGAAACCGTGTTAACACTGAGCTCATAGTCACATTTTTGGTGATGGTTAAATCAACCTTTCTTCAAACGTACTCCTCCCTTTGAATTTTCATGCTCATAGAAAAGACATCATTTGAGAACTTAAGAGACCAAAAGGCGAGCAAGAGAGCTTAAGAGAAAACTTTGAGAAACTCTATTGAGAATTAATTGAATGGAATGAATACAAATGAGAAGCTCACCCCTAGTTATAATGCTCAACTACATGGATAAAATATCATAATACCCTTAATGATCCTTATCCATAACTTCTACAATGTACATCTTCATCCATCTCGAGCATTCCACCATGTGTCACACCTTATTGGGAAGGGGTTTTCTACCATCTCACCACGTGGCATCTCCTTTATAAGTCTTCTCTCCTTTTACTATGTGGCATCTATGAGGATAAGCATTTTATCTTATCTTTCCATGTGGTAACATGTAGTTTTACCCAATCACCTTCATGTGATTCACCGATTTCATCTAGTTAGAATCTTTAATCATAACCCTGTGCTTAGTTTCCTGCATCCAGTTGGCACACCCGGTCACACACTTGTGATTGGTTAATTGCATCAACTCAACATGCCCAATCACATGCTTTGTTAGATAATCGCATCCTGTCCTAGTGCAACACCTGATCCCAAGTTTAGAGTGTTATAGAGAACACTAGCTGTTTTACTCGGTGTGGACACTTAGTTGGAAGCTATCAACTAGGGATAACCGAAGTATAAGTAATTGAGCGGCCCTCCCACTCATTGAGCTAGAAAGGAACTCTACAAAAGGGTGATCCCACCCTCCTCCTAGTATGTACTCCCTCCACATATAAAACTCCATGAAGGTGAGATTTTCTAGCCCTACGCTTATGAAAAATTTTGTAATTACGAACTATGAATGCATCATTTCATTTACCTAGACCTGCCCACTACCTTGATCAAATGTATAGGATAGGTGGAAGATGGTGACACACAACAATCAATCTTAAAAGACCACTATTTCATTAAGAATGCCTAATTGTTGCACCAATCATTCAAGGAAAGGAAGGGGAGACACTATAAGGTGGATAGGTTACTTGGAGAAGATGCCTTATAAAGGGTAATGGATGTGTGTGAATGCCAAGCACATTCATGAAGTGGTTAGGTTTCTTTCGCATCCCAATCCTCCTTAGTTGAGGCATCAACCCACCATTTTACACCTTATTTTGTCCATAGCTACCCTCATGAGAATAGGTATCAACTAGAACACAATGGTAACATGGATGACTTGCAATGAACACATGAGATTATGTGGCATGATACTTACAAAACTTGCATGGTCTCTATGCCTTAGGGTTATCCGTTACCTTAGCTTGATTGTGATGATGAAGCTAAGTTCCCTAAGCCTTCTTAAATCCTTCTATAACTTCTAAAGTAAAACTTGATGCTACCAATGTAAAGACCTGTAATCAGGCTTAGGTCATTTAATCATGATTATTATGAATGTGGTATTCTTGATATTATGTGATCAATGTTTTGTTGTGAAAAGTTATATATATGATGCCCTATGATGTGGAAAAGGCAAGTAAGAGTTGCTTGGAGGTTGAAAAGCCCAATCGAAAAGAGAATTTCAAATTGTGTTGAAAGCCAAGACTAAAAAGGGAGATTGCAACAATATTAGGGGTTGAAAGATTAAAAGTAAAGATTTATAGGGGTTCTGTGTAAATACATTTAAATAATAAAATATATAATATGTTTTATTAATGAAAAATGATTATTTTATAAAAAAATAAATTTAAAGGTATAATTAAAAAGAGAAGATAAAGACTAGGAGTTTTAACGCAAAAAGAAGTCTTCTTTCCCCACAATCCTTCTCCTTTTAAACTTTGGTTAGAATTGAGGCCTATAAAAAGGGGGTTCCCCTCTTCCTTTTTCTTGTAATTTCTTTCTCTCTCTCCTTTGGAGTTTCGAAATCTTGGAGGCATGGGAGTGTTGTCCAATAATCCGGTTTCTTTTCCAATAGTTTTGTTTCACCGTTTTCTTCTCTTTATGGTTCAGATTCTCTATCCGATGAAGGATCATACTTCTTCTCTTCGTAGCGGCTTTTCCAAAAAGATATAAGGAAAGTTCTTACTGCCTCTTTTTCTTTTAAAGGCAAGTTCTCCTTCCTCTTTTCCTTTCAGAGGCAAGTCCCCATATGATTCCTATATCCTTTTATCTTTCGATTTTGGTTCTAGGATTTTCATTTTAAGTTTATATATATATATTGTTGTTCTTATGGAAGCAAGTTTCAATTCCTTGTTGGATGCAAGATTATGTTATATCCTACTCCTTTTTTCTCTTTTGGATGATCGAATCCATTGGTTTTCTTTCTCTTGGTGATATCATTCATAAAAATTGGTCTTTTGGTTATATTATGGTCCCTTCTTGGTTTTTCGTTAAAACTTATTATAAGTCTCAATGGGGTTTTATTTTGCCCTATATTTTCAAAGGAATGATGTTTTTCTTGTTTAGAGTTAAGATCAATGCAAGAGTTGATGTTTCTTGCATGAGTTGGGGGTTTTGGGTGTGCTATTCGTGTGACCATTTTTGGGCCTTTTTGCTTATTCTTAATTCTCAACCAAATTGTGCATGTTGTGTTTGTCGTGGTATAACTTTCTTTGGTTATATCCGATTTGAGATATATTTTTTTCTATGTAAACTAGATTTCATAAGTTTCATTTCGATATATTATCTAAATTATTTGGCCAAGTTTTGAGCCTGTAAAAGCCCTATGAAATACCTGATCGAATATGAGATTTTTATTTCTGCGTAATCTGACCATGCTCCGATTTTTGGAGTATAACTTTATGTAGTTATATCCAGTTTGAGATCCATTTTTTTTTCTATGTAAACTAGACTTCATAAGATTCGTTTTGATATATTACTTGAATTATTTGGCCAAGTTTTGAGCCCGTAGAAACTCTGTCAATCTCTGCCTAAAATCTAGAATTTTTCTATTTATTTTGTTTTTGTGTTGGCTCTACTCCCTATGGTTGAGATGATGATTCTTGGCATGTATATCTTTAATCTTGTGATTTGTGGATAGAGGTTTGATGATATCGTAGAAACATGGTTATGAATGCGTATGTTCATGAATGTGCTTTGATATGTTGCATGATGCATAATGGCGCACAACGAACAAAGTTCGCGGATAGCTTAGTAGACATAAGTCTGACCGGAGGGGGCATTAGCCCATATGTTATGGCTTTTATGCCAGAAGCTCGGTAGATGTACATTTGACCGGAGGGGCGTTGACCCATATGTTACGACTTTCATGCCGAAAGCTTGGTAGGCTTTTCCCTGACGCGAGAGAGCTTTGGCTTATATGTTGTGTGTTGGGAATATTTTTACGAATATGGTTGTGTATGCATACAATCATGAATATGCTTGAGATGCTCATGTCTGCATGGTAATTAATTATTGGTTCCATTGGCAAGTTGACGTGGGCTTAAGGGTCATGGGTGGACATACATGTATATATACTCTCGTTTATGATTTGGTAATGAACTCAATTGTTTTATATTGTTGTTTGACATATGAGAAGGTCTTGATATTATGAGGGAAGTTTATCATCAGTATATATGACGTAAGGGGTTTTTTGATATGGGGGTGATTCCTATTGTTTCACATTTTTTCATATTATACTTGCTGAGTTTTGCGACTCATACTTGCTTTTATGTCATTCCAAGTAAGGGGAAAGCTATAGACGAGGGAGAGCTGAGTGGAGCTTAATCCATGTTAGTTAGATGGTGTACAGAGTAGTCCAAACCTCAAGATCTTTGGGGGCATCTTTCTTTTTATTATTCATTTATTTATCTTGGGTACAAATAAGATAGTTTGGATTTTTATCGCGTAGAATTTTATGGCATCTTGTGCGGATGAGGCGTGATTAAACCCAATTATAATGTTAGATGATTTATGATTGAGTATTATTTATCATGTGTTCCACTATTGATTAAAAATGGTATGAATGGTTTATTCAAGTTTTTATTTATACTAATATTTTTAATGTTTTTCTCTATGATTTCCCCTGGTAGCAGGATCTCCTAGAGTGGGAGTGTAACAACTAAGTTGCCATGTGTTAGAAAAGAGAGAAAATCTAAAGGAAACCTAGGAAGAACAAAAACCCTTGAGAAGATAACCAGCCACTAAGGCTTCTTACCTTCATCCTTGCTTGTCTTGATCTTAGCCTTTTGAGCCCTTGTCAAGCCTTCCAAACACTTGATGCACACTAGCTTGGCCGATTATTAATCTTCTTCCCTATCTCTCTTCCTTTTTTTTTTCTTTTTCTTCCTTTATTTTTCTTCTTTCTTTCTGTTCTTTTCTCTCTAGAGTTTTAACACTTAGATTGGATGAATGGCTAATTGTATTAGTCCTTACAACCCTCCTATTGGATGCCAACTCAGAGCATTTAGACAAGATTTAGCTTACCCTAATCCCATTCTTCACTTAAACATAATTAATCCTTAGCCAAACATGACTAATCTATGCCAATTTGATCCTAGCCATTGATGATAATTTAAGATTAAACCTCAAGTATTAACTCAAAGCACAAACCATATGCTTAATACAGATTAAATCCACACATCCATCTTATCTTTGTCTTCATTTTTGACCTTAGGATTAAATCTCTTTCAATTAAACTCATCCATACATCTTCATCCTTTGCGAGATCAAATCCTAACCACAGGATTGATCCTTGTCTTTTAACCAAAAATATTATTTCTAATTTATTGATCTTTTTTCATAGTAGTTAATGCAAGACAACTTATATTTTCATTTCTACATAAATTATATATAGAAAATTTTCCTAGCATTAATTAGTTACTAATTTCCACTTCATTTTCTTTATATTTAAATAAAGAAAATTTTCAATACAGTTGATGTTAGATTATTTTTGATTTCTTTTGTAATTCTTTAAATCCATTAATTGTCTTTTCCACTAAATTTAAAATGAAAATTTAGCATTTCTTTTTGAAATTAATTTAATTCCTTTATTTTTAACTCGTGCAAGAGCTTGTCAAGTGTCACACTATGATAGATTCTTGGCTCGAAAGTTTTCATTCTAACCTCCATTCAAGGATCACTAAGGTTGGGTCCTCGGTGTAACTTTAGGGTTAAGCCTCGACCTTAATTTGACTTTAACATCACCTCAGGGCTTTGACTCTACCTTTTTGATAAAGCTTTGGATTCAACATCCCACCAAGCTTGGACTTTAGCCTTCCGCTTAGCTTGGATTTTTTAGAGGTTGAAGCTTTGGCTTTGGCCTTCCATCAAGCTTGGAGTTTAGCCTCCCATCGAAGCTTTGGCTTCGGCCTTGACACTTTGGTTTGAAAACGTGATGGGATTTGTAGCTTCAATGCTTTACTTTTCCTTGTAAGTTTTTTATTTCAACTTCTATTTTCTTTATTTATTCTTTGACTTGTTTCCGTAAATTTCCCAAATCTTGAATCGTGGCTATAATTCATGACATTTGTTCATCTCAGAGTCATTCCAAGTATCAAACTATGTCACTTGCCATCCATTGCACCTTTATTGAGTCATATGACTCATAAGGTACTCCTTATGGTTTAGTTGTTCCATGGTCTTCCAAGGCTAAATGCATCTTGGAAGGGTGAAGCTAGAAGGACCAAGATGCACCCATTGGATGGCATGATTTTGTGTGTTTTGAACCTTATTTTAACAGGTTTAAACTTGGTGTTAAGTTGCTTGTAATTAGATGACTAGAAGTTTTATGGGCTGTACATATTCTTAATGATATGTTAGTGTGTTTTGGGAACACTTGGATACATGATTGATGCTTGGAATGCTTAAAATTAGCAAAGTAGGAAATATGTCTTTATTATGCAATCAAATTTTTCCACTTTTTGGTATTTTGATAAGTTCAGTAGGAAACTAGAGTCCAAATCTAGCATATAATATGACATTGGAAAGATATCTCAAATATATATCATATATCAAAATTTTATGGCCATATGATGACATCTGGGCAGTCAAACAATGTTGGGAATTTAACTACACAAAGCTAAAAAATGAATTGATCTGCATAAATGAGAATTTTTAATAGATCAACAAGGTTTGGGCTATTTTTCAAAAATTTGGGGCCCTTGAGTAATTTTATTATTATGATGTATGATTTTGTAGTCTTTGGGTGGAAAGACATTAAAATTTTGGGTCAAGGGAAGAATTTGGAAAATTTATACAAGAGATGAGTAATAAATTGATTTTCCAAGGAAATTAAAAGGGAAAAATTTAGGGTTTAATTGGGAGCCCAAACTGATATTTTCCACAAAATAAAAGGTATATAATGACATATTGCACATAGAAATTGATGAGCCTTCTAACTATGAGGGAGCAATGCTAGACATTGACTCCAAGAGAGACATGAAACCATGAAAGCTGAAATGGACTCCATGTATGAAAACGAAGTTTGGAATTTGGTGGACGCACTTGAAGGGATAAAACCCATAGGGTGCAAATGGGTCTTTATGAGAAAGACTGACATGAATGGTAATGTGCATACCTATAAGGCAAGATTGGTTGTAAAAGGTTATGAGCAAAGGCAAGGTGTTGAATTTGATGACACCTTTTCACTAGTCACGATGCCCAAGTCCATTAGGATTTGGTTGCTATAGTTGCATACTATTATTATGAGATATGACATATGGATGCCAAAACTGTATACTTGAATGGGAATATGCAAGAGGTAGTGTGCATGACAGAATTTGAAGAATTTTCATCCAAAGATGCCAATAAAGTATGTAAGCTAAAGAAGCCTATTTTTAGACTTAAGCAAGCCTCTAGGAGTTGAAACATTCATTTTGATGAGACAATAAAAAAGTTTGATTCCATTAAAAGCGAAGATGAACCTTGTGTTTATAAGAAAGTTAAAGACAATGCAATTGTCTTCCTAGTCTTATATGTAGATGACATATGATTGATTAGGAATGACATACTACTTTTGCAATCAATTAAGACATGGCTATCCAAGAATTTTTCCATAAATGATTTGGGTGAAGCAACCTATATTCTAGGAATAAAGATCTATAAAGATAGATCCAATAGGCTACTTGCATTATCCCAACCCACGTACACAGAAAGATGTTAAAGAGGTTGAACATGAAAGAGTCCAAGAAGGGATTCATGACCATAACGTATGGGATTCATCTCTTAAAGGAAATGTGTCTTAAGTCACAAGTTGAGAGAGAATGTGTAAGTCTCCTTATGCTTCAGCAATAGGATCTATCATGTATGCTATGTTATGTATGAGGCTTGATATCTCTTATCTTCTAAGTGTTATGAGTAGATATTAGTCCAATCTAGGTGATAGTCCTTGGATTATAGTGAAGAACATCCTTAAGTACTTGTGTTGTTGCCTATACAACAATCTATTTTTAATTTGCAGACATACGCAAGAGTCTCGGAATTTGTGCCTTCACTGATGAGAATCTGGACGAGGAATTGGATCTGATGGAGTTCCAAGTCTGATAAACCGACGGAGCTGATGGTTTGTTAAGCTGATGACCTTGTGGGATGATGATCTTGTGGGCTGATGATCTTGTGGCCTCAAAATGACCTTGTGGCCAAAAGTGATCTGGTGGCCTCAAGAGTGATGAGTGACCTCGGGATGACGAGAGGCCTCAGAATGATGAGAGGCCTCAGGATGACGAGAGGTCTCAAGGTGACGAGAGGCCTTGTTGGTGACGAGAGGTCTCGGGATGACGAGAGGCCTTGCTAGTGACGAGAGGCCTTGCTGGTGACGAGAGGTCTCGGGATGACGAGAGGCCTTGCTAGTGACGAGAGGTCTCGAGGTGACGAGAGGTCTCAGGGTGACGAGAGGCCTTGCTGGTGACGAGAGATCTAGGGATGACGAGAGGCCTTGCTAGTGACGAGAGGTCTCAAGGTGACGAGAGGCTTTGCTGGTGACGAGAGGTCTCGGGATGCATTCTTGGTTTATGGTGGAGCAGAAGTGAGAGTTTAAGGCTCCACTGATGCTAGCTTTTAAACAAATAAGAATGATAACAAATCACAATCAAGGTATGTGTTTTGTTTAAATGGTGGCACTATGAGTTGGAAAAGTTCCAAATAAGAGAGAATAGTGAATTTAACAACTAAAGCCAAATACATTGTTGCTTTAAAAGTAGCAAATAAAGCCATTTGGATTAAGAAATATATCACACAACTTGGAGTAGTTCAAGCTTTATTAATTCAATTAGTAAATATTGTGGCGACAATAGAGCTATTGGACAATCCAAGAAGCTAAGGTCTCATCAACAATTCAAACATGTATTCTGGCTATATTATCTATTCAAAGGGATAGTTCGTTAGAAGAAATAAAAGTTGAGTGTGTACCCACAAAATAGAATCTTTCAAATTCATTCACTAAAGCATTGTCCTAGCAATAATATGATTGTCATATTCAATCATTAGATATGATATATACAAATGACTAGTTCTAGTGCAAGTGGGAGATTGTTAGTGCTGTGCCTTAGAGCCATAAAAGAGTCCATGTAAAACACTATTTTATTTATGCAAATTCAATTCTATTACGACATCTTTATCAATAAGCCTTCTTGAATACATATTTGTATGCTGGTATAATAAAGTCCCTAGAGTGAATACAATATAGAGCAAATCAAAAGTATTTATGATGGTGAGTTTCTTATTATATATACAATGTAACGCTCTAAGATATCCCTAATCGTAGTGCTATCAAGATGGGACATTGATAGTGCGAAGAGACTGGCACATGTTATGCTCATTTCTTGTGAAGAAAGTAATTGTACCCACAAGTTAAAAATGTGGTGACACTTGAACAAACATGTAAATGATTGTTAGGGAATAAGTTCATTGGAAGGACCTGCTAAGAGAATTCCATATGGAGCATAGCTTGCGTGCTTATGGAACTTCTCATAATGGTCATGTAACTGATCATTAGAATTGAGATCAAAATAGTATCTTGTATGTGGATTATTATAATATGATGCCATTTTCGGTTGCCCTAACCATGGGTCGCTTATAAGGTAGTACTTAGGCATAGCACGAATCATTTAGAGGTAGGTGAGTGGTCAATATAGGATTCATCACTCTTGGCTATATGTCCCATGGTTGCTTAGTGAATTGGCAACTAGAAAATTCCTTGACCAAGGTGGAAAAGAAATTTGAAAAGAGTTTCAAATTTCACTTGACATTAGAGTTGATCAATTTGGTATCAAGAAAAACTATTATTAAGCAAATATAGAATTGACACTACATGCATACTTTATGCTGAATGGGGATATAGTATAATAAAATGATTGAAATGGTCTAGTCAAATCAATTGACTTTCTTATGAATTGGATGGTCAGAGACATTGCTAGATGTCAAACATGATCTATAAGTATAAATTGATTAATTGGAGAATTAAAGAAAAGTTAAAGTGTTTGATTTATCTAATCTTAATTTTAGTTAGGACTGTATTTTATACTTATTGGCAATTTGGTAAGGACCTAATGGATCCCACACGAAAGGAAATTACGTAACAAATTAAATCAAATATTAAGTGAAAACGTAATTTATTTAAATATGATATATTTAAATGAAGGTGAAAATTATTATTAAATATGTGATTTAAATAGTAAAATAATTTGAAAAAATATTTATTTATTTAAATATGTGATATTTAAGTAAAAAAAAAGAAGGTAAAATCAAATCCTAATTAGGTTAGTATTACAACCTAACCCTAGACTTACAGCTATAAATACCCTATTATGCCTCTACTAGGGTATGGAATATTGAGATAATACCAAAATAATTTTCTATACTTTCTATAATACCTCGAGAGCCCAAGGACAGGTCCAAGAAAGGACTTTAGAGAAGCTAGTATATATATCGAGGATAGTAAGGAAGCAAGCAATGCCAGTTGGATACCTTTTGGGCTGAATGTGGATAAAGAACTCCTGAGTTAAGCGTGCTTGAGCTAGGGTAGCTTAAGGATTGGTGACCCCTGGGAAGTTCACGTCGGCCCATCAGGGTAAGTTGATCTGATCTTTCCTATCGCTCGATGTGGGATGTTACACTTTCAATCTCAAATGAAGAACTAGCATTCTTTGAGATTGCACATCTGCTCCAAGATTGAAGAGTTCAATCTTGGACTCTTCAATCTTGGAGAGCTATTATTGGTTTCAGTGTGGATCACCATTAAAAGCTATGCATTTGTGCAACTCGATTTAACGAGATCATGGATCAAAATGCTACAGACAAGGTAATTTTATTATTTACATTCTTAGTTGTTTTAATTACACAATTAATATAACGGTTGAAGATTTGGTGAAAGGGAATAGATGTTTAAATTTTTATTTTTCACTACGTTACGTGTATGATGATGTACAACTATTCCCAATAGTTCCACCATGTGTCACACACTCTTAAGAATGAGTCATCTCTCGTCTTGCCATGTGTCATCTCCTTGATAAGTACTCTCTTCTCTCAACATGTAGTAGCTCTGCAGATAAGCATTCTTTCTTATCTTTCCATGTGGTAACCCTTCAGACAAGCCCTCCCATGTGTTGACATGTGGATACCCTTTTTCTCGTGCCTTGCAATTTTTCCCAATCATGCTCATGTGATTTGCCTATTGTATCCAATTAACATGCCTAGTCACACCATTATGTTTGGTTAGTTGCATGCACTTAGCATGCCCAATAACATGCTTAGTCACACAACCCTGTCATGTTACTCATTGATCCTTACCTATCGTGCACTTGCATGGCATTTATATGTCCTTAGTATACATGTCATGTTGTTACCTACATCATCTCCATCTTGTGCCCACCAAATCCCGACCTCACAATGGCTTGCCCATTCCTACCTATATCCTTCGTGCCATTGGGTTATCACCATAGTCCATTAGCTTGAGTTTGATATCCAACCTAGCAAAGACCGACCCCTTAGCTTAGTATGTTCCAACTCCTCGTCTATTATGGCACTTTGCCAAACTCCACTTGTTAGGAAGGCCTTGCATAGCCAAACTTACCCCTACCATGCATGTCCAAATAATGTCGCCTAGCTTGCGTTTATGTGCTCATCTAACCCAACATGTCTCCTATGTGTTGTATAAGCCAATCTTCAATACAACTAGCCTAACTATGTAGCTTGGTTAACATGACGCTCCGCTCCCACTTACGGGTGCCACTCGTGAACAATCATCTGAACTGCTCACATGTCTGGCCATTTGTGAAGGGAAAACTATGTTTCGACACGAAACGCCCTAAGTGGGACTAGGCTTTGTCCTTCCCTTTACTCAATCCCAGGATCGACTAGCAGACTTGAGCTTTAACCATACCACACTTGGTTTGATTAATTTCCATTAAGCTTGCCCAACCAACATTTTATTTTATTAATTCTTTTTCTTTTCAAGAATTCCACCGGCTCCATATAGTTCAAAATTCCAAACAACCCATTCATTTTTACCAATTTCGCAGAAAAACTCATGTAATTTAAATTTCCAAAAATTTTGGCATTTTCTCCAAAAATACCCAAAATCCCTTTATTTTTGAAAATTCCTCTGGGGCCCATAATCAACTAAGAAATGCCCCCAAAATCCCCCAATTTCTCGAGATTTTTTTAAAAAATTGGCCAGTGAGGCCTGATGGCGCACCTGGGGCTTGTATGGGGCCCTATGGGCAGTGCGCGACAGCACACCCGCTCGCCTGGCTGCGCCCATTACAGCCCGCTGCGGGCCACCTGGTGGCCTTGTTGCTACCAGCTACTACCTTTTTTTTTTTTTTTTCTTCAGGCTTCCTAGCCCAAATTTCCTAGAAATTACACATCCAAAAATAAACACCAAAATCTACAACTTTTCTTCCATTTTCTAACACCCCCAACTAAACATCAAACATACACCCAAAATTTTATTTTCATTTCACAAATGAGGCTTACACGACCCTCTTGATGCTTACATAACAATCATCCAAATAAACACACCCATGGTCTTAAGCTTTAACAAGCCATCACCAACAAAATAAGTTACAATACATGCCTTAGGCTTCACAAGCCATAAACTAACAACACAAAATACATCACAAAGCTTCCAACCTCAAGCTTGTAACTTTCCCAACCTCGTGCCATAAGAACAACCTACAAGGGGAGGATAAAACCTCATGAGCCATAAATCTCAGTAAGGGTACAATGAGCATAAGTATGAACAAAAACATAATATGTGATGTCAATGCATGCATGCAATATGGTTAGGGCTTTCACATCCTCACAACCACCTTGGTTTGAGGCTTTAATCTACCCTACCCCACACAACCTCATGGCCATAGGTCCTAGAACACAAAGAAAAACATGCCAATGCATACATTTAAAAGTTTAAGCATATACTTACAACTTGCAAGCCACCATCCCATAGGGCTGTCCCTTACCTTTTCCATTCTTTGAAGCTTCAAGAACTTCCTAGCTTCATTTCCTTTGCTCTTTCTTTCCTCTTCTTCTCTTCTTCTTTCTTTCTTTCTTTCTTTCTTTCTTTCTTTCTTTCTTCAAATGGCCAAAAGAAGACTTGACTTCCTAACTTGCCAATTTATACTAATTTTTCCCACTTTCAAGAATGGATCCTAACCCTTGGATCTTTATGGATTTAAGAGAATAAATCCTAGCCTTTCACCAAAAGCACAATCCATGTGCTTTAGTCTTCTTAAATCTCAACCATTAGATTTCATTTACTTTGCAAGAGAAGATCTCAACCATTGGAACAAGCACAATCCAAGTGCTTTGCTAGGATTTAATCCTAGCCTTTAATTTAATTTGGAGATTAAATCTCCACCACTCATCATCTTTCTCTTGAATTTTCTAAACCCATTTGGCAATCCATGCCAACTTAGAACCTTTAATTCCATCCCTTGGATCTCTTCCAAAATTTCAAGACCAAATCTCCACCCTTGGATCATCTTGGTCTTCCATTCCAAAATTAGTCATTTTCCTCATTTATTTAATTTGACTAATTTCACCCCATCACACTTGAGAGACATATATCATTTCTTTCTCATATAATTTAATGGGACCATTTTCCATCATTAATACTTGACCATTTTCCATTTCTTTTTGGATTTTCTTTTAATTCAACACAATCATGTCTCTCATTAAATGTAAGAATGACCATTTATTATTTCTTTTTGCATTTATTTAATTCTCTTTTATCTTGGACCACACATTGCCATGTGTCACTCTAAGACACCATACTTGGCTTCCAAGATTTAATCTAAGCCATCCATGTGGCATCACCACATTAATTCACCAATTTAGGAAAAAATCAATTATTTCTCACTTAATTGAATATTCACTATTTTCCATAATTTAATCCCTTTATGGAATTTCAGTCCAAATTACTAAAATTGCCCTTTGTGAATTATTAATCCCATTTATCTCCACATAAATACAAAAAATGGGAAATTAATTCACTTCCATACTTAATTCCACCTAGGAATTATTTTCAATTTACCAAATTACCTTTTATTTGACTTCACTATCCAAATTACCAAAATGCTCCTCTCATAGGGCACCAGTATTCTCAAAGATCCATCACCTTCTTAAGGGCATTTTTGAAAGTTTCTCACTTTTTGTCTCATTCTCTTTACACCAATAACATTGGGTGTTACAGTTAACCCCATCTTTGTCATACTTGACAGATGACCCACCTTCCATATTGGTCAAATACTTAGCTCCTTAACCTTGTTAAACACATGAGATAATGTACGAATAAGTGGGGTAAGACATAGTTCACCACCAAACTTCACAACATCCTGATTGCCATTTTTGGCTCTATATTTCATGTGAACTTCTACAACTCTCGTCCTTCCCAACATAGCACATCTTAACACCTCAATTTGGCTATAACAATTGGATGCATATTATGAGGGTTCCACCATTGTAGTTTTGTGGTCCTCGATCACATCTTCAATTACAATAAAAAGATACTCCTCTGACCCATCTCCCGAGGCATAAATCTTTCCTATCTTCAAGTAAGTGTCACTTCCCATCTTATCTTCTACCAACTACACTACTAAAATGGCTAATGATTCTATGTGCTTAGACTATGTAGGAACTATGCACACACCATATTCTTGCAAAATTTAGACATAATTCAAGCAAGGTATTGGGATAAAGTTTACCTTAACACATTGATATTGAATATCATCTTGAACTCACCAATAGGATGCATCATGAAGTTCACCACTCCTTTGCACGAGTTTATCTTTATGGTGACACCTTTTTCCATACCCACCAAGGGCTTATTAGCTTCATCTGCTACCTTCACTATCCCTCCCCTAAAGGTGATTCTTATCCCCAATCATTACACCTCTTCTAGAGTGATAAGGTAGTGGCTTGCCCTCATGTCCACCATGATTTTCCAAGATCTCCCATTGATTCTAGCTAGAACAAACATCAATTCTTATGGAGTTTTATTGTGACGCTCATCCACACATGTTCTCTTGCAGCTCTTCTACATACTCCTCAAGGTCCTTCTTTAACTCTCTTTTCGTGGTTGCTAGCTTTCCTACTTAGGACAATCCTTGACTTGATGTGGTCCCTATAAAATATAGCATCCCTTATGAGGAACAAAGGACTTCTTCCTCCCTTCATAGTCTCCCCATCCATTGTACCATCTCCTTACCCTTGTAGGAACTCTTTCTATTATCTTCCCCACCTTTGGAAGTGTGGCTATTTGAGAAATTTCTAGGATTCTCCTAGGAAGTCTTCTAGTACTTGGTCAAGGCTTGGTTACTTTGATGGCCTTATCCACAATCATCACCTTTTCTTTTGAAGTTTTTACTTTGCCTCAATCTAAAGTCCATCCTTGAAAAAGAAAAGAATAGGGTTTCATCATTAGGTAAGCCAAGAATCTACAATGCCGAGGAGGTATGCATTATCAAATTCAAGCTCACGAGAAGCTTGAGCGAGAGACTTGTAAAGACTTTTATAATAGGGATTATTTATTCTTCTTGCCTTCTTGACACACTTTCTAGCTTTCTTTCATGTACCTTTTGTTGTTCTTACACGTGAGGGGGGGTGTCTTATTTTTATCTACTTATGCATTGGGTAAGACTAACTTAGTGTTAGCAAGAGTCATTTGGGACACTAGGGTTGCACCATTTTGATACTTGAGGAATAAGTCTGTGACAGTTGATGTCCAAGCTTAAGGCTAGTTGAGGCATACCAAGGTTGTAGAGACAAGTTGGTATTATAGCCTAAAGGATAGACTAAGGCATAACAAGCTTGTAAAGGCAAGTTTGTATTATATCTTAAGGTTAGCAAGACACTATTAAGCTCGAGGAAGCGAGTTTGTTTTGTGTCCAAAGCAAGAGAAGATGTGTTAAGTTGTGTGGAGTTAGTGTGAGGTAAGAAGGAAGAGATGGCATAACTTGAGAGTGGGCTTGTAGAGGTACATGAAGAGTTTGCATAGCTAAGGAGTTGGCTAAGGTAAAGAGAACGAGCTCGAGGGATGTATGGGTTACGTTCAAGGCAAGGTTCACTAGGGTGGGGTTGGACATGGGTAATCTGAACGACTTCATTCACAAGGTATAGAGTCAGTTTGGGGAGATTGAGGGTTATGCCCAAGAGGTGGTGGGTTATGTGGTATCGATAAATGGTTAGATTGAGGCCTTGGAGTTGATGAAGGAGACTTTAATAGGGGAGTTGTAAGAAACTCTCATTTCCTCAGTTAATATTATGGGATAACATTGTAGGTCTCTTAATGTTGAGGTGATAGTGCTCAAAGCTAGTGTGCAATGGTTGTGGGCTCAAGTGATCACTTACAAAGCACGTGTGTTGACTAGTGAGGCATCAATGAGTAGTGGCTTAGTAACATGATGTTATTACCATGAGTGAAAATGCTTAAGTCAAGGGAGTTTGTAAGCATGCGATCAATAAGGGACTTGGAATGCTTCATTTGGGTTATGGAATAATATTTCAAGGCCTTGGACATCGTTGATGACGCTACAAAGGTACACATTGTTGCTATTTATGTTATTGATATAACAATGGTGTGGTGATGAAGGATGTTTAAGGAAGTGAATAAAGGGACAACCACTATCAACGCATGGAAGGAATTTAAGTCAAAATTTCATGCAACAGTACCCTGACTATACCAAGGACGAGGCATGAGGTTGTATGAGGAAGCTTGTCTATAAAGGAGATATTATGGGTAGGGTTGACAATGTTTTGGTTTGGTTTTGGTTTTATTTGGTTTTTGCCAAAACTATAACCAAACCAAACTTAAACTACTTAAACCAAAACCAAATTATTACCCATTAGTTTTAAAAATTAAAAATTATAACCAAATCATTCAGTTTCGGTTTTAACCATAGTTTTTTTAGTTTGATCCATAATCTCCCGTCAGGTTTTATTTTTTTTTTAAATATTTAATTAATTTTTTTTATTTATAATTATTTGATTGATAAAAATAAAATAATTTAAGATTATGTTTTATTTTTATTTGTTCATTATTTTATAAATGTTAAATATTTTATATATTTGTAATGCATTAGTTAAAATACTCGTAAAAAAATGCATTAGTCAATATATATATTATGTGTATATATAATATATTAAAAAAATAAATATATATATTATATATATGTATATTCGGTTCGGTTTGGTTTGGTTACCCACATATTCGGTTCAGTTTCGGTTTGAGTTTTGGTTTGGATTTGGTGAAAACCATAACCAAACTATACCCATTGAAATAGTATTCGATTTTTTCTCAAACTAAACCATTACCCAGTCAAACGATTTTTAACTGCGTTAATTGATTTAGTTCCTCACGATTTCGGTTGCAATTGACATCCCTAATTATGGGTGCAAGAGTTGCTCGAATTGATATTGGAAGTCCCTAACTTGAGCGAGAAGGAAGGTTTTATGCCTTTATGGGTGGACAATAGTGATGGGCCAAGTTGGAGTTATAGATAAGAGGTGCAACGAACTTGGTTGCAACCATGACAGTCGTTGAGGCTTCAGGTCATATGGTGATAGCCTTAGTGGACATAGGGTTTGTGGCATGTTCATGTTTGAGACTATAGCTTGTCATGTGGGACTAAATGTTGAGAAAATGATGAACATACTAAAGCTGGTGAATGCAACAAGCAATCGATTGCAAGGATAGCTAAAGATGTGCCTAGTTGAGTGGGTCAATGTTCGGGCAAGAAGAATATTAAAGCCATTCCCCTTGATAAGTATGAGATAGTGATATGGATAACCTTGTTGCACAAGATGAATGTCTTTATTTTTCCTAAAAACATAATGGATGAAAGTGGCTAGTGTTTGGTGCTAATTAAGAAGAGAATTGCTAAGGGCACAAGGAAGTTATTAGCCATTTACTTTAGGGGACAAGGCATGGAGACAACAATAGCTAGGAGTGCGAGAAGCAAGCAGAAGTGTTGGAGGAGCCCAGCTGAACCAGATGAATCTTGAGCAAACAATAATGTTACCAATGTCGATGGGGGAGAGTTGTCATTGGGCGCCAAGACATACCCACATGAGGATCCATTGGAAGAAGGTAGCACAACAAGGTAAGATGAGATGCTTGGTCACAAAGCCAAGGTACATGAGGTCATAAAAGACTTCAGCCAACAACGTAGAAGGCAAAATAGAGCCTTATAAATAGAGCATAGAGGAGAAGATCCTATTAAGTGATGAATGAGAGACTTACTGATAAAGTTGGAGGCCTTCACGGAGATCTTTTTCTCGTTGTTGTTTCTGCTCTTTTCTCTTCAAGTAGTTTTGCATCTGTACATGTAAGTGTGCATGTTAATAACTAGTTGACACCATGATAATAATAACCAATACTAAAGGTTAACAAACAAAAATTTGGGAAGAGGTTCCTCAACTAAGAGTATATATGTGTAATGTGGTGGTGTTACTCTTACTTGGATTTCCCGCACCCTATTACTAATAACACCAGAGTTCCTCTCAGCTCGGATAATCTCCTTCTCTGTGAGCTCACCAGAATCATCAATTTGCCCTGCTAACCAAAATCAACCATGTAAAGACACAAGAAGCATTCATTACTAGTACTTGTATATATATCCAGATAGAGGGACAGACCATATCTCTTCTTCATTTTCATAAGAAGGGGGCCAATCCGTTGGCGGATGGTGTACATGGTTCTCCCATATTCAGCAGCAGGCCATTTTTCCTCTCCAAATACTGCGCTGCCAATTCAGAATATGATGAATGAAGTAGCAGCAGAGGCAGAGGCATCCGAGAGAGAGAGAGAGAGAGAGAGGTACCTAGTGGCAATTACTTTATCCCCAACAGTGAACAAGCCGGTCTTATCAGCGGAACCACCGGGGGCAATGGCATCAATGTAAGTTCCACTGTCCCTGCCCTTTCTAAATTTCAACCCATATGGCTGCACCAACTCCACCTCATAGAAGTCTTCTGCTTCTTCTTCAGCTTTCGTAGAATTAGACGTCTTGGCCTCCGTGGTCTCAGATGCTTTAACAGTAGTAACCCAAGAAATGGAGGGTTTTAGCGGCAAATGGGCGCTGCCACTGCTGCGGAAGAGAGAGATTGATGATAAAGTGCGGCAGCTGCTTAGAAACAGATTGGATGCCGCTGCTGCTGCTGCTCCTGATTTCGCAAATTGGGGGGATGGCGATAGAAATTGGATCGGCTTTGCTGCTGCTGACGCCGCCGCCGATGATGATGGGGTTGTTCTTGCCAGTGCCGAGGAGGAACACAGAGAAGTGCAGCTGCTTACAGACATGATTGATTAAATTGGTTGATTATTGATGACTCTCTCTCTCTCTCTCCCAGTGAACTTGTGTGTGTTCGCCCATTTGGATTTGGTATTTTCTGGTTCCCATTCATTATTAACTTGGGGAGGAGGAGAAACAGAGATAAGTGGCTCTCGCGAGCCGTTGAATTCAATTTCATCCCACCTGTATATAATGTATGTGCTGCCACGTGTCAACCAACGGGTGGGCTGAGAATTGATTGCGTTGTGAGTATCATTTCTTGAAGATGACAAGTAGTATCTCCCAAAAGGTAGGTGGTATGGACGTGACAAAATACTCTCATCATGCTCTGTGTCTCTGTCTGGTTGTTGGATTCAACATTTAATGGTTTAAGACTTAATTATGTTATTTAATATTTTTAATTCTACTAAATAATATTCACTTAGTAAATCTGAAAGTATTAAACGAGTAGATCAATTTTAAGTATTTATTTGGTATAAGGGAAGACCCACCCACTTACACGTCACCTGAGTCCGGGAGCACTAAAATATTTCGCAATGGGGATGGTGGTTGGTTATTGCGAGTGTCCTACATGTTTTACTTTGTGTGATTAAATAAATAAATATGTCATATGCCATCTGAGACTTAGATACTGTTCTCGTTACTATTTTCAGTTTATTTTTAATTTTTAATTTTTTAAAACAATAAAAATATATTTTTAATAAAAAGCCATTTTAACTGTTTTTATCAGAAATGCGTTCAAAATTTCTAAAACATGAAAAAAATATTGCAGACAAAAAAAAAAAAAACATTTTTAACAATCTCAAAATAGATACTAAAAACACAAAATTAAAAATAAATTCAAAACTAAAAATTAAAATACGAAGAGAACAACTATTTACCTATTAGGTCTTTTTTGTAATTTTAAAACAAAAACAAAAGGTTGAACCATTATGTTAAAAACAAATTAGGGTTCTATGGTCCATGACTATTGCAAGAGAAAGAAGATCAAGGAGAGATTACTATTTTGAACTGTCTCCCCCCTCCCCTCCTCCCAACTTTATTTTCATTTCTCCCTTCCTATTAACGCCATTACTGAAATGGTGATACAATTTTATTTATGATATTCTATTATTGTCTATTTTTACATCTCTCTCTCTCTCTCTCACACACACACACACATCTCTCCTTCACTACTCACTCTTGCTCTCGAATATTCACAAACCAAAATCACATAAAAAATTGACTAATCATTGAGCAATTACATAAGTTGAAACCCTTTAAGTTAGAATGATGAAAAGCAACGTAGATTTCCTTGTTTACCCTATTTATACCCTTTCTTACATGTTTTTTTTAATTTTATCTCTAAGACATGTTTAAAAGTGAATCTAGGGATTTAGCTAGCAAAAGAAGAAAGGAATCAATTCAAAGGTATAAGTTGAGAAAGTACCGAATCAACTACAAAGATGGTTCCAAATCCTGAAAACTCATATCCAAGAGTGGAATAATGCTAAGAAACTCAAGATAAATTTAATGGCAAGACATGATTTTGAAAGCAGAGTAGTGTTTGGATGACTACAATTATTGTAGCATAACCTCCATGAGGCAAGGTATAGTTCTCTCGGACGAAGTCGTCAACCACTGGGGGAAGATATTCTTTTCCCGAGTAGTGCCATCACATAACACTAGAATTGTTGTGGCATAGCTCTCTGGAGACTCTTCCCAAAGTAGCCAGTGCACTTGTCATCTTGGAGGAAATGATTCTTTCAGTGAAAGACCACCTTGGGGTTAGAGCCTATCTCTCCTGGGAAAGCCCTTTATCACCTTTCATTCACCAAAAACTAGTTTCCTAGATTTGTATGATTCCTCTTGGTCAAGCTTTGCTCTTGAGAGGAATCCAGGGAGACACGTCCGCAGCCTACATTACCCCACATTGTCTCGTGGTAATGCAACTTGCCTGTTCTAGGCCCACTTTTTTTTTGGTTTCCTTTCCAATGAGGGTTTCTCCTAATGGCCTTTCCATGGTTAACCTCGGGACAACACTTCAAAACAGGGGAGACACACCACCCTTTCTCAGGAAGGAGCAGCGAACCCTCGTGTGATGTGTCTTTATCTCTCATGCTACCTATAAATACCCCCCCAAACTTTTCATGTAACACCCTCCTCTCCTAGAACTGCCCGAGAAGAGGTATTACGGGGAAACAAAAATAAAATAACATAAACTCTCTGATAAACTGAAATTTGCTACCATAATTGAACATCTCAATCAACTGAAATAAAAACTATGAGTCAACATAAACTGAAAACCATAAACTATGTCTAAGGGACAATCCCTCAACTAAAATATAAAATAAATCTAAATTGACAAAACAATATAAAACTCAACAGACTTCCAAACATCTTTTATCTTGAGCAGCTCCACATACACACACTATAGACCACTGTTGCTAGACCCTACTTCTGGTACTCCCCCATTAGGACCTAGAAAGGTGAAGAGTACAAGGTGAGCTACAAAGCTAAGCAAGTAATAAGCTAGAAAGAATAATTGAAGCTGAATCGAAGAATATCAATACTGATAAATAACTCATTAAACTTGTACTGTATAATCACTGTCTGATTGCATTCATAAAAATGTAATACACATAAACTATAAACTAAATGCAGGTATGGAACTCTAGCACATAGTTCCATATAACTGTAAAAACATACCTAACTGATTTGAGTCCTTTAAATAGAAAAACTGTAAGCACATACTATGGGCAATATACCCTTAGCCCCCTGGTGGCCACCAGGCGGGCAACTCATAAATTGAGCTGAAACTGAAACTGGTGGGATCCCCGGAGGCAAGCCGCCTGGCACGCATAATGCAATGTTGTGCTCATATACATGCTGACACACGATATGTAGTGCTTCATATAAAGTCATGCTAAATGCTCATACCATAATATATGCACAATCTCACAGAGTAATGTTGAACATGTCATAATAAATACTAATCATATAATCTGATCTTCAGTATATTGGAATGCAAGGATTCTATGAATTATATGGTATAGGCATGATTAACTTGATAAATTCTGGCATTTAAATTCAATATTTAGAGGTATTGAATACATTAATTTAATTAAAACTTGGATTAAAACATCACTGGAAGTTAAATTGGATTTTTGAAAAAACCATCCGGATATCCAGATAGGATAAAGGACATCTGAATAGGAAGAAGGCTCATCCGGATACATTAGCATTCAAAATAGAAGCTATTTGGATATGCTGGGATGTATTCGGATATGAACTAGGACATCCGGATATCTCACTGAGGCATTCGGATATAACTGAAACTTATTCGAATAAGAAATTGAAAACTTGAGAAGGGTATTCGGATACAAAGAAAGGCATCCGGATATTCTGGGTCTATCCAGATAAAAAGGAAGGGCATTTGGATAGGAGCTATCTGGATGTACGAAGAACCATCCGGATATCACATGCAAAAAACTCGGAACTCATCCGGATATGAGCTAAGATATCTGGATATCAGTCACAGAGGATAAAAGACACATTCAGATATCACTCGAGGCATTCGGATATCACTCACAATAAGCACTAGACATATTCGGGTGTGGAACAAAGCATTCAGATATCTTACTAAGGCCATCCGGATATGTACAAGGGCTATCCGGATGTCACTAATAGAAATTGAACCATCCGGATATGCTCGAAGGCCATCTAGATATCACTCACATAAAAATTTTTGACACATCCGGATAGTTTTTAGCCCATCCAGATGTTACTCACAAACTTGAAAAAAAATCATCTGGATATGAAGACTCACATCCGGATATCTGCAATTCTTAAACCTAGAAACAAACAAACAGAGACTTTTGATTTTGAACAAATTCTATTAAAACTACACCATTCTGAAGGGAATCTTGGGAAAACAAATCCCAACTGATATGCAACAACTCTAAGGATGATTCAAGGATAATATTGGATTGAATCGCTATAAAATCATGCACATCTTGATTATGCATTCACTGTTTACGCATATATATATACATGCACTGTAATTGATATAAAATCTGAGAACTCAATGAAGAACTGGAATTATCTAGAATCAAACTGATATGAACCTATAATGGAAGGAATTACAGGAAGAATACTTGCCTTATGCTTTGATCAGTTTCCTCAAACGATACAATGGAAATCTACTAAGCAACCTTGAACTCTCTATGTTGCTTCTTGACTTCCTGCTCCTTCATGGCGTGAGGAGAAACTATGGCTAATGGCTATATTTATACGCATAAAAGCCCTAGATCACACTCATTCTACAACCTGGACTCCTTCTCCAAATCTAACTAGGAGACTCTCAATCCAAATCCATCTCATACATGGATTCTCACTTTTCCTTAAATACATAATCTCACTTAATCAATAATAAAACAAAAATTATTGTTAGAACTCTTAAATAATAATAAAACTCTAGAATTATTGTAGTACCCTTGATAAGTCATGATAAAATTATCAATTAAGGGAAAAATGGTATATGGAAATTTTCAAAATTTCCCTTGAACCAAAGAGAAGGCACATAATATATATAATGTCTTAGGAGGGGCAAAACAATAATTTGGAGTTCCGTCCCATAAAAAGATAAATTATTTTTGGAGAAATTATTTATATTGGAGAATTAATTTTGGAGAATTTAATTCTTGATTAAGTGTATGGATAATTAAGAAATTAAAATGGAAGCTAAGTATGGTTAGATTTGTGACACTTGGCAAGATCTCATGGAATGAGATTTAATTTAATTTGGGAATAATAAATTTGTTAATTAAGTGTAATGGGACACTTGGCATGATCTTGTGAAACAAGAGTGGGATTTAAAGAAATGCAAAAAGAAAAAGAAATTAGTTTCTCAAGCATTAAATGAGAGCCATTATGGAGAGAATTAAAAGAAATTTCATATTAAATGGAAATTAGTCAAGCATTTATGTGGAAAAATGGTGGATTTAATTAAATGCCAAAGTAAATGGAATTATGTCTTTCAAGAGCAATTTAAATAAAATCAAAAAGAAAAGATTTTAGTCTCCATTAAATGTTTGAAAAGTTATGGATTTAAATTAAATGGAAAATGGAGAAATTGGTCAATCTTGAAATTAGTCATTATTTATTAATTTTGAAAATGGGAGAATTATGGGAATTGGAGATTGATCCAATGGTTGAGAATTTAATCTCCAAAGAAAATCAAGGGATGAGATTTAAAGAGACAAAGTCTCTTGGATTGTGTTTCTTTAGAGTCTAGAGATGAGTCTCTTAAAATCAATGGCTAAGATTGAGTTTAGGAGAAGCACAAGGATTGTGCTTGTGTTTAAAGGTTGAGATTAAGTCTCTTGAATTAAAGAGAAATCAATGGCTAAGATGTGATCTTGAGTCTTAGCATGGATTGAGTAGAAAAACTCTATAAATAGGGAGTTGGGAAATTAGTTCAAGGTTTCCCCACATGTGAAGAGAAAGAAAGCAAGAAGAGCTAAGGTTAAGAGAAGGAAGGAGAAAGGCTAGCAAGAGGTAAGCCTTATTTCCGGCTCTTGAAGTAGCTTTTAATGTTTGTGTATAAGAGATAAGGTTGTATTTTGTTTTCTTTAAGGTGATTTAAAGTCAAAGAAAGAGTCTTGACTTGTGGTAGTGTTGAAGCTTCAAAGATAAAAGGTAAGGGATAACCCCAAGTGGTGGGGGTTTTGCTTGCATTTGTACATGTTTTGAATGAGTTACATGTAATGGTCTTTTGCATGTTTTGTGTTCTAGTGGACCTATGGCCATAAGGAGGACTAGTGATGAGAGAGGGGTTGGTTGGTGTCTTAACCTAAGTGGTTACGAGGGCATGGAGGACTATCCATTATATGCATTGCATTTGCATTACATGTTTATATTCTCATGTTACATTTACATTTGCATAGCACCCTTACTGAGCTTTGGCTCATAAGGTCCTTTGACCTCTATGTAGGTGGAGAATCAAGCAAAGGAAATGGAGTGTTGGAAGGTTAAAGATAAAGAAGCAAGGGAGAAATGCATGTGAAGTATATGTATTTTGTGGGTTTAGTGGTTAATGTTGTATTTATTTGTTAAATGTGTAATGAATGCTTAATGTGGGTGTAAAGTGGCAAACTTGAATGTTTTAGAAGCCATTTGTAGTGTAAAAGTATTCTGAAAATTTTGAGTTTAAAAGGAAAAAAAAAAAATTTTTTATTAAAATAAAAGTAAGGCAATGTGCTTGCGCCAGGGGCGCGCGGGTGGGTGTGCCTGGGCGCGGCTGCGCGCCAGCATGCGCGCGTGCGCGTGGCTCGTGCGTGCACGGCCAGTGCGCGTTGGGGGCGCGGCTGGTGCTGCCCGCCCCTTACTGCTGTTTGAGTCTTCTGTTTTATTTTTTATTATTATTTTCTATTTATTTAAATATAATATGCTATTTTTGAATTTTTTGAAATAAATTATGTTTAAATAAATAAATAAAGGAGTATTTTAGCCTCCAAATTAATTATTAAATTAATATAAAATTTTGAGGCAATTGTGGAAAAATTTCCTATATTTTGGAAATTAAATAATGGAGTATTTTCCTTAAATTTTGAAGATGGATGAGGATGCCTTGATGTTGTATTTCAAAATTTATTTCCTAAGTGTTGGAAATTTGGGGTATTTTGAAATAATTAAAGGGAAAAATCAATGGAGATTTGATAAGCGTGGTTTTCCCAAAGAAAAATTTATCCAAATATTTTTCAAAGGAATTGGAAGTGAGATAAATGGGTTAATAGTTGGGGCAAAGAAAAGAAAAGTTATTTTCTTATAATTAAGGCTTTATGCCATGATTTATTTGAAGCAAGCGATGTAGTTTATGTCTTTCGATCCAGGGAGGTCACCCTTAACTCTTCATTAAGAGCTTGAGAGGGGGTGACACTCCTCGAGATTTTGGGTTTTATCTTTGCAGAGTTGTTTCGATATTTCCCGGATCCTCATGTGGAGTGAAGAGAAGGCAAAACCTAGTTCCCACCTAGGTTGTTTCTCCTCGAAACGTAGCCGTCTCTTCATCTTTGTCCTAGCGTGTGAATAATAAGTTGATTATTCGTGAGTAACACCCGTAGGTGGGAGCGGGGTGTTACAATTATCTTCACGCCCTTGCATTTAATTTCCACAATGTAAATGCCATTAAATACTACTTCAATACTATTCTCTCAATTAAAAATTACTAGATTGTCACCCTGACAAATTCTTTTAACTCTAAAATTAAATAGAATTAAATATTATTCTTTTCCTTCAAAATCTCTAAATCACCACATTAAATAATTAATTGGAAAAATCTCTAAATAAAATATTTCAATAATTAATTAAATAATTCTTGAATAAATACTGGGCCCTCTAATGGGTCGTTACACCTCATTTTCGAACAAGCAAGAAACAACACAACACCAAAAGATAACAAGCCAAACAAATAATAAGCAAAGAACGGCTAGTCATATTACACCACTCCTCCTCATCGCACATCTTTCCCTTGCACGAAATTCTTGCACCAAATTTCCATATCTTATGCTGCATGACGACCTCTTCTCACTTAAGCATTGAAGGGCCTGTACAGGAGAAATCTTGAGTGCAATTGACTGCTTTCGGTCTTACAGATCCTATTGGAAGATAAAGGGCCTCATGTCTCCATTCAACAATCTAGACCTCTCCAACTCCACAACTTTCCTTACCAGCGGATCAAGCCTCTCTCGAGCTAGCGAGCTGGGTCATTCTTAGATGATCACCTCTTCTCTTGGATCTCGTGGGCTGGGTAGGAAACCCAAGGGGTGCCTTGTGTTCTTCTGGCTGTTTGTTGAGTTTTCCCACAACAAACAAATTTTAATTGTTGTATCCCAACAACAATAATTTGGCATCGTCTATGGAAAACATACAAAAAGGCAAAGACAATGTCCCCTTAAAGCTCTTCAAATGCCTCCTAAACCCCCACCAAAGCTATACAAAAAGGCCCTAATAGCCAGAGTCAACTGCTCCTGGACAACCTTCACCTTTGGAGGCCAATATCATGTGAGATCCCTGGAGTCATTTCTGATGGGGTTACATTCTCAAGCCTCTTGAACTAGCATTCAAAGAAGAGAAGGAAGCTATGAATACCTTATTCGAAGGACTCCCTGCCTTCGAACAAACAAGACACCCATAACTCCTTTTGGAATACACTCTTCTCATGTCTCAATCATAAACCCCAACGCCATCAGAGGATGCATCATAGAACATCAAGATCTCTCCAAGTGGGAGACAAAGCCTGGAGATGGCACCGCCAAGCCTGATGAAGTTTCAGACCCTTTTTTTTATAGTCAACTTTTCTTGTCGCAAAGGCACTTGGATATGGTCATCGAGCTACGTGCTTCACCATCATCATCCATTGAGACTATCCTTGCGTACTGCATTCAAAAGGAATGAGAAGCGAAAGGAAAATGGGGCTCAAAGCCAAAAACCAACTCTTGGTGGATCAATGCAAAGGTATACATCTTTACAAAGAATTTTCAAAACTGACATATGCATAGGGGAAGAACAATGGAAACAAAAGAAACCCTTTCAAGACACGGTATTAATCATCCATATGCATACATAACTAAAAACATCCATAGGGGATTGCAACGGTATACCTCCACATACGTCTTTTTGATGCCGTTTGTCCAAATATCATTTTCCTTCTTGTTGTCGAATCAGCTCCCACGAACCAACAACTAGGGTGACCAACCTGCCTCCTCAAATGTGGAGGACCTAGTCAGTCCAAGTGTAATACCTTGAAAATTCTTGAGGTTATAAATGGAATTTTATGTAAGATGCAAGTGGAATTTTCAAAAGATTAAGGCTATAGGGTACACTATCACAGTCTTAAGTGACCGAATCGACTGCAGGAAGTGCCTCAAACCCTAGATGTTCAAGAAAAATGATATAGTATTGATGAGTGATTCGAGACATGATTTTAGGTGTTAAAAGAAATTAGATCGGGAACATTTTTTGATACAGCTGTGGATTAGGCTGAAAAATCGAATCGATGTAAGAGATTTTTAGAAGGTCAACGGAGTGTTTTAAGGATCTAGATTTTATATGAAGAACAACCGAAAGTGATTTCAGGTTGAAACGAAAGGACTTAGGGTCAAATTGATCAATCGGCCTTAAAGTGTAATTTGCCAATTTTTCCTAAGGAAGGTCAAAAGGATAGTTTTTCATAAATTTTGAGGATGAAATGAAGAGTATAAAACTTGTGGGCCTCAATGGTATTATTAGAAAGATCAGAGGCTTCAAGAAAAGGGGAAAACTGAGATTGGAAATTAGTTGGTGGATGAAGTGTAATAAACCAAAAGCATGTGTGAAGCCTGTAAGTCGATGATGGACTTTCTTGCCGTCGTTTTCGAAGATGGGATGATCAAGGCTAGCTTGGGGAAGGTCATATATGGCGTGGGAAAGCTTGGAGGCCAAGCCTTGGCCTCTAATTGGTTGAAGAATGACCGGATTTCTCTTGTAAATAGAAAGGCTTTTGGCCGAAACTTGGCACACAAATTACTCATTTTTGAGAGTGATTTGAAAGGAGTAGATAAAGGGCCTTTGTTTTTGAGGTATTAAGGATAATTTCTGAAGATTTCGGTGCATTTTGGAGTAAGCTTGAAGCTATTTCGAGCTTGGCTGAAAAACACGAGGCAGACGCCAAGGTCGGACCTATAACCGGTCATTGAGGCCTTTTTCGATGGTGTTTCAGGCAACAAAGGATGCCATCAGGATCGACTAAGGGAGAGCTTCAAGGGGGTGTGATCAGATTTGGCATCAAAGCAGTCGCGAGCAGCTGGAAGCGAGGAAGATGATTGACGCGTGAGCTGTACATGCCACCCTTTACTTGTAGAACGTGCTTAGCGAGTGAGGGCGCGTGAGCTAGCGGCATTTTTCAAAATTAATTTTAATATTTTTCCAAAATTATCTTAGGATTTATTGTGTTGAAAAATTTGAAAAAATATTTGAGGAGATAATTATTTTGGAATTATTGAGGTGATAACTAGGAGAAAATAGAAGAAATTATTGACAAATAAAGAAAAAAAAAAGGAAGGATTTCGATACCCCTTTAAGTAAATATGATGTTTAGGGAGTGTTGTGACTTGAGGTTGAGTATAAGTATAGGTGTCTGAGGTTTGGCATGCAAATCTAGTTTGTACACTAGAATCGAGGTGTTTTGAATACGTTCGAGGTGAGTGTTCCTACGCTAAAAATTTTGTATTTGTTCTACCTAAATGTGTTTTGATTTCATGCAAAATGATTTTGTTGCATGCGAACGGTAACCGGTGATGGTTGGTTTCATGCAAGAGGTTTGTCCCAAATTATTTTATACATGTGCATTGTATTTCATGTAATAAATGTTCACAAAATGTTATTTATATGATGCATCGAGTTCTAGTATATGGCACTATCATGTGTTTGTGTTGTTCATATGGGATGTCAGCCTGGGATGTTGTCGAATAATGTAGCCATAATTCTCCAAGGGTATTGTTGGAACAATGTATTAGGGTATCTCGTGCTAGTGTGCATACTGGGATGGGCACCTAGGGTTTCGTGCTAGTTTGTGTGACCAGGGAAGTTACATTAGGATGACTAGTTGTCCATGTGAGATATGAGTTTGGAATCGATAATGTTTTCGAAATTCTTTTTAGTGGGAACATAATCCCTGACGTGATCGTGGTGAGTCGGGTTCCTGTGTTGATGTTGATCCTCCTAGGTCGAGAGTGATAACGATTGTTCCCGAGGTGTTGGGGAGATGCGTTAACTTTGCCCCTCTTAAGCTAGGACTGTGTTGTGTCAACGTGTCAGTATGATGATGTTGCCTTTGGAGATATTGCTCTTTCCCCAAGGTTGGGTTAAGTGCTATGTGGGATTCTCTTGGGCTGGGACTCATTAGGTTATGTCGTTTTGTTTCATGTCTTGCATACATTCATAAAAACATGTTTTGAACTCTTACTTAGATGATTTAATATCTTATTTTTTGACTTTGTGCCTAAAATATTCAAATGTTCCAAGTGAATGCAGTGGCGCAAAAGGGTAAGGGATTGCCAAGGAATGACAATGATTAGAGAATAGTTTATAGTATGTCACTTTTAATTATGTTTTACACTTTGATGACATCATGTAAAACGATGATTCGACTTTAAAGTTATGAATGAGATGGTTACGATTATATACCATTTGAGGTTTCGATCTAGTTTCCACATTTGAGATGATTCATTTGTCTTAGTTTATTAATGATTCTGAGCTTGATATACTAAGAAGGTGTAATGGGATTGTCGGGGAATGATCTAGGTGTTAAGTTTCTATTGGAAAAAAAATGTATCCCCAAAATTGTAACACCCCAAATTTCCCGGGTGTGTTATAACTTAGGATTTCGGGAATATAAAAATTTTTCATACTACAATCACTGTCATACATCACACGATATCTCAAAAATCATAATTTTTACCTTCTTAGCTTAACAAATCCAATAATTAAATAGCTAAGACAGGTGTTAAAATTTCAAATGCGGAAGCTAGATAGAACCTGATATGGTTCACAACCATAATGCTTTATTTATCATAAATAAAATTGTCAAGATGTCTACAAAATGTATTACAAGGACATCATCTCTCGTAAGTGATACTAAACGCCTTAAATATATCCAAAACATACATAGGTTCATAAATAAAGATATTCTAAACATGCTACAGATAACAATTTAAACTTATTCTTTAGCTACCTCCTTTCCCTTAGAGCTGCTTGTCGAACCTGGAACGTTTGAATATTCCAAGGACATAGTCCAATTAGAAGATGAATCTTCTAGTGAGAAACTCCAAAGAACAATTTATAACAATGCATGAACAAGTATAAAATGTATGAGAAGACAACGAGAACTACTCTGAAGTGCTTCGTGAACACGTTAGCCTCCTCCAACGAGAGCTTTATCAATGGCGCACGCATAGCGCCTCTTAGGAGGTCCCTAACCATGTCACTTCGCCCCGACCTCATAGCACTCATGCAAGCACCACATCTGTTTTTCCTTAGGCTCACGGTCTTCCCCACGAGAGCTTTCTCGATGGCGCATGCATAGTGCTTCTCGGGGGATATCTGACTTTTACCCTTGACGAACAACAAATAGGTGAAACAATATGACCACACAAATTTTATAAATGCAATAGTTAAAAAGCCAATAACATAAATTTTTCAGAAAAATACATTTCATATATGCAACATGATTTCATGTAAGAGAATAACACGAGTTTATGTATAAGAACTTCACAAAACACGTCTCATGCAATAGAATTATCTCATAAGAGAACAAAAAATAGGATTTGGAGTATAGTAGTCTCACATTGTTAGTTTATCTCTTCGACGGTATAATTTCACAGCAAACGGCCTAGATTTCTGCAGAAAGCACACGTTTTGATAAACCTAACCTCAAATATTTTTATATAAGGTTGAAGGGTATTAAAGTAGGGGCATAAATGAAAAATTTGAAGGAAAATGGGCCCCTCACGTGCCTTCATGCGCCCCCGGAAGGTGGCTCACGTGCCTTCACGCGCAGCCATTTCTGGTGCATGTATCTCACGTGCTGCTACCAGATTTCGAATAGCATTGCGTCGTTTTCATATTTTGGCCATATCTCTCTCGTTTTAACTCTGATTCGACCCCCATTTGAACCTACACAACTCTATCTTCCCCCTCTACAGAATTATAAAAAAAAAAGGGACTTACCTTGCTTTTTTTTTCTAACTGATTTTGGCGAACTCCAGCAAAGGCTCGTTCTTCCCCAACTTCTCCTTTGATTTCTTCCCGCCTTCTTGCTGAACTTCCTCCTCTCTCTCTAGATCAAGCTCCTCATCTTAGAGTGCCACAACTCTTAAACTTGCTTAAAATGATTTGAGAACAACCCATGGTGCTTATTTATAGATTTCTTCAACCAATCACATTATGCCACTTGTCACAATCTATGCCATGGACTCCAAAGACTCAAAACCATAATTGAGTGGCTTTTGAAATCCAAAACTAGAATGGATTTAATTTTTGAAATCCAAGCTAATTCCTCAACTTCTTTCAAATGACATTTTGACCCTTATTTCAAGTCCTCAACTTTAATATTTTACCACATGAGCTTATAATTTCATCCTTATTTCATTTGAATAATTCTCTAATTACAATTACACCCTCAAACATCAAGTTTATCGAGATACTTAAAATCTCAAAATTAATAACTCAAAATTACTCGATATGAATGATTTTTGGGAAGCCCTTACCATCATTTAGTTTTTTTAGGTTACAACTTACCTTAACTGAAAACTGTCTCTTATTTTATTTCTTTCAGCGCCATAAATCTCACCTCAAGACGCTTGTCAAAGATATACCTTTGTCCTTAGGTATCTAAGCTCTAGGGCACTCCCTGTAGTCGATTCGATGACTTACTGCCCTCTCAAACCCATTTTTTGGTATTTTAAACTCACTTAAAATACGTGGCAACCTTATAAAAATATGGGGTATTACAAAAATCTTACATTATCTAATGCCTTGGGAAAACGGGGAGTTACAATTGGTATTAGAGTGAAGGTTATTTAAGGATTATAGATTCCGTTGAAAATTTAGAAACTATTAATTAGAGGTCAATAGTTGAAATCCTTACACTGAATAATGGGATAACTAGTAGTTATCGAGAATGATCAAGTTAGGAATAATTCGGTTTGGATCAAGGATCCTAGGGATATTGAATTTAGGATGATTCAGTAAGTGTTGTTGAGAATAAAGTTTAAGGATTTTGAAGATCGATTTTGAGAATAGGGATCTCGAAATGGATGTTGTGAGGATTAAGGTAAGGTTACCTCAAGGAAACGACTCATGGGAACAAGTTAAGTGTGTTTAGTTCAAATGTTGACTTAGAAAATGAAATGGCTAGGATGTAGTATTGAGTCTTGTAAAGGTTATTTGAGATTAGAAATTTTGACTATTCATGATTTGGGATTCGGACAGGGTACCCCTAAAATAGTTGTGGGACCCAAAAGAACCATTAGTAAGATTGAGATTACCTTAAAGTGAGTTTAGCAATGATTAAGAAAGTGTTCTTCTTTTTCAGATGTGAAAACTCGGAGAGTCATGAATCTCAATGAACGAGATGAGAGTAACAGTAGTAGCAGTCATTGCAGTCGTTCTGTGAATCATGTCACGAGTAATGGATGACAATAAGAGCGATCAAGTCCTAGTGAGGATAGACTTGATCAAATGGAAAGGATCTTAGAGAATATGCTAACATGTGTAGCAAAGAATGAGCTGCTAAGGCATACCTCCCATGTTCTGGATCAATATCGCCTGCAAAGACCCCCGGTATTAAGAGGAAGAGCGGAAGATGACCCTAGCATGGCCGAGTTCTCGATGGAGCAAACTAACAAGCTGGTCCAACATTTGCAGTGCAGTGATGAGGAGAAGGTTAGCTGCGCCACATTCATGCTAGAAGAAGAGGTTGGACGATGGTGGCAATCGGCTTAGCAGGCCTTGAAGAGGATACCTAGGCAAGTAGAGCAAGATCCAAGGCCGAGGCTAGCTCAACCTGCGACTTAAGAAAGATTCAAGGAAGCGTTTGACTTAAAGTATTTTCCTCGAAGCTGGAGGGAAGAAAAGACTTGGGAATTCATGAAATTGAGGCAGACTGACGAGATGTCAGTGACTTAATACAATGTCAAGTTTACCCAGCTGATCAGGTATGTGCTTATGTACGAAACCAATGAGTAGCAAAAGGCACAAAAATTTGTGGGTGGATTGAAAGTGGGGTTGCAGCAAGCTCTCAGCTCATGTGCAATGGACACCTACAATAAGGCGTTGGATAGAGCTCTAACCATTGAGAATAATCTACTACGTGTAAGATTGATTAGATTAGACTATAAGAAAAAAGATTCAAAAGGAGGGGAGCATAAATCAAGATGAAAGAATTCCAAAGATGGCAAGCCGTGTCCCTGATGTGACAAGGTACACTCAAGGAGACAATGTTTCCTAAGACATGTTCGCTATTATGCGTGTGGTAAAAACGGGCATAAGGAGAAGGACTACCCTAAGAATAAAGAGGCACCTCTGACTGGGAATTGAATAGGGACCACATGTTTCACATGCAATCAACCCAGTCATTACGCGAATGAATGTCCAAAAAGGAAGAAGGTGGAGCAATCGAGAAAAGGAATGAGGCACAAAAACCTTACACCAGACGAGTCTTCTACCTGTTAAAAGAGGATGAAGAGATTTACCCGATAATGGAGAAAGGTACGTTGACTTCGTTAAATTAGATGGTTATAACTTTTGTGATCATGGTATATACATTAGCATAGGAGTAAATTTGGGGGAATTAGGAGTTAGATGAAATATGTCGAAGAACTTTTTGGGGATCTCTAAACGACACGATTAGAAGTAAATATGGTCAATTGGCAAAGAATTGTGGTGATGTCAAAGTGACATAGATCGTTTTGAGAAAGGTACGATCGCCAGTGAGGAATCACAACAGGAAATACTATAAAAAAAAATGATATGCCAGGTAAGCGTGGATCATGTAAAAATGTGAATTAAAGTAATTGCCAAAGATTAGGAATGATATATTATTAATGTATTTAAGTCATTCGATATCAATAGCTATGATTTAATTTATCGAATGCAAAATTTTGAGGACGAAATTTATTAAGGAGGGAGAATGTAATACCCTAGAAATTCTTGAGGTTATAAATGGAATTCTATATAGGGTGCAAGTGGAATTTTCAGAAGATTAGGGCTATAGAGTACACTATCATAATCTTGAGTGATCGAATCGACCATAAGAAGTGCCCCAGACCCTAGATGTTCAAGAGAACTGATATAATATCGAGTTATTAGAGACATGATTTTAGGTGTTAAAAGAAATTGGATCAGGAACGGTTTTTGATACAATTGTGGATCAGGTTGAAAAATCGAATCGACGTAGGAGATTTTTGAAAAGTCAACTGAGTGTTTTGAGGATCGAAATTATATATGAAGAACAATCCTAAAGTGATTTCGGGTTGAAACGAAAGGACTTAGGGTCAAATCGATCAATCGGGCTTAAGTGTAATTTGCCAATTTTGCCTGAGAGAGGTTAAAAAGATAGATTTTAGAAATTTTAAAGATGAAATGAAAAGTATAAAACTTGTGGGCCTTAGTGGTATTATTAGAAAGATTAGGGGCTTCAAGGAAAGGGGCAAAATGAGATTGGAAATTTGTTAGGGGCTGAAGTGTAATAAATCAAAAGAAGGTGTGAAATCTGCAAGTCTGCGGTCGACTTTCTTGCCACCGTTTTTGGCGATGGGATGGTCGAGGGTGGCTTAGGGAAGGTCGTGTACGACGTGGGGAAGCTTGGAAGCCAAGCCTTGGCCTATGATTGGTTGAAGAATGGTTGGATTTCGCTTATAAATAACAAGGGTTCTGACGGAAACTTAGCACCCAAATTACTCAAGTTCGAGAGTGATTCGATGGGAGTAGATAGAGGGTTTTTGTTCTTTAGGTATTAAGGATAATTTCTAGAGATTTTGGTGCATTTTGGAGTGGGTTTGAAGCTGTTTCAAGCTTGGCCGGAAAATATTAGGCGGACGCGGGACCGGACTTGTAATCGACCATTTGAGGCCTTTATCGGTGGTGTTTTGGGCAACCAAGGGTGCCATTAGGATCGACTGAGGGAGAGCTTCAAGAGGGTGTGATCAGATCGGGCATCAGAGCAGTTGCTAACATCCAGAAGTGAGGAAGACGATCGGCACGTGAGCTGCACGCGCCACCTTCACGCGCTTGGTACGTGAGCTAGTGGTATTTTTCAAAATTAATTTTAATATTTTTTAAAAATTATTTTAGGATTTATTGTGTTGAAAAATTTGGGAAAATATTTGAGATAATTATTTTGGAATTATTGAGGTGATAACTAGGAGAAAAAAAGAAAAAATTACTAAAAAGTATGGAAAAATGAATTTTGATGCTCCTTTAAATAAATATGGTGTTTAGGGAGTGTTGTGACTTGAGGTTGAGTATAAGTACGGGCGTTTGAGGTTTGGCACCCAAATAGAGATTGTACACGAGAATCGAGGTATTTTGAATATGTTCAAAATGAGTGTTTCTACCCTAAAAATTTGGTATTTGTTCTACCTAAATGTGTTATGATTTCATGCAAAATGGTTTTGTTGCATGCGAACGGTAACCGGTGATGATTGGTTTCATGCAGGAGGTTCGTCCCAAAGCATTTTATACATGTGCATTGTGTTTCATGCAATAAATGATGTTCATAAAATGCTATTTATATGGTGCATCGAGTTATGGTATATGGCACTATCATGTGTTTGTGTTGTTCATATGGGACGTCAGCCTAGGATGTTGTTCGGATAGTGTAGCTTTAATTCCCTAAGGGTGTTGCCGGAACAACGTATAGGGGTATCTCGTGCTGGTGTGCATGCCAGGATGGCCGCCTAGGGTATTGTGTCGGGCTGTGTGGCCAAGGAAGTTACACTAGGACGACTGGTTGTCCATGTGAGATATGAGTTGGGAATCAGTAATGTTTCCAGAATGCTTTTGAATGGGAACGTAATCCCTAACGTGATTGTGGTGAGTCGAGTTCTTGCATTGATGTTGACCTTTCTGGGCCAGGAGTGGTAACGATTGTTCCCGAGGTGTTGAGTTGATGCGTTGACTTTGCCCTCTTAAGCTAGGACTGTGTTGTGTCAATGTTTCGGTGTGATGATGTTGTCTTTAGAGAGATTGCTCTTTCCCTATGGTTGGGTTAAACGTTGTGTGGGATTCTCTTGGGCTGGGACTTGTCAGGTTATGTCAGTTTTTTTCATGTCTTGCATACATTCATGAAAGCATGTTTTAAACTCTCACTTAGATGATTCAATATCTTATTTTTGGACTCTGTCCCTGGAATATTCAAATGTTCTAGGTGAATGCAGCGGTGCAAAAGGAAAAGGGATTTTTGAGGAGTGACGACGATTAGAGAATAGTTTATAGTATGTCGCTTTTAATTATGTTTTACACTTTGATGACATCATGTAAAACGATGATTCGACTTTAAAGTTATGAATGAGATGGTTACGGTTATCCATTTGAGGTTTCGATATAGGTTCCGCATTTGAGATGATTCACCTATCTTAGTTTATTAATGATTCTAAACTTGATATACTAAGAAGGTGTAACAGAATTGTCGGGGAAAGATCTAGGTGTTAAGTTTCTGTTGGGAAAAGGTGTATCCCCAAAATTTTACGTTATCTAACGCCTTGGGAAAGGTGGGTGTTACACCAAGCCTGAGCTGTCCAATAGCCAGATCTGAATGGGAGAAGAGAAGATGGAGATGTTATAGTAAGGCTTGGAGTAAGAACAAGCAACAACTTGCAGTGATGGAGAATGGAGAAGAAGTAAGAAACAAGGAGAATAAGATGAAGTAAATGCAATCAGCTACTTCTCCCGTAAGCTTCATGTGCCTTCTTTCAAATCTCTCTCTCTCTAATAATCATCTACATTAGAGAATTTAATGCTCTGATGCAACAAAGAAACTTGAGCAAAAAAGGGACAACTCTTAATAGTGTGCCCCACTATTAACTCTTAATAGTCTTTCCACTAACTCTTAATGGAACCAAGAACTCTGTCAACTCTTAATAGTGTGCCCCACTAACTCTTAGAGGTCTCCCATACCCATAGATCTATATAGCTAACTCTTAGTTGCAACTGACATCACTAATTCTTAGTGACGAGGAACACACTAACACTAATGGCTCACTAATCTGATACATAACTCAATATGCATGTGGCTTTCTAGGTTCATATCCAAGTAGCAATCAAGACATGTCAACTCCTTGATGTCAGTTAAATACTTCAATCTACTAGGAGGATCTTGTTATAATTGTATAGCAATGGCACCACACACCCAAGAGGGGGGGTAAATTGGGTGATTAAAAATTTACTTGAACTTTGAAAATCTTTTGCTAGAAATGAGGTTTTAGTGAGTTAAAAAAGAAAATATGAAATCTTGAAATTAATGCTTGAATAATGTAAAGCAAGAGATATAAAAGGACAAGGATTTCTAGTGGTTCGATTAGATCAAGCCTAATCCACCACCTTGGCTTCTCACTAAGGATTTTCAAGCATCCACTAAACACTACTTCCAAACTCAATAGGCCCTCTAGCATAAACTGTTAGGAATTACAAACCTCCTACTTCGACAAGTAGGCCTTCTACCAATAACTTAGGAAATACAAACCTCCTACTTATACACAAGTAGGCCCTTTAGCTACACAAGGTAGAAAATACAAGAATGATACAAAAAGGATCTAAGAGTAGACACTCTCAATTACAAGATCTATCAAAGATTAAATACAAGACTTGAAACAAATTATACAAATTATAAATAAAGCCTTTTGAGAGAAAAATAAAAACACAATCAATATTGAGAAGTATGAATGTAAGAGTAAGGTTAAATCATTTCGTTCTCATCCATTCGTCTTCTCAAGTTCTCCCTTTGGTTGTATTTATTGGCTACACAAAAGCTTGAAGTAAAACTAGTTGTTTGTAACTGTTGGAGCCTACAAAACTAGCCGTTAGAGAAAAAAAAAATAGTCGATAATATATAAGAAATTGTCATCTGGGTCCAAAAATGGTCGACCAAAAATGATGCAATGGGCGATCGACCACACACAACTGAGAGCTTGAATAACAACGGTCAACATGCTTAAAAAATGGTTGATTCCTTTTGAAAATGGTCAATCATTTTTCAAAAATGGTTGAATCCTTTTCAAAAATGGTTAACATGCTGACCTTCAAAATTAAAACATAGATATGAGATTCTAATGCAATATGACCAATTTTGATATATCAAAGATTCTTTTGACAAATAAAACTTATTTTTCCAAACCAATTGCCATTAAGAATATTGAACATAAGATTTTTGGCAAATGAAGAAATTGATTTTCATTTTGGTGCTTATAGAACTTATAAAATGATTTAAGAGCCATTAAAACCATATCAAAGACAAAACATCAGATCTCTCCAAAATCTCCAGAACTGTTAGTGTTAGTGCCCTAATGCTAGACTTAGATGGCATCTAACATTTATATTTATGGGATTAATGATGTAATTCTTGCAATATGTAATAAAATATGTTTTCAAATTTGAGATCATATCTTCATTCATAGCTCTTCAATCATTATGTATGAATGAGTCCTTAGATTTCCTTTCGAATGTCGTATTCTTAAGTGTTAAGAATATGTGACAATTGACCTTTGTATTCTTAATGGTTTTTCCTAGTTCTTAGACTTCTCAGATGAGGACTATGATTAGTCGAGTACGGATTGGCGCATGGGATACTACCTTTGCTCAGTATGAGATGCTAATGATAAAGGATGGTGACTCGTATGCCATAATCCATGAGATAGATATAGTATACATGTGGGTACGTGTTAGTGGAACACTTACTAAATATGACGCACGTGATTAATCGCATGGCTCATAGGATTTATGATTTATCACAAGCTTTGATTGTGTTACTAGTCCTTTGACCGGAGGTAACACAATTGTCTCATGTGTTAGTGCCGGGGATTTGCAGTCGCTTAGGACCATTCGGTTATCGGGTGGGAGATGTGGGAGATGTACTGTGTGGTCCCTGTGCAATGGCATATGGAGATAGGTGATTGTTAAAGGGATCCATCGACCTCTCATCGTGAGGTAAACATCCTATGCAATTAGTGGTAGTCTTGATTATAGAAACCCTTGGCCCGGGTACATTTGATTGGAAAGTGTTCCAATGTCAGAAAGAGTTTCGATGTGTCATCTCAATCTCACCACACTGATTTTGGCATAGTCATCAAGTTAGTGAGTCTAATCAGTCCATGACTCTCACTCAATTAGGATGATAACTGATTGAGGGATTATAATACACGGGAATCGAAAGCCCAAATAGGTTCAATTTTGGAGTAAGACTTCATTACTGGTAGGATCGCCCTGACATAATGCTAGTTGTCACTGAGGGTCTTTCAAGGTACTTCGAGGAGATGGAGAGATCCTCGTTGTAGATCAAAAGTGTTTGGTTAACATCGAAGAGTTTGACGTGTCCTGATTACTACTAAGTAGTGAACCTAGAAGGTTACACACATATTTGGGTGTGATGGTTGACTAAGCAATTAAGGCTAAAATCGTCATTAAGAGTTAATGACGTTGTCGTTAAGAGTTAATGGATCGGGTTCAATGATTTAATTAATAAGGAGCAATTGTCAAGAGTTGACAGACATGCCATTAAGAGTTAACAGGGGTTATAGTGTCATTGTGAGATAATAAAAGTGCTATTAAGAGTTAAGGGCCTAGATGTAATTTTTGGAAACTTTGGATAAAGGGCCAAAACAGTCAACAACCTGAGGAACCAGTCGACCGATTTTGAGAGAAACGGTCAACAAATCTTTTTAAGCGGTCGACTGGTCCTGTTATAGAGGGTCTAAAATGCACAATCTTTTTGTCATCTTTTGCAATCGAAAGATGGGACACATGGTGAAAGGGAACAAATGGAGGATAACGTGCTTCCTTTTGGTCTCCTCCATGCCCCTAGCTCGATTTGCATGTCCCTTGTCCATTATGAGAGAATTTAGGCTGCTAAGGTTTTGGGTATTTTTTATATATAAGCAAAATGGGAGAAGAAATGTGAGTGTTGTTGCATTTTGATTTCTCCCAAAACCTAGCATGAATCCTTCTCGCCCTAGAGAGCCTAAACTCTCTCTAATTAGCATTCTTCCATTGCTCCCATTGCTTCCTCATAGCTATTGTAGCTATTATTCTTGATAGTGAGACTATCAACCTTGAGAATCCCCATTGATTTAGAACCCATTTTCATTCTAGCCTTTAATTTCCCTTACTCTCTCTGTCTAGCACAAAGAGAGAGTATTGGGATTAGACCATTTGCTGAAGCGTGGACTGACTAGGCCTCCTGTGTCTTCGAGAGTTGATTTAGTCTTACTGAAATTTTGTTCGAGAGCTGTTTGGAGCAAGGAGTTACTGCCACTAGGAGTATTTCAACCTCTACATCAGCCTTCAAGAGTTGAAATGTATACCTACTAAACCCCCCATGGCACGGTCTAGTTTTGAATAGCATATGGACATTAAAACGAGTCTTACAAGGGCGTTTTTGGTTTATGTTTCCACTGCCATTTTATTAGTTTTTTGAAAAAGTTTTGAAAATTCAATTAAACCCTTGCATTGATACTCTAATAGTTGGCATTTCTCATCAAGAACACCCTAAAAGATCTTGAGTATCCTCTAACTAGGACTCAGGATGATCCTAATGGCAATAAAGCTTAACTTTCAAATGAACCTATTAGGGCTCTTCCATTACCATACACTACAGTTCCTTCACTAACTAACATCCCGACTGAGTGAATGTCATAGGTTGATTAAACTCATAAGACTCAGTAACTATACCAGATCCAGTAAGGTGTGTCGAGGTAGCATTTTTAACATCTTCCAACATCGAAAACTCTTTTTGATCACGCTCACCCTAGCTAAGGGTTTTCCAATCACAACCAACTTAGATCACATAGGATGTTCACCCCCATCCAATGGAGGTCAATGGATCCCATCAGCGAGCATTTGCCTCCATACACCACTGCACAGAGACCATATAAAGAGCATCCTTACCTCTTACACCAGTGCACAAGATAACTTTTTCGCTTCTGATCAAAGTACTAGATACACAATCAAGAACCAATAAAAAGATCATTAATCCTCAAAGCCATGTGATCTATAGCAGGTGTCACATTCAGTAGATGTTCACTTAACACCCACCCATATGTCTACTATATGTCTATCATGCAATGTGGCATGTGACTCACCACCCCATCTTATTAGCATCTCATGTTAAACAATGGTAGTAACCCATATGCCAGTCCATGATCAATAAATCATATTCCCCTTCTGAAAAATCTAAGGATTGGGTTTCCTTTAAGAAATCTTGAACTATTTATCCTCGTCACATCTTTCTTAACTCTTAAGAATATGATCTCTACTAAGAAATCAAGGGATTTATTCATAAGGAAAAATGGAGAGTATGAATGAAGATACGACCCTTTATTAATTATCAAAAATATATCATAAGTGTCACTCACATACATCTCACGTAGTGTAAATCTAGCATTTAGGGCACTATCACTAACAAACTTACACTTGGACTAATGCTAATTTACAAGCAATTACAGAATCATTGCATAATATCAAATACCAATCTTTTGAAGATGGTGATCCACTTGAGCTTGCATCAAAGCCTTAGTTAGCGTGTTAGTGACATTCTCTAATGACGCTACCTTCTGTAGTTGCACGTTTTCACATGCTACAATCTCTCGAACAAGATGGAAGCGACACTCGATGTGCTTGGAATTTTGGTGAGACTTGGGTTCCTTATCTTGTCTAATCGCCTTGTTATCGCAATAGAAAGGTATTGGCAACTCAACAGATAAAACCACTTTCAGGTTAGAAATGAACTTTCTCATCCAAAAAGCTTCCTTTGCAGCATCACATACTGCAACCTATTCCACCTCTGTGGTGGAATCTGCAGTTTTATCCTTCTTATAACACTTCCAGCAAACTACTTCACCATTTAAGACAAATACAAATCCCAATGTAGACTTCCTATCATCATATTATACTAGAAGTCTGAATTTGTGAACCTATCAACATGGAGATCATATCTTTCATAAGCTTGAATTATATCCTTATTCCTTCTCAAGAACTTGAAGATATGTTTCACGGCCACCCAGTGCTCCTCACTTGGGTCAAACTGATATTTGTTGGTAACACTTACTACATAAGAGATATGGGGCCTCCTATATGTTGGAACGAGAGGTACTATGGCACACACCAAGAGGGTGGGTGAATTGTTTTTTTTAAAAACTTGATAGAACTTGAAATCATTTTGATGGAAAATAAAAATTCAATGCAAGTGAGAATTGGATAGGTGCTTGACAATAAAGAGAATTTAAAGAACACAAGCATACAAGAACACCGAGATATATAGTGGTTCGACTTAACTTAAGCCCAATCCACTACCTTAACTCCTCACTAAGGATTTTCCAAACAATCTACTGAAACCCCCTACTTAAACCAAGTAGGTCCTCTAGTTTGTGACTAGAAAAATTACAAAACATTCCACATAAATGGCCCCTCTAGCTACATAAGATAGGAAATACAAGAAATGTAATAAAGAGAGGATCTAAGAGATAAATCTATTAGTTACAAGATCTTTAAAAACTGATACAAGGCTTGAAGTAAATAATTACAAGTGAAGATCAAAGCTTTGAAGAGAGAAAATTGAAGCTCAATTAATGTAAATACAGATAAATATAAGATGTAAGATCAAATCAATTCCTTTCCATCCATTAGTCTTCTCTAGATCATCCTTGATGTGTATTTATAAGCATCCCAAAAGATTGAAGAGAAATGTAACTGTTTGTGACCGTTGGAATTTGAAAAACTAGTCGTTATGCTTTCTACGAAAAGAGTTAGTCGACAGAAGACATTAGATAGTTGACAGATTTATAAACAAAATAAGGCATAGTCGATAGAAGAGATGGGATAGTCGACAGAAGAAAAAAATGAAGAAAATTTCTTCTAAAATACACACTGATAGTCGACAGATCAAATTATATAGTCAACAAAACCATGAGGATAGTCGACATATCAAAAAACATAGTCGACTATTCAAGGCATAGTCTACTGATGCAAGGCACATAGTCGACAGATACAAGGCATAGTCGATAGATGCAAGGCACATAGTCGACTATACTCTTAGAAAAACATAACACTTAGTCGACAGATGCTACAAAAATGCTTTTAACTTCATTTTCCAATATTTTAAGATTTAATGCATTAATTTTCCAATCTCTTAAATCATAAACAACGCATATATATTGGAAAATACTTTGACCACAAACATTTGAGATTGCTTAAAGCGTCATTTAATTTGGAGCATTAATATAATAAACACAATGGTTTTTCATCATTAAAACTATATCAAAGGCAAAACATTAGTATATAGCATAGAGTACATGAGGTTGCCCACCGCCAAAGCATAAGGGACCCTCTCCATGTACTACCTCTCTTCAAGAGTCAGTGGAGACATTCTCCTATAGAGTGAAACTCTATGCTGAATGGGTATAAAACCCTTCTTAGAGTTATCCATGCTAAACTTCTTTAGCAATTTGTCTATACACAAGCTTTGGGAAAAACCTATTCATCTTCTCATCCTATCTCTATAGATGTAGATTCCTAAGATATAGGTGGTCGTAGTTATACTATGACAATTTCAACTCTCATAATTCGGTGTGAATTAAAAGAGATTGTTGAAGAACCGTAGAAAGAAAGAAGGAGATTGGAAAAATGAGAGAAAGTAGAGAGAGTAGGAAATCTTATTTTTTATAGAACTTTCGATAACCATTACAAAAGGAGCCCATAGCTTATATAGTCAGCTCTTGGGTGCTACCACAATAGATCACCTCTCATATAACAAACTATTTTATCCTATTCTAGCCACTTTTACACCTAGTTGAACTGTATAACTAACTTCTAGCTGGAAAATATAAAAGTTACATTTAATAGCAATAAAGGAAATAGTTAAAAACAACCCAAAATTCGCATGAAAATTGGCCTAAATTTTGGACTTCTTTTCATTTTGTGACAATACCCCTCCCTTCAGCAATTTCTTATCCTTAAGAAATGTTCAAGAGGCTAGCTTCCCTTGGAAACTGTTGTAGTAATTGGGGAAGGTATTCCCAGGTATCCTTTCCCGAAGACTCTCATTGCCACATAACCAGCACTTGGATAAGAGGGGCTCCTTGGTGATAGACTACTTTTGTTTCCATTGTAGCCTCTGGCTCCTTTGCAACTTCATTCTCCTTAGGCAGTGCTGGTAGCTCCTGATTAGCTTACTCCTTGCTCGTGGTCCTCTTTAATAAGGAAACATGAAAGACTAGATGGATTTTGGATCCTTCCGGCAGCTGCAATCGATAAGCCACTTTGTTGACTCTGATGGTTATGAGAAATGGGTCGAAGTACTTAGGGTTGAGCTTAGATACTGGCCCTTGGGAGATGTGTTGGGATTACATAGATCTCATCATATGTGAAACGGAATTAAAATTCAGTTTGTAGGTATCTCGTTTTTCAAAAATTATGATTTACAAATTGAAAGCAACAACAAAAGGTTATATTTTTATGAAATTTGATTTCACCGTTAGGTTTCCCGCTGTATAATCCTCTAAGTGTAGGATGTTAAGTCGGTCCACCGCAAATCACTTCTATTCAAGAAGATCAAAGAGAATGATAAGTAAAAAAAATTTTCACAAAAATTTCTAACTTACCTCTTTGGATTCACACAAGTTCTTTAAAACTCTCTCAACTTCTTAAGTGATTCAAGAGTTCATTAAAAGAGAAATGAATAGCTAATGGTGCTATTTATATTTCTCTAACATAACCTTTCTCTTTAAATGGGTTGGGCTTCTCAAGCCCATTCCATTTAATGCTCTTGGGCTAAACCCATTTGAATGTTATTTGAATCCAATAGTGTTATTGGGCCAAGCCTAATGTGCTAGCCAAAGGGCTAACCCAATTAATGATCAAATAATTATATTCATGATATAATTATTTAATTATTCTTATTTATCTAATAAATAAATGCACTATTATTAGTAATTATAAAATTACTAATTTATCTATTTTCTCGTTGAAAGTGATTTCTTTTGGATGGGACTTTCTAGGTTCACAAATAAATTGACAACAAGAATAATCAACAATTAATTCTCGTAAATCACGAGTGACATCTAGTAATATGTCATGATTATCCAATTTATTGTGAAGCGGGCATTGTGAACCTTTTACTACGTTACCATACAATACGGTCCTTCTATCATCCTATATCTCGACAAGATATGAGATCATGGTCAGTAGGTTGAATCTCGTAATCTCGTCATATGACTAAATCCAAAATCAATCTTGACTAATTATGACACAACCCTTATGGAACAAATTTTATTATCATATTACCTTGGTCAAGGATTTATTATCAAGTGATTACTAGATTGCATAGGATATCTTCCTCATAAATCTCGAGGTGATAGATTCCATGTCTAATGCACACATACCTCATGTATCACTGAATTAGACACATAGATAGGTATGATTATCCTTGATTAAAACAACCATATAATATCGTTGATATCCTAATCCACCAATACATAGATATCCATGTCATCTCAGGTTTAAGGACTAGCTACACAATCGCAGCTAACATTAAATCATTGACCTGTGAGAAATAACCCATGTGATTTAACGTTAACTGTCCTGTTCAATGAACTCATTCTTGTAACAAGCACCCACTCATCTTCTTTCTATATCTCATACAGAATAGCACCAGACTCACCAACCTTATCTTTCAGCATCTCATATTGAATAAGAAAGAAGACGATGTGTTAGCCTTTACGAGTTGCTATTATCCAAATTTGGAATTCTATGGCCATGAACATGTTTATAGTCTAACGAATTGTGGATTATTCGTAACTTGTATTCTTAACTCTTAAGAATGGTATCCATTTCTTATTACACTAATGGATATATGTTTTATAATTTAAACCATATTACAATTTAAATAAAAACATAAACTTACCATTTAAATAATATTACACTAGAATTAGTCTTTAGGGCTCATAACTAACAATCTCCCACTATCACTAAGACCATTCTACATGGTATCTCATACCCCACCTATCTAGATGAAAATCTAGTTGCTTATGGTTCATGGCCTTAGTTAGTGGATCTGTTGCATTCTCTGATGTATCTATTCTCTACACATTAACATCTCCTTTACCAACAATCTCTCTAATGAGATGGAAGCGTCTTTCAATATGTTTGGACTTTTTGTGAGATTTTGGTTCCTTAGCTTGCGCTATAGCTCCATTGTCGTCGCAAAACAAGGGCATGACAGACTTTATAGAAGGAACCACTCCAACTTCTGTCACAAACTTTTTGACCCAGACAGCTTCCTTTGCAGCATCCGATGCTGCAATATACTCGGCTTCTATAGTAGAATCAGCAGTCATATCCTGTTTGGAACTCTTCCAACTGAATACTCCTCCATTACAGGTAAACTCATATCCAAAGATAAACTTTCTATCATCAACATCTGATTGAAAATCAAAATTTGTGTAACCTTCTACTTTTAGTTCTCATTCACCATAAGTAAGGATCAAATCCTTAGTTCTTTTCAAGTACTTAAGGATATTCTTAACAGTAATCCAGTGTTGCTCACCTGGATTAGACTGATATTTGATTGTAACACTTATAGTATGAGCAATATCAGGCCTAGTACATAGTATCGCACACATTAGGCTTCCTATTGCTGAAGCATAAGAAATCCTAGACATGCGTTCTCTCTTCTTGTGTCATGGGGCACATATCACGAGAGAGGTGGATTCCATGTCTAAAGGGAAATAGTCCTCTTTTGGGATCCTCCATGTTGAACCTCTTCAACATTCTTTCTATGTACTTATTTTGAGAGAGTCCTATCAATCTCTTGGTTTTATCTCTATAGATCCATATACCAAGAATATAGGCTGCTTCTCCCAAATCTTTCATGGAGAACTTACTTGATAACTATACCTTTATTGTAGACAAAAATCCTACATCATTTCCAATGAGTAAGATATCATCTTCATGTAAGACCAAAAATGCTATTGCACTCCTACTAACATTTTTATAAACACAGGGTTCATCAATGTTTTGAATGAAACCAAACGATTTGACTTCATCATCAAAATGAATGTTCCAACTTCTAGATGCTTTCTTAAGACCATAAATAGATCTCTTAAGCTTGCATACCTTCCCTGCGTTAACTTTAGGTGTGAAGCCTTTAGGTTGTTCCATATAGATATTCTGGTCTATATGACCATGAAAGAAGGTTGTCTTCACATCCATCTACCAAATCTCATAGTCATAATGAGTAGCAATGGCTAGTAAAATTTTGATGGATTTAAGCATGACGACTAGAGAAAAGGTTTCTTTGTAGTCAATGCCTTGCCTTTAACGATAATCTTTTGTCACAAATCTTGCTTTATAGGTCTCTATCTTTTCATCTGAACCTATCTTCTTCTTGAAGACCCATTTACATCCAATAGGTATTATACGTTCTGGTGGATCTACAAGAGTCCAAACTTGGTTCTCATACATGGAATCCATTTCAGATTTCGTGGCTTCTAGCCATCTTTTCGAGTCGATATTTGATATCTCCTTTTAGTAAGTTGTAGGATCATCTGAGTGATCATTGTTTCCTACAAGGAAAAACTCTTGTTCATTTAGAAAATCATATCTCTCAGGTTAATGGGGTATCATCTCACTTCTTCTAATGGGAGGTGCAAGACTCGACCCTGGCTCCTCAATTGGTACTTGGACGTCTCGGGGCATAGTTTCAGGCTCGATGAACCCTTCACCAAGTTCTATTTTCCTTTCATTGCCTCTTTCTTGAATAAACTTTTTTTCAAGAAAAATTGTATTCCTACTAACAACTACTTGTTGCAGTTCAGGAATATAGAACTCATATCCTAAGGAATCCTTAGGATAACCTACGAAACTAGCCTTCAAAAATCGTGTCTCAGGTTTTTCTAATTTAAGCTTTTTCACAAAAGCTATACATCCCCAAATCTTAACATGTTTAAGACTGGGTTTCCTAACAAACCATATCTCATGTGGTGTTATTGGAACTGACTTGGAAGGAACTCTATTTAGGATATATATTGCAGTAAGAAGGGCATGTCCCCACAGAAACAAAGGTAAGGTCTATACAACTTAACATACTTCGGACCATATATAATAAAGTCCGATTCCTCCTCTCGAAACTCCATTCAATTGAGGCGTTCTTGGTGGGGTCCATTGTGAAATAATACCTGAGACCTTAAGAAAATCTTCATACTCGTTACTAAGATACTCTCCTCAATGATCTGATCATAAGGCCTTTATCTTTTTATCAGTTTGATTTTCTATTTCAACTTTGAAATCTTTGAACATTTCAAAAGATTCAGATTTATGTCTCATGAGATAAACATATCCATATCTAGACATATCATCTATAAAAGTTATGAAGTATTGATAACCTCCTCAGGTTATTACATTAATAAGGCCACATACATCCAAATGTATAAGTCCTAACAATTCTATGACCCTTATACCTTGCCTAGTAGAAGGCAATTTGGTCATCTTACCAAGGATACAAGATTCACAAGTTGGATATGGTTCACAATCTAATGGTCCTAGAAGCCCATCTTTCTCCAACTTATTGATTCTATCATCCCCTATATGACCCAATCTATAATGCCACAGAATTTTAGAATTTGGGTTATCACGTGGTCTCTTATTATTATTTGATACACATAGATGTTTACCATCATCAACGGTCACATTCAAAATGTAAAGACCATTGACAAAATTACTAGTAGCAATTAATTTATTTTTAAAATAAATTTCACAAACATTATTCTTAAAAGAAAATTCATAATTTTTTTTCACCAAAACATGAATATAAATAATGTTCTTAAAAGCTCCAGGTACACATAAACAATCATTTAAAACTAAACTATGTTCATGCGACAAAATTAAAGAAATAGTGCCGATAGTTGTGGCTACAACTCTTGCCTTATTTGTCACCTTTAGCACAATCTCATCATTTACAAGCTTTCTACTTTGTTCTAGATCCTGTATAGAGGCACAAACATGAGTTGTCGCTCCAGAATCTAGAATCCATAAAGTAAAAGAATAAGCAATGGAAAAATATTCATGAACTATCATCATACCTTCTGCTTCCATTTTCAAAGAACTGAGGTAATCTTTACAGTTCCTCTTCCAGTGCCCATCTTTGCCACAATGGAAACATTTTCCTTTGGTAACTATTTTTCCCTTCTTTTTGTTAATCACTTTGGTTACTTAGGTGGTCTTCTTTTTTCCTTTCCCCTTTTTAGTCTTACTAGAAGAGGACACAGCCATCACAGTGCCTGTGTTCATGTTGCCCTGGGTTATTATTAACATGTTCATAAGCTTTGCAAGAGAGCACTCAATCTTGTTCATATAGAAGTTTGAAATAAAACCCCCAAATGAATCTGACAAAGATTGAAGAATCGCATCAATTTGAAGATATTAATGCATCAGAACCTCCAATTCCTTCAACTTATCCATACAAGAGATCATTTTCAGAACATGGTTCTCAACTAATCCTCCAGAAGACATCTTTGCCCGAAAGATTGCTTTAGATATCTCATATCTAGCACTTCGACTTTGCTCACCATACAACTCTTGTAAACGAGTAATAATCGAATATGCATATGATATGTTATTATGTTGCCGCTTCAGCTCAGTACTCATAGAAAGCAGGATATAACTCTTAATGACAAGATCATCATCTCGCCACTTTGTGATAGTGTCCTGCTCCTCCTGAGTTATGTGCTCAACAGTTAGCCCAGGGATAGGGGCATCCAAAACATACGTGATTCTTTCCAAGTTTGTAATCAGTTTTAAATTTAGAAGCCAGTCATTAAAATTTGGTCTAGTTAGTCGGTTTGTGTCAATGAATTTAGAAAGTGCATTTAGTGAAGCCATTTGATGTATCTGTAGAAAATAAGTAGATTATTAGATATCTTTTTTTCTTAACTATCTGATTTTAGTCTTTAAATCAAACAGTACCTCCCACTAAGTTTTTCAAATTCTCTACTCCCAATGAAAGAAAGAGCAAATTCACGTTGGTATGAATTCTAGTGGGTATTTGGATTCTTATTAAATTTATTAATCCTCACATAATAGATTCTTGGAACAATAAATTCAATAAGTGGACAATGCTTGTCCAGTACATCTTATGTACGGCCCAAATATTCTTTTTTTTTTACTCCCAGTCCAATGTACCTCACATAATAGTTTCTTGCCAATTGAACGTAGTTAAATCATACCATCAAGCTGACAAGTCTGCATAGTTGAATATCGATTCCCTCACATAATAGTTTCTTGGGTCTCGATATTTGTGCATCCCCATCTCATCAAATGTTTTAAATAGAAATTAAAACATTTTAACCAATATGCAACCCCTATGTATCCATAGCTGATCAACACACGAATTAAAATTCCCCAATTTCTACCGTGATTGAGAGCCCTGATTAGATTATCTTAACTCTTAAGGTTTAACTGGTTACAATTTAATTTTACAAATATGGGAGATTTTTTTAATTAATTGGTCTCACTTTTCACACGTAACGTTTTAACATACATCAACTATGTAAATAAATATTGCATAAAAGTAGTCGATATGGTCATTGACTCAATCATGCATTCTAGGCGTAATTCCAACCATTGGAATTGTGTGATACATTCGTGGGTGTATAAATAAGGAAACGCCTATAACTATTATAAGCATAACCCTTTCATATAGGGTCTTCGTTTCCTTTATTATTTTGCCATCAACGACTTCACTCCAAGTCGTGCCTCGATAGGTGTGAATCCCTTGCTTTTATAATTTACTATAAACTATTTTTACAATAAAATTAAAAGTAATAAATAATTATTTTACAATCGTCGTGAAAAAGACGGCTACCTCCGGCACGCAGGCCATCAAATAAAATAATCCATACATTCACATCACACATACATCATCCATGTAGTGTCCTAAGTTCATGATCAATACTGGTATGCAACAAGGCATCCACAACATGCTATTAACAATTAAAAGTATATTATAAATAATCATATGATTATTGGACATGGGTATGACAAATTATACGTTGGTATTTTTTAAAATAAAAATCATATAAATAAATAAATAAAATAAAATAAAATAATAATAAAAATTTTAAAATTAAATAAATGAAATAAAATAAAATAACAATTTTAAAATTATTTATTTTATTTTATTTTTATTATTATTTTTTTTATTATTTTCTACCCGTTGGCAGACAGTTGGAGGCCCAGCCTCGCACTACGTGGGCCTAGCCCGAGCCAAGCGGGGCTAGTGCATGGGCCTAGCTAGCGTCTGGGCGCACCCATGCGTGCCCAGCGTGCACCATGCATGCTGACTACCCCCGGGACACACCCGACACTATCGAGCCACCCCGGAACAGATTCTGGCACTTCCAATTACGCCAGATCTGATTTCGACACTACCCAGCAATGCCAAATCAATTCTATAGCACTGCCAGCATGCAACTCATATTCGGATCTCATCCAACTTTTATTTCTCAAAAACGCCAATTTTATGTTCAATAATTACATGAATAAAATCATAAAACTGAAAAACAATGGCTTTGATACCACTGTTGGGAATACATAGATCACATCATATGCGCAGCGGAATTAAAATTTAGTTTGTAGGTATCTCGTTTTTCAAAAATTATGATTTACAAATTGAAAGCAACAACGAAAGGTTACATTTTTGAAGAAATATGATTTCACCGTTAGGTTTTTCCGCCGTATAATCCTCCAAGTGTAGGATGCCGAGTCGGTCCACCCGAAATCACTTCTATCCAAGAAGATCAAAGAGTATGATAAGTAAAGAAATTTTTCACAAAAATTTCTAACTTACCTCTTTAGATTCACACAAGTTCTTCAAAACTCTCTCAACTTCTCAAGTGATTCAAGAGTTTATTAAAAGAGAAATGAATGGCTAATGGTGCTATTTATATTGCTCCAACATAACCTTTCTCTTTAAATGGGTTGGGCTTCTCTAGCCCATTCCATTTAATGCTATTGGGTTAAACCCAATTGAATGGTATTTGAATCCAATAGTGCCATTGGGCTAAGCCTAATGTGCTAGCAAAAAGCCCAACCCAATTAATGATCAAATAATTATATTCATAATATAATTATTTAATTATTCTTATTTATCCACTAAATAAATGCACTATTATTAGTTATAAAATTACTAATTTATCTATTTTCTCTTTGAAAGTGATTTCTTTTGCGTGGGACTTTCTAGGTTTACAAATAAATTGACACCAAGAATAATCAGCAATTAATTCTCGTAAATCACGAGTGACATCTAACAATATGTCATGATTATCTAATTTATTGTGAAGCGGGTATTGTGAACCTTTTATTACGTTACCATGCAATACGGTCCTTTTATCATCCTATATCCCGACGAGATATGAGATTATGGTCAGTAGGTCGAATCTCTTAATCTAGTCATATGATCAAATTCAAAATCAATCTTGATTAATTATGACACAACCCTTGTGGAACAAATTCCATCGTCATATTATCTCGACCAAGGATTTATCGTCAAGTGATTACTGGATCACATAGGATATCTTCCTCATAAATCTCGATGTGATAGATTCCATGTCTGATGCACACATACGTCACGTATCACTGAATCAGGCACATAGATACATATGATTATCCTTGTTTAGAGCAACCACATAATATCGCTGATATCCTAATCCACCAATACATAGATATCCATGTCATCTCAGATCTAAGGACTAATTGCACAATCGTAGCTAACATTAAATCATTGACTCGTGAGAAATAACCCATGTGATTTAATGTTAACAGTCTTGTTCAATGAACTCGTTCTGATAATGAGCACCCACTCATCTTCTTTCTATATCTCATACAGAATGGCACAAGACTCACCAACCTTATCTTTCAGTATCTCATATTGAATAAGGAAGAAGATGATGTGTTAACCTTTACGAGTTGCTATTATCCAGATTAGGAATTCTACGGCCAGGAACATGTTTATAGTATAACGAACTGTGGATTATCCGTAACTCGTATTCTTAACTCTTAGAAATGGTATCCACTCCTTATTACACTAATAGATATATGTTTTATAATTTAAACCATATTGTAATTTAAATAAAAACATAAACTTGCCATTTAAATAATATTTAAAGAATTATAAGATCGAGTCCTTTTGTGTCACTAGAATTGGTCTTTAGAGCTCATATCTAATAAGATGGACTTTAGATGAGGATACCTGAGTCTTAGGTAAACATTTTCCCCAACTTCGATCTCACGGTCACTCCTCCTATTGGCATATTGTTTCATCTAATTTTGAGCCGATGCTAACTCCTGTTTGAGTAGTTGTAATACCCCCTTCCTTTGCTGCAAGTACTCCTCCATAGCTGGGGTTGAGGTATGCCCTTTAGTGGCTGGTAGGATAGGAGGTTTATTCCCAAATACCGCCTCAAATGGTGTCATTTTTATAGAAGCATGGTGGGTAGAATTATACCACCACTATGCTAAAGCCAGCCACCTATACCAACTCTTGGGTTTCAGCAAACACACGTATTGGAGATAGGTTTCTAGGCTTTGGTTTACCCTTTTTATTTACCCATTAGAATGGGGATCATAGGATATTGAAAGGTTGAGCTTCGTACCCATTTTCTTCATTAACTCCCTCAAAAAATGGCTTGTAAACACTTATCTTGGTCAGATATAATGGACTTATGAACCCCGTGTATAGCTACGACTCGATCCATGAAGGCCCTTGCCACTTCTTGGGTTGTGTAAGGGTGAACAAATCCTACAAAATGTTCATACTTAGTAAGCCTATCGACCACCGCCATTACACAATCCTTCCCTTCGAATTTTAGCAATCCTTCGATGAAGTCCATGGACACACTTGTCCATGACTGTTTCGGTATTGATAGGGGTTGCAGCAACCCTAGATATGCCACATTTTCTTGCTTGCACGTCTTACATGTATCACACCCCAGCACAAAATCCCTCACTATCACTCTGAGCTGAGGCTAATGGAATAATTGTCTCACTCTCAAATAAGTGTTTTGGATGCTCGAATGCCCCCCTAAAGGTGACTCATGCAGGGATTACAAAATTTTCCTCTTGAGTTCCTCATTATGGCCCACTACTATTCTTCCTTTAGACCTCAATAGCTCATACACCATGGTATACCCTTCTACCTCCTTATTTCATAGAGCCAATTTCTCCAACATGCCTTTTATGTGTTCATCTCCCTCATAGCTATCCACCACTTGCTTGCACCACTTGAGGATTACAACAGTCAATGTGGCTACACTCCTTTCCTCTTGACATTTTGATAAGGCATCCCCTACCAAGTTTTCCTTGCCTTTCTTATATTATATGGAGTAATCTAACCCTATTAACTAAGCCATTCCCTTCTTTTGCAATTTAATTTATAGCTTTTGCTATAGAAAAAACTTCAAAGACTCACGATCATTTTTTATTACAAACCTTCCCACCTCCAAGTAATGTCACCAATTTTCCACAGCCATAAGAACAACTAAGAATTTCTTATCATATATACTTAAGCCTAAGTGTCTTGGACTGAGGGTTTGGCTTAAAAAAGCCAATGGTCTTCCATCCTGCATTAAAACAACCCCAATACCCATTCCACATGTATTTGTCTAAAGCACAAAAGGCGTGTTAAAGTCCGAAAACCCTAATGTGGGTACCTTGCTCATTACCACCTTTAATTTTTCAAAAGCATCTTCCACTTCTTGCCCTCACTAGAAGCTTCCCTTTTTCAATAAGTTTGTAATGGGTTTGCTAATAACTCCATATCCCTTAACAAACCTGTGGTAGTACCTAGTGAGTCCCATGAAACCCCTAAGAGCCCTTATTATAGTAGGCTTTAGCCAATTCAGCATAGCCTCCACCTTTCTTGGGTCAGTATTGACCTCTTCCCCAGACATTAAGTGCCCCAAGTATTCTACCTGGTTCTAGCCCAATGCACACTTAGACCTTTTTCATGAATAATTAGTTTCTTTTAAGGACCTCAAATGTGGTTCTTAGGTGGTTAAGGTGTTGGTCTAAAGTTGGGCTATAGACAAGGATGTCATCAAAGAACACATGTATGAATTTCCTTAGGTAGGGTTCAAATATCCGGTTCATTAGGGATTGGAAGGTGGCTAGGGCATTAGTGAGCCCAAAGGGAATCACTAAGAACTCAAAAAGGCCATGGTGAGTTCGAAAGGCAGTTTTGTGGACATCCTTGGGCTTCATCCTGATTTGGTGGTAGCCCAAGCTCAAATCAAGTTTGGAAAAAAATTTGGCTTGGTGTAGCTCATCCATTAGTTCTTTTACATTGGGTATGGGAAATTTATCCTTAATGGTTAAGATCTTAAGTTGGTGATAATCTACACAAAAATGTCAAGAACCATCCATTTTCTTTACCAAAAGGACTGGGGAAGCAAATGGGCTCTGGTTTGGTCTAATGAATGATTGGTTCAACATTTCTTTCACTATACTTTCAATTTTAGTTTTTTGAATAGGGGCATAGTGGTAGGATCTGATATTGACTGGCTCAACATTTGGTTTTAGCATGGTTCAAAGCTCGGCTATTAGGAAGGGTATTTGGTTTCACAAAGAGGTCCTTAAATTCAACCAATAATTCATTAATAAGGGGCAACGTTCATACCTGGTCAGTACCCCTTTGTTGGTGGCTGACAATGAGTTGTAGCTCCCCAAGCTCTTGTTCATTAGGACTCTGTTCCACTTCCACAATGGAAAATAGTTGTGTGGGTTGACTCTACTTGCCCTTAAGGACCTGGTGATTCCCTTGAGTGCATGGAGGGATATCTCTCCATCATCCTCCCCTCCAATTTTCATGAGATCTTCTACCTCTTCTCCTTCTCCCACCTCTAGTCCATATTCTTTATCTCTTTCTAATAGCAACAATTTCCATTTGCATTGGTGCCTGGGATAATATCTATCCCCACACTTGTAACATGCACCAGGTTGCCTCTTAGGTTCATTAAGTCTTCCCTCTTGATATGAACCCCCAAAATTTCTTCCCCTTGCATTTCCCTTGATCAAGTCTCTGTTGAACCCCTTACTGCTACCCCCGTGTTGCCAATTCCCCATGGATGCAACCTTTTGTTGCTGCCTCTATTTTTTCATCAGGGCCTCAACTACCAACTCTTGTAATTTGGCACTCTCGACCGTTTGTTCCACTGTTCATGGTCTTATCATCTTCATCATAGGCCTGAAATCCTCATTGAGGCCTCTAAGGAAGCTAGAAACAAAGTAGGTTTCCAATAGGTGGGGGTCATGGTTACTCATCAATGACCTTAGCTCTTCGAACCTTCACAAGTATGCCTTAACGTCCCCAACTTGTCTTAACTTGTTGAATTCTTCTATGGTATCCAAGATGTTCCTTTCTCCAAATCTTTCACATAGCTTTTTAGTAAATTCCCCCCATGTATAGTTTTCCCTTGTTCAGGTCCACCCTTAGAACCATGCATCCACCATGTCATCAAAGTAGGCAGCAGCTAAAGCTACCATTTTCTCCTCAAGTACATTATACCATTTAAACAATCGTTCACACTTCCTAATCCACCATCTAGGATTAGCTCCCTCAAACACTAGGATTTCCATCCGTGGCATGAGAAACCCCAGCTAAGGTGGATTAACGTTGTCCTCTCGACCCCTTCTTATCGTCGTTTCAACCTCATCCTCCTACTATACTTCAATTTTTGATGTCCCATTCCCTCGATTCATCCTCTCATTATGTAAAATCAGTTATGTTCTAGTTCTAAGGGGGAAGTCAGAGGCCATTCTTACCTGGTTTTGCTGGGAAACATCAACAATAACTACTAAAGTTGATTTCCCATCTCCTTCCTCATCTGGTTGATGTCTTCCCTCATCTGATTTAGACCGCCTTCTAGCCTCCACTCTAGACCCCCTATCGCTTCATAATTCTTTTTGAATCCCTGTTCCAATCTGTCCACTCAATTCTGGAACTCCCCCATGGTCAAATTAACTTACTGGAGTTATGACTCCATATTCTTCATGCGAGTCCCTTTGGCCATCTCTCTCTCTCGACATTGTTCAACTTCATACTGAAATCAATGCTTTGATACCAAATGTCACAGTTATACTATGACAATTACAACTCTCCTAATTCAATGTGAATTAGAAGGCATTGCTGAAGTACTGTAGAAAGAAAGAAGGAGATTGGAAAAGAGAGAGAAAGTAGAAAGAGTAGGAAATATGATTTTTGATAGAACTTTCGATGACCATTACAAGAGGAGCCCATAGCTTATATAGTCTGCTATTAGGTGTTGCCACAACATATCACCTCTCCTATAACAAACTTTTTTGTCCTATTCTAGTCACCTTTACACTTGGCAAAACTATTTATCTAACTTCCAACTGAAAAATATAAAAGTTACATTTAATAGCAGTAAAGGAAATTGGTAAAAACAACACAAAATCCATAGCAAAATTGGCCCAAATTTCGGCTTTCTTTTCGTTTTGTGACATAGCTAGGTCAACTCTCCCAAATCTGTCATGGAGAATCGATTGAACAACCATACCTTAATCGACATCAACATGCCAATATAGTTCCCCATAAGAAAAATGTCATCCACATACAAGATAAGAGAGGCTCTTGCACTCCCACTTATCTTCTTGTATATATAAGGCTCATCCGGATTCTTTATGAGATCTCAAAATCAAAATGAATATTCCAAGAATGCAAAGCCTACTTGAGACCATAAATGAACCTCTTAAGTTGGCATAATTTTCTAGGATTGGTGAATTCAAATCCCTACAACTGTTCCATGAATATATCTTCCTTAAGATAACCATTCAAGAACGTCGTCTTAACATCCATTTTCCAGATCTTATAGTCAAAGTGTGTGACAATGGCTAGCATAACCCTAATGGACTTAAGCATAACAATTGGTGAGAAGGTATCTCCATAGTCAACTCCTTGACGTTGACGATATCCTTTTACCATAAGTCACACCTTGAAGGTCTGCACCTTCCCATCAGCATTGATCTTTCTCTTATTGATCCATTTGCAACCTATGGGAATAATTCCCTCAAGCGGATCCATTAGAGTCCAAAATTTCTTGGAATACATAGATTCCATTTCTACATGCATAGTCTCGAACCATTTCTTGGAATTGATATCACACATTATCTCTTTATAGATGGTAGGATTAACTACTTGATCACTATCTCTATAGAGGAACACTTCCTGCATCACCTTCATACTAAATCTATATCTTTCTAAAGGGTGAGATACTCTACTCCATCTATGAAATCTCTCGAGGATGACATTTGACGGACCGACCGATTTATCCTCTTGACTAGGTTAGATTTGTGACTCGGAAGACACCTTTTCCAAATCTACTTTCCTCCCGATGCCACTTTCCTGAAGAAACTCTTTCTCTAAGGATATAGCATCTCAGCTGATCAAGACTCTCTGATCGCTCGAAAAATAGAATTGATACCCCAAACAATCTTTAGGATACCCCACAAAACTACCTTTGTTAAAATCAGACAACCCCAAACCTTAACATGCTTAAGACTGGGAGCTTTCTCAATCCATATCTCATATGGCATTGTCTCTTAGATTTAGTTGAAGCCTTATTCAGGAGATAAATCGCAGTCACAAGCACACAACTCCACAAAAAGATGGGCAAATCTGTAAAAGCAATCATCGAATGCACCATGTCCAACAAGGTACAATTCCTATACTCAGAAATCCCATTTAATTGCGATATAGTAGGATGTGTCAACTAAGAGATAATACCACAAGTCTTCAGGTAGTTACCAAACTCCATACTCAAGTATTTCTCACCCCGGTCTGATCAAAGTATCTTAATGTTCTTTCCAATTTGGTTTTCCACTTTTACCTTAAACTCCTTGAGCTTTTCAAGGGCCTTGGACTTGTACTTCATCATGGAGGAGAACTTGATGTTCCATGGTCTAGACACTTGTTTTAATCCGTAAAAAGAGCATTTGAGCAAACAAACTTGTCCTAGTGCTAGCTTAGAATAACCAGGAGGCAACTGGCTCCATAAAGACTTCCTCATTGAGAAAGCCATGAAGAAATGCGTTATTAATATCTAGTTGACAGATAGACCAACCTTTAATCATTGCTAGCGCAAAGAATCTTTATAGTGACCATCTTAGCAACAGGAAAAAAACTATCCTTAAAGTTGAGACCCTTGATGGACAAATTCGCAAGTATACAAAGTCACACAAGTAATAAAGTAGTGAATTAGATATTGTTCCCACGGAGAATATATAATAATTACCAAAATCTGTTAACCCTATTATTATTTAAACTATTTAGAAAAGTTGTAATTAAACTAAACCTAAATAAAATATAACTAATTAATTCAATTTCAATAGATAAGAGAATAATAAGAAAATCCAATATTAATTTATCACTAGGATATTTTGAATTCATTTAAATCAATCATATTTAATTTATTTAATTGATAATCCAATTTTAATTTTCTATGCAATGGTTAAACAACCCTAAAGTAATTGATATTCTCTCCCAAGTCATACCAATTATATTGATCAATATTTATTATCTATTTTCCAATAACAATAATAAATATCAACCAATTCATTAACATCAATAGTTGTTCAATTTAATTCCACATAAGTCAAGTCTTTACTCATTCCAACTATTTTCTTATGGAATTTCTTGCCTACGTCAAATCATAAAACTTTCCTTTCAATCTCATTTCACAAAAAAAAATCAATTAGATATTGACCAAATATTTAATAACTTTAGGAATAATAAGAAATTTTTTGCATAGATAAAGAAAATCAATTCAAATAAACATAAATTGTCAATGATTCAAGTTTCTATCAAAAACCCTAGTAAATAAGATTAATTCATGGCAGAATCAACAAAAAAGTATAAATTAATTAATTAATTAATTCTCCCTTGGAGATGTGGAGCCATGTCTGATACTCAGATCTGGGTTGTAACGGATTCAACAAATCTGTCGCTCGTTGCTCGCGTCCGTCCTCGCCTTGCTGCTGCATGCGGCCTTCCGGCTTGCCGCGTTGGTGCGCGCGGTTGGTGCGTGGGGCTTGGCTTGTTGCGGTTGGTGCGTGCGGCCTTGCTTCTTATTCTTGTCCATCGCTTCCCATTCCCTGTTTTCTCCAATTCAATCCCCTTGAGTCCCTTTATAATATTATATATACATATATATATATATATATGTAGGTGCACGGCTGCCCTCCAACTCTCCTCTAAATCTCCAATTCCAATTTAATTCTGCTAGCTCCTACTTATCCAATTTTATATTATGATCCCTTTTAATCTCCTCCTTAATTAAAATTAACTCTTTAATTATATTATAATATTAATTTTAAAATTAACATTATAAATTAATTTATAATATTTGCTTTTAAACCCAATTCTTTGACTTTAATTCCGTAGCTTGCTTCTGTAAAAAGAGATTCAAATTATATAAAATTCATATAAACTCACAATTTATGTAAGAAAAAATAATACAAAGTTAAGATGAAATTAGATAAAATATGTATAAATATTAAGACCTATCAACTCTCTATTTGGTTATACCCTTTGACAATCAAACAAGCTTTGTAGCAATCTACCAATCCATCAGGGTTGTACTTTATTTTGTAAGACCATTTGCAGCCAATTGCCTTTTACCTTTGGGTAAGGAAGTGAGTGTCCAAGTTTTGTTTTGTTCCAATGCCTTTAGTTCATTGTTCAACTTAGTAATCCACTTAGGGTCGGAGGATACTTGTTGAAAAGTGGAAAGTTTTTTGATGACAAGAATGTTGTTAAGGAAGGCAATACAAGTAGGGCACAATTGAAAGGAATAAGAAGAAACGAAGTTTTAGGTATTACCTTAATGACTTGAATCATTGCAGAGGCAAGTTGATGAAGTACTAGTCCCAATAAAATATTGAAGCCAACACATCCCACAACTTCTTTAGTTGAGTGTAATATACAAAAATAGATGTATTTTCTTGCGAGATTGAGGTAATTTTTTGCTAAATTTGATACACCAGAGGTCCATTATTTTTGCCAAATCTCTCAACAATTTCCTCCCAAAGTTCTCTAGTAGTAGTCATATAAGAAGGCCTCTACTAGATCCTTTGATAGTATGTTTAGTATCCAAGATGTGACAATGTAATCGCATCTCTACTAGATATCAAATTGATTAAAATCTTCCTTCGATGACTAGATATTCCCATCCATGAACACTAGTGTTGTTGCTGGACTACAACAATTAACATTTGTTTGTCTTAGGATTAGCCAAAGTAGAGTTTAGGTGAGAAGGCAGAGATCGAGTATCACTATAGGAGACGGGCAATGGGGGACTCGACTCGCTGGGAAGGGGAGTTGAGCGTAGAAGCATCACAAGAGTTATAGGGTCTATAAAACAAAAATATATCATGATAGTATGATGCAATATGCTCATGTATATGAGTGTATCGTGTATGTGGAATCTTGATGTCTGTGATCCAGATAAATATGGAGATAAAGACTGTATTGCCAGGATTGCATGACTGGGATGTGTGATTAGCACATGGCACATGGATGCAACGAGCACAATTCCCCAACTACACTCGGTGGTCCCAAGGTTAGGCATGCTTGGAGGGCCTTGAGAAATTGTAACATCCCACATTGAGAGATAGGAAGGACTAGAACAACTTACCCTGATGGGCTTACGCGAACTTCCTAGGGGGTCACCCATCCTTGAGCTTCCCCAGTTTAAGCACGCTTAACCCCGGAGTTCTTTGCCTACATTAAGCCCAAAAGGTATACAGCTGGTGTTGTTTCATTTCTTACACTATCCTCGATATATACCAACTTCTCTGGGCTTTCAGGGTATTACATTCTCCTCCTGTAACGACCCGCTCCCACTTATGGGTGCCACCGATAAATAATCGACTGGATTACTCACCCGACAAACCACAACTAAAGGGTTAAACTATGTTTCAACAAGAAATGCCCTAGGTGAAAACTAGGTTTCGTCCTTCCCTTCGCTCCACTCAGGAATCAGTCCCAACTCAAACAAGAAAACACAGCAGATTGAGACCTGAAACTCGAGGGAGCTTCACTCTCTCCAGCTTGCCTCATAGCAAGCCAAAGGTGAACCAGGCACAAAGCTAGCATAACAACCACTTTGCTGAATATTGAGGATTTATGAGAACATACCTCACTGATCTTTACTCAGTCCAAACTTGGCTTTAACAAAGAAAGCCACATATACATCACGCAGACTCATAATCATCTATCACACAATTATGATTACAACAACTAGATACCTCTAGTGCTCAATACGCTTACATTCAAACACATGAATACATAATAAAAATACAAGAGAATACACAATAACATATCTCAGGAAACAAAGCTAATTGCCACAACAGCCTCCCGGCACCATCCCTACTTGCATCTGGACTTGCATCATCTACACATGAGGTAAAACCTCATGGGTCACAAAGACTCAGTAAGGGTGCAATGCATGTAAATATGAATATAACCATGTTTATGTATTCCAAATGCATGCAAATGAGGCTATGCCCATCCATCCTCACAACCCTCCAAGGTTTGAGGCATCAACTTATCAACTTCCACAACACTAGTCCTCCATATAGCCAAAGGTCCACTAGATCTTGCATCACGCAAGTGACAACCACTACATTCAAATGCTACATAAAAACATTATCAGACATATTTACCAACTTGCAAGGCCACCTCCACTTGAGGCCATCCCTTACCTGGCTCGAAGCCTCATCTCTGCCTCGGCACAAACTCCAGCCTGAACCTTAAGTTCCTCTAGGATTGTTGCCTTCTCGGTCGAACCTAGAGGCAAACACACACAAATCCAACCATACATCAGACATTAACTAATGCCTTCACTTTTGCTTACATCGCAAAATCACTCATCAACACCATCTCCAAACAACACCAACCATGGCAAAAACCAACCAACTATTCACATTTCATTATCTCCCATAATGAAAATAACTAGAAAATAATTAAATTAATTTACCTCAACCCATCTAGAGGAGAAAATTGGACGAACGCCCCTACTGGTCTTGCCTTCTATACTGCCATCGAGCACCCAAATCTCCATTTCGAGCTTCCAACATGCTCCTTGGGCCTCGAAATAATTTCCAGAATTTTTCCAGAATTTTTTCGACATTTTCCCCCATTTTTCTCTAATTTCCCTTTATTTTCTTTTCATTTTTTTTTCTTTTCTTTTCCATTTCTTCCTTCTTCTTCCTCGGCTTCCCGCGCGCACACTGTGCCTTTTTCTTCTTCACTAAGCTTGCATGCACAGCACTGTTGCAACCATCGCCTGGCCTTTCCAGCCGCCACCCGTGGCCAACGTCGCCTCTTCCCATCACCGTTGGTCGCCACCAGCTACCCAGGTCGCCGCTTGCAGTCGCCGTGTGCTGCCATGGTCACGCCTCTGGCCATCCCCATTGCTTCCGAGCACCTCCTCGCGCTTCCGCTGACCGTCTCGCTCTCGCTGCAGCTGCCTTGCTGATCGCGACCACTGCTTGAGTTGCTGCTTCACTTAGCCATGGCCACCATCGCAGCTGCTTCAAGTCGCAGCCATGGCCGAGGCTGCTTGCTTTAGGGCGCCTACGATCGGCCAGCTTCCTCCTTCGCTCGATCTCACTTCTCTTTCTCGATCTCTCTCAAGCTCGGCTCCTTGCTCTCATGAGCTTTCTCTCTCTCGGCCATTACAAATTTGAGATACACACGAAGCTTCCCGGAAGCTTCCCTTGCCCACAACTTTATATATATATATATATACACACATATAATTTACATATACCACCCCATAAATTCTCATTAATTGCACTTGAGAATCTCTTAATTCCACTTAGAAATTTTAATAATATCACTTGGGCCCTCCAAGCCTAATTTAATTATCTTTAAACCACACCAAGACTTGATTTCTTCAAAAATTAATAATTGACTTTACTCGATAAAGCCAATTTCATCCCTATGCCTGCACGAGACCTTTATTCGACCCGAAAACGCTTCAGGGTAGCCTTACTCACCAAACCGGACCACCCCTTAGTTCCCCTCAGCTTCTCGAAGGTCTTTTATGACCATTCAGTACTAGCACCCATTCAAGCTTATACATAATTTATTCTGAAAATTATTCCCGATCGAACTGCTTCCAACGTCATTAACCTCGCCTTGAGACGCTCACCAATCTCATGCCCTCTTCCCTGCATATCCAAGTCCTGAGTCACTCCCTGTCGCCAACTCGACAAATTCATTAATTAATTTCTTGAAACCAACTTTTGGGCTTCCCGGACCACCCGAGGTCCTTTCAAATCACTGAAAATTATTATTTTCCATTATCATGTAATACCGGGTATTACATTCCACCCCCTTAAAGAATTTCATCCTCGAAATTCACTTTACCATAATCTCCTGCCTAAGATAATCACTTTCTCAGGCTACATGGCAAATTTCGTGCTCAAGAATCTCATAGCCTATCCATTCCTCACATTTACCTCAGGTTACACCTACCTCAAGGCTTCACTTTAGGCTTTTGATCCTCCGACTCTTGAGGACATTTAACAACCGAACACCGCTTTGGCCTCCCACCAAATCGCAGCTTTGGTCGCTGGTCATGTTTACTGCAACGATATCCCTCTCTGAATGGATTTCCTCTGCCCTAAAGCATCTCTTTGCAGTCCACTTCCCATTTTCCCATCAATTGAAATGAACTCTTGCTAACATTGCATCACTGATCAGTCTACCACGATTTTACGCCGATCACACGCGGCAACATTTCTCACTGCCAATCATACATGACCACGATTTTATGCTCGTCCAACCAGCAACGTCTTAGCACTAATCATCAGCCGCAATGTCTCTTATAGCGCCCACAAGACACTCTGACACCCATTCCACCATGGCGTACCTCCATTTTACAAGCACGCATAGTTTGAGTCGATTCTCATGGCAACCTCTCATTACCGATTAACTAACCATGCTAGCACTACATGGGAAGCAACCATTTGGCCCACCTAGCCAACTTTGACCCACTCCTACTTACGGGCGCCAACGGTAAATAATCGACCAAATTACTCACCCAACGAACCACAACTGAAGGGTTGGACTATGTTTCAACAGAAAATGCCCTAGGTGGGAACTAGGATTCGTCCTTCCCTTCGCTCCACTTAGGAATCGATCCCAATTCAAACAAGAAAACATAGCGGACCGGGACCCGAAACCCGAGGGAGCTTCACCTCTCTCCAGCTTGCCTCATAGCAAGCCAAAGGTGACCCAGGCGCGAAGCTAGCATAACAACCACTTCACTGAATATTGGGGATTTATGAGAACATACCTCGCTGATCTTTACTCGGTCCGAACTTTGCTTCAACAACTAAAGCCACATATACATCACGCAGACTCACAATCATCTATCACACAATTATGATTACAATAACTAGATACCTCTAGTGCTCAATACGCTTACATTCAAACACATGAATACATAATAAAAATACAGGAGAATACACAACAACATATCTCAGGAAACAAAGCTAATTGCCACAACAGCCTCCCGGCACCATCCCTACTTGCATCTGGACTTGCATCATCTACACATGAGGTAAAACCTCATGGGTCACAAAGACTCAGTAAGGGTGCAATGCATGTAAATATGAATATAACCATGCTTATGTATGCCATAGTCGAGGCTGCTTGCTTTAGGCCGCCTACGATCGGCCAACTTCCTCCTTTGCTCGGTCTCGCTTCTCTCTCTCGATCTCTCTCAAGCTTGGCTCCCTGCTCTCACGAGCTTTCTCTTTCTCGATCATTACAAATTTGAGAGACACAAGAAGCTTCCTGGAAGCTTCCCTCACCCATAATTTTTTATATATATATATATACACACACATATAATTTACATATACCACCCAATAAATTCTCATTAATTGCGCTTGAGAATCTCTTAATTCCAGTTAGGAATTTTAATAATATCACTTGGGCCCTCCAAGCCTAATTTAATTATCTTTAAACCACACCAAGACTTGATTTCTTCAAAAATTAATAATTGACTTTACTCGATAAAGTCAATTTCGTCCCTACGACTGCACGAGACCTTTATTCGACCCGAAAATGCTTCAGGGTTGACTTACTCACCAAACCGAACCACCCCTAGAGTCCCCTCAGCTTCCCGGAGGTCCTTTATGACCGATCGAGGCTGTCGAACACCGATAGATTAGATGTATGATGATGCAGATTTGCAATAGGGTGCAACCCAAAGTCGTCTCCCAACGAACCTCAACCGAATCTGTCAAAACAAGGCTAAACAAGGGGGGAGTTTTTGATGAAAAAAAAAAGAAAACAAGATAAGCAAGAACTCAATAAATCAAGATGCAATCAGTTGGAAACCAACCCTCTATCCCAGTTTTCATCGCCTTCTCAATAAACCATTTGTTTAGTTTTAATCCTCAAATCAAAAATCAGAAAATTCTTTAACAACCGCCAAAGATTTGGAAAAACCAATAAACAGATTCATAGATTCAAGACTGATTGAAATACCATCCAAACAGGTTGTTCTTGCTTCCAGTTAAAGCCTCAACCGAGCACAAAAACCTTGGATTCTCAAACAAAGACAATGCATGCATTCATCCAACCGGTATCAACACATACACAGATTTAAGAGAGAACGGAAACAAGAGAACAACAAAGTTAAAACTAAAACAAACAGATTTCCATTAAAACCAAAGACTCAAACCGGGAACAAGGATGGTGTTGCAACTTGATTACAAGATCCTTAGCCTTCCATCTTCACAAGAACAATGGAGAGAAGAGAAGTCGGCCCCTGTTCATGCCCTTCCAAGAATGTCTCTTTAATGGCCTCTTAAGGTGCTTAAATAGAGTTTTAGGAGGAAACCCTAGGTTACTGCAACTTGACGGCCGATTTAGGATAGGTTAACGCGCGTTCTGGGCTTTGGCCTCTTCATAAAAATTGTAGATAAGGAAGATTAGATGAATTTGGGCTTTTGAATCGCTTGATTTGGATATCGGACACCCAAGATATGGCCTTTTAAAGAATCAGTATTCAATGTAGGTTTACTAATTTAACCCTGCTTTCTGGTCCCGACTTTGAAGCGCTGTTTGAAGGCCCAAACGAACTCGGATTTGGACAAACCATACCATTAAAGAAAGCTCAAGAAGTCCCCTACAATATCTCTGAAGACATCATCTTCATTCTGGAATTTTATCTTGGCCAAAATACTGAAGGAAGTGAAGGAGGTCAAAATTGCCCTTACTTCTCTATCTCCAAATCTGCTAAAATTGCCATCAAGACATCTCATGCCCCATCTCATGCTCCCATAGCCCTAAACCTGGAAAAATAAAATAAAATAGTGTGAAGCCCAATTCCTATAAAATAAAATGAAATAAAATCAAGATGAATGAAATAACACAACTAATGTGCAGAAAGGACTAAATATGAGGGCTAAATAGTATGGAAATATGTGCTCTATCAAATTCCCCCACACTTGGACTTTTGCACTCCTGGGCAAAACACTAAATACTAACATTCACTCTTTGAAATAAAAAGGATGCAAAGAATGCAAAATGAGAGGCATGACAAGTTTTATAGGAATTCAACACTTCAAAGATCATCTTTCTTACACTTCCCAAACAAACAAGTAGCATGACAATTTCACTTGACAAGGCGAGTCAAAATAAGCAGACCCTCATAGAATACGAATATGCTTTCAAGTTCCTCAAATGCTATGCCCAACTCCACCCAATCATAATTCCACTACCAGATATGCTCATCTTCTAAATCTCCACTCTTAGTGCTTTATGCATGCAAATCAAAAGGACTTTTATTCATGGCTCAAACATGGTAAGGTGAAAGGGATAGGAAGATAACAATGGAAAGTAAACTTTAGGAAGAAAGAAAACATTCAAGACAATCCCAAGATCAATGAAGAACTATTAAGCAAGCAGAAAATAGAACCCCTTTTTTTTTTTCGCATGGTGGGTGCGTTTTACGCTCCATCCCACCTTGGTGAGTGCGTTTTATGCTCCATCTCACCTTGGCCTTTGGCCTTTCTATCTATTTTTTTTTTTTTTTTGATTCCAAAGGACTTGCTTAATTTTTTTTTTTTAAATCAAGGGATGCAATGAATGTTCTTCAACCTAAAGAAGGGACAAGATCATTTTTTTCTTTTTTTTCTTTTTTTTTTAGGTATGACGGGTAAAATGAAAGAATGCCTTAATCATCTTTTCATATGCACGAGCACTGATAGCTTCAATAAAGATTCAAAACAAGTTCTGGAATGATACCCATAATTCAGTGGATGCAGGCATAGCATAAGAAAGAACAAGAACATGGACAAATATCCCCACAAAGACTACCTCAATCAACTTACCAAGCCAAACTCATTTCTAATTTACTTGAAAGCCCAAAAAGATAAGATCAACTTTCTAATCATGCTAAATTCTTTCAAACTCAATTTGCCTCATTTTGCAATTTTTTTTTTATATTTTTTTTTATATTTTTTTTATTTTATTATTATTATTATTTTTTTTTAACTTTTCTAAAACTCCTCCCCCCACACTTAAACATTACATTGTCCTCAATGTAAGCATGCAGCAAGAATCAGGTATAGGACAAGTAAATAATAAAAAACAAAATAGGGAGAGAAGAACAGCCTGATTTTGTCAATTGTAGGCGGCGTTGAGGAGATGCAGATCCTCCATAGTATGCTCCTGAAAGCTCTCGTAGAATGGCTTAAGCCGCTGCCCGTTGACTGTGAATCGCCGTGTGGTTGACTCATCCATAAGCTCAACTGCACCATAAGGAAAAACATGAGTAACCACAAAAGGACCAATCCAACGAGAACGCAACTTACCTGGCATTAGTTTAAGACGAGAGTTGTATAGGAGGACTTTCTGGCCAACTTTGAACTCTTTCTTGTTGATCAATTTGTCATGAGCAGCCTTAGTTTTTTCCTTGTAAATTCTGGAGTTCTCGTATGCTTCCAATCTCAATTCCTTAAGCTCTTGCAATTGAAGCTTTCGTTGTGAACCAGCCTCTGTCATATCCATGTTACATTGCTTTACCGCCCAATAGGCCTTATGCTCGATCTCTACCAGCAGATGACATGCCTTTCCAAAGACCAGTCGATATGGGGACATGCCAATAGGAGTCTTGTAGGCTGTAAGGTAGGCCCAAAGTGCATCTTCCAACCTTTTGCTCCAATCTTTCCTGTTGGGCTGGACTGTCTTCTCTAGAATATGCTTGATCTCTCTGTTTGAAACCTCAGCCTACCCATTGGTCTGTGGATGGTAGGGCGTCGCCAATTTATGTAAAACTCCATACTTTCGAAGCATGGATTGCATCGTTCTATTACAGAAGTGGGATCCTTGATCACTGATGATAGCCTTGGGAATGCCAAACCTGCAGAAAATATGAGATCTAACAAAATCTGCAACCACAGAAGAATCATCAGTCCTGGTGGCTTTAGCTTCCACCCATTTTGAAACATAATCCACAGCCAAAAGGATGTACAGAAAACCAAAAGAGACAGGAAAAGGACCCATGAAATCAATACCCCAAACATCAAAGATCTCACAAAATAATAAGGGTTGTTGAGGCATTTCATTCCTACGTGATATTGATCCTGTGTGCTGGCAACGTGTGCAATTCTTACAAAATGTATGAGCATCTCGAAAAAGGGATGGCCAATATAAACCTGAGTCTAGGACCTTTCTAGCTGTGCGTTGAGGACCAAAGTGACCACCACATGCAAGTGAATGACAAAAATGCAAGACTGAAGCAAACTCAATATCGGGCACACATCTCCTAAGGACTTGGTCACTACACATACGCCATAGATATGGATCATCCCATACATAGTACTTGGCCTGACTTTTAAATTTACTTAGCTGATCTCTCTTAAGATGGGCAGGGATATCAGATGCAGCTAGAAAATTAACAATGTCAGCATACCAGGGCTCAGTACCATGCAAGTGATAGAGTAACTCATCTGGGAAGTCATCTTTGATAGGCTGACAGTCCATGGTAGTGGCATCTGAAGAGGAAGGAAGCCTGCTCAAATGATCAGCCACAAGATTCTCAGCTCCACTCTTGTCTTTGATCTCAACATTGAACTCTTGAAGTAGGAGCATCCACCGTATCAACCTGGGTTTGGCATCGTGCTTCTTCAAGAGATATTTTAGAGCTGCATGATCAGAAAACACAACAACATTAGAACCCAGGAGATAAGAACGAAATTTATCTAAAGCAAACACAATGGCAAGAAGCTCTTTTTCAGTAGTGGTGTAGTTTGCTTGGGCGTTGTCCAGAGTGCGCGAGGCATAAGCAATGACGTGTGACTTCTTCTCCACTCGTTGTGAAAGGACGGCACCAACTGCATAATTGGAAGCATCACACATGAGCTCGAATGGCAAGTCCCAGTTGGGTGGTTGAATGATGGGTGGGGAAGTCAAGCGCCGCTTGAGCTCCTCAAAGGCCATCTTGCAAGACTCATCAAATTTGAATTCCACATCCTTCTGAAGCAGGTTGGACATGAGAAGGGCAATCTTGCTGAAGTCCTGGATGAATCTCCTGTAAAATCCTGCATGTCCAAGGAAGGAACGTATCTCCCGCACAGACGCGGGGTAAGGTAAAGAAGAAATGATATCGACCTTGGACTTATCAACCTCTATACCCTTCTTGGACACAACATGACCCAAAACAATCCCCTGCTCAACCATGAAATGACATTTTTCAAAATTTAGGACAAGATTTTTCTCAACACATCTCTCCAAGACTCTACCCAAACTGATTAGACACTCATCAAAGGAGGTCCCATAAACAGAAAAGTCATCCATGAAAAATTCCATGCAATGCTCAAGTAAATCTGAAAATATACTCACCATGCATCACTGGAACGTACCTGGGGCATTACATAGACCAAATGGCATCCTCCGGTATGCAAAGGTGCCAAAGGGGCAGGTGAAGGTGGTCTTCTCCTGATCCTCCGGTGCTATGCAAATCTGAAAATAACCAGAAAAACCATCAAGAAAGCAGTAATGGGACTTTCCAGCTAACCTCTCTAGCATCTGATCAATGAATGGGAGTGGGAAATGATCCTTCCTGGTAGCTTGGTTGAGCCTCCTATAGTCAATGCAGACTCTCCAGCTATTCTGCACTCGCATGGGCACTAGCTCATTCTTCTCATTGGCTACCACTGTGAATCCTGTCTTCTTTGGAACTACCTGCACTGGACTCACCCACTTGCTATCAGAGATAGGATAAATAATGCCACAAGTAGTTTACTTACCTCTGTCTTGACCACATCTAGAATGGTGGGATTGAGTCTCCTTTGGGGCTGTCTGACTGGTCGTGCTTCTTCCTCTAAATGAATCCTGTGCATGCATAAGGAAGGGGATATACCGGGAATGTCTGCAAGTGACCAACCTATGGCTCTCTTATGTTGCTTCAACAGATTCAACAACTTCTCCTCTTGGTCAGGCTGAAGGTTGTTGGCAATGATCACGGGTAGCTTGTCTCCATCCGCCAAGTAGGTGTACTTCAGATTCTCGGGCAGGGGCTTACACTCCAAGGTGGGTGGTTGTTGAATTGAAGGCACCAGTCTGCTTATGTTGCCACCTACCTGCAATACATTCTCAACAACAGAAACTTCCTCTATGGGAGGCACATGAGAATCACATATAGTATGAGAAGGTGCACTTTCAACAATACTCAAAAACTCATCTATTTCAGAACAAACACTACACTTACTGAGTCTGTCATGACACTGAAAGCAATGCATATCATCAGGAAAATTATGGATGGTGGGGAATTCAGACTCAAGATCATACAACTCAACACATGCTTTCTCCACCATTAAGTCAATAAAGTTAACATGCAAGGCAGAATGATCTTCTAAGGGATATTTCATGGCATCAATGATATTGAACTGAATGGTGTTACCAGCGAACTCCATTGATAAAGTACCCTCATGCACATTAATTATTGTCCTTGCAGTTTTCAAGAATGGTCTACCTAGAATGAGTGGTGCGTGTTCGGGTGTGTGATCATCCTCCATATTCAAAACATAGAAGTCAGCAGGGAATATGAAATCCTTTACCTTCACTAATACATCCTCTAATACTCCCTCAGGGTATGCTGTGCTCCTATTTGCCAACTGGACCACCACTCCTGTAGATGTCAATGTACCTACACCTGCCTGCAAAGAAGAATACACAGATTTAGGCATCACATTAATAGAGGCTCCTAAATCTAACATAGCATTATGAAATTGCAAATTTCCAATAGTGCAAGGAATAGTGAAAGTCCCTGGATCTTTGCATTTCTGAGGCATGGCAGGTTGAATCAATGCTGACACATTTCTTCCCAAGTTGATTTTTTCATTTCCTTTCAGTTTCCTTTTGTGGGTGCACAAGTCTTTGAGAAACTTGGCATACTTGGGAATCTGTCTGATGGCCTCCAGGAGTGGTATGTTCACCTCAACTTTTTTGAAAGTCTCCATGATCTCATTGTCTAACTCAGCTTCTGCTCTCTTTTTATTTTGAGTGGCTTAGTGAGGAAATGGCAGTGGATGGCTGTAGGAAGTCTCTCCTTTATCTTGATCAATGGTGGTGGGCTGCTTGTCCTTTTGAATGGGAGGAGGCTGATCTTCTTTTTGGCTTTCTTGTTGCTGCCCAAATTCTGGTTGTGGAGAGGGTGGGTTGCTCAACTCCTTACCACTGCGAAGAACGATAGCACTTACATTGCCCCTTGGATTTGAAACTGGCTGTGAAGGCAACTGACCCGAACCTTGACTCCGTAGCTCACTGATGTTGGTTGCAAGCTGTCCAATCTGTGTCTCCAAATTTTGTATGGCAGTGTCGGTCCTTTGCTGAAACTGGAGATTGTTGGCAACCAGCTGCTTCATGATATCTTCCAAGCTTGATTCGGATTTAGGTGCTGGTTGTGGTTGCTGCATTGGTTGACTTGGTCTTTGTGCATTGAATCTGTGCTGCTGCTGAGGTTGCTGATGATGTGGCTGGAATGGTTGGTTGGAAGGACCTCCATACCTCAAGTTTGGATGATCTCTCCACCCTGGATTATAGGTGGCAGCATATGGATCATATCTGTGTTGCTGTGGCTGCTGATGATGCTGTGGCTGGAAGGGTCTTCCTGGAAAAATGCCAGCACAAGCTTCTGTATTCTCCTGCAATTAAGGACATTGGTCAGTAACATGGGAAGATAATGAACAAATACCACATACCTGCTGGGATTGGGACTGTCCTTTATCAAGGGCTAGCTGTCTGACCATGGAGGCCAATTCCTCCAGTTTGTTCTCTATCCTCTGTTGGTCATTGATGGCAGCAACACCAATCTCATTGGCCTGCCTCATGGGAGTGGCTGATCTGGTACCAAACTGTTGGGCATTTTGTGCCATCTTGGAAATTAGCTCTTGAGCAGCTGCTGGTGTCTTTTCAGAGAGGGCTCCTCCACTAGCTGCATCCACCAAATACCTATCCATTGGAATGAGACCTTCATAGAAGTATTGGACCAGCAGCTGGTCACTGATCTGATGGTGTGGACAACTAGAACACAGTTTCTTGAATCGCTCCCAATACTCATGTAATGTCTCCCCATGATTCTTCCTTATGCCACAAATTTCTTTCCGAATGGCGGCTGTTCGGGATGCTGGAAAGAACTTCTCCAGAAAGATTCTTTTAAGCCCATCCCAACTTGTGATGGCAGCAGGTGGTAGGTAGTATAACCAATCCTTTGCAGCTCCATCCAATGAAAATGGAAAGGCCCTAAGTTTTATCTGTTCCTCATCAACTCCTTGTGGCCTCATTGTGGAGCAGACAACATGGAATTCTTTGAGGTGCTTGTGCGGATCTTCACCTACAAGGCCATGAAACTTGGGAAGCAAATGGATTAGCCCAGATTTCAATTCAAATGTTGCATCCAATTGGGGATATTGAATGCATAAAGACTGATAGTGCACATCAGGGGCAGCCAATTCTCTAATGGTTCTACCATCCAAATGACCATGATTTACATTATTTCTATTCTTTCCATTCCCATTACCCTCCATTGTGTTTAAGTCAGGGATAGGTATAGAAACAGAAGGAATATCAGATGCAATAGAAGGAGTATCAGATGTAATGGCAGAAGAGGCAGGAGGATTATCAGCTATCCGAAGCTCTAACTCTCTAGCCTTCCTTTGCTTCCTAAGGGTCCTTTCTATTTCAAGGTCTAGGTCAATTGGTATGTCCTTAGAGGATCTGGTCATGCACTAAAGATCAGCACAAAAACATGCTCAAAATGACTCACAAAGAATAGCACACAAACTGGCCTATGCACACAAAAAATGCAAAAACGTAGGGCACATAAAATCTATCAATCAAGAAGCCCTAATATGATTTTTTTATGCAATTTTTCACAAAATTTCAACACAAAAACACTGAGGGACCTAAAAACACTAAAAACCACACAAAATCAGCCACTGAGAAACACAAAATGGCCCAAAAAGTGGTCTAAACGTTGGAATTTGGCCAAAAAAGGGTCTCCTCATCGCATTTCTTTGGACACCCCCATTTCTTTGGACACCAAAAATCAGCTCAATCGGAGCAAGTGAAAAAAAGTGAACAGTAACTATCAAACTGTCAAAATCGTTTTTTTTAAAAACTGGCTCCTATTTTGCCTCAAAAACCACTCTAAATGCAAGAAAACATCAAGGGAGGCATATAGACATGAAAGAACATCAAGTAAGGATGAGAAAGGAAGAAGATAGAACCAGTTTCTTGATCTCACTCCTTAAATATTGCTATCTGTCATGGAGGCTATCAAATCTGCTGAATAGGAGTTTGTTGTTTTGATTTTGCTGAGTTTTGATATCTCTTGCACTTGGATGTAGCTTGTTGGTCTCCTACAAAACAAAGAATAAGATTTTTCTATCAACAACGAGAATAAGAGAATATGAGAATAAGAGAAGAAGAGAAAAAGAGAAGAAGAGAAGAAGAGAATAAGAGTTTTCTGTTTTGCTGGTCTTCTTGATCTTCTTGATTTATTTATGGCATAAACTTGGTACGTGGCGTTGTATCTAGCAGTGCCGAGTATAGTTAACTCGCTTTGGACAGGTAGCCCGCAACCAGCTAGTTTCCAACCTATATACCAAGTAGCAACCACAATTTTTTTAAATCAGTCTCCCTTTTGACAGAAACGAAATTGGTTCCCCGGCAACGGCGCCAAAATCTGATCGAGGCTGTCGAACACCGATAGATTAGATGTATGATGATGCGGATTTGCAATAGGGTGCAACCCAAAGTCGTCTCCCAACGAACCTCAAGCGAATCTGTCAAAACAAGGCTAAACAAGGGGGGAGTTTTTGATGGAAAAAAAAAAAAGAAAACAAGATAAGCAAGAACTCAATAAATCAAGATGCAATCAGTTGCAAACCAATCCTCTATCCCAGTTTTCATCGCCTTCTCAATAAACCATTTGTTTAGTTTTAATCCTCAAATCAAAAATCAGAAAATTCTTTAACAACCGCCAAAGATTTGGAAAAACCAATAAACAGATTCATAGATTCAAGACTGATTGAAATACCATCCAAACAGGTTGTTCTTGCTTCCAGTTAAAGCCTCAACCGAGCACAAAAACCTTGGATTCTCAAACAAAGACAATGCATGCATTCATCCAACCAGTATCAACACATACACAGATTTAAGAGAGAACGGAAACAAGAGAACAACAAAGTTAAAACTAAAACAAACAGATTTCCATTAAAACCAAAGACTCAAACCGGGAACAAGGATGGTGTTGCAACTTGATTACAAGATCCTTAGCCTTCCATATTCACAAGAACAATGGAGAGAAGAGAATTCGGCCCCTGTTCACGCCCTTCCAAGAATGTCTCTTTAATGGCCTCTTAAGGTGCTTAAATAGAGTTTTAGGAGGAAACCCTAGGTTACTGCAACTTGACGGCCGATTTCTGATAGGTTAACGCGCGTTCTGGGCTTTGGCCTCTTCACAAAAATTGTATATCAGGAAGAGTAGATGAATTTGGGCTTTTGAATTGCTTGATTTGGATATCAGACGACCAAGATATGGCCTTTTAAAGAATCAGTATACAATGTAGGTTTACTAATTTAACCCTGCTTTCTGGTCCCGACTTTGAAGCGCTGTTTGAAGGCCCAAAAGAACTCGGATTTGGGCAAACCATACTATTCCAGAAAGCTCAAGAAGTCCCCTACAATATCTCTGAAGACATCATCTTCATTCTGGAATTTTATCTTGGCCAAAATACTGAAGGAAGTGAAGGAGGTCAAAATTGCCCTTACTTCTCTATCTCCAAATCTGCTAAAATTGCCATCAAGACATCTCATGCCCCATCTCATGCTCCCATAGCCCTAAACCTGGCAAAATAAAATAAAATAGTGTGAAGCCCAATTCCTATAAAATAAAATGAAATAAAATCAAGATGAATGAAATAACACAACTAATGTGCAGAAAGGACTAAATATGAGGGCTAAATAGTATGAAAATATGTGCTCCATCAATGACCATTCGATACTAGCATCCATTTAGGCTTATACAGAATTAATTTCAAAAATTATTCTCGATCGGACTGCTTCCAGCGTCATTAACCTCGCCTTGAGACGTTCACCAATCTCATGCCCTCTTCCGTAGACATCCAAGTCCCGAGGCATTCCCTACCGCCAACTCGACAAATTTCATTAATTAATTTCTTAAAACCAACTTTTGGGCTTCCCGGACCACTTGAGGTCCTCTCAAATCATTGGAAATTATTATTTTCCATTATCATGTAATACCGGGTGTTACACCCTCCTTGAACACATGATGTCCTCGTCATGCAACCTTACAATTGGTCTCAGACCTTCTCCCTTTTAGGGGCTGCCATCCTAGAACCTATCATAAGTCTCTTCTTGTACAGGCCCTTGAGCCCCGGCACCACTCCCCGCCCTCATCAGACCGCCTTCACCAAGGGTCGGCTCTGATACCATCTGTAACATCCCACATCGAGTGATAGGAAGGACCGAAACAACTTACCCTGATGGGCCTATGCGAACTTCCCAGGGGGTTACCCATCGTTGAGCTTCCCCAACTCAAGCACACTTAACCTCGGAGTTCTTCGCGTACATTCAGCCCAGCTGGAAGGCCCTTCGTGAGCTGGCCTAGTCGCAATGAGGCAACGAGGGATAAGATCTTTGGGGGGCTTTCGGGTAACCTGAAAGGTCACCAGAGACTTAACCGAATACTTATGCGAATGTCTGAGAGGGTGATCCGTAGATATTTGTTTAATATTAAGCTCATGATGAGGAACGAGGCATGACATAGGGCCAGATGAGTGTTTGAGTCTGAAAGGCTTCAAGACCTAGATGGGTTTTGGAGACGTCTGGGAGACTTCAGCTACTAGGTTCGTTGGGGGCCAAAAAACCCATGCATGGGCGCGACCAACCCCTTTTTTAGGGCCAGTCACCTTATTTTTTCTCTCTCCTCCTTTATTATATATATATGTGATATTTTTAACATATTTCGCTTTTTCCCTTGGCTCTGATGGGTAATGCCTGGTGAATAAACATCTGACCGCATACAGGTTTCTAAAGGACTATGGGCATGCATGCCAAGGACCATAGGGACGCTTTCCAAGGACTATGGTATGCATCCCGAGGACTCTAGGGACACTTCCCAAGGACTTCTTTGGGGGGAACTATCCTGGAGGCTATGCCACAACAATAGCTCCCCACTATCTCCTTTGGTTGCAAGGAAAATGGAAGAGTACATAAAATGCAAGGGAATTATCCCTGGAGAAGTCGAAACTTACTCCAGATGAGAAACTCAATTAGATAGGTCGATAGATATTGATTGAGCCAAAGCGATGATACAGATTATCAAGACACAAGGAACATATTACTTGCGACTAAGCCACAAGTTGAGGCGAGGCCAAAGAGAGAATCAATGAAAAAGATTACTGGGAGCACTTATGCTAGTGAGCCCTAATTGGGGTGCACTCACAGATTTTGATTGCTAGGGTCAGGAGGTTAGGATTCACTCGACCCAGATATCAGAAAATGGGAAGAAGGCACAGCAGATAGCAGTGACAAGCCCGAGTTTAAGCAATGTGCCAATTTAGGAGAGTCATTTAAGGAATTGTTGAGCTAAGGCGGGCCAACAATGTGCTCCAAGAATTATAAGTAAAGGTAGAGAATACCAAGCTAAAGGTTGGTAAATGTTATGCGATAAGCACGAGAGTTATTAAGAAGCATAGAATTGCTTAGAGCAAGCATATGTTATGGGTTGCTTCAGATATGGATTTCTGTTTAGCTTATAGCTTTTTTTAAGGAATAAGCATTTTGGGGGATCACTCACTAGAGTAGATATCCTACAATGGGGTGCTTGGCAAGGAGGACAATCTATCTTACCTAGCAAGTCATAGGACCTGGGATAACGCTAGGATTCGGGTGCATGGCGCGAAGTGGATTCAAACACCCATATATATGAAGTAGACTAAGGAGTCCACAAATACAAGGAGGACTGAAGCATCCATGATTGAGGAGTGGATTGAGGCATCCACAAAAGTGCATTCTGTAAATTATAGACTATCAAGTTAGAGGAGTGGACTGAAGCGTCAGGTGCGTTCACTGCTAATTATAGACTAGACGCATAGCCTTTGCACTCCCAATTTCCAAGGTGCATTCTGTAACGACCCGCTCCCACTTACGGGGGTTACCTGTGAACAATTACCCAAATTTTCCATCTGCCTGGCTTTAGATGAAGGGTGGACCATGTTTCAAGATGAAACGCCCTAGGTGGGAACTAGGCTCATACTTCCCTTCCCTCATCCCCAGGATTCACTAGCAAAATTGGGCTTTAACCACATCGCATTGGCTAAAAAGAAAACTCATGAAAATGCCTAACCGCCATTTCTTATTTATATTTAATCCTTTTCCATCCAAGAATTTTACCAAGCTCCATAAATCACCATTTAAACCAATCCATTGATTGATTACTGATTTTGGAGGAAAAACTCAAATTTTTAATTTTCCAAAATTTTGGCATTTTCTCCAAAAATGCCCGAAAATCCCTTTATTTTGAAAATTCCTCCGGGGCCCAAATTCAATTAAGAAATGCCCCAAAATTCCCCAATTTTTCCATTTTTTTAAAAAAAATTGGCCGGCGGGGCCTCGCTGGGCGCTGGCCGTGCATGCCACATGCGACCGCACGCACCCGCGCGCCCCAGCGCGCTCCTGGCCGCGTGCGCCCCCCCGCCTACGCGCGCGGCCTCCTGCGTGCGCTTGCAGCCGCCTGGGAGCGCCTGGCCGCCTTGCGGCCTGCTGCTGCTGCCAGCAGCCATTTCCACTTTTTTTTTTCCAAACTCTCCAGATCTCATTTCTGAAATATATGGCTCCTAATTCCAAAATTTGGCCTCCAAAAACTCTCAAAATTTTATCCAACTAGATGCCTTTCACACTAGGCAAAAATACATCTTTCCTTCAAGTCTCACACTTTGGGTTCTATGTTAGGCCAAATTTATTCAAAAATTTCAGAATTAAAAATCAATAAATATACACCCCAACTTCAACTTTTTCCCATAAATGAAGCTTATACACTCTCTTGATGCTTAATACAACATACAACACAAATGAAAATACATATAGCTGAAGGCTTTATTGAGCCATTACAACACATCCTTGAACTTCTCATTCATCCATAAGCTTTACCCTTTTGCCTTGCTCTTTCTCATGCCTTGACAACCAACATGTGAGGGTGAAAACCTCATGAGCTATTAAGCTCAATAAGGGTGCTTATGCAATAAGTATGAACATAAACATAAATCATGTAATGGCATGTGCATGCAAATGTAGTTAGGTCTTCCATGCTCTCACAACCTTTCAAGGTTTGAAGCCTTAACCTACCCCCCTTTCCATCATGTATCTTAACAATCCCTATGGCCATAGCTATTATGTACATGAAGAGCATGCTTAATACAACATGAAAAGTTTATAAACATACTTACAACCATGCAAGGCCACCATCCCATGGGGCCATCCCTTACCTTTATTTTTTTTTTCTAGCTTCCTTCAAGGTTCTTCAAGCTCCATCAAGCTTCCATGGCCACTCTTCCATTTTTCCCAAACCTTCTTAAAGAAAATAAAGAGTGGATTACTCAAAACCCCTTAGAAAGATGAAGAGAATAAGAAAATTTCACACCTTACCTCTAGGCTTCTTCTCATTCTTCTCTTCTTCTCCTTCTTCTTCTTCTTCCTTTCTCTCTCTTCATTTGCAATCCATTCAAAATGAAAAATGGAAGACTTAGCATCTTCCAAATACCCTTTTATCTCAACAACTTCAAGGTTAGATCCTAACCCTTGGATCTTCCTTCACTTTATGAGAATAAATCGCCACCTTCCAAACTAGCACAATCCATGTGCTTTTGTCTTCTTTAATCTCCACCATTAGATTTCTTTTACTTTTGAAGACTAAATCTCAACCATTCAAATCCCTTTACATGTGGCAATCCATGCCACTTCTCTTGAATCATCTCAACCATTAGATTTTCAAGACTTAATCTCCACCCTTGGATCAAGTCTTCCATGCCAAAATAGCTATTTTTCTCATTTATTTTTAAGGGGACTAATTTCATGCCATCACTTGAAAGACCACTTAAGAGACATAATTCATTTCCATAATGAATTAATTAAACGCCACCATTTTCCAACCATTAATGCATGACTATTTTCTTTTCCATTTGCATTTTCTTTTTAAGCAACATCATCATTGCCTTCATTAAATGCTAGAATGACTAATATCATTTCTTTTACATTTATTTAATTCTTCATTTAACTTGGACCACCACTTGCCAAGTGTCACTCCATGACACCATTCTTGGCTTCCAAGCTCTAATCTCGTCCATCCATGTGGCACCACCATATAAATACACCAATTTAGGAAAAATTAATTATTTCTGCTCCCATAATTAATTTCTCCTTTTTCTCATAATTAATTCCTTTATGGAATTTCTCTCTGAAATTACTAAAATGCCCCTTGTGAATTTTTATTCTCCATTTATTCTCCTCATAAATACCAAATGGGAAATAATTCACAAACTTGCTTAATTCCCCAAGGAATTAATTTTTTTTCAAAACTACCAAAATACCCTTGATTGGACTTTACTATCCAAATTACCAAAATACCCCTCTCATAGGGCACCCTCAATCTCAAGGATTCATCACCTCCCCAAGGGCATTTTTTGGAAATTTCACACTTCCATTCTTATTCTCTTAACACCAGTTACACCAGGTGTTACACATTCCTAATCTCCCATTTTCATATAGGGAACTTACCTTAAACATATTGGCAAGGATGGACCGAGACTCTCCCAAGAGACTGGTTGATTGCTTATTGCTTAAGGCTAGTGCAAGTATGCGTGTCTATATAACTAATTTATATTGTGATGCAAGTAGAACATGCTCGATACGGATGTATGTATTTTGCATATTTATGCATTTAACGCATGTATGTGTGCGTTCATAAAAGAAAAGCAAGAATAAAATAATAAAATATTAAAAGGCAGTAATCAGTTACCAACAACAGTATGCAATATCCAATTGCTTTAGGAAGGGACAGAGCATTTTTTGAGTACCCGTGTTCCTGTGAACACACATGAACACACAAAGAAAACCCAGCTCCCTAGTGTAACAGGGACGCTGACCTCTTCCAGCTTATGGGGGTAAGGCAATTTTATATATAAAATCATGGAAAGAGTGAAATAATTCAAAGGGTATCAAAAATACTTGCCAGGGCGCTATGAAGTACTATACCTTCATATATATATGAATAGAATTCCATTAAACATCTAGAATGAGATATATAAATCATCATGCATCTAGCATCAATAGAGGATACCATTGTCGCCACTTGCAACAAGAGGTAATGAACGTGCCTGAGTCCCTAGACCGCCTTAAACCTGTTGGTCTCATCCACAACCTAGTTGTCACCACCATTATCCCAGGGCCATGCAAGAAGGAGGACACCGACCCATAAAGTCCTTTTGTGGAAAGGTCTGGCCAACAAGGAGTGGACATACGAAAGGGACACCCTAGTGTAGTGGAAGGGGTGAGTACTACTGGACCTGCATGAAAGATTGTTTCCTAAACTCCACTCCTTCCATCGATTGGTGCATGAATGTGCAGGGTAAGAAATGCAGTCATTAGAGGGAGTAACCCTCATCTTTGCATCCAAAGACAATGGAACTATCTCACAGGCCGTATCTTGTGCCCATGTGAAAGAGAATACCGGGTGGGGAGGACATAGGCCCATCTACCAACTGGCATGAAGTGTCCCTGGAGGTATTTTGTTTGCATAGTTGTGGATCTATTTTGTTTCAGCGGTTCGACAGTTTAGTGCAATGCCTAAGTCCACAATCATAATATTAATATTTTGTTATGTCAGTTTAGCGAAGCTCCTACTAAAGACACCTACTTTTGTAACTAGAATACCATTTTTTTTTGGCGGTTTGACGGAACACCTACTTCCACAACTATGTCAATGAATGAATGCTTTTGTTTTGGCGATTTGGCGAAATGTTCATGTCTGCAATGATAGATAGATGTTTTAGTTTTAGGGGCTCAACTCATGGCCCACAATAGCAATGTTTTTGTTTTAGCAGTTCGGTGGACTGCCTACATCTGTGATCAAATGATAACAACATTTTTGTTTTAGCAATTCGACCTAGTGCCTACATCCACTATGATATAACATTTTTTGTTTCAGCGATTTAGTGGAGTGCCTACTCAAGACGCCTACTTTTGCAACCAAAATGTCATTATTTTATTTTGGCAATTCAGCAAAATGCCTACGTCTGCGATAATCATTTTTTGTTTTAGTGGTTCAGTGGAGCGCCTATGTCCGCGATAAGCATTTTTTTATTTTAGTGGTTCGGCGAAGCACTTATGTCTACGATCATATAGAATATCAATGTTTTTGTTTTCGTGGTTTGGCGAAGCACCTACATCTATGATCATATCAATGTCAATATTTTTTTTTTTTGATGGTTTGTGTTGTGCCATAGAATTCCTGAGCATCCACCTAAGGGTATTTAAGTTATTAGGTCTCTAGGGGTATTTTGGTCATTTAGCCAAGGCAGGTGAACCCTAAAAGTGTTCCCAAGCCTGGGTTTCAATCCCTAGGAAAAGTTGTGGTCGAACGGTGAAGAAATTATCTAAATCAGAGTTTAAATGAGTAATATGGAATTTAAAGGGCCAAAGTGTAATTAGGCTAAAGTTAGGGAAGGGTGAAAATGTAATAAGAGAGAAGTTCAAGACTATATAATGGAGAAGAAGACAAAGGAGGGAGGCCACTGTTTATGTTCTCCCTCTCTCTCGCGCGCTCTTTCTCTCCCATTCGCTCTCTACCATTTTCTCTCTGATAGAGATCTTCCTCTCTTGGAGAGGAAAGAGACCTTTCTAAGAGATCTCCCGCTCTCAACTGTATGCTTGCGGAGAGCCCCCGCCACCGCGGTTCATTCTTGGGAAGGCATGGCTACCCATCGACGGCCATGGCAGCTCTCTTGGTGAGAGCTGCCCTCGGTTAGCAGCAGCAACAACCCTCTCCACAGCTCCTCTCGGCAAGCCCAAGCTCTCTCGGAGAGTTTCGTGTTTCTCTCGGCGGTTCATCCCGGAAAGGATAGCCATTGCTTCGCAAGCCATGGCATCTCTCGCGGCAAGGTAAGTCCCCCGGCTATATCCTCTCGGGGAACTCCACGTTTTTGCAAATATCTCTCTCTCATCTTCTCCCTGCCTCTCGCTCTCCCTTAGCAGTGAAGCAATAGTGCAGGTCCTCTCGGGGAGGACTTATATCTTGCAGAGAGTTGCGGCAGCTCTCTTCTCCGCAGCTTCCCTCTATAGTTTTTCTCTCCACAATGACCCCTCGACAAGAAGCAACATGCCCCTTGGCCATGGCTACAATCCCTCTTGGTGGTCAGCCTCTCTTGGCAAGGCAAGAGTGCCTCCCGACGGTGATGGCTTCTCTCAAGAAAAGCCCTTCCTGGGAGCTCTCGACGGCATCCAACTTCTCTTGGGAAGAAGCCTTCCCGAGAGGCTTCTCTCTTCCTTGCTCCTTCTATTTCTCCCCTATAAATATAATGTATATATATATATATGTATATAGTATGTGTGCTCATATGCTCACATGAGCCGAAAGTGGGGTTTTATGGAGTGGGGTGGGTTTGTATAATGTGTAAGATGCGTGTATGTATGTATATGTGAACATGTGGTTTTTGCCAGGGGCATGATCATGAGAGAGTGTCTATGATGTTAGATGATATATATGATGTTCACATTATGTCACATGTGGCATGCCTATATGATGTACCTGAGAAAGCCAAGCCAATACCTAATCAAAGGTAGGCCCCAATATGACTGAAGAAAGAGAAGGCAAAGGATCGTGAGGAGGGAAAAGAAGACCCACTCGGTATAGCCGAGTAGGAGGCCACTCGGTTATGCCGAGTGGGTGACCAGCTCTGCACAACCGAGTGGAGGGCCACTCGGTTATGCCGAGAGGTCCCCTTTTGGGGCATAACCGAGTGGGGTGCCACTCGGTTATGCTGAGTGCCCCCTAGTTCGGCCATTTTCATGGTCCACTCGATCGTAACCGAGTGGGCCCCCTCTCGTCATTGGACATCCAGCAAAATGGGCTTTGAAAATCCTTGAAATGAGCCGCGAGATCTCTAGAGCAGACCGCGAGATCCTTACCGAGATTATTGCGAGGCCTCCCTCACCCTCCGCTATAAATACCAGGTCTTGTCTCCATCACAATGTACGCACTCTTGAGTAATTCAAGTATAATCTTTCACTTTTTCTCGAGATTTGACTTAAGCATCGGAGGGTTTGCGCAGGGACCCCCACCCACTCCCGAACGGTGCTCTCATTTTGTAGGCCACTTGGTTGCCTCAGGTTACTCATTCGTCCAAGGCCACTTAGTCGCCTTAGGTCACTCGTTCATCCAAGGCCACTCGGTCGCCTCAGGTCACTCGTTCAAGGCCACTCGGTTGCCTCAGGTCACTCGTTCATCCAAGGCCACTAGTCGCGTCAGGTCACTCGTTCCTCCAAGGCCACTCGATTGCCTCAGGTCACTCATTCATCCAAGGCCACTCGGTCGCCTCAGGTCACTCGTTCATCCAAGGCCACACAGTTGCCTCAGGTCACTTGTTCATCCAAGGCCACTCGGTCGCCTCAGGTCACTCAGTTATCTAAGGCCACTAGGTTACCTTGGGCCACCTGATCATCAGCCTACTAGATCACCAGATCTACCAAATCCACCAAGTCATCAGCCCACCAATTCATCAACCCTATCAGAGCATCAGCTCTGTTGAGTCTCCAGATCTACTCGACTGCCAGATCTAGTTGCTCATCGAGGTTCTCATTGTTGAAGGCACGACTTCCAAGACTTTTACATCTGCCCGTAATTAAAAATAGATTGTTGTATTTTGGCAACAACACTTGGCACCGTCTGTGGGAAACGCAAGATAAAAAGTCAACTTAAGAATGGCAAACACTCATGGACACTGACGAACTCTCTTTCAAGGCGTAAAAACACGCCTACCACCACCGAATTCTCAACAACAGGGAGCGCCTCCTATTATTCTAGATTCTCACCCGCAAGTAGCTCCTCTGCCCCCTCATAATGCTCGACCCCAAGGGGGTGATTGGTCCGTTTCCCCGGGCCAACAAGGAGGGAACCAGTCAGTCCCACCTCCACCAAACATTGGCTCGGGATTTCTCCCCGCAGGTCAAGCAGGAACTTCGCGACAGTAGTCGCGTATTGTCTCTTGGGAAGAATACGTACGAGGCATTGAGATAACAACACGTGGAGGGTATGTAGGCACTCCGAGATATGGCTGGTATACTCCAAGGAATGATGCCTGGAGGGACGTTACCCAATACGTTGAAAAAGTTTATGCCATTACCTGAGCCTCTGCCCGAGATGGGAGCTGATTCATACCAGGAGGTCACTCCTGATTCTCATTCCCAATCTACTCCTCAATGGGAGGATAGGCTCCGATCATCACCACCAAAGAAGAATCCTCATACTGCGACCCGAAGAAATGAAAATCTGAGAATGGAAAACAGGGCCAGAGTCCCAAAAGGTGGAGATATCATGAAACAGTGGCTAGCACACCAACAAGACATGAAAACCAAATAGTAGCCAGCATACACGATGACATGAAAAGAGTAGTGGAAGAAGTACTTGAGCGGAAAAAGTTAATCCCCGCCACGGAGAAGCACCAGTGCAAAAAAATTCCCTTTACTGCGGATATATTGGAGAGGCCTTTGCTGCGAAAATTCAAAATGCCACAAATCACCCTCTACTCAGGAAAGGACGACCCATACGACCATGTTTAAAACTATGAGTCACTAATGATATTGCATGGATGGGACGAAGACATAAAGTGCTGGGCCTTTTCCTTAACATTATCAAGACATGCTTGAACATGGTTTAACAGTCTGCCAAAAAGCTCCATTTCATCATTTGGGCATCTTAGAATAGAATTTATCAAGGCTTTTGTGATTAACAGTCGAAGGAAAAAAGGCGCCACATATTTGCTCAGTATCCGACAGGGTAACAAGGAATCTTTACGTCAATTTGTGGACAGATTTCGCAATGCTACTCTTGAAGTTCCTGATTTACCGACCCAAGTAGCAATGTTTGGTATGTTATAAGGGACAGGTCTCACCTCTCTTCAAGAGTCACTTTCCTTAGACCCTCCAATGTCCCTGGCTAATTTGTTTGTTAGGGTAAACAGGTATATCCTCCACATCGAGATCATAAGAAATGTGGGGGGGAATGAAGATAAAGAATGAAAAAGGAAAGATCATGAAGGGGAAGAAGGGTCCGTATGACGACAGGAAAGGGTTAGGACGGCAGATGCACCTAGACCTGAGTTTAATCACTATATTCGACTTTTACAACCACAGTCAGCTATATTAGTCGCAGTAGAGGGGGAAGGACTCCTTAAACTACCCCGTAGAGTTGATAGACCCATGGGAAAAAACCAAGAGGAATATTGCAGATACCATCGAACCCAGGGCCATTCCACATATCATTGCAGAGAGCTGAAGAATCAGATAGAAATGCTAATCCGGGAAGGGTACCTACAAAGATATGTGAGAAATGAAGGAGAAGAAGGCCAAGAGCCCTGACAAAAGGAAGACAAGCGTGAGGGGCATGAAAGGCAAAACCCAAGGTAGCAAGAGAGAGGAAGGGATCATAGACAAGATCCTCACTTAGATAATGAGCCAACTCAACAAGTCATTCACGTTATTTCAGGAGGGGAAACCCTAGGTGGGGACACATCGACCTCGCGAAAGGCATATGCTCTTCAAGCCTACCAGGTTAATTCTGTGATGGAAGTTAGAGATGATGAAGAGCCAATTACATTCGCCCCTACTGACCGAGGTGACATCATACTCCCGCATGATGATCCAATGGTTATTTCAACAGTCATGGCCAAACACCCCATCAGTAGAATCCTAGTAGACAATGGTAGTTTCATTAATTTGATTTACTGGAATTGTTTTGAGCAGATGCATTTATCCCATGATCGATTAAGAAAAGTGTCATCACCCCTGTACAACTTCACTGGAGAAGCAGTCCCAGTGGCAGGGTCTATTTAGTTACCCATCACGTTGGGTGAAGATCCTCAAATTGTGACCCGACAAGCAAATTTCATAGTGGCTAAAACCTCTTCGGCAACATACAACATGATCTTAGGCTGCCCACTACTTAGTGATCTAAGGGCAGTGGTATCCTCATGCTACCTATTGATGAAGTTCCCTATGCCCGCCAGAATTGGACAGGTTCAAGGAGACCAAAAGAAGGCGCGAACCAGTTATATGTCATCTACAAAAGGAAAAAGAACTAAGGAAAACTTGCCCATTGCAGAGAAGGCTATACATAAATCCTTGGAAGAAGGAACCGTTCACAATCCTCAACCCATAGAAGAATTAGAGGCAGCGCACTTGAGTGAAGTTGATTCTGAGAAATTAGCATATATTGGCTCACAACTCCTGAAACATATAAAAGAAGAGATTGTGAAATGCTTGCGGGAAAATTTAGACGTGTTTGCCTGGAAACCAAAAGAAATGCCAGTAATCAGCTTAGAAGTGATATGTCACCATTTGAATGTAGATCCTCAGTCCAAGCCAGTCAGAAAACAGAAGCGAAACATTGCCCCTAATAGGTTACTAGCATTGGAAGAAGAAATTGATAAATTATTGAAGGCAGGCTGCATTCGAGAAGTGTTGTAGCCTGAATGGTTGGCCAATGTTGTTATGGTCCTGAAGCCCAATGGGAAATGGCGCGTGTGTGTGGATTTTACCAACCTCAACAAAGCATGCCCCAAAGACTCATATCCACTACCCCAGATCGACCGTCTCATAGATGAAACATCTAGATACCAATTTTTGAGCTTTTTGGATGCTTTCTCAGGGTATCGCCAAATAATTATGTATCCCCCAGACCAAGAGAAAATGTCTTTTATCATTGAAAAGAGAACATATTGTTACCAAGTTATGCCCTTTGGGCTCAAGAATGATGGGGCCACTTATCAACGCATGGTGAATAAAATCTTTAAAGAATTGCTAGGGGATACCATGGAAGCGTACATTGACGACATGATTGTAAAAGGTGGGGAGAATGAATCGCATGTGAGAAAGTTAGAACAGGTGCTCGGAGTCTTTAGACAATACAAAATGCGACTTAATCCAACAAAGTGCGCCTTTGGAGTGCAATTTGGAAATTTTTTGCGGTACATGATTACACAAAGGGGGATTGAAACAAACCCTGAGAAAATTCAAGCGATACTGGATATGAAACTGTCAGCATCTAACCAAGGAAGTTTAGCAACTGACTGGACAGATGGCGGCCCTTGGGTGTTTTCTCTCCAAGTCTGCTGAGAGAGAGCTCCCATTTTTACAAACATTGAGGGCTGGGAAAAAGTTTGAGTGGATAGAACAATGCCAAAAATCATTTGAAGCATTGAAAGAGTACTTGAAAGAAGTTCCCCTATTGACACGTCTAGAAACTGGAGAGACATTATACCTATACTTGGGGATAAGCGATGAAGCAATAAGTGCAGTATTGATCAGAAAAGAGGGACAGGTGGATCGACCAATATACTATGTCAGCAAGGTGTTGTAGGGCCCAAAGACACGTTACCCCTTTGCTGAAAAAGTGGCGCTGGCTCTACTAAGTGCCTCCTAAAAGTTGAGGCCTTACTTTCAAGCTCATTCAATTACCATACTTACAGACCAACCATTACAGAGTATTTTACAAAAGCCTGAATGTTCCGATTGCCTCACCAAATGGTCCATTGAGTTGAGTGAATATGATATCCAATATCAACCCTAGTAAGCTATAAAAGGGCAAGCATTAGCAAACTTTATTGTGGAATGTACTCACTTTAGTAAAACGGCAGAAAAGGAATAGACAGAATGGCTATTGTTTGTGGATGGGGCATCTAGCTCACAGGGAAGTGGCGCTGGAATAGTACTTATACCCCTTGAAGGGGAAACGTTGGAGTATTCCCTATGATTTGCCTTTCCAAGTACTAACAATGTGGTAGAATATGAGGCGTTGATTGCGGGAATGAGGATAGCACTGAAATTGGAGATAACATGATTGATTGCCCATAGTGATTCCCAGTTGATTGTTCAACAATTTCATGGGCAGTATGAAGCCAGAGAGCAGATGATGGCACAATACTTACGCAAGGTAAAAGACCTGGCATAGACGTTTTAGAGTTTTCAATTAACACAAATAAATAGATCGCTCAATGGACACGCTGATGCCTTATCCAAACTAGCGTCCACTAAAGAAACAGCAGGGCGAATAGTATTTGTTGAAGTGCTTCATCAAACGAGCATTGGGGAGGAAGAAGTGTCATGCGTTGAAGAAGGAATAGACTGGAGAGCGCCCTTCTACCGCTACCTAACCAGCACTAAACTACTCGATGATCCACAAGAAACAAGGAAACTTAAGATACGGGCTGGAAGGTTTACTATTATAAGTGGGATATTATATAAGCGAGCTTACACTGCACCTCTTCTCAAGTGTCTGGGCCCCCAAGAGGTTGAATATACTCTGGCAGAAACCCATAGAGAGATATATGGAGAACATTTGGGAGCACGGGACCTAGCAGCTAAAGTCTTGAGAGTCGATTTCTTTTGTCCCACATTACAGTCAGACGCATTAAGGAAAGTTAAATTGTGCGACAAATGCCAACGACATGCCATGCCCCAATCCAATCTACCTCAATATCCCAGCTACAACCTGCGTTACAGCCTATACCGTTTGCCCAGTGGGGTTTGGATATTTTGGCTCCATTCCCACAACACTAGGGCAAAGAAAATTCTTATTGGTAGCCACGGACTATTTCACCAAATGGATCAAGGCTGAGGCATTGGCCACCATTATAGCAAGAAAAGTAGAATCAATGATATGGAAAGACATAGTGTGCTAGTTTGGGGTACCAAGAATTATCGTTATAGACCATGGAAAATAGTTTTATTCTGACTCCTTCAAAAAATTCTGTGACAACCTAGGGATTCAACTACGGTTCTCCTCAGTAGCATACCCTTAGGCTAATGGGCAAGCTGAAGTTAATAATCAAACTATATTGCATGGCCTAAAAACCCGCCTTGAAGGAGCTAAGGGGACTTGGGCTGACGAGCTACCCTCGATTTTGTTCGTGTATTGAACGACTAGTGGAATTACAACTGGTGAGACTCCGTTCAATCTGGTATATGGAATAGAGGCCTTAATTCCCATAGAAATTTCAGCTATGTCCCCTAGGCTGACGGCATATGAGGAAGAAAATGGTGCAAGGAATCCCGAAGCATTACGTGAAAATTTGGACTTAATTGAGGAGCAACGAGATAATGATGCCATGAGGATAGCTGCCTATCAGAGAAGAATCGCCAATTATTTCAATTCTTGGGTAAGAATAGGCCCATGGAAGAAGGGGATCTAGTACTCCAGAGATCTATGGTGACCAACGCGCTCAAGGATGATGGAAAGTTATGAGCGAATTGGGAGGGGCCATACCGCATTCTTAAGTTGATTGGTCCCAACACTTGTATTTTACAAACCCTTTCGGGAGACATCCTTAGAAAAATGTGGAATCTGAATTATCTCAGGTTGTATATGAACACTGTACCTAGCAAAGTATCTGTAATAACATAAGTCCTAATCGGGACCGTGGACGTAGGCACATTTGGCCAAACCATGTAAAAATGCTTGTGTGTTCATTATTTTCATCTTATTTTTATTTATTTGTAGGGGGAGCCTCAAACTCATTGCCACACTCATAGCCCGACAACGAGGTAAAACGCGCTCAAACCCATTGCCTCGCTCATGGCCGGGCAACAGGGAAAAATGCGCTGAAACTCGTTGCCCCGCTCATGACCCGACAACAGGTAAAATGCACTCAAACTTGTTGCCTCGCTCATATGTGCTCAAAACTTGTTTCCCTAGTCATGGCCCGACAATGACGTAAAATTCACTAAAACTCGTTGCCTCGCTCATGGCCCGGCAACGAGGTAAAATGTGCTTAAAACTCGTTGCCCCGCTCATGGCTCGATAACGAGGTAAAATTCGCTCAAACTTATTACCCCGCTCATGGCCTGACAACGAGGTAAAATTGGCTCAAACTCGTTGCCCCGCTCATAGCCCGATAATGAGGTAAAATGTGCTAAAACTCGTTGCCTCGCTCATGGCCGGGCAACGAGGTAAAATTCGCTCAAACCCATTGTCCCGCTCATGCCCCAGCAATGAGGAAAAATTCGCTCAAACCTGTTGTCCCGTTCATGACCCAGCAACGAGGTAAAATGCACTCAAACTCGTTGCCCCGCTTATGGCCTGGCTATGCAGTAAAATACGCTCAACCCCATTGTTCCGCTCATAGCTCAACAACGAAAGGAAAACCTTAACTTTCTATCACTAAGGTTGACATTGAAGAATAAGTCAAACATTAAGAAGGGTAACATGTTGAGCAAACTAAAGAAGATAAACATCCAGAAATCAAACGATAACTCTCATTACAGCAAAAGCAACAGGGGGTACAAAAAAAATAAAAAAAAAATAAAACAGCAATGGGGATCTACTCGCGGGAGTGAGACTTGCAAGAGGAGCTCCTAGTAGACCCGAATGATGCAGTAGCAATCTTAGGAGATACTGTTAGAAGTTCCCCTTCCTCAACCTCATCCATATTTGGTACATCTCCAACAACTGCGCTAGGATCCCCCTCAATTACCTTGGGGTCATCCACCACGTCTTCTCCCCCATGGTTTAAAGGAAACAGATTCCATGGACCAATCAGATTCTCTAAGTCATCCACCATAAAAGAATCCAAATAAGAGGAATGACTCATAGGAGCCTCTGATTCATATTGACACTAGTCCACTTGGGTGGATTCCTCAACTTCAGGAGTAAGAAGAAGTTTTGGAAAAGTCTCTCCCGGACGCTGAGATTCTAGATAGGTGCGGGCCAGGTAAAACCCATACTTCAAAAAACCTGAAGCATACCTCCCCTTCCTATCTTGGCAGTTGTTGAAAGGTGATATTCCTTCACTGCATCAGCCCTGATGGCATGGGCATCCCTACGACTTATTTTCAACTCCGTCAAGCGTAAGAAGTGTTCTTGTAGAAGCGCTTCATGCTCCGACATCAGCCTAACATTCTTTCGCTCTTCAACCTTCAGCTTAGAGCGCAAATCTTGGATTTTCCCTTAAAGGCCCATGGTACCAACAGTAGCCTCGGACAGTTGAGCAAGCATTTTCTCAACTTCTGCCTCTACATTCCTCTTCCTGGCCTCCACCCGGCGAGCATGACACTTCAGCTCTTGGCGCTCTTCGTTCCATGAGGGTTGGCGATTCCTCCATTCTGACATCTGTGTGTCCACTTGTTCATGATATACCCTTTCCCTGGCATTAGAAGCAATGATTCCTTGAAACCCTTGCACCAGGAGCTGCTCTGCTCATCCCTAGCATGTGAATGATTACTGCCAATAAACCGCCGTTCATCTCGAGGGAGAATGGTGGAATAAACGAGACAGGCACCAATCCCAGGTTCTAAAACAGAGTCTGTCTCTAGTACCCTGGGGGAAACTTGAAAGTCTCAGCTACTAAGCTTTGTGCCATCCCCAAGAATCATAGTGTGCCTCACCTCGCTAGGAACAAGAAGTATAGGAGGCGGTCTCATTGATTTTTTACCTTCCAAGCGATGACGATCTTTTCTGTTGGGAACCACAGGATGACGACACTCTTCTTCCACCCATGCCATATCCCCGATAAATCGAGAAGATGAGCTTTGCTCCCCGCGGGAACTTGGAGTCGGAGATGGAACGACAATAGTCTCTTCATGAAAAAGAGGGATTGATGTTGGGCTTTCCATAAGAGAAGGGGCTTCCACACTCGAAGTATCACCTCTCGGGCAACGACGCCTTTCCACCCCAATAGTAGAAACTCCAGCAAGCCTGCATGATCGAGAAGGGCGAGAGTTGGTAGACCTTCCAGCACCACGAGTAGAAACCTTAGTCGTTGCCACAAGGCGTGCCTCCTCCTCACAATGACGTTTGCATAATTCCATCAATCTACCTAATCCATTCATCTCTGCAAAAATTAATATAAAGCATTTAGCAAGGAAAATGATGCAATTATGGAACAAGGAAGGCAATAGCGAAAGATAATCTACCCCTAGGAGTGATTTCCTCATGAGGATCGAAAAAAGGATGTGAAGATAGCTGAGGCATTTCCATCTCTTCCTCCTCGACTCCTTCTATTTATCGGTTAGACAGCGTAGAAGATAGAGGAGGAGCAGTGGGCGTCACAACCCCCCAACCCGTGACTCAGAAATTTTCCAAGTTCAAGAGGCTTAGTGAATATCAAGATCCTGCGCTGTTAGTATCCCCACAAGATGACGATATACGCCCCAAACATCTTTGTAGAGAGGGAACCCTTGGCTGACATCATGATGATTCCAATGCATGGGAACATCCTAACCAGGTAGAGGCTCTATCACCAACCATCACTCTTCAAATCGGTTGATCTTGTTAGGAAGGGTACTAAACAGCTCAAAGCCATATACCTTTTGAAGCGTATAAAGATGGCGGTCTTTCCTAGCCTTTCGTAACTGATAGAAGCAAATAATGAGCATTAAGGAAGGGACTACATCCCACTAATGGCAAAGCACAGAAAAACCCACCAACTGGGCCCAGCCATTAGGATGAAGCTGAGCCGGAACAATCTTGTAATGACGCAACCATCCCATGGAAAATGACGGGAGAGGAAAGTGGAGTCCCAATTCAAATGAAGCAAAGTGAATACCAATAGAGCCTTCATCCACTTGGGAGGGGTCCGGTTCATCAAGGCGAGGATACCTCACCATATACCCCAAAGGAGTGCTGTCATAAACTTTTTCGAAATCTCCATAACGGAGCCGAAAGCTTGAATTAACAGGAATGTGTGCGGGGCCAGGGGGTGATGCCGGTCTTCTCCTCAACATATCGAAAAGACTTAAGAGCGTTACCTTGTTATATTGAGGAAGTGTAAAAGATGGAGGATTGTAGTAAACAAATACTTGTATGCAAAGTAAGAGCATCAGTACAAGACAAAGAAGAGCGAAACAGGGTAAAGAGGCAACAAGCGACCGAGAGCAGATGAAGGTGTCGCAAGACCATGACCACTCGGTCATGACCGAGTGGCCTTGGTCTCAAAATAAGGTCACTCGGTCATGACCGAGTGGCCCAGTAAACTCACGTCGAGGGATGGAAATGAGACGAGGCCTGAAAATGAGCAGAGACCTGAGAGAATTCAAGTTCTAAAGACACCATAGCTAATCCTTACGAGGAGCAAATGAAGACCTGGAGCCCTATTTATAGAGGCTCAAAAGATGAAAAAGCGTCGAAGCTGTCGGACGAATGCAGAAAATAAAGAGCAAACCCGCACAAATGACCCTCCGAAGATAAGTAAAATACTGTAAGAAGTATGCTAAAATTTCATGATACTTTATGCTCTTCTACCTTACTTATCGGCCAAAAAAACAGGGAGCAATTGATGTACCCAGGAAAGCCAAGCCAATACCTGATCAAAGGTGGGCCCCAATATGACTGAAGAAAGAGAAGGTAAAGGATCACGAGGAGGGAAAAGAAGACCCACTCGGTATAACCAAGTGGGAGGCCACTCGGTTATGCCGAGTGGGTGTCCAGCTCGACACAACAGAGTGGGAGCCACTCGGTTGTGTCGAGTGGGCACCCCCCAGCTATGCCGAGTGTGGATGCCCCCAACTCTGCACAACCGAGTGGGGGGCCACTCAGTTATACCGAGAGGTCCTCCTTTGGGGCATAATTGAGTGGGGTACCACTCCGTTATGCCAAGTGCCCCCTAGTTCAACCATTTTCATGGCCCACTCGATCGTAACTGAGTAGGCCCCATCTTGTCATTGGATGTCCAGCCAAATGGGCTTTGAAAATCCTTGAAATGTGCCGTGAGATCCTCGCTGAGATTATAAAGAGGCCTCCCTCACCCTCCACTATAAATACCAGGTCCCGTCTCCATCACAAGGTACGCACTCTTGAGTAATTCAAGTATAATCTTTCACTTTTTCTAGAGATTTAACTTAAGCATCGGAGGGTTTGCGCCGGGACCCCCACCCACGCCCTAACGGTGCTCTCGTTTTATAGGCCACTCGGTTGCCTCAAGTCACTCATTCGTCCAAGGCTACTCAGTCACCTTAGGTCACTCGTTTGTCCAAGGCCACTCGGTCGCCTCAAGTCACTCGTTCATCCAAGGCCACTCAGTTGCCTCAAGTTACTCGTTCATTCATGGCCACTCGGTCGCCTCAGGTCATTCATTCATCCAAGGCCACTCGGTCACCTCAGGTCACTCGTTCATCCAAGGCCACTCGGTTGCCTTAGGTCACTCGGTTATCTAAGGCCACTCAGTTATCTTGGGCCACCTGATCATCAGCCTACCAGATCACCAGATCTATCAGATCCACCAAGTCATCAACCCACTAGTTCATCAGCCCTATCAGACCATCAGCTCTGTTGGGTCACCAGATCTACTCGACTGCCATATCCAATTGCCTATCGAGGTTCTCATTGTTGATGGCATGACTTGTAACACTCGGTGTTACCGGTGTTAAGAGAATGAGAAAGGGAGTCGAAAAACTTCCAAAAATTTCCTTAAGAATGTGCTCGATCCTTGAGAATGATGGTGTCCTATGAGAGGGGCATTTTGTTAATTTGGATAGTGAAGTCCAATTAAAGGGTATTTTGATAAATCGAAAATAATTCCTAGGTGGAATTAGGTGAATAAGTGAATTAAATCCCAATTTTGTATTTATGTGGAGATATGGGATTAATAATTCATGAAAGGGTATTTTGGTAATTTGGAGTGATTCCATAAAGGAATTTAATTATGGAAAATAGGGAAAATGGTGGATATTAAATTATTTGAGGAGAATAATTAATTTTCCCTAAAATGGTGAATTAATGTGGTATTGCCACATAGATGACCAAGATAAAGAATTGGAAGCCAAGTTTGTGTCTTAGAGTGACACTTAGCATAGTCATGGAAATTTGAGAGAAATCATATATATTAGAAATGTGGGAGCATGTATATATATATATATGTGAATTTATGAGCTGGAAAAGGATTTAATTAAATGCAAAAAAGAAATGCTAATTGGTCTTTCAAGCATTTAATGAGAGGCATGATTATATGGATTAAAGAAAATCCAAAAGAAAATGAGAAATTAGTCACCATTAATGCTTGATAATTATGGTGATATTTATAAATGAAAAATGAGGGATTTAAGTCTTTCAAAGTAGTCTCTCATGTGATGGGGTGAAAATAGTCCCATTAAATTAAATGGGAAGGAAATTAAATTATGTCTCTCATGTGATGGTGGGAAAATAGTCAAATTAAATTAATTAGAAATAAAAAAGAAATTTCAAAGTGATCCAATGGTTGTGCTTGAGTCTTGAAAAGGCAAAATAATCCAATGAATGAGATTAATCAAGATAAAGAGCTTGGATTGTGCTTTCTCCAAGAGAGGAGACTTGTTTATTTGAAATGAGTGGCGGAGATTTAATTCTCCTTAAGCACATGGATTGTGCTTTGAATGGATGGTGGAGATCCATTCTTGAATATGGAAAACTAGTATATAATGGCAAGTGAGAAAGTCTTGGTTTTCTTTGGCCATTTGGAGAAAGAAATGAAGAAGGAAAGAAAGAAAGAGAGATAAGAAAGTCTCCCATGGAAGAAAAAGTGAAGAAGAAGAGAAGGGATCAAGGTAAGCTTTGTTCCTTCTTCTCTTTATTTTAAGTATGCTTGAATGTAAAGTAAGTTTATTTTGGGATGCCATCTTAGATGGGAGAAAATGAAGATGGAAGCTATCTTGAAATGAAGATTTAAAGATTCAAGAAGAGGTAAAGGATGGCCCCATGGGAGGGTGGCCTTGCAATGAGTTGTAAATATGTTTCATAAATGTATATGTTGCATTTGGCATGTTCCTTTATGTTCATGAGACTTATGGCCATAGGTTAGTTTGAGAACATGGTTGAAATGGTGGGTTGATGCCTCTAACCTTAGAGGGTTGTGAGGGTAAAGAAACCTAGCCACACTTGCATGCATTTGGCATCATATAATCTTGTTGTGTTCATATTTATTTGGCATTGCACCCTTATTGAGCTTAATAACTCATGAGGTTTTTACCCTCACATGTAGGTTGTGAAAGCATGGTAAAGTAAAGGAAATGGTGGAATGGCATGTGGAAGCATGGAAAGAAGATTCAAGTGTATGTTATGGCTTAGGGAAGCCTAACTTGTTATGTTTAATTTATGAGATGTAATTTCATTTGTTTGATAATGGCTTGTTAAAGCCCAAGAGCATATGTGTACTTTATGTTTTGGAATGTATGTTTCCATTTAGAAAGTGAGGTATTGGATTATGGCTTAGGGCATGTGGAAGTCTAAGTTTTGGCGAAGTCTTATTTTGGAATGTTATGGAAGCAACCAAGATGCAAAATAAAAGGATTTTTGTTGGAGAAATAAAGGCAAATTTGAAGGATGTGAAGTATTTTTATTCATTTAAATTTTTGGAAAATTTGGGGTTTTAAAGCCCAAAGAAAAAAAAAATTCTCGGATGGAGAAAGAATTGAAATAAATAAGAAAATGGCGGTTGGGAAGTTTCATGAGTTTTCTTTTAATCAAATGTGGTGTGGTTGAAACCTAATTTTGCTCTTGAATCCTGGGGTTGAGGGAAGGGAAGGACGAGCCTAGTTCCCATCTAGGGCATTTCGTCTTGAAACAGGTCCACTCTTCACTAAAGGTCGGGCAGGTGGACAATTTGGGTAATTGTTCACGAGTAACACCTGTAAGTGGGAGCGGGGCGTTACATGACTCCCAAGACTTTTACATCTACCTGCAATTAAAAATAGATTGTTGTATTTTGGAAACAACACTATAGAATATAATATGATATGCTTATGTGCATGGAATGTAATGTGTCCCTTAAAGAACAGTTGTTAAGTAAGTCTCACATTGAGGCATCTCTCATTAAGCCCGGAACTACACTCGAGTAGGTCCCTTAGGGGCCAAGACCCTACTTCGACGGCCCGCCGTGAGGCCTACCTTCTTCTGGAGGGCCCCTTAGGCAGTCCAGCCCTTCGGGGGGGTTTTTCTTAAGCCTGTTCTAATGCTACTAATGTGCAGGTCCATCCTGTGCTCCATGTAATAGTACAGAGATCAACCCTTTCTCATCGGGAAAGGTTTAATTGTTCCCTATTCAATAATAACATGCTTCCCTTGTCTATCAAATTACTTCTCTAGTGGTACTGACTTAAGCATCGGAGGGCATACGCGGGTAAGGAATCGCCGCATGCCTTCTAACTTGTTCCTGTGAGTGTAGATATGTCCCTAGCATATACAAGGCCACGTCCTAGAGTTCCCGAGGATGCCCTCAGAGGTCCCAATGTGACCCTGGTCAGTACATTGAAGACTAAAGCTACCCGACGCTTATCTCCACCAGTAGACTCCTGCCAGCTATCAACCTCACTCTGCCTCGGCTCCAGCTTTCCCTCTCTATAAATTCTATTGTTGTGGTTTTTTTCTGACAACTACAATTGGCACCGTCTGTGGGAAATAGACAAGAAGCTAAAATCTATGAGGAAGACAGCCAAGTATGCTAAGCATCAGATATCAGTTGGGTAATACAAGAAGAACCAGCATACTCCATCTGGGGAGCAGGGGGGCTTGTCCTTCGATTGAGTTCCCTAGTATGAAGCTATCAAAGATTGCATGTGGGCTTCCAGAAGCCTTCAGCGGCCCTAGCACCAAGCCTTCCAGTGACCGCGATCATCCCACAGTCATTGATCTAGCGTCAACAACTGTTTTTTCCAGTAAACACAGGGAATCAAGGAAAGATTACGATGCGTTCAGAGCATATAACAAGATTGTTAGAGGGAACTCATCAGCATTGCAAGCAAGAATAATCATGATCATTTCTTTCAAATCATCATTGCCTATACCGGCACATTGAGGGTCTTTAAGAAGCCCGAGTTGGTGTCACTTGAGTATTCCCCTATGAGTATGCTGCTAAGGACGAGATACTCGAAAAGTTCAAGAGGGCATGAAAAATAGTCATCTAAAGAAGGACACACCAAAGATACGACTCCAGGAAGGAATAAGGAGTCGACTTAAGGTATGCGTCGGTTGCTAGACCACCATAGGCAGTCCAGTATAGAACCTTTGAAGGGAGACGCTCGTCTCCCACTTTAGAGGTATGAAGAGGTGATTCGACTTTATGAGCGGACCCTCGTCTAGGCCAAAGAGAATTTCTCTATGGCAGTTGGTGATAACAACAAAGTTGATTATGGACCCAAGTACGATAAATCCGCCATAAGGTGGTGGTGGTGGCATTTGATGTCCAAGCCCTACCTCTAGTTGGGAAGGCTTAAGGTGGTTCTAGATTTTTCGAAGAAGTAAAAGCTATTGAGATCCCCTAAAGCAAAGTATGGAAGCAGTAATGAGGAGTCGTCGACTCTATTTACTACAACAAGTCATGAACTTTTACACCACAAGGATAAAGGAAACAAAGCCTTTCGGCATGGAAGACATGAAGAGGCGATGAATTGTAATACCACTGCATCGAGCAGTGTTAAGTTTCAGCCTCCATAGCTATCTGCCTTTGCAAGCATGCTGCTGCATATCAAGCTCCAAATTAGATTGCTGGTGCCATCACAGATTGCAACACATCCATAGCTCTTGAAAGAAGTATCGAAGGCAGTTCCTAGAAGAACTACTTTAATTGAGGTAGTATTCTAACCACTCTAAGGACGCTACTGCAGAAGCTCCTAACCAATGGGTAGACCTAAAAAGTTCATTCTTGGTTGGCGATCTTCCTAATGAATTCGATCGTCTGGGCCAACAGACGCTTTGAGCAAATGGAGACTTCAAGCATTCTCAATCCTCTGATTGCCTTGAGTCTAAGCAACGAGAAATAGATAAGAGATATTTGAGGTAAGTTATGAGGGAAGTAATATCAAATTGAGTAGTTAACTAGCTGAATGAAATCAGATCAATTTGAGTTTGGCAAGCTAGAGCCACGGTCCGACCAATGGATTGAGCAAAAGTCGGTGCGTGGAGAGCAACCACTTTAGAATAGCCAATTGTGATAAAGATGATTGAAATAAGGACAGCTAGAGAAATGATGAAGTGTCAAATGATCCCAATAAAAGAGCAGTCAAACCACTCAGGAGTGAACCCGTGCAATCTCGGTAGGCGAACGTGTAGCAAGGAAGTCCACAACAAGTTTTAAGCATGTAGTGTGTTAGCATCACAAGATGACATACGAAGATCTCTTCGCCATCCTTATCATAATTCCCAAGCGTCTCATGAGAATCATCCCTACTTGCTCAGCAGCTTCTTTCCTCGCAAACATGCTTGCCCAAGATAACAAATGTGTTGCACAAATAAAGATGGGAAATCCTCTTAGTGAGAAAAGAAAGAGATAGGTCCAACCTGCAAAGAGAAATTACTCGGATCCAGTCATAGAAGAGGATGCTAATGGGGTGCCCAATCAGGTCTTCTTTGAAGGAACAAGAGCAATTTGTTGACGCCTCAAGATTGCTCCTTTGTCGTTCCCATTGAAATCATCAAGGATCTTATCGACTAAATCCCACCAAGGAGGCAATATTTGCAATGAGAAAGTTCACCCTCAAGCATTCCAAGAGCGGGACTCGGCATTTTGAAAAATGGCTATCCCGAACGCACAAAGAAAGAAATAAGAAAAGTTTTGGTCAAGCCGAGAAAGGCCTTACAGAGTCACAAAATGCTGGGACCTGACGCGTGCGTGTTATAGACGTTGCTAAGAGAGGCAACAAGAAAAATGTCAAGGATGGTACATCTCAAGGAGTACCTCATAATTTTGTGACAAATTGTATTTTCTTTTTAAAGTTCTATCATACACTGTAACAATTTCAAAGTGAATAAAAGAATAAACTCCCTTTTGTATTCTTGTGAATGATGGCTATCTCATAAGCCAAACCACAAAAATTCCTTATGCATCATATATTTGTACATGTATATATAGCTATCATAAAATATGATGCAGGAACTGTGGCACGAAGACAGGATGGGTAGTGATACTCCCAAACTCATTGGAGGCAGATTAGTGAAGGTAAGGAAAAGTTCAAGTCCTGAAGAGTTTGCCATGACAAATGGAAATTTGGCGCTAAGACCACATTCCCTCCTAGAATCTAAGGTACATTCCGATGCCTTGCCCGTAGGCTAACCTGAATCCCTTGCTTGGGTCCAGTGGTAAACGCGCGCGCGCTAACCTTGACCCCTTGGCAGATCTAGTGCTAAGCCTCCCGGCAAACTTGGAACAACCTGTAGTAATTCGGTGGGTGGTGACAAGTCTAACCTAGATCACCTGCGTCAGACAATCCCAAAAAAGACCCAATAGGACTGCAGGTGACCTTCCTAAATAGGCTTACTTAGTTATAATCAGGCGCAATGGCCCGGTCCTTCTTATACTTTTGGATGCGTTCTGACGCCATGCCGCAGGCTAACCTGGATCCCTTGAGTGAGTTTGGTGCTAGGCACGAATGCCAACCTTAACTCCTTAGTTGATATGGTGCTAAGCCTCCAGGCAAACTCGGAACATCCAATAAAAGTTTGGCAGGGGACCTTGGACCAAACCCAGATCCTTTGTGATAGACATGTTTGGGAAGGAAAATCAAGTAATGAAGGTATGAGTATTCTCTTGTTGCAGACGTAGGCAAGGCATGCTAAACTGGCAAAACAAAATATTGAAGCGGCTATCCCATCCAGTGCATATGCATGCCCTTGGTATCCCCATCAAAGAATTCTCGGTGTGAACGTAAGAGAGGTATGCCTAACCATATAAGCTATTTCAAGAATAATACTCTTTATGTATCTGCCGTAAGATCTAGTGCAGGAGTCATGACTTGAGCACAATGCAGAGAAATGACAAAGCTACCTGGTATAGCGGTGGTAAGCCAGCAAAGGTAAAGGTAAACCCACATCCTAAGAGGTCCAGTTTGATGAATTGTAATCTGGTGCAAAGACCCCGGACTCACTAAAATTCCTGGATGTGTTCCGACTCTATGCCCGTAGGCTAACCTAGATCCCTTGCCTAAGTCCGGCGCTAAGCTTATGAGCTAACCTTGACTCCTTGGTCGATCCGATGCAAGGCCTCCCTGCAAACTTGGAACGACCGATGGTAATTCAAAGAAAGGTCCCGGGTCAAACCTAGATTCCCTGTGTCGAACAAACTCGAAGGAGTGACGTGGAAAAAATGGGCACAATCCTACCTTCTCAGACGAGCTCGCCTATTGGTGATCTAGCGCAATGACCTCGAACCTTCTTGGATTCCCAGACGCATTCTGATGCCGTGCCCGTAGGCTAACCTAAATCCCTTGCGTGAGTTCGGTGTTAAACTTACAAGCTAACCCTGACTCCTCGGTAGATCCAACGCAAAGCCTCCCAAAACTTTGAACATCCGGTGGAAATTTAGCAATAAGTCTCAAGCTAAACATAGATCCCCTATGATAGACAAGTCTGGGAAGGGAATGAAGAAATGCCAAGCGCATATAAGGATTTATTGTATGTCTTGAGTTTCTAGATGTGTTCTGATGCCATACATGCAGGCTAACCCGGATCCCTTGCGTGAGTCTAATGCTATGTAACACCCCACTTTCAATTACACAATGAAGTAATAAGATAATCATTATATGCTAATAATGACCTCGGGCGTTATCGGAAATCCTTTATCAATGGAAGCAAGGATCGAACCTGAGTATGCTAAATAGATAAGATTTCCACAAGTTTAAATAAAAGTCCATCATGTACTCGCATATCAGAAAGTTATAGCAGCTTCACAACTACATATATTTTACGGTACAGTCGCAGAACCGCACACAAACACCATACATCCTTAAGTATCTTAACTGCTATTTAAATTACAACATTTGGATTACACAAGTACACAAATAAATCCAACTCTAAATCAGCCAAGCACCACCTCTGAATCCTTGCTCGTGCTGGAACCTGGAGTACTTGATAAGCTTAATATACCTGGAACGTTGAATGGTCCAGGGGTATGAAACACCTGAGTTAGATTATTACATCTAAGTGAGTGGTATAAGGAAAGAAACTATGCATGCAAGAGCAATATGCAGCTTTGCCCAATAATATGCCAAAATAAGAACGAAATCTCCCAAGATCATGGCTCACCCCAAGAGCACGAGGTCTAGGCTCGCCGCAAGAGCACGAGATCCCCTATGATGTCTCAACAACTAGACATAGATACAAATATCGAGATACATACAAAAATAGACAAGATATACTCAAGCAACAAAACATGAGATGTAACCTCTCAGCCCCCTTACACAGGCACGAGATATCCTCCTTACTTGCCATGCATGAACCCCTCAGCCCCCTTACACAAGCTCGAGGTAACCCCCTTACACAGGCCCACGTGGTCAGCCACCTTACACAGGCTCCCATGGTAGTTCACACATGACAAGCCACCAAATACACCCCCACGTGGCCGTTAGGATAAGCACTATTATCTTCTTCTTTTGCAAGCCAATCCTAGTCTTCCAAGTTATGTCATCTTAGACTTTTAGGGTAAAATTAATCATTACAATCTTTGAATTTTTCTTCTTTGATTTTATCTTCCAATTCAAGCTTCCATTTCCTTCCAATCCCAAGCCTCCAAATCTCACCTTCACATGGCTTCTAAGATAAGAACCCATCATGGCCCTTATCTCTTCCTTTTCAAGCCAAACTCTTTCTTCCAAGCTAAGCCATTCCAATCATTAAGGCCACGTGGGGGTGTATTTGGTGGCTTGTCGTGTGTGAACTACCACGGGGGCCTGTGTAAGGTGGCTGACCACGTGGGGCTCTGTAAGGGAGCTACCTCGAGCTTGTGTAAGGGGGCCGAGGGGTTCATGCATGGCAAGTAAGGAGGATATCTTGTGCCTGTGCAAGGGGGTCGAGAGGTTACATCTCATGTTTTGTTGCTTGAGTATATCTTGTCTATTTTTGTATGCATCTCGATATTTGTATCTGTGGCTAGTTGTTGAGACATCATAGGGGATCTCGTGCTCTTGCGGCGAGCCTAGACCTCATGCTCTTGGGGTGAGCCATGATCTTGGGAGATTTCGTTCTTATTTTGGCATATTACTTGGCAAAGCTACATATTGCTCTTGTATGCATAGTTTCTTTCCTTGTACCACTCACTTAGATGTAATAATCTAACTCAGGTGTTTCATACCCCTGGAAAATTCAACGTTCCAGGTATATTAAGCTTATCAGGTACTCCAGGTTCCAACACAAGCAAGGATTCAGAGGTGGTGCTTGGCTGATTTAGAGTTGGATTTATTTGTGTACCCGTGTAATCCAAATGTTGTAATTTAAATAGCAGTTAAGACATTTAAGGATGTATGGTGTTTGTGTGCGGTTCTGCGACTGTACCGTAAAATTTATGTAGTTGTGAAGCTGCTATAACTTTCTGATATGTGGGTACGTGACAGACTTTTATTTAAACTTGTGGAAATCCTAGCTATTTAGCATACTCAGGTTCGATCCCTGCTTCCATTGATAAAGGATTTCCAATAACACTTAAGGTTATTATTAACATATAATGAATATCTTATTGCTTCATTGTGTAATTGAAAGTGGGCCGTTACATACTAAGCTTACGAGTTAACCTTGACTCCTTGGTAGATCCGGTGCGAAGCCTCCTGGAAAACTTGGAACGATTAATGGGAATTCAGTAACAGACTCTAGGTCAAACCTAGATCCCCTATGGTAGACAAACCTAGGAAAAGACAAAATGAAGAGACTTGATGAAGATATAGAGTAAAGATCATTGGGCGATGATTAATTTAAATGACAAGTAACACATTTAACAGGCTCGAGCGACTACGACAAGCATCGAAGAAGGAGTGTAGTGACGACCCAATGTCGCCACACAAGACAAGTATGGACATCATGCTCAAACTAAAGATACAGACCCCGATCCGTATTTCTTTTGGTGAGTAGATCCCAAGCTTGAGCTGCGATTGTAAACGAGAAAAGCTGGAAAGCATACCTATAACGCCCTGCTCCCACTTACGGGTGTTACTCGTGAACAATTACCCAAATTATCCACTTGCCCGGCCTTAGGTGAAGGGTGGACCATGTTTCAAGACGAAACGCCCTAGGTGGGAACTAGGCTCGTCCTTCCCTTCCCTCATCCCCAGGATTCACTAGCGAAATTGGGCTTTAACCACACCGCATGGGCTAAAAAGAAAACTCATGAAAATGCCCAACTGCCATTTCTTATTTATATTTAATTCTTTTCCATCCAAGAATTTTATCGGGCTTCATAAATCAGCATTTAAACCAATCCATTGATTGTTACCAATTTTGGAGGAAAAACTCAAATTTTTAATTTTTCAAAATTTCGGCATTTTGTCCAAAAATGCCCGAAAATCCCTTTATTTTGGAAATTCTTCTGGGGACCAAATTCAATTAAGAAATGTCCCAAAATTCTCCAATTTTTCCAATATTTTTTAAAAAAATTGGACGGTGCGGCCCGCTGACCCGCGCGGGGCCTTGCTGGCCACTGGCCGCGCATGTCGCGCGCAGCCGCCTGCACGCTCGCCCGCGCGCCCAACAGCCACCCGCTGCCCACTGCTGCTGCCACCAGCTGCCTTCAACACTTCCTTTCTTCTTCTTTTTTTTTTCTTTCTTCTTCTTTTTTTTTTGTTTCTTCTTCTTGGGCCTCCTAACCCAAAAATTTTCAGAAATTAAAAATACATAAAATACTCCACATTCCTTCAATATTTGCCTTTATTTCTCCTTAATTAAAGCTTACACCACCTCTTTGATAATTACACAACATACATTAAACACTTCAAAGAACATACACCCATAGTCTTAGGCTTTAATAAGCCATTACCAAACCAATAAAATTTACATCTCATAAATCATACACAACAACATAGGCTTCCATAAGCCATAAATTTACAACAAAAATAAATAACACCATGAACTTCCACCCACAAGCTTGCAACACATTCCCATTTCTTCTTTTGACATAAGAATAACCTACAAGGGGAGGATAAAACCTCATGAGCTCAAAAGCTCAGTAAGGGTGCATATGCAAAGTAAATACAAGCATAACAAGTCTATGTAATGCAAATGCATGCAAGCATGGTTAGGTCATTCCATCCTCACAACCCAACATGGTTTGAGGCATCAACCTACCATTTCATTCCCACCCCCATGGCCATAGGTCTCATGAACAAATAAAGCTTGCAAAAAGATACATAAAAGTTTATGCAACCTACTTACAATGCAATGCAAGGCCACCTCCACATGGGGCCATCCCTTACCTTATTCTTGAACCTCCCTATCTTTATTTCAAGAGAGCTTCCAACACCATTTTCTCCCACCTAAAATGACATTTCAACTTGTCACTAACTTTGCATACAAGAATACTAAATAGAGAAGAGAAGAATGGAACATACCTTGATTTGATCTTCATTTCTTCTCCATTCTTTCATCTTCTCTCTTTCTTCTTCTTGGAAGACAACTCTTCCTTCATCTCATTTTCTTTCTCTCTTTGAAATGGCAAAACTTGAGACAAGGGCTTACTTTCCCTTTAAATACTACTCTTGTCTTGAAATCTCAATTTCAAGACTTGATCTTAACCCTTGATTTCCATTTGCTTTTTGAAAGAAAATCCCAACCACACAAGAAAGCACAACCCATGTGCTTTGGTCTTGATTACTCTCATCCATTGGATTTTATTCATTTTTCAAGAGAAGATCTCAACCTTCAATTAAAAGCACAATCCAAGTGCTTTTGAAAGATTTAATCTCAACCACTCATCTCTTAATATTTGGCAATCCATGCCATTTCTTCTCTTTGAATCCCCACCTTTGGATTCATTCTACTTCTCAAGAATGCATCTAAGCCCTTAGATCACTTGCATTTTTCATTTATTTCTCATTTACTTAAATGAGACTATTTTCATAACCATCACACTTGAGAGACATAATTAATTTCTTTCCCATTTAATTTAATGGGACAATTTTCCACCATCACATGAGAGACCACTTGAAAGACATAAATCCCTCATTTTCCATTTAAATAAATCCCACTATTTTCCAAGCATTAATGGGTGACCATTTTCCCATTTTCCATTTCATTTATTTAATTCACCATAATTTCAAACATTAATGGTGACTATTTTCCCATTTCATTTGGATTTTCTTTAATCCAACACCATAATGCCTCTCATTAAATGCTTGAAAGACCAATTATCATTTCCTTTTGCATTTAATTTAATCATCCATTTATACTTGAACAAGATTTTGCCAAGTGTCACCTTTTAAACCCATACTTGGCTCTCAAGATCTCATCTCATCCACCCATGTGGCATTACCACATTTATTCACCATTTTAGGGAAAATATAATTATTTTCTCAAATAATTTAATATCCACCAATTTCCCTATTTTCCATAATTAAATTCCTTTATGGAATTAAATTCCAAAATTCCCAAATACCCTTTGTGAATTTATTAATCCCATATATCTCCACATATACACAAAATTGGGATTTAATTCACCTACTCACCTAATTCCACATAGGAATTATTTCTAATTTACCAAAATACCCTTTTTATTGGATTTCACTATCTAAATTACTAAAATACCCCTCTCATAAGGCACCCTCAATCTTAAGGATCCAACACCTTCTCAAGGGCATTTTTGGAATTTTCTCACTTTCTTTCTCATTCTTTTAACACCGATAACACCGGGTGTTACAATACCTCAATCCACATCAAGAACGCGACTGTCAATGCTCGGTAACCTATCTTTCCAAGATTATGTAGTGGATAATCTAAATGGAAATGTAATGTATGTAATGCGCCAAAGTAACAAAAAACGTATCAAATGTTAGGTATCGCACTAGGCCGCTCCTAAGACAAATATAATTTGCTTGACTTTGGGAGGCTAGGCCCCTATTGTAACTTTATGTAGATCCCTGCCTAGCCAGTGGCTTTAACTCTGGTAGCCTGAAGTAAGCAACTCCTCCTTAGAACTACTCGATGGTAAGAATGAGAGTGTAACACCCGGTGTAACCAATGTTAAGAGGATGAGAAAGGGAGTAAGAAAACTTCCAAAAATGTCCTTAAGAATGTGCTCGATCCTAGAGATTGAGGGTGCCTTATGAGAGGGGTATTTTGGTAATTTGGATAGTAAAATCCAATAAAAGGGTATTTTGATAAATTGGAGATAATTCCTATGTGGAATTAGGTGAGCAAGTGAATTAAATCCCAATTTTCTGTTTATGTGGATATATGGGATTAATAAATTCACAAAATGTATTTTGGTAATTTGGAGTGATTCCATAAAGAAATTCAATTATGAAAAGTAGGGAAAATGGTGGATATTAAATTATTTGAGGAGAAATAATTAATTTTCCCTAAATGGTGAATTAATGTGGTAATGCCACATGGAGGGAGTTAAAGAAATGCAAAAAGAAATGATATTGGTCATTCTTGCATTAATGAGAGACATGATTATATGGATTAAGGAAAATCCAAAAAGAAAATGTGTAATTAGTCACCATTAATGCTTGAAATTATGGTGAATTAAATAAATCTAATGGAAAATGGGAAAATGGTCACCCATTAATGCTATGGAAAATGGTGGGATTTATTTAAATGGAAAATGAAGGATTATGTCTCTCAAGTGTGATGGTTATGAAAATGGTCCCATTAAATTAAATGGGAAGGAAATTAAATTATGTCTCTCATGTGATGGTGGAAATTGGTCCCATTAATTTAAATGGGAAATAAATGAGAAATGAGAGATGGTGGTTAGTGACACATGGCACAATCTTGTGAATCAAGAATAGGCATTTAAATGAAATTCAAAATTGGAGAGTAAATGGTCCTTCAAGTGTTAAATGCAAGCCATGATATTGTTGCTTAAAAAGAAAATGCAAAAGAAATGGAAATTAGTCACTCATTTATGAGTGAAAATGGGAGAATTTATTTAAATGAGAAAGAGTGAAATTAGTCACTCAAGTTGATTTGTTGAAATTAGTCAAAAATAAATATTTGAGAAAATGGCTAATTTTGGTATTGGAAGACTAAATGATCCAAGGGTTAGGATCAAGTCTTGAAAAGGTGAAAGATATCCAATGGCTTATATTAAATCTTGAAAATGGATATGAAAATAGTCTCATTAAGTAAATGAGAAATAAATGAAAAATGCAAGTGATCTAATGACTTAGATGCATTCTTGAGAAGAAGAATAAATCCAAGGGTGGGGATTTAAAGAGAGTAAATGGCATGGATTGCCAACATATTAAAAGTGTGCTTTCTTTTAATGGTGGAGATGAAGTCTTGTAAAGGCAAATGGATAAGATTTAAAGGAAGAAAATGGCATGGATTGTGTTTCTTCCAAGAGAGATGTATTAAATCCAAAGAGATGGATGGTTGGGATTTTCTCTCAAAAGGCAATAGAAAATCAAAGGCTAAGATGAAGTCTTGATATGGAGATCTCAAGACAAGAGTAGCATTTAAAGGGAAAGTAAGCCCTTGTCTCAAGTTTTGCCATTTCAAAGAGAGAAAGAAAGTGAGAGGAAGGAAGAGTTGTCTTCCAAGGAGAAGAAAAGAGAGAAGAAGATGGAAGAATCAAAGTAAGTTTATTTCTTCATTTCCTTTACTTTAATATGTTAGTATGTAAAGTAAGTGGCATGTTGGAATGTCATCCTAGGTGGGAGAAGAGGATGGGGGAGCTCTCTTGAGAAGAGGATTTAAAACTTCAAAGAGAAAAATGTTAAGGTAAGGGATGACCCCATGTGGAGGAGGCCTTGCATTGCATTGTAAGTAGGTTGCACAAATTTTTATGTATCTCTTTGCATGCTTTACTTGTACATGAGACCTATGGCCATGGGGGTGGGAATGAAATGGTAGGTTGATGCCTCAAACCATGTTGGGTTGTGAGGATGGAATGACCTAACCATGCTTGCACGCATTTTCCATTACATAGACTTGTTATGCTTGTATTTACTTTGCATATGCACCCTTACTGAGCTTTGAGCTCATGAGGTTTTATCCTCCCCTTGTAGGTTGTTCTTATGTCAAAAGAAAAAAGGGAAAGTGGCAAGCTTGTGGTGGGAAGCTCTTGGTGAATATTTCTTTGTTATTGTAAAGTTATGGTTTAAAGAAGCCTAGGTTTATGGTATTTAATTTGTGGCTTGATGGCTTAGGGAAGCCTATTTATTGTAAGGGCTTCATGTGATGTAATTTAATGGTTTACAATGGCTTGTGAAGGCCTAGAACCATGGATGCAATTTATTTGGAATAAGTTATGAGGTTGGAGAAATGAATTATTGTTGTGAAAATAGGCTTGGGAATTGAAAATGGGGAGATTTTCAATGCATTTTTTTGGAGTATTATTTCTGAAAAAATTTGGGTTAGAAGGCCCAAGAAAAAAAAAGTATTTTTTTTGGAAGTAGCAGTAAGTAGGCTGCCTGCGCGCGAGCAGGGCTGCATGGGCGGGTCCGCGCGGGCGACATGCACGGCCTGCCCGCGCGGGCCAACAGGCCCCGTCGGCCAATTTTTTTTTTAAAATTAGAATTTTTGAGAATTTTGGGGGCATTTCTTAATTGAATTTGGGCCCCAGAGGAATTTTCAAAATAAAGGAATTTTTCGGGCATTTTGGAGAATAATGCCGAAATTTTGGAAATTTGAAAATGATGAGTTTTTCCTCCAAAATTGGTGATCCATCAATGGATTGATTTAAATGGTGATTTTCTATGGAGCCCGGTAAAATTCTTGGTCGGAAAGAATTTAAAATAATTGAGAAAATGACGATTGGGCGTCTAAATGAGATTTTCTTTTTAACCAACGCGGTGTGGTTAAAGCCCATGTCCGCTAATGAATCCTGGGGATGAGGGAAGGGAAAGACGAGCCTAGTTCCCACCTAGGGCGTTTCATCTTGAAACATGGTCTACCCTTCACCGAAGGCCGGGCAGGTGGACAATTTGGGTAATTGGTCACGAGTAACACCCGTAAGTGGGAGTAGGGCGTTACAAAGGGTGTACCTAGCCTAAAAACCAGTTTGATAAACAGTTTGGCTCTAGGAGTCCCGTATACTTAAAACCTACCGAGACGTTCAGGTTAGAGATGGCCACACCACAGTTCCCCATAGTAGCCCAGCGAAAGGCTAAGGGACAATAAGAGTAGCATGGGCAACTTCACCCTAGTTAGTCATCGTTATCCTGCCACGCTGAACCTCTGGGTCTTGGTGGCATGGAATTATTTGGAGTCCGTCGTCCATCAAGTTTTAAATTTTCAATTCAGAGGCTAGTGTGGCCAGCTTCTATTTCCTCCATCTAGGAGCCTAATTTTTGATGTATCAAATGCTAAGGCCGCGACCATTGTGCCATATGATCCATCATCAGTTGAACCTGACTTGCAATCATCTCTGCCCGAGGGGCAATCATGTCTCAAGCAACCTTCTAAAATGTTGCAAGGAGGCAAGATTACAGAACCAATTGAAGAGACATTCCACCAGGCATCAAAGCAAATCTAGAGCCAGCTTCTCAGTGTCTTAGAGTTGACGGATTTTCATGACCACAAGACCATGGCCAGAAATGCCAGTTCAACTTTCAAGGCTCTAGATGGCCTGCTTGTTGATTATCAACCCTTCAAACAATGATTATTGGAACTTGACAGTACTGTAGCATTACTCACAGAAGCTGGATTGTCTACCCAATAAGTTAACTCCCTGCAGCAACTTGTTGACAGATACAATTGCCACAAACAACACGTGGAAAATGCTTCTCATCTTCATGCAGAGATTGTCGCTCCTCCAAAAGCTTCGGCCAAGCTCCTTGAATCCCTCAGAGAAGAGGCTACCTCAGTCAAGGCCATGCGACGCTACATGAAGGAGGACCTGTTATCCTACAAGGCTGGTAATGTGGAAATCCTAAATTGCTTAGTGCAAGTTAATGAAAAGAAGTTAAAATCTTTGCAAAGGCTGAAAGTTGCAGCCATGGAGATGAAAAACCAATTTGATCTGAGCTACAAACCAGAAACTCCTTTTGAGGAATACAACCCTGTCCCAAGAATAAATGCTAAGAGCTTCGAGAGCTTGTATAGTGATGTTAAAAGACCAAGAAGATAACAACTCTCTTAAGAGAGATGGAATAAAGAATGGATCAAATGTGGAAATGTATTCGAGGACATCTTTAGGTAAGAGAAGAAGATACAGTAGTTGCTGGTCTTCAATGGAAGATAAATATTGTCATGGCATATATGGCCATTGTGGAGAAAGCATTGGCATGAACTGCCTAAGAGACTAGTTTAAATCAGGGAGAATGGCTTAAGATGGATAGCCATATTCCACCAATTTTTATGACAGAATACTAAGGAAACCCCTGGGATAGGGTAAGCAGAGCCACTGATAACGATAGGAGAGAGAAACACTCTCGGCATAATGATTTTAGGTTGTCAGCATCATTTCTTGCCTTCGATTTGAGGCACTCATAGGAGTTTAGCAAATCAAGTTCAACGAGCAATGATCCCAGGTATTGGCGGGAGTCATCGTAGGCAAATGCATCATCTCGGGATAATGCCCGCCGAGACATTTCAATCCTAGAAAAAGCCGCCTTAGCTCAAACCCGAGTCTAAATAGGGAAAAACTACTGGTGTAAGCTTTTCTATGGTCGAAAGCCATTATCTAGAAAATCTAGTGCCCCTGAGCACTCAAAGTTTGATCTATCTATGTTTATGTCCTCGCCTGTTGCGAAAATCTTATTGCAACCATAACATTTTTGGCACTCAAGCCATGAGGCTAGTCTCTGGGTGCCTCCTCGGTGGTAAGGCTCGTGCTTCCTCAAGCCCCTGTAACGCCTTAGAGGCACACTAATCCTTCTCTCGAGTGGCTCATTCTTTATCTTAGACACTTCAAGTTGTGCCTTTGTGTCTTTCGCCACCCATTTAGCACAGTGGACTATGTATTTTGCATGGCTATTGAGCTTTGCTTCAGTAAATGACCTCGTTTTAGGGTCAACACAATGCCATGAGCCTCAAGAAAAGTAGTTTTTCCCATCAAGATTGGTGGACGCAAGAGTGGCATTAGTCTTCCCTTTGACTTAGCAGTCAAAACAAAGACTAGAGGGCTACTATTGTGCCATAAAATTCCCAAGTGTCCACTTAAGGGTCTTTCCCTAATTAGGTGCCTAGGGGTATTTTGGTCATTTGGCCAAGGCAAACAAACCCCAAAAGTGGTCCCAAGCCCAGGTTTCAATGCCTAAGAAAAGTTGTGGTCGAATGGCAAAGAAATTATCTAAATTAGAGTTCAAATAAGCAATATAAAATTAAAACGGCCAAAGTGTAATTAGCCTAAACTTAGGGGAAGGGTGAAAATGTAATAAGGGAGAAGTTCAAGGCTATATAATGGAGAAGAAGACAAAGAAGGAGGAAGGCCATTGTTCATGCTCTTCCTCTCTCTCGCGCCCTCTTTCTTTCCCACTCACTCTCTACCATTTTCTCTCTAAGAGAGATCTCCCTGTCTCGGAGAGGAAAAAGACCTCTCTGAGAGGTCTCCTACTCTCAACTGTCTCCTTGAAGAGAGCCCCCACAGCCCCTGCATGTTCTTGGCAAGTCATGTCTGCCTATCGGTAGCAATAGCAGCTCTCTTGGTGAGAGTTGCCCTCGGTTAGTAGCAGCAGTAGCCCTCTCTGCAGCTCCTCTCAGCAAGCCCAAGCTCTCTTGAAGAGCTTCGTGTTTCTCTTGGTGGTTCATCCCAAAAAGGCCATCCATCTTTCCGCAAGCCATGGCATCCCTCGTGGCAAGGTAAGTCCCCCCCGACCATATCCTCTCGGGGAGCTCTGCATTGCTGCAACTTTCTCTCTCTTATCTTCTCCTCGGGTGTCACTCTCCCTCGGTAGTGAAGCAGCAACATAGGTCCTCTTGAGGATGACCTATATCTCGTGGAGAGTCGCGGCGACTCTTTTCTCCACAGCTTCCCTCTACAGCTCCTCTCTCCGTAGCAATCCCTCGGCTAGGAACAGCATGCCCATCGACCATGGCTGCAATCCTTCTTGGTGGTTAGCCTCTCTCAGTAAGGAAAGACTGCCCTCCCCGGCGGTGATGGTTTCTTTCGAGAAAAGCCCTCCCCAAGACTCTCGGCGGCATCCAACTTCTCTTAGGAAAAAGCCTTCCTGAGAGGCTTCTCTCTCCCTCACTCCCTCTGTTTCTCTCTCTCCCTCACTCCCTCTGTTTCTCCCTTATAAATATAATGTGTATATACATGTATATATAGTATGTGTGCTTATATGCTCACGTGAGGGCCGAAAGTGTGGTTTTATGGAGTGGGGTGGGTTTGTATAATGTGTAAGATGTGTGTATGTATGTATATGTGGACATGTGGTTTTAGCCAGGGGCATGATCATGAGATAGTGTATATGATGTTAGATGACATATATGATGTTAACATTATCTCACATGTGGCATGCCTATAGAATATAATATGATATGCTTATATGCATGGAATGTAATGTGTCCCATAAAGAAACAATTGTCAAGTAAGTCTCACCCCAAGGCATCTCTCATCAAGCTCGTCGGAACTGCACCCGGGGAGGTCCCTTAGGGACCATGACCCTGTTTCCGCAACCTGCCGTGAAGCCTACCTTCTTCTGGAGGGTGCCCTAGGCAATTCGACCCTTAGGGGGGATTCTTCTTAAGCCCGTCCTAATGCCTGCTTCCCTTGTCTATCGAATTACTTCTCTATTGGTACTTACTTAAGTATTGGAGGGCATACACGGGAGAGGATTCCCCGCGTGCCTTCTAACTTGTTCCTGTGAGTGCAGATATGTCCCTTACATATACAAGGCCACTTCTGGGAGTCCCGAGGATGCCCTCAGAGGTCCCCATGTGACCCCGATCAGTACATCAAGGACCAAAGCTACCCGATGCTTATCTCCACCATTAGACTCCTACTAGCTGTCAACCTCGCTCTGCCTCAGCTTCAGCTTTCCCTGTAACACCCCAGATTTTCAAAATAGAAAATGAGGTAATACCTAAGATTGTTAGGTTATAATACTTGAGGAAATAGGTTCTTTCAAGGGATTATAGAAGCCTTGAGGCAAAAGTTTAGTTTCTAAACCAATGGCAAAATAGTAAATACTGAAGTTCGGGTAAAAGTGTAATTTACCTAAAATCTTGGGGTGCTAAGTGTAACTTATCCATTTTCCAGGGACAAAAAGTGCAATTAAAAATGGCCAAGGGACCAAGTTGCAAGGGTCTAAATGTAGTTTCGTGAAAAGTTCAGGCCAAAGCATCGTTTCTTGAAATCTTAAAAATATCTCTTTAAAATATCATGGATTTGAAACTCAAATCAAATAGAGCTTTGGATTCCAAACTCTATTAAATTCAATTAAGAGACGAGTGGTGCATTTGGGTTGGATGCACATGGGAGAAATGATGAAGCTTTATCCTCAATGACACATGGCAATCAACCATTGGCCACTTGGAAGATAAGATAAGGTCACATGATGGCTCATAATGACCCCTTGAGGTGGCATTGCGTGATTGGCCAAGGAAAAGCTTACTTAGTCTCCAAACCTTATCCCTAAGGACATGTGGCAAGCATTCATTGGCCTCTTGGAGATAGGATTTGAAGTGTTATGGTGAGAAATGTGGAAAATGCAATTAACCATGTGAGATGTAGTTATTAATTAAAGGTGTAATGATGGGAAATGTAGAAAATGTAATTTACCATGTGGGATGTAATGATGGGGAATCTTGGAAATCTAATTAAACATGTGAAGGCACAAATCTCTAGGCACACATGGCATATTTTAATTGGATGCTCATGGATGGAATGATGACGAGACACATGGCGCAATTTGGATCGTTGAAGTTTCCTATAAATAAGGGCTTTGGGGTTATTCATTTTGGGCACCAAGCAAGGAGGAAAAGGAAGGGAGTTTGAGAGTGCAAACGCTGTCGAAAAGAAGGGAGAAAGTCAAGGGAGAATGAGCCTTGATAGAATTTTTGGGTCTTTCTCGAAGTTCGTGCCAAGTAGTAAGAAAAACTATGAGAAAACCTATCCTGCTCGTTGTAAACCATGTTTCTTAAGGTAATCGATCAAAGTGAGTGATTTCTGCATGTTTTGTGACACTTTGAGCATTTGTTGCTTCACTTGTGTGTGGATGTTGGCTTGCATATCATGCCTTTGTGGCTTATATGTCATATTTTCCCTTCTTTATACATATTCCTTCTGCTTTGTCATGTATCATGTTCGTATTGGTGACTGTAGCTAGTTGTCGGGACATCATGGAAGATCACTTGCTCTGGTGATGAGCCAAGAGTGACTATGATGATCGCGGGGGTGATTGCAACACCTTGGCATTGCTACCACAGGGGTGGATTTCATAATGGCATTATTGCATTTGCACGCATGTATTTACCTTTTCTGAGTCACTCACTTAGATGCCATTATCTAATTTGGGTGTTTCATACCCCTGGGACATTCAACGTCCCAGGTATATTAACATGCCAAGTACCCCGGAGACAAGCAGGAGAAAAGGCTACAAGAAGGCCGATGTTTAGTTCAACTTCATGTTGTTCATGTGTAATGGATCTTATGTAACCTTTGGATTTATTTGAGACTTGTGTATCACAGTTGTACTAAAGGTTGTGTGGGTGTAATATCTAAATCGGTGCACTTCAAATGTTGTATGGGGAAGTTGCCATGATGAGGGTTTATTTGCTAGCTTGGGCATGTGTTGCAGTTATAACTACAAGTAGTGAGTTGTGTCTTTTGGGTTTATTGAAAGTTGTATGCGTTTCCTGTACATAATAAAGGAATCTAGTGGAAACCCCTTTATTTAGCTTTGGTTAAGCTTTCAGGTTCGATCCAATGCTTTCGTTGGTAAGGGTTTCCATAATGCCCATAGGTGATGTCTGTTAATATTTCACGTTGTTGCGTATTTGGAAAAATGGGGCGTTACATTCCCTCCCTATAAATTCTATTATCATGGTTTTTTTCTAGCCACTACAGTTTGGCTCTTCACCTATGTCTACCATCAGAGAGAAGATCCAAATTTTATTTTGGCAATTTGGCGTAATGCCTACATCTGTAACTAGAGAGAATATCCAAATTTTGTTTTGGTTGTTCGGTACAATGCCTATGTCCACAACTCCAAGATTTAGATATTTTTGTTTTAGTGGTTCAGTGTGATACCTACATCCACAACTCGAAAATGGTGTGAGACATATACTCTTCTTGAGGGACACATTCGCTATTTTGTTGTGTCTCTGAAGGACCTACCAACCATGGGGGTTAGTATAAAGAATAGGAGTGTCGCTAGGTACGATATGTTACCTCAGGCTAGCGTGCAAGTAGATATTAGCTCCCCAATTTAAGAGATGCAGAGGAGCAGGATACTTTCAGGTGCCAGAATGAGATGTACACGAGTGATTCCTAATTGCTTACATTTTACATGAAATTCTATAATACTTGGGAATCTCTCCAGGCCATAAATGGAAATTACTGAAAGGTATAAATGGAATTTTTGGAAAAATGAGGCTTTAGGGTACACTATCGCAATCTTAAGCGACAGAATCGATCAGAGGGAGTACCCAGGACCTTAGATAGCCAAGGAAAGTGTAATGGTATTGACAAGTAATACGAATTATGATTTTAGGTGACGAAAGAAGTTGGATCGGGAATAGTTTTTAGTACAATTGTCAACCGGGCTGAGAAAATTGAATCGACAAAGACAACATCAGGAAAGTCGACAGAGTGTCTTGAGGACTTACATTTTATGTACGAAACAACCATTGAGCGAATTCGGGTTAAAACGAATTGATTTAAGGTCAAAACGAGCAATCGGGCCAAAGTGTAATTTTTTAAATAATCTTGAGGGAGGTCAAAATCATGGTTTTTCAGAAATTTCAAGGGTGAAATGAGAAGTACAAAGCTTATGGGCCTTAGTGATATTGTTAGAATGATCAAGGGCTCAAGGAAAAGGGCAGAAATGTCAAATAAAGAAACTAGGGGGCTAAAGTGCAAATTATCAAAAAATGGTAGTGTGAACCCAGTAAGCCAAAGTCGGTCACATCCTTCCACCGCACGTGGAGCTATCTCTAGCAATGGGATGGTTACGGTAGGGCCTAGGGGAGGTAGTATACGGCGTGGGGTTTCGTAGGGGCCAAGTTCTAGCCGATGATTGGCTAAGAAGTGGCCGAATTTTGCTATAAAAAGGGCGAGGGTTTGGCTAAAATTTAGAACACAAATTGGCCGTGATTTGGAGTGATTTTGAGAGAGTGGATAAGGGGCTATTGATCTTTGCATCAGGAGGAAGGTATCTAGAGCATTTGGAGGATTTTTAGTAAGGTTTGAAGGTTGTTTCGAGCTTCGTCAGAATCTAGAGGCGGTCTGCCTACCGCCACCTGTAATTGCGGATTTGGGGCATTTTTTGGCATCCTTTCGGCTGGCTAGTGGTGCCATTGGGATCGACTTGGTGAGGGCTTCAAGGGGTACCCTTTGTTTGGCCATCAGAGCCGTCGGCGGCGGCCAGAAAATCGAGGAAGACGATGGCGCGTGAGCTACACGCGCCACACTCCACTGGCACCCACGCGCTAGGCGTGTGACAAGGGAAATTTTGATATTTCTTTTTCTAGTATTTTTCTTGATTTATTTTAGGATTTATCATGTTGGAAAATTTGGAAAAATGTGTGAAGAGATAATTATTTTGGAATTTTCGAGGTGAAAATTGGGAGAAAATAGAGAAAATTATGGAAAAAATGAGAAAAATGGATTTTAATGCTCCCTTAATTAAATATGATGTTTAGGGAGTATCATGGCTCGAGGTTGAGTATAAGTTCAAGTGTTTGTGATTCAGCATGCAAATTAAGGCAATGTGCGAGGATCGAGGCATTCCAAATATGTTCAGGTGAGTGGTTTGATTCTAGTCTTACCTTTTCTTGAAAATGTGTTGGAATGTGTGTAGTGGGTTCAGGTGAGTGGTTCTACCCTCCCGAATTTAGGTTACACGTGACTGTACCAGTTTTAGTGAACGATTATACCCTCTAGAACTTGGGTTGTTTTATAAAGACGTTTCCCTTATGTACTTGTGGCATCATTTTCATATTGAACATGTGGTATATTGCATCAACTATTTTTCTTATAAAAGAGTCGGTGCATGGCATATGATTTTCATATCATCGAGGCTTTGGTCTTCTTATCGTTGTTGTGTTCGTATAGGATGGGATAGGGTCTTCTTGAGAATGGGACAAGGTTAATCTAGGTGAACGAGTGACACGGTAGGGCACTCGAGGATTAAGTATGTCGCGGCAAGGTCAACCCCAAAGGTGTGTGGAATGGATTTTCACGGGAGGTTGACTATGTCAGGGAGATTTCTCAAGTTAGACGTGTTACATGTTGTTGTTGTCTATTTATGCCATGCTCGTATATCTTTCATGCATTCAGAAAACTGTTTCATACCATCACTTAGATGTTGTATCATCTAACCTGGGTTATGCCCCTAGAACATTCAATGTTCCAGCCAAGAACTTCTGCAAGGGCGAGGACGTGGTCAGTTGAGGGCCAATGGTGTTTAATTTGATAGTCGTTGTATCTTTTTAGGACATTAGCATTTATTTTGGTATACGTTTTATCTTTTTAGGACATTAGCATTTATTTTGGTATATGTATGAACTGTTGTATGTCAATGCCATTATCATTTGGTCGCTTTGTAATCTGTATTTCAATGTGGGAACACTTTGTATGAAACTCGCGGAAGGCCATGATATTTTTAATGTTATAATATGTCTCATTTAGTTTAAGATTATTGATTTTGATAGTTAAACCGACAAGGCTGGGGTTCTCGGGGTTTGTATCTGCATGTGAAGATTGTTCTTGATATACCGCGCGTGTTGAACTTGGAAAAAATAAAAGAAATCCCAGGAATTGCCTTATAGTGACGCGCCCATGTAAGGCGAGGTGTTACAAATTCTATATGGTCTTCCAACCATAGGGGTTAAGACAAAATAATAGTAAAGCAAGTATGAATTGATACCTTGCTTTAGAATTACAATCATAGGCGGAGGGTCAAAATTAAACCATAAGGATGCTTGCATATTCCTATTATCTGTACACATAGAAGAAACTTAACTCTCCAGTGTAACTGTCCTGGGGATGCCGGCTCACCCAAGCCTTTAGTGGGTAAGACAGTTGTATATATAAAATTATAGAAATAGCAAAAGTATGAAATGCTTGTATGAGTAAGGGATAATCATGATAACTTTAATAAATGTATCCACTTGACGTATTGTGAGATGAAGAATCATGTCAAAGTTTTGAGGCCAATAAAGGGTATTGTTGTTTCAATCAAGACTAAGGGGCTTGGTCATACTCCACCTTCCTAGGCTACCTTAGACCTTCAGATATCATCAGGGTTAACTGGTTGTTTCCACTATTCCCCATCTTTTTTGTCGATGAGGAGCCTGAGAATTTATACATCCAGCGCTTGCCCTCCTGGAATGCGGGAGGGAGAACACCGGAACCCATAACGTTTCTATAAGAATGGGCTAATCTTAAGGAAGAATGGTAGTGCCCATTACACGCCCCAGCATAGTAGGTAAGAGTTAGGTTCTTCCCCCATTGCTTATGAATCAATTGTCGAACTTATAGATTGTCAGGCTTATAGGTTATTGGGTTTATAGATTACCAGGCTTACAGATTGTCGAGTTTACTCCACCTTTCTTCAGGGTTCGATATAAATGTATGTCTACACAATTGGTATATCCAAGGATGATAATAAATAACACGACGTATGAAATAAGATAGCGATACCTCAAACTAGAGTGCAAGTGGACGCTAGCTTCCCAGTTTCAAGTATATGGGGAGCTAGTTGTTTTACAGGCGTAAGAAAGAGATGCACCCCAAAGCATGTGAGTGATTCCTGGTTGCTCGTGTTTTACAAAGACTCTTGTATAATCTGTACACAAGGAGAAGCCCAACCCCCCAGTGTGATGGTATAGGGGGAGGCCGGCTTATCTTGAGAACTAAAGTGTGAGATGCATATAAGAAATTTAGTATAACACAAGCACCCACATTGATATGTAAGTTTGGAGAATTATATTGCAAAACGTATCTTTAAGTCAAGTTTAACAAACCTGAAGAATTACCTATCATAGGTCGTGAGATAAGCGAGACTTAGACAGAGCGAATAGGCACCATGCACTAGCTCCCCAGTGTGACTTGAACTCAGTCCTTGGTTTATTTTCTCGGCAATGTTTTGATTGTTGTGAGCATAACATGAATGTAAGAGTTAGTAGTGGGCATCGCACAGGCACACATCACTGTCCACTATGATTTTTGATACATATGTTTTTGTTCACGTGGTTCAATGCATTTCACCTACGTTCACAACTAACATCAAATCCAACTCCCCAAGTGTCTCTTGGGGTTGTAGCCATTCTCCGATGTGTATTAACCTTGCCTTTCTTACCATGGAGGTTGACCTTTTGTAGGATTCCCACATATGACACCAAACTATTGTTGTCAAACTACAAAAATTAACATTTGTTAGTCTTGGGATAAGCCAAAGTAGAGTCCAAGAGAAAAGGCATAGGTCAGGTACCATTGGAGGAGACAGGTAGCGTAGGGCTCGACCTGCTGGTTGAGGGAGCTGACGGGAGAGGCATCACAGGAGTTGTAGGGTCTATAAAATAGAAGACAATCAAGAGCCCATGGGAGTTTCTCCCCAGTGGGCCCTTCGATGCCCAAGTTAGTGCAAGTCATGATAGTATGATCCAATGTACTCATGTATATGAGTGTATCATGTATGTGGAATCTTCATGTATGTGATCTAGACAGATATAGAGATAGAGATTGTATTTTCAAGATGGCATAACTGGGATGTGTTGTTAGCACATGGCACACGGATGTAGGGAGCACAATTCCCCTACTGCACCCAATGGTCCCGAGGTTAGGCAAGCTTGGAAGGCCTTGAGAACCCTCCTTCCCCAGGGAATGGTCTAGAGAGGAAGGAGGGCCTTCATGGACTGGCCTGATCATTGTGAGGCGACAAGGGGTAAGATCTTTTGAGGGGGGGGGGCCTTCAAGTAACATGAAAGGTCACCGAAGACTTGACCGAATAGTTATGCGGATGCTCGAGAGGGTCATCCACACATACCTGTTTAATATCGTTGACAAATTTATATTTTGATTTATTGAAAAAATAGTTTTTGAAAATATATTTTCAGTAAATTCAGTTTATTAATGATTTTCAAAACATTTATAATTCTCTTAAATTGGAAAACTTCATGCTCATATAGTCAAGTATGGTTTTGTATTAGTCAACTATGATATAAAGCTTGTGAGAAAATCTATTTGAAAATTGGCTAAGTATGAAAAAACGTCTTGATAAAATTAATAAAGTATATTTTTATACTAGTCAAGTATGTTATAAAGCATGTGAGAAAACTTTACAAAAAATCTGTTAAGTATGAAAAAGATTTTGATTTAATCAATCAAGTATTGTTTAGTATGCTTTCAAAAATAATTGAATATTTAAACTAATTTAATCTATTATCATGAGCCCTTACTCAAGTATATTATGCAAAAGCTTTGTTTTCTTAAAACTTAATTGAGTATGGTGCTTTTGAAATCAACTGAGGACCTTTCATCACTCGAATGAGTTTTCTGAATAATTGAGTATCTCTAAATCTATGAAATCTGAGCATATTTTCAATCGAGTAAAGTTTATTTTTAATCAACTAATGGATTTGGATAATTAAGTAAATACATATATTAGTTGAGTAAAGTTTGGTTTGTCTCTGGCTAAGTCTCTAAACCTAAAAGCAATCGAGTAACCAATGTTGTTACTTGAGTAATTTTCATGCATTAGTCAAGTAATCTTAGCCTGATAATATAGTAAGTAATGCAAGGTCTCTGTAACCTTTGAGTTAGTTGAGTAATGACTTGGTCACACTTGAGTAAACTTCCTAGATAATCGATTAATTGAAAAATCCAATTGAGTAGGCACTATATTAGTTGAGTAACCCTACACGATAGTCGAGTATCTTTTGTCAAATTTTGAAAAATATAATCGTTACTCAGAGAAGAAAAAGATGATAGTTTTGATCGTTGGAGCTTTATTTCAATATTTTATGAAGTTTATCTATGTTCTCTTATAAATAAATGATAAATATGTTTATACATGGTGGGAAAAAGGTTTTATCTTTATAATATATATCTTTCTTAACTAATTTAACCGTTATCAGTCAAATCAAAAGAAGTTGTAAGTATGTGCAGGTATCAAGGCAAAATTAAAGTCTCAAAACTTCTATTAAAGGCCAAATGTTGCAAGAGATCATGTGGTTGTTGTCTAGTGAGCCTAGGCTAATGTCCAAGCAATGTAGAGCCAACCTAAACCGAGACACAACAACGCCTAATTCTTTTTTGGTTAAAGTTCACTGCTTGAGTGACAATCTTTTGTGCTAATCTTCTTTCACTTCAAGCCATTATCTATTCTAGCTTCATGCAGATCTTCTTAAACTAGAAATTAGAGAATTGAGTGTTTTATTAATTCTTATTCTTATAACTCTCTTTTGTTCAAGAGAATGTTTGAAATGATTATATTTTCTTATATTTTTCTCTTAAGAAATCTTTTTACAAAGATGTGAAACTTATAAAAGGTTAAAGTTGATCCTTTGAAAGGCTATGTATTGTGGTTGAGCCTAGTTTGAAAAAGTCACATGTAGTGGTTATAGCTGCTCCTAAGAAAAGTTGGGTTCCTACTTAACCTATGAAAAGTAGAGGTTATAGCTACTTTGTGAAAACCTAGGATTCCTACTTTGCCCGTGAAAAGTGGAGGTTTTAGTTGAGCCTATAAAAACTATATATGGATTATAATTGATCCCTGAAAGCTAAAATCCCTTAATGAATGTGTGACACCCGTAACCTAAAAACATGCTACTTTGAAACACCCAAAAACTTGCCATAAAAAAAAAAAAACAAACTTCCATATTCTTTGAATATAATTTCATAAATTTGAAAATAAGATTTTCAAACGTGCTTAATAATAATAATATTCATATGAACTTCAAGTTTTAGTGAAGAAAAACTTGAGCATCAAGACTTTTATAAACTTAGGAAAAGTTTCAAACAAAATAAAATTCAAAGCATGTTTCGCGTAAATATAAAGTTTTATATTGAAAACATGGCTTCAACAAAAGAAAGAAAGACTTAGTAAATATGATTTGTAACAATAACAACCATGCAGAGAAACCCAGACTTAAAATGAGACTCGGCATTTTCATGAACTTATATAAGCTTTAAGGGCATACAATGTAGCAATAGTGTACATATAACATAAGAGTTCAATATTGAAAATATTCCTTTTGATAAAAAGAGAGAAAACAAGATTTCAATTATTGAAAATTTCTTTTAATGAGCCACCATGCTCCACGTCCACGTCCCAATCTCCTCATTCATGATCACTTGGGGGGAAAAACATAAAGGGGTGAGATTACGCAAATCTCAGTAAGTACAAGAGAACTATCAAACGTATTTAAACATGACATGTAAGAACCCATATTTCGTGAGGTTGCCACGTAATTTAAGCAAGTTTAGAACATCGAAAAAATTGGCTTGATAGCAGTTATAAGTACCGAATCGACTACAGGGAATGCCCCGGAGTATAAATGTATAAGGAAAATGATATGGTCTCAAACGAGTGTTCTGAGATAGGATTTATGGTATTAAAAAAAATCAAAATTGAGACGGTTTGCGATACAACTAAGATACAACTTCAATTTAGTTAAAAAATCAAATTATCATATGAGACTTTCAAAAAATAAACGGAACCTTGAGGGGGCTCCGGTTTCGCGTACAGATCAACCCTAAGGTGGTTTTGGGATGAATCAATAGACCGATGAGGACACTGGGGTAAAATCTTCCTTATTGAGTAAGTTATGAATTATTAATTTTGCATTTCCAGTATCGTAATGCAAATTAATTGGACATTAGAGGGTGTATTTGCAATTTAAGAAATTCTCAAGGGTAAAAAAAATGTAAAATGATAATTAATTTGATGTTTGAGGGTGTAATTGTAATTAAAGAATTACCAAAATGAAATAATGATTAAATTAGGAGTTCATGTGGAAAAATATCAAAACTTAAGGACTTGAAATAAGGGCCAAAATGGCATTTGGAAGAAGCGTCCAGTATTAGCTTTGAATTTCAAAACTCAATCCAATATTGTAACACCCCGCCCTATACAGGTGTGTTACTATAAGGAAATTCCCGGGGTTTCTTTTTTTTTTTTCATTTTCACCAAGTCTGATACCCGCGGCGCCTGTGAGCACAATCTTCACATGCAGATGAAAACCCCGAGAGTTCCAGTCTTACTCGTTTAGTTAATAATAACATAATCTCAACCGAACGAGACAATATAAACACAGCGGAATACTTAATTAATCAAAATGACGTGGTCTATCATGTGTTACACTCGAATTGTTCCCATACCACCATATGAATACAACATCAATACTAATTATTACAACATCGTCAAGCGGAATATATATAACACTAATGTTTCCAAAATAATATAACACCAACAACTATCAAACATACACCACTGGCTCCTCAGTCGTGTCCTCGACCTCGCTGCTATCCCTGACTGGAACGTTGAATGTTCCAGGGGCATAACCCATGTTAGATGATAAACCATCTAAGTGAAGGTAAGAAACAGTTATACAATGCATGAAAGACATACGAGCATGGCATACCATACAACAACATGCAAGACATATCTAACTCGAGATATCACCCTGACATGCTTAATCCCTCGAATGCCTCACTGTGGCACACGTTCACCTGGTCCAACGTTAATCCCTCGGGTGCACCGTCGTGACACCCGTTCACCTGGTTTAACATTATTCCCTCGAGTACCCCGGTGTGACACCCGTTCACCTGGATTAGCATTATCCCAATCTCAAGTAAACCCCATCTCGCCCCACACAGACCCAACAATGCAATTTAACATGACTCCCCATGATATGAAAATTTACACGCCATGCACCAACATTTTAAAAATAAATAGTTAATGCAATGTAGTGAATAACGATACAACGAACGAAAGTAAAAGACCTTGTAACTAAGCTAAGTCTAGGAGGGTAAAATTACTCACTAGAACTCACCAAAGCACTTTTAAAAACACTTTCAAGACAAGGATAAGCTAGAATCAAGCCACTCACCTCAATTCGGAAAAGTCCAGATTTTGCCTCGAAAAACATGTCACACCTCAAAAACTGTGTAATTCTTCTTCCAATGACCCAAGTGACTCCTATTACACCATTTAATACCTTTGGAATCAACATTCCAATTTTTCCATAATTTTCTCTATTTTTATTTAATTTTTAAACATCTATACCTTCGGAAATTCATTAAAAATACCAAACACCATTTTTTTCAAAATTTTCTTCCATGATAATTCCTAAATTAATTCAACCTAAATTCTGAAATTAAAAACAAAGCAAAAACATACCGCACACGCCCTCACGCGCCACCCAGAGATCCTGCGAGTGGTTGCCACGCGCCGCCGCACAGGTCGTCTTCTCCGGCCTTCTTCTCCGACTCCAGCGACTTCCTTTGGCTAAACCAACTATGGGGTCTTGAAGATCTCGATGAGGCGACCTCAATGGTACCCTCAATTGCCCCAAAACATCACTAGAAAATGCCTTAAATGGCAGTTGCAGGTCGCGGCGGCGGTGTTTTCGATTTTCCGGCCAAGCTTCGAAACCCTTCCAAATCTACACCAAACGATCCAAAACTCTCCAGAAATGATCCTTAGATCACTAAGAACAAAAGCCCCTTATCCCTCAAGCTCAATTCAAGCAAAAACACGAGAATTTGTGAAAAAATTTGTTTTTGAACCCTCGGCCGAATACCCCCTTTTATAGTCAATTTTCGCTCGATTATTCACCCCATCTTGCTCGTCCTCATCCCTTTAGCCCAAATCTAGCCTCTAAACCAATCGAAAAACAACAAATCAAGCTCTAGATCCCTCGAAAGATTTGGCCAAATCGGAAAAATCTTCCGCCATCATTTCCGGTCACGTCGCCGCCGTGCTCGGCCAATGGCCACCCCCTGGAGCTTCATCATCACCTGGCGAGCAAGCTAGCACCCTTAGGCGAGCTTCCCGACGCCTCCAGTGGCAGCTGCCGGCGGCCATGTGCGGCGGTCGCGTTCCCATGTGCAATTTTTCAAAAATTGTATTTTCACCCCTATTTTCTTATTTTGACATTTTGGCCCTTTCTTTTGAGTCCCTGATCTTTCTAAATATACCAAAATGACCCTCAAGTTCTATATTTTTCATTTCCTTTTGGAATTTCTGAAAAACTCGTTGATTCGACCTCCCACTGATATTTTGCAAAAACTGCACTTTTGCCCGAACTCTCCTAATTGCGTGTTTTTGACTTCAAACCTTTGAAATCCCTGATTTTTTTATCAAATATCGTCCAATTGTGCCATTTTTCCTCAATTGACTTATCTTAACTTGGTCATTCATCTTTCGTTTAAGTTTTGAATATTGCATTTTGGCCCGAAACTTTGCTAAATATCGTTTTAACCCATATCCTCAAAAATTCTCTTATTATTTAATACCGGGTATTACATCCTCCCCCTCTAAAAAGAAATTTCGTCCTCGAAATTACTAACTTACAATATCAAAATAAATGCGGATAAGAAATTTTCATCTCTTCTTCGCGTTCCCAAGTTGCCTCTTCTTCGTCATGATTGCCCCATAGTACCTTTACTAAGGGAATAACTTTGTTCCTTAAGACTTGATCCCTTTGATCTAGGATTCGAACTGGTTCCTCAGGGTATGTTAGATCATTTCGTATCTCAATGGTCTCATTCCGAAGTACCTGCGTAGGGTCTGGCTCATGTTTCCGTAGTTGAGACACATGAAACACGTTGTGGATGTTTGATAATGCCACAGGTAAAGCTAATCTGTAAGCCACTAGTCCAATTTTCTCCAGAATTTCATAGGGTCCTATGTATCTTGGGCTTAATTTCCCTTTTCTTTTTCCTCGAATTACGGACTTAAATGGAGAGACTTTCAAGTATACCTTGTCACTGACCAAAAATTCCAGGTTTCGCCTTCGTCGATCAGCGTACGATTTCTGACGACTTTGACTTGTCCTCATTTTCTCCTGTATTTGCTTAATCTTCTCGGTAGTAGTCTGAACAATCTCAGGTCCAATTAATCCGACCTCTCTAGTTTCTACCCAGCAGAGTGGTGTTCTGCATTTTCGCCCATATAATGCCTCGTAAGGAGCCATTCCAATGCTGTTGTGGTGCCCGTTGTTGTAGGCAAATTCCACCAACGGTAGATGTTTCTCCCAACTTCCTGATAATTCCAAAATGCATGCCCTCAACATGTCTTCGAGTGTTTGAATTGTCCGTTCGGACTGTCCGTCAGTCTGAGGGTGGTAAGCTGTACTGAGCTTCAATTGTGTTCCCATACACTTGTGGAAACTTTCCCAAAATCTTGACGTAAATCGTGGGTCTCGATCTGACACTATACTTGCAGGTATTCCATGTAATCGTACTATTTCCTCAATGTACAGTTGAGCCAGAGCGTGAGTCGGTTGCCCTATCTTAATAGGCAAGAAATGTGCCGACTTGGTTAGTCGATCCACTATTACCCAAATAGCATCGTTTCCTTTGGGACTTCGAGGTAAATTGGTCACAAAATCCATAGTGACGTGATCCCATTTCCACTCGGGAATGTCCAATGGTTGTAACTTTCCTCCCGGACACTGATGCTCAATTTTTATACGTTGACAGGTATCACATTGTGTCACGTACCGTGCCACGTCCTTTTTCATTCCTGGCCACCAATAATTTTCCCTAAGATCCTTATACATCTTTGTGGATCCTGGATGTATTGTGTATCTTGCCCGATGAGCTTCTCCCAAGATAACTTGTCTTAGATCTTGATCCCTTGGCACGTATGTTCTTCTCTGAAATCGAAGTATACCATCACGGTAACTGAATTCAGTTGCCTTAACTTGATCATTCTCGTCTAACCACTGACTTCTTCTTGTGTCTGATTGCAGAGCTAATCTGATTTGATTTATCACATCAGGTTGAATTGTCAGATTTGCCAAATATCCCTTGATTGGTTTAGGCTTAACACCTACTGTCAGGTGACTAAATTCCTCGATCATCATGTTAGCCACAATCTCAGAGCTTCTTCGGCTAAGAGCGTCTGCAACTATGTTTGCTTTCCCTGGATGATAGGAAATGATACAATCGTAATCTTTTAAATACTCCATCCATCTTCTTTGTCTCATGTTTAACTCCTTCTGGGAAAATATGTACTTCAAACTCTTATGATCCCTAAAAATCTCAAATTGTACCTCGTAGAGATAATGTCTCCACAACTTCAAAGCATATATGATAGCTGCTAATTCCAAGTCATGTGTTGGGTAATTCTGCTCGTGTCTTTTCAATTGCCGAGATCCGTAAGCAATTACTTTCTCATCTTGCATTAAGACACACCCCAACCCTATCCCAGAAGCATCACTATACACCACAAACTTTCCTGACTCAGTCGGCATTGCTAAAATCGGTGCCATAGCCAGTCGTGCCTTAAGTTCTTGAAAACTTTGCTCACATTTATCACTCCATTCAAATTTCACTTCTTTCTGCGTCAATCGAGTAAGTGGAGCAGATATCTTTGAAAATCCTTCTACAAATCTTTTGTAGTACCCTACTAGTCCAAGAAAACTTCAGATTTCCCCAATGGTCTTAGGTGCTTGCCACTTTTGAACTGCTTCTATCTTTGCTGGATCGACAGCTATACCTTCTGCAGAAATTATATGTCCAAGAAATGCCACTTGAGTAAGCCAAAATTCACACTTCGAGAATTTGGCGTACAACTTATGGTCATTTAAAGTCTGCAAGACTATCCTTAAATGTTCTTCATGATCAATCTCACTTGTAGAGTATATCAAAATGTCGTCTATGAACACTATCACGAACTTGTCCAGGTAAGGCCTAAAAGTTCGGTTCATTAAATCCATAAATGCAGCAGGTGCATTGGTCAATCCAAACGGCATCACTAGATACTCGTAGTGACCATACCGTGACCGAAATGCAGTCTTGGGTACATCTTCCGGTTTGATCTTCATTTGATAGTACCCTGACCGAAGATCTATCTTAGAAAATACTCTGGCTCCTTGAAGTTGGTCAAACAATTCCTCAATCCTAGGCAAAGGGTACTTATTCTTTATGGTTACCTTGTTTAACTGTCGGTAGTCAGTACACATACGCAAGGTACCATCTTTCTTTTTCATGAACAATATCGGAGCTCCCCAGGGCGACACACTTGGTCTGATAAATCCTTTGTCGGTCAAGTCCTGTAATTGCTCCTTCAATTCCTTCATCTCAGTAGGGCCATCTTGTACGGAGGTATGGATATTGGCTGTGTACTTGGTACAAGATCTATCGAAAATTCAATTTCTCTTTGAGGAGGTAATCCTGGTAATTCCTCAGGAAATACCTCAGGATACTCATTCACGACCCTCACTGACTCCAACTCGAGACTTTTCTTTCCTGATTCGGGTTTGGCTGACTGCAGCGTATGCAAAGTCATGCCATTTTCTTTCTTAATCTTCTTACTTTGACCTTGGAACACATTCCACTCTCCGTTAAGCTTGGGTATGCTTACGGTCTTACTCATACAATCTATTTTAGCCTCATGAAGTGATAGGAAATCCATTCCGATAATTATGTCGAAATCTTGAATGTCTAACACCACTAAATCAATCTTGAAATTTTCTGATCCCATACTAAAAATACACTCGCGGCACCCTACCGCAGTTCTTAAAGTTGAACCCATAGGAGTGGCTATTACCATTTGATAACCCAATTCCCTAGGTTCTAATTGTAAACTTTCTACTGATGCATGCGACACGAATGAATGCATAGCACCTGGATCTATTAAAGCATGAACTGGAATATTCGAGAATAACAGTGTACCTTCAATAACTGCAGGATCGGCCTCAGCGTCCTCACAAGTCAGATTGTACACTCGGCCTGGACGAACATTTTGTGTACTTCCACTCGGTGGTTCCATCTTCTGCCTTTTTGAGCAATCGCGCGAGATATTCCCTGGTTGACCACAACTGTAACACACCACCTTTCCCTGATACCCAACCTGGGGTGTTGCTTTGATCTTTGGGCAGTTTCTCCCGATGTGACCTTCTTCGCCGCATCCATAGCACCTCAAGACACACCTCTTTCCAGGGTGTTTTCTCCTACATCGGGGGCATTTCCCGTCATCCCTTGATTGAGTCGTCGGACTGCCTGATTTACCACTTTTACTTCCTTCCTCTGTCTTGATGATTTTGGCTCGTGTCAGATTTCTCTCAATGGTCAAAGCTCGGTGTAATGCTTCTTTGTAAGTTTCAATGTCCCATCCACTCAGAACTTGCTGGAGATGTCCTTGTAATCCTGAAACAAACTTTTGTGCTTTCTGACTCTCGTCAGTCTCGTACATGGGCACGTACTTAATCAGTTGAATGAACCGATTATCATATTGATTCACAGTCATCTCATCTGTCTGCTTAAGCCTCATAAATTTCCAGATTCTTTCTTCCTTCCAACTCTTAGAAAAGTACTTGGCGTTAAACTCTTCCTTGAATCCTGCCCAAGTATACATTGGTGCATCCTCGTTCTCAGTTTCACGTTCCTGTTGAGACCTTATTAATGAACGCTCGGTAGACTGCCACCACCGACCTGCTTCTTCCTCCAGCGTATAGGTTGCACACCTCACCTTTTCCTCTTCACTACATTGGAGATGTTGAAGTAGTTTTTCAGTCTGCTCTAGCCAATACTCGGCTGCACTAGGATCATCGCCAGTCCTTCCTTTAAACACAGGGGGTCTCAAATGTCGGTATCGTTCCAAAGCTGTGGTCTTGTGCCGAGTAGGCTCCTCTCAACTCACGTATGTCAGCATATTTTCCAAAAATCGCTCCATTCTCTCAAACCGGTCCTCACTGGAACTTGATTCTCCGACATATCTTCTATTTCCTCCTGAGTGATTCCTATGATCACCCCGATCTTTAGAATTATTTTCTTCTCTTCTCCCACTTTCAGCATGGGCTGCATTTCGAAGTCTTCGTGTATTCACCATCTGAAGTGAATCACGGAAATGAATTATGCACAAGACAAGATTATTTCTATACAAATGGAACAGTTTTATTTCTTTATATTATCCCATAAAACAGAACAACTTAATACTACTGAAAAAGAAATAGACGTAACATCTTATTATATTTTATATCTACATATCCCTTCTTTCTTCAGTCACTTCTTTGGCCCTGCTCAGTAGTTCTTTGGCCTCCAGATCCAGGACTCTTTGTGGTCCCCATCACTGTCGGACGCCACCGGGGGTCCTTCGTCGTCATCTTGAACTTCCTGAGTCTCCTCATCTGATTCCTCATCAGAGCTAATATCTATGACCTCATTTGCGAGGTTTGCAGCAATCTCCGCTTGTTCCTCCTCATCCATAACGTCTCCAAGTAGATCTTGATGCTCGTTCCTCATTCTTGTGCAAAATTCAGGTAGAGTGTCATCCTCCCAGTCTTGCCACAACCACTGCGCAAAAGTTTTCCATTCTCCCTCAAACTGATCAATAAGGAAGCCAATCTGAAACTCTGATAAATCTACCAACTGTCGATAGCTGGGGGGCACATCATCTATGATTTCTTCCATTGCAAGCAGAAATACATTCATGTCCTCATCTTGCGGGTTTCCTCGAGCTTCGATCCTATTTGCCCAGTGTGACAGCAGTACTTGGTCCACCATTTTCTACTAACATTACACAAAGATTTTCTCAAAAACCTCAAACAAATGTTTCCTAAAGTTTTCATATGTTACCTAAAATCTTTATTCCTATTCTAAGTTAACAAATCTAACCGTGCTAAGTTCAATAACCTAGCCTAACCATCCTAGGGTTTTAACCTAGGGCTCTGATACCAATTGTAACACCCCGCCCTATACAGGCGTGTTACTATAAGGAAATTCCCGGGGTTTCTTTTTTTTTTTCATTTTCACCAAGTCTGATACCCGCGGCGCCTGTGAGCACAATCTTCACATGCAGATGAAAACCCCGAGAGTTCCAGTCTTACTCGTTTAGTTAATACTAACATAATCTCAACCGAACGAGACAATATAAACACAGCGGAATACTTAATTAATCAAAATGACGTGGCCTACCACGTGTTACACTCGAATTGTTCCCATACCACCATATGAATACAACATCAATACTAATTATTACAACATCGTCAAGCGGAATATATATAACACTAATGTTTCCAAAATAATATAACACCAACAACTATCAAACATACACCACTGGCTCCTCAGTCGTGTCCTCGACCTCGCTGCTATCCCTGACTGGAACGTTGAATGTTCCAGGGGCATAACCCATGTTAGATGATAAACCATCTAAGTGAAGGTAAGAAACAGTTATACAATGCATGAAAGACATACGAGCATGGCATACCATACAACAACATGCAAGACATATCTAACTCGAGATATCACCCTGACATGCTTAATCCCTCGAATGCCTCACTGTGGCACACGTTCACCTGGTCCAACGTTAATCCCTCGGGTGCACCGTCGTGACACCCGTTCACCTGGTTTAACATTATTCCCTCGAGTACCCCGGTGTGACACCCGTTCACCTGGATTAGCATTATCCCAATCTCAAGTAAACCCCATCTCGCCCCACACAGACCCAACAATGCAATTTAACATGACTCCCCATGATATGAAAATTTACACGCCATGCACCAACATTTTAAAAATAAATAGTTAATGCAATGTAGTGAATAACGATACAACGAACGAAAGTAAAAGACCTTGTAACTAAGCTAAATCTAGGAGGGTAAAATTACTCACTAGAACTCACCAAAGCACTTTTAAAAACACTTTCAAGACAAGGATAAGCTAGAATCAAGCCACTCACCTCAATTCAGAAAAGTCCAGATTTTGCCTCGAAAAATGTGTCACACCTCGAAAACTGTGTAATTCTTCTTCCAATGACCCAAGTGACTCCTATTACACCATTTAATACCTTTGGAATCAACATTCCAATTTTTTCATAATTTTCTCTATTTTTATTTAATTTTTAAACATCTATACCTTCGAAAATTCATTAAAAATACCAAACACCATTTTTTTCAAAATTTTCTTCCATGATAATTCCTAAATTAATTCAACCTAAATTCTGAAATTAAAAACAAAGCAAAAACATACCGTATGCGCCCTCACGCGCCACCCAGAGATCCCGCGAGTGGTTGCCACGCGCCGCCGCACAGGTCGTCTTCTCTGGCCTTCTTCTCCGACTCCGGCGACTTCCTTTGGCTAAACCAACTATGGGGCCTTGAAGATCTCGATGAGGCGACCTCAATGGTACCCTCAATTACCCGAAAACATCACCGAAAAATGCCTTAAATGGCAGTTGCAGGTCGCGGCGGCGGTGTTTCTGATTTTCCGGCCAAGCTTCGAAACCCTTCCAAATCTACACCAAACGATCCAAAACTCTCCAGAAATGATCCTTAGATCAGTAAGAACAAAAGCCCCTGATCCCTCAAGCTCGATTCAAGCAAAAACATGAGAATTTGTGAAAAATTTTGTTTTTGAACCCTCGGCCGAATACCCCCTTTTATAGTCGATTTTCGCTCGATTATTCACCCCATCTTGCTCGTCCTCATCCCTTTAGCCCAAATCTAGCCTCTAAACCAATCGAAAAACAACAAATCAAGCTCTAGATCCCTCGAAAGATTCAACCAAATCAGAAAAATCTTCTGCCATCATTTCCGGTCACGTCGCCGCCGTGCTCGGCCAATGACCACCCCCTGGAGCTTCATCATCACCTGGCGAGCAAGCTAGCACCCTTAGGCGAGCTTCCCGACGCCTCCAGAGGCGGCTGCCGGCGGCCATGTGCGGCGGTCGCGTTCCCATGTGTAATTTTTCAAAAATTGTATTTTCACCCCTATTTTCTTATTTTGACATTTTGGCCCTTTCTTTTGAGTCCCTGATCTTTCTAAATATACCACAATGACCCTCAAGTTCTATATTTTCCATTTCCTTTTGGAATTTCTGAAAAACTCGTTGATTCGACCTCCCACTGATATTTTGTAAACACTGCACTTTTGCCCGAACTCTCCTAATTGCGTGTTTTTGACTTCAAACCTTTGAAATCCCTGATTTTTTATCAAATATCATCCAATTGTGCCATTTTTCCTCAATTGAGTTATCTTAACTTGGCCATTCGTCTTTCGTTTAAGTTTCGAATATTGCATTTTGGCCCGAAACTTTGCTAAATATCGTTTTGACCCATATCCTCAAAAATTCTCTTATTATTTAATACCGGGTATTACAAATATGACTTTGGATTTCAAGCAACATTCAATTCTAATTTTGAGTCTTTGGAGTGCAAATCTTATCAAAAGCCAAGTGGCATCATGTGATTAGTGGATTTCAAAACTCAAACCAATATGGATTTGGATTTCAAACAACATTCAATTCTAGTTTTGAGTTTTTGGAGTCCAAAGCTTATCAAGAGACAAGCGGCGTCATGTGATTGGTCCGAGAAATCTATAAATAAGGACCATGAATTGTTCTCAAATCATTCTAAGAAAGTTTGAGGCTTGAGGGATTCTAAGGTGAAGAGTCTGTTCTTAAGAGAGGGGAGAAAATTCTGTAAGAAGAAGGGAAGGAATCGGAGGAGAAGCGAAGGAGAACGAGCCTCAACGAAGTTTCGGGTGTTCGTCAGAATTCCACCCAAATAGTCACAAAAAATGCGAGGTGAGCCCAATTTTTTTTTTTTTATATTCCTATAGAAAGGGAAGAGAGAGATCTGTAAGTTCAAACAGGGGTCGAATCAAAGTTAAAATGAGGGAGATATGGCCGAAATATGAAAGTGACGCAGTGTTGTCACAACTGCATGTGAAGAAGAGTGGGCCACCTTTAAAGGGCGCATGAGAGCGCGTTTGGAGCCCATTCTTATTGAAGTTTTTCAGTTATAATCCATATTTAATTCCCTTCAACCATATGTAAAAGTTTTAGAGGTTAGGTTTACTGAAACTTATGTTTTTTTACAGAAACCTAGGCCACTTGCTGTGAAACCGTAACTTCCAGAGATAAACCTTCAAGGTGAGTAATATTTTCTAGAAAATTTCAGAAATTCAGGAATGATATTTTATGAATTTTTATAGTGAAAATTTGATAAAATATTTATTTTGGATTTATTGAGGGAAAATAGGAAGAAATAGAGAGAAAAATAAAGAAAATGTAAGAAAGTATGGAAAAATAGGTTTTAATACTTATTTAAATAAATTTGATGATTAGGGTGTTTTAAGCCTTAAGTTGAAGTGACTTGTGCGAATTTTTAGGTTGGCAAGCAAATCGAGATAATGCACGTATTTTGAGGCAAGGCACGAATATCGAGGTATCCCGATAAGCTTGAGAAGGTAAGTGGTTCTACTCAAAACTCGACTTTACGTAAATGATTTTATCATGTTGTCATGTCTTGATGTGAATATGTCATGTAGACTGCATTTACATGCTATGATGAAATATGCATATGTACACGATGATATTATTGATCATGCATTCGCATAAGGGTTTAAGAGTACAGGTCGAGACTACTGTTCTGCCAAGGGTGCACCCATACACCTTGGTCTGGTAAGAAGGCTGTAAAAAATGAGGAGTAGCCTTAAGGTTCGGTTGGCTCAAACCGAAATGAAATGGTAAAGGACATTTTGCATCCATATACGAAATATGATTTTTGCACCCTTACTTAGATGATTCATCATCTGACATGTGCTTTACCCCTAAAATATTTAAACGTTCCAGACGAAGATTATAGCAGAAACGAAGATGAATGAGGCATGAAGTGGCACTTAGCAAAGTGTATAATGAATTGAATGATGAATTGAATGTATATTATGTAGCCTATGTATTTAAGTTCTGTTACTTCCAATTCTGAACGTTTTGAGGAATGATGATGTATAATGTTATTTATGGTTAATGAGGATGTAAGAATTGATTTATGATTAATGTTAAGATATTAGGTTTGATTCTAGCTTCCGCATTTAATGTTTATGGTGATTCTCTTTTGAGATAAATGTATGAAAATTTTGGGATGGATAAGAGCAATTATATGGTTTAGTCGTAGTTTTAAATAGAAAAAATTTACTATCCCAAAATTGTCTTAAGTTATAACACGCTCGTGAAAATAGGGTGTTACAGTTGGTATCAGAGCGAATTGATAATTGGAGACTTAGAAAAGTTTGATTTGGAGATTAACTGTTATTTCAATTGAGGATTCTCGTAGCTTAACCCTATTTAGAGATTTAGGGAATAACAACTTGGAGATTTAAGGGGATCTGATATCGTTAGAGCTAGTTAGTAAGAACCCCAAGAGAAGACTAAAGGGAAAAAGAAACTGATGGTTTGTAGAATGAAATCCCTATTTAGAGATTTGGGGATTCTCGATTGAAGTCTTAGAGGTTATTGATTGAGGATCTAACCTTGTTAAGTGATAGGACAGCTGGTTGGGATGACCTAGCTATGAAAGATAGGGTCTGATGATATGATTCGAACATAAGGATGGTTCGGTAACCATGATTATGGATCTAAGAAATTTAGAGACTATTGATTTGAGGTCATTAGCTGAAATCATTGCTATAACTGGTAGTTATCGAGAATGATTGAATCCTGGATGATCAGCCTGATGTGATATAGCCTAGCTATTAAGTTAGGATCGAATGATAAGTATTTTCGAGAATCATTTAGAGTCTCAAAAATAATATGTGTAGATCAAGAACCGTAGGGTTTGGGTTAAGGCAAAAAGATATGATGTCAAACTTAGATATTTCTATTCTAAGGATAGGAAAATAGTATTGGCTAAGATGATGGGCCCAAGTCCTAATGGACAAGGGAGCAAGGTGTGCCACTAGCGTGTTGAACAAGGTTGGAAAGGAATCAACCAAGAATAAGATGGATCGTTTAGTGAAGACACAATCCAAGGAAAGAGGAGCAAGTAATGTCTTGAATGTGGATTGTGTCCTATTTAAGGAATTGCATCGGGGTTCGTGGTCATCTTGTGAATAGGTGATGAGATGAGTGTTGTGAGGCTTGAGGGGTAGATTAACGTTGGTGTCTAGTACGACAACGCTAGTGGGATCATGAGATAGGTTGTATCCCTAAGGAAGGATGATGAGAAGCCTAGTCAACAGAATTTACGACTACGGTTTAGTATGCCAAGTGGCTTGGAATTCAGAAATTTGTGAGGAAGGACATGTGAATGAGTGCAACCACTTAGGGACTTGAATTATTATGAGATTAAGATACTCCTGGGTAAAGAGTCCTTGGAGAGTTTTGAGGTTCAGTTGTTTTCAAATTTATAGAAGATAGTTGGAACCAGATAAATTGGTTTGAGATTCCTGAGGAATTTCTTTAAAGGATTGATTTTAAGAACCATTGAAGATCTAAGAATTCTTGAGAAACTTTAGAGTTTTTAGGAAGAAATCCGGTAAGAATTGGAGTCCATAGGTGATGTAAGTATCTACCCGCTTTAGTTGGTGAGACATTTATGGATTGTTATGTTGATGATTTAGTGATTCTTTAGACATGCTTGAGAGAAAACAAGTGATGATAGATGTGCTAGGATGTATTCCCGAAAAATGTATAGGAATTAATTCTTCATAAATAAGTTTGAATTTGCCATTAATAACTTGAGGTTATTTTATGCTTAGCTATGTGTGGCTAGATTGAGGACGTAAATTATCAGGTTTCGAAAGATGTGATAATTAAGAGTCAATATTTTTACCTCGATTTGATGAATTATTAAACAGCTGCAAGAGGCTGGGATATTTTAAGATTGATATACAATCAACGGTAAGACAAGGGAATGAGACATTAGGGTAACCAAAATATAACTTTCATTCCATACGTTCAAAATATTTACAAGAGATCCAAACCATGAGATAGTACCAAAAAAAAAAAAAAAAGTTAAACCATAGAACTAATAATGTTGTCGATACTCAGTGAAGACTATGATTGCCGAACACGATGGGTCCTAGCTCATCGATGTCGTCTCGAAGTGGACATTGGCTATTGCTAGTTTCGCCGGGGTAAGGTAAAGGAGTAGCCTCTGAGAAACTAGGAAAAGGGACGTTCTCTGGAATGATAGGAAGTCCAGAGCTCCAATTTGGGTTTGAATCAGGTTGTGGAATAGGTTGAGGATGTACAAAATAGTGTGTGAATAGTAAATCCTGCAATAGAGCTCAATAAGCCTGCAGATCACTAACCTATTGTTGAAGGACAAGAATATGAGATACACAACCATAGACGAGATCCTGAAGCCAAACTTGAGCTTCAATGAAGAGTGTATCGGCAGCCCCAAATCAGTCACCTAACAGAAGCTAGGCTAAGAGGTTGGAGGCATTTCTAGCATGAAAAATATGACGAATGGTAGCAAAATGAATAGTACCTTGCACATTACTAAAGTAAGGAGCAAAGATACACTGTGGAATGCATCCTCTATTCAAGACTATGCAGGCCCCATATCGAAATTGAATTCTTGGCATGATAGATCTGGGTTCTGACTAAATCTACGCAAATCAGATATGGGTCGGATCTAATTAGATGGGTCAAATCAAATATAGGTCAGATCTAATTGGATGGGTCAAATCAGGTATGAGTCGAACCTAAATCGGGTCGAGTTGAGTCAAACCTGGTCGGGTCGGGTTAACTTAGATCTGATTTCAGATCTGGCAGCAGTGAGCAGCGGCGATGGTTATGGTGGCAGCCGAGAAAGTGAGGCGATGGTCGGTCCCTACGAAAAGGAGTTGGCGCAGGCAACGGCATAACCGGATCTGGCTAGTGGAAGGTAGCAGCTAGAAAAAGGGAGCGATAGATGACATTGGTCGGAAGTGATTGCAGCGGAGAGGGCGCTGTGCGTGCAAGAGGTCATGGGCGAGGCAGTGGAGGTGACGGTCGGTGGAGGCGATCGCAGGGCCGATCATGTTGGCCGGGGGTAGTTGCAGCGACGGAGGTAAAGGTCAGGGGTGGCCGGGGGTGCGTCGGTGCGGGCTGTTCATGCAAGTGGAGAAGAAGAACAAAGGAAGAAAGAAGAAGAAGAAGAATATAAATAAATATATATACACAAAAATAAAAATAAAAAAATAGAAAAATAAATGGTAAAATAAAGGGGAAAATATCAAAGCATGATAAATGATGTCAAGGGAAATTGGCAATAGAGAACTGACACGTATAAGGATATCGATTGGATGATGTAGTGAAAAGAAAAAAAAAAGAAAGAAAAAATGGGCAATAGAGAAGTGATATTGATGATTTGGTGAAATGCAAATTAGTTGATGATATGAGAGCCGCAGGCTCATCATGATGATGTGTGTACTGACTGAGATGGTAACTTGGGTTGGGACTCGTAGCTCAAGGACCGGGATATGTGGTTATAGGCCTTGGAAAAGAAATTCGAAAGGCATGCATGGTTGACAAGTGTACTTGTATAGGGATTGGTGAGCATGGTCAACCCAAGGGTTCTAATTTTGAGATACGCGATGGCATCCTCAAATTTCGAATAGGATAAGTGTGCCAAAGATCTTGTAATTGAGAGAGGGTTATAGTTGGCATAATTTTCCTTAGGATATGTGATCTCCTATGAAAAGCTATAACAGGATTATTTAAAATAAGGTAGTGAGGTATGTTTTTCCCTAGTTATTTGATCAGCATGTACTAATTTCGATGATGAAATTTTGAGATTTAGAACATATGGTAAATTTGAGAATGAAATTTTTGTAGGGAAAGGAGAATGTAAGAACCCATATTTCGTGAAATTGCCACGTAATTTAAACAAGTTTAGAATATCAAAAAAATTGGCTTGATAACAATTATAAGTACCGAATTGACTACAAGGAATACCTTGGAGTATAAATGTCTAAGGAAAATGATATGGTCTCGATAAGCGTTCTGAGATAGGATTTATGGTATTAAAACAAATTGAAATTGAGACAATTTGCAGTACAACTAAAATACAGTTTCGATTCAAGATGAAAAACCAAATTATCATAGGAGACTTATAAAAAATAAACGGAACCTTGAAGGGACTCTGGTTTCACATAAAGATCAACCCTGAGGTGGTTTTGGGATGAATCAATAGCCCGATGAGGACACGTGGGCAAAATCGTCCTCATCGAGTAAGTTATGAATTATTAATTTTGCATTTTCAGTATCGTAATGCAAATTAATTGGACGTTAAAGAGTGTATTTGCAATTTAAGAAATTTCCAAGGGTAATAAAGATGTAAAATGAGAATTAATTTGATATTTGAAGGTGTAATTGTAATTAAAGAATTATACAAATGAAATAAGGATTAAATTAAGAGTTCATGTAGCAAAATAAAAAAGCTTGAGGACTTGAAATAAGGGCCAAAATGATATTTACAAGAAGCATGGGGTATTAGTTGTCGATTTCAAAACTCAATCCAATATGGCTTTGGATTTCAAGCAACATTCAATTCTAGTTTTTGAGTCTTTGGAGTCCAAAGCTTATCAAGAGACAACTGACGTCATGTAATTGGTCCAAGAAATCTATAAATAAGGACCATGACTTGTTCTCAAATCATTCCAAGGGAGTTTGAGACTTGAGGGATTCTAAGGTGGAGAGCTTGTTCTTGAGATATGGGAGAAAATTCGGTAAGAAGAAGGGAAGAACCGAAGGAGAAGTGAAGAAGAACAAGCCTCGACGGAGTCTCGAGTCTTCGTTAGAATTCATCCCAAACAGTCATAAAAAAGGTAAGGTAAGCCCAATTTTTTTAATGTTCCTGTAGAGAGGGAAGAGAGAGACCTGTAGGTTCAAACGGGCGTCAAATCGGAGTTAAAATGAATGAGATATGACTGAAATACGAAAGTGACGTAGTGTTGTCATGGTTGCGCATGAAAGTGCGTGGGCCACCTTCAAAGGGTGCTTGAGGGTGCGTGTGGGGCCCATTTTTATCAAAATTTTTCAGTTATGACCCATATTTAATTCCTTTCAACCCTATGTAAAAGTTTTGGAGATTAGGTTTACTGAAACTCGTGTTTTCTATAGAAACATAGGTCGCTTACTGTGAAACTGTAACTTCCAGAGATAAACCTTCAAGGTGAGTAATATTTTCTAGAAAATTTCAGAAATTCAAGAATGTTATTTTATGAATTTTTATAGTGAATATTTGAGAAATATTTAGTTTGGATTTATTGAGGGAAAATAGGAAGAAATAGAGAAAAAAAAAGAAAAGAAAATGCAAAAAATTATAAAAAAAAATAGGTTTTAATACTTATTTAAATAAATATCATGATTAGGGTGCTTCGAGATGATGCACGTATTTTAAGGCAAGGCACAAATATCGAGGTATCCCGATAAGCTTGAGAAGGTAAGTGGTTTTACCCAAAACCCGACTTTATGTAAATGATTTTATCATGTTGTCATGCCTTGATGTGATTATGTCGTGTAGACTACATTTATATGCTATGATAAAATATGCATATGTACACGATAATATTATTGATCATACATTCGCATAAGGATTTGAGAGTATGGGTCAAGATCGCAGCTCTGCCAAGGGTGCACCCATACACCTCAAGCTGGTAAGGAGGCTGTAAATAATAGGGAGTAACCTTAAGGTTCGGTTAGCTCAAACTGAAATGAAATGGTAAAAGACATTTTGCATCCATGCACGAAATATGATTTTTGTACCCTTACTTAGATGACTCATCATCTAACTTGGACTTTGCCCCTTAAATATTTAAACGTTCCAGATGGAGATTGTAGCAGAAATGAAGATGAATGAGGCATGAAATGGCACTTAGCAAAGTGTATGATGAATTGAATGTATGTTATGTAGCCTATGTATTTAAGTTTTGCTACTTCGAATTCTGAACGTTTTGAGGAATGATGATGTATAACCTTATTTATGGTTAATGAGGATATAAGAATTAATTTATGATTAATGTTAAAATATTATGTTCGATTCTAGCTTCCACATTTAATGTTTATGATGATTCTCTTTCGAGATAAATGTATGAAAATTTTGGGATGGATAAGAGCAATTATATAGTTTAGTCGTAGTTTTAAATAGAAAAAGTTTATTATCGCAGAATTGTCCTAAGTTATAACACGCTTGTGAAAGTGGGGTGTTACATGACATGACATGAACTTGTAACATGAATGTATAACATAAGGGGACACGATAGGTTCTACCAACTTGTAAGGGTAAGAACCTCCTTGCGTAGCGCTACTAAACCCCGATCCAGTAACTTGCTTGAGAACATGAAACTTGCTTGAAACATAACATGAGGGACCACATAAACATGATTCATGAGCGTTCTTAAATATCCTAGATAATTCATGGTGTATTTACCTCAACTTGGTTGGATGAGATCTGAATATTTAAGGCTTCATACTTTATTGGGTTTGCTTTTCTACAGAAAATACGTATTTTCATGAACTAAACCTAAAATAATTTTATATAGAATTATAGGGAATTAAATAAGGGGTTGATACATGAAATTTCATTGGAAAAAGGGCTATAATGCGCCCTCATGAGCCTACGAAAGGTGGCTCCCACCCCTTCACCTGTAGCCCTTTCCCAGCGCGTGAACTGCACGCACCGCCCTTAATTTTCACAATAGCTTTGCACCCTTTTGATTTTTCAGCCATATCTCCCTTGTTTTAACTTCGAACCTTCGTTTTTTTCTACATTCTCCTCTTTCATCTCTCTACAGGAATATATATATATATATATAAAAAAACTAGACTTACCATGCTATTTTTTGGAGATTTAGGCCGACATTCTGGCAACGCGCAGTTTTTCCTGATAAGGCTCATATCTCCTTCGTTCCTTTACCGATTTCCCTTGTTTTTCTGGCAGAATCTCCCTTTCTCTCTCAAGAACACACTCTTCACCTTCACACCTCTCAATATTGCATAAACTTGGCTTCAAATGATTTGAAATGCCCAAAACTCAACCCAAATGTCCTATTTATAAATGTTTTCGGCCAATCGTGTTTCGTCACATGTCCCATCATTATGAGGTCTCATTATTATCTTTCATGTGTGGCCAATAAATGCTTTCCATATAACCCAAACTTGGAGGCTACGTAAAAGACTTGGAGAAGACTTAGCAAAGACTTAGAGAAGACTTAACAAAGACTTAGAGAAGACTAAGGAAAAACTTTCATATAAATAAGGTTTGGACTCTAAAATGATCCAAAGGTGTATTGGAGTTTTATTTGAAATCCATAATCATGATATTCACAATCTCTTGAAATGTCCTATTTCTTCAAGTATTTGAATCTAAAAATCTTGAATATTACATCATATTTGAGTCTAAAAATCTCTAATGTTACAGAATGTTTTCAAAATTCTTACCGAGGACTTAAGATAGTGGACTAAACTTGCTGGTTGAACCACTCAAAAATGTTGTGTTCATGAGGTTTGTTTCTTATGTTCTTAAATGGTTTGATTCAACTTCATTAAGATCATGCAAAATTACTTCTCTTTGCGCTGCATGCATGAAAATCTTTTTATGGATCTTATTCCATGTTTTCTCTTAAAAAATATATGTTTGTTCACAAGATTCGTTCATTAACATTCAGAAAAGAAAACAGGAAGCCATTGTTACTATTTCAACTATTTTGTCATACTTTTCTTGAGATGTTGTCTCTCATATATATATATATATTTAATGATTGAAATATGTTTAGATTATTCCTTCTTGAAAATTGTTTTAATGTCTATAAATTTATATTGAATTGTTGTAATCTTTTTATATTATGAAAAGCATTGATGCATAATATTTTTAATATTGAAAAAATATTCAAAACACCCTATTCACCCCCTCTAAGGTGATCTTTCAAATATTAAGCTCATGGCGAGGAATGAGGCGCGACATAGGGCCGAATGAGTTTTTGAGAGGCCGACAGGCTTTGGGACCCGAATGGGTCTATGAGGGGTCAAAGGCTCGGGAGACCTAGGAGGGTCTTCGAGAGGCCGGAGGCCTAGAAGGGTCTTCGGCTTCCGGCTACCAAGTTCGTTGGGGGCCAAAAGACCCATGCATGGGAGAGACCAACCCCTTTTATAGGGCTGGCTGCCTTGCCTTTTCTCTCTCCTCCTTTATTATATATATATATATATATGATCTTTCTGACATATTTGACACTTTCCTTTAGCTCTAATGAGTGATACCCAGCGAACGAATGTCCGTTTAGGGACATGCTTCTCGAGGATTATGGGCATGCATCCTAAGGACTATAGGGACTCTTCACAAGGACTTCTTTTTTTTGGGGGGGGGGGGGGAACTTTCCTGGAGGTTATGCCACAAAAACTAGCTTGTGTTTCACTCCGAGGCTAATTTACATTGCGTGAATCAGGACCTATAATTTGTTCCATCCAAGGGTGTCGTGACTAGCAACTGTCCTAGATGGTCTGAACTCTGTAGTTGAAATGAATCTCCGTCGATTATACCAGTAGCTTGATCATTGAGTGTCTCTATAACTCCAGCTTTGAGATCTCCCATTGTTTTAGGAAAGAAAGTAGAGGTTGCAACGAGGTATCGCAAATAGGGGTTTTATCAAGTCAGAGCAAAATGTTCTTCGATACCATAATGCGCAGATAAGCATTGAAATCGTCAAAGAAGGAGAAGATTTGTTCTTCACATTGCAATAGTCTATTTATATGACAACGGTTAAACTACTAATTACAGCTAATAACTAATTACAGTTAAAACTCTAAGTAAGTAACGGAAAAAATGAGAGTACGAGTCTAAACATTTATATATGTTTAGACTCACAGTCTTCCACATTTATATATGCCTTACATTAATCAATAATTTGCTAGCAATGACACACTTAAAAGATTACGAGTCTAAACATTTTCTATCAAAATTTCATTTTAATTTTAGTTTTTACTATTTTCATTTTATGAAGATTGAATTATTTTCAATTCTTTAAACGTACATGCATGCCTCTTGGCAGTAATATGTCCACACAACTTATAAAAAGCATAAGGTAAAAGTACTTTGATGATTTAGTTATTTGTATTTGCAACGTGAACTACTCCCACATGGCCATCCATGCATGAGTTATAGTTGCAAGTAACTATTTATAGAAAGTCATATATATATATATATATATTTAAAGAGGAATTAGTAGTACAAACTCATGGTAGCCACTTATTCAGAATTGTTGCATATTTCTAGAGATCTCCATCTCTAGAATAAATTAAAAAATATCTAAACAAAATATCTAGATATTTGTGTATAATTATTTAAAGTATTTAAAAATATTTAAATAAAATATCTAGATATTTGTATAAAATTATCTAGACAAGTATCTAGAAATATATAAGGAAATATCTAGCATCTAAAACCCACACTCAAGCCTATAAATAAGCATCAATGTATGCAGTTTGTATCCAAACAATATAAACAAAAATCCTCCAACCCTCATAGCCTTTCACTTGAGTCCCACTTTTCCAACTCCTCAAAATTAATCCATCCAAAATTCACTAAATCATTCCCATCCAACATCTACAAATTAACCCATTCCTTTCATCCAAATACTATAACCACTAGCTAGTAGTTGACGACAAAAAGAAAAAAAAAACTGTCCCCATATGTCAATTATGAAGTTACTCTGACCCTTATCAGACTCGACCCTAAACATAGTCGACTGTTTAGGCAGCCGCTTAAGCCCCCCTTTTTAGATCCAATGCCTACACTACAAAAAAAAAGGTTTTTTATGGTGATATTTTTGCGACGGTTTTGAAAATCGCTGCAAAATATGGTATTTTGCAGCGATTTTTCAACCGCCGCAAAATATGTTTTTTACGGCGGTTTATCCAATATTTTACGGCGGTTTCAAAAAATCTCCCCAAAATTAATTAATTAAAATTATAAAATTAAATTTAGTGGCGGTTTTAAAAAATCGCTACTAAACTCAATAATAAAAAAATAAAAAATTAAATTTATCGGGGGTTTTCTCAAAACTGCTGCAAAATTCATTAATAAAAAAATTCAAAAAAATTAAATTTAGCGGCGATTTTTAAAAATCGCCAAAAAATTCAATGATAAAAAAATCAAAAATTAAATTTCACGGCGGTTTCATCGAAACCGCCTCTAAATTAAATAATAAAAAAATCAAAAATTAAATTTCACGGTAGTTTTTAAAAATCACCGCGAAATTCAATGATAAAAAAATCAAAAATTAAATTTAGCAGCGGTTCTAAAAGACCGCCGCAAATTCAATAATAAAAAAATAAAAAATTAATAATTTTAAAATAAAATTAAATTAAATTTTATAAAATAATCTAAATTTTTTTATTTTTTAATCAATTAATTTATTTAATTTCATTCAATTCAAATAAATAAATTAATTAATCAATTAATTTAATTAATTGGTTTAAAACATTTTATGTTCAATTAATTAAGTTAATATGTTAACTCTTTTTTAGGTGTTTTGAGAGTTCAATTAATTAATTTAATTCAATTCAATTCAATTAAAAATAAAATTATTTTTTTATTTTATTTAATTTGGGGCTAAGTATAATTTCAAAAACTTGAGTTTGTGGGTGCAAAGTGAATTCTAAAAAATAGTGGTTCGATTACTTTATAATTAATATGCGCAAGTATATTACAAAGTGACTTTGCAGATCAACTGGCTTCGCGCACATACGCGCGTATGGGTGGTCACGAGATCGAAACTTGAGGATTACAAAGCGCGCGCATGGTGAGGGGTCGCAGCAGTGGGCGGGCAAAGGCGGGGCCTGGAGCGAATTAAAACAAAATCGCCGTTAAAATATTTTTGATAATTAAATTTAATATTAAAATTACTGCTAAATTTAAAAAACTGTCGCTAAATGCTACGCGACGGCTGTATCAGTAGCGATTTTTAAAACCGTCGCTAAATCCTTTTGCGGCTGTTTTTAACCGCCGTTAAATGTCAAAAAAATCGCTGCCAAAAATTAATTTTTTTATAGTGTTAGGGACCCTTTCAGACCCAACGGTTTGGGCTTAGATCCAACCAATAAAAAAGTCAAAATCAGTAACAGGGAAAAGGATATTGATTTTGGGAGAAATGGTAGTTAATGCATAGGGCAGTGGGTTGTTAGAAGAAGAATAACTTGAAATTGAAAGGAGAGTGGATACTAATTTGTTTATGTATATATAATATTATACAATAATATTTATAGTGAAAAAAAAAATAGGTAGGGAAAGAAACCCATTTTTCCTTCAATGCTCAGTGCTCTGTTTTCTTCTTGTTTTGTTTATTTTCGTGCGTCTTACTTGGCTCTCTTCTTATTCTTCTTCTTGTTTTGTTAGTAGCACAAAGCAATAGGCAGCAAGTACCAACGACTGGTTTACTTTGTAGAAGGATGAGCAAAATAAGAAGTGGAGTAAAATAGAAAGCAATCTGATTATATATATATATATTGGTGCACTGAATATTTACGTATCTCTTTGTTAGGATAACAACTTAAGATTATCTCATGTGATTCTTATCACTTAGTTTTGAGTTTTCATATCTCTAATCTTTAGGAGATAAGTTCATCTCATCTCCACAATATCAGGAGATTTAGTTAATCCCCTGCTCTATAAATGTATCTACATATTAGTTAATAGATCAGAACAATTTATCATAATCTATTATGTTATCAGAGCTCCTAAAGGACTAAACATTCACACCGATCTGGCTTACATCTCAAACTTCTGCTGCTACTGCCTACATCCGCGACTCCAACCACCTGCAACACCCAAATTTGTGATGATGGAAAACTCTAACCTGTTAGCAACAGTTATCATGCCTCATACTTCCTCGTTTTCGGCAATCATAATCAAACTTGATCACTCCAATTACTATGTTTGGAGTTCCACCATTTGGTTTGCTCTGGAGGCTTTCGATCTTGAGAGCCATCTTTTGCCAGCTGCTCCAGCCTATGGGTCATCCTCTGTCGCCATCAATGCTGATGGTGAAGAAGCTACATCAACACCGCCCACCTCTTGTAACATTCCAAATTTCTTGAGCGTGTTATGACTTAGGATTTCGGGAATATAAATTTTTTTTCATATCTCAATAACTGTCATACACCATACAATATCCCAAAAACCCTAATTTACACCTCCTCAGTTTAACAAACTCAAAATTCGAATAGCTAAGACAGGTGTTAAAATCTCGAATGCGGAAGCTAGATCGAACTTGATATGATTCACAACCATAAAACTTTATTTATCATAAAATTATTCAAGATGTCTACAAAATATATTATATGGACATCATCAAGTTATAATTGAACATCTTAACATATCCAAAATTACGTAGGTTCGTACATAAACAAAATATGCTAATCATGCTACAGATAGCAAATTATACTTATCTTCAGCTACTTCCTTTCCCTTAGAGCCGCTCGTTGAATATGGAACATTTGAATATTCCAGGGACATAGTCCAATTAGAAGATGAATCTTCTAGTGAGAAACTCCAAAAAAACAGTTTATATCGATGCATGATCAGGTATAAAATGTATGAGAAAGCAAGGAGAACTACTCTGAAGTGCCTCGTGAACATGTTAGCCTCCTCCAACGAGAGCTTTCTCAATGGCGCACGCATAGCGCCTCTCGGGAGGTCCCTAACCATGCCACTTCAGCCCAACTTCATAGAACTCATGCAAGCACCACATCCATTGTTCCTTAGGCTCACGGTCTTCCCCACGAGAGCTTTCTTGATGGCGCACACATAGCGTCTCTCAGGGGATATCCGACTTTTGCCCTCGACCAACAACAAATAGGTACAACAGTATGGCCACACGGATTTTATAAATGCAACAGTTAAAAAGCCAATAACATATATTTTTAGGAAAATTCAGTTCATAGAAGCAACATGATTTCACGTAAGCGAATAATAAGAGTTTACGTATAAGAACTTCACGAAACACGTGTCATGCAATAGAAGTCTCTCATAAGAGAAATAAAAATAGGATTTGGAGTATAGGAGTCTCACGGAGTCTCACCTTGTTGGATTATCTCTTCGACGGTATAATTTTACAGCAAACAGCCTAGATTTCTGCAGAAAATACACGTTTTGGTAAATTTAACCTCAAATATTTTTATATAGGATTGAAGGATATTAAATTAGGGGCATAACTGAAAAATTGCATGTAAAAAAGACCCTTCACGTGCCCTCACACGCCCCAAGAAGGATAGCCACGCGCCCCCACGTGCAGCCATTTTTCAGCACGTGTAACTCACGCGCAGGCACCAGATTCCGAACAGCAACACCTCGTTTTCGTATTTCGGCCATATCTCCCTTGTTTTAACTCCGATTCGACCCCCGTTTGAACCTACGCGACCCTCTCTTCCCCCTCTACAGGATTATCAAAAAACAAATTGGACTTATCTCACTTTTTTGATGACTGATTTTGGCGAACTCCAGCGAAGACCCCCAACTCCGACGAGGCTCGTTCTCCGCCGCTTCTCCGTCGCTTTCTTCCTGCTTTCTTGCCGAACCTCCTTCTCTCTCTCTAGAGCAAGCTCCTACTCTTAGAGTGATTCACTCCTCAAACTTGCTTGGAATGGTTTGAGATCAATTCATGGCCTCTATTTATATAATTCTTCAACCAATGATATTATGCCACTTGTCACAATCTTAGCCATGGACTCCAAAGCGTCAAAGCCATAGTTGAGTGGCTTTTGAAATCCAAAACTATAATGGATTTAACTTTTGAAATCGAAGCTAATTCACCAAATTTCTTTCAAATGACACTTTGGCCCATATTTCAAGTTTTCAACTTTAACATTTTACCATCTAAGCTCATAATTTCATCATTCTTTCATTTGGATAATTTCTCTAATTAGAATTATACCCTCAAACATCAAATTTATCAAGATACTTAAAATCCCAAAATTATTAACTCAAAATTACTCAATATATACGATTTTTCGAAAGCCCCTTACCGTCATTCGGTATTTTTAGGCTATAACTTAGCTTAACCGAAAACCATTTCTGATTTGATTTCTTTCAGTGCAATAAGTCTCACCTCGAGACGCTCATTAAAATTATACCTTTGTCCTTAGGTATCTAAGCTCTAGGGCACTTCCTGCGACTGATTCGGTCACTTGTTGCAATTTCAAACATGTTTTTCGGTATTTTAAACTCACTTAAAATACGTGGTAATTTCACGAAAATATAGGGTGTTATACCTCTACTGCTGAGCCGAACGTCCAACAGTGGCGTCGCAAGACAAGCTTGTCATTTTTTGGTTGAAGTCCACCATTTCCGACCAATTATTGGGCATTATCACTGTTGCCCATACAACCTTTGAGGCATGGACTACCCTTGAGAATATTTTCAAGTCCCAATCTCAGGTTGGACCATGTCGCTGCGTCTTCAACTCCAAACACTCACAAAAGGTTCCAAATTTTTCCTTGAATATGTTGAAGAAAAACGTCGCATTGCTGATACTCCTGTTGCCAATGGGTTGCCCGTCATTGCGGAAGATATGCTTGTTTATCTTCTCATGGGTCTTGGGGAGGAATTTTCTTCTTTTCACATGTCTATCCTTACCCGATCCAAGCCCCTTTGTGTTGATTCTTTACTTGGAATGTTGTTGCAAGAGGAGGAATGTCTGGCCCGTTCTCGTTAAACTCTGCTCCAGGCCAACCTTGCACGAACAGGGTCTGCTGGTTCGGTGCCTCAGCGCCACATATCTTTACCTCAGTGCGGTAGAGGCCGGCACACTCGTGGTGGTCGTGGGAATGGCTTTCACCAATCGCATACTAACCAGCAGTCTTCTTCTGCTCGCCCCTCCCAACAGGGTTCAAGTAATCCTCGTACTCAGCCCCAATGTCAAATTTGCAACAGATACAGCCACACTGCTCTTCAATGTCATCATCAGTTTGATCACTCTTATGCTGCAGAATCTGCCTCCCAGATCACAGCACTGCTGTTGTTGATCCATCTTGGTATGTTGATTCCGGTGCCTTGAATCATATCACTACAAATCCCAATAATCTCTCTATCCATGGTGCATACAGTGATAATGATCAAGTGTCCATTGGTAATGGTATGAAACTTGCTATTTCTCATCCTGGTTCATCTGTTTATAGCTTCTCCTGCTAAGTCACTTTTATTGTCCAACATGTTATGTGTCCCTCACATTGCCAAGAATTTTGAGTGTATCCCAATTAATGAAAGATAATGATGTTTCTGTTGAATTCTTTGCTGATTCACGTCATCTCCACAATATCAAGAGATTTAGTTAATCCTCTGCTCTATAAATGTATCTACATATTAGTTAATAAATCAGAACAGTTTATGATAATCTATTACCCTTGTATTCTTCTATTAATTTGTTTTGCATATTTCAATTCAAATATCAAATCTAATCAAGTTTTATTGTTCCTCACCCAATTACAATTGAATTTGATATTATATTAATTTTCGTATTTAAATTGATTTATATATATTGGTGCACTGGATATTTACATATTTCTCAAAGTTGAAGTTAATAAAATCTTACATTCGATCAACAATGTCAAAAAAAAGGTTGAATGAATTGGCAAGAATCTATTGAAAAACATATATATGTCAGAACAAATTGAATGTAATAGTTTAATTATTAATTTTTATCTAAAAATATTAAAAAATAAATTTAAAGTAAAATATTGTAAATTTTAAACTATTATCGTGATAATTTTAAATGTTTTTATATAGTAAAAAAAATTTATTCGTATTCACTACATATAATTTTATTTTTAAATATAAAAAATGTTATAAAATTTCGTTTAGAACCACTAAAATCTCATATTAGCCTGCCGTACACTTTCAAAGAAAATGCACAAGTAGAAAAATAAAAAAGAGCTTTTCTTTCCTTTTTTTTTCAAAGTGCCGATAGAAAGAGATACAAGTTAATTCCATGTGTCGCAAAAACTCTCCACCAGAGATAAGAGTACGTGGGAGAACAAGAAAGATGAAGAAAAGGAAGCGTTCGAGTCTAGTCGGCTGGATGTTTCAGTTTTGCAGCTTCTTCTTCTTCTTCTTCTTCTTCTTCCTTTAGTTTGACATTCTCTGCATGCAATCGATTCAACCGTATGACAAAGTAGACTTGTCATTAGAGACCTCATATGGTGGAGGAGGAGGAGGAGGAGGAGGAAGGGCCTGAAGGGGCTCCAAGGAATCGACTATGTCTCGCATTAGCGGTCTTGCTTTTGGATTGCGGTTGAGACAATGATAAGCAAGCATGGCAGCCTTGTGAACTCCCTTAATTGGATAATCTCCATCTAATCTTGGATCTACAATGTTCAGCAGTTTCTTCTTCTCTCTCAGTAATGGGAGAGCCCAGTCCGTGAGGTTCTGTTCACGCGCCGGTCTAGACTTGTCTAAAGATTTTCTGCCAGTGAGAAGTTCAAGAAGAACCACTCCAAAGCTGTAAACATCACTTCTAGATGTCAGATGCCCTGCATTGAAGACACGTATATAAAATACCTTAGGAAGCAACCATGCATGGCGTAGCAGTTGACCATCGTGAGGAAACAACCCTAGCCTGTTATAACAAAAGCAACAGTTTCCACCAAGTATTATTTCATAAGGAAACAACCCTTACCTGTCATAATGTACTCTGGCGCTGCATAACCATAAGTTCCCATAATGCGAGTAGAAACATGAGATTTATCCCCAACTGGTCCATCTTTAGCAAGTCCAAAATCAGAAAGCTTTGCATTGTAGTCCTGTATAGAGAGTGTAAATAAGGGCAGAAGCGGAGCCATTAGTTAAGATGATGGTAAAAAAGCACACAAAATCTCTATTGCACAAGTGCAAGTATGGCATTGATTCTCTTGTACCTATTAACGCTGATGATTACTTAGACTGTATCCTGTATGTGGGTTTTAGGCATAGGAACTAGGGCAACGAAGCAGAGTTGAGGAAGGGGAAGGGGAAGGGGAAGGGGTAGGGGAGGGCGGGGAAGACAAATAAGATATTGTGTGCCACTTTTGAGAGGTGAATCCTCTACAATCCATGCTATCTCTTGTTCAGGAAACCAGTTTACATTTTGTTTGCTTTTATCCGGCAGCCCAAGTATGCATCGTTTACTCATTTTATTCTTTTCTCATAAACAAACGAAATTACTTTATCAAAGAATTGTGATCATAGAGTTTCAAGACTAACCAAGTCAAGCAAGATATTAGAGGTCTTAAAATCACGATAGATGACAGGCTTCTTAGCTTCATGAAGAAAAGCAAGTCCTTTTGCAGCGCCTAAGGCAATCTTCAGTCTAATGGACCATGGAAGAGGAAGCAATACTCCTGCGATTACGAAAATAATCCAAATCTTTAGATACTAGATAATGTTTTAGAGGGGGGGTGGGTGGGTGGGTGAGGGGGAGGGAGGGAAAACGAACAAAATGACAAAACAATAAGCGATATAGACCTTAATACATTAAATATGCATAAAAGTAGAAGATGCTAAAGGAAATCATGAGCACTAGTCTATCTTACCCAATACAAACTTCAATGACCAATGAGATTTAATAAACTGAAGTGAGGGAGTTCAGCGAGTACAATCTACATATTTATCCACACTCTAGCAAATTATAGTTTTATGGATCAAACAGAGTAGTCTTCCTTCTTTTCTAGCAGCCATTACACGCATTCTTCTTCCAAGTTACTTCAAGCATGTGGTGACAGGATAGTTCTAGAACTGAGTCATAAATGTTTTGTAGTTGGATATGCTACAACTCATGCCCCTCCAAGTCTCCATCAACTTGGGACTTGAAATTTCTAAAGTGTATTTGACAGGAAAAGAATTTTTTTTTTTTTTTTTTCATTTTTGTGTGTGCACATGGGCATGTAGGGGAGGTGAGGGAGTTGGGCACTGGCATGAGTGTGTGAAATTTGCAGGAAGAGATATGACTTTCTTTCCAGGTGAAACTCCTAATTGATTGTCAGGAAAAGGAAAATTCTATGTTTTAAGATAGATAAACTTTACTCACTCGAAAATAAATTGTTTTCCACGCTGCCCCGTGCCATGTACTCGTATATCAATACCCGATGTTCATCTTCACAGCAGTATCCAATTAATTTCACCAAATTTGGATGAGAAAGCTGCCCCAAGAAAATGACCTCGGCCTAAAATCAAAAATTCATTTAGTGGACTGATAAAATTAAGTATAAATAAACAAAGAAATGAAAGAAAATGACATATAGTGCTCTTTCATGATCAATTTAATCGAGGAATTACCAGCCATTCTCTATGGCCCTGATAACTGTTATCCCCATCGTGAACCTTAACTGCCACTGGGATGGGCTGAAGTTGAAGTCCCTCCCTCAGATCCTCGGCAATGAACCCCTTGTAAACACTTCCAAATCCTCCTCCGCCTAACAAGTGATCTTGTCTAAAATTTTCGGTAATTGTCTTCAGTTCAGCAAATGTGAAAGCTATTAAAGGATTTGCAGCAGAACTACGACGCAAGTGCTCTACTTCTTCGGGATTTGATGGTAACTTACTGTCATCCTTCCTTGCCTTCACTAGTGATGGGCTTTCTTCTTTGGAAGACTCTGAAGAAGGGTCATACATATAGCATAACATTACCGATCACTTTTGAGTTTTTAAATACCACCATGAGCAGAAACGCAGCTATGAGAACATTTCCACTTTGACCCGGAAATAAACTTGTGGGATTTAAAGCTTTGAACATTTAATATATGAAGTACCAATATCCAAATAACTACAGCCCTGGCTGATCAATATAGACGAAAGGCTCTTATATAGGAAGTCCATATCAAGTGCAAGATCAAAATTTGTTCATTCCCTCTGTAAATAGGTATATATCTATCTATCATTCCGAGAAACTATTACAACAGAGACAAGGAATATATCTGTAAATAGGTATTGTTGTATTGTTGTTATATATATTGGTATTTTGTATGCTTTGTGAAATATGCGCTTACAGAAAATAGACCTTGGGTAAGGTTCATCGACTCATGTCTTAATTCAAAAATCCTAGGGCCATTACTTTGTTGAAATCTTTCTTTAAGATCATTCCATATATCAAATGCAAATTCCAAGTATATTAAAATTGCAAAAATTTCCTTAGAAACAAAATTTAAAATTTATGAAATGATAATATTATTGCTCCTGATCCAGGCATTAAGTAGAGTGACATCATCTGAAGGTCTCACAATTATACCATTGATGAACCCTAATTTGTTCTTCATGAACAAGGTTGTCATCATTGAACGACTCCAAGAGGTGTAGTTGTAATACTCAAAAATTTCTTGAGGGTTTAAGTGTAATTTTTATGGGCTTAAGTGTAATTATTTTGGAGTAAAAGTGTAATTTTTCATAGTCATGGGGCTAAGTATAATTTTCTAGAACCTAAGAACTTGGGGGCAAGGGGCCAAAGTGTTAGGAAGTGGAAGAGGAAGGACCAAATTGCAAAGTATAATGTGAACACTGCAAGAAAATTGGACTTGTAGGTCGGCCGTCGACCATCGGCCATTGATACGTCCCATCGTAGTTGCAGGGTAAAAAGCAGGCCATTATGGCCTAAGAGATAGGTTTAGCATCATGGGGAGACCTGATTGGCTGGAGATTCAACCAAAAACGATTATAAATAGCCGGGTATGGCTGAAGGTTTTGTCATTCAAAACTTGGTATTAAATTGGTGGTTTTTGGAAAAAAAAAGTCATGAGGATTCGATAGAGGATTTTTGTTCTTGAGGTTGCAAGGATCATTTCTGGAGAGTTTGAAGCATTTTAGTGTTGATTTATAGTTGTTTCGAGGGGTGGCTAGAAAATTGGGTTTCGCCATAAACCGACTTAAAATCGATGGTTTGAGGGTGTTCCAATCGAAATCGTGAGAAACCAAGGTTTCCATCGTGTTCAGGAGGTTGAAAACAGCAAGGGAAGAAGAGGAATTGAGAAGAAATCAAGGCAGAACAGTTGCTGGCTGACGAAAGGGTTGTTGGGGAAGACGCGTGACAATCACATGAGGGCGAGTGATTGTGAGTGCATGGCAGGCGCATGAGAGATAAGGAAAAAAAAGGAAAATACGGGGAAAAGGAAAAAAAAAGGAAAAATTGTGAAGAAATTCTAGAAAATTTTGGAAAATTAGAAAATGTTATTTTATTGATAAACAACAACAACATATCCAGCCGTTATCCCACTATGTGGGGTTGGCTACATGAATTCTAGACTTCTATGTGGGTTACATCCCAACAGATAGTTTGTCTAGAATTCATATTTGGATCCGACTAGGTTTTACGCTGGCTGTCGGCTATCTAATGCAACCCTCCTCCTTTATCCGGGCTTGGGACCGGCAGTGGATAATATCCCCTGGCGGAGTAATGATGAAATGAAGTTTGAACACCATCTTCACATGGAGAAATTTCATGAGATGGTGGTGAATGAAGATAATTGATATAGTTGTGTTTCATAACTTAGTTGACATGGTGAAACCAACAAGTACAATATGGAAACATTTGGGCACGCATTTCAAGGAAAGACGCGTATACTGAGGAAGCCAATAAGCTAAAACAAGGTGGGTGATTTTCCTCATACATTCATACGTAATATATTTTGCCTAAATTAAGTATGATTTTCCCAAGGGTTGTCAAATTACATGCAATTTACATTCATCTTGTCATATCTACACATGTTTGATTGCATCGATAATTGGGATGCTTTCATTTGGCATGATATTGTTGACATATCAATACTTGTGATAGGGGGATGTTACCCTCATAGTGTAGCCATATTTCCCCAATGAGTGTTGCCGAATACTGTAGGAGTTTCCCGTGCCAGGGATGGATTTTCCCGAGGGTGAATGCTGGGGTGACTGCTTAGGGTGTTTGGTTATTCATGTCCATGCATCATACATTCATGAAATTGTTCAACCCTCATTTAGAAATTTCATCTTCTAATATTGGATTTTGTCCCTAGAATATTCAACATTCCAGGCAAGACAAGTAGGCAGAAGGGTAAAGAGATGTTTGAAACTTAAGCGCATTGGCAGATGTGTGGTGAGTCTTACGCCAAGGCTAGAACGAGTCATTCTGTTGTTTTATGCATGCCTATCTTATTGACGATTATTGTAATATTATGGTTGTTGAACCATTTGTATGGATTTACTGATATTGCAAATATCAAGATTTCCTTAGGTTCCGATTCTACTTTCGCTAATGGATAAATTGCCATTTCTTAGCTTTGCATTGGGAGTGTTAAATTTATGTATGTATGTTTGAGGATTTTTGTGCGATATTCGGGGGTGGTAATGAGAGTAATAATGTGTGTGATGGAAATAAAAAAAATAAAATCCTAACATAATAACATGCCCTGAGAAGGCGGGGTGTTATAGTAGTTCTCTCTAGTCAACGACTAAGAAACAAGAATAAGACTGGGACTATCCGAATGATGGATGAAGAAAGGACTGGAATCATTGTCGATGGCAGAATTGCCCATCGACGAGGGAGATGCATCGGGAGTGATAGGCGCCATAAAAGAAGAGGTATTTTGTACAGACAATAAAAGACTAACAAAAAACTAGATCTGTCCAAAATATAAAGATCGTTGGAGGAAATCGACGAAAGAAGACAATAATGATCGAGAGAAAACGTCGAAGAAAAATATGATGAGAATGAGAGAACCAAATACCACGACGAGACTGAAATGGAATCGTCGAAGAAGAGGTCGAAAACAAGACACAAACCGTCGAACACAAATTGTTGGATAATCAATGACGAGAGTAACCGACACAAAGGAAAGGGAAAAACAAAAGCCCTAATTTTGCTTTGATACCATATTACAATAGAGACAAGGAAGACATAAAGAATGCCTCATGAATCTTTCATTCATAGATCTCGGCCCTTTAAATTCCTAGAACTAATATATCATCTAATTACAAGAATGCCATTGACTTATCAGTATAACAATCTAAACAAATATAAAACTAAGCAATACAACAACAATACAAAGCATACAAAATACCAATATAACAACAATACAACAAACTCTAATAGAAACAATTAGCCCAAAGTCATCTTAAGATCTTAGAAGTAGTACAAATTTTATAATGCGATAATATAATTGTTCCTCTTCATATGGAAGAAAATGAAATGAATAAAATTAAACTAGGGTCATCTAACAACTAGTGGGCTTATATGATAGGTTTTTCTGTATTGGGTGCTCTCCAAGTTGGCTGCCTTTAAGTTCTCTAATAAAATCTAATTACCTATGAAAATGAAAAACTAGTATAAAGGGAGACGCCCGGGCGCATAAAGAAAGGGAAACGAGAAGAAAAATATTATCAGAAACAATATTAAATTCAATAAGGAACTATGTACCCATGAGGGGAAGAAAAGGGTAAAGAAAGCATTAAAGGTGGGGCAAAGAAAGCATCAAAAAGTAATTTTATGGAATCTGTAAGAGTTTATGGTGCAAATATAATAATCCGAATACTGAATCCTACTAGATTGGAATAAGTTACTCGCTTGCAAGGGAAAAAAGTCAGAAGAAAACAGAGCAAATAGTGAAAAAAGAAACAAAGCAAGAGAAAGCAACACAAGTTCGAACGGTTAGATGGATTCATAAGATCCAACTTGAGTAGCTTCACACAGTTTGGAACTTATTCTCTTTCGAAATTCGATATAAAAAATCAAATCACACGCAAAAGTTGGAGCATAAATAATCAAACGGAATCAGAGTAGAAGTTAGAGAAAACAAGATTGTGTTGGTTGATGCGAAGTTGATATGAATTTGAGTTACTACTGGATCGCATAGAAAATAGCGAAGATGATTAGAAGGAAGCGAAGATGATTAAAAGTTTGTGTATAAAGAAAGAAAGACAGAAAGAAAGAAAGGGGACCTGATTTAGCGTTGGAAGAGATTCTGTATATGTATACGGAAGGCTCCCATTTACACCAGCAGTTTCCCATTCTGCACTGAAGCAACCGACGACGGACGACGGACTCAACAAAACAAACAACTAATAATCCATACTGTCATCATCGCCGAAACTCATCGAGGTCTATTCCCTTCGCGACCATCATCTTCCACCAACTCAACTCCAAAGGAGAATAACCCCCAAAATGATGAAATGGGTTTTGAGAGATGATACCAACAGATCGATGGTGAAAGAATATGCTGTTGTTTGTGAGCGTGATTGTGATTGTGATTGTGATAGTGGTTGTGGTGGCTATCTCTAAGTCTAAGTGAGAGAGAGAGAGAGAGAGAGAGAGAGGGAGAAGGTGTGTGGCTGTGGGTGGCAAGGCAATGATGGAGTGAGTGTAGAGGTGGGCGGTGGGTCTTGGTGGCAGGGATTTTTGTTTTTTTTGTTTTCTGCACTCACTCTCTCCTCTTGTGTTGCGTTGGGGTTTGCTTTAGTACTAGTTTTTCTATTTTGTTCTTCTCTCTCTCTTTCTGTCTCTCTCTCTCGTTAGTGCGCTCCGGCGCATTCTATTTCGTACCAATCCTTTTTCCATCAATCCCCTTGGCCATGTAGCCCAGAGAGAGAGAGAGAGAGTCAAGAGGGACAGAGACAGCTTTCATTTTCTTAACATCCACGCCTCCATGATCCATCCCCACCCATTTCACACCAACACAAAATAAAAACAACTATTGCAACTCCTTAAACCACTTTACCTACCATTAATATATACAAGTTTAATTACAACTTTAACTTCCAGTGGCTATATATATATATATATAAAAGGTATATTTGCTCATCAAAACCTGCCCTCGGAAGCAGATTGCTGTTACAAACTCACCCCTAATTCTATCCAATGAAAACCCATATTCATGACTCTTGCATCATTTTTTTGTTTGTTTCTTTCCATTTCATTAATCTCTGGAGGTCAGCGTACACACACACATATGTCAAAGAATAAAAAGCAGATCGTCAACATGTCATATGTCAAAAAATAAAAAGTAGATCGTCAACATGTCATGTGTCCTCCAACTAGTCATCATGGGGGCAAGATAAGCAAGCGAATGAGAATTATATAAGTTGGGAGTGGGTCGAATATAAATAACGTCGGCAAAGTGTGTGGCTTATCACCAATGTTATCGGCGGCAGCATGATGCTTCTCCTGCTCACTGCTTCGCTCAGCATGCCATGCCTATCATCCTTCCATCCCCGGCCGTTTACTCATTTTAGAGTGCGAGTTAAGCCAACCCTATTTTTGCCTGCCAACAAATTGTACCACTGTATGTATATAAATGAAGATGCACTAGTACTATCTCGCCCTGGTCCTGCATACATTGATTTGTTTCATAATTAATAACAACGGCCTTTTTAGAGAGTATTCATCATAACAAGGGCAGTTTATTAAACAAAAGAAAAAATAAAAATATCTTTCACCTATTTTTGACTATTATTAAGGTCAGTTAATTTTTACCATTATTTATTATATGCTCCTCTCGATTAAGGAGGAACGAGGGTAAAAATGTGAAATTTTAGGAGCTTGAATAGGCATATATAAGTGAACATAAGAATATTTTAAAAATTTTTGAGGACTTGAAAAACCTAAAGATGTAAAGTTTGTGGCCTATGAGAAAATTAACAAATGTCGGGACATGTGATAAAGTGGGGTCCAAATGAAATATGAAGAACCAAGGGGGTTTATTTGAAGTTTCTTGGAACCTGATGAGATATGGTGAAATTGGAGGTGAATGTCTAATAAACCAAAAGTTAGTTTATTTATCATTTTTTTGAGAAGAGAGAAAAGAAAGAAAAATAATAAAGAAGAAAAAAGAAAGAGAGGTACGAAAAGTCCTCAAAGAGCCATGAAAAAAAAACAAAAAAGGAGGAAATAGTTGGGAAAAAAAAAGAAGGAAAAGCTAGTAGAATACGTAGAAGATATGCGATTGACTTGCCACTCAATTTAAAAGTTTCTTCATTTCCCTTCATTTTTTTTTGACAATTCGAAGTTATAATCTTCTTCCTTGCACATCTAAGACTTTTTTTTGTTGTCGGATTACAACAATTAAATTTGTATGTCGGGAACTCAATAAGTAGTTGATAGGGCCAAGTAAGGATGCAAGGTCGTGTGGTTGAAGAAGTCTGCGATAAGATCACCTAGGGCAAGGCTAATATTTTACTCTTGTAATTAAAATAGTTTTGATAATGACAAATAATGTAATTCTCATTGAATATGGAATTCATGTATACTATGCGTTCAAATCAATTTCATGAAGTATCTCAAAAAGAAATGAAGTTGGGATATTTTAAATCCAAAGGGTTTATTTGAGTCAAAAACTCAAATTAAATTGGTTTAAGTCGTTTTTAAAATATCTCAAAATGTTCCAAACCTAAAGCAAAGCAAGTCGACAAGGTTTCAAGAATATTATGTAAGTTGGTCGACTAATAGTATGCTCAATATTGTAAAATTAATATTGAAAACTTGACTTGGTCGACTAAGTTATAAGCTCTGTCGATCAACAGTATATATGATTCTGTCTTGGTTGACTAAACTATAAGTTTTGTCGACTAACAGTGCTTATGTGCTGACTTGGTTGACTAACTCCTTAAGTCTGTTGATAGAAAGATAGCCTTGATCGACTAAGTGCCATAGTTATTTATGTCTTGGTCGACTAAGTGTTTTATTATTTTTATGAGTTGGTCGACCAACCTATTTTGTCTATTGACTAAATTTGTTATTTTGCCTGATTCTGTCAACTACCCATTTTTATCTGTCGACTAAGTCTCTTTTGCAGAAATTATAACGGCTTGTTTTTGCAGCATTAAATGCTTGACCAACCACCCCAACGACTCAATTTTTGGATTTTTCCACCATCAATTATATATAGGTAGTTGAAGACATATTGAAGTTTTAAGAGAGAACATTTATTCCTATCAACCACTGAGCATTCATTTTGTAATCACGCTTTCAATTTGTACTCTCTCTCTTGTTTTTCATTTCGAGGCCTTGCATTCAACTGTTTCATTCATTAATAGCCTCGCATTTATTGTAGAGAGGGTTTGTATTAAGAGTTTTTAACTCTTATGTAATATCTCATGTTTGTATGAGATTGCCACGTAATTTTAATAAGTTTAGAATATCGAAAAATTGAATTGATAGTAGTTATAAGTACCGAATTAAATGTAGGGAATACCTCAAAGTAAAATTGTTTAAGGAAAATGATATGGTCTCGATGAAAGTTTCAAGATAAGATTTATGGTATCGAAAGAAATTGCATCGGGAACGATTTTTGGTACAGCTAAAATATAGCTGCCATTTAAGCTGTAAAACCGAATTATTGTAGGAGACTCCCGAAAAATCAACGAAACCCTATGGGGGCTCTGGTTTTTGGTAATAAACAACCCTTCAATGGTTTTGGGATGAAACAACAGCCCCGTGAGGACACTGGGGTAAAATCATCCAAATCGAGTAACTTTAAAGTTATTAATTTTGCATTTTTGGTATTATAATGTCAATTAATTCAATATTTGAGGATATTATTGCAATTAGAGAATTATTCTAATGAATTTATGATAAAATTTGAGATTTAAATGTATAAATTTGTTGTTAATATAGTATAATATATATAGCATTATATATATTTATATGTATGTACGTAGCAAGTGCCTCTACAAATCTCCATGCCTTGATAACTTTAATCCCATGCCCTACAACCTTCACCCATGCACTGCAAATCAGCCACGTCGCTGCAAGATTTGGAGAAACTTGCATGCAATAGGGAATGGTCAGGCAGCGAAGAAAGTTCTAGTGTTGCCCATAAATTGAAAGAGAATTGAGAAGCAAAGACAACCAAATGGAAAGAGTTCAGAGAGTTTAGAGAGGGAGAGCAATGGCCGAGAGAGAGATTGGGAGAGAGAGAGCTGAGTGAGAGATGGAGCTTGGGCTGAGCATGGCCGAGAGGGAGAGTTGCGCGAGAGAGGGAGGCCGGTCTGTGGCGGCCCAAAGCAGCAAGTGGCCATAGTCGCAAGCTTCAAATGGCCATGGCCACAAGTTCGAGTGGAGTAGGGGTTGCCATGGCAGCTTGAGTGTAAGGCGAAGCCGCGACTAGTGAGCAGGGGGCCACGGCCGTGTTCGGCTAGCAGTAGCTGCGTCGAAGGTCGGCGAGGCTGAGGAGGATGGTGCGGTGACGGGCGGTGCTCGTTCGGGCGCTGGAAGAGGGAGCAGAGGAAAGAAGAAAAAGAAGAAGAGAAGGAAGGAGAAGAAGAAGAAGAAGAAAGAAAAAGAAAAAGAAAGAAGGAAAAGGGAAGAAGAATAATGGCGTGCGTAGGTAGTAGGAGGTAGGGGAGGAAGAAGAAGAAGAAAAAGGAAAAAAAAAGGAAGGAAAAAAAAATGGAGAAAAATAAAAAAAAATGCTAGAAAAATTCCAAAAAATAGGATTTGGAGATTTAGTAATTTTTCGAAGATTTTGTACAAGGAAATGGTTCGAGCTCGCGTTTCGAGGATACGACGCGCATACCAAGAAAGCCGAATATGCTAACTAAAGTGAGTAAAATTTTTTAGAAAATTTCATAAATTCAGGAATATTATTTTATGAATTTTTCCAGTCAAATATTTGAGAAAATATTTTAGGAAATATTTAGTTTGGATTTATTGAGGAAAAATAGGAAGAAATAGAGAGAAAAAAAAAGAAAATGTAAGAAATTATGAAAAAATAGATTTTAAAGCTTATTTAAATAATTATGATGATTAGGATGCTTTGAGGCTTAAGTTGAAGTGATTTGTGCAAATTTTGAGGTTGGCACACAAATTGAGGCCATGGACGAATTTTGAGACATGCACGAATATCGAGACAAACACGAATATCGAGGTAACCCGATAAGCTTGAGAAGGTAAGTGGTACTTCCCGACTGGATTTAGTTTTATGAAAAATGGTTGGTTGTAGGTGATTTATGTTTCAAATCCCGATTCTCGGGGATACTTTCATCATATTGACATGCTCTAATATGTATTCATTACGTAAACTGCATAGGTGACATGCTATGAAATGCATATGTACACGTTGATATCATTGATCACGCACATTTTGGCCATAAGGAGTACAAACTGGCATCGCTGCTTTACCAAGGGTGCACCCATACACCCCGACTTCGAAAGAAGTGGCTGTAAAAATGGTAGGTAGCATGAAGGGTGCAGTTGACACCTACGATGAGTAAGACATTGCATTCATGCACGAAAATGTTTTGTACCCCTACTTAGATTATTCATCATCTAACTTGGGCTTTGTTCTTGGAATATTCAAATGTTTCAGATGGAGATTGTAGCAGAAACGAGGATGAATGAGGTATGAAATGGCACTTAGCAAGGTGCATGATGAATTAAATGGCAAGTTGAATGTATGTAATGCAGCCCATGTATTTAAATTCTACTACTTTAAATTCTGAACATTTTGAGAAATGATGATATTTAACCATTTAGACAATGATGATGTAAAACCTTATTTAGGGTAAATGCTTTGTATTAAGTTATGTTGAAAAACAATGATGTAAGAATTGATTTATGATTAATGTTAAGATATCAGGTTCGATCCTTGTTTCTGCATTTGATGTGTATGATAATTCTCTTTCGAGATTAATAGATGGGAATTCTAGGACGGATACGAGGAATGATGTGATTTAGGATTAGTTTGAAAGAAAAAAAATATTATCCTAGAATTGTCCAAGTTATAACGCGCTTGGAAAAACGGGATGTTACATCTTAGATTTATTTTCATTGTATTCGTTACAGTTTACCTAGCTTGGCTAGAGGGCCTACGGTTGTAGGAGGGATTGTAATCTTCCTAGTTGTGGACTAGAGGACCTATTTGTCTAAGTAAGGGTTTTTTTATTAGTAAAGTGATTTGAAAATCCTTAGTTATCAACTAAGGTAGTAGACTAGGCTTGGAAGGTCGAACCACTATAAATCGTGTGTCCTCCTAATTATTGATTTATTTTTCTTATTTTCTTATACAATCAAGCTATCACAAGTCTTATATGTGGTTATCCTAAATTAGTTCATTGAAAAATTTAGCTTGAATAAAAAAGCATTCAATGATTTGTTAAATATTTTTTATTCGCCCATCTCTTGGGTGCTGGTGCCATTATATCAAAGACTTGGTCCTCTGTTTGGGAGAGTCAGGCGATCCTAAGAGGTTGCCCAACAGGAATATCACTACAAAAAATTAAAGTTTTAATGATGAAAAATTCCATCGTTAAAACATCAAAATTCGTCGCTAAATTTTTTAGCAATGAATTTAGTGACGAGTACCTTTTCGTCACTAAAAAGAGCATCGCAAAAATTTAGCAACGGGAATTTTAACATCCGTCGCTAATTAGAAACGGGTACAACCCTTGTCGCTGAATTCAGCGCATACCCCAAAATTCAAAGCATGCCAGCCCACGCCTTCCCCTTATGTGCGCTCCTCTGCTCGCCAGGTGGCAACGTTGGGATATTAATCCCATCAATAATTCCAAGTGCTACACCCTTGAATTGAACCACCAACCTGTAACACCCGGTGTAACCAGTGTTAAGAGAATAAGAATGGAAGTGTGAAATTTTCAAAAATACCCTTGAGGAAGTGATGAATCCTTGAGATTGAGGGTGCCCTATGAGCGGGGTATTTTGATAATTTGGATAGTGAAATCCAATAAAAATGGTAGTTTGATAAATTGGAAATAATTCCTATGTGGAATTTGGTGAGCAAGTGAATAAAAATCCCAAATTGGTATTTATATGGAGATATATGGGATTAATAAATTCAAAGAGAATTTTGGTAATTTGGAGTGATTCCATAAAAGAATTTAATTATGGAAAATAGGAAAAATGGTGGACATTAAATTATTTGAGGAGAATAATTAAATTTTCCCTAAAATGGTGAATTAATGTGGTATTGCCACATGGATGACCAAGATAAAGAAATGGAAGCCAAATTTGTGTCTTAGAGTGACACTTGGCATAATCTTGGAAATTTGAGAGAAAGTATATATATATTAGAAATGTGGGAGCATGTATATATATATGTGGATTTATGAGTTGGAGAATGATTTAAATTAAATGCAAAAAGAAATGATAATTGGTCTTTCAAGCATTTAATGAGAGGCATTATGGTGTTGGATTAAAGAAAATCCAAAAAGAAAATGTGAAATTAGTCACCATTAATGTTTGAAATTATGGTGAATTAAATAAATTCAAAGGAAAATGGGAAAATGGTCACCCATTAATGCTTGGAAAATAGTGGGATTTATTTAAATGGAAAATGAGGGATTTAAGTCTTTCAAGGTTGTCTCTCAAGTGTGATGGTGGAAAATAGTCCCATTAATTTAAATGGGAAAGAAATTATATTTCAAATGATGAGATTAATTCTTGAATTGGGAAAATGATCCAAGGGTTGCCATTAAATCTTGGAAGTTGGCATGGATTGCCAAATGGGTGGAGAGATTTTTAAAGTGAAATGATTAGAAGATGGAGATTTAATCTCCAAATTAAATCAAAGGCTAGGATTAAAACCTAGCAAAGCACATGGATTGTGCTTCTTTTGGATGGCTAAGATGTTGTCTTGTAAAGTGAGAAAATATCCAATGGTGGATTTTAAGCAAGACTTAATGCCATGGATTGTGTTAGTTTGGAAGGTGAGGATTTATTCTCACCAAATAAATCTAAGGGCTAGGATTCATTCTTGAAATGTGAAAGGCCCAGTATAAAATGACAAGTGTGGAAGGCTTGTCTCCTTTTGGCCATTTGGAGAAAGAAATGAAGAAATAAAAAGAAATAAAGGAGTCTCTCATGGAGGAAAGAAATGGAGAAGAAAAGAAGAAGAAGTCAAGGTAAGTTTATTCTTTCTTCTCTCCATTTTAATATGCTTGTTTGCAAAGTAAATTTCTTTTGGAATGCCATCTTAGATGGAAGGAAATGAAGATGGGAGCTTTCTTGAAAGGTGGATTTAAAGACTCAAAGAGAAGAATGAGGTAAGGGATGGCCCCATGGGAGGGTGGCCTTGCAATGAGATGTAAATATGTTTCATAAATGTATATGTTGCATTTGGCATGTTCTTTTATGTTCATGAGACTTATGGCCATAGGTTAGTTTGGGAACATGGTTGAAATGGTGGGTTGATGCCTCTAACCTTGGAGGGTTGTGATGGCAAAGAAACCTAGCCACACTTGCATGCACTTGGCATCATATAATCTTGTTATGTTCATATTTATTTGGCATTGCACCCTTATTGAGCTTAATAGCTCATGAGGTTTTTACCCTCACATGTAGGTTGTTAAAGCATGGTAAAGTAAAGGCAATGGTGGAATGGCATGGGAAAGCATGGGAATGAAGACCCAAGAGCTTGTTATGGCTTATGGAAGCCTATGTTGTTGTGTTTGGTTTATGTAATGTAAATTTGTTGTTAGTTGAAGTGGATGTTGTATTTAGATAATGAGATAATGGCTTATGGCATGTGGATGCCTAGGTTGGGTAAAAGTCTCATTTCATGTGTATTGTGGGAAGCACTAAGAAGTTAAATCATATGATTTTGTTAGGAAAAATAGTGGTGTTTGATGTATGTTGTGTAATTATTAAAGAGGTGGTATAAGCCTTAATTAAGGAGAAATAAAGGCAAATATTGAAGGAATGTGGAGTGTTTGTATTTATTTTAATTTTTGGAAATTTTTGGGTTAGGAGGCCCAAGAAGAAGAAAGGAAAAAAAAAAAACAGTGAGAACGATAGGAACGATAGGAAAGGGCAGGGGCGGGGGGTCAGATCTGATACCACCTGTAACATCCCACATCGAGCGATAGGAAGGACCGGAACAACTTACCATGATGGGCCTACGCGAACTTCCCAGGGGGTCACCCATCCTTGAATTGCTCCCAGCTCAAGCACGCTTAACCCCGGAGTTCCTTGCCTACATTCAGCCCAAAAGGTATACAGCTGGTGTTGTTTCCTTTCTTACACTATCCTCAATATATTCTAACTTCTCTAGGCTCTTCGGGTATTACACAGCAGGCCCCGTCGGCCAATTTTTTTTAAAAAATTAGAATTTTTAGGAATTTTGGGGCATTTCTTAATTGAATTTGGGCCTCGGAAGAATTTTCAAAATAAAGAGATTTTTCGAACATTTTGGAAAATAATGCCAAAATTTTGGAAATTTGAAAATGATGAGTTTTTCCTCCAAATTTGGTAATCAATCAATGAATTGATTTTAATGGTAATTTGTGGAGCCCGGTAAAAATTCTTGAATGGGAAAAGAATTAAATGTCAATGAGAAAATGGCGGTTGGGCATCTTCATGAGTTTCTTTAATCAAATGCGGTGTGGATGAAGCCCAATTCTGCTAATGAATCCTGGGGTTCAAGGAAGGAAAGGACGAGCCTAGATCCCACCTAGAGCGTTTCGTCTTGAAACATGGTCCACCCTTCACCAAAGGCCGGGCAGGTGGATAATTCGGGTGATTGTTCACGAGTAACACCTGTAAGTGGGAACGGGGCGTTACAGCAACCTCTCAAGACCAAGAACCTTTATATGCGTGTGCGAACGAGCTGATTTGGATGTCTCCTTAGTTATTAAAGTGCATAAATTGTATTTAGAGTATTTTCTTCTAAACTTTTTAGAATTATATTTACACTCCAAAATTTTCCAAACATATTTAAAGAATATTAATTTTAATAGTAATGTTAGTAGAGGGAAATGAATATTAATTTTAATTTTATTTCATTATTAATTCAAATAGAAGTTTATAAATTATTATATTAGTAGCAAAAAATTATGTTCTTATTTTGATTTTAATTTGTAATGTCATATTTTATTAATTTTGCAAATTAATGAATTTTAATTTCAATTTTACATTAAAATTTTAATTTAATTTTTTTTTTAATTTTTAGACACAAACAAACCCCATCGTTAAATTTTGAATTTTGAATTTAATTTTTTTTTCTGTTTTAGCGACGTGTATACCTTCGTCACTAAATTTTACATTTTTAATTTATTTTTTTCATTATTAGCAATGGGCATAATCCCGTCACTAAATTTTGAATTTTAAATTTAATTTTTTTTGCAACGGGTATAACCCCAGTGCTAAATTTTGAATTTTGAATTTATTTATTGTTTCTTTTTTAGTGATGGGTGTACCCCCGTTACTAAATATTAATTTTTAATTTTTTTTCTTTTTTAGCGACAAGTGTACCCTCTTTGCTAAATATTAATTTTTTAATTTATTTTTTTCTGTTTTAGCTACGGGTGTACCCCTGTCGCTAAATATTAAATTTTTAATTTATTTATTTTTCTTTTTTAGCAAAGGGTGTACCCTCGTAGCTAAATTTTTATTTTTTTTTTTAGTGACGGGTGTACCCCAGTCGCTAAATTTTTAATTTATTTATTTTCTTTTTTAGCGACAAATTTTTTCTTCGTTAAATTTTTAAATTTATTAAAAATAATAAAAATTCTTTAGTAACAGATTTTTCATCGCTAAATTTGGTGACGAGTTTTTCCGTTGCTAAATTAAAAAAGAAATTAAAAAAATTAGCGATGGAATTTCCGTTGCTATCCTTCGCTATTTAGTGACAGAATAATTTTGTCACTAAATTTTATCGCTAAATACTATTTTTCTTGTAGTGATCTCGAAGAGGTTATTCTAAAAAAGACTTTAGAAAGGCTCAGATGTCCCAAAGATGAGTGATAAAGGTGCTTCAGGGAGACTAGGGCACTCTAAAATAGGGTCGTTGAAAGATTATATCAGTGTTAAAGCCCTAATATTAGATTTAAATAATATCTAGTATGTATAACATGGACTAATAATATATTTTTGAAAATTTATAAATGGTCATATCTTCATTCATAACTTTCTTTTTCTATATGAACGAGTCCTTAGATGTAACGCCCTACTTTTTTCCAAATGCGCGTTAACTCGAGATTTTGTGGATATATATATTTTTTTTCAACAAACACCCGACATAAATCAATCCTTGAAAATCCCAATTCTACCTTCTCAATATATCAACTAAAAGATGAATAAGCTAAGACAGGTAACTATCATCTCATCAGTGGAAACAAGATCGAAACCTCGAATAGAATATAATTGAAACCACTTTATTCATATCATGAAAACCGTATCATCGTTTGACATGACATCTTCATAACAAAATACATAGAAACTCATGTTTCAACAATAACTACTAACACCTCCGATATAGACGAAATATATGCTAAAGATCACCAATGTAAACGATGGCTACATCTTGAAACCCACTTAAAACACCATGAAAACCCACCAAAATCTACAGAGTTGCTCCTTACTACCTCAAGAGTAAAAGCCCTCAATCCAAACCCTCTGGTTTCTCCACAAACTTTAGAAATTTTGATGCTTAAACTTGAAAAGTCTCGGCCCTATTTATAGCAAAAAAACCCAATAGCTCTTGGCCAATCAGAGGCCAAGGCTTGGCCTCCAAGCTTCCCTAGGTCACGATGAACCTCCCCAATGTTAGTGTTGGTGCCCTAATGTTAGATTTAGATGGCATTTGGTATTTATATTTATGGGACTAATGATGTAATTCTTGCAATATGTAATAAAATATGTTTTCATATTTAAGGTCATATCTTCATTCATAGCTCTCCAATAATTAATATGAATGAGTCCTTAGATTTTCTGTTGAAGGTCTTATTCTTAACTGTTAAAAATATGTGACAATTGAACTTTGTAATAAGGATGTCTTAATGGTTATTCCTACTTTTTAGACTTCTCAGATAAGGACTATGATTAGTCGAGTACAGATTAACACATGGGATATTACATTTGATTAGTATGAGATGCTAATGACAAAAGATGGTGAGTCGCATTCCATAATTCATGAGATGGATATAGTATACATGTGGGTAGGTGTTAGTGAAACGCTTACTGAATGTGACGCACGTGATAGATCACATGGCTCAGAGGATCTATGGTCTTTCAAAGGCTTCGATTGTGTTACTAGTTAGTTGACCGGAGGTAACACAGTTGTGTCATGTGTTGGTGCCAGGGATTTTTCGTTACTAAGAACCATCCAATTACTGGGTGGGAAATGCATTGTGTGGTCCATGTGTAGTGGTATATGGAGGCAACTAATTGCTAATGGGATCCATCGACCTCTGGTGAGAGGTGAACATCCTACATGATTAGTGGTGGTCTTGATTGTAAAAATCCCTGCCCATGGTACACTTGATTGGAAAGTGTTCCAATGTCGAAAAGAGTTCCGATGTGTCACCTCAAACTCACTACACTGATTTTGGCATAGTCATTGAGTTAGTGAGTTTGATTAGTCCATGACTCTCACTTGATTGGGATGATAACTGATGGAGGGATTATAGGAATCGAAAGCCTAAATAGGTTTTGTTCTGAAGTAAGACTTCACTACTGGTAGGATTGCCCTGACATAATACTAGTTGCCACTTAGGGTCCTTCAGGGTACTTCGAGAAGATGGAGAGATGCTCGTTGTAGACCAAAAGTGTTTGGTCAATGTCAAGGTGGTTGACGTGTCCTAATTTCTATATAGTAGTGAACCTAGAAGGTCACACGCATATCCAGGTGTGATGGTTAACTAAGTAATTAAGGCTAGAATCGTTATTAAGAGTTCATAACGTTACCATTAAGAGTTAACAGATCGGGTTAAATGATTAATTAATAAGGAGCAATCGTCAAGAGTTGACGTGCATGCTGTTAAGAGTTAACGAGGGCTTAGTGTCATTAGGAGATAATGAAAGTGCTATTAAGAGTTAATGATAGGCCTAGATGCAATTTTTGGAAGTTTTAAATAAAGGGTAAAAACAATTGACAGCTTGGGGAACCGATCGACCAGTTTCAAAAGAAACGGTTGACAGCTACTAATGAGCGGTTGATTGATCCTATTGCTAAAGGTCGCGATTCCACGATTTGTTTGTCGTTTGTGCAACGAATTTTAGGGTACATGGCATGGGATGATGAGGGGAGGATGAGAGGCTTGGAGGCATGTGTCATTCTTATCGTTCCTTGGTCCTTCCTCTCTCTCTCTCCTAATCGATTTTGTCTGATTGGATGGGTTTTGGGCATCTAGGGTTTATGTATTTGATATATAAAAAAAATGGGAGAAGAAATAAAAACTACTATTACATTGGTTATTCTCCAAAACCCTAGCCTGAATCCTTCTTATTCTAGAGAGAATAAACCCTCTCTGATTGCCCTTCTTCCTAAGCTCCTTGTTTCCCATTGCTATGGTAGTAACCCAAGCAAAAACAGTGAGACCGTTTTGGCTCTTGGGTTTATTTCTTTTGCACTCATTTTGTTTTAGCCATAATCTTTCTTACTTCCTGTTTAGCACAAAGAAAGAGTAGTGGGATTCACTATCTCACCGAAGCGTGGACCTTATAGGCCCCTCGTGTTTTCGGGGACGGTTTTGGTCTCACAGAAAATGAGTTTAAGAGCTATCTTTTGGAGCAAGTGTTGCTACCTCAGGTGGAGATCAACCTCTACATCAACTTTTAATAGTTGAAAGGTATAACATCTAAACCCCTTATGGCATGGGTTAGTTTTGTATAGCATATAGACATTGAAAAAGGTCTTGCAAGGGCATTTTTGGTTTATGTTTTCGTTGCCATTTTATTCATTTTATGAAAAAAAATTTAAAAACCAGTTAAACCCTTGCATTGATACTCCAATAGTTGGCGTTTCTCATCACCCCAAGCCACCCTCACCCATCCCATTGCCGGAAAAGTCAGCTCTGATGGTGGCAGTGCGACCTGTCGGCCATGGCAATGTTCACACTGTCAGGCTTTGAAAAATTACACCTTCACCTCTCACGGAATTCCTTTTGAATTTGGCCCCTTTCCTTGAAGCCCAGATCTAGGATCTTCATTTCATCCCCGAAATTTCAGAAAAAATATCGTTTAGACCTCCCTCGAGCAAAATTAGAAAATTACACTTAGGTCCAAATGAAGGATTTGATCATAAATCTTTTTGTTTCAACCCGAAACCACTTCAGGGTTATTCTACTTACTAAATCAAAGTCAGTTAATGGTTCCTTTGACTTCTTGGAAGTCCCTTATGGCGATTTGGTTTTTCAACCTAAATCACAGTTAAACCAAAAACCATCTCCAATCCAATTTCTCTCGATATCATAAATGATGTCTCGAAATTCTCATCAACATCATATCATTTTCCTTGACATTTGAGTTCTAAGGCACTCATTTCAATTTATTCGGCCACTTAATACCATAAAATTACACTATTGCCCCTAAATCTTTTTGGAAATTCTACTTTCACCCCAAATAAATTAGACTTACAACCTTATGAAATTCTTGGGTGTTACATTAGATATCCTAATAAAGATCTTATTTTTAAGTTGTTAAAATTATGTGACAAAGATCTTTAGGTCATGATTTCTTAAAATGATTCTTGGTCTTAAGATTTCTCAAAAGGAGAATATGATTAATTGATTACCAGCTAGTTTCCAACCTATATACCAAGTAGCAACCACAATTTTTTTTTAAATCAGTCTTCTTTTTGACAGAAGCGGGATTGGTTCCCCGGCAACGGCGCCAAAATCTGATCGGGGCTATCGAACACCGATAGATTAGATGAATGATGATTCGAATTTGCAATAGGGTGTAACCCAAAGTCGTCTCCCAACGAACCTCAGGCGGATCTGTCAAAACAAGGCTAAACGGGGGGGGAATGTTTTTTTTTTATGAAAAAACAGAAAACAAGATAAGCAAAAACACAATAAATCGAGATGCAATCAGTTGCAAACCAACCTTATATTCCAGTTTTCATCGCCTTCTCAGTAAACAATTTGTTTAGTTTTAATCCTCAAATCAAAAATCAAAAAATTCTTTAACAATGGCCAAAGATTGGGAAGAAAACCAATAAACAGATTTCACAGATTCAAGACTGATTGAAGTACCATCCAATCAGGTTGTTCTTCCTTCCAGTTAAAGCCTCAACCGAGCACAAAAACCTTGGATTCTCAAACAAAGACAATGCATGCATTCATCCAACCGGTATCAACACATACACAGATTTAAGAGAGAACGGAAACAAGAGAGCAACAAAGTTAAAACTAAAACAAACAGATTTCCATTAAAACCAAAGACTCAAACCGGGAACAAGGATGGTATTGCAACTGATTACAGAATCCTTAGCCTTCCATCTTCACAAGAACAATGGAGAGCAGGAAAGTCAGCTACTATTCATGCCCTTCAAAAGAATGAATCTTTCATGGCCTCTTAAGGTGCTTAAGTAGAGCTTAAGGAGGAAACCCTAGGTTACTCCAACTTCACGGCCAATTTCGGATAGGTTAACGTGCATTATGGGCTTCAGCCTCTTCATAATAATTGTAGATCAGGAAGAGTAGATTAATTTGGGCTTTTGAATCACTTGATTTTGATATCGGACGCCCAAGATATGGCCTTTCAAAGAATCAGTATCTGTGCAGCTTTCCTAATTCGACCCAACTTCCTAGCCCCGAATTTGAAGCGCTGTTTGAAGGCCCAAACGAACTCGGATTTGGACAAACCATACCATTCCAGAAAGCTAAAGAAGTCCCCTACAATATATCTGAATACATCATCTTCATTATGGAATTTTATCTTGGCAAAAATACTGAAGGAAGTGCAGGAGGTCAAATCTGCTAAAAATTGCCCTTACTTCTCTATCTCCAAATCTGCTAAAATTGCCATCAAGACATCTCATGCCCCATCTCATGCTCCCATAGCCCTAAACCTGGCAAAATAAAATAAAATAGTGTGAAGCCCAATTCCTATAAAATAAAATGAAACAAAATCAAGATGAATAAAATGACACAACTAATGTGCAAAAAGGATTAAATATGAGGGCTAAATAGTATGAAAATATATGCTCTATCTAATTCCCCCACACTTGGACTTTTGCACTCCTGGGCAAAACACTAAACACTAACATTCACTCTTTCAAATAAAAAGGATGCAAAGAATGCAAAATGAGAGGCATGACAAGTTTTATAGGAATTCAACACTTCAAAGATCATCTTTCTTACACTTCCCAAACAAACAAGTAGCATGGCAATTTCACTTGGCAAGGCGAGTCAAAATAAGCAGACCCTCATAGAATAAGAACATGCTTTCAAGTTCCTCAAATGCTATGCCCAACTCCACCCAATCATAATTCCACTACCAGATATGCTCATCTTCTAAATCTCCACTCTCAGTGCTTTATGCATGCAAATCAAAAGGACTTTTATTCATGGTTCAAACATGGTAAGGTGAAAGGGATAGGAAGATAACAATGAAAAGTAAACTTTAGGAAGAAAGAAAACATTCAAGACAATCCCAAGATTAATGAAGAACTATTAAGCAAGCAGAAAATAGAACCCCCCTTTTTTTTTTTCTTTTTTTTCTCTTTTTTTTTCGCATGGTGGGTGCGTTTTACGCTCCATCCCACCTTGGTGAGTGCGTTTTACGCTCCATCTCACCTTGGCCTTTGGTCTTTCTATTTATTTTTTTTTCTTTTTGATTCCAAAGGACTTGCTTAATTTTTTTTTTTTTTATCAAGGGATGCAATGAATGTTCTTCAACCTAAAGAAGGGAAAAGGTCACCTTTTTTTTTTTTTTTAGGTATGACAAGTAAAATGAAAGAATGCCTTAATCATCTTTTCACATGCATGAGCACTGATAGCTTCAATAAAGATTCAAAACAAGTTCTGGAATGATACCCATAATTAGTGGATGCAGGCATAGCATAAGAAAGGACAAGAACATGCACAAATATCCCCACAAAGACTACCTCAATCAACTCACCAAGCCAAACTCATTTCCAATTTACTTGAAAGCCCAAAAAGATAAGATCAACTTTCTAATCATGCTAAATTCTTTCAAACTCAATTTGCCTCATTTTGCAATTTTTTTTTATTTATACTTTTTTTTTAATTCAATTTTCTAAAACTCCTCCCCCCGCACTTAAACATTACATTGTCCTCAATGTAAGCATGCAACAAAAATCAGGTATAGGACAAGTAAATATTAACAAAAAATAAGGAGAGAGGAACAGCCTGATTTTGTCAATTGTAGGCGGCGTTGAGGAGATGCAGCTCCTCCATAGTATGCTCCTGAAAGCTCTCGTAGAATGGCTTAAGCCGCTGTCCGTTGACTGTGAATCGCCTTGTGGTTGATTCATCCATAAGCTCAACTGCACCATAAGGAAAAACATGAGTAACCACAAAAGGACCAATCCAACGAGAACGCAACTTACCTGGCATTAGTTTTAGACGGGAGTTGTATATGAGGACTTTCTGGCCAACTTTGAACTCTTTCTTGTTGATCAATTTGTCATGAGCAGCCTTAGTTTTTTCCTTGTAAATTCTGGAGTTCTCGTATGCTTCCAATCTCAATTCCTCAAGCTCTTGCAATTGAAGCTTTCGTTGGGAACCAGCCTCTGTCATATCCATGTTGCATTGCTTTACTGCCCAATAGGCCTTATGCTCAATCTCTACCGGCAGATGACATGCTTTTCCAAAGACCAATCGATATGGGGACATGCCAATAGGAGTCTTGTAGGCCGTGCGGTAGGCCCAAAGTGCATCTTCCAACCTTTTGCTCCAGTCTTTCCTGTTGGGCTGGACTGTCTTCTCTAGAATATGCTTGATCTCTCTGTTTGAAACCTCAGCCTGCCCATTGGTCTGTGGATGGTAGGGCGTCGCCACTTTATGTAAAACTCCATACTTTCAGAGCATGGATTGCATCGTTCTGTTGTAGAAGTGGGATCCTTGATCACTGATGATGGCCTTGGGAATGCCAAACCTACAGAAAATATGAGATCTAACAAAATCTGCAACCACAGAAGAATCATCAGTCCTGGTGGCTTTAGCTTCCACCCATTTCAAAACATAATCCACAGCCAAAAGAATGTACACAAAACCAAAGGAGACAGGAAAAAGACCCATGAAATCAATGCCCCAAACATCAAAGATCTCACAAAATAGTAAGGGTTGCTGAGGCATTTCATTCCTACGCGATATTGATCCTGTGTGCTGGCAACGTGTGCAATTCTTACAAAATGTATGAGCATCTCGAAAAAGGGATGGCCAATATAAACCTGAGTCTAGGACCTTTCTAGCTGTGTGTTGAGGACCAAAGTGACCACCACATGCAAGTGAATGACAGAAATGCAAGACTGAAGCAAACTCAATATCGGGCACACATCTCCTAAGGACTTGGTCACTACACATGCGCCATAGATATGGATCATCCCATACATAGTACTTGGCCTGACTTTTAAATTTACTTAGCTGATCTCTCTTAAGATGGGCAGGGATATCAGATGCAGCTAGAAAATTAACAATGTCAACATACCAGGGCTCAGTACCATGCAAGTGATAGAGTAACTCATCTGGGAAGTCATCTTTGATAGGCTGACAGTCCATGGTAGTGGCATCTGAAGAGGAAGGAAGCCTGCTCAAATGATCAGCCACAAGATTCTCAGCTCCACTCTTGTCTTTCATCTCAACATTGAACTCTTGAAGTAGGAGCATCCACCGTATCAACCTGGGTTTGGCATCGTGCTTCTTTAAGAGATATTTCAAAGCTGGATGATCAGAAAACACAACATTAGAACCCAGGAGATAAGAGCGAAATTTATCTAAAGCAAACACAATGGCAAGAAGCTCCTTTTCAGTAGTGGTGTAGTTTGCTTGGGCGTTGTCCAGAGTGCGCGAGGCATAAGCAATGACGTGTGACTTCTTCTCCACTCGTTGTGAAAGGACGGTACCAACTGCATAATTGGAAGCATCACACATGAGCTCGAATGGCAAGTCCCAGTTGGGTGGCTGGATGATGGGTGGAGAAGTCAAGCGCCTCTTGAGCTCCTCAAAGGCCATCTTGCAAGACTCATCAAATTTGAATTCCACATCCTTCTAAAGCAGGTTGGACATTGGAAGGGCAATCTTGCTGAAGTCCTGGATGAATCTCCTGTAAAATCCTGCATGTCCAAGGAAAGAACGTATCTCCCGCACAGACGCGGGGTAAGGCAAAGAAGAAATGATATCGAACTTGGACTTATCAACCTCTATACCCTTCTTGGACACAACATGACCCAAAACAATCCCCTGCTCAACCATGAAATGACATTTTTCAAAATTTAGGACAAGATTCTTCTCAACACATCTCTCCAAGACTCTACCCAAACTGATTAGACACTCATCAAAGGAGGTCCCATAAACAGAAAAGTCATCCATGAAAACTTCCATGCAATGCTCAAGTAAATCGGAAAATATACTCACCATGCATCGCTGGAACGTACCTGGGGCATTACATAGACCAAATGACATCCTCCGGTATGCAAAAGTGCCAAAGAGGCAGGTGAAGATGGTCTTCTCTTGATCCTCCGGTGCTATGCAAATCTGAAAATAACCAGAAAAACCATCAAGAAAGCAGTAATGGGACTTTCCAGCTAACCTCTCTAGCATCTGATCAATGAATGGGAGTGGGAAATGATCCTTCCTGGTAGCTTGGTTGAGCCTCCTATAGTCAATGCAGACTCTCCAGCTGTTCTGCACTCGCATGGGTACTAGCTCATTCTTCTCATTGGCTACCACTGTGAATCCTGTCTTCTTCGGAACTACCTGCACTGGACTCACCCACTTGCTATCAGAGATAGGATAAATAATGCCAGCCAAAAGTAGTTTACTTACCTCTGTCTTGACCACATCTAGAATGGTGGGATTGAGTCTCCTTTGGGGCTGTCTCACTGGTCGAGCTCCTTCCTCTAAATGAATCCTGTGCATGCATAAGGAAGGGGATATACCGGGAATGTCTGCAAGTGACCAACCTATGGCTCTCTTATGTTGCTTCAACAGATTCAGCAACTTCTCCTCTTGGTCAGGCTGAAGGTTGTCAGTAATGATCACGGGTAGCTTGTCTCCATCCGCCAAGTAGGCGTACTTCAGATTCTCGGGCAGGGGCTTACACTCCAAGGTGGGTGGCTGTTGAATTGAAGGCACCAGTCTGCTTATGTTGCCACCTACCTGCGCTACATTCTCAACAACAAAAACTTCCTCTATGGGAGGCACATGAGAATCGCATATAGTATGAGAAGGTGCACTCTCAACAATACTCAAAAACTCATCTATTTCAGAACAAACACTACACTTACTGAGTCCGTCATGACACTGAAGGCAATGCATATCATTAGGAAAATTATGGATGGTGGGGAATTCAGACTCAAGATCATACAACTCAACACATGCTTTCTCCACCATTAAGTCAATAAAGTTAACATGCAGGGCAGAATGATCTTCTAAGGGATACTTCATGGCATCAATGATATTGAACTGAATGGTGTTACCAACGAACTCCATAGATAAAGTACCCTCATGCACATTAATTATTGTCCTTGCAGTTTTCAAGAAGGGTCTACCTAGAATAAGTGGTGCGTGTCCGAGTGTGTGATCATCCTCCATATTCAAAACATAGAAGTCAGCAGGGAATATGAAATCCTTTACCTTCACTAACACATCCTCTAATACTCCCTCAGGGTATGCTGTGCTCCTATTTGCCAACTGGACCACCACTCCTGTAGATGTCAATGTGCCTGCACCTGCCTGCAAAGAAGAATACACAGATTTAGGCATCACATTAATAGAGGCTCCTAAATCCAACATAGCATTATGAAATTGCAATTTTCCAATAGTGCAAGGAATGGTGAAAGTCCCTGGATCTTTGCATTTCTGAGGCATGGCAGGTTGAATCAATGCTGACACATTTCTTCCCAAGTTGATTTTTTCATTTCCTTTCAGTTTCCTTTTGTGGGTGCACAAGTCTTTGAGAAACTTAGCATACTTGAGAATCTGTCTGATGGCCTCCAAGAGTGGTATGTTCACCTCAAATTTTTTGAAAGTCTCCATGATCTCCTTGTCCAACTCAGCTTCTGCCCTCTTTTTATTTTGAGTGGCTCGGTGAGGAAATGGCAGTGGATGGTTGTAAGAAGTCTCTCCTCTATCTTGATCAATGGTGGTGGGATGCTTGTCCTTTTGAATGGGAGGAGGCTGATCTTCCTTTTGGCTTTCTTGTTGCTGCCCAAATTCTGGTTGTGGAGAGGGTGGGCTGCTTAACTCCTTGCCACTGCGGAGAACGATAGCACTTACATTGCCCCTTGGATTTGAAACTGGCTATGAAGGCAACTGACCCGAACCTTGACTCGTAGCTCACTGATGTTGGTTGCAAGCTGTCCAATCTGTGTCTCCAAATTTTGTATGGCAATGTCGGTCCTTTGCTGAAACTGGAGATTGTTGGCAACGAGCTGCTTCATGATATCTTCCAAGCTTGATTCTGATTTAGGTACTGGTTGCGGTTGCTGCATTGGTTGACTTGGTCTTTGTGCATTGAATCTGTGCTGCTGGGGTTATTGCTGCTGTGGCTGGAATGGCTAGTTGGAAGGACCTCCATACCTCAAGTTCGGATGATCTCCCCACCCTGGATTATAGGTGGCAGCATATGGATCATATCTGTGTTGCTGTGGCTGCTGATGCTGTGGATGGAAGGGTCTTCCTGGAAAAATGCCAGCACAGGCTTCTGTATTCTCCTGCAGTTGAGGACATTGGTCAGTAACATGGGAGGATAATGAACAAATACCACATACCTGTTGAGATTGGGACTGTCCTTTATCAAGGGCTAGCTGTCTGACCATGGAGGCCAATTCCTCCAGTTTGTTCTCTATCCTCTGTTGGTCATTGATGGCAGCAACACCAATCTCATTGGCCTGCCTCATGGGAGTGGCTGACCTGGTACCAAACTATTGGGCATTCTGTGCCATCTTGGAGATTAGCTCTTGAGCAGCTGCTGGTGTCTTTTCAGAGAGGGCTCCTCCCTAGCTGCATCCACCAAATACCTATCCATTGGAATAAGACCTTCATAGAAGTATTAGACCAGCAGCTGGTCACTGATTTGATGGTGTGGACAACTAGAACAGAGTTTCTTGAATCGCTCCCAATACTCATGTAATGTCTCCCCATGATTCTGCCTTATGCCACAAATTTCTTTTCGAATGGCAGCTGTTTGGGATGCTGGAAAGAACTTCTCCAGAAAGATTCTTTTTAGCCCATCCCAACTTGTGATGGCAGCAGGTGGTAGGTAGTATAACCAATCCTTTGCAGCTCCATCCAATGAAAATGGGAAGGCCCTAAGTTTTATCTACTCCTCATCAACTCCTTGTGGCCTCATTGTGGAGTAGACAACATGGAATTCTTTGAGGTGCTTGTGTGGATCTTCACCTGCAAGGCCATGAAACTTGGGAAGCAAATGGATTAGCCCAGATTTCAATTCAAAGGTTGCATCCAATTGGGGATATTGAATGCATAAAGACTGGTAGTGCACATCAGGGGCAGCCAATTTTCTAATGGTTCTACCATCCAAATGACCATGATTTACATTATTTCCATTTCGATTGTGTTCATTCCCATTAGCTGCCATTGTGTTTAAGTCAGGGATAGGTATAGAAACAGAAGGAATATCAGATGCAATGGCAGAAAAGGCAGGAGGATTATCAGCTATCCGAAGCTCTAACTCTCTAGCCTTCCTTTGCTTCCTAAGGGTCCTTTCTATTTCAAGGTCTAGGTCAATTGGTATGTCCTTAGAGGATCTGGTCATGCACTAAAGATCAGCACAAAAACATACTCAAAATGACTCACAAGAACATATTCAAAATAACTCACAAGAACAGCACACAAACTGGCCTATGCACACCAAAAATGCAAAAACGTAAGGCACATAAAATCTATCAATGAAGAAGCCCTAAGATGATTTTTTAAGCATTTTTTTCACAAAATTTCACCACACCCACATTAAGGACCCTAAAAGGACCAAAACCAGCCACTGAAAATCACAAAAGTGGCCAAAAAGTGGTCCAAACGTTGGAATTTGGCCAAAAAAGGCTCTTATCACGGCAAATCCATGAGTCTTGATCCCCACACCCCTATTTATTTGGACACCAAGTTTCAGCTCAATCGGAGCAAGTGGAAAAATGTGAACAGTAACTGTCAAAATCATTTTTTCCTAAAATCGGCTCCTATTTTGCTTCAAAAACCACTCTAAATGCAAGAAAACATCAAGGGAGGCATAAAGACATGAAAGAACATCAAGTAAGGATGAGAAAGGAAGAGGATAGAACTGGTATCTTGATCTCAATCCTTAAATATTGCTATCTATCATGGAGGCTGTCAAAACCGCTAAATAAGAGTTTTCTGTTTTGCACTTGTTGAGTTTTCTGTCAAGGCTGCTGAATTTTGCTATCTCTTGCACTTGGATGCAGCTTGCTTTTCTCCTACAAAATAGAGAATAAGAGTTTTCTGTCAGCAACGAGAAAAAGAGAATAAGAGAATGAGAGAATAAGAGAATAAGAGTTTTCTGTTTTGCTGGTCTCCTACAAAACAGAGAATAAGAGTTTGCTGGTCTTCTTGATTTATGGCATAAAATATGTGGCGTTGTATCTAGCAGTGCCGAGTATGGTTAACTCGCTTTGGACCGGTAGCCCGCAACCAACTAGTTTCCAACCTATATACCAAGTAGCAACCACAATTTTTTTTTAAATCAGTCTTCTTTTTGACAGAAACGAGATTGGTTCCCCGGCAACGGCGCCAAAATCTGATCGGGGCTGTCGAACACCAATAGATTAGATGAATGATGATTCGAATTTGCAATAGGGTGTAACCCAAAGTCGTCTCCCAAGGAACCTCAGGCGGATCTGTCAAAACAAGGCTAAACGGGGGGGGAAAGTTTTTTTTTTATGAAAAATAGAAAACAAGATAAGCAAGAACACAATAAATCGAGATGCAATCAGTTGCAAACCAACCTTATATTCCAGTTTTCATCGCCTTCTCAGTAAACAATTTGTTTAGTTTTAATCCTCAAATCAAAAATCAAAAAATTCTTTAACAACCGCTAAAGATTGGGAAGAAAACCAATAAACAAATTTCACAGATTCAAGACTGATTGAAGTACCATCCAATCAAGTTGTTCTTCCTTCCAGTTAAAGCCTCAACCGAGCACAAAAACCTTGGATTCTCAAATAAAGACAATGCATGCATTCATCCAACCGGTATCAACACATACACAGATTTAAGAGAGAACAGAAACAAGAGAGCAACAAAGTTAAAACTAAAACAAACAGATTTCCATTAAAACCAAAGACTCAAACCGGGAACAAGGATGATATTGCAACTGATTATAGAATCCTTAGCCTTCCATCTTCACAAGAACAATGAAGAGTAGGAAAGTCGGCTACTATTCATGCCCTTCAAAAGAATGAATCTTTCATGGCCTCTTAAGGTGCTTAAGTAGAGCTTAAGGAGGAAACCCTAGGTTACTCCAACTTCACAGCCGATTTCGGATAGGTTAACGTGCGTTATGGGCTTCGTCCTCTTCATAATAATTGTAGATTAGGAAGACTAGATTAATTTGGGATTTTGAATCACTTGATTTGGATATCGGACGCCCAAGATATGGTCTTTTAAAGAATCAGTATCTGTGCAGCTTTCCTAATTCGACCCAACTTCCTGGCCCCAAATTTGAAGCGCTCTTTGAAGGCCCAAACGAACTCGGATTTGGACAAACCATACCATTCCAGAAAGCTCAAGAAGTCCCCTACAATATCTCTGAAGACATCATCTTCATTATGGAATTTTATCTTGGCCCAAATACTAAAGGAAACGCAGGAGGTCAAATCTGCTAAAAATTGCCCTTACTTCTCTATCTCCAAATCTGCTAAAATTGCCATCAAGACATCTCATGCCCCATCTCATGCTCCCATAGCCCTAAACCTGGCAAAATAAAATAAAATAGTGTGAAGCCCAATTCCTATAAAATAAAATGAAACAAAATCAAGATGAATAAAATGACACAACTAATGTGCAAAAAGGACTAAATATGAGGGCTAAATAGTATGAAAATATGTGCTCTATCATACTCATAGCAGTTTCTCCCCTTCGGAGGCCAATTTCCTTTGGGCCCTCATGAATAAGCACCCCATCAATATCATTTCTCTTATCACTAAACACATTCACCACGTTGCCAGCCGTAAGACCTCCCCACACCCCTATGGTCGCATCCTCACTCATATCTTTTCATTCCTACACATTGATCTAGATGACGAAGAATATGAACCCCCTTCCATTTATCACACCATCAATGAATCAACCATCACTCGTATGCACTACAAATGGGCTAAAGATCATTGGGTGTATCAGTCTACCCAACCTACTCCAGTTCCAGCCGATGCTCCTCCACCTATGCCAGTTCATCAAGACTAGCCCTCTGCGCTTGCTGGCTCGTCCTCTGCTCCACATCCATCCAATTCTACCTCTTTACAAGACCATTTGGAGTAGCTCACAGCAGATCACGTCGCTCTTCATGATGAACTCTCCGACGTCCAAGCTTCTATGGCTTTCACGGATCACCGGATGACCAGACTAATGACCAGCATGTTCCGTGATATCTTTTGAGTGCTGGATAATTGTATTCCATGTCACCCCGAGTAGCCTGATGATACACCGTTGTGGATGCAATCACCTCCTAAGGATGTCTAGGTTCTTTTGTTTTATGGATACAGTTTATATGCAGCCTTGGTTGTTCTTATATCATTTTTTGCATACTGTCTCATGATCATGTATAGTCTGCATACATTTTGCTCATTATGCTACTGATTAATATTAATTTGCTCATTAACGTTCTTGAGCTTTTCTTGTTTACCTAACGTTTTTTTTTATTATGACAAAAAAGAGGGAGAAGGATTTAAAGCTTAAGCAATCTTTGTAAGTCCTGCAAGCCCTTGCAAGTCGCAAGTTTAGTTCTTTATTATTTTTTTCTCTACTTGGTCCACAATTTTTTTTTTTCAGAATTTTTTAACAAGTTTTCTATGCTTCAAGTATTTCTAGTTAGGGGTGTTGACAAACATTTTTGCAACACCCTACATAGAGCGATAGAAAGGTCCGGGACAACTTACCCTGATGGGCCTATGCGAACTTCCCAGGGTGTCACCCATCGTTGGATTACCCCAGGTCAAACACGCTTAACTTGGGAGTTCTTTGCTTACATTTAGTCCAAAAGGTATCCAACTGGTGTTATTTTCTTTCTTACTTATCTTCGATGTATACTAACTTTTTCTCTGGGTCTTGGGGTATTACACACATCGTGTCATCATCATGGGGCCTACAGCTGCGGGTTAGCTCTTAGCTCTCGCCCTTCAACAGCTAGGAGCCCTACCGCACTTATGAGCCCCTTAGAGAAGGAGACCTAATGTGGGATTCATGCCTAGGGCCCAATCAGCCCCTACCCCCCCTAGTGCGGGGGGGTGATGAGCAGTGCCCCCGAAGGGTTCCCATAGATAGCACCAAATGTTGACACACATTTTTGTAATATCCCGCATCGAGCGATAGGAAGGTCGGGGACAACTTACCTTGATTGGCCTACGCAAACTTCCCAAGGGGGTCACCCATCCTTAGATTACCCCAGGTCAAGCACGCTTAACTTGGGATTCCCATAGCTGCGAATCAGCTCTCAGCTATCGCCCTTCAATGACCAGGAATCCCACCGCACTTATGAGCCCCTCAGTAGTTGCCCTCTGGGCAACCGATGTGGGATCGAGAACCGGTGCTTACAGCACCACCTCCAGCCCTCATTCCTTAAGTGTGGTGGCCCTCTTAGGCGCGGACCATCTCAGGGGTGACAGAGGGTGGTTAGGGCCAGGGCCCGTAGGGCCTAGGGTTTTCCCACAGACGGCGCCAAATGTTAACACACATTTTTGTAACACCCCGCATCGAGCGATAGGAAGGTTCGGGACAACTTACCCTTTTGAGCCTACGCGAACTTCCTAGGAGGGTCATCCATCCTTGGATTACCCCAGGTCAAGCATGCTTAACTTAGGAGTTCTTTGCCTACATTCAGCCCAAAAGGTATCCAACTGGTGTTATTTTCTTCCTTACTTATCTTTGATGTATACTACCCTTTCTTTGGGTTCTTGCGGTATTACACACATCGTGTCATCATTATAGGACCACAACTGCAGGTCAGCTCTTAGCTCTCACCCTTCAACGGCCAGGAGCCCTATCGCACTTATGAAACCCTTAATGGTCGCCCTCTGGGCGACCTAATGTGGGATTCATGCCTAAGGGCCAATCGTCCCCCTAAGTTGGAGGTGGTGTTGTAAGCATCGGTTCTCGATCCCATACCAGGTTGTCCAGAGGGCAACCACTGAGGGGCTCATAAGTGCGGTGGGGCTCCTAGTTGTTGAAGAGCGATAGCTGAGAGCTGACTCGCAACTGTGGGCCCCATGATGATGACACGATGTGCGTAATACCCCAAGAGCCCTGAGAATGGTAGTAAATATCAAGAATAAGTAAGGAAGGAAATAACACCAGCTAGATATCTTTTGGGCTGAATGTAGGCAAAGAACTCCCAAGTTAAGCGTTTTTTACTTGGAGTAATCCAAAAGTGTGTGTCAACATTTGGCACCATCAATGGGAAACCCTGGGCCCTACTAGCCCTGGCCCTAACCACCCTTTATCACCCCTGAGATGGTCTGCACCCAAGAGCGCCACCACACTTAGGGGGGAGGGCTAGAGATGGTGTTATAAGCACCAGTTCTCGATCCCACATCGGTTTCCCAGAGGGCAACAACTGAGGGGCTCATAAGTGCGGTGGGACTCCTGGTCGTTGAAGGGCTATAGTTGAGAGCTGATCCATAGCTGTGGGCCCCATGATGATGACACGATGTGTGTAATACCCCAAGAGCCCAGAGAAGGGTAGTATATTTCGAGAATAAGTAAGAAAAGAAACAACACCCTCTAGATATCTTTTGGGCTGAATGGAGGCAAAGAACTCCCAAGTTAAGCGTGATTGACCTGGGGTAATCCAAGGATAGGTGACCCCCTTGGAAATTTCGCGTAGCCCCATCAGGGTAAGTTGTCCCGAACCTTCCTATCACTCAATACGGGGTATTACAAAAATGTTTGTCAACATTTGGCGCCGTCTGTGGGAAAACCCTGGGCCCTATGGGCTCTGGCCCTAAAAACCACCCTCTGTCACCCCTGAGATGGTCCACGCCCACGACCTGCACCATAGTTAGGGGGGGAGAGTTGGAGGTGGTGCTGTAAGCATCGGTTCTCGATCCCACATCAGGTTGCCCAGAGGGCAACCATTGAGGGGCTCATAAGTGCAGTGGGGCTCTTGGTTTTTGAAGACAGATAGCTGAGAGCTAACTCACAGTTGTGGGCCCTATGATGATGACAAGATGTGTGTAATACCCCAAGAGCTTAGAGAAGGGTGGTGTAATACCCCAGAATTTAATGTAAAGCTTGGATGTTGCAATAAAGTGTTTTAAATGAAAGTTTAGAGCTAAAGTGTAAACATGGATGGTTTTAAGGCATTAAACCAAACCCAAGTGTAAATATCACAACTTGCAAAAGGATTAGCTTGTTTCCAACACAGGGAATGAATGCAATAATGAATCCTTATCCTAGAAGCCATGTGTTGGAGAGATAGGATTGGTTTGAGAATTTTCCCTAAAGTCTTAAAGTGTTATAATTGTAATAATTAATTTTATCCTAAAACTCTAAGATGACATAACTTGTAAGACTTGTATAGGCTTGCAAAAGAAAAAGATAAAAGAGCTTATCTTGAAGGCCACGTGGGGGGTGCATTTGGAGGCCTAGGATTGGAAAGCATAAAGGCTTGCATTGGAAGATTGGAAAAAATTTCAAAGTTGTAATAATTACTAGGGTGGAAAATGAGTAACTTGGAGGCCAAGTGAAATCTTGAAGATTTGGGAATTTAAAGGCTATATAAAGGGAAAGAGGTAAGGCCACGTGAAGCTAAGGAAAAAGGAAATAAGCAAGCGTAAGAAAAATCAAAGAAAAAACAAAGAAGAAAGGATAAGGAGACTGATCGGAAAATTGTGAAAACAAAAAGGAAACCGAAAAGTTAAGTTGATTCTCTTTTTGTAGAGTCGTAGAGCCTGAAAATAGGAGTTTGTAGGTTCAAACGGAGAGCAAATCGGAAAAAAAATGAGCAAGTTATGGCATTTTTAATTTTTAGTTGCAAAATCCCTAATAGGGAAGGAGGTGGCGCGTGACCAACCTTCCGGGGGCGTGTGAGGGCGCGTCCAACCTCCGTTTGGCCTGACATTTTCACCATTCTTCTCCAATTTTAATTTTCTATAACCCCATGTAGTAATATTTAAGTTTTGGTTCATTTAAATTCGTGATTTCTGTAGAAAACAGCCCCTAGTGCTCGAAACTGGACTGTAAATGGTGCTATCGAAGGAAAAAAACGATCAATGTGAGTGGTTTTTGTGCATACTTCCTTTTGATCATTCTTGGTTTCATTTTTTAGTGGTCCTTACGCATGCTCCTTGATTCCTATTAATCACTCTTGGTTTCCACTTGTGGATGGTTGTTGCTTACATCTCATGTTTCCTTACTTTCGAGCATTTCTTTCTTATTTCGCTTGCATCACGGAGTTTGTTGTTGTGGTTCCTCAATGGGATTAAACGTGACTACTCTTGCACGTAGCTTGTGGTTGCATATCATATTTTCCTTGGTTTGTGCACCGTGCCTACAGGTGTAATACCCCATGATGATGACACGATGTGTGTAATACCCCAAGAGCCCAGAGAAGGGTAGTATATTTCAAGAATAAGTAAGAAAAGAAACAACACCATCTAGATATCTTTTGGGCTAAATGGAGGCAAAGAACTCCCAAGTTAAGTGTGACTCTCTGAAGCACAGGGCAACACGATGGGAAACCAGTGTTGGGACAATGTATGGGAGTGGCACGTGATTGGGTGTTGACTCTCTGAAGCACAGGGCAAAACGATGGGGAACTAGTGTTGGGCCAGTGTATGGGAGTGACATGATGATGGTGACCAGGTGTTGGCGCACTTAAAGCACAGGGCAACACAGTGACTATGCAGATGGTCAGGGACTGAAGATCGGTGAGATGTTTAAGAATGAAACCCAAGGAAAAGGAACAAGTCTAGCGTGGGAATAATGCTACGGTTGACGCCTACCAGTGACGAGTCTAATGCTATGGACCACTAGATGTAGACGGTTAGTCCACAGGAGGGACTGCAGCCCTCCACGTTTGTCTGTGGTGGAGACGATTAGACACCGAAGACCTGGGGTATGTTGTAGGTTCTGCCTGAGCCAGACCTAAAAATTCCATAAGGGTTGAAGTATGGCGGTAGTGCTGCTGGTGTCAAGGTAGCAAGAAAGTTTGTGAATCGAGGGCGTGATATCTTGTGGTGTGATAACAAGAGGTGTGGCGATTCTCCTTGCTAAAGGATGCTAAAATAGTTGTGGTTAAATTTGATCGAAGTGATCTAGTAAATTAGGATGATGGACCCAGTGTGATCTTGCAGTAATGCATGAAGATGGGATTAATTGGTGGAGTCGGTAAATGGCTCGAGAATGATACGTAAGTGCCGTGGAGGGCAAGACTTATGAGGTGGAAGCCAACCATGTAATGGGGAAATTGAAGTATGCAGAGGTTTCAAATAAAGCGATCTCTAATCCAGTGATGTGAGTTGTGGTAGGCTGAACATGTGGCTAAGGCACGGTTTGAAATTCGTGAAGGTGCGCAATGGCACAGTCTGGTGTTAGTCTTGGTTGTGTCGATGTGAAATGAGAAAGTGTCTTCATGTGGCACTGGAAGGGTTTCCAGTTGATGACACACAAGAAATTTCTAGGTGGTAGCACCTGATGGCAATAATGGAGCGTGAGGCTCGAGGGCAGTGAGGTAAAGCCTTGTTGGTACCGTGCATGCCTTTAGTATAAAGGTTCAGCAAGTCCTGGTGGTTAGACCAGGCAAATTGTGAGAAAGAGATGCAAGGTGATAAAAGATGGTTGGTCAGGGTAGAAATGTGCCACTCAGAGGAGTGTGGCTTTGGAATGAGAGCTATCAATAGTAGTGTTGAAATGTGATCAGGGTAGAACTGGAGATGTTCTCCCAAGAGAGGTTGAACATGAGGCAACGGTGCGAGATGAACTTCCTAAGGCGCTACAACTCTATTAGGAAAGATCACCCGGGGAAAAGCCAGCGTAATGGCAAGTGCCTGAGTAGGAAGGTGAGTCCTACGGCATCCAGTGGAAGTGTGAATTCCACATGAGTGGCAGGGGTGATTTCCAGTGAGTGGAGTTTAAGTCGAAGCGATAGTCGATGATTGCAAGAGTAGTGCCTGGAGTCTGGTTGTGTTGGTTATGAGCCGGGCGATCTGGCTAGAGCTAAGTGAGTTGGTTAGATGAAAGATGATGGCAAATTTAAAATATCGCCAATGGGTAAAGAGAGCTCAAAGGAAGAGCTTATGGGACAAGATTGGTCTCCAATAGTGGTATTGAGGTGATGAAATCACCTAATGGCTGTGAGTGATGCAGTTGAAAGGATGCCTTGGAGTGTGGGCAATTGATGAAAATTAACCTCGTGTCTAAGGTTAATGGTTGTGAAAAGAAATCGGCTAGTGAAGCTGTTGTGGTGTTAGAGCCATGTGGTTGCTCACTGAGAGGTGTGAGCTAGCTGTAGCAAAGTGTATAAGAAATCCGGGAGAAGCCAAAGTCTCTCAGGGATTTAGCTAGATGCTATATGTATAAAAGGTGATGTGAGGACGGCAACCTAAGAGTGGGGTCGTGCTAGTTGTGGTGACTAGTGAGATTCAAAGAGCAGCAAGTCTTTTGAGATGGCATGGTGGTGTCATCATCGCAGTTAGGGAAAAGAAGTTGTCAGGAAGGTCAAAGGTAACGATTGTGCATGGTAAGACCTTGAAGCAGAGTGTGAATGGCCATGAAGGTTAGTATCGGTGAATTTTGAGATGCAACGATCGTGGGGGAGAAATTCGTTGTTGTCATAGTGTTGTCCTTGCCAAGGAGGACAAGAAGAACCATTATGCATGGTTTAAATCAGGTGTCTATTGCGGGTTGAGAATGAACTTGATGTAGGATGGCTGAAAGTTCGTGCCTCAAGAGTAAGAGGCTTTGTTGAGAAATGGTGAGATTTGAAAGGTCCCAATGAAAGTGAAGCTGGGCGAGAAAATTTGGCCAGAAGACCGCTACAAGAGTGGGGGTGTAACCATGATGGCTTGTTGTGGTGTGGACCAAAGGCACGAGTCATCCTACAGGTGCGATGCATAAGTGATTGTGCAGATGGTAATAAGCCAATCACTTGTGCCACGCACCGTGGGTGATGACGAGGGCTGATTAAAGGTTCCATGACCCTAAGCGCAATGGTAGGATCCTAGACTCGTAGTAGGGTAAATAGCCAAGGTAAGGCCTAGCATGGGAACATGATTGTAAAAGTTGAAATGGGGTGAAGAATTGAAGAGGGGTTGCTCAGTGAAGAGTTCCCTGGTATGGGTATGAGACCCTACTAGTATGTGATATCGGCTAGTAAGTATCGTTGTGTGCTTAATGCGAAGAACTCCTGGTTGGGAGAAGGTTGTGGCCCGAGCATGCTTAAGCTCGAGGTGAGATTAAAATGGTGCATACGTCGCCAAGCTCAATGTGAACTCGGGCAGTGCACAAGGTTGAAATGTGTTATAGCCTGGCATGGTGTTAAGTAAGTCGATTTTGCGTAATCGTATCGATAAATGAGGGTCGGCTGGTCAAGGTAGAAGACCATGTATGAAATGGTCGAAGTTGGCAAGGTGGGCCAAATGGGTGCTTCCCAGGTAGAGCTAGCATGGTAAGTTGATCGGTAATGAGAGGTTACCATGAGGATTAAGTCAAGCTATGCAGGCGTGTGATTAATGGCGGTATGCCATGGTGGAATGGGTGTCCGAGTGTCTAATGGGCACTAGAATGTGACATTGCGGTGAATGATCAATGCTAAGACGTTGCTGGTTGGACCAACGTAAAATCGTGGCCATGTGTGATTGGCAGAGAGAAACGTTGCCGTGTGTGATCAGCGTAAAATCGTGGTAGACTGATCAATGATGCAATGTTAGCATATATGGTTTTGACTGAAGGGAAAAATGGAAGTGGACTGCAAAGTGATGCTCAAGGTAGCGAAAATCCATCTAGAAATGGATAGTGTTGCGGTAAGCGTGATCAGCAACTAGTTGTGCAATTTGGCAAGAGGCTAAAGCGGTGTTCGGTTGTTGAATGTCCTCGAGAGTTGGAAGATCAAAAGCCTAAAGTGAAGCCTTGAGGTAGGTGTAACCCGAGGTAAATGTGAAGAATAGATAGGCTATGGGATTCTCGAGCAGAAGAATTTGGCAAGTAGCCCGAGAATGTGATTGTCTTGGGTAGGAGATGATCGTAAAGCGAATTTCGAGGACGAAATTCTTTTGATGGGGGAGGAATGTAACACCCGGTGTTATAGGTGTTAAAAGAATGAGAAAGAAAGTGAGAAAATTCCAAAAAAGCCCTTGAGAAGGTGTTGGATCCTTGAGATTGAGGGTGCCCTATGAGAGGGGTATTTTGGTAATTTGGATAGTGAAATCCAATATAAAGGGTATTTTGGTAAATTGGAAATAATTCCTATGTGGAATTAGGTATGTAAGTGAATAAAATCCCAATTTGGTGTTTATGTGGAGATATATGAGATTAATAAATTCACAAAGGGTATTTGGGAATTTTGGAATTTAATTCCATAAAGGAATTTAATTATGGAATATTAGGAAAATGGTGGATATTCAATTATGTGGTAAAGTAATTAATTTTTCCCTATATTAGAGAATAAATGTGGTAATGCCACATGGAGGGATGAGATTAAACTTGGAAGCCAAGGTTAGTGTTTTGTTGTGACACTTGGCATTTTGTGGTTCAAGTATAATTGGGGTGATTTAATTAAATGCAAAAGAAATGATAAATTGTCTTTCAAGCATTTAATGAGAGGCATGATTACATGGATTAAAGAAAATCCAAAAGAAAATGGAAAATGGTCACCATTAATGCCTTGGAAAATATGGAGAATTAAATAAATCCAAAGGAAAATGAGAAATTAGTCTCCCATTAATGATGGAAAATTGTGGGATTTATTAAATGGGAAATAAATGTTTTATGTCTCTCAAATGTGATGGGGTGAAAATAGTCTCATTAATTTAAATGGGAAAGAAATGAAAAATTGGAAGGATAGGATTGATTCTTGGAATTGGAAATGATCTAAGGGCCACCATTTAGTCTTGAAAGTTGGCAAGGATTGCCAACACATTAATGATTTAATTTAAAGACTAAATGGGAAATAAATGTTTTATGTCTCTCAAATGTGATGGGGTGAAAATAGTCCCATTAATTTAAATGGGAAAGAAATGAAAAATTGGAAGGATGGGATTGATTCTTGGAATTGGAAATGATCTAAGGGCCAACATTTAGTCTTGAAAGTTGGCAAGGATTGCCAACACATTAATGATTTAATTTAAAGACTAATTTTGGAAGGCTAAGATTAATTGTTTGAAGGGCACAAGGATTGTGCTTCCTTTTAATGGTGGAGATGAAGTATTGTAAAGGCAAAAGTAATCCAATGGGTGAGATTTAAAGGGAGGAGATGGCATGGATTGTGTTTCTTCCAAGATAGAGATATGTAATCTAAAGAGATGGATGGTTGGGATTTTCTCTCATAAATCAAATGGGAATCAAGGGCTAAGATGAAGTCTTGAAAGTGAGATTTCAAGACAAGAGTAGTATAAAAAGGAATAGAGTGCTTTAGTGTCAAATTTTTGCCATTTGAAGTGTCTTGAAGGAAGAAAGAAGAGAGATAGGAAGAAGTCTCTCATAGAAGAAATAAATGAAGAGAAGAAGAAAATGAAGAATGTAAGTATTTTCCTTAGGCTTGTTTAAGTTTCTTCCACTTCTTTATTTGGTAGCTTAGCTACTTTAAATTTTTGTTTTAAGGAGCTCTTAAGGAGAAGAGTGGGAATTTAAGCTAAGTGATTCTTGAAGCTTCAAAAAAAAGAAGAGGTTCTTGAGAAAGAGCAAATGTTTAAGACAATGAAGCAAGGAGATTTTTAAAGATTCAAAGAGAAGAATGAGGTAAGGGATGGCCCCATGTGGAGGTGGCCTTGCATTGTATTGTAAGTAGGTTGCATAAACTTTTATGTATCTCTTTGCATGCTTTATTTGTTCATGAGACCTATGGCCATAGGGGTGGGAAAGAAATGGTAGGTTAATGCCTCAAACCATGTTGGTTTGTGAGGATGGAATGACCTAACCATGCTTGCATGCATTTGCATTACATATACTTGTTATACTTGTATTTACTTTGCATATGCACCCTTACTGAGCTTTTGAGCTCATGAGGTTTTATCCTCCCCTTGTAGGTTGTTCTTATGTCAAAGAAGAAAAGGGAATGTGTTGCAAGCTTGTGGTTGAAGCCCATGGTGTATTATTTATTTTGTTGTAAAGTTATGGCTTTGAGAAGCCTAGGCATGTGATTATTCCATTTGTGACCTTATGGCTTAGGAAAGCCTATTTGTTGTATTGATCATGTGTGGTGTTAATTTGGAGGTTGTTATGTGAGCAACAATAGGTGGTGTAAGGCTTATGTGTAAAATGGAGGGAAAAAAAATTGATGTATGTTGTGTATTTATCAAAGAGGTGGTAAAGCCTTGATTATGGAGAATTAAAGGCAAAAATTGGAATGAATATGAAGTATTTTTTGGAAAGTTTGGGGTTTAAATGCCTAAGAAAAAAAAAAAAGAAGAAAGAAGTAGAAACTAGTTGTTGGCAACAACAACAGGCCACAGGCGGCCAGGCGCACCCGGGCGCGCGCGCAGGCGGCCTCGCTCGCGGGCAGCCAAGCGCGAGCGTGGGGGCGCTCGGGCAGTCGCGCCCTCGGGCGGGTGCGCGCGCGGGTGGGCGGCCGCGCGGCCAGCCGCCAGCTCACCCGGCCAACGGCCAGCGAGGCCTTGCTCGGGCCCTGGGCGTGCCAGCGGACCCCGCCGGCCAATTTTTTTTAAAAAAATGAAAAAATTGAGGAATTTTGGGGCATTTCTTAATTGAATTTGGGTCCCGGAGGAATTTTCAAAATAAAGGGATTTTTCGGGCATTTTTGGAGAAAATGCCGAAATTTTGGAAATTAGAAAATGATGAGTTTTTCCTCCAAAAATTGGTGATCCATCAATGGATTAGTTTAAATGGTGATTTTTGGAGCCCGGTAAAATTCTTGGTCGGAAAAGAATTAAATTCAAATGAGAAAATAATGATTGGGCGTCTTCGCGAGATTTCTTTTTAACCAAACGCGGTGTGGTTTAAAGCCCATTTCTGCTAGTAAATCCTGGGGTTAAGGGAAGGGAAGGACGAGCCTAGTTCCCACCTAGGGTGTTTCTTCTTGAAACATGGTCCGCCCTTCGCCAAAGACCGGGCAGGTGGATAATTCGGGTAATTGTTCACGAGTAACACCCGTAAGTGGGAGCGAGGCGTTACACGTCCAGCCTCTATTTGGCTTGACATTTTCACCATTCTTCTCCTATTTTAATTTTCTACAACCCCATGTAGTAATATTTAAGTTTTGGTTCATTTAAATTCATGATTTCTGTAGAAAACAGCCCATAGTGCTCGAAACTGGACTGTAAACGGTGCTATCGAAGGAAAAAAACGATCAATGTGAGTGGTTCTTGTGCATGCTTCCTTTTGATCATTCTTGGTTTCATTTTTGAGTGGTCCTTACACATGCTCCTTGATTCCTATTAATCACTCTTGGTTTCCACTTGTGGATGGTTGTTGCTTACATCTCATGTTTCCTTACTTTCGAGCATTTCTTTCTTATTTTGCTTGCATCACGGAGTTTGTTGTTGTGGTTCCTCGATGGGATTAAACGTGACTACTCTTGCACGTAGCTTGTGGTTGCATATCATATTTTCCTTGGTTTGTGCACTGTGCTTACAGGTGAGGTCGTGCCTACTTGATATTCCTTGGTTTGTACATATTCCTTCTACTTTGTCTTCCACATATTATTTGGTGATAGTTGCTATTGGTGGATCGGGAACTGGTATATGATGGTTGGCCACTTGTTGGAGAAGCGTCACGATGATCAGGGAGGGGGCAACCCCGTGCCTACAGGTGGGGTCGTGCCTAGAGGTGAGGCAGGAGGGGTTGGATGACGATCATGTGCCTACAGGTGGGGCTGAGACGTTTCACACAAGTGCCGGCAAGGACGATGGTGACTCAGGGAGACTTCCTGTTAAATTGCATTTTACTCTTGCATGTGTTGTTTCTTTCTTTCTTACCATTCACTTAGATGTAATATCTAACATGGGTGTTTTATACCCCTGGAACATTCAACGTTCCAGGTAAATCAGAAATGCCAAGTGTTCCAGGTTCCAATACGAGTAAGGGCAAAAGGTGGTGCTTGGCTAGCCTTGGGTTTTGCAGTTAGCTTTTGATTTTATTTCATTATTAACCAAGTGATGTATTGTAAAAGCAGCTAGGTTGCTCAAAGTTGTAAGAGGTGTGCATGAGTATCCTATAATTAAGTGTTGCGTTTTTGGAGAATTGAAGGTTGTATGCATTTCTTGCAAAGGAATCTAGTGGAAACCCCTTTATTTAGCTTTGGTTAAGCTTGCAGGTCCAATCCAATGCTTTCGTTGGTAAGGGTTTCCATAACACCCGTAGGTGATGTTAGTTTATATTTGATATCATTATGTATTTGAAAGAGTGGGGTGTTACAGGTAGTATATATCGAAAATGAGTAAGGAAGGAAACAACACTAGCTGGATACCTTTTGGGCTGAATGTAGGCTAAGAACTCCCAAGTTAAGTGTGCTTAACATGGGGTAATCCAAGGATGGGTGACCCTCTAGGAAGTTCGCGTAGGCCCATCAAGGTAAGTTGTCCCGGACCTTCCTATTGCTCGATGTGGGGTGTTACAAAAATGTGTGTCAACAAGGGGAGTCTATTTTATTCGATTAAAAGGGAAGATCATAATATTCATTTTGTTATTTGTCCCTCAAAATAAACCATGTTTTTGTCATCATCAAAAGGGGGAGAATGTTGAGCCAACTTAGTGTAACTAAAATTTATTTTAGTATTTTTGATGATTTACAAAAACGCTAAATGGTTATACGTGCAAGTTAAGGCCCCTAAATGTTTCTAAAAGTATTTCTTATATATATGTCATATTATAAAAAAATTAATTTGTCTTTGAATTTAATATTACAAGGAGTTTTTAAGTAAGTTAAATTCTTTTTCAAAAATTGGACCAATAAGTTGACTTAATCTCAGATAAGTCGACTCGGCAGACAGTGTGCTTTTGTAGGTTTTTGGTTAAGTCGACTCGATCGAGAGGCATTTTATGCTAAGTCAACTAAATAAGAAATAAGTCGACTCATCGTTAGGTTAAGTTGACTTAATTTGTCCCGCGGCCAAACTTCCTTTCTCGTTATGCAGGTCGCCCTAGCTTCTATAAATTCTTAATATGCAAATCAAGAGAGCCACTTATGTCGTTCTGAACATTCAAAGCAATAAGAAAAAGCTTTCTCAAAGATCCATTACTAGTCAAGGCTCACGCGCTCGAATCAGAATCAACTGATGAGCCAACTATTGTTGAAGATCAAAGTGTGGAATACTCTATTGTTGCATTTACAGATTTGAGGGAATATTTATTGCATTCATTTTTGTTTTGTAATCCCTTGTATTTGCTGATTTGTTTGTGTCCTAGTAAGGGCCGATCTTATAATCTTTAAACTCATTTCTGACTTGTATTGGTTGCCTAGATCTGGGTATATATCTAGGCGTATATGTGTGTTTGAACTAGTTTCCAAGGTAAGCTAAGGTAAAACCTTGTCGTTGATTGAATTTAGTGGAACCCCAAGGGTGGTTAGACCTTGAGAGAGTGGAGTAGGTGTTTGTAATACACCGAATCACTATATATCGTGGTATTCATTTTCTTTTACTGCCTTATTATTTATTGTGTTGATTTTGATTCTGCAATACTCATTAAATAAATCAATTCTAGTATCTTAAGATTGATTAAATAGTAATTCGTTTTATCTAAACAATAAGGTGTAATAACATAAAGATATTTCATTATTAACTTTCTCAAGAAATAAAGTAAATTGGGCGAAGTTCGAAAAGTTTTTAATCACTCAATTCACCCCCCTCTTGAGTGGTCGTATATTAAGGGACTAACAAAATGGACCACCCAAAATGCATAATCCCGTCTGGAGCATACAAGACATGCATTTGAAAATGCCGTATGTGTTTAACTGGTTGGAACAAGGAAAGTAGTGTTATAAAACATATAACTATCCCCTATGAACACTAGCTAGCCTCTGCCCTGAAGGTACTTATCTTTATTCCAATGAAGGAAAATAAGAGTGAGCAAACTCTCCTGAGCCATTTTAGAGACTCAATACTTCATCTAGATTACTCCCTATAGGACACAAAAGCAAACCAAAAGGAATCTTCAAAACCAACCATCCGTGTTTGAACTTTTGAATAACCAACATATACCACCACATGCACCATAATTTAATTCACACAAGTCTCATCCATACCTAGGGTCTCAGCCAAATAGTATAATTAAGAGCAACACCATAGGCATAAAATCTTGGCAATATATATATAATTCACTCTTCTACCACTTAACTCAAAGTATACTCATGCTTCTTAGCCATGTATATACGTATATGTATATATATACATTCATAACAGAGAACCAGCCACTCACCCGCGCAAGCTAAATTAAGGAACCTCAAAGGAATTAAGGGAAAGAAAAAGGAAAGGAAGAGCTTGCCTACAAAACTTCTCTTTCCTCTTCTTCTTCTTCTTCTTCTTCTTCTTCTTCTTCTTCTTCTTCACTACACTTCTTCACTGTTCATACCCGAGCACCTCTCTGAAATTAAAATAATTCTCTCTTCTCTCATCTCTTGGTTTTATATGCATGGAGCAAAGGTTAGTGGAGGAACAATACGTGGCATGATGAGATGAGAGGCTTCCACCACCAATTGGACTCAGTTTTGGTGAGAAAATGGCCTGGGAATTCGGTCTCAGAAAGACCCATTCAGATGCTACAGTAGATAATTCGAATAAGAGGAATTAAATGAAAATTGACATTCTGGACAAATTTGACACATTCTCAAATTTTGGGCATAACTCTCTCGTCCGAGATCTGATTGAGGTGATTCAAGATGCTATGGAATGAAAAGAGAAAGATCTACAAATTTTATGTTTTAAGTTTTTTTATATTTGGAATGAATTAAGGTCAAAATCAGGCTTCAATAAGAAAATTAATTTTTGGAACGAGAGTCATCCAAATGCAATAGGAAGACATCAAAATGTAAGAACAAAATTGAGCCTATCCGAATGCTATAGGGGACACCATTCAAATCTGGAGAACAAAGCTCATCCGAATGCTTCAACCCTCATCCAAATGACACATGCCTCATTCGAATATCTAAATTATAATTCTCCCACACATTCGGATATAACACCACACTTAGCTTAATCACTTAATTTTCACACTTAAACATTATCCAACACAACCATACACCAACCATTAATTATAATATCAACCCAACAAGATTAAATTAGTACCAAGGCATATGAAAATCATGTTGAGCCAAATTGCTCCAATTAATCTATTGTGTGTTTTGATGATTAACAAAATATAATTTTAATAAAACTATTTTTGGTATATTTAAAACCCCTAATGGATTTTTGATATGTCTTAAGTATTACAGTATTTTGTGTATCAAAATAAACCAAGAAATGCTATTTCTCTAAGTCTGAAATATTAGCGTATTATAAGGGGGCATATAAGAAAATGTTTTCATTTTGGAAAACTATTTCTCAGTATTTGGAAAAATTATTGTGAAAATGATTTTTAATGAATTTTTCAAGAAATAGAAGGTATATATTTTGGGGGTGGTAAAATCGCTAAATTTTGATTTTGTATATCTACAGTCGACTCCCCTTAAGCTGGAGTCGACTCTTGCAAAGCTAGAGGTGACCCAATCGAGAGCAGTTGATGTAGAGTCAACTTAACAGCATTGGTGTTTTTCGAAGAGTTGACTCTAGCATTAGAGAAGTCGATTCTTGTATAACTAGAGTCGACTTCTACTTCAAATAGGAGTCGACTCCTGTTTTAGAGAAGTTGACTCTTGGATCCAATGGTCGAATTTTTTCTACCCGTTACAGATCCGTTGGAAGCTCCATTATAAATATCAAGAAGGGATTTTTGGAGAAGGCTAATGCTTAATCAAGACCTATCATTCTAAAGCACTTCCAAGCTCTCAAACATTCATTTCAAAGCAATCCAAGACTCAAGATTAAAGATCTATCCATTGGAGCCCAAGGCAAAAAAGAAGAAGATACTCTCTCCAAATGTGGTAAAAATTGTATCATTATATTTATTCATTTGCCTTGTATATTTTCATTGTATTCATATCCATATTAGTCCAAGTTTGTTAGACATATGATTGTTTATTTGTATTAATTGTGGATTGTGAGTGGCATCCTAAAATCCATTGTAATCTAGGTATATTGTATTAATTTCTAGGGTGAGTTAAGGGAAAAACCTTGGTGTTGTGTAAAACTTCCCTAAGTGAGTTTGTTGAAAACCAAGGTGTGGTTATAGTAGAGCCTCAAGTGTTGGGTTGACCTTAAAAGAGTAGAGTAGGTGTTGGAGACATCGAACCACTATATATTTTATGTTGATTATTTTTGTTTGTGTATTTATATTGCTATAACACTCAAACAACATATATATTTATAACAAATGTATTTTGTATAAGAAAATATCAAGAGTTTTTAATAGGGAATAATTTGATTTAATTAGTTTTAATTACTAAATTCACCCCCCTTTTTGAGTGGCCATTGTGTGTCAAGGGACCAACAAATCATACTTGAGACTCAACAACAGGTTGTTACACCAAATAACCCAGTCGACCTTTCTTTTTTAAATTTTAAAAAATACAAACATTATCATACAATACGCTAGAAAACTTGGGATAAATTTTTAGATTAGCTCATGCATTTGTAAATGTGACTCATATACTTACAATTTGTATTTTTTTTAAAATTTTTAATTTCTAATAAGAGATTTAACAAAAAATTAAGTTAAAAAATTAAAAATTATGTTTAACAACTAAACTAGATCACAAGTTTTTATTTATTTCAATTATGTACTATTGTCTAATTTTGTTAAGATTTGTCTTAATTAAACCTAGAATCAAAATATCTTGTTTAATAGTCAAAGTTTTTTTATTTGTGCCTACAAAGTTATTTAGCATTCATATTATTAATTATTAATTAATATTAATAATATCATAAATTTATAATTGAAACTAAATTAAAAATTAAAATTTTATTCAAAATTTAAATTTAACCCCCTTCATAAATTTTGAAACCAACACCCCTCAATTAAACCTTCTCCCCTTAAATCTGTGAATTAACACCCCCCCGTCCGCGGCGCCCCCCAAATTAAACCCTCCCCTCTTTATTATTTAACAAAACCCTTACCCCTGAAATCTGTGAACCAAAGCCTCCCGTTAAATCTTGATCTCCACCCATTCATTATTAAAAAAATTAAAAAATATATATTTAATATTTTTAATTTATGATATATAATTAAAATTTTTAAAAATTAAGTTTTTTTAATTTCTAATAAAATATTTAATAAAAAATAAGTTAAAAAATTAGAAAATATTCTTAACAACTAAACTAAACCACAAGTTTGTATTTATTTCAATTATATATTATTGTCTAATTTTGTTAAGATTTATCTTAATTAAATTTAAATTCAAAATATTTCATTTACTAGTAAAACAAATTTATTTGTACCTAAAAAATATTTAACAACCATATTATTAATTATTAATTAATATTAATAATATCATAAATTTATAATTGAAACTAAATTAAAAATTCAAAATTTAAATAAAAAAATAATAATAAAAATAAATCACTAAAAGTACTTAAAGAGCAATGACTGAAAAATTAATAAAATTATTTTTTAATTAAAATATTTTTCAATAATAGGTAACTTTGTTCCTAATTTTAAAATAAGAGGTAAAAATTGATTTTTTTTATTTTTTAAATAATTAATAATTTTTATGTTATAAATAATAATTATATAAAATATTTTACTAATTAATTTATAATTTTAAATTATATATATATATATATATTTTAGCTAAAAATGATTAGTCTCTTAAGGGGAAAGCAAAATCAGCAAAACCAGTTGCAGATGGAAGAGAATTAGCGATGGATGATTGTCTGTCGCTAAATAATAAACTTTTTAAAATTAATATACTTTTTTTAACTATTTTAAAATATACTTCTTGTATAGATATTTGATTTTACGACTTCAAATTAATTAGAAAAAAAAAGTATAAGAGATAAAGAAAGAGAAAAAAAATAATAAAAATAAAATACTAAGAGTACTTGAAGAATAATGACCGAAGAATGAATAAAATTACTTTTTAATTAAAATATTTTTCAATTAAAATATTTTTTAATAGTATACAAGTTTATTCTTAATTATAAAATGGGAGATAAAGATTAATCTTTTATTTTTTAAATGATCAATAGTTTTTTTATGTTATAAATAATAATAATTTTATAAATTATTTTACTAATTAATTTATAATTTTAAATTTGTTAGACCGAGAGGTGCTATAGCACACACTAAGAGGGGGGTGAATTGGTTATTTTAACAAACTTAATTGAACTTGAAAAACTTTTTAATACAAATTTTGGTTTTATAATTTAAAACGTGAAGCATATAAAATGATAAATGTAAGTTTACAAAAATAAATATGTGAACCAAGTAAGGAATAATGAAATATTTGGAAAGATAAATAGATTAAAGAGCACAAGCACAAGAAACACAAGGATTTATAGTGGTTCGGCTTATCCCAAACCTAATCCACTAACTTTGCTCCTCACTAAGGATTTTGTTAATAATTCACTAAAACCCCCTAGTTAAACCAAGTAGGTCCTCTAGTCCAAGACTAGGAATTACTACCTCTTGCTTATACAAGCAAGTCCTCTAGCACCTAGCTAGGTATTACAACCTCTTGCTTCAACGAGCAAGTCCTCTAGCACAACAAGGTAGGAAAAATAAGAGTGATACAAATGTAAACGAGATGCTAAGAGTTGACACTCTTAGTTACAAGTTCTCTCACAATAAAAACAAAGCTTGAATGAATAAATACAACTTAAAATCAAAGCATTGAAAAGAGAAACAACTAAAGCACAATCACTGTAAATACAAACGAGAGTAACAGTAAGCTCAAATTATTTCATTCCTGTCCATTAGCCTCTTCTTGATCATCCTTGATATGTATTTATAAGTGTCCCACAAAGTTGAAGAGAAATATAGTCGTTTCTAGCTGTTTGGAACCGTTGGGATTTGAAAAAATAGCTGTTAAAGGCTTTCTGCGAATCAATCTGTCGACAGATAAAATGATTAGTCGACAGATATACAACATGATGTGTGATTTATGCACAATTAATTGGGGCAAGTGTACCCTAGTCAAACATACATATAATGATAAAAAGAGTGTCGATCCCACGAGAACTAGATCACAATACCAAAATAATTTTAATTTAGCCTAAATTAAACTAATTAATTAATCAGATAAATAAAAAGAAAAATAAATAGAAAAAGTGAATTCTTTGAGAGAAAAATTAATTAATGAATACACTAGGGTTTAGATTTCATTTAATTTGGGTCATGTAATTATCTATTCAACCCGATTCAAAACCATAAATACTCTTACAGTATTTTATAATTATTTGCATGTGATGGTGGATTTCCCTCAATTAATTAATAAGCTCTTTCAAGTCATATTAATCATTTATTAAATCAATTTCATTGTCAGATTTCTAACCAGATATCAACGAAATAAATAGCATTAAGTTCTTTGGAAACCTTTAATCTTGGAAGAAGATTTGACTCACTAAGCTTCCTCGATTCTTACACATGAGCTAATCATCTTTCAATCTCATTGGCAAACATGTGATTTATATTACCATTGGGTCTAATTTATAACAATCCTTTAGTCAGTCATGCATAAATCATTAAATCATTAAAAGATGATCAATCTTTTAAAGCATTAAACACAATAATATAAAATCCTCATGCAAATAATAATCGGGTTTTTGAATCAAATTAAACAAATGTTGGAGAACTGGATTTAGATCTGGGTCTAGGATTCGGGTCGGGTCGCCCATAAAGGGTTTTGGATTCACATAACCAGATCCATTGGTGGATCTGGCGATAACTGTAGGAAACCGCCCACTTCCTCCATATGTGGAGAAGAGGGAACAATGGTAGTTACCTAGATAACTGCATATATAAAAATTTTCTCTCACATTTGTAAGTGACAGACATTGAGTTGGTTAGCAGAATTTCTTCTTCTTCTCTGATTTCCTCTAAAGGTTTTTAGGCTGTGACTTAAGGGTGATTTCCATACTGTGATTTCACTTTTGACCCGTGATACAACTATTGAGATTAAACTTCTGTTGTGCAAGTAATAGGTATGTTATTATAGTTATGACTCCTATTCTTTTCTATCAAATGGTATCAGAGCAAGGCTATGGTTGTAGTCCAGTCACTTTCATTGCTATATATGTGCAATTAAGACAGCCATGTGAATCAGTTATACATACACTAAGAATATTTGTTCATATTCATATACACATAAGAAATAATCACAGTCAATCTTTTAGTTTCTTTGTATTGACTAGCTAGACATGATTATGCGTGTATATACATATATGATGAACAAATCTAATCAAACCCAAAGAAATAATTCTGTTTTTTTATAAAAAAAAATACCTACGATCTGTCAATGGCTGCATCGAGAACGAACTGGTGGTTGCAGTGGTCACGTGAGATGGCCGTGTGTACAGCAAACGATGATGGTCACGTACGAGCGCGCAGGCCCAACCGTCGCGTAGGGGCTGTGGCTGCAACAGGCGTTTGCAGCGGCGCACGCCACGGCTGCACTTCTATGGTGGCATCAAACTCACCTCATGGTTTTGAAGTTTCTCGGATACTTAGTGGCCACAGATCAACTTCCAGAAATTTTAGAAAGCAAATGAGGAAGAAGAAGTGAACATGTCGTAGAAAGGAATCTGGAGATGCAGAAGTCTCTGGAACTTTTTTTATTTGGAAAAACGGGTTAATTTAAGGCCATGTTTGGCTGGCCTATTTTAATTCAAGTTCCAGAATGTTCTCTTTAATTTAAAAGTGTGTTTGGCTTGGATGGAAATTGGATTGAAAGGTTTGGTTGTAGGTTTGATTTAAGGGTGCGTTTGGCTCACTTAAAATTGCAAAGGCATTTTATTTGGATTTAAGGGCTGTTTGGCCTACTGAAATTGTTAAGATGTTTTCTTAACATTAAATAAATATTTATTATCTGAATTATTATTATTATTATTATTATTATTATTATTATTATTATTATTATTTTTGGATAATTTTAACTCAAGCTTTATTTTATTTATTGTTATTAGTTAATAGTAGTGAAATTATTATCGATTGTAAATAATAATTTTTCTCAATGTGGTACATTTGGAGGTTATTCGTTAACCACAAGTAGATAAGTCCATAATATACATTTTGTTTTGAACAAAATGTATAAAGAATTTGTTTGTCAAATTCTTAATTTGTCATTTTTATTTCCTTTAATTCGTTTTCAGGAAAATGACATGAGTGCGAACCCCGAAAATCATTCGAACTGCTGCCCAAAGAGCCCAAGTTATGGAAATGAAAAGGCAGTTAGATGATTATCAGATGGTGGACGGGCAAAATATACGTGAGCACATCATTACCGTGTGTAATATGATGCAAGACCTTATATTTTCTGGCTATAAGGGGTTATGAACTGACGAAGCTCAATTCCAATCTTTGTTCGCCACATTGTTGCCATATGATAAAGAATTAATGGCTAGAGTTAGGGGCTTTGGTCATCCAAGTCTTAGTTGGACTCTGTGTTTCTTCTTAAATGCATATAGAAGAAGAGAAACTATAATGGCCCTGCATTTAAGTAGCTTGCCAATAGAAATTATTAGTTTCATTGCTCATAAGATTCCTAGAATCATTTTTCATGATGTCATTCATGCAATTCCTCGTATGACTAGACTTATTGAGTAATGTATTGCTTAATCCATCTATAAGTATATTTTGTTAATGTGGCAAATATCGTAGCTACGTTTTCTTTTTATGAAATGAATTATGGAGAATTATTTAATCTCTGTGCTTAAATAGATTTGCATGCCTTATCATTGATTAATCTCTGTGGTTTAGCGTGTATATTTTTTTTTATTTATTTATTTAATGACAATCATTTAATCTTTGTGATTAAAAATATGTCACCATAATTCCTCAATGGATAAAGTTAATTGTTTTTTGAAATGTTAACTCTCTTTATATATTTATGCTTGTGAGCATATGTTTTGTTCTTATTGATTTAAATTAAATTCAAGATAAGAACTTCATTATTCTTATTGTTTTAGTAACTTTAAGAATATAAATCTAATATAATTTATTATGAAGAACAATTATTAAATATTATGTTCTTAGACGATGATTGGGAACATAGTGAACTTTTGACTCTAAGTCTTAATATTTAATATTTGTTAGCATAATTAAATTATGTTAGGTTGTGAGACACGTATTGAATAGGAATTAATTTATGTGCAATGTCTTACTGTAGAACTTCGAGTTCCACATGATTTCTGCTTCAAAGAACATTGTTGCCGAACTTAACAAAGGTGAGAAGTTAAATGGCGACAATTATGAAATCTGGAATATGAAAATTCAATATGTGTTGGAAGAGTAAGAGGCTCTTGAGGTTTTGAACACTATCATGACTGAACCTAAGGAAAATAATACTAATAGATGGGAAAGAACAGCTTATGAAACTTGGAAAAAGAAAAATTCCACTGCACGCATTACGTTGCTTAGCAACATGGATAATGATATTATGAGGGAGTTTTGAAAATTTGATAATGCGAGAGACATGTGGTCTGCTCTTGAAGAGAGGTTTGGAGGTATGTCCTTGACGAAACTTCGCTCCCTCACTATCAAGTTTGACACATATAAGAAACGCCCAGATGATTCCATGAAAAACATTTGAGGCAGATGTCAAACATGATAAGTGAGTTCAGAGATGCAGGACACGTCTTGACCGATGAGCAACAAGTGCAAGCTATTATTCGTTCTTTGCCTCACAGTTGGGAGCATATGAAAATGCACCTCACCCATAATGAAAATATCAAGACTCTAGATGATGTTGTTCATCACCTAAAGTTAGAAGAGGAGCGCCTCTTAGCAAACAAGCCTAGTACAGATGTGTACATGATAGGCTCAAACTTACAAGGTAGTAAAGGCCACAAACGCAAGCAACATGGTGGGTCCCAACAGAAGTGAGGTAAGGGCAATCCTTAGGGTAAGAAACAGAAATCTAACCAACATGGGAAAGGAAAGCGTCCTCCCAAGAAGAAAAACATTGCAAAGTTGAAGTGTTTCAATTGGGGGCAAAAGGGACATTTTGCTTGTGATTGCATTGAGCCCAAAAAGGTATGTGACCTTTATGCACTTGTAAGTGTGGTTAATGTCTCAAGTTCTATTTCTCTTACTGAATCCTATCCTTTGTGGACTGTAGATTCCACAACAACAGACCATGTAGCGAAGGACAAGAGTGCCTTCGTGGAGTTCCGACGGATTCCACATGGAGCAAGATGGATATACATTGGAAACAACTCTAGAGTAGAAGTCAAAGGGATTGGCACATGCAAGTTAATCATGCATGGAGGTCAAACCTTGATTCTACATGACATCCTGTATGCTTCAGAGATTCTCCGGAATCTTATATCTGTTCTTATATTAGTGAAAAATGGTTTTTCTGTTAATATTCATAGAGACGGTGTTAACTTGTCCTTGGGAACAAGTTATTATTGTTCTGGTTATTTCTTGGATAGTTTTATTGTATTAGGTGTGGAACCTTATAATTGTGCTAATAGTTTTTCCTTATTTACATCTTCAAGTAATGATATGAATGATGTATGCTTGTGGCATGCTAGACTAGGTCATATTGGCCAACAACGAATGAACCAATTAGCTAAAATGGGCTTGTTGGGTGATCTTGATAAGGTAGAAATGTCTACTTGTGAGTATTGTCTAGCTGGAAAAACTACAAGAAAACCATTTGGAAAAGGGACTAGAGCCGAAATTCCATTACAATTAATTCATTCTGACATATGTGGTCCAATGAATGTTAGAGCTAGACATGGGGCTTCTTATTTCATCACATTCATAGATGACTATACAAGGTATGGTCTTGTTTATTCATTTTGACATATATGGTCCAATGAATGTTAGAGCTAGACATGGGGCTTCTTATTTCATCACATTCATAAATGACTATACCAGGTATGGTCTTGTTTATTTGATATCTCATAAATTAGAAGCTTTGAGTTGCTTCAAGAATTATATGAATTTAGTGGAAAATCAATTAGATAAGAGAATAAAAATTTTAAGAACTGACAATGGTTAGGAATACTTATCTGATCAGTTCAGAAAATTATGTGATGAAAAAGGAATAGAACATCAGTTGACTATTCCTGGTACACCGCAACAAAATGGTGTTGCAGAAAGGAGAAACAGAACCCTATTAGAAATGGTTAAGTCTATGATGGCTCAAGCAAATTTGCCAATCACCTATTGGGGTGATGCATTACTAACGACCACGTATGTACTTAACTGAGTGCCTAGCAAATCCATAACTACTACTCCATATGAGTTATGGACCAAGAGACAACCCAACCTAAGTGTTTTAAAACCATGGGGTTGTGCAGTTTTTGCTCGTGATTTTTCTCATAAATATGGAAAATTAGGTCCAAGAGGGAAGAAATGTATCTTTTTAAGATACTCTGAACAATCAAAAGGATATGTTCTATTAGGTGAGCAAGATGATGGTACGGTAATAGAATTTGAATCACGGGATGTCACATTCTTAGAGAATGATTTTTCGAAACAGGCTGAGATAGGACACGACTTATCTCTATTTGAAACTCATGATCAACAAGATTGCATAATTCTAGAAGAACTTAATGCCCCATATTCGAGTGGGAGCGGGTTAAAGGACAATGAACTAGTTTCATCTAACATTCAACCTATTAAGTATCCATTAGAGAATGTTGATCCGAGTGGGAGTAACATGAGAATTGATGAATTGCCTTATCAATCTCAACCACGACGATCTAGTCGACAAAGTGTTCCTCGCCGTCGATTTGAGATTGAAGGGGGGGAAGCTTTTATTATTACTCCACAAGATGAGGAAGAGCCAAGGAATGTAAATGAGTCTCTTACTTGCCCTGCTAGAGAAAAATGGATTAAAGCAATGGAAGATGAGATGGAGTCCATGAAATTGAATCAAGTTTGGGAACTAGTTGATTTACCCAAGGGACGCAAGGCAATTGGGAACAAATGGGTTCTCAAAATTAAACATAAGGCAGATGGAAGTATCGAAAGATGCAAGGCTCGTTTAGTAGCAAAAGGCTACACACAACAGAAGGGAATAGACTATGAAGAGACTTTTTCACTTGTTGTAAGGTTCACTTCAATTCGACTAATTTTAGTAATAGTTGCTAACATGGATCTCGAGTTACATCAAATGGATGAAAAGACCACTTTTCTCAATGGAGAATTAAGTGAAGAAATCTATATGGAGCAACCTATAGGTTTTATTAAAGAGGGTGAAAAGCACAAAGTGTGCAGACTTCAAAAGTCGATATATGGGCTTGAAGTAGTCTTCAAGACAGTGGTATATTCGTTTTCATAATGCAATCATGTCATATGATTTCAATATGATAAATGAAGATTATTGTGTGTATACGAAGAGATCTAAAGATAAGTTTGTGATGTTATCATTATATGTAGATGACATATTAATAGCTAGAAATGATAAGGAGTATGTCAATCACATAAAAAGATGGTTGTCATCCAATTTTGAAATGAAAGACATGAGTGAAGCTGTATATATCCTTGGAGTTAAGATTTCGAGGGATTGTTCAAAGAGGTTGTTATCTCTTTCTCAAGAGCCATATATTCATAAGATTCTTGAATGATTTAATATGCAAAATTGTAAACCCTTCGATACTCCTATATTAAAAGGTGAAATATTGAGCCAGAAGTTGTGTCCCAAAACTCCACAAGAGAAGGAACAAATGAGTAAAGTTCCTTATGCAAATGCAGTTGGAAGTTTAATTTATGCTATGATGTGTACTCGACCTGATATATCTTATGTCGTTGGGCTAGTAAGTAGGTATCAATCCAACTCGAGGCCAGCACATTGGAAAGCAGTGAAGCGGATACTTCGATATCTAAAAGGCACAGCTGATTATTCATTGTGTTATCAAGGAAAGGATCTACATTTGGAAGGCTACACCGATGCTGATTGGGGAGGAGACATGGATGAAAGGAAATCCACCTCCGGATATGTTTTCTTACTTAATAATGGTGCTATATCATGGATAGTAAGAAACAATCCTGTATAGCCTTATCCACAATGGAGGCTGAATTTGTGGCATTTTCAACAGCTGTTCAAGAGGCCATTTGGTTAAAACAGTTCATGGATCATTTGGGGATATATAAGAATGCTATTGGCCCAGTGTTAGTCAACTATGACAGTCAAGCTGCAACAGCATATACAAAAGACCCCAAATATCATGGTAAAACAAAACATACAGATATCAAGTATAATTTTGTAAGAGATATGGTGGCACATAATGAAGTGAACATGAAATACATTTCTACACAAAATATGGTAGCAGATCCTTTGACAAAGCCTATCTCAAAAGAAGTTTTTAATAGGCATATAAAAACACTAGGTTTATGTAGATGTTAACGTACAATTATATTCATCATTTCCTGAACATGTTTACTTGTACAAGTTTTATCATTTAATGATAAATTTATGATTTCCTATTCATATATATTTGTAATATATCATACGTGTAAATTTATGTTCTATGCATAAATTCTAACATAAAGTATGACGGACAGATAAAAGATTGGTCTTCTCACACAGGTAGTCGCCTCCATTACTTAATGGAATGGAGATGAGATAGTATTTTAAGTTTTATTATCTAGATGATAATAAAATAGATCTCAAACTTAAAATACATGATGTCGCTATAGTAAGAGAATGTCTCATTCTTGGAATGGATAATGAAGTGATTTTAAATATCACAATATCTGTCTTGAATGCCAGATGTGAGTTCTATTTAAAAGTGAGTAGATGTGAACTCAAGGTTAAACATTATGTATGTATGTTTAATCAATCATCTGTATGGTATTTGGAATAAGTCATACGCACTAAGGGAAAGGAAAAAATACCGTAATATGTGTTTTCATACCACATATGCACAAAGTCGATCGATAAGGATAATCAAAGTTCAAATCTCAACTTTGATAGGGTGAGTCCTTGAGATCATTTGTGATCTCACTAAGTGCCCTTTCATAACTCCTAGTATGTTCTCAAAGTTTTTTGGTTTAATGTTCGCTATCTTAATATGTTGCCAAATGGTTATGATTGATTCAATCAGCTGGAACATATTAGAAAAGCAAGTTAACTAAAAATTGAGAGAATTGAGAAAAGGGGAAAAATCATTTGAAATCATCATATTTTTTGTATTCATTGGTAGACCAATTATATTTATCTCAGTGATTAAATATAATTATGAATACAAGACATGAAATCATAGAGAGTTGGATATGGTAAATGATTTGGGGTACTTCATACTTATCTACTCAATTTCAAGACGTTATATACTCCTAACCATTATATAGCAATTGAGCTCTTGAAGTATGAACGGTCGCACAGCCTATCTGCCTGTATGAAAGTTATAAGATGAATGAGAAACTATGGGAATATTGAGCCCATTATGTGCGAGTGGGAGATGTTGGAGAATTGGATCCAGATCCGAGTCTAGGATCCAGGTCGGGTCGCCCATAAAGGGTTTTGGATTCACATAACTAGATCCATTGGTGGATCTGGCAATAACTGCAGGAAACTGACCACTTCCTCCATATGTGGAGAAGAGGGAACAATGGCAGTTACCCAGATAACTGCATATATAAAAGTTTTCTCTCACATTTGTAAGTGACGGACATTGAGTTGGTTGGCAGAATTTCTTCTTCTTCTTCTCTGATTTCCTCAAAACGTTTTTAGGCTGTGACTCAAGGGTGATTTCCATACTGTGATTTCACTTGTGACCCATGATACAACTATTGAGATTAAACTTCCGTTATGCAAGTAACAGGTATGTTATTGTAGTTATGACTCCTGTTCTTTTCTATCAACAAATAATCACATAATCCCAAAATTAAAATCCATCCAAACCCTAGCTAAAATAAATTAGCTAGACATTATTAAAGTAAAATAAAACAAAAAATTGAATGAAGAAGAGAGGATGCTCCCTGCCCAATTCTGTTCTAGATCTGGGCCGCGTTGCTATGTGAGGCGTCTCTCCAATCTCTTTTTCACTGTGCGCCTCCAGATCTTCAATTTCCTTCCTCTTTGTCTCCAATTTCGCCTCCAGACTTCCACATCCCTTATATTATAATATCATCATAAGCACTGGCAGCCACTTCTCCTTTTAATTCACTTGCCTTCCCCTCTCTGTGCGCCGCTCCAAAGCCTCCCCCCAAATCCATTCACCCTGGCTTTATAATGATATAATTTATATAATAAGGCACAACTGTTTTTGAAAATGTGTTGATAAATGTCAAATGGAAGGCTAAGATCAATTTGGCTGATACTGATGGCCGAGATTAAAAATTTTCCTGCCCATACCCCAGCCATCTTAGTGTCTCTCTCCATCTCCCTCTCTCTTTCTCTCTCCCTTCCACCCACCCACCCATCCCCGTCTCTAGCCCTCTCTCTCTTTCTCTCTCTCTCTCCCTCCCACCCACCTATCCCCCTCTCCAGCCCCTCTCATACTCCAGTCGAAGCTATCTATTACCTCTTGGCCGCCGCTTCCTGAAGCTTCATCGTAGCCTTCTCGCTGCTCAAAGCCGTCGCTGCCTCAAGCTGCCTCTACGCCGCCATCACCTTAAGCTCCATCACCGCCTCCTCTCACCCTCACTGCCTCTGTTGAATTGCCTCTGCTGCCTCAAAGGTATATGTATTTTGTCTGTGTATATTTATGTAGCCCCATCACATCCTCCTCACTGCCTTTAGGCACTGGCTCTGTCGCAACCTTTAGCTCGTGGCCCTTGCGCTGTCGCTGCCACTCGCCACCCATGGTGCTTACGCCATCGCCACCTTAACTTCTACTGTTGCCATCAGCACTTGCTCCGGTTGCAACCGTGGGCCTTGCTACCGCTGTTACTGATAGCTTAACGTGGTCATCATCTACTGTTTCTTCCTCTTTTGGCTTTCTGGGTTTACACCATTTTTTCCAGGGAAAAGCTTCCTCCAGAAGCTCCTATATGTATGTATTAAAGGGCTGTTGGAATTTTTTGGAGGAAGAACACACCACTGTGCGTCGCACGCACAGCGTGTTCTGCATTGGAAACGCAAGGGAGAAGGAGGAGAAAGCTATCTTGCTGCCCAGTGCACTTCTAAAATTATTGAGGAAGAAGACGCTGCAGAAAATGGGAAAGCTATCGTGCGCACTTCTTGCTGCTGTCTTCTTAATTTTTATTTTAATAATAATAATAATATACAATATTTATTATATATATATACACAGCCTGCACCTTCTTTTTTCAATCAGTCTTCTCTTTTTAATTCTAATTAAGGCTTTTGAATCCCTAGCAGCGCCTTCTACCACAATACTTTTTATGTGTTTGTTAAAATAATTATTATAAGATTTTATTAAAATAATTTATTTATAAATTTAAGATAAATTTTATTTGAAAATAAAGAATAGATAAATTTATTTTAAAGTTATGCAATTTTTTTAAAAAATTATATAAATATAATAAAATAGTTTTTATAATTTGTTTTTTTATTTATATCTTAATTAAGTTTAATTTATACAATAAAGGAGAAGATACATTTTCAAGAGATGAGTATTTTCATGAGATGAGTTTTGGATGTTGATGAATGGCTTGGATGAATTGTTCTTCCCGCCCAAGCCAAACTCTACCCCCATTTAATTCTCTAGGTGCAATCATGCGCCTCTGCCACCCACCATCAAATCTCATAATAAATGAGTGACAAAATTGCATTTTGGATATCTAAATGAATGCATTATCTTCAATAGTGGAGTTTGAGATTCCCGAAGTTTCTACAACGTGCATTGCGTTTGTGTGCCCCAATTAATTAATTAATTAAACTGAACACAAAGGGATAGAGACTTGCTGACCTCAAGTCCCTACGGTAAGATGGCGACTCTCACAAATACTGCTAAATTATATTGCTTCTGGAATAATTGTAATGATGTCATATCATTATAATGAGGTGACATTATAATTGTATTAAATTATATATTTTTTTTAAAAAATATATATTTATATCTATTTTTGTCTGCAAAAGGTTAAATCCCTCACCCTATCTATATCTATTTTTGTTTATTATTTACATTATGAGGGAGACATTTTTTGAATGGTTGAGATGGATTTTCTTCTTTTATCAATGGCAAAGATCAATGGGTTTTTCCCCCCAAATGCATCCCATCCTATCTTATATCTTTGCCCAACGCACTCCCTCTTTGCCAAACCCACTCTTTACTCACCCCTCTCTCTCCATTTCTCTCAAAGCCCCTGCATCACCTCCACTGCCACCCATCGTCATCGCCCTTGCCACCAACCGTCGTCACCCCCCACCAACCATCCTTCCCTTCTGTCATCACCCCTGTTGCCCATCGTCGTCGCCCTTAGTCGACCACCGCCGTCATTTCCTGCCAACGCCGCTCCATCCCATCATCTCCCTCCCATTCTTTCTCTGTTTGTCCCTCTCTCCCTCTCTCTCTTAAATCCATCCTCGTCGTCGCCCCTGCTAGGAGATCGCCCCCACCCGGCCACCACCGTCGATTCCCTCTCTCTATCAAAGCCACTCGGCCAAACCCCCAGCCAAACCCACTGTCGTCGCCCCTCGTTAAACCTACCGTTGGCCCCCCTATCTTTGGCAGCCACCATTTCCCTGGCCCCATCTTATCTCTCCCACTTTGACAAAAATACCTCCATCTCTCTCTCTCCATTCCATCTCTCTCTCTCTCTCTCTCTGTCTATTTATATATATACATGTAGTCGCTGGCCGAGTTGTTAAGGGATGGGGGTGGTCAAAGGTGCGGGGTGGGTTTGGAACCATGGGGAGGGGGTGGCCGGGGAGGGATTGCCTATCCCCGGCTGCACGCGGCCGAAGAGGGCACCCTTCCTTGGCCGTTTTTTTTTTTTTTTTATTTTATACTTTTTTTTTGTTGATTTTTTATCTTACACTTGTAATTTGTGTAAAAATATTTTTACACAAATATTTAAAGTTAGATAAAATAAAAAGTAAAAATATTTAAAGTTCCTTAATAGATAAAATAGAAAGTAAAAATATTTTAAATAAAATTACCTTAATCGATATTTAAAGTTAAAAACATTACACTTATAATTTGTCTCTACCTACGTATGCCTGTTAAAAATTTGTGTCTATTTAATTATCGCTTTCGTTAAATACAAATATTAAAACATATATTAATAATTTAACGAAAGCGATAATTTAACGAAAACGATAATTATTGGCCTATTAATACAGATATAATTATTTGTGTCTACTTACATATGTCTATTTACTTAGTTATGGAAAATTTTATTGAATTTTTTTATGTATTAAGTAAAAAGAATTAAAAAAATATTAATTTTATGTCTCGAGTCCAACTAATGATGCATAAATAAAATTATAACAACAGTATGTGTGTTGATATATATCTGCATGTGTATGTGTGTGTGTTCGCGAACATGAAGGGGGAAAACGGTCATCAACGGTGTGCTGGAGGGGGGGCGGACATCAAGGACAGCTGGCGGGGGAGAAGGGGTGATGGGCGCTATAGCTGCGGAGGGGTTGGCGGCCGCCATGGGGAGGAGGAAGAGGCAGTTGGCGGCCGATGGGTTTAGGGAATCAAGGTTCTTAGAAAGTCAGGGAACCTGAATTCCCCAACTCACAGGGTTCGAGAAACTCGGGATTCGGGGAACCTCGATTCCCCGAACCTCGAAAGTCAGGGACTGAGGTTCCCGAATCCCAAGTTCCTCGAACCCCGTGAGTTAAGGAACCCAAGTTCCCCGACTTTTGGGGTTTGGGGAACTGATAGAGCACATATTTTCATACTATTTAGCCCTCATATTTAGTCCTTTCTGCACATTAGTTGTGTTATTTCATTCATCTTGATTTTATTTCATTTTATTTTATAGGAATTGGGCTTCACACTATTTTATTTTATTTTGCCAGGTTTAGGGCTATGGGAGCATGAGATGTCTTGATGGCAATTTTAGCAGATTTGGAGATAGAGAAGTAAGGGCAATTTTGACCTCCTTCACTTCCTTCAGTATTTTGGCCAAGATAAAATTCCAGAATGAAGATGATGTCTTCAGAGATATTGTAGGAGACTTCTTTAGCTTTCTGGAATGGTATGGTTTGTCCAAATCCGAGTTCGTTTGGGCCTTCAAACAGCGCTTCAAAGTCGGGACCAGAAAGCAGGGTTAAATTAGTAAACCTACATTGAATGCTGATTCTTTAAAAGGCCATATCTTGGGCGTCCGATATCCAAATCAAGCGATTCAAAAGCCCAAATTCATCTAATCTTCCTGATATACAATTTTTATGAAGAGGCCGAAGCCCATAACGCGCGTTAACCTATCAGAAATTGGCCGTCAAGTTGCAGTAACCTAGGGTTTCCTCCTAAAACTCTATTTAAGCACCTTAAGAGGCCATTAAAGAGACATTCTTGGAAGGGCGTGAAAAGTGGCCGATTTTTCTTCTCTTATCTCCATTGTTCTTGTGAAGATGGAAGGCTAAGGATTATGTGATCAGTTGCGATGCCATCCTTGTTCCCGGTTTGAGTCTTTGGTTTTAATGGAAATCTATTGTTTTTAGTTTTAACTTTGTTGTTATCTTGTTTCCGTTCTCTCTTAAATCTGTGTATGTGTTGATACCGGTTGGATGAATGCATTCATTGTCTTTGTTTGAGAATCCAAGGTTTTTGTGCTCGGTTGAGGCTTTAACTGGAATGAAGAACAACCTGTTTGGATGATATTCCAATCAGTCTCGAATCTGTGCAATAAGAGGAATCAAAACTGATAGATTGAACTAGGAGGTTTCTGAAATCTGTTTATTGGTTTTCTTCCAAATCTTTGGCGGTTGTTAAAGGATTTTTCTGATTTTCGATTTGAGGATTAAAACTAAACAAATGGTTTATTAAGAAGGCAATGAAAACTGGGATTGAAGGATTGGTTTGCAACTGATTGCATCTTGATTTATTGTGTTCTTGTTCATTTTGTTTTCTGTTTTTCATCAAAAACTTCCCCCCCCCGTTTAGCCTTGTTTTGACAGATCCGCTTGAGGTTCGTTGGGAGACGACTTAGGGTTGCACCTTTATTGCAAATCCGCATCATTATACTATCTAATCTATTGGTGTTCGACAACCCCGATCAGATTTTGGCGCCGTTGCCGGGGAACCAATTTCGTTTCTGTCAAAAGGGAGACTGATTTAAAAAAAATTGTGGTTGCTACTTGGTATATAGGTTGGAAACTAGCTGGTTGCGGGCTACCGGTCCAAAGCGAGTTAACCATACTCGGCACTGCTAGATACAACGCCACGTACCAAGTTTATGCCATAAATAAATCAAGAAGATCAAGTAGACCAGCAAAACAGAAAACTCTTATTCTCTTCTTCTCTTTTTCTCTTCTTCTCTTATTCTCATATTCTCTTATTCTCGTTGCTGATAGAAAAATCTTATTCTTTGTTTTGTAGGAGACCAACAAGCTGCATCCAAGTGCAAGAGATATCAAAACTCAGCAAAATCAAAACAGCAAACTCCTATTCAGCAGATTTGATAGCCTCCATGACAGATAGCAATATTTAAGGAGCAGGTGCAGGCACATTGACATCTATAGGAGTGGTGGTCCAGTTGGCAAATAGGAGCACAGCATACCCTGAGGGAGTATTAGAGGATGTGTTAGTGAAGGTAAAGGATTTCATATTCCCTGCTGACTTCTATGTTTTGAATATGGAGGATGATCACACACCCGGACACGCACCACTCATTCTAGGTAGACCCTTCTTGAAAACTGCAAGGACAATAATTAATGTGCATGAGGGTACTTTATCTATGGAGTTCGCTGGTAACACCATTCAGTTCAATATCATTGATGCCATGAAATATCCCTTAGAAGATCATTCTGCCTTGCATGTTAACTTTATTGACTTAATGGTGGAGAAAGCATGTGTTGAGTTGTATGATCTTGAGTCTGAATTCCCCACCATCCATAATTTTCCTGATGATATGCATTGCTTTCAGTGTCATGAGGGACCCAGTAAGTGTAGTATTTGTTCTGAAATAGATGAGTTTTTGAGTATTGTTGAAAGTGCACCTTCTCATACTATATGCGATTCTGATGTGCCTCCCATAGAGGAAGTTTCTGTTGTTGAGAATGTAGTGCAGGTAGGTGGCAACATAAGCAGACTGGTGCCTTCAATTCAACAGCCACCCACCTTGGAGTGTAAACCCCTGCCCAAGAATATGAAGTATGCCTACTTGGCGGATGGAGACAAGCTACCCGTGATCATCGCTAACAACCTTCAGCCTGACCAAGAGCAGAAGTTGTTGAATCTGTTGAAGCAACATAAGAGAGCCATAGGTTGGTCACTTGCAGACATTCCCGGTATATCCCCTTCCTTATGCATGCACAGGATTCATTTAGAGGAAGGAGCTCGACCAGTGAGACAACCCCAAAGGAGACTCAATCCCACCATTCTAGATGTGGTCAAGACAGAGGTAAGTAAACTACTTTCGGCTGGCATTATTTATCCTATCTCTGATAGCAAGTGGGTGAGTCCAGTGCAGGTAGTTCCGAAGAAGACAGGATTCACAGTGGTAGCCAATGAGAAGAATGAGCTAGTGCCCATGCGAGTGCAGAACAGCTGGAGAGTCTGCATTGACTATAGGAGGCTCAACCAAGCTACCAGGAAGGATCATTTCCCACTCCCATTCATTGATCAGATGCTAGAGAGGTTAGCTGGAAAGTCCCATTACTGCTTTCTTGATGGTTTTTCTGGTTATTTTCAGATTTGCATAGCACCGGAGGATCAGGAGAAGACCACCTTCACCTGCCCCTTTGGCACTTTTGCATACCGGAGGATGCCATTTGGTCTATGTAATGCCCCAGGTACATTCCAGTGATGCATGGTGAGTATATTTTCAGATTTACTTGAGCATTGCATGGAAGTTTTCATGGATGATTTTTCTGTTTATGGGACCTCTTTTGATGAATGTCTAATTAGTTTGGGTAGAGTCCTAGAGAGATGTGTTGAGAAGAATCTTGTCCTAAATTTTGAAAAATGTCATTTCATGGTTGAGCAGGGGATTGTTTTGGGTCATGTTGTGTCCAAGAAGGGTATAGAGGTTGATAAGTCCAAGGTCGATATCATTTCTTCTTTGCCTTACCCCGCGTCTGTGCGGGAGGTACGTTCTTTCCTTGGATATGCAGGATTCTACAGGAGATTCATCCAGGACTTCAGCAAGATTGCCCTTCCAATGTCCAACTTGCTTCAGAAGGATGTGGAATTCAAATTTGATGAGTCTTGCAAGATGGCCTTTGAGGAGCTCAAGAGGCGCTTGACTTCTCCACCCATCATTCAGCCACCCAATTGGGACTTGCCATTCGAGCTCATGTGTGATGCTTCCAATTATGCAGTTGGTGCCGTCCTTTCACAACGAGTGGAGAAGAAGTCACACGTCATTGCTTATGCCTCGCGCACTCTGGACAACGCCCAAGCAAACTACACCACTACTGAAAATGAGCTTCTTGCCATTGTGTTTGCTTTAGATAAATTTTGTTCTTATCTCCTGGGTTCTAATGTTGTTGTGTTTTCTGATCATGCAGCTTTGAAATATCTCTTGAAGAAGCACGATGCCAAACCCAGGTTGATACGGTGGATGCTCCTACTTCAAGAGTTCAATGTTGAGATCAAAGACAAGAGTGGAGCTGAGAATCTTGTGGCTGATCATTTGAGCAGGCTTCCTTCCTCTTCAGATGCCACTACCATGGACTGTCAGCCTATCAAAGATGACTTCCCAGATGAGTTACTCTATCACTTGCATGGTACTGAGCCCTGGTATGCTGACATTGTTAATTTTCTGGCTGCATCTGATATCCCTGCCCATCTTAAGAGAGATCAGCTAAGTAAATTTAAAAGTCAGGCCAAGTACTATGTATGGGATGATCCATATCTATGGCGTATGTGTAGTGACCAAGTCCTTAGGAGATGTGTGCCCGATATTGAGTTTGCTTCAGTCTTGCATTTCTGTCATTCACTTGCATGTGGTGGTCACTTTGGTCCTCAACGCACAGCTAGAAAGGTCCTAGACTCAGGTTTATATTGGCCATCCCTTTTTCGAGATGCTCATACATTTTGTAAGAATTGCACACGTTGCCAGCACACAGGATCAATATCACGTAGGAATGAAATGCCTCAGCAACCCTTCTTATTTTGTGAGATCTTTGATGTTTGGGGTATTGATTTCATGGGTCCTTTTCCTGTCTCTTTTGGTTTTCTGTACATCCTTTTGGCTGTGGATTATGTTTCAAAATGGGTGGAAGCTAAAGCCACCAGGACTGATGATTCTTCTGTGGTTGCAGATTTTGTTAGATCTCATATTTTCTGCAGGTTTGGCATTCCCAAGGCTATCATCAGTGATCAAGGATCCCACTTCTGCAATAGAACGATGCAATCCATGCTTTGAAAGTATGGAGTTTTACATAAAGTGGCGACGCCCTACCATCCACAGACCAATGGGCAGGCTGAGGTTTCAAACAGAGAGATCAAGCATATTCTAGAGAAGACAGTTCAGCCCAACAGGAAAGACTGGAGCAAAAGGTTGGAAGATGCACTTTGGGCCTACCGCACGGCCTACAAAACTCCTATTGGCATGTCCCCATATCGACTGGTCTTTGGAAAAGCATGTCATCTGTCGGTAGAGATCGAGCATAAAGCCTATTGGGCGGTAAAGCAATGCAACATGGATATGACAGAGGCTGGTTCCCAACGAAAGCTTCAATTGCAAGAGCTTGAGGAATTGAGATTGGAAGCATATGAGAACTCCAGAATTTACAAGGAAAAAACTAAGGCTGCTCATGACAAATTGATTAACAAGAAAGAGTTTGAAGTTGGCAAGAAAGTCCTCCTATACAACTCCCGTCTCAAATTAATGCCAGGTAAGTTGCGTTCTCGTTGGATTGGTCCTTTTGTGGTTGCTCATGTTTTTTCTTATGGTGCAGTTGAGCTTATGGATGAGTCAACCACAAGGCGATTCACAGTCAACGGACAGCGGCTTAAGCCATTCTACGAGAGCTTTCAGGAGCATACTATGGAGGAGCTGCATCTCCTCAACGCTGCCTACAATTGACAAAATTAGGCTGTTCCTCTCTACTTATTTATTTTTTTTTATTATTTACTTGTCCTATACTTGATTCTTGCTGCATGCTTACATTGAGGACAATGTAATGTTTAAGTGTGGGGGGAGGAGTTTTAGAAAATTGGAGTTTTAGAAAATTGAAAAAAATAATAAAATAAAATAAAAAAAATATAAAAAAAAAATTACAAAATGTGGCAAATTGAGTTTGAAAGAATTTAGCATGATTAGAAAGTTGATCTTATCTTTTTGGGCTTTCAAGTAAATTGGAAATGAGTTTGGCTTGGTGAGTTGATTGAGGTAGTCTTTGTGGGGATATTTGTGCATGTTCTTGTTCTTTCTTATGCTATGCCTGCATCCACTGAATTATGGGTATCATTCCAGAACTTGTTTTGAACCTTTATTGAAGCTATCAGTGCTCATGCATATGAAAAGATGATTAAGGCATTCTTTCATTTTACCCGTCATACCTAAAAAAAAAAAAAAAAAAGAAAAAAGAAAAAAGTGATCTTGTCCCTTCTTTAGGTTGAAGAACATTCATTGCATCCCTTGATTAAAAAAAAAAAATTAAGCAAGTCTTTTGGAATAAAAAAAAAATAGATAGAAAGGCCAAAGGCCAAGGTGAGATGGAGCGTAAAACGCACTCACCAAGGTGGGATGGAGCGTAAAACGCACCCATCATGCGAAAAAAAAAGGGTTCTATTTTCTGCTTGCTTAATAGTTCTTCATTGATCTTGGGATTGTCTTGAATGTTTTCTTTCTTCCTAAAGTTTACTTTCCATTATTATCTTCCTATCCCCTTCACCTTACCATGTTTGAGCCATGAATAAAAGTCCTTTTGATTTGCATGCATAAAGCACTAAGAGTGGAGATTTAGAAGATGAGCATATCTGGTAGTGGAATTATGATTGGGTGGAGTTGGGCATAGCATTTGAGGAACTTGAAAGCATATTCGTATTCTATGAGGGTCTGCTTATTTTGACTCGCCTTGCCAAGTGAAATTGTCATGCTACTTGTTTGTTTGGGAAGTGTAAGAAAGATGATCTTTGAAGTGTTGAATTCCTATAAAACTTGTCATGCCTCTCATTTTGCATTCTTTGCATCCTTTTTTATTTCAAAGAGTGAATGTTAGTGTTTAGTGTTTTGCCCAGGAGTGCAAAAGTCCAAGTGTGGGGGAATTTGCTAGAGCACATATTTTCATACTATTTAGCCCTCATATTTAGTCCTTTCTGCACATTAGTTGTGTTATTTCATTCATCTTGATTTTATTTCATTTTATTTTATAGGAATTGGGCTTCACACTATTTTATTTTATTTTTCCAGGTTTAGGGCTATGGGAGCATGAGATGGGGCATGAGATATCTTGATGGCAATTTTAGCAGATTTGGAGATAGAGAAGTAAGGGCAATTTTGACCTCCTTCACTTCCTTCAGTATTTTGGCCAAGATAAAATTCCATAATGACGATGATATCTTCAGAGATATTGTAGGGGACTTCTTGAGATTTCTGGAATGGTATGTTTTGTCCAAATCCGAGTTCGTTTGGGCCTTCAAACAGCGCTTCAAAGTTGGGACCAGAAAGCAGGGTTAAATTAGTAAACCTACATTGAATACTGATTCTTTAAAAGGCCATATCTTGGGCGTCTGATATCCAAATCAAGCAATTCAAAGCCCAAATTTATCTAATCTTCCTGATCTACAATTTTTATGAAGAGGCCGAAGCCCATAACGCGCGTTAACCTATCCGAAATTGGCCGTCAAGTTGCAGTAACCTAGGGTTTCCTCCTAAAACTCTATTTAAGCACCTTAAGAGGCCATTAAAGAGACATTCTTGGAAGGGCGTGAACAGTGACCGATTTTTCTTCTCTTCTCTCCATTGTTCTTGTGAAGATGGAAGGCTAAGGATTATGTGATCAGTTGCGATGCCATCCTTGTTCCCGGTTTGAGTCTTTGGTTTTAATGGAAATCTATTGTTTTTAGTTTTAACTTTGTTGTTATCTTGTTTCCGTTCTCTCTTAAATCTGTGTATGTGTTGATACTGGTTGGATGAATGCATGCATTGTCTTTGTTTGAGAATCCAAGGTTTTTGTGCTCAGTTGAGGCTTTAACTGGAATGAAGAACAACCTGTTTGGATGATATTCCAATCAGTCTCGAATCTGTGCAATAAGAGGAATCAAAACTGATAGATTGAACTAGGAGGTTTCTGAAATCTGTTTATTGGTTTTCTTCCAAATCTTTGGCGGTTGTTAAAGGATTTTTCTGATTTTCGATTTGAGGATTAAAACTAAACAAATGGTTTATTAAGAAGGCAATGAAAACTGGGATTAAAGGATTGGTTTGCAACTGATTGCATCTTGATTTATTGTGTTCTTGTTCATTTTGTTTTCTGTTTTTCATCAAAAACTTCCCCCCCCCGTTTAGCCTTGTTTTGACAGATCCGCTTGAGGTTCGTTGGGAGACGACTTAGGGTTGCACCTCTATTGCAAATCCGCATCATCATACTATCTAATCTATTGGTGTTCGACAGCCCCGATCAGGAACCCAGGTTCCTTGAACCTAGCGTTCGCCATTGGCGGTCACCAAAGCCTCCCCCTCGCCCGCCTGCCACTAATGGCTGCCACCAACCCTTCCTCGGCCATCAATGTTTCCCGAACCCAGCAGTCATTATAGGCGACCGCCAACACCCCTCCCCCGCTAGCCGATCACTGATGGCCGCCAGCAACCCCTCCTTGCCCGGCCGTTGATGGTCGCCTCCCCCCACCGTTAATATTATTTACACAGTGTCTTTAGGCACGGGTATACACTAGTATATATATATATATAGGCACATGGACATCCACATGGCCCTAGCTCTCAGTTTTTCAATTCACGCCACTGCCAATTAATATACATATATATATAGTAGATATCTTATTATAATATATATAAATAATATAAGATAAAATATGATATATATAAATATTATAATTTAATATATAATATAATATAATATATAAAATAATATATATAATATTTAATATACTATTAAATATAATAAATTTAATTATATTATAATATTAATTATATAAAATATTTATTTTTTTAATATTATAATATTATTTTAAAATTAACTTTATAATACTTTTTTCTTTTCTTTGTCATTTCTTTTTACGCCCAAATCTTCGAAATAATATCCTTTACTGGTTCCTGAGAAAAGAGATTAAAATAATGTAAAATCCATATAAACACATATTTATGCAAGAAAATAGCACAAGGTTAAGATAAAAATTAGATAAAAATATGTATACAATTAAGTCCTATCACAATACAAAATTGAAACATAGTCGACAGATGAGATCATTAGTCAACAAATTTGAAGAAAGCATTCTGTTAGTTGACAAAGCATTGGTGATAGTCGACAAACAACACAAGATAGTCGACAGGAGAAAATACATAGTCGACAAATATATGAAGTTAGTCAACAGATGCAATATAGAAACACAACTTAGTCGACAGAAAGAGAAGCTTAGTCAACAGATGTAACGACCCGTTAGGGGGTCTAGACGTTTTCGGGTATTTTATTTTGAATTCAAAAAAAAAAATTTGTTTTAATTAATTGAGGGTTGAAAATATTTTTCTTTGTTTATGGAATGAAGAGTAAGAGGAAATGAGAATTTTACACCCCATCTAAATGGGATCCAACAATGTGGGGAAAGTCCAAATAAATTGGGCCATTGTGATGTGTTCAAAAATTTTTTATTTATATTATGAATGGGCTTGGACTATGATATTTTACTTGGGTTAATGAGTTGGGCCATGTAATGGCCCGTGGTATAGGCTAAGCCCAATTAGGAAATGAGATTTGAAATTTTTGAAAGAAAATAATAAGAAATTAAATTGTCCGTTAAATGTCAATAGTGCCCTTGGTCTTCCATTTGACCATTGTAAAGGTGAAGGGCAATCAGGTCATTTCAACCAAGTTGCAGGTGCAGACTGTGCATTTCCTTCTTCATGCTTCAACTGCATCAGCGACCTTTAATTGCTGTGTGCCAACCTTTCCCTTTTAGCAACTCTTTCATCCTTCTTCTCCTTTTTATCTCTCTTTTTCCCTCCTGGTTGCTGGTATTCCGTCTGGGTTGATAGCAGCTTTAAGAATGGAAGATTTTTCTGCATAGTGAAGTTATCAGGCAAGTTCTTCTTGCACTCTCTCTTCATTTTCAGTGCAAGCTCGTTTATACATTTAGTATTTCACTTCCTTGATTTCCTGCTATCTCATTTACTGTTCTGAAAGTTCTTCACGCACTGCACACTTATTTTAGTGCGAGCTCTCCTATATAGATATATCCATTTTCAATGCAAGCTTCCTTGATTTTTACCTTTTGCTTTAACTTCATGCTGTAAGTCCTTTTATACGTCATCTTCTGCTAACACGATTGAGGTGTACATGTTGGTTCACTGTGTCCATTTCAGTTCATTTTAGTTCACTGTGTCCATTTCAGTTCATTCTAGCTCTCTGTGTTCAATCTTTTGTTTCTATATCTCTTTGTGGGTCTCCTCGTGGTCTCGAAATGGGGCTTGTTTTCACCCCAAGCTTTCTTCGTGAATGGCATTTTATATAGCTAGGTGAGGATGAGAACCTCTGCTTGTTCTGCATCCAAGGAAGCAGAATTCAATATATGTATATATATATATCTATTTGTATATCTCCTCTGAATGAGCTCGCTGATCCAAATGCTTGTTATATGTATATGTGCTGTGTTTGAATGTAAAATGCTAAGTCCATTAGAATGATTTCATTGAGAGATTTGGAGGTCTCGTACAAACAGCAAAAGCTCAACTGAAAATATATATACTGTTTGCCTATATATATGAGACCCACTTATAAATACACCCATATATATATATAACATGCGTAATGAGCTAATACCCCTCAGAGATTTGTAAAGCTTATTAGAGCATGCCCTGTCTAGCTAATCCACCATATACTCATGCTTAATCAGTGGTTCGAATGCCCCTGTTTTGTTCTATTCGACAAACCCAGTTACATATATATATATATATATATATACACGTTCAGCTTTATTGATGTGCTAGCGAGCTCGTTCCAGTTCTTTCCGCGAGCTCGTTCTAGCTCTTTGTCGCGAGCTCACACCTATATGCTCTCTGACCGTAAGCTCACTCGCGAGCTCGTTCCTCAAGCTGTTGGCCGCGAGCTGTTGCCGCGCGCCTGACCTCGAGCTCGTCCAACGAGCTCTTGCTCAACCTCTATACCGCGAGATCGTTCAGCGTACTCAAGTCGACCTCATGACCTCGAGGTCGTTCGCCTTGTCGTTTCCGTGAGCTCTCTTGAGCTCTCTCTGTAAGCTGCGAACTCAAAGATCTCGAGCTATTCCTGAGCCCATCCCATAAGCCTTTGAGTGGGAGCTTCCTGCTCACAGCCTATCTATTTACCTTTCCTTAGTTTATATTTTACTTTCTTTTACTTTAATACATAAATATAAATAAGAAAGTACCCCCCATTTGAATTCAATAAAAATATCAAAAAAATCAAAATCCATAAAAATAAAAAGATAGAATTTTGGTTTTAGTACAAATTTACGAATTTGCAATTTCACCACCATCGAAATACATAGTTTCCGTTTCTTGAAAAATTCATTAAAAATCATTTTTACAACAATGAATGCTAGTTATCAAATTACCGGGAGTTAGTTTTTCGAAATGAAGACATTTTTAAAATATGTTCTAAATGGTCCTTTGCCTTAGAAAAATTCAGGTTTATGTTTGGCTAGCAATTTCGCGTGGTGTGATCATTTGACTGTATAAGGTCTAATCATGAATTTGAGCTAGGAGCATGAATGCAAGTAAACACATACTACCACTAGTTAAATGAAATCACAACAATCATATGATGGGAAAAGTAGTTATTAAATTTATAATACTCCTCAGTTGGTAAATCCAGATTTGATATTAAACAGCATCTCTCAAAAACTATTCCCATGTCATAAATTACATCTTGAATGTGGTAAACATTGTGAGGTAAGATATGTTGAATTTATCTGATGATAGAAAAGTACCCGGTGTGGGTAAGTGATGTAAAAAGTATGAACATCGTGGAATCAAGAATTTAAATATATATATGGTTGGGAAATGCATACATGATGCATACATGTACATGTTACATATATATATATATATGTTTTGCGCACCTATTATTTTGCATGGAGGGAGAAAGGGTACCCTAGAGCACCTGGCACGGGACGAGGTGGCCATAGACCGGCAGGTTGGCTCCATATTTATTTGTGAGGTTTTATGAAACTTATGCACTTTTGCATGCATTGATTTATGGCTTGAGAGCCGGGAAGATTGATGTTGGTAATGAAATGATGCACTCTTGCATGTATTGATTGGTGGCTTGCGAGCCAGCGAGAAATAATAATGACATTGAAATTTTATGCATATTTGCATAGTAATACATGGTGACAGGATATATTGAGTTAAATTGATAATTTCATGAATTATGAATCTTGTATATAATTGTGGAATCCTTGATTACTCTTCTTGGTGTCATCATGTTCTTGAATCCTATTTATTCGTTCATTGTTTCTCGAACTTGCTGAGTCTTGTGGCTCACTTGATCTTCTTTGCCATTCCAGGTAAAGGAAAGACAGTTATTGGGGGCGAGTCCAGTAGGACTGCAGCCCAGGGATAGTGGTGTATGGAGACGTATCCTAGCTTTAAAGATCCTAGTTAGTTATTTGGTGAGATTTGTAATAATGAGAATTTATTATGTATGGGCATTTGAGCTTATTATTATTTTGTATGGCCATTGAGCCTAGAGTTACGAGATATTGGGGATGTAATTAAATCTCATTTAAATTTTCGCTGCTAGTAATGAGTTGAGTTTAGTTTTGTTCTATATCATCTATGTAAGGACCTTCTTTCGAGTATCCCATTCTAAGTGGGAATATTCGGAAGCGGGCCTTACAACAGATGCAATGTAGGGGTTCTGTTAGTCAATAGTTTAAAGCATTTAGTTGACAGATAGCATAGAGATAGTCGACAGATGCAATGACTCTAGTCGACAGATAAAGAGAAATTTCAATCTAACAAATTTACATTTCTTTAGTTTAAGTAAATATCCTCATTTTATTTTATTTATATTTTACTTTCTATTTACTTTAATACATAAATGTAAATAAGAAAGTACCCCCCATTTGTATTCAATAAAAATATCTAAAAAATCAAAATCCATAACAATAAGAAAGTAGAACTTGGGTTTTAGTACAAAATCAAGATTTAGCAATGTAACCACATCCAAAATACATACTTTCTATTTCTTGAAAAAATCATTAAAAATCATTTTATCACCAATGAATGTTAGCTATTGAAATACTGGGAGATAGTTTTCCGAAAAGAAAACATTTTCAAAAACATGTTCTAGTTGGTCTTTTGCCTTAGAAATTTTTGACCAACGATTTCAAGGCTAGTTTTGAAAATCACTTTAGGAGATTCTTTTTAATTCACAATACTTGATTTTGCAAATCTCCATATGAAACTATTTTGGTATTCATTTGAACAAAATAATACTTGATATTGAAATTGATATATGTTGAAAACCATAGCCTTGATTCATGACTTAGGGATTAAGCCAATATATGTTTTTCATCATCAAAACTAATATATAAAAGTTAAACAACAAAATTATATATATTCTTTAAGTTCAAAAATTATTTTTAACAAGATATATTCTCAGACAAGTCTCTTAAGAGGAACGCAAAATGAACAATCATCTCTTTAAAAGTGCTCTTTGGGATTGTCGACGTTCGGAGTTGGTCGACCGTAATTCATTGGTCTGCACTGATCAAATGAACAAGGAATGAGAGAAATGAAAAGAAAGATCGAGGAGTGTTGTATGGTTCGGTCAACATTCTTCCATCCGGTTGGCCCCTTGCAAGAACTCTGATATTCAACTAAGTAAGGGAGTAGGAAAATATGTAGCGTATTAGTAGGTTAGCTGAGAAAAGCCTACCATGGCTCTAGAAAGAGCTTACTGATATAGGAGGAGGAGATGTCCCTCCATACGCCTGTTTCGTGCATCTGCAGGTGATGGGATTGAATATCCAGCCCTAGTGAAGGTACCCAAGTGGCGGCAAGGTGCCGACGGGACCCCCATTAATGTGGATGGAATTTTCCATTAATGAGGATGGGATCTGCTATTAATGAGTATAGTATCTGAGGCGGGCGCACAGATATCCAAAAGAGGCTGCAATAATATTGTTTGCAGGTTGATATAGGGCCAGGATGGGACCAGCATGGGCCAAAAAATGGGCAGAGGATAGGGTCAGATCGGGCCTAGATGACCTAGCTAGAACAACGTTTGGTCCACAACTGTTCTCTGGTTATTTCGTGGCCTTCTTGTTACGCGAGTTGATATTCACCATCACCGTAAGCATCGTTGGGAGCTCGCTAAAAGGTATCGCTAGGAGCTTATTTAAATCCTTCTCGGTCTCTCGATTTGAGGTCGGGTTTTAGCGATGTGTAAGCTTGCCCTGACGAACTCAGCTTGGGGCTCATTAGGCCTTGGGCGATTGGGTCGGCCCACCGGGTTGAGTCAAACCCATAAGGAGTAGTGCAAGAAATATGTATAACACAAGCCCCCCAGCTCACAGTGTGATCTTCAGACTGGGAGTTGACGCGTGCCAACTATTCCAGCTGTCAATTGACCTTTTCAAATTTTTGCCCAATCGCTTCAATTCACGCCATTTCATATAACACGTCTTGTTTATGGCGTATTTAATATGCATGTCTCCTCATTACTGCGCATGATTATGCCTGTGGGACTTATAAGCCATCGTGCATCCGATGGATGCGGAGCATACCATAAGCCGTTTTGATTTGACAGTTAAGATCAATCGAGCTAAAGGTATAAATGGCTGGGAAACTCTATTGTTTCCCTCTTTACGCTGCTTTGAAATTTCTTTACTTTTGCTTTCACCTACTCAAAGGCTCTCACTGAAGCTTTTTCGTCTTCAATTGTTTGAGTGCCCATCTTTGTCCGAGGTTTGATCCAGAGTACTGTATCAACAAGGGGTTCATCAGTAGGTATGCCCTTCGCGTTCTTTGTCTTTTCTTTTCATTGGGTCGTTCGTTGCCGATTAGTCAGCGTTGGCTTTCTTACCTTCCAGGTTCTGTTGGTGTTACCCTTTATTTCCTGGTGCACTGGCTTGAATCGATCCATTAGGAATCATCTGGGCCTTCGAGTCTAAAGACCTTAGGATTAGTCTTCCATGGAATATTGGGCTTGTAGCTATAGCCCCTCTGCCTTAGGCGACACCTCGTTGCAAAGCGCATTACCTTTTGAATAGAGATTATTTTTAGGGTTTTTGGTCTGCGAGCTACGGCCTAACTATCATTCTCTTTCTCTATATATGTTCGATCTTGTTCAAGGGAACTTGGGTCAAAAGTGCTACAACCACATCATAGGAGAAGACGACACCTCGAACTCCAAAGACTACCTCGTGGTATAGATGTATAATCCCAAGAAAGTGAGTTCGTGAACTGCGTAGGTCTCAGAAGGGACATCCTCGGAGCCTGCTCTGACCGTGAGCAGACAGGTTGCTACGAGAAGTGAGGGACGAGAGGTTTTTAGGAAACTCCCCTCTAAGGTCAAGTTCCAAGAGATGGGGAATTGCACCTGGGAGTTCTGTCTCTCGAAGGACTGTCGTGTATAAATTCCTTCTCTAAGCTGCCATACAGTCTATCCCCCAACTAGCTTTGTAGCCATTAGCCCCCAGCACCTCGAGTCTGGGTTTAGGTTTCCCATTACATCATACCTTCTCGACCTTATAAATGAGCTTAAGCTCGCACCTTTCCAACTGACCCCAAACTCTTATACCCAACTCACTTCCCTGACCATTCTATTTCTTAAGAATAAACTTCCTCCCCTGTCACCAAAGTTGGTTAAATTTCTCTTTTCTTTTAAGAACGCCAAGGATAGGCTGTACTACTTGGCAGCTCGTCCTTCAAAATACAAATCCATCCTTCCCCAAGGTAGGGCAAAGGGGAAATCCAACATGAGCAATTACAAGTCCAGTTGGTTATTCGTCTCCTGCCCTTCGCTTTTCTAACTCAAAAACTTCAATTTTGCACTGACCCCTGGTAAGGGAATTTCAACTCGCATAGGTTCTTTTGACTTTACATATGTGTGCTGATATCTTCATTATGTTGTGTAAACTTTGGAAGTGAGAGATTAAGCTTATCGGTTGAAGAGACCGAAGTGCTTGATAATCTTATTGCTGCGTGGTCGGGTTCGAAAGATTTTGAGATAACAGACAAGCTACCCAGGGAACATTAGCTCGCGCCCCCTTTTAACACTGAGATTATAAAGGGAGAGCACATCGGGGCTCGAGGTTTGAAGCTCATTCCATTTGCCTTCCAAGTCCTTGAGACGAGCAGTAACAGGGGGGAAGAAAGTCAAGCTGCCAATATGGTGAACCTCAACCTTACCATGCCAAAGAAGTCTGGGACTAAACAAGTTGCCACTTCTCCTGTGGCTTTGAGCTCTAGCTCTCAAGGAGGGAGGTCAGAACAATAATCACAAAGGTTGCAACCTCAACAGCAGCATTAACAACAACAACAACAACAACAGCAACAATAACAGCCCCAACAACAACAAGAACAATAACCACAACAACAACATAGTCCCCAACAATAGTAGTGAAGGCCCTAACAACAACAACAACAAAGGCCCCAACAACAACAGCGATCCCAATAGTGATAAGAGCAACGAGCTCTTGTTCCCCACAACCAGGGTATAATCGGAGCTCGCGAGAAAGAGGTTGCGAGAGAGGTCTAGAACTCCCCCATTGTGGGCTAAAAAAGAAGACCCGAATAGCAGCAGTGGAAGGATGATAGGGGCAAGAGGGCTAGAGTCTCCACAAGGAAGTAGCCTTGAAGGACATGCTGGGAGGGACCTATTCCACTGCCCTTTTGGATTGCCTGCCCATACTCTTGGGTGTGGGTGCCAAGCCCCTGGGTAATGAAGAGATGAAAGGGATGGCCCTTTATGAATTCATTACCCGCCATAGCTTCGTGGTAAGTTTCGTTTTCATTTCTTGTCTTCTTGGTTTTGCTTTTTTCCTTGAGCTAATTCTTTTTGTTTCATAACTTTCCTTTACTGCCATGAAGCTCAAAGGGCAACACCAGGACTTCAAGGTGAAGCTCGACGCAGTGAACACGTACCTCTAGGGCGAGATAATAAAGCTCGAGGAGAAGAAAAAGAATTAACTTGTTGAGCTCCTTGTTACCCAAAAGGAGACCGAGGGTTCCGAGATGCAGCTGCGGGATGCGCATTAGAAAAATAAAGATCTTGACGAGGAGCTTTGCCGAGCAAAGAATATGTGGGAGTCTGCCAACTCCAAGCTTACTGGCGAGCTAAATAAGGATAAAAAGGAGCTGCGAAAGGCCCTGGATAAACTGAAGTCGGCCGAGGTAGAGCTGCTCAAGGCTAAGGGTGAGCAGAAGGAAGCTGAAGACTGAGCTGATAAGTGCGAGCAGATAGCGAACGGGGCCATCGATGTGATTAAGGCAGGCGTGGAAGCTCAGATAGACTAAGCACGTAAGGAAGCCTTGTCTGACACCTGCTTGAGGTTCCTTTACACCCTATGGCTGAATCATCCTAAGATGGATTTCTCTTTCTTTGGGGATGAGGTCGTCGAGGAGGTGAAACAGTACGCTACAGAAGCTGCTGGGAATGTGAGGCTTTCACTCCGCTGGATTCATCTGATGTCACCCTGCCAGTTGTTGTCGCTGAGGTTTAGCCAGTGGAAGCTTCCGAGGTCCAGTCCGCTGAAGCTACTGAGATTCAACTAGCGAAAGCTACTGAGGTCCAGCCTGCTATAGTTGTTGTTGCTCCTAACTAGGCTTCTTTTTGTTTTACTATTTTTACTTTGCTTTGTAGCACAAGTATTCATTCAATGAAATGGAACATTTTTTGAACTCATGTCTCTTGCTTTAAATTTCTTCAAGAACTCAACCCAATCAAACTTTGAAATTTATCGAAGTCTTGACAAAATTATTCTTGAATTAATCTTCACGATATAACTTGATACGAGCCTCAGAAAGTTTTTGTTTATCAGAATAAGCTCAAAAGTATAACTTGGAAGAAGTCTTCAAGAATATAACTTGAGAATGATAAGCCCAGATAGATCCAAAGAATTCCCAGCTCGCAGATTAGCAAGCTTAAAATAAGTCATCAACAATAAACGTAATAACCATCAATGCGTGTCTAGTAAGGTGTGATCTTCCATACTTTAGGCAAATTAAGATAACCCTTAGATAACACATCTTTAACAAGATCATATAAGTCATAATGAAGAGCTTGCCATGTAACACTTGAGATTTTCGTTTCTTTTCTTTCTCAGTTCAAATATGTAAGAACTTTAAATTGTGATATGTACCTAGGATCTTTGAGTTTAGATATATGATGAAATGAGACATTTTCAAGGGGTAACAAAAGTCCTAAGACAAAAATTTAGTTTTTTAACTAGTGGCAAAATCGTAATTTCTAAGTCCGGGTAAAAGTGAAATTTTTTGGAAAAACTCGGGCACATGTGTAATATTGGTAAACTAACCAAAAATATCAAGGATTAGCCAATCAACACCCTCCAAGTGTCCTTGTGAGGTGGAAGCATTCTATTGGATGTTTGAAGATAAGATTAAGGATGACGTGTCACAAATCTATTGGTTCGGATTTCAAATAAGTCTTAAATTCTACTTTGGATCCCAAAGCTTATTTAAATGTAGCTTAAAACACATGCCAAGATTTGATTTGGGCACATGGAAAGGTTTCATTGGTCACACATGGAAGTAATGATTATAGGACACATGGCACCATTTGGAGAAAACACATGGAAGTAATGATTATAGGACACATGGCCACATTTGAAGAAAACACATGGAAGTAATGATTATGGGACACATGGCATCACTTGAATGGAAGCACATGGATAAGTCTTCTCCAAGTCTTTACTTAACCTCCAAGTTTGGGACACATGGCACCACTTGGGTGGTAACACATGGAAGTAATGATGAATCCAAAATAATTAAGGTGACACATGGCATGCTATGATTTGATGGATAATTCTATAAATAGGCTTGAAATCTAACCTTCCAAGCCATTTCAAGATTTGTGAGTTGAATCCATGCCACTTTGAGAGAACTTTTAGAGAGAAATAAGGTCTTGATTGTGAGGAGGAAGTTCTGTACAAAGAAGAAGAGGAAGTCGGTGGAAAATAAGGGAGAAAATGAAGGAGACGCAAAGGCTTGACGGAAAGCGGACAGCTGCAAAGATCTCCTACAAAAGTCTACAAATCAGAAAGGTAAGTCTGATTTCTTTCCATATTCTATAGAGTACTAAAATAGGAGTCCGTAGGTTCAAACGGAAGTCATTTTGGAGTTAAAATGAGGGAGATACGACAAAAATACGAAGGGATGTCAAATCTGCCTCCAACGCGTGCAAATACGTGCCACCTCTTCTTGGGGCGCGCGAGGACGCATGGAAGTCCCTTTTTCCATGAGATTTCACATATCAACCGCTTATTTAATTACCTACAATCCCATGTAAGGTTATTTGAGGTTTAGTTCACAAAAATATGTATTTTGTCTGCAGAAAAACAAACTCGGTAAGGTGTGAAGCCTTAAACATTCAATTCTCATCCAACAAAGTTAAGGTAAGTACATTATGAACGATTTATGATGTTTAAGCATACCCATGAATTTATATTAAGTTTTCCCTCATGTTATGTTATGTTCATGCAAGTTTCGGGACCGGAGCTCGATAGCGCTTCGCACGAGGGTTCTTACCCCTCCAAGTTGGTGGAACCTCTCGTGTCTCCATATGATATGTTATGTTATGTCATGACTTATTTAAATACATATGATGGTTCTCTTGTACTTACTGAGACTCGCTTGAATCTCATCCCATATTTCCCCCCCCAGGTGATAGCAAATAAGGAGACTAGAGGATGAACGTGGAACATGGTGGCCTTTTAAAAAGGAATTTTAATAAATATCAAATTTGTCTTTCTTTCCTTTATCGTAACAAGTTTTCAAAGATTAAATGTTATGAGAAAGCTTGTTTAAAAGGCTATTTTTTGGTTTATGTTATGTTTATGTCTTGACAGATTCGAATATCCGTATCGTTCCTTTATGAATGAAAAACCCCGCTTCCTTCGACTCTAAATTCTAATTTTGTAATCAATTGAAGCCATGAGACTATAAGGGTGTTATTTTGGAATTTTCATCTAAGATTCTCAAGCAAAGTTTTAAACCTCTTATATTCCTGATATTTGAAAGATATAAATATATATGTACCTATACTTCTTATTCTTCAAAAGTATAAGAGTTATTTTTATCACATAAATATGTATATGTGTAAATATATCAAAGGAAAAAAAAATGTATTTAGAAATATGACCGCCTGCCCTTCGCTTTTATATTCATGCAAGTTAAGGGTGTCACATGCCAACTGCTAAGATACATGTCGAGGTAGATCATCCCACGACCTCAGCTGACATACCACGGTTTTTCACAAGTTTAATCAAGAAGGAACACCCAGGTAGGTCGCAGATCATGACTTAGGTCAAGATGAAAGGACCCCAGCTAGTGAATCTTTAACTTGTATAATGGAAGTGGTTAAACAGTAGGTGCCAAACCATGACATTAAGTCAAGAGGAATGAGTCTCAGCTCACAACTTTAAAGATATTCAATCGAATATCAATAAAAATAATTTAGTAGAGAGGGAACACCCAGGTGGGCCCAAACCATGACTTGAGTCAAGATGAAAGGACCCCAGCTATTGAACCTTTAACTTGTATAATGGAAGTGGTTGCGAAATAGGTGCCAAACCATGACATTAATTCAAGAGGAATGGGTCTCAACTCACAACTTTAAGGATATACAATCGAATATCAATAAAAATAATTTAGTCAAGAGGGAACACCCAAGTGGGTCGTAGACCATGACTTGAGTCAAGATGAAAGGACCCCGACTAGTGAACCCTAACTGAAGATTATTTAATGGAAGTGGTTGCTCAATAGGTTCCAAACCATGACATTAAGTCAAGAGGAATGGTTTTTAGCTCGCAAACCAAGGCCTAGGGTGAAGACTAAGGTGAATTCTCAGATAAGCCTCAAACCATGGCACATAGGCCAAGTTGAATAGGCCCCAGGTCGCAAACCATAGCCCTCATACTTCTAATTATTTCTTGCCTCTTATTTTTAGCAAACAAAGTGTGAATGCAATAAGATTCGGTAGTAAACAAGACATATTAATATCACACAAATCGTATGTTCAATTCATCAACAAAGTAATGTCAGAGAAAATGAGACATCAATTAATATCACACAAAGAAGAGGTGTTTGCTTATCGAAAATATGGTCTGAGGTGCTCTGCTTTCCAAGCTTGTGGGAGAATGGCTCCGCCCATGTTGGCCAAGTGATATGCTCCATTACTGAGGTTCTCTTTGATAATATAAGGGCCTCCCCAGTTCCAGCCTAGTGTCCCGTCGTTGGTCTTGCGAGCTCCAAGGAGAACAAGGGGTAGCACAAGGTCACCAACATTGTAGCACCGAACTCAAACCCTCCGGTTGTAATATCTTGCCACCCACTATTGGTAGGCTGCTATCCTCATGTGAGCTAGCTCTCGTGTTTCCTCAAGTAAATTAAGGTTTATGGCCAGTAACTGGTCGTTGTTCTCGGGGTCAAAGGTAGCTCTTCGCTGACTGATCACTTCATTTTCTGCCGGAATCATTGCCTCAGACCCATAAACCATAGAGAAAGGAGTTTCTCCTGTAGTGGTACTAGTTGTGGTTCGATAGGCCCAGAGCACTGTTTGCAGCTCATCCACCTAGACCCCCAACTGTCCTCCAACTTTGTCTTCAATATTTGCTTAATTATTTTGTTGACAACCTCGACTTGTCATTTGGCTTGGGGGTGGTCCACGGCTGTGAAGCTTTTTTGGATCCCTAACGATTTGTAGAACTGGACGAATTGCTCACTGGTGAACTGAGTTCCATTATCTGTGACTATCTGTTGAGGAACTTCGAATCTACAGATGATATTGCTCCATATGAACTTTTCTACCTTTGTCGTGGATATTTGTGCGAGCTCATTTGCTTCCACCCATTTGGTGAAGTAATCAACAACTACTATAGCATGCTTGCATCCGCCATGAACTGTAGGATGTGACCTGATCAGGTATATACCCCACATAGTGAAGGGCCACGGGCTACTCATCTACTGCAGATAGGTGGGTGGAGCTCGCAGTACCTTTGCAAATCTTTGACATGTGTCGCACCTCTTCACCAAATTCATAGCATCTTACTTCATGGTAGGCTAACAAAACCCTTGGTGGAGTGCTTTCTGGGCCAAGGATACCCCCAGCGTGATTGCCGCAATGACCCGCATGAATTTCTATGAGGACTGCTCGGTAATCAGGCTCATCGATGCATCTCAACAACGGGGCTAAGAACCCCTTTTGTAAAGCATGTCATTGTAAATGCAGTACCTGGCTACCCAGGCTTGTGTACGTTATGCTTTTAACTTGTCACCTGACAATTTTCCTTCTTGCAGATAGTCAACGATGGGCCTCATCCATGAGTCCACTCTTAGCTCAATGGTCAACATCTCGCCTTGTCCTTCCATGCTTGGTACTGTTAGGAACTCCATGGGAATGGCTCCCAAGGAGTCTACATCTCGAGCTGACGCCAAGTGAGCGAGGGCATCAGCGTGCGAGTTTTGGCTCCTTAGCACTTGATTCAACTCGCACCCCTCAAAGAGACGAATTAGGTTTAGACTTTCTAGAGGTAGGCTTTCGGCCCTTTGCCTGATATTCCCCTCGTATTTGAAAAACTTTGAGCTGAGAGTCATTGAAAATTGCTAGCCACTCTGTCTTTACTTCTTTTTCCAAACACAGTCTTGCCAACAACGCCTTGTACTCAGCCTCGTTATTGGTTGCCTTAAAGCCAAATCTTAACACATAGGGAATTTTATGTCCCTCAAGGCTTATCACGAGTACTCCAGCTCCAGCTCCATGCTCACTAGAAGACCCATCTACATATAACTCCCAGGTTAGACTCCCTGAAGATTTGAGTTCCTCCTCTACTGGACTTGTTAATTCCGTAACAAAATCTGCTAGCACCTGCCTTTTTATAGCTAACCTCGATTTGTACTCTATGTTGAATTGAGCGAGCTCAATGGCCCACTTGAGTAAGCAGCCGAATGAATCAAGTTTTTACAGAACCTGCTTCAGCAAGTACTTGGTCAATACGTCAATCCGATGGGCCTGGAAATATAGGCGTAGTTTCCTTGATGCAACCACTAGGCAGTAGGTGAGCTTTTCCATGGGAGAGTGTACCTTGTCTCAGCATCTATTAGCCTATGGCTCTCATAATACATTGGGTTTTGCACCCAGTCTTTGATCGAGACTATCGAACCGATCAGATTAGTGTATATATTAGAACTGGTTTACAGCTAGGATGCTCCCCAGGTCGTCTCCCAATGAACTGCCAACGAACTGTCAACACAAGATTAAACGAGGGGGGTTGTGATGAAAACTGAACTTAAAAACATTCAAGAATGAAACAAAGATGAACTAAAACGTAACTCGCTACAAACCTTACCTCCTTACCACGGTAATCCTCGTCTCACTTATGAAAATAATCTGTTTGGTTTGATTTTCTTTTTGATTTGAAAAAACTCTTCTACAACCGTAAAAGATTAAATCAAAACGAGCAATCGCTCATACAAATATATTGTTTCTTTCTAATCAAAGCCTCAACCGAGTATGTCAATTAAACCCATCCAAAGATCATGCATGCATTCACACAATCACATAAAAGAAACATACATAAACTTAGAGAAGGAAAAGAAACAAAATCATCAATAAAAACATGAAAATCAAGTTCCAAACCGGATTCGACTATATGACCGAGACTCAAACCGGGCAAGGGGTACGAGAATGTAGCAGATTACAAGCGAATTAGCCTTCCATAGCTTCTAGGTTGAAATCATGAGAATCCTCCCAAAATCAGCCACCCCCTAATGCCTCTTAGCTAGCTCTTATTTATAGGGTTTTGGAAATGAAAAACCTAGGCTAAATGGGCTTAGGGTTTTTTTATTACAAATGACCCATAATTTAATTAAATAAAAGGGCCCAATGGATTCTAAATTTGCTCATAACCCATAATGAAATATGGTTGCCTCTTTAAAACTCAATGTCCGTCCACCTTGCAAAGCCCACTTGTGCCTCTATCGAAATAGCTCAAATCTGCGGTCCAAATCTGCCAAATAAGAATAAAAATAGTGTGAGGCCCAATAAAACAAAATAAACACAAGACAAATGAAATAACATAAATAGAGTGCAATGAAGATGAAATAAGAGGGATAAATAATATAGAATATGCGCGCCATCAAATTCCCCCATACTTAGACTTTTGCACTCCTGGGCAAAACACTAAATGCTAACATTCACTCTTTCAAACAAAAAGGATGCGAAGAATGCAAAATGAGAAGCACAGCAAGATTTCTAGGAATTCAACACTCAAAGATCATCTTTCTTACACTTCCCAGACAAATAAGTAGCCTGGCAATTTTACTTGGCAAGACGAGTCAAAATAAGCAGACCCTTATAAGAACATGCTGTCAAATTCCTCAAATGCTATGCCTAACTCCACCCAATCATAATTCCACTACCAGATATGCTCATCTTGTAAATCTCCACTCTCAATGCTTTATGCATGCAAATCAAAAGGACTTTTATTCATGGCTCCAACATGGTAAGGTGAAAGAGATAGGAGGTAACAATGAAAAGTAAACCTTAGGAAGAAAGAAAACATTCAAGACAACCCAAGATCAATGAAGAACTATTAAGCAAGCAAAAAATAGAACTTTTTTTTTTTTGAATGGTGGGTGCGTTTTACGCTCCATCCCAACCTTGGTGAGTGCGTTTTACGCTCCATCTCACCTTGGCCTTTGGCCTTTCTATCTATTTTCTTTTGATTTCAAAGGACTTGCTTAATATTTTTGCCATAATCAAGGGATGCAATGAATGTTCTTCAACCTAAAGAAGGGAAATGATCTTTATTTATTTATTTATTTATTTATTTTGGTATGGTGAGTAAAATGAAAGAATGCCTTAATCATCTTTTCACATGCATGAGCACTGATAGATTCAATAAAGATTCAAAACAAACTCTAGAGTGATACCCATAATTAGTGAATGCACGCATAGCATAAGAAAGAACATGCACAAATATCCTCACAAAGACTATCTCAATCAACGCACCAAGCCAAACTCATTGCCAATTTACTTGAAAGCCCAAAAAGATAAGATCGACTTTCTAATCATGCCCAATTCTTTCAAACTCAATTTGCCTCATTTTGCAAATAAATATATAATTTTTTTTATTTTGTATATATATATTTTTATTATTTTTTTTATTTTTTTGTAAAAGAAAAACTTCTATTCTAAAACTCCCCCCCCCACACTCAAACATTACATTGTCCTCAATGTAAGCATGCAGCAAGAATCAGGTATAGGACAAGTAAGAAAAGTAAGGAGAGAGAAATAGCCTGGTGGTATCAAGTCGGGGGAAGGTCCAAGAGAGATAGCTCCTCCACTGTGTGTTCTGTGAAGCCCTCGTAGAAATGTTTAAGCCTCTGCCCATTAACTGTGAATTTCTTCATAGTCGACTTGTCCATAATCTCAACTGCACAATAAGAAAAAACATGAGTAACCACAAAAGGATCAACCCATCTAGAACGCAACTTACCAGGCATCAGCTTTAGGCATGAATTGTAGAGGAGGACTTTATTGCCAACATGGAACTCCTTCTTGGAAATCAATTTGTCGTGTGCAGCTTTGGTCTTTTCCTTGTAGATCTTGGAGTTCTCATATGCCTCTAACCTCAATTCCTCAAGCTCTTGCAATTAAAGCTTCCGCTTGGAACTAGCTTCTGTCATGTCCATGTTGCATTGCTTCACCACCCAATAGGCCTTATGCTTGATCTCTACTGGCAGATGACATGCTTTTCCAAAGACCAGTCGATATGGGGACATGCTGATTGAAGTCTTGTAGGCTGTGCGGTAGGCCCAAAGTGCATCTTCCAACCTTTGGCTCCAGTCTTTCCTGTTGGGTTGGACTGTCTTCTCTAGAATCTGCTTGATCTCTCTGTTTGAAACCTTAGCCTGCCCATTGGTCTGTGGATGGTAGGGCCTCGCCACTTTATGTAAAACTCCATACTTTCGGAGCATGGATTGCATCTTTCTGTTGCAGAAGTGGGATCCTTGATCACTGATGATGGCCCTGAGAATGCCAAACCTGCAAAAAATATGAGATCTAACAAAATCTGCAACCATAGAAGAATCATCAGTTCGGGTGGCTTTAGCTTCCACCCATTTTGAAACATAATCCACAACCAAAAGAATGTACACAAAACCAAAAGAGACAGGAAAAGGACCCATGAAAACAATGCCCCATACATCAAATATCTCACAAAATAAAGGTTTCTGAGGCATTTCATTTCTGCGTGAAATTGAACCTGTGTGTTGGCAACGTGTACAGTTCTTACAGAATCGATATGCATCTCTGAAAAGGGATGACCAATATAACCCTGCATCTAAGACCTTTCTAGCAGTACGTCGTGGACCAAAATGACCACCACATGCAAGAGTGTGACAGAAATGTAGGACAGATGCAAATTCATGATCAGGGACACACCTCCTAAGGACTTGGTCACTACACAAGTGCCACAAATATGGATCATCCCATACATAGTACTTAGCTTTGCTTTTAAATTTATTTAATTGTGCTTTCTTAAAATGTGCAGGTAATTCAGAAGCAACTAGGAAATTTACCATGTCAGCATACCAAGGTTCAGTACCATGTAAGTGATAAAGTAACTCATCTGGAAAATTATCTCTGATAGGCGGATGATCCATGTCAGACGAGTCGGGAGAAGCAGGTATCCGGCTCAGGTGGTCGGCTACCAAGTTTTCAGCTCCACTTTTGTCTTTGATCTCAATATCAAATTCCTAGAGTAGCAACATCCACCGGATAAGCCTAGGTTTTGCATCAGGCTTCTTTAGAAGGAACTTCAGGGCTGCATGATCAGAAAACACAATAACTTTAGATCCCAATAAGTATGACAGAAATTTATCTAAAGCAAAGACAATGGCTAGGAGCTCTTTTTCAGTCGTGGTATAATTAGCTTGAGCACTGTCTAGGGTACATGAGACGTAGGCAATGACATGGGACTTCTTATGCATTCGCTGAGAGAGAACAACACCTATTGCAAAGTTTGAAGCATCACACATGAGCTCGAAGGGCAACTCCCAGTTGGGTGGCTGGATGATCAGTGGAGAAGTCAATCGCCTCTTAAGTTCCTCGAAGGCTTGCTTGCATTGTTCATCAAACTTGAAATCCACATCCTTTTGGAGGAGGTGGGATAATGGAATGGCAATCTTACTGAAGTCCTGGATGAACCTCTTGTAAAACCCTACATGACCAAGGAAAGAGTGTACTTCTCGCACAGACGCATGGTAAGGTAAAGAAGCAATGACATCCACCTTGGCACTATCGATAGCGATACTTTGTCTGGAGATAACATGACCTAAGACTATGCCCTGCTCAACCATGAAGTGACATTTTTCATAATTCAAAACAAGGTTTTTCTCAACACACCTTTCCAAAACTTTACCCAAGCTAACCAAGCAATCATCAAATGAGGTGCCATAAACAGAAAAGTCATCCATGAATACTTCCATACAATGCTCAAGAAATTCAGAAAATAAACTCATCATGCACCACTGGAAAGTACCTGCAGCATTACATAAACCAAATGGCATCCTTCGGTAGGCAAAAGTGCCAAAAGGACAAGTGAATGTGGTCTTCTCCTGATCCTCTGGTGCTATGCATATCTGAAAATAACCAGAAAAGCCATCAAGAAAACAATAATGAGATTTACCTGCTAACCTTTCCAACATTTGGTCGATGAATGGAAGGGGAAACTGATCTTTTCTGATTGCTTGGTTGAGCTTCTTATAGTCGATGCAGACGCTCCAGCTGTTCTGCACTCTCATGGGCACTAGCTCATTTCTTTCATTAGCCACCACTGTGAAACCTTTCTTCTTGGGGACAACCTGCACTGGACTCACCCACCTGCTATCAGATATAGGATAGATGATACCAGCCGAAAGTAACTTACTCACCTCTTTCTTGACCACATCTAGGATGGTGGGATTGAGTTTCCTCTGTGGCTGCCTCACTGGTCGGGCTCCTTCCTCTAAATGAATCCTGTGCATGCACAAAGAAGGACTAATACCTGGTATGTCTGCCAAGGTCTAGCCTATTACTCGTTTGTTCCTCCTGAGTAGGTCTAGTAATCTCTTCTCTTGGTCAGGGCAGAGGTTGTTGGCTATGAGCACTGGCAACTTCTCTCCCTCCTCCAAGTAAGCATACTTGAGGTTGTCAGGTAAGGGTTTGCACTCCAAGGCAGGTGGTTGTTGGATTGAAGGTAGCAACATGTTTGTGTTTAAGTCAAGAGAGCCATCTGCTTATATAACATTCTCAGCAAGGGAAACATTCGCCATGGAAGGCTCATGAGAGTCAGTGGGATGCGCATGCTGAAAACTCATGTCAGATTCAGAAAGATTTAAAAACTCATTTATCTCAGAACAAGCGACACACTTACTGAATCCATCATGATAATCAGGGCAATGCACACTATCAAGAAAGTCATGGATGGTGGGGAACTCAGAAACAAAGTCAGGAAGATCAGCACATGCAACATCAACCATAAAGTCAATAAAATTAACATGCCAGGAGGAATGATCTTCTGAAGGATACTTCATGGAATCAAGAATATTGAAATGGATAGTATTACCAGCAAATTCCATAGACAAGGTACCCTCATGTACATTAATTATTGTCCTAGCAGTTTTCAAGAAAGGTCTGCCTAGTATCAATGGTGCATGTCCAAGTTTGTTATCATCTTCCATATTTAACACATAAAAATCAGCTGGGAAGATAAGATCCTTAACCTTAACCAGCACGTCCTCCAAGTCTTGTAACAGCCCGCTTTCTAGGGCGTGTTATGCCTTAGGAAAATTGGGTCTTATATATATATATTTTTTAATCATTACATTATCTCGAAATTCCCTAAGGCCTATCTAGCGTTTAATTTACACACTAGAGATACAATTTATAAAGCGGAAGCTGAATCGAACCTGCTCATGGCAATATATACATGAATAACTAGACAAGTACTTATTACAAACGTTGTTACATAACCTTCGAAAAGTAAAACAAATGTACATAATCCTTAACTATTCATATCACAACATAACATGGAACATTTCCTCGTTTCCTAACGTCTCGCGTCACCACACATCATCAATCTTGAAATCATCTCTGCAAGCCCCGACTGGAACGTTTGAATGTTCCAGGGGCAAACCCAAGTTAGATGATGAACTATCTAAGTAAGGGTACGTAATGTTATGTCATGAGTGTATGCAATGTCTTTCCTCGTAGGTGTCAACTGCACCCCTCATGCTACCTACCATTTTAGCGGCCACCTCTTTCGAAGCCGGGGTGTATGGGTGCACCCTTGGTAAGGCAGCGGTGCCAGTTCGTACTCCCTACGGCCTCATATACGTGTGATCAATGATATCAACGTGTAATCATGCATTTCATAATCATGTATGCATTCTACGTGATAGATACATATCAGGGCATATCAATATGATGAAAACATTTTCGAGGAAGTACCACTTACCTTCTAGAGCTTATCGGGCTGCCTCGAAATTCGTGTCTTATCTCGATTTGCGTGCCAACCTCAAAATTTGCACCAGACACCTCAACTTTGACCTCAAAGCATCCTAATCACCATAAGTATTTGAATAAATATTAAATCCTATTTTTCCATAATTTCTGACATTTTCTTTAATTTTCCCTCTATTTCTTCATATTTTTCCTCAATAATTCCAAATTAAATATTTCTAGAAATATTTTCTCAAATATTTCACTACGAAAATTCATAAAATAATATTCTGGAATTTTTGAAATTTTCTAGAGAATTTTACTCACCTTGGCTTAGCATCTCCGATTTCCTCGATTTGCGTGCGATATTCTGAAAAGCGTGCCCGAGCCATTTTTCTTACCAAAATCTCCGAGATATCACCGAAACATAATTTCCTATTTTTTAAGATTTTTCTAGAATTTTCCCATAATTTTTCCCTATTTTCTTTTCTTTTCTTTCTTTTCTTTTTCTTTTTCTTTTTCTTTTTCTTTTTTTCTTTTCTTCTTTCTCTTCTTCCTCCCTCCTTCTTCTCCTTCGCGTGACCTGCAACTGCCGCGACAGCCGCCGCCCACCGCGCCTGCCTCCTTCGCCGGCCGCTTCAGTGGTCTGCCGCGCCATCACCGGTCGTCCCCGTCGCTCGGAGATGCTCGCGGCCACTACTGGCCGCGGCCGGTGCAGCCCCACCGCAGCTGGAGCTCGCGGCCATGGCTGCCATGGCGGCGGCTTGCAGCTTCTTGCCGCCTCCCAGCCTCCCTCGCTGACCTCCGCTGCTTCCCTCGCGTCTCGCCGCCCTCTGCCACGGGCCGTCGTCGCTATAGCCTCCTCCGCGTGCCGCCTCTGCCCTTACTACTTGCAGCGGCTGCCATGGCCGAATTTGGCCTAGCTCTTCACGAGCTTCTCTCTCTCTCTCTCTCTCTCTCGCTCTCTCTCTCTCTCTCGATCTCTCACAACTGTCGGCCAAATGCTTGAGCTCCCCTGCCATTCTACTCTCATTTTCGCTGCTATTTATAGGCATTTTTCACTGCGTCCAGCGGCTTGGCCCATCCCTCTTAGCGTATAATTCACGCAGTTTTCAGCCAACACGCCACCTATTGCATGCAACATTCATCCATTGTTGCAGATCATGGCTTGAGGCAGCGTGATGCAGGGCATGGAAAGGCAAATTGCAAGGGATGGCTACATACACACACGCACACACGCATTCTGCATATATATATATAAATATTACATATAACTTATATATTACACATTTAATTATATATAAATCTCAATTTTTTTTCTTAATTTCATCAGGATAATTCTTTAATTGCAATAATATCCCCAAACATTAAATTAAACTATGTTTCAGAACCGAAAACGCAAAATTAATAACTTCAAAGTTACTTGATTTAAACGATTTTGTCCCAGCGTCCTCACCGAGCTATCGTTTAATCCCGAAATCATTGAAGGGTTGTTCGTTACGCAAAACTGGAGCCCCCTTAGGGTTCCGTTGATTTTCCGGGAGCCTCCTACTACGATTCGGTTTTACAGCCTAAATGATAGCTGTATTTTAGCTGTATCGAAAACTGTTCCGAATTCGATTTCTTTTGACACCATAAATCCTATCTCGATACGCTCGTCGAGACCATATAATTTTTCCTAGATAATTCTACCCCGAGACACTCCCTGCAGTCCATTCGGTACCCGAAATTGCTATAAAATCCATTTTTCAGTATTCTAAACTTATTAAAACTACGTGGCAGTCTTATCTAAACATGGTGTATTACAAGTCTCCCGTGAGATAGACCGTGCTCTTGTTAGCTAGCTGGACTACCACTCTTGTGGATTTCAATGGGCCAACTTGCAAGGATGCATAAACAGACTTAGGCATTACATTAATGGAAGCACCCAAATCTAGCAAATCATTTGTGAATTGCAGCTCTCCTATAGTGCAAGGAATGGTAAACGTCCCTGGATCTTTGCATTTCAAAGGCATGGCGGGTTAGATTAGGGCTGAGACATTCCTTCCAAGGTTGACTTGCTCATTTCCCTTCAGCTTCCTCTTGTGGGTGCACAAGCCTTTGAGAAACTTGGCATACTTGGGAATCTGTCTGATGGCCTCCAAGAGTGGTATATTGACTTCGACCTTCTGGAAAGTCTCCATGATCTCCTTATCCAACTTAGCTTCTGCCCTCTTCTTGTTTTAGGTGGCTTTATGGGGAAAAGGCAATGGATTGGTGCAGGGGTTCTCTCCCTTATCCTGATCATTGTTGATGTGCTGCTTGACCCTTTGAATTGAGAGAGGCTGCGACTCTTCTTTTCTACTAGTTTCTTTTTTTGCCTTCTCTGGAACATTCACTTCTTTACCACTACGCAGCATGATCGCACTCACATTTCCCTTTTGATTGGATATTGGCTGTGAAGGTAGATGACCCGAGCCTTGACTCCTTAGCTCATTTATGTTAGTTGCTAACTGCCCAATTTGTGTCTCCAAATTCTGTATGGTGGTTTCAGTCCGTTGTTGGAATTTGAGAGTATTGGCAGTCAATTGCTGCACTATGTCATCCAAGCTCGGTTCGACCTTGGGTAATGTCTGTGCTTGTTGCTTCATTGGTGCGGAATTACTTTGACTCGGTGCATTAAACCTCTGTTGGAATGGTTGAGTTAAAGCACCCCCATATTTGAAGTTGGGATGGTCTCTTCAGCCCAGATTGTAGGTGGGAGCATAAGGATCATACCTATTCTGTTGTGGCTGTTGATGAAACGGTCTTCTAGGGAAGATTCCATTACATGATTCTGTGTTATCCTGCAATTGTGAGCACTGATCAGTTACATGCGAAGATAATGAACAAATGCCACATACCTACGGGGGCTGGTTTCGATCAAGGGCTAACACTGATCAGTTACATGCGAAGATAATGAACAAATGCCACATACCTACGGGGGCTGGTTTCGATCAAGGGCTAACTGGCAAACCATTGAAGTTAGTTCCTCCAGCCTATTTTCTATTCTCCGTTGGTCCATAGGTGCAGCAAAACCAACCTCATTGACAGGCTTCATGGGAGGGTTCAACCTGGTACCAAATTGTTGTGCATTTTGAGTCATCTTTGAAATTAAGTCCCGGGTTGCAGCTGGTGTCTTTTCCACTAAGGCTCCTCCAGATGCAGCATCCACTAAGTACCTATCCATGGGGAGCAAGCCTTCATAAAAATATTGAATGAGGAGCTGGTCACTTATCTGATGATGAGGACAACTAGCACACAACTTCTTGAATCTCTCCCAATACTCATGCAAGCTTTCTCCAGGTATCAATCGGATGCCACAAATGTCCTTTCGGATGGCTACTGTTCTGGAAGCAGGGAAGAACTTCTCCAGAAATATTCTCCTCAGGCCATCCCAATTGGTAATGGCAGCGGGTGGCAAGTAATACAGCCAGTCTTTGGCAGCTTCATCAAGAGAGAAAGGGATGCCCTTAGCTTTATTTGTTCTTCATCAACCCCTTGCGGCCTCATGGTGGAGCATACCACATGAAACTCCTTCAAATGCTTGTGTGGATCTTCACCTGCAAGACCATGAAACTTAGGAAGCAAATGTATCAATCCAGATTTCAGTTCAAAGTTTGCCTCCAATTGAGGATATTGAATACACAAGGGTTGATAATACACAAGGGTTGAATACACAAGGCAGCCAATTCTCTAATAGTTCTGTTAGCATTATTCCCATTATTCCCATTATTCCTATTCTCATTGCCATTGTTTTCATTGGTAGCCATATTGATCAATTTAGGTTGGAACTCAGAAACAGTATCAAGGACAATGGGAAAGACACTATTAGTCACTGCCCTATCTTGAGACCTAAGTTCTCTTGCTTGTCGCCTAAGGGTCCTATCAATTTCTGGATCTAACTCAATTAGGTCACCCTTAGATGATCTGGTCATGCATTAAATATCAACAAGAACAAAAATAAAACAAAACACACAAGGAAAGATCACATAAACACACCAAGAAAACACAAAATGGCCCAAAAAGTGGTCCAAACATTGGAATTTGGCCAAAAAACACCCTCCTCATTGCACAGAAGTGACTATTTCTCCCCACACCCCCATTCCTTTCGATACCAAAAATCAGGGCATTCCGAGATAGTTGACGGCGGTGAACAGTGTTGGTTATGGCAGAAAACAGAAAACAGAAAAACCAAGAACAAAACAGAAAAGAAGAACAAAGAAAACCGAAAAGGATGAACAAAGAAATAAAAGAACAGAGAAACAAAATAAGAAAACACAAAGAACAGAAAAGAAATCAACAAGAAAGAACGACAGAAAACAGAAAACATAAAAGAAAGCAACAAAGAATGAAAGAGAACAGAAAAGAAACAAAAGAACAGAAAACAAATCTTGTTATGGCAGAACAGATTGACGGTTCCCCGGCAACGGCACCAAAATCTTGATCGAGACTGTCGAACCGATCAGATTAGTGTATATATTAGAACTGGTTTGCAGTTAGGATGCTCCCCAGGTTGTCCCCCAACGAACTGCCAACGAACTGTCAAAACAAGATTGAACGAGGGGGGTTGTGATGAAAACCGAACTTAAAAACGTTCAAGAATGAAACAAAGATGAACTAAAATGTAACCCGCTACAAACCCTACCTCCTTACCACGGTAATCCCCGTCTCACTTATGAAAATAATCTGTTTGGTTTGATTTTCTTTTTGATTTGAAAAAACTCTTCTACAACCGTAAAGGATTAAATCAAAACTCGCAATCGCTCATACAAATATATCGTTTCTTTCTAATCAAAGCCTCAACAAAGTACGTCAATTAAACCCATCCAAAGATCATGCATGCATTCACACAACCGCATAAAAGAAACATACATAAACTTAGAGAAGGAAAAGAAACAAAATCATCAATAAAAACATGAAAATCGAGTTCCAAACCGGATTCGACTATATGACCGAGACTCAAACCGGGCAAGGGGTACGAGAATGTAGCAGATTACAAGCAAATTGGCCTTCCATAGCTTCTAGGTTGAAATCGTGAGAGTCCTCCCAAAATTGGCCACCCCCTATTGCCTCTTAGCTAGTTCTTATTTATAGGGTTTTAGAAAAGAAAAACCTAGGCTAAATGGGCTTAGGGTTTTTTTATTACAAAAGGCCCATAATTTAATTAAATAAAAGGGCCCAATGGATTCTAAATTTGCTCATAACCCATAATGAAATATGGTTGCCTCTTTAAAACTCAATATCCGTCCACCTTGCAAAGCCCACTTGTGCCTCTATCAAAATAGCTCAAATCTGCGGCCCAAATCTGCCAAATAAGAATAAAAATAGTGTGAGGCCCAATAAAACAAAATAAACACAAGACAAATGAAATAACATAAATAGAGTGCAATGAAGATGGAATAAGAGGGATAAATAATATAGAATATGCGCGCCATCAGTCTTCTTCTCGTACCAGCACTACACTGATAGCATAATGCGACACCCTAAAATAGATGATCAACTCCCCTCCTTCCTTTAGTTTTGACATGAGGAGAGCCCATCCCATATATTCCTTTAGTTGTTGGAAGGCGATTTTGCATTCCTCCCTCCACAGGAAATTTTTTGCCTGCTTCAAGACATTAAAGAATCTAATGGATTTATCAACGGCTTTAGAGACAAACCTGCTGAGGACAGCGATTTGGTCGTTAAGGCTTTGCACTTCCTTTATCTTGGTAGGTGATCTCATGTCAAGCAACACTCAGATCTTCTCAGGGTTGGCCTCAATGCCCTTTTCATTCACCATGAAGCCCAAGAATTTCCCAAAAGCTACACCGAATGAGAACTTGAGCGGATTCAGTCTCATCTGGTACTTCCTCAGAATCTGGAATGCCTCCTCCAAATCGAGGATATGGTCGGCAACTTACTTGGATTTTACCAGCATGTCATCTACATATACTTCCATGGTTTTCCAAATTAGGTCCTCGAACATCATATTAACCAGATGTAAGCAAGTGGCCCCTGTATTCTTCAGCCCAAAGGGCATTACCTTGTAGCAGTACAACCCTTGATCCGTAACAAATAAGGTATGCTCCTCATCTTCAGGGTTCATAGGAATCTGATTGTACCCTGAATAAGCATCCATGAAGATGAGAAGCTAATGACCAGCCGTTGCATCCACAAGCTGGTCTATTCTAGGGAGGGGGAAGCTGTCCTCCGAGCATGCTTTATTTAGGTCTGTAAAATCAACACAGGTCCTCCACTTCCCATTTTTCTTCTTGACAAGAACTAGGTTCGCCACCTAAATTGGATAACTGTCCTCTCTGTTAAACTTGTTGGCCAAAAGCTTGTCCACTTCTTCTTTTAGGGCCACGTAACGCTCCGCAGTCATGGGCATCCTTTTTTGGCAGACTAGCTTATGGTTGGGGTTGATATTAAGTTAGTGTAGCATCACAGTCGGGTCTATTTGCCCCATATCTTCATGGTTCCAGGTAAACACATCTAGATTTTCTTTAAGAAAATCAATCAATAGGGGCCTTACCTTAGGGGTAAGGCCTTTGCCCAGCTTGAGGCATCTTTTAGTGTTTATGTCACTAACCATAATGTCTTCTAGCTCACCAGCCGGGTTGACAGCTCAGTCACAATCCACCTCACATGGATCCAGGTCGCGACCGACTCCCTTTTTATTGATGACTCATGCCTCCCCTCCACAAATAATATTGACTTTCCTTCCTACAAGCCCTATTTCAGTGCCTCTTCATAGCAGCACCTTGCCAAATACTACTCGCCCCTTATGCACTCGGTCCCATTAGGAGTTAGGAACTTGATTGCTAGAGCTCTGGTTGAGATAATCAAATTTAAGTCGTTCATGGTAGGCCTCCCTATGACAATGTTGTATGCAGAGAGGCTATCGATGATTAGGAAGTCTGCCATCGATGCCTGACGATCCGAATCCCCAACTGTAAGCTAGAGCTTGATACGTCCTGTCAGAATCATTGCGTCATCGATGAAACCATAGAGTAGTTCTAGGGACGCTACCAGCCGATCTGACCCCGGGCCCATTTGGTCAAAGCATCCCCTATTCATCACGTTCACCAAACTGCCCGTATCTACCATAATTCTCCACACCTCCATGTTGTCAATTCAGGCTCGAACCACAAGGGCATCATTATGTGGCTAGTGCATGTCCCTGAATCTTTCTCAGTGAAAACAACATCATCTGAGGCCACTCTAGCTTTCTTGGACAGTCCTTCTTGTTTATCGTATCCCGAACATAACGTTCATGGGATCTATTAGAAGTCCCTGCAATATGAGGACCTCCATGAATGGTGAAAATAATTCTTACCACAAGTGTTCTGTCCGACTCGGGTGCTTGATGAGGACTTGGTTGGGTCGATTGTTGGGGCTGCTGCTCTCTTGGACGCACCACATAATCACGCAGGCAACCCCTCCTGATTAAATCTCCAATCGCGTCTTTTAATGCCCAACATTTGGAAGTGAAGTGTCCTATCTCATTGTGGTAGGTGCCAAACTTATCTTTGTTTCTAAATTTGCTGGGGAACTTTATGGGGTTAGGCCTCCCAAAGTTTTCCTTATTCCTCTCAGTGGTGAAAATCCTATCTTGAGCATAAGATAAGACACAATAATTCTTATATCGACCTTGGCACGGAGGTCGCTCTCCTCGCTTGCTCCTTGCTTTCTTAGCAACCTGATCATTAGAACTCCGCCCCTAGTCTCCCTTATGATTGTCTCCATTGCCTCTCTTTTTGTTTTGGTTGGTGCCTTCTTCTCCATCTTTTTGGTTGCCTAGCTTTTTCGAACCAAAAGTTTCCTCTCATCTGACCTCCTTCGCAGCCCGCTTGTAGATTTGCCTAGGTCCCTTATAAGGGACTTATAAATGCTCTCGTAGAGCTTCCCATCCTTTTGAAGTCCGGTTGTTATTGCGGTCAAGACGCTCTCATCCGATGGATTTTCCACATTGTTAACCTTGCACCAGAACCTTTCTATGTAATCTTTTAAGGACTCATCAGATCGCTGGAACACCGTAGCGAGGTGACATGTTGGGAAGAGCTACCTCCGGAGCGATCTGTATTAGTTGATAAATTTCCTCTAACACTCCTCCCAACTACAAATATTGCGAGGATGGAGACTTCTTAACCATGCCTAAGGCATGTCTCCCATAGTCACGGGGAAGACTCGACATTTTGCCAATGAGCTAGAAGTCTGTAGGTCCATCTAGACGTTGAAAGCATCCAGGTGGTCATACGGGTCGCCATCTCCATTGTACTAAGGGATGTTGGGGACCTTAAATCTGCAGGGGAAAGGCTCCAACTCGATTTCCCTAGAGAATGGGGTTCTCTCTTCATGGCCTTCCCTCCAGTCATGCGCCCCATGTCTCACATCTAGCTGTTGGATCCTTCATAGTAGCTCCTCTGTTCTAGGGTCTTGATCCATGGATAGTCTGATGAGGGATCGCCTCTCCCATGTAATCTCTTGCTCTGTTGAATAGTGATCTTGTGGGAGAGGTCGCCTTCTATTCTCACGATCCGACCAGTTGTGGTGGTGGCATGACTCTGGATGATTCTGACCGAGCTATTCCCTCGACACGAATCTCTGCATCACTGACTTCCTTCATGAAACTCTTCATGACGATCTCCGTAAGGATTCATCCCTATCCTCCGGTCAGTGGGGTGCACATCCAGCTTGTTATCATAGCATCGTCATTCTTCCGATCTTTGAAACTATAGATTTGAGGAATGTACTAATCCAGCTCATCGCAATGCTCTTCTATCTTCTCTTTCATCCGAGGAAAGTCTTCCACCCAAGGGCTGAGAGGCACTTACTAGTGGCATGGCCTCCACCTGTAGCTGGGCTGCTTGGACCTGCATTTGGGCTAATGCCCTGACCACATCAGCGAGCTTCATGACCGTACTCTCTAATGCTTCTTGACATTGTTGTCAGGCCTGCATCGCCTCTAACCCAGGGATAGGGGCCATAGATTAGCAGGGAACCCACGCGGGGATGCTAGAAGTGACTTCGGCCAGTGGGGGTACAGAAGCAGTTGCGACCATGCCCCTGACTAGTGGAACTTCTAGCATTTGAGGTGTATGGTTTGCAAGTTGATTGGTCATCACTTCAGAACTTCTTGTGTTTCTCGCTCTCAGCATTGATATTGATTAGAGCGGGCCGCCCTCCTTCTAGCACCAAAATGTCGATGTTCGGAATTGATCGACCAAGATTCGTTGGTCCGCACTGATCAAATGAACAAGGAATAAGAGAAAAGGAAAAGATACACCGAGGAGTGTTATATGATTCGGTCCGCGTTCCTCCGGCCGGTTGGCCCCTTGCAAAAACTCCGACGTTCAAATGAGTAAGAGAGTAGGAAAATATGCAGTGTAGTAGTAGGTTAGCAGGGAAAAGCCTACCTTGGCTCTAGAAAGAGCTTACTGATATAGGAGGAGGAGATGTCCTTCCGTACACTCGCTTCATGCATCTGCAAGTGATGGGATTGAAATCTGGTGCCCGTGAAGGTACCTAGGTGGCGGCAAGGTGCCGACGGGAACCTCATTAATGTGGATGGGATCTATCATTAATGAGGATGGGATCTGTCATTAATGAGGATGGTATCTGCGGCAAGCGGACGGATACCCAAAAGAGGCTATAATGATATTGTTCGCAGGCTGATATATGGCTAGGATGGGACCGGCATGGGCTAAAAAATGGAAGAGAGGATGGGGCCAGATCGAGCCTAGACAGCCCAGCCAGAACAATGCCTGCTCCACAACTATTCTTTGGTTATTTGGTGGCTTCTTGTTACACGAGTTGATTAGTTAAGCTAGTGAGTTGGAAGCGTCGTTGGGAGCTTACCATCACCGTAAGCATTGTTGGGAGCTCGCTAAAGGTATCGTTGGGAGCTCATTTAAAGCCTGCTCAATCTCGTGATCTGAGCTCGGGTTTTAGTGATGTGTTAGCTTGCCTCGACGAACTCAGCTTGGAGCCCATTGGGCCTTGGGCAATTGGGCCAGCCTACCTAGTCGAGTCCAGTCCATAAGAAGTAGTGCGAGAAATATGTATAACAGAGATAAACTTCAAAATCTTTTCATTGATTAAAGAATATAATTTTATATTATTGTTTAAATGAGTAAAACAATATAGATAGAATATAGTAGCAAAAAGGACTTTGTAGTCTTGCTTTTATATTTTTCTCTAAAAAATTAAAAATATTATAAAAAATTATTCTTCTCAATTATACAATTAATTAGAGTGTAGCATAGTAAAAAATTTAGTTAGCTAATTAAATATATAATTTTGAGTATGATATTACAATTAAAAATATATACTCGCTAATGGGCACTTCCTACTCCACTATTAATAAAAATATGTATCTGTTCCTAGGAATTATTTTCCTAACGAGTGATTCATTCTTGGCTTCTATAGGGATTGAACCTTTGACATCCTAGCCTCCAAAGACTTATGTGGGCGCATGTGACCAGCTGATCTAAAAGTCTCATTGATTTATTATGCACATAAAATATTTTTATATTATTTTTGTTTAAATTTTTGAGAATTACATTTGCATTCCAAAATTATTCAAACTTATTTTCAAAATATTCCATCACTCAATTTGAATTTAATTTGTAATTTCATATTTTATTAATTTGTAACTTAACAATGGAATATTTCGTCACTAATTTTGAATTTAATTAAAATTTTTATAAATTTTTATAAATCTTATGTTTAACTTTGAAAATTTTTATTATCAATTCAGATTTTAAATTTAACTTAAATATTTTATGAATTTCACATTAAAATTTTATAAATATTTTGTCAAAGGTTATTTTCGGTAACATTACTAAATTTCTGTATAAACTTCAGAATTATATAGTGTGACATTATCTAATTAATAATAAAATTTAAAATAAGTGAAATGTATCATCTCAATATCGTGCATATTAAAAATTCTATCTGTATATTATTTAATTAAAAAGATGGATATCCAATTAATATATTTTCTCAATATTGTGGATAATATATTACTTAATAATAAATATCAATATCTTTCAAAAATGTATGCGTATACGGGACAAATCTAGATTTTTATTTATGTACTTATATATACATTTTTTTGTACAGTCACTTGAATTTTTTGTTATTTAATTATACTTCTTTATTTATATTTTTAATTTAATTTAATTTTTATATCTGTATTTTTTAATCAATTTAACAACTTTACTTTGATGTGTAAAATATATAAATATATATAAAAATACATGTACGTAGATATAATCAAAATAGTAAAAAATTTAACTTGTCACAAAAAAATAAAGTACATTTGATGTACCCGAAAAGATGAAGGCAGACAAAGGGGCAGCAAGGAAACAAAAAGAACCCCCTTGGCTAGGCCAAGGGGGCCATCCGAGTGACCGAGTGGCCAAGGCCACTTGGCATGGTCGACTGGCCCGGCCCTCGGCCTGACCGAGTGGCCAAAGCCACTCGTCGCAAGCGAGTGGCCTAGGCCACTCGGTCAGACCGAGTGGCCACCACTCGACTTGACCGAGTGGCCAAGGCCACTCGGCCAATTGTGAGAAAGACCCCCACCCAAGTGGGGGTCACCCAGCAACGCCAGGAAACTCTTCGTGATTCAGCCCATGGGCCCCGAGAATTCCAAAACGGGCCCCGAGATTTCCTCTGAAATTATCGCGAGTTCTCTCTCTCCTCCACTATAAATATAAGACCCAATTTTCATCCCAAGGTACGCTATTTTGAGCAATTCAAGTACGATTTGATATTTTCTCTCGAGATCTAATTTAAGCATCGGAGGGTTTGTGCGGGGACCTCCACCCGCGCCCTAACGGTGCTCTCGTTTTGTAGGTCACTCGGTCACCAGGCCACTCGGTCATAGGGCCACTCGGTCACCATCAGGCCACTCGGTCACCATCAGGCCACTCGGTCACCAGGCCACTCTGTCATAGGGCCACTCGGTCACCATCAGGCCACTCGGTCATCAGGCCACTCGGTCACCAGGCCACTCGTTCGTCACAAGGTCACTCGTCACTCCGAGACCTCTCGTCACCTTGAGGTCTCCCGTCACTCCGTGGCTTCCCGTCGCTCCGAGGCCTCTCGTCACCTTGTGGTCTCCCGTCACTCCGAGGCCTCTCGTCACCTTGAGGCCACCAGATCGCTCTGAGGCCTCTCGTCACCTTGAGGCCACCCGATCGCTCCGAGACCTCTCGTCACCTTGAGGCCACCAGATCATTTTGAAGCCGTCAGATCATCAACCCACAAGATTATCAGCTCATCAGACCATCAACTCTGTTGGTTTGTCAGACCTGAGACTCCATTAGATCCAATCCCTCGTCCAGATTTTTCATCAGTGAAGGCACGACTCCCGAGATACTTGCGTCTGTCCGCAATAAAAAATAGATTGTTGTATTTTGGAAACAACATTTAACTAAATTGAGTCAAAAATATAAATTTAGTTGCTAAAATGTAAAATTAAAGTATGAATTTCACATTTTATAAATTTAGTTGCTAAAATATAAAATTTTTTCCTTTTTTTATCGATGGATTTGTTCTATCAATAACATTTTAAATTTTTACTTTTTTTTATGACAAATTTATTCCGTCGCTAATATTTTAAATTTTTAATTTATTTTTTTAGCAACAAATTTATTCCATTGCTAAAGTTTCTAATTTTTAATTTATTATATCCATCACTAAAGTTTCTTATTTTTATTTTATGTTTTTCCTTTTTTAGCGACGGACTTCTTCCATCTCTAAAGTTTTTAATTTTTAATTTAATTTTTTTTATTTTTGTTGACAAATTTGTTCAATCACTAAAGTTTTTTATTCTTAATTTATTTTTTTTCTTTCTGAGCGACAAATTTATTCAATCATTAATGTTTTTAATTTTTTATTTTATTTTTTCTTTTCTAAATCTGTCGCGAACTTATTCATTTTAATTTATTTTTTTCTTTTTAGCAACGAATTTCTTTCTTCACTAAAGTTTTTTAATTTTTAATTTTATTTTTTTTATTTTTAGCGACGAATTTCTTCTGTCACTAAAGTTTTTAATTTTTAATTTAATTATTTTTAGCGACGAATTTGTTCAATTGCTAAAGTTTTTTATTTTTAATTTATTTAATTTTTTTAGCTATGGATTTATTTTGTCACTAATGTTTTTAATTTTTTATTTTATTTTTTTTCTTTTCTAGTTATGGATTTATTCTGTGGCTAACTTTTTTTATTTTTAATTTCTTTTTTTTTTTAGTGACAGATTTCTTCCGTAGCTAAAGTTTTTAATTTTTTCTTTAATTTTTTTATCTTTAGCAACGGTTTTATTCTATCGCTAAAGTTTTTAATTTTTTATTTTATTTTTTTTTAGCGACAAATTTGTTCCGTTACTAACTTTTTTATTTTTAATTTATTTTTTTCTATTTTAGCAACAAATTTATTCTGTCCCTGATGTTTTTAATTTTTTATTTTATTTTTTTCTTTTCTAGTTACGGATTTGTTTCGTTGTTAACTTTTTTTATTTTTAATTTCTTTTTGTCTTTTTTAGCAACAGATTTCTTCCATCGCTAAGTTTTTAATTTTTAATTTTGTTTTTTTTTCATTTTTAGCAATGGATTTATTCTGTCTCTAAAGTTTTTAATTTTTTATTTTATTTTTTAGCTACAAATTTATTTCGTCACTAACTTTTTTATTTTTAATTTATTTTTTTCTATTTTAGCGATGGATTTCTTCTGTCGCTAAAGTTTTTAATTTTTTTTTTTTTAGCGACGGGATTTCCATCGCTAAATTAAAAAAATATTAGCGATAGAATAAAGCGTTGCAAATCCATTGCAAAAATTTAGCGACAATTTTTTTCCCGTCGCTAAATAGTATCTTTTTTGTAGTGTGAAGTATAAATCTAACATTTAGGGTATTATCACTAACAGGATACTCCTATTTCATAACCTTTATTAATAACCATTTGTGTAAGGCCTCATTTTTTTCAAAGTATGCGTTAACTCAAAATTTCAAGGATATTTTTTTTTCTCAACATATACTCAACATAATTTAAAGCCCGACAATCTCGATCTACCTTCTCAGGATATCAACTTAAGTGAATAAGTTAAGACATGTAATATCAGTCACATCAGTAAAAGTAAGATCGGAAGCTCAACGATACATAATCGAAATTCCTTTATTCATACTATAAAATTCGTATCATCAATGTTCAACATGACGTCATCAAAATAATACATAACATCTGAATATCTCGTACATAAATAAAGACCCACAAAAGATCTAATATGTAACTATCAGCTACATCTCAATAACGTTTTTTCTCTTAGCGTTGCTACTTTCACCTAGAACGTTTGAATATTCTAGGGACAAAATTCAAATTAGATAATAAATCATCTAAGCGAGAATTCAAAAATATTTATATATATATATATACGCAAGACCATGAAACAAACTGATATATCCTAACATGTCTTAGCCCAAGAGAATCCTACATAACACTTAACCTTAATCAGGAAAAATGCAATCTCTCTAAAGGCAACACAACCTCATCGACATAATGGCATAACACAATCCTGCTTAAGAGGGATAACTTCAACACATGAACTTGGGTATCACCCTTATATCATGCTAAGTATTACTCTCCCACTCAAAAGCATTCCTGATCTCAACACAACTCTAGCTACAAGATGATCAGCACTATCCTTGGAATCAACGTCCACCTAGGCAAAAATGCTATTTCTCAAAGGAATCTGGGGTGGTGTCCACTCCCAACTTTGCCACTTGAGCCAACATCCGAGATAGTGTCCACTCTTAACCCCACCACTTGAGTACCGTATGGTGAAGTCCATCTCAGTCCTATCCCAAGTGGGTCACATAGCATTAATCCTTGGCACACATCCCGAGTGTTATCACTCAAGTGCCACAACACAAGTTGACAATCCACATCCCATATGGACAACACATAAACATGTCAATGTCACCATCATAGACCATGCATCATATAAAACCAACATTTCCATGCACATAATTTAAAGTACGAAATTCAATGCACATGAAAAAAAAATCACTTTAAATGAACCATCCATATGCAAACAATCTATCACAGGTCAAATCATTTGTGTAAATCAAATCCAGTATTGGGTCAAACCACCCAAATAAAGCCAAATTTTAGTAATAGAGCCACTCACAATAAAACAAGTTTTATGGTAAAAACACTCACAAAAAAACTAATTTTTTGATATAACTATTCATAATAAATCAAGTTTTCGGTAGAACCATTCACAATAAAACAAAACTTCGATTTTGAGGAGAAAATAGGAAGACCTCACAATAAATCAAGTTTGGGGAAAGAACCACTCACAAATCAAACTATTTTTATAAGCAAGCCAAGTTTTGGTAGTAAACTACTCACCTCGAACGTAACTCAGAATGTCTCGAATAACGTGTTTGGCCTCTATTTTCAAGCCAAACCTAAAGAAATCACACTAATGCTTAGCCTTGAGCCTCATTGATCCCTAGATATCATATTCATTCAAAAGAATATCAATATCTATTCTCTCAATTTTCTTCCTATTTTCTCCTCGAAATTTCAAAATAAATACCTGATCAATATTTTTCCAAAATTTTTCTTCACAATAATAAAACAATATTCCCAATGTTCTAGAATTTTCTGGGAATTTTTCAGATTTTCTCTTATTTTTTCTCTAATTTTCATAATTCTTTTTTCCTCAAAAATTATAAAATAAATATTTATTAAATAATTTCCCAAAATTTTCTCCACAATAATTTCCAAAATATTTTTCTAGATTTTCTAGATTTTTTTTTGAATTTTTTTAGAATTTTCTCTTTTTTTTTTTTCCCTTTTCTTTTTATTTTTTTCCTTCTGCAATCATTTTTTCCGGCGACGGCGACTGGTGACTGGCGACTTGCTCTGATGCTCAATCCAATGACACAGCCTTGAAAATAGCCCAAATGACCGATGACACCACCCTCCAATGGCCGAAACACCCCTGAAAAATAGCCCGAATGACCGATTTACAGTCCGGCTCCGATGAGATGTGCGATTTTTCAGTGAGCTTTGAATACCCCTCAAATGAACTCCAAACCAACTCAAAATTTCCAAAAATACTCTCTAAGACCTCTAGAGCAAAAGCACTCTATCGAATCTCTCAAAAACAACCCAAAACTCGAGCGATTGGATGCCTAAAATGCTTGAAAATTTGAGCCTATTTATAGGCAAAACCCAACCCCTTTTCGGCCAATCAACGACCATAACTTCACCCCCACGCATCCTAAACCATGCTTGGCCATGTCCTGATGGAATACGATCATCCCATCTCCAGATTTGGCCCATGTACGGTGGTAGATTTGGCCATGCCATGTTACAACACTTCCAGAAATTACACTTTGACCCCCTTGAAATTTTCTTTTGTATTTTAGCCCTCCACTTAAAGCCCCTGAGTTATCCAATAATTATATTAAGTCCCATAAGTTCTAAAACCTACATTTCATCCCATGGAGATTTAGAAAAACCATTTTTTCGACCTCCATCAACCAAAATTAATAAATTATACTTAGCCCCGAATATATGTAAGATCGTGTTTTGACCGAAAATCCTTTTGTTTTTTTTCCAAAACCACTTAAGGGTTGCTTATTTTCTAAATATGAGCCTACTTAGGGTCACATTGACTTCTCGGAAGTCTCTTATGATCACTCGATTTTTCATGCCGAATCATAGCTGTACTGAATACTATCTCTAATTTAATTTCTTTCGGCTTCATAAATCTTTCCTCGAGACTCTCATCGATTTTATACCCTTTTCTTTGGACATATAAATTCTGAGGCACTCTTTTCCGCTGATTCGACGATTTATTTTACTATCAAACCCATTTTTTCGGTATTTTAAACTCTTCTAAATTACGCGGCACCTTTGTGCCAATATAGGGTATTACAATTTGAGGTATGGTTATGTGTACAAGATGAAGTACAAATTTGAGGACCTTGAAAAGTTTAAGGAGTACAAGGTAGAAGTAGAGAATTAGATAGGAAAAAGTATTAAAATACTTCAATCAGATTGAAGTAATGAATACTTGTGTACTGAGTTTATTGACTACCTCAAAACTTATGGTATTATCTCTCAATTAACACCTTCTACCACACCACAAGTGAATGAGGTTTTTGAGTGAAAAGCCCGTACTCTGTTAGACATGGTACGCTCAAGATCGCTTACACCGATCTAGCCATTTCTTTGTGAAGTTATGTGTAATAGCCAAGAAAATTCTAAAGGACTCGAGGAAATTATCTTGGGGTAAAAGTAAAATTTGTAGATAAATAGAGGGTATAAGGGTAATTTATTACCGTATGGATGATCGAATTAATTGCAGGGAGTGCCCTGAAACCGAGAAAGGAAATCAATATGGTATTAATGACCATCTCGAGGCATGATTTATGGGACTGAATGAAATTAGATTGGGAAGAATTTTTAGTACAACTAAAATGTAGCTACCATTTAGGCTGCAAAATTGAATTGTTGTAAGGGACTTCTGGGAAGTCAACAGAATCTTGAGGAGGTTCATATTCAACATGTAGAGCAAACCTTCAGTGGTTTTAGGAAGAAATGAAAAGGTTTACGGTCAAAATGAAGATTCAGGCATAAGTGCAGTTTTTTGAATTTGCCAGAGAAAGGTCGAGATGATGTTTTTTCGGAATCTTCAGGGTTCAAATGAAAGTTTTAGGACTTGAGGGTCTTAATTGAAATTATCAAAAGTTCAGGGGCTTTGTGTAAGTGGGCCAAAGTGAGAAACCCAAACTTGGAGGGGTTAAAGTACAAAATCAACAAAGTTTGTCCAATGGGAAACCGACCAGCATCTTGTCGGTCAGTGACGATCGATTTCGACCACGGGGTTGCATGAGCGATGGTCAGGGGAAGATTTTTTGTAAAGGCATGGGCGGACAATAGCCACAAGGGTGGCTGAAAATTAAAGAAAACTGACTAAGAAGTTGGCCGAATTGTCGAGCAACCTGCAAATCGCTTTTGTGGTTAGGTGATGCTACTTTGAGGTCGATTTGAGGCAGGTATATGCTCTAAGGGACGTGGGTTGGTCAGCTAAGGGCATTTGAAGGCCCGAAAATGCTTATAAATAGGCGTTCATGGCAGTTGATTCTGGAAGAGATTTAAGCTTCAAATCAATGTTGTTTTTGAATAAATTGAGAGTTGAAATTAAGGGGATTTTGTTGGGCATGAGGTGTAGATTCATTCTAGCGAGTTTGTGGTGTTTTCGTGATGGTTTGAGGGGGCATTTGAAGTCGCTAGAGATAGGAGGCGGGCGCTAAAGCCGAGACTTTGTCTGGCCAAGTGACGGCCTTCTAGTACTCATTTCGACCCGTTCTTGGTGCCATTTTGATCGATTCAGAGAGGAGAGCAGCATGGTGGAGGTTTCCAAATTTTTCAGTGTGCTGGAGTCAAGGAAGACTACTGGCGGGTGGTAAACACGCGGTAGTCTTCACGCGTGGCCACTCGCCTTAGCGCGTGTGGGTGCGTGGAGGGCCAAAAAAATTAGGAAAATGTCCCAAAAATTCTAGAAAAATGTTTCCTCGAGGGTTGTGCAAAAAGTTTTAGTGTTTGCCTTCCCGATGTCTCAATTTTCACAATGACCAGCCTTGTTTTGCATGCAAACGATGCTTTGAGGTAGGTTCTGAAATTTTTCTTTGAAGTTCTTAGACTTTAATGAATTTTTGTGGAAATAGATTTGAGAAAATAGTTTCAAAAGTATTTATTTCGATTTTTAGAAGGAAAAATAGGAGAAAAGTGAAGGAAAAATATAGAAATTGGAGTTTTGAGATATTTTGTGATTAAATATAATTTTTATGATTGTTGTGCTCAAGGATAAGTGATTGATGCAACTTTTGAGATTTGACACAAAATCAAGGTCGGGCACGCAAATCGAGGTGATGCGCGTTTTTTGAGGTAAACCGAACTTTGTGCTAAGGTGAGTGGTTTTATCCCAAGAACTTATATTTATGATATGGTTGCTTATATATGCGTGCCATTTATGAATGCTATGATCATTTTGTCATATTGCATAGAAAGTCGTGATAATTGTTTGGCACGATATTAATGGCATATTCATATTTCTGCATGGGATTGGGATGTAGCCTTGATAATGTAGTTGTAATTCCCAAGGGCAATTGATGGAATAACGTTAGCATTATCTTGCCGAATGTGCAAAGATTCTACCTAGGATTTCGTGCCAGGCTGTTGGGCCAAGGAAGTTACACTATGACAAATGTTTGTTCATATTATTGCATCATGCATTCATATATATATGTTCTTGGACCCTCACTAGAAGTTTTATCTTCTAATTGGGTTATGCCCCTGGAACATTCAACGTTCTAGTTGAGACTTGTAGCTTAGGCAAGGAAGTGATTGAGATATGACGACACGGGGTGACATGTCCAATAGATTTAGCAGGTGGTTCTGGTAATTTGTTTATCCGAATATGTTTTAGATGAGTTGGGAAATGGCTATGTATTTGAGGTATTATTTGATTGCACCTAGGGTGTTTAGATGTTATCTCGGGAAATGAGTCTCTATGTATTTATGTATTAAGACTTTTGAAGATATGATGTTAAACTATGGTACGGATTCTTATGTTATGATTTAAGTGAATCTACCATATCAGGTTTCGATTATTACTTCCGCATTTGTAATGATATACTGGGGCGTTTCTCTTTGAAATGTTGTATTTGAGGGTTAAGGAATTTATTTAAGAAAGAGAATATGTATTTATATGATGGGCCCCAGCATAGTGACACCCTCTAGAAGGATGGGGTGTTACATTATGTGCTTTTGATTGTGATTTATCTCTTAAATAAGGCTCCTAGCAAATTTGTAAAGATAATGCCATATGAGATATGGTATGGAAAACCACCTAGTTTTAAGCATGTTAATATTTGGGGTTTTCTGGCTTTTGTTAAAAAGCTTAAAACAGACAAGTTGGAGTCTTGATTTGATAAAGGTAGATTTGTGGGATATCCTAAAGATATTTTAGGATATTATTTCTATTTTCCAAGTGGTCAATAGAGATGTTATATTCCTAGAGAAAGAGTTTATGTAGGATGGTGGCATCGAGAGGAAAGTAGAACTGGAAAAGGTGTCTTTTGAGTCACAATCCAACCTAATTAGGAAATTGTGTCAGTCGGTCCTTCAAACATCATTCCAAAGGCATCTCATAGGTCGAATAGAGTGTCATCCTCTAGATAGATATGGATTTACTGTGGAAGAGATACATGATGTAACACCTCGCTTTTCCCAAGTGCGACATTAACCTAGGATTTCGGGAATATTTTTTTCCAACATGCATTTAACATAGATCATTCCTCAACAATCCCATTCTACCTTCTTAGCATATCAAACTTAATAATCAATAAGTTAAGATAGATAATATCATCACATATGCGGAAGCAAGATTGAAACCTCAAATGATACATAGCTACAAATGTTTTATTTATAACATAGAACCCGTACCATTGTTTAATATGAAATCTTCAAAACAAAATACATAGTGTTGTGCCATAGAATTCTCAAGCATCCACCTAGGGGTATTTTGGTCATTAGATGCCTAAGGGTATTTTGGTCATTAGATGCCTAGGGGTATTTTGGTCATTTGGCTTAACGCATGTAAATTCTTATGGTGTTCCCAAGCTCGGGTTTCAATCCTTAGAAAAAATCGTGATTAAATGGCGAAAAAATTATTTAAATCGGAGAGTAAGGGGGCAAAACTGTGATTAAGCAATGTTAGGGGACCCTATATAAAGGAGGTCAAAAGGCTGGTCAAAGGGAGGAGGGAGGACTGTTCATCTTCTTCCTCCCTCCTGTGCGCATTCGCTTTCTCTCTCTCTCTCTCTCTCTCTCTCTCTCTCTCTTTCTCGACAATCTCTCTCGAAAAGGCTTTAAGTCTCTCTGAGAGTTCTCTCTCCTCTCTGTCTCTTGGAAAAAAGTGGCGGCATAGGTCCTCTCGGAAAGGCCAGAGGCAGGGAGAAGGCTCCCTGCCATACTCTCTTCGAGAGGGATTAAATCTCTTAGAGAAAAGGCCATTCTCTCTCTGCAAGGGGCAGCCCGCCTTTTACCGGTTGCGACGCATACTCTTGGTGGCTGTAAAGCCCTTTCTCTCTATCTCGCCTTTTTTTGGCAGTCCTCGCGGCAGACCAAGGCCATCCTCTCGACGGCCATAGAAGATCTCTTGGAGAAAGCCGCAGTTCTCTTGGCGAGGTAAGGTCGTCTCTCGGCGGCTATGGTGGTTTCCTTGGAAAGCCTTGCAGCTTTCTCGGCTATGGCTTTTGGAAGTCTATTCCTTTCTTCTTAGCTCTTGGGAGGTCATCTCTTAGTAGCGGCTGATGGCTCTCGAGAAGCCACCTCTCGGTGGTGATCAGCAGCTCTCGGGAAGCTGCCTCTCGGCGGCATCCGGATACTCTTAGGAAGGCTTCTTCCCGATAGCTCTCTCCCCCTCTCCTTTGTTGTATATCTAAATATATATATATATATATATTTGTGAGCATATGGGCATGCAGTTTTGGCCAGAAGCCTGGTTTGGTGAGCTATTATATAATACATACATATATTAAGGGGGTATTCGCAGAGTGGGCCTGTGAGCCCTTTGTCATCAAGTGCATAGCAGGCCCATAACCTTCCACCACAATCCAATGGCAGCCACTTATCATGCATGTATGTACATAGAGATTATATAAGCATGACCATGGCATGTATCTTGGCCACAATCACACTGCATGGGAGATCATACTCGCAAGCATTAACATTAACCCAGGCATCATCGGGCGAGTCCCTTAGGGACCGAGACCTTGCTTCAGTAGCCCGCTATGAGGCCTACCTTCTCCCGGAGAACCCCTTAGGTTGTTCAGTCCTCCGGGGGGAATTCCTCGTAAGCCCCTCCAAATGCTACTAACATGCAGGTACATCCCTAGTTCCTTGTAACTGCATTGAGATTGACCATCTCTCGTCGGGAAAGGTGTAACTGTTCCCTATTCAATAATAGCATGCTTTACTTGCATATTGCTCCTCTCTCCTATTGGTACTGACTTAAGCATCGGAGGGCATACGATGAGGAATCCCTACGTGCCTTCTAAATTTTTCCTGTGAGTGCAGATATGTCCAGAGCACACATGAGGCCACTTCTAGGAGCTCCCGAGGATGACCTCAGCGGTCCACCTATGACCCTAGTCAGTACATCGAGGACCAAAGCTACTCGACACCTATCTCCACCAGCAGGCTCCTGCTAGCTGTCCATCTCGCTTTGTCTAGGCTCCAACTTTCTTACTTTACAAATTTCTATTGTTGTAGTTTTCAGGCTACAACACATAGAGACTTATCTCTCAATAGTAACAACTAAAAATACCTCAAACATAGTCACAAGATATGCTAAAGATCACCTATGTAAACAACTGTTATATCTCGATAACTTCTTTTCCCTTGGTGCCACTACTTTCACTTGGAACATTTGAATATTCTAGGGACATAGTTCGAATTAGATGTTAAATCATCTAAGTGAGAATTCAAAACATTTTCATGAATATATGCAAGATCATTAATAAACTGACATATCCCGACATGTCCCACTCTAAGAGAATCCCATACAGTGCTTAACCCATAACATGGGGAAAGAACAATCTTTCTAAAGGCAACATAATCACATTGACACATTAGCAAAACACAGTCCTAGCTTAAGAGGGGCAACATCAACTCATCTCCCCGGTACCTCGAGAACAATCGTTACTAGTTTTGTCACAGGAGTGTCAACATCAACACAAGAACCCAGCGCACCATAATCACATCAAGGATTACGTTCCCACTCAAAAGCAATCCGGAAACACTACCCATTTCCATTACACAAGCCAATGCCATAACCACAACATGTAATGATTCGATGCATCATATAAATCAACATTTCAATGCATATAATTTTAATACACAAAATTCAATGCACATGTATAAAATATTTTGGGATGAACCTTCCATATGAAACCAACCATTAACATGCCAAAACCATTTGCATGAAACCAAATCAAGTATTGGGTTGAATCACTCACAATAAACTAAGTTTTAGGTAGGAACACTCACCTTGAATGTACTCAGAACACCTCGAATCTTATGTCCAATCTCAATTTTTGTGCTAGGCCTCAAGAATCTTACTATTACTCAATCTTGAGCCTCAACGATCCCTAGACATAATATTCATTCAAAGTGTTGTGGCCAAGTTACAACAATAATATTTATTTATCTAGAGATTAGCCTGAGCAAAAGTATCCATCATTGTCAAGGGTCCAGAGTGTCACTCGCGAGGCTTCAATGGATTCAAATTGGGTTGGAGTTGGAATTCGACAAGGCCTGGGCTTGGAATAGTCTTTAAAATCCTCTCTGCTAGGTACCCGAAGGGGTCTTTGTGTGATAAGCGATGTGGGACCTTGATGGGGCTTTCAAGAGATTGGTCTTCCAAGGCTAAGGTAAAGTCGTCCAGAATTTAGCCTGCAGGCACAACAACAATTAGAAGACCATGCGAGGGAATTCCCCACGCGGGCCCTTCGACGACCAAGTCAGACAATATTTTGAGAAATATGTCCAATGCATGTTGCAGATATTATGCATGACATTACTAATATGTGCATAAATGTTCATGTTTATGCTGATGAATAGTTGTGGGTGAATAATTGCTCTTTCATGAATAGTACTATTCAAATAACCAACTGGCTATTGATTATAACCGATTGGTTGTTGATTATTTCCTACTAGCTGTTGATTATAACCGACTGGCTACTGATTATAACAGACTGGCTGAAGAATTGACTGGCTGTTGATTATAACCGACTGGGTCTTGGTTAAAACCGATTGGCCTAAGATCTGAGTGGGTTTTCATTAGAACCGATTGGGTCTTGATTAAAACCGAGTGGCCTAAAATCGAGTGGCCTTGAGAACCAACAGTATAGTAAGAACTGATTGGCCTAAGAATCGATTAACCCGAGAATCGAGTGCCTTTAAAGAATCGAGTGCCTCCAAAAAACCGACTGCCTTTAATATGCTTGAGAGCAAAATAGACTCCTTGTCCCCTCCAAAAAATGAATCTCTCTAATGAAGAGGCAAGTCTCCTATTTATAGAGAAGAGTGAGGGACACCTGACAATCATCTCGAGCTTCCCTAGGGACACGTGACAACCATCAAGAGCTTCCTGGATGGCATATTCTCAATGAATTCGGCCACGAGATTTTGAAGAAACATGGGCTATGAACCGAGTTGGACCCACTCAGTTCAACGAAATCGAGACGCACTCAGTTTAAAAGAACCGAGTGGGTCTCGGTGGTGGCCACTTAATGGCCACCATGAACCGAGAGAGGGGGGCCGAGAGGGTCTCGGTTTTGGTCTCCATTGGGTGGCCAAATTGAAACCGATTGGGGGGTCGAGAGCCCCCCATTGATAAAACCGATTGGGGGTTCTCGCCCCCAATTAATAAAACGCATGAGGGAGGGAACTTCATGGTATTATATTAATATATAATGGCTTGGACTTGCAGCTTGATCTCTGGACACTTCCATTTGTTTAATAATATTCATATTGCTTCAATTGTGCCTTCACGTGAAGGACTTCAACTTCAATTGCCAAGACTCCACTAATTATTTAATTGATAAAATATTCCAATTGCCAAGCTTCATATCACCTTAATTTTTTTGTTTGGTCGAATGATCTCTCAATGGTGACTTGGAATTAAATAGGTTGTGGCTTGCTTCCATGGGTCTTTTGACAGGGCATATCATAAAGAAATATCAATATCTATTTTTTCATAATTTTTTTCATTTTCTTTCTATTTTTTCTTAAATTTTTTAAAAATAAATACCTTCTCAAGATTTTTCTCAAATTTTTTACCACCATAAATCATAAAATAATTTCAAAAAAATTACAAAATTAATTTCAAAAAATACCTAGGTCTCACACGCCCTTAAGCTCCTCCCACACGCCCTGTCGTGTAATGACCAAGTCGTGAACCTCACGTGCCGATCGTCTTCTCCGACTCTAGTCACTGGTGATTGCTAGTTTTCCTCTTAACTCGTTCTACTTCTCAAGTCGATCACACTAGTGGCCTTGAATGGTTGAACCACCAATTGAAAATGGCTCAATTGACCGTTTAAAGCCTCGACTTCTGGCGACTGTGCATTTTCTGGAGAAGCCTTGTAACATCCTCAAACTTGCATCAAAACCTCCCAAACTCTCTAGAAATGATGCCCACCACTCCAAGAACAAAAGCCCCTTATCTAGCTCCCTCAATTTTGCCTTAAACGCTTGGATTAAACTCTTGAAATTGAATGAAACCTTTGATCTAATTCTTAGCTATTTATGGTTGATTTCGACTAACCCACCGGCCAAACAAAGGCCTTACTTGCTCCCCAATCCTTTATAGGCCATGATGACCCTATCCTAGCCCTAGTCGGCGATGGGATGGGTTGCCAACAGTCAATTTTTGCGACGATCTCATTTTGTAGGTTTCACACCTGCGTTTTACACTTTTGCCCTTCAATTTTCTCTTTATCTCATTTCGGCCCTTTCCCTTAGGCCCTCAAGTTTCAATAATTGCATCCTAGCTAGAGATGGGAACTGGGCCGGGCGGCCCACCTCATAGCCCGGCCCATTATTGTAGCAAACGGGCCGTGTCGGGCCAGCAATACGTGGCCCACGGCCCGGCCCGACCCAGCCCATCAAATTGGCCCGTGGGCCGGCCCATCAACTGGCCCGCTAAAATGGCCCGACCTGGCCCACTAAAAAATAAAAAAAATATTTAAAAAATTATGTTTGTATTTAATAATTATAAACATAATAATTAAAAATTATGTTTCTTGTAAATATAATTTTATTGTAATGTTTGTAAACATAATTTTAGTGTAATTTTTGTAAACATAATGTTTACTATAAACATCATAATTTTACAAACATCAAAATTATAAGTAAACATTAATATTAGTTACATTAATATGTTTATTAATGTAAGTAAACTTAATATGTTTATTAATATAAGTAAACAATGTTTATTAATGTTTACTAAACATATTTTAAACATTAATATGTTTATTAAACATATTTTAAAAAATATTAGTTACATTTGGAAAAAAATAAAAAAATATATTTAAAAAATTATATATAAAAAAATTAAAAATAAATGGTTCATGGGCCGGCCCAAATAGCCAAGCCCACGGGCCAGCCCTGCCCAACAGGCCCACGGGCCGGCCCGGCCCATTTTGGCCCACTTATTAAGGGCCACAGGGCCGTGCCGGGCCTAAGTTTCCATTTCCTTGGCCCGGCCCGTTTCTTTCGTGGGCCAAATTCAGCCCGGCCCACCAAATGGGCTGGCCAAGCGGGATGCGGGCTGGGCCAGCTCGGCCCGCCCATTTTCCATCACTAATCCTAGCTCTCAAAACTAAAAATTTTCACATTAGCACAATAGTTTTGGAAAATTATACTCTGGCCCCATAATTTCAAAAAATTATGCTATGGCCCCAAATTCAAATTTAGACTCTAGTTGATTTCAAGAAATGGCTAGAGACTATGCAATCAGAAATGGAATCCATGTATTCCAACCAAATCTAGACTCTAGTGGATTTGCCTAAAGGAATTGTTCCTATAGGTTGTAAATGGTTCTACAAGAGAAAGATTAGTGCTGATAGGAAGGTGTAGACTTTTAAAGCTCGACTAGTGGTGAAAGGGTATCGTCAAAGGCAAGGAGTTGACTATAAGAATACCTTTTCACTGGTTGCACACTATAATTATGCGATCTTGTAGATGGATATCAAAACTGTATTTCTTAACGAATATATTGAAGAAGTTATTTTCATGGAACAACCCCGGGGATTTGAATCCAATCCTAATAAAGTATGCCAGCTTAAGAGATCCATTTATGGTCTTAAGTAGGCTTCACGTTCTTGGAATATTCAATTTGATTCTAAGATAAAAGAGTTTGATTTCATAAAGAATCTAGATAAGCCTTGTGTATACAAGAAGGTATGTGGGAGTGTGAGAGCCTATCTTATCTTGTATGTGGATGAAATCCTCTTTAAGAGGAATGATATTGGCATGTTGATGTCAATTAAAATTTGATTGTCCAATAAATTCTCCATGAAATATTTGGAAAAGGTGACTTACATCTTGGAAATCTACGTCTATAAAGATAGAGCTAGGAGATTGATATGTCTATCCCAAAACCTATACATAGAAACGATGCTAATGAAGTTTATCATGGAGAACTCTAACGATTTTATACCTATTTGACATGGATTTCCACTCTCTAAATGGATGTCTCCTAAGACTACTGAAGAGAGAGAGAAAGAGCACAGAGAGGATTTTCTATGCTTTGGCAGTGGAGAGTCTCATGTATGCTATGCTATGTATCAGGCCTACTATCGCATATGTATTAAATGTTACTAGTAGATATGAGTCTAACCCGGGTGAGGAATAGTGGCTGGTCGTGAAACATATCTTCAAGTACTTGAGAAGGACTAAGGATATGGTTTTGGTCTGTGGAAGAGGTGATCTCTTTGTTGACCGGTTCACAGATTCATACTTTTAGTCTGATATCAATGATAGAAAATCTACATTAGGCTTTATATTTATTTTTAATGGTGGAATAGTGATAGAGCGCATATTTTCATATTATTTAGCCCTCATATTTAGTCTTTTTGCATGTTAGTTGTGTCATTTTATTCATCTTGATTTTGTTTTATTTTATTTTATAGGAATTGGGCTTCACACTGTTTTATCTTATTTTGGACAGATTTGGGCTTCCTGGTTCATGAGGAATTTTGATGGCAAGAAGGGAAACAAGGAGATTGGAGACAAAGAAGCAAAAGTGTGCTGACAGATTTGACCTTCTATGCTTCTTTCAAGATTTTGGCCAAGTTACAATCCCAGAACGTGAATGATGTCTTCAGAGATATTGTAGAGGACTTCTTGGGATTTCTTGAATGGTATGGTAGGTGCAAATCCAAGTTCGTTTGGGCCTCCAAACATCGCTTCAAAGTCAGGACCAGAAAGTTGGGTCAAATTAGGAAAGCTGTACAGATGCTGAATCTTTAAAAGGCCATAACTTGGGCGTCAGATATCCAAATCAAGTGATTTAAAAGCCCAAATTAATATAATCTTCCTGATATACAATTTTGATGAAGAGGCCGAATCCCATAATGCATGTTATCCTATTCGAAATCGGCTGTGAAGTTGCGGTAACTTAGGGTTTCCTCCCTAAGCTCTATTTAAGCACATTAAGTGGCCGATTTTGGGGGTGGCCGATTTTAGGAAAATTCTCACGATTTCAACCAAGAAGATGGAAGGCTAATTCGCTTGTGATTCGCTACATTCTTGTACCCCTTACCCGGTTTGAGTCTCGGTCCTATTGTTGAATCCGGTTTGGAACTCGATTTTCATGTTTTTATGGATGATTTTGTTTCTTTTCCTTCTCTAAGTTTATGTATGTTTCTTTTATGCGATTGTGTGAATGCATGCATGATCTTTGGATGGGTTTAATTGATGTACTCGGTTGAGGCTTTGATTAGAAAGAAACGAAACGGTATATTTGTATGAGGGATTGCTCGATTTGGTTTAATCTTTTACGGTTGTAGAAGAGTTTTTCAAATCAAAAGAAAATCAAACCAAATAGATTGTTTTCATAAGTGAGATGAGAATTACTGTGGTAAGGAGGTAGGGTTTGTAGCGGGTTACGTTTTACTTCATCGTTGTTTCATTCTTGAACGTTTATATTTCGATTTTCATCACAACCCCCCTCGTTTAGTCTTGTTTTGACAGATCCGTTTGAGGTTCGTTGGGAGACGACTTTGGGTTGCACCCTTATTGCAAATCCGAATCTATATTTCATCTAATCTATCGTTGTTCGACAGAACCGATGAAATAGTTAGCAAAAAGAGGTCTAAATAAGATATAACTATAGATTCCACAACAAAAGCAAAATATGTTGCTGCATATGATGCCACAAAAGAGCCTATTTGGGTGAAAAAGCTCATTTCTAAACTTGAAGTGGTTTTATTCGTTGAGTTGTTGATACCTCTATATTGTGATAATAATGGGGCGATTACACATGCTAAGGAACCCAGGTCTCACCAAAAGTCCAAACATATTAAGCGTAGCTTCCACCTTATTTAAGAAATTATAGCACGTAGGGATGTGCAGCTGCAGAAGATCATGTCATTAGAGAATGTCACAGACCCATTGACTAAAACTGTTGTTTCCTAATTACAACAATTAAATTTATCTATCTTAGGAAACATCTTAGATAGATGCTTAAGGTCCGGGCACCATAAGAGGGTTAACAGGTGTCGGGCTCAATCCGTTATCCAAGAGAGCTAAGAGGACGCTGTGAGTCTCTAGATGGCTTGTAAGAGCCTCTGAGGGCCTTGCTCCTCGGAGGGTCTTCGAATGGTGCACCTTTTGAGGGTCTAGAGAGTCTCTGAAAAGGTGGCACTGAAAGGGTCTATAGCACAAAGACAATTAGAAGGCACACGAGGATCTTCCTCACGTAACCCCTCTGATGCCTAAGTCAGACAATGGTGTCTTGAAGCATAAGTGTGGTTATATGTATGCATATGCTGGATGTATTTGATGGGAGTCTTCTGATGGGTTGTCTCCCAAAGGGTTCTGTGTGGTTTAGGGTCTAAGTCTTGGGTCCTAAGTTCGTGTGTGAGAGAGAAGTCTCAAAGAGTACAGGCCAAAAGGTCCTTTTATCGTGAAGTGGGCAAGTATTTATAAACATTTGGTGGTGGGTTCCACGTGACACATAGCATGCTGATATGAGTCTCCCAACTTTTTGGGGAAAATGCATTGGATGACCCTAGAGGGCCTGAAGGTATCTTCCAGGTTAAAGTCCCCCGATGAGTATCCTCTGGATGGGTTTGAAGACTCTTTGGAGCCATCGGATGCCTTCTGTCCAAGAGACTCTAAATGAGTCTTGGGCCTTTGGGATGCAAAGGCTAGACCTTCCCGAGACTCTCTAGAGGCTCTAGGGTAACCCCACAACAATGGCTTCCCACTCGTTCCTTTGGCTACAAGGTAAAGGGAAGAGTAAAACGTGGGTGCCCTATATCCAAAAATAAGGATGCTGGATTAAGTCATCGAAGGGAAAGTCTCCGGATGACTTTGGCGATGCTTAGGCTTTCAAAGGCTCGAGCAATAAGTAGATGGTGGTCCATTATAGGCCACACTTTCACCTTTCTTCCTGAAGAGCCATAGTCATTCAGAGCTACCAAAGAGTCTTCCGACCAATCCAAAGACTTTGTAAGCCTTCCAATTTCTCTGAAGACTCTGAGTCTTTGGAAGACTTTTGCTCCTGAAGACTTTTTCCTCCCAAACACCTAACATTTTGAGGTAAACCCCAGATGGCTTCTTCTCATCTATCTTCTAGGCCATAAATGGGCACATCGTACCTTCTCGAGATCACCATATAACCTAGGCTCATGCACTCAGTGCTAAGAGGCGAGATCATAGATAACATTGTGCAATCTTTTCACATCCCATGATCATAGAGACCGAGGGGTCCTTATGAGATGAAATACACGACCATGATTAAGGGGCATTGGATAAGAATTCATTTGGATAGCTTAAGAGTGGGGCTTAGGCTTTCATTACACCCTTTCGGGATGTAATTTTTGGAGGAGGAGATGTTGGTGTCGGTCTAGTTACATTGGAATGGTTGGGTCGTGCTAACAAGATTTTTTGTCTTGTGTAAGGAGCGTGGGGTAGAGCCTACAACTTCTTTATTCCGCTGCTCCTACCATGTCCGATCTACAAGAGGGGAAAAGAAAGTCGTGGCTCTCCTGAATATGAACAATAAGGTTAAGTTATTCAAGGGCGTGCCACAAAAGGAGGATGGTTTTTAGATTAGGTGGCTGGTGGTTTAGCCCCCCCATGGTTGTTGGAGATCATCACGATTCTAGAGCATGGAGGAAATATGGAAGACGATGCGCAAGTGGTTTGACGTGAATTCACTAGTGCGGGAGCACCAGGAAGAGTTGTATTAGTTGAATATTCTAAAAATATTTTAAAATCAGCTAATTATGAAAAAGCCTTTTGATTATATGCTAATATTAGTCAAGTATATATAAAGCTTTTGAAAGTAAAAGAATTTAGTAAAGCTTTTGCAACTATTTTTTAATCTAAGTAAGCTTTTGATTCAATCAAGTATTACTTTCTAAATAATCAAGATTGAAGTTGTTAGTGTCAGTGCCCTAATGCTAGATTTAGATGGCATCTGACATTTATAATTATGGGACTAATGATGTAATTTGAGGTCATCACATGTTTTGAGGTTACAATAAGAATTACTATTCAAAGGTGAGTGGTTCGATCCTATACTTGATTTAATTTCAAGCAAATGGTTATGGCATGTGAATGATTTGCCTAAATGCTTTTTTTTACAAGCACATTGTGCATATTAAATTTATTACATAATGCATCAACTGTAAATGATTTGCGAAAATTGCATGGTGTGTGGTTTTCATGACAGTGATGTGTTTGAATTCGTGTCATTGCATGTGTCCATTGGGATGGGATAGGGTCTTCTTGAGAATGGGACAATGTTAATCTCAACCATATGTGGAAATGGATTTTCCTTGGGTGACGTCGATGTGCACTCCCGAGATTAAGTATGTCACAACAAGGTCAATCTCAACTGTATGTTGTGAAATGGGTTTTCCACAGGTGATCACCGATATGAACCCAAGAGATTGAGTATGCTGGGGAGATTTCTCAAGATTAACATGTTGTGTTATTTATATGCTATACTTATGTTCATACATGCATTCTATGAAACTACTTTATGCCAATAAGCATCCAAAATGTTCATTAGGCATGGAGCTCCGTTAATCATCCAGTAAGAAAATCCAATGGGGCTACCACTACTGCCACCTAGAACTAGGGGTTATAAATGTGCCTAAGTCCCCAGACCTCCTTAAACCCTCAAGTCTCATCCATAGCCTTGACCTCCTTAAACCCACAAGTCTCATCTGTAGCCTGGTTATCTCCGTTATTCCCCATGGCCAAATGGGAAAGAGGATGTCAAAGCCCTTAGAGTTCCCTTGTGGAAAGGTCTACTTGATAAGGAGCAGGCACAAGACATTAAGCACCCTAGTGTAGTGGAAAGGGTGAGTACCAGTAGACCTACATAAAAAAAATGTTCCTTAAACCCCGTTCCTTCCACCAATATGCATGAATGTGCAGGGCAGAGATCAACAATTTGGAAAAGGCGCCACCATCATCTTTGCGTCAAAAGAGAAAATGGCACAAGTTCATCCTAGGCCCCCAATGAGAGAGAATTCTGGGTGAAAGGACACAAGGCCTACATAATGGCATAGGGCGTGCATCTGGCACTCTATTTTGGTTTCATAGTTCGACCTAGTGTCAACATCCATGCCTATTTTGTTTCAGCAGTTTGGCTCTTCACCTACATTTGTAATAAAAAAAAATATTAATATTTTGTTTCAATGGTTTGGCAAGACGCCTATGTCCACAATTAGAAGATTAGTATTTTGTTTTGCAGTTCAGCGTAACGCCTATGTCCATAATAAAAAAAATCATATTTTGTTTTAGCGGTTTGACGTAACTCCTATATCAGCAACTAGGCATGTTGAGAATGAATGTTGGCCTGACGTATAACATAGTTCCTTCAAAAGGTGTATTTGTTTCTTCCTTGTATTTTTGTGGGACACAGAGGCCACGAGGCATTGCACTGTTCTAAGCGTGTGTGTTTTTTCTTAAAACTCCTCAAATAGTCAGGGCAATTCCTCTTCTAGTGCCCATTCTGACCATAAAAATAACAATAACCCTTGTCCTGAACCTCCTTACCTTTTGACTATGTCTGACCACCTCCTCTGTTGGCCCGAAGAACATTTCTCTTCCTTTCCTAGACTTAGGGTTTTTCTAGGAAGAAGACAAGGCAGCAACGAGAACTCCTTCTCTACCCCTTCCTTTTACTTGGGACTAGGCAGTTATTAACATGTTTAATAACTCTTGGAGAGAGCACTTAATCTTATTCATATAGAAATAACTAATAAAGCAAGTGAAAGAATCTAGCAATGATTGCAAGATAAGATTAGTCCAGAGTTGAGTGTTCATTGGGAATTCCAATGCATCTAGCTGACCAATCATATTGATCATGCTGATGGCATGGTCTCCGACATTTGAACCCTCAAGAATTCAGGCCCAAAATAGTTTCTTCGATATCTCATATCAAGCTGCCTGACTATGCTCACCAAAGAAGTCTTTGAGATGTTGTATCATGCTTGGAACACTCATGAAGAACTCAAGCTGACACTGCAAATCTTTAGACATGGATACGAGAATATAGTTACAGGTTCTCATGTCATGTTCTTTCAAAATCTCCTAAGTGAAAATCTCCTCCTCAGTCGCAGTTTGAGGAATTTCAATAGGTGGTATATAAGATAAAATATCATATATCCTTTCCATATTCAACACAATTTTTAAACTCTAAAACCAGTCAAAAAAATTTGGGCTAGTGAGCCTATTGATTTCTAGTGTAACAACCTGTTAGAGGCCCCAGTATTTATTTAGGAATTATTTAATTAATTGTTGAAGTATTTGATTAAGAGACTTTGCTAATTAATTATTTAATGTGGCAATTTAGAGATTTTGAAGGAAAAGAATAACATTTAATTCTATTTAATTTTGGAGTTAAAAGAATTTGCCAAGGTAGTAATTTAAATTTTTAATTGAGATAATAGTATTTAAATAGCATTTAATGGCATTTATTTATTGTGAAAATTAAATGCAAGGGTATGAAGGTAATTCCAGAGTTTTATTATTATTTGAGAGTTTTAATAATTATTTTTGTATTATTATTAATTAAATGAGATTATGTATTTAAGAGAGAGTGAGAATCCATGTGTGAGATGGATTTGGATTAAGAGTCTCCCAGTTGAAGTAGGAAGAGAATTCCAAGTTAATTAAGAATAAGGACTCCAAATTATAAAAGGAGAAGGAGATGGGCTTCTAAGGCTATTTCTTTCTATATATAGAGGCACATAAGCCATAGTTTCTTCACGTTGCGTGGGGAGCAGAGACCCAAGAAGTCTATGAGTTGCAGAAGTTGCTTTGCATAAGAGATTTCTGGTTGAGATCGTGTGAGTCGATCAAGAGTTATCGAGGCAAGTATCTTCCCTATAATCCCTTCCATTACAGGTTCATATTAGTTTCGTTTTTAGATTATTCCAGTTCTTTGTTGTAGTTTTCAGATTTATATTAGTAAGAAGAGACATATATATATACGTATAACTGTGAAGTTATGAGCAAGTTCTATTACTCCTTATCCACTTTGGATTCCAAGTTCTATTAATACTTATCCATTTTGGATTCAAAGTTCTATTAATCCTTATCCATTTTGGATTCCAAGATCTATTAATCCTTATCCATTTTGGATTCCAAGTTCTATTAATCCTTATCCATTTTGGATTGCAAGTTCTATTAATCATTATCTATTTTGGATTGCAAGTTCTATTAATCCTTATCCATTTTGGATTGCAAGTTCTATTAATCCTTATCCATTTTGGATTGCAAGTTCTATTAATCCTTATCCATTTTGGATTGCAAGTTCTATTACTCCTCCATTTTGGATTGTGAGTTCTATTACTCTTTTTCCCATTTGGAGTGCAAGTCTTATTATTCCTTCTTTCTCTTGAGTTCCAAGTTCCTTGCATATGATATCCGGATGGTTTTTTGCATATCCAGATAGCTCATATCCGGATGCCTTTTCTTATATCCGGATACGTCTAGCATATCCGGATGCCTCCTTTCGTATCCGAATGCCTCTCTCCAAAGTTGAATTTTATATTCAAATAAGTCTCCTGATATATATATCCACTCGCCTTGTGAGATATTCGAATGTCCAAAATCGTATCTGGATGTCCTAGTTTCTATCTGAATATATCCTAGCATATCTGAATAGCTTCTTATTTGAGGGCCAGCATATCCGGATGAGACTTCTTTTTATCTGAATATCTTTCCTCATATCTGGATATCCTCCCTAATATCCGGATGGCTTTTCCAGAAATCCAAGTGAACTTCCAATGATGTTTTAATTCAAGTTTTATTCAAATAAAGATATTCAATACCTCCAAATATTGAATTTTATGCCAGAATATAACAAGTTAATCATGCCCATACCATAATGCATAATTCATATAATCTTTGTATTCCAATATATTGAAGATGAGATTACATGTTTAGTGTTTATTATGACATATTTAACATTATTTCGTGATATTATGTGCATACATTTTGGTATGAGCATTGAGCATGACTTTATATGGAGCACTACATATCATGTGCTAGCATTTATATAAGTATTGCATTATGCACGCCAGACAACTTAGTTCGCGGGGATCCCACCAGTATTAGTTTCAGTTAAAACTCAGTTTATGAGTTGCTCGCCTGGTGACGACCAAGGGGCTAGGGGCTTTGCCCATAGTATGTGCTTATAGTTTTTTCTATTTACAGGGTTTAGATAAGTCAGGTATGTTTTATCAAATTATGTGAGCCTATGAGACAAAGTTGCATACCTGCATTTAGTTTATAGTTTATGTGCATTACATTTTTATGAATACAAACAGACAGTGATTATACAGTACAAGTTTAGTGAATTATTTATCAGTATCGATATTCTTCGATTCAACTTCATTTATTCTTTCTAGCTTATTACTTGCTGAGCTTTGTAGCTCACCTTGTACTCTTCACCCCTCTAGGTTCTAGTGGGAGAGTACCAGATATGGGACCTAGCAGCAGTGGTCTATAGTGTGTATATGTGGAGCCGCTCAAGATAAAAGATGTCTGGGAGTCTATTGAGTTTTGCAGTGTTTTGTCAGTTTAGATCTATTTTACATTTTAGTTGAGGGATTATCCCTTAGTTAGAGTTTATACTTTTTAGTTTGTATTGACTTAGAGTTTTTATTTCAGTTGATTGAGATATTCATTTATGGTATCAGATTTCAGATTATCAGTTAGTTTATTTTATTTTTCCCACAACACCTCTTCTCGGTCAGTTCTAGGAAAGGGGTGTTATAGTATTGGTATCAGAGTGGTGTTTTGAGGAGTCTCCCGTACACACATAGGATGTTGGGTAGAGTTAGGACTTGTATCCGTCATTTAGATATGTTAGTCCAATTAGCGATATTCTAAACCCTAAGTGGTGATGGAGGAAGATGAGTAATAGTGGTGGACAACCTCGGACTCGTAGTCAGGCTGTTTTTATTCCGGTGGAAGTTCCAGCATCCATGCCTGGCTTGCTATGGGGGTCTATAAGTGATCTATGACAAGGAATGGTCGAGATGTGAGGTATGCTAGCAAGATTAATGAGGGTGATAGATACCCTAGTTACTAATCAGGTAAGAGAATCACAAGTTCCCTAAGAAGTAGGAGGTAGTAGAGGCGATAAGCTAGTCGCCCCAATCGTTCCAATTGTGGAGGTAGATATTAAAGGATTTCATGGCCTTCCAACCACTAGGGTTCTAGGGAGGCACAGATGCAGTAGCGGTTGAGAATTGGATGCTATCGATAGAGAAGAATCTCCGATCTATTGGTTATGTGGACTACCGGCGAGTATGACTTAGCACATTCATGTTTAGAGGCAACGCCGAGAGATGGTGGGAGACTGCCGCTAGAGGTTTGGTAATTAAGAGCCCACATTGGTCGAATTTCAGCAAGTATTCAATGACGCTTATTGCCCAACATGGGTCAAGGACCATAAAGTTTTTGAGTTCGTTGAGTTGGTGTAAGGTATCAAGAAAATGGCTTAATGTGAGGCAAAGTTTACAGCCTTGACTAGATAGGTCTTAGAGTTGGTGTCCACTGAAGCTAAGAATGATGTTAAATTTCAGAGAGGATTGCGTGCTGATATTTGCCACACTTTTGGAGGAGCTTAGAGTGTGGATTATACCATGGTAGTTCAACAAGCATATGCTATCAAGAGAGATGTTTGAGAATTGTGAGATCGAGGTACATGATAAAAAGCTATTTGGAGACTTAGAAATTCTTGATGTTAGGGATTTTGATTTGATCCTTGGCATGGATTGGTTGTCACAGCATTATGCAAGAGTTGACCATCGATGGAAGATTATAGACTTTGATCTACCTCGATAGCCAATTCAGATATATAGAGTAGTCAAGCCTAAGGCTATGATTCCTATGATCTCAATGATGAAAGTAGAGAAGCTATCTCTAAAGCCTATCTCTAAAGCTCCATATCGAATGACACCTAATGTGTTAAATGAGTTAACGGCCTAGTTAGAAGAATTAATAAAGAAGGGTTTCATCTTACCCAGTTCATCCTCGTGGGGCATACCAGTATTATTCATGAGGAAGAAAGATGGATCTTTAAGGTTGTGAATAGATTATTGTCAGTTGAATCAGGTGATTGTGAAGAACAAGTATCCTTTACCTCGAGTGGATGATTTATTAAACCAGTTGCGAGGAGCTAAAGTGTTATCAAAGATAGATTTAAGATAGAGATACCACCAGGTGCGAGTTAGAGATGATGATATTCAAAAAGACTTCTTTCAGGACTCGCTATGGACACTATGAGTTTGTGGTGATGACAGTTGGGTTGACTAATGCCCTAATTGTTTTCATGGATTTAATGAATTGAGTTCTGAGTGAGTACCTAGATTGTTTCATTATTGTCTTCATAGATAATATTCTACTTACTCACCTAATGTAAAGGAGTATACAGAACATCTTACTTTGGTACTATAGAGACTCAGAGAAAAGCAACTGTACGCCAAGTTCAGCAAGTGTGAGTTTGGCTCACTCAGATTGGATTTCTAGGCCATGTGGTGTCTGAAGATGGTGTTTTAGAGGATCTAGACAAGACTAAAGCAGTTATGGATTGGCTAAGGCTGACAACAGTGACAGAGATACATAATTTTCTAGGTCTTGCAGGCTATTATAGGCGATTCAGTGAAGGATTTGCTCGTCTATCTTCTCTGATGACTAAGCTAACAAGAAAATGAGAGAAGTTTGAATGGAATGTTACGTGTGAACATGCTTTCCAAGAATTGAAGCAGAAGTTAACTACCACACAAGTGTTAACTATACCAAGAAGTGGAGATAAATATTCCATTTACAGTGATGCCTCCCACATAGGATTGGAATGCGTATTGATGTTAGAGGGTCGAGTTAATGCCTATGCCTCAAGACAATTGAAGAAACACGAGGTGAATTACCTTACTAATGATTTCGAGTTGGCAGCGGTAGTATTTGCATTGAAGATATGGCGACCCTATTTATATGATGAGAAAGTTGAGATTTATATAGATCATAAGAGTTTACATGATCTTCTATCCCAGAAAGAATTGAACATAACGCAAAGACATTGGATCGAGTTATTTAAGGACTTCGACTGTGAGATTCTATACCATTTAGAAAAGGCTAACGTAGTAGCTGACACTTTGAGTTGATAAGCTAACAAGACATTGGCTACGATGATGGTTCAAGAATGAAAGTTATTGGAGAAATTAAGTGTTTTATTTATTTCAACCCTAGAGGATAGATCAGTGATGAGTTGCACTTGTATGAGGGTATAACCTAAGTTATTTGATTTAATCAAGAACCTGCAATCAAAAGATGAGAAGTTGGCACGAATTTTAGCAGATATTAAGAAGTTTTCTCCTTTGGGATATACTATATGGAGTGATGGAATACCCTTATGTGTAGATCTACTTGATCTCTCTTCAATTTTGAGCATATCTTGCTCACTTCCATGGTTATAATCTATCTTTTGATAAAAATAAAGTTTTCTTTTTGGTTGTAAAATCTTTGTAAAAATCCTTCAAAATTTATGGGTCTTTTTGATGTGATCATTTGGGACTTGATTTATTCCAAAATCCTTCAAGGAATGAGATATTTTTTGTTAGATTAGAACAACACAATTATTTGTTGGGTTGTTTTGCATTCTATCTGTATGTTCGTTTTGGGTCATGGCAACCTAGCATGCTCTATTGTTTTGGGCATAACTTTGAAATATCCGATTTGAGAGCCGTTTGTTGTGTTGTAAACTAAACTCAATGAGCTCTAACTTAATATAGGTTTTGAATTTTTTTGGCTTCGATTTTATCCCCAGTGGCCTTGTAAATTTCTACTAAAAAATTCATAACTTACTGCTCCATGTAATTCGATCTTGCTTGGGTTTTTGAGGTATAACTTTTTGTGATTATATTCGATTTGTAATCCATTTGTTTCTATGTAAAATAGAAATAATAGTCTTCGTTTCAATATAGGATTTGAAATTTTTGGTCATGATTTGACCCATAACAGCCTTGTTGAATTCTGCCTAAAATGCTGTAATTTTATTATAACAATTCTGCTTTACTTTTTTTTTGGGTAATAACTCATTGTGATTATTTTTTATTTCGAATCCAATTATGGTTTCAAAAACTAGAGATTCAAAGCTTCGATTTGATATATCTTTCATAGAATTTAACTAAGAAATGAGCCCATAGACCTTTGAAGTTACCCTTCGAAATTTGGAAATTTTCTAAAATTTTATCTAATTAATCCTTTTTTTGTGGGATTTTTCTTAATCATTGATGATTGACATAAAATTGGGATATGCTTATGTGATGCATGATTATATTGATTTGCCTATCTATGTCTATGGGTGAGAAAATGATATCCTATGAGCGCCTGACGCGGGTGAGGTAGCCATCAACCCAATAGGCGAGACTCAAATTGTTATTGTTTGTTGATGTATTTTCATGATATACATATATTCATGTATGGATATATTGGTCATGGAAGCCTTGGGAATTATGTGAAAAATTCCTTATTATTGATGCATGTGCTTAGCATGGAAATGATTACATAGTATGTATAATAATCACGGCATGGGAAATTGATGTAAATGGAAAACTTATGAGTTGTATTATATTGATATATTTTCATAGAGTCGTTGTTTACTCTATTTCGGTTATCCATGAGTTTGATTCTATCTCTCCATGCTTTATATATATACTTGCTGAGCCTTGTGGCTCACTTCATTTACTCTCATGTCATTCCAAGTAAAGGTAAAACAGTGGTTGAGGGCAAGTCCAGTGAGTCTAGAGCCCAGTTTCAGAGGTGTACAGAGACAAATCCTAAACTATTGATAGAATTGAAATGATATGGCACACACCAAGAGGGGGGTGAATTGGTGAATTAAAATAATTTTTGAAATAGAGAGATGTCGTCTGTTAAGACCATGGATTCGTTAAACCTCAAGACCTTGAAATGACACGATGAGGTATCAACCGCGTAAAAACAATATTGTTTTGAGAAAAATGAATATGAAATCTTATGAATGATTAAGTAAAACAAGTGAGAATAAAAATGCTAACAGGGACAAATGAAAACAGAGAGTGCAAGAGACCAAGATTTATAGTGGTTCACCTTTCCAACCCTAGTCCACTACCTTAGCTACCAACTAAGGATTTTTAATCAACTTCACTATCAACCCCCTACTCAATACGAGCATGTCCTCTAGTCCTTGACTAGGAAATGTACAACCCTCCCAATTTAATGGGCCCTCTAGCTTATGCTAGGAAAATTACAAAAATTGTGAGAATGAGAATCTAAGAGTATAACTCTTAGTTACAAGCTCTCTTTAAATGAAGAATCGAGGCTTAAAATAAATGTAACAGTGAGATACAAAATTCTCTAAAATGAAAATACAAAGAGGAAATTTAATGCTCAATGTAACAGTGAAAGCTCGGTAGATCAAGATATTCAATATGTTCAACAGCCTTCAATGCGTCTCTAACCACCTATTTATAGGTGATGGTGAATAAGTTCAAAATTTGGACCGTTGTGGGTGGTTGGGCGAGCATTAAATGTGCCAAAAACTAGTTGTTACAAGTTTATAAGAAACAAATAGTCGACAGACAAAATAGGTTAGTCGACTATATTTTCAAATAAAACTAGGCATAGTCGACTATTGTTTAACAAAGTCTACTGATAGTCGATAATCACTTACACATAGTCGACAGATACAAAAATATGAAGAAAATTTTGAATATCATGTACATACATAATCAACAGAAGAAATAGCATAGTCAACTATCCTTACACAATAGTCGACAGAATGGAATATAGTCGACAGAAGCCATACATAGTCGACAGAACATACAGGCATAGTCGACTATCCTTAAGCACATAGTTGACTAGTGACTGGCATAGTCAACAGCATTAAAACACATAGTCGACTATCCATTATGAAAAATTGAAAACTTAACATATCCTCATTTCGATTCTTTTGAAAGCAAGTTGAGATTATTAAAAACATATTTATTTTGAATCTAAACACACTTAACCATACTTCAACATTTCTCCTATATAGATTTTCATAACTTTGCTTCAAGGAGATTTAAAGATTGTTTTTCACATTCATATAGATTTATTAAAAAACAAACTTATCCATAAATATCTACTCATAAAGATTTATAGATTGATTTTCATATAGTCATTATCAAAACCATTACTTTATTATCTAAGAGTAAAATATCAAGACGGTCCATGTTAATGTTTGTGATGAGGGCATGTTGTGAGGAAATTTTATGTTGTAAATTTCGTTAGTGCCTTTGTATTTCATTTTGTGTAGTCCATGGTGCCAAGATGTTATAAACCTTTATGTAGGCTTTTGCAGAATTTATCTAAGGATAGTAATATGGTGTTGTATGTTATAATTCTATACCATCCTTGTGATAACCTCCTTTCAGATATCCTATACTAGCAGGACTATCCGAGAGTGGGCCACTACCTAATGAATGTGTAAAACAAGCCCACTAGATGTCATCCAAATCTAGTATTAGGGCACACAATATTAACAGTTCAATTAACATCCACCCACATGTCTACTATATCCATCTCAGGGATTATGGCTCATGACTCACCATTCTTTATCATTAGTATCTCATATTAATCAAAGATAGTATCCCATGTGCCAGTCCCTTCATTGATTAATCATAGTCCCCATATAATAAATCTAAGGATCGTGAATCTCTTTAAGAAATCCTTAATCCAAAGGTCTTTGTCACATGTTCTTAACATTTAAAATTGTTACATATTCTTAACATTTTAGAATAAGACCTTTATTAGGATATTTAGGGACTTATTCATATATATATATATATAATTTGGAGAGATATGAATAAAGATATAACCATTAAATATGAAAATATATTTTATTATATTTGCAGGATTTACATCATTATACATTTGCTAGATGCTATCTAAATCTAGCATTAGGGCACTAACTCTCACACTTTCATTTTCTAGTTTGGTCTTCTTCTTCTTCTTGCTTCGAAGAGGTCGACATATCCTCTTCTTCTCTTGCTCCCTTTATTTTTGATCCCTTGGTTATGTGACAACCTTAAGAAAACCAAAGGAACCACTACAACTTCCATTCACATTTACCAAGATAGTCCTAGCACAAGTCCAGTAAAGAGTTCCATAGTAGCTTAGGGATGGACTAACTAGGTCCTCCACATTTGAAAAGGTAGGCTGGTCACCCAGGTCTTTCAAGTTCGAGAGCATATTTGGACAGTTTGGAGGAAGCTAAAGGCATAACTCTAAGGTGGATCGAACAACTAACAACAACATTCATCCATTGAGGTATAACCCTCAAAAGCCCGATGGATGATTAGTTTGATTTTAAATGCATATGGATGTTTAATACCTAGTCTTGTAAGGCCTTGTTTTGCTTCTGTTGTGCATTTGTTTTGATTTTGAAAAAGTTTTAAAACCGGTATACCCTTGCATGGATCCACTAAATGTTGGCATTTTTCAAGTTATGCGATTTTCAAAACTATTTATCGCGATTTTCAAAAGGATCGCACGAGGTCCAATGAAGGGTTTTGGATTATTGACATCTCATGCCACTTTTGGAAAGATTATCTTCTGGATGATCGACCGTTCTTTACTATTTGGAAAGACTAAAGATGGAGTCATAGGTTTTGTTGATTCTGATTTTATAGGAGATCTTTAATGTTGCACTTTTTTGTATATTAGTTTTGATGATGAAAAACATCTATTGGCTTAATCCCTAAGTCATGAGTCAAGGTTATGGTTTTCAACATATATCAATTTCAATATCAAGTATTATTTTGTTCAAATGAAAATTAAGTTAAGTTCATTCTTATACATATGGAGATTTGCAAAAACAAGTATTTTGATTTAAAAAGAATCTCTTAAAGTGATTTTCAAAATTAGCCTTGAAATTGTTGGTCAACATAAAGCTAAAATTGTTCTAAGGCAAAAAATCAAGTAAAACATGTTTTTGAAAATGTTTTCTTTTTAGAAAACTATCTCCCGGTATTTTGATATCTAATATCCATTGGTATTCAAACGATTTTTAATGAATTTTTCATGAAATAGAAAGTATATATTTTGGAGGTAGTAATATTGCTAAATGTTGAATTTGTACTAAAACCAAAATTCTACCTTCTTAGTGTTATGGATTTTGATTTTTTGGATATTTTTATTGAATCCAAATAGGGGTACTTTCTTATTGACATTTATGTATTAAAGTAAATGGAAGGTAAAATATAAATAAAAAAAAATGTGGACATTTACTTGCAATGGATTATTCTTTCAAGTAAATCCTTCTAAAAATTTGTCATGTTTCTGTGCTCGTTTTGAAACCCCTTCTGAAAAAGGTTTCAATGTTTTTGTGCATGTTATTTCAAAACATCTATGTAATGCATCTGTTTTCAAATCAGGTTTTAAAGTATGTTTTGAAACCTTCATTCTATTTCGAAACCTCTGACATTTCTGTCAGTAGAGATTTAAAAGATTCGAGATGCTGTTGTTTTGCATTTTAATATTTATCTAAAAGCTTCTCAAAGTATTTTTAAATGTATTCTCCATCCTCTTATATTCAAATTCAAATTTGAATTGGAGATCATGTGTATAAATCATAGTGGGGAATAGATTATGTCTCCCGCTCATTGTTGTCTCTAAGTGCTAGTCCAGCTGGAAAGGCTGAATGTTTCGAAACATGAGAAGTATGTTTTGAAACCTTAGTGTAAATTTGTGATGTTTCAAAATCTGTATGCTATGATTCAAAACCTTCTTTTCTATCTTGTCCCCAATGGTTATAAATGACTAGATTTTTATCTGTTGATATAAATAGTAGGTGTTTGAAGATAAGAACAAGTTACAACAAGAGAGCACACACTAGAGACACATACACAAGCACAAGTGTTGATCAAATCATTTATTCAAGCTCTCAAAGAAGATCCTCTACAAATCCTATTCTTGTGCATTGTGAGTGAAAAGGAGAAGCAAGCGAAAACTGAAGTCTCATCTTGTCTAACTCTCCTCACCTCAAGTTAAGAGGTTTGTCCAACCATTGGTAAGATATTTATTATTATACATTCTATTGGGCTATAAAGATAAAATTCTATTTATCTTGTTAATGTTGTAAGGTTTGAGTTTAGCCTTGAAACTCATTATGGCATAAGGTTTGAGTTGAGCCTAAAACTCATTGTGGAAAAGGTTTGAGTTGAGCCTAAAACTCAATTGTTGTAAGGTTTGAGTTAAGCCCATAAAAAGTCACTTGGTGAAAGGTTTGAGTTAAGCCATAAAAACTCATTGTACAAGGTTTTGGGGTGAACCATAGTAAAACCCTTGTTGTGGTTGATCACCAGTAAAAGTGATTGGGATTGAAAAATCCTTCGAGTGGGTAAGCTTGAAGGTAGTGGACTAGGCGGCGTGTCAAACTACTATATATCTTGTGTGTACCAAATTTATTATTTTTCTTTCTTGTTATTCATTCCTCAAGCTTTCATAAGTATCTATCTTTGATCTCAAACACCTTTAGTATACTCTTACTTATATAAATCATCTTTTCCAAAGATCATTATTTTGAAATATAAGCAAAAAGATTTTGAATCAAGCAAAACAAAAAAATATATTTCGAAACATACAATCTATATTTTGAAACTAGCGAAAAACAATGAGGTATATTTCGAAACATATATAGTAGGTTTCGAAACCTACTTAATAGAAAGGTTTATTTTGAAACATATACCCTATATTTCGAAACATAGTATTCTGGCATAAACCATTTTTTAATTATTGAAAAATTTATACGAATCCCAATTCACCTCTCCCTCTTGGGATATATTTTCCATCATTAGGACCAACAATCTTGACAAAAGAAGATCGCTTACTAGGTATGTTTTCACCATTAGTGGTAGTGCTATCAATTGGAAGGCTACCTTATAGTCCATTATTCCCCTGTCTAGTATTGAAGTTGAATATATGGCAATTATTGAGGCTATTAAAGAAGGCATTTAGCTGAAAAATGTTGATTGATGAAATCAGTAAGAATCTTCAAAACAGTTTAGTTTATTGTGATAGTCAAAATGTCATTTTTCTTACTAAAGATCAGATGTTTCACGAGAGAACAAAGCACATTGATATGAGATATCATTTTATTCGAGATATTATTGCTTACGGTGAAGTTATTGTGAGAAAAATCAACATTCATGATAATTCTGTAGATATGTTAACCAATTCCCTACCTATTGCAAAGTTTGACTATTGTATGGATTTGGTTGGTATTCATCAAGAAGATTAATCCTTCATAATTTTGTTAGAAGAAAGAATTATGGATAATTCCGTATTTGAATTTTGCATCAGTGTGGAGTTTGTGATAATTAGGATCCAAAATTCCAATTTGTTTGTGACTAGGACTTTTAATTTGACCATGATTAAGACTTTAATTTTGATTGTGATTGGAATACATATTCAATTGAGTGTTAGTTCTATAAATATGTGCCTAATACTCTTAATTATTGCAGCAATATCATTATTATAGAAACAATATCATTATAGTGATATTTTATTTTTTCTGTAGTTTTTTTCCAATTTGAATTTCCTATGCAAATCTTTTATGTTGGTTTGTGTGCTTGATAGTTTGATTGTGGTTGTTTTAAGATTTTTTTTTGTGATTATTTTTCAACCATTTTTTTTTATTTAGTGTTTTTCGTGAACAATTTTTTTTTTAATTTTTTAATTCTTCATATTTTCCTTATTTGAAAAAAAAAGCCTTCCTTTTTGCCATCAAACAGTTGAAGAAAGTGTTTAGCTTACCGGTTTGAGCACTTATAAGCTACTGAATTAGTTTATAAGCTACGTAGATTTTTTTTTTTTTTTTTTTTTTTTTTTTTTTGCGTTTGGCAACATTTAAGAGTTCAAATACTACCAATCTTATAAGCTATTTTACTAGTGTTTGAGATAAGCTCCCCTCCCCCCCCTCCCACCTCCCCCCTCAAGCTTTTCCAAATAAGCTCATAAGAGTTTTTTACATTGACTAAGAAAATTACCAAATTACCTCAAACAAAATACATATTTCCAACCTTTACCTTTCTTCATCCCTTTGCTTTCTTTATCGTTGCTACCACCAGACCCATCTCTAACCATTGCCTCCAACCAGACCCATCTCCGTTGTTGTTGTCCATTGTCATCACCATCACCATCGTCTATTGTCTTCAACCTATTCCCATCCATCAACCTCCATCTCTATCTGTTCGTGACCTCCAACCCATCGTCGACATCTCCATCTTATCCTCTATTGCCTTTATCGTTGCCTCATCTTGCAATTGTAGACGTTATCCCCTACCACTGTAATACCTTGAATTTTTAAGTGACCGATTTGACTGCAGGGAATACCTTAGAGCTTGGATATCTAAAAAGAGAGGTATGAGATTGATGAGCATCTTGAGACAAGATTTATGGCATTAAAAGTAATTGGATCAAAGACAGTTTTCAGTGCAACTATGATTCGGTCTGAAAAATTGAATGATCGTAAGAGACTTCTAAAAAGTCAATAGAACCTTGAGAAGACTAAAGTTTCTCTTAAGAAACAACCCTGAGGTGGTTTCAGGATGAAACAAAAGGATTCATGAGAAAAACATAATCTTGCATACATTAGGACCAAAACGTAGTTTACAAATCTTGGCCAAAAATGGTGAAACGAGTGTGGAAAAGATCAAACTTGGGAGATAAAATGTGGAAAGGAAGTTATGGACTCGTAAACTCAAGAACTCATGAAATAAGGATCAAAACGCGATTTTACATGTATTTGAGCTTAAGTGCAAATTGTTAATTTTAGCCAAAGGAGGTTAAAAAGATGTTTTTTTCTGAATCTTTGGGGATGAAATGAAGAGTTTAGAACTTGTGGGACTTAATGGAATTGTTGAAAAACTCAGGGGTTTTGAGGAAGGGTCCAAACTGTAATTGGAAATTAGGTGGGAAACTTGCAAAAATCTGGCCAACCACACTGTTACAGCCGACCAGCCACCTATCAACGTCGGGAAGGTCGCCCAAGGGGTCCAAGAGGTGCTCCAGGCCATGATGAGTCGATAGGTGGTGGCCATTGGACGAGATCAGCCATGATTTGACATAATTTATGGCAGAAGTGACCAAAAAAATTTGACCAGTAAGTCGGTGGCTTTTTATCATGATTTAAGGCTACTCAAGCCACTTAGTGGCTAGATTTGAGGTTTAGGGATGAGATAAGATCAAGATTTGTCGAGTTTTGGTTGGAATTTGGCTATAAATAACGCACCCAAGGCTGAGGTCTTTATTTCAAGTCGAGTTCAAATTCATGGTGTTTTAGAGAGAATCAAGTGTTAAAGATAAGGGGCTTTTATTCCTTGTATTTTGTTGAGTTTTTATAGAGATTTTGGTGAGGTTTTGTATAGGTTTGAGTGGGTTTTAGTGAGTTCACCGGAAAAACGGGCTTCGTCGGAGACTAATTTGTAAACGGCTGTTTGGGAGCTTTTTCAATGACTACATCAGGCATCTAAGGGTACCATCAGGGACATTTGCAGGTTGTTAGTGGCTAGAGTCTTGCTTGAGAAGACAACCCGCAATAGCTACACGCTCAAATTCCACTCACAATTCACGTACTAAGTGCGTGAGGGTGCGTGAGGTAACATTAATTTTTGAAATTATTTTTATATTTTTTAGAAAATTATTTTAGGATTTTCTATGAAAAAATATTTAGTGAAAATAGGTAGGAAATATTTATTGTGTAATTTTGAAAAAAAAAAGGATTTATAGAAAATTGGAAAAATTGAGGAGAACTTAGGAAAATTAGAAATATTGATTTTCCTGGATATATCGTTGGTCAAGAGGTGATTTGGTCATCAGATTTGAGGATTTGCACGACAATCGAGGTCGGTTGTATTTCAAGGCAAGGCACGAATACCGAGGTAGCCAAATAAACGTGAGCAAAGTGAGTGGTTTTCCTCAGAAATCTACAAGTGATATGTCTTGTCTATATTGAACATGGTTTTCACAAGGATTGTCAAATTATTATGCAATTTATGTACATCTTGTCATATCTGTACATGTTTTATTGCATAGATAATTGGGATATTTTATTTGGCATGATATTGCAGCATATTGATACTTGTACTGGGGTGGGATGTGACCCTTGTAAGTGTAGCTTTATTTCTCCAACGAGTGTTACAGGATACCGTAGGAGTCTTCCATCCCAGGGTGACTGCCTAGGGTTCCATGCTAAGGCTAGAAGCAGCTCAAAACTACACCAGGGTGCTTGTTTATTCATATCCATGCATCATTCATTCATGAAATTATTTAACCCATATTTAAAAGTTTCATCTTCTAATATTGGACTATTGCCCCTGGAATATTCAATGTTCCACGTGAGACGAGCAGGTAGAAGGGTAAAGAGGTGGCTAAAACTTAGGCGTTGGCAAACGAGTAGCGAGTCCTACGCCAAGGTTAGGACGAGTTGTCTTGTTATTTCACGTTTATCTTATTGGCGATTATTGTAATATTATGGGTGTTGAACCATTTGTATGGATTTACTTATATTGCAATCACATGAATTTGTTAGGTTTTGATTCTGCTTCTGCTAATGGATAAATTGTCGTTCCTTAACTTCATATCGGGAGTGATAATTTATGTATCTATGTTGAGGATTTTTGTACGGTATTCGGGTATGAGTGATGGAACTAAAAAGGAAAAAAAAAATCCTAACATAATAAACACGCCTGAGAGGACAGGGTGTTACAACCACCTCTTTCGTTCACTATATATATATATATATTAATATATATTGAATTAATATATTTAATATTTTTATTAAAATTTAGTATTTTTATAAATTTTATTTGTATTATTCAACATATCTATTTTTCTCTTTTTCTTAAATTCTGATAACTTATCAATTCTTTTAAATCAAACACATAATTATATAACTGATAAATTAAAAGCACATTTATCTAAATAGATAATTAACTTACACTACTCGACTTTTAAACTTTATATAACTTAAAAGCTAAACACGTTATAAGCTGCTTTTAATTAAAAAGGGTAAGCCAAACAGCCTCGAAATACTAGGTGGTGGTGGGCTTGCCGAAAAACAAGTCACGGTGGTCGCGAGTTGCAGATCTAGCGGCCCTTCATCTTTCACCATGCAGGCAGTGCTCTCGTTGGAAATAGTTGTAATACCCCACATTTTCGTGAGCTTACCACATAATTTAGACGAGTTTAGAATACTGAAAATATGCTTGAAATGGCAATAAGTGATCGAATCAGTTGCAAGGAATGCCCTGGAGCTTAGATACCTAAACACAAAGGTATATCTTTGACGAGCATCTTGAGGCGAGATTTATGACGTTGAAACAAATCAAATCAGAGACGATTTTCGGTTCAGCTAAGTTGTAGCCTAAAAGACAGAATGATGGTAAAGGGCTTTCAAGAAATCGATGGAACCCTAAGGAGACTCTACTTTTATAAATAAAACAATCCTGATATAGTTTTGGGATGAAACAAAGGTCCCGTGAGGGCGCTGTGATAAAATCATACTTATCAAGTAATTTTGGATTTTAAGTATCTCGATGAGAATTAATTTGATATTTGAGGGTGGAATTGTAATTACAGAATTATCCAAACAAAATAAGGATGAAATTAGGAGTTCATGTGGTAAAATATCAAAGTTTGAGAACTTGAAATAAGGGTCAAAATGTCATTTGGAAGAAGTTTGGGGTATTAGCTTTGGATTTCAAAATTGAATCCATTCTAGCTTGGATTTGAAAACCCATTAATTATAGCTTTGAGTCTTTGGAATCCATTGCTTATCTTGAGACAAATGGCACCATGCGATTGGTTCAAAGAATCTATAAATATAGACCATGGGTTGTTCTCAAATCATTCAAGGGAGTTTGAGGATTTAGGCATTCTAAGTTGAGGAGCTTGCTCTTGAGAGAGGGGAGGAAATTCTACAAGAATGCAGGAGGCAATCAGAGGAGAAGCGGGGGAGAATAAGCCTCACCGGAGTTTGTCAAAATCAGTAAAAAAAAATAGTCCATTTTTTTTATAATCCTGTAGAAGGCGAAGAGAGGGTCGCGTAGGTTTAAACAGGGGTCGAATCCAAGTTAAAATGAGGAAGTTATGGCCAAAAAACCAAACCGAGGGGAAGCTGTCCGAAACTGGTGGGCTGTGCGTGAGATACACACGCCGAAAAGTGGCTGCTCGTGAAGGCGCATAGGCTACCTTCCCAAGGCGCTTGAGGACCCATGAAGGGTCCGTTTTCCTTCAAATTTTTCAGTCTTGTCCCTAATTTAATGCCCTTTAACCCTGTATAAAAATATTTGAGGTTAAGTTTACCAAAACGTGTGTTTTCTGCAAAAACCTAAGCCGTTTGCTGTGAAATTGTATGTTCCAAGAGATAAACCTTCAAGGTGAGACTCCTATACTCCAAATCCTATTTTTTGTTCTCTTATGAGAGATTTCTATTGCATGAAACTTGTTTTGTGAAGTTCTTGTACGTAAACTTTTGTTATTCTCTTACGTGAAATCATGTTGCATATATTGAATATATTTTTTTGAAAAATATATGCTGTTGGCTTTTTAACTATTACATTTATAAAATTCGTGTGGCCATATCTATTTGTTGTTAGTTGAGGGCAAAAGTCCGATATCCCTTGAGAGGCGTTATGCGTGCGCTATTTAAAAAGCTCTCGCGGGGAAGACCGTGAGTCTAAGAGATAACGGATATGGTGTTTGCATGAGTTCTATGTGGTCAGGCCAAGGTGACATGGTTAGGGACCTCCCGAAAGGCGTTATGCGTGTGCCATTGAGAAAGCTCTCGTTGGAAGAGGATGACATGTTCATGAGGCATTTCAGAGTAGTCCTTGTTGTTTTCTCTCACATTTTATACCTGATCATGCATTGATATAAATTATTTTTGGAGTTTCTCACTTGAAGATTCATCTTTTAATTGGACTATGTCCCTAGAATATTCAAACGTTCCAAGTTCGACAAAAGGCTTTAAAGGAAAGGAGGTAGCTGAAGAATAAGCTTAATTTTCTATCTATAGCATTGTTAGCATATCTTTGTTTATGTACGAACCTATGTATGTTTTGGATGTGTTTAAGACGTTCAGTTATCACTTACAAGAGATGATGTCCATGTAAAGCATTTTGTAGACGTCTTGAACAATTTCATTTATGATAAATAAAGCATTATGGTTGTGAACCATATCAGGTTCGATCTAGCTTCCACATTTGAAATTTTAACACATATCTTAGTTATTTGATTATTGGGTTTGTTAAGCTGAGAAGGTGAAAATTAGGGTTTTTGAAAATTTGTGTGATGTATGTTAGCGATTGTGGTATGGAAAAATTTTATATTCCCAAAATCCTAAGTTATAACACGCTCAAAAAAAATTGGGATGTTACAATAGTAGTCGTAATGGCAGCGGCTTGTAGATTTGGCGATGGTGACAATGTTAGCTCAATAGCGTGTGCAACAGGTAGTCGCCGCAACCTTTCGTCTTTCTAGTTCTGGCACTCGACAGCGACAGAACACAAGGTGGCGGCAAATTGTCTACAACGGAATGTGAGGCCACAATATATAATCGCTGGTTACCGTGACCCTTCGGTTTTGGCACTCAACGGCAACTGAACACGAAGAAGGGCCACCGCCGCCGACAGTGGCAGCTGATCCCGGGGAAGCCCCTTTACCTACATCGATCACTAGAGGTGTATAAGAAATCTACAATGCATGGAAACCTGTTGTAGAAGCCATGACCCTTCGTATTCTCATTTTTAGTGCTGGACGATGACGTGTGGGACACAATATGTGAAGAGACATCAGAGACGGAGATGATGATTAGGTGGCACGATGGCGGCGTGGCGGTCACGTGCCCCATTATATCCTTCTGCTGTAGGTTGAAGAAGAAGAAGATAACTTTTTGTAGGCTGGGCAAGTCATATTTTTTTTTTCGGGGGGGTTTTTTTAGGGCTCTTTTACCTAGTTGGGTTGGGTTAAAAGAAAGAAAAGGAAACTCTATTGGATCAGTTTTCCCAGCTAGGCTAGGTTAAAACCGAAACCCATCTTAGGTTCTTGTTTTGTGATATCATTTTTGGGCCAGGCCCTTTTGGGTTGGGCTACAATAATTCCTTGCACGAGCCCATAAAATAGGGTTGAGAAAAGAAATAAAATAAATAGATAGCATAAATAAATTAATTTATTAGTATGCTCTCGGATTAATTAATCTAGGTATTTATTGTAAATGGTACAAAATTTTAGAATAAATTGTTGAACCTAGAGAAACATACTAGTGTGTATGTACACTTGAAATTTTAATCTTTAAGCATAATTATATAGTTTAAATTGTGCTTTAATATTCTTTGTAATTGTGTATTAAATAAATTAAAAATATAATAATACATTATTTGGTAGTCGGGAGATTTTTTGGGATATATGCCCAATATGTAATACCTCGTATTACATGATGATGGAAAAGATATGATTTCAGATTATTTTGAAAGGATCTCAGGTGGTCCGGGAAGGCCAAAAGTCTATTTCGAGAAATTAATTAATAAAATTGCTAAATTGACGGTAGGAAATGCCCCGAGACTTGGATATCCAGGGAAGAGGGCAAGAGATTGGTGAGCGTCTCGAGGTGAGATTAATGACGCTGGAAGTAGTCAGACCAAGAATAGTTTGCTGAATAATTTCTGTATAAGCCTAAATGGGTGTCGATACCGAATGGTCGTGAGGACTTTCGAGAAGTTGAGGGGACCCTAGGGGAGGTCTGATTTTGCAAATGAGGCAACCTTGAAGTATTTTCGGGTGGAATGAAGGTCCCATGCAGGTGCGAGGATGAAATCTACTTTATCGAGTAAAGCCGGTTATTAATCTTTGAAGAAATCAAGATTTTTAGTGGTTTGAGGGTAATTAATTTAAGGCCTTGAAGGGTCCAAGTGCAAATAACAGATCCTCAATTGAAATTATGAAAAATTTGTAAGTGTAATTATGGAGAATTAGTGGGATTAATGTGTAATAATTATATATAATTATGGCTTGGGACATAGTAGCATTGGATCCAAAATTGTTCTTTGTTGAAGCATTTGGCCGAGTGAAGCACAGGAAAAGAGAGAGAGAGCTCGTGAGAGCTATGGCAGAGCATGGAGAGACCGAGAGAGAGATGAGATCAAAAGGGTGAGAGGCCGCGAGGGTGGCCGGCTAATTGTCAATCAACAAACAACAACATCAGTCATGGCTATTGCAGCAACCATGATCGATGGAGGTAGCCACAGGTGAAGCTGGAATAGCTGTGATGGCGTTGTGCGTGGAGGCCCGAGAGGCTACGGTGGCTCGGTGGTAGCCAATGGTAGCCGTGGCGACTTGCAACTTCGGGGCTAGCCGAAAATGGCTGAGGCAAGCAGCGGCTGCAATCAGCCATGGCAGCGGAGGTCGCGCGCTGGGTAGCTATGCGCGGTGGAGCTGGGGCGACCGACGATATTAGAGCCAGCCACGCAGTAGTAGGTGAAGGCGAGGCTGGTGTGTAGGAGCCGCCGCGCGAGGAAGAAGAAGGTGAGCAGTGGCCGGACGTGGGAGAGAAAAAAAAGAAAGAATGAGAAGAAAAATAAGAAGGAAAAGAAAAATAGAAAAAGAAAAGAAAATGAAAATAAAATAAATTCTGAAAATTGGAGAAAATAGGGAAAAATACTCAGAAAATTTTAGAAAATTAGGAGAAATTCTGGAAATTAATTTGGAGCTCGAAAAGCTTGCTGGACGCTTGAAAATGGGGCTTTGAGCGCAAGGTGGCGTCCAATGAGGCGATGCTGGTGTGGGCGTTTGGCCAGTTTTCTCCTAGAGGTTTGATGAGGTAAAATAATTAATTCTTTCTAGTTATTTGCATTATGTGAGATGATGTAATGTGAATTGTTGATTGGATTAGACCCTTAATTGAGGTTGGTTGGAAGTTGTTGAAAGGTGATTTTGCGGTGTATGGCAAAAACATAGACCCTGGTTTAATTTCTGTTGTTTGGTTTTGTGATTGCATCTAGGGTGGACCAAGGAGGTGGTGGTCCTAGAAGAGTTCGAAGTTGAGGCTAGTGTTTTCGCCCGTAACAGAGATAAGGCTTCGAGCCATGTAAGGGACGACCCCAAGGGTGGCAGCCTTGTGAATGTTTGGTAATATGGTTGAATATATGTTATTTGTTGTAACGCCCCATTTTTCGAGCGCTTTATAAATCAGGATAATTCCGGGATAATAAATTTTTTTTCTTTTCAGTACTACTAAAATAAATCATATCATTGCTCTTATCTATCCCAAAATTTTCATTCATTTATCTCCAAGGAGAATCATCATAAATATCAAATGCGGAAGCTAGAATCGAACCTAATATCATAACATTAATCATAAATCAGTTCTTACATCACGAGAACATAAAATTTCTCAACATGACTTAATACATAACATAAGTTCTCAACTAACATTAACCCTAAATAGGGTTCTACATCATCATCCATCAAAACGTTCAGAATTCAAAATAGCAAAACTTAAATACATAAGCTACATAACATACATTCAACTGATCATACAACTCATCATGTACTTTTCTAAGTGCCATTTCATACTTCATTCATTCTCATTTCTGTTACAATCTCCATTTGGAACGTTTGAATATTCCAGGGGCAAAGCCCGAGTTAGATGATGAATCATCTAAGTAAGGGAAACAAAACATTTAATGCTCATATATGTAGGCAATGCACATAACATCATAACTCTCATGTTTGAGTCGACTGCACCTTAAGATTACCTGCCATTTTTCCAGTCTACTTGCCAGACCGGGGTGTATGGGTGCACCCTTCACAAAGTAACTGAGCCACTACCTAATCTCAAACCTATGCAGCGTATGACCATAAATCTCATCATGCTCATATGCATATTTCATAAATCAAACATGTAAATGCAATCTACATGTCATAGTCACAACAAGGCATGACAACATGATAAGATCATAAAACTACAATTCAATTGGGAAGTACCACTTACCTTGCAAAAAGATAATTTTGCCTCTAGCGTAATTTTACCTCAAAATTTACGTCGGACTTCCAATCATACTCAATTAGGAACCTTAACGTAACTTGGGCATCATAATTACTTAAAAAATCAGATTTCTAATTTTCTCTAATTTTCTTAATTTCTCTCATTTCCTCATATTATTTCCTCAAGAATATGAAATAAATACTTCCTCATAAATTTTTCTCAATTTCTCTTCACAATAATTCCTAAAACAATATTCCTAAACCCCAAAAATTTCTTCATAATTTTTAGAATTCATGTTCCATTTATTTCTCATTTTCTCTTTGATTTTCAAGCATCTATTACTTGAAAAATCCATAATAAATACTAATCATGTATTTTTCTTCCAATTTTACCATCAAAAATCCTAAGATATCATTCTCATATTTCTAAAAATTTTGAAGAAATTTTCAAAGATAACTCACCTTCCCGCGGAGCGATTCGGTATTCTTCTATAATACGATGAAGTCTTAATTTGCATATCCAACAACGCCTTCTGTCACAAATTTTCACACAAACTACTAAACCTAGCCTATAGAATTTTTCTAGAAATTTTTTGATATTTTTCTCTCTCTCTCTCTCTCTCTCTCTATATATATATATATATGTTTTTTCTTCCTCTTTCTCAAATCTCTCTCTCACTCTCAAATCTTTCTTTCAACATTTCTCCTTCTAATTTAAGTCCTCAAACCTTTCAACTTTCCTCTATTTATAGGAGGTTGAATTAATCTTAACATAATTGTAGTGACCTATTATCTTTAATTATTTTATCACATTTCTTAATTATTTTCCACTAAATCTCACTCATAATCTTTAATTATTTGTCCATACCCTACTTTGTCTCTCACATTTCTTAATTATTTCACTTATTATCTTTGATTATTTGTCCACACCCTAATTTGTCTCCCACATTTCTCAATTATTTCACCTATTATCTTTAATTATTTTGTCACCTTTCCTAATTATTTTTCACTAAATCTCACACATAATCTTTAATAATTTGTCTATACCCTACTTTGTCTCCCACATTTCTTAATTATTTCACCCATTATTTTTGATTATTTGTTCATACCCTACTTTGTCTCCCATATTTCTCAATTATTTCAACCATTATCTTTAATTATTTTGTCACATTTCTTAATTATTTTCCATTAAATGTTATCCATAATCTTTAATTATTTGTCCACACCCTACTTTGTCTCCCAAATTTCTCAATTATTTCACCCACTATCTTTAATTATTTTGTCATTTTAATTATTTCTCACTAAATCTTCTTTTGAATAGATTATTCTTTTATTTAGTTTATTAATTTTAAACCAATTTCTTAGCCTACTAAGTAGCCCATTTACTTAGCCTTTTATTTTTTCAACTTAGCCCACTAACTATAAGGCCATTTACTTGGCCTTTATTTTTCCAACTTAGCCCACTAACTCTAAGTCCATTAGTTTTCTCAATTATAATCTCTAATAGTTGTCAAAAATATTTTAAATATAAAAAATTAATTATTATTATTCTCAAAATACTAGGATATTACATTTGCAGTACTGGTTGCGTATGTTCTATAAGTGGTCTAGTGGAGTCCTATGGATATGGGGTAGACTAGATGTATGCTAGCGGTAATATGGAAGGTATGTGCCTCAAACAAATGGGTTCGGAGGGTAGTGATGCCTCGCCATTCATGCATATTTACTTGTCATTGCATCGCATATATTATCTTGTTTACATTCATTTGCATCCTTACTGAGTCTTTATGACTCGTGTGGTTTTACCTCGTGTTGTAGATGTTGCGAGTTCAGATGCAAGCAGGGATGATGTCGGGAGGTTGAAGTGGCGACTAACGTTGTTCCCGTGTTGTGAATTATATTATCTCATGTATGTATTCATGTGGTGGTATGTATATATATCCTTGTGGGTGAATATGTATGTTATTGGGTGCTAGATGGTATCCAATTTGTTGTAATCAATATAATGTAGTATATGATTGTGTAGACTTCTGGTTGTTAGTGGCTTGTTTGGTGGAGCCAAGTATTAAGATCAGCTAAAGGATCAAAAAGGTATTGTAATACTCTAGATTTTTAAACTCAAATATGAGGTGATATCTAAGGTTATTAGGTTCTAATACTTAAGAAAATAAGGCATTTTAAGGAATTGTGGAAGCCTTGAGGGAAAAATTAAGTTTCTGAACAAGTGGTAAAATCGTAAATATTAAAGTCGAGTAAAACTATAATTTATTTAAAATCTTGGGGCACTAAGTGTAATTTATTTATTTTCTAAGGACCAAAAAGTGCAATTAAAAAATGGCCTGGGGACCAAGTTGCAAGGGTCTAAGTGCAGTGACGTAAAAAGTTTGGGCCAAATCATCGTTTCTTGAAACTTTAAAAATATCAACACAAAATATCATCCATGGGCAAATCATGAATGGCCAAGTGTCCCCTGTCACAATTGGATTGGTTGAAATCTTGTAATGATTATGGGTGTAATGATGAGCATAGTGTGAACGCTTAAATCTCTAATCTCTATGTATACGTGGCTTAATCTTAGGAGTGTAATGATGAGGGGTGAAATGAAAGAGCACAAATCTCCATGAATATGTGGCTTAATGTGAGAAATCTCATGATGAATTCTTATCCAATGCGACACGTGGTGCGATTTAATTCGTTGAAATTGCCTATTAATACAAGGCTTTCGGGAGATGATTTTGGGGCACCAAACAAGAGAAAAAGAATGAGATTTTGAGAGAGGATACTTTGCCAAGAAAGAGGAAAGTTCTACCCAAAAAACAAAGGAGATACGAGTTTCATCAGGAAATCTGCGTGTCGTCGGAATCTGGGCCTGAGTCTCTAGAAAACAGCTAGTAACCAGCCTCGATTTGCATGTAAATAGTGTTTTTTGGTGATCTCGAAGATGAGTGGTTCTTGTGCATGCTTTTTGCTTCCTCTTGATCATTCTTGGTTTCATTTGTGGATGAGTTGTTGCTCACGTCTTATGTTCCATGTGTTCGAGCATATCCTTTCTATTTTGTTGCATCGGGTTTGAACATGATGGCTTTCATGTGTGGCTTGTGGCTTGCATATCATATTCCTTCTTCTTTGTCATACATCGTGTCATTTGGGTGATTGTAGCGAGTTGGTGGCTTATTGTGTGTTAACTACTACGTGGGCCTGTGTAAGGGGGCTAACCACGTGGGCTTGTGTAAGGGGGCTACCTCGAGCTTCTGTAAGAGGGCCAAGGGGTTCATGCATGGCAAGTAAGAAGGATATCTCGTGCCTGTGTAAGGGGGCCGAGAGGTCACATATCATGTTTTGCTGCTTTGAGTATATCTTGTCTATTTTTGTATGCATCTCAGTATTTATATATGTGGCTAGTTGTTGAGACATCACAGGGGATCTCATGCTCTTGTGGTGAGCCTAGACCTCATGTTCTTACGGTGAGCCATGATCTTGGGAGATTTCATTCTTATTTTGGCATATTACTTGGCATAATTGCATATTACTCTTGCATACGTCGTTTACTTTCTTGTACCACACACTTAGATGTCATTATCTAACTTGGGTGTTTCATACGCCTAGGACATTCAACGTCCCAGATTTAATATAAGTGCCAGGTGTTCCAAGTTCTAGTTCGAGCAAGGGCAAACAGGTTGTACTTGGCTATCTTTGGGTTTTGCAGCCAGCTTGGGGTTTTATTTCATTATGTAACCAAGTGATGTATTGTAATAGTAGTTAGGATCCTCAAGGTTGTAAGAGGTGTGTGTATGTGGGTGTCCTACAGTTGTACCTATGGTTATGTGTTGAGTCATGTTTGGAGTTTTGAAAGTCGTGATCATTTCTTGTACTTGTAAAGGAAATCTAGTGGGTTTTTGTAAAGAAAATCTAGTGGAAACCCCTTTATTTAGCTTTGGTTAAGCTTGTAGGTTCGATCTAATGCTTCAGTTGGTAAGGGTTTCCATAACTCCCGTAGGTGATGTCTTTTTATATTTCATGTTGTTGTGTATATGGAAAAGTGGGGCGTTATAGGTATCTCCCATAAATCCCTAGTACTCAGTAGATATTTGACGTGCTAGTTTTTTGCCTATGTCACCTTTGGCTTGTGGTGAGACGAGCTAAAGAAAGGTGAAGCTCGCTCGGGTTTCCGATTTCGTTCCGCTATGGTTCTTTAATTTTTTTGGGACTAACTCCTCGAGTGGAGCTATATTGCCCCATTTTTCCAAGTACACAACAACATGGAATATAAGCAGACATCACCTATGGGCGTTATGGAAACCCTTACCAACGGAAGCGTTGGATCGAACCTGAAAGCTTAACCAAAGTTAAATAAAGCGGATTTTCATTGTATTTCCTTTATGAGTACAATAAATACTCACAACCTCCAATACTCCAAAAGACAACACATCACTGTAGGTATAATTATAGGACACTCACACACACACACACACTTCTTACAACCTTGAGTATCCTAACTACTATTTACAATGCATCATTTGAAAACTTCCAAAATTCAACAAACAACTCTTACCATATTCATAGTATATAGTAACCTCGACTTACACCTTTAACAACATAAAAGGTAAATCCAAGCCTTGCATAACCCCTATTTATACAACTGCGATACACAAGTCTCTAACAAATCCAAAGGTTACATAAGATCCATAGCACATGAACAACATGAAGTTAAATTAAACATCGGCCTCCTCATGGCCTTTTCTCCTACTTGTCACTAGGGTACCTGCATGCTAATATACCTAGGACATTGAATGTCCCAGGGATATGAAACACCCAGGTTAGAAATGACATCTAAGTGAGTCCATCAAGAAGGAAAGCGTGCATGTAAATGATTTATGCAAATGATATGAAACCGCTCGTGTGGTAGTAAAGCCAAGGTGTTGCAATCACCCCTGCTGATCCATCATGTTCTCAGATCTCCATGACTTTTCACTAGTTTAACATGAGATCCTGACTTCAACTAGCCACACACACCAAGTGATGAATGACAAAAAAAGAGAAAATATTAGGTTTAAAGGAAAGTTATGCTTATGCAAGTAATCATCCTTACCCGTGTGAAGACAAAAAGTTCAGTATGTAGCATAAGGATGCAAGAAGCACTCACCTTGCTAGTTTGGAAGCATTAAGGCACTGTTCACAAGGTTCAGGAATGTTTTTCTACAAAAATAACATACTTCTCTAACTCAAATCTAAAATATTTTTACATAGGGTTCTAGAAATAAATTTAAGGACCAAATCCACAAAATTATGGCCCAAGGAGGGCCTACACGTGCCCACATGCATTGGGGGAAGGACCCCCATGAGCTGCACTCGCAGCAGGCATGTGGCGCGTTTCACTGCATGTGTCGCCCTCCCGTTTTAACCGCTTGTGATTTTTTGGCCTATTCTCCCTCGTCCGGACTCCGAATTGAACCCCGTTTGAACCCATGTGACCCTTATTCAATTCTCTATCGATCTATAGAAATAAATTGGACTTATCTCATTAGTTTGATGTTGTTTAGGTCTTTTTACGATGGCAGTCCAAATTTTTCAGCGAAGTGTTTTTCCACTTCATTCTTTGGCAAAGTTTCTCCTCTCAAACTCGCCTTCTTTTTCCTCTTGTTTAATGGTGAGAATGTCCCTTCTAAAGTTTTAATATTTATAGGCATCCTCAACCAATCCGGGTGTGTCATGTGTCACTTGGATAAGTTAGGTAATCATTGCTTTTGTAGGATGACGCCACATGTCCCTAGAGATTTGTGCTCTTTCATGCCCTTATGACAAGTGTCCCTTGAGATGTGTTCCACCACATGCTTAATTAGATTTTCAAGATTCCCCATCATTGCTCATGATTACTTTCCTAACCATAAGTTAGATCATTTGGTTCTCTTAACCAATTAGTTACAAGATATTTTAAATTTCTTACAAATAACTCCTTAACCCAAAAGTTCTTTGCACTTATGACACTTGAGCCCTAGAATTTCTTAAACCCTTCCAAAATCCCTTAAGATGATGATCCCTTGTATTAATCTCCATGATCTTTCAAAAAATCCTTCATTTGTTCCTTGGAAGTTCACTCGGGAATCACACATGTGCCTATCGAATCTTTCGATTTCAAAGGAAATGCTTTATTTCCCCAAGTATTACATCATATCTGAGTTGAAAATCTAGGATGTTATAGGAGCAAAGGGAAGGACGAAGCCTAGTCCTCACGTAGGTTGTTTCCTATTGACATATAGTACAACCCTTTAGTTATTGGTCTTTCGGGTGAATAATCTGGCCGAATATTCACCAATGGCACCCGTAAGTGGGAACGAGGGCATTACATTGGTATCAGAGCATGGCTAACAGTATGAGTGGGGAAAGCTAGCATGTTGGTGGTGTCATGTATGGTCGGTTAAGTGATTGATGTCAGCGATTGCTAGAGTTTGGAGTCAAGGATGTCTTGAATGATTTGGATGTAAGTCAGAATGTCCTAGCCACTGAGTTAGGGTCGGGAACAGTTGGTTTGTGATTTCGAGGTTGCAATGAGAGATTGATTCGATGGCCTCATAAGTAAGGACATATGGTCCGAGGACGCTAGGGATTGGGTCAAGGTGATGAGGCCTGTGATGATTTGAATGTTATGCCTAGATATTCCCGTTATAGGAATAGGAAAATACCATGGGTAGAAATAATATACTAGTAAAAGGTATATGGGTCGAGGCAATGAATAACTGATAGCATGCATATTTATGCTATATTTTGTCATTTCACCTCAATCTTATTACACAATTTGAAGTAATTTTGCTGATCTTTCATTGTTTCTATTTTATGATACTTCAAATTGTCCTTACACTATTTTCTATCTTACTTCTATGAATCCAAGCTAGAGAAGCAGCTGGAATAGCCTGAACTTGATGTTTATGCATTTATACAGATGTCTCTTCAATGTGGCCTGAAGATATGAATGAAGCTAGGAAGCAATTCAATATCCAAAGGCTGGAATTTGAGCTCAAGCAGTTGGAGATTTTGGAGCAACATCGTTTTGAGGAAGAAAGTTATGGTGGTGATAAACGCCCAGTTTCTATATTGGATGATGTTTACGACATTTGGCCTAAGGTTCCTCGGAGGAGAAATGATGTGGCTGTTCAAAACAAAGGACTAGAGATAGATGCCGAGTATGATACTGTTGTATACTGGAAGCAGCGGGCCATGCATTTAGAGAAATTGTTGGAGGCTAGCATCCAGTGGGAGCAAATTTGGGCTGCTCATTTTTGTTGTCTTGGGCTCATATCTGTTGGGCTAGGCTAGGCCCAACCCTAGCCTTCCTAGGTCTTCATTTCTTGGCCATGTATTTAAGGCCTCTTAGCACTTATTTCCAGAGGACATAGAGAAGAGAGAAAGAGGAGAATTCTGGCCGTTTTTCATATTGTAGCATTTTTCTGTTTTCTCCATTTTGTTTCCATTTTGTCTTCCTTGCTGCAATGAAAGGCTAAGGCTATTGTAACTGGTTGTGTATCTTGAACCCTTGTGGAATCTGAGTCCCGGATGAACTACAAAAACCTGGTTTGTTTGTTTGTTTTAATCTTATTCATTTCCATTTGGTTTAGTTTGAACAGATTTCGGAATGCATGAAGTTCATGGCAGGTTTGTGTGAATTTACATGAATTCATTTTCTGTTAAATGCTTAAGAGAATAGAGTGTTGTAGCTGGTTGGTATAACATCTCGGAAATGAATATAATGTGCTTGAATGGTTGTTCTTGCATAGCTTCGGATGGGTTGAATAGAGAATGAATGGCTGCATTTTGTTTATAAGAGATTTCTGTATTCATTTTGTTGTTCCAACCATTCTAATCCTTGGACGGTTGTTGGGGATGCTTTGAGTTTGATATCCGGATGTTAAAAGCATCTAACAAACCAAGATCTATAGATTGGACAAGGAAGATTTCACAAAGGGGACAAATACACAGCTGGTTGCATCTCCATTTACTGATTTTCATCTATATTTGTGTTTCTGTTTTGTTACTTAGATTTCTGTCAAAACCCTCCCCCTAAACTATTGTGTTGTTTATATTGGTTCTCATTGTTGGTAGAAGAAGATAAGGCTCCTTGTGAGAGACGACCTAGGTTGTGCTTGCTGCAAACTAGAAGAGAGGTATATAGATATCTAATACAATTCTGGAGTGGTTCGACAACTGTCAAGGATGTCTTGAATGATTTGGATGTAAGTCAGAATGTCCTAGCCACTGAGTTAGGGTCGGGAACAGTTGGTTTGTGATTTCGAGGTTGCAATGAGAGATTGATTCGATGGCCTCATAAGTAAGGACATATGGTCCGAGGACGCTAGGGATTGGGTCAAGGTGATGAGGCCTGTGATGATTTGAATGTTATGCCTAGATATTCCTGTTATAGGAATAGGAAAATACCATGGGTAGAAATAATATACCAGTAAAAGGTATATGGGTCGAGGCAATGAATAACCAAAAACCCAAGTGTGGGTGTTGGTTTCAATAAACTCGAATATGGGAATTTGGGTAATATTAAGTGTTCTAAGGATGAGGATTCCTTGAGATAGAAGTGTTGAGGCTTGTGTGAGGACACAAAACTGAGTTATGACACTAGCCATGAGGGGGCAAGGAGAGCCTGAGGCATGACTAATTCGGGAAGGAATTATTAGAGCATCCCTATGTTTAGGGAATTGGCTAATCTTGTTCTAGGGAATAGAGTGTTTCCCTTAGTGGTGCAATAAGGATGGTGGGCTTGAGATAGAATGAGCTAAAGTGGGGAGTTAGTTCAAGGCTCAAGGAAATGAGTCGTCAAGTGGCTATGTGACAAGCTCTAGGAAGGGGGTAAGGTAAGGTTGCTTGCAGTGAGACTCTGAGTGGAGCATGCATGTAATGCATATGTATGTCTAGGTTAGTGCAGGCATGATGTAAGTAGCATTCAGAAGGACTCCAAGGGGAGTTGTGTGTGAGGTATGCATGTTAGATGTATATGGTATGATGTGATTGTATCGTTGTTGACCTCAGAGGGAATGTACCTAGGGTATGAGTAAGCCCTAGTTGGTTTAAGACGAAGTGAGGTCTATCTTGAGAAAGGATAGGTGCGTGGTAAATGGACCCTAGCGGACATTTGAATGAGAGGGAAAAACCCTAGCCTGTTGAGTAATGGAATCCAAATCAGGAATGGCAGAGTTGGGCATGTGTTAACGTACGTGTGAAAATTATAGGATTAGTAGTCCTTGTTGTGAAGGGCCAAGAGACCGTTCATGTGATTGATTGATAAGGGGCCAATCAAACTCTCATTGTGACACTTAAGGTCGGGTGGGATGCCTAAGGTCGGGAGATGAGAGATGAACAAACCCTTATTGTGATGCTTGGGGTCAAGGATGACACCCAACGTCGCAAAATCCTTGTTTAGTGGGAATGAGTATGTGGACTGAGGGCGTGAGATACTGGCAACATGACATCCATAGGCTATGCACGCACAAGAAATGCCAACTCCAGATATCTGAGTGCACAGGGGCATGGCAAGTGATGCAGAGGCCTCGGGTTGTAATTCCCAAAGTCTTGGGAGCCCAAGTAAGGCGTGTTGGAAAATCGAGCTAGGCGTAGTGATTGTATGCATACGAGGGTATGTAAGGTGAGACATGAGGTCTCAACTCACCTAGAGGGTGATAGTATGTGCTCCAAATGATGGTGCCGGAACCTGAGGTAGTCAAGCTTTGAGATGAATTTGGTGGCAAAGTGATTTAAGAAGGATTTGGATCCATTGTTGTGGAAAGATAGATCTTTCAGATGTTGGTTGAAAAGTCATGAGGTATGATCTCGTGGGGTAAGATCATGAGGCCTTAAGAGTTGGATTGGTTTGTGATGCTTTTAGGTTGTAAGAGATATGAAATCTTGAGGAATGAGGCTCATGGGGTGAGCATGAAGTTATCAAGGCAAGGATAACCTAATGAGGATGGCTTTCATTAGATGGTGGTGGAACCATCCTAGCTCGCGGAGACTTTAATGTAGCATTAATGCTATGGGTGCAAGGCTCGTAGTGACGGATCTGATGCTATGGGCCATGTGGTAGAGGACTAATGAGTTAGCTCGCGGTAAGGGCATATGGCCTATTAGTCGAAGCAACATAGTGAACTGCAGTTGACGATCAAATGCCGAAGATCTGGAGCAACACTATAGGAATTATGTTGTGTAAGGGTGTAGCTTCCGTAGGACCAGTTCGATAAATGTTAAAGTCGTATGGTGGGCTCAAGATGTCAAGGAAGGAACCCAAGGAACAAGGAATGGCTCTAACATGGAATAATGCTATAGGTGATGCCTACCAGTGACGAGTCTAATGCTAGGGACCACTGATGTAGATTTAGATGGTAGGTGGCCATTGGGTTAGTTCATGACGAGGGATTGTGACCCTCTATGGAGAGTAACAAGTCTGTAGGGGAGACAATTGCACGTCAAAAACCTAGAGCGAACTATAGGTTATGTCTGGCTAAGCCTAAGTTCCATTGAGACTGAAGTGTCGTGGTACTGTCGCTAGCTTGTCATGGTAGTTGAAAGCTTGTGAAGCAATTGGGTGAGATTGTGTGGTATGATGGCAAGATGTGTGTTGATGTTAGAGGATCCTAATGCGTTTGTGCCTGGAGTTGATCATGTTTGATCTAGTAAATTTGGGGTGATGGACCCAACGTGACCCTGTGCTATGGGAATATAGGGTTGACTGGAAGAGTTGGTAAGTGATCCGTGAGGTCATGTGAAGTAAGTGTCGTGGAGCCTTAGACTTACGAGATGAAAGCCAACCATAGGGTGGGAATACTGAAATGTGGTGAGGTTTCAGGTATATGGATCTCTAAACTGGTAACGTGAGCTGGGATGTGAGTTGTGATAGGTTGAACATGTGGCTAAGGCATGGTTGCGGAATTTGTGAAGGCTCACAGTTACACAGTTGAGTGTTAATCTTGAATGTGTCGATGTGAAAATGAGGCGGCATCCTCATGTAGCACTGGATGGGTTTCCAGTTGTGACACAGGATAAATTGCTAGGTGGTGGCACCTGTAATGGTAATGTTGGGAATGTCAGGTTCGAGGACTGTGAATGTAAGGCCTTATTAATTGTCGTGTATGCCACAACTATGAGAGTTCAACGAAATTTGATGGTCAGATCGATTAGTTTGAGAAAGAGATCTGAGGTCTAGAAGGTGGTTGGTCGGAGCAGGGATGAGCTCGATTGAGTGTTGCTCCATAGCGAGCTGCTGAGCTAGTGGGAGGCCGAGTTGCCGAGCTGGTGAGTTAGTGGAGGCCATATTGTTGAGTTAGTAGAGGGACAAGCTGGCGAGCTGGTGGAAGGCCGTGTTACTGAGTTGGTGGAGGGCCGAGCTGGTGGGAGGCCAAGTTGTAGAGCTAATAGCTGGGCTGCTAAGCTTGAGAGGGTTTCTATAGCTAAAGTTGTGCCTAGAGGAATGTTGTGTTGGTTCGAGCCCAGCAACTTAGCAAAATCTAATGGAATGGATTAGATGGATGTTGAGGGCGAATTGGAGATTTTGCCAATGGCTAAAGAGAGCTCGATTGAGTAATTCATGTGATTGGCTTCCATGAATAAGGTTTGGTGCTAATTAGATCACCTGATATATGTGAGTAATACAGCTAGGGGGATGCCTTGGGGTTTGGGCAACTAATGAGAATTAACCTCGTGGTTTAGGGTTAATGGTCGTGAAAGAAATCAGCTAATGGGTTGATTGATGGCCGATTGGGGGTGGCCGGTGGAGACCGAAGATGCCAATCAGTAATAGCGACAACGGCGAGCAGTGGCCATCCATGGTTGTGCGGCGTCGTAAGGGTGGTGAGTTAGTGGCGCTAGTGGTTCTAGAGCTATGATTGTGGTTTGATACAATGGCGAGGCATGGAAGGAGGTTGTCTTAGCCGACGATGGTTGCATTAGAGCCAATGTGGCTGCTAACCAAATGGTGTGAACTCACTAGAAGTGAAAGGTACAAGAGGAATCCAAAGTTTCTCAGGGATTAGTAAGCTATTCGATGAATGGAAAGGTAATGAGGAAAAGGCTAATCCAAGATTGAGGTCATGCTAGTTGAGATGACCCATGAAATTTAAGATGCAACGACCCTGGGGTGAGACTCATTACTGTCATGGTATTATCATTATCGAGGAGGTCAAAGAGAACCATTGGGCATGGTAGACTTGCAAAGTTAGGTGTCAGTTGCGAGCTGAGAAGGAAGCTATTAGGGGATGGCCATGTAGTTTCGTGCCCTGTGAGGGTGAGGCTGTGTCGAGGAATTGTGGAAAATAGAAATGTTCGAATGGAATTGAAAATATGCTAGTAAACTTGGCTAGAAAACCGTTACATGGGTGGTGATGTAACCATGATAGCTTAAGGTAGTGGAGTTGAGACCAGAAGACTCGGAGTCATACTACGGGTGAGATGCAATTAGTGACCGGCCTGGGCTATGCTGCTGGAGACTGGTGTTAGGCCCCGATGTGCCTGTATGGGAGCAACACTATTGTGAGGACTGGGTGTTGGCTCGCCTAATGCACAGGACAACATAGTGATTATGAGGGTAGGCAAGGGGCGAAGATCTGTGGCATGCATGGTAAGTATGATGAGGGATATGGGGTTAAAGGTTTCACGACTTTAAAGCGAAATGGTAGGGTCACTCCCTAGTTGTAGGGTTTAACGGCCGAAGTAAGGCCCATCATGGAGCATCATTATGGGAAAAATGAGGTATGGGTGCAAAGTAGTTAAGAGGGGCTAGCCAGCGAGAGTTCCTAGATATGGGTAAGTGACCCCAGTTGGTGAGTGGTGACAACCAATAAGAAAGACCTCAGTATCTTTGTCAAATGTGGAAAGAATCCCTAGTTGGGAGAGTGTTAAGGCACATGCTGGTTTAGCTCGAGGTGTGGACTCGGGTAGTACATGTTATTAGCTAAAGTATGAAGTACCCACTATGATGTATGGGTATGTGGGTCATGCTTAAGTTATAGTGATAAGTGGAGGTCGGCTGGTCAAGGTCTCCGACCATGTGATGAATGGTCAATTAAGGCTAGAGGGCCAAAGGGTTGCTTCCCATATTGTGCTAGCGTGGTTATAGCCGATCAGTAATGAGAAGTTGTCATGAGAATAGACTCAAGCTATGCGTGTGTGTGTTTGACGACAAAATGTCATAGTTAAATGGGTGTCAGCATGCCTAATGGGCATTAGAAGTGACATTGTGGTGATGGATCAGGGCTAAGACGTTGTTGTGTTTGATCAGCGTAAAATCATGGCCATGCATGATTGGTAAGGGGGGAAAATGTTGCCGTGTGGGATAGGGGTAAAATCATTATTGACTGATCAGTGATGCAATGTCGTAAAGTGGATTAGCATTGTCGTGTTGATTTTGGTTTGATGTGGGAAATGGGAAGATAATTGCAAAGTGATACTTTGAGGCAGTGGAAATCCATCAAGATGATGGACATTATTGTGGTAGGCATGTCTAGCGACCAGTAGTGCGATTTGGCAGCAGACCAAAGTGGCATCGGTTGATGAATGTCCTCAGGAGTCAGAGGACTAACCACTAAGGCAAAACCTCGAGGTGGGGATAGCCAGAGGAAAGGTGAGCAATGACTTGTCTTGAGTGAATGAGTAAAGTAAATTGAATTTCGAGGACGAAATTCTTTTAAGGGGGTGGAATGTAATACCCCGTATTACATGGTGATGGAAAAGATATGATTTCGGATTATTTTGAAAGAACCTCGGGTGGTCCAGTAAGGTCAAAAGTCGATTTCGAGAAATTAATTTATAAAATTACCGAATGGATAGAAGGGAATGCCCCGAGACTTGGATGTCCAGGGAAGAGAGCATGAGATTAGTGAGTATCTTGAGGTGAGGTTAATGACGCTGGAAGTAGTCAAATCGAGAATAGTTTGCAAAATAATTTATGTATAAGCCTAAATGGGTGCTATACTAAATGATCGTACGGGACTTCTGAGAAGCTAAAGGGACCCTAGGGGAGGTCTAGTTTTGAGAGTGAGCAACCCTAAAGCATTTTCAAGTGGAATAAAGGTCTTGTGTAGCCGCGGGGACGAAATCGACTTTATCTAGTAAAGCCAGTTATTAATCTTTGAAGAAATCAAGATTTCTAGTGGTTTGAGGGTAATTAATTTAAGGCCTTGGAGGGTCCAAGTGCATATAATAGATCCTCAAGTGAAATTATGAAATGTTTGTAAGTGTAATTACGGAGAATTAGTGGGATTAATGTGTAATAATTATATATAATTATGGCTTGGGACATGGTAGCATTGGATCCAAAATTGTTCTCTATTGAAGCATTTGGCCGAGTGAAGCAGAGGAAAAGAAAGAGAGAGAGAAAGAGAGAGAGAGAGAGAGAGAGAGAGAGAAAGAGAGAGCTCGTGAGAGCTATGGGAGAGCATGGAAAGATCGAGAGAGAGATGAAATCGAGAGGGTGAGAGGCTGCGAGGGTGGCCAGCTGATGGTCGATCAATAAGCAGCGGTGTCAACCGCAGCTATTGCAGCGGCCATGGCCGATGGAGGCAGCAGCAGGGGAAGTTGGAACGACTGCGATGGCATTATGCGTGGAGACGTGAGAGGCTGTCATGGTCGTGGTGACTTGCAGCTTCAAGGCTAACCGGAAATGGCCGAGGCGAGCAGTGGCTGGGTCAGCCATGGTAGCAAAGGTCACGTGTAGGGAGTCTGGCCGCGATGGAGGCGGCTGTGCGCGGTGGAGCTGGGGTGACCGACGACTGCGAAGTTGGCTGCGGCAGCAGCTGGCGAAGGCAGGGATGATGTGCGAGTGTTGCCGTGCGAGGAAGAAGAAGGTGAGCAGTGGCTGAACGCGGGAAAGAAGAAGGAGGAAGGGGAAGAAAAATAAGAAGGATAAGAAAAATAGAAAAAGAAAATAAAATAAAAATAAAAGAAATTCTAGAAATTGGAGAAAATAGGGAAAAATAGTCAAAAAATTTCAGAAAATGGGGAAAAATTTTGGATATAAATTTGAGGCTCGAAGAGCTTGCCGGAAGCTCAAAAATGGGGTTTTAAGGGCAAGTGGCATCCCATGAGGTGACGCCGGTGTGGGCGTTTGGCCAGTTTTCTCCTCCAGATTCGATGAGGTAAAATAATTAATTCTTTCCAGTTATTTGCATTATGTGAGATGATGTAATGTGAATTGTTGATTGGATTAGACCCTCGATTGGGGTTTGTTGGAAGTTGTTGATTGGTGATTTTATAGTGTATGGAAAAAACATAGACCCTGGTTTAATTTCTATTGTTGGGTTTTGTGATTGCATCTGGGGTCGACTGAGGAGGCGGTGATCCTAGAAAAGTTTGAATTTTGGGCTAGCGTTTTTTGCCTGTGATAAAGATAAGGCTTCGAGCCAGGTAAGGGACGACCCCAAGGGTGGCAGCCTTGTGAATGTTTGGTAATATGGTTGAATATATGTCGTTTGTAGTACTAGTTGTGCATGTTCTATAAGTGGTCTAGTGGAGTCCTTTGGCCATGAGGTAGACTGGAGGCATGCTAGGGGTAATATGGAAGGTATGTGCCTCGAATAAGTGGGTTCGGAGGGCAGTGATGCCTCACCATTCATGCATATTTACTTGTCATTGCATCGCATATATTATCTTGTTTACATTTATTTACACCCTTACTGAGTCTTTATGACTCATGAGGTTTTACCTCGTGTTGTAGATATTGTGAGTCCAGATGCAAGCAGGGATGATGTCGGGAGGTTGAAGTGGCGACTAAAGTTGTTGCCCGTGTTGTGAATTGTATTATCTCCTGTATGTATTCATGTGGAGGGAAGTATGTATATCTATCCTTGTGGGTGAATATGTATGTTGTTGAGGTCTTGAGTGTATCCAGTTTGTTGTAATCGGTATAATGTAGTATATGATTGTGTAGACTTTTGGTTGTTGTGGCTTGTTTGGTGGAGTCAAGTATTAAGATTAAGTAAAGGATCAAAGAGGTACTTCCCATAAATCCCCAGTACTCAGTAGATATTTGACGTGCTAGTTTTATGCCTGGGTCACCTTTGGGTTGTGGTGAGACGAGTTAAAGAAAGGTGAAGCTCACTCGAGTTTGTGGTTCCATTATGCTGTGGTTCTTTAATTGTTTTGGGATCGAGTCCTTGAGTGGAGCAAAGGCAAGGACGAAGTCTAGTCCCCACCTAGGGTGTTTCCTATTGAAACATAGTACGACCTTTCAATTATTGGTTTGTCGGGTGAGTAATCTGGCCGATTATTCACTGATGGCACTCATAAGTAGGTGCGGGGTGTTACAAAATACCCTCAAGACAAGGAAAATGACCTACTCTCAAGAAGGACAAGACCACCAAATATTTAGAAGGCATTGTGGTGGAGGGAAAAGTAAAGTAAAGAACACTTGTTGTAATTATAGCAAGCCTAGACACTTCACTTGTGACTGCATTAAACTAAAGAAAGAACAGGTACTCCTTGACTTGTCTCTCATACATTTATTTTTATTTGTACAAATGTGTTTGTCATTCATTCTCTCCATAGTTGGATTAAAAACACAAAAGTAACAAACCACATGGTGAGAGATTGTGGAAGGTATGTAGAGTATTGCTGACTTCCAAAGGGCAAAGAATATATACATAGGGAACATAAACAATGAAGAGGTTTTATGAATTGGCATATGTTGTTGCCAAAATACAACAATTAAAATTGATTGCAAAGAATATATACATAGTAACAAACCACATGCTTTGATTGTAATAGAGAGGGGCAAACAAAAAATTATTTCAATCAACCAAAATCTTTGGCCAATCATGAAAACCAAAAAGATTGAATCTAGTTTGCAAATATATAATCTTTTATGAATATAAACTAAAGAACGAAAAATAAAAACCAACCTTTTGGTTATCCAACGTGAGAAAAAGTTAAATCTTTGTGCCACGAGGTGTCACCCACCCTTTACAAGTGATCCACACAAAAAAGAAGCTTTATTCAATGCCAACAAGTATACCCCTTCGGTCTCTTTGCATCAAAATGCAAGATCTACCACCATAACTTTTCTCAAAAGTTGCTTCTCTCTTTCTCTTTAGAGGCGAAGGCTATTAATGGCCTTTAAATAGGCGAGAAAATCAAACCCTAGTTAAATAAGGGTTGGAAACCAAGTCACGTTCTAGTCGTGTTGGGTTGCGACCAACTCGTTGCTGGGCTGGCTGTGTATGTTTGACACTTAGTGGGTTGCATTGGGTTGCGCACACTAGGCGGGCAAATACATGAGCTATGCTGGGCCCCGCATGGGCAGGCCTTAAGCCATGCTTAGGCGCATCCCTAGCTACGCCATGTGCCGTCCCTTGCTGATTTCCATCCCATTTTCTTTTCTTGCTCATTTTTGAAATCTCGTGGACTTTTTCGTAAGTGCTAGCTCACCCCAAAAACCCACAAATTCATCCGAGCCAAAACATTTTTTTGTCCCATTGAATCTTCCATAAAGATTTTCTTTGTTTGTGTGTGACTTTATAGGTTCATTATGAAGATGGCAAAGGCCAATTAAAGAATCTTACTCCAAATCAAACTCTTTCATTAAGATTTGTAATTTATGTCATCACATGACAAAAAATTATCATCTTACCCTTAGACCAAGATTAACGACTAACAATGTATCATGCCCCCATATCATAATGAAATGCAAATGACACTTTAAATTAACCTTTTCAGAATGCATTCCAGTACTATTTGATCCCTCTATCATAGTGTCCCCGTTACGGTCTAGAAGTATGGTGAAATGTCAAATCTCCAATAACCAACACTATGTGTACAAATGCTAAGTTCACAACTCCTATAGTTGAATTAATAACTCTTATTAATTCTCAACTATCTATGTTGGCTAACAACTTCTTGAGTTGTAACTTTATCATTCACACAGGGATATACCTTTTAAGATTCTTATAATAGATCCCATCTTGCGTACTCACCTATCATTGTATGATTCGGATCATAGTCAATAACCACCCTATTAGAGACCCATCTTCCTGGACCCCGTATAGTGGCATCAAAACATGGCGCTCCTCATATAAGATAACCATGGTACCTTAGGACAAGAGTTACTAGAACCTATCGCTATAGAGAACTCCCAATTGACATTTAGTAAGAGTTACCATTTGGGTGTTCTTGGGTTAGGTTATTCAGTGAACTCATTCAATAATGAGCACTTACACACATGCATTAGTGTCACCACACAAGTAGTCAATGAGATCAACTACCTTTCTTGTGAGCATGCATAGTGTGTACTGGGCTTAACAGTACCATAGATGGCTCACTCTATAGTTCTATGACCAGAAATAGTTTAAGAATCAAACATGCTGCAACACTCACCCTATATTATCACTTTTTATCCTTTTTCCAATTATAATAAAGGTTATTTAGCAGGTCAAATCATCAAAAAAAAAAGAGTGAGGCGTTTAGACTCGCCAGTGCATGAGTGTAATCATAGTAGAAATTTATATTTTTCGGGTAAGTTCGGGTTGATTCATATGGAGATTACTCATGAAAAGAGGCAACACACCAAGTCACTTAACTTACTGAATATGAGAGTTGCTTGAACTACTAGCAATTAACTGATGTCTGGATATGGTGAAATCTTGGGTCAAGTCAATTTGAGTCCAAGCCCAATTGATTCCCATATAGCTTTCTTAAGAATAACAGAATGCTCAGATCGCTTGAGCACTAAATACACTGCTGAGATAATGATAACTTTGGTTCTAGCAATCCCTATATATGGCATGGAGGATTCTATGTTAAGCAGCTATCATAAATTAGTGTGTAAATAACGTTTTACAAAGATGATCATTTGGGCTTAGGTATGAGAAAAATTCCAGGTTAAGTAACTCTTATACATGGCATGGATGTAACACCCTGCCTTTACACGAGCGTGTCACTACAAGGGAATCCCTGGGAATTTGTTTTTTCCAAGTCTGTCATGCGCGGTGCCATGGGTACAATCTTCACATGCAGATAAAACATCCCGAGAACCCCAGTCATGCTCGTTTAACTAACAAGATCCATAGTCTTAAAACTAAACGAGACATAATATAACACGGCGGAATAATTATCTCAAATATCGGTAACAAGTTTCATACAAGATGTTCCCACATCGAAATATGCGTTACAAAATCACCAAACGATACAACATTGTCATACAACCATTCGTACAATTATTGAAATAAATACTAACTCCTCCAAAATGACACAACGGTTATCATGTACATTATCATTGGCCCTCAACTGGCCACATCCTCGCCCTCGCAGTAGTCCCTGACTAAAACGTTGAATTTTCTAGGGACATAACTCAGATTAGATTATAAAACATCTAAGTGATGGCATGAAACAGTTTACTGAATGCATGAAAGACACACGAGTATGGCATATACAAACTACAACAACATGCAACACGTCTAACTTGAGAAATCTCCCTGACATACTCAACCTCCTATGGAAAATCCATTCCACACACCATTAGGGTTGACCTTGACGTGACATACTTAATCCTCGAGTGCCCTACCGTGTCACTCGTTCACTTGGATTAACCTTGTCCCATTCTCAAGAAGACCCCATCCCGTCCCCCAAGGACATAACAACAACACGAAAACCAATGCCCCGATGATATGAAAATCACATGCCATACACTAACTCTTTTATAAGTAAAAATAGTTGATGCAATATACCACATGTTCAATATGCAAATGAAGCCACATGTACATAAGTAAAACGCATATGCATAACATCCCGAGTTCTTGAGGGTGTGACCGCTCACTTGAACTGGTTTAATCACATGCAATCCTAAGCTCGGGAGGGTAAAACCACTCACTTGAACCCATTACACACACACCAACATATTTACAAAATAAAGGTAAAACTAGGGTCACACCACTCACCTTGAACGCATTCGGATCGCCTCGATCCTCGTACACTGCCTTGATTTGTGTGCTAAATCACAAACACTTGAACTTATACTCAACCTTGAGCCACGAAACTCCCTAAAAATCATATTTAATTAAGGAAGTATTAAAATCCATTTTCCTCAATTTTTCCATAATTTCCTCTATTTTCTCCCAATTTTCACCTCGGTAATTCCAAAATAATTATTTCTTCAAACATTTTTCCAAATTTTCCAACATGATAAATACTAAAATAAATCAAGAAAAATACTAGAAGAAAAATTATCAAAATAGCCCTTGTCACGCGCCCTCATCCCCTTAGCGCGTGGGTGCGAGTGGAGTGTGGCGCATGCAGCCACGCGCCACCTTCTTCCCCAAATTTTTGGCCGTTAGTGAATGCTTCGATGGAAGATCTGATCCCACCCCCTTGAAACCCTTGAAGAATTGATCCTAGAGGTACCACTTTTCGGCTGAAAGGACACCGAAAAATGCCCCAAATGGGCTATTACAGGTGTTGTGGAGGCGTCCGCCTTGAGCTTTCTGGCCAAGCTCGAACAACCACCAAACTTCCTCCAATCGATCAGAAATGCTCCAAAATCCTTCTCCTTGATTCAAGGATCAAAATCCTTTTAACCATTCTCTTTGATTCACACCAAATGCAGCCAATTTGTTGCCCAAAATTTGAAACCCTCGGCCTCCTTTTATAGCCAAAATTCGGCAACTCCTTAACCAATCACCGGTCAGAACTTGGCCCCCAAGCTAGCCCACGCCGTATAGCACCTCCCCCAGGCCCTACCGCGACCATCCCATCCCTGAAGACAGCTCCACATGTGGTGGAAGGCAACGACCGACTTTGGCTTGCTGCGTTCACGCCACCATTTTTTGATACATTGCACTTTAGCCCCCTAGTTTCTTCAATTGACATTTTTACACTTTTCCTTGAGCCCCCGAACTATCCAAATATACCACTAAGTCCCACAAGCTTGGTACTATTCATTTCATCCTCGAAATTCTTGAAAATTTACCTTTTTGACCTCCCTTGGGCAAATTTAAAAATTACACTTAAGCCCGGCTGGTCGATTTGACCTTAAATCCATTCGTTTCAACCCGAAATCGCTCAAGAGTTATTTCATACACAACATGACACTCCGTTGAATTTTCAGATATTCCTTACGTCGATTCGGTTTTCTCAGCCCGGTCGACAGTTGTACCGAAAACTATTTCTGATCCAATTTCTTTTGATGCTAAAAGTATTAACTCGTATTACTCATCAGTACTATTACATTTTCTTGAACTATGTCGGGTCTGGGGTACTCCTTTTGGTCAATTCAGTCTCTTAAAACTATGATAGTGCACCCAAAAGCCTCATTATCTCAACAATTCCTTTTATACCCTTCGTGAAATACCATTTGTAGCCTCAAAAAATTCCCGGGTATTACAATGGAGACTCTGGGTTAGGCATATGAACCAATCCAAGCTTGGAGTTTTTAAATGAAGAATAGCTCTTCAGCCTTCTTAGTTTTTGTTATTGAACATCTGAAGTTCAGCTACCTTAAGTAATCAGAGGCATTAGACATTGTCCTTACCTTGCCCCAAGTTTAGATTTAGCCACACATCTTTATGTAAAATAAATAACTTGAATTAAACTCAGCAAATGGATGATGAACGGAATGAAAACAAGCACAAGAAAATAGTTGGAAGATGAACTACTATTATATTGAATGCTGAACAAAACTACAACTAGCATTGAACTTGCAATCAACTAAAAGAACAAAACAAAGAACGAGAATCAAAGTGTGTGTGTTTAAAAGTACAAACCAACATGCAAAATGTAAAGGAAAGACTACTTTCTGCTAATTCCTATCTGATTCTAAGCATAAAAAGAGTTTTCTGTTATTGTCCCTTTTGCCTTGATTCCGAGGAAGACCATTCCGTTTTAAACTTGTCACGTATGGAAGAGGGGGACCACTTGGTGAAAAGTTATCCAAAAAATTAGTTGAATTTACCTCTCGTGCCACCGCGTTCATTTGTGCATTTGAAGCCTTTATTTGGAATGTCATTCGAATGGATGGGGAAGGCATTCAAAAAACAAGCTTAATTTTCTTGAGTTGCTCATGTCATTCGGATGAGTGCAAGGGTCATTCGGATGAATTTCCCTTTTATTGTTCATTTCCTCGTTGATTTTCTTTAGTCATTCGAATGCAACAATGACTACATATGGATGAATTTTGATTTTGTTTTCTGATTTCTTCTATGCATTTGAATGAATTTGGCTAGTTTCAAACTCTGAATTAGTTGATTGAATAACATCATTTTGTATAAGCATGATAAGGGGATCAATTTCTTTAAATTGGGTCTGTTAACCTTTTTATTTCTTTATATTAACCTTTCTTGCTAACTCATTTGAACTATTCTTAGCATAATTCATTTTCTTACCCTCGTCTAACCCATAACCATATGAAGTTTGTCCAACCTGGTGTGTCTTTGGTAATTAGTCCATCTAGGTATTTTCATATTTAAGGAAAAAAGAAAAAGAAAAATAAAAAGACAAAAATAAGAGAAAAATAAGAAAAAAAAAATAGAGAGAGAGATAAATTCTCTCACCTATTTAGCACAAGTATTTCAAAATAAATATTGAAGAAAATAATATGTCTAGCTTTGATATTAATGTTTAAAAAAAATGAAAAAAAAAATCCCGACACAACCTTTGAACTCTTTACCATTTTCTTTGCCAACACGTATTAACCTCATATCCCCATTACAACCCGGTCTAGTCTCTTGATTCTATAAATCATGTAATATCAGGATTTGAGTTTAGAGTAACGAATTTTGTTTAAATTCAGAAGATATTTATCCAAGGTATTATTCCATTCATGAAGCTATGTCATTTTTCCTCTTCTTTCATAAAAATTCATTCTTTGCATTTGAGATGACACCAAGTTTGAACTTGTTTGCATTTATTCTTATAATGGTGCACCCCCTATATGTACACTTGAGGAATTGATTTTATTGGAAAGAGTATCTATGGTGAGGTTTGAAGTCGAGATTTTGAGGGAGTAAGGTAGAATGTTGATCATCCTAATTGTCATTCCTAAAATTGTATTATATGACCTTTGATCGAAATATGATTTAAATATTCGACTATATGCTAGATAATTTGTTCTATTTTATGCATTTCGGTTTTAAATTTGAAATTTTTATATTCATACGATTATTGTGAATTAATACTGGCCGATGTAACGTCTAATTGCTATGGGACTAACAATGTTTAAGTTGGAGGGTGTGATTAGTGGTCAATTTTACAAAATTTTGTTATAATTATAATGCATGTTTTGATTTTAAAACTAGTTTAATTGAATATTTATGCGTAATTAGTAGTTATATGCAGGCTTAGAAGAAAATAAAATTTGAAAAAGAATTAGGAGTGAATTAGAAATTTTAGAAAAAAAAAAAAGAATATTCCTCTTTAATTTTTGATAAAAGAAATTAAAAAGAAAATAATTTACAATTTATATAAATATACATAATATATCTTTATAATATATTATATATTATAATACGTATCTATATAATACATATACATGCGTGCATGTCATATATATATATATAATATAAGCTAATGCATATTTACCCCATGCTATAATATATAATATATTAATAAATTTACCTGCAGGCGTGAAGTCCAAATCTTGGAGGCTCACAGCAATTAAATTGCAATTGAAGCCCAGCCAATTGGAGGCCCAAATCTGGCTGCAATTGAAGCGCCCAAATTAAAGCCAGCCACATGACCCTTTAAAGCTAGCCGCCAGCAATGCAACTGAAGCCCAAATTGAGGCAGCCCAATTGAAGAATTAAAGTGGAATTAAAAGCAGCTCAGCCCATAGAGAAGAAACGCGGAACAGAGCGAAAGCCCCCAATCGCCAATTCCATCCAGAATAAGGGGGCCGAGAGCAGAACAGTGAGGAAGAGGGGGGGTTTTCTCGGACAGTAGCAATGTAAACGGAGAGCAGAGAGTGTGTGCGTTGAGGGGCTGAGGCTGTGTGGAAGAAGGATACGCAGGAGGGGTATTCGCACAGTGAGGCTACACACAACACTTCTCTCTGTTCTGTCCATTTCATTAATGTTTTACTGTTGTTAATTTTTTTTGTTTTAGAATTATTGTTCTTAATTTCAGCAATTTAAATTTTCAGTAATTTTAATCCTGCCTTTACATTGATGCATTTTAATTTCCTGCAATTAATTTCTGTCTTTCACACTCTGTCTTTCTGTCTTTAATTTTTTCAAATTTAATTTCAACAACTTTCGTTTCCTGTCATTTAATTTCTATTATTTAATTTATGTAATTTAATTTTTGTTATTTAAATTCAATAATTTACATTTCTGTTATTTAAATTTTGTCATTTAATTTCTGTCAATTAATTTTTAAATTAAGGCGTGTGGCTAAGTAAGTCTTAGGCCAAGACAAGGACAGTGTCCGATGCCATGAATAACCCGAGCAAGCTGAATTTCATTGCTTAGTTGAGATTTTGAAATTAGATTAAGAATTTTTGCCAACACATTTAGATTTGAATTGTGGTATATGCCTAACCCGGAGCTCTCATACCAAGTATGTGAGTTGCCCAAATTGGAAATACCGGCATATCATATCCAAGTCTAAGTGTAATATATTTGCATTTTGGTTTATGATGGTTGCTTAAATTAGATATTCTCATGCCATGTATGGAGGATGCTAGAAATAGAACCATTATCATTCCAAAATGTAATCAATAGCAAAATTCTGTTATCTAATTTTCAAATCAAATGATACTATGATTTTATGCTTGCTTGGGGAATGAATGGATTGACATTGAAATTGTCTTGTCCCAAAACGTTTTATTTTCAGTGTTAATTCACTATATTAATTTTCCCTATATCACACTACACTACTTCACAATTTACTTTTATGTACCGTCTTTACTTTTCTTTTAATAATTGACTTCCCTATGAATATGACATGAACTTACCAACTTAAATTTTGTACTACATAAACCTTGTATGCTAGCGAGTGTGATCCCCTTGTGAGTGTGTCTTTAGGATAGTTAATTTTTTCTCAAGGGTAGAAGTCGAACAGAATTTTGGCGCCGTTGTCAGGGAGATTAAGATAAGTAAGTAATCATTTCCAATTTATTTTGATCATTTAATTATTTTATCTCCTTTAGTTTTTAGTTTCTTTTTAGTTTAGTGCTGTGTATAAGACTTAGATCTAGTAGAGTAGTAGAACAAGAATTGCATTCTGATCAAGTAGAAAACTCTTTGTCTAATTTTGAACTTTCATTGCTACATTCACTCATGTCTCAACATAATAACATGTTTGCACATGGTAGTGACCACAGTGAACCTGATCCCATTGATCAGGAAATGATTAGATCTCTTGAGAATTATCTCTATCCTCCTAGGCAAACAACTCCCTCATGTATCATTCTTCCAATCAATCATCATAGGTTCAACTTCAAACCTGGTACCATCCAACTGTTGCCAACTTTCCATGGTATGGATTCTGAGAACCCTTACACCCATATGAAAGAATTTGAGTATGTAGCACTTGCTTAGATCATACAGTGAATGAGGATGTCATAAGATTGAAACTCTTTCCATTTTCACTAAAAGATAAGGTCAAGATATGGTTAAACACTCTTCCACCTAAGTCCATAAGAACCTGGAGAGAGATGCAAACAACCTTCTTGAAAAAGTAGTTTCTTGCCAATAGAACTGCCATTTTCCAAAGGTAGATAATGAAATTTGTGTGCAAATCCAATGAGAACTTTGCCCAAACCTGGAAAAGGTTCAAAGACATTCTTCATGCTTGCCCACACAAGATTTTTGAATAGTGGAGAGTGGTCAGTTTCTTTCGTGATGCTCTTAGTTCTAATTTGAAAATGCTAGTGTACACCATGTATAACAGAGAATTTTATGAGAAGACTTCGGAGGAGGCTTTTCAGTTCTTTGATACACTAGTAGAAAATACTAGAAATTGGGAGGTAGGACCAATCTCTTCCAGTGATCTGAGAGACCAACCACAACCCAGGGGAAGGTATCAGTTGAGTAAAAATGATGATTTGAGTGCAAGGTTAGCTACATTAACCAAGAAGATAGAGAATTTGGAACTCAAGAAACCCCAAACAGTGAATAAAATTGAGGTAAAATGTTGTTGTGTGTGAAACAAACAATCACAAAATTGATGAATGTCCTAGAATTCCTACTTTCAAAGAGGTTCTGTATGGCCAGACCAATAGTACACACTCACATGCTTATAACGAAAGGCAATACTCCAATCAAAATCAGGGAGGAAACTACCATTCATGTGGTCATAATTCAAATTTCAACACTTACCACCCAAATAATCGAAATCACCCAAACTTTTCTTGGAGAAATGACTTTGGAAACCATACTCAGACCTCTTTTCCTTCACAAACACAACAGTTTCAACCTAATCAGGGATCTTTATCCAGTTCTTACCTCTTAGAGATATGCCCCACAAGCCAATTATATTTACATGTAATTGATCATATTTTATATTGTGAGTCTTTATTTTCAATCAATTATTGTTGCAAGGCATTATGTTTTTTGTTTGTCATTGATGGTTGTCTTTATTATTTCCATATTTGACAAAGTCCATAGATCAGATAGGCTCGGGGAATATGGTCGTGCATAGAGATGACGATCATGAAACATATTCCTTATAAGCCTTGATCTTAAATGTTTCTAGTCGTAGAGTTATTAGGATTGGACACTAATAACTCGGATAGACTAGCATATATAATGCATACTCAATTAGGAGAATGTCTTGTTTCATGGACATTGGTGTGTGGACACTAGTGCATATATGTGGGTGTTTATTATAAGAATAAGTACACTGAACTGACCCGCTACAGAATTCCTAATAGTAATTGTTTATTGTCGAATTGGAATTTCTATGTTGCAATAGTGCAAATTGGTCCTTAGACTTGAGACATCGTGGTAGTCTTATATTTGACCGGTTACGCTTTGATATTTTTTGGATTCCAATGGAGTCATTAACAAATTATCACTGGGCGTAACCTTATCACATATGAAGGCTTGTGAATATCGAAATAGGATTCATCATTTATCGACAAGATGAGAAGATGTCCTATGTATTCCGATGATTTCATGACTGAGGAAATCCTTGGCCAAGGTGAGATGGAAATCAAAAGGTGTTTTGATTTCATCGAATAAGTCATAAATCTGGAATGGATACATAGTTGTTGAATGACTAGGGTTTCGTCATAAAACCATACCCTAAATTCAATCGGGACATAGATTGATGAAAGGATTTTACTGTACGGTAATTGTAATCGAAAAGATCCATTTTTCATCGTTGGCTAGGAATTCATGGCATGTTGCTAGACGTTAACCATGATATGTAGGGTTTTAGAATTAATATGATTAATTCTAAAACTATTAATTAAATAGTTTAATTAAGAAGCCCATGAGATGAGTTAATTATGAAGCCTATAAGTTTAATTAAAGAGTTTAATTATTCTAATGAGTTGGGCCTTCATATAGCCCAATAGAATTGGCCCTACATCTAGCCCAATGATGGACCTAAGTGGTCACACACTTGGGTCGAGCCCGTTCCACAAATTAAAAGAGAGATACGGCCCAATATGATTAGGGGCCAGGCCTAAAACGTTTAGGGGCTTTCCAAAAGCACAATTAGGGTTTTTAAACTCTATATATAGGCCACTTAAGAAGATGGAAAGAGAAGAAAATTTTGAATCTCTCTAAAAGGCGCCTAGGGTTACTAGCATTACTCGAGGCATTCGTGGAAATGGCTGATCGTGTGGACCGACTTGGAGGAGTTCGCGTTTGCAGCTCTACGGATCAATCAAGGCAGAATCAAATCTTCACGGTTGCCCGATTTCTAACATTACCAATGTAACGCCCCGTTTTCTCGGACGCGTTATTTCTTGAGACAATCCCGGGACGATAATTTTTTTTTCTTTCCAACTCATACTAAATCGCGCCATTCCTCGCATCCATCCTAGAATTTCCCTGCATTAATTTTATCTCTAAAGAGAGAATCATCATAATAATAACATCAAACGCGGAAGCTAGAATCGAGCCTGCCATCTTACTTTAACATAAATCATAATTCAAATCTTTACATCCTCGTCTCTAGAACTTAATCCTCGACATGACTTAAAACATAACATACGTTCTCAACTTAACATTAACACATAACATGCGTTCTTACTAACATGAACCCTAAACGGGGGTCATACATCCTCATTAACCATAAGGTTATACATCATCGTTCCTTAACGTCAATCATCAATCATACCTTACATCATGGACTTCCAAATCGTTCAGATTTCAAAGTAGCAGGACTTAAACACATGGGCTACATTACATCATTCATCTCATCATTCATTCATCATGCACTTAGCTAAGTGCCATTTACTTTCATTTCAATTCATCGTGCACTTGGAAAGTGCCATTTCATGCCTCATTCACCCTCATACCTGCTACAATCTCCATCTGGAACGTTTGAATATTCCAGGGACAAAGCCCAATTAGATGATGAACCATCTAAGTAAGCAGTACAAAAATCATTTTCGTGTATGTATGCAAAATGCAAAATGTCATCATTCATCATCTCATTTCGTGAATCGACCGCACCTTATGCTACCCACCCCATTGCTACGGTTTCCTTTCCATGCCGAGGTCAATGGTGTAGCGGTGACGATCCGCATTCCCGTTGCACCTTAATGCTACCCCTCATTGCTACGGCTTCCTTTCCATGCCGAGATCAATGGGTTCAGCGGTGCCATCATAACTCCTATGCAATGCATGATCAATAACTTCACGTGAACATATGCACATTTCATCATCAAAACATGTATGCAATCTACATGACATAATCACATCAAAACATGACAACATGATCAAATCGTTCACATAAATAAGGTTTTGGGAAAACCACTTTCAAATCAAACATTTTTCATAAATCTAAATCCATTTCGGGGTACTACTTACGAACAAAACATTTTTCGCAAACTTAAATCCATTTGAGTAATACTACTTACCTTATACGCATTCTCATATCATCTCGATTCACGTGCCAGGCCTCTAATGTACTCAATTCGAATCCTCATCATACCCTGGCCATCATATTCATTTAATAACATCAATATCTAATTTTCCTAATTTCCTCATATCTTACTTTTATTTCTTCCTATTTTCCTCAATAATTCCTTAAACATAATTTTCCTCAATAAATAATTCCTAAATAAATAATTTCTCAAACATTTCCTCGAATATTTATAAATCATGATTCCTAAAATAACATTTCTAATTTACTGAAATTTCTAGGGAATTTTGTTTACCTTAACTTAGTCTCCCGAGCTGCCTCGGTATGCGTGTCCTGACCTCGAAAGGCGTGTTCGACCTCGATTACCGTACAATTCCTCAATTCTCGCTCACTACCTTGATTCTTGCACATTACCTCGCTTTCCGTGCATTTACTTCGATTTTTGTGCGACATCTTAATTTTTGCGCGTTGCCTCGATTTTCGTGCACCACCTCGAAACGCGTGTCTGGACCATTTTTCTCACCAAAGTCTTCGAAATATCATTACATCTTCATTTCCTATTTTTCAGGATTTTTCTGAAATTTTTTTTGACATTTTTCCAGATTTTCTTTTCTTTTTCTTCTTTTTCTTTTCTTTTCTATTTTTTTTTTCTCCCTCCTACTATTCACCTTCTTCCTCCTTGGGCAGCCCCTGCGCGCACATCCTCCTTCCTTTCTTTTCTTCTTCTTCTTCCTCTTCCTCTTCCTTTTCTTCTTCTCCTTCGCGGCTTCTTCCTCACGGCCATTGCCGCGCCTGGTTGCTGCAACTGCAGCGTTGTGGCTGCTATGGCCGCGCCCCCGGTCTCCATCTCGAGCTGCTTCCGGCTCTGCCACCATCACCGCGGCCTTCGGCCTCCTTCGCGCTAGCCTTGCCCGAGCTCCCATCGCGCCCAGCTCCATCACGCCGACTTGCTCGCTGCCCGTTCCCTGCCTCGCGTTGCTGCCATCGACCCGCGTCGCCACCAGCTTCCTTGAGCGCACACCTGCGCGCTGCCATGGCCGCAGGCTGCGGCCATGGTTGCTTCCTGCTGGAAGCGGCCGTCCAGCTCTCTTCCTCGAGCTCTCGGTCTTGCTCTCTCTCACGATCTCAATCTTTCTCAAGCTCGGCCTCTACTTCAGGAACTCTCGGCCAGCTCACACGAGCACCCTGCCATGGCCGATCACTCTCTCTCGCAATCTCTTTCTTTCCCTTCTCTCATTTGCTTCTACCTATTTACAGCCGAAGAGACTTAGGCATCACTCTCTCACTCGACAACCTCTGCAAAATCCCTTAACCCAATCCAACATGCTCCAAGTTTGCCTCCCATGCTCACAGACAAAATCCTTTGGAGAGCTTCCCCTGCTTCCCACGCTAACGCCTATACATATATATAAATTCATATAATATTAATATTATACTAATATAATTATAAAAAAATACATATTTAACCCCTCTATTTAATCCTTATTACATTTAGAAAATATCTTAAATTCCAAACACACCCTTTAACGCCAATTAATTTGCTTTACGGTGCTTTAAATCCTCAATTAACAACTTTGAAATTACCTGATAAAATTGATTTCGCCCTCGGGTCCTTACTGAGCCCTTGATTCATCCTGAAACTACTAAAGGGTTGATCCTTACGAAGAAACGAAGCCCCCCCAGCCTTCTGTTATCTTCCTGGAAGTCTCCTATGACAATTCGGTATTTCAGTCTGATCTGAAACTGTATTTTAGCTGTACCGAAAACTGTCTCAATTCTGATTTCTTTTACTTCCATAAATCCTATCTCGGAACGCCCATCGAGACTATACCATTTTTCATGGCCAATTACACTCCAGGGCATTCCCTCTAATCGATTTGACGATTTATTTTACTATTGAGTCTATTTTTTGGTATTTAAATCTCACTTAAATGACGTGACAAGCTTACACTGAAACAGGGTATTACAACCAACCTCCTCATAGGAGATCTTTGAAAGACACCCTTCATCAGTTCATACAAGGACAAATATGAACTGATGCACAAGTAGCTAAATTTTAAGAACAAACCAATAGAGTCATGAAAGACATTAGAAGCCAACTCACCAAACTGACCCAAAGTCTTAGCATTAGAGAACCTATACGTTTCCATCTCAACCCAACCCAAATCTAATCAAACAAACAAACCAGGTGGAAGTAACAACTAGTGAACCCAGTTCTCATGAACAAGTTCAGATCATAACTATAACACCCCGCTCCATCCGAGGGGCGTTATAAATGCGGAATAAATAACTCATAGATTTCAAGAATATATTTTTTTCCCACAAATATATAATATACGTGAATAGTATACTAGGTAAGTTCCCAGGAAAGAGAGGTGGGTCACAAAGGGGCATACTTAAATACCAACTCATTCTTGACATGTACTTCCACTACATCATACTTAAATCCATAACTTCCCCGACAATCTCGATTACCTTTTCAGCATATCAAACCAAAATCATCAAGCTAACATAGGCAATATCATCATAAATGCAAAAGTTAGATCGAAACCTGATATGGTACATAACCGAAATTATCTCCTTCATAATATCCAAAATCGTACCATCGTCTAACATGACATCATCAAAATGAAAAGCATATAATCCAAAATGCATGCTACGATCTATCTACAAGTTACCGTCAATCCTCAGCAATTCCTTTCCCTTTGGCATCGCTGTCTCCACCTGGAACGTTGAATATTCCAAGGACAAAAGTCAAAAAATTAGATGCTAAATCATTTAAGTGAGAATTCAAAAACATTTTCATGAATGTATGCGAGACATGAAACAACAGAAAAATCATGACAAAACCCGGCCCAAGAGAATCCCATAACACTTAACCCTAATCGGGGAAAATACAATCTCTCTAAAGGCAACACAACCACATCAACACATTGGCACAACACAGTCATAGCTTAAGAGGGAGCAACATTAATGCATGAATCTTAGGAATCACCCCGTCATCATTACGTTCCCACTCATAAGCTTTTGGAGCACGTTAACACATATCCTAGCCAAATGATGATCACACCATCCTAGGAATCCACGTCCACCTCAAAAACAATACTACCGCTCAAAGGCCTCCTAGGGTGGTGTCCATTCACAGCCCCACCACTTAAGCTGGTTTGGGTTGGTGTCCACTCTCAGCCCTGCCATTTGACGATTCACAAGGGTAGTGTCCACTTTCAACCCAGGTTGCAAATTGGTATTTTTCCTTGGCACGCTTCCATAGTGCTATCACTTTAAGTGTCACATCATAAGTTGACAAACACATCCCATATGTACAACCCGTCACCCTAGTGTAACTTGTCTGGCCACCCAGCCTGGTATGAAACATCCTTCGTTTCCATCAATACCCTTGTAGAATTACAACTACACTATCAGGGTAACATCTCAAGTTGACATCCCAACACAAAAAAAAGGCCAATGCCACAAACCATGACTCAATGCATCATATGAAACAATATTTCATGTACACAATTTATCGCACAAAATTCAATACACATACATAAAACATTTTGGGACATACCCGTATGAAACCAACCATCACAGGTTAAAACCATTCACATGCAAAAAAACCGTTGCATGGATCAAATCAAGTTTAAGAGAAGAACCTCTTTGAATAAACCAAGTTTTAGGGGTTAGAACTCTCACCTTTGACAAAATTTAGGATACCTTGAAAAACACGCCCCGCCTCAGTTTACGTGCCTGACCTCGATTTTCTTGCTAAATTCAAAATTTGCACAAATCACATCACTTTAATCCTTAAGGCACCCTAATCAACATACAATCATAAAAAAATCCAAATAAATCTCTCAAACTATTTTCTCTAATCTTTCTTCACAACAAATCATAATATCCATATAACTTCAAGAAAAAATTACTTAACTTACCCGGATGTTATGTTTTCACACAAAACGAGGTTATTCGATACTAAAATCGAGACACCAGGAAGGCCAAATCTAAATCTTTTTGCACAAGCCTCTATAGTTGGATTTTAGAGGAATTTAGCAATTTGTTTTAGAATTTTCTGAGCCCGAACGAGCCCTCACGTGCCACAACAAGTTGCTCCACGTGCCCCCACTTGTGTGGCCCAACTGGTGCGTGCATTGTACGCATCGGTTGTCTTCTTCCTCTAGCAAGCCGACAGCTCACAACCCGCCTAGTTTTTTGGCCATATCTCCATCATCCGTACTCCGTTTTGCCTCCCATTTGAACCTATGGCTTTCTCTTTTTGCCCTTTATCGGATAATAGCTTAAAATCCCTCGAACGAAGCCATTTTCAGACTACTCAAGCTTGTTTTCTGGCGGAGCTCGTTTTTCTGACGAGGCTTCGGATCTCTTTCACCTCTCAACCAAAATGGCTCAAAATTTCCAGAATTGATGCTCGAGACATGGGTAACAAAAGCCCCTTATCCGATTCTCCCAATTTATTTGCAAACTCATGAATTTACAAAATTAATTTCTTCAAAGCATTCGACCACTTCTATTTATAGGCGAACCGAGCTTCCAAACGCTCAAGGGTTGGTAACCTGACCCCTTTGAGGCTTCTACCGCCCTTGGATCGACCCAATTGCTACAAAAATCGACCGCAATGATGAATTTTGTTGCTTTCAAAATCCAACCAAGAACTTGGTTGGAAAGCTTCCAAATCCGGCTAACCTGAATAGGTATACTGATACCTTTGGAATTATTTCACTCTTTTCGTGATTTTATATATATATATATATACAACTACCTTACCCACCACAAGATAGAAGAGGTCGACATCCATGTTACTTGGCATGCCTATGTGTACATAAGAACACACGTACTCATGGAACACACAATTCTTGCTTGGAGCAGTCAAACATCCCGCGCTATTGTTGGTAACCTGTTACTATCTTCTAATATTCTATTACTTTGTGTTATTGCTCAACTTTTATGAATGCATGCATACATGCAAACCAAGATTATGCTATTTACATCATAAACATGCATACTCACATGTAAGCACTAGCCTTGAGCGATAGGCACAATTGTCTAGTCTCTTAAAAGAGTCGCGGTCTATTCTCGTGTGAATTTCTTTAGTGCAAGTTCCCCATATGAAAACCAGAGATCAAGAAGGCACCTTGAAAATTGGGAGTGCAAAGTTTGCTCATCTAGTCCATAATTAGACAAGAAAATGCCTCAGACTGCTTGACAGTCGTTACCGAAGTTCCAGGCTATTCCTCGACTTAGTCTTTTCTCTTAAGCTTTTAGAACCTTTCGACATTCATGGAGACCTCTGTTCACTCCTCATTCATGGTCACCTCATTCTACTCCTCGTTCATGGATGCCTCATTCCACTTCTCCTTTGTGGATGCCTTAGTCCTCCTCGTATTTATGGACTCCTTCGTCCATTTCATATATGTGGATGTTCAAATCCACTTCGCACCTCACGCTCCAATCTCGACATTATCATAGGTCCTATGACCTGCTAGGTAGGATAGATCGTCCTACTTGCTAAGTACCCCAATGCAAAATATCTGCTCTAGAGAGCGATCCCCCCAAAACACTTATTTCTCAAAAAAGCTATGAGCTAAACATAATCCATATCTGAAGCAAAGCATAACATATGCTCGCTTTAAGCAATTATGTGCTTCTTAATAACTCTAACGCGCATAGCATAGCATCTGTTAACCCTTGGCTTGGTATTCTCTTCCTTCTCTTATAACTTCTAGAGTCCATTATTAGCCTACTCTAGCTTAGCCGTTCCTTAAATGATTCTCCTAAACCAATACAATGCTTGAACTTAGGCTTGTCGCTGCTACTTGCTGTGCCTTCTTCTCATTTTCTGATATCTGAATCGAGTGATTACTAACCTCTGACCCTAGCAATTAAAATCTGTGAGTACACCCCAGTCAAGCCTCGCTCGCTAGCATAAATCCTCCCAGTAATCCTTTTCATTGATTCTTGCTCTAGCCTCACCCCAGCTTGTAGCTCAACCGCGTTGCTATCATAAAAAAGGCGCGAACAAATCCGAGTGATATGTTTCTCATGCCTTGATCATCTGTATAATCACTTTGGTTCAATCAATATCTTTTGGGCCTATCTAATTGAGTTGCTCATTCGAAGTAAGTTCCAACTTCTTCGAGGATAACTCCCCTTCATTCTATGTACTTTTTCGTTTTCCTTGCAGCCAAAGGCAAGAGAGGGAGCTATTGTTGTGGCATAGCCTCTGGGATAGTTCCTCTTAGAGAAGTCCTAGGGATACATTTCCATAGTCCTTGGGAAGCTTCCCCATAGTCCTCGGGATACGTTCCCATAGTCCTCAAGAAGCATGCTAGTGACCAAACATTCGTTCACCGAGGTACCATCCTTCCGAGCCAAGAGAGAAAGCCAAATATATCAAAATATAATATATATATATATATCGAAAGAGAGAGGATGGGCTAGGCAGGTGGCCCTATAAAAGGGGTTGGTCGCACCCTATCGCCCTCTTCTTAGCCTTATGAGCGCACATGTCTTCCGGAGGTCCGCAGACTCTCTCTCCTAGACATCCAGCGCCAACCTTGGCTATGCATGGACTTGCAGACCTATCTAACTTGGAAGACTCACCTAGGTCCCCTGAAGAGTCATTCGGGTCACTCGAGGACTTGACCCAAAAACCCATTTGGGTTAAAACCCATTCGAGTCATTTGGTGATCTGATCCCGTAGAGTCCCTCGTAAACTCAGTCGCGCTTACTACGCCCCACACATAGCCATACACGGCCATACATGGCCCCATAAGCTCCCCAACGTGCCAACCAAGCCTCTTCCTTCCCTGTCTATACCCCAAGCCCGCCACATGCGGCTCATGTTGCTCCCATGCACCTTGCTCCATGCCACAAGTATTTCCTTTATAGGTATCCGCAAATAACCCTTTTGGGAAACCACACATATTTATGGTTAAGCCTTTGTATGTCAAGGCTTGGGGATCACCTAGAGTCTCTCGGTCCCAAGTTAGTTGATGACTTTGAAAGCTCTTCGAATCCACCTGAAGGATACTCATTGGGGTGCTTTCAGATCGAAGATACCTGCAGGCCCTTCGGCCTCATCGGGACCCTACTCCCTAGAGGCTCTCATTGGACACATCATACATACATACATATGCATTCCATTTTCTAGATATCAGTATCTGACTTAGGCATTGGAGGGCGCGCATGGGGAAGATCTTTGCATGCTCCCTTACTGTCTTCTATTTTGTAAAGCCTATAGCTCCTCTGATGCTCCACCCTTTCAGCTCCCCTGGCTAGTGGGTCAAGCCCCCCATTATCTGTCTCCTTTGGTGGTGTTCTACCTCTGCCTTCTCGCCTAGAATTTACTTTGGCTGATCTTACAGCAAACAAATGTTAATTGTTGTAGTCTGGTAACAACATCAACGCAAGAAAAGGTTGAATCTTTATGTCGCAAGGTGTCACTCATCCTTTTCAAGTGATCTACACCAAAAAAAAGTTTTAGTCAATGACAATGAGCATTCCTTTTTGGTCTCCTTGCATCGAAATTCAAGATCTACCGCCTTAAATTTTATCAAAAGTTGTTTTTCTCTTTTTCTCCTTAGAGGCAAAGGTTATTAATAGCCTTTAAATAGGAGAGAAACCGAACCCTAATCAAACTAAGGTTGGAAACCAAGTCCTAGCACATTTTGGATGTGCTAGGTTGTGGCTAGCTCGTTTCTAGGTCGCTCGCACGTGGGCCTGGCTACACTAGGCCTCGCTGGGCTAGCCTTGGGCTATGCCTAGGTGCATCTCGGGCCATGCCACATGCTGCCCCTTGCAGGTTTCCATCTCGTTTTCTTTTCTTGATCATTTTTTACATCTCGTGGACTTTTTCGCAAGTGCCAGTTGGCCCAAATACCCATGAATTCATCTAGGTCAAAACATTTTTCACCCTCATTGAATCTACCATAAAGCTTATCTTTGTTTGTGTGTGATCTTATTAGTTCACTATGAAGATGGAAAAGGACAATTAAAGAATCCTACTCCAAATCAAACTTTTTGATTAAGATTCGTAATTTATGTCATCACATGACCAAGATTGACGTCTATCAATGTATCATGGCCCCCATATCATAATGAAATATAAACGGCATTTCAGGTGAACCTTTCCATTAGGAGTTTTAGTGCTATTCGATCGCTTTATCATAATGGCCCGATACAGTCTAGAAGTATGGTGAAATGTCAAACCTCTAATAACCAACACTATGTGTATGAATGCTAAGTCCATAACTCCTATAGTTGAATTGATAACTTTTATTAATTCTCAACTATCTGCATTGGCCAACAACTTCTTGAGTTGTGACTTCATCATTCACACAGGGCATATACCTTTTAAGATTCTTGCAAAGGTCGATAGATCCCATCTTGCACACTCACCTACCTTCGTATGATTTAGATCAAACCCAATAACTACCCTTCTAAAGACCTATCTTCTTGGACCTCATACAGTGGCATCAAAGCTTGACGCTCCTCAGACAAGATAATCGTGTTACCTTAGGATAAGAGATTACTAGCACCTGTCACCATAGAGAACTCTCAATTGACATTCAGTAAGAGTTACTATTTGGGTGTTCTCGGGCTAGGTTAGTCAGTGAACTCATTCAACAATGAGCACCTACAAACTTGCATTAGTGTCACCACACAAGTAGTTAATGAGATCAACTACCATCATTGCGAGCATGCATAGCATCTACTGGTCTTGATGGTACTATAAAGGCCCCACTCTATAGTCCTGCGACCAAGAATAGTTTAATAATGAAACATAAGTCATCTGGTCTCATTAGTATGATTTCATCATAACTCGATTGACATTGCTACACTTTTTGGGCTTCATCTAAATAGGAAAACATAAAGATGAATGCATTCCCAAGTATTAAAAGAAAAATAATTTTATTAATCAAAACATGTTCGAGATTCATAGGAGATGTAGCCAACTCACAACTCTTATGATTGGCTCCCAAACTACAACTCTATCATCGGATACCTATCCTCGACTGACCAAGCCACCCCCACAAGCATAGGGGACCAAGTTAGTCCACCCGTAGGCCTCTTGGAACCCTTCGTTGGACCCATGCTAAGACTATCTCAAACATAGGTGAAAAAGAGTTGGGACTGATCTTCCAATAGGCTGTCCATCTCATAGACCTGAAACATGATATAATAAAATGGGTTGCAACTTTAAATCCACCACTGGAAACTAGCTAGAGACCACAACCGCTGTCACTGTTGGAAACTCTAGCCGTCACAGCTGTTGGACGTAGCACCCCATTTTTTCGAGCGTGTCCTAACTTAGGACAATTCTGGGATAGTAAATTTTTTCCTTTTCAAAACTAATGCTAAACCATGTCATTCCTCATATCCATCACAAAACTCCTAAAATTTCCAACTATCATTCATCTATCTCGAATGAGAATCATCATAAACATCAAATGCCAAAACTAAGAATCGAACCTCAAAAATAACATTGAATCATAACAGTATTACATGATCGTTTCTTAAACATAACATTCTTTTATTTTACGAGACTATTTATCAAAGGAACATAAGTTTCTTAACATGACTAAAACACATCGAAATCTTCATGAAGAAGCAAAATGTAGGGACAACTTGTCAAACCCATGATATCTTGAGCCATTACATTTCAACCATTTCCTTGCATTTGCTACAAACCCTAACTAGAACGTTTGAATGTTCCATGGGCATAGCCCAAGTTAGATGTTGAATTATCTAAGTGATTTATTTAATAAAATTTCTTGCGTGTGACATGCAAGTGCAAAATGCATCATATTTCTTTTCGTGCTAATTATCATTTATGCGACCCTACTTGCAAGGGTGAGATGTGCTTAGAACATCCATGATAGATTAGCGATGTCATTAATTATTCCACATGAGATGCATGCCAAGAAATATTAAGAATACACATCTACATCACAACACATCATATGTATGCATTTCTATATGTATGAGGTATCATATCACATGTCAATATGTCGAAAGAATCATTTATAAAATATTTTGGAAAATAACCTTCACATGAAGTTATTCCAAGTTAGGGAAAATCGCTCACCTTAGATAACTTTATGACACCTTAAAATTCTCGTTTAACCTCAAAATCTATGTCAGGTTCTAATGATCATATCATTTAATGCTTCGACATTCCCTGGCCATCAAATTCATTCAAGAAATTCAATATTCTATTTTTCTTAATTTTTCTCTATTTTCTTCCTATTTTTCTTAATAATCCCAGAGCCATTAATTTATTCGACAAATCTTTGGCTCATTTCCACATTACCCAATATAATAAAAATAATTAAAGATAATTAAATTCCCATACCTTAGATAAAATGGTAAAATGCCCACGCCAGCATTACTTCTTTAACTGCAACCTAATTACCCAAATTGCATTTTCGAGCCTTTGGCACTCACCTCGAGCTCCAAAATAATTTTCAGAATTTTTTCCTTTTTTCTAGAATTTTCTAACCATTTATTCTCTTTTTTTATTTTTTTTCTACATTTTCCTTTTCTTTTTCTTTTTTTCTTTTCTTCTTCTTCCTTCTCCTTCTTCGCGTTGCCTCCTGCGCACCAGCAGCCTACCATCGGCCACTGCTGCCTGACTCCGCCACCACCGATCTCCTTTGTGTGCCACCGCCAACCATCTCCCCACGCGCCACTGTTGGCCATCTCCGCACACACCTCTGTCAGCCATATTCGAGCGGCTACACACTATGGTCACTGTTGCCATGGTCGTTGCTGGCTGCTGCTCTCTCTCTCTCTCCCATTTTCTTCCATCTGCCCATTTCATCTCCAATTTATAGTAGAATTCCCACTGCCTCACTGCCTTGGCCACCACACGCCTACATATATGCATTATATCTATATAACAATCTTGGCCCTGAAGCTTCACAAAGCTTGGCCACCACGCACATTGCACACGCACATATATGTATATATTTCTATTATATTATAATTATATAATATATTATGTAATATAATATTTTAAAAAATTATTCATTTAATTTTCAAATTTCTTCATTATCTCGCTTGGGTATTTTTTATAATTACAATTATACCCAGAAACATTTAATTTGTTCTTATCGAGATACTAAAATTTAAAATTAATAACTCAAGACTTACTCGATAAGTGTGTTTTTGCCCCAGTGTCCTCATAGGATCTTTGTTTTATCTCGAAACCATCTCAGGGTTGATCCTTACATAAAACTGGAGTCCACTCAGGATTCTGTTGACTTTTCGAAAGTCCCTTACAATAATTCAATTTTTCAGGCCGTATTTTAGCTGCACTAAAAATTGTCTCCGTTTAATTTCTTTCAGCATCATAAATCTCGTCTTGAGACACTTATCCATATCATGTCCTTTTTCTAAGTATCTAAGTTATGGGGTACTTCCTTTAGTGGATTCGACTTATTACACTGACTTCTTGTTCTCTGAAAAAATTTCGAAATTACTTTCTATTTTTTGGGTGTTACACTGGAACTACCGGAGAACAAACCACGACCATCGCTAGTTGCTAGCAACAACCCATTGCTGGTCACAAGCAACTTTTGTCACTTTGGAGATGTTTTTTGGCTGCCTGCATTGGTCTCTTGTAATGGCCATGACGAACTCCTTCGCTGGATCTAGTCACAGTTGTCCGTTCTTTTTGTTATTAATTCCCCACCCATGAGCTTTTTCCTGTTCCATTGAGCAGGCAATGAATGCAACTCCTTCCAGTCTATCTTCTTCTCTAATATGCTCTCTCCATTACTAATATATATATTGTTGGAATACACGTATGGTGGTATAGGTAAATCAAAAAAAATTTGTACAACAAACATGCACAGTGGATGTCATAAATACACACACCATACACAACCTAGGTATTTTAGCAACATGATATTTTATCATATGAACTAAAATAAATAACATACCTGTAACTCAATGTTAGGTGGGTGCAAAAACTATTTCTACATGGAGATTGATTCCACCTTATGTTGTTGTGTGCCTAGTTTGTCCACACCTTGCTAGCTATCTAGTACCACGTCATAGCCCTCATCTCATGCTAGCTTGAAGACGATTCACTAGCATTCATGTGTCTTACTGGACTCTCCGAAATTTACCATGCATGACTCTCACGTTCTGTCAAATTTTGAGACAAAAGTAGAAGAAAACAGAAGAGTAGAGGAAGTAGAATCCAAGCCACACAAAACATCCATCTGCCTTAATTTCATTATGCTCAGTTGCCTCCACCAACCCCTCCAATTTTGCTCCACAATTGCAGCACTAAATTGGCTAACGTTGCATCGGGAGTCCACTTCCATACATGAGTTAGTTGACTGTTTATACTAAAACAATTGACTCTCAGTGCTCCGACTCATTAACTTTTAACGAACTGTTGTCATTAACTCTTAATAACACATCCAAAACCATTGTTAACTTTTAATGATATCTAAGATATAATAGGTGCATAGTGTTGATACCAAATGATATGCTATATGATGTGTGACTGATGTGTGCCAAATGCACCAAATAATAAAATTACTCAACTTACAATTAATAGTAATGACAAGTAAAGGTCGATCCACATAGACTAGTAAATCAAATTTAATATCACAATAAATCAATGAAAATAAAAGGAAATATGGCTCGGGGAGGTTCATGCTATAAATTAATTGACAAAAGAATAATTTAAAAGAAACAAACTTGAATAACTAAATTTAATTGGAGACAATATCGATTCAAGGAAAATTACTCACGGTTGCAGATTGATCACTGATTTCTAATAGGTATATTTTTCTATAATCAAATATTTAACCAAACATTGTCAACAAGCGAGGCAAACTTTACCTTTTCTAATTTAATTAATTTCAATCCAGTACCCAAATTAATTCTTATCAATAAACTAATTGGTATTATGCAATCTTCATGAATTTACTGATAGCATTACGAACTAAGAATGAATTAAAAATGAATAATAATCGACGAGTACTAAATTATTTAATTCATTCTATATTTTCCTTAAGTAAGAAACAAAAATTAGGATCATAATTGTTTTGCTTAATTACTCTTCAACTGAATATTATAACAATTACGGATTATGTATTCAATTTGACTATTAATCACATAATTAAATCAATTAATAAATTTTTTTAAATAATCAAATCATGTAATTATTAACATGTAAAATAAAAAAACACATAAATTTGAATAGAAAAAAATAAATAAGATTAAAAATAAAATCTCACAATTTTATTAACCATTTTTAAATTTCTTGATTCGACTAAAAATTTTAAGCAAACATAATAAAATAAAAATAATACACAAATCTGAAACCCTCTTCCCTTAATTTCTTCAATTTCGTGGCTGGAAAAGCGCTCTGCCTGAATATTTGCGTGCGTCTCTTCTGTTTTACGCCGCTTCTGCCTTGCGCTTCGGTTCCTCCGTCTCTTGTCTCTGTCAATTCCCTTCTGTGTTCTCTTATATATATATATATATATATATATTATGAGATGCAGCCCCCTTCAATATGGAATCTTGAATCTCTAATTGTATTATGCGCGTGGGCTCTTAATTCCAACCTTGCTGCCTTGCCTTGCTCCAATTTAATGAGGGCCCCACTCCAACTGCACTTTCACTTGACTAAAATGTTATATTTGGGCCTCCTCCACATCTTAAATTCCAATTGCAAGTCCAATTTCAACTTGGGCTTCTCGCTGCTTCACCTTTGTCTTTTCTATAAAAAATATTTAATATATAAAATTCATATAAATATATATTTTAAGTAAAAAAATAATAATTAAAAATTAAATAAAAATGTGTGTAATAATATGAAAGAAAATTATTTATTTATTTATTTTTATTTTATTTTTTAAAACATAATTTATTAAACTTTGTTACTAATGTCTTATACATAAAAGATTATCACAAATAAACATCTTAAGACATAAAATATGTTAAATAAACTAAATAAAAATATAAAAATTTGAGTTTATCAATGATTTTCTAGGTTCACTACCCACTAACAAATAGATATCACCAAAACTCGTTTGGCACTAGATGAATCACCTAGACTCGTCGTATGAATCTCTCTATATTCTGGTGATAATCTGAAAGATCCTAATAAGTGCCTAACAATAGTCTAGGATAATATAGAAGGCAACGAAGTCTAAATTCAAGTTAGCCTATTTTAGTTGACGATTACTGTGTACTATAATCCTTTCGTCACTCAATATCCCGATCGAGCAAGAGTCATGTTGTGATAAACTCACAAACTCAGAAACTATGTGTTAGATCTTACTATTGTGACTAGATGACACCTTATGAAACATTTTCTTGATTAATCATACTACCTTAGTCCAGAACTTTCCTATCACACTAATAGCAGACCACATAGGATGTTCGCCTCATTAGTGACGACAATGGTGACAGATCCTGTGCTTGAACACCTATCTTTATGCACCTTCAATATCAAACCACATAAATGAATGTCCCTACCTCGCAATTGGATGGTTTGACGCATTAGCAAATCCAGCACACCAATACACAAGATAATCGTGTTAGTTCAAGTCTAAGAACTAGTTACACAATCGCAACTCGATGATAAGATCATTATACACAATGTCATGTGATAAGTGATTTGTCTCACATTCAATGCGTTGTTCTCCAACAACCACCCACTAGTTTACTAGCGACATCCTCATATCATATGGTATGTAACACAACCCCTAACCATTAGTATCTCATACTAAATAAAGTAATGAACAACATGCCAATCTATAATTGATTAATTAGATTCCCCATCCTGTTAATTTAAGGATTAAAAATATTTAATAAATCCTATCACCAGAGAATTTCATCACATATTCTTAATACCTTAAGAATAAGACTCTCAAATAGGAAGTCTAGGGACTCATTCATATACAAACTGGAGAGTTAAATGAATGATGATAAACTGACCTTTTATTAATTATACACAAAGATACATCACATGTATTAATTACATATGCTAGACGTTATCCAAATCTAGCATTAGGGCACGTCCCTAACAATCTCTCACTTTCACTAATGCAAATTTACATCAAACTATACAACTAATGTGTCACTATCAGATGGTATCGAATACCCATCTTCTCGAGATTCCAATCTAGTTGTTACTGAATCATAGCCTTGGTCAGTGGGTTAACTACACTATCCCCTGTATCTACTTTTTGCAATTACACATTCCCATGTGCAACAATCTCTCGAATAAGGTGAAACTAACCCTCAATGTGTTTGGATTTCTGATGAGACTTAGGTTCCTTTGTCTGTGCAATAGATCAATTTTTGTCACAATATGAAGGTACTGGTGACAAAATGGATGGAACCATGCCAACCTTAGAAACAAATTTTTGAATCCAAACAACTTCCTTAGCAGCATCACATGCCGCCACATATTTAGCTTCAATAGTTGAATCTGTTATGATTTCCTTCTTAGAACTCTTCCAGCTCACAACACCACCATTCAAGAGTAAAACAAAACCAGACGTTGATTTATGGTCATCAAAATTTGAAATATAAGGTACCTTACTCATACGATCACTTTCTTCAAGAGTATTTCGGGACCTACCTTTAGAGAGATGAATCTGAGGTCTGACAGGCAGTAGACATTTCTTTGAATTTGAAAGATTATCCAAGAGGGGGAGTGAATTATTTATTTTGGATACTTTTACAAATACTGAAAATATCTTTAGAAATTTATGATGTAGTAAAGTTATTTGAAGAAAACACTTGTAATGGTGTGTTGTGCCTTGAGGTTGAATTGGTTAGCCTTGATGTTTAATATGTTCTTTTTGGTGTTTATTAAGTGTTGCGTATATGTTTCAAGTATCAGAATGAATTTAATTGGTATTTGAATAGGATAGTGAGTGATCTGAATCAAGGCTAAATTGGATGAAATTTTGTGAGTTTTGTGAGTTTGATACGAATTGAGAGTGATTGATTCGAATTGGGAGAGAGTGATTCAAATTGGGTGTATGTGATTCAGATTGCCCATATTTTCAGTGTGTGAGTTTTGTATTGCAACCTGATTTTGACTATGAGACAGTCTGAATCTCTAAAAATCCAAAAGATAAAAGTTCTAGATATTTCTCTTATATTTCCATAACATCTTGAATCACACAAATTGAAGCTCATATGAGAGTGTTATGGCCAAATTACTAAGATGCATCGAAGCTGTCCAGAATTTCGTAAACGTTGTGTTTTAGCATTCTATTTCCACTTTGAATCTAAATTTAGATCATGATTCATCCCGATTCGCTTAAAATGTAAAACATAAAAGTTGTAGATATTTCTCTTGTCTTTCCATAGAATCTTGAATCACCTCAATTGGAGCTCGGACGAGAGAGTTATACCCGAAATTTGAAAGAATGTCGAATTTGTCCAGAACCCTACGTTTTTCATTAAACCTTCTCAAATCCGGATCCGGGCCAGGCCATCCAGGTATCTCCTTAAATCAGACGGATTTGTCTTTCTGGAAGAGTTTCAAAGCCACTTTCTTGGTTTAGAGTGGTGGTAGAAGCTTTTAATGCGGTTGAGCACGCATGTATTAGCCATTATTCTGTCTCTTGCATTGTATATATATATTTAGAGAGTTGCAGAGAGAATATTGGGAGAATAGAGAATTTACAAAGAGTTGCTGAGGAAGAAAGAAGAAGAGAAGGTGTGGCTTAATTTCTGGAGTGGTTTTTGTCGCGTATTAGGCAAGCATTCCTGTTTCCTTTCCTTACTTATGTAAGTTCCTTCTTCTTCTCCTTCATTGGTTATGTAAGCTCTCCTTCTCTCCATTCTTCCATTGACTTTTGATAGCCTTCCAAAAAGTGGGTTCTTTGAGTTGGACAATAGGGAGATGGCCTCTGTTATATTCATGCATGCGCTTATATATATATAGATGTAGATATATATGTATATACGTTGGTTGTTGTCTTCTAGGAATTAGGCAAGCTCATTCTTCTGTTCTTGTCTTTCTTTGATGCTTTCGGCCCACTGTTTCCCTTTGTGCATGCTTCCTATTTTGTACCTCATCATCATCATCATATAGATATATATATATACATGTGTCTATATATATTACAGTGGGTTATATGAATGGAGCAAGAAGAAGAAATGAAATATGGTGGACAAAACAGTTTGCTCGTGAAGTGTTATGTGTTCCTATTATGTGCGTATAAGATATGTTAGCAAATAAAATATTAATATTTTAAGAGATGAGAAAGGAAGGCAATTGTTAGAACTTTTCATTGTGGTTGAATTGGCATATGAATGAATGCTAGCAGTGAACATAAGTCAAACGTCTCCACTTGAAGGTTTGTAGGTTAGTAGTTTATTTAGATTATTTAAACTTCATTGTTGGGGTAAAGGCTAAGCTAAAATGTATATGTATATGAGATAAAATAAAATAGGGAATTTATGGGGGGATATATTTTGCTATATTATTTATATAGTATAAATAATAAGAGTAAGTTATATAGTACTACTATTATTATTACTGTCATTATTTTGTTTATTATTTTGCTTCTTTTAATACTCAATAAATGTTGTTAAATTGTTCTTATCCTTGTACGGTTAAAACCACAATCGGTCACGATAAGTTTCAATGTGAACAGTAACTGGGTCATGAATAGTAATTGAGTCATGAATAGTAACTTGGTCATGAACAGTAAATTGAGTCTTATTCTTATTTCAACGGAGAGTTAGTTTCCTCTCCTATTTCTTTGTGGAATGAAGCTAAGCCTACATATGGGGTAGGTTTTAGCTTATGGGTCTCACGTTAGAGATTATTGGGTTTACACTGTATTTAATATTTTAATGCTTGCCAGGGTGTGGGATATGCCCGTGGGGGTTCCATGAGACTTGTGTGCTTGGCCACGGGCATATTGCATTATATATGCCTTCCTTTCGGGGCGAGCAGGGCTTGATGTATGGCTTATGGGGGCTATTTATCATCATTTATGCTTAGGATGTCTCTGCATTACACGAGCATTGTATGGTATGTGATTTTCTATATGGGCGAGCAGGGCTTGATGCATGGCTTATGGGGGCTTTATATCATCGTTTATGTTCATTATGCAACTACATTATATTTGTGCATTGCATGGTTACTGGCGCCCGTGTGTGTGGACGTTTTCCAATCAGAGCTTTGGATCCAGTTTGGGCTTCGGCTCTAGACGGGTGTTGGTCGCTCCCACCCGAATGTGCTACGGTTCTAGATGATATTTACATTTCCTTTCAAGGCAGTGACAAGTTTGTAGTAGGGACTTGGGTGTCAAGTGTCTTATGTGGGCCCCAAGGACCAGTATGTGCATATTTTATTATGCTGCCTTTTTGTATATCTGTCATGTGATTCATGGACATGTGATGTATGGTTATAATACGTGGGGTACGGATTACTCTTTAGTTTCCATACTCTTATCAGCTTTCCATTTCTTATATGCTTGCTGAGTCTTGTGACTCACTCTTGCTTCTTTTCATTCCAAGTAAGGGTAAGGCTAAGTATGGGGGCGAGGCTAACGGTCATTGAGCTTTTTTGATAGGTGGTGTATAGGGCAATCCTAGCAGATCCTATTTTGGTTTGTGTTTCTTGTTGTGTTGTGTTGTGCTATAGACATTTAGCTTTTGAGTACTTGGCACGATTTTGTATATGCGCATCTTTATGCCATATAACCCAGTGACCAGTTTTTTTTTTATGCATGCCTAGGATGTATTATGCTTCCGTTGTTGTTTCTTATGTATTAGTATGAATGATCCTAGTTGAGCATGCCTGGGAGGTCAGGGTGGTTTTTATTCTGTTGGTTTTCCCCTTGTGTGGGCCCTCGCTCAGGTTCTTTGGCTTAGCCGGGGTATCCTGGTAGGGGGTCCTATAATGACCCGCTCCCACTTACGGGCGTCACCGGTAAATAATCGACCGGATTACTCACCCAACAAACCACAATTGAAGGATTGGACTATGTTTCAACAGGAAACGCCCTAGGTGGGAACTAGGCTTCGTCCTTCCCTTCACTACACTCAGGAATCGGTCCCAACTCAATCAAGAAAACACAGCGGACCGAGACCCGAAACCCAAGTAAGCTTCACCTCTCTTCAGCTCGCCCCATAGCAAGCCAGAGGTGACCCAGGCACAAAGCTAGCATACAAACACTTCGATGAGTATTGGGGATTTATGAGAACGTACTTTGCTGATCTTTACTTGGTCTGAAACTCATCTTGGCCAACTAAGCCATATCCAAAGAACAATCTCACAATCATTTATCACACTACTATGATTACAACAATTAAATACATCTACGCTCAACAACGCATACATTTACTCACAAGGGTATATATACATAACACCACATGCCTATATACAAGAGATAATAAAATACACAACTCGAGCAACATCGCTAGTTGCCACAACAGTCTCCCGGCGTCGTTCCTGCTTGCATCTGGACTTGCAACATCTACACACGAGGTAAAACCTCATGAGTCACAAAGACTCAGTAAGGGTGCAATGCATGTAAATGTGAGTATAAAGATGTTTATGTGTGTCCAATGCATGCAAATGAGGCTAGGCCCACACATCCTCACAACCTACCAAGGGTTGAGGCATCAACCTATTAGCCTCCACAACACTAGTCCTCCATATGGCCATAGGTCCACTAGGTCTTGCATCACACAAGTTAACCACTAGATTTTGCATCACACAAGATAACCACTACATGCAAATGCAACATAAAATCATTATCAAACTCATTTACCAACTTGCAAGGCCGCCTCCACATGGGGCCGTCCCTTACCTGGCTCAAAGCCTTATCTTTGCCTCGGCATGAACTCCGAGCTCTTCTAGGATCACCGCCTCCCTAGTCGAACCTAGATACAAATACACACAAACCCAACTCTATCAACATCCGGCATTAAACCAATGCCCTCAACTTTGTCACACACATCATCAAAACCATCTGTCAACAATTTTTCCAAACAACCCTGACATAGGGTTTAATCCAACAAATAACTATTTTACATTAACTCGCTTAATGCAAATAACTGGGGAAGAGAATATTAATTTACCTCAACTCATTTGAAGAGAATTTCGAAAACACCCACACCGACATTGCCTCCCGAGTTGCCATTTGCGCCCAAAATCTCATTTTTGAGCTTCCGACAGGCTCCTCAAGCCCCAAAATAATTTCCAGACTCTTCCCCCATTTTTATGGAATTTTATGGCATTTTTCTCTCTTTTTCCTTTATTTTCTAGAATTTCCTTATTTTTTTATTTTTCATTTCTTTTCTATTTTTTTTTCTCTTCTTCTTCTCCAGCTTCCCGTGCGCGCACTGTTCCTCCATCTTCTTCGCGCAAGGCAACCGCCACCCACACCTGGCTCGCCGACCGCCGCTGCTACCCGTGGCCACAGGCTGGCCACCACCTCCGCCGCGACCTGCTGCTACCCGGAACCAGCCTCCTCGCGCGCTTCAGCCGCTGCATTGCTCGCCCGCTTCGCTGTTTGCAGTAGCTGCGCGCTGCCATGGCCGCGCCTAGCTGCTGCAACAGCAGCTTCACGCTGCCATGGCCGTGCCTTCGGCCATCTCTGACTATTCCTCGCACCACCATGCCTGCTGCCAGCCTCCTCCGCTGCCCAACTCGTTGCCAAGATGTTGCAACAGCAGCAAAGCTATAGCCATGGCCGCTCGGCTTCGCTTGTTGCTGCCTCCATCGACGCCGCTGCAACCAGCCAGCAACGCCACCACTTCAGGTCGCTTCCAACCAGCATCTCTCGCTCACGATCTCGCTCCATCTCTCTCGCAATGTGTCGGCCCAGCTCTGCCTCTCCCTTCTCTGGTTCGGCCATCAAATGGCAGCCATGGCCGCTGCCTTCGGTTAGCTCTTCCGACCAACCTTTGGCCGCTCCAAGCTCTCTCTCTCCCTCGTGCTTTGCTTCACTCGGCCAAGAGCTCTCTCTCGGCCTCTCACGATCTCTCGATCTCTGTTCTCGCGGCCATTTCAAATGGTAGAGGCACGAAGCTTCAAGGAAGCTTCTCTCGCCCATACTATATATATACACATATATATATATATATATAAATAAATTAATTTACACATAAATCCCCATTAATCATATTAATTCCACTTAGGAATTTAATTACACTTGAGGATTTTTATAAATAGCACTTGGACCCTCCAATGATTTAATTAATTACTCTTAAGCCATTCAAAATTTTGATTTATTCCAAATTAATAACCGACCACTACTCGGGAATACCGACCTCATCCTTGCACCTGCACGGGACCTTTATTCGACCCGAAAACACTTAAGGGTTGCCTTACTCAGAAAACCGAACCACCCCTAGGGTCCCCTCAGCTTCTAGGAGGTCTCCTCCGACTATTCGGTATTGGCACCCACTCGAGCTTATACATAATTTATTCCGAAAGTTATTCCTGGTCGGACCGCTTCCCGTGCCACTATCCTCGTCTCGAGACTCTCATCAATCTCTTGCTCTCTTTCCTGGACATCCAAGTCCCGAGGCACTCCCAGCCGCCAATTCGGCAATTTTATTAATTAATTTATCGAGATTGACCCTTGGACTTTCCAAACCACCCGAGATCCTGACAAAATAATCCAAATTTATTTATTTTTCAATACCATGTAATACCAGGTATTACATTCCACCCTCCTTAAAGAATTTCGCCCTCGAAATTCACTTTACCTTACTCTTCTGCCCAAGACAATCACATTCACAGGCTACATGCCAAATTCCCATGCTCGAGAATTTCATAGCCGAACCACTTCTCAACCTTAACCTCGGGTTATTCCCACCTCAAGGCTTCACTTAGGCATTTGGTCCTCTACCTCTCGAGGATATTCACCAACTGAATACCGCCTTGGCCTCCAGCCAAATTGCACCACTGGTCACTGGTCATGCTTACTACAATGATGTCCATCTATAGATGGATTTTTCTCTGCCTCGAAGCATCACTTTGCTATCCTACTTCCCATTTTTTTATCTATCAAACAAACTCTCACTAACATTGCATCGTTGATTAGTCTACCACGATTTTATGCTGATCACGCACGACAACGTTTCCCACTGCCAATCACACATGGCCACGATTTTACGTTGGTCCAACCAGCAACGTCTTAGCACTGATCATCCATCGCAATGTTTCTTTTAGTGCCCACAAGACACTTGAACACCCATTCGCTATGGCATACCGCCATTAATCATACTCATGCATAGCTTAAGTTGATCCTCATGGTAACCTCTCATTACCAATCAACTTATCGTGCTAGCACTACATGGGAAACACCCATTTGGCCCGCCTTGCCAGCTTTGTCCATTTCAACATGGTCTTCTACCTTAACCAGCCGACCCTCATTTATCGATACGATTACACAAAATCGACATGCCTAACTCCATGTCAGGTAAGTACACATTTCAATCATACATGCATTACCTGAGTCCAACTTGAGCTTGGCGATGCACGCATCATTACAATCTCACCTCGAGCTTACCCATGCTCGAGCCACAACCTTCTCCCAACCAGGAGTTCTTCGCATTAAGCACACAAGATACTTACTAGCCGATATCACACGCTAGTAAGGTCTCATATACCCATACCAGGGAACTCTTCACTAAGCAACCCCTCTTCAATACTTCACCCAATTCAGCTTTCGCAATCATGTCCCACACTAGGCCTTACCTTGGCTATTAAACCCTATCGCAAGTCAAGGATCCTACCATTGCGCTTAAGGTCGCGGAACCATTAATTGGCCCTCGTCATCACCCACAGTGCGTGGCACAAGTGATTGGCTTATTACCATCTGCACAATCACTTATTGCACCGCACCTGTAGGATAACTCGTGCCTTTGGTCCACACCATAACAAGCTATTATGGTTACACCCCCACTCTTGTAGCGGCCTTCTAGCCAAATTTACTCGCCCAGCTTCAATTTCATTGGGACTTTTCAAATCTCACAATTTCTCAATAGAGCCTCTTACTCTTAAGGCACGACACTTTCAACCATCCTAAATCAGGTTCATTATCAATCTGTAATAGACACCTGACTCAAACCATGCATAATGGTTCTCCTTGTCCTCTTCTACAAGGACAACACCATGATAGCAACAAATTTCCCCTACAGTCATTTCATCTCAAATTTCATAGGCACCAGCCTTCATGGCCATTCATACCTGGCTTCGAGGTCTTACCATGCACAATGGTTACCTTTGACCTTCTTGACAACATCCTTCTTTTGATAGTAACGATGACACCACCACGTCATCTCAAAAGACTCGCTACTCCTTGAATCTCACTAGTCACCGCAACCAGCACGACCCCACTCTTAGGCCGCCTTCCTCACATCACTTTCTATACTTGTAGTAGCTAGCTAAATCCCTAAGAGACTCTGGCTTCTTCTGGATTTCTTATACCCTTTGCTACAACCAGCTCACACCACTCAGTGAGCAACCACATGGGCTCTAACGCCACAATGGCTTCATTAGCTGATTTCCTTTCACATTAATTAACCTTTGACATGAGATTAATTCTCATCAATTACCCCCACTAAGGCATCTCTCGAGCTGTATCATTCACAGGCATTAGGTGATTTCATCACCTCACACCATTCTTGGGAACAAATCTCGTCCTATAAGCTCTTTCGTCGAGCTCTCTTCACCCACTGGCGACATTTTAAATTCGCCCTTATCTTCCATCTAACCGACTTGATTAGCTTTAGCCAGATCGCCCGGCTTACAACCAACACCACCTTCCTCCAAGCACTATAGTTACAATCATCGACTACCGCTTCGATGTAAACTCCATCCACTGGAAATCACCCCTACCACTCATGTGGAATTCACACTTCCACTTGATGCCGTAGGACTCATCTTCCTACTCAGGCACCTGCCATCACGCTGGCTTCTTTCGAGTGATCCATCCTGATAGAGTTGTAGAGCTTTAGGAAGTTTGTCCCTCACTGTTGCCCCACGCTCAACTTTTCTTGGGAGAACATCTGAAGTTCTTCCCAGGCCACATCTCAATGCTACCATCTATAGCCCTCGTTATGGAGTAACACTCCTTCAAGCAGCACAATTCTGCCCTGACCAACCATCTTTTATCACCTTGGATCTCTTTCTCAAAATCCGTCTAGTCTAACCACCAGGACCCGTTGAACTTTTATACTAAAGGCATATATGAAAATCAACAAGGCTTTACATCTCAGTCATCGAGCCTCACGCTCCCATCATTACCATCAGGTGCTAGCACCTGGCAACTGATCCTGTGTCATCAACTGGAAATCCATCCAGTGCTACCTGAGGATACTTCCTCATTTTCGTATCGGCACATTCAAGATTGACACTAGACTGTGCAATTTCGAGCCTTTATGGATTTCGAACTGTGCCTTATCCACTTGTTTAGCCTGCCAGAACTCACATCATAGGATTAGAGATCCCCATACTTAAAACTTTTGCACGCTTCAGTAATCCCATCTCATGGTTGGCTTCCAACTCGTAAGTCTCATCCTCCACGGCACTTACTTTACATCCTGGAGCCATTTACCGACTCTACCAATCAATCCCGTCTTCATGCATTACTACAAGATCACACTGGGTCCATCATCCCAATTAACCATAACCATTTCGGTCAAATTTAACCACAACTGTGATAGCATCCTTTAGCAAGGAGCATCGCCACACATCTTGTTATCACACAACAAGATATCACCCAATCGGTGCACCAACCTTTCGTTACCTTGAACACAAAGGCACTACTACGATACTTCAACCCTCACAGAAGTTTAGGTCTGGCCCAGACATAACCTACAACATACCCCAGGTTTTCAGCGTCTGATCATCTCCACTACAGATGTGTTACTCCACATAGAGGGTTGCAGTCCCTCCCGTGAACTAACCGTCTGTATCAGTGGTCCCTAGCATTAGACCCGTCACCCGTAGGCATCAACTGTAGCGTTATTCCCACGCTAGACCCGTTTCTTTTCCATGGGTTTATTTCTCAAACATCTCAAGAGACTACAACGCCTTACATTTGCTAAACTGCCTCAACACCGCTTATTACTCGCAGCTGAGTTGAGAAACTGACCACAGCTTTCGCGGCCCCTATCGTGCATCTCAAAGATCTTCAGCCCCTGACCACCTGCATATTCACTATATTGCCATGTGCTTTAGGCGAGCCAACACCTAGTCATTACTACCGTGTCACTCCCATACACTGGCCCAACACTGGTTCCCCATCGTGTTGCCCTGTGCTTCAGAGAGTCAACACTTAATCATCAATACCGTGTTGCTCTCTCACATTGGCCCAACAACAATTTCCTACAACATGGCTCAGGTCCCACTGATCTGCTTCGCACCTCGTAGCATCACCCCACCAAGCTTCCTACTCGGCTGCTAGACTATCAGAACATTATTGCGTTCTGCGATTCCTCCATAGGACTACTCTAGATGTCCTATCCCTTGCAGAAGACTCTTAATTTCACATGACTAACTCTCTTAAGGTGCTGCTCTAGATTTTCGGCATCTGATCATCACCTGCAGTTCACTAAATTGCTCAGGCTCATGGGCCACTTGACCTCAATGCGAGACAACTCATTAGTCCTTTGCCACACGGTCCATAGCATCAGATTCGTCACTGCGAGCCTTGCACCCATAGCATTTTGCTACTATAAACCTCAGCGAACTGTGACGGTTCTGCCACCAACTTATCAAAGCCATCTTACTTGGTTATCCCTACCTTGATAACCTCAAGCTCACACCATGAGCCTCGTTCCTCAAGACTCTCAAACCACTTCACCTCTTGAGGTCTCATGATCTTACCCCATAAGATCATACCTCACGGCTCTCACTCAACATTTGAAAGTTTCAACTTTCTATAACAATGGATCCAAATCCATCATGATTCATTTCGCCACCCAGCTCATCCCAGAGCTTAACTGCCAACGATCTCTCAATCCATAATTGACATGCTGAGCCTACGTCAAGCTCCAGCACCCACAGCCACAGAGCACCTACCATTACCCTCCAGGTAAATCGAGACCTCCCGTCTCTCCTTGCACACCCACAGTGCATTTAGTCACGATGCCCAGCTTGGCCTTCCAGCACGCCTCGCTCAGGCTCCCATGACTTGGAATTTAAAAATCGGGCCTCCACATTGCTCACCATACCCTTGCCCACTTGGCATCAAAAGTTGGCATTTCTTGTGCGCGCATAGCCCACGGATGTCTCGTTGCCACAATTCACTACCCTCAGCCCACATACCGCTCATACCCTTCATCAGGTAACCTCCGCGTCTCCCATCAAGGGTCTCGTGACCTTAGGCGTCATCTCGATCCCAGGCATCATAATGAGGGTCTATTCACCTCTCATCCATAAATCACATGAACAGTCACTTGGCCTTTCCCAACCAGGACTTTCAATCCCATGGCTCCCACGCGCATATCCACACATGCCCAACTCCTTTATCCCAAATCTGGATTCCCCTGGATTCCAGCTCGACTTACTTGGGATTTCCATCTCACACAAACACCCGCTAGGGTCCTTTTGCCACACTTCTATCCTTTCTTAGGATATATCCTGTTTCATCATGAAACTAACTAGGGTCCACTCATACCCTAGGCACCTCCCCTTCGAGATCGCTATAGCGATTCAATCACATGGCACCATATGCATTTCTCATGCATCACTCACGCCCTGACTCCCCTCAGCGCCTTTCTGCAAGCTACCGATGTCATGCCTACCCTAGCCATGACAGGTATATGCTTCACATGCTCGCTCCACCTAGAGCCTCTTTGCAAGCAATAATATCATACTCCATTCCTGGAGCTCATCACACAACCTGACGATAACTCATTTCCTTGGGCTTCGAGCTAATTTCCACTTTAGCTCACTCTATCTCAAGCGGATAAGCCTTACTGCACCACTTCCAAGGGCCAACTCTATTCCCTCGAACTTGCTCGGCAAATCCTTGACATAGGAACGCTCTACTAATCCCCTCTCGGACTAGTCATGCTTCGGCTTCGTGTCCCCACATGAGCCTTAACACTTCAATCACTAGGAACTCTTATCCTTAAAACACTTTACATCCCCGAAATGCCTCATTCGAGTTTCCTTGACATCGACACCCACACTTGGGTTTTTGGTTCTTCTTTGCTCAACCCTTATACCTCTCACAGGTATATTATCTCAATCCAGGGTATTTTCTCATCCCTAGAACAGGAATATCCCAATATACCATTCAAACCATTGCAGGCCTCAATGACTTGACCCAATCCCATAGGGTCCTCAATCCACATGTTTAACTTTCAAGCTTATCAAACCAACCTTACATTGAAATCTCAAAATTTCAAATCAATTGTTCTCAACCCTAACTCAGCAGTTAAGACATTCCGACATAAATTCAATCCGTCACAGACATCCTTGACTCAAAATTCTGGCAATCACTTCACATCAATTACTTAACTGACCATACATGACATTCCAGCACGCTAGCCTTCCCTACTCATATAGCTAGCCATGCTCTGATACCAAACTGTAACAACTCGCTCCCACTTACGGGCGTCACCGGTAAATAATCGACTAGATTACTCACCCGACAAACCACGACTGAAGGATTGGACTATGTTTCAACAGGAAACGCCCTAGGTGGGAACTAGGCTTCGTTCTTCCCTTCACTCCACTCAAGAATCGGTCCCAACTCAATCAAGAAAACACAGCGGACCGAGACCCGAAACCCAAGTGAGCTTCACCTCTCTTCAGCTCGCCCCATAGCAAGCCAGAGGTGACCCAGGCACAAAGCTAGCATACAAATACTTCGCTGAGTATTGGGTATTTATGAGAACGTACCTTGCTGATCTTTACTTGGTCTGAAACTCATCTTGGCCAACTAAGCCATATCCAAAGAATAATCTCACAATCATTTATCACACTATGATGATTACAACAATTAAATACATCTACGCTCAACAACGCATACATTTACTCACAAAGGTATACATACATAACATCACATGCCTACATACAAGAGATAATAAAATACACAACTCGGGCAACATCGCTAGTTGCCACAACAGTCTCCTGGCGTCGTTCCTGCTTGCATCTGGAGTTGCAACATCTACACACGAGGTAAAACCTCATGAGTCACAAAGACTCAGTAAGGGTGCAATGCATGTAAATGTGAGTATAAAGATGTTTATGTGTGTCTAATGCATGCAAATGAGGCTAGGCCCACACATCTTCACAACCTACCAAGGGTTGAGGCATCAACCTATCAGCCTCCACAACACTAGTCCTCCATATGGCCATAGGTCCACTAGGTCTTGCATCACACAAGTTAACCACTAGATCTTGCATCACACAAGATAACCACTACATGCAAATGCAACATAAAATCATTATCAAACTCATTTACCAACTTACAAGGCCGCCTCCACATGGCGCCGTCCCTTACCTGGCTCAAAGCCTCATCTCTGCCTCGACACGAACTCCGAGCTCTTCTAGGATCACCGCCTCCCTGGTCGAACCTAGATACAAATACACACAAACCCAACTCTATCAACATCCGGTATTAAACCAATGCCTTCAACTTCGCCACACACACCATCAAAACCATCCGTCAACAATTTTTCCAAACAACCCCGATATAGGGTTTAATCCAACAAATAACTTTTTTACATTAACTCGCTTAATGCAAATACCTGGGGAAGAGAATATTAATTTACCTTGACTCATTTGAAGAGAATTTTGAAGACACCCAGTTTGACGTTGCCTCCCGAGTTGCCATTTGGCCCAAAATCTCGTTTTCGAGCTTCCGACAGGCTCCTCAAGCCCCAAAATAATTTCCAGACTCTTCCCCCATTTTTCTAGAATTTTATGGCATTTTTCTCTCTTTTTCCTTTATTTTCCAGACTTTACTTATTTTTTTATTTTTCTTTTCTTTTCTATTTTTTTTCTCTTCTTCTTCTCCAGCTTCCCGTGTGCGCATTGTTCCTCCATCTTCTTCGCGCAAGGCAACCGCCACCCACACCTGGCTCGCCGACCGCCGCTGCTACCCGCGGCCACAGGCTGCCCACCACCTCCGCAGCAACCTACTGCCACCTGGAACAAGCCTCCTCGAGCGCCTCAGCCGCTGCATCGCTTGCCCGCTTCGCTGTTTGCAGCAGCTGCGCGCTTCCATGGTCGTGCCTAGCTGCTGCAACAGCAGCTTCACGCTGCCATGGCCGTGCCTTCGGCCATCTCCGACGATTCTTCGCACCACCATGCCTGCTGCCAGTCACCTCCGCTGCCCAACTCGTTGCCAAGATGTTGCAACAGCAGCAAAGCTACAGCCATGGCCGCTCGGCTCGGCTTGTTGCTACCTCCATCGACGCCGCTGCAACTGGCCAGCAACGCCACCATTTCAGGTAGCTTCCAACCAGCATCTCTCGCTCACGATCTCACTCCATCTCTCTCACAATGTCTCGGCCCAGCTCTGTCTCTCCCTTCTGTAGTTCGGCCATCAAATGGCAGCCATGGTCGCTGCCTTCGGTTAGCTCTTCCGACCAACCTTTGGCCGCTCCAAGCTCTCTCTCTCTCCCTCGCGCTTTGCTTCACTCGGCCAAGAGCTCTCTCTCGGCCTTTCATGATCCCTCGATCTCTTTCTCTCTGTTCTCGCAGACATTTCAAATGGAAGAGGCACGAAGCTTCAAGGAAGCTTCTCTCGCCCACACTATATATACACACACACATATATAAATAAATTAATTTACACATAAATCCCCATTAATCATATTAATTCCACTTAGGAATTTAATTACACTTGAGAATTTTTATAAATATCACTTGGACCTTCCAATGATTTAATTAATTATTCTTAAGCCATTCAAAATCTTGATTTATTCGAAATTAATAATCGACCGCTACTCAAGAATACCGACCTCGTCCTTGCACCTGCACGGGACCTTTATTTGATCCGAAAACACTTAAGGGTTGCCTTACTCAGAAAACCAAACCACCCCTAGGGTCCCCTCAGCTTCCAAGAGGTCCCCTACGACTATTCGGTATTGGCACCCACTCGGGCTTATATAGAATTTATTCCGAAAGTTATTCCTAGTCTGACCGCTTCCCGTGCCACTATCCTCGTCTCAAGACTCTCATCAATCTCTTGCCCTCTTTCATGGACATTCAAGTCCCGAGGCAATCCCAGCCGCCAATTCGACAATTTTATTAATTAATTTATCAAGATTGATCCTTGAGCTTTCCAAACCACCCGAGATCCTGACAAAATAATCCAAATTTATTTATTTTTCAATACCATGTAATACCGGGTTGTAACATCCCACATTGAGTAATAAGAAGGACCAAAACAACTTACCCTGATGGGTCTACGTGAACTTCCTAGAGGGTCACCCATCTGTGAACTTTCCCAGCTCAAACACGCTTAACCCGAGAGTTCTTTGCCTACATTCAGCTCAAAAGGTATCCAGCTGGTGTTGTTTCATTCCTTACTTATACTCAATATATACTACATTTTTCTAGGCTCTTGGGGTATTACATTCTCCCCCCTTGAGCACATGACGTCCTCGTCATGCGACCTTACAACTGGTTCTAGATTTTCTCCCCTTTAGAGGCTACCTGTAACACCCCGCTCCCACTTACGGGTGTTACTCGTGAACAATTACCCAAATTGTCCACCTGCCCGGCCTTAGGTGAAGGGTAAACCATGTTTCAAGATCAAACGCCCTAGGTGGGAACTAGGCTCGTCTTTCCCTTCCCTCATCCCCAAGATTCATTAGCGGCAATGGGCTTTAACAACACCACGTTGGCTAAAAAGGAAATCTCATACAGACGCCCAAATGCCATTTTCTCAATTATTTTTAAATTCTTTTCCGACCAAGAATTTTTACCGGGCTCCATAAAAATCACAATTTAAATTAAGTCATTGATTGATCACCAATTTTGGAGGAGGAAAAACTCATCATTTTGAATTTTCCAAAATTTCGGCATTATTCTCCAAAATTCCCGAAAAATCCCTTTATTTTGAAAATTCCTCCGAGGCCCAAATTCCATTAAGAAATGCCCCAAAATCCCCAAAATCTTCCAATTTTTTTAAAAAAATGGCCGCAAAGCCCAGTTGGGCACTGGCCGCGCATGCTGCGTGCTGCCGCCCGCAGAAGCGGCCGCGTACCAGCACGCGCGGCCTCCCGTGCACGCCGGCCCATGTGGCCTCGCCTGCGTGCAGGCTGCTGCCTGCTTGCTGCTTCAATTTTTTTTTCTTGGCCCTTTAAAACCCAAATTTTTTCAAAAAATTTCTCACCTCTAAATGTGTTTAAAATATGCACTTTTCACATTCCAAAGCCTCTTTTCCTTCATGATTAAAGCTTAAGCAACATCCTTGATGCTTCCACAAGAACTCATACCAAAGTGAGATTTTACCTAGGCTTCAACATGCCATAAGCCTCAATCTCATTCACTTAAAAAAAAATCAACACTTCAAAGGAATATACACTCATAGTCTTAGGCTTTAACAAGCCATTACCAACCCAATAAATTTTACATCTCATAAATCAAATACAACAACATAGGCTTCCATAAGCTATAAATTTACAACAAAAATAAATAAACACCATGAGCTTCCACCGACAAGCTTGCAACTTTTTCTTCTCTCTTTTGACATAAGAACAACCTACAAGGGGAGGATAAAACCTCATGAGCTCAAAAGCTCAAGAAGGGTGCATATGCAAAGTAAATACAAGCATAACAAGTTTATGTAATGCAAATGCATGCAAGCATGGTTAGGTCATTCCATCCTCACAACCCAACATGGTTTGAGGCATCAACCTACCATTTATTTCCCACCCCCATGGCCATAGGTCTCATGAACAAATAAAGCATGCAAAGAGATACATAAAAGTTTATGCAACTTACTTACAATGCAATGCAAGGCCACCTCTACATGGGGCCATCCCTTACCTTATTCTTGAACCTCCCTATCTTTATTTCAAGAGAGCTTCCAACACCATTTTCTCCCACCTAAAATGGCACTTCAACTTGTCACTCACTTTGCATACAAGAATACTAAATAGAGAAGAGAAGAATGGAAAATACCTTGATTTGATCTTCATTTCTTCTCCATCCTTTCATCTTCTCCCTTTCTTCTTCTTGGAAGACAACTCTTCCTTCCTCTCATTTTCTTTCTCTCTTTGAAATGGCAAAACTTGAGACAAGGGCTTACTTTCCCTTTAAATACTACTCTTGTCTTGAAATCTCAATTTCAAGACTTGATCTTAGCCCTTGATTTCCATTTGCTTTTTGAAAGAAAATCCCAACCACACAAGAAAGCACAATCCATGTGCTTTGGTCTTGATTACTCTCATCCATTGGATTTTATTCACTTTTCAAGAGAAGATCTCAACCTTCAATTAAAAGCACAATCCAAGTGCTTTTGAAAGATTTAATCTCAACCACTCATCTCTTAATATTTGGCAATTCATGCCATTTCTTCTCCTTGAATCCCCACCTTTGGATTCATTCTACTTCTCAAGAATGCATCTAAGCCCTTAGATCACTTGCATTTTTCATTTATTTATCATTTACTTAAATGAGACTATTTTCATAACCATCGCACTTGAGAGACATAATTAATTTCTTTCCCATTTAATGTAATGGGACAATTTTCCACCATCACATGAGAGACCACTTGAAAGACATAAATCCCTCATTTTCCATTTAAATAAATCCCACCATTTTCCAAGCATTAATGGGTGACCATTTTCCCATTTTCCATTTTATTTATTTAATTCACCATAATTTCAAACATTAATGGTGACTATTTTCCCATTTCATTTAGATTTTCTTTAATCTAACAGCATAATGCCTCTCATTAAATGTTTGAAAGACCAATTATCCTTTCTTTTTGCATTTAATTTAAATCATTCTTCAACTCATAATTCCACATATATATACATGCTCCCACATTTCTTATATATATTTATTTTTCTCAAATTTCCAAGATTATGCCAAGTGTCACTCTAAGACACAAACTTGGCTTCCAATTCTTGATCTTGGTCATCCATGTGGCATTACCACATCAATTCACCAATTTAGGGAAAAATTAATTATTCTCCTTAAATAATTTAATATCCATCATTTTTCCTATTTTTCATAATTAAATTCTTTTATGGAATCACTCCAAATTATCAAAATTCCCTTTCATGACTTATTAATCCCATATCTCCACATAAACACAAAATTGGGATTTAATTCACCTACTCACTTAATTTCACATAGGAATTATTTCTAATTTATCAAAATACCCTTTTTATTGGATTTGACTATCCAAATTACCAAAATACCCCTCTCATAGGGCACCCTCAATCTCAAGGATCCAACACCTTCTCAAGGGCATTTTTAGAATTTTCTCACTTTCTTTCTCATTCTTTTAACACCGGTAACACCGGGTGTTACACTACCATCCTAGAAGCCTGCCAGGAGCCGCTCCTTGCTCAGGCCCTCGCGCCCCGGCGCCACTCCCCTCCCTCATCGGTTCGCCTTCTCTAAGGGTCAACTCTGATACCACCTGTAATATCCTGCATTGAGCGATAGAAAGGATCAAAACAACTTACCCTGATGGGTCTATGCGAACTTCTAAGGAGGTCACCCATTCTTGAGCTTACCTAGCTTAAGCACGCTTAACCCGGGAGTTCTTTGCCTACATTCAGCCCAAAAGGTATCTAACTGGTGTTGTTTCCTTCCTTATTTATCCTCGATATATACTACATTACTTTGAGCTCTTGGGGTATTATAAACACTTTTCATAAACTACAAACAAGTACAGTAGAGGATGAAACACATGAAAATATATGAAGCTAGAGAAATGATATGAGAAATCTTTTGTATGAAAATGTAAGTTTAAAGACGTAGAATGGATGTATGCATCATGAATAGTATGAGTAAAAAGACTTTTGTATGCTTTTGTGAAAACTAATATTTGAAGACCATTCTATGTATACTATGAATGCTGAGATAAAAATACTTGCTTAAGAAATGTTATATGAATATATTGTATAGTTTAATGAAGAACATTTTATAAAAACTGAAAGCATGAAAGCATCATTTAAAGAGAGTTTATGATAGACTATAGAGAAATGAATAGGTTGTAAAATAGTTTTCAAGATATAACAAGAATATATTTTTTAAGATGATTCCAACCATATAAACGTTTTAATGACAATTAGAATAGCTATGCAAACAGTTAAAAATATGTATGAAGAATGAATGCATGGAAAATAAAGAATAATGTTGATAAGGATATAGATATAAAAGGAGAGTACAATGAACATGACATTTTTGAGTGATTTGACCAACTATCTAGTTCACTACCTTAGCTGTTCACTAAGGATTTTGAAGACATCCACTAAGGATAATAGTTTTTACAGGTTCAACTATAACCTAAACTTTTATGGGCTAAGTAGGAACCCCAGCTTTTACTAGAGCAACTGTAACTTCCACTTTTAATAGGCTAAGTAGGAACCTCTATTTTTCACAGGCTAAATAGTAACCTCTACCTTTAACAGACTAAGTAGGAACCCTTTGTTAGAGTTATGCCCCACAAGCCAATTATATTTACATGTAATTGATTATATTTTACATTGTGATTCTTTATCTTCAATCAATTGTTATTGCAAGGCATTATGTTTTATTTTTCATTGATGGTTGTCGTCATTATTTATTGCAATCCATACTTAACAAAGTCCATAGATCAAATAGGCTCATGGAATATGGTCGTGCGTAGAGATGACGATCATGAAACATATTCCCTATAAGCCTTGATCTTAAATGTTCCTAGTCATAGAGTTATTAGGATTGGACACCAATAACTCGAATAGATTAGCACATATGATGCATGCTTTATCAGGAGAATGTCTTGTTTCATGGACATTGGTGTGAGGACACTAGTAGGTATATGTGGGTGCTTATTATAAGAATAAGTACATTGAACTGACCCGCTACAAAATTCTTAATAGTTATTATTTATTGTCGAATTGGAATTCCTGTGTTGCAATAGTGCAGATTGATCCTTAGACTCGAGACATCATGGTAGTCTTATATTTGACTGATTACACTTTGGTGTTTTTTTGGATTCTAATGGAGTCATTAACAAACTATCACTGGGCGTAACCTTATCACATATGAAGGCCTGTGAATGTTGAAATACGATTCATCACTTATCGACAAGATGAGAAGATGTCCTATGTATTCCAATAATTTCATGACTGAGGAAATCCTTAGCCAAGGTGAGGTGGAAATCAAAAAGGTATTTTGATTTAATCTATCAAGTCATAAATCTGGAATGGATACATAGTTATTGAATGATTAGGGTTTCATCATAAAACCATACCCTAAATTCAATAGGGACATAGATTGATTAAAGGTTTTTACTGCACAGTAATTGTAATTGAAAATGTCTATGTTTTTCCATTGTTGGCTAGGTATTCATGGCATATTATTAGACGTTAACCATGATATGTAGGGTTTTATAATTAATTTGATTAATTCTAAAACTATTAATTAAAGAGTTTAATTAAGAAGCCCATGAGATTAAATAAAAGGACCATGAGTTTAAATAAATAGTTTAATTAATCTAATAATTTGGACCTTGATATAGCCCGATAGAATTGACCCTACATCTAGTCTAATTGTGGACCTAACGGGTCACACACTTAGGTCAAGCCCATTCCACGATTTAAAAGAGAGAGTCGGCCCAATGTTATTAAAGGCTGAGCCTAAATTATTTAGGGTTTTTCCAAGGCACAATTAGGGTATTGAACTCTATTTATATGTTGCTTAAGAAGTTGGAAAAAGAAGAAGAAAATTCATATTCTCTCAAGAGGCACCTAGGGTTGCTAGCACTACTCGAGGCATTCGTGGAAAGGGTCGATCATGTGGACCGACTTGGAGGAGATCGTGTTTGCGACTCTACAAATCAAAATTGGGAAGAATCAAAGCTTTCATTGTCAGAGGTTTCTAACACCCTTACATAAGGCTTTTTCATAAAAGGCTTAACCACAACCAGACATTGTTTTTCAAGGTGTAAGCATAACCTTTTACAAGTTTACACGAAACATGAGTAAGGATCTCTCAAGAGAAAAATATAAAATGATACAATAAGATCACTTTTCTCTTGGAGAAAAGAGATTGTGAAAGAATGAATGAATGAAGCACTCAACTTGCATGTACAATCTGGTTTGGAAAGATATACAATTAATCTCACTAGATAATTTCTTAAGAGTGATAGAAAATGAACCAGATAAGCACACACTCAAACATAGAAGAGTGGCTAGAAAAGAATTAGGCTTGTAAGATTGGATTTTCTCTATGTCGTTCAAACATCAGTGACCATGGCTATATTGGCAGCATAAACTTTCTATTATGGCTCAACAATAGCTTGATCAATTGCACATCTTGGCCTTTTTAAGAAGTTTGATGGTAGGATTCAATATTGAGACCTAAATAACTCACAACTTCTTTGATTTTACCATTAATTATCAAATTAGTTAGAATCATATGCATAATATATGTGGGAAGCATTAAGCACACTTACATAAATATGTTCTAACATTATTTTATAAGAGATTATAGTTAGACGCCTTGGAATAAGAAAATAAAGCCCTAACGATCAAAACTGTTCCCTTTTAGCTTACTAAGTAATGGGTATAAAATTTGAATTTAGTTGTTAGTTACTCGATTAAGTTATAGACGTACTCGACTAATGAGGAACACACTCGATTGGATAATTTATGTAATCGATTATATAGAAGCCTCATTTGAGTATGACAAAGTCATCACTCGACTAACTTACAAGCCACAGAGACTTTGCATTAAGCACTCGACCACTTGGCTAGGCTCACTTGAATAATGAAAGAATATACTTGAGTATAAATAAATGATACTTAATTCAAATAAGCTCAGAGACTTAGCCATATTCTATGTAATCTTTACGTGATTAAAACATATAGATAATCGATTGTAAAAATACATTAGTCAATTGAGAGAAAAATATACTGACAAAGGAGATACTTGGAGTTTTGATACTAGAAAAATACTCGATTGAAAAACATTCCTTACTCAACTGACTAAGGAGATACATTCCTTACTTGACTAAGTCAAATATATGCTTGTAAAACTTACTTGAGTAGAAAATCCTAATAGTCAATTGAAAGAAAGTTTTACAAAAGCATATATTTGACTATTTTGAGAAATACATGGAATAATACTCAACTGAAGTTATGCTCAGATTTCAACAGTAATAAAGGCACTCAATTATTCAAACACCATACTCAATTGATCTACTGAAGTATGTTTTTGTATACTAGACTATACATACAAAATATACTAAGTAATATCTATTTGATAAAGCTATTTTTGATTAAAGGCAATTGGAGAAAGTTTAAAAGAATATGTCAATACTTTGCCTTCAAAAGCTTCAAAAATACGTATACCCAGCTTAACAAAAGGCTTTTGTACTTAGCCAATTTTCAAAGAGATTTTATAGAGGAAAGCTTTGAAATATATACATACATACATACATATATATATATATACGGAGACCTGAAGTTCTCCAATTGAAAGAAAGATATTTTTGTAAGCTTCATAATCCTTGAGCAACAAAAACTAATCTTTAGCTAATTTAAAAGATATATAAATATGTGAGTCTGAGGTTTTTCAATATAGAATATAGAGGAGGTTGTTCCTTCCTGACCAAAGGGAGCGACAGGCAGCAGGATCACAACGGCAGGGTGCGGGCTCTGGCGACGGGTCCGTCCGGGGGCGACTGGCACTTGCAAGCACTATGACACAGAGTGAGTATGAGAGTAAGGAAAGGGCACTGTATCAGTAGGTTAAAAGGCAGAACATACCTTGGCTTTGAAAGGAGTTGGTTGATATAGGAGGAGGAGATGTCCTTCAGCATGCATGCATCGTGCGTTTGCAGGTGATGGGACTTAGTATTTGACACCAGTGGAGGTTCTCAGGTAGTAGCATAGTGGCGACGAGACCCTCATTAATGTGGATGAGATTTATCATTAATGAGGATGGGATCTAAGGCGATTGTGCAGATACCTAGTGGGGATTGTAATGATGTTGAGGCAGGATGGCGCGGGACCAAGAGATGGGCCGAGATTGGCCCGAGAGAGAGGGCCCAAAGATGGACTGAGATTGGGCCCAGAGAGAGGGTCAAGACATGGGGTCGAGAGATAGGGCCAAGATTTGGCTCAGACGGTCCACAACCCCCCATGTCGGATACTCGAGAAGCAAGCGTTCGAGCTAGAGAAGGGAGGCTTGGGCAATTTTACTGCATATGCTAGTTTTCGAGAGTTGGATTGTTATTATGATCTGGCCAAGGCGAAGAACCGAGATGACTTTTGTTTTGTTTGAATAGATGTTGGCTCTGGAGTAATCTAAAGTCAGCCTGACCTCTAAGGTAAAGTAGTTTTCTTTGTGTGTTGACTCGTAACATGCGTGGTTTCGGGATTCGAGGCATTTTACCTGGGAGATAGGGGTGTTATTTGGGTGGTAACTGATGACTCTTTAAACATCTGACAGGTGGCGATTTCATGAGGGTAGATCTGTGGGATGTGTCGTAAGCGCTCTTCAACGATCTTTATAAGGATCCTCTTTGGGCCAGGGTTTCCTTGCTTTCTCAGCGATAAGAAGAAAGAGAGAGCTGCGGGGTTTTTGCAAACCTTGCAAGCGATAGTTTATTCGATTGTTCTCCTGTCTATGTACTTTTGTAGGACAAATGGCTTTTGCATATCGTAAGAAAGATATCAGGGAAGAGATGGATATGTTTTGCAAGGAGGGGGATAAAGTTGCGTCAGGTTCCACTCTTATAGATAAGGCAGCAGGGAGGGCCCTAGCTATGTCGGTACTGGTTGTTCTTGCCGCGCAACCCCTTGCTATGGTTGCTACTACAACGGCTTCGGGCCCTAGCTCTAGGGAGCCTACTATTTCTGAGGAGCTGGCCTGACATAAGAAGTGTTAAAATGATCCTAACGGGGAGATTTGATAGCCTACTGGTTTGAATCCTGCTAGGAGTGGCAGCCACCTAGTTTCTTTTGTTAGATATGAGCCCTAAAGACCAATTCTAGTGACACAAAAAGGACTCGATCTTGTAATTCTTTAAATATTATTTAAATAGAAAGTTTATATTTTTTTTTAGGCCAATTAGCACCAAAAAACCAAACGTTTTTGGGTTTTTGTGATTATATCCAATGGTTTCAATTTTGGCAAAAAGTACCGATTTTATGAAATTAGTTGCAATTTTGGGCAGCTCTCTAAATCAAATCCCCCGGTATGTGACTTTGCACAGGTGGCACGCTATGTGGCCTATTTAAATGGGACCCATATTTACTGTGCAAGAAAAAAGGAAAAAACAAAATAGAAATTTAAACCATGTTGGTTACGTGGTTAACCTCGATTAAACCCATAGACATTCAAACCCTACCCTAAACCCTAAACCCTACCCTGGAAATAGCATGAAGAGCGTGAAGAAGAACCAGAGGCCGGCGGCAACGTCCTTGATATCATGAAGAGTCGAACGATGGAGAGAGGAATCGTAGGAAGCGGCGTTCATGCTCCCAGGAAGGAAATCGATGGGTTGAAACAGATTTGCAGATCTCCCAGACAACACAATGACCAAAGGGAGTCGTAAAGGAAGTGACGTCCCAATAATGAAAAAAGCTCAGTGTTCCTTCTTATAGGACGGCACGAAGTTCTTTACTTTCTTGACATACTGAATTTCTTAACGGCATATGCTTCCTTATTGTTGTTTGTTTACTTCCCGTCGAAATAGTATTATTCTTTACCTCTGTGCAACCATTTATGATTTCAATTATATGCATTAGGGTTTTTAAGTTGGGGAAATAGTGATTAGTGTTTATTGGTTAACTTACGTAATTTAATTAGAATGCTCTTGTATGTTTCAGTGATTAGGTGATTCATTGTATGTTTTAGTGATTAAGGAGTTTAATTTTTTTTTTCTTTTTTTTTGTTAACAGTTGCCCTGTTGAGGTTTGGGTTGGTGGGAAATTCACTCCTAGTGGAAGGTGGAAGAATATTACTGAAATATCTTATCAAGATATTGTAGTGAAGTGTAAGGAGGAAGGTTATGGGGAATTGTACAGGTTAGGGTACTACAAACCAAGGAGGGAGTGGGATCATCAAACCTTAGTCCATATTGATGTTGAAGTTTTTAGGATATGGCAAGAAGGAATAGAGTTTGGTTTCCTTAAGATTTACATTGAATGTAAATCAGGTGAGTCCAGTGGGAAGGAGATGGGCGGGGACAGAGGATACAATGTTGATGTACATGAGGATCAACAGGATTCTGAGGTTGGTGTTCATTATGAAGCACCAATTGAAGTAGCCATAAAGGATGCACATAATGCACCAGACACCAGTGAGGAGGACACTGAAGAGGATGAGGATTTTGATATTAATACAATTGGTGGGGATGACCCTGAAAGTGATGACAACTAGGTCGAGGAACGTGAGACCATTGAAGAAGAGTTTTTGCTTGCACAGAATAATAAGAGAGTCTTAAAATCAACCATTGTTGACAATGGTGAAGGGCTAAGTGTAGATTCTGACTTGAGAGAGGATGAAGGACACCTTAGTGAATACATGGAGTCTGACGAGGAAGGCTTTGACACTCCATGCAGTAATGCCAAATGTGATTTGTTAGGCACACAGAAAAAGAAAAAAAAAGTCTTTGGTTTATAACCCACGCTATAACCACACTTCAATTAATTTCAAAATTAGCATGCTTTTTGAGAATGCCAAACAGTTTAAGGAATGTGTCCAGCAATATGGAATTTGCAATGGGTTCAATATTGGTTGGAAGAGGTCGTGTCAAGAACGTGTCGAAGGGGTGTGCACAAGTGGCTGTCCATGGAGCATCTATGCTGCCAAGAAGCAAGGAGAGAGGACATTTGTGGTGAGAAGACATAATGCTGAACATCATTATTTTAGAAGTCTAACAAATAAGCAGGCCAATTCGAACTGGTTAGCTAGAGAATTCCTCCAAACATTCAGAAGAAATCCTTCTTATGGTGTAGAAGACATGGCCCTTGACATGAACGACAAATATGCACTAACTGTGTCAAAGTGGGCATGCTATAGAGCAAGGACGAAGGCACTCAAAATGCTTAGGGCTAGTTTAGATTCTCATTACGCAAAACTCCATGCATACAAGGTTGAACTGAAAAGGGTTGACCCTAAAGGCAACTTCGAATTTGAGATAGACAGTTCTGGACCTAATGGGCAGCCTGTGTTCAGAAGAATGTATGTAGGATTTTCAGGCCTTAGGAAGGGCTATATTACAGCTTGTAGGTCGTGTATTTGTCTTGATGGATGCTTTCTTAAGACCCTAATAGGAGGTGCCTTGCTAAGTGCAATCAGGAGGGATGCAAATAATCAGATGTTTCCTATTGCTTGGGCTGTTGTTGAGGAGGAAAATAGGAACAGTTGGACATGGTTTTTGGAGCATTTTTTTTGAAAAATTAATATTGTTGATGGACTTGTCCTAACACTTATTAGTGATCAACAGAAGGGTCTTGCCAAGAAAATAAAGGATCTTGTACCTCACGCAGAGCACATGAATTGTGCAAGGCATATTTATGCCAACTGGAAAAAGTTACACAAGGGGCAGGAATTGAAGTCATTGTTTTGGAGGTCGGTTAATAAAACCCATGAGGCAGGTTTTTTTAGCTGCATGGAAGAATTGCAAGCGTTGGATGCAACTGCACATGAAGATTTCATGAAGCAGAACCTAAAAAGTTTTTGCAAGGCATTCATTAGTACTTGGCCCAAGTGTAATGTTATAACCTCCAATCTATCTGAAACCTTTAATGGTTATATATGCAAGGCAAGATGCTTGCCAATAATAGACATGTTAGAATGGATTCGAACATATTTAATGGAAAGAATGTATGATAAATCAGAGATGATGAATACGTGTTCGGATGAAATTTGTTCAAGGATCAAGGATACATTGGAAAGGGCACAACTGGGGACAAGGCATTGCATTGTGAGACCTGCTGTGGGACATAAGTTCCAAGTTGGCATTGCAGACCAAGGATATGTGGTCAGTCTAGATGAACACAAATGCTCTTGTAAGCAGTGGGACTTAAGTGGCCTCCCATGCTCCCATGCTTTGGCCTATATACACTTTATGAAGCATGATCCTGTTGACTATGTAGATCGGTATTATAGAAAATCAGAATTCTTTAAGGCATACCAGTATGCATTGGAGCCATTGAATGGGTTTTCAATGTGGCCAAGGATTGATGATGCTCCTATACTACCCCCCTAATATAAGAAAATGCCTGGTAGACCTAAAAGGAATCGAAAGAGGGATGTTTAAGAAACTGAAGAAAGGCAGGATGTGGTCGATCCACATGGCATGCAGATGACATGCCAACACTGCCTGGAAATTGACCACAATAAAAGGGGTTGCCCAAATAAGGACAAGGCGGCAGCACCAAGACCTCCCAATGTATGAAAGTCTAATTACACATGTCCATTTTTTGACATATGTAATTTGTTTGTTTGTTTACCCTATGTTTATCACAATATAGGCAAAGAGAGGCATACCCCATGTGTAATACCCGGGAAGTTATTAAGAGTATAAATGATTTTTTTTAAGGAAGGGTATAATTGGAATTAGCGAAAGAATAGGGCTATATGGCACATTAACGCAGTTTTAGACGAATAAATCAGTCGGAGGGAGTAACTCGGACCTCAGATAGCTAAAGATAATTGTACAGTATCGACAAGCGATTTAAACTATGATTTTTAGTGATGAAAGAAATTGGATCAGGAATAGTTTTCGGTACAGCTATCGACCGAGCTGAGAAAACCGAATCGACGTAGGAGACATTCGAAAAGTCAACAGAGCGTGTCAAGGACCTATATTTCATGTGTAGAACAACCCTTAAGCGATTTCGGGTTGAATTAAATGGATTTAAGGTCAATTTGACCAGTCGGGCCTAAGTGCAGTTTTCTAATTTTACCTGAGGGAGGTCAAAATGGTAATTTTTCAGGGGTTTCGAGGATCAAATGAGATATACTAAACTTATGGGACAAGGTGTTATGTTTGGATAGTTTAGGGGCACAAGGAAAAGGTCTGAAATGTCATTAGGAGAAAGTAGGGGTCAAAGTGCAAAAAATGGAAAGTTTGCATAGTGTGAACGCGAAGGCAAAAAAACGGCCGCCGCCTCCCACGCACATGGCCGCCGTTTCCGGCGATGGGACGGGCGAGGGATGGCTGGGGAAGGTTGCAACTGGCAGTAGGAAGCTTAGGGACCAAGTGATGGCCGGTGATTGGCCGGATTTTGGCCGATTTTTGGCTATAAAAGACGGCCGAAACTTGAAGAATTTTGAAATTGATCGATTTTGGGAAAGAATCGAAGGCAAGGGATAGAGGGCTTTTTCTCCTTGGGGTATGGGCATCGTTTCTGGAAAATTTGGGAAGCAATGGTGTGCGTTTTATGGCCGTTCGAAGCTCGGTCGGAGAACCCTAGGCGGACCGCCACTGGCCGCCTGTAACAGCCCGTTTGGGCGTTTTCCGGTGACTTTTCGGCACGAAAATCATGCCATTAGGATCGACTATCCAAGGGCTTCAAGGGGGTACCCTTTGTTTGGGCATCAGAGACGTCGGCGGTGGTCGGAACTTTGGGGAAGATGGTGGCGCGTGGCTGCACGCGCCACACACCAACCGCACCCACGCGCTAGGCGCGTGAGGGCGCGTGAGAAGGTCAATTTCGGTAATTTTTCTTCTATTATTTTTATTGATTTAATTTAGGATTTATCATATTTAAATATTTGAGAAAATATTTTAGTAAATAATTATTTTGAATTATCGAGGTGAAAAATAGGAGAAAAATAGAGAAAATTATGAAAAAATTGAGGAAAATAGATTTTAATGCTTTCTTAATTAAATATGATGTTTAGGAAGTATCTTGGCTTGAGGTTTAGTACAAGTTCAAATATTTGGGGTTTGGCACTCAAATCGAGGCCGTGCACGAAGATCAAGGCGATCCGAATTTGTTCGAGGTGAGTGGTTTGATTCTAGCTTAACCTTGTCTTGAAAGTGTTTTAAGGTGCTTTTGGTGAGTGCTAGTGAGCATTTTACCCTCCTAGACTTAGCGTATTTACAAGGCTTTTTACTTACGTTCGTTGTGTCGATATTCACTACATTGCATTAACTGTTTATTTTTAAAATGTTGGTGCGTGGCGTGTAAATTTTCATATCATGAGGAGTCATGTTTCATTGCATTGTTGGGTCTATGTGGGGCGATGTGGGGTCTACTTGAGATTGGGATAATGCTAATCCAGGTGAACGGGTGTCACACTGGGGTACTCGAGGGAATAATGTTAAACCAGGTGAACGGGTGTCACGACGATGCACCCGAGGGATTAACGTTGGACCAGGTGAACGTGTGCCACAGTGGGGCATTCGAGGGATTAAGCATGTCAAGGTGATATCTCGAGTCAGACGTGTCTTGCATGTTGTCGTTTGTCTGAGTAGGCCATGCTCGTATGTCTTTCATGCATTGTATAACTGTTTCTTACCTTCACTTAGATGGTTTATCATCTAACATGGTTTATGCCCCTGGAACATTCAACGTTCCAGTCAGGGATAGCAGCGAGGTCGAGGACACGACTGAGGAGCCAGTGGTGTATGTTTGATAGTTGTTGGTGTTATGTTATGTTGGAAACATTAATGTTATATATATAAACCGCTTGATGATGTTGTAATAATTAGTATTGGTATTGTATTCATATGGTGGTGTGGGAACAATTCGGGTGTAACACGTGGTAGGCCACGTCATTTTGATTAATTAAGTATTCCGCTGTGTTTATAATGTCTCGTTCGGTTGAAATTATGTTATTGTTGACTTAACGAGCAAGACTGGAACTCTCGGGGTTTTCATCTACATGTGAAGATTATGCTCACAGGCGCCACGAGTATCAGACTTGGCGAGAATGGAAGAAAAAAAAAAAGAATCCCCGGGAACTTCCTTATAGTAACACGCCTGTATAGGGCGGGGTGTTACACCATGCCACATCCACTGCATTAGCAATAGCCCCAACAACTAGCGGATCATGTTCCTCGGCAAGATCAAGAACAACTACCTCAGCAACAACCACAGCAAGCGCACTAGCAATAGCCACAACAAGCGCCCCATCAACAGCCACAGCTAGTGCCTCAGGAACACCCACAACAAGTGCCTTAGCAACAGCCACAACAAGTGCCCTAGCTACAATCTTAGCAAGTGCCTCAACAAGTGCTGCCTCTAATGCCACAGCAAGTGCCTCAGCAACCACCCCAGCAATGGCCTCACCAAGGCAAACAAGGAAAATGGCAAGAGATTAAATGAAGGTTTGTGTCTTTTGTGGTAGATTTGGTAGTTTGTCATTATGTTCATTATTTGCAATGAAAGCTTGACACATGATATTTCACCTTAACTTATATAGGCAAATCAAGGCTACGGATTGATGTTCTCATCAGAATCAAGCAATTTTTATGCAAGGGTACATACTCTTTATTCTAAGCTTGCCCATGTAATAGCATTTATAATGGCCATCTAATCATAATCTTCTATTTCTTTTCTTTCAATTCAGATGCCAGGGGAAAAATGAGCTAGATATGTAAGTGGATCTGCATCAACATGTATAGCGGTAAGGAATATGCTGAACTCCCAACGGCATGAAGTTCAAGCAACTAGTGAATCACAACCCATGGCATCTCAAGAACAATCTTAGTCATTTACACCACCACCAACAGGGTAATCCCATCAGACATCCACTGCATCAGAAGTTGCTGCACCTAGAAGGCCAAGGCTAAGAAGACAATAACAAGATCTGCGGTGAGTGATTTAAATTTGGACTCTGGTAATTATGTCATTTGGGTTGTGTAATTTGAGATGGTTTATCACATTTGGTCATTTGAGACGTGTAATTTTATACGGTATTGAGATTTGGATGTGTCGGAGATTTGAAAGATTTGTGTAATTGGGACGAATTTAAATTTGGAGGATTTATGTAAATTTAAGACAGTATTGTGTTGTTGTCAATTCATTCAAATGGGAATAGTATTATATAACCTGATCAGACTATTCGTTATTTATGTATTCAGACAGCATTGTGTTGTCAATAAATTCAAACAGGAATAGTATTGAATAGCCTGATCGGATTATTATTATGCGTCCGATCAGACTATTCACGGGCCGCGTAAGTGTGAAGTGTGAATTGTCCAATCAGACTTATCATTCACATGAAGAGTTCAATCAGACTATTCTTATGTATTGTATAGCCCATTTGGAATCTTAAACAAAATCAAATTATATTAAATTGGAATATCTAAAAAGATCCTTGCGAAAAATAATTCAAATTAATTCATAGCATTTAAATTAAATGTGAATTGTCCAATCAATCGGACTGATTTGAAAGATTTGTGTTGTCAATTCATTCAAATGGGAATAGTATTGTATAACCCAATTGGATTCTTAATGTGTCCGATCGGACTATTCACGATCCACGGTCAGTCTGATCGAATTGATCCTTCACATGATCGGACTCTTAATGTCTCCGATCGGACTATTCACGGTCCGCATTAAGTGTGAAGCATGAATTATCCGATCAGATCTTTCACATGAAGAGTCCGATTGGACTATTAACCGTCCGCGCCACGCGAAGTGAATTGTCTGATCAGACCTTCACATGATGAGTCCGATTAATAGTCTGATCTGCCTCTTCATGTGTCCGATCGGACTATTCATGGTCCATAGTAAGTGAGTGTGAATTGTCCGATCGGACTAATTATTCTAAATTTGTAAAGTGTTTGTATAAAAATATAAAAATCTATTAAAAATTAATAAGTGTGAATTGTTCGATCGGACTGATCCTTCCACATGAAGAGTCCAATCGGACTATTCATGGTCCACATTGTACGACAGATAACGCATACAAATAAGTGTCCATTGAGATTGTAATCACTTATCAAATAATCACTAGCTAATCAATTATGAATTCAATACATCCCATTTACACAGAACAACAATTATCGGCCTAAAATGATTACTATGTATCCCGATCAACTGGATTACTATGTTTGTACAAGTAAAAGGCAATGAACTTCCAAAGTTAACAAGTGTCCTCTTTCGTATGGTGAATCTCCCATGTATGCTCCCTATGATGCAATATGTCATCCACGTACTTGATTACAAAGCACCCGCAGCTAGTCCTATAAATTATCAATTAACGAATTAATTTTATTTTAATTTTTTTGGGAATCATTTACAATACTTTAAATAAATGCAGTACCCGTCCTATTGTTGAGGGATCGGCCTCTGCACCGGATCAGGAATATCCACCTCCCATTTTTCATATGAACGACCAATTGCCGTACAATACTTATAATAATCACTCTGAAATAAGAGAATGGGTAGGAGCATGGACAATGGCTTCAATTCCTTAAGTCTTTTCTGTCTGCTTTCAATGGACATTGACCTAGGGTCGTATACAATGATTATCCTATCTTTGAAGCAGATATTCGCTAAGACCCAGTGCTCGTTTTCTACAGCACATGGGAGCAATGCCTGCTTGTAACATGAACATATTAGTTATGCTTTACTAAATAAAAAAAAATGAAATAATATGCAATACACTTACGTGGTCTACTTCCCACCAGGGGAAATCTTTGTCATTCTCCCTTGAGACATAACGGGACCATTCCTTGGGGAGGTTCATCTCATCAGGCACAAAGTGTTTCTTTCCCTTCTCGAATTTGGTATCCCATACATATTGCATATACCCCTATGAAGAAAAAAAAGTTTAACTTTACTAACGAATAACAAACAAGGAAAAATAGTAATATAATTTGAGTTCAACACTAACGAAAAGCGATGACGACACAATGACGTAGTTTTCATCATAGATAGAACCAGGTGGTGACTGCGTATCTCTAATCCGTCGGATGCAACACAAGTAGTTGTCAATGTGTTGCCTTTCCAACCAGGTCGTCTCTCCCTCTTTCTGGCGGAGCATACTTGGCACAATGTGGTATATGTGCCCAATGGTACGTCTACAATGAGCATGAATTAATATGGGTACTCATATTACTGATGTATATAGAAAGGTAGAGATTTTTTTCTGACTTACTATATCTCATCTTTTGAGCTTACGTACTGGATGTATCCCGAGGGGGGTATAGGACCAACGTCATCCTCTCCCTCAGCCCCAAGGTGTTGTTTGGCTGCTTCATGGGTGATCAAGTTTGTCTCCCCTGCCACTACATTTGTCTTTCTCTTCTTTCATGGAATGGGATCAGTGAATGGTGTTCGACAAAATTTGGATGGATTCCGCTTTCGTACTGTTCGTTCGTCCACCTCCTCTTGTAAATCAACAAAAATACGTGTCAATTCGGTAGAGTTGACTAATATGTTGTCATATAGAAATGTATTTTTTTCTTACAATAGAAGGAGATGTTTGATCTGCCTCATGATCATGAGCTTACAAGAAGTTGTCACCAGCATCTAGCTTCTCTTGCATCTGAACAAAAAATTCACAATTAACAGATATATAATCACATGCAAGTGTATCAAAGTTAATTGCATCTTACGACTTACATTACATGGATTGTCCTCCTCGTGCATACGATCAAGCTGGGTGTGATCACCACCATCTGGCTCCTCCTACAGCTCAGCAGAAATTAATCGTTACAATATGGTTTTAACATATATAAGTTAATTTGTATCTTACAACATAAGGAAGTGTCTGGTCCTCATTGACATGAACATGATGGAGCTGATCTCCACCAATTGGCTGATCATAACCGTCTCGATACTGATTGTCATTATAATCGACGTGTTGCTGGAAAGCTGGATTGGCCGGGGCACATAGAATAGTTAACACTGATTCAACCATTGTCTCTAACTGCTCCAAACGTGTGTCAAATTGGCCCACCCGTGTCTCCAACCAGCCCACCCGTGAATCCAATTGGCCCACCCATTTGTCCAATTGGCCAACCCTTGTGTCCAAACAGTCCACCCGTATATCCAATTAGCCCACCCATGCATCTAGACTCCTCAACAATTGTAGGGCCTCAATGAGCATCTCAATCACCTGTACAAGGTTAAAAGTCAAAATCGAAAACAATTACAAACAAATGAATTGTATGCCTATAAGAGAAACATTATGATAATAATCATACCATAGGCTCGTTTTAAACAGGCTGCGTGTAGGAAAGGATCAGACTTTTCCTCATCTTCCTTGTTCGCTCCCTCCCCTCTCTCCATCCCACCAGCCTCCTCCTCATCCTTAAATCCTTCCCTGCATCCATTAGCCTCTTCCTCAACCTTAAATCCCTCCCTACATCCATTACGCTCTTCCTTAACTCCACCCTCCATAACACCAGCAGTCTCCACCGCATCCTCACCCCCCTACCCCCATGCTTGAAGACGTCAGGTCCAACCAAGTGTAGAGGGTTAAAAGACCTCCAAAAATCAGTGTCTCGCTCTGTATCCATTGGCTCGATCATCGAACTCTGTTTGAGTGACTATAATATTGACATATTTACATAGCTATTTCTGTAAACAAAGCAACAATAAAAAAAGAGATAGACAGAGAGACATTCATCAAAATTTACCTCAAACACTTACCAACATGAAAAGACATTCATCGTCACTTATTTGTTTGGGCCTCTTTTTTTATAACCACTTCATGCATCTAGGGATCTTGACTGTGCCTTTTATTGGTACAGCCCACGTACTCGCCACCCATGGGGTTGTTTCGATCAACCACCATTGTAAAATGTAAGAATTATAATAAAAAAATTCAATTAAACAAAACAAAAAATGTTTATATATACAAATAAAGTGAGGATTGTACCTGAAACGCCCAAACAAATCCATAGATATTGACTTTCTTCCCAACCTGAGCATTCAACTTCCACCTGGTGGTAGCTAGATCGAAGTAATGTAGTCCCTGACTATATACGTACGTTCCCCAAGGGAACGACCTAAATGATTCTAAATCCTCCACCAAGTTCCAATGGATATCTTCTACACTTACCTGCTCGTCGTGGCCCATTAATAGGATGTTGACCACGGCAAGGTATCCCATCTTTAGCGCATCATCTTTATCGAGGTCAGGCTTCGTATCAAGTAGTTACTTTATGTCTTCCAGATAAACAACCTCTTTATGAGGGAATAAACGTGTCCGTAAGCTACCATCCTTGGCAGGCCTCGCTTGCAAGATTTCCCTGTCAATTGGGTCGAATCTATGTCCAGTAATGAGGGTGAACTCCTACTTCTCATATTAACATGCCACGCCTCTCAACTCGAACCACATCTCATTGGGGCAAGCACCAGGAAATTTCACCTGCCTTAGAAGCACCTGAAGAATCAATTGTGGTGCAGTAGCTTGGGAGGAATGGGGGATCTGCATGAAATGTCCTAGTGGGCCTCGAATGAAATTGATAGGGCTAAATTATATATATATTTTTATCTAATTTTTATCTTAACCTTGTATTAATTTTCCTACATAAATGTGTATTTATATGGATTTTATATTATTTTAATCTCTTTTTGTAGGAACTTGGCAAAGGAAATTAATTTGAAGATTTGGGCGTAAAAGGAAAATATATATATATATATATATTATAAAATTAATTTTAAAATAAATAAATAAATCTTTTATATAATTAATATTATAATATAATTAAAGTTATTATATTTAATAGTATATTAAATATTATATATATTATATTATATATTAAACTATAATATTCATATATATATTATATTTTATCTTATATTATTTATATATATAATATTATAATAAAATAACTATTATATATATATACTAATGGTGGTAGTGGCGTGTGAAGGCCTTAGGGCTCCATGCGCCACATATATATAATAATATATTTGAAGATTGGAGGAATGAAGCAATTGAAATTGAAGGCTCTGGACGGCGCACACAGTGAAGGGAATGAGGATTGAAGCCGCACAAAGTGAAGGAAAAGAGGAAGCAGTAGATTGGAAGTGGGCGGCGCAAGAAGTCACGCACACACACGCCGACCCAGATCTATTTTAGATCTGGGCAGGAAGTTTCTTTTCTCTTTCTTCAATTTTTTGTTTTTATTTTTATGTTAATAATGTCTAGTTAATTTATTTTAACTAGGGTTTGGATGGATTTTAATTCTAGAATTATGTGAGTATTTGTTTGGTTCGATTCAAAACTCGATTATTATTTGTGTGAGGAATTTATATTGTTGTGTTTAATGCTTTAAAAGATTGGCCACCTTTTAATGAGTTAATGATTTATGCATGAATGACTAAAGGATTGTTATAAATTAGATCCATAAGCAATATAAATCACATGCTTGACTATGAGATCGAAAGATGATTAGCTCATGTGTGGGAATTAAGGAAGCTTAGTGAGTTAAATCCCCTTCCGAGATTAGAGGTTTCCAAAGAACTTAATGCTTATTTATTTCGTTGATATCTGTTCAGAAATCTGACAGTGAAATTGAATTAATAAAGGATTACTATGACTTGAGAAAGCTTATTAATTAATTGAGGGAAATCCACCATCACATGCAAATAATTATAAAATACTGTAAATGTATTTGTGGTTTTGAATCGGATTGAATAGATAATTCCATAACCTAGATTAAATGAAATCTAAACCCTAGTGCATTTATTAATTATTTTTTCTCACAAAGAATCCAGTTTTCCATTTATTTTCATTTTTCTTCATTGATTAATTAATTGGTTCAACTTATGTTAATTTAGAATCGTTTTGGTATTGTGATCTAGTCCTCGTGGGATCGACATCTTTTCATCACTATATGCAAATTTGACTAGGGTACACTTACCCGAATTAATTGTGCATAAAATCACACATCAGAAATCCTCCAACACACCATACTTCACAAGGGACTCACGAACTAGGGCAAGATTATTGATGCAATAGTGAGTAGTTGCTCGCATATTGGGAGGTGGTACCCGCTAGCATGGACATAAGTAAATGTTTGCTTCTTCTTTTGAACATCCATCTGTAAAAAAAAAAAAAAAAAACTAAAGTTGATAAATCAACGAGATTGACATCGGACTATTCATCAGCCCGATTAGACTGATGAATACTTTAGAAATTAAATGAGAAATAAAAACAAAACAACTTCACTTAAAGGTCCGATCAAACTATTCATTAGCTCAATCAGACTCTTGATGAATCATTTTCGATCAGGATTTAACGAGTGTTAGCAACAAATTCTAATTTTAAACCACACTTTAACAACAACAACAACAACAATGATACAAGAGTTTAGAAATTAAATGAGAAAAAAAAATTCAACAACTCAAAAATAACTTCACTTAAAGGTTCGATCAGACTATTCAAAGCCCGATCAGACTATTAATAAGCCCGATCGGACTATTGTCGTCGAACTCCTGATGAATCATTTTGGATCCATAGTATGAGTTTCAGCCACTTTAACAACAACAACGATACAAGAGTTTAGAAGAGAAAAAAATAAAAAATAAAAACTCAAAGAAAAATCAGCCCGATCGGACTATTGTCAATGGAATAATCATTTCTATCGGACTATCCATCAGTTTGATTGGACTATTCTGATAACTTTAAGATCCAAATGGTTTTGTTCGATTCATTTCGGTATTTTGGGTTTCATCAGTTTCATCCTACATTTCTCAAAAACACTCCAACCAAAACAACTTGAAGACAAGTCCGATCAGATTACATTTTCGTATTTTACATCCACAAATACAAAAAACTACTTTAACAAAACTAAAATTTCATCCCTTACAAATTTAATGTGAAAAAAAAAATGGACAAGTCCGATTAGGCTCTTTTTCGGACGAAGATCAAAATGATTGAAAAGTCTCGATGAAGAGTCTGATGAATAGTACCACTTACTTTTCGTCTCCTTCCTCCACCTTGTTAAGGAATCTATTTTTTGGGAGCTCTACAAAACTATTTCAAAACTGTCGATCTCATTCCTCGGTCTCGTCCCCTTCGTCCTTCGATTGCTTCCTCAAGGACGTCGACGACGGCCTCTGATTCCTCTTCGCGTCGTTCGAATCTTTGGGCTATTTCTCTTCCAGGGTTTGGTTTGAATGTTCCGATTCCCTGTGGGTTTAACCACAGTTAACCCACATGGTTTTTATTTTACTTTTGTTTTTACTTCAGTTAACATGGTTTTTATAAAGCCACATGGTGTGCCACCTGTGCAAAGGCACACGCTCGGGGATTTGATTTAGAGAGCTGGTCAAAATTGCAACTAATTTCATAAAATTGGTACTTTATTCCAAAATTGAAACGATTGGATATAATCGCAAAAACCCAAAAATGTTTGGTTTTTTGGTGTTAATTGACCTTTTATTTAAATTGCAATATGGTTTAAATTATAAAATATATATCCATTAGTATAATAAGGAATGGATACCATTCTTAAGAGTTAAGAATACGAGTTACAGATAATCCATAGTTCGTTATACTATAAACATGTTCTTGGCCATAGAATTCCTAATCTAGATAATAACAACTCGTATAGTCCAGTACATCATCTTCTTCCTTATTCAGTATGAGATACTGAAAGATAAGGTTGGTGAGTCTCATGCCATTTTATATGAGATATAGAAGGAAGATGAGTGGGTGCTCATTAGAAGAACGAGTTTACTGAACAGGACTATTAACATTAAATCACGTGGGTTATTTCTCACCGATCAATGATTTAATGTTAGTTGTGATTGTGTAACTAGTCCTTAGACCTGAGATGACATGGAGATCTATGTATTGGTGGATTAGGATATAAGCAATATTATGTGGTTGTTCTAATCAAGGATAATCATACGTATCTATGTGCCTGATTCAGCGATACATGAGGTATGTGTGCATCAGATATGGAATTTATCACCTCGAGATTTATGAGGAAGATATCTTATGCGATCCAGTAATCACTTGACATAAATCCTTAGCCGAGGTAATATGACGATAGAATTTGTTCCATAAGGGTTGTGTCATAATTAGTCAAGATTGATTTTAGATTTGGTCATATGACGAGATTAAGAGATTCGACCTACTAACCATGATCTCATATGTTGTCAGGATATAGGATGATAGAACGACCGTATTGCATGGTAACGTAGTAAAAGGTTCACAATGCCCGCTTCACAATAAATTGGGTAATCAAGACATATTGCTAAATGTTACTCATGATTTACGAGAATTAATTATTGATTATTCTTGTTGCCAATTTATTTGTGAACCCAAAAAGTTCCACCCAAAAGAAATCACTTTCAAAGATAAAATAGATAAATTAGTAATTTTATAATTACTAATAATAGTGCATTTATTTATTGAATAAATAAAAATAATTAAATAATTATATTATGAATATAATTATTTAATCATTAATTGGGTTGGGCCTTTTACTAGCACATTAGGCTTGGCCCAATAGCACAATTGGATTCAAATACCATTTAATTGGGCCTAGCCCAATTGCATTAAATGGAATGGACTCGAGAAGCCCAACCCATTTAAAGAGAAAGGTTATGTTGGAGTAATATAAATAGTTCCATTAGCCATTCATTTCTCTCCTAATGAACTCTTGAATCACTTGAGAAGTTCAGAGAGTTTTGAAAAACTTGTGTGAATCCAAAGAGGTAACTTAGAAATTTTTGTGAAAAATTTCTTTACTTATCATTCTCTTTGATCTTCTTGGATAGAAGTGATTTTGGGTGGACCAACTCGGCATCCTACACTTGGAGGATTATACGGCGGGAAACCTAACGGTGAAATCGAATTTCATCTAAGAGATAACCTTTTGTTTTTGCCTTCAATTTGTTAAACCATAATTTCTGAAAAATAGGATACCTGCAAACTATATTTTAATTTCGTTGGGCATATGATAAGATTTATGTAATCCTAACATCTTTTCAGGACCCAGAGTTTTGAGCTATTTTTTCCATTCCTTAATTCCATTGGGCATATGAAGATGAAAGCGAAGGCTAATGAGGGCGAAAGCGGGAACAGAGGAGTCGAGAAAGGAGGGGTATGAAGTAGCCTTGTCCCATGTTCGAGCTATTTTTTCCAAAGTTAGCTCTCGACCTTTGGCTTTTCGAAGAAGGTCAAGGACGGCTGTCTTATAGATCCGTTGGAGGAGAGTCGAGCCAAGCCGTGATTTTGTGTGGTAGTATAGGTTTTGGCGTGCGTTTTGTATTCTTGTTGGGTACTTCCTGCTTAATAACAAATTGCTTTTACTTTTCCTACTACGATGTTTTATTTTTATCCTTCTTTTTGTGCGTATCTTACTTGACCCCTATGGTTTTGGTGCCCTAATAGGCTTGTCGTGCTTGGGGTTTTAATCTATAGGGTGGGGCTGAGCTGTCGTTCTTTCTAGGGATTCGGTGGGTGGACTTGGGGTTTCTGTTTTGGTGCCTTTATTTTACTATACGGGGCTCCATGAGTTTCAAGAATCGAGGTGTCTATCCAAGGGTATGAGGTGTCGCCTGTAGGCATGGAGTAGCCCGCTGCCCTAGGTGGGGCAAGCCCGTCAGGGTGCTCATTGTGGGACATGTGGTAGAACCTCGTTGGCCATCAGTCGTCCATCGGGCTCTTCGTGCTATGCCTATTTATATGCATCGTCCTTGTGTGTGCACAACCCTTATATTCACTCTCGAACCAGTCCTCTTATCCTTAGTTTTAATATTCAATTACTCTGGTTAATCGACCTTTGAATTAGTCGAGGGTAGTGTGCTAGTCTGCTCGTCAATGGTGATTCCACTTCGAGATCTGTTCGCGAGTATGACTGGGCAAACGAGGAGGTCGCTTGGATTGCGTTGAAGTTTTCTATGGATACGTCTTTGGGGAAGGTGAGAGAGAAGATCGCCTCCTGGAGCGGGGAGGGGAAGGAGAAGGATGTGGAAAGGAAGACTCAGGAGGAAAACTTTGTTTGTCATCCCTGTGGCAGGGAAGAGTGTGTTTGTCATTCGGCCCCGGGCTCTGGGTTTCTTTATATATACGAGGTGTTGTTTACAAGGTTACAGTTGCGGCTTCCTCTGACCGAGTTTCAGGGTTTGGTTTTGGAGGCCATGAACATTGCCCCGACATAGTTGCACCCAAACAGTTGGGGCTTCATCCACAGCTTCAAAGTGTTGGTTGAGTTTTTTGGTCGCAAACCTACCAAGGCGATCTTCTTCCACTACTATCACGTGAAGGGGTTTACCTGGATGGTTGGATTTCTCTTACCAGTCGTACAGGGAAATCAATGCTGAAGGCCTTTACCATATCCCTTAAACATTTTAAGGATAGCTTCTTTAAGGTGGGCTCAGCCTTAGGTTTTTCCTAAACAAGGGAGGCAAGGAGAAATACCCCTTGTACTGGCAGCTGGAGCCGAATCCTCCTATGGATGTAGAGTATGGGAGCCTCAAACCGAAGGATCAAGCCCTAGCAGATGCCTTTACATTCTCCCCCCAACTCAAATATGCAAAACTCACAGAGTTTGGGGGGGATCCTCGGGCTTTGTCCGAGTATATGGGTACATTGCCACTATGTGTCTATGTTTTGTTTTTGCTAATCAATGGCTCGTATCAGGACCTTGTGTTTGAAGGCAAAGGGCACTGGGTTTGACAACGGAAGAAGTGGCGAGGCACACGGTAGAGAAGAGTGATGGGGTATCATCTGAGGCCCTTGTAAGTAACAAGAAAGCTGCTATTGCGAAGCCGAAAGGTCCTATTCACGCCCAATCGATTTCTACGATTACCGCTAGCACCTCCTCCCTGCCGGAGGTCGAGGAGGTGCCTCTCAAGCAGAAGAGACGTAGGGTAGCTGTTAAACTGGGGTCCTCTAATCAAGCTTCTGATGCGTTGGGCTCTTTGAGCAAAGCTGCTAATGCGCTAAGCTCTTCCGGTCTTAAGCAGACTATTGAAATTGCCTTTTGGGTTCAAATTCGCTTACCGATGCCTCGAGCTTGTTGAGCTCGGATCGGGTTGATGGCGAGTTGGCACCCCCCCAATTGACGTGTACTCTAAGGCCAGGCTTGTGGGGTTGCGATGACGCCGAGGATAATCCTTGGAGTTTCTGGAGTCATTACTTTCTGTCAGGGAAGTTTTTCTAGGACCAGCTCCTGGTGGAGGTCGATTAGAAGAACCTTGCCTCCCTTGGAGAGGCGGGGTTGTATCGATGGGTGGAAATATTGCAACTACGCTCTGTCAGTGCCACTCATTTGTTATTCATGGAGTCAAAGGTAAGGAAAGCTAAGGCTACGGTTGACTTTGATAGCCTTTAAGGGCGGGCTATTTCGGTCAATGAAGAGACGAAGAAGCTAGTGTCTAATTATGTGAGAGTGGTCGGTCAAAAGGATGAGACTCGACAAAAATTGGTCAAGCTGGGCGAAAGAGTTAAGGAGTTGGTGTTAGGAATTGGCCAACCGTGAAGCTTCGATTCTGCCTTTTTTAAGCTGTAGACCCGCAAACACGAACTCCTCTAAGTCGGTCCACACGATCAACACTTTCCACGATGCCTCGAGTAGTGCTAACAAACCCTAGGCGCCTCCAATGAGAGATCCAAAATTTTCACTCCTTTCCATCTTCTTAAATGGCTTTTTTATAGAGTTTAAAAACCCTAATTATGCCTTTGGAAAGCCCCTAAACGTTTTAGGCCCAGCCTTTAATCACATTGGGCCGAATCTCTCTTTTAAATTGTGGAACGGGCTTAACTTAAGTGTGTGACCTCTTAGATCCACCATTGGGCTAGATGTAGGGCCAATTCTATTGGGCTATATGAAGGCCCAACTCATTAGAATAATTAAACTATTTAATTAAACTTATGGGCTTCATAATTAACTCATCTCATGGGCTTCTTAATTAAACTCTTTAATTAATAGTTTTAGAATTAATCATATTAATTCTAAAACCCTACATATCATGGTTAATGTTTAGCAACATGCTATGAATGCCTAGCCAACAATGAAAAAAAAATAGACCTTTTCAATTGCAATTACCGTACAGTAAAATCATTTCATCAAGCTATGTCTCGATTGAATTTAGGGTATGGTTTTATGATGAAACCCTAGTCATTCAACAACTATGTATCCATTCCAGATTTATGACTTGTTCGATGAAATCAAAATACCTTTTGATTTCCACCTCACCTTGGCTAAGGATTTCCTCAGTCATGAAATCATCGGAATACATAGGACATCTTCTCATCTTATCGATAAGTGATGAATCCTATTTCGACATTCACAAGCCTTCATATGTGATAAAGTTACACCTAGTGATAATTTGTTAATGACTCCATTGGAATCCAAAAAGAACCAAAGTGTAACCAGTCAAATATAAGACTACCATGATGTCTTAAGTCTAAGGACTAATCTGCACTATTGCAACACAGAAATTTCAATTCGACAATAAACAATTACTATTAGGAATTCTGTAGCGGGTCAGTTCAGTGTACTTATTCTTATAATAAGCACTCACATATATGCACTAGTGTTCACACACTAATGTCCATGAAACAAGACATTCTCTTAATTGAGCATGCATCATATATGTTAGTTTATCCGAGTTATTAGTGTCTAATCCTAATAACTCTATGACTAGGAACATTAAAGATCAAGGCTTATAAGGAATATGTTTCATGATCGTCATCTCTATGAACGACAATATTCTATGAGCCTATATATATATTATAACATATAAAAGGGGGTGAATGGAATTGAAATAGGGAGGCGCATAAAAGCGAGAAAGGATTTTTGAGGCTTTTGCTCAGCGAGCACAGGAGGGAATTGAGGAAATTGGAGATGACGCACAGTGAAGAATTGCAAGGCGGTGGACGTCGAATCAATCGCAACAAGGAGGTGCAGATCTGACCTAGATCTTTTTTAGATCTGAGCAGGGAACATTCTTCTCCCTTTAATAAATTTTGTTATTATTTTTATTTTAATAATGTTTAGTTAATTTATTTTAGTTAGGGTCTGGATGGATTTTAAATTTAGGATTATGTGATTATTTGTTTAGTTCAATTCAAAATTCAATTATTATTTGCATGAGAATTTTATATTATTGTGCTTAATGTTTTAAAAGATTGACCATTTATAATGATTTAATGATTTATATATGATTGACTAAAAGATTGTTATAAATTAGATCCATAAATAATATAAATCACATGCTTGATTATGATATTGAGAGATGATTAGCTCATGGGTGAGAATCGAGGAAGCTTAGTGAGTCAAATCCCCTTCCGAAATTAGAGGTTTCCAAGGAACTTAATCCTTATTTATTTCGTTGTTATTTGCTCATAAATCTGACAATGAAATTGAATTAATAAAGGATTAATATGACTTGAGAAAACTTATTAATTAATTGAGAAAAATCCACCATCACATGCAAATAATTAAAAAGTACTGTAAGGCTATTTTTGGTTTTGAATCAGAATTGAATAAATAATTACATAATCCAAATTAAATAAAATCTAAACGCTAGTGCATTTATTAATTAATTTTTTTCATAAAAAATTCAGTTATTTATTTATTTATTTTTTATTTATCCAATTAATTAATTAGTTCAACTTAGACTAATTAAAATTGCTTTTGGTATTGTGATCTAGTTCTCGTAGGATCGACACTCTTTTCATCACTATATGCATATTTGACTAGAGTACACTTGGCTGAATTAATTATACATAAATGACACATCAGTATCCTTCCTTTGGTGCCTGAGCATCCATCTTTCCGCCAAATACCTTGTGTAATAGCCCATGTTTGTATGAAGTTGTCACGTAATTTAAGTAAGTTTAGAATACTGAAAAATTGGCTTGATAGCAGTTATAAGTAGCGAATCGACTACAGGGAATGCCTCGAAGTAAAATTGTCTGAGGAAAATGACATGGTCTCGACGAGCGTTTCGAGATAGGATTTATGGTATCGAAAGAAATCAAATCAAGAATGATTTTCGGTACAGTTAAAATGCAGTTGTCATTTAGGTTGCAAAACCAAATCATCATACGAGACTCCAAAAAAATCAACGAAATCCTAGGGGGGCTTCGATTTTTCATAAGGATTAACTCTTCAGTGGTTTCGGAATGAAACAATAGCTCGGTAAGGACACTGGGGTGAAATCGGCATTATCGAGTAACTTTGAAGTTATTAATTTTGTCTTTTTGGTATTGGAATGCAAATTTAATCGATGTTTGAGGGCATGATTGCAATAAGAAAATTATCCAAATGATATTAGATGAAATTTGGGGATTAAAAGTGTAATTTTCCTTAAATGTTGGTGTATTATATAATAGTTATATAAATATATATATATACACACATCTCGTGCATGCATGAGGCCATCCCTCTGCAACTTACCCATGCCCTGCAACCTTCAAGCCTCACCCTGCAAGATTGAAGCCACATCTCTACAAGTTGTGGAAGGACTTGCACGCCAAGAGGGATGGGCGATGCAATTGGGGCGGTGAGTTCTCTATAAATGGAGAAAGAAATGGGAAGCAAATGGCAGTGAGCCATGAGAGCTTCAGCCGAGAGAGAAGAAGATAAGAGCTCGTGAGATGCGAGAAAGAAGGAGAGAGATCGTAAGGGAGAGGTAGAGGCTGATCGATGGCTGGCCAGAGGAGGAAGTCGAGAGCAGCAAGGCGGGAGGAGCCGCGACAGCCATGGCTGTGAAGCTCTCAACGAATGGAGGCAAGTCAGCGATGCTTGCATGTAAGCAGTGACGTGAGTGGGTGGCAGCGGTTGTTTAAGCGATCGGTGAGGCTAGCGGAGGCCGTAAGGATGCGGCCGGGGAAGCGAGCAGTGCCCATGGCAACTCGCAGCAACAACAGGCCAAGATGGGCTGGTTCGCAGGAGGCTGGGGAGGTGATGGAGGCCGCGATGTCGGCCGATGATGGCTAAGTTGGGAGCAGCGACGATGGAAGCAAGGTAGGCGACCAGCGGAGGGCTAAGCGGCAGTGGCCACGAGCTAGTGAATAGGAGTTATAGGTCGCGCGGAGAAGAAGAAGGAGGAGAGAGGAAGAAGAGAAAAAAAAGAAAAAGAAAAAAGAAAAAAAATAGGAAAAGAAAATAGAAAAAAATGTCAAAAAATCCTAGAATTTTCTAAAAAAATAGGAAAAAAATATTTACTAATATTTCAAAGATTTTGGGCAATAAAATGGTTCAAGCACGAGTTTTGGAATATGGCGCTCGTATCGAGGAAGCCTAAGGGGCTAAATCAATGTGAGTAAAATTTCTTAAAAAATTCTAGAAATTCAAGAATATTATTTTAGGAATTGTCATAGTGAAATATTAGAGAAAATATTTGAGAAATATTTAGTTTGAATTTATTGAGGAAAAATAGGCAGAAATAAAGAGAAAAATAAAGAAAATGCAAGAAATTATGAAAAAATAAGTTTTAATGCTTATTTAAATAAATGTGTGATTAGGATGCTTTGAGACTTAAAATCGAAGTCACTTGTGCGAATTTTGAAGTTGGCACGTGTAATATCTCATGTTGCAAAGTGTCAAGTAAGTTCAAGGAACTAAAAATCAATTTGACAATTTAGTTAAATAATTATCGAATCGATGGAAGGGAGTACCCTAAAATGTAAATATCTAAGAAAAAGTGTATGTCATTGACAAATATCTTGAGATGTGATTTATGACACTTAAAGAAATCAAAACAGAGACAATTTCTCGATGTAACTAATGTTAGCCTGGAAAATCGAATAATCATAAGGGATGTAATACTTGAGATTTTTAGATTCAGATACTTGAGGAAATAGGATATTTTAAGGGATTGTGGATGTTTGGAGACAAAAGTTCAATTTTTGAGCTAGGAAAAAAATCATAATTTTTTATGTTTCGGGTAAAAGTGTAATTTACCTAAAAATTAAGGGTATTAGTGTAATTAATTCATTCTTTAGGGACTAAAATGCAATTAAAAATTAACCTGAGACCATGTTGAAAAAGGTCTAAGTATAATTACCCAAAAGTTCGAGTTAAAGTGTAATTCTTGAAACCTTTTTACTAGAGGCATTTGGGAGATTCAGAAAAAGTCTCATAATGACTTTAAAGATAAGAATGAAGTTTCATAATGTAACGCCCCGCTCCGACTTACGGGTGTTACTCGTGAACAATTACCCAAATTGTCCACCTGCCCGGCCTTAGGTGAAGGGTAGACCATGTTTCAAGATAAAACGCCCTAGGTGGGGAACTAGACTTGTCTTTCCCTTCCCTCATCCCCAGGATTCATTAGCGGCAATGGGCTTTAACCAGACCACGTTAGCTAAAAAGGAAATCTCATACAGACGCCCAAATCCATTTTCTCAATTATTTTTAAATTATTTTCCGACCAAGAATTTTACTGGGTTCCATAAAAATCACCATTTAAATTAATCCATTGATTGATCACCAATTTTGGAGAAAAATTCATCATTTTTAATTTTCTAAAATTTCGGCAATATTCTCCAAAATGCCCAAAAAATTCATTTATTTTGAAAATTCCTCCGGGACCCAAATTCAATTAAGAAATGCCCCAAAATTCTCAAAATCTTCAAATTTTAAAAAAAAATTGGTCGGCGGGGCCCGCTGGGCAGCGGCCGCGCATGCCACGCACACAGCCTCCCGTGCGCAGGCTGCTGCCAGCTTGCTGTTTCAAAATTTTTTATTTTATTTTATTTTATTTTATTTTATTTTTTGGGCCTTTAAAACCCAAATTTTTCTAGAAAATTTCTCACCTCTAAATGCATTTAAAATATGCACTTTTCACATTCCAAAGCCTCTTTTCCTTCATGATTAAAGCTTAAGCAACATCCTTGATGCTTCCACAACAACTCATACCAAAGTGAGATTTTTACCTAGGCTTCAACATGCCATAAGCCTCAATCTCATTCACTTAAAAAGAAATCAACACTTCAAAGGAATATAAACCCATAGTCTAGGCTTTAACAAGCCATTACCAACCCAATAAATTTTACCTCTCATAAATCATACACAACAACATAGGCTTCCATAAGCCATAAAACTTACAACAAAAATAATAAACACCATGAGCTTCCACCCACAAGCTTGCAACTTTTTCTTCTCTCTTTTGACATAAGAACAACCTACAAGGGGAGGATAAAACCTCATGAGCTCAAAAGCACAGTAAGGGTGCATATGCAAAGTAAATACAAGCATAACAAGTCTATGTAATGCAAATGCATGCAAACATGGTTAGATCATTCCATCCTCACAACCCAACATGGTTTTTGGCATCAACCTACCATTTCTTTCCCATCCCCATGGCCATAGGTCTCATGAACAATAAAGCATGCAAAGAGATACATAAAAGTTTATGCAACCTACTTACAATGCAATGCAAGGCCACCTCCACATGGGGCCATCCCTTACCTTATTGTTGAACCTCCCTATCTTTACTTCAAGAGAGCTTCCAACACCATTTTCTCCCACCTAAAATGGCATTTCAACAAACCACTTAATTTTTTTTGCATACAAGCATACTTAAATAAAGAGAAGAAGAAGATAACTTACTTGGATTTCCATCTCCTCTTCTTCTCCTTCCTTTCTTCTCATCTCTTCTTTCTTTCATTCTTTCTTCAAATGGTCAAAGGGAGACAAGTCTTACACACTTGCCATTTTATACTAGGCCTTTCACATTTCAAGAATGAATCCTAGCTACTCACTAAAGGCACAATCCATGTGCTTAAGGGAAAACTAATCTCCACCATCCATTTCAAACAAACAAGACGTCTCTCTTGGAGAAAACACAATCCAAGCTCTTTATCTTAATTAATCTCATCCATTGGATTATTTTCACCTTTCAAGAGAAGATCTTAACCTTCAATTAAAAGCACAATCCAAGTGCTTTTGAAAGATTTAATCTCAACCACTCATCTCTTAATATTTGGCAATCCATGCCATTTCTTCTCCTTGAATTCCCACCTTTGGATTCATTCTACTTCTCAAGAATGCATCTAAGCCCTTTGATCACTTGCATTTTTCATTTATTTCTCATTTACTTAAATGAGACTATTTTCATAACCATCACACTTGAGAGACATAAATAATTTCTTTCCCATTTAATTTAATGGGACCAATTTCCACCATCACATGAGAGATATAATTTAATTTCCTTCCCATTTAATTTAATGGGACTAATTTCCAACATCACATTTGAGAGACATAAATACTTTCTTATGTATTTAAATAACTCTCAGATTTTCCAAGGCATTAATGGTGACCATTTACCATTTTCTTTTGGATTTTCTTTAACCCATATAATCATGCCTCTCATTAAATGCTTGAAAGACCCATTTAGCATTTCTTTTTGCATTTAGTTAATTCATTCTCCAACTCATAATTCCACACACATATATATATGCCGCACATTTCTAATATATATATATTTATCTCAAATTTCCAAGATTATGCCAAGTGTCACTCTAAGACACAAACTTGGCTTCAAGATCTCATCTCATCCACCCCTTTGGCATTTTCACACTTATTCTCCAATTTAGGGAAAACATAATTATTTTCTCAAATAATTTAATGTCCACCATTTTCCTTATTTTTCATAATTAAATTCCTTTATGGAATCACTTCAAATTACCAAAATTCTCATTTCATGAATTATTAATCCCATATCTCCTCATAAATAAATATTGGGATTTAATTCACTTACACACCTAATTCCATATAAGACTTATTTCTAATTTATCAAAATACCCTTTTTATTGGATTTCACTATCCAAATTACCAAAATACCCCTCTCATAGAGCACCCTCAATCTCAAGGATTCATCACCTCCTCAAGGGTATTTTTTGAAAATTTCACACTTCCATTCTTATTCTCTTAACACCGGTTACACTGGGTGTTACGTTCCTCCCCCTTTAAAAGAATTTCGCCCTCGAAATTCGCTTTACCATAATCTCTTGCCCAAGATAATCACAATCTCGGGCTACTTGCCAAATTCTCCCGCTTGAGAATCTCATAGCCTATCCATTCCTCACATTTACCTCGGGTTACACCTACCCCAAAGCTTCACTTTAGGCTTTTGATCCTCCGACTCTCGAGGACATTCAACAACAGAACACCGCTTTGGCCTCCCGCCAAATCACACCTCTAGTCGCTGATCATGCTTATTGCAACGATGTCCATCACCGGGTGAATTTTCTTTGTCTTGAAGCATCACTTTGCAGTCCACTTCTCATTTTCTCATCAGTCAAAACCACATACGTTAACATTGCATCATTGATCAGTCTACCACGATTTTATGCTGATCACACACGACAACATTTCTCACTGCCAATCGCACATGGCTACGATTTTACGCTGGTCCAACCAGCAACGTCTTAGCACTGATCATTCACCGCAATGTCACTTCTAGTGCCCATAAGACACTCGAACACCCATTCCACCATGGCATACCACCATTAATCACACGTCTGCATAGCTTGAATTGATCCCCATGGCAACCTCTCATTACCGATCAACCTACCATGCTAGCACTACCTGGGAAGCACCCATTTGGCCCACCTTGCCAACTTCGACCATTTCATATATGGTCTTCTACCTTGACCAGCCGACTCTCATTTATCGATACGATTACGCAAAATCGACATACCTAACACCATGCCAGGCTATCACACATTTCAACCCTGTGCACTGCCCGAGTTCACATCGAGCTTGGAGACGCATGCACCATTTCAATCTCACCTCGAGCTTAAGCATGCTTGGGCCACAACCTTCTCCCAACCAGGAGTTCTTCGCATTAAGCACACAACGATACTTACTAGCCGATATCACATGCTAGTAGGGTCTCATATCCATACCAGGGAACTCTTCACTGAGCAACCCCTCTTCAATTCTTCACCCCATTTCAACTTTTACAATCATGTTCCCATGCTAGGCCTTACCTTGGCTATTTACCCTACCACGAGTCTAGGATCCTACCATTGTGCTTAAGGTTGTGGAACCTTTAATCAGCCCTCGTCATCACCCACTGTGCGTGGCACAAGTGATTGGCTTATTACCATCTGCACAATCACTTATGCATCGCACCTGTAGGATGACTCGTGCCTTTGGTCCACACCACAACAAGCCATCATGGTTACACCCCCACTCTTGTAGCGGTCTTCTAGCTAAATTTTCTAGCCCAGCTTCACTTTCATTGGGACTTTTCAAATCTCACCATTTCTCAACAAAGCCTCTTACTCTTGAGGCACGAACTTTTAGCCATCCTACATCAGGTTCATTCTCAACCCGCAATAGACACCTGATTTAAACCATGCATAATGGTTCCTCTTGTCTTCCTCGGTAAAGACAACACCATGACAGTAACGAATTTCTCCCCCACGGTCGTTGCATCTCAAAATTCACAGATACCAGCCTTCATGGCCATTCACACTCGGCTTCAAGGTCTTACCATGCACAATGGTTACCTTTGACCTTCCTAACAACTTCTTTTCCGTAACCGCGACGATGACGCCACCATGTCATCTCAAAAGACCCACTGCTCTTTGAATCTCGCTAGTCATCGCAACTAGCATGACCCCACTTTTAGGTCGCCTTCCACAAATCGGTTCGCTATATTTATAGCAACTTGCTAATTCCTTGGGAGACTCTAGCTTCTCCCGGATTTCTCATACACTTGCTACAATCAACTCACACCACTCAGTGAGCAACCACATGGCTCTAACACCACCACAACTTCACTAGCCAATTTCTTTTCACAACCATTAACCTTAGACAGGAGGTTAATTCTCATCAATTGCCCACACTCCAAGGCATCCCTTCAACTGCATCACTCACAGCCATTAGGTGATTTCATCACCTCAACACCACTACTGGAAACCAATCTCGTCCCATAAGCTCTTACTTCGAACTCTATTTACCCATTGGTGATATCAAATTTGCACAACTTCCATCTAACCAACTCGATTAACTCTACCCGGATCGCTCGGCTCACAACCGACACAACCTTCCTCTAGGCACTGCACTTGCAATCATCGATTATCGCTTTGATTTAAACTCCACTCACTGGAAATCACCCCTGCCACTCCTGTGGAATTCACACTTCCACTGGATGCGGTAGGACTCACCTTCCTACTCAGGCACTTGCCATTACGCTGGCTTTTCCCCGGGTGATCTTTCTTGATAGAGTTGTAGCACCTTAGGAAGTTCATCTCACACCGTTGCCTCATGCTCAATCTCTCTTGGGAGAACATCTCACGTTCTACCCTAACAACACTACTATTGATAGCTCTCATTCAAAAGCCACACTCCTTTGAGTGGCACAATTCTGTTCTGACCAACCGTCTTTTATCACCTTGGATCTCTTTGCACAATCAGCCTAGTCTAATCACCAGGACCTGCTGAACCTTTATATTGCATACACGGCAACCAACAAGGCTTTACGCCACAGCCCTCGAGCCTCACGCTCCATTATTGCCATCAGGTGCTACCACCTGGAAATTTCTCGTGTGTCATCAACTGGAAACCCGTCCAGTGCCACATGAGGACGCTTCCTCATTTTCGCATCGATACAACTCACTTTACTGGATTAGAGATCCCTTTACTTGAAGCCTTCACACGCTTCAATTTCCCTATCTCATGGTTGGTTTCCAACTCGTAAGTCTCACCCTCCACGGCACTTACGTATCATTCTGGAGCCATTTATTGACTCTACCAATCAATCCCATCTTCATGCATTACTGCAAGATCACATGGGTCCATCATCTCAATTTACCCGATCAACTTCGATCCAATTTAACCACAACTGCGTTAGCATCCTTTAGCAAGGAGCATCGCCACACCTCTTGATATCACACCACAAGATATCACCCCCTCGATTCACAATCATTTTTGCTGCCTTGACACCAAAACACTACCACCATACTTCAACCCTTATGGAATTTTAGGTCTGGCTCAGGCATAACCTACAGCGTACCCCAAGTCTTCGGCGTCTAATCGTCTCCACTACAGACAAGTTACTCCACGTAGAGGGTTGCAGTCCCTCCTGTGGACTAACCGTCTGCATCTAGTGGTCCATAGCATTAGACTCGTCACTGATAGGCGTCAACCGTAGCATTATTCCCATGCTAGAGCCGTTTCTTTTCCCCAAGTTGCTTTCTCAAACATCTTATAGATCTTTAGTCCCTAACCATCTGTATAGTCACTGTATTGCCCTGTGCTTTAGGCGCACCAACACCTGGTCACCATCATTGTGTCACTCCCATACACTGGCCCAACACTGGTTCCCCATCGTGTTGCCCTGTGCTTCAGAGAGTCAACATCCAATCACGTGTCACTCCCATACACTGGCCCAACACTGGTTCCCCATCGTGTTGCCCTGTGCTTCGGAGAGTCAACACCCAATCATTATTAATGTGTTGTCCCTTACACTGGTCCAACAACAATTTCATACAGCATGGCTCAGGTCCTACTCTGATCTGCTTCGCACCCCATATCGTGACTTTCACCTTCCAGTCACACCTCTGATATCGACCCAGTATGACTACTACACCACACTCGCAACCATTATTCTTACCAGACGTCTTACTCGATAACAAATCTATCGGATCACTACTGTGTTCCATGATTCTTCCTTAGGACTACTGTAAACGTCTTATCCCACACGGAAGATTTTCGATCTCACTTGACCAATTTCCTAAGGTGCTGCTCCACATCTTCGGCATTTGACCCTCACTTGCAATTCACTAAATTGCTCAGGCCCATGGGCCACTTGCCCTCAACGCGAGCCAACTCATTAGTCCTCTGCCACATGGTCCATAGCATCAGATCCGTCACATCGAGCCTTGCACCTTAGCATCAATGCTACTTAAAGCCTTCTTGAGCTACGATGGTTCCACCACCATCTTACCAAAGCCATCTTACTTGGTTATCCTTGCCTTAATAACCTCAAGCTCATACCATAAGCCCTACTCCTCGTGACTTCACATCTCCTACCGCTTCCAGACTCTCCAACCATTTCACATCTTGAGGCCTCATGATCTTACCCCACAAGATTATACCTCACGGCTCTCATTCAACCTTTGAAAGCTCCAACTTTCCTTGACCATGGATCCAAATCCATCATGATTCATTCGCCACCCATCTCATCCTAGAGCTTGATTATCAATCTTCAATCGACATGCTGAGCCCATCTCAGGCTCTGGCACCCATAACCATGGAGCGCCAACCATTACCTTCTAGGTAAATTGAGACCTCTCGTCTCTCCTTGCCTAGTCATGAACTCATTCAGTCACTACGCTCGGCCTGGCCTTCCCGCAGGCCTCGCTGGGGCTTCCACATTGCTTACCATGCCCCTACCCACTTGGCATCCAAAGTTGGCATTTCTTGTGCGCGTATAGCCTGCGGATGTCTTGTTGCCACAGTTCACTGCCCTCGGCCCACACACCGTTCATACCCTTCATTGGATGACCTCCTCGTCTCCCATCAAGGGTTTCATAACCTTAGGCGTCATCTCGACCCCAGGCATCACAATGAGGGTCTATTCACCTCTCATCTCTCGACCTTAGGCATCTCGCCTGACCCCAAGTGTCAATGAGAGTTTAGATTGACCCCTCATCCATCATTCACATGAACCATCACTTGGCCTTTCACAATTAGGACTCCTAATCCCATGGCTCCCACGCGCATATCTACGCATGCCCAACTCCTTTATCTCAATCCTAGATTCCCTTGGATTCCAACTTGACTCACTTGGGATTTCCATCTCACACAAGCACCCGCTAGGGTCCATTTGCCACATACCTATCCTTTCTTAGGATATATCCCATTTCATCATGAAATCAACTAGGGTCTACTCATACCCTAGGCACGTCCCCTCCAGGATCGTCATAACGATACAATCACATGGCACCATATGCATCCCTCATGAATAACACACACCCGACTCCCCTCGGAGTCTTTCTGCAAGCTACCGACGTCATGCCTACCCCGACCATGACTGGCATATGCTTCACACGCTCGCTCCGCCTAGAGCCTTTTTATAAGCAATTTTAGCTTACTCCATTCCCGGAGTTTGTCACACAACCTCTTGACGACTTCTTTCTTTGGGCTTCAAGCTAATTTCAACCTTAGCTCACCCTAGTTCAAGCACACAACCCTTAGCACACCATCCATGGAAACCACTCCATTTCCTCATACCTGCTTGATTATCTCCCCCAACATAGGGGTGCTCCACTATTCCCATCCCGGATTAGATATACCTTGGCTCTCCTTGTCCCATCATGATTCTTATCATGACTCGGCTTTGTGTCCCCACACAAGCCTCAACACTTCAATCGTAAGGAACTCTTATCCTTAGTATGCTTCACTTACTCCCAAATTTTCACATTCGGGTTCTAGCTACCAATATCCGCACTTGGGCATTTGACCCTTCATTGCTCGACCCGTATATCTCTTATAGTATATCATCTCAACCCATGATATTTTTTGATTCCTATCGCAGGAATATCCAAGCACTCCATTCACATATCCTCCAGCTTTAATGCCCCGACCCACTCCTAGGGTCCTCAGTGACTTGTGGTCCTACCTCCAAGGCTTCATATCAACCTTCGACCATATTTCTTCAAGCATCTTCCACTTGATGCTCCAACCATGCTCTGATACCAATCTGTAACGCCCCGCTCCCACTTACGGGTGTTACTCGTGAACAATTACCCAAATTGTCCACCTACCCGGCCTTAGGTGAAGGGTCTACCATGTTTCAAGATAAAACGCCCTAGGTGGGAACTAGGCTCATCTTTCCCTTCCCTCATCCCCAGGATTTATTAGCGGCAATGGGCTTTAACCAGACCACGTTGGCTAAAAAGGAAATCTCATACAGACGCCCAAATGCCATTTTCTCAATTATTTTTAAATTCTTTTCCGACCAAGAATTTTACCAGGCTCCACAAAAATCACCACTTAAATTAATCCATTGATTGATCACCAATTTTGGAGGAAAAATTCATCATTTTCAATTTTTCAAAATTTCGGCATTATTCTCCAAAATGCCCGAAAAATCCCTTTATTTTAAAAATTCCTCTGGGGCCTAAATTCAATTAAGAAATGCCCCAAAATTCCCAAAATCATCCAATTTTAAAAAAAAAATTGGCCGGCGGGGCCCGCTGGGCGCTGGTCGCTCATGCCGCGTGCGGCGGCGCGTCGGCCCGCGAGTGCGGCCGCTTGCCCGCGCGCGCGGCATCCCACGCGCTCCCGCCTTTGCGCGCGGTCGCCCATGCAACCTTGCCCGCGCACAAGCTGCTACCTGCTTGCTGCTTTAATTTTTTTTATTTTTATTTTTATTTTATTTTTTTTGGGGCCTTTAAAACGCAAATTTTTCTAGAAAATTTCTCTCCTCTAAATGCATTTAAAATATGCACTTTTCACATTCCAAAGCCTATTTTCCTTCATGATTAAAGCTTAAGCAACATCCTTGATGCTTCCACAACAAATCATACCAAAGTGATATTTTTACCTAGGCTTCAACATGCCATAAGCCTCAATCTCATTCACTTAAAAAAAAATCAACACTTCAAAGGAATATACACCCATAGTCTTAGGCTTTAACAAGCCATTACCAACCCAATAAATTTTACCTCTCATAAATCATACACAACAACATAGGCTTCCATAAGCCATAAATCTTACAACAAAAATAATAAACACCATGAGCTTCCACCCACAAGCTTGCAACTTTTTCTTCTCTCTTTTGACATAAGAACAACCTACAAGGGGAGGATAAAACCTTATGAGCTCAAAAGCTCAGTAAGGGTGCATATGCAAAGTAAATACAAGCATAACAAGTCTATGTAATGCAAATGCATGCAAGCATGGTTAGGTCATTCCATCCTCACAACCCAACATGGTTTGAGGCATCAACCTACCATTTCTTTCCTACCCCCATGGCCATAGGTCTCATGAACAATAAAGCATGCAAAGAGATACATAAAATTTTATGCAACCTACTTACAATGCAATGCAAGGCCACCTCCACATGGGGCCATCCCTTACCTTATTCTTGAACCTCCCTATCTTTATTTCAAGAGAGCTTCCAACACCATTTTCTCCCACCTAAAATGGCATTTCAACAAACCACTTAATTGTTTTTGCATACAAGCATACTTAAATAAAGAGAAGAAGATGATAACTTACTTGGAGTTCCTTCTCCTCTTCTTCTCCTTCCTTTCTTCTCATCTCTTCTTTCTTTCATTCTTTCTTCAAATGGCCAAAGGGAGACAAGTCTTACACACTTGCCATTTTATACTAGGCCTTTCACATTTCAAGAATGAATCCTAGCCACTCACTAAAGGCACAATCCATGTGCTTAAGGGAAAACTAATCTCCACCATCCATTTCAAACAAACAAGACTTCTCTCTTGGAGAAAACACAATCCAAGCTCTTTATCTTAATTAATCTCATCCATTGGATTATTTTCACCTTTCAAGAGAAGATCTCAACCTTCAATTAAAAGCACAATCTAAGTGCTTTTGAAAGATTTAATCTCAACCACTCATCTCTTAATATTTGACAATCCATGCCATTTCTTCTCCTTGAATCCCCACCTTTGGATTCATTCTACTTCTCAAGAATGCATCTAAGCCCTTAGATCACTTGCATTTTTCATTTATTTCTCATTTACTTAAATGATACTATTTTCATAACCATCACACTTGAGAGACATAAATAATTTCTTTCCCATTTAATTTAATGGGACCAATTTCCACCATCACATGAGAGACATAATTTAATTTTCTTCCCATTTAATTTAATGGGACTAATTTCCAACATCACATTTGAGAGACATAAATACTTTCTTATGTATTTAAATAACTCTCATATTTTCCAAGGCATTAATGGTGACCATTTACCATTTTCTTTTGGATTTTCTTTAATCCATATAATCATGCCTCTCATTAAATGCTTGAAAGACCCATTTAGCATTTCTTTTTGCATTTAGTTAATTCATTCTCCAACTCACAATTCCACATATATATATGCCCCACATTTCTAATATATATATATATATATATATTTCTCTCAAATTTCCAAGATTATGCCAAGTGTCACTCTAAGACACAAACTTGGCTTCAAGATCTCATCTCATCCACCCCTTTGGCATTTTCACACTTATTCTCCAATTTAGGGAAAACATAATTATTTTCTCAAATAATTTAATATCCACCATTTTCCCTATTTTTCATAATTAAATTCCTTTATGGAATCACTTCAAATTACCAAAATTCTCATTTCATGAATTATTAATCCCATATCTCCTCATAAATAAATATTGGGATTTAATTCACTTACACACCTAATTCCATATAGGAATTATTTCCAATTTATCAAAATACCCTTTTTATTGGATTTCACTATCCAAATTACTAAAATACCCCTCTCATAGGGCACCCTCAATCTGAAGGATTCATCACCTCCTCAAGGGTATTTTTGAAAATTTCACACTTCCATTCTTATTCTCTTAACACCGGTTACACCGGATGTTACACATAATGACTTTAGAGATAAGATGAAAGCTCATGATGACTTTAAGGATAAGATTTGGATAAGATTTAATTGGATAAAATAAGATTTTGATAAGATTTTGTTGGATATAATTTGATTTGGATAAATATTTGATTCGGATAAGAATGATTGTATAAAATCTTAGAACATTTGGAATGATTACAGAAAATCTTAGAAGATTTAGAATGATGGCAGAAGATCTGAGAAGATTTAGGAATGATATATAAAATCTTAGAAGATTTAGAATGATTGTAGAATATCTTAGAAGATTTGTAATGATTGCAGAAAATCTTAGAAGAATTTGGAATGATTAGAAAAGATTTTGGAAGATTTGAAATGATTTCAGAATATGTATTTCTTGGTCGCTAAGTTTCCAAAGCCTATAAATAGGGGGTTCATGGCTAAGGATTCTCTCATTCGAAATTGCGACAAATTCGTGCTAGATGAGGGTGCTTCGGGTTTAGTGAATAGGAGGCTTTTAAAGCATACACGAGGCATCACAAGTGTAGAGCACTTGGCAGCGCGTGAGGGCATGTAAGGAAGTGGTTTTATAACACCCCCTCTCCTAGAACTGCCCGAGAAGAGGTGCTACAAGGAAAATAAAATAAACTAACTGATAACTAAAATCTGATACCATGACTGAACATCTCAATCAATTGGAATAAAATCTCAGAGTCAATACAAACTGAAAAGCATAAACTATGACTAAGGGACAATCCCTCAACTGAAATGTAAATAGATCTAAACTGACAAAACGCTAAAAAACTCAACAGACTCCCAGACATCTTTTATCTTGAGCGGTTCCACGTACACACACTATAGACCACTGCTGCTAGGCCCCACATCTGATACTCCCCTGCTAGAACCTGGAGGGGTGAAGAGTACAAGGTGAGCTACAAAAGCTCAGCAAGTAATAAGATGGAAAGAATATTGAAGCTGAATCGAAGAATATCGATACTGATAAATAACTGACTGAACTTGTACTGTATAATCATTGTCTGTTTGCATTAATAAAAATGTAATGCACATAAACTGTAAACTAAATGCAGGTATGCAACTTTGGCTCATAGGCCCACATAATTTGATAAAACATACTTGACTGATCTGAATCCTGTAAACAGAAAAAAATTGTAAGCACATACTATGGGCAATATGCCCCTAGCCACCTGGTGGCCCCCAGGCGGGCAACTCATTAACTGAGTTGAAAATGAAACTGATGGGATCCCCGTGGACAAGCCGCTTGGCGCGCATAATGCAATGCAATGCTCACATAAATGCTAGCACACGATATGTAGTGCTCCATATAAAGTCATGCTCAATGCTCATACCAAAATGTATGCACATAATCTCACAAAATAATGTTGATCATGTTATAATAATGCTGGACATGATATGATCTTCATCTATATATTAGAATACAAAGATTCAATTAACTATGATTTAGGGTATGTGTATGATTAACTTGTCATGTTCTGGCTTATAAATTCAATGTTGGAAGATATTGAATACATTAATTGAATTAAACTTGAATTAGGACTCACTGGAAGCTAAATTGGATTTCTGGAAAAGTCATCCAGATATCAGGAAGGATATCCAGATATGATGAAAGACATCCGGATATGAAGAAGGCTCATCCGGATACACTGATATTCAAAGCAGAAGCTATTCAGATATGCTGGGATGTATTCGGATATGAACTAGGACATCCGGATATGATTCTGGTCATCCGGATATCTCACTGATGCATTCGAATATAACTGGGGACTATTCGAATGAAAAATTCAACTTTTGAGGGAGGCATCCGGATATCAGGCGAGATATCTGGAGATTAACTTGACATCTCTGGATGTATAAACAAACCATCTGAATATCATACTCGAAAAACTTTAGATACATCCGGATACGATAAAGGTATCCAGATATTAGAACTTAGAGTAATAGAACTTGCGATCCAAAATAGATACGGATTAATCGAACTTGTAATCCAAAATGGATAAGGATTAATGGGACTTGCAATTCAAAATGGATAAGGATTAATAAAACTTGCAATTCAAAATGGATGAGGATTAATGGAACTTGCAATCCATAATGGATAAGGATTAATGGAACTTGCAATCCAAAATGGATGATGATTAATAGAACTTGCAATCCCAAAAGGATGAGGATTAATAGAACTGTCAATGCAAAATGGATGAGGATTAATGGAACTTGCAATCTAAAATGGATAAGGATTAATAGAACTTGCTCATAACTTCACTGTTATACGCATATATATATATATATATATATACGTCTATGCTTACTGATATAAATCTAAAAACTACAATAAAGAACTGGAATAATCTGAAATCAAAACTGATATGAACCTGTAATGGAAGGGATTACAGGAATAATACTTGCCTGATAGAACTCTCTGATCGAACCTTGGAGCGATCCTGAAGACTCTAGCAAGCCTTCGCTATCTCTTGGCCTCTTGGTTCTTCACATGGCATGAAAAAAAACTAAGCTAATGGACTCTATATATAGAGGTATAAAAACCCTAGATCCCAATCCCTTTATAATATGGATTCCTTCTCCTAATATAACTAGGAGACTTTAAACCAAAACCATCTCATACATAGATTCTCATTCTCCTTTAAATACATAATCTCACTTAACTAATAATAATACAAAGATTATTATTAAAACTCTCAAATAATAATAAAACTTTAGAATTACCTTCATGCCCTTGCATTTAATTTTCACAATAAATAAATGCCATTAAATGCTATATAAAAACCCTAGATCCTACTCCCTTTCTAACATGGATTCCTTCTCCTAATATAACTAGGAGACTTTAACCAAAAACCATCTCACATATGGATATCTTATAGCTAGGAAGCTTTAAACGAAAACCATCTCACTTATGGATTATATTAATCCCTTAATCACAATAACTTTAATTAATAATTAAATTCTAATAACAAATTTCTAAATGACCTTCATGTCCTAGCATTTAATTTCTACAATAAATTACTAGAATTAAATGCTCTTTAAATGCTATTCTCTCAATTAGAAATTATTAGATCACCACCTTGGCAAATTCCTTTAATTCCAACATTAAAAAGAATTAAATGCTATTATTTCCCTTCAAAATCTCTAAATTGCCACATTAAATAATTAATTGGCAAAATGTCTTAATCAAATACTTCAACAATTAATTAAATAATTCCTAAATAAATACTGAGCCCTCTAACGGGTCATTACAATTTCTCCCCTCCTTAAAAGAATTTGGTCTTCCAAATTCGTACCTGATTACTCGAATAACGAGGGGTAAAGACGTCTCATCTCTTCTTCTAATTCTCATGTCGCCTCTTCTAACGAGTGTCGTTGCCATTTCACTTTTACAAGAGGAATTTATAGATTCTCAAAATATTTTCCTTTCACTCTAAAATACTAATAGACATCTCTTCATAAGACACATTTTCTCTAACTTCAAGAGTTTAAAAATCAATTACTTGCTAAGGATTCTGGCTCATACTTCCTCAACATCGAAACGTGAAACACGTTATGAACATGGGAAACTGAGGTGGCAAAGCTAACTCATATGCCAAAGTCCCTATCCATCTGAAAATCTCTAACGAACCAACATAACGGGGGCTAAGCTTCCTTGTTACGCCAAATCTGTGAACTTCTTTAATAGACATGACTCTCAACCAAACATGGTCACTTACCTCAAACTTGAGGTCTCATCGTCGCTTATCTGCATAGCTCTTCTGTCTGTCTTGGGCTGTTTTCATTCTAGTTTTGATAACTCGAATATTTTCTGACGCTTACTCAACAATTTCAGAACCTAATAAAACCCTATCATCAATCTCTTCCAAACATATTGGCGATCGACATGGTCGCCCATACAAAGCCTCATATGAACATTCCAATACTTGAATGGAAACTATTATTGTAGGTAAATTCTACCAAAGGTAGATGCTCATCCTAACTACCTTGGAAATCTAAAACACAAACTTTCAACACATTCTCAAGAGTCTTGATAGTCCTCTCTGACTGACTATCTGTCTGCAGATGAAGTTATGTACTAAACTTTAGCTGACATCCTAATGCATCATGTAAAGCTCCCCAAAAATGAGAAGTGAAACGAGGATCTCGATCTAATACAATACTGGATGGAACATCGTGTAACTTCACGATCTCTTCAATATAAATTATTGAAATTCTATTCAATGGGTAAGTCTTCTTAATAGGAAAAAAAATGGGCTGATTTAGTCGAACGATCGACAATCATCAATATAACATCATAGCCTCTAGTCATCCATGGTAAACCATCACAAAAATCCATAGCAACATTATTGTATTTCCACTCTAGAATAGGTAATGAAACTAATAAACCTACGGGTTTATGATGTTCTCTTTAACTTGCTGGCATACTAAACCCTATGAAATATATTTGGCTACATCTTTCTTCATTGAAAATCTTTTGCTTAAAATTTCTACTATCGGGTATACAAATCTGTCCCTGAAATAAGGGTATTCCATCACTCCATATAGTATATCCCAAAGGAAAAAACTTCTCAATATCTGCTAAAATTCGTGCCAACTTCCCATCTTTTGATTGCTAGTTCTTGATTAAATCAAATAACTCGGGTTACACCCTCATACAAGCGCAACTCATCACTGATCTATCCTCTAGGGTTGAAATAAATAAAGCACTTAATTTCTCCAATAACTTCCATTCTTATACCATCATCGTAGCTATAGAAGCTCCTTACCGACTCAAAGCATCGGCTACTACGTTAGCTTTTCCTGAATGATATAGAATCTCACAATCGAAGTCTTTAAATAACTCGACCCAATGTCTCTACCTCATGTTCAATTCTTTCTGGGATAGAAGATAATGTAAACTCTGATGATCTATATAAATCTCAACTTTCTCATCATATAAATAGTGTCTCCATATCTTCAATGCAAATACTATCCCTGCCAACTCCAAATCATGAGTAGGGTAATTCACCTCGTATTTCTTCAATTGTTTAGAAGCATAAACATTAACTTGACCCTCTTGTATCAATACGCAACCCAAACTTGAATGGGATGCATCGCTGTAAATGGAATATTCCTCTCTACTTCTTGGTATAACTAAGATCGGTGTAATAATCAACTTCTGCTTCAATTCTTTGGAAAGCACGTTCACACGCATCAATCCATTTCAACTTTTCTCATCTCCTTGTTATCTTAGTCATAAGAGAACATAAACAAACAATTCCCTCAATGAATCGCCTATAATAGCCTGTAAGACCTAGAAAACTATGTATCTCTGTCACTATCATCGGCCTCATCCAATCCATAACTGCTTTAGTCATATTTGGATCCATTGAACACCATCTCCAGACACCACATGTCCTAGAAATACAATCTGAGTGAGCCAAACTCACACTTGCTAAACTTGACATATAATTGCTTTTCTCTGAGTCTCTGCAATACTATAGTAAGATGCTTCGTATTCTCCTCTACACTGGGTGAGTAACTAGAATATCATCTATGAAGACAATAATGAAGCGATTTAGGTACTCACGTAGAACTCAATTCATTAAATCCATAAAAATAGCTGGGGCATTCGTCAACCTAAATGGCATCACCACAAACTCATAGTGTCCATAGCGAGTTCTGGAAGTAGTCTTTTGAATATCATCATCTGTAACTCATACTTGATGGTATCTGATCTTAAATCTATTTTTGATAACACTTTAGCTCCTCGTAACTGGTTTAATATATAAGTCATCCACTCGAGGGAAAAGGATACTTGTTCTTCACCGTCACCTGATTCAACTTGCAATAATCTATGCACGACCTTAAAGATCCATCTTTCTTCCTTACAAATAATACTGGTGCGCCTCATGGGGATGAACTGGATCAGATAAAAAATCCTTCTCTATTAATTCTTCTAACTAGGTTGTTAACTCTTTTTAGCTCACTAGGTGCCATTCGATATGGAGCTTTAAAGATAGGTTGTGTACCAAGTAATAACTTAATAGTAGACTCTGCTCCTCTCCAAGGAGGTAATCCTAGTAATTCATCAAGAAAAGCATCTGAGAAATCTCGTACAACTGGCACCTCAAACAACTTCCTCTTGGTTCCCTCATCTAAGGTAACAAAAGCTAGGTAAACTTCACATCCATCACGCATCAACTTCTTTACTTTCATCACTGAGATCATAGGAATCGTAGCCATGGCTTGACTCCTCTGTATATTTGAACTTGCTATCGAGGTAGATTAAAGTCTATAATCTTCCATCGACAGTTAACTCTTGCATAATGTTGTGACAACAAATCCATGCCAAGGTTCAAATCAAAATCCCTAACATCAAGAATTTCTAAGTCTCCAAATAGCTTCTTATCATGTACCTTGATCTCACAATTCTCAAACATCTATCTTGATAGCATATGCTTGTTGAACTACCGTGGCATAATCCACACTCTAAGCTTCTCCAAAAGCGTGGCAAATATCAGCACGCAATCCTCTCTGAAATTTAGCATCATTCTTAGCTTCAGTGGACACCAACTATAAGTCCTATCTAGTTAAGGCTGTAAACTCTACCTCACATTGGGCCATTGTCTTAGTACCTTATACCAACTCAACGAACTTAAAAACTTTCTGGTCCTTGACCCATGCTAGGTAATAAGCGTCGTTGAATACTTGCTGAAATTCAATCCATTTGGGTTCTTGATTACCAAACCTTTGAGAGGGGGTCTTTCACCAACTCTCGGCTTCGCCTCTAAATAAAAATGTGCTAAGTCGTACTCGGCGATCGTCCGCACAACCAATAGATCAGAGATGCTTCTCTATCGATAGCATCTAATTCTCAACTGCTACTACATTTGTGCCTCCTTGGAACGCTGGTGATTGGAAGATCATGAAATCCTTTAATAGTTGACTCCCTGTATCTGCCTCCACAACTGGAGCTATTGGAGCGACTAGCTTATCTCCTCTACTACCTCCTACTTCTTAGGGAACTTGTGATTCCCTTACCTGATTAGTAACTAGGGTATCTATCACCCTCATTAATCCTACTAACTTACCTCGCGACTCGACTATTCCTTGTCGTAGATCACTACTAGACTCCCCTGACAAGCCAAGCGTGGATACTTGAACTTCCACCAGAATAAAAACAGCATGACTACGAGTCTGGGGTCATCCACCACTATTACTCATATTTCTGCATCACCACTTAGGGGTAGAATACTGCTAATTGGGCCAATATATCTAACTGACAGACACAAGTCCTAACTTTACCCAACATCCTATGTGTGTATGGAAGACTCCTCAAAACACCGCTCTGATACCAATACTGTAACACCCCCTCTCCTAGAACTGCCCAAGAAGAGGTGCTACGGGGAAAATAAAATAAACTAACTGATAACTAAAATCTGATATCATGACTGAACATCTCAATCAATTGGAATAAAATCTCGGAGTCAATACAAACTGAAAAGCATAAACTATGACTAAGGGACAATCCCTCAACTGAAATGTAAATAGATCTAAACTGACAAAACGTTAAAAAACTCAACAGACTCTCAGACATCTTTTATCTTGAGCGGCTCCACGTACACACACTATAGACCACTGCTGCTAGGCCCCATATCTGATACTCCCCTGCTAGAACCTGGAGGGGTGAAGAGTACAAGGTGAGCTACAAAAGCTCAGCAAGTAATAAGCTGGAAAGAATACTGAAGCTGAATCGAAGAATATCGATACTGATAAATAACTAACTGAACTTGTACTGTATAATCATTGTCTATTTGCATTAATAAAAATGTAATGCACATAAACTGTAAACTAAATACAGGTATGCAACTTTGGCTCATAGGCCCACATAATTTGATAAAACATACTTGACTGATCTGAATCCTGTAAACAGAAAAAAACTGTAAGCACATACTGTGGGCAATATGCCCCTAGCCCCCTGGTGGCCCCCAGGCGGGCAACTCATTAACTGAGTTGAAAATGAAACTGATGGGATCCCCGCGGACAAGCCGTCTGGCGTGCATAATGCAATGCAATGCTCACATAAATGCTAGCACACGATATGTAGTGCTCCATATAAAGTCATGCTCAATGCTCATACCAAAATGTATGCACATAATCTCACAAAATAATGTTGATCATGTTATAATAATGCTGGACATGATATGATCTTCATCTATGTATTAGAATACAAAGATTCAATGAACTATGATTTAGGGTATGTGTATGATTAACTTGTCATGTTCTGGCTTATAAATTCAATGTTAGAAGATATTGAATACATTAATTGAATTAAACTTGAATTAGGACTCACTGGAAGCTAAATTGGATTTCTGGAAAAGTCATCCAGATATCAGGAAGGATATCCAGATATGATGAAAGACATCCGGATATGAAGAAGGCTCATCCGGATACACTGATATTCAAAGCAGAAGCTATTCAGATATGCTGGGATGTATTCGGATATGAACTAGGACATCCGGATATGATTCTGGTCATCCGGATATCTCACTGATGCATTCGAATATAACTAGGGACTATTCGAATGAAAAATTCAACTTTTGAGAGAGGCATCCGGATATCAGGCGAGACATCTGGAGATTAACTTGACATCTCTGGATGTATAAACAAACCATCTGAATATCATACTCAAAAAACTTTAGATACATCTGGATACGATACAAGGTATCCAGATATTAGAACTTAGAGTAATAGAACTTGCGATCCAAAATAGATACGGATTAATCGAACTTGTAATCCAAAATGGATAAGGATTAATGGGACTTGCAATTCAAAATGGATAAGGATTAATAAAACTTGCAATCCAAAATGGATGAGGATTAATGGAACTTGCAATCCATAATGGATAAGGATTAATAGAACTTGCAATCCCAAAAGGATGAGGATTAATAGAACTGTCAATCCAAAATGGATGAGGATTAATGGAACTTGCAATCTAAAATGGATAAGGATTAATAGAACTTGCTCATAACTTCACTGTTATACGCATATATATATACGTCTATGCTTACTGATATAAATCTAAAAACTACAACAAAGAACTGGAATAATCTGAAATCAAAACTGATATGAACCTGTAATGGAAGGGATTACAGGAATAATACTTGCCTGATAGAACTCTCTGATCGAACCTTGGAGCGATCCTAAGACTCTAGCAAGCCTTCGCTATCTCTTGGCCTCTTGGTTCTTCACATGGCATGAAAAAAAGCTAAGCTAATTGACTCTATATATAGAGGTATAAAAACCCTAGATCCCAATCCCTTTATAATATGGATTCCTTCTAATATAACTATGAGACTTTAAACCAAAACCATCTCATACATGGATTCACATTCTCCTTTAAATACATAATCTCACTTAATTAATAATAATACAAAGATTATTATTAAAACTCTCAAATAATAATAAAACTCTAGAATTACCTTCATGCCCTTGCATTTAATTTTCACAATAAATAAATGCCATTAAATGCTATATAAAAACCCTAGATCCTACTCCCTTTCTAACATGGATTCCTTCTCCTAATATAACTAGGAGACTTTAACCAAAAACCATCTCACATATGGATATCTTATAACTAGGAGGCTTTAAACCAAAACCATCTCACTTATGGATTATATTAATCCCTTAATCACAATAACTTTAATTAATAATTAAATTTTAATAACAAATTTCTAAATGACCTTCATGTCCTAGCATTTAATTTCTACAATAAATTACTAGAATTAAATGCTCTTTAAATGCTATTCTCTCAATTAGAAATTATTAGATCACCACCTTGGCAAATTCCTTTAATTCCAACATTAAAAAGAATTAAATGCTATTATTTCCCTTCAAAATCTCTAAATTGCCACATTAAATAATTAATTGGCAAAATGTCTTAATCAAATACTTCAACAATTAATTAAATAATTCCTGAATAAATATTGAGCCCTCTAACGGGTCATTACAGGTTTGGTCAAAAGACTTGAGAAGTTGCACGAAAATATAGGTTGGGCACAAGATTTAAGGTATTTTGAGTTTTGTTCGAGGTGAGTGTTCTACCGAAAAACTTGGTTTTGACTTGTAAGTGGTTCTCCCCCAAACTTATTTACTGTGGGTGTTTCTACCCTAAAACTTAGTATTTTTATTACCTAAATGTGTTGTGGTTTTATGCAAAACGGTTTTATTGCATGCAAATGGTAATCGGTGACGGTTAGTTTTATGAGGGAGGTTCGTCCCTAAAAATTTTGTACATGTGCATTGCATTTTATAAAATGTTGTTTATATGATGCATTGAATTGTGAAATGTGGCATTATCTTGTGTTTTGTGTGTTCATATGGAATGTCAGCCTAAAATGTTGTCTGGATAGTGTAGCCATAATTCTCTAAGGGTGTGACGAAATAATAGGGGTATATTGTGCTGATGTGCATGCCTGGATAGCCGCATTGGTTTTTGTGCCAGGCCGTTTGGTCAGGAAAGTTGCACTAGGATGACTAGGTGGTCCATATTGTGTTATTCATATGGGATGTCAGCCTAGGATGTTGTCTGGATAGTGTAGTTGTAATTCTCTAAGGGCGTGACAGAATAATAAGGGTATCTTGTGCTGGTGAGTATGCTGGGATAGCCGCCTTGGTTTTCGTGCCAGACTATTTGGTCAGGGACGTTTCCCTAGGATGACTAGGTGGTCCATGTGAAATTTTGGAGTTCGGATTGTGTGGTGGTTCCTGGATGTTTAGAGTGGGAACGTAATCTTCGACATAAATGTGGTGAGTCGGGTTCCTGCATTGATGTGACCTTCTTAGGCAGGGAGTTGGTAACTATTGTTCCCGAGATGTTGGAGAGATGCATTAACTTGCCCCTCTTAAGCTAGAATCACGTCGTGTCAATGTGTCGGTATAGTGGCATAGCTTTTAGAGAGATTTCTCTTTTCCCGTGGTAGCATTAAGCACTGTGGGATTCTCTTGGGCTAGGGCTTGCCGAGTTGTGTTGGTTTATTTCATGTCTTGCATTCATTCATGAAAAATGTGTTTTTGAACTCTTACTTAGATGATTCATCATCTAATATGGACTTTGTCCCTGGAATATTCAAACATTCCAGGTGAAGACAGTTGTGCGAAGGGAAAGGAAATTGCCGAGGAGTGACGGCGATTAGTGGATGTTTTATATTATGTCATTTTAATTATGTTGTTTATTTTAAGGATGTCATGTAAAACATTGGTTTGACTTTATGTTATAAATAAAGTGGGTTCGGTTATGATTTATTGAGGTTTCGATCTAGCTCTACATTTGAGATGATGTACCTATCTTAGTTTGTTAATGGTTCATAGTTGATATACTGAGAAGGTGTAACGGGATCTTTGGGGAACGGTTTTGTGTTGAGTTTCCGTTGATTGAAAAAAAAATATCCCCAGAATCTTACATTACCTAACGCTCTAGGAAGGCAGGGTGTTACAGCACGTAAATTAAGGCGATGCACGTATTTTGAGGTAAGGGACGAATATTGAGGTAACCCGATAAGTTTGAGAAAGTAAGTAATACTTCCCAACTAGATTTAGTTTTATGGAAAATGTTTGGTTTATAAGTGGTTCAACTCAAAACCCGGTTTTAAGTAAATGATTTTATCACGTTGTCATACCTTGATATGAATATATCATGTAGATTGCATTTACATGTATTGATGATGAAATGTGTGTATGTTCATGATGATATTATTAATCATGCATCGCGTAAGGGTTTGAGATATGGACTAGCATCACTACTCTGCCAAGGGTGCACCCATACACCCCGGCTTCGAAAGAGGTGGCAGTAAAAATGGGGAGCAGCAAATGGGTGCGATCAACTCAAACCTAAATAATATGGAAAAAATATTTTACATTTTGCATTTATGCACGAAATATGTTTTTTGTACCCTTAGATGATTCATCATCAAACTTCAGTTTTGCCCCTAGAATATTCAAATGTTCCAGATACAGATTGTAGCAGATACGAGGATGAATGAGACATGAAATGGCACTTAGCAGAGTGCATGATGAATGAAATGTCTGTTATGTAGCCCATGTATTTAAGTTCTGCTACTTTCAATTTTGAACGTTTTAAGGAATGATGATGTATAACCTTATTCAAGGTTAATGTTAGTTGAGAATTTATGTTATGTTTTAAGTCATTGATGAATAGCCTTGTAATGGGAAATTAAGTTTGAGAAACGATGATGTAAGAACAAAATTTTGATTTATGTTAAGATATCAGGTTCGATCCTTGCTTTTGCATTTGATATGTTTAATGATTCTCTTTCGAGAAAAATGATTGGAAATTCTAGGACGAATACGAGGAATGATGCAGTTTAGCATTAGTTTGAAAGAAAAAAAAAATTATTGTCCTAGAATTGTCCCAAGTTATAACGCGCCCGAGAAATCGAGATATTATAGTTGGTATTAGAGCTTAAGTTTACTAGAAGACTTATGTGACTCTGATGTAGTTGATATCAGAGTTAAACCCTATTTGGAAATTAGGGAATAACAATCCAGAGTCTTAAGAGGATCCGATATTGATAGAACCAATTAGTAGGAACCCTAAGTGGAGGCTTAGGGGAAAGAGATTAATGGTTCGTAAGACGAAATCCCTATGTAGAGATTTGGGGATTGTCGGTTGAAGGCTTAGAGCTTATTGAATTTAAGTGTTGTGTAGTGGAAGTGCATGTCTAGGAAAGTTTTGGCTAAGGAAAGACTTGGTACTTAAATGTGTCCATTTGTGACCCACCTCTCTTTCCTGGGAACTTACCTGGTGTACTATTCACGAATATTCACTATTCCAGTATCCGGTTATTATTCTCAGTGAATGGTGGAAGCCTGATGGAAGCTAGTACAAGCAGAATAATCTAGCTATTGAAGTTAGGATCCGATGATACGATTTGAGTGTAAGGTTGACTCGATAACCCTGATTATGGATCCGAGAGATTTAGAGACTGTTGATTTGAGGTCATTAGGTAAAATCTTTACAATGAAAGATAGGATAACTATGGTTATCAAGGATGATCGAATCAAGAATGATTAGTCTGATGTGACATAACCTAGCTAAAGAGTTAGGATCAAATGATAAGTATTTTCGATGATCATTTAGTGTCTCAGACATGAGATGTAAAGATCAGGGATCTAATGGATTCGGTCAAGTAAGAGGCCAAAGATGGCTAAATGATGGCATATGAGTTGCGCCAATTGATGAGGTGGCGGTGGTACAACAGATGTGACTCACAGAGACGGGATAAGGAACCTTAGTAGCATGACAACACTATTAGTTTGATGTTCGCAGTGACGGATCTGGATCTAGGGACCCACGTGCAGAGGGCTGATGGATGGCTTACGATAAGGTACAGGAAGCTCGTCGATCGAAGCATCATAGCAAACTGCATGGGAGACGATTAGATGCTGAAGATCTGGAACAACCCAGTAGGGTCTGTTCTTTGTGTGGGTCTAAGTTCCAATGGTCTAAGATGCGAGGTATGCCACTAGCTGTGAGTGATCAAGGCCAAAAGTATGGGGAATCAACCCGAAATGAAATGGATTAAGTATGGACTGAATGTCCTATTTAAAGAATTGCATTGGAGTTCACAGTCATCTTGGGAGAGGGTGACACAATGAAAAATGTGAGGCTTGAGGAATAGAACACCTTGATGTCTAGTATGGCAATAAGATCATGAGATGGTTGTGTTTGCAATTGCCTCAAAAAAAGAGTTAGGTTGCAAAGGAAAAGATACCCGACATATGAAATGGACATGAGAGATGTATGCTCACGAGCCGTTTAGGCACTACCTATGAGGTAAGGAAATCATTGGCTATGATGAGGGCCAAGAATAAATGTTCTTGCAGAAGGAGTTAGACTTGAGGCAGCAACAATGAATGATAGTTCTTAGATGACTATGACGAGACCTTGCAATTTTCATGAGAGACATACCCGTGTGAAGGTCGACGTATGGTGAGCCTACTATGTGATTGGGATGATGATGACAGCTTGTGTGCTGGCTGATGGGAAGTGTAATGTTAGAAATAACAAATTTAATAGTCCTATGCCAATGGTCAACTAGATCTGAAGAACGGAATGCGAGAGTCAGTGGATTCCTAATAAATGAGATTTTAGGTAGTGGGGCATGGCTAGTCTAAAACCTTGACGATGAGTAGTGAGATGGCAACCTTGGTTCAAAGTAGAGTTCAAGTACCCAAAAAAAAAAAAATGGCGGGGGGGGGGGGAAGAGTTGCTTGATAGGTCATATTAACCATAAAAGGAATGATGAGGCTCCATGTCAATAAACATGAGATCAAAGTTGATTGTCGTAAGCACCGTAGGCTTAGGAAGTTTCGAAAAGTCGAATGTCCTGATAAATTTCAGGAGACGAATCAAAAGTTTTGGAAGAGTTTAGACCGAGCATGATTAGAGTCGGTTGATATGAAATGTTATTACTCGAGAATTAATTCAAGCAATTTGAGGATCAAATGATTAATCTGATGATATAAAATGTTATTTAAGGATCACTTCGAATGTTGTCCCCAGCATTCGAATGCATCACTTAAAATATAAAAAAATAATGAAAATAAAATTAAAAATATTAAAAAAATTAAATATAATATAAAAAAAACAAAACAACACATTCGAATGATATCACTGTTTCATTCAAATGGCTTGTGCAAACTCTTCACAAATTGAATTCCTATTTAAAATTCATTGGAATGTATTTCGTACTCATTCGAACGATTTTAAAAATTAAAAAATAATTAAATAAATTAAGATAATAATAAAAAAAATAATAAAGAATAAAATAAAATAAGTAAAAAATTTTGATCAAATGTATTCGAATGCATCGCTTAAAAGTAAAAATATTAAAAAATAAAATAAAATAAATAAATTATTAAAAATATTAAAAAAATCTGAAAAAATCAATTCGAATGTTATTCCAGCATTCGAATGAATTATTTAAAAAGTTAAATAAAAAATATTTAAAAAAATTAACAAATTCATTCAAACGTTATTCATGTAACATTCGAATGAGTTACTTAAAAAAATAAATAAAAATTTTAAAGAAAAGAAAAAAATGAAGATTCAATTCGGATGAGCTTTCTGTAGCATCCGAATGCATCAATTAAAATAAAAAAATATTTAAAAATTAAAAATTAAAAAAATAATAAAGAAAAGTGAAAAAAAAAATCGATATTCTTTTGCTCTTTTTTACTCCTACAATTGTCTTGCATACGTATATATTTTTCTGTTTGAAGATTAATATGGTTTCATTGATGCTTGTTCAATCACAGTAGATTTTTTATGCTGTTATCCAATTTGAGTCTGCAACTTGAGATATGAGTGTGATGATTTTTTATTTGAATCCATAAATGTATAGGATTTAGAATGAGTGATCTATATGCATAGATTGTTCTTTGATTGAAAATTTGTCTGTCGGGTATGATATCTATTGAAATAATAATTAACTGATTAATGCACTGCATGATTCTTCAACTTAAGTGGAGACTGTTACCTAGTGTGAGAATTTGGGCCCATGTACTATTTTTTCTGAGTGAATAAACACTTACTCTAGTTGTAGTTTTTCTTACCTCTTATGTTTTTCAATAACTTCATTACAGTACTTTGCTTTGAATGCCAAAATTGTCAATGAAAGAATTAAATTGCTTTCAAATTCTAAATTTGATGATAGAGTGAAAATGTGTCATAGGATGTGACAGTGGAATTCTTTTGTTGAAAAATTGAGCCTGTTAACCTATTTCTTTTTCTATTATTTTCCCTTATTAGTCCTATTGAGACAATTAAATTATTTCTTTTCTTATTACCCTTATTTTATCCTAAATCCTGTAAATATTACCCTACCTAATGTGTTCGAGAAATAGTCTATCTTAGTATTGAAAATTGAAAAGAAAAAAAAAAGATAAAAAAAAGAACTCGTAGCTATTCAATAAAAAGCTGATGAGAAGATGTATGCTTTCATTGGGTTGATTCATTTTTTGGTCAAATTCAAATTCAAAAAAAAAAAAAAGAAAAGAAAAAAAAAGGAAAAAAAGAAGAAAAAAAAATGAAAATGAGACTCTGCTTAAATAGAATTATTTCTCGGGATACATTCCTTCGAATCCTTTATCCTTTCTTTGTTAACCCATTTACCCCTAAATCCCGTTACAACTCGATATGCAATCCCTCTATATCCTATGACACATGGAAGCTTGAGATTTGAATTTTAGAGTTGAAATTTTGTTTAATATCTGAAGTTGTGCATTTGTGCATTTTTCCGATCATGAAACTATGTCAAAATCCCTTTTCTTTCGTATAAGTCCATTTTTCATTTTAGGATGACACCGATTTGAATTTGTTTTGCATTTACTCTTATTACGGTGCATTCCAGAGAATAGCCATGAGGGATCATTTTTCTTGGAGTGTATACCTGAGAGGGTTTGAAGTCAAAGCTTAGAGGTTGTAATGCGAGTGTGGTAATTTATTTGATTGCTTTTTCTATGATTGAGTGTCCTATGATGAAAATCTGACAAAGAATGGTTGATTGCGTGTAAGAGTAACTTATTCTTGTTTTATACATTTTGGTTTCAGATTTGAAATTTAAACATTAATCTTGATGCTGTGAATGAAAATTGGACAGTATAAAATCCAATTGCTATGGGACTAGTAATGTTTAAGTTGGGGGGTGTGATTGATGTTCAAAAATGTCAAAATTTTATTATATTTTCACCCCTATTTTGACCTTGAAATTGGATTTGATTGAATATTTATATGCCTTTCATGGTTATATGTTAATTTCTCAAATACATATAATAATAATAATAATAATAATAATAATAATAATAATAAATATAATATATAATATATAATATATATAAATATTATACATATATATTCAATACATATATGTGCCATGCTATATAAATATATATATACTACGATACAATTGCATGCGTAATATATATATATATAATATATATAATACAATAACATATGTTCATGGATGCAGCATGCGTGGGCTTGGAGGCTCATCAAAGTCCAAAGCAAAGAAAGGCCCACATGTGCAATTAAAGACCCAGCCACTAATTGTTTTAAGTGCCAGTCATAGCCCAATTCATGATCAATTAAAGCCTAATTGCAATTGAAGAATTAAAGAAGCCTAGCTCGTGGAACAGTAGGCGCACAACAGCTTTAGCACGTGATATTTTGTCAGAGCACGCGCAAATGAACATGGTGGCATGCAACATAATTTCTTCTTTGGCGAGGGCCACTTGCAGAATATATATATATATATCCATCATCGACTTCAGAAAAAAAAAGACCCCCATTCGCCATTTCTACAAGAATAAGGGGGCGACCAACATTGTTCTTCTTGTTTTTCTTTGATTTGTTCTTTTTTGTTTCCGTTCAACGAACTGTTTTTTTCTTTTCATTTTGTTCTTCCAATACACTGTTCTATTTCATTTCAGTTATTGGCATTTACATTTCAGCTCACATATTTACATTCTGCAACTTTAATTTCTTGCACTTTAATTTTAGACTTTTAAATACTGCAATATAACCTTTGTTTCTGTATTGAATAATGGAGATGTGTGGCTAAGCTTAAACTTGGGCCAAGGCAAGGACTGTGTCCAGTGCCACTGCTTGCCCAAGAGAGCCAAACTCCTAATGAATTAACAATAAGTTGATTTTAATTGAGCATAGTGTAAGTTGAATCTATGGGTTTGGATTGAAGCATAATCCTAAATTAAAGTCTCCATGCCATGTATGGAGGTTACTTAAATTGGAAATGTTTTCATACCCAAACTCTTTTGATTAATCTGAATTATTGATCTATATTCATTAATTACAATCCAATTTATGGTAATTACTTAATCTACACTCTCTCATGTCATGTATGGAAAGTGCTTAACTTAGAATGATCATTATCTTGAGTTGTGATTATTGGTAGAATCTCAAGGTATGTTAAGTGTATTTTGACTTATGATAGTTGCTTAATCCAGACTTTCTCATGCCATGTATGGAAAGTGCTTAACTTAGAGCTATCATCATTTTGAAATATAGTTAACTGCATAGCCTCAATTTTAATCCGTCGATGTTAAGTATTTTGATATCTCTTTGGTAAATCAGTGGGCTGGCACATAAATTGCTTTGTCCCAAGATTACCTTCCATACACAAACATCTTATTTTTAATCTTGAAAAACAAATCATTTAGCTGAATTGGTCTAACAAACTCGTTTAGCACATAAAGATTTTTCGTCGCTTTCATTTATGTTTTGATCTCCCAATGAATCGACCTGGACTTACCCAGAAAATTAAATTGTGCTCCAGCGCACACTCGTACACTGGCGAGTATAAATGCCTTGTGCCTGCATGCTTGTTTCTTTTTTGTTTATTTTGTATGTGTTTGTTTGAAATAAATGCACAAGGTTAAGCGTAGCCAAGGGCCAAGCGGCAGGGGCCGTGAGATGGTGCGCAAGAGTTGCAGAGCGCGCAGAGAAGAAGAATGAGGAGGGAATAAGAAGAGAAGAAAAAAAAAGAGGAAAAGAAAATGGAAAAAAATGTCAAAAAATCCTAGAATTTCCTAGAAAAATAGGAAAATAATATTTACTAATATTTTAGAGATTTTGGGCAAGAAAATGGTTTGAGCACGCGTTTCGATGATATGACACTCATACCGAGGAAGCCTGAGTGTCTAAATCAAGGTGAGTAAAATTTCTTAGAAAATTCCATAAATTCAAGAGTATTATTTTATGAATTTTTATAGTGAAATATTTGAGAAATATTTAGTTTGGATTTATTGAGGAAAAATAGGCAAAAATGGAGAGAAAAATAAAGAAAATGCAAGAAATTATGGAAAAATAAGTTTTAATGTTTATTAAAATAAATTTGGTGATTAGGATGCTTTGAGGCTTAAAATTGAAGTGACTTGTGCGAATTTTGAAGTTGGCACATAAATTGAGGCAATGCACGTATTTCAAGGTAAGACATGAATATCGAGGTAGACCGATAAGTTTGAGAAGGTAAGTGGTACTTCCCAACTAGATTTAGTTTTATGGAAAATGCTTGGTTTATAAGTGGTTTAACCCAAAACTCAGTTTTAAGTAAATGATTTTATCACGTTGTCATGCCTTGATATGAATATATCATGTAGATTGCATTTACATGTATTGATGATAAAATGTGCATATGTTCATGATGATATTATTGATCATGCATCGCATAAGGGTTTGAGATATGGACTGGCACCGTTGTTCTGCTAAGGGTGCACCCATACACCCCGGCTTAAAAAAAAGTGGTTGTAAAAATAGGAAGCAGCAAATGGGTGCGGTCAATTCAAACCGAAATGATATGGAAAAGACATTTTGCATTTTGCATTCATGCACGAAATATGTTTTATGTACCCTTACTTAGATGATTCATCATCTAACTTGAGTTTTGCTCCTAGAATATTCAAACGTTCCAGATGGAGATTGTAGCAGATACGAGGATAAATGAGGCATGAAATGGCACTTAGTAGAGTGTATGATGAATGGAATGTCTGTTATGTAGCCCATGTATTTAAGTTCTGCTACTTTGAATTCTGAATGTTTTAAGGAATGATGATGTATAACCTTATTTAGGGTTAATGTTAGTTGAGAACTTATGTTATGTTTTAAGTCATTGATGAATAGCCTTGTAATGGGAAATTAAGTTTGAGAAACGATGATGTAAGAACTAAATTTTGATTTATGTTAAGATATCAGGTTCGATCCTTGCTTCCGCAATTGATGTGTTTAATGATTCTCTTTCGAGAAAAATGATTGGAAATTCTGGGACAGATACAAGGAATTATGCTTCTGGGTTTTGGCGAGACCAAAGAAGCTTCTAATTTGCTGGCATTTGAATAGACTCTATGTTATTTAAGTAATGAAAAAGGGGGAAGTACTGAGGCCTGGGAGCTTCCCTTATTGGGACGGGACCGAGATGTTTCGAGGTCCGTTGATGCCTACTCGATAGAGGGCATAACTTGGGAGGGATTGAGATGACTCACAGAGAGATCTGTCAGTGCTTGTTGGTTACAAAGCTTTGTTGGAGATAGGCTGAGGTTACTCGAGGCGAAAGGTAGCAGACCGACGTAACTCGAGGTCCATCGGTGCTTGTTTGTTACAAAGCTTTGTTGGAGATAGGCCGAGATTACTTGATCCCAAAGGTAGCAGACCGAGGTAACTCGAGATTTGTGATAATAAAAAAAAAAATCTTGGGTCTAGACCCGTATAAGGATTTAACAAGTAATATAAGGAAGTATATTTATCCAAATGATATAAGAAAATAGTCGCTTAGCTATAATATTTTCGTAGGCAGGTTGCGTTCCATGACCTAGTCAAGGATTTTCTACAATACCTCGGAACTTGATATAAATCTTGGATGTTGTAATGGAATAAACAAGGAAGAAACATGCATGCAAGCACAAGGCGTTTATACTCGCTAGTGTACGAGTGTGCACTGTAGCACAATTTAATTCTCTGGGTAAGTCTAGGTCGATTCACTGGGAGATCATTAATAAAATGAAAATAGAACCGCGATATAAATTGCGTTGTTAGGCCAATTCATCTAATTTTAAGTGAGCAAGAATGAAGTTAACTGTAACTATAAGAAGTCTTGAGTTAAGGCAATTTCAGTGCCAATCCCATAACTTCCCAACATAGAGATAGGTACCAAAAACATATGTCTGAATTAATTTGAGGTTTTTCTATTAAAATGTATCTCAAGATGATGACAGTTCTTGGTCTAGCAATCCCCATACATGGCATGAGAGATTCTAAGTTAAGCAACTACCATAACTTAAAATACAGTTAATATGCAGTAATCAAGTAATTCATTTGGATTTGGGTATGATAGCATCTCCAGTTTAAGAAACCTCCATACATGACATGGAGACTCTAAGTTAGGCTTATGTTCCACTCCAAATTCAAAGATTCAAAGAACGAACAATAATCAAATTAAATCAGGTTTCTAGTAATGCATTTGAAGTTCGACTATCTTGGGAAATCTATGGCATTGGACACTATCCTCGCCTTGCCCCAAGTTTAAGCTTAGCCACACATCTCTAAAGAAAAATTAAAGAGACAGGAATTAAAGTTCTGGAATATAAACACAGAAATTGAAATTACAGAAACATAAATGAACAATTAAAGAAAGTTGCAGAATGTAAACGAGCATGAAAAGAAACTGCAGAATGTAACTAACAAAAACGAAGAACACTGTATTGATGGAACAAAGTAAAGGAGCAACACTACTGGAATGAAAAAAAAACAAAAAGAAAAATAGAATGTAAACAATGCTATCTTCCCCTTATTCTGATTAAATGGCGGATGGGGGACTCTCTCTTGTTGAAGCCGGCGATATATATATATACATATATTCATCTTCTGCAAATGGACCTTGTCAAAGAAGAAATTACGTCGCGTGCCACCACGTTCATTTGCACGTGCTCTGACAAAATCTTCAAAAAGGGATTTCGATGACGATGCTCGGAACAACTTTGTATGGATTGGAGGTGGCACATCCGGATGAGGGACTAGTCATTTGAATGAGTTTGATCTTCAACAGCACTTAGACTTCATCCATCCGAATGGGTATTATGAAGCATCCGAATGAATATTGGTTTCATTGGATTGAGCTTCATGCATGGCTACCAAGACATTATAATATGTTATAATGTTATATATATTATATGATATATTATATGCTTATATATGCTTCACGCATGCACTTATATGATATATGTATGTATTATATTTGTATATGTTATATATTATATTTATTTACTATTTTATTATTATTATATATATATTTGAGAAATCTACATATAATCATGAAAGACATATAGATATTCAATTAAATCCAATTTCAAGATCAAAATAGGGGTGAAAATACAATAAAATTTTGACATTTTTGAGCATCAATAAATATGCCCAATGATCGCCCACGTGCAGCCTTTGCCTAGGCCTATTTAAACGATGTCAAAGCATACCGATCTTCTTATGAGATGACCATGACAACCTCAGGTCTAAGGATTAGTTACACCCATCTCGTATGAGAATTTCATCAACATATAACAAAAATGAAATCTCATGGTAAGTCATGTCCAGTGATACGTTCTCTAACATTGGTCACCTATGTACTTATCTAGGCATCCCCATACCTATGGGTGTGAGACCCCCATTGCTATCACATAGCAAAAACATAGCATATACAAGTCTTACCGTAATTGTCAATGTCTATTCTTGACATTGCTACGACTTGAGACATTTAATGATTTCTAGAAACTGTGATGCACATCTTTACAGATTAGTCAAAGTATACATCATATGGACTTCTATCTAGTTTCATTTGATCATTACAATAATAACAAAAAACTAATAGAATGACTTCTTGTGAAATTGAATAACTCCTTATTCAATAATAGATATGATTGCAATTGTCAGTGTACAACATGCCCAATCTGATTGGGTCTAGAGCACCTACACTAACACTTGGGTGGGCAGGTTGCCCAAGCCAGTTGATCTCATAACTCTCATCATCTTAGCTTTATGTTGTGTTTCCCACAGCCAACAGCAAATTGTTGTGATAAAAAATACAACAATTAGGATTTGGGTGAAATAGGAAGGGCAATGAAGTAAGATTCGACCATGGTGGGATATCTGCGAGTTACGGGTTACTCAGTGAAAAATGGTCTTTCCGAAAGAAGCTTTTTTCAAAAGAAACTTGTTTCCAAAAGGATTCAATCACAAACAGAAAGGTCTTTTCGAAAAAAACAAGGGCCTCTGAAAGGACGTGACAGGCACCGTTGGCTTGATCTTTCAGAAAGAGGTGTGACCAACAAGGCTCCTTTTGAAAGAAACTAGAGGTCTTCTATAACTCCCCACTCTTTAATTATATGTTGAAGCTAAATACAAGCTAATATCCACAAGGGCGTTATGGAAATCCTTACCAACAGAAGCAATGGATCGAACCTAATAGCTAGCTGAAGCTAGATAAAAAGGATTTCTAATAATAAAACCTCTAATATGAGTACATCGTAATGCATGACTTTCAAAAATCATCAACTAACTCTTGCCACAATCATAGTACATAGTAATCACAATTTATAACTTTAATAGCATAATAAGTATATCCAAGCCCTATGTAACCCCTGTTTATACAACTGCGATACTCAACTCTCAAAACATACCCAAAGATTACATAAGAACCATAAAACATGAGTAACAAAAAGTTAAACTAAACTTTGGCCTCCTCATAGCCCTTTTTTCTTTCTCATGCTTATCTTTGGGTACTTGGCACGATTGATATACCTGGGACGTTGAATATCCCAGGGGTATGAAACACACGAGTTAGTTTGTTACATCTAAGTGAGTGACATAGGGAAGAAGGTACACGAATGCATATGTGAGATAAGAGACATCTTAGCAGGTAATTCGAGGAAAGAAACAGTTTGTGCATAAGCAAATGAGTACAAAGAACAACAAGAATCCTTCCTTATCACCATTTCCTCGACCCGTCATCATGCCAAACATCTCAGCCTCACCTCTAGGCTAAGCCCCACCTCTGGGCACGTGGTCATGGTCCAATCCCTCAGCCTCACCTCTAAGCATGGCCCCACCTCTAGGCACGAGATTGTGAGCCACCATTACGCCTGTCTGCACTTGTGTTAAACATCTCAACCTCACCTCTAGGCTAAGCCGCACCTCCAAACACGTGATCGTGGTCTAATCCCTCAGCCTCACCTCTAGGCATGGCCCCACCTCTAGGCACATAATTGCTCCCCGATCATCATGACGTTTCACTTACAAGCGGCCAAGTCATCATGTTCAAATTCTAGTCCCATCAACTAACCACCAATACAAACCCCGATATGGTATAAAATGGCTAAGATATGCTCAAAGCAATAAAATATGAGATGTAAGGCACCAACCATGACATGATGTATGACAAAGCAGAAGGAATATGCACAAACTAAGGAATATCAACTAGGCACGGCCCCACCAGTAGGCACAGTGCACAAGCTACATGCGAGAGTAATCATGTTTAACCTTAACCACAACCACAAATACCGAGATGCATGCAAAAATAGGAAAGAAATGTTCGAAAACAAGGAAACATGAGACATAAGCCACCAACCCCACACAAATGAGACCAAGGATAATCAAGAAGAAGTAACAAGCATGTTGAAACCACTCACCAAAGCTTCTTACTTTTCGGTTGCACAAACTTAAGGCTGAACATCGCTCCCAGTGAACTGTTCTATAAAAATCAAGACCTTTTTGTATCCAAACCTAAAATATTTTTAGATAGGTAAGTAGCCATTAAAAATAGGAGATTGCATGAAAAATTTCAAGCCAAGAAGGCCTCTCACGTGCCCACATGCGCAGCCACAAGGGCTGCCATGCGCCTGGACGCGCAGCTCTGCTGAGCGCGTGTGGCGCACGCGCCGGATAAACTTCGAACCTCGAAAATTAAAACGGGCATAACTCTCTCATTTTAACTCCAATTCAAGTGCCATTTGAACCTACGGACTCCTATTTCAACCCTCTACATGATTATAGAAAGAAACAGAACTTACCTCATAGATTTGGTAACTGTTTTGATGGATTTCAAGGTGGACTCGTATCTACCGGTGGCTTGCTTTCGACTCCTACTCGGGTAGAGTTTCCTTCCCTTCTTTCCAGCAAAGTTTCCCCTCTTTTATAAGCAACTTACCCCCTTAATTTAGTGGCCAAAAACCCAACCCAAAGCATGCTTATATGGAGCTCTTAAATCCATAAGATTGAGACACTTGGCTTTCTAAGATGGTGACACTTGGCACTTGAGATTTGCACCATAATTATTGCTTTCTTCCCATGGTGACAAGTGGCCCTTGAGATATGGGCCTAATAATGACATTTTAAACCCTCGACTAATGGATTTTTGCCACGTGTCATGGAGATTTGAGCCATAATGATTACTTTCATCCTATGGCACCATGTGTCCTCGAGATATGAGCTATCATCATTACTTTCTTCCTACTATGCCATGTGTCCCTCGAGATATGAGCCATCATCATTGCTTCCATCCTACGGCGCCACGTGTCCCTCAAGATTGGTGCTTAATCATTACTTTTGATTTTCCATCCAAATTGTGCCACATGTCCTTATAATAATTTCTATCCATGTGTCTCCATCCAAATGGTGACATGTGTCCCTTAATTGAATTTAATGGAGTTTGGAATCCAAAGCTAGGTTTAAATAAACTTTGAAGTCCATTGCACTTAGGTCCCCTAAAGATCCTTGAATCTCATAAATTCTCGAGTTTTTAGAACCTAAAGAAAATCGAGAAAATGCTTCATTTAATTAATGAAAATAGCTTACAAATTTTTGAGTATTACATCTTCTAAGGAGGAAACTTTGAATGGATGAGGCTTCGGTAGTGCAATTTGGCAAATGGCTTTTGGAGAGATTCTAGAATGTTTCTCTGAAAGCAAATGAGCGGCCTTCGAAAAGAATCTGGATTTCTGTCAGAAGGGTGATCAGGCGACTCCGTAGAGGACTGAGATCCCTTCCGAAATGGGTGAGCTCCTTTCGGAAAGAACGACAAACAATCAACCAAGGGTCAGAAGGTCGATAGAGTATTTCCACCTAGAAAAACCCTCTGATGCTTAAGTCAGCTATAGAAAGAATAAATTGTTACGGAAAGAAATATGGGCTAGGATTCCAAAAGAAACTTAAAATATTCAAAGGAATAGGGTTTACCTCTAATTTTCCAACCCCTTCTGAGTACTATAGTTTGGGTTTTATAGGGCTTGAATCTCGAGAATTATCGTGGGAACACATGTCAATGAATTCAAAGGACACGTGTGAATTTTGAATCCATCCTTTAAAAAATGAAGGCCTTTTTTCCAAAAAAAAAAAGTTACTTCCGAAAGGAATCCTTTCGAAAAGAACTCATTTCTTTCAGAAAAGGTCTTCTGAAAGCATCTCTCTTTCATTACTACTATTATTATTTTTTCTTTTCAATCTTGGGGTACAACAATGTGAATCCGAACCTAGTGGGGGAACGAAAGCAGTTGCAGCTGTAACACCCGGTGTAACCGGTGTTAAGAGGATGAGAAAGGGAGTAAGAAAACTTTCAAAAATGCCCTTGAGAATGTGCTCGATCCTTGAGATTGAGGGTGCCCTATGAGAGGGGTATTTTGGTAATTTGGATAGTGGAATCCAATAAAAGGGTATTTTGATAAATTGGAGATAATTCCTAGGTGGAATTAGGTGAGCAAGTGAATAAAAATCCCAAATTGGTATTTATGTGGAGATATATGGGATTAATAAATTCACAAAATGTATTTTGGTAATTTGGAGTGATTCCATAAAGAAATTCAATTATGAAAAGTAGGGAAAATGGTGGATATTAAATTATTTGAGGAGAAATAATTAATTTTCCCTAAATGGTAAATTAATGTGGTAATGCCACATGGTGGGAGTTAAAGAAATGCAAAAAGAAATGATATTGGTCATTCTTGCATTAATGAGAGACATGATTATATGGATTAAGGAAAATCCAAAAAGAAAATGTGTAATTAGTCACCATTAATGCTTGAAATTATGGTGAATTAAATAAATCTAATGGAAAATGGGAAAATGGTCACCCATTAATACTATGAAAAATGGTGGGATTTATTTAAATGAAAAATGAAGGATTATGTCTCTCAAGTGTAATGGTTATGAAAATGGTCCCATTAAATTAAATGGGAAGGAAATTAAATTATGTCTCTCATGTGATGGTGGAAATTCGTCCCATTAATTTAAATGGGAAAGAAATGAGAAAAAAAAAAGATGGTGGTTAGTGACACATGGCACAATCTTGTGAATCAAGAATAGGCATTTAAATGAAATTCAAAATTGGATAGTAAATGGTCTTTCAAATGTTAAATGCAAGCCATGATGTTGTTGCTTAAAAAGAAAATGCAAAAGAAATGGAAATTAGTCACTCATTTATGAGTGAAAATGGGAGAATTTATTTAAATGAGAAAGAGTGAAATTAGTCACTCAAGTTGATTTGTTGAAATTAGTCAAAATAAATATTTGAGAAAATGGCTAATTTTGGAAGACTAAATGATCCAAGGGTTAGGATCAAGTCTTGAAAAGGTGAAAGATATCCAATGGCTTATATTAAGTCTTGAAAATGGATATGAAAATAGTCTCATTAAGTAAATGAGAAATGAATGAAAAATGCAAGTGATCTAATGGCTTAGATGCATTCTTGAGAAGGAGAATAAATCCAAGGGTGGGGACTTAAAGAGAGTAAATGGCATGGATTGCCAACATATTAAAAGTGTGCTTCCTTTTAATGGTGGAGATGAAGTCTTCTAAAGGCAAAGGTAATCCAATGGATGAGATTTAAAGGAAGGAAATGGCATGGATTGTGTCTCTTTCAAGAGAGATGTATTAAATCCAAAGAGATGGATGGTTGGGATTTTCTCTCAAAAGGCAATTGAAAATCAAAGGCTAAGATGAAATCTTGAAATGGAGATCTCGAGACAAGAGTAGTATTTAAAGGGAAAGTAAGCCCTTGTCTCAAGTTTTTCCATTTCAAAGAGAGAAAGAAAGTGAGAGGAAGGAAGAGTTGTCTTCCTTCCTTTCCTTTACTTTAATATGTTAGTATGAAAAGTAAGTGGCATGTTGGAATGTCATCCTAGGTGGGAGAAGAGGATGGGGGAGCTCTCTTGGGAAGAGAATTTAAAGCTTCAAAGAGAAGAATGTTAAGGTAAGGGATGGCCCCATGTGGAGGAGGCCTTGCATTGCATTGTAAGTAGGTTGCATAAACTTTTATGTATCTCTTTGCATGCTTTATTTCTTCATGAGACCTATGGCCATGGGGGTGGAAAAGAAATGGTAGGTTGATGCCTCAAACCATGTTGGGTTGTGAGGATGGAATGACCTAACCATGCTTGCATGCATTTGTCATTACATAGACTTGTTATGCTTGTATTTACTTTGCATATGCACCCTTACTGAACTTTTGAGCTCATGAGGTTTTATCCTCCCCTTGTAGGTTGTTCTTATGTCAAAGGAAAAAGGAAAAGTGGCAAGCCTGTGGTGGGAAGCTCTTGGTGAATATTTATTTGTTGTTGTAAAGTTATGGCTTAAAGAAGCCTAGGTTGTGGTAGTGTTTGATTTATGAGATGTAAAACTTATTTGATTGATAATGGCTTTAAAGCCTAAGTTATGAGTGTATATTCCTTTGAAGTGTTGATTTTTTTTTAAGTGAATCAGATTGAGGCTTATGGCATGTTGAAGCCTAGATAAAATCTCACTTTGGTATGAGTTGTTGTGGAAGCATCAAGGATGTTGCTTAAGCTTTAACCATGAAGGAAAAGAGGCTTTGGAATATGGAAAGTGCATATTTTAAATGCATTTAGAGGTGAGTAATTGTTTGAAAAAATTTGGGTTAGAAGGCCCAAGAAAATATATATATATATATATATATATTTTTGGAAGCAGCAGCAAGTAGGCAGCAGCCTGCGCGCGAGCAGGGCCTCATGGGCGCGCGCGCAGCATGCACAGCCAGCCCGTGTAGGCCAGCGGGCCCCGTCGACCAATTTTTTTAAAAACATTAGAATTTTTGGGAATTTGGGGGCATTTCTTAATTGAATTTGGGCCCCGGAGAAATTTTCAAAGTAAAGGGATTTTTCGGGCATTTTGGAGAATAATGCCGAAATTTGGGAAAATTGAAAATGATGAGTTTTCCTCCAAAATTGGTGATCCATCAATGGATTGATTTAAATGGTGATTTTTATGGAGCCCGGTAAAAAAAAAAAAATTCTTGGTCGAAAAGAATTTAAAAATAATTGAGAAAATGACGTTTGGGCGTCTAAATGAGATTTTCTTTTTATCCAATGCGGTGGTTAAAGCCCAATTCCACTAGTGAATCCTGGGAACGAGGGAAGGGAAGGACGAGCCTAGTTCCCACCGAGGGCGTTTCTTCTTGAAACATGGTCCGCCCTTCACCAAAAATTGGGCAGGTGGACAATTCGGGTAATTGTTCATGAGTAACACCCGTAAGTGGGAGTGGGGCGTTACAGCAGCGGTCACGACTTTGCCTCCTATAGGGGGGATTTCTTGCGGTCAACTAACATGATCTTCGAGTTGATTAACCACCACTTCAGAACTTCTTGTGTCTCCCCCTTATCATTGACGTTGATCAGAACGAGCCCTTCTTCTAGTGCCAAAATGTCGACGTTCAGAAATGGTGAACCAAGATTTGTCGGCTCGTACTGATCCAGTAATCACAAATACGAGGGGAAGAGAACAATAACACCATCAACAGACAATGCACAAGAGTTTTTTACATGGTTCAGTCGGAATAATGCCTAGTTCATGACTGTCCTCTGATTATTTTGGCAGAGTAACAGTATGTATATTCTTTATCATCTGTGTACAATGGCTTTTTACCCCCTATTTATAGTGCGGGGTGTTGACAATTTACACAAAATTCAAAGCAGTGGAGTCACATCATGAGGGACAATATGGCCTTATTATCCCCATAAAACAGGAAGTAAAAGTTTCACACCATGTGGGGTTTGGTTTTCCACGGATGAGGACAGGTAGACATCAGATTCGGTTATTCTACTTTGTGATCTTCCTTGCGAGCTGATTGGGTTAACCAGCAAGCTAGAATCATCACTAGGAGCTCGCTTGCTATCGTAATCAGAGCTTGTGCTTTAGCAATTATGCGACCTCGCAGAGATATCTTCGGTCTTGAGCCCATTGGACTCCAAGAGGTTGGGCCTTATCATTGGACCATTCCTAGCCCAAAGCAGTCATGTCAATAGCCCAACGTGGTTCAAGAAATGCCCGTAACACTAGCCCCCTAGCTAGTGCTGCGATCTTCGAAGTGTAAGTTGATGTATGCAGATCGGATTGAGCTAAGCAAGCTGTCAATCCACCTTCTAGACTTGCCCAATCGTTTAAAATTGTGTCATTTCATGCCACACGTCTTGCCTATGTCTCCTTTAATGCGCACGTTTCCCATAACCGCTTAATCATTATGTCTGTGGGTCCCATACTCCCGCGCACCACCAATGGATCTAGGGCAGCTCGTCGGTCTCTTCATCCAACGGTGAAGTACCTTAAACTATAAAAGCGAGGGGTAATTCCTTTCCCCCCCTTTACCGTATCATTTAAAAATACTTCTTACTTCCGCAACCTTCTTCTTTCTCCCTACTCCGAGACTCCATTGCCAATGGTTCCGAAGCTTCTCCACCCTTCACCGTTGCTTTCTTGCTGGTTTCTCCCCCTGAATTTTGCAGCAATTAATCAAGAATAGTAAGTTTCTTGCAGTCTTTTGGTTTATTTCATCTCCGCTCTCATTCTTTCCATCGATTCCATCCCCATGCCTCACCTCTTGGTAATGGTTGTGCATTTTTTAAGGCTAGCTTTCATTTATTTTAGGAGGCTTAATATGCTTAGAAACTCGGTCCCCTCTCTTTTGAGTCATACCCTGTTGCGAAGCGCGTGACCTGAAGGTAGAAAGCGTCCCTAGGAACTTCGGTTCACAATGGCCGATTCGTTCTCAATGACCTAATACTTTTTTCTTTTTTTCTTTTCATCGTAGATGTCTACATCAGGTTAGAATCACTGCAACCACAAGGTAGAAGACGATGACACTTCAAGCTCTTTGGGGCACAGTAGAGGGATGCTGCCGCGAACTGCTCAGAACGTGGTTTTGTCTGACTCCGAGGTCGCTAGGAGAGTTCCTTAGCACACCGCCCTTGCAATCACCCAGCGAGTTACCGATTAGCGCGCAACCCGCAAGGTCTTCAAACACTATCCCTTGAAGCTAACGATCAGCGATCTAAAGTAGTGCGCCTCATCATACCACTTTCCCTGCGGCACACTTATGATGGTGCCTTCCCTAGTGACCACGCAACTTTTCCTCCCGTGGGGTTCGTGGCCATCAACCCCCAACACTTAGAGTTTGGTTGTAGGTTTCCGCTCTAGCCCTACTGTAATACCCTTGATAAGTCATGATAAAATTATCGATTAAGGGAAAAATGGTATATGGAAATTTTCAAAATTTCCCTTGAACCAAAGAGAAGGCACATAACATATATGATGCCTTAGGAGGGGCAAAATAGTAATTTGGAGTTTCATCTCATAAAAAGATAAATTATTTTGGAGAAATTATTTATATTGGAGAATTGATTTTTGGAGAATTTAATTCTTGATCAAGTGTATGGATAATTAGGAAATTAAAATGGAAGCCAAGTATGGTTAGATTTGTGACACTTGGCAAGATCTCATGGAATGAGATTTAATTTAATTTGGGAATAATAAATTTGTTGATTAAGTGTAATGGGACACTTGGCATGATCTTGTGAAGTAAGAGTGGGATTTAAAGAAATGCAAAAAGGAAAGAAAATTAGTCTCTCAAGCATAGCCATTATGGAGAGAATTAAAAGAAATTCCATATTAAATGGAAATTAGTTAAGCATTTATGTGGAAAAATGGTGGATTTAATTAAATGCCAAAGTAAATGGAATTATGTCTTTCAAGAACAATTTAAATAAAATCAAAAAGAAAAGATTTTAGTCTCCATTAATGTTTGAAAAGTTATGGATTTAAATTGAATGGAAAATGGAGAAATTGGTCAATCTTGAAATTAGTCATTATTTATTAATTTGGAAAATAGGAGAATTATGGGAATTAGAGATTGATCCAATGGTTGAGGATTTAATCTCCAAAGAAAATCAATGGATGAGATTTAAAGAGATTAAGTCTCTTGGATTGTGTTTCTTTAGAGACTAGAGATGAGTTCTCTTAAAATCAATGGCTAAGATTGAGGATTAGGAAAAGCACAAGGATTGTGCTTGTATTTGAGGGTTGAGATTTAGTCTCTTGAATTAAAGAAAAACCAATGGCCAAGATGTAATCTTGATTTTTGGCATGGATTGAGTAGAAAAGCTCTATAAATAGGGAGTTGAGAATTTAGTTCAAGGTTTTCCCATATGTGAAGAGAAAGAGAGCAAAAGAGCTAAGGTTAGGAGAAGGAAGAAGAAAGGCAAGCAAGAGGTAAGCCTTCTTTCCCTCTCATGAAGAAGCCTTTAATTTTTGTGTATAAGAGCTAAGGTTGTGTTCTTTCTTTTAAGGTGATTAAAAGCCAAAGAGAGAGTCTTGGCAAGTGGAAGTATTGAAGCTTCAAGGATAAAAGGTAAGGGATAACCCCAAGTGGTGGGATTTTGCTTGCATTTGTACATGTTTTGAATGAGTTGCATGTAATGGTCTTATTGCATGTTTTGTGTTCTAGTGGACCTATGGCCATAAGGAGGACTAGTGATGAGAGAGGTGTTGGTTGGTGCCTTAACCTAAGTGGTTATGAGGGCATAGAGGACTACCCATTATATGCATTGCATTTACATTACATGTTTATATTCTCATGTTACATTTACATTTGCATAGCACCCTTACTGAGCATTGGCTCATAAGGTCCTTTGACATCTATGTAAGTGGAGAATCATCTAAGGGAAATGGAGTTTTGCAAGGTTAAAGATAAAGAAGCAAGGGAGAAATGCATGTGAAGTATATGTATTTTGTGGTTTAGTGGTTAAAGTTGTATTTATTTTGTTAAATATGTAATGAATGCTTAATATGGGTGAAAGATGGCAAACTTGAGTGTTTTGGAAGCCATTTGAAGTGTAAAAGTATTCTGAAAATTTTGGGTTTTAAAAGAAAAAAAATATATTATTTTTTATAAAAAAAAAGTGAGGCAGTGTACTGGTGCCAGGGGCGCACGAGTGGGCGTGCCTGGGCGTGGCCGCGTGCCAACATGCGCGAGCGCACACACGCGAGGCAGGCGGCCAACGCGCGCACTGCACGTGCGCGCACGGGCTGCGCGCGCTGGGGGGCGGCTGGTGCCGCCCGCCCCCTTGCTGCTGTTTGAGTCTTATGTTTTATTTTTTTTATTATTATTTTCTATTTATTTAAATATAATATGCTATTTTGGAATTTTATGAAATAAATTATGTTTAAATAAATAAATAAAGGAGTATTTTAGCCTCCAAATTAATTATTAAATTATTATAAAATTGAGGCAATTATGAAAAAAATTCCTATAATTTGGAAAATAAATAATGGAGTATTTTCCTTAAATTTTGAAAAAATGGATGAGGATGCCTTGAGGTTTGAATTTCAAAAATTAACTTCCTAAGGGTTGGAAAATTGTGGTATTTTGAAATAATGAAAGGGAAAAATCAATGGAGATTTAATAAGGAAAATTTTATTAATTTTTCCAAAGAAATATTAATCCAAATATTTTTCAAATGAATTGGAAGTGAGATAAATGGGTAAATAGTTGGGGCAAAGAAAAATTATTTTCTTATAATTAAGGCCTTATGCCATAATTTATAAAAAGCGAGTTAGCTTTTTTTGTCGAATCTTGGGAAGTCATCCTTAGCTCTTCATTAAGAGCTTGAGAAAGGGTGACACTTTGCGAGGTTTTGGGTTTTAGTTTCGCAAGGTTGTTTCGATATTTCTCGGATCCTTGAGTGGAGTGAAGGAAGGGCAAAGCCTAGTTCCCACCTAGGCCGTTTCTCCTCGAAACGTAGCCGTCTCTTCATCTTTGCCCTAGCGTGTGAATAGTAAGCTGGCTATTCGTGAGTAACACCCGTGGGTGGGAGCGGGGCGTTACACCTACCTTATAACCATCTTAAACAACCTGAAGCTTTTTCCTTTCCAACTGACCCCTAACTCTTATGCCAAGATAACCTCCTTAGCCCTACTCTTCAAAAAGAATGAACTTCCCCTTCCAACCCCTAAGATCCTTAGGTAACTTTATTCTTTCAAAGGTACCAAGGACGGGCTGTATTATATGGAAGCTGATTCTTCATACTGTAATAAGCTCTTGCCTCAAGGGAAGGCCAAGCGCAAGTCCCAATGTAGGGGACTACAAGTCCTAATGGTTCTACATTTCCTGCTCTTCCCTCCAAGACCTTAATAACTTCAGCTTCGTTCTTGTACAGAGTAAGTAGTCTTCTAGCTCGCACTTGTATTAGTAATATGTTTGTTATCATTTCTTTTCTTCTTCTATTTTTTTTATGAATATCTTTTGATTTCACAAACGTCGCTGGTGGGAAGCCCGAGCTAACCCTCACTGAGGCATAAGAACTTCAAAGAGCTTCAGAAGTGAAGACTGACGAAGACGATTACGAGTTTTTACTTTGCGACTACCAGCTCACTCCCCTTTTCAGCATCAAGGATATCAGGAAGGAGGACATTGGAGTTCATGGCCAAAGGGAGATAAGGTCGGTCTTTGACAAGGTTGACTTTAACGAGAGCCCAGCTAAGGAGAGTAGTGCTCATAAAGAAGTCGCAATTGGAACCTTGCTAACGTCATCGAAAGCGATGAAGCTTCTACTCAAGAGGCCTGGTACTTTTGTTATCTTGAGCTTACCAAAGGTCATTCGTGCGTCATTCTCTCCTACCAAGACCCAAAGGATGGAGTCTCACATCGAGGTGGCCAGCAAGAACCGTGACCTTATCACTCTACTTGGTCCTGATCCCGCACCAACTGCCACGGCTTCTTCAAATCTTGTTCTTGTAGGTGCCCCCTCGTAGCGTGTAATGACAATGACTGCAGTGAATCGTGGGAAGTTTGTGGTTCATGAGAAGGCTCCTACTGCCAGGAGCAAAAGAAAAGCTCCTCCTACCTCGCAGGCCGTTCAACAGGCCCAAGTAGACAAGAGAAAGAAAATGACTGCTTCCAAGGAGCCGAGCAGATCTGAGGTCGCGGCTGGCAGGATGTACTTCGCCCCCCTCCCCCCCTTTTGATAGCTTGGATAGGGTCCTTGGACACTATACCAAGGCTCTGAACAAGAAGGAAGTATCAAACGATGCGCTTTATGACTATGTTGCTCGCCACAGTCTTTTGGTAAGGTTCTTCACCCGCTCTTTTACTTCTTGTTTTATCTCTTTCAAATGTACTGACCTCTCAAGCCTTATAGGCTTCCCTAAGCATCTCCAAGAAGATGGAAGAGAAAGCTCGAGCCATCAAGGAAAAAGAGAAGCTCAAGGCTATCGTCGAGGTGCTGAGAAAGGATAAGAAAAAACTGGAGGAGAATCTGGCTTTTGTGACCAGTGAGTCTAAGAAGTACTGGAACATGGCCAAGGGCTTGGAGCATAGAGTAGGAGAGGCTGAGAGAGCCAAGAAGGAGGTCAAAGATGAGTTGTATCGCAAGAAGCAGATGTACGATTCGGCCTATTCTTTGGCCACTTCGAAGCTAAAAAATGCTGAGGCAGAGCTAGCTACAATGCGAAGTGACTTGGAGAAGGCCCGAAAGTGAGCTGAAGCTGCAGAACAGGAGGTCGAACAATTTAAGATCGACGTTGAGGTTCGGGTCATGAAGGAACGCGAGGAGATTGAGTCTGACATCTGCAGTGCACTTGTTTTCACTTTACGAAAAGCACACCCAGATCTTGACTTCTCTTGCATCAATGAGGAGGCAGTAGAGGCGGTGAAGAAATATGCACCCAGATCTCGACTTCACTACCTTGCTCAAGCCTGATCAGATCCTGGTCGACCTCTCTACTGAGGACGTCGACAATCCTGCTCCCCAAGATACAGTAGCTCCGGGCTCGAATTCTTTAGGCCATTAGAGTTCCTTTTTTTCTCTTGCTTTGTTCTTGTACTTGGATTTTGAAAGCAATGCACTTTTCTAATTCAATTGAGTTTTTTGCTTCTTTATCCTTCGCTGCAAACTGAAAGATGAACACAAAGATAAACTTAAATTCAGTTAATTCAAGAACACGTTTAGCCCGCAACTGATAAATCTCCAAACTAAACAACTCTGGATAATATATTAAGTAAGATTTCATTAGCTCAAACCGTACCTCCAGTAGGTTATGATCATGAGATCAAGTCTAAGCTAACATACAATATCTAAATTAAATCGCATTTTGCCGTCAAGTTATACGTCCAGGTAGATCGCAATTTGATCCTAGCTAACGTACCATGACTTTTGAGGGCTTAGCAAGATCAAGATGAACACCTAGGTATTTTTGTGTAAAGAGGAATAATTATGTGGTCTTATTGATGATTACACAAAGTCAAAAGTGCAACGATGCAAACTTAAAAGAGAAAGTATAAAGAGCAGTGAAGATACAGATTTATAGTGGTTTAGCCTTCCAAGCTTAATCCACTACCTTAGTTATCCACTAAGGATTTTTAAAACCAATATCACTATCAACCCCCTACTCAATATGAGCAGGACCTCTAGTCCTTGACTAGGCAATGTACAACCTCCCAATTTAATGGGCCCTCTAGCTACTGCTAGGAAGAAATACAAACAATGAAGTAGAGAATCTAAGAGTACAACTCTTAGTTACAATTTTCTCTCTTTAAATAAATAAACGAGGCTTAAAAGAAATAGAACAGTATATATCAAAGCCTCTTAAATGAGAGTACAGAGAGAAAAAGGTAAAATACAATGTAACAGTGAAGGCACGATCGTTCAAGATATTCAATGGTTTTTCAACAACCTTTAATGCATCTTCAACCACCTATTTATAGTTGATGGAGGGTATGTTTGAATTTTGGACAGTTGTGGGTGGTTGGCGAGCATTTAATGCAACAAAAAAACTAGCCGTTATAAAAACTGTGAAACACAATAGTCAACAGAGAAAAAGATTAGTCGACTATTTTTACAAGTAAAATTAAGAATAGGCGACAGACACAAACTGATAGTCAACTATTTCTAATACAAAAATCCAATAGTCGACAGACATACTTGAATAGTCGACAGTTGCTGAAATGTGAAGAAATTTTTGAATTTCATGAACAAAAATAGTCGACAGATCAGAAGGCATAGTCGACTATTCTTACTCGATAGTTGACAGATGTTAAAATAGTCGACAGATGCTTGAATAGTCGACAGAACAATCAAAATAGTCGACTATTTCAAAGCATGGTCAACAGAATGAACCTGATAGTCGACTATTCTTATGAAAATCTTGAATTTTCAATACATCCTTATTCGATTCTTTTTAAAAACTCATTTTGATTATCTTGAAAGCAAGTTGAGATTATCAAGAGTTATAATTTCAAACAAATCAATCTTTCATCCATACTCAATATTTCATATCTTGCTTTAAGATTTATATACTAAAAATGCATTTTCTCATTCATATAATCCATATAGTAGAAATTGATTTTCATATAGTCATTATCAAAACTATTTTATTACTAAGAGTGAAATATCAATCTCCCCCTTTTTGATGATGATAAAACAAATATGAAAAATGTGAAAATCAATTTACTCATTTTATCTCCCCTTTTTTGTCAAAATCAAATAATAAGAATACTCCCCATTTTTGAATCAAACTGAGGCTCCCCCTTAAACCAAGCTGCATATAAATAATTCAACCAGATCATTCAGCCTTATTTAAACATACATTAACAAGAGTGAAATGTCAGTACTAAAGCATTCATTCATAGAGTAATAGTTGAGTTCAACAAAACATATAAACAAAACTTCTAGTAAATCTGCCAAAACAAGCATACATAAGGTAAAAATAAAGTGAAATGTATGATGAGGGCATCATCTAAACATCTGGAGAGATGGATGAAGGAGAAGACTGAGCAGATGAAGAAGAGTCAACTGGTGGAATGGATGGAGATGCAGCAGGTAGAGGAAACTGAGAGGAGAACAGCTGAATAAGATAACCCATCTGAGAAGATAGATCTTCTTGCTGCTGATGAAGACTCTGTAGATCTAGCCTGACTTCTTCTCTAAATTCTTGTAGACTGGCTTCAACTCTTGATATATCTAATTTAAGATCTGTCATTCCTTGAACCACTAAGTCTTCATGAGATGACGATGGTCCTTCTGATCTTCTTTTCTTGCTAGGCCTTTCAAGTTGGTCTGCTTTAATCCATTCCCCATCCATGTTTTCATAGCCAGTTCTAATAGGTGTCTTGTCATTAATGTGTTGAGATTGGCTGAGATATACTTTTCTAGCACTGTCCATGTCTCCAACCAGATGATCTAGTAAAAGACTGACTTCCATACCATAAGGAAGGGACCTAGTTTTTGTGGAAAGAGTACCTACCATCAAGTTGATCATCAGATAACACAGATTTGGCCTTCTCCGGGCCTTAAAACATTGGAGTAGCCACAAGTCAAGTCTTGTAACAAGAGAGAAACTTCCATTTCTAGGGTTAATCATCTGAGAACAAATAAGATGAAGAATCCTAGTGTTCAAGTCCATTTTTGATGTGTCAGAAATCTTAGATGTAAGTGAGTCATCTCCTATGACTTCTTTACTGGCTTGAAGAAAATCTTGAGTCCAGGAAGCATAGTCCTCTCCGTCTAAAGGGATTTTAAACTGTTCGTGGATTAGCATCATGGTGATTTCCATATGAACATCCCCAATGTTAGTCTTAAACTTTTTATCCGATTTTCTCTTATGATAGATATTGTTGGCATTGGAATAACAAGCCCTAACCACATCTTCATATATGCATCGATGAATTATTAAGAAATCCCACCAACCAAAATCCTTAAATGTTTGAATGTAGGGAAAACCAATGGATTCTAGAAATGATAAGTCTAAATAACGACCTTCAAGGACCTCACGAGACTCAAAGTACATGGAATACCTTTCTTGTTGCTCTTCAGGAATGAAAAGTTGGATTTGAGGTCTCGGATGGGACGGAGGACGGCTTGAAGAACCTGATTCTTTTTCCTTCCCTTTTCCTTTGCCTTTGCCCTTGTCTGTGTTCTTAGTCCTTGCCATATGGAATGATTGAAACACGAAACAGAGCAAGAGGGATAGACAGAGCAAGAGTAACCGTGCGAAATGGTCGAAAGATCGGGCGACGGCTAGAGCGGAGGGATAGAGGATGAGATGAAGTGCTTTGGCACTTTAATGGAGCATGAGAAACCAAAACAACCGAATGCACTAGGTTAAAGAAAAATCGGTACTTCGAGAGGAGGGAAACTACGACACGGACGGTTAGGGTTTTTAAAAAATAATAGGGGCCGATAGTCGCCTGGTCTTTAAATAGGCGCGATGGGATAGTCGACAGATGATAAGGGTTGTCGACTATTTTATTAAAAGGAACAAGGAAATAGTTGACAGATGCAATATAGTTGTCGACTAATTTGGCTTACACAAGGCGAGTAGTCGACTAGGCTGAACCTGCTATCGACTATCTCTCAATGACTTAGTCAACACCAACACAACTGCTGTCGACTATATTTGAGAATAAGACTGATAAACTTGCAAAGATGCCCCAAACATCACAAATGAATTTTGGCTCGACAACATTCTGTCAATTAAATATTGATTTGACAGAATTTAATCTTGGCCTTATCAATAATATATATGTATAAAACAAACATTAGAAAGGAGCACAACACACTTACTCATGTTATGATTAATCCCAACTCACTTCTAAAATATTCAAACTTTTCTCTATCAAGAGGTTTTGTAAAGATATCCGCTACTTGATGATTTGTATCTATGAATTCAAGACTTATGTCTCCTTTTTGAACATGGTCTCTAATAAAATGATGTTTTACTTCTATATGTTTAGTTCTTGCATGAAACACTGGATTTTTTGTCAAAGCTATAGCACTAGTATTGTCACATTTTATTGGGATGTTTTGAAGCCTTATGCCATAGTCTTCTACTTGGTATTTCATCCATAATATTTGAGCACAACAATTTCCAACTGCTACATACTCAGCCTCAGTAGATGATAAAGCCGCTGTATTTTGTTTTCTACTTGACCACAATACCAAACAATTTCCTAAGAATTGACATGAACCACTTGTACTTTTTCTATCTATTTTACATCCATCATAGTCTGCATCAGTGTATGCTACTAGTTTAAAAATATTTGATTTTGCATAAAATAGTTCTAGATTTGTAGATCCTTTTAGGTATCTTAAAATTCTTTTAACTGCTTTCAAGTGAGATTCTTTGGGATTAGATTGGAACCTAGCACATAAGCACACACTAAACATAATATCAGGTCTACTAGCTGTTAAATAAAGCAGAGAGCCTATCATACTTCTATACAGCTTGTTATCTACAGCTTTCCCTAATTCATCTTTATCTAGGCTTTGAGAACTACTCATAGGTGTAGCCATAGGTTTACAATCTTGAACATCAAACCTTTTGAGAAGATCTCTTATGTATTTTTGTTGAGAAATATATATACCTTCTTCTTGTTGTTTTATTTGCAATCCTAGAAAGTACTTAAGTTCTCCCATCATACTCATCTCAAATTCTCCTTGCATAAGAGTTGCAAATTGATCACAAAGAGATTTATTAGTAGATCCAAAAATGATGTCATTTACATATATTTGAACTAATAAGATGTCGTTATCATGACTTCTTATAAATAATGTTGTATCTATTTGGCCTCTTTTAAATCCTTTTTCTAAGAGAAACTTACTAAGTCTCTCATACCAAGCTCTAGGGGCTTGTTTTAGACCATATAAAGCTTTAGATAGTTTGAACACATGGTCTTCATATTTGTGATTTTCAAAGCCCGGGGTTGTTCTACATAGACTTCTTAATTAATATAACCATTTAAGAAAGCACTCTTAACATCCATTTGATATAATTTGAAGTTTTTGAAACAAGCAAATGCTAACAACATTCTTATGGCTTCCAACCTAGCAACAGGGCATAAGTTTCATCATAGTCTATACCTTCTTCTTGACTATAACCTTGAGCCACTAACCTTGCTTTGTTTCTAGTTACAACTCCATTTTCATCCATCTTATTTCTAAATACCCATTTTGTGCCTATAATAGGATAATCCTTTGGTCTTGGCACTAGTTTCCAAACTTCACTTCTTTCAAATTAATTTAGTTCTTCTTGCATGGCAATAATCCAATTTTCATCTTCTAAAGCTTCTTTGATATTTTTGGGTTCAACTTCAGATAGGAAGACAGCACATTGGCATTCATTCCTAATGGAAGATCTAGTTCTAATGCCTTTGGATGGATCTCCTAAGATTTCATTCATTTTAACATATTTCCTTTCTCTTGGAAATGTTGGTTCTTTTTCAAATTGATGTTCTTGATCTTCTTCAAATGAATAATTTTCTTAAGCATTAGACTCAATTTGTCTTATAGAAAGTTTTTCAAAATTTTGAGTTACATTATTTTCACCATCTTCTTTAGGTTTTGGTACCTCAAGGCTTATATCATCAACTATTACTTGGATTGTTTCCTCTACCACTAGGGTTCTCTTGTTGAATACCCTATAACCTTTACTTTGAGATGAATAACCTAAGATATACCTTCATCACTTTTAGCATCAAATTTACCTAAAGATTCTTTTCCATTGTTGAGAATATAGCAAGTACTACCAAACACATGAAAATGACTTATGTTGGGTTTTCTTCCTTTAAATAATTCATATAGAGTCTTTTTCAATAAAGGCCTCGTTGAAACTCTATTTAAAATATGGTAGGCAGTATGCACAGCTTCTACCCAAAAGTACTTAGGAAGGTTTTTATCACAAAGCATTGTTCTAGCCATTTCTTGTAAAGATCTATTCTTTCTTTCTACTACACCATTTTGTTGAGGAGTCCTAGCACAAGAAAAGTTATGATCTATTTCATTTTCTTCACAAAACAGTTTGAATGATTCATTTTCAAATTCTCCTCCATGATCACTTCTAATTTTTGAAATACAAAAGCCTTTTTCTCTTTGAATTCTTTTACTAAATATTTCAAATGACTTAAATGTTTCATTTTTAGATGCAAGAAAAATTACCCATGTGAATCTAGAATAATCATCTACTATAACTAAAACATATTGTTTACCTCCTAAGCTTAGAGTCCTCATTGGACCAAATAAATCTAAGTGAAGTAGTGTTAGAGGTCTAGATGTTGATACTTCATTTATTGGTTTGAATGATATACTGATTTGTTTGCCTTTCATGCAAGTGCCACAAATGTGATCTCTTTCAAATTTAAGCTTAGGCAATCCAATAACAAGATCATGTTTCACTAACTTGTTTATTAGGTACATACTAGCATGCCCTAACCTATTATGCCACAGCCAAGAATATTGAGATGAATTTGCAACTAAACAGTTTTCCATTTTGGGAGATTCTAGGAATGTGAGATAGATGTTTCCTACTCTATTTCCTTTTAATTTTATTTCTTTTGACTTAGAGCACACAACTTTACAAGAGTTAGCATCAAAACAAACTTCATAGTTTAAATCACATGATTGACTAATACTAATCAAATTATGTTTAAGACCATCAACAAGAAACACATTCTCTAAAGTAATATTTTCAAAAGAAATAGAACCCATACCTATAATCTTACCTTGAGAATTGTCACCATAGAAAACCTTACCTCCTTCCTTGAGAACAATGTTGCTGAGAAGATCTTGATCTCCTATCATGTGCCTTGAGCAGCCACTATCAAGGAACCACTTGCTCCTTGGATCATTTGAAACCAATGCAGCCTACACAAGAAATCATTCACGTTGTTCCCTTTGGTACCCACATCTTCTTGGGTCCATTCTTGTTAGAAGATACTGCATCTTTAGGAACCCAAACTTGTTTGAATTTTTGAGGAAAATTTCGTATGAAACATTTGTTAATTGAGTGACCATCTTTTCCACAGTAGGGACAGGTAATGCCTCTTTTTGAAAACTTTGGTTTGAAAAATGGTTTTCTTTGAATAAATTTTTGGTTTGTTGCTTTAACAAACACTGTTTTACTAGAGCTTGCTTGGAATGGATCAAATCCAATTCCTTGTTTATTTCCAAAGTTTCTTTGAGCTCCAAGTATCATTTCTAGTTTATTTTTACCTTCAACTAACTTTTCTAATGATTCATTCATGTCTTTGTTTTATTTCAAAAGATTTTCCTTTTCAGCACTTAAACTGTTTCTTTCATTTTCTAACAGTTTTATTTTAACAGTCAGATTATTTACCTCATTTTCTAAGGAATTTAATTCTCTTTTTAAATTAATATTTTTCTCATTCATATGCTCACATTCACATAGCAAGTCATTAAATGCATCATGAAGTTCTTCAAAAGTAAAGTCAGAGGATAGATTAGGATGCTGAGAATTTACCTCATCCTCAATGTTGGCCATAAAGCAAATGTTGGCAACTTCATCATCTTGAGACTCATCACTTGATGAGAGATCTTCTTCACCCCATGCAGCTAGAGCCTTTTTCTTCATTTTCCTTTCCTTGCGATCCATCTTTTTTCAGTTGGGGGCAGTCACTTCTAATGTGACCTAGCTTCTTACATTCAAAACATCGAAGCTCATTAGATGGATTAGACTCTTTTTGATCTTTTTCTTTCCTAAATGTCTTCCTTTGATTAAACTTACCTTTCTTCATAAATTTCTTAAATTTCCTAGCTAACAGAGCAAAATCATCATCTTCACTGTCCTGAGAGTCTTTTTCTTCTTTTTCAATTTTAAAGGCTACATTCTTATCTTTCTTTGGTTCAGCATTATCACTTTGTTTCATCATGATTTCATGAGTCATTAGTGATCCTAGTAGATTATCAAATTCAAGTTTGTCTAAATCTTTTGCCTCAGTAATAGCAGTGACTTTAGGATCCCATGATCTAGGTAAGCTTCTTAGAATCTTCCTAACTTTTTCACCATTTGTAAAAGTTTTTCCTAGAGACTCTAAAGTTGAAACAATATCATTAAATCTGGTGTACATGTCTTTAATAGATTCATCTTCTTTCATAGTAAATAATTCATAGTCATGAACCAGAATATTTATTTTTGTTTCTTTTACCTAGTTTGTACCCTCATGAGTTACCTCCAGTTTATCCCAAATTTCCTTTGCTGTTTTGCATGTTGATATTCGGTTGAATTCCTCTGGGCATAGTTCATAAATCAATGTGTTCATTGCTTTTGCATTTGTCTCCATACTCATTCTCTCTTCAGCTGTCCATTTGTCCATCTTTTCCATGTCAGCCAAGGTGACTCCTTTCTTAATAGCTTGCATAAGACTTGAGTCCTGCATAAGATAGATATTCATTCTAGCTTTCCAGTAATTGTAGTTAGTACCATCAAAATAAGGTGGACGAGAGGTACTCTGTCCTTCATGATGAGAGGAGCTAGAAAAGTATGCCATTATGTGGATCTTGACCCGAGGTTGTTAGACCTAATTGAAAACAATGGGAACCACGCTCTGATACCTATTGATAGAATTGAGCTGATGTGGTATCCACCAAGAGGGGGGGTGAATTGGTATATAAAAAAATTTCATTTGGAAAGTGAAAATATTTTTGTGTAAAGAGGAATAATTATGTGGTCTTATTGATGATTACACAAAGTCAAAAGTGCAACGATGCAAACTTAAAAGAGAAAGTATAAAGAGCAGTGAAGACATAGATTTATAGTGGTTCAGCCTTCCAAGCTTAATCCACTACCTTAGTTATCCACTAAGGATTTTTAAAACCAATATCACTATCAACCCCCTACTCAATATGAGCAGGTCCTCTAGTCCTTGACTAGGCAATGTACAACCTCCCAATTTAATGGGCCCTCTAGCTACTGCTAGGAAGAAATACAAACAATGAAGTAGAGAATCTAAGAGTACAACTCTTAGTTACAATTTTCTCTCTTTAAATAAATAAACGAGGCCTAAAAGAAATAGAATAGTATATATCAAAGCCTCTTAAATGAGAGTACAGAGAGAAAAAGGTAAAATACAATGTAACAGTGAAGGCACGATCGTTCAAGATATTCAATGGTTTTTCAGCAACCTTTAATGCATCTTCAACCACCTATTTATAGTTGATGGAGGGTATGTTTGAATTTTGGACAGTTGTGGGTGGTTGGCGAGCATTTAATGCAACAAAAAAACTAGCTGTTATAAAATCTGTGAAACACAATAGTCAACAGAGAAAAAGATTAGTCGACTATTTTTACAAGTAAAATTAAGAATAGTCGACAGACACAAACTGATAGTCGACTATTTCTAATACAAAAATCCAATAGTCGACAGACATACTTGAATAGTCGACAGTTGCTGAAATGTGAAGAAATTTTTGAATTTCATGAACAAAAATAGTCGACAGATCAGAAGGCATAGTCGACTATTCTTACTCAATAGTTGACAGATGTTAAAATAGTCGACAGATGCTTGAATAGTCGACAGAACAATCAAAATAGTCGACTATTTCAAAGCATAGTCAATAGAATGAACCTGATAGTCGACTATTCTTATGAAAATCTTGAATTTTCAATACATCCTTATTCGATTCTTTTTAAAAACTCATTTTGATTATCTTGAAAGCAAGTTGAGATTATCAAGAGTTATAATTTCAAACAAATCAATCTTTCATCCATACTCAATATTTCATATCTTGCTTTAAGATTTATATACTAAAAATGCATTTTCTCATTCATATAATCCATATAGTAGAAATTGATTTTCATATAGTCATTATCAAAACTATTTTATTACTAAGAGTGAAATATCAATATTCTGCTTCATTGTTGGTCGCTTTGAACCCGAACCTCAGTGCATATGGAATCTTGTGCCCATCTGAGCTTATCAGGAGCACCCCAGCTCCAGCTTCTTGCTTGCAAGAAGATCCGTCCACATATAACTCCTAGATTGGACTCTTCGAAGACTCAGGCTCTTCTTTTACTGGCCCCGTGAACTTGGTAATAAAATCTACAAGGACTTGTCCCTTTATGGCTAGCCTTGGTTTATACTCTATGTTGAATTGAGAGAGCTCGATGGCTCACTTGAGTAACAGACCTAATGAGTCAGGCTTCTGCAAGACTTGTTTTAGTGGATATTTTGTCAACACATCAATTCGATGGGTCTAGAAGTAGGGGCGTAGCTTCCTCGATGCTACCACTGGGCAGTAGGCGAGCTTCTCCATTGGGGTATACCTAGTTTCTACATCTAACTATCTGTGACTTACATAATATACCAAATACTATACCATGTCTTCCTCTCGCACTAGTGTGGCACTAATAGCGTTTTGAGACACTCCCAAGTAGATGATCAGATTCTCTCCTTCTTTTGGCTTGGAGATAAGCAGGGCCCCCCCATATATTGTTTCAGCTACTGAAAGGAGACCTCGCATTCTTCTGTCCACTAGAAATTTTTGGACTGCTTCAACATATTAAAGAATGGGATACATTTATCGGAGGCCTTAGAGACAAACCTGTCGAGGGTGGCGATCTGCCCGTTAAGGCTTTGCACCTCTTTTATCTTAGTTGGCAACCTCATGTCAATCAGAGCTTGGATCTTTTCTAGGTTTGCCTTGATCCCTCTCTCGTTCACCATGAAGCCCAAGAATTTCCCAGAAGCTATGCCAAAGGTGCACTTAAGTGGATTCAACTTCATCTGATATTTCCTCAAGATCTGGAACATTTCTTCCAGGTCGCGAACATGGTCGTCAACTTGCTAAAACCTTACCAACATATCATCCACATAGACCTCCATGGTGTTCCCGATCAGATCCTTCAACATCATGTTAACTAGGCGCTGGTAGGTCACTCCAACTTTCTTTAGACCGAAAGGCATCACCTTATAGCAGTATAACCGTCGATCTGTGATAAATGAGGTATGCTCCTCGTCCTTAGGTTTCATAGGAATTTAGTTGTACCCTGAGTAAGCATCCATGAAACTAAAAAGTTGGTGACCGGCTGTTGCATCCACGAGCTGGTCTATTCTGGGTAGAGAAAAACTGTCTTTTGGGCATGCTTTATTCAAATCGGTGAATTCCAAATAGGTCCTCCACTTATCATTCTTCTTTTTTACAAGAACTGGATTATCTACACAGACCAGGTAACAATGGGCTTTTCTGATGAACCTGTTCGCCAGCAATTTTTCTACTTCTTCCTTTAGGGCTGCATAACACTCTACAGTCATGGGCCTTCTCTTTTAACGGACTGGCTTATGATCAAAATATATGTTGAGCCAGTGTATCATCACATCCGGGTCTATCCCCACCATGTCTTCGTGGTTCCAAGCGAATACATCTAGGTTCACTTTGAGAAAGTCAGTTAGTTGAGTCTTTACCTCATGAATAAGGTCCTTACCCAGCTTAATACACCTCTTAGCATCAGTGTTGCTAATCACAACATCTTTCAGTTCTCCTACAGGGCTAACAACTTGGTTGCAATCCACCTCATGTGGATCCAGGTTGTGACTGACTCCTTTCTCACTCACACCTCGTGAATCACCTCGTGAGACAATGTTGACTTTCTTTCCTTTCAATCCCATTTTAAATGCCTCCTCGTAACAAGGTCATGCCGAATATTGCTAACCTCTCATGCATCCAGTCCCATTCTTAGTTGGGAATTTGGTGGTCAATGCTTTGGTTGAGATGACCAGGTTCAAGTCATTCATAGCAAGTCTTCCCATGACAACGTTATACGCCGAGGGGAAGTCAATGATCAAGAAGTCCATCATCACAGTAGCTTGGCAGTCTGAGTCCCCAATTGTAAGTGGGAGCCTGATGCGTCCTGTGGGGGACACTGCATCTCTTGTAAACCCATAAAGCGATTATGGGGAAGCCCTTAGTTGATCCAACCCCAGGCCCATTTAGTCGAAGCATCTTCTATACATTACATTCACCAAGCTGCCTGTGTCAACCATAATCCTCTGTACTTCAACGTTTCCAATTCGAGTTTGGACCACAAGAGTGTCGTTGTGGGGACAATGCACCTCTCTTGTATCTTCTTCTGAAAAAACGATGTCACTGGGGGTTGTTCTGGCATTCTTTCATGGCATTCCTTGTTCACCACACCCGGCAAGTAATAGGTGACCGGCCTCCCGTACATAACGTTCGTGTGACCTGTTAGAGGTTCCTGCAGATAGTTCTTACCGTAAGTGCCCGATCTTACTCAAGAGCTTGGCGAGGTTCAAGTTGGATCGAATGCTGAGGTTGTTGATCCCTTGGTAGCACAACATAATCACGCAAGCGACCTTTCCTGATCAGTTCTTCAATTGCATCCCTCAGTGCCCAACACTCAGAGGTGTTGTGTGATGCCTCGTTGTGGTAAGCACAGAACCTGTCCTTGTTCCTGTACCTATCGCGGGTCCGTATGGGGTTAGGCCTCCTAAAATTTTCCTTTCCCTTCTCGACAGCGAAAATCCTATCTTACGTGTCAAATAGAACACAATAGTGTTCATAGCAACCTTGGTGTGGAGGTCGCACGCTTCTCCGCTCATTCCTTACTTTTTTATATTAGTTGGAGATTAGTAAAAATAAATATTAAGATTTAAAAGAATCTCCTAAATAATTTTTACAAATTGGTTTTGAATAATTGATAAATGAAGCGAAATATTTCAAAAGAAAAAGACCATGTATGTTCTTGATAGTTGATGTTTTTGACTTTAATTTTATTGATGAAAATCTCTTAATGACAAAAATCTAATTGCATTTTAATGGTGAAAAATAATTGTGTTTGATGATGAAGTTATTTTGTTATGATTATTAACTTGGTGCTTCAAATTAATTTTATGTGATAAATTAAGCATAATAATAATTTTATCATTTTAATGTCAATATCTTGTTATGAATTTCTTGATGACATTTGAATTATTATGTTTTTATTTGATCAAAATTATTGAATGAAAAGTAAATCCAATGCCAAATATCTTGTGATAAATTTTTTTAATGGCATTTGGAATATTATGTTTTTAATTAATTAAAAACATTTTAAATGAAAATTAATTTTAGTAATCTAATCTTATGAAAAAATTTCTATGGCATTTGGAATATCATATTTTTATTTGATTAAAAATGTTGTATAAAAATTATTTTTCAAAAAGGTTAAAAATAAATTAAATAAAAAAACAATTAAAATAATTATGTATATATATATATATTAATTCAAGTGGCAACCCCAAGGATCGATCCCACATCATTAGAGATTTAAGCATGTCCATGGAACCACTTAAACTACAAGTTCCTTTGTTATATGTGCGCACAAACATATATATATATATATATAATGTTAATAAATAAATAAAGTAAAGCACTATTGCTAGGACTCGAACGTGCACTTCCAGCAACCCAAGGACCTTAAGTATGAGCATATTGCCACTCCTTTGGATGTTCCCTTACTTTTTCATACTCTCAAACTTATATATATATTTATTCAAAAAAAATTAATTTTTAATCTGTTGACAGATTCTCTCTCTCTTATTAACAGATAGACTATTTGAAATTAAATTGTCAACAGTTTTCTTTAATTTATCTACAATTTTTCACTTCTAAGCCTATTCTATTGACAGTTTATGTGTTTATGTCGACAGTTTGTTATACAGAAATATTCCAATAGCTAGTTTTTTAACTCCAATGGTCATAAATGGTTACATTTCTCTTGAAATTTTTGGGTGGCCTATAAATTCAAATTAAGGATGATCTTGAAGAGACTAATGAATGGGAATGAAGTGAAGTGAGCTTAAAGATTATGTCATACTTCTCAAATTGTATTATAGTTCTTTAATTTTTATCTCTCCAAGGCTTTACTCTATCTTTGTAAATTTATTTTTAAGCCTTGTTTACATTTGAGAGAACTTGTAACTAAAAGTGTTAACTCTTAGCTCCTCTCTTACATTTGTATAATTCTTATTTTCCTAACTTGTATTGCTAAAGGGTCTACATTGCATGTAGGAGGATTGTACCTAGTTTGATACTAAAGGGCTTGTTAGTTTAAAGCAAGAGGTTGTATCTTCCTAACTTGATGCTAGAGGGCCTATCTAGAGTTATGGGAAGATTTTTAGAGGACTGTTTGCAAAATCCTTAGTGAGGAGCTATGGTAGTGGATCAACCTTGATTTAAGCCGAACCGCTATAAATCATTTGTGTACTTCTCTTACTTGTGTTATTTGGTTTGTTTATCATTACTAGCATTTCAATTTCCTCACTTGCATTGAATTTTTATTTTCCATCAAAAGGATTTCAAGTTTCAAACAAAATTTTAAATTACCTAATTCACCCCCTCTCTTGGGTGTGTGCCATAGCATTTCAAACCTATCATATTTTAGAGCCTTTGGATGTAAATGTTTTATCTTGAACACAAAAGACAATGTAGGAAATTTGAGGCTAAAAGTAACTAAGGGATCTTCCTTGAATATTCAAATATTAGTAAAGCTTATAGAATATAAAATACTAGAACAAATACCTTGGAAGAATCCATACATGTAAAATTCAATGAGTCTCCTAAGACAAAAATAAGAATCGAAGTTGAAGAGGAGACAACAATAGATCCATTCAACGAGATTGAAAAACTAAATATTCAAGAAAAATCTATAAATGAACCATCAAGTTCTCATCACAAAATCAAGAGAAACCATTAGACAAAGATGATTTAGGTAAGCTACCCATGAGCTATAAATTTGTGCAAATTCATTCATTAGATTAAATAATTGGAGAACCCAGTGAAGGTTTAAGGACTAGGGCATCTTTGTATTAATATTGCAACAATGTAGCCTTCATATCAAAAGTTGAGCCAACTTGCATAGATTAAGCATTAGAAGATGAATTTCGGATTAAGGCTATGCAAGAAGAATTAGATCATTTCAAAAGAAATGAAGTATGAGAATTAGTTCCTAGACCTAGAGATAAATCTATAATTGGAACCAAGTGGGTCTTCAAGAATAAATTATATGAAAATGAGAATATAGTAAGAAACAAGGCAAGACTTCTAACCAAATGATACTGTCAAGAGGAAGGAATCGATTTTGAAGAATTATATGCTCTTGTAACTAGGTTAGAAGCTGTAATATCCTAGTATTTTGAGAATAATAATAATTAATTTTTATCGTATTTAAAATAATTTTTTATATCCATTAGAGATTATAGTTGAGAAAACTAATGGGCTTAGGGTTAGTGGGCTAAGTTGAAAAAGGAAATGTTAAGCAAAGGGGCTTAGAGTTAGTGGGTTAAGTTGAAAAGGAAAAGGCTAAGTAAATGGGCTTCAAATTAATGGACTAAAAAAATGGGCTTAAAATTAATAAACTAAATGAAAGAATAATCTATTCAAAAGAAGAATTAAAGGAAAATAATTAAGTTAACAAAATAATTAAAAATAGTGGGTGGAATAATTGAGAAATATGGGAGACAAAGTAGGGTGTGGACAAATAATTAAAGATTATGGGTGAGATTTAGTGGGAAATAATTAAGAAATGTGACAAAATAATTAAAGATAATAGGTGAAATAATTGAGAAATTTGGGAGACAAAATAGGATGTGGACAAATAATCAAAGATAATGAGTGAATTAATAGAGAAATGTGGGAGACAAAGTAGGGTGTGGACAAATAATAAAAGATAATGGGTGAAATAATTGAGAAATGTGATAAACAAAGTGAGGTGTGGACAAATAATTAAAGATTATAAGTGAGATTTATTAAAAAATAATTAATAAATATGACAAAATAATAAAAGATAGTGGGTCACTACAATTATACTAAGCTTAATTCAACATTTATAAATAGAGAAAACTTGAAAGGTTTGAGGATTTGAATTAGAAAGAGAAATGTTGTAAGAAAGAAAGATTTGAGAGTAAGAGAGAGAGATTTGAAAAAGAGAAAGAAAGAATATAGAGAAAAAAATCAAAAATTTCTAGAAAAATCTTATAGGCTGAGTTTAGTAGTTCGTGTAAAAATTTGTGGCAAAAAACATTGTCGGATGCGCAAATCGAGACTTTGTCGCAATATAGAAGAATAGCAAATCGCTCCGCAAAAAAGTGGGTTATCTTCAAAAATTTCTTCAAAAATTCTAGAAATATGAGAATGATATCTTAGAATTTTTTATTGTGAAATTGGAAGAGAAATACATAATTAGTATTTATTATGGATTTTTGAGACAATAGATGCTTGAAAATCAAAGAGAAAATGAGAAATAAATGGAATATGGATTCTAAAAATTATCAAGAAATTTCTAGGGCTTATGAATATTGTTTTAGGGATTATTGTGAAGATAAATTGAGAAAATTTTATGAGAAAGTATTTATTTCATAATCTTGAGGAAATAATAGGAGGAAATGAGAGAAATTAGGAAAATTAGAAAAAATTAGAAATCTAATTTTTTTAAAGTAAATATGATGCCCAGGTTATGTCAAGATTCATAATTGAACATGATTGGAAGTCCGACGCGAATTTTGAGACAAAATTACGCTAGGGGCAAAATTATCTTTTTGCAAGGTAAATGGTACTATTTAACTAGATTTAGTTTATGAAAAGGATTGGTAAGTGGTTCCACCCAAAAATTAGATTTTATGTAAATATTTTCATCATGTTGCAATATCTTGATGTGAACATGACATGTAGATTGCATTTATATGTATTGATAACAAAGTATGCATATGAGTATGATGAGATTCACGATCATACGTTACATGGGTTTGGGATTAGGTACTGGCATCGTTGCTTTGCCAAGGGTGCACCCATACACCCCGGTCTACCAGGGATACTATAAAAATGAAGGGTAATCTTAAGGTGTAGTGGACCTAAACATGAGAGTTATGATATTATACACATTGCAGTCATACATATGCATTTTATAATGTACTCTTACTTAGATGATTTATCATCTAATATGGGTCTTGTCTCTGGAACATTCAAACGTTCCAGATTAGATTTCCAACGAAGGCACAGAAGTGGAATGAAAAGTAATCTATCCAGGGCATTGCGGGTGCAAATAAAATATTTTTTGTATTTAGTTTCCATATGAGGATCCTATTGTGTACCAGTTAAGTTATGTCATGTTTTCAAATCATGTTGAAAAACTTATGTTTTATTTAAAGTCATGTTGAAAAACTTATGTCATGTTTAAAGTCATGTTGAAAAACTTATATCATGTTGCAAGTTATGTTTGGAAAACTTATGTTGTGATGACAAATACAACAACAACAACAACATATCCAAAACATGAACTCTTGTGATGACAAATAATCTTGTATTATTAATTATGTTGAGACGATCATGCAATATTATTAGTGTTTGAGGTATGTTGAGGTTTCTATTTTAGCTTCCGTATTTAAGGTTTATGTTGATTCTCTTTCGAGATAAATGTATGGAAATTTTGGGATAGATAAGAGCAATGATATGGTTTAGTCGTAGTTTTAAATAAAAAAAAAATATTATCCCAGAATTGTCCTAAGTTATAGCACGCTTGGAAAACGGGGCGTTACAGAAGCAATCAAGATGCCTTTAGTTTTTGCCTCTCACATGAATTTCATGTTATATCAAATGGATGTAAAGAGTGTATTCCTAAATGACTAAATAAATGAAGAGGTTTATGTGGAACAACCTCCTAGTTTTGAGGATCCTCATTTAGAGGACCAAGTGTATAAACTAAGAAAAGGCTTATATGGTCTCAAACAAGCTCCTAGAGCTTGGTATGAAAGATTAAACAAATTTCTTATTGAGAAAGGTTTTTCAAGAGGGAAAATTGTCAAAACCCTATTCATAAGACATGAAGAATCTAATATATTAATCATTCAAGTATATGTAGATGATATAGTATTTGCAGGAACAAGTGAAAAGCCTAGTAAAAATTTTGCAAATTTAATGAAGAGTGAATTTGAGACTAGTCTAATGAGAGAACTCACATATTTTCCAGCCCTCCAAGTAAAACAATCAAAAAAAGGAATCTTTGTTTATCAAGCAAAATACATAAAAGAAATGTTAAAGAGATTTGGGATGAAAAATGCTAAAGCAATAGGCACATCTATGTGTACATCCACAAAATTAGATAAAGATAATCAAAGGATAAGTGTGGATCAAAACTCTATAGGATTATGATACGGTTATTACTTACCTAATGGCAAGTAAGCCCGATATCATGTTTAGTGTATGTCTATGTGCTAGATTTCAATCTAATCCCAAAGAATCGCACGTACTAGCCGTTAAAATAATTTTCAAATATTTAATTGCAACACAAGATGCAGAATTGTGGTATCCAAGTGGAGATAATTTCAAATTGATTGGATATTCCGATGCAGACTTTGTCGGTTGTAAGGTAGACCGTACGAGCACTTCTAGAACTTATAAAAGATTGGGAAACAAGTTAATTTCATGGTTTTCTAAGAAGCAAAACTTGGTAGCTTTATCCGCTACCGAAGCCGTATATATAGCTGTCAGTAGTTATTGTGCTCAAGTTCTTTGGATTCATCAAAAACTAAATGACTTTGGAATAAATTTTAAGCAAACACCCATTAGATGTGATAATACTAATGCAATTAACATCTCTAAGAATCAAGTGTTGCATTCAAGAACAAAGTATATAGAGGTTAGACATCATTTCCTTAGGGACCATGCCCAAAATCAAGAAATATATCTTGTGGTTGTCCCAACAGAATTACAATTAGCGGATATTTTCACAAAACCTTTACCACAAGAAATATTTGATTTTATTCGAAGGGAATTAGGGATAATAAACCTTTTCTGAATACTCAAGAACAGTTTTGACCATTGATGTGTTTTCTGTCTATTCTAAAATGTCTAAATGTGTTCTCATATATATGAATGATAAATATGTGTTAAATGCAAAAATATTTTATGAAAAATTTAAGCAATTTTACTACATCATAATTCAAAATTCTTTCATATTTAATAAGATGCAATAATATTTTCCATGATGGATATGATGTATTGTTTTTAGTATTTAACGTTACATCTATATTTCCAATACTTTCTGTTCATCATCTATCATATTTGTTTATATGGATTACGCTTGGTCAGTTTCTCACACGAATTATATTGCTTACACCTTTATTCTCTCCACTAACAATATCATTTTGATTATAACAAAAAGTGGGAGAATAATGAGATTTTATGAGATGAGAGATTATATGTATGAGTGAGATTGTATTTCTGAGTTATATATTTTTATATGACAGAGAATAATGTATGAGAAATTTTTATGTATTCAGAGAGATCTTGTATGTGAGGAAATTGTATATCTGAGAGATATGTAATCAGGCTAGGCATTCAAGGCAATCAGTTTTGGCAATCAGGTTTGGTCCTTAAAACTTTAAAAAAATATTTTATCTATTAAGCTATATCCAAGACATGGATGCTAAATTGCAGGTTAACCTCATCCTCCAGTCGTTTCCAGAATCTTTTACCCCATTCATACTCAACTTTAATATGAACAAGCTTGAATGTCCGCTATCAAAGTTGTTAAACATGTTAATAAATGCCCAAGCCTAAATCAAAGGAAAAAGGCAAGAAGGAGTTCTTGCCATAGCCTCATCTTCAAAGACTTCTAGGAGGAAAAAAAGTTCTTCCAATAAAAACAAGAAGCTTGGGCCGAAGAGGGACATTTCCAAGGGCAAGTAAAAAGAGAAAGGATTAAGAGGAAAGTGTTTCCACTACCAGAAGGATAGGCATTAGAAGAGAAACTTCCCAAAATATCTCTCCAACTTGAAGGTCAAGTGGTCCGAGAACCAGGGTTTAGTTACATCTTTATTATATGTTATTGAGATGATCAATGCGATTGGTCATTGTCTCGTCTCTTGGATTCTGGATTCAGGTACAAGTTCTCATATCTAGGTTTGCATGCAAGATCTTGAGAAAAGTAAGATGCTTGGGAAGTTGTAAGTTGTCCTCAAAATGGGGAATGGAGCTCTTGTAGAGCCATTAGCGATAGGGACAAATTCTATAACTCTCAATTTTGGGCTTGTACTTAATTTGAAAGACTATTTATTTTTATCTAATGCTTTTAGGAATGTAGTGTGCATTCCTAGACTTGTTAGGGATGGTTATGAACTATCTTTTTCTAACAATGAGTGTCATATTCATTATGGTAATAAGATAGTTGGTGTGGGTATTATGGTGAATGGTCTTTATATATTAAAGTTACATGACAGTGTTAGATAGAGGGATGTAAATGCTGCATCCACTAATAACGAGAAGTTTTCTTGGAGTGACGGTGTTGACCCTAAACATCTATGGCATCTTAGAGTAGGCTATATAAATAAGAGAAGGATTAGCCAATTAACCAAAAGAGAATTAATTGATCCATTAGGTTCTAAATTGGGGCCAATTTGTAAATCCTATCTCCTCGAAAAAATGGGGGAGCTAATGAATTGTTGGGGTTAATCCACACAAATGTATGTGGGTTGTTCTCTATTATGGCGAAAGGTGATTATCACTACCTTATAACATTTATTGATGACTTGTCACAGTATGGTTATATGTACTTGATGAAGTAGAAGTCTGAAACTTTTGAAAAGTTCAAAGAGTTGAAGGCTAAAGTAGAAAACCAGACTGAAAAGAGCATTAAGATACTTCGATCAGATCAAGGTGGAGAATACTTAAGTATGAATTTTAATAACTACCTCTATAACACCCCACTTATCTCCTCAATTTTAATTTATAGCATCAGAAGTCAAATAGCCACAAATACATAATTTGGGGCTAATTTCACACACACAATACTTCCGACAATCGAGTCTTATAAATTACAACATCTAACACCTTACCTACAACTCACCCTTAGAGATGTTTCCAGTCGAGATTTCCCTATACATGTAGCCTCCTAGAACTGACACATCACGAGCCCATCTTCAACGTCGGCTTTTACACCTAGAATGATGTCAAAAACAAGGTGAGTCACAAGATTCAGCAAGTAAACATGAAATAAACAGCATAATAGGGAATTGAAGCAAGACAGAGTCACACTACCCAAGGTCATGCTACAAACTACGACACCATAAGTTCATGTCATATTTCATGATATCACGCATCCATGCACATTATATATATATAACCATGCCATGCAATGCCACATTATACCCAGGCCGTAACTTGAAACACCTTAAACATAATGTTATGCCTTTCACAACTGGCGCCCATGCTATGATATAGACTTTCTCAGATGTGTAAATGCCCATACCTCACACACTAATGCGCACTCCATAAGGTAAATGTATGCATATAAATACGCCATGCCATACTCACTTGCACACACACCGCATACCATATGTATGCAAAGATGTCAGGAAACAACCACTCAACCACTTATTCATATCGTATGTAATAATGTGCACTTCGTATGCCATATATGTGTGTGTATATATATATATATATATAAGAATGCCATGTCAGCACTGTGACCCACATCCACCCTCATCCTAGTGTCAACCCAGGTGAGTCTGTCGAGCCATAGCTCCCTCGGTTACCCACCGAGTATTCCTCGTCCTGACTTCCACCCAGGCAAGTTTAGCGAGCTTTAGCTCCCTCAATTAACCAACAAGTCTATCACATTTAGATATCCTCGTCTTGTAGTCACATCGCCACCCTAATGATAATAAGTGCACTATTGCAGATATCAATATATCATGCACATGCAACAGATATGTGATCACATCATGTCATTTTGACTAAGCATGGCTCCCGTTTACGTAGCTTTCCATATAGCCTACCCCATGTTATAGCTCACTTTATGTATGACACATGCTAATATGATCACCCGTAACATATCCAATACCATAACTCATAGTTTCAACGACCACACACTGCCTTCTTAGGTACAGTACACCTTATTCTGTTTGAACATCAACGACACAACGATAGCAACACCCTTGCTAAAAGGCTAAGGGAACACATACTGACATGTACAAGAAACCTGCTCAATGTATGTATAAGCACACAAATATCATGAATAACGTGTCATGCATGAACACATGATTCCACATTTATTATGCCATCACCCATGCATGAACACGTATACCATTTGTCACACCATGAAACCCATATCTATATGACCCCAACACACTTGTGACCTGAGGCTGTAATACCCAGGAAAATCCTTAAGGGTATAAATGACATTTTATGAAGGGTATAAATGGAATTATCGAAAGAATGAGGCTTTAGGGATCACTATCGCAGTCTTAAGCGACCGAATTAGCCGAATGGAGTACCCCGAACCCTAGATAGCCAAGAAGAATGGTATAGTATCGACAAGTAATACGAGTTATGATTTTAGACATCAAAAGAAGTTGGATCGGGAACGGTTCTTGGTACAGCTAGAAAAGCAATTGTGATTAAGGCTGAAATACCGAATTATCGTACGAGGCATCCGGGAAGTCAATGGAACCCCAAGGAAGTTCATATTTGGCATATAGAGTAACCCTTCAGTAGTTTTTGGAAGAAACAAAAAGGTTTTTAGCCAAAACGAAGATTCGGGCCTAAGTGCAGTTTTTTTCGAAATTGACAGAGGGAGATCGAAACGATATTTTTTTGAAATTTTAAAGAGAGTGTTTTAGGATATTTCAAAGGGTTATAAAGGTCTTTAAAGAGAAATTCAGTTTTTGAGCCAAGTGCAAAATTGTAATTTTGAGGTTGGGGTAAAAGTGTAATTTACCTAAAAATTAGGGGTATTAGCGTAATTAGTCCATTTTTTAGGGACTAAAATGTAATTAAAAATTAGTCCGGGGACCATGTTGAAAAGGGTTAAAGTGCAATTACCCAAAAGTTTGGGTCAAAGTGTAATTATTGAAACCTTTTTACTAGGGGCATTTGAAAAATTCAGGAAAAGCCTCATAAATGACCTTAGTGATAAAGATGAAGTTTCATGATGATATTAGAGATAAGATGAAGTCTTATGATGACGTTGGAGATAAGATGAAGGCTCATGATGACTTTATGGATAAGATAAGATTTGGATAAGATTTAATTGGATAAGATTTTGTTGGATATGATTTGAATAAGATTTGATTTGGATAACAATAATTATATAAAATCTTGAAAGATTTAGAATGATTGTAGAATATCTTAGAAGATATGGTAATGATTATATAAAATCTTAAAAGATTTGGAATGATTGCAGAATATCTTAGAATATTTGGTAACGATTATATAATATCTTTGAAGATTCACAATGATTGTAAAAGATATTAGAAGATTTTGGAATGATTGCAAAAGATATTAGAAGATTTGAAATGATTATAGAAAATCTTAGAAGATTTACAATGATTGCAGAAGATCTTTAGAAGATTTGGAATGATTGTAAAAGATTTTGAAATATTTGAAATGATTGCAGAATATATGTTTCTTGGTGGCTAAGTTTCCAAAACCTATAAATAGGGGTTCATAACCAAAGGTTTCTCATTCAAAATTGTGAGAAGTTCATGCCAGATAAGAGCGCTTCACGTTTAGTATATAGAGGGCCTTTTAAGCATATGTGAAGCATCACACGCGCAGAGCACTTGGGTAGCGCGTGAGGACATGTAAGGAGGTGGTTTGGTCAAAAAACTTGAGGAGTTGCACAAAAGTTGAGGTTCAGCACAAGATTTGAAGCATTTGAGTTTCCTTCAAGGTGAGTGGTTTGACTTTAGTTTTCCCCTTGTTTGGAAAGTGTCTTGGTGTGAGTGTAGCAGGTTCAGGTGAGCGGTCTCACCAGAACTCGGGATGCTATGCTTATGCGTTTCACTTATGTATTTATGTCATCATTTGCATATTGAACATGTGATATATTGCATCAACTGTTTTTACTTACAAAAAAGTCTGTGCATGGCGTGTGATTCTCATATCATCGGGGTATTGATATTCGTGTCAATGTTATTTTTTGTGTGGGACGGGATGGGGTCCTCTTGAGAATGGGACACGGTTAGTCCTGGCGATCGGGTGACACGGTAGGGCATCCGGGGCCGATACTGGTGATCGGGTGACACAGTAGGGCATCCGGGACTGGTAACCGAGTGACACGGTAGGGCACCCGGGGATTAAGTATGTCAGGGTGATTTCTCAAGTTAGGCGTGTCTTGCATATTTACGTTTGTCTGAGTATGCCATGCTCGTGTGTCTCTCATGCATTGTATAAACTATTTTATGTCGTCACTTAGATGTTTATCATCTAACTTGGGCTATGCCCCTGGAACATTTAATGTTCCAGCTAGGGACTGTTGCGAGGGCAAGGATGCGGCCGGTTGAGGGCCAATGGTGCTTAGTTTGCTAAGTCATTGTAACGTTTGGAGGATTTAATATGCATTTCAAGTTGTAAATGAACAGTTGTATAATAGCGATTTTATCATTTGATCTGTATTACGTATTTTTCTATGGAAATACAATGTAAGAACTATGGTGTTTTGGTATTAATGTATCCGCTGCGTTGTATTAAGACTCGTTTAGTTTAAGATTATTGATCTTGATAGTTAAACGGGCAAGACTGGGGTTCGCGGGGTTTTGTATCTGCATGTGAAGATTGTTCTTGATATACTGCGCGTGTTGAACTTGAAGAAAAAAAAAAAGAAATCCTGGGAATACCCTTATAGTGACACGCCTGGCGAGACGGGGTGTTACAGAGGCTCTAGCTCAACACTTACAGAGCGACACGCTATTATTCCATATAACCACATGGACAGGTTATGAACCCCTATGTGGCATAAGTATTTATGCCACTTCACATCCAGGATTAAGGGCAACGCCTGTCACATCGCCCAGTATTGGCCAGTCTAGATTATTCAGTAACATTAAAGGTTAAACGGAGGTCGATCAATTGACCGCCACTATCATATAAGATAATCAAGTGGACACACTAGTATCCCTTCAGTCACACCAAGTCTTCCCAACTCTCTAAGAACCTAGTCCAACATGGGTTTAACATCAATCCCAAGGAACCAAGGTGATACAAAGCCCTGTGACAGTTAGAAGTGAATACCATAAAGAGTCTATTATTTCACTTAAACCGTCGCCACTAAAACTCCCCAACAACTCACACATTGTAAAATGGTTACCACGCATATTCACAAAATTAGTATTTGGAACCAAATCAAAGGAAATGAGTAGATAGATTGCACAAACGGGGAGGTTTTGAATACGAATTAAAGAGCACACTAAGAAGGGCCAAACTTGCCTTCAAATAGCTAATTCTCGTCTTCTCTACACTCCCATTGCAAAGTATTATGTTCACAACCAATAATGAGCCCACGTCTCTAAAATAATTAATTTCAACCGTGCAAAACATGTAATTTAATCGTGCAAAGCTTCTAATGATTTTCCCCACTTACCTGGCACTTTAAATCTCGATTAAACCGGATTCCTCCCACAATTTTCCTTACTTTTCCTCCCATTTTTGTTGATGGCCAAGCTTTTTATTCTTCTCCCATTTCTTCTTCTATTTCAGCCACTCGAATTCCACCCTAGATGAGCATTATGATAGAAAATATGATTCGATCATACACAGCAAAAACAAAATCTAATTTTACTTGGTATCACATTTTTCAAATCTTACGGTTAAATCGAAGACACAAAACAAAAAATTACCTCGAAATGAAATTTGATTTCATAGTTGATAACCTGGCTGATATCTCCCACACGTGAGATGCCGAGTCGGTCCACCCAAAATCGCCAAGACTCCAAGAGACTTGAGAGAAAAAGGGACACGAAAATTTTCTCTAAAATTTCCTTTTTTTATTCAACTGATTGATCTATTGGATTCTAGGTTTAATGGCATATTTATATACAAAACCCTGAAACACTAAGTGCTATTGGACCGGGCTTTGGGTGCTAGCAAAAAGCCCAATCCAACTTGATAATTAAATAAATAATCATATTAATTATTTAATTATCCTTATTTATCTAATAAATAATTACACTTATAATTTAGTAATTCCATAATTACTAAATTTGCCATTTTTTTCTTTTAAAACGATTTCTACTGGGTGGGACTTTTCGGGTTCACAATTAAATTGGCTACGAGAATTAATCAATTACTAATTCTTATAAATCATGAGTGACATCTAACAATATGTCATAATTACCGAATTTAATGTGAAGCGGGAATGTGAACCTTACACCACGATACCATGCAATATGGTCCCTCTATCATCTTATATCCTAACGAGATATGAGATCACGGACAACAGGTCAAATCTCTCGATCTCCTCATATGACCAAATCCGATAATCCAACTTGACTAATATGACACAACCTGTACGGAATCCAAATTTCGTTGTCATATTACCTCGGCCAAGGATTTATCGTCAAGTGAACACTAAATCACATAGGATATCCTCCTCGTATATCTCGAGGTGATAGATTCCATGTATGATGCACACATACCTCATGTGTCACTAAACAAGGCACATAGATACGTACAACTATCCCTGCTTAGCACAACCATATAATATCATTGATTGTGACGGCTCGCTCCCACTTACGGGTGCCACTCGTCAATCATCCGAATTACTCACATGCCTGGTCAACTGTGAAGGGCTGACTATGTTTCAACATAAAAAGCCCTAGGTGGGAACTAGGCTTCGTCCTTTCTTTCCCTTATCGCCAAAATCAACTAGCAAATTGGGCTTTATGAATTCCACATTTTCCAAATTAATTTCACATTAACTTGCCCAATCACCCTTTTTTTTATTTTATTTCTCCTTCCTTCCCAATATTCCACCGGGCTCCATATAATTCAAAAATTTCATACAAACCATTGATTTTCCCAATTTTGAGAAAAATTCAAAAATTTTATGTGGTGTTCTCTTTGTGTTTGAGTTTTGAATTCATTTTGAGTTTTGTGTTTTGAGTGTCTGTTTTGAAATTTTTAAAAATGCGTTCTTTTTATCATTCTAAAAAATTATTTCTCAAAATAGGAAACTAGAAAACGCGTTTCTTTGAAATTTTTAAAACAATTTTTTTTTTTGTTATTATGATATTTTATTTAATAAATTATAAATTTGATTCAAAAATTTTAAACTATGAAATAAAATTCAGATAAAATAAAAAAAATCAACAACCTTAGAATATCATTTAAAAAAATTAATACAAACAAAATATATCACATATTCAGTTTAATAAATAAATAAAATAAAAAAATTAAATAACATAACAAAAAATCAAATCAATCGTAACCCATCTTCTTCGTTCTAGGGTTTTCTGTGTGGGGGGCGGCGGGTGGTCGCGGTGGCTATGGCAGTAAGGGACGCTAGTCCCGGTACTGTCGCGATGGCGGTGGGGGGCGCTAGTCGCAGTGGCGGTGACTGTGAGGTTGAAGGTGGCAGAGGGGGGTGCTGGTCGCGATGGCGGTTGTGGGGTTGAAGGTCGATGACGGTGGTTACGGTACTACTCGCGGTGGCGTTGAGGGGTGCTGGTCGCGGTGGTGGTGGAGTTGAAGGTCGACGGTGGTGGCGGTGGCGACGGCTGTCGATGGCCAGAAGAGGAGAACGAGAACAGAGAGAAGATGGAGGGAGAGAGAGAGGGGGGAGTGGGTCTAAGTGTGCCCAAGGGGGGGTGGGGGGCTGTTTTTCGCTTTTTCAAATTGTTTTGTGTTTTCAGTGTATTTTCACTTAAAACACCCAAAACAATAAAATGTTGTTTTGAGTTTCCTTAACAAAATTTTTAGTTGTTTTTGAAAACGTGTTTTGAAAAATAACAAAGAGAACGCATTTTCAATGTTTTCAAAAACTGAAAACAAAAAACAGCCCAAAAACCAGAAAGAGAACAGGCCCTTAATTTTCCAAAAATTCAGCATTTTTTTTCCAAAAATGCCCGAAAAATTCCTTTAATTTTGAAAATTCCTTTGGGGCCCAAAATTAATCCACGCATGCTCCAACATCTCAGATTTCCAAAAATTTTAAAACACTTGACCAACAGGGCTTGCTAGCACACCCGAGGCCTGCATGGAGCCTAGCGGGGCACTAGTAGCATGGGCTAACAGCGGGGCCAGCCAGTACCAACTTCCATCCTTCACTTTTATTTTATTTTATTTTTTTTTCCCTTGGGCTTCTTAGTCCAAAATTTTCAGATTTAAAATACCACAAAATATACATCAAAAATACATGAAAATTTCCTTTTTATTCCACCAATGAGGTTTACACAACCCACTTAAGGCTTACACAACAAACATCCAAATAGGATACACTCCATGCCCTTAAGCTTCAACAAGCCATTACTAACAAAATAAATTTTACATCAAAAACATCTAGATCTTCCAAGATTTCAAGCTCTCAAATCCCTTTTTCTCTTGGCACATAAAAGACCTACAAAGTAAGGATGAAAACCTCACCAGTCATAAAGACTCAGTAAGGGTGCAATGCATAAGTAAATGAAGCACGAGAGAGCATGTAATGCAAAAATGCAATACAAAATGGATAGTCTTCCATGCCCTCATAACCTCCATAAGTCAAGGCATCAACTAACCCTTCCCACAACACTAGTCCTCCATATGGCCATAGGTATACTAGAATTCATATCATGTAAGTGTTAACCACTACATGCAACACATAAAGAAAAATATTTACAAATACATGCAAGACTACCACCCTTGGGGTCATCCCTTATTTGACTTGAAGCCTTATTTGCCAAAAGCGAGAACGCCAGCCTACTTCAAACTCTTCAAGGACCACTACCTCCTCGATAGAACCTAGATGCCACACAAAACCCAACAACAGCAGAAATTATACCAGGGTTTATGTTTTTACTATTCATCGCAAAGACCCACTCATCAACCACTTCCAAACCATCCCTAACCACGGGGGTAATCCAATCATCCCTACACATTACATTATCTCACATAATGTACATAACTAAAAAAGAATTAATTACTTTACCTCATCAAATCTAGAGGAGAAAATCGGCCAAATGCTAACACCAGCGTTGCCTCATGGCATGCCACCTTGCGCTTAGAACCCCATTTTCAAGCCTCTGGCAGGCACCTCAAGCCCCAAAATAATTTCAAGGATTTTCTATCATTTTTTGGCATTTTCTCCATTTTTTCCTATTTTCCAGATTTCTTTTATATTCTTTTCTTGTTTTCTTTTATTTTTTTCATCTTCTTCAACCTCTTTCTTCTTCCATAGCGTGCACAGCGCCTGTGCACGCACCAGCTACCGGCTACCCTTGGCCTTTACCGCTGTTGCCTGCTAGCTCCCTATCGGCCACGACCAGCTGCTCTGTAACTACCGCTACCGGCTACCAACCATCGTAGCCAGCCTCCGTGCCTCCTGCCTACGCACCCAACGTCGTTGGCCACTACTTGGCCCCTACTTCCAGCCAGCTCGCCTGCCCAAAACAGCCTCAATAGCTGCTCGTCGTGACCCCATTAGCCACCTCCGCTAGAGCCACTACATCCCGCGCCTCCAGCCGCTTCCATCAACCTCCATTATCGCAACCATGGTCGTGGCTGCTCCAGATTCCATTATCGATGCTATCGACCGCTGTTCATGCCTCCGCCAGCCATGATCGGCCACCTCCACCGATTATCACTCTCGATCGCTCTCATCTCTCTCAATCTCTCGATCTGCTCGGCTCAAGCTCTCCTCTACCTCTCTCTCTGGTTTCAAAATTTCAGAGGGGGGTGCACTGTTGGAAGCTTGCCTAGTGATGGCGTGCATATTTTATATTATTTATCCCTCTTATTCCATCTTCATTGCACTCTATTTAGGTTATTTCATTTGTCTTGTGTTTATTTTATTTTATTGGGCTTCATACTATTTTTATTCTTTTTTGGCAGATTTGGGCCGCAGATTTGAGCTATTTCGATAGAGACGCAAGTGGGCTTTGCAAGGTGGACGAACATTGAGTTTTAAAGAGGCAACCATATTTCATTATGGGTTATGAGCAAATTTAGAATCCATTGGGCCCTTTTAATTAATTAAATTATGGGCCATTTGTAATAAATAAACCCTAAGCCCATTTAGCCTAGGTTTTTCTTTTCCAAAACCCTATAAATAAGAGCTAGCTAAGAGGCATTAGGGTGTGGCCGATTTTGGAGGATTCTCACGGGTTCAACCTAGGAGCTATGGAAGGCTAATTCGCTTGTAATCTGCTACATTCTCGTACCCCTTGCTAGGTTTGAGTCTCGGTCATATAGTCGAATCCGATTTGGAACTCGATTTCCATGTTTTTATTGATGATTTTGTTTATTTTCCTTCTCTAAGTTTATGTATGTTTCTTTTATGCGGTTGTGTGAATGCATGCATGATCTTTGGATGGGTTTAATTGACGTACTCGGTTGAGGCTTTGATTAGAAAGAAACGGTATATTTGTATGAGCGATTGCTCGTTTTGATTTAATCTTTTACGGTTGTAGAAGAGTTTTTCAAATCAAAAGAAAATCAAACCAAACAGATTGTTTTCATAAGTGAGACAAGGATTACCGTGGTAAGGAGGTAGGATTTGTAGCGGATTACGTTTTAGTTCATCTTTGTTTCATTCTTGAACGTTTTTAAGTTCGGTTTTCATCACAACCCCCCCTCGTTTAATCTTGTTTTAACAGTTCATTGACAATTCATTGGGAAACAACCTGGGGAGCATCCTAGCTGCAAACCAGTTCTAATACATACACTAATCTGATCGGTTCGACAGCCTCGATCAAGATTTTGGCGTCGTTGCCGGGGAACCATCAATCTGTTCTGCCATAACAAGATTTTTTTTCTATTCTTTTGTTTCTCCTTAATTCTCTTTCATTCTTTGTTGCTTTCTTTTCTGTTTTCTGTTTTCTGTCATTCTTTTTTTTGTTGATTTCTTTTATGTTCTTTGTATTTTCTTCTTTTGTTTCTCTGTTCTTTGTGTTTTCTTTGTTCATTCTTTTCGGTTTTCTTTGTTCTTCTTTTCTGTTCTATTCTTGGTTTTTCTACTTTCTGTTTTATGCCATAACCAGCACTGTTCACCGCCATCGGCTATCTCGGAATGCCCTAATTGTTGGTGTCCAAAGGAATGGGGGTGTGGGGAGAAATAGTCACTCATTATAGTGAGGAGGGCGTTTTTTGGCCAAATTCCAACGTTTAGACCACTTTTAGGGCCATTTTGTGTTTTCTTAGTGTGTTTATGTGATCTTTCCTTGTGTGTTTTGTTTTATTTTTGTTCTTGTTGATATTTAATGCATGACCAGATCATCTACGGGTGACTTAATTGATTTAGATCCAGAAATTGATAGGACCCTTAAGCGACAAGCAAGAGAACTTAGGTCTCAAGATAGGGTAGTGACTAATAGTGTCTTTCTCATTGTTTTTGATATTGTGTTTGAGTTCCAACCTAAACTGATCAATATGGCCGCCAATGAAAACAATGGCAATGAGAATAGGAATAATGGGAATAATGCTAACAAAATTATTAGAGAATTGGCTGCCCCTGATGTGCATTATCAACCCTTGTGTATTCAATATCCTCAATTGGAGGCAAACTTTGAACTGAAATCTAGATTGATACATTTGCTTCCTAAGTTTCATGGTTTTGCAGGTGAAGATCCACACAAGCATCTGAAGGAGTTTCATGTTGTTTTCTCCACCATGAGGCCGCAAGGGGTTGATGAAGAACAAATAAAGCTAAGGGCAATCCCTTTCTCTCTTGATGGAGCTGCCAAAGACTGGCTGTATTACTTGCCACCTGCTGCCATTACCAATTGGGATGGCCTGAGGAGAATATTTCTGGAGAAGTTCTTCCCTTATTCCAGAACAGCAGCCATCCGGAAGGACATTTGTGGCATCCAACAGATAGGTGGAGAAAGCTTGCATGAGTATTGGGAGAGGTTTAAGAAGTTGTGTGCTAGGTATGATCAGATAAGTGACCAGCTCCTTATTCAATATTTTTATGAAGGCTTGCTTCCCATGGACAAGTACTTAGTGGATGCTGCATCTAGAGGAGCCTTAGTGGAAAAGACACCAGCTGTAGCCTGGGACTTAATTTCAAAGATGGCTCAAAATGCACAACAATTTGGTACCAAGTTGAACACTCCCATGAAGACTGTCAATGAGGTTGGTTTTGCTGCACCTATGGACCAACGGAGAATAGAAAATAGGCTGGAGGAACTAACTTCAATGGTTCGCCAGTTAGCCCTTGATCGAAACCAGCCCCCGCAGGTATGTGGCATTTGTTCATTTTCTTCATATGTAACTGATCAGTGCCCACAATTGCAGGATAACACAAAATCATGCAATGGAATCTTCCCTGGAAGACCGTTTCAGCACCAGCCACAACAAAATAGGTATGATCCCTATGCTCCCACCTACAATCCGGGCTGGAGAGACCATCCCAACTTCAGATATGGGGGTGTTTCAACTCAGCCATTCCAACAGAGGTTCAATGCACCAGGTCAAAGTAATGCCACACCAATGAAGCAACAAGCACAAACAATACCCAAGGCCGAACCGAGCTTGAATGACATAGTGCAGCAATTGGCTGCCAATACTCTCAAATTCCAACAACGGACTGATACCACCATACAGAATTTGGAGACATAGATTGGGCAGTTAGCAACTAACATAAATGAGCTAAGGAGTCAAGGCTCGGGTCAGCTACCTTCTTAAAAATATGAAAAATAAGAAGAAATAAAAAAAATTAAATGAAAAAAAATAAAAAATAAAAATACAAAAAAAATAATAAAAAAATATGAAATAAAAGTAAGATTAAAAAATAAAAAAATAATAAAAAATAAAAATAAAATAAAAAAGAAAAAGAAAAAAAATTAAAAAATAAAAAAAGAAAAAAATTGAAAAAAAAATAAAAAAAGAAATTAATATAATTAAAATATTTTTTTAAATAAAAAATAATTACACATCCACATGTATATATATATATATGTACTAATTACACATTAACCCCTTCTATATTCTCCTTAAATTCCACATAGAAATTCTTATTATTTGCACTTAGGCCCTCCTAGGCCTTAAATTAATATCACAAAGCCACACAATAACTTGATTTCTCAAAAAATAATTACCGACATTTACTCGGGAATATCAATTTTTTCTTTGCGCTTGCACGAGACTTTTATTCTACCCGAAAACGTTTCAGGGTTTCTTTACTCGCAAAACCAGACCACCTTTAGGGTCCCCCTGACTTCTCAGAGGTCCTACACGAGCATTCGATACAGGCAACCATTCGGGCTTGTACATAAACTATTCTGGAAACTATTCCCGGTCTGATTATTTTTAGCGTCATTAGCCTCACCTCAAGACGCTCACCAATCTCATGCCCTCTTCCTTGGATATCCAAGTCCCAGGGCATTCCTTGTTGTCGATTCGACAATTTTATTGATTAATTCCTTAAAACCAACTTCTTGGGCTCTCCGGACCACCCAAGGTCCTTCAAAATTACTAGAAATCTTATTTTTCCAACACCATGTAATACCGGGTATTACACTGATATCCTAATCCACCAACACACAAATATCCATGTCATCTCAGGTCTAAGAACTAATGCAAATCCGTAGTTAATATTGAATCATTGACCCGTGAGATAAAACCCATGTGATTCAATATTAACAATCCCGTTCAGTGAACTCATTCCTATAACGAGCACCCACTCGTCTTCCTTCTATATCTCATACAGAGTAGTATGAGACCCACCAATCTTATCTTTCGGTATCTTATACCAAACAAAGAGGAAGACGATATGCCGGCCTTTGTGAGTTGCTAATTATTCGGGTTAGGAACTCTATGTCCAGTACCATATTTATAGTATAACATATTGTGGATTATCCGTCTCGATTATTCTTAACAATTAAGAATAGTCTCTACTCCTTGTTATACTAAGGATATTTGTATGTTAAATTCAAACCGTATTTCAATTTAAATTAAACATAAAACTTGCCATTAAATAAAGTTTAAAGAATTACAAGATCAGACCCTATTGTGTCACTAGAACTGGTTTTAAGGGCTTAAATCTAACACTTTAAAAGGGGAAAAATAAAGGACTGGGAAAGAGCCACGTGACAGCTGCTAACGGCTGCCATTGCCTCCCCGAAATGGCGTCATTTCGAGGATGGCTTTGCTAGGAAAATTCCAGCATTTTCCTGGCCTCGTGCGAGCGTGCCGCTTGATTTGAGCTGCCTTCAACATATATGGGCCTCTAATTATGTCACGGCTCGTAACGCGGAGCAACCCGCTAGCAAAGGTGTTCCATGAAAAGGTCACTTGGAAATAATACGTGAATAAGATAACTGAACATGATCATAAAAACAAAACAATAAGAGTCCCTTGCTGGGCAATTGAGCTCATACCATTATAATACATTTAATTCAGGACTTAACTGCCCAATTACAATTCAAAATGACAGCAAAATACAAGGCATAAAAAAATAAAATTTTCAAAATCTACAATATCCACACGCCCTAACAAAATCTACTCCCAGTCTCAATGGTCCGGGATGGCTCTGTACACAGTAGACTTCCCCCAAAAATCACCCGCGGTTGGACTCTCCGCTTTCCTTCTCTTTACCCTTATTTGAAATGACGAAGAGTACAAAGTGAGCTGTAAGGCTTAGCAAGCAATAATAGAATAATAAGCATTAACAATCAGAGAATAATGGCATGATCAACAATGGAACAATATGATCTATACCTCCTACAACATTACAATAGAATAAGCACCATAATTCATGGTTCATAACAAGTCACCAACCCACAATAAGTTGAATGAACATATGACGTTGAGGAAGCATTTCATAACATACTATATGCAGTTTTCATTCGCGTTACCATGTCCCATCCATTTATGATTTAGGAATGTTAGGGTATTCAAAACTTTCCAGATAACTCGCCTGACCATCAAGTATATATATATATATATCAGCACCACCCGCTCACACATAGCTAGGCAGTATAAATCAACATATACCCCTCATCCTTTCCCCACGTGAACCTATGTCCACCCCTGCCCTAGATGCAACCAGTCGGGCATTTAGAGCCTAAGATCTCCCAAATGGCAAATGCCACCAGTTTGGTTTGGATATCCATTACATTTCTTCCATGCGATCACACAGTGCAAAATAATGAGTAAGCTAATCCCCAAAAATATGCTAACTCAAACACACACTAATTGACTCACAATTTGGGAGTTCGGTATTTTCATCCAATACTCAATTCATACTTCATTCACCATGAACACGGTTGGAGTTATAGGCTTTTCGTTATGGGACATGCGGACCTTTATCTTGATGCACTACACCCTTAGCCCCTAATTTAACTTTAAATACCCAACTAAGATTTCAAAAGAAGAAAGGAAAACTTGGGAAAAATTAGTCAATTAAGCAGAGGGATAGTCTACTAATAAGAGAGAAGAGTTGATTATTCGAAAGGATGAGTCGACTAATTGGAGAGATGAGTTGACTGGACCAAGAAGGCAAATCCTCGATAGTTGACTGGACTGCAAGTGAAAATTTTGGGACACAATATTAGTCGACTAGACGATCCGATTTAGTCGACTCTCAATGAGTCGACTAGACTCCTCTATAGTCGACTTTCGACTAGTCGACTTATGTTCCCCATGAGTTGACTTACTAGAGCCCAAATCACCCAACACCGAGAATACCCCTTAGAAACCCTCAAATCTGAAACCAAAACTGTAATACCCGGGAAGTTATTATAAGTATAAATGATTTTTAAGGAAGGGTATAACTGGAATTAGCAAAAGAATAAGGCTATATGGCACATTAACGCAGTTTTAGACAATCAAATCAGTCGGAGGGAGTAATCCGAACCTTAGATAGCTAAAGATAATTGTACAGTATCGACAAGTGATTCGAAGTATTATTTTTAGTGATGAAAGAAGTGGGATCGGGAAGAGTTTTCGGTACAACTGTCGACCGGGCTGAGAAAATCGAATCGACGTAGGAAACGTCCAGAAGGTCAACAGAGCGCGTCAAGGACTAGTATTTAACGTGTAGAACAACCCTTAAGCAATTTTGGGTTGAATCAAATGGATTTAGGGTCAATTTGACCAGCCAGGCCTAAGCGCAGTTTTCTAATTTTACCCGAGGGAGTTCAAAACAGTAATTTTTCAGGAATTTTGAGGGTCAAATGAGATGTACTAAACTTATGAAACTTAGTGGTATATTTGGATTTATCAGGGGTGTTGTAAAAAGGGCAGAATTGTCATGTGAAGAAAACAGGGGTCAAAGTGCAAAAAAATTGAAAATTGCATAGTGTGAACGCGCAGCAAAATGACCGCCGCAAATCCTCGCATGTGGAGGTCGATCTCGGTGATGGGACGGCCAAGGAGGAGCTGGGGGAGATCGTATACAGTGGAGGGATGCTTGGGGATCAAGTTGAGGCCATTGATTGGTCGAAATTCGATCGGTTTTTAGGGTATAAAAGGGGCCGAGAGTTTCAGATTTTGGGGCATGAAATCGACCGTTTTTTCAATGATTTTGGGAAAGTGAATAAGGGGGTTTTCATCCCTGAGTCAAGGAGAAGAGAATGGGATCGTTTTGGAGAATTTTGGAAGAGTTTTACGGCTGATTGAGGCTTGGCCGAGAACAGGTGGCGGACCACCACGAGCCGCCTGCAATTGGCCATTTGGGCCACTTTCCGGCGGCCTTTCGGCCTGAAAATGGGTCCGTTGGGATCGACTTTCAAAGGACTTCAAGGGGATGCCCTTATTTTGGTCATCGGAAGAGTCGTCGGCAGCCGGATCTAAGGAAGAAGACGGTGGCACGTGGCTGCACGCGCCAGTCTTCACTCGCTCCCATGCGCTAGGGGCGTGAGGGCGCGTGGATGGGGCATTTCGGTAATTTATCCTGCAGTATTTTTATTGATTTATTTTAGGATTTATCATGTTGAAATATTTTGAAAAATATTTGAAGAGATAATTATATTGGAATTATCCAAGTAAAAATTGGGAGAAAATGGAGAAAATTATGGAAAAATTGTGGAAAATAGATTTTAATGCTTCTTAAATTAAATATGATGTTTAGGAAGTATCTTGGCTTGAGGTTGAGCACAAGCTCAAGTATTTGGGGTCTGGCACGCAAATTGAGGCGTTGCACAAGGAATGAGGCGATCTGATTACGTTCGAGGTGAGTGGTTTGACTCTAGTTTTTCCCTTGTTTGGAAAATGTCTTGGTGTGAGTGTAGCGGGTTTAGGTAAGCGGTCTCACCAAAACTCGGGATGCTATGCTTATGCGTTTCACTTATGTATTTTTGTCATCATTTGCATATTGAACATGTGATATATTGCATCAACTATTTTTACTTACAAAAGAGTCGGTGCATGGCTTGTGATTTTCATATCATCGGGGTGTTGATATTCGTGTCGATGTTATTTCTGTGTGGGACGGGATGGGGTCTACTTGAGAATGGGACAAGGTTAATCCTGGTGATCGGGTGACACGGTAGGGCACTCGGGGCTTGTGCTAGTGATCGGGTGACATGGTAGGGCATCCAGGGTCAGTGATTGAGTGACACGGTAGGGCACTCGAGGATTAAGTATGTCGCGATAAGGTCAACCCCAACGGTGTGTGGAGTGGTGTTCTCCACGGGAGGTTGAGTATGTCAGGGAAATTTCTCAAGTTAGACGTGTCTTGCATATTTTCGTTTGTCTGAGTATGTCATGCTCGTGTGTGTCTCATGCATTGTATTAACTGTTCCATACCGTCACTTAGATGTTTTATCATCTAACCTGGGCTATTCCCTTGGAACGTTTAATGTTCCAGCCAGGGACTGCTGCGAGGGCAAGGATGTGGCCGGTTAAGGGCCAATGGTGCTTAGTTTGTTAAGCCATTGTAACGTTTGGAGGCTTTAATATGCATTTCAGGTTGTAAATGAACAGTTGTATAATAGCGATTTTATCATTTGATCTGTATTACGTATTTTGCTATGGAAATACAATGTAAGAACTATGGTGTTTTGGTATTAATGTATCCGCTGTGTTGTATTAAGATTCGTTTAGTTTAAGATTATTGATCTTGATAGTTAAACGGACAAGGCTAGGGTTCGCGGGGTTTTGTATCTGCATGTGAAGATTGTTCTTGATATACCGCGCGTGTTGAACTTGAAGAGAAAAAAAAAATAAATCCAGGGAATACCCTTATAGTGACACACCTGGCGAGACGGGGTGTTACAAAAACCCTATATCCGGCCAAACTCAATGCATGTAAAGCTACCATAACAAAAACTCAACATTTCCATAAAGATATACAAGGCAAAATAATGCCCCATTCAAGATTTTTAGGTCAATCTATCACAAAACCCATAAAAATCATACCAACCAATATTTTTACAAAACTTACCTTTCTCAACACCAAATCCTGGGGAATCACTACCCAACCCTAGAGAAGGAAACCCCACTTAAAAGGGAAGATCAATGGTTATTTCCCACAACTTGAGAAAACTAGGGTTTCACATTTCATGGAGTAAGAGAAGAGATTTCTTTAAGAAAATGGGAAAGTAAGGATGTGATGCTTGCCTTGAACCCTCTTTAATGCTTTAACTTTAATCCAACTCTTGCCTTGCAAAACCTTCACTTTCTCAAGAATGAAGAAAAGAAGGAAATAGAGAAAGAGAAGGAAAGGAGGAAGAACAAGAAAGAGAATAGGCAAAGTGCCTCTCTCAGCTGCCCCTCTCTTAACACTCAATTTTTCCCTCTTCCAATTATGCCCTCAACCATCTCTCTTAAAGACCCCCCAATATCCCCACTTTAATCTCTTCACAATTAAATACAGAAATCCCAATTTATAATACATGAATTTATCCATTTCCAATTATTCTCATTTTAATAATCCCATTTTACGCTAACCATACAAAACCAGATATTCATCTTTCTTTTAAACCATTTAATACTGAAACTAAAGCTCACCAAAAATATAATGTATTTAAAAGAAAATAATAGTTATTTAATCCAAGCCCATTAACGGGTCATTACAAATTAAATTTCAAGTAACCTCATGGCCACTTCCAAAAATTGCATTTAACGCCCACAGCTTCTGATAATTACATATACGCTGCCGTATTAATATCCCTTACACCCCAAACTTCTACAAGTTCCTAGATACACCCCTTCCCAAAAATACATTAATTTCATAAATACACTACCTCATATTGGCAATTTTGTTGCTACCCCCTAACAATATATTTAATTATCTGAATTACCCAATTCACTACCCAACATTCAATTTCACAAAATTAAAAATGGACATACCATGTCATCATTTTTCAATATAAACTCACCGGCCCTAGAACACTCCGACGAGCTACCAAGAATCCCTCAATCGAACTCCTTAAAATCTGAAAGAAATTACAATAACCAGGCAAAAAACTATTTGTTTTCTCCTTCAAATCCTTAAATATGGAACTAATAAAACACTAAATGATCCAAAATCGACCAAAGGGACAAGGAGAGGACAGGGAAAGGCATGTTGGGCACACGTTATCCTCCCTTTCATCCTCTTGTCGTCCTCCCATGCCATGTGCCCTCCAATTCGTTACAGAAACAACAAATCAAATGTGCAAATCGCGATCATCTACAACAAAAATGGCTGACAATTCTAAGCAATTGTTGACCGATTAGCATGAACTATGAACCAAATCTCAACCTGTCGACTAGCTCTGACCCGTGATCTGGTTAACAGCCTCCAAAGCCTGTCGACCATTTTTGGCCTTTTGTCCAAGTTTTTAGAAATTGCATTTAGGCATGCCATTAACTCTTAATGACCCTTTCATCGTCTCATGATGAAATTGAGCCCCCTGTTAACTCTTAACGACATGCTTGTCAACTCTTGACATTGCTCCTTATTAATTTAATCTTTTAAACCTGATTTGTTAACTCTTAACGGTGATATCATTAACTCTTAATAACGATTTCAAATTTAATCTCTTAGTTAATCACAACACCTAGATATGCGTGTGACATTCTAGGTTCACTACTAAGTAGCAATCAAGACACGTCAAACTCTTTTAATGCTGACCAATATTTTGCTCTAAATCTAGAATCTCTTTATCTCCTCGATGTACCCCTGAAAGACCCTAAGTGACAAATAACATTATGTTAGGGTGATCCTACCAGTAATGAAGTATAACTTCTTTGCGAACCTATTTGGGTTTACGATTCCCATATACTATAATCCCTCCATCGAATAGCATCCCAATTGAGTGAGAGTTATGGGGTGATTAAACTCACAACTCGATAACTATGGCCAAGATCAATGTAGTGTGATCGGGAAGACACATTGGAACTCATTTCGACATTGAAAACACTTTTCAATTAAGTGTACCTTGGCTAGAGGTTTCTTTAATCAGAACAACCATTGATCACATAGGATGTTTATTTCATGACGGAGGTCAACGGATCCCATTAGCAATCACCTATCTCTATATGCTACTGCACAAGAACCACACAGTGCATCTTTCACCCGGTAACAAAATAGTTCTTAGTAATGGCAAATCCCTAGCACCAACATACAAGACAATTGTGTTGCTGTCTAAGGACCAATATTACAATCAAAACCTGTGATAGATCATAGATCCTCTTAGCCATGTGATATATCACGTGGGTCGCATTCAATAAATGTTCCACTAACATCTACCCACATGTTTACTATATCCATCTCATTAATTATGGCATGCGACTCACTATCCTTTATCATTAGTATCCCATACTAATCAACGGTAGTAATCCATGTGTCAGTCTGTAATCAATTAATCATACTCCACTTTTAAGAAATCTAAGGACTATGAATACTATTAAGAAATCTTCAATCCGAAAGTCTTTGTCACATATTCTTAGCAATTAAAAATAAGACTTTCACTAGGAAATCTAAGGGCTCTTTCATAAGAATTGATTGGAGAGTTATGAATGAAAATACGATCTTAAAATATGAAAGCATATTTTATTATATTTGATATTTTACTCTTGGTAATAAAATGGTTTTGATAATGACTATATGAAAATCAATCTCTACTATATGAATTATATGAATGAGAAAATCAATCTTTAAATAAATGAGTTTGAAGCAAGATATGAAAATCTATAGAAGATATGTTGAATATGGTTGAGTGTGGTTTGTTTCAAAATATATTTTTAATAATCTCAACTTGCTTTCAAAAGAATCAAAATGAGGATTTGTTAAGTTTTCAATCTTTTCAAATGGATAGTCGACTATGTGGTTTAATGCTGTCGACTATGCCTAAAAATAGTCGACTATGTTATAAGGATAGTCGACTATGCATAAGCATAGTCGATTATGCTTGATTAATCTGTCGACTATATATGGCCTCTGTCGATTATTTTTCATTCTTTTGACTAACATGTAAGGATAGTCGACTATGATTTTTCTTCTGTCGACTATGTTTGTTCATGATTTTCAAAATCCTCTTCATATTTTTGTATCTGTCAACTATGTATATGTGTCTGTCGACTATGTATATTTATGTTAGAAGATAGTCGACTATGCTTTCTTGTATGTTGACTATACCTTGTTTCATTTGAAAATATAGTCGACCTATTTTGTCTGTCGACTATTTCTTTCTCAAAAACTTGTAACGACTAGTTTTTGGCGCATTTAATGCTTGCCCAACCACCCACAATGGTCCAAAATTCAAATTTATCCACCATCAACTATAAATAGGTGGTTGAAGACGCATTGAAGGCTGTTGAATACATTGAATATCCTCAACCACCGAGCTTTCACTGTTGCATCGAGTGTTAAATTTTTCTCTCTTTATTTTTCATTTATGAGGCTTTGATATCTCTCTGTTCCATTCATTTTAAGCCTTGGTCATTTATTTAAAGAGAGAGCTTATAACTAAGAGTTGTACTCTTAGACTCTCAATTTCACGATTTCTGTATTTTTTCTAACAGAAGCTAGAGGGCCCATTAAATTGGGAGGGTTGTATATTAACCAGTCAAGGACTAGAGGACCTGCTCGTATTGAGTAGGGGGTTTGATAGTAAAGTTGGTTTTAAAATCCTTAGTGGGTAGCTAAGGTAGTGGACTAAGATTGGAAAGCCGGACCACTATAAATCTTGGTCCCCTGTGCTCTCTGCTTTTATTTGTTTAAGTTGGGATTTTCATTTTCACTCTAGTCTTCTATCTGTTCATAAGAATTCAAATTTAATTTTCACAAAACGAGATTGTTTTTACACGGTTGATACCTCATCGTGCCATTTCAAGGTCTTAATGTTTAACGAATCTGTGGTCTTAACAGACGACATCTCTATATTTCTCAAAATAAATTTTTAATATACCAATTCACCCCTCCTCTTGGTGTGTGCCATATCATTTCAATTCTATAAATATTTACAAGAATTACATCATTAGTCCCTTAATTGCAATTGTTAGATACCATCTAAATCTAGCATTAAGGCACTAACATTAATAAGATGTGGATAGCTATAGTTGAATATTTACTAAATGTGACGTAAGCGATAGATCACATAGGTGAGAGGATCTATGGTTTGTCACTAGCTTCGATTGTGTTACTGGTCTTTTAACCAAAGATAACACAGTTGTCTTGTATGTTGGTGCCTAAGATTTATCGTTGGTAAGAACCACTCAGTTTTCAGGTGGGAAATGCACTGTGTAGTCTATATGCAGTAATGTGTAAAGATAGGTGATTGCTAATGGGTTCTGTCGACCTCTAACATGAGACAAACATCCTATACGATCAGTGGTGGTTGTGATTGCACAAACCCTTGGCTAGAGTACACATGATTGGAAAGGTGTTTCTAATGTCAAAAAGAGTTTTGATGTGTCATCTCAATCACACCACAATTGATTTTGGCATAGCTATCGAGTTAGTAAGTTCGATTAGTCCATGACTCTCACTCAATCAGGATGTTAGTTAATTGAGGGATTATATAACCTGTGAATTGAAAATCCAAATAGGTTCTCTTTGAAGTAAGACTTCATTACTGGTATGATCACTTTGACATAATACTAGTTGTTACTCAAGGTCTTTCAAGGTACATCGAGAAGATGGAGAGATCCTCGTTGTAGACCAAAGTATTTGGTCAGCGTCAAAGTGTTTGATGTGTCCTGATTACTACTTAGTGGTAAACCTAGAAGATCACACACATACTCAAGAGTAGTGGTTGATTTATGATATAAAGTTGTAATTAATCTTTGATTGTCATTAATAGTTAATGACGATACTGTTAAGAGTTAATGGATCAGGTTTAAATTAATTAGAGAAGTTGTCAAGAATTGACAAGCATGCCGTTAAGAGTTAACAAGGGCCTTGATTTCATTATGAGATAATGGAAGGGGTATTAAGTATTAATGGTAGGCCTATATGTAATTTACAAAAATTGGAATGAGGGACAACTTTGATCGACCGTTTCCTTAAAATCAGTCGATCGTTTCTAATAGTGAGGGTCATGATTCCACATGATCTTTTTATCGTTTCTACAACTGATCTTATGGATGCATGAAGGAGGAGGACGAAGGCAAGGACAACGTGCCTGGGGCACGTCTCTCTCTCCTCAGCCTTGTTTTCTCTCTCTTTCCTAGTCGTTTGTCTGGATTTGGAAGCATTTAGGGTTTTAGGACATGATATAAAAGAGAATAAGAAGAAAAATGGCTAAGGTTTCTGTAACACCCGGTGTTACCGGTGTTAAAAGAATGAGAAAGAAAGTAAGAAAATTCCAAAAATGCCCTTGAGGAGGTGATGAATCCTTGAGATTGAAGGTGCCCTATGAGAGGGGTATTTTGGCAATTTGGATAGTGAAATCCAATAAAAAGGGTATTTTGATAAATTGAAAATAATTCCTATATGGAATTAGGTGTGGAAGTGAATTAAATCCCATATTTATTTATGAGGAGATATGGGATTAATAATTCATGAAATGAGAATTTTGGTAATTTGAAGAGATTGCATAAAGGAATTTAATTATGGAATTAGGGAAAATAGTGAATATTGAATTATGTGAGAAAACAATTAATTTTCCCTAAATTTGGTGAATAAATGTGGGGATGCCACAAGGATGGTTGAGATGGAATCTTGGAAGCCAAGTATGGTGTCTTAGAGTGACACATGGCATTATGTGGTCCAAGATAAATGGAGAGATTTAAATAAATGCAAAAGAAAGGATAAGTGATCTTTCAAGCATTTAATGAGAGGCATAATGGTATTGGATTAAAAGAAAATCCAAAAAGAAATTAAATTAGTCACCCCTTTAATGTTTGGAAAATATGGGATTTGTTTAAAGGGGAAAGGAAATGAATTATGTCATTCTTGATGTGTGAAAATGGTCTCCATTTATTAAATGTTGAGAAATTAATAAATCCAATGGATGGGATTAATCCTTGAGTGGGATTTGTGATCCAATAGTGATTATTTATTTTTGGATCATGGCATGGATGGCTAATGTAAACATTTATGTATTTGTGGGAAGACACATATCAATATATTTGGGTGTGCATATGTGCAAATATATTTGGAAGAAATGAGAGATTAAAATAATTTAAAAAGGAAATTATAAATGTCTCACAAAGCATTTATGAAGGTCATCATGATGTTGGGGAAAAAGATAAATGGAAAAGAAAGTAAAATGGTCACCATTAATGCTTGAAAATATGGTGATTTACATAAATGAAAAATGAGGGAATTATGTCTCTCAAAGTGATGGGTCAAATTAGTCCAATTTAAATAATTGGAAATTGTAAAATAATTTAAGGTATGAGATTGGGTCTTGAAATTTGAAGGGTGATCCAATGGTTGTGGATGAAAGCTTGTGGTTGGCATGGATTGCCAACTCCTTAAGAGTGTGCTTTCTATTAAGGGTGAAGATTCAATCTTTTAAATTGGATGGATGAGATTAAAGCCTCCAAAACACATGGATTGTGCTTGTTACGGAAGGCTGGGATTTACTCTCCAAAAGAGAAAATAATGGAGGGTGGAGATGAAGTCTTGAATTTAAAATATCAAGACTAGGAAATTAATCCCAAAAAGAAAAGAAAGGAAAGGGAAGAAGTATATAAGGGGAAAGAGAGCTTTATGCTCAAATTTTTCCCATTTCAAGAGAGTAAAGGTTGAAATCTTCCCATGGAAAGAAAGAGAGAAGAAGAGATGAGAGGAAAGGAAGAAGAAGAAGAGAAAGAAATCAAGGTAAGTGCATACCTCTTTTCTTTATTAAGTGTGCCTGTATGCAAAGTAGTGAGTTCTTGTTTAAATGCCATTTTAGGTGGGAGAAAATGGTGTTGGAAGCTCACTTGAAATAAAGATAGGGAGGTTCAAGAATAAGGTAAGGGATGGCCCCATGTGGAGGTGGTCTTGCATTGCATTGTAAGTAGGTTGCATAAACTTTTATGTATCTCTTTGCATGCTTTATTAGTTCATGAGAGCTATAGCCATGGGGGTGGGAAAGAAATGGTAGGTTAATGCCTCAAACCATGTTGGGTTGTGAGGATGGAATGACCTAACCATGCTTGCATGCATTTGCATTACATAGACTTGTTATGTTTGTATTTACTTCGCATATGCACCCTTACTGAGCTTTTGAGCTCATGAGGTTTTATCTTCCTTGAATGAATACAAAGTATTTTTATTTAGCTTATTTTCTGGAAAGTTTGGGGTTTAAATGCCCAAGAAAAAAAAAAGTAAGAAGTGGAAACTGGCTGTTGGCAACAGCAGCAGGCCGCAAGCGGCCAGGCGCGCGCTTGCAGGCGCGGCCAGCGGGGCCCTACTCGGGCCCTAGGCATGCCAGCGGACCCCGCCAGCTGAATTTTTTTTAAAAATTGGAAAAAAATTATTGGGTTGGTAATGGTTTATTAAAGCCTAAGACTATGGGTGTATGTTCTTTGAAGTGTTTGATGTATGTTTTGTAATTATCAAAGAGGTGGTGTAAGCCTTAATTAAGGAGAAATAAAGGTAAATATTGAAGGAATGAGGAGTATTTTATGTATTTTTAATTTCTGGAAATTTTTGGGTTAGGAGGCCCAAGAAGAAGAAAGAAAAAAAAAAGGGAAAAGAGGTGTAGAAGCCAGCAGCATGAGGTATGCCCGGCCAGCCCATATTGGGGCCCCGGGCGTGCCAGTGGGCCCCGCCGGCCAACAAATAACAACAACAACATATCCAGCCGTTATCCCACTATGTGGGGTTGGCTACATGAATTCTAGACCTCTATGTGGGTTACATCCCAACAGATAGTTTGTTTAGAATTCATATTTGGATTCGACTAGTTTTACGCTGGCTGTCGGCTACCTAACGCAACCCTCCTCCTTTATCCGGGCCCCGCCGGCCAATTTTTTTTAAAAAAATTGGGGTTTTGGGGGGCATTTCTTAATTGAATTTGGGCCCCGGAGGAATTTTCAAAATAAAGGGATTTTTTGGGCAATTTGGAGAATAATGCCGAAATGTTGGAAAATTTGAAAATGATGAATTTTCCTCCAAAAATTGGTAATCCGTCTATGAATTTTCTTAGTCGGAGAAGAATTTAAAATAATTGAGAAAATGACATTTAGGCGTCTGTATGAGATTTCCTTTTAGCCAACGTGGTGTGGTTAAAGCCCATTGCCACTAATGAATCCTGGGGATGAGGGAAGGGAAAGACGAGCTTAGTTCCCACCTAGGGCGTTTCATCTTGAAACATGGTCTACCCTTCACCTAAGGCCGGGCAGGTGGACAATTTGGGTAATTGTTCACGAGTAACACCCGTAAGTGGGAGCGGGACGTTACAGTTTTTGCATTACAATTGTTGCCAAGTTTTCTCTCTCGGCCATTGCATTTTCTTCTAAATCCAGGGCCCTTTGAGACCCATTCCTTCCTCGCTCATATTTGCTCCATTGATTCATTGGTTGCTAGTGTAGCATCCCAATAGATAGTCTGTTGGAGTTGGAATCCATTATTTGAACCCATTTCTAGTTTGTATCACCTATAAGAGGCTTGGGTAACACATAGGTACTCTTGTCGGATTCATCCACATTCGAAGTGTGGACCGAATAAAAAATTGCAACTAACTACAAAATAATCAAAGAATTACTATTACCACCAACTGGCGATTCTAATGATTAGAACCGATCATCGGATTCTATGACGATCTGCCTCCCAGAGCCCCTGTTAGCCTAGGCGATCCATCAGAAGGTCATCACTCATAATGAGATAGTAACAATCTATACGGGGACTTACCAACCCTTATTACAGAACTAAGTATGAAAATTATACTGCTTAGCTGAATACATAAATCTCCATTTACGTTGCCACCATATACAGGCAATCAGGACATACATACATAACAGATAGGCATTCACTAAAAACAACATAATAAGCCGTGACCACAAAAAATACATAAGTCCCCACAACACAATAGTCCATTACTGGTCATACATACATAAGCCTCCCAAGACCCGGACCTTAGGTGAGCTCTGTACACGTTTAATCCCTTGAAGAACTGCCTTTACCCAACTTGCCTTCAGTCTTAACTTTAACTTTACCTAGAATGATGTAAAACAAGAGAATGAGCCACAAGGCCCAGCAAATCCACGCATATCCAATAAACGGTAGGGTAAGATTCATAACACTGACATAATCAATAGTGATGAGGCAATAACAAATAACTTACCTATCATGAGAGAATCAGCAAGTAAAGAACTAATAACCCTTGCCCAGTAATACCTGCCTCACGCATGACATTTCATATCATATCGCAAACCCATACCATGGTTATACTATATCACATTCCCAAATCACTCATACTTGCATTGGCATAATACAATGACACAAAAAAGAGAAGTGATACGAGCACAAGTGCACACATAACGACATAGCCCTTGGGGCCCCCAATGACCTCGCTCAACCCTAGGCCTCTAAATACATATGAGAAATACGTTGGCTCTTGGGGCTTGATATCTCACTCCATGTCAATGCCTAAGGACGATCAGATCCACCAAAGATCTCCATTCCTAACCACTCACACTTGGGTCCAGACAACTCAACTCTAGGCTAACATCTGAGGCCAGTCAACTCCACCGAAAGTTCAACGCTTGGGGCCAAACAGCTCAACTCGAAGCTAACACATGAGGCCAGTCAGCTCCACCCAAGGTCTACACCAAGCTTATGCTCTGGTCATTGAGGCTAGATAGCTCAATACCTAAGGGCATACTCCCATATGCACACCACCTTAGAGGTTAATCAGCTCCACTCAATACCCCAATCCACACATATAGCATATCCAAATTATCATACACAAGTAAGCTTAAAATCTTCTACTGCATTACCTAATTCATGACCCTCAACTCATGCATGAACCATACCCAAGAATGCCCAAATAATCCCCAAGAGCATCTTACCATGCTTAGGGATTGTGAAGGGATCATTCCAACTTAGCCTCTCCTGAATCCCAACTCTCATAGTGACATGCCAATGAATGCATAATAATTTCCAAGAACAACTAGACATGGTATGGATCTAAGAGGCAACCATTCAAAACTTGGCTAAGCATGCAATCAACCCCGAATCCCATAAAAACTTCCATTTAACCTAAAACTCGAGTAATGAAATGCCAAGAAACGCTCATTGTCACTCGAGGCCATGAATGCATGAAACGATCTCCAAATATGCATCTCAACCATCTCTCATAATATTTATTCACGAGACCCAAAACTCGAATCATATAGTGCCACAGATTGTGGGTTGAACTCTCAACTCCACTAGGTATGAATTTAAGCCCTAGGTATACCCTTAAAAACTTATCCAAATAATACCCATAATATGTAAAATCGAAGCCTATCAAGTCTAGTTTACAACACTTCAAACGGTTCATCAATCGGATATTTATACAAAAAGTTATGACCAAAATAGTAGAGGGTGCACAATGCATAGTCGACTTACGGATAGTCGACTAATGAGATGATTAGTCGACTAATGAGAGCTCATTAGTCGACTATTGAAAGGATTAGTGGATTGGGCCGAGACTTGATTTTCCCGAGGTCAGCTAACCCATTGAATAGTCGACTATTGACCAAAACAGTCGACTAATGAACCCAGAAACACACATAAATGCTTGAGAACACCTCAAAATCACTCAAAACCCCCAACCATCAATCCCAATCACAAAAATACATCATTCCCAACTAAATATAGGGTAGAATTAACCCTATTTGAGGTTCAAAAATAGTTCTAATCATCACCTCCAAGAATTTAGAGGAATCTACCAAGATTTTTACATAAACCCCCAACCAAAACATCCTTGCAAATCATGGGGATCTTTTCCACAATTAATCCACCATACATCAAAAGTTAAGGATTTAGAAGACGAATCAAAGAGTAGGACTTGCCTTGCTATGCTTCCCCTTTGATATCAAGCTTGATGCAACCACTACAAGAGAAGAACTCTTGATCCACCTTCAAACAGGAAAGAAAGTAGGCTAAATAGGAAGAAGATGAGGAGGAATTAGATACAAATTTACTTTAACCTTCCTTGTACCTTTGATCATCCAAGAATTGAAGAAGGAAGTGAGACCTAGCTCTCCCTTGATTCTTTTCTTCTCCTTTCGTGGCTCCCCCTTTCTCCTCATTTAGATTTTGCTTCACATCTCTAATTACCTCCTATATATATCCTCCCACTTTCCCTCAACTATATTTATCTTTATTAGAAATTCCTTTCATGTCCTTATCCAAATTATTTCACTTATAATCATTTCATAATATGAAAATTAAGATTTTTCTACTAACCGATACCTGAAGTACCCTAAGGTGAGTATACCTATAACGACCCACCTCCTAGAGCCCCCGCTAGTATAGAGGATTTGTGAGAGGGTCATCGCTTGAGTGATATAGAATAAAAACACCCCTAAAACTCACAAATAACCTTTATCTAAACCATCACTTTTTAATCATATAATATCTTATAATCATCCTTACATAACCATTCAACATTTGGGCCCATCTGGGCTTACATAACCTGCATCTACCTCAAAAGCATAAAAGCATTACTCTGACCAAATAGACGGTACCCAGGATCTAATCTCGGGAGAGCTCTGCACCTACTGTCATGGCTCGATGAATTGAGCCCAACCTCGACAAATGTACCTAATCCCTTAGACCACTCTCTTACCTGGAATGATGGAAAACAAAGATGAGTTGCGAGACTCAGCAAGCTCATGAAAGAAAGGTTGTAGGTTAAAGATAGGACTCTTCCCATGACACCCCATGCAATTCATGCCAATGAAACCATGTCATGTCATGATCCATACATGCCTTACTTCTATATGCATAACATAAAGTTAATTGCACATAAAGGTCCTTGGGGCCCACATAAGCCACACATTAGCACTCAAGTCTCACATACAAACCTATTGCAGCCTAACATAGGCTACCACATCATTATCCATAAAGACCTGCCTTTTCCTGACCTTGGTCAGCTTTTCCTGACATTCATAATATGTGTATAGCATGAGACCATTCACCCTTAAGTTTGGAACCCGTACTCCCCGACTAATCTACCAAGTCCGTGCCATCATTATAGCCTTGCACTCCCCGACTAACCTACCGGGTCTGTGCCATCATCAAAATCACTCTCCTCACCATGCAATACAACACATAAGAAATGCAATGACATCTCCAGCATAAACGTGATGTCAAGGCCCCATAAACCAAGCATCAGACCATGTTACGCCCACATAGGAATTCACACATGCGATAGGTTCTAAATGCACCGGCTCACCTAGAGTACCCAAGTTGTCTCTTAGACCAACGAGGTCATACAAATGCTCACACATCCCATCACACTCAAAGCATGTCCCTAAATGAATGCAACCCGACCCCTTGTAGCACACACATCATGATATGCACAAGTCAAGGCAAGAATCTGGTAGTACCAGCTCTTCTAGCCCGTCTAACGCTTGTCATAACAACTGATGACTGACGCCCATACATCTAACCATCAACTGTCACGACCCACGGTCGACAGACAATGGCTTTGTACCCCATACCTTTAGACACCCATAGACGACATTAAACTCAGTCACTTAAGCTTATAATTTCACACATTTAATCCATGATAACATAGACACCATTATGTCACCCACGTTCTCATCACTTCTCATACACATGAAACTATTTCCACATTTATAATAAATTATTAACATAACCCCATAATCTTGACCACATCCATTTTCTAAGAATTTAGCCTCAATGGGTTCGGCATCATTCCCAAAGAAAGCAAAGCGATACGAAACTCTATGACGGTTGACACGAAAGACTCCAAAACATCATTGCTTAGCTCATTCCATTAATAGTAAACTCATTAATAAAATATAAGTTATAGGGTGGTTATCACGCGGATTATTATTATTATTAATGCGTGGAACCAGGTCACGGTGAGGGAAGGAGTAAAATACGAAAAACCACGGAGACTTTCATGGGAAATAAGAAACACAAGGAGCGGGTTAGGAGCTTTCCTTAACCGCCGCTTTTACCAAATGAATGACCTTTCGACGGCTCACAGCATGGCTTCAGGCTCCCTAGTACACTCACGGTATAGTTTTCCCTAACTTTTCCTTCCTTCCTTTGCTGCTCGCGGCCTCCCTCTTCTCCAAGCTCTTTCTTAGCAGATTTTCATCCCAATTTATCCTTAGAGTGCCTTGGCTACTACGCTTTTCCCCAACCCCAATGGGCTATCATTTAAGCTATCAAATCCCATTTAATTACCTCATAGCATCTTGACTTGTTGAACCAATTTCAACTACATTTAAGCCCTCAAGACACGGTTTTATCCTATTTTGATTGACTATTTTGCATAAAAAAAAAATAAGAAAAACAGAAGCTGGGAAAATGGGAAAAGAAAGAAAGGCAGCGTAGGCCACCAGCGTGCGCCACGCGTCCCCCCCCCCTCCACACACACACACACCATATTACATTAATACATATAATGCTTGAGATAACATTCCCTGCTTATATATTTTATGTACTATAATATATTAATTACCTCATTATGTATATATACATACAATTACGTGTACCTCATTTCAAATTGCTTTCAGTTCTTTATTTAATTATTTTATTATTTTACATTATGTATAAACAATAGCATATACTCGTGCCTGAAGGCACGATGTAAATAATATTAAAATTAAAATTAAAATATAATTATAATTTATATTCATTATATTGAAATTTATGAAAAACTTATAACAATTTTGCTTGTATTAAATGCTCTACAAAACTCAAATAAAAAACAAACATATAAAATTTATAATATTCACCAATATTGCAAATCAAAATATAAGAGCAAGTAAAAAAAAAATTGTAAACACTGAACAAAAAACAAAAAATAAAGTTATTGTATAGTTGTTAATGTTTTATAATAAAAAGAAAAAAATTACTAAATCTATATGATAAAACACATCAGTAAGTGCTCTACAATCTAAACAAATTAAATATCAAACAATGTATACCAACTTGTATTCTAAAATTCTAAACAAATAAAATATAAAAAATAAATAAATATCAAATAATGTACAACAACCAATACTCTGTAATCTAAAATAAATTAAAATTAAATTGCATACTAGTTAGTGTTACTGACATCAACGGGGGAATCCCGATTTGGGATCAGAGAAAATGGAGTTTACACAGCATATTCATAAATATACACAAAAAAAGAGTTACACAAAATGGAGTTTACACACACACAAAGACATGTGTGCAGAGACTTCTAACTTAAATTCTAGTTGTCAATAGGATTGCTTGCTTAATCAAGCCATAGTCAAAAACCCAATTTTGTGCTCCAAATTTGTTCAGTTCGATGTAGAAAGGACGAACACAGACACCCAGATTGACATTTGTTGTGCAGTAAGGCTAGGATTGTTGCTATCAATAGTCAAGACATTGGAAGCCCTAAGCCTCGACCTTCAACAGTGTGTGGTGAGCTACTTTAAGAAGTTGTTGAAATTGCCCCTACCCAAGACTTAAAAGGACAAACCAAAGAAAGAGATGAAAAATCAAAAATCTAGAGAACAAAGTTATATCTCTTAAAAGAAAAGCAAAATGGTATAATACAAGTATAGTAGCACACTGAGAATAGGCATCTAAAATAATTATGCCATAAGCAACCCAGATTAGACTATTGACTATCAGAAAGCACTTGGGAAAACCCATAAATTAGTTTTCAATTTTAGGCCCTTACCTTAATATGGAGAAAACACTCATTTACATCACATAGAAAAAGAACATAAGTAAAATAGCTAGAAAATAATGTTAACATGAATTTTAGAGAAATAGAACACATTTAACATTACCTTTAAGATAGACTTGACTACGAAAATAACAAAAAACATTAATTGAAGGAAAAGACACATGTGAACAAAAATATGAAGATAAACAGGTTTCTTACAGAAATTCTAGTCAAACACTAAAGGTTCTAAACTGAAAAAAAAAAGTAAAAAAAAAAAAAAAAAGATCCTATGAGTAGATTTCAATATTCAGTTCAACACCCATAAAATTTCTCAAACAAATTTTCGATACAAATACAAAATGAAGTCCTACCCTGCTTCCTTTAATAGCTCTTCTAATATTGCTTCAAGCCTTGGAAGAGGTTCAATATTGTATGCAATGCTTGTGCCAGAAGAACCAGGAATGACTGAGCCATCCTGTAACGTGTTTGCATTAGTAACTGAATTAATTACAATAAGAATGAGACATGCAGTATAAACATTAGAAAATTACAATAAGAAACTGCACACCTTTTTATTACCTGAGGAATGACTTTTTCCAAGGTTTCAAATAGTGGGTCTTCTTCTAATTGTTTGATTGACAATGAAACTCTTGACTTTTCCCTGCAACTAGTTATCAATTTATGGCCTTTAATTTTAAAATGGAGAAAACCCTTATTACATTCCATAAAAAAAAAAAAGATTAAAGCTTAGAAGAGGTACTTGTTTGATCAATGCGAGCTATTTGTTTAGAGATATACACACACATATGTTTGATCAAATCTTAGTTTTAAAGTTCAAAGTACTTTTAACTAATTAATGTTCCATCTTAATTAGTTATAAAGCAAGCAATGTACAAAAATATATACACAAAAATATTAAGCAAGCATTATACATAAATATATACAAAGATAAGTCCTGTTGGCATACATACATACATACACAGAAATATAAACATAAGCACACACAAATATACATACGCACACAAAATACATTACGTATATACCTTTGAGCTGAAGGAGGAGCTTCAGGTGGCGTTGGCGGGAGGCGACAACGGTGGCCGGATGGGGCGACGATAGTGGGCAGCAGGGGCAACGACGGAGGAGGAGGATGGGATGGAGCGAGGTTGGCGAAGGGCGACGTCGGTGGGCGGCAGGGGCAGGGTTGTCTTTTCAAAAATCGTTCTGTTTTATTATATAGATTATTAACAAATATAATACGTTTACAATTTGTGGAATGCAAAATAATATACCAAAATACATTAATATTTCTGTAATTTATTTTAAAATTTTAAGGAAAAAAAAAGGATCGTTAATGTGTGAATTCGATCTAATGAATTAGTTCAATTTAATTAAGGAATGTCAATTAAATAATGTTACATAAAATGATGGTATTTACTATTTATATATTAAAAATACTAAAATAGTTCAAATTGTAGAAATGAGCATATGTTTTAAAACACAATATGAAAATATATATTGTAAATTGTGAGCATAGTTTTAGCTACTTCAAACTGTAAAATATATTTGTATTAATATTATTAATAAATATTAGATATTTGTATTAATATTATTAACAAATATAATATATTTGTATTAAATTAAAATCAAAACTAATTATATTGTATTAACCCATGCCTAAAGTCCCTTATATAATGTATTTTGTCCCATTTACGTATTAAATTTGGGATTTCAATTCATTTCATGAGAAAGGCAATGTCTAATGCTAACAGGTTTAATTAAAATTAGAATCCTTAATTTTTTTTTAAAACTAATTCAACAGTCAAGATTTGATGCTAAACATGAGTAAGCATATGTGGAATTACCCTAAAACGATGAACAACCTCACGTGGAATCACCCTAAAATGAAAGGTAATATAGAAAAATAACTCGTTTAAAATGCCTAAAATGAAAACTTCTCGTAGACATATTTTAAAATGCCTCAATTGGCCTTAATTGAAAACACAGTTAGTACATGAATTGTTTATATATATGTGTGTGTTTCATGAATTGTTTTTTTTGCACAGCCACTTTCTCCCGCCATTATTTTCGCACAGCCACATATACATGTATATACACACTGGAGCCATATATATATATAGATATATACACACACAGAACACACACACATAGACATAAACACACACATATACATCTATATAATTATGCGCACGCAGTTAGTACATAAACACACACACACACATAACATACACATATACATATATATATACACACAGCCTTATGAATATCCCAACTTGAAAGATCAAGAACTTGGAAAAACACATGGCAAAAATTCTGTTCATAACAAAAATCAACAACCAGAAACAGAAAATACACAGAAAATCAGTTGACAGCAACAAACCACGGCAAAGATCATCAAATCACAGCATTACAAATTTCTGTTTGCAACAACCAGAAACAATAAAAGAAACAACAAATCCAATAACAAAAATTACACAACAAAATACAACAACAAAATACAGTGAGAGAGAAAAAGAGAGAGGGAGAGAAAGAGAAAAGGGTGGGGGAAATACCTGGCTATAGCAGTGGCAGTGGCGGTGACTCTGGCTGCGACTGGCCATCGTAACTCCAGGGCCACTACCGCAGCCTCCTTCTCCGCCCAGCATCGCTGCAAAAATGGTAGCTGATGCAGTAGTCTCTTGCCTCCGTTTCAATCGCAAATGGCCACTATCGCTACGGCTATCGTCAACCACGTCCAACCACTGTCGATGTTTAAATCGCTGCATTCCTCGTCACTGCTATCTGCCACTTTTGACGGCCATCGCTCCAAGTCTGTTCTTCTTCTTCGTTAGGCCCTCTTGCAACTCACCAGTCGGTCGCCACTCACTCGCTCTTGCCGCCGTTCTTCTCTTGCTTGCTACTGCTTCGCCTTCGCTATTGCCGACAACCTACTCGGCTTTCTCCTCTATTTTTCATTAACTGCTATTACCAACGACCTCATCTAACCTTCTCATTCGCATATTGAACAATTGCTTCCAATGATTGTTTTCATCCTCTGCCATTGAAGTAAGCTTCACAGCAAAGCCAGATCTCAAATTAGGAGATGCAGTATGGCCGATGGGGGGCGACAACGATGGGGCTAAGTGACGATGCGATGGGGGGTGACGATGATTGAGCGACTGCCGGTGGGGCCTGACAGGAGAGGCGACAATGGCATGGGTGGGTGATTGTGAGAAAGAGAAAGAGAAAGGGAGAAAGAGAGAGGCAGTGCGTGGGTGTGTTAGCGGGTTGGGTGTGTGTGCGAAAGTTAGTGGGTTGGGCAGAGTGTGTGCGTGAGGTGAGGGAGGATGGGATGGTTTTGGGGGGGAAAAAGAATTGATCTCAGCCATTCATCTCAACTTTTCATTGATCTCAACCATCCAAAAAATGTCTCCCTCACATTTGTCTCTCAATTTCAAAAACCATTATGTTTTATTATATAGATATTAATTGTTATAATATTTTATTTACCTTAATCACTTAATAATATAAGTCCTAGGAATTCTACAAACTTTAAATCACTTCCCCATTTAAAAATACAATAAATTTAATATTCTCATTTAAATTTCTTTAACTCACAAGTATTTCATAAAACACAAATCACTCTAAAACGTTGAAATTAATAATTATTATTTATCTCTAAAATTTCAGATGCTACATTACCCGCACCTTGCACACACCTGGGTCCCATATATCAGAACCGAGACGCAGTCTTGACCCTACTCCAAATTCTTTGCCCGTATCACCAAAAACAAATAAAACCCTCAAAATTATTCCCAAATGAAATAAATATGTTATCCTCTCATTAACATTACCCAGACCCACTTACAGGTCGTTACAGATTCCTCCAACTATGACGGTTCATATATCCAAAATGAATTTGATATAACGGTTAACTTTTTATTGATTTGCAAATTAATTTTATGCTAAAAAAACTCAAAACACGTTTTTGGAAAAACGTTGCTACCCACCATCCACGACAGATTCCAATGATTAGAATTGACCATCAAATTCGCCTTGGCTTATTGACCCACATACCCAAGGATCTAATAGTTGGATTTTAGTAAATCTAGGTTTTAAAGTAGAATATCCATCTACAAGAAATTACCGAAAAACTTACCGAATGGGCCATAGGTGTCGACTGGCGAGCATAGTGGTGCAAATTGAAAGGATAGAGAGATGTTGGTTCATCATGTCGATGTCATTGTAATGGTAGCTTGACAACTATGGCTGCTGAGGTGGGTTCGACGGACAATGGAGTGATGGTAGCTTGGCAGACAAAGATGGGTTCTACGGACAAAGATGTTGGTGTCGGTGTCTTCATCGAAGGGAACGATGGGTCGCCAGAGAGTTGGAGATGAAGAGGAAGGGATAGGGCCGAAGACTAGGGTCGCTAGGCACTAGGCAATTTGGTCCTATCGCCTTTCTCATTTTTGTTATGTATTTCTTTTATATTACACCCAAAATGATATCATTTTGTTTGGTTCAATTAGTTTGATTATTTTAAACGAAAAAGCAAATCGAAAATCAAAATTTCAATAAAAATAACTGAATCAAACTTTTGCTATAAAATAGCCAAACCGACAATTTCGATCGATTTGGTTTGGTCAGTTCGATTTAACCGAACTTTTGCTCATCTCTAAGTATAAGAAAAAAATAATAGGGTAAATTACACACACATCTTCTCTTATTTGACTTAATTTCAAATACACTTTATGAACTTTACAATTAGTTCTAAAAATCCTTAATAGTTTCATTTTTTTTGCCCGGCACACCCAATTTTGTGCAAATATGAAACTAAAGATCATAAATCAACCCAAATCTACATTAGGTCCATAGAATCAATCATGGGTGACATACTACTGATGATCAATTCTCTACCAACAGATACAATTGATCACTATTCTTTCTTTTTCTATTTATTTTGATAGAATCTAATTAATATTCCTTGAAGTAAAATAATGTGGTTGTGGTGAATAAAAGACACCGTTGGCTATTCGTTTGAATGGAGGAGGTGTGGGGGCAAACAAATAAAATTGTATGAGTTTTTAAGATGAATTTTAAATATACGAGGTAAAATAAGTAAAAATTATAAAAAAAAAAATTATGTTTTATCATTTACCCAAAATAATAATACCACCACAATTGCACATGAATTCCACGTGATCGGCTTCTACGTAATAAATATATTAGGGAGGGAGAGAGCGCAGGCGCAACGAAAGGGGGAAGCACGGGTACGGGTTGGTTTGGTTTTTTGTTTGGTGGGTTCGAAGAATGATGCGAGTTTTCCCCAGGAAACAACTCTTCCGAGCCCTCCTCTGCTCTTCTTACTACTTTCCTGCTTCTTCTTCTTCTTCTTCTTCGAGTTCTTCCAGAAGAGCCCTAACCCTAACAGCCTCTTGGTTACGGTCACAGCCGTCTCCGGGCGTGCTAACCTCTCCATGGTCCGCCATGCAGCTCCGCGGTGCCAAGTACCGCGGCTCCGATGTTAGCTTTCCTTCTCTTCTCCTTCTTCTTCCTCCCATTTCTTATTTTACATTACACCTTCACGTTAATTGCCCACTCTTAATGATTACTTCTCCATTTTTTCTTCTGTTCATTATAAATAATTGATTTATTCAGGTTTATCGAAATGGAATGTAATTGAGATGACCCATCCCATCATTCCAATTTCAAAATTGATTACCCATTCCATTCGTATTTTGCCTATCTATCTGCATCTTCTGCGTTTTATTCTTGATTTCTTATTTGCCTTTTCTTCATTTTCTCAACTTGCCTCCTACAGGTGAAACCGGGTAATGTCATTGAAAAAAAAGGTAATGCTTTGATTTTTAACTTTCTTGATGATATTCGTTTATCAACTCTCTTTACTTTATGCTAAATTTACATTTATTCTTGCGTACACCCGTGCACTAACTTTAAATTTATTACTGTTTGATTCATCACTGGACTTCTTCCAACTTCAGGCAAAATATATCAGGTACATATTGTTGCATTCTCCCCTTTATGTACTCGCCTTTTCTTTCTTGTCTTTTATCTTTTTGATAAATTTCGTTGTTTTCTGTTCCTTATGGATGTTTAGGTCCTGAAAGCACAGCACACGGTGCAAGGAAGAGGGGGTGCATGCATACAGGTATCTGTACTTTTCCCTCGCCATCAACTTTATCAGAGTTCTAGTCCAGACTCTAGAAAAAGCAAGAAATGTTCTTCCCTCCTCTCATGTCACTCTATATATGTATACACTGCATGAGATCTATCCTAATTATGCTTTGTATGTTCTAATCAGAATGCTTTACAATTATGCAATCTTCTCTTTAGTTTCCATTCATGACTCTTATTTGAGAATATTCCCTTTTGATATGTAAAAAAGTAGACACACAAAAAGGAGCCATGGGCTGTAGGGAACAAACAATCATAATTGTCTAGCCGTAAAGCACTGAACCAAAGGTGACCAATTGATGACTTGTTTTCCACATAGAATCCCAATTCATAACTTGCCATCTCTTGATCAATTCCTCAAACACCAAAATGTTGCATTGAGAAGCTGTTTCAAATAAACATAAAACAAAGTCTTAAAAGGACCTTTAACCATCCAAACTCTTTCCTTTTTTGACAAAAAGAAGACTCTTTAGGTCTAATAAGAACCTCACATAAAGGTTTCACATAAAAAATGCTTGGCTTGGGCCTCAAACATGGAATATCATCCATGATGGGTCTTATGGGTAGAAAGCAAATATAAGGAACAAAGCAAAGTTATGATTTGATCTGCTTCACATCATTAAGCACCCTCCTAACTACAATATCTGAGCCAATTGGGAGCCTTTCATTCTCAAATTTATCTCTAATTATTGTCTTACTATCCTTTCGGAAAAAATGAACCAAGTGTTGTAAAGGCTTTATGTTGAGGTTGCCACACCATAGAAATGAGTTCTAGAAATTATTCCTTTTCCAATTGTCCACTTCTAATTGGATATGTTTCTTGAAGCTCACCCAAATAGCATTGCTACCTTTCTAAGGCCCATGTTATATGGACAAGGGTTCAAATATTGAGTGTAGGTGTGAAGCTTCTCCTAGCTACCTAAGCTCTTATGACCCATTTGGTAGGAGGATTGATAGATGGTTATTACTCATTCCATCTAACATGGTATTGTCATGTACCTACGGAATACTCTAGGGAATACTGTAATAAATAAAACAGTAGGGAAGAGATGATATAAACAATTGTATAAAGGTAGTGGTGAGCTGTAAACTTGGGTGGTTATTCTTGGCTGGAGATGTAGCTCGTGAGGAAGGCTATAAATAGCGACCGACCTCATTCTGTTGCTATGCATGTTTTGAATGAAATCTGAATTTCCCTCTCATTCTATCTCTCCAATTCCCTCTCTATTTTTCTAGTTCTTTTCCCCCTCATGCGAGATTCTTCTCGTTCTCTCATGGTCTCTCCTGTTCGGAAGAAATCAAACCTAGCACACTGCCAGATCCGTAAGGATCTGGCAATTTGGTATCAGAGCCATTTTATGGTAGTCGTGAATCGAAGGAATCAACAATGGCAGAAGGCACACGGATGAAAGGATTAGGGGCACAAGTGCAGCAATGCGGATCCTCGATGGCCGAATTGCAGGCAAGGGTAGATCAATTGGAGTTGGGATTGGATAGGAATCATGAGGCGATCATTGCCATGGACAGGAAGTTGGATGTAGTGGTAGCTCAGATTCGAGAGGAGCTACAAGGATTTATGGTGATGTTCGCTAGGCAACATCAGGTCAGTATTCCACCTGATTTTCCTCCGTGTGAGAGGACAGATCCAATTCTGATCGGACAAGGTAGAACGGATCCTATAATACCAGGAAGAAGGAGGAATTTGAGGACCGCTGAGACATCGGTTGGGGAGGATGATCAGGGTGAGCTAGGGGAAGCTGGTTGGGAACGACAACAAGAGGCGTCGGTAAATCACGACCTGCACGGCTTATCCATGTCGAGGCTAGAAATTCCCTTGTTCGATGGGACTAACCCCCGCTGGTGGGTTAGGAGGTGTGACAAGGTGTTTGAATGGTATGGAGTAGCGGAGAGGCAAAAGGTAGCCATAGCTGCGGCGTATTTGAACGATATAGGGGACACTTGGTATCAAGGGTGGTCCAAGGTTTGGGAATTCTATAGGTGGGAAGAATTTGTAGAAGAATTTTGTGAAAGGTTTGGAGATCGGGGACTCTGTGATGTGGTTGAAGAATTTAACAAGATCAAATAGGTTGGGACGGTGATGGAGTACCAACTTAGATTTAAGGAGTTAAAGGCTTTAATGCTCAACCACAACCCCTTCCTAACCGAGGCTTATTTTGTTTCAAGTTTTATAAATGGCTTGAACGAGGAATTGAGGCCTCTGGTGAAAGTTCTAAGGCCCGTACCCTCAAGCATGCTGCCGACAGTGCTAGGTTGCATGAGGTAGTGGTGGAAGCACTGATGAAGAAACAAAGGGTGGCGAATAGGAGTGTAGCTCTAATGAATTCATTGCCTGGCAGAAGCTTCACCAGGGAATGGGGAAGAGAATCTCAGGGAATGAAGAACTTGGCACTACCGACTCCCAACTCCCAAGGAGGGAAGACCACAGAGGAAGGAGAAGATGAGCAAACTACAGAGGAGGGATTCATGTTAACCATCAGTAGTACAACCCCATTCCATACTGAGGTACGCCAATCTGATCTACTTAATATACTCCTAGTTGAATTTGAGAATTTATTTGTAGAACCTCAATCCCTACCTCCAAATCGAACTGTTGATCACACTATTAACCTCAAACCCCACACAGAACCTGTTAACATCCGCGCCTACCGTTATCCTCCTAGCCAAAAAATTGAGATCGAGAAATTAGTCAAAGAGATGCTCCACAAATCCCTCATTAGGCCCAGCCACAGTCCTTTTGCATCACCTGTGTTGCTAGTCAAAAAGAAAGATGGGTCCTGGCGGTTTTGCATTGATTGCTGCCAACTAAATGAGATAACCATCAAAAACAAATTTCCCATTCCACTCATTGATGACCTACTAGACGAACTTAAACATGCCACTATCTTCTCCAAATTAGACCTAAGATCCGGATACCACCAAATTCGGATGAATCCAATGGACATTTCCAAAACTGCATTTAGAACACACCAAGGCCATTACGAATTTCTTGTCATGCCCTTTGGATTAACAAATGCCCCGGCCACTTTTCAATCCCTAATGAACCAGATCTTTGAACCCTACCTCAGAAATTTTATTCTCGTATTCTTTGATGACATACTTATATACAACCCAACCTTTGAACTCCACCTACAACATTTGAGGACTACATTTGAAATTCTTAAGATCAACCAGCTGTATATTAAGAGATCAAAGTATGCTTTTGCACAAAGCCAAGTGGAATATTTGGGGTATATCATATTGGGCCAAGGTGTGAGTATAGATCCAAAGAAGGTAGCTGCCATGACCAATTGGCCAAGACCGAAGACTGTTAAGGCCTTACATGGCTTCCTGGGGTTAATCGGCTATTATAGGAGGTTTGTGAAGGGATATGGAAGCATCAGTAGGGCACTAATAGATTTACTAAAAAAGGATGGATTTGAGTGGAATCATAAGGCAGAGACCGCTTTTGAGTCATTAAAGAGAGCTATGAGTGAGGCTCCCGTGCTCGAATTATCGGATTTTAGCAAAACATTTGTGGTGGATGCAAGTGGAATGGGCATAGGAGCCGTGCTCATGCAAGAGGGCAGACCCTTGGCATTTATTAATCAGGCCCTAGCCCCAAAACATATGGGCCTCAGTGTGTACGAGAAGGAGTTGCTAGCGGTTATTTTTGCGGTGGAAAAATGGAGACATTATTTGGAGGGAAATGAGTTTGTTATAAAAACAGATCATAAAAGTTTGAAGTTTCTACTTCAACAGAAACTTCACACCCATTTGCAAAGAAAGGGTATGACTAAACTAATGGGCATGGACTACACAATACAGTACAAGAAGGTAAAGGAAAACATTGCAGCCGATACTTTATCTAGATGCCCTGAAGACGGAACAACTGCTGCTATATCGACCTTGGTTCCAGAATGGTGTCAAGAAGTGGCTGAGAGTTATGAAAGGGATGAGTAGACTAAGAATCTTCTGGAACAGCTAATAATTGCCCCTGCAAGTAAGAATGGGTATACGCTGATGAATGGGGTGATGAGATTCAATGGTAGGCTGGTGGTGGGAAACAACATAGAGCTAAAGAGGAGGATACTACAGGCCTTACATGAATCCCCTCTTGGTGGCCATTTCAGAGTCCAAAATACTTATCACAAGGTGAAGCAACTGTTTAGGTGGCCTAAGTTGAAAGAGGAAGTGATGAAGTTTGTACTTGCGTGTGATGTGTGCAAGAGATGTAAATCAGAGACTGTGGCCTATCTAGGACTTCTACAGCCTCTGGCCATTCCCAGACAAGCATGGGAGAGTGTCTCCATGGACTTTATTGAAGGGCTTCCAAGATCAGAAGGAAAAGACTGCATATTCGTGGTGGTAGACAGGTTCTCCAAATTTGCTTACTTTATGGCCCTTACTCACCCTTACACAGTGCATGAAGTAGCTCAGGTTTTCTTAGACCAGGTGGTGAAAGTACATGGAGTACCGAAAACTATAGTGTTAGACTGAGACAAGATTTTCACTAGCCTTCTATGGCAATCGCTAATGAAGTCATTGGGAGCAAAGCTAAGCCTTGCTTCTGCCTATCATCCTCAAACGGATGGGCAGACCGAAAGGGTGAATCAATGCCTCGAAACATACCTCAGGTGCCTTTGTTTTATGCACCCAAAACGCTGGTATAAGTGGATCTTAGTTGCTTCCACCTCTTTGATTGTAGTTTTTCTTAACATTAAACCTTTGCTTGAAGTTAACTTTAGGTGCCTTAGGATGCAATATACTACTTCCATGTGTTCTTCTTTAGGATCATTCATGAATTGGCTCACTATACTAATGGAAAAGCCTATATCCGGTTTAGTGTGTGATAGGTATATAAGTTTTCCCACTAGTCGTTGATATAATAAAGGGAACACTTTCCTTACCAATGTCTTAACTTTGTAGTAGACTCCATTGGAGTGTCAGCAGGTCTGCAACCCCTCATACTAGTTTCATTTAGAAGATCTAAGATTATACTTCCTTTGGGAGATCGAAATCCCATCTCTTAACCTTACAACTTCCATGCCTAAAAAATATCTTAGGTTTTTCAAATCTTTAATCTCGAACTCCTTTATAAGAACTTCTCTAAGTTATCTCATATCAGAAAAATTATTCTCTGTGATAATAATATTGTCATAAACAGTGAGGATAGAAATTTTACTGTTCGGAGAATTTTTGACAAAGAGGGTGTGATTTTCTTGGGATTGACCATATTCATACTTCCTGACTATCTTTGTGAATCTTTCAAACTAGGCTCTAGGTGACTGTTTGAGTCTATAAAGGGATCTCTATAGTCTATATACCTTGTTCTTTGTAATGTTAGTTTCAAATGCAGGAAGAATTTCCATGTAAACCTCTTCTTCTATGTCTCCATTTAGGAAGACATTCTTCACATCCAATTGGTGGAGAGGCCAATCCAAATTTGCAACAAGGGAGAGCAGTACTTGGATGGTATTTAGTTTAGCCACCGTGGCAAAAGTCCCTTGGTAATCAATACCATAAGATTGTGTGAAGCCCTTTGGCACAAGTTGGGGCTTTATATCTTTCAATCTTCCCATCTTCTCTATATTTCACGGTGAACACCCGTTTGCAGCCCATAGGATTTTTTCCGGATGGTAATTCTATGATATCCTAAGTCTCATTCTTTTCCAAGGCTTAAATTTCCTCAAGAAGAGCATTCTTCTACCTTGGTTGTTTAAGAGCTTCCTGTATGTTATTAGGGACCTGCAATTTATCCACACTTGAAACAAATGTAATAAAACCTGGTGAAAGACTCTTATATGATATATAGTTATAAATTGGGTGTTGTGTGCATGATCTAACACCCTTTTCTCAATGCTATGGGCCAATTGAGTTCATCATCAATAGGTTTATCATTATAATTACCTTCACTTACTCTCAGTTTCGGGTCAAGGTCTTGGTTAGTCCTAATACATGTTTATTGTTCAATCCCTTCTTGATTAGACTTCCTCTGAGAGTAAACTTGAAGTTCATTGGTAAAGGTATGGGAAGGATTTTGACTGGTGGAAGAATTGGGATCAGGTTATGATTGTAGTGAACTTGAATTGGATGGACCAGATTGTTGCTGCTGCTGTTGACTTGAAATGAAAGGACTAGGAATGGAAGGAATGTTCCAAAATTGATATTCCCGAGGGTCATTTAGAGTGTCCTCTACTTGAATATCGGTTTTGGAATAATAGGGCTGATTTTCAAAGAAGGTTACATCCATTGAAGTAAAGAATCGTTTATGTTCTAGGGAATAACATTTGTAAACTTTTTGATGAGGGGAATAGCCAATAAATATGCATTTGATGAATTTGGGATCAAGCTTGCTTCGGAATTGGTGATGAACATGGATAAAAGCAAAACAACCAAAGACCTTTTGGGGGTATGTGTGAGAGAACCCGAGATTATGGGAAAGATTGAAGAAGAATTTGACTTTGTGTTTGATGATTGAGGATTTGTAAAGGCATTATATTAATAAGATAGGTGGCTGTAAGAATGGCTTCACCCCATAAGTGTTTAGGGACATTTGAGAAAAACAAGAGTGATTTGACCAGTTCTAATAGATGCCAGTTCTTACGTTCAACAACCTCGTTTTGCTGGGATGTATCAACGCAAGAGCTTTGGTGAATAATACTCTGATTTAAAAGAGTCTCCAAGGATAGAATTGAAGTATTCCTTGACATTATCAATTCTTATGATTTGAATCTTGGTATGAAATTGACTTTGGGTCATTAAATTGAAATTTTGAAAGATTTGGCTGGCCTAAAAATTTTCTTTTATAAGGCATATAAAACACAGTTAGCTTGGGGGGCGGGGGGGTGTGAATTAAGCTTTCACCCTTACAAAAAATTTCTCAAATAGCTAAAGTAAAAGATAAAGAAAAATTTAAAGAATGAAGCACACCAAGATTTTAGAGTGGTTCGACTACTTGCATACTCCTCTACCTTTGCTCCTCACCATGGATTTAATCAACCAAACTTACTGCGATAGCTTTTACAATAGGCTTAGCTACAAAATTTTTACAGCAGATGGCTTTTAAACAGGATCAACCACAACCAGGGCCTTTTACAAGGATCAGGGTTAACCTTTACAATTTCACAAGAAAATGTGAATAAAAAGATTTACAAGAGAAGGTATGAAGTGATACTAGAGTACAGTCACTTCTCTTGGATTTACTAAGAGATAAAAGGATAGAAATGATAAGCACAATCTCTCTTCTCTTTTGAAGGATGTGAATCAATGAAGCACACCTGAAGTTTATAGATAGCTTTGAGTTCTCGGGTTTTCTTTTAGTGCATCAATTTCTTACTTCTTCAGACTCTTAACTCCTTATATAGTGTACTTATTTTTGATGCTTCAGCTGGAATTTCTTGAATAAAAAAATTGCCTTCTTTGTAACTACTATTTTTTTTGTCTCTAAACAAGCTCAAAGAGCAGTTAGCAAATCATTTTTAATGAATAAATTGTTTGAAAAACATCCATCAGCATTTAATGAACTAATTATGCTCTGAAAAGTGGAAACTATGCGCATTAAATGCTTTGTAATGGCTATAAATTAAAAAATTGCCAGAATTTACTCGATTACAAATCGCAGTTTAATCAACTAAGTTTTACAAATACTTGAGTGCATATGGTTTGTATTCGGCTATTTTTTGGATTTACTCAATTACAAAGTATTTGTATTCGATTACAATTTTTTGACAAAAACTTGTAAAGCATACTTGATTGAATTGCTGAATTTAGTCGATTATGATCTATCTTTTACTTGATTACAAATTTGAATACTTGATTACGTTAAGGTTCCAAAGACTTGACAAATCACTGGACAATAAGTACTCAATTACAATTTAGATTTACTCGAGTACATTAAGATACTTACTCGATTACTTTAAAGTTCCAGAGACTTAACAGATCATTGGAGAATAAGTACTCGATTACAATTTGGATTTACTCGGGTACATTAAGATACTTACTCAATTGCAAATTTGAGAAGTACTCGATTACAATTTGGATTTACTCGAGTACATTAAGATACTTACTCAATTGCAAATTTGAGTACTCGATTGTTTTTGCTTTACTAGAAACATGCAATAACCACTCGATTATAGAAGTATATTTAGTCGAGTACAATCTTATGCTTACTCGAATGCATTTTTACTTGTAATTTATTATATACTATGTAGAATTTACTTATTTGATTACAATAGAATTTTACTCGATTAAATATAAGCACACATAGCTTAAATCAATTTTGCTTACATGCTTACTTCAAGTGAGAATGTTACTCGAGTACAAAAGTATTTTACTCGATTTCAAGATAATGTACTTGATTAGAATTGATCTTACACTTGATTAAAAAGATGAATTCATAGACTTAATAGCCTAGATTGATATTTTACTCGAGTAATAGAGAGTTTGTACTCGATTAATATTTTAATATACTCGATTGATTACATGCCTTGCTCGATTATACTTCTATCAACTTTTATCTCTAATATCCTTATTTGTTCATCATCATCAAAACCATCTTCTTATTTTCTAATCACATCAAAACCAAATATATGACTTAACAATCTCCCCTTTTCTGATTGATGAGCCTTTTTTGATAATGACAAAGCACAAAGAAAATTATTTTCTTTTCCTTAAGAAAACGACTGACCTCTCTTCCTTCTATTCTCTCCCTTTTTCTTCCCCTTACTATTTTCTCTTCTTAGGAAAAATATCAAATACTCTAATCTTTTTCTTGTTAATTTCTTCTCCCCCTTTTTGTCATTACCAAAAGTGCCTCCCCCCCTAAAAGAATGAGGGATTTCATTTTGCCTTCGACAATTTGGTGCTCCCCTGATTGTTATAATCTTAATAACTATGTTCTCCCCCTATCTTATAGACTTGTATGGATATATACTAATCATAGACTGAAGTAAGAACATTTCAAGAGATAGAATTTTATTGAAAAGAACTTTCATTTACATCATAAGGTCGCATCCTTAAAGAAGAAACAATCCATAATGATGAATAAAAGTTATCTCAAAGCTTCGTACATACAATTTATCTTAATAGTCATCAAATAGATAGATATAATTCCTTTTAAGGATTAATCAAGCAATATTCAATCACATACAAAATCGAAACAAGCATTTTAGTTGACCAATAACTAAGCAGAAAACTTAATCAACACAAAATATTTTGAATTTAAAGAGCTATGAATTAAGAATACATTACTTGGGGAGTCATGATATTTGCTCCCCAGGTGATTTGTTTTAAGTCCTAAGGACTGCATGAACACAATACTTGACAAAAATATTTTTTTAGACCTTTGGGTCCTTAACATTCTCTTACTTTCCTTCCAAGGACTTGCTCCTAACTACCCAAACCATTTTTGAAGCTGGCTTGAGATCATCCTTAGGAACCCATACTTTTTTGATTTTAAAGGGAATATTCATTTTCTTTGGATGAAATAATTCTCTATGACCATAGAATTTACATTTAGAGTCACGTCTTGGTTTAGTTTTTGGTTTTTATCGATTTTCCAATTTTCTTTTGACTTCTTTCAACATAGCCTAAACCAGTTTTATCATAATATCCTTTTTGAGATTCTAAAATATTATCAAGAATTTTATTGCCAGCAGAGAACTTTGATAGAACTAACTTAGAATCGTTTAACTCATTTTCAAGATTTTTATTTTGATTGATGAGATTTGAATTTTGAGATTTTAGATTCTTATTTTGTTCAATGAGAGTTGCATTTTTATTTTCCAGAATTTTTGTTTGATCCTTAAAAGAAGAGTTCTCCTTTCTAACATTTTATTTTTCTCCCCAGCTTTCTCTAAATTTGCTACGAGTCTTTCACATAATTTCCTAATTGTAGTGCAGTCTCAATCCTCGTTATCACTAAAATCAAAATTGAAATCAGATGAGAAAGAGTCACTTACCACAGAATCTTGTTCTGCCATAAGGCAATGATTGGCCAAATGATCTTCATCCGAGGAGGAGTCTTCATCACTCTATGTGGCTGCTGCTTTCTTATTCTTTGGTTGTAAAGTATTTTTACAAGAAATACCCAAGTAAGGCGTGTATGGTCATCAATAAAAGATATAAAACAATGAGAACCAGTAACATTTTTCACTCTAGAGGGCCCTCACACATCACCATGAATCATAGAAAAAGGATGGGATATTTTGTAAGTTTGGCTAGGATAACTGTTTTGAATATGCTTAGAATATTGGCAAATTTCACATTGAAACCAATGTGGATCTTTATTCTTAAACTATGAAGGAAATAGTTTGCTAAGATAGACAAAATTTGGATGACTTAACCTATAGTGCCATAACATAATTGCACTATTATTGTCAGAAGGAAAAATAGGAGAATAAATGGAACTTTCTGAGGTTAAGTAATTGCTGGAATGAACTTGTCTGCTCTGGAGGTCATCTTTTTTGAGGAGATAAGAGTCCTAAACATGCCTCATCACTACCAATCGTCCTCCTCAAATCCAAGTCCTAAAATTCACATATATTGTTTGAGATCTTGGTAACACAATTGTGATTGTTGGTAAGTTTACTATTTGACAATGGATTGCAGTCTAAGTTAGGAACCAAGAGAACATAATTTAGTGTAAGTTCCTTGGATGGAGCTATAGAACCTGCCCCTACTACCCTTGATAGGGACCCATCTGCAATCTTTACAGTCTAGTTCTCATTACAGGGATCAAACCTTTGTCAATAACTTGATATCTCTAGTCATGTGGTCTGATGCTTTTGAGTCAACAATCCACACATTTGACAGTTCACGTTTAGCATTGAAAACACTTAGTAAACTACCTTTGTGTGATATGGATCCGGAGGCAACCACTGAAGGTTGAGTGATCTCTGATTGCCTAAACATCTTTTTCAGCAATTCCATTTGTTCCTTGCTGAAAAGGTTTGGTTCTAAAGCTGTAGTGGTCTCTTCCATAGAAGCAATATTTCCTCAACTCTTCCTCTTATGAGCAGGTTTCCAATTTGCTAGTTTGTCATGTATCTTCCAGCAAATGTCCCTTGTGTGACCTGTTTTATGACAGTGATCACACCAAGGACACCTCTTTTTTTGTTTGGTTGGTTGTTGTTTCCCTGAAGTGGTTAGGGCTGAAGTTTCCAGATTTGGAGAGGCAGCCTTCAACATTATTTTCATCCTGCTCTCCTCTCGACGGACTTTTGAAAAGGCCTCTCGAATAGTTGGTAGAGGTTTTGTACCTAGAATTCTTCCTCTCACTCCATCTAGGTTTTTGTTTAAACCTATAAGGAACTTGTATAATCTCTTCTTTTCAATAACCTGCATGTATATGGTTGCATCTTTTGGACAATTTCACTGGATTGTATCATACTTATCCAGTTGAAGTCAGTACTTATTTAGTGAATTAAAGTACTAGGTAACATTGGACTCTCCTTGTCATAGGTCATTGAGTAAGTTTTCAATTTCAAACAACTCCGACGCATTTTCAACGCGTGAATAAGCCTCCGTAGCAACTTCCCAGATGTCATGTGCAGTGTCATACAACAGAAAATTCTCACAAATCTCATTAGTCATGGAGTTAATCAGCCATGACATTATCATCATGTTCTCGGATTTCCACATCTAGACATTATCATGTTGCTTGTGACTCCAGTTAGGTAGTCATCCTTCCCCTTTTTGTAGATGAACATCATAACGGATTGGGACCACTATAGATAGTTTTGCCCATTCAACTTGTGGCCGGTGATTGTAAACATGTTGCTTGCAGCTCTCCTGTTGTTGATCAGACAAGGGATGATCTCCGCTTTTTGTGGCCATGTTTGTGATTAACGGGTGTTTAGGGTGTTTGGTTAACCTGTCTTTGATACCATGCAGAGATTTTAGGAAGAAGAACATATCTTTATTCATCATAGTGAACGGTATATATACAGAATGCAACCTTGTTAGTTTCCTATTATGTACACTAAAAATAGGAAGTTATATCTACATTACTTAGGAAACCTACAGCTAGCTGTGAGAGAGTGATTTATTCTCTCTACTCAACTAGGAAATAAGTTGACTTTACCAAAAAGGAAACTCAGAAACTAGGAAACAGAATAATTAGTTGGCTAATGACTGATATTGCTCGAAATCTCCACAATAGATATGATTGGTGGGCTAGAATTCATGTAGCAAACTCCACCTAGTGGGATTAAGGCTTGTTAATAACTTAATATATTTTTATTGTAAGGGGTGTTTTTTGACAATATTATCCATTCTTTTAAATGTCTTCTGGGCTTTAATGTTTGGTAGCCATTTTACTATTTCAGTGGAGCTTACTTAATGACCTCATATGTGTGTCATACATCTTGAAGCTTTATGTTTGAAGCAGATTTGATTTGAAAAAGAATTCGCAAATCATATGAGTGATTGCATGCTTGTCTTATGTGTCCATAAAATGTGTTAGCAAATATTGAGCACAGAGAAACCAGTTCAGGAGGCACATCTAGGTTTCTTAACTTTACTCTTGGATTAACTTAGTTTTTACCAACATGCAATTTTCCTTACTGATCTAAGCAACTTAATAATTTTTCCCTTAAATTTCTTTGGTAGATCACTCTATCCACCTACCTAGAAGTTCAGAACTAAATAATGGCTGGCTTTGTTGAAATCTTAGTTAGACAATGAATACAGATGAAATAAATTTGTTTGATCTGGAAAGTTCATTTTCTGTTGTTTGTGTCACTAAAATGGTGGTCCTACTGGGGGAGGGGGTGTTTGCAGTTTGGACTAATGTGGACCTAAACCTTTGGCAATTTGCATAAAAGCTTCACTCCAGTAAGACCTATCTAAGGCTTAATAACTTATTAGTACGCACCAAGCTTTATTCATTATTAAAATGGAAAATTCTGATATGTGAATTAGTTAAATGTTAGTTCTCAAATTAGGAACAGAGTTATACTTGTAACAGAGTCATACTATTTGAGCTGGTAATACCCTACTTGTTTAACATGAATATATTTTATCAATTGTTTAGTAAATTATGGTTTTTGATGTCTTTGGCTGTATTAGTTATCTGAACTTGGGAAATTAATGGGTCCAATGCAAAGCCATCCAACTCCTACATCTTGCCATGGGTGAATTCATTTTCAGACATCTTGAATTAGTTCCTTTAGCCCTTAAAGAATTCTTCGCTTTTCTAATTTATTAGTCAAATTATCAGAGGTTGGTGGAATTGTGTTCATTATTGGAGAATTCAAAAGGAGTTTTCAAGTTTTGAGAGACAAGGAAGCATGTCCTATGATTTCAAAATCTAGCGTTGTGCAGGGCAATGACCAAACTATTTGACACCAAAACCTTATGGCTTGTAAGCTAATCATCTAAGAAGAAAACAAATGACACACTGTGGATATCTTCCATTTTGTTTTTATTTGTTTGTTCTATTGGTGTTACTACATCTACTTATTATCTTCCACTTTGAATTCATGGTTTATTTTTATAGTAAGGTTCTTGAAATTCATGGAAACATCTGGTCATCTGATGTGTTACTTAATATTTATTAGACTTGGCACATCTTTTCAGTACTCTCTTGTCATTATGGGCTGCAGGAGTATTTGTTGAAGAAAAGCCCTATATATATTTGTATACCGAGGATGATGTTGTGGTACTGTCTGAGTAAGTTCTGGACCCCCCCCCTCTCTCTCTCTCTCTCTCTTAATTCATGTAATCAGAAATGTATTCCATTATTGAATTATGGCCTGCATTTCCTGTTTGCATTTTTTATCAGGCCCAATACATTTGATCAATTGGATGTGCCCAGGGACTTGTTTGGTGAAGCTGCTGTATATCTAAAAGGTTTATGACAAAATATTTCATGCATTTCATTGTTTTGGATTTCTGAACTTGCGTTTCCTGCAATGCATATTTGATTGGCTGGAATTTTTCTTATAGTAATGTGCTTTGTGCCTTAAGAATTAGTCCTTAGCTATGGAAGTAAATTTGATCAAGTAAACACATTTAATCATGAATATTAGTTTATTGTATGCTTTTCAACAACCACCTTAAGGGGATGAACCCTGATATGAAGAAAAAATAAACTAGAATAGCTCATCTAGAAAATGAACCAAAGAAAGAAAAGAAGCCCAGGGACCACAAAAATAAAGAAAGGAGAATAGAGCCTTTAGGGAAGTGAATGGGATGCCCAACCACCCTTCAAACACTCAATAGCATACTACATTACAACCAAGTGAATGAGGGGCCAAAACTTCCTCTAGGGATGATGCTTAACTCAATCTCCCCAAGCAAACGCTAAGTCCAACAGTTGAACTTTCATGACCAATGAACACGTAACAACTAAAGCAAATAATTAGGAGACTCACAGCTACTTTGCATATTAAACACCAATTAACCATAACCAAACCTCTTTTTCTTGAATTCTCGTTTACAATATAACACTCTATGAGCAACCACTCTAGGGAGAACTATCGATCTAGCGATAGCTCTCTAGTGAATTATAAACTTATTAAAAAATGAATCTTAGTTTATTATAATAAATAGCTCACACTTTATTGAACCCTTAGTATTTTAAAAGCAAGGGAAAATGTGATTCAAAATGAAAGTAGCTTATATATAATGTTGCAATGTGCTCATGCAAATATTAAAGAATGAAGTGCAAAATTTGTTACATTTGACTAGTTGCTAGTGATGTAGAACCCCAAATAGAAGAATGTGACTAATACCAATTACTCAAACTAATATCAATATTCAATGTCTGTCATCAAAGTCATCTTCAATTACAACCTAAAAGACTATTTATAAGCAACTAATTGATAACAATCTATTCTAACTAGTATTCCTTGATCCAATCTAATTAAGATTGTAAATAATTCCAACCTAATTATGATTCTACTAACTAAAAGGAAATAATAATAAAAATTAAAAAATATTAAAAAAATAAAAAGAAATTAGGAATGGCAGATGTGGAAATCACATCGATCACATTTATGGTACTTCCTCTACCAATAATCATTTTAAAAGTTTTATCTCCACTTCTAATGCATGTTTGATATTCTTCATTTTGGTTTCAAGGGCTTTTATGAAATGTTGCAAAGGTTAGAAGTCAAACAAGTGATCAGGAAGATCATGAAGGTCAACAGTAGGTGAATGCAACAAATTAGGGGAATGTTAAGAAGATTCAAATTGCAACTTAAATGTTGTCGACATTGGGAATTGGTCGACCGTGATTCATTTGCCCGCACTGAGGAAACGAACACCAAAGGGAAGAAGAGAAGGCACACCAAGGCATTTGATGTGGTTCAGTCAGCGTACCGACGACCGACACCTATAAGCACTCCGACGCTCAAGTAAGAGAGTAAGGAGAAGGCCGTGTATCAGTAGGTCAGAGGAAAAAACATACCATTCTCTCCCCAGAGCTGGCTCATATAAGAGGAGATGTCCTCCTCTCTGCATGCATCGTGCGTTTGCAGGTGATAAGACTGAGTTTCCGGTGCCAATGAAGGTACTAGGTCGCGACATGGTGTCGACAGGACCCTCATTAATGTGGATGAGATTCGCCATTAATGAGGATGAGATTTGAAGCGGGCGCTTGGATACCCAAAAGAGGCTGCAATGATGTTGTGTAGGTTGGTACAGAGCTAGGATGGGACCGACATGGGCCGAGAGGGTAGGGCCAGATTAGGCCTATAATATCCCATATTTTCGTGAAGTTGTCATGTATTTTAAGTGAGTTTAAAATACCAAAAAATATGCTTGAAATAAGTGACTGAATTAACCACAGGGAGTGCTCTGGAGCTTAGATACCTAAAGAGAAAAGTATATCTTTGACGAGTGTCTCGAGACAAGATTTATGATGCTGCAAGAAATCAAATCAGAGACGGTTTTCGATTAAACTAAGTTGTAGCTTAAAAAGACCGAATGATGGTAAGGGGCTTCCGAAACATTGTATATATCGAGTAATTTTGAGTTATTAATTTTTGAGATTTTAAGTATCTTAATAAATTTGATGTTTGAGGGTGTAATTGTAATTAGAGAATTATCCAAACGGAATAAAGATGAAATTAGGAGTTCAAGTGGTAAAAAATATCAAAGTTTGAGAACTTGAAATAAGGGTCAAAATATCATTTGGAAGAAGTTTGGGGAATTAGCTTGGATTTCAAAAATTAAATCCATTCTAGCTTTGGATTTGAAAAGCCATTCAATTATAACTTTGAGTCTTTGGAGTCCATGGCTTAGCTTGTGACAAGTGGTACCATGTGATTGGTTCAATGAATCTATAAATAAGTCCATGGGGTTGTCTCCAAATCATTCCAAATGAGTTTGAGTTTTGAGAGGTTCTAAGGTGGGGATCTACTCTTGAGAGAGAAGAGGGAATTCTGCAAGAAGAAGGGAAGAAAGTGGTGGAGAAGCGGGAGAGAACAAGCCTCACTGGAGTTGTGAGTTTTCGCCGGAGTTCACCAAAATCAGTCAGAAAAAAAGCGAGGTAAGTCCCATTTTTTTTGATAACCCTGTAGAGGGGGAAGAGAGGGTCATGTAGGTTCAAACGGGGGTCGAATCGGAGTTAAAATGAGGAAGTTATGGCCGAAAAACCAAGACGAGGCGAAGCTGTCCGAATCTGGTAGGCCACGCGTGAGTTACACGTGCCGGGAAGTGGCTGCGCGTGAAGGCGCGTGGCCCACCTTCCCAGGGCGCATGAGGGGCCCATTTTTCTTCAACGTTTTCAGTTTTGTCTCTAAATTAATGCCCTTCAATCTCATGTAAAAATATTTGAGATTAGGTTTATCAAAACATGTGTTTTTTGCAGAAATCTAGGCCGTTTGCTGTGAAATTGTATCTTCCAAGAGATAAACCTTCAAGGTGAGACTCCTATACTCCAAATCCTATTTTTTATTCTCTTATGAGAGACTTCTATTGCATGAGACGTGTTTTGTGAAAATCTTGTACGTAAACTCTTATTGTTCTCTTACGTGAAATCATGTTGCATATATGAAATATATTTTTCTGAAAAATATATGCTGTTGGCTTTTTAACTGTTGTATTTGTAAAATTTATGTGGTCATACTATTGCACTTATTTGTTGTTAACCGAGGGCAAAAGTCGGATATCTCCCGAGAGGCGCTATGCGTGCGCTATCGAGAAAGCTCTCGTGGGGAAGACCGTGAGTCTAAGGAACACCAGATGTGGTGTTTGCATAAGTTCTATGAGGTCGGGCTAAGGTGACATGGTTAGGGACCTCTCGAGAGGTGCTATGTGTGCGCCATTGAGAAAGCTCTCGTTGGAGGAGGCTTACGTGTTCACGAGGCACTCCAGATTAGTCCTCATTATTTTTCTCATACGTTTTATACTTGTCCATGCATTGATATAAATTGTTTTTGGAGTTTCTCACTAGAAAATTCATCTTCTAATTGGACTATGTCCCTGGAATATTCAAATGTTTCAGGTTTGACAAGTGGCCCGAAGGGAAAGGAAGTAGCGGAAGAATAAACTTAATTTACTGTCTATAACATGTTTAGCACACCTTTATTTATGTGTGAACCTATGTATGTTTTGGATATGTTTAAGACATTAGTTAACACTTACGAGAGATGATGTCCTTGTAATGTATCTTGTAGACGTCTTGAACGATTTTATTTATGATAAATAAAGTATTATGGTTGTGAACCATATCAGGTTCGATCTAGCTTTCGCATTTGAAATTTTAACACCTGTCTTAGCTATTCGATTATTGGGTTTATTAAGCTGAGAAGGTGAAAATTAGGGTTTTTGGGATATTGTGTGATGTATGACAGCGATTGTGATATGAATTTTTTTTTATATTCCTGAAATCTTAAGTTATAACATGCTCGAAAAAATTGGGGTGTTATAGGGCCTAGACGACCCAGCCAGAATAATGCCTAGTCCACGATTGTTCTCTGGTTATCCCGTGGTCTTCTTGCTATGCGAGCTGAATAGTTAGGCTAGCGAGTTGGGAGCATCGCTGGGAGCTCGCTTGGTAAGGCCAGCGAGTTGGAAGCATAGTTGGGAGCTCGCTTGGTTCCGTGGTCTGAGCTCGGGTCTCAACGACATGTGATCTTGTTCTAACGAGCTTGACCTTGGCTTATTGGGCTTCAGGAGATTGGGCCAGCCCGCTGGGTCGAGCCCAACCCATAAGAAGTGGTCCGAGAAATACCCTTAACAAATATAAACAATAATCCTACTATGATGAACAAAAGTAGAACTATGAAACCTAAATGACAATGCCAATAATAAAAAATTAATGCTCGAGATGCAACAAATAGGGTAAGGAATCTTTTTTTTTTTGGTTATTTTTTTAGGGGGAGGGGCTCTCTCTCTTTCTCTCTCTTGTTGCCTATGAAAGAAAATTAAATGGACTTGAACAAATTTACTAAAGATACCAATAAACAAATATCAATAAAGCTTCCACAGTGAAAAATATTGAAGGTGGACTATTGGTTGGAGAGGCCTACAGGTAAAGAGCTAGGTAGTAGTGGGTTATGGGCTTGAGTTTTAGGGTAAGCAAACAACTTTGAAGAAATGGGGTAATTAGAAGCAAAAAAAGGCAATTAAGTGAGAGATTTCTGAGTTTGTTGATGTAAACAATTGGCAAAGGTTGAGATGATGATACTACTCTGGTAAACTGCAATAACTTCCCAATAGGGCTCATGCAAGAATCTAAAGGACTGCCAATAACAAAGGACGACAATTACCAATGGCTTTTGCGACAATGTTAACAGAGGTGCAAACTGGCAAGATACATTATAGGCTCTAATGTTGGTTCGAAGGACTTTGATGAGAGTTTCACAAGTCTTAACGGTGGTAGTAATGAACTAGAGTCAAGCCGGTGGGGAAGTTGAATGGGTTCTTCAACATTGGTGAGTTGAATGGCTAGTTTTGAAGTCGAATAGGGTTTTCGACCATTGCCTAGAGTGTTGCAAATGTTGCTTTTGTTGGTTGTGATGACTTTCGTTAATTAAAGCTGAAGGCAATGTGTGAGGAATAGGTGAAATAAAACTTTATATTATCTTTTACACGTGTGGTATAGCCCCATTTATAGTGTTAGAAATTTGCACCATAAGAAAGATTACATTTGTGCTAAACTAGGAAAGATAGGCTCTACAAAAAAATGGGAAAGGTTGAATGTACAAAAAATGGGAAAGTATTAAAAAAAGATAGACTGGTAATTATTCCTTAAAATTAGTCTCTAAACTAGGGATGATTTGGCCAATTAATCTCTTAAATTAAGGGATGATTCTAGTCAAACATTCCTTATATTTCTAGCTGGGAATCAACACTCTCCCTTAAACTGGTGAATGAATATCTTTCATTCCCAGCTTGCACAATAACTCCTCAAATCTTCTTGTAGGTGGTCCCTTTATCAATACATTAGTTGACTGGTTTTCGGATGGGACAAAGGGATTACAAATTAGTCTAGCTTCCAACTTCTCCTTTATAAAATGTTGATCTATCTCAACATGTTTTGTTCATCACGTTGCATTGGATTATGACATTATGTGCAATATTAATAGCTAACTTCTTGTCAAAAAATAGTTTGATTGGTCCACTTCTAACAAGCCTTAGGTCATCCAAAACAATCTTTAACCATAATAATTCACACATTCCAAGGGCCATAGCTCGAAATTCTGTCTTAGCATTGGACCTTCTAGCAATGTTCTACTTTTTACTTCTCCAAGACACTAGATTCCCTCCTAAAAACACACAATAACCAGTCGTGGATTTGCCTATCAACCAGAGAACTTGCATAGTTTGTGTCTTGTGTAGCCTACAATAGCTTGGTCATTCCCTAATCTGAACAGAATTCCTTTCCTAGGTGTGGATTTTAGATAACATAGAATTCTTCTAACTGCCAACATGTGTTCTTCATTTGGATTGTACATAAATTGACTGACTAGGTTGATAGCAAATGCATTGTCAAGTCTAGTATGATATAGGTATATTAGGCGACTAATCAACCTTTGATACCTTCCTTTGTCCACCAGCTGATAGTTGGGATTCTCACCTAGGTTGAGATTTGGCTCTACTAGTGTGTTGGCTGCCTTCCACTTAATAGCCTTATTTCTTTCAATAAATCTATGATATACTTCCTGTGTGAAAGGTAGATTCTTTCTTTGGATTTGGCTACTTCTATTCCCAAAAAATACTTGTTTACTAAGATCCTTAATCTCAAATTCTCTTGCAAGGCTTTCTTTTAGCTGTTGTTACCCCACAACATCATTTCCAATCACTATGATATCATCCACATACATAAGTAGAGTTATAAGCTTCCCCTTTATTGAATGTTTAATAAAGAGGGTATGATTTCCCCTACTTTGTTGGTATCCTATCTTTCTCATAGCTTTAGTAAATTTGTTAAACCATATTCTAGGAGACTGCTTAAGCCCATAAAGAGCTTTTTTTAGTCTACACACCCTGCCTAAAGCTTCTTTATTAAACCCAAGTGGTGGCTCCATAAAAACTTCCTCTAAATCCCTATGGAGGAATGCATTTTTTTACATCAAATTGCCAACCACTACATGCATCCAATGATAGGAGAATTTGTGCAGTTGTCATCTTTGCCATTGGTGCAAAGGTCTCTGTTGAGCTATATGGTTATAGTCTAGGGTTAATCTTATGTTAGAGCCCATGGCCCATTGTATTTGTATATATATATAGGTGTATAGTCTATGAGTTTAATTAAGTCGTATATACATATTAAAAGCTAGAGTTTTCTTCCTAAGCTTCACAGTCTCCAAATAATCTATTCCATAGGTTTGTGTGAACCCTTTAGCAACCAACTGTGCCTTATATCTCTCCAATGTGCAATTTGCCTTTATATTTTAAGTTAAACACCCATCTGCAACTCACAAGTCTTACTCCCTTTGGTCTAGGCACCATATCCCAAGTTTGGTTCTTTTCTGAAGCTCTCATCTCTTCTTGCATGGCTTGTGTCCAATTCTAGTCATTTAATGCATCTTCAATTGTTTTAGGAATGGCAATGGCATTAAGAGAGGACAAGAAACTTTTATGTTGAGGTGAGAGCCGATGATAGGAAATGTAATTAGCTAGTCAATATAGGGTATGATTTCCCCTATATATTTTTTATTTATTTATGTGTTTCTCTCGCGTTTCCATTTCCAAAAATGTTGTTTCCCTGTTTTCGTTTTGTATTATATCCAGTTCCTGTTTTCGCTTCCATGCAACCTAGGTCCCAGGTTGAATTCCTTAAAACTCAGAGATCGAAGAGTTCTTTCCAACAAGCTCTTGATTATAGTTAACTAAAAGGGAAAAATATGTTGTAAGGGTGTGAAAACACATAAATACAATCTTTCAATTAATCCTTTCCTTGATGTTCAAGTACATCACCTTGTAACTCGATCATAAACTCGAGACTATAACATGATCTGATGAATATTTGATTTTGTAAGAGAAAAATATGTTTGTAGATGACTTCTTGTTATTCTCTCATGGGGACCCTTCCTTTGTTGGTATTTTGAAGTCCTGTTTGGAGAAATTCTTTTCATTATCAAGTCTTCGTGCTAATTACTCAAAGAGTGATTGCCTTGTCTCGTGTGTTGATGAGACTTTGAGGGAAGAGCTATATTCAGTTTCAGGATTTAGGAGGGGGTCTTTACCCATGAGATACTTGGGGGTTCCTTTATTATCCACCAAGCTCTCTTATGAGGATTGCAAGTAGAGATGGCAAAATGGGCCCGGCCCGACGGGGCCCGGCCCGACACCGGGCTAGGGCCAGCATTTTGCTGGCCCGTTTAAGGCCGGGCCAATTTGGCCCGGCCCGCTTGGCCCGGCGGGCCAAATGGTGGCGGGCTGGCCCGCCAATCGGCCAACCCCCCGCGCCCCCCCCCCCCAGCCTCACCTCTCGCCCTCACCCTCACCCTCACCCTCTGTCTCGCCCTCTGTCGCCCTCGCCCTCGCCCTCTTCTCGCCCTTGCTCTCACCTCGCCCTCGCCCTCGCTCTCGCCCTCTGTCTCGCCGTCGCCCTCACCCTCGCCCCTCTGTCTCGCCCTCTGTCTCGCCCCCGCCGTCTCCCTCACACTCGCCCCTCGCTCTCGCCCTCGCTCGCCCTTACCATCGCCCTCGCCCGCGCCCCTCTCTCTCGCCCTTTGTCTCGCCATCGCCCTCACCCTCGCTCTCGCCCTCGCTCGCCCTCACCCTCGCCCTCGCTCGCCCTCACCCTTGCCCTCGCCCTCGCCCTCGCCCGCACCCCTCGCTCTCACCCTCGCTCGCCCTCTATCTCGCCGTCGCCCTCACCCTCGCCCTCGCCCTCGCCCGCGCCCGCGCCCCTCGCTCTCGCCCTCGCTCGCCCTCTGTCTCGCCGTCGCCCTCGCTCGCTGCCCTCGCCTAGGCGGGCCAAATTGGCCCGTTTGGCCCGCTTGGCTCGTGTAGGGCCTGGCTATTATATAATTGCAAGCCTATTATATATAAAGTGAGAAACAGAGTATGTTCTTGGAGGAGTCAACTGCTATCTTTTTGTGGTCGACTCTATTTAGCCTACTCTATTCTTATAGCTATTTATCTATACTGGGCTTTGGTTTTCTTTTTTCCTAAGCAAGTAAAGATACTTGGGGCTTCCTTTATTATCCACCAAGCTCTCATATGGAGACTGCAAGCCTATTATGGATAAAAGTGAGGAACAAAGTGTGTTCTTGGAGGAGTTAACTGCTATCTTTTGGTGGTTGACTCCAGTTAGCCCACTCTGTTCTTACTACTATTTATCTATATTGGGCTTTGGTTTTCATTTTGCCTAAGTGAGTAATAAAAGAGGTGGAACAATTAGTCAGAAACTTCTTATGGAGTGGTGAGGAATCCAATTCCCATAAGGTAAAGGTAGCTTGGAAGGATGCATGCTGTCCAAAAGAGTAGGAGGGGTTTAGGTATCAAACCATTATATGTTTGTGTCAATCTTATTCCTTAGGGTAGAATTACAACATTATATATAATTAGTCAATGAAGAAAACTAATCTCTAAATTAGGCAATTGCCAAATTGTACCCAACTGTAATTAGGAGACACATACAACCTAGAATACAGTTGGAAAGATGCGGTTAAGATAGGATTTCCAAAGAATGAAAATATGGAAACATAGATAAAGCATATAAATCCCAGAATATGAATATGAATCTCGGTATTTCCTAACACTCTCCCTCAAGATTGTGAGTGAATGTCTTGCATTCCAATCTTGCTAAATAATCTTTGACACATTGGGCTAAGCAATCATTTTGTAAGAATATCTGCAAGTTGATCACCAATAGACACAAATGGGGTGCAAATCAGGCCACTATCTAGCTTTTCCTTTCTGAAATGTCTATCCACTTCCAACATGCTTTATCTAGTCATGCTGTACCGGATCATGATCAATGCTAATAGTTGACTTATTATTGAGAGTGTCATAGGTGCTATCCACTTGATCTTTAGGTCTTTCAAGAGTATCTTGATTCAAAGTAATTCACATATTTCTAGGGCCATTGATCTGAACTCTGCTTCAGCACCTATAACACTTTGTCTCTTACTTCTCAAAGTCACAAGATTACCTCTTAGAAATGTGCAATACCCTGATGTTGACCTTCTATCAACAACTGATCCTACATAGTTAGCATCAGTATAGGCCTCCAGAGACAACTCTCCCCCCATTCTAAATAATATGCCTTTATTGGGTGTCCCCTTTAAATAATGTAGAATCTTGTATACTGCTTTTAGGTGAGTTTCCTTAGGATTATGCATGAATTGGCTGGCCACACTCACTGCATAAGCAATGTCTAGGCTTGTATGTGAGGTAAATAAGCCTCCCCACTAGCCTCTGATAGGAACCTTTATCCACTGCACCATCTTCTAGGACATCTCCTAGCCAGTGATTAGGTTCAATGGGTGTGTCAACAACCTTATTTCCCAACCTACCAGTTTTGGTCAACAAATCAAGTATGTATTTCTGTTGGGATATAAAAATTCCTTGCTAAGAATGAGCAACCTCAATAACCAAAAAATATTTCAATTTGCTTAGCTCCTTAATCTCAAATTCCTTGACCAAACAGCCTCTCAAAGCTTCAATTCCGTCCATATCATTGCCAATTACTATGATATCATTCACATATATAAGCAATGCAATCACTCCTCCTGTGGCTGATTGATGTATAATTAGGATGTGATCTCTTTGACTTTGTTTGTATCTCATACCAAGCATCACTTTCGTGAACCGTCCAAACCATGCTCTTGGTGATTGTTTTAGTCCATATAGAGCCTTTTTCAAGCTGCATACCACATCTTCCCCTGTCTTTGATCCAAACCCGTGTCTTACTTCCATATAGATCTCCTCCTCTAAGTCACCATATAGGAATGCATTCTTGACATCAAACTATTGCAATTTTCGACCTAGGTTAGTAGCCAAGGACAATAGTACTCTTAGGGTGTGTTTGATTGCACATATTTTCCATGGAAAATGTGTAATCATTACACATTTTCTATGGAAAACAATCAAACACTCTTAATTTTTCTATGGAAAAATATATAAGGTACAAGCATTTAAAGTTTTTTTCCATGGAATTCATTTTCCAAGGGGGTGAGATGGTTTTTGTTTTCTAGCTAATATTACCTAGAATTAAATTCTAGGTAATGCAATCAAACACACCCTTATAGTGTTCATTTTTGCCACCAGAGCAAATGTCTCAAGATAATCTACCCCATATGTCTGTGTATATCTCTTAGCAACTAACCTTGCTTTGTAGCTTTCTAATGACCCATCTGATCTATATTTCATAGTAGACACCCATTTGCACCCTATCGGGTTCTCCGCCTTTGGTAATTTTACCAACTCCCAAGTTTGATTTTTCTCTAGTGCTGCCATCTCTAACTCAGTGGCACTCTTCCAGTTTTCATTGCCTATTGCTTAAGGTCTTAGGTATGGGAATTGTGTTGAGGCTAGTGAGAAAAGCTTTATGTGTGGGAGACCGGTTTGTATAGGACATGAACAAGTGTAGAGGAGGTTGATATTTTACTTTTGTGTTTGGTTTTGATGATGAAAAACAAAATCAATTTATTCCCTAGGTCATTTGTCAAGAATATGATTTTCTATATTAGTGGAGATTAGCAAAAATAAGTATTATAGTATTTTGTGTATCAAAATGAACCAAGAAATATTATGTCTCTAAGTCTAGAAGATTAGTACATTATAAGGAGACATATAAAAATGTTTCTATTTTGAAAAACTATCTCCTGGTATTTTAATAGCTAGTATTCATTGTTGTTAAAACGATTTTTATTGAATTTTTCAATAAATATAAGTTATGTATTTTGAGAGTGGCAAATATGCTAAATCTCGAGTTTGTACTAAAACCAAAATTTTATTTTCTTATAGTTATAGATTTTGATTTTTTAAATATTTTTATTGAATCCAAATAGGGGGTACTTTCTTATTTACATTTATGTATTAAAGTAAATGGAAGGTAAAATATAAATTAAAGAAAATGAGGATATTTACTTAAATTAAAGAAATGTAAATATGTTGTAATGTTTTGTATCAATCAAGTGTTCTTTTACATGTTATCAATTTAGTATTAAGTTTTTCCAAGCGAATAGTTGACTATGTACCGTGCAGCTGTCGACTATGCATAGGCATCTGTCGACTATCTTGTTTATCCTGTTGACTGCTATAATTGTTCTGTCAACTAACCTTGTGTATGATGATAGAAATTTTCTTCATATTTTTGATGTGTCGACTATGTGGAAGTGTTTGTTGACTATCAGTAGTTTTGGTTGGTCATCTGTTGACTATGTTTACATGTCTGTCGACTATGTCTTAGTTTTATTTGAAAATATAGTCTACTAACCTCTTTAGTTTGTCGACAATTTGTGTCTCTGACAGTCTCCAACGGCTAGTTTCTCATTCTCCAACAGCTTAAAAATGGCTAGTTTTAGGCAAAGCTTTTGGGAAGCCTATAAATACAAATCAAGGAGATTAAGAAGATGTTAAGGGACAAAAACGAGTTGATCTAGAAATTACAAATAATTTTATTCGAGCTTTACAAGAGTCTGTGCTTTCATTGTTATATTTTTCTTTCCAAGGCTTTGTTCTGTCATTGTAAATTTATTCTTAAGCCTTGTTTTCATTGTGAGAGGACTTGTAACTAAGAGTGTTAACTCTTAGCTTCTCTCTTTCATTTGTATCACTCTTATTTTCCTAGCTTGATGTGCTAAAGGACTTGTTCGTTGAAGCAAGAGGTTGTAATACTTAGTTAGGTGCTAGAGGGCTTGCCTTATATTAGCAAGAAGTTGTAATTCCTAGTCTTGGATTAGAGAACCTACTTGGTTTAAGTAGGGGGTTTTAGTGGATTGTTTGGAAAATTCTTAGTGAGGAGTTGAGGTAGTGGATTAGGCTAGGGTTAAGCCGAACCACTATAAATCCTTTGTATTCTTCTCTTGCTTGTGTTATTTGGTTTGTCTATCATTGCTAGCATTTCATTATCCTCACTTACATTAAATTTTTATTTTCCATAAAAAAGATTTTAAATTTCAAACAAGTTTTTAAAATAACCAATTCACCCCCCTTTTGGTGTAAGCCATAACACCTCCTAGTATAACAAGTATAACAGGAGTTGGGTACAAGTCCTTGTTCCCTTCTTGATGGCAATAGGAAGATCAAGGTCATTGGGATCAGGTTTATTGAGGTCACTTGGATTAGGATCAGTTACAGGTTTAGTGACAGGTTTAGGTCTGAGAGTAGGAACAACTGGACCATGGCCTGGTTCAAATGATGTAGCCTGCATTGTTTGAGGGGCTGGTGCTTTTCTTCTTGAATACACTTGTAGTGGACAAGAAGAAGTCGGTGGTTGCTTCCCCTGTATCATGCCTTGTGAGTCCTCTGAGGTAGAGACCAAAGGAGGTGAAGAAGAAAGGAAGTCAAGAAGGCATAGATCTCTGTCCTTGTCTTTCAAGAAGGAAGTCTCCCCCTGAAGATAAGGAGGATCAAAATAGGAAGTACCTTCCACAAATGTAACATCAGCTGGGACAAGAACCTTCTTGGTAGGTGGATGATAACACTTATAGCCATTTTGAATGGAAGAAAACCCAACAAAGACACATTTGAGGGCACGGGGATCATGTTTTCCTCTATGTGGAGGGTGTAGATGGACGAAAGATAGGCAACCAAAAACTTTGGGATTAAGTCCATTAGAGGCATTGAACTCATGAAATATTATTGTGAAAAGTTGAATTGGACTATGGGAATCAAGACTCCGTGAGGGTAGCTAGTTAATGAGGTGTGTGGTTGTTAAGACCGCTTCTCCCCAATATTGTTTTAGAACATTGTTTTGAAATAGAAGAGCTCTTGTAATGTTGAACAAACTCATGTCACACACTTTCACTCAATCCTCAAGAAAGACACCAAATACTCACGGTAAATACAGAGTAAGACTAAGAACAGAAAACAACAGCACACACAAGGGACACCAGATTTATCCTGGTTTGAATTACCTTTGAATCGGTGAATCCTACGTCCAAACGGATCAGAGAGCTTGTGGCTTCCACTATCTTGAAACAATAGGAACGATACAATGCACTGCACTCACAGTTTTATGACTGAACCATTCTCACCGAGATTACAAAGACTAAGGCTTTTCTCTCTAGCAGTACACAATCACAAGATACAATGGTGTGAAAGAACTGAATTTGAGAGATGCAACGAGAAGAGGAATAGAGAGGAATTCAAAATCTGGAATTAAATCATAAAATCAAGTCACAGAAAATGAGGACTTCACTGATATATATATGATCAGTGAGCCTCTAATACAACCGCATAATAGAAGCAACAACTTAACATAAAACAGCCGCCTAACAGCCTAATAGAAAGCTAACAGCAAACTATAACACACATAGAAAGGACGAACTTAAAACTGTTAGTCATGTCACGTGATCTCCAATATTTCCCCTCAAAACAAACTTCCTATTAGTAGCTGATTGTTCGTTAGATAGCTTGGAGTTAGAGTGAGATTGAGCTTCTCCAACATTTCCCCTCAAAACAAACTTCCTATTAGCAGCTGATTGTTCGTCAGATAGGTTGGAGTTAGAGTGAGATTGAGCTTCTCCAACAGAAGCATGAGGCAGTCGAAGACCCAGGTCAACACAGAGCAACTGAAACCAAGTCTTAGGTAGGCTCTTAGTAAAAACATCAGCCAACTGATTAGAAGTAGGAACATATCTAATCTCGACTTCACCATTCTCAACCTTTTCACGAATAAAATGAAGATCAATCTCAAAGTGTTTCGTATGAGCATGGAAGATCGAGTTTTCGGCAATGCTCTTAGCTGCCATGTTATCACTCCAAATAATGGGAATAGGTTGAGTTTTAAATCCCAATTCAGAAAACAAAGAGACCAGCCACATTATTTCGGTGACACCTTGAGCAATGGCGCGATACTCAGCCTCTCCAACTGATCGAGCAACAACTGATTGTTTTCTAGAACTCCACACCACTAAATTGCTGCCAAGGAAAACACACACTCAACTGGTGGACTTTCTTGTAACTTTACATCCTGCATGATCAGCACCACAGTAGACTACAAGAGGTAGACTAGAGGGGACTGGAGAGAAAAACAGACCTTGGCCAATAGAACCTTTGAGATAACGCAGCAAGCGTTTGCAAGCCACCCAATGTTGGAGCTTAGGAGAGGAAAGAAACTGGCTAAGCTTGTTAACAATAAAGGAAATGTCAGGGCGAGTGTAAGTCAAATATTGTAAAGAACCAATAAGTGTTTTGTACAATGAAGGATGAGAGAATAATTCACCCTCAGATGTTAAGGCTCCAGTGGAAGTCATAGGAGTGTCACAAGGCTTACAGTCAAGCATAGACGCCTTGTTCAGCAAATCCACTGTATATTTTGACTGAGAAAGAAAAATCTCAGCAGAATTCCGAAACACCTCAAAACCAAGAAAATAATGAACTAATCCCAAGGTCTTGAGAGCAAAGTGAGTATCCAAATCATGAATGAAAGCCTGAATCACTGATTGGTTAGACCCGGTAACCAAGATATCATCAACGTATACCAGCACATACAAGACAAATTGATCAGTCCGTTTAATAAACAAAGAAGCATCCGAAATTGCTCTAACAAAACCCCAAGAATGCAAAGCCGTTCGGAGCTTGGTATACCAAGCTCTAGGAGCTTGTTTAAGACCATAGAGCGACTTCTGGAGCTTACAAACATGAGTAGGAAACTGATCATCAACAAAACCCTCAGGCTGGACCATAAAGACAGCTTCATGAAGATCCCCATTTAAGAAAGCATTATTCACATCCACTTGTTGAATATCCCAGCCAAAAGTTACTGCTAGAGTGAACAAAACTCTGATTGTAGGAGCCTTAACAACTGGACTGAATGTCTCCTCAAAATCAATACCGGGTGTTTGATGAAACCCTTTGGCAACAAGCCTAGCCTTATGTTTAAGTATAGTACCATCAGAGTTGTATTTCACTTTAAACACCCATTTACATCCAATCAAATTTAAATCAGGAGAAAAGGGAACCAAATCCCATGTATGATTACGTTGCAAAGCTGAAAATTCATCTGTCATAGCATGAACCCATTGTGAATCTAACAAGGCCTCACTAACGGAAGTAGGTTCAACAGAACTAACAAGAATATGAGGAGCCAAAGGAAGAGAAGCAAGAAGTTTGGTCTTGGACCGAGTTTGCATAGGATGAATAGCAGGAGCTGGAGCAGGTATAGGAATAGGTATCCGGGACTGAGATCTGGTAACCATAGGATGGGATCAAGATACAGGAACTGAAGTAATATCAGTTGTATTCCGAAAAGGAGAGGAGGAAGAATGTACGGGATGGATCCCTCGAGAAGACTTAGATAGTGGAAGAGATTGAAAAACAATGGTGGAAAGTCCACCAGAGACAGGAGAAGGTGAAGTAGACAAAACAGGAGCAGAAAACAGCTGAGTATATGGAAATTCAGCTGGATTAAATTCAACATGCTGAGTAACATAAATTCTCCCAGAAGGATGCAAACACTTATACCCGGCCTGACCATAGCTATACCCAATGAAAATTCACTTAGTGGAATGAAAATCAAATTTGTGAGTATGATAAGGACGAAGGTAGGGAAAACAAGTACAGCCAAAAGGCTGCAACTTAAGATAATTCGGCTCCTTTTTAAACAGAGCTTCAAAAGGAGAACAAAAGTTAAGAGGAGAAGATGGTAAAAGATTAATAGTGTGAACCGCAGTGCTGAAGGCAGCCACCCAAAACTTAAGAGGCATATTAGCATGGGACAATAAAGTAAGTCCCATTTCAACTATATGCTGATGTTTACGTTCAGTTACACCGTTTTGCTGATGAGTATAGGGACATGTGGACCGAGATTGAATCCCATGATGACGAAGATAAGGAAGAAAAGCCTTAAATTCGCCACCATTATCAGTCTGTAGAGCCTTAAGTGTGGTGTGAAAATGATTAGAAACAAGCTTGTGAAAGCTAACAAAAACAGACAATGCATCTGATTTAAGTTTCAGAGGAAATAACCAGGTGTAACCGAGTGTATGCATCAACAAAAACAATGTAATAGAGATAACCTTCAACCGAAACAGCAGGTGAAGGGCCCCAAAGATCAGAGTAGATTAATTCAAAAGATTGTTTTGCTGTTATGGAACAATCAGCAAATGGCAACTGGTGTAGTTTCCCAATCTTACAAGAGTCACAAAAGGATAGAGTAGAACTAGAACAAGGAACATGAATTTTATTCAACACCATTTTCAGAATATTAAAAGAGGGATGACCGAGTTTAGCATGCCATTGATTACACAATGCACTGGTGACAGCTACATTTACAGTCATAGGCAGCTCAAGAGAAACTGAAACTGACCTATTACATTTATTTGCTGAAAGAAAATTGCTACTAGAACAAAAAGAACGAGGAATAGACGAAAAAGGCTGGGCAAACGTGCTGTTAGCATGACCAAATGCTAAGTGCAGCTGATAAAGCCTATCCTTAAGAAATCCTTTGAGAAGAACCAGCCCGGAATTCTGGTCCTTTATCAAACAAGAAGAAGAGTTAAATTTAGCCACAAGATCATAATCTCTAGTGAGTCGAGAGACACTAATTAAATTTTTAGTTATGTTCGGTACATGTAAGACGTTGGAAAGAGGAATGGTAGAAGGTGGTTGAGTGTGAGTATTCAAAAGTCCAAGACCAACATGAGAGATAGGGAGTTTCTTACCATTACCAACAGAGACTTTGTCCGTGCCATTGTATGGAGCATGTAAAGAAAGATTGTTAAGATTGGAGGTAATATGGTTAGTTGCACCGGAATCAACAAACCATGAAGAATCTGGTACAACAGAAGACTGAGAGTTGTCAAAATTCTGTGGTTGAGAAAAATGGCCAATAGTTCCATATGCTGAACCTACATCACTAATGTAGGGCTCGTTAGAGTCACAATGACAAGCTACATAAGCTCTGGGATCAAAGGAAGAACTTGAGTTGCCTCTCCCATAAGCCAAACCAGAGTTTTGGTTTGACTGAAAAGAACCTTCTCTTTGAAAATTACGATCATCTCTCTGAAAATTTCGATCAAATCGATGATAACATTGATCCACAACATGTCCTGGTTTTCCACAAAGCTGACAATACACTCGCCTATTAGATTGACGACCTCTACCTCTTCCTCCACGATTATAGCCACCTCTATTTTGTATGTAACCTCCTCCTGAATTCACTGAACCACCACCTCTTCCTTTGCTTTCACCAAAATTAACATTCAATGCCGAAGGCAAAAATGAGTCAGTAGTTGCTAAAACAGAATTCTTGATGTTCAAGCGTTGTTTATGCATTAGCAGAAAATACTGCACTTTGTCTAAATCAACGTCATCTATTTGATAGGTTATGAGACTGACAACAGTCTCATATTCTTGATCCAGTCCATTAAGAATGGCTAGGAGCACATCCTTATCAGTTAGTGGTTCACCTATAGCTGTGAGTGCATGTCCTATGGTTTTAATCTTGAGTATAAAGCCGTTAATAGACATAGACTCTTTCTTGACCGATCGAAGTTGTTGCTTGAGTTGAAAGGACTTAGCGACTGTTTGTCTCGAATATAAATTTTCTAAACTCGACCATACCTCAGAGGATGATTCGCAATGAATCACTTGAGCTAAGACTTCCTTATCGATCGTTGAAAACAGCCAGCCAAATAATAGTTGATCAGAACGCATCCAGGTCAGATACTCTGGATTCACCACTGTGTTGTCTTGTGCATCAGCGTCTGCAACTGTTATGAACTTCGGAGGAGTTGGAGTCTTCTTGATAAATGGTTGAAGATCGAAAGCACGTATAGTAGCAGAGATTTGAGCTTTCCAGAAAAGAAAATTGTTCGGATCAAGGCGAATTGGAACATAGTTGAACGCCTTGGTCATCTCAGTAAAACTCGACTGAGATGTAGACGAGAGCGATGCGGAAACATAAGAGGGAAGAGAAGAAGCAGAAGTCGAACTCGGATGTGACGCCATGGATGTTAATCCAGAAGCTCTGATACCATGTGAAAGAACTGAATTTGAGAGATGCAACGAGAAGAGGAATAGAGAGGAATTCAAAATCTGGAATTAAATCATGAACTCAAGTCACAGAAAATGAGGACTTCACTGATATATATATGATCAGTGAGCCTCTAATACAACCGCATAACAGAAGCAACAACTTAACATAAAACAGCCGCCTAACAGCCTAACAGAAAGCTAACAGCAAACTATAACACACATAGAAAGGACTAACTTAAAACTGTTAGTCATGTCACGTGATTTCCAACAAATGGAAACTAGAGAATAAAAGACTCACCCCGATCCTTTATTTTACAGATCATGGAGGCGGAAGTTACAAGGAGAAAATGCCAAACTAACTGGGACTTACCTTATTTGGTAGTTACCATTACAAAAGCCTAACTATGATAGGCAACTCATAACATTCCGCTACCAAAGACGTAAGAAATAAGGGCAGAATAGGGATATTGAAATGGGAGAAGGCCAATTGGTGCATGTTTAGACAACAAATTCAGTTAAGGGGTAGAATGGGAAGAGTGGGGGGAGGGGGGGGGGGAAGGGGCATGTGCGGGTAATAGATTCCTATAAATAGCGAAGCAAATGGAGTAGAAGGCAGGGAATATTTTAGTGAATATAGAGGGAGAGCGTGGACCTCTCGAATGTCCAATTTTCTTTCATTTTGTTAATTTTCATCCTTGTAATTCTTTTGGATTATCAGTAATACAAGTAATTCAAACTAGACTATTATCAGTATCCTATCATTTGGTATCAGAGCGTGATCCATGGGGGTGTTTGTATCGGAGAGGGTGGGCGAGCTAGAGTGGATTACCAGTAGTAAATAGAAGGGAGGATGGATAGTCTGTAGGTTGGAATGGACTCGCTTAAGACCAAGTTTCAGAGGATGCAAGGAATCGAGGAGAGTTTAGCGACTGTGCTAGAATAGTTTAACTTGTTAGCGGAGAAGTGGGGAGAGCAGGAGAGGGGGCGAAAGGGGAAACGGGGAGAGGAGGACGTATCAGCGGACTTGTCCCTTACCATGGGTGGCTCACTAGCACAGGGGGAACATAGTCGCGAAGTCAGAATGAAGGACGAAGCTCCCTGGAGGCAAGACGGTAGAAATCGGTAGTTGGAGATGCCGATCTTCGAAGGTGGTGACCCTAATGGGTGGATTTTTAGGGTCGAGAGATACTTCACCGTCAACCAGTTGACAGAGGTTGAGAAATTAGACTTAGCAGCTCTTTGTGTCGATGGGCCTGCACTCGCCTGGTTTCAATGGGAACAAAGGTGGTGTAGAGTCAAGAGTTGGGAGGAGTTGAAGATCCGCCTAAGTAAATGATTTCGGTCTTCGTAGGAGGGATCAATGGAGGAGAGGCTTTTGGCCCTCAGGCAGGATGACTCCGTGCGGGAATACCACCTCCTCTTTGAAACTTTGGCGGCCCCGGTGGGCGAAGTTTTAGAGGCCATATTGGAGGGCATCTTTATTAACGGGTTGAAGCCAGAAATCAGGGCAGAAGTTAGGGTGTTACAGCCATCGGGTCTAACCCAAAGCATGGAGATAGCCCAGTGAATTGAAGACAAGATTCACATACTCCAAGCCCAAGTTGGTCCTGGACCACCAAGGAACCCTGCAACAGTTCCTTGCTTTTCACCTTGAGGATAAGGTGAGTTTTGTGGGGGGAGTATTGATAGGTAGCCCATAACATTCCACTATTAAAGACGTAAGAAATAAGGGCAGAATAGGGATATTGAAATGGGAGAAGGGCAATTAGTGCATGTGCAGACAGCAAATTCAGTTAAGGGGTAGAATGGGAAGAGCGAGGGGGGGGGGGGCGCATGTGCGGGCAATAGATTCCTATAAATAGAGAAGCAAATGGAGTAGAAGGTAGGGAATATTTTGGTGAATATAGAGGGAGAGCGTGGACCTCTCGAATGTCCAATTTTCTTTCATTTTGTTAATTTCCAGCCTTGTAATTCCTTTCGATTATTAGTAATACAAGTAATTCAAGCTAGACTATTATCAATATCCTATCAAACTACTCCTAGAAACCAGTCTTCAACGGCTTATTCTCTTTTGTCCTTTATATTCTTCTGAGCCATAAGACTAATCTTAGGCAAACTCTAACATGTAACAACTAGAAGATGACTATTCTTTCTCTGTGCCACCCCATTTTGCTAAGGAGCATGGACATTAGAACATTCATGAATTATGCCCTTTTCATGGAAAAAGAAGGACAAAGACTGATTGAAATAGTCTTTAGCATTATCAAAACGAAACCTTTTTATTTCAACACCAATTTGAGTTTTGATAATGTTGTAAAAGATTGGAAAAATGGTGCACACCTCAGATTTAGCTTTGAAAAGGTATACCAAACCACACAAGTGTAATCATCAACAAAGGAGACAAACCATCGAGCTCCAGAAATGTTAGGAACTGTTGAGGGGCCCCATATATTACTGTGGAGCAATGTAAATGGGAGAGAACTTCTTTTATTATTAAGAGGGAATGAAACCCCTCTTATGTTTTGCAAGTTCACACGCATCACAATGGAAATCCTCAACATCTAATCCTTTGAACAATAAAGGAAACATCAATTTAAGAACACTAAAAGAGGGATGACCAAGACGAAAGTGATGAAGCCACATCTTATCTTTATTAGACTTGGAGGATTCAACTAGGAATGATAGAGGGGAGACTCTCCCTTTATTAACTTGTCCACTAAGGTCTTCAAGGTAGTAAAGTTCATCTCTCTCCCTAACACGCCCAATCATCCTCTTTGTGCCTTGTTTTTGAAATTCACAGAAGGATGCATAAAAATGACATTACAGTTGGACTTGGTGGTAGTTTTTGGATGAACACAAGGTTAGTGAAAAGCTTAAGAACATGGAGGACATTTTTAAAGGTGAGGTGACTGTTTACAAGGACATCTCCTTGGCTAACCACAGTTGTTAATGACCCATTTGCCATGATTATTTTTCTTGTGCTAGGACATGGTGTATCAGATATAAATTGGTGGGAGGAACAGGTCATATGATATGTGGCTCCAAGGTCAATGATCCAGGCATTTGGGAGAGTTATATCCGAAGCATGAAAGACATGAGAAGAGGAAGATATACCTATGAAGGGTAGAGTGCAAGTACCTGTCCTAGGTTTCTTTTCTAATAACGCTAACAATCTCTTTAGTTTCTCAATATTTCCCTGGTTGAGCTCCATTGAATCTTCTTATTATTGAACTTTTCCTTCCGTAGGTTGATGGCTACTGGCCACATAAACTTGCTCCTGTTCTCGTAGTTGTCCGCTGTTAGGAGGCTTACCATGGAGCTTCCAACACTTCTCTACGGTATGACGAGGCTTTCTGCACCATAACAAGTCTTAGTTAACCATTTTTGGTGAATCAGATGCCTTCCTTTCCTCTCTAGGCTGCTTGTCCAAGCTAGAACTCTTTACAGTTACAAGTGTTGAACTGTCTGTAGAAGAAGTCTTAAGAATCACTTCCCTCTGTCCTTCCTCTGCACGTATAATTGAGATTGTCTCATTGAGAGAGGGCATATCGTCTTTTCCAATGATCTGAACTCTAACTGCATCAAACTCTAGATTTAGACCAACAAGAAAATCATAGATTATTTCTTTTTCAACAAACCGTTTTTGTATAACTGCATCATCACTGCATTTCATTTGAATACATTGATAGTGGTCCAACTCTTGCCATAAGTCCTACAAAAGATTGGCATATTTAGTGATTGACTGAGATCCTTGCTTGGTGGCCGTCACCTTTGTCTTGATCTCATAAATCTAAGTAGCATCATGGACTTTAGAGTACGTAAGTTTAACTGCATCCCAAATCTCCTTGGTAGTGCTTAGGAATATAACCGTGCCACTAATCTCTGGCAGCATGGAATTCCAAAGCCAAGACATGACCAACGAATCCTCCTCGTTCTAGGTTGCATATGTAGGCCTAGTTCCAAGTAAGTGACTCAACTTCCCTTTGCCTTTAAGAAATGTTCGGATTAGCTAGGACCACTTCAAGTAGTTCCTTCCATTCAGTCAATATGCTACCTGAATGTTTTGTAGCTCTCCACCTAAAGTTGTGCCATTGCTTCTAGCAAAAGGAACCTCTGTTGTACCGCTGGATTCGATTGTGTCTGTTAGGGTCTTAGGGTTTAGGGAGCTACTAAAGTGGATCGGTTGTCAATATCGGCTATAGCCAAAAGAAGTACTAAAACTAGTGCCCTGTTCTAGAAATATGGACCGAGTGCTCTAATACCATGTCAAAAGTAACTAATCATCCAATCTTATTCCTTATGGTAGAATTACAAGATTACATACAGTTGGTCAATGAAGAAAACTAATCTCTAAATTAGGTAATTGCCTAATCATACCTTATTGAAATTAGGAAACACATACAACCTAGAATATAGTTGGAAATATGCGGTCAAGATAGGATTTCCAAAGAATGAAACTATGGAAACATAGATCAAGCATATAAATCCCAGAATATGAATATGAATCTCGGTATTTCTAACATGCACTATAAGATATTATTTGGGGAGTAGCTGGGTGTCTTCATCACAAATGGTTACATTTGCGTGAATGTACCTTATAATGCTTTGAGATGTTAATGAATTGTTAGTTGTAGGAAGTGTTTGTTATCCTTTCTTCTTATTGTTAGGGAGGTGAGACATGTGAAGACGTTTGTGGTTCTCCCTAAGTATTTGTTTAGTGAGTAGCCAGGTGTTGGCATCACAAATGTTAATATTCATATCAAAAGCTTTCAAGTACTTAGGGTGGAAAGACATAGACGACGATTAAAGATAGAGAATTCAAATTTGAAAGTGAAGCTATTTGAAGATTTCCTCTAACATTTGTATATAGTTTTTCAATGTTTGCTGGATTGTAAATATATGTTGGTAGTTAAGATCCATTATTTTCAGTTTTTTTTGTTGTGAGGCTCGGGATATGCTCTAGCTTAAAACTGTAAATGCTTTGAGGTTTTTTCAATGAAATAATTTTGACAAAAAAATAGTTGATCCAATAAAGACTAGATCCAACATATCCATTTATAAATGGATTTTTTGGATTTGGTTTTGTAGAAAAATAGGAGAAAAACAATAGAAAAAATCTCTGTATTCTCATATCAATATGCATGGGATTACATTTCCTATTAATGGGGAAGAGGACTACAACTTTAGGGAACTATAGATTAGGAAACTACAACTTTTTGGAAACTACAAACAAATGGAAACATAATCTATACATTGTACAAGGAAATAAAAGATACAACATGAAATTAGGAAATCTCTAAAACTGAATAACTTTCTAAATATGAAGGATAGTATGAATGCTGATTTTAGAAAGTTCATTCCATACTTCTGTGACTTGTATATCATTCCATGCTTATGTGGATTATTCAACACTCCCCCACAAGTTGGTGAATGAATATCCCATCATTCTCAGCTTGCTTTTAAGTTCTTCAAATCTTTTGATAGGCAATCCTTTTGTTAGTAAATCAACTAGTTGATTTTCTGAAGAGACAAAAGGTATACAAATCACCTTAGCTTCTATCTTTTCCTTGATAAAGTGACGATCAATGTCAACATGTTTAGTGCAATCATGTTACATCGGATTATGTGCAATGCTAATTATTGATTGATTGTCACAATGTAATTGCATAAGACTATTGATAGAAACCTTTAGATCATCTAGCACAATCTTTAACCAAAGTAACTCACATAAGCCAAGTGTCATTGCCCAAAACTTTGCCTCAACACTAGACTTGGGTACTATACCCTGTTTTTTACTCCTCCAAGACACCAAATTTCCTCCCAAAAACACACAGTAACTTGTAGTGGACTTTCTAGCCATAAGGGAGCCTCCATAATTAGCATTAGTGTAGCCTAGGACCTCTAGTTCCTTCCCTGGTTTGAATAATAAACCCTTTCCCGGAGTTGCTTTAAGATAACGCATAATTCTTCTAAGAGCTAGCATGTGTTCTTCAATAGGATGATGCATGAATTGACTCACAAGGTTGATAGCAAATGCTATGTTAGGTCGGGCGTGAGAAAGGTAAATTAATCTACCTACTAACCTTTGGTATCTCCCCCGATCAACCATTGGATTGTCACTGTGACCTAACTTCAAGTTAGGTTCCAAAGGTGTGCTAGCTACTCTACAACCAAGCATTCCGATCTCTTCCAACAGATCCATGGTGTATTTTCTTTGGGAAAGAAATATACCTTCCTTAGAGTAGGCAACCTTTATCCCCAAGAAGTACCTAAGTCTGCCAAGGTCCTTAATATCAAACACACGGGCCAAATGCTCCTTTAGTAACTTTTGTTCACCACAATCATTTCTAGTGACAATTATGTCATCTACATACACAAGTAAGGTTGTTAGAGTACCTTTCTGGGAATGCTTGATGAATAGAGTGTGATCTCCTTTGCTTGGCTAATATCCCATTTCTTTCATTGCTCTTGAGAATCGATCAAACCAAACCCTAAGAGACTGCTTTAGCCCATAAAGGGCTTTCTTTAATCTGCAAACATAACCTGCATCAACTCCATTGGTAAATCCTGGTGGGGGTTCCATAAAAACCTCTTCTTCTAGGTTACCATTCAATTCCCAGCCATAACAGCTAGGCAAAGAGAGTATAATCCTTACTATAGTCATCTTAGCCACGGGTGCAAAAGTTTCCAAATAATCTATACTGTAAGTTTGAGTGTAGCTCTTGGCTACCAATTGGGCTTTGTACCTTTCCAATGTTCCATCAACATTATATTTCGCATTGAACACCCATTTTCACCTTATTGGTTGAACCCCCTTTGGTTTAGGCACCATTTCCCAAGTTTTAGTCTTTTCCAAAGCCCTCATCTCCTCATGCATAACTTATACCCAATTCTGATCTTGTAATGCCTCTTCTACAGTTTTAGGAATAGTTATGGAATCAAGAGAGGTCAGAAAACTCTTGTGATTTGGGGATAGCCTGTGATAGGAAATGAATTGGGCAATAGGGTGTTGTGTGTAGCTTCTAACCCCTTTTCTAATAGCAATAGGTAGATCCAAATCAGAAGGTATAGGATTAGAACAATTAATGGATTGAGAATCATCAGAGGGTTGAGTGAGGTCCAAACCTGACTGAGGAATAGGTGATGGGCCTTGCTTAGCACATGGATTGGGTTGTTCCTTCCTCTTGTATACAAATGGTGAGCCCTTGAACCTGACAGGAGACAATTTGGTCTAAATAGAGGATGGAGAATTATGAGATGTTTTCTAGTCTCCTATTTCTGCTGTCTTTAAATTAGAAGGAGTAGGTAAAGTTGAGAGATTAGGAGGAGAATGTGGCTGATATGGCTGAGACACTTCCATGATAGGTAAATCATGATCACCAATAGCTGTAACCTTTTCCTTGGGACTAGAAGTAGAAGATTGGAAAAAAGGTTGATTCTCTACAAAGGTGACATCGTTAGACACAAGAATTTTTCGAGTAGGAGGGTGGTAGCACTTGTACCCTTTTTGGGTAGGAGAATACCCCAAAAAGACACATCTAAGGGCTTGGGGATCAAACTTATCCCTATGATGTTTAGAGACATGAACAAAAGCTACACACTTGAATACCTTAAGAGGAAGGGAGGTATGAAGGTCAATTTCTGGGAAGTAGGAAGAAAGACGCTGAAATGGGGTAAGCTGGTTTAGGATTCTTGAGGGAACCCTATTGATTAAATAGGTTGCAGTCAGCACTGTCTCACCCTAGAAAGATTTAGGGACTGAATGTTGATGCAAGAGTGCCGTAGCAACGTTTAGGAGATGCTTCATCTTCCTCTTAGCAACTCCATTTTTCTGAGGGGTTTCAATACTAGAGGATTCATGAATAATTCCCTCTTGTTGGAAAAAGTGATTAAGGTGATGATTAAAATAGCCCCTTGCATTATCAGTTCTGAATTTTTTTATGAGAGATACCAAATTGAGTGAAAATCATTCTATGAAACAAGGGTATGATGGTGCTGATGGCTGCTTTGTCTTTGAGTAAATATACCTATATCATCCTAGTGCAGTCATCAATAAATAATACAAACCACTTAGCCTCGAAACGGTTGGGAACTCTAGAAGGCCCCCATACATCAGAATGTACGAAGGAGAAAGGAAACAAATAAAGTTTATTGCTAATAGCATAAGGTACTCGATGGTGTTTAGATAGCTAACACACATCACAGTGAAAGGAATTGACATCAATGCCTTTAAATAGATTTGGGAACATGGTCTTTAATAAAGTAAAAGGTGGGTGCCCTAATCTAAAATGCTAAAGCCATACATCGGAGTGAGTAGAGGAGAGTATAGAGGAGTGAGTAAGGTTGGAATGGTCTCCTGCAGGTAGCTCTTTGCTTCTTTGTAGGTAGTACAACCCATTCAATACCTTAGCAGCACCAATAATCTTCCTTCTTGTTAGATCCTGAAACACACAGCCATGAGGTGAAAAATTCACACTGAAATTAAGGCTTTGGGTAAGCTTGTCAATAGAAAGTAGATTGGTGGAAAGGTTTGGTACATACAAGACATGTTGGACAGGTAGAGATGGGTTTAAATTGACATTTCCTTTCCCAACTGTAGGAATAGATTGGCCATCAGCAATGGTGATTTTTCTGGAGCTGGTTATTAGTTCATAGGTTTCAAAAAATTTCAGATTAGGTGACATGTGGTCAGTTGCTCTAGAATCTAAAATCCATAGTTCATCCCTAGCTGTATATGAGACAAGTGAAAGCTCAGAATTAAGGCACATACTGTCATGGCACACCTGTGAATGCAACTACTCCTAGCTCGGATTGGATTAGGAGTGGGTTTCGTCCAACACAAAAACAGAACAGAGCAAGGGAGGGAGAGAACAAGAGTGAAGAATGAGAGAGAGAGAGAGAGAAGAAGAGAGTTAGGAGCAATGGAGGAGAATCAATTCTGATATTATCATTTGATGCTCCTTTCTCCAACAAGCTGGAAATATATAACACTTGGTGTGTGGGGACTGCTACAGCAGATCCCTCCTCCATGTGGTTATAATCGCTTCTTTGTCCTATTCTAATTCCCATCCACGTGGGGAATCTTCTAGCTAATATCACTAGGGAAATTACAGCAGGAAAATAACAAAATTACAGCAAAATGGAAATGACAATAGTAAGCAAAAAATAAACCAAGATTTTAACTATAAGATGTAGCAGTCCTAGGTCCCCTTCCGTGACACATACCTGCTTGAGTTAAGGAACATTCACCTTGGAGAGTTTTAAGGAAAGATTTTAGCTTCCCAATCTCTTCTACGTTCAGTTCTCCTAGGTCGGAGAAGGCTGTAGAGTTAGCCTTTCCAGTTTTCTCCTTTGTTTCTTTAGTGGAGAGATAGGCTCTTCCCTGATTCTTTGCCTGCAAGTTCTTGAAACCTCCAAGTTTGCTTAGTAGTTAGTACTGTCTCCGTACCATGCAATTTGAAGCATCTATCTCTTGTATGTCTAGGCTTTTAGCAGAATGAGCACCAAAGCCCCTCCTTCGCCTGCTTAGATGAGGACTGCTTTTTGCCTTGCAGAGGCTTCATCCATGTCCCCTGCACCTTATTAGTCACCATAGCCAATCCCTCCATGCCATGATCAGAAAGCACGGCTGTTCAGGAAGAATAGGGAAGAAGGGTGTTGGGCAGGCCAGAAGAAAAATGGCAACGACATAGAAAACAAGGCCAATTATCTGCAATGGAAACTGATTGAGAAAGAGCCCAAGAATGGCAATGAAGGTGGCCAAATCAGCAAGGTGATGGTGATGAAGGCAAGCAAGAAACAATAGGAAGAACAAAGGTTAGCAATGAAGGCTGACAGGAAAACAGTAGACAATCATAAAAGGCTCTGATACCATGTAGAAAAATAGGAAAAGAACAATGGAAAAAATCTTTGTATTCTCATATCAATATGCACGTGATTACATTCCCTATTAATAGGGAAGAGGACTACAACTTTAGGAAACTATAGATTAGGAAACTAAAAACAAATGGAAACATAATCTATACACTGTACAAGGAAACAAAAGATACAACACAAAATTAGGACATCTCTAAAATTGAACAGCTTTCTAAATATGGAGCATAGTATCAGTGCTGATTTTGGAAAGCTCATTCCATACTTCCGTGATTTGTATATCATCCCATACTTCTGTGGATTATTCAACAGGTTTGTATTAGTTTTGGACCATACCTAAATGTTAATGGATTGGTTCTATTGGATCTAAATGATTGGATTAGATTCAACCTATTGATAACCCTAATATGAGGCATGAGATTGAGTGAGCCAGACACAGAGTCTTCCTAATAAGTGAGCTTGACATGCCCTAATATAAGATAATTCAACCTCATAATGATCAAGCGGATTGAAGGATGTCTTGACTAGTAAGAATGTATCAATAGGAATGAGCCATTGAAATGATGGTGAGGATAGTTGAGGTGAATACTTAAGAGGGATGGACTACGAAATTTCATAACATCTGGGAGGTCGATTGCACGACCAATAGTTGAGTATAGGGTTGACTATGAAATTCTAGAGAACTTGGGAGATTGATTCGGCTTGAGGTAATCAATTGCAGGGTTGATTGAGGAGTCAAACATCCCTAAACAAAATGATCTGGATATTGACTTTGGTATATGATGCTTGACCATGAGATTGACTAGCACTAAACAAAATGATCTGGTGATCGACTTTGGTATGAAATAGTTGACCATGAGGGAAACTATCCGAGAGTGTTGGTGCGAGATCAACTGCATCTATTGTCAACTATGAAATTAACTGTAAAGATCCCTAAAGGTCAAAATCAAGGTTGAATGAGGGGAATTAATATGTTAAGGCCTAAGGAAGAGGAATCCTACCTAATGAGCAAGAAGTAACATGTTATTTCACCCAAGTGAACCAAGGGAGATGATCACTTGTCCTTTCTTGTTCCAAGTATGTATCAATGGCTAGATAGTTGAAATTGCGAGTGCCCCAACTATGTTTTCTGTTGTGCCATCATTTATGTAGGATAATATTTGGCTGAGTCATGAGAATGAGACACGGGGTTTGGAAGATCATATTAGAGTATGGAAAGGAAGTAAAATAGCAGAAATTTTCACCGTATACTTGTTGTATAATAGAGACAGGGTCCTCAGATCTACTTAAGGCACGTTCCTAACATTGTGGTATTAGAGGATGTATTTTTACAGTTTTGAATTAAGAGCTTGATGGTGACAATATTTTAGGCCAGGTCCTGATAAGGAAATGACGGAGGATCATTTTAAGTAATGTTCTTTCCAACTAAAAATTAGACTTGTTCAACAAATCTGCATAAACCTGAATGATCTTTTGTAAAAGGAGATCATGGGGGATATTAGGTGCTAGCCTTGAGGGAGGCCCTTTTGCTTTGCTTTTGGATTAACACAAAATTTATCCTTTCTGAAACTTAAAATATGTAACACTGAAGATATTTTCTCATTGGTGAATCAACTTGGTGTTGACAAACTAGAATCCGCGTAGTTGACCCCACCTAATGGGATTACAGCTTCTTCTTGGTGGAGGACCTGCTTGGCCTGTTGAGGAGAAGTACTGATGGGGCAACTCATGATCATGCAAATGGACACCAAATGAATGGCTATACATCAAGGGGAGAAATGTTTGTCCTGGACATGGGATGGTAGTTGCAGTTGGTGCTTTCAGAACAGTAACAGTGGCATATGGCAGGCCCCATATTAGATCTCATCCTCAGAACCTGATAACTATGATCACTGGATAGTTGTACGTATATAATGTTTTAATTACCAGTCATTTTCTTGTTAAAGATGATTAGCTTTTCAAGGGTGAAATTTGGGAATTGTCCAATATGCATAGGGGTATTGCTTCCTCTTTTAGTTTTAGTGGCATTTTTTGCAACTTGTATTTTATATTAGTAGCATTATTATGGCAATATATTAGACATATTTCTGAAACAATTTTAAGCTATTATTGTTGGAATTGGTGAGGAGTGGACACAGCAGAAAATGATATATGTGGTCTTATAATATAACACTAACCTTTGATTTGTTTACGTCTAGCTCTATCATCTATTTCTGTATGAAATTTCACATATATGCTCTTCGTCTGAAGTATAAAAAGATTCTAGCACCTACTCCTTTATTTATTTGTGTTTTTTATGCTTGTTTTGCTATTCTATTTTGCTAATGCAATATTATATTCATTGTAAACAGATGAGATGACAGTAACAGTGCAGCTTTATGATGGAAAACCAATGTCTGCATCAGTCCCTCAAAGGGTAACATGCAAAGTTGTGGAAGCACAAGTTCCAATGAAGGGGATTGCTGCCACCCCCCAGTAAGTTTTCATGCTGCAAGTCTTTAGATGTTTTGCTAATGGGGTAGATTGAGGCCCAAGAATATCATAACCTTTTTGAGTTTCTCAAGATTTTGGCATGACCATGTGCTGAAAAATGCACTCACTTCAATGTTTGCCTGCTCTTGAAGCACTTCACTTCCTGAGTACCTAAATGAATGTTAATTTAATTATTCCTACTTGTTTTACTCCATTTCCGTTTTCCTCTCTAACTTTGGGCTTTTCTCCCTTTTCTTTGTTTGGACAGTTACAAAAAAGTTTTACTGGACAATGGGCTCAATGTCCAGGTAAGATGCTTATTGTTGCTGAGCTGGTTTGTTCATCCTATAATTGGCTTTATAATTTTTAATTACCTACTTTGTTAGCTATATATTGTTATTGTTGGAACCTTTAAGATTAATCTATCACCACATATTTAATTTTATTAACGGACAATTGATAAACACCTTCAGATAATTATGCCATCTAAAAATCAAAGAGCATCATAAGGAAATGAAAACTTGCTGCAAATTGAATTTTCTGCATCACCATGTTTGGGGGGTCTATATAACAGTTGCTTATGTACAAAGCCTAGAAATGAGCAATATGAATTTTCTTCTGGTGCTCTTAATGGGCATAGTAAGGTGCAAGTTGGAAATATATGTCACGTGATGCACATTTTCCACGCCTCAGAAGAGCAAGGTAGTGTAGAGACTCCAAAGTTAAAAAATGATGAAGAGAATTCTAGATAGACCAAGAAGTATGTAGAATATTCTAGAGTTCTCTAGAGTTTTCTAGAATATTCTAGAAGGACGTGGAACGTTCAAGAAGCTTCTGGAAGGTATTAGAAGAATGTGGGGAGACCTAGAAGCTTCCACAAGGTTTTAGAAGTTGTGGAAGGTCCGAGAATCTTATAGAATATCTTGTACATATCTAGCATGTTGGAGAATGTTCTAGAGGAGCATTGCTAGCCATAGGATCAGATGCATCTCCACCATTCGTTGAGGAGGTGGAATGCCTATAAATAGCCCAAAGGGAGTATTGTTAGACAGGGGAGAGAAGCTAAATGCTCTCTTAAGCCTGTGTTCTTGAGTAATACAAGTATAGCCCCAGGGGGGTATTGTTAGATAAGGGAGAGAAAGCCAAATGCTCTCTTAAGTTAAGCCTTGTGTTAAGATCCTATGTCCTATTTTAGGCAATGTATAGCTAGGAGAATATATAGCTTTCCAATCTTGTTGGTTATTCCTTTGATTAGGGTGATTGCAGATTCTTAGAAATTTCTAGATTTAGCAATGTAATTAGATCTTCTGTGTGTATATATACACAACACATGTACAGTTTTTAAGATACAATCAATAGTGAGATTACATTTGTCACATGGTATTAGAGCCAAGTTCCTAGGGTGTCTGTTCGACCTTCATCATCTCCATCCCATGGCTTGTTCTGCCTCTCCAGCCTTCATTGCTGGCTATCCTGCCCTTATCTATCAAAGGGTTTCTCTAGGTTCCCTCTATTAGAACTGATAGTCGCAGCCACAAGTTTTGCCTACCAGAAATTCAATGACAAGAGCACTTCGATGTTAGGTCCATGCCGGCATAGTATGCCTAGCTCGATTCCGACAGTGTCCCAACCTACTTGACTCATTGACGTCAAGCGACTTGAACACTCTAAAATGCACAAGCCACCATTTGTCCCATTTTGTGACTCTTGATAGAATGTCACCTTCACATAGAAGCTTCTTCACCCATCTTAACTCAATCTAGATACCACAGATTGTGTTTGTGTAGAAGGAAATAATGATGATTAGTTTGTTGTGTGTATTCCTTTTATATTGTGCCACGGTTATATTTGTTATTGTAAGTTGTTATGTAGTTTTGTTAGTTGTTGAATTGGTTAGGCAGTTATAACTTGCTGCTACAAGTTGTGAGGCTGTTATCAAGGATAGCTGAATATTCAGCTATGCTTTTGTTTCTGTAACACTACGATTCATTTAGTAAATTCATTCTACTAAGATCATTTTCTTTCTTTCTTCTCTCTCTTTTCTTGCATTTCTTTCTGTTTGCACCTTGAAGCTCTTACTTCATGGTATTAGAGCCCTAGTTCCTCCTCTACTTTGTCATTGGCCTCACAATCCAACTTCTTAGCTATTGCTAAGGCGTTCAATTGCATTCTTGTCAAGTTGGATACCAACAATTATCTCTTCTGGAAGCCACAGATCTTAGCAACAATTAGGGCGTTTGATCTCCTTCCATTCATCAACAAGTCTCTGCCACTAGTGAAGTGTCTCCGATCCAACCTCCACTAAATTCGACTCTTAGGTTGTCAATCTCGATTACCTCAATTGGATCAGGTCACATCAATTATTACTCGGTTGGCTCTTTTCCACAATAGATAAAGCGGTACTCGTATAGGTGATTCGCTATGAATCATCTGCGGAGGTATGGACAGTTCTTGAAAACCTTTATTCTCAATAGACATTAGCTTATCCCTTCCAATTAAAGCAACAATTGAGATAAGTGAAGAAGGATTCACTGCTCGTAAATGATTACATTCTAAAAATTAAAACCATAGGGCATGCTCTTACTGCCATTGGTGAACCTCTAAATGATAAGGACTTGTTTCTAGCCATTCTTAATGAACTAGATAATGACTACGAGATTGTGGTTAGTCTCATTACTTATTAGATGGATGACATAAACCTGGAAAAGGTGCAATATCTTTTATCAATGCATGAGAAAAGGCTGGCAGCTAATAATTCCTCAATTTCTTTTGCTCTTAATTTTGATACTACTACATCTTCATCTATGCATGCTAATGTTGCTTCATATTGGTCTTAAAATGGAAATGGATTTGTACATAATGGAGGACGTTTTATTCCAAGAGGAGGTGGTTACATGAATAGAGGAGGAAGATGTTTTGGCAAGTCTAATGCTAGGAGAATATACTGTCAGTTGTGTGGAAAACCAGGTCGTTTTTATTGATAAGTGCTATCATAGGTTTGATAGTGTAGAAATTGGTATAGATTGGATAGGAAGAACAACAAAAGAATCATTCAATTGTATCTTAGACACTAAGTACATTCCCTATTAATAGGGAAGAGGATTACACTATAGGAAAGTTGTAGAAAAGGAAAACTAAATATGTTGTACACCATACAAGGAAACTAAATATACAAACATAGATTAGGAAGCATATCAAATCAGGATCACTAATCTTGGAGAAGATTTGTCTTGATTTTAGGAAAGGCAACTCACAATCCTTCTCCTTTAATTCCTTTAATCTTGTGAATCATCTAACACTTCTCCTCAAGCTGGTGAATGGATATCTATCATTCCCGGCTTGCTTACAAACACAGATTAGGAAACATATCAAACTCAGTATTTTGTTCAGGGGGAGACCTCAATGAGGAAGAGGATAGAAATTTGTTTTTCCTTGAGTTCCCTTCTTTATTGCCTACTCTTATACAACACTTACAACCTATTGTTTCATCCCTACAACCAACATCTAATTCTCAGTCCAAGCCTCATGAACAGACAAAAGAAGTGTTAATTTAGGAGGCTGAACCTCGTCCACTCCAAGTTTACTCAAGAAGGAAGAGACCTACTGCTCATTCAACACTTGCTCAAGTATATGAATTAGCTCCTAAACCTGACATTGAGCAAGTTGAGGTCACTACTTCTACTTCCATTTATCCTAATGAAATCGAACATGTTTATGATATATCTAATTCAATTGATATTGACCAATTTGTTGCCACTCGCAAAGGGACCAGAACTTGCACAAAGCACCCCATGCACTTATTCCTGTCCTATAAACACTTGTCTCCCAGTCACAAAACTTTCTCATCAACATTAGCTCAATTTTCATTCCAAAAATAGTATTTGAGGCATTGAGCAATGAGAATTGGAGAGAAGCCATGAGGATAGAGATGCAGGCACTTGAAAAGAATTAAGACATGGGATCTAATGAGATTGCCTAAAGGGAAGAAACCAATGGAGTGTAAATGGATATTCACTATTAAGTACAACTCAGATGGGTCATTAGAAAGGTACAAGGCAAGGTTGGTTGCTAAGGGTTATACTCAAACTTATGGCGTGGATTATCTCGAAATTTTTGCTCCTATTGCAAAAATTAATACCAGAAGGATATTGCTATCCCTACCTGCTAATTTTAGTTGGAAACTACATCAATTTGATGTAAAAAATGCTTTTTTACATGGAGATCTAGAGGAAGAAATTTATATGGAGGTCCCACCGAGAGTGAGTCAAACAAAGGAAAAAGATGTGGTGTGCAAGTTAAACAAATCCCTATATGGGTTGAAGCAATTCCCAAGAGCTTGGTTTGGAAATTTTACCAAAGCCATGCTCAATTTGGGATATAAACAAAGCCAAGGAGATTATACATTATTTATAAGGCATTCAGTTGCTTGAAAAATCACTGTTTTGCTAGTTTATGTAAATGATATCATAATGACAGGAGATGATTTGGAGGGAATGGAAAGCCTAAAGCAATGCTTAATAAAGGAATTTGAAATTAAGGAGTTAGGTAGGCTGAAGTACTTCTTGGGTATTGAAGTAGCTCACTCTCAGTAGGGTATTTTTATATCCCAATAGAAATATATCCTAGGTTTATTAACTGAGACTGGTATGCTAGGATGTAGGCCAGCTGAAACTCCTATTAGCCTAACCATAAGCTAAGCAACAGTCCAGATGATGTAGCAACAAATAAAGGTCTCTATCAAAGATTAGTTGACAGACTCATTTATCTATCACATACTCGGTCAGACATAGCATAGTGGGAGTGGTTAGCCAATTTATGCACAATCCTAAGGAAATACACTTGAAGGCTGTACATAGAATTTTGCCTTATCTAAAAGGCACACTAGGTAAAGGAATCCTATTCAAAAGAGGACAAGAATTAATCCTTGAAGCTTATACGGATGTTGATTATTTAGGATCAATGGTTGACAGGAGATCAACATTTGGATATTGTACTTTTCTAGGGGGAAATATTGTGACCTGGAGGAGTAAGAAGCAGAATGTGGTGTCAAGATCAAGTGTAGAGGTTGAATTCAAGTCCATGGCACTTGGGATTTGTGAATTACTATGGATTAAGATAGTCCTAGAAGATTTGAAGGTCAAATGAAAGAATCCTATGAAGCTATATTGTGATAATAAATTAGCTATTAATATTGCACACAATCCAATTCAACATGATCGCACTAAACATGTGGAAGTTGACAGACACTTTATAAAAGAGAAGCTGGAAATTGATCTAATTTGTACTCCATTTGTGCCTACAAGAAGTCAGTTAGCAGATCTTGTTGAGTTATATGGATTATAGTCTAGGGTTAATCCTATGATAGAGCCCATGGCCCATTGTATTTGTATATATATAGGTGTAGTCTATGGATTTAATTAAGTGGTTTTATACACATTAAAAGCTAGGTTTATTTCCTAAGTTTCACATGGTATCAGAGTCAAAATACAAACCCTAGTAGCCACCATACAAACCCTAGCCGCCGCCGCCGTAGCTGCCGTCGCCGTTGCCATCGCCGCCGTCGCCACCCACGTCACCGACGAACATCGTCGGTCGCGTCGCCACCGACCACCGCAGCCTGCTGTGCCACCGCTGTCACTGCCTACTGCGTTTCTCTCGCGCGCGCTATTGGTCAGCTGCGGGTCTTCACCGTCCGGCCACCGATCACGCACACCACCGCCGCCGTTGTGTTCGCCGGCCTCTGATTTGTTAACCCTCGAAGGATCGTCGCCGTTGCCGCCGCCACGCACCGCCTGTCTTGCACTGTTCGCAAAGACCATTTTTGCTCCGATCTCTTTCACCAGTGCTCCGATTGCAACGCCGTCTTCACCATTGGACTCGCCTCCTTCAGTCCATCCCAGCCCAAGTGGTTTCGTCGCCATCCACTGCCATCTGCCGTCGCTCCAGCGCACCTGTTCTTTGTGCTGAATCATCTAGCCTTTATTTTTGGTTTATTTAACCCTTTGGTTTCAGATCTATTGGTCTTGTAGGGCTCCCTTTTATCCAACATGGCTGGTACTAGTAAATCTGGCTCATTTTCTAGTATTTTGTCTCCCTCTCCAGCTATTGCTACTGAGAAGTTGATGGGTAGTTCCAATTATATCTCTTGGTCCAAGGCGGTTGAACTATGGTGTATGGGTCAAGGCTTACAGGATCATCTAACTACCAAGGCCGAGAATGTGAACACAAACAAACCCGAGTGGCAGAGAGCTGATGCTCTGTTGTGTAGTCTCCTGTGGCAGTCAATTCATCCCTCTCTTCATCCAATCTATACTAACTATACCACATGCTGTGAATTGTGGGTTCAGGTCAAGGCGTTATACACTAATGACATTCAACGCTTGTATTCAGTGGTGTCTAATCTGCTCAGTTTACGACAACAGGGTTCGACTCTTTCTGATTTTCTTGGTTGGATGACCTCTGTTAAAGCTGAATTTAACTCATTGTTACCTGCTGGTAAGACTGCTGCAGAAGATCTAGCTCAGCGAGATAAGTTCTTCATGGTGTGTACTCTTGCTGCCATTGGCCCTGAGCTTGCTCCTGTTCGTGATCAGATTCTTGCTAATCCTACTGTACCTACTATGGATGAAGTGTATTCTCGTCTTCTTCGGGTTTCATCTGTTCCTACGATGCCTCCCTCTTCTGCATTCAGTCATGGCTTCTCAGGTTCAGAGTACTGGTGAACAGGGCGGAGATCGTGGTAATCGGGGCAAACGCCCCAAATGTAACTATTGTCACAAGTGGGGGCATACTAAGGAACAGTGTTATAAGTTGCATGGCCGCCCTCCTCGTGTTAATGTTGCTCATGCTGATGGTTCTCGATCTGAGTCCTTTGATGGTCATCCACTGCAATCTGTCCTTCTCACTGGGGCTGACTATGATGAGTATCTCAAGTATAAGATGTCCGAGCAAACCTCTCCACAGTTGCTTCTGTTGCCCACTCTGGTGATTCCACTGCTTGTCTCGCTCAGTCTTCCTCTTTGGGACCATGGGTCCTGGACTCAGGTGCTTCTAATCATATCTCTGGTAATCCCCATTTGTTCTCTCATTTTACTAATTCTAGTTCTTTACCTTCTGTAACATTAGCCAATGGGTCCAAAGCGGTTGCTAAAGCTATTGGCACTGCCAAACCCTTACCTTCTCTGCCTTTAGATTCTGTCCTTTATCTTCCTCATTGTCCTTTTAATCTTGTCTCTGTTAGTAAACTTACGCGTGCCTTAAATTGTTCTATCACATTTGATGATCATTCTATTACTATCCAGGATTGCGATACGGGACAGATGATTGGCGTCGGATGTGAGTCGCAGGGTCTCTATCATCTCAACCTTCCTGCATCGCCTATTGTTTGCTCGGTGACTGAGTCTCCTGCTCTTCTCCACAATCATTTGGGACATCCTAGTTTGGCCAAGTTTCAGAAGATGATCCCCAGTTTATCTAGTTTGTCGTCTTTTCATTGTGAGTCTTGTCAACTTGGAAAATAGTCTCGCACTTCTTTTCCAAAACGTGTCAATAATTGGGCTATGTCCCCGTTTGCTTTAGTTCATTCCGATGTCTGAGGTCCTAGTCGTGTCGTGTCTGTTTTGGGTTTTCAATATTTTGTAACGTTTATCGACGATTATTCTCGTTGCACATGGTTATATTTAATGAAAAATCGTTCTGAGTTATTCTCAATTTTTGAATCCTTTTGTGCTGAAATCAAAACTCAATTTTATACCTCTGTCCAAGTATTGCGCAGTGACAATGCCCCTGAGTATTTTTCTATTCCCTTTACTACCTTTATGTCTTCTCAGGGGATCTTGCATCAATCATCTTGTGCATATACACCATAGCAGAATGGAGTTGCAGAGCGTAAAAACAGACATTTGATTGAAACTGCTCGCACTCTTATTCTACATCATCATGTCCCCTTTCGCTTTTGGGCTGAAGCTGTCCTTGCTGCTTGCTATCTCATTAACAGGATGCCCTCATCGGTTCTTCAGCACCAGATTCCTCACTCTCTCTTGTTTCCTGATCAACCATTATATATTCTTCCTCCACGTGTGTTTGGTTGCATCTGTTTTGTCCATAATCTGTCTCCCAGTCATGATAAATTGTCTGCTCGGTCCATCAAGTGCATTTTTCTTAGTTACTCTCGCCTTCAGAAGGGTTATCGGTGTTATTCTCCTAACGCTCGCCGCTATTTTCTTTCGGCAGATGTTACCTTCTTTGAGTTGTCTCCTTTCTACTCTTCGCCTCATTCTGAGTGTCAACCCATTTCTAAGGCCATCCCTCTTCCCGCGAGTCCTCTTGCTCCTATTCTCCCTGTTCCTTCATCTACCCCATTGCAGGTTTATCATCGGCGTCATCAGCCTTGGCCTCCTCCCGGTGGAGATGTTGCTCCTGCACCTTCTCCCGCATCTTCTACTACTTCAGCGACTCCTGCTACCTCACATCCTGCTCCAGTCTCTCCACCTGTCGCGGTCTTGCCTTCTGAGGATCTGCTTCCTATTGCTCTTCGAAAAGGTTCTCTTTCTTCTCGCAATCCTCACCCCATTTATAATTTTCTTAGCTATCACCGACTCTCGTCTCCCTTTTGTGCTTTTGTGTCTTCCTTATCCTCTGTTTTAGTACCTAGGACTGTTAGTGAGGCACTTTCTAATCCGGGGTGGCGACAAGCAATGGTGGATGAGATGACTGTTTTGCATTCTAATGGTACTTGGGATTTGGTTCCTTTACCCCTAGGGAAATCTCTTGTTGGCTGTCGGTGGATCTATACTGTCAAGGTGGGTCCTGATGGGCAGGTTGATCGCCTCAAGGCTCGTTTGGTTGCCAAAGGATATACTCATGTTTATGGCCTTGACTATGGTGACACTTTTTCCCCTGTTGCTAAGATGTCCTCTGTGCGTTTGTTTCTCTCTATAGCAGCTATGCGCCACTGGCCGTTGTATCAACTGGACATTAAGAATGCCTTCTTACATGGTGAGCTTCAGGAGGAGATCTATATGGAGCAACCTCCTGGGTTTGTTGCTTAGGGGGAGTCTGGGCAGGTTTGTAAACTCCGTCGCTCACTATATGGGTTGAAGCAGTCTCCTCGAGCCTGGTTTGGTCGTTTCAGTGCTGTCATTCAAGACTTTGGTATGACTCGTAGTGAGTCTGATCATTCGGTTTTTTATAAACACACATCACAGGGGAGGTGTATATATTTGGTTGTCTATGTGGATGATATTGTTATTACCGATGATGATGAGGATGGTATTATTCAGTTGAAGAAACATCTTTTTCATAATTTTCAGACTAAGGACTTGGGGTTACTTAAATACTTTTTTGGCATAGAAGTTGCTCAGTCCAATTCTGGTATTGTTATCTCTCAACGGAAGTATGTTTTAGACATTCTAGAAGAAACTGGGATGCTTGATTGTAAACTTATAGATTCTCCTATGGACCCTAATGTAAAGCTCTTACCAGGACAGGGGGAGCCTCTTGTCGATCCTGGAAGATACCGCAGGCTAGTCGAAAAACTTAATTATCTCACTATCACTCGCCTAGATATTTCTTTCTTAGTCAGTGTTGTCAGTCAGTTTTTACAGTCTCCTTGTGATAGCTACTGGGATGCGGTAGTCCGGATTCTCAGGTATATTAAGGGAGCTCTAGGTAGAGGACTATTGTATGAGGACAGAGGTCATACTCGAGTAGTCAGATATTCTGATGCTGATTGGGCAGGTTCTCCTTCTGACAGACGGTCTACTTCAGGATATTGTGTTCTGGTTGGAGGAAATCTAGTATCTTGGAAAAGTAAGAAGTAGGAGATTGTTGCTAGGTCGAGTGCCGAAGCAAAATATCGTGCTATGGCCTTGGCAATGTGTGAATTTATCTGGTTAAAATAATTACTTCAGGAGCTCAAGTTTGGGGAGATATCACAGATGAGATTAATTTGCGACAATCAAGCTGCATTACATATTGCTTCCAATCCAGTCTTTCATGAGAGGATCAAACATATCGAGATAGATTGTCATTTCATCTGAGAGAAGATTTTATCTGGTTATATTACAACATATTTTGTCAATTCCAATGACCAGTTAGCAGATGTCTTCACTAAGTCTCTCAGGAGTCCTCGAATTGAGTATATTTGTAACAAGCTTGGCGCATATGATATATATACTCCAGCTTGAGGGGGAGTGTTGAGTTATATGGATTATAGTCTAGGGTTAATCCTATGATAGAGCCCATGGCCCATTGTATTTGTATATATATATAGGTGTATAGTCTATGGATTTAATTAAGTGGTTTTATACACATTAAAAGCTAGGTTTATTTCCTAAGTTTCATAGATCTACTTACCAAAGGCCTTCCTGGAACAGCCTTTCAAAGGCTAACAAGCAAGCTGGGAATGGATAACATTCATTCTCCAGTTTGAGGGGGAGTGTCAGGAAATAAGGAGCATTTTTACAGAAATATAGGATTTATGATTTATTATTTTTTCTATATAGTTATTGGTTTGTTTTTCAGTTGTATTATCTGTTAGGGGGCTGAAGTTATGGCCTCAAGTTGTATTTTGTGTTCAGATTATAGTTGGGTAGTGGATCCTTAATTTAAGGAAGTGGGGAGTGCTTCTCCTAAACTGTATACGTATTGAGTTATAGGCTGGAAATAAGATCAGTTTTTCTTGCCAATTCATAACAATATGTTTTTAAGACAACCATATGGCACTTGTGGGTTCTGTATTTGCTCTAACATCCTTTGAATTAATATTTCATGAATTTTTTTGAGGATTATGTAGTTTGTAAGTAACGAACTGCACCAGTTCCAGTAGAACCAAAATCGGATGTGATCTTGAATGTGGCTTTCTGGAAGCTGAGCACTTTCATTATATCTTTGACTAATAAAGGGCTGTTCCCGATCCCTTAGAGTATTGACAATATTGATTCTCAAATATATGGCAAAATTGGTAATAGTTATGCTGATTCACAGATTGCAGCACACACCCAGACTAATTTACTGAGATAAACTTTCGTGTACAGCATACTATAATTTCTCTAGGTATCAACTTTGTTAAGTGTCTTCATTTCCAAAACTGAAGCTGTATGATTTTTTTGGATTTTATTGAAGTTCTACATCTCACCTTTAATTTTGACTCATTAAGTTTGCATGTTTCAGTTTCCTCGTTTAAGAGCACTTCTACTTTGTGGCTTGTATGTTTTAATCTTTTGTTCTATCTAGTATCTAAAATCTGTGAAATCATATTAGTTCCTCTAATTACATGTGCAATCCTTTTTTAGGTGCCAGCGCATGTTTTAGCTGGTGATCAGATTGTCATCAATACTTCTGACAACTCCTATATTACCAGGTGAATTTTTTGCCCTCATTTTCTCATGTTTGTGACTGGCTTGCATTGTTGTATATTACAGTTTTTCATTTTATTACTTTTGCCTATAGCTGTGCAATTATTCATGCTGCATATGTTGACACTACAATAAGTGATGCAAATGTTGTTTCATCTTCTGGAGAAGTAGTTTCTGATAGTAGACTTATATTCAGCTTTTCTGTGAAGGGGATTCAGATATAAACTTGATTGATAACTCATATTTGGTAGCAAATATTTGAATTGATAGCTACAATCATTCATTAATAGGCGAACTGATATGATCATAATTGAAGAATTAAATGTGGATCAAGCAATATTTGTTTTGCAAAAAACATGGTTTTCATTCCATGTATAGCACACCTGTGTTCCATGTCAATAATGAAATTTGATCTTACTTTCAGATAAAGTCTTCATCGAACCTGAAGCTTTCTAGCACGTTACCATCCCAAACTTCCCAGATCACTTTGGTACTTGCTGAGTTCTAGTCTTTTCTAGAATATTCTGGAAACTATATCTTGCCTGTCCCCTTATTAAGCCACCAGGATAGATCAATTTTAATTTATGAGTTTTTTCTAAATTCCAAAATGATTTGTAATTTTTAGACATTTTTCATAAACACTTCTATTTTGGAATTTCAGATGGATCAATTTCAAAACAAAAACTTGGGCCTATGTGCTTTTAACAGTTGCTTTTTTCATTCCAAATTTAGATAAGCTTAAGAGATGAAAACTTGGGCCTATCTCTCGCTATTGTCTCCATCCTTTTCCGTTGGTCGATATTTCTTCGCGTCCGATGACCATCCTTTATTGCGTGCGTTGGTCATCCTCTCTCGCGTCTGACAGCCATCCCCCTTGCGTCCGTTGATCATCTCTCACGCGTCCATTGTCCATCTCTCTCACAGCCAGTTTACCATCTTCTTCTCGTCCTTCGACCATCTCTTTCATCATGTCTATCTTCTTTCATCATTTCTCTAGTGCTTGTTTTCATTCTTCTGCCATTAGGTGGCCTGTCAGTTTCAATGGGGAGGGCAGTTCCGCAATCAGTCGAGTGGAGGAGCAAACTAAAGACACTGTTTGCGGACAACATTGGTTTGAATTTGTCGAGGGGATCCCTATACAAGTTGTCCTCAGATTTTGGCTGCGTTATGGACGTGTTCATTCCTAGTAAAGTAAGGCCAGGAATAGACCACCAGTTTGGATTCATGCAGTAGAAGTTAGATTCGGAGGCTGAAAGGGCAGTTAAGGTCAGAAATGGTAGGCTGCTACATAGAAGAAGGTTGTTCGTCAAATGGGCAGACTATGTCCAAGCTAGTAGCGGAAAGGGTAAAGGCCTGGGCGTGAGAAGGGGGTCATCCTCACTAGTTCGTCACTCAGATACCATTAACCAATCTTTTGCAGACGTGGTTAGGTAGAGGGGTGGTGATTCAGTCCGGAGTGTGCATTCCACTGGGTAGGGGGGGGGGGCTCTCACGCATACTTCCCTTAATTTGTCTATCAACGCTGGTTCGGAGGACTGGTTGCAATCTTGCTCTATTGGGCATGTTCAGTCCAGGGTACTTGATGATTTCCTATGTGGAAGGCATCAATGCTGGGACATTCCATGTGGCCTTAGGCCGATGGGGGGGAAGAGTTTCCTTATTGTATTTTCGAGCCCTGAAGCTAAGAGGTCCTGCCTGTCGGAGAATTCTAAGTGGTTTGAGCAAGTTTCCGATTGTGATAAGCTCTGTGTGATCGATGAGAGGCTCTTGTGGATAAAATGCCGGGGTCTTCCAGTGGTTACTTGGATAGAGGAAAACCTCAAGTCGTTAGCTGCCTTGTGGGGGGGGGGATTTCGTTATAATGCACTCGGACTCCAAAGAAAAGAGGCTTCTGGATGTTGCTCTGTTCTTGGTTGCAACAAGGCATTCAATGATTAGGGACGAATGAGTGTTGATATTTGTGGATGGTAGGGAATTTATTATGCATTGTGAGGAGGAATTTGTTGTGTGGAATGATTGGGACAAAATCAATCATCATTTGTTGGGCCTTTCGGTGAAGTCTCTGCATGCACATGCAAAGTTTCCAATTCTTGACATTCCAGGTGGCAGGAAGTTGGTGGGTAATGTGGAGGGTGGATCCACTCCTTTTGAAGCTGCGGGGTGTATCTTGGAAAACTCTGGTTGGCATCAAAGAGAGGTGGGTGAGGCGAACGGACAAGTGGGAATTGCTCGCGTGAAAACTCGTGTTGGAGTCAAAGCAGTAATGGAAAGATTACTTTCTGATTTGAATAGTCAGATGCCTAGGGGGATTGATGAGTATAACCTAGAAGTGTCAAAAGGGCCGAGCAACCCGTGGGCCACCCGACCCGTTACTGTTTAAATGGGCCAGGCCAAGAAATTGGGCCCACGGCTTGGCCCGTCTAAGGGCCCGGCCCATGAGGCCCTTATGGGCCAGTCAGTTAGGCCCTTACTCATTTTTTTTTAATTATGTTATTCTTTAGTAATTATTGATATTGGATAATGGATACTAAAAAATTTACATTTCGCAATATATATAAATAATAACCATCAATTTATTTAAAATTTTTAAGTTAAATTTTTTATATATTTAAATTATAAATAAACATTCTCCTTTTTATATGTACATTATTTTTCATATCAATTCACAAGAAAATTTATAAGGCATATAGAATTTTGAAATATAAAATGATGAAAAAAATTTTGAAACTTAAGAATTAAGATAGAAAATATTTTAAAAAGAAAAAAATTGATTTTTATATATGTATTATTTTGATATTTACATATGTATATATTATATACATTATTTTTAAAAAAATTATTTAAAAAAAAAATAAAAAAAAGTCAGGCCCACCGGGTCCGGCCCGCTAGGCCCTGTGGGCTAAGGGCCTGGCCCAGCCCTCCTATAGGGGGGTCGTGGGCCGGGCCGACCTTATCCACAACAAAAGGGCTCGGGGCCGACCCGACCCTTTTAGTAAAAGGGCCGGCTCGGCCTATTTAAAAAGCCCGTGGGCCTACTCGGGCTGGGCTGGGTCGGGCCGGGCCGGCCCTTTTGACACCTCTAGTATAACCCTCGAGCGATGGCTGCCTTGGATGGGCATGATCTAGATGGTCCTGCTTGTGAGTTAGATGCCCCCTTGGATGCGAGCTCGGCTCCATGCAAGGGTGTAGGGAGGTGGGCTCTGGCGAGGTGGCTCAAGCTATTGGAGGTCAAGTTTCTGCAGCGGGGGTGGGGGTCTCGTCCCCGGGGGCCAATGGTGAAGCTGATGCAGAGGTTGTTCCTCCAAGCAGGGATCCCCATCCTCTTGTGGGGGGTTCAAAGGAGCTGGTTCTTTCATCTCCGGCCTTAGATCGGCCTAAGAAGAGGTCTCGGTCTCCTCAAATGGAGATTGTTTCAGGTGCTCTCCCTAAGAAGGCTCGGAGAATGAATGGCTTGAGGTTTACGTACTCCAAAAAGAAGAAGAAACTAGGTACGGGTGCTCTCGTTCACGATCAGGGTGGCTCTGATCAGATTGAGGAAGAAAGGAATCATTCCCATGATGGGGTACCTTTGGATCCCTATGCAAATGCGGTGGACACTCTAAACTTGGGAAAGGCCTTGGGGTTACAAGCTAATGGTAATGAGGAAGAATTGATTCAGGCGCTGGTGACTTGGGATGTTGAGGATATGGAGGCTTGGGAGCAGGACAAGGGGAGGGACGCTGTCCAATGAAGATTTTGTCTTGGAATATTCGGGGATTGACGGTGGACTTGAAAAAACGGTCAATCCTTAGGCTTGTTCGAAGGAGGGGCATAGAGTTCGTTGCGATTTTGGAGTGCAAGTTGGCTTCAGTTTTGGAGGGGGAGGTGAAGATGATGTCTGGGTTCTCGGATTTTGGGTGGTGTCTTGCTGAGGCAGTGAACTTGTCGGGGGGTATCTTGGTTATTTGGAATAATGATAAGCTAGAAGTCCATCAGCAGTGGAAGTTCGAGGCATGGATTGCAGTTGAATGTACCTGGAGGTGCTTGGGGGTTAGATGCATGTTGGTGGCAGTCTATGCTCCCACAGATGTAGGTTGAGATTGATAAGGTTGACTTGGAGCTGAAATCAGATCCTTCCAATTCAAGCCTAAAATGTAGGAGACAGTTTTTGCAGGCTGAGCTTTAGAGGTCCTCTAGGCTCAATGTGTGACACCCGTAACTTACTTACATGCTGAATAATAAAAATATTCATATCAATTTCAAGGTTTAGCATAGATAAGAAACTTGTGAAACAAAACTTTTGCAAATTTAAGTAAAGTTTCAAACATAATAGAATTCAAAACATATTTTACGTAAATATAACGTTTGATAATGAAAACATGGCTTAAATAGAAAAAAGAAAAACTTAGCAAATATGCTCTATAACAACAGCATCCATATTGAGGAATCCGGCCTTAAATTGAATCTCGGCCTTTTCATAAACTTATATAAGCTTTAAGGACATACGATGTAGCAATAGTGTACATATATCGTAAGAGTTTAATATTGAAAATCTTTCTAAAACAAAAAGAGCAAAACAAGATTCAATTATTGAAAATTCTTTTTTTTTCCTTTCAAGAGCCACCACGCTCCACGTCCACATCCACGTCCCAATCTCCTCATTCATGATTACCTGGGGAGGGGGGGAACCATAAGGGGTGAGATTACGCAAATCTCAGTAAGTACAAAAGAACTATCCAACGTATTTAAACATGACATGACATGAACTTGAAACATGAACGTATAACATGAGGGGACACGATAGGTTCTACCAACTTGCAAGGGTAAGAACCTCCGTGCGTAGCGCTACTAAACCCCGGTCTCGTAACTTGCGTGAACATAAACATAACATGAGGGACCACATAACATGATTCATGAGCATGTTTAAACATCATAAATAGTTCATAGTATACTTACCTCAACTTGGTTTGATGAGATTTGAATGTTTATGACTTCACCTTTACACCTCTCAATATGGCATAAACTTAGCTTCGATTGATTTGGAATGCCCAAAACTCACCCAAAGGTCCTATTTATAGAATTACCCAACAAATCATAACCTGTCACGTGTCATGTAATTATTTGAGACTCATCATGACTTCCATGTGTTCACATTACCAAATGTCCTATATAATCATTTCTATCCATGTGTTCTTATCAAATGGTGCCATGTGTCCTATATAATCATTTCTATCCATGTGTTCTTATCTTTCTAATGACCAATGGAAGCTTGCCATGTGTCCTTGATATTTTAAGCCTCACATGCTTAATTACATGTTCAACACTTTCATCATTACATCTCACACGGTTTAATTCATTTTTCTACATTTCCCATCATTACTCCCACATGGTTAATTGATTTTTTACATTTCTCATTATTACTCCCACATGGTTAATTGATTTTCTACATTTCCCATCATTACACCTTTAACTAGTTAGATATATTTAGTTATTTTAACTACTTAGTTTGAGATATTTTGATGAGATATTTTAAGGTTTCAAGAACTACACCTTAGCCCAAACTTTTCGAATAATTTGCACTTGGTCCCCAGGCTATTTTTAATTGCACATTTTAGCCCCCAGAAAATGGATAAATTACGCTACTATCCCAAGATTTTAGGTAAATTATACTTTTACCCGAACTACCATATTTACGATTTTGCTCTTGGCTCAAAAACTGAATTTTTATCTTGAGACTTTCATAATCCTTTGAAATATCGTATTTCTTCAAGTATTTGAATTTAGAAATCTCAAGTATTACATCATATTTGAGTCTAAAAATCTCGGGTGTTACAATCTACCCTTCTAAAGAATTTTTGTCCTCGAAAATTTACCTTACTTCTCATCATCAAACAGCTAGGGATATTTGGATCGCATCTCGTCCTCACGCTCCCATGTTGCTTCTTCAACAGAATGATGCTGCCATAACACCTTAACCAACGGTATATCTTTATTGCGAAACCTTCGTACCTCCCGAGTAACAATGCTTATTGGTGCCTCCTCATATTTCAGGTCTTGCTGTATCTCTAATGATTGATGCTTTATTACATGGGTTGGGTCGGGGACATACTTTCTGAGCATTGATACGTGGAAAACATCATGTACTGTTGAAAGCTCTGGTGGTAAAGCTAGCTAGTAAGCCACATTCCCAACCCGCTTTAGGACCTCAAATGGGCTTATAAACCGAGGTCTAAGCTTTCCTTTCTTCCCAAACTGTAAAACTCCTTCTATGGGTGTAACTTTTAAGAATACCTTATCACCAATGGCAAACTCCAAATCTCTTCTTCTTTTATCTACGTAGTTTTTCTGTCTATCTTGAGCCTTCTTCATACTATCCTTGATCTTTTCAATGGCTTGTACAGTTTGTTCCACAATCTCTGGACCCAAAATCTTCCGCTCGCCCACCTCATTCCAATGAACAGGTGATCTGCTTTTCTTTCCATATAGCGCCTCATAGGGTGCCATGCCAATAGATGCGTGGTGACTATTGTTGTATGCAAATTCAATTAATGGTAGATGTTTCTCCCAATGTCCACCAAATTCTAGGGTACAAATACGAAGCATATCCTCTAAAGTTTGTATTGTCCTTTCAGATTGTCCATCTGTCTGAGGATGAAAAGTTGTACTAAAACTCAATTTGGTTCCCATGGCTCTGTGTAAGCTCTTCCAAAAGTTGGTTGTGAACCTCGGGTCCCTATCCAATACAATGGAAACTGGAACACCATGTAGTCTTACTATTTCCTTAACATACAGTCGTGCAAGCTGATCTATTGTAAATGTCATCCGAACATGTAAGAAGTGAGTTGTTTTGGTAAGTCGATCCACGATCACCCAAATAGTCTCATGCCCTGCTATTGATTTTAGAAATCCTACAACAAAGTTCATCGTCACATGTTCCTATTTCCACTCTGGAATCTCCAATGGTTGCAGTAACCCTGTTGGTCATTGGTGCTCAGCTTTCACTTGATGACATATCAAACACTTCGCAACAAATTTAGCTATATCTTCTTTCATATTCCTCCACCAAAACACTGCCTTTAGGTCACGATACATCTTTGTACTTCCAGGATGTATAGAATAAGGTGTGGAGTGGGCTTCTTCTAGAATTTCTTGCCTTAGTTCCTCAAAGTTTGGCACACACAGTTGCCCTTGGTAGTAGAGCATGTCATCGCCAGCTATTGTGAAGTCCTTCCGCTTCTTAGTATTAACCTCAGCCTTGATGTACTCAAAGAATTGGTCTCCCTTCTGATGGCTCTTAATCCGATCACGTAGAGTCGATCGGACAGAGAGTGCTGCCATACGAGCATTAGAATTAGATGGCGTAGCGACAATCTCGAGACTTAACCTCACGAACTCCTTCCACAAAGGCTTTTGTGTTGTCAAAGCTGCTATTTGGCCCATTTTCTTTCTACTCAAGCCGTTCGCCACCACGTTTGCTTTGCCGGGGTGGTAGTGGATTTCACAATCATAGTCCTTTACCAATTCCAGCCATCTCCTTTGCCTCATACTCAACTCTTTTTGTGTGAAGATGTACTCAAAGCTTTTATGATCGGTATAGATATCGCATTTACCTCCGTATAGATAGTGTCTCCAGATTTTCAAGGCATGCACTACTGCAGCAAGTTCTAGGTCATGTGTAGGATAGTTTTGCTCATAAGGCTTCAACTGCCTTGATGCATACGCAACTACCTTACCTTTTTGCATCAACACACATCCAATTCCTTGTTTGGACGCATCACTATAAATAACAAAACCTTCCGACCCTTCAGGAATAGTTAATACTGGCGTGTTGACCAGCCTCTTCTTTAATTCTTCAAAACTAGTTTCACATTTCTCTGTCCATTCAAACTTAGTACCTTTGCGAGTCAGCTGCGTCAAAGGCCCTGCCAATTTGGAGAACCCTTCGATGAACCTCCTATGGTATCTAGCTAAACCCAAAAAGTTGCAAACCTCATTTACATTGGTTGGTCTTGACCAATTCAATACTGCTTCTACCTTGCTAGGGTCCACTTCTATTCCTTGAGTTGTGACAACATGCCCAAGGAATACCACCCGCTCTAACCAAAACTCGCACTTCTTGAACTTTGCAAATAGCTTCTTTTCCTTCAAGATCCCTAAAACAACCCTCAAATGTTTTTCATGCTCTTCTTCACTTCGAGAATACACCAATATATCATCAATAAAGACAATGACAAATTTATCCAAGTACTCATAGAAAACTTGATTCATTAGGTTCATAAAAACTCCAGACGCATTAGTCAAGCCAAAGGGCATGACTAAAAATTCATAATGACCATATCGAGTTCTGAAAACTGTCTTCGAGATGTCACTAGATTTGATCCTCAACTGGTGATATCCTGACCTTAGATCAATCTTTGAGAATACTCGTGCACCTTGTTATTGATCAAACAAGTCCTCGATTCTGAGAAGAGGATACTTGTTCTTAATAGTAATTTTATTCAATTCTCGGTAATCGATGCACATCCTCATTGATCCGTCTTTCTTCTTGACGAATAATACCGGTGCTCCCCAAGGGGATACACTTGGTCGAATAAATCCTTTCCCCAATAGTTCCTTTAACTGGGTTTTCAACTCGTGTAGCTATTTTGGTGCCATTCTATAAGGAGCTTTAGAAATAGGTGCGAAACTGGGCACTAGATCAATAGTGAACTCTACTTCTCGTTTTGGTGACATTTCAGTCAGGTCATCAGGGAAGACCTCTGGAAAGTCCTTTACTACTTTAACGTCATTCACTATTAATTCTTTTCCTCCCTTAACCACCACTGACATTAAGAATCCAATACATCCTTCCGACTGTAATAGTTTCTTGGCTTTTAATACTAAAATGACACGGGGAAGGTGTTTTGTCTCAGCCACTGAAAGGCAAAGTTCTACCCCTTTAGGATACTTACAAACTATTTCCTTTTCGAAGCATAGAATGGTCGCATGGTGCTTGAAAAACTAGTCCATTCCCAAAATCACGTCGAATTCTTGTATATCTAAGACATATAAGGTCGTTTTTAAAAACTTTCCCTTGACCTCCACCTTAGCTGTTTTTACTACATGATTCGTGCTTATTATACCTCTTGAGGGTATCGCTACTCCTAAGGGAGTACTTACATGTTCCACATATGCATTTAGTTTGCTTGCAAAATTAGGAGATATAAAAGAATGGGTGGAACCAGAATCAAACAAAGTATAAGCAGGTATTCTAGAGATGAGGATGTTACCTGCCAACACGTTATGATCTTGATCCTCCTCCTGTCCTGTGAGTGCATAAACCCTAGCTTGACCCTTTGGGGGATTTCTTGGCTTCTGTTGATATGGTTGTTGCTGTTGTTTCTTTAGATGACCCCTAGGACAAAATCTGGCCACATGACCCATTTTACCACAATTGTAACAAGCATCGGTTCCCATGAGACACAATCCAGTATGACGCTTCTGACATTTGCCACACACTGGGTTCAGTTGATAATTTCTCGATGTTGGACCTCCTCCTTTATTCTTCTTCGAATAATCCTGCTTCCCTTTACTTTTATCCTCCCACTTATGCTTTTCTAGTGGTCCAGACTGCGATAGCTTTCTATTGTTGCTGGAGTTTTCTCTAAAGTTCGCTAGCTGAGCCTTAGCTAGCACCTCATGGTACGTGCCTAACTCAAAAGTTACGACTGCCTGTCGTAAATCATCTCTCAACCCTTGTTCAAAGCACCTTGCCTACTTTTGTTTTGTATCCACTAAGGTTGGGGTAAATCGTGATAGCTCATCAAACTTTCTTTTGTACTCAATCAAGGTCATGCTACCTTGTTTCAACATGAGGAACTCTGCTTCCTTCTGGTTACGAATGTTGGCGGGGTAATACTTCTTAAGAAAAAGTTCCTTGAATTGATCTCAGGTCCACACATGTCCCTGGGGTCTAGATCTGGTAGTAGAATCCCACCAATGCCTTGCTCCATGTTGTAACATATATGTAGCGCAAGTTACCTTCCTAGGGTCTGGACAATCTATGAGGTTAAAGATCCGTTCAATTGCTGCTATCCAATCTTCAGCTACCAGAAGGACCAACCCACCCTCAAAAGTTGGAGGTTGAAGCTTCCAAAATTGCTCTACCAAGGTAGCATTGTTTCTTGGGGAGGTGCAACTGGTGGTGTGGCAAGTGGCGTCATGTTGCGAATGACATCAATGAACTGCATGAATTGCCCATTGAGATTGTTGGTTTCGTTAGCCTCATTTTGCGGCTGCTTGCCCCTACTATTGGCACTTCTTGCACGGGTTTCCATAACCTTATGTGAAAAAGAATAATTAATTCCTGAATGTAGGCTCCTTAAGGATAAATAGTACTATTGTGGAACTTCGTATTAACTATGATTTATTAGTCCATCGTTTCATCTACCAATATGTATAACACGCAACTAAAGAGTTTCCAGGTAAGGAGGGGGGTCACGTGGACCACTTAAGTCCCAAGCTCGCCTTAGACAGTTTAGGTCTTTGTGACAAAACCCTTAGCGCGGTCACTCATATCAATAAACTCAACAATAGATTCGTGTTTAATTACGATTCATTATGCAAGCTCTTCTTGATGGACTTGATTCCTAAACAAATATTTTCGCTGTAATCATGAACTCTTGAGTTTGAAGCAATATCACTAGCGAAACACACATACTAATTAATGGCAAATAAGAATCATATCTCTCACATACTTATTCCATCATGAGCTTCATACGTGTGCATACATATAACAACATATACTCATAAATATAGCTTGAGAGAATAACTACATAGTTAAGGGGGACATGGCTTGCATGAGAATAACTGTGAGGTATAAGCATGGTACCCACAAAAAATAAGCATAGCAACTCTTATAACTTACTCGGAGATCGGAATCTTGGACGGGATGTGGTGGATTTCAACTTGCCTCGAAAGATTTACCTTACAAATCTTTCTAAAAACTCATAATTTTTTTTTTTAAAAAACAATTCGAGTCTACAAGAAAGTAAAACTCTGCTCTGATACCACTATGTGACACCCATAACTTACTTACATGCTTAATAATAAAAATATTCATATCAATTTCAAGGTTTAGCGCTGACAAGAAACTTGCGAAACAAAACTTTTGCAAACTTAAGTAAAGTTTCAAACATAATAGAATTCAAAATATGTTTTACGTAAATATAACGTTTGATAATGAAAACATGGCTTCAATAGAAAAAAGAAAAACTTAGCAAATATGCTCTATAACAACAGCATCCATATTGAGGAATCTAGCCTTAAATTGAGCCTCGGCCTTTTCATAAACTTATATAAGCTTTAAGGACATACGATGTAGTAATAGTGTACATATATCGTAAGAGTTTAATATTAAAAATATTTCTAAAACAAAAAGAGCGAAACAAGATTCAATTATTGAAAATTCTTTTTTCTCTTTTCAAGTGCCACCACGCTCCACGTCCACGTCTCGATCTCCTCATTCATGATTACCTGGGGGGGGGAAACATAAGGGGTGAGATTACGCAAATCTCAGTAAGTACAAGAGAACTATCCAACGTATTTAAACATGACGATGATATGAACTTGAAACATGAACGTATAACATGTGGGGATACGATTGGTTCTACCAACTTGCAGGGGTAAGAACCTCCGTGCGTAGCCCTACTAAACTCTGGTCCCGTAACTTGCGTGAACATAAACATAACATGAAGGACCACATAACATGATTCATGAGCATGCTTAAACATCATAAATAGTTCATAGTATACTTACCTCAACTTGGTTTGATGAGATTTGAATGTTTATGGCTTCACCTTTACACCTCTCAATATGGCATAAACTTAGCTTCGATTGATTTGGAATGCCAAAAACTCACCCAAATGTCCTATTTATAGAATTATCCAACAAATCATAACCTGTCATGTGTCATGTAATTATTTGGGACTCATCATGACTTCCATGTGTTCACATTGCTAAATGTCCTATATAATCATTTTTATCCATGTGTTCTTATCAAATGGTGCCATGTGTCCCATATAATCATTTCTATCCATGTGTTCTTATCTTATCTTTCTAATGACCAATGGAAGCTTGCCATGTGTCCTTGATATTTTGAGCCTCACATGCTTAATTTCATTTTCAACACTTCCATCACTACATCTCACACGATTTAATTTATTTTTCTACATTTCCCATCATTACTCCTACATGGTTAATTAATTTTCTACATTTCCCATCATTACTTCCACATGGTTAATTGATTTTCTATATTTCCCATCATTACACTTTTAACTAGTTAGATATATTTGGTTACTTTAACTACTTAGTTTGAGATATTTTGATGAGATATTTTAAGGTTTCAAGAACTGCACCTTGGCCCAAACTTTTCGAATAATTTTCCCTTAGTCCCTTGCAACTTGGTCCCCAAGCTATTTTTAATTGCACATTTGGCTCCTAGAAAATGGATAAATTACGCTACTACCTCAAGATTTTAGGTAAATTATACTTTTACCCGAACTACCATATTTACGATTTTGCCCCTGGCTCAAAAACTGAATTTTTATTTCATGACTTTCATATTCCTTTGAAATATCGTATTTCTTCAAGTATTTTAATCTAGAAATCTCATGTATTACATCATATTTGAATCTAAAAATCTCGGGTGTTACACAATGAGTCTTATTGGCGTCAGCAATCCAGGATCACCTGGCTTTGCGAAGGGGATAAGAACACTAAATTCTTTCACTTGTTGGCCTCAGTTAAGCATAGGTGAAATTATATTGGGGCTCTCAGAATTAGGAGGGCTATGGTATCAGACTCGAAGTTGATTAAGGAGGCCATCGTGGATGGCTTGGCAGGTCAGTTTAAGGACTCGGGCTTCAAACGGCCAAGAGTCTCTTTCTTGTGCTTTAGGAGGTTGTCAGCTAAGGTGGCTTCATCGTTAGAATCCCCTTTCTCATTCGAGGAGGTTAAGAGGGTGGTATGGCAATGTGAAGGGAGTAAGGTGCTTGGGTCCGACGGATTTAACTTTTTCATCAAGAAATTTTGGCATGTGTTGGCTCCAAATTTTATGAGATTGATTCAGTACTTTTATGGCTTTGGCCTAATTCCAAGGAAGGCCCAAAGCTCGTTGCTTACATTAGTCCCAAAGTCTGATACCCCTCAAAGGTTAGGTGATTTTCGGCTAATTAGTATGGTGGGCTGCGTTTAAAAGGTTATATCTAAGCTGCTTGCTATCAGGCTAGGTTCGGTGTTCCATTTCCTGATTGGTGACTGCCAAAGTGCCTTTATTAAGGGCCGACAGATCTTAGATGGAGTGGTTATTGCTAATGAGGTGGTGGAAGAGGCGAAAAAGGCTAAGGAAAAGGCTTCTTTTCTTATACTCGATTTTTTTAAGGCTTTTGACAGTGTGGATTGGGAGGGGGGGTACCTCACGGGGGTTATGGAAGCTATGGGGTTTGGGCCTAAATGGATAGGTTGGATAAGAAACAATGTATTGAAACAATAGATATTAGTGTTAGTGAATGGCTCTATAGCGGGAGACTTTGATATGGAGCGTGGTCTTCGCCAAGGGGATCCGTTGTCCCCGCTCCTATTCTTGCTAGCAGCCAAGGGTCTTAACAGGTTGTTCTCGGAGGTCGTGGATCTGGATCTGTTTACGGGTATCCCTGTGGGGTCTCCTCCTATGCAAATCCCTCTTCTCCAGTTTGCAGACGATGCATTGATTTTCTGCCCAACTGAGCTAGGATGTATGCGTGCCCTCAAGCATACATCCTAGATGTATGCAGATTCTTAGATACTTTGAGCTCATGTCTAGATTGCGTATTAGTTTTAAAAAGCCCAGCCTCTCTGCAGTTAATGTTAATCAAGATTGGTTGATAGAGGCTGCTACTCTATTGAGGTGTAAATCTGCTCCTTTCCCAATTCCATACCTGGGTTTCCAGCTGGGAATTAATCCAAAGAGGGTTGTGTCTTGGAAGGCAATTATGGACAGGATTAAGAGTCGGCTGGCTTCATGGAAGGATGGGATTCTATCTATGGCTGGCTGGTTATCACTAATTAAATGGGTTCTGAACCATTTGCCAATTTACTACATGTCTCTTTTCAAAATTCCTATTGGGGTGGCGAAGCAGATTGCTAAGCTGTAGAGAAAGTTCTAAGCTTTGGTTTACTCTTTCGGTCTGCCCATCAGATTGTGGGTGATAGGCTGAGCTCTGTGCTCACATTCTTCATCAATTCTCTCCAAAAATGACTTGTAAGCACCTTATCTCTATCTGAGATAGTGGTCTTGGAAACCCCATGTAAAGCCACCACTTGATCCATAAACACCCTGGCCACGTCTTGGGCCATGTAAGGATGTGCCAACCCTGCAAAGTGTGCAAATTTAGTTAGCCTGTCCACCACCACTTGCACACAATCCTTCCCTTCCGATCTTGGCAGGCCTTCTATGAAATCCATGGACACACTTAGCCACGGCTGCTCTGGGATTTGTAGGGGCTGCAATAATCTCGAGTAGGCTACATTTTCATGCTTGCACTTCTTACGTATGTCACACCCCGGAACATGTTCCTTTACAACACCCTTGAATTGAGGCCAATGGAATAACTATTTCACCCTCAAATAAGTATTCTGGATACCCGAGTGCCCCCCTAAAGGGGACTCATGCAAGGATTGCAAAATGTTTCTCTTTAGCTCAGCATTGTTGCCCACGACTATTTAGCTCTTATACCTCAACAACCCACCCTTCAGAACATATCCTTCCGCTTCACTGCCTCCCACTGCTAATTTTTCCAGAATTCCCCTTATGTGCTCATCCCCCTCATAGTTGTTCACTACTTTGCTGCACCACTCGGGTACTACCATAGTGATGGCAGTTGCTTCTCCTTCTTCGTGACACCTTGATAGGGCATCTACAGCCAAATTATCCTTACCCTTCTTATATTATATAGAATAGTCAAGTCCTATTAGCTTGGCCATTCCTCTCTTTTGCAATTGAGTTTGCAGCTTCTGTTGCAACAAGAATTTAAGAGACTCATGATCAGTCGTAATTACGAACCTACCCATCTCTAAATAGTGCCTCCACTTCTCCACTGCCAGGAGAACAACCAAGAATTCCTTCTCGTAGATGCTTAGGTTTAGGTGCCTTGGACTTAAAGCTTGGCTTGGGAAAGCTATGGGCTTGCCCCCCTACATCAGTACTACCCCAATTTCCACTCCGCAAGCATCCGTTTGTAGCACAAATGGTTTGCTGAAGTCGGGCAGTCCCAGAATTGGGACTCTGCTCATTGCCACCTTCAATTTATCAAAAGCCTCCTTAGCCTCTTGCCCCCAATGAAAATTCCCTTTCTTCAGCAATTCCATGAGGGGCCTACTTATGACTCCATAACCCCTCACAAACCTGTGGTAGTATCTTGTAAGTCCAAGGAATCCTCTAAAGGCCCTTAAGGTAGTGGGTTTGGGCTAATTCAACATAGCCTCTACTTTCTTTGGGTCAGTACTGACCCCTTCCCACGAGATCAGGTGTCCCAAGTATTCCCCTTGAGTCTGGGCAAATGCACACTTAGACCTTTTGATGTATAATTGATGGCATCTCAGGAGTTCGAAGGTTGCTTTTAGGTAGGCAATGTGTTGGTCTAAGTTAGGGCTATAAACCAAGATATCATCAAAGAAGACTAGTGTCATTTTTCTTAGGTAAGGCTCAAATATTTGGTTCATTAAAGATTGGAAGGTAGGGGGGGCATTGGTGAGTCCAAATGGCATCACCAAGAATTCAAAATGGCTATGATGGGTTTGAAAGGCTAGTTTATGTATATTCTCGAGTTTCATTCTAATTTGGTGGTAGCTCGACCTTCGGTCAAGTTTTGAAAAGAATTTAGCTTGGTGTAGTTCATCCATTAGGTCCACTACAATGGGTATGGAAATTTTATTTTTGATGGTCAGGGTGTTTAGTTGACGGTAATCTACACAAAAGTGCCAAGAACCATCTTTTTTCTTTACCAAAAGGACTAGTGAGGTAAAGGGGCTCTAGCTAGGTCTTATGAAGGATTGGTTCAACATTTCCCTCATCATTTTTTCAATTTCAATCTTTTAGACAGGTGCATAACGATAAGATCGCATATTAATGGGTTCAACATTTGGCTTGAGGTTAATCACATGGCGTAGGGTGTGGCTAGGAGATAGGGTGTTTGGTTACTCAAATAGGTCCCTAAATTCCATTAATAATCTGTCAATAAGGGGCAGTGTGCTTACCTGATCAGGACCCCCTGGTTGGCGGCTGATAGTGAGTTGCAACTCTCCATAATCTTTCCCTTCATGCTACTCTTCCACTTCTACGATCGAGAACAGTTGCGTGAGCTGACTCCACTTGCTCTGCAGTACCCTCCTCAACTTCTTTCCTGTGATCATTTTGCAAGTAGCAACCTCTTTTCCTCCTATAAGAGTCATCCTCCTACTCTTTTTCTCGAAGGATACTTCCATCCGGTTGAAGTCGAAACTTATAGGACTCACTCCCTTCATGCAATCTACCCCTAACACCACATCGCATTCCCCTAGTTGAAGCAGCTTAAGATTTGCTTCGAACTTTTCATCTTGCATTTCCCAAATAAATCCTAGGTAAGCCGAGTTGCTTATTACCCAGTTTCCCTTGGCAACAGTTACACTTAAAGGTGGCGTACCCGTTAGTGGACACTTGAGTCGCCTGGTCGTGCCCTCATCTAGGAAGCTGTGAGTGCTTCCACTGTCAATAAGGATTAGTAGATTGCCCTCTTCCTCCTTACCCTCTATTTTGATTATTTTGTTGTTAGTGATCCCCTTGAGTGCATTGAGGGATATCTCTCCATTGTCCTTCACTCCCTCTTCCTCTGTAACTTTCAACTCCTCTTCTTCTACATCTTCTACTTCTTCTTCTTCTCTGCCTTCTAATAGCAACAACTGACGCTTACATTGGTGCCTCGGAAAGTATCTGTCTCCACACCTATAACATGCTCTGGGTTGCCTCCTAGGATCATTTAGTCTCCCACCAAAATTTGAGACACCAAAATTCCTTCCTTCGGCATTACCTCTAATCAGCTCCTTGTTGACCCCCTTACTATTCCCTCCTTGTTGCCAATTCCCTAAGGGGGCGTTTGTTAAAATGAGTAAGATAAGAGACATCAAGATAAGGTTGGAATGCATTCCGGATCAAGATATAAAATGATCAAGATAAGGCTGGAAAGTATTTCAAGATTTTTATCAATCTGTTTGTTAAAGTTTTTAAAATGCACTATGAGACACAAATGTCTTTTTTTTCTTATCTATAAAGACCAAGATATGCTTATCTTGAGGGGGGGGACAAATAAGCATATCTTGAAAGATCAAGATAAGAGGTAATTAATGCATTTTCCAAGAATTGTCAGATAAGTTTAACAAACACGTTGGAAAGGATAGAAGTTCGAGATGCATCCCATATCTTGGCTTTTCTGTCCCATATCTTGATTAACAAACACCCTCTAAGTGTATAGGCCTTTGGTATTGCACCTTCTGCTTCTTTAACAGTGCCTCCACCACCATCTCTTGCAACTTGGCACTCTTAGTTGCCTGCTTAACCATTCTTGGCCTGATCATCTTCACCATAGGCCTCAAATCTTCGTTCAGGCCACTAAGGAAGCTAGAGACAAAATATGCCTCCGTTAGGTGAGGATCATGACTACTCATCAAGGATCTCAGCTCTTCAAACCTCCTTAAGTATAACCCCACGTCACCCACTTGCTTCAGTTTATTGAACTCCTCAATGGTATCCGACATGCTCCTATCTTCGAATCTCTTACATAACCCTTTAGAGAGCTCTTTCCAGGTATAGTTCTCTCTTACTCGAGTCCACCCTTGAAACCATGCATCCACCTCATCATCAAAGTAGGTTGCCGCTAAAGCGACTCTTCTTTCTATTGGCACATTGTACCATTCAAACAATCGCTCGCACCTTTTAAGCCACCACCTAGGATTAGTCCCTTCAGACACGGGTATTTCCATCCGGGGCATGGGAAAACCCTGCGGTGGTGGAATAGCCTGGTCCTCACGACCCCTTCCTATTAACGTCTCGGTGTCATCACCCTGCTCGACAACAATCTCATGGGCTCTATTTTCTTGATTCACTCATTCATTCTGTAAAATGGAGTCATTCCTATCTCTATGAGGATAGTTGGGAGACAACCTTACTTGATTCTGCCAAGTGAACATCAACATAAATTGTTGAAGTTGATTACCCATCTCCTACCTCATCTGATTGATATCATCTCTCATTCGATTAAGTCCTCATTCCATCTTGCGATCAACTATCATGATCGCATCATGGTTTTTCTGGTTGTCGACTTCTAGTCGGTCCACCCGATCTTGGAATTCCCCCACAACCAAACTTGAGTTGTTGGAGCTGTGACTCCATGTTCTTCATGCGCGTCCCTTTGGCCATCTCTCACGCCTGTAATACTCCTTGCCGGAATCGAGGCTCTGATACCAAATGTCATGGCAGTGCTACGATAATTATCAACTCTCCTAATTCAACGTGAATTGGAGGAGTGTGCTAGAACAAAAAAGAAGAACGGAGGAGGAAATGTAGAAGAGAAAGGAGGGATAGAAGTAAGAGAGAGTAATAGTCTTTGATTGAATTTCCTAAATGCCTTTTACAAAAGAAGGAGCAAGCTTATATAGCTTGATCCGTGGGTATTGCCATATCAGATCACACCCTTTCTAACGAACTAATTTGTCATATTCTAGCACCTGGACACTTGGCAGATTCTACCATAACAAACTAACCAACTGGGGAAAAAAATGCAAGCAAGAGAATAAAATACTAAGGCAATACAAATAGGTAATATCAGAATCTAATACAAAACTTAGCCGCAAAAATTAGATGTCTCCCTTGTCTTGTGACAGTAGGGTCTCCCTTCAGGGGGATATTGAAGCTCATTGCAATTGTGCATATGGGCTTTGCGGCTTCAAGCTTCTTGTATGAGGGGGCCACTGAGCTTTTCTTGAGGCACTTCCCCTTGCTCAGACGGTCTTCCAGCTCCAATGCTTCTTGTTCTGGTAGTTGGGTTTCCCTCTGCGAGGGGGGTATTTCCCAAGTGAATCCCCTCGTAGGCATTAGCCTCTGAAATATGGTGTTCTAGAAAGATGATGTGCTTGTGCTTCCTAGTTGCTACGATTCTAGTTCTTGTATTTCTTCATGGATGGTTGGGTGGATTACCCATGCAAGCGGACTTAGTTGGTCTCACCATTACGTTTGGCCTTTTGTCAATTGCCCACAGACGATGCCAAATTGTTACCAAAATACAACAATTAAAATTTCTGGTGGGGGAAATGTCTAAGCCTTGATAGAGCAAGTGATTGGGTCTCTTGCTTTTGCATGTCAAGTCAAGATTAGGTCTAGCGTTGGCCTTCTTGTTCGCCCGGGCAAATACTCCGGGAAAAGAGATTCTCCGAAAGGCGAATGCTTTGGGAGGGATCTTCCAAGAGGAAAGTTCCAAGAGGAGGATTCCTCTAGGAGGAAGGCGGCTTCTGGAGGAAGAGTGGTCTGCTAAGAGGTTGGTGGCTTCAGGAGGAGGGGTTTTCCAGGAGGAAAGCAACTCCGAGAGGATAATGGCTCTAAGAGGAGGGGTCCTTTGGGAGGTCCGGGAAGAAGGTGTCTCCGAAAGGGCTTACACAACCTTTGCTAAGATGCGATTAGGCTCTTTCGGGTGGAGTGCTTTTGCTTTGCGGGAACCGAAATCACAAATATAGGTTAGAAGGCATATGGGGATTCCTCAATCGCATAGACCTTCCAATGCTCAAGTTAGATTCAGAAGGAAGAAATTGCTCCAGATGGACAAAGTCCCTCTAGATGAAGTGTGCGCGTGGCAAGTAGAGTAAGTAGTAGAGTGTATTGAGTTTGGATAAGGTCAATTTACCTTAAGTGGGAAAAAGTCCTTTTCTTTATCAAGAAGCCAGGTATTTATAGGCACGAGTCTTGAGAACCTCGCATTAGCCACATGGCAAGTCACGATGATGGAAATTGTTCGATGGACACTGGAGGAATCTCCCCAGAGGATTCATGTGATATAGGGAATCCTTCGGGTGAGGGTGAGCCTTGCAGTTGGTTGCCCATTGTGGCAGGGTCAACATTACGCATCCATTTCCTCTCGAAGGAATGACGTTTGTTACTTGGCATTTTCTTCTTGGTATTTTCCACCCAGAGCATTGTTCCTTGGTTGAATGCTCCCACCACCTTCTTCTTCACCCAGGTAAGTTCATGTGTAAAGCCACGACAACCACGAGACACTCTGGGTGGAAATGATTCCACCCAGAGGGAATGTCATAACAATACTTATAATCCATGCCCTAGAAATAAAAAAATTACAATTACAGATGGCTCATCTGTGACTATTGCTAGCCAATGAACAATAAATTTAGCATCCTGTCTTTCTTTGGAGAATGTATTGCATTTTCCAAAGTTGTCCATTAACCTTGTATCCTTTCACCAATGGACTTAAATTGCAAAATAATTTTCTTTCCTACTGAACAGACTTAGATGCTTAGGAAGAAATGCTCTAAGTGACAACAGGGTGAATGGAAATAACTTCAATCACACTTTGCATTAGATTGTATGCTTCATATGTATACAGATATTTCTATCTTATATAGGAATTCAAAAATCAAATTTGAAAATACAATACAACAACAAATAAGATAGAATTTAAACTTGAAAGTTAGTTTCTTTTCCTATCTTTATGGAACAGTTGTAACTTGTTATCTTCTTTTGAATTCAACCTCTTCTTCTTATCATCTTATCTCTTATTCAAATCAACTACTCTTATCATTAACCAACTATTCTTATCACCATTTAATTTCGGAATTCCACTCTAATCCAGAATTTCTTCCTCAACACTTACCCTCAAACTGGTAAATAAATGTGTCTCATTTTTGTCTTGCCTCTAATTAGCTCAAACCCCTATTTATTCATGGCCTTAATGAGAATATCAACTTCTTGTAAATCTGTAGGGATATATATAAGATGGATTCCACCATCCTCAATTTCCTCCTTAATGAAATGTCGATCAATTCTCACGTTTCATCCGATCATGTTGGACCGGATTATTTACTATATTGATGGCTGATTTGCTGTCCTCCTTAATGAAATGTCGATCAATTCTCACGTTTCATCCGATCATGTTGGACCGGATTATTCACTATATTGATGGCTGATTTGCTATCACAATACAACCTTGTAAGGATCAATATTGGCACCTGCAAATCTTCTATAAGCTTCCCGAGCCATATCATCTCACATATACCTTGAGCTATAGCTCGGCATTCTGCTTCAGCACTGCTTTTAGTCACAACACTTTATTTTTTGCTTCTCTTGTCACAAGATTCCCCCATACCTTGGTACAATATCCGAAAGTAGACTTACTGTCTTCTAAAGATTCAGCCCAATCAGCATCCACAAAGCCTTGTATTCCTCGGTCCTCATTCTTTCTAAACATCAGCCCCTTTCTCGAAGTTCTTTTAAGGTATCTTAGGATATGATAAGTAGCATTAAGATGTCTGCTCATGGGTGAATGCATGAATTGACTCACTACACTTATTGTATATGTAATATTAGGTCATGTAAGATAAATGGATTAATTTTTCCACTAACCTTTGGTATCTACCTTTTTCCACTATTGTTTCTATGCCATCCTCCTTAGCTTTCCAGTTGGGTTCCAATGGTGTGCTGGCTGGCTTATAGCCAAGCTTACCTGTCTCTTTTAGTAGATCCAACGTATACTTTCTTTGGGAAACAAATATTCCCTCCTTACTCCTTGCTACTTTCATTCCTAGGAAATACCTTAGTTATCCTAGGTCTTTGACATCAGATACCTACTCTAACTGACCTTTAAGTGCCTTTATTTCCTACATATAGTCACCAGTAATGATAATATCATCCACATAAACTATTAAGTTAGTTTTCTAACCATTAGTTGCATGTTTAGTAAATAAAGTATGATCAAACTGCCCTTGTTTATACGCTAGCTGGTTTAAAGTTGTACTAAATCTTTTAAGCCATGCCCTAGGGGATTGTTTAAGTCCATACAAGGACTTCTTTAACCTACAAACTTTTTCTTCCCTACCTTCTGTATCAAATCTAGGGGAAACTCTCATATATATTTCTTCTTCTAGGTTACCATTCAGAAATTCATTTTTTATGTCTAATTGGTGTAATTCTCAATCCAAATTAGTTGCAAGAGATAATAATACACGAATAGAATTAAGCTTTGTAACTAGTGCAAAAGTCTCATAATCTAAACCGTGCATTTGGGTGAAGCCTTGGGCCACTAATCTAGTCTTGTACCTCTCAATACTCCCATCAGATTTATATTTAACAATAAACACCCATTTACTACTTATCACCTTCTTAATCATACCACTTCCCCACGTGCCATTCTTCTCTAGTGCATTCATTTCCTCCATTAAGTGTGGTGCCTCATAGATATCTCTAGGAATTTGTACTTCATAAACCCTTATAGTAAATGCCCTAAATTGAGAAGACAATCGAGAATGTGCCAAATGATTAGAAATTGGATATTTAGTGCATGATCTCACCCCTTTTCTCCAAGCTATTGGAATATCCAAATCATAGAGTTATGGTTCTGCATTTTCTATCCTCGGGTCCTCGTCAATAGGCACTATTATTTTAGGTCCTTCAGATTCCAGTCTTCCATCCTCATTAGGCATCGGACCTTTTTCCGGGGTTAATGACTGGCTTTGCTTTGGTTCATAAGTCCTCTTTCGAAAGTACGCCAGAGGTGGTGGTTAAGGAACTTGGACTGGTTGTTCTCCCCCTTGATCAGTTACATAAGTAAGAGTAGGAGTAATCAAAGTTATTGTCTCAGGACAAAAAGAATCCTTACCTTGCTCTGCACTAGAAGTCCCCCGCTGTAGAGGTATGGTAGGATAATAATAGTGATCCTCGAGAAAGGAGACATCACAAGATAAAAAATTTCCTAGTGTTAGGACAATAACACTTGTAGCCTATGAGAGAGTAGCCTACAAATGCAAATTTCAAATATTTGGGTTTCAATTTAGAGTGATAGTTATGCACAAACGCTGCGCAGCCTGTTAAGAAGAAGGAAGTCTTGAACTTGAGAGCTCGGGTAAGGAGTCTATAGATGAGATAGGCAGTAGTGAGTATGGCTTCTCCCCAGTAGGAAGAAAGGACTGAGCTAGTAAACATTAAGGATCTAGTCTTTTCAAGAAAATGTCTATTTTTTCTTTTGGTCACTCTATTTTGTTGTGGATTTTAGGGACGTGTACTTTGGTGAATAATTTCATTCTCACTAAGATAGGTTTCAACCAGTTTTAATTCCAAAGCTTTTCTGAACCAAACTCCATGATCTTCAGTTGCTTTCACATACCTCAACAACCTTTTTGCAGCTCTTAAATGCACCTCACTTGGTGCCAACATGAATCTGGATAATAAGCTTACTGCAAACATAATATCTGGCCTTGTTGTCGTTAAATACAACAAACAACCTATCATACTCCTATAGATTCCCTCATCAACTTTCTCAGCTCCATCTTCTTTAAGTAATTTTTCATTTACTGCCAAATGAGTGCTAATAGGTTTACAATTCAACATTCCAAACTTCTTAAGAACTTCTCTAGCATATTTCCCTTGGCAAATGAATTCCTTGTTGGCTTTGATGAATTTCCATGCCAAGGAAATAAGTCATAACTCCTAAGTCAGTCATCTCACACATTTGCTTCTTGAATTTTTGTACCAAGAGATCATCAACATATAAGGAAACTATCAAAGTTTCTTTATCATCCTGTTTCACATACAAAGTTGCTTCACTATTGCTCCTATTGAACCCCAACTTCAAGAGGTAATCATTGATTCTACTATACCAAGCCCTTGGAGCCTGCTTTAAGCCATATAAAGCTTTCTTGAGTAGATATACTTTATCTTTTTGCCTTTTAACAACAAATCCTTCAGATTGTTCAACAAAGATCTCCTCCTCCAAATAGCCATTTAGAAAAGTAGATTTTAGATCTAATTGGAATATTTTCTAATTTCTTTGAGCAGCTAAAGCAAGCAAAAGTCTAATAATATCATACCTTGCCACTGGTGCAAAAGTATCTGAGAAATCCACTCCAAATTGCTGAGAGTAGCCCTTCACCACCAATCTAGCTTTAAGCTTGTTAATAGAGTCATCTGAATTCAGTTTGGTTCTATACACCCATTTAACTCCAATAACTTTCTTGTGTTTTGGCCTCTCCACCAACTGCTATGTTTGATTTTTCTCAATCATCTTCAGTTCTTCTTCCATGGCCTTCTTCCATTCACTTGAATTAATTGCTTCATGAAAGCTATTGGGTTCAATTGTTGCAACATTGCATCTCGCATAAATGTCAGCAAGTGATCTGTCTCCTCTCACTGAAAACTCTTCATCAGAACTTAATTCCTCTTAAATTATAGTTGCATCTTGTTCGTTGGGAGAACTCCCTTCAAAAAGAATCTGCTATGAAGTTTCAGTAACATTTTTGTCCCAATTCCAGGCTCCAAACTCATCGAATTTCACATTTCTGCTGGTGATAACCTTCCTTGTCTGGATATCATAAATTCTATAACCCTTGGCATTGCTGCTATATCCCAAGAAGACACCAGGAATTGCCTTTTGATCTAACTTGTCCCTCTTTTACCTCTAAAACAAGAGAATAGCATAGACAACCAAAAATTCTGAGATGCTCCACATTTGGTTTAACTCCATTCCAGACTTCAAATGGAGTTTTTCCTTTAAGTGCCTTAGTTGGAAGCTTGTTCAAGAGGTACACAGAGGTGTTAACTGCCTTTGCCCAAAACTCCTTGGGAAGTTTTTTTTCAAACAACAAGCATCTTGCCATCTCCATAATAGTTTTGTTCTTTCTCTCACTCACACCATTTTGTTGAGGAGAGTAGCTAACTGTAAGTTGATGATGAATGCCAGCTTCCTTGCAAAATTGATTGAATTTGTTGGAGGTGTATTCAGTCCCATTATCCGATCTCAACACTTCAATCTTGCTGCCACTCTGATTCTCCACTAATGCTTTGAATTTCACAAACACAATAGCAACTTCTGACTTCTCCTTTGGAAAGAAAACTCAGCACATCCTTGAAAAGTCATCTATGAAAAGAATGAAGTATCTGCTGCCACTCAGAGAAGGTGTCCTCATAGAACCACAAACATCAGTATGAATCAATTGCAATTTTTCAGTTGCTCTCCAGGCTTTATTAATTGAAAAGGACAGCTTGCTTTGCTTGCCTAATTGACACACCTCACACACACCAACACATTCATGAATTGCAGGCATATTTATAGCTAAACCTTCTTGATGCATGTGCTTAAGTGAAGCATAACTGAAATGACCAAATCTTTTATGCCATAGGACAGATTCATCAACAACACCAATAAATGCATGCTTTTTTGTCGTTTTCCAATCTAATGGAAAACTTTTATCTTTCATTTTTACTGTGATAAGTTCACAGCCAGCAGGATTAATGATAGTGCATGATTTATCTTTGAACAACAGAGTATAATTTTTTTCCAGCAGTTGACCCACACTAAGCAAACTGTTGAGAGAGTTTGGATTGAATAGAAATTCTCTCTTATTTATTCCATGGGTATGAAACCCTATATATACAAGAAGTATGCAAATAAATCTCCTAAAAACTAAGAGAAGATAACAACCTAATAAGTAGGAACAATAATCATCTATAATTTCCAGATTTATACAAAATATGAAAACTTAAACTTGATCTATCTTCTTAGGCTTTATGCTTCCATATCTTCTCATCATTAACTGCCACTCCTTATCTTCTAAATGATAAGGTTCTTTATCCGCAACACTCCCCTTCACAATTGAGAATGGATATCATCCATTCCAAGCTTGCTAGTCAACCTTTGATGCACAACTGTAAGCAACCCTTTAGTGAGAATATCTGTAGGTTGTTCACAAGATGATATATATGGAGTACATATTAGCCCACTATCCAATTTTTCCTTAATGAAGTGTCGATCCATCTCAACATGCTTGGTTCTATCATGTTGTATCGGATTGTGAGCAACACTAATTGCTAATTTGTTGTCACAATATACTCTCATAGATTTTACCAAAGTGATCTTCAAATCATCTAACAAGATTTTCAACCAAAGTAACTCACATACCCCTAATGCCATGGATCTAAACTCTGCCTTTGCACTTGACCTGGCCACCACACTTTGTTTTTTGTTTCTCCAAGTTACAAAATTACCCCCTAGAAAGGTACAATAGCCGGATGTAGATCTTCTGTCCACCACTAACCCTGCATAATCTGCATCAGTATAGGCTTCAAGTATCATATTTTGCCCCCTTTTGAACATAATACCTTTCCCTGGTGTCCCTTTCAAGTAATGAAGTATTCTTAAAACTGCTCTAAGGTGAGTTTCTTTTGGACAATGCATAAATTGACTGACAACCCCCACTACATATGCAATATCTGGCCGGGTGTGAGCTAGATAAATTAGTTTCCCTACTAGACTTTGGTAGGATTCTTTATTCACCTCTTTATCTTCTGGAACCTCCCCCAATTTGTGGTTAAATTCAATTGGAGTAGTAGCAGCCTTGCAACCTAGCAGCCCAGTTTCTTTTAGCAAGTCCGCAATATACTTTTGTTGAGAAATAAAGATGCCCTCTTTTGAGTGTGCAACTTCTATGCCCAAGAAGTATTTCAACCTCCCCAAGTCTTTAATTTCAAACTCTTTAATTAGGCATTCATTTAATCTAGTCATACCTTCTTCATCATTTCCAGTCACAAGAATATCATCCACATATACCAATAGGACTGTTACTCCCCCTGTGTCCGAGTGATGGATGAAGAGGGTATGGTCTCCTTGGTTTTGTTTATACCCTAAGGTAAGCATTACATGGGTAAACCGGCCAAACCAGGCCCTAGGAGACTGTTTAAGGCCACACAATGCCTTTTTTAGTTTGCACACTACCTGCCCACGAGTATCTGTACTATAGTCGGGGGGTAAGTCCATGTAAACTTCTTCCTCTAGGTCTCCATGCAAGAAGACATTTTTTACATCATATTGCATCAATGGCCAACCTAGGTTAGTAGCTAGAGATAGAAGAACTCTCACTGTATATAGCTTTGCAACTGGGGCAAAGGTGTCTAGATAATCAATGCCATATACTTGAGTGTATCCTTTTGCTACTAGCCTTGCCTTATACCGGTCTAGGTTCCCATCGGATTTGTATTTGATTGTATACACCCACTTGCATCCTGCCGGCTGTTTTCCTTTGGGTAATTGAACTAGCTCCCAAGTATTGTTTTTTTCAAGGGTTGCCATCTTTACTTCCATGGCAGTCCTCCAATTCTCATCCCTTATTGTTTCGGAAAAATGGTGAGGAATTGGGATGGTATGTAGGCTGGTTAGGAAGGTTTTGTGTGGGGTAGACAGTTTAGAGTAGGATAGGACCAGGTGTAAAGGATGTTGAGTGCAAGTCCTGGTGCTTTTTCTGAGGGCTATATGCCATTCCAGATCATTGGAAAAGGTAGGAGCATTTTGAGGTGTGTGATGTTTAGTTATAAGTGCAATGGAGTCAATAGAATTGTTACCTGCTGCTGTCAATGCTGTTAACAGGTTCAGAGGAGGAAGTAAATTATTGGATTTGCACTGGGCTAGTAGCCAACTTCTGCCGCCTTGAGTAGACCTGCAAGGGAGGAGAACTTGGTGAGGTTTCCTCTAGAGGCTTGTCTGGTGTATCTTTTGCAGTAATCGGATCTAGTGAGGAGATAGTTTGAGTGAGGGATCTAGATCAGGTAGAGGCATGATTGGATTTCCCTCGGCAGTTTTTTTACTGCCATGAGAGTGATCAAAATAGGGAGAATTTTCCACAAAAGTAACATCAGCCCAGACAAAGAATCTTTTGGAAGGAGGGTGGTAGCACTTATAACCCTTTTAGCTAGAGAAATATCCAATAAAAATGCATTTCAGAGCACGGGGATCTAATTTGCCTCTATTAGGGTTGTGAACATGCACAAATGATACACACTCAAATATTTTTGGTTTCCAGCAGCTAGATATATGTAAATTAGGAAAATAACTGCTTAAGAGTTGAAGAGAGCTATAGGATTCAAGAGTTTGAGATGGCAGTCTATTAATAAGGGTAGTGGCTGTTAGGACAGCCTCTCCTCAATAATTTTTTGGGACATTATGGTGGAAAAGTAGTGCCCTAGTCACAGCTAATAGGTGCCCATTTTTCCTCTCAGCCACCCCATTTTGTTGGGGTGTATATGGACAAGATGATTTATGAATAATTCCTTTTTGTTGGAAAAAATGTGCGAGGGATTGATTGAAAAAATCTTTAGCATTATCAGTCCTTAGCCTCTTGATTGGCACTCCAAATTGAGTACTAATCATGTTATAGAAGTTAGGAAAAATAGTGCTTACCTCAAATTTGTTTTTCATAAGAAACAACCACATTACCCTAGTGCAATCATCCACAAATATGATGAACCACCTTGCCCCAGAAAGATTGGGAACAGTTGCAAGGCCCCAAACATCACTATGTAGAAGGGAGAATGGACTAGAGGTTCTTTTATTGGATGAAGGGTAAGACACCCTTTTATGTTTAGCAAATTCACAAATAGGGCAATGAAAGTCTTGAATATCACAACTCCTAAACAAAACTGGAAACATAACTCTAAGAGTAGAAAACGAAGGATGACCAAGACAATGGTGATGTAACCAGATCTGGTCCTTATTAGATTGCACCAAACAAGGCACAAGATTCACCTTGTCCTTGTTTTCTTCCCCATTTGATTCGTCAAAGTAGTATAGGCCAGCCCTAGCTTTAGCAAGCCCAATCCTCTTCTTCAACCCCTGTTCCTGAATTTCACAGCAAGTAGAAGAAAAATTAACATTGCAATTGTTATCTAGGGTAAGCTTTTGAATGGAGATGAGGTTGGTGAAGAGTTTAGAGACATGGAGAACATCTTTGAGAGTTAGATGGTCATTAAGCATGATATTTCCTTGGCCAGCAACAGTGGTCAAAGAGCCATCTGCCAGTGTTATCATTTTTGAGCTTGAACAAGGACTATAGGTAGTGAAATAATGGGATAAAGGGGTCATGTGATCTGTTGCCTCGGAATCAAGAATCCAAGAATTAGATTGGGTTATTTTTGAAGCATGTAGGGTAAGAGAATGGGAGGACATACCTGTAAGTGCAAGAGAACAGGTACCTTTTTTCTTTCTTTTCAAGAGAGTCTAGAAAGTTTCTTAGCTTTTCAATTTCTGCCCGGTTGAAATCCAAGCCATTTATTTGCTCCTTTTGTTCCCCTTGCTTGTGCTCTGTCTGCTGCTGTTGACTGCTGGCTATATAGGCTTGATTTTGGACCCCAAGTTATCCTCCTTTAGATGGTTTTCCATGTAGCTTCTAGCATCTCTCTATGGTATGCCTTGGTTTTTGCAAAAAGTACACCATAGAGAGTCTCGAGAATCTCTATTGCTAGAAGTTTTATCTCCAGCAGCCTTCCTTTCCTCCTTAGGACCCTGGTTAGGACCTCTCAATGCTATTAATGCTGACTTTTCTATAGGAGCAATGTCTAGCATTACTCCTCTTCTCCCTTCTTCAGCCCGGATTAGAGAGATTACCTCATTTAGGGAAGGTATATCCTCTTTGCCAAGGATTTGAACCCTCACTGCATCAAACTCCATATTTAGACCTACCAAGGAGTCATAAGTTCTCTCATTTTTCACAAATTTTTTATGTAAGGCTGCATCTTCACTACACTTCATCTTTAGACATTGGTAATGATCTAATTCTTGTCATAGAGTTTGCAGCATATTAGAGTACACAATAACAGATCTTACCTCTTGTTTGGTTGCTGCAATCTTAGTTCGAACTTCATATATTTGTGCTGCATCCTTCACTTTAGAATAGGTGAGGTTGACAGTCTCCCAAATATCCTTGGTGGTTGTTAGAAACATCACCGTATCACTTATCTCGGGCATCATCGAATTCCAAAGCCAAGACATAACTAAAGAATCTTCCTTATCCCATACAGCAAACATGGGATCTCCTTCTTTAGGGCTAGTCCCTAAGGGATGACTTATCTTACCTTTACCTTTGAGAAAGGTCCAGATAAGTTGGGACCATTTTAGGTAGTTTCTTCCATTCAACCGGTAGGCCGCCTAAAGATTTTGTAGTTCTCCTCCATTACTCGAGTTGCTAGATCCAATGAATGGAGCTTCTGTTGGGCTGCTTGTTTCAACCACTTCTGATGTAGGATTGGTGTTGGAGATGGTAGACATCTTAGGAAAAAAAACTTAGACCAAACAGATGAGGGGAAAAACAATGAGAGAATATCGGGTGAAGAAGGAAGTCGCAACTGACTTTGATTTCTTCAAGAAACGGAACAAGAGGAACAGGTCGGAATGGGACTAAGCAGGGAAAAAAAGGCAATGAAGGCCTAAACAAAATTCCCTAGAGACCAGGCTCTGATACCATGTTGAGAGAGTTTGGATTGAATATAAATTCTCTCTTATTTATTTCATGGGTATGAAACCCTATATATACAAGAAGTATGCTAATAAATCTCTTAAAAACTAGGAGTAGATAACAACCTAATAAGTAGGAACAATAATCATTTATAATTTTCAGATTTATACAAAATATGAAAACTTAAACTTGATTTATCTTCTTAGGCTTTATGCTTCTATATCTTCTCATCATTAACTGCCACTCCTTATCTTCTAAATGATAAGGTTCTTTATCCGCAACACAAACTCTGATATATTTTGGGTACAAAAAGAACATTAGGAATGAATTTAGTACCTGATTTTGTCTCCACTACTACTGTTCTTTTGCCTTTAACATCCACCAACTCACCATTGCCAATTTTAACAGAGGACACGTAAGACATATCCAACTCCTTGAATGCTGCTGAATTTGAACTCATATGATGCGTGCATCCACTGTCTACCAACCAAACATTTGTATTAAATTTGTTGTTATAATAGGCAACAAAAAGTTGCTCTTCTTCTTGGTGTTGTTGGCTTTCAGCTACTTGAGCTTGTTGGCTCTGTTGTTGCTGCTGCTGAGTTTTGTTCCTTGGCAAACTTTTTTCATGTGACCAAATTGTTTGCAAGATCTACACTGAATTCTTGGTCTGTACCAGCAATATCTCTCAGCATGACTAGTTCCCTTGCAATGTGAGCATGGAGGATATTTTCTTCTTCCTTTTCCCTTGCTTCCTTCTGATTCTTTCTTCTCTTTTCTATCCCTGGCTTGCTTCCTCTCCCCTTTATTGGACTGCATTCGTCCTTTATGAGCAGCCCTAAATGCACCTTCAGAAGCCTCTTCTTGCCTTAGAGCTCTTCTTTGTTCAACTCCTTGAAGAGCATTAGCTAACTCTGAGAGAGGTAGTTTTGAAAGGTCTTTTGAATCTTCTAATGAAGAGATTTTTGATTCAAATCTCTCAGGAAGAGTGACAAGAACCTTCTCCACTATCCTTGATTCAGGAAACTCATCTCCAAGCAGCCTAATCTGATTCAGTACCTTTGCTACTCTATTCATGTATTCCTTTACAGATTCAGAATCCTTCATTTTGAGAGTTTCAAACTCTCTTCTCAAGTTTAGCAGCTGCATTTGCTTATTCTTGTCAGTTCCTTGGAACTCCTCTTTCAATATGTCCCAGGCTTCTTTAGCTGTTTCACAAGCCATAATTCTTGTGAAAATGCTCTCTGAGACTGCTTGAGGCTTCTTTAGCTGTTTCACAAGCCATAATTCTTGTGAAACTGCTCTCTGAGACTGCTTGATGAATGCATGATAGAGCCTTAAATTTCTTAGCCACTTGCTCACTATGATGCTTCACTTGAGCTATGGTTGGATTGTCTGGCAATGGTGGTGGATCCCTACCTGTCTCGACCACTTCCCACAAGTCATATGCCTTTAAATAGGCTGCCATTTTAACACTCCAGATTTGGTAGTTCTCTCCTACAAATTGTGGTGGTAGTGAAATGGAAAGACTATTGGCTGCCATGGTTTCACTTTTGGAAATTTTTGCAAAGAGGTTCTGTGGTTTGGTTTTCTTAAGGGTGGAGGACCATACTAGTTTTCTCTCTTTCTCTCACAGCCCCTCTAAGATCAGAGAGGTCTGATACCAAATGTTGGTTTTGACGTAGAGAAAAACAGAACACAAAGGCTGGAAGAGCTTATTTATTTTGATTCAAAACCATACTTATAGAGATTACATCCAAGACTTTCAAACACATTACCTACTCTACCAACTTTACCAACTCCTATCTACAGACATGCAGCTTAAATTAAGCTCATTCACTCCTTTTACAAAAAAAATAAGCTTAAATCAAGCTTCACGACTTGTCAAAAATATCTAGATACATCTAGTTTAATCAAAAAGATTTTTCCTACAGTGACAGCAAGTTTGTCACAGCACCATCAGATTGTTTCTCTTTTTGTGGGTCTCCATGTGTAGGTGCTACTCTTTGTTTAGAAGCAGCAAGGGCTAAACCACTTTGATTGTTATTTTCAGGTAATGGATTAAGCATTACCTTCTTTGGGCTTTCCTCTCTTCTCACCTCTGCAAATACCTTCCGGATAGATGCAAAAGGCTGGGTTCCTAACAATCTCCCTTTTGATTTATTACTTATTTAGTATTTAGTAATAATTGGAATTAGAATCTCAAAAGTTTCCTTTTCTTATTAGGATTCTATTAGATATAGTTAATTTTTTAAAAAGTTACAGCAATAAATATAAAGTAATAAACAATAAATATAAACTCTAAAAATAATTAAAAAAGAGCCAAGCTGCGCCTGAGGGCCTGGACAGCTTAGGCATGCCTGGCTGGTCTGCGCCTGTCTGGGAACATTCCAGGTGCTAAAGGTGCGCCTCGGCATGCCTTTAATAACCCCGGTGTGTAATATAATGTTCTATAACTTTTACAATAGCCATATCACACGCTACAACTATATCTCTTGCTTTGCATGTCTTGTAGCCTGAAAAACTGCCTTCAACGACACTTCCTCAGAATTTACCAAACTTTATATCATTAGAGTTCTTTTGATGTGGGGAATCCAAATCTGATGCCTGTTTTCCTAACAAAAGGTGCTTACACCACAATTTAATATTTCAAAAATCCAGGGCCCCTAGTTGACCTAAATAGGCAACAGTAGCTTTGGCTAGTAATTTCCTGGGAATTGCTAATGTTGCAGTTGACCTGATGGTTTACTGTGGTTCCTGGCAAACAATCACCCCCCTCCCCCACTCTCTTTATTTGTAATTTTAAACCAAATAAATCTCCAAAATTTCACAGAAATGTTCCACAAAATAATTTGTCCATCCTATAATTCTCAAATATACATAAAAAGCTCATACATGCAGAAATCATGGTTGGAATTTTATCTAGATAATTTCCATTCGCATATTTGTTTCATGCATTTTTTTATGAACATGTAAAATACGTTGCTCTTGATACTACTCATCTGTTGGCTACTTGGTTTGTCCATCTTTGGTATCACTTGAAAGTAATGTTGAGGAAGGGGGTATTTAATGTGTGTTTCAGGGCTTAGGTGTAGTACTAGTGTTGGCATCCAGCAGCTTCGGTTCTTCTGAGCAAATAACTCTTGATAGTCTAAGAAGATAATATTGAGCAAGCATCCAGAGCAGAAGAGTGATGAGTTGGCAAGTAGAGAAATTTAGGAAACATTAATATTCCATGTTATTTTTTTTGTCATGGATTTGGAACATGAATTAATAATGCCAGATTGAGATGTTAATTTTACCGTTTTTAAGTTGCTTTTTGTCTTGTGTTATGAGGCGCCAAGGAATTAATTGATTGATTGGAGGCAAAGGCAATTGTTTCGAATGAATGTGGAGTTGTGTTTATTCTATATATATATATATATATATATATTATTTGGCATTACTGTATGGAACAGTGCCACCTCCCTTTTATGATGACACTTTAGCAGTTGGATTTGATGATAGGTAAGTGTGTGTGTGTGTGTTAAATTGGATTAGAATATTTCATTATCATATTCTTCCACTATTTCAACAATCATACTCACTACTCTACTGTGCACCCCACCTAATAAATAAATGTCCATGGCTGCCAAACAACCATCCAACAATCTGTTCTATTAATATCTATCTATTATTTAAGTAAATACCAACATGTTTTAATGTTAATAAGTATTTTTTAAAAAAATTTAAAAATTAATTATGTTAACAAAATTTGAACTTACCTCTAAATAAGAACCAATTTGTGAATAATTTTATAATTGTCAAAACTTATTTTGTTGGAAGTTTTACTTAAAAAAGTAAAAAGTAAATTGTAACTGTTAAATACAAGTTAATGAATATTTAGTAGAATTTTTTTTTTTTTTTTGGGTTACAGGTACATGATGGGATTCACCATTCTAGTTATTATAATAAGCCAATATTTCAATCATTGTTATTAAGTTATGTTAATAAAGTGATTTTATAAATATTCTTAGTATATTTTGTTTAAAAACTAAAAATTATTTACATGAATAAAATTTAAAACTTTTCATCTCTCACCTATTATAAAATAAATTATAACACTACACCTAAATTAATTTTGATTTATATTATTTACAAAAACTAAAAAATTAAACTTTAATATTCAAGTATATTCTTTAACTTCACATACCTAAATTCAAGTGTAGTATAGATATATATATATGTATATATGTTGCTGGTAGTGATATTGATATATATATATATGTGGCTCAATGAGTACCTATCGATGAAAAATCAAAAAATTAATTTATAGATATAAAATTTTTTGTTGTTTAAATATAACAATAATTTTATAATTATAGAAGATTATTCATCTTGAGCTTTTAGTCTTTAGGAGATCTATAAAACATAAATCAATTAGAGGTGCGAAATATCTCCTACACAGTTTCTCAGATGTTTAAATTAATTTCACCGAGTAAAAATACAATTATAGTAGATGCGTAACTTTAATAGAGTTCTAATCATATATCGATCGAAGAGATTACTGTCCATTAACACTCAGGATAATGAGATTGCTACGAACAATGTGCTTGTGTCTTCTTGTCATCACCATTCATAAAAAATCCCAACTCTTTAGTTTGAAGACAAATAGGGAGTTCGTTTTTCTCGAACTTACAAGTGTGAAACATAATTGCATATAAAAAATTTTTTGCATTATAGAAATGCGTGGCTTTAAATAACTTTTCTCGTAGGATGTTCCTTTAGGATTAAGGTTAACAGACCTTGTGCATTATTTATGAGAGTGCCTCGAACCATATCATGGTGAGGTCATAATGACACCTCGAACCATGAGTCAGTGAGGATTTTTGGAAGTTTGAGCTATACCTTAAGCCATAGCTTGATGAGGATTTTTAAGAAGTTTGAGTGTCTTGACACAACTAAAGATTAGGCCTATGCTTTTGGCCCTTCGTCATCTATTAGTCTCAAATCCGTCCACTTTGAGAAATCCACAATAGCCCTTACTAGGCTAGGTTACTTGTGTGGACGTGTAAGGAGGAGCTCATATTAGGGTTGTGACCGTGAGAAGCACATAGAAAGAGCGTCACTCAATTTTTTGTTATTGGTATCTCTTAGTTGGAAGGCTTTCACAGGATTGCTTTGAGGTAAGCGTAGGTGAGATTAAGCTGAGCAAATGAGTGCTTTGCATGTGGGCTCCCTAATGTAGTGTGGATGCATGTTGTTGGAATGAAGGGCATCGGTCTCCTCGTTGTGAAAACGAGCATTATGGGCCCTACAAGTTCCATGTTCATTTTTCCCAAGATGTCATTGTTAGTGTTAGAATTAGTGCCCTAATACTAGATTTAGATGACATCTAACAATTGTAATTATGTGACTAATGATGTAATTCTTACAAATATAATAAAATATATTTTCATATTTTAAGGTCATATATTCATTCATACCTCTATAATCAATTATATAAATGAACTATTAGATTTTCTTATAATAGTCTTATTCTTAAGTGTTAAAAATATGTGACAGAGTTTCGGGTTAAGAATTTCTTAAACAAATTCCTAGTCCTTAGATTTCTTAGAAGTGGGCTATGATTAATCGATTATGGACTGACACATGGACAACTTTTGATTAGTATGAGACACTAATGATAAAGGATGGTGAGTCGCATGCCATAATCCATGAGATGGATATAGTTGACATGTGGGTAGATGTTAGTGGAATATCTATTGAATGTGACGCAAGTGATAAATCACATGGCTGAAAAGATCTATAATCTGTCATTGGCTTTAATTGTATTATTGGTCCTTAAACCAGAGGTAACATAGTTGTCTTGTATGTTGGTGCCTTAGATTTACCTTTACTGAGAATTGCCTAGTTACTAGGTAGAAGATGCACTATGTGGTCTTTGTGCAATAACGTATGGAGGTAGGTGATTGCTAATGGGATGCATCAACCTCTGACGTGAGATGAACATCCTATGCGATCAGTGGTGGTTGTGATTGTACAAATCCCTAGACAGGGTACACATGATTGGAAAGGTGTTTCCGATGTGTCACCTCGATTATATCATACTAGATCTTGGCATAACTATCAAGTTAGTGAGTTTAATCAATCCAAGACTCTCACTTGATCGGGAAGTTAGTTGATGAAGGGATTATAGTACACAAAAATAAAAAGCCCAAATAGATTCTTTTTGAAGTAAGACTTCATTACTAGTAGGATCGCTCTGACATAATGCTAGTTGTCACTCAAGGTCTTTTGGGCTACATCAAGGAGATGGAGAGATCCTCATTGTAGACTAAAGTATTTGGTAAGCATCAAAGAGTTTTGACATGTCTTCATTGCTACTTAGCAATGAACCTAAAAGATCACACACATAGCCGAGTGTAGTGGTTGACTAAGCGATAAAATTTGTAATCGTCATTAAGAGATAATAATGTCATCGTTAAGAGTTAACAAATCAAGTTCAATGATCAAGTTAAATAGAGCAACTGTTAAGAGTTAACATGTATGCCGTTAAGAGTTAAGGAGGGCTTTGGTTTCGTTATGAAATAGTGAAAAGGCCATTAAGAGTTAATGGCGGGCCGAAATGAAATTTATAGAAACTTGTTACAAAGAGACAAAACCGGTCGACCGGCCTTAGAGGCGGTGGACCGATACGTGGTCAAAATCGATCGACAGATTGAGAAATCAATTGATCGATCATTGTGAATCAGTCGAGACCGTTTCCAATTATGAAGGTCATGATTTGGCACGATTTCTTTTTGTTTCTACAAATGAATAGGACGATGTGTGGAACAAAAGGACAACAGGAGGACGGGATGCATCCTTGGTAGTTTTATCTTGTCTCTCATTGTCTCGTTTCTCTCTCCTAGTCGTTTGTCCGATTTGGGGTGTATTAAGGTTTTGGGTAACTAGATGAAAGGCATTGGAAAAGGAAGAACGAGAAGAAGAAGTTTTCTAGTTTTCTTTGGCTAGTGCAAGTGTTACAATATTCTCTCAGCCATAGCAATCTCTTCTTCATTCCAGAAGCCTTTGTAACCCTTCATATCTTGCTCCCAATTTGCTCTTTGTTTCCATTGCTATTGTAGCACAACACCAATCCAACAGTGAGACTAATTGGATTTGGTATCTCTTGATATTGAATCCATTTCCAGTTTAATCACCAGCAAAAAGCCTATCTAGCACATAGGCATTCTTGTTAGTCTCAGCCTCTACTAGGAGCATGGACTAACTAGGTCTCTCATATTTTTGGGGGACAGATTAGTCATCTGGCTTGCTGTTCGGGTCAGTAGGTGACTGTCAGATGGAGTTGTTCAGGAGGTGTTTGGGGAGTAAGAGTTATTGTTGTAATGACCTGAATTTAATTAATTAATGATGTGTCATGTTTTGAGGATTTAGTGATTAGTTTTGATGTTTAAATATGTTGTTTTAGGTAATTATTAATTAAGTGTTAGGCCTAGGTTGGAAGATCCGTATGTGTGTAACGTTATATTGGAATTGAAGTTTAGTCATTCGAATGTGTTTTGGTGTCATTCGGATTAGTGGGTGTGAGTCTTAGGCTCATTCGAATGTGTTTGTGTGGTTTTGGTGTCATTCGAATGAATTGAGAGTTTTTGCTGAGTTATGTGAGTGTCATTCGAATGCAACAGTGCTTCATTTGAATGAATTGAGGGTCAATTTTATTCTTACATTCGGATGTCTTCCTATAGCATTTGAATGACCCAAGTTCCAGAAAATCGCTTTCAACTTGAAACCCAAAACATAAACATTGTAGATATTTCTCTTAGCTTTCCACACCATCTTGAATCACCCAAATTGGAGCTCATATGAGAGAGTTATGGCCACATTTCTAAGATGTTTCGAAGTTGTCCAAAATCTCGTAAACGCTGCGTTCCAGCATTCTGTTTTCACTTTGAAACTAAATTTAAACCATGATTTACCCTGAATCGCTCAAAGAGTAAAACATGAAACTTGTAGATCTTTCTCTTTTATTTCCATACCATCTTGAATCACTTCAATCGGATCTTGGACGAGAGAGTTATGCCCGAAATTAGAAAGGATGTCGAATCTGTCCATAACCCTCCATTTTTCATTTAAAGCTTCTCAAATCCGGATCCGAGTCGAGGCATTTGGGTATCTTCTTAAATCCAACAGATGCATTTTCTGAAAACGAGTTTCAAATCCATTTTCTCGACTTTAGAGTGGTGGTAGATGCTTTCCATGTGGTCGGGCCATGCGGTCGTTTAAGCCCATTATTCCTTGTCTCCCAGCTATATAAGAGAGTGATTATTGAGAGAAGGGAGTTTTGGGCAGTGAGTTCAGCCAAGAGTAGTAGGAAGAAGAAAACAGAGGAAGAAGGAGAAGAGTTTGGCAGGTGGTTCTCTTCTTCGCGTATCAAGCAAGCATCCCGTTCCATTTCCTTGCTTATGCAAGTTCCTTCTTCTTCTCCTTCATTGGTTACACAAGCTTGTTCTTCTCATTACCTTCCTAATAACCAATGTGTTGTGCGTAAGAGAGTCTTTCATTCTTGAGATTTAATGGTTATTTTCCTTACTGTTAAGCTATGTTATATTATTGGTTGTGGTTGGAGTTTCTTTTATGATAAGCTTATTATTGATGATTTCTTAACAATGAGTTACAGATGGAACATTTTGAGGATTATAACCTCTTTTTGGTAATTTCTCCATTTTGGTTGAATCTTTGCCAATTGATGGGCTTTCTCTTGTTAGCGTGAAGGGGTTGTTTTCCCCTTCTATTATTGTTGGAATGAAGCTAGGTTGTATATGGGTTGGTTTCCAAAGTGTAGTGAAGGCATATGTTGTGGCCGAAAGTATGCATATGGTCTCTGTAAATTTAATTTCCAGTATTTTATTATTTCAAATGCATGCATGGTTAGGGATATGCATTTGGGGGTTTCCATGAGACTTGTGTACTTGGTCACAGGCATATTACTTTATTTATGTCTTCCTATTAGGGCGAGCAGGGCTTGATGCATGGCTTATGAGGGCTGTGTATCATTGTTCATGCTCATTATGCCTCTGCATTATACACGAGGACTGCATTGTATGTGATTTCTTGTATGGGCGAGCAACGCTTGATGCATGGCTTATGGGGGCTTTGTATCAACGTTTATGCTCATTATGCAACTACATTATATTTGTACATTGCATGGTTACTGGCGCCGTGTGGGTGTGTTGTGGATATTTCTCGGACGTTCTAACGTGTCGAGCGATGAGTTTGCAGTTTTGGCTGGCGTGCTTGATTTATGGCTGCAACTTGCATTATCAGATTTGTACGTGTTGATCAGAGTTTTGGTCGCGCCGGCTTGAGAGAGCTTCTGCTCGAGTTACAAGTTCAACTGCCTTTTGGGCAACAGTAGTTCGTGATAGGGACTTCGGTGCCTAGTGTCTTATGTGGGCCCCAAGGACCAGTATGTGCATATTTTATTATACTACCTCTTTGTATATCTGCAATCTGATTCATAGACATGTGATGTATGGTTAGCTGTCATGCTATGGATGAGTTTTGCACTTGGGTGCGAGTTAATCTATTAGTTCACTTACTCTTATCAACCTTTCATTTCTTATATGCTTACTAACTCTTATGACTCACTCTTGCTTCTCTTCATTCCAAGTAAGGGCAAGGCTAAGTGTGGGGGCGAGGCTAGCAATCCTTGAGCTTTTTTGATAGGTGGTGTACAGGGTAGTCCTAGCAAACCTGTTTTGGTGTGTGTATCTTATAGTATTGTGCCATAGACATTTAGCTTTTGAGTGCTTGGAATGATTTTGTACATGTTCATTTTTATGCCATGTAACCATGTGACTGGTTATCTTTTTATGGATGCCTAGGATGTATTATGCTTCCATTGTCGTTTCTTATGTATGAGTATGGATGATCCTAATTGAGCATGCTTGGCAGGCTAGGGTGGTTTCTATTCTGTTTCTTTCCCCTCGTGCGGGCCCTCGCTAGGGTTCTTCGGCTTGGCCGGGGTATCCGGGAAGGGGATCCCACAACTACCTTGGGAAGACGTTCAACCTCTTAATTGGAATCAAAACTCTCTGTAAGGTATATTGTTAAACACCTTATGGAATGGTTTCGATTTATATTCCATATGGTTGTATGATATTAGGTCTTGCAAGGTGGTCTTGAATTTATTTATGTTGTGTTCTTTTTATGTTTTCGAAAAAGTTTTGAAAATGGTAAAACCTTTGCATTGATACACCAAGAGTTTGTGCTCCCCTTTAGTGGTATCAGAGCCTCGACTCTGTATTTACGACCTATGATAGATGTTACTGTAATATGTATGTCTTTCGGACATGGAAATTGCTCTTTGTTTTGTAGGATTATGCAGTAATGGGAGATAAGTTTCAGCCATTGGTCGATCGAAAGCAAAAACCCGACCAACAGCTTTGAGAAAGTGGTCAACTAGTCCTAGCAACCCAAAATCGATCGACCGATGCCATGGGATTGTTGACTGTTTGTTGTTTTAATGGGAGATTGTCGACTTGTTCGTCAAGAACGATCGACTGGCCCTCATGAAACCCATAAACGATTGACCGTTTTAGGCGCTAGTAGCACTATTTTGGGGTTTTTGGTTTCTATTTTGATGCAATGAGATTGCTATGAGACAAAGCCGATTAATACTCATGATATGAGATATCAATGGTCTAAAAATGATGCATATTACATTAACATGGAATTTATTATAATGAGCCAAATTATTCAATTAGATTGAATAGATGGGTGATCATGAACTTAGTACAATGTGATTGTATGTGTAGTGGCTCACTCCCGGATAGTCTCGCTAGCATAGGACATCCGAAAGGAGGTCATCACAAGAATGATATAGAATAATAGCATACAACACTACATTACAATCCTTAGATAAATTCAGCGAAAGCCAACAGAAAGGTTTACAACATCTTGGCACCATGGCCTGCACAAAATGAAATATAAGGGCACTAACAAATTTTACAACATAAAATTTCCTCACATACCCTCTTCACAAACACTAACATGGACCATCTAATCTGGGAGGTCTCCGTACACCTCTAACTCTAGGCTCTAGTCCCACTGGACTCGCCCTCAACCATTTCTTTACCTTTACCTGAAATGACACGAGAGTACAAGGTGAGCCACAAGGCTCAGCAAGTATATTTATAAAGTATGGAGATATAAAATCAAAGGCATGGATAATCAAGATAGAGTAAACAACAACTCTATGAGAAGATATCAGTATTACACAACTCATAAGTTTTCCATTTATGTCAATTTCCTATGTTATGATTACTATACATATCATGTAGTCATTTTCATGCTCATACACATGCACCAATAGTATGGAAATTTTCACATAATTCCCAAGGCTCGCACGGCTAATATATCCATACATGAATATATATGCATCATGAAAATATATCAGCAAGCAATAACAATTTGAGCCTCACCTACCAAGTTGATGGCCACTTCACCCGCGTCACGCGCTCATAGGATATCATTTTCTCACCCACGGACATAACCGACACGCAAAATAATAGGTGCGCAAAGATAATAATCATGCATCACACATACATATCCCAATTTTATGTCAATCCTTAATGATTAAGAAAAATCCCACACCATGCTTATTATGCACAATTACATAAATTAAGATGTGCACTATCTCATGATCACATGATAAATTTTTACCCTAACAACAACTGCAAGAAATCAAATTTTTTTACATGCAAGAAACACCAAATCTTGCATGACTCTAGACTCTAATCAATAAATGTGTCATTCCTTAAGAAATATAGAGTGATATAAAACCCTATCGAGGCTTCCAACAAGACTCCACAAAATACAATAAAATTTCAAACTTAGCAACACAAGGGAGATACAACCCATTTAGAAAAATGGGGGTTTTTTCATATGCAAAAACCATGATATTAACATAGGAAGTGTAGCAACACAACCAATTCTCAAAATTTTCAGATTTCAACTGCAACTTCGAACCTATTTCAGGCTCATAACTTAGTCAAATATTATGAATAATATAACCAAATCAAAGCCATGAACCTCTAGTTTCTAAAACAATAAACATATTCGGAATCGAAAATAATCACAATGAGTTATAGCCAAAAACTGGAGCAATGACAGATTACACAAAAATAAAATTTTCAGATTCGAGTAGATATTTCATAGGGAACTTACAGGCTCAATACTTGGCCAAAAATTCCAAGTAATATATCAGAATGAAGCTCAAGAAGTCTAGTTTACATCACAATAAACAGATCTTGAGTTGGATGTAAATACAAAAAGTTATAGGACAAAAACCATAGCAATGACAGATTACACGAAAACAAAATTTCCAGATTTGAGTAAATATTTCACATTGCACTTACAGGCTCAATACTTGGCCAAAAATTCCAAGTAATATATCAAAACGAAGCTCAATAATTCTAGTTTATATAAAAATAAACAGATCTGGATTTGGATGTAAATACATAAATTTATAGCCCAAAAATCAGAGCAATGACAGATTACACGAAAACAGAATTTCTAGATTTGAGTAGATATTTCATGGGGCACTCAAAAGCTCAATACTTGGCTAAAAATTCCAAGTAATATATATATAAATGAAGATAAAGAAGTATAGTATACAACGCAACAAACGGATCTCAATTTGGATATAAATACAAAAAGTTATAGCTTGAAATGTACAACATGCGTAAGTTGGTCGAAAATTTAATAATTTTGAGATGAAGAACACGGAAGAAATGGAGCTTTCCTTAAATGGAGAAATCGAATTTAGAGAAGAAGAAGCCTGCTAAATGCTGCAAAGACACACCCCTTGAAGCTCCAAATCAGCAAAACAAAACAAAAAAAAAAAAAAAAGAAGATAGGAAGTTGGAAGAGGAGGAGAAGAAGAAGAAGAAATACTAACGGGAGGGAGGGAAAGAGAGAGAGAGAGAGAAGGGAACAAGAAAGTAAGGAAGGAAATGGGGGAATGTCTACCACCCCACCCCACCCCCCATATATGCTTTCTCAACTTTGCCCCTCCCACTTGCACACACACACATATATTTTCTTGCCCTTTTATGTCATTTGCCACTCATTTAATTTTTCTTTTAAATTTAAATCTTCTTTTTGTAAATGGGCTCAAGCCCAAACCCATTCATCCTTCACATATAATTTAAGCCCAACTCATTTAATTAAGCCCAACATCTCATAAAACTCAAAAGGCTTATTTTCAACTTGGCCCAACACTTAAGGTCCAAAAGTTCTATTTTTCACTTGGTCCAACCCATTTCATTTAAAATCAACTATGGACTCAATCTATACATAGTTAAGCTGAATCCATTAAAAATTGTTTCATTTATACTGTAACTACCATTGTCATGGACTTTCTCACATTGGCCCAAATCTATCTTCATTAAACTCTCAATCCATTTTATTTAATTTTAAAATAATGTCATTATATAAATACACCAAAATAAAATAAATATCAATAATGTCATGGACCCAATAATGGGTCGTTAGAGTATGAATGAATGGATGAATGTTACAGGTACTTGTGGAATGGTCTGTAATTATATTTTTCATTCCATTTGGGATTGTAATGTGACATAAGTCTCCTTGTTATTTTCATTTTTGTCTTAGAAAAATGTACAGTATATTTCTCTATGTAAAATGAAGATGAAGCCATCAAGAGTTGGTGACTCCAAGGAGTAAGAAAGCCGAGATAGATCTTGTGCTCATGAGATGAGTGTTGTTTGTATGTCTTCAAGAATGCTATTAATTAAATCTAGAGGCTCGAGTTTAATTAATATGCATAAATTCCATGATCATCTTTATGCATGCATGAGCTTTTTATGTATGAGATACATGATGCAAAACTTAATGCATGTGAAGTGAAACCTATGCATGAGTTGGTTATGTATGAGATACGTAATGGGAAAACTTAATGCATGTGTAAAGTGAGACCTTTTAAATAAAGATGAAAATCTTCCCAAATTGTGCAAACTGATATTAGATACAGTAAATAAGATTTATTGTTGGCACTCCATCATCGTAGATAATCGTCACTTGATTAGGTGCACTTTGGCTACCCATAGGTGGGAGGGTGCATTTTATGAGAACGGACCGATGTCTATCTAGGCATGAGATGTTGTCGATGTACCCACGGGGATATGGCTTAGAAACCACCATAGCATTGCGGTCATAGATGTTCAAGTGGATCATTGGTTAAGACGATAGATCATATATAACTGTATCATCATCTTAGAAGCCACTATAGTGTTACGAACGGATGGTATGGGGGTCGGAGTTTGAACCTCACATGAGATGTGATAGGCAAAAGTTGCCTATTCGAATATGTGGGTATCCCTAGAAAATACCATAGCGTTGCGGGGTATTTATGCAGGAGAGAACTCGATCACCCTCCATGAGTCCTTCTAGGGATTCATGTTTTTCACTATGGGAAGTGTGGGATTCAAAAAATTGATTGCGAGACACCATCTAGCTTGAGACTAAAACTAAATGGTTATGCAAGATTAAATCAAACTAATAATTGTTTATTTATTTATTGCAACATTTTCATAAATGACAAACTTTTGAAACCCAATCTCGCGCTCATTGGACAAAATTGTTTTAACTGAACCTAACTATAAGGATTGGCTTGTTGAGCAAACTTGCTCATATTAATTAAGTTTTGATGATTAACAAAAAAAATTTAATATAAAAATTATATTATTTTTGGTGATTAACAAAAAGAGTATTTTTCTTAACTATATTAATCGTAGTACCAGATTATTTTTTATTGATTTATAAAATAATTTTTCATAGCATATGTATTACCAAAAATATTATTTTCTATTAAAAATATTTTTATAGCATATGTATCTCAAAAAAAGAACTTAACAACTAGGCACATACCCATTGATTTGAACCCACAACCTCCAACCAACCTAAGTGTAACACCCTCTCTCCTAAAACTGGCCGAGAAGAGGTGCTACGGAAAATAAAATATAAAACTGGCTGATAAACTAAAATCTGATACCACTATGAATAACTCAATCAAATGAAATAAAACTCTGAGTTAACAAAATTGAAAACCATAAACACTGTCTAAGGGAAAATCCCTCAACTAAAAAAAAATAAACTAATACTAAATTGTCAAACGCTCTAAACTAACAAACTGATAAAACTCCCAGACATCTTTGGTCTTGAGCGGCTCTACGTACACACACTACTGGACACTACTGCTAGGCCCCACGTCTGGTACTCCTCCGCTAGGACCTGGAATGGTGAAGAGTATAAGGTGAGCTACAAAGCTCAGCAAGTATAAAGCTGGAAAGAAATACTAAAGCTAAATCAAAGAATATCGATATTGAAATAACTGAAATACTTACTGAACTGATATTGGAATTAAATACTTGATTTAATTGATACTGATAAATAAATCTGATATAACCGGTTGCATTCATAAACATGTAATGCACATAAACTAAAATAAAATGCAGGTATGCAACTTTGGCCCAAGGCCCACATAAACTGATAACACATACCTGACTAATCTGAACCTGTAAACAGAAAAAAACTGTAAGCATATACTGTGGGTAAAATATACCCCTAGCTCTCTGGTTGATCACAGGCGAGCAAACTGGTAGGATCCCCGCAGACAAAGCTGCCTAGCGCGCAACATGCAGTGCTATGTGTAATACCCGGTATTACATGGTATTAAAAATAAATAAATTTTGATTATTTTAAAAGGATCTCGGGTGGTTCGGGAAGCCCAAGAGTCAGTTTTGAGAAGTTAATTAATAAAATTATCGAGTTAGTGGTAGGGAGTGCCCCGAGACTTGGAGGTCCAAGGAAGAGGGCAAGAGATTGATGAGAGTCTCGAGATGAGGATAGTGGCACTGGAAGCGGTCCGACCTGGAATAATTTTTGAAACAAATTTTGTATAAGCTCAAGTGGTTGTCAATACCAAACAGTCGGAGGGGACCTCTTGGAAGCTGAGGGGACCCTAAGGGTGGTTCGGTTTTCTGAGTAAGACAACCCTTAAGTGTTTTCAGGTTGAATAAAGATTCCGTGTAGGCATAGGGACAAGGTCGGTATTCCCGAGTAGCGGTCTGTTATTAGTTTTTGATAAATCAAGTTTTGGTGTGGCTTAAGGATAATTAAATTAGGCTTGGAGGGCCCAAATGATATTATCAAAAAAATCCTAAGTGGAATTAAAGGTTCTCAAGTGCAATTACTAAGAAATTGGGGGATTAAGAGTGTAATTACTTTATATATGTATTTATATATATATATATATATATATAGGCGTGGGTATATATAGGCAGAGCCGCGAGCTTGCTGCCATTTCAAATTTTGAAATCAAAACAGAGAAGAGAGAAGAGAGCATGGCCGAGAGGGCAATCCGCATGCGAGAGAGAGAGAGAGAGAGAGAGAGCTTGAGGTGTCGGTAGCCATGGCCGATAGAGAAGTAGCGGCTAGTGCGGGCTGGTGGTGGCTGAAGCAATGGCTGTGTAGCAGCTAAAGGCAACCGACGGATGGCGAGGGTCGCAGGAGCGATCAATGGCAGTGGCAGGCGACCGTGCCAGAGTGGCTAGGAGCTCCGATCGTCGGCAATGGCAGACGCGTGAGAGTTGCAGCGGCTGGTTGCGCGCGGAAGGTCGTCTGTGATGGTGGCTCGCGGTGGAGGCGTGACGGCCGGTGGCGCTGCACATTGTGATGCTGGGGCGGCGGCAGGGTGGCCATGAACGGCGGCTGGTGGAGGCAGGCGGCGCGGTGGCTGCTGGTGCGCGTTGGAGGTAGAAGAAGAAGGCAGGAGCGCACGCGGGGGGAGAAGAAAACAGGGAAGATGAAGAGAAAATAAAAAATAAAAAAATAAAAAGAAAAACAAAATAAATTCTGGAAATAAATGAGAAAATAGGGGAAAATCCTGAAAAATTCCATAAAAATTGGGAAATAATCTAGAAATTATTTCGAGACTCAAGGAGCGTGTCAGAGGCTTGAAATAAGAGATTTGGGCATGAGATGTTAGTTAAGGAGGCAACGCTGGTGTAGGCAATTGGCCGAGTTTCTTTTCTAGATTGACTGAGGTAAGTTAATTAGTTATTTTCAGAATATTTTCCTTTATGTGAGATATTAAATGGTGTAGTATTTGTTGAATTAAACCCTTGGGTTGGGGTTGTTTGGAAAAAAATTATTAACGGTTGGTCCATGTTGTGGTTGGTACATTTTTGTTGAGTTGTTGATGGATGGTTTTGATGGTATGTGTGGCGAAGTTGAGGGCATTGGTTTAATGTCGGATGTTAATGGAGTTGGGTTTATGTGTATTTGCATCTAGGTTCGACCGGGGATGCGGTGACCCTAGAAGAGCTCACAGCTTGGGTAGGCGTTCTCGACGAGGCAGAGATGAGGCTTCGAGCCAGGTAAGGGACGGCCCCATGTGGAGGTGGTTTTGCAAGTTGGTAAATGTGTTTAATAATGTTTTTATATTACATTTGCATGTAGTGGTTAACTTGTATAATGCAAGACCTAGTGGACCTGTGGCCATGAGGAGGACTAGTATTGTAGAGGCTGATAGGTTAATGCCTCAAACCTTGGAGGGTTGTGAGGATTAATAGGCCTAGCCTCATTTGCATGCATTTGGCATACATAAACATGATTATATTCATATTTACATGCATTGCACCCTTACTGAGTCTTTGTGACTCATGAGGTTTTACCTCATGTGTAGATGTTGCAAGTCCAGAGGCAAGCAGGGATGGCGTCGGGAGGCTGTTATGGCAATTAATTTTGTTGCCTGAGATATGTTGTTGTGTGTTCCCTTGTAAATTTTTATACGTATTCATGTGATTGAGTGTAAGCGATATGGAGCACTAGATGTATTTAATTGTTGTAATCATCATAGTGTGATAAATGATTGTGAGATTGTTCTTTGGATATGGCTTAGTTGGCCAAGATGAGTTTCGGGCCGAGTAAAGATCAGCAAGGTACGTTCTCATAAATCCCCAATACTCAACGAAGTGTTTGTATGCTAGCTTTGTGCCTGGGTCACCTCTGGCTTACTATGGGGCAAGCTGAAGAGAGGTGAAGCTCACTCGGGTTTCGGGTCTCAGTCTGCTGTGTTTTCTTGCTTGAGTTGGGATCGATTCCTGAGTGGAGCGAAGGGAAAAACGAAGCCTAGTTCCCACCTAGGGCGTTTCCTATTGAAACATAGTCCAACCCTTTAGTCGTGGTTTGTCGGGTGAGTAATCCGGTCGATTATTTACTGGTGACGCCCGTAAGTGGGAGTGGGTCGTTACAGGTGGTATCAGAGCCGACCCTCGAGCCTCTGAGCACGGTGGTGGGGCAAATCTCAGCGAAGAGGCTGAGTGCCGAGGGGGGTGTATAGGCCCTTATGGGGGGTGCGTGTAGGCACCTTAGGCAAATCCCACATCGACCATGCAAGAGGGGGAGAGATTTGGGACCAGTTGTAAGGTCGCATGACGAGGACGTCATGTGCTTAAGGGGGGGAGAATGTAATACCCCAAGAGGCCAAAGAAGTTAGTATATATCGAGGATAGTGTAAGAAAGGAAAACAACACTAGCTAGATACCTTTTGGGCTGAATGTTGACAAAGAACTCCCAAGTTAAGCGTGCTTAACCTGGGATAATCCAGGGATGAGTGACCCCCCTGGGAAGTTCGCGTAAGCCCATCAGGGTAAGTTGTTCCGGTTCTTCCTATCGCTCGATGTGGGTCGTTACACTATGCACATCAAGATGCTGGCACACAATATGTAGTGCTCCATATAAACTCATATTGAATGTTCATACAAGGATGTATGCACATAACTCACAAATAAATGCTGATCATGACATTTTAAATACTAGTCGTGAAATAACTATTGCTAAACTTATACTTGATGTATTTTAAAAATACATGATTTTATAAAGTATGTTGAAACATAATTTATTTTAATTTCTACTAATATTATTTTCAATAAAGGGAAGAAATACACTGTTTTTATTGAAAATAAAAGAATTTTAACTTGCTAGAATTTAATTTTGAAGTTCTGCTGAGGGGTATCCAAAAATACAGAATTCTGGACAAATTTGATACTCTTTCGTATCTTGGCCATAACTCTCTCGTTTAAACTCCGATTGAGCTGATTCAAATTTCTATCGAAAGCCAAGAGGAAGACCTACAACTTTTATGTTTTGAATTTTCCGAGATTCGGGCTCATCAAGGTCAAAATGGGCCCATAAGAGAACAAAAACTTTCTGGAATGCTGGGTGGACAGATTAATACCCTTTCGTATTTTAGCCAAAACTCTCTCTTATGAACTCCGATTGAGATGATTCAAATTGCTATAGAAAGAAAAGAGGAAGACCTACAACTTTTATGTTTTGCATTTTTCGAGATTCGGGCTCTAGAAAGGTCAAAATTGGCCCGAAAGAGGATGAAAACTTTCTGGAATGCTGGGTATCCGAATACTGAATTCTTGTATCTGGATACCTTCATCTTCCAAACCCAGAAACGAGAAACGGATAGAGACGCCATGGATTCAATTTAAAGCTAAATAATAACACCATTCTGAAAGAAATCTTGGGAAACCAAGTCCCAATTGGTAAGAAACAATCATATGAATGAACAACGGATTAAAACTTGAAGAATCAAGGATAAAGATCCAATGAATAATTTGATCATGCACACTGTTACGCTGATATATATGTATGTAAAAACTGATCTGCAACTCAATATAGATCCTACAAAAGTTGAGTTTGATTGCTACACATGCTCCCGTAAGAATGATTTACAAGGAAAAGAACTTGCCTTTTGATTTGATCAATCAACCAATGAAGACCAATTGATGAAACTTGAATGAACTCTAGGCTTCTTCAATTTCCTTTCTTTGTTCTTCACGGCCAAGATTTGAAGAAGAATCTCTTTTTGGCCAATTACATGCTATGCATATATATATATATATATATACTAATAACAATAAAACCTAATGGGCTAAAATAGGTTTAATTAATCCTAGACCCACTAGACTTTATTTAAAACCTTCTCCTAACCTATTTAGGAGATTATTATTTAAATTATCTTATATTTGGATTTAATTAAATCCCATATATATATCACTTAATTAATTAATTAAGCAATAATATAAAATAACTAATGCTAAAAAGCCAAACAAGCCCTTACTCTTAATTCTCTTTAAAAATAAAGGAATTAATTCTATTTATCACTATTTTTCAATTAAAAATCTCTATTGCCAAATTAAATTAATTAATTGGCAAATATGTATTAAACTAAAAATTAACTAATTGCATTAATTAATCACTGAAATAAATTGCTAATCTAGGACGGGTCGTTACACTAAGTCTTTCCTTGCATGCGCATGCCAGCTAATCTACAAGCTTCCTTGATTATATAAGTGCATATATTAATTTTAATTTATAGTTCTAAGTTATTTGTGCCATAATAGTCATATTTTTAACCGTTGGAAAAAAGGCTAAAATGCCTATAAATACCCCCCAAACTCATTTTTTGAGATACCAAATGCTTCCATTGCAAATTCAAAGCACCCGAAAGATCCCAAACGCTCTCAATCTATCATCCAAGCAATTCGAGACTCACGAAGTATTATTGCACATCAACCGAAGAGCCACAAAGTAAGAGGAGAAAAATATTTTCAAGTCTACTCTGAATTTCTTCGAGGTCACTAATTTATTTATTTATTTAATTATTATTACCTTATTTATTTTTGTGCTTAATTGCTTATTTGTGTCCAAGTGTTGAAAAATTATTTGTAAACATTTAAATTATCATTGAACATTGTATAAGTTTTCTAGAACCATTAAAATCTAGGTTAATCTAGTTTTTTAGGTAAGTTAGGGTGGAAATCTTGGTGTAATGGTTGCCTAAAACCCGTTGTAATCTAAGTGTATATCTAGTTTTCAATGTGAGCTTGTGTGAAAACCTTGGTGAAATTGATTTAGTGAAACCCCAAGGGTGGTTAGATTTTGGGAGACTGGATTAGGTGTATGTGAAATACTGAACTACTATAAATTGTCTTGTACTTCATTTTATTTATTTTTATTATATCTTGTGGCTTGTATTAATTATTAATCTCAAACATAATTATTATATTTATTAAATATATATTATTAAATAAAATTATTAATTAAGAATATTTATTAAAAGGAAGAAAAATTTTAATTACTCAATTCACTCCCTTCTTAAGTAGCCATGCCTTAAGGGACCAACAATTAGTATCAGAGTAAGTTTCTAAAATAGTTAAACCCTTAATTTTTACTTCAACTTAGAAAAGATTTAAATGGTCTCATTTACTACCCAAGCCATAGTCAAAGGACCTTCACCCTCTAAACCACCATTCTTTGATTGCATAAATTTTTCTTATTGAAAGATGAGGATGGAGTCATATTTATTTTTAATAGATTATTATTTGTGAAAAATTGTTAGAGATAGTTTTGTTACATCTAAATCTGAAGAAAAAGATTGGAATGAAGAAGATATTAAAAAATAACAAATTGATCATAGAGCTAAATACATAATTATTTTTTTCAATCCTTCCTAGTGAATATGAAAAATTATCTTCTTGTTCTACATCATATGAAACTTGGAGAAAATTAGAAGTAGTATATGAAGGTATCAATCAAGTAAAAGATACAAAGATTAATATCCTTATGTCCCAATATGAATAATTTAAACTACTTCAAAATAAAAAATATTAATGATATGAATGGTGGACTCCAAAAGATTATAAACAATCTTAAAATGCTAGAAAAAATAATTTTGGAAGAAGATCAAATTAAGAAAATTCTTATATCACTAATAGTAGATTGACTGTAATGACCTTAAATTGGGTCTAGGTGTTTTTAATATTTAATTTTAGCTCAAGGGCATTCTAAATGTGGGTCGAAGTATTTTAAGAAATTATGATAAATTATTTTGATGGCATAATATGATTTTGGATTAATATGAAATTTTCTTGGTGCATATAATCATGAATTTAAGTGTATGGGTCTAATTTTTAAGAATTTAGGAAACTAATATTTTGGACTCCATTTAGTCTATTTCATTTGGCATTCATATTCATATTGTATATATTCATGCATATATTCATGTATTCATATTGTATATATTCATGTATTCACTTTCCCATGTATTCATATAGACTCCATGAATTCATATGCAAAATACAATATGGACTCCATGTATTCATATGCATTCACTTTCCCACTTGCATTCAATTTACTAATATTTTATGTATACGATTTGCTGGTTCCAAAGAATTACAATATGAATGCCAAACGATTTGCATATCTTGATGGGCTAATAAATTGCCAATATTTTGGACTCCATGGTTGCCCATCCTAGTGACCCACTTGCATATCTATATATATTCATGTATAACCCTGTTTGGTGAGTCCCTGTACTAGTCGAAATCAGAGACCCACTTATATGTATATATGTATACATACTCCATTAGAATGCCCTATTCCAGCCGAGCAACCAGTAACTATATATATATATATACATACACGTATATACTTTGTTCGATGTACTATGCCTATGTGAACTGACCCATATTTATATACACATTTATGCTATCCAAAAACCCCTCATGCATTGTTTGAATCATTTACATATATATTCAGCACCGTGCGTTGCCCCTATTTCAGCTTACTGGTGACCCGCTTATATATATATATATATATACGCATACCCAGTTCGACTACTTCCCCGTCTTAGCTGGGCCATTTATATATATACATATAAACTTATATATATAAACGTGAAAGGGTGGCCAGTTGGGAGTTTTCTTCCCCTCACTGTTACATTTGACTATTCCCCCTAGCCATATTCGATCCACCCATTTATGGGTTCACATACATACCTGTAGAGAAAGAAAGTGAGGGCATTAAAGCCCAAGAGAAAATAGAATTATTAGGTTTTATTTTATTGTAATGTACTCATATTGTAAAGGTGATAAAAGTCCAGAAGCCTTCTCCTTCTTTCTTTAATTAAAAATCATTTATATATATGTATATATATATACATGTTAAAGCACCCATGCACATAAAATAATTCCTTCTCATAATCATTTTTGTAAAGGGGAATTTTTAATACAGAAGTTTTTTTTTTTTTTGGTTTTTCTTTAATTATATTTATATATATATATATATATATATTAGAATATATTCTATCTGATTTTGATGTCTTAAATCGAATAATTCAAATTATATGTATAGAATTATACATATATAAATGTTTGGTATGCATGCAAATAAATTGTAAAGAATTCATTAGTAAATTGATTAAACTAATTCTTAAGTAAATTATTATATTTCGTGTGCATACTTGATATGAGTGGAAAAACTATTTAGTATTGTGAGATGGGTATAAAAGATATATATAATTATGGCATCAGCTTGTGAGATGAAATTCATGATGTTTATATATATATGGAAGTGAATGCGTGACACGTTTCACACACATTTAGTATGATCATATTATGTGGCACAGTATAATTTATCTTTGCACGGAGAGAAAGGATACCCTAGAGCACCTGATGCGGGACGAGGTGGCCATAGCCTGACAGGTTGGCTCCATATTGAATGTGAGTTTTTATTCTCTTGATGCACTTTGGCATATGTTGTTTAATGGCTTGCGAGCCTATGAGATTTGATTCTGATACTTAATGTTATATGTACATTTGCATAGTAATATATGGTGACATGATACATTTAAATTGAAACTGATAAAATTATTAATTTCGAATCTTGTATGAAACTGTCGAGTTCTTAATTACTCTTTTTAGTGTCACCATATTCTTGATTATTGTTCGCTATTCATTGCTTCTCGAACTTGCTGAGCCTTGTGGCTCACTTGATCTTCCTTGCCATTTTAGGTAAAGGGAAGGTCATTTTCGGGGGCGAGTCCAGTGGGACTAAGGCCCAGGGATAGTGGTGTACGGAGATGCGTCATAACTTGAAGATCCTATTTAGCATTTTGGTGAAGCTTGAGATGAGATGATTTTTATTTTGTTAGTTAACATTAGAGCCTCTTAATTATTTCGTATGGCCTTCGAGCCCCAAACTTATAAGATATTGGAAGTGTAATTGAACCTTAATTTAGTTTATGCTGCTAGTAATTAATTGAGTTGTTTGATTTATTATGGTTTGTTTTATATCATCTCTGTGATGATCTCCTTTCGAATATCCTATGCTAGCGAGAATATTCGAGAGTGGGTTCTTACATTGACAGCCTTTAGTGAATGATATTTCTCAAGCTAAAAATTTAAAAGAATATTTATTTTGAGAGATCTTGTAACTAAGAGTGTCTATTCTTAAATCATTTCTTTTGTATCATTCTTGGCTTTTCTAACAAGATTGCTAGAGGGCCTACATTGATTGTAGGAGGTTGTATTTCCTAACTTGTTGTTAGAGGGCCTACATAGATTGTATGAGATTGCATTTTATAGCTTCTTGCTAGAGGGTTTGATTATCTAAGCAAGAGGTTGTAAATTCCTAGTTTATTGCTATAGAGCTTATTTGGAGTGATAGGAGAATTATAGTGAATTGGTTGAAGAATTCTTTAGTGAAGAGCTAAAGAAGTGAATTTGGCTTGGTTTAAGACAAATCACTATATATTGTTGTGTCTCTCTTGTTGTTGTTTTTCTTGTTTTTATTTCATTTATTGTGCCAAAAAAATTCTCTCTTGCATTAAAATCTCATTTTCCATCAAAAATAATTTCAAGTTCAATTAAATTTTTAAATAACCCAATTCACCCGCCTCTTGGATATTGGTGTCATTGTTATACAATCCCAACAATTGATATCAGATCATAACTCCTTGTTTTAGATCTAACAACCTAAGGAAGGATCCATGGCATTCATAAAGGTTTCCATGTTTGAGGAGGGTTATCCTACTAATATAGCACCTTATTTTGATAGCTCATACTATGAATTTTGGAGAATTAGAATTTGTGTTTTCATGAAATTAATTGATTTTAGTTTGTGAAATATTGTGAAAAAAGGATTTGTTTCAAAACCAAAATCCATTTGGAGTAAAGATGATAAAAACTATTTTGTTTTAAATATCAAAACCATGAAAATTTTGCATCAAACTTTGCATGAAAATGTCTATACAAAAATTCCTGTGTTCAAATACTAGAGATATATTGAATACTCTTGATTCAATTTATCTTACTAACAAATGTTGTGAGCTTGTTGATAAAAATTTATAGATTGAAAATTCTTTGAATCATCAACAAAGAAAGGAGGAAGAAAGCTCAAATCCTTTTCGTGCTTCATGATTAAGGAAGAAGAGGAGGTAACCTCTACTTTCACCTATGTTAGTGATGATAATGATGATTTTTCAAAAGAAGAATTACTAAATGCTTTTGATGAATTATATGTCAATTTTGAAAAAGTGTATTTGAAAAATAAAACTCTTCAAATTCAACTTGATTATTTATCAAAAGAGTGTTAGTTCTATATAATGACAAATATATCCCAAGAAGAGGGTGAATTAGGATTTGGGTAAATTTTCAATAGTTTAAAAACTTATAGCATACGGGACACTATGTTTTGAAACATGAGGAAGTATGTTTCAAAATAAACCTTTCTGTTAAGTATGTTTCGAAATATAAGTATGTATCGAAATCAAACTTTCTATCAAGTATGTTTTGAAACCTACTATGATATGTTTCGAAACTTTCCTCTTTGTTTAGCTTATTTTGAAACTTTTAACTTTTGAAAATGATTCTTTTGAAATCATGAACAATGAGAATAAGCTAGTAAAATAGTAAAGCAAATTGCACATGAGATTTATAGTGGTTCAGCACCAGGCTACTCCACTACCTTCAAGCTTACCCACTTGAAAGATTTTCAAACACAATCACTTTCACTAGCAATTAATGACACCAAGGGTTTTACCACGATTCACCCTAAAACCTTACACAATGAGTTTTTTTGGCTCAACTCAAACCTTACAACAAGATAAATAAAACTTATTTTTTACAACTTAACAGATTGAATGTAATGAAAAACCTTACCAAATAGTTGTTACAAAGCTATTCATATGGAGTGAGGAGAGCTTGAAAGGATGAGAGCTTTAGTTTCAATTGCTTCTCCTTTTCACACCACAATGCACACTAAGGATTAATTGAAGGGATCTTCTTTGAGAGCTTGAATGAAAGAGTTTCTTTTACTTGTACTTGTGTATGTAGCAATATCTCTTGTAGGTGTGTATACTTGTGTATGCTTGTAAAAGGTACTTCTTGTCTTCAACAAACTGATGTATACACCAAGAAATAAAATTTTGGCTAATTATAACCGTTACAGACAAGATATTAAAGTAGGTTTCGAAACACACTTTTTAGGTTTTGAAACAACACATTTATACACCGAGGTTTCGAAACATACATATCATGTTTCGAAACATCCAGCCTTTACAGCTAGTTATGCACCAAGAGAAAGAATGAGTGTGAGACAATGCTTTTAAAAAAAATGATTTTGTTTTGTTCTCTACTTTCAAAATATCTGAAATTTAAACATCAAGATATGGAGATTATTTCAAAAGTAAGCTTTTAAATAGCTTTTGAATTAAAGTGCAAAAGCATGTCAGTTTTTGAAATATTCTGTAGACAGAGTCAGATGTTTTGAAACATACTTCAAAAATATATTTCAAAACATCTTAAACAAAGTTTTTAAATACTTTACTGACTGAGATGACAGAGGTTTCGAAACATACTATATAAGTTTCGAAACATATGCTTAGTTTTCAAATAGGTTTCAAAATACAGCATATAAACTTAGCAAACATTTAAATCTTATGAAAAGATATTTCGAAACATGTATAGAAACATGGCAGAATGATGTTTTGAAACATGGAAAGCTAGTTTCAAAACATGATACATGAATTTTGGATTTTTCAAACATTTGAACATTCACGCGAAAACATTAATCATGCTTGTTTCGAAATATAAAAAACTTATTTCGAAATATGAGATTCTCATAAAGATTTTTCATTCTAAGATTAGTTTTTTATCAAACACATTTTGTTATATATCAAAAAATATGATACAACAATTCTCCCCCTATTTTTTGATAATGATAAAAACCTTTGAAAGAAATCAAATACTAGTTTGAAAAAACCTTTCTAACTCCCCCTTAATCTTGTACGGGAGATAGGAAACAAACCTTAGGTCGGCATGTCCTTTTTTGGCTTTGCTTTGAGATATTACAACAAAATTTTTGTTGTTATCAACCGTTAGTGTTTCAAGAGTTGTTAGATTCAACAAATTGTTTGATACAAAGTGATAACTAAACACAAACATACTTGATGCCCCATTTTCAAAGTGAGCATTGCAATCATTTGCAATATCATTTTTCTCTATTTTCTCCCCCTTTTTTATCATAGACAAAAAATATGAGTACAAGCTTAAAACATTTTCTCCCCCTTAAATAGATACTTGAACATTCATGAAAGCAAACAAGATTCCAAATTTAAACCAACAAAACAAAATTGTATTTTCAAAACAAACATGAAGTTCAATACCAAATATCCATTACATGCACTTTCAAACTACATTAAATCTATCTAGAAGACTAATGGGTCAAAGAATCTGATGAATCCTCCTTGGTGTGAACTAGTTCTTCTAGATTTCCTATTTGGTCCTAAAGTCTGTATAGATACTCCTTTGTTTGGCGGTAGTTGTTGTCTACCTTCTCGTTCAAAATGTTGAATGCATCTTCAAAGCGCCGAGTCATGGAGGCAAAGCCTTCTATTATGGTAGACTAAAGCGATGCTAGCATGTCCGGTGTGACCCGTGAGGATGGGCCAGCTTCGGAAGCGGTAGGAGCATCATCGTCTTCGTCTTCTTCCTCAGCTTCTTATACCACCTCATAGTTATATCGTTGATGATGATGGATTATTTTGGCGTATTTTTTATTCACATCATCATATCGGTATCCCATTTTAATAAGAGACATGTGATTAAAAAAGAGTAAGTTTCGATTCAGGAAGAATGGATAAAGATTGGATATTGGGAATTTTGGATTGGATAAACGCTGAAAGTAAGTAACCATAAGGAAGTAATTGCTTGCGATGAGCACGAGCTTTTTCCATTTTGTTTCACATAATGGAAGGAAGATTGATTTGCTTATCGTTAATAAATTTTTCCAAGAACCATAGGTCTTCGGGATAGAGTTTAGCATAATTTCCTTTTCTTAGGTGTAAAACTTGACAAATGATAAGGTGCAGGATACAAAGATCAACGGATAAAGCATTTATGTTTGTGAATGGCTTTTTAAGATTGGGGTTTCCAAAAATCTTCTTGTATCTAAACATTTGAACGTATAGGGAACATAAATATCTCCTGTAGTTGGAATTTCCAAAAAGGTAGCTTGGGTATTGGGGCTTAATTCAAGTTTAGTATTTTGGATGAAGGTTTTAAAGCTATCAGTATAATCATGCCCATCAAAGGAAGTTTGAGCATTTGAATATGAGTATATGAACGTAATCTTAAAGAACAGGAACTTTAAGTTCAAGAAGTTGTAACCAATTTCTATTTCGAACAGTAGTGAGACAAGAAAAATTGGATTTTCCTAAGATTTCTAAATCAAAGAGACGACCGGGGTTTACCTCTCATTTTTTGAATGAGGACTTGAAGATGGTGAAGGCTTGAGCGGTAGGAAAGTCGTTGTTGTACTCTTGGGGAGGAGGAGACGGCGAAAGATGTGTGCGTTGATGCTTGCTGGGGGATCTCTTTGTCCTCACCATGATTGATTTTGAAGAACAAACTGAGAGATTGAGAGAGATTTCGAGTGGGTATGCAAGAAAGAGAGGTTTTGAAGGCTAGGGTTTTGAAATGCATAAGAAAACTTGAGAGAAATGAAGTTTTGAAACCGTTCGGGTATTTATAATCCCAACAGTAGGTTTCGAAACATGATATATATGTTTTGAAACATACCTCTCTGGAAATGAGGTTTCGAAACATAGACCGAATCTATTTCGAAATGAAACTCTCTGGAAAATAGGTTTCGAAACATGCCCATGTTTTGAAATACAACTCTCTGGATTTTATGAAGTTTCAAAACATGATACTCTTGAATAAGGGATGTTTCAAAACATGATACTGATGTTTTGAAACTTCTGCTAACAAAAACACTTAGACTCAAATTTTGATAGAGATTTAACTAGGCTTTGATTTCCAACAAGCTTAGACATGATCTAAAGTGTTCAAACTTTTTTCTATCCAATGGTTTGGTAAAGATATCAGTGACTTGATTATTTGTATCTATGAATTCTAAAGTGATATCCTTTTTTTTAACATGATCCCTTAACAAATAATGTATGATTTCAATATGCTTGGTTCTTGCATGAAAAATGGGATTTTTTGGATAAGGCTATTGTACTTGTGTTGTCACACTTGATTGGTATTCTTTCTAAATGAATGCCATAATGTTCTAGTTCATGCTTAATCCAAAGAACTTATGTGCAACATAAACTAGTTGCTACATATGCAGCTTCGGTTGAGGATAGGGCAACGGTATTTTGCTTCTTGCTAGCCCAAGTTACTAACGATTTTCCAAGAAAGCGGCATATTCCACTTGTACTTTTTCTATCAATTTTACATCCACCATAGTCAGCATCGGTATAAGTCGTAAGTTCAAACGTTTTTTACTTTGAATAGAATAGGCCTAAATTTTTATAACTTTTAATATATCTTAAGATTCTTTTAGTGGCTTTCAAGTGAGACTCTTTTGGATCGATTTGATATCTAGCACATATACCAACACTAAACACAATATCAGTTGTAGAAGCTGTTAAGTATAGCAAAGAGCCAATGATTCCTCTATATAACTTTTGATCCACTAATTTCCCTTTCTCATCTTTATCAATGACACTAGATGCACTCATAGGGGTTGATATAGATTTACAGTCTTTCATTCCAAATTTTGCTAAGATTTCTTTTACATACTTAACTTGGCTTAAATAAGTGCCTTGAGATGTTTGCCTAATTTGAAGACCTAGGAAGTATGTTAATTCTCCCATCATGCTCATTTCAAATTCATTTTTGCATTATTGAGGCAAACTCTTCATACAACTTAAGATTTGATGACCCAAAAATAATGCCATCTACATAAATCAGGACAAGCAACATATCATTTCTTTTCTTCTTAATGAAAAGTGTTGTGTCAACCTTACCTCTTTGAAATCCATTTTCAGTAAGAAACTTACTTAGCCTTTCATACCAAGCTCTAGGAGGTTGTTTTAAACCATACAGGGCTTTAGTCAACTTATGTACATGATTTGGATATTTTGGATCTTCAAAGCCCGGTGGTTGTTTAACAAACACTTGCTCTGAAATGAAACCATTTAAGAATGCACTTTTAACATCCATTTGATATAAAGTGAAGTTCTTGTAGCATGAGAAAGATAATAGGATTCTTATAGTTTTCAATCATGAGAAAGATAATAGGATTCTTATAGTTTCCAATCTTGCTACCAGAGCATAGGTTTCATCATAATCAATGCCTTCTTCTTGACTATAACCTTGAGCAACTAATCTAGCCTTATTTCTAATGATATTACCACTCTCATCAAGCTTGTTTCTAAAGACCCATTTTGTTCCAATTAGAGGATGATCTGATGTTTTAGGTACAAGACACTAAACTTCATTCTTTTCTAATTGGTTTAGCTCATCTTGCATAGCTTTAACCCATTCATCATCATTTAAAGCTTCTTAAATATTTTTGGATTATATTTGAGAGATTAGAACTAGATCGGTATTTAATCTAAGGGAGGATCTAGTTGATACTACATTGCTAGGATCCCCTAAAATTTCATTTTCTTTAACATAATTTCTCTCTTGAAAATGAAACTTCATTTTGGTTTTCTGGATTTTGGTTATTACCTTGATCTATTTCTTCATTGATTTGAATTTGATTCATCTTATTTGGAATGTCTTCTAGATCTTCATCATTATTGATCATTCTAAGTTTGTCATCAAACACTACATGAATTGATTCTTCTACCACCAGTGTTTTTTTTATTGAATACTCAATAAGCTTTGCTTTGAGATAAGTAACCTATAAATATGCCTTCATCACTCTTAGCATCGAATTTTCCTAAGTTATCTTTACCATTGTTTAGAATAAAGCATTTGCACCTGATATGCCCTGCAAACTTGGAGAATTACAAGACCTAAAAAAAAGTCACGAAACATGGACATGAAGCCCACAGGCCCAACGAGCTGTAGGAGATCAAGGAAATAAGCCGAAGGAGCAAGAGGTCAAGCCGAGACCAAGTGGGGAGGGCCCACTCTGTTATGCTGAGTGGGTATGACACTGTTTTGGTTTTTCAGGTATAACTTTCTCATATGAGCTCCGATTGAGATGATTCAAAGTCTAGAAAGATAAGAGAATTATCTACAACTTTCATGTTTTGCGTTTTAAGAGATTCGAGCTAAATCAAGGTGTAAATCGGGTATGAAGTTGATGCACCTGCATTTTTAAGGGTCAAGGTCAAGTATTGAAGGAAGATAGATCTGAACCAAGACAAAAGGGAAAAAGAAGGCATAACTGAGTGGCCCCCCACTCAATTGGGCAAAAGAAGGCATGACCAAGTGGCCCCCCACTCGGTCATGGGGAGACCAATTTCCCCACTTTTCATGACCCACTCAATTATGCCGAGTGGGTACGACACTACTTTGATTTTTTTAGCTATAACTTTCTCATACGATCTTCGATTGAGTGGATTCAAAGTCCTATGAAAAGCTAAGAGAATTATCTACAACTTTCATGTTCTGAGTTTTAAAAGATTCGAGCTAAATCAAGGCGTAAATCTGGAATGAAATTGAGGTACAAAAATAACTCAAAACCAAGCCAAGGAAAATGGCAAAAGAAGGCATGATCGGGTGGCCCCCCACCCGATCATGACCGAGTGAACCCCTTACTCGGTCATGGTCAAGTGAGCTTGGGCCAATCTCTCCCCTTTTCCCTCTCAGATGGGCCGCAAAATCATCGAAATGGACCGTGAGATTCTCGCCCTAATTTTCGCACATCTTCTCTCTCTCCTCCGCTATAAATATGAGACCATGCCTTCATCACAAGGTACGCAATTTTGAGTAATTGAAGTACAATTTTCTCATTTTCTCTCAAGATCTGACTTAAGCATCAGAGGGTTTGTGCGGGGACCCCCACCCGTATCCTAATGGTGCTCTTGTTTTTTAGGCCACTCGTCATCATCAAGGTCACTCGGTCAAGGCCACTCGTCACCCTCAGGTCACTCGGTCACCTTGGCCACTCGTCACCTTCAGGTCACTCGATCAAGGCCACTCGTCACCCTCAGGTCACTCGGTCACCTTAGCCACTCGTCACCTTCAGGTCACTCGGTCAAGGCCACTCGTCACCCTTAGGTCACTCGGTCACCTTGGCCACTCGTCACCCTCAGGTCACTCGGTCAGCAAGGCTACTCGTCACCCTCAGGTCACTCGGTCAGCAAGGCCACTTGTCATCCTCAGGTCACTCGGTCATTTTTGGCCACCTGATCATTTTGGGCCACCAGATCATCAGCCCACTAGATCATCAGCTTTATCGGATCACCAAATCTAAACCTCTACCAGATCCAACTCTACCAGATCCAGGTGTTCGTCAAGATTCTCATCAGTGAAGGCATGACTCTCGAGACTCTTACGTCTGTCTGCAATTACAAATAGATTGTTGTATTTTGACAACAACAATTGGCGCCGTCTGTGGGAAACACAAGATAAAAAGTCAACTTAAGAATGGAAAACACCCGTGGACACCGACGAACTCTCTCTCAAGGCATAGAAACACACCTACCACCATGGAACTCTCGGCAACAAGGAATGCCTCCCATTATTCCCAATTCTCACTCACAAGGAGCACCTCCTCCCCCACATAATGCTCAACCCCAAGGAGGTGATCGCTCTATTTCCCCCAGCAAGCAGGTGGGGAACCAATCAGTCCCACCTTCACTTAATATCGGCTCAGGGCCACTTCCTACTGATCAAGCTGGGACTTCACGATAGCCACCGCGTACGAACCCATGGGAAGAATATAAAGCATTGAGACAATAACACGTTGAGGGAATGCAGGCACTTCGAGACATGATTGGTATACTCTAAGGTATGATGCCTGGTGGGACATTGTCCGATACTTTGAAAAAGTTTATGCCACCACTTAAGCCTCAGCTCGAGGTGGGAGCTGATTCTTATCAAGAGGCCACTCCCAATTCACATTCCCGATCCACTCCTCGTCGGGAGGATAGATCACCACCACTAAGGAAGAATCCTCGCACCATGCCCCTAAGAAAGGAGAGCCCACGAAAGGAAAACAGGGCTAGAAGCGCCCAAAGACGGAGATACCATAAAATTAGGGCCGGCACACCAACAAGACATGATAACCAAACAGTAGCAAGTATATGAGATGACATGAAAAGGGTGGTTGAAGAAGTACTTGAATAAAAGAAATTGATCCCATTCATGGAGGAACAATAACGCAGAAAATGTCCATTTACTACAGATTTATTGGAGAAGCCACTGCCTAGAAAATTCAAGATGCCTCAAATCACCCCCTATTCCGGCAAGGATGATCCCTATGATCACATTCAAAGCTATGAGTCGTTGATGATATTGCACGGATGGGACGATGACATAATGTGCCGAGCTTTCTCCTTAACTCTGTCAGGGCATGCCCGAACTGTTGGAAATGTATGCCCTAAAGACACGTTTTGTTTAATTTATAGTAATGATGTTTCTTTTAGTCAATTTATGGCACATATATTATTTGCATTTAATTGTTGGAAAAGTGTCCATGCTATTAAGTAAGTGATTCATGTGATGGGTAGTTCTTCACAGTTAGGCATGAATCATGGGTACTTAATAAGCAAGAAAATATTACTCTTGATCTTTTGATAGAACTGGGCATTCTATCATGATAAGATCATTGTGAAATAGATCCTAATGGAGGATGACTTGCCTTAGCCAGTAAACAATCCGTTTACTCTAATTGTACAAGCGCATTTGGAATGCGTAGAGTAGACCTGTGATAGAAGCTAATGACAAAGTACTAATTATCATGGAGCTAGTCTATCACTGCTACTACGTGGACGAGTACTCTAATACTTGAGTATTAGTTGGTGGTCTAGTGAACCTAGAGCTATATTCTTAGATTCACTGTAGGTGAGGTCTATCAAAGATCAATAACCTTGTGAGTTGGGAGTATGGTTTCTAATTAGCTAAGACAGACTAATATAAGATAGTTTCTGTGATTCACCCCTTTGTGATTGTCCAAGAATAATCAAATAATCCAGGGCCCTGGGAACATGACTTAAGAGTGTGTGCTTCTGGGTAGCTCCCAGTGATAAGCAAGTACATTCAGGTAGTCACGGATTATTGGACTAGTGATCTAAGGATGGTAGAAATCATTTAGAGAGGTGTTAGTACATTATTCCTTTCTAAATGATGGGTGTTACGCAGAGGGGTATTTTCGTCATTACACTAGTAGGTCAAAGACATTGCACATGGAAAATTATTTGTGGGGTCAGTGTTACCATATGGTGATAGTTGGAACACTTAGAATGACAAAATATAGCTACTGGGTAGCAGGGGTATTTTAGTCATTTTAGTAGCCATGAATAATTTGTCTTTTGGTCCTCGGGGTAGCTCGATATAACTCATGTATTATTTAATACATTTGGCTTGTTGGGTGAATTACATTGAGAGAGAATTATTTTATTCAAAATGGTCCATAATTAATTGGGCTAGAATAAAATAATAGTTCATTAGTTTTTTAATTAATTAATTGGGCTAACCCAATTAGAAAATTAATTAAATGAACTTGGCCCACTAGAGTTTTAACCCTAGGGTTCTCCCTCTATATATTCTCTCCTTGGTTGTTTTTCACCAAAAAGGTTTTTTACTCTTCTTCACCAAAAGAGAGACCAAGAGTTCTTGAGTCATACCTTGGAAGATCAAAAGAACATTCAAGTTCTGATGCGAAGGAGCCGAAGGATTGCAGGACAGCCGTCATCTCCACCACGCAAAGAAGCTCCCGTCCCTCCTCCTCCTGTCGCTTCATTCCGTCCGGTGATCCGAAGGAAAAGTAAGTTTCCTAGATTCTAATCAATACGAGGAAAAGTTTTTTTTTTTTTTAAAAAAAAAAAAACGCTTCCGTTGCATGCTATGTATCCTCGTGATGGTCCTACACGAACATGGTTTAATAGTTTACTTGAGGCCTTTATCTCTTCATTCAGTCAGCTTAGAACGGAATTTGTTAAGGCATTTGTGATTAATAGTCAAAGAAAAAAAGACGTCACATACTTGCTCAGTATTCGATAGGGGAACAAAGAAACTCTGCGTCAGTATGTGGATAGATTTCGAAATGCCACCCTCGAAGTTCATGATTTACCAATTGCAATGGCAGCATCTACTATGTTACATGGAACACGACTAACTCCCCTACAAGAATCATTATCTTTGCACCCACCAACATCCCTAGAAGATTTGTTTACTAGAGCAAATAAATACGTGCTCCATACGGAAGTTATGAGAGTTGTAGTTGGGAATGAAGGCAAAGAGTGTAAAAGGAAGGAAAGCAATGTTGAAGAGGAGTCTAGGCAGGTTAGGGGATCAGATATACCTCAGCCCCACTTCCACCATTACACCAAACTTCTCCAACCTCGGTCAACCATACTTGCAACCATCTAAGGGTCAGGTCTCATTAGACTCCCGAAAAAGGTTGACCATCCCATGGGGAAGAATAGAGAAGAATATTGTAGATATCATAGAACCCGTGGTCATTGCACTGACCAGTGTCAGGAGTTAAGAGATCAGATTGAGATGCTAGTTCATGAAGGACATCTTCAAAGGTACATACAGGTCAAAGATAGTAAGCCTCGAAGAGGAGAAGATAAATAGGAAGAGCGGGGAAGATCAAATCAGAGATGTCAAGAGAGAGGAAGGGATTACGGAGAGAATTCACCTCTAGACAATGAACCAATTCAAGAGCCCATACATGTCATCTCGGGCGGTGAAACTATGGCAGGGGACTCCTCCTATTCCATCAAGACAAGCCACAAAAGGACATGCCCTTAGAAGAAGGCAGTCAGCCACCATTAATGCCCTTAAAGAGAAAACTAGGACCAAAATTCTGACACATTGAAGAGAGCCTATGTTAAAGAATGAGAAACTAAACATTTCATGCTCAGACACAACAATAAGACCCAAAATGAAATAGTGGATGTACTCACTTATTTCAAAAAATGTAAGCTTTTTCATTACACATTGCTTTGTGAAAGTTTGTTTGCTATGCTCTGCTTACAAGAAAATAAACTCAAGCCTGTTGCCCCGCTCACGGCCCGGCAAAGAGAGAAAAATAAACTCAAGCTCGTTGTCCCGCTTATAGCCCGGCAACGAGGTAAAAGTACATTCAAACCCATTACCCCGCTCACAGCCCGACAATAGGGTAAAAGTACATTCAAACCCATTGCCCCGCTCATGGCCCAGCAACGAGAGAAAAATAAACTCAAGCCTATTGTCCTGCTTATAGCCTGACAACAAGGGAAAAATAAACTCAAACCCGTTGTCCCGCTTATAGCCCGACAACGATGGAAAAATAAAATCAAGCCCGTTGCCCTGCTCACGGCTCGGCAACGAGGGAAAAATATACTCAAGCTCGTTACCCCTCTCACAGCCTGACAATGAGGGAAAAATAAACTCAAGCCCATTGCCTCGCTCATAGCCTGACAACGAAGGAAAAATAAACTCAAGCCCATTGCCTCGCTCACGGCCTGGCAACGAGGGAAAAATAAACTCAAGCTTGTTGTCCCGCTTATAGCCCAGCAATGAGGTAAAACTACATTCAAGCCCGTTGTCCCACTTATAGCCTGGCAACGAGGTAAAAGTATATTCAAACCCATTGCCCTGCTCACAGCCTGACAATGAGGTAAAAGTACATTCAAGCTCGTTGTCCCTCTTATAACCCGGCAATGGGGTAAACGAACATTCAAACCCATTGCCCCGCTCACAGCCCGACAATGAGGTAAAAGTACATTCAAGCCCGTTGTCCCACTTATAGCCCGGCAACGAGGTAAAAGTATATTCAAACCCATTGCCCCGCTCACAACCTGAAAATGAGGTAAAAGTACATTCAAGATCGTTGTCTCACTTATAACCCGACAACGAGATAAAAGTGCATTCAAGCCCATTGTCTCGCTTATGGCCCGACAATGGGAGAAAAAAAAATGCAAGCTCATGGTCCTGCTTAAAGCCCAACAACAAAGGAAAAGTAAATGCGAGCCTATTGTTCCGCGCATAAGGCAATAACTGGGAGCATAATCAAACTCATTGTTCGATGCATAGTTCAACATCTATGGAAAGCAAACTTACTAGTATATCTACCTCATACTTCTGCAAAGGAATTGAAAATCACTAGAGCCTAGAAATTTAAAAGCATGATGTGAAAACAAGCTCGAGAGGATGTGTAGAAAATGAAACAGCTAAAAGAAAAGTAATGTTCAAATGTTTACAAGACAAGATACTCTTTCACCCGAACCTTCCGGCTAAAAGAGTAGGGAGCAATTGATATGCCCTACAAACTTGGAGAATTACAAGACCTAAAAAAAGTCATGAGACATGGACATGAAGCCCAAAGGCCCAACAGGTTACAGGAGATCAAGGAAATAAGCCAAAGGAGTAAGAGGTCGAGCCGAGACCAAGTGGGGAGGGCCCACTTTGTCATGCCGAGTGGGTACGACACTGTTTCAATTTTTCAGGTATAACTTTTCCATATGAGCTCCGATTGAGCTGATTAAAAATCCTATAGAAATATAAGAGAATTATCTACAACTTTTGTGTTTTACATTTTAAGAGATTTGAGCTGAATCAAGGTGTAAATCAAGCATGAAGTTGATGCACTTGCATTATTAAGGCTCAAGGTCAAGTATTGAAGGAAGATGGATCCGAACCAAGACAAAAGGGCAAAAGAAGGCATAACCGAGTGGCCCCCCACTCATTTGGGAAAAAGAAGGCATGACCGAGTGGCCCCCCACTCGGTCATAACTAAGTGGCCCCTCACTCAGTCATGGGGAGACTAATTTCCCCACTTTCCATGACCCACTCAGTTATGCCGAGTGGGTACAACACTACTTTGGTTTTTTGGCCATAAATTTCTCATATGATCTCCGATTGAGTGGATTCAAATTCCTATGTAAAGCTAATAGAATTATATACAACTTTGATGTTTTGAGTTTTGAGAGATTCGAGATAAATCAAGGTGTAAATCTAGAATGAAGTTAAGGTACAAAAACCACTCAAAACCGAGCCAAGGAAAAAGGCAAAAGAAGGCATGATCGGGTGGCCCCGCACCCGATCATGACCAAGTGCCCCCCCACTCGATCATAACTGAATGACCCCCCACTGGGTCATGGTCAAGTGGACTTGGGCCAATCTCTCCCCTTTTCCCTCTCAGATAGGCCGCGAAATCATCGAAATGGGCCATGAGATTCTCTCCCTAATTCTCGCACGTCTTCTCTCTCTCCTCCGCTATAAATATGAGACCATGCCTTCATCACAAGGTACGCAATTTTGAGTAATTGAAGTACAATTTTCTCATTTTCTCTCAAGATCTAACTTAAGCATCAGAGGGTTTGTGCAGGGACCCCCACCCGCATCCTAATGGTGCTCTCGTTTTTTAAGCCACTCGTCATCATCAAGGTCACTCGGTCAAGGCCACTCGTCACCCTCAGGTCACTTGGTTACCTAGGCCACTCGTCACCTTCAGGTCAGTAGGTCAAGGCCACTCGTCACCCTCAGGTCACTCAATCACCTTGGCCACTCGTCACCCTAAGGTCACTCGGTCAAGGCCACTCGTCACCCTCATGTCACTCGGTCACCTTGGCCACTCGTCACCCTCAGGTCACTCGATCACCTTGGCCACTCGTCACTCTCAAGTCACTCGGTCAGCAAAGCCACTCGTCACCCTTAGGTCACTCGGTCAGCAAGGCCACTCGTCATCCTCAGGTCACTCGGTCATTTTGGGCCACCAGATCATCAGCCCACTAGTTCATCAGCTCTATCGGATCACCAAATTTGAACCTCTACCAGATCCAGGTGTTCGTCAAGATTCTCATCAGTGAAGGCACAACTCCTGAGACTCTTGCATTTGTCCGCAATTACAATTAGATTGTTGTATTTTGGCAACAACAGCACCCAAAGTGATGGAAATGAGAGATATTTGGTTTTTTGTGTTTATATAACTCATATGGAATTCTTTTAATGCTTGGTTTTAAAGATACTCTATTTAGAGCATAGCATGTTGTATTTATAGTTTCAGCCCAAAAATATTTTGGCAAGTTACTTTCTAGCAACATGGTTCTAGACATTTCTATAAGAGTTCTATTCTTTCTTTCAACGACGTCATTTTATTGAGGGGTTCTAAAGACCGAGAAGTTATGGTGAATTCCATTTTCTTCACAATAGGATTGAAATTCTTGATTTTCAAATTCTCCACCATGATCACTCCTTATTTGTTTTATTTTTAATTCTTGTTCATTTTGAAGTCTTTTGCCCAATCTAGAGAATGCTTTAAAAGCATCATTTTTATTTCTTAAGAATAGTGCCCATAAAAACCTTGAGAAATCATCTACTATGACTAGGGTATAGGATTTTCCTCCTAAACTTTGAGTTCTTATAGGGCTAAACAAAATCTAAGTGAAGCAATTCTAGAGGTCTAGCTGTGCTAACTGAGTTTATGGATTTAAATGAAGATCTAGTTTGTTTTCCTTTCATACACATATCACATACATGATCCTTTTTAAAGGTTATGTTGGGTAAGCCTCTAACTTGTTGTTTTCTAACCAATTTGTCAATTAAGCTCATGCTTGCATGTCCTAGTTTCTTATGCCATAACCAAGAGAAATTTGAATTTGATGCAATAAGGCAATTTTCATGTTTAAGCACAACAACAAGCAGCCAAATAACATATACATTTCCATGTCTATTTCCAGAAAAAATAAGTACATTTGATTTCAAATCATAGCCTTTACATTTGCTTGATTTAAAGGTGACTCTATTGTTAGACCGAGAGGTACTATGGCACACACCAAGAGGGGGGGTGAATTGGTTATTTTAAAAGCTTGATAGAACTTTGAAGTTCTTTTGATGGAAAATTCGATGCAAGTGAGGATTATTGAATTGTTTGAAATAATATTTATATATATAAAAGTAGGATAGTCACTGCTAAGAGTTAACTTGTCCAATTTCCCGCCTAAACTGTGCTGATTTATTTATTTTTTTCTCAAGCTATTAATCTGTTTATATTAATTATTCAACAAGTTTCAATGTAGCAGGTTTATTGAATATAGCAAGTTTCAATGTACTAAAAAATAAATTATTTAATTTATTAAATATAACAAGTTTCAATGCACCAAAAAATAAATTATTCAATAATATTTTATTCAACTTATTAAATACAACAAGCTTCAATGCACTAAAAATTGAATTATTCAATTTATTGAATATAGCAATTCCGATGCATCAAAAAATAATTTATTTAAACTTATTAAATACAACAAGTTTCAATGCACTAAAAAATAAATTATTCAATTTATTGAATATAACAGTTCTAATACATAAAAAAAATAAGTTATTCAATTTATTAAATACAATTGATAAATATTTAAGAATTAAGAAATAAAAAAATATATCTTTCATATTAAATAACAGATAAAATTACCCCTCCAAACGAGTGGTACACTATTTGTCAAACAAAAAAAAAAATTCAAGCTTCTTATGGCATCTGAATACAGCATATAGTGATTAAATAAAATATATAATTATTTAATTATGATTTATTCAATTTATTAAATACAGCAATTTCAATACATCAAAAAATAAATTATTCAATTTATTCAATACAACATATAAATATTTAGAAATCCAATAGATAAATATTTTTTGGTGCAGGTTCCAATGCACCAAAAAATAAATTATTCAATAATAATTTATTCAACTTATTAAATACAACAAGTTTCAATACATCAAAAAATGAATTACTCAATTTATTGAATATAGTAGTTCTAATGCATTAAAAAATAAATTATTCAATTTATTGAATACAATAAATAAATTTTTAGCAATTAAAAAAAAATATATACCTTACACATTAAACAACAAATAAAATTACCCCTCCAAACGAGTGGACTGTCTTTGGAACCTATTTGTCAAACAAAAAAATTTTCAAGCTCCTTCTGGCATCTAAATACAGCATATAAATATTTAGAAGTTAAAAAATAAAAAAATATATCTTACAAATTAAACAGTAAATAAATATGATTGATGATGATTTCAGTGTTAATTCAATATTTTACATTCAATTTATTGAATACACCAGATAAGTATTTAGGAATACAACAGATAAATATTTTTTGGTGCAGATTCTAATGCACCAAAAAATAAAGTATTCAATAATAATATATTAAACTTATTAAATACAACAAGTTTCAATGCATCAAAAAAATAAATTATTCAATCTATTGAATATAGCAATTCCAATACATCAAAAAATAAATTATTTAATTTATTAAATACAATAGATAAATATTTAAAAAATAAAAAATAAAAATATATATATCTTACACATTAAACAGCAGATAAAATTACCCCTACGAATGAGTGGAACATCTTTGGAACTTGTTTGTCAAACAAAAAAAATTTCAAGCTCCTTATGACATCTGAATATAGCATATAGTGATTAAATAAAATACATAATTATTTAATTGTGATTTATTCAATACAATAATTTCAATACATCAAAAATTAAATTATTCAATAAATTGAATACAACAGATAAATATTTAGAAATCTAACAGATAAATATTTTTTGGTACAGGGTCCAATGCACCAAAAAATAAATTATTCAATAATAATTTATTCAATTTATTAAATACAACAAGTTTCAATGCATCAAAAAATGAATTACTCAATTTATTGAATATAGCAGTTCCAATGCATCAAAAAATAAATTATTCAATTTATTGAATACAACAAATAAATATTTAGCAATTAAAAAATAAAAAAATATATCTTACACATTAAACAATAGATAAAATTACTCTTCCAAATGAGTGGACTGTCTTTGGAACCTGTTTGTCAAAAAAACAAATTTTCAAGCTCCTTTTGGCATCTAAATACAGCATATAAATATTTAGGAATAAAAAATAAAAATATATATCTTACACATTAAACAACAAATAAATATGATTGAAGATGATTTCAATGTTAATTCAATATCTTACATTCAATTTATTGAATACAGGCATCAAAAAATAAACTATTCAATTATGATTTATTTAATTTATTGAATACAACAATTTTAATGTATCAAAAAATAAATTATTCAATTTATTGAATACAACAGATAAATATTTTTTGGTGCAGATTTCAATGCACCAAAAAATAAAGTATTCAATAATAATATATTAAACTTATTAAATACAATAAGTTTCAATGCACCAAAAAATGAATTATTCAATTTATCGAATATAACGGTTCTAATGCATAAAAAAATAAGTTATTCAATTTATTAAATACAATAGATAAATATTTAGGAATTAAGAAATAAAAAAACATATCTTACACATTAAACAACATATAAAATTACCCCTCCAAATGAGTGGAACGTCTTTGGAACCTATTTGTCGAACAAAAAAAATTATTTGCTCCCTAAATGGCATCTAAATACAACAGATAAATATTTAGGAATACAGCAGATAAATATTCTTCATTTAATTGATTTCTCTACAAACTAAAACTGAGACACAGTATTTGCCATGGTTCAAATACTGCATATGCTGAGATATGTTGACAACACTCGGGCAAATTGGGCGTTCAAGATACGAGTCATTCAGAAGTGAGAAGTTTACAGTTATCATAACTAGAACGAGGTTAACAACATCGTTTTAGTATTGTCTAGCAAAGATGTAAGTTCGAAAAATGCTATTTTTTGTTCTTATCATGCACTTTTGTTGTTTTTGCCAATATATAATGTGTAATGTGTCATTTATCATGTTGTGTAGGGGACACGAATGCATGCAATTGACCTATGTAGGTCTTTTTTTGAAGAAACCTGTGTTCAGTCATGGACAACTATATGTTGCAATATCAAAAGTTACAAGTCGCAGTGGATTGAAGATACTAATATGTGATAAAGAGGGTGAACAAACAACTTCGACCACAAATGTTATATACAAAGAAGTCTTCTAAAATTTACTTTAATCACAATGAAATAAAATTATTGTTTCTTCACTAATTCATGTAATATATTAAATTTACTATAATGTGCATTTCATATTTTGAAATATTATTATATATATATATTTGTTAAATATTGTATCTCGTGCATCGCACGGGTTAAGAACTAGTAAATGAAATAAAAGCACAAGCACAGGAGAAGAACACAAAGGATTTATAGTGGTTCGGCTTAACCCAAGCCTAATCCACTACCTTAGCTCCTCACAAAGGATTTTTTAAACCATCCACTAAAACCCCCTACTTAAACCAAATAGGTCCTCTAGTCCGAGACTAGGAATTACAACCTCCCCTCAAATGGGCCCTCTAGCTACACAAGCTAGGAAATACAAGAAATGTATAATTGGAGAGAATCTAAAAGATGAATCTCTTAGTTACTATGTCTCTCAAAAATTATACAAGGCTTAAATGAATGTAAACAGATTAAGATCACAGCCTTGAAGAGAGAAAATAGAAGCACAGTGAATGTAAATAGAAACGAGTATAAAATGTAAGCTCAATTCAATTCGTTCCCGTCCATTAGCCGTCTCTTGATCCTCTTTGAGTTGTATATATAGGCTTCCCAAAAGATTCAAGAGAAATGTAGTCGTTTGTGACCTTTGGGATTTGAAAAACTAGCCGTTGGAAGCTTTCTGTAAAAGAGATAGTCGACAGAATATAATGTATAGTCGACTATATTTTCAAATAAAACAAGGCATAGTCAACAGACAAGAAAGCATGGTCGACTATCTTCTGACAGACACATACATAGAGTTGACAGATACAAAATTGTACAGAAGATTTTGAAAATCATGAACAAACATAGTCGACAAAAGAAAAGCAATAGTCAACTATCTTTACATGATAGTCGACAAAGAGAAAAATAGTAGACAGAAGCCTTAAACAGTAGACAGATCAAACCAGCATAGTCAACTATCCTTATGCATAGTCGACAGTACAGAACAACATATTCGACTATCCATTTGGAAAATCTGAAAACTTAACAGATAACATGTAGAAGCACACTTGATTGATACAAAACATCACCACATATTTACATTTCTTTAGTTTAAGTAAATGTCCATTTACTTTAATACATAAATGTAAATAAGAAAGTACCCCCCATTTGGATTCAATAAAAATTTCTAAAAAATCAAAATCCATAAGAATAAGAAAGTAGAATTTGGGTTTTAATACAAACTTAGGATTTTGCAATTTTACCACCTCCAAGATATACACTTTCTATTTCTTGAAAAATTCGTTAAAAATCATTTTATCACTAATGAATGTTAGCTATTGAATTACTGGGAGTTAGATTTCTAAAAAGAAAACATTTTCATATATGTCTCCTTATAAGGTGCTAACCTTTCAGACTTAGAAAAATATGACCTTGAAATCTCGATACTTGAAATTCATTTGGTTTTCATTCTCACAAAGTAATACTTGATATTGAAATTGGTTTATGTTGAAAACCACAATCTTGATTCATAACTTAGGGATTAAATAAAATATTATTTTTCATAATCAAAACTAAGTATACAAAAGTAAACAACATGTCCTTTATCACATAATTGGCTTATACTTAGCAAGTTGTGTTTTAAATCTTCAACTAGGCATACATTTTCAACTTTTGTTCTACTTAAACCAACTGTGCCATAGCCAAGGATTTTACCTTTAGAGCTGTCTCCATAGACAACATTACCTCTTTATTTGTAGGTGAGAGAGACGAATTGATCCTTGTCTCCCGTCATATGCTTGGTTCATCTACTATCAAGATACCACTTCTTCTTTCCTTCTTTGGATGCCAAGCTTACCTACAAGAAACACATCACATTGGTACTTTTGGTACCCAAATCTTCTTGGGTCCATCAATGTTAACAATCACATTATTGTTAACTTTTGGAATCCAATTCAAATTTAATCTATGAGCATTTTTCCTATAAAAACATTGCTTAATATGGTGTCCTTTCTTGTTACAATAATGACAAGTTAAACTTGTTTTTCTATAGAAACCTTTATTATGTTGAACAACATGTTTTCTAAATAAATGGGGTTTGTTCAAAGCCTTTTCTTTAACAAACTTAGTTGTTGAGGTAGATGGTACATCGTTTATATATCCAAGACCTCTTTTATCTCCAAATGGTTTTTGATTTCCCAAAATCAATTTTAGCTTCTTCTTTCCTTTTAATAATTTTTCAAATGAATCTAATAAGTCATTGTTTTTCTTTTCTAATTCTGAAAGTTTGATCTTTAAATTTGTACTTTCTTTATCCTCTTGTTCAATAATTTTCTCTAGGTCATTATAAGCAATTTTAAGATCATTGCATTCTTTTTCTTTGATTATTGAGACATTTTTCAGAACTTTGTTTTTGGCTAGGACCTTATTATACGTGTCTAATAGTAAATTGTATTCATCTTGCAAAGAGTTAAATGAAGGAGAATTACTACTAGATGAACATGAAGTTACCTCATTTTCTTCTCGTGCCATAAGCTTGTTGACTTGAATCAGAGGAGAGGGAGTCTTATTCATTCAATGTGGCAATGACTTCTTCTTCTTATTCTTTTTCAACTTTTTGTATTGAGGGCAATCTGCCTTGATATGTCCTTGTTTATTACACTCAAAACATTTTAATTCATAAGGAGTATCTTTAGAAAATTTCTTGTTTTCATATGGTTTTCTTTTAGAAAATTTTTCTTTTCTCATAAAGTTGTTAAAACGTTTTTGAGTAAAGTAAGTTCTTCATCTTCCTCACTTGTTTCACTTTCATCTTCTTCTTTGGCCTTAAATGCTAGGGATTTCATTTTGAGCTCATTTGATTCTTTTCTATTTAACTGAATCTCATGAGTTAATAGAGAGCCTAATAGATCATCCATTGTAAGTGTAGATATGTCTCTAGCTTCTTCTATGGTTGTGACTTTAGGTTCCCAACCAGATGGCAAGCTTCCTAAAATCTTATGAACCTTTTCTTCGGTTGCTATTGTTTTTCCTAAAGCTTGCAAGTTTGTTACAATGTCATTAAACCTTGAGAATATCTCCTTAATGGATTCACTAGCATTCATTATGAAATTTTGATATTCACTAGTAAGGATTCCAATTTTAGTGCTTTTCACTTTCTTGGTTCCTTCATGTGTTACTTCTAAGTGATCCCAAATTTCTTTTGCCGTAGTACATAAAATGACCCTATTAAATTCAGCTGGACTTAATGCACAATGCAATATATTGACAGCTCTAGCATTTGTTTCATTAGTATGTTTTTGTTCTTCATTCCAAGTTCCCGTAGGAGGTTCCGATAATGTAATCGTACTAGATATACATGTATATATTTCAGTATTTTTCATTAAGAAATACCTCATTCTTTTTTTCCAGTAGGTGTAGTTTGAACCATCGAAATAAAGCGGCCTTGAGGGGTTTTGTCCTTCCAACTTGAAGTCGGTGTTGAATGCTGTAACGCCCCGCTCCCACTTACGGGTGTTACTCGTGAACAATTACCCGAATTGTCCACCTGCCCGGTCTTTGATGAAGGGCGGACCATGTTTCAAGAAGAAACGCCCTAGGTGGGAGCTAGGCTCGTCCTTCCCTTCCCTTAAACCCTAGGATTTACTAGTAGAATTGGGCTTTAAACCACACCGCATTTGGCTATAAAGAAAATCTCATTCCGAAGCCCAATTGCCATTTTCTCAATTTTATTTAATTCTTTTCCAACCAAGAATTTTGCCGGGCTCCATAAATCACCATTTAAATCAATCCATTGATTGATTACTAATTTTGGAGGAAAAACTCATTAATTTCAAATTTTTCAAAATTTCGGCATTAATCTCCAAAATGCCCGAAAAATCCCTTTATTTTGAAAATTCCTCCGGGACCTAAATTCAATTAAGAAATGCCCCAAAATTCCCCAATTTTTCATTTTAAAAAAAAAAATTGGCCGGCGGGGCCCGCTGGCCCGCGCGGGCTGGCCGCGCCTACCCGCGCACGCCCGCGCGTGCGCGCGGCCTCCCGCGCGCACGCCTGGGCGCGCATACTGCTGCAGCAGCCTTCTGCTGCTACCTTTTACTTCTCTCCTTTTTTTTTTTTTTTCTTGGGCATTTAAACCCAAACTTTCTAGATCTTATTTCTGAAATATATGGCTCCCAATTCCAAAATTTGGCCTCCAAAATCCCTCAATTTTTTATCCAACTAGATGCCTTTCACATTAGGCAAATTACATCTTTCCTTCAAGACTCACACTTTGAGTTCTATGCTAGGCCAAATTTATTCAAAGTTTCAGAATTACAAATCAATAATTATACACCCCAACTTCAACTTTTTTCCCATAAATGAAGCTTATACACTCTCTTGATGCTTAAATCCCCTTTTATTAAAAATATAGCTTTACAATATGTTTGCTACATCATACATCAAACGAATAAAAAGAAATAATTTACAACATGCTTAGACTTCCAAAACCCAAGCTAAATTACATGAGTTCCCTAGGGTCTTCATTTCATCAAGCATGCTTAACCTTCCAAGATCCCTTCCTTCTTGCACATGAGATACCTACATGGTGAGGATAAAAACCTCATGAGCTATTAAGCTCAATAAGGGTGCAATGACATATAGTATGAACATGAGTAAATAAATGTGATGCAAATGCATGTATGCAACATGGTTAGGGCTTCCACATCCTCACAACCCCCTTGGTTTGAGGCTTTAATCTACCCTACCCCACTCAACCTCATGGCCATAGGTCTTAGAACACAAACAACATGCTATGCACACATACTAACTCATAAAACATATAACTTGCAAGCCACCATCCCATGGGGCTATCCCTTACCTTAACATTCTTTGAAGCTTTTAAACCCTTCCAAGCTTCCTTTCATCCCTTCTACCCAAGAGATCCTTACACATAAAATAAATCAAAATTATTAGAGAATAAATAAGAGAGGAGGTCTAGCCTTCAAGTGCCTAAAACACAAAGATCTTACCTTTCTTCTTCACTTTCCTCCTTGGAAGACATTCTTCCACTCTACAAAATGGGAGACTTCTTCCATTTCTCTCACTAAACTTGCCAAAAGAATTAGGGTTTCCATATACTAACCCATATATATCATCTCCCAATCCTTCAAGAATAAATCCTAGCCATTTGTTTTATTTGGTGAGAATAAATCTCAACCACAAAAATGGCTTAATCCATGCCACTTAGTCTTGTGAATTATTCACCATTGGATTTTACTCACTTTACAAGACTTGATCTCAACCATTAATAGAAAACACAATCCATGTGCTCTTAGTCTTCTTTAATCTCAACCCTTGATGCATTTTGGAAGACTAAATCCCCACCATCCAAATTAACACAATCCATGTGTTTCCCAAGAATGAATCCTAGCCATGGACTTCTTTGGAGATCCAATCTCCACCATCCATTTCATTCTTCCATTGGATCCTTACATCCCATTTGGCAATCCATGCCAACATAAAAGCTTAAATCTCTACCATTGGATAAATTTCAATTTCAAGACTAAATCTCCACCATTGGATCAAGTCTTTAAATCCCATAAAATATCCCATTTCTCTTTTATTTAATTGGGACTAATTTCACCACATTAATTATGAAAGACAACTTAGAGACATAAATGCTTTTCTTTCCCATTTATTTTAATCTCCCATTTTCCCCCATTAATGCTTGACCATTTTCTTTTCATTTGCATTTTTCTTTTAGGCAACATAATGATTGCCCTTAATAAATGCTTGAAAGACCACTTTACTTTCCTTTTTGAATTATCTTAATTCACTTTATTTTCCCCCAACATCCACATATATGTATGGCTCCACCCATTAATTATAAACATAATTTACTAATTTAGGAAAAATCAATTATTTTCTCCAATAATTTCATATTCTTCATTTTTCCCATTTTCCATACTTAATTTTTCTCTATGGAATTAATTCCAAATGCACTTTGTGAATTTATTAATCCCATATATCTCCACATAAACACCAAATTGGGATTTTATTCACTTACATACCTAATTCCACATAGGAATTATTTCCAATTTACCAAAATACCCTTTATATTGGATTTCACCTTCCAAATTACCAAAATACCCCTCTCATAGGGCACCCTCAATCTCAAGGATCCAACGCCTTCGCAAGGGCATTTTTGAAATTTTCTCACTTTCTTTCCTATTCTTTTAACACCTGTAACACCGGGTGTTACAAATGCCATTTGGATCTTTGCTCTTTGGTGGTTAAACCTACAAAACACTTAGAGACCTTGAGCTCTGATACCAGTTGTTAGTTCTATATAATGAAAAATATATCCCCAGAGGGGGGTAAATTGGGATTTGGGTAAATTTTTTATAGTTTAAAAACTTATAGCATACAGGACACTATGTTTCAAAAGATGAGGAAGTATGTTTCGAAATAAACCTTTTTGTTAAGTATGTTTTGAAATATGAGTAAGTATGTTTTGAAACCAAACTTTCTGTCAAGTATGTTTTGAAACCTACTATGATATGTTTCAAAACTTTCTTCTCTGTTTTGCTTATTTTGAAACTTTTAGCTTTTGAAAGCATGAACAATGAGAATAAGCTAGTAAAATAGTAAAGAAAACTGCAGATGGGATTTATAGTGGTTCAGCACCTGCCTACTCCACTACCTTCAAGCTTACCCACTTGAAGGATTTTCAAACACATTCATTTTCACTAGCGATCAACGATGCCAAGGGTTTTACCACAGTTCACCCTAAAACCTTACACAATGAGATTTTACGGGCTCCAATAGTAATGAAAAACCTTACCAAATAGTTGTTACAAAGCTATTCATATGGAGTGAGGAGAGCTTGAAAGGATGAGAGCTTTAGTTTCAATTGCTTCTCTTTTTCACACCACAATGCACACTAAGGATTAATTGAAGGGATCCTCTTTGAGAGCTTGAATGAAAGAGTTTCGTTTACCTGTGCTTGTGTATGTAGCAATATCTCTTATAGGTGTGTATACTTGTGTATGCTTGTAAGAAGTACTTCTTGTCTTCAACGAACTGATATATATACCAAGAAATAGAATTTCGGCTAATTATAACCGTTAGAGACAAGATGTTAAAGTAGGTTTTAAAACAACACATTTATACACTAAGGTTTCGAAAGATACATATCATGTTTAGAAACATCTAGCCTTTACAGCTAGTTATGCACCAAGAGACAATGAGTGTAAGACAATGTTTTTAAAACAAAAATGATTTTGTTTTATTCTTCACTTTCAAAATATTAGAAATTTAAACATCAGCGTATGGAGATTATTTCAAAAGTAAGCTTTTAAATAGCTTTTGAATTAAAGTGCAAAAGCATGTCAGTTTTTCAAATATTCTGCAGACAGAGTCAGATGTTTCGAAACATGCTATGAAGGTTTCGAAACATACTTCAGAAGCATATTTCAAAACATGTTAAACAAAGTTTTTAAATGCTCTGCTGACAGAGATGATAGAGGTTTTGAAACATACTATATAGGTTTCGAAACATATGCTTAGTTTTCAAACAAGTTTCGAAATATAACATATAAACTTAGCAAACATTTAAACCTTATCAAAAGATATTTTGAAACATGTATAGAAACATGGCAGAATGATGTTTCGAAACATGGAAATTAGTTTCAAAACATGATGCATGAATTTTGGATTTTTCAAACATTTGAACATTCACGCCAAAACACTAATCATGCTTGTTTCGAAATATAAAAAACTTATTTTGAAATATGAGATTCTCATAAAGATTTTTCATTCTAAAATTGGTTTTTCATCAAATGCATTTTTCCATATATCAAAAAATATGATACAACAAAGAGTTGGAGTTTTAAAATCAATGAATGAACTTTTTCCTACTTCCAACAAGGAATTTTTATTGAAAAAAGATTTGTAGGAAACTCAATTGAAATCACCTACTTTGAATGAGAAACCTATTTCGAATAGAAAGATTTCAAATTCTTATGATTATAAAAAAGGTATTCAAAATTCTTATAGTCAAACAGCTAATATCAAGAGCTTATCATTACACACCTCTCATGACATTAGATGTTTTCATTGTTGCAAGTTAGGCCGCATTGCATTTTACTATCCTTTTGAAAGGAAATCATCTAGTAGTCCTAATTTGAAATGGATTCCTAAGAGAACTAAGGTATCTAGTATTTCTCATACTAAACCCCAAGAATCCAAGTATGTTTTGATACCCAAAATCTCTCACTTTCATAAGAATGTGCATAAGGATAAAAAACAAATAAGTTTCATAAAAAGGAAACAAAAATCCTTTGCTTCACATTCTAACTATTGGTATCATTTTAAACAAGTTTCATAAAAAGGAAACAAAAATCCTTTGCTTCACATTCTAACTATTGGTATCATTTTAAACACAAGTTTTATAAAAATTATCCAAAGATTTTTAAACAAGTATGGGTTCCCAAGGGAGCACTCTATGCTAATAATGGTGAACCTAAAGTGGTTTGGGCACTAAAAGCTTGTAGATAGTTATTTTCGTAGATTTACTTGTCATCCAAATGAATCTCAAAGAAAAATCTTTATGGATGAATCAAGCATGAAAGAAAGAGGAAGTGAACAATAAGATCACCCCTAATCTTGGCCAACCAAGAGTAAGAAACTTTTAAATTTCATCCTTGGTGGTATATTCTTAACTCTCCACGATTATGAGTTTTTGATAATTTTAATCATGTGTTTACCTTTGTGATTTTAATTGTAAAATTGTATCAAAAATTTTCAATCATATTAACGAAGAGTTATAGTGTCAAAATCTTTGATATATGCATTGATTAAGGGGGAGAATAAAATTTGTTGATAAGTGCTAGAAAATGTTGTCTTGGTAGATGGTCTTAAGGACAACCTAACTAGCATAAGTCAATCATGTGACAAAAGACATAGAGTATGCTTTAATGCTAAGTATCATGTCTCAAAACAAATGAAATAAAAATGATAGGTAATAGGATAGAAAATGTGTATAGACTTATCCTTATATAGTATAGAAAAATGCCTAGTATCAACTATCTCTCAAAATACTTGGTTGTGGCATAATAGACTAGGTCATGAAAGCATGAATATTGTTAACAAATTATCCAAACATGATTTTGGTTAAAAGATTTCCTCAACTAAACTATGATAAAGAACACATTTGTGAGGCATGTATGAAAGGCAAACAAATAAGCATATCTTTTAAACCTACAAATGAAGTCTCAACCTCTAAACCTCTAACCTTGCTTCATTTAAATCCTTTTTGGGCTTATAAGACCCAAAAGCCTAGGTGAAAAACATTGCTCTTGTCATTATAGATGACTGCTCTAGGTTCACTTGGGTAATATTTTTAGCTTCCAAAAATGAAACGTTTAGATAATCTGAAATATTTTGTAAAAAATAATATATACAAAAAGATAAAGGCATATATTTTTCAAAAATTAGAAGTGATCATGGAGGAGAGTTTGAAAATGAACAATTCAAACACTATTATGAGGATAATGGCATTGAACTTAATCTTTCTTGTACTAGAACACTTAAAAAAATGGAGTAGTTAAGAGAAATAATAGGTCTTCACAAGAGATGGCTAAGACCATGTTATGTAACAAAAAATTTCCTAAAAAGCTTTGGGCGAAAGTTATAAATACCGCATGCTATATCTTAAATAAGGTTCCTATAAACCCCATTCTAGAGAAAACATGTAATGACCCAAATTTAGTTATTTGATATTGTGTGATGCCTTGTGGTTGAATTGGTTAGCCTTGATGTGTAGTATGATATTTTTGGTGTTTATTAATTAAGTGTTGTGTATATGTTGGAGTATCCGAAGAAAATTAATTTATATTTGAATAGTAGCTTGGAATATCGGGTGCAAGAAGTCAAAATTGAAATTGAAAGTGTTTCTGAGTGTGATTCAAAGCCTACAATAGCTGATTCGACTGTCTTGTTTGAATTTTGTGAGTTTTATGTGTATGATTCGAATAGGATAGTAGTGATTCAAATCAATACTAAATTGGATGAGATTTGGTGATTTTTGTGAGTATAATTCGAATAGGATAGTAATGATTCAAATCAATGCTAAATTAGATGATATTTGGTGATTCTTGTGAGTATGATTCGAATAGGATAGTGAGTGATTCGAATCAAAGGCTAATTTGGATGAGATTTGGTGAGTTTTGTGAGTATGATTTGAATTGGGAGAGAGTGATTCGAATTGGGTGAGAGTGATTCGAATTGGGAGTGTGTGATTCAGATTGCCCATATTTCCAGTGTGCGATTTTTGCATTGCAACTCGATTTTGACCATGATGCAACTCGAATATCTCAAAACCCAAAACATGAAAGTTGTAGAATTTGTCCAGAAGCTGCATTTTTCATTAATTCTCTCATATTAGGATATCTTCTTAATCCAGCGAGTGCGTTTTTCTAGAAATGAGCTCCCAAGCCATTCTCTCAACCCAGACCTTGGTTTTTCAAGTAGATGTCGGATGATTTTTTGTAAGGTCGGGCACGCGTCTAAGCCCATTATTCTTTGTCTCCCGGCTATATAATGGAGTGATTATTGAGATAAGGGAGTTTTGGGCAGTGAGCTTGGCTGAGAGTAGCAGGAAGAAGAAAGTAGAGGAAGAAGGAGAAGAGTTTAGCAGGTGATTCTCTTCTTCGCGTATCAGGCAAGCTTCCATATTCCTTTTTCCAATATTGCTTCAACTCAAGTTAATTCTTCTTCACTGTTATCTCTCTAGTTTGCTTCCTTGTTGTTGAGTTACAGTGGGTTTTAATTGAGGATTTGTTAGTTAGATAAGCTTGTTAATGGCTAGCTTTATCCATTTCAGGCAAGCATCCCACCCTCTCTTATCTGTCTTTCCATTAGCAAGCTTCCTACCCTCTTTACTTCGCTAATGCCAGATGATAGTATGTGATAGATGCTTACATTCTCGGATTCGATTTATTATCCTTATTGTTACCTTCTTAATATGATCTTGAATGGCTGGGGTTGAACTGGAGGTTTCATTTAAGGATTACAAGCTTAACGTTTGCTAGTGTCCTCCATGTTGGTTGGGTCTGTTTGAGATGGTGAGCTTATTCTTGCGAATGGTTTATTTTCCTTACTATGGTGTTGATTTGGAGGTTGTAGTTGGAGTTTCCAGATAAACTTGTTTTATGAGGGATTATTGAGGATATTCTCACTGTAAGCTTGTTCATTGAGGATTTATGTGAGGACTTATTCATTGTGAGATTCAAGATGGTATTATTTGAGGATTTAGTTTATTTCCTTAATATGATGTTGAATTATTGGAGGTTTTCCTTGGTTATTTCCTTACTATTAACCTATGTTGTATTACTGGTGGTAGTAAGATCTTTTGTAATAAGCTTGTTACTAAGGATTTATTTTAGGGTTTCTTCACAGTGAGTTACCGATGGTACATTTTGAGGATTGTAGCCTCTTCTTGGTAATTTCACCATTTTGGTTGATGGAATATTTGGAGGATTATAGGGATGTGTTGTGCGTGAGAGAGAGTCTTTCATTCTTGAGATTTAATGGTTTATTTTCCTCACTGTTATTTCCTTGATGTGATAGGGAATCTCTAAGGCTGCAGTTGAGGTAGTATTCAAGGATTATAAGCTTGTCTATTACTAGTTTCTCCATTTTCTTTATTGTGAGATTACATATGGTATACTTCGAGGATTTTAAGCTTACTATTGGAGGATTACAAGTGCGGTTTACTTTCTTACTATATGTAGATTTATTGGAAGTTATAGTTGGAATTTTCAGATAATCTTGATATTTGAGGATTTACTCTGTTAAGTTGCAGATGCTTTCATTCAAGGATTATAGGCCTGTTTCTGGTTCGTTTCTCCATCTTGGTTAGATCCTTTCCAGATGGTGGGTCTTTTCTAGTGAGCTTTGAAGGGCTCGGTTCTCCCTTTTGTTTTGTTGTTGGAATGAAGTTAGGAACCTGTGGGTAGGTTCTTGTTAGGGGTTGTTGTGGCCAAGAGTATTTGCATGTGTGTCTTTTATTTTCGGTATCTTATCAGTTCATATGCATGCATGGGCTTGGGATATGCATATGGGGGTTTCATGTGACTGGTGTGCTTGGCCACGGGCATATTGCTTTATATGTGTCTCCCTTTCGAGGCGAGCAGAGCTTGATGCATGGTTTATGGGGGCTATATATCATCATTTATGCTCATTATGCCTCTACATTACACGAGCACTGCATTGTATGTGATTTCCCATATAGGCGAGCAAGGCTTGATGCATGGCTTATGGGGGCTATGTATCATCGTTTATGCTCATTATGCTACTACATTATATTTGTGCATTGCATGGTTACTGGCGTCGTGTGTGTGTTGTGGATATTTCTCTGACGTTCTAGCGTGCCAAGCGATGATTTTGCAATTTTGGCTGGCGTACCTGATTTATAGACGCAGCTTGCATATTGTAACACCCCGCCTTACACGGGCGTGTCACTATAAGGCAATTCCCGGGATTTCTTTTTTTTTTTTTCAAGTCCGTCACACATGGTGCCATGAGCACAATCTTCACATGCAGATGAAACACTTGTCGCATACAATGGCCGGCACCCACGATGATTTCAAGTACAACCTTCACATGCAGGCACAAATCCCGAGAACCCCAGTCTTGCCCGTTTAATAATTAAGATACCAATCTTAACTAAATGAAACATTATACCACACAGCGGAATACTTAACATCAAAATGTCGTGGCTTACCACGAGTTACATACAAGGTGTTCCCACACTGATATACATACTACATCGTTACAAAATGATTACAACACCGTCATGCGTTTGTTCATACATATAACAAAGTAAGTACTAACGCTTTCAAAATGATACAATGACTATCAACAAAACACCACTGGCTCACCAGCCGTGTCCTCGACCTCGCAGCTATCCCTGGCTGGAACATTGAATGTTCCAGGGGCATAACCCAATTTAGATGATAAAACATCTAAGTGAAGGCATGAAACAGTTTATATAATGCATGAGAGACACACAAGCATGGCATACTTAAACAAACGACAACATGCAAGACACATCTAACTTGAGAAATCTCCCTGACATACTTAACCTCCAGTGGAAAACACCATTCCACACACCGTTGGGGTTGACCTTGCCGCGATATACTTAATCCCTTGAGTGCCCCACCGTGACACTCGTTCACCTGGATTAACATTGTCCCATTCTCAAGTAGACCCCATCCCATCCCACACAGACACAACACCAACACCAATATCAATACCCCGACGATATGAAAATCACACGCCATACACCGACTCTTTTGTAGGTAAAAACAGTTGATGCAATATACTACATGATCAATATGCAAATGATGTCATATATACATAAATAAAACGCCTTTGCAAAACAACCCAAGTTCTGGAAGGTATAATCACTCACTAAAACTGATCCAATTGCATGTAACCTAAGTTCAGGAGGGTAACACCCCCCACCTGAACCCACTACGTGTATTCCAACACAATTTTAAGATAGGGTAAAGCTAGAATCAAACTACTCACCTCAATTCGAAAAAGTTCATTTTTTGCCCCAAAAAATGTGTTACACCTCGAAAATCGTGTAATCATTCTTCCAACAACCCCAATTGACTCATATTCACCAATTAGGACCTTAGAAATCAATATTTATATTTTTCCTTAATTTTTCCATATTTTTCCTATTTTTCAAACATTTCTCCCTCTCGAAAAATCATAATAAATTCCAAACACCCATTTTTCTCAAATATTTTTACATAAACCATCCTAAAATAATTTTATAAAAATTATAAAATTAAAATAAGAGAAAACCTGGCTCTCATGCGCCTTCACGCGCTGGCGCATGGGTGCGGCTGAGGTCCGCGCGTGCACACGTGCTGTTGCCTTCTCCGGTCTTCTTCTCTGGCCATGGTGGCTTTCCGGCGATCTCGATTGGCCAAAACAACAATGGAGACTTGAAGATCTCGATGAGGTGACTTCAATGGACCCCTTACTCGTCGAAAAAAGTCACCGAAAAAGGGTTTAAAACCCAGTTACAAGTCTCGATCCAATGGCTCTCGCTTTTCCAGCCAACTCACTGAAACCCCACCAAACGCACACGAAACTCTTTGAAACTCTCTAGAAATGATCCTTATGACTCAAAGAACAAAAGCCCTCTAATTTCTTTGCTCGATTTTTGCCAAAATGAGAGAAATTTAACTCGATTTCTTTTTGAACCCTCGGCTCTTTTCCTCTATTTATACCCATTCTCGACCCGATTCCCCACCATATCTAGCTCGTTCTTATCCCATAAGCCTAGATCTAGCCTCCAAACCAATTGAAAAGCTCCAAATCACGAGCTTTAGCCCTCAAAAAATTCGGCTGAATCGGGCATCCCATCCACCATTAAAACCAGTCACCTCAATGCTTTTTCTGGCCAATGGCATGCTCCAACGACTTCATCATCGCCTGAAGACTACCCTAGAGTCTCCGGGTGACCTTCCCGATGCCTCAAAGGCAGCTGCCAGCTGCCACAGATGGCCGGTCGGTTTCACACCATCAAACTTTTATTTTTTTGCACTTCAGCCCCTAGCCAACTTTTAATTGCATTTTCTCCCAATCCTAGATACCCCCTAGACTATCTAACACTTCCACTATTGCCCATAAGTTCCATATTTTTCATTTCCCTTTGAAATTTCTAAAAAACTTGTCAATTCGACCTCCCTCAGGTAGTTTACAAAATCTGTACTTTTGCCCGGACGCTCTTAATCGCGTGCTTTTGACTTCAACTCTTCAAAATCTCTTGATTTTTATTAAATATGGCCTAATTGTGCCTTTTCACCTTAATTGGCTCACCTTAACTTAGTCATTCGCCTTTCATTTAAGTTTTGATTATTGCATTTAGGCCTGAAAGTTTGCTAAATATCATTTTGACCCCATAACTTTCAAAAATTCTCGTAATATTTAATACCGGGTATTACACATATCAGATTTGTACGTGTTGATTTGGGTTCCGATCGCGCCAGCTCGAGTGAGCTACGACTCGAGATATTACTTACATTGCCTTTCAAGGCAATGACAGGTTTGCAATAGGGACTTGGATGTCAAGTGTCTTATGTGGGTGCTAAGGACCAGTATGTGCATATTTTATTTATGCGGCATTTTTGTATATTTGTCATGTGATTCATGGACATGTGGTGTATGGTTAGTTGCCATGTTTTGCATGAGTTATGCACTTGGGTGCGAGTTATCTTTAGCTTCCATACTCTTATCAACCTTTCATTTCTTATCTGCTTGTTGAGTCTTGTGACTCACTCTTGCTTCTCTTCATTTTGGGTAAGGGTAAAGTTAAGTATGGGGGCGAGACTAGCAATCTTGGAGATATTTCGATAGGTGGTGTACAGGGTAGTCCTAGTAGATCTTGGTTTGGTGTATCTGGTGATGAAGTGCCACGGATGTTTAGTTTTTGAGTCTCTGGCATGGTCTTTATATGTATTTGTATATACCATGTAACCTTGTGACCTATTATCTTTTGTATGTATGCCTAGGATGTGAGTATTACTTCTGCTGTCATCTCTTTTGTACAAGTTCAGATGATCCTAGTTGAGCATGCATGGTAGGTCAAGGTGGTTTATTTTCTATTTTCTTTACCCCTCGTGGGCTCTTGTTCGGGTTCTTCTGCTTAGCCGGGGTATCCAGGCAGGGGTATGACAAAACCCCCCGTGGATTATATAAAGGAAGAAGACCAAATATTTTATATTTTCATATCTTTAGTAGTAGATGTTTCATTTTGAATAATAAAGACAATTGAGGTAAATTTGATTCTAATAGTGATGAAGGTATATTCTTGGGTTACTCCACACAAAGTAAAGCATATAGTGTTTAATAAAAGGACTCTAGCCGTAAAAGAATCTATTCAAATAGTAGTTGATGACACAAATAATGGCATTCCTAAAACGCAAGATAAAGGTGAAAATGAATTAAGTAAAAACTTTGAAAAATTATCTTTAGAACAAAAAGAAACACATTTATTAAATGATAATATCACAAATAAAGAAAATATATCTCATGGAGAAAGAGAACCATCATTCTCAAGAGAGAAAATATATAGAAGATAATGAGATCATAGGACATCCTTCTAATAGTATTAGAACAAGATCATCTCTTAGAAATGAATGTAAATTTGTTGTCTTCTTATCTCAAATAGAGCCTAAAAACATCAAGGAAGCCCTAAATGATGAAAATTGGATCATTGTCATGCAAGAAGAATCGAATAAATTTGATAGAAATGAAGTGTGTCTATTGGGTCCAAGACCTAAATATCATCCAACCATAGGAACCAAATGGGTGTTTAGGAATAAAATGGATGAAAGTGGAATTGTTGTTAGAAACAAAGCTAGATTAGTAGCTCAAGGGTGTAATCAAGAAGAAGGAATGGACTATCATGAAACCTATGCTCCCGTAGCAAGATTGAAATCCATAAGAATGTTGTTGGCATTTGCATGCCACACAAATTTTAAACTATATCAAATGGATATCAATAATGCCTTTTTGAATGGTTATATAAATCAAGAGGTATATGTCGAACAACCTCTCGATTTTGAGAATCGTCAATATGAGGATCATGTGTTCAAACTCACCAAGGCACTATATTGTTTAAAACAAGCCCCTAAGGCACAATATAAGAGACTTAGCAAATTTCTTCTAGAATAAGAATTTAAAAGAAGGCAAATAGATATATCATTGTTTATTAAGTCTCATAACATGGATATTTTATTAGTTCAAATTTATGAGGATGATAATATATTTGGATCTATAAATAAAACTCTATGTGATAAATTTGTAAATCTAATGCAAGAAGAATTCAAAATAAGTATGATGGGAAAATTAAAATATTTTTTAGGATTGCAAATTAGACAAGTAGATGAAGGAATTTACATATCTCAACAAAAATACATAAAATATCTTCTTAAGAAATTCAATGTTCAAGATAGCAAACCATTAGCCACTAGTATGAGTAGCTCATCATACCTAGACAAGGATGAGATAGGCCAAGCAGTGGACAACAAACTATAATTGAAGTATGATTGGATCATTACTATATTTGATTGCAAGTAGGCAGGATATTATGTTTAGTGTTTGGCTATGTGCTAGATTTCAATCCAATCCTAAGGAATCCTATCTTAAGGTTGTTAAAAGAATATTTAGATATCTAAAAGAATCATTGAACTTAGAACTATTTTATCCCAAATCAAATAAATTTGATCTTGAACCTTATACCAATGTGAACTATGATGGACACAAAGTAGATAGAAAAAGTACTAATGGCTCATGCCAATTTTTTGGGTAATTCATTAGTGTCATGGTCTAGTAGGAAACAAAATATCGTTGCATTTTCTTCCACTAAGTCTTAATATGTTACAGCTAAAAGGTGTTGTGCTCAAATCCTATGGATGAAATATCAACTAGACAACTATGGCATAAATCTTCAAAATATCCCAATCAAATGTGACAATACAAGTGTTATAGCTCCAACCAAAACTCCAGTGTTTCATGCTCCAACTAAACACATTGAAATTAAACATCATTTCATTTGAGATCATGTACAAAAAGGTGACATAAATTTGGAATTTGAAGACAAATAATCAAGTGGTGGATATATTCACAAAACCCCTAAATAGGGACACATTTGAATATTTTAGAAATGAACTAGGAAGGATTATATCTAGGCATTTGTGAAAAATGTGTGATTGATTGAACATGTTTAATAATTGTGTATGATATGCAAAATCTTATATCCTTTAAAGATATATAAAATTTTGTGATTTATGATCTAAATTGTCAAGAGCCAAACATAATTTGTTCTATTTTTTGGCTGAAATGAACATACATGTAAGCCTATTGAGCTAATCGGTATTTACTCTTGTGTATTGCTTAAGTAAGAAATTATGCTAATATATGATTTGTCTTTAAAAATTAAAGGATCATCTTGCTTCTTGTAGACCTCTATATGTAATGATCTTATGTTATAATCCTAAGTTTAGGATATGGTACCTATGGTTTGACTTTTTGAGTAGTTACATTATTTCATGGTTTGATCTCTTGTAAAGATATTGAATATATGGATTGAATGTCTTTTTTTTGGGTACTTCAATGAATGATCTATGTCTCTGTATGAAATCTTCCATAGCTTGTTTGGTTTTGTATGTTGAATTCTTGACCCTTGATTATATGGAAAATGAGTACACTCTTTCAATTTGTTATTATAATGTATTTCTATTGATTAAATAAAACATTGATTGTAATGACCTGTTAATGGGTTTAGAATTTTATGAGAAATATGATTTTATTATGTGTGATGCATTTTAGACATTGTCCAAATTAAATGGGTCAAGATATTTTATGTGTTTATAAAAAGGAAAAATAATGGAAATGCTAATTCATGGGAAAATGAAATGTAACTGGAAAATTTAAATGAAATATAAATTGGGTTGATCATGTGAACAAATGGGTTGGACCAATGATTGAAAGGCCTAAACACAATGGACTGTTGGAAGATTTAAAATAAACCCATCTCTAATGGATTGGGCTGTTGAAATTGGGTTAAGCCCAAGTGCAAATTGTTTTGTATTTTATTTAAGTTAAATGAAATGGGTTATGGACCAAGTTGAAGAGTTACCCCATTGGGCTTAATAAATGTGTTAGGCCATTAATGTGGGCTTGAGCACATGTGCATAAAATGTGGTATTTTAATTAAATGAAAAATGAGATGGTGTAATGACTAAAAAGGGTTTATATTTTGTATTGTGTGTGAAAAAGGTAAGGTTAATGTGGGGATTTCACAAATGAGTGGAATAAAGAAAATGTGAAAGAAATAAGAAATTGACAAAAGATCAAAAGAGACTTGGATATTTGTATGTGTGTGTGCAATTGGAGGGCAAAATTTGAAAGTAAAGTTGGTAGGTGGGAGCAGGTGGCTAGCGGGAGAGCCATGCCTCCTTGCTTTCTCCTTCAATCTCTTTTTCTTCTTCTTTCCATTTTCTTGTTTCTCCTTACCACAACTTCTTCTTCTTCTTCTTCTTCTTCTTCTTCTTCTTCTTCCATTTTTCCCTTCTTTTTCTTGCTGCTGGGAGCCCAAGTAGTAGAGGTGGCATCTAGTTCTTCTTCTCCTTTTTGGGCATCAACCAACTTAAGGCAAGTTTCTATTCTTCTTCTTTCAAGCAAACATCAAATATCTTTTTTTTTTAAATGGTGGCTGAGATGTTTTCTTTTGCAAAAATGATCATAGCTTTTATCCTTGTGGTAGTCTTGAGGACCATTTTTGTAGTTAATGGATTTTATTCCATTTATTTCAAAATTTATCGATTTTCTCTAAAAATGTTTGTTGAGTCTCATTGATAGTCTCCATGGGGTTTGTTCACCCCATGTTTTTTCCTTCAAGGGATGGAAAATTGGGGGTTAGGAAACTAGCCTTGGGAGTTTGGTTGTGTTTGTTGTTTTTCAGTTCCATTGTGACTTCGGTTGACCTAAGTCATCCAGTAGCTTGTATGTGGTTTCGATTGAAGTCTCGGTCGACTTAAGGTTATGGGTTAGCATTCTACCCAACTTTGATCGACCTAAGTTTGATTTCGGTCGAATGAAGCTTAAAATTCATCATTTTGTCTAACTTCAGTCGACCTAAGATACTTAGCCATTTTAGCACCCACATTTTTTTCAGCATGAGGAGTTCTGTGCACCTTGCGCTCTTTTGGGCATAACTCTTTGTAGAAATATCAGAATCGATATCTTCTTTTTGCGTTGTAATCTAACTCGATAAGATTCGATTTGGTATAGGAATTGAACCATTTAGACAACTATTGAGCCTGTGGGATTTCTTTGAAATGTATGCTTGATTCATAGCTTTTTCTTTCCTTAAAATTTGTTCTTATTTAAATGTTAAATTGTGTGAAATAGCCAAGAATCTTAGTGGGGGAAAATTGAGAGTGTGTATAATATATTTGATTGTGCTCTTAATTACTATGATTAACTCCATCTAAATGCTAAATGATGCAAGTAGACTTAAGGGCTTTGGAAGTAAGACAAGAATGATAATGTGGTTATGTGGTTGCATGAATTAAGTTGTGAAGTGCATATAAAAATTTTGGATACATTAAAATGTCCCTACAATTGTATGATAGATAAGGGCCTTTGATAAAGGAAATACACCCATAAAACATTAAGGATATTAACCATAATATGCCTTATGATTGTGATTATATAAGTTGCATTTGAAATTGATTATGATGGTGGGATTATGGTATATATGAAGTGGGTTAAGCATGGCAGTAATTATTATTGTGCATTCATAGTATGGCCATGTGTATGAAGCTATGTTTTAAGAGCTTGCATGTATTAAGGTATTTAATTGTGTAATGGCATACACATGAATTACATAAGAATTGTTTTATTGTAATTGAACATGAGGATATGAAGATGAAATTGTGCATATCTTGTATAGCGATGTGTCTGCGTAATGATCTTCTATGGCATGCCATGATGCTATTTTGAGCCAAGATCCCCTCAGGAGGTGTGACCAAGCATCCCTGCAAGCCAAGATCCCTTTGGGAAGTGCGACCGAGCGGTTCCATAAGCCAAGATACCTTCGGGCAATGTAGTAAACAGATGGTGCAATGATGTATAAATACATATATGATGATTGAATGGACTCATACAAATGCATGATGACAATAGCATGGAAATTAATATAAGGGAAAATTCATGAAATAAATCTGGCATGAGATGCATGGCGATGATGCATATGAGCTCCATTATTACCTAACAGGAAATGAGTAAATGCATGAGATATACGTGGTGCATGTGATAAGTAGATGCATGTGATGTAGGTTTTACATGACTTGAGGGATGTGTGCCATCATGTTAAACCTTGTGTATGTCTATATGAGGCATATGGTTAAAGGGGCCTTGTGCGCCAATCTATGCACTTTATGGGATTGAATGTGTCATGACCAAATGTAAAGAAATTGTTTTCCTTGAGGATGTTGTGTTGATTATAGAAGGCATGAGTCCAATCAATGTCCATATCTCAGGTAGCGTCTTTTCTTGGCTCTAAGTTATTCATGTCTTTCCATGTCGATATCATTATTGTTTCTATTTGCTATATACTTGTTGAGCCTTGTGGTTCACTTTGTTTCTTTTGTCATTCCAAGAAAGGGGAAGATAGTTATTTGAGACAAGTCCCGATTAGATGTGTATAGAGATGTCCCGGCCTCAAGATCCATGGATATAGTTTTGAGGGCATGAGTAGAGTACTTTATTATGTATCTAAAATTTTAGTGACTTTTATTTTGAAAATGTATGGGTTGTAAGCCCAAGATGATAGTGTAAACAATGTTGTATAATTTATTTTACCTCCTATTGTTAGTGAGCAAATACGAAAATAAAAAATTTTAAGTGATTCTTTGTATCTGTATCCATTTTGAATGGACCTTCTCTCGAACTTCCTATGCTAGCGGGTAAATTTGAGAGGAGGCCTTGACATTGATGATCTATCTCTTAAATCTAGTAGATTAGATCTTTATCTTATAAGTTTTATGACTAATTTTTGTGTAATATTAAGGGGGAGTATTTCTCTTAATCTTTTTACTTGGAATGATATAGTTTACTCCTATGTTAATCATTTAATGTATATGCCTCTTATGTGATGAATGCTTATGAATTTGATATGGTATTTTGACATTTTAAAACAATTATAATATGAGTGATTATTTAGAATATTACGTTTTTTGCTATATGATCATGAGTATGGAATAGGGTATCAAAAGCTTTGAACTATTTCGAGATTATTATGGCCACTTATATGAATGACTCATGTATATGGATTGTATGCGTATTAAATAACTTATCATTTTTAATTCCTTAACGATATTGGTTACGTCATCTGAAGAGGGAGCTTGTGTTAGAGAGATTGATGTAAGTGTATCTAAAACTCAACTATTTTAAATTGTTGATTTAAGGGGGAGTTTTTTGCACTTAATGTTGCTTGTTATCCCAAAATCATTTTAAATTTTTTTTTCTGTTTAAGGGAAAGTATTAAGTTTCAATTTTAAAAAACATATCTTTTTGATTTATGGAAAAAAAAAAGGGAGAAATATATGTTGAAATTGATTTTTTAAAAAAAAAAGAAATGGGTTTTGTCATCATCAAAAAATTGAAGATTGATATTTTACTCTTGTGATTGATTTTGATGATGAAAAATAACAATTAGTTTTGAATTTTAAGTCAAATAAAAATCTATTTAACATACAATGGAAAAACGGTTTCATGTACTTTGTCAACATGATCAATCAAACTATATTCTTATACATGGAGATTTGTACAAACAAGTATTATGATGAAATCTCCTAAATGATTTTCAAAAATTAGTTTTGAACCGTTGGTTAAAATTAAATTAAATTTTTTGAAAGGCAAAAGACCATCTATCGATTGGTTCTAGGAACATGTCGACCGTTTTAGCATTTTGGACCAAACTGTCAACATATTGAAAGAGACTGTTGATCGTTTGTGTTGAAAGGCTTCTGGCTGTCGAATGCCTTAGGGTTGTCAACCGACAGAATGCTTGTTCTCAATGTTTTGCAATTTGCCTTACATCTATCTGTCGTTCTACGATGAATTGTCGACCAAAAAAATGTATGTTAATGATAGTTTGATGTTTTGCCTTTAATATGATTTTGATGATGAAAATTAATTGTATTTTGAGGATAAAATTATTTTATTAATGGTTATCAACTTGGTGTTTCAAATTATTTTTATATGATCTATTAAACACCAAAATTAAAATTAATTTCATCATACATTCTAATGTTAAAAATCTTGTAATAAATTTATTGATGACATTTGGAATATTATGTTTTTATTTGATTAAAAATGTGTCAAAAATCTTGTGATAAATTTCTTGAAGGCATGCGAAAATTTATGTTTTTATTTGATTAAAAATGTTGTGCAAAAAAAAAAAAACAAAAAAAAGATATTTTTAAAGAGGTTGAAAATAAAACTAGCACTGTTTTCCCCCATGCTCGAACCCTTGCCACTAGTTGTGCCCAGGCTCTTATGCGTGTGCATAAGACCACTCGATTTGCAACACTTTTCATCTATGCATGCGCACAAATTAATTATATAACAAATCGAATCCCTATTTCCTTGGCAAGCTATCGACTAATCTTTCTTGGTTTGTCGACCAACATAATGCATTTTTGCATATGTCAACCATTTGCTTCAATCTGTCGACCGACAGAAGCTTTGCATTGCAACTATCAATTGTTTTTCACTAATCTGTTGATCGATTTTTAAATTTTAGTTAACCAATCGACCGATGCTCTTCATCTGTCGACCGTTTCTGTCACAAGAACCTACAACGGTTAGTTTTTTCACTCATCCAAAATGCTCATCTCACTACCAACTACTGTATTCTTGAAAGATCTCATCAAATACTATAAATAGAAGGCATATGGATGATTCAAACCAATTAAGAGAATTTACAAGCTTTCAAGTGCTCTATCTTTCAAATACTCATTTGTTCTTCATTTTTCTTTCTAAAGACTTTGATTATCATTTGTATTATTTTATTCAAGTCTTATTTATTTTGAGAGATCTTGTAACTAAAAGTGTTTACTCTCAGATCCTCTCTTTTTTATCATTCTTGATTTTTCAAGCAAACTTGCTAGAGAGTCTACATTGATTGTAGAAGGTTGTATTTCTTAACTCGTTACTAAAGTGCCTACATAAATAGTTGAAGATTGTATTTCCTAACTTCTTACTAGGAGGTTTGTTTGTCTAAATAAGATATTGTAAATTCCTAATTTGTTGCTAAAGGACATATCCAGAGTAACAAGAGAATTATAGTGAATTGATTAAAAAATTCCTTAGTAAGGAAGTAAAGGAGTGAATGAGACTTAATTTAAGCCAAACCACTACATATCATTCTCTCTCTGTTTTTTTTCTTTTTCTTTTTTGTTGTTCTTGTTTCAATTATTGTGCCAAGCAAATTCTCTCTTGCATTAAAATTTTATTTTTCATAAAAAAAAAATTTAAATTCAATCAAACTTTTAAATAACCCAATTCACCTGCTATTAGATATTGATGCCATTGCTATACAATCCCAACAGTATTACTGTCTTATAGTTGGTCAAATGAAACATTTTCAGATATTAAAAGCTATTAAAAAAAAGGGGGTACTGGCTTTACAAAAAAGTAGTAGCAGCTTGTAGGAAGGAGCTTAAAAGCTATGTTTGACCAAAGAATAAAAAATAAAAATAAAAATAAAAACTAACCACAACAGTCTAAAAGACCTTAAACGTTGCTCTAATGGTAACCATAGTACCCGTCGTAGATAACAAGTTTAAGCTTGGCAACAAACAATTTGAATAATAATTACCATCCCATATCTCACACACACATATATATAGCCTATATATATATATATATATACAACTTCCAGACTCTCAAAAAGCGATAAAATATGATGATGACAAAGGACAGAACAGGAGAAATGGATAACGATGATGAACAGAGAGTTTGATCATCCAAAATGTCAATGCATGTATAAATAAATAAATAAATAAATAAAAATCATGGAAAATCCTATTCAAGAAATCCCACAGTTGAGTTGAGATGTAATACAATAATTCTTGTATTAGTTCACCCCCCATATATATATTTCTGAAGCAATGGTTTGACTTTTGAGGGTTTGAACCAAACCTACCAAGAAAATACAATACAACCAACCACCACCCAAAGGATAAACGACTCCCATCCCAACTGAGACGCCCGTAGATATCTGAAGAAACAACTCTACAATCCAATAGACTTCTCCACCTTCTGGATTTGGTTCAGGAATATCCATGTCATCTGCAAAATCACATCATCCAAAACTTAGATCCAAACTTGTATCCATACCCTTGGGACAGGCAGAAAGGCAGGGAGACAGAGAGAGTACCAACCATGACATGTGGGGCAATTCTAACACAATATACTGGAAATCCTGTATAGAACTTGAAGGGTCCTCCAGATTTTAGGGTTTTCATGGCACAATCCAAAGAACCTGTGTAAGGGTATTTCCCTTCCACGTCAGGTTGCATCTTCTGTATTTGCGTTTTCACATAATCAAAGGGTAAACTGCAGGCTGATGCAAAGAAGCCTGAAACTGTGCTGGCCCCTGAACAGAAGAAACAACACGCAAACTAAACTACCTAAATGGAAAAGAATGCCATTACATTACGCTATCTACGTACACAATTCCTGTAACATCAAACAACTATGTGCATCACAATTTGGTATGGAAAAAAGGCATTCTTCAAGGTCCCAAGGAGTATAAAACTTTAATCCACAACCTACGCATTAGCAAAACAGTCATGTTATGTCACTGTTTTGTTTATTTTTTCAGCATTTTCTGTTTTGAAAATAAAAAAATTTAGTAGTCATCATGTGATGGAGAACTTGACTTAGTCTTAGAAATATAGCAAGTTATTTGAGAGCCATGGAGTGGGATAAAGGCTGGATATGTTGTTGTTGTTGTATTTGAGAGCCATGGTGTTGTGCCAACGGTGCATCTCAATCAGATTTTTCTTATTCCTTAAGATTAGCAGTTATTGTGGGAGAAATTTTAGATATGGGCGAGTACAACTGTAACGGCATCTGATTTTAGCAATTAGAAAGAATTATGTAGAGGAAATTAATTCTTTCACCCCTAAGCTATTCCATTAACTTGGGAAACTTTGTTACAATTGTGATCCGAAATTTAAATTTGACTAAGATTGGGACTCCTAATTTGATCGTGATTATGACTTCGAATTTGACTGTAATTCTGATGTTATCAAATTCAATTTTAAGTGAGATTTATCTCATTTGGAGGAATATCCTTATGAATCATTTTATAATTAAGACGTGATTTCATGTGTACATCTATAGATGATTTTAGATCTGTAAATAAGTGTTCAATATTCTGGAATTAGTTGCAGCTCTATCACTTTCGTATTACTAATATTTGGTTAGTGATATTTTATTCTTTTTGTTCGTGCATCAAAAGTACTCGAGGAAACATAAATGATAGAAGCATAAACAATTCAATGGTTTAAAACTGTGCATTTTATCTGACAAGGAGTCTTACCTAGAATAGTAGCAGCTTCCCCAAAACCAAGAGAATCCCTGAAGAACTCCACACTTTGGTCATATGAAGCAAGCATTCCCATATTGAGTGCCATCGCTCGGACTACAGTTGGCCCTGCACCTTTCCAAAGTGCCAAAACTCCTTCATCTGCAACAATCCGATAGAGGGCATGGAATGCATTTGTGTAGTTCCGGCGTTGTGCTGCAGGCAAAGTAGCATCTGCCTGCATCCGAATGAGAGCCAAATCTGCAGGACTTCCAACACATGCTCCAATTGCTCCAGCAGTTAGCCCACACAAAGCCTTCTGATACAGAGGTAAGGGCTTCCCATCATTGGCCTCAACTGCCTTGCTTGTCAAAATCCTAACACGAGATGATAGGGGTAAAAAAAACCACATTCACGTTAAAAGATTCATATTCATTATTCACAATGCCATCTATTGTAGCCCTACATGTAACAACACCAGGAAAGGGTTTAAGTTCCAAATTGTGTTTTACAGAAAAGCATTTAAGAACACTTGGATTTGACCTCAGGGGCTTAGGAAAAAAAAAACTATACCCCTCTGTTTCTTAATCTTTAGAATAAGCCAACAAATACATGGACTTTACTGCTATTTGTCCACTGCTGGAATTTCCAATAATCAAACAGAAATTCTCTTACACAGATTATGGATCCAAGTTCCTATTAACATGAAAATTCATATAGCTGGACTCGTATTCAAAATTTCAAATAGAATGTCTGCATTTTAATAGATCAGTTGCATAAAAACGTACACACAACTAGTCAGTCCACATATATAAATATACAACTAACATCATGTAATAATAGTGATGCAGGAGCAGATTATTTGCTCATTCGTGTTTTTACTTATTTTAATTTGTAGTTGTGGTCAATATTTAAGTTACTAGGTTTTGAAAACTTTTTTATTATGTTAGTTTTAATAAACAGCTGCTGCTAGGTGTCCTTTAATGATTATTTGGCTGAAAAAAGGGTAGCTTATTATGTTGCTAGGTGTCCTTTAATGATTTGAGGGACTTTTAAGTCAAGTCCCAACGTTCCAGCTGCTGTCCAAGGCTGGAAAAGTGCCTAAATAGCCTCAAGAAAGGACCAAACAAACAATAGTTTTAGAAGGAAAGCCATAGAGTTCTTGGGGCTTCAAGTTGCAACCAAAAAGGGAAGGAAGTCATGCATTTTGGAGCTTCAAAGGGTTCTGGCAACAACTCTACACAATCTGTCATTCAATGTTTCCAACTGTCCTGAGTTTTATCATGCCTCTTATTCTAGTCTTCAATGTCAAGTTAATTTACTAGAAGGCTGAAACTGAGCATGAAGCAGACATTGGAGAACCCCTTTATGATGAATATGTCAAAGATTTGGAAGAAATTAGACTCTTACTACATGTCCAGGGTGAAAGTCTTGCCGTATGGCAAGTTTTATCTACTCTTAAGGTGGTAGAACAAGAAGATTGGAGAAGTCATAGCATATTTTGCACTAAGGTATCTTGTGGAGAAAAAGTTTGCGATGTTATTGTTGATAATTCTAGTATGGAGAATACGGTGTTGAAGGGAACAGTGGAAAAATTAAAAATTGCCATACAAAAACATCTCCAACCTTGCAAAATCTCATGGATTTGGAAGGATGATGAGATACCAAACACTTTAATATGTTTGGTTCAATTTAACATGGGTGGTGTCCACAGAGATGAGGCATGGCATGATATTTTACAAATGGATGCTCGTCATATTTTATTGGGTAGTCCTATTTATTGATCGTGATATGAAACTTCATGTGCCACCAGAGCATAGGGCTGAAATTTGCCACCAAGTGGAAGACTTAATTACCAGAGGATTCATGCAAGAGAATAGAAGTCCTTATGTATCGTGCTTACACTACATGCTAAAAAGAAGGATGGGTCATGGAGAACATGCATAGACAACCTAGCAATCAATAAATCACAATTAAGTTTAGATTTTTAATTCCAATGCTAGAAGCAATGTTGGAACAACTTGTTAAGTCAGTGGTGTTCTCTAAGATTGGCATGAGAAGCGGTTATCGTCAAATCCTATTCAGGAGTGGAGATTAATGGAAAATAGCTTTTAAAACTCCAAATAGCTTATTGGAATGGCTTGTAATGACTATTGGCCTTTCCACTACCCTAAGCACTTTCATGGACATGATGACAAATGGAAAGTGATTCTTAGATTCTAAATCTCTACAGTAGAGACCCTTAAGCAGTGACAAGGTACAACAAGAGTTTCACAACTTCTTCAAAAAAATTGATGATCATCTTGCTTTTTGGCCAAGTGGGCATGTATATTTAGGGTTTATCATACGCGTACGAGTAGATTTTAGGATGTTTTATGTTTAGGGTTGTTCTATAATTTCTTGTATTTGTAGGTATGCTTTTTATTTATGTTTGGACATATAACGTGAAGGATAGTTATGTGATTAGATTTTTCAAAACTCTCCCTCTCAACTGCTCTCACTAAGTTTTTGTGAGTATTTATGTTTGCATGTGTTCTTCTTCTCTCTTTTCTCTGTTCCCTTCTCCATCCCCTACTGTCTTACATCACGTATGGAGGTTTCATATTTACTTAACTTCTCCATTATTATTATTTTTTTAGCTAATAAAACTTCTCCACTAACACATGCAAATATACCCCCCAATATATATGTATATATGTATATATGTGTATGTAGAAGGGTGGGGCATGGCCAAGAGGAAAATGAAAATACAAGTTCAATTACATGATTCTTCTTATTATGCACTGAAAAATAAAATAAGATGCAGATCATTCAGATTGTATATTATATAAGGGTAAAAATAAAATTGGATAGTAAAAGCTGTGTTGCTTACTTATAAAATCTGGATTAAGTTAATACAAGTCCAAATAAAGACAAAGGTGGTGCTTTGATTAGGAAAATACAGCTCCCTTTGTAACTCATCTCACAAGGACATATTTGACGCAGTATGGGAGGAAGAATCAGCAAAAACAATAGCAAAAATTGTATGGAAACAGTTTAAGGTCAAATATGGAATGAAAATATGAAATTAGGGTTTAAGAAAACCAAAAAGTTGAATTAGAATAAAAATGGCTACCTACTTAGTATCTTAAAAGAGACTATTTATACTAGGTTACAGCTATAATAAATCCTAATCCTTGATCACAAGGAGTCCATCTAATCTTAGGAATCTTATATTTTTCAAAAGTCACATGCTAGTCACATGACTACTTATTACAGCTAATAAATAAAAAAGTATTTAAAACCTAACCTTAAGAATCTAAGAAAAATTAAACTGACAAGACCCCAAGGATCTGCAAGGATATAATAGTAATATGTATTATATGTAATCCTCTTTTGGTTGCACTCTTCTGCTGTAGTTGTTAGTATCTTCAGCTGTAAAGCCTATAAATAGGCTAGGTTAGTTAGAGAAGACAGTTTTGAATGATAATTGATTTCCAGACTTCTCTCTCAGATTCTCTCTAAAATTCCCTCTCATTTTCCTCTAATCTCTCTCTCTCTTTCTCTATTCTGTCTGCATTTCTCCCTCTATTCTTGCCGTTATCTCCCTCTCTTCCTGCCTAACTTCCCCTCGCATTCTTCCAAATTCCAATCTAAACCCTAGGTAAACCCTAGGATCATGACATAAACAAATAAAAATAAAATACAAATACTAATAAAGAATGAATTTGCTCCTGCATCAATCTCCCTGTGTAGAAAACAAACTCGGTTCAGATGAGAAAACTTGGAGGTGTTGATCATAAATGCTAGGATCAATTTTCTGCAACTCTTCTTCAGATATCCAAGCACTTTTTGTTAGAGGTTTGCCCAATCACCAGACAGGAAAGGATTGCCTCATCGAGAACGAACCCTTTCATATCAAGAACTTGAACTCAAAGTTTCAGGTCTCCCAACTCAAGTTGGTTCACAAACTCCTCCATCCATTGGATTCTATTGGCATGGATATGATCTAGCTCTAGCACCATTGGCTTGTTTCCATATTTCTTGAACAATTTGCCTTCCAGAGAGTTGTTGCTATTTTAAATCCAACAGCTCCTGTGCACAAGGTGCAACAATCCTTTGAAAGGAGAAACCTGGATCTAGGGCATAGCCTACACCTTCAAGTGTCGAAGAAACCCTTGGCCTAAGATAAAAGTAGATGAAAACCAGAATGACTGATCTTGTTCTATGGAAAACAAATCCTCACGTATTGCAACCAAATTTTGTTGTTTATCCGGTCTTTGGTTCATCAAATTATCCAAGAAAAATTGCAGAAATCTCCTAATGGATGACAGAGCTCCTTTGGAGCTGAAGTGATTCTAAATCTATGAGACTGCACATAACCCTTGTTGTGTCTTCCTCATAAACTACATAAAACAGATCCAACATTCACTCCTACATGAAAAACTTAATCTCTTCCATCGTAGATGAGTGATTCACCTACATAAATAGAAAAATTTATACGATGAGGATCAATATGAAAGAACCCAGTTTTCAAATTCTGAATTAAGTATGCTTCAATAACATGGGAGTAAATTTGAGATTGATTGTAAAACCAAGCATCTATTTGTAAGATATCACACCAAACCTTATCCTTATAGACATCGCCCATGTTAAATTGAACCAAAGATTGCGAAGCGACTTGTATTTGATTATCCTTCAAGAACCATGAGATTTTGTAAGTTCGGGGATGTTTTCCATCTTGTCCAGGTAATAAGTCAATTTCCTCCTTATCAAGATATTCATCATAAATGGGTTTTCCAATATCTTCTTCATCCTTAGTTTCAGCTTCTAGTCTTCAATCTTCTTCTTCCACTACCTTAGGAGTAGATAAAACTCACTGTAAAACAAGACTTTTGCCTTGGACAGGTAATAAATCAATTTCTTCCTCATCTTCATCATATTCGTCATAAAGAGATTCTCCAATGTCTACTTCATGCTCAACATCTGCTTCTAGACTTCTGCAATCCAAATAGCCCTTGGCATGCGTCTTTGCATAAAAATCAGCAACTTCTACTTGACTCCACCATCTGACAAATCAAGTCGCGAACTGACTGCTCTTCCAATCTGCCTCGTGCCACGAAAGCTGCAGTTCCAGCATCATGAAAGGGGTTTTCATCATCTCCATCATCAAATTTTCCCTCAAGACCACCTTCCTGCATGTCAAAATCCGGAATCTCCATATGAGTTCCCACATGTTCCCATGGCTGCAAAGCATGCACAGCTTGCGACAAATCTGCAATCATACACTATATAGCAGCCAATTCTATTTCTCGAGCTTGATTGCCTCTTCCACGTCCTCTAGCACATCCAACCATGGCTCAAAACTAAAAATCCTAACACAACTATAGGATCATTTCGCTCTGACACCACTTTGATGCAGTATGGGAGAAAGAATCAGCAAAAACAATAGCAAAAATTGTGTGAAAACAGTGTAAGATCAAATCTGGAATGAAGATATGAAATTAGGGTTTAAGAAAACCAGAAATTTTGAATTAGAATAAAAACAGCTGCCCACAAAGTCTCTTAAAAGACTATTTATACTAGGTTACAGCTATAATAAATCCTAATACTTGATCACATAGGAATCCTAGTCCTTGATCACAAGGAATCCATATAATCTTAGGAATCTTATCTTTTTTTTTTTTAGAGTCACATGCTAGTCACATGAATATTTATTAAGCTAATAAATAAAAACGAATTTAAAACCTAATAACTTAAATACTAAGTAGAATTAAACAAATTAAAAATAAGAAAATACTAAGAAACAAAGAATTTGCTCCTGCATCAATATAGCACTTTATTGCCCAAGCTTGTCATGCTGCTTCTACACGTTCCTCCAGCAGTGCCAACCCAGTTTCTCTACTCGAATTGTTAGTTGCTGTTACATAAGTTAGGAAACTGTTTAATGATAGTTGATGTACAATCCTTGTCAATTAAAATGAATTTGGAATTCAAAATAATATTTGAGATACTCATGCGCACATACATATATAGAAGGAGAGTAGAATTAGGGAGGGAGAAGAAAAACAGAAATGTGCATCTCAAAGTAACAAAATCAAAATAATGAGCAAATCAGGGAAACCTAGACAACATAAACTTCTTCAGTTTGTTAGTTAACTTCATATCTGTTCAGATGTTAGGGACGGTGAGTGTGTGTGAGAGTTTACACACATTTTGACTAACATGCACCCCCAACATGGTAGGCTTTTCAGTAATGAAGAATGAGTGCACAAACCAAAACTTTGGATAAATAATACACAGGTATTTAATGTTAGTATATCAATAAACACTCACTTAAAAGATCCAAGTCGGGCAGTCGTATAAGTAGCTTGTCTAAGCAACCCTGCAGAGAGTCCCTGTTCAAGAATGATCAAAATTAAGCAGGATACTGTGTATAACAAATATTTCTAGAGAATGACAAGTTCAGAACAATATCCTGATGCTGCAATGAAGATAATTTTTATCCTCTGGTGGACAGAGGTTAAAATGAGAGAAACCAAAAAAGTACACACACAGACAACAAGGGCATACTTTTTTATTTGCTATTTCGCTTCTTTTCTGTAACAACCCGTTAGGGGGTCTAGACGTTTTCGGGTATTTTATTTTGGATTCAAAAATTTTTTATTTAATTAATTGAGGGTTGAAAATATTTTTCTTTGAAATGAAGAGTAAGTGGAAATGAGAATTTGGTAGCTCATCTAAATGGGATCCAAAAATGTGGGGAAAGTCCAAATAAATTGGGCCATTGTGATGTGTTAAAAATTTTTAATTATATTATGAATGGGCTTGGATGATGAAAATTTATTTGGGTTAGTGAGGCACGGGTTGAGTCTAATTGAGAAATGAAATTTGAAACTTTTAAAAGAAAATCATAATAAATTAAATGGGCCAGCAAATGTCAATAATGCCCTTGGTCTTTCTTTTGACCATTGTAAAGGTGAAGGGCAATTAGGTTATTTTGACCAAGTTGCAAGTGCAGACTGTGCATTTCCCTCTTCATGCTTCATCTGCATCGATAACCTTTCTCCTGTGCGTACTCTCATTTCCCATCTGAAACTACTTCTTAATCAGCATTCTTCTTCTTCTTTGTTGTTCATTCGCTGCTACTACGTTGCTGTTGTTTTTCTCCTTCTTCATTACTGTGGCGGAGTAAGTTAAGTAGAAGAGGCTGGTGGTGTTCTTCTTGGATTTCATCTTCATCAAGCAAGTTCTTCTCGCACTTCCAGTTATTTTTAGTGCAAGCTCTCCTATATATATACTCTGTATTTCAATGCAAGCTTCCTTGATTTTTACTTTCTTCTTTAACTTTTTGCTGTAAGTTCTTTTATATATCTTCTTCTACTGGTATGATTGATGTACATGTTAGCTCGCTGTGTTCATTTTAGCTCATTGTGTTCAACCTTTTATTTTTGTATCTCTTTGTGGGTCTCTTTGCGGTCTCGAAATGGGGTTTGTTTTCACCCCAAGCTTTCTTCGTGAATGGCATTTTATATAGCTAGGTGAGGATGAGAACCTCTGCTCGTTCTGCATCCAAAGAAGCAGTGTTAAATGTATATGTGTGTGTGTATGTGTGTGTGTGTGTGTGCGTGTATCATATCCAAATGAGCTCACTGTTCCAAATGCCTCTTATATATATATATGTGTTGTGTCTGAATGTAAAATGCTAAGTCACTATTCGCATGAATTCATTGGGGTATTCGGAGGTCTCGCATCAACAACAAAAGCTCAATTGAGAATATATACCGTTCACCCATATATGAGACCCACCTGTAAATACACATATACAACATGAGTAACGAGCTGATACGCCTCACTGATTTGAAAAGCTTACCCGAGCTATGCCTTGCCTAGCCAATCCACCATGCTTAAACAGTCGTTCGAATGCCCCTGTTTTGTTTGGCAAACCCAATTATATATATATATATACACGTTCAGCTTCATTGATGTTCCAGCGAGCTCATTCTGAACTCTTTCCGCTTGTCCTTCCACGAGCTCTTTCCGCAAACTCATGACCTCGAACCCTTTCCGAGTCTTACCATAAGCTTAATCGCGAGCTCTTTCCTGCGAGTTCATTTCTCAAGCTCTTGGCCGCGAGCCTGACCTCAAGCTCTTGGCGCGAGCTTATCTCGCGAGCTCTTACTCAACCCCTTGACCGCGAGTTCGTTCAACGAACTCTTGTTCACCTCATGACCTCGAGCTCGTCCCATAAGCCTTGACCGTAAGCTCATCCCGAGCTCTTTTCGTAAGCCTTTGCTAGCGAGTTCGTCCCGAGTTCTTCCCATAAGCCTTTGAATGCGAGCTCTCTGCTCACACCCTATCCATTTACATTCCCTTAATTTAAGTAAATGCTTGTATTTTCTTTAATTTATATTTTACTTTTCATTTGCTTTAATCCATAAATGTAAATAAGAAAGTACCCCTATTTGGATTCAATAAAAATATCAAAAAAATCAAAATCCATAACAATAAAAAAATAAAATTTTGGTTTTAGTACAAATGCAAGAAATTGCGATTTTAGCACCCTCGAAACACATAGCTTTCGTTTCTTGAAAAATTCGTTAAAAATCATTCTTACAATAATGAATACTAGTTATCAAAATACCAGGTTTTAGTTTTTCAAAATGAAGACATTTTCAAAAATATGTTCTAATTGGTTCTTCGTCTTAGAAAAATTTCAGGTTTATGTTTGACCAGCAATTTTGCATGATGTGGTCATTTTGATTTCACGGGGACTAATCATGAATTTGACCTATGAGCACGAATGCAAGTAAATGCATACTATCACTAGTTAAATGAAATCACAACAATCATATGAAAAAAAAATAGTTATTAAATTTATAATACTCCTCAGCTAGTGAGTCTAGATTTAATATTAAATAGCATCTCTCAAAAATTATTCCTGTGTTGTAAATTACATCAAGCATTTCTGTGTTATAAATTACATCTTGAATGTGGTAAACGTTACGAAGTAAGATATATTTAATTTATCTGATGATGGAAAAATACCCTGTATGGGTAATGGGTAAGTGATGTTAAAAGTATGAATATCGCGAAAACAATAATTTAAATACATGTGGTTGGCAAATGCATACATGATGCATACATGTACATGTTACACACACACACACACACACATATATATATATGTTTTGCGTACCTTTTATTTTGCGCGGAGGGAGAAAGGGTACCTTAGAGCACCTAGTACGGCAGGAGATAGCCATAGTCCGGCAAGTTGGTTCCATATTTATTTATGAGGTTTTATTGAAATTATGCACTTTTGCATGCATCGATTTATGGCTTGAGAGCCGGGAAGATTGATATTGATAATGAAATGATGCACTCTTGCATGTATTGAATGATGGCTTGCGAGCCTGTAAGAATTGATAATGATATTGAAAATTTATGCACATTTGCATAGTAATACATGGTGACATGATATATTAAGTTGAATTGATAAATTCATAAACTATGAATTTTGTATATAATTGTGGAGTCTTTGATTACTCTTCTTGGTGTCATCATGTTCTTGGATCCTATATATTGTTTCTTATTTCTCGAACTTGCTGACCCTTGTGGCTCACTTGATCTTCTTTGTCAGTCCAGGTGAAGGAAAGAATGTTATTGGGGGCGAGTCTAGTAGGACTACAGCCTAAGGATAGTGGTGTACGGAGACGCGTCCTCACTTCAAAGATCTTAGTTAGTGATTTGGTGAGGATTATAATGATGAGGATTTGTTATGTTATTGGCATTTGAGCCTCTTATTATTTTGTATGGCCATCGAGCCTAGAGTCATGGGATATTAAAAATGTAATTAAATCTTATTTAAATTGTCGCTGCTAGAAATGAAATGAATTGTTATTTGAGTTTAGTTTTGTTCTATATCATCTCTGTAATGATCTTCTTTCGAGTATCCTATGCTAGCGGGAATATTCGGAAGCAGGCCTTACATTTTCAGCAAAGCAGACTATTCATCTTAGATTTTATTTTTCTCTGTTTTTCCACTTTGAACCATCAGAAATTAGAAAGATAATCTAATCACAACTCTAGACAAAACCATTACAACCAAAGAGGTCACCTACAACTTCTTAACTTTGACAAATAGATTGACCTTGTCAGCTTTAAGAGTCAACAATTTAAACAAAACCTGCAAAATTCTCAAATAACTACCAGCATGTTGTTACAACGCTAGGATTTGCCTAGGATCTAGGAAGGAATTTGGTAAGAATTAGAGGTAGATAGGGCAAAAAGGGAGGGAAGAACAAAATGGACAAAACTGAGGAAGAAGAGAGAAAGACGGGAGAGAGAACTAGGAGAATTGAGAGAGGGAAAATGAGAGAATTCAAATCATTCATTAAAATCCTTCCTCTAACTACTCAAGCCTATTTATAGGCTTACAATTAAAGATGCTAACAACAATAACAGAAAATGTAACTAATAAGGAAAACACATGACATGTATTACTAATATATCCTTGGGGTCATGACAATCCCCACTCCTTCAAACAATTCTTGTCCTCAAGAATTGATAGTTGTTGACCCCATTCCTCAGCCGATTATAGCCTTAACAATCTGGTTTCTTCTTCGTTTGTTCTCGTTCTCATCTCTTATCCTCCTTTCCTTTTGCCTTTCCGTGTCTTTTTCTTCAAAAACATCAGTACTATGACTTGCTACAACAACAAGACCAGCCATCCCCCTCATCCTGAATTCCATTGAGAATGGTTTTAATTGATCCATTATTGCTGCAACCATATCATTTCCAATCATAGAAAGGAACTCCAGCTTCGTTGCAAGCCAAAATCTACTTCGACATTGCAACTCTCCAACTAAAAAAGGAATAAACAAAACAGCAAGAGTCTTGCTCCCCTCAACAAAAATTTCTTCCAAGCACAAGCAGCCTCTGTTAATCTCTAACCAACCTTGAATTGTACTTCAATGGGCATTCACTTTGATTAAAGCACTGATTCCCTTACTATTGTAATCTTCAAACTCCTTGGTGTAATCATATTCTCTCCCATCTTCACAACCTCTTCTCCTTCCTTATCTTCAATAGAGACTTCTAGGACCTCCATGCCAACTATCCCTTCTCCATTATCCGAAATCCTAAACCGTGTGGTAGTAGCCTCCTTTTCCCTCATCTTTTGAACCACATGATTGTTCTCTTGTTTAGTTAGTTTCAATGGCTCCTTTTCTACTAGAGTTAATACCTGTAACTGATCTACAACATTTGAAGTAACAGCAAGACTGTCACTCGCAGCAGCTGCAGGGTTGTGTAAGTCCTCAACCTCCTACTTCTTCCTTTGGTCCAAGTCGTCATTGCATGGCTGTCTTTCATCATTGGCATGGAACCTATCTACAATGTCATCCTCATCTTCCGAAGCTACTCCATCAGCTTCCTACAAATATAAGCTATGATTTTCGCTAATATCCATGTCCGATCTCTCTTTATTGTTGAAGTTTTCAGTTACAACTGGCTGGTCTAGCTCCAAATTTTCCTCGAATTCCTGTTGGTCATAATTTGCAACCTTAAAGGCTCCTTCAATTTGTTTACTGCTCCCCAGAGATCCATTAGGCTATAGCCCATACTTCCCAAAGATGGCTTCCAAGGTGAGTTCCTACAACCTTGCTTTTTCGACCGCCTCTTTCACGGTTGCAAGCATCATCATTTTGATCATTAATCTCAACCTGTCCTTCAACCCACTAACAAATCTTGATACAAAATAGTGCTCTGTCAAGGTTGGTTGAACACTCCACATTAGGGGCCTTATCTCCTCAAATTTAACCCAATAATCTGCCACCAATCCCTCCTGCCTTAAATTGTTGAACTCCTTAGTCACCTTAGTCATGTTCTTCTTCTTCTCAAATTGGTCATGTAAATTTCCAGCAAGATCAATCCCCCCCTAGCCTTCCCTTCTCTAGGCATTGGGGCGTGATGGGGAGTGAGGGAAGATGAACCTCTTACCTGGATTTTCCAATTTCAAGGCCGGTAGCTCCTCTGCCTCTTGGAAGCCATAGGTCATAGGAAGGGTGTCATGTTTGGGCAGAATTGGATCAGCGACTGCCAAGGGAGGAAAATTCGTTGATAGTCAGAATTAAGGTAGCGAACACAGCATGTTGAGCATGTTGTTGATCCGCTGGCCATGTTGCTCCATCATCTTCCGATGCCTCTCCAAGTCTCTCTGCATTCCTTCTTGAGAGGCAGCTATATCCTCCCTCATGTTTTCTTTGCTGGCTGCATCGTCCTTCAGGCCATGGGTCATCGCCTCCTGCATTACCTTGGATTCCTTAGCTTCCGAATTCAGCCTCTTAAAATGATCAACAGCCTCCAAATCCATTGTCGACTCCGCCTCAAGCAATCTACGAGCTTTGAACAGTTTTAGACAACTTGTTCTAAGCAGTTTCGGAAACCTGCCACGCAACTTTTGAACCCCACACTTCCCCTTTGCAATTACTTCCGTAGTGCAACGCTGAAACCGAACTTCTGTTGCGCACTTACTTCCGAAAATCTCTTATCTAAATAGTTTCGATCAGCTTTCAAGAAATAACAGGCTTCTGCAATTCGCCTGAGAATTTTGTCTCAACAGATGTCCACCTGAGTTCCAGCCAACGAACAATCAACTTCCCTCTAAGTTCGAGTTCAAAATTCAAGCCGCTGGCTCTCAATTTCGTTGACTCGCCCTTTCACATGCAGCAACTTAGATCTGAATTTTGTCTCAACAGATGTCCGCCTAAGTTCCAGCCAACGAATAATCAACTTCTCTCTGAGTTCGAGTTCAAAATTCAAGCCGCTGGCTCTCAATTTCGTTGACTCGCCCTTTCACATGTAGCAACTTAGATCTGAATTTTCGTTCCCGACCGCCCCAACCTTCTCGCCTCAACCACATGCAGTGAGTTTGCCGAAATTATAATCCTAAACCTCCGCCTTAGTTACGATGGAGTAGCTAAGGACTGTCACCTTCCAAATTTCAGCTTCTTAAGAGTTTGATTGGCTCTCATTGCAACTTCTTGTGAATCGTCAACTCTCACTTTACCAAGTCACCGAAATTCCGTCTGAAATCATCCATAGTAGTCGCTTGGGAGAATCACGTTGATCCAGCTGCTCAAAATTCCTTTATGGACCGTTTTCGACCGCTACTTGGAATTCCCTTGAATTCTTGTATCACCCAAGGCTCTGCTTCAGTCAGTGTTATTAAAGGCGCACAAGGGTCTTGGAGCCTAAGGCGAGAGCTTGGTTGGTGGAACTAAGCACAAGTTAATAAAAATAAAATAAAATAAAAATATAGTTGAAGAAAAATGTATAAAATAGGTCTTAACTTCTAATAATATTTTAACAAACATGTTATAAAAAAAACCACTCTAAAGACCAAACATTTCTATATTTTCATTATTAGAAGCATCATCTCAAATATCTTCTTCCACATCATCTACTCCTCTTGTTGGATGATTTCTATGGTTTAGAAGTGTGATGATAGTTTCATACATTTTTTTGGAAGGTAATAAACTAGACTTGAATTTGCATCTTTCTTTGTTTTGGTGACTTAATGTTACATTTTGTTATTGCATGCCTTGAATTTGTTCAATTCTCCCTATCCATCTTCACCTAGTTCAAATTTAATTGAAGCATTTGAAGTAGTCATATTTTTACTCATTGTCAAATTTGTAGTTGAAGCAATAAATTTAAACCCTAAACAGTAAAAAATTAAATAAAGTAACAAACAATGAAATAAAAAGCTTGAAAAACGGCTAAAAGGTCCAAGGCGCACGCCTTTGCCTGAGGCGCCTTGGGCTGAGGCGCGTCTTTTGGTCTACGCCTACCTGGAAGGCTTTCAGGCACCCAGGGTGCGCCTTGGTATGCCTTGCGCCTAGGCGCGCCTTTAATAACACTGGCTTTAGTCGTGCCTCAGCTTCGCCTTTCAAATCTGATTCACTTCCGACCAACGTTTTCTTTGCTCGGCTTCTCAATTCAAATTATGAGTTCAATTCTACCTTGCAACTAGTTGCTTTCTACCCCAATCAATGCGAATCAAATTGCCCAATGGAGTTGCCACTCAATCACTGTCCAGTGTCTTGCTTCCGCTATGTAACTCCTCTGCCTACCTGATCTGAGTTCGTCACTAAAAGAAATTGCAATTGATGTCGGCTCCGATCTGCTTTTGTTCGATGCCTTAATCTCCGTTTAAATTGCTACTCGATCAATTGCCAGAAGTCGCTTACACTCTGGCCAGTTCGATCCACTTCCACGCAAATGCTGTCTTCAGATTCGCCGCTGCTCACCTCGATCAATACTCATAGCAGTCTCTTGAGAACCGATTCTCTTTGTTGATTTGCTGAATTAACTTCACGGAATTGCTACTCTGATGCGCCTCAATATTAGCTGAGAATTTCTTTGCTCTGCTTCGCTGGACCAGCTAGTAGAAAGTGTCGGAATCACATTCGAAAATCACCTGGTCTACTTTTGCTTCAAAAGTCGAACTAGAATGGCTAGAATTCACCGCCGATAATTGTCGAAATTACTCAACAGAGAAAATTGCCGAGGACGATAGCTCTAATACCAAATGTTACGACCCTAGGATTTGCCTAGGGTCTAGGAAGGAATTTGGTAAGAATTAGAGGTAGATAGGGCAGAAAGGGAGGGAAGAACAAAATGGACAGAACTGAGGAAGAAGAGAGAAAGACGGGAGAGAGAACTAGGAGAATTGAGAGAGCGAAAATGAGAGACATCAAATCATTCATTAAGCTCCTTCCTCTAACTACTCAAGCCTATTTATAGGCTTACAATTAAAGATGCTAACAACAACAACAGAAAATGCAACTAATATAACTAATAAGGAAAACACATGACATGTATTACTAATATATCCTTGGGGTTTCTTGGGGTCATGACACATGCAGAGTAAGAAAACCCAAAATTATCTTTGTTAAAATCAGTCTAAGTGGAACTAGTAGATTATGGATCCCTGGAAGGGAGCCAGCGATCAGCTCTTTGAGGGAAATTTATTTTCAGAAATATGTCGAATTATAATAACAGATGATAGCAAAGAAATTAGGGCATAGAGGACCCTAATAATATTCAGCCACTTAAAAATATAGAATTATTTGTATGCCTCCCTGAATCTTCATTTCATTGCCCTTCTATGTCATTTGAGCTAAAAACAGGTGGCTTCATCATAGTTTTTCAACTCTACATTACTTTTACTTCCTGGAAATGAAAAAAGTTAAGTACTTATGAACATATACAAAAAATATTTTAAAAAATAAATAAATAACCAAGAGCATAGCAAACGGAGCTGTACTGGGAAATGGAAAAGCCCAGTCACCCGCTGATATTTTTCTCACCTAAATACCTATTAGTCCAAGCAAGTACATATGATCCAACAGCCCAAGTTTTAGAAAAATTCCTAAAGGAAGGCCAAAGAAGCCAAGTATAGCCAAAAAAGGAAGATAAAATATCAATTCGCAGACACCGACCTTGTAAAAGGCACCCATGCCCTCATTTTTTAGCATGCTCCTCGTCACCTGGCCTGCTGATCCCTGACCCAACTGAATTCTCACCTGTCATTACCAAAGAAATTCACTGTTAAAATCAGCGCAATTACATTATTATGGGTCCCAGTCGCAGACAAATTCAGTTTTTAACAACTAACATGCCAGTCGGCACATTGACATTTAGTTATCAAAAACGAAACATATATATATATATATATAACGGAGACAACTGCCCACATTGATGCTGAGGCTGAACAATTAGAAACAAAAACATCGTCATTCAGTTCAAATGTCCGGAAGCGCCGGACCAACGCTCCTCCAAGTACATAACGAAAGAACTATTAGCTACACAGAAACAGAACTTCTGTCTGACGCGAAGCATTTCTAAGAAGTTTAATAGAAAAGCATAAAAAGAAAACAGGTAAGTGCCCAGAACTGCAACAAAGAAACACGAATATAAGAATTAGTCCAAGATCTGAAAGGGTTCAAAAGAGCAAAATCACGAAAGATTTCAGAACCAAAGCAAAAAACATGTGTATAGATGGAAGAGAAAAGGTACCTTGATCATGTCAATGGGCTGGATGACGCAAGTAGCCAGCATGCCGGAGGCTCCGCCATTGACGAAAGGCTTGACGGTGGGCCACACACCACTGGATTTTGGCTTCTCCTCTGCCATGTCTTTCTTCTAAACCCTTGCGCACATATAGTCTACCGCGTACACAAACCGTACCCTTGCACCAAAGTATGGATATATGGAGGAAAAACACCAAATATCAAAAAAAAATTCACAAACTTGCGGAGGAAACCACAGCCACAGCCACGGCCACGGCCACCACTGCGCTGCTCCGTTTAAATGACAACCATACCCCTCCCCATCTTTCCAGGTTTCCCCTTCCTAAGGCGCTGCTTGATTTCTATTTCATCTCAAGAATTTTAATAAAACAAAAAATCAAAATAACAAAAAATGAAAAAATGGGAACAAGTTTTAAACCCTTTTCTTACCTCACATTTTATGCAAAAACCAAAGACTCTCTCTCTCTCTCTCTCTCTCTCAAACATGTTATTGAATTAAAAAGTAGAAATTTTTATAAAATAATTAATTTAATTTCTTGACATGAAAAGAAAGAAAAAAATAATGACACATGAAAAAAGGGAATGAGCAATAATGAAATTAAATAAATAAAGTTTCGGGACACCCTAGTAAAAAAAAAATGTTCATCAACTTCAACATTCTATACCTCCATCAATTAGGCTAAAGCATGGAAGAAATGTAGATCCATGACAGAAATCAAATTCTAAGCATGAAGAGACCTTAAAAGTATATCAACAGTTGAAGGTGGCTACTAGCTTTTATCTTAAAGGTCCATAAAAGCCCAAGACTACTAAGCTAGTTGATCATCTAGTGGAAGCACCATTAAAGAAGGAACAACCTAATAAAATCATAAAGATTAGTGCTTCTTGTGGGATAACAAAGCAGGCCTTAGCCAAGTAGGAATCATCAAAGAAATTCGAATAGTTTTGTCATAATAGTTTTGGGTTTGTCATAATAGTTTTGTTATCATAAAAAATAGAGAGATTGTTGTTTTACTTTTGATAAAATGTTTCAATGATGAAAAACTTCTTTAGAATTTAAAAATGATTAGTGAGATTAATTTATAAAATATCTAAAATAATTTTGATGATCCCAATGATGCCTAGCCCAAGGATACACTAGAGAGGCTAATGAATGGAAATGAAGTGGTTGGAGCTTATAAAACTTATTCATCTTCTCACTAGTGTTTTTTCTTTCATTTTTCTCTCAAAATACTATAGATATCATTTGTATTATTTTGTTTTAGCTTTTGTATCTTTATTTGACAGATCATTATAACTGAGAGTTCACAACTCTCATAGCATCTAATTGTAATTGTTATTGTATTGCCTAAATTGTAAATAAGAGGTCTATCGAGTTTTGGTAGAAGGATTGTAATCCATAGTATTGAGGCTATAGATATAATGACCCATCTCCTGGAGCTCTCGCTAATAAGGAAAATCTGTGAGAGAGTCATCACTGATAAGGTACATGAACACAATCCCACAACAACCATCCACATGGACACATGGAAACTCATAAGCCCCATGTATATACTTATACAACACCAAGTAGTCATAATGCTCACTCCAGGCTTAATCACCCATACAACACAAAATATTAAAAAAAAAAAAAGGCAAAAAGAAAAATTACAAAATAACACTTAGCTCTTGCCCTCAACACAACCCCCAAGGATCTTCAAGTTAGGAAAACATCTGTACACATACCTAACACAACCCATCACTAGCAACTAGATCGGTCATCTTTCACCGTTTCGACTTTAATTTTACCTAGAATAGTGCAAGAAATAGTATGAACCACAAGACTCAGCAAGTATATGAAACAAAATAACATGAGCACAAATATTTAAAGGCATGCATAGTCAAGATGAAATAGAATAAATACCTCATGGCATTAACATAATATTCTAATCACACCTCATGATACCATGCCTCACCACACATCTCACATAGCGGTATACAAGCACACAATGCCAACCAGCTATGAACCATTGCTCACTCACTCATTTATCACGTCAAACAAGCGTTATAAAACATAGGGGTAAGTTAAGTAATGAAAATATAACAATCCAAACCTTCCCAACATATATTACACCTTAGTGAGATTCTTTCTCGCTCCCTTATCATCTAGACTATGTCCTATCACGCACCAGGTCCACACTAGTGGCCACGTCAAGCCAAAGCTCTCATATCACAACTCATAGAATCGCATCCATCACGAGCCTAAGCTCGCTCATCATATCCAACATAGCCATTAGGAGTCGTAGCTCTCACATGCAATAGATAACAGAACCATGTCTCTCATGAGCCGAAGCTCTCACATTCACGAGATTACATGAGACAAGCATGAGGGGTTACACCCCACATGCACCTACATACACGTCGCAAGAATCATGAGCCAATGCTCCACATGCACCAGATACACTAGGCAAGCGTCATTACATGCACTAGACATAGCTCTGCATGCACTAGAAACACTAGGCAAGCATCATCCACATGCACTAGACATAGCTAGGCAAGCATCATCCATATGCACTAAACATTATCAGGTAAGCATCACATGTACTGGATATCTCCAAACAAGTATTCAAGTTCAACATATCATTCAACCTATTTTATGATTAAGTCCCATAGCATACCTCACAAGCCTACATATCAAACCACTTACGGATGTGATGCACAAGGGGAAAGGATTGTTAATAAGCCCACACTATGCACATTAACCACATATGAATGATTATAAGATGCTCACATATGGTTGCCTCCAACCGCTTCCCAAATGCACACACAAATGGGTTTGATGCCATGCCAATGAGTAAATAACCTCTCCAAGAACATTCGAACCTATATTGGGTTAAATAAGGAACCACCTCAAATTTATCCAAATAATTCAAATCCTATAACCAATCGAAGCTTATCAAGTCTAGTTTACAATGCAATAAACAGATCTTAAATCCAATTTTTCTACTAAAAGTTATATCCAAAATAATAGGACATGCTCAGGTTATCAAAGCTAAAAATAGTCGACCAATGGGAAGGAAATGGTTGACTGATAGCGGTCTTTTCACCCAAACTGTAACACCCTGCCTTACATGGGTGCATCACTATGAGAGAATCCTTGAAAATCTTTTTTTTTTCCAAGTTCATACAGTGCTTCAAGAACAATTGTCACATGCTTTAACATGCTTGACACATACGATGGCCGGCATCCACGGTGATTTCAAGAACAATCTTAACATACAGATAAAATCCAAGAAACCTTAATCTTACCAGTTTAACTAACAAGATCAATAATATTAAACTAAACGAGTCATAGAATAACGTAACGGATATAATAACATCAATATACCGTGGCCTTTCATTGCCACCAAATGATACAACAACCAAATGATAACAACGTTATCATGCAACCGCTCATACATATATTAAAATAAGTACTATTGCCACCAAATGATACAACAACTATCATACTAAACACCATTGACCCTTAACTGTGTTGAGCCAAATTGCTCCAATCAACCTATTGTGTGTTTTGATGATTAACAAAATATAATTTTAGTAAAACTATTTTTGGTATATTTAAAACCTCTAATGTATTTTTGATATGTCTTAAGTATTATATTATTTTGTGTATCAAAATGGACCAAGTAATGATATTTTTTTAAGTCTGGAATATTAACAAGCTATAAGGGAACATATTAGAAAATGTTTTCATTTTGAAAATCTAACTCCCGGTATTTTCATATCTAATATTCAATAGTGTTAAAATGATTTTTAACGATTTTTTAAAGAAATAGAATGTATCTATTTCGGGGGTGGTAAAATCGCTAAAATTCGATTTTGTACTAAAACCCAAAATCTACTTTCTTATCTATTTGGATTTTGATTTTTTAGATATTTTTATTGAATCCAAATGGGGGGTACTTTGTTATTTACATTTATGTATTAAAGTAAATGGAAGGTAAAATATAAATAAAATAAAATGAGGACATTTACTTGTAGTGTATTCATGCTATATGGATTATGCCTTCAAAATATTGCTATATGTTTAAAATCCATTTTCTATAAAATCTGGCCTGAAAGTCGACTCTTGTATATCTAGAGTCGACTCTTGCAAAGTGAGAGGCGACCCAGCCGAGAGCAGTTGATGCAGAGTCGACCTGGCAGCATGGTGTTTTTCAAAGAGTCGACTCTAGCATTAGAGAAGTCCACTCTTGTATAACTAGAGTCGACTCCTACTTCAAATAGGAGTCGACTCCTGTTTTAGAGAAGTCGACTCTCGGCGCCAACGGTCGAATTTTTCCTAGCCGTTATAGATCCGTTGGAGGCTCTACTATAAATATCAAGGTGAGATTTTTGGAGAAGGCTAATGCACAATCAAGATCTATTATCCTAAAGCATTTCCAAGCTCTCAACCATTCATTTCAAAGCAATCCAAGGCTCAAGCTCAAAGATACATCCATTGGAGTCCAAGGCAAAGGAGAAGAAGATATTCTCTCCAAGTGTGGTAAAAATTGTATCATTTGATTTGTATATTTGCCTTGTATATTGTTCGTATATTGTTATCATTTTTAGTCCAAGTGTGTTGGACATAGGATTGATTATTTGTATTTATTGTGGATTGTGAGTGGCCTCTAGAGCCTAAGTAATCTAGGTGTGTATTTTGTTGTATTAGTTTCCGGGGTGAGCTAAGGGAAAAATCTCGGTGTTGTGTAAAAGTTCCCTAGGTGAGCTTGTTGAAAACCTAGGTGTGATTTTAGTGGAACCTCAAGTGTCGGGTTGACCTTGAGAGAGTGGAGTAGGTGTTGGAGACACCGAACCACTATATTTCTTGTGCCGATTATTGTGGTTGTTTGTGTATTTATATTGCTATCATTTTCAAACAACATATATATTTATAACAAAGATATTTTGTTTATAAGAAAATCTTAAGAGTTTTTAAAAGGGAAGAATTTGATTCAATTAATTTTAATCACTCAATTCACCCCCCTCTTGAGTGGCCATTGTGTGTGTCAAGGGACCAACAAACTGGCCACGTCCTTACCTTCGCAGTAATCCCTGGTTAAAACGTTGAATGTTCCAGGGGTATAACCCAATTTAGATGATAAAACATCTAAGTGATAGCATGATACAACTTACTAAATGCATGAAACACACATGAACATAGCATATACAAACAACGACAACATGCAACACGTCTAACTTGAGAAATCTCCCTAGTATACTCAACCTCCCGTGAAAAATCAATTCCACACACCTTTGGGGTTGACCTTGCCACAACATACTTAATCCCCGAGTGCCCTTTTGTGTCACCCAATCATCGGGATTAACCTTGCACATTCTCAAGAAGACCCCATCTTATCCCCCACAGACATAACAAAGACATGAAGATCAATACCCCAATGATATGAAAAATCACACGCCATGCACCGACTCTTTTACAAGTAAAAAAAGTTAATGCAATATGCTACGTGTTCAAAATGCATACGATGCTACAAGTACATAAGTAAAACGCCTATACATAACATCCCAAGTTCTTGAGGGTATAACCGTTCCCTGGAACTGGTTCAAAACACATGTAACCTAAGCTCGGGAGGGTAAAATCGCTCACCTGAACCCATTATACACACACCAACACACTTTCAAGACAAAGGTAAGACTGGAATCAAACCACCCACTTGAATTCAGTAAAAGCTTATTTTTTCCTCGAAGAACGTATAATCCTCGATCCTCGTACCCAACCTCAAATACCCTCATCTATACTCCACCTTGAGCCTCAATGATTCCCCCTATACTCCACCTTGAGCCATAATGATCCCCTTATACTTTAACGGCACGCTTGTCGAGGTTACTTTGTTGCAAAACCCAAGAAACTTTAAAGGTAAACCCAAATCTTTTTTGCACAAACCCCTCCCTCTCATTTTTCTTGATTTTTTGGTAATTTTTGCAGAATTTTCGACCAGGGATGCGCCCTCACGCGTCGGTCATCTTTCCTGGTGCCAGTACACCAGCGTTTATAGATTCTTCTCCCACTTTGTTCCCCTCGTCTCGTCGATCACCATGGCATATCCTTTTGCCCGAAACCATTACCGAACGACCTTGATTTGGCCATTTACAGACCCGGCCCCATCGACCGCCTCGTTTTTCGACCAACCTCTTAAAACCCTACCAAACGCACACGAAACCCTCCCAAATTCTCCAAATTTTCTCCCTAACCCTCAAAGATCAAAAGCCCCTTATTCCTAAGGCTTGATACAAGCTAAAATGCCTTAAATTTCTCTCGATTTAATTTGAAACCCTCAGCCTCGGTTGAGCTGTTTATAGGCAAAATCCCTTCGCAAACTACAAGCTTTCTTAACCACTAAGGCCTAGATCTAGTCACTAAGTGGCTCGAATAGCCCTAAATCATGAGATAAACCCTAAGAAAAATCTAGCCAAATCGCTGATCACATCTGCCATAAATTTTGATCACTTCCCCGCCTATCTCGACCAATGGCCTTCCCCAACGCGACCATCATCACCTGGAGGCTATTTTGGAGCCTCCAAGTGACCTTCCCAATGCCCAGAAGTGGATGGCCAGCGGCCACAAGCGGCGATCAGTTTCATACAATAGTTTTTCATTTTTTGCTCTTTTGCCCCCCAAATATTTTCCAACTACATTTTGCCCCTATCCTTGATACCCCTAGACTTTCTAGTAATTCCTTTACTCTCTATAAGTTCCAAGCTAATCATTTCCCTCAAGAATTTCTGAAAAACTCGTCGTTTCAGCCTCCCTCGAGAAGTTTACACAATCTACATTTTTGTCTGGATGCCCCTATCGTGTGTTTTTTACCTTAAACCTTTGTGAATCTCTTGGTTTTGTCAAATATTACTTATTTGGGCAATTTTTACCTTCCTTGACTTACTTTGATATGGACTCTTACCTTTCATTCATGTTTTGAATATTACACGTTGATCCGAAACTTTGATAAATTTCATTTTGACCCCTCGATTCCAAAAATACATTTGATATCAAATACTCGGTATTGCACAAACTATCGACCGATTAAGGCAACAGTCGATCGGCAGAACCCTCTACACCCAACTGTCGATCGATTATGGGAAAATGGTCGATCGACAGTACCCAAAAAGCCACAAACAACCCACATAACATCCAAAATACATGCAAACAACACCAAATTCTTGCATGCAACTACACCCTAGCAATAACACGCCATTCTTTTAGAAACATGGGGTGAATCAAGCCCCCGTTTAGATGCTAGGCACAGTTTATCAAAAAAGACAAGAAAAACGACACGAATTGCAACCAACCAGGTTTATACAAAACCTCATTCCAACGAAGGGTTTTATGGAAACTTAACTCGAAAATGGTTATCCCAAACATCGTGAAGGAAGAAGAGGGTCACGCACACATCAACAAGGTTCCAAAAGAAGCCCTTGACATGGAAAAGAGATAGAACAAGAACTTACCTCAATGGTTGAATGGATTTAGAGAATAAGATAAGCCATGAACCAAGCTTTCAAGACCCGCAACCAACCCTCTTCTTCAACAACCTACCTCTTCTTTGGCTTCAATAGGAAGGAGATGGAGAAGAGGAGTCGATGGAGCAAGAGGAGAAGAAGGTTCGAGAGAAGAAAGGAGAAATGAAGAAGAATTGCACCAAGCTTCTTTATATATACTTCTCCCATTTCCCAATTTGCCCTTGCTCTTGCAAGAATTCACAAAGTTGCCACTCTCTCTTTTCTCTTTCTTTAAATTATATAGAAATGCTTATTTATACATACATACTCACACACACAATCGCCCCATCCCACTCTCTTCAATCTTTAGGCCTAATTTTGACTTTTCCACAACCTCCCATTTGACTTTCTTCCCCAAGCTAGGTTCAATGAGGAGGCGTTGAGCATCGATGAGTTTGATCAGCGGATTGCAATGGTGGCTCTTTAGAATGGCTTGAGAGCTAGGTCATTCGCTCAGTCCTTGGCCAAGACTCCACCTTGCACTTTCATAGAAGCCCTTGCTCGGGCTAATAAGTACATCAACACTGAAGAGGTGATGAAGGTGAAGCAAGTTGAACAACCCAACAAAAAGGAAAGAGAAAAGGAGAAGAAAAAGCTGGTGGTAGAACAGAGATGGATTATCGCCCCTCCCGAGCTCCAGATCGCCCAAGTTTTAGGGGTGCTCGTAGAAGCCCAGTGAGTTACACTCCCCTCAACACCAGTCGAGCAGAGATTCTCCTGGCGGTGGAGGATAAGAATTATCTACGCCGTCCTCCCCCACTGAAGTCTCCACCCAACACTCGAAACAAAAAGAAGTACTGTCGACTGGTGAGTTACCAAGGACTGCATCCAGTTAAAAGAAGAAATTCAAGAGCTTATCAACTAGGGTTATCTTCAGGATTTCGTTTGTCGAGGAGGCGCGAGCTCGGGCAGAGTAGAGTCCAAGCCGTAGCATAGAGGGAGGTCTCCTACCCATGATCGCTTTCGGGAGCGAAGTCGAACACTGCCTTAGAGAAAAGGAAAATAGCTCGCCGATGAGGGAAGGCAGAAGTTTATCTTGTACACTTTGGCGGTAGGAACAGTTCCAGGGCCTCACTCAACCATTCCCAAGAGCACGATAAAGGAGAAGGTGGTCATCACTTTTTCCAAGGAGGATCTTCTGGGCTATCCCAATTACTCAGACCCTCTGGTGATCACTGCTCAAGTAGGGGAGTGGGAGATGAGACGAATCCTTGTGGATTCGGGTAATTCTTCAGAGATTCTCTATAAAAAGGCGTTCCTGAGGATGGGGTTCACGTGCAATCAGTTGAGGCCAGTTCAAGTCTGTAACACCCCACCTCCATGGGCATGTTATAACTTAAGAAATTTCGACTATATATTTTTTTTTTATAACTCATCATGATATAAATTCAAAATTTCCCTACTACCTACCTATCATTAGCTTACTTACTTTGTATATGCTAGGTTAGGTAATCATCAATAGCGGAAGCAAGAATCGAACCTCAACATATCTCAAACATTAATAATATTACATGATCGCCTCAACGAAATTAGTAACACAAGATTATTCAACAATAGCACTTAAGTCCTTCAACATAACATAAAACATGACATAAGTTTTTTTTTTTTCCAACATAACACAACATACCATAACTTAAAGCATAACATAGCATGTCTGATACATGATTGGGTCCTTATATAGGAACTAAATGCAGAAATTAACTTCATAATGCCTTGAGTCTTTACAATTCATCCGCTTCTATGTCTTCACAGCAAACCTCATCTGGAACGTTTGAATAATCCAGGGGCAAAGCCCACATTAGATGATGAATCATCTAAGTGAGGGAACAAAACATTTAATGCTCATGTATGTATACAATGCACATAACATCATAACTCTCACGTTTGGTTCAACTGTACCTTAAGATTACCCGCCATTTTTCCAGTCTCCTTGCCAGACTGAGGTGTATGGGTGCAGTCTTGGCAAAGTAATGGAGCTAGTACCTAATCCCAAACCCATGCAACGTATGACTGTGAATTTCATCATGCTCATATGTATACTTTGTCATCAATACATGTAAATGCAATCCACATGACATGTTCACATCAAGACATGACAACATGATGAAAATATTTACATAAAATCAGGTTTTAGCAGAACTACTTACAAGCTATTTTCATAAATTAAATCTAGTTGACTAGTACCACTTACCTTGCAAAAAAGACAATTTTACCCCTAACAAAATTTTACCTCAAAATTCGCGTCGAACTTCCAATTGTACTCAACTATGAACCTTGGCATACTCTGGGCATCATAATTATTTAAGAAAATCAAATTTCTAATTTTCTCCATTTTTCCTAATTTCTCCCATTTTCTCCTATTATTTCCTCAAGATTACGAAATAAATACTTCCTTATAAAATTTTCTCAATTTCTCTTCTCAATAATTCCTAAAGCAATATTCCTAAGCCCTTGAAATTTCTCCATGATTTTTAGAATCCATGTTCTATTTATTTCTCATTTTCTCTTTGATTTTCAAGCATCTATTGCCTCAAAAAAATCCATAATAAATACCAATCATGCATTTCTCTTCCAATTTCATCATAAAAAATTCTAAAATATCATTTTCATATTTCTGAAATTTTTGAAGAAATTTTTGAAGATAACTCACATTCCGGCGGAGCGATTCTATATTCTTCAATACTGTGATGAAATCTTGATTTGCGTATCCAACAATGCCTTCTGCCACAAATTTTCTCACAAACTATTAAACCCAGCCTATAAGATTTTTTTAGAAATTTTTTGGTATTTTTCTCTCTCTATTTTTTTTCTTTCTCTTTTTCAAATCTCTCATTCATTCTCAAATCTTTCTTTCTTACAACCTTTCTCTTTCTAATCTAAGTTCTCAAACATTTCAAGTTTTCTCTATTTATAGAAGGTTGAGTTAAGCTTAGCATTATTGTAGTGACCTATTATTTTTAATTATTTTGTCACTTTTCTTAATTATTTTTCACTAAATCTCACTAAAAATCTTTAATTATTTATCCATACCTTACTTTGTCTCCCACATTTCTCAATTATTTTATCCATTATCTTTGATTATTTGTCTACACCTTACTTTGTCTCCCACATTTCTCAATTATTTCATCCATTATCTTTGATTATTTGTCCACACCTTACTTTGTCTCCCACATTTCTCAATTATTTCACTCATCTTTAATTATTTTGTCATCTTTTTTAATTATTTCCCACTAAATCTCACTCATAATCTTTAATTATTTATCCACACCCTATTTTGTCTCTAACATTTCTCAATTATTTCACTTATTATCTTTGATTATTTGTCCACACCTTAATTTGTCTCCCATATTTCTCAATGATTTCACTCATCATCTTTAATTATTTTGTCATATTTCTTAATTATTTTCCACTAAATCTCACTCATAATCTTTAATTATTTATTCACACTCTACTTTGTCTCCAACATTTCTCAATTATTTCACCTACTATCTTTAATTATTTTGTCACCTTAATTATTTTTCACGAAATCTTCTTCTAAATAGATTATTCTTTTATTTAATTTATTAATTTTAAATCTACTTTCTTAGCCTACTAATTAGCCCATTTACTTAGGCTTTTATTTTTTTTTAATTTAGCTCACTAACTCTAAACCCATTTACTTAGTCTTTATTTTTTCAACTTAACCCACTAACTCTAAGGCCATTTACTTAGTCTTTATTTTTCCAACTTAACCCACTAACTCTAAACCCATTTACTTAGTCTCTATTTTTCCAACTTAGCCCACTAACGCTAAACCCATTTTTTTTTTCAATCATAATCTCTAATAGATGCCAAAAATATACAAAAAATTAATTATTTTTATTCTCAAAATATTAGGATATTACATTCTCCTCTCCTTACAAAAATTTCGTCCTCGAAATTTGTTCATTCTACATCCATCCTACCTACTGATTTTTCAAACAAAAATGGAAAATTACTTCTCATTTTCGTTTCTCGTTCCCATGTTAACTCCTCGCTTACTAGATTCCTCCACAGTACTTTTACCAATGGTATGGACTTGTTCCTCAACACTTAATCTCTTCGATCCAAAATTTTAACTGGTCTCTCGAGATAAGAAAGATTCTCCTATATTTCGGCGACTTCAGATGACATTACTTGAGATGGATTTGGCTCATGTCTTTGGAGCTGCGACACATGGAACACATCGTGTAGATTGGATAAGGTCATTGGCAAAGCAAGTCGATAAACCACTGGCCCGATTCTTTCTATGATGTCGTATGGTCCAATATATCTAGGACTTAACTTACCTTTCTTGTGGCCCCGAGTTGTCTTCCTTAGAGGAGATAACTTTAAGTACACTTTGTCGCCGACTTGAAATTCTAAGTATCTTCGTCTAAAATCAGCATAAGACTTTTGTCAACCTTGAGCCTTTCTGATTCTGTCTTGTACGGTCTTTATCTTATCGGTAGTTATATGTACTATCTCGGGACCTAATACTTGTCGTTCGCCAACTTCAGTCCAACATACTGGGGATCTATACTTGCGTCCATATAACGCTTCATAGGGAGCCATACCAATACTGCTGTGATGACTATTATTATAGGCGAACTCCACTAATGGTAGGTGTTCTTCCCAACTTCCTGAAAAATCTAGAGCATATGCTCTCAGCATATCTTTTAAGGTTTGTATGGTTCTTTCTGATTGACCATCAGTTTGGGGATGATAGGCCGTACTTAGCCTAAGCTGAGTGCCTAACACTTTTGCAGACTACCCCAAAACCTCGAGGTGAACCATGGATCACGATCTGAGACAATGCTTATTGGTACATCTGAGACAATGCTTATTGGTACACCATGAAGTCTAACAATTTCGTTGATGTATTGTTGCGCTAGCTTATTTATAGGTTGACTTCCGTTCATAGCCAAAAAATGAGCAGATTTGGTTAGTCTGTTTACAATCACCCATATGGCATCATTTCCCTTAGGGCTTCTCGGTAAACCTGTTACAAAATCCATAGTGATGTGCTCCCACTTCCATTTTGGAATCTCTAATGATTGTAAACTTCCTCCTAGTCTTTGATGCCCGATTTTTACCTCTGACATATATCACACTGCCCAACGTATCTTGCAATGCTCTTCTTCATTCCCAGCCACCAATACACAATCTTTAAGTCTCTGTACATCTTGATACTTCCTGGATGGATCGAATATCTACATCAATAGACTTTTTTTAAAATTGCTTCTCTTAGTTCCTTCATTCGTGGCACATATATCCTTCCTTGAAATCGGAGTATGCCGTCTTTTAATTCAAATTTTGAGGTCATTACTTGACCTTGCTCGTCAACCCATAATTTTATTCTATGATCTTCAAGGAAACCTTGTCGTATCTGCTTTATCGTTTCTAATTGGATGGTGAGACTAGCTACGTAAACTGAATTTCCTTTTGGAATAACTCCCACTGTCATCAAACTGAAAGTTTCAACTAGTTCCCATTCGTACATCATCATTCCAGCCATACATACCAATTCCTTTCTGCTTAGGGCATCAACCACTACGTTGGCTTTACTAGGATGATACTGAATGACACAGTCATAATCCTTTAGGAATTCCATCCATCGACGCTATCTCATGTTAAGATCTTTCTGAGGGAATACATACTGTAAACTCTTGTGATCGGTGAAGATCTCAAACTGCTCGCCGTATAAGTAATGCCTCCAAATTTTTAAGGTAAACACTACCGCAGCTAATTCCAAATCGTGGGTCGGGTAATTTTGTTCATGCCTTTTCAGTTGCAGAGACCCATAGGCGATTACCTTTTCGTACTGCATAAGCACGCATCCCAATCCATTCTTCACGGCATCAGTATACACCTTATAACCTCCAAACCCATTCGGTATGGCTAGAATCGGAGTGGTTGTGAGTCTTTCTTTGAGTGTCTGAAAACTCCTTTCACATTGCTCGTTCCATTCAAACTTCACGCACTTTTGAGTTAGCTTTGTAAGAGGTGAGGCTACCTTTGAGAACCCTTCTATGAATTTTCTGTAATTCCCGGCCAATCCTAGGAAACTCTTGACTTTGGTAAAGGTGCTAGGCTGGCTCCATTCTCTTACTGCCGACACTTTCGATGGGTCAACAGATATTCCTTCGGCCGATATGACATATCCCAAGAAAGCCACCTGTTTTAGCCAAAATTCACACTTGGTAAACTTGGCGTATAACTTGTTCCCTCAACGTTTGTAGTACAATCCTCAAGTGGTTCTCATGTTCTTCCTCGGAAGATGAGTAAACCAAAATGTCGTCTATGAATACTATTACGAATTTGTCTAAATGTGGCTTAAAAACTCGGTTCATCATGTCCATGAATGCTGCTGGGGTGTTGGTTAATCCAAATGGCATGATTAGGAATTCGTAATGACCATATCGAGATCGAAATGTTGTTTTGGGTATATCGACAGCTTTAATCCTCAATTGATAGTACCCCGATCTCAAGTCTATCTTTAAAAAGACCTTCGCACCTTGCAACTGGTTAAATAACTCATCAATCCTTGGAAGTGGGTATTTGTTCTTGATGGTCACCTTATTTTACTACCGATAATCTACGTGCATCCTTAAACTTCCATCTTTCTTCTTGACAAAAAGGATTGGCGGCCCCCAAGGTGACATACTGGGTCAAATAAATCCTTTATCCAACAATTCTTGAAGTTGGATCTTCAATTCCCTCAATTCTGTGAGAGCCATCCTATAGGGGGTATGGAGAAAGGGTTAGCCCCTGGCACAATCTCTATTGAAAACTCAACATCTCGTTGAGGGGGAAATCATGGTAAATCCTCAAGAAACACATCTCCAAATTCTTTGACAATTAACACATCACTTACTCCTACAGGGACTTCTATATTTTCTTGAATATATGCCAGATACCTGAAAGCTCCTTTTCGCAACATTTTATCTGTCTTTAGGGCTGAGACCCATTTCCTTTCATTTATTCCACCTTGTCCTCAAAATTTAATAATTGAGTTTCCATTCTTGAGGCTAACTACATTGGCCTTACAATCCAAGGTGGCATCGTACTTGGTTAGGAAATCCATTCCTATAATTATATCAAAGTCTCGAAATTCAAGAAGAATTAAATCCACCAAGAACTCAGCTTCCCCTATCTGAATTTTTTTATTTTTATATCTTAACGAGGTTTCTAGAGACTTCCCCATAGGGGTTGCTACTATCATTCGACAATTCAGATCCTCTGGTTTTTCCCCTAGTATTTCGGATAATGCATGTGAAATAAAGGAATGACTTGCTCCTTAATCTATCAAAACATGCATAGGGAAACCAGAGGTAAACATGGTACCTTGGATGATGGTCGGGTCCTCATCCATGACTTGACGTGTCAAATTGAACACTCTCCCTTGCTGAGCTCTGGGATTCAATGTTAGCACCTGAATCTGTCTTGATAGTCTTGGTTTTGGGCAGTCCCTTAACAGATGCCCCACTTGGTGACAATTGAAGCAAATTGTTCCTCTCTTTGGGCATTCTCGACTAAGGTGTCCTTCGTCCCCACAGGTGTAACAACCACTCATTCCTTGCCTACAAGGCCTTCCAGTATGTACTTTTTCGCATTTCACGCAAGCCTTTTTGGGCTTGAACTGAGGCTTTTTAGGCTCCAACATTTTCCCTGTACTTGACTTGTTCTTGGAGGTTTGGTGATTGGCTCCTTGAATAGAGTCAATTCGATCCTAATTTACCTTGGTAGTCATTACTTACCGTACTACTTCAGCATAAGACTCTGTACTTATATTATCGAGGGTCTTCTGAATGCTTAGCTTTAGCCCTCCTAGAAACTTTTGCACCTTGATTCTCTCATTCGTCTCATATATTAGCATATATTTGATCAGTCGGGTGAATGTGTCTTCATATTGAGCCACGTTCATGTCCCTTGCCTGTTTCAGATCCATGAACTCCCTTTCTTTTGCCATCCTCAGACAAAGCGAAAAGTATTTGTCGTTGAATAGATCCTTGAATCACTCCCAGCTGACGTAGGGTGTACTTGTTGATGCTGGGGTGGCTATAGCCTTCTTCACTCCCTTCCACCATCGTTCAGCTTCGCCTTACTGCATAAAAGTTGCACAATTCACTTTCTCGTCCTCTCCACAGTGGACATAGTCGAGCAACTTCTCAGTCTATTTGATCCAGAACTCTCCCTCACTGGGATGGCTCCCAGCTTTTCCTTGGAAAATGGGTGGATTTTGTCGGCGATATAGGTGCAACATGCATGATGGATGCCCGCTTTGGGTTTGCATCCCTTGCATGACCCCTGCCATGCTTCCCACAATTCTCTCGATTTGATCCAAATGGTTTCCATTTGATCTCTCATCCTCCTGACTTGAGCTACCTTCAGGTATACCATTGGTACGTCTTTCAGTACCTCTTTGGTAATTTGATGTCATAGGTTGTATTGCTTGTCGTATATTTACCATCTGAAAAGAAAGACAATATCTCACTCCATGGAAATTTCCTTAAAAACAATTTTAGTTCATTAGATTCCAACATTTGACATTACTTAAGGTAATAAGACAACACAATACACAATCGACACACTATTAAATAAACATCATTCCGAGTCTCTTTCTATGAACGAGAAGATTTCCAAATCCAAGCATCATCATCTATTGCTTCATCCCCAGACTCGACTTCTGGTCCATCAGGATCGTCAAGTACAATCGCCTCTTCCTCATCATCATCAGAGTTGAAGTTGTCGATACACATCTCATTGGCTAGGGCTACATTGTACGCGTCCCATTCCCCATCCGAGTCTTCATCTTCTATTATAGCCTCCTCGTAGATGAGGGTGGCGTCTTCACAGAGATGCTGACAGAAGGGATATAAGGACACGTGATTGCCTTCATGACGGATCCCTTCAACTAAGGCTCTCCAATCACCTTCCAAGTGATTGATCAAGAATTCTATTTGGGCATGAATCAGGTTTGGTCGTGTGTAGCTGTTGAGCGGTATGTCCCTTAAGATATCCTCGAGGACATTTAGGTGGCCGAAAATGTCTTCTGTCACTGGTTCACTATTAACCCAACGAAAGATCCAGTGGGTCACCCAAAACTGCTCGAGGTAACCTCCTTCCATGCTGACATTTGAAAAATCGATCAAATTTTCACTATTAAATAGTAATCGTATAGTGTATGTATGTGAATAGTACACCAGGTAAGTTCCTAGGAAAGAGAGGTGAGTCACAAATAGACACTTAAATACCGAGTTTTTCCTTAGCCAGAACTTTCTTAGACATGCACTTCCACTACGTTACGCTGAAATCTAGTAACTTTTGAGACTTCGATTATCCATCCTCGAATCTCTAAATAGAGATTTCTAAATCTAAGTTTTTCTAAACTTTAGGTTCATGGGTTCCTGATGAACTTTCCTAAGTTTTTTTATAGTTCGCTTTGATACCAACTGTAACACCCCACTTCCACGGGCATGTTATAACTTAAGAAATTTTGACTATACATTTTTTTTTATAACTCATCATAATATAAATTCAAATTTTCCCTACTACCTGCCTATCATTAGCTTACTTACTCTGTATATGCTAGGCTAGGTAATCATCAATAGCGGAAGCAAGAATCGAACCTCAACATACCTCAAACATTAATAATATTACATGATCGCCTTAACAAAATTAGTAAAACAAGATTATTCGACAATAGTACTTAAGTCCTTCAACATAACATGAAACATGACATAAGTTTTTTTTTTTTTTCCAACATAACACAACATACCATAACTTAAAGCATAACATAGCACATCTGATATATGACCGGGTCCTTATACAGGAACTAAATACATAAATTAACTTCAAAATGTCTTGAGTCTTTACAATTCATCCGCTTTTATGTCTTCGCAGCAAACCTCATCTGGAACATTTGAATATTCCAGGGGCAAAGCCCACATTAGATGATGAATCATCTAAGTAAGGGAATAAAACATTTAATGCTTATGTATGTATACAATGCACATAATATCATAACTCTCATGTTTGGGTCGACTGCACCTTAAGATTATCTGTCATTTTTCCAATCTCCCTGCTAGACCGAGGTGTATGGGTGCACCCTTGGCAAAGTAATGGAGCCAATACCTAATCCCAAACCCATGCAACGTATGACCGTGAATCTCATCATGCTCATATGCATATTTTGTCATCAATACATGTAAATGCGATCCACATGAGATGTTCACATCAAGACATGACAACATGATGAAAATAATTACATAAAATCAGGTTTTGGCAAAACCACTTACAAGCCATTTTCATAAATTAAATCTAGTTGAATAGTACCACTTACTTTGCAGAAAAGATAATTTTGCCCCTAGTGTAATTTTGCCTCAAATTTGTGTCGGACTTCCAATCGTACTCAACTATGAACCTTGGCGTACTCTGGGCATCATAATTATTTAAGAAAATCAGATTTCTAATTTTCTCCATTTCTCCTAATTTCTCCCATTTTCTCCTATTATTTTCTCAAGATTATGAAATAAATACTTCCTTATAAAATTTTCTCAATTTCTCTTCTCAATAATTCCTAAAGCAATATTCCTAAGCCCTTGAAATTTCTCCATGATTTTTAGAATCCATGTTCTATTTATTTCTCATTTTCTCTTTGATTTTCAAGCATCTATTGCCTCAAAAAAATCCATAATAAATACCAATCATGCATTTCTCTTCCAATTTCATCATCAAAAATTCTAAAATATCATTCTCATATTTTTGAAATTTTTGAAGAAATTTTTGAAGATAACTCACCTTCCCACGGAGCGATTCGGTATTCTTCAATATTGTGATGAAACCTTGATTTGCGTATCCAACAATGCCTTCTACCACAAATTTTCACACAAACTACTAAACCCAGCCTATAGGATTTTTTTAGAATTTTTTTGGTATTTTTCTCTCTCTATTTTTTTTCTTTCTCTTTTTCAAATCTCTCGCTCACTCTGAAATCTTTCTTTGTTACAACCTTTCTCTTTCTAATCTAAGTTCTCAAACCTTTCAAGTTTTTTCTATTTATAGAAGGTTGAGTTAAGCTTAACATAATTGTAGTGACCCACTATCTTTAATTATTTTGTCACATTTCTTAATTATTTTTCACTAAATCTCACTAAAAATCTTTAATTATTTATCCACACCTTACTTTGTCTCCCACATTTCTCAATTATTTCATGCATTATCTTTGATTATTTGTCCACACCTTACTTTGTCTCCCACATTTCTCAATTATTTCACTCATCATCTTTAATTATTTTGTCATCTTTCTTAATTATTTCCCACTAAATCTCACTCATAATCTTTAATTATTTGTCCACACACTACTTTGTCTCCAATATTTCTCAATTATTTCATTCAGTATCTTTGATTATTTGTCCACACCTTAATTTGTCTCCCACATTTCTCAATTATTTCACTCATCATCTTTAATTATTTTGCCATCTTTCTTAATCATTTTCCACTAAATCTCACTCATAATCTTTAATTATTTTTTCACACCCTACTTTGACTCCAACATTTCTCAATTATTTCACCTATTATCTTTAATTATTTTGTCACCTTAATTATTTTTCACTAAATCTTCTTCTAAATAGATTATTTTTTTATTTAATTCATTAATTTTAATTATACTTTCTTAGCCTACTAATTAGCCCATTTACTTAGGCTTTTATTTTTTTTTCAATTTAGCCCACTAACTCTAAGCCCATTTACTTAGTCTTTATCTTTTCAACTTAACCCACTAACTCTAAGGCCATTTACTTAGTCTTTATTTTTCTAACTTAGCCCACTAACTCTAAAGCCATTTACTTAGTCTCTATTTTTCCAACTTAGCCCACTAACTCTAAACCCATTTACTTAGTCTCTATTTTTCCAACTTAGCCCACTAACTCTAAACCCATTTTTCTTTTCAATTATAATCTCTAATAGATGCCAAAAATATACAAAAAATTAAATATTATTATTCTCAAAATATTAGGATATTACAGTGTCCCATTGGTTGGTTTTGATGGAATGGTGATTCATTCGGAGGGGTTGATCCAACTGCTCTTGATGGTCGGTAGTTGCTCTTGCAAATCTCAAGTGACGCTGGATTTTCTGGTTGCTGATATACCCTCGGAATCCAATATGATCATTGGTAGGTCGGGGCTTGGTGCTCTAAGGGCAGTACCAAGCATGTATCACATGGTGTTGAAATTTCCTACTCCGGGCGGGATTGACAAGGTAAGAGAAGACCAACGACAAGCCAGGGAATGTTACGTGGCCTCTTTGAATGCCACTATTTCCAAGGGGTCAGAGTCAGACCCTAAACCGAGTCAGGATGTTGTTCCTCAAGCCGGTTAGGGCTAGGCGAAGCTGGAACAGGCAATACCCCCAAGTACAGGAGTAGACCCCAGACTTCACACCGATGTGGTCTCTAGTTTCATCTTGGAGGTTCCAGAGGAGCCTAAGACCTTAGAACCAGTGGACGAGCTTGAGGAAGTCCCATTGGGGGAAGAGCCCGATTGAACAGTGTGGATCAATTCCAAGTTACAAGAGCCTTTGCGGTCCGAGGTCCTTTCACTCCTGCATCAGTATTGGGATGTGTTTGCATGGTCTATACTGGATACGTCGGGGATAGACTCTATGGTCATGACCCATCGCTTGGGGCTCTACCCAGATTGTGTTCCAGTAAGGCAGATGAAAATGAAGTTTGTCCTGAAGCAGGCTAAAGCTATAGAGGCTGAAGTGGAAAAACTTATGAAGGTCAATCATATCCGGGAAGTAGACTACCTGGAGTGGTTGGCTAACATGGTCCTTGTCTCCAAGGGGTCGGGAAAATGGAGGCTCTGTATTGATTTTAAAAATCTCAATAAAGCCTGCCTGAAAGATAGTTGTCCTCTGCCTATGATTGATGGAACAGTAGGGTGTCAGCTAATGAGTTTCCTGGATGCATTCCAGGGGTACCACCAAATCCCACTACACCCTAAAGATCAGGAAAAGACCGCCTTCATCACAGATAAAACCACATATTATTACCGAGTCATGCCATTTGGGCTGAAAAATGATGTAGCTATATATCAGAGGTTGGTCAACAATTTGTTCAAAGCTCAGCTTGGTCAAAACATGGAGGCTTACATGGACGATATGTTGGTCAAGAGTCTCTTGGCTGAGTAGCATCCAGACTACTTGGAGGAGTGCCTTCGGACCTTGCGCTAGTATCAAATGAAGCTTAATCCAGCCAAGTGTGCCTTCGGGGTTACGGCTGGTAAATTCTTGGGGTTCATGGTGCATTATCGGGGAATTGAGGCCAACCCCTCGAAGATAAAGGCCATTCTCAAGAAGCCTCCTCCTCGGAGTATCAAGGAGGTGCAGAGACTAATGGGGAGGATAACGGCACTGGGAAGGTTCTTGTCAAGGTCTGCAGAAAGGCAATTGTCATTTTCTAAGGCCTTGAATTGAGTCCAGAATTTCACATGGATAGAAGAATGCCAAGAGAGGTTTGAGCAGCTAAAATAGTGTCTAGTCTCCCCCCCAGTCCTGGCTAAGCCACTACCGGGAGAATCACTATATATTTATCTTGTTGCTTTGAATGAGGTTGTCAGTTCGGTTTTGGTGTGAGAGAAGGACAAAGTTCAAAAGTCGGTCTACTATGTGAGCAAGAGGTTGGTCGGAGCCGAGATTCGCTACACTCCAACAGAGAAGTTGGCCTATGCGCTAGTCATCTTCGCTTGAAAATTGAGGCCCTACTTCGAGGCATACCACATTATCGTCCTATCTATTCAACTGTTAAGGCATGTGTTGGGAAAGCTGGACTTATCCGGAAGGATACTCAAATGGGAAGTGGAGCTAAGTGCTTTCGACATCAACTACTGACCTTGGCCAGCCATCAAGGCGCAAGCTCTGGCCTACTTCATTGTTGAGGGCACCAAACCAGAGGAGGAGGAAGGAGGGGTTTCCCAAACGTGGACTCTTTTTGTAGACGACAGCTCCAATGTCAGAGGCAGTGGTGCTGGATTACTGCTCCAGGGCCCTGATGGCCAGGCTTGGTCATACTCCCTCCACTTCGAGTTCAGCACCTCTAATAATGAGGCCGAGTATGAGGCACTCATTGCCAGACTCAGACTAGAGGAACAAATGGGAGTCAAGGATCTGGAGGTATATTCTGACTCGAATTTAATTGTGCAGCAGGTCAAGAGGGAGTTCGAGGCTCGGGAGGACACCATGGCCTAGTACTTGGTGATAGCTAAGGATCTTATGGCATGATTTCGGGCGGTGAAGATCAATCATGTCCCACGTGCACAGAATGCAGTGGTAGATACTCTCTCTAGAATAGCTGCTTCTTCCTTCCCCGGGAATTCTCGAGCTGTCTACATGGAGTAGTTGCCCTAGAGGAGCATAAAGACAAAAAGAGAGCAGTTTCATGTGGAAAGGATAGAAAATTGGACGGATCCCATTATAACACATCTGACCAAGGGATGGCTACCAGAGGGGGAATAAGAGAGCCAGAAACTCAAGCGCCAAGCTGCCAAGTTTTTACTGGTCGGGTCAAACCTATACAAGAAATCCTTCACTCAGCTGCTGTTGAAGCGTGTTGGGCCCGTTGAGGCTGACTACATCTTAAGGGAGATCCACGAGGGGATTTGCGGCAGTCACATTGGAGCTTGGTCTCTTTCCCATAAGGCACTTCGGCAAGGGTACTACTGGCCGACAATGATGAGTGACATTGTGCAGTTTGTCCGGACTTGTGAGAGATGCCAAAGAACTTCCAACCTAGTTCACACCCCGACAGCTAAACTTACACACCTGGCTTCGCCTTGCCCATTTGCTAAGTGGGGAGTTGATATTTGTAACACCTTAGGTTTGAGTGTGAATTTAATTAAATAAATTATAAAAATATAGGTATGTGGCATTCCAAAATTGTCCTAGGTTGGCTAATGGAAGTTTATAAATTTGATATGCCTCTAAAAGGGTAATATGGTAATTTGGATATTATCCCATTAGAAGGGAATTATTATGGGTGAAAATGTGTAAATAAATCCTATGTGAAGGATTTAATTTTGATTTATTTATAGAGAAATATTGGATGGCCAAGATGAAGGACTGAGGGCCATGTGGGTGTCAAATAGTGACACTTGGCAAGTTCTCATTCAAGAAGATGAGATATTAAATAAATAAGAAATGATCAAATTAAATGTATGGATGACACTTGGCAAGTTCTCATTCAAGAAGATAAGATATTAAAGAAATAAGAAATGATCAAATTAAATGTATGGATGACACTTGGCAAATTCTTGGGAGAAGATAGGTGTGAATCATTTTGTGGGTGGATATTTTGAGTAAAAGAGGAGTGATAAAGGTAAATAAAGAAGGATTAGAAAATAGTCACTTTAGTCTTTTGTGAGGGTAATCATTATGGTAAATAAGGTAAAAGGAAAAGGAAATTGGAAAGTTCTCATGCCATTATGATGGAAAAATAATCTTATTAAATTAAATAGGAAATCATGTGAAATATGTCTTTCAAGGTGATGTACATGAAAATAGTCCCATTTAAATAAATGATGAGAAAATTAAAAATTTAAGGAATCCAATGGATGAGATGTGGCCTTGGAATGGGAGTTGATCCAAGGGCCACAAAGGAGTCTTAAAAATTGGCATGGATTACCAATATAATTAAAATTAATTTTAAGGGGTTAGAGTGGATGGTTGGCATAACTCTTGGGTAGGAATCAAATGCTAAGATGGTGTTATCTTTAAGCACATGGATTGTGCTTCTTTGAAGGGTGGAGATTCAATTTCCATTTTTAATTCATGGCCATGATTAAAACTTTTTTTTTACCAAGGATTGTGTTTCGTCTCAATGGTAGAGATTGAATCCTATGTGATCAAGAGATGAGATTAAAAGTTTATTAAGCACATGGATTGTGCTTGTAGTGAAGGGTGGAGATTAATTCTCTCAAACCAATAAAAATCCAAGGGTTTAGATTAAATCTTGGAATGAAATTAATTGAAAAAAAGGAAAAGAGAAGTAATATAAAGAGGAAGAAGGAGAAGAAGGCCAAATTTCTTGGCCAAGAGTACAATTAGAGGAAGGAAGAAGAAGAAGAATAGGAGAAGAGAAAGGAAGGTAAGATTCTTGTACTTGGTTTTCTTAGAAAAGAAACGAAGAAGTCTTCTTAATCCTTCTCATCTCTTAATCTTAAAAATCTTATAATGTACGAAGAAATTCTCTTTAGGTTGTTGGAAGCAAGAAGTACTTGGAAGCAAACGTTTGAAAAACATCTAAGAGTTAAGGTAAGGAATGACCCCATGGGTGGCGGTCTTGCATGTTTAGCAAATGTTTGTTATGAGTTTCATGTGTTTGCAAGTATATATGCATTTGTGTGCTCTAATGGACCTTTGGCCATAAGGAGGACTAGGAGTTGGAAAAAAGGGTTGGTTGAAGTCTCCACCTTGAAAGGTTGTGAAGGCTAAGAGGACTAACCATATTTGCATTACATCTCGCATTACACTATTATTATGCTCTCATTTGCTTTGCATTGCAGCCTTACTGAGCAATAGCTCATAAGGTCATTTTGAACCTCTTTGTAGGTGGTGAAAGCTCAAAGGGAAAGGCCATCTTGGAAGAGCAAGGGCTATGAGTATGGAAGACTAGATGTGTAGCTTTTATATTTTGTAATGGTGTTTGAGAGTTTGATGGAGTTTAAACTTGAGTATGTATCCTAATGTGGTGTATGTTGTGTAAGTACATTATGGTTGTATGGCCTTATTTTGGGGGTGAATGTGAGGAATTATGTTTTAATTTTTGTAAAATTAAATTCTGGAGTGTATGGGAAAAAAAAAGTAAAAAAAAAAATAAAAAAAAACAACATTAAAGGGTGAGGCAGGTCTGGGAGAACCTCAGGGTAGCTTTGAGGTTGATGGGCCGGAGAATCCTTGCGATGAGGGTCGCGGCGTGGTAACTGTGGGTGAGGCGAGAACATGTTAAGAATGTAAGGGGTTTTGAGGGTCGAGTTTTGGGTGTTCTGGGAATGTTGTAGCTTGTTTTGTACTTGGCTAGTGGCCAAGAATGATTGTAGGCAAACCCTTCTTTGTGATGTGTGTGATTGGGGAGCCTTATGATGTAATCATGATTGTTTATAATTTAATGGAATGTGTTGGAATTTGTGGTTGCATGAGATCATGGATGATGATAACTTACGTATGGCATATATAAGTTGTCTATTGAAGCTAGAATGAATGTTGTTCATTATATTGTGCAGATGAATCGTGAGGAGCGATTGAATAGAAGAAGGAACCTAAGCCAACCACCAGCTTAAGAGGATTTCGAGGGTAGTGGCTCGGGACTGCCAAGTGGAGAAAGGTAATTTGAAAGATTTGTGGAAGTAATGTTAAACTCGATGAATCGACAAGAAGCCCTAACAGCAAACTGGCTAAAGGTGTATCGGGATATGCACCCACCCAATTTTAAAGGAAACCCCGAGGTAGACCTTATTGTGGGGGAATATTGGCTAGAACATACTGAAAAGCTGTTAGAACACCTAGAGTGTCCGGCGGAGCATTGGGTGCGGTGTGCGACTTTTATGTTTGCAAAAGAGGCCAGTATATGGTGGAAATGTATGTCAGGAATTTTGAGAACTCGGAACATAATCCAAGAGGGAGATGGGATAAGGGTGATACCAACCACTTAGGAGTAGTTTAAGACGAAATTTTATGACAAGTACTTTCTGCAGTATTGGTGGGAGGTGAAGAAACAAGAATTCTTGAATTTGACTTAGATAGAGGCTATGTCAGTGGTACAATACGAGGCTCGATTTTCAAAACTGATAAAGTATGTGCCAATGTATACGGAAGATGACTAGGAGAAGGCCCAAAAGTTCTTGTAAGGGCTAAGGAAGAAGGTCAGGAAAGTACTATATGCATGGACTATATGCACATATGAAGATACTATTGAGAAGGCTACTACTATTGAAAGAAATATGGTGTCTCAGGGAGAGTTGAAACTTGGTGACGATGCTAAAGTGGAAGAGAGGAACAAGGATAAGTTGGCAAACCCTTCGGCCATTCAATTCAAGCGGCCTGAGGGAGCAAAATTCAAGAAGGAGAGGTATTATCAGAAATGCCACAAAAGACACGTAGGCAAGAAGTGCGGAGCAGCAGCGAAAGGGGCAGACTGTTACATTTATGGGGAACTAGGACATTTTTCCAGGGACTGTCCATCAAAGAAGCTATTAAAGATCTTGGATACGCCAAAGAATGAGGTGATTTGTTTCGCTTATAATCAACCAGGACATTACTCTCAGAATTGTCCTCAGGGAGGAAAAGCAAATCAAGGAAAGAAGGCCGAGGGAAAGTCGGGCTCATAGCCAGCTCGAGTATACCATCTGACAAAGGTGAAAGTGAAGGTTGATTCGAGCATAGTGGAAGTACGTTCTTATCCATGCTACTCCTGTGCATGCATTGGTGGACCCTGGTGCCACTCATTCTTTCATTGCAATTAATTCTGCTAGGAGTTTGGGTCTAAAACCCTTGGTAATGAATCATAGAGTTAAAATTCAATCCCCAATTGGAAAGACTATGGAAACCAATCTTATGATTCGTGGTAGTGATGTGGAAGTTGAAGGTGAGAAATTCGAGATAGACTTAATCTTGATGGAGATGCAAGATTATGATGTAATCTTAGGCATGGACTTTCTTTCTCGATATTGTGCTAGTATGGACTGTTTGAAGAAAATAGTGAGGTTGGGATGCCCAGGAGGAAAAACGGTGGAATTCAAGGGTCAGTTAGTAGAAAATCGGCTCAAGTTTGTATCAACATTGGAAGCCAGTAGATTATTGGAAAAATGAGCATATGGCTACATAACTCATGTAGTAGTTGTTGGTGAGTTAGGAAAGAAGCCGGAAGATGTGGAAGTAGTTAAGGAGTTTATGGATGTATTTCCTGAAGACTTGTCCGGGTTACCCCCAAATCGAGAAGTGGAATTTACCATTGAAATGTTGCCAGGAATAAATCCAATTTCTATACCTACTTATCGAATGACACCAGTTGAGTTACAAGAATTAAAAATCCAACTTCAAGATTTAGTGGATAAGGGATTTATCCGACCGAGTACTTCACTGTGGGGAGCTCTAGTTTTGTTTGTAAAGAAGAAGGACGGGAGTTGATCGAGATTGTCGAACCTCGATGACTGTAAAATATATATTTCAGATCTGCAGCAAGGGTGCGACCCCAAAGTCGTCTCTCAAAGGAACCTCAATACAAATCTATCATGACAAGAACTGAGTGAGGGAGTTTTTTTGATGAAAAAGAAAGTATGAAGATTGAGTAAGAATATAAAAACGAAACTGTCTATGGATCCAAACGCAACCAATTACAAATCTTTCCCTTAAACCAGGTTTTCATCATCCCTTCTTATAGATTAGATCTAGTCGAGTTTCAACACCCAAAATCTGCATAAATAAATCTCCAACAACTGTCTAGAGATCAAATCAAAGCTGATATAAAAATCAAAGAAAACCTCCTTCAATCAGTCTACCAATTTTAATCTTCATTCACACAGATTCCAGAACCTAGTATCAATAACAATCATACCAAGTTATTTGTTTCTGCTTCTTTCCTTCGTGTGTTATATCAACCGACTATAACATTAAAGCCGCAATGTAGAAAAGAGAAATCCACTCCGTATATGTTCATACAACCGTCTTGAACATGCACTAGAATAAGCGGAAAAGAAGTAGAGAAAACTTAAAACAAATATAATTGAAATTCAAACCGGATTTCGTAGAAGCTCTTGGGATTCAAACCATGGAATAAGTTCGGATTTGCAACTGATTACAAGTGTTTAACCCTCCATGGAGAAGAAAATAGAGAAAAAATGGCTACTGTTCATGAGACAGAAAGTAAAAATCAATTAAAAATTAATCTGCAGCTAATGGCCTCCTAAGGTGCTTAAATAGAGCTTAAGGAGGAAACCCTAGGATACCGCCACTTCATAGATGATTTCGAATAGGATAATGTGCGTTTTGGGCTTTTAAATAACTTGATTTGGATATCAGACGCCCAAGTTATGGCCTTTTAAAGAATTAGTGTTCAGTGTAGCTTTCCTAATTTAACCCAGCTATCTGGTCCCGAATTTGAAGCAATGTTTGGAGGCCCAAACGAACTCAGATTTGGACAAACCATACCATTACAGAAAGCCCAAGAATTCCTCTACAATATCTCTGAAGACATCATTCACGTTCTGGGACTATAATTTGGCCAAAAACTTGAAAGAAGTACAGAAGGTCAAATCTGTGAGCACACTTTTGCTTCTTTGTCTCCAATCTCCTTGTTTCCCTTCTTTCCATCAAAATTCCTCATGACCCAGGAAGCCCTAATCTGTCCAAAATAAGATAAAATAGTGTGAAGCCCAATTCCTATAAAATAAAATAAAACAAAATCAAGATGAATAAAATGACACAACTAACGTGCAAAAAGACTAAATATGAGGGCTAAATAATATGAAAATATGCGCTCTATCAAGATTCTACGATTGTGTATAGATTATCGAGCACTTAATAGAGTGACGATGAAGAATAAGTACACGTTACCGAGAATCGGAGAGCTGTTTGATCAGGTGTCAGAATGTTTTCCAAGATTGATTTGCGTTTAGGGTACTATTAGATGAAAGATAGGGCCGAAGATATACCTAAAACAACGTTTCGTAGTAGATATGGTCATTACGAGTTTTTGGTAACGCCATTTGGTCTAACGAATGCACCGATAGCCTTTATGGATTTAATGAATTGGGTGTTTAAGCCATTCTTGGACCAATTTGTAATCGTTTTCATAGATGATATTTTGGTATACTCACCTAGTGAGAAGGATCACCGTGAGCACTTGGGGATAGTGCTGGAAACCTTGCGTAGAGAACGATTATATGCAAAGTTTTCCAAATGTGATTTTTAGATGAAAAAGGTGGAGAAGGCCAAATTTCTTGGCCAAGAGTAATATTAGAGGAAGGAAGAAGAAAAAGAATAGGAGAAGAGAAAGGAAGGTAAGATTCTTGTACTTGGTTTTCTTAGAAAAGAAAAGAATAAGTCTTCTTAATCCTTCTCATCTTTTAATCTTAAAAATCTTCTACTGTACGAAGAAATTCTCTTTAGGTTGTTGAAAGCAAGAAGTACTTGGAAGCAAACGTTTGAAAAGCACTTAAGAGTTAAGGTAAGGGATGACCCCATGGGTGGCGGTCTTGCATGTTTAGCAAATGTGTATTATGAGTTTCATGTGTTTGTAAGTATACATGCATTTGTGTGCTCTACTGGACCTTTGGCCATAAGGAGGACTAGGAGTTGGGAAAAGGGGTTGGTTGAAGCCTCCACCTTGAAAGGTTGTGAAGGCTAGAAGGACTACCCATATTTGCATTACGTCTCGCATTACATGATTATTATGCTCTCATTTGCTTTGCATTGCAGCCTTACTGAGCAGTAGCTCATAAGGTCATTTTGAACCTCTTTGTAAGTGGTGAAAGCTCAAAGGGAAAGGGTATCTTGGAAAGGGTAAGGGCTATGAGTATGGAAAACTAGATTTGTAGCTTTTATATTTTATAATGGTGGTTGAGAGTTTGATGGAGTTTAAACTTGAGTATGTATCATAATGTGGTGTAAGTACCTTATGGTTGTATAGCCTTATTTTGGGGGTGAATGTGAGGAATTATGTTTTAGTATTTGTAACATAAAATTCTGGAGATTATGGCAAAAAAAAAAAAAAAAAATCGTGCGACTGGGCTGTTGACCCCCTTGATGCTGTTTTTTTAAAAATTTTTTATGTTATTTAAATTAAGCCTGAAACTTCTAGAATAAAAACAAGTTTATTTAAATAAATAAATGTGAGTTGAGCCTCCAAAATATTTATTAAATTAATATAAAATTTAAGGCATTTTTGGAAAAAAATTTCCTATATGTTGGAAAATAAAATAAAGAGCATTTTTCTTAAATTTTTGGCAAAAATGGACGAGAAATTTTGATGTTTGAATTTCAAAACTTACTCCCTAAATAATGGAATCTGGAGTATAATTTTGAAATAGTTAAAGTAAAATAAATAGAGATTTGGTTAAGTAAAAATTATTTAAATTTTTCCAAAAGAGATTAACCCAAATATTTTCTAAGGCAATTTAGAATGAGAAAAATGGGTTAACAATTGGGTCAAAATTTATTTTCTAATAATTAAAGCCTTGTGCCATATTTAAGTAAAGCGAGAGTGGTTTTGCTTGTTTTTGTCGAGTCTTGGGAAAGGTCATCCTTGGCTCTTCATTAAGAGCCAGAGAAGGGTGATGCTTCACCAAGGTTTCAGGTTTAGTTTTGCAAGGTCATTGATATTTTTCTTAATCCTTGAGTGGAGCAAAATGAGGGGCGAAACCTAGGTCCCACCTAGGGCGTTTCTAATTGAAACATAGCTCGTCTCTTCATTATTGCCTTAGCGAGTGAATAGTTAGCTGATTTTTCTTATTCACAGGGTGATGGAGGAGGTACAAAAAGTCCTAGCTAGAAAAAGAGGAAAAACTCAAGCATCAAGAGGCACGTCGTCGTCATCGGCCATCTCCGAGTCCTCCAACTCGGCCATAATCTCTTCAATAGACCGAACATTGGACATGTCCAAGTCCGGATGAGCTTGTAATACCTCAATTGCATGGGCTTGGAATCCCTTCGTTTAAGCCTCTTGCAAGTTCTACTGAATGAACTCCTCCACCTCAAGAAGTTTGATGGGCTCGGTATACTTGCGCTCGTACTTACGAATGAGTGAGTGCGCCTGGGATAACCCTAAGTTCGCCCGGGATAGCTCTTCCTGAAGCTCCTGAATGCGTAGATCCAAAGACTGTCGCTCGGAGGACAACTCATCCAGGTTCTTCATCTGGCTCTCTACCAACTCGTCCCTCTCATACAACTGTGAGTCTAGTTCCAGGGTTTTCTTAAAAGCTTGGGAAAAGCGTCCAGAGAAGTCTGAAACGAGCTTGACCACTTGTAATAAGCAAGATAAGTAAGGTCAACATAGCTAAGACTGAAAGATGTTGATAAAGTGGAAAGGATTACATGGGCCAAATGCTTGTATGAGGCAGCCTCTACTGCCTCTGAGAACTGTTCACCTAACACTTAACGGTCGGCGGGGTGGCGAAGTGGTGAATCATGCATCTCGTTACCTGACTACTCCGACTAAGGTCATTTTCTTTCACTCCCTAACCAGGAACATGGTCTGAATAGTGTGGGGGAGACTCGAGGGCTGGCATGAGCTGTCTTAAAGATTTGGAAGTCTTCTTCCTCTTAATGCAACTAGGCTCTTCTTCCCCAGCCGGAGGGGGATCCAGGGCATCTTTTACCCTTGCAGGAGCAGGGGCACCCTCATCCTTCACGGGTCTTCATTTGTTCTTTCCCCAGATGAAAGTTGTACTCACCATCTTAGCTGCAAATGCACAAGCAAGATATTAGTGGCAAGAAAAACAACAAGTCAAAAAAGTATGAAAATAGTGAAAAAATGACTACCCAAAAGTGACATCGAGCTCGAAGCAAGTGTGAGTGGATAAACCCCCTAGGTAAGGTAGGATCACATATCAAGGCCCGAGCACTGATAGAGTTTAAGTCCCTTAAGATCTGAATATTACGAAGCTCGTCTTGCATGATCTCGCGACTACGAACCTTCGAGGGCTAGAAAGCCCACTCAACTGGCACCCCGAAGCTGACACCCCTGTCTTTCAAGCTAGTAAAGAAAAATCTACTCCTCTATCGTTTTATCGAGGTGGGGTTATCGACTATGAACTGACGTTGGTTGAGGGGAGAAAAGGCGAATCGAGGTTCGATTTTACTAATGGAGATTACCTTGAACATCCTAAAGAAGAGTTGGGCAGTAAGCTCAATGTCTCGAGCTCGACAATAGAGAACGAAGGTAGCTAGGCACCTCCAACCATTGGAAGTCAACTAAGAGGGACATAACCCCATGACAGAGAACACCTTAACTACAGGAGCCGCGAGGGGAAAGCTAAGGCCGGCAGCAAGGGCTTGCTTGTATACGATGATACAACCATAGGGGGCCTGGTGAGTTTTTTGAACTCGGGTTCACTGTACTAATCCTTATCAAGAATGAGGTGGTATTTTCTAAGGAGGGGAAACAACTCTCTCTCAATTATAATGGAATGGTTAATAGTCAAATCCTCGGGTAAGTCATTTGTTTGGGATCACTACTTACATGAGACTCCAAAGAGGGATGAGAAGAAACTTTTTCGGGCCTCCTAAGTTTTTTGGGCCTATGAAGGAGGCCATGGGAGGGGCTGGATAACTCGATGTTCAATTCCTAAGAACTAAAGCTAGTACTGGAGGTTTTTGAATCCAAAGAGGAAGAGGAAGAAGAGGAGGAAGACATGCTAAAAACGAATAAGAATAGCCAAGAAGAGATCAATGACCAAGAGAATAAAGGCAGAGGTTAGGGAAGGAAAACCACACCTTGGCGCGAGACAGGGAGCTTAGCAGGCAGGCTTAGTTTGGGAAATCTCGAACCACACTTGCGACAAAGAAAAGCCAAAGAAAACGGGTTAATCAAGTTAAGGCTTATTTTCTTGTTATTAACAAAAGATATATATATATATTAAATAAATAAATGAAAAAAAGGGGGCAGGAGCCCCAAGGTCAGCCATGGTCGACCTCAACATACATATGTATATACATTTACATTAAAGTGTATATAATATATATATATATATGTATTAAATGAACGAATAAGAAAAAGGGGCAGGAGCCTTAACACACACACACACACATATATATATATATATTTATATTAAAAAAAATGGCAATAGGGCAAGCGTCCTAGGGGGAGCTCAGCTATGGCCGAGGCCGAGGCCGAGCTCAACCAGGGCGTGGCCATGGTAGAGGCCGAGCTTGGCGAGGCTAAGATCTGGCTTCAGCCTTGGCGGAGGAAGAAGATGCAGTAGTTTTTTTTTAAAAAAAAAAAAAACAAAAAACAAGCAACAAGCAAAAACAATAAAAAAAAAAAAGTAAATGAAGAAACAAAAAGAAAAGCAAAGAAGAAGAGAGGGAAAGACTAACCTCAAAATCTTGGGAGCTTGTCTTGAAGTGATAATGAAGGGGTGGGGCCGTGGGGCTTATATAGAGGAACCCAAACCCTCCAACCAAACACCTGTTATAATTGCAAGGTAATAATGGCTCCATCCAACCAAACACCCCTTGTAAATTCAAGGTGATAAATGACACTATTAAACTCTAATCTTGTGCTTAAAAATACTCTTGTGCGTCTTGGGGAGAGTCTACAGTCAAATAACCTAAAAAATTAAGCTACTTCTCAACCCAGCATGATTTTCAGCTCGGCTCAAGGAGTGGGGGACAAGTGATGTGGCACCACCTAAAATTACTAAAATACCCCTACGCGCTAATAGTCTCACTTGCCACGTGGATTACTTGAGAAACTGACATGTGGCAAGTCAACAATCTAGAGCGAAGCCCAAAAAATCTGGGTCAGATCACAAGACCAGTTTCAACTTGACCGGGGTCCTCAAGAGGCGTGCCCGCCCATCTCGGGTACCTCATAACGAGTCCGCCTATAAAAACAAAGGTCCTCACCAGGTAAGACCAAGTGCTCCAGCTCTTACATTTTCTACTACCTGTATTTGTTTTACTGACTTGAGCATTAGAGTCTACCCTGTGGGACCCTAGCCTCCCCACTTCGTTGTCTTGCAAGTTACACTCTCGAGTTCGGACATCACCAAGTTCGAGGTCGCTACTCTCGAGGCTTGATTATTGAGGTGTCACGTGGTGGTCGGTCCTGTATACCATTATTAGTTTTGAAACATATTTTGAAAATAAGTTTTCAAAATATAGTGGTTTGTAAATGTAATTCTGAAAAGTTTATAAAAATATATAATAACAATAACAATAGCCTCGAGTAAAACAAATAATAACAATGAATGTAACAACAACCTTGAATAAAATTATTTCAATTTAAAGTATGAGAGATAAAATATAAGCACTTGTAAGTTAGAACACTTGGATACTTGTAATGAATGTTTTCTAACCCCATAAATGCTGCACCAACCAATTATTTATAATTCAGGCCTACCAATGCCAAAAATTGAGCCGTCGAGGACGGTTGAGCTGCATTAAATAACGGATTTGTTAAAAATAATTTTTAGTTTAAAGAATATATATAATTTAAAACTAAAAATTAATTAGTCAAATAATTTATATAATTATTATTTATAACATTAAAACTATTGATCATTTATAAAATAAAAGATTAATATTAACCTCCATTTTATAATTAAGAATAAATTTGCATACTATTAAAAAATATTTTAATAAATAAATAGTTTATTTCATTCTTCAATCATTGTTCTTCAAGTACTCTTAGTGTTTTAAAATGTATTACATAATTTTTTTAATTTTTTTCTCTTTTTTTATCTCTTATACTTATGTTTTCTAATTGATTGTTAATTTTACTTTTTTGTTAAGAGACTTATAATTTTTAGATTAAAGAATATATATAATTTAAAATTATAAATTAATTAGTAAAATATTTTATATAATTATTATTTTTATAACATAATTATTATTAATCATTTCAGTACTTTTAGTAATTTATTTATTTTAATTTTTTTCTCTTTATTTCTTAAACTTGTTTTGATTAATTTAATATCGTAAAATTAAATATTTATAAATCAATTATATTTTAAAATAGTTGATAAATATATATTTATGTAAACAAATCATATATGAATTTAAAAATATATATATATATATATATATTTGTTTAATATTAATGGCTGGCACCTGCTCATTGTTGACTAAGCACACCTGTCCCGCCCGCTCCCCAATGCACATTGGGGAAAGGGCGGGCAGTAGCCCCACCCACCCCCTTCCCCTCTCGTGCCACGTGCCCCCACCCATTCCCAAGTAACCCCTACTCTCCTCCCCTATTTAACCTCACTCACATCCGTTTTTCTCCACTCTCTTATCAAATTTTGTGCTTCTTATTGTTATCTATTTTTCAATCTCATTTGATAGCAGGAGAGACGAGTCTCAAGTGAAGATATTTAATTTTTTGTATATTATATTTTTAGTTGCTATTCATTTTAGGTCTAAAATGCACTATTGAATGTTATTATTATATTTTTAGTTGTTAATCATTTTAGTTTTAAAATGCAATATTGAATGTTATCAAGTGATAAATAGTTGTTTATTATTTCATTAATATATCTCTGTTAATTGATTAACTATTAATCTTAATATTTCTATCATTTATATCTATTGCATATTATTATTATTATTTATTTTATATATATATTATTATTATTATATATTTTGTTGTTATTATTTTTATGTAGAGATAAATAATAGGCGAGTTAGAAGGTTTCAGTGGGGTTGTTCAAACCTCACAATTAAATTTAAATTTTTTATTTAATTTTAATTAAAAAATAAATTAAATAACAGAGGAGGGAGGAGGTTGTTTAGGGAGGTGTTTTAATAATATTTATTTTAATTAAATTAAATAACATTATGTTATTTATGTTTTTGTAGGTAAAAAATAAAATTATTTTGCACCAAATGAGATATTTTATATTTAAATTTAATTAAAATAAATTGGCACAAAATTAGATAATTTAATATATAATTAAAACAAAATTATATGATCTGGGATTCACAGAAGGGGCGACCGGGGGAGGGGGGGTTGTTTCGGTGGGGAGGGGGCTTAATAAAATTTAAAGAAAATTTTAAATTAAATTTAAATTTTTTATTTATTTTTAATTACAAAATATTAAAATTAAATAACAGGGGAGGGGGCGACGGTTCAAAGGGGTTGTTTGGGGTTTTTTATTAATAAATTCTAAATAAAATTTATATTTTTATTTAGATTTAATTTATAATTTAATAAAATTTTATTAATATTAATAATATAGTTGTAGGTAAAAATAAAATTTTTATGCATCAAATGAGATATTTTAATTTTAAATTTAATTAAAATAAATCTTAAAAAATTAGATAATTTAATATATAATTAAAACAAAATTATATATATAATCTGGATTCACGAAGGAACAAGAGGATTTGCAACGAAGGCCTTGCCCCTAGATAGGGTTTGCAACGTTCTAGATAGGGTTTGCAGTGAAGGAACAAAAGTGGATGAAGTGTAATGACTCAAGGCGTTATGAAGTTATTTCTGCATTTAATTTCCTATATAAAGACCTGATCATGTATTAGTCAAGTTATGTTATGCATCAAGTTAACTTATGTTATATTTCAAGTTATGTTGAAAAACTTATGTTATGTTTCAAGTCAAGTTAAAAACTTATGTTATGATTTCAAGTCATGTTGAAAAACTTATGTTCTGATATTATGAATTATAATTGAAATGATCATCTAATATTAATAGGGTTCGAGGTATGTTGAGGTTCGATTTTTGCTTTCGCTTTGATGAAATACCTAGCCTAACACATATAGAGTATAAGTAAGTTAATGATAGGCAGGTAATAGGGAAATTTTGGTGTTATATCATGATGAGTTATTTCTTTAAAAAAAATATATAGTTAAAATTTCTTAGATTATAACATGCCCAAGAAAGTAGGGTGTTACAGTTGGTATTAGAGCGAACTTATATGAAAACTTATGAAAGGTCATTAGGAACCTATAAACTCGAGGTTTAGAAGAATCTAGAAATCTGAATAACTGTTGAAATGCCAGAATGGCAGAATATTACCTCGAGCAATTTTGGGTGATCCACTGGATCATTCATTGGGTCGATAGTGAACTGGTGGCGGAAGACATCTTCGGCAGCCTAAATGTCCTCGAGGATATCTTAAGGGACATACTGCCTAACAGCTACACACGACCATGCTTGATTCATGCTCAAATGGAATTCTTGATCAATCACTTGGAAGGTGATTGGAGAGCTGTGACGGCCCATCTTCCAGAGCCCCCACTAGCATAGAGGATCTGTGAGAAGGTCATCAATGGTAATGATACAAAAGCAACTAAAAACAAAACCATCCATTTCCCCTTACATAATCAGACATGTACATCCATCCAAGACAAAAGTTACATAATAGACAAGCTTTCCTTGAATACAACACATCATGTCTGACCTACAAAACATAAATAAGTTCTCAATGTACAAAAGTCTACCTAACTCTCAAAACATAAATAACAAACTCCCAGAACTTTTCTTTTGGTGAGCTTTGTACACAATAAGGACTAAAGATCCACACCAGCTGGACACGCTTTCGGCTGTAACTTTGCCTTTACCTGGAATGGGGTGAAGGAAGAAAATGAGCCACAAGGCCCAGCAAGTATAACAACGAGATATTAAAATCACGATTAATAAGAATAAGCCACAAAAGAAATATAACCCGATAGAAGTAGGTCGTAATGCCCATGAAAAGGTACACCTACTAGAAGGTGAAACACTAGCCCAACCATACCAAGCACACAAACTCAATAATAAGAGACGATGCATGCACACATCCCTACCCTGACACTATATCCAATAATATCAGATGCTCGGGGCCAGACAGCTCCACTGCCAAGGTAATGCCTGAGGCCGGTCAACTCCACCCGAGGTTTATACACTTATCGACTGACATTTGGGGCCAGATAACTCAACTCCAGGTTAGCACCTGAGGCCAACCAGCTCCACCCAAGGTCAAATCCTCATCATAAGCCATGAGGTCATTGAGGCCAAATAGCTCAACTCTTAGTGTCACGCCTACCCATGGCATACACCCTTAAGGCTAATTTGCTCCACCCAATGCCTTGGCTCCCTTATTCACTTAACATATACATGAAAATGTATGAAACCATGCCCTAAAGTATGCACATCAATCGTGAATCCCATAATAATTTCCACTTAACTTGAACCTCAAGCAGGGAAATGTCAAGGAATGCCCATTGTCACTCAAGGCCATTAATGCATGAAATGCGCTCCAAATATGCATCTCAACCATCTCTCATAATAGCTATTCACGAGACCCCAAAACTCGAACCAAGTAATGCCACAGAACGTGGACTGGCTCCCAATCTTGATAGGTATGATTTTGAACCCTAGGGATACCCCTCAAATATTATCTAAATAATACCTATAATATGTTAAATTGAAGCCGATCGAGTCTAGTTTACAACGCTTTAGACAGTTTGTCAATTAGATGTCTATACAAAAAGTTATGGCCAAAATAGTAAAGGGTGCGCAATATAGTCTATCGCGGGAGTCGACTTTAACACCAAGACAATCGAATTTCGGTACACAGTTGACTCCAACATCGCCTCAAGCGACCTAACCAAGAGCTAACCTTGGGGAGTTAACTCCCATACCCTACCAGTCGACTCTTGAACCCTTAGAGCCCAAAAATGACGAAAAACACACCCCTAAACACCTCCAACTCTCCCAACACTCAAATCTAAACAAAAAATACACCATTCCAAGACAAATATAGGGTGGAACAAACCCTATTGAAGTCACAAACAAATTCCAACCATCACATTCAAGAATTTAGGGAGATTTACAAAGATCTTTACATAGATCTCAACCAAAAGCATAAAAATCATGGGGGTTCTCTTCTTTCACAAATAATCCTCAAAATATCATGATTTAAAGATTTTGAAGAGGAGTAGATCAGAACTTGCCTTTGCCAAACCTCTTGAAAACCTTGCTTAGAGAAACCACCACAACCTCCACACCTCCATAGCCAAGAAACTAAGACAAAAGAAGGAGGAGAAGAAGATGAAGCTACTCCTAACTTGCTCAAACCTTCCTTGAAGCATCAAAAGCAAAGAAAAATGGAGAGGAAATTAAGCCCTACCCTCCCCTCCTTGCTCTCTCGATCGGTCCCTCTCTTCTCTCCATTTTTGCCTTTTACTTTCTTCTTTTAATATATATATATATATATATCCATACACTCCCACAATTACCAAAATTCCCTTATTGAAAAATAACATAAATGGAAATTATTTACTTTCAAATAATAGTTTAAACACAAATCAAACTCCACAATTTTCATAAAATGTTTATTTACATTCTTTGCAAAGTTGTGGGTCCTACTTCCGTTAGAGTCAAACCTTTAATTTTTCACATCCCCTCTACTTTGGTCACATTACCTAAAAATAACATATATAATGTTTTAAATTCATGATCCCCTTAATTAAATATTCCTTTCCCATATTAATATAATCAGACCGAATAACGATCGTTACAAGAGCCTTAGCTGAAAGGATCCATCACGAAGGCAATCATGTTTCCTTCAATCTCTTCTGTTAGCAACTTCGTGCTAATGCCGCCCTTATTTACGAGGAGGCTATAATAGAAGATAAGGATTCAGATGGGGAATGGGACGCCGATGAGGCAGCCCTAGCCAACGAGATGGGAATTGACAACTTCAACTCCGATGACAAGGAGGAAGGGGCGACTGTACTCGATGATTCTGATGGACCATAAGTCAAGTTTGAAGATGAGGCAATGGACGATGATGCTTGGATTTGGAAATTAGCCAATTCCAATAAGAAGCCTCAAAATGATGTTTATTTAATAGTGTGTCGATTGTGTATTTGGTTGCCTTGTTACCTTAAGTAATGTCGAATGTTGGACTTAGGAACATGAAGAATTGAGATTCTTTTTAAAGAAATTTCCATGGAATGAGACATTATCTTTCTTTTTAGATGGTAAATACTCAACGAGCAATACAACCTATGACATCAAATTACCAAAGAAGTACTGAAGGACGTACCAGTGGCATACTTGAGGGTAGCTTAAGTCAAGAGAAGGAGAGAACGAATGGAAGCCATTTGGACTAAATTGAGAGAATCGTGGGAAGCATGGCAGGGGTCATGCAAGGGATGCAGACCCAAGGTGGACGTCCATCATGCATGTTGGACCTATATCGCTAACAAAATCCACCCATTTTTTAAGGAAAGCTAGGAGCCGATCCCAGTGAAGGAGAGTTCTGGATCGAGCAAACTAAGAAATTGCTTGACCATCTCCATTGCGGAGAGGACAAGAAGCTGAACTGTGTGACTTTTATGCTGCAAGGCAAAACCGAACAATGGTGGAAGGGAGTGAAGAGGGATATGGCCGCCCCAGGATCAGCAAGAACACCCTACGCCAGCTGGGAGCAATTCAATGAGCTATTCAACAACAAATATTTTTCGTTTAACCTGAGGATGGCGAAGGAAAGGGATTTCATGGATCTAAAGTAGACAAGAGACATGAAAGTGGCTCAATATGAGGACGCTTTTACTCGATTGATCAAATACATGCCAATATATGAGTCAGACGAGAGAATCAAGGCGTAAAAGTTTCTGGGAAGGCTGAAGCTAAGGGTTTAGAAGGCCCTTACCAATATAAGTATGGAATCTTATGTTGAGGTGGTGCAGCAAGCAATGGCTGCCGAGGCTAATTGGGATTGAATTGACTCCATCCAGGAAATAAGACAACAAGCCTCCAAGAATAAGCCAAGTACAGGAAAAATGTTGGAGCCAAAAAGCCTCAATTCAAGCCTAGAAAGCTTTGCATGAAATGCGACAAACTACACATTGGAAGGCCTTGTAGGCAAGGAATGAGCGGTTTTTACACCTATGGGGACGAAGGACACCTCAGCCGAGAATGCCCAAAGAGAGGAATAATTTGCTTCAACTGTCACCAGTCGGGGTGTAATACCTGAGAAATTCTAAAGGAGTCAAGAGTAATTTATCTTGGGGCAAAAAGAAAATTTTCAAATAAATTGAGGATATAAGGGTAATTTATTACAGCTATGAATGATTGAATCGACTGCAGGGAGTACTCTAGAGCCGAGATGCCAAAGGAAAATGATATGAAATTGATGAGTATTTCAAGGCATGATTTATGGCATCGAAAGAAATGGAATCAGGAATGATTTTTGGTACAACTAAAATGTAGCTGCCATTTAGGTTGCAAAATCAAATTGTTATAGGCAACTTCTGGGAAGTCAATGGAAGTTTGAGAGGGCTTCAATTTTTCATAAGGAACAACCCTTCAATGGTTTCAGAATGAAATGATAGCTCGGTGAGGACATTGGGGCGGATTTGTCTTTATTGAGTAATCTTGGGTTATTAATTTTGCATTTTCAGTATTGAAATGCAAATTAATTTGAGGTTAGAGGGCATGGTTGCAATAAGGAAATTATCCAAGTGATATTAGATGAATTACGGGGATTAAAATAGTAATTTCCCTTATATGTTGGAGTATTATATAATAGTTATATAATATATATATATACATATTCGTGCGTGTGTGTAAGCTGGCTGTAATGAAGCTTCTTAAAGCTTCCAGATCCATCTTCTGCAAGCTTGAGGGCTAAGTTTTAAAGCAAGTGGGAGGTTAGAGTAATGGCTAAGGCTCTTGAGGCAGTGAGATCTCTATATATAGGAGTCATTTGAGAGCAAGAATGGAAAATGGAAGTGAAATGGAAATAGAGAAGAGCGATGAGAAGAAATGGTTGAGAGCAGCGAGGAGATCAAGGGAAAGCTAGGAAGTGATGTTGGAGGTCGGAGGCACAGCAGAGAAAGCATTAGGAACAAGCCAAACCAGCTTGAAGTAGCCATGGCCGCAAGCTTCCAACATGCTCGAGCTTGCTGGGGCGGTCAATAGCGGCCAAGGCGATGTCCAAGTAAGGTACAACAGATCTAAGGCAACTCGTTGGAGGCTGGAGTGTCAGCCAGAGTGGCTGAAGGTGACCAAAGTTGACCGCACAGCAACGGCGGCCATGACAGCCCATTGTAAAGTTACAGCGCACGGCGGGGCTGGCCGCGATGGCTCGTGGCGGTTGCAGGGGCTGGTGCAGGGGTTGGCGGAGGCGCTAACATCCTACGTGGGCGGCAGCAACTGGTGTGCGTGAAAGTTGCAGGCAGGAGAAAGAAGAAAGGAAAAAAGGAAAGAAAAGAAAGGAAAAAAGGAAAGGAAAATGGAAAAAAAATGTTGAAAAATCCTAGAAAATTCTAGAAAAATAGGATTTAGAGATTGTCGATGCTCAAAATTGGTCGACTGTGATTCGTTGGCCCACACTGGTGTAATGAATATGAGAGGGAGAAAATGGGTTATCTGGTTCGATCTGTTGACACGTCGGTCGATCCCTACAAGGCACTCCGATGCTCAAGTAAGTGAACGAGTAAGTAAAATTATAAAGTATTAGTAAGTTAGCAGGAAAAGCATACCAGGGCTCTAGGAAGAGCTGGTTGATATATTTCCAGCATATACTGTACGTCTACAGGTGGTGGGATAGAATATCCAGTGTTGGCGGGAACGCCCATGTAGCAACAAGGTGCCTACAGGACCCTCATTAATGTGGATGGGATCCGTCATTAATGAGGATAGGATCTAAGGTGAACGTGCGAAAATTCAAACGAGACTATAATGATGTTGTTGCAAGGGGTTAAGATGAGACTGACGTGGGCTGACTAAATGGGCCAAGAGGGTAGGGCCAGATTGGGGCTGAATAGCCTAACTGGGATGGCCCTATGTAATACCCCGAGAGCCCAGAGAAGTTAGTATATATCGAGGATAGTGTAAGAAAGGAAACAACACCAGCTGGATATCTTTTGGGCTAAATGTTGGCAAAGAACTCCCAAGTTAAGCGTGCTTAACCTGGGGTAATCCAAGGATGGGTGATCCCCCTGGGAAGTTCATGTAGGCCCATTAGAGTAAGTTGTCCTAGTCTTTCCTATTGCTCGATCGGGTTGTTACAGGTGGTATCAGAGTCAACCCCCGAGCCTCTGAGCGCGGTGGTGGGGCAAACCTCAGCGAGGAGGCTGAGTCCTGAGGGGGCTGTGTAGGCCCTTATGGGGGATGCGTGTAGGCACCATAGGAGAATCCCACATCGGCCATGCAAGGGGGGAGAGATCTGGGACCGGTTGTAAGGTCGCATAATGAGGACGTCATGTGCTTAAGGGGGGAGAATGTAATACCCCGAGAGCCCAGAGAAGTTAGTATATATCGAGGATAGTGTAAGAAAAGAAACAACACCAGCTGGATACCTTTTGGGCTGAATGTTGGCAAAGAACTCCCAAGTTAAGCGTTCTTAACTTGGGGTAATCCAAGGATGGGTGACCCCCCTGGGAAGATCATGTAGGCCCATTAGGGTAAGTTGTTCTGGTCCTTCCTATCGCTCGATCGGGTCATTACACCCTAGCCCACTAATATTCTCTAGCATATGACTCTCTCGTTATGTGAGCTGATCGGCTAGGCCGATGAACTACAAGAGTCGTTGGGAGCTCGCTCGAAGCGTAGTTGGGTGCTCACTTGGCCCTGCAATCCGAGCTCGGGCTCCAGCAATGTGTGAGCTCGCTTCGACGAACTCAGCTCGAGGTCTATTGAACCTTATGCGATTAGGCGGGCCCACTGAATAAAGCCCAACCCATAAGGAGTAGAGCGGGAAGTACCCGTAACATTAAGCCCCCTAGCTCGCAGTGCGATCTTCAAACTAAGAGTTGACGCGTGCTAGCCATTCCAGCTGTTAATACACCTTTCATCTTTCTGCCTAATCGCTTTACATCACGTTGTTTCATGCAACACGTCTTGTTTGCGACGCATTTAATGCGCACATTTCCCATAACTGCTTAATCATTATGTCCATGGGCCCCATGCTCTCGCGCACCACCATTGGATCTAGGGCAGTCCGTCGGTTTCTGTAACGCCCCGCTCTCACTTACGGGTGTTACTCGTGAACAATTACCCGAATTGTCCACCTGCCCGACCTTAGGTGAAGGGTGAACCATGTTTCCAGAGGAAACGTCCTAGGTGGGAACTAGGGTCGTCCTTCCCTTCCTTCAACCCCAGGATTCACTAGCAGAATTGGGCTTCAACCACACTGCATTTGATTAAGAAAACTCATGAAAATGCCCAACCGCCATTTTCTCAATTATTTTAAATTCTTTTTCCGACCAAGAATTTCACCGGGCTCCATAAAAAACATCATTTAAATCAATCAATTGATTTATTACCAATTTAGGAGGAAAAAGTCATAATTTTCGATTTTTCAAAATTTCGGCATTATTCTCCAAAATGTCCGAAAAATCCCTTTATTTTGAAAATTCCTCTAGGGCCCAAAATCAATTAAGAAATACCCCTAAAATTCTCAATTTTTAAAAAAATTGGCCGGTAGGGCCCATTGGCACCCGCGGTGCCTTTGCATGCCGCGCAGCCGCGCGCCCGCCCGCGCTCGCGGCCACTGCCACTAGCGTGCGTGCAGCCCTGCCCGCGTGCGCCCGGTCGCCCACGCAACCCTGCCTGCGCGCGGGGCTGCTGCTGCTGCATGTTGGCCCTTCAGCTTTCTTCATTCATTTTCTTCTTTATTTCTTTTTTTTTTTCTCTTGGGCATTAAAAGCCCAAATTTTTCAGAAATTAAAATGAATAAAAATACTCCATATTCCTTCAATTTTTGCCTTTATTTCTCCTTAATTAAGGCTTACACCACCTCTTTGATAATTACACAACATACATCAAACACCCACTATTTTTCCAACAAAAATCATATGATTTAACTTCTTAATGCTTCCCACAATACACACCAAAATGAGACTTTCACTCAACCTAGCCATTAACATGCCATAAGCCAATATCTCATTGTCTAAATATAACATACACTTTAACTAACAACAAATTTACATTACATAAACCAAACACAACAACAAAGGCTTCCATAAGCCATAACAAGCTCTTGGGTTTTCATTCCCATACTTTCCCATGCCATTCCACTATTGCCTTTACTTTACCATGCTTTCACAACCTACATGTGAGGGTAAAAACCTTATGAGCTATTAAGCTCAATAAGGGTGTAATGCTAAATAAATATGAACATAACAAGATTATATGATGCCAAATGCATGCAAGTGTGGCTAGGTTTCTTTGCCCTCACAACCCTCCAAGGTTTGAGGTATCAACCCACCATTTCAACCATGTTCCCAAACTAACATATGGCCATAAGTCTCATGAATATAAAAGAACATGCCAAATGCAACATATACATTTATGAAACATATTTACAACTCATTGCAAGGCCACCCTCCCATAGGGCCATCCCTTACTTCTTCTTGAACCTTTAACTCTTCATTTCAAGAGAGCTTCCATCTTCATTTTCTCCCATCTAAGATGGCATTCAAACAAGAACTCACTACTTTGCATATAAGAACACTAAATAAAGGAAAGAAGAATGCACTTACCTTGATTTCTTTCTCTTCTTCTTCTTCCTTTCCTCTCATCTCTTCTTTCTTTCATTCTTTCTACCAATGGCCAAAGGGAGACAAGTCTTCCACACTTGCCCTTTTATACTACTCTTTTCCATTTTCAAGAATGGATCTCCACCATCCATTCAAAGCACAATCCATGTGCTTAAGGAGAATTAAATCTCCACCACTCATTTCAAATAAACAAGTTTCCTCTTTTGGAGAAAGCACAATCCATGCTCTTCATCTTGATTAATCTCATCCATTGGATTAATTTGCCCTTTCAAGACTTAAGCACAACCATTGGATCACTTGGAAATTTTTATTTATTCCTCATTTAAATAAATCCTCCAATTTTCACTCATAAATGAGTGACTAATTTCCATTTCTTTCCCATTTAAATTAATAGGACTAATTTCATATCCATCACATGAGAGACCACTTGAAAGACATAATCCTTCATTTTCCATTTAAATAAATCCCACCATTTTCCAAAACATTAATGGGTGACCATTTTCCCATTTTCCATTAGATCTATTTAATTCACCATAATTTCAAGCATTAATGGTGACTAATTACACATTTTTTTTTGGATTTTCCTTAATCCATATAATCATGTCTCTCATGAATGCAAGAATGACCAATATCATTTCTTTTTGCATTTCTTTAACTCCCTCCATGTGGCATTACCACATCAATTCACCATTTAGGGAAAATTAATTATTTCTCAAATAATTCAATATCCACAATTTTTCTTATTTTTCATAATTAAATTTCCTCTGTGGAACTTATTCTAAAATTTCCAAAATACCCCTTTCATGAATTATTAATCCCATATCTCCACATAAATACAAAATTGGGATTTAATTAACTTACATCACCTAATTCCACTTAGGAATAATTTTTAATTTATCAAAATACCCTTTAATTGGACTTTACTATCCAAATTACCAAAATGCCCCTCTCATAGGACACCATCATTCTCAAGGATCCAACACATTCTCAAGGGTATTTTTTTTTGGAAGTTTCCTGACTCCATTTCTCATTCTCTTAACACCGGTAACACCAGGTGTTACAGTTTCTTCATCCCACGGTGGAGTGCCCTAATCTATAAAAGCATTAGGAAATTCCTTCCCCCCCTTTATCGTGTCATTTTTTGAAATATTTTATACGTTTGTAATCTTTTTCTTCCTCCCGATTTCAAGACTCCATTGTCGACGGTTCCGAAGCTTCTATGCCCTTCGCCTTTGCTTTCTAGCCGGCTCCTCTCCTCGATTCTTATAGCAATCGATCAAGAAACAATAAGCTCTTCGCATTCTTTTAGTATATTTCATTTTTGTTCCCATTCTTTTCGTCGATTCCATCTTCATGCCTTGCCTCTTGGCAATGGCTATGTGTCTCTTAGGGCTAGCTTTCATTTATTTTAGGAGGCCTAATAGGTTTAAAAACTCAACCTCATTTCTTTCGAATCATACCCTGTTGCGAAGCACACAACCTGATCGGTAGGAAGTGTCCCTAAGAACTTCGGTTCGCGAGGGCCGATTAGTTCTTAACGACTTGATATGTTTTTCTTTTTACCTTTTCATCGTAGATGTCTACATCAGGTCAGAAGTGTCGCAACCATAGGGTAGAGGACGATGATACCTCTAGCTCTTCGGAGCACAGAGAAATGATGCTGCCATAGTCTGCTCAGGACGTGGCTTTGTTTGATTCCGAGGTCGTTGAGAGAGTTCTTCAGCATACCGATCCTGTATTCGCCCAACGAGCTGTCGAAGAACGTGCAACTCGTGAGGTTTTCAAGCATTACCCCTCAAAGCTGAAGATCAGCGAGCTGACGTCGTGTGTTGCAAAGTACCGCCTTCCCTGTGGAACGTGCTTGATGGTACCTTCTCCAAGCGATCATGCGGCCTTCCCCTCTATAGGGTTCGTGGCCATCAGCCCCTAACACCTAGAGTTCGGCCTTAGGTTTCCAGTCCAACCCTTCTTCATAACCATTCTCAATAACCTGAAGCTCGCACCCTTCCAGCTAACTCCCAATTCTTATGCCCAAATAACCTCCCCTGTAACACCCTGTCCCTATCGAGGGGCGTGCCACTATGCTGGGGCCCATCATATACATACATAATCCCTTTCCTTATACATTTCTCATACATCAATACCGTATTTCAAAGGGAAACCCCCCAGTAAATCATTCACAATGCGTAAGCAATAATCGAAACCTGATATGGTACATAATCAACTCACTATATTTAAATCAATATAAGAATCCGTACCATATATTACCATCATATCCTCAATTACATAAATACATTGAGACACGTCTCCCGAGAAAATATCTAACACCCTAGGTGCAATCATATGAAACCTCGAGCATACATCAGATACATTTTTCAATAAATTAAAATACTGAAATCTCTTGCTGAATCCATCAGCCACGCCATCACGTGCCGTCATACATCAACCTCCTCCTTGCCCTAACTGCAAGTCTCAACTGGAACGTTGAATGTTCTAAGGGCATAACCCATTAGAAGATGAAACTTCTAGTGAGGGTCCAAAAACATATATATGATGCATGATGCAATGACATGAATAAACATATACCCATAATGTAACTTCCCAGGCATCCCCAGCCCGGCTAGGAATCTTAGGCAAATCCCGAACCTCTGCGGGATAGGCCTAATGTTATTCCCTCAATGCCCTAGGCGAATTACGGCTACACTCTGAGAGTATTATCCCAACTCCATGCACAAGTTTCAATATGACAATAATATCATGCAATGTAAATATCACGACTTTCAATGCAATATGACAAATGAATATTGCAATTCATAATAACATGCATATATAACAAACATATCATGAATATAAGTTCTTGTGAGAATACCACTCACCTTTGCCCAAAGATCAAGGCACCTCAAAAAGCATGCATCGCCTCGATATGCGTGCCCCGCCTCGATTCTCGTGCCAACTCTCAAAAGTTGCACCAATCTTATCATCTCGATCTCCTCAATCATAAAATAATATTTAATTACTAAATATCCTCAAAATTCCATTTATTTCCTATTTCCTTTTATTTTCCTTCATTTTTCCTTCTAAAAATCTCAATAAAAATACCGAGACTATTTTCTCAAATCTAACTTCACAACAATTCATTATAAACTATGAACTTCACAACAGTCAATAGTTTTGGTACCTCGGGTGACCGATAATGTTATTCCACCATAAACCACATAAAAAGCCATTATGACGCTGCCGTGGTAACATGAACTCAACCAACGGCAGATGCTCCTCCCTAACTTTAGGCACGCACTTCCTACCCCTAAACTTGAGAATGCCATCTCGCATCTCAAAAAATCATAACCCTTAGGCTAGCCACACTTATCTATCCATAGATGTATACACTGGTGACCCCCATTAGTCTCTCGTATCTCGGTCTCCAGAGCCAGCCGAACCGCCAGGCTAGCTATAAAGACGGACGAACCCTTCGGCACTACACTCACTTACGTCAGGCTAAAAGCCTCAATCAGCAGCCACCCCTGGGCCATCAACCCGACCACCACATTGGCACGCCCCGGGTGATACAAAAAGTGCAGTCGTAGTCCTTCAGGAACTCCATCCACCGTCGCTACCCCATGTTCAGCTCTTTCTGCGAGAACACATACCTCAGACTTTTGTGGTCCGTGAACACCTCAAACATCTCATCGCATCGGTAGTACTTCCATAACCTCAAGAGCACATACCTCAACTGCTAGCACCAAGTCACACATTGGGTAGTTTACCTTATGCCTCAGCGTGATTCATACACGGTCACACGCCCACCTTGCATCAACATGCAACCCAATCCTTTGAGCTATCACAAGCTCTCCTCGAATTCGGCGGACCATTTCACTTGACCCTCCACACGAGTCCTGACATGGATACAACTATTCCAGAAATTCTCTTCACGAATCTCCGGCAAAAGTCTGCCAATCTCAACCTACTTTCAATATTTTCATAGTCATCTTAGGGATCCTATCACAAAGCTTTGGTCCCTTACTCTGTCACTTCTGGCACTACTCCCCGTACTAGATTTGACTCCAAACCTCACAAATCCTCAAGTCACTCATCTCTAAGGACTCTATATTCCTTCCCATAGGTGTCGAAATCACCATCAGACATCCCATAGGTTTGGTTTCTACTCCTAACGAAATTTCATTATGGTCTTGAGCTACACATCTCAAACCATTACATAAATCTTCCAAAAATCTGCCTTTCGGCTATCTCGATAACGATTTGGGTCCCATGCGGTTGCCTATGGCATAACCTATCCATATGTCCCCTCTCATAGATCGTACCCAGAATTTTGATCATCACGTGTCTTCCTTACACGGATACACTATCATCCCAAGGACATCAACTCATCATGTCCCCAAATCATGGACAATTAAAATTTCCAACTCGAAACCTCTACAAGGTTCAAGACTTCACTTTGGCCACTTCATCAGCTAAGTTGGCACCAAACTTTACACGACTCGATCCCACGAGTTGTTTCCTCAAGGTAACCTTACCTCAATTCCAAAATCCAAGGCACTATCTAGAAACCTCTTCCCTCAACTACCTTGGGCCGACCAGACTTTTGGGTAGGTCATCGCACCTCCCTCACCCCATCATACAGCCAAGGTTCTCGCATGGGTGACCACAAAGCTAGGGTCATCCTTCAGCCTATTGGAAGTCAGTTCTAAGACATGCCTTCCTTGCATACACTCAGTATTCTTCAAATCCTCGAGCTCGCTAGGCTTCTCAAAATTCTTAGCTTAAATTCTAAGATTCACAGTGGCTTTGATGGTGATTGGCTAAACTTTTGCCTAATTACACTTTAGCCCCTTGACTTTTGGCTATTTCATTTTAGCCCATTCCACTTAACCCTTCAACTTTACTTTATTGCATTTAGGCCCCTCAAGACCTAGAACATCATTTTGACCCTTGAGGATTTCAAAACGACTTTGTTTCGACCTCTCTCCAGCAATTTCTAAAAACTGCACTTAGGCCCGAATCTTCGTTTTGGCCCTAAACCCATTTGTTTCTTCCTGAAACCTCTGAAGGGTTGTTCCTCATGAAAAATCGAAGCCCCCTCAAGCTTCCGTTGACTTCCAAAAAGTCGTCTATGACAATTCGGTATTGCAGCCTAATTGGCAATTGCCTTTTTAGCTGTACCGAAAACTGTTCCCATTCTCATTTCTTTCGGCACCATAAATCTTATCTCGGGGTGCTCATAAATACCATATCATTTTCCTTTGGTATTTCGGCTCCAGGGTACTCCCGGCAACTGATTCAATCTTCTATACAGTAATAAATTACCGTTTTACTCTTCATTTATCCTTAAATTCTAATTTTGCCCCAAGATAAATTACCCTTGAGTCCTTTAGAATTTCTCGGGTATTACATCCCCGGCCATTCTTTTCAAAAAGAATAAACTTCCCCTTCCATCCCCTAAAATCCTTAAGTACCTTTGCTCTTTCAAAGGTACCAAGGACAGGCTGTATTATATGACAGCTTGTTCTTCTGACTATAAAAAGCTTTTGCCTCAAGGGAAAACCAAGGACAAATCCAACGTATGGGACTATAAGTCCCAATGGTTTTATATTTCTTGCTACTCCCTCAATGACCTTAAAAATTTAAACTTTATCCTTGTACCGACTGTAACGACCCGTTCCCACTTACGGGCGTCACCGGTAAATAATCAACCGAATTACTCACCCGACAAACCACGACTGAAGGGTTGGACTATGTTTCAATAAGAAACGCCCTAGGTGGGAACTAGGCTTCGTCCTTCCCTTCGCTTCACTTAGGAATCGGTCCCAACTCAAACAAGAAAACTCAGCGGACTAAGACCGAAACCCGAGTGAGCTTCACCTTGATCGGGGCTGTCGAACACCAATAGATTAGATAGTATGATGATACGGATTTGCAATAGAGGTGCAACCCTAAGTCGTCTCCCAACGAACCTCAAACGGATCTGTCAAAACAAGGCTAAACAAGGGGGGAGTTTTTGATGAAAAACAGAAAACAAAATGAATAAGAACACAATAAATCAAGATGCAATCAGTTGCAAACCAATCCTTTTATCCCAGTTTTCATTGCCTTCTCAATAAACCATTTGTTTAATTTTAACCCTCAAATCGAAAATCAGAAAAATCCTTTAACAACCGCCAAAGATTTGGAAGAAAACCAATAAACAGATTTCAGAAACCTCTTAGTTCAATCTATCAGTTTTGATTCCCCTTATTGCACAGATTCGAGACTGATTGGAATACCATCCAAACAGGTTGTTCTTGATTCCAGTTAAAGCCTCAACCGAGCACAAAAACCTTGGATTCTCAAACAAAGACAATGCATGCATTCATCCAACCGGTATCAACACATACACAGATTTAAGAGAGAACGGAAACAAGAAAACAACAAAGTTAAAACTAAAACAAACATATTTCCATTAAATCCAAGACTCAAACCGGGAACAAGGATGGTGTTGCAACTTGATTACAGAATCCTTAGCCCTCCATCTTGACAAGAACAATGGAGAGAAGAGAAAAAATTGGCTACTGTTCACGTCCTTCAAGAATCCCCCTTTAATGGCCTCTTAAGGTGCTTAAATAGAGTTTTAGGAGGAAACCCTAGGTTACCGCAACTTGACGGCCGATTTCGGATAGGTTAACGCGTGTTCTGGGCTTCGGCCTCTTCATAAAAATTGTAGATCAGGAAGAGTAGATGAATTTGGGCTTTTGAATCGCTTGATTTGGATATCGGACGCCCAAGATATGGCCTTTTAAAGAATCAGCATTCAATGTAGGTTTACTAATTTAACCCTGCTTTCTGGTCCCGACTTTGAAGCGCTGTTTGAAGGCCCAAACGAACTCGGATTTGGACAAACCATACCATTCCAGAAAGCTCAAGAAGTCTTCTACAATATCTCTGAAGACATCATCTTCATTCTGGAATTTTATCTCGGCCAAAATACTGAAAGAAGTGCAGAAGGTCAGATCTGCCAAAATTGCCCTTGCTTCTCTATCTCCAATTTCCAAGATATCTCATTGCCATCAAGATGTCTCATGCCCCATCTCATGCTCCATGGCCCTAAACCTGGAAAAATAAAATAAAATAGTGTGAAGCCCAATTCCTATAAAATAAAATGAAATAAAATCAAGATGAATAAAATAACACAACTAATGTGCAGAAAGGACTAAATATGAGGGCTAAATAGTATGGAAATATGTGCTCTATCAAATTCCCCCACACTTGGACTTTTGCACTCCTGGGCAAAACACTAAACACTAACATTCACTCTTTCAAATAAAAAGGATGCAAAGAATGCAAAATGAGAGGCATGGCAAGTTTTATAGGAATTCAACACTTCAAAGATCATCTTTCTTACACTTCCCGAACAAACAAGTAGCATGGCAATTTCACTTGGCAAGGTGAGTCAAAATAAGCAGACCCTCATAGAATAAGAACATGCTTTCAAGTTCCTCAAATGCTATGCCCAAATCCACCCAATCATAATTCCACTACCAGATATGCTCATCTTCTAAATCTCCACTCTCAGCGCTTTATGCATGCAAATCAAAAGGACTTTTATTCATGGCTCAAACATGGTAAGGTGAAAGGGATAGGTAAGCTTTAGGAAGAAAGAAAACATTCAAGACAATCCCAAGATCAATGAAGAACTATTAAGCAAGCAGAAAATAGAACCCTTTTTTTTTTTTTTTTCGCATGGTGGGTGCGTTTTACGCTCCATCCCACCTTGGTGAGTGCGTTTTACGCTCCATCTCACCTTGGCCTTTGGCCTTTCTATCTTTTTTTTTTTTTTTTTTTGATTCCAAAGGACTTGCTTAATTTTTTTTTTTTTAATCAAGGGATGCAATGAATGTTCTTCAACCTAAAGAAGGGACAAGATCACTTTTTTCTTTTTTTTTTTTTTTTTTTAGGTATGACGGGTAAAATGAAAGGATGCCTTAATCATCTTTTCATATGCATGAGCACTGATAGCTTCAATAAAGATTCAAAACAAGTTCTGGAATGATACCCATAATTCAGTGGATGCAGGCATAGCATAAGAAAGAACAAGAACATGCACAAATATCCCCACAAAGACTACCTCAATCAACTCACCAAGCCAAACTCATTTCCAATTTACTTGAAAGCCCAAAAAGATAAGATCAACTTTCTAATCATGCTAAATTCTTTCAAACTCAATTTGCTTCATTTTGCATTTTTTTTTTGTTTTTTTTTTTGTTTTGTTTTTTTTTGTTTTGTTTTTTTTTTTTTTGTTTTTTTTTGTTTTTTTTGTTTTTTTTTTTTTTTTTTTAGTAAATGCAATTTTCTAAAACTCCTCCCCCCACACTTAAACATTACATTGTCCTCAATGTAAGCATGCAGCAAGAATCAAGTATAGGACAAGTAAATAATGAAGAAAATAAGGAGAGAGGAACAGCCTGATGTTGTCAATTGTAGGCGGCGTTGAGGAGATGCAGCTCCTCCATGGTATGCTCCTGAAAGCTCTCGTAGAATGGCTTAAGCCGCTGCCCGTTGACTGTGAATCGCCTTGTGGTTGACTCATCCATAAGCTCAACTGCACCATAAGGAAAAACATGAGTAACCACAAAAGGACCAATCCAACGAGAACGCAACTTACCTGGCATTAGTTTCAGACGGGAGTTGTATAGGAGGACTTTCTGGCCAACTTCGAACTCTTTCTTGTTGATCAATTTGTCATGAGCAGCCTTAGTTTTTTCCTTGTAAATTCTGGAGTTCTCGTATGCTTCCAATCTCAATTCCTCAAGCTCTTGCAATTGAAGCTTTCGTTGGGATCCAGCCTCTGTCATATCCATGTTGCATTGCTTTACCGCCCAATAGGCCTTATGCTCGATCTCTACCGGCAGATGACATGCTTTTCCAAAGACCAATCGATATGGGGACATGCCAATAGGAGTCTTGTAGGCCGTGCGGTAGGCCCAAAGTGCATCTTCCAACCTTTTGCTCCAGTCTTTCCTGTTGGGCTGGACTGTCTTCTCTAGAATATGCTTGATCTCTCTGTTTGAAACCTCAGCCTGCCCATTGGTCTGTGGATGGTAGGGCGTCGCCACTTTATGTAAGACTCCATACTTTCGGAGCATGGATTGCATCGTTCTGTTGCAGAAGTGGGATCCTTGATCACTGATGATGGCCTTGGGAATGCCAAACCTGCAGAAAATATTAGATCGAACAAAATCTGCAACCACAGAAGAATCATTAGTCCTGGTGGCTTTAGCTTCCACCCATTTCGAAACATAATCCACAGCCAAAAGAATGTACAAAAAGCCAAAAGAGACAGGAAAAGGACCCATGAAATCAATGCCCCAAACATCAAAGATCTCACAAAATAATAAGGGTTGCTGAGGCATTTCATTCCTACGTGATATTGATCCTGTGTGCTGGCAACGTGTGCAATTCTTACAAAATGTATGAGCATCTCGAAAAAGGGATGGCCAATATAAACCTGAGTCTAGGACCTTTCTAGCTGTGCGTTGAGGACCAAAGTGACCACCACATGCAAGTGAATGACAGAAATGCAAGACTGAAGCAAACTCAATATCGGGCACACATCTCCTAAGGACTTGGTCACTACACATACGCCATAGATATGGATCATCCCATACATAGTACTTGGCCTGACTTTTAAATTTACTTAGCTGATCTCTCTTAAGATGGGCAGGGATATCAGATGCAGCTAGAAAATTAACAATGTCAGCATACCAGGGCTCAGTACCATGCAAGTGATAGAGTAACTCATCTGGGAAGTCATCTTTGATAGGCTGACAGTCCATGGTAGTGGCATCTGAAGAGGACGGAAGCCTGCTCAAATGATCAGCCACAAGATTCTCAGCTCCACTCTTGTCTTTGATCTCAACATTGAACTCTTGAAGTAGGAGCATCCACCGTATCAACCTGGGTTTGGCATCGTGCTTTTTCAAGAGATATTTTAAAGCTGCATGATCAGAAAACACAACAACATTAGAACCCAGGAGATAAGAACGAAATTTATCTAAAGCAAACACAATGGCAAGAAGCTCCTTTTCAGTAGTGGTGTAGTTTGCTTGGGCGTTGTCCAGAGTGCGCGAGGCATAAGCAATGACATGTGACTTCTTCTCCACTCGTTGTGAAAGAACGGCACCAACTGCATAATTGGAAGCATCACACATGAGCTCGAATGGTAAGTCCCAGTTGGGTGGCTGAATGATGGGTGGAGAAGTCAAGCGCCTCTTAAGCTCCTCAAAGGCCATCTTGCAAGACTCATCAAATTTGAATTCCACATCCTTCTGAAGTAGGTTGGACATTGGAAGGGCAATCTTGCTGAAGTCCTGGATGAATCTCCTGTAGAATCCTGCATGTCCAAGGAAAGAACGTACCTCCCGCACAGACGCGGGGTAAGGCAAAGAAGAAATGATATCGACCTTGGACTTATCAACCTCTATACCCTTCTTGGACACAACATGACCCAAAACAATCCCCTGCTCAACCATGAAATGACATTTTTCAAAATTTAGGACAAGATTCTTCTCAACACATCTCTCCAGGACTCTACCCAAATTGATTAGACACTCATCAAAGGAGGTCCCATAAACAGAAAAATCATCCATGAAAACTTCCATGCAATGCTCAAGTAAATCTGAAAATATACTCACCATGCATCGCTGGAATGTACCTGGGGCATTACATAGACCAAATGGCATCCTCCGGTATGCAAAAGTGCCAAAGGGGCAGGTGAAGGTGGTCTTCTCCTGATCCTCTGGTGCTATGCAAATCTGAAAATAACCAGAAAAACCATCAAGAAAGCAGTAATGGGACTTTCCAGCTAACCTCTCTAGCATCTGATCAATGAATGGGAGTGGGAAATGATCCTTCCTGGTAGCTTGGTTGAGCCTCCTATAGTCAATGCAGACTCTCCAGCTGTTCTGCACTCGCATGGGCACTAGCTCATTCTTCTCATTGGCTACCACTGTGAATCCTGTCTTCTTTGGAACTACCTGCACTGGACTCACCCACTTGCTATCAGAAATAGGATAAATAATGCCAGCCGAAAGTAGTTTACTTACCTCTTTCTTGACCACATCTAGAATGGTGGGATTAAGTCTCCTTTGGGGTTGTCTCACTGGTCGAGCTCCTTCCTCTAAATGAATCCTGTGCATGCATAAGGAAGGGGATATACCAGGAATGTCTGCAAGTGACCAACCTATGGCTCTCTTATGTTGCTTCAACAGATTCAGCAACTTCTCCTCTTGGTCAGGCTGAAGGTTGTTAGCAATGATCACAGGTAGCTTGTCTCCATCTGCCAAGTAGGCGTACTTCAGATTCTCGGGCAGGGGCTTACACTCCAAGGTGGGTGGCTGTTGAATTGAAGGCACCAGTCTGCTTATGTTGTCACCTACCTGCAATACATTCTCAACAACAGAAACTTCCTCTATGGGAGGCACATCAGAATCGCATATAGTATGAGAAGGTGCACTCTCAACAATACTCAAAAACTCATCTATTTCAGAACAAGCACTACACTTACTGAGTTCGTCATGACACTGAAGGCAATGCATATCATCAGGAAAATTATGAATGGTGGGGAATTCAGACTCAAGATCATACAACTCAATACATGATTTCTCCACCATTAAGTCAATAAAGTTAACATGCAAGGCAGAATGATCTTCTAAGGGATACTTCATGGCATCAATGATATTGAATTGAATAGTATTACCAGCGAACTCCATAGATAAAGTACCCTCATGCACATTAATTATTGTCCTTGCAGTTTTCAAGAAAGGTCTACCTAGAATGAGTGGTGCGTGTCCAGGTGTGTGATCATCCTCCATATTCAAAACATAGAAGTCAGCAGGGAATATGAAATCTTTTACCTTTACTAACACATCCTCTAATACTCCCTCAGGGTATGTTGTGCTCCTATTTGCCAACTGGACCACCACTCCTGTAGATGTCAATGTGCCTGCACCTGCCTGCAAAGAAGAATACACAGATTTAGGCATCACATTAATAGAGGCTCCTAAATCTAACATAGCATTATGAAATTGCAAATTTCCAATAGTGCAAGGAATGGTGAAAGTCCCTGGATCTTTGCATTTCTGAGGCATGGCAGGTTGAATCAATGCTGACACATTTCTTCCCAAATTGATCTTTTCATTTCCTTTCAGTTTCCTTTTGTGGGTGCACAAGTCTTTGAGAAATTTGGCATACTTGGGAATCTGTCTGATGGCCTCCAAGAGTGGTATGTTCACCTCAACTTTTTTGAAAGTTTCCATGATCTCCTGGTCTAACTCAGCTTCTGCTCTCTTTTTATTTTGAGTGGCTCGATGAGGAAATGGCAGTGGATGGTTGTAAGAAGTCTCTCCTCTATCTTGATCAATGGTGGGCTGCTTATCCTTTTGAATGGGAGGAGGCTGATCTTCTTTTTGGCTTTCTTGTTGCTGCCCAAATTCTGGTTGTGGAGAGGGTTGGCTGCTCAACTCCTTACCACTGCGGAGAACGATAGCACTTACATTGCCCCTTGGATTTGAAACTGGCTGTGAAGGCAACTGACCCGAACCTTGACTCCGTAGCTCACTGATATTGGTTGCAAGCTGTCCAATCTGTGTCTCCAAATTTTGTATGGCAGTGTCGGTCCTTTGCTGAAACTGGAGATTGTTGGCAACGAGCTGCTTCATGATACCTTCCAAGCTTGATTCGGATTTAGGGGCTGGTTGTTGTTGCTGCATTGGTTGACTTGGTCTTTGTGCATTGAATCTGTGCTGCTGAGGTTGCTGATGATGTGGCTGGAATGGCTGGTTGGAAGGACCTCCATACCTCAAGTTTGGATGATCTCTCCACCCTGGATTATAGGTGGCAGCATATGGATCATATCTGTGTTGCTGCTGATGATGTTGTGGCTGCTGATGATGCTGTGGCTGGAAGGGTCTTCTTGGAAAAATGCCAGCACAAGCTTCTGTATTCTCCTGCAATTGAGGACATTGGTCAGTAACATGGGAAGATAATGAACAAATACCACATACCTGCTGAGATTGGGACTGTCCTTTATCAAGGGCTAGCTGTCTGACCATGGAGGCCAATTCCTCCAGTTTGTTCTCTATCCTCTGTTGGTCATTGATGGAAGCAACACCAATCTCATTAGCCTGTCTCATGGGAATGGCTGACCTGGTACCAAACTGTTGGGCATTCTGTGCCATCTTGGAGATTAGCTCTTGAGCAGCTGCTGGTGTCTTTTCAGAGAGGGCTCCTCCACTAGCTGCATCCACCAAATACCTATCCATTGGAATAAGACCTTCATAGAAGTATTGGATCAGCAGCTGGTCACTGATTTGATGGTGTGGACAACTAGAACACAGTTTCTTGAATCGCTCCCAATACTCATGTAATGTCTCCCCATGATTCTGCCTTATGCCACAAATTTCTTTCCGAATGGCGGCTGTTCGAGATGCTGGAAAGAACTTCTCCAAAAAGATCCTTTTTAGCCCATCCCAACTTGTGATGGCAGCAGGTGGTAGGTAGTATAACCAATCCTTTGCAGCTCCATCCAAAGAAAATGGAAAGGCCCTAAGCTTTATCTGCTCCTCATCAACTCCTTGTGGCCTCATTGTGGAGCAAACGACATGGAATTCTTTGAGGTGCTTGTGTGGATCTTCACCTGCAAGGCCATGAAACTTGGGAAGCAAATGGATTAGCCCAGATTTCAATTCAAAGGTTGCATCCAATTGGGGATATTGAATGCATAAAGACTGATAGTGCACATCAGGGGCAGCCAATTCTCTAATGGTTCTACCATCCAAATGACCAAGATTTATATTATTTCCATTATTTCCATTCCCATTACCAGCCATTGTGTTTAAGTCAGGGATAGGTATAGAAACAGAAATAGAAAGAATATCAGATGCAACAGAAGGAATATCAGATGCAATGGCAGAAGAGGTAGGAGGATTATCAGCTATCCGAAGCTCTAACTCTCTAGCCTTCCTTTGCTTCCTAAGGGTCCTTTCTATTTCAAGGTCTAGGTCAATTGGTATGCCCTTAGAGGATCTGGTCATGCACAAAATTTCAACACAAAAACACTGAGGGACCTAAAAACACTAAAAGCCATACAAAATCAACCACTGAGAAACACAAAATGGCCCAAAAAGTGGTCTAAACGTTGGAATTTGGCCAAAAAAAGGGTCTCCTCACTGCATAGCAGTGACATTGATTCCTCACACCCCCATTTCTTTGGACACCAAAAATCAGCCCAATCGGAGCAAGTGAAAAAAATGTGAACAGTAACTGTTTGCCTCAAAATCGTTTTTTTTTTTTTTTTTTTTTTTTTAAAACTGGCTCCTATTTTGCCTCAAAAACCACTCTAAATGTAAGAAAACATCAAGGGAAGCATATAGACATGAAATAACATCAAGTAAGGATGAGAAAGGAAGAGGATAGAACCAGTTTCTTGATCTCAATCCTTAAATATTGCTATCTGTCATGGAGGCTGTCAAATCTGCTGAATAGGAGTCTTCTGTTTTGCACTTGCTGATTTTTGTTGCTATCTCTTGCACTTGGATGCAGCTTGTTGGTCTCCTACAAAACAGAGAATAAGAGTTTTCTATCAGAAAATAGAATAAGAGAAGAAGAGAAGAAGAAAAGAAGAGAATAAGAGAAGAAGAGAATAAGAGTTTTCTGTTTTTTTGCTGGTCTTCTTGATCTTCTTGATTTATTTATGGCATAAACTTGGTACGTGGCGTTGTATCTAGCAGTGCCGAGTATGGTTAACTCGCTTTGGACCAGTAGCCCGCAACCAGCTAGTTTCCAACCTATATACCAAGTAGCAACCACAATTTTTTTTTTAAATCAGTCTTCTTTGACAGAAACGAAATTGGTTCCCCGGCAACGGCGCCAAAATCTGATCGGGGCTGTCGAACACCAATAGATTAGATAGTATGATGATACGGATTTGCAATAGAGGTGCAACCCTAAGTCGTCTCCCAACGAACCTCAAACGGATCTGTCAAAACAAGGCTAAACAAGGGGGGAGTTTTTGATGAAAAACAGAAAACAAAATGAATAAGAACACAATAAATCAAGATGCAATCAGTTGCAAACCAATCCTTTTATCCCAGTTTTCATTGCCTTCTCAATAAACCATTTGTTTAATTTTAACCCTCAAATCGAAAATCAGAAAAATCCTTTAACAACCGCCAAAGATTTGGAAGAAAACCAATAAACAGATTTCAGAAACCTCTTAGTTCAATCTATCAGTTTTGATTCCCCTTATTGCACAGATTCGAGACTGATTGGAATACCATCCAAACAGGTTGTTCTTGATTCCAGTTAAAGCCTCAACCGAGCACAAAAACCTTGGATTCTCAAACAAAGACAATGCATGCATTCATCCAACCGGTATCAACACATACACAGATTTAAGAGAGAACGGAAACAAGAAAACAACAAAGTTAAAACTAAAACAAACATATTTCCATTAAATCCAAGACTCAAACCGGGAACAAGGATGGTGTTGCAACTTGATTACAGAATCCTTAGCCCTCCATCTTGACAAGAACAATGGAGAGAAGAGAAAAAATTGGCTACTGTTCACGTCCTTCAAGAATCCCCCTTTAATGGCCTCTTAAGGTGCTTAAATAGAGTTTTAGGAGGAAACCCTAGGTTACCGCAACTTGACGGCCGATTTCGGATAGGTTAACGCGTGTTCTGGGCTTCGGCCTCTTCATAAAAATTGTAGATCAGGAAGAGTAGATGAATTTGGGCTTTTGAATCGCTTGATTTGGATATCGGACGCCCAAGATATGGCCTTTTAAAGAATCAGCATTCAATGTAGGTTTACTAATTTAACCCTGCTTTCTGGTCCCGACTTTGAAGCGCTGTTTGAAGGCCCAAACGAACTCGGATTTGGACAAACCATACCATTCCAGAAAGCTCAAGAAGTCTTCTACAATATCTCTGAAGACATTATCTTCATTCTGGAATTTTATCTCGGCCAAAATACTGAAAGAAGTGCAGAAGGTCAGATCTGCCAAAATTGCCCTTGCTTCTCTATCTCCAATTTCCAAGATATCTCATTGCCATCAAGATGTCTCATGCCCCATCTCATGCTCCATGGCCCTAAACCTGGAAAAATAAAATAAAATAGTGTGAAGCCCAATTCCTATAAAATAAAATGAAATAAAATCAAGATGAATAAAATAACACAACTAATGTGCAGAAAGGACTAAATATGAGGGCTAAATAGTATGGAAATATGTGCTCTATCACACCTCTCTTCAGCTCGCCCCATAGCAAGCCAGAGGGGACCCATGTAACACCCCAATTTTTCTGACCAAGCGTGTCACTATGCTGGGTCCCAAAATACACATAAATTCCTTTTTATCACGGTACATATCTTAAATCTCAAGTGCCGAATTCCGAACAAAAACCCCCCAGCATATCATAAAAATTGCGAAAGCGATAATCGAAACCTGATATGGTACATAACTAAATTCACTTTTATTATATTACGAGAATCCGTACCATAGTACATCTTCAAATTCCTCAATACATGGAGACTCATCATTAAGAGGTAGCAACTAAATACCTCATTTATGCATCCAGCCATACTTACATTTAACAAAACTAAACCTCAACGGAACATAGCTAAAACATGCTACATACGACAACAGATAACTTAATCTTAAGCTATCTTCTTTCCCTTAGAGCTGCTCGCCAAACCTAGAACGTTTGAATATTCCAGGGGTATAACCCAATTAGAAGATGAATCTTCTAGTGAGAAACTCCAAAACAGTTTATATCAATGCATGCACGAGTATAAAACATATGAGAAAACAACGAGAACTATTCCGAAGTGCCTCATGAACATGTCAGCCTCCTCCTACGAGAGCTTTCTCAATGGCGCACGCATAGCGCCTCTCGGGAGGTCCTTAACCATGCCACCTTGGCCCGACCTCATAGAACTCATTCAAACACCACATCCGTTGTCCCTTAGACTCACGATCTTCCCCACGAGAGCTTTCTCGATGGCGCAGGCACAATGCCTCTCGGGGGATATCCCGACTTTTGCCCTCGAACAACAACAAATAGGTACAACAGTATGGTCACACGGATTTTATAAATGCAATAGTTGAAAACCAACGGCATATATTTTCCAAGAAAACACATTTCGTATATGCAACATAATTTTATGTAAAGGAACAATATGATCTTTCATATAAAAACGTTACACAAAACACATTTCATGCAATAAAAGTCTCACATAAGAGAACAAAAATAGGATTTGGAGTATAGGAGTCTCACCTTGACTTAATTTCGGGATTCCTCAAAATTTGTGCAAATCCTCAAGTCTTCTGACCAAACCACCTCCTCACACGTTGAGCAAGTGCTTCTTTTTCTCTAGGAACAAAAGGCTTCTATCCACTAAGCTCGAAGCACTCTCGTCTAGCACGAATTTCTCACAACTTAGAATGAGGAAACCTTTGGCCATGAGCATCCTATTTATAGGCTTGGAAACTTGGCCACCAAGTAAGTCACAATCATTTCAAATCTTTTCTAAGATATTTCAATCATTTCAAATCTTCTAAAATATTCTCTAATCATTCCAAATCTTTTAAGATATTCTCTAATCATTCCAAATCTTCTAAGATATTCTCTAATCATTCCAAATCTTCTTAGATTTTTTGCAATCATTCTTATCCGAATCAAATCTTATCCAAATAAGATTTTATCAAATTTTATCCAAATCAAATCAAATCTTATCCTTAAAGTCATTATGAGGCTTAATCTTTATCTCTAAAGTCATCATGAACCTTTATCTTATCTCTAAAGTCATCATGAGCCTTCATCTTATCTCTAACGTCATCGTGAGGCTTCATCCTTATCTCTAAAATCATTTATGAGGCCTTTTTCCTGAATCTCCCAAATGCCCTTGGTAAAAAGGTTTCAACAATTACACTTTGGCCCAAACTTTTTAGGTAATTGCACTTAGACCCTTTTCAACTTGGTCCCTAAGCCAATTTTTAATTGCATTTTAGTCCCTGAAGAAAGGACTAATTACACTAATACCCCTGATTTTTGGGTAAATTACACTTTTACCCGAACCTCAAAAATTATGATTTTGCCCTCGGCTTAAAAACTGAAATTCTCTTTAAAGACCTTTATAACCCTTTGAAATATCCCAAAACATTCGCTTGAAAATTTCGAAAAAACTTCGTTTCGACCTCCCTCTGTCAATTTTGGAAAATTGCACTTAGGCCCGAATCTTCGTTTTGGCTACAAACCCTTTTGTTTCTTCTAAAAACTACTGAAGGGTTATTCTACATACCAAATATGAACTTCCTCGAGGTTCCATTGACTTCCCGATTGCCCCATACGATAATTCGGTATTTCAGCCTAAATCACAATCGTCTTTTTAGCTATACCGGGAACCATTCCCGATCCAATTTCTTTTGGTGTCATAAATCATACCTCGAGATGCTTGACGATGTCACATCATTTTCCTTAACATCTAAGCTCTAGGGCACCCCCTGTGGTTGATTCAGCAACTAATTGCCTTTTCAAGCCAATTTTTCAGTATTTTAAACTACCTTAAAATACGTGGCAATCTTACGAAAATATGAGGTATTACAATCTACCCCTCTTAAAAGAATTTCGTCCTCGAAATTGGCTCACACACGTAATTTCCAAAGATCAAAACAAGCCATTTCATAGCCTGGACATATCTCATAGTTCACAAAATTCCAAATTTCCAATCTAACTTTTCTGGTGGTGAGCAAACAAGAATGGCCAACAACCATACCTCAACAGTCGACAACTAACACCCATACATCTAGCATTCCCCTTCGTCGACCCGATGTGAGATCGCTCCTCCCCTAAGGAAATCCGACGCACCCACTGGCAGAGGCTTCCTCACCTCCAGTGGTCCGGACATTCCCAGCCTGGGTATGGACTGCCCCACCCACTCGGTTCAATCACAGGGACTGCTCAACTGAGGGTTCAACAGTCAATAGTTTTGGTACCTCGGGTGACCGATAATGTTATTCCACCATAAACCACATAAAAAGCCATTATGACGCTGCCGTGGTAACATGAACTCAACCAACGGCAGATGCTCCTCCCTAACTTTAGGCACGCACTTCCTACCCCTAAACTTGAGAATGCCATCTCGCATCTCAAAAAATCATAACCCTTAGGCTAGCCACACTTATCTATCCATAGATGTATACACTGGTGACCCCCATTAGTCTCTCGTATCTCGGTCTCCAGAGCCAGCCGAACCGCCAGGCTAGCTATAAAGACGGACGAACCCTTCGGCACTACACTCACTTACGTCAGGCTAAAAGCCTCAATCAGCAGCCACCCCTGGGCCATCAACCCGACCACCACATTGGCACGCCCCGGGTGATACAAAAAGTGCAGTCGTAGTCCTTCAGGAACTCCATCCACCGTCGCTACCCCATGTTCAGCTCTTTCTGCGAGAACACATACCTCAGACTTTTGTGGTCCGTGAACACCTCAAACATCTCATCGCATCGGTAGTACTTCCATAACCTCAAGAGCACATACCTCAACTGCTAGCACCAAGTCACACATTGGGTAGTTTACCTTATGCCTCAGCGTGATTCATACACGGTCACACGCCCACCTTGCATCAACATGCAACCCAATCCTTTGAGCTATCACAAGCTCTCCTCGAATTCGGCGGACCATTTCACTTGACCCTCCACACGAGTCCTGACATGGATACAACTATTCCAGAAATTCTCTTCACGAATCTCCGGCAAAAGTCTGCCAATCTCAACCTACTTTCAATATTTTCATAGTCATCTTAGGGATCCTATCACAAAGCTTTGGTCCCTTACTCTGTCACTTCTGGCACTACTCCCCGTACTAGATTTGACTCCAAACCTCACAAATCCTCAAGTCACTCATCTCTAAGGACTCTATATTCCTTCCCATAGGTGTCGAAATCACCATCAGACATCCCATAGGTTTGGTTTCTACTCCTAATGAAATTTCATTATGGTCTTGAGCTACACATCTCAAACCATTACATAAATCTTCCAAAAATCTGCCTTTCGGCTATCTCGATAACGATTTGGGTCCCATGCGGTTGCCTATGGCATAACCTATCCATATGTCCCCTCTCATAGATCGTACCCAGAATTTTGATCATCACGTGTCTTCCTTACACGGATACACTATCATCCCAAGGACATCAACTCATCATGTCCCCAAATCATGGACAATTAAAATTTCCAACTCGAAACCTCTACAAGGTTCAAGACTTCACTTTGGCCACTTCATCAGCTAAGTTGGCACCAAACTTTACACGACTCGATCCCACGAGTTGTTTCCTCAAGGTAACCTTACCTCAATTCCAAAATCCAAGGCACTATCTAGAAACCTCTTCCCTCAACTACCTTGGGCCGACCAGACTTTTGGGTAGGTCATCGCACCTCCCTCACCCCATCATACAGCCAAGGTTCTCGCATGGGTGACCACAAAGCTAGGGTCATCCTTCAGCCTATTGGAAGTCAGTTCTAAGACATGCCTTCCTTGCATACACTCAGTATTCTTCAAATCCTCGAGCTCGCTAGGCTTCTCAAAATTCTTAGCTTAAATTCTAAGATTCACAGTGGCTTTGATGGTGATTGGCTAAACTTTTGCCTAATTACACTTTAGCCCCTTGACTTTTGGCTATTTCATTTTAGCCCATTCCACTTAACCCTTCAACTTTACTTTATTGCATTTAGGCCCCTCAAGACCTAGAACATCATTTTGACCCTTGAGGATTTCAAAACGACTTTGTTTCGACCTCTCTCCAGCAATTTCTAAAAACTGCACTTAGGCCCGAATCTTCGTTTTGGCCCTAAACCCATTTGTTTCTTCCTGAAACCTCTGAAGGGTTGTTCCTCATGAAAAATCGAAGCCCCCTCAAGCTTCCGTTGACTTCCAAAAAGTCGTCTATGACAATTCGGTATTGCAGCCTAATTGGCAATTGCCTTTTTAGCTGTACCGAAAACTGTTCCCATTCTCATTTCTTTCGGCACCATAAATCTTATCTCGGGGTGCTCATAAATACCATATCATTTTCCTTTGGTATTTCGGCTCCAGGGTACTCCCGGCAACTGATTCAATCTTCTATACAGTAATAAATTACCGTTTTACTCTTCATTTATCCTTAAATTCTAATTTTGCCCCAAGATAAATTACCCTTGAGTCCTTTAGAATTTCTCGGGTATTACATCCCCGGCCATTCTTTTCAAAAAGAATAAACTTCCCCTTCCATCCCCTAAAATCCTTAAGTACCTTTGCTCTTTCAAAGGTACCAAGGACAGGCTGTATTATATGACAGCTTGTTCTTCTGACTATAAAAAGCTTTTGCCTCAAGGGAAAACCAAGGACAAATCCAACGTATGGGACTATAAGTCCCAATGGTTTTATATTTCTTGCTACTCCCTCAATGACCTTAAAAATTTAAACTTTATCCTTGTACCGACTGTAACGACCCGTTCCCACTTACGGGCGTCACCGGTAAATAATCAACCGAATTACTCACCCGACAAACCACGACTGAAGGGTTGGACTATGTTTCAATAAGAAACGCCCTAGGTGGGAACTAGGCTTCGTCCTTCCCTTCGCTTCACTTAGGAATCGGTCCCAACTCAAACAAGAAAACTCAGCGGACTAAGACCGAAACCCGAGTGAGCTTCACCTCTCTTCAGCTCGCCCCATAGCAAGCCAGAGGGGACCCATGTAACACCCCAATTTTTCTGACCAAGCGTGTCACTATGCTGGGTCCCAAAATACACATAAATTCCTTTTTATCACGGTACATATCTTAAATCTCAAGTGCCGAATTCCGAACAAAAACCCCCCAGCATATCATAAAAATTGCGAAAGCGATAATCGAAACCTAATATGGTACATAACTAAATTCACTTTTATTATATTACGAGAATCCGTACCATAGTACATCTTCAAATTCCTCAATACATGGAGACTCATCATTAAGAGGTAGCAACTAAATACCTCATTTATGCATCCAGCCATACTTACATTTAACAAAACTAAACCTCAACAGAACATAGCTAAAACATGCTACATACGACAACAGATAACTTAATCTTAAGCTATTTTTTTTCCCTTAGAGCTGCTCGCCAAACCTAGAACGTTTGAATATTTCAGGGGTATAACCCAATTAGAAGATGAATCTTCTAGTGAGAAACTCCAAAACAGTTTATATCAATGCATGCACGAGTATAAAACATATGAGAAAACAACGAGAACTATTCCGAAGTGCCTCATGAACATGTCAACCTCCTCCTACGAGAACTATTCCGAAGTGCTTCATACTTATCTCTAAAATCATTTATGAGGCCTTTTTCCTGAATCTCCCAAATGCCCTTGGTAAAAATGTTTCAACAATTACACTTTGGCCCAAACTTTTTAGGTAATTGCACTTAGACCCTTTTCAACTTGGTCCCTAAGCCAATTTTTAATTGCATTTTAGTCCCTGAAGAAAGGACTAATTACACTAATACCCCTGATTTTTGGGTAAATTACACTTTTACCCGAACCTCAAAAATTACGATTTTACCCCTGGCTCAAAAACTGAAATTCTCTTTAAAGACCTTTATAACCCTTTGAAATATCCCAAAACATTCGCTTGAAAATTTCGAAAAAACTTCGTTTCGACCTCCCTCTGTCAATTTTGGAAAATTGCATTTAGGACCGTATCTTCGTTTTGGCTACAAACCCTTTTGTTTCTTCTAAAAACTACTGAAGGGTTACTCTACATACCAAATATGAACTTCCTCGAGGTTCCATTGACTTCCCGATTGCCCCATACGATAATTCTGTATTTCAGCCTAAATCAGAATCGCCTTTTTAGCTATACCAGGAACCATTCCCGATCCAATTTCTTTTGGTGTCATAAATCATACCTCAAGATGCTTGACGATGTCACATCATTTTCCTTAACATCTAAGCTCTAGGGCACCCCCTATGGTTGATTCAGCAACTAATTGCCCTTTCAAGCCAATTTTTCAGTATTTTAAACAACCTTAAAATACGTGACAATCTTACGAAAATATGAGGTATTACAACCCAGGCACAAAGCTAGCATAACGAACACTTCGCGGAGTATTGGGGATTTGTGAGAATATACTTCGTTGATCTTTACTTGGACTGAACTTGGCTTGAACAACTCAAGCCACATATACATCCAATAATTTGCCAACATCTAGCACACTATGGTGATTACAACAACTAGATACCTCTAGTGCTCAATACGCTTACATTCAAATACATGAATACATATAAGAAAATACAGGAGAATTCACATTTACGCATCTCGGCAACGATGCTAGTTGCCACAACAGTCTCCCGGCACCATTCCTGCTTGGATTTGGTCTTGCATCATCTACAACATGAGGTAAACCTCATGAGTCATAATAATCAGTAAGGGTGCAATGCATGTAAATGTGAATATAACCATGTTTATGTATGCCAATGCATGCAAATGAGGCTAGGCCACTCATCCTCACAACCCTCCAAGGTTTGAGGCATTAACCTATCAGCCCTTACAACACTAGTCTTCCTTATGGCCACAGGTCCTCTAGATCTCGCATCGCGCAAGTGTTAACCATTACATGCAAATGCAACATAAAAATATTATCAAACACATTTACCAACTTGCAGGGCCGCCTCCACATGGGGCCGTCCCTTACCTGGTTCGAAGCCTCATCCCTGCTTCGGCACAAATTCCAGCCTAAATCTCAAGTTCCTCTAGGATCACTGCCTTCCCGGTCGAACCCAGAGGCAAACACAAAAATCCCAACTCCATTAACATCCAGCATTCAACCAATGCCCTCAACTTCGTCACACATCGCAAAACCAATATTCAACAAATTTCGAATCAACCCCACCTGAGAGTTTAATCCAACCCATACTACACAATTCATTATCTCACTTAATGAAAATAACTAGAAAATAATTAAATTAATTTACCTTGACTGATCTAGAGGGGAAAACCGATCAGACGCCCACACCGGCGTTCGCTCCCGAGCTGCCACTTGCGCCCAAAATCCCATTTTCGAGCTTTCGGCACTCTCCTCGGGCCCCAATTTAATTTCCAGAACTTTCTCCAATTTTTCTGAAATTTTCTGACATTTTTCTCCATTTTCTCCCTTTTTCCAGATTTTTTTTCTCTTTATTTTCTCTCTTCCCTGGCTTCCCGCGTGCGCTCCTTCTTCTTCCTCGCGTTCTTCTTCTTCCCACGGCTCCCGCGCCCCTGCTCCGCCTTCTTCCTCAGCGCGCTGCCACCGGCCGCCGCCGGCCTGGCTCTACCGGCCGCTAACCGCCGTGCACCGCTGCCACAGGCCTCCCTCGAAGCAACCAGTTCCCCCCTACACACGCTCGCGCCTTGCGCGCTGCCATTGCCGTGTCCGCCATTGCCGGCTACCCCCATAATCGTTGGTTGTTGCAACCACCATTGGCCGCCTCACGCCACCTTGCACAGAGTCGTCGACAGCCGCTATAGCTCCACCCGCCGCTGCTTCTCCGTCGCTGCCAGACCTCCATCGCAGAGCAGCCATGGCCGCTGCTCGGTGTTGTTGCTGCTGTTGGTGCGTTGCCGATGCTTCAAGACGCCACCAGCCGGCCATCTCTCTCTCGATCTCTCGGCAATGCTCTCTCTCCCTTTCTCGCAAGCTCTTTCTTCCTCTCTCGCGAGCTCTCTCTCTCATTCCTCAATGCTTGCTCGGTCATGCTATCTCTCGGATGCTCTGCCCTCTCACTTCAAATTTACAGACATTTTGCTAGGAAGCTTCCTCACACGACTATATATATATACATAATTATAATTTAACCCACTAAATTTCTCATAATTTCACTTAGGAAAATTTGGATAATTGCATTTGAGGATTTCTATAATAACACTTAGGCCCTCTCAAGGCTTAAATTAATTATAATTAAGCCACTCCTAACTCAATTTCTTTGAAAATTAATATTCGATTTTTACTCAAAAATACCGACTTTGTCCCTGCGCCTGCACGGGACTTTTATTCCACTCGAAAACGCCTAAGGGTTGTCTTACTCGCCAAATCGGACCACCCCTAGGGTCCCTTCAGCTTCCAGGAGGTCCCCTCCAACTATTCAATATTGGCACTCACTCGGGCTTATACAGAATTTAATCCAAAAATTATTCTCGATCGGATCGCTTCCAGCGCCACTATCCTCATCTCGAGACTCTCATCAATCTCTTGCCCTCTTCCCTGGACATCCAAGTCCCGAGGTACTCCTAGCCGCTAATTCGGCAAATTTTATTAATAAATTTCTCGATATTGACCCTTGGTCTTCCCGGACCACCCGAGGTCCTAACAAAATAATCAAAAGTTATTTATATTTAATACCATGTAATACCGGGTATTACACCGACTAAGTAATCTTAGAGCTCACCCTTGTAACAACAATTTATTTGTTCTGTAACGCTGCGCTTTTCCAAATACACAACAACGTGAAATATAAAAAGACATCACCTACAAGCGTTATGGAAACCCTTACCAACGGAAGCATTGGATTGAGCCTGAAAGCTTAACCAAAGCTAAATAAAAGGGGTTTCCACTATATTTTCTTTACAAGTATAAGAAATGCTCACGACTTCCAACACTTCAAAAAGACTCAACACACCACTATAGGTACAACTGTAGGACACCCACACACACACCTCTTACAACCTTGAGTATCCTAGTTGCTGTTTACAATACATCATTCAGGTAACATAAAAAATCAAAATCCCAAAGATAGCGAAGCTCCACCTCATTGCCCACACTTTGAACTGAAACCTAAAACACTTCATACTTTTGATATACTTGGAATGTGGAACGTTCCAGGGGCATCAACCTGAGTTAGATATTACATCTAAGTGAGTGAAATAGAAAATGAAATATATGTGCATGCAAATGCAATAATGCCATTATGAAATCCACCCCTGTGGTAGCAATGCCAGGGTGTTACAATCAACCCCGCGGTCATCATTGTCACTCCTTGGCTCACTGTAAGAGCATGAGATCTTCCATGATGTCCCAACAACTAGCCACAGTCACCAACACGAACATGATATATGACAAAGTAGAAGGAATATGCATAACCAAGGGAAAATATGACATGTAAGCCACAAATGCATGATATGTAAGCCAACACCCACAACCAATGAAACCAAAATGACCGAGATGTAGCAAAAGATGTAAGAAACACTCACCCTGATTGTTTTCCCATTGATAACACTATTCACATCAAGCTTTCGAGCACTAGGGGTTGTTTCTATAGAAATCACGCATTCCAGTGAACCAAACCTCAAATATTTTTAAATGGGGTTGTAGATACTTAAATTAGGAGAAGAATGGTGAAAATTTCAGGTTAAATAAAGGCTGGACGCGCCCTCACGTGCCTCTAGAAGGTGGCTGATACGCCCACACGCGCAACCCTTTGCCAGCATGTGAGCTACATGCACCTTCCTTAAAAATCGGCCAACTCTGCCTCTTTTTGGTATTTTGGCCATAACTTTCTTGTTTTAACTCCGATTTGACCCCAATTTTTTCCTCCTTCCACTAGATTATGGAAAGAAATCATACTTGTTTTATAGTTTCATTAACATGTGGTGTGCTTTACAATAGAGACACGAACTTTCCGACAAGCCTTATTTCCTCTACGATTTTCTCCCCTGATTTTGGCAGAACTTTCCCTCTATTTTTGTAGCATTTCCCCTCACCAAAATCTCTTTATTTCCCCTCTTGAAGAATGTCCAAATGAAGGCTACAAAGGCTTTATATTATAGAGTTTCCCAACAAATCAAAATCAACCACATGTCGTGAGGTGATAAGGTTTCATCATTTCTCCCATGTGCACCAACCCAAATATGCCACTTGTCCCTTAATGGAATTTAAGAGAGTTTGAAATCCAAAGCTCTATTTAATTTGAGTTTGAAGTCCAAGATATTTTGAAGAGATATTTTTAAGGTTTCAAGAAATAATATTTTGGCCCAAACTTTTCACATAACTACATTTAGACCCTTTGCAACTTGGTCCCTAGGCCATTTTTAATTACACTTTTTGGTCCCCAAAAAATGGACTTATTACGCCAATACCCCATGGTTTTAGGTAAATTATACTTTTACCTGAATTTCAATATTTATGATTTTGGCACTGGTTCAGAAACTGAATTTTTCCCTCAAGGCTTCCACAATTCCTTGAAAAGACCTATTTCCTCAAGTATTTGAACTTGAAAATCTCGAGTATTACCTCAAATTTGAGTCTAGAAATCTTGCGTATTACATGTTCACTCCTTATTCATGGATCTTTTATTTCTAATTTTGCATACGTCGCTGGTGGGAAGACCGAGTTGACCATCTCTGAGGCACAGGAGCTTCAACAGGCTTCCAAGGCGAAGACAGACGAGAACGAAAGTTAGCTCACTGATTGTTTACTTCGAGACTACCAGCTCACTCCTCCTCTCGCCCTCAAAGAAATCAAGAAGAAGGATATAGGAATTCGAGGCCAGAAAGAGATAGAATTGACTTTTGACGTAGTTGACTTCAGTGGGGGCCTAGTCAGGGAGAGTAAAGCTTGTCGAGAAGTTACGATTGCAGGCTTGCCAACATTATCAAAAGCGATGAAGCTCCAACTCAAATGACTCGGCTCTTCCGCGATCTCAAGCGTACCCAAGGTCGTTCACATGTCATCATCTCTTGCCAAAATCCAAAAGGTGGATCCTCGCATCAAGATGGCCACCGGGAATCGCTGTAACACCTTGTCCCATCGAAAGGCGTGTCACTATGCTGGGGTAGATCGTATCCATACATAACCTCTTCCCTTATACATTTCTCATACATCAATACCGTATTTCAAAGGGAAACCCCCCAGCAAATCATTCATAAGTACGGAAGCGATAATCGAAATCTGATACGGTACATACCTGAATTCACTTTATATAATATCATAAAGAATTCGTACCATATATTACCATCAAATCCTCAAATACATAATTACATGGTTACACGTCTCCCGAGATAATCTCTAACACCCTAGGTGCAAATCATATGAAACCTCAAGCATACATTAGATACATTTCTCAATAAATAAAATACTAAAATCTCCTGCTGAATCCGTCGGCCACGCCATCACGTGCCGTCATATCTCAACCTGCTCCTTGCCCTAACTGCAAGTCTCAACTGGAACGTTGAATGTTCTAGGGGCATAACCCATTAGAAGATGAAACTTCTAGTGAGGATCCAAAAACATATATATGAATGCATGATGCAATGACATGAACAAACATATACCCATAATGTAACTTCCCAGGCCACCAGCCCGGCTAGGAATCCTAGGCAAATCCCGAACCTCTGCAAGATAAGCCTCACGGCATCCCCTCAATGCCCTAGGGGAATTACGGCTATACTCTGAGGGTATAATCCCAATCCCATGCACAGATATCAATATGACAATATTATCGTGCAATGCAAATATCACAACTTTCAATGCAATATGACAAATGAATATTGCTTTCATAAATAGCATGCATATAAACAATCATATCATAAATATAAGTTCTTGTGAGAATACCACTCACCTCTGCCCAAAGATCAAGACACCTCAAAAAACGTGCATCACCTCGATATGCGTGCCAACCTCGATTCTTGTGCCAACTCTCAAAAGTTGCACCAATCTCATCATCTCGATCTCCTCAATCATAAAATAATATTTAATTACTAAATATCCTCAATATTCTATTTATTTCCTATTTTCTTTCATTTTCCTTCATTTTTGCCTTCTAAAAATCCCAATAATTATATCAAGACTATTTCCTCAAATCTATCTTCACAACAATTCATTATATGCTATGAACTTTCAAGGAAAAATACCGAACTTACCCGGATATTTTGTTTTCACGCAAAACGAGGCACTTTAATGCTAGAAACGAGACCTAGAGAACTCCAAATCCAATGAGTTTTTTACAGGACCTAGATCTCGATTTTTGAGGAAGATGGTTCACGCTCGCCCACTCGCGGGGCCTAGCTGGCGCGTGTGGCCCACGCGCCGGTCGTCTTCTTCCTTCAGCTCACCGGACTGGTTGCGCTGTCTTTCGTTTAATAGCCATATCTTCTTCATCTGACCTCCGTTTGACCTCCCGTTTGAACCTATGGCTTCCTCTCTTCATCCTCTACAAGACTATGGCTTCAAATCGGACAATTGGAGCCATTTTTGGACTGCTCAACCCGATTTTCCAGTGAAGCTCGATTTTCCGTCGAAGCTTCATAACTCCCTCATATTTCAACGAAAATTCCTCAAATTTCACAGGAATGATCCTCTGGACATGGGAAACAAAAGCCCCTTATCCGTTTCTCTCAATTTGTTCGAAATGACGGCCGATTTAAAGCTCAAAAACTCTCTCATTTTCGGCCATCTATGAACGCCTATTTATAGGCATTTTCGAGCATCCAAATGCCCTTAGCCGACCTACCCACTGCCTTAGGAGCATCACCCGCCCTAGATCGACCTTAAACGAGCCTTGGCCGACCAAAAACTCTAGTTGCAGGGGTTCTATCGCGCGACCAAAAGCTGGTCGATTTTTCTTCGAAATCCGGCCGCTATGATGAGTATTTCCGACCAACCTCTTTACAAAACTTGGTCCCCCGACCACCCTCTTGCAATCCCGTGCATCAGTTTTTCGGTCGGCGACCATTCGTGCCATGGTCGGATTCTTTGGTCAAAGTTTGCTGAAATTGCACTTTGACCCCTTTAGTTTTGGCTATTTCCATTTTGGCCCTTTTCACTTAACCCCTGAACTTTCCAATATTGCATTTAGGTCCCTTAAGTCCTAAAACATCATTTTGACCCTTGAAGATTTCAAAATAACCTTGTTTCGGCCTCCCTCTAGCAATTTCTAAAAACTGCACTTAGGCCCGAATCTTCGTTTTGGCCTCAAACCCATTCGTTTCTTCCTGAAACCTCTGAAGGGTTGTTACTCATGAAAAGCCGAAGCCCCCTTAAGTTTTTGTTGACTTTCGGAAAGTCGTCTATGATAATTCGGTATTGCAGCCTAATTGGCAGTTGCCTTTTTAGCTGTACCAAAAATCGTTCCCGATTCGATTTCTTTCGGCACCATAAATCCTATCTCGGGGTGCTAAATAATGCCACATCAATTTCCTTTGGCATCTTGACTCCAGGGTACTCCCGGCAGTCGATTCAGTCATCAATACGATAATAAATTACCTTTATACCCTTAATTTATCCTTAAATTCCATTTTTGTCCCAAGATAAATTACCCTTGAGTCCTTTAAAATTTCTCGGGTATTACAATCGCGACCTCGCTATTCTGCCCAACTCTACTCCTGTACCGACTGCCGTGACTTCTTCAAACCTTGTTCCTATAGGCACTTCCTCGTAGCACGCAACAACCACAATTATAGTTGGTCGTGGTAAGTCTGTGGTTCGCGAGGAGGCTCACAGGAGCAAAAGGAAAGCTCCTCCAACCTCGCAGTCTGTTCAGCAAGCCCAGGTAAACAAGAGGAAGAATGCGAACACTTCTGCAGGCCCAAGTGCATTTGAGGTTGCGGCCGATGGGACATATTTCACCCCACTTCTTGATATCTTGGATAAGGTTCTTGGTAATTATACCAAGAACCTAGACAGGAAGGAAGTATCGGGTGAAGCGCTCGACGAGTACGTTGCTCGGCATAGTCTTTTGGTAAGTGTACTGACCTCTCAAGCCTCATAGGCTTTCCTGGAAGTCTTCAAGCAGATGGAAGAGAGAGCTTGAGCCACCAAGGAAAAAGAGAAGCTCGAGGCCGCTGTCGAGGTTGTAACACCCCGTCCCATCGAAGGGCGTGTCACTATGCTGGGGCCCATCATATACATACATAATCCCTTTTATTATACATCAAATGCCGTATGTCAAAGGGAAAACCCCCAGCAAATCATTCACAATGCGGAAGCAATAATCGAAACCTGATACGATACATACTTGAATTCACTATATTTAAAACAATATAAGAATCCGTACCGTATATTACCATCATATCCTCAATTACATAAATACATTGATACATATCTCCCGAGATAACATCTAACACCCTAGGTGCAAATCATATGAAACCTCGAGCATACATCAGATACACTTCTCAATAAATTAAATACTGGAAACTCCTGCTGAATCCATCGGCCACGCCATCACGTGCCGTCATATCTCAACCTGCTCCTTGACCTAACTGCAAGTCTCAACTGGAACGTTGAATGTTCCAGGGGCATAACCCATTACAAGATGAAACTTCTAGTGAGGGTCCAAAAACATATATGTGATGCATGATGCAATAACATGAATAAACATATACCCATAATGTAACTTCCCAGGCATCCCCAGCCCGGCTAGGAATCCTAGGCAAATCTCGAACCTCTGCGAGATAGGCCTAACGTTATTCCCTCAATGCCCTAGGGGAATTACGGCTACACTCTGAGGGTATCATCCCATCCCCATGCACAAGTTTCAATATGACAATAATATCGTGCAATGTAAATATCACGACTTTCAATGCAATATGACAAATGAATATTGCAATTCATATATAGCATGCATATATAACAATTATATCATGAATATAAGTTCTTGTGAGAATACCACTCACCTTTGCCCAAAGATCAAGACACCTCGAAAAGCGTGGATCGCCTCGATATGCATGCCCCGCCTCGATTCTCCTCAATCATAAAATAATATTTAATTACTAAATATCCTCGAAATTCTATTTATTTCCTATTTCCTTTCATTTTCCTTCTAAAAATCCCAACAAATATTCCGAGACTATTTCCTCAAATCTAACTTCACAACAATTCATTATAAGCTATGAACTTTCAAGGAAGAATACTGAACTTACCCAGATATTGCGTTTTCACGCAAAACGAGGCACTTTGATTCTAGAAACGAGACCTAGAGAACTCCAAATCCAATGATTTTTTTACAGGACCTAAATCTCGATTTTAGAGGAATTTATCAATTTTTTTCAGAATTTTATGAGCCCGAACTCGCCCTCACAAGTTGACCCACGCGCCCCCACTCGCGGGGCCCAGCTGGCGCGTGTGGCCCACGCGCCGGTATTCTTCAACCTCTAGCTCGCCGGACTGGTTGCGCTGCCTTCCGTTTAATAGCCATATCTCCCTCATCTGACCTCCATTTGACCTCTCGTTTGAACTTATGGCTTCCTCTCTTCATCCTCTACAAGACTATGGCTTCAAATCGGACGATTGGAGCCATTTTTTGACTACTCAACCTGATTTTCTGGCAAAGCACGATTTTCCGTCGAAGCTTCATAACTCCCTCATCTTTCAACGAAAATTCTTCAAATTTCACAGGAATGATCCTCTGGACATGGGCAACAAAAGCCCCTTATCCGTTTCTCTCAATTTGTTCGAAATGACGGCCGATTTAAAGCTCAAAAACTCTCCAACTTACGGCCATCTATGAACGCCTATTTATAGGCATTTTCGAGCATCCAAATGCCCTTAGCCGACCTACCCACTGCCTTAGGAGCATCACCCGCCCCTGGATCGACCTTAAACGAGCTTGGCGACCAAGAAAAGCCCATTTGCAGGCCGCGATAATCCGACCAACAATCTGGTTGGATTTTCTTCAAAATCCGACCACTCGAGTGGTCTTTGCCCCCTCCTTCCTTTACAAAAAATCCTCCCCGACCAAGCCTCGTGCCATCCCTACGGTTGGATCGGCCGAAATCGATGACCGGAGACTTGATGGTGATTGGCCAAACTTTTGCTTAATTGCACTTTGGCCCTTTGACTTTTGGCTATTTCATTTTAGCCCATTCCATTTAACCCCTCAACTTTCCTTTATTGTATTTAGGCCCCTCAAGACCTAAAACATCATTTTGACCCTTGAGGATTCCAAAAATACCTCATTTCAGCCTCCCTCTAGCAATTTCTAAAAACTGCACTTAGGCCCAAATCTTCGTTTTGGCCCTAAACCCATTCGTTTCTTCCTGAAACCTCTGAAGGGTTGTTCCTCATGAAAAACCGAAGCTCCCTCAAGCTTTCGTTGATTTTTGAAAAGTCGTCTATGACAATTCGGTATTGCAGCCTAATTGGCAACTGCCTCTTTAGCTGTATCGAAAACTGTTCCCGATCCGATTTCTTTCGGCACCATAAATCCTATCTCGGGGTGCTCATTAATGCAACATTAATTTCCTTTGGCATCTCGGCTCCAGGGTACTCCTGGCAGTCGATTCAGTCATCTATACGGTAATAAATTACTGTTATACCCTCAATTTATCTTTAAATTCCATCTTTGCCCCAAGATAAATTACCCTTGAGTCCTTTAGAATTTCTCGGGTATTACATTCACCCCTCCTTAAAGAAATTTCGTCCTCAAAATTTTCATCTGACAGTCAGGTAACTAAGACATTACATAGCTCATTACCTGAAGACCTCAAATCAAATATCTATTTGATCCTTTGGCAAACACCTCTCGGTTTGCATTCCTTATACGAGCAATGCTTACAAGCATACCATGTTCATTCATAACATTTCCTCTTGTGGCTCTTATCAGACGACCACACATCTTTCATCATTCTAGGCATGTACATCCTACCCTAAAAACTTTGAGAATGCCCTCTCGCATTTAAAAATCATAACTTCTTGGACTGACTATATCATCAATCATAGACAAGTACACTTGTCAACCACCCTTGCCTTCGTATCTCGTTCACCAGATCTAGCTAAACAACCAGGCTAGCCATAAAAATAGACGATCCCTTCGGCACTACCATCATAGTCGGTAGGCTAACTAGCCTCCAACTTCATCTGACACTCACAGCTATCCACCAGGTCCTGCGTTGGGCACCTCTCTCCCACGCGCCTAGTGATACGAAGTAGTGCAGTCGTAGTCCTTAAGGAACTCTATCAACCTTTGCTACCTCTCGTTTAGCTCTTTCTGCGAGAACTCATACTTCAGGCTCCTCGTGGTTCTTGAGCACAACAATGCCCCATCATTTCAGTAGTGTCTCCATAACCTTGAGAACACACACCTCTTTTTACCAGCTCCAAGTCATACATCGGGTAGTCCTTTATGTGCCTTGGCATGATCCACACACCATCATTCCTTCCTGTTGCATTATCACGCAACCTGATTCTCTGAGCTATCACAAGCTCTCACTGCACCCAACAGTTCATTCTCATTTGACTCTCTCACGAGCCCTATCATGGACATAACTATTTCAGAGAGTTCCCTCTCGAACCCCTGACAACAGCTTGTCAACCTCAAAAACTTTCCATCATTTCACAGACAGGTAGGGATCCAATCACAACACTCCGGTCCATTGGAACTTGGATCCTAGTCAAACCATAACAGTCACGGTGGTACCTAAACTTTGGAATCTAACCGTCTCCTTAGCAGTACGCTAAGCAACTTAGACCCTGAGTCCCTGACTCATACCGCGAGACAGCTACCTAGCTTCCCCGGTACGTTGATCATAAGCTCTTTACTAGCCTTCATACCTTGGGCCTTGGGCTCAGATCCGCTGTTACAGGCCACACACCTATCGTGCTATCGTCATTCTAGAGCCTCCTTGTCCCGTCTCCGAGAGTTATAATTGACCCGACTCCCGTCACTTCTGATACTTTTCAATACCAGCCTAAATCTCCAAATCTTACGGATCCTCGATCCTATTCAGAGTTACATTCACTTAGGTTTCCTCGAACCAACCTCAGTTCGTCTCCCGATAGTTATCAGGACATCTTACCTTTCAGAAACTTCTAATCCTTATGGTGCTTATGACAATCAATTCTGATTTCACATTCACCCACATAGAGCCTCATGCTCTCATCAATTCTTTCATGATCTGCTTACTACCTAGCAAGCCAATCTCGATCATAACATCCATCGTGATGTTCCTTAACATTATCCTCAATGTTCCTCATGCATCTCTCTATCCGAGAAGTACACTATCATATCATCAATTCTGAGATCCTCAATGTTCCTCATGTGTCTCCCTATCCGAGGAGTACATCATCATATCATTAACTCTATGATCCTCAATGTTCCTTATGTGTCTCCCTAACCGAGGAGTACACCAATATATCATCAATAGACACAATTACCAACGCGACTTCAATGCGAATGGTAAATTGGTCAAATCATCAATTCTGAGATCATCATCTCAATATCCTTATCATCGAAACATCGATTTCAGAATACTTTATTTCCTTATCTTAACCTCGATCTCATATCAATCATAGAAATATCCCAGCCTCTTGCGGCTGTTCAATTATTCATCAAATTCGAGGTAAAATATATCAATTATTAATTATCATCTCTTCCAAAGTCTGATAATTTACATCCTCAATCAAGCCACACACAGCTAATCATCCTATAACCTCAAGCTATCATTGACAATCATCATTAAGAAATAATCCCATTAAATCTTCCGAGAATATATCCTATCATCTTCCAATTCTTCTTATGTCTTTTCATTGACCGCAAGTGCCCGTACCATAACTCGACAGGCTCTTTATTTCTATAACTTGCTGACATCACTCAGCTATACATCTCTTAATTTGCCCATTAAGCCTACCTAGACTAACTGTCTAGCTATACGAGAGTTCCAATCTCCAAAATCAAAAATCTCAGATCCTCAATCAATTTGGGTTTGCAGCTTCTCTTACTGCAACCTATCATCTTGGACATTTGTCATCATTTGATCATTTCTATCACGTCCAAGATTTGCACAATCTTCAAGACGACAATCATAGCTACACTACCAGATAGAGCAGGTAGGTACTTACATTACCCACGGTACTCCCATCCTTGTTGGATTTCTTCCTTTGAAAACTCTAAAGTTCCAATTACGAACCTCTAGATCCTCAATCATTTCTTTTAAGAAATTCCTCAAAAATCTCATATCAATCAATCCTCAAAGATCCCAAATCAGATCACAATATCTGATTCCATTTATCTTCTATGAACTCGATTCCTTTGCCACCATGGCTCACTATTCATCATGGTGCATTTAAGCTCTCTTCATCGGATTGACTACTGACCACTTTACCTGATTTCACAGGTTCGTTTAACACACTGAACCGTAGTCACGACCTCTGTTGACTAGGTTTCGTTATCATTCCTTTACAGTCGATATGACCTATCAAGCATCTCTTTCTTTTTCAGTACCCGAACTCTACCTTGAGTCAAGACTACCATTTCACTATTCATCGATCAAGCCTTTGGACCGGTCATGCTCCACTACCTGAAATCTCATTTACCGAGAATCCACTAACTCTCACATTTCGTTCTTAAGATCCAGTTGACTATCGGCACCCGACCATTAAATTAGTTCTTCCTAGGCACTACTCTTTCCATCAGCCAGCACACAGCTATCATCATCACCTCCATCATATGGTAGGCTTACTCCTACATCATACGTCGACCCTCACTCGGGTACATTCCGGGTGAAAACTGAACGGTCTCGTCGTAGCCCTCTAAGAACTATCATTCGTCGTCGCTGCCCTGAGTCTAACTCCTTCTGTAAGAACCTTCATTCTAGGCCCTCATCGTGGCCTGGTGATTCCATCACCTCATAGGTAGCGCCTACATGGCTCTCGAGCATGCATCTTTCCGTTCCATTTCATATGTCAGGTAGCTTTCCTTTGAGCCACCCAACACGACCATCTCATGATCCCATTGCTATCTTTAAATAGGACACACAGTCCATATTTAATCCAGCTCTTTTAGATTCCTGAGGCTTCCGGCCTCGATCGATCATAGCTAGTAGCACAACTCGCACCCATTGTGACTTGGATCTCCCCTACAAGGTACAGACCCTACTGTGTTGTCCCAGATATTCAGCATCTGATTGTCTCCTCGGCAGTACACTAAGTAACTTAGACCCTGGGTCACCTGACCCATACCGCGAGACAGCTAACTAGCTTCCCCGGTACGTTGATCGTAAGCTCATCATAAGCCTTCTGCTCAGTCCCTAGATCCAGATCTGTCACTGTGAACACTGACTAGTAGTGTCGTCTCTCTGCTAGGGTTCCCTTATCCCGTCTCTGCGAGTCTCATCGGTTGCACCACTTTCGCCTCATCAATTGACGCACTCACGCGCCATCATTTGGCCATCTTCGGCCTCTCGTTTATCCCAATCCGTGAGATCCAATATCTTATTCCCGAGATACTAAATGATCCTCGAAAATCCTTATCCTTTGATCCTAACTCATCAGCTAGGTCATGCCTCATCAGACTAATCATTCCTGATCCGATCATCCTCGATAACTACCAGTTATTCTATCTTTCCTTACAATGATTTTGACTAATGTCCTCAAATTAATAATCTCCAAAAATCTCTTGGATCCATAATCATGGTTACCGAGTCATCCTTACATTTGAATCATATCATCGGATCCTTATTCCAATAGCTATATCATTCTTCCAGTACTAGCTTCTATCAGGCATTCTACTATTCACCAGGAATAGTAGTCGTTTACTGAAATAATGTCTGTCGTGAAGAGTACACTAGGTAAGTTCCCAGGAAAGAGTGGTGGGTCACAAAGGACTCACTTAAGTACCAGTCTTTCCTTAGCCAGAACTAGCCTAGACATGCACTTCCACTATAACGCACTTATCCAGTAACTGTCAATACCTAAATCTTACGATGGCTTTACTTATCTAGCCACACGCGACCTTTTCCTTAGGTTCGCTCTAATATCATCTATACTAGAGTCAGACATTTCCTATGTCTTTAACATTTCCTCTCTGATACTAACTGTATCAGAGCCCACTTATGGCTCTTTCTCCACTTCGCTCTGATACCAACTATAACACCCCGTCCCATCGAAGGGCGTGTCACTATGCAGGGGCCTATCATATACATACATAATCCCTTTTTCTTATACATCAAATGCCGTATGTCAAAGGGAAACCCCCCAGCAAATCATTCACAATGCGGAAGCAATAATCGAAACCTAATACGGTACATACTTGAATTCACTATATTTAAAACAATATAAGAATCTGTACCATATATTACCATCATATCCTCAATTACATAAATACATTGATACATATCTCTCGAGATAACATCTAACACCCTAGGTGTAAATCATATGAAACCTCGAGCATACATCAGATACACTTCTCAATAAATTAAATACTGGAAACTCCTGTTGAATCCATCGGCCACGCCATCACGTGTCGTCATATCTCAACCTGCTCCTTGACCTAACTGCAAGTCTCAACTGGAACGTTGAATGTTCCAGGGGCATAACCCATTAGAAGATGAAACTTCTAGTGAGGGTCCAAAAACATATATATGATGCATGATGCAATAACATGAATAAACATATACCCATAATGAAACTTCCCAGGCATCCCCAGCCCGGCTAGGAATCCTAGGCAAATCTCGAACTTCTGTGAGATAGGCCTAACGTTATTCCCTCAATGCCCTAGGGGAATTACGGCTACACTCTGAGGGTATCATCCCATCCCCATGCACAAGTTTCAATATGACAATAATATCGTGCAATGTAAATATCACGACTTTCAATGCAATATGACAAATGAATATTGCAATTCATATATAGCATGCATATATAACAATTATATCATGAATATAAGTTCTTGTGAGAATACCACTCACCTTTGCCCAAAGATCAAGACACCTCGAAAAGCGTGCATCGCCTCGATATGGGTGCCCCGCCTCGATTCTCATGCCAACTCTCAAAAGTTACACCAATCTTATCATCTGAATCTTCTCATTCATAAAATAATATTTAATTACTAAATATCCTCGAAATTCCATTTATTTCCTATTTCCTTTCATTTTCCTTCTAAAAATCCCAATAAATATACCGAGACTATTTCCTCAAATCTAACTTCACAACAATTCATTATAAGCTATGAACTTTCAAGGAAAAATACTGAACTTACCCGGATATTGCGTTTTCACGCAAAACGAGGCACTTTGATTCTAGAAACGAGACCTAGAGAACTCCAAATCCAATGATTTTTTTACAGGACCTAGATCTCGATTTTAGAGGAATTTATCAATTTTTTTCAGAATTTTTTGAGCCCGAACGCGCCCGAACTCGCCCTCACAAGTTGACCCACGCGCCCCCACTCGCGGGGCCCAGCTGGCGCGTGTGGCCCACGCGCCGGTCTTTTTCAACCTCCAGCTCGCCGGATTGGTTGCGCTGCCTTCCGTTTAATAGCCATATCTCCCTCATCTGACCTCCGTTTGATCTCCCGTTTGAACCTATGGATTCCTCTCTTCATCCTCTACAAGACTATGGCTTCAAATCGGACGATTGGAGCCATTTTTTGACTACTCAACCTGATTTTTTGGCGAAGCACGATTTTCCGTCGAAGCTTCATAACTCCCTCATCTTTCAACGAAAATTCCTCAAATTTCACAGGAATGATCCTCTGGACATGGGCAACAAAAGCCCCTTATCCGTTTCTCTCAATTTGTTCGAAATGATGGCCGATTTAAAGCTCAAAAACTCTCCAACTTCCGGCCATCTATGAACGCCTATTTATAGGCATTTTCGAGCATCCAAATGCCCTTAGCCGACCTACCCACTGCCTTAGGAGCATCACCCGCCCCTGGATCGACCTTAAACGAGCTTGGCGACCAAGAAAAGCCCACTTGCAGGCCGCGACAATCCAACAACAATCTGGTCGGATTTTCTTCAAAATCTGACCACTCGAGTGGTCTTTGCCCCCTCCTTCCTTTACAAAAAATCCTCCCCGACCAAGCCTCGTGCCATCCCTATGGTTGGATCGGCCGAAATCGATGACCGGAGACTTGATGGTGATTGGCCAAACTTTTGCTTAATTGCACTTTGGCCCCTTGACTTTTGGCTATTTCATTTTAGCCCATTCCACTTAACCCCTCAACTTTCCTTTATTGCATTCAGGCCCCTCAAGACCTAAAACATCATTTTGACCCTTGAGGATTCCAAAAATACCTCATTTCGGCCTCCCTCTAGCAATTTCTAAAAATTGCACTTAGGCCCGAATCTTCGTTTTGGCCCTAAGCCCATTCGTTTCTTCCTGAAACCTCTGAAGGGTTGTTCCTCATGAAAAACCGAAGCTCCCTCAAGCTTTCGTTGATTTCTGAAAAGTCGTCTATGACAATTCGACATTGCAGCCTAATTGGCAGCTGCCTTTTTAGCTGTACCGAAAACTGTTCCCGATCCGATTTCTTTCGGCACCATAAATCCTATCTCGGGGTGCTCATTAATGCCACATTAATTTTCTTTGGCATCTCGGCTCCAGGGTACTCCTGGCAATCGATTCAGTCATCTATACGGTAATAAATTACCGTTATACCCTCAATTTATCTTTAAATTCCATCTTTGCCCCAAGATAAATTACTCTTGAGTCCTTTAGAATTTCTCGGGTATTACAGAGGTACTGAGGAAATATAAGAAAAAATTGTAAGACAATTTGGCTTTCATGATCGGTGAGTCCAAGAAGTACCGGAACAAGGTCGAGGGCTTGGAGCATCCAGTAATTGAGGCCGAGAGAGCGAAGAAAGAGGTCGAAGATGAGCTGTACTGTTAGAAGTAGTTGTTTGATTCGGCCTATTCCCAAGCCACTTCGAAGTTAAATAAGGCTGAGGTTAGCCTAGCAGCAACGCGAGGTGACTTGAAATAGGCCAGGTAGCGAGCTGAAGTGGCAGAAAAAGAGGTTGAACAACTGAAGGTTGATGTTGAGGTTCGGGTCTCAAAGGAGTGCGGGAAGGTTGAGTCCAACATCTGCAGTGCGTTTGTTTTCACTTTGTGGAAAGCACATCCAGTTCTCGACTTTTCTTGCTTCAACGAGGAAGTGGTAGAGGCGGTGAAGAAATATGCAGCTGATCCTGCGATCTCTGGAGTAGCTACTACCGAGCTTGAACTCGATTAAGTTGTGGTCGATCTCTCTACTGAAGATATCGGCGATCCAACTCCTCAAAATACAGCTGCTCCGAGCTCGACTTCCCTAAGCTATTAGGATTTTTTTTTTATGACTTTGAAAGCAATGTACTTTCCTCATTCAATCGAATTTCTTTCTTATTCATCTTTGCTGCGAACTGAAAGCCGAACATAGAGACGAACTTAAATTTAGTTAATTCAAGAATACCTTTAGCTCACAAATGATAAATCTTGAAACCAAGCAACTTTAGATAATATGCTAAGTAAGATATCATTAGCTTGAGCCGTATGTCCAGTAGGTCATGATCTAAGCTAACATACGATAGCTCATTGAACGTTAAATTAATTCACATTTCACCCTCAAGTTATACCTCCAGGTAGATCATAGTTCGATCCTAGCTAACGTACCATGAATTTTAAGGGCTTTAACGAGGTCAAGATGAACACCCAGGTAGGTCGCAGTCCATGACTTTTGTCAAGATAAGAGGACCCTAGCAAGTGAACTTTTGTCTTGAAATAATTTAATGCAGGTGACTGTATGGCAGATTCCAAATCATGACAATAGGTCAAGATGAATGGATCCCATTTTTTCAAAGCTTGGTCTCAGGTGAGGGCTATGGTAAATGCTCAGGTGAACCTTAAACCATAGTGCGTAAGCCAAGTTGAATGGGATCCAACTCGCAGACCATAGCTCTTATACCCCAGACTATCTTCTGATTCTTATCTTCGACAACCAAAATGTGGATGTAATAGGATTTGGTAGAGAAAAGACACATTAATATCGTACAAACAGAATGCTTGATTTAACAAAGCGATATTGACAAAAGCGAGATGTCAATTGATAGCTAAAAATACGAGAAAGAGAAATGTTTACTTATCAAAAATACGGTCTCAGATGCTCCGCGTTCCAAGCCTTTGGGAGAACGACTCCATCCATGTTGGCCAAATGATACACTCCATTGCCGAGCTTTTTTTTATAGTACATGAGCCCTCCTAGTTTGGGCCTAACGTTCCATCGCTACTCTTACGAGCTCTGGGGAGAACAAGGCGCAGCACGAGGTCGCCAACGTTGTGGTATCGGACTCGAACCCTCCGATTATAGCATCTCGCCACGTGCTGCTAGTAGGTCGCTACTCTCATGCGAGCTAGCTCCCTTGCTTCTTCATGCAAATCAAGATTTGTGGCCAATAGTCGGTCGTTGTTCTCTATATTGAAGATGGCTCTCCGCTGACTGGTTACTTCATTTTCTGCCAAGATCATCGCCTTAGATCCATATACCAAAGAGAAGGGAGTTTCTCCCGTGGTGGTGCGAGCTGTAGTCTGGTAAGCTCGAAGCACGGTTTGTAGTTCGTCCACCCAGGCCCCTTTTATGGCTTCCAACTTGGTCTTTAATATCTGCTTGATTATTTTGTTGATAGCTTCAACTTTGCCATTGGCTTATGGGTGGTCCACGACTGTAAAGCTGTTCTTGATCCCTAATGATTCACAAAATTGGATGAACTACTTGCTGGTAAATTGGGTTCCATTATCCGTGACTATCTGTTGAGGAATTGTGAACCTGCAGATGATATTACTCCATACAAACTTTTCTACCTTCGCGGTGGATATTTGTGTAAGCTCCTTTACTTCTGCCCACTTGGTGAAGTAATCAACAACCACTATAGCATGCTTGCACCCACCGCGAGCTGTTGGAAGTGGCCTGATCAGGTCGATACCTGTAATACCCCATGTTATTGATATAAAGAAAATAAGAATGGAAGTGTAAAAAATTCCAAAAATGCCCTTGAGAAGGTGTTGGATCCTTGAGATTGAGGGTGCCCTATGAGAGGGGTATTTTGGTAATTTGGAAAGTGAAATCCAATAAAAAGGGTATTTTGGTAAATTGAAAATAATTCCTATGTGGAATTAGGTGAGTAGGTGAATTAAATCCCAATTTTGTATTTATGTGGAGATAAGGGATTAATAAATTCACAAAGGGTATTTTGGAATTTTGGAATTTAATTCCATAAAGGAAATAGGGAAAATGGATATTGAATTATTTGAGGAGAAATAATTACTTTTCCCTACATGGTGAATAAATGAGAAAATGTCACATGGGTGGATGAGATGAGATCTTGAGAGCCAAGTATGGGTTTAAAGGGTGACACTTGGCAAAGTCTTGATCAAGTATAAATGATGATTAAATTAAATGCAAAAGGAAATGATAATTGGTCTTTCAAGCATTTAATGAGAGGCATTATGGTGTTGGATTAAAAGAAAATCCAAAAAAAAAATTAAATTAGTCACCCCTTTAATGTTGGAAAATATGAGATTTGTTTAAAGGGGAAAGGAAATGAATTATGTCATTCTTGATGTGTGAAAATGGTCTCCATTTATTAAATGTTGAGAAATTAATAAATCCAATGGATGGGATTAATCATTGAGTGGGATTTGTGATCCAATGGTGATTATTTGTTCTTGGATCATGGCATGGATGGCCAATGTAAACATTTATGTATTTATGGGAAGGCACATATCAATATATGTGGGTGTGCATATGTGCAAATATTTTGGAAGAAATGAGAGATTAAAATAATTTAAAAAGGAAATTATAAATGTCTCTCAAAGCATTTATGAAGGCCATCATGATGTTGGGGAAAAAGATAAATGGAAAAGAAAGTAAAATGGTCACCACTAATGCTTGAAAATATGGTGATTTATATAAATGAAAAATGAGAGAATTATGTCTCTCAAGTGTGATGGATGTGAAATTAGTCCCATTAATTTAAATGGGAAAGAAATGGAAATTAGTCACTCATTTATGAGTGAAAATGGGAGGATTTATTTAAATGAGAAATAAATAGAAATCTCCAAGTGATCCAAGGGTTAGGATCAAGTCTTGAAAAGGGTGAAATATATCCAATGGCTTGGATTAAGTCTTGAAAATGGCATATAATTGTCTCATTAAAGTAAATGAGAAAGAAAAAGAAATGTCCAAGTGATCCAATGGTTATGCTTAAATCTAGAAAAGGCAAAATAATCCAATGGATGAGATTAATCAAGATAAAGAGCATGGATTGTGTTTTCTCCAAGAAAGGAAACTTGTTTATTTGAAATGAGTGGTGGAGATTTAATTCTCCTTAAGCACATGGATTGTGCTTTGAATGGATGGTGGAGATCCATTCTTGAAAATGGGAAAGGATAGTATAAAATGGCAAGTGTGGAAGACTTGTCTCCCTTTTGGCCATTTGTAGAGAGAATGAAAGAAAGAAGAAAGGGAGAAGATGAAAGAAATGAAGAAGAAAGGAAAGAATGGAGAAGAAATGAAGATCAAATCAAGGTATGTTTCATTCTTCTTCTTCTTCTTCTCTATTTGGTATTCTTGTATGCAAAGTGAGTGACAAGTTGGAATATCATCTTAGATGGAAGAAGATGAAGGTGAAATCTTTCTTGAAATAAAGATTTAAATATTCAAGAATGAGGTAAGGGATGGCCCCATGTGGAGGAGGCCTTGCATTGCATTGTAAGTAGGTTGCATAAACTTTTATGTATTTCTTTGCATGCTTTATTTGTTCATAAGACCTATGGCCATGGGGTGGGAAAGAAATGGTGGGTTGATGCCTCAAACCATGTTGGGTTGTGAGGATGGAATAACCTAACCATGCTTGCATGCATTTGCATTACATAGACTTGTTATGCTTGTATTTACTTTGCATATGCACCCTTACTGAGCTTTTGAGCTCATGAGGTTTGTTGAACCTCTTTGTAGGTGTTGAAAGCCTCAAGGGAAAGGTGAAATGGGAGAGAAATGGCTATGTATTTTGGTTGAAATGTAAAATAAATTATGTTTCATTTTGGTTTCATGTGTATGAACCTCCATGAATGAGGTTAGATGTAATATTTTCCACTTTATTGTGTAAGCCTTGTAGAAGAAGAAGATGGATATTTTCTTGTAAGCTTTTGTTGCAAATTAGTGGATGGTTGATGTATGTTATGGAAACATCAAGAGCATGGTTTAAGCCTTGATTTTGGAGAAATAGAGGCTAAAAATTGAAGAAAAATGAAGTTTATTTATTCATTTTAATTTCTGGAAATTTTGGGTTAGGAGGCCCAAGAAGAAGAGAAAAAAAAAAGAATAGAAGTGAAGGAGCAGCCAGCGGCCAGCAGCCAGCAACTAGATGCTGCAGTAGGTCGCTAGGCGGCCGCGCCCGCAGCCAGCTGCGCGGGCGCGCACGGCATGCGCGGCCAGTGGGGCCCCGTCGGCCAAATTTTTTAAAAAAATTGGAAAAATTGGGGAATTTTGGGGCATTTCTTAATTGAATTTAGGCCCCGGAGGAATTTTCAAAATAAAGAGATTTTTTGGGCATTTTGGAGATTAATGCCGAAATTTTGAAAATTTGAAAATGATGAGTTTTCCTCCAAAATTGGTGATCCATCAATGGATTGGTTTAAATGGTGATTTTTGGAGCCCGGTAAAATTCTTGGTCGAAAAAGAATTAAATTCAAATGAGAAAATAATGATTGGGCGTCTTCGCAGGATTTCTTTTTAACCAAACGCGGTGTGGTTTAAAGCCCAATTCTGCTAGTAAATCCTAGGATTTAAGGGAATGGAAGGACGAGCCTAGTTCCCACCTAGGGCGTTTCTTCTTGAAACATGGTCCCCCCTTCATCAAAGACCGGGCAGGCGGACAATTCGGGTAATTGTTCATGAGTAACTCCCGTAAGTGGGAGCGAGGCGTTACAATACCCCACATAGCAAAGGGTCATGGGCTACTCATTTGTTGTAGGTAGGCGAGGGGAGCTCGCGGTATCTTTGCGAACTTTTGAAATGCATCACACTTCTTCACTAAATTTATAGCATCTTGCTTCATGGTAGGCTAGTAAAAACCCTGGAAAAATGCCTTTTGGGCCAAGGATACTCCCCCAGCATGATTGTCGCAATGACCGGCATGGATTTCTGTGAGAACCACTTGGCAATCAGGCTCATCGATGCATCTAAGTAATAGGGTTGACAACCCTCATTTGTACAACATATCGTCGTGAATACAGTATCTGGCTGCCCAAGCTCTCGTATGCCATCCTTCTAGCTTGTTGCTCGGCAACTTTCCTTCTTGCAAATATTCAACGATGGGTCTCATCCATGAATTCGGCCTTAGCTCAATTGCAAACGTCTCATTTTGCCCATCCGTGCTTGGTGTTGCTAGGAACTCCACGAGAATGGCTCCCAATGAGTTTACATCTCATACTGATGCCAAGCAAGCAAGGGCATCGACGTGAGAGTTCTAGCTCCTTGGCACTTGATTCAATTTGCATTCCTCGAAGAGGCGAAGTAGTTCCTAAACTTTTTGGAGATATGTTACCATCTTTGGGCCCTTTGCCTAATGTTCTCATTGTATTTGACAAACTACAAGCTGGGAGTCGCTGAAAATTGTTAACCGCTTGGCCTTGACTTCTCTTGTCAAACGCAGACTAACAAAAATGCTTTGTACTCGGCTTCATTGTTGGTTGCCTTGAATCCAAACCTCAACGCATAAGGAATCTTGTATCCCTCCGAGCTTATTAAGAGCACACTAGCTCCAGACCCGTGCTCGCTAGAAGAACCATCCACAAATAACTCCCAGACTGGAAATACTGAGGCGACGGGCTCCTCCACTGGTCTAGTGAATTTTGTGATGAAATCTGCCAATGCCTACCCCTTGACGACCGACCTTGGCTTGTACTCTATGTTGAATTGGGCGAGCTCAATGGCCTACTTGAACAGACGGCCAAATGAATTTGGTTTCTGTAAGATCTATTTCAGTGGATGTTTGGTCAGCACGTTAATTTGATGTGCTTGAAAATAGGGACGTAGCTTCCTTGACACGACCACTAGGGAATAGGCGAGCTTCTCCATGGGGGTGTACCCTGTTTCAGCATGAAAGAGCCTATGGCTCACATAATACACCAGGTACTGCACCCAGTCTTCTTCTCGTACTAGTGTTGTGCTGATAACATACTCAAACACTCCTAGGTAGACAATCAACTCCTCCCCTTCCTTTGGCTTTGACATAGGGGGAGCCCGTCCCATGTATTCCTTCAGTTGTTGGAAAGCTTTTTTACACTCCTCCGTCCATACGAAGTTCTTTGCTTGCTTTAAGACATTAAAGAATGGAATGGACTTATTAGATGCTTTAGAGACAAACCTGTTGAGGGCAGAGATCTGGCCATTAAGACTTTGCACTTCTTTCATCTTGGTAGGTGATCGCATGTTAAGCAGAGCTCGAATTTTCTCAAGGTTGGACTCGATCCCTCTTTCATTCACCATGAATCCCAAAAATTTTCCAGAGGCCACATTGAATGAGAATTTGAGTGGATTCAATTTGATTTGGAATTTCCTTGTAACTTGGAATGCTTTTTCTAGGTCGCTGATGTGGTTGGAAGCCTGCCTGGACTTTACCAGCATATCATCAACGTATACCTCAATGGTTTTTCTGATCAGATCTCTAAACATCATGTTAACCAGCTGTTGGTATGTGACCCCTGCATTCTTTAGTCCAAAAGGCATTACCTTGTAGCAGTATAGTCCCTAATCCATCACAAATGATGTATGCTCCTCTTCGTCGTGGTTCATGGGGGTTTGGTTGTACCTTGAATAGGCATCCATGAAATTGAGAAGCTGGTGACCAGCTGTTGCATCCACGAGCTGGTCAATTCTCGGTAGAGGAAAACTGTCTTTCGGGTAGGCTTTGTTCAAATTCGTGAAGTCGATGATGGTCCTCCACTTTCCATTCTTCTTCTTCACTAGGATCAGGTTCACCACCCAGGTTGGGTAATGGGCTTCCTTGATAAATTTATTGGCCAAGAGTTTGTCTACCTCTTCTTTGAGGGCCGCATAACACTTAGCCATCATGGGTCTCTTCTTCTGGCACACTGACTTACAGTTGGGATCGATATTAAGTCTATGTAACATCACGCTCGGGTTTATTCCTACCAAATCTTCATGGTTCCATGCGAACACATCTAAATTTGCTTTAAGGAAATCAGTCAGTTGGGACTTTACCTCGAAGGAGAGGCCTTTGCCCACTTTGAGGCACCTTTTAGCATCGAGGTCGCTAACTATAATATCTTCCAATTCATCTGTCGGGTTGATAGTTCTATCACAATCTACCTTGAGAGGGTCCAAGTCGTGGCTGACTCCCCTGCTACTGACAACTCGTGCTTCCCCTCTAAAGACCATTTGACCTTTTTCCCTTTGAGCCCTATTTTCAGTGCTTTCTCGTAGCAGCGTCTTGCCGAATAATGCTCGCCTCTTACGCATCCGATCCCATTTGGAGTTGGGAACTTGATCACTAGGGCTTTGGTTGAGACAACTAAGTTCAAGTCATTGATGGCGGGCCTCCCCATGACGACATTGTACGCAGAGGGGCCATTAACGACAAGGAAATCTACCATTGTTGTGGCCTAAAGATCTGATTCTCCAACCATGAGTGGGAGTCTGATGTGCCCCTTTGGAATTATTGCATTGTCGGTGAGCCATATAGCGGTTCTAGGGATGCTATTAGTTGGTCTGGCCCCAGTCCCATCTAGTCAAAGCACCCCCCTATACATGAGGTTTACCAAACTGCCCGTATCCACCATAATCCTTCGCACCTCAAGGGCATCATTGTGTGGCCAACACACCTTTCTAGAATCATCCTTGGTGAAAGTGATATTGTCTGAGGCCACTCTAGCTCTCTTGGAGGGCCCTTCTTGGCTACTATTCCCCACTAGAAAAAGGTGACCAGCTTCCCAAACATACCTGAATTGGGATTTGTTAGAAGTCCCTACAATACGAGGCCCTCTATGAATGGTAAAAATGGTTCTTATTGTAGGTGTTTGGTCCGGCTCGGGAGCTTGACGAAGACCCGATTGGGCCGACTGTTAGGACTGTTGATCTCTTGAGCACACCACATAGTCAAGCAGGCAACCCTTCCTGAGTAGCTCTTCGACTGCATCCTTTAGCGCCAAACATTCGGAGATGATGTGTCCTGCCTCATTGTGGTAGGCACATAACTTGTTTTTGTTTCTGTATTTGTCGAGAATCTTTATGAGACTAGGCCTCTCAAAGTCTTCCTTGCTTCGTTCTGTGGCAAAGATCTTATCCTAAGAGTTAGACAAGACATTGTAACTTTCATACCGACCTCGGCGTGGAGGTTGCTCCACTCCTTGCTCATACCTTGCCTTTTGGCAACCTGATCGCTGGTGCTCCGCCCGTGGTCTTCTTTTCAGGTGTCTCCATCACCTCTTTTCTTGTTTTGGCTGGTGCCCTCTCCTCATTTTTTCTATTTGCTTAGTTTTTTCAAGCCAAAGGCTTCCTCCCATCGGACCTCCTTTGCAACTCGCTCATAGAACTCGCCTAGGTCTCTTACGAGGAACTTGGAGATGCTTTCATAGAGCTTTCCATCCTTTCGAAGTCCAGTAGAGATCACGGTTAAGATACTCTCATTGGAAGGGCTTTCCATATTATTCACCTCATGCCTGAACCTCTCTATATAATCTTTCAAAGATTCGTTATATCATTGGAACATCATAGCAAGGTGACATGTCGGGGAGAGCTGCCTTCGAAGTGACCTGTACTGGTCTATAAATTTCTTCTGGCACTCCTCCTAATTGCAAATACTGCGAGAGTGGAGCCTTCTTAACCATGCCCGAGGTATGTCTCCCAAGGTCGCAGGGAAAGTTCGACATTTTGCTAATGGGCTGGAAGTCTGCAGGTCTATTTGAACATTGAAAGCATCCAGGTGATCATATGGGTCGCTATTCCCATTGTACTGAGGGATACTAGGGACCTTGAATTTATAGGGGAGAGGCTCCAGCTCGATTTTCCTAGAGAATAGGGTCCTCTTTTCATGGCCTTCCCTTCAATTGTGTGCCCCATGTCTCACCTCCAGCTGCTGGATCCTCGGCAATAGTTCCCCCACTATGGGCTCCTAATTTGTAGATCGCCCCATGAGGGGTTGTTTTTCCAATGCGGGGTCTTTTCCTTGGGAATGGCAATCCCATGGATGTGGTTGTCTCCTGAGCTCACGATCAGGGGAGTTACGGTGGGTAGCATAACTGGGGTTGATTCCAACTGAGCTATCCCCCCAGCGTGGATCCCCACGTCGTCGACTTCCTTCATAAGCGTCTTCACGGTGATCTCTGTAAGGACTCATACTTATCCTTCGTTTAGTGGGGTACACCTTTGGTTCATCTTCATGGCGTTACAGCTCTTCTGTCCTGCCAGAGTGTAGGTTTGAGGAGCGGACCGATCCATCTTGCCATAGGTCTTTTCCAGCTTCTCTTTCATCTGGGGAAAACCCTCTGTTTAGAGGTCAAGGGGCTCCTACGAGGGGGGCATGAGCCCCGCCTGCATTTGTGCTGTTTGGACTTGCATTTGGGCTAGCGCTCTAACGACGTTAGCGAGCTACATGACGGTACTCTCCAATGCTTCTTGACGCTGCTTCCAGGTCTGCATCACCTCCATCCTAGAGGTAGGGACCACAGGCGAGTAGGGGCACCATCCAAGGATGCCGGAGATGGATCTAGCTGAAGGGGGCATAGATGCAGATGCAACCATGCCCCTAACTCGTGGAATTTTCAGCAACTGGTTAGCAAGGTTTGCGGGTTGGTTGGTTATCACTTTGGAACCTCTTGTATTTCTTGTTTTCGACATTGATATTGTCTAGAATAGGACCCACATTCTAGTGCCAAAATGTCGACGATCGAAATTGGTAGACCATGATTCGTTGGCCCGTACTAGTGTAATGAATCCAAGAGGGAGAAAATGGGTTATCTGGTTCGATTTGTTAATCCATTGGCTGGTCCTTGCAAGGCACTCTGATGCTCAAGTAAGTGAATGAGTAAGTAAAATTGCAGAATATTAGTAAGTTGGTAGGAAAAGCATACCAGGGCTCTAAGAAGAGCTGGTTGATATATGGGAGGAGGAGAGCTATCCTCCAGCATGTGTTGTACGTCTACAGGTGGTGGGACAGAATATCCAACGTCGGCGGGAACGCCCATGCAGCAACAAGGTGCTAATGGGACCCTCATTAATATGGATGGGATCTAAGATGAACACGGGGAAATCTAAACACGGCTATAATGATGTTGCAAAGGGCCAAGATGAGACTGATGTGGGCCGACCAAATAAGCCGAGAGGGTAGGGCCAAATTAGGCTTGAATAGCCCAGCTAGGATGGCCCCTAGCCCACTTATTTTCTAGCATATGACTCTTTCATTATGCGAGCTGATCAACTAGGTCGATGAACTGTAAGAGTTGCTGGGAGCTCGTTCGAAGCGTAGTTGGGAGCTTGCTTGGCCCTGCAATCCGAGCTTGGGCTCCAGCAATGTGTGAGCTCGCTTCAACAAACTCAGCTCGAGGTCTACTAGACCTTATGCAATTGGGTCGACCCGTTGAATTGAGCCCAGCCCATAAGGAGTAGAGCGGGAAATACCCGTAACAGAGATTTAGTAATATTCTGGATATTTTGGTGAGAAAAACTGTCCAGACACTCGTTTCGAGGTTCGACATGAATATCGAGGCAGTGCACGAGAATTGAGGCAATGCACAAAAATCATGGTTAGTGCATCGAAATTGAGGTAGTGCACAAGAATCAAGGTGAGGCACACAAATCGATGCGATGCATGTTTTTCGAGAAAAGTCGAGTTTATCTCGAAAGGTGAGTTGTCCTATCCTATATGATATGATTGTTTATTATGCATGATATTTATGAAAGATATGACTACTTATATATGCATGATATTTATGAAAGATTTGATTTTTTTTGTCATATTGCATGGAAAGTCGTGATTTACATGGCACGATATTATTGTCATATTGATATTTGTGCATGGGATTCGGATGTCGTCCCGATAGTGTAATCGTAATTCCCCAAGGGTAATTGATGGAATAACGTTAGGCTTATCTTGCAGAGGTTCAGGATTCTGTCTAGGATTCCGTGTTGAGCTGTTGGGCCAGGGAAGTTACACTAGGGCAAATGTTTGTTCATGTTATTACATCATGCATTCATATATATGTTTTTGGACCATCACTAGAAGTTTCATCTTCTAATGGGTTATGCCCCTGGAATATTCAACGTACCAGTTAGACTTGTAGCTTAGGTAAGGACGTGATGGAGATTGACGGCACGAGGTGACGTGACTGATAGATTTAGCAGGTGATTTCGATAATTTGTCTATCTGGATATGTTTTAGATGAGTTTAGAAATAGCTATATATTAAGGTTGTCCATGTATTAAGGTTGTTAAAGATATGATGTTAACGTTGGTACGGATTCTATATTTATGATTGCCGTGAATCAATTATGTACTATATCAGGTTTTGATTATTGCTTTCGCATTTGTAATGATATGCTGGGGGGTTTCTCTTTGAAATATGGTATTTGAGGGAGAAGGAATGTATTTAAGAAAGAGAATATGTATTTATATGATAGGCTCTAGCATAGTGACACGCTCGAGAAAAGTTGGGTGTTACACGGGGCATTTGTCAAGGGACTGCCCAAAACCAAGACTGTTGGGGCAGATTCAAGCGTTAGCATTGAATTCGAGAGCTCAGCAAGGGAGAGTGTTCAATTTGACACATCAAGACATGGTTGAAGACCCGACCGTCATCCAAGGTACCATGTTTATCTCTGGTTTTCCTATGCATGTTATGATAGACTCAGAAGCAAGTCATTCCTTTATTTCACATGCATTATTCGAAGTATTAGGGGAAGAACTAGAAAATCTGAATTGTCGTATGATAGTAGCAACCCCTATGGGGAAGTCTCTAGAATCTTGATAAGGATGTAAAAATAAGAGAATTCAGATAGGGGAAAACGAGTTCTTGGTAGATTTAATCCTTCTAGAATTTTGAGATTTCGATGTAATTCTAGGGATGGATTTCCTAACCAAGTACGAGGCCACCTTGGATTGTAAGGCCAAGGTAGTTAGTCTCAAGAAAGGAAACTCGATTATAAAATTTCATGGATAAGGCAGAATAAACAAAAAGAAATGGGTCTCAACCCTAAAAGCAGATAAAATGTTACGAAAAGGAGTTTTCGGGTATCTGGCACACATTCAAAAAAATATAGAAGTCCTTGTAGAACTAAGAGATGTGTTCGTTGTTAAAGAATTTGGAGATGTGTTTCCTGAGAATTTACCAGGATTGCCCCCACAACGAGACGTTGAGTTTTCAATAAAAATTGTGCCAGGGGCTAACCCCATCTCCATACCACCCTATAGGATGGCTCCCGCAGAATTGAGGGAATTGAAGTTTCAGCTTCAGGAATTGTTGGATAAGGGATTCATCAGGCCCAATAGGTCACCTTGGGCAGCTCCGATCCTTTTTGTGAAGAAGAAAGATGGAAGTTTAAGGATGTGCGTAGATTATCTATAACACCCCCTCTCTTAGAACTGCCCGAGAAGAGGTGCTACAGTGAAAATAAAATAAAACTAATTGATAACTGAAATCTGATACCATGACTGAACATCTCAATCAACTGGAGTAAAATCTCTGAGTCAGTACAAACTGAAAAGCATAAACTCTGACTAAAGGACAATCCCTCAACTGAAATGTAAATAGATTTGAACTGACAAAACGCTACAAAACTCAACAGACTCCCAGACATCTTTTATCTTGAGCGGCTCCACGTACACACACTATAGACCACTATTGCTAGGCCCCATATCTGGTACTCTCCTGCTAGAAACTAGAGGGGTAAAGAGTACAAGGTGAGCTACAAATTTCAGCAAGTAATAAGCTAGAAAGAATAACTGAAGCTGAATCGAAAAATATCGATACTGATAAATAACTCACTGAACTTGTACTGGATAATCACTATCTGATTGCATTCATAAAAGTGTAATGCACATAAACTGTAAACTAAATGCAGGTATGCAACTTTGGCACATAAGCCCACATAATTTGATAAAACATACTTGACCGATCTGAATCCTGTAAACAGAAAAAACCGTAAGCACATACTGTGAGCAATAAGCCCCTAGCCCCCTGGTGGCCCCCAGGCGGGTAACCCATAAACTGAGTTGAAACTGAAACTGATAGGATCCCTGTGGACAAGCCACCTGGCGCACATAATGCAATGCAATGCTCACATAAATGCTAGCACACGATATGTAGTGCTCCATATAAAGTCATGCTCAATGCTCATACCAAAATGTATGCACATAATCTCACAAAATAATGTTGATCATGTTAAAATAATGCTGAACATGATATGATCTTCATCTATATATTAGAATACAAAGATTCAACGAACTATGATTTAGGATATGGGTATGATTAACTTGTCATGTTCTGGCTTATGAATTCAATGTTGGAAGGTATTGAATACATTAATTGAATTAAACTTGAATTAGGACTCACTGGAAGCTAAATTGGATTTCTGGAAAAGTCATCCGGATATCAGGAAGGATATCTAGATATGATGAAAGACATCTGGATATGAAGAAGGCTCATCCGGATACACTGATATTCAAAACAGAAGCTATTCGGATATGCTGGGGTGTATTCGGATATGAACTAGGACATCCGGATATGATTCTGGTCATCCGAATATCTCACTGATGCATTCGGATATAATTGGGGACTATTTGAATGAAAAATTCAACTTTTGAGGGAGGCATCCGGATATCAGGCGAGACATCTGGATATTATCTCGACATCTTTGGATGTATAAACAAACCATCCGAATATCATACTTGAAGAACTTTAGATACATCCGAATACGATACAAGGTATCCAAATATTAGAACTTAGAGTAATAGAACTTGCAATCCAAAATGGATACGGATTAATCGAACTTGTAATCCAAAATGGATAATGATTAATGGGATTTGCAATCCAAAATGGATAAGGATTAGTAGAACTTGCAATCCAAAATGGATGAAGATTAATGGAACTTGCAATCCATAATGGATAAGGATTAATGGAACTTGCAATCCAAAATAAATGAGGATTAATAAAACTGTCAATCCAAAATGGATGAGAATTAATGGAACTTGCAATCTAAAATGGATGAGGATTAATAGAACTGTCAATCCAAAATGGATGAGGATTAATGGAACTTGCAATCTAAAATGGATAAGGATTAATAGAACTTGCTTATAACTTCACTGTTATACGCATATATATACGTCTCTGCTTATTGATATAAATCTGAAAACTACAACAAAGAACTGGAATAATCTGAAATCAAAACTGATATGAACCTGTAATGGAAGGGATTACAAGAAGAATACTTGCCTGATAGAACTCTCTGATCGAACCCTGGAGCGATCCTGAAGACTCTAGCAAGCCTTTCCTATCTCTTGGCCTCTTGGTTCTTCACATGGCGTGAAGAAAAGCTAAGCTAATGGGCTCTATATATAAAGGTATAAAAACCCTAGATTTCACTCCCTTTATAATATGGATTCCTTCTCCTAATATAACTAAGAGACTTTAAACCAAAACCATCTCATACATGGATTCTCATTCTCCTTTAAATACATAATCTCACTTAATTAATAATAATACAAAAATTATTATTAAAACTCTCAAATAATAATAAAACTCTAGAATTACCTTCATGCCCTTGCATTTAATTTTCACAATAAATAAATGCCATTAAATGCTATATAAAAACCCTAGATCCTACTCCCTTTCTAACATAGATTCCTTCTCCTAATATAACTAGGAGACTTTAACCCAAAACCATCTCACATATGGATATCTTATAACCAGGAGACTTTAAACCAAAACCATCTCACTTATGGATTATCTTAATCCCTTAATCTATCTAACTTTAATTAACAATTAAATTCTAATAACAAATTTCTAAATGACCTTCATGTCCTAGCATTTAATTTCCACAATAAATAACTAGAATTAAATGCTATTTAAATACTATTCTCTCCATTAAAAATCTAAATTGTCATCTTGGCAAATTCTCTTAACTCCAACATTAAAAAGAAATAAATGCTATTCTTTTTCTTCAAAATCTCCAAATTGCCACATTAAATAATTAATTGACAAAATCTCTTAATTAAATAATTCTGAATAAATATTGGGCCCTCTAACAGGTCGTTACAATTTCTCCCCTCCTTAAAAGAATTTGGTCCTCCAAATTCGTACCTGGTTACTCAAACAACGAGGGGTAAAGACGCCTCATCTCTTCTTCTAATTCTCACGGTTCCTCTCCTGATGAGTGTCGTTGCCGTTGCACTTTTATAAGAGGAATTAATTGGTTCCTCAAAATCTTTTCTTTTCGCTCTAGAATACTGAGAGGTATCACTTCATAAGACATATCTTCTTTAACTAGAGTCTAAATGTCAATTACATGCTAAGAATCTGGCACATACGTCCTCAACATCGAAACATAAAACACGTTATGAACATGGGACAACTGAGGTGGTGAAGCTAACTCATATGCCAAAGTCCCTATCCATCTCAAAATCTCTACCAAACCAACGTAACGGGGACTAAGCTTCCCTGTTACGCCAAATCTATGAACTCCTTTAATAGGCATGACTCTCAACCAAACATGGTCACCTACCTCAAACTCGAGGTCTCGTCGTTGCTTATCTGCATAACTCTTATGTCTGTTTTAGGCTGTTTTCATTCTAGCTTTGAATTTAAGGACCTAATAAAGCCCTATCATCAATCTCTTCCCAACATATCGGCGATCAACATGGTCGCCCATAAAAATCGTCATACGAACATTCCAATACTTGAATGGAAACTATTATTGTAGGCAAATTCTACTAAAGGTAGATGCTCATCCTAACTACCTTGGAAATCTAGAACACAAGCTCTCATCCTGTACTCAAAAGTCCTAATAGTTCTTTCTGATTGACCATCTATCTGTAGATGAAATGTTGTACTAAACTTCAACTAAGACGCTAGTGCATAATGCAAAGCTTCCCATAAATGAGAAGTAAAACGAGGATCTCGATCTGATACAATGCTGGATGGAACACCGTGTAATTTCACGATCTGCTCAATATAAATTCTTGCAAATCTATTCAATGGATAAGTCTTCTTAAAAGGAAGAAAATGGGATGATTTAGTCAAGCGATCGACAATCACCAATATAGCATCATAGCCTCTTGTCATCCTGGGTAACCCATCAAAAAAATCCATAGCAACATTATCGTATTTCCACTCTAGAATAGGTAATGGAACTAATAAACCTATGACTTTATGATGTTCTCTTTAACTTGCTGGCATACTAAACCCTATGAAATATATTTGGCTACATCTTTCTTCATTGAAAATCTCTTGCTTAAAATTTCTATTATTGGATATCAAATATGTCCCTAAAATAAGGGTATTCCATCACTCCATATAGTATATCCCAAAGGAAAAAAACTTCTCAATATCTGCTAAAATCCGTGCCAACTTCTTATCTTTTGATTGCTGGTCTTGATTAAATCAAATAACTCGGGTTACACCCTCATACAAGCGCAACTCATCACTGATCTATCCTCTAGGGTTGAAATAAATAAAGCACTTAATTTCTCCAATAACTTCAATTCTTATACCATTATCATAGCCATAAAAGTTCCTTGCCGACTCAAAACATCATCTACTACGTTAGCCCTTCCTGGATGATATAAAATCTCACAGTCAAAGTCTTTAAATAACTCGACCCAATGTCTCTGCCTCATGTTCAATTCTTTCTAGGATAGAAGATAATGTAAACTCTTATGATCTGTATAAATCTCAACTTTCTCATCATATAAATAGGGTTATCATATCTTCAATGGAAATACTACCGCTGCCAACTCCAAATCATTAGTGGGGTAATTCATCTCATGTTTCTTCAATTGCCTTGAAGCATAGGCATTAACTCGACCCTCTTACATCAATACACATCCCAATCCTAAGTGGGAGGCATCACTGTAAATGGAATATTTCTCTCCACTTCTTGGTATAGCGAAGACTAGTGCAGTAGTCAACTTCTACTTCAATTCTTGGAAAGCACATTCACACGCAACATTCCATTCAAACTTCTCTCATTTTCTTGTTAGCTTAGTCATAGGGGAAGATAAACGAGAAAATCCCTTAAAGAATCACCTATAATAGCCTGCAAGACATAGAAAACTACTTATCTTAGTCAGTGTCGTAAGCCTTGGCCAATCCATAACTGCTTTAGTCTTATCCAAATCTACTAAAATACCATCTTCACACACCATATGGCCTAGAAATCTAATCTGAGTGAGCCAAACTCATACTTGCTGAACTTGACATATAATTGCTTCTCTCTAAGCCTCTGTAATACTATAGTAAGATACTTCGTATTCTCCTCTACACTAGGTGAGTAACTAGAATATCATCTATGAAGACAATAATGAAGCAATTTAGGTACTCATATAGAACTCAATTCATTAAATCCATAAAAATAGCTGGGGCATTCGTCAACCTAAATGGCATCACCACAAACTCATAGTGTCCATGGCGAGTTCTGGAAGTAGTCTTTTGAATATCATCATCTGTAACTCATACTTGATAGTATCTGATCTTAAATCTATTTTTGATAACACTTTAGCTCCTCATAACTGGTCTAATATATAAGTCATCCACTCGAGGGAAATGGATACTTGTTCTTCACTGTCACCTGATTCAACTTGCAATAATCTATGCACGACCTTAAAGATCCATCTTTCTTCCTCACGAATAATATTGGTGTGCCTCATGGGGATGAACTGGGTTAGATAAAAAATCTTTCTCTATTAATTCTTTTACCTAGGTTGTCAACTCTTTTTAGCTCACTAGGTGCCATTCGATATGGAGCTTTAGAGATAGGTTGTGTACCAAGTAATAACTCAATAGTAAACTCTACTCCTCTCCAAGGAGGTAATCCTAGTAATTCATCGAGTAAAGCATCTGAGAAATCTCGTACAACTGGCACCTCAAACAACTTCCTCTTGGTTCCCTCTTCTAAGGTAACAAAAGCTAGGTAAGTTTCACATCTATCACACAACAACTTCTCTACTTTCATCACTGAGGTCGTAAGAATCATAGCCATAGGCTTGACTCCTCTATATATCTAAACCGACTATCAAGGTAGATCAAAATCTATAATCTTCCAGCGACGGTCAACTCTTGCATAATGTTGTGACCACCAATCCATACCAATGATCAAATCAAAATCCCTAACATCAAGAATTTCTAAGTCTCCAAATAGCTTCTTATCATGTACCTTGATCTCGCAATTCTCAAACATTTCTCTTGATAGCATATGCTTGTTGAACTACCATGGTATAATCCACACTCTAAGCTCATCCAAAAGTGTGGCAAATATCAGCACGCAATCTTCTCTAAAATTTAGCATCCTTCTTAGCTTTAATGGACACCAACTATAAGTCCTATCTAGTCAAAGTTGTAAACTCTGCCTCACATTGGGCCATTGTCTTTACACCAACTCAAAGAACTCAAAAACTTTCTGGTCCTTGACCCATGCTGGGTAATAAGCGTCATTGAATACTTGCTGAAATTTGACCTATTTGGGTTCTTAACTACCAATCTTCTAGTGGGTAGTCTCCTACCATCTCTTAGCTTAACCTCTAAATAAGATTGTGCTCAATTACACTCGGTGATTGTCTGTATAATCAATAGCATCTAATTCTCAACTATTGCTGCATCTGTGCCTCCTTGGAATGCTGGTGGTCGGAAGGCCATGAAATCCTTTAATAGTGAGTCCCTGTATCTACCTCCACAATTAGAGTTGTTGAAGCGACTGGCTTATCGCCTCTACTACCTCCTACTTCTTAGGGAACTTGTGGTTCCCTTACCTGATTAGTAACTAGGTATCAACTACCCTCATCAAACCTGCTAACATACCTCGTATCTTGGCCATTCACTGCCATAGATCGCGACTAGACTCTCCTGGTGAGCCTGGTGTGAATACTAGAACCTCATCTAGCCTAACTGCGAATATAGGGTCATCCACCTCTATTAGGCATCTTTTGCATCACCACTTAGGGTTAGAATACATCTAATTAGGCTAACTTATCAAACTGACGGACACAAGTCCTAACTCTACCCAACATCCTATGTGTGTACGAGAGACTCCTCAAAACACCGCTCTGATACCAATATTGTAACACCCCCTCTCCTAGAACTGCCCGAGAAGAGGTGCTACGGTGAAAATAAAATAAACTAACTGATAACTGAAATCTGATACCATGACTGAACATCTCAATCAACTGGAGTAAAATCTCTGAGTCAGTACAAACTGAAAAGCATAAACTCTGACTAAAGGACAATCCCTCAACTGAAATGTAAATAGATTTGAACTGACAAAACCCTACAAAACTCAACAGACTCCCAGACATCTTTTATCTTGAGCGGCTCCACATACACACACTATAGACCACTATTGTTAGGCCCCATATCTGGTACTCTCCTGCTAGAACCTGGAGGGGTAAAGAGTACAAGGTGAGCTACAAATTTCAGCAAGTAATAAGCTAGAAAGAATAACTGAAGCTGAATCGAAAAATATCGATACTGATAAATAACTCACTGAACTTGTACTGGATAATCACTATCTGATTGCATTCATAAAAGTGTAATGCACATAAACTGTAAACTAAATGCAAGTATGCAACTTTGGCACATAGGCCCACATAATTTGATAAAACATACCTGACCGATCTGAATCCTGTAAACAGAAAAAACTGTAAGCACATACTGTGAGCAATAAGCCCCTAGCCCCCTGGTGGCCCCCAGGTGGGTAACTCATAAACTGAGCTGAAACTGAAACTGATGGGATCCCTGCGGACAAGCCACCTGGCGCACATAATGCAATGCAATGCTCACATAAATGATAGCACACGATATGTAGTGCTCCATATAAAGTCATGCTCAATGCTCATACCAAAATGTATGCACATAATCTCACAAAATAATGTTGATCATGTTAAAATAATGCTGAACATGATATGATCTTCATCTATATATTAGAATACAAAGATTCAACGAACTATGATTTAGAATATGGGTATGATTAACTTGTCATGTTCTGGCTTATGAATTCAATGTTGGAAGGTATTGAATACATTAATTGAATTAAACTTGAATTAGGACTCACTGGAAGCTAGATTGGATTTCTAGAAAAGTCATCCGGATATCAGGAAGGATATCCAGATATGATGAAAGACATCCGGATATGAAGAAGGCTCATCCGGATACACTGATATTCAAAGCAGAAGTTATTCGGATATGCTGGGATGTATTCAGATATGAACTAGGAAATCCGAATATGATTCTGGTCATCCGGATATCTCACTGATGTATTCGGATATAATTGGGGACTATTTGAATGAAAAATTCAACTTTTGAGGGAGGCATCCGGATATCAGGCGAGACATCTGGATATTATCTCGACATCTTTGGATGTATAAACAAACCATCCGAATATCATACTTGAAGAACTTTAGATACATCCGAATACGATACAAGGTATCCAAATATTAGAACTTAGAGTAATAGAACTTGCAATCCAAAATGGATACGGATTAATCGAACTTGTAATCCAAAATGGATAATGATTAATGGGACTTGCAATCCAGAATGGATAAGGATTAGTAGAACTTGCAATCCAAAATGGATGAAGATTAATGGAACTTGCAATCCATAATGGATAAGGATTAATGGAACTTGCAATCCAAAATAAATGAGGATTAATAAAACTATCAATCCAAAATGGATGAGGATTAATGGAACTTGCAATCCAAAATGGATAAGGATTAATGGAACTTGCAATCTAAAATGGATGAGGATTAATAGAACTGTCAATCCAAAATGGGTGAGGATTAATGGAACTTGCAATCTAAAATGGATAAGGATTAATAGAACTTGCTTATAACTTCACTGTTATATGCATATATATACGTCTCTGCTTATTGATATAAATCTGAAAACTACAACAAAGAACTGGAATAATCTGAAATCAAAACTGATATGAACCTGTAATGGAAGGGATTACAAGAAGAATACTTGCCTGATAGAACTCTCTGATCGAACCCTGGAGCGATCCTGAAGACTCTAGCAAGCCTTTGCTATCTCTTGGCCTCTTGGTTCTTCACATGGCGTGAAGAAAAGCTAAGTTAATGGGCTCTATATATAAAGGTATAAAAACCCTAGATCTCACTCCCTTTATAATATGGATTCCTTCTCCTAATATAACTAAGAGACTTTAAACCAAAACCATCTCATACATGGATTCTCATTCTCCTTTAAATACATAATCTCACTTAATTAATAATAATACAAAAATTATTATTAAAACTCTCAAATAATAATAAAACTCTAGAATTACCTTCATGCCCTTGCATTTAATTTTCACAATAAATGAATACCATTAAATGCTATATAAAAACCCTAGATCCTACTCCCTTTCTAACATAGATTCCTTCTCCTAATATAACTAGGAGACGTTAACCCAAAACCATCTCACATATGGATATCTTATAACTAGGAGACTTTAAACCCAAACCATCTCACTTATGGATTATCTTAATCCCTTAATCTATCTAACTTTAATTAACAATTAAATTCTAATAACAAATTTCTAAATGACCTTCATGTCCTAGCATTTAATTTCCACAATAAATAACTAGAATTAAATGCTATTTAAATACTATTCTCTCCATTAAAAATCTAAATTGCCATCTTGGCAAATTCTCTTAACTCCAACATTAAAAAGAAATAAATGCTATTCTTTTTCTTCAAAATCTCCAAATTGCCACATTAAATAATTAATTGGCAAAATCTCTTAATTAAATAATTCTGAATAAATACTGGGCCCTCTAACAGGTCGTTACATTATCGATAGTTGAATAAGGTGACCATCAAGAATAAATACCCTTTTCCAAGAATTGAAGAATTATTCGACCAGTTTCAAGGTGTGAAAGTCTTTTCAAAGATAAACCTGAGATCAACGTACTATCAGTTGAGGATCAAGGCTGATGATATACCCAAGACAACATTTTGATTTTGATATGGTCATTATGAATTCCTGGTCATGCCATTTGGATTGACCAACACCCCAGCGGCATTCATGGACATGATGAATTGAGTTTTCAAGCCACATTTGGATAAATTTGTAATAGTGTTCATAGACGACATTTTGGTTTATTAATCTTTCAAGGAAGAACACGAAAACCATCTGAGGATTGTACTACAGACGTTGAGGGAAAACAAGTTGTACGCCAAGTTTACCAAGTGTGAATTTTGGCTAAATCAAGTGGCTTTCTTGGGCCATGTCATATCGATTGAAGGAATATCCGTTGACCCAGCAAAGGTATCGACGATAAGAGAATGGAGCCAGCCCAACACCATTATCGAAATCAAAGAGTTTCCTAGGTTTGGTCGGGTATTATAGAAAGTTCATAGAGGGGTTTTCAAAGATAGCCTCACCCCTTACGAAGCTAACTCAAAAGGGTGTGAAGTTTGAATGGAATGAGCAATGTGAAAGGAGTTTTTAGATGCTCAAAGAAAGACCCACAACTGCTCTAGTTCTAGCCATGCCAAATGGGTCTGGAGGTTATAAGGTGTACACTGACATCGTAAAGAATGGATTGGAATGCGTGCTAATGTAGTATGAAAAAGTAATCGCCTATGGGTCTCGACAACTGAAAAGGCATGAACAAAATTACTTGACCCACGATTTAGAATTAGCTGCTCTAGTGTTCTCCTTGAAAGTTTGGAGACACTACTTATACGGCGAGAAATTTGAAATCTTCACCGATTATAAGAGTTTATAGTATGTATTCTCCTAGAAAGATCTTAATATGAGGCAAGGTCGATGGATGGAATTCCTAAAGGATTATGATTGTGTCATTCAGTATCATCCCGGTAAAGCTAATGTAGTGGTCGATGCCCTAAGTAGAAAAGAACCGTGTGTATGACTAGAATGATGGTGTCTGAATGAGAGTTAGTTAAAGCTTTCAGTTTGATGATAGTAGAAGTCACTTTGAAAGGAAATTCAGCTTACATAACTAGTCTCACTATCTAGTTAGAAATGATAGAGTAGATACGACAAGCTCTCCCTAAAGATCATAGAGTAAAATTATGGGTTGACGAGCAAGGTCAAGTAAAGACCTCAAAATTTGAATTAAGAGTCTGTTAGATATAAGCCCTTAAGACCAGTTCTAGTGACACAATAGGCCTTGATCTTATAATTCTTTAAACTCTATTTAATGAAAAATTTTATGTTTAATTTAAATTGCAATATGGTTTGAATTGAACATGCAAATATCCTTTAGTATAATAAGAAGTGGATACCATTCTTAATTGTTAAGAATAATCGAGACGGATAATCCACAATACATTATATTATAAATATATTCCTGAGAGTTCCTAACGCAGATAATTAGCAACTCACAAAGGCCGGCACATCGTCTTCCTCCTTGTTCGGTATAAGATACCAAAAGCTAAGATTGGTGAGTCTCGTACCACTCTATATGAGATACAGAAGGAAGATGAGTGGGTGCTCATTATAGGAATGAGTTTATTGAACGAGACTATTAATAATGAATCACATGGATTTTATCTCACGGGACAATGATTAAATATTAATTACGAATTTGCATTAGTCTTTAGACCTGAGATGACATGGATATTTGTGTGTTGGTGGATTAGGATATCAACAATATTATATGGTTGTCCTAATCATGGATAGTCGTACGTATATATGTGCCTAGTTCAATGACACACGAGGTATGTGTGCATCAGACATGGAATCTATCACCTTGAGATATACGAGGAGGATATCCTATGCAATCTAGTGGTCACTTGATGATAAATCCTTGGTCAAGGTAATATGACGACAGAATTTGGATCCCGTAGAGGTTGTGTCATATTAGTCAAGTGTGATTATTGGATTTGGTCATATGACGAGATCGAGAGATTTGACCTGTTGTCCGTGATCTCATATCTCATCAAGATATAGGATGATAGAGGGACCATACTACATGGCATCGTAGTGTAAGGTTCACATTTTCGCTTTACATTAAATTGGGTAATAATGACATATTGCTAGATGTCACTCATGATTTACGAGAATTAATAATTGATTAATTCTCGTTGTCAATTTAATTGTGAACTCAGAAAGTCCCACCCAATAGAAATCGTTTTAAAAGAAAAATGGGCAAATTTAGTAATTATGGAATTACTAAATTATAAGTGCAATTATTTATTAGATAAATAAGGATAATTAAATAATTAATATAATTATTTATGTAATTACCAAGTTGGATTGGGCTTTTTACTAGCATCTAAAGCCTAGTCCAACAACACTTAGGGTTTTAGGGGTTTTGCCTATAAATAGGCTTTTAAACCTAGAATCCAAAAAATGAATCAGTTGAATCAAAACGAAAATTTTAGAGAAAATTTTTGTGTACTTTTTTCTCTTAAGTCTCTTGGAGTCTTGAGGATTTCGGGTGGATCGACTTGGCATCTCACGAGTGGGAGATATCACGCGGGTTATCGGCTATGAAATCAGATTTCGTTTTGAGGTAACTTTTCATTTTGTATCTTTGATTTAAATCGTAAGATTTGAAAAACGTGATACCTTAAAAATTAGATTTTTTTTTTTTGTTTCTACTGCGTATGATCCGATCATATTTTCTAACAGAGACGACATACTCTGATTTCAGGAAAGAATATATGTGCCATGAATGAAGGAACTAAGAGGAGCAATTTTGAAAGAAGCCCATCGATCTAGATATTCGATCCACCCAAGAAGTACCAAGATGTACAGAGACTTAAAGTGTGTACTGGTGGCTTGAGATGAAGAAGAGCATTGCAAGATACGTTGGGTAGTGTGATATATCTCAGAGGGTAAAAATCGAGCATCAAAGACCAGGCAAAAGTTTACAACCATTAGAAATTCCAGAATGCAAATGGGAGCACATCACAATGGATTTCGTGGCAGGTTTACCAAGAAGCCCTAAGGGAAATGATACTATATGGGTAATTGCAGATAGACTAACCAAGTCTGCTCATTTTTTGGCTATGAAGGTAAGTCAATCTATAAATAAGTTGGCCCAACAATACATCAACGAAATTTTTAGACTACATGGCATACCGATAAGCATTGTCTTAGACAGTGATCCAAGGTTCACCTTGAGGTTTTGAGGTAGTCTGCAAAAGTGCATAGACACTCAGCTTAGGCTAAGTACGACTTATCATCCCCAAACTGATGGTTAATCAGAAAAAACCATTTAGACCTTACAAGATATGTTGAGAGCATGTGCTCTAGATTTTTCAGGAAGTTGGGAAGAGCACCTACTGCTAGTGAAGTTTGCCTATAATAATAGCCATCACAGCAGTATTGGTATGGTTGCCTATGAAGCGTTATATGGACACAAGTGTAGATCCTCAGTATATTGGATTGAAGTTGGTGAATGACAAGTATTAGGTCTGGAGATAGTTTAGATAACTATTGATAAGATAAAACCATACAAGACAGAATCAGAAAGGCTCAAAGTCGACAAAAGTATTATGCTGATGTCAAACGAAGAGACTTAGAATTTCAAGTTGGCGACAAAGTGTACTTAAAGTTATCCCCTCTAAGGATGACAACTCGGAGCCACAAGAAAGGTAAGTTAAGTCCCAAATATATTGGACCATATGACATCATAGAAAGAATCCGGCCCGTGGCTTATCGACTCTCCTTGCCAATAACTTTATCCAATTTACACGATGTGTTCTACGTGTCACAGCTCTGGAAACATGAGTCAGATCCATCTCAAGTAATGCCGTCGGCAGCCGCCAAAGTACAGGAGAACCTTTCTTATCTCGAGAGACTAGTTAAAATTTGGGATCGAAGAGATCAAGTCCTGAGGAACAAGTCCATACCACTGGTACAAATGTTGTGGAGGAATCCAGTAAATGAGGAGTTAACATGGGAACAAGAAGTGAATATGAGAAGTAATTTTCCATTTTTGTTTGAAGAATTAGTAGGTAGAATGGATGTAGAATGAACAAATTTTGAGGAAAAAATTTTTGTAAGGATGGGAGAATGTAATGTACCAAATAAAAAAATGAATAATTATATAATTATTTCATGAAATGTTGCATATTTGGTGGCAATAATGGAATTTAGGAGACAGTTTAAGTGTACTGAATAGCTGAATCGATAGGAGGGAACACCCCAGGATGCACATGACTTAAAAGAATGAGATATCCACAGCGAGCATAATAAAACAAGATTTTTAATGTCGAGAGGAACTGAATCTAGAACTGTTTTTGGTACAACTTTAGACCAGCTTAGAAAATCGAATTATCGTAAGAGGCTTCCAAAAAGACAATGGAACCTTCACATAAGTCAAAAACTACATAAGGAACAACCCTTCAGTAGTTTCAAGAAGAAACAAAAGGGGTTACTTGTAACGATCCGTTAGAGGGCTCAGTATTTATTCAGAATTATTTAATTAATTATTGAAGTATTTAATTAAGAGATTTTTTCAATTAATTATTTAATGTGACAATTTGTAGATTTTGAAGGAAAAGTATAGCATTTATTTCTTTTTAATGTTGGAGTTAAGGGAATTTGCCAAGGTGGCAATTTAGATTTTTAATGGAGACAATAGTATTTAAATAGCATTTAAAGAGCATTTGATTCTAATTATTTATTGTGGAAATTAAATGCTAGGACATGAAGGTCATTTAGAAATTTGTTATTAGAATTTAGTTGTTAATTAAAATTAGATTGATTAAGGGATTAAGATAATCCATAAGTGAGATGGTTTTGGTTTAAAGTCTCCTAGTTATAAGATATCCATATGTGAGATGGTTTTGGGTTAAAGTCTCCTAGTTATATTAGGAGAAGGAATCTATGTTAGAAAGGGAGTAGGATCTAGGGTTTTTATATAGCATTTAATGGTATTCATTTATTGTGAAAATTAAATGCAAGGGCATGAAGGTAATTCTAAAGTTTTATTATTATTTGAGAGTTTTAATAATAATTTTTGTATTATTATTAATTAAGTGAGATTATGTATTTAAAGGAGAATGAGAATCCATGTATGAGATGGTTTTGGTTTAAAGTCTCCTAGTTATATTAGGAGAAGGAATCCATATTATAAAGGGAGTGGGATCTAGGGTTTTTATACCTCTATATATAGAGCCCATTAGCTTAGTTTTTCTTCATGCAATGTGAAGAACCAAGAGGTCAAGAGATAGCAAAGGCTTGCTAGAGTCTTCAGGATCGTTCCAGGATTCGATCAGAGAGTTCTATCAGGCAAGTATTCTTCCTGTAATCCCTTCTATTACAAGTTCATATCAGTTTTGATTTCAAATTATTCCAGTTCTTTGTTGTAGTTTTCAGATTTATATCAGTAAGCAGAGACGTATATATATATATATATGCGTATAACAGTGAAGTTATGAGCAAGTTCCATTAATCCTTATCCATTTTGGATTGCAAGTTCGATTAATATGTATCCATTTTGGATTGTAAGTTCTATTACTCTAAGTTTTAATATTTGGATACCTTGTATTGTATCCGGATGTATCTAAAGTTCTTTGAGTATGATATTCGGATGGTTTGTTTATACATCCAGAGATGTCAAGATAATATCCAGATGTCTCGCCTGAAATTCGGATGCCTCCCTCAAAAGTTGAATTTTTCATTCGAATAGTCCCCAGTTATATCCGAATGCACTTGTGAGATATTCGGATGACCAGAATCATATCCGGATATCCTAGTTCATATCTGAATACATCTCAGCATATCCGAATAGCTTCTGCTTTGAATATCAGTGTATCCGGATGAGCCTTCTTCATATCCGGATGTCTTTCATCATATCTGGATATCTTTCCTGATATCCGAATGACTTTTTCAGAAATCCAATTTAGCTTCCAGTGAGTCCTAATTCAAGTTTAATTCAATTAATGTATTCAATACCTTCCAACATTGAATTCATAAGCCAGAACATGATAAGTTAATCATACCCATACCCTAAATCATAGTTCATTGAATCTTTGTATTCTAATATATAGATGAAGATCATATCATGTTCAGCATTATTATAACATGATTAGCATTATTTTATGAGATTATGTGCATACATTTTGGTATGAGCATTGAGCATGACTTTATATGGAGCACTACATATCGTGTGGTAGCATTTATGTGAGTATTGCATTGCATTATGCGAGCCAGGCAGCTTGTCCACGGGGATCCCATCAGTTTTAGTTTCAGCTCAGTTTATGAGTTACCCGCTTGGGGGCCACCAGGGGGCTAGGGTCTTATTGCCCACAGTATGTGCTTACAGTTTTTTCTGTTTACAAGATTCAGATCAATCAGGTATGTTTTATCAGATTATGTGGGCCTATGAGTCAAAGTTGCATACCTGCATTTAGTTACAGTTTATGTGCATTACATTTTTATGAATGCAAAGCAGTTAGTGATTATACAGTACCAGTTCAGTGAATTATTTATCAGTATCGATATTCTTCGATTTAACCTTAATTATTCTTTCCAGCTTATTACTTGCTGAGCTTTGTAGCTCACCTTGTACTCTTCACCTCTCCAGGTTCTAGCATGAGAGTACCAGATGTGGGGCCTAGCAGCAGTGGTCTATAGTGTGTGTACGTGGAGCCGCTCAAGATAAAAGATGTCTGGGAGTCTGTTGAGTTTTGTAGTGTTTTGTCAGTTTAGATCTATTTTACATTTCAGTTGAGAGATTGTCCCTTAGTCAGAGTTTATGCTTTTAAGTTTGTATTGACTTAGAGTTTTTTTTTATTTCAATTAATTGAGATATTCATTTATGGTATCAGATTTTAGATTATCAGTTAGTTATTTTATTTTTCTCGTAGCACCTCTTCTCGGGTAGTTCTAGGAGAGGGAGTGTTACATTACTACTAAAAATAAAGATTTGGGCCTAAGTGTAATTTTTAAAAATGCCTGAGAGGGGTTGAAATGATATTTTTTCTGAAACTTCGAGGGTCAAATGAGAAGTTTAAATTGTGAGGGTCTCAACAGAAGTTTTGGAAAACTTAGGGGTCTTATGAAAAGGACCAAAATGCATTTTAGAGGTTTGGGGGGGTGAAAGTGCAATTTCTAGAAAAGCTTGGCAGCCATAGCTGACCAAGCTTTTGGCCACCCACTTCATCGTCGCTTTCGGCCATGGGAAGCTCAAGGTAAAGGGTTAAAAGACCCTGGAGCTTGGACTACAACGATCTATGAGCGAGAAAAGTGATCAAATTGGGAAAAATTCGGCTGAAATAATCAAGGATTTAGCCACTGTAAATTGGCTTTTGAGAGTAGTAGATCATTTTTGGAGCATTTGGTGAGCAACAGAGTAGAATCGAAGGAGATCTGAGGCCTCACCGGAGCCCTAGGTGGACCACCTAGCCAAGACTTTGAGCTGCAAGTTGAGCCACTTTCGGCCATCCTTTCAGGCCATTCAAGGTACCATTGTGATTGATTTAACCTGTAGATTGTCGTGGTGTAAAAATCTAGATTTATCGGTGTACCGGCGCCGGAGAAGATGACCGATGCGTGTGCTTCACCCGCCAGTCTCATTGTCTTTTTCACACATTGGCGCGTGCGGGCGTGTGGGGCCTTGGTATTTTTTGAAATTTATTTTTAAAATTCTTACAAAATTATTTTAGGATTTTATGTGTAAAAATATTTGGAAAATTTTAATGTAGATATTTATTTTGGATTACTAGAAAATAAAATTGGAGAAAAATAGAGAAAAAGAAAAGAAAATTATGGAAAAATAGGTTTTGATGATTATTTAAATAAATATCTTAGCTAGGGTGCTCTGGAACTTGAGGTGAAGTAGTTTGTGCTATATTCGAGATTTGGCATGAAAATCGAGACAAGTGCATGCTTTTCGAGATATTTCAAACTTTGTAAAAGGTAAGTGGTACTAATCAATTGGATTTAGTTTTATGAAAAGGGCTTGTAAGTGGTTAAATCCAAAACCCGATTTATATAAATGGTTTTATTATATTGTCATGTCTTGTTGTGATTATGTCATGTAGATTGCATTTACATGCTATGATGAAATATGCATACATTCATAATGAAATTTATGGTCATATGTTGCATGGGTTTGGGAGTAGGCACTGGCATCGTTGATTTGCCAAGGGTGCACCCATACACCTCGGTTTGGCAGGAAAACTTTAAAAATGACGGGTAATCCTAAGGTGTAATAACTCAAACGTAAGAGTTATGATGTTATGAGTATTGCATTCATACACGTAAATTAAATTTTGTACTCTTACTTAGATGATTCAATATCTAATGTGGGCCTTGTAATACCCCGTATTATATGGTATTGGAAAATAAATAATTTCTGGTTATTTTGAAAGGACCTCGGGTGGTCCGGGAAGACCGGAAGTCTGTTTCGTTAAATCAATTAATAAAATTGTCGAATCAAGGATAGGGAATTCCCAGGACTTGGATGTCCAGGTAAAGGGGCGTGAGATTGGTGAGCGTGTTGATATGAGGTTAATGACATTGGAAGCAATCCGACCGGAAATAATTTTTGGAATAAATTATGTATAAGCCCGAATGGGTGCCAGTATCGAATGGTTGCAGGAGACCTCAAGGAAGCTAAAAAGACCCTAAGGGTAGTTCGGTTTTGTGAGTAAGACAACCTTGAGGTGTTTTAAGGTGGAATGAAGGTCTCGTGCATGCGTAGGGACGAAATTGGCATTTTCAAGTAAAAGTCGATTATTAATTTTAGAAAATCAAGATCTTGAGTGGCTTAAGATTAATTAAATAAAGACTTGGAGGGTCCAAGTGCATTTAGCAAATGCGTCAAGTGGAATTATAGAGAATTTAGAAGGGCAAATATGTAAATATTTATGTGATTTGGGGGCCAAGTGTGCTATAGTAGCATTTAAAAATCTAATTTTTTGTTCTCCCATTGGCATTTGTAGAGCATCTGGCAAGAGGATAAGAGAGCAGAGGGCTGGGAGAGAGAGCTCGCTCGTGAGAGCTTGCCTGAAAGAAGCAATGGCCGAGGGATTGAGGTAGAGATCGAGAGAGAATGGAGATGACAGGTGGCTGGAAGAAGAAACCACGATGATGGCGACCATGGCCGACGCGAGGCAAAGCAATGGTAGACCATTGAGGGTGTGCGGTGGAGCTCGTGGAGGCTCGAGTCGGAGCTAGCTCGCAATGGCGCGCGGTGACTGTCTAAGTGTGTCGATGGCCGGAGCGGTGGTGCTTGCAGGTTGTGCGCGGGAGGACGCCATGGCTACTCACGGTGGCAGCGGCTGAGGGGTGAGGAGGTTGGTTTTGATGGCGGTAGATTTTTGCCATGGTAGTAGCTAGCCAGTGGTCACAGGCAACAGCGGCGGCCAGCAGGCCAGGCGTTGGTGGCTGGCAGCATGCGCAGAAGCAGAGGTGCGAGAGAGGAGGAAGAAGAAGGAGGAAGAAGGAGAAGAAAAAAAAGGAAAAAAAAAGAAATAAAGAAAAATAAGAAATTTGGAAAAAAAAAAAGGAAAAATGGAGAAACAAATGGTAGAAAATTTCAAAAAATTCTAGAAAAATTCAAGAAATTATTTCAAGGCTTGAGGAACGTGCTAGAGGCTCGGATATGGGATTTGGGAGAAAGGTGGTAGCTCAAAAGGTAACGCCAGTAGGGCATTTTTCAGATTTCTCCTCCAGATGACTGAGGTAAATTAATTAAATTTCTTTTTGAGTTTTTACGTTATGTGAGATGATATAATTGTGTGGTGTTGGTTGGATTGAACCCTCGACTAGGGTTGATTGGAAGTTGTAGTCGGGTGGTTTTGCGGTGTATAACAAAATTGGAGGCAGTGGTTTAATGTTGTTGGGTTTTTGTGTGGTTGGGTTTAGGTTTGACCGGAGAGGCAGTGATCCTAGAAGAGTTCGAGGTTCAGGTTGGAGTTAGTGCTGAGGTAGAGATGAGGCTTCGACCCAGGTAAGGGATGTCCCCATGTGGAGGTGGCCTTGCAAGTTGGTAAATATAGTTTATAAGCTTTTATGTAGTATTTGCATGTAGTGGTTAACACGTGTATGATATGGGTTCTAGTGTACCTATGGTCATATGGAGGACTAGTGTTGTGGGAAGGGGTAAGTTGATGCCTCAAACCTCGGTGGGTTGTGAGGATGACTGGACCTAACCTCAGTTGCATGTACTTGACATACATAACCATGCTTATATTCATATTTACATGCATTGCACCCTTATTGAGTCTTTATGACTCATGAGGTTTTACCTCATATTGTAGATGATACAAGTCCAGATGCAAGTAGGGAGGGTGTCGGGAGCCTGTTGTGGCAACTAGCGATGTTGTCGAGTTGTATGTTATGCATTTATCATGTATGTATTCGTGTGGTTGAATGTAAATGTTGTTGAGTGCTTGATGTATCTAGTTGTTGTAATCACCATAGTGTGATAGGTGTTTGTGAGATTGCTTGATGTATATGGCTTTAGTTGGTGGAGCTGAGTCTCGGATCGGGTAAGGCTCGAAAGGTATGTTCCCATAAATCCCCAATACTCAGCAAAGTGTTTGTTATGCTAGTTTTGTGGTTGGATCACCTTTGGCTTGCTGTGAGGCGAGTTAGAGAAATGTGAAGCTCACTTGGGTTTTGGGTTTCATTTCGCTGTGTTTCTTGTCTGTGTTTGGGACCGATTCCTCGAGTGGAGTGAAGGGAAGGACGAAGCCTAGTACCCACCTAGGGTGTTTCTTGTTGAAACATAATCCAACCATCCAGTTATTGGTTTGTCATGTGAGTAATCCAATTGATTATTCACGAGTGATACCCGCAGGTGGGAGCGGGTCGTTACAGGCCTTGCCCTTAGAACATTCCAACGTTCCAGATAGGATTTGCAGCAAAGACACATAAGTGGATGAAGTGTAATGACTCAAGGCATTATGAAGTTATTTCTGCATTTAATTTCCTGTATAAAGACCCGATCATGTATCAGTCAAGTTATGGTATGCATCAAGTCAACTTATGTTATGTTTCAAGTCATGTTGAAAAACTTATTTTATGATTCAAGTCAAGTTGAAAACTTATGTTATGATTCAAGTCATGTTGAAAAACTTATGTTCTAATATTATGAATTATGATTGAAACGATCATGTAATATTAATAGGGTTCAAGGTATGTTAAGATTCGATTCTTGCTTCTACTTTGATCAAGGACCTAACCTAGCACATATAGAGTATAAGTAAGTTAATGATAGGTAGGTAGTAGGGAAATTTTGGTGTTATATCATGATGAGGGCTGCAGTCCACGTGGAGGGCTGCAGTCCCTCCTGTGGACTAACCGTCTGCATCCAGTGGTCCATAGCATTAGACCCGTCACTGGTAGGCATCAACCGTAGCATTATTCCCACGCTAGACCCGTTTCTTTTCCCTAGGTTTCTTTCTCAAACATCTCTTCGATCTTTAGTCCCTGACCATCTGCATAGTTACTGTGTTGCCCTGTGCTTTAGGCGCGCCAACACCTGGTCACCATCATTGTGTCACTCCCATACACTGGCCCAACACTGGTTTCCCATCGTGTTGCCCTGTGCTTCAGAGAGTCAACACCCAATCACGTGTCACTCCCATACACTGGCCCAACACTGGTTCCCCATCGTGTTGCCCTGTGCTTTAGAGAGTTAACACCAAATCATTTTTACTGTGTTGTCCCTTACACTGGCCCAACAACAGTTTCTTACAGCATGGCTCAGGTCCCATTCTGATCTGTTTTGCACCCCGTATCGTGACTTTCACCTCCTAGTCACATCTCTGCTATCAAACTCGGCATGACCACCTTGCCACGCTCGCAGCCACTTTTCCTACCAAGCGTCCTACTTGACAACAAATCTATCGGATCATTATCGCGTTCCACGATTCCTTCTTAGGACTACTTTAAATGTCCTATCCCGCACGAAAAATTTTCGGTCTCACTTGACCAATTTTCTAAGGTGCTGCTCCACACCCTCGGCATTTGATCGTCACCTGCAGTTCACTAAATTGCTCAGGCCCATGGGCCACTTGCCCTCAACGCGAGCCAACTCATTAGTCCTCTGCCACACGGTCCATAGCATCAGATCCGCTACATCGAGCTTTGCACCCTTAGCATCGAAGCTACTTAAAGCCTTCCCGAGCTATGATGGTTCCACCACAATCTTACCAAAACTGACTTACTTGGTTATCCTTGCCTTGATAACCTCAAGCTTATACCATGAACCTTGCTCCTCAGGACTCTACATCTCTTACCACTTAAGAGACTCTCAAACCACTTCACCTCTTAAGGCCTCATGATCTTACCCCACAAGATCACACCTCACGACTCTCACTTAACATTTGAAAGCTCCAACTTTCCACGACAATGGATCCCAGTCCATCATGGTTCATTCGCCACCCAGCTCATCCTAGAGCTTGATTATCATAGATCTCGCAATCCACAATCGATATGCTGAGCCCATCTCAGGCTCTGGCACCATAACCATAAAGTACTTACCATTACCCTCTAGGTAAATTGAGACCTCTCGTCTTACCTTGCACATTCATAAATGCATTCCGTCACTACGCCTAGCCTGGCCTTTCTGCACGCCTTGCTCGGGCTCCCATGACTTGGAACTAAAATTCCTGGGTTCCACATTGCTCACCATGCCTCTGCCCACTTGGCATCCAAAGTTGGCGCATAGCCCATGGATGTCCTATTGCCATAATTCACTGCACTCGGCCCACATACCGCTCATACCCTTCATTGGGTGACCTCCGCGTCTCCCTTTAAGGGTCTTGTAACCTTAGGCGTCATCTCGACCCCAGGCATCATAATGAGGGTCTATTCACCTCTCATCTCTCGACCTCAGGCATCTCGCCTGACCCCAAGTGTCAATGAGAGTTTAGATTAACCCCTCATCCATCATTCACAAGAACGGTTACTTTGGCCTTTCACAATTTGGACTCCTAATCCCATGGCTCCCACGCGCATATCTACACATGCCCAACTCCTTTATCCCAAATCTGGATCCCCTTGGATTCCAGCTCGACTCACTTGGGATTTCCATCTCACACAAGTACCCGCCAGGGTCCATTTGCCACATACCTATCCTTTCTTAGGATATATCCCATTTCATAATGAAATCAACTAGGGTCCACTCATACCCTAGGCGCGTCCCCTCCAGGATCGTCATAACGATATAATCATATGGCACCGTATGCATCCCTCATGCATGTCTCACACCCGACTCCCCTTGGAGTCTTTCAATGAACCACCAACGTCATGCCTACCCTAGTCATGACTGGCATATGCTTCACATGCTCGCTCCATCCAGAGCCTCTCTACAAGCAACTTTAGCTTGCTCCATTCTTGGAGCTCGTCACACAACCTGTTGACGACTTCTTTCTTTGGGTTTCGAGCTAATTTCAACCTTAGCTCACCCTAGTTTAAGCACGCATCCCTTAGCACGACACCTCTACGGGAACCACTCCATTCCCTCATACGGGCTTGGACATCTCCCCAACATAGGTTGGTCCACTAACCCCTTCTTGGATTAGCTATACCTCGGCTCTCCTTGTCTCATCATGGTTCTTATCATGACTCGGCTTTGTGTCCCCACACAAGCCTCAACACTTCAATCGTAAGGAAATCTCATCCTTAAAATGCCTCATGAACCACCAAATTTTCACATTCGGGTTCTTGATACCAATACCCACACTTGGGCATTTGACTCTTCATTGCTCAACCCGTATATCTCTTACGGTATATCATCTCAAACATGATATTTTCCCTATTCCCATAGCAGGAATATCCGAGCATTCCATTCGCATCACCACCGACCTCCATGTCTCGACCCAACCCTTAGGGTCCTCGGTCACTTGTGGTCCTAATTCCAAGGCCTTTCGATCAACCTTCGACCACATTTCACCAAGCATCTTCCACTTGATGCTCCAACCACGCTCTGATACCAAACTGTAACGACCCGCTCCCACTTACGGGCGTCACCAGTAAATAATCAACCTGATTACTCACCCGACAAACCACGACTGAAGGGTTGGACTATGTTTCGACAGGAAACGCCCTAGGTGGGAACTAGGTTTCGTCCTTCCCTTCGCTCCACTCGGGAATCGGTCCCAACTCAATCAAGAAAACACAGCGAAACGACACCCGAAACCCGAGTGGGTTTCACCTCTCTTCAGCTCGCCCCATAGCAAGCCAGAGGTGACCCAGGCACAAAGCTAGCTTACAAACACTTCGCTGAGTGTTGGGGATTTATGAGAACATACCTCGCTGATTTTACTTGGTCTGAACTTGGCTTCACCAATTAAGCCACATGCAACAAACAATCTCACCATCATTTATCACACTATGATGATTACAACAGTTAGATACATCTACGCTCAATATCGTTTACATTCGATTTCATGAATACATATAAAAATTTACAAGAGATTACACAACACATCTCAGGCAACAATTTAATTGCCCCAACAGCCTCCGACGCCATCCCTGCTTGCCTCTGGACTGGCAACATCTACACATGAGGTAAAACCTCATGAGTCATAAAGACTCAGTAAGGGTGCAATGCATGTAAATATGAATATAATGATGATCATGTATGCCCAATGCATGCAAATGAGGCTAGGCCCACTTATCCTCACAACCCACTAAGGTTTGAGACATCAACCTATCAGCCCCCACCACACTAGTCCTCCATATGGCCATAGGTCCACTAGGTCTTGCATCACACAAGTTAACCACTAGATCTTGCATCACACAAGATAACCACTACATGCAAATGCAACATAATAACATTATCAAACACATTTACCAACTTGCAAGGCCGCCTCCACATGGGGCCGTCCCTTACCTGGCTCGAAGCCTCATCTCTGCCTCGGCACGAACTCCAGCCTGAACCTCAAGTTCATCTAGGATCACCGCCTCCCTGGTCGAACCTAGATACAAATACACACAAACCCAACTCTATCAACATCCGGCATTAAACTAATGCCCTCAACTTCGCCACACACACCATCAAAACCATCCGTCAACAATTTTTCCAAACAACCCCGACATAGGGTTTAATCCAACAACACTTCACATTACTTCATCTCCACAGCATCCCAATAACATGCTAATGCTTGGAAAGAAATTTAATAAATTTACCTCGGCTAATCTGGAGAGAAATTCGAAAGCGCCTAATCGATGTTGCCTTCCCGAGCTGCCATTCGCGCCCAAAATCCCACTTTCGAGCTTCCGACACGCTCCTCAAGCCACAAAATACTTTCCAGACTTTTCTCCCATTTTTCTGGAATTTTCTGGCATTTTCCTCCATTTTCCCTTATTTTCCAGAATTTATTTTCTTCTTATTTCTTTTTCTATTTCTTTTATTTATTTATTTTTTTTTCTTCTTCTTCTCCATTTCTTCCTCCCGCGCGCGTGGCCCCTGGTCTTCTTCCTTCTTCGCGTCCATCTTCTTCTTCCCACGAGCAGCAACCATCGGCGCCTCTGGCTGTTACCGCTGCTGCCATTTGGCTCGCCGTCGACCGCCACCAGCTGCACCGCTACCGCCGCCGTTGTGAGCAGCATCCACCACCGGCTTCCCGCGCGCACAGCAACCGCTGCACATCCTCGCGCCCGCCATGGCTGTCGGTCGAAGCTCCTGGCCGCCATAATGCGGTCGCATTTCACTGCCATTGCTCACTCCCCCACGAGCCACTGCAACCAGGCATCGCGCTATTGCAGCCATCGACCCAGCCTTCATCCGTCTTGGCCGCTCCTATCACGAGCTGCCATGGAAGCTTCCCCCCGAGCAGCTTGCACGCACCGCTGCTGCCATCACCGCTGGCCTTAGCCGGCCATCGACGCATCAAACCAGCCCCTGCGACGCACCTAGGCAGCCACTTCGGCCTCCACGAGCTCCTTCGCGCGCCCTCGCTGGTTCGCCACTGCCTTCTTCTTCTTCCATGGCCGATCAACGCTCTCGTTTGATCCCTCATCACTCTCACTCACTCTTTCTTGCATTGCTCTCTCTCGGCTATAGCTCTCTCTCGGCCTCTCGTGCGATCTCTCACTTTGCTTTGCTCAGCCAAGAGCTCTCGCTCTCTTCTGGTCTCTCTCTGATTTTGAAATAACAGAGACATACGAAGCTTCCTCGAAGCTTCCCTCGCCCTCACTATATATATATATATAGTTATACATATTACACCTAAATCCCATTAATCATATTAATTTCACTTAGAAATTTAATTACACTTGAGGATCTTTATAAATAGCACATGGACCCTCCAATAATTTAATTAATTACTTTAAAGCCACTCAAAATCTCGAGTTATTCGAAATTAATAACCGACCTTTACTCGGGAATATCGATCTCGTCCCTGTGCCTGCACGGGACCTTTATTAGACCCGAAAACACTTAAGGGTTGCCTTACTCAGAAAACCGAACCACTCCTAGGGTCCCCTCAGCTTCCAGGAGGTCCCTTGACTATTCGGTATTGGCACCCACTCAGGCTTATACAAAATTTATTCTGAAAATTATTCCCGGTCGGACCGCTTCCAGCGTCACTACCCTCATCTCGAGAGTCTCATCAATCTCTTGCCCTCTTTCCAAGACATCCAAGTCCCGAGGCACTCCCAGCAGCCAATTCGACAAATTTCATTAATTAATTTCTCGAGATTAACTCTTGAACTTCCTGGACCACCCGAGGTCCTGCCAAAATAATCAAAATTTATTTATTTATAATACTATGTAATACCGGGTATTACATTCCACCCCCCTTAAAGAATTTCGTCCTCGAAATTCACTTTACCATCATCCAATACCCAAGACAATCACATTCTCGGGCTACTTGCCAATTTTCCTGCTCGAAAATCTCATAGTCTATCCATTCTTCACATTTACCTCGGGTTACACCTACCTCAAGGCTTCACTTTAGGCTTTCGATCCTCCAACTCTCGAGGACATTCAACAACCGAACACCGCTTTGGCCTCTTGCCAAATTGCACAACTGGTTGCTAATCATGCTTACCGCAATACTATCCATTTCTGGATGTATTTTCGCTACCTCGAAAATCACTTTGCAGTCCACATCCATTTTTCCCATCAGTCAAAACCACATACACTAACATTGCATCATTGATCAGTCTATCACGATTTTACGCCGATCACACACGGCAACGTTTCTCATTGCCAACTCACATGGCCACGGTTTTACGCTGGTCCAACCAGCAACGTCTTAGCACTGATCATTCACTGCAATGTCACATTCTGGTGCCCATTAGACACTCGGACACCCATTCCACCATGGCATACCGCCATTAATCACACGTCTGCATAGCTTGAGTTGATCCTCATGGTAACCTCTCATTACCGACCAACTTACCATGCTAGCACTACCTGGGAAGCACCCATTTGGCCCACCTTGCCAACTTCGACCATTTCATACATGGTCTTCTACCTTGACCAGCCGACCCTCATTTATCGGCACGATTACGCAAAATCGACTTTACCTAACACCGTGCTAGGCTATCACACATTTCAACCCTGTGCATTGCCCGAGTTCACATCGAGCTTGGCGACATATGCACCATTTCAATCTCACCTCGAGCTTAAGCATGCTCGGGCCACAACCTTCTCCCAACCAGGAGTTCTTCGCATTAAGCACACAACGATACTTACTAGCCGATATCACATGCTAGTAGGGTCTCATACCCATACCAGGGAACTCTTCACTGAGCAACCCCTCTTTAATTCCCCATTTCAACTTTTATAATCACATTCCCATGCTAGGCCTCACCTTGGCTATTTACCCTACCACGAGTCCAGGATCCTACCATCGCGCTTAAGGTCGTGGAATCTATAATCAGCCCTCGTCATCACCTACGGTGCGTGGCACAAGTGATTGGCTTATTACCATCTGCACAATCACTTATGCATCGCACCTATAGGATGACTCGTGCCTTTGGTCCACACCACAACAAGCCATTATGGTTACACCCCCTCTCTTGTAGCGGTCTTCTGGCCAAATTTTCTCGCCCAGCTTCACTTTCATTGGGACTTTTCAAATCTCACAATTTCTCAACAAAGTCTCTTACTCTTGAGGCACGAACTTTCAGCCATCATACATCAAGTTCATTCTCAATTCGCAATAGACACCTGATTTAAACCATCCATAATGGTTCCTCTTGTCCTTCTCGATAAGGACAACACCATGATAGCAACGAATTTCTCCCCCACGGTCGTTGCATCTCAAAATTTACCGATACCAGCCTTCATGGCCATTCATACTCGGCTTCAAGGTCTTACCATGCACAATGGCTACCTTTGACCTTCTTGACAACTTCTTTTCCCTAACCACGACGACGACACCACTATGCCATCACAAAAGACTTGCTTCTCTTTGACTCTCACTGGTCACCACAACCAGCACGACCCCACTCTTAGGTCACCTTCCTCACATCGCCTTTTTATACATATAGCATCTAGCTAAATCCCTGAGAGACTCTGACTTCTCTCAGATTTCTTATACACTTTGTTACAGCCAGCTCACACCTCTCGGTGAGCAACCACATGGCTCTAACACCACAACAGCTTCACTAGCCGATTTCTTTTCACAACCATTAACCTTAGCCACGAGGTTAATTTTCATCAATTGCCCATACTCCAAGGCATCCCTTTAACTACATCACTCACAGCCATTAGGTGATTTCATCACCTCAACACCACTACTAGAGACCAATCTCGTCCCATAAGCTCTTCCTTCGAGCTCTCTTTACCCATTGGCGAAATCTTAAATTTGCCCTTAACTTCCATCTAAACAACTTGATTTAATCTGCCGGATCGCTCGGCTCACAACTCGCATAACCTTCCTCTAGGCACTGCACTTGCAATCGTCGACTACCGCTTCGACTTAAATTCCACTCACTGGAAATCACCCTGCCACTCATGTGGAATTCACACTTCCACTGGATGCCGTAGGACTCACCTTCCTACTCAGGCACCTGCCATTATGCCGGCCTTTCCCCAGGTGATCTTTCCTGATAGAGTTGTAGCGCCTTAGGAAGTTTATCCCACACTGTTGCCTCACGCGCAACCTTTCTTGGGAGAACATCTCAGTTCTACCCTGACCACATTTCAACCCTACTATTTATAGCTCTCATTCCAAAGCCACACTCCTCTGAGTAGCACATTTCTGCCTTGACCAACCATCTTCATCACCTTGTATCTCTTTCTCACAATTTGCATGATCTAACCACCAGGACCCGCTGAACCTTTCTACTAAAGGCATGCACGGTACCAACACGACTTTACACCACAGCCCTCGAGCATCACGCTCCACTAGTGCCATCAGGTGCTACCACCTGGCAATTTCTCGTGTGTCACCAACTGGAAACCCTTCCAGTGCCACATGAGGACACTTCCTCATTTCGCATCGACACAACCAATACTAACACCAAACTGTGCAATCGCGCACCATCACAATTTCAAACCGTGCCTTAACCACACGTTCAGCCTACCACAACTCACATCATTGGGTTAGAGATCGCTTTATTTGAAATCTTCGCACGCTTCAATTTCCCCATCTGATGGTTGGCTTCCATTCCGTAAGTCTCACCCTCCACGGCACTTACGTATCATTTTCGAGCCATTTACCAACTCTGCCAATCAATCCCATCTTCATGCATTACTGCAAGATCACACTGGGTCCATCATCCCAATTTACCAGATCACTTCGATCAAATTTAACCACAACTATTTAGCATCCTTTAGCAAGGAGCATCGCCACACCTCTTGTTATCACACCACAAGATATCACTCTCTCGATTCACAAACTTTCTTGCTGCCTTGACACTAGCAGCACTACCACCAAACTTCAACCCTTACGGAATTTTAGGTCTGGCTCAGGCATAACCTACAGCATACCCCAGGTCTTCGGTGTCTAATCGTCTCCACCATAGACAGGTTACTCCACGTGGAGGGCTGCAGTCCCTCCTGTGGACTAACCGTCTGCATCCAGTGGTCCATAGCATTAGACCCGTCACTGGTAGGCATCAACCGTAGCATTATTCCCACGCTAGACCCGTTTCTTTTCCCTAGGTTTCTTTCTCAAACATCTCTTCGATCTTTAGTCCCTGACCATCTGCATAGTTACTGTGTTGCCCTGTGCTTTAGGCGCGCCAACACCTGGTCACCATCATTGTGTCACTCCCATACACTGGCCCAACACTGGTTTCCCATCGTGTTGCCCTGTGCTTCAGAGAGTCAACACCCAATCACGTGTCACTCCCATACACTGGCCCAACACTGGTTCCCCATCGTGTTGCCCTGTGCTTTAGAGAGTTAACACCAAATCATTTTTACTGTGTTGTCCCTTACACTGGCCCAACAACAGTTTCTTACAGCATGGCTCAGGTCCCATTCTGATCTGTTTTGCACCCCGTATCGTGACTTTCACCTCCTAGTCACATCTCTGCTATCAAACTCGGCATGACCACCTTGCCACGCTCGCAGCCACTTTTCCTACCAAGCGTCCTACTTGACAACAAATCTATCGGATCATTATCACGTTCCACGATTCCTTCTTAGGACTACTTTAAATGTCCTATCCCGCACGAAAAATTTTCGGTCTCACTTGACCAATTTTCTAAGGTGCTGCTCCACACCCTCGGCATTTGATCGTCACCTGCAGTTCACTAAATTGCTCAGGCCCATGGGCCACTTGCCCTCAACGCGAGCCAACTCATTAGTCCTCTGCCACACGGTCCATAGCATCAGATCCGCTACATCGAGCTTTGCACCCTTAGCATCGAAGCTACTTAAAGCCTTCCCGAGCTATGATGGTTCCACCACAATCTTACCAAAACCGACTTACTTGGTTATCCTTGCCTTGATAACCTCAAGCTTATACCATGAACCTTGCTCCTCAGGACTCTACATCTCTTACCACTTAAGAGACTCTCAAACCACTTCACCTCTTAAGGCCTCATGATCTTACCCCACAAGATCACACCTCACGACTCTCACTTAACATTTGAAAGCTCCAACTTTCCACGACAATGGATCCCAGTCCATCATGGTTCATTCGCCACCCAGCTCATCCTAGAGCTTGATTATCATAGATCTCGCAATCCACAATCGATATGCTGAGCCCATCTCAGGCTCTGGCACCATAACCATAAAGTACTTACCATTACCCTCTAGGTAAATTGAGACCTCTCGTCTTACCTTGCACATTCATAAATGCATTCCGTCACTACGCCTAGCCTGGCCTTTCTGCACGCCTTGCTCGGGCTCCCATGACTTGGAACTAAAATTCCTGGGTTCCACATTGCTCACCATGCCTCTGCCCACTTGGCATCCAAAGTTGGCGCATAGCCCATGGATGTCCTATTGCCATAATTCACTGCACTCGGCCCACATACCGCTCATACCCTTCATTGGGTGACCTCCGCGTCTCCCTTTAAGGGTCTTGTAACCTTAGGCGTCATCTCGACCCCAGGCATCATAATGAGGGTCTATTCACCTCTCATCTCTCGACCTCAGGCATCTCGCCTGACCCCAAGTGTCAATGAGAGTTTAGATTAACCCCTCATCCATCATTCACAAGAACGGTTACTTTGGCCTTTCACAATTAGGACTCCTAATCCCATGGCTCCCACGCGCATATCTACACATGCCCAACTCCTTTATCCCAAATCTGGATCCCCTTGGATTCCAGCTCGACTCACTTGGGATTTCCATCTCACACAAGTACCCGCCAGGGTCCATTTGCCACATACCTATCCTTTCTAAGGATATATCCCATTTCATAATGAAATCAACTAGGGTCCACTCATACCCTAGGCGCGTCCCCTCCAGGATCGTCATAACAATATAATCATATGGCACCGTATGCATCCCTCATGCATGTCTCACACCCGACTCCCCTTGGAGTCTTTCAATGAACCACCAACGTCATGCCTACCCTAGTCATGACTGGCATATGCTTCACATGCTCGCTCCATCCAGAGCCTCTCTACAAGCAACTTTAGCTTGCTCCATTCTTGGAGCTCGTCACACAACCTGTTGACGACTTCTTTCTTTGGGTTTCGAGCTAATTTCAACCTTAGCTCACCCTAGTTTAAGCACGCATCCCTTAGCACGACACCTCTACGGGAACCACTCCATTCCCTCATACGGGCTTGGACATCTCCCCAACATAGGTTGGTCCACTAACCCCTTCTTGGATTAGCTATACCTCGGCTCTCCTTGTCTCATCATGGTTCTTATCATGACTCGGCTTTGTGTCCCCACACAAGCCTCAACACTTCAATCGTAAGGAAATCTCATCCTTAAAATGCCTCATGAACCACCAAATTTTCACATTCGGGTTCTTGATACCAATACCCACACTTGGGCATTTGACTCTTCATTGCTCAACCCGTATATCTCTTACGGTATATCATCTCAAACATGATATTTTCCCTATTCCCATAGCAGGAATATCCGAGCATTCCATTCGCATCACCACCGACCTCCATGTCTCGACCCAACCCTTAGGGTCCTCGGTCACTTGTGGTCCTAATTCCAAGGCCTTTCGATCAACCTTCGACCACATTTCACCAAGCATCTTCCACTTGATGCTCCAACCACGCTCTGATACCAAACTGTAACGACCCGCTCCCACTTACGGGCGTCACCAGTAAATAATCAACCTGATTACTCACCCGACAAACCACGACTGAAGGGTTGGACTATGTTTCGACAGGAAACGCCCTAGGTGGGAACTAGGTTTCGTCCTTCCCTTCGCTCCACTCGGGAATCGGTCCCAACTCAATCAAGAAAACACAGCGAAACGACACCCGAAACCCGAGTGGGTTTCACCTCTCTTCAGCTCGCCCCATAGCAAGCCAGAGGTGACCCAGGCACAAAGCTAGCTTACAAACACTTCGCTGAGTGTTGGGGATTTATGAGAACATACCTCGCTGATTTTACTTGGTCTGAACTTGGCTTCACCAATTAAGCCACATGCAACAAACAATCTCACCATCATTTATCACACTATGATGATTACAACAGTTAGATACATCTACGCTCAATATCGTTTACATTCGATTTCATGAATACATATAAAAATTTACAAGAGATTACACAACACATCTCAGGCAACAATTTAATTGCCCCAACAGCCTCCGACGCCATCCCTGCTTGCCTCTGGACTGGCAACATCTACACATGAGGTAAAACCTCATGAGTCATAAAGACTCAGTAAGGGTGCAATGCATGTAAATATGAATATAATGATGATCATGTATGCCCAATGCATGCAAATGAGGCTAGGCCCACTTATCCTCACAACCCACTAAGGTTTGAGACATCAACCTATCAGCCCCCACCACACTAGTCCTCCATATGGCCATAGGTCCACTAGGTCTTGCATCACACAAGTTAACCACTAGATCTTGCATCACACAAGATAACCACTACATGCAAATGCAACATAATAACATTATCAAACACATTTACCAACTTGCAAGGCCGCCTCCACATGGGGCCGTCCCTTACCTGGCTCGAAGCCTCATCTCTGCCTCGGCACGAACTCCAGCCTGAACCTCAAGTTCATCTAGGATCACCGCCTCCCTGGTCGAACCTAGATACAAATACACACAAACCCAACTCTATCAACATCCGGCATTAAACTAATGCCCTCAACTTCGCCACACACACCATCAAAACCATCCGTCAACAATTTTTCCAAACAACCCCGACATAGGGTTTAATCCAACAACACTTCACATTACTTCATCTCCACAGCATCCCAATAACATGCTAATGCTTGGAAAGAAATTTAATAAATTTACCTCGGCTAATCTGGAGAGAAATTCGAAAGCGCCTAATCGATGTTGCCTTCCCGAGCTGCCATTCGCGCCCAAAATCCCACTTTCGAGCTTCCGACACGCTCCTCAAGCCACAAAATACTTTCCAGACTTTTCTCCCATTTTTCTGGAATTTTCTGGCATTTTCCTCCATTTTCCCTTATTTTCCAGAATTTATTTTCTTCTTATTTCTTTTTCTATTTCTTTTATTTATTTATTTTTTTTTCTTCTTCTTCTCCATTTCTTCCTCCCGCGCGCGTGGCCCCTGGTCTTCTTCCTTCTTCGCGTCCATCTTCTTCTTCCCACGAGCAGCAACCATCGGCGCCTCTGGCTGTTACCGCTGCTGCCATTTGGCTCGCCGTCGACCGCCACCAGCTGCACCGCTACCGCCGCCGTTGTGAGCAGCATCCACCACCGGCATCCCGCGCGCACAGCAACCGCTGCACATCCTCGCGCCCGCCATGGCTGTCGGTCGAAGCTCCTGGCCGCCATAATGCGGTCGCATTTCACTGCCATTGCTCACTCCCCCACGAGCCACTGCAACCAGGCATCGCGCTATTGCAGCCATCGACCCAGCCTTCATCCGTCTTGGCCGTTCCTATCACGAGCTGCCATGGAAGCTTCCCCCCGAGCAGCTTGCACGCACCGCTGCTGCCATCACCGCTGGCCTTAGCCGGCCATCGACGCATCAAACCAGCCCCTGCGACGCACCTAGGCAGCCACTTCGGCCTCCACGAGCTCCTTCGCGCGCCCTCGCTGGTTCGCCACTGCCTTCTTCTTCTTCCATGGCCGATCAACGCTCTCGCTTGATCCCTCATCACTCTCACTCACTCTTTCTTGCATTGCTCTCTCTCGGCTATAGCTCTCTCTCGGCCTCTCGTGCGATCTCTCACTCTGCTTTGCTCAGCCAAGAGCTCTCGCTCTCTTCTGGTCTCTCTCTGATTTTGAAATAACAGAGACATACGAAGCTTCCTAGAAGCTTCCCTCGCCCTCACTATATATATATATAGTTATACATATTACACCTAAATCCCATTAATCATATTAATTTCACTTAGAAATTTAATTACACTTGAGGATCTTTATAAATAGCACATGGACCCTCCAATAATTTAATTAATTACTTTAAAGCCACTCAAAATCTCGAGTTATTCGAAATTAATAACCGACCTTTACTCGGGAATATCGATCTCGTCCCTGTGCCTGCACGGGACCTTTATTAGACCCGAAAACACTTAAGGGTTGCCTTACTCAGAAAACCGAACCACTCCTAGGGTCCCCTCAGCTTCCAGGAGGTCCCTTGACTATTCGGTATTGGCACCCACTCAGGCTTATACAAAATTTATTCCGAAAATTATTCCCGGTCGGACCGCTTCCAGCGTCACTACCCTCATCTCGAGAGTCTCATCAATCTCTTGCCCTCTTTCCAAGACATCCAAGTCCCGAGGCACTCCCAGCAGCCAATTCGACAAATTTCATTAATTAATTTCTCGAGATTAACTCTTGAACTTCCTGGACCACCCGAGGTCCTGCCAAAATAATCAAAATTTATTTATTTATAATACTATGTAATACCGGGTATTACACTTACCTTATTTATTCTTAATTTGGTATGCTGAGAAGATATAACAGAATTATTGGGGAAGATTTGTGTGGAATTTATGTTGGAAAAAAAAATATATCTCAGAAATCTTACGTTATCTAACGCCCTGAAAAAGTGGGGTGTTACATGCCTTCTAACTGTCTTTTTCCTTGTAGATTGGAAGACCCAAAGCTCTTTCAAAGACTTCTTCGAAAAACCCTTATGCAGTTCCCACGAAAGACCCTTTCACTGCTTTAGATACCTGAAGACCCTTCTAGAGCCACATTTCCATAGGACCTCTTTGGATGACCTCTTACAAGCAGACTCTGTCCTTCCACCTAACCCTACCAACTTTATGTCAAGCTTCCCTAAAATGAATAGGTTTCAATTTTTATATTACGACAACAACTACTGACTACTAGTTGAATTTTCCCCAAACAAACAAATTTTAATTGTTGTAATCTAGCAACAACAATATCCAAAAGATTGAATATTTCCCAAATATATGAATGCCTTCGGGAGACATGGTCTCTCAAAGGCTAAAAGAAATCAAGAGGCATGAGAGTCTCTTGGAAAGTGTAACCAAGCTTCAGGAGACTATAATATCCAAAAACTTGTCATATAAATTTTTCTTTTTATGGAAAATGTCATGAATAAAGTGTAAACGAGATAATTCCAAGGATACTTCTCACAAAGCCCCATGCTCCTCTATAAATAGATGAGACCTCATTCCAAAAGAGTACGCATTTGATATTGATTTCAATATTGCATTCAAGTTTTCAATAAAGTATAGTTTCTAATTTTAGCATCGAAATTTTTTTGCAGAAATTATTCTACACTCTTTAATTGTTCTCTTTCTTGTAGAATTTAAATAGTTTGATAATAACATTTTTAATAAATAAATTTATTATTGTATTCAAGCGATAATAATAAAAAATAGCAATGATTATAATTTTTTTTAAAAAAAATTGAGTTAGAACTTTTAATTTCATTTAAAAATTGATCTGTGTTCCAACTTTAATTAGCGTAATTAAGAAGAGGCAAGAGTTAGAGAGATGAGATATAGGGAGAGAGGGGCAGGGTGGGGTAGAAGAAGCGGGCAAGGACAAGGGTCTCTTATCTGGATTTGCATGTGACAAAAATTCTGGGGAAGCAGACAGCCTACCCATGCAATGCATTGCATTTTGTTTCATTAATTAATAATACAATAATAATAATTGCCCAAGTCTACTCTGCACTCTCTACTCTATACTGTTCTGTATTCATTATTATGTGTTTCTATTAATTTGGTATAATAATTTATGTACAAACACCCACTTTACGAAGTGAAATCTTCCTTTTTTTTTTATAATTAATTAATTAAAACTATTTAAGAAAACTAGAAGGGGCGAATGGTAATTGGACAGGCAGGCAGGCGGGCGGCAAATGGGCACATGGTGATGGTGTGGATGAGCTGGTGGGTGGGACCCACGGAAAGGCTGGCATCAAACGGACCTCAAGCTTCCATCCAATTCCATTTTCTTCTTCTTTCTGCACCTTCTTTTATTATTTCTTTCTTTCTTGTAAATAAATAAATTTCTTAATTATTAATAATAATTATATACAAAGAGAAACCGAAATAGAGAGAGAGAGTGTGTGTGTGGGCAGTGGCTGAAAGAAATAAAGAATTGATGGCGGGCCATTGTCCTTTTCCTTGCGTTATATATATATAAGAGCTCTTTTAGCTTTTTCTCTTTCTACGGGTCGGGAACTCCTTCCTTCACACACACACATACAGAGAGAGAGAGAGAGAGAGAGAGAGGGGGATCTGAGAAATTAGGGTTTCTGTTTGACTCTCTCTCGTCTCAACTTTGATTTCTGCTATTCGATCGAAAGATCAAAATTCTAAGCAGATGAGAGAGATCATCAGCATACACATAGGGCAAGCAGGAATTCAGGTCGGCAATTCATGTTGGGAGCTATATTGCCTCGAACATGGAATTCAGCCCGATGGCATGATGCCTAGGTATATCTCCTACTCTCTCTCCTTCTGCTTCTCCTCCCCTTTCTCTATATTTATATTGTAATGGCATGGATGTTTGTGTTTAGGTGGCTTGAATGTATTTTTCGGCTGTTTAACCCGTAGAAAATGGGGGGTCCGGGGTGCAGAATTGAGAAATGGATCTTCTACTGGCGGAGTCGTGCTTTTTTTCCTTGCTTAGTTGTCTTATCTGCTTGATCCGGCAACTTGTCTATTTCTTTCTCGTTTTTGTGTTCCCTAGTTCGTTTTTCCTAGGTTTTTATTTGTTTTTGTTCGTTTCTTGTAGTTTCGTGTTTGTAATTTCTTGGCTGTTGTAGATCCAAATTGGGCTCCAATTTGGAGTGATTCCGACGGTTTCATGGGCCTGGAACTGCTATTTTTATCTTATTTCATATCTAGTTTCATCTAGCTCTCTCTCTCTCTCTCTCTCTCTCTCTCTCTCGTTGCTTCATGCGGTATGCGGCATATTCTGTTCGATTCAATTACCCTTTCGGATTATAAAAGAATGCCCGTTTATTGTTTGTTGACCAATTTATTATTTGTTGATGTAAATCTGTAGAGTTATTGCAGGCAATGGCAATTACCTTTACTGGTTGCTCTATAGAACTGCTGACCTACATGATTCTAATAAATATCTACGTTTTGTTGAATCCTCTATTTAACATAATTTTGTGATATGTGAATTTACCCTGTCCGTTTGTTTTCCATGTTCTGATCCATTGTTGCAGTTTAGTATTTCTGGTTTCTATTTTACCTTGTTCGTCTATTTTTTTTGGAGGTTTTTCTTTTGTTCTGAATTTATATAAGCTCCTTACAAAATTTGTCATATATTTGCAGTGGCTCAACAGTGGGTATTGCACACGATGCTTTTAATACCTTCTTTAGTGAGACGGGTGCAGGAAAACATGTTCCCAGAGCTATATTTGTGGACCTGGAACCAACTGTCATTGATGAAGTCAGGACAGGGTCTTACCGCCAGCTTTTCCATCCTGAACAGCTTATTTCTGGCAAGGAAGATGCTGCTAACAATTTTGCAAGAGGGCATTATACAGGTAATCTTCATTGTCTGGAAAGTCAGGAACCAGCACTTGAACTTATTTGTTTTATGAGTTGACCTGATTTTGGTTCTATGCAGTGGGGAAAGAGATAGTTGATCTGTGCCTTGATCGAGTGAGGAAGTTGGCTGACAACTGCACTGGTTTGCAAGGATTTTTGGTGTTCAGTGCTGTTGGTGGCGGCACTGGTTCTGGTTTGGGGTCCTTGTTACTGGAACGCCTGTCGGTAGATTATGGGAAGAAATCAAAGCTGGGTTTTACCATTTATCCTTCTCCTCAGGTAACCTACAGTTGTTTAACTTGCCAATGCCAAATCCTTTATTCAAGCATTAGTATGTGTGTTCTAGTAATTGTGTCCCAGCATTAATATTGGCTTTAGTTGACAAGTTTGGAGTCTTAATCCATGAACCAACATAAAACTAGAATAATACTAATTAATATATAGTTGAAATATAATATCTTATTAACTTTATGTGTAAACTATGGAGATATTTTCCACCTGGAGCGCGATTACTCAGCTTTGTCAAACTCGTGTATCAAGATTTGTGCCCAAAGGCTGTCTTTTCATTTGTTTCCCCTCAAGTAAAAGCTGCGTTAATCATACTTGTGTTCTTCCTGTAGTTATGGCTGTAGCTAATTTCCTGTTTGTTGCAGGTCTCAACTGCAGTTGTGGAGCCTTATAACAGTGTTCTTTCTACACATTCCCTACTTGAGCACACAGATGTTTCTGTGCTTTTGGACAATGAAGCCATATATGATATCTGCCGGAGATCTCTAGACATTGAAAGGCCAACTTATACCAATTTGAACCGATTGATTTCCCAAATAATATCATCTTTGACAACGTCCTTACGGTTTGATGGGGCCATCAATGTGGACATTACTGAATTCCAGACTAATCTTGTGCCATACCCCCGAATTCATTTCATGCTTTCATCCTATGCACCTGTAATTTCAGCGGCTAAAGCATACCATGAACAGCTCTCGGTACCTGAGATTACAAATGCGGTCTTTGAACCCTCAAGCATGATGGCAAAATGTGATCCAAGGCATGGAAAATATATGGCCTGCTGCTTAATGTACCGTGGAGATGTTGTTCCCAAGGATGTTAATGCTGCTGTGGCCACGATCAAGACTAAACGGACGGTACAGTTTGTTGACTGGTAAGCAAAATGAATACTTGATTCCAATGGCGCGTTCTGTGTCTAAGCCATGCATGATGTGTAATGTTTTCTTATTTGCAAATTGTAGGTGTCCAACTGGCTTTAAATGCGGTATAAACTACCAGCCGCCATCAGTGGTACCAGGAGGCGATCTTGCCAAGGTACAGCGAGCAGTGTGCATGATCAGCAACAACACAGCAGTAGCAGAGGTGTTCTCCCGCATTGATCACAAATTTGATCTCATGTATGCCAAGAGGGCGTTTGTTCACTGGTATGTTGGAGAAGGCATGGAAGAAGGGGAGTTCTCTGAGGCCCGGGAGGATTTAGCTGCTCTCGAGAAGGATTATGAAGAAGTTGGTGCCGAAGGTGTGGATGATGAAGAAGATGGAGAAGATTATTGATTGATCTATGATCAACAAACGAATGAGCCTGAGCCGTGCATGCCCATGCCCGTTGCCCTTTCTTTGTTTTCCCTACATTTATTTGGTTTTGGTTGTTGCATATTTCTCCCTCTCTTTTCGTATTGTTTGTGTAATTTCTGGAAAAAAAAAAAGATGTTTTCTGATGCTCTCTCTCAACAACTAAGTGTTTACCGTGTGATATGAAAGAGATGATTCTTTAGAATTACGAGGGAGGTGGTCGTGGTGCTGATCTCACCATCTCTATTGTATTCGTTCTCCCCTTCATGTCTCCATACTGCTGAAAAGTCCAGTCTATTTTGGGCTAACTTTTTTCACCATGGGTGATAACTTGTTGGCATAAACCGGCCACTAGCGACAAGGGTGAGGTTTAATTCAGTAATGGCCCCCATTGTTGTTGCGATGATGATGGGCTTCATGGTTGAATTGCTGGTGGAAGTAATAGAGAGGGGAGAGAGAAATGGGCGAAGATGAAATAGGGGCTTGGCGATGGACTGACTTCTGCTGACTCTGACTGAATGCCGGTACGTCCCTTTCTTCTCTTTCTTTCTCTCTTTCATCTCCCCTCTTTCCTTTTAATTCCTTTTAAAAGGTTAGGTTGCAAAACCTAGGTTTCTGATCAGTTGGATTGGAATCGGGCGAGGCGCCGTTGCCAGCTTTGAGACTTGAGAGTGACAGAGGGAGAGGGAGAGAGAGAGATATGAAAAGTGCATTTTGAATATTTGTAATATCTTGAAAATTTGGGGTAATTTAATTTGTAAAAGATAAATTAGTAAAATTATTTAATTGTTTCTATAAAATTCTGGCTATGATTTACTAAATGATTAAGGTGGCACAATGAATAAAATAAGTAAATAAAAGAAATTTATTGATTTATTTTGTAGTGTTAAATGATTTGGAAATAATTAAATTAAAAACAAATAAAAATTGAGGGATGCAAAGGGATATCTCACTCGTTATATGGCACCCCTTATTATAAAGTAGCAAGTTTAATCGATACTCGGGGAAGCATCGACTTAAAAGATATTGATGATGTCGGAACGATCACCACGATTTGTCTCGAATCAAGTATCTGTAAGAGCGGGGGTTTATTCATTCAGGAGGACTCTAACGCTCAAGTCATTAGCAAAAAATATTCGAAATGGGAAGTCACTCAGTAGTTAGATTCTTATATTTGTAAAGGTTGATCTCTATTTATAGATGGCATAAGACTTAATTTAAAAAGATAAGATAACCAACGAAATGGGACGTTGGAGAGATTTTCGGTTGACTAGGTCTCTTTAATTCAATTCAAATCTGGGATAGACATTTGGAGGATACGTGGCGTTCCCTGGGATAGACATATGGCGATTGCATACTAGTTTTTCCTAGTACATGTGTCCCTAGGTTGATGGTAGTCTCTGGGAATAGCGGAGTAAATTCCCTCTTTGTAAAATATTTCATCACTTGCCCCCTCACTTTTTGAGCTGATTGAGTGAAGAGCTCAAGCAGCTGAAGGAATAGTCGTTTTTAATTTTCTGCTCTTCTACAAAAAATAGGGTTACCTATCCTAGATATTGGGTTCGTTTTCCAACTTACCCAAAATCCTCCCAATTTTCTTATGCTTTCCACACACCTCTATAAAAAGGGAATGGATGTGGTTCCCTTATTTTAAGTGTTCTTTTTGGAGTTAAGCAAGATGTAATAGAGATTTCTTCTTCTTCCTTCATTTTTTCATTTTTTTTTTGTCCGGGACCAGTGCGTGGCCTGAGGCCGCGTTGTCCGTGGCCGCGCACCTCGACATTGTTGGTGTAACACCCCGCTTCGTTGGGAGTGCCATTATAAGAGAATTCCTGGGAATTTTTTTTTCCTGATTATCACGCGCGGTGCAACAAGAACAACTTTTAACATGCTTGACACATACAATGGTCCAATGAACAATCTCACATGGTTACACAAGCCAACACTTACGGTGATTTCAAGAACAATCTTCACATGCAGATGAAATACCATAAACTCCAGTCTTGCCCGTTTAGCTAACAAGATCCATAATATCAAACTAAACAAGTCATAATATACGCGACGAAAAATAATATCATAACATCAAATACCGTGTCATACATAACAAGATATGTATTACAATGCTACAAAATGATAATAACGCTATTATGCGACAGTCCATACATATTTCAAAATAAATACCATTGCCTTAAAACGATACAACGACTATCACACTAAACTCTGTTGGCCCTCAACTGGCCACGTCCTTGCCCTTGCAGCAGTCCTTAGTTGGAACGTTGAATGTTCTAGGGGTACAACTCAGATTAGATGATAAATCATCTAAGTGATGGCATGATACAGTTTACTGAATGCATGAATAACACATAAACATGACATATATAGATAAATACCACATGCAACACGTCTAACTTGAGAAATCTCCCTAACATACTCAACTTCTAGTGGAAATTCATTCCACACACTTTTGGGGTTGATCTTGCCGTGACATACTTAATCCCTGAGTGCCCTACCGTGTTACCAGATCACTAGGATTAACCTTGTCCCATTCTAAAGAATACCCCACCCCGATAACGACACAAAATCAAGACCTCAATGATATGAGAAAAATACGTACCATGCACCAACTTTTCATAAGTAAAACAGTTGATACAATATTCCACATAAACAATATGCATACGATGCCACAAATACGTAAGTAAAACACCTATACGATATATCTCAAGTTTTGGAGAGTATAATCGCTCACTGAAATTGGTCCAAACACATGTAATCCTAAGCTCGGGAGAGTACAAACACTCACTTGTACTCACTACACACACATCAAGCCACTTTCAAAACAATGGTAAGATTGGAATCGAACCACTCACCTTAGTTCAAAATAGATCGATTTTTGCCTCAAAAAACGTGTCATACCTAAAAAATCGTGCAATCCTTCCTTCTAACAGTCAAACCGTCTCCTACTTAACATTTATATCTATAGAAACCAATATTCCTTTTTTTTTTTCTCTATTTTTAAACCTTTATCACCTTCGAAAATTCATAAAAAAATACCTAAAACCCAATTTCACCAAATATTTTTTTATGAAAATTCCTAAAATAATTTTAACAAAATTATAAAATTAATTTCAAAAGGAAACATCACCTTACGTGCCCGCACACCCCACCCCTAACCTCGGCGAGTGAAGCCCACACACAACCGGTTTCTGTTGTCTTATCAGGCGATGGCAGGTTTTCGACGACCTCCTATGGCCAAAACAACTATAGGGGCTTGAAGATCTTTTTGAGGCGACCTCGATGGACCCTTCACCTATCGGAAAAAGTCACCGGAAAAGGGTTTAAAACCCAGTTGTAGGTCATAGCTTCGGCGAGCCCGATTTTTCGGCCAATTTTTAAAACCCTCTAAAACGTACACCAAAACCTCTCAAAATCTCCAGAAATCCTTCCTAGCATTCAAGGAACAAAAGCCCCTTATTCTTGAGGATTGATTTTTGCTAAAACATGGCCAATCTTCTTCGATTTATTTTTAAACCCTTGACCTCAAGAGCCTACTTATACTCGATTTCGATTGGATTTTCGACCAATCAGAAGCTTTCCTGGTTGCCAAGCTCTGAATCTCATCATATCAAGCCTTAAATCGAGCCAAATGGCGACCAAATTGCTTCAAAATTTTCAGTCAAATTCAAAATTTCATTAAAAATCAATTCCCATTGATACACCGTAGATCTCGGCCAATGGCTAGGTTCAATCGAACAATCATGGCCTGGGGATCAATTTGATGCCCTTTGGTAGTTCTAACGACGGCCCCTGCAAAGTTGGCTGGTGATTTATAGGTTTCACATCGAACTTTCAATAATTGCACTTTCACCCCTTAGTTTTTGATATTTCATGCTTTAGTCCCCATCTCTCAAACCCTAGAATTTTCACTTATTCCATTAGACCCCACGAGTTTAGAATGTATCAATACACCCTTGAAAGTCTAGAAAAACCCTCGTTTTGACCACCCTCCATTAATTTTTAGATTCTATACTTTGGCCCGAATGCCCCTAATCGCGTTATTTTGACCCAAAACCTTTACAAATCTTTTATTTTTTGACATTCCATGACCCTTTAAACATTTTTACCCTCCAAGTTTCATCTTGGTTTGGTCGTTTGCCTTTTCGTTCAAGTTTTTTAGAATTTACACATTGGCTCGAAACTTTGATAAATTTTATTTTGACCCCATCATTTCCAAAAATACCTTTGATATTAAATACTAAGTTTTACATCCTCCTGTTAGTGTAGGTGCTCTAGATCCAATCAGATTAGGCATGTTGTACACTGACAATTATAATCATGTTTATTATTTGAATAAGGAGTTGTTCAAATTCACAAGAAGTCATTCTATTAATTTCTTGTTATTATTGTAATAACCAAATGAAACTAGATAGAAGTCCATATGATGTATACTGTGATTAATCTATAAAGATGTGAGATGATGCATCATAGTTTCTAGACATCATTAAACGTCCCAAGTCGTAGCAATGTCAAGAATAGACATTGACAATTGCAGTAAGACTTATATGTGCTATGTTTTTGCTATGTGATAGCAATGGGGATCTCACACCCATAGGCATGGGGATGCTTAGACAAGTACATAGGTGACCAATGTTGGAGAACATGTCACTGGACATGACTCGCCATGAGAATCTATTTTGGTTATATGTTGATGGTATTCTCATAAGAGATGGGTGTAACTAATCCTTGGACCTGAGATTATCACAGTCATCTCATAAGAAGACCGGTATGCTTTGACATCGTTTTGATGGGCCTAGAAAAGGCTGCACGTGGGCGATCGTTGGGTATATCGTGAGGTTTATGGAGATGGGTGTATAACCAAGATGAGACTCGTCTATCCCTTGATAGATGATGATGTATCTAAGGCGCATTTGGTGGATATTCACTTTAAATCCATGGCAATGGTGAAAGAAATCAATAAGGAGTTATTGATTCACTTTCTATTAAGTGAAAATATCCGAATGACCGAAGAAAAAATTATGTGATCATAATCAAGCAAAACATTGCCAACTTGAGATCACATAAGATACATTGACGAGATGATCGAATTACATGGTAACCATGCTCGTGAAAGGTTATTTGCGGATTATGAATCCTTCTGAATAATTGGGTAGGCATAATGCCTTGCTAGAGGCCAATCTTGTCTTATGTGTTCGTACCGACACATTGCCAACATATTCGAGAGCCTAATGAGTCATACGCAATAGGTACGGTCCCTGACTTAAACCAGAAAAGCGGACGTATGGTTATGTGGGACACTTTGGCAATAAGTTGTGCCATCGTGGGTTCTCACGGGAAAAGAACAAACAGACATAATGATGTCGATATGACGAGGGGTCGTTATAAAGAAAAAAGTTTCCTAAAATAGCAATTGATTAAATTAGAAAGTAGTTTCTAACTTAATGATTAAATTAGAAAGAAGTTTCTAATTTAATAATTTGGGCTTAATTTAATACTTGGGCTAAATAAAGTATTTGAGCCAAATATTAAATTAAATTAAATATTTGGGCTAAATTAGATTTGGGTTAAATATTAAATAATAAATATTATATTTGGGCTAAATAAGATTTGAGCCAAATATTAAATATTTGGCTTGAATTAGATTTGGGCCACATATTTTATAAATGGATTTGGGCCACTTTAATTTCTAGTTGGACTAGGATTAATGGGCTAGCCCAATCCATGTCTATTAGGGTTTGGGAAACCCTAGGAGGTTGCCTCTCTATAAATAGCCCTTTATGGGATGCCCAAATGATGCCTATTATTTTTTATTGGTTTTCAAGAGTTGAAAATCGATTATTTTTTCCGTCCATTCATAAGTCTTGTGAGGAGAAGGAGCTAGCACTCCTATTCCACTCTCCTTGCCAACGGACGCGTGCTGCGTATCACGAGTTAGAGGCTGGACACTTGGACGGCTCGAATCCGTGAACGACTCGATTATCTAAAGGTTAGATTTATTTATTTGTTTGTGAATGATTTGATTTCGACGTTGATCCAATCGCTGGGATCGGGGTAAGGTTCAAATTTTTTGAACTACGCTGCTTGTCCCGTAGTGATCTTGCTTTACTTTCAGTGGTATCAGAGTCATCGTCGAAATATTTCAATTCCTTACGTGCGGATTCAGTTATGTTGTTATTTGTGAAATAATTAAATAATTGTTGCGTTTATATTTTTTGGATTGCAAAACGTTTTTGGGTGAAGGGCAAAAGATCGTGTATGACACTAAAAATAGCAAAACAGGGTTTGGGGTGCAAACGGATGCACCGGGGTGTCGAAAGACGCGGCCGAGAGGGGCCCGCGCGCGCTGGGGCGCTGCTAGGAGTGCCTGCGCGCCCGCAAGGCTCGCACAGGCGCGGCCGCGCGCGCGCTGGCGCGGCCAGGCAGGCCCGCGCGCGGGTGTGGGGTGGCCTAGTGCGGGTGCGACCCGCGACCTGCGCGCGGCCCCATGCGGGCCCAACGCGCGCCAATCGCGGCCTTTAGCCCTGTTTGGGCTGGCAGCATGTGTGATATGCTGCCCAGCCACCTCCCGGCCCCTCCCGCTCCCTCGGGCTTGGATTTGACTTTCCCCGGGGTCCACATGAAGCACCCGGGCCGACCCTTCGGTGGCTTAGTGCGTTCCGTTCCTTTTGGTGGGGCCCAGCCAAATTGTTTGGCTATTTTTTTTATTTTTATCCAATCCATGAGTGTGTGACACTTATGGGCCGTGATTAAAAATGGGCCAGGGCCATTAATTGGGTTATTTGTTAATTATTGGGCTGCTAGTGTATGTTTGACATGCATTGGTTGATCCAAGGCCTGTTGAGCCTTGTTAGTTAGACTAATGGATGGAGCCCAAGCCCAACTCAATTAAAATAATTTTGTCTTTCCAAAATTATAAAAATTTTTAATTTATTGAAAGCGTTTCATTAATATTGAAATAGATGCGACAATTAATTAACATAATCTAAAATGAATCAATGTGATTGATTGCATGGGTGTATGGTATGGATCGAGTCGACCATTTATTTATTGTTGGGAATGAATGCTTGTAAATTTGGTTTTTAAAATAGGACCTGCGTGTCCTGCCTCTCTTATACTCTGATGTACATTCTCTTCTCATCTCACTCCCCCCGAATGTAACTCGAGATTTCTGATTCTATGTAATGTATATAGAATAGAATAGAGTAGTGATAGTTGTAGTTTGTATGAAGAGAAAGAGATGGAGCCAAATTAAAGACAAGATTCGAAGACCAATGAAGGCTTGAAGAATGTGCTTGTGAAGCAAGATGTGATTCTTCACCTAGGTTTGACCCGCTAGCTTCCCTTTTATGGCTCAAGGGGGCTAGTCGTAGTTATCCATACCATACACCGGTTTGAGTCATTTATTATGCATTATTAATTTGATTAATTGCATGTGATGAGACCTAAATAAATAAATAATAAATCCCTAATTAATATTAAGCCAACTTGCCTTCCATCATTATGAAGCATTAGGTTTCTAGCTGACACTTGATTTGTTGAGTCACTCAAGGTCATCTGTCACCTATGATTCCTGTGTTTCATGGGTTATGAGATGTCCCTAAATGATGGGTTCAACTTAACTAGAAAGGTAGGGTTTGTTGAGTCACTCAAGGCCTTACTAAGTATAGAGGCAAAGATTGGGAGTTACATAAGATATGCTTGACAAGGAGTTGTCAACCCAATGAATCTAGGAGTTGCATGAAGATGCAATTGGTAGCAAGTACCTACCTAATCGATCCTAACACAATTTGTTGAGTCACTCAAGGTTGTGCGAGGGGAGATGGGATCCTAGCCCGCTAGGAAATCTTCCAACAGGATTTCCCGAGTTATGTCTTGAGGGTAGCAAACTCGTAGAAAATAGTGGGAGCAATCATAAAATGTTACTTCTTGCAATTTATGATTTCGTAATTCAATATGATTATAATAATATCTCTATTCAGTTGTTGATCTAGAATGTCTGGAAATATGTCGATAAAATCGATACTCAAGGGCAATAATACCTTCAACGGACTAATTTCTATGACTGAGAGATCATCTTGAGGATAGTCCTCACATATGATAAGATCCTTTATGCGATAGAGAGATCTCTTCTTGCGAAGCCACCAATTAAGGAAATAGTAGCACTTTAGCCTGGGCGATGCACAAGGGTGATATGATCATCGCTTAGTGTATCGTCTTGGCTGCCATGACCTTAAAACATAGGTCGCAACATAAGAGTTATGATACCTATGAGATCATGGCTAGGCTCAAAGATCATCTATTGAGAAGCATGTCATGGAGATGATACGTTTTATCAATAGGTTGCTAGAGCTAAACTTGGGTATGGATGCCGAAACTCACCCTAGATTTGGTGATATAGTCCCTCCCTAACAGCTATGGATAAGACTCTTGGAGAGTGGTTGTCCATACTTAGGGAGACCAAACCTAAAATTGATTATAGGTCAAGGGAAGTGTTCTCTTAGTTGGAGGGCCCAAGGCACACAGGGGCAAGCCTAAGAGTAAGAAAGCCAAAAGGAAGAAAAGTTCTTCCATAGCGCAATCTGGAAGTGTCCAGAAGACTAAAACCCAAAGGGCAAAGAGGATGCAATCTATCTCCATTGTGATAAACCAAGAAGTGTAGAGTAAGAAGAGTTCTACTCAAGACATTTCAGGTATCTATGTTATTGGATTTAATCTATCTACTTCTAATCAGTCCACATGGGTATTAGATATTAGATCTAGTGCTCATATTTGCACTTTTGTGTATGGGTTTAGGAGTACGAGGAGATTAATAATAGGAGAAGTGTACCTACACGTGGCAAATGGATCAAAAGTTGTTCCATTAGTTGTAGGGACCTATTTATTGACATTGCCCACAAGGCTTGTATTGAAATTACATAATTGTTACTACAATCCTAGTATGACTAGGAATATAATTTCTAATTCTTGTTTGACAATGATGGATATTCATTTTTATTTAAGAACAATAGTTGTTCGTTTTATAAAAATGAATTGTTTTATGGTAAAGCAACAACACGTAATGGTTTTTATATCTTTGATGTTGATACTCCTATCAATAACATAAATATTAAGCTACTTAAATCAGGTGATTTAAATAGCACTTATTTATGGCATTGTCGCCTTGGCCATATAAATGAGACTCGCACATCCAACTTGTATAGAGCTGGATATCTTAGCACATTTGATTATGAATCATATGGTGCTTGTGAATCTTGTTTACTTAGCAAGATGACTAAGTCTCTTTTTAAAGTAAAGGGAGGCTACATAAGTGCTAGGGTTTGTGCACATTGATGTGTGTGGACCTATGTCCACCCAAGTTAGAGGTGGATATATCTACTTTATAACCTTTACTGATTATAGATCATGTTTTGGTTATGAGACATAAATCTGAGGCTTTTGAAAAGTTCAAAGAATTCAGATTTGAAGTAGAGAAACAAACTGAGAAAAGTATCAAAGTACTTCGATCAGATCGAGGTAGTGAATACTTGAACAGTGAGTTTCTAGATCATCTGAAGCAGAATGGGATTCTCTCACAATGGATTCCACCTAGAACACCAGAGATGAATGGTGTGTCTGAAAGGAGGGATAGGACTTTGTTGGACATGGTCTGGTCCATAATGAGTCGCACTGAACTCCTCATTTCATTTTGGGGATACACACTCCTCACCGCGATCTTTGTTTTGAATAGGGTTCCAAATAAGTCAGTTACTCAGACTCCATATAAGATATGGAAAGGAAAGAAGCCAAATCTGTCTTTCCTTAAGATTTAGGGTTGTGAAGCTTATGTCAAGCGTGTTGACAATAACAAGCTAAAACCCAAATCGATGAGATGTTTGTTTATGGGATATCCAAATGGATATTACTTTTACCACCCATTTGAACAAAAGGTGTTTTATTGTCAAGCATGTGGTATTTCTTGAGAAGGAATTCTTAGATGCTGTGGCTAGTGGGAGGAATGTTGAGCTCGAATAAGATTCGAGGCAAACCACAAACAAATACTCCCTTCTAGGAACCCGAGAAAGATTAGACACAAGATGTTGTGTCAACTCCCCAACCTTCTACATAAGAACCTCGTAGGTCGATGAGGGTTCATCGCGAGCGAGAGAGATATGAATTTCTCATCTCGGCACATGGAGATGTGCTTCTAGTTGTGAACGATGAGCCTACTACCTATGATGAGGCAATGTCTGACATTGACTCTGGGTTATGACAGATGGATGACAAAACAACTTTCCTTAAAGGAAACTTGGTTAAGGATGTGTATTTGACACACCCTGACAATTTTGTTACTCATAAACATGCAAATAAGATTTGCAATTTGCAAAGGTCCATTTATGGACTAATGCAAGTATCCCGGAGTTAGAATCAATGTTTTGATGAAAAGATCAAAATGTTTGATTTTTCACAAACGGGAAATTGATAATTGTGTTTACAAGAAGGTTAGTAGGAGCGTGGTGTCCTTTTAGTCCTATGTGTGGACAATATATTGCTCACTGGGAATGGTGTTCCTATGTTGCAATTAGTTAAAAGATGGCTTTCATTTAATTTCTCCATGAAGAATTTGGGAGAAGCAACCTATATTCTGGGAATAAGGATCTATAGAGATAGATTCAGGAGGTTGCTAGCACTCTCCCAAAGCGCGTACATTGACAGGGTGCTAAAGAGGTTTAGCATGGAAGATTCTAAGAGGGAAATCTTCCCATGTCACATGGAATACATCTCTCTAAGGCTTTGTGTTTGAAGACACAAGATGAGAGAGATAGGATGAGTCGAGCACCATATTCCTTGGCTATTGGCTCAATCATGAATGTCATGTTATATACGAGGCCTGATATCGCATATACTTTGAGCATATGTAGTAGATATCAAGCTGATCCAGGTGAGAAACACTGGATTGCTGTGAAAAATATTCTTAAGTACTTGTGAAGTACTAAAGAGATGTTTTTTCCATATGGAGAATGAGAGCATACCATGAAGAGGTTCATGGATGCCAGTTTCTAATTCGACTATGATGATTTTAAATCACGTACAGTCGAAATTCATATTTTGCCTATATGGTTGGGCCATGAGTTGGAAGAGTTCCAACAAGAGATAGTGGCAGATTCAACAAACTGAAGTCGAATACATAATAACCTTCGAAGCAGCTAAGGAGGTTGTATGGATCCGTAAGTTCATCGATGAACTTAAAGTGGTGTCCAACATTGTTAATCCAATAATAGTTATTAGGACAACAATGGAGCCATTGCGTAAGCGAAGGAACCACAGTCTCATCAATAGACTAAATTTGTATCGCGACATCACCATATGATAATGGAGATTATCAATTGAGGTGGCATATATAGAGAAAGTATCGACGGATGACAACGTCGTAGATCCCTTAACTAAAGCTCTGTCCCAAAAGAAACATGAAAGTCATGTTCGATCATCACATATAAAATACATGAGTGATTGACTCTAGTGCAAGTGGGAGATTGTTAGTGTAGGTGCTCTAGACCCAATCAGATTGGGCATATTGTACACTGACAATTATAATCATGTTTATTATTTGAATAAGGAGTTGTTCAAATTCACAAGAAGTCATTCTATTAGTTTCTTGTTATTATTGTAATAACCAAATGAAACTAGATAGAAGTCCATATGATGTAAACTGTGATTAATCTATAAAGATGTGAGATGATGCATCACAGTTTCTAGACATCATTAAACGTCCCAATTCGTAGCAATATCAAGAATGGACATTGACAATTGCAGTAAGACTTGTATGTGCTATGTTTTTGCTATGTGATAGCAATGAGGGTATCACACCCATAGGCATGAGAATGCTTAGACAAGTACATAGGTGACCAATGTTGGAGAACATGTCACTGGACATGACTCGCCATGAGAATCCATTTTGGTTATATGTTGATGGTATTCTCATACGAGATGGATGTAACTAATCCTTGGACTTGAGGTTATCACGGTCATCTCATAAGAAGACCGGTATGCTTTGACATCGTTTCGATGGGCCTAGACAAAGGCTGCACATGAGCGATCGTTGGGTATATTGTGAGGCTTATGGAGATGGGTGTATAACCAAGATGGGACTCGTCTATCCCTTGATAGAGGATGATGTATCTAAGGCACCTTCGGTGGATATTCACTTTAAATCCATGGCCATGGTGAAAGAGATCAATAAGGAGTTATTGATTTACTTTCTAATTAAGTGAAGATATCCGGAAGATCGAAGAAAACTCATGTGATCGTTATCAAGAAACACATTTCCATACTTGAGATCATATAAGATACATTGACGAGAGGATCGAATTACATGGTAACCATGCTCGTGAAAGGTTATTTGCGGATTATGAATCCTTCTGAATAATTGGGTAGGTATGATGCCTTGCTAGAGGCCAATCTTGTCTTATGTGTTCGTACCGACACATTGCCAACATATTCGGGAGCCTAATGAGTCATACGCAATAGGCACAGTCCCTGGCTTAAACCAGGAAAGCAGATGTATGGTTAAGTGGGACACTTCGGCAAGAAGTTGTGCCGTTGTAAGTTCTCACGGGAAAAGAACAAATAGACGTAATGACGTCGATATGACGAGGGGTCGTGATATAGGAAAAAGTTTCCTAAAATAGCAATTGATTAAATTAGAAAGTAGTTTCTAACTTAATGATTAAATTAGAAAGAAGTTTCTAATTTAATAATTTGGGCTTAATTTAATACTTGGGTTAAATAAAATATTTGGGCCAAATATTAAATTAAATTAAATATTTAGGCTAAATTAGATTTGGGTCAAATATTAAATAATAAATATTATATTTGGGCTATATAAGATTTGGGCCAAATATTAAATATTTGGCTTGAATTAGATTTGAGCCATATATTTTATAAATGGATTTGGGCCACTTTAATTTTTAGTTGGACTAGGATTAATGAGCTAGCCCAATCCATGTCCATTAGGGTTTGGGAAACCCTAGGAGGTTGCCTCTCTATAAATAGCCCTTTATGGGATGCCCAAATCATGCCTCTTATTTTTATTTTCTTGGTTTTCAAGAGTTGAAAATCGATTATTTTCTCATCCATTCATAAGCCTTGTTAGGAGAAGGAGCTAGCACTCATATTCTGCTCTCCTTGCCAACGGACGCGTGCCGCGTATCATGAGTTAGAGGCCGGACGCTTGGACGGCTCGAATCCGCGAACGACTTAATTATCTAAAGGTTAGATTTATTTATTTATTTGTGAATGATTTGATTTTGACGTTGATCCAATCGCCGGGATCGGGGTAAGGTTCAAAACTTTTGAACTACGCTGCTTACCCCGTAGCGATCTTGCTTTACTTTCAAATATACCCCTCCATGAAGCCATCAGACAAATCCCCAAGTATGCAAAATTTCTCAAAGATTTGTGTACGCACAAGAGGAGATTAAGAGGGAACGAACAAGTCAACCTTGGAATAAATGTCTCTGCCCTTATCCAACCTGCCATGCCAGCAAAGTGCAAAGATCCAGGGACGTTTTCCATTCCTTGCACTATAGGAGACATGCAATTTAGCAATGCTTTACTAGATTTAGGTGCATCCATTAATATTATGCCTAACTCTATCTATGCTTCATTGCAGTGTGGTCCTTTGAAGCCAACAAGAGTGGTTGTCTAGCTAACTAATAGAAGCACAGCCTACCCCTCTGGAGTCTTAGAGGATGTCCTGGTTAAGGTTAAGGATTGTATCTTTCCTGCTGATTTTTATGTTTTAAATATGGAAGATGACAATTTGCATGAGCATGCACCTCTTATATTAGGTAGGCCATTTTTGAAAACTGCAAGGACTATCATCAATGTTCATGAGGGTACACTTTCCATGGAATTTGCTGGTAGCACCATTCATTTTAACATACTTGATGCCATGAAATGTCCCCCTAAAGATCATTCCACTTTGCAAGTTAACTTGATTCAATTGTTAGTTGATGAAGCATGCACTAAGTCTTGTGATTTGATTGATGCATTCCCCACTATTCATGACCTTCCAGATTCCTTCATTTGTCCTGATTGTAGTAATGAGAGTGATCCATGTGATGCATGTTCTGAGATTGCTGCATTTCTAGATAATCATGATTCTGATATTCATATTCAGCATGCACAATCTGATTCTTATACTTCTCATGGGGAGATAGTGTTTCTGCTAACCATGTTGAACAGGTAGACAGTACCCTTGAGATAAAGGCAAGCAGGTTAGTCCCTTCATTGCAGCAGCCACCATCCCTTGAGTGCAAGCCTTTGCCCGAGCATCTCAAGTATGCCTTCTTGGAGGATGGTGAGAAGCTGCCAGTCATCATTGCCAATAACTTGCAGCCTGACCAAGAGAAAAGGTTATTGGATGTGCTGAAGAGGAACAAGCAGGCCATAGGTTGGACTCTAGCAAACATAATTGGGATCAGCCCATTTATTTGCATACACCGTATCCTCCTAGAAGAAGGAGCCAAACCTGTAAGACAGCCGCAAAGAAGACTCAACCCCAACATTCTTGATGTGGTAAAACAGGAGGTAAGTAAATTACTTGCAGCCGGTATTATTTACCCTATTTCTGACAGCAAGTGGGTGAGTCCCGTGCAGGTTATTCTAAAAAAGATGGGCATCACAGTGGTCCTAAATGAGCAGAATGAGCTTATCCCCATAAGAGTGCAGAACAGCTGGAGAGTCTGCATTGATTATAGAAAGCTGAACCAAGCAACTAGAAAGGATCATTTTCCTCTCCCATTCATTGATCAGATGTTGGAGAGGTTGGCTGGTAAGTCACATTATTGTTTCCTTGACGGCTTTTCTGGTTACTTCCAGATTTGCATATCCCCAGAGGATCAGGAGAAGACCACATTCACCTGCCCCTTTGGCACTTTCGCGTATAGGAGGATGCCTTTCGGTCTATGTAATGCTCCAGGTACCTTTCAGCGATGCATGGTAAGTATATTTTCAGATTTTCTAGAGGATTGCATGGAAGTGTTCATGGATGATTTTTCAGTTTATGGCTCATCTTTTGATGATTGCTTGGTTAGCTTGGGTAGAATCCTAGAGAGGTGCATTGAAAAGAACCTTGTTTTAAATTTTGAAAAATGTCATTTCATGGTAGAACAAGGAATTGTTTGAGGGCATGTTCTGTCTAAGAAGGGTATAGAAGTGGATCGGTCTAAGGTTGATGTTATTGCTTCTTTGCCTTACCCCACCTCTGTACGAGAGGTGTGTTCCTTCCTCGGACATGCAGGATTCTACCAGAGGTTCATCAAGGATTTCAGCAAGGTTGCACTTCTACTTTCCCACCTACTCCAGAAAGATGTGAATTTCCACTTCGATGAGCCCAGCAAGCGGGCATTTGAGGAACTGAAGAGCCGATTGATTTCTCCACCCATCATAAAGCCACCCAACTGGGAGTTACCCTTCGAGTTGATGTGCGACGCCTCCAACTTTGCAGTGGGTGCCATCCTTTCCTAGCGTGTAGAGAAGAAATCCCATGTCATAACCTACGCTTCGCGTACATTGGATGCGGCACAGGCTAATTATACCACTACGGAAAAAGAGCTCTTGTCTATTGTTTTTGCATTGGATAAATTTAGATCCTATTTACTTGGTTCTAAAGTTATTGTCTTTTCTGACCATGCAGCTCTTAGGTACCTCTTGAAGAAGCCTGATGACAAACCTCGTTTGATAAGGTGGATGCTCTTGCTCCAAGAATTTGACATTGAGATCAAGGATAGAAGTGGAGTAGAGAACTTGGTAGCCGATCACCTCAGTCACATTCCTTCTTCAGATTCCACAGTCATGAACTCCCAACCCATCAGAGATGATTTTCCAGATGAGTTACTCTACCACCTTCATGGTGCTGAGCCTTGGTATGCTAATTTGGTAAACTATTTAGTTGCTTCCGAATTACCTGCATATCTTAAGAAAGAACAACTAAATAAATATAAGAGTCAGGCTAGGTACTATGTGTGGGATGATCCATATCTATGGTGCATGTGTAGTGACCAGGTCATCAGGAGATGTGTGCCTAACCATGAGTTTGCTTCTGTCTTAAAATTTTGTCACACACTTGCATGTGGTGGTCACTTTGGTCCACAACGTACAACTAGGAAAGTCCTAGATTCTGGATTATATTGGCCTTCACTCTTTAATGTACACGTTGCCAACACACAGGCACTATATCACGTAGGAATGAAATGCCTCAACAACCCTTATTGTTTTGTGAAATCTTTGATGTTTGGGGTATTGATTTCATGGGTCCATTTCCTGTGTCATTTGGTTATGTGTACATTATGTTAGCTGTGGATTATGTTTCTAAGTGGGTGGAAGCTAAAGCCACCAGGACTGATGATGCTTCTGTGGTTGCAGATTTTGTTCGTTCTCACATCTTTTGCAGGTTTGGCATGCCCAGGACTATCATCAGTAACCAAGGATGCCACTTTTGCAATAGAAAGATAGACACCCTACTTCGTAAGTATGGGGTGATACACAAAGTGGTGACTCCTTATCATCCACAGACTAATGGGCAAGCTAACGTGTCAAATAGGGAGATCAAACAGATTTTGGAGAAGACTATCCAGCCCAATAGGAAAGACTGGAGCAAGAGATTAGAAGATGCGCTATGGGCCTACTGCACTGCCTACAAAACCCCCATCGGCATGTCCCCCTACAAGTTAATTTTTGGGAAAGCGTGTCACTTGCCAGTAAAAGTGGAACATAAGGCATATTGGGCGGTGAAGCAATGTAATATGGACATCAGTCAAGTGGGGTCCCAAAGAAAGCTCCAACTCCAGGAACTTGAAGAGATTCGACTGGAAGCATATGAGAACTCAAGGATCTACAAGGCAAAAACAAAGGTTGTGCATGACAAGCTTATTGTGAGGAAGACATTCGAAGTTGGCCAGAAAGTTCTGCTATACAATTCCCGTCTCAAGTTGATGCCTGGTAAGTTACGTTCCTGTTGGACTGGTCCTTTCATAGTTACTCATGTTTTTCCCTTTGGTGCAGTTGCAATCAAGGATGAGTCCAATGCAAAGCAATTCACAGTGAACGGGCAGCGACTTAAGCCATTCCATGAGGACTTTCAGGAGCACATTGTGGAGGAGCTGCATCTCCTCAATGCCACCTCCATTTGATACATCAAGCTGTTTCTCTCTCCCTAATCTTTTACATTTACTTGTCCTATTCTTGATTGGAATTGCATGTTTACATTGAGGGCAATGTAAAGTCTAAGTGTGGGGGGGGGGGGCAGCAATTTCTCATTTTAGCATCATTTTCTTTATCTTTTCGTATTTCTTTTTCTTTGGGTCTAGTTGAGTCTGTTTTCGTGGAAATGCAAGTTAAGCAATTAAGTCTAAAAGAACCCAGCATGATTAGAACTTCAATCTTATCTTCCTTGATTTCAAGTGACTTGACAATGAGTTTGATTTGATAGATTGATTAGGTAGTTTACAGCCGTGAGGATTTTGAGCCTATTGTCTTTCTTGTGTGTGCATTCACCTGTCATGATCTCCACTCTAGAACTTGTTTTGATTCTTGGTTGAGGCTATATTTGTTCATGCACGACCCAAATATGATTAAGGCATTCTTTTCTTTCAAAGCCATTCGGCCATTTGGAATAAAAAAAAAAAAAAAAACCATTGTTTTCCCTTCGCTTGCCCCTTTGAGCCATTCTTTTTACCCTTCGTTTTTTTTCCTTTTCCCTTTTGAGCCTTCCAATCTTAGGAAAAAGACATTAAATGCATTCTAGAGAGAGAGATTGAATTCATCAAGCAAGTCATAAGGTCAAAGGCCATTTGCATCTGCGGAAAAAAAAAGAGAAAAAGAAAAGCAAGCAAAAGGATAAAATGGTGAGAAGGAGCGTAAAACGCACTCACCTCTTTGTTTCTTTGCTTTAAAAAAAATGATGAGAAAAAGAAGAAAACAAAGTTGAGACGGAGCGTAAAACGCACTCAACCAAATAAAGATGCAAAGTTTTTCATAATGTCTATGCTTGGAAATTCTATCTCTTGATCTTGGAGTTGCATGAAGTGTTTTCTCGACCTAAGGCATGTTTTCCTTCATTGTTGTCTTTCCATTTCTTTCTTCCTCACATTACAACCCTTGAATAAAGTCCTTTTGATTTGTGGTATGCATGTGACATGGATAGTGGAGATTGAGAAGATAAACAAGCTTATGGTAATGGAATTGTGATTGGGTGAATTTGAACGAAATAGTTACCACCACCTATTGAGAGATTTGAGAGCATACACTTGTCCTGTGAGAGACTGCTTCTTTTGATTTGTCCTATTGAATGAATTGCCATACTATTTGTTTTTTTGGAAGTTTAGGAGAGATGATATTTGAATGTTGAATTCTTGAAGACTTTCCTTGCATGTAACTTTGCACCATTCCACATCTTTGGTTTTGAATCATAGAGTCTAGTGTTTTGCCCAGGAGTGCAAAAGTCTAAGTGTGGGGGAATTTGATAGAGCGCATATTTTCATATTATTTAGCCCTCATATTTAGTCTTTTTGCACGTTAGTTGTGTCATTTTATTCATCTTGATTTTATTTTATTTTATTTTATAGGAATTTGGTTTCACACTATTTTATCTTATTTTGGACAGATTAGGGCTTCCTGGGTTATGAGGAATTTTGATGGCAAGAAGGGAAACAAGGAGATTGGAGACAAAGAAGCAAAAGTGTGCTCACAGATTTGACCTTCTGTATTTCTTTCAAGTTTTTGGCCAAGTTATAATCCCAGAACGTGAATGATGTCTTCACATATATTGTAGAGGACTTCTTGGGCTTTCTGGAATGGTATGGTTTGTCCAAATCCGAGCTCGTTTGGGCCTCCAAACATCGCTTCAAAGTCGGGACCAGATAGCTGGGTTAAATTAGGAAAGCTACACTGAACACTGATTCTTTAAAAGGCCATAACTTGGGCGTCCGATATCCAAATCAAGTGATTTTAAAGCCCAAATTTATCTACTCTTCCTGATCTACAATTTTTATGAAGGGGCTGAAGCCCAGAACACACGTTATCCTATTCGAAATCGGCTGTGAATTGGAAGTATCCTAGGGTTTCCTCCTTAAGCTCTATTTAAGCACCTTAGGAGGCCATTAGGGGGGATTAGTTTTTAATTGATTTTTACTTTCTGTCTCATGAATAGTAGCCATTTTTTCTCTGTTTTCTTCTCCATGGAGGGCTAAACACTTGTAATCAGTTGCAAATCTGAACTTATTCCATGGTTTGAATCCCGAGGGCTTCTAAGAAATTTGGTTTGAATTTCAATTATATTTGTTTTAAGTTTTCTCTACTTCTTTTCCGCTTATTCTAGTGCATGTTCAAGACGGTTGTATGAACATATACGGGGTGAATTTCTCTTTTCTACATTGCGGCTTTAATGTTATAGTCGGTTGATATAACACACGAAGGAAAGAAGCATAAACAAATAACTTGGTATGATGGTTATGAATACTAGGTTCTGGAATCTGTGTGAATGAAGATTAAAACTGGTAGATTGATTGAAGGAGGTTTTCTTTGAGTTTTATACCAGCTTTGTTTTGATCTCTAGACAGTTGTTGGAGATTTATTTATGCAGATTTTGGGTGTTGAAAGTCGGCTAGATCTAATCTATAAGAAGGGATGATGAAAACCTAGTTTAAGGGAAAGATTTGTAACTGGTTGCGTTTGGATCCATAAATAGTTTCGTTTTTATATTCTTACTCAATCTTCATACTTTCTTTTTCATAAAAAAAACCCCCCTCACTCAGTTCTTGTCATGACAGATTTGTATTGAGGTTCCTTTGAGAGACGACTTTGGGGTCGCACCCTTGCTGCAGATCCGAAATATATATTCATCTAATCTATCGGTGTTCGACAGCACCGATTAGGTAGCAGCTGTGGCCGACAGAGGCCAGGCAGGCGGCGACCGGTGCTAGTTCGTGCGAGGGCCGCTGAAGAAGAAGGCGTTGAAGGTTGAAGATGAAGAAAAAGAAAAGAGAAAAAAATAAAAGAAAAATAGAAAAAGAAAATAAAATAAATTCTTGAAAATGGAGAAAAAATTGGAAAAATGCTGAAAAATTTTGAAAAAAATGGGGAAAGTTTTGGAAATTAATTCAAGGCTTAAAGAGTATACCAGAGGCTCGAAATGGGAATTCGAGCGCATTATGGCAGTCCAATAAATGATGCCAGTTTAGGCGATTAGTCGATCTTCTTTTCCAGATTGACTTGAGGTAAGTTAATTAATTCTCTTTAAAATATTTCCATTATGTGAGATAATGAATTGTGTAGTGTTGTTGAATTGAACCCTCGAGTGGAGTTGTTTGGAAATTTGTTGATGGCTGGTTTATGCCATGGCTGGTGTTGTTTGGAGGTAGTGTTGATGAGTGGTTTTGCGGTGTGTGGCAAAATCATAGGCTCTGGATTAATGCCTGATGTGAATAGGTTTGTGTGGCGTCTAGGTTTAACTAGAAAGGCGGTGATCCTAAAAGAGTTCAAGGTTTAGGAAAAAGTTTGTGCCGAGGCAGGAGAGGCTTTGAGCCAAGTAAAGGATGACCCAAGTGGTAAGGGTCTTGCTTGCATTTGTAAGTGATTCTTTGAGTTGCATGTAGTGGTAAACATTTGCATAATATGTGTTCTAGTGTACCTATGGCCATATGGAAGACTAGTGGTGGGAAGGGTTGGTCAATGCCTTAACCTATGAGGATATGAGGGCATGGAAGACTACCCATTTGCATTGCATTTTGTATTACATGCTCTCTCTCATGTTTCATTTACTTATGCATTGCACCCTTACCGAGTCTTTATGACTCATGAGATTTTACCTCGTGTGTAGATGTTACAAGTTTGGGATGCCAACAGGGATAATGTAGGGAGGCTAATCTGGCGACTAGCAGTGTTACCCGAGTTGTATGATATGCATTTATTATGTATGTAATTTTGATGGTGAATGTAAATGTTGTTGAGCGCTAGATGTATCTAGTTGTTGAAATCATCACAGTGTGGTAAGTGATTGTGAGATTACTTGATGTATATGGCTTTAGTTGGAGGAGCTAAGTTCGGATTGAGTAAAGATCAGCAAGGTATGTTCCCACAAATTTCCAATTCTCAGCAAAATGTGTGTTAGGCTAGCTTTGTGCCTGGGTCACCTTTGGCTTGCTATGAGGCGAGTTGAAGAAAGGTGAAATTCACTTGGGTTTCGGGTTCCAGTCTGTTGTGTTTACTTATCTGTGTTTTGGACCGATTCCTCGAGTTGAGTGAAGGGAAGGATGAAGCCTAGTCCCCACCTAGGACATTTCTTGTTGAAACATAGTCCAACCCTTCAGTTGTGATTTGTCGGGTGAGTAATTCAAGTGATTATTCATCGGTGGCGCCTGAAAGTGGGAGCAGGTCGTTATAGTTTGGTATTAGACCATTGCTAGCTATATGAGTGGGGAAAGCTAACGTGTTGGGGTGTTATGTATAGTCGGTTAAGTGATTGATGTGAGCGATTCCTAGGGTTATGAGTCAGGAATATCTGGCATAATATGGATGTAAGTCGGAATGTTCTAACTACTAAGTTGGGGCTGGGAACAATTGGTTTATAATGTCGAGGTTTTGGATGAGAGACTGATTCGATGACCTCGAAGGTTGGACGTGTGGTCCGAGGACCCTAGGGATTGGGTTGAGGCATTGAGGCCTGTGATGGTTTGAAGGGTAAATTCAAAAATTCCTATTATAGGAATAGCAGAATATCATGGGTCAAGATGATATACCCGTAAGTGGTATAAGGGTTGGTGCAATGAGGAACCGAAAACCCAAGTGTGGGTGTGGTGCCAAGAAACCCAAATTTAGGAATTTTGGGTAATATTAAGTGTTCTAAGGATGAGGATTCCTTGAGATTAAAGTGTAGAGGCTCGTGTGGGGACACGAAGCCTAGTCATGACAAGAGTCATGAAGAGGCAAGGAAAGCTCTAGGCATAACTAATTTGAGAAGGGATTAGTGGAGCGCCCCTATGTCGTGGATTGGCCAAGCATGTTCAAGAGAATAGAGTTGTTCCCTTGGAAATGGTGCAGTAAGGCTTGTGCGCTTGAGATAGAGTCAGTTAAAGTGAGAGTTAGCGTGAGGCTCAAGGAAATGAGTTCTCAGTAGGCTAGGTGGTGAGCCCTAGGAAGGGGTAATGTTAATTGCAGTGAGGCTCTGAGTGGAGTGTGCATGTAATGAATATGCATGTCATAGCCAGTGTAGGCATGACGTAAGTAGCATTTGGATGGACTCCGAGGGGAACCGTGGGTGATGTATACATGTGGGAAGCATGTGATGCGATGCGAGTGTATCGTTATGATGATCCCGAACAGGATGTACCTAGGGTATGAGTAGACCTTAGCCAGTTTAGGATAAAACGAGATTTATCCTAGGGAAGGATAGGTGTGTGGCAAATGGACCCTAGCGGGCATCTGTATGAGATGAAAAATCCCTAGTGAGTCGAGTTGAGATTTAGAGGAATCCAGATCAGGAATGTTAGAATTGGGCATATGTTGATATGCATGTGAGAACCATTGGATTAGAAGTCAATGTTGTGTAGGGCCAAGAGACCGTTCATGTGATTGATGGATGAGGGGCCAATCAAACTCTCATGGTAATGCTTAGGGTCGGGTGGGACGCCTAAGGTTAGGAGACGAGAGGTAAATATACCCTCGCTCATTGTGATGCTTGGGGTTGAGAATGACGCCTAAGGTCACGAGTGTAACGCCCCGCTCCCACTTACGGGTGTTACTCGTGAACAATTACCCAAATTGTCCACCTGCCCGGTCTTTGATGAAGGGCGGATCATGTTTTAAGAAGAAACGCCCTAGGTGGGAACTAGGCTCGTCCTTCCCTTCCCTTAAACCCCAGGATTTACTAGCAGAATTGAGCTTTAAACCACATTGCGTTGGTTAAAGAGAAAATCTCATTCCGATACCCAATTGTCATTTTCTCAAATTTATTTAATTCTTTTCCAACCAAGAATTTTACCGGGCTCCATAAATCACCATTTAAACCAATCCATTGATGGATCACCAATTTTGGAGGAAACTCATTATTTTCAAATTTTCAAAATTTCGGCATTAATCTCCAAAATGCCCGAAAAATCCTTTTATTTTGAAAATTGCTCCGGGGCCCAAATTCAATTAAGAAATGCCCCAAAATTCCCAAAATTTTCCATTTTTTTAAAAAAAATTGGCCGGCGGGACCCGTTGGCCCGCGCGAGGCCTCGCTGGCCACTGGCCGCGTGGCCGCCTGCGCGCTCGCTTGCGCGCGCCCCCATGCGCGCGCGTGGCCTCCCGCGCGCGCGCGCCTGGGCGCGCCTGCTGCTGCTGTAGCAGCCTCCTGCTGCCTATTTCATATTTTTTTTTTTAAATTCTTGGGTCTCCTAACCCAATTTTTCCAGAATTCAAAATAATCAAAAATCCTTCACATTCATTTGATTTTTGCCTCTAATTCTCCATAATCAAGGCTTAAACCCAACTTTCAATACTTCCATAACAATATCAAACACACACAAATTTTCCAACAAACCATTTTACTATACATCTTAGTTGCTTCCCACAACATACCCAACAATGAGGCTTTCACCCAACCTAGGCTTCAACATGCCTTAAGCCAATGCCTCATATCACAATAAAATCAAACATCCTAAAATATGAATTACATACATGATCTTAGGCTTGAATAAGCCATCACCAACCAACAAGTTTACATTTCATAAATCAAACACATAAGCTTCCATAAGCCAAAATATACACTTGAATCTTCTTCCATGCTTTCTCATGCCATTTCACTTTGTCTTGACTTTACCATGCTTTCACAACCTACATGTGAGGGTAAAAACCTCATGAGCCATTAAGCTCAATAAGGGTGCAATGCCAAATAAATATGAACATAACAAGTTATATGATGCCAAATGCATGCAAATGTGGCTAGGTTTCTTTGCCCTCACAACCCTCCAAGGTTGAGGCATCAACCCACCATTTCAACCATGTTCTCAAACTAACCTATGGCCATAAGTCTCATGAACATAAAAGAACATACTAAATGCAACATATACATTTATGAAACACATTTATAACACATTGCAAGGCCACCCTTCCATGAGGCCATCCCTTACCTCATCTTGAATATTTAATCTTCATTTCAAGAGAGCTTCCATCATCATTTCTTTCCATCTAAAATGGCATTCCAACAAGCCATTTAATTTTTTGCATACAAGCATACATAAATAAAGAGAAGAAGAATGTAACTTACTTTGATTCCTTTCACTTCTTCTTCTCCTTCCTTTCTTCTCATCTCTTCTTTCTTTCATTCTTTCTTCAAATGGCCAAAGGGAGAAAAGTCTTACACACTTGCCCTTTTATACTAGGCCTTTCACATTTCAAGAATGAATCCTAGCCCTTAGATTTATTTGGTGAGAACAAATCCTCACCCTCCAAACTAACACAATCCATGGCATTAAGTCTTGCTTAAAACCCACCATTGGATCTATTCTCACTTTACAAGACAACATCTTAGCCATCCAAAGGAAGCACAATCCAAGTGCTTGGTTAGGTTTAAATCTCCACCATTGATTTTTGGAAGAATTAATCTCCACCTTTAAGAGAAAACACATTCTTAATGAGTTGGCAATCCATGCCATCCTCCAAGACCCACTTCTAGCCATTGGATCTATTCTTCTTCCAAGACTCAATCACAACCATTGGATCATTTGGAAATTTCCATTTCTTTCTCATTTAAATAAATCCTCCCATTTTCACTCATAAATGAGCGACTAATTTCCATTTCTTTCCCATTTAAATTAATGAGACTAATTTCACATCCATCACACTTGAGAGACATAAATAATTTATTTCCCATTTAAATTAATGGGACTAATTTCCAACATCACATTTGAGAGACATAATTCATTTCTTTTCCAAATGATTAAATCCCCATATTTTCAAACATTAATGGGTGACTAATTTCCCTTTTTCTTTTGGAATTTTCTTTAATCCAAGTAATCATTACACCCACATAGCTAAAATGGCTCATCTTATTTTCTTTTCCATTTAAATAAAAGCCACCATTTTTGCTTGAATAAGAATATGCCAAGTGTCACTCTAAGACACAAACATGGCTTCCAAACTTTAATCTCATCCATCCATGTGGCACCACCATATAAATACACCAATTTAGAAAAAAATAATTATTTTCACTCCCATAATTAATTTCCCCCTTTCTCATAATTAATTCCTTTATGGAATTTCTCTCCAAAATTACCAAAATACCCTTTGTGAATTTTTAATCTCATTATCTTCACATAATGCAAAATGGAAGTAATTCACTTCCACACTTAATCCCATCTTGGAATTATCTCCAATTTACCAAATTACCCTTACATTGGATTTTGCTATCCAAATTACCAAAATACCCCTCTCATAGGGCACCATTAATCTCAACGATACTTTACTTTCTCAAGGGTATTTTTGAAATTTTCTCATTTTCTCTCTTATTCTTTTAATACCTGTAACACCGGGTGTTACAACGAGATCTTTCTTGGGGGTGATAAGGAGGTCACCCGATGAAGGGTATGAACGGGTTGTGTGGGCCGAGTGCAGTGATAGGCCATATTGTGGCAATAGGACATCCATGGGCTGTGCACATGAAAGAAATGCCAACTGTAGACGCCTAAGTAGACAGGGGGCGTGGTGAGTGATGCAGAGGCCCTGGGTTGTAATTCTAAAGTCTTGGGAGTCTGAGCAAGACGCGTTGAAAGGTTGAGCTGGGTGTAGTGATTGTATGCATACGTGGGTATGCAAAGGGAGACGTGAGGGCTCGACTCACCTGGTGGGTGACAGTATATGCTCCTATCGATGGGTGTCGGAACTTGTGGTAGTCAAGCTTTGGGATGAGCTCGGTGGCAAAGTGGTTTGTGATGGATCAGGATCCATTGGTATGGAAAGATAGGTCTTTCAGACCATAGTTGAAAAGCCGCGAGGTATGTGTTAGATATAAGCCCTTAAGACCGGTTCTAGTGACACAATAGGGATTGATCTTGTAATTCTTTAAACTCTATTTAATGGGAAGTTTTATGTTTAATTTAAATTGAAATATGGTTTGAATTCAACATACAAATATCCTTTAGTATAATATAAGGAGTGAATACAATTCTTAATTGTTAAGAATAATCAAGACGAATAATCCACAATACGTTATACTATACATATGTTCCTGGCCATAGAGTTCCTAACCTAGATAATTAGCAACTCACAAACACCGGCATATCATTTTCCTCCTTGTTCAGTATATGATATCGAAAGATAAGATTGGTGAGTCTCGTATCATTGGTGGGTCTCGTACCACTCTATATGAGATATAGAAGGAAGACGAGTGGGTGCTCGTTATAGGAACTAATTCACTGAATGGGGCTTTTAATATTGAATCACATTGGTTTTATCTCACAAGTCAATGATTTAATATTAATTATGGATTTGCATTAGTCCTTAGACTTGAGATGACATGGATATCTATGTGTTGATGGATTAGGATATCAGTGATATTATATGGTTGTCCTAATCAAGGATAGTCATACATATTTATGTGCCTAGTTCAGTAACACACGAGGTATATGTGCATCAAACATGGAATCTATCACCTCAACATATACGAGAAATATATCCTATGCGATCCAGTGGTCAGTTGACGATAAATCCATGGCCGAGGTAATATGACAATGGAATTTGGATTCCGTAGAGGTTGTGTCAAATTAGTCAAGTGTGATTATTGAATTTGGTCATATGACAGGATCAAGAGATTTGACCTGCTGACCGTAATCACATATCTCATTGGGATATAGGATGATAGAGGGACTATATTGCAGGGCACCCTAGTGTAAGGTTCACATTCCCGCTTCATATTAAATTGGGTAATCATGACATATTGCTAGATGTCACTCATGATTTACAAGAATTAATAATTGATTAATTCTTGTTGCCAATTTAATTATGAACCCAGAAAGTCCCACCCAATAGAAATCATTTTAAAAGAAAAATGGGCAAATTTAATAATTATGGAATTACTAAATTATAAGTGTAATTATTTATTAAATAAATAAGGATAATTAAATAATTAATATGATTATTTATTTAATTATGAAGTTGAATTGGGCTTTTTGCTAGCACCTAAAGCCCGGTCCAATAGCACTTAGGGTTTTAGGGTTTTGTCTATAAATATGACATTAAACCCAAAATCTAATAGATCAATCAGTTGAGTCAAAAATGAAAATTTTTGAGAAAATTTTTGTGTCCCTTTTTCTCTCAAGTCTTTTGGAGTTTTCACGGTTTCAGGTAAACCGACTCGGCATCTCACACGTGAGAGATATCAGGCGGCTTATCAGCTAAGAAATGAGATTTTGTTTCGAGGTAACTTTTCATTTTGTGTCTTTGATTTAAACCGTAAGATTTGAAAAACGTGATACCTTAAAAAATCATATTTTTGTTTCCGCTGCATATGATCCAATCATATTTTCTGACAGTATGATCTCATGGAGTAAGATCGTGAGGCTTTAAGAGTTGGAGTGGTTTGAGACTCTCTAGGTAGTAAGGAATGAAGTCTTGAGGAATGAGGTTCGTGGAGTGAGCTTGAGGTTACCAAGGCAAGGACAGCCTGATGAGGTTGCTTCCTTTGATGGTGGTGGAACTATCGTAGCTCGCAGAGCCTTCAAGGTAGCATTAATGCTATGAGTGCAAGGCTCGCAATGACAGATTTGATGCTATGGACCACATGGAAGAAGACTAATGAGGTTGCTCGTAGTAAGGGCAGGTGGCCCATTAGCCAAAGCAACATACTACAGGTGATGATAGATGCCGAAGACCTAGAGCAACACCATAGGAATTTTGGTGGGTAAGCTTATAAGTTTCACATGACCAATAATCTTTCGTAAAGGTTGTTAGACCGGGAAGTGCTATGGCACACACCAAGAGGGGTGAATTGGATATTTTAAAAACTTAATTTAACTTGAAAAACTTTTTAATACAGGTTGAGGTTTAATGATTTAAAACGTGAAGCATACAAAATGACAGATGTAAGTTTACAAAAATAAATATGTGAACCAAGTGAGGAAAAACGAAATGCTTGGAAAGATAAATAGATCAAAGGGCACAAGCACAAGAAACACAAGGATTTATAGTGGTTCGGCTTAATCCAAGCCTAATCCACTACCTTAGCTCCTCACTAAGGATTTTGAAAAAAATCCACTAAAACTCCCTACTTAAACCAAGTAGGTCCTCTAGTCCAAGACTAAGAATTACAACCTCTTGCATATACAAGCAAGCCCTCTAGCACCTAGCTAGGAATTACAGCCCCTTGCTTCAACGAGCAAGTCCTTTAGCACAAAGCTAGGAAAATAAGAGTGATACAAATGTAAATGAGATACTAAGAGTTGGCACTTTTATTTACAAGTTCTCTCACAATGAAAATAAGGCTTGAAAGAATTAATACAAGTTAAAATCAAAGCCTTGAAGAGAGAAAAGATTGAAGTACAATCACGGTAAATACGAACGAGAGTAAGAGTAAACTCAAATTATTTCATTCCCGTCCATTAGCCTTCTCTTGATCTCCTTGATATGTATATATAAGCATCCCAAGAGTCTTGCCCAAAACTAGTCGTTATTATGCCGTTGGAGAAAGAGAAACTAGCCGTTGGAGATTGAAAAACTAGCCATTACAAGTTTCTGAGAAACACATAGTCGACAGACAAAATGGGTTAGTTGACTATTTCTTCAAATTTAACTAGGTATAGTTGACAGACAATAACTCATAGTCAACTATCTTCCAACACAAATTCCCCATAGTCAACAGACACATACCCATAGTCGACAGATGCAAAAATGTGAAGAAAATTTTGAAACTTATGTACAAATATAGTCGACAGAAGAAAAGCTATAGTCGACTATCCTTACATGATAGTCGACAGATGCAAAAATAGTCGACAAAAGCCTTAAATAGTCGACAGATCAAACCAGCGCAGTCGACTATCCTTATGCATAGTCGAGAGCACAGAAAAACATAGTCAACTATCCATTTGGAAAATCTGAAAACTTAACAGATAACATGAAGAAGCACACTTGATTGATACAAAAGATGACAACATATTTATATTTCTTTAGTTTAAGTAAATGTCCTCATTTTGTTTAATTTATATTTTACCTTCCATTTACTTAAACAAAATAAGGACATTTACTTTAATACATAAATGTAAACAACAAAGTACCCCTCTTTTGGATTCAATAAAAATATCTAAAAAATCAAAATTTATAAGAATAAGAAAGTAGAATGTGGGTTTTAGTACAAACTTAAGATTTTGCAATTTTACCGCCTCCAAGATATACACTTTCTATTTCTTGAAAAATTCGTTAAAAATTATTTTATCACTAATGAATGTTAGCTATTGAGTTACCGGGAGTTAGTTTTCTAAAAAGAAAACATTTTCATATATGTCTCCTTATAAGGTGCTAACATTCCAGACTTAGAAAAATCTGACTTTGAAATCTCGATACTTGAAATTCATTTGGTTTTCATTCTCACAAAGTAATACTTGATATTCAAAATGATTTATGTTGAAAACCACAATCTTTATTCATGACTTAGGGATTAAATAAAATATTATTTTTCATCATCAAAACTAAGTATACAAAGTAAAACAACAAAGGTCATGGTGATCGAGGAGCTAGGGAGCATGGTTAGCGACAATGTCTCCTGTATCGTGGCAATTAGTTGCTTAATGTCGAAGGACGAGCTCAGTTGAGAAGCTGAGAATTGCTAGTCGGGTAGGTGCATGGAGGCCAAGATGGGCGAAGTGCATAAAGGCTTAAGTGGGGATTAAATCCTTTGTGGCAGTAAAGTGGTGATGAAATGGTTCACCGCATGTTGAGACCTTTCGAGATGTCTAAAGGGAGTGGAACCTAAGGAACGAGGAATGGCACTATCATGGAATAATGCTACGGGTGATGCCTATCAGTAATGGGTCTAATGCTAAAGACTACTGATGCAGATGTAGATGGCAGGTGGCCATTGGGTTAGCTCATGACAAGGGACCACGACCTTCTGTGGAGAGTAACCAGTCTGTAATAGAGACGATTAGAGGCCAAAAATATGGAGTGAACTATAGTTTATGTCCGAGCTAAGCCTAAGTTCCATGTTGAGTAAGGACTTGTGGAATCATGGCAAGTCGTGTGATGATATTCATTATTAAAGGATCTTAGTGCAATTATGGCTAGAGTTGATCGTGGTTGATCTGGTAAACTGGGTGATGGATCCAATGTCACCCTAAGCGATGCGAAATATAGGGTTGACTGGAAGAGTTGGTAAGTGACCCCGAGAGGTCATGTGAAGTAAGTGCCGTGGAGGGCGAGACTTACGAGATGAAAGCCAACCATGAGATGGAATACTGAAATGTATAGGGTTTCAAGTACAGGATCTCTATGACGTGAGTTGTGATAGGCTGAACACGTGGGTAAGGCATGGTTGTAGGCTCTATAAAGGGTCATAGTTGCACAGTCGAGTGTAAATCCTAAATGTGTCAATATGAAAATAAGGAGGCTTACTCATGTAACACGGGACAGATTTCCAGTTGATGACACAGGATCGATTGCCAAGTGATAGCACTTGTAATGGCAATATTGGGAATGTGAGGCTCGAGGACTGTGAATGTAAGGCCTTGTTAATTGACGTGTATGCCACTAATATGAGGGTTCAGCAAGATCTAGTGGGTCAGATCGATCGGTTTGAGAAAGAGATCCGAAGTCTAGAAGGTGGTTAGTCTGAAGTCTAAACTGGCGGAAGGCCGAGCTGCCGAGCTGGTTAGCAGGCATGCTGTCGAGCTAGCGAAGGGCTATGCTGTCAAGCTGGCTAAGGGCTGAGTTGGAGAGCAGGCAGAGGCCGAGTTACCGAGCTGGCGGAGGGTCGAATTGCCAAACTGGCGAAGGGTCGAGCTGCAGAGTTGGTGGAAGGCTGAGCAATAGAGCTAATGGCCTAGCTGTCGAGTTGCTAAACTCAAGAGAGTTTCTGTAGCTAGAGTAGTGCCTAGAGGAATGTTGTGTTGGCTGCGAGTCTAGTAATTGAACAAAATCTAATGGGGTTGATTAGATGGATGTTAAGGGGGAATTTGAGATGCGCCAATGGGTATTCAAAGCTCAAGTGAGTGATTCTTGAGAATGAGATTGGCCTCCATGAATAAGGTTTCGATGCTAATGAAATCATCCAATAATGTGTGTGATACAGCTAAGGGGATGCCCTGGCGTGTGGGTAATGGTGGAGAATTAACCTCATGGTTTAAGGTTAAGGGTCGTGAAAGAAATCAGTTAGTGGGTTGATCAATGGCTAGTTGGGCCTGGCTGGTGGCGACCAAAGGCGTTGATCAGTAATAGCGGTAACAACGAACAGTGGCCAACCATGGTCGTATGGTGTCGTAAGGGTGGCCGGTCAGTGGCAGTAGTGGCTCTGGAGCTGCAGTTGCAGTTGGATGTGGTAACAAGTGACGACAAGAGGTCGTCTTGGCCAGCGATAGTAGCATTAGAGCCAATGTAGCTACTAACCAAATGATATGAGCTCGATGGAAGTGAAAGGTGCAAGAGGAGTCCGGGAGAAGCCGGAGTTTCTCGGGGATTAGTAAGCTATTCAAGAATGGCAAGGTAATGAGGAACAGACTAATCCAAGATTGAGGTCGTGGTGGTTGAAACAACCTATGAAAGTTAGAATGCAACAACCTTGGGAAGAGACTCGTTACTATTATGGTATTGTCATTGTTGGGGAGGACAAAGAGAACCATAGGGCATGGTAGACTTGCAAAGTTAGGTATCAGTTGTGAAATAGAGAGTAAGCTATTATGGGATGGACATGAAGTCTCGTACCCTGTGAGGGCGAGGCTGTGTCAAGGAATTGTGGAATATAAAAATGTTTGAATGGAGTTAAAAATAGGCTTGTAAACTTAGCTAGAAAACTGTTACATGGGTAGTGGAAGTGGGAACCAAAGGCTCGAAGTCATACTACAGGTGCAATGCAATTAGTGATAGGCCTAGGCCATGCTCCTAGAGACTGGTGTTGGACCCTGATGTGCCTGTATGGGAGCAACACTATCGTGAGGACTAGGTGTTGGCTCGCCAAATGCATAGGGCAACACAATGATTATGCGGGTGGGCAAGGGCCGAAGATCTATGGCCTGCATGGTAAGGGATGACGAGGGTTGTGGTTAAAAGTTCCACGACCTTAAAACAAAATGGTAGGATCACTTGTTGTAGGGTTTGACAACCAAAGTAAGGCCTAGTATGAGATATGATCGTGGGGAAAACTGAGGTATGGGTGCAAACCTATTTAAGAAGGGTTTCTAACGAGAGTCCCAGATATGGGTAAGCAACCCCAATTAGCTAGTAGGAATTGGCTAATAAGAAAATCCTCAGTAACCTTGTTGTATATGGAAAGAATCCCTAGTTGGGAGAGTGTTATGGTACGTGCTTCATTAAGCTCGAGGTATGAACTTGAGTAGTGCATGTTATCGATTGAAGCATGAAGTTACCCTCTATGAGGTTTGGGTATGTGGGTTATGCGTAAGCCAACGATAATTGAGGGTTGGCTGGTCAGGATAGTAGAGCATATGAGGAATGGTCAAGTGCAACTAGAGGAGCCAAATGATTGCTTCCCATATAGTGTTAGCATGGTTATAATCGATCGGCAATGAGATGTTGCCATGAGAATCGACTCAAGCTATGCATGCGTATGATTGATGTTGAAATGCCATGGTGGAATGGGTGTCAGGGTGTCGATGGGCATTAGAAGTGACATTGTTGTGATTGATTAGTGCTAAAACGTTCTTGTGTTTGATCTGTGTAAAATCGTGGCCATGTGTGATTGGCAAGGGAAACGTTGTCGTGTGTGATCGGCGTCAAATCATTGTTGACTGATTAGTGATGCAGTGTTGTTGAGTTGAGTGGCATTATTGTGTTTGGTTTGGGTTCGGGTGGAAAATGGGAAGTTGACTGCAAAGAGATGCTTTGAGGCAATTGAAATCCATCAAGAGATAGACATCGTTGCAGTAGACGTGACCAGCAACCAGTAGTGTGATTTGGCGACAGGCCATAGTGGCATCGGTTGATGAATGTTCTCAAGAGTCAGAGGACTAAAGGCCAAGGCAGAACCTCGAGGTGGGGATAGCCGAGGGAAAGGTCAGCAATGGCTGAGCTATGGGAATTTGAGAAATAGCTCGAGAACGTGGTTGTTGAGTAAGGTAAAGTGAATTTCGAGGAAAAACTTCTTTAAAGGGGGTAGAATGTAATACCCCGTATTGCATGGTATTGAAAATAAAAAAAAATTCTGATTATTTGAAAGGACCTCGGGTGGTCTGGAAGCCCAAGGGTCGATTTCGAGATTTTAATTATAAAATTTACCAAATCGATGATAAGGAATGCCCCGGGACTTGGATGTCTAGGGAAAAGGGCATGAGAGGGGTGAATGTCTCGAGGTGAGGTTAATGGCACTAGAAGCAACTCGTTCGAGAATAAATTTCGAAATAAATTCTGTATAAACCCAAATGGGTGCTAGTACCAAATGGTCGCAGGGGACCTTCGGAAAGTTGAAGGGACCCTAAGAGAGGTCCGATTTTATGCGTAAAGCAACCCTGAAGTGTTTTTAGATGGAATAAAGATCTCGTGCAGGTGTAGGCACAAAATCGGTATTCCTGACTAGAGGTCGGTTATTAATTTTGGAGAATTAAGGTATTTGGTGGCTTGAAGGTAATTAACTTAAAGTCTTAGATGGTCCAAGTGTAATTAATAATTCTTCAAATGCAATTACCCAATTTTTTTAAGTGAGATTATGAGAAGTTAGGGGGATAAATATGTAATTTGTGTATTATATATTTATATATATATATATATACACGCGCATGAGCTTGGGGAGCAAGCATTCAACAGTGAGGCCAAATTTAATTTGAAATTTGAATCTCATTTGGGGAGCATTTTGGCTAAGAAAATGAAGGAGAGAGAGGGGCAGAGAGTTCGCGAGAGGGAGAGAGAGAGTGTGTGTGTGTGTGTGTGTGTGTGTGTGTGTGTGACACCCTGTTCCCACTTACGAGTACCACTCGTGAACAATCATCTGAATTGCTCACCTGCCCGGCCTTAGGCGAAGGGCGGACCTATGTTTCAACATGAAACGCCCTAGGTGGGAACCTAGACTTTGTCCTTCCCTTCCCTCAATCCTAGGATAAACTAGCAGATTTGAGCTTAATTAACCATACCACTCTTGGCTAATTAATTTCCACAAAAGCTTACACAACAAAAGCAAAAAATATTATTTCTTACCCCCTATCATGGTGCTTATTACAACATACATCAACACGACAAAGAAATAGGTTTCCATAAGCCATACAAAGAGTTTGGATCTTCATTCTCATGTTATCCATCCTTGCCTTGACTTTCCCATGCCTTGACAACCTATATGTGAGAGTAAAAACCTCATGATCTATTAAGCTCAATAAGGGTGCAAAGACAATAAGTATAAACAAAAACATATCATGTGATGCCAAATGCATGCATGCAACATGGTTAGGGAGTCCACATGCTCACAACCACCTCGGGTTGAGGCTTTAAACTACCCTACCCCACACAACCTCATGGCCATAGGTCCTTGAACACAAACAACATGCTAATGCACACATTTAAAATTTCAACGCATACTTACAACTTGCAAAGCCACCATCCCATGGGGCTATCCCTTACCTTAGCATTCTTTGAAGCTTCAAGAACCTCCTACCTTCATTGCCAACTCTTCTCCTTAAGAGATTCCTTGAAACCAATTTTTTTAAAGAAACTAAGCTACCATTAAATGGAAAAAAAGAAACTTACATACTCCCAAATGAAGAATACTTACCTTATTCTCCATCTTCCTCATTGAAAGACATTTTTCCTTTCTCCATTCTTCATCTTCCTCACCACAAAATGGGAGACTTCTTCCATTTCTCTCACTAACTTTGCCAAAAAGATTAGGGTTTCCATATACTAGTCTATTTATACTAGCACCCAATCCTTCAAGAATAAATCCTAGCTATTGGATTTATTTGGTGAGAATAAATCTCAACCACACAAATAGCTTAATCCATGCCACTTAATCTTGTGAAATATCCACCATTGGATTATATCTCATTTTACAAGGTTAGATCTCAACCATCCAAAAAAAGCACAATCCATGTGCTTTTTGCCTTCTTTAATCTCATCCGTTAGATTTTATTTACTTTCCAAGAGAAGATCTCAACCTTCAATTAAAAGCACAATCCAAGTGCTTTACTAGGATTTAATCCTAGCCTTTCATCTTTTTAACTCATGATCTCCACCATCCAAAATCAATTTAAAAAAAGATTTCTTAAACGAGTTGGCAATTCATGCCAACTTGAAGGATTTTATCTCATCCCTTAGATCATTTCCCATTTTCAAGATTAATCCTCCACCCTTGGATCATCTTGAATTTTCATTTCCTTCTAATTTAATTAAATCCCCATATTTTCCAAGGCATTAATGGTGACTAATTACCATTTCATTTTGATTTTCTTTAATTCACCATAATCATGCCTCTCATTAAATGCTAAAAAAACTAAATATCATTTATTTTGCATTTATTTAATTCTCTTTTATCTTGGACCACATATTGCCATGTGTCACTCTAAGACATGATACTTGGCTTCCAAGCTTCCATCTCAACCATCCATGTGGCATTACCACATTAATTCACCAATTTAGGGAGAAATCAATTATTTCCTCATGTAATTGAATATTCATCATTTTCCCTATTTTTCATAATTAAATTCATGTATGGAATTTCATTCCAAATTACTAAAATGCCATTTGTGAATTATTAATCCCATATATCTCCACTTAAATTCAAAAATGAGAAATTAATTCACTTCCATACTTAATTCCACCTAGGAATTATTTTCAATTTACCAAATTACCCTTTATTAGACTACATTATCCAAATTACCAAAATGCCCCTCTCATAGGACACCCTCATTATCCAAATTACCAAAATGCCCCTCCGGAGGCCAGGCAAGTGGCAACCGATGTTGGTTTGCATGGGAGCCACTAAAGAAGAAGGTGCTGGAGGTTGAAGATGAAGAAAAAGAAAAGAGAAAAAAATAAAAGAAAAATAGAAAAAATAAAATAAAATAAAATCTGGAAAATGGAGAAAAAATTGGAAAAATGTCGAAAAATTTCAGAAAAATTGGGGAAATTCTGGAAATTAATTCAAAGCCTAAGGAATATGTCGGAGGCTCAAAATTGGAATTTGAGCCCATTATAGCAGTCCAATAAGTGATGCCAGTGTGGACGATTAGCCGATCTTCTTTTCCTGATTGACATGAGGTAAGTTAATTAATTCTTTTTAGAATATTTCCATTATGTGATATAATGAATTGTGTAGTGTTGTTGAATTGAACCCTCGAGTGGGGTTGTTTGGAAATTTGCTGATAGCTGGTTTATACCGTGGTTGGTGTTGTTTGGAGGTAGTGTTGATGAGTGGTTTTGCAGTGTGTGGCAAAATCAGAGGCTTTGGATTAATGTCTGATGTGAATGGGTTTATGTGGCATCTAGGTTTGATCGAAAAGGCTGTGATCCTAGAAGAGTTCGAGGTTCAGGCTGAGTTCGTACCGAGGCAGGAGAGGCTTTGAGCCAAGTAAGGGATAACCCAAGTGGTGGGGGTCTTGCTTGCATTTGTAAGTGATTCTTTATGAGTTGCATGTAGTGGTAAACATTTTCATAATATGTTTTCTAGTGTACCTATGACCATATAGAGGACTAGTGGTGGGAAAGGTTGTCAATGCCTCAACGTCTGGAGGTTATGATGGCATGGAAGACTACCCATTTGCATTGCATTTTTGCATTACATGCTCTCTTTCATGTTTCATTTACTTATGCATTACACCCTTACTGAGTCTTTATGACTCATGAGGTTTTACTTCATGTGCAGATGTTACATGTCTGAGATACCAACAGGGATAATGTAATACCCTTGATGAGTCATGATATATTTTATCACTTAAGAGAATATTGGTATATGAAAAATTCCATAATTGCCCTAGAATTAATGAGAAGGCACATAATGTATAGGATGCCTTATGAGGGGCAAAACGGTAATTTGGAGTCCCGTCCCGTAGAAAGATAAATTATTTTTGGAGAAATTATTTATATTAGAGAATTAATTTTTGGGAGAATTTAACTCTTGAATAAGTGTGTGGATAATTAGGAAATTTAATTAGAAGCCAAGTATGGTTAGATTTGTGACACTTGGCAAAAATCTTATGGAAGGAGATTTAAATTTAATTTGGGAATTAAGATTTATTTGATTTAGAGAATTTGGTGACACATGGCATGATCTTATGAATCAAGAGTGATATTTAAAATAAATGCAAAAGGAAAATAAATTAGTCTCTCAAACATTTAATGAGAGCCATGATGGAGGGAATTAAAAGAAAATCTTTATTAAAAAGAAATGTGTCAAGCATTAATGGTGGAAAATGGTATATTTAAATAAATGCTAAAGTAAATAGATTATGTCTTTCAAGAGCCTTTAAATTTAAATCAAAAAGAAATTATTTAAGTCACCATTAAATGCTTGAAAAGTTTTGGATTTAAATTAAATGCAAAAATTGGGAAATTAGTCAATCTTGGAAATTAGTCATGATTTAATTATTTGGTAAATGGGAGAATTATGGAAAATTAGGATTGATCCAAGGGATGAGATTTAATCTCCAAAGAAAGATCAATGGATGAGATTCAAGGAGACAAATTCTCTTGGATTTGTGTTTTCTTTGAGTCAAGAGAAGTGTTCTCCTAAGATCAATGGCTAGGATTAAATTTGGGAGAAGCACAAGGATTGTGCTAGTGTTTAAAGGTGGAGATTTAGTCTCTTGAAATAAGAAGAAATCTATGGCTAGGATGTAATCTTGAGATTTGGCGTGGATTAAGAAGAAAGTTCTATAAATAGGGAGTGGGAAATTGGTTCAAAGCTTTTCCCCACATGTGAAGTGAAAGAAGCAAGAAGGAAACCAAGGCAAAGAGAAGGAAGAGAAAGACTAGCAAAGGTAAATCTAGTTCCCTCTCTTGAAATAGTTGAATGCTTTCATATAAGAGCTAAAAACAAAACTTCTTTATTGTTTTGTTAGGGTGATTAAAGTCTAAGAGAGAGTCTTGGATTATGGAAGTGTGAAGCTTCAAAGAAAACAAGGTAAGAGATAGCCCCATGTGGAGGGGTTTTTGCTTGCATTTGTACATGTGTGAATGAGTTGCATGTAATGATTCTTTGCATGTTTTGTGCCCTAGTGGACCTATGGCCATAAGGAGGACTTGTGATGGGAGTGAGGGGTTGGTTGGTGCCTTAACCTAAGTGGTTATGAGGGCATGGAGAACTACCCTTAATATGCATTGCATTTGCATTACATGTTTATGTTCTCATACTACATTTACATTTGCATAGCACCCTTACTGAGCATTGGCTCATAAGGTTGTTTGACCTCTATGTAGGTGGAGAATCTTCTAAGGGAAATGGAGTTTTGCAAGGTTGAAGGTATTGAAGCAAAGATGAAAGCATGTGTAGTAGTGTTTGTGTATTTTATTGTTAAATGTTGTATTTATGTGTTAAATATGTAATGTATGTTAAATGTGGGTGAAAGGGGGTAAACTTGAGTGTTTTGGAAGCCCCTTGGTATGAAAAGGTATTCTGGAAAATATGGTATTTAAAATATATATATATTTAAAAAAAATAAAGTGGAGGCAGTGTGCTGGTGCCAAGGGCGCGCGGCAGGGCGCACAGCCAAGCGGCCAGCGCCCTCGGCCATGCCGCCACCGCACGCGCGGCCCATGCGGGTGGCTAAGCCATGCGCACGCGCGCCGAGCGGCCAGCGCCCGCGGCCAGGCCGAGCGCGCGCGCGACCCGCGCGCTGAGGGGCGCGGCTGGCTGTTGCTGCCCGCCCCCCCTTGCTGCTATGCTATTTTTTTTATTATAATTTACTTTCTGTTTATTTAATTAATTCTGACATTTTGATTAATTATGAAATAAAATGTATTTTAAATAAACAAATAAAGGAGTATTTTAGCCTCTAAATTAATTATTAAATTAATATGAATTTGAGGCAAATGTGGGATAAATTTCTATATTTTGGGAATTAAATAATGGAGTATTTCCTTAAATTGTAGAAAATGGATGAGGAGGCCTTGATGTTGTATTTCAAAATTTATTTCCTAAGTGTTTGGAAAAATTGGTATTTTGAAATAATTAAACGGAAAAAGCAATGGAGATTTGATAAGGAAATTTTATAAAAAATTTTCAAAGAAATGTTAACCCAATAATTTTCTAAAGGAAATGAAGGTGAAATAAATTGGTTAATAGTTGGGGCAAAGAAATTATTATTTTCTTATAATTAAGGCGTATGCCATAATTTGTATGAATTTAGTGAGTGAGTTCATTTCTTTCGATTCTGGGAAGCCATCATTAGCTCTTCATTAAAAGCTTGAGAAGGTGGCACTTCTCGAGGTTTGGGGTTTATTCTTTGCGGGGTCGTTTAGTTATCTTCCCGAAAACTTGAGTAGAGTGAAGAGAGGGCGAAGTCTAGTTTCCCACCTAGGTCGTTTCTCTTCGAAACGTAGTCATCTCTTCGTCTTTTCCCTAGTATGTGAATAATAGGTTGATTATTCGTGAGTAACACCCGTATGTGGGAGCGGGGCGTTATAGATAATGTCAGGAGGCTGATATGGCAACTTGATAGAGCCCATATTTTCATATTATTTAGCCCTCATATTTAGTCTTTTTGCACGTTAGTTGTATCATTGTATTCATTTTTATTTTGTTTTATTTTATTTTATATGAATTGGGCTTCACACTATTTTATCTTATTTTGGACAGATTAGGGCTTCCTGGGTCATGAGGAATTTTGATGGCCAGAAGGGAAACAAGGAGATTGGAGACAAAGAAGCAAAAGTGTGCTCACAGATTTGACCTTCTATGCTTCTTTCAAGTTTTTGACCAAGTTATAGTCCCATAACATGAATGATGTCTTCAGAGATATTGTAGAGAACTTCTTAGGCTTTCTGGAATGGTATGGTTTGTCCAAATATGAGTTCGTTTGGGCCTCCAAACATCGCTTCAAAGTCGGGACTAGATAGTTGGGTTAAATTAGGAAAGCTACACTGAACACTGATTCTTTAAAAGGCCATAACTTGGGCGTCCGATATCCAAATCAAGTTATTTAAAATCCCAAATTCATCTACTCTTCCTGATCTATAATTTTTATGAAGGGGCCAAAGCCCAAAACGCACGTTATCCTATTCGAAATTGTCTGTGAATTTGCGATATCTAGGATTTCCTCCTTAAGCTCTATTTAAGCACCTTAGGAGGCCATTAGCTGAGGATTATTAATTTTTAATTGATTTTTACTTTCTGTCTCATGAACAATAGCCATTTTTTCTCTGTTTTCTCCTCCATGGAGGGCTAAACACTTGTAATCAGTTGCAAATCCGAACTTATTCCATGGTTTGAATCTCGAAAGCTTCTACGAAATCCGGTTTGAATTTTAATTATATTTGTTTTAAGTTTTCTCTACTTCTTTTCCTCTTATTCTAGTGCATGTTCAAGACGGTTGTATGAACATATACGAGGTGGATTTCTCTTTTCTATGTTACGGCTTTAATGTTATAGTCGGTTGATACAACACACGAAGGAAAGAAGCAGAAACAAATAACTTGGTATGATGGTTATGGATACTAGGTTCTGGAATCTGTGTGAATGAAAATTAAAATTGGTAGATTAATTGAATGAGATTTTCTTCGATTTTTATATCAGCTATGATTTGATCTCCAGACGGTTGTTGGGGATTTATTTATGCAGATTTTGGGTGTTGAAACTCGACTAGATCTAATCTATAAGAAGGGATGATGAAAACCTGGTTTAAGGGAAAGATTTGTAACTGGTTGCGTTTGGATCCATAGATAGTTTCGATTTTATATTTTTACTCAATCTTCATACCTTCCTTTTCATCAAAAAAAAAAACCCCTCTTTCAGTTCTTGTCATGACAGATTTGTATTGAGGTTCCTTTGAGAGACGACTTTGGGGTCGCACCCTTGCTGCAGATCCGAAATATATTTATTTTTTTTACAATCATCGAGGTTCGACAGTCTCGATCAGATTTTTGGCACCGTTTCCGGGAAACCGTCAATCTGTTCTGCCATAACAAAATTTGTTTCTGTTCTTTTGTTTCTTTTTAATTCTCTTTCATTCTTTGTTGCTTCGTTTCTTGTTTTCTTTTCGGTTTTCTTCTTTTCTGTTTTCTACCATAACCAGCACTGTTCACCGTCGTCGACTATCTCAGAAAGCCTTGATTTTTGGTGTCCAAAGGAATGGGGGTGTGGGGATAAATAGTCACTGCTATGCAGTGTAGAGACCGTTTTTTGGCAAAATTCCAACGTTTAGACCACTTTTTAGGCCATTTTGTGTATTTTTGGTGTGTTTATGTGATTTCTCCTTGTGTGTTTTTATTTTATTTTTGTTCTTGCTGATCTTTAGTGCATAACCAGGTCCTCTAAGGAAAAATTACTTGATTTGGATCTTGAATTAGAGAACACTCTTAGAAGGCAAGCTAGAGAGCTTAAGTCTCGGGATAGGATTAACCCTAACAGTGTTTCTAATACTTCATCCGAACCTATTCCAAAATTCATTAATATGGCTGATAATGGTAATAGAAATAATGGGAATGGAAATAATGGAAATGGAAATCATGGTCATTTGGATGAGAGAACAATTAGAGAGCTGGCCATACCTGATGTGCATTACCAACCTTTGTGCATCCAATACCCCCAGCTAGATGCAAATTTTGAATTGAAATCTGGACTAATCCATTTGTTGCCCAAGTTTCATGGTCTCGCAGGAGAGGATTCGCACAAGCATCTGAAAGAGTTTCATGTTGTTTGCTCAACCATGCGACCACAAGGAGTAGATGAAGAGTAAATCAAGCTGAGAGCCTTCCCATTCTCACTTAATGGATCAGCCAAGGACTAGTTGTATTACCTGCCACCAGCTGCCATTACCAGCTGGGATGGATTGAAACGGATCTTCCTGGAAAAATTCTTTCCAACCTCCAGAACAGCATCAATAAGGAAGGAAATTTGTGGTATAAGGCATATGAGTGGTGAGACTCTACATGAGTACTGGGAGAGATTCAAGAAGCTCTACTTAAGCTGTCCACACCACCAGATAAGTGACCAACTCCTCGTTCAATATTTTTATGATGGCTTACTCCCAATGGACAGGTACTTGGTAGATGCTGCAAGTGGAGGAGCCCTGGCAGAAAAGACCCAAGTTGCTGCCAAAGAGCTCATATCAAAAATGGCCCAAAATGCGCAACAGTTCAGCACTCGAATGAACACCCCTGAAAAGGCCACCAATGAAATTAGTGTAGCTGCCACTATGGACTAGCAGAGGATAGAAAACAAGCTTGAGGAATTAGCTTCCATGGTCAGGCAGTTGGCATTAGAGAGAAAGCAACCTCAGCAGGTATGTGGAATTTGCTCCTTACCTTCACATGCCACCGACCAATGCCCCCAACTGCAAGAAAACACAGAGTCATGTGCTAGAATCTTTCCTGGTAGACCATTCCAGCAACATCATCAACCACAACAACAACACAAGTATGATCCCTACTCAGTCACCTATAATCCTGGATGGAGGGATCACCCAAATTTCAGATATGGAGGGTCTTCAAACCAGTCATTCCAGTAGCATCCATACCAGAATCACAACTTGCAGCAACAACAATTTCAGCAGCCACAAAGATTAAATCATCCTCAAGGTCCAAGTTCCAGCAACCATGCCCCACCAAGGCCGAACCAAGTCATGCAACAAGCACCACCATTACCCAAGTCAGAACCTAGCTTGGATGATCTTGTTAAACAACTAGCAACCAATACACTCCAATTCCAGCAAAAAGCAAAAACCACAATTCAAAATTTGGAGACCCAAATAGGCCAGCTAGCAACAAACATCAATGAGTTAAGGAGTCAAGGTTTGGGGCAGCTTCCTTCACAGCCAGTTGCCAATCCGAGGGGTAATGTTAGTGCCATCATGCTTCGAAGTGGGAAAGAAGTGATCATCCCAACCCCTCCACCATCATCAAACATGAAGCAGCATGTAGAGGGTAGCAATGAGCAGCAGCCCTCCTCAATCCAAGAAGCCAAGCAGCCCAACTCCAGCTATCAAGAACAAGGAGAGTCTTCCAACAACCAGCCCCTGCCATTTCCACATCGAGCAACACAAAAAAAGAAAAGAGCAGAGGCTGAATTAGATAAAGAGATTCTGGAGACATTCCAGAAAGTGGAAGTCAATATACCCCTCCTTGAAGCCATCAGACAGATCCCCAAGTATGCAAAATTTCACAAAGATTTGTGTACGCACAAGATGAGATTAAGAGGGAACAAACAAGTCAACCTTGGAAGAAATGTCTCTGCCCTTATCCAACCTGCCATGCCAGCAAAATGCAAAGATCCATGGACGTTTTCCATTCCTTGCACTATAGGAGACATGCAATTTAGCAATGCTTTACTAGATTTAGATGCATCCATTAATGTTATGCCGAACTCTATCTATGCTTCATTGCAGTGTGGTCCTTTAAAGCCAACAGGAGTGGTTATCCAGCTGGCTAATAGAAGCACAGCCTACCCCTCTGGAGTCTTAGAGGATGTCCTGGTTAAGGTTAAGGATTGTATCTTCCCTGCTGATTTTTATGTTTTAAATAAAAGATGACAATTTGCATGAGCATGCACCTCTTATATTAGGTAGGCCATTTTTGAAAACTGCAAGGACTATCATCAATGTGCATGAGGGTACACTTTCCATGGAATTTGCTGGTAGCACCATTCATTTTAACATACTTGAGGCCATGAAATGTCCCTCCGAAGATCATCCCACCTTGCAAGTTAACTTGATTCAATTGTTGGTTGATGAAGCATACATTAAGTCTTGTGATTTGATTGAGGAATGTCCCACTGTTCATGAATTCCCAGACATTATTCTTTGTCCTGACTATAGTGATGGAAGTAGTCAATGTGTGGCATGCTTAGAAATTGATGAATTTTTGAATAGCCATGATTCTGATATTCAAATTGAGCATGCACAATCTGATTCTTATACTTCTCATGGGGAGGATAGTGTTTCTGCTAACCATGTTGAACAGGTAGATAGTACCCTTGAGATAAAGGCAAGCAGGTTAGTCCCTTCATTGCAGCAGCCACCATCCCTTAAGTGCAAGCTTTTCCCCGAGCATCTCAAGTATGCCTTCTTGGAGGATGGCGAGAAGCTGCCAGTCATCATCGCCAATAACTTGCAGCCTGACCAAGAGAAAAGGTTATTGGATTTGCTAAAGAGGAACAAGCAGGCCATAGGTTGGACTCTAGTAGACATAATCGGGATCAGCCCATCTATTTGCATGCACCGTATCCTCCTAGAAGAAGGAGCCAAACCTGTAAGACAGCCACAAAGAAGACTCAACCCCAACATTCTTGATGTGGTAAAACAAGAGGTAAGTAAATTACTTGCAGTTGGTATTATTTACGCTATTTCTGACAGCAAGTGGGTGAGTCCCGTGCAGGATGTTCCAAAAAAGACGGGCATCACGGTGGTCCCAAATGAGCTGAATGAGCTTATCCCCATAAGAGTGCAGAACAGCTGGAGAGTCTGCATTGATTATAGAAAGCTGAACCAAGTAACCAAAAAGGATCATTTTCCCCTCTCATTCATTGATCAGATGTTGGAGAGGTTGGTTGGTAAGTCACATTATTGTTTCCTTGACGGCTTTTCTGGTTACTTCCAGATTTGCATATCCCTAGAGGATTAGGAGAAGACCACCTTCACCTGCCCCTTTGGCACTTTCGCGTATAGGGGGATGCCTTTCGATCTATGTAATGCTCCAAGTACCTTTCAGCGATGCATGGTAAGTATATTTTTAGATTTTCTAGAGGATTGCATGGAAGTGTTCATGGATGATTTTTCAGTTTATGGCTCATCTTTTGATGATTGCTTGGTTAGCTTGGGTAGAGTCCTAGAGAGGTGCATTGAAAAGAACCTTGTTTTAAATTTTGAAAAATGTCATTTCATGGTAGAACAAGGAATTGTTTTAGGGCATGTTCTATCTAAGAAGGGTATAGAAGTGGATCGGTCTAAGGTTGATGTTATTGCTTCTTTGCCTTACCCCACCTCTGTATAAGAGGTGCGTTCCTTCATCGGACATGCAGGATTCTACCGGAAGTTCATCAAGGATTTCAACAAGGTTGCACTTCCACTTTCCCACCTACTCCAGAAAGATGTGAATTTCCACTTCGATGAGCCCTGCAAGTGGGCATTTGAGGAACTGAAGAGCCGATTGATTTCTCCACCCATCATACAACCACCCGACTGGGAGTTACCCTTCGAGTTGATGTGCAACGCCTCCAACTTTGCAGTGGGTGCCGTCCTTTCCTAGCGTGTAGAGATGAAATCCCATGTCATAGCCTATACTTCGCGTACATTAGATGTGGCACAGGCTAATTATACCACTACGGAAAAAGAGCTCTTGTCTATTGTTTTTGCATTGGATAAATTTAGATCATATTTACTTGGTTCTAAAGTTATTGTCTTTTCTGACCATGCAACTCTTATGTACCTCTTGAAGAAGCCTGATGCCAAACCTCATTTGATAAGGTGGATGCTCTTGCTCCAAGAATTTGACATTGAGATCAAGGATAGAAGTGGAGTAGAGAACTTCGTAGCCTACCACCTCAGTCGCATTCCTTCCACCTCAGATCCATCTGTCATGGACTTCCAACCCATCAGAGATGATTTTCCAGATGAGTTACTCTACCACATTCATGGTGCTGAGCCTTGGTATGATGATTTGGTAAACTATTTAGTTGCTTCTGAATTACCTGCATATCTTAAGAAGGAACACCTAAATAAATTTAAGAGTCAGGCTAGGTACTATGTGTGGGATGATCCATATCTGTGGCGCATGTGTAGTGACCAGGTCATCAAGAGATGTGTGTTTAACCATGAGTTTGCTTCTATCTTAAAATTTTGTCACACACTTGCATGTGGTGGTCACTTTGGTCCCCAACGTATAGCTAGGAAAGTCCTAGATTCTGGATTATATTGGCCTTCACTCTTTAAGGATTCATATGAGTTCTGTAAGAATTGTACACGTTGCCAACACACAGGCACTATATCATGTAGGAATGAAATGCCTCAACAACCCTTATTGTTTTGTGAAATCTTTGATGTTTGGGGCATTGACTTCATGGGTCCATTTCCTGTGTCATTTGGTTATGTGTACATTCTATTAGTTGTGGATTATGTTTCTAAGTGGGTGGAAGCTAAAGCAACCAGGATTGATGATTCTTCTGTGGTTGCAGAGTTTGTTCCTTCTCTTATCTTTTGCAGGTTTGGCATGCCCAGGGCCATCATTAACGACCAAGGATCCCACTTTTCTAATAGAAAGATGGACACCCTACTTCGTAAGTATGGGGTAATAAACGAATCCTAATTGATATGAAACGACTTTAAGGATGATTCAAAAATAATATTTGATTAATCGCTATAAAGATCATGCATATATGAAAACATGCCTCTAAAAGAAATAAAATGAGGAAGCAACTTGCAACTCAAAAGAAAGAAGAAATAATATGACTTGCACTCTAAAATAGAGAAGGAGTAATAGATCCTGCAATCCAAAATGGAGAAGGGGTAATAAAACTTGCAATCCAAAATAGAGAAGGAGTAATAGAACTCGTTATCCAAAATGGAGGAGTAATAAAACTTGACTTCACTACTATACGCATATATATACATATATATACGTCTCTACTTACTAATATAAATTTGAAAACTACAATGAAGAACTGGAATAATCTGAAAATGAAACAAATATGAACCTGTAATGGAAGGGATTACAGGGAAGATACTTGCCTCGATAAATCTTGATCAACTCACACCTTTTACAGATATCGGGTTACCTCGAAAAACGTGAAACTTGCCTCGATTTACGTGCCAACCTCAAATTTCGCACCAAATGACTCACCACACTTCCCAAAGCACCCTAGGCAAGATATTTATTTAAATCATCAATAAAACCTATTTTTCCTCAATTTTCTTGCCTTTTTCTCTATTTTTCTTTTATTTTTCCTCACTAATATTCCAAAATAAATACCTAGACTTAATTTTTTCAAATATTTTTACATAGGAAATTCTAAAATAATTTTCCAAGATTTTTAAAAAAAATTGCACGAAAAATTAAGCTCGCACGCGCCCACACGCGCTGGCGCGTGTTAGGGCGAGTGAGACTGGCGCGTGGGGCCCACGCGCCGGTCGTCTTCTCTGGCGACGGCCATGCCAGAAAAATGAAAAATTTATGCCAAATGAAAGCTCAGGTTGAATCGATCCTAGGGGTACCTTTTATGGCTCAAAAGGAGGTCGAAAAGTGCTCGAACGAACGCCTTGAAGTCTCGTCCAGCGGACCGCCTAGGTTTCTGACGAGGCTTCAATTTGCCTTCGAAACATGACCAAAATGCTTGAAATTCTCCAGAAATGGCCTTCAACCTATGGGCAACAAAATCCCTCTATCCTTTCCTCTCAATTTGTTCGAAATAGGCGTCGATTTGAAGCTCCAACTTTGAATATTTCTGACCTCTTCGTCCACTATTTATAGGCGATCCACACGCCACCGAATGGCCTTGGACGGTTTACCCATGGCCTTAGGCTTCTTCCTCTCCCCCGGATCGACCTCGATCTGGTCTCAAACGACCAAAAGATCAAGTTGCAGGTCACGACATCGCGACCTGCAATCTGGTCGGATTTTGTTTCTAAAATTCGACCACCTTGTGGCCCAACGACGACACTCGAGTGGTCGTTGGTCTTCCCCGACCACCCCTCGTGAATGCCCAGTGCTCATTTCGGCCGGTCGGCGACCGTGCGTGGCTTGGTCGGAATCCATGGCTATGGATTTTCCATTTTTTGCATTTTCGCCCCTCAGTTTCGTTTTTTTCCATTTTGACCCCTTTTTCTCATACCCTCAAACTTTTGGTAATTTCCATTAGGTCCCTTAAGTTCTGTTCTTTCAACTTCATCTTTGCAACTTTTTGAAAAAATGACATTTTGACCTCCCTCGGGTAATTTTGAAAAATTGCACTTTGGCCCTTTTCTTTGTTTTGGCTTTAAATGTACTCGTTTCTTTCTGAAACTTCCGAAGGGTTGTTCTATTCGATAAACTGAAGATTCTCTTAGCTTCCGTTACAATTTCAGGAGTCTCCTGCGAGAATTCGATTTTACAACTTAGACGACAGCTGTATTTTAGCTATACCAAAAATCGTGCCTGATTCCATTTCTTTCAGTCCTAAAACTCACGCCTCGATATGCTCGTTAAAGGCGTCCCTATTTCCCTAATCATTTAAGCTTTAGGGTACTCCCTTCGACTGATTCGGTAAATTTTTCAGGCTTTTCTAATACCGAATTTCCCCAAATTTCCGTTTTTCTTTTAAAATAATAACCCAAAGTTCTTGGGTATTATATCATTCCTTCGACAAGGGAGCCTCCTCTGATTATCTCTCTTGGACCCTTCTCCCCTGCCCTGTTGGTTGTTTTGCTTGTCCAGTATGAATCGATCGAGCTTTCCATCTCTGATTTGCTATTCAATCTGGTTTCATAACTCCCAACACTGTTCTGTAGTATGTCCTGGGGACTCGTGAAATTTGCAGAAAGAGTCCATGTTCTTGCCCATCGACTAGTTGGAATGTGGGGGAAAGTTGATTAGCCCTATATGTGCAATAGAGAAAATGATAGCAGCTCTCGGCACAGTGAGGGGAGTGAAGCTCCGGAATTGCATCTTTGGGGGATCTTCTCTTCTCCGCACCTTTACTGCTCTATCCGATACAATGTCATTTGGCCTTCCTCTTCTTTTTCCTTCCCATGCTTCTAGAATCTCCATTCGGACGATGAACTGTTAGGCTCGGGCAAAAACCTCACCCATTGAGTCTGGCTCAAAAAAGGCAAGGGATCTTCTGAGTAGGGTATATATGATTCCATTAAGCAGGGCAGATGCCGAAAAAGCAACCAGGAGGTCCTTTACCTCTTGCATTGTAGCTCTAAACCACTCAATATACTGCTTTAGAGATTCATTTGGCCTTTGCTGCAGGCTCATCAAATACATGCACTCTTCTTCTTCGGGACATAAGCAGAGAAGGCTTCTAGAAATTCTCTCTTTAGCTATTTGAATGACCGAATATGTCCAGCTGGTAACTCAGTGAGCCACTGTTGTGCTTGTCTTGCTAAGGATAGTGGGAAAGCCTTGCACCTAGTGACCTCGTTCCATCCATATAACATAACTATTGTGAATGAAGTGTTGTAGGTGTCTCTCGCGGTCCTCATTTCCTAGGTACATCAAGAGTTTTGGAAGCTTGAACCCTAGTTGCACTGGTTGTCTTCGTAACTCTTCTGATAGTGGAAATCCCTTCATGGGTGTTTCTCTTAGCGTCATCACAACTTGCCTCTACTCTAACACTTCCTCTATGAGGCGTTTAACGTCAGATGCCTTGAGCGTTTCTTTCTCGTCTTCGTTCTTGTAAGGAGATAGGATGCAAAGAGCTCTTGAGTGGGTGCCCTTGCTGTGGGGCCCTCAGAGGGTTATCTTGGGATCTATAATGCCCTCCTCCTGCACACAATTGTCCCAAGTGGGGAATGTGGATGTCCGGCATTAGTTCATGTAAAAGAGCAGTAATCCCCTGCAATCTTCTCATGTTTTCTTCGTTGTTTGTCTTGAGCTCATCATTCTAGTGCTTTAACTCTTCAAAATTCTTCTATAACTGTTCATAATCTGATAATGGGACCGTGAGTGGAGCTATCCTAGAGGGCCTTGAAAGCACTGAATTCATCGCGGAGTTCCTTCTTGGAATTGAGGACTACCCCAAGGAGTGTTATTCTTGATTCATTGGTATTGTGGGCGGGGTTTGCCTTTCTTGCCTTGGTATACATGGGACGTTGAATATCCCAGAGTTATGAAACACCTGAGTTAGATTGTTACATATATGTGAGTGGTACAAGGAAAGGAAACTATGCATGCAAGAGCAATATGCAGTTATGCCAAGAAATAAGCAAAGATAAGTACAAATCTCCCAAGATCATGCCAACATAAAGCTTCCCATGTGGTAACTAGCTCAGTGTATAGCAATCACCCTCGCAGTCATCGTGGTAATTCCTTGGCCCACCGTAAGGAACGCAAAGGCACATGATCACCGCAAGATCACCCATGATGTGCTAAGGTGTTGCAATCACCCCCGTAGTCATCATGGTAATTCCTTGGCCCACCGTATGGAACGCAAGGGCATGTGATCACCGCAAGATCATCCATGATGTTCCAACAACTAGCCATAGTCACCAAATGCCATAAAACATGATAAAACAGAAGGGATATGCACAAACTGAGAGAAATATGTCATGTAAGCCACAAGCCATTCACAAATGAACCAACAAATGTCCAACATGAAACAAGTAGATGAAGGAACCACTCACACCATGATCACAAACACCATGATATGTGCAAAATAAGGAGGATATGCTCGAAAACAAGGAAACCATGAAATGCAAGCCACAACGACTTATAAATCAAGTCAAGAGTGATCAAGATGAAGTAAGAGAAATGCAAGAATAGCTTACATGCACAAGAACCACTCACATTAGCTCCTCATTTCTCGGTTGCGAAGTTTAAGGCCAAACATCGCTCCAAGTGACCTTTTGGTAATCAATCCTAAAATATTCTTGGATAGCTAGGGATTAATTTACTCCATTAACACTCAAATTACATCATTCTCCTCATCCTTTCTTTCCAGCAGAATTTCCCTTCCTTTATATGCTACCTACCCCCTCAAAAGTGGTGCCCAAAGGCTTTTCAAATAGTTAGTATATATAGGCATCTTAAACTAATGAGAGCTTGCCACTTGGCTCAATGGATTTGTGCCATTTGCTACTCCAAATCATGAGATTCTCCTCCTCTTGACAAGTGGCCCTTGTGATTGGTGCCCAATGATTACTCTTGATTTTTATCTTCAAAAAGCCAATGGATGGTTGTTATGTGTCCCAAGCTTGATTTAATTAAGTTTTGAGATCCAAAGTCACCTTTAATAATTTTTGGAATCCAAAGTTAGTTTTAATAAAACTTTGAAGTCCATTTCACTTAGATTCCCCAAAGTTATCCTTGAATCTCACCAATTCCCAAGTCTTCGAGTCAATTACACTTTTACCCGGTCTCAATACTTACGATCTCGCCACTAGCTCTTAAATTTAACTTTTATCTCAAAATTTTCATAATATGTTGGAATGTCCTTTTTCCTCCCATATTTGGGTTTAAAAATCTTGGATATTACATGCTCGTATCCAAGATTCACATTTGATAATAAGAAACTATTATAATTAATCTTATAGGGAGTTGACACTAATTTTTTGCTAACTGGGATATAGCATGACAAAAGAATTTGAATTACAAGATAACTAGTTCATTGAAGGGTTAGGTCAAACCACTTACACTTGGCCTTTAACTATCGTTAATTCATTATTATAATCAATGATAAATTAAAAGGAGTTTAATTTCTAATCTTATAAAAATTATAACATATATACTTATTGCCAGGTAGATGAGAAGATAATGGCTCACACACAATAAAGGTCGCACACAATAAAGGGTGACTTCATGGAAAACTAAAATGGGTAGAAAAGTATGAGATACTTTTTGGAATTTAATATGAGATATTAAATTCTTATTTTTTATTTATTAATTAATTAAAGTTAAATCATGTTGGGTCTATTTTATTAGCCCAAAAGAAAAGTTTTAAGTTATTGAGCCAATTTGATTGGACCATGGACCTATAACTTATATGGATTATTTAAAGTATGGACTTTAAATAATTGGACCTAATTTTATTATGATTAAAATAAGTCCAAATATTAATTTAATTAATTAGGGCCAATTCTAATATGATTAGAATTAAATAAAGGCCCAAATTGTAATTAGATTAACATTCTAACCTAAACTTAATTCAAATAAGATTAGAATTAGGACCCTTAGAATAAGGGGTAAAAAGATAAAATTACCCCCACCCACTTTGCAAATTTGCAAACTGGGCCACTACTACTGCTCGCTCGTCTCCCTTCCATGGCCGCTGCTGTAACGCCCCGCTTCTCCGAGCATTAAATAACTTAGGAATTTCTAGAATATTTTTTTTATATATATAAATCATTTCCCAACAATCCCGTCTACCTTCCCAACATACTAAACAAGAATCAATAAGTTAAGAAAAGTAATCATCATAAATGCGGAAGCTTAAAATCGAAAGCTGATATGATACATAACTAAATTCACTTAATCATAACATATGAATCTGTTCCATCATATCATCAAATATTTAAATACAAGGAGACTTATTTGTACAATCTGACGATTCCTTAGAAATACATTAAATAGTAGCAATAATAAATTATCTTCAATATAGTATAATCTTCTAACCATCACTAAAGATGTATCTTGAATCCTCACGAAGATGCATATACCAGAACAACTCGTCGAACCCATAGGTCACACCATCACGTGCCGTCACATCTTAATCATCCCCTTGCCATATCTACAAATCCTAATTGGAACGTTTGAATGTTCTAGAGGCATAACCCAATTAGAAGATGAATCTTCTAGTGAGGGTCCAAAAACATATATATGAATGCATGATGTAATAACATGAACAACAACATTTACCCTAGTGCAACTTCCTTGGCCCACAAGCTCGACACAGAATCCTAGATAGAATCCCAACCTCTGCAGGATAAGCCTAATATTATTCCATCAATTGCCCTTGGGGAATTACGGCTACACTATCGAGGCGACATCCCAATTCCATGCACAAATATCAATATGCCAAAAAAATCGTGCCATGCAACATCATGACTTTCCAAGCGATATGACAAAATGATTATAGCATTCATAATTATCATGTATATATAAACAAACATAAATATAAATTATTGGGATAAAACCACTCATTTTTTTACAAGCTTCAGAATACCTCGAAAAATGCGTGTCGCCTCGATTTGTGTGCCTAACCTCAATTTTTGTGCCAACCTTTAAAAGTTGCACCAATAACTACTCCTCGAGCACAACAATCCTATAAATGATATTTAATCACAAAATATCCCAATATTCCAATTTCTTCCTATTTTCCTCCATTTTCCCCTATTTTCCTTTCTAAAAATCCGAATAAATACCCGCGGGACTATTTCCTCAAATCTCTTTTCACAATAATTCATAAAATCCTATGAAATTCAAAGGAAAATTACTGAACTTACCCGGATGCTGCATTTTTACGCTAAACGAGACTGTTCGGTGCAAAAACTAAGACATCGAGAAGGCTAAATCCAAATTTGATTGCACAAAACCCCATAAAACATTTTTCTTAATTTTTCCAAGATTTTTCAAAAATTTTTAGGCCATTCCACGCGCCCACACATGCTAGGGCGAGTGGCTGCTCGTGAACAACAACGCGTGCGGCCACTCGCCAGTCGTCTTCTCTGGCGATGGCTTGCTTGCGATGTTGGCTGACTCCACTAGCTTCTTTCTTTCTTCTAATCGATCCATTTGGCACCTCTTGAAGCTTGAACGGAGCACCGGAGAGCCCTCAACGGACCGGCCAAAGCCTCGGGTTGACCAACTGCCTCCTATCTCCGACGACCTTCTAACACCCTTCAAACCTTGAATAAAACACATCAAAATGCACAGAAATGATCTACCACTCATGGGTAACAAAAGCCCCTTAATTTTGACCCTCAATTTGTGAAAAAATGGCCCCAATTTGGAGCTCCAACAGGCTAGATCCTCGATACGAATAAGGAATTCAAGAGTTCCTTCAGTTTGCCTTTAGACATAAGGCTCCTGGGGCAAGCATATATTGTCCGTGTATTAAATGTATCAATAGATATTTTCATAAATGAGATGTTATGGAGGAACACCTCATTTTGAATGGGTTTGACACTAATTACATAATATGGACGGTTCATGGAGAGCTATATGTGCCTCGTCATAGTAGAGAAGAATTTCAAGATCAAGAATGTAATATTGGAGATGATATGGTGAGAATGATACATGATGCACATGGAGTTCCCAGACACAATGTTAGAAGTAGTGAAGAAGCTACGAGATTCTATGAATTGTTGGAGAAGGCGGAAATAGAGTTATGGCCTGGTTGTAAGAACTTCATGACATTATCGTTTATTGTTCTTTTACAACACTTGAAGGTATTGGGTGGGCTGTTGGATAAAATATTTGATATGTTTCTTGAGTTGTTGAATGAGGCATTCCCAAAAGGAGTGTCATAGCCATGATCGTATCGGGAGGCTAAGAAATTGACTGAGGATTTAGGTTTTAAGTATTACAAGTATGATGCATGCCCTAACAATTGTATGCTCTTTTGGAAAGATACATTAAAGTTGGACAAATATACTTTTTATGGGGAATCAAGGTACAAAGAATATGAGATGCACGTGGACGATGATATAACGAAGGTGAAAAAAGTCGCTTCTAAACAAGTACGACACTTTCCTTTGATTTCGAGACTGCACAGATTGTTTATGTTTAACAAAACAACATCGTTAATGAGGTGGCATGAAAAAGGTAGAATAAAGGATGGTATAATGAGACACCCTGTTGATTCATTGACTTGGCAATCTTTTGATGAACAACATCCAAAATTCACTGAAGATAATCACAATGTTAGACTTGGTTTGGCTTTTGATGGGTTTAATCTATTTCGAACAATGACCATTAGCTATAGCATTTGGCCAGTTGTGTTAATACCATATAATCTACTGACTTGGTTGTGTATGAAACAACCTTACTTCATCTTGTCTTTATTAATTGATAGACCTCGTGCATCAGGAGACAATATTGATGTGTTTCTACAACCATTGATTCAAGAGTTACGGGAATTATAGAGCGAAGGGATAGAAACTTACGATGCTTCAAGAAAAGAAACGTTTCACATGCATGCAGCATTGTTGTGGATGATTAAAGATTTTCCTGTGTATGCTAATTTATCTGGAAGGAGTACACGAGGAAGAGTTGCTTGTCCTTATTGCATGAAAGAGACGGAGTCCAAATGGTTAAAACATGGTGGTAAGTTTTGTTATATGGGTCACCGTAGATTCTTGGAGGACATGAGTCATCCTTTTCAGTTAGACAAGAAGAATTTTGATGGAATCATTGAGAATCGTGTTACTCCTCCTCAGTTATCTGGCTACAAAGCATTCAAAGATATTGAATTTGTTAAGAAGATGTATGGAAACTGTGAGAATTCTCGCGCTAGTGCTAGGAGAGGAATGGGCGGTTAGAGAAAACATAGTATATTCTTTGAGCTTCCATATTGGTAAGACAATTTGATCTGACATAATCTTGATGTCATGCACATTGAGAAAAATGTTTGTGACAACATAATTTGGACGTTATTAAATGTTTAGGTAAAACAAAAGACAACTTGAAAAGCACGTCTTGATTTGAAAGAACTAGGGGTAAGAAAAAAGCTGCATCCTGAAGATCGTTTAGGTGGGAGGAATTATTTACCTCCTATATCTTTCACGTTGAATTGAGAACATAAACATATATTTTTAAAAGTATTAAAAAGTATAAAATCACCCAATGGATTCTCATCAAACATATCACGTCGTGTCCAACTCAAAAAACACACAATGAGTGGACTTAAAAGCCATGACAATCATGTTTTGATGCAACATTTGCTTCCATTGACAATTAGGAGGGTGTTCAAGAGGAAGTATGTTAGGAAAACTTTGATTGAACTATGCAATTACTTTAAACAGTTGTGTTCTAAAAACATTATAGTAGACGAGTGTAACCAATTGAGGTCATGCATTATATTGGTGCTCTGTCACCTTGAGAAAATATTTTTACCGAGCTTCTTCAATATAATGGAGCATTTAGTTGTTCACATGCCTGACGAAGTCCAAATTGTGGAACTGGTAATGTTTCGGTGGATGTATCCAGTTGAGAGGTATATTAAGCCATGATTTTTTTTATTTGTGAATTTGTTTGTTCATTTTTAAGTAAATATTGTGAATTAACTTGACAATGTAACTTATCATGTAGGTTCTTATTCACATTGAAAAAGTATGTAAGGACTAGAAGTCATCCAGAAGGATCTATTGCTAAAGGTTACTTGGCAGAAGAGTGTTTGACCTTTTATGCAAGGTACTTGGATGAGGTGGAAACAAAGTTTAATAGGCCGGTTCAAAATTATGAGGGTGCACATGATCAACCTATCCCAAAAAAAAGGGAAATTAGTCACATTGGATGAGATTTTATTCCAGCAAGCCCATCATTATGTTCTAGCAAATTGTAGTACAATTTTGTCTTATCGAGAGTAAGATTATTATAACCTTATCTAGTTAATCAATTTTGTTTCATAATAAAAAAAATCAAAATTGTACTTTAATTTCATAATTCCCATCATTTGCATACAATGCAGGACACACTTACAATCCATTAGATTAGAAAGAAGAGGTGTTAGTAATCGTGAAATTACACAAAAGCCCAATGAAAACTTCCCATCATGGTTTGAAAAACATGTAAGTGACGTCTTAATATGCTGCCACCACACCCTAAACATCCATGTCTAACCATCTTAGAATTTTCATTTATTTATTTGTGTAATGAATTATAAATATGTTATAAAACATGTTTATGAATTGCAAGTAAGTGGTCACAATGTACCCAATGAAGTGAAAACATTAGTTGTTGGGCCTCACTCATGGGCATGGAAGTATTCGGGTACATCATAAATGGATTCAAATTCCACATGAGGAGTCGAGAAAGGAGAAGAATGACTCAAAACAGTGGAGCATTACTAACTACAAATACTAAAAGTTATGCTAGTTCAAAAGATAAACATCCTATCAGTGGTGATGTTACCTTTTATGGAGTCCTAATAGATGTTGTTGAGATACGGTACTTTAACGAATTCAAATTTGTTTTGTTTAAGTGTGATTGGGTTGACAAGAATAGAAGGATGAAGGTTGACAGTTTGAATTTCATAACTGTAAATTTTAATTGTTTAATGTATCAAGAGCATAAACCAACAAACGAACCTTTTATACTTGCAAAGCATCACAAGTGTGGTATGTGGTTGATCCTCTTGATGAAGAATGGAACGTTGTCATGAAGATGACACCTAGAGATTTGTATAACATGGGTCAAAGAAATGTGGCAAGGAGTTGTGACGAGAAAGATGTTTTAATTAGTAATCACGTTGAAATCAACAGTGATCAGTCCTTACATGCAAAGTTAGGAGAATCTGATGAAGACTTCTCTTTTGGAGAATCTGATGAGGATGGTATGCTAGTTGATATACAAGTACAAATGATGATGACAATTCCATTCCTTATACTACACATGGTGATGATAATGATTTCTAATATTGAAGTGACATGTATATGTCTTCCTTGCATAATATTTAATGATGTGGTATGTATATATGTTTATGTTTTTAGCTTTTTATGTTTTGATATGTTATTTTTGTTTAACCTAAATTGATATGCTAACATATTATTTTTTACATTCAAATCAATAATAGGCAATTACACAAATGGCACCTAAGAGGCAGACTCGTTGGCCAATTGGATCCATGTCATGTAGTATAGATTCACACCACAATGATTCACAGTCAGTTCCATCCCGTCATCCAACCCTAAACCTAGTCCCGTCACATCCCCAGCATCCTGAAGAGGACTTCATCCACTCACAATCCAACCCCCAAGACTCACATAGTCAGCAAGGTAAATACCAAAAATTTATATGAATAATAATAAATTTCTATTCTTTCCTAATTTAATGTGAATTTATTATGTTATTATGTTTTAGAAGGTACAAGCTCCATGTCATCTATGACCAAGAAAGAAAGAGGAATATCAAGACAAATTTCAAAGTGGAGAAAGGAAAAGATTCATATTGAGTTTGATGCTGAAGGATAACCAGTTGGGGAAATGGCAACTAAGTTGGAAATCAAACTAGGTGTGATGGTAAAGAGTATTGTTCCCCTTATATTTACTGATTGGAGGTCATAGGGGATGGAACCATATAAGGAGCGCATCTGGCAAGAGGTTTTGGTGAGTAAATAACGTCTCTGATTCTTAGCTATCTGACCCTAAACTTTTATACTCTAATAAGGGTATCATTGCAGGATAACACTGATGTACCCACAATATGGAGATCAATTTGCTTAAAACATGCTTCCAAGAAGTGGAGGGAGTACAAAGCCACCTTAAAGATGCATTATGATTGCCATGAGACAAATGTGGCTCGTCTGTCAAAAATACTGTCTGGTGTGGACCCAAAACAGTGGAAAGTTCTTGTGGAGTATTGGGGATGTGAGTAAGCACAGGTATGTATGATTTATGTATGATAGATATATCAAATGGATTCTCTATACTTAGTTCTAATATCATATTACAAGTAGGAACGTAGTGCGATAAATCGTGTCAATCGAGATAAGCGAAAGATAGGTCACACCAGCGATAGACGATCACATACTCTGGTTAGGCACCAGGTAAGAATAGAATGGATATTAATTATATATATTTATTGATAATTTAATTAGTAATGCCTCAACTTTAAACATTTAATATATTTCATCTCTTATATGTGTTTTTAGATGACTATTGAAAATAGAGATGAGCCAGATAGAATCGAGATTTTTAAAAAGACACACACCAAAAAGAGCGAAAAGATAGTAAACTCTACATCTTCATATATAATCGTATGTCTTTCTAAAATTTGAAAGTTGTAGACATATTTTGTTTCTTTTACTTGTAGACTTATGTAACTAACTTGTGAAATGTTTCTTGAGGAAAAAATGGATGAAAGGTTGTCACAAATACATGATGATGAACAAACCCCAGATTCGCTAGAGGATATCTTTACTCAAATACTAAGCAAAGATGGGCATGACAGGGTAAGGATGGGAGGACTTGGAGCATGCCCAACTAAGGTTAGACAAAGACAACAGTATTAGGTGCCCCAAGAACAGTATGACCAAATGCGTGAGCAAATTACTGTTGAGCTAGAGAAAAATTTCAAGCTCAAATCCAAAGTCAAGTTCAAATGCAAGTTCGTGCAATACTTGAGGCAATGGGACATACACCACTGCCTCCAGATAATACACCACAATCGAGATAGCCATCCTTACATGCTAGTGCCTCTGCTCGCACATGCAATGTAATGACCCTAATTTAGTTAATTAATGTCGTGTTATGTTTTGAGAATTGAGTGATTAGCCTTGATGTTTAATATGTTATTTTTGGTAATTATTAATTAAGTGTTGGACCTAGGATTGGAAGATTTGAATGTGTGTAAGGTTATTTTGGAATTGTAGTCTAGTCATTCGAATTTGTTTTGGTGTCATTTAGATGAGTGGGTGTGAGTCTTGGGCTCATTCGAATGTGTTTGTATCGTTAGTGGTGTCATTCGAATGAATTGAGAGTTCTGTGAGTTTTTGTGAGTGTCATTCGAATGAAGCAGTAGCTCATTCGAATGAATTTAGAGTTTTTGTGAGTGTCATTTGAATGCAATTCGAATGCAACAGTAGTTCATTCGAATCAACTTAGGGTCAATTTTGTTCTTCATTCAGATGTCTTCCTATAGCATTTGAATGACCCAAGTTCCAGAAAATCGCTTTCTCCTCCAAACTCGATTTTAACCTCGATGGAGTCCGAATCTATAAAAACTCAAAACATGAAAGTTGTTGATATTTCTCTTAGATTTCCATAAAATCTTTAATCACCCCAATAGGAGCTCATATGAGAGAGTTAAGGTCAAATTTCTAAGATGTGTCTGAGCTATCTAGAATCTCATAAGCGTTGTGTTCTAGCATTCTATTTCCGCCTTGAAGCTAAATTTAGACAATGATTCAGCCTGAATCAGTCAAATTATAAAACATGAAAGTTTTAGATCTATCTCTTATATTTCCATACCATCTTGAATCACCTCAATTGGAGCTTGGACGAGTGAGTTAAGCCCAAAATTTGCAAGGATGTCAAATCTATCTAGAACCCTCTGTTTTTCATTAAAGCTTCTCAAATCCAGATCTGGGCCGGGGCATTCAGGTATCTTCTTAAATCCAGTGAGTGCATTTTTCTAGAAGCTAGAATCAGAGCCATTTTCTTAACTTTAGAGTGGTGGTGGAGGCTTTTAATGTGGTCGGGCAAGCATTTAAGCCCATTATTTTTTGTCTCCCAGCTATATAATAGAGTGATTAATGTGAGAATGGAGTTTGGGTAGTGAGTTCGGCCGAGAGCAGTAGGAAGAAGAAATAGAGGAAGAAGAAGAAGAGTTGGGCAGGTGGTTCTCTTCTTCGCGTATCAGGCAAGCATTCTCGTTCCCTTTCCTTGCTTATGCAAGTTCCTTCTTCTTCTCCTTCATTTGGTTACACTAGCTTCTTCTTCTCATTTCCTCCTTAATAATCCATGTGTTGTGCTTAAGAGAGTTGCCATTCTTGAGATGTTAATGGTTATTTACCTTGCTATAAGCTATGTTGTATTTCTAGTTATAGTTGGATATTTCTAATAAGCTTGTTATTAAGGATTTATTGGAGGGTTCTTTCACAGTGAGTTATGGATGGTATGTTTTGAGGATTATTGCCTCTTTTTAGTAATTTCTCCATTTTGGTTGAATCTTTTCCAGTTGATGGGTCATCTCTTGTTAACGTGAAGGGCTTATTTTCCCATTCTATGGTTGCTGGAATGAAGCTAGGATGTATATGGGTTGGTTTTCAATGGGTAGTGAAGGCTTGTGTCGTGGCCAAGAGTATGCATGTGGTTTCTATAAATTTAATTTCTAGTATTTTATTATTTCAAATGCATGCAGGGTTAGGGATATGTATTTGGGGGTTTCCATGAGACTTGTGTGCTTGGTCACAGGCATATTGCTTTATCTGTGTCTTCCTACCGGGGGGAGTAGGGCTTGATACATGGCTTATGGGGGCTACGTATCATCGTTTATGCTCAAGATACCTCTGCATTACACGAGCACTGCATGGTATGTGATTTCCTATATAGGCAAGCAAGGCTTGATGCATGGCTTATGGGGGCTTTGTATCATCGTTTATGCTCATTATGCCACTACATTGTATTTGTGCATTGCATGGTTACTGGCGTCGTGTGGATGTGTTGTGCTGGGTTTACAAACGCGGATTGGCATGCTGGATTTTATGGATGGTTATGCCATGCCGAGTTTACGGACGTTATTAGCGTATCAGGTTCTTGGGTTTCGGTAGCGCAGGCTCAAGGGAGCTTTGGCTCGGGAGGTTCTTATATTGCCTTTCAGGACAACGACGGGTTTGTGATAGGGACTTGGGTACCGTGTGTCTTATGTGGGCCCTAAGGACCAGTATTTTCATATTTTATTCTGCGGCATTTTTATATACCTGTCATGTGATTCATGGACATGTGATGTATGGTTGCCTGTCATGCTATGGATGAGTTTGGCACTTGGGTGCGAGTTAATCTATTAGCTCCCTTACTCTTTTTAGCCTTTCATTTCTTATATGTTTGCTGAGTCTTGTGACTCACTCTTGCTTCTCTTCATTCCAGGTAAGGGCAAGGCTGAGTATGGGGGCGAGTCTAGCAGTCCTTGAGCTATTTCGATAAGTCAGTACAGGGCAGTCCTAGAAGATCCTGTTTTGGTGTGTGTATCTTATAGTGTTGTGCCATAGACATTTAGCTTTTGAGTGCTTGGCACGATTTTGTATATGTGCAGCTTTATGCCATATAACCCTGTGACCATTTATCTTTTTATGCATGCCTAGGATGTGTTAGGCTTCTGCTGTTGTTTCTTATGTATGATCGTAGTTGAGCATATCTAGCAGGTCAGGGTGGTTTCTATTCTATTTCTTTACCTTTCGTACGGGCCCTCGCTCGGGTTCTTCAGCTTGGCCAGGGTATCTGAGAAAGAGGTCTCACATGCAAGCACACAATCACCCGAAGCTAAATGCGCTGGATTATCGACACCAGAATGTGGTCATCATTTAGAGGTAATTCGCTACCAAATAGTTAATATACTGAAATGTAAAATATACTTTAAAATCATTTATGCTTGTTTAAACACAGATTGGTGAATTTGTTCACTTGATGAATGGACGAATACCTCGCCACATTGTTGCTGAGGCAATCATTGTGTCCATTGATCCGACCAAGTCTGTAGGGGGAGTAGAGCTAGGTAATGAGTTTGTTAAAATTAGTATTCAGAAAGTGATGAAACCTTTATATCCATTGCCTCGACAATTTTCTGGGATGCGTGTTTCAAGGGATGATAATAACAGTAAAACTACGATACTGTGGAGGGTCTCTGATGTAAGTTTTTTTGTCTTATATGCATTTATTATGATATGCAATTTCATAGTTAACGTACATACAAATTTGAAAAAATATGAATGATCAAATGTGTTGTACTTAAATAGATCTATTGTATACAGTTGTTATGCAATTTTGGACATGTTTTATGCAATTTCATAGGTAATGTACATACTTAAATAGATCTATTATTTTCCAATGCAAATCGAAAAACTATGATATGCAATTTTGGTTGGAGAATGGTATGGTGGCGTAATCAAGGGTTATCTGAGGTCACTTGGACATGTTTTAGTTTAGGGTTAATTTGTATGTGCTTTTGTATGGCATTGTGTAATGAGACGAGACAAGATCGATCTTTCTAAATGATCAAATGTGTTGTATTTAAATAGATCTATTGTATATAGTTGTTATACTTATTGTGTGTAGCCAACGAATCCTTTAAAATTGTTGGTGGTTTTTTGTTGTCTTGGTTATTGATTATTATACAGGTTATTTATTGATTGTTATATAGTTTTTTAAAAATCTCGTTTTTTAAAATTATTAGCAATTTTTTGGGTTTTATCGGCAGTTTTTGCAAATCGTTGGAAATTTTTGGCAGTTTATGAAAATCGCCGATAATGATTATTTTTATCGACGCGGTAAAGAGTCTTTCTTGGCAGTTTTCAACTGCTAGCAAGCTTTCCCGATGACAATATTTCTGGCGGTAATAATTACTGCCAGGAAAACTTTTATCGGTGATTTTTCACTATGCGGGAAAAGTCGAAACTCTTGTAGTGAGATGCATCGGAGAAGAAGATGGATTGATGAAGAAGGATAAAAGAAGAAGATGGATTGAACCGATTTGGGGGTTTGTTCAACAAGGTTATGAGCAAACTCTCTAGAATGAACCCAAATGGCCTATCTTCTAATGCCAAAAAGATCAAGAAAGGGCAGGGAGAGAGAGAAAAAAAAAAAAAAAACAGAAGAAGAACCTATTTATGTCTTTACATACCATCATTTTCATTTCTTCACTTTCATTGCTATTATGCTTTAGTGACGCACCAATTTAAAAAAAGAAAAATCTAGGTTCATTTTGTGTCATTCTACATCTAAAATGACTTGGAATTTGCATTTAGTCATTCCAAGTTGGAAAATAAACCTAGATAAATCTAGAATAATTCGAATTCCAAATTGATCTAAAAAGAACAAACCCAAGTCGATGGTGGGTTAATCTTCATCATCTATTTATCTTCTTCTACTTCTCATTCATCATCATCTTTTCTCTCCATGTCAATTCTAGAGAGCCATCATTGGTGTCTTCTACTAGGTTAACTCAATGAAGACACTACAAGGAAAATGGGTATTGCCGGCGAACTCTTCCGGACGGTTTGAACAACCGTTGGGAAAACACCATAATCCATGGCGGTTTAGGAACCCCCGGTGATGTTGAACCATCCCCGGCAGTTTTCAAAAACTGCGCGGTGATGTTGACACATTACCGACAGTTTTAAAAATTGCTAGTAATTTTGACCCATTACCGGCGGTTTGTAAAACCGCTGATTTATATACCCCCCGCGCTCCCCTGCCCCCGCCCCTGCCCAAATTAATATTCCCCTTACCCTCCTTCTCTTCCAAAATCTCCCCCTACAAACCCTAACCCTCTCTCGCTTGCTCTCGTTGCTGATTCGCTGCCTCCCTCACCATTTCTCACTCTTAGTCGCTCTCGGCCTCGCTCACGCACTCTCAGTCGCTCTCGCCATCGCTCACGCTCAGTCGCTCTCGGCCTCGCTCGCGCACTCTTAGTCACTCTCGCCATCGCTCACGCTCATGAACCTTTTTCTATTTCTGGAAGATTCTGCAAAACGATAAGATCGTTCTTGCAAAACAAAGCCGGGGTCCATTCTCCAACTGGTCATCCAGATTCCAGAAAGGTGCGATTTCTCTCTCTCATTCTCTCTCTCTCTGTGTTCAATGGCTATTCTGCTCTTTGGATATGTCGTGGTATTCTGTTTATCAGTTTAAATCGATTCATTTTGAACAATTGCTTGCAAGTTTTGCTTTTACATTATTGTTCGACAATCATCGTTTCAACTTATTACAATTTTAATGGATATAAGAGCAGTATTCGAAACGAACTGTGAACTTTTCAAAATTGGTGGCTGTTTATGAGCTGAAAAATGGGATGGAGGGCACCGAATCAGGATTTGAAATGTCGTCCTTGTTGAGAAGGGACATCTAGGGGAGGACAATGAATTATTTGTTTTACAAGAGGAGAAATACTTGCTAAATTTCATTTTTATTTTTTATTTTTGTTGTGATACTTAAGAATGGAGCTCGCTAGACTTTTGATGGTTAGAAATTAGGTGTTTACTTCGTTGAAACGTAGACTTCATAAAATGGTTTGGTTAATGCAAAGGAGGATGAGTTTCAATGTTTCAAAATCTTTGATTGTAACCACATCCGAAATATTCACAATTTTTAAATTTTTTGGTCGTTTAAAGGCCAAACTGGTCCTGCTCTCTTTTAAAATTTGTGCTTTCTTCTAGTAAAAATACATGACTCTTTTTTTTGCTAGATAAGTACATGGCATTTCATTCATAGCAAGATAGATGTACATTTGTTATGAGTTATTCAAATCACATTTGGTTTTGTTGCTTGCTTTTATGAGTTTATTTTAGTTTTTATTTTTAATTTTTATATTCTCTTTTTTTTTCCTAAAGGTATAAGGTGAACATTGATTTTGAACACCCTCGCCACACACACACTAAAAAACGAATCCAACCAGGATAGGTTGAATGAGGAACGCTAGCCATAAATGTTGACTGTTCACAAGTTTCAAAGGTCCAAAGTTGGGACGATAGGGACAATTGATCATCAGTACTAATTGTATTTGTAATTTGTTCATATGGGTGTGAGATGTCTTATGTGTAGCTTCAATAAATGCATTAGATTGTACCTTGTGTAGTTGAGTTGGAATTCAATGTAATGGTTCTTTTAGGAATTGCAAAAGAGAGAGATTATTATAAATTTGTAGTGTTGGCAAATTTATGAACAACACTTCTATTTTAGTAGTGCCATATATTGTTTTATAAAAATTGTGCATGCATGATTTGTGAAGAATAACTTCAACTTGAACATAAAAAGTTCAACTTTGATTCTACTGCAGTGAGGTTAAGTCAGCACAAAGGGGTTTGAAAATGTGTCAAACAAACTAGGAGACAATTTGAATGAACTTAGTTCAAATTCCCTATTATAGGTCATTTGAACATGATCAAGATTTTGAGAGTTGATTTTTTTGGCTAATAACAAGTTGTTGGAGCACCCTCACACCTCATTTGAACTATTGATCAAAATTCAAAAAGAAATGAGTCATTTTCTGCATGAAAATATATGCTTACCAATTGCATGTATGTTTCAGACTCATGCTAAAGACTATATCATAGCAGCTAGGTTGGCAAAATTTAGAGGTTACACATTGTGAGTGAAAAGGATTCCACTAGAAAAAGAAAACATCATTGCTGAGGGTCAAAAAGAATTGAGGTTTTATCTCATTAGCAGTGATATAAAGGTTTTATCAGCTTCTGTTCTAGGGATACTAGCAAATAGTAACATGAGATCAACGTTTATGGGTAGCAGTTCATCATGGGTTCTAGCAAATGGAAGACTTCAATCTTAGGTTGGGGATCTTAGCATCTAGATTTTACTTATGTGTCTAAAAATTGTATTAGAGCTTATTCAATCTAGTTGTGAATCACCTTGGTTTTACTCTTGATTCTCAGGTTTTCATAGAAATCACCACATTTTTTTACTTTCTCTGCATTTACAGTGTGGTGATTGTAGTTAAGATTACACTAATAAGTAATTACTAAACAAAAAACAACTGGCAATTTCTCAATTGATATTAGAGCATATCCATAGTATTGATTGAGTTAATTTTCTCAAATTCGCAATGTCAAAACTTGTCTTGTTGATGTCAAAGGATTGTATATTAATAGCTTTGACTAATAGTTGAGTTGGAATCATGGGAAAAAAACATACCATTTGGCCAATGGGTATTTATCATTATTATTATTGTTATTATTTCTCAATAGGTTGTGTCTTATTATATATTTAGATTCATGAATGGTAAATAGACTAAATACAGAGAAAGTTGTAAATTTTGAAAGTTTGCATGCACCCATAAAAAGAAGCAGTAGGGTTTAACCACAAATGTGACAATAGGAAGATGGGCCTTTGTGATAGTAGTTTCTCAATGGAGGTGGCAGGGTAGAAGGAACAGTAGCAGCTTGAGTGAAACAAAAAGAATAGGTGAACTTATCAATTTTTGGGGTTTTTGCCGGTGGTTTCTAAATCTACCGGCAAACTTATCAATTTGGTAAACACTTTTATTGACGGTTTCTAAACCGCCGACAAAGTTTTTACTTTGCGACGGTTTTTCTAAACTGTCGGCAAAGTTTTATCTTTACCGGCGATTTTCTAAACTGTCGGAAATTACCGGTGGTTTACATAAACCGCTGGTAATGCGTTATTTTTCGGCGATTTTCAACCGCTGGAAAGATTTTCCGACAGAGGTATTTCCGGCGGATAAAATTATTGCCGGTAAAACTTTTACCAGCGATTTTTTTACTTTTTCCGACAATTTTTTTACCGCTGAGAAAAATTGAACCTCTTGTAGTGAGATGAGTTCTAGTGCTATTAAATGGGTTCGAGTCCAAAGATGCATCTTCCAACAACTGTTGAAAAACTTGAATGTACAATTTTAATTAATAATTATTAGTATTACCTCTTTACTTGAACAAATAAAGGAAATCATAAGAACTTCTAAGATCAATCTTAAAGCACATGAGGAGACTATTAAAAGCAAGTCAAAAGCACAAAAACTTATATCAAATTTGTCCAAATTTAAAATACAATTCTCTTATGTCATTCGTAAAATATTATTATTAGATATATTCAAATAAATTTACTATCCTATCTTAACATTTAATTTATGAATTAAAATGTATTTAATTTATTGGAAAATTATTAATATTTATTTGATTCAAAATATTAACATTTAATTTAAATTTTTGTTGGTATTTAACAATTTCGTTTTCTTGTGGAATGGCAGTTGGTGTAATTTCGCATCGCTACTGGAGAAGGGAAAAATGAAGTGGAAGAAGCTCCGTTCTGTAATTTTCTTTCCCGCCATCGGATCCGTCAAATCGTAAAGAAGAACCCATCCTCTCCTTTCGGTTATCTTCTCCGATCTACTTCTCTTCTTCTAGGGTTTTAGCTTTTGGGAGCTCACGCTCTCGGATTCACAAATTCATCCCGTTTCACTTTCTCTTTTTCTCTCCGTGACTAGGGTTTCTGAACCAATCATGGAAATCAAACTCCATTTCCTGTAGTTTTCCAGCGGAAAGAGAAGAAATTTTAGGTTCATCTACAATGTCTTCGTTGAGCTATAGACACCATACCCTCATTCAAGCTCTACTGTCACGCGGCCCGCTCAAGGAGCAGGAGTTCCATTCCATCTTTTCCGGTGTTACTGGGAAAACCCCTACTGGTCAATCCCCCCCTCTGTCTCTTTGGTGGTGCATACTAGAAATATTTTCTTTCTTTCTTTTCTTTTTCGGTACATGGGTTTGTGGATGAAAATGGAACTATGGTCCACAGATGTTTTCTTTCTTCTTATCTTTGTTAGCATGGTCCGTCGATGTTTTTAAGTATGTTTTCTTGTTATCATTTTCTTTTTGGATGCCTTAGTATGATGATTTGAGTTTAATTTGAGAATAAAAAGTTATAGGCACTCTTTGAATGGTTTTTGTAGAAATAGGTAAATAAATAAATGAATAGCAGTAAGGAGGTGGTACAGGTTTGAGGGCTAGATTGCTGCCACACTATTGATAACCCTTTATTCAAACAATTTACAGATATTCATCTACGGTTGTTTAATATTTGGTACAGGTACTCATCGGCAGCTGTTTAATGAGTTCCTTCTCAAGATAAACAAGGAACTTTCGTTTGTTCAATTTGAGTTGCGGGCTTGCAGAAACCAATATGATGGCAATGTTTACTATGGTGTAGTGAATAATGTTGCAGATGAGCAATCCAAGCTTGGAACCAAATATACAATTCCTCAAATTGCTTATTACAAAGCAATTGTAAGTTTTGCTTTGCCTTTGTTTCATTTCAAGAATCTTTTGACTGTGAAATAAATGTTAATTTGTTTTGTGTGCTTGGGCCAGAGAAAACATTTATATCACCAAAAGCAAGAAGATTGATAGAAGATCAATATATATATATATATATATATATTAAGCAAACAACAAATTTGGTGTCTGAAGCACAAAATTTTTGAAAATACCCCTTATATATTTTACTTAAAAAAAAGAAAAAAATAAATAAAGAAGTCACTTCCTGACTTAAACTTGTGATTTCTAAATATCACAATAGACTTATAACCCTACCATTACACCAAATCTTAACTTCATTTAAATTTTGTGCAAACAAAAATAAAACTAACAGCAAACATCTAGCTTCACCCCTTGAATGAAGCAATGAAGCAAGAGCTTCAAGGCTACAGAAAGAAAACATGAGATAAGAGAGGAGAGAAACATTCTTGCTGAAAGAATTTTACTGAACGATCAGAATTACAGAAATGCAGGTATAGCTGAATATTTATATTCAGCTATCCTTAATAACAAACTTTGCAACTTGCAACAGCAAGTTATAATTACCGAACTAATCAACAACTAATATAACAGCATAACAGCTTACGACAAACACAACCGTGGCACAACATAAAGAGAAATACACATAACAAAATTAATCAACATTATTTCCTTTCCTTCTACATTGAAGGTGAATCTTCATTTGAAATCTTCTGTTGTTTTACTTGAACGTGCATGGCTTGGGCCACTCTAGTGTTTATAATGAAAACAAAGATTTTATGGACTGGGATTTTAGGATTATAATCAAAGACACATTTGGAATGGGATTACTCTCCTTTGAATAAACAAAAACAACTTAGTTCAATATCACCTAAATCTCTAGTAATAGTACATTTCCCAAACTAAAACAACAATAACAAGCCTTAATCCCATTAGGTGGGGTTGTCCATATGAATTTTAAACCTCCAACCATCTCTATCCATAAACATATCCTTTGTAAGACCATCATATCCTCTATCATGTTGAAAGGTTCTCACCAAGTTTTCTTTGGTTTTCCTCATCTGCTATAAATTTTCTTCATTTCATCTACTTGCTTTATAGGTGCATTTATCAGTCTTCTCACATAATCAAACTATTTTAATTGTGAGTTGCACATCTTATCTTCAGTAGATGTTACTTCAACCTTATTATGTATGATCTTGTCTCTTATTTTGCCTTTTCTTGTAAGGTTGCATATCTCTATTAACATTCTCATCTTAGCTATGCTCATATTTTCCATGTTGATGCTTAATTGCCCATCATTTTGAGCCTTATAACAAAGATGCTCTTATAATCTTATGATAAAACTTCTCTTTTAGCTTTTAAGAGATTTGATCAAGGCAATTCATTAGGATAAATTGTTGACAAGGTTTATAGTTGTAACACTCCCTCTCCCAGACCACCCCAATACCTGGAGGGCCTCAAACATGGAGTGTTACATGGGGGGCTAGGAATACTAACATTCACAACCTAGCATGCACAAAAAGACATTAAGATAAACTACAACCTTACATACCATTCATTCACATACAACCCATACCATACATGGAGTCTCTCATCCCTTTACAAAACATACATTCACAAATATTACATTCACCTAAAAGAAGAAAGGATCTAAGGTACTAGCTCTAAAACACTCCCAAGAGCTTTTGTTGAGAGAGCCCCAACACACATATGTCTACCCGGCCGCCTTACATGGACTCGTGTTTGCTACATCCTTGACCTTACCTGGAATGGCGAGGTATACAAAAGTGAGCCACAAGGCACTGCAAGTAATACATAAAAGAAAAGCATAGCTGAAAATAGGGCACATGTTTCAAAATAAAACTCTCTGTTTTGATATGTTTCGAAATATGATAAATGGGTTTCGAAATCTCCATCCTTAAACGATTAACTACTCACCACTCAATGCAAAATGCTATGCGACATGCATACAAAAGCTCATAACACATACATGGCCACCCGACCCCCACATAATAATCATAATTCTCATCGGTCCCGTGACTGAAAACCTGCATCCAAAGAAACTGTAAAACTATGGGACCATTGGTCCTATCACATCTGTTGCTATAGCCAATATATATATATATACTCTCGCCCGTGGTCATCACCAACAGACGCGCCCCCCTAGTTGTCACTGAAGGAGCGCAAACTCCAGTCCGGCTAATGCTTACTGGTTTTGAGGGATATCCCGGTGGAGTTTTCCGCACCGTGCGCATTAATGCTCATGCAATGCAACATTTTTGTAGCCACATTCAAATGTATGTGCAACAGTTATAATTTATGCTCTATGCTCACTCATGAATCATAATGTCATATGCTCACACAAGCCATATGTCCATGATGCACAAGTACCACACTTTCCACTCCATGTTACGCCAAAGTTTAACATTCATAAGCTTAAAGACATTTATATTCCACCATTAAGGCCATGTTCTTTTTTAAATTTCATTGGGAAACTTGGGAGATTTGGAATTATAAGAATACTCCCCCTAGCATTGGTTCAACACATATTTGATCATCTTGGGCAATTATGTCAAGAATAAACAAACACAAGTCATGGGAGAAGACCAATTCTCTACCATGCTGATAAGTCTCGAATTTGAGACTTATGCAATTAGGGAATAAATTTGGATTGGAGGGAGAAAGAATGTTTGAATGGTGGGGGGGGGGATTTAGAAGAAAGTAGAAAGAGAATTTGGAGGGAAAGATTTATGTTCTATTTCCTTTCGTAAATCCCATCCTTGGTATTACATCCTTTTATAGGCGTTCGCATGGCTATAACTACCAGGCGCAAGTGGGGATAGCTGTAACTAATTGGTTATTACAATAATAGGCTAATTACAGCTTTGCCACTTCTGGATACTAATTACATTTAGGCCCTTGTCAACCCCCTAGGGTTATAACATTTCCCCTCCCCTTGAGATCTTTCTTGTCCCCAAGAAAGGACAATAGCTGGGCTGCTCGGGGGTGTTGCTTTAGTAGGTTTGGTAGATACTCCCAGGTTGCATTATCTGGGTGCAAGTGGCTCCATTAGACCAACACTTCTGTTAGTGGGATAGTATCCTTATAGGTGATTCGTTGGTCTACAATAGCTTGGGGTTTTGCAGTAACCTCCCGGTCTTTATCTACTGGGGGAAGCTGGAAGCTTGTTGTAGCCGTCGGTTCTATTGCATTCTTTAGCAGTGACACGTGGAACACTGGAGGGGTGGATGTCCCTTCAGGAAGTTGCAACTTATAAGCTATCTTGCCCACTTTAGCAAGCACAGTGAATGGCCCAAAGTACTTGGGGCTCAATTTAGAGATAGGGGTTGAGGAGAAAGAGTGTTGGAGGAACCTTTTGACTTTCAAATAAACCTTATCTCCCACATTGAAGTCCCGGTCACTTCTCCTTCTGTCTACCACTTGTTTCATCCAATTTTGAGCAGTGGTTAGTTCCTTCTTCAATAGTTGGGTTACCATTTGTCTTTGTTGAAGATATTCTCCCACTGTTGGCAATGTTGTGGGAGCATTCATCAAAACAGGCAGGTTAGGAGCTGGGTATCCAAATAGTGCCTCAAAGGGGGACTTTTTGATGGCACTGTGGTAGCTGGAATTGTACCACCACTGTGCCATGTAGAGCCATCTATTCCAACTCTTAGGCTTAGCAAAACAGATACAACGTAGGTAGGACTTCAAACATTTATTCATCCTCTCCGTTTGGCTGTCCGTCTCTGGATGATATGCTGTGGACATATGCAGTCCTACGCCCTGGTGTTTAAATAATTCTTGCCAAAAATGGCTTGTAAAAATCTTGTCCCTATCGGACACTATTGATTTTGGAATCCCATGAATCTTCACCACTGAATCAAGGAACTGCTTGGCCACTTCTTGGGTCGTGAATGGGTGAGTGAGGCTGACGAAATAAGCGAATTTGGTCAGTCTATCCACAATTACTAGGCTGGTGTCCTTACCTTCAGATCGGGAAAGTCCTTCAACAAAGTCCATAGACACCCCTTCCCAAGCCTGTTCTGGAATGGCTAGTGGTTGGAGGAGTCCCGGTAAGGCTACATGCTCATGTTTGCACCTTTGGCAAGTAGGACAAGATACCACAAACTCCATTACGTCTTTTTTGAGTCCTACCCAAAAGAACATTCGTCTGACTCTGTGGTAGGTAGCCCGAATGCCTGAATGGCCCCCCATAGGAGAGTCATGCAGGGATTGCAAAATTCGTCTTCTAAGTCTCTGGTCTTCCCCAACTACTATTCTGCCACGGTAACGGATCAATCCTTGTGCCATTGTATATCCTCCACTTCCATTAGGATTTATTGCCAGCTATTCTTGTAGTTCCTTCAATTGTTTGGTGTGCTCATAGCTCTCAGTGACCTCTTTTTACCCAATCAGGAATAACGGCGATAATGGTGCTGCAGTTGGCCTTTTTTTCCCGTCTGGACAGTGCATCGGGAATGCCTGAGGTACCAGTGTTGGGAATGCCTGATTTCAACAAGCCTTTTACACTGGAAATGGATGCAAGTTGGGTAAGAATTGGAGCAGTCCTATCTCAAGAAGGGCGGCCTATAGCATTCCTTAGCCAAGCCTTGAGCCTCAGGCACCAGGGGCTTAGCATACATGACAAGGAGTTACTAGTCGTACTTATGGCAGTGGACAAGTGGCGACATTACTTGGAAGGAGGCAGATTCGTTATCAAAACGGACCATGAAAATCTCAAATTTCTACTACAACAGAAGCTCCACTCCCACTTACAGAAAAAAGGAATGGCAAAGTTAATGGGGCTAGACTATGTCATTCAATTTAGAAGAGGGAAGGAGAATGTGGCAGCAGATGCTTTATCTCGCTGCCAAACAGGAGGGGTGCTGGATGCTATAACAGCAGTGGTGCCGGACTGGTTACAAGAAGTCATTGATAGCTATAACCACGGCACATGGGTGAAAGAGCTTCTAGAGCAACTAAGTATAAATGGAAATTGTAGGCCTGATTATACATTATCCAATGGGTTAATAAGATACAAAGGGAGATTGGTTATTGGGGAGAGTGACACCTTAAAGGATCAGATTCTACATTCCCTACATAGCTCCCCCCTTGGAGGCCATTCCGGAATTTAGAATACCTACAGAAGAGTTAAGCAACTTTTCTATTAGCTACAACTTAAGAAGTTTGTGATGGATTATGTGATGAAATGTGACATTTGCAGGAGATGCAAACATGAAACAATGCCCCAGCTAGGATTACTTCACCCTTTGGCCATTCTTGAAAAGGCTTGGACCCATGTTACCATGGATTTCATTGAAAAATTACCAAAATTTGAAGGCAAGGACTACATCTTAGTAGTGGTTGACAGATTTACCAAATTCAGTCACTTCCTTAGTTTGTTACACCCATTCATAGCCCAAGAAGTTGCAAGAACATTTTTGGATAACATGGTGAAGCTGCACGGCATGCCACTGTCTATTGTGTCCGATCGGGACAAGATCTTCACTAGTTTATTTTGGAAGGAGTTAATGAAATGCCTGGGCACTAAGCTACACATGTCAACGACTTACCATCCTCAAACGGATGGACAATCTGAACGGATAAACCAATGTCTCGAGTCCTATCTAAGGTGTCTTTGTTTCCTAAAGCAAAGAGAGTGGCACAAGTGGGTTGCCGTGGTCCAATGGTGGTACAATTCTTGCCATCACAACTCTATTAACATGACTCCTTTTGAGGCATTATATGGCTATAAGCCATCATTGTTACTAGCAGTGGAAGAACCAACAACAGTGGCTGCGGTGGAGGCCTACATGCAACAACGACAAGAAATCCTATTGCTTCTGAAAGCAGAATTATCCAAGGCCTAAAACAGAATGAAACAAATGGTTGACAGAAAGAGAAGCGAGAGGGAATTCTCAGAAGGGGAGGAGTTGTACTTGAAACTCAACCATCAACACCTTAAGACTATCTCTCGGCAACCAGTCTCCAAGTTAAGCCCCAAATTTTATGGCCCATTTCCAGTACTGGCTAAGGTCGGGCCAGTACCTACAAAGTACAACTACCGGAGGGAGCCCAAATGCATCCGGTCTTCCATGTCTCTCTCCTCAAGAAGAGCGTAGGCTCACAGGCTGCCAATCCATCCCTTCCATCCAGTCTCCATGAAGAAGCAGAGCCAACAGTTCCTATGGCTGTATTGGACAAGCGTGTCATCTACAAGCAAGGGGCCTTTATCATCCAAGTGCTGGTCAAATGGTCCTCCTTACACTCAGACAATAACACATGGGAGTACCTTCTAGATTTACTGAAGCAGTTTCCCACCATAGCCAGCCTGCTGCACATTTCTTGAGGACAAGAAATGTTTTGAAGGGGGGAGAAGATGTCACGTACCTAGCAGTTACATGAGGAATATTGTAATAAATAGTAGCTTTTTCGTTTATGTTGTTTAGATATTGAATAGAAGGGGAGTTGAGCTCGCTGGCAGCATGTGCAGTGAGCTAACTAACGCCTACAAGTGGGGAAGCAAATGGCTGATTCTAGAAGGATTTTACCCAACCGTTTTTGGCGCCTATTTCCAGCAGGGCAGTATAACTATCCTGCCTCAGCCCAATTGTACTCACTTTTGATAATTGAATCAGTGATATTTCCCTCTCAGTTCTCTCTCATTCTCTCGCAAATTATCTCTAACTTTCCCTTCCAAATTCTCGACTCACTTTCTCTCTTAGTTTCTGCAAGGTTCTCTCCAAACAGGGAGAATTCCCCACTGTTAGCTTCTAGATCTGACATTCTTGTCCTCCCAATTTGTGATTTTGCTCAATTCGTGTATTGGAAGGTCGACTTCCTAGCTTCCCTATTTCTTTGAGCAAATCAAAAACATATTTTCTTTGGGAAATAAATATACCTTGTTTTGAGTAGGCAACTTCAATCCCTAGGAAATATCTTAACCTTCCCAAATCTTTAATTTCAAACTCTTTAGTTAGTTGAACTTTAATTTTTCTTTTTCAATATCATCATCCCCAATCATAATTATATCATCAGCGTATACTAGGAGGATAGTGAGTTTACCTTCCTTTGAGTTTTTGATGAAGAGGGTGTGATCTCCTTGGCTTTGTTGATATCCCATCCTTAGCATAGCTTCAGTAAATCTGCATAACCATGCTCTAGGGAATTGCTTTTAGTCCATAGAGAGCTTTCCTCAGCTACCCTCTTTCTTTGGCCCAAATTTATTCTCAAAACCTGATGGTAATTCCATGAAGACCTTTTCTTTTAAATCTCTACGTAGGAAGGTATTTTTAACATCAAAATTGTTGTAGATCCCAGTGAAAGTAAGCTACAAGAGATAATAGGATTCTAACAGTATTCATTTTAGCCACAAGCGCAAAAGTTTCTTGGTAGTCGATCCCACAGGTTTATCTATAGCCTTTTGCAACTATGCAAGCTTTATACATTTCCAATGACTCATCAGTTTTGTGTTTTGAGTGTATAAACCCACTTACAACCTACTGCCCTTTTTCCTTTTGGTTGATCTACTGCCTCCCAAGTCTTGTTTTTTTCTAAGGCATCCATTTCATCCCTTGTAAACAATGGAATAAAAATTCTGTTTCTATTAATCTCTAAATCTAATTACATGGGCTCTTCTTTTATAGAAGAGGTTTTACATAAAAAGGAAAGCAATCAATCTAAGAGATATTTACATAAAAGGAAAGCAATCAATCTATGCAATAGGAAACTATAGATCTATACACAATAGGAAACTATACAATAGGAAAGGATAGAAACTGTATATTTAGGAGAGTTTCCTAAGATTGGTTTAGGCAAGATTCCCTAAACCAATTTTAGGAAACTCATATCACATTGAATTCTCTGAATGCTAACACTCCCCCTCAAGCTGGAGAATGTATATCCCACATTCCCAACTTGCTTACCAAGTCTTCAAACCTCTTCGTTGGTAGCCCTTTGGTTAGGATATCCGCAACTTGTTCTTTGAATGGCACATAGGGTAAATGAATTAGGCCGGCTTCCAATTTCTTCTTGATGAAATGTCAGTCTATCTCAACATGTTTAGTCCTGTCATGTTGGACAGGATTATGGGCTATGCTAATTGCTGATTGATTATCACACCAAAGGCTAATTGGTCCTTGGGCTTGAATCTTCAGGTCTTCAAGGATAATTCTTAGCCACAAAACTTCACATAGGCAAAGGGTCATAGCCCTAAATTTCGCTTCTGCACTTGATCTTGCTACAACACTTTGCTTCTTACTCCTCCATGACACCAAGTTCCCGTTTAGATAAACACAGTAACCACTTGTTGACCGCCTATCTGTGATAGACCCAGCATAGTTAGCATCTGAGAAACCCTTGATGTCCAGCTCATTCCTTACTTTAAATAGAATTCCCTTGCCTGGAGTGGACTTGAGGTAACTTAGAATTTTTATTACAGCAAGCATATGATCCTCAGTTGGGCTGTGCATGAACTGGCTCACAAGGCTAACTGCAAAAGCGATGTCAGGCCTTGTGTGGAGCGATAAATCAGCCTTCCAACAAGTCTTTGATACCTTCCTTTGTCCACTGGTTGGTTGCTAGGGTTGTTCCACAACCTACTATTAGGTTCAATAGGGATTTTAGACCCTTTTCCACCTGTTGACCCTGTTTCTGCCAACAAGTCCAGCACGTACTTCCTTTGAGAAAGGAAGATCCCAACTTTAGAATAGGCAACTTCAATTCCCAAAAAATACTTGAGAACCCCCAAGTCTTTGATCTCGAATTCCCTAGACAGCCTTTCCTTGAGTTTTTCTTGCTCCTCCTTATCATTGCCTGTGACAATCATATCATCTACATATACTAATAGAATTGTCACTTTACCTTCTTTAGAGTGTTTTATGAAGAGAGTGTGGTCTCCCCTACTTTGGTCATACCCGAAAACTTTCATAGCTTTGGAAAACCGTCCAAACCAAGCCCTAGGAGACTGTTTAAGCCCATATAGAGCTTTCTTGAGCTGACATACCTTCTCTTCATGCCCTTCTTGGAACCTTGGTGGCAATTCCATATATACGTCCTCCTCCAAATCCCCATGGAGGAATTCATTTTTTACATCTAGCTATTGTAGGTTCCATCCAAAATAAGCTGCCAATGAGAGAAGAATACGTACCGTGGTCATTTTTGCGACTGGAGCAAATGTCTCAAGATAATCGACTCCATAAGATTGTGTGTATCCCTTAGCTACCAACCTGGCCTTATATCTCTCTAGGGTGCCATCAGCCTTGTATTTTACATTAAAAATCCATCTACACCCCACCGGATTGATCCCCTTAGGTCTGGACACAAGATCCCACGTATGGTTCTTTTTTAGGGCACTCATTTCCTCCAACATAGCTTGTTTCCAGTTTTGATCCTGTAATGCCTCATTTACTGACTTAGGAATGATAATTGAATCCAAGGAAACTAGGAAACTCTTATGCCTTTGGGAGAGACGATGATAGGAGAGAAAATTGGTTAAGGGATGTTGTGTACAACTCCTAACCCCTTTTCTAACTGCAATAGATAGGTCTAAATCATCAAAGATAGGGCCATCAGAAGAAAAAGTATCTTGTGTGAGATTCATACCTAGATCAGAATCTGAGGGTGGTGTATGCTGTGTGTCTTGGATAGGCTGCCTTCGCTTGTAAATGTAAGGAGACCCTTTGTACCGAACTGGAGAGGGCAGCCGTTTGATGGCCGCTTGTTCACCCAAGTCAGCCTGATCATGCACTTCTTTGTGACTGCCAGGGGACAGACTAATGAGAGGATGAGAAGGTCGGGTTGGTGATGGCTGAGTTGTTTGAGCAGTAGTAGGGCTGGTGTGGTCAAGAGAATTAGAACTAGAGTGAGGTGTATGCCGAGAGGCAGACAAGAGAGTATCATCAAAGCTGTAGTCTCCATAGGAAAGTCTCTCCCCCTGGGGACCAGCTGGAGAGGTACCAAAAAAAGAAAGGGACTCAACAAAGGAAACGTCTTTGGAGACATACAACTTGCAAGTAAAAGGATGATAACACTTATATCCTTTTTGGGTAGAAGAATACCCTAGGAAAACACACTTAAGTGCCCGTGGATCCAACTTATCTCGATGTTGTTTGGATATGTGAACAAAGGATACACACCCAAAAACTCTAAGAGGAAGAGGATTATGCACATTAAAATCTGAAAAATGAGTAGTTAGACAAGCAAGAGGGCTTTGTTGGTGAAGGAGCTTTGAGGGTACTCGATTAATAAGAAAGGCAGCAGTGAGGACAGCCTCTCCCCAAAAACTTTTAGGAACTCTATGATGGTGAAGAAGAGTACGAGCCACATTAAGGAGATGTCTCATCTTCTTCTCAGCTACTCCATTTTGTTGTGGAGTATCTATACAGGAAGATTCATAGACAATTCCTTCTTGTTGGAAAAAATGATGCATATGGTGATTAAAATACTCTTGGGCATTATCAGTTCTAAGTTTCTGTATAGGTGTTCCAAATTGAGTAGTAATCATCTTACAAAAATTTGGCAACACTATTCCTATGGCAGCCTTATCTTTTAGCAAAAACACCCATGTCATTCGAGTACAATCATCAATGAAGGAGATAAACTACCGAGTCCCAGAGTAATTAGGAATTTTACAAGGCCCCCATACATCAAAATGAATTAGAGCAAAGGGTTTAGAACTGATTTTATTACTCATGGGATAAGGAACACGATGCTGTTTGGAAATAATACATACATCACAATGAAAGATATTGGGATCAATAGAATGAAATAAAGTAGGAAACATAACTTTTAATAGAGTAAATGGAGGATAACCAAGGCGGTAATGATGCAGCCATATATTGTGATGATTTGATGTAGTTTGAGAGGAACAGGCAATCGGTGGCTGGTTTCTAGATGGATAAGAAGTCTTTCCTACAAAGCAGTACAGCCCACCTTTTTCTTTAGCAACACCAATCCTCATGTAACACCCGAGATTTTTGGACTCAAATATGATGAAATAGATGAGATTATTCGCGTCAGGTACTTGAGGAAGTAGGACATTTCAAGGGATTGAGGATGTCTTGAGTCAAAAGTTTAGTTTCTGAACCAAGGGTAAAAGTGTAATTACCTAACATATTGGAGTATTAGTGTAATTTATCCTTTCTTCAGGGGCTAAAATGTAATTAAATATTGACCCGAGAACCAAGTTATAAGGGGCCTAAATGCAATTACTTAAGTTATAAGGGGTCTAAATGCAATTACCCAACAGTTCGGGCCAAGGTGTAAACTTTGAAACTGGATTGATAGGGAAATGATGTAAGCAATGATGTAAGCGTTGATTTAAGCAATGATATAAGCGATGATGTAAGCAATGATGTAAGCGACGATGTAAGCGATGATGTCATACCAATCAAAGATGTAAGCAATGACATCACCTTTATTTAAAGATATGATAAGATAATAAGAGGAAAGATAGGAATTGAATTGCTTTAAGTAGTTAATAAGAAGAAAGATAGAGATTGAATTACTTTAAGTAATTAAGAAGAAGAAAGATAGGAATTGAGTTGCTTTAAGTAATTAACAAGAAGAAAGATAAGAATAGAACTCATTTTCCTACACTATAAAAAGGGCCATAGGGTTTGCTTACAAATCATTCCAAGTAGTTTCGAGGTGATTTCATTGAGAGGATCAAAGAGGATTCCAACCAAGTTTCAAGGTAAGTACAGTATGATATGAACTATCTACATGTTTAACTCATGGAAATCATGTTTATGTGGTCCACAAGCAAGTTATGGGACCGGAGTTTAGTAGCGCTACGCACGTAGGTTCTTACCCCGACAAGTTGGTAGATCCTATCGTGTCTCCTCATGTTTAAGTTTCAAGTTCATGTTATGCCATGTTTCATAACACGTTTATAGTTCATCTGTGCTTACTGAGATTTATCTCACCCCTTACGTTGTCCCCTCTAGGTGGCCATGATTAAGAAGATTGGAGCATGAACGTGGATCGTGGTGATATTTCAAAAGGGATTACAAGAGTTTAAATTCAGTATTTCTTTGTTTTAGAACAAAGTATTTCTATGTTAAACTCTAAACTATGTTTAAATGATATAAAGTATGACTTTTGGAGTTTTATGCAAGTTTTATGAAAGTTTGATTCTCGGTTAAGATCCGGGCGTCACACCTCATCCCTGTCTTTAGTGCCTGAAACTCACACATATTAGGTGAAAAAACAGCTTGGCAATTTAAGATTTTAGTGAGTTGATGAATGGACAGCAGATTAGCTGATAAGTGTGGGACATGAAGGACAGGTTTGATGGAGAGATTAGGGCCAAGATCCACACTTCCATGGCCAGCAATAGGAACTGTTGTGCCATTAGCAATTGTGATCATTTTGGTGGTCCTGAGAGGTTGATAGGTGGAAAATACATAGGGGTTAGGTGTCATATGGTCTGTTGCTCCCGAATCCAAGATCCAAACATCATTCCGATCAGTTTTTAAGGTAGAACAGAATGCAGAATGAGTGCATTTACCTGGGATTTCCAATTGTGCTAGAGAGTAGGATCCATCTTGCATTGATTTGAGGAAGGACTTCAGCTTGTTGATCTCTTCAGCATTAAATGGAGTGAGATTTGAGCTGCTGTTAGCCTCAGCTTTTACTCCCGGTTGGTCCTCCTCTTGCTCATTGTGTGATAGATAAACTTGATTTCTTGTAGCCAGATTCTTGAATCCTCCTCCACTCCTATTTAGGACAGCCTCTTTGCCATGAAGCTTGAAACATGTGTCACGGGTATGCCTGGGTTTCTTACAATGAGTGCACCATAGTCCCTCTCTTCCATTGGCTCGAGTTTGAGCCTCTATTCGCCTAGATCTAGGCCGTGTCCCCTCTCCTTTGTTCACTGCCACTGCTGATCCGTCAGTGGCAGATTCCCTTAGCATCACCAGCCTCCTATTTTCTTCACTTCTTACCACAGCAAATACCTCATTAAGAGAGGGAAGTTTTTCCTAACCAAGTAGCTGCAGCCTTACTTGATCAAATTTGGGGTTAAGGCCAGCCAAAAACTCAAAAATCCTATCCCGTTCGACTATTTGGTTAAGGGTTGCAGCATCCATGCTGCAAATCATCTTTATATTCTGGTAGTGGTCTAACTCAAGTCAAAGACCATTCATATGATTATAATACTCGGTGACAGACAACCCCCCTTGTTTAGAACCATTAATTTTAGTTTTCACTTCATAGATGACTGATGCATTCTGAATTTTGGAGTAAGTTAGCTTCACAACTTCCCAAATCTCCCTAGTAGTACCCAAAAACATGTAATTTTTACTTACCTCTGGAAGCATAGCATTCCACAATCAGGACATTATTTGGGAATCCTCAATATCCCATTTTGCGTACATAGGATCGGTTGCCCTTGGAGGAGAGTGATGAGATTCAACACAATAGGTAGGATTTCCAATGAATGAGGTGAGTTTCGGCTGTATTGCAACTCTCAATTACAAGGAAAACAATGTAAACAAGCAACAAACTGGGCATTCGAGAGGCCCAGAACTCTCTTGCAAGAAAACTCTATATTCTTCACCCCCTTTTCTCTCTTCTACTCTCCTTTTATAGGTTGTTATCCCTCCTCCATAACCGTATTTGGTTATGCACATGCACATGTTGGTTTGTGTAACAAACCAGCCAAGTGTCTACTCTATTCTTGGCGCACATGCTGGCTGTTACGCCCTCCAGTTGTGTCCTCAATATTCCTTTGATTCTTGTAGCGCCTAAGGTATGTCTGTAGTACAGGAGGCCTAACATCACTCCCCTCCCCAACTTTCACCTTGTCCTCAAGGTGAAAAAAAGGAAATTACTGCTGAATTAAGCTATAAGGCTCCCAAGTGGCTTCCAAAGGAGGTAACCCCTTCCATTGAAGTAGAACATCCAATCCCCCTAAATTACTTCCTGTTCCTGGCTTGACCCCCAACATTGCCTCCGATTCAACCAACATCTCCAAATCTGCACTAAACTAATTGGGAATTTCCAATGTGGCTTGCAACGCACCCTTGGCTTCTCGTAGCTGGGACACATGGAAGACTGGGTGAATGCTGCAGGATGAAAGCAGCTTTAACTTGTAAGCTACAGGTCTGATTTCCTTTTTAACTTCAAATGGACCATAGAATCTAGGAGCCAACTTCTCATTGGAACGACCAGCCAATGTCTTTCTACGATAGGGTATTAGTTTCAAGTAAACTAAGTCCCCTACCTTAAATTTCATTGCTCTTTTTTTCATATCAGCCCCCTTTTTCATTACTGCTTGAGCTCTTAGTAGCTGTGCCTTAAGTTCCTCCAAAATGTGATCTCTTTCAACCAATTGTTGCTCCACCACCGAAACAGGAGTGGATCCCCTTTCAACCCTCAGTATTGCTGGCGGTTCTCGCCCATAGATTGCCTGGAATGGTGTAGTTCTCGAGGCTGTGTGGTATGAAGTGTTGTACCAAAGTTTAGCCCAAGGTAGCCACACAAACCAAGCTTTAGGTTTAGAGGAAGCAAATCAGCGAAGGTATGTCTCCAATGTCCTATTCAGCACCTCCGTTTGACCATCGGTTTGTGGATGGTAAGCTGTGCTGCGGTGGAGCTTGGTACCTTGGAGGCGAAACAATTCCTCCCAAAATTTGCTCATGAAGATCTTGTCCCTATTGGATACAATGGACCGTGGTAGACCATGAAGCCTCACAACTTCCTTGATGAAAATTCCTGCCACTTCTCCAGCTGTAAAAGGGTGTTTCAACCCGATGAAATGCCCATACTTACTGAGTCTATCCACCACCACCAAAATCGAGTCCATTTTGCTTGACCTTAGTAAGCCTTCGATAAAGTCCATAGCAATGTCTTCCCAAATTTGGTTTGGGATAGGAAGGGGTTGCAAGAGCCCTCTCGGCTTTAGGGCTAGCACCTTGTTTTGCTGGCAAACAGCACAACGACTCACATACCTGTGGATGTCCTTCTTCATACCCAGCCAATATACATTTGCCGCAATCCTCTTGTGGGTTTTCAAGAATCCCGAGTGTCCCCCCACATTCCCATCATGTCCCTCATGTAAGAGAAATGGAATGAGAGAAGAACCCTTCGGTAGGTACAACCTACCCTTGTAGAAGAGGTGGTTGTCCACCAACTGGAAATGGGGTCTAGAAGTAGGATCAAGCTGGAGATCCTTGACCACTCCTTGCAGCTACTCATTTTCTGCTACTTCCTGAGCCAGCTGATCAAGTTGGAGAACCTGAGGGACGGTTAAGGCTAAGAGGGCAGCAGAGTGGCTGATGCGGGACAATCCATCTGCTGCCTTATTTTCCAGCCCAGGCCTATATTGAATTTCAAATTGAAATCCCATTAACTTGATCATCCACTTCTGATATTCTGGGCTCACCAACCTTTGCTCCATCAGAAATTTGAGGCTCTTTTGGTCGGTCCTAACCACAAACTTCTGTCCCAACAAGTAATGCCGCCACTTTTGCACCGCAAATACAATGGCCATCAATTCTCTCTCATAAACTGATTTCCTCCTTCCCAACTGATTAAAGACATGATTGAAATAAGCAATAGGTCTATGGTCTTGCATTAAAATAGCCCCCATGCCATGTCCAGAAGCATATGTCTCAACCACAAATGGCTTGTCAAAATTCGGCAAAGCCAAAATAGGCAGTGACACCATGGCAGCCTTGAGTTGTTGGAAAGCTTACTCAGCCGCCTCATCCCAAAAAAAATTGTTCTTCTAAAGTCACTCCGTGAGTGGCTATGCTAACTTGCCATAATCTTTAACAAAACGCCTATAATATCCCGTGAGACCAAGGAAACCACGCAATTCCTTCGATGTGGTAGGAGTGGGCCAATCTAACATAGCTTTTACCTTGCTATAATCAGCGGAAACCCCTTGTTGTGATATAATGTGGCCTAAGAACTCAATTTTCAGTTGTCCAAACGAACACTTCTTCTTATTTGCAAAAAGTTGGTTAGCTGCCAGCACCTCCAGAACACAACATACGTGTTGTGCATGCTGTTCAACATCCTTGCTGAAAACAAATATGTCATCGAAAAATACTAGCACAAAACGCCTCATTTGCTCCCTGAAGATGTCATTCATTAGTGATTGAAACGTGGCTAGCGCATTAGTCAATCCGAAAGGCATTACGAGGAACTCGTAATGGCCTTCATGCGTTCGGAAGGCTGTATTTGGAATATCCTCAGCCCTAACGCGAATTTGGTGATACCCAGATTTAAGGTCGAGTTTGGAAAAGACCTTGGCCCCATGAAGCTCATCCAACAACTCCTCGATCACTGGAATTGGAAACTTGTCGGGCACGGTCACCTTATTCAAAGCCCTATAGTCCACACAAAAACGCCATCCTCCATCCTTCTTCTTGACAAGTAGGACCGGGCTAGAGAAAGGGCTGGAACTTGGTTGTATGATCCCCGTTGCTAGCATTTCTCCTATCATCTTCTCAATCTCGTTTTTTTGTAGGTAAGGATAACGGTAGGGCCGCACACAAACCGGTACCGTGTCTGGTAGTAGGTTGATTGCATGATCTTTTTTTCTGGAAGGAGGCAGCCCTTCAGGTGTTGTGAACACCTCCTCAAACTTAGCTAACACCTCTTTTAGGAATGGTGGAACCTGTACTTGATTGTCATTGTATTCAGCTGCCATCGTTCCCAGTTCAAGCAACAAACATTCCTTCTCCATTCTCCTTGAAGGCCTTCATCATAGCCTTCAAGGATACCAAGCTTTTGCTTAAGCTGGGATCTCCCTGCAAGGTCACGGCCAATCCCCCAACCTGAAACTTCATAGTCAAAGCCTTCCAATCCACTCTCATCTTCCCTACTACTGCCAGCCACTTCATCCCAAGGATTACATCAGAACTACCCAACTCCAAGGGCAGAAAATCCTCCACGATTTGTAAGTTTTCTAGGTGCAACTTCGCCCCCTTGCAAATGCCGGCCCCTTGCACCGCCATTCCTGTCTCCATAATAACCCCATATCCGGTCGTTTCTGTTCGTGGCAGCCCCAATTGTTGCACCAATTCTGTCGCTATAAAATTGTGCATCGCCCCTCCATTAATAAGTACTACCACTGGTTGCCCTTCTATAACCCCTTGTAGCTTCATTGTTTGTGGTGTTGTCAATCCAACCACTGAATTCATGGAGAGTTCAATGACTTCACTGCCTTGCCCCACTTCCTCTTCTTCTTCTTCCTTTCCTTCCCCTGTTTCCCCCTCGACTCCTTCCTCCTCCTTTTCTTCATCATAAATCATCATAACGTGTAGCTCCTTGATCTTGCACCTGTGGCCAACCGAATATTTCTCATCACAACGAAAACATAATCCCTTCTCCCTTTTGGCTTTCCACTCTACCTCACTGAGTTGTTTAAAAGGAGCATTGCTACCACTCCCAGCCACTGGCAGCTTGTTGCTCACCTGACCAAAGACTCTCGAATGAGGAGTCGGGCTTCTTGATTGTATGGGAGGGGGTCGAACGACATTGGTTGTAGAGTGGGTAGGGAAATTACTCTTCCCTGGTCCAAATGCCCTACTGTAGCTGAGCATAGCTGGATTTTTATCCTCGATACATTGCGCCATCATCATGATCCGATCCAACCCCCTAGGTTGCAGTACCCTGATCTCAGCCTTGATTTCTGGCTTAAGGCTGTTGATGAAATGGCCTTCCAAAAACGCCTCAGAGACGTCCGACATTGGCACGACCAAAGTCTCGAACATCACCCGGTAATCCTTAATCGTACCATCTTGTCGCAGAGCCAGGAACCTCTCCTCTAGCGACCCCTCTTGAGTTGGACGGAATCGGTTGAGAATTCCTTGCTTGAGCCCTTCCCAACTGCGGATCCCCCTGTGCCTAAACTCCCACTGGAACCAAGCGAGGGCCCTTGCCTCGAAGCACAACACTGCGGACTCGATCTTCTCATCCTCGGACAGCTGGTTGATCGCGAAGTACCTCTCCGCCTTGAAAATCCAGCCGTCCGGGTTGTCTCCCTCGAAGGTTGGCATTTCCAGTCGCCGACCTCTCCCTTCCTGTCGCCATGCAGCACTCATGCCTCCCTCCATTCTTTGGTTCATACTGCCTCCCAGGGTCACTTCAGAATCTGGGGTAAATTCCGTTGGCCATTCGCTCCCATGGGCCTTAGCTTTGCTCTCCCGTTCTTTTTCGTCTCACCTTGATCGCATGATGGCGAACTGTTCGAGCATCTCTGCTACGTTCCGATTTATGGTTTGAATCTCTCCCCTCATCGTGTCGACCTTCTCCTCCAGGTCCCCCACTCTCTCGGTTAAGTTTACCATGGCGATCGACGAATGCTCTGATACCAAATTGATGAGATTCAACACAATAGGTATGATTTCCAATGAAAGAGGTGAGTTTCGGCTGTATTGCAACTCTCAATTACAAGGAAAACAATGTAAACAAGCAACAAACTGGGCATTCGAGAGGCCCATAACTCTCCTGCAAGAAAACTCTATATTCTTCACCCCCTTCTCTCTCTTCTACTCTCCTTTTATAGGTTGTTATCCCTCCTCCATAACTGTATTTGGTTATGCACATGCACATGTTGGTTTGTTACACAAACCAGCCAAGTGTCTACTCTACCCTTGGCGCACATGCTGGCTGTTACGCCTTTCAGCTGTGTCCCCAATATTCCTTTGATTCTTGTAGCGCCTATGGTATGTCTGCAGTACCGGAGGCCTAACAGAGAGGCAGTGAGATGACTGATCTTACCCCTTCTTTTAAGAAATGTCCTTACCAATTGAGCCCACTGCAGGTAGTTTCTCCCATCTAGTCGATAGGATAGGTGGAAATTGGGCAACTCCCTTGCTGCTGCTCCATGCCCAGCTTCTGGGATTGCTGCTGGAACTAGATCTACTGCTAGTGAGGTTTCTCTAGTTATCACTGCTTTAGATAGTTCAAACATGCTATAGAGAGCTTAAATAAAATGTGAGAAGGCTGACAGTAAGGCAGGAAGAATGCGTGGAATGCAGGAAGGGCTTCGGAAGGTACTGCAGTGCTGAAAGGTGCAATGAAGGCACTAGGGTTTGTAGGGCTGTGATGGCTCTGATATCATGTAAACAATGGAATAAAAATTCTGTTTCTATTAATCTCTAAATCTAATTACATGGGCTCTTCTTTTATAGAAGAGGTTTTACATAAAAAGGAAAGCAATCAATCTATGCAATAGGAAACTATAGATCTATACACAATAAGAAACTATACAATAGGAAAGGATAGCAGCTGTATATTTAGGAGAGTTTCCTAAGATTGGTTTAGGCAAGATTCCCTAAACCAATTTTAGGAAACTCATATCACATTGAATTCTCTGAATGCTAACATCCCTCATAGCAAGAGTCTAGTTCTTATCTTTTAATGCTTTATGAGTAGTCCTTGGGATAGTTATGGAGTCAAGATTTGAAAGGAAGGTTGAATGTTGCAAAGATAAACAATGAGAGGAAACAAATTGAGAAATAGGGTGTTGAGTATACTTATAGGTACCCTTCCTCGATGAAATAGGCCACTTAAGATCAATAGGATTCTGATAGTTAGAATTCCCAGGTTTCAAAATTTCATTACCTAACATTGGGTTGGAAATGGGGAGTAGCTCTTGGTCCAAATTAGGTTGGGGTCTTCTTGAGTATACAAGTGTAGGGTCCTTATGCTTCCTTGTCTCTTGTTGATTTATGGGTTTCAGTGGTGAGGCTGGCATAGGGAAAGACTAATTGCTGGTCATAGACTAAAGGGTGGGGTCATCATTGGCTATAGAGTGGTCATGATCAGTGGCTATATGCAGAGGCTGGTCTTGGGCTGGTCATGGTCAGTTGCTATAGGCAAAGGGTGTAGCAACTGATCACGGTCAGTGGTTCTAGGTAAAGGAAGGAGAAAAATAGCTTCATCTTCTGAAGTGGAGTAGTGGTCCCCGTAAAGATAAAGGTTGGGAGAGGGGAAAAAAGGTTGATCTTTTAGAAATGAGACATCAAGGGAGATAAAGAAATTTCGAGAAGGGAGATGATAACACTCGTATCCCTTTTTGGTGTTAGAATAAGCAAGAAATAGGCATTTAAGCACTCTAGGGTCAAGTTTAGTGCGATTGATTTTGTGGATATGGACAAAAGTGGTGCAGCTAAAGACCTTGAGAGGTAAATTAGTCAAATATGGTAGGTGAGGGTAGGAAACAAGGAGTTTTTGAAGGGGACTTTGCTGGTCAAATACCTAAGATGAGGTTCGGTTGATAAGCTATGTAGCAGAAAAGATTGCTTCCTCCCCAAAAATAAAATGAAACATGGGTGTCAAAGAGAAGGGCTTGAGTCACATTTAGAAGGTGACGGTTCTTCCTTTTAGCAACCCCATTTTGCTGAGACGTGTTAACACAAGAGGACTCATGAACCATTTGCTAAAGAAATACAATTTTAAATGGGACCAATAGGTTAAAGCAAACATTGAACTATTGAAGAAGGCAATGGGTGAAGCTCCAGTCTTAAGTTTACTGGATTTCATTAAGGCATTTGTGGTGGAGACTGATGCGAGTGGAATGGGCACAGGGGTTGTCCTCATGCAAGAAGGTAGGCCCTTGGCTTTTATAAGCCAGACCTTAGCCCCACGGCATGTGGGCCTTAGCATATATGAAAAGGAGTTATTAGCAAGTTATCTTTGCAGTGGACAAATGGAGACACTACCTAGAGAGGGGTAGATTTATCATCAAGACTGATCATGAGAGCTTGAAGTTTTTATTACAACATAAACTTCAAACTCATTTGCGAAGGAAACGGATGACAAAATAGATGGGCTTAGACTATACTATCTAGAGTAAAAAGGGAAAGGAGAATATTGTAGTAGATGCTCTATCTCGATGCCATAAAGAGGGAACAACTGCCTCTATGTCAGCCCTAGTTCCTGAGTGGTGTTAAAAAGTGGCTAGAAGTTATGAGGGAGATGAGCATAGCAGGGCCCTCTTGGAGCAACTAATAATTGATCCTGCAAGTAAGGCATGATACATACTGGAAAATGGGGTGATACAGTTTAAAGGTAGGATAGTGATGGGGAACAACATAGAACTAAAGGAGAAGATAATACAGGACCTACATGAATCCCCTATTGGGGGGTCATTCTAGGGTTCAAAATACTTATCATAAGGTGAAACAATTATTTTGTTGCTCTAAGCTCAAGGAGGAGGTGATGAAGTTTGTCCTTGCTTGTGATGTGTGTAAGAGATGCAAATATGAAACTGTGGCCTATCCAAGGCTTTTACAACCTTTGAATATTCAGGGGCAAGTGTGGGAGAGTGTATCAATGGATTTCATTGAGGGGCTTCCAAAATCTGAAGGGAAGGACTGCTTATTTGTTGTGGTGGATTGACTCACATAGTTTGCCTACTTCCTGGGCCTAACTCACCCTTACACTGCACAAGAAGTGGCTTAGGTCTTCTTAGATTAGGTGGTGAAAGTGCACGGGGTTCCAAAGACTATAGTGTTTTACAGAGACAAGGTCTTAACTAGCCTTTTATGGCAGTCCTTGATGAAGTCTTTGGGGGCTAAGTTGAACCTCTCTTCTGCCTATCATCCTCAAGCTGATTGGTAGATAGCGAGAGAGTCAATCAATGCCTTGAAACTTACCTAAGGTGCTTGTGTTTTGAACAGCCTAAGGGTTGGCACAAGTGGATATCAGTAGCACAGTGGTGGTATAACTCTAGCTACCATAATGCCATTAAAATGCCACCTTTTGAGGCCCTCTTTGGTTACAAGCCACCCTTATTGCTAGCCCTACTAGGCTCCACCACTGTGGCAGCTGTGGATGAACATCTGCAACAAAGGCAGTAGATCCTTCAATAGCTGAAGAAAGACCTAGCCATGGTTCAGAACTGAATGAAACAATTGGCAGACAAATGGAGGAGTGAAAGAGAATTCAGTGTGGGAGGGGCAATCTATTTGAAGCTAAAGGGACTCCATCTCAAATCCTTAGCCCCTCGTCCTATCTCTAAGCTGAGTCCCAGGTATTTCGGCCCTTTTCCCATTGTGGCCAAGTTGGGTAATGTGCCTTGTAAACTGCAACTATCAGAGGGAATTCAAATCCATCCGGTGTTTCATGTGTCATTGTTGAAGAAAGCTATAGGGACACAGCAGGTCAGTGCACAATTGCCCTAGGGAACCATGGACACCGGCCTTCCTCCAGAACCGGTTGCTATTGTAGATAGATGAGTAATCTATCAACATGGGGCTCTAATCATGCAAGTGCTGGTGCAGTGGTCCAACATGCATTAGGAAAACAACACTTGAGAGTATCTTTCGGACTTAATTAGTTTCCTAGAGTTGCTAGTCTCCTAATCATTTCTTGAGGACAAGAAATGTCTCAAGGGGAGGGTATTTGTCATGTACCTGGGGGTATACTGTAATAAACAGAATTTAGTTGTAGTTGATGCAATAAGTAATTGTACATGGGTAGAAGAGGCGTGTAATACATAGGTGGTTATCAAATTCGGCGAGAACCTATGTGTATGGCATGTGCAAGAAGGCTATAAATTGAGGCCGACCCTACCATTGGAGTCATCTAGGATTTGAATGAAATTCTCTGATTCCCTCACATTTCCCTCTCAATTCTCCTACTCCCTCTCCATCTCTCTGTTTCTCTAATTCACTCTTCCTCACTTTTGCGAGATTTATCTCGTTTCACACTGTGATCTCTCTCCTTTTGGAAGAGATCAGACTCTAATCATTGTTAGACCCTTGCGGATTTGACAAATTGATTCTTGAGTAATATAGGGCATTTATACACAATAACTAAGTTATCTCCTATATTTTAGGAACATATTTAAATCTGTTTTGAAGATAAAATACAAGAAGAAGAATTTAAAAAACTGTTATATCTTGGATTATTCTACTGCCTTTACCCCTTTATTCTTGGAGTTTTCCAATCTCCAAATTACCTTATCACTTTATCCTTTCATCTTCTATTTTTTGGGCCATAAGATTAGGAGAACAACCTAGCTGTTACTCGAGTCCTCCTTCGAGTAAACTATTATTTTATTTCTACAATATCTTTGTGATATTTCCAACTATAAGGAAGTGACAAAATTTGCATGATTGGATTAAAAGGTTAGTACTAGGTAAGAACTACAAGATAAAGCTGGTGATGAGTTGGCTTTATATGAGAATGTGCAAGGCCTTTACAGAAAGGAGACAGCTACAAGGCAAAGGAATAAAAAGGCACCAGATAATTTCTAGCAGTTCGGTTTGTAATTATTTCTATTTTTTTGCAAAATGGTAGCTAGTTAGCAAGTATTTACTTAGGGTTTATTTAATAACCAGTTGAATGAGTTTCATTGACTTCAAATTTTGCAAAAGCTTGCTTTTGGAGTTATAAGTCTCAGTTGTAGTGCTTCAGGTTGCACGAGAAATTGGCATGTTTTTTAGGATGTAAGTTACTATTGTTATCTAATTACATCATTGCTATCATTATGTTATTTTTTGATTCATGAGTTTCTTAGCAAAAGAAGATGCAAGCTAACACAAGAAAGATAATTTTGATGAGAATCAGGAATTTGTTTTTTAATGAGGATTCTTGAACATGGGTGATATTGTTATAATTGCTGGAGTGAATGAGCCTATACATCAAACAAAACAAAAGCAAGTGTTGTTGCTTCATTATCAAAAGGAAAAAGTCCATGCTCTTTGGAAGTGCTTTCTACTCAATTGGAGCTCATGGATGAGAAGAGATTAATATGGAGGAAACTGCTCAAGAGGAAAAACTTATTAGTCTTAAGAGGAGGAAAAAGAAGACAAAATTAGCCAAAAAAAAAGAAGAAAAGAAAAGAAAAAGAAGAGAAAGAAAACTTAGACCTTCAAATTGATGATGAGGGTAATTTTTAATAAATGATTTGAGAATCTTGACTGTAATTTAAAATTATTTGTGATTTCTTGTGTCCGCATTTGTTTTTTTTTGCTCTTGATTTTTTTGAATCTGTTAATTTTTATTGAACAATGTTGTTGGTTGCATTTTTGTACTTGGTTGAAGTGATGTTAATTATTATTTTACTGTTCTTGTACTTGAAGTAGTGTTAGTTATTGTTTTAGTTTTGGTTGCTTTTCATTCATGATTTTGTTCTTACCTTTTCATGGTTACAAATTGGTAATAATGGTTTATAAGTATTTTATAAATATTTTGGATATATGTCCACCACACCTCTCTGAGGTGTGGTCCAGTGCCTCACACCTTGGCTCCAAGGCCCATCACAGTAGCCTTGCGCCTTTGACAACTATGAACTTTCCTAATTACATATCCTACTAACAGTCTCCATCCCTATCAGCACAATCTTAGCAGAGAGCACCATTTTGGTCAAACTTCCAGTATTATGCTACTTTTATACGATGATCACAATTCTCTTTCTTTTATATGACAATTTGGTTACAATTGGTCAATGAATAGATAAATAAATAGCAAAGAATAAAAAATATAAAAATTCATATCTTCTCAATGCTTCTGTCAAATGATGTTATTTTGAGGCTTTGGCACTTCAGGATACATCTTGATGATATATAAAGTTTTAGATTCTGTTGTGTCCTATTGTTTGACTTTGTGTATATTTCTTTCCAATCTTATCCCATGTCAATATTGATTTCTGATATAAAGCATAGAAATTAAATTGTTTGGACTGGTTTTTTTGTCCTTTGCAATTGTTGATATTGAATATCAGATAGAAGCCGTCACCCAAGATGCCACAGCTAAGGGTAGCATATCCAATATTGATGCTCTTAATATACGGTTGGAAAATCAGGTTTGGTTCTTTTTACTGAACAACAAATTATCTTCCCTAAGTAACATTTGCCTGTTTCTTTGAGTTCATTATTGTGTTTATGCACTCAGAGAATAATCAGCATTATTGTTGATCCTGACTGACATTTTCAGTGGCCTTGTGTACGGGAACGGTCCTTTTATTTACTTGTTTTATTGGTTACTACTAAATGAACTTGACTGATACTGTGGAAAGCTCCATTCCTACATGGAAATGGCTTATTATTCCGAACTTAGCTTGAATGACATTTCTCATTACTTCTAATAATGAGAGTTTAAAAAATTCCATCTTTGGGCACAAATGCCTGTGTGTTTGGACATCATTGGCCTAATTGTGGCCGTCTTTTCTTTTCTCATTGAAATTAAAAGGAAAAGAAAGTTTGTTCATTTCCATATTATGTAGTACTCCCTCCCTAATGGGCCTTGCAATCTTCTATTGCTCCGATACTTTGGGCCATTTGGATCACGGGTTTGCTAAAGAGGTATTTTGGTCTATCACTACTTTGTCTATCACTACTCATCTTTTAGGTACATCACATAACGAGGATTGGGGGAGAGTAGTATTTGTAAACTGTGTTTCTCCGTTTTTCTCTTTTTTGCGCGCGACGCGGGGGCGGGGGGGGGGGGGGTGGGGATTGGGGGAGAGTAGTATTTGTAAACTGTGTTTCTCCATTTTTCTCTTTTTTGCGCGCGACGCGGGGCGGGGGGGTGGTGGTGGTGTTGCCCAAAAAAATTGTTTCCTCAACTCAAAGTTGTGACTTGTTGGTCACAAAGAGCAATCTTATGTTGCTACAAGGTTTGCCCTCAAACTACACACACACACACACACAAAGAAGAATGAAAATGAAATAAGAGAGGGATAGAGGTATTTTGCATGGTCATAATGAATTTTTTTTTTTTTTTGCCCTTTTAAATTAATAAGCATGTAAATAAAAACCCTAAGGAGGAGCAGGCAAAACTTATACAAAAGGAAGCATAGGGAACTAGGGGTTTGTACCAACCAGATGGACTGAAGGTCTTCAAAGAACTGCATAATGGAGGATGGACAACAAGGAGTGCTGCCTTAATCCACAAGAAATATAAAAGGAAATAAATCATGGATATGTTTTTAAAAAATTATCTTAAAAGGACATCAATCATGGATATCTTTTTTAAAAAATGATCTCTCTATAGGCTTTTGAAATATCCAATTTATAAGTGAGACTCTTGTCAGGACTCTTCATTTTAGAAGCCAAGCACTCATTAGTCATGAGAACAGTTTCATGAATCTGATCACCACCAACAAAGGCAATTTTAGATTGAAAAAACACAACTAATCACTTCCTTGAGTCCTACAGGGAGAACCTTAGAGAGGATTTGTAAGTGCTACCTACAGGTCTACTAGTTTTTAAGTCTTTTGGGTCTTCTACACACCCTCTCTTAGGATAAGAACTCTGGTCAGATTTAACTTATGCAATTGATGCAAATGCTTGATGAATCTAAAGGTTGTTTGAGTAATCCCCTTAACATTTGTAGTGTTGAAGGTGTCCTTCCTATTTAGAGCTGGTCCCAAGTCTGGACAAGGGAGGAGGATTGCGTTAGGCAAAATCAACAGGCAACATAAAACTTGTCAGATCAAATAGCATGAATTTTGGACACATGTTAAGTAAATTGTTATTATAAAACTTGATCCCATCTTGTGGGATTGAGACTTGTGATTGTTGTATTTAAAGTTGGTTTTCTGTTGCTACTTTTTGTTTTTTGGAAGAGCCAGGAAATGTGTGGTGATGTCTTCCTCAAAGCAGATTAGGGGCATGTTAATGTTTTCTTCAGCTTTGTGAAAAAGACTTATTCTCTGAGATGCACATGGAGTATGAAGCTTTTTGATGGAAGGAAAATTCTCATTTTGTGAAATGTTATCTAGAAAAATTTGTTCTTTAAATTTTTAGTTAGAGTTATGCACTAACAGTGAGATCAAGAAATGAAAGCTCACCCCAACTGATGCTATATATTGTTTAAGAAAAGTGTTCCAGTTGTGCTTGAAAAGCAATGTAACTGTCCTAAAATTAAATGTTGACTTTTGGTCTGATACTCCTTTTTTTGACTCTTCAGGTTCCAATTGGAGCAGGGTCCCAATCACAAGATGCTCCTGCTCAACTTCCTCCGGCATTCAAGAACTTTTCAATGTCTCAGAAGGAGAGAACTCTTGAGGAACTTGTGCAGGATCGTTGGCTCTGTTCAACCTCAGATGGCAACATTGGGTTTGGTCTTAGATCCTTTCTTGATCTGCGTGGTTGGTTCCAAAATAATGATATTCCTGCATGTGAAGTCTGCAATGAGGCTGGTATTAAGGTAGTCTTTCCCCATCTTACCTTCCAGATATAATGAATACAGTTTGGTGAAGTTGTTTTATTAGTTGAAACTGTTCATCCTTAGTTATGTACAAATGGACAGAGGTTCAGTTTGAATATCTGAAACCATATTCCAACTTGAACCTTTTCTTTGCACTACTTATGCTTCCTGATAATCCAAAAGATTGGCTGTCATACATGATAGCAATAATCTGATGGAAGGAAAACGTTTCTGAAAAATACCTATAACATAAATTGATGCATGGAAGTATCGAAGCATATCGAAGTTTGAGTGGTTATGTAGCTTTGCATTTGAATATGTAATAGAAGCTATTCTCCTCAGTTCTAATAAGAATAACCCCATCCTACATTTGCCAATGCTATGTCTAGCACGACGATATTACTCCCTAATTTTCTTTCCTTGCATGCTGTAATTGTTTGCTTTATTTCTGTTATTGCTTATTATGACTATTGTTTTAATTTCCAGCTATAATAGTTTGTTAGCAGAGAATATTCCAGGGTAGGCCCACGTGTAAGAGCTAGAATAGGACAAATCGATTGTTATAACCGCTTAGGGGAAGGGATCCTCTATGGCTGCGTCCGTGTTAAGAGGCCTATATATCCTTCTTAGACCTTTTGGGTCCTTTAACGAGAATATCAATAGTAATCAGAATCTCTCCATTACTCTCTTTCTCTCTATATTCTTCTGTTTCCCTCTGCTCTTTCTCTCTTCCTTCCTTTCTACCTCATGTCATTACTGCTGCCATTGATTAATCCTAAGTTAACTAGCTAGCCCGAGCCACCAGTCCTGACAATTTGGTATCAGAGCTACGGTCTGGGCTGGAGTTAGTAGAGCATTCTTCCATGGCGGAAGGTACCCGCATGAAGAGCTTCAAGTCGCAGCTACAACAGTTCGGCTCGACGGTGACAGACTTCCAATGTCGCGTAGATCAGTTAGAGCGAGGATTGGAGCGCAATCACGAGGCGATCTTAGCATTGGATCGCAAGATGGAGAATTCGGTAGGAGAACTCGAGAGAAGGCTCGATGGGGCTCTATCTCAAATGCAGGAGGATAATGCGCAAATGAGAGCAGAGCTGGGAGCCTAACTCCAACAGTTTATGGTTATGTTCACTTGCCAAAATGTAGTGAGATTGGCCCCCGAGTTTCCCCTTAGAGATAGAACAGAACCATTAATACCTGACAATAGGTGAGACAGAGTAGCGGGAAATGAGGGAGTCAAGATGGAACTGGAGGGAGATATAAGAAATGTGATGGAAGGTGGACAAGGACATAATCGTCCACAACAACTGGGGTTCCCAACACCCTGGCTGGAGATTCCGGTGTTTAACGGGAATAATCCCCGATGGTGGGTGAGAAAATGCGAGCGTATGTTCGATTGGTACAATGTACTTCAGGGAAGAAGGGTAGCCCTGGCTTCAGCCTACTTTGATGACCTGGTAGACACATGGTACTGGGGTGGATAAGGGTCAGGGATAACCATACATGGGAGGAGTTTACTGATAGGCTATGCGAGAGGTTTGGGGAAAAGCGTATGTCGGATGTTATTGAGGAATTCAATAAATTAAAAAGGTGGGAAAAGCGAATGCCTACCTGAGGAGGTTTGAAGAGCTAAGATTACTGATGATCAACAACGACCCCCACCTCTCGGAAGCTTATTTTGTGTCAAGCTTCTTGAGCGGGCTCAGCGAGGACCTGAGGCCTATGGTTAAAATGATTCGGCCTAGAACAGTGGAGTAGGTGGCAGAAAGTGCACGTTTACAAGAGATGGTGGTGGTGGAGGCCTTGAAAAAAATTGCTAAATTCCTCTAAAATCGAGATGTAGGTTCTGTAAAAAAAGATTTGAATTTGGAGTTCTCTAGGTCTCGATTCTAGCACCAAAGAGCCTCGTTTTGCGTGAAAACGCAACATCCGGATAAGTTCAGTATTTTTCCTTGAAAGTTCATAGCATATAATGAATTGTTGTGAAGTTAGATTTGAGAAAATAGTCTCTATGTAATTATTGGGATTTTTATAAAGGAAAATGAAAGGAAATAGGAAATAAATGAAATATTGAGGATATTTAGTGATTAAATATTATTTTATGATTGAGAAGATCGAGACGATATTGGTGCAACTTTTGAGAGTTGACACGAAAATCGAGGCGATGCACGCATATCGAGGTGATGCACGCTTTTCGAGGTGTCTTGATCTTTGGGCCAATGTGAGTGGTATTCTCACAAGAACTTGTATTCATGATATGATTGTTATATATGCATGCTATTTATGAATTGCAATATTTATTTGTCATATTGCATTGAAAGTCATGATATTGCATTGCACGATATTATTGTCATATTGATATCTGTGCATGGGAATGGGATGTCGCCCCAGAGTGTAGCCGTAATTCCCCTAGGGCATTGAGAGAATAACATTAGGCTTATCCTGCAGAGGTTCGGGATTTGTCTAGGATTCCTAGCCGGACTGGTGGGCCCGGGAAGTTACATTAAAGGGCACAAATGTTTATTCATGTCATTGCATCATGCATTCATATATATGTTTTTGGACCCTTACTAGAAGTTTGATCTTCTAATGGCTTATGCCCCTGGAACATTCAACGTTCCAGTTGAGACTTGCAGTTAGGGCAAGGAGCAGGTTGAGATATGACGGCACGTGATGGCGTGGCCGATGGATTCAGCAGGAGATTCCAGTATTTTATTTATTGAGAAATGGCTATGTATGGGCTCGAGGTTTCATATGATTTGCACCTAGGGTGTTAGATGTTATCTCGGGAGACGTGTCTCAATGTATTTATGTATTTGAGGATATGATGGTAATATATGGTACGGATTCTTATATTGTTTTAAATATAGTGAGTTGATTATGTACCATATCAGGTTTCGATTATCACTTTCGTATTTTTAATGATATGCTGGGGGGTTTTCCTTTGAAATACGACATTTGATGTATGAGAAATGTATAAGGAAAGGGATTATGTATGTATACGATGGGCCCCAGCATAGTGACACACCCTTCGATGGGACGGGGTGTTACAATATTGACATCTGCTTATCTCATCAGTAGACTCCCCTAAAAAATTCTAAAGTTTTAGACTCCTCTAAATGTCCTTGAAGCTTTTCCTCATCATACTCGAGTCTTAAAACTCTCTTGAGTGTTTGGATGTACTGTTTTTGTACCAGTGTTCTAAAAGGTGGCCTGGGCGGTCGCCTAGGCGCTGGCAAGGTGCTAAACAGCCCCTGGACGCTGCGATTTCCTTCAAATCGCCACCTTAGGCGTCGGACTTGATTAATCGGGCCCTGGCGGCACCTAGGCGACACCTCCCAGACGTGTTTTTTGTGCCCGATTTTCCCCTCTCTTTTATATCCTCTCCTCTCGTGATCGTGGTTTGGGCTTCTCAGTTGCTCGACTCCATCTCCATCCCAGATCAGATGGATGGATCTAACATCCGACAGCCGGATCTGAGCGACGATGATGGAACAGTCGAATCTGGCTGTGCTACAGGAAGGAGACAAAGATGGAACAACGACGAAACAATGGCGACGATGGCCAATTGGCATGGGTCAGCTTGGGTTGTGGTCGCACTGTAATGGACTAGACGATGGTAGCGATCACCCTGCTACTGCTAGGCTTTGATGAGAGCTGAGGATTTGCTAATAACTTTATATATATATTATATATATGCATAATAATATACATATAATATTTGTTTATTACTTTATATATATAAATAGAGATAGATTTATATATAGAGATACATATATGTATGATTTATTTATATATATATGAACATATATGTATGCATGTATATTTGAGATAATATAAATTTTATTTAAGTAATTTTTTTATGCACCGCCTAGGCGCTAGGCCCTAGTCTGGCACCCGACTAGTGCCTAGCGCCTTTTAGAACACTGTTTTGTACACAACAACGAACCCACTTAATCCAAGCTAGATCTTAAAGCACTCTAGTGCATTTTTGTGGGTTACTCTCTTACTCAATAGGGGTATAAATGCTACAATCCTATTACCCGAAAATTCATTGTTTCTTGTGATGTCTCTTTTATCGAGAATCAACCACTCTTTCAGAATCATTCTCAACAAGAGAACATCACTACAACAAAACACCATTGGGACCCAGTGATGCCTACTCTAGATTGTTCCACTTCCTTACCTATTCCTATTGTTGAACCATCCCAACCTATACTTGAATGTTGTTAAGCACCTATTTCTCTTGTCCAAAACCATCAAGGGGAAGAGAATAAGGAAAACCAACTTCAGGAGGATGATTAGGTTCAAAGTAAACCACCATTGATGGTTTACTCAAGAAGACCTCGTGATCCTCAGCAAACCATATTATCTGAACCAAGGATAAGTCCAGAAAGAACAACTACAAGAGATGTTGAGTCTCCTAATACTAATAGAGAAGAAGACAAAGGAGGGAAGAAAGAGTATGATCTTGATATCCCAATTGCTTTAAGGAAAGGGGTAAGATCTTGCACTAAACACCTTATTTCAAATTTCCTAGGATACTCAAAATTATCTCCTTAGTTCAGATCCTTTACAGTCAATATTGATGATGTGGTTATTCCTAGTGATATCTATCATGCACTACAAGAGGAGAAGTGGAAGGTAGTAATCATGGAAGAGATGCAAGCCCTTGAAAAAAATGATAGTTGGGAGATAGTGAGACTTCCATATGGGAAGAATATAGTAGGCAGCAAGTGGGTGTTCGCAGTGAAGTACAAATCAGATGGAAATATTGAAAGGTATAAGGCAAGACTTGTAGCTCAAGACTTTACTCAAAGTCATGGCCTTAACTATGAGGAAACATTTGCACCAATGGGTAAATTTAACTGTATTCGGGTATTATTATCATTGGCAGTGAACCTAGGCTAGAGACTACATCAATTAGACATAAAGAATGTGTTAGAATTTGGAGATTTCAAGGTGACATGGGTTTCCTAAAGTCAATTTAGGAAATCTTGCCTAAACCGGTCTTAGGAAACTTTTCTAAGTGTACAACTGCTCTTCTTTCCTATTGTGTATAGATTTATAGTTTCCTATTGTATAGATTGATTAATTTCCTTTTTATGTAAATATCTCTTCTATAAAAGAAGAGCTCGTGTAATTGGATGATTAAGAGAATAGAAAAGAGTTTTTCTTCCATTCATTACATGGTGTCAGAGCCGCCATAGCCCTACAAACCCTAATGCCTTCATTGCACCCTTTAGCACGGTTGTGTAGGGAACAAAAGGGAATGAAGAATTTGGTCTTGTAATGTTGAAGATGGCATGTGATTTATTAGATAACATGTAGTTAGAACAGCATCTCACTAAAATTTGGTGGGGAAGATTGGCATGTAAAAGGAGCGTTCGTGTTGTCTCAATAAGATGACGATTTTTACGCTCAACAACACCATTTTGTTGAGGTGTGTAGACAAGAGGATTGATGCAGGATGCCATTAGCAGTCATAAAGGTAGTAAATTGAGAAGAAAAATACTTAGGGGCATTATCACTACGTAAGGCACGTATAGAAACTCCAAATTATGTTTTTATTTCAGCAGTAAATGTCTAAAAGATAGAAAACAACTCGAACCAACTTTTCATAAGAAACAACCAGGTGCAATGAGAAAAGTCATCAATGAAGGTAATGAAATATGAAAAACTAAGAGTAGAATTGACGTGACTGGGCTCCCATACATCAGAGTGCACAAGGGAAAAGGGAGGCTCAACCTTATTATTGACCCGACGAGAAAAAGAATTACGAGCGTGTTTACTACGCTGACACGACTCACAATTAAACATGGACAATGACTACAAACTAGGAATTAATTTCTTCTGTTTGGAGAGGTTGGGATGACTGAGACGATAGTGGAGATGATCTAGGAAAGCGGCACTGGTGCAAGCTACTGGCAAGCTAGGCATAACAAGATGATAGTGACCTTGTGACTCATGCCCGACGCCAATTGTCCGCTTCGTACCCTGGTCCTGAACACAAATAGAGGTAGGAGTAAAGATAAAAAGAACAGTTAAGGGTTTTGGTGAGTGGGCTCACTAAAATTAAATTAAAAGGACTATCAGGAACATATAAAACATAATTTAATGAAAAGACAAGGTGGGTGTGATTTAGCCGATCCCTTTAACTGCAGTAGGCAAGGTATTAGAATAGGTAAGTGAGGAGAAAAGTTCATTACCACACATATGGTCAGTAGCGCCAGAATCTATAATCCAAGGACTAACAGATGAGCCTTGAGCAACACAAGCAACGAGATTATTAGGATGAGACTGCTTGGTGGCCTGGAACTTGAGGAAGACATCATACTTAGTTGTAGATATAGGTACCAATTGCGAACCTAGTGGAGATTGAGTAGGACTAGGATCGCTCTGAAATACATGAGTTGCATTGGTAGATGATGCAGGTAGAGCAGCTGGTTGATCATGTTTCTTCTAGCATTTATTCTCAAGATGTCCCAATTTCTTACAAAAGGTACACTGTGGATGTGGACGACTATTATTGCGTCCTTTATTTCCTCCTAAGTTGGAAGCCTGAGACACAAGAGGTGAAGATTTGACTGGAGGAACAATATGAGAAGAAGAGGACATACCATGCACACCTGTCATATTCAACAACCTTTTAAAAGAGCCCTTCATGGTAGGACTAGCGGAGTTGGTCAAGATTTGATGCCTGATGGCGTCAAACTGTGGTTTTAGGTTGGAGAGAGCAATAACCATAACTTGTTGAGCAATTTGTTCGATACGGGTCGTAGGAAGAGGAAGAAAAACATCAAATTCTTGCATGAGAGCCTGAACTTGCCCTAGATAAGATTCCATGGACGACTCTTGCTTGAGATTCTTTGATATTAGAGACCACAGTATACAAACGTTGGATGTCATTTGTATAACACTCTTTAGCTTCCTTTCACACATCAACACAAGTTTCAAATGGGCGAAAGAGCTATATGATGGACGGATCAATAGTTTGCCATAGGAGGCTACATAATTGGGCATCAACTTGTTCCCATCTAGCCTGATTAGCTTTTGGCACACTTTCATCCTTTGAGATAAGATGATTTGCTTAGCCTTGCCCTTTGAACCACATTTTAACAGAGGCTGCCCATGAGAGATAATTGACAGACCTTATCAACTTGACAGTGGTAATATTAGTTGTCCCAAGATTGGAGACAGTAAAGGATTGAGAGACAGTAGGGATAATAGATGCCGGAGCGAGAGTAGCACCGGTCGAAACCGCGTCATTGAGATCAAACATGGGGAGGACTTTGGCATCAAAAACAGCTTGAGGGGTCGTCAAAGATCAGATTTGGAGAAGCCGCAGAGAAGTGACCGACGAACGCGCTGTCAAGCGTGGAGGCGAAGGCAGCGCGTGGCGGTGGCGCATGGGGGTGCGTGGGTGGTCCGTTGGCGACGGGTCTTCGGCGGTCAGCTGATCTGATGGCGGCGAACCCTAGGGTGGTGGCCAGACAGTGGTGTTCTGGCATGGGCAGTGACGGTGATGGCTAGGGCTTGAAGGTCGCTAGAAAAAGATACACAACGACGGCTAGGGTTTTTCTCACTGGTGGTTTTGATACCATTTGAGAAAATAATTATGAAAGAAAAACCTAAGAGATTAGTCTCTTTTAGTTTGTTATTTATAAAAGGTATAATGGGCCTTGAGCACCTACGGACTTAACTTATGGGGCTTAATCTAATTATAAATAATTACAAATAAAACACACATACAATAATTACAATATATACAATTATAGTAATAATTCTAACAGGTCTCCTTACATCTACAAGCGAATGCAGCTTATCCAAGACACTCAGCATACACCACCCTTGGATCTTGGTCCAGGTATGAATCTTGCATATGATACTTTCTCTTCTGATGACCCTATCTTTGATGATTTAGACCTACCTATTGCAGTTAGAAAGGGGGTTAGGAGCTGTACACAACATCCCTTAACCAATTTTCTCTCATATCATCGTCTCTCCCAAAAGCATAAGAGTTTCGTAGTTTCCTTAGATTCAATTATCATTCCTAAGTCAGGAAATGAGGCATTAAAGGATCAAAACTGGAAACAAGCTATGTTGTAAGAAATGAGTGCCCTAAAAAAGCACCATACATGGGATCTTGTGTCCAGACCTAAGGGGATCAATTTGGTTAGGTATAGATGGATTCTCAATGTAAAATACAAGGTTGATGGCACCCTAGAGAGATATAAGGCCAAACTGGTAGCTAAGAGATACACATAATCTTATGGAGTCAATTATCTTGAGACATTTGCTTCAGTTGCAAAAATGACTACGATACAAATCCTCCTCTCATTGACAGCCTAGTTTGTATGGAACCTACAACAACTAGATGTAAAAAATGCATTCCTCCATGGGGATTTGGAGGAGGACGTACATATGAAATTGTCACCAATGTTCCAAGAAGGGAATGAAGGGCAGGTATGTTAGCTCAAGAAAGCTCTATATGGGCTTAAGCAGTCTCCTAGGACTTGGTTTGGACGGTTTTCCAAAGCCATGAAAGCTTTTGGGTATGACCAAAGTAGGGGATAGCACTCTTTCTTCATTAGACACTCCAAAGAAGGTAAAGTTATAGTTCTGTTAGTATATGTAGATGATATGATTATCACAGGCAATGATAAGGAGGAGCAAGGAAAACTCAAGGAAAAGCTGACTAGGGAATTCGAGATCAAATACTTAGGGGTTCTCAAGTATTTTATGGGAATTGAAGTTGCTTATTCTAAAGCTGGGATCTTTTTTTCTCAAAGGAAGTATGTGCTGGACTTGTTGGCAAAAACAAGGTTAACAGGTGGAAAAGAGTCTAAAATCCCTATTGAACCTAACAGTAGGTTGTGGAACAACCCTAGCAGCCAACCGGTGGACAAGGGAAGGTACCAAAGACTTGTTGGAAGGCTGATATATTTCTCCCACACAAGGCTTGGCATCGCTTTTACAGTCAGCCTTGTGAGCCAGTTCATGCACAGCCGAATTGAGGAGCATATACTTGGTGTAAGAAAGATTCTAAGTTACCTCAAGGCCACTCTAGGTAAGGGAATTCTATTTAAAGCAGGGAATGAACTGGACATCAAGGGTTTCTTCGGTGCTAACTATACTGGGTCTATAACAGATAGACGGTCAACAAGTGGTTACTGTGTTTATTTAGGTAGGAACTTGGTGTTATGGAGGAGTAAGAAGTAAAGTGTTGTAGCAATATCAAGTGCAAAAGTGGAATTTAGGGCTATGGCTCTTTGCTTATGTGAAGTTTTGTGGCTAAAAATTATCCTTGAAGACCTGGAGATTCAGGCCCAAGGATCAATTGGGCTTTAGTGTGATAATCAATCAGCAATCAGTATAGCCTATAATCCTTTCCAACATGACAGGATTAAACATGCTGAGATAGATTAACATTTCATCAAGGAGAAGTTGGAAGATGGCCTAATTCAGTTACCCTATGTGCCATCCGAAGAACAAGTTGAGGATATCCTAACCAAAGGGCTACCGGTGACGAGGTTTGAAGACTTGGTAAGCAAACTGGAGAATGTATTTCTCTAGCTTGAGGGGGAGTGTTAGCATTCAGAGATTTCAAGGTGACATGGGTTTCCTAAAATCAGTTTAGAAAATCTTGCCTAAACCAGTCTTGGGAAACTTTCCTAAGTGTATAGCTATTCTTCTTTCCTATTGTATTGTGACATCCGTGACTTAAAAACATGCTTAAAAATGATAATGATAATAATAATAATAATATTCTTATGTACTTCAAGGTTTAGCGCAGACGAAAACTTGAGAAACAAAACTTTTATAATCTTAAGTAAAGTTTCGAACATAATAAGATTTAGAGTATTTTTCGTGTAAATATAAAGTTTGATACTAAAAACATGGCTTCAATAATATAAAGAAAGACTTAACAAATATAATAGCATCCATACTGAGAAATACAACAACATTATATCCAGCCGTTATCCCACACTGAGAAATCCGAATTTAAAATGAGACTTGACTCTTTTCATAAACATATATAAGCTTCAAGGACGTACGGTGTAGCAATAGCGTACATCTATCATAAGAGTGTAATATTGAAAATATTTCTATTACAAGAAGAGAGAAAAACATCATTTCGACTATTAAAATTATCTTCAAGTTGCCACTCGATTTACATAAATCCTTTTTAAAGGAGCCACCATGTTCCACGTCCATTCTTCAGTCTCCTCATTCATAATCACCTGGGAGAAAAATATGGGATGAGATTGTTGCGAGTCTCAGTAAGTACAAGAGAACTATCATATGTATTTAAACAAGTCATGACATAACATAACATAACATGAGGAGACACGAGAGGTTCCACCAACTTGCAGGGGTAAGAACCCTCGTGCGTAGCGCTACCAAGCTCCGGTCCCGAAACTTGCGTGAACATAACATAATATGAGGGACCACATAACATAATTCATGGGCATGCTTAAAAATCATAAATAGTTCATAATGTACTTACCTCAACTTGATTGGATGAGATTCGAATGTTTAAGGCTTCACACCTTACCGGGTTTGTATTTCTGTAGACAAAATGCATATTTTCTTGAACTAAAACTCATGTAATCTTATATTGGATTGTAGGGAATCAAATAAGGGGTTCATATGTGAAATATAATGGAAAAAGGGGATTCCACGCGCCCTCACGCACCCCAAGAAGAGGTGGCGCCTATTTTCGCGTCTTGGGGGCAGATTTGACACCCTTTAGTATTTTTGTCATATCTTTCTCATTTTAACTCCGAATCGACTTCTATTTGAACCTACGAGCTCCTATTTCAATCCTCTACATGATTATGGAAAGAAATCATACTTACTTCTCCGATTGGAAGACTGTTATGGCAGATCTTCGCGGCTGTCCACTTTCCGATCAAGTCTCTTTTTCCTTTCTTCTTTTCTTTTTCTTTGTTCTTTCCTTGCACTTGCTTTCTTTCCTCTTTTCTTTGCTTCTCGTGGCCTTAATTCCTTCCCTTTAAATAGCTTTTAAATGCCCAAATCCTCAAGATTTTACTTGGCCTCCAAGTTGCTCATTTTCCACCCTAGTAATTATTACAACTTTGAATTTTCTTCCAATCTTCCAATGCAAGCTTCTTCTTCTTCCAATCCTAAGTCACCAAATACCCCTTCAAGATAAGCCTTACCATCTTCTTCCCTTGAAAGCTAAATTATAGCCAATCCTAACCTTCCAACTTTAGGCTTTTAGGATAAAGACTAATCATTACAAACTTTGAATATTTCCTTCTTTGATTTTAGCTTACCATACAAGCTTCTATTCTCTTCCAATCCAAACCCTTACGTGGCCTCCAAGATGAGTCTCTACTTCTTTTGTAAGGCAATACAATTCCTACAATTTAAGTCTTCCAAGTTAAGCCATTTCAAGACTTTTGTGTAAAATTCATCATTACAAAGACTTTAGGGTAAAGTTCATCATTACAACTTCCAAGCTAAGTCATTCTAAGGCTTCTAGTGTAAGCCAATCTCTTTCTTCCAAGGTAAGCCATTCTAAGACTTTTGGGGCAAAGTTAATTATTACAACTTCCAAGCTAAGGCACCTTAAGACTTTAATTGAAATCCGGCCAATAGATTTGTGCCACGTCATCATTGATCTTATCCTTAAACACCCAATAGGATGCTTCCACCTCACAAGGACACTTGGAGGGTATTCATTGGCTAATCCTTGATATTTTTGGTTGATATTTTGGCTAGTTTACCAATATTGCACTTGTGTCCGAGTTTTTCCAAGGATTTTGCTTTTACCCGGACTTAGTATTTACGATTTTGCCACTACTTCAAAAACTAAGTTTTTGTCTTAGGATTTTCGTAACCACTTGAAAATGTCTCATTTCATCATATATCTGAACTTAAATATCCCTGGTATATATCACAATTGAAAGTTCTTGGATATTACATATTTGAATCGAGAAAGGAAATAAACAAAATCTCAGGTGTTACATTCTCCCCCTCTTAAAATATATTTCGTCCTCGAAATTACCTTCAGTTGAGGTGATCAAACAGTTGGGGATATTTGGATCGCATCTCATCTTTGCGCTCCCAAGTTGCTTCTTCGTTTGAAAGTTGTTGCCTTAATTGTAATACCCCATGTTCGTATAACATTGTCACGTAATTTCGATGAGTTTAGAATACCGAAAAGTTAATTTTATAGCAATTTTAGGTACCGAATCAACTGTAGGGAGTGCCTCAGAGTGAAATTATCTAAGGAAAATTATATGGTCTCGACGAGCGTATCAAGATAGGATTTATGGTATCGAAAGAAATCGAATTCGGAACGATTTTCGGTACAGCTAAAATACAGCTGCTAATTAGGCTGAAAAATCGAATCATTGTAGGAGGCTCCCGAAAAATCAACGGGACCCTAAGGGGGCTCCGGTTTTGCGTAACGAACAACCCTTCAGCAGTTTTAGGACGAAACAATAGTCCGGTGAGGACACTGGGGCGAATCGTCATCCTTGACTAAGCTTTGAAGTTATTAATTTTGTGTTTTCGGTATCGAAATGTCAATTAATTCAGTGTTCGAGAATATTATTGTAATCAGGTAATTATTCTAATGAATTTAAGGTAAAAATTGGGGTTAATACATAATTTTTATATATATTAAATGTAATATACAATACATAGTGTATATATATATATATGTATGAATGCTTGGCTGTGTGCGTGTGTGCGTGTTCTTGAGGAAGCTTCTGAGAAGCTTTTAATGGCCGCGAAATTGGGGCTGCAAATGGAAGATACTGGCCACGTGAATTCTGGATAGGTGGCGTATGAAGATGGGGTGCAATTAATGTGAAGATTTTCGCATTAAATGATATGCGTGGCGGGCAAGCATGCAACAGTGTGTATATATATATATATATATATATATGGACGTGGAGAGCAAGCTGAGGCTGCCTATAAATAGGCAAAAGATCGGTCGATTGAGGAGCACCAAGCAAGCGAGATCGAGAAAGAGAAAGAGAGAGAGAGCTGAAGCCAAATGGTGGCAACAGCAAGCGGCCATAGCCGCGAACTGCAAGTCGCGGCCATGGTAGCTCGGTTGAAGAAGAAACAGGGCAGCAGCAAGGGGGTCCGTTGCGGAGGTCTGCGGCGGTATGAAAACGTGAGGAGAGCTCGATGAAGGCTCGGGAAGCGACCGGAGGAAGCGGTCGCGGCCATGGAAGCCATGGCCGCGACCAGTTGCAGCAAGGCTGCAACCAGCCGCGGCCATCAATGGCCGCAAGCGGCGGCCAGCGAGCGTGTGCAGCGAGGCTGGCGGCGGTCCGACGAGGACGAGGCGACCGGCGGAGGGCCGGGAAGAGGCCGACGGAGGGCTGTGCGGCGGCTGGAGCAAGGTGCAGGCGCGCGGCAGTTGCAGGCAGCCGCGGGGAAGAAGGAAGAGAGAGAAGAAGAAGAAGAAGAAGAAGAAGAAAAGAAGAAAGAAGAAGAAGAAAGAAAGAAGGAGGGAAGGGTTGCAGGCACGGGAACAGGGGAGGCGCAAGGAGGAAGAAGAAGGAGGAAGAAGAAGAAGAGAGGAGAGAGAAAAAGAAAAAGAAAAAGAAAAAAAAAAAGAAAGAAAAGAAAAAGAAAATAGGAAAAATTATGAAAAAAAATTCTAGAAAAATCCTGAAAAATAGGAGATTATGTTTCGGTGATATCCCGGAGATTTTAGTGAGAAAAACGGCTCGGACACGCTTTTCGATAATATTGCACGCAAATCGAGAAAATTGGAGATGCTAAGTCAAGGTGAGTAAAATTCTCTAGAAAATTTCAGAAATTCCAAAATATTATTTTATGAATTGTCGTAGTGAAATATTTGAGAAAATATTTCTAGAAATATTTAGAATTATTGAGGAAAAATAGGAAGAAATAGAGAAAAAAGTTAAAGAAAATGCCAGAAATTATGAAAAATAGGATTTAATATTTATTCAAATACCTATGATGATTAGGATGCTTTGAGGTCAAAGTTGAGGCATTTGGTGCAAATTTTGAGGTTGGCACACAAAGCGAGGCAAGGCACGGATTACGAGGTAGCCCGATAAGCTCTAAAACGTAAGTGGTATTTCCTCGAAAATGTTTTCATCATATCGACATGCTCTGATATGTATCTATCACGTAGAATGCATACATGGTTATGAAATGCATGATTACACGTTGATATCATTGATCACACGCATATGAGGCCGTAGGGAGTACGAACTGGCACCGCTGCCTTACCAAGGGTGCACCCATACACCCTGGCTTCGAAAGAGGTGGCCGCTAAAATGGTAGGTAGCATGAGGGGTGCAGTTGACACCTACGAGGAAAGATATTGCATACACTCATGACATAGCATTACGTACCCTTACTTAGATGGTTCATCATCTAACTTGGGTTCGCCCCTGGAACATTCAACGTTCCAGTCGGGACTTGCAGTGATGTTATCGAGATTGAAGATGTGTAATGACGCGAGACGTCAAGAAATGAGGAAATGAGCCAGGCTATGTTATAATATGAATAGTTTAAGAATTATGTACATGTATTTATTTTCAGAAGCTTATGTAATAACTTTGTAATAAACACTATGTTCGATTATTTATGTAATGCCATGAGCAGGTTCGATTCAGCTTCCGCTTTGTAAATTGTATTTATCTCTGGTGTGTAAATTAAACACTAGATAGGCCTTAGGGAAATTCGGGGTAATGTAATGATATAAAAAAAAAAATAATAATAAAAAAATAAGACCCAATTTTCCTAAGGTATAACACGCCCAAGAAAGCGGGCTGTTACATTAATACTTTGACCAATGGTATTTCTTTATTGCAAAGCTTCCGTACTTCTTAACCTAGGGTCCCTATCGGATGCAATGGAAATTGGAACACCGTGCAATCTTACTATCTCCTTGACATATAGTCGTACAAACTGTTCCGTTATCAGACTTGTAACTTTTGATTCAACAAATCTTCCAAATTGTAAAATAATTAATCAACCGGATAATCCTGAAATGTTCATAACCAATCGATAACCAAAGCACCTTAATCATAAATTTCCCAACTTTTGATTATCAATCTACCAAATATCTACATATCTATTTAATGCCCATATGTACACCAAATGCCTATTTTCCTTAGATACATATGAGGAATTGTGATGCCAACACTCCAACTCAAATAATTTCTTGAATCCCAAAATTTCCTATAGGCAATGTCTTTCTAAGATCTTATTATGCTCTTATGATCCTCAAATTGACATAGGGTCCTCATGACCTTGGTTGCATACATTCCTTGAACTCCAAAATTCTCATAAAATAATTTGACTTACAGAATATTCTCCTGAAATCCTTGAGACCTAGATCCATCAAGTTTTTTTGTAAAATATCTGTTAATAAAGATTCCATATTTCCCAAAAATTCTTTGTAAAGAAAATTAATAATTAGATAATCTCCTTAGTAGCTAATAACCTTTATAAGACTTTAAATAAAATTTTTGTACAAAAGGGTTCTAACTTCCTCCAATAATTCCACTAGTTTCCCCAAAATTTATCAAATAACCACATACTTACTTGCATATTTACAAATAGCTTCTTTTCCTTCAAGATCCCTAAAACAATCCTCAAATGATTTCATGCTCATCTGCCATTTTTCTTTTCTAGGACAACACTTAACCAGATTGTGCATCCTTGCCCTAACTATTCATAAGACTTCAGATTTCTTTACTGGAATCCAATCTTATTCAATTTCTAAACTTACCATACATACGATGGAACCTCATGCTCTTATTGCCATCCTTACAAGTTCTATGATCTGTTAACCAAATATTTTAGAATTTTCAATATCAACTGGAATTCATCTAGGGTTATTAGCAGTCCATCTAGTTTCATTCACATTCTGGATTTACACTAGATCGTGTACCTTTATTCTCTTATATACTTATGTCACAGCCATATGCTCAGTCCATCACAACTAGTTAGAGGTTCCTCAATCCTTACATGTCTCTGGCATCTCGTTTCATAATTATCTTTCAACTTAACACTTACTTTATGGGCCATTCCTCCAGTCAATCCTATTTCAACTTTAACATACTCAAAATATTGATCTCCCTTCTAGTGGCTCTTAATCCAACCACGGAGGGTCGGATGGACGGACAAAGCTGCCATTTGCACATTAGAACTAGACAGTGTAGCAACTATCTCAAGGCTTAACTACTTAAATTCTTTCCACCCAAAGCCTGAGCTACCACATTTACCTTACCCAGGTGGTAATGAATCTCGCAGTCATAATTCTTTACCAATTCCATTGAAACACAATCCTCTATGAATGTATAAGCATGGGAAACACTACACCATCCATACAGAGTGTATGAGTCTATTGTATAGGCCGAACCTATCTGTTTTATAAGTCTGCAAGGGAAGTATGGAATGCAGTGCATGAGCTATATTCGGATCTTGAGAATACTGCTCAATGTTTAAAGATTAGAGCAGCCATTCGAACTACAAAACAGAGTCGACTCTCTGTTACTGAATACTACAATAATTTATTAGAGTTGTGGCAAGAAATGGATCTCTATTATGATCCAAAGTGGGAATGCTCAAGTGATAGCTAGAAATATAACAAGATGCAGGAAAAAGAGCGAGTGTTCAACTTTCTTCAAGGCCTCAATTTAGACTTGGATGAGGTTCGGGGACGCCTCTTGGGCATTAAGCCACTGCCAAAACTTAGAGAAGCATTCGCGGAAGTTAGACGCGAGGAGAGCAGAAGGAGAGTTATGCTTATTCCAGCAGAACCCAACACTGGTTTTGCCCTCGCTGCAATAAGAAAAGAGGAAAATCTGAGGCCTAAACAGTGGTGTGAACACTGTAATAAGTCTTACCACACAAAAAGCAACTGTTGGAAACTTCATGGAAAGCCACCGAATTGGCAACCAAGAAACAAGAAGGAGAAGGAGAAGGAAAGACCAGCCTATACAGCTACAAGTATACCTGCAACTGCAAATGCTCCTAATAATGAAAGAGGTATGGGATTAAATCTAATCACAGATCAGGTAGATTTCTTGCAGAAATTACTGAATGGTGCAAATATTTCAAAGGAGTTAGATGGACCAGCAGCAGCCACACCAACACCATCTTTGACCCAAAGAGGTAACTCAGTCTTTTCTTTAACTACTTGAAGGATAAGCAACAACAACTGGGTTGTGGATACAGGAGCATCTGATCATATGACCGGATCCATGGCTATGTTTGAAAATTTTCAGTTGGAAAATAGGGATCTAACTGTGTTAATGGCATATGGAACAATATCTTCAGTTAAGGGAAAAGGAAAAGTGTGTGTGGCTGGTTTAGTACTCGAATTTGTCCTATATGTGCCAAATTTAAAGTGTAGCTTGCTATCTGTGAGTAAACTCACTAATGACCTAAATTGTACTATGACATTCTTCTTCTCACATTGTGTTTTTCAGGATTAGTCCACAGGGAAGATGATTGGCAGTGCTGAGGAGAAGGATGGGCTCTATTGGGTATCGGACAACAAGGCTTTTCTTAGTCAGTTGACTCATAGTTTTTCTTTTTCGGTTAGTTTGAATTCAGAAATTTTATTGTGGCATAAACGTCTTGGTCATCCTAGTTTTTAGTATTTGAAACATTTGTTCCCGGATTTGTTCATCAATAAATCTAATTTCGAGCTCAAGTGTGACCATTGCATTCTTGCCAAACAAACTCATAGTTCCTATTCTCAAAAACCATATAATCTTTCCAAACCATTTCATTTAATCCATAGTGATATATGGGGTCCAGCTAGGGTTTCAAACTTGAATGGTACCAGATGGTTTGTGACATTCATTGATGATCACACAAGGGTATGTTGGGTGTATCTAATGAAAGAAAAATCTGAGGTATGTGCAATCTTTCAGAATTTCCATAAGCTCGTCCTAAACGTTTTTCAGTTCTCTATTTGCATCCTTAGGATTGATAAGGGCAGACCGAGAATATTTTTCTTACCCATTCATCCAATACCTCACTACAAATGGAATATTTCATCAAAGTACATGCCCCTACACTCCCCAACAAAATGGGGTAGCTGAGAGAAAAAACTGTCATTTACTTGAAGTGGCTAGATCCTTGATATTCACAAGTTCCACTCCTAATAGGTATTGGGGAGGCAATTCTAACAGCCGCCTACTTGATTAATAGGCTCCCAACCAAAGTCCTAAAATACCAAACACCCTTGAACAACTTGATGACTACCTTTCCTTATGTTCGGATTCTCAATACTCTTACCCCAAAGGTGTTTGGATGTGTGGTCTATGTCTATCAAACCAGCCCAAATCGTCACAAACTAGAACCAAAGTCATTCAAGTGTATTTTCATTGGTTACTCATCTATCCAAAAAGGATATAAATGTTATTGTCCAACATCACAAAAATTCTTTGTTTCTTGTGATGTAATATTTGATAAAATAGTTTTTTATCACACTGGTACTGCATCACTAGTGGAAGAAAGTCATTGGGATCCTATAATTTCAATGCCTATCACACTGCCTATATCGTCCACTACTACTTGTAACAGTCCTGCAGCTGTTTGTTCACAGCCTACAATGATTGAACACAGCAACAGTCAACCATCAGCTGCTATAAGTCCAATATCTTATCACAACCCAGATGAACTAGGGGAGACTGACCTAAGGGAAGAATTGAGTCCAGAAAAACAACTTCAAGTGTACTCAAGAAAGCCAAAAAATCCTGCTCCTCAAATCAGCCAGTTGTTGGAACTTGAGATCGGTCCAGAAAATGAGGAAAAAAGTACAGTAGCTAGCAGCGATTTGGATCTACCTATTGCAGTCAGAAAAGGAGTAAGATCTTATGTGAAATACCCCATATCAAATCATATAAATTACTCTAAATTATCCCCACAGTTCAGGGTATTCATTGTAACTATGGATGAAGCTTCTATTCCCAGCAATATACATGAAGCTTTGAGTGATACAAACTGGAAGAATGCTATGATGGAAGAAATGAAGGCTTTTGATAGGATTCCAATAGAATTTCAATATCAATATATTCCAATCCCTTTCAACAGAAAAACAAGAATGAAGCAGGACATTCGAGAGGCCTTAACTCTCCCAATTCTCTACCAAAAGCTAGCTATCCAATTCTCCATCTCCTATCCTACTTATACCCCTTTCCCACGCTTTCCTAACAGAATTCCCCATTCACACTGCTGATTATTCCTTCAGCAGTGTGGATTACAACTTTACCCCCCCTTCCCCATGCGCACATGCTGGTTGTTACACCTGCATGTGCGGTCCCCTTAATTCCAGCCTCAAGCCTTCAGTTGCTTGTTACGCCTATGATAGGTTTGTTGCACCGGCGGCCTATTAGCTTTGGACAACAACAATACATGGGAATTGGTGGACAAACCAAAGAATAAAAAGATTGTAGGCTGCAAATGGGTATTTACTGTTTAATATAAATCAGATGGGAGTATAGAACGTTATAAAGTCAGGTTGGTAGCCCAAGGGTACTCTCAAACCTATGGAATAGATTATGAAGAGACGTTTGCTTCGGTTGCAAAATTAAATTCAATTAGAATACTTCTATCCATTGCAGTTAATTTAGATTGGGAGTCATTTCAGTTTGACATTAAGAATGCTTTTCTAAATGGAGAACTAGAAGAAGAGGTATACATGAAGATTCCACCTAGATTTGAAAATGAGAAAAGATTTGGGAAGGTATGCAAACTACACAAATCTCTCTACGGTTTGAAACAATCTCCTAGAGCATGGTTTAAAAGGTTTAGCTCAACCTTAACCAAATTTAGCTACAAGCAAGGTGAGGCTGACCATACTCTATTTATTAAACACTCAAATGGGAAAAGATGCATATTGATTGTGTACGTTGACGATATAATTGTTATAGGGGATGATACTAATGAAATTGCAGCTCTAAAACAAAGATTGAAAGAAGAGTTTGTGGTAAAAGACTTGGGAAATATGAAGTATTTTTGGGAATGGAAGTAGCAAGAAGTAAAGAAGGTATTGTAATATCTCAACGAAAATATACTCTTGATCTTCTGAAAGATACAAGAATGCTTGCATGCAAACCAAGACAAACTCCACTTGAGAGGAATTGGAAGTATATAAAGAAGGATGATGATCCACCAGTAGACAAAGAATGGTATCAGAGGTTAGTTGAAAGATTGATTTATCTGTCTTTAACACGTCCAGATATAGCCTATTTCGTAAGCATCATAAGTCAATTCATGCATGCCCCAACTCAACAACATTTGAATGTCGTATACCACATTCTGGGATATCTAAAAAGCACACCAATTAAGGGATTGTTGTTCAGAAAGACTAATGAAAGAGGGGCCGAAGGATTTTCTAATGCAGATTGGGCAGGATCAGTGGCTGATAGTCGATCTACATCAAGTTTTTGTACAAAGCTATGGGGTAACTTAGTCACATGGAGAAGTAAAAAACAATCCGTTTTAGCAAGAAGCAGTGCTGAAGCAGAATTTAGGGCGATTGCCCAAGGAGTTTGTGAATTAATTTGGGTGGTCAGATTGATGGAAGATCTACAAATGCCGTTAACTAAATCAACTCGGCTCTATAGTGATAGCAAGTCAGCTATAAGCATTGTTAACAATCCCGTATAGCATGATAGAATAAAACATGTCAGAATTGATCGACACTTTATACAAAGAGAAATAGAAGATGGAGGAATACAACTTACCTATATTCCCACAACAGAACAAGAGGCAGATATACTAACTAAATCCATGGCTAGACCAGGTTTTGAATCTCTCATTAACAAGCTAGGAATGAGAGATATTTGTTCCTTAGCTTGAGGAGGGGTGTTGAAGAGAGAGTCCTAACCTATGAAGAAGTCACGGAAGAAGATAAAGAAGCTAATGCACAGCAGATAAGTCTCCAGCAAAGGAGATAAAGATGCAGCTAGATAAAGTTCCTAAAATCTAGGAAAAATAATAGGAGTAGATAGAAGATTTCTTATCTTATTTTTCTGTTGTATACTAGCTCCTAAATTCTAGGATTAGATTACATTAAAACTTGTATAAGTAGGTTCCTATCTATTGAATCAAATATGGCGAGTTCATTGATAAAAAACTCAGCTTGAATTCTGGGTTCCCTACTCTAGGGGCCGAATTTGTTCACCTATTGTATAGATTGATTGGTTTCCTTTTTATGTAAATATCTCTTCTGTAAAAGAAGAGCTCGTGTAATTGGATGATTAAGAGAATAGAAAAGAGTTTTTCTTCCATTCATTACAGAATGCCTTCTTAAATGGTGAGCTGGAGGAAGAAATTTGCATGCGAATACCCCCCCTGGTTTTGAAAGAGGTGACATAAGGGGAAACGTATGCAGGCTGAAAAAGTCCCTATATGGCCTTAAGCAATCATGCAGGGCATGGTTTAAGAGGTTTAGTGACACTCTAAACCAGCTTGGATACAAGCAAGGGCCAGTAGATCACACTCTCTTTACAAAGATAGAATCTGATGGAAGAAGGACAATTCTAGTAGTCTATGTAGATGATATAATCATCACCATAGATAACACCCAAGAGATTGAGAAATTGAAGCATCAACTAAAGTAGGTATTTGAAGTAAAAGAATTGGGAGAATTGAGATATTTCTTAGGCTTGGAAGTTACTAGAAGTAAGGAGTATCTTCATATCACAGAGAAAATACACCCTATACTTGCGAAAAGAAACAGGCAAGATTGGGTGTAAGCTTGCAAGCACTCCTCTAGAGCCTAATTGGAAGAATAGAGAAGAAACTAATGAAGAGTATCAAGTTGACAGAGGGAGACTTTAGCGCCTAGCAGGGAAATTAATCTACCTATCCCACACATGACCAGATATTGCACGTGGTAAGCATAATCAATCAATTTATGCACTCTCCAAACAAAAGACATCTTGAAGCTACCTATCATATTCCTAGGTATCTCAAAGGAACACTTGGGAGGGGGCTGATGTTCAAGAAGAGCAAAGAAAGAGGAATCAGGAGTTATGAAAATGCAGATTGGGCTGGATCCATTGAGGGTAGAAAATCCACATCAGGGTATTGCACCAAGATATGGGAGAATTTAGTCACATGGAGAAGCAGTAGTGCAGAGGCTAAATACAAAGCCATTGCACAGTGTATTTGTGAGGTAATTTGGATAGAAAGATTAATAGAAGATCTTTCTATGTTAATGACCTCTCCTAAGCTACTTTACAGCGACGACAAGTCAGCTATAAGCATAGTAAACAATCCGGTATAATATGACTAGATGAAACATGTCAGAATTGATAGGCATTTTGTCAGAGAAGAGATGGAAAGAGGAGACATAAGCCTTACTTATGTTTCTACTGAAGATCAAGAAGCAGACATCTTGACCAAAGCTATGGAAAAACAAGGAGTTGAAGTGCTTAGAGGCAAGCTAAAATGATGGATATATATTCACCAACTTGAGAGGGAGTGTTGGAAGAAGAAAGAGATAAGGAAGAGGCTGGATGGATAAGGGTCTAGAGTGTGTAAAAAATCACAACAAATTGAACTAACAAATAAAGAAGAATAAAGGATGAAAGTAATCTTGGAATCAGCTAAGGATATCAAAGTCGTATCAATCCAAATTTGTAAATTAGATTAGTTAATGGTTGTTATCCATTCCTGTAAAATATGAGAGTTTGTAGGAGATTTTTTAGGTGTTTTCTGTATATAAGTTTTCCTAAATCAACGAAGTTGGTACAGTGGAAGATTTTACCATTCCCCTAACTAATTCTTTCAAGTATTCATCCCATTTTTTATACCTAGTGTTGTCTATGATGAGCTCATATACAACAACAACAACATATCCAGCCATTATCCCACTATGTGGGGTTGGCTACATGAATTCTAGACTTCTATGTGGATTACATCCCAACAGATAGTTTGTCTAGAATTCATATTTGGATCCGACTAGGTTTTATGCTGGCTGTCGGTTACTTAACGCAACCCTCCTCCTTTATCCGGGTTTGGGACCGGCAATGGATAATATCCCCTGGCGGAGTAATGATGAAATGAAGTTTCAACACCATCTTTATATGGAGAAATTTCATGAGATGATGGTGAATGAAGATAATTGATATAGTTGTGTTCCATTACTTAGTTGACATGGTGAAACCAACAAGTACAATATGAAAAAAATAACAATATGATGAGCTCATATGCTGTGGCAAAATCAAAAATAGCTTTACCCTCATTATTTTTTTTTCAAAAATCTGTAACTTCCATGTACATCTCTATCCATTTCATTCCCTACCCACATGACCAATGAAGTCACCTTCTATAATGATTCTTCTTTCCTCTAAGTATTTCTGGTATCAACCCTAAAGTTTTTTTAAAAATTTTGCCTTATCGAATTTCTTTACCTGACTTGCAGTGCATATGCACTAACAATATTCATAGTTTCTTTCCCTAGAACAACTTTATTTGCAATAATCCTTTTTGCTATTCTTTACACATCCATCACTCCATCCTTAAAGTCTTATTCATAATAATCCCACTCCATTCTAAATATAAATTCCAAAGTTTATATTTATTATTTGTCAAGACTTTTAGCCTTTGCTTCAACCTGTCTTGTCTCTTTGAGGCACATAATATTCTCCTAATAATCATGTCCACCACTTCCATTGATGTTCTTGTCTAAATCATATAATATTCCATGGTCCAATTCTTGATTTATGATCTTGGACTAACCTCTTTATTCTCATTTGTTCACGAGAATGCGAGAACCCCTTGCAAATTTAACACTACATCCGAGGGTTGATAGCAACCCTAGCTCTCTTTTCACTGAACTTGGCAATGCAATTCAGCAATATTAAGTTTACACCCTGATAATTTTCCATTTGTTGATTATATTGTTTGATCTGATGAATTTAATGCTGGCTGTCAATTGATGCAGAACAATCAAAAAAGATTGGAGAAGAAAGAATAGAAGAAAATCTCAGTAAAGATGTAGAAGAAGCAAAGTTGAGAGAGAGAGAGAGAGAGAGAGAGAGAGAGAGAGAGAGTAATCAAGGAGGGAGAAAATCAATAACAATTGTAATAAATAATTAAAGGTGTGAATTTTTTGAATACATTGTGTGCCTATTTATAGGGAAAATCTAATCTATATAACATGATTATGAATCCTATCTGAATCTTATGATAACTATAATCATCTAATCAAAATAAGATAACAAGATGAAACCTAAATCTAAATATAATCTCTAAAATCAAAATATGGAACTTATCAGAATATCCCTATCATCGGCCTAATGCAACTCCCATTTGTTTGGGCTTGGCTTCAACTGTAGATGGGAATCCATTGGTGGAGTTTAGTGATTCATGATATATCTATTGAAAAAAAAAATGCAGTTTTAGTTTTGGAAGAACAAACTTTGCCCGTGGATTCTTATCTACTGTCGGTCCCAAGCTCAAAGGGTTGTATTAGGTAGCCAACTGCTGTGCAAACCTAGTCAGATCAAACAAACATTAATTCTAAGTCGGCCTTGCATGGTGGGATAAAGGATGTTGTTTAATCACTATAATCTTGTGTCTTTCATCTCTAACCAAGTGAACACTGGAGACACCAAGGAAGCTTTTAGTTGACACTGTTAAATCTTTTACATCTCACTGTGATTTGCAGGCGGAGTTGTGTGAGAATGAAGGTTGTACTGTTCGAATGCACGGGTATTGTGTAAAAAGGAAGTTTTCCCGAGTGAAGGTATCACTTTAGACCATCATGGCCATGAGAAATCAGCTAATTATCTCAGAAATTAAACTAAATTGCTAACTCTATGAGATGCAGGCTGAAAGGGTTTGTCCAGTTTGTGGCACTCCATGGGTGCATTCCGTATCCAAAGTAGAAGCTTTGGATGAAGATGATGAGCCAAATGGATCCTCTCAGGACCAGCTTCCTCCTGGACCTGCTACGAGAAAGAGGGTTAGAACCTGCAGAAGTGTTGATTCCAGTGCTCTTGGATCTAGTTCCTCTCAAGCTCCAGACCCAGCCCCAGACCCAGATACAAGGAGAATGACGAGAAGTTCTGCCCGCCTGAGATAAAATATGTTTAGGCTTTGCACTTTTAGTGGGGGAACTTGTCGGAACTATCCTGTTTACACTGTTCCTAGAGATTACCACCGTTATAGTGGTTGTATGTCATTTCGTTAATGGTTATTATAACTAGAAGATGAGCACAATTGTGCAGCTGTGTAAATGGTTGCCAGTTGCAGGTTGTTGGCTAAAAGGGATTTTTGGGTTAAAAGAAAGGGGGGCATTAGAAACTGCTATTGTGAAGGTGTGATGATGGTATTGGCTATTGTCCACATTTTCTCTAGTTAGTTAGTCGCAGCAGGATGTTCAGTTCTATTGCCTACTTTTGAGATGGGCACTCAATTCACTGTTGTTGATATTGGCGGCCTCTTCACCTGTCGCTGCAGGTGCAGGTGCAGGTGCAGGTGGAATAATTATATATATATATATATATGCATTAATCTTACCTGTGGTGCCTCTCGATTTAACTCCTTGTTCTCCTTGTAATGAATTCGTCGTATTCTATTGCAACCATTTGGCATTCTTGGATTTGTCAATAATGAGTGAAAGTTAGGTTAAATTTCCCAGAGACTGCCCCTGAGGTTTAGTTGAATAATAACAATAACAATAATAATTTGTGCTTTCTAGGTTAGTCAGAAATGGTTAGTAAGTAAATTAGTGATTTAAAACAGCTAAATTAATTTGGTTTTAAATTCATAAATAATTATAAGAGGAGCACTCAAAAACAATTGACAATTACTGACCTGAGAGCTGACTAATTATTACTATTAGTGGAGGGAGGCACTGCCAAAGAAAAACCCAAAACGGCATTTCATGCTGCCATTGTTGGTTGGTTGGTAGGTTGGTATTGACTCTTGACTTTGTCATTCATTTCTTTTTTTTTTTTTTAATAATCAATCACTAATAAGAGAATAATTCCCAAAGCTGTACAAACGTCCACCACATAGCCACCCATCATCTGACAGATAATTATGTAGTTATTATCATTAAGGGTTCATGATGATGGTTTGTAGAGTAATTAACTGTACATGAATGAGTGAATGAATGAGAGGGTGTTTGGCTTAGCCATTTGACCACTTATAAGTTGTTTCATCAGTTTAAATATTATATATTTTATTTAATTATATATTTATTAAAATTTAAATATTACAAAACTTAAACCCTATTTTAACAGCATTTTAGAAAAATAGACTTCCCAATTTTTCTCAAAATATTGTTGAGAGCTATTTTGTTGACAAAATTAATTATAATTTTGCCCCAAAAAAACTCTTTAACTATTTTCAATTTTTTTTCCTTAAACGTTACTCTTTCTCATCCCTTTGCTCCTCATTATTGCAACTTCCATTGTCGACCTTTGTCATCATAGTTTCCATCTTTGGTCATCGTCCATATATATATATATATATATGAATGTCTATTGTTATTGTTATCTGAATACAACAATTAAATTTATTTGTCTTAGAGAATAGCTTGGCAGAGCCCTAGCAAGAAGGAAGAGGTTGGGAACCATCGGAGGAGATTGACAACTAGGGGCTCGACTCGCTGGCTAAGGGAGCAAAATGGCGAAACACTAGAGGAGCGGGAGGATCTGCAAGACAGAAGACAGTTAGGGGGCCCATGAGGATTTCTCTTGCACAGGCTTTCTGATGCCTAAATCAGTACATGTCATGAGGAAGTAAAGATATAGTATGATGCAATATGCACGGGGAAGAGGTGTGCATGTGAGCGATATGAGTGGATCGTATAAATGGACCCCTCATGCGAGTGATACAAAAAGATATATATAGAGAGAGAGAGATTTTGCAACTAGGATGGCGTGATTGGGACATGTAGTTGACATGTGACACGTGGATGCAGGGAGTGCGAGACTCTTTTGCTGCCCTCCTTGGTCTTGGGGTTAGGCATGCATAGAAGGCTTTAGTGAGAACCCCTTTTCCCTGGGAAGGGTCCTGGGAGGAATGAGAGCTTTATGAGGCTAGCCTGATTGCTATATGGCAACAAATGGTGAGTTGGGTGACCCAAGAAGTTATTGGAGATTTGAGTGTGTGCTTACACGACTGCCCATAAAGGTCATCCACGGGTACTTGTGAAGGAGAGGCTCGTGGCATTGTGTAAGGCGCAGCATGAAGTTGAGTGGGCGTGACATAGGGGTGTGTGAACATGTTGGGGTGCACGAAGGCTGTCTAGGTGTGGCATAGGGCCGCGCATAAGGGGCGCTTGGTGCGGTTGGCACACAAACGAGTTTTTGGGGCTAGGTCTCCAGATAAATCTCCAGGGCTATGTGCAGGTTTTCTAATGACCCATGTGCAGTTGCCTGTTAGTGCCTGCGTGCGAGTGAGCAAGTTGATAAGGTTTCCGGTCGCGTAGTTGTGGATCACGCAAAAGAGTGTTCGGGGTCGCATGAGTATGCTGGGGCGCACGAAGGTTGGCTAGGCGTGGCATAGGGGGTGCTAGGTGCGGTTGGCATACGAATGAGTCTTTTGGGGTTTTTCTAGGGACTTATTCAAGAGAACTATCCCGAAGACTATGCTACAATAATTATATAAATATGTTTAACATTTTTATTAATTAAATTTAAATTTAAATATAAAGTATTGTATTAATATATTTTTTAATAATTATGTATAATTTATTAATATGTAATTGTAATAATTTTAATTTATAATTTTTATTAAAAATTAATATTGTTATAAATTTTATTTGTATTATTAAGTAATATATTCATTTTTATCTTTTTGTTAAGTTATGATGATAAATTAATAATTTTTTTAAATTAAATATATAATTATATAAATAATAATTTAAAATATATTTATTTAAATATATTATAAATTTAAATAATAATTAATTTTTAAGTTTTAGATGACCTAGACTTGAGCTAAAAAAGGGTCAGTCAGACAGCCTCTCCCTATATTTCATGCATTCATTGACCATGTAATGTATATACATATATATATATAGAGAGAGAGAGAGAGAGAGAGAGAGAGAGAGATCTATATAGATACAGATGGATGGATAGACAGAGAGATAGATAGAGACCACCCAAATCAAAAATCTTTGGTGACTCTTCTTTTGCTGCCTCTTGGTTCACATGTACGTGTGTGCGTACGTATTGATTAATTACATATATAATACCAAATCCAGACAAGACGACGACACACACGTAAATTCAGGGGAAACGCCTTTCTCGGATTGTGCTCCACCTCACCACCCCAATTATTGATTCTCAATATTGGGGGTTCATTCTATTCTAGGGGTTTTGGCCTCGTAATTTCTTCTGGTTGTCTTCTTCTTCTTCTTCTGGGTTTTTTCCGCTGCTCTTGTCGATCGAGGACCGCAATTCTTACATTGGTTGATGACCTCGCTTGTTTGCTGCTCGTCAGGACATCCAGATTCATGTTTCCTTCTGGGTAATCTTCATTTTCAAGGATTTTTATTTTCTTAATAGAATATAATCCAAGAATCTTGTGGGGGAGGGGAAACCCAACGCAGCGGCTTAGAAGATGCGGGATATTCTACTTTTCAATAAAATGTGCTATGCTTCCCGGCCGTTTTTGGTTTTCCCCCTTTATTTTGTGGGAATGGGGTTCCATTCCGCTGATTTCTTTCTTGCTCGATCTGATTTTTACACCAAACCTTTGGTACACGTACTATTGATTTTTAGGAGAATTGAATTCGGTCCAATGACTGTGCTAAGGGTTTTATTTGGTCCGAATTTTAATGCATCCTTTTACATTGTGGACGATTATCTTCACAGGTTAGCACTGGGTATATCCGGCTGCTTAGACTAAATTTTTCATGTTCTGTCTGTATCACAATTTGATTCCCTCCAACAGCCACTATTACCAATATTTTGTGCTAGAATTATGGACAAGTTTTTTATTTCTGTATTATCAATCTGAAATTTCATATTCTCTCTTGATTGCACCAGGTTGGTCAATGTCCTAAGGAAAGTTAAACTTTCCCATTTCCATTGTATCTCCTAATTAGTTTTATTTTCATTGGTTTTTTATGGTACTGCTATATTTGTTTGGAATTTCTGTACTTTCCTTTATAATTTTTTTTTTTAAAGTGTTGAACATATTACCGCTTGTCACACCAGCGCTTCTTCGTCTCTCCAGCCATGCTGGTACCTCCTCCAGTGTGGCATCTTGGGTGGTATTCCGCTAAATATTTCAGAACAGCGCTATGCTGGGTTTTATTTATTTATTTTGTGAAAAGTTGATAAATTAGTGAAAAATTCCGTTTCACTTGTAGCTTCAACAAGCAACTTGTTCTGTCCGTTTCCCATCTCTCAGTTAGGTAAATTATATTACTTGTCAGTAATTTACTTAAACTAAAAACATTCATTCGTAATATTTTTTGATGTCTTCTTTTAAATTATCTAAATGAGAGTTGTGCTATTAATTTTAAAATATAATTTTGCTAATGAAATTTCTTAATCCTCTCAGTTGAACTTAGGAAGGTTTTAAATCACAGGTTGATGCTATATGGTCATGATGTGCTATTGTAGTAGATAAGTGAGACTTAGATATATCCAAGAATTCTTTTTGATTGCATGACTTTAGTAACTGTCAGAGATTCAATATTTTATAGAAATTTCAAATCTATCAAAATTGGGTTGTTTCAAATGAGTTAAATGAATTTAATTTATGATAACTATTATTGATTATTAGCAATGATTTATGTTGCAATTTAGTTGTGTATATGGTTAGTGGTTAATACTAATTTCTAAAGTAACAATAACTAGTTGTAATTAGCTGTTCAATGTTCACCATGTGTCAACGCACCTACGCTATCTGATCATCATCTCAGGGTAGCAGGCTGCATGACAGCTGTGTTTCTGGTACAACACTTCCTGATTGAGGATAAAACATATTGTCTCTTGTCCTTGGGCTTGTGTGTGATTGGATTGTATTTGTGCCCTGGGCATCATTTGTGTGACATCCGTAACTTAAAAACAGTGTTCTAAAAGGCGCTAGGCACTAGTCGGGCGTAGCGGCAGACTGGCGCCTAGTGCCTAGGCGGGGACTAGGCGGCGCCTAAAAAATTTAATATTTTTTTATTTTTTTTATTAATATTCTCCCTACTGCAACAAGCAACAAGTTGGTGCTACTTGCTGCAGCAAGCAACAATGCTTGCTTGTTGCTGCAGCTTCTTCAATGTTTTTTACTAAATAACTAGAGGCGGAGGAAGATGGATACAAACCAGAGGAAGACGAGATCGGCGACGAGAGATGACAACCAACAGATGAGATTGGTGGCGACGAGAGAGTAGGACCAAGAGAAGAGATCGATGGCGGCGGCGAACGACCAAGAGGAGATCGTAGGCGAGAGAGAGAGAGAGAGAGAGAGAGGACCTGCGATGAATGACCAGAGAGAGAAAGGGAAAGGGGAAATAGAGAAAGGGAAGGGGGAAATAAGGTCGACCCAAGATACGCATAGGGAAGGGGGAAATAAGGTCGACCCAGGATGCACACGACCTAGGCGGCCCAAGCCGCGCGCGACCCAGGCGGCTGCCGCGAGTCAGGCTGGCGCGGCCTGAGAGTCAGGCCGGCGCCTAGGGGTGCCAACCAGCCCTAAATTGTCGCGACCAGTGGTCGCCCAACGCCTAGGCGGCCACCAAGGCCGAATTTTCGAACACTGCTTAAAAACATGCTTAATAATAATAATTATCATCATCATCATCATCATCATCATCATCATCATCATCATATGAATTTCAAGGTTTAGCGCAGATAAAAAAACTTGAGAAATAGAACTTCTGTAAATTTAAGTGAAGTTTCAAACATAATAAAATTCAGAGCATGTTTCGTGTAAATATAAAGCTTGAAACTGAAAACATGGCTTCAATAGAAGAAAGAAAGACTTAGCAAATATGCTTTGTAACAATAGCATCCATATTGAGAAATCCAGACTTAAATTGAGACTTGGCCTTTTCATGAACTTATATAAGCTTTAAAGACATACGATGTAGCAATAGTGTACATATATCATAAGAGTTTAATACTGAAAATCTTTCTAAAACAAAAAGAGAGAAACAAGATTTCAATTATTGTAAATTCTTTTTAAAGAGCCATCACGCTCCACGTCCACGTCCCGATCTTATCATTCATGATCACTTAGGGGGGGGGGGGACACATAAGGGGTGAGATTACGCAAATCTCAGCAAGTACAAGAGAACCATTATGCATATTTAAACAAGTCATGACATGAACTTGAAACATGAACGTATAACATAAGGGGACACGATAGGTTCTACCAACTTGTAGAGGTAAGAACCTCCGTGCATATCGCTGCAAAACCCCGGTCCCGTAACTTGTTTGAGAACATGTAACTTGCTTGAAACATAACATGAAGGATCACATAAACATGATTCATGAATGTGCTTAAACATCGTAGATAGTTCATAATGTACTTACCTCAACTTGGTTTGATGAGATTTGAATGTTTAAGGCTTCACACCTTACTGGGTTTGTTTTTTTGCAGAAAATACATATTTTCATGAACTAAGCCTAAAATAATTTTACATTGGGTTGTAGGGAATTAAATAAGGGGTTGATACTTTAAATTTTAGAGGAAAAGGGGCTATCACACGCCCTCACCCTTCGACGGAAGGTGCCTTCACGCACAGCCACTTCCCGGCGCGTGAATTGCACGCGCCGCCCTTAATTTTCGTTACAACTTTGCACCCTTTTGGTTTTTCGGCCATATCTCCCTCGTTTTAACTCCCCTTCGACCGCCATTTTTTCCTACATGCTCTTCTTTCGTCCCTCTACAGGAATATATATATATATATATATATATAAAACTGGACTTACCTTGCTGTTTTCTGGCAATTTAGGCCCTGACTCCGTTGACGCTCTGTTTCTCCGGTGAGGCTCGTATCTCCTTTGTTCCTTCACTGATTTCCCTTGTTTTTCTTGCAGAATCTCTCCCTCTCACTCTTCACCTTTACACCTCTCAATATGGCATAAACTTAGCTTCAAATGATTTGGAATGCCCAAAGGTCCTATTTATAGAATTACCCGGTAAATCATAACCTGCCATGTGTCACGTAATTATTTGGGACTCATCATGACTTCCATGTGTTCCCATCCAAATGGTGCCATGTGTCCTTATATAATTATTTCTATCTATGTGTTCTTATCAAATGGTGCCATGTGTCCCATATAATCATTTCTATCCATGTGTTCTTATCAAATGGTGCCATGTGTGCCATATAATCATGAGGCCTCATTATTACTTTCTATGTGTGGCTAATAGTTTGAGGCCAAGTGTCCCAAACTTGGAGGCTAAGGAATCTTGGTGGGTACACAAAAGACTTGGACTTGGACTTCAAAATGATTCAAAGTTAAATTTGAAATCCATTTTAAATTCAAAGCTATATTTAATAAGATTTGAAATCCAAATCTAGATTTAAAATCCATTTGAAATCCATTTAAAATATATTATTTTCTCAAGCATATGAATCTAAAAATCACGAATATTACATCATATTTAAGTCTAAAAATTTCGGGTGTTACAATTTGTCTCTGCTAAGGATATATCTACACCAAACAAATGTGTTGTTAATTTCTGCTAAGGATATATCTACACCAAAGAATGTGCAATCTCTGCTTGAGTAAACCAATCTTTAGTTGGTGCACTCAACATATCATGTTCTTTTTTTGTAACGCCCCCTCAACTCACATCTTACATGAAGGTATATACACATAAATTGTTTAAGGGGTGTTAGGAAACCCCAACCAACGAAAGCTATGGATCGACCCTATCAAGAGAACTAAAAGAGTTTCCTAGGCTAATATAAGCACGTACAGGTCTTTTCCTTTAGGTAGTACCTAAGTCTAACATTAAATAGTACATCCATTAAACTTATACAAAGCTTTGAATACATCTCGAACAAGACCACATATTGGGTTACAAGATCTACAAATAACAATAAGCGTCCAAAACTTCCTTGCCACTTGCCTGCTTGCATCCTTAGTTCCAGACATGTCAAACATACGTATGTTATGCACATATGCAAAATGAAATCCCCTTTTGTTGAAGCCATGTCAAGGTGTTGCAATCACCCCCGCGCACGTCATGCTCACGCCAAACACAGGTATGTGACCCTACAGTGCCACCCATGACGACCACTAGTTTGCCACAACGCCTAATGCCATGTAGTGAAGAAAGGTAAATGAAACATGCTATATAAGGAAATCAAGTGAATAGATTCACATCCAATCACAAATGACTCAATAAATGATCAACATGTAGCAAGGAATACACAAGAAACCATTGACCTTGGTCGTTAGCTTCGTCAGGGTACTGTTCACAAGGTTTTCGGTTTGGTTTTGTTGCAATTTCACAAAGTTCGTGTCACCAATTCCAAATATTTTTACATAGGATGATAGATAATAATTAGATGATGAAATCTGGAAATTTTTAGAAGAAGAGGGCTACTCGCGCATCGCCACGTGCCGCCAGAAGGGTGGCCACACACGGCCACGCGTAGCAGCAGCTGGCGCGTGCAATGCACACGCCACCTTCTTCCTTGCGTCCGGTTTATCGGACTTCTGCTACTAGAGTTTAAAATCCCATATCTTGGTCATTTTAGCTCTGTTTTGGGTCTCGTTTGAACCCACAGACTCCCCTTTCCATCCTCTACGACCCCACAGAAAGAAAATCGACTTACCACTTTGATTTTCCCGTTGTATTGATTGATTTATAGTGAGACGTCGGTTGTCTGCTACCACCTTCTTCCTTCTTTGCTTCTCTTGGTTCTTCCTCTTGGAACTCTTTATTTTTGCCACACTCTATTTCCACGGCAAGCCTCCCCCTTTTATAAGCTTCCAAGATATTCATATCTCCTTAAGTAATCATAACATGATCTTCATTATCTCTAGGATATCTCTTAATTCTAAATTTCTATTTTTCTTCCAATCCTAAGCTCCCAAATCATGCCCCATGTGTTCTTAAGATAAGACACTCATTATTACCATCATTACTTTTTGTTAAAAATGAACTAACCCTTAACAAGTTGAAATATTTACACTTAGGCTTAGTTTCCTTCTTTCTCTTATTACGTTAATGCCCGAAATCCACTTCTGATTACATTTTAACTCTCAACTTCCACTAGAAACACTTTTGCCCCCTTAAACATAGAATCTTACTTTGCTAACTCTTTCCCCTAGGTTACTTCTAGCTCCCTTCCACATTCACAAGACAATAAAACCAGAGGTTTCTCTTTTTTTTTTTTTTTGAATAAAAAATACCATTCATTTCGTCACTTCAATTTTCCATTACAGCACACAAGTTTCGCATCAAGCTTTGGGGTATTACATCCTCCCCTCCTTAGAATAAATTTCGTCATCGAAATTTTCTCAAATTCCATGGTTATTTTGAAGTTCTACAGTCTTTGCCTGGGAATCAATTCGGGCCTTGTATTTGGATAGGAAATCCATTCCGAGGATTATATCATGGTGAAGGCTAAGAAGGTGAGGCCCGAATAGATTGAGTGGAGCGAGCTTTAGAGCATATAGTCACGTATATGCAGGGAACTCAACCATTGGGTCCGAATACTTCTCGAGTGCCAGATGCCATCGATAGGTTCCAACACCTAAATCCCCCTGTTTTCTGAGGAAAGGAAAACGCTGACCCAAGCAAAAGTTAGTATTGGATAGAACAACTCGAGAAGATTTTCGACTTCATTGGATGTGGGGAGGAGGAGAAAGTAATTTGTGCCACTTTCATGCTCCAAGATGAGGCGGATCATTGGTGGAGGACTATGCAAAGAACTTTGCCTGGCCCTACGAGACAAGGTATGCCAGTTGTCACATGGGTTCAATTTAAGGAATTATTTTACACTAAGTATTTTCCTATGCCAATTGTCACATGGGTTCAGTTTAAAGAATTATTTTACACTAAGTATTTTCCTTTATGCAAAAAGTTGGAAAAGAGTTGAGAATTTATAAACCTAAAACAAATTGGGGATATGTCAGTCGCCCAGTATGAAGATAGCTTTTCTTGGTTAATTAAATACATGCCCGTCTATAATTTGGATGAGGAAGCAAAATCATGTAAATTCCTTGGTGGGCTAAAACTTGAGATACAATTGGCATTAAGTTCCCTAGGGGCCCATACTTATGCAGAAGTAGTCATGCAAGCTTTAACGGTGGAAGTAACCTTGTTCGAATTAATGCTTTAAAGGTGGAAGTGCAAGAGCCTGAAGGCAAGAACGTTGGAAAAAAGCACCACTTCGGAGTCCGAGGAAGAAATTTTAAGCCTAGGATTAGGTGTCCCAAGTGCCAGAAGTTTCATCCTGGAAGGGCGTGCCAGAGCCGGACTCAAGGATGTTATTCATGTGGAAGAAGTGATCACTTGGCTCGTGATTGTCCCAAAGGACCTAAGTGCTTCAATTGTCAGAAGATCAGTCACCTTTTAAAGGACTGCCCACAAAGGAAGCAGGTCGATCGGGCAGGAGCAAGTAAGGGAGGCCAAGAACCGCGATGAGGCCAGGTGTATCATTTGATGGGGGAAGATGCTAACACAAGCCCATCGGTCATACAAGGTACAATGATTTTTCTCAATACACCAATACAAGTGTTAGTTGATCTTGGATCTACACACTCGTTCATTTCACATGCATTGGTACAATGTTTAAATTTGGTACTAGAAGATTTGGGGTGTCCTATGCTTGTGGCTACACCATTAGGAGAACAAGTGAAAACTAGCATGGGGTATAAGGAAGGAAAGATTGAGTAGGAGACAACAAATTTGCACTTGAACTAACATCATTAGAAATCCAAGATTTTGATATAATCCTTGGAATGGATTTCCTGTCCAATACAAGGCCTGAATTGATTGCCAGGCAAAGACTTTAGAACTTAAAAATAACCATGGAATTTGGGAAAAATTTCGGGGACAAGAGGGTGATAAAAGGATTAAATGGATAACAGCCCACAACGCTACTAAAATGCTTGAAAAAGGAGCCTATGGATACTTAGCTTGTGTGCAAATAGAAAATAGGAAATTCGAACTTGGGGAGATGCCAGTAGTAAATGAATTCTTTGATGTGTTTCCTAAAGACTTACCTGGGTTACTCCCTCATCGGGAAATTGAATTTTCTACAGAAGTTGTACCAAAAACGGATCCCATTTCCATACCCCCATATAGAATTGCCCCAGCGGAACTAAAAGAGCTTAAAAGTTAGTTACAGGACCTTTTGGACAAAAGGTTCATTCAACCCAATATTTCACCCTGGGGAGTACCTGTGTTATTTGTTAAAAAGAATGATGGGAGCCTGAGGATGTGCATTGATTATAGGCAGCTAAACAAAGTGACTATCAAAAATAAGTATGCATTCCCTAGGATTGATGAATTGTTTGATCAGTTGTGCAAGGTGCTAAGATATTTTCCAAAATTGATCTGAGGTTTGGCTATTATCAGTTGAGGATTAAAGAGGAGGATGTTCCGAAAACTACCTTTTGATCCCGATATGGACACTATGAGTACCTAGTGATGCCTTTTGGTTTGACCAATGCACCTACTGCCTTTATGGACTAAATGAACCAAGTGTTCAAACCATATTTGGACCAGTTTGTAATTTTGTTTATCGACGACATTCTAATTTATTCTACTAGCAAAGAGGAACACGAACAACATTTAAAGATTGTCTTGGAAACATTGCGAAAGAACCAACTGTATGCTAAGTTTTCAAAATGTGAGTTTTGGCTAACTCAAGTTGCTTTCCTTGGTTATGTCATATCTGGAAAAGGAACAGCTGTGGATCCCTCAAAGGTTGAAGCAATAAGAAGCTGGTTGCAGCCCAAAACAGTAAACGAGGTACGAAGTTTTCTAGGTTTAGCTGGCTACTATAGAAAATTTGTTGAATGATTTTCTTGTCTTGCTTACCCTTAACTCAACTAACGCAAAAGGGAATCAAGTTTGAATGGAATGAGGTACGTGAACATAGCTTTAGGGAACTTAAAGAAAGATTAACCTCTGCCCCTATTTTAGCAATGCCTTGTGATACAGGAGATTTCATAGTCTATACCGATGTCTTAAGGACTGGACTAGGATGTGTTCTCTTGCAAAATGGAAGGGTGATAGCTTATGGGTCTCGACAGCTGAAAAAGCACGAGCAGCATTACCCCATCCATGATTTGGAACTGGCAGTGGTTGTGTTTGCCTTAAAGCTTTGGCGGTGTTATTTATATGGAGAAAAATTTGAGGTCTTCATGGATCATAAAAACTTGAAGTATCTGTTCTCCTAGAAAGACCTAAACATGAGACAATAGCGGTGGATGGAGTTTCTAAAGGATTATGATTGTTCGATCCAGTACCATCCCGGGAAAACAAATGTTGTGGCCGACGCATTGAGTAGAAAGGAGCCTGCCTTGATGGCCAATTTGATAACTCGGGAATGGGGACTGATGGAGGCTTTTAGTCAATTGGCGGTGAACGCGATTCATAAAAGAACTTCTATTTACGTCGCTAGCTTAGTGATTCATTCTCAGCTGATAGAACAGATTCGGCAAGCCACTAAGGAAGACTCAAGGCTGAAACTGTGGGTCGATGACCAAGGGCAGGTCAAGAATCCAAGTTTCAATTTCTCAGATGGCATACTGCGATTCACCAACAGAGTTTATGTAACTAGAGTCAGGGAATTAAGGCAAACTATACTGGACGAGGCTCATCAAGCCAAATATACAATTCATCTTGACACTACGAAAATGTATAGGGAATTGAAAAACGCGTACTGGTGGCCGGGAATGAAGAAGGATGTGGCGCATCAAGTGGCTCGATGTGATACTTGTCAAAGATTCAAAATTGAGCATCAAAGACTGACGGGGAAATTACAACCTCTAGAAATTTTCGAGTGGAAATGGGAGCATATCACTATGGACTTCGTAACAGGATTTCCAAAAGGACCCACGGGGAATGATACGATTTGGGTGATTGTGGACAGACTGACAAAATCTCCTCAGTTCTTATCGATAAAGACTGGATAGCCTGTTAGCAAACTGGCTCAGCTATACATAAAGGAAATCATCAAACTACATGGAGTATCGGTTAGCATCGTCTCCGATAGAGATCCAAGGTTCACCTCTTGGTTTTGGAGAAGTTTGCAAGAGCGTTTGGGAACACGCTTACAAATGAGTACTGCATACCACCCACATACAGATGGCTAGTCAGAATGAACCATCCAAACCTTGGAGGACATGCTGAAAGCGTGTGTAATTGATTTCTCAAAGGGATGGGAGGAGCATCTGCCTCTAATTGAGTTTGCATATAATCACAGTTTCCATAGTAGTATCGGTATGGCTCCCTATGAAGCTCTCTACGGCCGGAAATGCAAAACACCTCTATGCTGGACAGAAATAGGAGAAGGACGAATAATAGGACCTGAAATTGTGCAACAAACAAATGAGAAAATCAAGGTAATTCGAGAACAGATTAATATGGCCCAAAGCAGACAAAAGTCTTATGCAGATAGCTAGAGAAGGGATTTGGAGTTTCAACCAGGCGACAAAGTGTATTTGAAAGTCATACTCTCAAGTAATATTTCAAGGAAAGAAAAAGGGAAATTTAAGCCCTAGATATATCGGACCATATGAGATCCTAGAACGAGTCGGGGTAGTCGCTTATCGATTAGCATTACCCTCGATGATGACCAACATACATGAGGTCTTCCATGTCTCTCGACTCCAGAAACACGAACCTGATCCTACCCAGAAGATTTCAATAGAAACTATCGAACTGTAGGAAGATTTGACCTATCCTGAAGAACCAGTCGAAATCATGGATACAAGGGAACAAGTACTGAGGAACAAGACAATACCGCTAGTAAATGTTCTATGGAGGCATCACAGCATTGAAGAGGCTACTTGGAAAAGAGAAAAAGAAATTCAGCGGAAATATCCACACCTCTTTGACTTTATGGAAACTTGAGAAAATTTCGAGGACGAAATTTATTTTAAAGCGGGGAGGATGTAATACCCCAAAGCTTGATGCGAAACTTGTGTGTTGTAATAGAAAATTGAAGTGATGAAATGAATGATATTTTTTATTCAAAAAAAAAAAAGATAAATCTGTGGTTTTATTGTCTTGTGAATGTGGAAGGGGGCTAGAAGTAACCTAGGAGAAAGAGTTAGCAAGATAAGATTTTATGTTTAAGGGGGGAAAAAGTGTTTCCAGTGGAAGTTGAGAGTTAAAATGTAATCAGAAATGGATTTCGGGCATTAATGTAATAAGAGAAAGAAGGAAATCGGGCCTAAGTGTAAATATTTCAACTTGTTAAGGGTTAGTTCGTTTTTAACATAAAGTAATGATGGTAATAATGAGTGTCTTATCTTAAGGACACATGGGGCATGATTTGGGAGCTTAGGATTGGATGAAAAATAGAAATTTAGAATTAAGAGATATCCTACAGATAATGAAGATCATGTTATGATTACTTAAGAAGATATGAATATCTTGGAAGCTTATAAAAGGGGGAGGCTTGCCGTGGAAATGGAATGTGGCAAAAATAAAGAGTTCTAAGAGGAAGAACCAAGAGAAGCAAAGAAGGAAGAAGGTGGTGGCGGACAACCGACGTCTCACCAGAAATCAGTCAATACAGTGGGAAAATCAAAGTGGTAAGTTGATTTTCTTTCCGTGGGGTCGTAGAGGACGGAAAGGGGAGTCTGTGAGTTCAAACGGGACCCAAAACGGAGCTAAAATGACCAAGATATGGGATTTTTAAACTCTGGTAGCGGAAGTCCGACAAACCGAACGCAAGGAAGAAGGTGGTCCGTGCGATGACAAACTGGACGCAAGGAAGAAGGTGGCGCGTGCATCGCACGTGCCAGCTGCTACTGCGCGTGGCCACCCTTCTGCGGTGCGTGAGTAGCCCTCTTCTTCTAAAAAATTTTCAGATTTCATTATCTAATTATTATCTATCATCCTATGTAAAAATATTTGGAATTGGTGACATGAACTTTGTGAAACTGCAGCAAAATCGAACCGAAAACCCTGTGAACAGTACCCCGACAAAGCTAATGACCAAGGTGAATGGTTTCTTATGTATTCCTTGCTACATGTTGATCATTTATTGAGTCATTTGTGCTTGGATGTGAATCTACTCACTTGATTTCCTTATATAGCATGTTTCCTTTACCTTTCTTCACTATATGGCATTAGGCGTTGTGGCAAGCTAGTGGTCGTCATAGGTGGCATTGTGGGGTCACATACCTGTGTTTGGCGTGAGCATGACGTGCGCAGGGGTGATTGCAACACCTTGACATGGCTTCCACAAAAGGGGATTTCAGTTTGCATATGTGCATAACATACATGTTTTATTTCTTTCATGAAACCATTTCACTTGGATATTCATTATCTAACTTGGGTTGATGCCCCTAGAACGTTCCATGTTCCAGATATATTTAACGTGTCAGGAACTAAGGATGCAAGCAAGGTAAGTGGCAAGGAAGTTTTGGATGCTTAATGTTATTTGTAGATCTTGTAACCCAATATGTGGTCTTGTTCGAGATGTATTCAAAGCTTTGTCTAAGTTTAATGGATGTATTATTTAATGTTAGACTTAGGTACTACTTGAAGGAAAAGACCTGTATGTGCTTATATTAGTGTAGGAAACCCTTTTAGTTCTCTTGGCAGGTTCAATCCATAGCTTTCGTTGGTTGGGGTTTCCTAACACCCCTTAAAACAATTTATGTGTATATACCTTCATGTAAGATGTGAGTTGGGGTTTTGTTGGTTGGGGTTCCTCCACGTTCTAGGTATATCAGAAGTACCAGGTGTTTCAGGTTTCAGTTCAAAGCGTGGGTAAGGAGATGGAGCTTCGCTAGCTTGGGGTTTTTGATTTATTATGTACCCGTGTAATTGTACAAAAGTGATGTATTGTAATAACAGCTAGGGTACTCAAGTTTGTAATAAGTATATGGGTGCCCTACAGTTGTACTACAGTGATAAGTTGTGTCTTTTGGAGTATTGAGAGTCTTATACATTTCTTGTACTTGTAAAGAAAATCTAGTGAAAACCCCTTTATCAAGGTTGGGCAAATCTTTCAGGTTCGATCCAATGCTTCCATTAGTAAGGGTTTCCATAATCCCCTTAGGTGATGTCTTCTTAATTATATTTCAAGTTATTGCGTATTTGGAAAAGCGAGGCGTTACAATTTTAATAATGCCTAGCTGGATCAACTTCTTTGTCATGACCCCAAGGGCATATGAGTCATAGTAGCTTACATGTATTAGCTAGGTGTTGTACTTTGCTGCTTTACCTATTGTGCATTTTAGTTGTTCTAATAACTGAAAGCCTAGACAGCCTATAAATAGGCTAGAGTAGGTAGAGAATTGTATCGTGGAATAATAATCTGAATTCTGTTATCTCTCTCTTGATCTATTTTGTTCTCCCTCATTTCTCTTTGTTCTCTCTCTCTCCCTCCATTTCTGCTCTGTCTCCCCCAATTTCTTCTCAATTCCTTTCTAAACCCTAGGAGAACCCTTGGTGCGTGACATTTGGTATCAGAGCAAGGCTATCCTCGGAAGCTGATTGAAGGCGATTTTCAAGAAGTTGCAATAGAGGCGATCAATTGTAGGAGGTGCTATCAGAGTCTAGGCCTGTTTCAGGAGATTGTTTCTGTAAGAAAAGAAGAGAATTTAAACTGATTTTCTCAATTAAGAAATAATGTACATGGCTGGTTCCTCTTATAGAGGAGAAGATCTATACATATGGAAACTAATATGTCCATCTTCTACAATAATTCTTCTACAAGAAATACCATATACATATTTACACTTGTAAGGAAAGTTTCCTAAGTTAGACTTGAGGAAACTTCCTATTCTAGGATCAGACTATTAGGAAGGCTGCTGCATCTTTGACCTTATTCCAGATTAGGAAAGGCTGCTGCATCTTTGACCTTCAGCGCACAAGCACACTGCGTGCACACTGTCACATGAGCACACAGGAACACACGAACACAGCCCACACAGCCATATGCATACTTCAACAGTTTCTGTAAATTTAGGTGATTTCAGCAGGTCAGATTGATTGAGTCAGGAAGGCGCGTATTGGAAGCAGATTTTGAGCGATTGCTGATCAATAGCATTTGCGATCTTAGGCAATTAGTTGCAGTGATCAGAAGTGATATTTTACAGTTGATCTGAGATGGTAATTCAGAGGTTCACGACTTGAGGAATGGCGGAAGGAGAAAATCGGATGAAACAATTGGAAACCACTATGGACAATCTGGAAAAAGGCTTAGGACAGCTTCAGGTGGAGGTGAGTTGCTATTGAGCAGAAAGTGCCGCAACAAGAAAAGGAATCGAGGAAGAATGTGCTGCAACAAGAAAAGAAATTGAAGATGAATGCGCCGCAACTAGAAAAGTAATCAAGGAAGCAGGTGAAACACTCACTAACCTCGATCACAAGCTGGACGACTTACTAATTCTGATGTCAAAGAAATTTCAGATCAGCCTAACAGTGGAACTTCTTTCAAGATCCACTGCAGAATCGACTCCAGCAGAAGCTGGAATCCTACCTAATCCTTTCTGTCTGCAAAAAGCTAATGAATCAGCTGAATTGGATCAGGTAATATTGGATGCCAAGGAAGGAATGGCAGTTGCCAGTAAAATCAATGTGACACCAATTGAGGAGATGTCTGTTGAAGACTGAGGAAGTAAAAGATGCTGTGAATTTGGGATGGGATACGATTACATCATCTTTGGACATTGAAGATTTTAAGTCTGTTTTTCTTGAAGAAATAGGCACAACCAAAGAAATCAATGAAGATGATATTGATGGAGGTATGATAGGTCAATTAGAGTATTGCAATAATGGATGGATGGACTGTTGGACTTGGCGTTACAACAAATCCTCGTACTGTTGCTTTTGGACAGATTTTGTCTGAGTCCTTGAAGCGAATCTACACTTCTCAATTGCTGCATCTGCGGGATATTGCAGATGTCTTTGCAGCTGTTGATGCAGAGGATTTGGTGCTGGTTTTAGCCAGTGTTATTAAAGGCGCGCCTAGGCGTGCGCCTAGGCGCGCCTTGATACCAGGCGCAAGCCTGGCGCCTAGAACCCACCCAGGCGGGCGAGATCTGCCCAGGCGCGCCTGGGCGCATCCAGGCCCTCAGGCGCAGCCTTGGGCTTAGGCACCCAAGACTGCGCCTGGTTTGTTTTAATTGAATTTCAGTTTAATTTAGTTTAATTTTAGTATTTCTTGCAATATTTTAATCAAATCTAATCCTATTTCAAATTATACCTAAATAAAAGAAAGCAACATATTTTGAAAAGCTGAATTCAAAGAGACTTAAGACAGAAAAAATCCCAAAAGTCAAGTTTGCTGCTGTCCGCTCCTCTCCCTTCTTGGCTATTCTCGACTATTCCTCTCCACAGCAATCACGACACAGCTCCAAGACAACCAAAACTCCTCCCCCTTCTCGGCTTTCCTCTCCCTCTTCAAACGAACAGCTGCAATGGCACAACCCTCCCTTCTCGCTCGGCTCTCCTCTCCCTATTCAAACAGATAGGACAAGCTGCACAACCACCCTTCTTAGCTCTCCTTTCCCTCTTCAAACGGACAACACAGCTACACAACTTATCTCCCTTCTCGACTCTCCTCTCTCTTCTTCAAACGGACAGCCGATAGCATAGCTACTAGCCAACTGCATCATCTACCTTCTCGGCTCTCCTCTCCCTTCTTCAAACAGACAACTCAGCTTGATAATTATATTTAAGATCTACAAACCTCTTTTGGATTTAATCTAATTTTAGTTAAAGACTTTTCTTACAAATTTTTTGAACTTCAGTGATACTTATATTTTAGTTGCTGAAATATGTTTGGTTTTGTTGTGCTGGAATTCACAGGTATGTAACTTGTTTTAATATTTATTTCTCTTAGTAGTTAGCATATATTGAATTTTTTATTTTTTTTATAACATGCTTGTTAAAATATTATTAGAAGTTAAGACTTATTTTATACATTTTTCTTTAACTATAACATATATTTTTATTTTATTTTATTTTTATTAATTTGCGCCTAGTTCCACCAGGCTCACGCCTCGCCTTGCGCCTTGCGCCTCAGGCTCCAAGACCCTTATGCGCCTTAGTGCGCCTTGCGCCTTTAATAACACTGGTTTTAGCAGTGGTAAGTAAAGCAGGTACTTCAAGAGAGCTTGAAATACTTGCTGAACAAAGAGATGTTGTTTCCTCTTCCATCCATACGAGAAAGCCGAGGAGAAAGAAAAAGAGGCCAAAGAAAAGAGAAACGAACAAGAAAAGGTGAAGGATGAACCAGATAGTGAAAATGAGAATTGGATGAACAAACAAAGGCATAGTTGTAATAGTTTCTTGGGGACAAGAAACCTCTCAAGGAGGGGGGAATGCCATGACCCCAAGGGCATATTAGTCATGGTAGATTACATGTATTAGCTAGGTGTTGTACTTTGCTGCTTTACCCGTTATGCCTTTAAGTTGTTCTAATAACTGAAAGCCTAGACAACCTATAAATAGGCTAGAGTAGGTTGAGAATTGCATTGTGGAATAATAATTTGAATTCTATCATCTCTCTCTACATTTCTCTCTCTCTCTCTCTCTATCTCGATCTCTTTTGTTCTTCCTCAATTCTCTTTGTTCTCTCTCTTTTTGTTCTGTCTCTCCCTCGATTTTTGCTCTGTCTCCCCCAATTTCTTCTCAATTCCTTTCTGTTGTGCCCCAAGGTTCGCAGAAAGGAAACCAAGGACAAAGACTCGCTGGGAAGATGCCAACCGAAGACGTCTTCCGAAGATAGCTTCCGAAGACGTCTTCCGAAGAGAGGCATGGGATCTACGGACGATATCTTCGAAAACGTCTCTTCTGAAGGCCACTTCCGAAGACCACTCAGTTCTTTTCTCCCAGCCTATAAAAGGAGAAGTTCAACACCAAAACAGAGATCTAGACATCGGTATTTTCTCTCACTATATTTACTTCCGAAGAGTATAATTTTTCTTTCAATTATATTCCTTCCGTACTGACTTGAACATCGGAGGGTCTTCGTGGGAGAGAAGCCCACGAGCCTTTTGACCATCCTTCTTTCTACAGTCACTTTCGGAAGCTTCTACTTCAACCTCCAGGAGATCAACAGTGACCTTCGGTAGCTTCGGAAGACGGAGTTCAATGCCTGAAGAAAAGTGTGTCTGGTTGCTTCGGAAGTTAGAGTCTGGGACCTTCGGAAGATAGAGCTGATAGCTTCGGAAGACAGAGCTTGGAGCTTCGGAAGACAGGGTTTGTGAGCTTCGGAAGACAGACTTTGGGAGCTTCGGAAGACAGAGTTTGGCAGCTTCGGAGGACAGAGTTTGGGGTCTTCGGAAGATAACGTGCATTCGTCTTCGAAAATTCATCGTTGTCACCTTCGGAAGTTCACCTTCGGAAGCATCAGTAGTCAGCTTCAGAAGCCTTCCGGGGGGCGCTTTGTTCACATCTCGGAACCTACGACATCCACGATTGTCCCGTCCTTTAAAAATTTTAATTATTGTATTTGAGCAACAACAATTTGGCGCCGTCTGTGGGAATTTGGATAAAAAGCTCATTTCACTACAAAATGCCGAGAGGGACAAAGTCAACTGGTCTGGCCAACCCGCCTAACCTAAATCGAAGGAACACTCGTAGCCGGACAGGGGACCCCATCCAGACACTACCTAATGTACACGGACTTATAGGAGATCACCTGGACAATGACGTGCGCTCAGGTAACATACCGACACTGGAAGGTCGTCAGACCATAGGATTGGGTGGTATGGAACATTCAGAACAAGGAGAGGTACATGCTATTGGGGTAGGGAGGCAAGTGATAAGATAAGGGAGACAAACCCCGCCCATAATGCAAGCAAATCAAGACCAACACTCCCTGGGGCAATCCTCAATTTCGAGAAGAAGCCCTGCAGTGATCCTAGTACCTCTAGAACCTTCTGAAATAGCACCGCCCACTGTCTTATTATCGGATTATGAACAGTTACGAAAAAATTTTGAGGAGCTGAAGAACCAGAATAACGATCTCAAAGCAAGTAATGAGGAGAATACGAGAAAATTGCAAGGGGTTACTGCTCTGCTACAAGAATTGATGCCTGACATCCACATTCCCCAAATAGGACAAACCGGGGAGAGAAGACATTGGAGATCCCATGACGACCCTCCCAGAGCGCCACATCAAGGGATCAGAATTGGAAACCCCAGAATTAATGATCAAGTCCCGTCAGCAAAGAACCCAGGAGGTAATCATGATAGGAGGCCAGGGAAAGCCCCCATGTACGAGGAGATGGCGGAAAGCACCCACTCAAGGGCTCTTTTCATCCAATCTCTCGATAGGAACGAAGCAGATAGAGCAACTCTTAAGGCATCTGACGTCAAGCGCCTCATAGAAGAAGTGTTGGAACAAAAACAAATCGTGGCAACACCTGTAGAAACATCAACGAAAGGAGTCCCACTGTCTGAAGAGCTCCAAAGACAGCCAGTGCAACCTGGGTTCAAACTGCCCCAACTCCCGTTATATTCGGGGAAGGAAGACCTCGAGAGGCACTTGCAACACTTCGTCGTAATGGCCGTATTGCATGGATGGAATGAAGTCACCAGATGTAAAGCTTTCCCCCTCTCACTAGCTGGGCAAGCGTAACAGTGGTTTATTGAATTACCCGCTGGGCACATTCGATCGTTCGAACAGTTGAAGAAAGAATTTCTGGAGGCATTTTCTGCCTACGTTCCAAAGAAGAAGAGTGCCATGTACTTGATGAGCTTGCAACAAAGGCCAAATGAATCTCTAAAGCAATATGTCGAGAGGTTCAGGGTCGCAACACAAGAGGTAAGGGATCTCCCGGTAGGTCTGGCTGCATCTGCTTTGCTTAATGGAACTGCCTACGCCCCGCTCAGAAGGTCCCTAGCATTTTCTGAACCGAGCTCAATGGCCGAACTGTTCGCTCAGGCTGAGCAATTTGTTGTCCAAATGGAAATCTTGGAAGCATGGGAAGGTAAAAGAAGAGGAAGGCCAAATGACGTTGGGTCAGACAGATCAGTGAAGGCGCAGAGAAGAGAAGAGCCCCCGAAGATGTAATTCCGGAGCTTCACCCCCCTTACTGAGCCCAGGGCCGCTGTCCTTTCGTCCATTGCGCATACGGGGCTCATCAACTTCCCTCCGCACTCTAACCAGCCAATGGGTAGAAACACGGATTCTTTTTGTAAGTTTCATGAAACCACGGGACATGCCACAGAGCAGTGCCGAGAACTGCGAAACCAAATTGAGCAGCTAATCAGAGAAGGGAAACTAGACCGATTCATACTGGATAAGCTGAAAAATCAGCAAGGTCGGAGAGAGGACCTTAAAAGAAATAATCAGGGAAGGCCCCCGCGTCAGAGGAATGAAGTACCAGGCAGAAGAGAAAACCAGTCGTCCCGGCAAAAGGAAGGTGAGAAAAACAGTCAAAGGAGGGAGGAATTAGGGCCTAGCATAGAAGAAGGCGGAAATAAGCCTATTATGGAGAGAATACACGTAATTTTAGGATTGGAAAATTTGGCAGGAGATTCATCCTCTTTTAGAAAGGCATATGCGCGCCAGGCACTATACGTTCATTCGGTGGAAAAGATTCAAGAAGACGAAGACCCCCTTATTTTCTCGCCCGAAGATCAGGGGAATGTGCTGCTCCCCCATGATGACCCCTTGGTTATTTCCGCTATTATTGCCAAGCACCCGATTGAAAGAATACTGGTGGACAATGGAAGCTCTGTAAACCTTTTGTACTGGAATTGTTTTGAGAAGATGCACATCGCCCATGATCGATTGAAGACAGTCACTTCCCCCCTGTATAGCTTCACAGGAGAAGCAGTGCCAGTGGTTGGGTCGGTTCAGTTGCCTATTACACTTGGGGACTACCCTCAAGTGGTTACCCGGCAAGTGAGCTTTATGGTAGTCAAGACTTTCTCCTCGGCCTACAATGTAATCTTGGGACGTTCACTCATCAATGCTATGAGAGCTGCCATATCTCCGGGATATTTGCTGATGAAATTCCCTACTCCGCAGGGAGTGGTGCAGGTGAGGGGTAACCAGAAACAGGCCAGAGTATGCTATGTGAGCTCTACTCGGGGTGTCACGAGTAAGGGAAAAGCGATGACTGAGGAGACCTTGCTGATTGGCGAGCAAACCCTTGAAGCCAGTAAGCCTCAGCCGGTGGAACCGCTTGAAACCGTCCCCTTGGACCCTGATGATGAACGTCAGCAGGTATGCTTGGGAAGCCAGTTGGAGAGTCAGGAGAAAAAAGAGATCGTCGAATGTCTACTCTCTTATGCAAACATATTCGCCTGGACGCCCGTTGACATGCCCGGAATCAGCCCAGAAATCATATCCCATCACCTGAATGTGCATGCAGAAGCTCAACCAGTCAAGCAGAAAAAAAGACATGTCGCCCTAGACAGGCTGAGGCATATGGAAGAAGAAGTAGATAAACTCTTGAAGGCAGGATTCATTAGGGAGGTGCAGTACCCCGAATGGCTGGCCAATGTCGTGTGGTGCCAAAGGCTAGCGGGGAATGGCGAATGTGCATTGATTTCACTAATCTAAATAAGGCGTGCCCGAAAGACTCCTACCTGCTCCCGCGAATAGACATGCTAGTTGATGATACAGCCGGATATGCTGTATTGAGTTTCTTGGACGCATTCTCAGGTTACCACCAGATCAGCATGTATCCGCCTGACGCCGAAAAAACGGCTTTTATAACAGAAAAAGGGACGTATTGTTATCAGGTGATGCCTTTCGGCTTGAAAAATGCGGGGGCAACGTATCAAATGATGGTCAACAAAATATTCAAAGATCTACTAGGGGGGTGATGGAAGCCTACGTAGATGACATGATAGTGAAGAGCAAACAAGGCGAGTCGCACGCCAGCAAACTTGAGAAGGTTTTCGCAATATTTAGAAAGAATAACATGCGCCTGAATCCAGATAAGTGTACATTCGGAGTAAAGTTGGGAAAATTTTTGGGATATATGATTACTCACAGGGGGATAGAAGCTAACCCTGAAAAGGTGCAGGCAATAATTGACATGCAGTCTCCCACCACAGTGAAAGAGGTTCAGAGATTGAATGGCCGTCTGACAGCATTGGGTCGCTTTCTCTCAAAGCAGGCCGAACGCAGCCTCCTTTTCTGCCAGGCTTTAAAAAGAGGTAAGAATTTCCAGTGGACTCCTGAGTGCGAGAAGGCCTTCCAAGAGTTGAAAGCATATCTCAAGGAGATCCCTCTATTGACACGACCAGAAGCTGAAGAGAGGTTGTACCTATATCTTGGGATTGGCTATCAGGCGGTAAGTGCTGTCCTCGTCAGACAAATCAGTCAGGTTGACAACCCGGTATTCTATGTGAGTAAAGTGTTACAAGGAGCAGAGGTGCGATATCCCCATGCCGAAAAGGTAGCTTTGCCACTGGTAACAGCAGCAAGAAAATTGAGACCCTACTTTCAAGCACACGCAGTTACAGTGTTAACAGATCAGCCATTGAGACAGATTTTGTAGAAACCAGAATATTCGGGAAGACTAACCAAATGGGCAGTTGAACTCAGTGAGTACGATATCTGCTTCGAACCTAGAAAAGCGATAAAGGGGCAGGCGTTGACAGACTTCATAATGGAGTGCACTCATTTGCCAGAGATAGAAGTTCGCACAAAGACGTGGATGTTGTTCGTAGATGGAGCATCGAATGCCAATGAAAGCGGGGCGGGGGTGGTATTAATCTCCCCCGAGGAAGAGGTGTTAGAATACTCTTTACGCTTCATCTTCCCCAGCTCAAACAATACAGCCGAGTATGAAGCATTGCTAACTGGGATGAGATTGGCAGAAAAACTGGAGGTAAAGAGCTTGACTGCCCACAACGATTCGCAGTTGGTAGTACAACAGTTCCAAGGCACTTTTGAAGTAAGGGAACAGGTTTTGGCTCGTTATCTACAGAAAGTGAAGGAGCTCTCTCATAGATTTGAACGTTTTGAACTCATTCAGATCAACAGGTCCTCAAACCAGCACGCTGACGCATTATCCAAGTTGGCCTCGGCTCGAGACACCCCGGGACGATTAATCCATATGGAGGTCCTGCAACGACCAAGTACAGAAGAAGGTGATGGGGGCGTCCACTGCATCGATATAGTGGACGACTGGAGGACACCAATACTGAAATACCTGCTTGATCAAGAACTTCCAGCCACACCCTCAGAGGTTAAGAGATTGAAGACCTATGCGGCCCGCTTTACAATCATTGGCCAGGATCTATACAAGAAAGGGTACTCCTTGCCATTGCTCAAATGCTTAGGGGCACGAGAAGCAGAACAGGCCCTGGAAGAAGTTCATGAGGGAGATTGCGGTGAGCACCTTGGCACCAGAGCGTTGGTTAGAAAGATCTTGCGAGCTAGTTTCTTTTGGCCCACCTTGAAGCAAGATGCAGCTCGAAAAGTGCGAACATGTGACAAATGCCAGAAGCATGCTCCACTGACAGTGCTGCCCCCTTCGTCTCTAAGACCGATATTCCAGCCATTACCGTTTGCACAATGGGGATTGGACATTTTAGGCCCGTTTCCTATGGCGACAGCCTAAAGAAAGTTCCTATTGGTGGCCATAGATTACTTCACAAAATGGGTCGAAGTCGAACCCCTAGCGACCATAACCGAGGAACGAGTGGAAGGGATGGTGTGGAAAGATATAATCTGCCGCTTTGGTATACCCCGGATTCTCAACACGGATCATGGAACACAATTTGATTCAGAGGCTTTTAGGGCCTTCTGCCAGAGGTGGGGAATCAACTTGAGGATGGCGTCCGTATCATATCCACTGGTCAATGGCCAGGCAGAGGCGAGCAACAAAACTATCTTACACGGATTAAAGACCCGATTAGAGCGAGCTAAAGGCAGATGGGTTGACGAACTTCCTAGTATTCTGTGGGCTTATCGCACAACCAGTCGCGTGTCTACAGGGGAAACGCCCTTCAGCTTGGTATATGGAACAGATGCCCTAATTCCAGTGGAGACAGACCTCATTTCGCCTCGAGTTATGGCTTTCAATGAGGAGGATAATCCAGACAGCTTTGAGGGAAAACCTGGATACGATAGATGAGTTGAGAGAGAAAGCGGCTGTACAGTTGGCAGCATATCAGAGGAGAATTGCCGGCTATTATAATGCAAAGGTCCGACCCCGAATGTTCCAAGGAGGAGATTTGGTGCTCAGGAAAACAGTGATCGCCCATAGGGAAGAAGGAAAGCTCAAGCCAAATTGGGAAGGGCCCTACAAGATACAAAAAATGCTGGGACCCAACACTTGCGTGCTGCAGACATTGCAAGGAGAGATGATGGGCAAAACCTAGAACACAATGCACCTTAAAAGATATTTCACCACACTGACAGCCGAGATGAACCAGGGAGGATGCGAAGCCGAGAGCAGGGAGACGCATGTGCTACAAGAGACGCTACTTGGCTCCACTGAGAACCCAAGTTCTCTTTGATCTTTTAATTTTCTCGTGTAATAGTCCCCCTATAAATAAAAGAATACCCCCATGTATTCCCGTGGAGTAGGCAAAACTATAAGCCCAACCACGTAAGATCTCGTGTCTAAAGTATTTGCGTGTATGATAAAGTAGGATGCAGGTACCGTAGCTCGGCCGGGGTCCCTAACGATATTAGGATGACCCGGTAGAGATCAAGCACCCATGACCTGAAACCAATTCGAGATCATCGGATGCTCCGATGGTTATGCCTGCAGACTCACCTAGATCCCTCGATTGAGTTTGGTGCAATGCTTTTAAGTTAGACCTAACTCCTCAGGTCGATGTGGCGCCTAGGTCTCCCGGCAAACTCGGACACCCTAAGGGAATCCCGAATTGGACTGGTTAATGGGCCCAGGATACAACGGGCGCAGATCAATTCCTAGAAGAGCCGGAAGATCACAAAGATGCTATAAGGTAAGTTGAAAAATGCCCCCACCGCACGAGGCTCGGGTCGTCAAATTGCAATCTGGTGCCTATGACCTAAGACCAACTCGAGATCATCGGAGGCTCCGACACCTGTGCCCGCAGACTCACCTAGATCCCTCGACTGAGTTCGGAGCAATGCTTTTAAGCTAGACCCAACTCCTCAGGTTGATCTGGCGCCTAGGTCTCCCGGCAAGTTCGGACTCTTAGAAAGAATCTCGGGCTGGATCGTTGGCCAAACCCAGATCCCTTCTGATAAACCGAGCCTCAAAGGAGGCGAGCAAGAAAGTGAAAGCCACCGCCCGGAATCATCGGTTGCCCCGACACCTATGCCCGCAGACTCACCTAGATCCCTCGATTGAGTTCGGTGCAATACTCAATACTTTTTAGCTAGACCCAACTCTTCAGGCTGATCTGGCGCCTAGGTCTCCTGGCAAAATAGGATGCTTGATGTAAGTTCGGCGTGGGATCCCTAGCGTGATCCAACTTCCAGGTGGCAGGTGAAGACCCCACTCGGAAACATTCGTGGTGGCCCAATGATCCCTTATTTTGATAAAGTCAGAAACTTGATAACTGCTGCACGACTCTCATAATCACATCAGGGATGGGCCTACCCCGAGTTTCCTGGGGATGAAGAGCAGTGAAGAAAAGAAAAGTTGAATCACCAAGACAGATAAATTAAAATACGAGTGCAAGTCACATAGCCAACAAACAAATGAAAATAATATGACCGAGAAATTATATATAGATGTAAATAAGATAATTACATGGACCATGTCGAAGCGATCGCCAAAACATTGTATTATCTGAAACTTGGATAAGATATGATACATCCCAAGCAAAACGTCGGAAATTCTAAAGAGAACACTTTGGAGAAAAACAAGTATTCTACATGATCCAACAAAAAGCGTAAGATAAATCAAAAAGCCTACACTAGTCTTCGGGAGGAAGGCAATCCGCGTGGCCCGAACCCTCTTCAGGAGGCAGGCTTTGGAAAGCATTAGCGGACGTGTCCCTTTCCAGCTCCCTCTCAATCATCTGCGCAGTGCTAAACGAGCCGACGCTCACTTCACCCTCCTCGAGATCCAGGATGTAAGGGCTCCAGGGACCCTGCAAATTACTAAGATCATCCTCCAACGCTCGCCTTACACATTCATCAGGCCCGATATCATTCGGCTCATACTTCCTCCAGTCGGGAGGCGTGCCGACAGACATGGCATTATCAAAAGTCACGTCCGAGAAGGAATCCCCCGGGTGCCTATTCTCCATAAAATTGCGGCAGAGGTAGAAGCCGAACTTCGAAAAGCAGCTGGTGTACTTATCCTTACGACTGAAGCAATCCCTGAAAAGACGGTACTGCCTCACAGACTCTCTCGTCGCTTCGTCAACCTCTCGCTGCCTGTTCCTGCGCATCCTCTCCATCTCCATCTGAGCATGGGCCACCCGTTCTTCGGCACAAGCTAAATCCCCCTTCAGACGAGAAACCTCTCCCTAAGCCTTCGCTAGAAAAGACACTTTCTCTTCATAAGCCTGGTTGCGAGCCTCTAGTGCCTCTTCCCACTTGCGGGCGTTGTCTTCGGCTGCCTGACGGCTGATGGAGAGATCATGAAGTTGGGCTTCGAGCCCAGTTTTATCCGACTCCAAGTGACGGATTCGCATGTTTAAAAGCTACTCGTCCTCCTTCCATTGAAGGGACTTCTGTGTTAATTCATAAATTTGCGCCTCTTGACGAGCCAGTCGAGCGCGGTTCATCGCGTTAGTCACTACGGCACCCTGAGCACCCTGCGAGAAAGAGGCGTGTAAGGGTAAGCTAAGCAAGTGAAAAAGAAGAGAAAAACACAAAAAGGTAAGAAAGCTTATGATCGCAGGATAACGTTCAAACTCGTCCATGTCCTGCGGGGAATTACGAAAATATCGACCCTCGTCACGAGGAAGAATGGAAGAGTAGAGAAGGCGGGCCGCAACTCCAGGCATGTCAATTGTATTGGTATCCAGGACTCCTGGTTGCATGTTGAATTCCTCCCCCCGTACCCAGTAGTTATCATCCAATCGAATGGCCCCTTGGTGGGGATCGGGCAATGCAGGCAAAATAGGGGCTAGTCCTCTAGAGGTTGATCCCCTCTCTATGTGCAGCGTTCGACGATTGCCGCGTTGAGGATTGAGCACGGCGCGACGATATAAACCTCGACCCCTATCATGGATGGCATCAACAGCGGCCTGATCAAACCGAGAGGTAACCTCGCCCTCTGGACCTGCCCTATGCCTGGTCAGATCATGCGGGGTATGGTGGGGAGCCCTACTCACGGCCGCGGACATGTCCATCTCAAGCGGGGAAAAAGTAGGGAGGCCCATAGGCTCCGCAGGCGAATCATGAGCCTGGAGGTCGTTGGCAGGCTGGGAAGTCGTGGGGTCTACTTCCGCTTCTTGGTGACGGCTCCTTTTCCTCCTCCTATGTCGAGGGCGCGGGGGAGCCCAGGTTTATCCCACCCCCTCATCTCGTTCGATGTTGTGGGAGTCAGGGGCAGGAGTCCCATCTTGGGGATCAAACGCAGGAGACGTTCTGACTTGTGAAGTCCTAGGGGCCGTCTGCTGGTTAGCGGATCTCATCAGATGTTGCATGGCTGCAAAAGGAAGACATAACACAGTTAGACACAACGAAATAACCTTTGAAAATAAAGCTCATAGCAAAGAAAAATAGCAAGGCAGCTAGGGGGTCCCCACCCTCAGGAGAGGGTTGCTCCTGGAGAAGGGCATCTCCCCCTCTCGCCGTGACATCAGGAGTTGGGTCGACTGGAGGGTCGGGATATAAGGCCCTGGGCACCCTGCGACGAGATGATTCGCCACGCTCCGAAATCCAGCCCACCCTTGTCAATCTGTCTACGATCAAGAGGTCAAGGAGATGTTTGGGGCCACCCCTAGTTATAACGCAGCGGCTATCCTCATATCTCTCCCTAAGCACAGACAGGGGTGCGCTCAATACAGGTTTTCCTACCCTCTCCGGATTAGTGCGCTATTCACGAGGAGCATTCCACACCCCGTTCGGAGGTTTAACCAAAAACCATCGAGTGTCGAATGAAGCTTCACGAGGAGGAGACTCAGAAAAAAGAGTCTCACCCTTGATCCGCTGCAGAGTATACATATGAAAACGTTCCTTAACTAGGCGTAAAAGAAAGAAACAATAGAGGAAATCGACTGTAGGATCTATGTCATTCTCGCGGCAGATGACAAAAAAGCCAACTAATTGGGCCCAGCCGTTAGGATGTAGCTGGCCCGAAGCTAGTCCGCTAAGGCGAAGAAACCTAAGGCCAAAATTATAGAGGGGGAGATGGAAGCCTAAACGAAAGCTAGCCTCGTGCACACTCATCCACCCCTTTTCTACATCCACCGTGCAATTTTCCTCAGGGCGAGGGAGTCTAGTGAGGTAATCCCTAGGGATACGGTGATTTTGGCGGATAAGGGCCACGTCATTTTCATCCATTTGAGAACGTTTACCCTTTAAGAAGAAGTGCTCGATCCCGTGGGAATCAACATCGTGGTGATATATTTTCCCGCTGGCCATAGTCGGAAGGGAAAGAGGTTGAAAAAGTTGTCTAAAGATAAGTTTAAGAAAATTTTCGGAAGTAAGTTTGGCTTCGGAAGTGGTAGACTTCGGAAGATGTTCAACTCTTCAGAAGCATCAGCACTTCGGAAGATGTTTTCCGAAGAGTTGACGTTTTCTGAAGGTTTTGAAACCGGGAGTGTTCGATGCTTCGGAAGAGGTCAGACTTCGGAAGATGATTGATGCTTCGGAAGAGGTGACACTTCGGAAGATGTGATACTTCGGAAGCGTAGCAAAATTCTAAAGGAAATATAGGGAGTTCTATCTTCGGAAGACCCAGACGGCATATAGCAGTGTGCTTCGGAAATGTGTTAGTTTCGGAAGTATAGATTTTTACCTACGGAAGAGATTTTATCTTCGGAAGAGTTTTTATCTTCGGAAGAAAGACACGGGAGTGTTTACGGAGCATCAAGTGAAGGAGGCGCGGAAGTGGTGGACCCTATTTATAGGAAACCAGCGGAAGCCGAAGAGTTCGCGTGAGAAGCTTCGGAAGTGATCTTCCGAAGATCAGTTCGGAAGAGGCCTCCCGAACCTTGTTGCAACTTATTTAGAAAAATACTCTTTATATTGAAAAAACAAAATAAAGAGTGGGGGACAATTGTTGTGCCCCAAGGTTCGCAGAAAGGAAACCAAGGACGAAGACTTGCTGGGAAGATGCCAACCGAAGACGTCTTCCGAAGATAGCTTCCGAAGACGTCTTCCGAAGAGAGGCATGGGATCTACGGAAGATATCTTCGGAAACGTCTCTTCCAAAGGCCACTTCCGAAGGCCACTCAGTTCTTTTCTCCCAACCTATAAAAGGAGAAGTTCAACACCAAAACAGAGATCTAGACATCGGTATTTTCTCTCACTATATTTACTTCCGAAGAGTATAATTTTTCTATCAATTATATTCCTTCCGTACTGACTTGAACATCGGAGGGTCTTCGTGGGAGAGAAGCCCACGAGCCTTTTGACCATCCTTCTTTCTACAGTCACTTTCGGAAGCTTCTACTTCAACCTCCAGGAGATCAACAGTGACCTTCGGTAGCTTCGGAAGACAGAGATCGGTAGCTTCGGAAGACGGAGTTCAATGCCTGAAGAAAAGTGTGTCTGGTTGCTTTGGAAGTCAGAGTTTGGGACCTTCGGAAGATAGAGCTGATAGCTTCGGAAGACAGAGCTTGGAGATTCGGAAGACAGGGTTTGTGAGCTTCGAAAGACAGACTTTGGGAGCTTCGGAAGACAGAGTTTGACAGCTTCAGAGGACAGAGTTTGGGGTCTTCGGAAGATAACGTGCATTCGGCTTCGGAAATTCATCGTTGTCACCTTCGGAAGCATCAGTAGTCAGCTTCAGAAGCCTTCCGGGGGGCGCTTTCTTCACATCTCGGAACCTACGACATCCACGATTGTCCCGTCCTTTAAAAATTTTAATTGTTGTATTTGAGAAACAACACTTTCTAAACCCTAGGTGCGTGACATTCCTCCCCACCTCTATCTAGTGGGTTTTGCTGTTGACTGAATGTAGAATAAAGGGATCATGTGAGACAAATTAAAAAGACAGCTGAGGGACTCCACAAAATGTAACTTTTTAGTAGGGTGGACAGTGACACTGTAGGATTTGCTGGCTTCCATACAAGGAATTATTTTCATGAAGTGTTGCAGATCTTTATATCAATTTTCTGTAATGATAATACAAGAAGGGAAAGCTGAATGTCTTCAGATGCTGTCTTAGCATGTGGAGCTGTTCATTGGTGGGCATGAACTTTAAGGCTCTCCCAACATATAAAAGGAGAGTCCTCTGCCATTGAAAAATTATTGAATCTCTCTCACTCAGTTCCTCTATCAAGATTAGTGTTTCTTCACTGGCACTTTCACCCTTTAGATAACCTTTGATCTCTATTGTGCCTGATATGAGGGCCAAGTACGAATCCTAAAGGACGTTGACTATCTGGCTCCATCCAACATCTGCCACTGTAGTTAATAGAAGAAAATATAAATGTAAAGGACATAATAATATGTAATACTGAAAGACCAAAGTGAAGAAAAAGAAAAAAGTACTACAGGTTTTACTTATGAGATGATCAGGTTAATCTGAATTATGATGATTCTAGTCTGAAATGGTTATTACAGGATTTAAAAATTATGAATATAGCAGTATCAAATGTGGAAAAGGCAAAAAGAAAATGGAAACAATTTAAGAAACTAAGTGATTTTTCCTAAACAGTGGAGGACCTAACATGTCGATGGTGAGTTGATTCTAGAGCTAAGCTTAAAAAGCTTATAAAGGCTCAGGGACTTGGAAGACTGGGATTCTTGAACTGTGGTTGGGAAACGACCAGATTTAGCCTTTCCAATATTACAGTCTGATGGATTCTTGAACAACCATTGTAGCTCTTTTGGTGGATCAAGGATGTTTTAGCTGTTATGCTATGTATGGCTCTTATTGGTTATGCTGCATCGCCAATTAAGTTGAGATTTTATTTGGGTTTCCCATGGCAGATTGTTATCGCCTGGGGACCTTCAAATTGTTATTTAAAACCAGTGGGGTGGACAAAGGTTTTGATGTGTGGGAATTAATTTTCTTGCAGTTGATACTATGTTATGGATGTTGTGTATTCTAGTTGCTGGATGTCATTTCATGCTCAAGATTTTTGTTTCTGAAAGGTGCAATGCTAAGATCAAGAAATGGTTTATTTCAAATCCATGACAATCTGGGTTTTGACATTAATAACTTTTAATATCAATAAGATTTATGTCTGTTTTTAGGTTTGCTATCCTGTAGAGAGTTTTGATTTTGTGATACATTAAGAGTTAGGGTATTTTGGTAATTCACAATTTCCTAGTCCAATTCACTTTGTATTACAGTTTTGTGATTGGATTTGAGTTATGGATCTCCTTTGGGTTTGAATGCGAGTTACAAGTCAAATTCAAGTTTTTTAAAAGTATCTTGTTAATAACTCTTTAAGTTCTAATTTAGTTTAGTAGGAAACATGTTTTCAAAAATCTTGTGCAACTTCAAAGCTATTTTATAAGTTGCGAAAGTATCATATGCAGTTTCCACCATACATGATGTTTTTTGGAATTTGGTTGTGATCTTAAACCTCTCTTCTTCACAATTCTGACTGTTTTGAACTTTAGAAAACCAGAAGCAGATCTGTCTAGCCATTTTGTGTACCTTAAATTTGATTTACAACTGAAGCCCATTTTTCCTTGAGTCAAGTCGAACTATAGAATAGAAAGATAGACCAGCAGGCCCTAGTTGTTTGCTGGTACTGTTTGGAGCACCCAGGACAGACTTAACATAACAGCCTCGTAATCGTATTGTTTACTCTCAACACATACTCTCTTATATAACCTCAAGCAGATCCAATAAACCAAAGAACTTTGTAGCTTTGCTCCCTAAAACTGGAGTGTTCTGCTGCTGCTATATCTTAATTAAATGTTTACCACTTCTTGAAGAGTATTTCCTGCTTTCTTCCTACATTTTGGTGCTAGTTTTTGTTTTTTTGTTTTTTTTCCAGTCCATCAATATGTGTGTCCCATAACTGATTATGCATAGTTATGCCCTAGCTCTCGATAATGTCTGGTAGACGACAAGATTTTATCTCTTCACCTATTGAAGCTAAGAAAATAATTCTCTTTTCCATTCTGCATACAGATTTACAGTTGACATAATCTTTGAACTCATCAACTAAGCTTCTTCCAATTTAACTTCAATTTTAGTTATGTTAAACAGGGCAGGGCCATCTAAGGGCATTGGAAAGTGAAACAGGAATATTGTGGTCTTCATTCAGAAAGAGAGGAGATTAGTAACACTGAAACTTGAGAGCAAAACATGGCTCCTGGAAGTGGTGTCTATCATGATGTTCTTGAGTCTCGCGCTGTATCCACTGATTATGGTATAGCACCTATGGAAATGGAATTCAGAAGCTCACCTTTCAGAAAATGTGGTGCTGCTGTTGGTGGAAAACGTGGAATGGCTTCAAATAGTGCTGTTCATGAGCTTCTTGAGTGCCCTGTTTGCCTAAATGTGATGTACCCTCCCATTCATCAGGTATATGCTTGTGTTTGAGACTGGTAACCTGAAAATGCTTGATATTTTATATCATCGTGAGAATTTTGTACAACCATTTTATTGAATGTAGCCATGCAAATTGGCGGACAAATTTATGACTTGCTGCTTGATTTTCAAGATTGAATGCCTACTGGCAGATTGTTGACACATGTAAATCCTTTAAAAGGTGCAGAAATCTAAAGATTTAAGTTTATTGCCAAGGATAGAACTCTTGCCTATGAATTCCTATCTACAGCCAGTCCCAAGCCTGGGTAAAGGAGAGTTGCATTAGATAGCCAACAACTAGCGTAAAACTTGTCAGATCAAACAACATAAATTCTAGACAATTGGAAAATTGTTGGGGCAGGGCTTCATAGGAACACACTGCACTGCACTGCACTGCCCAAATGTAGTGAATAATGAGTTACAACTGCTGCATTGGTGCCTGAATGTTGTGTTACATCTGCAAAGGATTCTCACATTTTCGTGGAGGCAAGTAAAGAAGTTAGTCCAAGTCATAGATTAAAGATTAGATTATGGAATATCAGAACTTTAATAGGAAAATCTATGGAAGTGGTGGATGTGATGATTAAGAGAAAAATTATTCTGTGCCTCCACTAGACAAGATGAGCTGGAGAGAAGGCTAAAATGTTAATAGAATCTTGATATAAACTTTGGTATTCAGGGAACGATGGAGCTAAGAATGGAGTCAGGATTATTATGGATAAGACTTTAAAGGATGGGGTAGTGGATGTGAAGAGAATAGGGAGATAGCTTATTGCAGCATAAGTTGTTATAGGAGAAGAGACTATGATGGTTGGTATAAGAAATACTTGGCAAAGAATGTAATTATAGGAGGTGACTTAAATAGTCATGTGGGTAGAGAAGGGAATGGGTGTAGAGAGTACATGGAGGTTATGGATTTGGAGAAAGGTATAACGAGGATAAAACTATTTTAGATTTCGTCATATGATCTTATCATAGCCAACATTAAGTTTAAGAAATGAGATAGACACTTGATCACATATAAAAATGGCTTGTCCACTACTCAAATAGATTACTTTCTTATATGACAGAAGGATCAAGTTATTGTGTTCATTCATGTTCATATCAAAAAGTGGAAGAGAGAAAAATAATACAAAATGAACCCCAAGAATCATATGGCGAAATTTAAAAGGTGGGAAACCAACTATTTTTAAGGAAGAAGTGTTTGGTGGAAGAGATTGAATTGTAAAACGAGAGACAAACCAATGTGGTTTGGAATGGCTAATGCTATTTGAGATACAACAAAATGGTTCCAGGAGAATTAAAGGGAAAATTTTCAAATAAAAAAATGTCTTGGTGGTGGAATGAAGAGGTACAAGAAAAAAAAAAAAAATCAATTCTAAAAGAGCTTGCTACCATAGTAGTTGAAAGTGTGCCTGAGGCACAAGGCGGACAGAGATGCGACTCTGTGCGCCTTTTTAGGGCTGAGGCAAGGTGCCATCCATGAGGTGAGCGCCTCATGTCTAGGCTCAAGGTGCTCGCCTTTTGCTTCTTGTAACAAAACCTAAAAAAAAAAAACTTGAGAGGTTTTCTTTTGTTTTTATTTTAAACAATTTTGGAAGGCTTTTTTTGTCATTTGACTCTTTTTTTTTATATGAAAGCATATTTACATAGATTGGTGAGAGATGAGCCTGCAAGATGGTGTTGGAGGTCCATTAGAGATGTGAAGTGCTGACAGCCTGCCGTGCGTGAGGCTCATGCACCAATAAACAAGCCACACATGTGGGCATGTGAGTGCTTCCTCTGGCAACACTGTTGTTGACCTCTTTCCACCAAGAGAATTGCCAGAGGCAGCCTAACCATCTCCAGTTACTATTTTGTGATTCTTGCTTTTCATTTTTTTTTCAAAGCATTTTTTGTGGGCTGCTTTCTGTGTTTGCTCACTTTGCTATATTTTGTACTTTTGTTATTCTGTAATTTCTTTTATGTTTTTTTTCCCTTTCTTTTAAATCCTTTCGCAATTTTATGTTTTGCAGTTAAATAGTTTCTTCACTGCAAGTGTGCAGCTTTCTATTTCTGAAGTTTTCTCCCCTTTCCAATTCCTTTTTATTTTTTTTTTATGGTGTTTTGCGAAACTAGTTGTTTGTTTTTTCTGTTATGGTGTTTTCTTCTTAGCTTCTTCAGTTTGAGGGGGAATGTAAGAATATATCTTGAGAATATTGCTAAGAATATTTTATAAATCTTTGTTATATTGTTTGTAATCTTTCCATAGTTGTTTATTATCTTTTTAGGTTAGTCAAACAACTTATATATACCCATTGTATACCTTCTACAAAACAACACAAGCATGCAAATTCTCTGACTTTGTCAACAACTATGCTTGCAACAAGACTTGACATAAATATTGCAAAGAAGAAAACTTAAAGAGAAAGAAGCAAAAAGAAGATGGTTAGAGAAGCAAAGTAGCTTATGAAAATTTATACCAAAGACCTAGTTTAAAAATGGAAAAGATATATATATATATATATATAAATTGGCTAAAACAAGAGAAAGAAAAACAAAAGTGAAATGCATAATAAAGGAAAAGCAAAAATACTAGTGTCAATCAAGGAGAGATGGAAGGAGTATTTCTCAAAGTTATTCAATGATGTGAACAAACTAGGGTTTTGTGGGGGCGCCTTAGTAATTTTGACAAAGATAGGAATTGCATGTTCCAAAAAGAAATAAAGCAAGCATTGATGAAGATAAAGAGTAGAAAAGCTGCTGGACCAAATAACATCCCAATAGAAACATAGAAATGCATGAGAGAAGAGGGCATTCTTTGTTTAGTGAAATTATTTAATGTGATCCCTAAATCAAAAAGGATGTCAAACTAAGTGTAGGAAGAGCAATAATGAGGTGTGGAAATTATAGAATCAAGCTTATAAGCCACACAACAAAACTTTGGGAGAGAATAATTGGGCTAATACTACCCCAAGGTGTCTAAAAAAATCCAATTCTAATGCATGCTTGATAGGTCAATAATGAAAGTTATATCTTGTTCAGGTGACTAATGGAAAGATATAGATAAATAAAAGGTTATGGTGTTTATAGATTTAGAAAAAACTTATGATTGTTGAATTGTTATCCACCATCTCATTTAAAAGTCTAAATTGTAGATAGATGGTTAATTTTATCTTTTATATTATTATTTTTACTCTCAACATGCCCCTTCAAGTGTGTGTAGGTTTCACTAAATAGCAAATCCAAATATGTGCAACTATTTAAATGTTAGATAGAGTCGAGGTTCACAGTTAGACCTTTATGTTCTTTGATACCGTATTGAATTGTTATCCATCTTCACTTCTAAAACCTTAAGCTGGTAGATAAAGGGTTATTTTTACTCTCAACAATGACAAAGTTTCAAGAGAAGTCTTGTGGAGGGTCTTAGAGAAAAAAGGAGTTCAATTTGCTTAAATACAAGTTACTAAAGGCATGCATCATGGAGTAGAAGCACATCTCAAAACATGTAGAGGAGATACCGAGGTGGTTCCAAGTCTAAATGGATTAGATGAGGATCTTTATTAAGTAGTTTACTCTCTGCCCTAGTAATACAACAACAACAACAATAACAACATATCCAGCCGTTATCCCACTATGTGGGGTTGGCTACATGAATTCTAGACTTCTATGTGGATTACATCCCAATAGATAGTTTGTCTAGAATTCATATTTGGATCCGACTAGGTTTTACGCTGGTTGTCGGCTACCTAACGCAACCCTCCTCCTTTATCTGGGCTTGGGACCGGCAGTGGATAATATCCCCTGGCGGAGTAATGATGAAATGAAGTTTCAACACCATCTTCATATGGAGAAGTTTCATGAGACGGTAGTGAAGTTTCAACACCATCTTCATATGGAGAAGTTTCAACACCATTACTCTCTGCCCTAGTAATGGATGAACTTATTAAATATATCAGACAGAGGTGCCTTGGTGAATGCTAGTTGTAGATGATATTGTGTAGTAGATGAGACAACAAAAGGCATGAATTCTAGGCTTGAGATATGGAGGAATGCCTAAGAATCTAAAAGTTTTTAGTTAAGTAGATTAAAAATCGAATATATGGAATGTACATTAAGTAATACCAGGAAAAGATTAGTTCAGATATCTTGGATTAATCATTCAAAAATATGGGGAGATTGATGAGGATGTTACGATTAAAATGGAAAAGTTGTCACGATTGTAGGTGATAATAGGATTACACCTTCAATCCGCATGGTATTGAAGAAATGTAATCGGTGTAAACAAGGAAATGGGAGGGATGTAGAGAATGAGAGTTATGAGGGAGATAGAGAAGAGCTAGGAGATAGATAGAAATCAGAATGCAAAGTTCATATTCAATGCCTTCTCAGGACAGACTTGGGGCTGATATAGTTGGGTGGCCGCATTTACAGGCAATCCTCCCCTCCTAACGGTTGTAACCACAAGTTTTGTCCTATTCTAGCTCCCTTCCACGTGGGGAATCTTTCTAACAATCTGGTGCTAGAAATTACAATAATGGCCATGAAGAAAAACAGTAAAATAAGATAAAATAGAAGAATTACAGTGCAAAGAAAATTAAAATTTTGTTGCTTAGGGACGATTGTGACAATTTCGCCCGCCTTGATCGATTTCTTGTCCTCGAGAAATACTAAGGAGACTGGCCGTTCGGGGAAATTGTTTTAGGAGATCAGGGAGGTACTTTGAAGTGTTGCAATTCGAAGTGCTGCCACGCCACTTGACCAACACTTGAATAAGTGGAGCCCCTTGCTTGTACACCACCCTGCTCTCGAGTATAGCCTCTGGTTCCACCACCCCGGTAGCTTCTTTAGGGAATGCATGGAGGGCTTTGCTCACTGGTCCCACGGATTCCTTGAGAAGGGAGACATGAAATACTGAATGAATTTGGGTCCCCTCCGTTAGATGATACGCCACTTGTTCTACCTTAGCTTCTATGGAAAAAGGACCAAAGTATTTAGGGTTGAGTTTAGTCACCTTCCCCTTAGTAATTGACTTGATATGTGGATACCACAACCTCAAATACACATTATCTCCCACCGCAAACTCCCTTTCACTTTTCTTTCAATCGGCTACTTGCTTCATCCTGTTCTTGGCCGATGCCAACTCTTGCTTAAGCTGTTGAGTGACCTGCCTTCGTTGCTGAAGCTATTCTTCGATCGTTGCTACATTGGATCCTTCCTCAACAGCCGGTAAGGCTTGCAGTTGGTACCCGAATAAGGCCTCAAATGGTGACATTTTAATAGAGGAATGATGGTTGGTATTATACCACCATTGGGATAGGGACAACCATCGATGCCACTCCTTGGGTTGTAAGAGGCAAACACACCTCAAATAGGTTTCTAAACTTTGATTTACCTTCTCCGTTTGCCCGTCAAATTGAGGGTGGTAGGCTGTGGACATGCTTAGGTGGGTTCCCAATGCCTTCATGAGTTCCTGCCATATTAGACTTGAAAAAATCCGATCCCGGTCTAAGATAATGAACTTAGGAGTCTCATGTAGCTTCACCACTCGATCAAGGAAGGCCCTGGCTACATCTTGAGCGGTATAAAGGTGAGTTAGCCCTATGAAGTGAGCAAATTTGGTCAACTGATCTACTACTACCAGTATACTGTCCCTTCCCTCTAATTTCGGTAGCCCTTCCACAAAATCCATTGACATGCTAGTCCAGGCTTGGTTGGGGATGGGTAATGGCTGTAGCGGCCCCGGATAGGCTATGTTCTTAGATTTGCACCTCTTGCAAGTGTCACAAGACAACACATTTCTTCGAATTTCAGCCTTCATCCCTAGCCAATGAAATAACCTTTTAACCCGCACATAAGTGTTTTGCACGCCTGAATGTCCCCCTAACAGCGATTCATGCAGGGATTGCATGATCTTTTTCTTGAGCCCGATATCATTCCCAATCACCAATCTTCCGTGACGCCTCAACAATCCCCCACTCACAATATATTCTCCTTCTTCCTGTGTTTCCACTGTCAATTTTTCTATTATCCCCTTTATCTTTTCATCCTCCCCATAGCTATCAATCACCTCATTGTACCATTCCGGCACCACTTAGGATATGGGTGCGACACTTCCCTCTTCGTGGCACCTTGGCAGTGTGTCCGCAGCTGTGTTTTCCTTCCCCTTCCTATACTATATGGCATAATCCAGCCCCATTAGTTTAGACATCCCTTCTTTTGCAGCTGGGTGTGAAGTTTTTGTTGTGACAGGAACTTTAGGCTTTCGTGATCGGTTTTAATTATGAATTTTCCCCCTTCAAGGTAATGCCTCCACTTGTCCACTGCCATTAAAACAACTATGAACTCCTTTTCATATATACTGAGCCCCAAATGCTTAGGGCTTAAGGCCTGACTCAAAAAAGCCAGGGGCCTCCCCTCTTAAGCTAGCACTGCTCCAATACCCATGCCACTTGCATCTATCTCTAGGATGAAGGGTTTGCTAAAGTTTGGCAGCCCTAAGATCGGCACATTACTCATAGCTTCCTTCAGCTTAACAAACACTTCCTCTGCAGGTTGCCCCCATTCAAACCCTCCCTTCCTTAGTAATTCTGTCAACGGCTGGCTGATGGCCCCATATCCTTTCACAAATCGACGGTAGTACCTTGTCAAATCCAAAAATCCCCTCAGAGCCCTTACTGAATTAGGCCTTGGCCAAACTACCAAAGTAAAGTCCGTGCTGACCCCTCGCTTAGATATGATATGGCTTAAATATTCCACTTGCCCTTGACCAAAAGCACACTTAGATTTCTTAATAAAGAGCTGGTTAGATCTAAGGATATTAAAAGTGGTCTTTAGGTGAGATAGGTGTAGGCCGAGGGTGGGGCTATAGATGAGTATATCATCAAAGAATAAAAGTATGGATTTGCGAAGGTAAGGCTCGACTATACAGTTCATGAGGGATTGGAAGGTGGTCGGGGCATTTGTGAGTCCAAAGGACATCACTAGGAATTCAAAATGCTCATGGCGGGTTCTAAAGGCTGTTTTAGGGATGTCCTCCGATTTCATTCGAATTTGGTGATACCCTGAACGAAGGTCCAGCTTAGAAAAGAATTGGGCATTGTGTAATTCATCTAAACGGTCCTCAACAAAGGGTATGGGAAACTTATCTTTGACGGTTAAGGCGTTTAGTTGGCGGTAATCTACACAAAACCGCCATGTTCCATCATTTTTTTTTTTACTAATAAAACTGGAGAAGCAAAAGGACTTTGGCTAGGACGGATTATGGATTGTTAAAGCATATCCTTAACCATTCTTTCAATTTCATTCTTTTGGGCAAGGAGGTAATGGTAAGACCGGATATTAACGGGTTCGGTGTTAGGTTTTAGGTTGATTGTGTGGTAATGAACTCAGGTAGGGGGAAGGGATGTAGGTTCCAAGAACAGATCCTCATACTCTACAACAATGTATTAAGAAAGTCTAAATAAGATACCTGGTCCGCCACATCTTGGGGTGTGCTAACTATCAGTAACATCTCTCTGTGTGCCTCCCGTCCTTCTTTGACCTCCTCGATGGCCACAATGGAAAATAAGTGTGCCAACTAGTTCCACCTCCCTTTGAACATTCTCTACAGCCTCCTTCCATTGATCATTTTGCAACTACCTGTTTCCTTTCCTCTTGTCAAAGTCATCATTCTTCCTTCCTTTTCAAAGGATACCTCCATCCTATTAAAATTAAAGCTTATGGGGCTCACCCCCTTCATCCAATCTACACCTAAGACAACATCACAGCCTTCGAGTTGTAGGAGTCTTAGGTCCGCCTCAAACATCTCCCCTTGTATTTCCCAGGCAAAACCATTACAAGTCGACTTGCTCAACACCCTATCCCCATTTGCCACTGTCACACTCAAGGGTGGGGTTCCCGTGAGTGGACATTCCAGTCTCTTGGCTGTGCTTTCGTCAAGAAAACTATGGGTACTCCCACTATGAATAAGAATCATCAGGTTGCATCCATTGGATCGGCCCTCGACCTTCATAATCTTATTATTAGCTACCCCCTTCAGTTTCCCCATTCTCCTCTCCATCTTCCTCCCTGGGATTCAATTCTCTTGTCTCTCCTTGGTCTTCTTCCTCATCACCCTCTAATAAGAGGATTTGTCTCTTACACTGATGTCCCTGATAGTATTTGTCTCCACAACGAAGACAAAGGCCCGCCAACCTCCTTTGTTCTCTCAATTGTTCCCTGTATGGCACTGAACTCAATCCCCCTACCTGTTTTCCTTTCAACACTTCCCGGTTGTAGTTCTTTCCCCCCGCATTAGATGTGCCTAGGACTATTCCTCGCAGTTGCTGCCTCTATTTCTTCATCATCACTTCTACCAATGTTTCTTGTAACCGGGCACTCTCCGAGGCCTATTCCACTGTTCTTGGCCTCATCATTTCATCATTTTCACCATTGGCCGCAACTCTTCACTGAGGCCACTCATGAAGCTTGACACAAAATAAGCTTCCAAGAAGTGGGGGTTGTGACGGATCATGAATGACCTTAACTCCTCAAACCTCTGCAAATAGGATTCTATACTTCCTGCTTGCTTGAGTTTATTGAATTCCTCTATGGTATCCATCATGCTCCTTTCTCCAAATCTCTCGCATAACTTCTCAAAGAACTCCTCTTATGTATATTCCCTCCTCACACTAAGGCACCCTTGGAACCATGCATCCACTGTTTCATTGAAATAAGCAGTGGCTAGGGATACTGTTGTGCCCCGAAGTCTGCAAACGGAAGTACCTTCGGAAGATGTCTTCCGAAGATACTCTACATCTTCGGAAGATTGGTGACATCCCCGGAAGTACATCTTCGGAAGATAGCTTCCGAAGATCATGCCCAGCCCTATTCACAGCCTATAAAAGGACAAGTTCGACAGCTAAAAGGCATGGTAACATCGGTATTTTCTCTCATTTTATTTACTTCCGAAGAATAGAACTTCCTTTCTAATCATATTCCTTCCGTACTGATTTGAGCATCGGAGGGTCTTCGTGGGAGAAAAGCCCACGAGCCTTTTGACCATCTTTTTTCTTACAAGATCCTTCGGAAGACCCGTGCTTTGGACCTTCGGAAGACCTTTTCTTCGGACCTCGGAAGACCTGTGCTTCGGACCTTCGGAAGACCCGTGCTTCGGACCTTCGGAAGACTGTGCTTCGGACCTTCGGAAGACTGTGCTTCGGACCTTCGGAAGACCTGTGCTTCGGACCTTCGGAAGACCTGTGCTTCGGACCTTCGGAAGACCTGTGCTTTGGACCTTCGGAGGACCCCTCTACCTCTGAAAAGACCATTGTACGCAATTTTGGAAGATCATTGTTCACCTCTCGGAATCTACGGCATCCACGACTATCCCATCCAGTAGAAATTTTAATTGTTGTATTTGAGCAACAACAATTTGGCGCCGTCTGTGGGAATCTGGATAAAAAGCTCATTTCACTACAAAATGCCGAGAGGGACAAAGTCAACTGGCCTGGCCAACCCGCCCAACCTAAACCGAAGGAACACTCGTAGCCGGACGGGGGACCCCCTTCAGACGTTACCTAATGTGCACGGACTTATAGGAGATCACCTTGACAATGACGTGCGCTCAGGTAACATACCGACACTGGAAGGCCATCAGACCGCAGGATTGGGTGGTATGGAACACTCAGAACAAGGAGAGGTACATGTTATTGGGGTAGGAAGGCAAGTGATAAGGCAAGGGAGACAAACCCCGCCCATAATGCAAGCAAATCAAGACCAACACTCCCTGGGGCAATCCTCAATTCCGAGAAGAAGCCCTGCAGTGATGCTAGTACCTCCAGAACCTTCTGGAATAGCACCACCCACAGTCTTATTATCAGATTATGAACAGTTGCGAAAAAATTTTGAGGAGTTGAAGAATCAGAATAACGATCTTAAGGCAAGTAATGAGGAGAATACGAGAAAATTGCAAGGGGTTACTGCTCTGCTACAAGAATTGATGCTTGACATCCACATACCCCAAATAGGACTGACCGGGGAGAGAAGATATTGGAGATCCCATGATGAGCCCCCCAGAGCGCCACATCAAGAGGTCAGAATTGGAAGCCCCAGAATTAATGATCAAGTCCCGTCAGCAGAGAATCGAGGAGGTAATCATGATAGGAGGCCAGGAAAAGCCCCCATGTACGAGGGGATGGCGGAGAGCACCCACTCAAGGGCTCTTTGCATCCAATCTCCCGATAGGAACGAAGCAGACAGAGCAACTCTTAAGGCGTCTGACGTCAAGCGCCTCATAGAAGAAGTGTTGGAACAAAAGCAAATCGTGGCAACACCTGTAGAGACATCAACGAGAGGATTCCCACTGGCTGAAGAGCTCCAAAGATAGCCAATGCAACCTGGGTTCAAATTGCCCCAACTCCCGTTATATTCGGGGAAGGAAGACCCCGAGAGGCACTTGCAACACTTCGTCGCAATGGCCGTGTTGCATGGATGGAATGAAGTCACTAGATGTAAGGCTTTCCCCCTCTCACTAGCTGAGCAGGCGCAACAGTGGTTTATTGAATTACCCGCTGGCAATATCCGATCGTTCGAGCAGTTGAGGAAAGAATTTTTGGCGGCATTTTCTGCCTACGTTCCAAAGAAGAAGAGCGCTATGTATTTGATGAGCTTGCAACAGAGGCCAAATGAACCTTTGAAGCAATATGTCGAGAGGTTCAGGGTCGCAACACAAGAGGTAAGGGATCTCCCGGTAGGTTTGGCCGCATCTGCTCTGCTTAATGGAACCGCCTACGCCCCGCTCAGAGAATCCCTAGCGTTTTCTGAGCCAAGCTCAATGGCCGAACTGTTTGCTCGGGCTGAGCAATTTATTGTCCAAATGGAAATCTTGGAAGCATGGGAAGGTAAAAGACGAGGGAGGCCGAACGACGTTGGGTCAGACAGATCAGTAAAGGCGCAGAGAAGAGAAGAGCCCCCGAAGATGCAATTCCGGAGCTTCACCCCCCTTACTGAGCCCAGGGCCGCTATCCTTTCGTCCATTGCACATACGGGACTGATCAACTTCCCTCCGCACTCTAATCAGCCAATGGGCAGAAACGCGGATTCTTTTTGTAAGTTTCACGAAACCACGGGACATGCCACAGAGCAGTGCCGAGAACTACGGAACCAAATTGAGCAACTAATCAGAGAAGGAAAGCTAGACCGGTTCATACTGGATAAGCCAAAAAATCAACAAGGCCGGAAAGAGGACCTTAAAAGAAATAATCAGGGAAGGCCCCCGCGACAGAGGAGTGAAGTATCAGGCAGAAGAGAAAACCAGCCGCCCAGGCAGAAGGAAGGAGAGAGAAACAGTCAAAGGAGGGAGCAATCGGGGCCTAGCATGGAAGAAAGCGGAAATGAGCCTACTATGGATAGAATACACGTAATTTCAGGTGGGGAAAATTTGGCAGGAGATTCATCCTCTTCTAGAAAGGCATATGCGCGCCAGGCACTATGTGTTCACTCGGTGGAAAAGATTCAAGAAGACGAGGACCCTCTTATTTTCTCACCCGAAGATCAGGGGAGTGTGCTGCTCCCCCATGATGACCCCTTGGTTATTTCTGCTGTTATTGCCAAGCACCCGATTGAAAGAATACTGGTGGACAGTGGAAGCTCTGTGAACCTTTTGTACTGGAATTGTTTTGAGAAGATGCACATCGCTCATGATCGATTGAAGACAGTCATCTCCCCTCTATATAGCTTCACAGGAGAAGCAGTGCCAGTGTTTGGGTCGGTTCAGCTGCCTATCACACTTGGGGACCACCCACAAGTGGTTACCCGGCAAGTGAGTTTCATGGTAGTCAGGACTTTCTCCTCGGCCTACAATGTAATCTTGGGACGTTCACTCATCAATGCTATGAGAGCTGCCATATCTCCGGGATATTTGCTGATAAAATTCCCTACTCCACAGGGAGTGGGGCAGGTGAGGGGTAACCAGAAACAGGCCAGAGTATGCTATGTGAGCTCCACTCGGGGTGTCACAAGTAGGGGAAAAGCGATGACTGAGGAGACTTTGTTGATTGGTGAGCAAACCCTTGAAGCTAGCAAGCCTCAGTCGGTGGAACCGCTAGAAACCGTCTCCTTAGACCCTAATGATGAACGTCGACAGGTACGCTTAGGGAGCCAGTTGGGGAGTCAGGAGAGAGAAGAGATCGTCGAATGTCTACGCTCTTACGCAGACATCTTTGCCTGGACGCCCGCTGACATGCCCGGGATCAGCCCAGAGATCATATCCCATCACCTGAACGTGCGTGCAGAAACTCGACCAGTCAAGCAGAAAAAAAGGCATGTTGCCCCAGACAGGCTGAGACATATGGAAGAAGAAGTAGATAAGCTTTTGAAGGCAGGATTCATTAGGGAAGTGCAGTACCCTGAATGGCTGGCCAATGTCGTGATGGTGCCGAAGGCCAACGGAAAATGGCGAATGTGCATTGATTTCACTAATTTAAATAAGGCGTGCCCGAAAGATTCTTACCCACTCCCGCGAATAGACAGGCTAGTTGATGATACAGCCGGATATGCTATATTGAGTTTCTTGGACGCATTCTCAGGTTACCACCAGATCAGCATGTATCTGCCTGACGTCGAAAAAACGGCTTTTATAACAGAAAAAGGGACGTATTGTTATCAGGTGATGCCTTTCGGCTTGAAAAATGCTGGGGCAGCGTATCAAAGGATGGTCAACAAAATATTCAAAGATCTACTAGGGGGGTGATGGAGGCCTACGTTGATGACATGATAGTGAAAAGCAAACAAGGCGAGTCGCACGCCAGCCAACTTAAGAAGGTTTTCGCAATATTTAGAAAGAATAATATGCGCCTAAATCCAGATAAGTGCACATTTGGAGTAAAGTCGGGAAAATTTTTGGGATATATGATTACTCACAGGGGGATAGAAGCTAACCCTGAGAAGGTGCAGGCAATAATTGACATGCAGTCTCCCACCACAGTCAAAGAAGTTCAGAGATTGAATGGCCGTCTGACAGCATTGGGTCGATTTCTCTCAAAGCAGGCCGAACGTAGCCTTCCTTTCTGCCAGGCCTTAAAAGGAGGTAAGAATTTCCAGTGGACTTCTGAGTGTGAGAAGGCCTTCCAAGAGTTGAAAGCATATCTCAAGGAGATCCCTCTGTTGACACGACCAGAGGCAGGAGAGAGGTTGTACCTGTATCTTGGAAATGGCTATCAGGCAGTAAGTGCTGTCCTCGTCAGACAAATCAGCCAGGTCGACAACCCGGTGTTCTATGTGAGCAAAGTGTTACAAGGAGCAGAGGCGCGATATTCCCATGCTGAAAAGGTAGCTTTGGCACTGGTAACAACAGCAAGAAAATTGAGACCCTACTTCCAAGCACACGTAGTTACAGTGTTAACAGATCAGCCATTGAGACAGATTTTGCAGAAACCAGAATGTTCGGGAAGGCTAACCAAATGTGCAGTAGAACTCAGTGAGTACGATATCTGCTTCGAACCAAGAAAAGCGATTAAGGGGCAGGCGTTAGCAGACTTCATAGTGGAGTGCACTCATTTGCCAGAGACAGAAGCTCGCACAAAGACGTGGATGTTGTTCGTAGATGGAGCATCGAATGCTAGGGGAAGCGGGGCGGGGGTGGTATTGATCTCCCCCGAGGAAGAGGTGTTAGAATACTCTTTACGATTCATCTTCCCCAGCTCAAACAACACAGCCGAGTATGAAGCGTTGCTAGCTGGGATGAGATTGGCAGAGAAGCTGGAGGTAAAGAGCTTGACAGCCCACAGCGATTCGCAGTTGGTAGTACAACAGTTTCAAGGCACTTTTGAAGTAAGGGAACAGGTTTTGGCTCGTTATCTACAGAAAGTGAAGGAGCTCTCTCATAGGTTTGAACGTTTTGAACTCATTCAGATCAACAGGTCATCCAACCAGCACGCTGACGCATTATCTAAGTTGGCCTCGGCTCGAGACACTCCGGGACGATTAATCCATATGGAGGTCCTGCAGCAACCAAGTACAGAAGAAGGTGATGGGGATGTCCACTGCATTGATATAGCAGACGATTGGAGAGCACAGATACTGAAGTACCTGCTTGATCAAGAACTTCCAGCCACACCCTCAGAGGTTAAGAGATTGAAGACCTACGCAGCCCGCTTTACAATCATTGGCCAAGATTTATACAAGAAAGGGTACTCTTTGCCCTTGCTCAAATGCTTGGGAGCGCGAGAAGCAGAACAGGCGCTGGAAGAGGTTCATGAGGGAGACTGCGGTGAGCACCTTGGCGCCAGAGCGTTGGTTAGAAAGATCTTGCGAGCTGGTTTCTTTTGGCCCACCCTGAAGCAAGATGCAGCTCGAAAAGTGCGAACATGTGACAAATGCCAGAAGCACGCTCCACTGACAGTACTGCCCCCTTCGTCTCTAAAACCGATATTCCAACCAATACCGTTTGCACAATGGGGATTGGACATTTTAGGCTCGTTTCCTATGGCGACAGCCCAAAGAAAGTTTCTATTGGTGGCCACAGATTACTTCACAAAATGGGTCGAAGCCGAACCCCTAGCAACCATAACTGAGAAGCGAGTAGAAGGGATGGTGTGGAAAGATATAATCTGTCGTTTCGGCATACCCCGGATTCTCAACACGGACCATGGAACACAATTTGATTCAGAGGCTTTTAGGACCTTCTGCCAGAGGTGGGGCATCAGCTTAAGGATGGCGTCCGTATCATATCCGCAAGCCAATGGCCAGGCAGAGGCGAGCAACAAGACTATCTTACACGGGCTAAAAACCCGGTTAGAACGAGCTAAAGGCAGGTGGGCTGATGAACTCCCTAGTATTCTGTGGGCTTATCGCACAACCAGCCGCGTATCTACAGGGGAAACGCCTTTCAGCTTGGTATATGGAACAGACGCCTTAATTCCGGTAGAGACAGACCTCGTCTCGCCTCGGGTTATGGCTTTCAGTGAGGAGGATAATCCAGACAGCCTGAGGGAAAACTTGGATACGATAGATGAGCTGAGGGAGAAAGCGGCCGTACAGCTAGCAGCATATCAGAGGAGAGTTGCAGGCTATTATAATGCAAAGGTTCGACCCCGATTGTTCCAAGAAGGAGATTTGGTTCTCAGGAAAACAGTGATCACAAATGCCCATAGAGAAGAAGGAAAGCTCAAACCAAATTGGGAAGGGCCTTACAAGGTACAAAAGATGTTGGGACCCAACACTTGCGTGCTGCAGACATTGCAAGGAGTGATGATAGGCAAAACCTGGAATACAATGCACCTCAAAAGATATTTCACCACACTGACAGCTGAGGAGAAACAGAAAGGATGCGAGGCCGAAAGCAGGGAGACGCACGTGCCACAAGAAGCGCTACTTGGCTCCCCTGAGAGCCCAAGTTCTCTGTGATCTTTTAATTTTCTCGTGTAATAATCCCCCCATAAATAAAAGAGTACCCCCATGTATTCCCGTGGAGTAGGCAGAACTATAAGCCGAACCACGTAAGATCTCGCGTCTAAAGTATTTGCGTGTATGATAACGTAAGATGCAGGTACTGTAGCTCGGCCGGGGTCCCTAACGATATTAGGATGACCCGGCAAAGGCCCAGGCACCCATAATCTGAAACCAATTCGAGATCATCAGATGTTCCGACGGTTATGCCCGCAGACTCACCTAGATCCCTCGACTGAGTTCGGTACAATGCTTTTAAGCTAGACCTAACTCCTCAGGCCGATCTGGCGCCTAGGTCTCCCGGCAAGATCGGACACCCTGAGGGAATCCCGAATTGGGCTGGTTAATGGGCCCAGGATACGACGGTCGCAGATCAATTCCCAGAAGAGCTAGAAGACCACAAAGCTGCTACAAGGTAAGTTGAAAAACGCCCCCACTGCGCGAGGCTCAGGTCGTCAAATCGCAATCTGGTGCCCATGACCTAAGACCAACTCGAGATCATCAAATGCTCCGACACCTGTGCCCGCAGACTCACCTGGATCCCTCAGTTGAGTTTGGTGCAATGCTTTTTAAGCTAGACCTGACTCCTCAGGTCGATCTGGCGCCTAGGTCTCCCGGCAAGTTCGGACTCTTAGAAAGAATCTCGGGCTGGATCGTCGGCCAAACCCAGATCCTTTATGACAGACCGAGCCTCGGAAGAGGCGAACAAAAAAGTGAAAGCCACTGCCTAGGATCGTCGGTTGCCCCGACACCTATGCCCGCAGACTCACCTAGATCCCTCGATTGAGTTCGGTGCAATGCTTTTTAGCTAGACCCAACTCTTCAGGCTGATTTGGCGCCTAGGTCTCCCGGCAAAATAGGATGCTCGAGACAAGTTCGGTGTGGAATCCCTAGCTCCGACTTCCAGGTGGCAAGCCACCACTCAGAAACATTCATGGTGGCTCAATGATCCCTAATATTGATAAAGTCAGAAACTTGATGACTGCTGCACGACTCTCATAATAACATCAGGGATGAACCTACCCCAAGTTTCCTGAGGGTGAAGAGTAGCGAAGAAAAGAAAAATCGAATCACCAAAGGCAGATAAATTGAAATACAAATGCAAGTCACATATCCAACGAACAAATGAAAATAATATGACCGAGAGATTATATATAAATGTAAATAAGACAATTACATAGACCAGGCTAGAGCGTTCACCAAAGCATTGCATTCTCTAAAACTTGGATAAAATATGATACGTCCCAATCAAAACGTCGGAAATTATAAAAAGAACGCTCTGAAGAAAAACTAGTGTTCTACATGGACAAATCAAAAAGCCTATACTAGTCTTCAGGAGGAAGGTGGTTCACGGGGTCTGGACCTTCCTCAGGAGGCAAACTTTGGAAGGCGTCGGCAGACATGTCCCTTTCCAACTCTCTCTCGATCATCTGCGCAGTGCTAAGCGAGTCGGCGCCCACCTCACCCTCAAGATCTGGGACGTACGGGCTCCATGGACCCTGCAAATTACTGAGGTCATCCTCTAATGCTCGCCTCACGCATTCATCAGGCCCGATATCATTTGGCTCATACTTCCTCCAGTCGGGGGGCGTGCCGGCGGACATGGCATTATCGAAAGTCACGTCCGAAAAGGAATCCTCGGGGTGCCTGCTCTCCACAAAATTGCGGCAGAGGTAGAAGCCAAACTTCGAAAAGCAGCTGGCATACTTATCCTTACGATGGAAGCAATCCTTAGAAAGACGGTACTGCCTCACTGCCTCTCTCGCCGCTTCATCGATCTCTCGCTGCCTGTCCCCAAGCATCCTCTCCATCTCCAGTTGAGCATGGGCCGCCCGTTCTTCGGCACCAGCTAAATCTCCCTTCAGACGGGAAACCTCACCTTGGGCCTCTGCCAGAAAAGACACCTTCTCTTCATAAGCTTGGTTGCGAGCCTCTAGTGCTTCTTCCCACTTACGGGCATTGGCTTCGGCTGCCTGACGACTTATGGAGAGGTCGTGGAGTTGGGCTTCGAGCCCAGTTTTATCCGACTCTAAGTGACGGATGCGCATGTTTAAAAGCTGCTCATCCTCCCTCCATTGAAAAGACTTCTGTGTCAATTCATGGATCTGCGCCTCTTGACGAGCCAGTCGGGCGCGGTTCATAGCATTGGTCACAACAGCACCTTGCACTCCCTGTAAAAAACATGTGAAGGAAAGTAACATGTGAAGGAAAGAAATGGCGCGAAACTAGGCAAGCGAAAAGAAAAGCGCGAAAAAGTAAGAAAGCTTACGATTGCAAGGTAACGCTCGAACTCGTCCATGTCCTGTGGAGAGTTACGAAAATAACGGCCCTCATCACGGGGAAGGATGGAAGAGTAGAGAAGGCGAGCCGCAACTCCAGGCGTGTCAATTGTATCTGTATCCAGGACGCCTGGTTGCATGTTGAATTGCTCCCCGCTAACCCAGTAGTTGTCATCCAATCGAATGGCCCCTTGCTGGGGATCGGGCAATGCAGGCAAGATAGGGGTCAGTCCCCTGGAGGTTGATCCTCTCTCCATATGCAGCGTACGACGATCGCCGCGTTGAGGATTGAGCACGGCGCTACGATAAAGACCTCGACCCCTGTCATGAATCGCATCAACAGCAGCCTGATCGAACCGAGAGGTGACCTCGCCCTCTAGACCTGCCCTGCCCCCGGTCGGCTCATGCGGGGTGTGGTGAGGAGCCCCACTTGCGGCCGCGGACATGTCCATCGCAAGCGGGGAAAAGGTAGGGCGCCCCATAGGCTCTGCAGGCGAATGACGAGCCTGAGAGTCATCGACAGGTTGGAAAGTCGCGGGATCCACTTCTGCTTCTTGGCGACGACTCCTTTTCCTCCTCCTGTGACGAGGCCGCGGGGGAGCCACAGTTTCTCCTACTCCCTCATCTCGTTCAATGTCGTGGGAGTCGGGGGCAGGGGTCCCATCTTGGGGATCACACGTAGGAGGTGCTCCGGCTTGTGTAGTCCTAGGGGCCGTCTGCTGGAGGGCGGATCTCATTAGACGTTGCATGGGTGCAAAAGAAAGACATAAAACCGTTAGATACGATGAAATAACCTTCAACAATAAAGCTTATAGCAAAGATAAATAACAAGACAGTCAGGGGGTCCCCACCCTCCGGAGAAGGTTGCTCCTGGAGAAGGGCATCTCCCCCTCTCGCCGTGACATCAGGAGTTGGGTTGACTGGAGGGTCGGGATATAAGGCCCTGGGCACCCTGCGACAAGACGATTCGCCACGCTCCGGAATCCAGCCCACCCTTATCAATCTGTCCACGGACAAGAGGCCAAGGAGATGTTTAGGGCCACCCCTAGTTATTACACGGCGGCTATCTTCATATCTCTCTCTAAGCACAGACAAGGGGGCGCTCAGTACAGGTTTTCCTACCCTCTCCGGGTTAGTGCGCCATTCGCGAGGAGCATTCCACACCCCATTCGGAGGTTTAACCAAAAACCACCGAGTGTCGAATGAAGCCTCACGAGGAGGGGACTCAGAAAAAAGAGTTTCGCCCTTGACTCGCTGTAGGGTATACATATGGAAGCGCTCCTTAACCAGGCGTAAGAGAAAGAGACAGTAGAGGAAATCGACTGTAGGATCTATGTCATTTTCGCGACAAAGGACAAAAAAGCCTACTAATTGGGCCCAGCCGTTAGGGTGTAGCTGGCCCGGAGCTAGTCCGCTAAGGCGAAGAAACTTAAGGCCAAAATTATGGAGGGGGAGATGGAAACCTAAACGGAAGCTAGCCTCATGCACACTCATCCACCCCTCTTCTACATCTACTGCGCAATTTTCCTCGAGGCGAGGGAGTCTAGTAAGGTAGTTCCCAGGGATCCGGTGATTTTGACGGATAAGGGCCACGTCGTTTTCATCCATTTGAGAACATTTACCCTTTAAGAAAAAGTGCTCGACCCCGTGTGGATCGACATCGTGGTGATAAATTTTCCCGCTAGCCATAGTAGATAGGGGAGCAGAGATTGAATGAACTGACTAAAGGACGAGTTTCAGAAAATTTTTGGAAATGAATTTGGCTTCAGAAATAGTTATCTTCGGAAGAGAACTTATCTTCAGAAGATTAGAAAAAAGACGGTCTGTTTTCGGTCTCGGAAGATGTTTCCAATCTTCGGAAGTAGAGTGACTTCGGAAGATCACTTAGCAACAGGAACCTTCGGAAGATGGTACACTATTTAAGATTTGGTTCGGAAGGACGATATCTACGGAAAGAATTTTTACCTACGAAAGTGAGCTCTCTTCGGAAGTGGACTTATCTTCGGAAGGAAAAAATCTTCGGTAGAAAAGCACGGGGAGGATTTTCAGAGCGACAAGTGAAGACGCAAACGGAAGTGAGCTTTTCCGAAGTGCCGTTCGGTAGTGACCCTCCAAAAGAATACTCTTCATATTGATAAAATCAAAATAAAGAGTGGGGGACAATTGTTGTGCCCCGAAGTCTGCAAACGGAAGTACCTTCGGAAGATGTCTTCCGAAGATACTCTACATCTTCGGAAGATTGGTGACATCCCCGGAAGTACATCTTCGGAAGATAGCTTCAGAAGATCATGCCCAGCCCTATTCACAGCCTATAAAAGGACAAGTTCGACAGCCAAAAGGCATGGTAACATCGGTATTTTCTCTCATTTTATTTACTTCCGAAGAATAGAACTTCCTTTCTAATCATATTCCTTCCGTACTGATTTGAGCATCGGAGGGTCTTCGTGGGAGAAAAGCCCACGAGCCTTTTGACCATCTTTTTTCTTACAAGATCCTTCGGAAGACCCGTGCTTTGGACCTTCGGAAGACCTTTTCTTCGGACCTCGGAAGACCCGTGCTTCGGACCTTCGGAAGACCCGTGCTTCGGACCTTCGGAAGACTGTGCTTCGGACCTTCGGAAGACCTGTGCTTTGGACCTTCGGAGGACCCCTCTACCTCTGAAAAGACCATTGTACGCAATTTTGGAAGATCATTGTTCACCTCTCGGAATCTACGGCATCCACGACTATCCCATCCAATAGAAATTTTAATTGTTGTATTTGAGCAACAACAGATACCCTTTGTGCCTGCGGTATGTTGTACCACTCAAACAACCTCTCACATTTCCTTATCCCCCAACGAGGATTAACTCCCTCAAATGTCAGAATCTCCATCCGAGGCATTGGGTACCCCGGATGATGATGATTGGGGGGTTCTACCCTTTCCCTACCCAACATTCTTTCCAGCTCCTTCTCCGGGTTTACCTTGATTTCTGAGGTCCCAATTCCCCGGTTCATTCTATGTCCTTGTAGAATTGGCTCATTTCTCTCCCTGGGAGGAAAGTCCAGGGATAATCTTACTGAGTTTTGGTGAGTAAAAATCACCATGAACTGCTGCATTTGAGCTCCAAGTTCATCTCGTACTCTTGCGATCGAAGCATCCAGCCTTCGTTTGAATCCATCCATGGAACTCTCCAACTTGCGGTCTATGGCTACAATCGCCTCATGATTCCAGGTAGCTCCCAGCTCCAGTTGATCGGTTCGGTTCTAGAACTCCGCCACCGTTGAGTTAACTTATTAAAACTGCGTTTCCAGGCTCTTCATGCGAGTACCATCCGCTATCGTTCAAGATACCACAAAGTCTTGGCCGAGAACTGGTGGCTCTAATACCAATTAATGTCACGACTGTAGGTGACAATAGGATTACACCTTCAATCCGGATGGTATTGAAGAAATGTAATCAGTGTAAACAGAGAAATGGGAGGGATGTAGAGAATGAGACTTATGAGGGAGATAGATAGAAATCATAATGCAAAGTTCATATTTGATGCCTTCCCAGGACAGACTTGGGGTTGATATAGCTGGGTGGCCACATTCACAGGCGATCCTCCCCTTCTAACGGTTGTAACCACAAGTTTTGTCCTATTCTAGCTCCCTTCTATGTAGGAATCTTTCTAACAAATTGGTGCTAGAAATTACAATAATAGCCAGAAAGAAAAACAGTAAAATAAGATAAAACAGAAGAATTACAGTGCAAAGAAAATTAAAAATTCTGCTGCTTAGGGACGGTAGTGACAAAAGTGCAGTTAGAGTTTTATGTGATAGTAAGATTCCTTTAAAGCTAAAAGAAAATTTTATAGCACAACTATAACATCAACTTTGTTGTATGATACAAAGTATTGGCTAGTAAAGCATAGCATTTGGAAAATGAGTGTAACATATGAGGTTGCTAAGATGGATGCATGCCATACAAGAAAAGATAAATAAGGTCATTCACAATAAGGTTAGAGCGGCTCCTATTGAAGAAAAAGATAAATAAGGTTATTCACAATATGTATGCATGCCCTGTTGAGGATAGGAGGTGCGAGACACGAATAAGATGGTTTGGTTAGTAATGTTTAAGTGCAATTCACCATAAATAAGTGCAAGTTCAGATATCTAAGTGCAAATTCACCATAAATAAGTGAAACCAAATTGGTTCAATGAAAAAAATTGTGCGCACTTGGGTGAGTTGATGGCGAGGCCTTGGTTGCTAGTCACTTGCCCTGCCCTCATATGATCTAGACATGGGGGTGTGACAGTAAAGTGCTGATGAATTATGTCATAGTAATGTTTGTCTACTCACCCATGCTAGTAAAACTGTACAGGAGCTAACCATAGTAAATACTGCTGAACGTGTAGATATTTGGGCATGCTTGTATTGTGGTTACTAATTGGATGAGATAATTTTGAGACCCAACTTCCTTACCTGTACTAGGTACATCTGAGACTGCACACCCTTTATGTTCTTTGTCCTGCATAGGTTGCCCTGCTACTTGACAAAATAGGGCATGGTGGTCTGGAGGAAACTAATATGGAACTGGATACTTTTAAAGAGTTGACGGAAAAGAGGTTACTTGTTTTGGTTTTTTCCCCCCAGAGTGATAAAGTGTTCTACAAAATTGTTCTGATCGGTTGCATTAGTTTGCCAATCTTCCTTTTGGTTAAAAATAAATGTGAATTAAGCCATTTGGAATACCTTGGTAATTGGATGTGTTTGATTCTGAAAGGAAACAGCTCAAGCTCCGAATGTTTCCTTTGGAGCCTAAGATTGGAGTCTCCACAACTTGTTAGTTCAACAACGGCACCTTTCCCTAGATAAATTGATATAGAATTTCAAGGAGTCTGAATTATTTTATTCCAACCAAGTAATTCTGTTCATTCAGCACATGGACCTTAACAAAAACATTTTTTCTGTGTCATCAAAGTCTCATTCTCCCCCACCCTGCTACCCGATTGGATAACCAGTATGCCGTTTTTAGGGGCAAACCATAAAAGAAAGAACAGGCAGGAAAACCGGAGGTTTCTGCTATCTAGAATTAAGAACAAACTGAAAGTGATGTCCATCCTTAAACCACAAAGTTACGCTCTTTATCTGCTGCTATTTATGCTTTTCTTCATTCTTCTTGATAAAGAACTAGTTACCCATTTGTCCCTCTTCCTTTTTTTTTTTCTTATATATCCACGTTTACCCTAACTATCTCCCTGTTTTGGGTTGGACGGTCCACTTCCCCTTCAGAAACTGCAGGAAGTAGCACTCAAGCTACTGACTGGTGGCTATAATGTTTTGTATATTGCTTTATTTTAACTAAACCGCTTTACTCTTTTGCTTCATTAAGAACGTATATTCATTTGAGAACCCATCTCCTCATTATAATATTTTTCTTGTTGGATCTTCATATTCCTCTGTGCAGTGTCCCAATGGCCATACTATATGTTTCAGTTGCAAGACTAAAGTACATAATTGTTGCCCTATTTGCCGCCAAGAGCTTGGAAACATAAGGTGTATGGCTTTGGAGAAAGTAGCAGAATTGCTAGAACTGCCATGCAGATACCAGTTCTTGGGTTGTCAGGACATATTCCCCTACCAGAGCAGACTCAGGCATGAGCAGAATTGCAGGTTCCGCCCATATAATTGCCCTTATGCGGGAGCTGAATGCTCCGTCACTGGTGATATCCGGTTTCTTGTTGGACATCTCAAGAATGATCACATGGTTGACATGCACGACGGCCGTACTTTCAACCATAGATATGTCAAGTCCAATCCCCAAGACGTTGAAAATGCTACATGGATGTTGACTGTGAGGCTCTCTCTCTCTCTCTCTCTCTCTCTCTAGCCTTGTATCATATGGTGTTTGAACACCAGCCTGCTTTCCTGGAACCAACACTTCATTCATCTTAGCATATTTTTGCTGTGATGGCATCATGGCAAGACCAAGATATACAAAGTGATGTTCAATAATCAATCAAAAATAGAGAAGGTTGATTGATAAACATGACATGCTTGAATGTGTGGGTGGTGCAGGTTTTCAACTGTTTTGGGCACCAATTTTGCTTGCACTTTGAGGCTTTCAACATCGGGATGGCACCTGTCTACATGGCCTTCTTGCGCTTCATGGGAGATGAACACGAGGCCAGAAAATTCAGCTACAGCTTGGAAGTAGGAGGGAACGGAAGAAAGCTAACATGGCAAGGAGTTCCAAGGAGCATTCGCGATAGCCATAAGACAGTAAGAGATAGCCTGGATGGACTGATTATCCAGAGGAACTTGGCACTCTTCTTTTCTGGTGGGAGTGGCCAGGAGCTCAAGCTCAAAGTGGCTGGTCGCATATGGAAAGAACAGTTATAATTATTAACCCTAGAACACACACACACACACACATATATATCAAAAAACTTTCTAAACTGATGTGTTTGGTTCGGTTGGAATATCCATACATGTTGTGTCTGTCTCTGTAAATGGCGGATTAGAAGATTTGTTAGTTGCTGGAAAGGATAGAAGATCATCAGTTGTTGTTACGTGATGAAGCTTTTGCTAGTTGTGCTTTGTGCTGCAGCCTGCAGTTAGCTTGCTTTATTAAATTATTCGCACCCCTACTAATATTTTATCAAATCTCTACTCTGGAGACTTTGAGAGAAATTGGGTGAGTGGGTATAGGAAAGTAAGTTAAAAGTCAGAGTCTACTCCAATGCTTGACTATCAATCCAAATGAGAATCCATGTAGTTAATTACAATCAATGGGCACTTTATCTTTTAGGAGTGTGATGTAGATCTAGGCTTGATGATCCATTGATTTTTTTCCCCCCCAAAATCTAATTAGTCAACCTAAATAAGGCTATTGTACAAAATTATGTGCAATTATTGAAATTAGCCACAAGGTCAAGCTGATTTCCCGGAAGGCTCCAAATAACATTCTTGGCATGTGTTAAATGTTATCAATATATTGCCGGGTGTAGTGAATCTAAGCGAAAATTATTAGGAACAAAAATGCTATCTTCAACCTCCATTGATATATGCTTAAGTTAATAATTTATACAAGTGTAATACCTTGTGTTACTGGTGTTAGAAAATAAGAGAAAATTTTTAAGAATGTTCTTTGAGAGAAAAGCGTGAAATGAAATGATGGTGCCTTAGGAGAGGGGCATTTTGGTAATTTGGATAGTGAGCAGTCTGACGGGCCTTAAGGCTAGTTTCGAGAAATGAATTAGCAAATTATCGAATTGACGACAGAGAATACCTCAGGACTTGGATGTCTAAGGAAGAGGGCATAAGATTGGTGAGCGTCTCGAGGTGAGGTTGATGATGTTGAAAGCAATCAGATCGAGAATAATTTTTAGAATAAATTTTGTATAAGCCCGAATGGGTGGCGATACCGAATGGTTGTAGGGAACCTTTGGGAAGCTGAGAGAATCTTAAGGGTGGTTCAGTTTTGCGAGTAAGGCAACCCTGAAGCGTTTTCGGGTAGAATGAAGGTCTTGTGCAAGTGCAGGAATGAAATTGACCTAAATCGAGTAAGCGTTGGTAATTAATTTTTAATAAATCAAGAATTTATGTGACTTGATGGTATTTAAATTAAAGCTTGGGGGGTCCAAATACAATTATAAAATCTTAAGTTTAATTAATAATTTCTCTAGTGAGATTATTGATTTTTTTGGGGATTAAATGTGATACACACACACACACAAGCTTTCAACACATTGCCCATTCTCTCAAAAGAATGAGATCCGAGGCACGGGAAATTTTCAAAACTAGGACCCCTGATACTAAAATTTGCAAAAATAGGACACTTTGAAAATCTTTGCAAAACTAAGACTTTTGAGAGTTGAATTGACAAAAATACCCCCGCTTTTAATAATCCCGCTATAGGAACCCTGTCTTATGGTCTTGTATTCTGTCACTCACATTCTGACTCGGCCACCGTCAATCTCTCATGCTCGTCTTTCTCAAAGCCATTATTGCTGTTTTTATTCACTTGCCAAAGTGTTGCTGTTTCTTCATCAAGCATCTTATTCGCGCCCATTGTTGTTATTCCTTAAGCGTTGTTGCGTTCGCACATCAATCGGCTTCTCTCGATCTAGGTATTTAGTTATTTCCCAATCTTCGACAAGATAGTTTATCCTCTTTTCCAAAGTTATGAGTGAAAAATTATGCATTTCGCTAGTTTGGACATATTTCGGTTGATATATTGACAATTTACGTCATGATATATTTCAACCGATATAGGTTTAAACACAGAAGCATCATGAAAATGATATATCGGTTTCATTATCGGTTCAGGTCTTATGTTAACTGATATATAGTAACCGATATGACCTCTTACAACCGACATTTAGAAACCGATATACGTTAGGAAGACCGATATGTTTTAAATTTATTTTAATTTAGAAATCGTTTCAATGTTAGGAATGGAAGCTTGAAGACTTGTCTTTGTTGTTGTGATGTATGGAGGTCAGTGGGAATATGATGTTGATGCGAAAAAATATAAATACATGACCGAAGAATGTGGGTCGGTACTACGTGTGGAGCCAGATTGCACATTCGACCAACTCGTAAGTTCCCTATACAACAAATTCAACGTTAGTATGGCGGAGAAGTCAGTTGTGCTGAAGTACAAGTATAAGCACTCGGTTCTATCCGCACTTCCATTAAAGATATGTAATGATACAGATGTTGAGTGCTTTCTATTGGAATGCTCTCGGATAGAGTCTAGAAGCCCATTGTATGTTGATTTTGTGGACAGATTACTACCGCAGACACAACCTAAGGAAGTGGTTGCAGAGAATTATCCCCTGACACGCTTGGGCAGCGATAGTCCAACATCGTTGAAAGATGAGGTTAATCGCGATGATGCTTTAGATGGAAATGGTTATGAAGATGTTAAACGGGATGATGGTGAAGATGTTAATTGGGATGATGTTGGACATGGGGTTGAAGATGTATTCAATGTTGATGATGTTGAAAATTTGTACATTATCAATCTAGACTCACGGGATTGTGCTGAGCAGCCTACTTTTCTCCCCATCTTCGAGATTATCAAGGGTTAGTGCGGGAACATCATCGGTTGTGTCAGATGTTGAGATGAACGAAATTTTTCCTTCAAAATCAGAATTGCATCAACGGATGAGTTTGTTAGCTTTGAAGAATAATTACGAATACAAAGTGGTCAAGTCAACTAAGAAGGTAGTTTACATGAAAAGTAAGCACGGTGATTGTAAATGGCGGTTTAGGGCAGCCACACTTGGCACTTCTTTTGGTTGGACAGTCAGGAAATATATAAATACTCATTCATGTTCATCTTCAATAATGCGCTGCGATCATTGTCAGGCGAAGAGCAGAATAATTGGTTCTTATATAAAAAGCAGTTTCGAGGATGTTAAGCATATTTATAAGCCTAAGAACATTATCCACGATATTCGCAAGGACTTTGGGGTCAACATAAGTTATGAAAAGGGATGGAGATCGCGGGAAAAGGCTTTGGACATGATCAGGGGGGTGCGGAGGAATCATTCCAGTTGCTTCCATCTTACCTGTACATGTTGAAGTTGAATAACCCCGTGACTATTGCAGAATTCGAGAGTGACACTAGAAACAGATTCAAGTACCTTTTTATGGCCATTGGTGCATGCCTTGCCGAATTTTGTAGGAAGATGCGGCCTGTCATTGCAATGGACGCTTGTTTGCTTAAGGGCAAGTATCTTAGTAGTTTGTTTGTTGCCACGTGCAAAGACGGTAACAATCATGTTTATCCTATAGCGTGAGGAGTGGGAGATTCTGAGAATGATGCCTCATGGGAATGGTTCTTCAATAAATTGTGCTCTGCCCTTGGTGATGATATACCTGATTTGGTATTTGTGTCTGACCGGCACAAGAGCATCCATAAGGCGACCACGACTGTGTTCCCTAACTCATTGCACATTTCATATATATATCATATTGGTTAAAATGTAAAGACTAAATTCAAAAACGAAAATGTGCATGCTCTTTTCTACAAGGCTGCGAAGGCATATCGACAATCACGATTTAATGAATACTTTATTGAGCTCGACGATATGCTCCAGCCATCAGTGCCTATCTTAGAGAGGCTGGTTTCAGTCATTGGGCACGTGCATATTCGGATGGCAAGAGGTTTGATATAATGACCACAAACATTGCAGAATGCCTCAATGCAGCTCTGGCAGATGTGCGTAGCCGATTCAATGTTTGATGGAGTATATCAGGAATATGCTGCAACAATGGTTTTATGAGAGACAGGGTGATGCTAGTAAAATGGGTGGATATATAACAACTTGGGATGAGGGAGAAATAGGCAAAAGATTGGCATTATCCCAGTATTAGCGTCCAGAACCGATTGATATGTATAGATTCAATGTTCATGATGGTCACTTTGGGGGTATTGTCGACTTGAAGACGAAAACTTGCACTTATAGAGTGTTTGATTTTGACAAATTGCCATGTGGTCATGCCCTAGCTGCTGCACGTTCACACAATATTGACCCATACAGTTTGTGCTCCTCATACTACTAAACAGAAGTTCTGTTGTGTGCCTATGCTAATCCGATAATGCCTGTGGGCAACCAAGGTGACTGGACCGTGCTAGTGGAAATTGCATTTATTAAATTGCTACCGCCAGCAAGTAGACGCAAACGTGGAAGACGTCAGATTTGTCGAATTCCTTCAGCCGGTGAAGAGAAAAGGAGGGTAAAATGCAGTCGTTGTGGTCTAATTGGTCACAATCGCCAAACTTGCTCTAATCCAATAACTTTGCTATCATAAACGTTTAACATACATTCAGTAATTAAACATTTAAAAGGCCAATCTTTTAATAAGAACAACAATTAATAGCTACCATTGTAGTATTTGTTGAATTTTGTCTGATGGAATCGATATCGGTTAATACATATCGGTTACTTAACCGATGTGTGTTAGCCGATGAAAAATCAGTAAGAGAATATCAGAAAAAGAGCATTGATTTCAAACCGATGAAACATAACCGACGTATCTGTGGAAATAGATGTCTTACAGGTTGCCAAACTTGCTGTAATCCAATAATTTTGAATGTTAAGAAATTAGTTATGGGAAAACAATATCGGTGTATTCATATTGGTTAAATAACCGATGTGTGTTAACCGATTAATAGTGAGGAAGTCGACATCTCAGTCAAATGGTATCGGTTTATATCTGATGAATTAGACCGATATAAAATTATAAAGGACACCCGATACCATTTCCTCTAATAGAAATATATCAAACTAATGAGGACATTATGGATGCATATCAACAGTTAAAACTTATATATTGGTACGATTATATATACATTACAATAGTTTAGTTTTCCTTTCTCTTCTTGGGATCTTTGTCAGCTTCTTCATATTCTTTATCAAGCTCGGTTGCAAATTCCAGTGCATCCGATACTGCAAAAGCATAAAGATCCACAACCATATGATATCTGTAAAGTTCAGCATGCCCCTGGGTCATCTCGTTTATTGAGACATTGTGGGCCATGAATTCCATTCATTTGAGAACAAATATTCCACAATTACCACCCTTGCCAATTGTAAGCAAATAACATTTATAGCCATCATAATCCAAAAACTCCAAATAAACAATGTGCTGAATAACCTTAACCTTACCCAATTTGCTAAGGACCTTTTTGAACCTTGAAGTCCCATTTAGGCTTCAACTTAAATCCAAGTGTTACATGGTATTGAAATAAATAAATTTTGATTATTTTGAAAGGATCTCGGGTGGTCCGGGAAGCCTAAGAGTCAGTTTCAGGAAAGTAATTAATGAAATTGGCCGAATTGGCGGTAGGGAGTGCCCCGGGACTTGGATGTCCAAGGGAAAGGGTGAGAGATTGATGAGCATCTCGAGGTGAGATTTATGACGCTAGAAGCGGTTCGATTGGGAATAAATTCTGTATAAGCCCAAGTGGGTGCTAATACCGAATAATCGTAGGGGATTTCCTGGAAGCTAAGGAGACCCTAAGGGTGGTTCAATTTTTTGAGTAAGGCAACCCTTAAGTATTTTCGGGTCGAATAAAGGTCCCGTGCAGGTGCAGGGACGTGGTCGATATTCTCAAGTAGCGATCGGTTATTAATTTTGATAAATCGAGATTTTGTGTAGCTTAATTATAATTAATTTAAGCATTGGGAGGGCCCAAGTGTAATTATAAAATCCTCAAGTGAAATTATTAATTCCTTAAAGTGGAATTATGAGATTTTGGAGGGTTTATATGTAATTTATATATATATATATATATAAGCATATAGGCGGGTGCTCGTGAGCTTCCAGGAAGCTTCCTCCATTCCTCTGATATTTAAAATCAAAAGCAAAGCTCGGGAGGGAGGAGCCAAGATCCGAGAGAGAGAGTGAGATCGAGAGGGAGCTTGATCAAGCATTGAGAGAGTGAGATGAGACCGAGAGGGTGCTGTTCAAGAGAAAAATGACGAGAGAGGGAGAGCTCAAGGTGGCAGCGGCCATGGCTGCCGTTTGGTGGCCAAGTCAGAGAAGCAGTGAGAGAGCTCGCGGGAGGCCGAGATCGCGAGAGAAAGAGTGAAAGAGAAGGAGAGATCGGGAGAGGAGGTCGTGGGGGCGGCCGGTTGTAGCAACCAGCAACGGAGGCTGCCATGGCCGAGCATGCGGAGGAAGGACAGCAACGAGGGAGGCCGGGCGAGGCTGGAACGACTGATGGCGGTGGTTCCGATGGTCAGAGGAAGCTTCAGCGATGATTATGGAAGCCTTAGTGGCCGGCGAGGGTTGCTGGTTACAGTGAGGCAGGGGTGTCCATGGCGAGTGACTGCGCATAGGGGAAACCAGCCGCAGTAATGGCGGCTGGCCGTCGGTCGCGCGATGGTCTAGGAGCAGCGGGCGACGCAAGGGGCTGGCCAAGGCGGTGGCCGGCAGCGTTCAGTAATGGCTGTGCGTGGAGGTGCGGCTGTTCGCGAGGAAGAAGAAGAGTAGTCATGCGTGCGGGAAAGAGAAGAAAAAGAAGGCACTGTGCGCGCGCAGAAGCCAGGGAAGAAATGGAGAGGAAAAATAAAAGAAAAAGAAAAAGAAAAATAAAGGAAATTCTGGAAAATAAGGGAAAAATGTCAAAAAATGTCAAAAAATTCTAGAAAATGGGGAAAGAGTCTGGAAATTATTTTGGGGCCCAAGGAGCATGTCGAAAGCTCGAAATGGAGATTTTGGGTGCAAATGGCAGCTCGGAAGCCAACGCCGGTGTGTGCGTCTGATCAGTTTTCTCCTCCAAATTAGTTGAGGTTCGACCGAAAAGGTCGTGATCCTAGAGGAACTTGAGATTTAGGCTGGAATTCGTGCCGAGGCAGAGATAAGGCTTTGAGCTAGGTAAGGGATGGCCCCATGTGGAGGTGGCCTTGCAAGTTGGTAAATATGTTTGATAATGTTTTTATGTAGCATTTGCATGTAGTGGTTAACTTGTGTGATGCAAGACCTAGTGGACTGATGGCCATATGGAGGACTAGTGTTGTGGAGGTCGATAGGTTGATGCCTCAAACCGTGGAGGGTTGTGAGGATGGATGACCTAACCTCATTTGCATGCATTTGACATACATAATCATGGTTATATTCATTTTTACATGCATTGCACCCTTACTGAGTCTTTGTGACTCATGAGGTTTTACCTCATGTGTAGATGATGCAAGTCTAGATGCAAGCAGGGATGGTGCCGAGAGGCTGTTGTGGCAATTATCTTAGTTGCCTGAGATGTGTTGCTGTGTATTTTTCTGTAATTTCTTATATGTATTCATGTATATGAATGTAAGCATATTGAGCACTTGAGGTATCTAATTGTTGTAATCATCATAACATGATAAATGATTGGGAGAACGTTCGTTATATATGGCTTAGTAGGAGAAGTCGAGTTTCGGACCGAGTAAAGATCAGGGAGGTATGTTCTCATAAATCCCCAATACTCAGCGAAGTGTTTGTTATGCTAGCTTTGTGCCTGGGTCACCTCTGGCTTTCTATGAGGCGAACTAAAGATAGGTGAAGCTCACTCAGGTTTCGAGTCTTGGTCCGTTGAGTTTTCTTGTTTGAGTTGGGACCGATTTCTGAGTGGAGCGAAGGGAAGGACGAAGCCTAGTTCCCACCTAGGGCGTTTCCTGTTGAAACATAGTTCAACCCTTCAGTTGTGGTTCGTCGGGTGAGTAATCCGGTCGATTATTTACCGGTGGCGTCCGTAAGTGGGAGCAGGTCGTTACATAAGACGTCGTACTTACAATCTTTTAGAAGCTTTGGAACCATATGTACAAGATACCGGAACTTAGTTTTGTAGTTTTTTGGTGTGGTCGAGGTATACACATGAACACATTGAACCGTGAAATCCAGCGCTACCAAAACCCAATGTTTATCATCTACATTTGCAGGGCATAGCACGACCTCAACATTTAAGAATCCGTTGGTATCTGTTGTCTCTCTCCAAAAATATTGGCAAGGAATGTCATGCTCCGTGAAGTTTCCCCACTTTCCTGCCTTCAATTGATCCCACACACTCTTCAATAATTGTTATGTGAAGTCAAAATCACAAATGCTTAGTTATTTTGAGAAGTAAATTCCAGTCCAGATAATATATATTGTTACGACACTTACACTAACTGTGCTTGGAACCAATGCTAATTTTGTATTGGTTGTCTTTGATTGTTTCATTCTTTTATTCAACATGTACACGTAGCTATCCATGTGCTACAAATATTTAAAAAAAAAAAAATACCATAAGCAAACACGGTTATAAATATCTGTTCATAACTTACATACGAAACCAATACATGACAATGTATATATATTGGCTATATATATCGGTTCAAGATCGATATAGGAAACCGACATTATAACGTATAACCGATAAAGTGTAATCGACTTATCTATACAGCAAAGGATATATGTAGGTAAGTCTTGGCTCTTAACAGATAATTATAACCCGATGTCATACACAACAGAACATATATAGTTAGATAATGACTTACATCAGATCGGAGCCATTGGTCTTTTTTTGATAGGATCTCAAAAAATTCCTTATCCATATAATAGCAAGAAGCTTTGATAACTGTTGTTGTATTTGGATCGTTGAGAAATTTATGTAAGTCCTCCACCCAATCACCGCTTGGAGCACCTGTTGGTTTGGGATTCAGCTTTGGGAGTTTGGAGGTGAATGATGTTACTCCCGAGTCCTCCTCCTTATTTCCCTCGTGGGGATTCATAATTGATTTAATGGCTTTTCTTTTGTGCCCTATTTGCACACCCGTCCTTTGGAATGTCTCCTTGATAGGAGTATCTACTTTTATTTCATCTAATGAGGGGTTTATTGACTCTGTTTGTGTCTCCTCTATCAATTTCTCAACCACAGCCACAGCTTCAGCAACATCGCCTTCCGTCGTCTCCTCCTCCCCGTCCTCCTCCACCGAAACCACACCTTCAACATCTTTCCTCTCGTCCTCCCCCTCAATTACTGGTGGCTTGATTGACAATCATTGGCAAATAAAAGTAAACATATTCTTCATGTTGGTGCTCTCTTCCTTATCTCGGTTCAACATGTGCCTTACTTCACCAATCTCATTTTTCACTTCCCTTAGTTCGTTTCTCACTTCACCGAGCATGTTTTTCACTTCCCTTAGCTCGTTTCTCACTTCACCGAGCTTGTTGCTCACTTCCTTCCTTTCCTCCTGAATTTCCTTCATTAAACCATCTAAATAGTTTTTTATATATATTTTTTCCTTGAGTTCAACACTCATTCCTCCCTGGTGTATTGAGTCAACCTCCATTACATTTGCACTCCCTCCTACTCCACCTTTATTTCCTTCTTCTTCTTCTTCTTCTTCTTCCAATATACCATGTGCCTTAATAAAATAATCTTCCCCCCTCTCCTATTCTGTTGGCACAATGGGGATAACTTCCCCATCATCAAATAAATGCCCTTGCAAAATTTGTTCTTGGTTGATTTTTGTAGGTAGAAGTATCCATTTCTTCATCCTTGGAGCTTGAGGGCCTGATTCAATTCTTTTAACAATTTTGAGCTTAACCAAATGTGGCATGACCTCAAATAAAAAAATCTGCATATGATACAAAATTAAGAAAACAAGTATTAGATAATGTGTCTTATACTACTTTATAATACAAAAATTAGAATAAGACATACGGTTACATATATCGGTTCTAATAAGATATGTCAATTAATATAATCGGTCAGATACCGATATGGTATAATCGATACGATGATCAACCGATATCGATCAACTAAGAGATATTGTATAATCGATATCATATTCGCATCGCTTTATCCATATCGATGATCCACCGATATATACCTGTAAGGTAATTGGGAAACCTCCAATGTCGTATGTCTTGTTATCGTTATTCTGTCTGAACCCATTCAAGATGCCTCGTCTGGCACTATCTGTTGTAGAGATGAAGGAGTCGTTTTCCTAAGGGAACCTGTTAACCTCTGGCTTATCAGAGGCCAGGTGAAAATATCTGATATCCAACTTCGTGCCATGAGACTTGGAATTGATTTCATTTATAATCATCAGATATGACATAGATAGACGATCTTCATCCGAACACTACTCCTTACCACTAGCAATATCCCGCATATAAATCTATCTTAACTTAGCCCCTGAAGCCCCTTTCTTTATGTTACAGTCAGGGAAGAATTTGGCAAAGAGTGCAGGAGTCCCCTCCACATTGATTTTCCTCTTTGATGCTTCGATGTTTCCAAACTTCAACCTCGTAATCAGAGCAAACTCCTCCCCCCCAAATTTTACGTCCTTCCCACATATTTTGAAGCACAAGGAGCCTTCCTTGTCATTGTCTGCTATCTTTAGTAGCCTTAACAGTAGACTGTGGACTAACTGAATGCTCCATGTTAGTCCCTCTACTCCGTATACGAGCTGTCCAAAACAAGATGCCTTAAACTGTTCCTCAAGGTCAGGCTTATGCCTCAGTGTCGCTCTAATGCCTTTAACAGTCTCCTTAAAATGATCAAGTCTAGTAATCCTCACGTGGGAAAACTCCTTGATTTCCAAGTTATCATCTAACCTCTATACAAAAAAAAAAAAAAAAAAAAACAATACTAAGTTAACAAACAATACAATCTTTATCGGTTACAAGTAACCGGTCAAGTATATAATATAAGCGATATATCGGTGACCCCATATCCATACGAAGTAAATGCTAAACTCTAACCATCGGTTACCCCATATCGATGGTGTATACATATGCCACCGATGTATGTTAACCTATTAGCCTATATTATGTTAACATATCTTCGCCGAACATGATGCCCATAAACTGTTACCCCTTCTTCATCTAGCCATAGATAAATGCTAACACATCTGCTGATATTATAAATACGTTGGTTTATAACATATATTTTCTGGATTCAGTTCATCTTCTCAAACCCGAACTGAGTGGTACGTATTCATATCAAATTACAATATTATCAGAACATCATCAGACAAAGGAAATAGTCCAAAATCAAACCTGATGAACCATCTTCTTCGCACTCTTGTTATTGGCCGGCTTTGACTGCTTCTCGATTGAGCTAGCCATCCTATCAGTAATGTGGAGGAATAAGAACGTGAACCAAATTGGGAATAACGATCTATAGAGGAAAAGGCGGTCAGACAACGCAATTATAATAAAGACAGAAGGTGAAGTGAAGAGATGCAAACGAAACGGTACGACTGTTCATGTATCGGGCGGGAATGGCCTTTTTTTGTCCAAAAACAACTCATTAGTCCAATCGATACCCGTTACATTATAACCGATATCACTTTATGTATGTTTGGGATGAGATTTTTATCCTATCCGACTTTATCGTGGTATTGACCGATTCCATTAATTAAACAATTTCGAATCAGACTTCATCTTTCGATAAAGTGATATAGGATTATTTAGACTTCATGAAAATCGTTTCAGGAATATCCGATCATACTTGATTCCCCGATAAAATCCAATTGAATACCTAATACCATGATATAGCCCGAACGAACCACATCAAGCCCGAAGGATTACAAATAATATTTGTATTTTTTATATTTTTTTCGGCCAATTAGCACCAAATAACCAAACGTTTTCTAGTTTTAGCGGTTATATCCAATCGTTTCAATTTTGGCAAAAATTACCCATTTTATGATATTAGTTGCAATTTTGACCAGCTTTCTAAATCGAATCCCCGGGCGTGTGCCTTTGCATAGGTGGCACGCTACGTGGCCTATTTAAACGGGACCCATATTTACTGTGCAAGAAAAAAGGAAAAAAACAAAACAGAAATTGAAACCACGTTGCCCATAGACATTCAAACCCTACCCTAAACCCTACCATGGAAATAGCACGAAGAGCACGAAGAAGAACCAGAGGTGAGTGATTTAAATATGCGAAGAAGACAACTGCAAGGTCCGCGGTGATTAATTCAAATTATGTCATTTGGGTTGTGTAATTTTAGACGGTTGTCTAATGATGTCATTTAAGCTTTGGAAGATTTGTGTAATTAGGAAGAATTTAAATTTGGAGGATTTATGTAAATTTGAGACAATTTATTAAAATGGAAACAATATATTGTTAGCCCGATCGAACTATTCGCAATTTATGTATTCAAACAGCACTGTGTTTGTCAATTAATTCAAACGAGAACAGTACCCGATTGATTCCATCTTAATGAGTTGGATCGAACTATTCACGGACCGCATAAGTGTGAAGTGTGAATTGTCCGATCAGGATACTTCACATGAAGAGTCTGAATTGTCCGATCAGGATACTTGACATGAAGAGTCTGATCAGACTATTCTTATGTGTAGAGCTCGATCGGACTATTGTCGTCGGACTCCTGATGAATCATTTCGGATCCATAGTATGAGCTTCAGCCACTTTAACAACAACAATACGAGAGTTTAGAAGAGAATTAAATTCATTAAAAAAAAACTAAAAAAAAAAAGTAGCCTGATCGGACTATTTTCAATGGATTAATCATTTCTATGGGACTGTCCATCAGCTTGATCGGACCTATTGGTACTTTTGTCTCGGATTTAAATACAGACTCTGGTAAAATGGAGGACACTTATGCATATAACAGCTTAAATTTGTTCATTTTAGGATGTATATTTGGATTAGTTTTTGGTTTTTTAAGTGGAATGTTATTTTGAAAAGTTGTCATTGATGTAGTGATTTATGTTACAAATTATTTATGATTAAGTGCTTGAAACAAAGAAATTTGCTCGAATGTATGCCAAGCTATATATAGAAGTTTAAGAAATTGTTATGCATTTAGCTTCATTTCTGTTTTGATAGTTGATAGTCTTTAAGTTATAATGGTTTTCGTTGTCAATGCATTATTTGAAACATGAAATAGTTGCAGTAGTGGCATTCCAAAAAGTTCGGGCAGACTTCATCCTGATGGCAATTATGAAGTCCGCATAAGGGAGCGTCCGGGCGGACTTCATCCTTGATGGAAATTATGAAGTCCGCAAAATAGAGCGTTCAGGCAGACTTCATCCTTGATGGCAATGATGAAGTCTGCATAAGGGAGCATCCTGGCGAACTTCATCGTTGATGGGTTCGCCCGGACGCTACATTGGACCTGGATAGCGATTGGCAGACTTAAACAAATATGAAGTCCGACTGGATAGCGTTAGGCGGACTTAAACCAATATGCAGTCCGCCAGGTGGATTTAAACCAAGATGAAGTCTGCTTTCGGACTTCAATATTCTGTTTTTATAAACAATAAAATTAGTAACAATATTGGATGTTTTGCTAGTTCATTTTAAATACCTATAAGTAATACATTAAATTAAAACAGTGAAAATTACAACCGCTAACTATAAAAAACAATGAAAATTACAAGAAATCACCAATGATATGTCGGCTGACCAATTATTTCAAGTAACCAATATAAATGTTGTGATAATCAATAACGATGATGCATTGGATTTTAACCGTCTTTATATACAATGGCAAACCCTTTCACATTCGGAGTAAAGTATATTTATTGTTTTCAATAAATTTTCCCCACCGCGCCTAATATATGTGTATAAAGCCCGTAAGTTCATTTTACGGGCTTAATGTCCCTTTTTTCGGGCTGTACATCAATTCACTGCCAAGGACGAGATTAATTGCCCGAAGAAACCCGTATAAACCCGATAGGTATACTTTTTAATTTGGTTCATTTTACTGACGAATCCTTGAGAGCCAACATGAAATTGGGGGTTATTTATTGCCTGCCTCTTAGTTGATTATGATCCCCCTGCTCCCGAAAACTAAAACAAACCCAAATTCAACGAATACCTGATTATTAGTCTTTATTGCATACTGTTACCTATACCCTTGTGAGTTCCATTTTACCCCTGAAATTTAAAACACCCGTACTAATTAAACCCAACTTGCCTTTCACTCACCCGATCGCTCCATGTGACTGTCTCCATTAAGCCCAAGTTGCTATCTCTTCCTAAACCCCACATCTGCCCCAGAACAAGCGAGCAGCCGCTATAATAGCGTTTAATGTCACTGCCGAACCCTAACCGCCCACAGTGAAAAGGTGAGTCATGTTCTTCTTTTGTGTTATTTTTGTTTGACGCTATGGACTTAAACGCAATCTGTATCATGGCCCGGCTATGTCTATCGATGAGGGACGGAATGCGGGCTGACTTTCTTGCTGACGTCGCTTCGTCGTGTTGAAGCCCCATTGGCGATGATGACTGTATGGATTCGTGGCTGGTTGGCCTCCTTATAATAGCCTGATGAAGTTGGGCAGCCCGCGAACATGGGTCTCGGGCTTAATATGTAATTTCAGGCCAATCGGGCGTCATCGTGGCATTGACGCCGTGCCGCCTCGTCACTTCGGACAAAACCTATACTGTGCTTCATTTACGAGCTTAACATGTAATTTAAGCCCGTTTGAGGGCTTTACAACTTTAGGCCTGGTAAATAGAACATGTTCATGTACCCCATTATTTAAAAAGATATCGCATTCATGTTATTTATTTTGGTCGATCACTGTCAGATGGACGTCAACCAGATGTTAAAATTTACGTATATTCACGCTAATCGGGTAATCCCACCGACTACGCGGTTCACAACTCACTGTGGCCTACAGCAGCTTACAATTGTTCATGAGGCATTAAGCCGTTATCGCCTCTTGGAAACATTCACCGATGGGCCGCTGGGACATTTTATTTAGATCCCTCTGTACGATCAGTATTCCGCACCACAATTGGTTGGAGAAGTCCTGGTTAGGGAGGTCACCTTTCCAGAGCCCGGGAGGATGAGATGTGGTTGGAGTTTGGGGATGTGCCATATAGGTACGGGAAGCAAGAATTCATCCTAATAAGTGGACTCTGATTTGACGTAATTGATAAAGAACAATGTGAAGCGAGGCCGATGCAGGCGGACAGTTTATGCGCGCGGCTTTTCCCACAGCAACGGGAGGTGTATTGGCGCGACATCAAAGTAGCTTTTGATTCCAGACATGACCTCCCTACAGATGATGTCCTCAAGCTAAGTTATATTGTTGTTGTGACAATTTTGTTGCTTGGCCACGATGAACGCGCACCGGTGGAGGACTTTCTATGGACTATGGCAGATGACTTGCATGCATTTCAGTTGTTCCCTTGGGGTACGTACATTTACAGTAAAAACCTGCATTACCTCCGGCTGGCCACTGTAGATGGCAAGCTGAGTAGGGAGCTTGGCAAGAAAGTCAATATTTACGGTTTTGTTTGGGCGTTTCAGGTACTAAATTCAGTATAGTGACATCGGTCTGTCAACAATGAACATTACATTATTTGTGTAATATTTGTCGATGCCAACTACACTTTTGTTTGACTTGAATTGTTTTATCGGCTTATTATTGAAATTATTTGATTTATACAGTGGTGGCTGATCGAAATATTCCCATGGGTGGAGAATAAGTGGGCCATCAGACTATCCGTTCCGGTCTCCATTCCCAGATGTCGGAAGTGGTGCTCTAAAAGAAGGCCACATAAAATCAACTACGTAGATTGCCTTAGGAATGTATGTTCGAAACCTCAAATTAAATTGAGTAACTTTTTGAATATTTTTAGTCAACTGAATAAATGATAAAATCATGTCGTAGGTTCGGGGTACGAGTGCGACGCTCGAGCCAACCGATGTAGAGCGGGACACTGACTTCTGGAGGTCCTTTAACCTTTTGTACTGGGTTGGTGTTAACGTATACAAATTAGGCAGCAGAGGGATTGACCATAATCTGGAGGATGCGGTCCGGTTTGACCAGGTGGGAGAGGAGGAGGAGGCTGATGCAACTGATGGTGCTCCTCGTACAGATACAATTTCAACGTGTAGGGCAGAGACAGGACTCCCTCCTACTACGCACCACGGACAACACGAAGAAGATGTATGATATTGTTAATAAAATTGTTCATGTGATGTAAATTTGATATATAATAAATTGTTCATATCGTATATGTACACATCTAATAGTTGGCATTGCCTTTTGCAGATCATCGATAAGTTGAATCTGACGCTGGAGCTGTTACTGTCCATGAACGGTGAACTCAGCCAGATGAGCACACGTTTGGATCGAGAAATCAGTCTAATGAGCTCACGCACGACGCTCACTGAGAGGAGGTTGGGCCATGTGGAGTGGAGGTTGAGGCAAGTGGAAATGGGGCAAGCATCACTGCTTACCCATTTACGCGTCTCACCTGTTGTGCATCCCCCAACTGACGTGGACGATGGTTATGATGAGGAACCAGATGGTCAACATACACCTCCAGTTGGCGATGAAGTGGATTACCAGACATCACCAGGCAGAGTATGCCCGAACTTCACTTTGAATACGTATTATATTTCAATCTGCAACACCTTATTATAAGGGATATTGATTATACAGTTGTAATCGCAGTGTCGTCGACAACAATACACCGACCCCACCAGAATTAAGCAGTTAAGGGATGCTGTCGCAGTGGACACGACCGACGATGCAATTGATGTAGATACAGTGCCGCAGTTCAAATCGATTGGGACAATGGAGGATGTTCCTGTTCCTCAGCCGGATAGAGGGGCAGTTAGTGTGATGGATAATGCGGCTCATGTTGCGGACCACCACCTGGAGCTAGAGGGGACAGGTGATGAAGTCCCTCGGAATCTATCACCCACTGATGCTGCCGAGGTTGTCATGCAGATAGCAGCTGAAGTATCGCATCGCCACCTAGACCCACATGATAAGGATAATCCTAACCCCCCCCGAGGGCTACGGTGATTACATACGGTCGGATAAAGATATTGCGTGAGTATTAAAAGGCTTAAGCATTTTTTACTTGCTAATTCTATTTACATATGCACAGTCTAACTCTTAATTCGTTGTTGTTGTAGGCGGGACACAAGGTACATTGTCCATCTAATACCCAATGACCTTCAGGTCATAGCGGAATCGCCTAACTGGGTAGCGGTGGCGTACATCGACAGTTATATGTGTTGCCTCCGACGAATAATGAAGACGCAGTGTAGTGGTGTGTATGACACTAATTACGCACTGATGTCGTCATCACTATTTGTGAGTGCTATACAAAAATCTTATATTACTTCTTTGTTGGATATATATTTTATGTCAATGATCATATATTCCATCCAGGTACTTATGGTATTGCACTGGAACAATACATATGCCGGGAAGTGGTTCGTGGCTAGTAAGGCGATTGTCCCAGACAGTTGGCTGAATTTTGTCCAAGGCCAGACTGATGATGATGAACGCCCGTGGTGTACAGTGGACTTCGTATGTGTTATTTCAACTTATTTATGGAGTTACTGCCTTACAAAATCTAACGTTATATTACATGCAGGTGTTGCTCCCATGCAGCATAAATAATAGTCACTGGGTCCTTGCGAATATTTGCCTAAAGGAGGGGAAAGTTGTTGTATACGACTCCCTTGCGAAGTCAGCAGATAGCATGAAGTCCAGGGTGACGGCCATGCAGACATTTGTCAGCCTCCTCCCCATTCTCTTGGTGCGCAGTGGATATTATGAGCATCTATCCAAAGCTGCGCCTGCTTACAAAAAATGGGCGCTGGAGATTCTTGACCTGGGGAAGGTGTCGGTGCCGCAGCAACCCAACAGGTACTTTAGTTATTTACATTAAATTAATTTATTATGGATTCAATTTAATATTGTTGACATTGAATGTTTTACTGAATTTGAATTTTTCTTCTACAGGCACTCCTGCGGAGTGTACGTTATGAAGTACGTTATGGACATCTTGCGGCACACCGAGGACCAGTTGGTTAACATTCAAACCATGGGTGATATGACTACTTTCCGCCAGAAATTTGTGATGTTTTTGTATAGACATAGCAGTGTAGTTTATAGTTGAGTGTACATGTTATTAGTAAAATTAATATGTATTTCTATAGACATTTAAGTCTAGTCGGTATATGTATTTTCCTCACATGTAATATGTATATTATACTGATATGTAATATATATGTTATGTTGAAATGTCTATGTTGTATATACATAGCTGTGTAAAATGGTTATCAGTGTGGTGATCGTTGGACCATGAAGACTCCTCCACCAGATCCGGCCTTCATCGCGTGACTAAACCTGGACACCGGGTTTTATCAAATTATTATCCCCATTGAATTTACTATCGGGCCTTATAGGAATTTATCAGGAAATAAAGCCCGTAGTTTGTCGGGTACTAAACGGTTGCGGGATTTATATGCCGATAAAACCCGGAATATTTAACTCACGGGCATAATCACGGTATGACGCCCGAAAGGCATTATACCCAGAAGTTTACCATGGAGCAGTTCAAGGCAATGACCCAAGCATTCGCATCCCGAGTTTACTTTAGAGGACATCTGGTTTAAATGTTCAATTAAACCCGGCCATTATCGTCAATTAGTCAGACCACTATAAAGACTTTGGTTGTGTTTCGATAGGGCGGGGGTGGGAATAGTATCATCGTAGTCCAAGGTTGTGAATATACAACAAGTGTAATCACACTTACCTATTAGTTATTATTTATACTGATCTTAATTACCCATTCTATATTTTTTAAAAATTGAAAAATTACATTTCTATGAATAATATATATTATCACTCAAGAGTATGAATACCATTATATTAATGTGCTTAGCATATTCCATTTATCACACTCAATGTTTCGAACTATGACCCTAATATGAATGAAGCAATCATGATTTATAGACATTCGCTCTTGTAAACACATGCATTGTTTGATGTTGACTTGTCCTGTAATAGAATTTCACCCCAAAATTATTATCAGAATCGTATACAATGTTTTTTAATTGAAGGATACATTGTGCAATATACATGTTACATAACTGGGATTGTCACACTGTAGTGCTTGCTCCCACACCTTAAATCTCCGAAGCGAATCTGACTACTGTCCATCTGTGATGGTCACACTGCAGTGCTTGTATAGATATGATTGGAAGCCGAGATTTATCATGTTAACTGCAAACCATATAAAACCTGGAGGAGAATTTCCCCCTAGTAAGGTATGCAATGGCAATGCAAGGTTCCTCTCAAGACCATTGGTAACGTTAAGAGTATGTTAACTGCATACCCTAACGTGGATTGTCTGCATAAAATTTACATAGTACAAAGTTATAACACAATTACATTTTTTAAAACACACATAAAACACATGCATCTCATTACTGAGGAATTAATATATACAAGCATAAACAACTAATTCACAATGAAATTGGGTTTAATTCCATTAAATATTGATGAATACATATCGGTTTGTGTGTTCACCGATTAAAACTGAGGAAGTGGAAATCGGTTCATATCGGGTCATTCATATCGGTCCAATAACTGATGTGTATTAACCGATTAAAACGAGTTGAGGTGGTGGAGCTCGGCGGAATAGTGGCAGTTTCTATTCAATGTATCAAGTAGCTTTGCACAAAACAGTTTCATTGGGGAGTATTGATTTAATGACATTTTAAAACACAGTTTCGTTGGTAAAAACGTTATATCGATATGATTTGAAGCTTGATGCCATCTCCTCCTTCGTTAAAGCTATTTCCTGCAGAAGGCTCCTCCTAGATTTGGCAACCGCCGCCAGCCACAACCGTCGCTGCATCGGTCACCAGCAACCACCTCCGTCCACACATTCCCACGATCAGATTGTACCATTACAAACGCAAAGCCATCAACATAGAAAACAATTTGCCAGTTTACCGGGTCTGATTTCTTTAGGCACACATAGTGCCTCCAACTAAGTCTGAAGTGATTCCAGCTAAGTCTGGTCAGGGGTTTCCAACCATCATAGGCGACCACCCAAAACCCTTTTCCCCAAATACCAACATATATATCATCCATGCATGCTAAATCTGTAACTGAACAAAAATATTTATACTTACATACCTGTTATTCGGGTGCTTAGATAGTGAACATACGGTCGGAATTATAGGATTTCTTGATTTATAGTTGTCTACGAAGAGAAAGCGTGACAACGGGCATGCTCTAGAGAAGAGGAGGGTCTTCATCCTCGAGTTACATACATCGTTTACATAATCGATGTGATTGGACCCATCACTTCGGTCAATCCATGGACCCATCTCGAGGAAAATGAGACTATGGCACGTGATTACCTCCCTACGCATCCAATCAGGTGGTGCGATAACATATCAGTTCGGCTCGGCTGAGATCTGATGAGTATGAATATCTCTTCGTGAAATGTGCCCGTATTAAATGCTCTACGGACGTCTGGTATACATTTTATTATTGCTTCAGCCACTACAACTCTATAATATAAATAAATGGTAACTCCCTCTTATTTGTTAAAAGGTTATAAATCGTTGTTGCTGTCTCTGTCACGACTTGCCCATTCCTCTGCCCTAACCGATGTTGTAAACCGATGAACCCATATGCAATATACGTCAGTGAAAAAAAGTATGATATGCCCCATGATCGATCGCGCTCTCTTCCTAGACAGCTTCGGTAAATCAAAGATTTTGAGAATTCCAACCGTTTGATCTTCCCAATGTATTTTCACGGTCGAATCACCCGAAGAACAGGTACGTAATATGATTTAGCATTCATGCATGATTTATTTTCATATATACGCGGGGTTGGGTATGGACGACAGTTTTTACAATAGATATATGAAGATTCCACCGTTGGATGTTACTGGTGTTGGGGTATGTTGGTCTATAGCCAGAGGGACTGTATGTGCGTTGTTCATTTGTAAAAAAAAATCAATAAATTAGAGCCGGTAAACCTGTCGCATTGTTTTGTATGTTAACTTGGATGGCTTTGCATTTGTTATGGTAGGCTCGAATCATGGGAATGTCTAGACGGAGGTGGATGCTGGCGACCTTTGGTTGCGGTAGTTGTGACCAGCATCAACCAGATCTAGGGGGAACCTTCTGCAGCAAATGGCTTGAAAGAAGGAGATGCCATCGAGCTTCAGATCATGTGGGTATTAACGTTTTTACAAATCAAACCGTTCTTACATTTTCATTTAATCAGTTTTGATGTTCATTACTGGAATTAAACACAATTTCATTTCATTGTGATTTAGTTGTTTATGCTTATAAGTTCTTCTCTGGTATGTATATTTTACTGCTATGCATGTGTGATGTCTAATTGAAAAAATGTAATTGTGTTGTAACGTTGTAGTATGTAAATTTCCTGCAGACAATCCAGATTGATCATTGGCTTTAGTTATCTATCTGGAGTCACATAGTAAGCAAGCTGACTTCCAGGATTACTTTAATTAGATAAGCCTTGATGCAGTTAATTGCCTTGTACAAGGAGATGCCATCAAGCTCTAGATCATGTGAGGCAGGATGCCATGAATGGTGATCATCCTTCCTAGCATGATCTGGAGCTTGATGTCATCTCCTCCTTTAAGCCAATTCGCTGCATCAAGGTTTATCGGATTGAAGTTATGTGGGATGTCAACTTGATCTCACACTTTCTATCTCCAAAGTGCAAGGGCGAATCTAGGGGGAATCCAAGACAAGTGCTGGAGCTTCAGGAGGGGCTATGTGTGTGTATACATATACATATATATATATATATATAATATTTTGGTTAGGGTTGGGGTTGGCACGGGAAGTTAATCAAAACAGAGGTAGGAGTTCAACTCGTGGAGGTCGTGGGGCTCGTGGAGGTCGTGGAAGTAATGATGATGAGGTACAATACCATTTCAATAATTCATGATCCATGCTTACGTATTTAACTTTTAGGTATTTATGTATAATTCATATTTTTTACATTGAAATTTTTATTTTTCAGATTGAAGGTTAAGGATCACACATGATAGATTTGAATGAGACTGTAGTTGGAACTCAAGGTAGCCAATCAATATGAATTACTATTTATGCATTGGACAAAGATATTCTACAAGAATATGGCTGTGTATCAGTTTTTGTTATAATAGATTAAGGACAAAAATGTTCTGCATACAGTGGCGAAGCCATATATAGCCAATGGTGGGCATTGCCTACCCTAAATTTCTCAATTTTTTCTTATTAAGGTCTCACTGACTTTGACATAGTATATATCCCAGCCTTAATTTGTTTAAATGTTTTACTGTTCAAACACGTATATTTGCTTAAATGTAAAGTCCGCCAAGCGGATTGTGTATTATATGAGGTCCACTAAGTGATAAATTTTGCCAATGCCGGTATTTGGCAGACCTCATCTAGTATAGAGTCCACTTGGTAGACTTCTTACGCCCAACCAGGTATTGGCAAACCTCGTCTCATATGAAGTCCGCCTAATACCGGTTGGGCGGACTTGATATGGGATGAGGTCCGCCCAACAGTGCGGAAGATGGACGGACTTCATAGGGTTGACACATTATCTATATATGTTTATAAGATTTATATTGTTACAAAGTAGGATAGTCTCCAAAACAAGAATAAAATTAAAGGTAGTGATAATTAATAATTAAAATAAAACTAAGCATGGGTTTTCCAATCTTTATTATTCTTATCTTATCTTATCTTATTAATTAATATATTAAAGCTGGATAGTATGTAATATAATTAATTAATTATTAAAGTAATAATTAATAATTAAAGGTAGTAATAACTAATAATTAAAGTAAAACAAAGCATAGATTTTCCAATGCATGACATTTTAGTATTCCATTTGATTATAATCAATTAACATTCATAGATAATTGTTGAAATCATATATTGTGATTATACCTCCCGTGTAGCGCATGAGTTACACTAAATCATATAGTTCAACTCAATTAAATCATAATATTATATATATTGCTATTTGGTCTATTTGAAGATTTAACTTACATTTATAACGAATAATTTCTTAATAACTATATAGTAGTTTGTAAGATGTTAACTATATAAATACTATAAAAACTATGATTTTGATTTTATTAGTCCTATAATTAAAACTTAAACAGTATTCTTAATTTTTAATACATATTGGTTTTATAATACAATGAATTTATTCAAAAAATAAATAAAAATAAAAATTCTATAATCCAATTAATAAAATCATTGGAAAACGTCATGCATTAACCCGTTTGTCTGGATACTTGTTCTTGGAAACGAAACATCTATAGCTTTTTACCTCTTTTCCTATAAATAACAGTGCAATAACAAGACTTATACTTACCCCTCTTCCTCTGCAACCCATTTCTGAAACTAAGTATTCATCCCATGGATGAACAAACACCACCGAGGAGAAAAAGGACTAGTGAGTGGGCAATCCCTCCATCACCAAAAAGCTTGGAGATGATGTACCTGAAACTCAGGGAACAACATGATGAACTGAAGAATGAAAATTCGATACTCCTGAGAAGGATGATAGTTGAGTTTGGGGAAGACGACGCAAGGCAATTTCTACTTGAGACGTTTCCATTGATGAAGATATATGATATGTTTATGGAAGTTTTGCAGTCTATCTAAGAAGAGAAAGATCGCAAAGATAATGTCATCCATTCCTGAGACCAGCTCAGATTCCGTCAACAAGTGAATAAATTTTCGTTCTCCCCTATTCATCTTTTGTAATGCCTGGGTTTCTCCTCATATTTTGTAATGCCCAGATCATATTTTGTTATGCTTGTGACCTTCTGCGATCATATTTTGTTTTTAGGGTTTTGTTGCGTTGATTGTCTTTTGGCAAGAGTTGTTTCTTTGTTAATTGTCATTATTTTTAATTTCATATTGTTGTTGCCAAAATACAACAATCTATTTTTAATTGCAGACAAACGCAAGAGTCTTGGGAGTCGTGCCTTCACTGATAAGAATCTTGACGAGCAATTGGATCTGACAGAGTTCCAAGTCTGATAATTCGATAGAGTTGATGGTCTGATAAGGCTGATGATCTGGTGGGCTGATGATCTGGTGGCCCCAAAATGATCTGGTGGCAAAAAATGATCTGTTGGCTTAAAATGATCTGGTGGCCTAAAATGACTGAGTGACCTGAGGGCGACGAGTGGCCTTGGCGACCGAGTGACCTGAGGGTGACGAGTGGCCTTGCTAACCAAGTGACCTAAGGGTGACGAGTGACCTTAGCTGATGGGTGGCCTCAGATGAATGAGTGGCCTCGGGATGACAGGTGCCCTCGGATGAACGAGTGGCCTTGGGATGACGAGTGCCCTCGGGATGACAGGTGCCCTCGGATGAACGAGTGGCCTTGGGATGACGAGTGCCCTCGGGATGACGAGTGGCCCTGGGATGACGATTGCCCTCGGGATGATGAGTGGCCTTGGGATGACGAGTGCCCTCGAGTGGGCCCTCCCCTCTTGGTCTCGGCTCGACCTCTTGGTCCTTCGGCTTATTTCCTTGATCTCTTGCAACCCTTTGGGGCTTTGGGCTTCATGTCCATATCTCACGAGTTTTTTAGGTCTTGTGATTCTCCATGTTTACAGGGCATATCAATTACTCCCTACTCTTTTAGCCGGAAGGTTCTGGTGAAAGAGTATCTTGTCCTGTAAACTTTTGAACACTACTTCTCTTTTAGCTGCTTAATCTTTTACCCATCCTCTCGAGCTTGTTTGCACATCGTGCTTTTAAATTTCTAGGCTCTTGTGATTTTCAATTCCTTTGCAGAAGTATGAGGTAGATACACTAGTAAGTTCTCTTCCCATAGATGTCGAATTATGCATTGAACATTGAGTCTGATTCTGCTCCCAATTATTGCATTATGCGCGGGACAATAGGCTTGCATTTACTTTTTCTTTGTTGTTGGGCTTTAAGCGGGACCATGAGCTTGTGTTTGTTTTTTCTCTCGTTGTCGAGCCATAAGCAGGACAACGGGCTTGAATGTACTTTTACCTCGTTGCCGGGCTATGAGCGGGGCAGCAGGTTTGAATGTACTTTTACCTCGTTATCGGGCTATGAGCGGGGCAACGGGCTTGAATGTACTTTTACCTTGTTGTCGGGCTATAAGCGGGATAACGGGCTTGAATGTACTTTTACCTCATTACCGAACTATAAGCAGGACAACGGGTTTGAGTTTATTTTTTCCTTGTTGCCGGGCCGTGAGCGGGGCAACGGGCTTGAATGTACTTTTATCTCGTTGTCGGGCTATAAGCGGGACAACGGGCTTGAGTTTATTTTTCCCTCATTGCTGGGCCGTGAACGGGGCAACGGGCTTGAATGTACTTTTACCTCGTTGCCAGGCTATGAGTGGGGCAACGGGCTTGAATGTATTTTTATCTCGTTGCCAGGCCATAAGCGGGACAACAGGCTTGAACGTATTTTTACCTCGTTGCTGGGCTATAAACGGGACAACGGGCATGAATGTAATTTTACCTCATTGTCGGGCTATAAACGGGACAACGGGCTTGAGTTTATTTTCCCCTCGTTGCCGGGCCGTGAGTGGGACAATGGGCTTGAATTTATTTTTCCCTCATTGTCGGGCCGTGAGCGGGACAACGGGCTTAAATGTAATTTTACCTCGTTGCCAGGCTATAAGCGGGACAATGGGCTTGAGTTTATTTTTCCCTCATTGCCGGGCCGTGAGCGGGGCAACGGGCTTGAGTTTATTTTTTCCTCGTTGCTGGGCTGTGAGCGGGACAACGGGCTTGAATTTATTTTTCCTGTAAGCAGTGCATAGCAAACAAACTTTCACAAAGCAATGTGTAATGAAAATGCTTACATTTTTTTGAAATAAGTGAGTACATGTAACACCCGGTGTTACCGGTGTTAAAAGAATGAGAAAGAAAGTGAGAAAATTTCAAAAATGCCCTTGAGAAGGTGTTGGATTCTTGAGATTGAGAGTGCCTTATGAGAGGGGTATTTTGATAATTTGGATAGTGAAATCCAATATAAAGGGTATTTTGGTAAATTGGAAATAATTCCTATGTGGAATTAGGTATGTAAGTGAATAAAATCCCAATTTGGTGTTTATGTGGAGATATATGGGATTAATAAATTCACAAGGGGTATTTGGGAATTTTGAAATTTAATTCCATAAAGGAATTTAATTATGGAATATTAGGAAAATGGTGGATATTCAATTATGTGGTAAAGTAATTATTTTTTCCCTATATTAGAGAATAAATGTGGTGATGCCACATGGATGGAGGAGATTAGAACTTGGAAGCCAAGGTTGTGTCTTGGAGTGACACATGGCATTTTGTGGTCCAAGTTAAATGAGAGATTAAATTAAATGCAAAAAGAAATGCTAAAGGGGTCTTTCAAGCATTTAATGAGAGGCATGATTATATGTGTTGTTGCTCAAATACAACAATTAAAATTTCTAAAGAATGGGACAATCGCAGATGCCGTAGATTTCGAGATGGGAACAAAGCCCCTAAAGGAGAACCTTCGAGTGAGAGCTTTCGTAGGTGACACTGGTGGGACCCATGGGTTCCGGATGCAACTTGGTGATAAAAATATGGGTCTTCCGAAGATGTCAAGCACTAGTCTTTCGAAGATGTCAGCAACTGATCTTTTGAAACTGTCAACAACTGGTCTTCCGAAGCTGTCAGCAACTGGTCTTCCGAAGCTGTCAGCAACTGGTCTTCCGAAGCTGTCAGCAACTGGCCTTCCGCAGCCGTCAGCAACTGGTCTTCCGAAGGTCTAAAGCACTGGTCTTCCGAAGCTCTAAACACTGGCCTTCCGAGACTGTTGTAATGTTATCTTCCGAAGATCCCTGTAAGAAAATGATGGTCAAAAGGCTTGTGGGTTTCTCTCCCACGAAGACCCTCCGATGCTCAAGTCAGTATGGAAGGAATATGGCTAGAAAGGAAATTATACTCTTCGGAAGTAAATAAATTGAGAGAAAAATATCGATGTTTTCCATCCATTTGTTGGTGTTCAACTTCTCCTTTTATAGGATGGGAATAGGGAACAAAACATGGTAGGCGGAGTGTCTTCGGAAGGGTCCTTCGGAAAAGGATCTTCCGAAGACCCCTGCGGTAGCAAGCCTTGAGGGCTTTCGAAAGTGTCTTCGGAAGGCTTCGGAAGAGGTCTTCCGAAGACACACTTCCGAAGATAAGGCTAGCATTGGGGGCACCACAATTGTCCCCCACTCTTTATTTTGGTTTACCATTGTAAAGAGTTTTGTTTTGTTTTTTTTTTTTTTTTGTTTTTTTTTGTTTTTTTTTTCAGTCTTCCGAAGCTCTCTTCCGAAGCTTTTTCAAGCGAACGTTTCGTCTTCCGCTGCTTTCCTATAAATAAGGCCTACTGCTTCCGCGACTCCCATATTCGCGTGACCGCTCTCGTGCCTTTCTTCCGATCAAACCTTCCCTTCCGAAGATAAACCACTTCCGAAGAATTGAATCTTCCGTAGTTAGTTCAATCTTTCCTTCCGAAGAAAATTTTCAGAGTTCCTTTGCTTCTTTCGCGTTCACTACTCTTCCAAAGGTATATTTATTTTTTTCAAAGCGTGCTTTTGGTTTCGAACCGATATCGTTCCGAGGTATCAAACCCCTTTTGAACTTGGTCTTCTGAAGATCTAGGCTTTTCCGAAGATCAACACCAGTTCAGAAACTTTAAAAATCTTTTTAACTCTTTCGAAGATCAACCATCACTTTCGAAGCGAATTTTTAAACAGCCTTCCGAAGATCAATATTTGTTCCGAAGATTCCTACATAATTTAGCTTTAAACAAATTCTTTAGACTTATTTTCCTTCCTACTATGGCTAGTGGGAAAATATATCATCATGATGTTGATTCCCACGGGGTCGACCACTTCTTTTTAAAGGGTAAATGTTCTCAAATGGACGAAAACGACGTGGCCCTTATCCGCCAAAATCACCGGATCCATGGGAACTACCTTACTAGACTCCCTCGCCCTGAGGAAAATTGCGCGGTAGATGTAGAAGAGGGGTGGATGAGTGTGCATGAGGCTAGCTTCCGTTTGGGTTTCCATCTGCCCCCCCATAATTTTGGCCTTAAGTTTCTTCGCCTTAGCGGACTAGCTCTGGGCCAGCTACACCCTAACGGCTGGGCCCAATTAGTTGGCTTTTTTGTCCTCTGTCGCGAAAATGACATAGATCCTACAGTCGATTTCCTCTACTGTCTCTTTCTCTTACGCCTGGTTAAGGAGCGTTTCCATATGTATACCCTTCAGCGGATCAAGGCGAGACTCTTTTTTCTGAGTCTCCTCCTCGTGAGGCTTCATTTGACACTCAGTGGTTTTTGGTTAAACCTCCGAACGGGGTGTGGAATGCTCCTCGTGAATGGCGCACTAACCCGGAGAGGGTAGGAAAACCTGTACTGAGCGCACCCTTGCCTGTGCTTAGAGAGAGATATGAGGATAGCCGCCGTGTTATAACTAGGGGTGGCCCTAAACATCTCCTTGGCCTCTTGTCCGTGGATAGATTGATGAGGGTGGGCTGGATTTCGGAGCGTGGCGAATCGTCTCGTCGCAGGGTGCCCAGGGCCTTGTATCCCGACCCTCCAGTCGACCCAACTCCTGATGTCACGACGAGAGGGGGAGATGCCCTTCTCCAGGAGCAACCCTCTCCTGAGGGTGGGGACCCCCTAGCTGCTTTGCTATTTTTCTTTGCTATTTTCAAAGGTTATTTCATGGTGTCTAACTGTTTTGTGTTTTCCTTTTGCAGTCATGCAACATTTGATGAGATCTGCCAACCAGCAGACGGCCCCTAAGACTTCACAAGGCAGGACGGCTCCTGCGTTTAATCCTCAAGATGGGACTCCTGCCCCCGACTCCCACAATATTGAACGAGATGAGGGAGTGGGAGAAACTTTGGTTCCCCCATGCCCTCGACACAGGAGGAGGAAGAGGAGTCATCGCCAAAAAGCGGAAGTAGACCCCGCGACTTTCCAACCTGTCGACGACCCTCAGGCTCACCGTTCACCTACAGAGCCTATGGGTCTCCCTACTTTTTCCCCGCTTGCGATGGACATGTCTGCTGCCGCGAGTGGGGCTCCTCACCACACCCCGCATGAGCCGACCGGGCGCAGGGCAGGTCTAGAGGGTGAGGTCACCTCTCGGTTTGATCAGGCCGCTGTTGATGCGATTCATGATAGGGGTCGAGGTCTCTATCGTCGCGCCGTGCTCAATCCTCAATGCGGCGATCGTCGCACGCTGCATATGGAGAGAGGATCAACCTCCAGGGGATTGGCCCCTATCTTGCCTGCATTGCCCAATCCCCAGCAAGGGGCCATTCGATTGGATGATAATTACTGGGTACGCAGGGAGCAATTTAATATGCAACCAGGAGTCCTGGATACCGATACAATTGATATGCCTGGAGTTGCGGCCCGTCTGCTCTACTCTTCCATTCTTCCTCGTAACGAGGGTCGGTATTTTCGTAATTCCCCACAGGATATGGACGAGTTTAAACGTTATCTTGCGATAGTAAGTTTTCTTTCCTTTTTGTGTTTTTCTCTTCTTTTTCGCTTGGCTAGCTTACCCTTACACGCCTCTTTCTCGCAGGGTGCTCAGGGTGCAGTTGTGACTAACGCGATGAATAGCGCTCGGCTGGCTCGTCAAGAGGCACAAATTTATGATTTAACACAAAAGTCCCTCCGATGGAAAGAGGACGAGCAACTTCTGAATATGCGGATCCGTCACTTGGAGTCGGACAAAACCGGACTCGAAGCCCAAATTCACGATCTTTTCATAAGCCGTCAGGCAGCCGAAGACAATGCCCATAAGTGGGAAGAAGCATTAGAGGCTGGCAACCGGGCTTATGAAGAGAAAGTGTCTTTCTTGGCGGAGGCCAAGGTGAGGTTTCTCGCCTGAAGGGAGATTTAGCTGGTGTCGAAGAACAGGTGGCCCACGCTCAGCGGGAGATGGAGAGGGTGCGCGGGGATAGGCAGCGAGAGATTGATGAAGCGGCGAGAGAGGCAGTGAGGTAGTACCGTCTTTCCAAGGATTGCTTCCATTGTAAGGATAAGTATGCCAGCTGCTTTTCGAAGTTTGGCTTCTACCTCTGCCGCAATTTTGTGGAGAGCAGGCACCCCGGGGATTCCTTCTCGGAAGTGACTTTTGATAATGCCATGTCCGCCGGCATGCCCCCCGACTGGAGGAAGTATGAGCCAGACGATATTGGGCCCGATGAATGCTTAAGGCGAGCGTTAGAGGATGATCTCGGTAATCTGCAGAGTCCGTGGAGCCCTTATGTTCTGGATCTTGAGGAAGGTGAAGTGGGAGCTGGCTCGTTCAGCACTGCGCAGATGCTTGAGAGGGAGCTGGAAAGGGACATGTCCGCCAACGCCTTCCAAAGACTGCCTCCCGAAGAGGGTTCAGGCCATGTGGACCACCTTCCTCCAGAAGACTAGTGTAGACTTTTTGTTTTGTCTTATGCTTTTTGTTTGACCAAGTTTTCCTTCAGAGCGTTCTTTTTAGAATTTCTGGCGTTTTGCTTGGGATGTATCATATTTTATCCAAGTTTAAGAGAATGCAATGTTTTGATCGCTTCAATATGGTTCATGCAATCATTTTATTTGTATCTATATATAATTTCTTGGTCGTGTTATTGTCATTGGTTTGTTGGCTATGTGACTTTGCACTCGTACTTTAATTTACCTATTTTGGTGATCCAACTTTTCTTTCCTCCACTGCTCTTCATCCCCGAGAAACTCGGGGTAGGCCCATCCCTGATGTGATTATAAGAGTCGTGCAGCGGTCATCAAGTTTCTGACTTTATCAAAATTGGGGATCATTGGGCCACCACGAATGTTTTTGAGTGGGGTCCTTGCCAGCCACCTGATAGTTGGACCACGCTAGGGATCCCACGCCGAACTTACCTAGAGCATCCTACCTTGCCAGGAGACCTAGGCGCCAGATCAACCAGAAGAGTTGGGTCTAGCGAAAAAGCATTGCACCGAACTCAATCGAGGGATCTAGGTGAGTCTGCAGGCATAGGTGCCAGGGCATCCGATGGTCCTGGGCGGTGACTTTCACTTCCTTGCTCGCCTCTTTTCGAGGTACAGTCTATCATAAGGGATCTGGGTTTGGCCAATGATCCAGCCCGGGATTCTCTCTAGGAGTCCAAGCTTGTCGGGAGACCTAGGCGCCAGATCGACTTGAGGAGTTGGGTCTAGCGAAAAAGCATTGCACCAAACTCAATCGAGGGATCTAGGTGAGTCTGCGGGCACAGGCGTTGGAGCATCCGATGATCTCGAGTTGATCCTAGGTCATAGGCGCCAGATTGTCATTTGACGACTCGAGCCTCGGGCGGTGGAGGTGTTTTTCAACTTACCTTGTAGCAGCTTTGTGATCTTCTGGCTCTTCTAGGAATTGATCTGCGGCCCGTTGTGCTTTGGGTCAATTAACCAGTCCAATTCGGGATTCCCTCAAGGTGTCCGAGTTTGCCGGGAGACCTAAGCGCCAGATCGACCTGAGGAGTTAGGTCTAGCTTAAAAAGCATTGCACCAAACTCAATCGAGGGATCTAGGTGAGTCTGCGGGCATAGGCGTCGGAGCATCCGATGATGTTGAATTGGTTTCAGGTCATGGGTGCTTGGTCTCTCTACCGAGTCATCTTAATATCGTTAGGGACCCCGGCCGAGCTACAGTACCTGCATCCTGCTTCATCATACATGCAAATACTTTAAACGCGAGATCTTACATGGTTCGGCTTAAAGTTTTGCCTACTCCACGGGAATACATGAGGGTACTCTTTTATTTATAGAGAGACTATTACACGAGAAAATTAAAAGATCACAGAGAACTTAGGTTCTCGGCGGAGTCGAGTAGCGCCTCTTATAGCACACGTGTCTTTCTGTCCTCGGCTTCGCATCCTCCCTGACTCATCTCGGCTGCCTGTGTGGTGAAGTATCTTTTAAGGTGCATTGTGTTCCAGGTTTTGCCCATCATCTCTCCTTACAATGTCTGCAGCACGCAAGTGTTGGGTCCTAGCATCTTTTGTATCCTGTAGGGCCCTTCCCAGTTTGGCTTGAGCTTTCCTTCCTCCCAATGGGCGTTTGTGATTGCTGTTTTCCTGAGCACCAATTCGCCTTCTTGGAACATTCGGGGTCGGACCTTCGCATTATAATAGCCGGCAATCCTCCTCTGATATGCTGCCAGCTATACAACCGCTTTCTCCCTCAACTCATCTATCGTATCCAGGTTTTCCCTCAGGCTGTCTGGATTATCCTCCTCATTGAAAGCCATAACTCGAGGCGAAATGAGGTCTGTCTCCACCGAAATTAGGGCATCTGTTCCATATACCAAGCTGGAAGGCATTTCCCCTGTAGTGACGCGACTGGTTGTGCGATAAGCCCACAAAATACTAGGAAGTTCGTCAGCCCATCTGCCTTTAGCTCGCTCTAGTCGGGTCTTTAGTCCATGCAAGATACTTTTGTTGCTCGCCTCTGCCTGGCCATTGGCTTGCGGATATGATACGGACGCCATCCTTAAGCAGATTCCCCACCTCTGGCAGAAGGCCCTAAAAGCCTCTGAATCAAATTGTGTTCCATGGTCCGTGTTGAGAATCCGGGGTATGCCGAAACGACAGATTATATCTTTCCACACCATCCCTTCTACGCGCTTCTCAGTTATGGTCGCTAGGGGTTCGGCTTCGACCCATTTTGTGAAGTAATCTGTGGCCACCAATAGAAACTTTCTTTGGGCTGTCGCCATAGGAAACGGGCCTAAAATGTCCAATCTCCATTGTGCAAACGGTATTGGTTGGAATATCGGTCTTAGAGACGAAGGGGGCAATACTGTCAGTGGAGCGTGCTTCTGGCATTTGTCACATGTTCGCACTTTTCGAGCTGCATCTTGCTTTAAGGTGGGCCAAAAGAAACCAGCTCGCAAGATCTTTCTAACCAACGCTCTGGCGCCAAGGTGCTCACCGCAGTCTCCCTCATGAACTTCTTCCAGCGCCTGTTCTGCTTCTTGCGCTCCTAAGCATTTGAGCAATGGCAAAGAGTAGCCTTTCTTATATAAATCTTAGCCAATGATTGTAAAGCGGGCTATGTAGGTCTTCGATCTCTTAACCTCTGAGGGTGTGGCTAGAAGTTCTTGATCAAGCAGGTATTTCAGTATTGGTGCTCTCCAGTCGTCTGCTATATCAATGCAGTGGATAACCCCATCACCTTCTTCTGTACTTGGTTGTTACAGGACCTCCATATGGATTAATCGTCCCAGAGTGTCTCGAGCCGAGGCCAACTTGGATAATGCGTCAGCATGCTAGTTGGAGGACCTGTTGATCTGAATGAGTTCAAAACGTTCAAACCTATGAGAGAGCTCCTTCACTTTCTGTAGATAACGAGCCAAAACCTGTTCTCTTACTTCAAAAGTGCCTTGAAACTATTGTACTACCAACTGCGAATCGCTGTGGGCGGTCAAGCTCTTTACCTCCAGCTTTTCTGCCAATCTCATCCCAGCTAGCAATGCTTCATACTCGGCTGTGTTGTTTGAGCTGGGGAAGATAAAGCGTAAAGAGTATTCTAACACCTCTTCCTCGGGGGAGATCAATACCACCCCCGCCCCGCTTCCCCTGGCATTCGATGCTCCATCTACGAACAACATCCACGTCTTTGTGCGAGCTTCTGTCTCTGGTAAATGAGTGCACTCCATTATAAAGTCTGCCAACGCCTGCCCCTTTATCGCTTTTCTAGGTTCGAAGCAGATATCGTACTCACTGAGTTCTACTGCCCATTTGGTTAGCCTTCCTGAACATTCTGGTTTCTGCAAAATCTGTCTCAATGGCTGATCTGTTAACACTGTAACTGCGTGTGCTTAGAAGTAGGGTCTCAATTTTCTTGCTGCTGTTACCAGTGCCAAAGCTACCTTTTCGGCATGGGGATATCGCGCCTCTGCTCCTTGTAACACTTTGCTCACATAGAATACTGGGTTGTCAACCTGGCTGATTTGTCTGACGAGGACAGCACTTACCGCCTGATAGCCAATCCCAAGATACAGGTATAACCTCTCTCCAGCCTCTGGTCGTGTCAATAGAGGGATCTCCTTGAGATATGCTTTCAACTCTTGGAAGGCCTTCTCGCACTCAGACGTCCACTGGAAATTCTTACCTCCTTTTAAAGCCTGACAGAAAGGAAGGCTGCGTTCGGCCTGCTTTGAGAGAAATCGACCCAATGCTGTCAGACGGCCATTCAATCTCTGAACCTCTTTGACTGTGGTGGGAGACTGCATGTCAATTATTGCTTGCACCTTTTTAGGGTTAGCTTCTATCCCCCTGTGAGTAATCATATATTCCAAAAATTTTCTCGACTTTACTCCAAATGTGCACTTATCTGGATTTAGGTGCATGTTATTCTTTCTAAATATTGCGAAAACCTTCTTAAGTTGGCTTGCGTGCGACTTGCCTTGTTTGCTTTTCACTATCATGTCATCAACGTAGGCCTCCATCACCCCCTAGTAGATCTTTGAATATTTTGTTGACCATCCTTTGATACGTTGCCCCCACATTTTTCAAGCTGAAAGGCATCACCTGATAACAATACGTCCATTTTTCTGTTATAAAAGCCGTTTTTTCGGCGTCAGGCGGATACATGCTGATCTGGTGGTAACCTGAGAATGCGTCCAAAAAACTCAATACAGCATATTCGGCTGTATCATCAACTAGCCTGTCTATTCGCGGGAGTGGGTAGGAATCTTTCGGGGACGCCTTATTTAAATTAGTGAAATCAATGCACATTCGCCATTTTTCGTTGGCCTTTGGCACCATCACGACATTGGCCAGCCATTCGGGGTACTGCACCTCCCTAATGAATCCTGCCTTCAAGAGCTTATCTACTTCTTCTTCCATATGCCTCAGCCTGTCTGGGGCAACATGCCTTTTTTTCTGCTTGACTGGTCGAGCTTCTGCACGCACGTTCAGGTGATGGGATATGATCTCTGGGCTGATCCCGGGCATGTCAGCGGGCGTCCAAGCGAAAATGTCTGCATAAGAGCGTAGACATTCGACGATCTCTTTTTTCTCTTGATTCTCCAACTGGCTCCCCAAGCGTACCTGCCGACGTTCATCATCAGGGTCCAAGGGGACGGTTTCTAGCGGTTCCACCGGCTGAGGCTTGCTAGCTTCAAGGGTTTGCTCGCCAATCAACAAGGTCTCCTCAGTCATCGCTTTTCCCTTACTTGCGACACCCCGAGTGGAGCTCACATAGCATACTCTGGCCTGTTTCTGGTTACCCCTCACCTGCCCCACTCTCATAGCATTGATGAGTGAACGTCCCAAGATTACATTGTAGGCCGAGGAGAAAGTCCTGACTACCATAAAACTCACTTGCCGGGTAACCACTTGTGGGTGGTCCCCGAGTGTAATAGGCAACTGAACCGATCCAACCACTGGCACTGCTTCTCTCGTGAAGCTATATAGGGGGGAGGTGACTGTCTTCAATCGATCATAGGCGATGTGCATCTTCTCAAAACAATTCCAGTACAAAAGGTTCACAGAGCTTCCACTATCCACTAGTATTCTTTCAATCGGGTGCTTGGCAATAACAACGGAAATAACCAAGGGGTCATCATGGGGGAGCAACACACTCCCCTGATCTTCGGGTGAGAAAATAAGGGGGTCCTCGTTTTCTTGAATCTTTTCCACCGAGTGAATGCATAGTGCCTGGCGCGCATATGCCTTTCTAGAAGAGGATGAATCTCCTGCCAAATTTTCCCCTCCTGAAATTACGTGTATTCTATCCATAGTAGGCTCATTTCTGCCTTCTTCTATGCTAGGCCCCGATTCCTCCCTCCTTTGACTGTTTCTTTCCCCTTCCTTTTGCTGGGGCGACTGGTTTTCTCTTCTACCTGATACTTCACTCCTCTGTCGCGGGGGCCTTCCCTGATTATTTCTTTTAAGGTCCTCTTTCCGACCTTGCTGATTTTTTGGGTTATCCAGTATGAACCGGTGTAGCTTCCCTTCTCTGATTAGTTGCCCAATTTGGTTCCGTAGTTCTCGACACTGCTCTGTGGCATGTCCCGTGGTTTCGCGAAACTTACAAAAAGAATCTGCGTTTCTACCCATTGGATGATTAAAGTGCGGAGGGAAGTTGATGAGTCCCGTATGCGCAATGGACGAAAGGATAGCAGTCTTGGGCTCAGTAAGGGGGGTGAAGCTCCGGAACTGCATCTTCGGGAGCTCTTCTCTTCTCTGCGCCTTCACTGATCTGTCTGACCCAACGTCATTTGGCCTTCCTCTTCTTTTACCTTCCCATGCTTCCAAGATTTCCATTTGGACAATAAATTGCTCAGCCCGAGCAAATAGTTCAGCCATTGAGCTCGGCTCAGAAAACGCTAGGGATTCTCTGAGCGGGGCGTAGGTGGTTCCATTAAGCAAAGCAGATGCGGCCAGACCTACCGGGAGATCCCTTACCTCTTGTGTTGCGAGCCTGAACCTCTCAACATATTGCTTCAGAGATTCATTTGGCCTTTGTTGCAAGCTCATCAAATACATGACACTCTTCTTCTTTGGAACGTAGGCAGAAAATGCCACCAAAAATTCTTTCTTCAACTGTTCGAACGATCGGATGTGCCCAGCGGGTAATTCAATAAACCATTGTTGCGCCTGCTCAGCTAGTGAGAGGGGGAAAGCTTTACATCTGGTGACTTCATTCCATCCATGCAATACGGCCATTGCGACGAAGTGTTGCAAGTGCCTCTCGGGGTCTTCCTTCCCCGAATATAACGGGAGTTGGGGCAATTTGAACCCAGGTTGCATTGGCTGTCTTTGGATCTCTTCAGCCAGGGGGAATCCTTTCGTTGATGTTTCTACAAGTGTTGCCACGATTTGCTTTTGTTCCAACACTTCTTCTATGAGGCGCTTGACGTCAGACGCCTTAAGAGTTGCTCTATCTGGTTCGTTCCTATCGGGAGATTGGATGCAAAGAGCCCTTGAGTGGGTACTTTCCGCCATCCCCTCGTACATGGGGGCTTTCCCTGGCCTCCTATCATGATTACCTCCTCGATTCTCTGCTGACGGGACTTGATCATTAATTCTGGGGCTTCCAACTCTGACCCCTTGATGTGGCGCTCTGGGGGGCTCATCATGGGATCTCCAATGTCTTCTCTCCCCGGTCTGTCCTTCTTGGGGAATGTGGATGTCAGGCATCAATTCTTGTAGCAGAGCAGTAACCCCTTGCAATTTTCTCGTATTCTCCTCATTACTTGCTTTGAGATCGTTATTCTGATTCTTCAACTCCTCAAAATTTTTCGCAACTGTTCATAATCTGATAATAAGACTGTGGGTGGTGCTATTCCAGAAGGTTCTGGAGGTACTAGCATCACTGCAGGGCTTCTTCTCGGAATTGAGGATTGCCCCAGGGAGTGTTGGTCTTGATTTGCTTGCATTATGGGCGGGGTTTGTCTCCCTTGCCTTATCACTTGCCTTCCTACCCCAATAGCATGTACCTCTCCTTGTTTTGAATGTTCCATACCACCCAATCCTGCGGTCTGACGGCCTTCCAGTGTCGGTATGTTACCTGAGCGCACATCATTGTCAAGGTGATCTCCTATAAGTCCGTGCACATTAGGTAGTGTCTGAAGGGGGTCCCTCGTCCGGCTACGAGTGTTCCTTCGGTTTAGGTTGGGCGGGTTGGCCAGGCCAGTTGACTTTGTCCCTTTCGGCATTTTGCAGTGAAATGAGCTTTTTATCCAGATTCCCACAGACGGCGCCAAATTGTTGTTGCTCAAACACAACAATTAAAATTTCTAAAGAATGGGACAGTCGCAGATGCCGTAGATTTCGAGAAGGGAACAAAGCCCCTAAAGGAGAACCTTCGAGTGAGAGCTTTCGTAGGTGACACTGGTGGGACCCACGGGTTCCGGATGCAACTTGTTGATAAAAATATGGGTCTTCCGAAGATGTTAAGCACTAGTCTTCCGAAGATGTCAGCAATTGATCTTTTGAAACTGTCAACAACTGGTCTTCCGAAGTTGTCGGCAACTGGTCTTCCGAAGCTGTCAGCAACTGGTCTTCCGAAGCTGTCAGCAACTGGCCTTCCGCAGCCGTCAGCAACTGGTCTTCCGAAGGTCTAAAGCACTGGTCTTCCGAAGCTCTAAACACTGGCCTTCCGAGACTGTTGTAATGTTATCTTCCGAAGATCCCTGTAAGAAAATGATGGTTAAAAGGCTTGTGGGTTTCTCTCCCACGAAGACCCTCCGATGCTCAAGTCAGTACGGAAGGAATATGGCTAGAAAGGAAATTATACTCTTCGGAAGTAAATAAATTGAGAGAAAAATATCGATGTTTTCCATCCATTTGTTGGTGTTCAACTTCTCCTTCTATAGGCTAGGAATACGGAACAAAACATGGTAGGCGGAGTGTCTTCGGAAGGGTCCTTCGAAAAAGGATCTTCCGAAGACCCCTTCGGTAGCAAGCCTCGAGGGCTTTTGGAAGTGTCTTCGGAAGGCTTCGGAAGAGGTCTTCCAAAGACACACTTCCGAAGATAAGGCTAGTATTGGGGGCACCACAATATGGATTAAAGAAAATCCAAAAGAAAATGGTAAATGGTCACCATTAATGCCTTGAAAAATATGAGAGTTAAATAAATCAAAAAGAAAAATGGGAAAATGGTCTCCCATTAATGCTTTGGAAATTATGAGATTTATTTAAATGAGAAAGAAAGCATTTATGTCTTTCAAAGTGGTCTCTCATGTGATGGTGGAAAATTGTCCCATTAAATTAAATGGGAAAGAAATTTATTTATGTCATTCAAGTGTGATGATTATGAAAATAGTCCCATTAATTTAAATGGGAAAGAAAGGATATTTCAAAGGATGAGATTAATTCTTGAAATGGGAAAGTGATCCAAGGGTTGCCATTAAATCTTGGAAGTTGGCATGGATTGCCAAATGGGTGGAGAGATTTTAAAGAGAAATGCTTGGAAGGTGGAGATTTAATCTCCAAATTAAATCAAAGGCTAGGATTAAAACCTAGCAAAGCACATGGATTGTGCTTCCTTTGGATGGCTAAGATGTTGTCTTGTAAAGTGAGAAATGATCCAATGGTGGATTTTAAGCTAGACTTAATGACATGGATTGTGTTAGTTTAGAGGGTGAGGATTTATTCTCACCAAATAAATCTAATGGCTAGGATGCATTCTTGAAATATGAAAGAACTAGTATAAAATGGCAAGAAGGGAAGTCTTGGTTTCCTTTGGCCATTTGGAGAAAGAAATGAAGAAGGAAAGAAAGAAAGGGAGATAAGAAAGTCTCCCATGGAAGAAAAAGTGAAGAAGAAGAGAAGAAATCAAGTAAGTCCATTCTTCCTTTCTTTATTTAGTGTTCTTTTATACAAAGAAAGTGAGTTCTTGTTTGAATGCCATTTTAGATGGGAGAAAATGAAGATGGAAGCTCTCTTGAAATGGAAATTTAATATTCAAGAAGAGGTAAGGGATGGCCCCATGGGAGGGTGGCCTTGCAATGGGTTTTAAATATGTTTCATAAATGTATATGTTGCATTTGGCATGTTCTTTTATGTTCATGAGACTTATGGCCATAGGTTAGTTGAGAACATGGTTGAAATGGTGGGTTGATGCCTCTAACCTTGGAGGGTTGTGAGGGCAAAGAAACCTAGCCACACTTGCATGCATTTGGCATCATATAATCTTGTTATGTTCATATTTATTTTGCATTGCACCCTTATTGAGCTTAATAACACATGAGGTTTTTACCCTCACATGTAGGTTGTGAAAGCATGGTAAAGTAAAGCAAATGGTGGAATGGCATGTGGGAGCATGGAAAGAAGATTCAAGTGCATGTTATGGCCTATGGAAGCCTATGTTGTTATGTTTGATTTATGAGATGTAAACTTGTTGTGTTGGTGATGGCTTATTCAAGCCTAAGATCATGTATGTAATTTATATTTTAGGATGTTTGATTTTATTGTGAAATGAGGCATTGGCTTAAGGCATGTTGAATCCTAGGTTGGGTGAAAGCCTCATTGTTGAGTATGTTGTGGGAAGCAACTAAGATGTAAAGTAAAATGGTTTTGTTGGAAAATTTGTGTGTGTTAAATAATGTTATGGAAGTATTGAAAGTTGGGTTTAAGCCTTCATTATGGAGAATTAGAGGCAAAATCAAAATGAATGTGAAGGATTTTTGATTATTTAGAATTCTGGAAAAATTGGGTTAGGAAGCCCAAGAATATAAAAAAAAAAAAAATGAAGTTGCAGCCTGGCTGCAGCAGGGGCAGCAGCAGCCCCGCGCGACATGCGCGTCCAGGCCACGTGGCCAGTGCCCCGTGGGGCCCCGTGCAAGCCCCATCGGCTAATTTTTTTGAAAAATTGAGAAATTTTGGGGTGTTTCTTAATTGAATTTGGGCCTCGGAGGAATTTTCAAAATAAAGGGATTTTTCGGGCATTTTTGGAGAGAATTTTGAAATTTTGAAATTTTGAAAATGATGAGTTTTTCCTCCAAAATTAGTGATCCATCAATGGATTGGTTTAAATGGTGATTTTTGGAGCCCGGTAAAATTCTTAGTCAGAAAAGAATTAAATTCAAATGAGAAAATAATGATTGGGTGTCTTCGCGAGATTTCTTTTTAACCAAACGCGGTGTGGTTTAAAGCCCAATTTTGCTAGTAAATCCTGGGGTTTAAGGGAAGCGAAGGACGAGCCTAGTTCCCACCTAGGGCGTTTCTTCTTGAAACATAGTCGGCCCTTCATCAAAGACTGGGCAGTTGGACAATTAGGGTAATTGTTCACGAGTAACACCCGTAAGTGGGAGCGGGGCGTTATAGATTGGTATCAAAGCGTGGTTGGAGCATCAAGTGGAAGATGCTTGGGGAAATTTGGTTGAAGGTCGATCGGAAGGCTTTGGAAGTAGAGCGACAAGTGACCGAGGACCCTAGGGGTTGGGTCGAGGCATTGAGGTTTATGGTAATGTGAATGGAATGCTCGGATACTCCTATTATAGGAATAGGGAAAATATCATGGGTTGAGATGATATTTTGTAAGAGATATACGGGTCAAGCAAAGAAGAGTCAAATGCCCAAGTGTGGGATTGGTATTGAGGACCCGAATGTGAAAATTTGGGAGTAAGTGAAGCATGTTAAGGATAATAGTTCCTTGCGATTGAAGTGTTGAGGCTTATGTGGGGACACAAAGCCAAGTCATGATAAGAGTCATGATGGGACAAGGAGAGCCGAAGTATATCTAATCTGGGAAGGGATTAGCGGAGCACCCCTATGTTGGGGGAGATGATCAAGTAGTTATGGGGGAATGGAGTGGTTCCCGTAGAGGTGACGTGCTAAGGGTAGTGTGCTTGAGCTAGGGTGAGCTAAGGTTGAAATTAGCTCGAAACCCAAAGAAAGAAGTCGTTCAGGTTGCGTGACGAACTCCGAGAAGGGAGTAAGCTAAAGTTGCTTGTAAAGAGGCTCTAGGCAGAGCTAGCATGTGAGGTATATGCCAATCATGGCCAAAGTAGGCATGACGTTGGTGGCTTGCAAAGAGACACCAAAGGGAGTCGAGTGTGCATTGTGCATGAGGGATGCATATGGTGCCATATGATTGTATTGTTATGACGATCCTGAAGGGGACGTGCCTAGGGTATGAGTGGACCCTAGTCGATTTCATGAGGAAATGGGATATATCCTAAGAAAGGATAGGTATGTGGCAAATGGATCCTAGCGGGTGCTTGTGTGAGATGGAAATCCCAAGTGAGTCAAGCTAGAATCCAAGGGAATCCAGGATTGGGATAAAGGAGTTGGACATGCGTAGATATGCGCGTGGGAGCCATGGGATTAGGAGTCCTAATTGCGAAAGGCCAAGTGACCGTTCATGTGAATGATGGATGAGGGGTCAATCTAAACTCTCATTGACACTTGGGGTCAGGCGAGATGCCTAAGGTAGAGAGATGAGAGGTGAATAGACCCTCATTATGATGCCTGGGGTCGAGATGACGCCTATGGTTATGAGACCCTTAATGGGAGACGCAGAGGTCACCCAACAAAGGGTATGAGCGGTGTGGGGCGAGGGCAGTGAATTGTGGCAACAGGACATCCGTGGGCTATGCGTGCACAAGAAATGCCAACTTTGGATGCCAAGAGGGCAGAGGCATGGTAAGCAATGTGGAAGCTCGGGAACTTTAGTTCCAAGTCAAGGAAGCCCGAGCGAGGTGTGCGGGAAGGCTAGGCTGGGCGTAGTGACTAAATGCATTTATGAGTGTGCAAGGAGAGACGAGAGGTCACAATTTACCTAGAAGGTAATGGTTGGCGCTCCATGGTTATGGGTGCCAGAGCCTGAGATGGGCATATTATGTCGATTGCGGGTTGCGAGATCTATGATAATCAAGCTCTAGGATGAGCTGGGTGGCGAATGAACCATGATGGATGGGGATCCATTGTTGTGGAAAGTTGGAGCTTTCAAATGCTGAGTGAGAGCCGTGAGGTATGATCTAGTGGGGTAAGATCATGAGGCCTCAAAATGTGAAATGGTTTGAGAGTCTTAAAGCGGTAAGAGATGTGAAGTCATGAGGAGCGAGGTTTATGGTTTGAGCTTGGGGTTATCAAGGAAAAGATAACTGTAACAACCCGATCAAGCAATAGGAAGGACCGGAACAACTTACCCTGATGGGTCTACACGAACTTCCCAGGGGGTCACCCATCCCTGGATTACCCCAGTTAAGCACGCTTAACTTGGGAGTTCTTTGCCAACATGCAGCCCAAAAGGTATCCAACTGGTGTTGTTTCCTTTCTTACACTATCCTCGATATATACTAACTTCTCTGGGCTCTCGGGGTATTACATTCTCCCCCCTTAAGCACATGACGTTCTCGTCATGCGACCTTACAACCGGTCCCAGATCTCCCCCATTGCATGGCCGATGTGGATTCGCCTAAAGTGTCTACACGCACCCCCCATAGCGGCTTACACGCCCCCCTTGGGACTCAGCCTCCTCGCTGAGGTTTGCCCCACCACCGCGCTCAGAGGCTCGGGGGTCGGCTCTAATACCACCTGTAACGACCCGATCGAGCGATAGGAAGGACTGGAACAACTTACCCTAATGGGCCTACACAAACTTGCTAGGGGGTCACCCATCCCTGGATTACCCTAGGTTAAGCACGCTTAACTTGGGAGTTCTTTGCCAACATGCAGCCCAAAAGGTATCCAGCTGGTGTTGTTTCCTTTCTTACACTATCCTCAATATATACTAACTTCTCTGGGCTCTCGGGGTATTACAATAACCAAGTAAGATGGCTTTGGTAAAATGGTGGTGGAACAATTGGAGTTGGAAAGGCTTTAAGTAGCTTCGATGTGATGGGTGCAAGGCTCGACATGACGGATCTGATGATATGGACTGTGTGGCAGAGGACTAATGAGTTGGCTCGCATTGAGGGTAAGTGGCCCATGGGCCTAAGCAACTTAGTAAACTACAGGTGACGATCAGATGTCGAGGATGTGGAGCAGCACCTTAGGAAATTGGTCAAGTGAGACCGAAAATCTTCCGTGAGGGATAGGACAGTTAGAGTAGTCCTAAGGAGGAATCGTGGAACGCGGTAGTGATCCGATAGATTTGTTGTCGAGTAGGACGCCTGGTAAGAATAGTGACTGCGAGCGTGGCGAGGTAGTCATGTCGGGTTCGATATTAGAGGTGTGACTGGAGGGCTGAAAGTCACAATACGGGGTACGAAGCAGATTAGAGTGGGACCTGAGCCATGCTGTAGGAAACTGTTGTTGGGCCAGTGTAAGGGACAACACGATAATAATGATTGGGTGTTGACTCTCCGAAGCACAGGGCAACACGATGGGGAACCAGTGTTGGGGCAGTGTATGAGAGTGGCACGTGATTGGTTGTTGACTCTCTGAAGCACAGGAGAACACGATGGGGAGCTAGTGTTGGGCCAGTGTATGGGAGTGACACGATGATGGTGACTAGGTGTTGGCGCGCCTAAAGCATAGGGCAACATAGTGACTATGCAGATGGTCAGGGACTGAATATCTATGAGATGTTTGAGAAAGAAACCCGGGGAAAAGAAACGGGTTTAGTGTGGGAATAATTCTACGGCTGACGCCTATTAGTGACAGGTCTAATGCTAGGGACCACTGGATGCAGACGGTTAGTCCACAAGAGGGACTGTAGCCCAGCCCTCCACGTAGAGTAACCTGTCTGTGGTGGAGACGATTAGACGTCGAAGACCTGGGGTATGCTATAGGTTATGCCTGAGCCAGACCTAAAATTCCGTAAGGGTTGAAGTATGTTGGTAGTGCTTGGGTGTTAAGGCAGTAAGAAGGTTTGTGAATCAAGGGGGTGATATCTTGTGGTGTGATAACAAGAGGTGTGGCGATGCTCCTTGCTAAAGGATGCTACTATGGTTGTGGTTAAATTTGATCGAAGTGATCTGGCAAATTGGGATGATGGACCCAGTGTGATCTTGCAGTAATGCATGAAGATGGGATTGATTGGTAGAGTCGGTAAATGGCTCTAGGATGATATGTAAGTGCCGTGGAGGGTGAGACTTACAAGTTGGAAGCCAACCATGAGATGGGGAAATTGAAGCGTGTGAAGGCTTCGAGTAAAGGGATCTCTAATTCGGTGAAGTGAGTTATGGCAGGTGGAACGCGATGCTAAGGCATGGTTTAGAACCCGTGAAGGCTCGCAATGGCACAGTTTGGTGTTAGTCCTGGTTGTGTCGATGCAAAAATGAGGAAGTGTCCTCATGTGGCACTAAAAGGGTTTCCAGTTGATGTCACACGAGCAATTGCTAGGTGGTAGCACCTGATGGCAATAATGGAGCGTGAGGCTCGAGGGCTATGGTGTAAAGCCTTGCTGGTTGCCGTGTATGCAATATAAAGGTTCAGCGAGCCCTAGTGATTAGACTAGGTTGATTGTGCAAAAGAGATCCAAGGTGATAAAAGACAGTTGGTCAGGACAGAATTGTGTCACTCAATGGAGTGTGGCTTTGGAATGAGAGCTATCAATAGTAGTGTTGAAATGTGGTCAGGGTAGAACTTGAGATGTTCTCCCAAGAAAAGTTGCGCGTGAGGGAACAGTGTGGGATAAACTTCCTAAGGCGCTACAGCTTTATCAGGGAAGATCACCTGGGGAAAAGCCAACGAAATGGCGATTGCCTGAGTAGGAAGGTGAGTCCTACGACATCAAGTGGAAGTGTGAATTCCACATGAGTGGCAGGGGTGATTCCCAGTGGGTGGAGTTTGAATCGAAGTCATAGTCATTGATTACAAGAGTAGTGCTGGGAGTCAGGTTGTGTTGGTTATGAAGCCGGGCGATCCGGCTAGAGCTAAGCGAGTTGGTTAGGTGGAAGATGATGGCGAATTTAAGAAGTCACCAATGGGTGGCGAGAGCTCGATGGAAGAGCTTATGGGAAGAGATTGGTTTCCAGAATTGGTGTTGAGGTGAGGAAATCACCTAATAGCTATGAGTGATGCAGTTGAAGGGATGCTTTGGAGTGTGGGCAATTGATGAGAATTAACCTCCTGTCGAAGGTTAATGGTTGTGAAAAGAAATTGGCTAGAGAAGTTGCGGTGGTGTTAGAGCTATGTGGTTGCTCACCGAGTGGTGTGAGTTGATTGTAGCAAATGTATGAGAAATCTGGGAGAAGCCAGAGTCTCCCAGGGAATTAGCAAGTTGCTATAAATATAGCGAAGTGATTTTTGGAAGGTGGCCTAAAAGTGGGGTCGTGCTAGTTGCGATGACCAATGAGATTCAAAGAGCAACGGGTCTTTTGAGATGACATGGTGGCGTCATCGTCGCGGTTAGGGAAAAGAAGATGTCGGGAGGTCAAAGGTAGCCATTGTGCATGGTAGGACCTCGAAGCCGAGTGTGAATGGCCATAAAGGCCGGTGCCTGTGAAATTTGAGATGCAATGACTATGGGGGAAATTCATTGTTGTAATGGTAATGTCCTTACCGAGGAGGATAAAGGAACCCCTATGAATGGTTTAAATCAGGTGTTTATTGCGGGTTGAGAATGAACCTGATGTAGGATGGCTGAAAGTTTCGTGCCTCAAGAATAAGAGGCTCTATTGAGAAATGGTGAGATTTGAAAATCCCCAATGAAAGTGAAGCTGGGCGAGAAAATTTGGCTAGAAGACCGCTACAAGAGTGGGGGTGTAACCATGATGGCTTGTTGTGGTGTGGACCAAAGGCACGAGTCATCCTACAGGTGCGATGCATAAGTGATTGTGCAGATGGTAATAAGCCAATCACTTGTGCCACACACCGTGGGTGATGACGAGGGCTGATTAAAGGTTCCACGACCTTAAGCGCAATGGTAGGATCCTGGACTCGTGGTAGGGTAAATAGCCAAGGTAAGGCCTAGCATGGGAACATGATTGTAAAAGTTGAAATGGGGTGAAGAATTGAAGAGGGGTTGCTTAGTGAAGAGTTCCTTGGTATGGGTAAGAGACCCCTACTAGCGTGTGATATCGGCTAGTAAGTATCTTGTGTGTGCTCAATGCGAAGAACTCCTGGTTGGGAGAAGGTTGTGACCCGAGCATGCTTAAGCTCAAGGTGAGATTGAAATGGTGCATACATCGCCAAGCTCGATGTGAACTCGGGCAGTGCACAGGGTTGAAATGTGTGATAGCCTGACATGGTGTTAGGTAGGTCGATTTTGCGTAATTGTATCGATAAATGAGGGTCGACTGGTCAAGGTAGAAGACCATGTATGAAATGGTCAAAGTTGGCAAGGTGGGCCAAATGGGTGCTTCCCATGTAGTGCTAGCACGATAAGTTGATTGGTAATGAGAGGTTACCATGAGGATCAACTTAAGCTATGCAAGTGGGTGATTAATGGTGGTATGCCATGGTGGAAAGAGTGTCCGAGTGTTTTATGGGCACTAGAAGTGACATTGCGGTGAATGATCAGTGTGTGGTTTCGATTGAGGGGAAAATGGGAAGTAGACCGTAAAGTGATGCTCGAAGTAGAGAAAATCCATCTAGAAATGGACAGCGTTGTAGTAAGTGTGATCAGCGACTAGTTGTGCAATTTGGTAAGAGGCCAAGGTGGTGTTTGGTTGTTGAATGTCCTCGAGAGTTGGAGGATCAAAAGCTTAAAGTGAAGCCTTGAGGTAAGTGTAACCCAAGGTAAATATGAGGAATAGATAGGCTATGAGATTCTCGAGCAGGAGAATTTGCCATGTAGCCCAAGAATGTGATTGTCTTGGGCGAGAGATTATGGTAAGACGAATTTCAAGGACAAAATTCTTTTAAAGGGGGAGGAATGTAACACCCGGTGTTACCGGTGTTAAAAGAATGAGAAAGAAAGTGAGAAAATTCCAAAAATGCCCTTGAGATGGTGTTGGATCCTTGAGATTGAGGGTGCCCTATGAGAGGGGTATTTTGATAATTTGGATAGTGAAATCCAATATAAAGGGTATTTTGGTAAATTGGAAATAATTCCTATGTGGAATTAGGTATGTAAGTGAATAAAATCCCAATTTGGTGTTTATGTGGAGATATATGGGATTAATAAATTCACAAGGGGTATTTGGGAATTTTGGAATTTAATTCCATAAAGGAATTTAATTATGGAATATTAGGAAAATGGTGGATATTCAATTATGTGGTAAAGTAATTAATTTTTCCCTATATTAGAGAATAAATGTGGTGATACCACATGGTTGGAGGAGATTAGAACTTGGAAGCCAAGGTTGTGTCTTGGAGTGACACATGGCATTTTGTGGTCCAAGTTAAATGAGAGATTAAATTAAATGCAAAAAGAAATGCTAAAGGGGTCTTTCAAGCATTTAATGAGAGGCATGATTTTATGGATTAAAGAAAATCCAAAAGAAAATGGTAAATGGTCACCATTAATGCCTTAGAAAATATGAGAGTTAAATAAATCAAAAAGGAAAATGGGAAAATGGTCTCCCATTAATGCTTTGGAAATTATGAGATTTATTTAAATGAGAAAGAAAACATTTATGTCTTTCAAAGTGGTCTCTCATGTGATGGTGGAAAATTGTCCCATTAAATTAAATGGGAAAGAAATTTATTTATGTCATTCAAGTGTGATGGTTATGAAAATAGTCCCATTAATTTAAATGGGAAAGAAAGGATATTTCAAAGGATGAGATTAATTGTTGAAATGGGAAAGTAATTCAAGGGTTGCCATTAAATCTTGGAAGTTGGCATGGATTGCCAAATGGGTGGAGAGATTTTAAAGAGAAATGATTGGAAGGTGGAGATTTAATCTCCAAATTAAATCAAAGGCTAGGATTAAAACCTAGCAAAGCACATGGATTGTGCTTCCTTTGGATGGCTAAAATGTTGTCTTGTAAAGCGAGAAAAGATCCAATGGTGGATTTTAAGCAAGACTTAATGCCATGGATTGTGTTAGTTTGGAGGGTGAGGACTTATTCTCACCAAATAAATCTAATGGCTAGGATGCATTCTTGAAATATGAGGGAACTAGTATAAAATGGCAAGAAGGGAAGTCTTGGTTTCCTTTGGCCATTTGGAGAAAGAAATGAAAAAGGAAAGAAAGAAAGGGAGATAAGAAAGTCTCCCATGGAAGAAAAAGTGAAGAAGAAGAGAAGAAATCAAGTAAGTGCATTCTTCCTTTCTTTATTTAGTGTTCTTTTATCCAAAGAAATTGAGTTCTTGTTTGAATGCCATTTTAGATGGGAGAAAATGAAGATGGAAGCTCTCTTGAAATGGAAATTTAATATTCAAGAAGAGGTAAGGGATGGCCCCATGGGAGGGTGGCCTTGCAATGGGTTTTAAATATGTTTCATAAATGTATATGTTGCATTTGACATGTTCTTTTATGTTCATGAGACTTATGGCCATAGGTTAGTTGGGAACATGGTTGAAATGGTGGGTTGATGCCTCTAACCTTAGAGGGTTGTGAGGGCAAAGAAACCTAGCCACACTTGCATGCATTTGACATCATATAATCTTGTTATGTTCATATTTATTTTGCATTGCACCCTTATTGAGCTTAATAGCTCATGAGGTTTTTACCCTCACATGTAGGTTGTGAAAGCATGGTAAAGTAAAACAAATGGTGGAATGGCATGTGGGAGCATGGAAAGAAGATTCAAGTGCATGTTATGGCCTATGGAAGCCTATGTTGTTATGTTTAATTTATGAGATGTAAACTTGTTGGGTTGGTGATGGCTTATTCAAGCCTAAGATCATGTATGTAATTTATATTTTAGGATGTTTGATTTTATTGTGAAATGAGGCATTGGCTTAAGGCATGTTGAAGCCTAGGTTGGGTGAACGCCTCATTGTTGAGTATGTTGTGGGAAGCAACTAAGATGTAAAGTAAAATGGTTTTGTTGGAAAATTTGTGTGTGTTTGATAATGTTATGGAAGTATTGAAAGTTGGGTTTAAGCCTTCATTATGGAGAATTAGAGGCAAAATCAAAATGAATGTGAAGGATTTTTGATTATTTAGAATTCTGGAAAAATTAGGTTAGGAGGCCCAAGAATATAAAAAAAAAAAAAAATGAAGTTGTAGCCTAGCTGCAGTAGGGGCAGCAGTAGCCCCGCGTGCGGCAGGGCCGTGTGGGCGGCTGCGCGCTCGCGGGTGGCTGCGGCCGGGCGCCCGGGCGGCCAGCGCCCTGTGGGGCCCCATGCAGGCCCCGGGACGCGCCGTGGGCCCCGCCGACCAATTTTTTTGAAAAAATTAGAAAATTTTGGGGCGTTTCTTAATTGAATTTGGGCCCGGAGAAATTTTCAAAATAAAGGGATTTTTCGGGCATTTTTGGACAAAATGCTGAAATTTTGGAAATTTGAAAATGATGAGTTTTTCCTCCAAAATTGGTGATCCATTAATGGATTGGTTTAAATGGTGATTTTTGGAGCCCGGTAAAATTCTTGGTCAGAAAAGAATTAAATTCAAATGAGAAAATAATGATTGGGCGTCTTCGCGAGATTTCTTTTTAACCAAACGCGGTGTGGTTTAAAGCCCAATTCTGCTAGTAAATCCTGGGGTTTATGGGAAGGGAAGGACGAGCCTAGTTCCCACCTAGGGCGTTTCTTCTTGAAACATAGTCTGCCCTTCATCAAAGACTGGGCAAGTGGATAATTCGGGTAATTGTTCACGAGTAACACCCGTAAGTGGGAGCGGGGCGTTACAGTACATCCACTGTTTCATTTTGGGTCTTATTGTTGGCTCTGAGCACGAAATGTTTAGTTTCGATCTTTAACATAGGCTCTCTTCTATAATTTTGGTCCCAGTTTTCTCTTTGAGGGCATTAATGGTGGCTGACTGCCTTTTTCTAAGGGCATGTCCTTTTGTGGCTTGTCTTGATGGAATAGGAGGAGTCCCCTGCCATAGTTTCACCGCTCGAGATGACATGTATGAGCTCATGAACTGGTTCATTGTCTAGAGGTGGATTCTCTCCATAATCCCTTCCTCTCTCTTGACATCTCTGATTTGATCTCCCCCTCTCTTCTTGTCTATCTTCTCCTTTTTGAGGATCACTATCTTTGACCTGTATGTATCTTTGAAGATGTCCTTCACGAACTAGCATCTCAATCTGATCTCTTAACTCCCGGTACTAGTCAGTGCAATGACCACAGGTTCTGTGATATCTATAATATTCTTCTCTATTCTTCCCCATGGGATGGTCAACCTTTTTCGGGAGTCTAATGAGACCTGACTCTTCAATGGCTGTAAGTATGGTTGACCAAGGTTGGAGAAGTTTGGTGTAATGGTGAACTAGGGCTGAGGTATATCTGATCCCCTAACCTGCCTGGAGTCCTCTTCAATATTGCTTTCCTTCCTTTTTCGCTCTCTACCCTCACGCCCACCTACAGCTCTCATAACTTTCGTATGGAGCACGTGTTTATTTGCTCTAGTAAACAAATCTGTTAGGGATGTTGGTGGGTCCAAAGATAATGATTCTTGTAGGGTAGTTAGTCTCGTTCCGTGTAACATAGCAGATACTGCCATTGCAATTAGTAAATCATGAACTTCAAGGGTGGCGTTCTGAAATCTATCCACATACTGACGCAGAGTTTCTTTGTTCCCCTATCGAATATTGAGCAAGTATGTGGTGTCCTTTTTTCTTCGACTATTAATCATAAATGCCTTAACAAATTCCATTCTAAGCTGACCGAATGAAGAGATAAAGGCCTCAGGTAAACTGTTGAACCATGTCCGAGCATGCCATGACAGAGTTAAGGAGAAAGCTCGGCACATTACGTCATCATTCCATCCGTGCAATATCATCAATGACTCATAGCTTTGAATGTGATCATAGGGATCATCCTTGTTAGAATAGGGGGTGATTTGAGGCATCTTGAATTTTTTAGGCAGTGGCTTCTCCAATAAATCTATAGTAAATGGACATTTTCTGCGTTGTTGTTCCTCCATGGCTGGGATCAATTTCTTTCGTTCAAGTACTTCTTCAACTACCCTTTTCATGTCATCTCATATACTTGCTACTGTTTGGTTATCATGTCTTGTTAGCATGCCGACCCCAGTTTCATGGTATCTCTGTCTTTGGGTGCTTCTAGCCCTGTTTTCCTTTCGTGGGCTCTCCTTTCTTCAGGGCATAGCGCGAGGATTCTTCCTTGGTGGTGGTGATCTATCCTCCCGACGAGGAGTGGATTGGGAATGAGAATCGGGAGTGGCCTCTTGATAGGAATTAGCTCCCACCTCGGGCTGAGGCTCAAGTGGTGGCATAAACTTTTTTAAAGTATTGGGCAACGTCCCTCCAAGCATCATACCTTGGAGTATACCAGCCATGTCTCGAAGTGCCTGTATGCCCTCAACGTGTTGCTGTCTCAAAGCTTCATACTCTTCCCAAGGGACCGTATGCGGTGGCTGTCGTGAAGTCCCATCTTGATCAGTAGGAAGTGGCCCTGAGCCAATGTTCAGTGGAGGTGGGACTGATTGGTTCCCCACCTACGGGCTGGGGCAAACGGAGCGATCACCTCCTTCGGGTTGAGCATTATGAGGGGGAGGAGGTGCTCCTTGTGGATGAGAATTGGGGATAATGGGAGGCGCTCCCTGTTGCTGAGAGTTCCGTGGTGGTAGGCGTGTTTCTATGCCTTGAGAGAGAGTTCGTCGGTGTCCACGGGTGTTTGCCATTCTTAAGTTGACTTTTTGTCTTGGGTTTCCCACAGACTGCGCTAATTGTTGTTGCCAAAATACAACAATATATTTTTAATTGTGGACAGATGCAAGAGTTTTGGGAGTCGTGTCTTCACTGATGAGAATCTTGACGAGCAATTGGATCTGACAGAGTTCCAAGTTTGATAATTCGATAGAGCTGATGGTCTGATAAGGCTGATGATCTGGTGGCCCCAAAATAATCTGGTGGCTAAAAATGATCTGGTGGCCTAAAATGATCTGATGGCTTAAAATGACCAAGTGACCTGAGGGCAACGAGTGGCCTTGGTGACCGAGTGACCTGAGGGTGATGAGTGGCCTTGACCGAGTGACCTGAGGGTGACGAGTGGCCTTAGGTGATGGGTGGCCTCGGATGAACGAGTGGCCTCGGGATGACAGGTGCCCTCGGATGAACGAGTGGCCTTGGGATGATGAGTGCCCTCGAGATGATGAGTGGCCTTGGGATGACGAGTGCCCTCAGGATGACGAGTGCCCTCGGGATGACGAGTGGCCTTATGATGACGAGTGCCCTCGGGATGACGAGTGGCCTTACGATGACAAGTGGCCTTCGTGATCGAGTAACCTAAGGGAGACAAGTGGCCTTGGTGACCGAGTGACCTGAGGGCGACGAGTGGCCTTCGTGACCGAGTGACCTAAGGGCGACGAGTGGCCTTCGTGACCGAGTGACCTGAGGGTGACAAGTGGCCTACAAAACGAGAGCACCGTTTGGACGCGGGTGGGGGTCCCCGCGCAAACCCTTCGATGCTTAAGTCAGATCTCGAGAAAATATGAAATGATACTTGAATCACTCAAAGTTACATACCTCGTGATGAAGACATGGTCTCATATTTATAGCGGAGGAGAGAGAGAGGACGTGCGAGAATCAGGGCGAGAATCTCGCGGCCCATTTCGATGATTTTGTGGCCCATTCGAGAGGGAAAAGAGGAGAGATTGGGCCAAGCCCACTCGACCATGACCGAGTGGGGGGGCCACTCGGTCATGATTGTTGGAAATGTATGCCCTAAAGACACGTTTTATTTAATTTATGGCAATGATGTTTCTTTTAGTCAGTTTATGGCACATATATTATTTGCATTTAATTGTTGGAAAAGTGTACATGCTATTAAGTAAGTAATTCATGTGATGGGTCGTTCTTCATAGTTAGGCATGAATCATGGGTACTTAATAAGCAAGAAAAATATTACTCTTGATCTTTTGATAGAACTGGGCATTCTATCATGATAAGATCATTGTGCAATAGATCCTAATGGAGGATGGCTTGCCTTAGCCAGTAAACAGTCCATTTACTCTAATTGTACAAGCGCATTTGGAATGCGTAGAGTGGACCTGTGATAGAAGCTAATGACAAAGTACTAATTATCATGGAGCTAGTCTATCACTGCTACTACGTGGACGAGTGCTCTAATACTTGAGTATTAGTTAGTGGTCTAGTGAACCTAGAGCTATATTCTTAGATTCATTATAGGTGAGGTCTATCAAAGATTAATAACCTTGTGAGTTGGGAGTATGGTTTCTAATTAGCTAAGACAGACTAATACAAGATAGTTTCTGTGATTCACCCCTTGTGATTGTCCAAGAATAATCAAATAATCCAGGGCCTTGGGAACGTGACTTAAGAGTGTGTGCTTCTGGGTAGCTCCCAGTGATAAGCAAGTACATTCGAGTAGTCACGGATTATTGGACTAGTGATCTAAGGATGGTAGAAATCATTTAGAGAGGTGTTTGTACATTATTTCTTTCTAAATGATGGGTGTTACGCAGAGGGGTATTTTCGTCATTACACTAGTAAGTCAAAGACATTGCACATGCAAAATTATTCGTGGGGTCAGTGTTACCATATGGTGATAGTTGGAACACTTAGAATGACAAAATATAGCTACTGGGTAGCAGGGGTATTTTGGTCATTTTAGTAGCCATGAATAATTTGTCTTTTGGTCCCCAGGATAGCTCGATATAACTCATGTATTATTTAATACATTTGGCTTGTTGGGTGAATTACATTGAGAGAGAATTATTTTATTCAGAATGGTCCATAATTAATTGGGCTAGAATAAAATAATAGTTTATTGGTTTTTAATTAATTAATTGAGCTAACCCAATTAGAAAATTAATTAAATAGACTTGGCCCACTAGGGTTTAGCCCACTAGGGTTTTAGCCCTAGGGTTCTCCCTATATATATTCTCTCTTTAGTTGTTTTTTAACCTAATTGTTTTTACTCTTCTTCACCAAAAGAGAGGCCACGAGTTTAAGTCATACCTTGGAAGATCAAGAGAGCGTTCAAGATCTGATGCGAAGGAGCCGAAGGATTGCCGGACAACCGTCGTCTCCACCACGCGAAGAAGCTGCCGCCCCTCCTCCTCCTGTCGCTTCATTCCGTCCGGTGATCTGAAGGAAAAGTAAGTTTCCTAGATTCTAATCAATACGAGGAAAATTTTTATTTTTAAAACGCTTCTATTGCATGCTATGTTTCCTCGTGGATGGTCCTTCAATGATCGGGTGGGGGGCTACCCGATCATGCCTTCTTTCGCCCTTTTCCTTGGCTCGATTTTGAGTGGTTCCCATACCTCAACTTCATGTCCGATTTATACCATGATTCAGCTCGAATCTCTTAAAACTAAAACACGAAAGTTGTAGGTAATTCTCCTAGATTTCCATAGGACTTTGAATCAGCTTAATCGGAGCTCGTATGAGAAAGTTATGGCTGAAAAACTATAGCAGTGTCGTACCCACTCGGCATAATCGAGTGGGTCATGAAAAGTAAGGGAACTTGGCCTCCCCATGACCGAGTGGGGGTCCACTCGGTTATGTCTTCTTTTGCCCAACCAAGTGGGGGGCCACTCAGTTATGCCTTCTTTTGCCCGTTTGTCTTGGTTCGAATCCATCTTCCTTCAATACTTAACTCCAAGCCTTAATCGTGCAGGTGCATCAACTTCATGCCTGATTTACACCTTGATTCACCTAGAATCTCTTAAAACTCAAAACATAAAAGTTGTTAGATAATTCTCTTATCCTTCCATATAAATTTGAATCACCTCTGCAACACCCTCTCTCCTAGAACTGCCCGAGAAGAGGTGCTACGGGAAAAATAAAATAAACTAACTGATAAACTAAAATCTGATACCATAATTGAACATTTCAATCAATTGGAATAAAATCTCTAAGTCAATACAAACTGAAAAGCATAAACTCTGACTAAGGGACAATCCCTCAACTGAAATGTAAGTAGATCTAAACTGACAAAATGCTACAAAACTCAACAGACTCCCAGACATCTTTTATTTTGAGCGGCTCCACGTACACACACTATAGACCACTGCTACTAGGCCCCACATTTGATACTCCCCTGCTAGAACCTGGAGGGGTGAAGAGTACAAGGTGAGCTACAAAAGCTCAGTAAGTAATAAGATGGAAAGAATACTGAAGCTAAATCGAAGAATATCGATACTAATAAATAACTGACTGAACTTGTACTGTATAATCATTGTCTGTTTGCATTAATTAAAATGTAATGCACATAAACTATAAACTAAATGTAGGTATGCAACTTTGGCTCATAGGCCCACATAATCTGATAATACATACCTGTCTGATCTGAAAGCTGTATACATAAAAACTGTAAGCACATATTGTGGGCAATATGCCCCTGGCCCCCAGGCGGGCAACTCATAAACTGAGTTGAAACTGAAATTGATGGGATCCCCGCAGACAAGTCGCCTGGTGCGCATAATGCAATGCAATGCTCACGTAAATGCTAGCACACGATATGTAGTGCTCTATATAAAGTCATGCTCAATGCTCATACCAAAATGTATGCACATAATCTCACAAAATAATGCTGATCATGTTATAATAATGCTAAACATGATATGATCTTCATCTATATATTAGAATACAAAGATTCAATAAACTATGATTTAGGGTATGGATATGATTAACTTGTCATGTTCTGGCCTATGAATTCAATGTTCGAAGGTATTGAATACATTAATTGAATTAAACTTGAATTAGGACTCATTGGAAGCTAAATTAGATTTCTAGAAAAGTCATCAGGATATCAGGAAGGATATCCGAATATGATGAAAGACATCCGGATATGAAGAAGGCTCATACGGATACACTAATATTCAAAGCAGAAGCTATTTGGATATACTGGGATGTATTCAGATATGAACTAGGACATCCGGATATGATTCTGGTCATCCGGATATCTCACTGATGCATTTGGATATAATTGGGGACTATTCGAATGAAAAATTCAACTTTTGAGGGAGGCATCTAGATATCAGACGAGACATCTGGATATTATCTTGACATCTCTAGATGTATAAACAAGCCATCCGAATATCATACTCGAAGAACTTTAGATGCATCCGGATACGATACAAGGTATCCAGATATTAGAACTTAGAGTAATAGAACTTGCAATCCAAAATAGATACGGATTAATCGAACTTGAAATCCAAAATGGATAAGGATTAATGGGACTTGCAATCCAAAATGGATAAGGATTAATGGGACTTGCAATCCAAAATGGATAAGGATTAATAAAACTTGCAATCCAAAATGGATGAAGATTAATGGAACTTGCAATCCAAAATGGATGAAGATTAATGGAACTTGCAATCTAAAATGGATAAGGATTAATGGAACTTGCAATTCAAAATGGATGAGGATTAATGGAACTATCAATCCAAAATGGATAAGGATTAATGGAACTTGCAATCCAAATTGGATGAGGATTAATAAAACTGTTAATCCAAAATAGATGAGAATTAATGGAACTTGCAATCTAAAATGGATAAGGATTAATAGAACTTACTCACAACTTCACTATTATACGCATATATATACACGTCTCTACTTACTGATATAAATTTGAAAACTACAACAAAGAACTGGAATAATCTGAAATCAAAACGGATATGAACCTGTAATGAAAGGGATTACAGGAAGAATACTTGCCTGATAGAACTCTCTGATCGAACCCTGAAGCGATCCTGAAGACTCTAGCAAGCCTTTGCTATCTCTTGGCCTCTTGGTTCTTCACATGGCATGAAGAAAACCTACGCTAATGGGCTCTATATATGGAGGTAAAAAAACCCTAGATCCCATTCCCTTTATAATATGGATTCCTTCTCCTACTATAATTAGGAGACTTTAAACCAAAACCATCTCATACATGGATTCTCATTCTCCTTTAAATACATAATCTCACTTAATTAATAATAATACAAAAATTATTATTAAAACTCTCAAATAATAATAAAATTCTAGAATTACCTTCATACCCTTGCATTTAATTTTCACAATAAATAAATGCCATTAAATGCTATATAAAAACCTTAGATCCTACTCCCTTTCTAACATGAATTTCTTCTCCTAATATAACTAGGATACTTTAATCCAAAACCATCTCACATATGGATATCTTATAACTATGAGACTTTAAACCAAAACCATCTCACTTATGGATTATTTTAATCCGTTGATCAAAATAATTATAATTAATTATTTAAATTCTAATAACAATTTCTTAAATAACCAACATGTCCTTGCATTTATTTTCCACAAAATAAATGCCATTAAATGCTATTATCTTTTTCTTCAAACTCTCCAAATTGCCACATTAAATAATTAATTGGCAAAATCTCTTAATAAAATACTTCAACAATTAATTAAATAATTCTGAATAAATACTGGGCCCTCTAACGGGTCGTTACAACCTCAACAGGAGCTCGTATGAGAAAGTTATGGCCAAAAAACCATAGCAGAGTTGTACCCACTCGGCATAACCGAGTGGGTCATGAAAAGTAAGGGGAAATTGGCCTCCCCATGACCGAGTGGGGGGCCATTTGGTCATGACCGAGTGGGGGTCCACTCGATCATGTCTTCTTTTGCCCAACCGAGTGGGGGGCCACTCAGTTATGCCTTCTTTTGCCCTTTTGTCTTGGTTCGAATCCATCTTCCTTCAATACTTAACTCTAAGCCTTAATCATGCAGGTGCATCAACTTCATGCCAAATTTACGCCTTGATTCAACTCGAATCTCTTAAAACTAAAAACATGAAAGTTGTAGATAATTCTCTTATCTTTGTATAGGAATTTGAATCACCTCAATCGGAGCTGATATGAGAAAGTTATGCCTGGAACACCAAAATAGTGTCGTACCCACTCGGCCTAACCGAGTGGGCCCTCCCCACTTGGTCTCGGCTCGACCTCTTGCTCCTTCGGCTTATTTCCTTGATCTCCTTCAACCCGTTGGGGCTTTGGGTTTCATGTCCATGTCTCACAACTTTTTAAGGTCTTGTGATTCTCCATGTTTACAGGGTATATCACATATATTCTACATTTTCTTAATGAAGAAAATAAAAATTATGTCAAACATCGTTGTACACTTTTTGGCGGACTTAAAAATGAAAGAGTAAAACATTGTTGGACACTTTTCAGCGGGCTTAAAATTATATCAAGAAAACTTAAATGAGGTCTGCCCAGTACAATCTTAGGGGGACATAATTTTTTTCACGTCCACTAGCGAACTTCATTAATTATACCTGATGGACTTCAAATCAATTGAAGTTTGCCATTGAAGTCTGCCCAATAGTGTGCTGGTTAGACGAAAATGCCCTCACAAACTAAAACCATGATATTCCCAAATCTAAACACTCTCTCTCATTCATTCTCTCTCTCTTTCTCTCAAAGACCCGCTCGATATCCGTTGAAAGACCCAGCGACCATTCGACCCGCCGGCCACAGTGCCACGTTTTGTCTGTCGACGTTTGTGACCCGCCGGCCACCGTACTACGTTTTGTCTGTCGACGTCTGTGACCTGCGTGGGCCGCCGGCCAACGTGCGACGCCTGTTAGTTAGCCCAACAACGTCTATCCTACCACCGTGCAACCACCGGCTAGGTAAGGATGTAGTTTATTTGTGTTAGTTTTGGTGATTTCTGAGCATTGTTGTATCCTAAACCCACCGAACCAATGAAGGCATTGCATTATACCGGAAACTGGAAATGGAAGACGATCAGAAGATGAATGGGTTTCATTGGGCAGACTTTATCCCATATGAAGTGCCACCAACCGGGCATTGGGCAGACTTCATATGGGACTTCATATGGGTTTAGGGTTTAGGGATGGGGTTTGCCAATTTGAGGCAGACCTTATACTATATGAGGTCAGACATCATCTTCGATGAGTTCCTGCCCAATACCCGATTGAGCAATTTGATTGTAAATGAAGTCCGCTTGGCGGACCTTATATGGGAATAAAGTCCGCTGGGTGGACATCATCGGATATGAGTTCGCCCAACTAGGTTTTGGGCGTACCTCATATAGGATGATGTCCGCCAAGAAGACTTGATATTATATGAGGTCCGCCAATCGGACTTCATTTATTTTTAAGTCATACGTGTATTGGGCGGACCTCATTTCATATGAAGTTTGCCCAATACACTGTTGGGCTAAAAAATGAGAAGTCCGCCCAGCGAATTTCATACTGGATGAAGTCTGCCAAATACCGGTATTGGCAGACTTCATACTCGATGAAGATACCAGTATTTGGAGGACTTCATCGTCAATTACGTCAGTTCGCCTACCTTCATTCTTATTAATTTAAATTTTAGTTTTTTAAATCAGCCAGATATTATTTATGTTATACTAAAAAATATTATCCATTTGCTGTTTTTTGTATTGTTTATTGTTTTTGCTTTTATTATACAGATGGATCTGTAGAGTAGTCAATATACTTATATTCACGATCAAAGGGTACTGCCCCCTGGAACACGGGCTACTACACACTGCGGGATCAACCAACTGGGGCCAGTTTGACTCGCTCTCTGCCATTACAACATGTTAGAAGCATTCTTGTCGGGCCCACTCGGTCATTTCTTGTAGATCCCCATGTCCCTTTAAATGTCTGCACCGTAGCTGATCTACCAAGTTCTTCTTAGGGAGGTGACATTTCCTGAGGCCCGTGACGATGAAATGTGGTTCAAGATCGACAAGAAGATATATAGGTACAGCAAGTAGGAGTTCCTCCTAATTAGTGGACTTCAATTCGGCCCAGTAGATAAGAAAATTTTGGAAGCGAGGCCCGTAGGGGATGATAGTTTGTGGACACGACTATTCCCACATCAACATTTGGTGTCCAGGCAAGACATAAATTTCGTACTCACTAGAGAGAATCTGGCTGCAGACGATGTCCTGAAGCTGGGTTACATTTCTGTGGTGAACATGATATTGTTGGGGCACGATGAGCATAAAAATGTGCCTGATATGTTGTGGACTATGATTGAAGATTTAGAAGCATTTCAGGCATTCCCGTGGGGTACGTATATATATAGCCAGAGTATGTATTTCCTTCGTCTGGCTACCAAGGTTGACAAGCGGAGCGGTGAGGTTGGAAAGAAAGTGAACATTTATGGATTTGTCTGGGCATCTCAGGTACGCTCAGCTACATATTACTCTATTTAAATACATAAGATCATTTATTGTATATGATTGTTTTGTTATCTTTGTTTTGCTTTTGATTATAAAACTTTTTTTTTGTCTACAGTAGTGGTTGATTGAGACATTTCCCTGAGTTCAAGGAAAATGGGCTCAAATAGTACCAGAATCAGGCATGATACCCAGATACAAGAAGTGGCTATCTAGCAAGAGGCCTAAAAACATTAATTATGATGAATGTCTTAATAAGGTATGTGTGTAACCCAACATAGCCTATTATCGTTTGTTTTTTTTTTTAAATATATAATACATGAGCACCTATTATAACATTTGTAGGCACAAGGATTGAGCCAAACGCTTGAGCGCACTAAGGCAGAGAGGGACACAGCCTTTTGGAGGTCCTTTCACCCCCTGCACTGGGTTAGTGTTGATGTCTAGAAAAATAAAGGTGGAAGGGGTGATGATCATGATCATGATATTGGAGGCAAGGAGGTTGGGGAGGAGGTTAATCTAGTGAGGGTGGGTAGGGCTGAGGATGCAGGCAAGGAAGGTGGGGAAGAGGTGGAGGTACTGAAGGCAGGCAAGGATGATGGTGCAAAAAATGAAGCCGGTCAGGGGGTAGAGGGGGAGGATAAGGGGTCTATTAGTGGCTATAAGTTGTCAGAGGCAAGATTGCCCGAGAGTACGCATTATGGACATAATGAGTCCGAGATATGTTCGCTACATATTGTTTTTTTGTGTGAAGACCAATTGTTTGTTTGTGTTTTTTCATTTTTAGTTTTTTTTTTTTTCATTTTGTAGATGACCAAGATGCTGACTCCAGCACTTCAATTGTTGCAAAGTATGGACTCTCGGTTGAGGCAATTTGAGAGGAATCAAGAAGATATGGATTGTCAGTTGAGGGAAGTACTAAGACATCAGGAAGCTCTGTTAGGCATGGATGCTCGGTTGATGCTCTATTAGCTGTGCTACGCATCTCGACCGTCCTTGACCCCACAGATCAGCAGCCAGCTGAGGAGGACCGGACATCCCAAGCAAATGTAAGCCCCAAATTTATCATATTTACATATGATTTTGAAGTATTACCATCTTATAATGGTTAATTAAAAATAGTTGTCGGAAGACGTGGTTATGGACGGTGGACGAACCGCGTGTGATCGCGCACCATCGCGATATTGTCGCACACCGTTCATGGATCCGACGTATAGGAAGAGGAAGAGGATTAAGAAGAATGTCTCGGAGGGGGTCAAAGTGGATCCAATAATAGACACGACTTTGTTAGCCCCCCAAGTGCAAGAGGGGACAGGAGAGGATGGTCCTCCTCCTTATAGTGCATCGGGCTTGGACGATGAATTATTCTCCCTGGATGGATACAATCAATATATCAGCTCAAAAGAAGAAATCGAGTAAGTATATATAACTAGTACTTTAATGATTTACATTGGTAATGAATTATCATCCTAATAATAATTGTTGGTTATTATAGGCAGGACATTGGTTTCTTGCCCAATCTATTACTGAGCCACCTACAAGATTTAGAGCAACCGACGTCATAGATAGATGGGTGCGTGATTGACATGTTTTTGTGTTTCCTCCGATGTAGGAGAAATGAGGAGACTGAGCATCCTCCATATGATACCAACTATGTGGTGATGCCAACATTGTTTTTTGTGAGTGCTCAGCCCATCTCATTTAGCTCTTTTTTTTTTTGTTCATTTGTATGTCCCCCATGATAAATTTCAAACCTTTGTCTTTCAGGGGTTGTTCAATTCCCTCCTCAGTGGGAATGATAACTCAACAACCCAATCAACGCTGCTCGATTATATCTCAGGAAAGGCTGGTGAAGACATCGCTTGGTGGCGAGTGACTACGTAAGTAGTATTTAGTTTTAATGATTGATTTAGTTAATTGCATGTGACATATTTTGTTACATGTAGGTCTTGATTCCTATTTCTCAAAAGAACGAGCACTGGATCGTTGCCAAAATTTGTTTGAAGGAGATGAAAATTGTCATCTACGACTCCTTGGCATGGTCTAAAGATAGTAGAAAGTATAGGTTCAAGTTCATGAAGCCATTCGGTTACCTCCTACCCACGATCCTGAGGCGTAGTAAATATTACAATCATATCTCCATGCCTGCGCCTCCATGTAAAGAATGGGAATTGGAGAGTCTTGACCCGGCAAAGGTGAACATTCCACAACAATTGGACAGGTATTGCAACTTTTAAATTAAATATTACAAAAGTCAATTGAATATGTTAAATTGTTATCATCTAATGGTTTGATATTGAAATTTTTTATTTGTAATACAGTCACAGTTGTGGTTGCTATGTAATAAAATTCATTGATGACATTTTGAGACACAGAGAGGATCGTTGGGTCACTGATCAGACGAATGATGATGCCCTTGCCCTTCGGAAGAAAATTGCATATTATCTATATAGATATAGTAAAGTAATTGATGATAATTGATGTTCGATAAGTATTCTTAGGCTTTAGTTTTAATTCAATTGTTGTATCTTGTTTTATATAACAAACTATCTTTTCCTTTGTATGTGTAGTGGCCAGTGGGCATTATACCCATTTGTATTCCTATTTCCTTTGATGAATGAACGAGGGAAAATGTGGGAATTTAGGATGTGAAAGGAAAATATTTCAGGTTAGTCAAAACCTCATGTGGGTCTCTGCCGCCCCTCCTTATCTTTTTTTGCTTTCTGTTTCTCCCAGTGGGTTCTTTTTGACTACTTTATATTTTGTTTTATTTTCTCTACTTGTAAACTACTCATCATGATGAATATTAAATTGTGATTTACCCACAGCATAATCCTGTCAAAGCAGCTGGCGAAGAAGACTTGCCAAATGCCATCGGAAAACTGCATGTGTTCTACCTGAATTACTTCTTGTAGTTAGATAGGTGGTATTATTATATGGTGATTTCTTGTAATTTTCATTGTTTTTTCTAGTTAGCGGTTGTAATTTTCATTGTTTTAATTTAATGTATTACTTATAGGTACTTAAAATGAACCAGCAAAACATCCAATATTGTCACTGATTTTATTGTTCATAGAAACAGAATGTTGAAGTCTGTAAGCAAACTTCATCTTGGTTTAAATCCACCTGGCAGACTACATATTGGTTTAAGTTTGCCTAACGCTATCCGATCGGACTTCATATTTGTTTAGATCCGCCTATTATTTATTGATTACCACTACTATTACAAGAATAATAATATAAATGACCTCAAATAAGTAACAAATTCAGTAAAAAAAATTTTGTCTCTTCCTAGTACGTTTGGGAGCTTCTTTCTCTTTCTATATATGGGCAACTTCTTTATCTAATTTGGCAGTCCTTTGGGCTGCATAATCCTTTACATCCATGACTGCAAAAGAATAAAGCTCCACAGCCATTTCTTTTCTGAAATGTGCAGATCGTTCCTGGTTCATCTCCTATATTGAGATATCGTGGGCCATGAATTCCATCCATTTGAGCACAAAAATCCCACAATCACCACCCCTGTCAATTGTAACATGGAAAAAATATCCATCCATTAATAGGACTAACACTAAAAACACTAACTACAAATTTTTAAAAAATAACATATACTAACCCCGTTTGTTGCAGACCTTCTTCAACACAAAATCTCCACTTGTCAATCAAAATAATATTGGATTTAAATATGGGGTATTTGCAACTTATTAGGAGTTTGGGAACCATATCTACCATATACTGGAACTTATTTTTATAGTCTACAGGTTTGGTTGAGGTGTAAACACGAACAATCTGAGATTGCAATTCTATCCTTACCAAAACCCAATGTTTATCATCTATATTTGCAGGGCATTGCACGCTGTCCATGTTCAAAAATCCATTGGAAGCAAGTGCATCTCCCCAAAACATTTGCATAGGTAAATCTGGTTCTCCGAAAGGCTCTGAACTACCTTTTTGAAATTCCAACCACGAACCTTGCAATGATTGCTGTATGGGGCCAAAATGACAAAGTGTTCATAATGTTAAACATAGTTATATCCACGAAATAATTTACACATATATTAATTTCGTTGGAACTTACAGCAAATGTGCTTGGCACCAATGATAATTTATCATTGGTTGTCCGTGATTCTTTCATTCTTTTATTAATCATGTATATGTAGCTATCAATGTGCTGGAATGATTCAAAGAAGCTTGAATAAGAATTATTAAAATAATAATGCAATAGGAAAATGATGCATGAAAATGAAAAATATCGGTTCGCTATATCGGGTAACACCCGATATACAAAACCGATAGGATAGAATATATTATGTCGGTTATCTATATCGGATATTAACTTATATCATGTTTACGTAGCTATCCATGTGCAGTTTTGATTTTAAATATTAAATCAAAACTGACATAAGCAACCGAGTAAGACCCGATATACGGATTCAATATGATACTTCAAAATACTTACATCAGATAGGAGCCAACAGTCCTGTATGGACAGTATCTCAAAAAATGCCTTGTCCATATCACAGTAGCTAGCTCTAATAATAGCTGGATTTTTTAAGAAAATTTGGTACTCCTAGTGCCAATCCCCGTTAGGAGGACCTTGCGGATTCAGCTGCGGAAGGGCGGATATGAATGTTTGTACTCCGTCTCCCTTACTGTCACCAGGGGGCTTCAGTATTGATTCAATGATTGTTTTTCTTTGCTTGCCCCATTCCGTGCATCTCTTTTTGAATGTCTCCTTAATATGAGTTATTCCTTCTATTAATTCTAATGACATATTTGTTGAGTCAGAGGCCTTTGTCACCTCCACCTCCCCATCCTTGTTCGCCTCGGCATCAATCGTCTCCGCCAGCCTCTTCACCTCCCCCTCCTTCGTATCCTCCATCATATCCACCTCCCCATCCTTATCATCCGTCCTCTCCACCGCCCCATCCTTATTATCCTCCGTCCTCTCCGCCTCCCTCTTATCCTCCATCATTTTCCCCTTGACATCGTCATGGCTCTCATATATCCTATCAACCTCACCCTCCTTATCCTCAACCTTCTCCACGTCGCCATCCTTCAGCTCATGCTCATCCTCGGTGAATGTTGATTTGATTGAAAAATGATGGAAGATTAAATTAAGCATACGCTTTATGTCACCCAACTCGTTTCTCAATTCCCTCCTAACTTTCGTTTTCACAACTTCCCCAATTTCTATCTTTAAACCATAAAGATAGTTCTTGACAGTCCTCTTTTTTTATGGGTCTTCACGCTTAACCCCCGCTTGGTTCAACGACTCCATCTCCACAACATTTTCATCTCTTCCTTCACCTCCAACTTCCTTTTCTTCATCTTCTTCTTCTTCATCACTTGATTCTTCTTCTTCTTCTTCTACTGATGTGGGAATTTATTCACACATTTATTGGTCATAATTGAATAGTGATTCTAGTATTTTATGTGTTTGATCTAAAATTGTCTAGTATTTTGAGTTTTCTTTGCATATATTTAATTTTTAGTATTTCTTGTTATTTTACAGGAATACTATTTGGTGTTTGGGTTAAAAAAATAAAAAATAAATAAAAATAAAAATAAAAAGAAAGAAAAAAATTATAAAGTTAATACTATAAATTAATATTATAAATAATTAGTATTATAATATAATTAAAATTAATATAATTAATAGTATATTAAATATTATATTTTATATTATATATTAACTTATTAAATTAAATAACGTGAAGATGGGCTTTGTGTGGGCTGTGTGTGTGGAATTGATATATATATATATTATATATTAATTAAGTGAACATGCGTGAATGTGTAGGGATTTGGATTGCACATATATATATATATAATAATATTAAGAGATTTGGAGAAGGCTTGGCAGCGCACAGAGAATTGGAGAAGGCCGAGCAAGCACGCACAAAAAAGGAAATTAATTGAAGAAGAAATTGAAGGCAGCGACAGAGACTTGGTGCGGCGGAACTGGAAGGCGCAAGGCACGGATTGGAAGGAAAAATTGTGAGGAGGCTTTGCAGCGCACACACACCAGGAAGCCGCGACTAATTAAACAGTGAAGAAGATTGAAGATTTTAATTTTGAATTAATTTCATTAATTCTTGGATTTTAATTATGTTTTTCTAGAGTTTAATTATGATGATTTCTATTATCATGGTTGGCTAAATTTATTGTTAGCTAAGGTAACGAGATAGCCACGAGACAATGTTGTGATTGATATTATTTTTGATTAATTTGATTGATGTTTATTTCATGTGATTATGTGATATGGTTATTATTGTTTTGATAACCTGATCACATGTTAAATGATTTTATGAACATAAATGATATAGACAAAGTAATTTTATTTTAAGCTTTGCATATCACATAACTTGGATTAGATATTGAAACGAACCAAGTATGAATATTCATCTTTGTGGTAACTTGAATCTGCTTGAATTAGTAATTTGAGTTAGTGAATTTCAAAAAAACTTAATGCGTCGTTAATTAATTGATTTTACATAGACCAAGTGTAGAATTAGTGATTAGCGATAGTTTTGTTATACGTGGACCAAAGGATAATAAATAATTTATGAAATTCCGCTTTCACATGTAAGTAAAATCCATCTAATTAACTTATTTGGTAAGAATTACAATATTCTCATAGGTGAATCGAATACCTTAGCTATCCTATCTCTCTGTTTTAACCTGTCTGATTGTTCTTTATTTTGCTATTTCCAATACGTCATAATCTTCTTGCTTTATTTATCTTTAGTTAATATTATCTTTAATTCGATTTTTCTGGATAAAGAATAGGATTGCTCTGTTTTGGTACTTGTTTTGGCAGTCCCCGTGGGAACGATACTTTACTCATTCACTTTATTACTTGATCGACTGGTGCACTTGCCATTGCATTTTAGGCACATCAAGTTTTTGGCGTCGTTGCCGGGGACTATTTGTTAACAATATTGAGATTTGCAATTCTTACTTTAATCTTGAATTAGTTTCTGTTACAGTTTATTTATTTTATTTATTTATTTATTTATTTATTTTTTAGGTGGATCTCATGGATGACCCATGCTAGAAAATCTGAGTTGATAGATTTTGATCCGAAAATTGAAAGAACATTTCATAGATTGAATAACCAACAAAGAGAGATTATGGAAGAAGAAGATCAAAATATAGAAGCCCAGAGGTCATTGAGGGATTATGCATCACCTTCTGTTGTTGGCATTGCCTCAAGTATTCGTAGGCCGACAGTACAAGCTAACAACTTTGAGATCAAGCCGGCAATCATCCAAATGATGCAAGCCACAGTTCAATTTGGTGGCTCCATTAATGATGACCCAAACGCACACATCGCTAACTTCTTGGAGATTTGTGATACTTTCAAGCATAACAGAGTCTCTGATGATGCTATACACCTAAGATTGTTCCCATTCTCATTGAGAGACAAGGCGAAAGCATGGTTGAGTTTACTTCCACCAGGTTCTATCACCACATGGGATGTCATGGCCCAGAATTTTCTAGCTAAGTACTTCCCACCATCAAAAACTGCAAAGATGCGAAATGATATCACTACTTTTGTGCAATTTGAGATGGAGACATTGTATGAAGCCTGGGAGCGCTTTAAGGAGTTGTTAAGGAAGTGTCCACACCACCAATTACCCGTGTGGCTTCAGGTATAAACTTTCTATAATGGATTATCTTCTACTAATCGTTCTATGATTGATGCAGCTGCAGGAGGTACCATTATGAGGAAGACACCTGATGAAGCTTATGAGTTGTTGGATGAAATGGCATCTAATATTTATCAATGGCAAGCTGACAGGTTACCAATGAAGAGACTGATGGTAGGACATGAAGTAAGCAACATTAGTGCTTTATCCGCTCAGGTGGCTGCCCTTAATGCAAAGTTAGACAATTTATGCAATCCATCCATGCCTACTAGGAGCATCACTTATGACTTATGTGGAGTGGTAGGACATGGTTCAATAGAGTGCCAAATGGGGAATAATTTTGCAAATGTGCCAAAATCTGCCAACTTTGTAGGGAATTTCCATCGTCAGCAACATAATCCGTACAACAATGTTTACAATCCAGGATGGCGCAACCACCCCAATCTCTCATGGAGCAATCATAATGCCATAAACCATCAAGCACCTTCTGGATTCCAGCCACAACAAGAGAAGAAACCAAGCTTGGAGGAGTTGATGACCAAGTTTGTAAATATTGCTAAGACAAGATTCCAAGGTATGGAAACCAAATTTCAGAACCAGGAGGCATCTATTCGAAACTTGAAGGTACAGGTTGGGTAGATTGCCAAGATGCTTTCTTCTAGGCCCCAAGGTTCTCTACCAAGTAACATAGAGACCAATCCAAGAGAGCAAGCCAATGCCATCATGCTAAGGAGTGGAAAGGAGTTGCAAGATCCACCTAAAGCAATTGAACCCATGAGCAAGCAAGAGGGGATGATCCAAGGAGAAGTGCTTCCACCAAGGGAATCTTATGAGACCAAACTAAAAGAAGCTGAGACAACACAAAGAAGGCCAAACCAGATGGAAGCAAAATGTGAGTATGAGTGGGCACCAAAAATCAAGTTTTAAGATCCTAATGTCAAGCCATACATGCCACCATTGCCTTTCCCTCAAAGACTCAAGCAGCACCAAAATGAGCAATTCGCCAAGTTCTTTGAGATGTTAAAGAAGCTGCAAATCAATATTCCATTTGTGGATGCTATCACACAAGTCCCTAGCTACGCCAAGTTCTTAAAAGATATTTTAGCCAACAAAAGGAAGCTAACAGAATTTGAGACAGTCAAGCTGAGTGAAGAGTGCTCTGCCATTGTGCAAAACAAGTTGCCACAAAAGCTTAAGGATCTAGGGAGTTTTACTATCCCTTGTATTATTAGTGATATTTGTTTTGATAAAGTTTTGTGTGATTTAGGAGCTAGTATTAATCTCATGCCTTTAACTATTTTTAGGAAACTAGGTTTGGGAGAACCAAAGCCTACCACAATCACTTTGCAGCTCGCGGATAGATCAATCAAGCATCCAAAAGGTATAGTGGAAGATGTTTTGGTAAAGGTAAACAAATTTATATTCCCAGTTGATTTCATTGTCTTGGATATGATTGAGGACCTTAAGGTTCCCCTTATTTTAGGGAGGCCATTTGTAGCTACAGGTAAAGCTTTGATAGATGTTCAATAAGGACAACTTGTGTTGAGGGTCCAAGATGACCAAGTAACATTTAATGTGTTTCAAGCCCTCAAGCATCTAGCAAAGGACCAAACTTGTTATAGACTTGATGTTATTAACTGTGTTGTGCATGATTGCTTCCAAGCTAATAGGTTTGAAGACCCTTTGGAGGGTCGTTTAGTAAAGTCGACTACTACAGATGGAGAAGATGATGCATATGAGGAGATTGTCAAGATGTTAGAGGCAAATTCACTATCCTACCAAACCTGTACTAAGCAGCATGGACCAAGATATGAGAAGCTAGGGAGACCACTGATGAAATCGCTCAAGCCATCCATTGAAGAGCCACCTTCACTTGAGCTTAAAGCCCTTCCATCTCATTTGAAATATGCATTTTTAGAAGGTTCTTCATCCTTACCTGTGATTATTTCATTCTCTTTGACAGGAGACATGGAGGCAAGGTTGTTGTAAGTGCTTAAGAAGCATAAAAGAGCTTTTGGTTCACTACAAGAAAATTAGTCTTCAGTGATGACCTTAGGTGGTCACAAAAAGATATAATTTCATCACGCAATCTTTTCAGTGATGATAAAGTATTCGTCACAGACTCGTCACCGTAGGTCCCCCGCCGATTATCTTTGGTGACGAAATAATTATTTCATCACGATAAATGCATCATTGGTGATGAAAAAACTCGACACCCAACTCATCACCTAAGATCATCGTCTCTTCATATCTAGTCACCAAAAATATTTTTTAGTGACGAATTATTTCATCACTATTGACATAAAAATTTCTATCACTAGAACATATTTGTGACTATCATTAATTCTCTCAAATTTTTTTTATCTCATCACCAAAACTGTCTCATGACATTATTTCCTCACCAAAAAGACAAAATTCTTCATTATCAGAAAGTTTTTGTGACAAAACACTTAGTCACCAAAAGGTACTTGTGATAAAATGGAGTCCTCATAGAAAATATTCTGTGATGGTTGGTAAAATACTTGTGATTTACATCAAGAGACTTAGACATCACCAAAAAGTTTATGTGAGAAAGCATCTCATTGTAAAAACTCTTTTACTACAATATAATATCATCATCAAAAACTTTTGGCAACGAAAGTTTATCAAGGAAATAACATCGTTAAAAATTATAGCTAACTCACCCAGCCTGTCACTAAAAATTTCCTATCATGATATTCTCACCATATAGTCCCACAAACATCCATGTTAATAAATTCTCAACTTATTTAAAATACCAAACACAACTACCACAAATTTCAATGAATTAAATCATCCAAATTGTTAGTTCATCAAAACATATCCCACAAATGACAAAACTCATCAAATCTAATATTCAAAAACATGTTCCAAGCATAATTATTCATCAAATAAAGACAAACAAGAAAAAGGTATATATCAAGTCAAAATAAACTTTCAACTTCTTTGGATCCTTAAAGTCCCACACATCTAAGATTGTTGCCATCTTCTACATTTGATGATTCATGTAGAGGTTTTTCTCCAACTTTTTCTAAAACAATGGCCAACATACTCTTCAACTGATGGATCTCCTCTTTCTGTGCTTCAAACACAATTTCTCTTGACTCATTATACTATAACAAGTTCTCCACTTGTTGTTTAGGTTGTTCTCTTTCTAAATGATTCGTTGGAGTTGCCCGAGTCTTTTTAGATGGTTTAGCAGTAAAGTAACCTGGTTTCAACCTTATTGATGAAGCACAAATTTCTTTTTGAGTAAGTGTTGAACTTTCTTCTTCTTCTGATGCAAAGGCTGCAGCTTCTTGTTTCTCCAACATCATCTCCTAATGTAGTGAGAAAGATAATTAGTATAACATCATAAGCCGATCATTGACAAGATTCATCCACTCCTTACTAGGTGCCATTATCTCGTAAAAGAATGACAATCTTGTACTTCATCTAAACAATTTAACAATAATATGGCTTAGCTAAGCCTTAAGAAATAGAGTTGGCTATTCATAACAAAATTTAGCTTCTCATTATTAGAGTTAGACTTTAAACTTGTATGAACTTTTAGAAAATTAAACTTTAAAAGCAAGTAAACAAATGAAGAGACTAGCTAGGTAATTAAATATCCATTTTACTAAACATACCAAAGGAAAACATGGGACTCATGTAGAGACATACACAAGAAGTTCGTGCCGAGGAGAAGTGCGCATATACAAAAATAGGCAAACTAAGTGCTATAATGTAAGTAGTATATCAAATGAGCACCATTAGGTGGCAAACAGTTGCTGCTCATAACTCTTCTGAAAACTATAAACCTTAGTTAAGCAATGAATATAAAAATTTTCCTTATATTCAAAATGTTTGAAAGTACTCAAAATTTATGAAAACAAAAATGAGTAACCAAACTCTTTTTTTCTGTTTACATTGTCAAAATAGTGTAAACAAAAACTCAAAACAAAAGCATACTAATCATTTCCCAACCACGGCCAGATACCACTACATAACTACAAGCATTACTAGGAGAGAAGCAAGATGTAGCAAGGCAAATATAAGAGAAGCAAGATGTAGAACATGACACATCAATAATGATAATAGACCTAGTTCAATTAGGCTGTACGATAAAATAATAAATACAATCTAAACTTTCATTTACGTGGTCAAGATATCAGAGACTATATGTACATTTTCAGGCCCCAAAGGTCAATTATTTTGACAAAATCAATTCTCATAAATATTTCTCAAGATGGTAAAAGTTTAGTGCTTAATACTCTAATTTTTCATGGAAGTAAAAGTTTAGGCCAACTTATTACTTGAACTATTATAAGCTTGTTGGATCAAACACCATGAATTCTAGGAAAAAGTTGAAATTATTAAACCAAAAAAAAATTAAGAGAAAAAGGTAAAGAATATAAATTTAAAGCTACCATGTTAACAAAAATTAACTATGAAACATACCTAAATATGATAAAATGACTATGGAAAGTACATGATGCTTAATGAGCATTTGCACAGAGAACAAATAACAAAGTACATATGATCTTAATAAACTTAAACAAACAAAAAGTTACAGAGCACTCAGCATATGCAAGTGATAAGAGCCATATAAAAAAGAAAAGTAAAGAAAAGACCAACACACACCTCAAAATTGTCCACATGTTGGCTCCAGATTCTGGCATCCCAATAGCCAACTTTCAGGTTTGTGTGCATCGCCATGGCTTCAGCTCGCTATGGGTATTTTTCTAAACAATAACAAGGATCAGATGCACAGTTATTGTGTCCAGTTTAAATCAATTACCCAAATAATTAAGAAAGGTCCTAAACAAGAAAAAAGAATGGTTTAAACAAAGTATTAACATTTGACATATCTAGGGGACCAAAACAACAGTAGGTTCCAAGAAAACCCCAATATTGCGCGAAGGCTTTTGGAGAAGGTATGCATAGCTTTGAAGAAGCATTATGGAAATCAACATTTTTCCAGACCCTGTACCCAGAAACACAATCATATTTAGCTTTATGGCTTTTGCCAATGCTTCCATTTGGTAACTGCAAAACAGATTAATAAGCCAAAGTTAGAAAACCAAGAATTTAAAAGAACCATCATTTCTTCAAGACACAACTCCAAGTATCACCTTCTAGCAAAAGGCAGTGGACCAGACAATATCTCTCGTCTTCCACTCGCTGTCATTTCAACTTCCTCTATTTTTTTTTTCTTTTCCCATTTTCTTTTCTTGCAATTTTTTCTAGGTTTCTTCTCTTAAAACAACGCCTGTGAACACAAACATCACTTTAGCTTTAAATAACAGTGGGATGAACTCTATTTGGTTTCCACACACAACAAATGCATTCACAGAGCATCTTTCTTTCTGTGTGTTGTCAATTGGTTCGACATACAGCTGAGATTGCATATCAACAAAACCTAAATTGCAGATTAATTCAATACCCAAAATCAACGCAAATCACAACAGGAGAATCGAGAAACTCACAGAGAATAATCAAAGGTCTGGCGGACTATGGGAAAGGGAGATTTAGCAACGGCTAGGAGGCTGCGATGGAGTTGGAGGCGGCAGCGGCGGTGTTAAGGCCAAGTTGAGGCGGCAGAGGCAATGGTGGGAGGCAGCTGGAAGTATCACAACGGGTCCTTCAGGGGCTGTGAGATTTTTGGAATTAGGGATTAAGGGGAAGTCTGATTTGGGAATTGTAAGGGAAAAGGCGGGGCAGCTTCGCCAACATTTTAGTTTTTTATTTTTATTTTTTAATATTTAATTGTTAATTAATAAAAAATAAAATAATTTATGAAAATAATATTAATAATTATTTGATTGATAAAAATAAAATAATTTAAGATTATGATAATTGATAAAATAATTTAAATTATTACATCAAAATAATTATTATTTAAAATATAATTATATTATAAATAAATCTAATAATTATAATAAATTAATTTGATATATTGTATTCTTTTTAATATATTCATAATTTTTCAATATATTGCATTATCAATAAATAACTAATGCCCAATTATAATAGTTTGCTAATTATATTTTTGTATTTACAAAAAAATATAATTATATTGGAATTGCTTATATAAGTATTAGTTAAATCTTAATAATTCTTTTTTGTTATTTCATGGTTAGAATTAAATTTTTTTGTCAATAACAACGAGAAAGTAGTTTATTAACGATAACTTATTTAGCCCCTAGCTAAAATTTATCTTATATCAACGGAATTTATATTTAGTCGTTAATAATACTATATTAACCATCAAAAATAATCTTGTCGTTAGCTTTTTGTCGTTAATAAGTCTTTTTTTGTAGTGGATTATTAAATAAATTAAATAATAATTTATTAACATTATTAATGATAATTATGAAGGGTGAGAAGTTGTAATGATGAACTTTAGTGTTGATTTTTTAGTTATCACAAAAATTACTTCCAAAAATTTTCCCACCATGTGGCGGGAAAAATTTGAGGGTCGAAAATTAGAATGCCAATTTTGGGTGATGATCTTTTATTGTCCTCACCAAAAGTAATCTTTGGTGAGGAAATTTTGCTCATCACAAGAAAACCCGTCACAAAATATCTTTTTTCTTGTAGTGGTTGGACCATATCAGATATTCATGGAATAAGCCCTTCTATCTGCACACATAAGATACTTATGGAAGACAACTACAAACCAATCGCGCAGCCACAAAGAAGGCTCAACCCAATGATGCAAGACGTGGTTAAGAAAGAGATGATCAAGCTTCTTGATGCAGGTATTATCTATCCCATCTCTGATAGTTCTTGGGTGAGTCCTGTTCAAGTAGTACCAAAAAAGGGTGGCCTTACTGTTGTTGCAAATGAAAAGAATGAGTTGATTCCTACTAGGACAGTCACAGGATGGCGAGTGTGCATTGATTACAGGAAGCTGAATGATGCCACTAGGAAAGATCACTATCCCCTCCCTTTTATTGATCAAATGTTGGAAAGGTTAGCAGGTAGGGATTACTATTGTTTCCTAGATGGTTATTCAGGATACAACCAGATTGCCATTGCCCCTGAGGACCAGGAGAAAACTACATTCACATGCCCTTATGGTACTTTTTCATTTAGGAGGATGCCATTTGGCTTATGCAACGCACCTGCGACTTTTCAACGTTGCATGATGGCAATCTTTCATGACATGATTGAGGATTTCATGGAAATATTTATGGTTGATTTTTCTGTATTTGGCTCTTCCTTTGATGATTGTTTACATAACCTGTCTTTGGTTTTACAGCGTTATGAGGATACTAACCTAGTTTTGAACTGGGAGAAGTGTCATTTCATGGTGCAAGAGGGCATTGTGCTAGGACACAAGGTTTCCTATGAGGGAATTCAAGTGGATCTTGCCAAGGTGGAGGTGATTGAGAAGTTGCCACCACCTACTTCCGTCAAGGCTGGAGAAGTGTCATTTCATGGTGTAAGAGGGCATTGTGCTAGGACACAAGGTTTCCTATGAGGGAATTCAAGTGGATCGTGCCAAGGTGGAGGTGATTGAGAAGTTGCCACCACCTACTTCTGTCAAGGCTGTGAGGAGTTTCTTAGGACATGCTGGGTTTTATCGACGTTTCATCAAGGATTTTTCCTTTTTCGCTAGACCTTTCTCTAACTTATTATCCAAAGATGTTCCTTTTAACTTTTCTGATGACTGTTTGCAGGCTTTTCATACCCTAAAGGAGAAGTTGATCACGGCACCTATAATGGTATCACCAGATTGGACACTTTCATTCGAGCTTATGTGTGATGCCAGTGATAGTGCAGTTAGAGCTGTCTTAGGCCAACGAAAGGACAAGGTGTTTCAAACCATTTATTATGCTAGCAGGACCCTCACAGAAACACAACAAAATTATGCCACTACAAAAAAAGAACTTCTTGCAGTAATATTTGCAATTGACAAATTCCATTCTTATTTGATTTTGTCCAAAGTTATTGTGTATACAAATCATGCAGCATTAAAGTACCTGTTGGCTAGCTAAGAAGGATGCGAAACTGAGACTCATTCGATGGATCTTGCTTCTTCAAGAGTTTGATTTGGAGATTCGAGACAAGAAGGGTGTAATACCCGGTATTAAATATTAAGAGAATTTTTGGAAGATATGGGTCAAAATGATATTTAGCAATGTTTCGGGCTTGAGTGCAATATTCAAAACTTAAATGAAAGACGAATGACTAAGTTAAGATGAGCCTATTGAGGTGAATGGCACAATTAGGTGATATTTGGTAAAAATCAAGAGATTTCAAAGAGTTGAAGTCAAAAGCACGCAATTAGGAGCATCCGGGCAAAAGTGCAGATTTTGTAAACTGCCTGAGGAAGGTCAAGATGGCAAGTTTTTCAGAAATTCCAAAGGGAAATGAAAAATATAGAACTTGAAGGCCATTCTGGAAGTGTTAGAAAGTCTAGGGGTATCTAAGAAAGGGAGAAAATGCAATTAAAAGTGGGCTAGGGACTAAAATACAATTAAAAGTGGGCTAGGGACTAAAATGCAATTTTTCAAAAATTGCAAAGTGGGAATTCGACCGCCGCACATGGGCTGCTGACAGCTGCCTCTGGACGTTGGGAAGCTCGCCTAAGGGAGCTAGGTCGGCCTTTAAGTGATGATGAAGCTTTAGAGGATGGCCAGTGGCCGAGCACGACGACGACGTAACCAGAATTTATGGTGAATGGGACCAAGAATTTGGCCAAATTTTTCAAGCGATTTAGCTCATGAAATAGGGCTAGATGAGGGGATTAAAGGCTAGATCTGGGCTTAAGGGATAAGGAGGAGCAAGATATGGTAGGGAATTGGGTCAAAAATGAGTATAAAAGGGGGCTCTTGGCTGAGGGTTCCGAAAAAAAAACGGTCAAAATTTCTTGTGTTTTTGCTTGAATCGAGCTTGAGGGATAAGGGGTTTTTGTTCCTTGGGTTGAGAGAGTCATTTCTAGAGCATTTGGAGTCGATTGGTGTAGGATAAGTGGGTTTTTTTGGAGTTGGCCGAAAAATTGGGCTCGCCGACGTCGCGACCTGCAACTGGGTTTTAAACCCCTTTTCGGCGACTTTTTCCAACGGTTAAAGGGTCCATTGGAGTTGCCTCATCGAGATCTTCAAGGCCCCATCATTGTTTTGGCCAAAGGAGATCGTCGGAGCCAGAGAAGAAGGCTGGAGAAGATGATTGTGTGGCGGCGCGTGGCTTCCACTCGCAGGGCTTCGGGGTGGCGCGTGAGGGCGCGTGAGGTAGGGTTTTTTTTTTGGTTTTAATTTCAGAATTTTTGTAAAATTATTTTAGGAATTATCGTGTAAAAATATTTGGTGAAACTTGGTGTTAGGTAATTTTTATGAATTTCAGAAGGTTGAAATGTTTGAAAAATAAATAAAAATAGAGAAAATTGTGGAAAAATAGAAATATTGATTCCTAAGGTCTTAAATGGTGAAATAAGAGTCAATTGGGTTGTTGGAAGAAGAATTACACGATTTTCGAGAAGTGGCACATTTTCCAAGGCGAAATCCAAACTTTTCCAATTTAAGGTAAGTGGCTTGATTCTAGCTTTATCTTGTCTTGGAAGTGTTTTTGAGTGCATGTGGTGGTTCTAGTGAGCGATTTTTACCCTCCAGGACTTGGGCTATTTGCAAAGGCATTTTTGTTTATATATATAGCATCAATTTCATATCGATCATATGGTGAACTGCATTAACTATTTTTACTCACAAAACGTCAGTGCATGGCGTGTAATTTTCATGTCATCGGGGTATTGATATTCGTGTCGATGTTGTTTCTGTGTGGGACGGGATGGGGTCTACTTGAGAATGGGACAAGGTTAATCTGGTGAACGAGTGCCACGGTGGGGCACTCGAGAGATTAAGTATGTCGCAGCAACGTCAACCCCAACGGTGTGTGGAGTGGTGTTCTCCACAGGAGGTTGAGTATGTCAGGGAGATTTCTCAAGCTAAACGTATCTTGCATGTTGTTGTCTTCATATGCCATGCTCATGTGTCCTTCATGCATTGTATAAACTGTTTCATGCTTCACTTAGATGTTTCATCATCTAACCTGGGTTATGCCCCTGGAACATTCAACGTTCCAATCAGGGATAGCTGCGAGGTCAAGGACGTGGCCGGTGACCCAATGGTGTTTATGTGATAGTCGTTGTATCATTTGGTAGCATAGGAACTTATTTTTCTATATGTATGAACAATCGCACATTGGTGTTGTAGTCATTTAGAAACGATGTTGTATGTATGTTGGTGTGGGAACGCCTTATATGTAACTTGTGGTAGGCCACGACATTTTGGTAACTAAAGTATTTCGCTGTGATATATATAATGTCTCGTTTAGTTATGATTGTGTTATTAGTAGCTAAACGACCGAGACTGGAATTCTCGGGGTAAAAGATCTGCATGTGAAGATTGTTCTTAATCACCGCGGGTGCCAGCCATTGTATGCGACGAGTGCTTCATCTGCATGTGAAGATTGTGCTCATTGCGCCGCATGTGTTGAACTCGGAGGGAAAGAAAAAAAAAAACCCCGGGATTTACCTTATAGTAGCACGCCCGTATAGGGCGGGGTGTTAAAATTGGTATCAGAGCCTTAGGTTAAAACCCTAGGATCGTTAGGCTAGGTTAATGAACTTAGCACGGTTAGGCTTGTTAACTTAGAATAGGGATATGGATTCTAGGTGTCATAAGAAAACTTTAGGAAACATTTGTTCGAGGGTGCTGAGAAAAATCTTTGTATGTTATTAGTTAAAAAAAAAATGGTGGATCAAGTACTGCTGTCGCATTGGGCAAACGGGATCGAAGCACATGGACATCCGTAAGATGAGGATATGAATGTGTTTCTGGTGGCAATGGAGGAAATGATTGATGATGTGCCCCCAAGCTATCGACAGTTGGTAGATCTAGCAGAATTTCAGATCGATTTTCTTATTGATCAGTTGGAAGGGGAATGGAAGACCTTCACGCAATTGTTATGGCAGGACTGGGAAGATGACTCTCTGCGCGAATTCTGCGCAAGAATGCGGAACGAGCATCAGGATCTACTTGGGGAGGCTATGGATGAGGAAGAACAGACAGAGATTGCTGCAAATCTCGCGAATGAGGTCATCGATATTAGCTCTGATGAGGAATCTCAGGAGGCCCAAGATGATGACGAAGGACTCCCGGTGGCGTCCGACAGTGACGGGGACCACAAGGAGTCATGGATCTGGAGGCCGAAGAACTACTGAGCAAGGCCGAAGAAGTAACTGATGGAAGAAGGGATATGTAAATATAAAATATAATAAGATGTTATGTCTATTTCCTCTTTCGGTTGTGTTAAGCTATTTTTTTTTTTGTGGGATATTGTAAAGAAATAAAATTGTCCCTTTTGTATAGAAACAATCTTGTCTTCAGCATAATTTATTTTTGTGATTCACTTCAGATGGTGAATACACGAAGGCTACGAGACGCAGCTCATGTTGAAAGTGGGAGAGGAGAAGAGAAGAAAATAATCCCGAAGATCAGGGAGATCGCAGGAATCTCTCGGGAGGGAACAGAAGATACGTCAGGGAATCGAGCTCCAGTAAGGACCAATTCGAGTGAATGGAGCAATTTTTAGAAAACATGTTGACATACGTGAGTCGAGAGGAGCCTGCTCGGCACACGACCACGGCATTGGAGCGGTACCGACACTTGAGACCCCCAGTATTCAAAGGAAGGATTGGTGATGATCCTAGCTCAGCCGAGTATTGGCTTGAGCAGACAGAGAAACTATTGCAACATCTCTAGTGCAGTGAAAAGGAGAAAGTGAGGTGCGCAACCTACACATTGGAGGAAGAAGCAGGTCGGTGGTGGCAGTCTACCGAGTGTTAGATAATAAGGTCTCAACAGGAGCGTGAGGCTGAAGATGAGGATGCACCAATGTATACTTGGACGAGATTCAAGGAAGAGTTTAACGCCAAGTACTTTTCCAAGAGTTGGAAGAAAGAAAGAATTTGGGAGTTTATGAGGCTCAAGCAGACGAATGAGATGTATGTGAGTCAATACGATAATCGGTTCATTCAACTGATTAAATACGTGCCCATGTACGAGACTGACGAGAGTCAGAAAGCCCAAAAGTTTGTTTCAGGGTTACAAGGAAGTCTCCAGCAAGTCTTAAGTGGATGGGACATTGAAACCTACAAAGAAGCATTGCACCAAGCTTTGACCATTGAGAGGAATCTGACGCGGGCCAAGATAATCAAGACTGAGGAAGGAAGTAAGAGCAGTAAACCAGGCAGTTCGATAACTCAACCAAGGGACGACGGGAAGTGCCCTCGATGTAAGAAGAAACACCTTGGGAAAAGATGTATTGTAAAATGCTATGGATGCGGCGAAGAGGGTCACATTAGAAAAGACTGCCCAAAGACCAAAGGAACGCCCCAAGTTGGGTACCAGGGAAAGATAGTGTGCTACAATTGTGGGCAACCAGGGCATATCTCGTGAGAGTGCTCAAAGAGGCAAAAGATGGAGCCACTAAGTGGAAGTGCACAGAATGTTCGTCCCAGCCGAGTGTACAATCTGACCTGTGAGGACGCTGAGGCCGATCTTGCGGTTATTGAAGGTACACTGCTCTTCTCAAATACTCTAGTTCATGCTTTAATAGATCCGGGTGCTACACATTCATTCATTTCGCATGCATCAGTAGAAGGTTTAAAGTTAGAACCTAGAGAATTGGACTACCAAATGGTAATAGCTACACCGATGGGTTCGACCCTAAGAACTGTGGTGGGGTTCCGTGGGTGTATTTTCAATATGGGAGGGGAAAATTTCAAGATCGATTTAGTGGTGCTAGACATTCAAGATTTTGACATAATTATCGGAATGGATTTCCTATCACTACATGAGGCTAAGATAGATTGTAAAAGTAAGACCGTGAGCTTACCTAAGTCTAACGGGGAGTGGATTGTGTTCCAAGGTCAGGGTAGAAAGATTAAGAGGGAACGTGACAATAGTCCTTTCTGATTGACCATCTGTCTGCAGATGAAATGGTGTACTAAACTTCAACTAAGACCCTAGTGCATCATGCAAAGCTTCCCAAAAATGAGAAGTAAAATGAGGATCTCAATCTAATATAATGCTGGATGGAACACCGTGTAATTTCCCGATCTCCTCAATATCAATTCTTGCAAATCTATTCAATGGGTAAGTCTTCTTAAAAGGAAGAAAATGGGCTAATTTAGTCAAGCGATCGACAATCACCAATATAGCATCATATCCTCTTGTCATCTTGGATAACCCATCACAAAAATCCATAGCAACATTTTTCACTCTAGAATAGGTAATGGAACTAATAAACCTACGAGCTTCTGATTGTATCTTTAACTTACTGGCATACTAAACCTTATGAAATATATTTGGCTATATCTTTCTTCATTCAAAATCTCTTGCTTAAAATTTCTATCATCGGGTATACAAATCCATCCCCGAAATAAGAGTATTCCATCACTCCATATAGTATATCCTAAAGGAAAAAAACTTCTCAATATCTACTAAAATCCGTGCCAACTTCTCATCTTTTGATTGCTGGTTCTTGATAAAATCAAATAACTCGGGTTACACCCTCATACAAGCGCAACTCATCACTGATCTATCCTCTAGGGTTGAAATAAATAAAGCACTTAATTTCTCCAATAACTTCCATTCTTATACCATTGTCATAGCCATAAAAGCTCCTTGCCGACTCAAAGCATCAGCTACTACGTTAGCCCTTCCTGGATGATATAGAATCTCATAGTCGAAGTCTTTAAATAACTCCACCCAATGTCTCTACCACATGTTCAATTCTTTCTGGGATAGAAGATAATGTAAATTCTTATGATCTGTATAAATCTCAACTTTCTCATCATATAAATAGTGTCTCCATATCTTTAATACAAATACTACCACTTTCAACTCTAAATCATGAGTAGGGTAGTTCACCTTGTGTTTCTTCAAATATCTGGAAGCATAAACATTAACTCGACCCTCTCGCATCAATACCCAACCCAAACCTGAATGGGAAGCATTACAGTAAATGGATATTTGTCGCCACTTCTTGGTATAGCTAAAACTGGTGCAGTAGTCAACTTCTACTTCAATTCTTGGAAAGCACATTCACACCCAACATTCCATTCAAACTTCTCTCCTTTTCTTGTTAGCTTAGTCATAGGGGAAGATAAACGAGAAAATCCCTTAAAGAATCGCCTATAATAGCCTACAAGACATAGAAAACTACTTATCTCGGTCAGTGTCGTAAGCCTTGGCCAATCCATAACTGCTTTAGTCTTATCTAGATCCACTAAAATACCATCTCTACACACCATATGGCCTAGAAATCCAATCTGAGTGAGCCAAACTCACACTTGCTAAACTTGACATATAATTGCTTCTCTCTATGCCTCTGCAATACTATAGTAAGATGCTTCGTATTCTCCTCTACACTGGGTGAGTAACTAGAATATCATCTATGAAGACAATAATGAAGCAATTTAGGTACTCACGTAGAACTCAATTCATTAAATCCATAAAAATAGCTGGGGCATTCATCAACCTAAATGGCATCATCACAAACTCATAGTGTCCATAGCGAGTTCTGGAAGTAGTCTTTTGAATATCATCATCTGTAACTCATACTTGATGGTATCTGATCTTAAATCTATTTTTGATAACACTTTAGCTCCTTGTAACTGGTCTAATATATAAGTCATCCACTCGAGGGAAAAGGATACTTGTTCTTCACTGTCACCTGATTCAACTTGCAATAATCTATGCACGACCTTAAAGATCTATCTTTCTTCCTCACGAATAATACTGGTGCGCCTCATGGGGATGAACTGGGTCAGATAAAAAAAATCCTTCTCTATTAATTCTTCTAACTAGGTTGTCAACTCTTTTTAGCTCACTAGGTGCCATTCGATATGGAGCTTTAGAGATAGGTTGTGTACCAAGTAATAACTCAATAGTAAACTCTGCTCCTCTCCAAGGAGGTAATCCTAGTAATTCATCAAGGAAAGCATCTGAGAAATCTCCTACAACTAGCACCTCAAACAACTTCCTCTTGGTTCCCTCATCTAAGGTAACAAAAGCTAGGTAAGCTTCATATCTATCACACAACAGCTTCTCTACTTTCATCACTAAGATCATAGGAATCGTAGCCATAAGCTTGACTCCTCTGTATATCTGAACCGGCTATCGAGGTAGATCAAAGTCTATAATCTTCCATCGACGGTCAACTCTTGCATAATATTGTGACAACAAATCCATGCCAAGGTTCAAATCAAAATCCCTAACATCAAGAATTTCTAAGTCTCCAAATAGCTTCTTATCATGTACCTCGATCTCATAATTCTCAAACATCTATCTTGATAGCATATGCTTGTTGAACTACCGTGGTATAATCCACACTCTAAGCTCCTCCAAAAGCGTGGCAAATATCAGCACGCAATCCTCTCTGAAATTTAGCATCCTTCTTAGTTTCAGTGGACACCAACTATAAGTCCTATCTAGTCAAGGCTATAAACTCTACCTCACATTGGGCCACTGTCTTGGTACCTTATACTAACTCAACAAACTCAAAAAATTTCTGGTCCTTGACCCACACTGGGTAATAAGCATTGTTGAACACTTGCTGAAATTCAATCCATTTGGGTTCTTGATTACCAAACCTTTGGGAGGCGGTCTTTCACCAACTCTCAACTTTGCCTCTAAATAAAAATGTGCTAAGTCATACTCGGCAATCGTCCGCACAACCAATAGATCAGAGATGCTTCTCTATCGATAGCATCTAATTCTCAACTACTACTACATTTGTGCCTCCCTGGAACGCTGGTGATCGGAAGGCCATGAAATCCTTTAATAGCTTACTCCCTATATCAGCCTCCACCACTGGAGCTGTTGGAATGACTGGCTTATCACCTTTACTACCTCCTACTTCTTAGGGAACTTGTGATTCCCTTACCTGATTAGTAACTAGGGTATCTATCACCCGCATTAATCCTACTAACTTACCTCGCGTCTCGACCATTCCTTGTTGTAGATCACTACTAGACTTTCCTGATGAGCCAAGAGTGGATACTAGAATTTCCACCGAAATAAAAACAGGCTGATTGCGAGTCCCGGGTCGTCCACCACTATTAGTCATCTTCTTGCATCACCACTTAGGGTTTAGAATATCGCTAATTGGGCCAACGTATCTAACTAACGGACACAAGTCCTAACTCTATCCAACATCCTATGTGTGTATGGGAGACTCCTCAAAACACCGCTCTGATACCAATACTGTACCACCCCCTCTCCTAGAACTGCCCGAGAAGCGGTACTACGGGGAAAATAAAATAAACTAACTGATAAACTGAAATCTGATACCATAATTGAACATCTCAATCAACTAGAATAAAAACTCTGAGTCAATACAAACTGAAAAGCATAAACTCTGACTAAGGGACAATCCCTCAACTGAAATGTAAAATAGATCTAAACTGAGAAAATACTATAAAACTCAATAGACTCCCAGACATCTTTTATCTTGAGCGGCTCCACGTACACACACTACTGAACACTGCTGCTAGGCCCCACATCTGATACTCCCCTACTAGAACCTGAAAGGGTGAAGAGTATAAGGTGAGCTACAAAAGCTCAGCAAGTAATAAGTTGGAAAGAATACTAAAGCTGAATCGAAGAATATCGATACTGATAAATAATTGACTGAACTTGTACTGTATAATCATTGTCTGTTTGCATTAATAAAAATGTAATGCACATAAACTGTAAACTAAATGCAGGTACGCAATTTTGGCTCATAAGCCCACATAATCTGATAATACATACCTGTCTGATCTGAAACCTGCATACACAAAAACTGTAAGCACATACTGTGGGCAACATGCCCCTATCCCCCTAGTGGCCCCCAGGCGGGTAACTCATAAACTGAGTTGAAACTAAAATTGATGGGATCCCCGCGGACAAGCCGTCTGGCATGCATAATGCAATGCAATGCTCACATAAATGCTAGCACACGATATGTAGTGCTCCATATAAAGTCATGCTCAATGTTCATACCAAAATGTATGCACATAATCTCACAAAATAGTACTGATCATGTTATAATAATGCTGAATGTGATATGATCTTCATTTATATATTAGAAGACAAAGATTCAATGAACTATGATTTAGGGTATGGGTATGATTAACTTGTCATGTTCTGGCTTATGAATTCAATGTTGGAAGGTATTGAATACATTAATTGAATTAAACTTGAATTAGGACTCACTGGAAGCTAAATTGGATTTCTGGAAAAGTCATCCAGATATCAGGAAGGATATCCGGATATGATGAAAGACATCCGGATATGAAGAAGGCTCATCCGGATACACTGATATTTAAAGCAGAAGCTATTCGGATATGCTGGGATGTATTCGGATATGAACTAGGACATCCGGATATGATTCTGGTCATCCAGATATCTTACTGATGCATTCGGATATAACTGGGGACTATTCGAATGAAAAATTCAACTTTTGAGGGAGGCATCTAGATATCAGGTGAGATATCTAGATATTATCTTGACATCTCTGGATGTATAAACAAACCATCTGAATATCATACTCGAAGAACTTTAGATACATCCAGATACGATACAAGGTATCCAAATATTAGAACGTAGAGTAATAGAACTTGCAATCCAAAATGGATACGGATTAATCGAACTTGCAATCCAAAATGGATAAGGATTAATGGGACTTGCAATCTAAAATGGATAAGGATTAATAGAACTACCAATCCAAAATGGATAAGGATTAATGGAACTTGCAATCCAAAATGGATAAGGATTAATGGAACTTGCAATGCAAAATGGATAAGGATTAATAGAACTTGCTCATAACTTCACTGTTATACGCATATATATATATATATACATCTCTGCTTACTGATATAAATCTGAGAACTACAACAAAGAACTGGAATAATCTAAAATCAAAACTGATATGAACCTGATAGAACTCTCTAATCGAACCCTGGAGTGATCCTCAAGACTCTAGCAAGCCTTTGCTATCTCTTGGCCTCTTAGTTCTTCACATGGGGTGAAGAAAAGCTAAACTAATGGGCTCTATATATAGAGGTATAAAAACCCTAGATCCCATTCCCTTTATAATATGGATTCCTTCTCCTAATATAACTAAGAGACTTTAAACCAAAACCATCTCATACGTGGATTCTCATTCTCCTTTAAATACATAATCTCACTTAATTAATAATAATACAAAAATTATTATTAAAACTCTGAAATAATAATAAAACTCTAGAATTACCTTCATGCCCTTGCATTTAATTTCCACAATAAATAACTAGAATTAAATGCTCTTTAAATGCTATTTAAATACTATTCTCTCCATTAAAAATCTAAATTGTCACCTTGACAAATTCCCTTAACTCCAACATTAAAAAGAAATAAATGCTATTCTTTTCCTTTAAAATCTCCAAATTGATACATTAAATAATTAATTGGAAAAATCTCTTAATTAAATACTTTAACAATTAATTAAATAATTCTAATTAAATAGTAGGCCCTCTAATGGGTCGTTACAATGAACCCTATTGTCAGACCTTATGGAAATTCAAAGTTTAAGGGACTTATCTCAAGGATATTAATATAAGAATTATATGTATGTATGCATATATATTAAATAGTCTATATAAATGGAATAATAGGTCAAGGTGACTATATGCATAGATAATGATATTTACATATGTTACTAACTTTTGAGCTCCTTGATGACAAAGCAGGTCAAGACTTTTTACATGACTAACTTTAGGGATGTTTTATGTGGCAGGAATGAATCAAGATATAGGAAATAATCAACACCAGCATGCCATCATGGGATGGTGGGCCACACGTTTAGAAGGACGCTACTTGTACCCAAGGGATGCAATAGGAAAATTTTTGGACTTGGTCACCCCTATTTTACAAGAACTTCCACCCAACGTGATGGTTCCCTACATAGTGAATTTACAAATAGCCTATTTGATTTCCTTGTTACCAGTAAAATGGCAGGAGGTTGGGAATGAGCTATATGCCCAGGGACCTTATGATAACCTCGTGACTTTTACCACTCACCTACGTGAAATTGAAGGATTTATGGGCACATCAGATATACTCCCAAGCGGGGTAGCACCAAAAGAAGGACTCAAAAAACAAACCCTAATATCCCCGCCAAGATCCAAAACCTAGGAGAATGATTTTAATTTTTAACGATTGCATACATGTACAAATATGTGAGATGGTAACAAAGTAGTAAGATGCACATGTACAAGTAGGGATAAAATAGTGGTATGTGATGGTTATGTCATCTAGTTGATATTATTAACTTTTAAAGTATCTTGATGACAAGAAGAATTATATGATTATTTTTGGCAATCCTAGAAGGTAATGTTTATTTGGTGATACTAATCTTTGGGGTTTTGATGACAGGATAGTATGAACAACCATCTTAGAGATACAGGTGATTGTCAATAGAATTTGATGAGCAGGTAGGATGAGGGTGGATGCAAGTAAGTATTTATGTAAGTTGGATCTAACCGAAAATTTGGGTAACCCACTAAGATCTTTGGGGATATTTTTTATAAGGATTGTTGGAATCTCTTAATAATTATATTGTGAAAACCAAATGATTCAAGGAATTGGGAGATAATTTAGAAACTTAGATTTTGAAGATAGTTTGATTTGTGGTCCAATAAGAATTAACCAATGCCCTACAAGTATTTGAGAGATTTAGAATCTCGAGAATTTCAGACAATAAGTGGATGAGATGTCATCCTAATATTTTTGTGGTGAAATGAGAAGCCTATATACATGTACACCTATGTGGATAAATAGTGATATTGACAATTGTGGGAAATATAAATAAGTGTTAGTAGGAATGGATGAGTAAGTGGAATAAGATCTAGTACAGGTGGGTATTTTAATTACTTGGAGAAAATGAACCCCCAGCCAAGATCTTTAATGACTCCCTGGATTTTTGAAGGCATCTTTCCATGCAAACAACTTTTTGGGGTCTTGGGAAATTACTTACACTAGACATAACTCATTCGAATTTTGTGTTACTTCGCAGGGACTCGATAAGTTTGGAGCTTCAAGGAATATAAGGCAATACTTGTGGGATACTACTTTATCTTGTAGATATTGATTTTTGAGGATCTTAGATGATAAGTGTTGAAGGGCTAATCTTTTTTTTTTCTATTTGACCCCCCTAAAGAATTTCTTTTGAGAAAACATTTCTATATATATGGGTTGTTAGAAATTCTTATTTGGTAAGGTTAAAGCATTGAAGGATTAGTTGGGTTTATTAACATCTTATGCCGATAACTATTTTGTAAGAAGTTGGAGGATCAGAAGTCTAGAGGACTTTAGAAGACAAACGTTTGGAAAACCATTTTACGAATCTGAAATCTCAAGGATTCCAGACACTAATCACTTAGAGGATGCCTAATTGATAGAATAGGGTGTAAGTAAGTATCTGAGAAGAAATTTGGAAAATTGAACACATGCACAAAAGGAAGTAAGAAAGTAAGATGGGATGTTCATACATAGGTAAGGATGGAATAACAACGTAGGGCGTTTGATTGATACTATTAACGTTAGAATTACATAGTGACAAAACAAGGCACCTATGACAACATGAGGTGTTTATGATGCTTATACTTGATGGTACTAACTTTTGAGTTTATGGTGGCAGGATGAGATATATAGCAATTTGGAGGTCATAGAAGTTTTCAGTAGATTCTGGTGGGTAAGTCAAACAAGAATTGACTCGAGTAAGTACCTTAAACATCAAGTAAGATTGAAACCTCCTTAAAATATTGAAGGACTTACTATATGATCTGTTAGGATTCCTTATTAACAATTGTTGTACAAAATTTGATAAATTTGAGGATTTGAGAGACTAACTGGATTTTAGAAGGAATTTCTAGAAAGAGGCTATTGAATGTTGCACTAATAACTATTTTACAGGAGTTTGGTAGACTTGGGATCTCAAGAGTTCAAGATAACAATCATGGGAGATGCATATGGGTTATAGGGTAGAAGATGGTACTAGTAAGTATTTGTTCATCTAGGGCAGTTAAACCAAACCAAGATTTTTGGGATTCACCGGACTTTTGAAAATATTTCACATGAGTTATTGGAATTTAATTGAGATATTTTTGGTTATGGTACTAACAACTACGTTGCAGAAAACTTAAGGATTCTTGGCGTCCTAAGAAAATTCTAGGAAAGTGGCCAATTGTTCTATAAGGTGAAAAAGCACTCATATGGTTAGGAAACTACTTCATTTTATAGGTATTTAATGGGTTTAAATGGTAAGTGCTCGAGAGACTATTTTGTTACTCCCTAGGAAATGTAAAATTTGAAAGGTTGTCATAAACAAGGTTATGAAATTTCATGATTAATTTATTGTCGAAGGTTGAATATTTGCCTTATAATTTTAAATATGATTGTTCCAGATGGAAAATACCTAACGTTCTCAAGGGTCCGGGAAGGGACACAGCTTGGAAGTTCAAGGAAAAAGTTTCAAGCTAAATGGTCGCTACCCTAGGCGTCTAAAATTTCATTTTTGCAAGTGTTGCTACACTTGTGGAGAAAACAATCACAAAGCTCGAAATTACCCAAAGGGACCTATGTGCTTTTGCTGTCGGCAAATAAGTCATCTAGCTAAGCACTGCCTGTGGAAGAGGAAAGTTAATCAGTCAAATGAAAGAAAGCAAGGACACGATTTGGGAGCACAAGGATGGGATTTCAAGCAGAAAGGTAACTGTCTTAGGTGTTAGAAGTCCCATATCGGGAAACCTTGGGAAAAGAAAAACCAAAAATGTTATACCTATGGGGGAAAAGACCATTTGGCTCGAAATTGTGCAGATGGGCTCGTGTGTTTTGGTTGTCAGTAGATTGGCCATCTCTTTAGGGATTGCCCTCAAAGGGGGAAAAGTCCATCAAAATGGGATGAACAAAGGATGGTCAGTAAATTTATGCAATTATGTATTTAAGGTATGGGTTGTCAATAAATTTTACAGATTGGTGGTTTGAGGAAAATGTCCTACCAATTCGGTAAGATAATTTCTTAGAGCTGATAAGTTTAACTGAAAATAATGATAGGACAGAAGGTGAAATGACCGATAGTGGATTAGGTAGTTAAGATGATTAATTATGAGTACTACTGAGACTACAAAGATATATGGCATCCCATTCGGGATGGCTTTGCGGAACCATAGGGGTTGAGATAACTTACTATATTTAGGGACGGCAAACGTTTAGAAGATTTGAGGGATTATGATGATTTGTTGGTGATGATCCATAAGTTGTGGGCAGCTGTGAGTTGAGGAATGCTATTAGCCAGGATATGTTAAATGTAGCTTTAGATGTGGAAATGATACATTGGAGATTGGTGACTAAGGGATTCAAACTACCAACTAAGGGTTAAAGAAAGAGATGGTAGCAGGATTGCTTTTAGATTCCATTACGGATGGTATCTAGTGATACCAACACACCTGTAGCCTGCATAAGTTGGATGAATAAGTGTTCAAATTATACTTGAGTTAATTTGTGGTTATTTTACTCAGTTAGCGGGGAGAATGAGTAAGGCTTGAGGATCGACTTACGGACACTATAGGAATAGCAAGCTTACGCTAAATACAAATCCTAACTAACTCAGATAATTTCCTTAAGTATTGTTGTGTTGAGAGATAGTCATGGAAATTGAGGAAATAGGATATTGGAAATAGCCTTTAACGACGAAAATTTTATGAAAAATATGTTAAAAGATTTCCTAGTGTAGCCAAATTGAGTAGAACAAAGCAAGGTAAGCATATCCTTCAAAAAGGGTTAAATGACATATGTGGCTAATCAATTCGTTTTGATCCTGTGACACTCGTAACTTACTTACATGCTTAACAATAATAATAATATTCAAATGAACTTTAAGGTTTAGCGTAGAAAAACTGGAGAAACCAAACTTTTATAAACTTAAGTAAAGTTTCGAACATAATAAAAGTCAAAGCATGTTATGTGTAAATATAAAGTTTGAAATGAAAAACATGGTTTCAATAGAAGAAAGAAAGACTTCGCAAAGATACTTCATAGTAATAGCATATATAAAGATATCCAGAGCTTAAAACCAAACTCATACTTCCTTTAAATTAAATAAAAATCCAAGACATGCTTTATGGCATACATATAGGAAAAGATCAGAGTTCAACCCCGAAAATTTGTTTTAAAAGGAAACTAAAACTTAAATTCTTAAAAATTATTTTTTAACAAGCCACCACGCTCCATGTCCATGTCCCGATCTCCTCATTCATGATCACTTGGGGGGTGGGGGGAAACATAAGGGGTGAGATTACGCAAATCTCAATAAGTACAAGAGAACTATCAAACATATTTAAACATGACATGAACTTGCAACATGAAAATATAACATAAGGGGACACGATAAGTTCTACCAACTTATAGGGGTAAGAACCTCCGTGTGTAGTGCTACTAAACCCTGGTCCCGTAACTTGCTTGAAACATAACATGAGGGACCATATAAACATGATTCATGAGCGTGCTGAAACATCATACATAGTTCATAGTGTACTTACCTTAACTTGGTTGGAAATGACCCAAATTTTTTGGCGAGGCTGTTTTGCTCCTGTTTCTACACCAAATTTGCTCATTCCTTTTGTAAAATTTTCCCCTTACTCTCTATCTAAAAATCTTGCCTAAATTCTACCTAAAACTTATGAGCTACCTTAAGGCCTATTTATAGACATTTTCAGCCAATCATGTTTTGCCACATGTCCCATCATCATAAGGCCTCATTATTACTTTTCATGTGTGGCCAATAAATGCTTACCACATGTCCTTGAGGATAAGGCTCGAAGACTTTAACAAACTTGGAGGCTAAGTAAGCTTTTCCCTGGCCAATCACACGATGCCACCTCAGGTGGTCATTATGAACCATCATGAGACCTTATTTTATCATCCAAATAACCAATAGAAGCTTGCCATGTGTCCTTGATATTTTGAGCCTCACATGCTTAATTAGATTTTCAACACTTCCATCATTACATCTCACATGGTTTAATTCATTTTTTTTACATTTCCAATCATTACTCCCACATGGTTAATTGATTTTCTACATTTCCCATCATTACACCTTTAACTAGGTAGCTATATTTGGTTACCTTAAGTACTTAGTTTGAGATATTTTGATGAGATATTTTAAGGTTTCAAGAACTACACCTTGACCCGATATTTTCAGATAATTTACACTTAGACCCTTGCAACTTGGTCCCCATGCTATTTTTAATTGCACATTTTAGCCCCCTAAAAATGGATAAATTATGCTAATACCCCAAGATTTTAGGTAAATTACACTTTTACCCGTACTTCAATATTTACGATTTTGCCCCTAGCTCAGAAACTGGATTTTTGTCTCAAGACTTTCACAATCCTTTGAAATATATTATATTCCTCAAGTATCTAAATCTAAAAAACTCAAGTATTAAATCATATTTCAGTCTAAAAATCTCGAGTGTTACAGATCCAATCTCTAAAAATACCAAAATATTTAGAAGTGATCAATAAGGGAAATGACAACGGGCTCTAATCTTGACACAGGAAGTGGTTCAATACTTATGGGAATCCATACCCTTACCTCAAAATTATATTGGTATGTCGAACTATAGAACTCGATACCATAACAATGTTAGGGGCATTTCAAATATGGGTCGTGACAATCGATGGTTAAATATATGGGCATCAGCTATCAACATTTGGGACAAGCCAGGGATACTAGTACTAATGGTCACATTTCTGGTATTGTGCATAATGCAGGAGCACACGAGTTTAAATAATTTTGGAAGCCAGGTGCTGAGGGTGTGTCCTTATAAAACATATGGGTTTTTATGGCTGAAAATTTGTGAGCAATATTTATCGCCTATGGTCTTGAGTTGATAGCAAATGTGGATGTCGAATCTAGGGCGACACTACTCGTATGGGAGAAAATTTGAGGTCGGCACGGATTGTGGGAGCTTAAGGTACCTGATCCCTCGAAGAGACTTGAATATGAGGCAGCGGCAGTGGATGGAGTTTTGAAGGACTACACTTGTATGATCCAGTACCACCCTAGAAAAGTAAATATGGTGGCTGATGTATTAGCGTAATTTCGATGGTTGGGAGTGGGGACTAGTAAAGGCTCTTAGCTTACTGATAGTGGATATGATTCCTAAAGGAACGTCTATTTACATCGATGGCCTGATGATTCGCTCTCTTCGTTTGGAACGGGTCCGACAAGCTACATGGGAAAGAGAAAATAAAGTACGTTTTTAGGGCCATAAGAAATTTCGGGGATGAAATTTTTTTTTGGGGGGTTGAATGTAACACACAAGATTTTTATAAGAGTAATCTCTTTTAAAGGAGATAAGATGGATTTAGGATTCAAGAAGGAACAAATATATTTCGAGCAAAATATAGGATGTTTTTGGAGATTTCGGGCAAAAACGTAATTTCTCAAAAATAATTGGAGGTCATTTCGGAGTTAAGAATGGTACCCAAAAGTGTAAGGAGAATTGTAAGAATCCTTGGAAATGGAGGAATGGCATTTTGAAGGCCAAAAGTGGGATTCTCAAAGTTATGAGGGGTAAAAGTGCAATTTATGGAACTGTGGGCCGAAACAATAAAAGCCAAAAGCTTAGCCATAATGAAGCTAACAAAAAATCAGCAATTGCCCAATCCAAAATGACCAAGAGTCCCTCCAAGTGGCACAATCTAATTGGCCACAAAGTCTATAAAAAAGCCTAAACCCAACTAAAGCAATTCATGAAAATTTAAGGCAAGGTTGGGCCGTGTGAGAGAATTGAGAGTGGGGAACCTGTTCTTGAGAAATAAGAAGAGATTCTACAAAAGAAACGAGGTAGATCGGTGAGGGAACGAAGGGCATACAAGCCTTATCGGGAAAACTGTGCATCGCCAAAATCTGGGCTCGAATCACCGAAAAATAGCAAGGTAATTCTATTAAATTTTATAATCCTGTAGAGGGAAGAAACAGGGAGGTGTAGGAACAAATAGGGGTCAAATTGGAGTTAAAATGAAAGAGAAAAGCCAGAAAAATGGAGTTATTGCATTACCTGCGCGGCCTATTGCTGTGAGTGGGGGCGCGTGGGGCTTTTTGTAAAGGTGCGTGAGAGTGCGTGTGGACCACCCCTTGACCTGAAATTTTGTACAGTTATCCCTCTAATTATTCCCTACGAATCTATGTAAAAATATTTAACTTTGGTTTTATGAAATCAAGTTATTGTAATCAAACTACTAAATGACCATTTAAATCCACTACCAATTTCTATTCGAATGTCTTGTAAAATTAACTATTTATATGGACATACTAAGAATTGAAGCAGGGTAAGCTTTTAAGTTAATCCTGTGGTATATTTATGTTCATATTCAAATTCCAAAGAAAGGCAATACTGAATCCTAAGTTTTATTTGGCTTGCTTTGTAAAGAGTAAAATCCGGACGTGGCAATACACATGACTATTTGTATTAACTACCATTTTAAATTTGACTTTAGAACTTCACTTTTACAATAATATCATGTATGTACTACTTTCTTTATTAAAGTCCCTAAAGGAATATCCTTAAAATCACCACCTATGAAAGACCCGTGGTTCATAATATTATATGTGGAACACTTACATGTCAACCACCTAATAAATAAACACGTGATCTTAGAAAGTAAAACCCTTCTTCGTGGTGTCATTCTGACTACTTGAATACGTAAAACGTGGAATCATAGGAAAGACCAAGGCACAGGCTACAACGTTTCCTTCTTGAAGGTTGCAAGTTTATATCTCGTATTTATCTAAAACCTTCCTAACATACTTCTTCGAATTTGAAATTTAAAGACAATTAAATACCAGAAGGAAATGGGAAAAACATTAACAAGTTAATTAATGCCTCCTATATTTAAATTTTGAAACTAATGCGTTAAAATCGATCCTGAAATTTACAGGGCATTACTGCATACATGTTTCGAAACATCACAATTTTACACTTAGGTTTTGAAACATACAGCCTTTCTAGCTAAACTTGCACTTAGAGACAGCAATAAGAGGAAGACAAGGTCTTATGCCCGCTATAATTAATTAAAAGCACTCACATTCAAATTTGAATTTGAATCTCATAGCATAGAAAATGCATTAATTAAAAGATTGAAAAGCATTTTGATAAACACAAAAGTGCAACACCCATGCATCTCTGTTTTGAATGATCTGCTGTCAGAGGTTTTGAAACATAACATACATGTTTCAAAAGATAGTCCAAAACTTGATTTGAAAACATATGCATTACAAAAATGTTTCGCAATAACATGCACAAAAACATTGAAACATTTTTAGAAGAGGTTTTGAAACATGAACAAAAACATGCCAAATTTTCAGAAGGATTTACTTGAAAGCACAATTCATAGCATGTATACATCATAACTTATTTACACATTTTCTTTTATTTATATTAGATATCAAAATATATATTTTTTATTACATGAAAGATTCATTAAAAATCATTTTAATACCAATGGATATTAGATATCAAAATACCGGGAAATAGTTTTCCAAAAAGAAAACATTTTTAAAAACATGTTCTAGTTGGTCTTTTGCCTTAGAACAATTTTAGTTTTATGTTGACCAACGATTTCAAGGCTAATTTTGAAAATCAGTGTAGGAGATTCTTTTTAAATCATAATACTTGCTTTTGCAAATCTCCATATGTATAAGAATAAACTTAACTTGGTTTTCATTTAAACAAAATAATACTTGATATTGAAATTGATATATGTTGAAAACCAAAACCTTGACTCTTGACTTAGAGATTAAGCCAATAGATGTTTTTCATCATCAAAACTAATATACAAAAAGGTGCAACATCAATCTCCCCCTTTTTGAGAATGACAAAACTTAAAATCAATTTCACATATTTATCTCCCCCTTTTTATCATAAATCAAAAAGGTATATCTTAAAATAAATAATCTCCCCCTTAAACCAAAATATTTTCAATAGAAATGAGTTGGAGATAACACTACCAAGTAAAGAGAATTTCGAAAAATAGTGATAGTTCCCCCTTAAGATGACATAAATAACATTATAAAAGAATTTTGAGCACAAGCCATATACATAAACCTTTCTTATGAGATGCCAAAATTTTAAAATTTTCATACCATATTGCATAGTCATGATCATATCAAAGCCAATCTATATCTTTCCAAATAATCACTCATATATATTTAAAAAGTCAAAGCACTAGATCAAATGCATAGCCATTCATAATATAAGAGGCATATATATTAAATGATCAATATAAGAGTGAAATATATATCATTGTAGACAGATAGAAGGACTCTCTCTTGAAAGACTCCCCCTTAAACTTACACGGGAGGTTTTTAGCCATAGAGACATTTTTCATATAAAAGTAAAATAGCAGTTTGTCTCAATTCAAATGATTTTTGCAAGTGTAAGATATATCAATAGCCATAAATTGGAGGAATGAACCGCATGCACTCATATATATTCATAGGATAAGTGGTCATTCAAAAATATAAAACTAAACAAGTTATGACAGATTTTATACAAGAGACATTAAAGATAGGCTTTAAGAGCATACGTTTGTCTTTTGATGATTATAGCCATACTTGTAATCACATAGGATCATTACATATAAATGACTTCAAGAAGCATAATTTCTTACTCAAGTATTCATTCATCATACAAAGATAAGCAACCTATTTCATACAAAAAATAGCATTGTAAATTATTCAAGACATGAATACTGTATGCCATCAAAATATATCTTTTATTAACTTTTAAAGATCTAAGAGTATGATGGCGTAGTTCTTTGATTCAACCAATGATGGATTTGAGAGAAATGAAAGATCTAATCTTCTCTGAATCAAAAGTTTCGAAACATGGAATAATATGTTTCAAAATAGAACTCTCTGAAAAACATGTTTTGAAACATGTGTTAGATTTGAAATGCTATGGCACACACCAAGAGGGGGAGTGAATTGGGTAATTTAAAAATTTAATTGAAATTGAAAAACTTATTGATACAAATTGAGTTTTTAGTGATTCAAAAAGTAAAGCATATAAAATGATGAATGTAAATTTACAAAGATAAATATGTGAACCAAGTGAGGAATGGATAGGTGCTTGACAGTAAAGAGAAATTAAAAGAACATAAGCACACAAGACCACTAAGATATATAGTGGTTTGCCTTAACTAAGTCTAGTCCACTACCTTAGTTTATCACTAAAGATTTTGCAAACAATCCACTAAAAACCCCCTACTTAACCCAAGTAGGTCCTTTAGTCCATGACTAGGAAGATTACAAGCCTCCCAAACAAATGGGCCCTCTAGCTTACACTAGGTATTATATAAACCTCCTACTTAGACAAGTAGGCCCTCTCGCTACCAAAGCTAGGAATAAGAATGATACAAATATAAGAGAGAAGGTAAGAGTTAACACTCTTAGTTACAAGATCTCTAAAAAAAAAAAAAGATGCAAGGCTTGAATTAAATAATTACAAATAAAGATCAGAGCCATGAAGAGAGAAAAAAATTGAAGCGTAGTCGATGTAAGTATAAATGTAAGCTCAATTTAATTCATTCCAATCCATTAGACTTCTCAAGTTCATCCATGACTTGTAGTTATATGCATCCCACAACCTTTGCCCGAACTAGCCGTTTTTGAGTCATTAGAGATTTCAAAAACTAGCCGTTATAGCTTTCTGCGAAAAAAGATAGTCAACAGAATATAATGGATAGTCGACATAATCAAGTAACAAAACAAGGCATAGTCGACAAAACCATACCCATAGTCGACAGATAAAAAATATGTAGAACATTTATAACATCATACACACAAATTGTCGATAGAGGAATTTTGGTAGTCGATAGAACCAACACAATAGTCGACAGAACAAAACATAGTCGAATGATGCAAAGCATAGTTGACAGATGCTAGGCATATAGTCGACAGATTGAAGCATATAGTCGACAGATTAAAGTACATAGTCGACAGATGAAGTACACAGTCAACAAATTGAAAGTATGCAGTCGATAGATGAAGCTTGAAAACATTACAACATATTTACCTTCCATTTTCTTTAATTTATATTTTACCTTCCATTTACTTTAATACATAAATGTAAATAAGAAAGTGCCCCCTATTTGGATTCAATAAAAATATCAAAAAACTCAAAATCCATAACCATAAGAAAATAGAATTTTGGTTTTAGTACAAACTCGGGATTTAGCAAATTTGCCACTCTCAAAATACATACCTTCTATTTCTTGAAAAATTCATTAAAAATTGTTTTAAGAATAATGAATACTAATTATCAAAATACCGGGATATAGTTTTTCAAAATAAAAATATTTTCTTGTATGTCTCCTTATAATGTTCTAATCTTTCATACTTAGAAGTTAAACATCAAAATACACAATAGGATGATTTGAGCAATTTGGATCAATAACATAGTCTTTTTTAAACCAATTTGAAAAATCATTTAGAAGATTCTTTTAAATCTTAATACTTGTTTATGCTAATCTCCATCTATAGAAAATTATAGATCATTTTGATTTTCTATTCTTGACAAATCATAATCTCCAACAAATTATATTCTTGACATATGACTTAGGGAATAAATTGATTTTGTTTTTCATCATCAAAACCAAACAATTTTGTTTTTATCATCAAAACCAAACACAAGAGTAAAATATCAATATGGAATGACATGTAAAACATTTTGGAATTTATGTTTTGAAATAGAAAGCATGATGTTTTGAAATAGGATGTTTTTGGGAATGGCATGTTTCGAAATCTGATATAGATGTTTCAAAAATTCTTTAGATAAAAACACTCCAAGATGATACTTTCCTTTTGAGCATGATCCCTTATGAAATGATGATTAATTTCAATGTATTCAGCATGAGAAACTGGATTTTTTAGTTAGGGCTATAGCACTTGTATTGGCACATTTGATTAGAATATTGTGGATTTTTATGCCACAGTTTGATGTTCCATCCATAGGATTTGAGCAACTACATATTAACCTTTAGTGAAAGAGAATGGAATGGTATTTAGCTTCCCTCTTAACCATGACACTAGGAAATTTTTAAAAATATGCATGAGCCACTAGTGTTCTTTTTAGCTATTTTGCCTCTAAGATGGGATTGCTTAGGATTGGATTGAAATCTAGCACATAGGCAAACACTAAACACAATGTTCAACCTGATAGCTATAAAATATAGCAATGGTTCAATCATATTTCTCTATAGCTCGTTTTCCACCATTTGACCTTTCTCATATTTGTCTAAGCTTGATGAACTACTCTTTTGAGGGCTTCTGATTTGCTTTCAAAAATTATTAAATTCCTTAAGAAGATGTATTTTTGAAGAGATATATAAATTCATTTGTCTTCTTGCCTAGATTGCAATCTTAGAAAAGGTTTTTAACTTTCCCATTATGCTCATCAAATTTCCCTTTACATTATATTGACAAATTGATTCCATAGAGATTTGTTTGTTGATTCACATATAATATTATCCACATAAATTTGAATTACTAGAATCTCTTTGATATGAGGCTTCATAAACAATATTATATCTATTTGTCCTCTTTTAAATTCTTCTTCTAGAACAAGTGTGCTAGGACATTCATATCATGACTTAGGGGCTAGTTTTAAACAATATAGTGCCTTGGTGAGGGGGGTGAATTTGGAAAATTAAAGATTTTCCCTTTTTTTAAAAAAAAAACACTTTTCAAATGAAAGGATGGCATCGATGAAGGCTAGAGCTTTGTTAAACCTCAAGACCTTGAAATGGCACGATGAGGTATCAATGGTGTAAAGACAATCCCTTTTTTAAAAAGCTTTTACAAATTATTTGAAATGACCTAAATGTCACTTTTAGATGCAAGAGGTATTACCCAAGTGAACCTAGAATAGTCATCTACAATGACAAGGATATAATGTTTTCCACTTTAGGCTTTTGGGTTCTCATAGGTCCAAAGAGATCTAAATAGATTGAGGTTAAAGACCTAGAGGTTGAGATTTTGAAGGCTTAAATGATATATTTATTTGTTAGCCTTTTATGCATCCCTCACAAATATTTTTCATATTTAAGCTTTAGGCAATCTCTTAACAAGATCATGTTTGGATAGTTTAAGAATATTCATACTTGCATGACTTAGTCCATTATGCCATAGTCAAATATTTGAGAGATGGTTGATACTAGGCATTTCTTTTATACTAGATAAAGATAAGTCTATGCACAAATTCTATCCTGTTTTCCATGATCTTTATTTCATTTGTATTTCACATGAATTAGCATTAAAGCATACTTATATCTCATATCACATATTTGACTTATGCTAGTTAGGTTGAGCTTAAAAGCACTTATTAAGATAGCATTTTCTAGCATATATCAATAAACTTTATTTTCCCTTTTTTAATGCATATAAACATTATAATTCTCCCTTAATGCACATGTCAAAAACTAATAAGCATATGGAGATTAGGGATAGAAAGATATAACTAAGATTTTGATTAATAAAATCTTTCTTACACTTGGTTGCACTACAAGAATTCTGGGATTTAGCAACGGAATATTTCCGTCGCTAAATCAAAAATTCCGTCGCAAAATATGTTTAGCGACGGAAAATTTCCGTCGCTAAATCCTGAGTCGCTAAATTCTATTTGCGACGGATCCGTCGCTATTTTAGCGACGTCTTAGCGACGAAAATATTTCCGTCGCTAAGTGTATTTTTTAAAATTTTGCGACGGATTATTTCTGTCGCAATATTCGTAAAAAAAAAATTAAATTTAATATTATTTTTTATTAGCGACGAAAATATTCCGTCGCTATTATTTTTAAAAAAAATATTTAAAATATAGCGACGGAATTTTCCGTCGCTAATTAAAAAATAAGAATTTTTTTATTTTTTTTTTAAATTCTGCAACAGAAATATCCGTCGCAATTTTTTTAAAAAAAAAAGAAATTCTTTTTTTTAGCGACGGACTTTTCTGTCGCTATATTTTTGAATTTTTTATTCAATTAATACAGCGACGGAAGTTTCCATCGCTAATAATTTTAGAATTTTTTTTAAAAAATTAATTTTAGTGACGGAATTTTTCGTCGCTAATGTTTTTAGAATTTTTTTAAAAATTAATTGTAGCGACGGAAAATTCCGTCGCTAATATTTTTTTGGAAATTTATTAAATTAATTATAGCGATGGAATTTTCCTTCGCTGAAGTAAATTAAAAAATTTAAAAATATATTAAAATTTTTTTGCTACGGAATTATTCCGTCGCAATATATTAATTTTTTTTAAATATTTTAGCAACACAATTTGTTTCCGTCGCTAAAATTTATACATTTTTTAATTTTATTTTAATTTAATTATTTAATTTTAAAATTTATTTATAATTATTTATTAAACAAATTATATAAAAATTCCAAAATTTATATTTATAATATAAAAATTAATATTCAAACAAGATACTAATAATTGTCTATTACATGCTAATATAATTGTCTGTTACATACCAATCCTTACATAAAAATAACTATAAAAACTAATCATCTAAATCATCATCAACATTAGGCTCAGGTTGATGAGTTGATTGTGGCTGAGAAGAAGAAGAAGGAACAATACCATGAGTAGATGCAGTAAGTTGTCCAATCAATAATCGCATCTCAAACATCTGTCGTCGAACATCGCCCAGCTCATGAGCCTGCAAATTAATCTGCTCCGCCTGCGAATTTATCTGCTCTGACTGCACTTTTAATTTCTCTGTCATTTCTTGTATAACTGGGTTTTCATTAAGACCAGATGTGACAGAGGATGAGCTGCCAACGTCAGAAAATTTTGATTGGGATAAAGATCCCGTGCCATAAATCCTCTTCTTCTTATTTTTCCCTCCAGCAGCCTGGATGAATATCTGATCGCAATCTGGCTGCTGAGACTCCTCAGACCCTTCATTTGGTTGAGTTGCTTGCTCTAGCAACTGTCCATACATTTCCTACAACAGTTTAATGAAGAAAATAAAATAAATCAATTATGAATATTAAAACTTATGTTAATTATAAAAATGATATTACTTACAATTAAAAAAAACTTACAGCGACACTCGAAGAACGTCTGTCGACATACATCATTTATCCTTCCTCAGATTTTTTAGAATGAGTTGGTTCAAACAATTCAATCAGTGTAGGCTCTCTCTCAAACTCATGTGTCTAAAAAAATGATATAAAATTAACCATGTTAATAAAAAAAATTAAATATTAAAAAATTAAATAAATTAAATTTCTCACCATTCGTCTTTTATGCTCTGCTGAAGATATAGAACCCCCAGTATGACGGGAAGGACCAGCCCCAAGGCCACCTGTCTCACTCAAACGGTTCAGTGATGCTTGTGCAGACCGTTTCTTGAAAGCTTCATCTTGTTCCCATTTCTGCATCCAGCTATCCCAAACATCATCTGGCACAAAGATCGGTTTTCCATTGGCATGCCACTTACGAATGTTGTCGATATATCGTTTCGCTGCTTTTTGTGCCCACTCTCTTCTCACTAATGCATCAATTGCAGGATCCCACTGAAAAAATTTCTGTAAAACAAAAAAAAAAAGATTAAATAATTTAAACATTTCTACATTAATAGTTGAAATATATATATATTATTAATTTAAATTTAATACCGCAAATTCATCCCAATACATGCCCTTTATCTCCGAAGGTACTTCTTTCCAAACATGACCTTCTTTATGAAGACGTTTCTTAAAGATTGTCGATATAATATGGGAGATATTTATTGTACGACAAAAGATGCTCCTGTATACAAATAATAATAATAATTAGTATAAAAATTAATACATGTCATAATGTGAAAAAAAAATTAAAAAAAAATTAAAGTTACCCATCGCCGTCTTGCTCTATAACATGTAATGAGTCGGATGTAAAATGACTGGCAGTCGAGTGATGAGATGATGAATGTACTGGTGACTCTGCAGGAAGGGTCGGTGAAGAAGCAACTGCAGGAGTAGCAACAGGAGATGCTGATGGGAGGGAGGCCGGTGAAATATCTCCCGAAATATGTGGTGCTGCAGTAGATGACGTGGAAGCAGCAGTAGACCCAGACGAGTCAGGTCTAGAACCACTGCGTCCTGCACGATATCGTCCTCTAACACCTGTCATCTATATATATATTATAACGAAAATGCTGTCAAATTTTTTTTCCGCCCATTTCCACTTTCTATTTCAATATTTTATTATATTTTATTTATTTTTTTTCTTACCCAAAATAAAATTTTTATAAATCATTAATTAAATATAAGTTTGTTGAAAACGTGTAGTTCTTGAAACCTGTAGATGGTTTTTTCATAATTAATAAGTATTTGGAGAATGTATAAACATGTTAGTATATAAAGAAGTAAGATCTAATCAATATTATTAATTTTTAAATAATAACATAAAATTTTAATTAAAATAAATTACAAAAAAATGAGATTTTTTTAAATCAACAAAAATCTTTAGATATCAAGTAATACCATCAAATACTGACTACCAAATAATTTTTTTAAAAAAATTAATTTAATTTTTTATTTTATTTTCTATAATTACCTCTCATTCTCTCTCAATAAAGCCACTATTCAAAACTCTAAAACCCTTAATGAATTTTAGAACCATGCAAAAAAAATACAAATCTTATACATGTTTAAGTTATTACTTAATTTTAAAAAATAATTAATTTGTAGGTTATGTTAAATTAGTTATTTAGGTAAAATTGAATTATTTTAAATAAATTATTTAAGTTATTTTGACAAAATTAATATTTGTATAAGCTATTTATATTTATCATATGTTGTCAAGTTTTTTTTTTAAATTTTATTATATTTTATATTTTAATTATTTATGTTACTAATTTATTATATGTTATCATATTATTTATTATTTTGTATAAACTATTTATATTTATCATATGTTAAATTAGTTATTAGTTTGTGAAAAATGTGTAGTTCTTGAAATTTGTAGACTGTAGATAGAATTTATGATTGTGAGGTTACTAATTTTAAACAAATTCAATATATATGAACTTTCGTGCATCGCGTGGGAGGTGAATTAGTACCTATAATGAAATAAATCAATTAACAAAATCAATATCACTAATAATTAAACATAAGTATTTAAATCATAAAATTCACCTCTAATCACTATCATATAAGTCTACATCTGTGTCATTAGATTCTAAGTCGTCATCAGAATCTAATTGAAGAACTTGTTCATCCTCTGATTCAGAGTCATATTCAGAGTCTGATCGCAAGACTTGATCATCATACGATTCAGAGTTTTGTTCAGAATCAGATCTCAAAATTTGCTCATCATTCAACTCTGGGGCTTCATCAAATTTTGATTCCATAACTGGCTCATCATTTAAATCAGCGTGGTCACCATCATTCACTGTCTCAAGGATTTGGGCATCATCAACTGCGATATCGTGTAGTTCCACGTCATCCTCTTGGTAAGGCAACGCTTCACGTGGAAGAGTCGCCTCTTGATTATTAAAAGATTGTGGAACCTCTACTGTGAACCTTGGTTTGACTTTTGTTACAACCAACCAATCGCTTTTGTTACGCCTCAAGCTTGGATATTCGCAAAAATATACTTGAATTGCTTGAGAAGCTAATACAAATTGCTCGTTTGTATTCCATTTCTTCTTTTCATTGACCTCGACGATCTTATATGCATGATGAATCTTCACCCCCTCATTCAAAGTTGCAATAAACCAATCACCCTTAAACAATACAACTTTCTTGAATGACGATACTGAAGGATACTCAAGCTCGATAATCTCTATTATCTGACCATAATAGTCCTTCTCGGGATCATCGTAGTTGGATCCTTTAACGCACATGCCACTATTCATAGTGCCTTTATTCGAACCATGGCTAATCGTGTGAAATTTAAATCCATTAACAAAGCAGCCAGGGTACGTTGTAACAGTGTTAAAAGGTCCTTTTGCGAGATCCCTTATGTATGAATTTGTCACATTGTTCGTAGGATCGCGAACCTATTAAATAAGACAGATATATAAGAAATAATTAAATAAGAAATTGAGTGAAATTAATATTTTAATTAATCAACTCACATAATTATGGAACCAAGAAGGGAATTCCTTATTTGTTAATTGTTCAATGATGTGGTCGCCAATGCCGAGATTACGTTGCCTTAGCTCAGCATCGTAAATTCTTGAAAAATTAAAAAGAAAAATGAAAATAACTACATTAGACTATTCAATTTAAATATAATTTAAAAATTAACAACAATTAATTAGCAAAATCTTACTGCAGATACGGTTCAACTTCTGGACAATTCATCAAAATATATCTGTGTGCAACATCATATTCTTCACCAAATAACATTCGTGACTTTTTACATCCAAATAGTCGACAAGGATGCTTGAAAATTGATAACTTCCCCTCCTGGTCATCCCCTTCATTTACAACACCAGCATCGTTACGCGGCACTCGTGTATGCCTTGTAACAACATGGTCCTCAAAGTAATGAGAACACAACAATGACGCTTCTTCCACAACGTATGAATTGGAAATAGAGCCTTCCACTCGAGCTTTATTTCTAACTGTTTTCTTCAACTTTTCAAGGTATCTATATAAAATGTATATAGTAATTAGATAAGTGAACTACAAAATAAATTATGTTTCTTATAAAATAGGAAAAAAAAATTATCAATCTAGTAAATAGTATCTTTCAAACGGATACATCCATCGATATTGAACTTGACCTGCTATCCTTGCTTCATAAGCCAAATGGACTGGAAGATGATTCATAGAGTCAAAGAAACTTGGAGGGAATATAAGCTCCAACTTGCACAAAGTGATGGGGATGTCCTTCTCTAATTTCATCATATGCTCACATTTAATAGTGGTCGATGTCAAATCTTTGAAGAAAAGACTCAACTCAGTCAATGCCTCCCATACTTTTTGCGGTAGTAATTCTCGAAATGCAATGGGCACCAACCTTTGCATGAACACATGACAATCATAACTTTTCATCCTAAACAACTTAAGCTTCTTTGTGTCAACACATCTAGCCATGTTCGACACATACCCATCAGGAAATTTTAAATTTTTTACCCTCGCACACATGACAGCTTTTTCTTTCTTGTTCAGAGTAAAAGTTGATTGAGTAATGCGGCGACAATATTGATTCAACTCTTCTCTCGACTTCACTGTGTCCTTAGTTTTGCCCGGTACATTCATCACTATATTGAACACATTTTCGAACACGTTTTTCTCTATATGCATAACATCCAAATTGTGTCGAATAAGTTGAGTTTTCCAATAAGGCAAATCCCAAAAAATGCTCTTACTCTTCCAACCACTACCATGACTGTTATCCGCATTAGTCTGTACAGCATTGGGTTGTGTCGCCTTCACTAAACCCAACTCGTCCAAGGAAGCAAGTATCTCAGGTCCAGACAGTACAGGAGGTGATGTTTTTTTTTACTAAAGTATTTTTGCGAAATCCATACCTATTCCGTCGATACGGATGATCTCGGTGCAAGAATTTTCGATGGTTATCAAACCATGAAATCTTTCGACTCTTTGATAGGTAAAATGCGTCCAAGTGAATCGTGCAATAAGGACATGCCAGCTTTCTTACCGTACTATACCCCGAGAGCATTGAGTATGTAGGGAAATCACTAATGGTCCACATCAAAGCCGCTCTCAGTTGGAAATTTTGTTTCAATGAGATATCATATGCATGCACACCAACATCCCACAAATGTTTCAACTCTGCAATAAGGGGTTGTAAGAAAACATCAAGTTTTGCCTTAGGATTCTCTGGTCCTGGCACTAGCACTGTTAAGAACATTGTTGTATCCTTCATACACATCCAGGGTGGTAAATTATACACCGTAACAATGACAGGCCAACAAGAATATTGCTTCCCAGATTGACCAAACGGCTGAAACCCATCAGTACAAAGACCAAGTCTGACATTCCTTTTCTCGGCAGCAAATTCCTTATGAGTCTGGTTAAAATGAATCCACGCAGGGGAATCCGACGGATGACGCATGACGCCATCTTCGACCACATGATCTGCGTGCCACCTCATTTCTCCTGCTGTTGAATTGGATGCATACAATCTCAAAAGCCGAGGAGTTAAAGGAAAATAATGCATCTTCTTATAAGGAACACAAGTTTTTTGTCATTTGCTACTGTCAGCTTGATCAACTTGCTTGTACCGATTCTCATGACAAAACTTGCAGACTGTTAAATCACTTTCATCACCCCAAAAAATCATAGAGTTATTTCTACAACAATCAATTTTCTCAACAGGAAGGCCCAACCCTTGAACTAGTTTTTTAGTACTGTAAAAATTATCAATCACCGTATTAGGTTCGGGAAGAACCTCCTTAAGTAATTCACAAAGTTGATTAAATCCCCTCTCAGATAGATGGTGTTCTGACTTAAAGCTAAGCAATCTAGAAACAAGCGACAACTGCGTATGCTTTTGACAACCAGGATATAACTCTTTTTTTGCAGCACTAAGCATGTCATAGAATGCTTGAGCTTCCGGATTTGGAGGTTCCTCCTCCATATTCGGATTGAAATTAGGCCCGGCAGCATCCATTACCATAGTCTCAAATAAGTTGCTTGACTCTGCTTCAAGTGTTGATGCTGAGTAAGACATATCGACCGAATCTACCGTAGCAATAACTTCCCCATGAAGTGTCCACTCATAATACCCCGGTACGAAACCTTTGGTGAGCAAGTGACTTGTCACAGTATCCTGGTCACGAAAAGCCGTGTTCCTACACTTTGGTTGATTACAAGGACATTTAATCTTATTCCCATCCTTCCACTCTGGTTGACTCTTAGCAAAATTAACAAACTTCTCAACACCCTTGATAAATTCCGTAGAAACATAACCATCCTTTTTACGCTTGATATACATCCACTAACGATCTGATCTCATTTTTTTTCTGTACCATTAAATAATAAAAAATTACTAAATTATAATTATAATATTTTTTTATTTGAGTTGTTTTAATATTATTCCACTGAACTTTTCCTTATAACTCCTCCTTAAAATTTGAAGGTTAGGACCTATCCCATCCGGAAATGAATCGTGATATGACCACTAGCGGACGCATTTACTCACAATACGAAATTTCGGCAGCATCTCAACACAGTTCTCCAGATGCACGATAAAGATTATGTGTTGATTCATACAAGTTAAACTCAATTTGAATCAATTGCATGAATCAAAACATATTCTTATATGCAACCGGAGAACAACAAGAAATGCTACTGAATTTTCGAACCATGCATGAGTAAATTAATGCGTATTCGCTGGGCACACAACACGACACCAAATTTTCAGACTGTCCAACTGGACAATTCAGTGATCTCCTCGCTCCATCGAGGAAGTCACCGAACGGGAATCTAAGGTTAAGTTCCAACAAATTTAAATAAATACCTAAAAAAAATTTAATTAATTATTTTTTTTATTTAATATAATTTTTAGAGAAAATTCGACAAAATCTCTCCTATAAATGGACTACACCCTATAGGATACACATAATCAAATTTACGCATAATCAAATACACAATTAGATACAGACATACACATAATCAAATACACTAAATTAACACACATATCTGTACACATAAATTAAAGTAAATTAAATTAATATTAGATTAAATTTATACTAAACTAAATTAAATTAACACTAAATGAATTTACACTAAACTAAATTAACACACATATTTGTATACATCTATATTAACACACATATTTACACTAAACTAAATTTACTGTTTTATTTAGTTTATTTAGTTTACTGTTTTATGTTTTAATTTAATGTATTACACGTGTGTGTTAATTTGATTATGTGTGTTAATTTAGTTTAATTTAATTTAATTTAATGTTAATTTAATTTAATTTAGTGTTAGTTTAATATAAATTAATTTAATGTTAATTTAATTTAGTTTAGTTTATGTAAACAAATATGTGTTAATTTATGTACATTTCATTATTTCTATCCTATTATTTTGTGTATTTTTTATAGTGTTTTATGTTTTATGTACATTTGATATTTTAAAATGTTAGTGTATTAATTTAGTGTATTATATAGATATACACGTGTGTTAATTTAGTTTAGTGTAAATTAATTTAGTGTTAATTTAATTTAGTTTCATTTATTAATTTAGTGTATTTCATTTAGTATATGTGTATTTGATTATTCATTATATACATTTAATTTAGTGTATTTTTTGTACATTTGATATTTACAAGAATACATTTGATATTATTTTGTTGGTGTGTCAATTTTTTGTACATTTGATATTTTTTAATTCAATTTTTTTATTTTTTATTATACAACGTTATACAATAATTTTAATTTTTATTTAGAATTTAGTCTTAATATTATTTACAAGTAATCAAATATACATTAATACACATGCAACTTTATACACACATAATAAAATAATAAAAAATACCTCTCATCAAATCACTTACACTGCAAAGATAAATATGTATATGTATGATATGGTACACGAAAACTTCTGATTTCCACGTTTGTAAAATATTTTTGTTTTTTAAACGTTAAGACTATTTTTATAATTTAAAAATATATTTTTATCTACGAATAGATAAAATATTTTTTTGTCTATCACTCAAAATTTTTATTTTTTTAAAAATGTATTTAAATATATTATAAATTTTATGTTTATTTTTAAATTAAATAATTATTTTTTATTATTTTTATATTAAAAATTATATTTACAACATATTATATATGTATACACTTGACTGAAAACACTTGACTGAAAATTGGAAAAAAATATGTGTTAATTATTAAAAATATATATATCAAACTTTTTTAATAATTTTATAATATATTTTAAAATTTATTAATTAATTTTACATTTACTTTTTAATTATGTATTAATTCTATAATACTATTAAAATTTATTAAATTAAACTAATACTAAATTAAATTAAATTAAACTAACAGTAAATTAAATTAATTTACACTAAACTAACACAAAATTAAATTAATTTACACTAAACTAAGGCTAAATTAAATTAAATTAAACTAACACTAAATTAAATTAATTTACACTAAACTAAGACTAAATTAAATTAAATTAAACTAACACTAAATTAAATTAATTTACACTAAACTAACACAAAATTAAAATAATTTACACTAAATTAACACTAAATTAAATTAAATTAAACTAACAGTAAATTAAAATAATTTACACTAAACTAACACTAAATTAAATTAAATTAATATAATTTACACTAAACTAACACTAGATTAAATTAAATTAAACTAACAGTAAATTAAATTAATTTACACTAAACTAACACAAAATTAAATTAATTTACACTAAACTAAGGCTAAATTAAATTAAATTAAACTAACACTAAATTAAATTAATTTACACTAAACTAAGACTAAATTAAATTAAATTAAACTAACACTAAATTAAATTAATTTACACTAAACTAACACAAAATTAAAATAATTTACACTAAATTAACACTAAATTAAATTAAATTAAACTAACAGTAAATTAAAATAATTTACACTAAACTAACACTAAATTAAATTAAATTAAACTAACAGTAAATTAAATTAATTTACACTAAACTAACAAAAAATTAAATTAAACTAACACAAAATTAAATTAATTTACACTAAACTAACACTAAATTAATTTAAACAAACACTAAATTAAATTAACACCAAATACAGAAAATTACAAATAAATCTATATATATATATAGACAGAGAGAGAGAGAGAGGACCTGGAGGCGGCGGCGGCGACGTGGCGGGGGGCGACGGCAATGAGCAGCGGGGACGACGGTGGCGTGGGGGAGACAGTGAGCGAGGGCGAGGGAGAAGAGGGAGACAGTGAGCGAGGGCGAGCGAGGGCGAGGGGGAGACAGTGAGAGAGCCGCGAGAGGTGAGAGCGAGTGCGAGATCGAACGAGAGAGAGGAGAAGAGGCGGGACGCAGGCAATGCAGAGGATCGAGGGAGAAGAAAGAGGGAGACAGGCGATGCAAGGGGGGTGAGGGGGTTTTACGGGGATGTGTGAAAGAGGCGGGGAAATTCCCCGCCTCTTTCATTAATAAATTATTAAAAAAATTTAAAAAAAATAATTATTATTATATAATTAATAAAATTTATAATAATGAATAAAATTATTAAAATTATGATAATTATTAAATTATTTTATTAATAATTTTTTATAATCATTTAAAATATCATAATAAATTAATTTAAATCATTGCATTTTAAATTAATATTAATTTAAAAAATACTTATATTATAAATCTAATAATTATAATAAATTAATTTGATATGTTATAAATACTATTTTAATAAAAAAATTATTAAAGATAAAAAAATTTAAAAATATTGTAACAATATTCTTAATATATTTTGAATGTTGAGTAGTCTTTAATTTTTTTTAAAAGAAAATTTTGATTATTTTTTCTTTCATATTCCTTCATTATTAGGGGAACGTGATTGGTTTAATTATCAAATTAATCAAAAAATCAATAAATTGAATTGAGAAATTAAACTAAATTGACTTGACAGATTAAACTCAATAAACTAAATTAGATAGAAAAAAACTAAATATAGATTATATAAACTAAACAAATTCAATAAACTAAACAAACACATAAAAAAAATAATTAAAATTTAATTAATCGATAAACCAAATAAGCTAAAAAATCAAACAAGCTGAAAAATTGCATGATAGGCCAAAAACGACGTCATTTTATTATCATAAAAACATCGTTGTCTTAAAATCCAATCGATTCGATATTTTTTAATTAAAAAATATAATCAAAAACAAAAACTAATTTTTTTAAAAAACATTAATTGAATAGAAGCAAATTTTTTAAAAAATTGATAATTTTTATTAATTTGATTCAATGAATTTGATTATATCGAATTTTAATTAATTTGATTCAATAAAGTACTAAAAACCAAAATAAAGTTAGAAATAAAAAAATAATACATTTTAAAAACTAACGATATATTGTCATACAAACAAAGAGTTTATATTGAATTTTAATTAATTTGATTTGATTCAATAAAGTAGTAAACAACAAAAATAAAATTAAAAATTTGAAAAATCATAAATATTTAAAACTAACGATATACTATCATACAAACAAAGAGGTCAAACGATGCATAACAAAACAACGAAGATATAATATTTAATAACATGAGATAATTAAAAAGAAAAATTTATAAATGTTTTTAATTAAATATATATTAATATATTAAATTTCTTATAGAATTTAATATTTATATATTTAAATATTTATAAATTAATTAAATAAATAATAAAAATTAAGATTTGCGACAGATTGAAAGTTCCGTCTCTATATCAGCGATGAACTCAGACAATTCGTCACTAAATTTTTTTATTTATTTTTTGTTATCAATATTAAATTTTAATTTTTTATTTTTAAAATTGGTGACGGAAAAAAATTTCCGGCTCTATATTTGAAAAGCAAAAAAATTACAATTAAAATTTAATTTTTTAGCGACGAAAATTGTTTTGCGTCGCTAAAAGTAGTGATAGAATATTAAATCTGTTGCAAAATTTAATTTATTATTATTATTAATTTAAACTAATATATTTTTCTTATTTTAAACTTTAGGGACATAATTTATTTTCATCTCTAATTAACGATAGAAAATAAATTTCGTCTCTATCTAAAATTATATTTTTTATTGTTTTATTATTAAAATAAATTATCATCTATTGAATTTATTTATTTTTAATATTTTAATTATATAAAAAATAATATAACTTATAAAAATAATAATAATTATTATTTAATTGATAAAAATAATGTATTTTAAATATAATTTTATTATTAAATAATTTAAATAAAATCTTACTGTAATTATCTAAAATGTGATAATAAAATAATTTAAATTATTGTATTAATATATTGAAATATTTATTAATAGTTTTCTATATTAAAAATTTAATTTTTCTATAAATAAAAATTATATTAAAAGAAATCTACATAATATTTAAAAAAACATTAACTAAACTTAGGATTCTCAATTATAGAATAGAACAATACTAATGACAGAACCCATCTGATCAACACAATAGGTTTCAGATTGTTGAATTTCATCTATAATTCAAAGACAAAATTAGAGAGGACAAATGATAAAGAGATATATTTATTTTTTTCTTGATCAACATTAATGTTTTATATATAACACTTATATTAGATAGTGACATATGATACTGTTATTAAGTATAAGATACAATGTTGTTCAAATATTGGCCCTATTTGTTACAGCTTAATTAAAGAAATTATACCTCATAACTTCTTAGTTTATAATTTTTAAAACTTAAAATAAATTGTGAACTTGTTTGTTGCAACTTCTCAGAAAAATGTACAAGTTGGGATACCCTAACTTTCAAAAAGTCAACTTGTACCCCTTCTAAAATCTAGTAGAAGGTATAAGTTATAATTCTACAACTTAAAACAAACAATACATTACCACTTTTTTAAAGTTAGAAGTTAAAAATTACAGCTTTTAAGCTACAAAAAGCATGCTCATTATGGTTTTTAAACTTTTTAACTTAGCAAAAAATTCTCATATTTATAAAGAGAAAGAGATTGACAAGATAACTCTTAGACTCATTTCTATATAATGTAATCTCTCAATATTTTTTTATTTTTATGATTTCTAAAATTTAAAATAAAAAAATTTCAATAATATTATGATTTTAAAACTTTTTATTTATTTTTCAAATATAATATTTGTTTACATTTTACACACAGATAATAAATATTACAAATAATTAATTATTATACATTTAATTGATATAGTTAGAATTTAACAATATTATGATTTTTAATATTAATATATTCATTTAAATTATATAAATTAATTTTTTCATATTCATCTCATGGTTAAATGTAAATTTAAATATTCATTATAAATTTGAATATTTTTAAATTAATTAAATAAAAAAATTAAAAATTAATGTTAGCGACGAAAAAGAAATTATTTTTTAAACTAATATTAAAAATTAATTAAAAATTATTTTTTTAAATCTAAAATTTTATTTTAATTATTTAAACTAATATTAAAATTAATTTTTTATTTAAAATCTTGCGACGGAAAATAATTCCGTCGCTCAATAAAAATTAATTTTTATGTTTTTTATTATTATTAAAATTTAACGACGAAAATTATTTTCCGTCGCTAAAAGTAGCAACGGAACAAAGTTCAGTCGCAAAATTTTAAAATAAAAAAATTAATTTTAATATTACTTTAAACAACTAAAATAAAATTTTAAATTTAATTTTTTATTATTAAATTTTAGCGACGGAATATCATTCCGTTGCTAATTTTAGCGACGGAAAATAATTTCCGTCGTTAAATTTTAATAATAAACAAATTAAATTTAAAATTTTATTTTAATTATTTAAACTAATATTAAAATTAATTTTATACTTTAAAATATTGCGACGGTAAAGAAGTTCCGTCGCTAAAAACAGAAACGAAACTTTTTTCCGTCGCTAGAAAAAATTTAATTTTTATTTTTTTATTACAATTAATACTTAGCGACGGAAATACATTTCCGTCGCTAAAAATAGTGACGGATTTTATTTTTCGTCGCAAAATAATTAAAAATTATTTTTGTTTTACGACGAAAAATATTCCGTCGCTATAATCCGTTGCTAATTGTGGGAAAAAAAAATAATCGCAATCCGTCGCAATTCCGTCGCAATTCCGTCGAAAAATAGCGAAGGAAATATCCGTCGCTGAAAATCCGTCGCTAAATCACGAATTTCTTGTAGTGGTTGGTGAAATGAGGAGTGATTTTCTTGTTCACTTCCTTTTTCCTTCATGCTTGATTCATTCAAAATGATTTGACTTTGAAATCCCATTTGGATGTCAAGCATACCTACAAAAACAACTATCCACAAGCTTTTGGTGCCCAAACCACTTTGGGTTCACCATCCTTAGCATAGAGCTCCTTCTTAGGAAGCCAAATTTGTTTAAGCTTATGTGGGTGTTTTGTTATGAAACTTTTATGTTCAAAATGATTCCAATTATTTGAATGTGAAGCAAAGGATTTTTGTTTAAAATTTGTTTTCCTTCTATCCTTATGCACATTCCTTTTAAAATGATAATTTCTAGGTTTCAAAACATACTTGGATCCTTAGGGTTTAGCATAAGAACTATTAGATATCTTAGTTCCCTTAGGAATCCACTTTATTTTTGGACCACTAGATGATTTCCTTTTAAAAGGACAACACAATGCAATGTGACCAAATTTACAACATTGAAAACATCTAATATCATGAGAGGTGTGAGAAGATGAGCTTTTGACATTCGCTCTTTGACTATGAAAGTTTTGAACACCTTTGTCATGATCACAAGAAATTGAAATCTCTCTATTTAAAATAGGTTTCTCATTTAAAGCATCATTAGGAGATTTCAAGTTTGTTTCTTTCAAAATATTTTCCATTGAAAGTTCATTATTGAAAGCAAGCAAATATGCATTCTTAGATTTTAAAACTTTCAATTCATTTGACAACAAGTCTAATTGATCTTGAAGAGTTTTGTTTTTCAAACATAGTTTTTCAAGGTTGATAAATAAATCATTAAAAGCATTCAACAACTCTTCATTTGAAAAAGCATCATGATCATCATTTATATCATTTAAAGGACTAGACTCGTGATTATTTTCAATATCAATAACAAAAGTAGAAGTAGAGGTTACCTCATCTTTTTCATTTATCAAGAAGCACATGTTTGAGCTTTCTTTACTAGAGACGTGGGAACTTTCTTTCTCCTCTATTTGTTGATGATTCAATGGATTTTCAATATGTAAACTTTCATCAACATTCTCATAAGATTGATTAGTAAGATAAATTGAATCAAGCTTATTCAATATATCTTTAGCATTACTGCACTTAGAAACCTTAACATAAAAAAATTATTTTTGTCATGATCATCCCATTGCAACTTTGGTTTTGAAACAAAACCATTTTCACAATATTCCACAAATAAGAATCAATAGATGTCATGAAAAAGGAAATTCTAATTCTCCAATGTTCATAGTATGAGCCATTAAAATAAGGTGCTACATCAATAGGGTAACCTTCCTTAAATGCCATGGATCTCTCCTTAGGTTGTTAAACCTTGAGGGAGTTAGGTTCTGATACCAATTGTTAGTCCTAATGGTGACAAATATATCCCAATAGGGGGGTGAATTGAGATTTGTATAAATTTTCAATAATTTAAAACAATGGTTGATGGCAGAATACTATGTTTTGAAATATAAGATATATTTTTCAAAATAAACATTTCTGTTAAGTAGGTTTCGAAACCTACAATATATGTTTCGAAATATACCTCACTGTTCTGCTAGTTTCGAAATATAGATTGTATGTTTCAAAATATACTTTTCTATTTTGCTTGATTTGAAATCTTTTGGCTTGTATTTCAAAATAATGATCTTTGGCAAAGATGATTTACATAAGTAAGAGTATACCAAAGGAGTTTGGGATCAAAGATAGATACATATGTATATGTATAAGCTTATACTCAAGGAAACTTTGTTTTAGTCCTCAAAGACAATTCTTTTGAAAGCATGAGCAATAGACAATAATTATAAACAAAAATGAAAGATCAATTGCACACAAGATATATAGTGGTTCGGCACCCCGCCTAGTCTACTACCTTCAAGCTTACCCACTTGAAGGATTTTTCAATCCCAATCACTTTCACTAGTGATCAACCACAACAAGCGTTTTACCACGCTTCACCCCAAAACCTTATACAATGAGTTTTTATAGCTTAACTCAAACCTTTCACCAAGTGAGCTTTTACGGCCTTCACTCAAACCTCATAACAAGTGAGTTTTAGGCTTAACTCAAACCTTTTCAACAATGAGTTTTAGGCTCAACTCAAACGTTACACCACAATGAGTTTTAAAACTAAACTCAAAAATTACAACATTAACAAGATAAATAGAATTTTATCTTTACAGCCTAATAGAATATATAGCAATAAATATCTTACCAATAGCTAGACAAACCTCTTAACTTAAGGTGAGAAGAACTGGACAAGATGAGACTTCAATTTTCTCTTGCTTCTCTTTTTCACTCACAATGCACAAGAATATGATTTGTAGAGGATATTCTTTAACAGCTTGAATAAATGATTTGATCAAACCTTGTGCTTTTGTATGTGTCTCTAATGTGTGCTCTCGTGTTCTTACTTGTTTTTGTCTTCAAATACCTGTTATTTATATCAAGAGATAGAAATCTAGCTATTTTATAGCCGTTAGAGACAAGACAAAAAAGTAGGTTTCGAAACATAGCATATATGTTTCGAAACATCATAATTTTACACTTAGGTTTTGAAATATATAGCCTTTCCAGCTGGACTTGCACTTAGAGATAGCAATAAGTGGGGGACAAGGTCTTATGCCACTATGATTAATTAAAAGCACTCACATTTAAATTTGAATTTGAATCTCATAGCATGGAGAATACATTTGTCAAATGATTGAAAAACATTTTGATAAAGACAAAAGTGCAACACCCATGCATCTCGGTTTTGAATGATTTGTTGTCAGAGGTTTTCAAACATAACATACTGGTTTAAGACGAATAAACGAGTTCTTTTTGGATATCTGTGATGCCCCGTTCCCACTTACGAGTGCCACTCGTGAACAATTACTAAAATTACCCACCTGCCTGGCCTTTGGTGAAGGGCGGACTATGTTTCAATACGAAACGCCCTAGGTAGGGACTAGGCTAGTCCCTCCCTTCCCTCAACCCTAGGATTCACTAGCATTATTGGGCTTTAACCACACCGCACTTGGCTAAAAAAATCTCATTAAGATGCCCAATCGCCATTTTCTTATTTATTTTAAATCTTTTTCCATCCAAGAATTTTATCGGGCTCCATAAATTTCACTTTTTCAATCAACCCATTGATTTTACCATTTTTTTTGGGGGGGGGGGGGAACTCAAATTTTTCAATTTCCCAAAAATTCGGCATTATTCTCCAAAATGCCTGAAAAATCCCTTTACATTGAAAATTCCTCCAGGCCCCAAAATCAATTAAGAAATGCCCCAAAATTCTCAAAAATTTCAATTTTTTTTAAAAAAAATGGTCGGTAGGGCCTGCTAGTGCGCTAGGGGCCCCGCGGTGCTCCTGCCGCGCGGGGCCGCATGCCCACGCGACCACTTATGAGCACGCGCGCGCGTCTCTACCAGGCCCAGCGCGCTCCCTGCGCCTGCTACTGCCTGTTGTGGCCCTCTGCGGGCCATACGCGGGGCCCAGCTGCTGCCTTCACTCGGCCTTTTTTTTTTTTTTTTTTTTTCTTTTGGGCCTTTCTAACCCAAAAATTTCCAGATTTTTCTCATTCCAAAATAAACATCAAAAACACCACATTTCCAACAAACCTATTTTATTTAACCCCCTTTGATGCTTCCAGCAACCCATACCAAAAGGAGGATTCACATCCATACTTAGGCCTCCTCAATCCATAAGCCAAAATCTCATCTTCCAAAATAGAATCATACATTCCAAACTAAAAATACACCCATGGACTTAAGCTTTAACAACCCTTAACCAACAAAATAAATTACATTACATGAATCAAATGCAACAAAATAGGCTTCCAAAAGCAATAATAAGCTCTTGGATCTTCATTCCCATGCTTTTCCATGCCAGTCCACCATTGCCTTGACTTTCTCATGCCTTGACAACCTATATGTGAGGGTAAAAACCTCATGAACTATTAAGCTCAATAAGGGTGCAATGCAAAATAAATATGAACATAACAAGATTGTATGATGCCAAATGCATGCAAGTGTGGCTAGGTCTCTTTGCCCTCACAACCCACCAAGGTTAGAGGCATCAACCTACCATTTCAACCACGTTCCCAAACTACCCTATGGCCATAACTCTCATGAACACAATAGAACATGCCAAATGCAACATACACATTTATGAACCATACTTACAATACATTGGAAGGCCACCCTCTCATGGGGCCATCCCTTACCTCATTCTTTTCTTTGAAGCCTTAAATCCTCATCTCAAGAGAGCTCCCATCATCATCTTCTCCTATCTAAGATGACATTCCAACAAGCCACTTACTTTGCTTACAAGCACACTAAAATAAAGAGAAGAAAGAATAAAACTTACCTTGACTTCTTTTTCTTTTCTTCTCCATTTCTTTCATCTTCTCTCTTTCTTTCTTTCATTCTCACAACAAATGGCTAAAGGGAAAACAAGTCTTATTTACTTGCCCTTATATACTACCCTTTTCCATTTTCAAGAATGGATCTCTACCATTCATTAAAAGCACAATCCATGTGCTTAAGAAGAATTAAATCTCCACTTTCCATTTCAAATAAATAAATCTCCTCTCTAGGAGAAAGCACAATCCATGTGCTCTTTATCTTCTAATCTCATCCATTGAAAATTCAAGACAAGTCCTCCACCCTTGGATCTTGTCTTACACTCCATAAATAGATTTTTCTTATCTATTTATTTAATTTGACCATTTTCCAACCATCACATGAGAGACCACTTTGAAAGACATAAATACTTTCTTTCCCATTTAAATAAATCCCACAATTTTCAATCATTAATGGGTGACTAATTTCTCATTTTCCTTTGGATTTATTTAATTCTCCTTAATCATGCTCAAAATTTAATGCTTGAAAGACTATTTAGAATTTCTTTTACATTTAATTTAATTCCCTCTCTTAACTTGGACCACATCTAGCCATGTGTCACTCCAAGACACCAACCTTGGCTCCCAAGTTCTCATCTCATCCATCCATGTGGCATTACCACATTTATTCACCAATTTAGGGAAAAAAAATATTATTTTCTCAAACAATTGAATATCCACCATTTTCCCAATTATTCCACAATTAAATTCCTTCTTGGAATTTATTCCAAGATTACCAAAGTACCTTTTTATGAATTATTAATCCCATATATCACCACATAAATACAAAATTAGGATTTAATTCACTTACACACCTAATTCCACATAGGAATTATTTCCAATTTACCAAAATACCCTTTTATTAGACTTCACTATCCAAATTACCAAAATGCCCCTCTCATAGGGCATCAATATTCTCAAGGATCTAACACCTTCTCAAGGGCATTTTTGAAAGTTTTCTTACTTCCTTTCTCATTTTCATAACACTAGGATTACTGGGTGCTACAATATCTACATCTTTAAGTAACTCAATAGGATAGATTAACCAATTTCACATTTCTTTAAGCACCAAAGATTCAACTCCTAAAGATAAAAATATTGAATTTTGAATTAAGTTTCCTACTTTGATATCATTATTTGAATAAAGTTTTACAGTAAAAACCGCATTTGATTATCATCAAAGAGGGAGGTTTCTATTTCTTTTGGAATTGAATACCTAATTTGAAAACATATGCATTACAAAGATGTTTCGAAATAACATATACAAAAACATTGAAACTTTTTCAAAAAGGATTTCGAAACATGCACAGAAACATGACATATTTTCAGAAGAATATACTTGAAAGCACAATCCATAGCATGTATACATCACAACTTATTTACACATTTTCTTTTATTTATGTTAGATATCAAAATATATACTTATTTTACCACCTCCAAAATATATACTTTCTATTTCATGAGAAATTCATTAAAAATCGTTTGAATACCAATGAATATTAGATATCAAAATACCGAGAGATAGTTTTCCAAAAAGAAAACATTTTCGAAAACATGTTCTAGTTGGTCATTTGCCTTAGAACAATTTTAGCTTTATGTTGAACAACGATTTTAAGGCTAATTTTGAAAATCACTTTAGGAGATTCTTTTTAAATCGTAATACTTGTTTTTTCAAATCTCCTTATGTATAAGAATGAACTTAACTTGGTTTTCATTTAAACAAAATAATACTTGATATTGAAATTGATATATGTTGAAAATCATAACCTTGACTCATGACTTAGGGATTAAGCCAATAGATGTTTTTCATCATCAAAACTAATATACAAAAAGGTCCAACATCAAAAATAAGTAATTTTTAGTTATTTTGAAAGGGCTTCGAGTGGTCTGGGATGGCCGAAAGTCGAATTCGAGAAATAATTAATAAAATTTGTCGAATCGATGGCAGGGAATGCCCCGAGATTTGGATGTCTAGAGAAAAGGGTATGATATTGGTGAGTGTCTCGAGGTGAGGCTAATGACGCTGAAAACAATCAGATCGAGAATAGTTTTCGAAATAATTTGTGTAAGTTCGAATTGTTGACCGTATCAAATGGTTGTAAGGGACCTCTGGGAACTCGATGGGACCCTAAGGGTGGTCCGATTTTGTGAGTAAAGCAACCCTAAAGCATTTTCGGATGGAATAAAGGTCTCGCGTAGGTGCAGGGACAAAATCAGTCTTTTCAAGTAAAGATCGAATATTAATTTTGCAGAAAAATCAAGATTTTGAATGGCTTTATGATAATTAATTAAGGCTTAGAAGGTCCAAGTGAAATTAATAATTCTCTTAAGTGGAATTAAATTTATTAATGAGGATTAATGTGTAATATATGTATATATTGGCTTGGGGGCAAGTGTGCAATAGTAAGTGGCATTTAAATTGGATTTTTCTCTTTGTGTGAGCCATGGTCGAGATTGGAGAACAGAGTAGAGGGCTCGGAAGTAAGAGGCTGAGAGATTTAGAGAGAGATGGCCAGCCAATCAGAGGTTGGCCAGAAAAGGAACCTGCGGCAGCGCTGGAGGCTGCCATGGCCGATGAGGCAGCAACTGGTGAAGCTGGAGGCGCTGTGGTGGCTCACGTGGAGGCGCACGACAGTGACTGGCGGAGCAGCAGCGGTGGCAGCCAAAGGTGCAGCTGCGGTCGATTGTAATGGAGTTGACGGCGCTGGAAGTAGCAGCCGCAACCATTGGTGTCCCCCAATGAAGAGGCCGGTAGGGTGGCAGCCTTGCGAATATTTGGTAATATGGTTGGATATATGTTGTTTGCAGTACTGGATGTGCATGTTCTATAGGTGGTCTAGAGGAGTCCTATGGCCATGGGAGAGACTAGATGCATGCTAGGGGTAATTTGGGAGGTTATTGGCTTAAACATGTGGGTTTGGAGGGCAGTGATGCCTCGCCATTCATGCATACTTTTCATTACATCTCATATGTTATCCTGTTTACATTCATTTGTACCCTTACTGAGTCATTGTAATTCATGAGGATTTACCTCATGTTATAGATGTTGCGAGTTCAGATGCAAGCTGGGATGATGTCGAGATGATGGAGTGGGGACTAGTGATGTTGCCCAAGCTTTGTATGTTGCATATTTCTGTATATATATATTCATGTGTATTGAATGCATGTGTTATTGGGCACTAGATGTATCTAGTTGATAGTAATCAGCATAGTGTATTAGTGATTGTGCAAATTAATTGTTGTATGTGGCTTTTATTTGGTTGAACCAAGTTTCGAACTGTATAAGGTTCAATATAAAGTTTCCTGTAAATCCCTAGTACTCAACAAATTTGTGATATGTTGTTTTGTGTGCCTGGGTCACTTTTGTCTTGTTGTGAGATGAGCTGAAGAAAGGTAAAGCTCACTCGGGTTTCGAGTCTCGTCCGTTGTGTTTCTTTTTATTGTTTAGGGATCGATTTCTCAAGTGGAACGAAGAAAACGACAAAGCCTAGTTCCCACTTAGGGTATTTCTCGTTGAAACATAGTCCATCTCTTCAGATTGTGGTTTGTTGTGTGAGTAATCCAGTTGATTATTCACCAGTGATGCTCGTAGATGGGAGCGGGTCGTCACAAAGACCTTCATCAAGAAATCAAGGGACTCATTCATATATATAAAGATTAAAGAGGTATGAATGAAGATATGACCTTAAAATATGAAAATATATTTTATTATATTTACAAAAATTACATCATTAGTTTCATAATTACAAATGCTAGATGCCATATAAATCTAGCATAGGGCACTAACACTAATTGGAACGTAGAGTCAAACTTGAGGTTTTTGCCTGTTACCTGTCTTTGGAAGTACACATGTGCTATGGGAGGAAGAGACCTCCAAGAAGAGATGAAAGATCTTGAAGGAAAGGTCTTCCGGGAGGAAGAAGAGGTTATTGGAGTTTGTGGGGACTCCAGGATAAAAGGTTTTCAGAGAGGAAGGAGTGGCTTTGGGAGGAGAATGGAAAGGCTTTGGGAGGAAGTGGGGGCTCCGAGAGGAAAGGTCCTCCTGAAGCCCTCACTTCTTCCCAAAGCCGCTATTTCCTCCCAAAACCTCTACTTCCTCCCAAACTGACTGTCCTCTTGGAGCCCCCATTTCTTCCCAGAGCCACTCCTTCCTCCCAGAAGACCCTTTCTCCTATAGCCTCCACTCCCTCTCAGTGTGACCTTCCTCCCAAAGCCTCTCCTTCCTCCCCAAGGACTCTTCCTCCTAAAGCCTTCATCTCCTCTCAAAGGTCTCTTACTCTCGGAGCACTTGTATTCTTCCAAGGACCAACGACAGGCAAAAATTGAAAGCTCAACTTCACATTTCTGCATTACAAATTCTAATTATTGTTTTTTGACAACAATAGGTTTAGTATCATTTTATCAGATATGGGTTAAGTCTAAATTTGATGAGTCTAATCTAAACCCAACCTATTGAGACATAAATCAAATAACCTAAAAGAAAAAGAAAGAAACTCCATGCTTACCACACACTTAATTAAAATGAGAACGTGCTAGAGCAGCTAAAAAAAGACAACCACTAGAATTAAACAACAGCCAAAACGCCTCCAAAAAAATTACAATACGTGGGATGAGAACAATGTAAGAGAAAAATTACAATTTGTTAAAAACAGTTTAATGAGAATACATTGGATTTAGAGACCTAAAAGGGCATTTTCAATAATAATGCGTATTGTTGTGTTCAAGAAAGTGGGTTCAATCTCAAGATAGGGATAGGGCCATGAGGAATAAGTCCAATGAGGGAACCTTGGAACACCTTCCCAATAGAATAGTACGCGGGAGACTCTCTTGGAGGCTACTCCCGGGTAACCACACCTGAGAGAGAGACTCTCTCAGAGGCCAGGGCATTCATCGTTTCTGCTTTAACAAGAAGAAAAATCCTACGTACTCTTCATATATATCCATTGGGGGGTCACTGCTGCGTATTATTTATAATTAGATCATGCATTGACACTCTTTAACGACGACGGAAACTAGCCATGCCATGATGAGGAATCAAGCTGAAGATAAGTGTCTTAATTAATCAATTAGCTGTAGCTGCTGAGGTTTTGATGCGAAGGACTACGCTTGACGATGGGTTAATTGTAACCAGCACTACGCTTCTTGTTTCTAAGGTGGTTGTTTGGCTTATTGTTATTAGCCCCACATACGATGGTGAACTCAATCCCAACCGCCATGCATGAGAAGAGTCCTCCGTCTGAGTGCCTCCGCGCAAGCCTCATCTCCACCTCCTCCTCCTCCTCCCCCGAAGATCTCAGTGGCTGCAACTCCGTCCGCCACCTCTCCAATGTCCTCGATCTGTACCCTTTGGCCATGGCCTGTTCCACCGTCAAGTCCTCCAATATGGAGCTCCCTGTGTCCTCCGCATTGACGTCGTTTTGAACCATCCCCAAGCCCCTTTCCTGATCTGTTGCCTCGGCCGTCGTCGTTGGATTAACCGCCCGACATGGTGATCCCTTGCTGGCTATAGCTGCCGCCACAATTGAAGCCGACGGCCCCACGTCGGAGCAAAGTTCCGATCCATTCACGGCGGACCCATTCACCATGGAGCCATTTATGGGGGGCAAGTAGTCCTCAAGGGTGAGGCCAGAGGAGTTGTGGCGTACCAGCTGGTGCGCCTTGCCGTCTGAATCGGCGGAGGCTCCATTGTGGAGGGAAACGCCCATGTTGAGAATGCCTTGAGGGCTGCCGGAAGCGCGACGAACTTGAAGGGCGACGAATCGGGTGCCACCGAAAATGTTCCGAGAGGGGTGGATGAGGTCAGTGATGAGAACGCGGACGGTGCCAACGAGATTATTGCGGAACCAGGTAGAGGCCGCGTAGATCTCGACCATGACGGCGGAGTCGTCGGAAAGCAGGAAGTCGTTGTCAACTTGGAAGGCAAACTTGTCGTTCCAGGTGGGGTTGGAATGGCCTTGCGAGTCCACGCGGGTGCTCAGCTTGCGCTCCAAAGCGGGTTCAAGCCACACAACGGCGTATGTTCTCATCGATTTGGAGATGGTTGCTAGGTCTTGCGCGGAAATCACATTGATTTCGATCAGCAAGGAGGAGGAAGGGGCGGAGGAGGAGGAGGTGGTGGTAGTCTTGGTGGTCGTGGAATCGGCGACGCTGCTTCCCATTGCCGCCGCTGCCTGGGTGGATGGGACGGCCACTCTGCATGCATGCGGACCTGATTTCCGGAACCACAAATAATAACGTTTTTTATTCCTTCTGCCTTCTTAATTTGGCCATTGAGTATTTTTAGGAATGGTGGTAGTTATTATTCCACACTATTCTCGCTAGTTTTCTTTTTTATCTGTTTCTTTTGTCCTAATTAAGTACCTCCTATATTTTTATTCACTCATTAACACACTTATTGCATATTGCTTCTGAATTTGCTTATCGTTGGATTTAAATTTAACATATCCCTATTAATTAATTGTAAAAATAAACTACAAAAAACACTAGGAAAAAATATTGGGTCTAGAGACATAGATTTTTGTCTCTAAATCTCAAAAATTCTCTTTTAAGTGATCAGAAATGCAATTAGTAAGGAGAAATTAGCTGTCTCAAAAAGTGTTGTCACAAATAGAGACATAAATCTTTCATTTCTAACTTATTAAATTTTGTCTCTAAATTTGTCTAATAATTAATTTTAAATTTTTGTCATAAAAAATAAAATATTAATTAAACATTCATAAACCAAAATTTTTCTGTCCCTAATGTTGGGTTTGCGACTCAAAATGCAATTGGGCCAGTTAAATAAATATATTGGGTTGGGCCATTGGTGTTAAAAGCCCAAGCCCAAGTCTGCTTTATTGTTCTTTTGTTCATATCTCAACTGTGTCCCTTGCCCCACATATATATATGGTGGAATTGGGAGCATCTGCTTCATACGAGCAGATTGAGAACACACTTCTCTCACACTTGCACACCCATTTTCAACACATGAGAAACCCTAATAGAGAGCGAGAGAGAAAAAGCAGATCTGTGACGCAAGATTGCAGAAGAAAGAAGATTGGAATTGAGGAAACGCAAGGTGAATCCGATCTCACTATTTGTAAGTATGTATTACTTGTTTATTCGATGTTATTGGGAGAGAGATTGGTGAGATGAGAGTTCTGGGATTGCTCGGGTTTTGAGCGATGTACTCTGTCGTGTTTCCATTTATGCTTTTTGATTTTGATGTATTGTTCTTGATTTACTGTAAGATCTTGAGAGAGGTTCTTGTGTCTCTCGGTGTAATCGTTTCTGTAAATCTCGTGTGTATACATTTCTAGTGGATTGACTAGAGACGAAACCCCTGCCGTGAGTAAGATTCTTTCGAATTCGAACACGTATACGCAGTGTTCTTTGTGTGTGTTGTGGATGTTCTATATTTTCTGTTTTTGACTTGTGGATCTTGGTACTTTTCTTGGACTTGGCCGTGTGGCTGTGTATTGGTTTACACAGGTGATTTCTCAACACCTAAAAAATTAAACTTTGTATTTAGAGACAAAACTTGTGTAATACCCAGGAATGGATTTAAGGCTATAGATGGTATTTGACAAAGGATACAAGTGGAATTCTCAGAAAAATGAGACTATAAGGTACAATAACGCAACTTTAGGCAACCGAATCAGTCGGAGGGAGTACCCCAGACCCTAGATAGCCAAGAAAAATGGTATAGTATCAACAAGTGATTCGAATTATAATTTTTAGTGATGAAAGAAGTTAGATCGGGAATAGTTTTCGGTACAGTTATCGATCGGGTTGAGAAAATCGAATCGACGTAGGGATCATCTAGAAAATAAATGGATCATGTTAAGGACCAATATTTTATGTACATAACAACCCTTAAGTGATTTTGGGTTGAAACGAATAGATTTAAGGTCAAATCGAGCAATTGAGGCAAAGTATAATTTTCTAATTTTGCCCGAGGGAGGTCAAAACGATAATTTTTTGAAAGTTTCAAGGATGAAACAAATAGTACAAGACTTGTGGGTCTTGGTGGTATTGTTAGAATGTTTAGGGGGTGACAAGAAAGGACATAAATGTCATTTGAAGAAAACTGGGGGCCAAAGTGTAATAAGTAGAAATCTGGCAGTGTGAACGCGCAAGGTAAAATCGGTTGCCGCAATCCGTCGCACATGGGGGCTGTTTCCGATGATGGGATGGCCGAGGCGGACCTGGGGAAGGTCGTATACGGCCGAGGGATGCTTGGGGGCCAAGCCTTGGCCTCTGATTGGATGAAAAACGACCGAAAATCGTCTATAAATACCTAGGTTTTGGCCAAATCTTCACAATAAAATTGGCTGCATTTTGGTATGAATCGAGGGGACTGGATAGAGGGCTTTTGCTCATTGGTGTGTGGGCTTTCTTTCTGGAGAATTTCGGATCGAAAGGACCACGTTTGAAGCTATTTGGAGCTTGGCCAAACGAGGGTGGCGGACCGCCTACCGCAACCTGCAACTCGCATTTCGAGGCACTTTCTGGTGGTCTTTCAACCTGAAACTGGTGCCAATAGGATCGACTTCAAGTGGGCTTCAACGGGGTACCACATTCAGGGCCATCAGAGTCATCGTCGTTGGCTAGATATTTGGAGAAGATGGTGGCGCATGGCCGCACTCGCCAGCCTTCACCCTCACACACGCGCTAAGTGCGTGAGAAAGGGTCTTTTGGTAATTTTAATTCCAGAATTTTTCTTTAATTATTTTAGGATTTAATGTGTCGAAATATTTTGGAAAATAGTTGAGGAAATAATTATTTTGGAATTATCGAGGTGAAAATTGGGAGAAAATAGAGAAAATTATGAAAAAATTGAAGAAAATAGATTTTAATGTTTCCTTAATGAAATATGGTGTTTTAGGAGTATTGTGGCTCGAGGTTGAATATAAGTTCAAGTATTTGGGATTTTGCACGTAAATCGAGGCATTGCACGAGGATCGAGGTGATTTGAACACGTTCGAGGTAAGTGGTTTCACTCTAGTTTTACCCTTGTTTTGGAAATGTCTTGGTGTGAGTGTAGTGGGTTCAGGTGAGCAGTCTCACCAGAACTCGGGATGCTATGCTTATGCGTTTTATTTATGTATATATGGCATCATTTGCATATTGATCATGTGGGAAATTGCATAAACTGTTTTTACTTATAAAAGAGTCAGTGCATGACTTGTGATTTTCATATCATCGAGGTATTGATATTCATGTCGGTGTTGTGTTCGTGTGGGATGGGTTGGGATCTACTTGAGAATGGGACAAGGTTAATCCAGTGAACGAGTGTCACGGTGGGGCACTCAAGAGATTAAGTATGTCGTGACAAGGTCAACCCCAACAGTGTGTGGAATGGTGTTTTTCATGGGAGGTTGAGTATGTCAGGGAGATTTCTCAAGTTAGACATATTGTTTGTCTGAGTATGCCATGCTCGTGTGTCTTTCATGCATTGTATAAACTGTTTCATGCCGTCACTTAGATGTTTTATCACCTAACCTGGGCTATGCCCTTGGAACATTCGATGTTCCAGCCAGGAACTACTGCGAGGGCAAGGACATGGCTAATTGGGGGCTAATGGTGCTTAGTTTGATAGTCGTTGTAACGCTTGGAGGCTTTAGTATGTATTTCAGGTTGTATATGAATAGTTATATGGTAGCAATGTCATCATTTGATCAGTATTACGTATTTTGTTATGAAAATAATATGTAAGAACTACGGTGTTTGATGTTAATATACCCGCTGCGTTGTATTATGTCTTGTTTAATTAAAGATTATTGATCTTGATAGTTAAACGGGCAAGGCTAGGGTTCGTGGGGTTTGTATCTACATGTGAAGATTGTTCTTGATATACCGCGCGTGTTGAACTTGGAGGAAAAAAAAAAAGAAATCCTGGGAATACCCTTATAGTGACACGCCTGGCGAGGTGGGGTGTTACAATTGGTATCAGAGCCCTAGGTTAAAACCCTAGGATGGTTAGTTTAGGCTATTGAACTTTTCATGGTTAGAACTGTTGAACGAAAACTTAGAATTCAGAACATAGTCGAAAATGGTATGGAGACTCTAGAAAGGTGAAATTTGAGGTTTTCAATTTGAATATACTTTCAGCGACAAAAAGAGATGAACAAGTTCTATTCACATCTTTCTGGAAATTAGGAAGCCAGTAATGAGGGTCATCGAAAGGACATAGATATATGGTCAACAAAACATTAGAAGAATGAATACTTTCTGGATTCTAGTACAACTTGAAGTATAGAATAAATCTCTTTTGGAAGAATTTTAGCAAATTGTTTTTGTACTTCCCGAATGGGACATGTTAGCTTGACAAGATAAGTGAAACGGCTGAGGTTATTAGGAGAACTTATCAAATAACGTGGGAGAGTAAGAATGGCTTGAAGCCAATATAAATCTTAAGATTGAGTTAGATACCCCAAGTGGAAACTTAAGAAGAACGGATTCAGTTAGGGCTAACTAGTGAAAATCCCAAATGGAGACTTAAGGGAAAGGAACTGATAGATCATAAAGACAAAATCCCGGCTTGGAGACTAGGGGATTTTCGATTGAAGTATTTGAGGTTATTAATTAGAGAATACTAGATCTTGTTAGGTGATAGAACGTCAGGTTGGGAGTTAGCATTCAACAATATGGTTCGGATGTAAGGTTGGTTCAATAAATCATAACTGAGGATTCGTAAGATCTGGAAACCGAAGATTGGAGATCATTAGTCAAAATCATTTTCACTAAACGTTGGGATATCTTGTGGTTATTAAGAATGAGCGAATTATGAATGGTCCGATATAAGGATCCTAAGGAACGACCCGAAGTAAGAAACCAAGGATGATACGATAAAAGCTTTTGAAAATAGAATTTGAGGATTTTAGGAATTCGAAATTGTTGATGGGGATATTGAGATAGAGAAACCGGAATTGATGACAAGGAAATAAGGAAATATTACCTTAAGAAAATGACTCATAGGGACGGGTCGTAGGTGTATGGTTTCATATGTTATTCAAGGACAAAGAGAGTCAAGGTGTAGATTTGAGTCTTGTGGAAGTTTTGGGAAATGATAGAAGAAAGAACTATATCGAGGATATTAGTTTAGGATCAGACGAGGAAAACGAATCAGAATTAACTGAGGATCAAATTCCTGTTTTGGAGTTTTAGAAGTTTTCTTGGTGGCAACTGGAGATTTAGGTAACAGATTTTGGGTGGCAATGAGAATTTCTCTTTCGAGTAAAATTTTGGAGTATGATCTAAACTTATTTCCCTTATATATGGTCACTACGAGACAAAGAGGGGATGACCGTAAATCAGCTATAGTTAGGGTCAAGATGCAATCGAAAACTACTAGGTTACGAAACGTAAAGTCCGCATGTTTTGGGGATTAGAATTTTCCCTTGGAAATTTGAAAGAATCTTTTGGCTTATAGAGAATTTGTAAAATGAAACCTTACTTGATGATCTTGAGATTGTAGGGATCAACGATAAATTAGAGATTCATGATTTAGGATGAACCTTGGAGATTAGAAAAATTTTGGGATAAGAGAATTACGAGTTTTAGTATGATGTTTCTAAGGAAAATTTACGAGTACTGTATACACTTGGAGATAAAAAGATATTTCAACTTTTGGAGACGATGCTATTTTAAGCTTGAAATAACCCTAGCCGATTTAAGAAGATTCAAACTCAAAAGAAGATAGTTAGCATAACGAAGATTGTCGAGGATTAAGGGGTAATCATAAAAGTCCTGACTTGGGTTTTAAGGCATCAACCAATGAGATAGGCTTGCTAAAGCTTGATTAAGCTCGTAAAGATATCTTGGGACATGATTAGATCTTGACAAGTTGAAGTTGATCTTGGTAGATTCAAAGAGAGAAATAGGATTGGTGATTCATAAAGCAAAGTGTCAAGTTAAAAGTCAATCGCGAAATAGGATGTCGGGACATATACAGGAAGGTAGAGCTTTTAGAACTAGATAAACGAAACACATGATTGAAGCACAAGGAGTATAACTTTCTGATACGATAATAGTGCTGGGTGGAATTGTAGTAATTTGGGAAGAAATGATTATAGTACCTGTAAGGGTAGCAGCAAGAACGTGAGGTTCCATGATAAGTTGGAAACTAAAGGAGATTTGATTATAGAAGAAAAATCGAGGCACTGGGAATGGTTAGGACAAGGGTGCCCTACTCAAATTGAGTGATATCTTTTTTAGAAAAGAAAAATTAGAAATCCAAGAGATCAGGATTTGGGCTAGTATGAATAGAACCACTATAGTTCTTGGAAATGGAACGAGGAATTCTAGCGTAGTGATAACACCATCTGTGCTTGGCCTGTAACAACAAATCTGAGCCTAGGGACCAAGGCAGAGGACTGGTGGTTGGCTCACGATTTGAGGTGTGATACCCATGAGTCGGAGCAACACAGTGAACTGTGGAGACGGTCAGATGCTAAGGTTTGGGCGGCAACATGGATGTTATGTACGGATTAGAGTCCAAGTTCCTATGGGCCGTAGCATTGTGGTAGAATCCCCAACCTTTATAAAAAGGTTGAAAGCTTGGAAGATGACCTAAGCGGGATAATTGTCATGTGGATTATAATAGTCGATAGTCAAAAGAGAATCAGAAGAAGGAAATGTAATCTCGAGCGATGAAATAATGTTTGGCGAGTTGTTAACGAAGACTTGTGAAGGATTCTTCTAGGATAATTCCATCCACGACAGAAATTCATGAAGTTAAGGTTACTCAGAAGTGATGAGTGCGTTCGAGAAATTTGGGAGTTGTGGTGAAATAGTAATTGTGTTCATAGGTCGAGGTAGATTCTAATTAGGAATGGAACAAACCCTGATATAAGCATGTGTTACGAACTTGCTTAGGAATATGTGTTTTCCGGATGTGGCATCTGGAAGAAATTTAACTCTAGTTATTGACTTAACTTTTAGTTTCGTGTGTCTATTAATACGCATCCCAGGAACTGTGAGCAATTGGCTCTGTAACACCCAATCTCCTAGAACTGCCCGAGAAGAGGTGCTACGGGGAAAATAAAATTAACTAATTGATAAACTGAAATTTGATACCATAAATGAATATCTCAATCAACTGAAATAAAAATTCTGAGTCAATACAGACTGAGAAGCACAAACTATGTCTAAGGGACAATCCCTCAACTGAAATATAAAATAGATCTAAACTGAGAAAACACTATAAACTCAACAAACTCTCAGACATCTTTTATCTTGAGCGGCTCCACGTACACACACTATAAACCACTGCTGCTAGGCCCCACATCTGGTACTTCCCTGCTAGAACTTAGAGGGGTGAAGAGTACAAGGTGAGCTACAAAAGCTCAACAAGTAATAAGCTGGAAAGAATACTGAAACTGAATCGAAGTATATTGATATTGATAAATAACTCACTGAACTTGTACTGTATAATCACTATCTGATTGCATTCATAAAAATGTAATGCACATAAACTGTAAACTAAATGCAGGTATGCAACTTTGGCACTTAGGCCCACATAACTATAATACATACCTGACTTATCTGAATCCTGCAAACATAAAAGCTGTAAGCACATACTGTGGGCAATATGCCCCTAGCCCCCATGTGGCCCCCAAGTAGGTAACTCATTAACTGAGCTGAAATTGAAACTAATGGGATCCCCGCGAACAAGCCGCCTGGCACGCATAATACAAAGCAATGCTCACATAAATGCTAGCACAGGATATGTAGTGCTCCATATAAAGTCATGCTCAATGCTCATACCAAAATGTATGCACATAATCTCAAAAAATAATGTTGATCATGTTATAATAATGCTGAACATGATATGATCTTCATCTATATAGTAGAATACAAAGATTTAATGAACTATGATTTAGGGTATGGGTATGATTAACTTGTCATGTTCTGGCTTATGAATTCAATGTTGAAAGGTATTGAATACAATAATTGAATTAAACTTGAATTAAGACTCACTGGAAACTAAATTGGATTTTTGGAAAAGTTATCCGGATATCAGGAAGGATATCCAGATATGATGAAAGACATCCGGATATGAAGAAGGCTCATCCGGATACACTGATATTCAAAGCAGAAGCTATTCGGATATGCTGGGATGTATTCGGATATGAACTAAGACATCCGGATATGATTCTGGTCATCCGGATATCTCACTGATGCATTCGGATATAACTGGGGACTATTCGAATGAACAATTCAACTTTTGAGGGAGGCATCCGGATATCAGGTGAGACATCTGGATATTATCTTGACATCTCTGGATGTATAAACAAACCATCTGAATATCATACTAGAAGAACTTTAGATACATCCGGATACGATAGAAGGTATCCAGATATTAGAACTTAGAGTAATAGAACTTACAATCCAAAATGGATACAGATTAATCGAACTTGCAATCTAAAATGGATAAGGATTAATGGGACTTGCAATCCAAAGTGGATAAGGATTAATAGAACTTGCAATCCAAAATGGATGAGGATTAATGGAACTTGCAATCCAAAACGGATAAGGATTAATGAAACTTGCAATCCAAAATGGATGACGATTAATAGAACTATCAATCCAAAATGGATGAGGATTAATGGAACTTGCAATCCAAAATAGATAAGGATTAATGGAACTTGCAATCCAAAATGGATGAGGATTAATAGAACTGTCAATCCAAAATGGATGAGGATTAATGGAACTGTCAATCCAAAATGGATGAAGATTAATGGAACTTGCAATCCAAAATGGATAAGGATTAATGGAACTTGCAATCCAAAATGGATGAGGATTAATAGAACTGTCAATCCAAAATGGATGAGGATTGATAGAACTTGCTCATAACTTCACCGTTATATGCATATATATATATACGTCTCTGCTTGCTGATATAAATCTGAAAACTACAACAAAGAATTGGAATAATCTGAAATCAAAACTGATATGAACCTGTAATGGAAGGGATTACAGGAAGAATACTTGCCTGATAGAATTCTCTGATTGAACCCTGGAGCAATCCTGAAGACTCTAGCAAGCCTTTGCTATCTCTTGGCCTCTTGGTTCTTCACATGGCGTGAAGAAAAGCTAAGCTAATGGGCTCTATATATAGAGGTATAAAAACCCTAGATCTCACTCCCTTTATAATATGGATTACTTCTCCTAATATAACTAGGAGACTTTAAACCAAAACCATCTCATACATGGATTCTCTTTCTCCTTTAAATACATAATCTCACTTAATTAATAATAATACAAAAATTATTATTAAAACTCTCAAATAATAATAAAACTCTAGAATTACCTTCATGCCCTTGTATTTAATTTCCATAATAAATAACTAGAATTAAATGCTCTTTAAATGTTGTTTAAATACTATTCTCTCCATTAAAAATCTAAATTGTCACCTTGGAAAATTCCCTTAACTTCAACATTAAAAAGAAATAAATGCTATTCTTTTCCTTCAAAATCTCCAAATTGCCACATTAAATAATTAATTGGAAAAATCTCTTAATTAAATACTTTAACAATTAATTAAATAATTCTGAATAAATATTGGATCCTCTAACGGGTCGTTACAATTTCTCCCCTCCTTAAAAGAATTTGATCCTCCAAATTCGTACCTTGTTACTCAAACAACAAGGGGTAAAGACGCCTCATCTCTTCTTCTAATTCTCACGTCGCCTCTCTTGAAGAGTGTCGTTGCCATTGCACTTTTATGTGAGGAATTGATTGGTTCCTCAAAATCTTTTCTTTTCGCTTTAGAATACTGGTAGGTATCACTTCATAAGACACATCTTCTCTAACTTCAAGAGTCTAAAAGTCAATTACATACTAAGGATCTAGCACATACGTCCTCAACATTGAAACATAAAATATGTTATGAACATGGGACAACTGAGGTGGCAAAACTAACTCATATGCCAAAGTCCCTATCCATCTGAAAATCTCTAACGAACCAACGTAACGGGGACTAAGCTTCCCTGTTACCCCAAATTTGTGAACTCCTTTAATAGGCATGACTCTCAACCAAACATGGTCACCTACCTCAAACTCGAGGTCTCGTCATCGCTTATCTACATATCTCTTCTGTTTGTTTTGGGCTGTTTTCATTCTAGCTTTGATAACTCGAATATTTTCTAACGCCTACTCAACAATTTCAGGACCTAATAAAGCCCTATCATCAATCTCTTCCCAACATACGGGGATCGACATGGTCGCCCATACAAAGCTTCATACGAACATTCCAATACTTGAATGGAAACTATTATTGTAGGCAAATTCTACCAAAGGTAGATGCTCATCCTAACTACCTTGGAAATCTGGAACATAAGCTCTCAACATGTCCTCAAGAGTCCTAATAGTCCTTTCTGATTGACCAACTATCTACAGATGAAATGCTGTACTAAACTTCAACTAAGACCCTAGTGCATCATGCAAAGCTTCCCATAAATGAGAAGTAAAACGAGGATCTCGATCTAATACAATGCTGGATGGAACACCGTGTAATTTCACGATCTCCTTAATATAAATTCTTGCAAATCTATTTAATGGGTAAGTCTTCTTAAAAGGAAGAAAATAGGCTGATTTAGTCAAGCGATCGACAATCACCAATATAGCATCATAGCCTCTTGTCATCCTGGGTAACCCATCACAAAAATCTATAACAACATTATCGTATTTCCACTCTAGAATAGGTAATGGAACTAATAAACCTACGGGTTTATGATGTTCTTTTTAACTTACTGGCATACTAAACCTTATGAAATATATTTGGCTACATCTTTCTTCATTGAAAATCTCTTGCTTAAAATTTCTATTATCGGGTATACAAATCTATCCCTGAAATAAGGGTATTCCATCACTCCATATAGCATATCCCAAAGGAGAAAAACTTCTCAATATCTGCTAAAATCCATGCCAACTTCTCATCTTTTGATTGCTGGTTCTTGATTAAATCAAATAACTCGAGTTACACCCTCATACAAGCGCAACTCATCACTGATCTATCCTCTAGGGTTGAAATAAATAAAACACTTAATTTCTCCAATAACTTCCATTCTTAAACCATCATCGTAGCCATAGAAGCTCCTCGTCGACTCAAAGCATCAACTACTACGTTAGCCTTCCTAGATGATATAGAATCTCACAGTCGAACTCATTAAATAACTCTACCCAACGTCTTTGCCTCATATTCAATTCTTTCTGGGATAGAAGATAATGTAAACTCTTATGATCTGTATAAATCTCAACTTTCTCATCATATAAATAGGGTCGCCATATCTTTAATGTAAATACTACCACTACCAACTCCAAATCATTAGTAAGATAATTCACCTCGTGTTTCTTTAATTGTCTTGAGGCATAGGCATTACCTCAACCCTCTTGCATTAATAAGCATCCCAATCCTAAATGAGAGGCATTACTATAAATGGAATATTTCTCTCCACTTCTTGGTATGGCTAAGACTGGTGCAGTAGTCAACTTCTACTTCAATTCTTGGAAAGCACATTCACACCCAACATTCCATTCAAACTTCTCTCATTTTCTTGTTAGCTTAGTCATAGGGGAAGATAAACGAGAAAATCCCTTAAAGAATCGCCTATAATAGCCTGCAAGACATAGAAAACTACTTATCTCAGTCAGTGTCGTAAGCCTTGGCCAATCCATAACTACTTTAGTCTTATCTAGATCCACTAAAATACCATCTCCACACACCATATGGCCTAGAAATCCAATCTGAGTGAGCTAACTCACACTTGCTAAACTTGACATATAATTGCTTCTCTCTAAACCTCTGCAATACTATAGTAAGATGCTTCGTATTCTCCTCTACACTGGGTGAGTAACTAGAATATCATCTATGAAGATAATAATGAAGCAATTTAGGTACTCACATAGAACTCAATTCATTAAATCCATAAAATAGCTGGGGCATTCGTTAACCTAAATGGCAACACCACAAACTCATAGTGTCCATAGCAAGTTCTGGAAGTAGTCTTTTGAACATCATCATTTGTAACTCATACTTGATGGTATCTGATTTTAAATCTGTTTTTTTATAACACTTTAGCTCCTCGTAACTAGTCTAATATATAAGTCATCCACTCGAGGGAAAAGGATACTTGTTCTTCACTGTCACCTGATTCAACTTGCAATAATCTATGCATAACCTTAAAGATCCATCTTTCTTCCTCACGAACCATTCTGGTGCACCCCATGGGGATGAACTAGGTCAGAAAAACCCCTTTCTATTAATTCTTCTAACGGGGCTTTCAACTTCTTTTTAGCTCACTAGGTGCCATTTGATATGGAGCTTTAGAGATAGATTGTGTACCAAGTAATAACTCAATAGTAAACTCTTCTCCTCTTCAAGGAGGTAATCCTAGTAATTCATCAAGGAAAGCATCTGAGAAATCTCGTACAACTAGCATCTCAAACAACTTCCTCTTGGCTCCCTCATCTAAGGTAACGAAAGCTAGGTAAGCTTCATATCTATCACACAATAGCTTCTTTACTTTCATCACTGAGATCATAGGAATCGTAGCCATAGGCTTGACTCATCTGTATATCTGAATCGGCTATCGAGGTAGATCAAAGTCTATAATCTTCCATCGACGGTCAACTCTTGCATAATGTTGTGACAACAAATCCATGCCAAGGTTCAAATCAAAATCCTTAACATCAAGAATTTCTAAGTCTCCAAATAGCTTCTTATCATGTACCTCGATCTCACAATTCTCAAACATCTCTCTTGATAACATATGCTTGTTAAACTACCGTGGTATAATCCACACTGTAAGCTCCTCCAAAAGCGTGGCAAATATCAACACGCAATCCTCTCTGCAATTTAGCATCCTTCTTAGCTTTAGTGGACACCAACTCTAAGGCCTATCTAGTCAAGGCTATAAATTTTGCCTCACATTGGGCCACTATCTTGGTACCTTACACCAACTCAACGAACTCAAAAACTTTCTGGTCCTTGACCCACGCTGGGTAATAAGCGTTGTTGAGCTGAAATTCAATCCATTTGGGTTCTTGATTACCAAACCTTTGGGAGGCGGTCTTTCACCAACTCTCAGCTTCGCCTCTAAATAAAAATGTGCTAAGTCGTACTCGACGATCTTCCGCACAACCAATAGATCAGAGATGCTTCTCTATCGATAGCATCTAATTCTCAACTACTACTACATTTGTGCCTCCCTGGAATGCTGGTAGTCAGAAGGCCATGAAATCCTTTAATAGCTGACTCCTTGTATCTGCCTCCACAACTGGAGCTGTTGGAGCGACTGGCTTATAGCCTCTACTACCTCCTACTTCTTAGGGAACTTGTGATTCCCTTACCTGATTAGTAACTAGGGTATCTATCACCCTCATTAATCCTACTAACTTACCTCGCGTCTCGACCATTCCTTGCCGTAGATCACTACTAGAATCCCCTGACAAGCCAAGCGTGGATACTGGAACTTCCACTGGAATGAAAACAGCATGACTGCAAGTCTGGGGTCGTCCACCACTATTACTCATATTTCTACATCACCACTTAGGGGTAGAATACTGCTAATTAGGCCAATATATCTAACTGACGGACACAAGTCCTAACTCTACCTAACATCCTATGTCTGTACAGGAGACTCCTCAAAACATCGCTCTGATACCAATACTGTAACACCCCCTCTCCTAGAACTGCCCAAGAAGAGGTGCTACGGGGAAAATAAAATTAACTAATTGATAAACTGAAATTTGATACCATAAATGAATATCTCAATCAACTGAAATAAAAACTCTGAGTCAATACAGACTGAGAAGCACAAACTATGTCTAAGGGACAATTCCTCAACTGAAATATAAAATAGATCTAAACTGAGAAAACACTATAAACTCAACGAACTCTCAGACATCTTTTATCTTGAGCGGCTCCACGTACACACACTATAAACCACTGCTGCTAGGCCCCACATCTGGTACTCCCCTGCTAGAACCTAGAGGGGTGAAGAGTACAAGGTGAACTACAAAAGCTCAGCAAGTAGTAAGCTGGAAAGAATATTGAAGTTGAATCAAAGAATATCGATACTGATAAATAACTCACTGAACTTGTACTGTATAATCACTGTTTGATTGCATTCATAAAAATGTAATGCACATAAATTGTAAATTAAATGCAGGTATGCAACTTTGGCACTTAGGCCCACATAACTGTAATACATACATGACTGATCTGAATCCTGCAAACATAAAAGCTGTAAGCACATACTGTGGATAATATGCCCATAGCCCCCTGGTGGCCCCCAGGCGGGTAACTCATAAACTGAGCTGAAACTGAAACTGATGGGATCCCCGCAGACAAGCCGCCTGGCGCTCATAATGCAATGCAATGCTCACATAAATGCTAGCACACGATATGTAGTGCTCCATATAAAGTCATGCTTAATGCTCATACCAAAATGTATGCACATAATCTCACAAAATAATGCTGATCATGTTATAATAATGTTGAACATGATATGATCTTCATCTATATATTAGAATACAAAGATTCAATGAACTATGATTTAGGGTATGGGTATGATTAACTTGTCATGTTCTGGCTTATGAATTCAATGTTGGAAGGTATTGAATACATTAATTGAATTAAACTTGAATTAAGACTCACTGGAAACTAAATTGGATTTTTGGAAAAGTCATCCGGATATTAGGAAGGATATCCGGATATGATGAAAGACATCCGGATATGAAGAAGGCTCATCCAGATACACTGATATTCAAAGCAGAAGCTATTCGGATATGCTGGGATGTATTCGGATATGAACTATGTAACGCCCCAGTTTCCCAAAAGGGGGAGAAGCGAGCGCTATTCTCGGAATTTCGGGCACATAAATTTTTTCCTTATTAATTGCCCATCATTTACGCAACATAATTCGAAATCTCGACAATCTCGAGCCATTATCTCAGCATATTAACTTGCTGAGGCTATAACATCATTACATCAGCGGAAGCAGAATCGAAACCTCGACATACATAACTGAATTCATTTCATTCATAACGTAGAAATCGTTCGACAAGACATTCAAAACATAATACATCGAGTCTCATCTCTCGACAAAAACTACTAATACCTCGAGCATAGACAAAATGTAAGCTAGCAATTACAACGAAATCAACAGCTACATCTCGATAACTCCCTTTCCTTTAGCGCCACTGCTTTCACCTGGAACGTTTGACTATTCCAGGGACATAGTCCAAATTAGATGTTGAATCATCTAAGTGAGAGCTCAAAAACATTTTCATGAATATATGCAAACATGAATAACATCAACATATCCTTTAACATTCATTCAACATAAACTCATCCCGACATAACTCAGCCCAAGAGAATCCCACGAGACACTTAACCCTAACCGGGGAAAATGCAATCTCTCTAAAGGCAACACATCCACATCGAACACTAACATAACGCAATCTGGCTTAAGAGGGGCAACATCAATGCATCTCTCCGACATCTCAGAAATAATCGTTACCTTTCCCTACCCGGGAAGGTCAAGATCAACGCAGGAACCCGGCTCTCAGCACTATTTTGTCAGAGATTACGTTCCCACTCAAAAGAACCTGGATCCATATGCCAATGCCACGACCACGACCCTACTTAAGAGGGACAACCTCACGCATGAACTCGGGTATCACCCCCTATCATGTTAGGCATTACGCTCGCACCCAAAAGCAGTTCGGATCTCGTCACACCCTAGCCACAAGATGATCAACACTATCCCTGGGAATCCACGTCCACCTCGGGAACAATACTACTACTCAATGGTCCCGGGGTGAAGTCCGTCTCAGCCCCGCCACTTGAGCTGGTCCGGGGTGGTGTCCACTCGCAGCCTTGCCACCTGGTCCCATTAGGGTGAAGTCTATCTCAGCCCTCTCCCAGTGGGTATTTTCCTTTAGCAAGCTACCCTAGTGCTATCACTCAAGTACCTCACACAGGTTGACGACACACATCCCACATAAACATCACAAAACATGCCAATGCCAACATCATAAACCATGCATCGCTTAAACATCATTTCAGGAACATAACTTATCGCATAAAATCAATGCACATGCGTAAAACATTTAGGGACAAACCGCTCTCTTTTAAAACCATCATCTCATGTTAAAATCGTTCACATGCAACAAAACCTTTTCCGTGAAATCAAATCAAGTTGTAATAGACATTTCCACATAACAAATCATTTGCATGAACAAATCTAGTTTTATGCAGGTAGAACACTCACATATCAAATCCTTTGCATGAACAAGTCCAGTTTTGGGGTTGAACTACTCACCTTTTGACGCCACTTAACTTTTTCTCGAAAAGCACGCACAACCTCGATTAGCGCGCCCAATCTCAACTTCGCACAAGTCACTTCACTTCGGGCCTCAGGGCACCCTAGACATCATATTTATCTCCATAAGTATCAATATATCATTTTTCCTTAATTTTCTCTCATTTTCCTATTTTCTTCATTTTTTCTCTTCTAAAATTCTAGTAAATACTTGTTTAATAATTTCCTCAAATCTTACTTCACCAAAATTCATAATAATCAAATATCTTCAAAGGAAAATTACTGATCTTACCTCGATGCTTCGATATCATGGAAAATGAGACACTTTGATGCTAGAATCGAGATACCAGAAACTCCAAATCCAAAACTAATTACACACACTTTAAGATCTCGACTTTTCAGGAATTTAGGAATTTTTTTCAAATTTTTCCAGCCAGCCACGCGCCCTCACGCGCTCAAGGAATATTCCCCACGCGCTTGCGCGTGAAGCCAGCTCGTGTGATGCACGCGCCTTGTCTTCTCCGGCGATCTGGTTCGCCTGCCGGGGCCAGAATTTTCCCCCGATCACACCACGACGAAGATCTCTTGAAGTCGATCCTAAGGGCACCTCTTTCTGCCCGAAAAGAGGCCGGAAAGGCCTTCAACCAGCCAGCCAAACTCTCGGCCACACCCACCACCTCCGAACTCTGATTTGCTCGATTACCACTCAAAACTCGACCAAAATTCTTTAAAATCTCCAGAAACCTTAACCAAGACATGGGCTTCAAAATCCCTATGCTTTGAGCCTTTGATTCATTCGTTTTCCCCCTCGATTTGAAGCTCAAAAACGCCCCAGATTCGGCCAAACCCTAACTCTCGACTTGGCTATTTATAGCCTCAATTGCACCTCGAAATGGGCATGGGTGATCGACCCAATGCCTTTAGCGTCTCTCCCATCCCTTAGGCGACCCAATTTCACGGACAAAAGGCCTCGATTGGCCATTTTCAGGTCGCGGCATTGCCGCGACAATCCGACCACCCGTGGTCGGATTTCTTGAAAATCCCGCCACCCTCGATGCTCATCGACGGCGTGGCTTGGGTCCCTGAGCTCCCTCGACCATTTCCTTGGATTCCCCATTGTCATAAATGCCAATCAACCTTGCTGGTCGGCCATGGCTTCTCCCATTTTTTTGAAATTCCATATTTGCCCCTCATTTTTGAGTTATTGCACTTAGGCCCCCTAAACTTTCTTCTATTACCATTAGGTCCCTCATGCTTCAAAACTCATACTTCCTCTTTTGATGATCTTGACAAATCGTCGTTTTGACCTCCCTCCGGCCGATTCGGCAAACTTTAAGAAATTGCACTTTGGCCCAAACTTTCGTTTCGGCCTTAAATCCATCTATTTCTTCCAGAAACCACTTAAGGGTTGTTTTATACACCAAATATGACCTTTCTTAGCATTCTGTTGACTTCCTGAAAATCCCCTGCGATTATTCAGTTTTTCAGCCTTACACCTAGCTGTATTTTCGCTGTACCAAAAACTATTCCCGATCTAATTTCTTTCGATGCTAAAAATCATTTCTTGACCTTCTCGCTAGCACTATCCTATTTTCCTTTGATATCTAAGTCTCGGGGCACTCCCTTCGATTGATTCGGCTGCTTATTTCTATTATTAAGCCCATTTTCGATATTTAATTCCCACTTAAATGACGTGGCAGCCTTATCCTGAAACGGGGTATTACAAACTAGGACATCCGAATATAATTTTGGTCATCCGAATATCTCATTGATGCATTCGGATATAACTGGGGACTATTCGAATGAACAATTCAACTTTTGAGGGAGGCATCCGGATATCAGGCGAGACATCTGGATATTATCTTGAAGTGTGTGTAATTAGTTGCCTGATAGAACTCTCTGATTGAACCCTGGAGCGATCCTGAAGACTCTAGCAAGCCTTTGCTATCTCTTGGCCTCTTGGTTCTTCACATGGCGTGAAGAAAAGCTAAGCTAATGGGCTCTATCTATAGAGGTATAAAAACCCTAAATCTCACTCTCTTTATAATATGGATTACTTCTCCTAATATAACTAGGAGACTTTAAACCAAAACCATATCATACATGGATTCTCTTTCTCCTTTAAATACATAATCTCACTTAATTAAAAATAATACAAAAATTATTATTAAAACTCTCAAATAATAATAAAAATCTAGAATTACCTTCATGCGCTTGCATTTAATTTCCACAATAAATAACTAGAATTAAATGCTCTTTAAATGCTGTTTAAATACTATTCTCTCCATTAAAAATCTAAATTGTCACCTTGGAAAATTCCCTTAACTTCAACATTAAAAAGAAATAAATGCTATTCTTTTCCTTCAAAATCTTCAAATTGCCACATTAAATAATTAATTGACAAAATCTCTTAATTAAATACTTTAACAATTAATTAAATAATTCTGAATAAATACTGAGTCCTCTAACGGGTCGTTATAGGCTCCGATTTAGTTGTTTGAATCTTACCTCTAGTGACATAAAAATGTTGGAGCAATAGTAGATATATTTTGGGTATTCTCAAAGAACATGAGTTGATTTTTTTTAAAATAAGTCGAAGTCAACATAAAGATATGGTAAGTTATAAGTTGATAAGTAAACAAAAGTGTTTTTCTTTCCGAGAGACGTGTTATGATTTGAGGACACATATAGTGAGTTGTTATAAAGGAAGATGTGAGTTTCTAGTTCCACTACGGAAATTTTATTTGGGTTGTAAGACAGTAGGCTAAGCTATTAAAGTTATGCTAGGTGTTGCTAAAGACTCGGTGAGAATCAAAAGCTATCCAATAAGGTTTTCATTTAAGGAGTTGTGTGAAAACTAGATTGCCTAAGAAGGATGAGATCATATCTACTCCTAGAATCGGGGATAATAGGGATCTTGTTTGACTCAATAGAGAGATTGTTTCTCATGTAAGAAGTATATGGAAAGCATCGAGTAGGTGAGATAGAGCATTTGACAGTTTTAGGGTAAGGTGCTACGAATGACGTTTGGGTTTGGATGCTCTAGTTGATAGTATAACAATGGCATGTTGTTTTTGTGAACGATAAATTGAAACGACACGAGAGTTCTATGTGGAGACAAATTGATCCAATTGATGGATAGTGTTTGGAAGAGAAATAGTAAGCATGCCAGGATGTTAGGTTGCCATAAGAGAAATTGAGTTTTTGATAGACCTAAATTGATGATTTGCGTGACTAGCCACAAGAGGCTAAGAAATTATGTCTAAAGCTAATATGCAATTGAGGTACTGATAATTGGAAGAAAGGTACGCCGAGTATGTTCAATGTTATCAATTTCTGTGTGATCATGGCATATGCATTAGTATAAGAATGGGTCAGGAGAATTATTAGTCAAATAAAATAGGTTTTGAGAACTCAATTAGAAGTGATATTGGGTTTTATAATTATTTTGGGATTTGTGTAGCCACCGATATAGAGCTACAATAGGATATTCTAGAAAATAAGTAAGATGCTTGGTAAGCATGGATCGTGTTAGGATATAAGTTATGAATGATTGCTAAGGATTAGGAATGATATTTAGGACATTTCAATTGGGAGTCATTAGCAATAGTGGTGATACAATTATCACGAACCAAATTTTGAGGACAAAATTTATTAAGGGGGGAGAATGTAATACCCGGGAATGGATTTAAGGCTATAGATGGTATTTGACAAAGGATACAAGTGTAATTCTCGAAAAAATGAGACTATAGGGTACACTAATGCAACTTTAGGCAACCAAATCAGTCGGAGGGAGTACCCCGGACCCTAGATAGCCAAGGAAAATGGTATAGTATCAACAAGTGATTCGAATTATGATTTTCAATGATGAAAGAAGTTAGATCGGGAACAGTTTTCGGTACAACTATCGATTAGGCTGAGAAAATCGAATCGACATAGGGATGATCCAGAAAATCAATGGAGCATGTTAAGGACCAATATTTTATGTATAGAACAACCCTTAAGTGATTTCGGGTTGAAAAGAATGGATTTAAGGTCAAATCGAGCAATCGGGCCAAAGTATAATTTTCTAATTTTGCCCGAGGGAGGTCAAAACGGTATTTTTTCAAAAGTTTCAAGGATGAAACAAATAGTACAAGACTTGTGGGTCTTAGTGGTATTGTTAGAATGTTTAGGGGGTGAGGAGAAAGGATAGAAATGTCATATAAAGAAAATTGGGGGCCAAAGTGTAATAAGTAGAAATCTGGCAATGTGAACGCACAAGGAAGAATCGGTAGCCGCAATCCGTCACCCATGGGGGCTATTTTCGACGATGGGACGGTGGAGGCGGACCTGGGGAAGGTCGTATACAGTCGAGGGATGCTTGGGGGCCAAGCCTTGACCTCTGATTAAATGAAAAACGGCCGAAAATCGTCTATAAATACCTAGGTTTCGGCCGAATATTCACACAACAATTGGCTGTGTTTTGGTGTGAATCGAGGGGATTGGATAGAGGGCTATTTCTCTTTGGTGTGTGGGCTTTCTTTCTGGAGAATTTTGGATCGAAAGGAGCACGTTTGAAGCTGTTTGGAGCTTGGCCGAACGAGGGTGGCGGACTGCTTACCGCAACCTGCAACTCGCATTTCAAGGCACTTTTTCGGTGGTCCTTCGTGTAACACCCCGATTTTTCTTACCGAGCGTGTCACTATGCTGGGTCCCAATATAAATGCATAAATGCATGAATTCCTTTTTTTGACGATACATATCATAAACCTCTAGCACCGAATTCCAAACAAAACCTCCTAGCACATCCTAAAATTTGCGAAAGTGATGAATCGAAACCTGATATGGTACACAACTAATTCCCTTAATTAAATCATGAATATCTATACCATAATACATCTTCAAATACCTCGATACATGGAGACTCGTCCTCAAGAGATAACAACTAAATACCTCACTTATACATCGAGCCATACTTACATTTAACACGACTAATCCTCAATAGAACATAGCTACAGTATGCTACAAACAACAGCAAATAAACTTAATCTTCAGCTATCTTCTTTTCCTTAGAGCTGCTCGCCAAACCTGGAATGTTTGAATATTCCAGGGGCATAACCCAATTAGAAGATGAACCTTCTAGTGAGAAACTCCAAAAACAGTTTATATCAATGCATGAACAGGTATGAAATGTATGAGGAAAATAACGAGAACTACTACGAAGTGTCTCGTGAACATGGACGCCTCTAACGAGAGCTTTCTCAACGGTGCACGCATAGGGCCTCTCGGGAGATCCCTAACCATGCCACCCCGACCCAAACTCATAGAACTCATGCAAGCACCACACCCGCTGTCCCTTAGGCTCACGGTATTTCCCACGAGAGCTTTCTCGATGGCGCACGCATAGCGCCTCTCGGGAGATCTCCAACCTTTGCCTTCGAGCAACAACAAATAGGTACAACAGTATGGCCACACGGATTTTATAAATGCAACAGTTGAAAACCACTAGCATATATTTCCCAAGAAACACATTTCGAACATGTAACATGATTTCACGTAAAAGAACAACTAGAGTTTGCAAAACTATTTCATGCAATATAATTCTCACATAAGAGAACAAAATAGGGTTTGTAGTATAGGAGTCTCACATGAACCAAGTTTTATGAGGGTAGGAGCGCTCACATAAACCAATTTGTCACACAAAACTAGGTTTGTAAGTCGGAGCACTCATCTTTGCCATAAGGCCAAGACACCTAGAAAAGCACACACCACCTTGATATGCGTTCCCCACCTCGATTTTCGCACAAGTCCTTGATTCTCGCACACTACCTCTCTTCGCGTGCACTATCTCTAATCTCGTGCACTATACAAGATGATTGTGCATTGCCTTGATTCTCGTGCATCACCTCGATTTTCATGCCACACCTCAAAAGTTGTATAAATTACTTAACCTCAAGCACGACAACACTATAGACCGTATTTATTCTAAGAAATTCAAAAGGAACTTCCAGAACTTACCCCGAAGCATCACTTACACGCAAAACGAGGCTAACCGATGTAGAAATCGAGAAATTGAAAAGCCAAACACCAAATATTTTTGCACAGGGCCCCTCAACTTATTTTTATCAATTTTTCCATATTTTTTTTAGAAATTTTGAGCAAGCCATGTGCCCCCATATTCCCTGCCATGCGCATACGCGTGAAAGCCGCGCGTGTGGCGCACGCGCGTCGTCTTCTCCGGCTAGCACTTCGCCGGCCGGCGACCAGAATCTAACCCTGACTCCACAACACAATAGCCCACTTGAAGTCGATCACAGGGGCACCTCTTGAGCTTCCAAAGGACGGCCGGAAGGCCTCTGATTTGACGGCCAAACTCTCGGCCTCGCCTCCCATCTCCAAACTACGGCCAAGCTCGATTACCCCCTTAAACCTCGACCAAAATTCACGAAACTCTCCAGATATCTTCCTCACGCTATGGGCTTCAAAATCCCTATGATTTCAGCCTTCAATTCATTCGTTTGAAGCTTCAATTTGAAGCTAAAAAATGCAAACCCTCAGCCGAAAACCCTAACGCAATACCTGGCTATTTATAGCCAAAATTAGACATCCAAACGCCCATGGATGCTCCACCCAAGGCCTTAAGCTCCTCAAGCACCCCTCGGACGACCCAAAAGCAGTGACCAAGCACCTCAAAAATATGGTTGCAGGTCGCGCCATTGTCGACCGAACTGTGGTCGGATTTCTCAAAAATCCGGCCACCCTCGAGCTCGCCAACGACCAAGCTTTGGTCCTTGAGCTCTCTAGACCATTACCTCGAGATCCCTATGCTTGGAATCCCCTTTACAACGATCATTCAAGTTTGTCGGCCATGGCAGCCTCCAGCTTTGCAAAATTACACTTTCGCCCTTATATTTTCCCAAATTACACTTTGGCCCCTTTTCATCAACCCATGAACTTTCTAACATTGCCACTAGGACCCTCAAGTCCTAAAATTATTCTTTCCTTCTTGGAAGATTCTATAAAATTTCCGTTACGACCTCCCTCCGGCCAATTCGGTAAACTTTAAGAAATTGCACTTTGGCCTGAATCTTCGATTTGACCTCAAACCCTTTTGTTTCTTCTGAAAACCACTGAAGGGTTGTTCATTATGAAAAATTAAAACCCCATCAAGTTTCTGTTGACTTCCCAGAAGTCAGCTACGAAAATTCGGTATTTCAGCCCAAATCATGGCTGCATTTTTAGCTGTACCGAAAACTGTTCCCAATCAAATTTCTTTCAGCCCCATAAATCATATATTGGGCTACTTGATAATTTCACATCATTTTCCTTAAGCATCTAGGCTCCAGAGCACTCCCTCTAGTCGATTCGGCGACTTACTGCCCTTTTAAGCCTATTTTTCGGTATTTTAAACTCACTTAAAAACACGTGGCAACCTTATGAAAATATGGGGTATTACACTTCGGCCTGAAATCGGTGCCAATAGGATCGACTTCAAGTGGGCTTCAAGGGGGTACCACTTCCAGGGCCATCGGAATCGTCGTTGTCGTCGTCGTCAGCTGGATATTTGGAGAAGATGGTGGCACGTGGCTGCACACGCCAGCCTTCACCCTCACACACGTGCCAAGAGCATGAGAGTGCGTGAGAAGGGGTCTTTTGGTAATTTTAATTCCAGAATTTTCCTTTAATTATTTTAGGATTTAATGTGTCGAAATATTTTGGAAAATAGTTGAGAAAGTAATTATTTTGGAATTATCGAGGTGAAAATTGGGAGAAAAAAGTGAAAATTATGAAAAAATTGAGGAAAATAGATTTTAATGTTTCCTTAATGAAATATGGTGTTTTAGGAGTATTGTGGTTCGAGGTTGAGTATAAGTTCAAGTATTTGTGATTTAGCACCCAAATCGAGACATTGCACGAGGATCGAGGTGATACAAACACGTTCGAGGTGAGTGGTTTGACTCTAGTTTTACCCTTGTTTTGAAAATGTCTTGGTGTGAGTGTAGTAGGTTCAGGTGAGCGGTCTCACCAGAACTCGGGATGCTATGCTTATGCGTTTTATTTATGTATATATGGCATCATTTGCATATTGATCATGTGAGAAATTGCATCAACTATTTTTACTTATAAAAGAATTGGTGCATGGCTTGTGATTTTCATATCATCGGGGTATTGATATTCGTGTCGGTGTTGTGTCCATGTGGGATGGGATGGGGTCTACTTGAGAATGGGACAAGGTTAATCTGGTGAACGAGTGTCATGGTGGGGCACTCGAGAGATTAAGTATGTCACGACAAGGTCAACCCCAACGGTGTGTTGATTGGTGTTTTCCACGGGAGGTTGAGTATGTTAGGGAGATTTCTCAAGTTAGACATGTTGTCGTTTGTCTGAGTATGCCATGCTCGTGTGTCTTTCATGCATTGTATAAACTGTTTCATGCCGTCACTTAGATGTTTTATCATCTAACCTAGGCTATGCCCCTGGAACATTCGATGTTCCAGCCAGGAACTGCTGTGAGGGCAAGGACACGGCCAATTGGGGGCTAATGGTGCTTAGTTTGATAGTCGTTGTAACACTTGGAGGCTTTAGTATGTATTTCAGGTTGTATATGAATAGTTGTATGGTAGCAATGTCATCATTTGATCTGTATTACGTACTTTGTTATGGAAATAATATGTAAGAACTACAGTGTTTGATGTTAATATACCCACTGCATTATATTATGTCTCGTTTAATTAAAGATTATTGATCTTGATAGTTAAACGGGCAAGGCTGGGGTTCGTGGGGTTTGTATCTGCATGTGAAGATTGCTCTTGCTACACCGCGCATGTTGAACTTGGAGGAAAAAAAAAAGAAATCCCAGGAATACCCTTATAGTGACACGCCTGACGAGGCAGGGTGTTACAACTTGTTCCATCTCTATGGGTCGAATTGGCTTATAGAGATAGAAACTGAACCTACTTTCAAAATGGGAAAAATTTAATGACAACATGTAATATCCCTAATTCCAACAATAATCATGCTAATAATTCTTAATCCCAAAGTTAAGAATGAAAATTTCCAAAATGATAATTTAAAATAATCAATCAAAATTCTTCAAATACACGCAAACAAAAAATTAACAAATTTTGAAAATGTCATGGTAAGGATCTTCAATCCATAGAATATAAAAACTAATAAATAATAAGATATAAATGTCATAATATCAAGACTCATAAAAAAAAAATATCGTACTCAGCAGCGTCGATAGGGTCATAATGAGTATTAGTGGCTAGAGTAGCTATCTAAGGTAGATTAATTGGAGGGGTCAAAGTTGGTAGAGGACGGGTTGATGGAATCTAGGCAATCCCTAAGAGCTAGAAGAGACTACATATCATCTCTTGTTAGTTGTGCACCTCATCTATATATCAAGCTAGAGATTGTATGACGCATAGTGTCAAGATCAGACTAGGACACAACTTCACTAAAGGATGCAAACAAGTAATTAGGATAGGTTGTCCCTAGTCCAAATAAGGATCCCATCTAACTCCTTTCTCCAATCGCATCCACATAAAGGCTATTGTAAGAGGTAGGTGAAAACTAACCTTGAGAACTCCCCCCTCCAAATGCATATGATGAGTCTCTCTCTTCCCCTCTCCTATTAAACTTATCAAAAAATAGAAATTTAGATGCAAGTAAATTATGTGAAATTAAGTTATCATATTATAATGACAGTATGTGTGAGGGCCCACTCCTAGAAATCCCGGGTAGCATAGGAATCGGAGAGAAGGCCCCTACAAAGTTAGTACAGATAAAAATCCTTAATTAAAAATCAACTACATTCAATATTAAATGACAAAGGCCACAAAAATTAATTATAATATCAATCAAACATCCATTTTTTTTCATCCATTGAACCATCTTTTTAGGGCTTAATCGCCCATACATTCTCAGAACAAAAGGGCAATGAAATTTTAAATACACCATAAACTCTTTTTGCATGCCTTTTAAACAACTCCCCAATGATCTTTTGGCTTAGATGTCTCTGTACACATTCTAACCCACCAGCTTAGATACCACTTGCTTGGCCCTCGACTATGACCTTTCCCTTATCTGGAATTATGCAAAACCAAAGGGGGTTTGCCACAAGACTCAACAAGTATAATATAAGGTAATGAGAACACTATAAATTATGACATGAAAAACGATAATTGAGTAGGGAAGAACCACTTATCACACTTATAAACCATATCATGCTTTACCATGCCATATTGCAATACATACATGGGTATATCCGCATACTATCACATCAATAATATAAGAATATCAACACATGCATGGATACACATGTTTTCATATTTACCATTCAAGATTTAGCTCAACCCAAGGCTAACACGGTCCTTGGGGCCCATTTGATAGCACTACCCAAGGCTTTTAAACACATACACAAACATAATTTCCAAGCAGACGACACCACAAGATCGAATAATAGTTTCCACACCATGTTTAACACAAATCCAAATATGAATAATTTCATCACTACACGCCCATGAGCAAAGTAAATATATATATATATATATCTATACACATGCACTCTCATAAATATGGTCTACTTATACTCAAAAGATCAACTTTTCCCTCCTTAAATGATGATTATTGAATTTATGAGCAAGGACAGGACTTATCCATAATCTATATATGGATTGAAAAGAAGATTACAAGCAATAAAAGAAGCAATAAGCAGACACAGGAGATAATTAGTCGACAAATTGGGTGCATCTATCGACCACCAAAACCCACTCTAAGAGCGGTCGAAAGCCATGCCTTCGATGGTTAACAACTAAGGCTATTTCCATCCTAAATGGTCGACAACCAGAAGCCAAAATCACCCAACAGTCAATTGATGAAGGCAATTGTCGATAATCCAAGCCAAATTCAACACAACAGTTGACAAACGAAGGGCATCGATTGACAGATAGAATGTAATACCCAAAAATTTTGTAAGTTATTGCCACTTAATAAATTAAAAATATTTTTTCAAATTTTTAAAGGAATCAAGACACATGGCACCGTAGGATGAAAGTAATAATGATGACATATCTCGAGGGACACGTGGCGCTGTAGGATAAAAGTAATGATTAGGCTGCTAATCCCAAAATCAAGGAAGGATAATTAAGTGATGATAAGTGGCGTGAGAATAATTTCTTAATCTAAATAATGATTATAGGACACATGAAAAAGTTTGAATGCAACACATAACCTTTACTTAATCTCCAAGTTTGGGACACTTGGCACCCTAGGATTGGAACACATGGTGGGATCATCATGAGGCTCAAATCCCAAATTGAATAGCTTAAGCTTGGAGTGAAAAGTGGCATATCTTGATCTAGCCTAGCCCTAAAGATGACACATGGATGAAACTTGTGGCAAAAGATAAAGGAGTAATCATGAGTAATGATTAAAGTGACACATGGCAAAATGGGGTTGGCCGGGCACTCCTATAAATAGGCTATTGGGGAAGAGATTTGACCATTCCAAAAGGGTGAGGAAGAGGGATTTTTGGAGAAAATTTTGGAGAAAAAAATGCAAAGTGTTGCTAGAGATCAAAGAAGGAAAAGGCTTTGTTGGGTTTTTGAGCCAGCCTTGTAAAGTGTGCAAAACATCTTCGAAACCTTGAGGTAAGTTCTAAAATTTTTTTATAATCTTGTAGAGAATTGAAAGATGAAGGTATAGGAAAAAATCGGGGTTGAATCAGAATTAAAACGACTGAGTTATGGCTGAAACTGTGAAGGAGGCAAAATCTGGCTGAGGCAAGGGGACGACACGTGAGCTTCACGCGCTAGAAGGGGCTGCACATGGCAGCGCGTGAGACCCCTTCTAGGGGTACGTGAGGGCACGTCCGACCTTATTTTTTCTTCAAATTTTGTAGTAGTCACCCTATATTCAATCCCCACCCTTTTTTGTAAAAATATTTCGCATTGGACTTACGAAAGGTCATGTTTTAGCAGCAAATAGCCTCGGTTTGGGCAAAATTAATGCTTCCTAGTGAATCAAAAGTTGAGTGGTTTCCAAAAATGTATTTCTTACATGTTGACCATATTTTTGGGCATGTTGGAAGTGATTATACATGCATATCATGTTTACTTCGTTTGATGCGCATGTTTCTTTCCGTTTCTTCATGCATCATCACTACGTGTGGCTTGTGACTGGTTGTAATTATCATGGGCGAAGGAAGTCTTCACTTGGCCATATTGTTAGGCTATGTTACATGATAAGTTTGGGCAGGGGTGATTGCAACACCCTGGCGTCACATCCACCTGGAGCATGCATTTCTGCATTTTGCATTTGCACGCATGAAGTTAGTTTTTACCCTCACTTAGATTTAACAATCTAACCCGAGTGTTCATACCCCTGGAATATTCAAATGTTCCAAATTTATCAGGCTCGAGCTCGAAAGGAAAAAGCCAAGAGGGGGTGCAAGTGTAGTTGTCTTGTTTTGACGTCTCTTATGATCTTGTAGTAGTGTTACAAGAATTGTAATTTAACTTTAACATTATTTTGTTGCGTGGAGAATGAAGTTTATTTCCTTTGCTGTCTTGATAAATTGTGTGCGAATGTTTATTTTATGGAAGTCTCAACATATTTCAGGTTACAATCCTTACTGTAGTACATGGAATTTCCTTAACACCTGTATAAATATTATAGTTATTTTGTACCTTATGTACTATCTTAGGGTTAGGGCGTTACAATAGCTAAACACAATAATGGTCGATAACCCAAGGCCCAACTGTCGACCGATACAACCCATGTCTCGCAACTGTCATACCTCATATTTTCATAAGATTGTCATGTATTTTAAGTAAGTTGAAAATATCAAAAAATGGGCTTGAAAAGGCAACAAGTGACCGAATCAGCTATAGGGAATGCCCTGGAGTTTAGATACCTAAGGAAAATGGTATGTCATTGATGAGCATCCCGAGACAGGATTTGCGATGCCAAAAGAAATCAAATTCGGGATAGCTTTCGGTATAATTGTGAGTCAACCTGAAAGACTGAATGATGGTAAGAGCCTTCCAAGAAATCCACGGAACCCTAAGGGCGTTCTAGTTTTGTGAATATAATGACCCTTAAGTGGTTTTAGGATGAAACAAAAGGTTTTGCGATCAAAACATGCATTTGGAGCCTAAGTGTAATTTGGAGCCTAAGGGATGAGTAGCGCCCAAGTTACTTAGGCTATATATATATATAGAGAGAGAGAGAGAGAGAGATTGAAGGAGAGAAAGAGAGAGATGGTCAAATCGACCATGGCAGCAAGCTGGCCAAGAATGAGAGAGCATATGAGGGAGAGAGAGATCGCAAGAGAGAGTGCTCAAGAAGGAGAGAGGCCGGCCTGAAAGGACAGCCATGGAAGCCTCAAGTCTGAGCTTCCAGCAAGCTCATGCGGCCATGGCCACAAGCTTGGGCGAAGAAGCGACGGCCAGCAAGCAGGGGTGGAGCTAGGCAGCGATGCGAAGGCCGGTCGAGGTAGCACGGTGGCGTGAGGAGACATTTGGAGGCAGAAGCGAGTTTTGATGCTCAGCCATGGTTGTCTCGTGAGCTCGCAATAGCGAGCAAGCTACACAGAGGAGGCTGATGCAGCGGAGGCTGCCGCGATGGCAGCTCGTGGCAGCTATTGTAGGAGGAAGCTGGTCGCATTGGCCAGCAACGAGCGGTGGCAGGTGCGATGCGCGCATGGAGTTGCTGCACGCGAGGGAGTTGTAGGTCGCGGGTGAAGGCGAAATGAAGAACAAGAGGGAGAAGAAGAGAAGAAAAAAAAAGAAAAAAAGAAAAAGAAAAAGAAAATAAAAGAAAGGAAAAAGAAAGAAATAGGAAAAGAAAATAAATGGAGAAAAATCCTAAAAATTCTAGAAAAATTTTGGAAAATAGGAAATGGAGGTTTATGATTATTCTGGAGATTTTGGCAAGAAAAACTGTTCAGCATGCGTTTCGAGACGGTGCACGAAAATTGAGATGTCGTGTAAAAAAATTGAGATAGTACGCGATAATCGAGGTAATGCGCGAGAATCCAGGATTGACGCAATAATCGAGGTCAGTCACATGTTTCGAGGTCAGGGCACACATATCGAGGAAGCCTGAGAGGCTAAGTTAAGGTAAGTAAAAAAAAAATCCCTAGAAATTTCAGTAAATTAGGAAAGTTATTTTATGAATGGTTATAGAGAATTATTCGAGAAAATGCTTGAGAAATGCTTAGTTTGGATTATTGAGAAATTATTTAATGAGGAAAATGTTTAAGCAATTTTTGAGGAAAATATGAAGAAATAAAGGAAAGTCATGAGGAAATTAAGAAAAATAGAATATTGATTTATTGAATTAATATGATGGCCAGGGTATGTTGAGGTTCTGATTTGAGTACGTTAGAAGCCTGCCACGAGAATCAAGATGTTATGAGATGCGTATAAGGTAAGTGGTACTTCTGGAATGAATTTAGTTTTATGAAAAGGCTTGATGTGAAAGTGGTTTAACCAAAAAACTTGATTTGATGTAAATGATTTTATCATATTGTCATGTCTTGATGTCATTATGTCATGTAGATTGCATTTACATGTATTGATGATGAAATGTGCATACATTCACGATAATATTATTGATCATGCATCGCATAAAGGGTTTGGGATTATTGATTGGCGCTGCTGCTCTACCAAGGGTGCACTCATACACCTCGGCCTAGGAAGGGGGACTGTAAAAATGGGGAGTAGCAGTTGGGTACAATCGACTCAAATCGAAAATGATGAGGACATTTTGTATTTTGCATACATGCACGAAAATGATTTTGTACCCTTAGATGATTCATCATCTAACTTGAGCTTTGCCCCTGGAATATTCAAACATTTCAGATAGAGATTGTAGCTGAAACAAGGATGAATGAGGCATGAAATGGCACTTAGCAAAGTGCATGATGAATGAACGATGAGATGAATGATGTAATGCAACCCATGTGTTTAAGTTCTGCTACATTGAAATCTGAATGTTTTGAGGAATGATGATGTAGAACCCTATTTAGGGTTGATGTTAATTGAGGATGTATGTTATGTATTTATGTTAGTCGAGGACGTATGTTATGTGTTAATGTTAGTTGAGGACTTATGTTATGTTTAAGTCATTGATGAATAGCTTGTATTGGGAATGAAGTTCGAGAAATGGTGATGTAAAGAATTGATTTATGATTTAATATTAAAGTAAGATGTCAAGTTCGATTCTAGCTTCCGCATTTGATGTATGATGATTATCTCTTTAGAGATAAATGTATGGAAATTCTGGGATGGATGTGAGGAATAATGTGATTTGGGATTAGTTTGAAAGGAAAAAGATTTATCGTCCCAGAATTGTCCCAAGTCATGACGCACCCAAGAAATCAGGGCGTTACATGAGGATTGAGGGATTCTAAGGTGAGGATCCTATTCTTAACAGAGGGTAGAAAATTCTATAAGAAGAAGGGAAGGAGAAGCGAAGGAAAACGAGTCTCGTCAGAGTTTTGGGTATCCCCTGGAGTTTGCCCCAAATAGTTAGAAGAATGAGTCTCATCTAAGGTAAGTTTTTTTTTTTAATAATCCTGTAGAGGGGGAAGAGAGGGACCCGTAGGTTTAAACGGGGGTTGAATCAGAGTTAAAATGAGGGAGATATGGCTGAAATACAAAAGTGACGCAGTGTTGTCACGGCAGCGTGTGAATTACACGTGCCAGGAAGAGGCTGCGCGTGAAGGCGCACGGGCCACCTTTCTAGGGCACATGAGGGCATGTGTGTGGCCCTCTTACCTAGAAATGTTTCAGTTATAACCCATATTTAATGCCCTTCGACTCTATGTAAAACTATTGCAGGTTAGGTTTACTAAAACTCGTGTTTTCTACAGAAACCTAGGTCGTTTGCAGTGAAACCATAACTTCCAAGAGATAAACTTTGAAGGTGAGACTCCTATACTCCAAATCCTATTTTTTGTTCTCTTATGTGAGATTCCTATTGCATAAAATGTGTTTTTTGAGACTCTTGTATGCAAACTCCCATTGTTCTCTTGCATGAAATTATGTTGCATATCTGAAATGTATTTTCCTGGAAATATATGTTGTTGGTTTTTAACTGTTACATTTATAAAATTCGTGTGGCCATACTGTTGTATCTATCTATTGTTAGCCGAAGGCAGAAGTCAGATATCCCTCGAGAGGCACTATGCATGCACCATCGAGAAAGCTCTCGTGGGGAAGACCGTGAGTCTAAGGGACAATGATGTGATGTTTGCATGAGTTATATGAGGTCGACCCGAGGTGACATGGTTAGGAACCTCTCAAGAGGCACTATGCGCCATTGAGAAAACTCTTGTTAGAGGAGGTTAACATGTTCACGAGGCACTTCGGAATAGTCCTTGTTGTTTTCTCATATGTTTTATACCTGCTCATGCATTGATATAAACTATTTTTGAGTTCTCACTAGAAGATTCATCTTCTAATTGGACTATGTCCCTGGAATATTCAAACATTCCAGGTTCGACAAATAACTCTAAGGGAAATGAGAAGAATAAGCTCATTTTTTTTATTGTAGCATGTTAGCATGTTTTTAAGTATGTATGAGAAATTCAGCTGATGTGAACCTTAGTACATTTTGGTTATGTTTGAGGCATTCGGTTATCATTTTCGAGATATGATATTCATGTAATGCATTTTGTAGATGTCTTGAACGATTTCATTTATGATAAATAATACGTTATGGTTATTTACCATATCAGGTTCGATCTAGCTTCCATATTTGTAACTATATCACCTATCTTAGCTATTTGTTTATTAGGCTTGTTAGACTGAGAAGGTGAAATTGAGATTTTTGGGAATTGTATGTCGTATATTGATGGTTGCGGTGTGAAAAAGAAAAAGAATTCCTAAAATCTTAAGTTATAACATGGCCAAAAAATTTGAGGTGTTACAGCAACCCACTCAAATGAACCCAAACGGTAAACAGAATCAACCTCATCTGTTAACCGACAAAGCCATAACAACCCAATGGTCGACAGCTCAAGCCCATCTGTTGATCGACAGTGACTTGGACATGAAGAAACACAAACGAAAACAACAACACAAGTGAGATACACCAGATCCTTGCATTGCTCCTAACTCTAATCAAATAATGCATCATTCCTTGAAAAAAAAAAAGTGATATAAAGCCTATTGAGACTTTGGAAAAGGTTTATTGAGAATCCAAGAAGATCCAACAAAATCCATGAAACCAATAAGTGAAACCCATTTGAACTAAAAATGGGTTCAAGAACCAAAACTCCAAGATAAATGAAAGAACCAATGACACATAAACTAAAGAGGAACTAGGAAGGAGAGGAAGGATGATAACTTCCCTCCATAAGAAATAAGAAAAGAAGAAATTGCCTCTTAAATGGAAAAGAGGAAGAAAAACTTACCTTGATTCAGGTGGTTGGACCAAAGAGAAGAAGCAACCCTTCGAAATCTACAACTCTAGCCTTGAAGCTCCAAAATCAGAAAGAAGAAGGGAGAAAGAAAGGAGAAGGAATTAGGAGAAGAGCAAGAAGGAGAAAGAAGATGAAGAATGGAGAAAGAGTGGCTTGCACACCACTTTCACCAACTCTCGTGCTTTTTTTTTTTTCTTTTCTTTTCCCTTTTTCTTTTATTCCCATGAAAATATACATATATACACACACACACAAGTAGCCACTTCTCCCATCTTCCCACTTTAATTTTGACTTTTCCACACCCAATTCATATTTTTGCCCATGCTTTGACTTTTCAACCACTTTAGCTTTTGATTTTGCAACCCTTATGGCTTAGAATATTCCACACATATACATCCTCGTTTCCTAACTTTTCAACTCATAAAATTTTCATTTTTCACTTTGATCAAGATATAACAAAATATATCAAAATACCACACATACAAAAATAATGACCGAATAATCTAGACCCATTAACGGGTCGTTAAAATATGAACATTAAATTTGGTTTGAAACTTTATACTTACAACAATTTGTTTAGCTTTTCAAGAGACCCAACCTTTTTTGTTCTAGAAATGTTTGATCCGTGTGAAGAATTCAAAACTAGTTGGATCTCTTTTAACCTCAATTCTCTACAAAAGACAAAAGATGCACATTTCAATGGAATTAAATATAAATATGGCTATGGGGTGTGTTGAAAAATTTATATTTTGATTTATGGAAAAGATAATCTTCAAAAATATATTTTTAGTAAATTTGGTCTATTGATGATTTCCAAAAACATTTTTAAATCTTTTTATTGGAAAACTTCATGCTCAAATATATGTCTTTCAAAATAACTAAGTATAGTTTTGTGTTCATGAAAGAGTATGAAGCTTATGAAAACAAAATTCTTAAATTGAAAAACTTTAGGCTCGTGTATTCTTATTTCGTTCAAAACTTCCAAAATATATTTTGTATTAGTCAAGCATTGTAACACCCCGCCTCGCCGAGCATGCCACTATAAGGAGTTATCTGGATTTTTGCCAATACATAAGATCCATACATGCGCAGTGTTTTCAAAGAACAATCTTTTCATGCTAACAAAATCCCATAACCTCAGTCCTGCCTTTGTATTATTAAGACTAACAGATCTAAGCTAAACAAAGCATAACCTCACGCAGCGGAAATAACAAAACCTAACTTCATAAGATATTACAATTCTTTGAACAAACTATCTTTCAAAGAAAATAAGGATTACATAACTGAAAGAAAACATATATATATATCATCTAACATGCTCGTACTTCCTCAACTCTATCCGATCACGTCCTCATCCCTGTTGCGACCCTCGTCTACAACATTGAATGATCCGGGGGGCAGAACCCAGATTAGATGCTAAATCATCTAAGTGATGGCACATAAAACAGTTTTATAGAATGCATGAAATGAACATAAGCATGGCATATACAAAAACAATACGACACGTCAACCTTGAGAAATCTCCCTGGCATACTCAACCTCCCATGGAAAATCCATTCCACACACCGTTGGGATTGACCTTGCCGCGATGTACTTCACCTCCGGGTGCCCAACATCGTCACCTGATCAACAGAGATTATCCTTGCCCCATTCTCAAGAAGATCCCATCCCGTCCGACCAGACTATGACATGATTTCAATATAACAATGCAACGAAAACCACTCGCCATGCAATTTCACAAACCATATCCAATTGATGCATCACGTGAAAAATAACTTGATATGCACAGTATGCATAAAAAAAACAAAAAGGCAGCATAACCACATGTAAATCAACCACCTTGAAGTGAAACCATAAGGTGAACCTCTAGCTGAACTACGCACATAAATCATACTAGGTTTTGTAAAGACTGCTCACTCACCTTGGACAGTAGTTCGACGTGTTCCTCGAAAAATGGTTGACCTCGAATAGCATGTAAAGCCCCAACACTTATAGTGGCCCTTTCCTGGCCAGTAATTACCCAAGGAAATCAATATTTATGGTTTTCTTAATTTCTTCCATAATTTTCTCAATTTTCCTTATTTTTCTCTATTTTTCGTAACCTTTCTTCCCATAGAAAATTCATAATAAATACCTAACACCCAATGTTACCAAATATTTTTGCACAGATATTCCTAAAATAATTTTACAAAAATTTTAAAATTAATTTCGAACAAAACCTGTACCTCATGCGCCCTCACGCCCTAAGTGAGTGACTTGCGAGTGAAATCCGCGCGTGCTGGTCATGCGCATTGTATTTTTCGGCTTTCTTCTCCAGCTCCGACTATCTGCAACAGCTTCCAACGACCAAACCAATTATATAGCCTTGAAGCTCTCCTTGAGCCGATCTTAGGGGTACCCTCAAACATCCGAAACAACCACTAGAAGGGTCCTTAATGGCAGTTTACAGGCGCGACTCTGGCGAGGCCCAATTTTTCAGCCAAGTCTCTGAAACCCCTTAAATCCTACACCAAAACCTCCCAAATTCTCCATAAATGCTCCCTAGCACTTAAGGAATAAAAGCCCTATGCTCTCAACACTCAATTCTTGCTAAAACTCCCTGATTTTCCTTCGATTTTGAATGAAAAAATTTTATTCTTGGGAAATTTTGAGTAATAATTATTTAGCTAGCAATTCCTAAGTTATAACATGCCTGGATGAGCGAGGTGTTACATTTCCTATATGACCAACCGGTTGTTTCCTAGAGCCGTGGTGTTAGCGAGCTTTGAGAGCAAGTATGCTCTTTAATTTTTCTCCCTTAGAATGTACTCAATGTCAAAGGACTCAAAGGCTTCAAATAGGATTTTGACCTTGTCGCTTACTGATGAAGCTAAGGATCTTTTGCTAAGAATTCATCTTTAACTTGATTAGCCACTAGTTGGGAATCACTCCTTGCAATCAGCCTAGTGGCTCCAACTTCTTTGGCCAATTGTAACACCCCACTTTTCCTAGGGTGTTAGATAACGTAAGATTTTGGGGATATATTTTTTTCCAACATAAACTCTACACAAATCGTTCTCCGACAACCCTGTTACACCTTCTCAGTATATAAAACTTAATAATGAATAAACTAAGACAAGTAACTCATCATAAATGCGGATGTTAGATCGAAACCTCAAATGATACATAACCGTAATTCCTTTATTCATAATATTGAAATCGTATCATCGCTTAACATGACATCATCAAAACGTAATACATAGATACACATCTCTTAACCATAACAACGAAAACATGCTAAAGATCACCTATGAAAATAATAACTACATCTCTATAACCTCTTTCCCTTGGCGCTGCTACTTTCACCTAGAACGTTTGAATATTCTAGGGACACAGTCCAAATTAGATAATGAATCATCTAAGTAAGAGTTCAAAAACTTTTTAATGAATGTATGCAAGACATGAAACAAACTGATACATCCCGACAAGCCCCAGCCCAAGAGAATCCCACACAATGCTTAACCCAACCACGGGAAAAGAGCAATCTCTCTAAAGGCAACATCACCACACCGATACATTAGCACAACACAGTTCTAGCTTAAGAAGGGCAAAGTCAATGCATCTCCCTGACACCTCGGGAACAATCATTACAACTCCCGCCCCAGGAGGGTCAACATCAACGTAGGAACCCGGCTACCCACAAAAGCATTCTAGACGCATTACCCATACCCAACCCATATCCCACATGGACAACCAATCGCCCTAGTGTAACTTCCCTAGCCACACAGCCCGGCACGGAACCCTAAGCGGCCATCCCAGCAAGCACACTTGGCATAAGATATCCCTATACATTCTTCTGGCAACACTCTTGGGGAATAATGACTACACTATCCAGACAATATCCCAGGCTGACATCCCATATGGACAACAAAACATGCCAATGCCACATGCCACAACTCGATCCATCATTTAAAACAACATTTCATGTACATAATTTATCCCACAAAATTCAATGCACATGTATAAACATTTTGGGATGAACCTCCCACATGAAAACAACATTCACAGGTCAAATTGCTTATATGCAACAAATTCAAGTATAGGGTCAAACCACCCACAATAAACCAAGTTGAAATAGAAATGCTCACAATAAACCAAGTTTTGGGGGTGAACACTCACCTTGAACAAAACACAAAACACCTCAAATCTTGTGCCAACCTCAATTTTCGTGCAAGTCCTCAAGTCGTTTAACCAACCCATTTCCTTACACGCCCTTACGTGCTGCCCAAGTACTCTGTGCACGTGATGCCACGCGTATGCTTTAAAAGCCCTCTATCCACTAAACCCGAAGTATTCTCGTCTAGCATTAATTTATCATAACTTTGAATGAGAAAACCCTTGGCCATGAATACCCTATTTATAGGCTTGGATTTTGTAGTAAACATATCAAATCTTACCAAATCTTATCCAAATCAAATCTTATCCTTAAAGTCATCATAAGGCTTCATCCTTATCTCTAAAATCATCATGAGACTTTATCCTTATCTCTAAAGTCATCATGTAGCATTATCCTTATCTCTAAAGTCATCATGTAGATTCATCCTTATCTCTAAAACCATCATGTCTTTATCTTATCTCCAAAGTCATCATGAGCCTTCATCTTATCTCTAACGTCATCATGAGCCTTTATCTTATCTCTAAAGTCATCATGTGCATTCATCTTATCTCCAACGTCATCATGATCTTTTTTCTTATCTCTAAAGTCATCATAAGGCTTCACCCTTATCACTAAAGTCATCATAAGCCTTTATCTTTAATCTCCCAAATGCCCCTAGGAAAAAGGTTTCAAGAATTACACTTTGGCTAGAACTTTTTGGGTAATTGTACTTAGACCACTTGCAACTTAGTCCCCGGGCCATTTTTTAATTACACTTATGCCTCAAGAGAAATGATTTATTACGCTAATACCTGAAGATCTTAGGTAAAATACACTCTTACCCAAACTTTTGTATTTAAGATTTTGTCCCTGGTTCAAAAACTCCACTTTTATCTCAAAACTTTCATAATCCTTTGAAATGTGCTATTTCCTCAAGCCGAACTTACTTAACACTATGAAATACGGGGTATTACACAGGCCTAGCCCAATAATGAGGGCTTAATACTCGGCTTGGTTGTTGTTCACTTTGAGGTTAAAAAGAAAGGATTATTTGATCAGAAGCCCATCTGGTCCCTCCAAGATTATTCCTGCCCTACTTCCCTTGATGTTTGAAGCTCCATTCATAGATAAAATCCAAGGGTCACTATCGAAACCTTTAGTAGGTGAGGATAACTCTGTTGGAAATGTATGCCCTAAAGACACGTTTTGTTTAATTTATGGTAATGATGTTTTCTTTTAGTCAGTTTATGGCACATATATTATTTGCATTTAATTGTTGGAAAAGTGTCCATGCTATTAATTAAGTGATTCATGTGATGGGTCGTTCTTCACAGTTAGGCATGAATCATGGGTACTTAATAAGCAAGAAAATATTGCTCTTGATCTTTTGATAGAACTGGGCATTCTATCATGATAAGATCATTGTGCAATAGATCCTAATGGAGTATAGCTTGCCTTAGCCAGTAAACAATCCGTTTACTGTAATTGTACAAGCGCATTTGGAATGCGTAGAGTGGACCTGTGATAGAAGCTAATGACAAAGTACTAATTATCATGGAGCTAGTCTATCACTGCTACTACGTGGACGAGTACTCTAATACTTGAGTATTAGTTGGTGGTCTAGTGAACCTAGAGCTATATTCTTAGATTTACTGTAGGTGAGGTCTATCAAAGATCAATAACCTTGTGAGTTGGGAGTATGGTTTCTAATTAGCAAAGACAGACTAATACAAGATAGTTTCTGTGATTCACCCCCTTGTGATTGTCTAAGAATAATCAAATAATCCAGGGCCCTAGGAACGTGACTTAAGAGTGTGTGCTTTTGGGTAGCTCCCAGTGATAAGCAAGTACATTCGAGTAGTCACGGATTATTGGACTAGTGATCTAAGGATGGTAGAAATCATTTAGAGAGGTGTTAGTACATTATTCCTTTCTAAATGATGGGTGTTACGCAGAGGGGTATTTTTCATCATTACACTAGTAGGTCAAAGACATTGCACATGCAAAATTATTCGTGGGGTTAGTGTTACCATATGGTGATAGTTGGAACACTTAGAATGACAAAATATAGCTACTGGGTAGCAGGAGTATTTTGGTCATTTTAGTAGCCATGAATAATTTGTCTTTTGGTCCCCGAGGTAGCTCGATATAACTCATGTATTATTTAATACATTTGGCTTGTTGGGTGAATTACATTGAGAGAGAATTATTTTATTCAGAATGGTCCATAATTAATTGGGCTAGAATAAAATAATAGTTCATTGATTTTTTAATTAATTAATTAGGCTAACCCAATTATAAAATTAATTAAATGAACTTGGCCCACTAGGGTTTGGCCCACTAGGGTTTTAACCCTAGGGTTCTCCCTCTATATATTCTCTCCTTGGTTGTTTTTCACCTAATGGTTTTTTACTCTTCTTCACCAAAAGAGAGGCCAAGAGTTCTTGAGTCATACCTTGGAAGATCAAGAGAACATTCAAGTTCTGATGCGAAGGAGCCGAAGGATTGCAGGACATCCGTCATCTCCACCACGTGAAGAAGCTTCCGCCCCTCCTCCTCCTGTAGCTTCATTTCGTCCGGTGATCCGAAGGAAAAGTAAGTTTCCTAGATTCTAATCAATACGAGGAAATTTTTATTTAAAAACGCTTCCGTTGCATGCTATGTATCCTCGTGATGGTCCTACAAACTCAACACAGAAGTCGAACAGTACCTGGGATTTAATATATTTACAGGATTGGTACTGTATACTGAATTCAAAAAGCTCCACTAAAAATGCGATCATTCTTCCTGAGAGCTCGGGCTTCTGGGGCACTTGCCTGATTGGTTGATCAGTCAGCACTATGATTTGATGACTATAGAAATAAGGTCTGAGCTTCCAAGATGCAATAACCAAGGCTAGGACTAACTTCTTTATCTTCTAGTATTACATTTTAGGCCATTGTAAAACTTTGCTAACGAAATAGATTGATTGTTGTATTTTCTCGTCTTCCCTTACTAACACCAAGCTGAGCATACCTTCAGAGACAGAGAGGTAAAGTAGAAGCTCTTCGCTAGGCTTCAGCCTAGAAAGGATGGGAAGGGTTGTTAGAAAGTGCTTCAATTCTTGGAATGCAACTTTTCACTGTTTCCTCCATTGGAACTCTGCTGGCTTCTTCAAACAGTGGAAGAACAGTTGGGCCCGGTCTGCTAATTTTGAGAGAAAACGAGAGAGAGGGGTTCTCTGACCTGTTAGCCGTTGGACCTCTTTCACATTGCTAGGGCTGCGCATCTCGAGGATAGCTCGATACTTGTTGGAGTTGGCTTCTATTCCTCAACTGGTGAGCAAGAATCCAAGGAAGTTCTCGGCTTATACATAAAAAATGCATTTTTTCGCATTCAGCTTCATGTTATGTCGTCAGATTTGCTCGAAGATCTGAGCAATGATCTCCGTTCTCTGACATCTTTTCCATAATATCATCAACATACAACTCGATGTTTCGACCTATTTGATTAGCAAACACTTTATTTATCAACCGTTGGTATGTAGCTCTTGCGTTCTTTAGTCCAAACGACATAACTCTATAGCAAATATTCGCGTCCTCGGTGATGAAAGCTATCTTTTCTTCGTCATTCGGGTGCATCCAGATCTGATTATACCCCGAGTATGCATCCATAAAGCTGAGGTATCTATACCCTAAGGGTTCATCCACAAGCCGATCGATATTCGGTAAGGGGTAAGAATCCTTTTGGTATGCATTGTTTAAATCGGTAAAGTCCACACACATCCTCCATTTTCTTGAGGACTTTTTCACAATCACCGTGTTTGATAGCCACGTGCTATAATGAACTTCCCTTATGAATCTAGCTTTGATATGCTTTTACGTCTCCTTAGATACTACATGTCATCTTTTCTCGCCAAATTTTCTTTTCCTTTGTGCAACTGGCCTCACATTTGGGTCTATTGCCAGGTTGTGGTAGATGAAAGACGGGTCAATGCCTGGAATGTTTGTGGGCGTCCAAGCAAAAAGGTCGACATTCTACTATAGCATCTTAACCAGCTGCTCCTTGAGGTTAGGGAGAAGTGTCGTGTTGACCCTGGTTATACCCTAGGTAGGTCCCCAAGCTCACAGGAAGTAGCTCCTCCGTGGCTTGTGGTCAGCTATCTAAGAGCTCATTTTACAGGTCTAGCTTGGCCATGTTTAGGTTGTGATGTGTAGATCAGCTACTGGTGGCAGTGGTTTGGTTGTTGTGGCTCCCGACACCAAGCGAGGAGCGTTTAACTCTCAAGCTATCATTATAACATTGTCAGGCCTCCTTTTGGTCAACGTGGACTACTTCGACCTTGGTACCTGAGACCAAAAACTTCATTTCCAAGTGTGGTGTAGAAACGATTGTGCCTAGGGAATTGAGAGACGGGAGGCCCAGTAGGGCATTGTAAGGTGTCTGACAGACAACCACCAAGTACTTGACGCTCACTGTTTTAAGTAGCGAAGCTGTTCCAAACATAGTCAGCAATTCAATGTACTCCTTTACGTTCATTTGCTCCCCAGAGAAGCCGACCAGATTTTTGTTAAATGGCTTCAAATCTTCTTCTTGTACCCCCAGCTTCTTTAAGGTCTACAAGTATAATAAGTCAGTTGAGCTACCCTAGTCCAATAGGACCTTCTTGATGACAAAGTTGGTCACGACCACTAATATCACCATGGGATCATCTAAATTCTGGTCGATCCCTGCATAGTCTTCATTAGTGAAGCAGATCACTGGATGTCAAACCATTCTCCTTGGCCGATGCTTGGTGCTTTTAATATACATTACCACCCTAAGGTGACGTCTTGTTGATGAGCTGGAATCTCCTCCACTAGCGACGCCCTCGAAAATTGTGTCGATAACCCCTATATTTGATTCGAGGGGGTTACCTTGGCTTCTTAACCTTTTATAGCCCTAGGTCTTCTTTGTGGGCTATGGCTTCTTCTTGGACGATGGTCATCACGTGGTTTTCTGCTCTGACTCCGTCTTCTATAGACATATCGGTAGAGGTGGCCTTCTCTAACCAGCTTCTCAATCTGGTCCTTGAGGACGGTACATTCTCCAGTCGTGTGGTCGAACATTCGATAATAATTGCAACATTTTTTAGTGTCCACATGAGGGTTAGGGTTAAGCCGGGCTCCCACCTCAAAAAGTGGAATGACCCTTGAGTTGTAGACTTATTAGAAGATCCAATCTCGCCTTGTCGTCAGTTGGGTGTAAGTGTCGTAGTGTAATCGGGGTGGCTCGGGAACCCAGGCTAGATTTCTTCATCCCTTGGCTCTTTCTTTGTTCTCTCGTCTTCAACCGGAGTCTTCTTATGGTGGCAGTGATGCTCAGTAGATGGCCCCAGTCGCTGGCTCGACTATGGCTAGGAGTTATTACACCTAATAGCCAACACTTCTTCCACATTTATATAGCCAACTACTCGTAGTCAGAGTTCGTCAAGGTCGACAGGAAGCTTCCTAGCCAGAGAGTCGGCAAACGACCTAGGCTTAAGCCCTGCTATGATGGCGTGCAGGGAGATAGCCGAGTTGAGGTCCCTAGTTTGAATGGACTCCTAGTTAAACCGATTCATGAAAGCTCAGAGCGACTCATTCTATCCTTGCTTCAAGTTGATTAGGTTGGTTGATGTTTTATAATGAGCTCCGCCGGTGGAGAAGTCAGTGAGGAAGTAAGTCGCGAGTTCGGAAAAGTTATGAATGGAGCTTGGCTCAAGGGTAGAGAACCACAGCAATGCAGACTTCTTCAAAGTGCTAGGAAAAGCACGACACATGATCGGGTCGATTCCCCTACTTAACATCATCAACAAATTGAATATTGTCAAGTGCTTCTAGGGGTCAGTGGTTCCATCATATAGCTCCAATGTACCAGGAAGGCAGAATTCTTGTAATATCCTAGTATTTTGAGAATAATAATAATAATTAATTTTTATTGTATTTAAAATATTTTTTTTTATCCATTAGAGATTAGAGTTGAGAAAACTAATGGGCTTAGAGTTAGTGGGTTAAGTTGAAAAAGGAAATGTTAAGTAAATGGGCTTAGAGTTAGTGGGCTAAGTTGAAAAGAGAAAGACTAAGTAAATGGGCTTAAAATTAATGGACTAAATGAAAGAATAATTTATTCAAAAGAAGATTTAATGGAAAATAAATAAGGTGACTAAACAATTAAAGATAGTGGGTGAAATCATTGAGAAATATGGGAGATAAAGTAGGGTGTGGACAAATAATTAAAGATTATGGGTGAGATTTAGTGGGAAATAATTAAGAAATGTGGCAAAATAATTAAAGATAATGGGTGAAATAATATAGAAATGTAGGAGACAAAATAGGATGTAGACAAATAATCAAAGATAATGGGTGAATTAATGGAGAAATGTGGGAGACAAAGTAGGGTGTGGACAAATAATCAAAGATAATGGGTGAAATAATTGAGAAATGTAGGAAACAAAGTGGGGTGTGGACAAATTATTAAAGATTATGAGTAAGATTTAGTGGAAAATAATTGAGAAAGGTGATAAAATAATAAAAGATAGTGGGTCACTATAATTATACTAAGCTTAATTCAACCTCTATAAATAGAGAAAACTTGAAAAGTTGGATGATTTGAATTAGAAAGAGAAAGTTTGTAAGAAAGAAAGATTTGAGAGTAAGATAGAAATTTGAAAAAGAGAAAGAAAGAATATAGAAAAGAAAACCAAAACTTTCTAGAAAAATCTTATAGGGTGGGTTTAGTAGTTCGGGTGAAAATTTGTGGCAAAAGGCGTTGTTGGATGTGCAAATCGAGACTTCGTCACAGTATAGAAGAATACCGAATTGCTCCATGAGAAGGTAAGTTATCTTTGAAAATTTCTTCAAAAATTCCACAAATATGAAAATGATATTTTAGAATTTTTGATGAGGAAATTGGAAGAGAAATGTATTATTGGTATTTATTATGGATTTTTGAGGTAATAGATGCTTGAAAATCAAAGAGAAAATGAGAAATAAATAGAACATGGATTCTGAAAATTATGAGGAAATTTATAAGGCTTAGGAATATTGTTTTAGAAATTATTGTGAAGAGAAATTGAGAAAATTTTATGAGAAAGTATTTATTTCATAATCTTGAGGAAATAATAGCAGGAAATGGGAGAAATTAAGAAAATTAGAGAAAATTAGAAATATGATTTTCTTAAGTTATTATGATGCCAGGGTACGTCAAGATTCGAAATTGAGTACAATTGGAAGTCCGACGTGAATTTTGAGGCAAAACTACGCTAGGGGCAAAATTATCTTATTGTAAGGTAAGTGGTACTTCCCAACTGGATTTAGTTTTATGAAAATGATTGGTTTATAAGTAGTTCTACCCAAAACCTGATATTAAGTAAATGATTTTATCATGTTGTCATGTCTTGATGTGAATATGTTCTTGTAGATTGCATTTACATGTATTCATGATGAAATATGCATATGTACACGATGATATTATTGATCATGCATTCGCATAAGGGTTTGAGAGTACTGGCCGGAACCGCTACTCTACCAAGGGTGCACCCATACACCTCAGCTTGGTAAGAAGGCTGTGAAAATAGGGAGTAACAATAAGGTACGGTCGGCTCAAACTGAAATGATATGTAAAAGAATATTTTACATCCATACACGAAATATGTCTATTATTCCCTTACTTAGATGATTCATCATCTAACTTGGGCTTTGCCCCTAGAATATTCAAACGTTCTAGATGGAGATTGTAGCAGAAACGATGATGAATGAGGCATGAAATGGCACTTAGGAAAGTGCATGATAAGTTGTACGATGAGTTGAATGTATGTTATGTAGTCCATGTGTTTAAGTTCTGCTACTTTGAATTCTGAACGTTTTGAGGAATGATGATGTATAGTCTCATTTATAATTAATGATGATGTATAACCTTATTTATGATTAATGAGAATGTAAGAATTGATTTATGATTAATGTTAAGATGTTAGGTTCGATTCTAGCTTCCGTATTTAATGTTTATGATGATTCTCTTTCGAGATAAATGTATGAAAATTTGTATGAAAATTTTGGGATGGATAAGAGCAATGATATGGTTTAGCAATAGCTTTTTTTAAAAAAAAAATTTATTATCCCAGAATTTTCCTAAGTTATAGCGCGCTTGGAAAACGGGGTGTTACAGTTAGTATCTGAGTGAACTATTAAAACTTAGGAAAGATCATCAGGAATCCATGAACTCGAGGTTTAGAAAAAACTTAGATTTAAAAATCCCTATTTAGAGATTCGGGGATGGATGATCGAAGTCATAAAAGTTATTGGATTTAAGTGTGGTATAATGAAAGTGCATATTTAGGGAAGTTCTAACTAAGGAAAGACTTGGTATTTAAGTGTGTCCGTTTGTGACCCACTGTAAAACCCCGTTTCAGGATAAGGCTGCCACATCATTTAAGTGACATTTAAATACAGAAAATTGGCTTAATAGTGAAATAAGTTGTCGAATCAATCGAAGAGAGTGCCCCGAGACTTAGATATCAAAGGAAAATTGGTCAGTGATAATGAGCAAGTCGAGAAGTGATTTTTAGCATTGAAAGAAATTGGATCGGGAATAGTTTTCGGTACAGCTAAATCGCAACTAGGAGTAAGGCCGAAAAACTGAATAATCGCAGGGGGCTTCTGGGAAGTCAACAGAACGCCGATGAGGGACACATTTGGTATATTAAACAACCCTTAAGTGGTTTTTGGAAGAAATAAAAGGATTTAAGGCCGAAACGAAAATTCAGGCCAAAGTGCAATTTCTTAAAGTTTATCGAATCGGCTGGAGGGAGGTCGAAACGTCGATTTTTTGGGATCATCAAAGGAGGAAGTATGTGTTTTGAAAGATGAGGGACCTAATGGTAATAATAGAAAGTTCAGGGGCTTTAAAAAGGGGGTAAAATGCAATAAATCAAAGTTGGAGGGTAAAAGTGTAATTTCAGAAAATTGGGAGAAGCCATGGCCGACCAGCAAGGTTTCTGGCCATCGATTGGCATTTCCGACCAAGGGAATCTTGAGGGACTGGTCGGGGAAACTCAAGGATCGAGCAAGGACCGTCGGCGAGCACGAGGTGGCCGGAAACTGACCACAATTTGGTCGGTATGTCGCGGCAATGCCGCGACCTGTAATCTGCCAATCGAGGCCGTTTGTCCCTATTTTTGGGTCTCCAAGAGGCGGTTGTGAATCTTGAGGCATTGGGTAAGGCACCCATGCCCATTTCGAGGTCCAATTGAGGCTATAAATAGCCGAATCGCGAGTTAGGGTTTGGCCGAGGGTTTTGTGACTTTGAGCTTCCAATTGAAGCTTCAAACGAACGAATTAAGGGCTTAAAGCATAGGGCTTTTGAATCCCATGTCTTGAAGAAGTATTCTGGAGAGTTTCATGCATTTTCGTTAAGGTTTGGTGGTTGCTCGGGGTTGGTCGGAGTTTGGAGGCGGGAGGCGAGGCCGAGAGTTTGGCCGACAAATCGGAGGCCTTCTGGCCGTTGTTTCGAGCATCAAGACGGACCATTGTGATCGACTTGAAGAGGCCTTTCAAGGGTGAGATCGGGGTCTGATTCAGGTGCCAGTCGACGAACGTCTCGCCGGAGAAGAAGGGTCGCGTGCAGTGCACGCGCGGCTTCGCACGCAAGTGCGTGGGGTATCTTGTGGTGGTGTGTGAAGGCACGTTCGGATGTGGAAAAATAGGGAAAAAATTTGGAAAATCCTGAAAAATCGAGATCTTGAAGGGAATTAGTTTTGGATTTGGAGTTTCTGGTGTCTCGGTTTTAGCATCAAAGATTCTCGTTTTGGGTTAAAACAAAGCATCAAGGTAAGGTCAGTAATTTTCCTTGGAAGAAATTTGATTATTATAAATTTTGGTGAAATAAGATTTGAGGAAATTATTAAGGAAGTATTTAATTGGAATTTATTGAGGAAGAAATAGAAAATAAGAGAAAATAGGAAAATGTGAGGAATTTATGGAGAAATGATATGTTGATGCTTATGGAAATGAATATGATGTCTAAGGTGCCTTGCGGCTTGAGGTGAAGTAGCTTGTGCGAAGTTTGAGGTTGGCAGGCTAATCGAGGTAGTGTACACTTTTCGAGGAAAGTTGAGTTACGTCAAAGGTGAGAGTTCTCCACCGGAAAAACTTGTTTTATGGCATGAAAATGGTTTACTGTGAGTGTACTACCTGCATAAAACTTGATTTGTTGCATGAGGAAATGTCTATTTCAAACTTGATTTGATGTCACGAAAAAGGATCTGTTGCACGTGGAAATGTCTATTCAAACTTGATTTGATTTCACGAAAAAGGTTTTATTGCATGTGAACGGTTTTAACATGAGATGATGGTTTTAAAAGAGGGCGGTTCGTCCCTAAATGTTACGCATGTGTAGTGATTTTATGCGATAAGTTATGATTCATGAAATGATGTTTAAGTGATGCATGATTTATGATGTTGGCATTGGCATGTTGTGTGATGGTTATGTGGGATGTGTGCCGTCAACCTTTGTGAGGTACTTGATTGATAGTACTCGGGAAGCGTGCCAAGGGAAAATACCCACTGAGAGAGGGCTGAGACCGGACTTCACCCTAATGGGACCAGGTGGTGGGGCTACGAGTGGACACCACCCCGGACCGGCTCAAAGTGGCGAGGTTGAGATCGGACTTCACCCCGGGACCATTGAGCGGTAGTATTGTTTCCGAGGTTAATGTTGATTCCAGGTTAGTACTAATCGTCTTGTGGCCAGGGTTGTGACGAGATCGAAATGCTTTTGGGTGTGAACGCAATGCCTAGCATGATAGGGGGTGATACCCAAGTTCATGCATGAGGTTGTCTCCCTTAAGCTGGTACTTGATTGATAGTACTCAGGATGCGGGCCAATGGAAAATACCCACTAGGAGAGGGCTGAGACCGGACTTCACCCTAATGGGACCAGGTGGTATTGTTTCCGAGGTTGACGTTGATTCTAGGTTAGTACTGATCATCTTGTGGCCACGATTGTGTTGGGATCCGGATGCTTTTGAGTGGGAGTATAATGCCTAGACATGATGTGGGGGTGATACCCAGGTTCATGTGTGAGGTTATCCCTCATAAGCCGGATTGCATTGTGCCAATGTGTTGATATGGATATGTTGCCTTTAGAGAGATTGCATTTTCCCCAGTTTGGGTTAAGTGCTATGTGGAGGTCTCTTGGGCTAAGGAATGTCGGGTAATTGACTGCACTCTCACCCTGCAATTAAAACACAAAACAAAACACAATAAAAATTTTATATATATATTTTTTATATATTGGTGAAAGGTTTATACTCGTCAGTGTACGAGTGCAGTTGTAGTCCAAATTTAAATTTATATTTTCTGGATGAGTCCAGGTCGTCCACTGAGAGATTTATTTATGGCAAAATAAAAAGAATGTCACAAACACACACACACATTTGGATGAATTGGAAACAGGAATTTTTTTTATGGATTTTCAAATAACAGGTGCTAGGAAATAAAGTAAGACAAAAATTAAATAAACACTGAATGTGAGATTATGAAATTGGACAACACTTGAGTTAAGACAATTTCAGCACCAACCCGTTGATTCCCAATTTTTAGCAGAAGAGTTTAGCAATATTAATTTAATTTCAAATATGAGGGTTTGTTATTAAATGCAATTAGAGATGATGATAGTTCTAGTTTAAGCAATCCCCATACATGATATGTGAGATTCTAGTTTAAGCAACTACCATAAATCCAATTACAATTAATATACAAAACAACTAAATTAATCATCCGGGTTTGGGTATGATAGCGTTTCCAGTTCTAGTAACTCTCATACGTGGCATGAAAGCTCTAAGTTAGGCTTACGCTCCAATCCAAACCTAGTGATTTCTTAATTTAAAAATACACACTCATATTAAAATTTAAATTAATATCACTCATTTAAAGTGTAGCTTTCTTTGAGAATCATTGGCGTTGGACACTGTCCTTGCCTTAACCCAAGATTGGGTTTAGCTACTCATCTTTATTTGTAAATTAATTAACAAGAATTTAAATGGCGTAATTTAAATGACAGAATTTAAATGACAGGAATTAAAATAGCATAAACTAACCGGCCATTTAGGCGGTAAATAATAAAGAGACAATAATTAAAATTGCAGAAATTTAAAGGCATAAATTAACCGGCCATTTAGGCGGTGATTAATAAAGTAACAATAAATGACATGAGAATTTAAAAGAAGAAAGAAATGAAGTAAGATCACAAGAGAAAATAATAAAGAAAAGGAGAAAGAATAAGAACAATTCTCAAAGAGAGAATTCTAAGGAAACAACTAAAATTTTATTCAAGAATAATAATCACACTTACAAATGCAATCAAGTAACCTATTTATAGGCCACAAGATGCAATACAACAACAACAACAACATATCCAGCCGTTATCCCACTATGTGGGGTTGGCTACATGAATTCTAGACTTCTATGTGGGTTACATCCCAACAGATAGTTTGTCTAGAATTCATATTTGGATCCGACTAGGTTTTACGCTGGCTGTCGGCTACCTAACGCAACCCTCCTCCTTTATCCGGGCTTGGGACCGGTAGTGGATAATATCCCCTGGCGGAGTAATGATGAAATGAAGTTTGAACACCATCTTCACATGGAGAAATTTCATGAGATGGTGGCACAAGATGCAATACAAACCACACAATTTTCAATTATTCAACTAGACATAATTATATCTAATGGGCACTCACACACTTAAAGTTAAATGGATTTTAGCTATAATACATAATTAAAGTTAAATGGATTTTAGCTAAAATACATACCTAATAAAGCACTCATAAAGTTAAATGGATTTTAGCTATAACACACACTAATAATTAAATGGATTTTAGCTAAAAGACACACTTAATAAAGCACTCACATAAAAAATAAAAATAGATTTCTATAAATTGATTTTTAATCTTCATTAGGATTAAAAATAATCCTTGGGCCTTCTTCAAATGATATCTTTCATGGGATGCTCAAGTTGGGTCTTAATTCTTCATAGGCTTTAATTCTTTTCATGGACTTTAATTCTCCATGGGCTTGAGGGCTTGAATTCTTTTTTCTTCATGGGCTTGAATTCTTCATGGACTTGAATTCTTTTTTTCTTCATGGGCTTGAATTCTTTTTGGCCTTCCAAGTCCACCTTCTTCATACCTATAAATAAGCAATTTATTAATAAATCATCTACTATATTATATATATTGATATGATATATTATATGGGATATTATATGCTTATATATTATATAGATAATCCATGCATGCATTTCATTGGGTATATATATGTATTGTATTTACATGTTATTATAATATATTATATATTATATATATAGATATATATTACACATAATTATTCAATTAAACCAATTTAAAATCAAAACAGGGGTTATAATTATAACAAAAATTTTACAAAATTAACCACTAATCATACCCCCCAACTTAAACATTACTAGTCCCTTAGCAATCAGACTATACACTTGCCAAGCTTTATTCGCAATAACTGTATGAATGTAAAAATTTCAAATTCGAAACCGAAATGCATAAAATCGAATAAGTAATTTAGCATTCTAAATCAGATTTTTGGTTAATGGTCATACAATCTCAGGAATGGCAATTAGGATAATCAATACATAGAATTACTCCCTCAAAGTTTTGACTTCAAACCTTACTATGGATTTTTCCTCCAATAAAAAGGATTTCTCAAGTGTACACACAAGAGGGTGCACCATTATAAGAGTAAATGTAGAACAAGTTCAAAACTCGGTGTCATCCCAAATACAAGGAACGTATTTTCATGAAAGAACAGGGAAAATGACATAGCTTCATGACTGGAATAATGCTCTAGATGAGTAACTTTTGAATTTAAACATGATTCCCTACTCCAAACTTGAATTCTGAGATCACATGATTTATAGCATCAAGAGGGACCAGACCAGGTTGTAATGGGGCTATGAGGTTAATACTAGTTGTCAAATAAAAGGGTAAAGTGTGCAAATGGTGTGTTGGGAATTTTTTTTTTTTTTAACACTAATATCAAACTGGACATTTTTTTTTTTTAATGAAACAACTGTGTTGAATAGGTAAGATAATTCTTTTTTTTTTTCCTTTTTTCACTTTTTTTTCTTTTCTCTTTTTTTTTCTTCTTTTTTTTTATAATATGAAAATAGCTAGACAGACTAATTCCCATAAACACACCAGGTTAGACAAAATTCATATGGTTATGGGTTAAACGAGGGTAACGAAAGAAAAATTATACTACAATTGGCTCAATGGGCTAACAATGGAGGTTAATGTAAAGAAAGAAAAGGTTAATAAGCCCAAAATGAAAGAAATTGATTCCCTTATCATGCTTCAAAACAATGCTACTCAGTCATCTAATTCAGAATTTGAAACCAGTCAAATTCATCAGCTATCATACTAGACATTCAAAGCAAATTGATGTTTTGAAGCCATTGAAAAGATGAGATAAACAATAAAGCATATTTAGAATAAGTGTTATTTCACTCAGAATTAACGGTTATTAGGCTCAAACACTCACTTGGGTAATAGTCTCCACTTCTATTGAGGGATCATACAATGTATTAATCAGCTAATTACTGTTACCTTTGACATTATGACCAATAACCAATTTTAAATTTTGAATACCCGATGAATGCAAATTACTTGTTTTAATCCATATACATTTTCAAATAAGAAATCAATGCATTCATGTTCCGTATTGCAAACTTAACCAGCTATTAGTGCATAACTCCAAAGCTTTAGGAATAACATTATTTAAAACACACAAATTTTTTTTTGTGTTACTTTTTTTTTAATAAAAGCAGATAAAGATAATCAATTCACACAAAACTACAAGCATACAATAGCAAATTCATAGTTAATCATGAACCAGATAATTCATAACTAGACCTTACACCCCTCAACCTGCATTGCAGTAATAAAATAGGATTGTTAGGAATACCTGTAACTCCACAAGTCCATTGATTTACTGTGAACTGCTAAAACTCAAACAAACAAATGAGCATACCATATAGTTATATATTTTCACACCAAAATAAAAATTGCATGCAAGTCATAAGATAAACAAAATGCGTCTCAAGAGTACAAAAAGTACTCCTTATTCAGCCATCTTATCATAGACTTATCTAATAACATTCCACAGTTTTTTTTTTTTTAAGAAACACAACCAAGAAAAATCCAGCAAGTTGCACAATAATTAGATGCGTCTCAAGAGTACAAAAGTACTCCTTACTCAGCCATCTTATCAAAGAGCACTCCTCACAGTGATAAATCTAAATTAATCGGACATTTTTTACGTTTGTTTCTGATTGCCTTAGACTAATCTATCCTAGGCTCATAAGGATCGTGCTGTGGAACATAAGTGTGTAATTTCTCTAACAGCTCTTCAATGGTAGATGCAGAAATGAGAATCTTTCTTGCTGAAAGAGAAATGAACTTTTGATCTACAACCTGATCAAGAAATGAGAGCAACCCATCGAAAAAATGGTTAACATTTAAAAGTCCAATGGGTTTGGTATGTAGATCGCTCTTGGCCCAAGAGATTATACAGAAGATTTCTTCAAGTGTACCAAAACCCCCTGGTAAAGCAATGAAGGCGTCTGACTGATAAATCTTACAAGCCATGCGCTCAGACATAGAATTCGTTTCTATAAGTTGACCGCGTGTAATCCCGGAAATATGTGGTTCAGCCCAAGGGATTGGCATTACACCTACCACATATGATTTTCCAAGATGTGCAGCTTGTGAAACACAACCATTCAATCCACAACTTCCCCCTCCATATACCAAATTAATTTTTCTCTCTCCTAATTTTAGGCCAAGTTCGCTTGCTGTAAGTGCGTAACAACTATCGCTCCCAAGTTGAGAGCCACATATTACACATATGGTCTTGATTCGACGAACTGACTGACCTTCCATTTATATTTGTTCCTTCTGTATGCCCTGAAAAGAGGTTTGGTGATCAAAATCAGTTATACAAAAATTCAACAATAAATAAACACAAACAAAAATCATGCATTTGTACAAGTAGTTGTGATTGTGGCTCACATCTTCCTCTGGTTTTACGTCCAGAAACAGCTTAAACACTTTCTATGAAGTGGGGATAGGCTTCCCATCCAATTTTCTTATAGATTGGCAAACAGGGTCATTTTTAGTCAGATTCCCAAGACTGTAGCGTTGGTTGTCACTTATGAACTGGTCCCATAAAGCAAGAAGTTCTCTTTGCACTATTCCACATGGATGCGTCTCAAGAGTCAATCGGATATCATCCAAAGACTCCTTACTCAGTCCATCCTTTATGAAACTAATTTTATCTTCTCGATTTACGGATGTAAACCCCACAGATTTGCATCGTGTGTTACAGGTCCAACGAGCACATTTATAACAACCATTCACTCTTTTTGCTCTTCGTTTTTTCGCAAAACTACTCTTCCCTAAACCTGGAAAGTGCTTAAAATTAGGTGAAGCTTCGCCAGCTAATCGAACTTTTGCTTCGATCAGCCAACGAACATCTTCAGGGATGTTATTACGCATCAATGTCCCAAGTCTTACACACCTACCAGTATAAATTTTTTTCAAATCATTCATTGGGAGAGATGGATAGTACTTGCGAATTTTTGAAAGCTGAAGATCCATTTTTTTTTTTGTAATTAAAAGACAACTATAATAAAAGAAAAGTAAAAACTATAAATCTTACAAAATGAACGAAAGTACCTGATCGGAGAACAACACGAAAGAGAGAAGACTGAGCTTGCTTGCAAAAGTGTGACTTACCTCTTACAGATATGGAGTCTCTTATAGAGCAATGGGTGCCACTATTCCACACTCAGCTCGAGGCATGCCATAATTACGCTGACACGCTTGGCGTCGTCTAGCGTCTCATTTTTCAACGTTCGACGTTTTTTCAACGCTTGGTGCCTCCTTTTTCAACATTTGGCAGTGTGCCTCTTTCTTTATAGGGCAGTGTGATTACACTGCTCAAGAAAAGTGGCTACCCCCAACGTCAATTCTATCTCCCTATTTTGAATTTTTTTTTAACTCTTTTTTTTTTAATTTTGTTGTTGTTTTTTTTTTTAAATTAATTTTTTTTAAAGGGGTTCAATAAAAGAATGTATACCACACAAGTCAATATTATCGAGTCAAACAAAATTATTTGCACAATGGATCAATACCAATAAATCAATTCTTAAGTACACCTTACCCCCCAACTTGAATTGCACATTGTCCGCAATTAGCAATAAAATGATAGAAGATAGGGATACCTGGCGGTCTTCATTGCATGAACTCGTATGCAAAAAATTTTGTTTAGACTGCACACAAAGAAATACTATTTGAGTCAAAATTAATTAAGTAATGCAGAAAAGGAACAATATATATATATTTTTGGTTTAAATATATATTTATTTATTAAAAAAAATTATTTTAATTTTTTTAGAGTTTTCTTTTTTTATTTTTTTCTTTTCTTCCAGTTAAGGATCAGATGAGTGGTTGCCCACCTAATCGTATAATAACTCTCATTCATTACACCACTTTTATTTTCAAAATTATGTAAATTAATTTTTCTCATGAATGCACATACATATTTTGAAAATGTATCATTCGGAGGTGTTGGTTTTATTACATCAGAGCACGACACATTAATTCGCATAAACACCTCACACATGTCTGGTTTAATTTTATCCTCAATAACATAGACTATCCTAAAAGGTAGAAATTTAGGCTTAAATGTAGATAGACCTATGACATCTTCACATTTTGCCTCTCGAATTTTATCCTCTTCTTCCTCCTAGGTTTTTTCTTCTAAACTTGTTTCTTTTTTGTCCAATTTTTCTTCTATGGCAGGGTACACCATCCTTGGGTCATCGGGTCTCTCAATTGGGTCATCACTCTTAGGAATGGGTGTTGGTTGGACTGACTCATGACTTATGGAATTTTGATTGGGTTGGGTTGGAAATTCGTCAAGCTCACTTACGCTCAAGGTTTGTGTTAACAAGGTCAACTGATCTAGAATATCACCTAAGGCCTTAGAGGTTTGGTCTTGAAATTCGGCCACTTGTGTAATAAAACTCATTTGACCTTGCATAAACTCATGAAGGGTGTCCTCTAAAAAATTTTCATCCTGAGGTTGATAAGTATCAAATCTAACCCCTTGTTCTAACTCGAATTGGTGAGACACTGGAGAGAAAGGTTCATGAGATTGGAACAAAGAGTCATCACTCCAAGGATAATTCCAATGGTCATAGGAATTGGAAAAATCAGTGTAAAGATCTGGGTCGTAGCCCGATAAATAATAATTCTCTCTCTGATTCTGGTTGAAAGAAAATCTCTCCTCATTGGGCTCGAGATGGCCAAATGCATTAGAAGGCATAGAAATGCTAAAATACTGAGACATATAGAATATGAAAATGACAATTCAACGACAGATAATGATGTTAATGAATCAATTAATGGTTCAATAATCATACCTGATCGTAGTCTCTTGCACTGCTTAGTAACTAATAGTTATCTAAATATATATTTTTTTTTATTTTTTTGCTATTTATTTTTTTTTAATTTTTTTTAATTTATAATTTTTTTTTCTTTTTGTTTTTGCCTCAATCTCCCCGGCAACGACGCCAAAATTTGACTGCACTCTCACCCTGCAATTAAAACACAAAACAAAACACAATAAAAATTTTATATATATTTTTTTTATATATTGGTGAGAGGTTTATACTCGTCAGTGTACGAGTGCAGTTGTAGTCCAAATTTAAATTTATATTTTCTGGATGAGTCCAGGTCGTCCACTGAGAGATTTATTTATGGCAAAATAAAAAGAATGTCACAAACACACACACACATTTGGATGAATTGGAAACAGGAATTTTTTTTATGGATTTTCAAATAACAGGTGCTAGGAAATAAAGTAAGACAAAAATTAAATAAACACTGAATGTGAGATTATGAAATTGGACGACACTTGAGTTAAGACAATTTCAGCACCAACCCGTTGATTCCCAATTTTTAGCAGAAGAGTTTAGCAATATTAATTTAATTTCAAATATGAGGGTTTGTTATTAAATGCAATTAGAGATGATGATAGTTCTAGTTTAAGCAATCCCCATACATGATATGTGAGATTCTAGTTTAAGCAACTACCATAAATCTAATTACAATTAATATACAAAACAACTAAATTAATCATCCGGGTTTGGGTATGATAGCGTTTCCAGTTCTAGTAACTCTCATATGTGGCATGAAAGCTCTAAGTTAGGCTTACGCTCCAATCCAAACCTAGTGATTTCTTAATTTAAAAATACACACTCATATTGAAATTTAAATTAATATCACTCATTTAAAGTGTAGCTTTCTTTGGGAATCATTGGCGTTGGACACTGTCCTTGCCTTAACCCAAGATTGGGTTTAGCTACTCATCTTTATTTGTAAATTAATTAACAGTAATTTAAATGGCGTAATTTAAATGACAGAATTTAAATGACAGGAATTAAAATAGCATAAACTAACCGGCCATTTAGGCGGTGAATAATAAAGAGATAATAATTAAAATTGCAGAAATTTAAAGGCATAAATTAACCGGCCATTTAGGTGGTGATTAATAAAGTAACAATAAATGACATGAGAATTTAAAAGAAGAAAGAAATGAAATAAGATCACAAGAGAAAATAATAAAGAAAAGGAGAAAGAATAAGAACAATTCTCAAAGAGAGAATTCTAAGGAAACAACTAAAATTTTATTCAAGAATAATAATCACACTTACAAATGCAATCAAGTAACCTATTTATAGGCCACAAGATGCAATACAAACCACACAATTTTCAATTATTCAACTAGACATAATTATATCTAATGGGCACTCACACACTTAAAGTTAAATGGATTTTAGCTATAATACATAATTAAAGTTAAATGAATTTTAGCTAAAATACATACCTAATAAAGCACTCATAAAGTTAAATGGATTTTAGCTATAACACACACTAATAATTAAATGGATTTTAGCTAAAAGACACACTTAATAAAGCACTCACATAAAAAATAAAAATAGATTTCTATAAATTGATTTTTAATCTTCATTAGGATTAAAAATAATCCTTGGGCCTTCTTCAAATGATATCTTTCATGGGATGCTCAAGTTGGATCTTAATTCTTCATGGGCTTTAATTCTTTTCATGGACTTTAATTCTCCATGGGCTTGAGGGCTTGAATTCTTTTTTCTTCATGGGCTTGAATTCTTCATGGACTTGAATTCTTTTTTTCTTCATGGGCTTGAATTCTTTTTGGGCTTCCAAGTCCACCTTCTTCATACCTATAAATAAGCAATTTATTAATAAATCATCTATTATATTATATATATTGATATGATATATTATATGGGATATTATATGCTTATATATTATATAGATAATCCATGCATGCATTTCATTGGGTATATATATGTATTGTATTTACATGTTATTATAATATATTATATATTATATATATAGATATATATTACACATAATTATTCAATTAAACCAATTTAAAATCAAAACAGGGGTTATAATTATAACAAAAATTTTACAAAATTAACCACTAATCAGTAATGTCGGATGAGTTTATGTTGAATGGATGTTAAAGGATATGTTGATGTTATTTATGTTTGCATATATTCATGAAAATGTTTTTGAGCTCTCACTTAGATGATATAGCATCTAATTTGGACTATGTCACTGGAATATTAAAACGTTCCAGGTGAAAGCAGTGACGCTAAAGGAAAAGGAGTTGTCAAGATGTAGTCGTTAGCGCATATTTTGTTATGCTCAAGGTATTAGTAGATGTTATTGAGAAATGAGACTTGATGTATTTTCTTCGAAGATGTTATGTCAAATGATGGTTCAAAGGTATGAAAAAAGTGAAGTCGGTTATGTATTTCGAGGTTACGATTCTGCTTCCGCTGATGTGATGATGTTGAGGAGAAAAAAATGTATGCCCAAGATTCCGAGCGAATAACGCTCCCCATTGGGAAACGGGGCGTTACACCCACATCTCTTTCCTAGGAACTTACCTGGTGTACTATTCACGAACAGACACTACTCTAATATATTGCTACTATTCTCAGTAAATAGTGGAAGCAAGATGGAAGATGGTACAAGCAAAATGATCTAGCCATTGAACTTAGGATCTGATGATATGATTTTGGTGTAAGGTTGACTCAATAACCATCATTATGGATCCGAGAGATTTAGAGATTGTTGATTTGAGGTCATTAGTCAAAATTCTTACAAGGAAAGATAGGATAACTGTGGTTATCGAGGATGATCCAATCATGGATAATTAGTCTGATGTGATAGGGCCTAACTGATGAGTTAAGGATCGAAGGATAAGGATTGTCGAAGATCATTTAGTGTCTCAAAAATAAGATATGTAGATCAGAGATCCAACGGATTGGGTCAAACGAGAGGCCGAAGATGGCTAAGTGATGGCACGTGAGTTGTGTCAATTGATGAGGTGACAGTGGTGCAACTGATGTGACTCGTAGAGACGGGACAAGGAACCCTTGCAACGTGACAACACTACTAGTTTGGTGTTCGCAGCGAATAGGTCTAGATCTAGGGACCCACTGCAAAGGGCTGATGGATGGCTTGTGGTAAGGTATGGGAGACCCGTCGACCAAAGCGTCATAACAAATGGCATGGGAGATGATCAAATACTAAAGATCTGGAACAACACAATAGGGTTTGTACCTTGTAAGGGGTCTAAGTTCCAATGAACTGGAGTGCAAGGCGTGCCACTAGCTGGTGATATGACTATGAGTTCTTGTTCCGATAACTGTGAGAAATATTTAGGGCAATCATTTATGAAAATAAGGAGCCTGTTAATATGTGGCACAGACACTTACGGTCGGTGAAAAATCGTAAGAAAATTGAGGTAATGAGAGAAATATCAAGATGTGTTCTCGGAAGATGTATTGGAATTATTTCTTGACAAATAAAAACTGTTACTAATATCTTGAGGTTATCTAATGATCAGCTATGTGTGGCTTGACTGAGGACGTAAATTATCAGGTTTTGAAAAGATGATAATTAAGAGTCGATATTTTATCTCGATTTGATGAATTATTAAACAGTTGCAAAAGGCTGAAATATTTATGATTGATATGTGATCGAGGGTAAAGATAAGGGAATGTGACATTAAAGTACCCAAAAATATAACATTCATTCTATATGTTCAATACAGTTACAAGAGATCAAGCCATGCAATTACAAAAAAAAAAAAAGCTAAACCCCAAAATGTCACCAATGCTCAATGCCGATGATGACTGTCGAAAACGTCGAGTCCAAGCTCATCGACGTTGTCATGAAGAGGCTACTGGCTATCGCTAGTTTCGCTGGGGTGAAATAGAGTAGTCTCTGGAAAACTAGGGAGTGAGGCATGTTTGGTCATAATGGGATATTCAGGCCACTGACTACCGTTAGTTTCGCCGGGGTGAAATAGAGAAGTAGCCTTTAGGAAATTTGGAAGTGAGACATTCTCTAGGATAATGGGATAACCAAAGCTCCCAAATGGATTTGGATCATCCATGGGTAGTGAGCCATGCGAGATAGGTCCAAAAATATCTACAAAACTCAGATCAGGTTCTGGGATAGGATCTGGGTTAGGTTGGGGGTGAGACCAACTTGGAACAGGTTGACGATATGCATAATAGTTTGAAAATAGTAAATCCTGCAATAAAGCTACATGAGCTTGCAGATCAACAACCTGTTGTTGGAGATCGACAACCTGTTGTTGAAGGAAAAAAATGTGGGACACACAGCTGAAAATAAGATCTTAAAGCCGAGCTAGAGCTTCCATAGTAAGTGTAATGGCTGTCCCATACCGGTCACTTATCAAAAGTTGGGCCAGGATTTTTGAGGCATTACTGGTACCAAATACCTGATGGATGGCAGAAAAATGAATAGATGCTCCCTCATAGAAAAAGTGTAACATCCCACATCTAGCGATAAGAAGGACCGGAACAACTTATCTTGATGGGCCTACACGAACTTCCCAGGGGGTCACCCATCCTTGAATTGCTCCTAGCTCAAGCACGTTTAACCCCGGAGTTCCTTGCCTACATTCAGCCCAAAAAGTATCCAGCTGGTGTTGTTTCCTTTCTTACACTATCCTCGATATATATTAACTTCTCTGGGCTCCCAGGGTATTACATTCTCCCCCCTTGAGTACATAACGTTCTCGTCATGCGACCTTACAACTAGTCCCAGACCTTCTCCCCTTGGGGGCTGCCATCCTAGAAGCCTGCCAGGAGCCACTCCTTGATCAGGCCTCGTGCCCCGGCGTCACTCCCCGCCCTCATCGAACTGCCTTCTCCAAGAGTCGGCATTGATACCACCTGTAACATCCCGCATCGAGCAATAGGAAGGACTGGAACAACTTATCTTGATGGGCCTACACGAACTTCCCAGGGGGTCCCCCATCCTTGAACTGCTCCCAGCTCAAGCACGCTTAACCTTGAAGTTCCTTGCCTACATTCAGCCCAAAAGGTATCCAGCTGGTGTTGTTTCCTTTCTTACACTATCCTCAATATATACTAACTTCTCTAGACTCCCGGAGTATTACAAAAAATAAGGAGCAAAGACACACAATGGGGAGCATCTCCTCCTCAAGAGTTTACAAGCACCACATGGAAACCTAGATCCTGACAAGATTTCTAGATGGATCTGGGTACTGGCTAGATTTAAATAGATATGGGGACAAATCTAATGAGTCAGATCTAGATGGATGGGATAGATCTAAGTGGATTGCGTCAAATTAGATTTAATTTAAGATCTAGATTGTAAGATTTCAAAACTAAGGTTAGGAGGGAAAAAATGGCAGACCTGAAGAAAAATAGCAATGGGCAAGATCCGTGGGTCAGCGACAGCCGGGGAGGCCAGATGGCAGTTGGTTGCTACACGAAGAAGCAGGAGTAGGCGGTAGAAAAGCCAGATCTGGCCGATAGGGGCGATCAATGATGGCAGCGAGTGGTAGCAATGGTCCAATCGACGATCGCACGGCTGCTGGAGGCGAGTGGAAGTTGCAGCGGTGGCAGGGCACAGTGTGCATAGGAGGTTGAGGCCGCGGAGATGACGGTAGACGGTGGAGATCGAGGGGCCAAGGAAGTCGGATGGAGGCAAATGCAACGGCTGCGGCTGAGGCTGGGGGTTTGCCGGGCTGAGCGCGGTCGGTTGGAGAGAAGAAGAACAGAGGAAGAAGGAAGAAGCAGAAGAAGAGGAAAAGAAGAAAAAAAAGTAAAAAGAAAAATATATGTATATAGATTTTTGTGAAAAAAAAATGTATTTTATTATTCCAGAGATTTTGGCAAAAAAAAAAAAATTGACCGGCACGTGGAAGTTGAGTTTGGGGTTTTTCGAGTATTTATAATCCCAACCTTGTGTTTCGAAACATGGAGCAACATAGATAGGTAATTTGGTAGGTTTTTCCCTAGTTATTCAAGCAATCTGGTGCTAATATTGAGGATTAAATTTTGAGATTTAGAATATATGACAAATTTCGAGGACGAAATTTTTGTAAGCAGAGAAGAATGTAATATCCTAATATTTTGAGAATAATAATAATTAATTTTTATTGTATTTAACATATTTTTTTATATCCATTAGAGATTATAGTTGAGAAAACTAATGGGTTTAGAGTTAGTGGGCTAAGTTAAAAAAGGGAAAGACTAAGTAAATGGGTTTAAAATTAATGGACTAAGAAAATGGGCTTAAAATTAATGGACTAAATGAAAGAATAATCTATTCAAAAGAAGATTTAATGAAAAATAATTAAGGTGGCAAAACAATTAAAGATAATGGGTGAAATAATTGAGAAATGTGGAAGACAAAGTAGGGTGTGGACAAATAATTAAAAATTATGGGTGAGATTTAGTGAGAAATAATTAAAAAATGTGACAAAATAATTAAAGATAATGGGTGAAATAATATAGAAATGTGGGAGACAAAATAGGATGTCGACAAATAATTAAAGATAATGGGTGAATTAATAGAGAAATGTGGGAGACAAAGTAGGGTGTGGACAAATAATCAAAGATAATGGGTGAAATAATTGAGAAATTTGGAAAACAAAGTGGGGTGGGGACAAATAATTAAAGATTATGAATGAGATTTAGTGAAAAATAATTAAGAAATGTGACAAAATAATAAAAGATAGTGGGTCACTACAATTATACTAAACTTAATTCAACCTTTATAAATAGAGAAAACTTGAAAGGTTGGAGGATTTGAATTAGAAAGAGAAAGGTTGCAAGAAAGAAAGATTTGAAAGTAAGACAGAGATTTGAAAAAGAGAAAGAAAGAATATAGAAAAAAATACCAAAGCTTTCTAAAAAAATCATATAGACTGGGTTTAGTAGTTCGTGTGAAAATTTGTGGCAAAATGCATTGTTGGATGCGCAAACTGAGGCTTCGTCACAGTATAGAAGAATACCAAATCGCTCTGCGGGAAGGTGAGTTATCTTTGAAAACTTCTTCAAAAATTCCACAAATATGATAATGATATTTTAGAATTTTTGATGAGGAAATTGGAAGAGAAACGCATGATTGGTATTTATTATGGATTTTTGAGGTAATAGATGCTTGAAAATCAAAGAGAAAATGAGAAATAAATAGAACAAAATTATGAGAAAATTTATGGGGCTTAGGAATATTGTTTTAGGAATTATTGTGAAGAGAAATTGAGAAAATTTTATGAGAAAGTATTTATTTCATAATCTTGAAGAAATAATAGGAGCAAAAGGGAGAAATTTAAAAAAATTAGAAATCTGATTTTCTTAAGTAATTATGATGCCAGGGTACGTTAAGATTCGAAATTGAGTAAGATTGGAAGTCTAACATGAATTTTGAGGCAAAACTACGCTAGGAACAAAATTGTCTTTTTGTAAGGTAAGTGATACTTTCCAACTGAATTTAGTTTTATGAAAATGATTGGTTTGTAAGTAGTTCTACCCAAAACCTGATCTTAAGTAAATGATTTTATCATGTTATCATGTCTTGATGTGAATATGTTTTTGTAGATTGCATTTACATGTATTCATGATGAAATATGCATATGTACACGATGATATTATTGATCATGCATTCGCACAAGGGTTTGAGAGTACAGGTCGAGACCACTACTCTGCCAAGGGTGCACCCATACACCTCAGCCTGGTAAGGAGGCTATAAAAATGGAGAGTAATAATAAGGTACGGTCGGCTCAAACTGAAATGATATGGAAAATGACATTTTACATCCATGCACGAAATATGTTTATTATTCCCTTACTTAGATGATTCATCATCTAACTTGAGTTTTGCCCCTAAAATATTCAAACGTTCCAGATGGAGATTGTAACAGAAACGAGGATGAATGAGACATGAAATGGCACTTAGGAAAGTGCATGATGAGTTGTACGATGAGTTGAATGTATGTTATGTAGCCCATGTGTTTAAGTTCTGCTACTTTGAATTCTGAACGTTTTGAAAAATGATGATGTACAGTCTCATTTATAGTTAATGATGATGTATAACCTTATTTATTGTTAATGAGAATGTAAGAATTGATTTATGATTAATGTTAAAATGTTAGGTTCGATTCTAACTTCCGTATTTAATGTTTATGATGATTCTCTTTCGAGATAAATGTATGAAAATTTTGGGATGGATAAGAGCAATGATATGGTTTAGCAATAGTTTTTTTTTTAAAAAAAAAATTATTATCCCAGAATTTTCCTAAGTTATAGCACGCTTGGAAAACGGGGCGTTACAATCCCTCTTGCAGGGATACGAGCATGATGAACTTCGAGAAATTGTGGCTCGGAGTGTATAAGTATGCTGACAGTGGAGGAGCAGGGGTGTGGGTTGTAACACCCCAAATTTTTCGGGCGTGTTATAACTTAGGATTTCAAGAATTTTTCTTTCTTTTTTTTTTTTCATACCACAACGACTGATATACATATATTGCCCAATAATCCTAATTTCACCTTCTCAGCCTAACAAACCCGATAATTATACAGTTAAGACAGGTGATATCATTACAAATGCGGAAGCTAGAACGAATCTGATATGGTATATAACCATAATTCTTTATTTATTATATTGAAAACTATTCAAGACGTCTACAAAATACATTACATGGACATCATCTCTTGCAAGTGATAACCGAACGTCTTAACCATATCCAAAACATACATAGGTTCGCACATAAATAAAGATATGTTAAACATGCTACATGCAGCAAATTAAGTTCATTCTTCAGCTACCTCATTTCCTTAGAGTCGCTTGTCAAACTTGGAACGTTTTAATATTTTAGGGACATGGTCCAATTAGAAGATGAATCTTCTAGTGAGAAACTCCAAAACAGTTTATATAAATACATGAACAGGAATAAAATGTATGAGGAAACAACGAGGACTACTCTAAAGTGCCTTGTGAACATGTCAGCCTCTTCCAATGAGAGCTTTCTCAATGGCGCGTGCATAGCGCCTCTCAGGAGGTCCCTAACCATGTCACCTAAGCCTAACCTCATAGAACTCATGCAAGCACCACATCCGTTGTCCCTTAGGCTCACGGTCTTCCCTACGAGAGTTTTCTTGATAGTGCACGCATAGCGCCTCTCGGGGGATATCCAACTTTTGCCCTCGGCCAACAATAAATAAGTGCAACAGTATGGCCACACGAATTTTATAAATGCAACAGTTAAAAAGCCAACAACATATGAAAAATACATTTCAGATATGCAACAAGATTTCACATAAGAGAACAACAAGAGTTTACATACAAGAACTTCACAAAAAACGTTTCATGCAATAGAAGTCTCTCATAAGAGAATAAAAAATAGGATTTGAAGTTTAGGAGTCGCACCTTGAAGGTTTATCTCTTGGAAGTTACAATTTCACAGCAAACGGCCTAGGTTTCTGCAAAAAACACACGTTTCAGTAAACCTAATCTCTAATATTTTTACATAAGATTGAGAGGCATTAAATATGGGTCATAACTGGAAAATTTCATGAGAAATAGGCCCCACACGCACCCTGGGAATGTGGCTCACGCACCTTCATGCGTAGCCTCTTCTCGGCATGTGTATCTCACGCACTGTCATGACAATATTGCGTTACTTTCGTATTTTGGTCATATCTCTTTCATTTTAACTCCGATTCAACTCCCGTTTGAACCTACAGGTCCCTCTCTTCCCCCTCTACAAGAATATTAAAAAAAATCAGACTTACCTTGCCCATTTTCTGAATGCTGGGATGAATTCTGACAAAAACCTAAAACTCTAGTGATACTCATTCTCCCCCACTTCTCCTCCAATTTCTTCCCTTCTTCTTGTAGAATTTCCTCCCCTCTCTCAAGAGAAAGCTCCTCACCTTAGAATGCCTCAATCTTCAAACTCCCTTAGAATTATTTGAGAACAATCCATGGCCTCTATTTATCAACATGAAATAATAAAGGTTTTGACTATTGATCCAACTTCTCCTAATAGTAAATGCATATGTACAACAAAAACTGAAGCTCAAGTACTGGTGCTGTCTAGTGTGCTGGATCATCTAAAAATATATATATGCATGCATATATTTATTTATATGGATCAATCATAAAACTACTTGCATAATTACTAATCAGACTAAATTATTTTGCTTTCCTAAACACATTCTAAGCTTTGAATATGTTCATTCCAATGGCAAACAATCATGAGTTGATGAGCCAACATTAGTAGGAAAACCAGATACTAGAAGATGGGGGTATAACAGAAAACCCTGTTGCATTTTATTGTTTGGTAATGGGTAGACTATCTCTACCACAAAAAAGTTGGCCAAAGAGAAGCTTCGGTGAACATCAATGTGAAAGTTGTTATACACTTAGCAAGTTCAAGGCACCCAATAGGGCAATAATAGTAAGCTTGTAGCAAATGCACTTGCAAGGTGTAAATACCATTGTAAATAACTTGCACCAACCAAGTTATTAATACAGTTCCAGACATAAAGCTATTAAATTGTTTCCAATTAGAAATCAAAAAGATTGCTTAATAGTAAAAAAATTCATCTAAGAAAATAAGTTCTAGGATAAGGTAAAAGCTTGTAGTAGAACTATGGTTAGTAATTCTCATGGTGGCATGATTAGGGTAGGACTTCAGGACAAAGTGTTCCTAAAAGGTTCATTAATGATTGAATTCCAACCTTTAGCTATCTTTTGCATTATTTGATACAATTGTCTCCTAACATCTTTGCTAAACTTCATTCATCGCATCTGCAATTGGTATATACAATATCAAAGCAAGTTCCACTCAATTGCTAAAGAAAAATAAAAGACTAAATGCAGAGTCACATTTTTATTTGGCTCTGCACTCTATAAGGGTAGCGCAGAGTCACATTTTTATTTGGCTTTCCTTTGATTTTTTGGCATGAGTAACAAAAACTATTCCCTAGACTAGATTTGAAATAAGGAGTTTGTATATGTAATACCCCAGATTTTCAAACTCAAATATGATGTATTACTTGAGGTTATTAGGTTCTAATATTTGAGGAAATAGGTCCTTTCAAGGAATCGTGGAAGCTTTGAGGGAAAAATTCAATTTCTGAACCAGTGGTAAAATCGTAAATATTGAAGTTTGGGTAAAAGTGTAATTTACCTAAAATCTTGGGGTATTGGCATAATAAGTCCATTTTTTAGGGAGCAAAAAGTGCAATTAAAAATGGCCCGGGGACCAAGTTGCAAAGGGTCTAAGTGCAGTTACGTGAAAAGTTCTGACCAAAGCGACATTTGTTGAAATCTTAAAATATCTCTTCAAAAATCTTGGATTTCAAACTCAAATTAAATGTAGCTTTGGATCGTTTTGAAGTCTAAGTCCAAGTCTTTGTTAAAGTAAGTCTTCTCCAAGTCTTTGTTAAAATAAGTCTTCTTTAAGTCTTTGTTAAGTCTTTTCCAAGTCTTTGTTAAAGTCTTTTCCAAGTATTTTCTAAGTTTTCTCCAAGTCTTTTGCTTAGCCTCCGAGATTACTTAGCCTCCAAAGTCTCCAAACCTTATCCTCAATAACACATGGCAATCAACCATTGGCCACTTGGAAGATAAGATAAGGTCAAATGATGACTCATAATGACTTCCTGAGGTGGCATCGCATGATTGGCCAAGAAAAGCTTACTTAGCCTCTAAGTTTGTAAAAGTCTCCAAACCTTATCCCTAAGGACATGTGGCAAGCATTCATTGGCCACTTAGGAGATAGGATTTGAAGTCTCATGATGACACGACACGTGGAGCGATTTGGTTCATTGGAGTTTCCTATAAATAAGGGCTTTGGGGTTATTCGTTTTGGGCACCAAGCAAGGAGGAAAAGGAAGGAAGCTTCAGAGATGAAACACTGCCAAAAAGGAAAGGAGAAAATTGGGGGAGAAACGACAGAGAATGAGCCTTGACAAAGTTTTTGGGTCTTTCTCAAAGTTTGTGCCAAGTAGTAAGAAAAATTGCAAGAAAACCCATCCCGCTTGTTGTAAACCATGCTTCCTAAGGTAATCAGTCAAGGTGAGTGATTCCTGCATGTTTTGTGACACTTTGAGCATTTGTTGCTCCACTTGTGTGTGGATGTTGGCTTGCATATCATGCCTTTGGGGCTTACATGTCATATTTTCCTTTATTTATGCATATTCCTTTTATTTTGTCACGTATCATGTTTATGTTGGTAATTGTGGCTAGTTATTGGGCCATCATGGAAGATCTTATGCTCTTACGGTGAGCCAGGGGTGACTATGATGACTGTGGGGGTGATTGCAACACCCTAACATTACTACCACGGGGGTGGATTTCATAATAGCATTATTGCATTTACATGCATGTACTCTCTTTTTCTGAGTCACTCACTTAGATGTTATTATGCAACTCGGGTATTTCATACCCTTGGGACATTCAACGTCCCAGATTTATCAGAAGTGATAAGTGTTTCAGGTTCCAGTTCAAAGCATGGGCAAGGAGGTGATGCTTTGCTAGCTTTGGGGTTTTTGACTTTTATGTACTCGTGTAATTATACAACAATGATGCATTATAAATAGCAGCTAGGCTACTCAAAGTTGTAAGAGGTGTGTGTGAGTGTCCTACAATTGTACCTACAGTCAAGTGTTGTGTTTTCTAGAGTATTGAGGGTTGTATGCATCTCTTGTACTTGTAAATGAAATCTAGTGGAAACCCCTTTATCTACCTTTGGTTAAGTTTTCAGTTTCGATCCAAATGCTTCAGTTGGTAAGGGTTTCCATAACGCCCGGGGTGTTGTTAGCTTATATTTCAAGTTAATGCGTATTTGAAAAAATGGAGCATTACAGTATACACCCTAGGCTTCATGGGAAGACTAGACAACTATATATTAAGGGCCAGATGCTGATTAATTAATATGGATTTTCCATCTAACAACAATTTCTTAATCAATCATTCTCTGAAATAGATAAATATTACCTGCAAGTTGTTATCTTTGCACTGTTGCAATCACAATCGGTCTGGTGTCAAATCTCATAGATCTATAGCAATTGGATGTGATCGCCCCAACCAAAACCATTAGGAAGATCTGAGGGTTCATGCTTCCTCTTCTTCTTGGTACTCTTACAGTCAACAATAGAAAATGTCCATGCTTTCTCTCCTTCTTGGCATATTCACGATTCTAATATTTAAGAAAACCAGCATGTGACCCAACACAATTCTTTTTTTCTTCGCCATGAAAAAATCCAAACAAAACATAAATCAACCATTCCAAACAAACACTACACGAATAGAACATAAAAAATTCAGCAGAATACACACCCTAAATCCCAAAAGAGGCGAAGATGGAGGTGGCTCGACGATGCGCCTCCTCAAGCAGAATAAAGCTCATAAAAGTAATATAGTTGGCTCGACGATGCAGCGATAGAGAGAGAACTACTAACCGATTCCAGAGGCAACAACGGCGTTGATGAGGCAAAGGTAATGGGCTTGAGGCCACGACTACGTTGAGGCGGCGGAGGCAACGACTAGTAGGTGTAGAGGCAGCGAGGAGGTGTTGGCTGTGTTGAGGCGGCAAATGCGATGGCTGGAGATGGGTGGGAGTGAGAGGGAGACAATGATCAGTAATTCCAATTTAGGGATTCGGGAGTTACCAACTTAAAAGAGGCGAGGTATCTCCCACCAATATATTTTGTTTTTTTATTTTTTTTATTTTTTTAAACATTTAGTTGTTAAATAAAATATAAAATAATTTATGAAAATAATATTAATAATTATTTGATTGATATAAATAAAATAGTTAAGGATTATGATGATTGCAAAATAATTTAAATTATTACATTAAATTAATATTTATTTAAAAATGTAATTATATTATAAATCTAATAATTATAATACATTAGTTTGATATATTGTATTATAAAATAGTTTTTTAATATATTATATTATCAATAAATAACAAAATATCCTAATTTGGAGTCAAATTTGCTATATTTGTTGTTAAATAGGAAACTTAACTTTTTGGGTGAAATCAAAATAGCAAAGGTGGAATAAAAGTTTTTGAGGGAAATTTTTAACGAAAATTATAAATTTTCAAAAGTTAAATATTATTTTATTGATTTTTAAGATATCTAATTAATATTGGCCCCAAAAATTTGGTGCCAATATTTTATGAAAAAATATTATAACAAAAGTCAAATTTCTTAAGTTTTATTCTAAAATATGAAACTTAATATTTTGTGTGAAATCAAAACAACAAGGTGGAATAAAAGTTTTAACGGGGAAAAGGATGGAAGGAAATTTTTAAAGAAAATTAAATTATCCATAAGCTAAATATTATTTTATCATTTTAATTTTCTAGTGTTTCTTTTATAATTTATTAATAGGTTTGTCAAGATATCTAATTAATATTGGGGTTAAATATTCTACGACAAAATATTATAACAAATTTTTTTGTCCATACATGTATTTTTTTTTTTCATGAAAAACTATTTTGATTTTTTTTCTCACTAGATTATTATTTTTCATGTCTAATATGACGTCTTTTTATGAAAAAATAATTAAATTCAGGAAAATAATTCTTGTAAAAAAACTGAATTTCTTGTCATATACATATTTTTGTCTTTTTTTTTATAATACTATGTTGTGAAAAAAAAATTATTATAAAAGTTATTATTTATTGTGACTAAAAAATTTTGTAATTATATCTTATATTATTCAACTGTGACAAAATTTTTGATGACAAAATTGTTTTGTCATATTATGTAAGTTGAATTGACGCCAAAATTTTGTGCCAACTTGATGTGACAAATTATTTTGTCATTATAAATTATATACCTAACTATATTATGATAAAATATTATGTCAAAATATTATTTGTCACAACTTTACTCACTTTTTGAATTTCGCATGAGAAAACTTTATTTTGTCACAATTTTGTCACAAACAAGATACTTTTTGTGATAAAATTTAATCCATCATAATTATTTTTGTCGCAAGATACTAAATTTCTTGTACTGATTAGGGTCATTTTCTTCTTTTGACATGTAATTAAATCTAATTTCTTTTTACTGAAAAATAATGTCCAAAGAAATTATAGAATCAGACTCAAATCGTATGAATCTCAAGACATTGAAAAAAAAAAATTGTTTTTTATCATTTGATAGGTACCATTACACTGCACTTAATAAAGAGACTATTTTTAAAATTTATGATTTTCTTTTTCTGCATAACATTCACAACTCAAATTCATTCCCTTTGGCTCACCAGAATAATTTTAGCTTTACTACCAAAACTGAAAAAAAAAGGAGGTCTGGCAACGGTGCCAACATACATGAAATCTATAAAATTGCACAAAGTAATTTAAAGCGCATCAAAATTTGACGCAAAGCGAGTCAAGAAGACGGCGTGGCCCGTGGAAGCTTGTGCGCTTTGTTTATCAGACAAGGTAAGAGGACATCAGGTTCCAACTGATTTTCATGTGGGATGGCATTGACGCCACAAAACGAAGCACATCTGGCTTTGAGTTGCTGCTGCTGCTCTTCTGTTTCTTCTTCTTATTATGAAGCTCCTCCTCCACAAACTTTGAAATGTTGGGAAGCACAACCTCCCTGGAGTGCAAATGTAGCAACGGAACCTTAGATAGCACACTTCCTTTTTGAACATCCAAACCTTCTGGCCTCCGCAACTTGTAGGCTTTCCCTGTGGTTGGCTCGATATCAACTCTAGGCATTTGTTTCCATCTACGATGCACAAACCATCCATACTTGTAGTCACCCACAATTGGTGTTCCCAGAGCTTCAGCACAGTGTACCCGCAGCTGCAAGACGTAGGCAAAAATTACTTTTGTTAGGTTCGGTATGCCCCCAAAATCCCTACACATGAATGAGGCGTTATCAACACTAATGGACTCCAGATGCATGTGAGTGCCCGGGGCTACCCCAAAATTCCATCATTGAGAAGCAAATGAGTATATCATGACTGTCTGACATCATTTGCTTAGACACACACGATAAACTAATTTCAGGCTACCTGATGTTTCCTGCTTGTGTGTGGACGCAATTCAATCCATGAGCACCCATTTATCGTTGGACCAAGCACCATATATTCAGTTACAGCCTCTTGGTAAGCTTCTAAACCAGAGCAATTAGCCATCATAACCCTCTCAGTTTTCCCATCATCTAGAAGTACCTGCAATCAGCAAAAAGATACCCATTTTCATTGCTAACTATTTCACATCAACCAAATGAGAGAGAGAGAGAGAGAGAGCCTTCGAAAGAGGGGCACAAATGAAGCCTTCATTTTCCTTGGGAGACCCTATGACTAATGCCCAATACTTCTGATATGTTGCCTCACAAGCATCATTCCAAGCCTAATATTGAATTGTCATTTTCACATGTCACAGAAAAGAAAAGAGATTAGCTGAAATAATCTTTGAACCTATTTAACTAAATTGACAGAGGAGAAAAATAAATAAACTGAATTGAGTTCGTGATGTTTGAAAAGGAATATGGACTGCTCAGGCTGAGGAATAAGTACCTTAGATGAGGATTTTGTACTTTTTACGTCGCTGAACAACCAATGAAGATAAGAAATGCTTTCTTTTGTTCTTCCCATCAAAAGGACACCACTGCCTTCTCTGTCAAGACGATGCACCTAATAAATAGTCCAATGAGAAAAGGAAAAAACTAATGATCCAAATTTTTTATGTAAAAAAAGCATAAGCCATAGCATTCTCACTAACAGCATCTTTTTATTTATTTCTTTTTTTTAAGTATGACAAACTGATATTATTGTCTAAATAGTCCCTTTTTAAAAATAAAAAAAATTCTAAGCAGTTCTTTATGAACTTCTTGTACTATGATTTGCAATTTTGTAGGGAAATTAAAAGTCAATATTCCGGAACACCTAAAGAATAAAGATGAGAATGATTAGATAGACCATACAAGAAAGGATAAGGTTATTGTTGATGAGGGAAGGAGCCAAAGATGCTTAACAATGGTGAAATTATGATTTTGATGAGAATCCAAAGAAAATTCACTGAAAACTGAATTCAAATTCCCACGTCAATCCGATTATAAGAACTTAGCGTTCGAGAGGCCCTTAACTCTCCCAAGACTCAATACAAGAATGATGTCTATCTCCCCAACTTCTTCCCCCCCCCCCCCCCTTACATATTCTTCCCCCGCTCCTTCCCAACAGAAATCTGTTACACGCACTTGTTGGGTTGTTACACAACCCAGCGATTTCCCTTCTCTACCTTGTTACGACCCTAGGGTTTGGCTAGGGTTTAGGAAGTAGATTGGTAAGAATTAGAGGAAGAAAGAAGAAAATGAGAGAAAGAGAGGAGAACAGAAAGAATGGTGGGAGAAGAGAGAAAACCGAGGGAAAGCTAGGAGAATTGAGAGAGGGAAATGGAATTCAATGGTTATTCAAATCCTACCTTTCTCTAACTATGTCAGCCTCTTTATAGGCTTAAAATTGAAGGAAATAACAGAAAATACAACCAACTAACTACTCTAACAGCCTTGCTAACTGTTTATACAAGAGTTAGTTATTCCCACCTAATCTCTAAACTTCTACAATTAGCTCTACAACTTATACACTATGGATTTCCCCCCTATTACAATCATATCCTCGGGGTCATGACAATCCCCACCCCTTCAAACAATTCTTGTCCCCAAGAATTGACAACTGTTGACCTGTTCTTCATCCAATACCGGCCTTAACAATCTGATTTATTCTTCTCCTTTTTTTCCTGTCGCTCCTTCTACTTCTAAGCTTTGTCCCATCTTCCCTTACATTCTGTTGCTTTTGTTTTTCCTACACAAATGGAGTGTAGACTCTAAGAATTACCATATCAAGGCTTCTTTCTCCAATGTCAAATCTCCTGAACCAGATGGCAGCAACCTCCTCTTCCACAATATCAAAGCTCCCGAACCATATGGAAGCACCCTTCCCGAACCAAATGGCAGCTCCCTTCTCTTCCTTCACCTTCCAAATCTTGTCTAGACCAAGTAACATGGCAGCAATACCATCATAGTGCCCGATATCAAAATTATTCACAATAGCTGAGGAATTTTCTTCGGCTAGAATTACCTTAACCTGTGACCCCTCCGTCTTTTCCAAAACTAAAGACAAGGAAGCCATTCTCTTAGAATTTGCTTCCTCAGAACCATTCTTACCTTCAGGCTTTAGTTTTTGCCTTTGGTCTAAGTCTTCATCGATTGCATTTTTCCCTTCAACAACTTTAGTATCAGCTTCCTTAGAACTGTCGTTAAGTAGTTCCAGCCCGGATTTTTCCGTTAAAGCTCCTTTAGCTACATATGGTCCTTTATAAACTTGAGAGCTGCTCTTACAATAAGTTTCCGGTAGCAGTCCATGCTTTCTACAAATGGCTTCTAGTGCCAATTCTTGCAGCCTCGCTTTCTTCGCAACTTGTTCCACCATAGTAGGGCAGAACATTTTCACAATGAGTCTTAACACATCGTCAAGACCATTAATGAATCTTGATACAATGTAATGTTCTGACAAGGCTAGCTAAAAGCTCCACATCAATGCCCTTAATTCTTCAAACCTCTCTTGATATTCAGTCACTGATCCTTCCTGCTTAAACTTGTTGAACTCCTCAATCACATCAATCATGTTCTTCTCCCCAAATTGGTCACACAGATCTTTAGCAAAGTCAGTCCACCTGACCTCCCCTTCCCTTGTTGCAGCACATAGTCCATCAGCCATCTCCTCCATCCAATTCCTTGAAAATTCACTGCTGTAACAACCTCTTGCTTAGCTTCTAAGGATCTCTTCAAAAATTTATTCCAGTACTAAAAATCAGCAACCCAAGCCAATGTAATTGCTGCTTCCAATTCAGCAACCTTAATTCACTTCAGACATTGCCCTAGCAGTAGCCTGGATCTGAATCATCTTTTTAGTTGCTGTTGAATGGCCTCCAAATCAATTTCCGAAATCTAATCAGTTTGGCCTTCAAGTCAGCCTATTATCAGTTTCCAAATCACCCTAAACCACCGCCTTAGTTACGATGGAGTAGCTAAGGACTGTCACCTTCCAAATTTCAGCTTTTTAAGAGTTTGATTGGCTCTCATTGCAACTTCTTGTGAATCGCCGACTCTCACTTTTTCCAAGTCACTGAAATTCCATCTGAAATCACCTCACAGTAGTCACCTAGGAGACTCACCCTGATCTAGCTGCTTGAAATTCCCTTATGGACCGTTTCCGACCGCAGGTTCCTTCTCTCCTTAACTTCAATTCCGCAACCGAAGATTGAATTTGTTCGGCCTTCCAGTTCACCTACTCACACGTCTTCCAATCCGCGTTCAATTCCGCCTTGCAACTGGTCGCTAGGTTGGATTGCCTAGCCCGCTCAATTCCGGTTCATCTCTTCTACCTTCAAGTCGACTTCTCCAAATTGACAGCATGAGAATTGCGGCCAGCAGAAATCTGCTTCTGGACGATTTCCGATTTCAATGGCCCAAGGCTTTGCTTCTCATGGCTACTTCCTTCTCGCCGGATTTGATGCCTTCTTCTCTCACCCAATCACCGTCCAAGGCCTGGAAAACCACCAGCTTTGTTGCAATCTTCTTGGAATCACTGTCAACACCCAATCACTGTCCACCGTCTTGCTTTTGAAGCAACTTCCGCTACGTAACTCCTCCTTACTTGATTTGACTTCGTCACTGAGAGCAATAGCCTATGGTCGCATGCAGATCACGATCCTCCTGTTCTGCATTCGATTCACAGCGAATTCAAGATTGCTTGGACTCAATCGCGATCGATGTAGCCTTAGATCGCTCCAATCTGCTTCTCTTTGATGCCTTAGTCTACTTCAGTTGTGCCTTCCTTCTCACCCTGGTCACATGCAACGACCAGATCTGGGACGTGATCAAGGACACTTGAGTTTATCGCCGATTCCAGATTGCGGCTAGGATTAGGATCGGATGCCTAGATCTCCTTGCTAAGGAGCGTCGCCTTCAACATTCAAGTCCGATCACTTTCGGAACTATCTTGGCCAATGTCGCCTTCACTACCGAGCCGATGTTTGCTTCGCACGACTTCACCTCTCAATTCCAATTCAATTCCAAGCCAAATTTTACTTGCCTGAAGCAATAGAAATCGCTTAGCTCATCGAAATTAAATGCTTGCATCGCCCTAGCTAGTTGCTAAGAACTTCCCGATCACCGCCTTTCAATAATCGAATCTGAATTCAGCTATTTAAGTCTCCATAATCATAGTCAAGGAATGATTGGCTCTGATACCAAATGTTACGACCCTAGGGTTTGGTTAGGGTTTAGGAAGTAGATTGGTAAGAATTAGAGGAAAAAAGAACAGAAAAGGAGGGAAAGAGAGGAGAACAAAAAGAATGGTGGGAGAAGAGAGAAAACCGAGGGAAAGCTAGAAGAATTGAGAAAGGGAAATGGAATTCAATTATTATTCAAATCCTACCTTTCTCTAACTATGCCAGCCTCTTTATAGGCTTACAATTGAAGGAAATAACAGAAAATACAACCAACTAACTACTCTAACAGCCTTGCTAACTGTTTATACAAGAGTTAGTTATTCCCACCTAACCTCTAAACTTCTACAATTAGCTCTACAACTTATACACTATGGATTTCCCCCCAATTACAATCATATCCTTGGGGTAATGACATACCCTTACGCAGATGACTGGCTGTAAACAGGTGTTTAAGTCCAATGAAATGTCCGTACTTACTAAGTCTGTCCACCACCACCAAAATGGAATCCATCTTTCCTGACTTCGGCAACCCCTCAATGTAGTCCATAGCAATGTCGTCCCAAATTTGGGTTGGGATCGTGAGAGGCTGCAAGAGTTCCCCTGGTGCTAAAGCCATATATTTATTTTGTTGGCAAACTGAGCAATCACTTACGTACTTGTGTATATCCTTCTTCATTCCCTGCCAACAAACATTTGCTGCTACCCTCTTGTAGGTTTTTAAGAATCCTAAGTGTCCCCTTATGCTCCCATCATGCCCCTCATGAAGTAACAATGGAATGAGAGTGGAGCCCTTAGGTAAGTACAACCTGCCCTTGTAAAGGAGAAAACTATCCACTAGTTGGAAGTTAAGGTGTGAAGTAGAATCAGCCTGCAGCTCCCGAATAAGTTTTGGCAGTCTTGCATCAGCCTTCAACTCATTGGCTAACTTATCCATTTGGACCACTTTAGGCACTGTTAAGGCCATTATTTTTGTTGGGTGGCAGATCCTAGACAGCCCATCAGCAGCTTTGTTTTCCAAGCCCGGCCAATATTGTATCTCAAATTGAAACCCCAACAATTTCACAATCCATTTCAAGTACTCTGGACTCACCACCCGCTGTTCCATTAAGTATTTGAGACTCCTTTGATCTGTTTGTACCACAAACTTCCGGCCTAACAAGTAATGTCTCCAGTTTTGCACAGCAAACAGTATGGCCATTAATTCTCTCTCATAAACAATTTTTTTTCTCCCTAACTGATTGAAAGCATGATTGAAATAAGCAATAGGCCTTTGCTCTTGCATTAATACAGCCCCCATACCTTGTCCTGATGCATTAGCCTCAATAACGAAGGGCTTCCCAAAGTCTAATAAGGCTAAAACGGGTAGGGATACCATTTTAGCCTTAAGTTGTTGGAAGGCCTGCTCGGCTGCCTCGTCCCAAAAGAAGTTATTCTTCCTCAACCTCTCCATTAGCGACCTTGCTAACCTGCCATAATCCCTCACAAAGCGTCTATAATACCCTGTAAGATCAAGGAACCCCCCCAATTCCTTAACCGATGTAGGAGTAGGCCACTCTAGGATGGCTTGTGTCTTACTTCGATCAGCTGAAACCTCGAGAGGAGATATAATGTGGCCTAAATATTCGATTTCCAACTATCCAAACACGCATCACTTCTTGTTGGCAAAGAGCTGGTTGTCCACTAGTATCTTTGACACAACGTAGATGTTGTGCGTGCTGTTCAAAATACCTGCTATACACCAATATGTCATCAAAGAACACCAACACAAAACGCCGTAAATAATCTCTAAAAACATCATTCATCAAAGATTGGAAGGTGGCTGGCACATTTGTTAGCCTGAATGGCATTACTAGGAACTCGTAATGCCCCTCATGAGTCCGAAAAGCTGTCTTGCGAACATCTTCCGACTTAACTCTAATCTAATGGTAACCAGATTTTAAATCGAGCTTGGAGAAGACCCTGGCACCATGCAACTCATCAAGTAACACCTCTATCACAGGTATAGGAAATTTATCCGGTATAGTGACCTTGTTCAAGGCCCTATAGTCCACACAAAAACGCCACCCTCTATCCTTCTTTTAACCAACAAAACCGAACTCAAGAATGGGCTGGAACTAGGCTGTATAATTCCATCCGCCAGCATCTCTCCCACCAGCTTCTCAATTTCATTTTTTTGCAAATAGGGGTATCGGTAGGGCCTTACATTAACTTGTGTGGTTCCCAGGACCAGATTGATGATGTGATCCTTCCTCCTACAAGGTGGCAGCCCCTCCGGTGTAGAAAAAACCCTCTCAAACTCAACCAACACCCCCCCCCCGGCGGCACCTCTGGAACTTCCTCTTGAGCTTCTTTGATCTCTGCCGCCATGGTTCCCAACTCTAACAGCATTCCTTCCCCATTTTCCCTAAAGGCCTTCACCATCGCCTTCAAGGACACCAAGGTCTTACTCAAGCTAGGGTCCCCTTGCAAGGTTACTATTATGCCTCCTACCTGAAATTTCATTGTGATGGCCTTCCAATCCACATTCATTTTTCCAACAGCCGCTAGCCACTTCATTCCTAAAATCACATCCGAGCTTCCCAAGTCCAGAGGTAAAAAATCCTCTATGATTTGCAGATTTTGGAGATTAAGCTTCACTCCCTTGCAAATTCCAGCCCCTTGCACTACTATTCCAGTCCCCATAACTACCCCATAACCTGCTCCAACCACCCCTCCCCGAACCACTTGATTCTGCTACTCTATCCGTTGGGCTAAGTCCGTCATCTGCTCCAAACCCCTTGGCCTCAACACCCTCAACTCAGCCTTAATTTCAGGTTTTAACCCATTTATGAAATGCCCTTCCAACATGGCTTTCGACAAGTTTTCAAGGGGGGATGCCAATGTCTCGAAGCATTGGCGATACTCCATGACAGTTCCTTTCTGCCAAAGGGCTACAAACCTCTCCTCAATAGAGCCTTCTTGGGTGGGTCGAAAACGACTTCTCAACAGAAACTTTAAGTCCTCCTAGCCCCTCACCCTTCGCCGCTTTTCCTACCATTGGAACCACGACAGAGCAGCTCCTTCCAAACACAAAGCAGCTGCATCTATCTTCTCCTCATCAGTCATCCTAGTCACCGCAAAATAACGTTCGGCTCTGAATATCCAACCATTCAGATCGTCGCCTTCGAAGAGAGGCATCTCCAATCGTCGCCCTCTGATTTCCGGCCACCAACTCCCATTGGCACCACCTGTCTCGGCACGCCGCACTCCCACATCTAGGGTCGCCTCGGAATCCTGAATGAATTCCGTGGGCTGGCCTCCCATCTTCTCCTTGTTTTTCCGCTCCCGTTCCTGCTCTTCCCAATTCGTTCTCATCCATGTGAACTGCTCCAGCAAGTTCGCGACATTCTTCCCTACCGATTGCATCTCAACCCTCATGGCCTCAACTCCCAATTACATGCCTTCCATCCTCCCTTCTAATTCTCCTACTCGATCTGTCAAGTTCACCATTAGGATCGGTGATGCTCTGATACCAAATTGATGAGAACCCAAAGAAAATTCGCTGAAAACTGAATTCAAATTCCCACGTCAATCCGATTACAAGAAGAATTGGGCGTTCACGAGGCCTTTAACTCTCCCAAGACTCAATACAAGAATGATGTCTATCTCCCCAACTTCTTCCCCCCCCCCTACATATTCTTCCCCTGCTCCTTCCCAATAGAAATCTGTTACACGCACTTGCTGGGTTGTGTAACAACCCAGCGATTTCCCTTCTCTACCCTTACGCGCATGGCTGGCTATTATGCCAGCCATCCAATTTACCCCCTTGCCCCTGCCCCTTGCCCCTTGGACCTTCTTCGGTAAGTCAAGTAAATCGGGGGCCTATCAGATTTTCATCCTGTCATTGTTGCTGTTTCAAAAGACCAATAGAGGCTACTGTGAGGACAGTTGATGGAATGGAACAAATAGTTAACAAAAGAGGAAGAGAAAGACAAAAACAAAAACAAAACAAAAAAAGAAAAACCTTGTACGAGACACTTAGGTTTGATATTAAGTAGATGGGCTTTAGAGGCGATATGGCAACGGGTAGAAATGACCAGAAATATAGAATTCATGTAGCCAACTGCACATTGCCCATATGTTGTATTTATTGAGATACATACTTGCAAGATATTTGGTATTTGGTTATATTTTGAATTTCTAATCCATTCCAGTTATCTGAATCTGGTCTGGTGAAATAAAAGTAGGAAATCAGTTTCATATTTCTCCTACATAAGGAGTTTCTTGTTCTGCAGTAAATAAGTGAAAAAAAAAATCTAAAAGTTCCAACAAATGGTATCGAAGCACTCTGATCTTGAGGAATCTGTGAGGTGAATGTCAAAAAAGAAAAAAAAAAAACTCGCAAAGGAGAGGTAAAACCAGGGTTTCTTCAATGGCCTCAAATAGTGCAGCCTTTCCTACAACCCGTGTTTACTGGAGAAAATTATCATTTTTGGTCAGTTACAATGAAATCATTTTTTCCTGGACTATGATCTTTGGGAAATGGTTTAGAAAGCTTTTAAACCAGAGGAAGAAAATCTTACCCTGCAGCAAATCAGGCAACAAAAGGATTTGTCATCAAGAATTACAAAGCACCATCTTTCCTTCATAGTGCAGTCTTAGACACCCATTTTATCAAGAATAGCCACAACTACACCAGTGAAGAAGGCCTGGGATGTACTTAAGTAGGAGTTTGAAGGTTCAGAGAGTGTACAAACAATCAAGCTACTCAATCTGAAGACACAGTTTGATATGCTGAAGATGAAGGAAACTGAAAAGGAAATTGACTGTGTGACCAAACTTACTCAAATTGTTAACCAAATGAAGATACATGGTGAAGAAATTGTAGATAAGAAGATAGCTGAAAAGGTTTTTATCAATTTGCTAGAGAGATTTGAAGTAAAAGTTTTAGCTTTGGAGGAGACAAAAGATGTCAATACTCTTAACAGCGAGTGAGCTTATTGGATCTTTACAAGCCCATGAGCATAGACATAATCTCAGGACTGCAGAAGAAAATGAAGTAACATCCCAAGCGAAGCTAAAATCAAAACCATCATCTTCTAGGCATGGTAAAAAGCCAACAGGTGATAGATCAAGAAAGGGTAAGCAGCTCAAAATTGGAAAAGGAGGTACAATTCATCCTTGTGGAATTTGCAGAAAGGATTAACCACCTGGAAAAAGATTGTTGGTATAATAAGGAAAACCTCAATGCAGATATTTCAAGAGGTTTGGCCATATGAGAGGAATTGTAGGCTGAAGCAGCAAAACCAACACGTTAAATATACAAATTTTACTAAAAATGAGGCTCAATAGGATTATTTGTTCATTGCTATGCAGATGAAAAGTTCTGATTCAGATTCATGGTTTCTAGACAGTGCAGGTACTCAGCATATGACTAGTAACGCAGACTTGTTTACCAAACTAGAACCAGTTGAAAAGTCTGTCAAAAAGAGCAAGGGAGAGAAGTTGTAGTCATTGGCAGAGACACTATGGCTATTCAGACTGTTTCTGGAATTAAATTTATTTCTAATGTTCTGTTAGTACCTGATTTGGATCTATTAGTAACGTATTCTAGGGTGTAATTAGCTGTATATTATGATAAGTTAGGGCTGCAATATTATTGCCTAATTTATAGATTTTATTTCTGTATAGATAGCTTTCTATTCCCGTATAGTTAGTTTCCTATTTTACTGTGTTTCCTATTTAGTCTGTTTCCTTGCATAGGAATAGGATGCATGCATATAAGAAGTTATACACCTCATTTATGAGATATATACTTTCACATTCTTTTATTTTACAGGATCAAAACTACTTGTGTGGGTCATGATAAAATAGAGAGAAAAGCCGTATGGGTGAATGATTTGTGTTCTCTCTTATTGATACTACTGAGTCAATTATATATAGAAAGTAACACGCCATGGGCCGTGTAGTACAAGTACAGTTCAATCAGTACTAATGTAGTACGTACAATAGTATAGTACAGTTAGCACTAATGTAGTATAATAGGTAAACTAGAATATATATATATATACTATTCTAACACTCCGTCTCTCAAGCTGGAGCATATAGGTCATATGTACCAAGCTTGTTATAAATGAAACTCATGCGAGGACCTCTGAGAGACTTAGTAAAGATATCTACCAGTTGGTCAACTAAGTTCAAAACTTATAGCAATACATCCGGACGTCATCTTCTCTCTTATAATGTGACAATTGATTTCAATGTGTTTGCTCCTCTTATAAAAACAGGATTAGAGTAGATATGCAACGTTGCTTGATTATCACAAATTAACTTCATTTGCACTACCTCTCCAAATTGTAATTTTTGAAGTAATTGCCTCAACCATATAAGTTCATACGTTGCCAGAACCATAGCACGATATTCAACTTCTGCACTTGACCTGGCAACAACATCTTACTTCTTACTCTCCCAGGATACCAGGTTGCCACCAATAAAAATACAGTACCTTAAAGTAGAGCGTCTATCTGAAGAAGACCCTGCCCATTTTGCATCAAAATACCCAATCACCTGAGTATGCCCCTTATCTTCATACAACAATCTTTGGCTTAGTGCTCCTTTAATATATCCAAGGATGCAAATCACAACATCCCAATGACTATCACACAGAGACTATAGGAATTGGCTAACTACATTCACAGCGAAAGATATGTTTGGCTGAGTAATAGTGAGATAGTTTAGCTTTCCAACAAGTCTTCGGTATCTTCCAGGATCTACCAAAGGCTCCTCGTCCTGGTAAGAGTTTTAACATTCGTGTCCATGGGCGTATCAATAGGTTTCCAATCTAACATGCCAGTCTATTCAAGAATATCTAAAGCATATTTTCTCTACAAGATGACCACACCATTATTAGATTGAACTACCACAATACCAAGAAAATAATTAAGTCTTCCCAAATCTTTAGTCTAGAAATGATTGAAGAGATGCTTCTTTAATTACAAAATACCATCCTAATCACTTTCGGTGATGACGATATCGTCTACATACACAAGAAGATAGATGCATTTTCCATGTGATGAATGATGAAAGAAAAAAGAATGATTTGCCTTACTACGAATCATGCCAAACTCCTGAACAATGGCACTAAATCGCCTAAACCCAACTCATGGAGATTGTTTCAGTGCATAAAGGGAGCAACAAAGCTAGCATACCAAACTAGACTCCCCTTGAGCAACAAAGCCTGACGATTACTCCATATAGACTTCCTCCTAAAGATTATCATGAAGAAAAGATTTTTATGTCCAGCTGATAGAGAGGCCAATGACACATAGCAGCCATAGAAAGAAACAACCGAACAAAAGTAATCTTGGTCACAGGAGAGAAAGTCTCTCCATAATATAATCCATAAATCTGAGTGTAGCCTTTTGCAACTAGATAAAGCTTTAAGGCAATCAATCCGTCCGTCAAGACCAACTTTCACAGTATAAATCTAACGACAACCAACAACAAACTTGCCAGGAGGTAAGGGAACCAATTCCCAAGTGCCATTAGAATGTAAAGCAGTCATTTCACCAACCATTGCTTGGTGCCACCAGATGCAGCCCAGAGGAAAATTAGTAAAAGGTTGGATGTGTGGAAGAAGTCCACCTCCTTGGACAAAAGCCTAAAGAATTCAGATGAAAATATAAGTTAATATCAAAAGATATTAGACTGAAATATTTCTCAAAGCTACCCAAAATTTAGAGGGAAACCACTATTTATAGACCCTTCCAGGTTCTAGGACATATTGGACTCCTAACAGACTAAATAAATGACATTTAACTAACTTTTGGACTGCTCTTAATTACTCAGACCCTTAATTATGGAAATCAACTTTTCAAGACTTCTTTAACTGACTTATTTTCCCCAGAACCCTCCATGAACTCAATTGAAGGCTAGGCTAGAAGACTAACTTGCTACAAACATCTAGACTCCTTAATTAAAAAAAAATGCCAATCATTATTCTCCATCAATTCCCTCCTACCCAGCGGAACTCGTCTCTGACGAGTGAAAAGCTTGATATGTTCTATAGAGCTCTGGATTATAGCGTTGAAAGTCTGCAATAGTGATCCAAGTGCTTTCTGAAATTGGTTTTGGTACGACCCTATGATTTACCTAGGGTCTAGGAAGAAATTTGGTAAGAATTGAAGGAAGATAGGGCAGAAAGGGAGGGAAATAACAGACCAGACATAATTGAGGAAGAAGAGAGAGATGAGAGAGAGAACTAGGGGAATTAGGTCATATTGCATCTCAATGCCCAAACAAAAGAGTGATGATATTGAAAGATGATGGTGATATTGAGATCGAAGATGAATCTGATAATGAGTCCATGCCACCTTTGGAGGATGAGAGTGGCATTGAGTACCCAGTTGATGGGAAGCACTTGGTGGCAAGGAGAGCTCTTAGCGTGCAAGTCAAAGTGGATGAGAGGGTACAAGTGAGAACATTTTTCATACTAGATGCCATGTCAATGATAAGGTATGTAGGCATGATTATTGATGGGGGGAGTTGTACTAATGTGGCTAGCACTAGCTTGGTTGAAAAACTGAATTTAACAACTTTGAAGCATCCTATACCATATGAGCTGCAATGGTTGAATGATTGTGGAGAAGTTAAAGTAAATAAGCAAGTGCTTGTTTCATTCTCAATTGGGAAGTATACAGATGAGGTTTTGTGTGATGTGGTGCCGATGCATGCGGGCCATATTCTTTTGAGGCGACCATGGCAGTTTGATAGGTGTGCAATTCATGATGGTTATACCAATAGATTCTCCTATGTACTTAATGAAAAACCAGTTTCTCTTGTTCCCCTATATCTTCAAGACAAGTGTATGAAGACCAAGTGTTGTTAAAAAAAGAGAGTGATATGAAAAAAGAGAATGAGAGTTCAAAAGCAAGAAAAACTGAGACAAAAAAGAGAGAAAAAGAAAGCGAAAAAGGAAAAGGAGTTTTCAATAGTGAGGAAAGAAAAGAGAGAAAACAAGTGGATTTTTATGTAGGAGAAAGTGGGATCAAAAAAGCTTTGTTTCTAAGTCAGCCTATAATTGTACTTTTGTACAAAGAGGCTTGTTTTAGTGTCGATGAACTTAACTTCTCTCTGCCTAGTGTTGTTTCTCTTTTGCAGGAATTTGATGATGTATTCGCTGAAGAGATACCTAATGGTTTACCACCAATAAAGAGAATCGAGCATCAAATTGATTTCATGCCCAGAGCATCAATTCCAAATAGGCTAGCCTACAGAAGCAATCCCGAGGAAACTAAGGAACTTCAAAGGCAAGTTAGTGAGCTCATGGAGAAGGGGTATGTGCGTGAAAGTATGAGTCCTTGTGCAGTCTCAGTATTGCTTGTGCCTAAGAAGGATGGGTCATGGAGGATGTGTGTTGATTGTCGAGCCATCAACAATATCACTGTAAAGTATCGACATCCCATTCCTATATTAGATGATATGCTTGATGAATTGCATGGTTCATGTGTTTTTACCAAAATTGATCTTAAGAATGGATATCATCATATTAGGATGAAAGAAGGTGATGAATGGAAAACCGCATTTAAAACAAAATATGATTTATATGAGCAGTTAGTTATGCCGTTTGGATTAACTAATGCACCTAGTACTTTTATAAGATTAATGAACCATGTTTTGCGTGCTTTATTGGCAAATGTGTGGTTGTCTACTTTGATGATATTATGATTTATAGCAAAAACTTAGATGAGCATGTTGAACATTTAAAACTTGTTTTAGATGTTATAATGAAAGAAAAGTTGTTTACTAACCTCAAAAAGTGTACCTTTTGCACGGATAGACTTGTATTCCTTAGCTTTGTTATTAGTGCTAGAGGAATTGAGGTCGATGAAGAAAAGGTTAAGGCAATCCAAGATTGGTCGAAACCTACAAGTATGGGAAATGTTAGAAGTTTCCATGGTTTGGCTAGTTTTTATAAGAGATTTGTAAAAGATTTTAGTAGCCTAGTTGCACCTTTGATTGAAATTATTAAAAAGAATATAGGTTTTAAGTGGGGAGATGAACAAGAAAAGGCATTTAGTTTGCTTAAGGAAAAACTAACTAATGCTCCTTTGCTTGCTTTACCTAACTTTACTAAAACCTTTGAAATTGAGTGTGATGCTTCAGGAATAAGTATTGGAGTTGTTCTAATGCAAGAAGGACGTCCCATTGCATATTTTAGTGAGAAGCTAAGTGGGGAAGCCTTAAATTATCCTACACATGATAAAGAGATGTATGCATTAATTGGGGCATTGGAAACTTGGCAATACTACCTTTGGCCAAAGGAGTTTGTGATTCTTACGGATCATGAATCCCTAAAGCATTTAAAGGGACAACACAAGCTAAACAAACGACATGCCAAGTGGGTGGAGTTCATTGAAATATTTCCTTATGTAATCAAATACAAGCAAGGTAAGGAAAATATTGTAGCTGATGCATTGTCTTGAAGATATGCCTTACTTTCTACCTTAGATGCAAAAATATTTAGAAAGTTCTTTAGGCATAATGGGTTTTTGTTTAGAGATAATAAGTTATGTGTGCCTAAATATTCTTTGCGTGACTTGCTTATTAGAGAAGCTCATGGTGGTGGTTTGATGGGGCATTTTGGTATATCTTAGACTTTGGATGTTTTGCATGAACACTTCTTTTGGCATCATATGAAATGTGATGTAGAAAGAATTTGCGAAAGGTGTGTCACTTGTAGACAAGCTAAGTCTAAGGTTAAACCTCATAGTATGTATACTCATTTGCCTATACCTAGTGAACCTTTGATTGATATCTCTATGGATTTTGTGTTGGGTTTACCTAGGTCGAAAAGAGGTAGGGATTCCATATATGTGGTCATTGATAGGTTTTCTAAAATGGCACATTTCATTCCATGTCACAAAACCGATAATGCCTCACACATTGTTGATTTGTTTTTCAGGGAGATTGTAAGATTGCATGGCGTGTCTAAGACTATTGTCTCGGATCGGGATGTAAAGTTCTTAAACTATTTTTGGAAGACCTCACGGGGTAAGTTAGGAACTAAACTTTTATTTTCTACTACCTGTCATCCACAAACTGATAGTTAAACCGAAGTAGTTAATAGAACTTTATCTACCTTATTGCGTGCTATAATACAAAAGAACTAGAAAACATGGGAAGAATGTTTGTCGCATGTAAAGTTTGCATATAATAGGAGTATGCATTCAACAACTAAGTTTTCACCTTTTGAAGTAGTGTATGGTTTTAATCCATTAACTCCTTTGGATTTAACTCCTCTACCTATGGATCAGCATGTTAATTTAGATGGAAAGAAAAAAGCTGACTTTGTCAAGCACATCCATGAGAAGGCATGGCAAAACATTGAAAATAGAACTGAACAATATGCTAACCAAGCTAATAAGGGGGGCAAGAAAGTTGTATTTGAGCCTAGTGATTGGGTTTGGTTGCATATGAGGAAAGAGCGGTTTCCGGTTCAAAGGCGTTCAAAACTACTTTCAATGGGAGATGGACCATTTCAAGTGCTTGAAAGGATCAATGATAACGCCTACAAGTTAGACCTTCCAGGTGAGTATAACGTAAGTGCAAGCTTTAATGTTGTTGATGTAATACCCCGAGAGCCCAAGGTCAGGTCTAAGAAGGGACTCTAGAGAAACTAGTATATATATCAAGGATAGTAAGAAAGGAAACAACACCAACTGAATACCTTTTGAGCTGAACGTGAATAAAAAAACTCTTGAGTTAAGCGTGTTTGATCTAGGGTAGCTCAAGGATGGGTGACCCCTCGAAAGTTTACGTAGGCCCATCAGGGTAAATTGATCCGGTCCTTCTTATCGCTCGATGCAGGATGTTACAATTGATTTGTCTCCATTTGATGTAGGTGATGATTTGAGGACAAATCCTTTTCAAGAAACAGGGAATGATGCGATTAAAGCCTCACAAGATCCGTTAAGCATCCATGGAGGTACAATGACAAGGTTAAGAACCAAGAAATTGAAAGAAACATTAAATGGGCTAATTGAACACACCTTAAATTCAGACTTTGTTCAAGACTATAATTTGTTTGAATTGAGTATTCAAGAGGGTTCATGCTTTGTCAAAGTTATCCAAGCTTCTTAATGTAATTTGGCGAGATCTTAGGAAGAAACAAACAAGGCATTATCAAATTTGCCACAATTGGTGGCTGATTGATTGATTGCCACAATTGGTGGCTAATTGATTGATTGCCCAAATTGGTGGCTAATTAATTGCCCAAATTGGTGGTTGATTGATTGGAATAATGTTTGACCACTTCCTTTATCTTGTTTTTTTTTTTCTACTTTGTTTGTGGCTATATAAGCCAATGTAACCCTATGGGGAATGCATTTTGAACAATACTAATAGTGCGAGTTTTATTTTTGGTTCTTCAACGAACTATTCCGAACTTATCAAGATTTCATCTTGTGGCGTTCATTCTTGACTTATCACTCACAATCCTTCTCTTCTATCTTGAGTGTGGCGTCTACCCTAACCTTCTTATACCTTTGGTTCTTATCTATTTATAGATAACGGGTTATGATCCTTTTGTTTTGCTTATTACAATCTGTTTTAGAATGATCATTGGCAAACGAACCATTTTGAGTGTCGGTTCTCACCTTCCTTCATGGGGTTCGCATCACTTTTCATCTATAACAGTCGACTCTTCTAATTCATTAACATTGATCCTCCTTCTATGACCTTCATTTTCTTATCCTCATTTCTAATGGATCAATGTTAAAGCATTTGTTCTAGATTAGGGCTTGTAATATCAGGGGTATTTTATGTAATATTTCTGCTGTTAGGTTTCTAGAAAGATTTTATTATTTTTTCTTAGGGCTGACCGAGGTTGTTGTAACTGCTTAATGGGCAGTCGGTCAGGTAGGTCTCCCGGCCTCTATTGCTTATATATATAGAGGCCGAAGGGAAAGCTAGGGGTATGCTTTCTTTCACGAGTTAGTGATCTGTCTTGGGATAAGATTGAGCAGTGAGGAAGAGTGTATATCTTTCTTGTATCAACTTTATATAGCTTTCAGGTTTATGGGCTAGGTGAGAGTTGAGTTTGAGTGCTTTGTAATCTTGTATTAACATTCAAGATAGTGGAGAAAGTAGGAGCGAAAGCCAAGCTGGATGTAGGTCTTTCATTGAGACCGAACCAGGGTAAATTCTTGTGTGTTGTGTAGTTCTTGATTTGTTTTCTGATTGCTGTTCATTTGCGAATTAAGGAGAGATTTCGTTTGAGTGATCATATAAAGGGTGAGATCTAGGTTAACAACTTGGTATCAGAGCTGGTCACCTCTGGATTGGATCATCGCCTCGAAAATCTCAAGTCGCAGAAGGCAATCTCAGGAAAATCAAGAAATGGCGCCGATTGCTTCTCGATCAGATATCGACAAGTTCGATGGGAGCAATGATTTCGGCCTATGGAGGATCAAGATGGAGGCACTACTCTGCAGTCTCGGATTGGAAGAGGCGTTGGAACAAGAAGAAGCAAAAAAAGGAGAATCAACCGGGAAAAAACTTCAAGCCCTAACCGCAGAACAGAGTGAGGCGTGGGTGCAGATCAAGAAAAAGGCCTATAGCCTTCTTATTCTGAGCCTTGGAGGTGCAGATCAAGAAAAAGGCCTATAGCCTTCTTATTCTGAGCCTTGGAGATAAAGTGCTCAGGGAAGTATCTAGACTGAAGTCTGCAGCAGAAGTTTGGAAGAAATTGGAGGATTTATACCACAAGAAGACCCTTTCCAGCCGGTTATTTCTCAAAGCCAGGTTTTTAATTTCAAGATGCATGAAAACCAGAAACTCTAGGATCATTTAGATGACTTTAACAAGCTATGTTTAGACCTAGAGAACATAGATGTTAAGTATGAAGAAGAAGACAAAGCCTTAGTTCTCCTATACTCTCTACCCAAGTCCTATGAGAATTTTGTAGATATTCTTCAGCATGGTAGGGATAAACTATCTTTAGAAGATGTTATAGGGGCTTTAAATTCTAAAGATTTGAGGATAAAGATGAATAGTAAATTATCTCCAGCAGATGCATTAATTGCAACGTTTAGAAATCCTAAGAAAGACTCTAAGAACAAAGGTAAATCTAGATCTAAATCTAAGAATGGGAAAGGACCAATTAAGTGTTATTATTGTTAACAAGAGGGTCACATTAAAAGGCATTGTCCTAAGAGGAAGAAGGACTACGCCGAAAAGGAAAAATCAGATGGTGAGGTAAATGTTTGTGATACCGGTTATGATAGTGCTGATGCACTAACAATTAGTGACAATTATGACAGCCAAGATTGGGTCTTGGACTCAGGCTGCTCCTTCCACATGACTCCTAGAAAGCAGTGGATCCAAAATTTCAAGGAAATTAATGGGGGAAAGGTTCTGTTAGGGAATGATTTTGAATGTAAGGTCCAAGGGGTAGGAGATGTGAAATTAAAGATGCATGATGGGACTCATAGAACCCTCACTGCAGTAAGGTATGTTCCGGAACTTAAGAGAAACTTGGTTTCTCTTGGGGAATTGGACAGATATGGATATAAATACAAAGGTGAGGGTGGAGTAATAAAATTCATATAGGCTCCCTAGTATGCATGAAGGATGTTTTAAGAAATGGAATTTATTTCCTACAAGCAACCACTCTAAGTGGTGAAGTTGCCAGTGTAAGTGGTATTTCCCATGATAAGGCAAAGTTGTGGCATCTAAGGATGTCACACATTAGTGAGCAAGGGCTCAAGGAACTTGCCAAACAAGGGATATTAGAGATAGGTCAGTCCCTAAACCTAGGTAAATGTGAATCCTGCATCTATGGAAGGCAGCCAAGATTAAATTTAACAAAACAGCCATCCACTCATCAAAAGCTCCCCTAGATTACATACATTTAGATCTATGGGGCCCAGCTCAAACCATGACTCATGGGGGCTCCCGGTACTTCCTATCCATAATAGACGATTTCTCAAGAATGCTTTGGGTATATGTTCTAAAGTCTAAGGATAATACCTTTGAATCCTTCAAGACTTGGAGAAAAATGGTAGAAAATCAAGTTGGCAGAAAAGTAAAAATTATTAGGACCGATAATGGGCTAGAGTTTTGCAATAGGGACTTTGATCAAATGTGCAAGGAGGGAGGCATAGTTAGACATTTAATAGCCCCCGGAAACCCTAAGCAAAACGGGTTGGCTGAGAGGATGAACCGCACCTTGCTAGAGAGAGTAAGATGCATGCTCTTCCATGCAAATTTTCCAAAATCATTTTGGGGTGAGGCTGTGTCTACAGTAGCCCATATCATTAATAGATCACCCTCTGCAGCCATTAACTTCCAAACGCCATATGAAAGGTGGACAGGACACAAACCTAGCCTATCACACCTTAAAATCTTTGGATGTTTAGCATACGCCCATGTAAAATAAGGGAAACTAGAGCCTAGAGCTAAGAAATGCCTATTCATAGGCTATCCCTCAAGTGTTAAGGGTTATAAGCTTTGGAATCTAGAATTAGATGGTCCTAGGACTATAATCACATGAGATGTAACATTTGATGATGTCATGACCCTAGGGTTTAGCTAGGGTTTAGGAAGGAATTGGGATGAATTTGAAAGAGGAACGGAGGAGAAATGAGGGGAAGCTATAGTGCAGAAATCAGAGAAATGAGAGAGATGAAAGAAAGAATCATAGAAAGAAAATAGGGAGGGAAAATATGAATTCATTCCATTCTTTCAGCATACATTTCACTACCTATTATGGCCTATTTATAGGCTGTTCAACTAGAAGTAAAGTCTAGGAACAACACCATGTGCACTATAACAGAACTAATAACAATGCCTAACCAACAATGTAACCAATTACAGCTTTAACCCCAAAATACCCCAAGGGTCGTGACAATTTCCCCTCCTTGAAAGGTTTCTTGTCCCCAAGAAACTTATTACATCCAAGCCATGGGTTCTTCATCCAATGCCCCTCTTCACCCACTGATTTCTTCTTCGCTTTTCCTTCTTCTTATCTTGTTTTTCCCTTCTCTTTTGCTTTCTTTTTTCTTTTTCCTCAGCAGCAACAGCATTATGTTTTGCTGCCACACCAATAGAAACATATATAAGCAAAACAAGAAAAGTCTTGGTCCCTTTAACAAGGAATCCCTTCCCTTTCTTCCTTTCATCTTGTTTTGCTTTATTCTTCAGCTTCCTCCATTGCTCCAAATCAGAAACATATTGCTGGAACTGGAATGTTTTAGTGTAATCAATATCATTTAAGCATCCTCCCTTAACCTCTAACCAATCTTGAGCTGTCCTCCATTGATTATCCACTTCGGTTAAAGCATAATTTTCCTCCCAATCAACTAATTTCTCCGTTGGAGTTACCTGATCCATAGTAAGTAATTCAACAACTCCCTCCATTCCTATTCTTTCAAGAGAAATAGATTTAAGATCTCCACAATCTAAGGCTGATGTGGTCATTTCCATTCCAAGATTTTTGGCTCCCGGATTGCTAGCAAACAACTCAGCTTCATCCTCCATAGTTACCTCCTCCAAAAGTGTCATATTAAGGGTTTTAGCATCTGGATTCTCAGCGCTAGTGGGGTTGCTTGAGATGTCGCCAACTGTTGGACTGCCATCCCCCAATTCTTCAATCCCTTCTTCCACTTCCTTTCCTTCCTCATCAGCTTCTTGCATCTCCAAGTTAACAGCCTTAGAAGCTCCCTTGATAATATAGGTTTTGGTCCTTTCTCCAAACCGGTTACACAAGTCAAGTACGAACTGCGGCCAATTCAATTCCAGCCTTCCCCAGCTCCAATTCTGGAACCAAACGTATGCAACACCATCCAAATAAGTTGCAGCCATTTTCACTTTCTCCCCTTCCACTACTCGGTGTTGGTAGAACATCCGTTCACATTGCCGAATCCACCATTTTGGCCTACCCCTGTCAAACACTGGAATAGCCACTGGAGCAAGAGTGGGCAAATCAACACTTGGAATTAAAGTCGGCAAAGGCTGATTATCAGTCTGAAATTTATGTGAACACCTGATCAAAAAATCGTCCAGCTGCCTACGGAGGTCTTTAATTTCTTTTGCTGCAACAATTAGTCCCTCAGCCATCTTCCTCAGTTAATTCCTTGAAATGACACCTTGCAACAGCCCTTGATCAGCTTCCAAAGACCACTCCGGAAACTTATTTCGGTACTTCAAACCCACCAGAATTCAGTCACTGAAATTGCTCGATAAATTCCCAAGACCTATCTATAATCAATCACTTCCAAATCCGCAACTTAGCAGCTTTAAGTTCAGCCAATCTAAATTTGCTGGAGCCTAAATTCAGCAACCTATTCTGCCTCGGTCACTGCTTTGCCTCGACTGCAACTGCTACTTCACCTCAACTGCAACTGATCAATGCTAATTTTGCTTTTGGAGCTGCCTGACTCACAGATGAGGAATGATCGATTCCATTGTAGTACTTCAAAGTCGCCTCCAGATCTCAAACAAAGAATACTGAAATTCCGTCCGAAATCAGCTCATAATAGCCGTCTTGGTCACACAGCCGATGTTTACTCCTGCTTCGCCTTGCCCCTTCCAATATGAGCCGAAATGCACAGCTGCAAGACTTCTTCACTTATTGCCTGAGTCAAGTTGGAATTCTCCTAAGACTCACCTCTCGCTCACTTTCAAATTTAAGTTGAGGATCACAATCAAAATCAAAGCAATTGGAAATAGTCGCTTGCGGAATTCTCCTCTGGACCGTTTCCGAAGGTGCCTGCCTTCCAACTCGATCACATGCAGTGACCTCGCCTTGAACTTCCGCACCTGACCGCGTTCAGCCTTCTCGCCTCAACCACATACAACTAGTTTGCCGGAATCAAAGAGATTTAAGGATCAATAAGAGGCTTCCGAATCGGTTGCTAGCTTCCTTCGATCAATCAGATTCAACAATCGCCACAACCCATGCCCAATCACCGTCCAATTTGTTCCAGAGTTCCCCAGCGTTTGCTGCTTCTTGAATCTCCTTTCGTAACTTGTTCGATTCCACACCCAAGCACCGACCAACGTCTTGCTTTTGAAGCCACTTCCGCTGCGCAACTCTTCCTTACCTGATTTGATTTCGTCACTGAGAGCAATAGCCTATGGCCGCATGCAGAACACAGTCCTCCTGTTCCGCGTTCGGTTAACAGCAGATTCAAGATTGCTCGGACTCGATCGCGATCGCTGTAGCCTCCGATCGCTCCAAGCTGCTTCTCTTTGACGCCTTAGTCTACTTCAATTGTGCCTTCCTTCTCGACCTGGTCACATGCAACGACTAGATTTGGAATCACAATTGAAATTACCGATTTATCTCCTTCGAAGTTGTGACAGTCAGAGCTTGCTCGGCTCTACTTCAATCGCGCCTCAGCTTCGCCTTTCAAATCCAATCCACTTCCGATCGACGTTTGCTTGCTCGCCTGGTTACAATCAGCCCTTGGTTCCTTCGGAGTCGGATCGGAAATGTTGGCCGATTCGATCCGTTGAAGCTCTTCGAGAGTTCGACTGTATCACTGGAAATTCACGGCTAAGGATTGATCGGCCTTCTTCGCCTTCAGTTCCGAGCCAACGCTCACCTCCTCGTGCATCGGAATTGCCTAGCCCAATCGCCTTCAAATCCCGAACTAGAATTACAGCCAATAGTCGATCGGAATTCACCAGCGGATCCCGGATCAATCCTTGTTTCCTTCCTACTTAGATCGGAAATGCAGACAAAATCGCTGCTCAAACTCGCCTTCAAAGGATCAGCTACTCTGCTTAGTTACAATCAGTTTCCGATGTCTTCAAAATCGGATCAGAACAACTGCTAGTAATTGCCTATTAATCAACCTAGACCAATCGTCAGGTCCGGATTCTTCTTCGATCAGCTCTGTTGCAGCAAATAGAAGTCGCCTGGATCATCGGAAATCACTGCTTCGATCAATTCGGCAGTCTATTATCTGAATTTGCTGCGGAATCGCCTTGGTTAATTGCTACGACTTCCGATTCACAGCCGAGAATCGTCGGCTCTGATACCAAATGTCATGACCCTAGGGTTTAGCTAGGGTTTAGGAAGGAATTGGGATGAATTTGAAAGAGGAACGGAGGAGAAATGAGGGGAAGCTATAGTGCAGAAATCAGAGAAATGAGAGAGATGAAAGAAAGAATCATAGAAAGAAAATAGGGAGGGAAAATATGAATTCATTCCATTCTTTCAGCATACATTTCACTACCTATTATGGCCTATTTATAGGCTGTTCAACTAGAAGTAAAGTCTAGGAACAACACCATGTGCACTATAACAGAACTAATAACAATGCCTAACCAACAATGTAACCAATTACAACTTTAACCCCAAAATACCCCAAGGGTCGTGACAGATGAGTCTTCTACCATTAAGGTCGACAACCCTCAAACCCAACAAAGTCTAGGAAAGGATAAAGGAGCTATCCAAGTTGAAATCTCAGGAGTTAGCCCAACAAATACCCCAGATCAATCTGAAACTGCATATGAGTTCAGGAAAGCAACCTTGAAACTGATCAGGCTATTGATCAAGCCCAAGAACATTCCCATCATGATGAAGATGAGGAAGACAGTGATGCAGATTCTAGTTTAGGTGATAAACCAAATTTGGACAGATATAGTGTTGCTAGGGATAGGCAACCTAGGGTCTGAAAACCTCCCAAGAGATTCGGTTATTCTGATCTGGTAGCTTATGCTTTTACCAGTGCAACTGAAATAGGAGGAGAAGAACCTCTCACTTATGAAGAGGCAATGTCTTCTAAGGATGCTGGAAATGGGCAAGAAGCCATGAAGTCTGAAATAGATTCTTTAAATAAGAATCAGATTGGGAATTGGTTGAAAAACCAAAGGGGCAGCGTATAGTAGGCTGCAAGTGGCTGTTTAAAATCAAGGAAGGGGTAGGAATTTACCCTAAGCGTAGGTATAAGCCTAGGCTAGTTGCTAGGGGGTTTACCCAAGTTCAAGACATTGATTTTAATGAAGTTTTCTCTCCTGTTGTGAGGCATACATCTATAAGGGTTCTTTTAGCCATAATAGCCCACTTAAATCTAAATTTAGAGCAGATTGATGTTACCACTACTTTCCTCCATGGGGACTTAGAAGAGAAGATTCTAATGGATCAACCTAAGGGTTTTGAAGATAAAGGAGAGCTGGAGAAGGTATGTTTGCTTAAAAAGTCCTTATATGGACTTAAGCAGTCCCCAAGGCAATGGTACCATAAATTTGACACGGTTATGATTAGCCAAGGGTATTTGAGAAGTTCCTATGATAGTTGTGTGTATTATAAGCATCTTTCCCCTAACATTTCAGTGTATTTACTCCTATATGTGGATGACATGCTTATTGCAAGTCAATCCCACCAAGAAATCCAGCTTCTAAAACAAAGATTAAAAGCTGAATTTGAAATGAAAGAGTTAGGTGAAGTTAGGAAAATTCTAGGAACAGAAATTTCTAGAGACACTCAACATAGGAAGATATACTTATCTCAAAAGTCCTATTTAGCCAAGGTTTTATCCAAGTTTAAAATGTCAAATGCAAAGGCAGTTGGTGTGCCTTTTGCACCTCATTTTAAGCTGTCTTTAGTCCAGTCCCCTAAAAGTGAGGAAGATAGGAAGGAAATGAGTCATATCCCATACTCTAGTGCGGTAGGAAGCCTAATGAATAGTATGGTATGTACTCGACCAGATTTAGCTCATCCTATGTGTTATGAACCGGTTTATGGAAAATCCAGGGAAAGTTCACTGGAATGCAGTGAAATGGATGCTTAAATATCTAGCTGGAACCCTAAATCATGTCCTAACATATGGTGGTGCTAAGGTAGGAGTTCAACCTAGTATCCTGGGATATTCAGATGCAAATTATGCTACTGATATAGACAAGAGGAGGTCCACATCTGGTTGGATATTTAGATTATGGAACTCTACAATTAGTTGGAAATCAAGTCTCCAAAATGATGTAGCATTATCTACAACCGAGGCAGAATATATAGCCCTTTCGGAAGCTTTTAAAGAGGCTATATGGCTTAAGGGTTTAGTTAGTGAACTCCTAGGTTTAGATGTTAAAGCAACTTTGTTATGTGATAGTCAAAGTGCCATATATTTATCTAAAAATCAGGCTCACCATGAAAGGACAAAGCACATAGATGTCAGATTTCATTTTATAAGAGAAATGATTAAAAATAAATCTGTTTTTTTATCCAAAGTGGCAGGTGAAAACAATGCAGCAGATATATTCACAAAACCAGTTCCAGCAACCAAGCTTCATCATTGTTTGAAGATACTTCAGCTGGGGCAAGCAGGAAATTGAAGATTGCAGGAATTGGGAGAAGCCTAATCAAGTCAAATGGGTGGAGTATTTGTTAAAGCATTTGTTCTAGATTAGGGCTTGTAATATCAGGGGTATTTTATGTAATATTTCTGCTGTTAGGTTTCTAGAAAGATTTTATTATTTTTTCTTAGGGCTGATCGAGATTGTTGTAACTGCTTAATGGGTAGTCGGTCAGGTAGGTCTCCCGGCCTCTATTACTTATATATATAGAGGCCGAAAGGAAGGCTAGGGGTATGCTTTCTTTCACGAGTTAGTGATCTGTCTTGGGATAAGATTGAGCAGTGAGGAAGAGTGTACATCTTTCTTGTATCAACTCTATATAGCTTTCAGGTTTACGAGCTAGGTGAGAGTTGAGTTTGAGTGCTTTGTAATCTTGTATTAACATTCAAGATAGTGGAGAAAGTATGGGCGAAAGCCAAGCTGGATGTAGGTCTTTCATTGAGACCGAACCAGGGTAAATTCTTGTGTGTTGTGTAGTTCTTGATTGGTTCTTGATTTGTTTTCTGATTGTTGTTCATTTGCGAATTAAGGAGAGATTTCGTTTGAGTGTTTGAGTGATCATATAAAGGGTGAGATCTAGGTTAACAATCAAGGTTGCATCTCTTGCTAAGTCTTACCTTCCAAGAAGGTTTCTTCAATTAAAAATCCACCCCCTATCAATACAATTGTCATGTCAAAATGGCAATGGCAACTAATGGCACAATATATGCTGAAGAAAATCCGACCAACATATAAACAACAAACCACAAAGCATGCTCTAAAAGAAAGGTCACCACTGTAACAGTGCAATAACAATTTCCACAAGATAGAAATTTTGACATCAACTGTTTAAAACAATAAACTTCCCCAAGCATAGAACTCAAAAATCCCTTGTGTTTTGTCATGAGACCCCTAAAACCTGTCATTCCTTGTGTACAAATAAACAATTTCTAAATGCCTAAACACATGAAAGTATATAGAGGAATACCATGTACTGCTTCACATGCAAGAATATATAAGAGTTGTAATACCCCGAAAGAAATGTTTTGTAAACCTTGTGTATATAAAGGAATGAAACGTTTTTAAGGAAATATGGAGTTTGATTTGAAAAGCAATTTTCAAAGGTAGAAGGTGAAAGCATAATATCCCGGAACTATTGGGGTGTAAGCGTAATTATTGGAAACTTAGGGAATAATGGTAGAAATCCTTTTCTTTGGGGGAGCTTGGAGGAATTAAAGGAAAGTTAGGAGGTTTTAAGGAAGGGCCAAAAAGTAGTTGGAATGAAACATCAGGTTAAAGGTGTAATTTCTAGAAACTCGCAACTAAACTGTTGGAATAACTAAATTGGACGAACGACTCGTTAGGGGTAATCATGAGGCACACTTCCCAAGGCGTACAAGTGGCGAAAGGTGGCAAGAAGTCATCATGATGGCACAAATCCCAAGAAAGAGGTGGCGATCATCCAACGGCCAACGAAGTCTATAAATAAGGATGAGAGATTCATCCAAATCTTGCAACCAAATTAGAGAACGGAAGGTAGAGTATCATTCTCTAGAAAGTAGGGAAGATCATGGTGGAAGAACGAGGGAAAAATAGTAAAAAACGAGGGAGATCCAAGGCCTGTCAAAAAATTCAAGGAGGCATCGGAAAACTGGTACAAGCTGTCGGAAAACATCGAGGTAAGTTCGATATTTTTGGATAATCACGTATAGGATGGAAAGGAAAGACGAGTCCTTGGGTTCAAACGGGACCCAAAACGGAGCTAAAATGACCGAGATATGAAGTTTTTAAACTTCGGTAGCGAAAGTCCGGCAAACTGGACGCAAGGAAGAAGGCAGCGCGTGCATCACACACACCAGCTGCTGCTGCGCGTGGCCGCGCATGAGAGGGCCTTTCCCTCTGAAATTTTCTAGATTTCTCCTTTAATTTATTATCTATCATCTTATGCAAAAATATTTGGAATTGGTGACACGAACTTTGTGAAATTGCAGCAAAACCAAACCGAAAACCCTGTGAACAATACTTCGGCGAGGCTAACGACCAAGGTGAATGGTTTATTGTATATTCCTTGCTACATGTTGATCATTTATTGAGTCATTTGTGCTTGGATGTGAATCTAGTCACTTGATTTCCTTGTATAGCATGTTTTCTTTACTTATTTCTTCACTACATGGCATGAGGCGTTGTGGCAAGCTAGTGGCCGTCATGAGTGGCTCTATGGGGTCACATACATGTGTTTGATGTGAGCATGACATGCGCGGGGGTGATTGCAACACCTTGGCATGGCTTCCACAAAAGGGGATTTCACTTTGCATATGTGCATAACATACATGTTTTACTTCTTTCATGAAACCACTTCACTTGGATACTTGTTATCTAACTTGGGTTGATGCCCCTGGAACATTCCACGTTCTAGGTATGTTTAATGTGTCAGGAACTGAGGAGGCAAGCAAGGCAAGTGGCAAGGAAGTTGTGGACACTTAATGTTATTTATAGAACTTGTAACTTAATATGTAGTATTGTTCAAGATGTATTCAAGGCATTGTATACGTTTAATGGATGTACTATTTAATGTTAAACTTAGATACTACTTGAAAGAAAAGACTTGTATGTGCTTATATTAGCCTAGGAAACCCTTTCAATTCTCTTGGCAGGTTCGATCCATTGCTTTCGTTAATTGGGGTTTCCTAACACCCCTTAGACAACTTACGTGTATATGCCTTCATGTGATACTTGAGTTGAGGGGGTGTTATAAGTAGTGTTCGAAAATTCAGCCTAAGCGGCCGCCTAGGCGTTGGGCGACCACTGGACGCGGCGATTTAGGGCTAGTCGGCACCCCTAGGCGCCAGCCTGACTCTCGGGTCACGGCAGCCGCCTGGGTCGAGCGCGGCTTAGGCCGCCTAGGTTGTGTGCGTCCTAGGTTAACCTTATTTCCTCCTTCCCTTTCTCTCTCTGGTCGTTCATCGCGGGTCCTCTCTCTCTCTCTCACCTTCGATCTCCTCTTGGTCGTTCGCCGCCGCCATGGATCTCTTCTCTTGGTCCTGCTCTCTCGACACCGTCGACTTCACCTGTTGGTCGTTCTCTCTCGTCACCGCCAATCTCATCTGTTGGTTGTCATCTCTCGTCGCCGATCTCGTCTTCCTCTGGTTTGTATCCATCTTCCTCCGCCTCCGGTTATTCAGTAAAAAACATTGAAGAAGCTGCAGCAGCAAGCTTGCGTTGCTGCTTGCTGTAGCTGCTCGCTGCTTGCTGCTTGTTGCAGCAGGGAGAATATTAAGAAAAAAATAAAAAAAATAAAAAAATATTAAATTTTTTAGGCGCAGCCTAGGTGCTAGGGGCCAGTCTGCCACCCGACTAGCGCATAGCGCCTTTTAGAACACTGGTTATAAGAGTGGTTACTTAAACAAATACAACTTAAATATTCATGCATGCATTATGAAGCTTATAGAACAAAAGAACTTTTAATAGTTCATTTACATAGACTTTGATTGCCCATGTCAGCTAAATGCTAGAACAATTACAGCCAAATATTAACCCATACCATGTCATTGTGCATAAATCCAAGTCACAAAATCTTGAGCATCACCCTTAAATTACCAGAATAATTTTTGCCTCAATATCAACCAACAAGGTGAAATTCGAATCCACTAGTTAAACCATGTTTATATCAACATTATTAGCCTTTCCAATTTATAGCAATTATCCAAACCAACTAGCTTACCAATTTAGGACCTTCATCATACTCGTAAGACAACGCAGCAGCTGCCAATGCATCCATGCTGTTATGAACTGGCAGGTTTCCCTAAACAACATGATTGTGTTGATGATGAGAAGGTAAAAGAATAAGTATAGGATGAGCAAACACATGAAAGAGGTGAGCCGACGGATGCAAACCTTTACTGGCAGTTTGGGTGGCTTATTGAGTACAAGAATAGCAGAGTCCTGAAAATTTAAGAACTATGATGAACAAAAGAACAAAGCACATATAAACAGCAGACAGTTGTATGACTTCACCAAGCTAGTAATAGTGCACCATGAACATGCACAAATAGTCTACTGTTCTTTCACATCTAATTGTTCATGAAACAGGGAAAATCATAAGACACTGATATATTACAACCTGGTAATTTGATAAGTGAAATCAACTATAAATAAGATAAAGGATTAGCCAAAAAAAATACTATAAATAAGATAAAGACCCCCAGTTCATTTGCATGTGCAAGAGGTGTTAAAGAAAACAATCATCCTTGAACCATAGACTTGCCTTGTATTTGACAAGCCTCTGCAAGTACTCTATCTCATCAGCATTTGGACATAGTGTTCCACTTGGTATGGTGTCAAATCTCTTTGAAATTCTAGATTCTGCAACGGATACAGGTACATATACTCTTGCCCCCACCTCCATGATCTCATTGTGCTTAATCTGTAAATTGGCTGTAGAGTTATTGGACAATCAAATCCATATAAAATAAAAGAGTAAAGGGAAAAAGAAAAGATGAAGTATAACGGATGATAGTACACAGCAAGTAATAACAGATATCCTCCAAAAATCTGCAGCTCAGACTGACATAAGATTACAACGAGCAGCAGACTCAATAAGCAAGTGCCATTACCTTTCTCATGGGTCTTGTTTGTCCTCTACTCTGAATGGGCGACCCAGTGGAGTCATTGCCTTCCACTTGAACCTACACGAAGATGAAAAACAGAATCACAAAACTTCTATACACTCCAATTACAAGAAAAACATTTAGTACTGTGATCTGCATTATTTAGCTGTCAAAATCTCAGGGACATGGCAAGTACACCACTCTCAAATACTGAACCAGGACTAGGTGGTCATTTTCAACTTTTATACCAAGTCTAATGGTCGTTAAAGGTCCAGACTTGTTGAAAATTTAATTAAATTTATATGAACGAAATTATAAAAGATATTGAAATGAAATAAATGTCATCTGCCATCAACAAAATTTTGATTTTATATAAATAATCATGTCGAACAATAAAAGAATGACGCTTGTAACTGCACGCACAAGGCCCTTGTTGAAATGGGATTGAATGACAGAGCCGGGGATTTCGTCGAAGTAATACTTGACCCAACTAATGGCAGTGACACGAGAGGGCACCCCAGTTGAAGCAGTAGAAGACGAGTCCTTTCCAGGCAAGGCGTGAGCAGGGAATGGAGGCAAAGACATGAGTTGCCTAGGCTTCGGGCCTTCCTTGGGAGGCCCCAGACGGGCTATGTTGTTGGAAACTCGTAGGACGGGCTCGACACACACAGGTGGTGGCGGTGAAACTCTTGAGTACGGCCTGATGCCAAACCAACATGGCCTGATTCGTCGATGTCGACGCATACCATATGCTAGACCTTTTATCAAACATTTGGGATGCATAACCCGGATACAGAACTCGAGCTCTTGGTTTTTAACTACCGGATAGAGGAGCTAGATTCAGTGTGCCTGGATGTGGCCGCAGTCGGCCAAGGTTCAATCGTTCATCGTTCCAAAACACGCAACCTTGAATTTGATGCTACAAATTTCGGTTTCGCAAGCCAGAAGGGAAGGTGGCTTACACTTAGATGATCCAATTGTCATATAAGTTAATATCCAGTACATCTCTGCGGGCCAAGACTTCCCGATGAATCGTATAATGTTGTGCTTCTTGGCACCATGACACTTGCTGATTTTCACAAATCTTCTCTATTCTCCTTTCCGAATATTTTTACACAATTTCTTTGCTCCTCTGCTTTACTTTACGATAACTAGAACTATAACTAGAAGAAGAACTAGTATCTGGAAGGGCTTGTAACTTCTAGTAGGTACTTTGAGGGAGAAGGAAATGGAATTGTGGAAATACATAGGAGAAGCTTCAGCTTCAGCCTCTTCTGAGTTCTCACTTCCAAGGGCTAAATTACATTGTATTCTAATAAAATTATTAGTTATTATATCTTATTGTTTACTATTATAATTATTAAATTTTAATTCTTATTCAGTTATTTTTTCTTAAATAAATTTTGTACAAACCACTCTTATTTTTTTAAAAACCTAGCACGCACCACCTCTCTTCAGTTTTATAAATATCAATTTCTTACCCCCTAATGTTTATAAACGCCCATTAATTTTTTCAAAATTTCTAAAATTCCGTTCCCCAATGTCTTTGTAAAAGAAAAAAAATAAATAAATAAAAATTATAGTTGATAGTGTCGCTGGTAACTATTGCCAAGCATCCGTGGATTTTAAATTTGAACCAAAAATATAAGTTCAATTTCCAACCTAGATTGAGGTTTGAAAAACCCAAATTCAAGGTTGGGTTAGTCTAAACTTGGGTAGAAACTTTGAACTCAAATCAAATCTAGGTTCATCCTTGATTGACATGAAGGAATAAAAGAAAGGACGGAAATGAGAGATGTTGTAATCTACTCTTCGAGACAGTTTCTCTGAAAAAAATTTCAGAGAGAGTCTTCAAGTAGGGAGACGATCAATCTCAAGAGAAGGCCTTCTCTCAAAAGATGTCTTCAAGGCTACCCCCTCGATAGACTATTCTACATGCATTACCCAGTCAAGCAATCTTCCAGAACAAGTCTTCAAGGAGGTATGTCTCCCACATTACTTTACCCCCACATTGTTCCACACAATTTGGCATGCCCTTCTTTGGGCCTTCTTCCTTTAGGGAACCATTTTCCTAGGGGGTGAAAGACAACAATTGTGTGTGCTAACACTTAGCGATAGATGCAAAAATATGGAATCGATTTTCAAAACTTTTTCAAAAATCAAATAAATAAATAACGAAAATGAATCATTTTTTACAAGACATGGTGAAAGCAACCATATGCATATAACAAAATCATACATTATGGAAATGCAATAAATGATAACGTTTACCTCAGGCTCAAAGAGCATGCCAGTTGCTTTTGTTACGCATCTAACCTAAACATTTCGGTGTCCCGATTGAGCTCCCACGATCCTATCACAAACCAACTTCCCGAACTAGCTCCGATACATGTCCTTGGCTAACCAAGCCACCCTCACAAACATAGGGGACCAAGTCAATCCACTCGTAGGCCGCCTTAAAACCCTTCGTTGGACTCGTACTAAGACCATCGCAGCGAATATGAAAATGAGCTAGGATCATTCTTCTAACGGATTGTCCATCTCATGGACCTAAAGTGGGATATAACAAAAAGGGGTTGCAATTGTAAATCCACCACTAACAACTCTTATCGAACAACCACCGGAACCTAGCCGAAAATTGTTAGTGTTAGTGCTCTAATATACTAGATTTAAATGACATCTAGCGGTAACAATCAGGGGCTAATGATATAAATCTTGTAAATGTAATAAAATATATTTTCATATTTTAAGGTTATATCTTCATTCATACCTCTCCAATCATCGTATATGAATGAGCCCTTAGATTTTCTGTTAATGATCTTATTTTTAAGTGTTAAAAATATGTGACAAAGACTATCAAACTAAGGATTTCTTAAAATATAGATTCTCAGTCCTCAGATTTCTCATAAGTGGGCTATGAGTAATCAATTACGAATTGGCACATGGGTTACTGCATTTGATTAGTATGAGACACTAATGATAAAGGATTGTGAGTCATATACCATAATCCATGAGATGGATATAGTAGACATGTGGGTAGATATTAGTGGAATATCTACAAAATGTGACGAACGTGATAGAACACATGGCTGAGAGGATATTTGATCTGTCACAGGCATTCGATTGTGTCACTGGTTCTTAGACTGGAGGCAACACAGTCGTTTTGTATGTTGGTGCCTGAGATTTGCCTTTGCTAAAAACTATCTGGTTATTCAATGGAGAGATGCACCGTGTGGTCTCTTTGCATTGGCGTTTGGAACCAAGTGATTGCTAATGGGGTCCGTCAACCTCCAGCATAAGACAAACATCTTATGCGATCAATGGTGGTTGTAACAGCCCACCTTCTCAATGCGTGTTATGCCTTAAGAAATTTAGGTCTTATTTTTTTTTTCTTTCTCTAAATTACATTATTCCCGAAATTCCCTAAGGCCTATCTAGTGCTTGATGAAATAATTTATACACTAGAGATAAATACAATCTTATAAAGCGGAAGCTAAATCGAACTTGCTCATGACATTACATAAATAACTGAACATGACACTTAATACAAAGTTGATACATAAACTTCTGAAGAAAAATTGAAACGTACATAATTCTTGAACTAGTCATATTACAACATAACATGGTACATTTACTCGTTTCTTGACGCCTCGCGTCACTACACATCCTCAACCTCTGTGTCATCACTGCAAATCCCGACTGGAACGTTGAATATTCCATGGGTGAAACCCAAATTAGATTATGAACCATCTAAGTAAGGGTACACAATGCTATGTCATGTGTGTATACAATGTCTTTTCTCATAGGTGTCAACTGCACCCTTCATACTACCTACCATTTTTACGGCCACCTCTTTCAAGACCGGGGTGTATGGGTGCACCCTTAGTAAAGCAGCGGTGTTAGTTCGTACTCCCTACGGCCTCAAATGCGTGTGATCAATGATATCAACGTGTATTTATGCATTTCATAATCACGTCATGGATGCAGTCTACGTGATGGGTACATATCAGAGTATGCCAATATGATGAAAGCATTCTCGAAGATAAATATCTATAACCGTACTAAGCTTGAAACGGTACACTCACAGCTAAGTTGTCTCGAAAAGCATGTCAGCCTCGAAAATCGTGTCGAGTGGCTATTTTTCAATCTTCTTGCCCTCAAGAACTCCTAAAACATTAATTTTATTTTTCAGAATATTACTTTACTATTTTTTCATATTTTCTACAATTTTTCTTTATTTCTAAGCCTTATTTCTTCAAAATTACATGATAATTATCTAGACTTTCATATTATTCAATTTCTCTTTACTAATATTCCTTAAATAATATTTCTAGCATTTTGGAATTTTCTTGGAATTTTCTAAATTAAATTCTTATTTTTTCCTTATTTCCATAATAGAACAACTATTTAAATAAATGACTAATTTAGCATTTTCGAGAATATTTTTCATAAAACAAGACATAAACAAAATTCCAGATTTAATAAAAAAAATTCAAAATTTTTATTTCTTTTATTTTATTTTTTCTTTATTTTCTTTTTTTTCTTTTATTTTCTCTTCTTTTTATTTTCTATTTATTTTCTTTCCGGCGAGCACGTGGAAGGCATGCGCCTTCTTCCCACTCACGGGCGCGTGCAGCCATGCACCCGTCTGGTTCATCATCTCCGGCGGCTGCCTCGCCACCGGCGATGATTCCGACCTCCAAGCTTCAAACGAAGCTTCCCTTTCACTTAATCTCGACCTCCCGAACCCGGATATAGCCTTAGATTTGCGAAAAAACATAGAAAAATACCTCGATTTGAGCGATGAAGTCTTGGCTCTGGCGGCTTGTGCGTTTTTCGACGAGCTTGATTTCTCCTTCTCCATTGCTCCGTTGGCCTCCAAACTCTCCAGAAACATTACCCACGAAGCAAGGACCAAGACCCTACTCTCAAATCCTCTCAATACTGCTAGGTTTGTCGCAAGACTTTGCCTTCGCCGCTAGGTTCGCTGCAAGACTTTGCCTTAGCCGCTAAGTTCGCCGCAAGACTTTGCCTTCGCCGCTAGGACTGCGGCAATGATTTGGCCCTGTTAATGCTCAAAAAATGGATTAGAGGGCTCGCGAGAATCTTCCCCCGCGGAGACCCTCCGATGCCAAAGTCAGTCTCGGATCCCAATGACTATTCACGAAAATAGTAAAAGTGTATTCAAAGTGATAAGTTTTACCGAAGTTGGAAGTCCCCGTTAATGCCCTGTAGCTCGGTATTTATAGGGCACGATTCTCAAGAGTGGCTGGTGTCGACACCTGGCGTTTGCTAAATGGGGGCAACTTCAACGAAGAAAGGGGATCATCACGAACTTGTCGCGAGGAAACTTGCGGCAAGGGGCTGCGAGGCTGGTCCTCGTGACCAGCCAACAAGTGGTCGCAAGGCTTAATCCTTGCGGCTAGCCAAAGTGGGGCCGCAAGGCTCAGGCCTTGCGGCCAGCCCCTGTGAGGGTCGCGAGGCCGCTTGCGGCAATTAGCCGCAAGCAAGCTGGCGGTATGCAGCTGCGAGGCTGCCGCTCGCGAGCAGCCGCAAGGCTGGCCTCGCGGCTAGCCCATGCCGAGAGGCTGGCGGCAATTTGCCGCCAGCTTTGCTTTTTTTTCTTTTTATTTTTATTATCCTTTTTTGATTTTTTATCCCTTCTTCTTTTTTTCATGGCACAACAATTGCCCCTCCACTCTTCTGTTTTGTCTTTTGGATAAAATTGAAGAGTAGAATATCAGCCAAAGAGTCGGGTCTAGCACTTGAATTCAATCAAAGGTTCCCGAATGCCCGAAAATCTTACGTCAGCTAAGGGATTTAGGTACCAAATTCTCTTCTGGGCAACCATGCTCTTGGGGGATAATTTCCATTGAGGAGTTCTCGTCGGGGGTCCTAGTTGGCCGGGAGGCCTAGGCATTGGATCAGCCAAGGAGTCGGGTCTAGCTAGGAGCATAACACCGGACTCAGTTAAGGGGTCCTAGCGAGCCTGCGGGCACAATCTCTAGAGCATCCGATGATTCTATGATGGATCATAATGATCGGGCTTTTGTGTTCTCCATGTCCGTCTTTCGGGGTTAGCCTATTTCAGGGAATCTGGGTTTGGCCAATAGTCTAGCACGAGATGCCTACCAGACATTTGAGTTTGCCGGGAGACCTAGGCACCCGATCAACCAAGGAGTCGAGTCTAGCCAAAAAGGCATAGCACCGAACTCAAACGAGGGATTCGGGTGAGTCTGCAGGCATAGGCATCAGATGTTCTGGTGATCTCGGGCCAACTCATGGTCATAGGCACCAGATTGCAAGTGGATGACTCAACTCCGATAAGCGGGGTCATGACAGAACTTGTCATAGGGTCGCTATCTCTTCATACCTTCCTTTGGGCCAGTCTACCTCAGGGAATCTGGGTTTGGCCAGCGGCCCGGCGCGGGATTCCTACCAGACATCCTAGTTTGCCGGGAGACCTAGGCGCCAGATCAACCAAGGAGTCAGGGCTAACCCAAAAAGGCATAGCACCGAACTTAAACGAGGGATCCAGGTGAGTCTGCGGGCATAGGCATCGGATCCTCTGGTAATCTCGGGCTAGCTCGTGGCCATCGGCACCAGATTGCCACTAGGCGACTTGACTTTCGGGAGCAGTCTTATGCTAGAGCTATCAAGTGATCACTTCACTTCTTTTCCACCTTCCTAGGGCCAGTCTTCCTCAGGGAATTTGGGTTTGGCCAGTGGCCCGGCGCGGGATTCCTACCAGACATCCGAGTTTGCCGGGAGACCTAGGCACCAGATCAACCAAGGAGTCGGGTCTATCCAAAAAGGCATAGCACCAAATTCAAACGAGGGATCCGGGTGAGTCTGCGAGCATAGGCATCAGATGTTCTGGTAATCCCGGGCCAACCCGTGGTCATCGGCACCAGATTGCCGCTAGGCGACTTGACCTATTGGAAGCGAGCTATGCTTGAGTCGCTGTACCTGCATGACACATACAAATAATCTGGGCCCATGAAAATTTTACGTGGTTCGACTTATAGTTTTGCCTACTTCCACGGGAATACAGGGGGTATATTCTTTTATTTATCGGGGGATGTCATTACAATAGAAAATTAAGGACAATTCTGGCCTCCAGCCGAGTTAGGTAATGCTTCAGGTGACAAGCTCGATCCTACGTCTCGCACTTCGTCCCCTCCTCTAGGGTTAAAGTTGGGAAGTACTTTTTGAGGTGTACGGTGTTCCAAGCTTTCCCTATCACCTCGTCTTATCGTGTCGGTGGTGTGCACCTGTAAGGTCCTTCGCACTTCGTGTTGAGTTTCCCTTCCTCTTCTATTACTTTCCCCTGCGTCCAAAATTTCCATTTGGATGATAAATTGTTCTGCCCGGTCAAACAACTCCGTCACAGAATTTGTCTTGGAGAATGTTAAGGATCTTCTAAGCGGGGTGTATGTAGTTCCGTTTAGTAGGGCTGACGCTGTCAATCCGATTGGGAGATCCTTTACCTCTTGCGTCGCGGCTCTGAATCGCTCGATGTATTGCTTTAAGGATTCATTTGGCTTCTATTGTAAGCTCATTAGATATATTGCGCTTTTCTTTTTTAGGAGATAGACGAAGAATGCATTCAAGAATTCTTTCTTCAATTGCTCGAACGATCATATATGTCCTGCTGGTAATTCGGTGAACCACTACTGAGTTTGTCCTGCCAAGGAGAGTGGGAAGGCCCTGCACCTGGTGACCTCATTCCATCCATGTAATATGGCCACTGCAACAAACGTTGTAAGTGCTTCTAAGGGTCTTCCCTTCCTGAGTACACCGAAAGATGTGGCAGTTCAAACCCTGGTTGCACTGGTTGCCTTTGGAGTTCCTCGGATAGAGGGAACCCTTTCAGAGGAGTTACCTTTGGCACCATCATTACCTGCTTCTGTTCTAACACCTCTTCTATGAGGTGTTTGATGTCAGACGTGTTGAGTGCTTCTTGTTTCGCTTCATTTTGGCAAGGAGATGGGTCATAAGGGACTCCCGAGTAGGTGTTTTCTGTTATCTCTCTATACGTGGGAGCTTTTCTTGTCCTCCTGCTATTTTTCCTTCTCGATTCTGTCACTTCCGGGACTTGGCTATTCAACCCTAGAGTTCTGATTCTTATCCCTTGGCGAGGGTCCCTTGGTGGGTTGTCTTGGGATCTCTGATGTTCCCTTCTCGTACCGATTTTTCCCATGTGCGGGACGTGAATGTCCGACATTAGCTCACGTAACAAAGCAGTGACTCCCTGTACTCTCCTCATATTCTCCTCATTGTTCATCCTGAGCTCATCATTTTATTGCTTTAGCTCAAAATTCTTCCGCAATAGTTCATAATCTGAGAGTAAGACTGTGGGTGGAGCTATTCTTGAAGTCCCTATGAGGTTTCCATTTGGAATTGAAGACTGTCCAAAGGAGTGTTGTTCCTGACTAGCAGGCGCTGCATGTGGGACTTTCTTCTCTCGCCCTGTTGCATATCTCCTTAATCCAACCGCATATGCTTCTCCTTGCTCTGAACGCTCCATGCCCTCCGGTCTAGTGGTATGGTTGCATTCGAGCATCGGGAAGTTCCCTGAATGCGCTTCGTTGTTAGGGTGCTCTACTGAAAATTCTGGCGCTATAGAGTGCGCTTGATGAGGGCCTTTCGTGGCTCCCGTTCTGGTACGAGCACTTCTTTGGGTGGGGTCAGGCGAGTTCACTTAACCAGCTGATCTTGTCCCTCTCGGCATCTTGTGTTAAAATTGGCTTTTTGTTATGTTTCCCACAGACGGCGCCAAATTGTTGTTGTCAAAATACAACAATTAAAATTTGTGATGTGGGGTCCACTCGAGCGTGTTGTCGGGTGAGGTTAGGTTGCCGTAAAAGATGTCGCCTCAAGGGAGTTTGCCGCTAGGAATGCTCGCCGCAAGGATTCGCCATTAGCTCTTGCCACAAGCTTTCGCCACTAGCCTCGCAACTAGCTTCTTCACAAGGTTTCGCCACAAGTTTCGCCACTAGCTTCGCCACAAGGCTTCGTCACAAGCTTTGCCGCTAGCTTCGCCACTAGCTTCGCCACAAAGTTTCGCCGCAAGTTTCACCACTAGCTCCGCGACTAGCCTTCCTCGCTAGGTTTGTCGCAAGACTTTGCCTTCACTGCTAGGTTCACCACAAGACTTTGCCACTAGCTTTGCCACAAGGCTTCGCCACTAGTCTTCGCCGCTAGGTTTTTCGCAAGACTTTGCCTTCGCCGCTAGGTTGGCTGCAAGACTTTGCCTTCACCGTTAAGTTCGCCACAAGACTTTGCCTTCACCGCTAGGTCCGCCGCAAGGATTTGACCCGTTGATGCTCAAAAAATGGGTTAGAGGGCTCGTGGGAATCTTCCCCCGCAGAGACCCTCCGATGCCAAAGTCAGTCTTGGATCCCAATGACTATTCACGAAAATAGTAAAAGTGTATTCAAAGTGACAAGTTTTACCGAAGTTGGTAGTCCCCGTTAATGCACTGTAGCTTGGTATTTATAGGGCACGATTCTCAAGGGTGGCTGGTGTCGACACGTGGCGTTTGCTAAATGGGGGCAACTTCAACGAAGAAGGGGGATCATCATGAACCTATCGCGAGGCAACTTGCGACAGGGGTCCGCGAGGCTGGTCCTCGCGGCCAGCCAACAAGTGGCCACAAGGCTTGATCCTTGCGGCCAGGCAAGTGGCTGCAAGGTAGCCACCAAGTGGCCGCAACGCTGAGCCTTGCGGCTAGCCCCTGTGAGGGCCGCGACCCTCGCGGTAACATGCCGCGAGGCCGCTTGCGGCAATTAGCTGCAAGCAAGCTCGTGGCATGCAGCCGCGAGGCTGCCGCTCGTGAGCAACCACAAGGCTGGCCTCGCGGCTAGCCCATGCCGCGAGGTTGGCGGCAATTTGTCACCAGCTTTGCTTTTTTTCTTTTTATTTTTATTCTCTTTTTTTGATTTTTTATCCCTTTTTCTTTTTTTTCATGGCACAACAAAGCTAAATAAATTAATTACATGCAACTTAAAATAGATTTATACTTAATAAACATTTAAAACTCTAATAATTTCCTTAGGGTCACATACCTTATATCATTGAATAAATTTTACTACTAAATTTATACGTGCTCACTAAAATTTTAATAATTCTCTAGGGCCTAAAATCACGATATTTACGGTATTCCAGGGTGTTACAGTGGTTGTGGTTGTATGAACCTCTGGCCAGAGTACACTTGATTGGAAAGAATTTTGATGTGTCATCTTGACCACACCACGTTAGATATTAGCATAGCTATTAAGTTATTGAGCTTGATCACTCCATGACTCTCACTTGATCGAGATGTTAATCGATGGAGGGATTATAGTACACGAGAATCAAAATCCCAAATAGGTTCTCATTGAAGTTTGACTTCATTACTAGTAAGATTGCCCTGACATAATGCTAATTATTACTCAGGGTCTTTCGAGGTACTTCAAGGAGATGAAGAGATCTTCGTTTTAGATCAAAGTGGTTGGTCGGCGTCAAAGTGTTTAACACGTCCCGATTGCTATTTAGTGGTGAACCTAGAAGGTCACATGCATATCCAAGTTTGATTGACTAAAAGATTTTAAAATTGTGATTAATGATCATCATTAATGGTTAATGATAACACCGTTAAGAGTTAACAGATTGGGTTTGGAATTAATTGGAGTAATTATCAAGAGTTCACGGGCATGCCATTAAAAGTTAACAGGGGTCTTGGTTTTATCATAAGATGGTGAAAGTGTCATTGAGAGTTAATGGCGGAACCTAGATGCAATTTGGAGAAACTTAAGGCAAAGAGAAGAACTGTCGACAATTTGGTAGAAAACTGAAGGAAATTATCGACTGTTTATCTTGAACTGTCGATAGTTTCGGTCACGAATGTCACGAACCAACACATTTTTTTTTTGTCGTTTCTATGCTAATTTGGATGACACCTAGCCGAGAGTTTAGATAAGAAAGGCATCATTCGTCCTTGGAGGTCTGGGTGGTCTTCCCTTTATCCCTTCATGCCTCTTTTGGTCTTTTATCCTTATTAGGCGTTTTAGGGTTTTGGTCTTGCATATAAAAAGGTAAGAATAAGCAAAAAGTAATAGATGATTTTTGGCATTAGTAGTTGTGGTTCATTTCTCTAGACCATTGTGCCCTTCTTCTTTCTCTTTTAATGCCTTAAACCCTTACCCTATTAGTTCCATTTGTTGCTCCATCAATTCCTTGATTGCTAGAGTAGGAATCCCATTCTAATAGATAGTCTACTAGATTGGGTATTCTTGTTTTCAACCCAATATCTAGCTTCAATCACCCATAAGAGACTTGTTTAGCACATGGGTTGTAAGCGCCCCTAACTAGAGACTCATAAAAAAGATAACATATATACCAAAAATCAGTTAGAAGCATCACGCATACTCCTTGCTATTAACAATGGAACCCACACTCATACATCCTTACTCATAGACATAAACATTAGGGTCCACATACCCACATAAACAAACGTAACTTAATATTACACACCACATTAGGGTCCACAAACCCACCATATCCCCTCAGGGATACAACTTAAAATAAAAACAAGCGTAACTGAAAATCACACATCACAAACCCCCCAAAGACCTTTGATTGAGACGGCTCTTTACACACTTCTATCCCAAGACTCCAGCTCCACTTGACTCGCCCTCTTCTTTAGCCTTACCCTTACCTGGAATGATGCAAGCAAATATGAGCCACAAGGCCGAGCAAGTATAACTAGAAGAAAGCAAGCATAAGAGTCATGGGTATCGAGAGGAAAAAGAGTCACGAATTCCATTTAAGGTACTTTCACATGATAATATGATGAAACATGCATCCATGCTCATATGCAATCTTTTTAAAACCATAATCATGGGATCAAAGTCCAAAACCATGGGACCGAAGTATGAAACCTTGGGACTGAAGTCCATATGAAAAACCTAGGACCGAAGTCCAACTCTGAGTAGAAGCTTTCTCTGCAAATATATCCTGCGGACTCGTCCACTGTGCGCATCATAAGGCCTTTACATACTTTTAAAAATCATTTTCATGCACATGCTTCATGCATCATCATAACATGCATATTTGTAATCACTTCTCATATATAACTGACATGCGATTAACGAAGCAATATGGACAACATGGCAACATTCATGCTAGACAATATCAAACCTTTGCATGTCCACAATAAAACATCATTCCCAAATAAAGATAGGGTGATTCAAAGCCTTACTTGAGACTCAAGAGGTATAAATGAGAACCATAAAATAATTTACTAGAGAAGGAAAATAACTTGCAAACTAACGTGTAATTTAAAAGATTAAGAAATAAGAACTTGCAATAATTAGGATAAAAATAGGAAGAGAACTTGCATAAAAAGGAATTGAATTTGTCAAAATAGGAATAAGAACTTGCAAAATAGTAATAAGAACCTTCCTTAATTTTTGCAGCATACCGGGGTTGTTGGTGTCTCAACTGAAGCTCACACCACCAAAAATCCACCTTATCTCTCTCTCCAATTCCCTTTCACTCAAGCATTAATGGCTTATTTATAGGCCAAGGGGCTAGGAGAGGTGGTATGGCAACATGGGGGTGAAAAATCACATTTTTGGAGGAAAATAGGGGTTGGACGCGTGGCTGCGCGCCTGGAAGCACGGTAGCGCGCATGCAGCCCGAGTGGTCGTGCGCACCTGCGCACGCATGCCCTCCCACCCTAGTGGGACCGCGCGCGCTCGCACGCCTAGCACCAGCTAGCTTTCTGAATTTTTTTTTTCTTTAAAAATAAACATAGCTTTGAATTTGTTTGGTCGCAGGTTTGATCCCTGATAAGGCTTAATTGTGTATATATTTTTATCTAATTTTTATTTTAACCTTATGCTATTTTTTTTACATAAATGTGTGTTTATATAGATTTTACATTATTTTAATCTCTTTTTATAGGAACCCAACAAAGGATATTATTTCGAAGATTTGAATGTAAAAAGAAAGAAAAAAAGAAGATACTATAAAGTAATTAGTAAAGTAAATATTATATTAAACTAATATTCTAATATAATTAAAAAAATATTTATTTATTAATAATTAAACATATTATAGTATTTTATCTATATATAATATTATATATTATAATTAATTAAATATTTATTAAAAATAAAATATATATTATATTATATATTAAATTATAATATTTATATATATCTATTATATACTATACAAAATAAATGACGTGAATGCCATGTGCATATTTATATATATATATATATATATATTATTAAATAAGTCCATGGCGGTGGCGTTAAATTAGAGAGCTTTGTGGGCTAGGGCGACCATGTTCACCTATATATAGATTATTATATTATAATTGATGAGGGGATGGAGAGAAGGAGGCGCACACAAAGGACAAGGAATTGAAGATCTGGGGACTTCTTCGCACTAGGTGCACACAAAGGACAAGGAATTGAAGATCTGGGGACTTCTCCACAGTGCAATGAAGGAGAAGAGATTGGGGAGCTGTTGACGTGCACAGTGAGGGAGAAATTGAAGAGAAGACGGAGCGGTCGCACGAGCACGCCCCACGCCCAACAACAGCAACATCCAGATCTATTTTAGATCTGGACAGGAAACTTCTTTTTCTCCATTTAATTTTTGTTTTATTTTTATTTCAATAATGTCTAGTTAATTTATTTTAACTAGGGTTTGGATGGATTTTAATTTTGGGAATATGTGATTATTTGTTTAGTTTGATTCAAAATCTGATTATTATTTGCATGAGAAATTTATATTGTTGCGTTTAATGCTTTAAAAGATTGGCCACATTTTAATGATTTAATGATTTATGCATGACTGACTAAATGATTGTTATAAATTAGATCTATAGGCGATATAAATCATATGTTTGGCTATGAGATCGAAAGATGATTAGCTCATGTGTGGGAATCGAGGAAGTTTAGTGAGTCAAATCCCTTTCCGAGATTAGAGGTTTCTAAAGAATTTAATGCTTATTTATTTCGTTGATATCTGCTCAGAAATCTGATAGTGAAATTGAAGTAATAAAGGATTAATATGACTTGAGAAAGCTTATTAATTAATTGAGAGAAATTCACCATCACATGTAAATAATTATAAAATACTATAAGGGTATTTTTTATTTTGAATTGGAATTGAATAAATAATTACATAACCCAGATTAAATGAAATCTAAACCCTAGTGCATTTTGATAGAGCGCATATTTTCATATTATTTAGCCCTCATATTTAGTCTTTTTGCACGTTAGTTGTGTCATTTTATTCATCCTGATTTTGTTTTATTTTATTTTATAGGAATTGAGCTTCACACTATTTTATTTTATTTTGGACAGATTTGGGCTACCTGGGTCAAGAGGAATTTTGATGGCAAGAAGGGAAACAAGGAGATTGGAGACAAAGAAGCAAAAGTGTGTTGACAAATTTGACCTTCTGTGCTTCTTTCAAATTTTTAGCTAAGCTATAATCCTAGAACATGAATGATGTCTTCAGAGATATTGTAGAGGACTTCTTGGGCTTTTTGGAATGGTATGGTTTGTCCAAATCCGAGTTCATTTGGGCTTCCAAACATTGCTTCAAAGTTGGGGCCGAAAAGTTGGGTCAAATTAGGAAAGCTGCACAGACGCTGAATCTTTAAAAGGCCATAACTTGGGCGTACGATATCCAAATCAAATGATTAAAAAGCCCAAATTCATATACTCTTCCTGATCTACAATTTTTATGAAGGGGCTGAAGCCTATAACGCACGTTATTCTATTCTAAATCAGCTGTGAAGTTTTGGTAACCTAGGGTTTCCTCCCTAAGCTCTATTTAAGCACATTAAGAGGCCATTAGGGGAGGATTAATTCTTTTCTCACGTGAACAGTAGCCAATTTTCCTTTTCTCCATTGTTCTTGTCAAGATGGAAGGCTAAGGATTTTGTAACCGGTTCTATGCCACACTCCTTATCCGGTTTGAATCTTTGGACGTTTTTGTATATCCGTTTTCATCTTTAATCTTATGGTTTTGTTTCTTTGCTTCTTCTCAAGTGTGTATGTATTTTATGCGATCGTATGAATGCATGCATGATGCTTGGGCAGATTTGACTAATAGGCTCGATTGGGGTATTGGTTTGCAAGAAACAACATAAACTTAGTGGGCGATTGTTCATGTCGGTTTCAGATCTGTGTGCTAAAAAAATTGAAACTTGTATATTGATTAAGAAGATCTTCTGTGATTTTATATTTGTTTCGATTTAGTCTTTGGCGATTGTCAAGCATTTTTTTTAGATCTGGGGATTAAAGATAAATAGGTTCTTTATATGGTGGATGATGATACCCGGGTAGGGAGGAAAGGTTGCAACTGATTGCATCTCGGTTTATTGTGTTCTTGTTTATTTTGTTTTCTGTCTTTTCATCAACCCCTCCCCCGTTTAGTCTTGTTTTGACAGATCTGTTTGAGGTTTGTTGGGAGACGACTTTGGGTTGCACCCTTATTACAAATCCGAATCATTATTCATCTAATCTATCGGTGTTCGACAGCTCGACCACATTTATTAATTAATTTTTCTCACAAAGAATTCAATATTTGCATTTATTTTTCTTTTTATTCATCTAATTGATTAATTAGTTCAACTTCCTGACGGTTATTAGTTTTTGGAAAATCACGAATTTAAGTGGTTTTTTTGAAAGTTAAGTTAAGCTAGGGAGGGTCTATGAGCAATTATCAAAATTTCCTAGTGCAACTATATTCCCTTTAAGTTAAATTATTGGGGAATTGGGGGATTAATGCATAATTATATATGTATATATATATATATGTTCTGTGGGCGTGATGGAGCTTCCAGGAAGCTTCCTAATCTCTGCCATTTTGAAATGGCCGAAGCAGAGGAGAGTGTGAGATCGTGAGCGAGAGATGAGATCGAGAGAGAGCTATGGCCGAGAGGAGAGAGAGCTTGCGAGGGAGTGATGAAGTGACCGAGCGAGGGAGGTGGCTGCGCTCGGCCATGGAAGAAGCAACCTTGAGCTGCTGTTGAAGTGACCGAGAAGCAAGGCCAATTGGCCATGGCCGACGTGAAGAAACAACAGTAGCAACTGAGCTGGGGGCTGACGATGTGTTTGCTATGGAAGGCTGAAGCAGCAAGGCGGCCAAGACCTTCGGTGGTCAGAAATGGCGAACGGGCAGCAGCGAGCTGCTGTGCGCGCAGGCGAGGCAACCGGCGATGGCTCGTGGTGGTCACAGCGAGCAACGGCTAAGCCAGAGGTGGATGATCAGTGGTCGGCGAAGGCCAGCAGCAGCCGAAAATGCCGCTGTGCGTTGGAGCTGTAGCTTGCAGGCGGGGTTCAGCCGCAGGGGGCTCGCGGCGTTGACGCAGGCTGGTGGTCGCGTGGCGGCGACCGAAGGAGGCCAGGCAGCGGGTGGTCGGTGGTGCACGCAGGCGGGTGCGCGATGGGGAAGAAAAAGAAGCTGCTCATGCGCGGGAAGAAGAGAAAGAGAAGAAGAGTAGAAGGAGAAGAAGGCGCAGGAGGTAGGAGATGATAAACAGTGGAAGGAAATGGAAAAATAAAAGAAAATAAAATAGAAAAGAAATAAAAAGAAAATAAAGGGAAAATGAAGAAAATAGGAGAAAAATTTCAGAAAATTCCAAAAAAAATTGGGAAATAATCTGAAAATTATTTTGAGACTCAAGGAGCGTGCCAGAGGCTTGAAATCAGAGATTTGACATGAGATGTCAGTTAGGAGGCAACACCAATGTGGGTGATTAACCGATTTTCTCTTCCCGATTAACTGAGGTAAGTAAATTAATTCTTTTAAGAATATTTTCTTTATGAGAAGTATTGAATTGTGTGGTGTTGTTGGATTGAACCCTTGGGTCGGGGTTGTTTGGAAATTATTGACGGCTGGTTTATGTCGTGCTTGGTGTTGTTTGGAGATAGTGTTGATGAGTGATTGTGTGGTGTAAGCAAAACCAAAGACATTGGTTAATGTCTGATGTATGGTTGGTTTTTGTGTGATTGGTATCTAGGTTCGATCGGGGAGGCAGTGATCCTAGAAGAGCTCGGAGTTCGTGTCGAGGCAGAGATGAGGCTTCGAGCCAGGTAAGAGATGGCCCCATGTGGAGGTGGCCTTGCAAGTTGGTAAATATGTTTGATAATATTTTTATGAAGCATTTGCATGTAGTGGTTATCTTGTGTGATGCAAGATCTAGTGGTTAACTTGTGTGATGCAAGACCTAGTGGACCTATGGCCATATGGAGGACTAGTGTTGTGGAGGTCGATAGGTTGATGCCTCAAACCGTGGAGGGTTGTGAGGATGGATGGCCTAGCCATATTTGCATGCATTTGACATACATAAACATGGTTATATTCATATTTACATGCATTGCACCCTTACTGAGTCTTTATGACTCATAAGGTTTTACCTCATGTGTAGATGATGCGAGTCCAGATGCAAGCAGGGATGGTGCCGGGAGGCTGTTATGGCAATTAGCATTGTTTCCAGTAATGTGTTGTTGTGTATTTTCATATCTGTATTTATGTAATTGAATGTAAGCGATATTGAGCACTAGAGTTATCTAGTTGTTGTAATCATAATGGTGTGATAAATGATTGTGAGTCTGCGTGATGTATATGTGGTTTTAGTTGTTGAAGCCAAGTTTGGATTGAGTAAAGATCAGCGAGGTATGTTCTCATAAATCCCTAATACTCAGCGAAGTGGTTGTTATGCTAGCTTTGTGCCTGGGTCACCTCTGGCTTGCTATGGAGCGAGCTGAAGAGAGGTGAAGCTCACTCGGGTTTCGGGTCTTGGTCTGCTGAGTTTTCTTGATTGAGTTGGGACCAAATCCTGAGTGGAGCGAAGGGAATGATGAAGTCTAGTTCCCACCTAGGGCGTTTCCTGTTGAAACATAGTCCAACCCTTCAGTCGTAGTTTGTCGAGTGAGTAATCCGGTCGATTATTTACTAGTGACGCCCGTAAGTAGGAGTGGGTCTTTACAGCTAGCCACCCAATTTGCTATTTCGAGGAGTAAAAGACTACCTGGTGGATTGTTGGACACAAGAGTTGCTACCACTAGAGGTATGTTCAACCTCTATGTCAAATTTGGAATCTCCATAAGGTATATTTCTAAACACCCTATGGAATGGTTTCAATTTTTATGCATAAGATTTATTGATACCAAGTCTTGCAAGGTGGTTTTGTGCCTTATTTCCATTGCGCATTTGATTGGTTTTTTGAAAAAGTTTTGAAATCCAAAAACTGCATTTAGTACACTAAGAGTTGGTGTTCCCAACGAAAATTACAGTTGCTATCACCACTATCAACTCTTATTGTCAGAACTATTGGAACCGCAAGAGAACGAACCGCGATCATCGTTGACAACCCACAATAGCCCACCGTCGACTGTCAACAACTCTCATCGGCGCCAAAGTATTGCTATTCGGCTACCCGCATCAATTTCATAAAACTACCACTATGAACTTCTTCGCTGGATTTGCACGTTGTTATCCGTTCTTTCGGCTATTGATTTTCTCGACAATGAACTTCTGTCATTCCCTCAAGCGGTAACTCCTTACTATCTATCTTGTTCAATCACATAACACCTAACCACACACACTGCATATAATATATCATACATATATGTAATACCCCATATTTTTGTGAAGTTGCCATGTATTTTAAGTGAGTTTAAAATATCAAAAAATATGCTTGAAATGACAACAAGTGATCGAATCGGTCGCAGGGAGTGCCCTGGAGCTTAGATACCTAAGGGTGAAGGTATATTTTTGATGAGAGTCTCGAGGCGAGATTTATAAAGCTGAAAGAAATCAAATCAGAGACGATTTTTTGGTTAAGCTAAGTTGTAGTCTAAAAAGACCGAATGATGGTAAGGGCTTCCCAAAAATCGTACATATCAAGTAATTTTGAGATTTTAAGTATCTTGATAAATTTGATGTTTGAGGGTATAATTATAATTAGAGAATTATCCAAATGAAATAAGGATGAAATTATAAGCTCATGTGGTAAAATATTAAAATTGAGAACTTGAAATAAGGGTCAAAATGTCATTTGGAAGAAGTTAGGGAATTAGCTTGGATTTCAAAAATTAAATCCATTCTAGCTTTGGATTTCAAAAGCCACTCAATTATGGCTTTGAGTCTTTGGAGTCCATGGTTTAAATTGTGACAAGTGGCATAATGTGATTGGTTCAAGTGATCTATAAATAGGCACCATGGGTTGTTCTCAACTCATTCAATGGAGTTTTGTGGAGTGAGGCACACTAAGTGGAGAAGCTTTCTCTAAAGAGAGGGGAAGAAGTTCTGCAAGAAGGCGAGAAGAAAGCGGCAGAGAAGCGGCGAAGAACGAGCCTCGTTGGAGTTCCGGTTCTTCACCGGAATTAGCCAAAATTAGTTAGAAAAAAGTAAGGTAAGTCATTTTTTTTTATAATCATGTAAAGGGGGAAGAGAAGGTCGCGTCGGTTCAAACGGGGGTCGAATCAGAGTTAAAATGAGGAAGTTATGGCAGAAATACAAAAACGAGGCAAAGTTGTATGAAATCTGGTAGCCGCGCATGAGTTACACACGTCGGAAAGTGGCTGCGCATGAAGGCCCATGGTGTAACGACCCGCTCCCACTTACGGGCGTCACCAATAAATAATCAACCTAATTACTCACCCGACAAACCACGACTGAAGGGTTGGACTATGTTTCAACAGGAAACGCCTTAGGTGGGAACTAGGCTTCGTCATTCCCTTCGCTCCACTCGGGAATCAGTCACAACTCAATCAAGAAAACACAGCGGAACGACACCCGAAACCCGAGTGGGCTTCATCTCTCTTCAGCTCGCCCCATAGCAAGCCAGAGGTGACCCAGGCACAAAGCTAGCATACAAACACTTCGCTGAGTATTGGGGATTTATGAGAACGTACCTTGCTGATCTTTACTTGGTCTAAAACTCATCTTGGCCAACTAAGCCATACCCAAGGAACAATCTCACAATCATTTATCATGCTATGATGATTACATCAATTAAATACATCTAGTGCTCAATATCGCTTACACTCAATTACATGAATACGTATAAAAATTTACAAGGGAACACATAACAACACATCTCAGGCAACAAAGTTAATTGCCACACAGCCTCCTGGCGCCATCTCTGCTTGCCTCTGGACTTGCAATATCTACACATGAGGTAAAACCTCATGAGTCATAAAGACTCAGTAAAGGTGCAATGCATGTAAATATGAATATAAAGATGATTATGTATGCCCAATGCATGCAAATGGGGCTAGGCCCACTTATCCTCACAACCCACTAAGGTTTGAGGCATCAACCTATCAGCCCCTACCACACTAGTCCTCCATATGGCCATAGGTCCATTAGGTCTTGCATCACACAAGTTAACCACTGGATCTTGCATCACACAAGATAACCACTACATGCAAATGCAACATAAAATCAGTATCAAACACATTTACCAACTTGCAAGGCCGCCTCCACATGGGGCCGTCTCTTACCTGGCTCGAAGCCTCATCCCTGCCTCGGCACGAATTCCAGCCTGAATCTCAAGTTCCTCTAGGATCACTACCTTCCTGATCGAACCTAGAGACAAACAGGCAAAACCCCACCATATCAAGCATTAACCAACGCCTTCATTTTTGCTTACACCGCAAAATCACGCATAAACACTATCTCCAAACAACACTAACCACGACATACACCAGCCGTTAATAAATTCCAACAACCCCGACCCAGGGTTTAACCAACAATTAAATTACTCAACACAATTTAATATCTCACATAAAGGAAATATTTTTGAAAAGAATTAATTAACTCACCTCAGTTAATCTGGAAGAGAAAATCGGCTAATCGCCCACATTAGCATCGCCTATTGGACCGCCATAATGCCCTCAGATTCCCATATCGAACCTCCGGCCCACTCCTCGAGCCCCAAATTAATTTTCAGGCCTTTTCCCAATTTTTCTGAATTTTTCCACTATTTTTCCCCATTTTCAATATTTTCTTTTTATTTTTATTTATTATATTTTTTTTTCCTTTTATTCTTCATTTCTCTCTTCTTCCCTGGCTTCTCCCGCGCGCGACCTTCTTCTTCTACAACCTCCGCGGCTTCTTCTTCTTCATATGGCCGACCTGCGCGCGCCACCTGCCGGCCGCCGCCTGCCCTTCCAGCGCCGCCGCCGCTGCTAACGCCACCATCGCCGACCACCCCGAATAGCACCGCGTCGCGCACCGCCATAGCCACCCCGAGTTGCCCCCTGCGCTCTGCAACTCTAGCGTGTCCGCCATGGCCGTCCCTGAAAGCTTGCAGCTCGGCCACCCCAGGTCGCCTTCGACCTAGCCAACAGCCACGTCGGCCCCTACCGAGCTCGCCGGCCACCTCCATGGCCGTCACCAGCCTCGTCACGGTCGTTCCAGCTCGGCCTAGCGAGCTACTTGTGCTGCCATGGCTGCCTTCGTCGAGCCGCTGCAACCAGCCACCCATAACCGGCCTTCGACGCTGCTCACGCGATCCCACCGACCGCCTCAGCTCGCTGCAGCTGCCTTGTTGATCGCGACCCCTGCTCGAGTTGTTGCTTCACTCGGCCATGGCCACCATCGCGGCTGCTTCAAGCCGCAGCCATGGCCGAGGCTGCTTGCTTCAGGCCGCCTAGGAGCGGCCAGCTTCTACCTTTGCTCGGCCTCGCTTCTCTCTCTCCCGAGCTCTCTCAAGCGCGGCCATAGCTCTCTCATGAGCTCTCTCTCGGCCCCGCTCTCTTAATCTCCCTCTCTGTTTTGATTTCAAATTTTGAAATCTTTCCCAGCAACTCACGCTACCTCATATATACATATATATATATATATAATCACATAAATTTACTTATAAATCCCTCTAATTTTCCATAATTACAATTAAGGAAATTTAATTACACTTGGAATTTTAATAATATCACTTAGACCCTCCAAGGCTTAAATTAATTATCATCAAGCCACTCTCAACTCGACTTCTTCGAAAATTAATGGCCGGCATTTACTTGAAAATACCGATTTCGTCCCTACGCCTGCACGGGACCTTTATTCGACCCGAAAATACTTAAGGTTTGCCTTATTCGCCAAACCGGACCACTCCTAGGGTCCTTTCAGCTTCCCGGAGGTCTCCTACGACCATTCGGTATTTACACTCAATCGGGCTTATACAAAAATTATTTCGAAAATTATTCCCGGTCAGACTGCTTCCAGCGTCATTATTCTCATCTTGAGATGCTCACCAATCTATTGCCCTCTTCCTTGGACCTCCAAGTCCCGAGGCCCTCCCTACCGTCAGCTCGGTAATTCTATTAATTAATTACTCAAAATTGACTCTTGGGCTTCCCGGACCACTCGAGGTCCTGCCAAAATAATCAAAATTTATTTATTTTTAATACCATGTAATACCGGGTATTACACATGGCCCACCTTTTCAGGGCGTGTGAGGGCCCTATTTTTTTTCAACTCTTCCAGTTTTGTCCCTAATTTAATGTCCCTCAACCCTATGTAAAAATATTTGAGGTTAGGTTTACCGAAATGCGTGTTTTCTGCAGAAACCTAGGCCATTTGCAGTGAAACCGTACCGTCTAAGAGATAAACCTGCAAGGTGAGACTCCTATACTCCAAATCCTATTTTTTATTCTCTTATGAGAGACTTCTATTACATGACATGTATTTTGTGAAATAAACTCTTATTGTTCTCTTACGTGAAATCATGTTGCATATATGAAATGTATTTTTTTTCTGAAAAATATATGTTGTTACCTTTTTAACTATTGCATTTATAAAATTCGTGTGGCCATATTGTTGTACCTATTTGTTGTTGGTCAAGGGCAAAAGTCAGATATCCCCCGAGAGGTGCTATGCGTGCGCCTTCGAGAAAGCTCTCGTGGGAAAAACCGTGAGCCTAAGGGATAACAAATGTGGTATTTGCATGAGTTCTATAAGGTCGGGTCAAGGTGACATGGTTAGGGACCTCTTAGAGGTGCTATGCGTGCGCCATTGAGAAAGCTCCCGTTGGAGGAGGCTGATATGTTCACGAGGCACTTCAGAGTAGTTATCGTTATTTTCCTCATACGTTTTATACTTGTTCATGCATTGATATAAACTGTTCTTTGGGGTTTCTCACTAGAAGATTCATCTTCTAATTGGACTTTGTCTCTAGAATATTCAAACGTTCCAGGTTTGACAAACGGCTCTAAGGGAAAGGAGGTAGCTGAAGAATAAGTTTAATTTGCTACTTGTAGCATTTTTATCATACCTATGTTTATATGCGAACCTATGTATGATTTGAATATGTTTAAGACGTTTAGTTATCATTTGCGAGAGATGATGTCTTTGTAATACATTTTGTAGACGTCTTGAACGATTTTATTTATGTTAAATAAAGCATTATGGTTGTGAACCATATCAGGTTCGATCTAGCTTCCACATTTGGAATTTTAGCACGTGTCTTAGCTATTTAATTATTGGGTTTGTTAAGCTGAGAAAGTAAAAATTAGGGTTTTTGGGATATTGTGTGATGTATGACAGCGATTGTGATATGAAAAATTTTTATATTCCCGAAATCCTAAGTTATAACACGCTCGAGAAATTTGGGGTGTTACAATATTTACGTACACAAATGGCATTAAGGCGAAGGAAGAAGAAGAATAGGCCCTTGGATGCACTGGCTTCAACACCCACTATCTCTCTTGATATATATATATATATATATATCATATATGTATATATTACAAAGGCTGAGAGAGATTAAGAGGGTGTGTGGCTTATTGTTTTTCAAAGTAGCTTTTAAGCTACTTAGCTTTTAAGTTGTGTAAAGCTTAAAAGTTTGGTAACATTTAAGTTGATAACATGCTTGGATAAATGTGTTTTTAAGTTATCAATTAATAGTTATGTGTTTGGTTTTGATGTGCCTTGCAAAAATAAATGGATGAAGTGGATTAGTGAAAATAAATGAAAGAATCGAAAAAATGAGACAACCTACATGGCCAAGCGAAAGCCCTCGTGCACATGGTTGCTACTTGCCACGCAGCCACTACGACACCTTATTGCGCCTCAACGCGAGCCCAAGACCACACAATCGCACAACACTTGGGCTTGCACCCTCGGGTGACCCTAACTCGGGGGTGCTGGGCAACCCCAAGTGACCTTACCCAGGGGTGCCTCCTGCAACCCTATATGGCCCTACGTGGCCCCGAGCAGCCACACATGTGCCCACGCTCATGCTCGCACCCCCGGGTGACCCTCACTTGGGGGATCTCCATGCTCGCACCCCTGCATCACCTCACCCGGGGGTGCCCTACACGCCACACCCTCGAGTGACCCTCACTTGGGGGTGCCATAGGCGTGCCCTCATGCCCATGCCTAGGATCTATGTGCCATCACCCCTATGAGACCTAGTCAAAACTACTTTCGAGTTACTCGCCGAGAAAATTGGGTGACCCGACACTTGGTAGCCTCTTCCATCGCTATAAATAGATGGGTACTCCCCCCCCATTCGGTATGTGATCTCTCACACTCGCATTTTCTTCTTGCCATCGACTAGTCCATACTTTAGAGACGCTAACATAGGCATCATATGGCTTCCGCGGGGATCCTCACTCGCACCCTTAACCGATCTTTTTTTTTGGATAAGTCATCCATTGCTTGGAGTGATCATCCATCATTGCTGCTCCATCTCGACTCATCTATCGTTGTTACTACCCTAAGAGACTCATCCATCGTTGTTGGTACCCTTGAGAGAGTCATCCATCGCTACCGCTCCACCCCGAGAGACTCATCCATTGTTGTTGCTTTACCTTGAGAGAGTCATCAATCGCTCCCGATAGTCACCCATAGTTCGGGTAATCCACATGTGTGTCATCCTAAAGCTATTTTTCATCTATAAATTCATTGTTATAATTGAGCAACAACAATTGGCGTCATCAATGGAAAACCAACAAAAGGCTACGAAGCAACTCACTCGACATGGCACTAACTCAAAGCAATCGTCAGACCCTTTCTTGTGGTGCTTAATCACCCCAATGACAGACTCTATCTCATGTAGAACATCAACATCTGTCCACCCATGAGGGCTAGCTACCCCCACTCATTAGTCCTTTCGGGAGGGTCAACTACCCCTCACCCATTAGGGCCAACCACCCCTCACCCATGAGGGTTAGCTCCCTCTCATCCATCAGTCCTTTCGAGAGGGCCAACAACCCCTCACCCATCAGTCCCCTCGTGAGGGTCATCCATCTCTCACTCATTAGCAACTGCCCTGTCTAGGGCCTTCTCACCCATTAGGAATTCAGCTTCAAGCGTCGCCCCTTAACACCTCACATGCCCTTCCAAGACCCTATTTTATATGTCACATTGGCACAAGTATACATGACCTATCAATTGTTCCTTGGGCTAAGTACGAAGCACTACAATAGCAGTATGCCCAGGGGGTGCAAGTTCGTCGTGAAATGGCTAGAATTTTTTATAGGGCTTAATTGTATACATATTTTTATCTTAACGTTGTGCTATTTTTCCTACATAAATGTGTATTTATATGGATTTTATATTATTTTAATCTCTTTTTGTAGGTGTTGTTATGCCATAGAATTCTCGAGTGTCCACCTAGGGATATTTCGGTTATTTTGCCGCTTAGGGGTATTTTGATAATTTGGTCTAGGCGAGTGAATCCCAAAAATGGTCCCAAGCTAGGGTTTTCAATCCCTAGAAAAATCAAGGTCAAACGGCGAAGAAATTATTTAAATCGAAGTCCAAACGATTAAAATAGAATATAAGGGCCAAAGTGTATTAGGCCAAACTTAGGGAGGGGTGAAAATGTAATAAAAGGGAAGTCTCAGGGGTATAAAAGGAGAAGAAAAGCCATTGTTCAAGGCCAGCTCTCTCGCACTCTCTCTCTTTTTTTCTTGCTCTCAGTCGATCTCTCTCCGAGAGAGTTTTTCCTCTCTCGAAGAAGATCTCTCTTTCTCTCGGAGAGGTCTAAAGCCTCTCCGAGAGGTCTCATTCTCTCATGGTCGTCTTTTGGAAAGCCACTCACCGCAGCAAGCACCTGGCATGGTGCCTCTCGGCGTTGCCTAACATTAAGCTCCAGCAAGCTCCCGTTATGGAGCCCTCAGCAATCGCCTCCGAGAGGTCTCTCCATAGCCTCTCAGCAAAGCTTCGTATCGTCATCTCTAGTAGCCCTCTCGGTGATCCTCGGCAATGGCAGCAGCTCTCTCGGAGAGAACTGTAGCACCCCAAATTTCTTAAGCGTGTTATAATTTAGGATTTCGGGAATATAAAAATTTTTCATATCACAATAGCTGTCATACATCACATAATATCCCAAAAACCCTAATTTTCACCTTCTCAGCTTAACAAACCCAATAATCGAATTGCTAAGACAAACATTAAAATTTCAAATTCGGAAGCTAGATCAAACCTGATATGGTTCCCAACCATAATGCTTTATTTATCATAAAATTGTTCAAGACGTCTACAAAATGTATTACATCGACATCATCTCTAGTAAGTGATAACTGAACATCTTAAACATATCCAAAATTACATAGGTTTGTACATAAACAAAAAATATGCTAAACATGCTACAGGCAATAATTTAAGCTTATTCTTCAGCTACCTCATTTCCCTTAGAGCCTCTTGTCGAACCTGAAACGTTTGAATATTTCAGAGACATAGTCCAATTAGAAGATGAATCTTCTAGTAAGAAACTCCAAAAACAGTTTATATCGATGCATGATCATGTATAAAATGTATGAGAAGACAACGAGAACTACTTCGAAGTGCCTTGTGAACACGTCAGCCTCCTCCAACGAGAGCTTTCTCAATGGCACATGTAGAGCTCCTCTTGAGAGGTCCCTAACCATGTCACTTTAGCTCGACCTCATAGAACTCATGCAAGCACCACATCCGTTGTTCCTTAGACTCACGGTCTTCCCCATGAGAGCTTTCTCGATGGCGCACGCATAGTGCCTCTCGGGAGATATCCGACTTTTACCCTCGGCTAACAACAAATAGGTACAACAGTATGGCCACACGAATTTTATAAATGCAACAGTTAAAAAGCCAATAACATATATTTTTCAGAAAAATACATTTCATATATGCAACATGATTTCACGTAAGAGAACAATAAGAGTTTACATACAAGAACTTCACAAAACACGTCTCATGCAATAGAAGTCTCTCATAAGAGAATAAAAAAAATGGATTTGGAGTATAGAAGTCTCACCTTGTTGGTTTATCTCTTGGACGGTACGATTTCACTGCAAACGGCCTAAGTTTCTGCAAAAAACACGTGTTTCGATAAACCTAATCTCAAATATTCTTACATAGGGTTGAGGGGCATTAAATTAGGGACAAAACTGGAAAATTTGAAGAAAAATGGGCCTCTCACGCGCCCTGGAAAGGTGGGCCACGCACCTTCACGCGCAGCCACTTTTCGACGCATGTAACTCACGCGCGACTACCAGATTTCAAACAACTTCGCCTCGTTTTCGTATTTCGGCCATAACTTCCTCATTTTAACTGTGATTCGACCCTCGTTTGAACCTATGTGACTCTCTCTTCCCCCTCTACAGGATTATAAAAAAAATGGACTTACCTCACTTTTTTTCTGACTAATTTCAGTGAATTCTGGCGAAGACCCGCAACTCCGATAAGGCTCGTTCTTCGCTGCTTTCTTCCCGCCTTCTTGCAGAACTTCCTCCCCTCTCTCTAGAGAAAACTCCTCCACTTAGAATGCCTTAACTCTTAAACTTCCTTGGAATGATTTGAGAACAACCCATGGTGCCTATTTATAGATTACTTGAACTAATTACATGGTGCCACTTGTCACAAGCTTAGCTATGAACTCCAAAGACTCAAACCTATAATTGAATAGCTTTTCAAATCCAAAGCTAGAATGAATTTAACTTTTGAAATCCAAGCTAATACCCAAAACTTCTTCCAGATGACATTTTGGCCCTTATTTCAAGTTCTCAACTTTAATATTTTATCACATGACCTTATAATTTCATCCTTATTTCATTTGGATAAATCTCTAATTACAATTACACCCTCAAACATAAAATTTATCGAGATACTTAAAATCTCAAAATTAATAACTCAAAATTACTCAATATGTACAATTTTCGGGAAGCCCTTACCATCATTCGGTCTTTTTATGCTACAACTTAGCTTAATCGAAAACTGTCTCTTATTTTATTTCTTTCAGTGCCATAAATCTCACATCGAGACGCTCATCAAAGATATACCTTTGTGCTTAGGTATCTAAGCTCCAGGGTACTCCCTGCGACCAATTTGGTCACTTATTGCCATTTCAAGCATATTTTTTGGTATTTTAAACTCACTTAAAATATGTGGCATCTTCACGAAAATATGGGGTATTATAAGAGCTGCGTTCTCTCGACAAAGGTCGAGCTCCCAAAAGTAGCCATGGTAGCTCCCTCCTTTGGCAATGCCTCCGCCCTGCCTTTCTGTAAGCTCTCGACAAGCCTTGGTTGCGCCCCTCGCATTCGTCTCTCTCTCTCTCTCTCTCACGAAAAAGCCTTCCCAAGAGACCTTCCTCTCAAGAAGACCTTGGGCTGAGGCCTCTCCCCTCTCTCCCTCTGTTTATTCTTGTAACCAACAAACAATATATGTATATATATGTGTGCGTGTGTAATGTACATGCCCAAATGATGGATACACTAGTTTGGCTAAAGCCAGGGTAGGCCCCATCTCCAAGTGCACCCTCACACACTGAACAAGCATTGTAACTATGCCCCTGAATTGTTATCTTATGTAGCATAATTCGCATTATATTGTTCCACTCTTGATGTGTCTATAGGATGTAATTCAATATGCTTATATCCATGGAATGTAATGAGTACCTTAAAGAAATAGTGGTCAAGTAAGTATTGCCTCTAGGCACCTCTCACCAAGCCCGAGACTGCTCCCGGGTAGGTTCCTTAGGGGCCGAGACCCTGCTTCAACAGCCGGTCGTGAAGCCCACCTTCTCTCGGAAGGCCCCCTAGGCAGTCTGACCCTCCGGGAGGGATTCCTCTTAAGCCCGTTCGATTGCTACTAACGTGTAGGTCCATCCCCAATACCCCATAATAGTATCATGATTGACCCCCTCTTGTCAGAAAAGGTATAATTGTTCCCTATTCCATAATAGCATGCTTCACTTGTTTATTAAACTGTTTTTCTATGGGTACTGACTTAAGCATCGGAGGACATATGTGGGTGAGGAATCCCCGTGTGCCTTCTAACTTGTGTCTATGAGCGCATATATGCCTCGAGCACACAAATAGGCTAATCCCGAGCAATACCGAAGATGCCCTAGGAGATCATCTATGACCCCAGTCAGGACACCGAAGACCAAAGTTATCCGACGTCTATCTCCACCAGTAAACTCCTGCCAGCTGTCAACCTCGCTTTGCCTTGGCCCCAACTTTCCCTTTTTATAAATTCTATTGTTGTGATTTTTTTTTTCTGGCCATTACAGTAGGAACCCAATAAAGGATTTTATTTCAAATATTTGGGCATAAAAAGAAAAAAAAAGATATTATAAAGTTAATTTTAAAATTAATATTATAATATAATTAAAGTTACTATAATTAATAATATATTAAATATTATATATTAAATTATAATATTTGTATATGTATTATATTATATATTATTATATATTATTTATATATATATAATATCATAAAAAGATATATAATATATATATAATAATTGGTAAAGTGGCGTGAGATTGGAGATTTGGGCTAGGGCTGCCAGTGTCTCATATATATATATATATATATAGAGAGAGAGAAAATATATTAGGAGGGAGAAGGAATTAAAGGGAGGAGCCTAGTGAGATTGGAGGCTTCTGGGGCGGCGCAAGGGATTTAAGATTGGAGAAGAGAAGCAGCAAAATTGGAGGAAGGAGAAATTGAAGTCGTGAAGAAAGAGAAATTGGAAGGCAATTGGAGACAACAAATTCAAGAATTAGAGGAAGCGGTTGCAATCCAATCCGCCGACCCAAATCTATTTTAGATCTGGGCAAGAAGTTCCCATTCCCTTTTCAATTTATGTTTTTATTTTTATTTTAATTATGTCTAACTAAATTACTTTAGCTAGAGTTTGGATGGATTTTAATTTTGGGATTATGTGATTCTTTGTTTAGATTGATTCGAAACCCAATTATTATTTGCATGGGGATTTTATATTGTTGTGCTTAATGCTTTAAAAGATTGGCCACCTTTTAATGATTTAATGATTTATGCACGACTAACTAAAGGATTGTTATAAATTAGATCTATAGGCAATATAAATCACATGCTTGACTATGATATCGAGAGATGATTAGTTCATGTGTGGGAATTGAGGAACTTAGTGAGTCAAATCCACTTCCTAGATTAGTGGTTTGCAAAGAACTTAATGCTTATTTATTTCGTTGATATCTTCTCAGAAATCTAATAGTGAAATCGAATTAATAAAGGATTAATATGGCTTGAAAAAGTTTATTAATTAATTGAGAAAAATCCACCATCACATGAAAATAATTATAAATATTGTAAGTGTATTTTTGGTTTTGAATCGGGTTGAATAGATAATTCCATAACCTAGATTAAATGAAATCTAAACCCTATTGCATTTATTAATTAATTTTTCTCATAAAGAATTCACTCTTTGCATTTATTTTTCTTTTTATTCATCTAATTAATTAATTAGTTCAACTTAGGCTAAATTAAAATTGTTTTGGTATTGTGATCTAGTTCTCGTGGGATCGACACTCTTTTCATCACTATATGCATATTTGATTAGGGTACACTTGACCGAATTAATTGTGCATAAATCACACATCAATTTTGCAAGGCTTCTTTCTTTATGGATCAATCCCAACCACCTTGAGAAAGTTTATACTAGAAACAACTCCGTCTAATAGGGCTTGTTAGGAGGTACCAAGAAACGACTCCTATCGGGAGGCCACCCTCAAGACTCATGCTCAATTCACCCCTCCTCGAAACAATCAACCAAGGTCTTCTATGAGAGGGGGTCATACCCAAGCTTCTCCCCATTGGGAAAATCAAGGAGGGACTGATCGTCGAAGGGTAGATAGGCGAAGACCTAAAAAAGGGAAATGCTCCGAAACAGTAGCTAACACCCCCACGAAAGGAGGTTTGAATTCTCCTAAAACTGTAACAAGGTGGAATGATGAGTCTGATAACAACCCTACTTCCTTTAGGGCTTGGGAGATAACAGACATGAAGAAAATGATTGAGCGAGTGTTGCAACAAAATAAGTTATTACTAGTTCCAAAGGAACAATCCTAAGAGAGACTGCCATTTGTGGCATAGGTAATAGAAAAGCTCTTGTCAATAAAGTTTAAGATGCCCCAAATAACCACTTACTCAAGTAAAGAAAATCCTTATGATCACGTTCAAAATTATGAGTCTTTGATGATGCTCCATGGATGGGATGATGAGATAACGTGTAGGATCTTCCCATTAACCCTGGCTGGACATTCCCGGGCTTAGCTTAATAGTTTACCCTGATGCATCCATTTCCTCATTTGGGTAGCTAAAGGTAAAATTCATTAAAGCATTCATTATCAACATCCAGAGGAAGAAAGACAAAATATCTCCTTAGCATTCAGTAAGGGAGCAAAGAGACCCTATACCATTATGTGGACAGGTTCTAGAATGCCACGCTTGAGATTGGTAATCAGTATTGAAATGACATGTTTGCTATGTTCCAAGGGACGCGACTAACTTCCTTCCAAGAATCCCTGTCTCTAGATCCCCTGAAATCCCTAACAGACTTCTTTGTTAGAGCAAATAAATACATACACCATACGAAAGTTGTAACGCCCCATAAATCCCAAGATTGTTTCCAATGCATTAATTTCAAATTTTAAATATAAGAGGCGTTCATTAACTTGTTAATGTTTTTCCCACTTCCTTATGGTATTTAAATGTCTTAATTCTTCCCCATATTTGGAATAGAAGATTAAAACAAAGGTAAGTTAATACGAGAATTTAGCTTGAAACCCTTAAGAGAGTTACCAAAGTTTTGTACCTTGATTCTTTTGCAATTTTGTGGTTCCAATTATTTACTCTAGTTTAGTCAATAGGAAATTGACGTGCAATGGGTAATCATATAGCTGTTCACCAAGTTATAGCGTGAACCAATCGATCTTCGATATCTTTGGTTTCAATAACACTCTTTAAAGATTTGAGTGAAAATATGAGTACGAAGGATATTATTTTAGGGATTTGAATAAAGAAAGTAATACGCACATGATATTATCGTAAAAGTAACCTTCCCAAAATTAAAGGGGAAATGGTAGTTAATAGAAATGGTCCTGTGTAACGCTGCATCCGGACTTTTCTCTTTACAAGCAAGCCAATTAAACTTGGAACTCAGTATTGCTTCTCTTTGGAATTTAAATATGAACATAGATATACCATAAGATTGGCTTAACATCTTACCATGCTTCAATACTTGGTATCCCCATATAAATAGTTGATTTCTCAAGACATAATAGAAATTGGTAGTAAATTTAAATGGTCATTTAGTAGCTTGATTACAATAACTTGATTTATTGGAACGTAAACAGAATAAAACAAATATTAGGTAGTCATTTCCTCTTTGCCTTTGCTTGCTCCTGGGGTACTTGTAACACTTGCTACACCTGGAACGTTGAATGTTCCAGGGGTATGAAACACCCAAGTTAGATAGTGATATCTAAGTGGATAACTCAGTATTGGAGGTGCGTGCAAATGCATTATGCAGTATGTGGTGAAGTAACCCTATGGTAATGATGCTAGGGCGTTGCAATCACCCTCACGGGCCATCATGTTATTACAAAGCCATAGCCATTCCCTGACTTGGGATGGTGTGGTCAAAGACAACGTACATGACGCACCCATTTCAATGCCACTAGCCATGAATGTAGTGATGTATGTCCAAGTGTATAAAATGTGAACCAACGGTATTAAATGATGTGCAAACCACCCGAATGAAGGTACAACATGCAAGAGATGCAAGAGTTCAAAGAGGAGGAGTCACCCACCAAAGTTATCTGACCTGGTACTATTCACGATTGTCGGTTAGGTTGTCATGCATAAAACACAAGATTTCATAAAACCAAAGTAAAATATTTTTACATAGTCTTGTAGGGAATAAATAGAGGAATAAATTACACGCGCCGTGTCTTCTCTAGCGTAGGTGCGCTGCAGCTTGGTTTTTCGGGCTTTTCTCCTTCGTTTTAACTCCGATTCAACCCCCGTTTGTTCCTACACCTCTTTCTTTCTTCCCTCTACAAGATTATAAAATTAAACGGAACTTAACTTGCTAGTTTTTAGTGATTTGAGCCCAGATTCCAGTGACGCACAGATTTTCCATCAAGGCTTGTAACTTCTTCGAATCTTCACCGATCTACCTTGTTTCTTTTGCAGAATCTCTCCTTATCTCTCAAGAACAGATTCACCTCCCTCAATTCTCTCTTAGAGACCTCTCAAACTCACAAAAAATTGGCCCGATTTTAATCCCAAATGGCTTAACTTTTCTCTCAAAAGCTTAATTTATAAAAGCTTCCAACCAACCAAATTGTGACAACTAGGGTGACACTTAGCCATTCATGATTGGCCCATGGTTGATATTTTGCTAGCTTCATGATTGCTAAGTTTTGGCTTTCCTTATTTTGGCCCATAGTTTCCATAAATTGCACTTTTACCCTTTGTTAACTTTTGGAAATCTCATTTTGGCCCTCAAAATGCTATTCTTCTATTTCTAAGAATTCTTACAATGCTCCTTACACTTTTGAGTACCATTCTTGACTCCGAAATGGCCTCCAATTATTTTTTAGAAATTACGCCTTTGCCCAAAATCTCCAAAAACGCGCTACATTTTGCCTGAAATTCACCTGTTCCTTCTTGAATCCTGAATTCATCTTATCTTCTTTAAAAAAGATTATTCCTATAAAAATCTTGGGTGTTACAAAAGTAATGATAACTGTGACAATAGATAAGGACAAGGAGTAAAAAAGAAAAGAGCGGGATGTTGGAGAAGACAGTAATCGATGATAAGAAAGGGCCCGAAGTCTAGAAGATGTCAGGACCTAATTCAATCACTACATCCGGCTCACCCAACCTCGGTCTTCCATATTAGCAACCACAGAAGGATTGGGCCTCATCAAACTTCCAAAAAAGGTGGATCGCTCTATACGTAAGAATCAAGATGAGTATTATCGATACCATAGAACTTGTGGCCATTCCACTGATAAATGCTGGGAATTAAAAAATCAAATTGAGATGCATATTCAAGAAGGACACTTACGAAGATACACACGAGAAGAAGGGGAAAACGACAGGGAGCCACGAACAGGGGAAGAGAGACTTGAAGGATAGGAGAGACATAATTAGAGATAAGAAGAGAGAGTGAGCAACTACAGACAGAATTCCCCTATGGGTAATGAACTGACACACCAGGCTATACACGCAATTTCGAGTGGCAAAACCCCAAGTTGTATTGTTCCCCTTATATGAATTGAATGCTTGACAATTGTTAATAATATGAGCCTAAGGCGGGACTGTGGATGTAGGCATATTTGGATTAACCATGACAAAAAAGAAATGCTTGTACTCTCTCGTGCAATATATTATCCTTATTATGTCCATTATAATGTGTCTTCATTTTTTGGGATGACAGGAAAGATCAATGTAAAACCCCATTTTTGAAATAAATAGATGCAAGAAATGTTTCATGAAACGTGGCATTAAATTAAGGTCTTTACTGTTATTTAGTCAAGGTGATCAAAGGAAGTACCTCAAAACCCGAGAAATTAAAAAGAAGACCACGACGTCGTTAAGAAATTTAAGGTATGAATTTTAGTGCTGAAAGAAATCGGATCCGAAATAGTTTTTGGTACAGCTTCAGTTAGGGCTGATAAAATTGAATCACCAAAAGGAATCCCGAAAAGGTGATGGAACCCTCAAGAGGCTTCAAATTATTAAGTAGAGCAACCCTTCGGTGTTTTCGGGTGGGAGCGAGAAGATTTCAATGAAAATATTACAGCCGGGCCTAAGTGCAAGTTTCCAAATTTACCCGAGGGTGGTCTACACATTGTTATTTCCAAGTCCTCAGGGTGTGAATTTTAATTCCAGATTTTGGGTGCCTAATTAGAAGCAATGGAAATTTCAGGGGCTTGGGTGAAGGACCAAAAATGCAAAGGTCAAAATAAAAGGGGGGTAAAAGTGTAATAATAAGAAAATGCAAGCTGCCATGGCTTACAGCAACTCTGGCCGCCCATCCTTTGACATCTTTGACCTTGGGGATTTCGAGAAAATTGGTTGGGGAAGCTTGAGCATCAACCCAAGGCCTGCACCGAGCACACGGATGGCCGAAACTTTAAAAAATTCTGGCAAAGTGTGGCTAGTTTGCAGTACCTGTAAATAGGCTGTTGGGGAGGTGATCAGAGGCTTTTGAGGTCACCCAATGGAGGGTTGAGGTGTTAAGGCATCAGGTAAGCGTCCATAGGCATTTTCGAGGGCCGATTTTGAGCTATAAATAAAGGTTTAATGACCGAGGGTTTCGCCAAATTCAAGCTTAAAATAGAGTGTGTTAGAGGCCAAATCGAGAGAGATTGATAAAGGGCTTTTGTTCTAGAGAGGGTAAGGATCGTTTCTAGAGAAATTGGAGTATTTTTGTGTGCATTTGAAGGGGTTTCGATCGGTTGCCAGAGAAGGAGGCGGTGGTGTCGACCGAGAGTTTGAGGCTTCGGTTGAAGCCCTTTCGAGTGTCCTTTCGAGCCATTAGAGGCACCATCATGATCAATTGAAGAAGGAGGTCAAGCCAGAAGCAAAAACCCAGAACTCCGGTGTGCCGTTGCCGGAGAAGACGACTGGAGCGTGACCTCCATACGCCTCTCCCACTTGTAGTCCACGCACCTAGCGTGTGAGAGTTCATCCACATTAGGTTTTTTCTGATTTTTTTTTATAATTTTTAGAAAAATATTTCAAGAAATGTTATGTAAAAATATTTGGAAAAAAATTGGATGTAGGTATTTATTTTAGAATTTTAGTGAGGAAAAATAGAGAAAAATTAAAGAAACAATGTGAGAAAAATAAGAAGAAAATTGGTTTTGATATTTATGGATTGGATATGGTGTTTAGGGTGCCTTAGGGCTTGAGTTTGGGTGTTGATTTGAGTTTCAAGGATTTTTCACGCAAATAGAGGTGAAGCTTATTTCGAGGAAAATCTAATTTGTCAAAGGTGAGTAGTTATTCCAAAAACTTGATTTAATGCGAGTATCCTGATTTAAAACCCTGGATAATGTGATAATTCTTATCTATGGACTAGATCTATTACGAGTGATTCTACCCTAAGCTTGATTTCATGAAATTGATTTTACCATGTTGACATGTCTTGATATGTCATGCATCACCTAGATTGCATTGCATGCTATGATGAAAGGTGCATATGTACATGATGAAATTATTGATCATGCATCTACATAAGGGTTTGAGAGTATGGGCCGGGACTGCTGCTTTTCTAAGGGTGCACCCATACACCTCGGCCTGGGAAAGAGGCTGAAAAAATGGAGAGTAGCATTAAGGTACGATCGGCTCAAACAGAAATGAAAGGAAAGGACATTTTGCATTCATGCACGAAATGTGTTTATTATACTCTCACTTAGATGATTCATCATCTAACTTGGGCTTTATCCCTAGAATATTCAAACGTTCCAGATATTGTTGTAGCAGAACCCGATACGGAAGAAACATGTGACGACACTTTGCAAGTGTAAGATTAGTTATGATTATGATGTTGAGATTAATGTATTTAAAGTTCTTGCTACTTAACATTTGAACATTTTAAAGACGTTGATGTATTGTCTAAGACATGGTTATTTTAATATTAGGTTCAATTCTTAGCTCTGCGTTTAATGTTTACAATTCTCCTTGAGACGGATGGGAATTTTGGGATGAGAAATGTTATGATCTAACAAAAGAAAAAAAAATATTATCCTAGTATTGTTCTAATTTGAACATTTGCAAGTGTAAGATTAGTTATGATTATGATGTTGAGATTAATGTATTTAAAGTTCTTGCTACTTAACATTTGAACATTTTAAAGACGTTGATGTATTGTCTAAGACATGGTTATTTTAATATTAGGTTCAATTCTTAGCTCTGCGTTTAATGTTTACAATTCTCCTTGAGACGGATGGGAATTTTGGGATGAGAAATGTTATGATCTAACAAAAGAAAAAAAAATATTATCCTAGTATTGTTCTAATTTATAACATGCCCGGGAAAGTGGGGTGTTACAATCAATCTAAAGTTCTCTTCAAAAAGCCTGTTACCCTGCACATAGCCCGTTAATGAGGTAAAAACCAAAGACTCATTGTCCCGTTAACATCCCGACAATGAGTAAGACAACAAGCCCATTACCGTGTGTATAGCCTGGCAACGAAGAGAAAACAAAAGCCCGTTGTGTAATGACCCATTAGAGGGCCTAGTATTTATTTAGAATTATTTAATTAATTAGTGAGGTATTTTAATTAAGAGAATTTGCCATTTAATTTTAATGTGGCAATTTAGAATATTTTTAGTTGAGAAAATAGCTTTTAAATAGCATTTAATTCTTTTTATATTATGAGAAATTAAATGCAAGGACTTGAGGGTCATTTAAGGATTTGATATTAGTATTTAATTAGTAAATAGAATTATTGTGATTAAGGGATTGATGAATCAATCCGTGAGAGGATTGGGTTAGAAGACTCCTAGTTATATTAGGAGATTGAGATGGGTTTTAGGGCTTCAAAGTATATATATAGAGTTTGAGGGCCAATAGTTCTTCACGCCGTGTGAAGAACAAAGTAGAGAAGAAGAGGTAGAGAGTTGGCAAGCATTGCAATGTCTTGACTTAGGGAGATTTTCATTGGAAAGAGTCAATTCGATCGATCAAACAGTTTAAAAAGCAAGTTCTTCTCCCTGTAAACCTTTCTTACAGGATCGTATTTAGCATTCGATCATTAGTTTTAGCAGCTCTTTGTTTAAGTTTCAGATTTTTGTTTCAGTCAGTGTATATACATATATATGCACGAGCAGTGAGTATGTATACCAGATCTTGCATGATTACTTCTAGCGATTCTTATCAATTTTATTGTTGAATCATTCACAACTTTGTTTCGAATCAATTAGGATTGTTTTCTCAAGATTTGTTTCGGAATGGTGTAGTAATGTTAAGTTTTTGATTCAAGATATCATCTCTGTTATCGTGAGTTTTATTTCTGATGAGATTCCAGTCATTCGAATGAGTCTTGTGTCATTCGAATGAGTTTTGAGGCATCCGAATGAATTCTCAGTGTTATCATAAGTTTTTCCCTTATAATGTACCGGACATTCGAATGAGTCATTTGTCATTCGAATGAGTCATGTGTTATCGTATCATTCGTATGTGTTTTTGAAGTTTTGGGTCTGTCATTCGAATGAGCTTCCTTGTCATTCGAATGAGTCCTTGAAGATTTGAGTAAGCTGTTGCCTTGTATAGTCTAGCATTCGAATGAGTCTCTCTGTCATTCGAATGACTCGTGAGTATCCCATTCATTCATTCGAATGAGGGTACTGTTGCATTCGAATGAGTCATTTTTTGCCAGTTCAAAAGTTGGAAAATTGTCAAATTCATTCGAATGAATTTGTGAGTCATTCGAATGAGTCCTTGGTTAGATCCGAATAGCCTTTGTTATATATCATATATCATTCGAATGAGTCTCTGTCATTCGATTGAGCCTCTGTCATTCAAATGAGTCTTCTGCCATTCGAATGACCTTGCTGTAGTCCATTTTTTTCATTCGAATGAGCTGCTGCTTCATTCAAATTGCTCCTTATACTTCCTCAATCACTCGAATAGTATCATATAGCATCCGAATGGCTTCCAATAAATTCTTGATGCAAGTCTCAAATTTAATATAAATATTTAATTATTTAAATATTGAATTTTATGCCAAGATATGATAAAATCCAATATGCCATGCCTATACTCAGAAATTTCAAAATCTTTGTATCTCAATATAGCTGGTAAAAATCATATACCATGTTTAGCAGTTAATTATGGCATGATCAACATTATTTTGTGAGATTATGTGCATACATATTTGTATGAGCATTGAGCACGACTTTATATGAAGCACTACATATTATGTGCCAGTATTTATATGAGCATTTCATTATGGGCATCAGGCGGCTTGTCTGCGGGGATCCCACTAGTATCAGTTTAGTTATATCTCAGTTATGAGATGCTCGCCTGATGTCGACTAGGGGGCTAGGGGCATATTGCCCACAATATGTGCTTACAGTTTTTATGTTGTAGGTTCAAATTAGCCAGGTATGTATTACAGTTATGTGGGCCTATGTGCCAAAATTGCATACTTGCATTTATCTTACAGTTTATGTGCATTACATTTATAAATGCAAACAGATAGTGTTTCACTTAGTGCAAGTTCAGTAAGTTTTTCTTCAGTATCGATATTATTCGATTCAGCTTCAGTTATTCTTTTCATCTTACTACTTGCTGAGCTTTGTAACTCACCTTGTATTCTTCACCATTCCAGGTCCTAGTAGGGGAGTACCAGACGTGGGGCCTAGCAGTAGTGTCCAGTAGTGTGTGTACGTGGAGCCGCTCAAGACCAAAGATGTTTGGGAGTTTTATCAGTTAGTTAGTTTGGAGCGTTTGACAGTTTAGTATTAGTTTATTTTTCAGTTGAGGGATTTTCCCTTAGACAGTGTTTATGGTTTCAGTTTTGTTAACTCAGAGTTTTATTTCAGTTGATTGAGTTATTCATATTAGTATCAGATTTCAGTTTATCAATTAGTTTTATATTTTATTTTTCGTAGCACCTCTTCTCGGGCAGTTCTAAGAGAGGGGGTGTTACACGTTGCCCTGCACATAGCCCGACAATGAGGTGAAAGCTAAAGGCTCATTGCCTTGCTCATAGCCGGGCAAACAAGGAAGATAACAAGCCCATTGTCTTGCACGTAGCTCGATAATGAAGAAAAAATAATACATTGTCCTGCATGTAGCCTGGAAATGGATATTCTTTCTAATCGTAGACCTAAGCATTATGTCAAACCACAAAAATAAAATATTAATGCTTTTTAATTGCAAACGGAATCACGTCGAACTGCAAAAACAAAATATGGTTGTTCTTTTTGAATTGCAGACTAGGTATTACGTTGAACCCCTAGAACAAAATATATTGCCAACGTAGACATTACACCCACAATACCAGCAAACATATACACGCGAAACCAGGGAATCATGACATTATAACAAAAAAGGCTTATTGCCCTGCTTACAGACCGACAATAAGGAAAACACAAGCTTGTTGTCCAATGCATAACCCGATAACAAAGGAAAAATAAAAGCTCTCACTATCCCGCTCACAACCCGGTAACGAGGAGACAAACACATCCCGTTGCCCTGCAAGTAGCCTAACAATGAGAAGGCATAAGACAATTAACCCGCGATTAGCCATACATTGAGGAAGCATAATATCAGTGGCCTTGTAAACGACTTACGCTCCTTCGCCTAGTGACCAAATGGTGCAATAGCCATTGTCCTAGAAGAAGAGATGTCATATTCGTTGTTCCATAAGTAATCTAACAACCAGGAAATGGAACACTAATCATCATGAACGTGCCCGAATTTAGAGAAAATTCCCCAATATGCCAATTCTTCTATCTCTATAAAATGTAGATACATATACGAGGAAATAATGACATGGTCACTCTTGAGTTGATTTGATGATCTTTCAGAACCCTTACCACCATAGGAGCTAGGAGCACATGAACATACAGACCCTTGCTGTGAAAGTAAAAGCTTCAACATATCATGCAAAGCATTTGCGTCCTCATCTTTGCACCATTGGTGCTTATGGTAAGTCCAAATACAAAAATGCTAGAACTACAAATGATACGGGGACTTGAAAAGTCAAGTGCATAGAGAAGAGTTAAAAGTAAAAGAAGTAAAAGGAAGGCGTGTACGAGATTGACAGGGCTAGATACTCTTTCGTCTGAGGCACTCAAACAAAAGAGTACAGAGCAATTAATCTGTCGTATAAAAATAAATGGATGAAGTGGAAAAATAAATGAAAGAACCAAAAAAATGAGACAGGGCCACGTGGCCAGGCGAAAGCCCCCTTTTGCATGGCAGCAACCAGCCACGTAGCTACTTTGGCACGCCTGCGCGCCTCAGCATGAGCCTCAGCCCACATAGTCGTGCAACCCCGCACAACCATGGTGGCACCCTCGTGTGACCCTCACCCTCACCCCGAGGTGCTCCCTATGGCCTTTCATGGCCCCAAACGGACCCACGTGGCCTTACAGGGGCTTGCATGACTTTGGTTTCCACGCATGCGCCCGCGCCCATGCTTGCACCCCCAAGTGACCCTCATCCAAGGGTTCTCCATGCCCGCACCCCCATGTGACCTTACCCGGGGGTGTCATAGGCGCGTCCTCATGCCCATGCCTGCGATGCGTGTGCCATTACCCCCACAAGACCCTATCAAAACTACCTTTGAGTTACTTACTAAGAAAATCAGGTCACTCAACACCCGGTAGTCTCTTCCATTGCTATAAATAGAGGGGTCCTTGTGATAGAGATAGGACCTTGTATAACTCAAGAGTGTATACCTTGTGATGGAGACAAGACCTTGTATTTATAGTGGAGGGTGAGAGAGGCCTCACGATAATCTCAGCGAGGATCTCGAGGCCCATTTCAAGGATTTTAAAGCCCATTTGGCTGGGTGCCTGATCACGAGAGGGGGTCCACTCGGCATAACCGAGTGACCCCTCACTCGGTTATGCTTAAAGGGGATCACTCGGCATAAACGAGTGGACCCCACTCGGTTAGGCCGAGCTGGGGCACCCCACTCGGCATAGCCGGGTTGGGCACCCACTCGGCATAACTGAGTGGCCCCCTACTCAGTTATGCCGAGTTGGGGGTAGCCACTCGGCATAACCGAGTGGCCCTTACTAGGTTATGTCGAGTGGGTCTTTTTTTTCATCCTCTTGATGCTTTGCGCTCTCTCTCTTCAGGCTTATTGGGCTCACCTTTGATCAGGTCTTGGCTTCACTTTCCTTGGTACATCAATTGCTCCCTGCTTTTTTAGCCGAAGGAGTCGGGTGAAAGAGCATTCAATACCAGAAGATTTTAACGCGCCTCTTGCTGCATTTTACTTATCTTTGGAAGGCCATTTGTGCATCTTTGCTTTTTATTTTCTGTATTCATCTGAAAGCTTTGATGCTTTTTCACCTTTTGAGCCCCTATAAATAGGGATCAAGGTCTTCATTTCCCCCACATAAGGGTTGGTCGTGGGTGCCTTTAGAGCTCAAATTCTATTAGGTCTCGGCAAATTTTCAGGCCTTATCGCATTTCCAGCCACGGCCCCCGAGGCATTTGGCCACTTGGTTATGGCTGAGTGGCCATGATTGTGCGACTGGGGGGCCACTCGGTTATGACCGAGTGAGCACCCACTCGGTCATGACCGTGTGGCGTCTTCATCTGCTCCCAGTCGTTTATTGCTTCCTTTCCTTGCTTTGCTCTTCTTCGTCTTGTAATGATGTATTTATTTTGCCTGCAGGTATTTGTGTGCTGTGATCATCCGTCTTTTTCCACCTCTTCAACATAATAAGGTAACGCTCTCCAGACTTTTCAGTATGATGAGGAAAAGACCGGCATCACCCCCCGGCCCTGCGCACATTCCTGTCAATTCAAGCTCTCGGCTTCGTTACAGGGATTTCGAAAAGGTTTACGATGCCACTCCTTCGCGGTATATGGTGAGGTATCTTTGCCTTGATGAACCAGACCCATCCTAAGTGGATGAGGGCTCCATTGGTATTCACTTTGCCTCGTTTAAAATGGGACTCCACTTTCCTCTTCCGCCATTTGCTATGGGGTGGTTGCGTCATTACAAGATTATTTTGGCTCAGCTTCATCCTAATGGCTGGGCCCAGTTAGTGGGTTTTTCTGTGCTTTGTCATCAGCGGGATGTAGTCCCTTCATTGATGCTCTTTTGTTGTTTCTATCGATTGTGAAAGGCTAGCAAAGACCGCCATCTTTATACGCTTCAAAAGGTATCTGGCTTTGAGCTGTTTAGTGCCCTTCCTAAAAAGATCAATTGATTTGAAGAACGATGGTTGGTGATAGAGCCTCCACCCGGTTGGGATGCTCCCATGCATTGGAATCATCATGATGCTAGCCAAGGGTTCCCTCCCTGCAAAGACGTTCGTGGCGTATATCGTCGTCTTGTGGGGATACTAACGGCGCAGGGTCCTATTGATTTGCTAAGCCTCTTGAACTCGAAAAATTTCAGAGTCGCAGGTTGGGGGGTTGTGACGCCAATTGCTCCTTCTCCATCTTCTATGCTATCCAACTGAGAAATGGAAGGAGTTGAGGAGGAGGAGATGGAAATGCCTCAACAGTCTTCACATCTTCCTTTCGATCCTCTGGAGGAAATTACTCCTAGGGGTAGATTATCTTTGGCTATTGCCTTCCTTGTTCCATTATTGCATCATTTTCCATACTAAATGCTTTATATTAATTTTTGCAGAGATGGCTGGATTAGGTAGATTGGTGGAATTACGCAGATGTCACCGTGAGGAGGAGGCACGCCTTGCTACAATGACTGGGGTTTCTACTCTTGGTGCTGAAGGATCTACCAGCTCTTGGCCTCCTCGATCATGCAGACCTGTCAGAGTTTCTCCTACAGGGGTGGAAAGGCGTCGTTGTCGCTCAAGAGGTGATACTTCAGGTGTGGAAGCCCCTTCTCCTATGGAAAGCCCAGCATCGATCCCTCTTTCTCATGAAGAGACTGTAACATCCCGTTCGAGCGATAGGAAGAACCGGAACAACTTACCCTGATGGGCCTACATGAACTTCCCAGGGGGGTCACCCATCCCAGGATTGCCCCAGGTCAAGCACGCTTAACTTGGGAGTTCTTTGCCAACATTCAGCCCAAAAGGTATCCAGCTGGTGTTGTTTCCTTTCTTACACTATCCTTGATATATTCTAACTTCTCTGGGCTCTCGGGGTATTACATTCTCCCCCCCTTAAGCACATGACGTCCTCGTCATGCGACCTTACAACCGGTCCCAGATCTCCCCCCGTGCATGGCCGATGTGGGATTCGTCTAAGGTGCCTACACGCACCCCCATAGGGGCCTCACACCCCCCCTCGGGACTCAGCCTCCTCGCTGAGGTTTGTCCCACCACCGCGCTCAGAGGCTCGAGGGTCGGCTCTGATACCACCTGTAACATCCTGTTCGAGCGATAGGAAGAATCGGAATAACTTACCCTGATGGGCCTACATGAACTTCCCAGGGGGGTCACCCATCCCAGGATTGCCCCAGGTCAAGCACGCTTAATTTAGGAGTTCTTTGCCAACATTCAGCCCCTTCTCCTATGGAAAGCCCAACATCGATCCCTCTTTCTCATGAAGAGACTGTAACATCCCGTTCGAGCGATAGGAAGAACCGGAACAACTTACCCTGATGGGCCTACATGAACTTCCCAGGGGGGTCACCCATCCCAGGATTGCCCCAGGTCAAGCGCGCTTAACTTGGGAGTTCTTTGCCAACATTCAGCCCAAAAGGTATCCAGCTGGTGTTGTTTCCTTTCTTACACTATCCTTGATATATTCTAACTTCTCTGGGCTCTCGGGGTATTACATTCTCCCCCCCTTAAGCACATGACGTCCTCGTCATGCGACCTTACAACCGGTCCCAGATCTCCCCCCGTGCATGGCCGATGTGGGATTCGTCTAAGGTGCCTACACGCACCCCCATAGGGGCCTCACACCCCCCCTCGGGACTCAGCCTCCTCGCTGAGGTTTGTCCCACCACCGCGCTCAGAGGCTCGGGGGTCGGCTCTGATACCACCTGTAACATCCTGTTCGAGCGATAGGAAGAATCGGAACAACTTACCCTGATGGGCCTACATGAACTTCCCAGGGGGGTCACCCATCCCAGGATTGCCCCAGGTCAAGCACGCTTAACTTAGGAGTTCTTTGCCAACATTCAGCCCAAAAGGTATCCAGCTGGTGTTGTTTCCTTTCTTACACTATTCTCGATATATTCTAACTTCTTTGGGCCCTTGGGGTATTACAGAGACCCTTGCCGTTCCATCTCCGGCTTTCAGTTCTCGCCGAGGGCGAAGCTCATCTTCTCGATTTACTGGGGATATAGCGCGGGTGGAAGAAGAGTGACCCCACCTTGTGGTTCCCAACAGGAAAGATTATCGTTGCCTGGAGGGCGAAAAATCAATGAGATCGCCTCCTATACTTCCCGTTCCCGATGAGGTAAGGCACACTATGATTCTTGGGGATGGCAAGAAGCTTAGCGGCCGGGACTTTCAAGTTTCCCCCAAGATACTAGAGACAGACTCTATCTCAGAACCTGGGATTGGTGCTCGTCTCATTTATTCCACCATTCTCCCTCGAGATGAACAACGGTTTATTGGCAGTAATCATGCCTATGCTAGGGATGAGGCGAAACAGCTCCTGGTGCAAGGGATTCAAGGAATCGTTGCTTCTAATGCCAGGGAATGGAGGAATAGCCAATCCACCTGGAACGAAGAACGCCAAGAGCTGAAGTGTTGGGCTCGTCGGGCGGAGGCTGGGAAGAGGAATGTAGAGGTAGAGGTTGAGAGGATGCGTGCTTAGCTGTTCGAGGTTACTGTTGGTACCTCGGGCCTTGAAGAGGAAATCCAAGATTTGCGCTCTAAGCTAGAGGCTGAAGAGCAAAAGAACATTAGGCTGATGTAGGAGCATGAAACACTTCTACAAGAACACTCCTTATGCTTGGCGGAGCTGAAAATAAGTCGTACGGATGCTCGTGCCATTAGGGTTGATGCAGTGAAGGAATACTGCCTTTTGACCGACTGCCAAGATAGGAAGGGGAGGTATGGTTCAGGTTTTTTGAAGTATGGGTTTTACTTAGCCCGCACCTATCTAGAATCTCAACGTCTGGGAGATACTTTTCCAAAACTTTTGCTTACTCCCGAACTTGAGGAATCTACCCAAGTGGACTGGCGTCAATACGAATCGAATGCTCTGATGAGTCATTCCTCTTATTTGGATTCTTTTCTTATGGACGACTTAGAGAATCTGATGGGTCCATGGAATCCATTCCCTTTTAACTGTGGGGGAGAAGGTGTGGTGGATGACCACGAGGCAATTGAAGGGGATCTTGGTGTAGCTGTTGGAGATGTGCCAAATATGGACGAGGCTAAAGAAGGGGAACTTCCAACAGTATCCCCTGAGACTCCTACTGCATCATTCGGGTCTACCAGGCGCTCCTCTCGCAAGTCTTGCTCCCGTGAGTAGATCCCCATTGCTACTGTTTTATTTATTTATTTATTTTTTTGTACCCCCTGCTACTCTTGCTGCAATGAGAGTTATCGTTTGATTTTTGGGTGTTTATCTTCTTTAGTCTGCTCAATATGTTACCATTCTTAATGTTTGACTTATTCTTCAATGTTGACCTTAGTAATAGAAGGTCAGGGTTTTCCTTTCGTTGTTGGGCCATGAGTGGAATGATGGGCTTGAGCGTATTTTACCTCATTGTCGGGCCATGAGCGGGCAACGGGTTTGAGCATGTTTTACCTCGTTACAGGGCCATGAGCGGTGCAATGGGTTTGAGCACCTTTTACCTCGTTGCCGGGCCATGAGTGGGGTAACGAGTTTGAGTGTATTTTACCTCGTTGTCAGGCCATGAGTGGGACAACGGGTTTGAGCATGTTTTAGCTCATTATTGGGCCATGACCAGGACAACGGGTTTGAGCATGTTTTACCTCGTTACCGGGCCATGAGCAGGCAATAGGTTTGAGCGCCTTTTACCTCGTTGCCGGGCCATGAGCGGCGCAACGGGTTTGATCGTATTTTACCTCGTTGCCAGGCCATGAGCGGGGCAATAGGTTTGAGTGCCTTTTACCTCGTTGCCGGGTCATGAGTGGGGCAACAGGTTTGAGCGCCTTTTACCTCGTTGCCGGGCCATGAGTGGGGCAACGGGTTTGAGCGCCTTTTACCTCGTTGTCGGGCCATGAGCGAAGCAACGAGTTTGAGGTTCCCTCCTGCAGATAAATAAAAATAAAATGAAAGCAATGAACACACAAGCATTTTTTACGTGGTTCGGCCAAATGTGCCTACGTCCACAGTCCCAATTAGGGTTTATGTTATTACAAATACTTTGCCAGGTATAGCGTTCATATACAACTTGAGATAATTCAGATTCCATGTTTTTCCAAGGATGTCTCCTAAAAAGGTTTGTAAAATACAAGTGTTGGGACCAATCAACTTTAGAATGCGGTATGGCCCCTCCCAATTCGCTCGTAACTTTCCATCATCCTTAAGCGTGTTGGTCACAACAGATCTCCAGAGTATTAGATCCGCTTATTCCATGGGCCTATTCTTTACCCGAGAATTTAAATAACTGGCAATTCTTCTCTAATAGGCAGCTATCCTCATGGCAGCATTATCCCCCTGCTCCTCAATTAAGTCCAAATTTTCATGTAATGCTTCAGTATTCCTTGCACCGTTTTCTTCTGCATATGCCATCAGCCTAGGGGACTTAGCTTTAATTTCTATGGGAATTAAGGCTTCTATTCCATATACCAGATTGAACGGAGTCTCACCAGTTGCGATTCGACTAGTCGTTCGATATGCTCACAAAATCGAGTGTAGCTCGTTAGCCCATGTCCCCCTAGCTCCTTCAAGGTGAGTTTTTAGGCCATGCAATATAGTTTGATTACTGACCTTAGCTTGCCCATTAGCCTGGGGGTATGCCACTGAGGAGAATAGTAGTTGAATCCCTAGGTTGTCATAGAATTTTCTGAAGGAGTCACAATCAAACTGTTTTCCATGGTCTGTAACCATAATTCTTGGTACCCCAAACTGACACACTATGTCTTTCCATACCATTGATTATACTTTTCTTGTTGTAATGGTGGCCAATGCCTCAGCCTCGATCCATTTGGTGAAATAGTCCGTGGCTAACAATAAGAATTTTCTTTGCCCCGGTGCTTGTGGGAATGGACCCAAAATATCCAAACCCCACTAGGCAAACGGTATAGCTAGAATGCAGGTTGTAGCTGGGATATTGGGGCAGATTGGATTAGCGCATGTCGCTGGCATTTGTCACACGATTTAACTTTCCTTAATGTGTTTGACTGTAATGTGGGCCAAAATAAACCAGCTCTCAAGACTTTAGCTGCTAGGGCCCGTGCTCCCAAATGTTCTCCACATATCCCGCTATGGGTTTCTACCAGAGTATATTCAGCCTCTTGGGGGCCCAGACACTTGAGAAGAGGTGCGGTGTAAGCTCGCTTGTATAATACCCCACTTATAATAGTAAACCTTACAACCTATATCTTAAGTTTCCTTGCTTCTTGTGGATCATCGGGTAGTTCATTGTTGGTTAGGTAGCAGTAGAAGGGCGTTCGCCAGTCTATTCCTCCTTCAACGCATGACACTTCTTCCTCCCCAATGCTCGGTTGACGAAGTACTTCAACAAATACTGTTCACCCTTTCGTTTGTTTAATGGACGCTAGTTTGGACAAGGCATCAGTGTGTCCATTGAGGCATCGATTTATTTGTGTTAATTGAAAACTCTGAAACATCTGTGCCAGGTCTTTTACCTTGTGCAAGTATTGTGCCATCATCTGCTCTCTGGTTTCTATTGCTCATGAAACTGTTGAACAATCAACTGGGAATCACTATGGGCAATCAATTGTGTTATCTCCAATTTCTATGCTATCCTCATTCTCGCAATCAACACCTCATATTCTACCACATTGTTGGTACTTGGAAAGGCAAATCGTAGAGAATACTCCAATGTTTCCCCCTCAGGGGGTACAAGTACTATTCCAGCGCCGCTTCCCTGTGAGCTAGATTCCCATCCACAAACAATAGCCATTCTGTCTGTTCCTTTACTCCCATTTTACTAGAGTGAGGCATTCCATAATAAAGTCAGCTAATGCTTGCCCTTTTATAGCTTGCCGGGGTTGATATTGGATATCATATTCACTCAACTCAATATACCATTTGGTGAGGCGACTGGAGCATTCAGGCTTTTGTAAAATACTCCGTAATGGTTGGTCTGTAAGTATGATAATTGAATGAGCTTGAAAGTAAGGCCTCAACTTTTGGGAGGCATTTAGTAGAGACAATGCCACTTTTTCAGTAAAGGGGTAACGTGTCTCTGGGTCTTGCAACACCTTGCTGACATAGTATATTGGTCAATCCACCTGCCCTTCTTTTCTGATCAATACTACACTTATTGCTTCGTCGCTTATCCCCAAGTATAGGTATAATGTCTCTCTAGTCTCTAGATGTGTCAATAGGGGAACTTCTTTCAAGTACTCTTTTAATGCTTCAAATGACTTTTGGCATTGTTCTGTCCACTCAAACTTTTTCTCAGCCCTCAATGTTCGTAAAAATGGGAGCTCTCTCTCAGCGGACTTAGAGAGAAAATGCCCGAGGGCTGCCATCTGTCCAGTCAGTCACTGAACTTCCTTGGTTGATGTTGGTGGTTTCATATCCAGTATCGCTTTAATTTTCTAGGGGTTTGCCTCAATCCACCTTTGAGTGATCATGTACCCCAAAAATTTTCCAAACTGCACTCCAAAGGCGCACTTTGTTGGATTTAGTCGCATTTTGTATTGTCTAAAGACTTCGAGCACCTGCTCTAACTTTTTCACATGCGATTCATTCTCCCTACTTTTTACAGTCATGTTGTCAACGTATGCTTCCATTTTATCCCCTAGCAATTCTTTAAAGACTTTATTCACTATGCGTTGATAAGTGGCCCCAGAATTCTTGAGTCCAAATGGCATGACTTGGTAACAATATGTTCTCTTTTCAGTGATAAACGACGTTTTCTCCTAGTCTAGGGGATACATCATTATTTGGTGATACCTTGAGAAAGCATCCAAAAAGCTCAGAAACTGGTACCCAGACGTTTCATCTAGGAGACGGTCAATCCAGGGTAGTGGATAAGAGTATTTGGGGCATGCTTTGTTGAGGTCAGAAAAATCCACACACACGCGCCACTTCCCATTGGGCTTCGGGACCATAACAACATTAGCCAACCATTCAGGATACAACACTTCTCGAATGAAGCCTGTGAAGGACCATCACGAGGATACATAGCATGCAACGGAAGCGTTTTTTAAAATAAAAAACTTTTCTCGTATTGATTAGAATCTAGGAAACTTACTTTTCCTTTGGATTACCGGATGGAATGAAGCGACAGGAGGAGGAGCGGGAGCTTCTTCGCGTGGTGGAGATGACGGCTGTCCTGCAATCCTTCGGCTCCTTCGCATCAGAACTTGAACGTTCTCTTGATCTTTCAAGGTATGACTTTAGAACTCGTGGCCTCTCTTTTGGTGAAGAAGAGTAAAAAACCCTAGGTAAAAATCAACCAAAAGAGAGAATATATATAGGGAGAACCCTAGGGTTAAAACCCTAGTGGGCCAAACCCTAGTGGGCCAAGTCCATTTAATTAATTTTCTAATTGGGTTAGCCCAATTAATTAATTAAAAACTAATGAACTATTATTTTATTCTAGCCCAATTAATTATGGACCATTCTGAATAAAATAATTCTCTCTCAATGTAATTCACCCAACAAGACAAATGTATTAAATAATACATGAGTTATATCAAGCTACCCCGGGGACCAAAAGACAAATTATTCATGGCTACTAAAATAACCAAAATACCCCTGCTACCCAGTAGCTATATTTTGTCATTCTAAGTGTTCCAACTATCACCATATGGTAACACTGACCCCACGAATAATTTTGCATGTGTAATGTCTTTGACCTACTAGTGTAATGATGAAAATACCCTTCTGCGTAACACCCATCATTTAGAAAGGAATAATGTACTAACACCTCTCTAAATGATTTCTACCATCCTTAGATCACTAGTCCAATAATCCGTGACTACTCGAATGTACTTGCTTATCACTAAGAGCTACCCAGAAGCACACACTCTTAAGTCACGTTCCCAGGGCCCTGGATTATTTGATTATTCTTGGACAATCACAAGGGGGTGAATCACAGAAACTATCTTGTATTAGTCTGTCTTAGCTAATTAGAAACTATACTCCCAACTCACAAGGTTATTGATCTTTGATAGACCTCACCTACAGTGAATCTAAGAATATAGCTCTAGGTTCACTAGACCACCAACTAATACTCAAGTATTAGAGTACTTGTCCACGTAGTAGCAGTGATAGACTAACTCCATGATAATTAGTACTTTGTCATTAGCTTCTATCACAGGTCCACTCTACGCATTCCAAATGCGCTTGTACAATTAGAGTAAACAGACTGTTTACTGGCTAAGGCAAGCCATCCTCCATTAGGATCCATTGCACAATGATCTTATCATGATAGAATGCCTAGTTCTATCAAAAGATCAAGAGTAATATTTTCTTGCTATTAAGTACCCATGATTCATGCCTAACTGTGAAGAACGACCCATCACATGAATCACTTACTTAATAGCATGGACACTTTTCCAACAATTAAATGCAAATAATATATGTGCCATAAACTGACTAAAAGCAACATCATTACCATAAATTAAACAAAACGTGTCTTTAGGGCATACATTTCCAACAGCCTTCCCTCAATAATTTATCAATTTCTTTTTCCAATGCTGGTAGCCTATCAAGGGCAATGTTTTGCTTCTTTTGTCTAACTGGATTGGACTGGGGATCTACATTCAAATGGTGACATATCACTTCTGGGCTGATTCTTGGCATGTCTTTTGGTTTCCAGGCAAACACGTCTAAATTTTCTCGCAAGCATTTCACAATCTCTTCTTTTATATGTTCTGGGAGTTGTGAGCCAACATATGCTAATTTCTCAGAATCAGCTTCACTCAAGTGCACTGCCTCTAATTCTTCTACGAGTTGAGGCTTGCGAGCAATTCCCTCTTTGAAGGACTTGTCTATGGCCTTCTCTGTAATAGATAAGGTTTCCTCAGTTCTCTTTCTTTTGGCGGGCGTAAGGAACTTCATCAATAGGTAGCATGAGGATACCATTGCCCTCAGATCATTGAGTAGTGGGCGGCCCAAGATCATGTTATATGTCACCGAGGAGGTTTTAACCACCATGGAATTTGCTTGTCGGGTTACAATTTGAGGATCTTCACCCAATGTGATGGGTAATTGAATAGACCCTGCCACTGGGACTACTTCCCCGGTGAAGTTGTACAAGGGCGATGACACTTTTCTTAATCGATCATGAGATAAATGCATTTGCTCAAAACAATTCTAGTAAATCAAATTAACAGAACTGCCACTGTCTACCAAGATTCTACTGATGGGGTGTTTGGCCACGACTATGACACCCATAACTTACTTACATGCTTAATAATAAAAATATTTTATGACTTTCAAGGTTTGGCGTAGAAAAACTGGAGAAACAAGACTTTTATAAACTTAAGTAAAGTTTCGAACATAATAAAATTCAAAGCATGTTTTGTGTAAATATAAAGTTTGACATGGAAAACATGGTTTCAACAAAAGAAAGAAAGACTTCGCGAAGATGCTTTATAGCAATAGCATAAATAAAGATATCCGGAACTTGAAACCAAACTCATACTTCCTTTAAATTAAATAAAAATCCAAGACATACTTTATGGCATACATATAGGAAAAGATCAGAGTTCAACCCCGAAAACTTTGTTTCAAAAGGAAACTAAAACTTAAATTCTTGAAAATTCTTTTCCAACGAGCCACCACGCTCCACGTCCATGTCCCGATCTTCTCATTCATGATCACTTGGGGAGAGGGGAACATAAGGGGTGAGATTATGCAAATCTCAGTAAGTAAAAGAGAACTATCAAACATATTTAAACATGACATGAACTTGTAACAAAAACATATAACATAAGGCGACACGATAAGTTCTACCAACTTGTAGGGGTAAGAACCTCCGTGCATAGCGCTACTAAACCCCAGTCCCATAACTCGCTTGAGAACATGAAACTTGCTTGAAACATGACATGAGGGACCACATAAACATGATTCATGAGCGTGCTTAAACGTCGTAGATAGTTCATAGTGTACTTACCTTAACTTGGTTGGAAATGACCCAAATTTTCTGGCGAGGCTGCTTCACTCCTGTTTCTACACCAAATTTGTTCTTTCTTTTTTGTAGTATTTTCCCCTCACTCTCTATCACAAAATCCTTTCTTCTGATTCTTTCAACCTTACCCAAATTCTTATAAAACTTGTGAACAACCCTAAGTCCTATTTATAGACATTTTTGGCCAATCATGTTTTGCCACATGTCCTATCATCATGAGGCCTCATTATTACCTTTCATGTGTGGCCAATAAATGCTTGCCACATGTCCTTAATGATAAGGTTTGGAGACTTTTGCAAACTTGGAGGCTATGTAAGATTTTCCTTGGCCAATCATGCAATGCCTCCTCGGGGGGTCTTTATGAACCATCATGAGATCTTATCTTATCTTCCAAATGACCAATGGAAACTTACCATGTGTCCTTCATATTTTGAGCCTCACATGCTTAATTAGATTTTCAACACTTTCATCATTACATCGCACATGGTTTAATTCATTTTTCTACATTTCCCATCATTACTCCCACATGGTTAATTGATTTTCTACATGTAACACCCCAAATTTCTTGAGCGTGTTATGACTTAGGATTTTAGGAATATAAAATTTTTCATATCTCAATAACTGTCATACATCACACAATATCCCAAAAACCCTAATTTACACATTCTCAGCTTAACAAACCCAATAATCGAATAGCTAAGACAAGCGTTAAAATCTCGAATGCGGAAGCTAGATCGAAGCTAATATGGTTCACAACCATAAAACTTTATTTATCATAAAATTGTTTAAGACATCTACAAAATATATTACATGGACATCATCAAGTGATAACTGAACATCTTAACATATCCAAAATTACATATGTTCGCACATAAACAAAATGTGCTAATCATGCTACAGATAGCAAATTATACTTATTCTTCAGCTACTTCCTTTCCCTTAGAGCCGCTCGTTGAACCTGGAACGTTTGAATATTCCACGGACATAGTCCAATTAGAAGATGAATCTTCTAGTGAGAAACTCCAAAAAAAATAGTTTATATCAATGCATGATCAGGTATAAAATGTATGAGAAGACAACGAGAACTACTCCGAAGTGCCTCGTGAACACGTCAGCCTCCTCCAACGAGAGCTTTCTCAATGGCGCACGCATAGCGCCTCTCGGGAGGTCCCTAACTATGTCACTTTGGCCCAACTTCATATAACTCATGCAAGCACCACATCCGTTGTTCCTTAGGCTCACGGTTTTCCCCACGAGAGCTTTCTCAATGGCGCACGCATAGCGCCTCTCGGGGGATATCCGACTTTTGTCCTCAGCCAACAACAAATAGGTACAATAGTATGGCCACATGGATTTTATAAATGCAATAGTTCAAAAGCCAACAGCATATATTTTCAGGAAAATTCAGTTCATAGATGCAACATGATTTCACGTAAGCGAATAATAAGAGTTTACGTATAAGAACTTCACAAAACACGTGTCATGCAATAGAAGTCTCTCATAAGAGAAATAAAAATAGGATTTGGAGTACAGGAGTCTCACCTTGTTGGGTTATTTCTTCGACGGTATAATTTTACAACAAACGGCCTAGGTTTCTGCAGAAAACACACATTTTGGTAAACCTAACCTTTAATATTTGTACATAGGGTTGAAGGGTATTAAAGTAGAGGAATAACTAGAAAATTTTATGTAAAAAAGACCCGTAACACGCCCTCACGTTCCCCAAGAAGTCTGGCTATGCGCCCCCACGCGCAGGCACCAGATTCCGAACAACAACGCCTTGTTTTCGTATTTCGGCCATATTTCCCTCGTTTTAACTCACATTTGACCCCCGTTTGAACCTACGCGACCCTCTCTTCCCCCTCTACAGGATTATCAAAAAAAATCAGACTTACCTCACTTTTTTATTGATTTATTTTGACAAACTCCGGCGAAGACCCGTAACTCCGACGATGATCGTTCTCCGCCATTTCTTCGTCGCTTTCTTCCCGCCTTCTTGTCGAACCTCCTTCTCTCTCTCTAGAGCAAGCTCCTACTCTTAGAGTGCTTCACTCCTCAAACTTGCTTGGAATGGTTTGAGATCAATTCATGGCCTCTATTTATAGATTTCTCCAACCAATCATATTATGCCACTTGTCACAATTTTAGCCATGGACTCCAAAGAGTCAAAGATGTATTTGAATAGCTGTTGAAATCCAAAACTAGAATTAATCCAACTTTTAAAATCCAAGCTAAAACCCCAAACTTCTTTCAAATAACACTTTGGCTCTTATTTCAAGTCCTCAACTTCAATATTTTACCACATAAGCTCTTAATTTTATCCTTATTTCGTTTGAATAATTCTCTAATTACAATTACACCCTCAAACATCAAATTTATCGAGATACTTAAAATCCCAAAATCTGATAGGCCAAAGGTCCGACCCTTTCCACATTCAGATATGGTCCTATATACCTTGGCTTCAGCTTTCCTTTACCGCTTCCACGTGTCACCAAATGCTGGGGTGACACTTTGAGATACACTAGATCTCCTACCTCGAATTCTAGATCTCTTCTTCTTTGATCCGCATAGGACTTTTATCGGCTTTGCGCAGCTCGAATCCTCTCTTGGATTATTCGAATCTTATCAGTAGTCTGTTGCACAAGCTCGGGCCCCAACATCTGTCGTTCCCATACTTCGGTCCAACAGATAGGCGACTGACATTTTCTTCCATACAAAGCCTCATAAGGAGCCATCCCAATGCTGCCGTGGTAACTATTTTTGTATGCGAATTCTACCAATGGTAGATGCTCCTCCCAATTCCCTCCAAAATCAAGGGCACAGGATCTCAACATATCTTCAAGCGTTTGAATTGTCCTCTCTGATTACCCGTCAGTCTGGGGATGATAAGCTGTACTCAATTTTAGCTGAGTCCCCATACATTCATGTAAACTCTCCCAAAACCTCGAAGTGAACCTCGGGTCTCGATTTGAAACTATACTTACCGGCGCACCATGGAGTCGTACGATTTCCTTTACGTACTACTTTGCAAATTTTCGTACCGGTTAATCCATCCTCGTAGGCAGGAAATGGGCTGACTTTGTCAACCTGTCTACCACCACCCAAATGGCATCATTGCCCCTTCAGCTCTTCGGAAATCCTGTCATGAAATCCATCGTGATATGTTCCCTTTTCCACTCGGGAACTTCCAAAGGTCTCATCAACCCTGCGGGTTTCTGGTGTTAAATCTTTACCCTTTGGCATATATCACATTATGCCACCCTCCTTGCCACGCTGGCCTTCATCCCAAGCCACCAGTAGATTTCCCGAAGATCTCGATACATCTTTGTGGCTCCCGGGTGCACAGTATACCCTCTGTGGGCTTCATCCAAAATTTTCTGCCTCAACTCCCGAAGGTTTGGCACGTACACTCTACCCCGAAACCTCAGAATGCCATTTCGCATCTCAAAATCTGGACTCTTGGGCTGGCCTTACTCATCTACCCATAGACGTATACGTCGGTCACTCCCACTAGCCTCCCGTATCTCGGTCTCCAGATCCAGTTGAACAACCAGACTAGCTACTAGGACAGAAGATCCCTTTGGCACTACACTCACTGTCATCAGGCTAAAAGCCTCAATCAACAACCACTCCTGGGCCATCAACCTGGCCATAACAGTAGGCACAGTCCTACTCAAAGTGTCAGCCACTACGTTGGCACGCCCTGGGTGATACAAGATGGTGCAGTCGTAGTCCTTCAGGAACTCCATCCATTGTCGCTGCCTCATGTTCAACTCTTTCTGCGATAACACATACCTTAGACTTTTGTGGTCCGTGAATACATCGAACGTCTCTCCATATAGGTAGTGCCTCCATAGCTTCAGAGCATATACTACCGCTGCCAGCTCCAAGTCATGCGTTGGGTAGTTCACTTCGTGCCTCTTCAACTGGCGTGATCCATATGCTATTACTCGACCATGCTGCATCAATACACAACCCAAACCAACCTTCGAGGCATCGGTGTATACAACATATCCACCGGGCCCACTAGGCATTGCCAGAACAGATGCCGAGGTCAGTCTGTCTTTGAGCTCTTGAAAGCTTTCCTCGCACTTGGCAGTCCATTCAAACTTGACCTCCTTTCGTATGAGCTTCGTCATAGGTGCAGTTATCTTCGAAAACCCTTCCACAAATCTTTGATAGTAGCCTGCCAATCCCAAAAAGCTTCGCACTTTGGTTACGCACGTCGGCTGCTTCCATCTTTAAATAGCCTCAATCTTGGCTGGATCCACAGAGATTCCTTCGGCTGAGATCACATGCCCAAGAAACGCCACTTGGGATAGCCAGAACTCGCACTTCCAGAACTTGGCATATAATTGGTGTTTCCTGAGGGTTCCTAGCACTATTCTCAAGTGCTCCTCGTGGTCACTCTCATTCGAAGAATACACCAATATATCATCTATGAAGACGATCACATATCGATCCAAGTAAGGCTTGAAAACCCTATTCATAAGATCCATAAATGCTGTTGGAGCGTTAGTTAACCCGAACAGCATTACAAAATACTCAAAATGGTCATACCTCGACCGAAATGCTGTCTTTGGAACATCATCTGGTTTAATTCTCAACTGATAATACCTAGATCTCAAATCAATCTTCGAGAACACTTTCGCTCCTTGTAGTTGATCAAACAACTCGTCTATCCTTGGGAGCGGATACTTGTTCTTTACAGTGGCCTTATTTAGCTGACGGTAGTCAATGCACATTCTTAGACTCCCGTCTTTCTTCTTTACAAATAGCACTGGTGCGCCCCATGGCGATGTGCTTGGCCTAATGAACACTTTATCTGTCAACTCATGTAGCTGACTCTTCAATTCTTTTATCTCTACCGGAGCCATTCGGTATGGCGGAATTGATATCGGTTGGGTTCTTGGCACTAACTCAATTGAGAACTCAATTTCTCGAGGTGGAGGTAGTCCCGATAATTCTTCTGGAAACACGTCCTTATATTCTCGTACCACTCGCACCTCATTAAGCTTCGGTACCTCTCTTTCTTCTAACTGAGCATAGGCTATGAATCCATGAGCTCCTCGACTCAACAAATTCGCTGCCTTTATTGCTGAAATCATCTTTCCAACATCGGGGTTGCCTTGCCCTTGAAATTTGACCCACCCTCCCTTGGGTTTTCTTATAGTCATTATCTTCCTACGACAGTCTATATTGGCATCGTACTTGGACAAGAAGTCCATCCCCAAGATTACGTCGAAGTCATATACTTCTAACATAATCAGATCAGCCTGGAATTGGACGTTACTCAGGCTAATTTCACATCCCCTCACCATTTCTGAGGACTTCATACTTTTACCCATGGGTGTCGAAATCACCATAAGACACCCCATAGACTCTGTTTCTACTCTCAAACTCCCAACCAAAACATGCGATATAAAAGAATGAGTAGACCCTAGATCTATCAATGCATGTACAAGAGTATCCAAAATGAAGAGAGTACCTTGGATAACTGCAAGGTTTGCCTCTACGTCTTCCTTGGTCAAATTATAGACTCGTCCCTGTCTGGTCCCTTTTCCCTCTTCAATCTTTAGCGGCTGCTCTTTCTTCTTCGGGCAATTCCTCGAGATGTGCCCGTGCTGGTTGCAATTGTAGCAGATCACGCTCATTGGTGTTGCTGCTATAGCTTTACCTTCTTGGACCATTCCTTTCGAGCAATTTCTGGAAGTATGCCCAGGCTGTCCACAGGTGTAACAGACAATGATTTGGCCATCGCACCTCTTGCACGGGTGCCTCTTTTTGCGTCTAAAGCATGCCTTCCCTTTTTTCATGATCTTGCCATCCCGAGGTCCCATAATCAAGTGGGATTTCTCTGATTGTCCTCCAGCTTGAACAGTCATGGCCTTTGGTTCTGCCACTCTCTTCATATTCTCCTCGGCCGTCATAGCTTTGAAAACTATGTCTGCATAAGACTCCACATGGACCAGGCTCATCAGCTATTGAAATTCGATTCGCAAGCCTTGTAAGAATTTTCGTCCTTTTTCCACATCATCCATCCCGTACAGCGGCATATACTTGATTAACCGCAAAAATTCAGCCTCGTATTGGGCAACAGACATATTTGGCCCTTGGCATAAGGTCATGAACTCTCGAGCTCTAGCCAACTTCCAGCAACTGGGAAAGAATTTCCCGTTGAATAATTCCTTAAATCGTTCCCACGACATCTAGGGTGCCTCCCCCAATTCTGCATCTATCGCCGACCCTTGAGATCCCGTCCGGTTAAGTATCGCTCGCTGCATAGACCTCCACCATTGGGCAGCTTCCTCTTCCAGCATATAGGTCACACACTCGACCTTGTCCTCATTCAAGATTCTCAATCTTTGCAGGATCTTCTCGGTCTGGTCCAACCAGTATTCACTGATTGCGGGGTCATCTGCTGGTTTTCCTCGAAACACTGGTGGGTTTTGTCGTAGATACCTCTCCAAGGAGTCTACTCTTCTTTGCTCAGGCTGCAACTCCAAAATTCGCCCAACCATGCCTTCTAGGATTCTCTCGATCCTATCAATCCGGCCCTCACCGAGGTCAGCTCGTGCATCTCTTTGTGCATTTCTTTGACCTCCAACACCACCTCCTGGGGGTTGGCGTTGCTTTCTTCACCATTGCCTCTCTCACGCCTCTCCCTTCTTGTATTCACCATCTAGCAAGAAGACAGGGCGATCTATTAAATCATCATGGCATGGTTTATTTCAAATCGAATAAGCAACGAGAGTATGCCGCTAAATATTTTTTTAAAAAAAGTCCTTTCCTAATTCCCAAAACTTACGGTGGCTTTACTCATCTAGCCACATGCGAACTTTTCCCTAGATTCTCTCTGATACCAACTGTAACACTCCAAATTTCTTGAGCGTGTTATGACTTAGGATTTCGGGAATATAAAATTTTTCATATCTCAATAATTGTCATACATCACACAATATCCCCAAAACCCTAATTTACACCTTCTCAGCTTAACAAACCCAATAATCGAATAGCTAAGACAGGCGTTAAAATCTCGAATGCAAAAGCTAGATCGAACCTGATATGGTTCACAACCATAAAACTTTATTTATCATAAAATTGTTCAAGACATCTACAAAATATATTACATGGACATCATCAAGTGATAACTGAACATCTTAACATATCCAAAATTACATAGGTTCGCACATAAACAAAATATGTTAATCATGTTACAGATAGCAAATTATACTTATTCTTTAGCTACTTCCTTTCCCTTAGAGCCGCTCGTTGAACCTGGAACGTTTGAATATTCCACGGACATAGTCCAATTAGAAGATGAATCTTCTAGTGAGAAACTCCAAAAAAAATAGTTTATATCAATGCATGATCAGGTATAAAATGTATGAGAAGACAACGATAACTACTCCGAAGTGCCTCGTGAACACGTCAGCCTCCTCCAACGAGAGCTTTCTCAATGGCGCACGCATAGCGCCTCGATTTGCGTGCACGACCTCGATTCATGTGCAAATCACTTCACCTAAATCATCAAAGCACCCTATTCATCATTTTATTCCAATAAATCTCAAAACCTATTTTTCCATAATTTCCTTACATTATTCTCTATTTTTCTCTCATTTTCCTCAATAATATTCTAAAATAAATATCTATTTAAATATTCCATCAATTATTTATCCATGAAAATTCATCAAATATAATTCTAAGAATATTAAAAATTCTAAAACTTACCTAGGTTCATTTTTCAAAGCCTCATTGATGCGCGCGCATTGACCTCAAAAAGCATGCCCAAACATTTTTCTCGCCAAAGACTCCAGAATATTAATACAACTCCATTTCATATTTTTCGAGAATTTTTTGGGATTATTTTACTATTTTTCCCCATTTTCTTTCCTTTCTTTCCTTTTCTTTTCTTTTTCTTTATTTTCTTTTCTTTTCTTATTTCTCCTCCATTGTTCATCTTTTTCCTTGCTTCTTCTCTGCTACCCCCCTGCCTCATCATCATCTTCTTCTTCTTTTCTTCCTTTCTTTCTTCCTCTTCTTCTTTCCTTCTTTTCTTTCTTCTTCTTCTTCTTCTTCTTCTTCTTCTTCTTCTTCTTCTTCTTCTTCTTCTTCTTCTTCTTCTTCTTCTTCTTCTTTCCTTCTTCACCGAGGCTCTTGCGCGCGGCACCGTTTTCTTTCCTCCATGGCCGCACGAACCAGCTGGTTGTAGCTCTGCCATGCTCGGCTACCTCGGCCTACCAACGCCTCTTCTCGGTTGCTACCTCCAAGACCTCCCCTCGCACTGTAGTGACCATCGCGGACTGCTGTCCGCCCCATCTTCCTCATGCGCTCACCCGAACCAGCCTTGCGCGAGCTTCCATCGCGCCCAGCTCCACGAGTTTGCTGCTTGCTGGTCCTGTGAGCTTCCGCCCGCCTTTCATCGCTCCACTCAGCTTCTTCATGGCATGCTTCGCCCGAGCACCCAACTCCCGCGCTGCTGCCCTATTCCTGCTTCGCGGCCATAGCCGCTTGGAGCTTGCGGCTATGGCCACTCATGGTTGCTCTTAACCACTCTCCCTCTCTCTCTCTCTCTTTCTCTCTCGGGCTCTTGAGCTCCCAGCCTCATCTCATCTCTCGACCTCTCTCTTTCTCACATAAGCTCTCTTGGCCGAAGCTTGGTGCCATGGCCGAAACTCTCATTTTTCTCTCCTTCAATCTCTCATTCTCTTTAAGTATGGCGAGCACCCGACAGCCTTGGCTAACTCTCCTCCTTCGTCTCGACATTCTCTGCCCAATGCCTCAAGTGGAGAACCCATTTCATCGAGCTTCTGAAAGCTCCCCACGCCTGCTGCCCACACATGAGCATATACGAGTATATATATAATATACATTTTACCTATTACACATTTAATCCCCACTTCTCATTAATTACACTTGAGGATTCTAAGTAATAGCACTTAGGAAATTCTTAAATTGCAATTACACCCTTTAACGTCCAATTAATTCGCACCGCGATGCTTTAAAACAAAAATTAATAACTTCGGGTTTACTCGATAAAATTAATTTCTCCACTGGGTCTTCACCGGACCCTTAATTCATCCTGAAACCACTGAAGAGTTGATTATTATTAAAAATCGGAGCCCTATCAGCCTTCCATTGACTTCCTGAAAGTCCCCTACAATAATTCGGTATTTCAGCCTAAATCATAATTATATTTTAGCTGTACCGAAAATCGTCTCGATTCTAATTTATTTTAATTTCATAAATCTTTTCTCGAAACGCTCATCGAGACTATACCATTTTCTGCTGACATTCCTTCTCTGGGGCACTCCCGGCAGTCGATTCGACGATTTATTTTGCTATCGAGCCATTTTTCGATATTTTAATCTCACTTAAAATACGTGGCAACCTTACCAAAAATACGGGCTGTTACAATTAAAGTAGAGGAATAACTGAAAAATTGCATGTAAAAAAGACCCCCTACGCGCCCTCACGCGCCCCAAGAAGGCTAGCCACGCGCCCCCATGCGCAGCCATTCTCCGGCGCGTGTAACTCACGCGTAGGCACCAGATTCCGAACAACAACGCCTTGTTTTCGTATTTCGGCCATATTTCCCTCGTTTTAACTCCAATTCGACCCCGTTTGAACCTACGCGACCCTCTCTTCCCCCTCTACAGGATTATAAAAAAAAAGGGACTTACCTCACTTTTTTACTGACTAATTTTGGCAAACTCCGACAAAAACCTGCAACTCCGACGAGGCTCGTTCTCCGTCGCTTCTTCGTCGCTTTCTTCCCGCCTTCTTGTCGAACCTCCTTCTCTCTCTCTAGAGCAAGCTCCTACTCTTAGAGTGCTTCACTCCTCAAACTTGCTTGGAATGGTTTGAGATCAATTCATGGCCTCTATTTATAAATTTCTCCAACCAATCATATTATGCCACTTGTCACAATTTTAGCCATGGACTCCAAAGACTCAAAGATATATTTGAATGGCTGTTGAAATCCAAAACTAGAATTAATCCAACTTTCAAAATCCAAGCTAAAACCCCAAACTTCTTTCAAATAACACTTTGGCCCTTATTTCAAGTCCTCAACTTCAATATTTTACCACATAAGCTCTTAATTTTATCCTTATTTCGTTTGGATAATTTTCTAATTACAATTACACCCTCAAACATCAAATTTATCGAGATACTTAAAATCCCAAAATTATTAACTCAAAATTACTCAATATATACGATTTTTCGGAAGCCCCTTACCATCATTCGGTATTTTTAGGCTATAACCATTTCTAATTTGATTTCTTCCAGTGTAATAAGTCTCACCTCGAGACGCTCGTTAAAATTATACCTTTGTCCTTAGGTATCTAAGTTCCAGGGCACTCCCTACGACTGATTCGGTCATTTGTTGCTATTTCAAACATATTTTTTGGTATTTTAAACTCACTTAAAATACGTGGCAATTTCACGAAAATATAGGGTGTTATACTACATTTTCCATCATTACACTTTTAACTAGTTAGCTAAATTTGGTTACCTTAACTACTTAGTTTGAGATATTTTGATGAGATATTTTAAGGTTTCAAGAACTACACCTTGACAGATCTTTTCGGATAATTTGCACTTAGGCTCTTGCAACTTGGTCCCCAGGATATTTTTAATTGCACATTTTGTCCCCCAAAAAATGGATAAATTACGCTAATACCCCAAGATATTAGTTAAATTACACTTTTACCCGAACTTCAATATTTACGATTTTGCCCTTATCTCAGAAACAAAATTTTTGTCTCAAGACTTTCATAATCCTTTAAAATATATTATTCCCTCAAGTATCTGAATCTAAAAAAACTCGAGTATTACATTGTATTTCAGTTTGAAAATCTCGAGTGTTACAATCTACCCTCCTAAAAAAATTTTCGTCCTAAAAAATTTACCTTACTTCTCGTCATCAAACAGCTGGGGATATTTGGATCGCATCTCGTCCTCACACTCCAAAGTTGCTTCTTCAACTGAATGATGTTGGCATAACACCTTGACCAACGGTATATCTTTATTGCGAAGCCTTCATACCTCCCGAGTAACAATGCTTATTGGTGCCTCCTCATATTTCAAGTCTTGCTTGATTTCTAATGGTTGATGCTTTATTACATGAACTGGGTCAGGGACATACTTTCTTAGCATTGATACGTGAAAGACATCATGCACTGTTGAAAGATCTGGTGATAAAGCTAGCTGGTAAGCCACATTCCCAACCCGCTTCAAGACCTTAAATGGGCCTATAAACCGAGGTCTAAGCTTTCCTTTCTTCCCAAACCGTAAAACTCCTTTTATGGGTGTAACTTTTAAGAATACCTTATCACCAATGGCGAACTCCAAATCCCTTCTTCTTTTATCTACATAGTTTTTCTGTCTATCTTGAGCCTTCTTCATACTATCCTTGATCTTTTCAATGGCTTGTACAATTTGTTCCACAATCTCTGGACCCAAAATCTTCCGCTCGCCAACTTCATTCCAATGAATAGGTGACCTGCATTTCCTTCCATATAGTGCCTCATAGGGTGTCATGCCAATAGATGCAAGGTGACTATTGTTGTATGCGAATTCAATTAATGGTAGATGTTTCTCCCAATGTCCACCAAATTCTAAGGTACAAATACGAAGCATATCCTCTAAAGTTTGTATTGTTCTTTCAGACTGTCCATCTGTCTGAGGATGAAAAGCTGTACTAAAATTCAGTTTTCTTCCCATGGCTCTGTGTAAGCTCTTCCAAAAGTTGGATGTGAACCTCGGGTCCCTATCTGATACAATGGAAACTGGAACACCATGTAGTCTTACTATTTCCTTAACATACAGTCGTGCAAGATGATCCATTGTAAATGTCATCCGAATAAGTAAGAAGTAAGATGATTTGGTAAGTTGATCCACGATCACCCAAATAGCCTCATATCCTGTTATTGATTTTGGAAATCCTACAACAAAGTCCATCGTCACATGTTTCCATTTTCGCTCTAGAACCTTCAACGATTGCAGTAACCCTGCTGGTCGTTGGTGCTCAGCTTTCACCTGCCGACATATCAAACATTTTTCAACAAATTTAGCTATGTCTTCCTTCATATTTCTCTACCAAAACACTGCCTTTAGGTCATGATACATCTTTATACTTCCAGGATGTATAGAATAAGGAGTGGAGTGGGCTTCTTTTAGAATTTCTTGCCTTAGTTCCTCAAAGTTTGGCACACACAGTCGCCCCTAGTAGTAGAGTGTGTCATCGCCAACTATTGTGAAGTCCTTTCGCTTCTCAGTGTTAATCTCAGCTTTGATGTATTCAAAGAATTAGTCTCCTTTCTAATGGCTCTTAATCCGATCACGGAGAGTCGGTCGGACAAAAAGTGCTACCATTCGAGCATTAGAATTAGATGGCGTAGCAATAATCTTGAGGCTTAACTTCCCAAACTCCTTCCACAAAGGCTTTTGTGTTGTCAAAGCTACTACTTGGCTCATTTTCTTTCTACTCAAGGCGTCTGCCACCACGTTTTCTTTGCCGAGGTGGAAGTCGATTTCACAATCATATTCTTTTACCAATTCTAGCCATCTCCTTTGCCTCATATTCAACTCTTTTTGTGTGAAGATGTACTTGAGACTCGTATGATCAGTATAGATGTCGCATTTACCTCGGTATAGATAGTGTCTCCAGATCTTCAAAGCATGCACCACTGCTGCAAGTTCTAGGTCATGTGTAGGGTAGTTTTTCTTGTAAAGCTTCAACTTCCTTGACGTATAAGCAACTACCTTACCTTTTTGCATCAATACGCATCCAATTCCTTGTTTGGATGCATCACTATAAATAACAAAATCTTCTGACCCTTCAGGAATAGTTAATACTGGCGCGTTGACTAGCCTTTTGTTTAATTCTTAAAAACTAGTTTCACACTTCTCTGTCCATTCAAACTTAGTAGCTTTGTGAGTTAGCTGCGTCAAAGGCCCTACTAGTTTGGAGAGTCCTTCAATGAACCTCCTATAGTATCCAGCTAAACCCAAAAAGCTGCGGACCAATGTAGACCTCATTTACATTGGTTGGTCTTGACCAATTCCCTTGCTAGGGTCCGCTTCTACCTTGTTGGGGTCCATTTCTATTCCTTAAGCTGTGACAACATGCCCAAGGAATACCACCCACTCCAACCAAACTCGCACTTCTTGAACTTTACAAATAGCTTCTTTTCCTTCAAGATCCCTAAAACAATCCTCAAATGCTTTTCATGCTCTTCTTCACTTAGCGAGTACACCAAGATATCATCAATAAAGACAATGAAAAATTTATCCAAGTACTCATAGAAAACTCGATTCATTAGGTCCATGAAAACTCCAGGTGCATTAGTTAAACCAAAAGGCATGACTAAAAGCTCATAACGACCATACCGAGTTCTAAAAGCTGTCTTTGGGATGTCACTAGATTTGATCCTCAACTGGTGATATCCTGACCTTAGATCAATCTTTGAGAATACACGTCAACCTTGTAACTGATCAAACAAATCCTCGATTCTAGGAAGAGGATACTTGTTCCTAATAATGATTTTATTCAATTCTCGATAATCAATACACATCCTCATTGATCCGTCTTTCTTCTAGACGAACAGTACGGGTGCTCCCCACGGAGACACACTAGGTCGGACGAATCCTTTCCTTAATAACTCTTCTAATTGATTTTTCAACTCTTGTAACTCCTTTGGTGCCATCCTATAAGGAGCTTTAGAAATAGGTGCGAAACCAGGCACTAGATCAATAGTGAACTCTACTTCTCGTTCTGGTGGCATTTCCGTCAGGTCATTAGGGAAGACCTCTAGAAAGTCCTTTACTACATTAACATCGTTAACTATTAATTCTTTTCCTTCCTTAACCACCACTGACATTAAGAATCCAATACATCCTTCCGACTGCAATAGTTTCTTGGCTTTTATTACTGAAATGACACGGGAAAGGTGTTTTGTCTCAGCTACTGAAAGGCAAAGTTCTACCTCTTTAGAATACTTACAAACTATTTCCTTTTCGAAGCATATAATGGTTGCATGGTGTTTGGAAAGCCAATCCATTCCCAAAATCACGTAGAATTCTTGCATATCTAAGACATATAAGGTCGTTTCTAAAAACTTTCCCTTGACCTCCACCTTAGCTTTTCTTACTACATGATTCGTGCTTATTATACCTCCTGAGGGTATTGCTACTCCTAAGGGAGTACTTACATGTTCCATATATGCATTGAGTTTGCTAGCAAACTTAAAGGATACAAAAGAATGGGTGGAACCAGAATCAAATAAAGTATAAGCAGGTATTCTAAAGATAAGGATGTTACCTGCCTACACATTGCGGTCCTGATCCTCTTCCTGTCCTGTGAGTGCATACACCCTAGCTTGACCCTTAGGGGGATTTCCTAGCTTCTGTTGATATGGTTGTTGCTACTGTTTCTTTAGCTGACCCTTGGGACAAAATCTGGCCACATGACCCATTTCACCACAATTGTAACATGCACCAGTTCCCATGAGACACAATCCAGTATGACGCTTCTGACATTTTCCACACACTGGGTTCAGTTGATTATTTCTTGATGTTAAACCCCTTCCTTTATTCTTCTTCAAATAATCCTACTTCCCTTTACCTTTATCCTCCTACTTACGCTTTTCTGGTGGTCCAGACTGCGATAGCTTGCTATTACTGCTGGAGCTTTCTCTAAAGTTCGCTAGCTGAGCCTTAGCTAGTACCTCATGGTACGTGCCTAACTCAAAAGTTATGACTGCCTATCGTAAATCATCTCTCAACCCTTATTCAAAGCGCCTTGCTCGCTTTTGTTTTGTATCCACTAAGACTGGGGCAAAATGTGATAGCTCATCAAACTTCCTTTCGTATTCAATCAAGGTCATGCTACCTTGTTTTAACATGAGGAACTCTTATAACACCCCCTCTCCTAGAACTGCCCAAGAAGAGGTGCTACGGGGAAAATAAAATAAACTAACTGATAATCTGAAATCTAATACCATGACTGAACATCTAAATCAACTGGAATAAAAGCTCTGAGTCAATACAAACTAAAAAGCGTAAACTCTGACTAAGGGACAATCCCTCAACTGAAATGTAAAATAATCCTAAACTGATAAGACATCAACCAATCCCAGACATCTTTTATCTTGAGCGACTCCACATACACACACTATAGACCACTACTGCTAGGCCCTATATCTAGTACTCTCCTGTTAGAACCTGGAGGGGTGAATAGTACAAGGTGAGCTACAAAAGCTCAGCAAGTAATAAGCTAGAAAAAATATTGAAGCTGAATCAAAGAATATCAATACTGATAAATAACTCACTGAACTTATATTGAATAATTACTGTCTGATTGCATTCATAAAAATATAATGCACATAAATTGTAAACTAAATGCAGGTATGCAACTTTGGCTCATAAGCCCACATAATATGATAATACATACCTGTCTGAACTGAAACCTGCATACATAAAAACTGTAAGCACATACTATGGGCAAAGCCCTTAGCCCCCTGGTTGCCACCAGGCGAGCAACTCATAAACTGAGCTGAAACTGAAATTGATGGGATCCTCGCGGACTAAGCCGCCTGGCGCGCATAATGCAATGTAATGCTCACATAAATGCTAGCACACGATATGTAGTGCTCTATATAAAGTCATGCTCAATGCTCATACAAAAATGTATGCACATAATCCCACAAAATAATGCTGATCATGTTATAATAATGCTGAACATGATATGATCTTCATCTATATATTAGAATACAAAGATTCAATGAACTATGATTTAGGGTATGGGTATGATTAACTTGTCATGTTCTGGTTTATGAATTCAATGATTTGAAGGTATTGAATACATTAATTGAATTAAACTTGAATTATGACTCACTAGAAGCTAAATTGGATTTCTGGAAAAGTCATCCGGATATCAGGAAGGATATCCGGATATGATGAAAGACATCCGGATATGAAAAAGGCTCATCCGGATACACTGATATTTAAAGCAGAAGCTATTCGGATATGCTGGGATATATTCGGATATGAACTAGGACATTCAGATATGATTCTGGTCATCCAGATATCTCATTGATGTATTCGGATATAACTGGGGACTATTCGAATGAAAAATTCAATTTTTGAGGGAGGCATCCGGATATCAGGTGAGACATCTGGATATTATCTTGACATCTCTGGATGTATAAACAAACCATTCGAATATCATACTCGAAGAACTTTAGATACATCCGGATACGATACAAGGTATCCAGATATTAGAACTTAGAGTAATAGAACTTGCAATCCAAAATGGATACGGATTAATCGAACTTGCAATCCAAAATGGATAAGGATTAATGGGACTTGCAATCCAAAATGGATGAGGATTAATAGAACTTGCAATCCAAAATGGATAAGGATTAATGGAACTTGCAATCCAAAATGGATGAGAATTAATAGAACTGTCAATCCAAAATAGATGAGGATTAATGGAACTTGCAATCCAAAATGGATGAGAATTAATAGAACTGTCAATCCAAAATGGATGAGAATTAATGAACTTGCAATCCAAAATGGATAAGGATTAATGGAACTTGCAATCCAAAATAGATGAAGATTAATAGAACTGTCAATCCAAAATGGATGAGGATTAATGGAACTTGCAATCTAAAATGGATAAGGATTAATAGAACTTGCAATCCAAAATGGATGAGGATTAATAGAACTGTCAATCCAAAATGGATAAGAATTAATGGAACTTGCAATCCAAAATGAATAAGAATTAATGGAACTTGCAATCCAAAATAGATGAGGATTAATAGAACTGTCAATCCAAAATGGATGAGGATTAATGGAACTTGCAATCCAAAATGGATAAGGATTAATGGAACTTGCAATCCAAAATAGATGAGGATTAATAGAATTGTTAATCCAAAATGGATGAGGATTAATGGAACTTGCAATCCAAAATGGATAAGGATTAATGGAACTTGCAATCCAAAATGGATGAGGATTAATAGAACTTGCAATCCAAAATGGATAAGGATTAATGGAACTTGTAATCCAAAACGGATGAGGATTAATAAAACTGTCAATCCAAAATGGATGAGGATTAATAAAACTGTCAATCCAAAATGGATGAGGATTAATGGAACTTGCTCATAACTTCACTGTTATACGCATATATATATATATACGTCTCTTCTTACTGATATAAATCTGAAAACCACAACAAAGAACTGGAATAATCTGAAATCAAAACTGATATGAACCTGTAATGGAAGGGATTACAGGAAGAATACTTGCCTGATAGAACTCTCTGATCGAACCCTGGAGCGATGTTGAAGACTCTAGTAAGCCTTTGCTATCTCTTGGCCTCTTGGTTCTTCACATGGCGTGAAGAAAAGCTAAGCTACTGGGCTCTATATATAGAGGTATAAAAACCCTAGATCCCACTCCCTTTATAATATGGATTCCTTCTCCTAATATAACTAGGAGACTTTAAACCAAAACCATCTCATACATGGATTCTCATTCTCCTTTAAATACATAATCTCACTTAATTAATAATAATACAAAAATTATTATTAAAACTCTTAAATAATAATAAAACTTTAGAATTACCTTCATGCCTTGCATTTAATTTCCATAATAAATAACTAGAATTAAATGCTCTTTAAATGCTATTTAAATACTATTCTCTCCATTAAAAATCTAAATTGCCACCTTGGCAAATTCCCTTAACTCCAACATTAAAAAGAAATAAATGCTATTCTTTTCCTTCAAAATCTCCAAATTGCCACATTAAATAATTAATTGGCAAAATCTCTTAATTAAATAATTTAACAATTAATTAAATAATTCTTGAATAAATACTGGGCCCTTTAACGGGTCGTTACAATTTCTCTCCTCCTTGAAAGAATTTGGTCCTCCAAATTCGTACCTGATTACTCGAATAACGAGGGGAAAAAAAAACACCTCATCTCTTCTTCTGATTCTCATATCGCCTCTTCCGACAAGTGATGCTACCATTGCACTTTTACAAGAGGAATTGATCGATTCGTCAAAATCTTTTCTTTTCGCTCTAGAATAGGTAATGGAACTAATAAACCTACGGGTTTCTGATGCTGTCTTTAACTTACTGGCATACTAAACCTTATGAAATATATTTGGCTATATCTTTCTTCATTTAAAATCTCTTGCTTAAAAATTCTTTCATCGGGTATACAAATCCATCCCCGAGATAAGGGTATTCCATCACTCTATATAGTATATCCTAAAGGAGAAAATTTCTCAATATCTGTTGAAATCCGTGCCAACTTCTCATCTTTTGATTATTGATTCTTGATTAAATCAAATAACTAGGGTTACACTCTCATACAAGCGCAACTCATCACTGATCTATCATCTAAAGCTTAAATAAATAAAGCACTTCATTTCTCCAATAACTTTCATTCTTGAACCATCATCGTAGCCATAGAAGCTCCTCGCTGACTCAAAGCATCGGCTATTACGTTAGCCTTTTCTGGATGGTATAGAATCTCACAGTCGAAGTCTTTAAATAACTCGACCCAATGTCTCTGCCTCATGTTCAATTCTTTCTAGGATAGAAGATAATGTAAACTCTTATGATCTGTATAAATCTCAACTTTCTCATCATATAAATAGGCTTATCATATCTTCAATGCAAATACTACTGCTGCCAACTCCAAATCATTAGTGGGGTAATTCACCTCATGTTTCTTCAATTGCCTTGAAGCATAGGCATTAACTCGACCCTCTTACATCAATACACCTCCCAATCTTAAGTGGGAGGCATCACTGTAAATGAAATATTTCTCTCCACTTCTTGGTATAGTTAAGATTGGTGCAATAGTCAATTTCATCTTTAATTCTTGGAAGGCACGTTCACACGCGTCATTCCATTCAAATTTTTCTCCTTTTCTTGTTAGCTTAGTCATAGGGGAAGATAAACGAGAAAATCCCTTAAAGAATTGCCTATAATAGCCTACAAGACATAGAAAACTACTTATCTCAATCAGTGTCGTAAGCCTTGGTCAATCCATAACTGCTTTAGTCTTATCTAGATCCACTAAAATACCATCTCCACACACCATATGGCCTAGAAATCCAATCTGAGTGAGCCAAACTCGCACTTGCTAAACTTGACATATAATTGCTTCTCTTTAAGCTTTTACAATACTATAGTAAGATGCTTCGTATTCTCCTCTACACTGGGTGAGTAACTAGAATATCATCTATGAAGACAATAATGAAGCAATTTAGGTACTCATGTAGAACTCAATTCATTAAATCCATAAAAATAGCTGGGGCATTCGTCAACCTAAATGGCATCACCACAAACTCATAGTGTCCATAGCGAGTTCTGGAAGTAGTCTTTTGAATATCATCATCTGTAACTCATACTTGATGGTATTTGATCTTAAATCTATTTTTGATAACACTTTAGCTCCTCGTAACTAGTCTAATATATAAGTCATCCACTCGAGGGAAAAGGATACTTGTTCTTCACTGTCACCTGATTCAACTTGCAATAATCTATGCACGACCTTAAAGATCCATCTTTTTTCCTCATGAATAATACTGGTATGCCCCACGGGGATGAACTGGGTCGGATGAAACCCTTCTTTATTAATTCTTCTAACTAGGCTGTCAACTCATTTAACTCATTAGGTGCCATTCGATATGGAGCTTTAGAGATAGGTTGTGTACCAATCAATAACTCAATAGTAAACTCTGCTCCTTTCTGAGGAGGTAATCTTAATAATTCATCAAGGAAAACATTTGAAAAATCTCGTACAACTGGCACCTCAAACAACTTCCTGTTGGTTCCCTCATCTAAGGTAACAAAAGTTAGGTAAGCTTCACATCCATCACGCATTAGCTTCTCTACTTTCATCTCAGAGATCATAGGAATCGTAGCCATAGGCTTGACTCCTTTATATATCTGAACCGGCTGTCGGGGTAGATCAAAGTCAATAATCTTCCATCGACGGTCAACTCTTGCATAATGCCATGACAACCAATCCATTCCAAGGATTAAATCAAAATCCCTAACATCAAGAATTTCTAAGACTCCCAAATAGCTTTTTATCATGTACCTCGATCTTGCAATTCTCAAACATTTCTCTTGATAGCATATGCTTCTTGAACTACTGTGGTATAATCCACACTCTAAGCTCCTCCAAAAGTATAGAAAATATCAGCACGCAATCCTCTCTGAAATTTAACATCATTCTTTGCTTTAGTGGACACCAACTCTAAGGCCTATCTAGTCAAGGCTGTAAACTTTGCTTCACATTGGGCCATTGTCTTGGTACCTTACACCAACTCAACAAACTCAAAAACTTTCTGGTCCTTGACCCATACTAGATAATAAGCGTCGTTGAATACTTGTTAAAATTCGACCAATGTGGGCTCTTGATTACCAAACCTTTGGCAACAGTCTCCCACCATCTCTCGGCGTCGCCTCTAAATAAAAATGTGTTAAGTCGTACTTGGCGTTTGATCGAGACTGTCGAACCTCGATGATTGTAAAGTAGATATATATTTCGGATCTGCAACAAGGGTGCGACCCCAAAGTCGTCTCTCAAAGGAACCTCAATACAAATCTGTCATGATAAGAACTGAGTGAGGGGGTTTTTTTGATGAAAAAGAAAGTATGAAGATTGAGTAAGAATATAAAAACGAAATTGTCTATGGATCCAAACACAACCAGTTACAAATCTTTCCCTTAAACCAGATTTTCATCATCCCTTCTTATAGATTAGATCTAGCCGAGTTTCAACACCCAAAATTTGCATAAATAAATCTCCAACAACCGTCTAGAGATCAAATCAAAGCTGATATAAAAATCAAAGAAAACCTCCTTCAATCAGTCTACCAATTTTAATCTTCATTCACACAAATTCCAGAACCTAGTATCCATAACCATCATACCAAGTTATTTGTTTTTGCTTATTTCCTTCGTATGTTGTATCAACCGACTATAACATTAAAGCCGCAACATAGAAAAGAGAAATCCACCCCGTATATGTTCATACAATCGTCTTGAACATGCACTAGAATAAGCAGAAAAGAAGTAGAGAAAACTTAAAACAAATATAATTGAAATTCAAACCGGATTTCGTAGAAGCTTTCGGGATTCAAACCATGGAATAAGTTCGGATTTGCAACTGATTACAAGTGTTTAGCCCTTCATGGAGGAGAAAACAGAGAAAAAATGGCTACTGTTCATGAGACAAAAAGTAAAAATAAATTAAAAATTAATAATAAAAAATCTCAGTTGATGGCTCCTAAGGTGCTTAAATAGAGCTTAAGGAGGAAACCCTAGATACCGCAACTTCATAGACAATTTAGAATAGGATAACGTCCGTTTTGGGCTTCAGCCCCTTCATAAAAATTATAGATCAGGAAGAGTAGATAAATTTGGGCCTTTAAATCACTTGATTTGGATATCGGACGCCCAAGTTATGGCCTTTTAAAGAATCAGTGTTCAGTGTAGCTTTCCTAATTTAACCCAGCTATCTGGTCCCGACTTTGAAGTGATGTTTAGAGGCCCAAACGAACTCAGATTTGGAAAAACCATACCATTCCAGAAAGCCAAAGAAGTCCTCTACAATATCTTTGAAGACATCATTCACGTTCTAGGATTATAACTTAGCCAAAAACTTGAAAGAAGAACAGAAGATCAAATCTGTGAGCACACTTTTGCTTCTTTGTCTCCAATCTCCTTGTTTCCCTTTTGGCCATCAAAATTCCTCATGACCCAGGAAGCCCTAATCTGTCCAAAATAAGATAAAATAGTGTGAAGCCCAATTCCTATAAAATAAAATAAAATAAAATCAAAATGAATAAAATGATACAACTAACATGCAAAAAGACTAAATATGAGGGCTAAATAATATGAAAATATGCCCTCTATCAGCGTTCGTCTGTACAATCGATAGCATCCAATTCTCAATGGTTGCTGCATAGGTGCCTCCTTGGAACGTTGGTGGTTAGAAGGCCATGAAATCATTTAATAGCTTACTCCCTATATCTATCTCCACAACTAGAGCTGTTGGAGCGGCTGGCTTATCGCCTTTACTATCTCCTACTTCTTAGGGAACTTGTGATTCCCTTACCTGATTAGTAATTAGGGTATCTACCACCCTCATCAATGCTACAAGCATACCTTGCGTCTCGGCCATCCCTTGTCTTAGATCACTACTAGACTCCCCTGGCAAGCCAGGTGTCGATACTGGAACTTCCACCGAAATAAAAACAGCATGACTGTGAGTCCGGGGTCATCCACCACTATTACTCATATTTCTGCATCACCACTTAGGGGTAGAATACTGTTAATTGGGCCAATATATCTAACTGACGGACACAAGTCCTAACTCTACCCAACATCCTATGTGTGTACGGGAGACTCCTCAAAAACACCCCTCTGATACCAATATGTAACACCCCCTCTCCTAGAACTGCCCGAGAAGAGGTGCTACGGGGAAAATAAAATAAACTAATTGATAATCTAAAATTTAATACCATGACTGAACATCTAAATCAACTGAAATAAAAGCTCTGAGTCAATACAAACTAAAAAACGTAAACTCTGATTAAGGGACAATCCCTCAACTGAAATGTAAAATAATCCTAAACTGATAAGACATCAACCAATCCCAGACATCTTTTATCTTGAGCGGCTCCACATACACACACTATAGACCACTACTGCTAGACCCTATATCTAGTACTCTCCTGCTAAAACCTGGAGGGGTGAAGAGTACAAGGTGAGCTACAAAAGCTCAGCAAGTAATAAGCTAGGAAGAATACTCAAGCTGAATCGAAGAATATCGATACTGATAAATAACTCACTGAACTTATATTGAATAATTACTGTCTAACTGCATTCATAAAAATGTAATGCACATAAACTGTAAACTAAATGCAAGTATACAACTTTGGCTCATAAGCCCACATAATATGATAATACATACCTGTCTGAACTGAAACCTGCATACATAAAAACTGTAAGCACATACTATGGGCAAAGCCCTTAGCCCCCTAGTTGCCACCAGGTGAGCAACTCATAAACTGAGCTGAAACTGAAATTGATGGGATCCCCGCGGACTAAGCTGCCTGGCTCGCATAATGCAATGCAATGCTCACATAAATGCTAGCACACGATATGTAGTGCTCCATATAAAGTCATGCTCAATGCTCATACAAAAATGTATGCACATAATCTCACAAAATAATGCTGATCATGTTATAATAATGTTGAACATGATATGATCTTCATCTATATATTAGAATAAAAAGATTCAATGAACTATGATTTAGGGTATGGGTATGATTAACTTGTCATGTTCTGGTTTATGAATTCAATGATTTGAAGGTATTGAATACATTAATTGAATTAAACTTGAATTATGACTCACTAGAAGCTAAATTGGATTTCTGGAAAAGTCATCCGGATATCAGGAAGGATATCCGGATATGATGAAAGACATCCGGATATGAAAAAGGCTCATTCGGATACACTGATATTTAAAGCAGAAGCTATTCGGATATGCTGGGATATATTCAGATATGAACTAGGACATCCAGATATGATTCTGGTCATCCAGATATCTCACTGATGCATTCGGATATAACTGGGGACTACTCGAATCAAAAATTCAACTTTTGAGGGAGGCATCCGGATATCAGGCGAGACATCTGGATATTATCTTGACATCTCTGGATGTATAAACAAACCATTCGAATATCATACTTGAAGAATTTTAGATACATCCGAATACGATACAAGGTATCCAGATATTAGAACTTAGAGTAATAGAACTTGCAATCCAAAATGGATACGGATTAATCGAACTTGCAATCCAAAATGGATAAGGATTAATGGGACTTGCAATCCAAAATAGATGAGAATTAATAGAACTTGCAATCCAAAAGGGAACTTGCAATCCAAAATGGATGAGAATTAATAGAACTTGCAATCCAAAATGGATAAGGATTAAGGGAACTTGCAATCCAAAATGGATGAGAATTAATATAACTGTCAATCCAAAATGGATGAGGATTAATGGAACTTGCAATCCAAAATGGATGGGATTAATAGAACTGTCAATCCAAAATGGATGAGAATTAATGAACTTGCAATCCAAAATGGATAAGGATTAATGGAACTTGCAATCCAAAAGAGATGAAGATTAATAGAACCGTCAATCCAAAATGGATGAGGATTAATGGAACTTGCAATCTAAAATGGATAAGGATTAATAGAACTTGCAATCCAAAATGGATGAGAATTAATAGAATTGTTTATCCAAAATGGATGAGAATTAATGGAACTTGCAATCCAAAATGGATAAGAATTAATGGAACTTGCAATCCAAAATAGATGAGGATTAATAGAACTGTCAATCCAAAATGGATGAGAATTAATGGAACTTGCAATCTAAAATGGATAAGGATTAATGGAACTTGCAATCCAAAATGGATGAGGATTAATAGAATTGTCAATCCAAAATGGATGAGGATTAATGGAACTTGCAATCCAAAATGGATAAGTATTAATGGAACTTGCAATCCAAAATAGATGAGAATTAATTGAACTTGTAATCCAAAATGGATGAGGATTAATGGAACTTGCATTCCAAAATGGATGAGGATTAATAGAACTGTCAATCCAAAATAGATGAGGATTAATGGAACTTGCAATCTAAAATGGATAAGGATTAATGAAACTTGCTCATAACTTCACTGTTATACGCATATATGTATATACGTATCTGCTTACTGATATAAATCTGAAAACTACAACAAAGAACTGGAATAATCTGAAATCAAAACTGATATGAACCTGTAATGGAAGAGGTGATGAAATCACCTAATGGCTGTGAGTGGTACAGCTAGAGGGATGCCTTGGAGTGTGGGAAATTAATGAGATTTAACCTCATATCTAAGGTCAATGGTTGTGAAAGGAAATCTGCTAGTGAAGCTGTTGTGGCGTTAGAGCCCATGTGGTCACTCACTGAGTGGTGTGAGCTGATTGTAGCAAAGTGTATAAGAAATCCGGGAGAAGCCAGAGTCTCTCGGGGATTTAGTTAGCTGCTATAAGTATCGAAAGTGATGTGAGGAAGGCAGCCTAAGAGTGGGGTCGTGTTGGTTGCGATGACTAGTGAGATTCAAGGAGCAACGAGTCTTTTGAGATGACATGGTGGTGTTATTGTTGCTATTAGGAAAAAGATGTTGTCAGGAAGGTCAAAGGTAACCATGGTGTATGGTAGGACTTCCAAGCCGAGTGTGAATAGCCATGAAGGCTGGTGCCTGTGAAATTTGAGATGCAACGACCCCGTGGGAGGGGGGAATTAGTTGTTGTCATGGTGAGATTTGAAAAGTCCCAATAAAATTGAAACTGGGTGAGTAAATTTGGCTAGAAGACAACTACAAGAGTGGGTGAGTAAAGTCCCATTGTAACCATGTCAGCTTGTTGTGGTGCAGACTAAAGGCATGAGTCATCCTACAGGTGCGATGCAATAAGTGATTGTGCAGATGGTAATAAGCCAATCACTTGTGCCACACACTGTGGGTGATGACGTGGGCCAATTAATGGTTCCACGATGTAATACCCGAGAAATTCTAAAGGACTTAAAGGTAATTTATCTTGAGGCAAAAATGGAATTTAAGGATAAATGAAGGGTACAACGGTAATTTATTACCATATAGATAACTGAATCGACTGTCGGGAATGCCCTGGAGCCGAGATGCCAAAGGAAAATGGCGTGGCATTAACGAGCACCCCGAGATATTATTTATAGCATCAGAAGAAATTAGATCGAGAACAGTTTTCGGTACAGTTAAAATGCAGCTGCCAATTTGGCTGCAATACCGAATTGTTATAGACAACTTCCCAAAAGTCAACGAAAACTTAAGGGGGCTTCGGTTTTTCATAAGGAACAACCCTTCAGAGGTTTCAGGAAGAAACGAAAAGGTTTAGAGCCAAAACGAAGATACGGGCCTAAGTGCAGTTTTTGAAAATTGCTAGAAAGAGGCCGAAACAATGATTTTTTAGGATCTTCGAGGGTCAAAGGAATGTTTTAGGACTTTAGGGTCTTAAATACAATTATGGAAAGTTTGAGAGATAAGTGAAAAGGGCCGAAATGAGAAAGGCCAAAACTGGGGGGGGCCAAAGTGAAATTTCTCAAAAATGGCAGCATGGCCAAATTTGACCAGCCGCCTTGCCAGTCGGCAATAGCCAAAATGGACCATAGGGTTTTCACAAGGGATGGTCGGGGAACACTTTTGGTAAAGAGAGGGGTCGACAATAGCCCATGGGTTGCCAGAAAAAGCAAAAAAATGGACCAAAATTTTGGTCAGATTATCGCAAGACCTGCAACTCACTTTTGCAGGTGAATATTGATGATTTTAGGTCGATCTAGGGGCAGTGAAGACTCCTAAGGCAATGGATTAATTGCTCGACCAAGGGCATTTGGATACCCGAAAATGCCTATAAATAGGCGTCTATGATGGCCGATTTTAAAGCAAATTGAAGCTTCAAATCGAGGCTAATTTCGAACGACTTTGCCACCCAAAATAAGGGGCTTTTGAAGCCCATGAGAGGTAGAATTATTTTGGAGATTTTGAGCTATTTTGGTTGAGGTATGGTGAGGTTTCAAGGGTCACCAGAAAGAGGAAGGCGTACCGCTTGGCCGAGGCTTCGAGCCTCTAGTTGAGGGCCATCCGAACGTCCTTTCGAGGCTCAAGAAGTGCCATTAGGATCAACTGGATGCAAGGATTCACGAAGTGGAAAAAACCAGCATCGCCGACTAACCAGTGCCGGAGAAGATGGCCGACTCGTGCCGGTCACGCGCTGCACCTCAGGTACGCCCAGTCGCCCTAGCACGTGCAGGCGCGTGCGGGAGCGTGGGGCTTGGGAAAAATTGAGAAAAATTAGAGAAAAATCAAGAAAATTATTTTATGGAGGTTCCTGCAAAAAGTTTCAAAGTTGGGGTTCCCGATGTCTCAGTTTTAGCACCAAAGAGCCTCATTTTGTGTGAAAATACAACATTCGAGTAAGTTTAGTATTTTCCCCTTGAATTTTATAGTCTATTATGAATTGTTGTGAAGATAGATTTGAGGAAATAGTCCCGATGTATTTATTGGGATTTTTAGAAGGAAAAATGAAGGAAAATAGGAAATAAATGGAATATTGAGGATATCTAGTGATTAAATATTATTTTATGATTGAGGTGGTCGAGATGATGTGATTGGTGCAACTTTTGAGAGTTGACACAGAAATCGAGGTAGGCACGTATATCGAGGCGATGCACGTTTTTCAAAAAAATGCAAATTTAGCTCAAAATGTGAGTTTTCCTATCTTAGCTATGGTTTTGTGAGTGATTTCCTCATAAGAACTTATAATTATGATATGATTGTTTATATGCATGCTATTTATGAATGCAATGTTCATTTTGTCATATTGCATTGAAAGTTATGATATTTGCATGGTACGATATTATTGTCATATTGATATTTGTGCATGGGAATGGGATGTCACCCCCAGAGTGTAGCCGTAATTTCCCTAGGGCATTGAGGGAATAACGTTAGGCTTATCCTGTAGAGGTTCAGGATTTGCCTAAGATTCCTAGCCGGGCTGGTGGGCCTGGGAAGTTACATTAAAGGGGGAAAATATTGTTCATGTTATCGCATCATGCATTCATATATATGTTTTGGACCCCTACTAGAAGTTTCATCTTCTAATGTGTTATGCCCCTGGAACATTCAACGTTCCAGTTGAGACTTGCAGTTAGGGCAAGGAGCAGGTTGAGATATGACGATATGTGATGACGTGGCCGATGGATTCAGCGAGTTGATGCTTTATTGATGATTAGCCTTGTTAGAACATTATAGAATCTCCATGTATTTATGTATTTCAATATCGAGGATATGATGTTATCTATGGTACGGATTCTTATGTTATAAATAAAGTGAATTGATTATGTACCATATCAGGTTTTGATTATTGTTTTCGCATTTTTAATGATTTGCTGGGGGGTTTTGTTTGGAACTCGGTACTTAAGGTTTAAGTTATGTACCGAGAAAGAAAGAAAAAATAATTTACGCATATTTTGGGCCCCAGCATAGTGACACGCTCGATAAGAGAAAAGCGGGGTGTTACACACGACCTTAAGCACATTGGTAGGATCCTTGACTTACGATAGGGTTTAATAGCCAAGGTAAGGCCTAGCATAGGGCATGATTGTGAAAGCTGAATTGGGTGAGAAGTATTGAAGGGAGTTGCTCAGAGAAGAGTTCCCTGTTATGGGTACGAGACCCCTACTAACGTGCAATATCGACCAGAAAGGAATGTGTGCTTATGCAAGAAACTCCTGGTTGGGAGAAGGTTATGGCCCGAGCATGGTTAAGCTCGAGGTGATATTATAATGGTGCGTGCATCACCAAGCTCGAGGTGAACTCGGGCAGTGTACGTATGGATTGAAATGAGAATAACCTGGTATGGTATTGGGTATGTCGACTATGCATAATCATATAGATAAAGGAGGGTTGGCTGGTCAAGTAAAAAGACCATGTATGAAATGGTCGAAGTTGGCTGGGTGGGCCAAATAGTGGCTTCCCATGTAGTGCTAGCATGGTTAGTTGATTGGTAATGAGAGGTTGCCAGGAGGATCGACTCAAACTATGCATGCTTGTAATAAATAGCGGTATGCCATGATGAATGGGTGTTAGAGTGTCTTACTAGCACTAGAAGTGGCATTGCGGGGGATGATCAGTGCTAAGACGTTGCTGGTTGGACCAGCGTAAAATCGTGGCCATGTGTGATTGGCAGTGGGAAACGTTGTCGTGTGTGATCGGTGTAAAATCGTGGTAGACTGAACAATGATGTAATGTTAGTGAAAGCTTGTTCGATCGATGGGAAAATGGGAAGTGGATTGCAAAGCGATGCTTCGAAGAAAACAAAATCCATCCGGTGATGGACATCGTTGCTATAAGCATGACCAGCGACCAAGGTGTAGTTTGGCTGGAGCCCAAAATGGTATTTGGTTGGTGAATGTCCTTGAGAGTTGGAGGACCAAAAGTCTAAGCGAACCCTTGAGGTGGGTATTGCCCAAGGTAAGAGTGAGAATGGATAGGCTATGAGATTTGTAATACTCGATATTACATGATATTGCAAAATAAATAATTTTTATTATGTTGTAAGGACCTCGGGTGGTCCGGGAAGCCCAAGGATTAATTTCGAGAAATTAATTAATAAAATTGCCGAAACGACGATCAAGACTGCCCCGGGACTTGGATGTCTAGGGAAGAGGGCAAGAGATTGATGAGCGTCTCGAGGCGAGGTTTATGATGCTAGAAGCAGTCTGATTGGGAATAATTTTTGGATTAAATTCTGTATAAACCCAAAAGGAGTGCCAGGACCGAATTGTCGTAAGGACTTCCGGGAAACTGAAAGGACCCTAGGGGTGGTCCGGTTTTGAGAATAGGGCAACCCTTAAGTGTTTTCGGGTGGAATAAAGGTCTCGTGCAGGCACAGGGATAAGGTCGGAATAATCGAGTAGCGGTCGATTATTAATTTTTGTTAAATCAAGATTTGGTGTAGCTTAGTGGTGTAAATCAAGGTCTTGGGAGGGTCTAAGAGCAATTATCAAAAATCCCAAGTGTAATTAAATTTCCTTAATTGTGATTATGGAAAATTGGAGGGATTAATAAGTAATTTTAAGTGTGTATATATATATATATATATATGCTGGTGTGTGAGTGCTGCCTCCCATTTCAAATTTTGAAATTAAAGTAGAGAGGGGAATGGAGCTCATGAGAGAGCTATGGCCGCCCTTGAGAGAGCTCGGGAGAGAGAGAAGCGAGGCCGAGCGAAGGAAGAAGCTGGCCGCTCCTAGGCGGCCTGAAGCAAGAAGCCTCGGCCATGGTTGCAGCTTGAAGCAGCCGCGATGGTGGCCATGGTCGAGTTAGGCAACAACTCGAGTAGGGGTCGCGATCAATAAGGCAGCTGCAACGAGCTGAGGCGGCCGGTGGGATCGCGTGAGCAGCATCGAAGGCCGGCTATGGGTGGCTGGTTGCGGCGACTCGGCGAAGGCAGCCATGGTAGCACGAGCAGCATGCTAGGCCGAGCTGGAACGACCGCGAGGAGGCTGGTGACGGCCATGGAGATGGCTGGCAAGCTCGGTAGGGGCCGACGTGGCTACTGGCTAGGTCCAAGGTGACCTGGGGTAGCCGAGCTGCAAGCTCCCAGGGCCAACCATGGCAGACACGTTGAAGCGGCAGTGCGCAGGGGGCGGCTCGGGAAGGCTACGGCGATGCGCTGCGCGACGCTGTCCAGGGTGGTTGATGATGGTGGCGCGATCAGCAACGGTGGCCAACGGGCCAAGCGACAGTGGCTGGCGGCCATGCGCATCGGCGCTGTGTGCTGGTGGCGGAAGGAAGAAATGAAGAAGAAGGAGGAACAGTATGCGCGCAGGGGAGGGGCGCGGGAAAGAAAAAAAATGAAAAATGAAAAATGAAAAGAAAATAAAAAGGAAGGAAATCTGGAAAAATGGGAAAAATAGGAGAAAAATCCTAGAAAATTTTGAAAAAGTTCTAAAAATTATTTCGATGCTCGTGGAGCATACTGGAAGCTCGAGAATGGGATTTTGGGCTTGAGATAGCAGTCAATGAGGCAATGCCGGTATGGGTGATTGGCCGATTTTCGTTTCCAAATTGACTGAGGTAAATTTATTTAATTTCTTTTCGAATTAATTTCCATTATTTGAGATAATGTGAAATAGGTTATGGTTGGATTTTGACCATGGTTTGGGTGGTTTCTGTTGAGTTGTTGTCGAGTGGTTTTGCGGTATACGGTGTAGTTGAGGGCATTGATTGAATGTCGGATGTTAATGGTGTTGGGTTTGTGTGTGTTTGCATCTAGGTTCGACCGGGAAGGCAGTGATCCTGGAAGAACTCGGAGTTCGGGCTGGAAGTTCTCGCCCGTGGCAGATGAGGCTTCGAGCAGGTAAGGGACAGCCCCATGTGGAGGCAGCCTTGCAAGTTGGTAAATGTGTTTGATAATGATTTTATGTTGCATTTGCATGTAATGGTTATCTTGTGTGATGCAAGATCTAGTGGTTAACTTGTGTGATGTAAGACCTAGTGGACCTATGGCCATATGGAGGACTAGTGTGGTGGGGGCTGATAGGTTAATGCCTCAAACCTTAGTGGGTTGTGAGGATAAGTGGGCCTAGCCTCATTTGCATGCATTGGGCATACATAATCATCTTTATATTCATATTTACATACATTGCACCCTTACTGAGTCTTTATGACTCATGAGGTTTTACCTCATGTGTAGATATTGCAAGTCCAGAGGCAAGCAGGGATGGCGTCGGGAGGCTGTTGTGGCAATTAACTTTGTTGCCTGAGATGTGTTGTTGTGTATTCCCTTGTAATTTTTTATACGTATTCATGTAAGTGAGTGTAAGCGATATTGAGCACTAGATGTATTTAATTGTTGTAATCATCATAGCGTGATAAATGATTGTGAGATTGTTCTTTAGATATGGCTTAGTTGGCCAAGATGAGTTTCGGATCAAGTAAAGATCAGCAAGGTACGTTCTCATAAATCCCAAATACTCAGTGAAGTGTTTGTATGCTAGCTTTGTGCCTGGGTCACCTCTAGCTTGCTATGGGGCGAGCTGAAGAGAGGTGAAGCTCACTCGGGTTTTGGGTCTCGATCCGCTGTGTTTTCTTAATTGAGTTGGGACCGATTCCTGAGTGGAGCGAAGGGAAGGGCGAAGCCTAGTTCCCACCTAGGGTGTTTCCTGTTGAACCATAGTCTGACCCTTTAGTCGTGGTTTGTCGGGTGAGTAATTCGGTCGATTATTTGTCGATGACGCCCGTAAGTGGGAGTGGGTCGTTACAGTTGGTATCAGAGCGTGGCTAGCTATATGAGTGGGGAAGGCTAGCGTGTTGGAATGTCATGTATGGTCGATTAAGTGATTAATGTGAGTAAGTTCCAAAGTTTTGGAATAGAGGATGTCTTGCATGATTGGGATATAAGTCAGAATGTCCTAGCTGCTGAGTTGGGGTCAAGAACAGTTGGTTTGTGATCTCGAGGTTTGGATATGAGATTAATTTGATGACCTCGCAGGTCGGGCATGTGTTCCAAGGACCCTAGGGATTGGGTCGAGGTGTTAAGGCCTGTGATGACCTAAATGGTATGCTCAAATATTCCTGTTATAGGAATAAGAGAATGTCAGGGGTCGAGATAATATATCTGTAAGTAGTATACGGGTCGGGGCAATGAGGAATTGAAAACCCAACTGTGGGTGTTGGTGTCAAGAAAACTCGAATGTGGCGTTTCAGGGATAGGAAGTGTTTTAAGGATGGTAGTTCCTTGAGATTGAGTTATTGAGGCTCGTGTGGGGACACGAAGTCGAAGTATGACTAGTCCGGGAGGGGATTAGTGGAGCGTCCCTATGTCAGGGATTTGCGGAGCATGTTCGAGGGGATAGAGTTGTCCCTTGGAAGTGGTGCAGTAAGGCGTGTGCGCTTGAGATAAAATAAGCTAAAGTGGGTGTTAACTCGAGGCTCAAGGAAAAGATTCGACATCAGGCGATGTGATCGTATGGTTGTGACGATCCTGGAGGGGACGTGCCTAGGGTATGAGTTGACCCTATTCGTTTTCATGAAGAAACGGGATATATCCTAAGAAAGGATAGGTATGTGGCAAATGGACCCTAGCAGGTGTTTGAGTGAAATGGAAATCCCGAGTGAGTCGAGCTGGAATCCAAGGGAATCTAGATTTGGGATAAAAGAGTTGGGCATGCATAGATATGAGTGTGAGAGCTATGGGGTTAGGAGTCCTAATTGTGAAAGGTCAAGTGACCGTTCATGTGAATAATGGATAAGGGGCTAATTTAAACTCTCATTGACACTTGGGGTCATGTGGACGCCTAAGGTTGGGAGATGGGAGGTGAATAGACCCTCATTATGATGCCTGGGGTCGGGATGACGCCTAAGGTCACGAGACCCTTGATGGGAGACACAGAGGTCACCCAATGAAGGGTATGAGTGGTGTGTGGGCCGAGGGTAATGTATTGTGGCAATAGGACATCCGTGGGCTATGCGGGCGCATGAAATGCCAACTTTTGATGCCGAGTGGGCAAAGGCATGGTGAGCAATGTGGAGGCCCGAATTTTTAAATTCCAAGTCAAGGAAGCTCAAGCGAGGCATGCAGAAAGGCCAGGCCGGGCGTAGTGACTAAATGCATTCATGAGTGTGTAAGGAAGGACGAGAGGTCTCAATTTACCTAGAGGGTAACGGTGGGTACTCCATGGTTATGGGTGCTAGAGCCTGAGATGGGCTCAGCATGTCGATTGTGGATTGAGAGAACATTGATAGTCAAGCTCTAGGATGAGCTAGGTGGCGAAAGAATCATGATGGATTGGGATCCATTGTCGTGGAAAGTAGGAGCTTTCAAATGTTGAGTAAGAGTCGTGAGGTGTGATCTTGTGGGGTAAGATCATGAGGCCTCAAGAGGTGAAATGGTTTGAGAGTCTCTTAAGTGGTAAGAGATGTAGAGTCTTGAGGAGCGAGGTTTATGGTGTGAGCTTGGGGTTATCAAGGCAAGGATAACTAAGTATGATGGCTAGGGTAAAACGGTGGTGGAACCATCGTACCTTGGAGAGGCTTTAAGTAGCTTCGATGCTATGGGTGCTAGGCTCGATGTGACGGATCTGATCTTATGGACCGTGTGGCAGAGGACTAATGAGTTGGCCCGCATTAAGGGTAAGTGGCCCATGGGCCTGAGCAATTTAGTGAACTGCAGGTGAAGGTCAGATGCCAAAGATGTGGAACAACACCTTAGGAATATGGTCTGGTGAGACCCAAAATCTTTCGTGCGGGATAGGACATTTAGAGTAATCTTAAGGGGGAATCGTGGAACGTGGTAGTGGTCCGATAGATTTGTTGTCGAGTATGACGCCTGGTAAGAATAGTGGCTGCGAGCGTGGCGAGGTAGTCATGCCGAGTTCGATATCAGAGGTGTGACTAGAAGGGTGAAAGTCACATTACGGGGGGGTGCGAAACAGATCAGAGTGGGACCTGAGCCATGCTATAGGAAATTGTTGTTGGGCCAGTGTAAGGGACAACACGGTAATAATGATTGGGTGTTGACTCTCTGAAGCACAGGGCAACACGATGGGGAACTAGTGTTGGGCCAGTGTATGGGGGTGACACGAGATTGGGTGTTGACTCTTTGAAGCACAGGGCAACACGATGGGGAAGCAGTATTGGGCCAGTGTATGGGAGTGACACGATGATGGTGACCAGGTGTTGGCGCGCCTAAAGCATAGGGCAACACAGTGACTATGCAGATGGTCAGGGACTAAGGATCTATGAGATGTTTGAGAAAGAAACCTGGGGAAAAGAAACGGGTCTAGCATGGGAATAATGCTACGGTTGACGCCTATCAGTGATGGGTCTAATGCTAAGGACCACTGGATGCAGACGGTTAGTCCACAGGAGGGACTACAGCCCTCTACGTGGAGTTACTAGTCTGTAGTGGAGACGATTAGACGCCGAAGACCTGGGGTATGTTGTATGTTATGCCTGAGCCAGACCTAAAATTCCGTAAGGGTTGAAGTATGGTGGTAGTGCTTTTGGTGTCAAGGCAGCAAGAAGGTTTGTGAATCGAGGGGGGTGATAACTCGTGCTCTGATAACAAGAAGTGTGGCGATGCTCCTTACTAAAGGATGCTAATGTAGTTGTGGTTAATTTGATCGAAGTTGATCTGGCAAATTGGGATGATGGACCCAGTGTGATCGTGCAGTAATGCATGAGGATGGGATTGATTGGTAGAGTTGGTAAATGGCTCCAGAATGATACGTAAGTGCCGTGGAGGGTGAGACATACAAGTTGGAAGCCAACCATGAGATGGGGAAATTGAAGCGTGTAGAGGTTTCAAATAAAGCAATCTCTAATCTAGTGATGTGAGTTGTGGTAGGCTGAACGCGTGGCTAAAGGCACGGTTTGAAATCTGTGAAGGTGCGCAATTGCACAGACTGGTGTTAGTCTTGGTTGTGTCGATGCGATTGAGGAAGTGTCCTCATGTGGCACTGGAAGGGTTTCCAGTTGATGACACACAAGAAATTGCCAGGTGGTAGCACCTGATGGCAATAATGGAGCGTGAGGCTCGAGGGCGGTGAGGTAAAGCCTTGTTGGTACCGTGCATGCCTTTAGTATAAAGTTTCAGCGAGTCCTGGTGGTTAGACCAGGCTGATTGTGCAAAATAGATTCAAGGTGATAAAAGACGGTTGGTCAGGACAGAATTGTGCCACTCAGAGTGTGGCTTTGGAATGAGAGCTATCAATAGTAGTGTTGAAATGTGATCAGGGTAGAACTGGAGATGTTCTCCTAAGAGAGGTTGAGCATGAGGCAACGGTGCGAGATGAACTTCCTAAGGCGCTACAACTCTATCAGGAAAGATCACCCGGGGAAAAGCCAGCGTAATGGCAAGTGCTTGAGTAGGAATGTGAGTCTTACGGCATCCAGTGGAAGTGTGAATTCCACATGAGTGGTAGGGGTGATTTCCAATGAGTGGAGTTTAAGTCGAAGCGATAGTCGATGATTGCAAGGGTAGTGCCTGGAGTTGGGTTGTGTTGGCTATGAGCCAGGCGATCCGGCTAGAGCTAAGCGAGTTGGTTAAATGGAAGGTGAAGGCAAATTTAAGATGTCGCCAATGGGTGATGAGAGCTCGAAGGAAGAGCTTATGGGACGAGATTGGTTCCCAGGAATGGTGTTGAGGTGATGAAATCATCGAGTGGCTGTGAGTGATACAGCTGAAGGGATACCTTAGTGTGTAGGCAATTGATGAGAATTAACCTCGTGTCTAAGGTTAATGGTTGTGAAAAGAAATCGGCTAGTGAAGTTGTTATGGTGTTAGAGCCATGTGGTTGCTCACCGAGTAGTGTGAGTTGGTTGTAGCAAGTGTATGAGAAATCCGGGAGAAGCCAGAGTCTCCTAAGGAATTAGCTAGCTGCTATAAATATAGCGAAGTGAACTGTGGAAGGCGGCCTAAGAGTGGGGTCGTGTTAGTTGCGATGACCAGTGAGATTCAAGGAGCAGTGAATCTTTTGGGATGACATGGTGGTGTCATCGTCATTGGTAGGGAAAAGATGTTGTCAAGAAGGACAAAGGTAACCATGGTGCATGGTAGGACCTCGAAGCCGAGTGTGAATGGCCATGAAGGCTGGTGTCTGTGAAATTTGAGATGCAACAATCGTGGAGGGAAATTCGTTGTTATCATGGTGTTGTCATTGCCGAGGAGAACAAGGGGAACCATTATGCACGGTTTAAGTCAGGTGTCTATTACAGATGGAGAATGAACCTGATTTGCGATGGCCGAAAAGTTCGTGCCTCTAGAGTGTGAGGCTCTGTTGAGAAATGGTAAGATTTGAAAGGTCCCAATGAAATTGAAGCTAGGCGAGTAAATTTGGCTAGAAGACCGCTACAAGAGTGGGGGTGTAACCATGTTAGCTTGTTGTGGTGCGGACCAAAGGCACGAGTCATCCTACAGGTGCGATGCAATAAGTGATTGTGCAGATGGTAATAAGCCAATCACTTGTGCTGCGCACCGTGGGTGATGACGAGGGCCAATTAATGGTTCTGTGACCTTAAGCGATATGGTAGGATCCTTGACTTGTGGTAGGGTTTAATAGCCAAGGTAAGGCCTAGCATGGGGCATGATTGTGAAAGCCGAATTTGGTGAAGAATTGAAAAGGGGTTGCTCAATGAAGAGTTCCCTGGTATGGGTATGAGACCCCTACTAGCGTGCAATATCAGCAAGAAAGTAAGGCCAGAGTAGTGTGTGTGTGTGTTTATGCGAAGAGCTCCTGGTTGGGAGAAGGTTGTGACTCGAGCATGGTTAAGCTCGAGGTGAGAATGTAATGGTGCTTGCATCGCCAAGCTCGAGGTGGACTCGAGTAGTGCACGTGTGATTGAAATGTGAAATAGCTTGGCATGGTGTTAGGTATGTCGACTTTGCGTAATCGTAGCAATAAATGAGGGTCGGCTAGTCAAGGTAGAAGACCATGTATGAAATGGTCGAAGTTGGCAAGGTGGGCCAAATGGGTGCTTCCCAGGTAGTGCTAGCATGGTAAGTTGATCGGTAATGAGAGGTTTCCATGAGGATCAACTCAAGCTATGCAGGCGTGTGATTAATGGCGGTATGCCATGATGGAATGGGTGTTCGAGTGTCTTGTGGGCACTAGAAGTGACATTGCGGCGAATGATCAGTGCTAAGACGTTACTGGTTGGACCAGCGTAAAATCGTGGCCATGTGTGATTGGCAGTGAGAAACGTTGTCGTGTGTGATCGACGTAAAATCGTGGTAGACTGATCAATGATGCAATGTTAGCGTATGTGGTTTCAACTGATGGGAACATGGGAAGTAAAGCATAAGGCGATGCTTTAAGGAAGAGAAAATCCATCCGGAGATGGACATCATTGCAGTAAGCATGACCAGCAACCAGTGGTGCGGTTTGGCTAGAGGCCAAAGTGGTATTCAATTGGTGAATGTCCTCAAGAGGCAAAGGACCAAATGCCTTAGTGAAGCCTTGAGGGGGAATGACCCGAAATAAAGGCTGAGAAATGGTTCGGCTACGAGATTCTCGAGCATGGGAATTTCGCATGTAGCCTGAGAAGGTGATTGTCTTGGGCAGAAGAGTAAGGTAAACTGAATTTCGAGGACGAAATTCTTTAAGGGGGTGGAATGTAATACCCGATATTACATGATATTGAAAAATAAATAATTTTTATTATGTTGTAAGGACCTCGGGTGGTCCGAGAAGCTCAAGGGTTAATTTCGAGAAATTAATTAATAAAATCGCCAAAACGACTGTCGAGACTGCCCTGGGACTTGGATGTCTAGGGAAGAGGGCAAGAGATTGATGAGCATCTCGAGGCAAGGTTTATGACGCTAGAAGCAGTCTGATCGGGAATAATTTTCGGATAAAATTCTGTATAAACCCGAAAGGGGTGCCAAGACCGAATTATCATAAGGACTTCCAGGAAACTGAAGGGACCCTAGGGGTGGTCCGGTTTTGAGAATAGGGCAACCCTTAAGTGTTTTCGGGTGGAATAAAGGTCTCGTGCAGGTACAGGGATAAGGTCAGAATAATCGAGTAGCGGTCGATTATTAATTTTTGTTAAATCAAGATTTGGTGTAGCTTAGTGGTGTAAATCAAGGTCTTGGGAGGGTCCAAGAGCAATTATCAAAAATCCCAAGTGTAATTAAATTTCCTTAATTGTGATTATGGAAAATTGGAGGGATTAATAAGTAATTTTAAGTGTGTGTATATATATATATATGCTGGTGCGTGAGTGCTGCCTCCCATTTCAAATTTTGAAATTAAAGCAGAGAGGGGAATGGAGCTCATGAGAGAGCTATGGCCGCGCTTGAGAAAGCTTGGGAGAGAGAGAAGCGAGGCCGAGCGAAGGAAGAAGCTGGCCGCTCCTAGGCGGCCTGAAGCAAGAAGCCTCGGCCATGGTTGCAGCTTGAAGCAGCCGCGATGGTGGCCATGGCCAAGTTAAGCAACAACTCGAGCAGGGGTCGCGATCTACAAGGCAGCTGCAGCGAGCTGAGGCGGCCGGTGGGATCGCGTGAGCAGCGTCGAAGGCCGGCTATGGGTGGCTGGTTGCGGGGAAGGCCGGAAGGAAGAAATGAAGAAGAAGGAGGATGATAGAGCACATATTTTCATACTATTTAGCCCTCATATTTAGTCCTTTTTGCACATTAGTTGTGTTATTTCATTCATCTTGATTTTATTTCATTTTATTTTATAGGAATTGGGCTTCACACTATTTTATTTTATTTTTCCAGGTTTAGGGCCATGGAGCATGAGATGGGGCATGAGACATCTTGATGGCAATGAGATATCTTGGAAATTGGAGATAGAGAAGTAAGGGCAATTTTGGCAGATTTGACCTCCTGCATTTCCTTTAGTATTTTGGCCAAGATAAAATTCCATAATGAAGATGATGTCTTCAGAGATACTGTAGGGGACTTCTTGAGCTTTCTGGAATGGTATGGTTTGTCCAAATCCGAGTTCGTTTGGGCCTTCAAACAGCGCTTCAAAATTGGGGCCAAGAAGTTGGGGGCAAATTAGGAAAGCTCCACAGATACTGATTCTTTAAAAGGCCATATCTTGGGCGTCTGATATCCAAATCAAGTGATTCAAAAGCCCAAGTTCATCTACTCTTCCTGAGCTAAAATTCTTATGAAGAGGCCGAAGCCCATAACTCAAGTTAACCTATCCAAACTCGGTCGTCAAGTTGCAGTAACCTAGGGTTTCCTCCTTAAGCTCTACTTAAGCACCTTAAGAGGCCATTAAAGATTCATTCTTTTCGGAGGGCATGAACAGTAGCCGATTTTCCTTCTCTCCATTGTTCTTGTCAAGATGGAAGGCTAAGGATTCTGTAATCAAGTTGCAACACCATCCTTGTTCCCGGTTTGAGTCTTTGGTTTTAATGGAAATCTGTTTGTTTTAGTTTTAACTTTGTTGTTTTCTTGTTTCCGTTCTCTCTTAAATCTGTGTATGTGTTGATATCGGTTGGATGAATGCATGCATTGTCTTTGTTTGAGAATCCAAGGTTTTTGTGCTCGGTTGAGGCTTTAACTGGAAACGAGAACAACCTGTTTAGATGGTACTCCAATTAGTCTTGAATCTATGAATCTGTTTATTGGTTTCTCCAAATCTTTGGCGGTTGTTAAAGAATTTTCTGATTTTTGATTTGAGAATTAAAACTAAACAAATTGTTTATTGAGAAGGCGATGAAAACTGGGATATAAGGTTGGTTTGCAACTGATTGCATCTCAATTTATTTATTGTGTTCTTGCTTATCTTGTTTTCTGTTTTTCATCAAAAACTTCCCCCCCGTTTAGCCTTGTTTTGACAGATCCGATTGAAGTTCGTTGGGAGACGACTTAGGGTTGCACCTCTATTGCAAATCCACATCATCATACTATCTAATCTATTGGTGTTCGACAGCCCCGATCAGATTTTGGCGCCGTTGCCAGCGAACCAATCTCGTTTCTGTCAATAAGAAGACTGATTTAAAAAAATTGTGGTTGCTACTTGGTATATAGGTTGGAAACTAGCTGGTTGTGGGCTACCGGTCCAAAGCGAGTTAACCATACTCGGCACTGCTAGATACAATGCCACGTACCAAGTTTATGCCATAAATCAAGAAGACCAGCAAACTCTCATTCTCTATTTTCAAGAAGACCAGCAAAACTTGAAGAAGACCAGCAAAACAGAAAACTCTTATTCTCTATTTCTCTTATCCTCTTATTTTCTTATTCTCTTATTCTTTGTTTCTCTTATTCTCTTCTTCTCTGTTTTGTAGGAGACCAGCAAGCTGCATCCAAGAGCAAGAGATAGCAAAAACTCAGCAAGTCTTGACAGCCTTATTCAACAACTCTTATTCAGCAGTTTTGACAGTTTTGACAGCCTCCATGACAGATAACAATATTTAAGGATTGAGATCAAGAAACCGGTTCTATCCTCTTCCTTTCTCATCCTTACTTGATGTTCTTTCATGTCTTGATGCTTCCCTTGATGTTTTCTTGCATTTAGAGTGGTTTTAGAGGCAAAATAGGAGCCGGTTTTGGGAAAAATCGGTTTCTGGGTACTGTTCACATTTTTTCACTTGCTCCGATTGAGCTGATTTTTGGTGTCCAAAGAAATGGGGGTGTGAGGATTCAGAGTCACTAATTTGCAGTGAGGAGACCCTTTTTTGGCCAAATTCTAACGTTTAGACCACTTTTGGGGCCATTTTGTGTTTCTCAGTGGCTGATTTTGTGTGGTTTTTAGTGTTTTTAGGTTCCTCAATGTTTTTGTGTTGAAATTTTGTGAAAAATTGCATAAAAAAATCATCTTAGGGCTTCTTCATTGATAGATTTTATGTGCCTTACGTTTTTGCATTTTTGGTGTGCATAAAAAAATCATCTTAGGGCCAGTTTGTGTGCTGTTCTTTGTGAGTCATTTTGAGTATGTATTTGTGCTGATCTTTAGTGCATGACCAGATCCTCTAAGAACATACCAATTGACCTAGACCTTGAAATAGAAAGAACCCTTAGGAAGCAAAGGAAGGCTAGAGAGTTAGAGCTTCGAATAGCTGATAATCCTCTTGCCTTTTCTGCCATTGCATATGATATTCCTTCTGTTTCTACACCTATCCTTGACTTAAACACAATGGCAGCTAATGAGAATGAACACAATCGAAATGGAAATAATGGAAATAATGTAAATCATGGTCATTTGGATGGTAGAACCATTAGAGAATTGGCTGCCCCTGATGTGCACTACCAGTCTTTATGCATTCAATATCCCCAATTGGATGCAACCTTTGAATTGAAATCTGGGCTAATTCATTTGCTTCCCAAGTTCCATGGCCTTGCAGGTGAAGATCCGCACAAGCACCTCAAAGAATTCCATGTTGTCTGCTCCACAATGAGGCCACAAGGAGTTGATGAGGAGCAGATAAAACTTAGGGCCTTCCCATTTTCATTGGATGGAGCTGCAAAGGATTGGTTATACTACCTACCACCTGCTGCCATCACAAGTTGGGATGGACTTAAAAGAATCTTTTTGGAGAAGTTCTTTCCAGCATCCCGAACAGCCGCCATTCGGAAAGAAATTTGTGGCATAAGGCAGAATCATGGGGAGACATTACATGAGTATTGCGAGCGATTCAAGAAACTGTGTTCTAGTTGTCCACACCATCAGATCAGTGACCAGCTGCTGGTCCAATACTTCTATGAAGGTCTTATTCCAATGGATAGGTATTTAGTGGATGCAGCTAGTGGAGGAGCCCTCTCTGAAAAGACACCAGCAGCTGCTCAAGAGCTAATCTCCAAGATGGCACAGAATGCCCAACAGTTTGGTACCAGATCAGCCACTCCCATGAGGCAGGCCAATGAGATTGGTGTTGCTGCCATCAATGACCAACAGAGGATAGAGAACAAACTGGAGGAATTGGCCTCCATGGTCAGACAGCTAGCCCTTGATAAAGGACAGTCCCAATCTCAGCAGGTATGTGGTATTTGTTCATTATCTTCCCATGTTACTGACCAATGTCCTCAATTGCAGGAGAATACAGAAGCTTGTGCTGGAATTTTTCCAGGAAGACCCTTCCAGCCACAGCATCATCAGCAGCCACAGCAACACAGATATGATCCATATTCTGCCACCTATAATCCAGGGTGGAGAGATCATCCAAACTTGAGGTATGGAGGTCCTTCCAACCAGCCATTCCAGCCACATCATCAGCAACCTCAGCAGCACAGATTCAATGCACAAAGACCAAGTCAACCAATGCAGCAACCACAACCAGCCCCTAAATCCGAATCAAGCTTGGAAGATATCATGAAGCAGCTCGTTGCCAACAATCTCCAGTTTCAGCAAAGGACCGACACTGCCATACAAAATTTGGAGACACAGATTGGACAGGTTGCAACCAACATCAGTGAGCTATGGAGTCAAGGTTCGGGTTAGTTGCCTTCACAGCCAGTTTCAAATCCAAGGGGCAATGTAAGTGCTATCGTTCTCCGTAGTGGCAAGGAGTTGAGCAACCCACCCTCTCCACAACCAGAATTTGGGCAGCAGCAAGAAAGCTAAAAGGAAGATCAGCCTCCTCCCATTCAAAAGGACAAGCAACCCACCACCATTGATCAAGATAGAGGGGAGACTTCTTACAACCATCCACTGCCATTTCCTCACCGAGCCACTCAAAATAAAAAGAGAGCAGAAGCTGAGTTGGACAAGGAGATCATGGAGACTTTCAAAAAAGTTGAGGTGAACATACCACTCTTGGAGGCCATCAGACAGATTCCCAAGTATGCCAAGTTTCTCAAAGACTTGTGCACCCACAAAAGGAAACTGAAAGGAAATGAAAAAATCAACTTGGGAAGAAATGTGTCAGCATTGATTCAACCTGCCATGCCTCAGAAATGCAAAGATCCAGGGACTTTCACCATTCCTTGCACTATTGGAAATTTGCAATTTCATAATGCTATGTTGGATTTAGGAGCCTCTATTAATGTGATGCCTAAATCTGTGTATTCTTCTTTGCAGGCAGGTGCAGGCACATTGATATCTACAGGAGTGGTGGTCCAGTTGGCAAATAGGAGCACAGCATACCCTGAGGGAGTATTAGAGGATATGTTAGTGAAGGTAAAGGATTTCATATTCCCTACTGACTTCTATGTTTTGAATATGGAGGATGATCACACACCTGGACACGCACCACTCATTCTAGGTAGACCCTTCTTGAAAACTGCAAGAATAAAATTGATATCCAAATCAAGTGATTCAAAAGCCCAAGTTCATTCTAGGTAGACCCTTCTTGAAAACTGCAAGAATAAAACTGATATCCAAATCAAGTGATTCAAAAGCCCAAGTTCATCTACTCTTCCTGATCTAAAATTCTTATGAAGAGGCCGAAGCCCAGAACTCAAGTTAACCTATCTGAAATCGGTCGTCAAGTTGCAGTAACCTAGGGTTTCCTCCTTAAGCTCTACTTAAGCACCTTAAGAGGCCATTAAAGATTCATTCTTTTCGGAGGGCATGAACAGTAGTTGATTTTCCTTCTCTCCATTGTTCTTGTCAAGATGGAAGGCTAAGGATTCTGTAATCAAGTTGCAACACCATCCTTGTTCCCGGTTTGAGTCTTTGGTTTTAATGGAAATCTGTTTGTTTTAGTTTTAACTTTGTTGTTTTCTTGTTTCCGTTCTCTCTTAAATCTGTGTATGTGTTGATACCGGTTGGATGAATGCATGCATTGTCTTTGTTTGAGAATCCAAGGTTTTTGTGCTCGGTTGAGGCTTTAACTGGAAACGAGAACAACCTGTTTGGATGGTACTCCAATCAGTCTTGAATCTATGAATCTGTTTATTGGTTTCTCCAAATCTTTGGCGGTTGTTAAAGAATTTTCTGATTTTTGATTTGAGGATTAAAACTAAACAAATTGTTTATTGAGAAGGTGATGAAAACTGGGATATAAGGTTGGTTTGCAACTGATTGCATCTCGATTTATTTATTGTGTTCTTGCTTATCTTGTTTTCTGTTTTTCATCAAAAACTTCCCCCCCGTTTAGCCTTGTTTTTACAGATCCGATTGAAGTTCGTTGGGAGACGACTTAGGGTTGCACCTCTATTGCAAATCCGCATCATCATACTATCTAATCTATTGGTGTTCGACAGCCCCGATCAGAGGAACAGTGTGCGCGCAGGGGAGGCGCGCGGGAAAGAAAATAAAATAAAAGAAATAAAAATGAAAAATGAAAAGAAAATAAAAAGGAAGGAAATCTGGAAAAATGGGAAAAATAGGAGAAAAATCCTAGAAAATTTTGGAAAAGTTCTAAAAATTCTTTCGATGCTCGTGGAGCATACTGGAAGCTCGAGAATGGGATTTTGGGCTTGAGATAGCAGTCAATGAGGCAATGCCGGTATGGGTGATTGGCCGATTTTCGTTTCCAAATTGACTGAGGTAAATTTATTTAATTTCTTTTCTAATTAATTTCCATTATTTGAGATAATGTGAAATAGGTTATGGTTGGATTTTGACCATGGTTTGGGTGGTTTCTGTTGAGTTGTTGTCGAGTGGTTTTGCGGTATACGGTGTAGTTGAGGGCATTGATTGAATGCCGGATGTTAATGGTGTTGGGTGTTTATGTGTTTGCATCTAGGTTCGACCGGGAAGGCGGTGATCCTAGAAGAACTCGGAGTTCGGGCTGGAAGTTCTTGCCCGTGGCAGATGAGGCTTCGAGCCAGGAAAGGGACGGCCCCATGTGGAGGCGGCCTTGCAAGTTGGTAAATGTGTTTGATAATGATTTTATGTTGCATTTGCATGTAGTGGTTATCTTGTGTGATGTAAGATCTAGTGGTTAACTTGTGTGATGTAAGACCTAGTGGACCTATGGCCATATGGAGGACTAGTGTGGTGGGGGCTAATAGGTTAATGCCTCAAACCTTAGTGGGTTGTGAGGATAAGTGGGCCTAGCCTCATTTGCATGCATTGGGCATACATAATCATCTTTATATTCATATTTACATGCATTGCACCCTTACTGAGTCTTTATGACTCATGAGGTTTTACCTCATGTGTAGATATTGCAAGTCCAGAGGCAAGCAAGTATGGCGCCGGGAGGCTGTTGTGGCAATTAACTTTGTTTCCTGAGATGTGTTGTTGTGTATTCCCTTGTAATTTTTTATACGTATTCATGTAAGTGAGTGTAAGCGATATTGAGCACTAGATGTATTTAATTGTTGTAATCATCATAGCGTGATAAATGATTGTGAGATTGTTCTTTGGATATGGCTTAGTTGGCCAAGATGAGTTTCAGATCAAGTAAAGATCAGCAAGGTGCGTTCTCATAAATCCCCAATACTCAGTGAAGTGTTTGTATGCTAGCTTTGTGCCTGGGTCACCTCTGGCTTGCTATGGGGCTAGCTGAAGAGAGGTGAAGCTCACTCGGGTTTCGGGTCTCAATCTACTGCATTTTCTTGATTGAGTTGGGACCGATTCCTGAGTGGAGCGAAGGGAAGGGCGAAGCCTAGTTCCCACCTAGGGTGTTTCTTGTTGAACCATAGTCCAACCCTTCAGTCGTGGTTTGTCGAGTGAGTAATCCGGTCGATTATTTACCAATGACGCCCGTAAGTGGGAGCGGGTCGTTGCAAGATTCTCAAGCACGAGAATTTGGTGAGTAGCCCAAGAAGGTGATATCTGGGTAGAAGAGAATGGTAAAGTAAATTTCGAGGACGAAATTCTTTTAAGTGGGGTGGAATGTAATACCCTTGATGAGTCATGATAAAATTATCGATTAAGGGAATAATGGTATATGAAAAATTTCAAAATTCCCTTGAATCAAAGAGAAGGCACATATATAGGATGCCTTAAGAAGGGCAAAACGGTAATTTGGAGTCCTGTCCCATAAAAGGTAAATTATTTTTGGTAGAGAAAATAATTATATATTAGAGAATTGATTTTGGGGGAATTTAATTCTTGTTTAAATGCATGGGAAAAAGCATGGATACTTAGGAATTAAAAAGGAAGCCAAGTAAGGTAGATTGGTGACACTTGGCATGATCTTGTGAAGCAAGAGTAAGATTTAAAGAAATTCAAAAAGAAAAGGAAATTAGTCTCTCAAGCATTAAATGAGAGTTATTATGGTGAGAATTAAAGAAAATCCTTATTAAATGAAAATTAGGCATGCATTTATGTGGGAAAATAGTGGATTAAAATAAATGCCAAATTAAAGGGAATTATCTCTTTCAAGAGCAATTTAAATTAAATCAAAAAGAAAAAGATATTAGTCTCCATTAAATGCTTGAAAATTTATGGGATTTAAATTAAATGAAAAATGGAGAAAATGGTCAATCTTGAAATTAGTCAATATTTATTAATTTTGAAAATTGGAGAATTATGAGAATTGGAGAATTGATCAAATGGTTGAGGATTTAGTTGGGAAAGGATCAAGATCTAATGGCTATAATGGAGTCTTGAAAGTGGCATGGATTGCCAAATTTGCAAATTAAATAAATATCTATTAAGTCTAATAAAAGAATGGATGATGGAGATTTAGTCTCTAGTTTATCATCAAGGGTGGAGATTTAAAGAGGCTAGATGGCAAGGATTGTGTTTCTCTAGAGAGTAGAGATGGGTTCCCTTAAAATCAAAGGCTAGGATTGAGTTTAGGAGAAGCACAAGGATTGTGCTAGTTTCGAGGGTTGGGATTTATTCTTCAAAAGATTGATCAAGGGCTAGAAATTAGTCTTGAACTTGTGAGATGTCAAGACTTAATATATAAAGGAAGAGAAATCTCTAAGAGGAGGTTTTGCTTGGTGGAAGAAATTAGAGAACAAAGGAGAGTTCTCTTGTGAGCTTCCAAGAGAGAGAAAGGTAAGCCTTGATTTAAATCTCTTCTAGAAATAAAGAAGTCTTCATTCTCCTTTCATTTATCTAGTCTTCAAGATCTTTAATGCTTTAAGAATATTTTTCTTAAGGTGGTTGAAAACCAAATAGAAAGTCTTGGCAAGTGAGGGCTTAAAGCTTCAAGGAAAAAAAGGTAAGGGATGACCCCAAGTGGTGGGGTTTGCTTGCATTTGTAATTGTTTTGTATGAGTTGCATGTAATGGTCATATTTGCATGTTTTGTGTTCTAGTGGACCTATGGCCATATGGAGGACTAGTGATGAGGGAGGGGTTAGTTGGTGCCTTAACTTATGTGGTTATGAGGGCAAGGAGGACTACCCATTATATGCATTGCATTTCCATTACATGTTTATTTCTCATGTTACATTTACTTTTGCATAGCACCCTTACTGAGCAATGACTCATAAGGTCTTTTGACCTCTTTGTAGGTGGGGAATCTTCTAAAGGAAAGAGAGTTTTGGAAGGTTGAAGGAGATGGAGCAAGAAGAATGTATGTGTTGGTGTATGGTTTTGTGTATGATGTATTTATTTTAGTTAAATATGTATGAATGCTTAACGTGCATGGATGGTGGTAAACTTGGATGTTTTGGAAGGTATTTGAGGTACTTTGGTGTTCTGGAAATTTTGGGTTAAAAAGGGAAAAAATAATATTTTTTTTGGGTAAAAGTTGGGCTGGAGGAGCCAGGCGCGCGGCCCACGGGCTGGGGGCGCAGGTGGGGGCTGCTGCATGCCCCTACTACTGCCTTTTTTTAAAAAAATAAATTATTTATTTATTTATTATTGTTATTTATTTATTCTATAAATGTTATTTTGGGAATTTCTAAACAATAAATCCTGTTTAAATAAATAAATAAATGAGTATTTAAGTCTCTTAATTAATTATTAAATTAATATAAATTTTGAGGCATTTGTGGAAAAATTCCTATAATTTGGAAAATAAATAAGGGAGTATTTTCCTTAAATTTTGAAAAATGGATGAGGATGCTTGATGTTTGTATTTCAAAAAATTTATTTCCTAAGGGCTGAAAATTTGAGGTATTTTGAAATAATTAAAAAGAAAAATCAATGGAGAGTTGATAAGAAAAATTTTATTGAACTTTTCCAAAGAAATATTAATCCAATTATTTTCTAAAGGAATTGGAAGTGAGATAAATGGATTAATAGTTGGGACAATGAAAAATTATTTTCTTATAATTAAGGCCTTATGCCATAATTTATATGAAGCAAGTGAGTTAGCTTATTTTGTCGAATCCTGGGAAGTCATCCTTAGCTCTTCATTAAGAGCTTGAGAAGGAGTGACACATTGTGAGGTTTCGCGTTTTATTTTCGTAGGGTCGTTTCGATATTTCCCAGATCCTTGAGTGAAGCGAAGGGAGCGCAAAGCCTAGTTCCCACCTGGGTCGTTTCTCATTGAAACGTAGCCGTCTCTTCATCTTTGCCCTAGCGTATGAATAGTAAGCGGATTATTCGTGAGTTACACCCATAGGTGGGAGCGGGGCATTACACCATGGCTGGGAGATCTTGCCGAGAGAGCTAATGGCCCTTGCGAGAGCAGGTGATGGTCATCGCCTAAGAGAGCTGGGCTTTCCGAGAGGAAAACCATAGAGAGCGGGGCCTATCCGGGCCTTCGCAGCTTGCTGAGAAGACTGAATCCTCTCCGAGATAGGATTATCTCTCTCAGAGAAATGATGGCTGAGAGTGAGAGGGAGAGAGAGAGAGAGTGGGAGGGAGGAAGGAGATGAATAGTGGCCTCCCACCCTTGACCAGCCTTTAACTCCCTTTATATAGGGCCCTCTAACTTTGCTTAATTATGGTTTTGCCTCTTTAAATTCTATATTGCTCATTTGTTCTTCGATTTAGATAATTTCTTCGTTGTTCGACCATAGTTTGTCTTTAAGAAATGTGTTACGGCTTGGGACCACTTTTGGGATTCGCCCGCTTGGACCTAATGACCAAAATACCCCTGGCGCCTAATGACCAAAATACCCCTAGGTGGATGCTCGAGAATTCTATGGCATAACATCTAGGGGTTATCTAGACAGTAGTCAGTGCAGTGCTGTTGAAGAAAACTGACTAAGTGGATCGGCCCATGTATTATGTTAGCTGGGTACTTCATGGGGCCAAGACTCGCTATCCCTATGCTGAGAAAGTAGCCTTTACACTGGTTGTGGCAATAAGGAAACTTGGGCCATATTTTCAAATCCACATCATTATGGTACTTATTAATCAGCCTTTACATTAGGTTCTGCAATGGCCAGAACACTCAAGAAGACTCACCAAGTAGGCCATTGAACTCAATGAATACAATTTCCAATTTGAGCCAATAAAGCCATCAAGGTCAAGCACTGGCAAATTTCATAGGTGTATATACCCATATGCCAGAATATGAGACAAGGTCTCCATTTAAGTGGATATTATTTGTTATAGGGTAGTGGGGTCGGTATTGTTCTTATTTCTCCTGAGGGCAAAGTATTGGAGTACTCCTTGTGGTTCTCTTTTCCTAGTTCTAACAATGTGGTAGAGTGCGAAGCCCTCATCGCCAGCTTAGCTATAGTGAAAAAATTAGAAGTGTAGAAGGTGATAGCCCACAGTGTAACACCTGGGATTTTTGTTTCTTTTCTTTCTCAGTTCAAATATGTAATATCCAAAAACCTTAAATTGTGATATGTACCAAGGATCTTTGAGTTTAGATATATGATGAAATGAGACATTTTTAAGGGGTTACGAAAGTCCTAAGATAAAAAATTTAGTTTTTGAACTAATGGCAAAATCGTAATTTCTAAGTCTAGGTAAAAGTGAAATTTTTGAAAAAACTCGGGCACAAGTGTAATATTGGTAAACTAGCCGAAATATCAACCAAAAAATATCAAGGATTAGCCAATCAACACCCTCCAAGTGTCCTTGTGAGGTGGAAGCATTCTATTGGGTGTTTGAGGATAAGATCAATGATGACGTGGCACAAATCTATTGGTTCGGATTTCAAATAACTCTCAAATTCAACTTTGGATGGAAACACATGGAAGTAATGATTATAAGGACACATGGCATCACTTGAATGGAAACACATGGATAGAAAAGTCTTCTCCAAGCCTTTACTTAACCTCTAAGTATAGGACACATGGGAGTAATGATTATAGGACACATGGCACCATTTAGAGGAAAACACGTGAAAGTAATGATTATGGACACATGGCATCATTTGAATGGAAGCACATGGATAAGTCTTCTCCAAGATTTTACTTAACCTCCAAGTTTGGGACACATGGCACCATTTGGGTGGTAACACATGGAAGTAATGATAAATCCCAAATAATTAAGGTGACACATGATATGCTATGATTTGATGGATAATTCTATAAATAGGCTTGAAATCTAACTTTCCAAGCCATTTCAAGATTTGTGAACCGAATCCATGCCACTTTGAGAGAAATTTTAGAGATAAATAAGGTCTTGATTTTGAGGAGGAAGTCCTGTAAAAAGAAGGAGAGGAAGTCGGTGGAAAACAAGAGAGAAAACGAAGAAGAGGCAAAGGCTTGACGGAAAGTGGATAGCTGCAAAGATCAGCTGTAACAGTCCACAAATCAGAGATGTAAGTATGATTTCTTTCCATATTCATATATAGGATTGAAATAGGAGTCCGTAGGTTCAAATGGAAGTCATTTTGGAATTAAAATGAGGGAGATACGGCGAAAATACGAAAGGGTGTCAAATCTGCCTCTAAGGCATGAAAACAGGTGCCACCTCTTCTTGGGGCGCGTGGAAGTCCCTTTTTCCATGATATTTCACATATCAACCCCTTATTTAATTACCTATAATTAAGTGTAAGATTATTTGAGGTTTAGTTCACGAAAATACATATTTTGTATGCAAAAAAGCAAACCCAATAAGGTGTGAATCCTTAAATATCCGAATATCATCCTACTAAGTTAAGGTAACTACATTTGAACTATTTATGATGTTTAAGCATGCCCATGAATTATGTTATGTGGTCCCTCATGTTATGTTATGTTCATGCAAGTTTCAGGACCGGAGCTTGGTAGCACTACGCACGAGGGTTCTTACCCCCTACAAGTTGGTGGAACCTCTCGTGTCTCCATATGATATGTTATGTTATGTCATGACTTTCTTAAATACATATGATGGTTCTCTTGTACTTACTGAGACTCGCAAGAATCTCATCCCATAATTTTCTCCCCCCAGGTGACAGCGAATAAGGAGACTGGAGGATGGGCGTGGAACATGGTGGCCTCTTAAAAAGGAATTTTAATAAATATCAAATTTGTCTTTCTTTCCTTTATCGTAACAAGTTTTCAAAGATTAAATGTTATGAGAAAGCTTGTTTAAAAGACTATTTTGTGGTTTATGTTATGTTTATGTCTTGACAAATTTGGATATCCGTATCGTTCCTTTATGAATGAAAAACCCCACTTCCTTCGACTCTAAATTCTAATTTTGTAATTAATTGAAGACATGAGACTATAAGGGTGTTATTTTTGAATTTTTATATAAGATTCTCAAGCAAAGTTTTAAACCTCTTATATTCCTGATATTTGAAAGATATAGATATATATGTACTTATTCTTCTTATTCTTCAAAAGTATAAGAGTTATTTTTATCACATAAATATGTATATGTATATATATATATCAAGAAAAAAAAATGTATGAAGAAATATGACTGCCTGCCCTAGGTTTTCATGTTCATGCAAGTTAAGGGTGTCACACACAGTGACTCTCAACCTATAGTATAGCAGTTTCAGGGTACCTATGAGGTTAGAGACCTGACACTTACCTGGTACCTACAAAAGCTACAACAGTTAGCCCACTCCTTTCCCAATTTCTAGTTGAGTCAGATCAATTGTGCCCTGAATTAACATGTTGATGACCTATCCAAATTGGTAGTGATAAAAGATACTCTCAGGCTCTTGATCCATAAGGAGATCTTAAGAAGACCTAGCACAGAAGAAGATAAAGGTGTGGGGACAACATAGTTCATCAAGATAACAAATGACTAAAGATCATCCATCATGCGATACCTACTCACTGGGGAGCTTCCTGTTGATTTAGTAGAGGCAAGGTTGCTAAAAATTCAGGTAACTTGCTTTGTGATCATCGATGATACTCTCTACAAGTGAGCTTTCTCCATGCCACTCTTAATATGCCTTGGTCCAAAATAGGCATAGTAGGCACTAACTTAGGTACATGAAGGAGACTACGGTGAACAACTTGAGGGGAGATCGTTAGTTGCCAAGATTATGAGGGCAGGGTTCTTTTGGCCAACACTACATCAGGATGCCTCCGTTAAATGGCCATCTTTTATCGTTAGTATCTTATACCAATCAAAGGTAGTAGTCCGTAATTAATTAATCTTAGTCCCCTTCAAATAAATCTTAGGACTAGGAATACCTTTAAGAAATCTGATGTTATAGAGCTTTGTCACATGTTCTTAACAACTTAAAAGTAAAGATCATTAGGATATCTAGGAACTCATTTATATATAAATGGAGAGCTATGAATGAAGATATGACCATTTAAATAACAAGAAAGATTATGTCATTAGGCCTAATATGCATACTAGATGTCATCTAAATCTAACATAAGGGCATTAACACCAACAGTTTTTCCCTCTTCTTCACTTTAATGGTGTTTAATATCTCCATCAGCACAACAAACTTATTTTCTCAAGAAAACATATTTGCTAGAAAAGATGGTTTATCAAAGGCCAGGGATTCTTTTAGTGGCGAGAATGTTATCCCCTACAGTAATGCAACTACCACTAGAATATTTTGCAAGTCCTGTACTTCCAAGATAACACTCTGAAAACGTTTAACGTATTGTTTCAATGATTCATTCAGCCTTTTCCAAATACTCAATAGGTTTGTCGGATCATTTTTCTTGGGAACATTCACTGCAAATGCCTCTACAAATGCTCTTCTCATTTGGTTAAAAGAGCTAATATGTCCATCAGGCAACTCGTTGAACCATTAGTATGCCTAGTTTTCCAAGGAAAGGGGGAACACCCAACATCTAGTGGCTTCACCCACTCGTGTAATAGGGAAATAGCCTCAAATCATTACACATGCTATTCTGGATCCTCCCTCTCAAAGTACATTGGCGATTGGGGAAGTTTAAACCCAGGTTGTGCTGATTGCTTGAGTACCTTATCGAGAAGCGATAATCCCTTTCTGGATACTTCCTCACGGGCTGTCAACACATTCTTCTATTCTAGAACCTTCTCATTTGGTTGAAAGAGCTAAGGGCTTGATTTGGATGCTCATTCCCTCTTGACGGGGTGCTTTCAAAGGTCTTTTCATATACCAAGGGTGGCTAAAATATGGGTTTTTTAAAACTTTTTTTTTTTGGAGGGTGAAATAAGGCATCCTAAACTTGTGGGGCTTAATAGATGTAATACCCAGTATTACATGGTGTTAGAAAAATAGGATTTCCAGTGATTTTGAGGACCTTGGGTGGTCCGAAAAGTCCAGGAAGTTAGTTTTGAGTAATTAATTAATAAAATTTATCGAATCGATGCCGGGGGATGCCTCGAGACTTGGATGTCCAGGGAAGAGGGCATGAGATTGGTGAGCATCTCAAGATGAGGCTAGTGACACTGAAAGAAATCCAACCAAGAATAATTTCTGAAATAAATTTTGTATAAGCTCGAATGGGTGCCAGTACCAAATGGTTGTAGGGGACCTTCGGGAAGCTGAGGGGACCCTAGAGGTGGTCCGATTTTGTGAGTGAGACAACCCTAAAGTGTTTTCGAGTGGAATGAAGTTCTCGTGCAAGCGTAGGGGCAAAGTTGGCCCTTATTGAGCTTAGGGTAATTAATTTTTGATAAATTAAGATTTTGTATAGCTTGATGTAATTAATTAAAGCATTGGAGGGTCCGAGTGTATTTATAAAAGTTTTTAAGTAAAATTAATGACAGTTTGGAAGGACATATATAATATTTATAAGTGTGTGTACTTGTGTGTTTAGGGGCAAGGCTTCCACAATGCCCCCATTTCTTGAGATTTAAACACAAAGAGAGAGAGAGAGAGAGAGAGTAGGGAGCTAAGAGATCTAGAAGCAGAGGTCGAGCTTGAGTTTGAGAGAGAGTTGGAATCGTGGTGGCTAGCCGGCAAGCAACAGTGGGAGGCAGCAACATTAGCCGTGGCTATTACAGCGGCGACGATGGAGGCAGCGTAGGGTGGAGCCGGTCCAGCAAGCGCGTTACACGATAACCATGCTCGTGAAAGGTTATTTGCGGATTATGAATCCTTCTGAATAATTGGGTGGGCATGATGCCTTACTAGAGGCCAATCTTGTCTTATGTGTTTGTACCGATACATTGCCAACATATTTGGAAGCCTAATGAGTCATACACAATAGGCACGGTCCCTAGCTTGAACCAGGAGAGCAGACATATGGTTAAGTGGGACACTTCGGCAATAAGTTGTGTCATCGTAGGTTCTCATAGAAAAAGAACAAATAGATGTAATGATGTCGATATGACGAGGGGTCGTCATAAAGGGAAAAGTTTCCTAAAATGACAATTGATTAAATTATGAAGGAGTTTCTAATTTAATAATTTTCTATTTATTGGAGTGACAAATAGGAAATAATATGCATTTGGGCTTAATTTAATATTTGGGTTAAATAAAGTATTTGGGTCAAATATAAATCAAATTAATATTTGGACTAAAATACGTTTGAGTCAAATATTAAATATTAAATATTATATTTGGGTTAAATTAGATTTGGGCCAAATATTAAATTAAATATTTGGGCTTGAATTAGATTTGGATCAAATATTTAATAAATGGATTTGGCCCACTTAAGATTCTAGTTAGACTAGGATAAATGGGACAATCCATATCCATTAGGGTTTAAGAAACCTTAGCTCTATAAATATCCCTTTATAGGTTGCCCAAATTAGAGATTATTTTGTGTGATTTTTCAAGAGTTGAAAAACAGTTGTCGTTCACTCTTCCCTATTTCTTTTGGCATCGACTCGAAACGAGAGCGTTCTTTTATGTCCGTACACAAGCCATGAAAAGGAGAAGGAGCTAGCACTCCTATTCTACTCTTCTCGCCAACGAACGCGTGTCATGTATCACGAGTTAGAGGTCGGACGATTGGATGGTTCGAATCCGCAAAAGACTCAAAAATCTAAAGGTTAGATTTATTTTATTTTGTATGTGAATGATTTGATTTCAACATTGATCCAATCGCTGGGATTAAGGTAAGGTTCAAAAATTTTGAACTATACTGCTTGTCCTGTAGCGATCTTGTTTACTTTCAAGTAATCCGCTCGATTATTCACTGGTGGCACCCGTAAGTGGGAACGGGTTGTTACAATAGAATTATTGGAAAACCTACGATTTGAGGGATAGGGCAGAAGTGTAAAACATCAAAACTTGGGGGCAGGGTGAAAGTGCAATTTCTGAAAAATAGGTGTGAAACCTGCAAAACCCTGGCCAAGTTTGTGGTGGCCGCCGGCGAAGCCCCCGAGGGATGCAGGGCTACGCTCTAGGCCATGATGACCATTGGCCGTGTGTGATGGTCGGTTGGTTGTGATTTGGCCGAGAATCTATTAGACAATTTTAAAAACAAATTCGAGGATTAGATCAAACATTTTAGGCCGTTATAATGCATTTTAGGACACTCAAGGGCTAGGAATGAGACTCAGGGACCAAGAAAGGCATGGATTTATTGAAAAATTGGTGGAATTTGGCTATAAAAGCTTAGACTCGTGAATCAAGGGTCACAGATAAGGGGATTTTGTTCCATGAAACCTGTAGATGATTGCTGGAGAATTTGGTAAGGTTTCATTTTGGTTTGAGTGAGATACGAGGGATTGCCAAAAAATTCAAGGAGTCATCAGAGACACACTGTAAATCGATTGTTTGAGGCATCGCTGGTGAAGTTTTTGGGCATCCAAAGGTACCCCTGGGTTCGCCTTAAGGAGTACTTCAAGTAAGTGGGATCAGATTCACCATAAGTGCAAGTTCTAGTCACCAGAGCTGAAGAAGACCATCGACGAGTGTATTGCACGCACAGATTTCACTCTCAACACATGCATCAGGCACATGAGATCTGGGGTAAATTCATAATTAATTTTATGATTTCTAAAAAATTATTTTAGGAATATTTGTGAAAAACTATTTGGTGAAAAAAAGTGTTACATATTTATTATGAATTTTCAAAGAAAAAAAGAATTATAGAAAATAAGAAGAAAAAAAAAAGAAAAATCTTAAGAAATTAAGGATTTTGATGTTTAGTGGAAAAATCATTGACCAGGAGGTAAGTTAGTCATACAAACTTGAGGATTCTGCGGTGTTTGAGGTGATACATTTATCGAGGATGAGATCGAAATGCAGTTAAGGTGAGTGGTTCGATCTAAAATTTGGTTTAGCTTCCAAGCAAACGATTTAACCTATGGATGGTTGGTTACATGTGAATATGTTGCCTAAGTGATTTTGATTTACAAGCATAATGTGCATATTTAGTTTGTCACATGATACATTAACTGGATATGTTTTATGAAAATGCGTGGAAAGTGGTTTTCGTGGCATTGATATATTTAATTCATGTAGTTTTAATTGTCCATTGGGATGGAATGGGGCCTCTTTGGGAATGGGGCAATATTAACCTCAACCGTGATGAGGAAGGGGGTCTTCTTTGGATGACGTCAGTGTGCACCCTGGAGATTAACGGCAAGGTCAATCTCAACCGTGTGATGTGGAATGGATTTTCCAGGGGTGATCGTCGATATGCACCCAGGAGATTGAGTATGCTAGGGAGATTTGTAACACCCGGTGTTACAGGTGTTAAAAGAACAGGAAATGAAGTAAGAAGACTTCCAAAAATGCCCTTGAGAAGGGTATTTTGGTAATTTGGATAGAGAAATTCAATAAAAGGGTATTTTGATAAATCAAAAATAATTCCTATGTGGAATTAGGTGAGTAAGTGAATAAAAATCCCAATTTAGTAATTATGTGGAGATATATGGGATTAATAAATTTACAAAGATTATTTAGGAATTTTGGAGTGATTCCATAAAGGAAATTAATTTTGGAAATAGGGAAAATGGTGGATATTAAATTATTTGAGGAGAATAATTATATTTTCGCTAAGTTAGTGAATTAATGTGGTAATGCCACATGGATAACCAAGATAAAGAATTGGAAGCCAAGTTTATGTCTTAGAGTGACACTTGGCATAATCTTGGAAATTTGAGAGAAATTATAAATGTGGATTTATGAGTTGGAGAATGATTTAATTAAATGTAAAAAGAAAGGATATTAGTCTTTCAAGCATTTAATGAGAGGCATAATTATATGGATTAAAGAAAATCCAAAAGAAAATGGTAAATGGTCACCATTAATGCCTTGGAAAATATGGAGATTTTATTAAATGAGAAAGAAGTTAATTATGTCTCTCAAGTGTGATGGTTATGAAAATAATCCCATTAATTTAAATGAGAAAGAAATGAGAAATTGGGAGATGATAGTTGGTGACACATGGCATAATCTTGTGAAGCAAGAATAAGCATTTAAATGAAATTCAAATTGGAGAAATAATGGCTTTTCAAGCATTAAATGCAAGCCATGATGTGTTGCCTAAAAAGAAAATGGAAAATAAAAAGAAATTAGTCACCCATTAATGGTGTGAAAATGGAAAGAATTTCTTTAATGGAAAAGAAAGTGATTATGTCTTTCAAGGCTTGTCTTGAAAATAGTCCAAATTAAATAAGTAGAAAAGAAATCTATTTATGGGACTTGATCCAAGGGTGTGGATGGTTCTTGAAAATCCAAAGGCTTGGATTTAAAAAAAAGAGCACATGGATTGTGCTTTCATGTGTTTTCTCCAAGAGAGAAGTTTTGGTTATTAAAATGGACGGTGGAGATTTAATTCTCCCTTAAGCACATGGATTGTGCCTTTAGTGAATGGCTAGGATGCATTCTTGAAATATGGGAAATCTAGTATAAAAAGGCAAGTGTGGGAGACTTGTCTCCCTTTTGGCCATTTGTAGAAATGAAGAAGGAAGAAAAGAAAGAAAGAGAAAGAAGTCTCCATGGAGGGAAAAATGAAGAAAGAAAGAAGATGATGAAGAAAGTCAAGGTGGGAGAAAGTGATGTTGGAAGCTCTCTTGAAGTGAAGATTTAATTATTCAAGAAGAGGTTGTGAAAGCATGGTAAAGTCAAGACCAAGTGAAATGGCATGGGAAAGCATGGAAGAAGATTCAAGTGTATATTTTGGCTTATGGAAGCTTATGTGTTTGATTTGTGTAATGTAAACTTGTTGTTAGTTGAAGTGTATGTTGTATTTATACAATGAGATAGTGGCTTATGGCACGTTGGTGGCTATGTTGAGTGAGGTCTCATTTGGTGTGTATGGTGGGAAGCACTAAGAAGTTAAATCCTATGATTTATGGTTGGAAATTAGTGGGTGTTTGATATATGTTGTGGAGATATCAAGTATATTGTTTAGGCCTTAATTATGGAGAATTAAAGGCAAAATTTGGATGAAAGTGAGGTATTTATTTATTTTAAATTTCTAAAACATTTGGGATTTAAATGCCCAAGAGAAAAAAAAAAAAAAAAGAAAGGAAGTGTGGTAGGCAGCTGGGGGCAGCTGCAGAAGGCAACAGGGGGGTGCCAGGCGCGCGCAGCTGCGTGGAGGCGCGCGCGGGGGCTGCGCGGCAGGCGCACCGCGGGGCCCCGGGCGCGCTGTGGGCCTCGCCGGCCAAATTTTTTTTAAAAAAATGAAAAAATTGGGGAATTTTGGGGCATTTCTTAATTGAATTTGGGCCCCTGAGGAATTTTCAAAATAAAGGAATTTTCGGGCATTTTTGGAGAAAATGCCAAAATTTTGGAAATTTGAAAATGATGAGTTTTTCCTCCAAAAATTGGTGATCCATCAATGGATTGGTTTAAATGGTGATTTTTGGAGCCCGGTAAAATTCTTGGTCGGAAAAGAATTAAATTCAAATGAGAAAATAAAGATTGGGCGTCTTCGCGAGATTTTCTTTTAACCAAACGCGGTGTGGTTTAAAGCCCAATTCTACTAGTAAATCCTGGGGTCGAGGGAAGGGAAGGACGAGCCTAGTTCCCACCTAGGGCGTTTCATCTTGAAACATGGTCCACCCTTCACCTAAGGTCGGGTAGGTGGACAATTTAGGTAATTATTCATGAGTAACACCCGTAAGTGGGAGCGAGGCGTTACAAGATTTCTCAAGATTGATGTGTTGTGTTATTTATATATGCCATGCTTTTGATCATATATGCATTCTATAAACTGTTTTTATGCCGTCACTTAGATAATTCAACATCTAATCTAGGTTATGTCCCTAGAACATTCAAAAGTTCCAGACGAAGGTCATGGCAGGGGCGAGGACGTGATTAGTAAGGGCTGATGGAGTACGAGCATGATAGTCGTTATTTACATTTTTAAAGTTATGTAATCCTTATTTTGATTGGAAGATAATATGTATGAACAATTGCAGTAATCTATGTTATGCGGTCTTACTTATTTTTGTTCTGTAATAGTATGTCGTACTTAGCTTAAGTCTATCAATCTTGTTAGCTAAGCAGACAAAACTAGGGTTCTGGGACTTTTGTGAGTATGTGAAGATTGTTCTTTGAGACACTAAGTGTGTTGAACTTACGTATGAAAAAAAAAAGTCCTGGTAAATCCTTATAGTGACACACTCGATGAGGCGGGGTGTTACAAGAATCCTTTTAGGAAAAACCCTTTTGGATCCAGCTAGACCCTTCAAAGATCCAGATTTCAGACACATAAACCTACCTTCGAATCCTGGCCTATTGATTTCCCAACCTCACTAAAAAATTCTTATTGTTGTATTTTTGACAACAATAATATTAAATCATACTTTTACCAAGAGGTAAGTTATAATTTAGAGTTTCAGAATTAAACACCATTAGTTGAGCAAAAGTTAGAGATTCTTTACCGTGGTTAGTGTGACTCTAATTATAAAAATCCAAAGAATTTAATGTATCTTCAAATAATTAAACTCACATGGATTGAAACTCACCTTAATTTGATTAATATATCCCAACACTTACCTCACCTCCTCCCACATCACTTAACATACCTCAACTCAACCCACTCACCTCACTTTACCTTAGGGTTAAGTGAATGCAAGATTGTTTTTGTCCTCTTATTCTTATGGGGTGATGAATTTCATTTTTTCCTTTCAAATTAATTAATGATCCCTAATAGGATTATTTTTCATTAGGTGAAAAAGGATGTAGCTAAGTTTAAAAGATATTGAACTCAAACGTGGTAGTCTAACTTAGTTCCACGTTGACTTTTGGAGGGAGATTTCCACATTCCCATAATGCCTTCTTGCTTAATCTATTATGCAAAGACCTTCCCAAGAGTAATATTCATCAAATCCCCTATTAAATTTTAGTGGTAACACCATAAGTATCTGTTGTTGCTTATACAACAATCTATTTTTTTATTGCAGAAACACGCAAGTATCTCGGGAGTCGTGCCTTCACTAATGAAAAACTTGGACGAGGAATTGGATCTGATGGAGTCTCAGGTCTGATAAGCCAACAGAGCTGATGGTCTGATGGGCTGATAATCTTGTGGGCTGATGATCTCATGGCCTCAAAAATGATCTGGTGGCCAAAAGTGATCTGGTGGCCTCAAAGTGATCTGGTGGCCCCAAAAGTGATCTGGTGGCCTCAAAGTGATCTGGTGGCCCCAAAAGTGATCTGGTGGCCTAGGAGTGACGGGTGGCCTTGGAGTGACGGGTGACCTCGGAGTGACGAGAGGCCTCGGAGTGACGAGTGACCTTGTGATGGACGAGTGACCTTGTGACGAACGAGTGGCCTGGTGACCGAGTGGCCCTGTGACCGAGTGGCCCTGATGGTGACCGAGTGGCATGGTGACCGAGTGGCCTGGTGACCGAGTGGCTCTGTGACCGAGTGGCCTGGTGACCGAGTGGCCCTGTGACGGAGTGACCTTGTGACCGAGTGGCCTACAAAACGAGAGCACCGTTAGGGTGCGGGTGGGGGTCCCCGCGCAAACCCTCCGATCCTTAAATTAGATCTCGAGAGAAAATACCAAATCGTACTTTAATTGCTGAAAATAGCGTACCTCGGGATGAAAATTGGGTCTTGTATTTATAGTGGAGGAGAGAGAGAGAACTTGCGATATTTTCGAAGGGAATCTCGGGGCCCGTTTCGAAATTCTCGGGGCCCATGGGCTGAATCATGAAAAGTCTCTTGACGCTATCGGATGACCCCCACTCGGGTGGGGGGTCTTTCTCACTTGTGGCCGAGTGGCCTTGGCCACTCGGTCAAGTCGAGTGGTGGCCACTCGGCCTGACCGAGTGGCCTTGGCCACTCGGTCAGGCTGAGGGCCCGGCCACTCGACCATTACCGAGTGGCCGAGGCCACTCAGTCATGACGAGTGGTCTTGGCCACTCGACCATGCCGAGTGGCCTTGGCCATTTAACCACGCCGAGTGGCTTCGGCCACTCGGCTTGGTCATTCGGCATGGCCCCCTTGGCCCAGCCAAGGGGGCCTTTTTAATTTCTTTACCGCTGCTTTGTTTGTCGTTATCTTTCCGGGTACATCAATTGCTCCCTACTCTTTTGATCGAGAGGTCAGGTAAAAGAGTATAAGTTTCCCAGAATTTTGCAACGTCGTTTTTTATCTTCTTTGCTTTCTTTGGTAGGCCATTTACGTGCTTTTATTCTTCATTTTCTGTATCTTTTTGGAAATTTCGGTATTTTTCACTTTTTGAGCTCCTATAAATAGGGAGTCAAGTCTTCATTTGATTCAGGAGTACATCACTTTCAAGCTCGAATTCTCTCAGGTCTCGGCGCATTTTCTGGGCCACGTCTCACTTTCTTTGAGGGAAGGGGGTGATTTATAGGCCACTCGATCATGACCGAGTGGCCTTGTGTGCGACAAGGGGCCACTCGGTCCTGACCGAGTGGCTATGTTTTCCGGCTGAGGCCACTCGGTCATGACCGAGTGGCCGTGTTTTTCGGCCGAGGCCACTCGGTCATGACCAAGTGGCCCCTCACTCGGTTGCGGCCAAGTGGCTTTGGCCTTCTGTCGTCCTTTTATACCTTTAATCGCCCGATTTTTCTTCGATAGCTTCTTTCTTCTGCCTTATACTGATGTTTTTTGTCTTTTGTGCAGGTGTTTTGTTCGTTGTGACCTTTCGTCTTCTCTCTTGTAACCAGGAACAGTCTCGAATTTCTTGAATATGTCAAGGAGAAGACCGGCATCACCCCCTAGCCCCGCGCACATCCCTGATACTTCAAGCTCTCGGCTTCGATATGATGCTTTCGAGAAGATTTATGACGCCACACCTTCTAGTTTTATGGTGAGGTATCCTCGCCTCGACGAGCCGGATCCTTCTCAAGTAGATGAGGGCTCCTTGGGAATTCATTTTGCTTCGTTTGAGGTGGGGCTCCGCTTTTCCCTTCCACCTTTCGCCATGGCATGGCTACGGCATTATCAGATTGTTCCTGCCCAACTTCACCCTAATGGTTGGGCCCAGATGGTCGGCTTTTCTGTGCTTTGCCAGCAGAGGGATGTACCCCCTTCTTTGATACTTTTCAGTTGTTTTTATCGGTTGCGAAAAGCTAGTAAGGACCGTGCCCTTTATACGCTCCAAAAGATTCGGGGCTTCGAGTTGTTCGACGCTCTACCAAATAAGATTAATCGATTTGAAAAGCGATGGGTAGTGATAGGACCTCCGCCTACCTGGGATGCACCTCTGCACTGGAATCATCAGGATGCTAGCCAAGGGTTCCCTCCTTGTAAGGAAGTTCGGGGTGTATATCGTCGTCTTGTAGAGATGCTATCAGCACAAGGCCCCATTGATTTGATGAGCCTCTTGACGGTGGAGAATTTCAGAGCCACGGGCTGGGGGGTCGTAACGCCAACTGCTCCTCCTCAGTCTTCTACGCTGTCCAATCAGGAAATGGAAGGGGTCGAGGAGGAGGAGATGGAAATGTCTGAGTCATCTTCGCATCCTCCTTTCGATCCTCAGGAGGAAAACACTCCTGGGGGTAGAATATATTTTTGACGTTGTCTTCTTTTCTTCTTTATTATATTTATTTTTCTCTTTTTGAAGGTTTTGCTTTGATTTTTGCAGAGATGGCTGGAGTAAGTAGGTTGAGGGAGGTGTGTAGGCTCCAACGTGAAGAAGAGGAGCGTGTTGCGGCGTCGTCCGGGGTTCCTCCCCCAAGTATTGAGGGAGCTACAAGCTCTCGTCCTCCTCGTTCTCGCAGGCCTGCTGGCGTTTCTCCAACAGGGGTGGAAAGGCGGCGTCGCCCGAGAAGTGATCCCTCAAGTGCTGAGTTTCCTTCCCAAACGGAAAGTCCTCCATCGATTCCTCTTTCTCATGAAGAAGCAGTCAATATCCCCTCTCCTGCTCCCAATTCTCGAGGGGGGTGAAGTTCGTCCTCTCGGTTTGCTGGTGATATGGCCCGAGTGGAGGAAGAATGTCGCCATCCTGTTATTCCAAATAGAAAAGATCGTCGTCGTCTTGAAGGCGAGAAGTCATTGAGGCCACCTCCTATACTTCCCCCTCCAGGGGATGTGAGGCGTACTATGATCCTTGGAGATGGTAGGAAACTCATGGGTCGGGACTTTGAAGTTTCTCCGGGCGTGTTGGAGACAGACTCCGTCACTGAACCAGGAATTGGTGCTCGTCTCATTTATTCTACCATTCTCCCTCGAGAAGAACGACGATTTATTGGCGGCAACTATGCTCAGACCAGAGATGAGGTAGAGCAGCTTCTGGTGCAGGGGGTCAAGGGATGGTCGCTTCCAATGCCAGGGACAGGGCCTATCGTGAGTAGGTGGAGGCCCAGATGTCAGATTGGAGGCGACGCCAAACTTCATGGAATGATGAGCGTCAGGTGCTAAAGGGACGCGCTCGTCGGGCGGAGCTTGGGATGAAGAATGCAGAGGAAGAGATTGGGCGTATGAATGAGCGATTGTCTGAGGCTTCCGCTGGTAGCTCGAGTCTTCATAAGGAGAATGAAGATTTACGCTCTAGGCTTGGAGCTGAAGAGCAAAAGAATGTGGAGTTGGCAGCGCGACACGAAGCGCTCATGCAGGAACATTCCTTACGTTTGTCTGAATTGAAGATAAGCCGTAGGGATGCCCGAGATATTCGAGCTCAAGCAGTAAAGGAATATCGTCTCTTGAAAGATTGTCAGGATAGGAAGGGAAAATATGCTTCCGGTTTCCTGAAGTATGGGTTTTACCTTGCTCGCACCCACCTGGAATCTCAGCGTTTGGGAGAGAGTTTTCTGGAACTTTTTCTTACTCCCGAAGTTGAAGAGTCTCATGAAGTGGATTGGCGTCAATATGAGCCAAATGAAACCATGAGTCCTCCTTCTTACTTGGACTCTCACTTGGTGGATGACTTGGATAATCTGACAGGCCCTTGGGATCCGTTTTCTTTTAAGAGTGGGGAAGGAAGCGCGACGGCCGATCCCGGAGTCATTGAAGAAGCTTCTGGGGCAATTGCTGAAGACTTTCCTCATGCGGCCGAGGCTAAGGAAAGGGAACTTTCCACAGGGTCTCCTGAGGTTCCTGTTGTGTCCTTTGGATCTACTCGGCGTTCGTCTCGTAGATCTCGCTCCCGCGAGTAGGTCCCCATTGTAGTTTGTTTTTCGCTGTTGCTGCTGCTTCCCTTTTTTCTTTTTTTTTTTTGTAAGAGAACTATGCTTTATCGATGAAATATTTTCTTCTTGGTCCTATCCGGCGTGCCTTGTTCTTTTATTGTTTGATTTACTCTTTCTTTGCTACCGTTGGTTATCCCTGGCTGTCGTCTCTGATATGAGGCCAAGACCTCTTGTTCGTTTTTGAATTATGCACAATATGTTGATCCTGAGCGTATTTCTCCTCGTTGCCGGGCTGTAAGCGAGGCAACGGGTTTGATCGAATTTTACCTCGTTGCCGGGCCATAGGCAGGACAACGGGCTCGATCGAATTTTACCTCGTTGCCGGGACATAGGCGGGACAACGGGCTCGATCGTGTTTGACCTCGTTGCCGGGTCGTAGGTGGGACAACGGGCTTGATCGAATTTTACCTCGTTGTCGGGCCATAGGCGGGACAACGGACTCGATCGTGTTTGACCTCGTTGCCGGGCCATAGGCGGGACAACGGGCTCGATCGAATTTTACCTCGTTGCCGGGCCATAGGCGGGACAACGGGCTCGATCGAGTTTGACCTCATTGCCGGGCCGTAGGCGGGACAACGGGCTTGATCAAATTTTACCTCGTTGCCGGTCCATAGGCGGGACAACGGGCTCGATCGTGTTTGACCTCGTTGCCGGGCCGTAGGCGGGACAACGGGTTTGATCAAATTTTACCTCGTTGCCGGGCCATAAGCGGGACAACGGGCTCGATCGCGTTTGACCTCGTTGTCGGGCCGTAGGTGGGACAACGGGCTTGATCGAATTTCACCTCGTTGCCGGGCCATAGGCGGGACAACGGGCTCAATCGTGTTTTTGCAAAGATAATATGGCATTCATACAGACACAAGCATTTTTTACGTGGTTCGACAAAGTGTGCCTACATCCACGGTCCTGTTCAGGACTTTATATTATTGCAGATAGTTGCTCAGGTACATCGTTTGTATACAACTTCAGATAATTAAGATTCCATGTTTTTCCCATGGTGTCTCCTTCGAGAGTTTGTAAAATGCAAGTGTTGGGTCCAATCAGCTTTAGGATACGATATGGTCCTTCCCAATTGGCTCGTAGCTTTCCATCTTCCCTTAGCGCGTTGGTTACGACAGATCTCCGAAGTACTAAATCTCCTTCTTTCATGGGTCTATTCTTAACCCGAGAATTGAAATAACTGGCTATTCTTCTCTGATATGCGGCTATCTTCATGGCAGCGTTTTCTCTCTGCTCTTCAATCAGATCCAAATTTTCTCGCAATGCTTCAGAATTCCTCGCACCATCTTCCTCTTCATATGCCATTAACCTTGGAGAATTCGCTGAAATTTCTATGGGGATCAAGGCTTCTGTCCCATATACAAGGTTGAATGGAGTTTCTCCAGTAGCTACTCTACTAGTCGTCCGATAAGCCCATAAAATGGTGGGTAGCTCATCTGCCCATGTGCCTCTGGCTCCTTCAAGTCGAGTTTTTAAGCCATGTAATATGGTTCGGTTACTGACCTCAGCTTGTCTATTGGCTTGGGGGTACGCCACCGAGGCGAATCTTAGTTGAATCCCTAGATTGTCGCAAAATTTTTTAAAGGAGTCACAATCGAATTGTTTCCCATGATCCGTGACGATGATTCTGGGTATTCCAAATCGACAAACAATGTCTTTCCACACCATCACTTCTATTTTTCGTGCTGTAATGGTGGCCAACGGCTCAGCTTCAATCCATTTGGTGAAGTAGTCAGTAGCTACTATTAAAAATTTTCTTTGCCTGGGTGCTTGAGGGAAAGGTCCCAAAATGTCCAAGCCCCATTGAGCGAAGGGTATAGGTTGGAATGCAGGCTGCAGCTGGGATATTGGAGCAGATTGGACTGGAGCATGTCGCTGGCATTTGTCACATGACTTAACTTTCTTTAGCGCGTCTGACCTTAGTGTGGGCCAAAAGAAACCAGCTCTTAATATTTTGGTCGCCAGGGCTCTTGCTCCCAGATGTTCTCCACATATTCCACTGTGAGCTTCTGTTAGGATATATTCGGCCTCTTGAGGGCCTAAGCACTTGAGAAGAGGTGTAGTGTAAGCTCGCTTATATAATATCCCATCTATGATAATGAATCTTGAAGCCCGCATCTTAAGCCTTCTCTTTTCTTGTGGATCGTCTGGCAATTCATTATTAGTGAGATAACGATAGAAAGGCGATCTCCAGTCTATCTTCGTCTCAATGCACGACACTTCTTTTTCTTCAATGCTTGGATGGTGTAGCTTTTCCACAAATACTGCTCTTCCTGTTATTTCTCTGGTGGATGCTAATTTGGATAAAGCATCAGCGTGCCCATTAAGAGATCTGTTTATTTGTGTTAATTCGAAACTCTGGAATGTTTGGGCCAGGTCTTTGACTTTACGCAAGTACTGAGCCATTATTTGTTCCCTGATTTCGAATTGTCCCTGAAATTGCTGCACAATTAACTGAGAATCACTATGGGAAACTAATCGTTTTACCTCCAATTTCTTTGCTATCCTCATTCCGGCAATTAAGGCTTCATATTCGGCCACATTGTTGGTACTTGAAAAAGCAAATCGTAGAGAATATTCCAACGTTTCTCCTTCAGGGGATACTAGTACTATTCCTGCCCCGCTTCCTTGTGAACCAGATGCTCCATCAAGAAACAACAACCATACTGCTTGCTTGTTTTCTCCTACTTGTTGGAGTGAGTGCATTCCACAATAAAGTCAGCCAGCGCTTGTCCTTTTATAGCTTGTCGAGGTTGATATTGGATATCATATTCGCTTAACTCAATGGACCATTTGGTGAGGCGACCCGAACATTCGGGTTTTTGTAAAATACTTCGTAAAGGCTGATCTGTAAGTATGGTAATCGAATGGGCCTGGAAGTATGGCCTCAACTTCCTGGATGCATTTAGTAGGGCCAATGCCATTTTTTTCGCCACGGGATAACGTGTCTCGGGGCCTTGTAATACCTTGCTGACATAATATATTGGTCGATCTACCTATCCCTCTTTCCTGATTAATACTGCACTGATGGCTTCATCACTGACCCCCAAGTACAAGTATAACGTCTCTCCAGTCTCTGGTCGTGTTAACAGGGGAACTCCTTTCAAATATTCTTTTAATGCTTCAAATGATTTTTGACACTGTTCTGTCCACTCAAACTTTTTACCTGCTCTTAATGTTCGCAAGAAGGGCAGCTCTCTTTCGGCTGACTTGGAGAGAAAACGTCCCAGGGCTGCCATTCGTCCTGTCAATCGCTGAACTTCTTTAGTTGACGTGGGTGGTTCCATATCCAATATTGCTTGAATTTTCTCAGGGTTAGCCTCGATTCCTCTTTGTGTGATCATGTATCCCAAGAATTTTCCTGACTGTACTCCAAATGCACACTTCGCGGGATTCAACCGCATGTTGTATTGCCTGAAGACCCCAAGCACCCGTGTTAGCTTTTCTACATGGGATTCATTCTCTCGACTTTTTACTATCATGTCATCCACATAGGCTTCCATTGTGTCGTCCAGCAGTTTTTTAAAGACCTTATTCACCATGTGCTGATAAGTGGCTCCGGCGTTCTTAAGTCCAAAAGGCATGACTTGGTAGTAGTATGTCCCTTTTTCAGTGATGAAGGACGTCTTTTCCTGGTCTGGAGGGTACATTCTTATTTGATGGTACCCTGAAAATGCATCCAAAAAGCTTAAAAACTGGTATCACGATGTTTCGTCCACGAGGCGGTCGATCCGTGGTAGCGGGTAGGAGTCTTTGGGGCACGCCTTATTAAGATTGGTGAAATCCACACAAACACACCATTTTTCATTAGGTTTTGGGAGCATAACAACATTGGCCAACCATTCTGGATACAATACTTCTCGAATGAAACCTGCCTTTAGTAGTTTGTCAACCTCCTCCTCTAGCGCATGTAGCCTATCAGGGGTAATGTTTCGCTTCTTTTGTCGGACTGGTTTGAAGTGAGGATCCACATTCAAGTGATGGCATATTACTTCGGGACTAATCCCTGGCATATCTTTCAGTTTCCAAGCGAACACGTCTGAATTTTCTCGCAGGCATCTGGTGATTTCTTCTTTTACACGTTCTAGAAGCTGGGATCCCACATACGCCACTTTCTCAGAATCTGATTCACTCAAGTATATTATTTCTAATTCTTCAACAGGTTGAGGTTTACGTGCAACTCCTTCCTCTAAGGATTTATGTATAGCTTTCTCAGCTATGGATAAGGTTTCTTCAGCTCTTTTCCCTTTTGTAGACGACACATAGCAAGTTCGTGCCTTCTTTTGATCTCCTCTAACCTGTCCAACCCCAGCAGGTGTAGGGAATTTCATCAATAGATAGCAAGAGGATACCACGACCCTTAAATCATTGAGTAATGGGCGTCCCAAAATCATATTGTATGCCGCCGAGGAAGTTTTAACCACCATAAAATTCGCTTGTCGAGTTACAAGTTGGGGGTCTTCGCCTAACGTGATAGGTAGTTGAATAGATCCCGCAACTGGTACCGCTTCTCCAGTAAAGCTATACTGAGGTGAGGATACTTTCTTCAATCGATCGTGGGATAAATGCATTTGTTCAAAGCAGTTCCAATAAATCAGATTGACAGAACTACCACTATCTACTAAAATTCTGCTGATGGGGTGCTTGGCCACAACTGCTGAGATAATCATGGGATCATCATGTGGGAGTATTATATCACCTCGATCAGTTGGGGCAAAGGTGATGGGCTTTTCATCGTCTCTTACTTCCATTACTGAGTTAACTTGGTAGGCTTGACGTGCATATGCCTTTCGGGAGGCTGATGTGTCTCCTCCTAGGGTTTCCCCCCCTGAAATAACGTGAATGGCCTGTTGAGTCGGCTCATTGTCTAGACGAGTATCTTGTCGATGATCTCTTCCTCTTTCTTGTTGCCTTGGGTTTGGCCTTTCATGCCCACCATGCCTATCTTCCCTTTGTCGAGGTTCCCTGTTTTCTTCTTCTTCTTCTTCTTCTTCCTTTCTCACATACCTTTGTAAGTGCCCTTCACGGATGAGTATCTCAATCTAGTTCTTTAGTTCTCGGCAATGATCAGTGGAATGCCCCCGAGTTCGATGATATCTGCAATACTCTCCTTGATTTTTCCTCATAGGTCGGTCAACTCTGCGGGATAGTTTAAGGAGTCCTTCTCCCTCAACTGCAGCTAATATAGTTGATCGGGGCTGTAGAAGCCGAGTATAATGATTAAAGAGAGGTTTAGGTACATCTGGACGCCTAACTCTTTCTTGTCGCCGGATAGACTCTTCTTCCCCTTCTCGCTCCTTTCTCTTCTTTTCTTTGTCTTCATTCCCTGCCACATTCCTCATAATTTCGGTGTGGAGGATATACCTGTTCGCTCTGACAAATAGATCGACTAGGGACGTTGGGGGGTCTAGAGAAAGTGACTCCTGTAGAGAGGCGAGGCGCGTCCCTTGGAGCATAGCAGACATTGCTACTTGGGCTGGCAAGTCGGGGATTTCAAGGGTAGCATTACGGAATCTATCCACAAATTGTCGTAAGGATTCTTTATTCCTTTGTCGTATACTGAGCAAATAGGTGGCATCCTTTTTCCTTCGACTGTTAATCACAAAAGCTTTGGTGAACTCTGTCCTAAGATGTCCAAATGAGGAAATAGAGGATTCTGGAAGGCTGTTAAACCATGTTCGAGCACGTCCTGATAGTGTTAAGGAAAATGCTCGACACATTATGTCGTCATCCCATCCATGCAACATCATTAGTGACTCATAGTTCTGAACATGATCATATGGGTCATCTTTTCCGGAGTAGAGGGTGATTTGTGGCATTTTGAATTTTCGAGGCAGCGGTCTCTCCAATATATCTGTCGTAAAAGGACTTTTTCTTCGTTGGTGCTCTTCTGTTGCAGGGATCAACTTTTTTCGCTCTAGCACTTCTTCTACTACTCGTTTCATATCATCCCTCATAGTAGCTGTTGTCTGAATGCCATATCTTGTTGGGGTACTGGCCACTGTTTCATGATACCTTCGTCTTTGAGGACTTCTGGTCCTGTTTTCCATTTTGGGGTTTTCATTTCTTCATGGTACGGAATGAGGGTTCTTCCTTGGAGGTGGTGACCTAGGCCTTCCCTCTCGTCTAGGCGTAGATCGAGAATGAGAATCAGGAGTAGCTTCTTGGTAGGAATCGGCCCCTGCCTCAGGTTGAGGTTCTGGGGATGGCATAAACTTTTTCAGAGTATCAGGTAACGTCCCTACAGGCATCATACCTTGGAGGATTCCAGCCATGTCTCGAAGTGCTTGCATACCTTCAACGTGTTGTTGTCTCAATGCTTCGTATTCTTCCCACGGTACCGTATGTGATGGCTGTCGTGAAGCCCCAGCTTGATCAGTAGGAGGTAGCCTTGAGCTGATAAGTGGTGGCGATGGGACTGTTTGGTTCCCCACCTGCGGGATGGAGCGATCGTCTCCTTTAGGTTGAGCATTATGTGGGGGAGGAGGTGCTCCCTGTTGCTGAGTGTTTCGCGGTGGTAGGCGCATTTCTACTCCTTGAGAGAGAGTTCGTCGGTGTCCACGGGTGTTTGCCATTCTTAAGTTGACTTTTTATCTTGCGTTTCCCATAAACGGCGCCAATTGTTGTTACCTATACAACAATCTATTTTTTTATTGCAGACAGACACAAGTATCTCGGGAGTCGTGCCTTCACTGATGAAAAACCTGGACGAGGAATTGGATCTGATGGAGTCTCAGGTCTGATAAGCCAACAGAGCTGATGGTTTGATGGGCTGATAATCTTGTGGGCTGATGATCTGATGGCCTCAAAAATGATCTGGTGGCCAAAAGTGATCTGGTGGCCTCAAAGTGATCTGGTGGCCCCAAAAGTGATCTGGTGGCCTCAAAGTGATCTGGTGGCCCCAAAAGTGATCTGGTGGCCTCAAAGTGATCTGGTGGCCCCAAAAGTGATCTGGTTGCCTAGGAATGACGGGAGGCCTCGGAGTGACGGGTGGCCTCGGAGTGACGGGTGACCTCAGAGTGACGAGAGGCCTCGGAGTGACGAGTGACCTTGTGATGGACGAGTGACCTTGTGACGAACGAGTGGCCTGGTGACCGAGTGACCCTGTGACCGAGTGGCCCTAATGGTGACCGAGTGGCCCTGATGGTGACCGAGTGGCCTGGTGACCGAGTGGCATGGTGACTGAGTGGCCTTGTGACCGAGTGGCCTGGTGACCGAGTGGCCCTGTGACCGAGTGGCCTGGTGACCAAGTGGCCCTGTGACCGAGTGACCTTGTGACCGAGTGGCCTACAAAACGAGAGCACCGTTAGGGCGCGAGTGGGGGTCCCTGCGCAAACCCTCCGATGCTTAAATTAGATCTCGAGAGAAAATATCAAATCGTACTTTAATTGCTCAAAATAGCGTACCTCGGGATGAAAATTGGGTCTTGTATTTATAGTGGAGGAGAGAGAGAGAACTTGCGATATTTTCGAAGGGAATCTCGGGGCCCATTTCGGAATTCTCGAGGCCCATGGGCTGAATCATGAAAAGTCTCTTGACGCTATCGGATGACCCCAACTCGAGTGGGGGGTCTTTCTCACTTGTGGCTGAGTGGCCTTGGCCAATCGATCAAGTCGAGTGGTGGCCACTCAGCCTGACCGCGTGGCCTTGGCCACTTGCTTGCAACGAGTGGCCTTGGCCACTCGGTCATGACGAGTGGTCTTGGCCACTCGACCATGCCGAGTGGCCTTGGCCATTTAACCACGCCGAGTGGCTTCGGCCACTCGGCTTGGTTATTCGGCATGGCCCCCTTGGCCCAGACAAGGGGGTCTTTTTAGTTTCTTTACCGCTGCTTTGTCTGTCGTTATCTTTCCGGGTACATCAGTATCTTTACCCTTTAAACCTAAATTACATATGGTGAGAGACTGCATGAGACTCAAATGGTAAGAGTAGTCGTTCCAATAATTTGATCATTAATCATCTTAAGCAAACAATACTTTTCATGCTAGTTAAGTTACAACCTCTACGTTTAAATTTGATTTTACTACTAGACTTCCTTAATATGAAATATTACACCAGAGATCATATTTTAAGATATTTATAAGCGTAATTTGATCATTTATCCCTTAAACTTTGGCTATTTGTCCCAAACAGCTCTTGAACTTTGACATTTGCTTAATCAATCCTGGAACTTCAAAAAATTAGCCATGACATCCCTAGAGCCAAAGTTTAAGGGGTGTTTGACTAACTTTGAAAAGTTTAAGGATTAATTGATTAAGTGAATTTTAAAATTCAAAGGTTATTCAAGTCAAATGACTAAAGTTTAGGAGGTATTGAGTAAATTTACCCTATCTATAATATCTAAGAACCATTTTCTACTAATAATTTTATCAAAAAATATAATATATATAATCTAGACCAAAAATGCATCACAATCATGCAGTTTAAAAGTCAGGCCATAATTCTTTTATATTTTAAATAAGATAAATTATCCCTCAATTTTATGTGGTTTGGATCCTTTTCATAAAAAAACTCTTAAGGTGTGTTTGATTGTATTACCTAAAATTTAATTCTAGGTAATATTGGCTAGAAAACAAATTCCATCTCACCCCCTTGGAAAATGAATTCTATGGAAAAAAGCTTTAAATGCTTGTACCTTATATATTTTTTCATAGAAAAATTAAGAGTGTTTGATTGTTTTTCATAGAAAATGTGTAATGATTACAAATTTTCTATGGAAAATATGTGCAATCAAACACACTCTTATAGTTTAAAGATGACTATAGAAGTTCCTATAATTTATTATTTTTTTCCAAACACCCTTTTTATTATAAATGATGTTAATTAAACTATAAATGTTGTTGAAAATTTGAAATATAACAATTAAAATTTATATCCAATGGCGTTGGACTTTATGAAGTTAGAGCACCGTTATAGCATGAGAAGATCAACATTATGTGGGAGGAAAGAAGGATGACCTTTCAAGGATTGCTGCAAGGTGTAATATGACCTAAGGCTTCAAACAAGTAGCTTCAATACCTTGAAAAAGTAGGTGATATTATGTGGGACACCTCCGGTGCTTGTGTAGGGGAAGCTTCTTCGTTATGTGTAGGATTGAGCAGAAGTTCGATTAGACTAAACTGACCAAACTCAACTAATCGAACTTGTCTCTGGTCGGTTTGGTTTGGTTATTTGGTTTCTTTTTTTTGGTTCAATTAGCATTTTTGGAAAAATTGGTTATTGGTTATCAGTTCGATTTTTGTGTTTGAAATAACCAAACTAACTGAACAGATTGATATGTAAAACGAAGTCATTTTGAACTAATAAAACGACATCATTTTTTGGTTATGCGGGCTCTACTTCGAGCATTTGAGAGACTGAGCGTGCGATGTGAGCCTTCTGCCTTCAACTTCGAGAGATCGAGCATTCGACGAAAGATTGAGTATTTGAGAGAGTCAAAGAGATTGAGCCATCTAGGATTTGAGAGAGAGATCAAGACCGAGAAAGACCCACATACAAAGAAAAAAGAATAAGCTTGATAGTTAATTTTCCAAGTTTCTTAGTATTTTTAAGAAATTGGATATTAATATTCCTCTTATTGAAGCTTTAGAACAAATGCCTAAATATGATAAGTTCTTAAAGGATATTTTATCAAATAAGTGAAAGTTGGAGGAGCATGAGATAGTGATGCTAACTGAAGAAAGTTGTGCAATTTTACAAAAGAAGTTACCTCCTAAGTTGAAAGATCTATGGAGTTTTACGATTCCTTGCACTATTGAAAATTCTTACTTTGAAAATTTTTTGTGTGATTTAGGAGCGAGTATTAACCTTGCCTTTTTTAGTTTTTAGGAAACTCAGTCTTGGAGAAGCAAAGCCTACTACGATTTTTTTACAATTGACGGACAGGTCTATAAAATATCCAAGAAAGGTCATTGAAGATGTATTGGTGAAGGTAGACAAGTTTATACTCCTAGCTTATTTTATAGTGCTTGACATGCAGGAAGATGAGAAAATTCCTTTGATTTTGGAGCAACCTTTTCTAGCTATGGGGAGAACTTCGATTGATGTCCAGCAATGGAAGCTTATTTTGAGGGTTGGTGATAAGCAAGTGACTTTTGATTTTTTAAATCCATAGATTTTCCTTTAGAAGTGCACTCTTGTTTTTGTTTGCAAGTTAGTGACATTGACCAAGTTGTGGGCGAGACCCATAGGGCTGGAATTGCAAAGCTTCCACTTGAGGCACTACAACAAAATTTGGTTTTCTTTACGAAATTTTTCATAGTTAAAAATTCAATTTTCGTAACAAAAATCAATCAACTATAAAAATTTATTTGTAGCATGAATAGTTGCCGAAATCTCATAGTTAATAGTATTTAACTACAATTTAATGTTTTGTAGAAATAACACACTTTTCACTATGATAAGAGAAATGTAGAGAAAGCATTGGTTTTCTATTATGACACATATCATAGCTAATTATGCTGATTTTCGTAGGTGGTGATATCAATTTTCGTAGCAGATAATACATCTTTTCACTATGAATGTCAAATTATAGAGAAAACACTTGTTTTTCACAATATCAAATCGTAGCTAATCATATCAATTTTCATAGCAAATTGATTTTCTCTAACATTTTTTTTGTAATTAATAGTTAAATTTTCATAGTTAATTCGATATACAATATACCACTACGATGTCACTAAATTCAATTTCGTAGTGAAAAAAAAAAATCTTTTTGTTTGGGAATAATATTTTTCTCTAAACTAACACCAACCCACATAATCTAGATGAAATTTAAAACACAATAGATGACTTCAAAAACTTTCAATTAATCATTTAAAATAAAACTAATCTCAACCACAATCTCCAACTCTTTTGAATGTGACTAGTACATAATATCAATATATGTAATGGTAACAACATTAAATCCTAAATTGAAAATGGCTAAAAATTAACACAATATGAAAATTTACTCCAAATGTCTTTCTTTCTTTGTTACTTATGCATGCTAAACATTTGGAAAACAAAAGTAAACGAAAGATTAGACAAATTATTAGTATAATTTGTTTCAATGTGAGATTTATTAATAATTTGAATAAAGAAAACTAACCATACTCATATAGTCCAGTAATGACTCTCTCTACCAAATATTTGTTTTTATCGTCATAGAATGTCTTTTTTAATTGCCTTTTGATGTAAATAGCAAAGAAAAGAGCAAAAACAAATTAAGACTTATAATATTAATATAACATGAAAATATATGTTTAATTTATATTTTTTAATTGCACAAAAATTTTAAAAAAATAAAAACAATAAGGGCATGTTCAGTTGTAAAAATATAAATATATATATGAGATAACAAGGCTAAATCATTGGATAATTGTCAAAATCTTTGTAATGCATGTTATGTAATGTATGTGTTTTCCTGTGCTTCTTATGCGATAACATTTAGGAGTTCATATAAATAATCAAATATAGTAATCTGTTGCTAAAACTTTAATAAAAAAGGTTACATATTATGAGATCCATTCACAAAGAACATAATGATAATAATAACAATTAAGAACAAGTTCTAAATAATAGAAACAGAAAGACAAGAAGTAGAGTCGAATCATTCAAATATGTGCCACCATCGAGCATCCAAGAGGTGAGGTGGGCAAAGTTAAAAAAAAAAAAATTCAACTCTTTCGCCCGGAAGCTTTGGTGGGCTGTCAACCAACCAATCTAAACAACATGAATCGATAGATATGAAAAGGAGATGTAACATAAATAAAAATAACTAACAATTTAAATCAATATATATATATATATTTATTTTTACAATTAAAATCAAAGTATATTGTTTACCTGCAGAACGGTTGGACGTTGGAGAGCCGAAAATCAAAGAAGCAGCAGCAAGCAATCCATAAATGTCCTCGTGCGTGCGTAGATATCTGTATATACATACACGAGAATAAATTGGATTTGGAGGCAGAAGCAGTAACGCACGCAAGGCCGCACGTACCCACAAGCAAGCCGCAAGGCGTTGTGAGCAGGAGGGATGCGGACAAGCGGCTAGCTGAAGCAGCTGGTCTGTTAAAGCAGCTGTTGCAACGCAGATTCTAGACAAGGGAGCCCCCTTCTTCTTTTTCTTCCTTCTACTATTCTATTTGATCTCTTATTTTCCAATGAATTGAAGTCTGATCTTAGAATTATCAAGAACTAATTTTATTTTTTAGGGCTTTGATGTAACCTAACTTTAAGAACACAATTGGAATTTTCATGTGAACTTACTGATATGTTTTTCTATAATTGGGTGTTTTTTTTTCTTTATTTTTAATATATTAAATCATATTTATGATTTAGAGTTTTAGGATTAAAAATTATTAATTGAACAAAAGTTAGAGATTCTTTACCTCACTAGTGTGACTAATTATAAAAATTTAAAGAACTTAATGGATCTTTAAATAATTAAATTCACATGGAGATATGATGAGTTACTAGATGAAGATATTTTTGAGAAAAGACCTTCAATAATTAAGAAATTTTTGTCAACAACTTAATTTGAGATTTTTTCCTTTAAACTTTATTACTTGCTGGGACTACTAACATCACTTTCATTTCCCTTTTAATTAATTAATTAATAAGCACTTAAGCACTGCTCGGTGCTCGCTCCCTTCCCCAGCCATTTTCCTTTATTTATACATCATTTCCCTCTGTTACCGGTTACCCGCCACGCCAACGGACTCTCTCTCTCTCTCTCTCTCTCCATCATTTCCCTCTCTGTGCAGTGTGTCTCTGACTCTCCATCATTTCCCTCTCCGTGCTAGTGTGCTGTGTGTGTCTCTGATTGCGAGGAGAAGAAGCAACCGATGATTCGCGAGCTAGGGCTTGAGTATCAGAGTCGGCACTCTGGAGCTCGAGATCTAAGCCCCGACTCTGGCATCTTCACCGTCGAATCCAGTATTAGCCTCTTCTCCTCCGCTTCCGCCAGCGTCGATCGCTGCTCTTTCGCCTCTGATGTTCACGACAGCGACTCTCTCGTCTCTTAAGTTTCTCAGGTCCATTTTCTTCACTTCATTTTATATTTTGGTTCCGTGGAATACTAGCATTGCTTGCATATGCGTATCGATTTGCGTTTTTCGATGGATTTGTTTCTGGAACTGAATTTGTAAGTGTCTACATTTTTTGATTGATTATGTTATTCGCTTTGTTACGCTTCGTGCGAACATCACTATCGCATGGGCCGGCTTAAGGCATAGGCCACTAAGGCCTACGCCTAGGGCCCCAAAAAAGGGGGGGCCCAAAACCGACCACCCAGAACTCAAGGAAGAGAAGTCATGGTCTACAAGTCTTGTTGGTAAATGCATAACTGCTAGTGGGGCACAGACAGTTGTAGTATAGAATTGCCTGTGCCACGAACGATTATATTTGTGAAGCATACTATATACCTCAGCCACAATTGCATTGCTAAGAAAAGGGGAGTTTGTGGCTTCTGTGTAGACTGTATTCTTATATCTTAGACCTCTCTTATTTTCTTGTAATTTGGTTGTTTCACTCCTTTTCATAAGGGCAACTTCTTATGACTCGGTGCTTGGGTTGTCTTGTCCCTAAAAGCTTCTCTTAGAATTCTTCAAGGCTTATATGCTCTGATCAGCAATGGGGGAAGAATCCTATTAGCAGGCTGATAATTCCTAAATTCTTGATTTGACTTGGAGCTACTAATTAAGCCCTCTTTTGCAATGACAAGGGAAGGCTTGATTAGCTGTTCCATGCTTTTAAAAATAGGAATTTTCTGTTTTTTAAAATTAATTTACCATGGTATTATTTAGGTTTATGACTTTATGTTGGAGCTTGCTTCCTGCAATTGAGGAATGATTTATAAAAAGTCTTGTAACTGTAATGAAGAGATGTTCTTATTTTGGGAAGGTTCCATTCTTGAGTCAAGAACTAAGCCTCTGCACAGGTCATATAGTTCTTGTGGTTAGTGCTTACAGGTCTCAAGTATATGAATGTCCTCGGGAAGCTCTCAACTGTGCTCAGGAAGGAAGACTCTGATTTGGTTGCTTCATGCACGTCCATAATGCTTGGCTTTTTCATGCTTTTGGAATAGCCCTATTACTACTTTATTTCTCACTTATTCTTCCTTTATCTCGTTTATTGTTTTTATGAGCTGCTCTCCTATTCTTTTCAGTTATCTTCTGCTTTGTTTTTAAAGAAAAAACACTGAAAACTCTCAGCAAGTGTGATAATTTTTGTCATTACTCAAATGATGTCAGTATCCTATTATGTCTTGCTTGTGTTGATCGCAATAGTGAGAGATTCTATTTAATTTCCTTGTTGCCTGTAATGAAGCAAGGCTCTCTATGTCCTTGTGGGGAGTGTAAGATTGAATAGTTTTTTGGAGGATGTGTTTCATGAAGAAGGTATCCTACTCATGCTTTTAGCTCTCGGAGTGATGGTTAGTAATAATAATTTCTCTGTTCCTTCACTTGAGATACTAAATTTTATAAAAACCGATAATTTTTTTTTTCTAAATACATGAATAGCTTATAAAATATTATAAATCATTCTTGTTATTGCAGTTTCAGCAAAAAGAATTTTTTTAAAATTAAAATTAATAAAATCTTATTTAAGTTCAACTATGTCATAAGAAAGATTAAGTAATTTGGTTATATTATTAATTGAAAAAGATTTTTTACTTTCTAAACTAGAATATAAAAATTTAATTAATGATTTTACATTTCAAAAAGCAAGAAAAATAAATTTTTAATAATTTTTATTATTTTTTAGAAGGCCGCCAAGTTAATTGTGGCCTAGGATCTCACCAACTCTTGAGTCGACCCTACGCATAGCTACACGTGTATGAGGATTTTTATGTACTCCAATAGTGTTTTATTGAAGAACAAAGCAATTTGAGTAGAAAAGAAGTGGTATATATGTAAAGATAATTGTTACTCCTAAAATGATCTATTGTCATACAATGATGAATTAAGTTTCAATGCTAGGATTGGTATACGTCATTGTTTTTTAATTTTCGTTTTCTTTCTTCTTTGGTGTGAAAATACAAATCTAGTCCTTGAATGAAATTCGCCTGTTTTGAAGAGTTAGTTAACAGTCTTCGACACAAACCAGCATTTGGCAGGATGTGGAGACTTCGAGTGGTCCAGATTCAGATCCAAGCAGGTCCTCAGTACATAGATACAGTTGCCATGCCAAAAAAATAGAAAACGCAAAAGGTACCCTACTCTGAACGCTCAGATCATTTGGCTTTCTATATGGGAAACAACGCCTTTTTTTTTTTGTTTTTTTTTTTTGTTGTAAAATTTCAAATTTATGTGGTTCTCCCTTTTTCTTACAACTCATCATTGTCCTTCAATTATGTATATATAGCTAAAAAAAAAGAGGTCAATGCAGAGATAGATGACGCCACTGAATCCCTAGATTTAGCTGGGAACTCCTTCTCTCAAGCTCTTAAAGGTAGTGCCAAGACCGTATAATCTCAAATTTCAAGTTGTAAGTTTATCTCTGTCTTTGACACTATTTTGGTATTCTTGAATCAGAATGTCAAGATTGGATATCTAGATCTGAAGCTCTACTAAAAAAGGCTAATAGGCGAAGATCTATTTTGCTAGATCTAAACAATCATATAATCAATGCTGCAAATTCCTCACCATGGTTTGGAGTAGTAAAAAAGAACTCTATTGTAAGTCGGCCAACAGGGACAATTTTGAGTCCTGAAACACCTAATAATCGGCACATTAGTGTTGGAATTCACAAAGGCAAGAGCTCTAAAGGTGTGCCAACACACAACAATATGCACCAGAGGCACATTAGTTCTACAATGTTGCATTTCAACAATGGAATGACACTTCCTTCCAAGTGGGAAGGTGCTGAGAGGTGGATTTTCAGTCTAATTTCTGGTGAAGGTGTTGTCAAGCCTTCATCTCAACAATTGCACAAACGTCCAAATTCAGAGAGTGGACCTCTTGGGTCTCCTGGAATTGTATATTACTCTTTATATTCACCAGCGACATCCATGTTTGAAGGTGGCATTATTGAAAATTTAGTGGCAAGATCTCCATTTTCAGCTGGAGTAATAGCAATGGGTCATTTATCAATGTGTTCTGGCGCAGGATCATATTTTAGTTAGATTATTCACTTAACTCCATTGTTGCCTGCACCAAAACACATTGATAAATGACCTGCTGCTATTACTGTAGCTGAAAATGGAGATCCTACCACTAAATTTTCAATAGTGCCACTTTCAAACATGGGTGTTGTTGGTGAATGTAATGAGTAATATGCAATTCCAGGAGACCCAAGAGGTCCACTATCTGAATTTGTATGTTTGTGCAGTTGTTGAGATAAAGGTTTGACAACACCTTCACCAGAAACTAGATTGAAAATCCATCTCTCTGCACCTTCCCACTTGAAAGGAACTTTTCTTCCGTTATTGAAAGGCAACATTGCAAAACCAATGTGCCTCTAGTGCATATTGTTATGTGTTGGCACACGTTCAGAGCTTTAGTCTTTGTGGATTCCAACACTAATGTTCCAATTATTAGGTGTTTCAGGACTCAAAATTGTCCCTATTGGCCGACTTACAACACAGTTCTTTTTTATTACTCCAAACCGTGGTGAGGAATTTGCAGCATTTATTATATGATTGTTCAGATCTAGTGAAGCAGATCTTCGCCTGTTAGCCTTTGTCAGTAGAGCTTCAAATCTAGATCTCCAGTCTTGATATTTTGATTCAAAAATACCAGAATAATGTCAAAGACAGATATAAACTTACAACTTGAAATTTGAGATTATACGGTCTTGGCACTACCTTTTAGAGCTTGAGAGAAGGAGTTCCTAGCTAAATCTAGGGATTCAGTGGCATCATCTATCTCTGCATTGACCTCTTTTTTTTTAGCTATATATACATAATTGAAGAACAAAGATTAGTTGTAAGAAAAAGAGAGAGAGAACCACATAAATTTGAAATTTTACAAAAAAAAAATAAATTAAAAAAGGTGTTGTTTCTTGCGTATAGAAAGCCAAATAATTTGAGCGTTCAACGTAGGGTACCTTTTTGCGTTTTTTATTTTTCTGGCATGGTGATTGTATCTATGTACTGAGGACCTGCTTGGATCTGAATCTGGACCACTCAAAGTCTCCACATCCTGCCAAATGTTGGTTTGTGTCGAAGATTGTTAACTAACTCTTCAAAACAGGTGAATTTCATTCAAGGACTAGATTTGCTATTTTCACAGCAAAGAAGAAAAAAAACGAAAACAATGACGTATACCAATCCCAACATTGAAATTTAATTCATCGCCGTATGATAATAAATCATTTCAGGAATAAAAATTATCTTTACATATATACCGCTTCTTTTCCACTCAAATCGCTTCGTTCTTCAGTAAAACACTATTGGTGTACATGAAAATCCTCATAAACGTGTAGCCATGTGATAGTGATGTTCGCGCGAAGCATAACAGAGTGAATAACATAATCAATCAAAAAATGAAGACACTTACTGGTGATGCGGTGGCCTCACCCTCTTTTGCCTTAAATAGAGTACCTGCAATGGAGGCGGGGACTTGCTCCCCCAGTCTCACTCTGATGTCCAAGTCAGATTGCCAGATTAAAAACAAGCTTAAGATGTGTAATTTCGAACTTTAGAGAAAGAGAAAAGCTCGATCCCCTTACCTGTCATTAGTCCTTCTTCCTTTATACCCTTGCTAAAGTAAGGATTTTTTTCAAATCACCGAGATCTCTATCCCGTTATTCGCGGAGCTGGAATCTTACTAATATGAATTCCATAATCGCTTCTGAGGGGTTCGGGCTAGCTCCCTTCTTCGTGATCCTCGACGGGATGATTGATCTCGAGAAATTTGGAGAATCCTTATCGGGTAACAGGCCAACTGGTGTGGTGATACACATCTACCATGTGTCGTCTCTGGGCCTACATAGGATTACGCCTGGGGAGTGGCACCCTAACAGGTACGTGATATGGCTGTCAGTAGTCGTATTTTTAGGGCATTAGAGTAATTTTGGACCTGAGGGTATTTTCCCTTATCATTTACAAATTCAGTTCCAGAAACAAATCCATCGAAAAACTCAAACTGATACACATATGCAAGCAATGCTAGTATCGACGGAACCAAAATACAAAATGAAGTGAAGAAAACAGACCTGAGAAACTTTAGAGACGAGAGAGTCGCTATCGTGAACATCGAAGGCATGGCGAAAGTGGAGGAGAAGAGGCTAACACTGGATTTGACAGTGAAGATACTAGAGTCAAGGCTTAGATCTTGAGCTCCGGAGTGCCGACATTGATCCTCAAGCCCTAGCTCGCGCATCGCCGGTTGCTTCTTCCTCCTCGCAATCAAGGACACACACTGCACAGAGGGAAATGATGGAGAGAGAGAGAGAGAGAGAGAGTTTGTTGGCGTGGCAGGTAACAGAGGGAAATGATGTATAAATAAAGAAAGGAAAATGGTTGGGGAAGGGAGCGAGCAGTGCTTATTAATTAATTAATTGAAAGGAGGTTGAAAGCGATGTTAGTAGTCCCAGGAAGTAATAAAGTTTGAAGGAAAAAATCTCAAATTCATCAAGATTGATTATGTTATTGAATATCGAAATTCATCAAATTATTTATTATTTAGAGAACTAAAAATTAAAAAGATCTTAATCATTGATTTTAATCAAATGTACAATAAAATTAAACTAAATAAAAAGAAAAAAAATCTGATATTTGACATGAAAAATAGTAAAAATAGATTTAGGGCTTTTGATTTCACCTAACTACTCTCACATAATTTAAAATTCCAAATAATGAAAATTCTAATCTTTCAAGTCGTTGACAAAAATTCCTTAATTATTCAAAGCCTTTTCTCAAAATGCACTAAAAATATCTCCACCTAATAACTCATCATATCTCTATGTGAGTTTAATTATTTGAAGATGCATTAAGCTCTTTGGATTTTTATAATTAGAGTCACACTAGTTCTGGTAAAGAATTTCTAACTTTCGCTCAACTAACAGTTATTAATGCTAAAACTCTAAATCATAAGTTATCTCTCAATAAAAGTATGATTTAATATATTAAAAATAAAGGAAAAAAACACCCAATTATAGAAAAACATATCAGTAAGTTCACATGAAAATTCCAAGATATATATATATATTATAATACTACAATGACCTTGCATTCACTAAATGGAAGTTCTTTTCTAGTCTAATTGCTATTTTTTTTTTGTGTGATTTAAATAGGACAGTGCAGAATTTCTTTATTGGTTCCTTTATATTTTGTTGTTACTTTATTTGAAGCTATTTTGGTTTCTTGGCTCTTTTAACAATTTGACCCATGGGGAATTTGATGGAATGTTGGACAACCATATTCCCCCACTTATTTAGGAATTCACTCTGCCAAATTATCTTGCTATGAGATCTTCCACACTTTTCCAATAAATTCTAGCATTCCCTGTCAGTTTTAGATTTACACTTTTTATATTTTAGCAAATTTTTCCACTTGAAGAAATGGTCCGTATCATTAAGTTATCAGGTGAGAACCCAAGAATTGAGGTGGCCATCTAGGGTAGGGACTTGTAGCTCAACACATTTTAGGAGTCAGTCATCTCGATAGGTTGGTAAATCACTAGTGTTTGAATATTAGTTCCCCTGTTCTCTATCTAAATCCCTATGCCTGTTATGACCCTTACGAGGCATCGTGACTTATCTCCTAGTGTGGTGATTTATATAATAGGAGGATTCATCATCACCCTCATAAGCTTCAAATGAGTGATCCAACTCTAGTGGTTAAGGCCACAACTCGGACATTCATTTGGTTCAACTTGGCTTTTGTGCACTGAATACACTGCATGTAGTGTCTAGATCATTTGTTAGGAAGAAGATTCTGATGGGTTAGATTCCATTGCATTAATTGGTATGCTGGTTTAGGTAACATGACCACTCTGCGAGTGCATATGATACACACTCCAATCAACTATGTTGAGATCAATTGAGAGTCAAGGCAATTATTATTATTTTATTAATTAGCTTTTTAATTTTTCTTTTTAACAAATCCAAAATGCTGGAAATAGTTTTTTTTATTCTTTTTTTAATTCAACAAATTAAGAAATGCAAGGAATAGTCTGATTTCTTTTAAATAAATAGTGAGACCAAATGTTAAGACACTGTTAACAACTAACTAGGGAAGCCCAAAATCTAATGAGGACAATGTATGGATAACATGGGTGATGACAATATGTATTCATGTATATGGAATATATGTGATAATGAACTGAATATGGTTAATAGAATTAGAAAAATAAAAATAGAATGGGGTAAATCTTGTTAAAAAGTGAAAATAAGTCTATGAAAATCTAAGCACACAAGAATAAACTAACACTAAATTAGTAAAAAGATTAAACCAAAAAACAGAAGAATACAACCTGTTCATAGAAAAATGGACCTACTAATGAGTGTGGTTGTGGGTCAATTGTTTAAGGCTTGGACACAGGGCTCTAGTAATTGGACTCTTCTGGCCTAGAAAGGATGGCTAGAGGATTTGGCTACAATGGTGAGTTGTTGTGCTGTGATAATTGGGTAAACAATCGGGTCAGCATGCTTTGATTAGCTAAAAAAATGTTGATTGGGTGCAGCAAATTGGGTTACGAGTAGGAGATTGTGTTGAGGTTGTTGGTTCCTATGGGGGCACAATTCAATTTGAAGCACACCTGTTGTGCCATAGAATTCTCGAGCATTCATCTAGGGATATTTCAGTCATTAGGCGCTTAAGGGTATTTTGGTCATTAGGCGCCTAAGGGTATTTTGGTCATTAGGCCAAGGCGACCGAGCCCCAAAAGTTGTCCCGAGTTGGGATGCATTTTCCAAGAAGAGACCGCAGTTAAAGAACTAAAGAATCAATACGGGGGACATAGTGTAAATGACCCAAAATTAGGGGAGGGGTGAATGTGTAATAAGAAAGAAGTCCAAGGGGTATAAAAGGAGAAGAAAGCCACTGTTCATGGTCTTCTTCCTCTCTCCCGTGTGCGTTCTCTCTTTTCTCTTTGCCGATCTCTCTCCGAGAGAGATTTTTATCTCTCGGAGAGGCTTTAGAGCCTCTTTGAGAGCCCTCTGTCCCTCTCGACAGCAAAGTAGTACTCTCGGAGAGGACCTGTGCCTCTCAGAAAGAGTGAACCTATCGGTGTTTTCTCTCGAATGAGCAGCGAGCTCCCAGAAGCGGACATGGCGAATCTCTCTCTCCGCAACCCCAACCTCGCAGGAAGCGCTTGTAATGGCTTCTCTCGGCGCAGCCCCGCAACAAGCTCTCGCCATGGAGCCCTTAGCAAGCACCTCGGTCAAGCCTCTCTACAGCCTTTTGGCGATCCCAAGCTCTCTCAGGAAGACTTGTTTTTCTCTTGGAGAGTGCCCCATCTTCTTCCCTCTACAGCTCCTTCAGTGACCCTTAGCAATGGCAGTGACGGTGTTCTCTCAGAGAGGCTTGAAGCCTCTCCACAGGCTTCCTCTTGGGTTTCTCCTCTCAGAAAGGCCTTGGGCTTGCCTCTTGGGAAGATGCCTTCTTGAGAGAGCGCTCTCTCTCGGTCTCTCTCGATCTCTCTTTCCTTGTGTGCATGAATATATATATATATATATATATATGTATCTATATATATATATGTGTGTATATGGGCATACGATTTTGACAAAGACATGGTTTAATGAGACATAACATAATAGATATAACATAGTATTCATATTATGCCACAAGTGGTATGTTTATAGAATGTAATGTAATATGCCGACATCCGCGTATTGCGATATCTCCCTTAGGGAAGCAATGATCAAGTAAGAGACATCTCGAGACCTCTCTCACCAAGCCCGGAGCTACGCCCGAGTAGGTCCCTTAAAGGTCGAGACCTTGTTTCGGCAGCTCGTTGTGAGGCCCGCCTTCTCCCAAAGAGCCCCTTAAGCTGTCCGGCTCTCCGGGAGGGATTCTTTTTAAGTCCATCTGCATGCTGCTAATGTGCAGGTCTATCCCCTGTTCCTTGTAACAGTATCGTGGTCAATCTTCTCTGACCGGGTAAGGTACGACTATCTTATGTTCAATGATATCGTTGTCTATTTACGTATCGCATTGCTTTCTTATCGGTAGTGATTTAAGCATCGGAGGGCATACGCATGTGAGGAATCCTTGCGTGCCTTCTAATTGGTTCTTGTGAGCGCAAATATGTCTCAAGCACTTGGGAGGTCAATCTTGAGCGGCATCGAAGGTTCCTTCAGAGGTCCGTCTACGACTCCGGTCTGGACATCGAGGACCGAAGCTACCTGATGCCTATCTCCACCATTAGGTTCTTGCCAGCAGTTAACCTTGCTCTGCCTCGACTCCAGCTTTCCCTCTTTATAAATTTCTATTGTCGTATTTTTCTGGCTATAACAACAACACTGTTTACATATACACACATTTCTCAAAAGATAATGCCAATAATAAGTAAATAGAATGAGGAAAGAACATAGTGATTTTTTATTTTGCCATGGTGCCAATTTTATATCCTACCTTTAGGTTGTTTTCTATTTTTCACCTTAGAATTTTCCTTCTACATATCAAGAACAGTCTATTAGTTATGCTGTGATTTTGGTGCTTGACTGCACCATTATTAGGATTGTGGTTCCATGAGGGGGCTGACAACCCAGTATCACTAGACCAAACATATGGTTGGTGATCCAGCATGTGAAGGGACATCTTGTGATGGCATTGTCATATGAATGAGCATGTTGTATGACACCTCTTAGTCAAATTGTACCCTAACACACATCTACCTTGTGACAATCATGTATCATCCATTTCCTTTAGCCATCCTCTCCAAGTCCTAAATAGTTAGACCTTTTAATTCTATTGTAGAGGTGTAGCCCACAAGGACATTGGAGATTAAACATTGGGACATTTCTTGGGGTCATAACTGTCAGCCTGGACCATTGGAAAATGTAACATCCCAGAATTTCCATATTCAAGAAAATAGAATCATAAGAGGTTAGGGGCAAAATCGTAAATACTAAGTCCAAGTAAAAGCGAAATTCTTGGAAAAACTTGGGCACAAGTATAATATTGGTAAACTAGCCGAAATATCAACCAAAAATATCAAGGATTAGCCAATGAACACCCTCCAAGTGTCCTTGTGAGGTGGAAGAAAGATATTGGCTTACACTAGAAGCCTTAAAATGACTTACCTTGGAAGAAAAAGATTGACTTACACTAGAAGCCTTGGAATGCCTTAACTTAGAAGACTTGACTTGGAAGACTTAAATTGTAAGAATTGTATTGGCTTACAAAAGAAGTAGAGACTCATCTTGGAGGCCACGTAAGGGTTTGGATTGGAAGAGAATGGAAGCTTGTATGGGAAGCTAAAATCAAAGAAGAAAATATTCAAAGTTTGTAATGATTAGTCTTTATCCTAAAAGTCTAAAGTTGGAAGGTTAGGATTGGCTATGATTTAGCTTGCAAGGGAAGGAGATGATAAGGCTTATCTTGAAGGTATATTTGGTGACCTAGGATTGGAAGAAGAAGAAGCTTGCATTGGAAGATTGGAAGAAAATTCAAAGTTGTAATAATTACTAGGGTGGAAAATGAACAACTTGGAGGCCAAGTAAAATCTTAAGGATTAGGGAATTTAAAGACTATTTAAAGAGAAGGAATTAAGGCCACGAGAAGCTAAAAAAAAAGAGGAAAGAAAGCAAGTGCAAGGAAAGAACAAAGAAAAAACAAAGAAGAAAGGAAAAAGAGACTTGATTGGGAAGTGGACAGCCATAAAGATCTGTCGTAACAGCCTTCCAATCGGAGAGGTAAGTATGATTTCTTTCCATAATCATGTAGATGACTGAAATAGGAGTCCGTAGGTTCAAACGGAAGTCGATTCGGAGATAAAATGAGAAAGATATGGCAAAAATACGAAAGGGTGTCAAATCTACCCCCAAGACGCGAAAATAGGCGCCACCTTTTCTTGGGGCGCGTGATGGCGCGTGCCAGCTTCTTTTTCCATGAAATTTCACACACAACCACAATAAATCATATAGATTAGTAATATGTAATAATATTCGATGTTTGGGTTTCAGGAACTGGTATTTTCTGCAGAAAAACTGTCAGATTCATCGTTAATCAGGCAAGCTTCTATTCCTTTGTTTCCTTTATGCAAGCTCCTACTCCCTTGTTTCCTTTACGTAAAATCCCACTCTTCTATTACTTTTATGCAAACTCTTAACCTTGTCTAAAGTTATTTTTGCTCTTGACTACATGTAAGTTTTCGTTGCGAGTCTTCTTCATATTGTTCTCTTCGGTATGAACAGTTTAGCTCAGTTTATTTATTTGGCCTGTATCATAAGTTTCGGTTGAGTCATGTCCATACTCTAGACGAGGGCTTTGATTCACCCTCAAATTCTTCAAGAATGACGCTTTATTGTTAGGATCAGAGTACGCGAGGAATTATGTCTCCTTGCAAAAAGGGATAGTTATGTTAAAAGTCTTAATGGGTGAGGTGCATGAAAAGTCTTGGGAAAGTTCATGAAATGCTAAGTTTAAAGAACATAAGTTAATGATGGCTATGGGTATTAAAAGGTATGGGGTACAAAGCCACTGACTGTCGACCGTGGGTCATGGCAACCGATGGCTGGGTGTATGGGCCCCAGTTATCAGCTGTTATGATAAGCGAGAGACGGGCCAGAAGAGCTGGTACTACCAGATTCCCACCTTGACTTGTGCATATCATGATATTGTGTGATGCATGGGATGGGACTGCATTTATTAGGGACATGCTTGGTGTGTGATGGGATGTATGAGCATTTACATGACCCGGTTGGTCTAAGAGCCAATTTGGGTACCCTAGGTGAGCATATGCATTTAGAACATGTTGCATGTGTGTATTCCTACGTGAGGCGTAGCAGGGCCTGATGCTTGGTTTATGGGGGCCTTGTCATCACGTTTATGCTACAAAAGCCGTTGCATTTCTTACTTGTTGCATTGCATGGTTTTAAATGTTGAGTATGGGTGGTGGATGTGGTCACGGTAAGACCGGGGGTTAGAGTCCCACGGCGGCGTAGTCCACGGAAAGACCGGGGGTTAGAGTCCCACGGCAATGTATGGAAAGACTGGGGGGTTCGAGTCCCACAGCAACTTATGATCTTGATATGAAAGAGTTCACGGTTCTGATATGACGTGATGGCCAGTTCGGAGCAGCTGCAGGTTTGTATGTGGGACTTGGGAGCCAATGTGTGTTTTATGTGGGCCCCAGGGACCGTTATGTGAAGTTTATTACATGTTTATGCATCTAGAAGTAATGCACATATTGTACATGGCATGAGACGTAGCTGCATTGACACGAAACACATGGGGTATGGGAAAAGTTCTACTCTTAACCTGTTGTCTTTATACTGTTATGCTTGCGGGCCTTGTGGATCACGTTGCTTGCGTCATTCCAGGTAAAAGCAAGGGACTAAGCAAGGTCGGGGTAGGTGGTACTGCAGGCAGAGGTTAGACGTGTACAGAGCGGTTCCAACCAAAAGGTCCTGGTAGTGCCTCTTTATTGTGGATGTTGTAATATGATATCGTGTTAGGTTCAACGTTCCTAATGTAATTGATTTCAATGTATGCTAAGAGTGTACTAAGTGGATTGTGGAAGCAATAAAAGAGCGTTAGCAATTTTATTTTCATTAAGACTCTGGCGGGTGCCAACTATTCTGACGCTTCCCCTTGTATTCCTCGGCCGGGGTTTCCAAGGAAGAGGTCGCCATGAGTTTTTGGTAGCCGTGCTGGCGTTGCGTCCCCGAAAAAGGATATATAAAAATTAATTCTAGAGATGGGGGTGTTACAGAAAATCTCTTGCTAACTATTATCATTATCACTCTCAATCAAGTTACTACAAAGATAAAAAAAAATAGTCTAAACAACCTTCAGAAGGCCTAAACAGTGTTTAAAAAAGTGCACTTAAGTGGGCTTTAAGCTCGAAGTATGAAGCACAGCATGCTTGGGGCTTCTTTCGTGTGAAGTTGAGCAACTTTAGGTGATTGCAATTAGAGCACACTTAAGTTGTGCTTTTATTTGAGCTCTAAAATGCAAAAATAAGCGTGCTTCAGAAATACACTTAGATTTTTTTTTAAATATTTTTATCAAACAATATGAATAGTTTGGATTTATTTAATGTCGATGTTCGATTTTAGCCGACCGTGATTCGTTAGGGCTGTAATGAGTAAGTCTAAGATACAAGGAGGAACAGAAAGATAGGAAGAACACAAAGAATTTTTACGTGATTCGGTCAGAACGATATCTACTCCACGGTTGTACCTTGATTATCCTTTCAGAGTGACAGTATCTGATTATCCTTCTTGTTGTTGTTGTTCCCTTATTCATGATATTTTTTTACCCTTATTTATCGTGAGGGGCATTTACAATTGCATAAGATATATAAAAAATACAAAGATCATATAGTGGGGGACAAACTGTCCTTATCATCTGCATAAAATCAAGAGTCGGATCCTCATTACGAGGGACATGATTTGCCTCAGATAAAGTAAGTGAGTCCCTGCCTCTGGCTGTTCAGCAGCTTTGTTGTCTATGCGAGCTGAAGGATTTAGGCCAACGAGCTGAACGGTTGGGGTAGCGAACTAGGAGCTTTTTCGAAAGCTCGTTGAATAGATCACTGGGAGCTCGCTAAAAGCCTTGTCTAGAGCTCACTAGGAGCTCGCTTGATTCCGCGATATGAGCTCGGATTTTAGCAGTACATGAACTTGCTTTGACGAGCTCGATTGGGCCTTTTGGGCTTCAGGCGATTGGGCCGGCTCACTGGACTGAGTCTAGCCCACAAGGATTGGTGCGGGAAATACATATAACACAAGCCCCCTAGCTTGCAGTGCAATCTTCGGACTGGGAGTTGATGCGTGCCAGGTATTTCCAGCTATTAACCCACTTTTTAGACTTCTTCCCAATCGCTTCAAATCATGTCGTTTTATGTAGCACGCCTTGTCTTTGGTGTATTTAATGCGCACGTCCCTCTATTATTGCACATGATTTCTTTTGTGGGGCCTACGAGCCGTCGTGCAGCTGGCAGATGCGGGGGTATGCCATAAGCTGTTTTGATTCAATGACTGAGATTTATCTGAGTTGGGTGTATAAATAGCAGAGGGTATTACCTCATTTCCCACTTTCACGTCACTTTGAAATCTTCTTTCCTTTACCATTACTTTCCTTACCTTCCTTCCGTTCTCGAGACGTTCGCGGCGACCACATTTTTCGTCTGCAATCGTTCAGGAGCCGACCATTTTTGCCCGAGGCTTGTTTCAAGTTCTCACACCGGCAACAGATTCAGTGATTGGTAACCTTCTTGCCATCCTCGTCTCTTTCTTTTGTTTAGACCGTCCATCGTCGGTTGGCTATCGATGGTCCTTCTAGTCTTCCTAATTCTGTCGATGTCGCTTCCGTTTTCTGGGGGGAATGATTCAAATCGGTTGGTTAGGTGTTCACCGAGCTTTCGGGCTTAATGACCTTAGGGTTAGTCTTTCATGGAATACCAGGCTCGTAATTGCAGCCCCTCTGCCTTAGGCGGCACCCTGTTGCAAAGTGCATGGCCTATGATATAGGGAATACTTTTAGGGTTTTTCCAATCGCGACCTGCGACCTAACTTTCCTTTCTTTCTCTTTGTAGATGTCTGATTCTGTTCGAGAGAACTTAGGTCAAAAGCGCTGCAACCATATTATAGGGGAAGACGATACCTTGAACTCCAAATATTGCCTTGTGATGGAGATGCAAAACTTTGAGGGGACGAGCTCACGAGCTATGAAGGCTGTTGATGTGACTTCTTCCAAAACCGACTTAGAGGTCCACGAGCAGGTCGCTGAAGGAAGGCTGGGACGTGAGGTTTTTAAAAGTGTTGTTGCCAAAATACAACAATCTATTTTAATTGAGGATGAACGCAAGAGTCTCGGGAGTCGTGCCCTCGCTGATGAAAAATCTGGGCGTGGAGTTGGATCTTGATGGAGTCTCTGGTCTGATAAGCCGACGAAGCTGGTGGTCTGACAGGTTGATGATCTTGTGGGCTGATGATCTGATGACCTCAAAATGATCAGGTGACCTGAAGGTGACGAGAGGTCTCGGAGCGACGGAAAGCCACGGAGTGACGGGAGACCTCAAGGTGACGAGAGGTCTCGGAGCGATCGGGTGGCCTCAAGGTGACGAGAGGCCTCGGAGCGATCAGGTGGCCCGAAGGTGACGAGAGGCCTCAGAGCGATCAAGTGGCCCGAAGGTGACCGAGTGGCTGAGGTGACCGAGTGGCCTACAAAACGAGAGCACCGTTAGGGCGCGGGTGGGGGTCCCCGCGCAAACCCTCCGATGCTTAAGTTAGATCTCGAGAGAAAATGCGAAAATGTACTTCAATTGCTCAAAATAGCGTACCTTAAGTCGGAAATCGAGTCTTGTATTTATAGTGGAGGAGAGAGGGAGTTCTCGCGATATTTTCGGCGGGAATCTCGGGGCCCGTTTCGGAATTCTCGGGGCCCATGGGCTGGACCACGAAGGGTCTCGGGCGATGTCGGATGACCCCCCACTCGGGTAGGGGTCCCTCTCGGAGGCTGCAGAGTGGTCGGGTGGCCTTGGCCACCCGACCATGCCGAGTGGTCGGGTGGCCCAGGCCACCCGACCATGACGAGTGGCCTTGGCCACTCGGTCAGATCGAGTGGCCAGGCCACTCTCTTGCGTCGAGTGGCTTAGGCCACTCGACCATGACCGAGTGGCCGAGGCCACTCGGTCGGGTCGAGTGGCCAGGCCACTCGACCATGCCGGGTGGCCGAGGCCACTCGGTCATGCCGGGTGGCTTTGGCTACTTTGGCTCGGTCACTCGTCATGACCCCCCTCGGTCTAGCCAAGGGGGTCTTTTTTTGCTTCCTTGTCGCCGTTATTATCTGCCTTCATCTTTTCGGGTACATCAATTGCTCCCTACTCTTTTAGTCGAGAAGTCGGGTAAAAGAGTATAAGTTTCTCGAAATTTTACATCGTCGCTTTTTGTCTCCTTTGCTTTCTTTGGTAGGCCATTTACGCGCTTTTATTCTTCATTTTTTGTATTTTTTTTGGAAATTTTGGTATTTTCCACTTTTTGAACTCCTATAAATAGGGAGTCAAGTCTTCATTTGATTCACAAGCACGTCACTTTCAATCTCGAATTCTCTCAGGTCTCGGCGCGTTTTCTGGGCCACGTCTCGCTTTTACTGAGGGATGGGGTGATTTATAGGCCACTCGGCCATGACCGAGTGGCCTTGTGTGCGACAAAGGGCCACTCGGTCATGACCGAGTGGCCATGTTTTCGGCCGAGGCCACTCGGTCATGACCGAGTGGCCCTGATTTTGGGCCGAGGCCACTCGGTCATGACCGAGTGGCCGTGTTTTTGGTTGAGGCCACTCGGTCAGTGCCGAGTGGCCCCCTTACTCGGTTGCGGCCGGGTGGTTTCAGCCTTCTGTAGTCCTTTTATGCCTTTAATTGCCCGATTTTCCTTCGATAGCTTTTTTCTTTTGCCTTATACTGATGTTTTTTGTTTTTTGTGCAGGTGTTTTGTTCGCTGTGACCTTTCGTCTTCTCTCTTGTAACCAGGTAACAGTCTCGAATTTCTTGAATATGTCGAGGAGAAGACCGGCATCACCCCCTAGCCCCGCGCACATCCCTGATACTTCAAGCTCTCGGCTTCGGTATGATGCTTTCGAGAAGATTTATGACGCCACACCTTCTGGTTTTATGGTGAGGTATCCTCATCTTGACGAGCCGGATCCTTCTCAAGTAGATGAGGGCTCATTGGGAATTCATTCTGCTTCGTTTGAGGTGGGGCTCCGCTTTCCCCTTCCACCTTTCGCCATGGCATGGCTACGGCATTATCAGATTGTTCCTGCCCAACTTCACCCTAATGGTTGGGCCCAGATGGTCGATTTTTCTGTGCTTTGCCAGCAGAGGGATGTACCCCCTTCTTTGATGCTTTTCAGTTGTTTTTACCGGTTGCGAAAAGCTAGTAAGGACCGTGCTCTTTATACGCTCCAAAAGATTCGGGGCTTCGAGTTGTTCGACGCTTTACCAAATAAGATTAATCGATTTGAGAAGCGATGGGTAGTGATAGGACCTCCGCCTACCTGGGATGCACCCCTGCACTGGAATCATCAGGATGCTAGCCAAGGGTTCCCTCCTTGCAAGGAAGTTCGGGGTGTATACCGTCGTCTTGTAGAGATGTTGTCTGCACAAGGCCCCATTGATTTGATGAGCCTCTTGACGGAGGAGAATTTCAGAGCTGCGGGCTGGGGGGTCGTAATGCCAACTGCTCCTCCTCAGTCCTCTACGCTGTCTAATCAGGAAATGGAAGGGGTCGAGGAGGAGGAGATGGAAATGCCTGAGTCGTCTTCGCATCCTCCTTTCGATCCTCAGGAGGAAAACACTCCTGGGGGTAGAATATATTTTTTGATGTTGCCTTCATTTCTTCTTTATTATATTTATTTTTCTCATTTTGAAGGTTTTGCTTTGATTTTTGCAGAGATGGCTGGAGTGAGTAGGTTGAGGGAGGTGCGTAGGCTCCAACGTGAAGAGGAGGCACTTGCTGCGGCGTCGTCCGAGGTTCCTCCTCCAAGTATTGAGGGAGCTACAAGCTCTCGTCCTCCTCGTTCTCGCAGGCCTGCCGGTGTTTCCCCAACAGGGGTGGAAAGGCGGCGTCGCCCGAGAAGTGATCCCTCCAGTGTTGAGTTTCCTTCCCAAACGGAAAGTCCTCCATTGATTCCTCTTTCTCATGAATAAGCGGTCAATGTCCCTTCCCCTGCTCCCAATTCTCGAGGGGGGCGAAGTTCGTCCTCTCGGTTTGCTGGTGATATGACCCGCGTGGAGGAAGAATGTCGCCATCCTGTTATTCCAAATAGAAAAGATCGTCGTCGTCTTGAAGGCGAGAAGTCATTGAGGCCACCTCCTGTGCTTCCCCCTCCAGGGGACGTGAGGCGTACTATGATCCTTGGAGATGGTAGGAAACTCATGGGTCGAGACTTTGAAGTTTCTCCGGGCGTGTTGGAGACAGACTCCGTCACTGAACCAGGAATTGGTGCTCGTCTTATTTATTCTACCATTCTCCCTCGAGAAGAACGACGATTTATTGGCGGCAATTATGCTCAAACCAGGGATGAGGTAGAGCAGCTTCTGGTGCAGGGGGTCCAAGGGATGGTCGCTTCCAATGCCAGGGACAGGGCCTACCGTGAGCAGGTGGAGGCCCAAATGTCAGATTGGAGGCGACGCCAAACTGACTGGAATGATGAGCGTCAAGTGCTAAAGGGTCGTGCTCGTCGGGCGGAGCTTGGGAAGAAGAATGCTGAGGAGGAAATAGGGCGTATGAATGATCGACTGTCTGAGGCTTCCGCTGGTTCCTCAAGTCTTCATAAAGAGAATGAAGACTTACGCTCTAGGCTTGGAGCTGAAGAACAAAAGAATGTGGAGCTGGCAGCGCGACACGAAGCGCTCATGCAGGAACATTCCTTACGTTTGTCTGAATTAAAGATAAGCCGTAGGGATGCCCGGGATATTCGAGCTCAAGCAGTAAAGGAATATCGTCTCTCGAAAGATTGTCAGGACAGGAAGGGAAAATATGCTTCCGGTTTCCTGAAGTATGGGTTTTACCTTGCTCGCACCCACCTGGAGTCTCAGCGTCCGGGAGAGAGTTTTCCGGAGCTTTTTCTTACTCCCGAAGTTGAAGAGTCTCATGAAGTGGATTGGCGTCACTATGAGCCAAATGAAACCATGAGTCCTCCTTCTTACTTGGACTCTCACCTGGTGGACGACTTGGATAATCTGACGGGCCCCTGGGATCCTTTTTCTTTTAAGAGCGGGGAAGGAAGCGCGACGGCCGATCCTGGAGTCATTGAAGAAGCTTCTGGGGCAGTTGCTGAAGACTTTCCTCATGCGGCCGAGGCTGAGGAAGGGGAACTTCCCACAGGGCCTCCTGAGGTTCCTGTCATGTCCTTTGGATCTACTCGGCGTTCGTCTCGTAGATCTCGCTCCTGCGAGTAGGTCCCCATTGTAATTTGTTTTTCGCTGTTGCTGGTGCTTCCCTTTTTTTTTTTTTTTTTTTTGTAAGGGAACTATGCTTTATCAATGAAATATTTTCTTCTTGGTCCTATCCGGCGCGTCTTGTTCTTTTATTGTTTGATTTACTCTTCCTTTGCTACCCCTGGCTTTCGTTGCTGATATGAGGCCAAGACCTCTTGTTCGTTTTTGAATTATGCACAATATGTTGATCTTGAGCGTATTTCTCCTCGTTACAGGGCTGTAAGCGGGGCAACGGGCTTGATTGAATTTTACCTCATTGCCGGGCCATAGGCGGGGCAACGGGCTCAATCGCGTTTGACCTCGTTGCCGAGCCGTAGGCGGGGCAACGGGCTTAATCGATTTTACCTCGTTGCCAGGCCATAGGCGGGACAACGGGCTCGATCGCGTTTGACCTCGTTGCCGGGCCGTAGGTGGGGCAACGGGCTTGATCGATTTTACCTCGTTGCCGGGCCATAGGCGGGACAACGGGCTCGATCGCGTTTGACCTCGTTGCCGGGCCGTAGGCGGGACAACGGGCTCGATCGCGTTTGACCTCGTTGCCGGGCCGTAGGCGGGGCAACGGGCTTGATCGATTTTACCTCGTTGTCGGGCCATAGGCGGGACAACGGGCTCGATCGCGTTTGACCTCGTTGCCGGGCCGTAGGCGGGGCAACGGGCTTGATCGATTTTACCTCGTTGCCGGGCCATAGGCGGGACAACGGGCTCGATCGCGTTTGACCTCGTTGCCGGGCCGTAGGCGGGGCAACGGGCTTGATCGATTTTACCTCGTTGCCGGGCCATAGGTGGGACAACGGGCTCGATCGTGTTTCTGCAAAAGTAAAATGGCATTCATATAGACACAGGCATTTTTTACGTGGTTCGGCAAAGTGTGCCTACGTCTACGGTCCTGTTCAGGACTTTATATTATTGCAGATAGTTGTTCGGGTACATCGTTTGTATACAGCTTCAGATAATTCAGATTCCATGTTTTTCCCATGGTGTCTCCTTCAAGAGTTTGTAAAATGCAAGTGTTGGGTCCGATCAGCTTTTGGATACGATATGGTCCTTCCCAATTGGCTCGTAGCTTTCCATCTTCCCTTAGCGCGTTGGTTACGACAGACCTCCGGAGTACTAAATCTCCTTCTTTCATGGGTCTATTCTTAACCCGAGAGTTGAAATAACTGGCTATTCTTCTCTGATATGCGGCTATCTTCATGGCAACGCTTTCTCTCTGCTCTTCGATCAGGTCCAAATTTTCTCGCAATGCTTTAGAATTCCTCGCTCCATCTTCTTCTTCATATGCCGTTAACCTTGGAGAATTTGCTGAAATTTCTATGGGGATCAAGGCTTCTGTCCCATATACAAGGTTGAATGGAGTTTCTCCAGTAGCTACTCTACTAGTCGTTCGATAAGCCCATAAAATGGTGGGTAGCTCATCTGCCCATGTGCCTCTGGCTCCTTCAAGTCGAGTTTTTAAGCCATGTAATATGGTTCGGTTACTGACCTCAGCTAGTCCATTGGCTTGGGGGTACGCCACCGAGGCGAACCTTAGTTGAATCCCTACACTGTCGCAAAATTTTTTAAAGGAGTCACAATCGAATTGTTTCCCATGATCTGTGACGATGATTCTGGGTATTCCAAATCGACAAACAATGTCTTTCCACACCATCGCTTCTATTTTTTGTGCTGTAATGGTGGCCAACGGCTCAGCTTCAATCCATTTGGTGAAGTAGTCAGTAGCTACTATTAAAAATTTTCTTTGCCCGGGTGCTTGAGGGAAAGGTTCCAGAATGTCCAAACCCCACTGAGCGAAGGGTATAGGTTGGAATGCAGGCTGCAGCTGGGATATTGGAGCAGATTGGACTGGAGCATGTCGCTGGCATTTGTCACATGACTTGACTTTCTTTAGCGCGTCTGACCTTAGTGTGGGCCAGAAGAAACCAGCTCTTAATATTTTAGTCGCCAGGGCTCTTGCTCCCAGATGTTCTCCACATATTCCGCTGTGAGCTTCTGCTAGGATATATTCGGCCTCTTGAGGGCCTAAGCACTTGAGAAGAGGTGTAGTGTAAGCTCGCTTATATAATATCCCATCTATGATAGTGAATCTTGAAGCCCGCATCTTAAGCTTTCTCGTTTCTTGTGAGTCGTCTGGCAATTCGTTGGTAGTGAGGTAATGGTAGAAGGGCGATCTCCAGTCTGTCCTCGTCTCAATGCACAATACTTCTTTTTCTTCAATGCTCGGATGGTGTAGCATTTCCACAAATACTGCTCTTCCTGTTATTTCTCTGGTGGAGGTTAATTTAGATAAGGCATCCGCGTGCCCATTAAGAGATCTATTTATTTGTGTTAATTCGAAGCTCTGGAATGTTTGGGCCAGGTCTTTGACTTTACGCAAGTACTGAGCCATTACTTGTTCTCTGGTTTCGAATTGTCCCTGAAATTGCTGCACAATTAATTGAGAATCACTATGGGCAATTAATCGTGTTACCTCCAATTTCTTTGCTATCTTCATTCCGGCGATTAAGGCCTCATATTCAGCCACATTGTTGGTGCTTGAAAAAGCAAATCGCAGAGAATATTCCAGCGTTTCTCCTTCAGGGGATACTAATACTATTCTCGCTCCGCTTCCTTGTGAACCAGATGCTCCATCAACAAACAACAACCAGACTCCTTGCTTGTTTTCTCCTGCTTTACTGGAGTGAGTGCATTCCACAATAAAGTCAGCCAGTGCCTGTCCTTTTATAGCTTGTCGAGGTTGATATTGGATATCATATTCGCTTAACTCAATGGACCATTTGGTGAGGCGACCCGAACATTCGGGTTTTTGCAAAATACTTCGCAGAGGCTGATCTGTAAGTACGATAATCGAATGGGCCTGGAAGTATGGCCTTAACTTCCTGGATGCATTTAGTAGGGCCAATGCCATTTTCTCCGCCACGGGATAACGTGTCTCGGGACCTTGTAATACCTTGCTGACGTAATATATTGGTCGATCCACCTGTCCCTCTTTCCTGATCAATACCGCACTGATGGCTTCATCACTGACCCCCAAGTACAAGTATAACGTCTCTCCAGTCTCTGGTCGTGTTAACAAGGGAACTCCTTTCAAATATTCTTTTAATGCTTCAAATGATTTCTGACACTGTTTGGTCCACTCAAACTTTTTACCTGCTCTTAATGTTCGCAAGAAGGGCAGCTCTCTTTCGGCTGACTTAGAGAGAAAACGTCCCAGGGCTGCCATTCGTCCTGTCAACCGTTGAACTTCTTTAGTTGACGTGGGTGGTTCCATATCCAATATTGCTTGAATTTTTTCAGGGTTTGATAGAGCACATATTTCCATACTATTTAGCCCTCATATTTAGTCCTTTCTGCACATTAGTTGTGTTATTTTATTCATCTTGATTTTATTTCATTTTATTTTATAGGAATTGGGCTTCACACTATTTTATTTTATTTTGCCAGGTTTAGGGCCATGGAGCATGAGATGGGGCATGAGACATCTTGATGGCAATGAGATATCTTGGAAATTGGAGATAGAGAAGCAAGGGCAATTTTGGCAGATCTGACCTTCTGCACTTCTTTCAGTATTTTGGCCGAGATAAAATTCCAGAATGAAGATGATGTCTTCAGAGATATTGTAGAAGACTTCTTGAGCTTTCTGGAATGGTATGGTTTGTCCAAATCCGAGTTCGTTTGGGCCTTCAAACAGCGCTTCAAAGTCGGGACCAGAAAGCAGGGTTAAATTAGTAAACCTACATTGAATGCTGATTCTTTAAAAGGCCATATCTTGGGCGTCCGATATCCAAATCAAGCGATTCAAAAGCCCAAATTCATCTACTCTTCCTGATCTACAATTTTTATGAAGAGGCCGAAGCCCAGAACACGCGTTAACCTATCCGAAATCGGCCGTCAAGTTGCGGTAACCTAGGGTTTCCTCCTAAAACTCTATTTAAGCACCTTAAGAGGCCATTAAAGGGAGATTCTTGAAGGACGTGAACAGTAGCCGATTTTTCTCTTCTCTCCATTGTTCTTGTCAAGATGGAGGGCTAAGGATTCTGTAATCAAGTTGCAACACCATCCTTGTTCCCGGTTTGAGTCTTGGATTTAATGGAAATATGTTTGTTTTAGTTTTAACTTTGTTGTTTTCTTGTTTCCGTTCTCTCTTAAATATGTGTATGTGTTGATACCAGTTGGATGAATGCATGCATTGTCTTTGTTTGAGAATCCAAGGTTTTTGTGCTCGGTTGAGGCTTTAATTGGAATCAAGAACAACCTGTTTGGATGGTATTCCAATCAGTCTCGAATCTGTGCAATAAGGGGAATCAAAACTGATAGATTGAACTAAGAGGTTTCTGAAATCTGTTTATTGGTTTTCTTCCAAATCTTTGGCGGTTGTTAAAGGATTTTTCTGATTTTCGATTTGAGGGTTAAAACTAAACAAATGGTTTATTGAGAAGGCAATGAAAACTGGGATAAAAGGATTGGTTTGCAACTGATTGCATCTTGATTTATTGTGTTCTTGCTCATTTTGTTTTCTGTTTTTCATCAAAAACTCCCCCCTTGTTTAGCCTTGTTTTGACAGATCCGTTTGAGGTTCGTTGGGAGACGACTTAGGGTTGCACCTATATTGCAAATCCGCATCATCATACTATCTAATCTATTGGTGTTCGACAGCCCCGATCAGATTTTGGCGCCGTTGCCGGGGAACCAATTTCGTTTCTGTCAAAGAAGACTGATTTAAAAAAAAAATTGTGGTTGCTACTTGGTATATAGGTTGGAAACTAGCTGGTTGCGGGCTACTGGTCCAAAGCGAGTTAACCATACTCGGCACTGCTAGATACAACGCCACGTACCAAGTCTATGCCATAAATAAATCAAGAAGATCAAGAAGACCAGCAAAAAAATAGAAAACTCTTATTCTCTTCTTCTCTTCTTCTCTTATTTATTTATTTATTTTTTTTTCTCTTTTTGTCGTTGCTGATAGAAAACTCTTATTATCTGTTTTGTAGGAGACCAACAAGCTGCATCCAAGTGCAAGAGATAGCAACAAAATCAGCAAGTGCAAAACAACAAACTCCTATTCAGCAGATTTGACAGCCTCCATGACAGATAGCAATATTTAAGGATTGAGATCAAGATACCGGTTCTATCTTCTTCCTTTCTCATCCTTAATTGATGTTATTTCATGTCTATATGCTTCCCTTGATGTTTTCTTGCATTTAGAGTGGTTTTTGAGGCAAAATAGGAGCCAGTTTTAGAAAAAAAACGATTTTGAGGCAAATAGTTACTGTTCACATTTTTCCACTTGCTCCGATTCCGCTGATTTTTGGTGTCCAAAGAAATGGGGGTGTGAGGAATCAATGTCACTATAAGACAGTGAGGAGACCCTTTTTTGGCCAAATTCCAACGTTTAGACCACTTTTTGGGCCATTTTGTGTTTCTCAGTGGCTGATTTTGTGTGGTTTTCAGTGTTTTTAGGTCCCTCAGTGTTTTTGTGTTGAAATTTTGTGAAAAATTGCATAAAAAAAATTGTCTTAGGGCTTCTTGATTGATAGATTTTATGTGCCCTACGTTTTTGCATTTTTGGTGTGCATAAAAAAATCATCTTAGGGCCAGTTTGTGTGCTGTTCTTTGTGAGTCATCTTGAGTGTGTTTTTGTGCTGATCTTTAGTGCATGACCAGATCCTCTAAGAACATACCAATTGACCTAGACCTTGAAATAGAAAGGACCCTTAGGAAGCAAAGGAAGGCTAGAGAGTTAGAGCACCCCAAAGAATCTGATAATCCTTCTGCCTTTTCTGCCATTGCATCTGATAATCCTCCTAACCCTGACTTAAACACAATGGCAGCTAATGGGAATGAACACAATCAAAATGGAAATAATGGAAATATTGTAAATCATGGTCATTTGGATGGTAGAACCATTAGAGAATTGGCTGCCCCTGATATGCACTATCAGTCTTTATGCATTCAATATCCCCAATTGGATGCAACCTTTGAATTGAAATCTGGACTAATCCATTTGCTTCCCAAGTTTCATGGCCTTGCAGGTGAAGATCCGCACAAGCACCTCAAAGAATTCCATGTTGTCTGTTCCACAATGAGGCCACAAGGAGTTGATGAGGAGCAAATAAAGCTTAGGGCCTTTCCATTTTCATTGGATGGAGCTGCAAAGGATTGGTTATACTACCTACCACCTGCTGCCATCACAAGTTGGGATGGGCTAAAAAGGATCTTTTTGGAGAAGTTCTTTCCAGCATCTCGAACAGCCGCTATTCGGAAAGAAATTTGTGGCATAAGGCAGAATCATGGGGAGACATTACATGAGTATTGGGAGCGATTCAAGAAACTGTGTTCTAGTTGTCCACACCATCAAATCAGTGACCAGCTGCTGATCCAATACTTCTATGAAGGTCTTATTCCAATGGATAGGTATTTGGTGGATGCAGCTAGTGGAGGAGCCCTCTCTGAAAAGACACCAGCAGCTGCTCAAGAGCTAATCTCCAAGATGGCACAGAATGCCCAACAGTTTGGTACCAGGTCAGCCATTCCCATGAGACAGGCCAATGAGATTAGTGTTGCTGCCATCAATGACCAACAGAGGATAGAGAACAAACTGGAGGAATTGGCTTCCATGGTCAGACAGCTAGCCCTTGATAAAGGACAGTCCCAATCTCAACAGGTATGTGGTATTTGTTCATTATCTTCCCATGTAACTGACCAATGTCCTCAATTGCAGGAGAATACAGAAGCTTGTGCTGGCATTTTTCCAGGAAGACCCTTCCATCAACAACATCAGCAGCCACAGCAACACAGATATGATCCATATGCTGCCACCTATAATCCAGGGTGGAGAGATCATCCAAACTTGAGGTATGGAGGTCCTTCCAACCAGCCATTCCAGCCACAGCAGCAGCATCCTCAGCAGCACAGATTCAATGCACAAAGACCAAGTCAACCAATGCAGCAACAACAACCAGCACCTAAATCCGAATCAAGCTTGGAAGATATCATGAAGCAGCTCGTTGCCAACAATCTCCAGTTTCAGCAAAGGACCGACACTGCCATACAAAATTTGGAGACACAGATTGGACAGCTTGCAACCAACATCAGTGAGCTACGGAGTCAAGGTTCGGGTCAGTTGCCTTCACAGCCAGTTTCAAATCCAAGGGGCAATGTAAGTGCTATCGTTCTCCGCAGTGGTAAGGAGTTGAGCAGCCAACCCTCTCCACAACCAGAATTTGGGCAGCAACAAGAAAGCCAAAAGGAAGATCAGCCTCCTTCCATTCAAAAGGACAAGCAGCCCACCATTGATCAAGATAGAGGAAAGACTTCCTACAGCCATCCACTGCCATTTCCTCATCGAGCCACTCAAAATAAAAAGAAGGCAGAAGCTGAGTTAGACAAGGAGATCATGGAAACTTTCAAAAAAGTTGAGGTGAACATACCACTCTTGGAGGCCATCAGACAGATTCCCAAGTATGCCAAATTTCTCAAAGACTTGTGCACCCACAAAAGGAAACTGAAAGGAAATGAAAAGATCAATTTGGGAAGAAATGTGTCAGCATTGATTCAACCTACCATGCCTCAGAAATGCAAAGATCCAGGGACTTTCACTATTCCTTGCACTATTGGAAATTTGCAATTTCATAATGCTATGTTGGATTTAGGAGCCTCTATTAATGTGATGCCTAAATCTGTGTATTCTTCTTTGCAGGCAGGTGCAGGCACATTGACATCTACAGGAGTGGTGGTCCAGTTGGCAAATAGGAGCACAGCATACCCTGAGGGAGTATTAGAGGATGTGTTAGTGAAGGTAAAAGATTTCATATTCCCTGCTGACTTCTATGTTTTGAATATGGAGGATGATCACACACCTGGACACGCACCACTTATTCTAGGTAGACCTTTCTTGAAAACTGCAAGGACAATAATTAATGTGCATGAGGGTACTTTATCTATGGAGTTCGCTGGTAACACTATTCAATTCAATATCATTGATGCCATGAAATATCCCTTAGAAGATCATTCTGCCTTGCATGTTAACTTTATTGACTTAATGGTGGAGAAAGCATGTGTTGAGTTGTATGATCTTGAGTCTGAATTCCCCACCATCCATAATTTTCCTGATGATATGCATTGCCTTCAGTGTCATGACGAACTCAGTAAGTGTAGTGCTTGTTCTGAAATAGATGAGTTTTTGAGTATTATTGAGAGTGCACCTTCTCATACTATATGTGATTCTGATGTGCCTCCCATAGAGGAAGTTTCTGTTGTTGAGAATGTATTGCAGGTAGGTGGCAACATAAGCAGACTGGTGCCTTCAATTCAACAGCCACCCACCTTGGAGTGTAAGCCCCTGCCCGAGAATCTGAAGTACGCCTACTTGGCAGATGGAGACAAGCTACCCGTGATCATTGCCAACAACCTTCAGCCTGACCAAGAGGAGAAGTTGCTGAATCTGTTGAAGCAACATAAGAGAGCCATAGGTTGGTCACTTGCAGACATTCCTGGTATATCCCCTTCCTTATGCATGCACAGGATTCATTTAGAGGAAGAAGCTCGACCAGTGAGACAGCCCCAAAGGAGACTCAATCCCACCATTCTAGATGTGGTCAAGAAAGAGGTAAGTAAACTACTTTCGGCTGGCATTATTTATCCTATTTCTGATAGCAAGTGGGTGAGTCCAGTGCAGGTAGTTCCAAAGAAGACAGGATTCACAGTGGTAGCCAATGAGAAGAATGAGCTAGTACCCATGCGAGTGCAAAACAGCTGGAGAGTCTGCATTGATTATAGGAGGCTCAACCAAGCTACCAGGAAGGATCATTTCCCACTCCCATTCATTGATCAGATGCTAGAGAGGTTAGCTGGGAAGTCCCATTACTGCTTTCTTGATGGTTTTTCTGGTTATTTTCAGATTTGTATAGCACCGGAGGATCAGGAGAAGACCACCTTCACCTGCCCCTTTGGCACTTTTGCATACCGGAGGATGCCATTTGGTCTATGTAATGCCCCAGGTACATTCCAGCGATGCATGGTGAGTATATTTTCAGATTTACTTGAGCATTGCATGGAAGTTTTCATGGATGATTTTTCTGTTTATGGGACCTCCTTTGATGAGTGTCTAATCAATTTGGGTAGAGTCCTAGAGAGATGTGTTGAGAAGAATCTTGTCCTAAATTTTGAAAAATGTCATTTCATGGTTGAGCAGGGGATTGTTTTGGGTCATGTTGTGTCCAAGAGGGGTATAGAGGTTGATAAGTCCAAGGTCGATATCATTTCTTCTTTGCCTTACCCCGCGTCTGTGCGGGAGATACGTTCTTTCCTTGGACATGCAGGATTTTACAGGAGATTCATCAAGGACTTCAGCAAGATTGCCCTTCCAATGTCCAACCTGCTTCAGAAGAATGTGGAATTCAAATTTGATGAGTCTTGCAAGATGGCCTTTGAGGAGCTCAAGCGGCGCTTGACTTCCCCACCCATCATTCAGCCACCCAACTGGGACTTGCCATTCGAGCTCATGTGTGATGCTTCTAATTATGCAGTTGGTGCCGTCCTTTCACAACGAGTGGAGAAGAAGTCACACGTCATTGCTTATGCCTCGCGCACTTTGGACAACGCCCAAGCAAACTACACCACTACTGAAAAAGAGCTTCTTGCCATTGTGTTTGCTTTAGATAAATTTCGTTCTTATCTCCTGGGTTCTAATGTTGTTGTGTTTTCTGATCATGCAGCTTTAAAATATCTCTTGAAAAAGCACGATGCCAAACCCAGGTTGATACGGTGGATGCTCCTACTTCAAGAGTTCAATGTTGAGATCAAAGACAAGAGTGGAGCTGAGAATCTTGTGGCTGATCATTTGAGCAGGCTTCCGTCCTCTTCAGATGCCACTACCATGGACTGTCAGCCTATCAAAGATGACTTCCCAGATGAGTTACTCTATCACTTGCATGGTACTGAGCCCTGGTATGCTGACATTGTTAATTTTCTAGCTGCATCTGATATCCCTGCCCATCTTAAGAGAGATCAGCTAAGTAAATTTAAAAGTCAGGCCAAGTACTATGTATGGGATGATCCATATCTATGGCGTATGTGTAGTGACCAAGTCCTTAGGAGATGTGTGCCCGATATTGAGTTTGCTTCAGTCTTGCATTTCTGTCATTCACTTGCATGTGGTGGTCACTTTGGTCCTCAACGCACAGCTAGAAAGGTCCTAGACTCAGGTTTATATTGGCCATCCCTTTTTCGAGATGCTCATACATTTTGTAAGAATTGTACACGTTGCCAGCACACAGGATCAATATCACGTAGGAATGAAATGCCTCAGCAACCCTTATTATTTTGTGAGATCTTTGATGTTTGGGGCATTGATTTCATGGGCCCTTTTCCTGTCTCCTTTGGTTTTCTGTACATTCTTTTGGCTGTGGATTATGTTTCAAAATGGGTGGAAGCTAAAGCCACCAGGACTGATGATTCTTCTGTGGTTGCAGATTTTGTTAGATCTCATATTTTCTGCAGGTTTGGCATTCCCAAGGCCATCATCAGTGATCAAGGATCCCACTTCTGCAATAGAACGATCCAATCCATGCTTCGAAAGTATGGAGTTTTACATAAAGTGGCGACACCCTACCATCCACAGACCAATGGGCAGGCTGAGGTTTCAAACAGAGAGATCAAGCATATTCTAGAGAAGACAGTCCAACCCAACAGGAAAGATTGGAGCAAAAGGTTGGAAGATGCACTTTGGGCCTACCGCACAGCCTACAAGACTCCTATTGGCATGTCCCCATATCGACTGGTCTTTGGAAAGGCATGTCATCTGCCGGTAGAGATCGAGCATAAGGCCTATTGGGCGGTAAAGCAATGTAACATGGATATGACAGAGGCTGGTTCACAACGAAAGCTTCAATTGCAAGAGCTTGAGGAATTGAGATTGGAAGCATATGAGAACTCCAGAATTTACAAGGAAAAAACTAAGGCTGCTCATGACAAATTGATTAACAAGAAAGAGTTTGAAGTTGGCAAGAAAGTCCTCCTATACAACTCCCGTCTCAAACTAATGCCAGGTAAGTTGCGTTCTCGTTGGATTGGTCCTTTTGTGGTTACTCATGTTTTTCCTTATGGTGCAGTTGAGCTTATGGATGAGTCAACCACAAGGCGATTCACAGTCAACGGGCAGCGGCTTAAGCCATTCTACGAGAGCTTTCAGGAGCATACTATGGAGGAGCTGCATCTCCTCAACGCCACCTACAATTGACAAAATCAGGCTGTTCCTCTCTCCCTATTTTGTTTTTTATTATTTACTTGTCCTATACCTGATTCTTGCTGCATGCTTACATTGAGGACAATGTAATGTTTAAGTGTGGGGGGAGGAGTTTTAGAAAAGTTAAAAAAAAAAAAAAAAATAATAATAATAAAATAAAAAAAAATATAAAAAAAAAATTGCAAAATGAGGCAAATTGAGTTTGAAAGAATTTAGCATGATTAGAAAGTTGATCTTATCTTTTTGGGCTTTCAAGTAAATTGGAAATGAGTTTGGCTTGGTGAGTTGATTGAGGTAGTCTTTGTGGGGATATTTGTGCATGTTCTTGTTCTTTCTTATGCTATGCCTGCATCCACTGAATTATGGGTATCATTCCAGAACTTGTTTTGAATCTTTATTGAAGCTATCAGTGCTCATGCATATGAAAAGATGATTAAGGCATTCTTTCATTTTACCCGTCATACCTAAAAAAAAAAAAAAAAAAAGAAAAAAATGATCTTGTCCCTTCTTTAGGTTGAAGAACATTCATTGCATCCCTTGATTAAAAAAAAAAAAATTAAGCAAGTCCTTTGGAATCAAAAAAAAAAAAAAAAAAAAAAAAGATAGAAAGGCCAAAGGCCAAGGTGAGATGGAGCGTGAAACGCACTCACCAAGGTGGGATGGAGCGTAAAACGCACCCACCATGCGAAAAAAAAAGGGTTCTATTTTCTGCTTGCTTAATAGTTCTTCATTGATCTTGGGATTGTCTTGAATGTTTTCTTTCTTCCTAAAGCTTACCTATCCCTTTCACCTTACCATGTTTGAGCCATGAATAAAAGTCCTTCTGATTTGCATGCATAAAGCGCTGAGAGTGGAGATTTAGAAGATGAGCATATCTGGTAGTGGAATTATGATTGGGTGGATTTGGGCATAGCATTTGAGGAACTTGAAAGCATGTTCTTATTCTATGAGGGTCTGCTTATTTTGACTCACCTTGCCAAGTGAAATTGCCATGCTACTTGTTTGTTCGGGAAGTGTAAGAAAGATGATCTTTGAAGTGTTGAATTCCTATAAAACTTGCCATGCCTCTCATTTTGCATTCTTTGCATCCTTTTTATTTGAAAGAGTGAATGTTAGTGTTTAGTGTTTTGCCCAGGAGTGCAAAAGTCCAAGTGTGGGGGAATTTGATAGAGCACATATTTCCATACTATTTAGCCCTCATATTTAGTCCTTTCTGCACATTAGTTGTGTTATTTTATTCATCTTGATTTTATTTCATTTTATTTTATAGGAATTGGGCTTCACACTATTTTATTTTATTTTGCCAGGTTTAGGGCCATGGAGCATGAGATGGGGCATGAGACATCTTGATGGCAATGAGATATCTTGGAAATTGGAGATAGAGAAGCAAGGGCAATTTTGGCAGATCTGACCTTCTGCACTTCTTTCAGTATTTTGGCCGAGATAAAATTCCAGAATGAAGATGATGTCTTCAGAGATATTGTAGAAGACTTCTTGAGCTTTCTGGAATGGTATGTTTTGTCCAAATCCGAGTTCGTTTGGGCCTTCAAACAGCGCTTCAAAGTCGGGACCAGAAAGCAGGGTTAAATTAGTAAACCTACATTGAATGCTGATTCTTTAAAAGGCCATATCTTGGGCGTCCGATATCCAAATCAAGCGATTCAAAAGCCCAAATTCATCTACTCTTCCTGATCTACAATTTTTATGAAGAGGCCGAAGCCCAGAACACGCGTTAACCTATCCGAAATCGGCCGTCAAGTTGCGGTAACCTAGGGTTTCCTCCTAAAACTCTATTTAAGCACCTTAAGAGGCCATTAAAGGGAGATTCTTGAAGGACGTGAACAGTAGCCGATTTTTCTCTTCTCTCCATTGTTCTTGTCAAGATGGAGGGCTAAGGATTCTGTAATCAAGTTGCAACACCATCCTTGTTCCCGGTTTGAGTCTTGGATTTAATGGAAATATGTTTGTTTTAGTTTTAACTTTGTTGTTTTCTTGTTTCCGTTCTCTCTTAAATATGTGTATGTGTTGATACCAGTTGGATGAATGCATGCATTGTCTTTGTTTGAGAATCCAAGGTTTTTGTGCTCGGTTGAGGCTTTAATTGGAATCAAGAACAACCTGTTTGGATGGTATTCCAATCAGTCTCGAATCTGTGCAATAAGGGGAATCAAAACTGATAGATTGAACTAAGAGGTTTCTGAAATCTGTTTATTGGTTTTCTTCCAAATCTTTGGCGGTTGTTAAAGGATTTTTCTGATTTTCGATTTGAGGGTTAAAACTAAACAAATGGTTTATTGAGAAGGCAATGAAAACTGGGATAAAAGGATTGGTTTGCAACTGATTGCATCTTGATTTATTGTGTTCTTGCTCATTTTGTTTTCTGTTTTTCATCAAAAACTCCCCCCTTGTTTAGCCTTGTTTTGACAGATCCGTTTGAGGTTCGTTGGGAGACGACTTAGGGTTGCACCTATATTGCAAATCCGCATCATCATACTATCTAATCTATTGGTGTTCGACAGCCCCGATCAGGGTTAGCCTCGATTCCTCTTTGTGTGATCATGTATCCCAAGAATTTTCCTGACTGTACTCCAAATGCACACTTCGCGGGATTCAACCACATGTTGTATTGCCTGAAGACCCCAAGCACCCGTGTTAGCTTTTCTACATGGGATTCATTCTCCCGACTTTTTACTATCATGTCATCCACATATGCTTCCATTGTGTCGCCCAGCAGTTTTTTAAAGACCTTATTCACCATGCGCTGATAAGTGGCTCCGGCGTTCTTAAGTCCAAAAGGCATGACTTGGTAGCAGTATGTCCCTTTTTCAGTGATGAAGGACGTCTTTTCCTGATCTGGAGGGTACATTCTTATTTGATGGTATCCTGAAAATGCATCCAAAAAGCTTAAAAACTGGTATCCAGATGTTTCGTCCACGAGGCGGTCAATCCGTGGTAGCGGGTAGGAGTCTTTGGGGCACGCCTTATTAAGATTGGTGAAATCCACACAAACACGCCATTTTCCATTAGGTTTCGGGACCATCACAACATTGGCCAACCATTCTGGATATAATACTTCTCGAATGAAACCTGCCTTTAGTAGTTTGTCAACCTCCTCCTCTAGCGCATGTAGCCTATCAGGGGCAATGTTTCGCTTCTTTTGTCGGACTGGTTTGAAGTGAGGATCCACATTCAAGTGATGGCATATTACTTCGGGACTAATTCCTGGCATATCTTTCGGTTTCCAAGCGAATACGTCTGAATTTTCTCGCAGGCATCTAGTGATTTCTTCTTTTACACGTTCCGGAAGTTGAGATCCCACATATGCCACTTTCTCAGAATCTGATTCACTCAGGTGTATTACTTCCAATTCTTCAACAGGTTGAGGTTTTCGTGCAGCTCCTTCCTCCAATGATTTATGTATAGCTTTCTCGGCTATGGATAAGGTTTCTTCAGCTCTTTTCCCTTTTGTAGATGACACATAGCAAGTTCGTGCCTTCTTTTGATCTCCTCTAACATGTCCGACCCCAGCGGGTGTAGGAAATTTCATCAATAGGTAGCAAGAGGATACCACGGCCCTTAAATCGTTGAGTAATGGGCGTCCCAAGATCATATTGTATGCCGCCGAGGAAGTTTTAACCACCATAAAATTTGCTTGTCGAGTTACAAGTTGGGGGTCTTCACCTAGTGTGACAGGTAGTTGAATAGATCCCGCAACGGGCACTGCTTCTCCGGTAAAGCTATATAGAGGTGAGGATACTTTCTTCAATCGATCATGGGATAAATGCATTTGTTCAAAGCAGTTCCAATAAATCAGATTGACAGAACTTCCACTATCCACTAAAATTCTGCTGATGGGGTGCTTGGCTACGATTGCTGAGATAACCATGGGATCATCATGTGGGAGTATGATATCACCTCGATCATTTGGAGCAAAGGTGATGGGCTCTTCATCGTCTCTTACCTCCATTACTGAGTTAACTTGGTAGGCTTGTCGCGCATATGCCTTTCGGGAGGCTGATGTGTCTCCTCCTAGGGTTTCCCCTCCGGAAATAACGTGAATGGCCTGGTGCGTCGGCTCATTGTCTACACGAGTGTCCTGTCGATGATCTCTTCCTCTTTCTTGCTGCCTTGGGTTTGGTCTTTCATGCCCATCACGCCTGTCTTCCCTTTGTCGGGGTTCCCTGTTTTCTTCTTCTTCTTCTTCCTTTCTCACGTACCTTTGTAGGTGTCCTTCACGGATGAGTATCTCAATCTGGTTTTTCAGTTCTCGGCAATGATCCGTGGAATGCCCCCGGGTTCGGTGATATCTGCAGTACTCTCCTTGATTTTTCCCCATAGGTCGGTCAACTCTGTGGGGTAGTTTAAGGAGTCCTTCCCCTTCCACTGCAGCTAATATAGTTGATCGGGGCTGTAGAAGCCGAGTATAATGATTAAAGAGAGGTTTAGGTGCATCTGGACGCCTAACTCTTTCTTGTCGTCGGATAGCCTCTTCTTCCCCTTCTCGCTCCTTTCTCTTCTTCTCTTTGTCCTCATTGCCGGCCACGTTCCTCATAATTTCAGTGTGGAGGATATATCTGTTTGCTCTGACAAATAGATCGGCTAGGGACGTTGGTGGATCTAAAGAAAGTGACTCCTGTAGAGAAGTGAGGCGCGTCCCTTGAAGCATAGCAGATACTGCCACTTGGGCTGGCAAGTCGGGGATTTCAAGGGTGGCATTCCGGAATCTATCCACGAATTGTCGTAAGGATTCCTTATTCCCTTGTCGTATACTGAGCAAATAGGTGGCATCCTTTTTCCTTCGACTGTTAATCACAAAAGCTTTAGTGAACTCTGTGCTAAGATGCCCAAATGAGGAAATAGAGGATTCTGGAAGGCTGTTAAACCACGTTCGAGCATGTCCTGTCAGTGTTAGGGAAAATGCTCGACACATTATGTCGTCATCCCACCCATGCAACATCATTAATGACTCATAATTCTGAACATGATCATATGGATCATCTTTTCCGGAGTAGAGGGTGATTTGTGGCATTTTGAATTTTCGAGGAAGTGGTCTTTCCAATATATCTGTCGTAAAAGGACTTTTTCTTCGTTGGTATTCTTCTGTTGCAGGGATCAACTTTTTCCGCTCAAGCACTTCTTCTACTACTCGTTTCATATCATCCTTCATAGTAGCTGTTGTTTGATTGTCATACCTTGTTGGGGTACTGCCCACTGTTTCATGATACCTTCGTCTTTGGGGACTTCTGGTCCTGTTTTTCATTTTGGGGTTTTCATTTCTTCGTGGTACGGAACGAGGGTTCTTCCTTGGAGGTGGTGACCTAGGCCTACCCTCTTGTCTAGGCGTAGATCGGGAATGAGAATCAGGAGTAGCTTCTTGGTAGGAATCGGCCTCTGCCTCGGGTTGAGGTTCGGGGAATGGCATAAACTTTTTCAGAGTATCAGGTAATGTCCCAACAGGCATCATGCCTTGGAGGATTCCAGCCATGTCTCGAAGTGCTTGCATACCTTCAACGTGTTGTTGCCTCAGTGCTTCGTATTCTTCCCACGGTACCGTATGTGGTGGCTGTCGTGAAGCCCCAGCTTGATCAGTAGGAGGTAGCCTTGAGCTGATAAGTGGTGGTGATGGGACTGTTTGGTTCCCCACCTGCGGGATGGAGCGATCGTCTCTTTCAGGTTGAGCATTATGTGGGGGAGGAGGTGCTCCCTGTTGCTGAGTGTTTCGTGGTGGTAAGCGCGTTTCTACGCCTTGAGAGAGAGTTCGTCGGTATCCACGGGTGTTTGCCATTCTTGAGTTGACTTTTTGTCTTGCGTTTCCCACAGACGGCGCCAATTGTTGTTGCCAAAATACAACAATCTATTTTAATTGAGGATGAACGCAAGAGTCTCGGGAGTCGTGCCCTCGCTGATGAAAAATCTGGGCGTGGAGTTGGATCTTGATGGAGTCTCTGGTCTGATAAGCCGACGAAGCTGGTGGTCTGACAGGTTGATGATCTTGTGGGCTGATGATCTGATGACCTCAAAATGATCGGGTGACCTGAAGGTGACGAGAGGTCTCGGAGCGACGGAAAGCCACGGAGTGACGGGAGACCTCAAGGTGACGAGAGGTCTCGGAGCGATCGGGTGGCCTCAAGGTGACGAGAGGCCTCGGAGCGATCAGGTGGCCCGAAGGTGACGAGAGGCCTCGGAGCGATCAAGTGGCCCGAAGGTGACCGAGTGGCTGAGGTGACCGAGTGGCTGAGGTGACCGAGTGGCCTTGTGACCGAGTGGCCTACAAAACGAGAGCACCGTTAGGGCGCAGGTGGGGGTCCCCGCGCAAACCCTCCGATGCTTAAGTTAGATCTCGAGAGAAAATGCGAAAATGTACTTCAATTGCTCAAAATAGCGTACCTTAAGTCGGAAATCGAGTCTTGTATTTATAGTGGAGGAGAGAGGGAGTTCTCGCGATATTTTCGGTGGGAATCTCGGGGCCCGTTTCGGAATTCTCGGGGCCCATGGGCTGGACCACGAAGGGTCTCGGGCGATGTCGGATGACCCCCCACTCGGGTGGGGGTCCCTCTCGGAGGCTGCAGAGTGGTCGGGTGGCCTTGGCCACCCGATCATGCCGAGTGGTCGGGTGGCCCAGGCCACCCGACCATGACGAGTGGTCGGGTGGCCCTGGCCACCCGACCATGCCGAGTGGTCGGGTGGCCCAGGCCACTCTCTTGCGTCGAGTGGCTTAGGCCACTCGACCATGCCGGGTGGCCGAGGCCACTCGGTCATGCCGGGTGGCTTTGGCCACTTTGGCTCGGTCACTCGTCATGACCCCCCTCGGTCTAGCCAAGGGGGTCTTTTTTTGCTTCCTTGTCGCCGTTATTATCTGCCTTCATCTTTTTGGGTACATCAAAAAGATTTCCCTCCAAAGCCAAATTCCCTAAGGTGGGGACTTGCACTCGGGAGTTTCGTTTCCCGATGAATTACTGAGTGTATATCCTCGCCTCGAGCTCTCACGCAGCCTATCCACCACCTAGTTTCATAGCCATTAGCCCCCAACACCTTGAGTCTGGTTTTAGGTTCTCTGTAGCTCCATACCTTCTTGACCTTTTGAACGAGGTCAAGCTCGCACATTTTCAATTAACACTAAATTCGTATACCCGACTCGCTTCCCTAACTGTCTTATTTCTCAAGAACAAACTTCCTCCCTCATCACCAAAACTAGTAAAATTTCTTTTTTCTTTTAAAAATGCCAAGGATAGGCTATACTATCTAGCAGCTCGTCCTTCTCAGTACAAGGCTATCCTTCCACAGGGTAGAGTGAAGGGGAAATCCAACGTGGGCGACTATAAGTCTAGTTGGTTCTTTGCTTCTTGCCCTTCGCTTTCATCACTCAGAAGCCTCAGCTTCGCACTGACCCTAGGTAGGAGCATATCAGCTCGTACAGGGCTCTTTTACTTTTCATATATGTGCCTTGACGTCCTCATCTTGTGATGTAGATTTTGGGAATGTGAGGCCAGTTTTGTCAGCCGACGAGATCGACATCCTCGATCAGCTTGTCGTTGTGGGGTCAGGTTCAGAGGATCTCGAGCTTACAGACGAGCTTCTTAGAGAACATGAGCTCGCAACCCCCCTTGACGTCGAGATTATCAAGGGAAATCACATCGGGGTCCTGGGTGCAAAAGTTCTCCCGTCCACCTTCCAAGTCCTTGAGTCGAGCATCAACAGGGGGGAAGACAGCCAAGCTAAAACAACTTACCCTGATATGCCTGTGCGAACTTCTCAGGGGGTCACCCATCCTTGAGCTTCCCCAGCTCAAGCACACTTAACTCGGGAGTTCTTTGCCTACATTTAACCTAAAAGGTATTCAGTTGATATTGCTTCCTTCCTTACTTGTCTTCAATATATACTACCTTTCTCTAGGCTCTTGGGGTATTATATTCTCCCCTCTTTGAGTGTTAGATATAAGCCCTTAAGACCAGTTCTAGTGACACAATAGGGCTTGATCTTGTAATTCTTTAAACCCTATTTAATGACAAGTTTTATGTTTAATTTAAATTGCAATATGGTTTGAATTGAACATACAAATATCCTTTAGTATAATAAGGAGTGAATACCATTCTTAATTGTTAAGAATAATCGAGATGGATAATCCACAATACGTTATACTATAAATATGTTCCTGTCCATAGAGTTCATAACCTGGATAATTAGTAACTCGCTGAGGCCGGCACATCGTCTTCCTCCTTGTTTGGTATAAGATACCAAAAGACAAGATTAGTAGGTCTCGTACCACTCTGTATAAGATACAAACGGAAGATGAGTGGTTGCTTGTTATAGGAACGAGTTCACTAAATGGGACTGTTAATATTGAATCACATGGGTTTTATCTCACGGGTCAATGATTCAATATTAACTATGGAATTTGCATTAGTCCTTAGACCTGAGATAACATGGATATCTGTGTGTTGGTGGATTAGGATATCAACGATATTATATAGTTGTCCTAATCAAGTATAGTCGTACGTATCTATGTGCCTAGTTCAGTGACACATGAGGTATGTGTGCAATAGACATGGAATCTATCACCTTGAGATATGCGAGGAGGATATCCTATGTGATCCAGTGGTCATTTGACGATAAATCCTTGGTCGAGGTAATATGACGACAGAATTTGGATTTCGTAGAGGTTGTGTCATATTAATCAAGTGTGATTATTGGATTTGGTCATATGAGGAGATCGAAAGATTTGACCTGCTGACCGTGATCTCATGTCTCGTCAGGATATAGTATGATAGAGGGACTGTATTGTAGGACACCGTAGTGTAAGGTTCACATTCTCGCTTCACATTAAATTGGGTAATCATGACATATTGCTAGATGTCACTCATGATTTACGAGAACTAATAATTGATTAATTCTCGTTGTCAATTTAATTATGAACCCAGAAAGTCCCACCCAATAGAAATCGTTTTAAAAGAAAAAAATGGGCAAATTTAGTAATTATGGAATTACTAAATTATAAGTGCAATTATTTATTAAAAAAATAAGAATAATTAAATAAGTAATATGATTATTTATTTAATTATTAAATTGAATTAGGCTTTTTGCTAGCACCTAAAGCCCAGTCCAATAGCACTTAGGGTTTTAGGATTTTTTGTCTATAAATATAACATTAAATCCAAAATCCAAATCAATCAATTTGTTGAATCAAAAACAAAAATTTTAGAGAAAATTTTCGTGTCCCTTTTTCTCTCAAGTCTATTGAAGTCTTGACGATTTCGGGTGAACCAACTCGGCATCTCACACGTGGGAGATATCAGGCGGGTTATTAGTTACGAAATCAGATTTCGTTTCTGGCTGCACTCCTCACCCTACAATTTAAATAGCCTTAATCAGTTTGGATGTTCAGTGTTGAAATGATGAGGAGGTTTAAACTCACTAGTGTGTGAGTGTAGTTGTAGCACAAATATAAATTCTCGACAAGTCCGGGTCGATTCACTGGGAGGTTTATTTAACAAAAGAATGGTTCATTCGGGTTGATTTATCAAAAGAGAGCTAAGTTTTCTTGATTGTGAAAAGGTTTTTTTTTTTTTGGAATATTAAAAAGGTCTTGAGTTTAGGCGAGTTCAGAACCAATGCCTAATAAATCTCTTATAGCAATTTAAACAGCAATATTAATCTGAAATAAACAGAGGATCGTTTGGTAGTTATAATTCAAGATACGAATGATTCTCAGCTAAGCAACCCTCATACATGATATGAGGGTTCTAGGTTAAGATGTCACTGTAAATTGTATTATACTACAGATTATGATTTGATCGTCTGAGTTTGGGTATATCTCATCTCCAATTCTAGCAACTCTCATACATGGCATGAGAGTTCTATGTTAGGATGATGACCCAATCCAAACTCACAAACCCATTTACACACTCAACTCGAGTTTAACTCAGATAAATCTTGCATTCTTCGAGGTTTGATTTATCTTGAGATTCAAGAACATTGGACACTGTCCTCGCCTTAACCTAAGAATAGATTTAACTACTCATTTCCATTTAAAAGTTAATTAACAAGAAATTAAATGGCGTAATTTAAATAACAGAATTTAAATGACAAGAATTAAAATAGCGGAAACTAACCGGCCATTCAGGCGGTGGATAATTAAAAGACAAGAATTAAAATTGCAGAAATTTAAAGGCATAAACTAACCGACCATTTAGGCGGTGGATAATAAAGTAATAATAAAAGATATAAGAATTTAAAAGAAGAAAGAAATGAAGTAGGATTACAAGAGAAAACAAGAGAGAGAATAAGAACAATTCTCTAAAAGAAACTCTAATAACAAAACAAAACTTTGATTCAAGTAATAACCAACACCTTTACAAGTGCACCTAAGTGAGCTATTTATAGCCCACAAGATGCAATACAAACCACACAATTATTCAACTAGACATAATTATATCTAATTGACACTCACAAAACATTCACCTAACTAGTGGAAGAAAATTAGCTAAAAGACAAAAGACTTTAGGTGGTGGACTTCTCATAAGAATACAAAAGACTTTAGGTGATAAAACACTTATAAAAATACAAAACAAAGAAAAGTCTTCTACAAGTTGGGCTTTTGTTCGGCCTTTGGTTAGATCTTGGGCCTTTGATTGGATCTTGGGCCTTTGGTTGGATTCCATTTGATAGTTGGTCCAAGTGCACTTGAAACATCCTCTAAACTCCATAATTGGCCTTTGAATTTTAAGCAGTAATAACGGGTAATCCAATGTCTTCGATTATGCCCCTAATTAATTGTAGAAGTTAACTTCCTTGCTTCATCCTGAAATAATATGTAATAAAAATAATTATTTATTTTAAGCATAAATATAAAGCCAAAATGGGGATATAATTCATTAAGATTTAGGAAATATTTACCCTTATCAGTTTCGAGGTAACTTTTCGTTTTATGTCTTCGATTTAACCGTAAGATTTGAAAAACGTGATACCAATAAAATCAGATTTTATTTTCTGCTGCGTATGATCATATCATGTTTTCTAACATTGAGCACATGACGTCCTCGTCATGCGACCTTACAACTGCTCCTAGATCTCCCCTGTCTAGTGTCCCCGGTTCAGTACCCCCAGTCTTTGGCTAGTACATGGTCCCAACACATAGTTCGGGTTGGCTTTGATACCACCTATAACATCCCGTATCAAGCGATAGGAAGGAATAAATTACCCTGATGGGTCTACGTGAACTTCCCAATGGGGTCACCCATCCTTGAGCTTCCCTAGCTCAAGCACGCTTAACGCGGGAGTTCTTTGCCTACATTCAGCCCAAAAGGTATCTAACTAGTGTTGTTTCCTTCCTTACTTATTCTCGATATATACTACCCTTCTCTAGGTTCTCGGAGTATTACACAAAGTGTCTTAAGAGTCTCGACACCAAGTGCCTTGAGAGTCTTGTGAGTCTTGTGCTTGTTGCGTGACGAGAGACTCTCAGGATCAAATGAACGAGAGACTCCTTTTGATCTAACGAAAAGATTTCTGATGATTGAGTGACCTTTGATAGCCGAGAGAGTCTTAATAACCGAGAGACTTATAAAACTAACACACGGTTAGGGGCGCGGGTGAGTGTCCTTGCACAAACCCTCTGATGCTTAAGTCAGTTCTCGAGAGTAGAGCGCAAGAGTGTATTCAAAGTGCTAGAGAGAGCATACTTGAGGTAGGGGTGAGGCCTCCTATTTATAGAGAAGGGAGAGGGGGGACACATGGTGGCCATCCCAAGAGTTTCGGGGCCCATCCCTAGAGTTTCCCGGCCGGGACGGTACATCCGAGGGATGAAATGTGAGAGAGAAAAGAGGATAATATTGGGGAACCCCACTCACTTGGTCATATGACCGAGTGAGTCATTATCTTTTAGGGAGAAAGCCCCCCACCCACTTGGTCATATAACCGAGTGGGTCATGCCCCCATTGGGGGGAAGTTCCCCTACTCACTCGGTTATATGACAGGGTGGGTCTTCATCCGCTCAGACTTGAGCGACCCCCTTACCTTTTTGTCTTGGTTCAAACCCATATCTACTCCAATGCTTGGATTTACTCTTTAATCGGATACAGGTGCGATTTTCAGGGCATATCACTTTTTCATTTGCTTTTAGTCATTGTTGATTTCAAGATTTGAGTTCTCTCAGGTCTCGTCACACTTTGAAGTCTTGGCTTAGTTTGAGGTCTCGACTCATTTTGAAGTCTCGGCTCATTGTGAAGTCTCGGGGCCATGGGGTACGTACCCACTTGGCTCTCTCTATGAACCTTTCCTCGTTTGTAGGGCATATCACCGGTGAAGCTCCATTTCTCCCTCATTTCTTTACCAAATTCACTCTTTTTTCTTCCAGAATCTTTCCTTCTGTAAAGATCTGGAAAATGAAAAAATAATAATAATTAATAGTAATAATAATTCAATTAAAAAAATAAATAAAATAATATATATCTGTATAATATGGCAGAACAGTTTTTGAATTGTCTCAAATATATAGACATTTTGATAGTTGAGATTAATTTTTGATACATTAATGGCTGAGATTAAAAATTTTCTCGCCCAACAATCCCTTATTTTTACGCTTCTCTGCCACCTATTTAATTTTTTAGAATCCATCAAATCTCACGCAACTCTCACTCTCTCTCTCTCACCTCTCACTCTTTGCATCACTTGCTCTTACCTCTCACCCACTCTATCTATCCCCCACTCTCTCTCTCTCAAACCCACCCCCGTGGGTTGTAGTGTGCATCGAAGTAGTAGAGCCGTGGGAGGTTGCCCGTAGCAGCAAACGGCTGATGGCAGCGGCCTCTCTCTCTCTCTCTCTCTCTCTCTCACTGACCCACCCATTCACTACCTCTCTTTCTCTCTCTCACAGACCCACCCCCTCCCTCCGTCGTTCGCTGCTGCGACCAGATCTCAGTTGTTGTGTATATGTATGTGTGTGTGTGTGTTTGTGATGTTTATTGTGTATATGTATGTGTGTGTTGTGTGTGTCTGATGTCTGCTGTGTAAATCATAATATGTATGTGTGTGTGTGTGTGATGTTTGTTGTGTATATGTATGTGTGTGTTGTGTGTGTCTGATGTTTACTGTGTAAATCATAATATAGCTTTAGCTTTGAATGTCAAAGATGTTTGCTATGTATATTTTGATGGTGGGTGGGGTCTGTCAAAGATGTTTGCTATGTATATTTTGATGAGGGATGGGATTCAGGGCAAAGAAGGGCATGAAAGATCTCAAAGATGTTTGCTGTGTATATTTTGCTGTCGGCGAGGGCCCAGGTTGGTGGTCGAAGGCAGCTGGCGCGAGTGGTTCGGCCGTGCATGAAGGAGAAGCTGGAGGAATATGGGAAGGAGAAAAGAAAATAAATAAAGAAAAGGAAAAATAAAAGAAAAAACTTTTAAATTTGTATGTTATTTCTTCAAAATCCATCTCGGATTCTTAGTTTTTCACTGTTTGTTGGTTTGTATATCTGCCGCCGCTGAAGCTCCATCGCGATTGTGTGTGTATGTATGTATGTATCTCTCATTATCTCTCTCTCCTCATTGTGTGTGTATGTATCTATTGTATGTATATAGTCGTTGTGTGTATATAGTTTCAATGCATTTAGTTCCTTTAGTTGATTGAAGATCAATAATTTATTTAATAAAATTAGTCAATTGTTGTTGTACATTAATAACTATAATCTTTAATCACAATCCATGGTTCTCAGCCCACAGTCCACCCTTTGCACTTCACTGAAAGGTCCCTTCATCCTCACTCTAGCTTAGTGCTAATCCATATGCCTAACCCAACAACTATTATTTGTTAATATAATATATATAGTGATTTGTTTATAGAAAACGTATAATATAGTGATTTTTTACATTTTTTTTAAGAAAAAAGTGTTATTATATTAGTTAATAATATTAATACAAACATATTATATTTTTTAATAATATTAATATAAATATATTTTACAGTTTGAAGTAGCTAAAACTATGTTCACAATTTACAATTGATTAGCTAAAATTATGCTCATAATTTGACTGAAATATATTATTTAATTGATATTTTCATACATTAACGGTTCTTTTTTTCCTTAAAATTTTAAAATAAATTATATAAATATTAATATATTTTGGTCTATTAATAAATTTTTAGATAATGTATTTTGGTCTATTATTTTGCCTTCCATAAATTGTAAACGAATTTTTTGAACAAAATTTTTGTAGAATAGATATTTTTGTATTTACAAATTAATACAAGGATATTTTGAAGAATAGATTTTTTGGATGTCTATTTAAAATTTTTCTCAATTAGACATGATTTTCTAATTTTTATTTTTTGTAAATGAATTTTTTGGGATATTTTTGTGATTGTGAAGTGTATTTGTGGATATAAAGAAATGATGATTTTTGAGGTGTGATTTAGAGGTATTATTATTTTTTTTATTTAATTTACAATTTTAATGTTATATTTTGCTTTTCACCTTTATTTCATGTAATATATAGATTTAATTTTAATTAAAAATTTGTTTGTAAATTTATTTTTAATAAAAAATTATATTTACATGCTGATGCTCTTAATTGTAAACAACTAAAAAAAGCTCCTTATCTATCTTTTCCTCTCTGTTCTTCTTCCTCTCTCAACGAGACGCTCACTATCTATAACCTTCCGATAGTACTCCAACCCCGCGAGTGGGGGTGTTGGACATTCCCAAGTTCGAGGATGCCAAGCACCCCCGAATCCCATCCCTCATCTCTCTCTCAAGGGGCCTCAAACTACTCTGCCAACCAACGGCCATAGCGGCTCGCTGACCGCTGTGTGTTGTGTGTGTGTGTATATATGTATATGGGTGTGTGTGTATTTATATACTAATTGTGTGTATGTGTCTATATATAGATGGATGAAATAAAAAAATAGTGTAAGTTTTTAAATTTTTTAATTTTTTTAAAATGTAATTTTTAAAGCATTTAAATATCAATCGTATAAGTTTTTAAATTTTTTTGAAATATCATGTTAAGTTTTAAATAAAAAAATACCAACAGTGTAAGTTAAATACCAACAGTGTAAGTTTTAATTTATAAGAATTTGACATGGATGATTCAATTTCAAAATAAATAAAAATCTATTTTTTAAGTATATAAACACACACACACTTATGTGAAATTGGTTAATTTATCTTATTAAATTACTTAAAAATTTAAATATTCAAAAGAATTTTATTTTTATTTTTTTAATTACTTATTTTTATTTTAAGCATAATAAAATCTAAGGCTCCGACTCTGAATCGGGGTTCCCTCCCTCCCCTTTGATGGTTGTGGCCATGGCAGTTGGAGGTAGTTGGTATGTATTGTTTGATATTTAATTTTCAATTTAATTCGTTCAGATTGTAGAGCACTTAGTGATGTATTTTATTATATAGATTTAATAATTTTTTTTATTATAAAACATTAATGAGTATATAATAAATTTAATTTTTATTTTTTATTCAGTATTTATAATTTTTTTTTGTAATATTAGTAAACATTATTACATTTTAATCTTAATATTATTTATATCGTGCCTTTAGGTACGGGTATCCGCTAGTATATATATAAAACAAAAATAGAAAATATAAAATGAAAAGGGAAGGTGCTCAGGCAGTCCCCCCACAGAAATCGGTTCTCTCTCTCTCTTTCTCTCTCTCGTCACTTGTTTTTCTCTGATTTTGTCGATTACTCACGATTCGGCCATTCAATCGTCTATCCGACTTCATTTTTACCGTTTAAAAGCCCCCGATCTATAAGGAGGTAAGTACTTTGGTGTGATTTTCATTGGTTTTTGTAATACTCGTGACTTTTGTAAGCCCTGGTTATTTAATAAATAAGAAATGTGCCAAGAAATCGCAAGAGTTCGGGATTAAAACCACTACTTTAAGAAGAATCAAGTAAAAATGTAATTTCTCAAAATATCAAAAAAAAGGTTAGGGAGACGTTAAATGGTGAAAAAAACCTCTTTTAAGGAATTCAGGGATTAAAATAAGAAGCTACGTGAATGATTAAAATCTCAAAACTTAGGGGAGGCAAAGTGTAAAAATACCAAACTTTGAGTTAAAGCGCAATTTTTGAAAACCTTTAACAAAACTCGTCGAAGTAACCAAACGAGCCAATCGCCGGCTGGAGTGGCCATCATGAACCCTCAAGAATAGGCTTGAGGTGGCAAGGGAGGTGGAAGAAAGAGATTGGCCCATTCCTCCTATAAACTTGAGCTTTTGGAAAGGGATGAAGGAAACTTAAGAGATTAAGGTAAGGCCGAGTTGTTTTGAGGGGACAATCTTATTCCTAGGAGGGTGAGTAGTATTCCGAAAGCAAGAGGGGGTGATTTCACCAAGAAATAAGGGAGAAAAAAGGTTGCCAAAACCGCAAGAGCACTTGTTGAAAACTAGGCATGGGTCATCTGAAGCATCACAGTTGTAATTCCCCAAATTTTTTTAAACTCAAATATGAGGTGATACCTAAGCTTATTAGGTTCTAATACTTGAGGAAATAAGTCATTTCAAAGGATTGTAGAAGTCTTGAGACAAAGGTTTAGTTAATGAACTAGTGGCAAAATCGTAAATATTGAAGTCAGGTAAAAGTGTAATTTATCTAAAATCTTGGGGTGCTAAGTGTAATTTATCCATTTTGCAGAGACCAAAAAATGTAATTTAAAAATAGCCCGGAGACCAAGTTGCAAGAGTCTAAGCGTAATTTTGTGAAAAGTTTGGGCTAAAGCATCGTTTCTTGAAACTTTAAAAATATCTTAGATTTCAAACTCAAATCAAATATAGTTTTGGGTAAAGTCCAAATCCAAAGTCTTTTGCTTAGTCTCCAAGTGGGACACATGGCACATTTTGGTTGCATGCACATGAGAGAAATGATTAACCTTATCACTTCGCGACACGTGACGCGATTTGGTTTGCTGGAGTTTCCTATAAATAAGGATTTTGGGGTTATTCATTTTAGACATTCTTTAAGAGGGGAAAGAAAGAGATTTGGGAGAGGGGAAATGCTACAAAAATAGAGGGAAAGTTCTGCCAAAATGGGGGGAGAAAATCAGAGAGGAAACAATGCTTGTTGAAAAGTTCAAGACCACCACCGTAAAGCATTCCAAATGACATCAAAACTGCAAGATAAGTCTGATTTGTTTCCATAATCTAGTAGAGGGATGAAAGAGGAGCATGTAGGAAAAAATGGGGGTCAAATCGGAATTAAAACGAGAAAGTTATGGCTGAAATACCAGGAAGAGGCGAAGCTGCGCGATTTTTAAGGAAGACTCGTGCAGCTCACACACTAGCAAGGGGTTGTGCGTGTGAGCACGTCAGCCATCTTCCGGCAGCACGTGAGGGCGCGTGAGACCCCCTCTTGACCTGCAAGTTTGCAGAGTTAACCCTCTTTTAGTTACCTACAACTCTGTATAAAAATATGTTGAGTTGGTTTACGAAACTTATGATATTTGCGGAAAACCATTCCTGAACGATGGGAACAGTGCACCGACAAGCCCAAACCAGCAAGGTGAGTGTTTCTTGCATACTTTTGTTACATCCAGGTCATTTTGGCTTCATTAGGTAAGGGTGTTTACTTGCATATCATGCCTTTGTGGCTTACACGTCCTATTTTCCCTTGGCTATGCATATTTCTTCTACTTTGTCATATATCATGTTTGTGTTGGTGATTGTGGCTAGTTGTTGGGCCATCATGGAAGAACTCGTGCTCTTACGGTGGGCCAAGGGGTGACTATGATGACCACGGGGGTGATTGCAACACCCTGGCATTGTTACCACAAAGGTGGATTTTATAATGGCATTATTACATTTGCACGCACATACCTTTCCTTTTCTGATTCACTCACTTAGATGTCATTATCTAACTCGGGTGTTTCATACCCCTGGGACATTCAACGTCCCAGATTTAATAGAAGTGCCAGGTGTTCTAGGTTTTGGTTCGAGCAAGGGTAAACAGGTGGTACTTGGCTAGCTTTGGGTTTCGCAGCCAGCTTGGGGTTTCATTTCATTATGTAATTCAAGTGATATATTGTAATAGCAGCTAAGATGCTAGAGCTTGTATTAAATGCATGGGTTGTGTTGGTGTAGTATCTCAATTGGTGCACTTCAAATGTTATATGGGGAAGTTGCCCTCATGAGGGTTTATTTGCTAGTTTGGGCATGTGTTACAGTTGTACCTACGATAGTGTGTTGAGTCTTTTGGAGTATTGAAAGTCGTGAGCGTTTCTTGTACTTGTAAAGGAAATATAGTGGAAACCCCCTTTATTTAGCTTTGGTTAAACTTTCAGTTTCGATCCAATGCTTCCATTGGTAAGGGTTTCCATATCGCCCGTGGGTGATGTTTTTTTATATTTCAAGTTATTGCATACTTGGAAAAGTAAGGCGTTACAATAGTAATTTCAAATTTTAAGTTATAATCCTGTAAAGGAAAGAAAGAGGGAGGTGTAGGATCAAACGGGGAGCAAAATAGAGTTAAAATGAGTGAGAAGAATGCCAAAAACAGAGGGCTAGTCGTTGTTGCGTCGAACGTTACCAAGCAAGATGATCAATGTGTGCAACACACGTGCTAGATCTACTGGCGCGTACAAACGCGTGGGGGCTTCTCCCGATGGCGCGTGCAAGCTCCGTTTTACCTGAAATTTTCCAAAAATTTGCATTTAATTATTTTCTACAATCCCATGTAAAAACATTTAATATTTGGTTATCGAAAATGTAGTTTATGCAGAAAACGCAACAAGCTGCCGTGAACAATACCCGAGACAGATCGCTGAAGTGAATGACTCCTATTTGTGAACGCCCGCATTTCTCACATGTCGTATTTACATTTGGGTGACCCGCATCTCATTCATTTACCTTTGTATTGTATTTTATTTACTTGAGCACACATCACTCCATTCAAGGCTAGTGGCATGAGATGGGTTGCATCATGTACATGGTCTTAGACCACACCATTAGAAGTCTGGAATGCCTATGGCTTTATGATTACATGATGGCCAGTGCTGCATCATTCACCCTACATTTGTCACTTTTTTTATTCTTTTTGGATTAACTCAGATCATTTAGCAGCTATTTATGTTCTCAGAGAGGGTGAGGCGTTTAAACTCGCCAGTGCATGAGTGTGATTGTAGCAGAAATTTATATATTTTTCTAGGCAAGACCAGGTCGATTCACATGGAGATTACTCATGGAAGGAGATAACCACACCAGTTCATTTGATTAATGAGATGATAAATGAAATTAAGCTAAATGCAATATAACTATTATCTGGATATGGTGAGTTATTGGGTCAAGACAAATCTAGTGCTAAACCCAACTGATTTCCCATATAGCTTTCTTTGTTGCAACTGAAAGTTCAAATAGCTTGGAGTTTAACCATTAAATACACTACTGAGATGATGATAACTCTTTGTTTAAGAAACATCCATACATGTCATGGAGACTGTATTTCAAGCAGCTATCATAAATCAGTGTATAAATAGCATTTTAGCAGGATAATCACTCGGGCTTGGGTATGAGAACGTTTCTAGGTTAAGTAATCTCCATACATGGCATAGAGACTCTATGTAAGGCCCGTTTCTAAATATTCCCGCTTAGAATAGGATATTCGAAATAAAGTCCTTACATAAATGATATAGAACAAAACTGAACTCACATAACAACTCATTTCATTTCTAGCAGCAGAAATTTAAATAAGATTTAATTACATTCTCAATATCTCATGTCTCTAGGCTCAATGGCCATGCAAAATAATAAGAGGCTCAAATGTCAATAAATATAACAAATCCTCATCACTATAAACATCACCAAATAACTAACTAGGATCTTTAAAGCTAGGACGTGTCTCCGTACACCACTATCCCTGGGCTGCAGTCCTACTAGACTCGCCCCCAATAACCATCTTTCCTTTACCTGGAATGACAAAGAAGATCAAGTGAGCCACAAGGCTCAGCAAGTTCGAGAAACAATGAACGAATATATAGGATTCAAGAACATGATGACACTAAGAAGAGTAATCAAGGATTCCACAATTATATACAAGATTCATAATTCATGAAATTATCAATTTAACTCAATATATCCTGTCACCATGTATCACTATGCAAATATGCATAAAATTTCAATGTCATTATTAATTCTTATAGGCTCGCAAGCCATCAATCAATACATGCAAGAGTGCATCATTTCATTACCAATATCAATATTCCTGGCTCTCAAGCCATAAATCAATGCATGCAAAAGTGCATAAGTTTCATAAAACCTCACAAATAAATATGGAGCCAACCTGCCGGTCTATGGCCACCTCGTCCCGTACCAAGTGCTCTAAGGTACCCTTTCTCCCTCCGCACAAAATAATAGGTGCGCAAAACATATATGTATGTAACATGTACATGTATGCATCATGTATGCATTTGCCAACCTTATATATTTAAATTCACGTTTCTGCACTATTCATACTTTCCACATTTCTTACCCATACCAGGTATTTTCCATCATTAGATAAATTCAACATATCTTACTTCACAACGTTTACCACATTCAAGATGTAATTTATGACACATAAATGCTTGATGTAATTTACAACATAAGAATAGTTCTTTGAGAGATGCTATTTAATATTAAATATCGATTCACTAGCTGAGGAGTATTATAAATTTTAATAACCATCTTCCCATCATATGATTGTTGTGATTTCATTTAACTAGTGATAGTATGCATTTACTTGCATTCGTGCTCATAGGTCAAATTCATGATTAGTTCCCATGTAATCAAATGACCACATCACGTGAAATTGCTGACCGAACATAAACCTGAAATTTTTCTAAGGTAATGGACCAAATAGAACATATTTTGAAAATGTCTTCATTTTGAAAAACTAACTCCCGGTAATTTGATATCTAGCATTCATTATTGCAAAATTGATTTTTAATGAATTTTTCAAGAAACGGAAACTAGGTAATTCGATGGTGGTAAAATTACAAATTCGTGAATTTGTACTAAAACCAAAATTCTATCTTTTTATTGTTATGGATTTTGATTTTTTTGATATTTTTATTGAATCCAAATGTGGGGTACTTTCTTATTTACATTTATGTATTAAAGTAAATGTTTGCATTTTCCTTAATAGATAGGCTATGAGCAGGAAGCTCCCACTCAAAGGCTTATGGGATAGGCTCGGGAATAGCTCGAGATCTTTGAGTTCGCAGCTTACAGAGAGAGCTCAAGAGAGCTCGCGGAAAGGACAAGAAAAACAACCTCGAGGTCATGAGGTCGACTTGAGTACGCTGAACGATCTCGCGATCAACAGGTTGAGCAAGAGCTCGTTGGACGAGCTTGAGGTCAGGCGCGTAGCAAGAGCTCGCGGCTAACAGCTTGAGGAACGAGTTCGCGGCCAACAGCTTGAGGAACGAGCTCGCAGGAACGAGCTCGTGGGTGAGCTTATGGTCAGGGAGCATATAGGTGTGAGCTCATGACAAAGAGCTGGAACGAGCTCGCGGAGAGAACTGGAACGAGCTCGCTAGAACATCAATAAAGTTGAACTTGTATATATATAACTGGGTCTGTCGAACAGAACATAATAGGGGCATTCAAATGACTGTTTAAGCATGAGAATGTGGAGGATTAGCTAGGTAGGGCATGCTCTAATAAGTTTTACAAATCTCTGAGGGGTATTAGCTCATTACGCATGTTGTATATATGTATTTATAAGTGGGTCTCATATATAGGCAACAATATATATATTTTCAGTTGAGCTTTTGCTGTTTGTACGAGACCTCCAAATACCTCAATGAAATCATTCTAATGGACTGAGCATTTTACATTCAAACACAGCACATATACATATAACAAGCATTTGGATCAGCAAGCTCATTCAGAAGAGATATACACAGATATATATATATATTGAATTCTGCTTCTTTGGATGCAGAACGAGCAGAGGTTCTCATCCTCACCTAGCTATATAAAATGCCATTCACGAAGAAAGCTTGAGGTGAAAACAAGCCCCATTTCGAGACCACAAGGAGACCCACAAAGAGATATAGAAACAAAAGATTGAACATAGTGATCTAGAATGAACTGAAATGGACACAGTGAACTAAAATGAACTAAAATGGACACAGTGAACCAACATGTACACCTCAATCGTGTTAGCAGAAGATGATGTATAAAAGGACTTGCAGCATAAAGTTAAAGAAAAAGATAAAAATCAAGGAAGCTTGCATTGAAAATGGATATATCTATATAGGAGAGCTTGCACTAAAATAAGTGGAAGTGCGTGAAGAACTTGCAGAACAATAAATGAGATAGCAAGAAATCAAGGAAGTGAAATACTAAATGTATAAACGAGCTTGCACTGAAAATGAAGAGAGAGTGCAAGAAGAACTTGCCTGATAACTTCACTATGCAGAAAAATCCTCCATTCTTAAAGCTACTATCAACCCAGATGGAATACCAGCAACCAGGAGGGAAAAAGAGAGATAAAAAGAAGAAGAAGGATGAAAGAGTTGCTAAAAGGGAAAGGCTGGCACACAGCAATTAAAGGTCGCCGATGCAGCTGAAGCATGAAGAAGAAAATACACAGTCTGCACCTGCAACTTGGTTGAAATGACCTGATTGCCCTTCACCTTTACAATGATCAAATGGAAGACCAAGGGCACTATTGACATTTGACAGCCAGTTTAATTTCTTATTATTTTCTTTCAAAAATTTCAAATCTCATTTCCTAATTGGGCTTAGCCCATACCATAGGCCATTACATGGCCCAACTCATTAACCCAAATAAATTATTATAATCCAAGCTCATTCATAATATAATTAAAATTTTTTAAACACATCACAATGGCCCAATTTATTTGGACTTTCCCCACATTGTTGGATCCCATTTAGATGGGCTGCAAGATTCTCATTTCCTTTTACTCTTCATTCCATAAACAAAGAAAAATATTTCCAACCCTCAATTAATTAAAACAAAAAAATTTTTGAACCCAAAATAAAATACCCAAAAACGTTTAGACCCCCTAACGGGTCGTTACACTCTAAGTTAAGCATATGAGTCAATCCAAGCCTAAGGTTTTCATTAGAAACATTTATCAAGCTATTTTTGTTTATGTTACTTGAATATTTGAAGCTCTGCTATCTTAGGTTGTCAGTGGCTTTAGACACCATCCTTCCCTTGGCCCAAGGATTGGATTAGTCACACATCTTCATGAGAAGTTCACGACTAACACTAATCTCAACAGATAATGACGAGAATAAAAGTAAGCAATAACAGATAAAGAGAGCAAGACAAACTCTTGTTATATTGATTACTGAAATGAACTACAGCTTGAAAATGAACTTGCAATGTATTTGGAACAAAACTAAGAACTAGGAAAATGAAGAACAATAACTTAAGGGCACATGTTTAAGGTACAGACAATAACTGAAACTAAAAACAGAAAGAATGAAAAGACTTGTAACTTTCTAATGATCCTCTTATTTTTTGTGTTTTTTCAGTATTCTGTGCTCTCCTCTCCCTTGATTCCAACGAATGTTAGCTCATTTTCAAGCTTGTCGCGTATGGGAGGGGGGGACCACTTGGTGTAAAGTTGTTCAAAAAGTTCTTTGAATTTACCTTAGAGCCACCGTGTTCATTTGTGCATGTCAGAGAGTTTTTGGATCTTTATTCGAATGTGCGCTTGATTTTCCTTGGCAGCTTGGATCATTCGAATGAGTTCACAGCTCATTCGAATGAATTTCATGCCTTACTATTCATTTGCACGGGAATTTCGATTGTCATTCGAAAGGAACAGTGAATCTACTCGAATGAATTTCTAATTTTTCTCTTTGACTTCTTCTAAACATTCAAATAACTTATGCACTATTCGAATGCCCTTATTTTCATCCGAATGCTCTTGGGTAAATACAAATCACCTTGATTTCTTGAGTTGCTTCTTATTCGAATTAGTCAGCCTTCATTCGAATAGCTCTTTCATCTTGTTCAATTACATTCGAATGACTTAGCCTTTATTCGAATATGTCTTCATCATTTCCATACGATATGTTCATCCAAATATCTTCTCATTCTCAAGTCATTCGAATGACTTAGGAGACATTCGAATGTCCTCATTTTCATCCGAATAATTTCAAGATATACGAATTACCTTGACTTCTTGATTTGTTGCTTCTTATTCTAATTAGGCCAACTTCATTCAAATGCAATCTCAATGGTCTTCATAATCGAATGTTTTGAAGAATTCATTCGAATGATCTTTACTGGCTTCCATCCGAATTGCTTCATCTTTGAATATCTTCTGAATACTCATTCGAATTACTTAGCCTTCATTCGAATGTGTTGGACTTCATCAAAACATGTTCAATTCTTAGCTTCTTCTTCCTTTTCTCTTTCGATAATGCCTTTGAAGGATTAATTCAACCCTTGATCTCTTTTTCTTCCTTTGGGCCGCAACAAGTATTCTTTGATATTTTTAGCTTATTAAATGGATTTAGAGGCAATAAAAATACAACAAATTTTTGGCATTTTTGAGCATCAATCACACCCCCCAACTTAAACATTGCTAGTCTCTTAACAATCAAATCAAATGCAAGAAACTTCATCATTCACAGTCTCATTGATAGATTAAATCTCGTGTGTGAAGTAAAAATGTATGATCAGCAGCATACACTACAAGAAAAATAGTATTTAGTAGCCACTTTTAGTGACAGCTAAAAGACATTTGTCACAAATACAACTATTAGTGGCAACCATAAACTGTTTGTCACTAAAAAAGCATGTTTAGTGGCGGTCGAAAAAATTGGCCACTAAAGAGCTTATTATTTGTGACGGCCACGAGTTTTGGCCACTAAAAGTGCACTATTGTGGGTACCAACCATGTTTATTTTGTGAGGGGTGGCATTAACAGTCACTAAAAGTGGATTATTTGTGACGACCATGTATGGCGGCCACTAAAAGTGGATTATTTGTGACGGCCATGTATGGCAGCCACTAAAAGTGGATTATTAGTGACGACCATGTATGGTGGCCACTAAAAGCTTCGAGATGTGGTAGTTCGTCAACCAAACTTATTTGTGACGGCTGCCAATGGCGGCCACTAAAAGTGGATTATTTGTGACACCCATGTATGGTGGCCACTAAAAGTAGATTATTTGTGACGACCATGTATGGCGGCCACTAAAAGTGAATTATTTGTGATGGCCATGTGTGGCTGCCACTAAAGGCGCTTATTTATGACGGCCGCCAATAACAGTCACTAAAACTAGATTATTTGTGACAACCATGTATGGCGGCCACTAAAAGTGGATTATTTGTGACGACCATGCATGGTGGCCACTAAAGGTGGAGTATTTGTTTAAGTCGTAAACCAAGCTTATTTGTGACGTCATGTGTGGCAGCCACTAAAGGTGGAGTATTTGTGACAATCGGACATGGCGGCTACTAAAAGCTTGGAGATGTGGTCAAACAAGATTATTTTGTGACGGTCGTTGTTGATGGTCACTAAAAGTGGATTATTTGTGACGGTCGGACATGGCGGCCACTAAAAGCTTGGGATGTGGATCTCGCTCCAACTAGCTTATTTGTGACGACTGCCCAAGGCGGCCACTAAAGGTGCATTATTTGTGACAACCAGAATTAGTGGTCACTAAAAGTATATTATCTGTGATCGCTTGAGTGGCCGCCACTAAAAGCTTTGGATAGGGTTTGAGTCATTATGCTTATTTGTGAGGGACGGGGTTTGTGGCCACTAAAAGATGACTATTTGTGACGGTATAATGTGGTAGGCACTAAAGGTGGATTATTTATGGCAATTGAACATAGTGGCCACTAAAAGTTTTTAACATAACTTTAATATACTTATTTGTGATGGCTAGAATTGACAGTCACTAAAAGTGAATTATTAATACAGAAAAGTATAATATTATAAAATATAATTAATAATTAATAAAAAATATTTTCATTTTTAATAACATTCTTCTATTATGTTTTTATTTTTTAATAACATTCTTCTTTTGATATTCTTAAAAGGTATATTTTTATTTTAATATACTTTTATAATTAATTATTAATAATATACTTATTCTGAAAAAGTATATTTTTATATTCTTAAAATATAAAGTATAATTAATAATTAAAAATAAAGTATGTTTTTATTTCATTCTTCTTTCAATAGTCTTAAAAGGTATATTTTTTACTACTAAAAAATTTGCAAAAAAAGAAAAAGATATTTTGTTTATTTTTCTTTTCCTTTAAAATATAAACAAAAGTTTAAAAAATATCTAAAATTTATAAAAACTGAAAAAGATATTTTGTTTATTTTTTTCTTTCAAAATGTAAACAAAATTTAAAAAATAACTTTTAAATTTTAAAATTATTTATAAAACTTTAAAAATAAACAAAATATCTTTTTTTATAACCCTCATCTCTCCCGCCTCCATTTCCCTCCATCTCCATCTTCCTCTCTGTCTCCTTCTCTCCCGCCTCATTCATTCCCTTCAATTTTCGCTTGGCTTTTCTACAAGAATCCTCATCAGGGGGAGCTTGAGGAGTTTGCCTCTAAGATCGCGTCTTCAAAGAAGTTTAGATTACATTTCTGTGGTCAGATTCCTACCAAAGTTTAAGTTAGAGAATTCATTTTGTTGTATACTTCTTCAATTCAGAATAATTCATTTTGACCTTGCATGAAACTGTTTGCCTTATTTGATTAAGTTTTAGAAAAAATCTGGCAATTTGTAGAACAGTTTGGATGCTTAGTTTAATTTTATTCCATTGATTTTATGATTGTGAACCTGTGTTGATGTTATGGCTTTCGTAAGATTTAATTAATTATTCTTGTTGCTTCGAATTGATTTTGTCGTTTGTGGACTACTTGTAGAAGCTATACTAAAAATTGCTAGGCATGGGGACTGTAGAAGAAGTCAGTGGCAACAGTAGAGAGTGCCCGCAATCGTCTGATACAAGTAAGACTTCTTTATTTGTCATCTGTGAAGGTTTTGGATTTGAAGTTACTGCGCCTAGAAATTTATTAGTTCCTTATAGACTTATAAACTCAATTTTTCCATAAGGTTGAAACAAAAAATGGTGTTATTTGTGTTATGCCTGTTGCATCTATTTGCTGAATGCTAACTTGTTGTCAAAAGTAATTTACCTTGCTGGTACCACAAATTACCTCTATTAAACTTGAGCTGGACTAGGAAAGTCTCCTTTGGTATCCACTAGATTTTATCATTTCTTACGGTGCAAAAATTAGCTGAAATAGAAGTTCTTTGGTAACTTGGTCTAAAATACAAAACGAAATAGCTTTTTGTGATAAAAAATTTAATAATCAGGCAGAACCATGGAAGTTAAACATTTTACTGGATCACATCTTCAGACAGAATATGCTTATCGCTGCTCAAAGTCTCACCTGCCAGATTCAATTGTGGTAGACAATATCTTTTGGAGAATTTTCCATGATACATCTGGTACATGCTTAATATCATGAATTACGTCATAATACTAGAAATGAATGCACACATAAATGCATGTGATTTGGTGTTGTCTAATAAATCTACTTAAGAAAAAATATGAATAGAGATTTTAATGCATTTATAAAAAAAAATAATAATGATGGAGATTAAACCTTATAAAGAATATAGATATACGATATGTTAACTTTTTGGACTTTAAACTCTTATTAAGCTTGTAAAAGAGGTTAATTGGAGATTAAACGTAGCTTATCTACATTTATTTATTTATAAATTACAGCTGATCAAATCGTGTCTGTGCTATATGGTTATTTCTTCTGCAGCAACGAAATCAAACCTATCTTCACTTTCACATAACCGAGCCAAAGCAAACATACATGGAGTACCTCTGACTAATGCAATTGGAAACCTAGACTCTCAAGATGCATATATGGAGTGTTTGATGACAATGTGAATGTTAGAGACGCCTGGAATTGATACTATAAATTCAGTGTTTGATGTCTTTTTTTGATGTAAAGTGATAGATGTCTTTTTTTATGACAATGTAAATGTAAATTGCTAGATGTTTTTTTTTTTTTTTATGACAATGTAAATGTAAAGTGCTAGTCAATTATTAATTGACTAGAGTTGTTTTCTGAATTTTCTTGATGATTAGAATGATGTTTATTTTGGTTTCAATGTGTTAAATTAATAGGGTTTAAAATATAGAAAAACAAGCAGTGGGTTGTGGAAAATTTTTATAAAAATCACTTTTGGTGGCGGCCAACAAAAAGTGGTCACTAAAAATGTCTTCGTTTGTGGCAACCATGACTCTCACTAAAAGTATCTGTAAAACGCGTTTTTGTAGCAACCAATATAATGTGGTCACTAAAAAACATTCATTTTGTGGCGTCTAAAACTATCACTAAAATCTTATCATTTGTGACAACCAGCAAAGCCGTCACAAAAAATTCATTACTTGTGACGACGGTGGCCGTCACTGAAGAGTCATTACTTGTGACAACCATGATCGTCACAAAAAAAAACATTAGTGGCGGACGAATGTGGTTGTCACTAAAAAAAATTTTGTGACCGTCACATTCGGTCGCCACTGAAAGGGTATTTTTAGTGACAGCTAGCCAATAATCGTCACTAATATTATTTGTGATAGACTTTTTAGTGACAGCTTATGGCGATCAATTCGATGGCCACTAAAACTTTTAGTGACGAGTTTTTATGCTTTTAGTGACGGTCTTGGCCGCCACTAAAAGTCAAAATTCTTGTAGTGATAGGGACTTTGGACATACAAAGGAATATTTATCATTGAACTTTTGTCTAGGGCATATTCTCAAGAGAAATGTGGTTAAATCAATCAACATTTCACATTAAATCCTCTAAGCTTTGATTGCAAATCTTACTGTGGATATGTCTCTCTTCAATAAAATGATCACTCAAAGTTACCCTCAAAAGATGTCCCTTCATTTGGAGTAAGTGTAGTGCAAGTTCAAAGAGGTATCATCTAATTATCAAGAATGCAATTAAGAATGAAAGGGATTTGACATAGCTTCATGATTAGAACAGTGTCTCAATGAATAACATCTAAAATTAACCATGTCTCCTTACTCTAAAATTGTATCCTGAAATCACATGAATCATAGAATCAAGAGAGATCTTACTGGGATGTGATAGTGTAACACCCGGTGTTACCGGTGTTATGAGAATGAGAAAGGAAGTAAGAAAACTTCCAAGAAATGCCCTTCGGAATATGCTAGATCCTTGAGATTGAGGGTGCCCTATGAGAGGGGTATTTTGGTAATTTGGATATTAAAATCCAATAAAAAGGGTATTTTGATAAATTGGAAATAATTTCTATGTGGAATTAGGTGAGTAGGTGAATTAAATCCCAATTTTGTGTTTATGTGGAGATATGAGATTAATAATTCATGAAAGGGAATTTTGGTAATTTGGAGTGATTTCATAAATGAATTTAATTATGAAAAATAGGGAAATGGTGGATATTAAATTATTTGAGGAGAATAATTAATTTTCCCTAAAATGGTGAATTAATGTAGTATTGCCACATGGATGACCAAGATCAAGAATTGGAAGCCAAGTTTGTGTCTTAGAGTGACACTTGGCATAATCTTGGAATTTGAGAGAAAGTATATATATATAAGAAATGTGGGAGCATGTATATATATGTGGATTTATAAGTTGGAGAAGAAATTAAATTAAATGCAAAAAGAAATGATAATTGGTCTGTCTTTCAAGCATTTAATGAGAGGCATTATGGTGTTGGATTAAAGAAAATCCAAAAAGAAAATGTGTAATTAGTCACCATTAATGCTTGAAATTATGGTGAATTAAATAAATCTAATGAAAAATGGGAAAATGGTCACCCATTAATGCTTGGAAAATGGTGGGATTTATTTAAATGGAAAATGAGGGATTTAAGTCTTTCAAAGTAGTCTCTCATGTGACGGGGTGAAAATAGTCCCATTAAATTAAATGGGAAAGAATTTATTTATGTCTCTCAAGTGTGATGGTTATGAAAATAGTCTCATTTAAGTAAATGAGAAATAAATGAAAAATGCAAGTGATCTAATGGCTTAGATGCATTCTTGAGAAGGAGAATAAATCCAAAGGTAGGGATTTAAAGAGAGTAAATGGCATGGATTGCCAACATATTAAAAGTGTGCTTTCTTTTAATGGTGGAGATGAAGTCTTGTAAAGGCAAAGGTAATCTAATGGATGAGATTTAAAGGAAGGAAATGGCATGGATTGTGTTTCTTCCAAGAGAGATGTATTAAATCCAAAGAGATGGATGGTTGGGATTTTCTCTCAAAAAGCCATTGGAAATCAAAGGCTAGGATGAAGTCTTGAAAGTGAGATTTCAAGACAAGAGTAGTATAAAAAGGAATAAAGTGCTTTAGCCTCAAATTTTTTCCATTTGAAGTGTCTTGAAGGAAGAAAGAAGAGAGATAGGAAGAAGTCTCTCATGGAAGAAATAATGAAGAGAAGAAGAAAAGGAAAGAAGAATGTAAGTATTTTTCCTTAGGCTTATTTAAGTTTCTTCCACTTCCTTTATATGGTAGCTTAGCTTCTTTAAAATTTTTGTTCAAAAAGCGCTTAAGGAGAAGAGTGGGAAATGAAGCTAAGTGATTCTTGAAGCTTCAAAGAAAAGAAAAAGTTCTTGAGAAAGAGCAAGGGTTGAAGGCAATGAAGCAAGGAGACTTTTAAAGACTCAAAGAGAAGAAAAGAGGTAAGGGATGGCCCCATGGAAGGGTGGCCTTGCAATGTGTTGTAAATATGTTTCATAAATGTATATGTTGCATTTAGCATGTAACAACCCGATAAGGGAGTCTAGATCATATTGGCATTTTCGAAGTAATTTGATATGCGGCGTATTTTGGGCGTGGATAATATAAATGTAATGACCTGTCAGTGGGTCCGGGTGTTATGTTTTGCAATGAGGCATCTATGATATGAGAATGAGAAGTTTTGGTGAATGTCATGTGTAACTGTAGGTTATTTCCAAGAAAATGTGAAAAAGTCAAATGTTTGACTTTGACGAAGTGGGACTCGTCGTATTCCAAGGTATGTATCGAATTATCTCTTTCCAACTTGTGATGCTTGGTGAATGTCTAATCTACCCTTTCATATCAAGGATTTAGCTTAATAATGAAAAAGGGCATTTTGGTAAATGAATAAAGAGTGTAATTATATATATAGATAAAAGGGGTCTTATTTTGCCCTAAATGAAGAAGGAAAATTGGGGAAGGGAGAGAGAGCCGAACGGGAGAGAGGGAGAGAAGAGCCAAGGTGAGTAAGTTTTCCTCTTCCATTCTTTCTTGAATTTGAAGCCTCCAAGAGTGATTAACTAAGTTGAGATTGCTTCTCTTCCCCTTTTCTCTCCTATTTCTTCTATTTTGAGTGTAGGAGCAAGTAAATTAGAGGGAAGGTCATCTCAAGCAAGTCTTGCAAGGTGGAGGATTTTTAAAGGCAAGTTCCTCTCTTTTCTTCCTCATCCTATTCATTGGGCTTGATGTGTGGAGGATGTATTCAAGCAAATCTCATGGTTTTTCTTAAAGGAATGTTGTATAACTTCCTATGTCAAAAGTTTTATAAAAAACCTCTTTTTCTCAAATTGATTTCATTGGGTTCAATTGGGTCTTGAAATAGAGGTGGTAGCACCCTTTGGGATGAGGGATAAGAGTGTGATTGGAGTTTGATGGAGTATTGGGAGGTTTGGAATGGGTTTGAAGAGTTTTGAGGGCATTTGTGGCGGTTTCTGGTGTCTCCCATATTTAGGTTTCGAAACATGGCATGTAGGTTTCGAAATATAACTCTCTGGTTTCTATGTTTCGAAACATGTCAAGTAAGTTTCGAAACATAAGTCTCTGTTTCATAGGTTTCGAAACATATTTCCCAGATTTCGGAACTTGCGATCAGCTTGCGCACCCTGTACAGTTTTAGCCATAACTTTTTGTATAGAAATTCGATTAACAAACCGTTTGAAGCGTTGTAAACTAGACTTGATAGGATTTGTTTTGATATAAGTTTAAGAACATTTGGACAATATTTTAATGGTATAGCCTTGTTTTCAAATCAAGTCTAGTCAATTTAAGCCAACATATGGGAGTTGTTGAGGTGCTTATACATGGAAACCCATAGGGTGAAATGAGCGTATAAAAGCATGTTAGAGAGGGAATCTATCATGGAAATGTTATTGTCTAAGGTGGGAGTTAATAGTATTTTTGAAAATGCATTATTCCATGGCTAAGGATACATAGTACATGGTGGTACACATATGTGCAACTTGAAATATTTGTATGGCATTAAACGTGCTTGTGAACAAAGGATATCCTAGTAATGCTGGTAGGCTTGTGCCTGACCGTGGGAGCTTCGGCTCATGATACCGCCTAGGACGGGGGTGGATGATGGTCCACATTTAATGCCGGTAGGCTTGTGCCTGACCGTGGGAGCTACGGCTCGTGATACCGCCTAATATGGACTAGGGCGGGGGTGGATGACAGTCCACATTTGATGTCGATGACGTGTATCGACCGTGGGAGCTACGGCTTGTGACACCGCCTAGTACGGACTAGGGCGGGGGTGGAGAATGGTCCACATTTATTAATTACAACTTTGGGAAGGGATAAGAGGAATTGTATGAATTCATATGTTGGTGTAGACTATGGTGGTGGTAAAAATCAATTGAACGTAAGATTAATAAGAGGAGGACCCCACAGCGATACCTCCTAGAGATTCCACCATACCTAAATCTATGCATATTATCGATTATACTCGATAAAAATAGGGCAGATTAACGTGTGATATCATGGGTGTGGGATAGCACCACAAAATTGAGAATGGGTTGAGAGAGCGACTATGATGGCCACTGCATACCAAACGTGTGGCATCACAAACAGGTGCTAATGCCACATAGTGGATTTGATTTATAGGCCTAGAGTGGATTGCCTTGTGACATAAAGGTATGATACATTAAGATAATGGGAGTTGTGCTTAGAGCATTAGATGTGTTTCAGAGACTATTTAGTAGCAAGGCTACTGGAGAATGCATTGTCTATTATGGTAGGAGTTTTTATTTGGGTAGAATGTACTGGTCTCGATAGTAATTCCGACCATGATGTTTATGTTGCAATTCTACCTGTATTGTTCGATACCATGATCCTACCATATATTATTGTTTGTTATTGTTTCCTAAGTCTCTGATATAATATATCTCGTGCTCCATTTCATTGTATTATACTTGCTGGGCCTTGCGGCTCATTCTTTCTATTCACAACATTCCAGGTGTAGGTAAGCGAAGGATGAAAAAAGGTTCTAGTAGAGCATGATGGGTTGGATTAGATGTGTACAGAGCTCACCCGGATAAAAGGTTTTGGGAGCGGTTTATTGATTTATGCCATTCTAATGGTTGTATTTTTTTTTATTAGAGTTTATTGTATTCCCCTTAGGGGCAGCTAATGGAATGTAAATGATAATGGTTATTTTGTGATATAAAAAAAAAATGAATGATCTAGTTGGAGTTGTGTTTTGTTTCTATCTTATATTGGGCCTTCGTGTCACTACATAGCATGTTCTTTTATGTTCATGAGACTTATGGCCATAGGTTAGTTTGGGAACATGGTTGAAATGGTGGGTTGATGCCTCTAACCTTGGAGGGTTGTGAGGGTAAAGAAACCTAGCCACACTTGCATGCATTTGGCATCATATAATCTTGTTATGTTCATATTTATTTGGCATTGCACCCTTATTGAGCTTAATAGCTCATGAGGTTTTTACCCTCACATGTAGGTTGTGAAAGCATGGTAAAGTAAAGGAAATGGTGGAATGGCATTGGAAGCATGGAAAGAAGATTCAAGTGTATATTATGGCTTGTGGAAGCTTTTGTGTTTGGTTTATGTAATATAAATTTCTTGTTAGTTGAAGTGTATGTTGTATTTATACAATGAGATAGTGGCTTATGGCATGTTGGTGCCTAGGTTGAGTGAGGTCTCATTTTGGTGTGTATGGTGGGAAGCACTAAGAAGTTAAATCATATGATTTTGGTTGCAAAAATAGTGGGTGTTTGATGTATGTTGTGGAAGCATCAAGAAAATTGTTTAAGCCTTATTTATGGAGAAATAAAGGTAAATTTGAAGGAAAGTGAGGTATTTTATTTATTTTAAATTTTTGGAAATTTTTGAGTTTTAAAGGCATGAGAAAAAAAAAAGGAATGAAGTACAACAGCAAGGGGGGGAGGCAGTAGTAGCCAGCTGTTGCATCAGGCCTCAAGGCGGCCGCGCGCGCGGGCGAGTTCGCGAGCGGCCGCGTAGCCAGCGCCCAACGGGGCCTCGAGCGGGGCCTGGGGCACATCGTGGGCCCCGCCGGCCAATTTTTTTAAAAAATTGGAATTTTTGAGAATTTTGGGGCATTTCTTAATTGAATTTAGGCCCCGGAGGAATTTTCAAAATAAAGAGATTTTTCGGGCATTTTGGAGAATAATGCCGAAATTTTAGAAAATTGAAAATGATGAGTTTTTCCTCCAAAATTGGTGATCCATCAATGGATTGATTTAACTGGTGATTTTTATGGAGCCCGGTAAAAATTCTTGGTCGGAAAAGAAATTAAAATAATTGAGAAAATGACATTTGGGCATCTGAATAAGATTTTCTTTTTAGCCAATGCGGTGTGGTTAAAGCCCAATTCCGCTAGTGAATCCTAGAGATGAGGGAAGGGAAGGACGAGCCTAGTTTCCACCTAGTGCATTTCATCTTGAAACATGGTCTACCCTTCACCTCAAGCCGGACAGGTGGACAATTTGGGTAATTGTTCACGAGTAACACCCGTAAGTGGGAGCGGGGCGTTACAGATAGGGCCAAATGGTGATGTGGGATGGAAAAGAAATTGATGGAAATCAACGGGTGATACAAGTCTCGGGAATTTTCCAACTTAGCTGAGAACAGATAAATAACTCTGATTTTTTTTTTTTTTAAGAACACTGGGAATAAATATGCATATATGATGCATTCATACATTAATAGCTGAAATCATATCAGGACACCTAAACTTAGTTGGTCGTATCCAAACCTAAATCTAAATGTTATTCCAACTGATAATGACTAAGCCTCCATTGTTTCACCCTCAATGGCTACAGGGGGTGTTTTTAATGTCCTAGACCTAGAGACAACCATTTATCCTAAATGGCAAGGTAGGCTTTTAACGTCAGATTCCCAGACAAATTCTTTTTTTTTTTCTGAATCTATAATGGAAAAAAAAACTAAGTCTATAGAATAATTCTCGAGACCTAACTGATGGATAAGAAATTTTCATGGCTATGGTTTGGATCAGGGCAGCAATATAAGTGGTTATGTAAAGTTCAATGGGCCATCAATGGAAACTGATCAGAAAGAAACAGGTCAAATGGCTCAAGTGACAAAAACATGATCCCTTTATGATGTTCCATAAAATAATGCTATCCATTCAACTAGTTCAAAGTTTAGAGTCAGTTAAATTCAGCTGTTATCATTAAAAACAGTCAAGGCAAATTGTTGTTTTGAAGCTATTGAAGGATGAGATAATCAATGAAACATTTTATGAGTAGGTGTTATTTCACTCAGAATAAACGGTTGTTAAGGTTAAACACTTACTTGGGTAACAAATCTCTACTTAATTTGAGAACTTGGGCAATTTGCGAATTAATTTACCATTATATTTTTTTATGCCATCAAACAAATGAACAATAATAAAGCATCTTAAGTAGTCTTGGTCTTTGTTATAAATCTTATACAATTCTGGTTTCAAATGAAAGATTTATCATTTAAGTAACTAGTTGTGAATCTAAAGCATCAAGCATATTAATTTGACGCACAACGTAAGCAAAGTAACTTTCATTTAATGGAAAAATGTAATTAATCTTTGTAGTTCATAGGTACAAAAATAAAGCATGAAAAACAAAATCCTATGACTACACAGTGGCATCATAAGAATCGGTGTTCTCCTCAGTGGAGTCACCAGAGGGGGTCTTAAACAAGGGCTCGGTAGGAGGAGGAATAGTGGAAGAGGATGGAATGTCAGAGTGTGGAAGGGCAGCATGCTCAGGCTGTGGATGTGTCCCTGATGTGGAAGGTGCACCCTGTTCCTCTCGCCACGTGGCAATGGTCGCCTGAATGCAAAGCTTAGCATCGTCCAACTTGGTCTTTGCAGTCTTCTGTGGTGGCTCTTCAATTGATACGTCTAGTAACTATCCCACCTTCTGATCCAATGCTTTATAATGGTCATACATGGTTATTACCCCAAAATACATGACCCTCTGCCTCAATTGCAACTCCTCAAAAATAGCCTCCTTTCTCTCTTGCAATTTCTTCAATGATTGCTCTACTAAGATCTCGTGCCACTCTTGCCTCTCTTGCATCCCCTTGACTAACTCATACAAATCTCTGAGTGAATGATCTCTCTCTTGACTCTTTGTTTGGGCCTCTTGCAGTGGCGGTGCTTGAGATGGTTCTTCTTGGTCTTCAACCTGCCGGCCTGATGCTTCTCCCTTCTCAGGTGTTATTGCCTCTAGTCTTTTCAACTGCCCACTACTTCTTCATGTGGATGTTGGGCTAATCCTATCCATGGGTTTGATGACTTCAAAAGTTTCCTTCTCTTTTACCTCGCTCTTTAACACATAGTAAGTAATCAACCCTCTAAAGGGTAATCCTCCACCTCCATGAGCATTCTTGGCCACTAAGCCTATGGTATCAAAAATGTGCTTGGCCAAGTCTATATGCACTCCCAGAATCATCTTCCCCATAAATGTGGCTTGCTTAACCGAGACACTTCCAATGAATGCGTGGGGCATGAAATGTGAGCAAAGAAGTCTATGTAATGTGATGCATTTAGGGGACAAATTCTCCTTTGGGAGGGTAGGCCCTAGCCATACAGCATCACTTTTTTCTGTTAAAATCCTAGTCAGGTTCTCTTTCCCGAAATCGACACTTGCCTCCTCAGGATCTCTATGTGATGCCTCCCTTGAGATTTAGAATGTTTTAGCAATATCAGAGGGTCTTAATTCAATTTTTACCTTTCTTACCACAGGAATTAAGCACCTATTTCCCGAGTCATCTCTGTCACTGGTTACATTTGAATAAAACTCTTTGACTAAGGGGACAATGTCTTTGTGTTGAAACTTAACCCAAGATTTCCATCCCTTGTCAATAATCAACAACAACAAATCACATGGGGGCTCTTCAAAACATTCTAACATGATTCCCCTCTCACAAAGCACTGGTCTTTTTGCATAACCCTTGCTATAATTTTGTTCAGCAGTGGGGCTAATGAATCTAACATTTGAATATAGGGGATTCAAATCAATGGTGGGGTGGCAGGGGGTTCTTTTCTTTTTTGTCTCTTTGAGGCCCTAAAACTTTCCCCTACAACTTTGGAGCATTTTTGTTTCGGAGACATTGCAACTTGATGGATGTTTGGTCTAGGGAGTTGGCTTTGGAATTTCTTCAAACAGTTGGTAGGCACAAAACTATTTCTCCCTTCCCTTCTTCTTTCAATCACTCAACCAATCCTCTTCTTCTCACACTGATCTCCTTCACTACCTCTTGACAACAACTCCTTCATCTAACCAATGGAATTCAAATTTAATTAATGGAAACAATGCTTATCGCTCAGATGTCTCCTTCTAAAGCATTCGAATGCAACAGTCTCCTATTTTAATCGTCGATAACTGTTCTTCTACTTCAGCAACCCGCAATGATCTTCGGATGGATGAATGGAGTTGAATAGAAATGGATAATGAGATTTATATGGAGGGTTCAGGTGGGATGGATGAAAGGTCGCACAGATTGATGAGGAGATTTGAATGTAGTGGGGGTGTGTCAATTCGAATTGATGGACAATTATGTAACTATCAGAGGAGTCATTCAAATGGATTTGGGTTCATTCAAATGATAGAGGCAAATTCGAATGTTCACTGGGCGATTCGAATAAAGGTTCGGGCATCAGAGCAGTGAGCAATAGGAGGTTCGAATGAGTTAGGGTTTATTCAAATGTTTGTTGGAGGCTTTTAAAGGACCGGATGCTTCATTGGAATGTGGGCGAAATTCATTCGAATGAATTTGAAACAGTAACTTGATTATTGAAGGCTTTGAACCACTCATTCGAATGTAACAGGACTTCCATTCGAATGAATTTCTTGGCCATTCGAATGACTATGAGGGTCATTTGAATGTTTTTGGCAATACTCTCACAAGGGCTATTTGAATACAATAGTCATTCGAATGTGCAAAGCATCATTCAAATGACTTATCCGATCGATAAGAGAAAATTTTGATTTTTGTTTTTTGATTTTTGTATTTTTTTTATTTTTGAATTTTTTTTTTAAATTAATTATTACAAAACAAAGTCATATTCAAATGTTAGGGATGGATTCAGATGAAGGTAGGGCTATTCGAATGAACATGAGGGTATTCAAATGCCAGTTGTAGCTTTTAAAGAAATAACAAACTCATTCGAATGAATTTTAAATAGTAATCTCATTTGTGAAAGAATTTGGCCAGTCATTTGAATGCAACAGTGCTTTCATTCGAATATAACAGGGATTATTCGAATGTTTCTTTATTAACACTCCAACAACTCACAGGTCATTCGAATAACTAAGTTCATCCAAATATGATATTCGAATATCAGCATACCTCAAAATTTTTTCTTTTGCTTATATCTTTCTGTTTTCTTTTTTTTTTTTTACAAACATACTTCTAAGGCCCTTAACTTCTATCAACACAAAATTTAAATTCTCACAAGATATCATATACAAATAAACATGGATTATCACAACAGTTCAAGTATACTTTCACCCCCCAACTTGTTTTGCACAATATAAAAAAAAGGAGTAAGGAATACCTGGATGTCTTCAAAAAAAAAAAAAAATCTTTTTTTTTTTTTGAGCAAAAAGATCCAATGGCTTACTTGTATATTGCTGGAAGTCTTCATTGCAAGTGTGGGTCCATGAGCCTACTGCGATACTCATTCACAATAAAAAATGAAAACAGTATGTGAAAACAAAACACCACATATTATTTATTATTATTATTTTTTTAAATTTAACCACTACCCAATGGGTGGATCTGTAAGATCCACGTTCTCCTCCTGTTCAGACAAGAATTCATAGTAGGGTTTCAGACGTTGTCCATTTACTTTGAGAACTTGACCAGATTGAAGATTTTCTATTTCAAATGCACCATGAGCTGAGATGGAACGAATTCTAAAAGGTCCAGTCCACCTTCACTTGAGTTTCCCTGGAAACAAATGGAGCCTTGAATCATAAAGAAGTACATGTTAACTTGCATAAAAAAATTTCCTATTAATATGCTAGCCATGCAACTTCTTCATGTGCATTTTAGATAACTTGGCATTCTCAAATGCTTCATTTCTAATTTCCTCAAGCTCATTCAGTTGCAACTTCCTGTTAAGGCTCACTTCCCCTAAACTTTCATTCATCTTTCTGATGTCTCAGTAAGCCTTATGTTCAACCTTTACTGGTAAATGACATGTTTTTTCATAAACCAGTCTATAGGGAAAAATGCCTAACACGGTCTTATGTGCAGTCCTATAGGCCCAAAGAGCATTGATCAACCTTCAGGATCAGTCATTTCGATTGGAATTGACTGTTTTCTCTAAAATTCACTTGATCTCCTTATTGGCCAATTCTGCCTGGCCATTGGTCTGAGGATGGTATGGAGTTGAAACTTTAAGAACTACCCCATACTTCTTCATTAGATCTGCCATAGGCTTGTTACAGAAATGTGAACCTCCATCACTGATGATGGTACATGGCATACCAAACCTACTAAAAATGTTTTTCTTCAAGAATTTCACTACAGCCCTGTGATCATTTGTCCTTGTTGGGATTGCCTCAACCTACTTGGAGACATAGTCCACAGTGTAACACCCCGTCTCGCCAGACGTGTCACTATAAGGGTATTCCCGGGATTTCTTTTTTTTTTTTTTCTTCAAGTTCAACAAGCGCGGTATATCAAGAACAATCTTCACATGCAGATACAAAACCCCGCGAACCCCAGCCTTGCCCGTTTAACTATCAAGATCAATAATCTTAAACTAAACGAGTCTTAATACAACGCAACGGATACATTAATACCAAAACACCATAGTTCTTACATTGGATTTCCATAGTAAAATACGTAATACAGATCAAATGATAACATTGCTAATATACAACTGTTCATTCACAACTTGTAATTCATACTAAAACCTCCAAACGTTACAACGGCTAACAAACTAAGCACCATTGGCCCTCAACCGGCCATGTCCTTGCCCCTGTAGCAGTCCCTGGCTGGAACATTAAATGTTCCAGGGGCATAACCCATGTTAGATGATAAACCATCTAAGTGAAGGTATGAAACAGTTAACACAATGCATGAGAGACACACGATCATGACATACTCAGACAAACGACAACATGCAAGACACGTCTAACTTGAGATATCACCTTGACATACTTAATCCCTCGAATGCTCCACTGTGGCACACGTTCACCTGGTCCAACGTTAATCCCTCGAGTGCACCGTCGTGACACCCGTTCACCTGGTTTAACATTATTCCCTCGAGTGCCCCAGTGTGACACCCGTTCACCTGGATTAACATTGTCCCAATCCCAAGTAGACCCCATCCCGCCCCATACGGACCCAACGATGCAATTAAACTTGACCCCAAATGATATGAAAATCTACACACTATGCACCAACATTTTAAAATAAAACAGTTAATGCAATGTAGCAAATATCGACACAATGATCATAAGTAAAGCCTTGTAAAAAAACAATCTATGTCTAGGAGGGTATAACCGCTCACTAGAACCCACCACAAGCACTTAAAAACACTTCCAAGACAAGGTAAAGCTAGAATCAAACCACTCACCTCGAATGTATTCGGATCGCCTCGATCCTCGTACATGGCCTCGATTTGCGTGCCAAATCCCATATACTTGAACTTGTACTCAACCTCAAGCTAAGATATTTCCTAAACATCATATTTAATTAAAGAAGCATTAAAATCTATTTTCCTCATTTTTTCCTTAATTTTCTCCATTTTCTCCCAATTTTTACCTCGATAATTCCAAAATAATTATTTTCTCAACTATTTTCTAGAATATTTTAATACCATAAATCCTAAAATAATTAAATAAAAATACTGGAGGAAAAATATCGATTTTACCCCTGTTCACGCGCCCACACGCGCTCAGCGCGTGGCTGCGCGTGGGAGCTGGCGCGTGCAGCCACGCGCCACCATCTTCTTCACTTCTCCGGCCACCGACGACATCTCCGATGAAAGATCCGAGGGCACCCCCTTCAAGCCCTTGAAATTTCGATCCTAATGGTGCCATTTTCCGGCCGAAAGGACGCCGGTAAGGCTGCCAAATCGGCAGTTGCAGGTTGCCCTAGGCAGACCGCCATCGATTTCCGGCCGAGCTTCAATAGGCCTTCAAATGCCATGGAAAATCCTCCAAAACCTCCAGAAATGATCCCCGATACCTCAACACCAAAAACCCCTTAACAAATCCGCTAAAAACATCCAAAAACGTAGTCGATTTGCTTGATATATTTCGGCCGAAACTTTGCGCCTTTTATACCCAAAATCCGGCCACCATTCAACCAATCACCGGCAATCACTTGGTCCCCAAGCTTCCTACTGCCAGTTGCAACCTTCCCCAGCCATCCCTCGGCCGTCCCATCGCCGGAAACGGCGGCCATGTGCGTGGAAGGCGGCGGCCGTTTTTTTGCTTGCGCGTTCACATTATGAATTTTTCATTTTTTTGCACTTTGGCCCCTGATTTCTTCATTTGACTTTTTAGCCCCTGCCAATACACCCCTGATCTTTCCAAATATACTACTAAGGACCACAAGTCTTGTACTATTCATTTCATTCTCGAAACCCCTGGAAATTTACCATTTTGACCTCCCTCGGGCAAAATTAAAAAACTGCACTTAGGCCCGGCTGGTCAAATTGACCTTAAATCCATTTAATTCAACCCGAAATCGCTTAAGGGTTGTTCTACACATTAAATATAGGTCCTTGACACGCTTTGTTGACTTTTCAGATGTCTCCTACGTCGATTCGATTTTCTCAGCTCGGTTAATAGCTGTACCGAAAACTGTTCCTGATCCAATTTCTTTCATCACTAAAAATCATAGTTTAAATCGCTTGTCGATACTGTACAATTATCTTTAGCTATCTGAGGTCCGGGTTACTCCCTTCGTCTGATTTGATCGTCTAAAACCGCGTTAATGTGCCATATAGCCTTATTCTTTTGCTAATTCCAATTATACCCTTCTTTAAAAATCACTTATACTTTTAATAACTTCTCGGGTATTACACACAGCCAGCGAGATCTATTCGTGTTCAAATGAGTAACAAAAGGGCCCATAAAATCCATTCTCCAACAATCAAAAATTTCAAGAACCAAAATGGGTTGCAGAGGCATTATGTTCTTTTTAGTCAAACTGCCTAACCTTTGACATCTATCACATGACAAACAAAACTGGTGTACATCCCTAAATAGAGTAGATCAGTAAAATCCACTTTGTAAGATTTTTGTTGTAGTTTTTTTGGTGGAGAAATGACCTCCACAAGCAAGGGTATGATAGAAGTTTATTACACTAGATTGCTCATGTTCTAGGATGCACCTTTGCAAGATCTGATCTGAACAATATTTAAACAAGTATGGTTCATCCCAAAAAAATGTTTTGACTTTCCTGAAAATTTTTTGTCTATCTAGCTTAGTCCAATGGTTGGGAATTGAACCTACAGCTAAATAATTGGCTATGTCAACATACCAAGGGGCAGAAGTCAATGTGCTTACATGAAGAAGATGTTCTTCAGGAAAACTATCATGAATGGGTCCCTCAGTAAGATCCTGACCTAGGATTCTAGACAGATGATCAGCTACAACATTTTCTACTCCCTTTTTGTCCTTAATTTATATCTGAAACTCTTGGAGTAGTAGAATCCACCTAATGAGGCGTGGTGTAACACCCCGTCTCACCAGGTGTGTCACTATAAGGGTATTCCCGGGATTTCTTTTTTTTTTTTTCCTCAAGTTCAACACGCGCGGTGTATCAAGAACAATCTTCACATGTAGATACAAACCCCGAGAACCCTAACCTTGCCCGTTTAACTATCAAGATCAATAATCTTTAACTAAACGAGACATAATACAACGCAGCGGATACATTAATGTCAAAACACCGTAGTTCTTACATAGTATTTCCATAACAAAATACGTAATACAGATCAAATGATGACATTGCTACCATACAACTGTTCATATACAACCTGAAGTACATACTAAAGCCTCCAGACGTTACAATGACTATCAAGCTAAGCACCATTGGCCCCCAACTAGTCGTGTCCCTTCCTTCGCAGCATTTCCTGGCTGGAACATCAAATGTTCTAGGGGCATAACCTAGGTTAGATGATAAAACATCTAAGTGAAGGCATGAAACAGTTTATATAATGCATGAAAGACACACGAGCATGGCATACTCAGACAAACGACAACATGCAAGACACGTCTAACTTGAGAAATCTCCCTGACATACTCAACCTCCCGTGGAAAACACCATTCCACACACCATTGGGGTTGACCTTGCCGTGACATATTTAATCCCTCAAGTGCCCCACCGTGACACTCGTTCACCTGGATCAACATTGTCCCATTCTCAAGTAGACCCCATCCCGTCCCACACAGACACAACACTAACACGAATATCAATACCCCGATGATATGAAAATCACACGCCATGCACCGACTCTTTTATAAGTAAAAACAGTTGATGCAATTTCCCACATGATCAATATGCAAATGATGCCATATATAAATAAAACTCATAAGCATAGCATCCCGAGTTCTGGTGAGACCGCTCACCTGAACCCACTACACTCACACCAAGACATTTCTAAAACAAGGGTAAAATTAGAGTCAAACCACTCACCTTATGCGAAAAGTCAAATTTTACCTCGTAATGTGTGCTAAGCCTTAAAATGCGCGTCTGAGTAATTTCCTGGCTTTGGCATGGTCCTATAGCCTCAAATTAATCCTCAGAATTTTTTGGGATGTTTTCAAGAATTTTTCCCATTTTTCCCTATTTTCCTTTCCTTTTTCTCTATTTCTTCCATTTTCCTTTCATTTTTCTCCATTTCTTCCATTTCCTTTTCTTTTCTTTTCTTTTCTTTCTCTTTTCTTCTACCCTGCTTCTTCTTCCTCTCGACTTGCAACTTCCGCTCCTGCCATGGGTGCATAGCCATCTTTGCTTGCTGTCGCATTGCCAGCCTTTTCATCATCTTCTCCGGTCGCCCTCGGCCTTGCCATCCTCGCTGCCACGCCTGCACGCCTGCCTGTGGCCTTCGTTGGCTGTGGCTGGTTGCTGTCCAGCCATAGCAAGCTCGCGGCTATGGCTACTGCTTGCAATACGGCTAACTCTGACCGCCTCCTACACTCGTCGCGACCACCTCCGATCCCCTAATACCTCGCGCAACCACTAGCCAGCCTCCTCCTCATCGCTGCTCGCCTTCTGCATGTGTAGCCATGGCCGCGGCTTGTGGCCATGGATGCTGTTTGCCTACCGCAGACAACTTCGGTCACCATCTCGGCATTTCTTGTGACTGCCTCCGGCCACAAGCATTGCTTCTAGCTCCTTCTCGATCACCTCGGCCATTTCCTCGCCCAAGCTTGCTCTCTATTTGGCCATAGCTGGATGCAACTCTCTGCCACTTCCTTCTCCTCCTCTCTCCATTTCTCTCAACTTCTTCACCTATTTATAGCAAACCCACCGCCTTAAGGAGTCTTGGCCACCACTCCTCTAGAAAAAACTTGGCCATTACTCCAAGAAATTCGGCCATGAAGCTTCTGTAACGCCCCACTCCCACTTACGGGTGTTACTCATGAACAATTGCCCGAATTGTCCACCTGCCCAGTCTTTGGCGAAGGGCGGACCATGTTTCAAGAAGAAACGCCCTAGGTGGGAACTAGGCTCGTCCTTCTCTTCCCTTAACCCCAGGATCTACTAGAAGAATTGGGCTTTAAACCACACCGCGTTTGGTTAAAAAGAAATCTCGCGAAGACGCCCAATCATTATTTTCTCATTTGAATTTAATTTTTTTCCGACTAAGAATTTTTTACCGGGCTCCAAAATCACCATTTAAACCAATCCATTGATGGATCACCAATTTTGGAGGAAAAACTCATCATTTTCAAATTTCCAAAAATTCGGCATTTTCTCCAAAAATGCCCGAAAAATCCCTTTATTTTGAAAATTCCTCCGAGGCCCAAATTCAATTAAGAAATGCCCTAAAATTTCCCAATTTTTTCAATTTTTTTAAAAAAATTGGCCGACAGGGCCCGCTGGCCCGTGAGGGGCCCCACTGGCCGCGCATACCGTGCGCTCACTTACGCGCGAGCGGCCACCCGCGCACGGCCAAAGCCTTGCGACCTGCTGCAGCAGCCAGCTGCTGGCTGCTGGCTGCTCCTTCACTTCTATTCTTTTTTTTTTTTTTTCTCTTCTTCTTGGGCCTCCTAACCCAAAATTTCCAGAAATTAAAATGAATAAATAAACTTCATTTTCCTTCAATTTTTAGCCTCTATTTCTCCAAAATCAAGGCTTAAACCATGCTCTTGATGTTTCCATAACATACATCAACCATCCACTAATTTGCAACAAAAGCTTACAAGAAAATATCCATCTTCTTCTTCTACAAGGCTTACACAATAAAGTGGAAAATATTACATCTAACCTCATTCATGGAGGTTCATACACATGAAACCAAAATGAAACATAATTTATTTTACATTTCAACCAAAATACATAGCCATTTCTCTCCCATTTCACATTTCCCTTGAGACTTTCAACACCTACAAAGAGGTTCAACAAACCTCACGAGCTCAAAGCTTAGTAAGGGTGCATATGCAAAGTAAATACAAGCATAACAAGTCTATGTAATGCAAATGCATGCAAGCATGGTTTGGTTATTCCATCCTCACAACCCAACATGGTTTGAGGCATCAACCCACCATTTCCTTCCCACCCCATGGCCATAGGTCTCATGAACATATAAAGCATGCAAAGAGATACATAAAATTTTATGCAACCTACTTACAATGCAATGCAAGGCCTCCTCCACATGGGGCCATCCCTTACCTCATTCTTGAATATTTAAATCTTTATTTCAAGAGAGCTTCCATCTTCATCTTCTTCCATCTAAGATTACATTCCAACTTGTCACTCACTTTGTATACAAGAATACCAAATAGAGAAGAAGAAGAATGGAACATACCTTGATTTGATCTTCATTTCTTCTCCATTCTTTCCTTTCTTCTTCATTTCTTTCATCTTCTCCCTTTCTCCTTTCTTTCATTCTCTCTACAAATTGCCAAAAGGGAGACAAGTCTTCCACACTTGCCATTTTATACTATCCTTTCCCATTTTCAAGAATGGATCTCCACCATCCATTCAAAGCACAATCCATGTGCTTAAGGAGAATTAAATCTCCACCACTCATTTCAAATAAACAAGTTTCCTCTCTTGGAGAAAACACAATCCATGCTCTTCATCTTGATTAATCTCATCCATTGGATTATTTTGCCTTTTCAAGATTTAAGCATAACCATTGGATCACTTGGACATTTCTATTTATTTTTCATTTAAATAAATCCTCTTATTTTCACTCATAAATGAGTGACTAATTTCCATTTCTTTCCCATTTAAATTAATGGGACTAATTTCACATCCATCACACTTGAGAGACAGAATTCCCTCATTTTTCATTTATATAAATCACCATATTTTCAAGCATTAATGGTGACCATTTTACTTTATTTTCCATTATCTTTTTTTTTTCCCAACATCATGATGGACTTCATAAATGCTTTGAGAGACATTTATAATTTCCTTTTTAAATTATTTTAGTCTCTCATTTCTTCCAAAATATTTGCACATATGCACACCCACATATATTGATATGTGCCTTCCCACAAATACATAAATGTTTACATTGGCCATCCATGCCATGATCCAAGAATAAATAATCGCCATTGGATCACAAATCCCACTCAAGAATTAATCCCATATTTTCCAACATTAAAGGGGTGACTAATTTAATTTTTTTTTTTGATTTTCTTTTAATCCAACTCCATAATGCCTCTCATTAAATGCTTGAAAGACCAATTATCATTTCCTTTTGCATTTAATTAAATCACCCCAATTATACTTGAACCACAAAATGCCAAGTGTCACAACAAGACACTAACCTTGGCTTTCAAGTTTAATCTCATCCCTCCATGTGGCATTACCACATTAATTCACAACTTAGGGAAAATATAATTACTCTCCTCAAATAATTTAATATCCACCATTTTCCCTATTTCCAAAATTAAATTTCCTTTATGGAATTAAATTCCAAAATTCTCAAATACTCTTTGTGAATTTATTAATCCCATATATCTCCACATAAATTACTAAATTGGGATTTTTATTCACTTACTCACCTAATTCCACATAGGAATTATTTTTAATTTATCAAAATACCCTTTTATTGAATTTCTCTATCCAAATTATCAAAATACTCTTCTCATGGGCATTCTCAATCTCAAGGATCCATCACCTTCTCAAGGGCATTTTTGGAAGTCTTCTTACTTCATTTCCTATTCTCTTAACACTGGTTATACCGAGTGTTACAGCTTCTCCGAAGCTTCCCAGAAACCAGCCACACGCACACACGCACATGCATTATATATGTATATCTATATATATATATATTCATATAAAGAAATTACACATTAACCCCCTAATTTCAATCTTAATTTCACTTAAGCAATTCCCTTATTGCAACTATACCCTTAAACTTCGATTTAATTTGCATTTCAATACCGAAAACGTAAAATTAATAATCAAAGACTACTCAACAAAGACGATTTCGCCCCAGTGTCCTCACCGGGCCATTGTTTCATCCCGAAATCACTGAAGGGTTGTTCCTTACAAAAAAATGGAGCCCCTTCAGGCATCTGTTGAATTCCTGAAAGTCTCCTACAACAATTCAATTTCTGAGCCTAATTTGCAGCTGCATTTTAGCTGTACCAAAAATTGTTCTCGATCCCACTTCTTTCATCACTAAAAATCATAATTCAAATCTCTTGTCGATACTATACCATTTTCTCTGGCTATCCAAGGTCCGGGGTACTCCCTCCGACTGATTCGATCGTCTAAAACTGCGTTAATGTGTCCTATAGTCTTATTCTTTGGATAATTCCAGTTATACCCTTCATTGAATATCATTTACACTCTTAATAATTTCTCGGGTATTACACGTGGTTTGGTGTTTTGCTTGGTGAGCAGGTATTTCAAAGCAACGTGATGTGTAAACAATCACCTTTGATCCCACTAGGTATGACCTAAACTTATCCGAAGTAAATACTACAACTAACAATTCTTTTCCTGTGGTAGTGTAATTTCTTTGAGCTTCATTCAAGGTTCTGCTAGCATAGTAAATGACATGGGGCTTTTTATCTTTGCTCTGTGCTAGCACGACCCCTATGGCATAATCACTTACATCACACATTATTCCAAAGGGCAAAGTCTAGTCAGGAGGTTGTATGATGGGTGCAGAAATAAGTGCACTTTTCAACTTCTCAAAAGCACTCTGACAATTTGATGTCCATTAAAATGGAACATCCTGAGATAACAGACAACACAGAGGTCTTGCAATTGTGCTAAATGAGGCAATAAATCTATTGTAGAAACCAGCATGACCAAGAAAAGATCTAATATCTTTGACGTTTCTAAGGGCTGGAAGCTTCTGAATAGCTTCAACTTTGGCTTTATCTACTTCAAGACCCCTACACGAGATTATGTGTCCTAAGACAATGCCTTGGTTAACCATGAAGTGGCATTTTTTCCAATTGAGCACAAGATGAGTTTCCTCACATTGAGTCAAAACTTTCTCCAAATTCTCTAAACACAAGTCAAAATTACTTCCATAGACAGAGAAGTCATCCATAAATACCTCCACAATATGTTCAACAATTTCACTAAAAATACTCATCATGCACCTTTGAAAAGTGGCAGGAGCATTGCACAACCCAAATGGCATACATTTATATGTGAATGTCCCAAATGGACATGTGAAGGTGGTTTTCTCTTAATCTTCCAATGCTATATCGATCTGATTATATCCTGAATATCCATTCAAAAAGTAGTAGTATGCTCGACTTACTATCCTTTCAAGCACTTGATCCAGAAATAGGAGAGGAAAATGGTCATTCCTAGTCATGGAGTTGAGTTTCCTATAGTCTATACACACACGCCAACTTGTTTGGAGGCGGATTGGGACTAACTCATTTTTATCATTTTTCACCACAGTAACTCCAGATCATTTAGGCACTACCTGAGTTGGACTAACCCATTTTGAATCAAATAATGGATAGATAATACCTGCATGTAGTAACTTGAGCACTTCTTTCCTCACCACTTCTTTCATGTTGGGATTTAGTCTTCTCTGCATTTGCCTCGCTGGTTTTGCATTTTCCTTTAAGAAAATCATATCGGTGCAAATCAGAGGGCTAATTCCATGCAAGTCTGATATGGTCCATCCTAAAGCCTTCTTGTGTACTCTCAGTACTTCTATCAACTGCACTTCTTGTTGGGTGGTTAAGCTAGAAGAAATGACTACTGGGTATGTTTCTCCTTCACCTAGAAAGGCATACTTTAACTCACTTGGTAATGGCTTCCTTTCAGGTATGGGTAGATGACTCACAGAGGTTGATGGCTCTTTATGCAAAGGCTCCACAGGTTCTAGCTTAGGAATCCATTGAGTCATGGGCATTTCATTTTCCTTTCTGCTATTTTCCAAATTATTATCTTTTTCCACAGTTCCACTCACAAATTCTTTCTCAAAATACTCTTCAGACAGAGTTTGAATCAAGTCTACCTCTTCTATCTCACTTTCAGTATTCTGTTGTTTGGAAATTCTAAAAATATTCATCTCCACAGTCATGTTTCCAAATGACTGTTTTAAGACTTCATTCTTACAATTGATGATTGCATTTGAGGTAGCTAGGAATGGTCTACCAAGAATGACTAGGAAAGGAGGTTGAGGACCATGGTGAGGCTGAGTATCTAAGACTATAAAGTCTACTGGAAAGTAGAATTTGTCCACCTGAACTAAAACATCCTCCACAATACCCCTTGGAACTTTGACTGATCTATCTACTAGTTGTAGAGTAACCCTGATAGGTTTAAGTTTTCCTAGACCCAATTGTTGATAAACACTATAAGGCAATATATTGACACTTGCTCCTAAGTCTAAGAGTGCTTGATCAACTTTCTGGCTTCCTATGATGCATGAGATGGTTGGACAGCCTGGATCTTTGTATTTGGGATGAGTCTTAAATTGCAAAATGGAACTCACTTATTCAGTTAAAAGTATTTTTCCATGCACATTTATTTTTTTTTTACAGTGCAAAGATCTTTCAAGAATTTTGCATATGAGGGTGTTTGTTTGATTACATCTAAAAGTGGAATGTTGATTCCCACTTGTTTGAACACCTAATATATATCAGCATTTTGTTGTTCCTTTTTTGTAATACTCAGTCTTTGAGAAAAATGAGGTTTGGGATGATATTGAATCTCTCTTTCAATGTTCTTACCTTTTCCATCTTCCTTTTGTTATTGCTTGTTTGTTTTATTCTTTTTCATTTTTTTTCATTTTTTTCTATGATTGGTTCACGACCTTTTGATTTCTCTTTCTCATCAACAGTTTGGCTTATCTTAAGATTAGCTGGTTTTTCAATTATCTTTCCACTTCTTAGGATGGTCACTGATTGTACTTGTTCATGTGTGTTATTTTCACCACTAAAAGACTCCACTTGATTTGCTTGCCTAATTGGGTTAGGATTAGTTTGAGAAGGAAATCTTCCAGGTTCTTTCACACTTAGTGTTTGGGTCAACTTTGCTATTTGTCTTTTCATATCTTCCATGGCTCTATTTGTTTGCTCTTGATTTTTGGCAACCTAATTGTTGATGTCTGATTGACTTTGAATGAACTGATGCAAGGTATCTTCAAAAAATCTCCTATGAGGAGGTTGGTAAGTATTGGATGAAGAACCTTGATTTTGTTGGAAGGATTGTTGTTATGCACGAAAATGAGGTTGATAGTGATTTCCAGAATTATTTCTCTAAGAAAAATTGGGGTGGTTCCTATTATCGGGATGATATGAATTGTAGTTCTGATTGTTCCCGTAATAGGTTCCACTCTGATTTTGATTTTGTCTCCCCTCAAAGTTATGTGAATGATTGTTATTAGTCTGCCCATACAACACCTCCTTGAAAGCAGGTAGGGTGGGACATTCATCAGTTGCATGATCTGTTGTTTTACACACAACACATTTTACTTCCACTTGATTAACAGATTGTACCTTTTTGGGCTCCATGTTTTCAACTTTTTTTGTTAAAGTAGTTAGTCTTGCATTTAAATCATCATTCTCACTCAGTTGGTATCTCCCTTTAGGTTGTGGATTTTCTCTTGAGTCAATAGAAGATGTTGGACTAACTTCTTAGTTCCTTGTATTCTTAGCCAATGTGTCAAAGAAGTGAAAGGCTTCTTCTAGAGTTTTCTCATAGAACTCTCCATTGCACATTGTAGAAACTAGCATTTTCAATTGGGGAGTGAGTGAGTCATGAAAGAAGCTGACTACTCTCCATTGCTCAAAAGCATGGTGTGGACAAGTGTGAAGAAGGTCTTTAAACCTTTCCCAGGTTTGAGCAAAGTTTTCATTTGGTTTACAGGAAAAGTTCATGATTTGTCTTTAAAAAATTACAGTTCTATTGGCAGGGAAGTATTTTTTTAAGAAAGTTGCTTGTATTTTTCTCCAAGTTCCTATAGATCTAAGTGGGAGAGTACCCAACCATATTTTTTCCTTATCTTTTAGTGAGAATGGAAAGAGTTTTAATTTTATGACGTCCTCATTCACTGTATGGTCCATGCAAGTGTTACATACTTTCTGGAATTCTTTCATATGAGTGTATGGATTTTCAGAATCCATGCCATGGAAAGATGGCAATAGTTGGATTATGCAAGGTTTGAAATTGAACCTATGGTGGTTGATGGGAAGGATGATGCATGAGGGTGTTGTTTGCCTAGGAGGATGAAGATAATCCCTAAGAGGTCTGATTATCTCCTGATCAACATGATCATTTCCACCATTCTCACCACTATGTTCGAACATATTATCGTGTCAAGACATGAGTAAATGTAACAATGAAAGTTCAAAGTCAGGCACAAAGTTTTCCAAATGTGACTTTTGTTCTACAATTCTACAAGATCTAAGTCTCATACACCATGCTAAGTTAACAGAAAAGAGAAACTAAATGAAGGAAAACAATAAAAAATAAAAGAACTAGGGATGATTATTTGACTTATCTAAATCTCCCCGGCAACGGTGCCAAAATTTGTTGCATCACTCACCCTGCATTTGTCACTTTTTATTTTCTTTTTGGATTAACTCAAATCATTTAGCAACTATTTATGTTCTTAGAGAGGGTGAGGCGTTTAAACTCACTAGTGCACGAGTGTGATCGTAACAGAACTTTATATATTTTTCTAGGCAAGATTGGGTCGATTCACAAGGAGATTACTCATGGAAGGAGATAACCACACCAGTTCACTTGATTAATGACATGATAAGATGAGATTAAGCTAAATGCAATATAACTGTTATCTAGATATGGTGAGTTCTTGGGTCAAGACAAATATGGTGCCAAACCCAACTGATTTCCTATATAGCTTTCTTTGATGCAACTGAAAGTTCAAATAGTTTGGAGTTTAACCATTAAATACACTACTGAGATGATGATAACTCTTTGTTTAAGCAACCTCCATACATGGCATGGAGACTCTATGTCAAGCAGCTATCATAAATCAGTGTATAAATATCGTTTTAGTAGGATAATCACTCAGGCTTGGGTATGAGAACGTTTCCAGGTTAAGCAATCTCCATACATGGCATGGAGACTCTAAGTTAGGCATACGAGCCAATCCAAGCCTGAGGTTTTCATTAGGAACATTTCTCAAGCTATTTTTGTTTATGTTACTTGAATATTTGAAGCTCTGCTATCTTGGGTTGTCAGTGGCTTTGGACACTGTCCTTGCCTTGACCCAAGGATTGGATTAGCCACACATCTTCATGAGAAGTGCACGACTAACACTAATTTCAACAGATAATAACGAGAATAAAAGTAAGCAATAACAGATAAAGAAAACAAGACGAACTCTTGTTATATTGATTACTGAAATGAACTACAGCTTGAAAATGAACTTGTAATGTATCTGGAACAGAACTAAGAACTAGGAAAATGAAGAACAATAACTTTAGTGCACATGTTTAGGGTACAGACAATAACTGAAACTAAAAACAGAAAGAATGAAAAGACTTGTAACTTTCCAATGATCCTCTTCTCTTTTGTGTTTTTCTTAGTATTATGTGCTCTCCTCTCCTTAGATTCTGAGGAATATTGGCTCCTTTTTAAGCTTGTCGCGTATGGAAGGGGGGGACCACTTGGTGTAAAGTTGTTCAAAAAGTTCGTTGAATTTACCTTATAGCCACCGTGTTCATTTGCGCATGTCAGAGAGTTTTTGGATCTTCATTTGAATGTGCGAGCAAGGATATTCGAATGTGCGCTTGATTTTCCTTGGCTGCTTGGATCATTCGAATGAGTTCATAGTTGATTCGAATGAATTTTATGCCATACTGTTAATTTGCTCGGCAATTTCGACTGTCATTCGAATGCAACAGTGAATCTATTCGAATGAATTTCTATTTTTTCTCTTTAACTTCTTCTAAACATTTGAATGACTTAGGCACTATTTGAATGCCCTTATTTTCATCAGAATGCTCTTGGGTAAATTCGAATCACCTTGATTTCTTGAGTTGTTTCTTATTCGAATTAGTTAACCTTTATTCAAATAACTCTTCCATCTTCTTCAATTACATTCGAATGACTTAGCTTTCATTCGAATATGTCTTCATCATTTCCATATGATATGTTCATCCGAATATCTTCTCATTCTCAATTCATTCGAATGACTTAGGAGGCATTCGAATGTCCTCATTTTCATCCGAATGATTTTGAGATATACGAATTACCTTGACTTCTTGATTTGCTGCTTCTTATTCAAATTAGGCCAACCTTATTCGAATGCATTCTCGATGGTCGTCATATTCGAATGTTTTGAAGAATTCATTCGAATGATCTTTACTAGCTTCCATCCGAATTGCTCCATCTTTGAATATCTTCTAAATACTCATTTGAATTACTCAGTCTTCATTCAAATGTGTTGGACTTCATCAGAACATCTTCAATTCTTGGCTTCTTCTTCATTTCCTCTTTCGATTATGCCTTTGAAGGATTAATTCAACCCTTGATCTTTTTTTCTTCCTTTGGGCTGCAACAAGTATTCTTTGATGTTTTTAGCTTATTAAATTGATTAAGAGGCAATAAAAATACAACAAATTTTTGGCATTTTTTAGCATCAATCAACCAGCGGGCTTGATTGCAACACTCTGGCGTCACTACCATCCAATAACTTCACAACATTTTACATAATACATTTGCACACACTATAATAATGAGTCATCTCACATAGATATTTGTATCTAATTTGGGTATTTATACCCTTGGAACATTCAACGTTCCAGGCGCAATAGATGTTACAGATACCTCAGGCTCATGCAAGGACAAAGGGAAAGCAACAACTTAGTAGCTTTTGTAAAAAAATAGCTATTTTAATTAAGCTTCTAAAATACTGCCTTGTTTTATTATAAACTTCTAGTTGGGTATTTGTGAGATTTAACCCTTATAAGAAAATTAAGGAATTTAAATGCGGTAATGTGTAAATAAGTAGTGTATTTGTGGTTAACGTTCAATTTCCCAAAGGAAATACTATTAAATCCCAAGTCCTTTTATCCATTAGAAAAAAAATAAAAACAAATAAGAATTATTTTTACCATTTTTTACTAAAAAAAGGGTTGGTCTCTGGGAAGCTCATTTTCATAAGGATATAAAAGGAATAGTAGAAATTAATTCATGAGTAGAGTCACGTATTTCCAAACTATTCTTGTGATCATCAATATAAGAGACCTATGGTTTATATCTTCGTACATTCGGTTTCCCATATTTAAACACCAGATATATGACCATGTGAACTTAAGTTGTCCTCATTATAAATGAGGGTTCTCTACGAGATATTAATTTGAACACTTGAGTATAGTTATGAAATCCCAAGTACATGATAACAATGAATTTTGAAAGTGTCCAATTTGAGTCATTCTTTCCATACGTGTGGAACAAATATTTACTATTTTAAAAATTAAAAGAAATAATGTTCTCAGCTCAATTGAAAGGAAAAAAAAAGTGAAGATAAAAATGGATTTACAAAATTAATTAATGCCTTCTTTATTTCAAATTTTCGAACTTAATTCATTAGGGCATACGGGGCGTTACAGTTTCTGCCGTCGTTTTGCAAGATGTATATATATACACTACAAGAAAAATCAAATTTAGTGACGTAAAAATTCATCACTAAAATAGGAAAATTCGTTACTAAACAATTTAGTGACGCATGATTTTGGTGACAAATTAGTAACGGGGGATTCCCGTCGCAGATCTGGGATGGAAATCCCTCATCGCTTATTAGCGATGGGGTTCTACCGTCGCAGATCAGCGACGGTAGCCTCGCCGCTAAAATATTTTTTAATTATGAAAAATAAAACTTATATATTAAATTTAAATTAAATTAAATTATTTTATCGTTAATCTGTGACGAGAAGCTACCCGTGGCTAATCAGCGACAAGGCTTCCTGTTGCTAAATTATTTGTAAAATAAAAAATATTATATATTAAAATTTTAATAAAATAAAATTAAAATTAAAATTAAATTATTTTAATTCCTAATCTGTGACGGGATGCCCGTCGCTGATTAGTGACGAGGCAACCCGTCACTAAATTTGTAACATATCGCATCGAGCGATAGGAAGAATCGGAACAACTTACTCTGATGGGCCTAGGCGAACTTCCTAGGGGGTCACCAATTGCTGAGCTTCCCCAGCTTAAGCACGCTTAACTCCGGAGTTCTTTTCCTGCATTCAGCCCAAAAGGTATCCAGGTAGTGTTGTTTCCTTCTTTACTTATCCTCGATATATACTACTCTTCTCTGGCTTTTAGGGTATTACATTCTCCTTCCTTGAGCACATGATGTCCTCGTCATGCGACCTTACAATTGGTCCTAGATCTCCTCAATTTGCATGGCCGATGTGGGATTCGCCAAAGGTGCCTACACGCACCCCCCTTAGGGACTCAACGTCATCGCTAAGGTTTGCCCCACCACCGTGCTTAGAGGCTCTGGGGTTAGCTCTGATACCACCTATAACATCCCACATCGAGCGATAGGAAGAATTGAAATAACTTAGCCTGATGGGCCTACGCGAACTTCCTAAGGGGTCACCCATCCCTGAACTTCCCTATCTCAAGCACGCTTTACCCCGGAGTTCTTTGTCTACATTCAGCCCAAAAGGTATCCTACTAGTGTTGTTTTCTTCTTTACTTGTCCTCGATATATACTACTCTTCCCTAGCCTATTAGGGTATTATAATTTTTTTTTTAAAAAGAAAAATTATATATTATAATTTAAATAAAATAAAATTATTTTAATTCCTAATCTATGACAAGGTTACCGTCACTGATTAGCGACGGGAACCCCGTCATTAAATTATTTTTCAAAATAAAAAAAATTATATATTATAATTTAGGTAAAATTGAATTATTTTAATTCCTAATCAAAATTGAATCTAAAATTGAATTTACCGTCACTGATTAGCGATGGGAACCCCATCAAAGATCAGCGACGGGGCAACCCGTCACTAAATTACTTTTAAAATAAAAATTATATATTATAATTTAAGTAAAATTAAATTATTTTAATTGTGACAGCGTTATTGACATCGATTAGTGACAGGAACCGCGCCACAGATCAGCGATGGGGCTTCCCGTCACTAAACTAATTTTTATAATAAAAAAATAAAAAATAAAAATTATAATTTAAATAAAATAAAATTAAAAATAAATTATTTAAAATCATGTAAGAATCTAAAAATTAAAATAATAATTAAAAAAATAAAATTATATATTAAAAATAAATTAAATTAAAATTATATATTAAAATTTGAATAAAATTAAATAATTTTAAATGTAAAAATTTAAAAAATAATTTCATTAATTAAATATAAATAAAATTATATAAATTAATTTTTATATAAAAAAGATCCAATTAAAATACAAATAAGAACAAATTAAAATACAAATATTAAGCTTTTTATTTAATAAATAACTACTTAAAACACTGTTTTTACAAAAAAAATTGTATATTTATTAAAATTGTTAAATATAATTAACATTTATCTTACAAAAAAATTATTTTTTAATTTTTTATGAAATTTTATAACATTATATTTTTATTTTTAATTTTAAAACTTGTATTTAATAAATACCTAACTAGCTAACAATATTTATAAATTCATATTTGTAAGACCCCGTTTCGATATAAGTTTGTCATGTAATTTCAGTGAGATTAAAATATCGAAAAATGGGTTTGATAGTAAAATAAGTCGCCGAATCAACTACAGGGAATCCTCTAGAGTGTAAATATCTAAGAAAAACGATATAGTCTCAATGAGCGTTTCGGAATAGAATTTATGGTATTAAAAGAAATCAGAACTGAGATGATTTTCGGTCTAGCTATAATTTAGGCTGAAAAATTGAATTATCGTGTTGACTTCCGGGGAGTCAACAGAACCCTAGGGGGGCTCCGATTTTTCTTATCAATCAACCCTTAGGTGATTTCTGGAGGAATCAAGGATCTGGTGAGGACACGGGGGCAGAATCGGTATTCATCGAATAAATGCTCGTTATTAGTTTTGGAGATTGGGTGGCTTGATGGTATTAAATGAAAGCCTTGGAAGGCCTAATTGCAATTAATGAAATTTCCAAGTGAAATAGAGATGAAAAGTGAGATTTAAATGTATAATATTTTTATTATTATAATATAATATACAATTATTTTATATATATATATATATGTACGTGTTGTGTGTGTGTGCGGGATGGCAGCCATGCCTCTACATCTCCAAGCCGAGATTTGCGCAAGATTTGAAAGGATTTGGGCAGCACGATTTAAGGAGTAAATCCGTAAGAGATTTAGAATAGGTGAGGTAGGAGATCGAGATAGGATGGCAAGTGTATAATATATATATATATGTGTGTGTGTGTGTGTGTGTGTGAACTGTGGGCGCTTGGCAGAGAGCTTGACCGAGTGAAACAATGGAAAAGAGAAATGTGAGAGAAAGAGCTTGGGTTGAGCCTACAGAAGCATTGCAAGGGAGAGAGAGAGAGATTGAAAGTGAGGGATCGAGAGAGAGATCGAGAAAAAGAGAATGGGCCGAGGCAGTAGCTAAAACCAGCAAGCAGTCATGTCTGAGAACAACAAGCCGCGATCATGGCGGCTCGGTCGGAGGCAGGCGAAGGGGAAGCAGCGACCAGTGAGGCTGCGGTAACCGGTGGTGTTGGCAGATGAAGCGAGTAACAAGTGCGACCATAGCCGCAAGCATGCGATAGGCACGGCCGCGAGCAGCCGGTCGCGCTGCGGAGCTAGGCTGCTGCAGGCGACGAAGCAGGTGGCCGGCTAGGCGGGGAAAGATCTAGGAGGCTGCTAGCGTGGGCGGTGGTGGTCAGTCGTGCGAGGTGCATGAGCTATTGTGTGTAGCCATGGAGGAAAGAAGAATTAGAAGAAGAAGAAGAAGAAAGAAAAAAAAAAAAACAAAGAAAAGAAGAAAAGAAAAGGAAAGAAAGAAAAAGAAAAAAAAAGAAAAGAAAAAGGAAGAAAATAGAGAAAATTTTCAAAAAATAGAAAATGGAGATTTATTAATATTCCAGAGATCTTGGAGAGAAAAATAGTTTGGCCACGCGTTTCGAGATGGGGGCACGCATATCGAGGAAGCTTGAGGGGCTAGGTTAAGGTAAGTAAAATTTCTTAAAAAATTTTAAAAATTCAGAAATGTTATTTTATGTATTGTCATAGTGAATTATTTGAGAAAATAATTAAGAAATATTTAATTTAGATTTATTGAGAAAAAATAGGAAAAAATAAGGAGAAAAATAAAGAAAATGCAAGAAATTATGAAAAAATAGGTTTTAATGTTTATTTAAATAAATATGATAATTAAGGTGCTTTGAAATTTAAGTTGAAGTGACTTGTATGAATTTTGAGATTGACATGCAAATCGAGATGATGCACATAAATCAAGGCAGCCACAGACTTGAGGTTAAAAGCATGCTTCTCGAAGCTTAAGCAGATTTCAAAGGTAAGCTATTTTCTCAAACTTAATTTATTTATGAAAGGTATTTTCTAAAAATGTGCCCTATTGTTTGAAATAGTATGCCTATATGTTTGATATGATGTATGCTGCAAAGTACGATTTGACATGTTGACATGTTATGTTTCGATGTGTTTTCACGTAGATGCATCGGCATGTTATGTTGAGATGCATACATACATAAATTATCATCCATCATGCATTGCATATGTTTGAGAGTACGGACAAGCAACGTCAGTTCAAATTGATATGAAAGTTGTTACATCAGCTCAGGTTGGTATGAAAGTTAGTAATGGCTTGTCGGCTCAAACGGTCAAGTAGTAAAGGACATTGTTGCATTTTGCACTCACGCATGCAAATTTATAAATGTATCCTTACTTAGAATATTCAAATATTCCAGATGGAGGTCATAGCAAGAACGAAGAAAATGAAGACATGTAACGGCACATATGGAAGTGCGTAAATGTATTGATTATATGTATAAGCATGCTACGTTTAAGTTCGGCTACGTTATATATAATGTTGACTATGTTATTGTAACACCCCCTTAGCTCAAATATCACAGGAAAGCATACACATAACTGCCTAAGGGGCGTTAGGAAACCCCAAACAATGAAAGGTATGGATCGAACCTGCCAAGAGAGTTGAAAGGGTTTCCTAGGCTATTATAAACACATACAAGCCTTTCTTTTAGGTGGTGTTTAAGTTTAACATTAAGTAGTACAACCATCAACTGATACAACGTTTTATTTACAACTTGAACAAGACTACACATTAAGCCACAAGATAAAAGAAAAAAAAGCATTAAGCATCCATAATTTCCTTGCCACTCGCCTTGCTTGCTTCCTTGATTCCTGAGACGTCAAACATACCTAGAACGTGGGACGTTCCAGGGGCATCAACCCAAGATAGATAACAAGTATCTAAGTGAAATGGTTTCATGAAGGAAGTAAAACATGTATGTAATACACATATGCAAAGTGAAATCCCCTTTTGTGGAAGTCATGCCAAGGTGTTGCAATCACGCCCACATCATGCTCACAACAAACACAGGTATGTGACTCCACAAAGCCACCCATGACGGCCACTAGCTTACCACAATGCCTCATGCAATGTAGTGAAGAAATAAGTAAAGAAACATGATATACAAGATAATCAAGTGAGTAGTTCCAGATCCAGCACAAATGACTCAATAAATGATCAATATGTAGCAAGAAAAATGAAAGAAACCATTCACCTTAGTCGTTGGCCTTGTTAGGTTACTGTTCACAACGTTTTTGGCTTTGTTTGGCTAAGTTTCACAAAGTTCGAGTTACCAATCTAAAATGTTTTTACATAGGATGATAGGAAATAATTTAAGGAAGAAATCTAGAAAATTTCAGAGGGAGAGGCCTTGTCACGCGCTGCCACATGCCACTAGAAGGGTGGCCACGTGCGGCCACGCGTAGTAGCAACTGGCGCTTGCGATGCACACGCCGTCTTCTTCCTTACAACGAACCCTTCAACTAAAGTTTAAAAATGCCATAACTTGCTCAATTTAGCTCTGTTTCAACCCTCCCCCCCCCCATTTGAACCCATAGACTCCCCTTGTCGTGCTCTATGACCCTACGAAAAGAAATTCAACTTACCTCTTTGATTTTCTTTCCATAAGTTCGTAGAGCATGTATATAATGCACATATGCAAAGTAAAATCCCTTTTTGTGGAAGCCATGCCAAGGTGTTGCAATCACCCCCGCGCACGTCATGCTCACAACAAACACATGTATGTGACTCCACAAAGCCACCCATGACGACCACTAGCTTGCCACAATGCCTCATGCAATATAGTGAAGAAATAAGTAAAGAAAGATGTTATACAAGGTAATCAAGTGAGTAGTTCCATATCCAGCACAAATGACTCAATAAATGATCAATATGTAGCAAGAAAAATGCAAGAAACCATTCACCTTACTCATTGGCCTTGTCGGGTTACTGTTCACATGGTTTTCAGCTCGGTTTGGCTGCAGTTTCACAAAGTTCGAGTTACCAATCTAAAATGTTTTTACATAGGATAATAGGAAATAATTTAAGGAAGAAATTTGGAAAATTTTAGAGGGAGAGGCTCTATCACACACTGCCACGCGCAACAGCAGCTGGCGCGTGCAATGCATGCACTGTCTTCTTCCTTGCGAAGGACCTTGCAACTAAAGTTTAAAAATGCCATAACTTGCTCAATTTAGCTCCGTTTTAGCCCATGTTTGAACCTACAGACTCCCCTTTTCGTGTTTTATGACCCTAAACAAAGAAAATCAACTTAACTCTTTGATTTTCTGGCTGTATTAACTGATTTCTAGTGAGATGTCAGTTGCTCACCACCACCTTCTTCCTCTTTTGCTTCTCTTGGTTTTTCCCCTTTGTTTCACTGGGATAACCCTCTTTACTTGCCACACTCCACTTCCACGATAAGTCTCCCCTTTTTATAGGCTTCCAAGATATCCATATCTCCCTAGGTTTCCAAGATATTCATATCTTCTTAAGTCATCATGACAAGATCTCTCATTATCTCTTAGAATATGTAATACCCGGTATTGCATAGTGATGGAAAAGATATAATTTTCAGTTAATTTAAATGGACCTTGGGTGGTCTGGAAAGCCTGGAAGTCAGTTTCGAGGAATTAATTAATAAAATTTACCGAAACAACGGCAGAGAAAGCCCTGGGACTTGGATGTGCAGGGAAAAAGGCATGAGATTGGTAAGTGTCTCGAGGCAAGGCTAATAACACTTGAAGCAGTTAGACCAGGAATAGTTTGCGAAATAATTTCTATATAAGCTCGAATGGGTGTCGGTACCGAATGGTCGTAAGGGACCTCCGAGACGTTGAAGGGACCCTAGGGGTGGTCCAACTTTGCGAGTGAGGCAACCCTGAAGTGTTTTCGAGTGGAATGAAGGTCCCGTGCAAGCGTAGGGATGAAATCGACCTTTATCGATGAAACACCGGTAATTAAATTTTGATAAATCAAGAATTTATGTGGCTTTATGGTATTTAAATTAAAGCCGTGGAGGGTCCAAGTGCAGTTACAAAATTCCAAAGTGAAATTATAATTTTCTTAAGTAAAATTATTGGGGGTTTTGAGGATTTAATGTGTAATAATTATATATACAATTATGGCTTTGGCCTAGTAGCATTGGATCCAAAAAGAAAAAAAAAATTGTTCTGTAAGGAGAACATGGTCGAGAGAGAGAGAGAGAGAGGAGAGATCGAGATCGAGGGAGAGCTAGGATCGTGGTGGCTACTGGCGAGCATCAGCGGGAGGTAGCGGCGTTGGTCAGAGCTATTGTAGCGATGGCAGCCATGGCCTACGCGAGGCAGACCAGCAGCAACTGGAGGCAGCTTGAATCATCTAGCTTGGCCAAGTATGAAGACTGATTGAGGTCGCGGCAAGTGGAGCCAATGGCTGGTGATGGCAGAGGCTACAGTAGAGGTCGGCCATGGCAATGGGTGGTGAGCGCGTGGGAGCTGCCAGCTGCGATGGAGGCGGCGCAGGCCAGTGATGGCGTGACAGTTGGGTGCGGGTGACGATGGTCGCAGGCGAGAGGCGGCTGGTTGCTGGCGGGGCTAGGCAGCGGGTGAACGGCGGCATGCATAGGAGGCTGCTGGTGCGCGTAGGGGTGGTCAGACACGCGAGGAAGAAGGAGATGGGAAGAGGGAGAAGAAAATAAGGAAAAAAAAATAAAAAGAAAATAAAGAAAAAGCAAAAAAAATGTAGAAATTAGAGGAAAAACAGGAGAAAATTCCAAAAGATTCTGAAAATTATTTCGAGGCTCAGGAGCTTTCCCGAAGCTTGAAAATGGAAATTTGAGTGCAAGGTGGCAGCTCAGGAGACAGAGCCGATATGGGCGTTTTTTAGATTTCTCCTCTAGATGACTGAGGTAAATTTATTTATTTCTTTTCGAGTTAATAACATTATGTGAGATAATGTAATGTGAAGTGATAGTTGGATTATGTTCTGATTGGGGTTGTTTGAAAGTTATTGATGAGTGGGTCTTTGTAGTGAATAGTAAAAACATAAAATCTGCTTTAATTTTATTGTTGGGTTTTGTTATTACATCTAGGGTCAACCGAGGAGACGGTGATCCAAGAAGAGTTCGAAGTTCGGGCTAGCATTCTCGCCCGTGGCAGAGATAAGATTTCGAGCCAGGTAAGGGATGACCCCAATGGTGGCGGCCATGCGAATGTTTGGTAATATGGTTAAATATATGTTGTGTGCAGTTGTGTGTTGTGCATATTCTAAAGGTAGTCTAGTGGAGTCCTATGGCCATGGGAGAGACTAGATGCATACTAGGGGTAATATGGGAGGTAAGTGCCTCGAACAAGTAGGTTCGGAGAGCAGTGATGCCTTGTCATCCATGCATATTTACTTGTCAATGCATTGCATATATTATCTTATTTACATTCATTTGCACCCTTACTGAGTCATTGTGACTCATGAGGTTTTACCTCGTGTTGTAGATGTTGCAAGTCCAGAAGTAAGTTGGGATTATGTCAGGACGTTGAAGTGACGACTAGCGTTGTTGTCGTATTGTGAATTGTATTATCTCTTAAATATGTTCAGGTGGTGGTATGTATACATATATCCTTGTGGATGAATGTGTATGTTATTGGGCACTAGATGGTATCCAGTTTGTTGTAATCGGTATAATGTAGTATACGATCGTGTAAACTTTTGGTTAATAGTGGCTTGTTTAATGGAACCAAGTTTTAGGATCAAGTAAGGATCAAAGAGGTACTTCCCATAAATCCCCAATACTCAGTAGATAGTTGATGTGCTAGTTTTGTACCTGGGGCACCTTTGGCTTGTCGTGAGACGAGCTAAAGAAATGTTAAGCTCACTTGGGTTTTGGGTCCCATCCGCTGTGTTTCTTTTTATGTTTTGAGACCCACTCCTCTAGTGGAGCGAAGGGAGGGACGAAGCCTAGTCCCCACCTAGGACGTTTCCTGATGAAACATAGTCCATCTCTTCATTAGTTTGGTGTTATGTGTGAGTAATCCGGTCGATTATTCACCGGTATTTCCCGTAGGTGGGAGCGGGCCGTTACAGTTGGTATCAAAGCATGAATAGCAATATGAGTGGGGGAAAGCTAGAGTGTTATTGGTGTTATGTATGGCTGGTTAAGTAATTGATATGAGTGATTGCCAGAATTTGGAGTCGAGGATATCTTGCATGATTTGGATGTAAGTCGGAATATCCTAGCTACTGAGTTAGGGTCGGGAATGGTTGTTTGTAATTTTGAGATTCGAATGAGAGATCGATTCGATGGCCTCAGAAGTAAGGACCCTAAGGATTGGGTTAAGGTGGTGAGGCCTATGATGATTTGAATGGTATGCTAGGATATTTTTGTTATAGGAATAGGAAATACCATGGATTGAGATGATATACCCGTAAGAGGTATAAGGGTCGAGGCAAAGAAGAACCGAAAACCCAGGTGTGGGTGTTGGTATTGAGAAACCAGAATGTGGGAATTTGGGTGATATTAAGTGTTCTATGGATGAGAATTCCTTGAGATTAAATTGTTGAAACTCGAGTGGGGACATGAAACCGAGTCATGACAAGAGTCATGAAGGGGCAAGGAGAGCCCGAGGCATAACTAATCTGGAAGGGATTAGTAGAGCGTCCCTATGTTAGGGATTAGCCAAGCATGTATGAGGGAATAGAAGTTTTCCCTTGGAAGTGGTGTAGTAAGGCTTGTGCGTTTTAAATAGAATGAGCTAAGGTGGGATTCAGCTCCAAGCTTAAGGAGATGAGTCGTTAACCAGCCTTGTGACGAGCCCCAGGAAGGGAGTAAGGTTAATTGCAGTAAGGACTCTGAGGGGAGTGGTGTATGATGTATGCCTGCTATATGTATACGGTACGAAGTGAGAGTATCGTTATGATGATCCCAGAGGGGATGTGCACAGGGTATGAGTGGGCTCTAGCTATTTTCAAGATGAAATGATGTCTATCATAGGGAAATATATTTATGTGGCAAATGGATCCTAGTGGGCATAGAATGAGATGAAAAACTCCTAACGAGTCGAGTTGAGATTCAGAGGGATTCAGATTGGGAATGTATGAGTTGGGCATGTGTTGACATGCGTGTGGAAGCCATAGGATCAGTAGTCCTTGTTGTGAAGAGCTAAGAGACTGTTCATGTGAATGATGATAAGGGGAAAATTAAACTCTCATTATGACACTTGGGGCTAGGTGGGACCTAAGGTCGGGAGATGAGATGTGAATAAATCCTCATTGTGATGCTTGGGGTCGGGGATGACACCTAAGGTCATGAAATCCTTGTTTAGGAGACAAAAAGCGCACCCAATGAGGTGTATGAACGGGTATGTGGGCCAGGGGCGATGAGTTTGTGGCAACAGGACATCCATGGGCTATACGTACACGGGAAATGCCAACTTCGGATGCCAAGTATGCGGGAGCGTGGCAAGTGATGTAGAGGCCAGGTTGTAATTCTAAAGTGATGGGAGCCCGGGTAAGGTGTGTTGAAAGGGCGAGTTGGGTGTAGTGATTGCATGCATACGTGAGTATGAAAGGGGAGACGTGAGGTCTCGATTCACCTAAAGTGTGACAGTAGGTGCTCCAGACGATGGGTGCCAGAACTTGAGGGTAGACTTAGCATGATGGGTATGGATTGAGAGATCAATGCTAGTTGTGTCGTTAAGAGATGGATAGGCATAAGCTCTAGCTTACTCTTTCTTATGAAGCCTGATAGATCTGTCGATGAGCAACCCATTGAAGGAAAGATAATCAAGCTTTGGGGTGAACTTGGTGGCAAAGTGAATCATGATGGACTTAGATCCATTGTTGTGGAAAGATGGACCTTTCAGATTGTGGTTGAAAGTCGTGAAGTTTGATTTTGTGGGATAGGATCATGCGGCCTTAAGAGTTAGATTGGGTTGAGATTCTCTAGGGTTGTAAGACATCTAAAGTCTTGAGGAACGAGGCTTATGGTGTGAGCTTGAGGTTATCAAAGCAGGGACAACCTAATGAGGTTCTTTTCGTTTGAGGGTGGTGGAACCATCATAGCTTGCGAAGGCATTATAGTACCATTATGCTACGGGTACAAGGCTCGCAATAACGGATCTGATGCTATGGATCATGTGGCAGATGACTAATGGGTTGGCTCGCAGTAGGGGTTGGTGGCCCACTGGCTGGAGAAATATAGTGAACTGCGGGTGATGTTAAAATGCTGAGGATCTGGAGTAGCATCATAAGAAGTATGTTAAGTAAAAGTCTTGGTTTCATAGGACCGTTAGCCTTCCATGAAGATTAAGGTGACCGAGGCACTAGGGTAGTGGTCAATGATAATGACTCGTATATCGTGATGATTAGACGCTTGGTGTTAAATAGTAATCTCGGTTACGTAGCTGAGAGATAGTGAGTTGGGAAATGACTCGGTTATGCGTATAGGATAATGTCTGCGTGATAATAGATTGCCGAGAAGCTGGATCGATGAATGTTGAAGTCGTATGTGTCTCAAGATGTCCCTAGAGAGTGGAACCCAAGGAATGAGGAATGACTCTAGCATGGAATAATGCTGCAGGTGATGCCTACCAGTGACGGGTCTAATGCTAAGGACCACTGAATGTAGGTGGCAGGTGGCCATTAGGTTAGCTCATGTTAAGGGACTGTGACCCTCTATATGGGGTAACCAGTCTGCTGTGGAAATGATTGGACGCTAAAGACCTAGAGCGAATTATATGTTATATCTGGGCTGAGCCTGATTTCCATGGGGACTATAATGTTGTGATAGTGCCGCTAGCGTGGCGCGACGGTTTGGAAGTTTATGTAGTCTGACTGAGGATGTAAATTTCCAAGCTTTGAATGAGGTGATAGTTAAGACTCGGTATCATTTACCTCGATTTGGTGAATTATTAAACAACTGCAAGAGGTTGAGATAATTGTCTTATGATTGATATGCGATCGAGGGTAAGACAAGGGAATGAGACGTTAAAGTACCCAAAACATAACATTTATTCCATATGTTCAGTACAGTTACAAGAGATCAAGCCATACAGTTAAAAAAAGAAAAAAAGGCAAACCATATAACTGATAATGATGGTGAGGCTCAGTGACGACGATGGTTGCCAAACACAACGGGTCCTAGCTCATCGATGTCATCTTGGGATGGCATATGGCTACTGCTAGTTTCGCCAGGTAAGGTAAAAGAGTAGCCTCTGGAAAACTAGGATAAAGGACATCCTCTGGGATGATGGGAAAATCAGAGCTCCAGTTTGGGTTTTGATCAGGTTGTGGAGCAGGTTAGGGATGTGAAGAATAGTATGCGAATAATGAATCTTGCAAGAGAGCTTGATAAGAATGCAGATCACTAATCTGCTATTAAAGGGCAAGAATGTGGGATACACAGCCATAGACGGGATTCTGAAGTCGAGCTTGAGCTTCAATGAAGAGTGTATCGGCAGCCCCAAACTGGTCACCTAACGGAAGCTGAGCCAGGAAGTTGAAGACATTTCTGGCACAAAAAACATAATGGATGGTAGCAAAATGAATAGCACCTTGCATATGACTAAAGTAAGGAGCAAAGATGCACTATAGAGTGCATCCTCTATTTAAAACTATGCAGGCCCCACAATAAGATCAGACTCTTAGCATGATAGATCTAGATTTGGCTAAATCTAAGCAAATCAGGTATTGATCAGATCTAATTGGATGGGTTGGATCAGGTGCAGGTCAGATCTAATCGGGTCAAAATAGGGATGGATCAAACCTGAATCGGGTCGGGTTGGGTCGGACTTGGTTGGGTAAGGCCGACCCAAATCAAGCTTCAGATCTGGTAGCAGCGAGCAGCAGCGTTTGTAACGCCCCGCTTTCTTGGGCACGTCATAACTTGGGGTAATTCTGGGACAATAAATTTTTTTTCTTTTAAACTAATACTAAACCACATAATTCCCAGCATCCATCCTAGAATTTCCATACATTTATCTCTAGAGAGAATCATCACATACATCTATTGCGGAAGCTAGAATAGAACCTGACATCTTACTTTAACATAAATCATAAATCAATTCCTATATCATCATTCCTCAACATTAATCATAAATCATATCTTACATCATGGCTTCTTGAACTTAATCCTTAATATAAGGCTATTCATCAATGGAACAAAAATCCTCAACATGACTTAAAACATAACATGAGTCCTCAACTAACATTAACACATAACATACGTCCTCAACTAACATAAATACATAACATACATCCTCGATTAACATCAACCCTAAATAGGGTTCTACATCATCATTAACTATAAGGTTAAACATCATCATTCCTTAACGTCAATCATAAATCATATCTTACATCATGGACTTCAAAAATGTTCAGATTTCAAAGTAGCAGAACTTAAACACATAGGCTATATTACATACATTCATCTCATTGTTCATTCATCATGCACTTTGCTAAATGCCATTTCATGCCTCATTCATCCTCGTACCTACTACAATCTCCATTTGGAACGTTTGAATATTTTAAGGGCAAAGCTCAATTAGATGATGAACCATCTAAGTAAGGGTACAAAAAATCATTTTCGTGCATGAATGCCAAATGCAAAATGTCGTTATTTTCGATTTCAGTCGACCGCACCCAACTATTGCTCCCCATTTTTACAGCCCCTTTCCCAGGTCGAGGTGTATGGGTGCACCCTTGGTAGAGCAACGGCGCCAGTCCATAATCCCAAACCCTTTATGCAATGCATGATCAATAATATCATCGTGAATGTATGCACATTTCATCATCAATACATGTAAATACAATTTACATGACATATTCACATCAAGACATGACAATATGATAAAATCATTTACATTAATTTGATTTTGGGAAAATCACTTTCAAATCAGGCCTTTTCATAGAACTAAATCTAGTTTGGGGAGTACCACTTACCTCATTCGCATCTCATAACATCTTGATTCTTGTGCCAGGCTTCTAATGTACTCAATCCGAATCCTCAACATACTCTGGCCATTATATTTATTCAAGAAATCAATATTCCACTTCTTTCCTAATTTCCTTCTATTTTTTCTTATTTTTCTTCAATAAATCCGAACTAAATATTTCTCAAGTATTTCCTCGAATATTTTTCTATAACAATTCATAGAATAATTTCTTAATTTACTGGAATTTCTAGGGAATTTTTACTTACCTTAACTTAGCATCGCAGGCTTCCTTGGTATGCGCGACATGCCTCAATTTTCATGCACAACCTTAATCCCCGAGCCTTGCCTCAATTCTCATAACTGGCCTCAATTCTTACACACTACTTCGATTCTCGCACACCACATCAATTTTCGTGTATTACCTTGATTTTCGTGATTTGTCTCAATTTTCGTGCACCGTCCCGAAACGCGTGCTTGAACCATTTTTCTCTCCAAAGTCTCCGGAATATTAGTACATCTTCATTTCCTATTTTCTGGGATTTTTCTAAGACTTTTTCAGAATTTTTCTCTATTTCTTTTCCTTTTTCTTCCATTTCCTTTCTTTTCTTTTCTTTTTTTCTTCTTTCTTTCTTTCTTCTCTTCTTCTTCTTCTTCTTCTTCTTCTTCTTCTTCTTTTTCTTCTTCTTCTTCTTCTTCTTCTTCTTCTTCTTCTTCTTCTTCTCTTCACCTCTGCAACGCACGAGTAGCCTAGAACTAGCTCCTCTGCGCGCACCCTCCGGCCGTCACTTGGGCCTCCCCCGGCCTTCTTCACCTCTGCAACGCACGAGCAACCTAGAACTAGCTCCTCTGCGCGCACCCTCCGGGTGTCACTTGGGCCTCCCCCAGCCTTACCGCCGTCCGTCGCTACTACGTGCTCCGTCATCGCTGGCAACGCCAACTGCACTACGCCTCCAGCCGCTACCACCGCGATCGGCCAACTTCCCCTACTCCGCTCATAGTGCCTGCGGCCATTGCTGCGCCCCCGATCGTCTCTGCCGCCGCTCCGGCCTCCATCGCTCTCTTCTTCTTCAGCCGAGACCTACGCATAGCGTGCCAGCCACCTACTCTTTATGAGCTTGCGGGTTGCGGCCATGGCCACTTGAAGCTTTGGGTCGCCACCGATCGGCCCCTCTCTCTTGATCTTACGGCTTCTCTCCATCTCTCAAGCTTCTCTCTCGCTCTCTCTCTCGGCCATAGCTTCCATTTCTCCTCTGCAACTTCTCTCATTCCATTTCTTTCTTTTCCATGAATTTCTCTATCCATTTATAGGCAATTGTAGCTTGGGCACCACTCCTCCTCTCGACATTCCTCTCAATCTCTCCAAATCTCTTAGCCCAAAGCTCTAACATGCTGAAGACCTGCCCCCTCACACGCACAAACAACCATCTTGGAGAAGCCTCATGCATGCATACACATATTACATATATATATATTTTACACTAATATAATTATGAAAAATATACATCTAATCCCCATATTTTATCATTATTTCACTTGCAAATTTATCTAATTACAAATACACCCTTTATCGTCCAAATTAATTTGCATTACGATGCTTGAAATCCAAAATTAATAACTTTGGTTTTACCTGATAAAATCGATTTCACCCCTAGGTCCTTATCGGGCTATTGATTCATCCCGAAACCGCCTCAGGGTTGATCGTTACGAAAAATCGGAGCCCCCTTAGGGTTCCGTTAACTTCCTGAAAGTCCCCTATGACAATTCGGTATTTCAACTCAGTCACAACTGTATTTTAGCTGTACCAAAAATCGTCTCAATTCTGATTTATTTTAATTCCATAAATCCTATCTCGGAACGCTTATTGAGACCATATCATTTTTCATAGCCAATTACACTTCGAGGCATTCCCTGCGGTCGATTCAAAAATTTATTTTGCTATCCAACTAATTTTTGGTATTTAATCTCACTGAAATTACATGGCAACCTTATGTTGAAACGAGGTCTATAGCGTTGATGGATGGTGGAGTCGGCGATGGTCACAGTAGAGGCCGGGGAAGCTGTGCGGTGGTCGATGGCTGCGAAAAAGCGGGCGCAGGTGGCGGCGCAGCCAGATCTGACCGGCAGAAGGCAACAGCTGGAGAGAGGGAGTGATCAACAACGGTGGCCTGTGGTGATGGAGATCAAGAGGCGACGGAGGTCGGCGATCGCGCAGCTATTGTAAGTGGCCGGAGGCGATGTTGCAGCGATAGAGACGCTATGAGCGCAGGAGATCGAGGCAGTGGAGGCGACAGCTGGCGGTGGTAATTGGGGCCCCGATGGAGTCAGCCGGAGGCTGACGCTGCAGTGGAGGCTAGGGGTGGTGATCGTGCTGTCGAACACCGATAGATTAGATGAATAATGATTTGGATTTGCAATAAGGGTGCAACCTAAAGTCGTCTCCCAACGAACCTCAAACGGATCTGTCAAAACAAGATTAAAGGAGGGGGGTTGTGATGAAAATCGGAATTAAAAACGTTCAAGAATGAAACAAAGATGAATTAAAACGTAACCCGCTACAAACCCTACCTTTTTACCACGGTAATCCTTGTCTCACTTATGAAAACAATCTATTTGGTTTGATTTTCTTTTGATTTGAAAAAGTCTTATACAACCGTAAAAGATTAAATCAAATCGAGCAATCACTCATACAAATATACCGTTTCTTTCTAATCAAAGCCTCAACCAAGAACGTCAATTAAACCCATCCCAAAGATCATGCATGCATTCACACAACCGTATAAAAGAAACATACATAGACTTAGAGAAGGAAAAGAAACAGAATCATCAATAAAAACATGAAAATCGAGTTCCAAACCGAATTCAACAATATGACCGAGACTCAAACCGGGCAAGGGGTACGAGAATGTAACGAATTACAATCGAATTAACCTTCCATCTTCTTAGTTGAAATCGTGAGAATTCTCCTCAAAATCAGCCACTTAATGTGCTTAAATAGAGCTTAGGGAGGAAACCCTAGGTTACCGCAACTTCACAGTCGATTTCGAATAGGATAACGTGCGTTCTAGGCTTCGACCCCTTCATCAAAATTGTAGATCAGGAAGATTAGATGAATTTTGGATTTTTGGACCCTTCATCAAAATTGTAGATCAGGAAGATTAGATGAATTTTGGCTTTTAAATCACTTGATTTGGATATCGGACGCCCAAGTTATGGCCTTTTAAAGATTCAGCATCTGTGCAGCTTTCCTAATTTGATCCAACTTTCTGGTCCCGACTTTGAAGCGATGTTTGGAGACCCAAAAGAACTTGGATTTGGACCTACCACACCATTCCAGAAAGCCCAAGAAGTTTTCTACAATATCTCTGAAGACATCATTCACGTTCTGGGATTATAACTTGGCCAAAAACTTGAAAGAAGCACAAAAGGTCAAATATGTGATCACACTTTTGCTTCTTTGTCTCTAATCTCCTTGTTTCCCTTCTTGCCATCAAAATTCCTCATGACCTAGGAAGCCCAAATCTGTCCAAAATAAGATAAAACAGTGTGAAGCCTAATTCCTATAAGATAAAATAAAACAAAATCAAGATGAATAAAATGACACAACTAACGTGCAAAAAGACTAAATATGAGGGCTAAATAATATAAAAATATGCGCTCTATCAAATTCCGCCACACTTAGACTTTTGCACTCCTGGGCAAAACACTAAATGCTAACATTCAATAACAAAAAGATGTGGAGAATGCAAAATGAGAGGCACGACAAGTTTTATAGGAATTCAACACTCAAAGATCATCTTTCTTACACTTCCTAGACAAATAAGTAGCATGGCAATTTTACTTGGCAAGACGAGTCAAAATAAGCAGAACCTTATAAGAACATGCTGTCAAGTTCCTCACATGCTATGCCTAACTCCACCCAATCATAATTCTACTACCAGATATGCTCATCTTCTAAATCTCCACTCTCAATGCTTTATGCATGCAAATCAAAAGGACTTTTATTCATGGCTCCAACATGGTAAGGTGAAAGGGATAGGAAGATAACAATGAAAAGTAAACCTTAGGAAGAAAGAAAACATTCAAGACAACCCAAGATCAATGAAGAACTATTAAGCAAGCAGAAAATAGATCCTTTTTGCATTTTTGTTTAATGGTGGGTGCGTTTTACGCTCCATCCCAACCTTGGTGAGTGCGTTTTACGCTCCATCTCACCTTGGCCTTTGGCCTTTCTATCTATTTTCTTTTGATTCCAAAGGACTTGCTTAATATTTTTTCCATAATCAAGGGATGCAATGAATGTTCTTCAACCTAAAGAAGGGAAATGATCTCTTTTTTTTTTTTTTTCGAGAAGTATGGCAAGTAAAATGAAAGAATGCCTTAATCATCTTTTCACATGCATGAGCACTGATAGCTTCAATAAAGATTCAAAACAAGTTCTAGAGTGATACCCATAATTAGTGAATGCACGCATAGCATAAGAAAGAACATGCACAAATATCCTCACAAAGACTACCTCAATCAACTCACCAAACCAAACTCATTGCCAATTTACTTGAAAGCCCAAAAAGATAAGATCGACTTTCTAATCATGCCAAATTCTTTCAAACTCAATTTGCCTCATTTTGCCTTTTTTTTTATTTTTAATTTTTTTTATTTATTTTTTTTTGAAAAGAAACTTCTATTCTAAAACTCCCCCCCCCCCACACTCAAACATTACATTGTCCTCAATGTAAGCATGCAGCAAGAATCAGGTATAGGACAAGTAAGAAAAGTAAGGAGAGAGAAACAGCCTAATGGTATCAAGTCGAGGGAAGGTCCAAGAGAGATAGCTCCTCCACTATGTGTTCTGTAAAGCCCTCGTAGAAATGCTTAAGCCTCTGCCCATTGACTGTGAATTTCTTCGTAGTAAACTCGTCCATAATCTCAACTACACCATAAGGAAAAACATGAGTAACCACAAAAGGACCAACCCATCTAGAACGCAACTTACCAGGCATCAGCTTTAGGTGTGAATTGTAGAGGAGGACTTTATTGCCAACATTGAACTCCTTCTTGGCAATCAATTTGTCGTGTGCAGCTTTGGTCTTTTCCTTGTAGATCCTGGAGTTCTCATATGCCTCTAACCTCAATTCCTCAAGCTCTTGCAATTGAAGCTTCCACTGGGAACCAGCTTCTTTCATGTCCATGTTGCATTGCTTCACCGCCCAATAGGCCTTATGCTCGATCTCTACCAGCAGATGACATGCTTTTCCAAAGACCAGTCGATATGGGGACATGCCGATCGAAGTCTTGTAGGCCGGGCGGTAGGCCCAAAGTGCATCTTCCAACCTTTGGCTCCAATCTTTCCTGTTGGGCTGGACCGTCTTCTCTAGAATCTGCTTGATCTCTCTGTTTGAAACCTCAGCCTGCCCATTGGTCTGTGGATGGTAGGGAGTCGCCACTTTATGTAAAACTCCATACTTTTAGAGTATGGATTGCATCTTTCTGTTGCAGAAGTGGGATCCTTGATCACTGATGATGGCCCTGGGAATGCCAAACTTGCAAAAAATATGAGATCTAACAAAATCTGCAACCACAGAAGAATCATCAGTCCAGGTGGCTTTAGCTTCCACCCATTTCGAAACATAATCCACAGCCAAAAGAATGTACACAAAACCAAAAGAGACAGGAAAATGACCCATGAAATCAATGCCCCCTACATCAAATATCTCACAGAATAATAAAGGTTTCTGAGGCATTTCATTTCTGCGTGAAATTGAACCTGTGTGTTGGCAACATGTACCGTTCTTACAGAATCCATATGCATCTCTGAAAAGGGATGGCCAATATAACCCTGCATCTAAGACCTTTCTAGCAGTACGTTACGGACCAAAATGACCACCACATGCAAGAGTGTGACAGAAATGTAGGACAGATGCGAATTCATGATCAGGGACACACCTCCTAAGGACTTGGTCACTACACAAGCGCCACAAATATGGATCATCCCATACATAGTACTTAGCCTCGCTTTTAAATTTATGTAATTGTGCTTTCTTAAAAAGTGCAGGTAATTCAGAAGCAACTAGGAAATTTACCATGTCAGCATACCAAGGTTCAGTACCATGTAAGTGATAAAGCAACTCATCTGGAAAATTATCTCTGATAGGCGGATGATCCATGTCAGACGAGTCGGGAGAAGCAGGTATCCGGCTCAGGTGGTCGGCTACCAAGTTTTCAGCTCCACTTTTGTCTTTGATCTCAATATCAAATTCTTGGAGTAGCAACATCCATCGGATAAGCCTAGGTTTTGCATCGAGCTTCTTCAGAAGGAACTTTAGGGCTGCATGATCAGAAAACACAACAACTTTAGATCCCAATAAATATGATCAAAATTTATCTAAAGCAAAGACAATGGCTAAGAGCTCTTTTTCAGTCGTGGTGTAATTGGCTTGAGCACTGTCTAGGGTACATGAGGCGTAGGCAATGACATGCAACTTCTTATTCACCCGCTGAGAGAGAACGACGCCTACTGCAAAGTTTGAAGCATCACACATGAGCTCGAAGGACAACTCCCAGTTGGGTGGCTGGATGATCGGTGGAGAAGTCAATCGCCTCTTAAGTTCCTCGAAGGCTTGCTTGCATTGTTCATCAAACTTGAAATCCACATCCTTTTAGAGGAGGTGGGATAATGGAATGGCAATCTTACTGAAGTCTTGGATGAACCTCCTGTAAAACCCTGCATGGCCAAGGAAAGAGCGTACTTCCCACACAGACGCGGGGTAAGGTAAAGAAGCAATGATATCCACCTTGGCACTATCGACAGCGATACCTTGTTTGGAGATAACATGACCTAAGACTATGCCCTGGTCAACCATGAAGTGACATTTTTCATAATTCGAAACAAGGTTTTTCTCAACACACCTTTCCAAAACTTTACCTAAGCTAACCAAGCAGTCATCAAATGAGGTGCCATAAACAGAAAAGTCATCCATGAATACTTCCATACAATGCTCAAGAAATTCAGAAAATAAACTCATCATGCACCGCTGGAACGTACCTAGAGCATTACATAAACCAAATGGCATCCTTCGGTAGGCAAAAGTGCCAAAAGGACAAGTGAGGGTGGTCTTCTCCTGATCCTCTGGTGCTATGCATATCTGAAAATAACCAGAAAAGTCATCAAGAAAACAATAATGAGATTTACCTGCTAACCTTTCCAACATTTGGTTGATGAATGGAAGGGGAAAGTGATCTTTTCTAGTTGCTTGGTTGAGCTTCCTATAGTCAAAGCAGACCCTCCAGCTGTTCTGCACTCTCATGGGCACTAGCTCATATCTTTCATTAGCCACCACTGTGAAACCTATCTTCTTGGAGACAACCTGCACTGGACTCACCCACTTGCTATTAGATATAGGATAAATGATACCATCCGAAAGTAACTTACTTACCTCTTTCTTGACCACATCTAGGATGGTGGGATTGAGTCTCCTCTATGGCTGCCTCACTGGTCGGGCTCCTTCTTCTAAATGAATCTTGTGCATGCACAAAGAAGGACTAATATCTGGTATGTCCGCCAAGGTCCAGCCTATTGCTCGTTTGTTCCTCCTGAGTAGGTCCAGCAATCTCTCTTCTTGGTCAGGGTAGAGGTTGTTGGCTATGAGCACTGGCAACTTCTCTCCCTCCTCCAAGTAAGCATACTTGAGGTTGTCAAGTAAGGGTTTGCACTCCAAGGCAGGTGGTTGTTGGATTGAAGGTAGCAACCTGTTTGTGTCTAAGTCAAGAGCATCATCTGCTTGCATGACATTCTCAGCAAGGGAAACATTCGCCATGGAAGGCTCATGAGAGTTGTGTAAGGCATGCTAAAAACTCATGTCAGATTCAGAAAGATTTAAAAACTCATCTATCTCAGAACAAGCGGCACACTTACTGAATCCATCATGATAATCAGGGCAATGCATACTATCAGGAAAGTCATGGATGGTGGGGAACTCAGAAACAAAGTCAGGAAGATCAGCACATGCAACATCAACCATCAAGTCAATAAAATTAACATGCCAGGAGGAATGATCTTCTGAAGGATACTTCATGGAATCAAGAATGTTGAAATGGATAGTATTACCAGCAAATTCCATAGACAAGGTACCCTCATGCACATTAATTATTGTCCTAGCAGTTTTCAAGAAAGGTCTGCCTAGTATCAATGGTGCATGTCCAAGTTTGTTATCATCTTCCATATTCAAAACATAAAAATCAGCTGGGAAGATAAGATCCTTAACCTTAACCAGCACGTCCTCCAAGACTCCCGTGGGATAGACCGTGCTCCTGTTAGCTAGCTGGACTACCACTCCTGTGGATTTCAATGGGCCAACCTGCAAGGATGCATAAACAGACTTAGGCATTACATTAATGGAAGCACTTAAATCTAGCAAAGCATTTGTGAATTGCAGCTCTCCTATAGTGCAAGGAATGGTAAACATCCCTGGATCTTTGCATTTCAAAGGCATGGTGGGCTGGATTAGGGCTGAGACATTCCTTCCAAGGTTGACCTGCTCATTTCCCTTCAGCTTCCTCTTGTGGGTGCACAAGTCTTTGAGAAACTTGGCATAATTGGGAATCTGTCTGATGGCCTCCAAGAGTGGTATATTGACGTCGACCTTCTGGAAAGTCTCCATGATCTCCTTATCCAACTCAGCTTCTGCCCTCTTCTTGTTTTGAGTGGCTCTATGGGGAAAAGGCAATGGATTGGTGTAGGGGTGTTCTCCCTTGTCTTGATCATTGTTGATGTACTGCTTGGCCCTTTGAATTGAGAGGGGATGTGACTCCTCTTTTCTACCAGTTTCTTCTTGTGCCTTCTCTGGAACATCCACTTCTTTACCACTACGTAGCATGATCGTACTCACATTCCCCTTTTGATTGGATATTGGCTGTGAAGGTAGCTGACCCGAGCCTTGACTCCTTAGCTCATTTATGTTAGTTGCTAATTGCCCAATCTGTGTCTCCAAATTCTATATGGTGGTGTCAGTCCGTTGTTGGAATTTGAGAGTATTGGCAGCCAATTGTTGCACTATGTCATTCAAGCTCGGTTCGGCCTTGGGTAATGTTTGTGCTTGTTGCTTCATTGGTGTGGCATTACTTTGACCCGGTGCATTGAACCTCTGTTGGAATGGTTGAGTTGAAGCACCCCCATATCTGAAGTTGGGATGGTCTCTCCAGCTCGGATTGTAGGTGGGAGCATAAGGATCATACCTATTTTGTTGTAGCTGTTGCTGAAATAGTCTTCCAGGGAAGATTCCATTACATGATTCTGTGTTATCCTGCAATTGTGGGCACTGATCAGTTACATGTGAAGATAATGAACAAATGCCACATACCTGTTGGGGTTGGTTTCGATCAAGGGCTAACTGGCGAACCATTGAAGTGAGTTCCTCCAGCCTATTTTCTATTCTCCTTCGGTCCATAGGTGCAGCAAAACCAACCTCATTGACAGTCTTCATGGGAGTGTTCAACCTGGTACCAAATTGTTGTTCATTTTGAGCCATCTTTGAAATTAAGTCCTGGGCTGCAGCTGGTGTCTTTTCCACTAAGGCTCCTCCAGATGCAGCATCCACTAAGTACCTGTCCATGAGGAGCAAACCTTCATAAAAATATTGAATGAGGAGCTAGTCACTTATCTGATGATGAGAACAACTAGCACACAGCTTCTTGAATCTCTCCCAATACTCATGCAAGCTTTCTCCATCAATCTGTCGGATGCCACAAATGTCCTTCCGGATGGCTGCTGTCCTGGAGGCAGGGAAGAACTTCTCAAGAAATATTCTCCTCAGGCTATCCCAATTGGTAATGGTAGCAGGTGGCAAGTAATACAACCAGTCTTTGGCAGCTCCATCAAGAAAGAAAGGGAATGCCCTTAGCTTTATTTGTTCTTCATCAACCCCTTGCGGCCTCATGGTGGAGCATACCACATGAAACTCCTTCAGATGCTTGTTTGGATCTTCACCTGCAAGACCATGAAACTTAGGAAGCAAATGTATCAATCCAGATTTCAGTTCAAAGTTTGCCTCCAATTGGGGATACTGAATACACAAGGGTTGATAATGCACATCAGGGGCAACCAATTCTCTAATAGTTCTGTTAGCATTATTCCCATTATTCCCATTCTCATTGCCATTGTTTTCATTGACGGCCATATTGATCAGTTTTGGTTGGAACTCAAACACAGTATCAAGGACAATGGGAAAGACACTATTAGTCACTGCCCTATCTTTGGATCTAAGTTCTCTTGCTTGTCGCCTAAGGGTTCTATCAATTTCTGGATCTAAATCAATTAGGTCACTCTTAGATGATCTGGTCATGCATTAAATATCAACAAGAACAAAAACAAAACAAAACACACAAGGAAAAATCACATAAACACACCAAGAAAACACAAAATGGCCCAAAAAGTGCTCTAAACGTTGGATTTTGGCCAAAATACGCCCTCCTCATTGCACAACAGTGATTATTTCTCCCCACACCCCCATTCCTTTGGACACCAAAAATCAGGGCATTTCGAGATAGTCGTTGAGGTGAACAGTGCTGTTTATGGCAAAAAAAAAAATAGAAAAGAGAAAAACCAAGAGCAGAACAAAAGAGAAGAACAAAGAAAACCGAAAAGGATGAACAAAGAAATAGAGGAACAGAGAAACAAAAGAAGAAAACAAAGAGAACAGAAAGAAAACCAAAAATAGAACAGGAAGAACAAAGAACTGAACAAAAAAAAAAAAGAATGACAGAAAACACAAAGAACAGAAAACAAAAATTAGAACAAAGAAAATCGAAAAGAAAAACACAAAGAAGCAACAGAGAAACAAAAGAAAAGAGAAACCAAAGAGCAAGACACGAATAAGCAACAAAAGAAAGCAACAAAGAATCAAAGAGAAGCAACAAAGAAACAAAAGAAAAAGAAAGACAGAAAACAAATCTTGTTATGGCAGAACAGTTTGACAGTTCCCCGGCAACGACGCCAAAATCTGATCGTATTGTCGAACACCAATAGATTAGATGAATAATGATTTGGATTTGTAATAAGGGTGCAACCCAAAGTCGTCTCCCAACGAACCTCAAACGGATCTGTCAAAACAAGATTAAAGGAGGGGGGTTGTGATGAAAACCAGAATTAAAAACGTTCAAGAATGAAACAAAGATGAACTAAAACGTAACCCGCTACAAACCCTACCTTCTTACCACAGTAATCCTTGTCTCACTTATGAAAACAATCTGTTTGGTTTGATTTTCTTTTGATTTGAAAAACTCTTCTACAACCGTAAAAGATTAAATCAAATCGAGCAATCGCTCATACAAATATACCGTTTCTTTCTAATCAAAGCCTCAACCGAGAATGTCAATTAAACCCATCCCAAAGATCACACATGCATTCACACAACCGTATAAAAGAAACATACATAGACTTAGAGAAGGAAAAGAAACAGAATCATCAATAAAAACGTGAAAATCGAGTTCCAAACCGAATTCAACAATATGACCGAGACTCAAACTGGGCATGGGGTATGAGAATCTAGCGAATTACAAGCGAATTATCCTTCCATCTTCTTGGTTGAAATTGTGAGAATTCTCCTCAAAATCGGCCACTTAATGTGCTTAAATAGAGCTTAGGGAGGAAACCCTAGGTTACCGCAACTTCACAGCCGATTTTGAATAGGATAAAGTGCGTTCTGGGCTTCAGCCCCTTCATAAAAAATGTAGATTATGAAGAGTAGATGAATTTTGGCTTTTAAATTACTTGATTTGGATATCGGACACCCAAGTTATGGCCTTTTAAAGATTCAATATCTGTGCAGCTTTCCTAATTTGACCCAACTTTCTGGTCCCGATTTTGAAGTGATGTTTGGAGTCCCAAACGAACTTGGATTTGGACCTACCATACCATTCCAGAAATCCCAAGAAGTCTTCTACAATATATCTGACGACATCATTGACGTTCTAGGATTATAACTTGGCCAAAAACTTGAAAGAAGCACAAAAGGTCAAATCTATGATCACACTTTTTCTTCTTTGTCGCCAATCTCCTTGTTTCCCTTCTTGCCATTAAAATTCCTCATGACCCAGGAAGCCCAAATCTGTCCAAAATAAGATAAAACAGTGTGAAACCCAATTCCTATAAGATAAAATAAAACAAAATCAAGATGAATAAAATGACACAACTAACGTGCAAAAAGACTAAATATGAGGGCTAAATAATATGAAAATATGCGCTCTATCAGGTGGTCGGGCTGTGCACGGTCGGTGGGCATTCGAGAAAGAGAAGACCGGAATGAAGAGGAAGAAAAAGATGAGGGAAAAGAAAGAGGAAGGAAGGAGAAGGAAGGAAGAAATGGAAAAATATATATATGTATAAAAAAAAAGGAAAATTTTGAAAAATGCCAGAAGGTTGAGAAATTGTGGAGTTCAAAAATGTTCCAATGAGATTGAGGCTAGGTTGGTAATCTTGGCTAAAAAGTCATTACAAGGTGTGTAACCATGATAGCTTGAGGTGGTAGGTGTGGAACCAAAAGCTAGAAGTCATGTTGCAGGTGTGATGTAAGCAGTGACAGACCCGAGCCATGCTGTTGGGAACTAGTGTTGGAATCGAATGTGTCCTTGTGGGAGCAACCTAGCCGTGAGACTAGGTGATGAGCCACCAGGTGCACAAGGGCAACACAATGACTGTGCAGGTAGGTAGGGACTGAAGACTTGTGGTAAGCACGGTAGGAATGACGAGGGTTGTGGTTAAAGGTTCCATAACCAAAAGGAGAAATGGTAGGACCACTCACTCATTGTAGGGCTTGACAACCAAGAGAAAGCCTAACAAGGTAGAAATTAAGGATCGGGTGCAACCTATTTAAGAGGGGTTGCCTAATTAGAATACTTAGGTAGGGGTAAGTGACCCCAGTTGGCAAGTTACATTGGCCAGTGAGAAAAGCCTCAAAATCTTTGTTGAACATGGAAAGAATTCATAGTTAAGAGAGTGGTATGGTGCATACTTCGTTAAGCTCAAGGTGTGAACTCGAGTAGTGCACGTTATTAGTTAAAATGTGAAGTTACCCACTATGATGTATGGGTATGTGGGTTATACTTAAGTCATGGTGATAAGCAGAGGTCAGCTGGTCAAGGTAGTAGACCATATGAGGAATGGTCGATTATGGCTAAAGGAGCTAGATGGTTGCTTCTCATATAGTGCTAGCATAGTTACAATGGATTGATAATGAGATGTTGCTGTGAGAATCAACTCAAGCTGTGAATGTATATGATTGATGATGAAATACCATGGCTAAATGGGTGTCAACTTGTCTAATGGGTATTAAAAGTGACATTGCTATAGATGATTAGTGCTAAGATTGTGTTGTATTTGATCAGCGTAAAAATCGTGGCCATGTGTAATTGGCGGGGGAAATGTTGTCGTGTGATCGATGTAAAATCGTTATTGACTGGTCAATGATGCAATGTTAGCGTGTTTTGGTTTTAGTTGATGTGGAAAATGGGAAGATGACTGCAAGATGATGCTATGAGGTAGTTGAAATCCATCAAAAGATGGACATCATTACAATAGTCATGGCCAGTGACAAGTTGTAACATCCTGTTCGAGCGATAGAAAGGAACGGAACAACTTACCCTAATGGGCCTACGCGAACTTCCCAGGGGGGTCACCCATCCCTGGATTACCCCAGGTTAAGCACGCTTAACTTGGGAGTTCTTTGCCAACATTCAGCCCAGAAGGTATCTAGTTGGTGTTGTTTCCTTCCTTACACTATCTTCGATATATACTAACTTTTCTGGGCTCTCGGGGTATTACACAAGTAGTGCGATTTGACGGCAGGTGAAAATGGCATCGATTGATGAATGTCCTCGAGAATCAGAAGACCAATAGCTTAAGCGAAACCTCGAGGTGGGGATAGCCCGAGGAAAAGGCGAGCAATGGCTAGGCTATGAGGTTCTCAAGCATGGGAATTTGGCGAGTAACTCGAGAATGTGATTGTTTTGGGTATAAGAATAAGGTAAAGAGAATTTCGAGGATGAAATTCAATTAAGAGGGGTTGAATGTAATACCCGGTTTTACATAGTGATGGAAAAGATATAATTTTCAGTTAATTTAAATGGATCTTAGGTGGTTCGTGTAACGCCCCACTTTCTCGGGCGCATTAATTCTTGGGACAATTCTGGGACGATAAATTTTTTTCCTTCAAACTAATACTAAATCACATTATACCTCGCATCGATCCCAGAATTTCCAATCCTTTTATCTCAAAAGAGAGAATCATCATATACCTCAAATGTGGAAACTAGAATCGAACCTGACATCTTACCTTAACATTAAATTATAAATCAATTCTTTACATCACCATTTCTCAAACTTCATTCCTAATACAAGGTTATTCATCGATGACTTAAAACATACATACATCCTTGATTAACATCAATACCCTCAACAATCATTAACCCTAACTACGGTTATACATTATCATTAACCATAAGGTTAAACATCATCATTCCTCAAAACGTCAATCATAACTCATCTCTTACATCATGCAATTTCAAAACGTTCAAATTTCAAAATGACAAAACTTAAACACATGGGCTACATTAAATATATTCATCCCATCGTTCATTCATCATTCATTTCATCTTACACTTTCCTAAGTGCCATTTCATGCCTCATTCATCCTCGTTCTTGCTACAATTTCTTGAATATTCTAGGGGCAAAACCTAATTCGATGATGAACGTTTGAATATGTTGAGTTTGGTTTATGAAACTTGTGATATTTGCAGAAAACTACTCTCGAACACTGGGAACAGTGCACCGACAAGCCCAAACTAGCAAGGTGAGTGTTTCGTGCATACTTTTGTTACATCCTGGCTTCATTGGGTAAGGGTGTTGACTTGCATATCATGCCTTTGTTCCATACACGTCCTATTTTCCCTTGGTTGTGCATATTCCTTCTACTTTGTCATATATAATGTTCATGTTGGTGACTGTGGCTAGTTGTTGGGCCATCATAGAAGATCTCATGCTCTTACGGTGAGTCAGGGGTGACTATGATGACCGCGGGGGTGATTGCAACACCCTGGCATTACTACCACAGGGGTGGATTTCATAATGGCATTATTGCATTTGCACGCATGTATATTTCCTTTCCTGATTCACTCATTTAGATGCAATATCTAACTTGGGTTGATGCCCTTGGAATATTCCACGTTCTAGGTATATCAGAAGTATCAGGTGTTTTAGGTTTCAATTCAAAGTGTGGGCAAGGAGGTAGAGCTTCGCCAGCTTTGGGTTCTTTTTTATTTATTATGGTTTTTTTTATTTATTATGTAACCCAAATGATATATTATACCTAAAGTGGTGTGTTGAGTCTTTTTGGAGTATTGGAAGTCGTGAGCATTTCTTGTACTTGTAAAGGAAATATAGTGGAAACTCCATTTGTTTAGCTTTGATTAAGCTTTCAGGTTTGATCCAATGCTTCCGTTGATTAAGGGTTTCCATAACGCCCATAGGTGATGTCGGTTTATATTTCACATTGTTGCGTATTTTGGAAAGTGAGGCGTTGATAGAGCGCATATTTTCATATTATTTAGCCCTCATATTTAGTCTTTTTGCATGTTAGTTGTGTCATTTTATTCATCTTGATTTTGTTTTATTTTATTTTATAGGAATTGGGCTTCACACTATTTTATCTTATTTTGGACAGATTAGGGCTTCCTGGGTCGTGAGAAATTTTGATGGCAAGAAGGGAAACAAGGAGATTGGAGACAAAGAAGCAAAAGTGTGCTCATAGATTTGACCTTCTGTACTTCTTTCAAGTTTTTCACCAAGTTATAGTCCCAGAACATGATAATGTCTTTAGATATATTGTAGAGGACTTCTTGGGCTTTCTATAATGGTATGGTTTGTCCAAATCCAAGTTCGTTTGGGCCTCCAAACATCGCTTCAAAGTCGGGACCAGATGGCTGGGTTAAATTAGGAAAGCTACACTGAACACTGATTCTTTAAAAGGCTATAACTTGGGCGTCCGATACCCAAATCAAGTGATTTAAAAGCCCAAATTTATCTACTCTTCCTGATCTACAATTTTTGTGAAGGGGACAAATCCCATAACGCACGTTATCCTTTTCAAAATCGGCTATGAAGTGGCGGTAACCTAGGGTTTCCTCCCTAAGCTCTATTTAAGCACATTAAGAGGCCATTAGGGGAATTAATTCTTCTCTCATGAACAGTAGCCATTTTTTCTCTATTTTATCTATGGAGGGATAAACACTTGTAATCAGTTGCAAATCCAAACTTATTCCATGGTTTGAATCCCAAGAGCTTCTACGAAATCCGGTTTGAATTTCAATTATATTTGTTTTAAGCTTTCTCTACTTCTTTTCCACTTATTCTAGTGCATGTTCAAGACGGTTGTATGAACATATACGAGGTGGATTTCTCTTTTCTACATTGCAGCTTTAATGTTATAGTCGGTTGATATAACACACGAAGGAAAGAAGTAGAAACAAATAACTTGGTATGATGGTTATCGATACTAGGTTCTGGAATCTGTGTGAATGAAGATTAAAATTGGTAAACTGATTGAAGGAGGTTTTCTTTGATCTTTATATCAGCTTTGATTTGATCTCTAGACTGTTGTTGGGGATTTATTTATGCAAATTTTGGGTGTTGAAACTCGGCTAGATCTAATCTATAAGAAGGGATGATGAAAACCTGGTTTAAGGGAAAGATTTGTAACCGGTTGCATTTGGATCCATAGACAGTTTCGTTTTTATATTCTTACTCAATCTTCATACTTTCTTTTTGATCAAAAAAACCCCCCTCACTCAGTTCTTGTCATGACAGATTTGTATTGAGGTTCATTTGAGAGACGACTTTGGGGTCGCACCTTTGCTGCAGATCTGAAATATATATTCATCTAATCTATCGGGGTTCGACAGTCTCGATCAGGCGTTACGGTTGGTATCAGAGCTAGAATAAATAGTTTGGTTTGGGTTCGAGTTAATTAACTTTGAAGATGCAATAGTGATATGAGTTATTTTGAGTTTTGATATGACTGATCTTGCAAGATATTTTGGTCTGTGACAGGAATGGATCCGTGGATAGAAGAAACCCAATTTTAGCGTGCCATCATTGAAGGATGGACCACATTGCTAAAAGGACGATATATGCATCCGATGGAGAAGTTAGGAGATTTTCTGAATTTAGTTACCCCTACTTTACAATAGTTTCTGACCGATGTGATGAATCCCTATATGGTGGACTTACAAATATTCTATTTGATTTCCTCATTAACCCTAGAGTGGCAGGACGCTGGAAACGATCTTCACACTTTGGGACCCTATGATGATTTTGTAACTTTTATTACCCACCTACACGAGGTAAAGGAACACCTAAACCCTATGAGGGAAGTGACAAACCAGAGTTGCGAAGAGGAACCTGAAGAACGAGATCTTACGCCACCCCCAGGATCAAAAATCGAGGAAGAGTGACTTTGTACTAAGAAACAAATTTTGTTGTTTGAGGATGTAAACTTGTGGATGTGTATGAAAGAAAACAAGATAGTGCTTAGGCAAATGCAAATAAAGTAGTGCACTAGAAGTGGCTATGTACATATGTAATAGTAAAAATTCCCTATGAGTTGTATTTGTTATTATAATAGAAGAACTAAACACGAAGGCTTTATGGTGACAAGAGAGTGGAATGACAGCTTGAAGAACATTGAGGATTTGATGAGTAAGTGGGATGAGTAGGTTAGAGAATGGTACAAGTAAATATTTAAATTGAGGTTCGTTAGAATTACTAAATGGTTGCGGGTGGTGAAAGATCATCTTTTTGATTAATTGCCTCATAGGAATTTGGAAATTTCTTGAGTTAAGTATTGACATGATGAAGGTCTAGTAGGTACCTAGTTCATGAAATCCTTGTGCAGGGTTCTAAATGTGGGTATGTGGGATTTGTTGTATTAGTGGTCAGCTAGATCCACCTGAGTCAGGAAAGTTGAGAATTTATGAACTCTGAGTTCCCATCCTATTAATTAGTTATGATTATTTCAAGATTGTTTTACTACAAAAGTTTGCAAGTTGAACTCATAATTTTAGAGTGTGATTATTTGCAGATGGTAAACACTGGTCGAACTCGGAACTTGGGACGCAGGAACAACACCCAAGAAGAGGAGATGCCGGACCACCATGATGAGAGGATAGAAACATCCCCAGAGAATCCACCACCCAAAAAGGACCAAAGAGGAAGTAACAGCATGGACCAAATGGAACGAGTCTTAGGGAGTATGGTCACACTTATGCAGGGGACACGAATGACAAGTCAGGTTATTCCCCAAAACTCTAAAGCCAGTGACAGGTTCCAGCGGTTAAACCCACCTATATTTCGTGGAAGAGCAGGAGCCGACCCTTGTGAGAGTGTATATTGGTTGGAACAGATTGAAAAGATCTTTGATTTCATTAGGTGTGAGGAAGTGGACAAGGTTGGTTGTGCTACCTTCATGCTCTGGGATGAGGCTGACTAGTGGTGGAAAACCATGCAAAGGACCCTGCAAGATCCTGAAGGGCAAGGTACGCCTGGTATTACATGAGTGCAATTTAACGAACTTTTTAATACTAAGTATTTTCCCTTGTGTAAGAAAATGGAAAAGGGTCGGGAATTTATGAACCTAAAGCAGGCTAGGAACATGACTGTTGCACAGTATGAAGATCATTTAACTCGGTTGATCAAGTACATGCCCATTTACAATTTGGATGAGGAGGCAAAGGCCTAGAAATTTCTTAGTGGACTGAAGTTGGAAATTCAGCTGGCGTTAAGTTCTTTGGGGGACCACACATATGCAGAAGTGGTCCTACAAGCCCTGACTGTGAAAAGCAACCTCCACCGAATGAATGCCCTGAGGATGGAATTCCTGGAACCTGAGAACAAGAAACTTGGGAAAAGACATGATCTTAGGGTTCGAGGAGAAAATTTCAAACACAAAGAGAACTGTCCTAGGTGTCAAAAATTTCATCCAGGAAAACCTTGTGATTGAGGGAATAAAAAATGTTATACCTGTGGAGGAAATAACCACATGTCTCGAGATTGCCCCAAAGGACTCGTGTGCTTTAATTGGTAGCAGACGGGCCATCTCTCTAAGGAATGTCCGCAAAGAGGAGTCAATAAATCTCAGACAAACTAGGGAGGCTAAGAACCACAACGAGGCCAAGTGTATCATCTAATGGGGGAAGATGCCAACACAAGCCCAACGGTTGTACAAGGTACATTGATTTCCCTTTAGTGTGAGAGTTAGTCAACCCCAGGTCTGCCCATTCACATGCAGGTGTCAACCTGAATTTCGGCAGAATAAGGGATGCCAAATGGTAAGTTGGGTAGTTATGAGTTGAAGAATATTGTTAATTAATGTGTGTTAATTGTAACTTTGAGTATGGTTTGTGATTTTAAGGAATGTAATTGAGAATTAAAAGAAAGGTGTGGCAAGGTTGCTCTAGATCATGTTACGGATTATTATGAGTATCTAGTAATGATATTTGGGATTCCTGTAACCCTTGTGAGTTAATGATTGAGGTGTTCGGATCATACTTAGATTAGTTTGTGGTTGTATTTGTGGACTAATATCTAACTTGTTCTCCTTGAGAGAATTCGAGCATGAGAAAGTGTTGGTACCAGGAGTGTGACTACTGCATCGTGTGCTAAGTGGGCTTGGGAATTCAAAGGTTTGGAAAGGGGGTGATGGAATGGTAAATTGCATACATGGGTCGGGGTAGGTCGTAATTGTGAATAAAATGTTTTCCCCAATGTGGGCATGTAACGTGTTGTGAGCTTGCTTAGGAAATGTGCTTTCCCGTATTAGCAAGTAATGGGATTGCGGTTCCCATACTTGGCCTTAAGGGAAGGGAAATTTTATTCCGGTTATTGACCTAGCTTTCGGTTTGGTATGCAAATTATTGTACACCCTAAAATTATGAGCAATTGGCTCTGATTTGATTATCCTGAATTCTGCCCTTAATAACGCAAATGCTAATGCAGTAGTGAGCATGCTTTGACAGCTCTATGTGAAAAGGTCGAGGTTTCCATGATTGCTTGAGGAATTTGCTTAGAGAATTAGATTCTGAGTGAGCTATGAAGAAAAATTTCGAGGACGAAATTCTTTTAAAGGGGGGACGATGTAAAACCCCAGAGTTTTTTAAACTCAAATATGAGGTGATACCTAAGGTTATTAGGTTCTAATACTTAAGTAAATAGGTCATTTCAAAGGATTATAGAAGCCTTGAGACAAATGTTCAATTTCTAAACTAGTGGCAAAATCATAAATATTAAAGTTAGGTAAAAGTGTAATTTATCTAAAATCTTGGGGTGCTAAGTGTAATTTATCCATTTTTCAAGGACCAAAACGTGTAATTCAAAAATAGCTTGGGGACCAAGTTGCAAGGGTCTAAGCGCAATTTCGTGAAAAGTTTGGGCCAAAGCATCATTTCTTGAAACGTTAAAATATCGCTTCAAAATATCTTAGATTTCAAACTCAAATCAAATGTAGTTTTGGGTAAAGTCCAAGTCCAAAGTCTTTTGCTTAGCCCCCAAGTTACTTAGCCTCCAAGTAGGACACATGGTGCGTTTTGGTTGGATGCACATGGGAGAAATGATGAACTTTATCACTTTGCGACATGTGGTGAATTTTGATTCATCGGGAAACTCTATAAATATAAGGCCTTTGTAGCCTTCATTTGGACATTCTTCAAGAGGGGAAAGAAAGATATTTTGGAGAGGGGAAATACTACAAAAAATAGAGGGAAGGTTCTACCAAAATTGGGGGAGAAAATCGGAGAGGAAATGAGGCTTGTCGGAAAGTTTGTGTCTCTATTGTAAAGAGTGCTAAACATCCTCAAAAATACAAGTTAAGTCTGATTTCTTTCCATAATCTAGTAGAGGGATGAAAGATGAGCATGTAAGAAAAAATGGGGGTTGAATCGAAGTTAAAATAAGAAAGTTATGGCCGAAATACCAAGAAGAGGCAAAGTTGTACGATTTTTAAGGAAGGCGTGTGCAGCTCATGCGCCGGCAAGGGGTTGCGCGTGTGAGCTTGTCAGCCACCTTCCGGCAGCGTGTGAGGGCGCGTGGGACCCCTCTCTTGACCTACAAATTTGCAAAGTTAACCCTCTTTCAGTTACCTACAACCCTATATAAAAATATGTTGAGTTTGGTTTACAAAATTTGTGATATTTGTAGAAAACCACTCCCGAACGCTGGGAACAGTGCATCAACAAGCCCAAACTAGCAAGGTGAGTGTTTCTTGCATACTTTTGTTACATTCTGGTCATTTTGGCTTCATTGGGTAAGGGTGTTGACTTGCATATCATGCCTTTGTGGCTTACACGTCTTATTTTCCCTTGGTTATGCATATTCATTCTACTTTGTCATATATAATGTTCGTGTTGGTGACTGTGGCTAGTTGTTGGGCCATGATGGAAGATCTCGTGCTCTTACGGTAAGCCAGGGGTGACTATGATGATCGCGGGGGTGATTGCAACACCCTGGCATTGCTACCACAGGGGTGGATTTCATAATGGCATTTTTGCATTTGCACGCACATATATTTCCTTTCTAGATTCACTCACTTAGATGTAATATCTAACTTTGGTTGATGCCCCTGGAATGTTCCACGTTCTAGGTATATCAGAAGTATCAAGTGTTTCAGGTTTCAGTTCAAAGGGTGGGCAAGGAGGTGGAGCTTTGCTAGCTTTGGGTTCTTTTTGATTTATTATTATTCTTTTTGATGCCCCGTTGAGCAAAAGGGTAAGGTGTAGCCAGATGAGTTAAAGTGATAGTTGGTACATGAACTAGGTTGGAGGTTCCCTGGCATCTATTGTAGGTCTTGACCAGCTGCTCTGAGTCCTTCGCCATCGTCGGACAATAATACCCTTGCCAAAGAGCTTTTGGCTCCTTTATATGCCTTCATAGATCTCTCTTAGGATGTAGTCTACTTCGTGGGGCTGGATACACTTGAGCAATAGCTGGGAGAATGACCTCTTATAAAGTTCCCCATTGACTAGTACAAAGCTTTGGGCCTTCCTCCTGACTTCTGGAGCTTCCGAGTTATCCTCATGAAGCTTTCCCTCCGACAAGTATAATAGCAAAGGATCCACCCAACTAGGCTCGTCCTCAACACACAGCTGTTTGGCAAACTCTTCAATGCTCTTCTACGGTAGAGACTCAATTCGAATTTCCAGAGAACTTATCGGGAAGGAAGACGAAGCAATTCGAGACAAGAGATCCGCTTCTACATTTCTGGCTTGGGGAACATACTCCACCCTTGCTGACTGAAACCGCGTCATCAGCTCCTTGATGATAGCCAGGTATTTTTCTATGTGACCTTCTCGAGCCACATACTCTCCATTCACTTGCTGCACAACCAGATTGGAGTCCGAGCTTACCTCAATTCGTTGCGCTCCTAACCACTCAGCTAGCCTCAATCCTACTATCAGAGCCTCGTATTTAGCTTCGTTATTAGACGCTTGAAACTCGAAATGCAAGGTATAGGGCCAAGTCTACCCATCGGGGCTTCTAATCATCAACCCCACGCCGCCCCCACCCGAGGTCAAGCTTCCATCTACGGCTAGCACCCATGGTCTTTAGTCCTGATCCGAAGCCTTCTGGAACCCAACTCCTTTAGCAATGAAATCTACCAATGCCTGGGCCTTGATAGCCAGTCGAGGTCTGTACTTTATATCAAAAGCTATGAGCTCCATGACCCATTTCAACATCCTTCCTGAGAGCTCCGACTTACCAAGCACTTGCCTCAAAGGTTGGTTTGTAAGCATAATAATGGTATGAGCTTGAAAATAGGGCCGAAGCTTCCTTGCCGAGATCACTAAGGCAAAGGCTAACTTCTCCATGGGAGAATACCAAAATTCCGCTCAGGTCAATCGCTTACTGGTAACAAGAGTGACCCAAGAAAGCCCCCGTGGACCAAGTCTGCCCATCAGACCATGAGCACAACAGGAAACCATCACAAATGACTAGGAACCGGAGAGACATCCCCTATTGGAGAGTATGAGGCTCGAGAAGGTCACATGGAAAAATACTTGACTATGGTCAAGGAGCTGATGACGCGCTTTTAGTCAGTGAAAGTGGAGTATGTTCCCTAGGCAAGGAATGTAGAAGCATATCTCTTTTCCTGAATAGCTTCATCTTCCTTCCCGATAAGTTCTCGGGAAATTCGAATTGAGTCTCTACCACAGAAGAGCATTGAAGAGTTCGCTGAACAGTTGTGTGTTGAGGACGAGCCTAGTTGGGTGGATCCTTTGCTATTATACTTGTCAGAGGGAAAGCTTCCCAAGGACGACTCGGAAGCTCGAGAAGTCAAGAGGAAGGCCCAAAGCTTCGTACTAGTCAACGGGGAACTTTATAAGAGGTCATTCTTGCAGCCATTGCTCAGGGGTATCCAGTCCAGCGAAGCAAACTACATCTTAAGAGAGATTTATGAAGGTGTTTGTGGGAGCCACATTGGGGCCCGGACGCTTAACTAAAAAGCTCTTTGGCAAGGTATTATTGGCCGACGATGGAGAAGAACTCAAAGTAGCTGGTCAGAACCTGCAATAGATGCCAACGAACCTTCAACTTAGTTCATGCACTAGCTGTCACTTTAACTCATTTTGCTCAATAGGGCATCGACATCTTGGGTCCTTAAATTCTGGGCCCAAAGCCCAATTCTGGGTTACTTTGGTATTTACCAAGCATCCCAATTGCAAAGCTAATGTCTGGCCTTATACACATTTGAGCATACATCAAATTCCCAACAACAGATGCATAAGGAATTAGTTCCATATATTTTTGTTCCATATCTGTAATACCTGAGAATTTCAAAAGGACTCAAGAGTCAATTATCTTGGGGCAAAAAGTGAAATTTTGGATAAATGGAGGGTATAAGGGTAATTTCTTACTACATGAATGATCGAATCGACTCTAGGGAGTGCTCTGAAGTCAAGATACCAAATAAAAATGATATAGTTGTGATGAGTATTTTGAGACATGATTTATGACATCAAAAGAAATCGGATCGAGAATGATTTTTGGTACAACTAAAATGCAGCTACCATTTAGGCTGTAAAATCGAATTGTTGTAAGGGACTTCTTAGAAGTCAATAAAACCTTAAGGGGGTTCATATTAGGTATGTAGAACAACCCTTCATCGGTTTTAGGAAGAAACAAAAGGGTTTACGGTCGAAACGAAGATTCAAGCCTAAGTACAGTTTTCCAAAATTGCCAGAGGGAGGTTTAATGACATTTTTTCAGAATCTTCAGGGGTTAAATGGATGTTTTAGGACTTGAGGGTCTTGAAAGCAATTATGCAAAGTTCAGGGGCTATGTGAAATAAGCCAAAATGAGAAAGCCCAAAAGTTAAAGGGCCAAAATGCAAAAAGCCAAAAGTTTGGCCAAGTAAGAAACCGGCCAGCATCATGCCGCTCGACAACGGTCGATTTGGGCCATGGGGATGGCATGAAGAGTGGTCGAGGAAGCTTTGCTGTAAAGGAAGATTCGACAACGACCACCAGGGTGGCTGAATTTCAAGAAATTTCTGACCAAAGGTTTGGCCGAACTGTCGTAAGTCTACAAATCGATTTGTTAGTAGGATGAGGCTCGTTTGAGGTTGATCCAAGGGAGGTTGAGGAGCTTAAGGATATGGGTCGAGTGGCCAAAGTGGTTTCGACGCTCGGGTTTTGCTATAAATAGCAATTGCTTGGCCGAAAGTTTGAGAAAAATGGAGCTTCGAATCAAGGCCGATTTTGAACGAATTGAATGACCAAAATAGAGGGCTTTTGTTGCCCATGGCCTGAGGATCATTTTTGGTAAGTTTGAAGCATTTTAGTGGCCATTTGAAGGTTGTTCGAAGCCTTGCTGGAGAAAGAGGCGGACGGTTGAGCCGAAACTTTGACTGCCCAGTTGAGGGCTCTCCATTAGTCCTTTCAAGCTAATTCCCATGCCATTCGGATCGATTGAAGGAGGGGTTTCTAGAGGTGCAAGAAACCAGAAGCTCTGGTGTGCCATTGTTGGAGAAGAAGGCCCGCGTGTGGCCTTCACGTGTAGAGCCACGCGCCAGCATATGGGAGCGTATGCTTGCCTACAAAAATGTGAAAAAAATGTTAGAAAATTTGAAAAAATGAGATCTCGATATCTGTGCAAAAAGATTTGGATTTGGCCTTCCCGATGTCTTCTTTTTCGCAATGATTAGCCTCGTTTTGCATGCAAATGATGCTTTAAGGTATGTTTTGGAATTTTCTATTGAAATTCTATGGATTTAATAAATTTTTATGGAAATAGATTTGAGAAAATAGTCTCGAGGGTATTTATTCAGAATTTTAGAAAGAAAAATGGAAGAAAATAAAGGAAAATGGAAAGAAATTAGAGTTTTGAGATATTTTGTGATAAAATATTATTTATAGGATTGTTGTGCTCGAGGAATAGTAATTGGTGCAACTTTTGAGGTTTAGCACGAAAATCGAGGTCGGACACACAAATCAAGGCAATCCATATTTTTCGAGGTGTCATAATCTTTGGGTAAAAAGTGAGTGGCTTTCTCCCAAGAACTTATATTAATGATTTGACTGCTTATATATGCATGCTATTTATGAATGTTATGATCATTTTATCATATTGTATGGAAAGTCGTGATATTTGCATGGCACGGTATTATTGGCATATTGATATTTGTGCATGAAAATAGGATGTCGCCCCGATAGTGTTCCTGTAATTCCTCAAGAGCAATTGATGGAATAATATTAGGATTATCTTACCAGAGGTGCCAAGATTCTGCCTAGAATTTCGTGGCAGGCTTGTGGGCCATGGAAGTTACACTAGGGCTAATGTTTATTCATGTTATTGCATCATGCATTCATATATATGTTTTTAGACCCTCACTAGAAGTTTCATCTTCTAATGGGTTATGCCCTTGGAACATTCAACATTTCAATTGAGACTTGCAGCTTAGGTAAGGAGATGATTGAGATATGATGGCACATGGTGACATGTCCGATGATTCAGTAGGTGGTTCTGGTATTTTGTCTATTCGGATATGTTTTCAGATAAGTCAAGAAATGGCTATGTATTTGAGGTATCATTTGATTGTACCTAGGGTGTTTAGATGTTATCTCGGGAAATGAGTCTCCATGTATTTGAGTATTAAGACTGTTGAAGATATGATGTAATGGTACAGATTCTTTTGTTATGTTATAAAGTGAATATACCATATCGGTTTCGATTATTGCTTCTGCATTTGTAAGAATATGTTGGGGAATTTCTCTTTGAAATACGATACTTGAGGATTAAAAAATGTATTTAAGAAAGAGAATATGTATTTCTATGATAGGCCAGAGCATAGTGACACCCTCTGAGAAGGCGGGGTGTTAAAATATCATTCTTTGGACATTGCATGAGACTGAATTTGTCTCTTTTCTGAATTGGAACCGGAGATGCCGAGCATTTATCCATTCTGAATCTCTCTAAAACTTTATTAATATATGTTTTCTGAAACAAACCCAACAGTCATTAGGATCTATCTCAGAATATTTCTATCCAGATCACATAATGTGCCTTTCCCATATCTTTCATTTCAAAGTTGTTAGAGAGAAATTTGTTAGCCCCACTTAATAGACCAAGAGCATTAGTTGCAAACAAGATATCATCAATATACAGAATCAGAAAGATAAACTTACTCCCACAGACCTTCAGATATATACACCAATCAACAGTATTTTCTTTAAAACCAAAGGAAACAACAGTATCATTAAACTTAAGATACCATTGGTGGGAAGTATGCTTGAGTCCATATATTGACTGATCTTGGGAGAATACCGATCTTCACTGAGTAATAGGTTAACCGGTGTGGTGAGGCGTCTCTACGTGTCTTCCCTGGGGTTAAGTAGAATGACGTCGGGAGAGTGGCTCCTTAGTGAGCATGTGTCATCATTGTCATTGGCCATATTCTCAGACTATTAGAGGTAGAGACTCAAGGATATTTTCCCTCATCAATAGGTAAGGAGAAATGAAAAACTAAGTCCTTTCAATTTAAAATGCATGATTATGCTACGTGGGGGCTTGAGGACTAGTTTTGGTGCGCAAATAAAATGTTTAAAATTCTTGCAAAACTGTGTAGAATTGGGATTATTGTCTAGGGAAATTCTATTCGCAGCCAACGTTTTACTCTTTGCAACCAATTTTTAATATACCTAAAATACCCTTAAATAAAAATTCAATTTTACCCTTACCTTCAATATTCAACCACCACCACCTGACAGACGTCTTTCGCCGGAGAAATTCTCAGTGGCTCATATCCCAATCAAATCTTTTCTCCTAAAATTTGTATCTCTTTCTCTTATAAACTCACAGACTCACTTTCAGCTCACACTTATGCAAATTTATTTTCTCTCATCAAGGAATCATACATTTTATGATCGATTATGGATTACTACACTAAACTATTGACGGAGAACTGGGACGAGTTTGAGGAAGAAAATGATAGCTATTTAGAAAAAGAATATTACTCACAAACACAGGTAAGTAATCTAATCTGTAAATATTTGTTTTAAAATATGTGTTTGTGTTTATAAAAATATAATATGAGTTGTATTGAAATGCAAGAGTATTTGAGATAATCGAGAGTGCAGCGATGGAAGAACATGTGTTTGTGCAGGGAAGGTTACTTGCCCTCTCCGAAAGCTGGAATTCGGGAGTGCTGGCCTTCTCCAAATTTCAGCTTTCGGGGAAGGCAGCTTTCCCCGAATGCTGGCATTCGGGGAGTGCTGGCTTCTCCGAATTTCAGCCTTCGGGGAAGGCAATCTTCCCCGAATGCTGGCATTCGGGTAATTCTGGCCTCCCCGAATTCTAGCATTCGGGGAAGGCCGGTTTTCCCGAATTCTAGCCTTCGGGGAGGCTGTTCTTCCCCGAATGCTAGAATTCGGGAAGGCAAGTCTTCTCCGAATGCTAGAATTCAGAAAAAAAAGCTAGTGTCCCGAATTTTAGGTCTAGCGGAATATTTTATTTTCAAATTCTAATCTATATTTTATTTTATTAATTTTTTTATAGGAATCCAATTGTAGAATCCACCAATTTGATCTTATTCAACAATTTACTACGAATCAGGTATGATAGATTTTTAATAATTTTATAATAATTTTATTTGAATTATTGAAAAAAGGATATCTAAATATTTTTTGGTTGTATTAGCTATTTGATACCAGAGAAGCACTCATTGGATGGGCTAAGAAAATTGGAAAACAAAATAGAATTGTGATTGTGATCAAGAGTTCAGAATCTGAGGGTACTGAAAAAAGACCTAGAGTTCGTCTTTCTTGTGAACGTAGTGGAAAGTATAGACCATCCAAGAAAAAGGAAGAAATAATAGGAGAATTAAAAAGGAAGTCCACAGGTTCAAAAAAGTGTGATTGTCCGTTTGAATTACTTGGTATGAAATTTGAGCAGTGGGAGTTGAAAGTTATATGTGGAGTACACAATCATCCACTAGCAGTTCAATTGGAGGGTCATTCATATGCAGGGAGACTTACAAAAAAAGAGAAAGGAATTTTGAAAACTATGTCTGAAAATCTGGTGAAACCTAGAAATATTTTGATGAGTCTCAAGGCAGATGATGAGAATAATGTTACTACTATCAAAACTATATATAATGCGCGTCAAAGATATAAACTTATTGAGAAAGGTGGTAGATCATAAATGCAACAGTTGATGAAGAAATTAAGAGAATGTAATTATGTGGAGTGGCACAGAACTGATGGATCAAATTATATTGCAGACTTATTTTGGGCGCATCCGATGTCTATAAATTTATTAAAAATATTTCCACATGTCTTGATAATGGATTGTACATACAAAACTAACAGATATAGATATCCACTTCTTGAGATTGTTGGTGTGACATCCACTGAGTTAACTTTTCTTGTTGCATTTGTATTTATGAACCATGAATACGAGGATAACTATACATGGGCTATGGAGAGATTAAAGAATATGATGGGATCTAATGCATGTCCTGGAGTAATTGTGACTGATAGAGAATTAGCATTGATGAATGCAATATATAAAGTCTTTCCAAGTACCACAACCTTATTATGTAGATGGCATATATCTAAAAATGTACTTGCTAAGTGTAAGAAATTCTTTGATAGAAAGGAGATATGGGAGAAGTTCATGTTACAATGGAATCTTCTTGTTTTTGCCTCTACTGAGATTGAGTATCAAAGTCTGCTTTCTGACTTAATGGTTGAGTATCATGCATATGAAGGAGCACTTGATTATGTGAGAAATACATGGCTGAATGATTACAAAGAAAAATTTATTGCAGCGTGGACAAATAAAGTATTACATTTTGGCAATGTTACTACTAACGGGTATTCTTCAAATATTATTGTTATTATTTTTATTATAATAACTCTAATTAATCTCTTATTAATCTAATACTGTTTATGTTTTTATTGAAAGGGCTGAGAGCGCACATGCGAAGCTGAAGAGATATCTGGGATCATCACAAGGTGACTTCGAATCATCATGGAAAATTATCAATTCTCTTATTGAGTTACAACATACTGAGATAAAGGGATCCTTTGAGAAGAGTTTAATGTTGGTACAACACAATTTCATATCAGAATTTTTTAGAGAATTGAGAGGTATTATATCAAGAAATGCAATGAATATGATATTAAAGCAAACAGAGATGGCACAAAAAATTGGAGTGGATAAAGTTGCATGTAGATGTGTGATAAGAAGCACACATGGTTTACCTTGTGCACATGAAATTGCAGAATTAATGATGGAGGGAAGAACAATTCCTTTATCATTTGTGCACCCTTATTGGACAAAATTAGATTTAGTGAATACTGTTGATGTGTCCACAGTGTTAACAATTGATCCAGAGTTGGAAAGTCTTTATAATATATTTCACTCAGAACCAGAAGGAGGTAAAATCGTATTAAAACAGAAGTTGAGAGAATTAATAAATCCAGCTACGACTTCATTGATCCCACCAAGTGTGAAAGTTCGTACAAAAGGTAAGCCATCATCAAAAAATAAAATTCAAGTTGATACATCCACTCGACGTGATCCATCATATTTTGAAATAGTACAGTCTGATAGCATATCTCCAACAATACAAAGCTCAGTTAAGACACTGAATGAAGGTAAACTTTATCGTACCAGTGTCAAACAGAGATTGCTAGGCTATGATGCTTCATTTCCATCAAAAATATGTCAGTTTATACATAATATTGTTAATGTGGAGTCGGATGGACATTGTGGATTTCGTGCTATTGCTGCATTACTTGGAATGAGTGAGCACAACTGGAGGGATATTCGTATGAATCTGATTGGAGAATTGCATACCTTTCGTGATGAATATATAGAGTTATATGGATCTGCTATGCGTGTAGATGAGTTAATACACGCACTTTCTTGCTTTGAGTGTGTTGCACCTCCTCAACATTGGATGACTTTACCTGACATGGGTCATTTGATTGCTTCAAGATATAATGTTGTGTTGGTTCATTTATCTCGAGTGCAGTGTCTTACTTACCTTCCATTGAGATCAGCTGCACCTTCAGTTATACAACATAGAATTATTACTATTGGATTTGTGGATGATTGTCATTTTGTACAGGTATTATTATTTAATAATTTATTTATATGTTTCTATAATTATGTTAATATAAATTTGTTACTAATAATGTGGTATTATATTTTTTCAGGTATTTCTTAAATCAGGTTCACCAATTCCTCCTGTTGCACGCAATTGGCATAAATATCGATATGATACTGCACGTGAATGGGAAACACCATATATAACTCGAATCCAAGTATTTATGGCTCTTATTAACAAAAATGTTATTACAAAAGATGTTTTTGATTTAACTGATGAATGATGAATTAGCAATGATCAATATGTATGGTTTACATTATATATTTTTGATTTACCCATGAATGATGAATATGTATGTTTTATATTATATGTTTGTAATATTTCTTTATGTTGTTAAAAGTGTGAAAATTGTACAAAGTTATATTCTTTTCTTTTATTAATTTATTCTGTTATTTTTTGTGTAAATGGTATTAAAATTACATAAATCATAATAAAATTTACTAATAAATATTAAAATAAAATAGAAAAATTCTATTCACAGCGAAGTTTTTACTCTTCACAGTCATTACCCGCTAAAATTTTTCATCATTTTTCAAAAATCTCATTTTACCCTTCTATCACCCCACCATATCATTTTCATTCCCTTTTTACTCTGCATAGTCACACAAATATGTATATATATATACAAACACACACAAAAATAATTTAATATAATAAAATAAAATTAAAAAATATAAATAAATAAATTATTCTGTATTTTAAATAATTATAAATTAACTAATTATAAATTTTTTAACTAATTTTAAATTTTAAATCATCGTGAGTTAAATTTTTTATACTCAAAAAAATTTAAAATTAGTTAATTTATCTTATTAAATTATTTAAAGATACATATGCTTAAAATTAGTTATTCAATCAACTAATTTAATAAGATATATATTTTTAAAAAGAATTTATTTATTTATATTTTTTAATTTTATTTTATTTAAATTAAAATTTTAATGAAAATAAAAAAAAATTGAGCTCCCCGAAAGCTGGCTTTCGGGGAACCCAGCAATCCCCGAAAGCTAGCTTTCGGGGAATGCTGGGTTCCCCGGACGCTGGATTTCGGGGAACGTTGTGTTCCCCGAAATCTAGCTTTCAGGGAACGTTGCATTCCCCGAAATCCAACTTTCGGGGAACCCAGTGATCCCCGAAAGCTGGCTTTCGGGGATCACTGGGTTCCCCGAAAGCCAGATTTCAGGGAAGATCTCCGAAATTAATAAATTTATTTTATTTTATAAATTAATAAACTTATTTTATAATAAAAACTTATTTTATTTTATTAAAAAAAACAAAAAACAAAAAAAAAACAAAATCTTCCCTAAAGCCAACTTTCGGGACACAGGTGATTCCCCGAAAGCTGGCTTTCGGGGAATCACCTGTTTCCCGAAAGTTGGCTTTAGGGGGTTTTGTTTTTGTTTTTTTTTTTTATTTTTAATTATTTTTTATTATAATAAAATAAAATAAAATGATTAATTAATTTTTAAAAAGATACATATATCTTATTAGTTGCAGTTAATTTTTTTAAAAAGATACATCTATCTTTAAATAAATTTAACTAATTTTTAAAGATATATATCTTATTAAATTAGTTGATTGAATAACTAATTTAACTAATTTTAAATTATGAGATATATATTAGTTATTAGTTAAATTAGTTATTCAATCAACTAATTTAATAAGATATATATCTTTAAAAATTAGTTAAATTTATTTAAAGATATATGTATCTTTTTAAAAATAATTTATTAAATAAATTCAACTAATTTATTTTTAAAAAGAATTAGCTAATTTAATTTATTTAAAGATAGATGTATCTTTTTAAAAAAATTAACTACAACTAATAAGATATATGTATCTTTTTAAAAATTAATTAATTAATTATTTTATTTTATTTTATTATAATAAAAAAATAATTAAAACAAAAAAAAAAACAAAACCCCCTAAAGCCAACTTTCGGGAAACAGGTGATTCCCCGAAAGCCAGCTTTCGGGGAATCACCTGTTTCCCGAAAGTTGGCTTTAGGGAAGATTTTGTTTTTTTTTTTTTTGTTTTTTTTTTAATAAAATAAAATAAGTTTTTATTATAAAATAAGTTTATTAATTTATAAAATAAAATAAAATATTGTTTTAAAAAAAATAATTAATTTTTTATTATAATAAGTTTTTTTTTATTATATGTATCTTTTTAAAAATAATTTATTAAATAAATTCAAATAATTTATTTTTAAAAAAAATTAAATAATTTAATTTATTTAAAGATGAACGTATGTTTTTAAAAGAATTAATTAATTTATTTATTAAATAAATTCAACTAAATGTATCTTTTTAAAAAGAATTTATTTATTTATATATATATTTTTAATTTAATTTTATTATAATAAAAAATTAATAAAAATAAAAAAAATTAATGAAAATAAAAAAAAATTCGGAGATCTTCCCCGAAATCTAGCTTTCGGGGAACCTAGTGATCCCCAAAAGCCAGCTTTCGGGGATCACTGGGTTCCCCGAAAGTTGGATTTCGGGGAATGCAACGTTCCCTGAAAGCTAGATTTCGGGGAACACAACGTTCCCCGAAATCCAGCGTCTGGGGAACCCAGCATTCCCCAAAAGCTAGCTTTCGGGGAATGCTGGGTTCCTCGAAAGCCAGCTTTCGGGGAGCTCAATTTTTTTTATTTTCATTAATTTTTTATTATAATAAAATAAAATTAAAAAATATAAATAAATAATTTTTTTAAAAAATATATATCTTATTAAATTAGTTGATTGAATAACTAATTTTAAGTATATGTATCTTTAAATAATTTAATAAGATAAATTAACTAATTTTAAATTTTTTTGAGTATCAAAAATTTAACTCACAATGATTTAAAATTTAAAATTAGTTAAAAAATTTATAATTAGTTAATTTATAATTATTTAAAATACAGATATTTAAGAATAATTTATTTATTTATATTTTTTAATTTAATTTTATTATATTAAATTATTTCTGTCTGTGTTTGTATATATATATATATATTTGTGTGACTATGCAGAGTAAAAAGGGAAGGAAGATGATATGGTGGGGTGATAGAAGGGTAAAATGAGATTTTGGAAAAATGATGAAAAATTTTGGCGGGTAATGGCTGCGAAGAGTAAAAACTTCGCTGTGAATAGAATTTCCCAATAAAATATTATAACAAGTTATACATAATCCAAAGTTATAGTTTCCGAATTACAACTATAAATAACAACTACAAGCAACTCGATCTTATAAATAAACTATAAACTATCTTTGGGGAGATGTACGAGACGTGGACGCTTCAATATTATCATCAGGAGGATGTCGAGAGCCAAGAATGCGATTCAGGCCAAGACATGTCTCTCTCCATACATCAGGAGATACAGGCTCACTACTTGAAATCGTCTCTTGGATAGCACATAATGCAAGTCGATTACGCTGAAATAAAAATAAAAATAATTATATTAATTTTTTAAATTTAAATAAATTAAATTCAATAATAACTTAAATATAATTTAAAAACTTACTGATTCAGCAAGCAACAGCATATCGTCTGCACCTCTATCAAAACTGGATCGATGTACAGGATTTTGTATAATCGGATGTGTAATAGTTCCATACCATGTTAAATATTCAGGTGTAAAATGCCATGGAAATTTAGAATATTTACCACGTCTACGTGGTGGTAATAAATGCATATCCCATCGATTCCACATATCATCAACAAATGTATAAATTACCCGATATAAAGCCGTAGCCGGACCCCGCTTAGCTTCCACAGGTGATAATGGGGGTGGAGGAATAGTTTGTACATACCCAAATTGTCGCAAAACTCTCTCAGGATGATATGGTTCTATAATATTTCCACATTTTAAACAACCTGAGAAAAATATAATTTCCGGAAATGGATGGTGTGCCTGAACCCTCCGATACGGCGTCCAAATCATCTGTAAATATTATTTAGTTTAAAATTTAATTTTATAATATATTAATTAACTTACAAATCATATATATGATAAATACCTCATCCGGTGATAAATCATCAAGCTGCTCCCTAATAGATTGTAAAGAATCAGTATCGCGAACAGGTATCCAACGGAGAGCTCGTGGCTGATCTTGACTATATAACAAGTTACATCTAATTCTAGTAAAAGGGAAATGCTCGTACACCCATGCTTGTAAATTTAATATGAATAATTATGTTAAATATATATAAATATATGATATAAAATTATGAAATTAAAATAATTACCTCAAGTAAGGTAAGATATCCAGCAATACTCTTCACCTCTCGTCTAGTAGCAATGCCGAGCTGTCGATATAAATATGCAAGACACCCAGCTCCCCATGCATAATTACCGATCACACTTAAATCTTCTAATAATGTCAAATATGCTACTGAAACTAATGTCCCACTCTTGTCCACAAATAAAGTACAACCTAATAAAAATAACATATATGCTCTACTAATATGCTCAATCTCTTCATTAGAAACCTCATTTGGTAGATGCATAAATGTTTTTTTTAACCAATCTAATTTTACAAATGCTCCTCGATTCTCTCTAATTTGTTGTGATGCTACATCTAATGACACCCCAAGTAACCTACATAATAAATCACTAGCTTCACTAGGTGTCAGGTGATGAGGCACAGATATAGATCTTCCTGTTACTGGAATCTTCAAAATAGCAGCAACATCATATAATGTTATACTTAACTCTCCAAATGGCAAATGAAATGTATTAGTCTCAGGCTGCTATCTCTCTATAAATGCTGAAACTAGAGCATGATTTATATTTCGATAAGTACATTCTAGCAAGGGTGATAAGCTAGAACTGATAACAATATCACGAACACGAGGCTGATTATTCAATGGCCATTCAGGAATTTTGAGCCCATGATTTCTACATTTTAATATGCCTCTTTCCTGTTAAAAAATTCAAATACTTAATTATTTAAATTATCAAAAATTACAATAGCTAATTATTTAAATTATAAAGATAAATATTAAAAAAACTAATTACTTACCTCTCCTGCCCATATTGCAAATGCAACATGACGTTTAAAACTTTTTAGAATAGATGTATCAGTAGGTCCCCCAGGTAGTGGTTCAGAAATATCATCTTCGTGGTGAGACTCTTGATGAGAGTAAGATGGTTGAGCAGTTGCTTCCCCTTCATTAGGGTTGGGAAGCTCCTCAACTGGTATCACGTAATCTGGCACTGGCTCTTCTAGTGGCTCTTCTACTCGTTCTAAAATAGGCGGTTCATTAGAAGTCTCAATCCTCCTTCTTCTTCTAGTTGATGCAGTAGGACGCTCTCGAGAAGAAGAAGGCTGGCGAGAAGAAGGCTGTCGAGATGAAGAAGCATCACCTCTTCTACCACGTACCATATCTACAAAATAACACAAAAATAAACAATATCAATTAACTACATAATAACAGACAAATAAAAAATATATCACGTATAATATCATAAAAATAATACAAAAATACAAAATATTAAACAAAAAATTACGATAAAAAAATTATTAAACATCCGTTTCCCAAACTCCGGTGTTTCCCGAACTCCAGAGTTCAGGAAACACTAATGTTCCCGAACTTTAGAATTCGGGAATATTGGTGTTTCCCGAACTCTGGAGTTCGGGAAACACCAATATTCCCGAACTCTGGAGTTCGGGAAAATCAATTTGTCCCGAAATGTAGAGTTCGGGATATGATAATATAAGTTAATATGATAAATATAAAATGTGTTAGTTGAAAAAATTCATTATTGGATTTAAAAAATTAATTTAAAAATATATATTTAAGTTCGGGAAAGCTGGTGTTTCCCGAACTCCAGAGTTCGGAAAAGCTGGTGTTTCCCGAACTCCAGAGTTCGGGAAACGCCAATGTTCCCGAACTCCAGAGTTCGGGAAAATCAATTTGTCCCGAAACGTAGAGTTCGGGATATGTATAATATAAGTTAATATGATAATTATTAAAATATAAAATATGTTAGTTGGGAAAATTTATTATTGAATTTAAAAAATTAATTAAAAAATATATATTTACTTGTATTAAAAATTAAATTATTCAACTCCAATACCTAAATAAAAAATTAAGTATAAAAAATATTAATGAGCACTATTTAATTAAAAAATTAAGTTTTAATAAAAAATTAAGTATACAAAAATATTAATTAGCACTATTTAATTAAAAATATTAATTATCATATATTAGCACTATTTAATTAAAAAATTATCCTTATTTAATTAAAAAATTATCACTATTTAATTATCACTATTTAATTAAAAAATTAAATTTTTTCAAATATTTGTATAAAAAATAAAATAAAAATTAAGTATAAAAAAATATTAATTAGGACAATTTAATTAAAAATTTAAGTTTTTTAAAATATTTTTATAAAAAATAATATATAAAATAAAAAAAAGACAAAATTAAAAAAATGAATCTTGGGCCGCTCTCGAAACCTGGGTTTCGGGAGCGGCCCAAACCTCCGAAACCTAGGTTTCGGAGGCGGACAAGCACCTCCGAAACCCAGGTTTCGGAGGCGGCTGCCCCCTCCGAAAGCCAGCTTTCGGAGGCGGCCTCGCGCCTCCGAAACTCAGCTTTCGGAGGCGACCATCGCCTCTGAAACTCGGCTGTTTGGAGGCGGCCTCGCCTCCGAACAGCCCATCCCTCACCTCCGAACAACCCATCTTCCCCAAAAAATTGCAACCCAAAATCACTGATACAACCCAACAACCCAAACAATCAAAAATGTAAGTAAAACTTACCTCAAGAGCGCACAACAGAGAGACCTCAAGAGCGCACAGCGGATCTGTAGAGAAGACGACGACTGGGGTGCGGTGTAGTTAACTGTCAAGGCAAGTGGAGGTTGAGAACGGCGGTGAGGCGCGGCGGAGAGGTCTATGGGTATAAGAGGGTAAATTTGGAATTAGTTGGTTGCGATGAGTAATAACTATGACTGCGAATAGTAATAATTAAATTTATTTTATTTATGGCTGCGAAGAGTAAAACGTTGGCTGCAAATAGAATTTTCCTATTGTCTATGGGCAACTAGGCATAGACTCGGATGGCTGGTCATTTGGGAAAAAGTAAAATTACGCGGATGCCCTTCACCTACCCAATTAATGTTTAAAATTCGTTGGTTGACGATCGATCGAAAAGCACACCTACCCACTACAGAAGGTGGCCAACATAATCATTAATGACAGGCCAACGCATATTCGGGTACTTCCATAGCGTAAACATAAATAAACATATATATATATATATTAATATTAATTATGGAGGGATGGTTAAGCAAGTAATTCATCATTATGATCAATGGCGGGGCATAATTGCTGCTTAGTTAACCACACCAAAGACCCATCGTCTCCGCATGCGACTACTACTCCTCCTCCATAAATCCATTAATTATTTATTTTATTAATTTAACTCTCAAACAGGAGGAAATTAAAGGGGGATCGCCATATATATATAATTAATAATATATGAAATCTTAGAAGGATAATATATATATATATATATATATGATCTTCACCGCCCCTTAAAAAGCGAAAAAGGGAACGGCATCAAATAATTAATAATGCATGACATAGACATTGTACTCGACGTTGGCATCTCCGGTGGTGAGGTCAAAGTCGTGGGTCCTGGCCTGAACATAGCCCCGAGCAAAGCGGAAGAGGCCGCTCCCGCCGATCACGGGCATCTCTCTGACCTTGGAAAACACCGTGTTCCGCCCCAGCACGGTGATGGTGCTCCCGTTGTACTTCCCTTCCATGAACGCGAAGTTCATCACCATTATCAAACCCACCTCCTGCTGCGACGCCGACGCGTAGAATCCCTGCGCTCTCCCCACCATTTTCGAGCTAATCTTCGGCCCCAAGGTCAGAGGGTTGTCGATCATCCTCACCAGCCCAAAGGCAGTGCTTCTCGACGTGTTCGACGCCGGTACAACCACCGGTACCGACGTAGGGTTCCGGCCACTAACTATGTCGTGCCAGAAGAAACGGAAGTGGCTCACCTTTTCTTTCTTCAGACCCAACAATCTGCGATCAACTCTTCTCCCAAAGGAAAACCCATCTATTTCTTCTTCTCCGGCAGCCGGAACGGTAACTGCCAAGAAAAAAAGGATGGAGACGGTGATCAAGTGAGATATTGTCATTGAAAATGAGTTTGGGTTTGGGATAACAGCAACACTACTACTGTGAGCCATGGAATTAGAAACCCTAGCTAGTGCTTGCTAGCACCTAATTCAACACCAGCTCAGCTTGTCACTCACGATCGGTGAGAAGATGGGGTCACTGCCCCATTTATAAGACATCTGGCCGAGCAATCAATTAAAAATTCCATGCGGTCGGTCATACTTCAAACCTACCCTTCCCTTCATCGGGTAATCAGAATAAGCCATGTACGGACTTAGCTACCAAACGTATGGCGTCCAAGTTAATTACACAAAATATTTAATACAATGGGGCAATACTTTAAATAATAATATAAGTTATTACGTATTTAACTTTTAAAATACATGATAAATAATAATTTAAAATAAAATTTGTTTTTATCGTTAAATATTCATAACACACAGATATTATTTAAATATAAATGTAGAATTTGTACTTTTTACATTCAATTTTAATAAATTATGACGAGGGAATATTAATAGAGGAAGGGGGAAATTCCTCTACTGCTGCACCTGGCTCTCTGCGCCATTTGTACTTTTTGCTTTCACAAGTGCTCCATTCGAGGCAAGAAGTAAGTGATCGGTCCAATATATCACATTATATAATGTATTATTTATAAATATTAAATACATTAAAATTAAATATTCAAATAACAATATCGACTTAATTAAGGGTTCAAAATAGGTGTTGAATGGACTACGCGTTCGATGAACCCCCCCTCCCCAAGCAAGTGTTCATGGAGTCACCTTTTTAAGAGACAAAATTAAAAGCTAAAGTCAAAATTAATAATAATAATAATTATAAATAATAAAAATAATAAATAATTTTTTTTAAAAAAAGAGAATGGCAAGGCAACAATGCTTACTCCTAAAAATAGATGTGGGTAGCCTTGTTGTAGCCCTTTTTGGAAGTGCAAAGGCCCTTTTCTGACACTTGCAAAAGACTTTTGCGAGTACGAAAGCCTTAACCCATTTAGGTGTGCAAAAAACTCTTTTGCGTGCTTAGGGCGCCTGTTGCCATGCCTATCACACGTATGTCAGCCCCATCTAGCCACCCGTAGCCCTACCTTCCACGTCCACACGCCTTTTCTTGTCGCATGCTATCGCACATCCTTTGGCTAACACATCCACGTGCCTCCTTACATTGTGTTACGTGCCTTGCCATGCCTCACACCTTGCCACGAGTTCCTCTTTCACAAGCATCTATAGATGACCCTGCTAGGATCCACATAAGCGTTCAATCAAGTCTTTAACGACCTCTCAGGTCACCCGTAGACCTTCAAGATCTTACCCCTTATCGCCTCATGGATATAACGCCAGCCTCTTAAGGCTCTCCTTCCTCCCAAGACCTTTCTCGAGAGGGGTGGTTCTCACTAAGGTCCTTTCATGCATGCCTAAACCTAGGACCACTAGATGCAGTAGGAAAGTTGCGTGCTCCCAGGATCCATGTGTCATGTGCCAATCACTTGTCCTCAATCACATTGTAGATAACCCGCCATATAATCTCCCACATGTGAGATGTCAAGTCAATCGCCAAGACTCCAAGAGATAAAGGACGCAAAAAAATCTCTAAAATTTTCTTCTGATCTAGATACAATTTGTAATACCCCAAAATTTAATGTAAAGGTTGGATGATGCAATAAAGTGTTTTAAATGAAAGTTTTGAATTTAAATGCAAATGGGAATGATTTCAAGGACTTAAATGCAAATATCAAAGGATAACTTCTCCAACAATAAGAATAATGGTAATGATAAATGCTTATTTAAGAAGCTTTGAGTTGGAGAAATTGGATTGGAGGGTTAACTTAAAAGTCTTAAAGCTTTGGTGATAATAATAATTACTTACACCTTAAAGTCAAAGTAAATAAACTTAGAAGAATTCTATTGGTTCTCTAAAAGATGAAGGTAAGAAGGGTTGCTTTGCAAGCCACGTAAAGGGCAAATGGAGGAATGAGATTGGAAGAAGGGAGAAGCTTGAATAGGAAGATTGGTTGTAATGATTGTTTTACCCTAAAAGTCTTAACTTGGAGACTTGACTTGAGAGACTTAACTTGTAAGACTTGAATTAGCTTGCAAAGGAAGGAGAAGATAGAGCTTATCTTGGAAGTATAGTTGGAAGCCTCAGATTGGAAGAAATGGAGGCTTGCTTGAGAAGATTGCAAACATTTCCAAGTGTAATTATTACTTGGGTGGAAAATAAGTAACTTGGAGGCCAAGTGAAATATTAAGAATTTGGGCATTTGAAAGATATATAAAGGGAAGGAGGAAAGGCCACAAGAAGGTAAGGAGAAAGGAAAGAAAGTAAGTACAAGAAAAATCAAAGAGAAAGCAAAGAAAAAGCAAAGAAAGAAGGAAAGAGAGACCTGGCTGGAAAACTGCCAAAACAGAAAGGAAACTGAAAAGGTAAGCTAACTTTCTTTTCGTAGGATCGTAGAGCATGAAAAGAGGAGTCTGTAGGTTCAAATGGAGAGCAAATCGGAGTTAAAATGAGAAAAATATGGCCGTTTTAATTTTGGGTTGCAAAATAAAGAAGGGGACAGCGCGTGGCCACCCTTCCGGGGGCCCGTGAGGGCACATCCGGCCTCCGTTTAGCCTAAAATTTTTACCGTTCTTCTCCTATTTTGATTACCTACAACCCTGTGTAAAAATATTTAAGGTTTGGTTCACTAAAATCCATTATCTCTATAGAAACAACCACTAGTGCTCGAAATCGGGCTATAAACAGTGTTATCGAAGGGAAACGATCAAGATGAGTGCTTCTTGTGCATGCTTCCTCTTGATCATTCTTGGTTTCATTTTTGAGTGGTTTAAACATGCCTTTTACTTTCTCTTGATCACTCTTGGTTTCAACTGTGGATGAGTTGTTGCTCACGTCTTATGTTCTATGTGTTCGAGCATATCGTTTCTACTTTGTGGCATCGGGTTTGGCCATGACAACTTTCGTGCGTGGTTTATATCTCATGTTTTATTACTTTTGAGGATATTGGCCTATTTTATACGCATCTCGATGTTTGTATCTATGGTTGGTTGTTGGGACATCATGGGGGATCTTATGCTCTTGCGGTGAGCTACCATGATGATTGCGGGATATCACGGGGGATCTCGTGCTCTTGCAGTGAGCTACCATGATGACTGTGAGGGTGATTACAACCCCCTGACTTGGTTACCACATGGGAAGTTTTATGTTGGCATGATCTTGGAAGAATTGTATTTATCTCTGCATATTTCTTGGCATGACTACATATTGCTCTTGCATGCACAGTTTTCCTTTGCTTGTACCACTCACTTAGATGAACAATATAACTCGGGTGGTTCTTACCCCTGGGACATTCATCGTCCTAGCTTTATCAGAAGTGTCAGGCGTTCCAGGTATGTTAAGCTTATCAGGTACTCCAGGTTCCAGCGTGGGCAAGGATTCAGAGGTGGTGCTTGGCTGATTTAGAGTTAGATTTATTTGTGTACCCCTGTAATCCCAATATTGTAATGTAAATAGCAATTAAGATACTTAAGGATGTATTTGTGAAGCTGCTATAACTTTTTGATATATGGGTACGTGATGGACTTTTATTTAAACTTGAGGAAGTCCTAGCTATTTAGCATACTCAGGTTCGATCCGTGCTTCCATTGGTAAAGGATTTCCAATAACGCCCGTAGGTGATATCTTCTTATATTTCACGTTGTTTTTTATTTGGAAAAGTGGAGCGTTACACAATTGATTGCGTTGTCTGTTGGATTCCAGGGCTTAATGTCCTACTCATAGGCAAACCCTAGAAATCCTAAGTGCAGTTGGACCGAGCTTGATGTGCTAGCAAGAAACCCAATCCAACCTGATAATTAAGTAATTAACCCATTAATTATTTAAATTATTTAATTATCCTTATTTATCTAATAAATAATTGCACCATTTTTTAGTAATTCCATAATTACTAAATTTTCATTTTCTCTTTAAAACGATTTCTTATTGGGTGGGACTTTCTGGATTCAAAATTAAATTGACAACGAGAATTAATCAATTATTAATTATCGTAAATCATGAGTGACATCTAGCAATATGTTATGACTATCCAATTTAATGTGAAGTATTGTGAACCTTTTACTATAATACCATGCAATACGGTCCCTCTATCATCCTATATCCTGACAAAGTATGAGATCATTGTTAGAAGGTTAGATCTGTGAATCCTGTCATACGACTAAATCCAAAATCAATTTTGATTAATATGACATAATCTTTATGGAACACACATTTCGTCATCATATTACCTCGACCAAGGATTTATCGTCAAGTGATTATTGGATAACACAAGATATCCTCCTCGTATATCTCAAGGTGATAGATTTCATGTCTAATGCACACATACTCATGCTTCACTGAACTAGGCACATAGATATGTATGGTCGTCCTTAATTAGAACAACTATATAATATCGTTGACATCTTAATCCGCCAACACACGAATATCCATGTCATTTTAGGTCTAAAGACTAGTTGCAAATTCGTAGTTAACATTGAATTGTTGACCTGTAAGATAAAACCCATTTGATTCAATGTTAACAATCTTGTTCAGTGAACTCATTCCTATAACGAGCACCTACTCATCTTTCTTTTATATCTCATACAGAATGACACGAGACTCACTAACCTTATCTTTTCGTATCTCATACCGAACAAGGAGGAAGATTATTTGCTAGCCTTTGCGGGTTGCTAATATCCAGGTTATGAACTCCATGGCCAGGAACATGTTTATAGTATAACATACTGTAGATTAATCTTCACGCTTATTCTTAACATTTAAGAATGGTGTATTCACTCCTTATTACACTAAAGGATATTTGTATGTTCAATTCAAACCATATTGCAATTTAAGTTAAACATAAAACTTGTCATTAAATAGAATTTAAAGAATTATAAGATCAAGCCCCATTATGTCACTAGAACTAGTCTTAAGGGCTTATATCTAACACCTTCAGTGCACCCACAAACCTTATCCGCGTGATACACCCCAACAAACTGCATCTTACTACATCTTTACTTCTTCATGACCTGTATTTAGGCATCAGAGGGCCTACGTAGGAGAAATCCTTGTGTGCCTTCTGATTGTCTTCTGTCTTTCAAACCTTTCGGATGACTTATTTGCAAACTCTACCAGCACCTTTTGAAGACCTTTCCAAGGCACCCTTGCCTCTCCGATGCCCATCCCTCATGCCTCTCTAGTGCTCTATCCTTTTGCTTCCTCGAAAAGTGAGTCGACCCCTGGCTACTAATCTCCTCTGGTGACTCTTGGCTTTTCATTCTCACTAAGCCTCATCGATTGCTGAGTTTCCTCGACATAAAAATTTAATTTTTGTATCCCTGCAACAACAATTGGCGTCGTATATCAGAAACAAGCAAAAAGTCAAATTCCATGGTAAGAAAGACGAGAACAATGCACACCAGCTAATCACTATCGTGCAAGTAAACACTAGGGGAACCATAATTTACCTCTCGAGTTCTTTTGGACAAATCTATCAGGCAAGCCCTACGAACATTCAGTCAATGGAGACACCCTCTTGAACAATCTTCCCCCTCTTACCGAATCAAGTGACATATACATTTCATGACAAGCTGCAATGCTTGAAAGGCATGCTCAAGTCCTTGCGGGAACCTTGAGATCTTCGAGGAGAGCAATATCAAAAACAACCTCTTTCATAGGGAACTAACAACTTCATGATGATCGTGATGGATCGAGGTAAAGCTATGAAGAGAGCTTCAAGATGTTGGGTAACCACACAAGTCTCATGAGGGACATTTCACTCACCATTGAGTTGTCTTTATCGATAGGAAGTCTAGTGTTAAGGAGAAACAAACCTCACTTGACTCCAACAAAATCGAGCATGTTGCCTAAAACTCCCCAGGGGCTATCCACTTACATGCCTTCCCTTAAAAGGAAAAAAATTGAGAAGTGAAAGCAAGTTGGGAAGGTCATATCTCATGACGAGACACCCATCAAGGTTGTATCACAAGGCCCTTTGAAGTCATAAGTAAGAAGGATTGTTGAGGAAGTACTTGTTTTGTTCTTATCCATGGTGGTTCATATCAATTTGTTCTTGTCCATGGTGTTTGTTGAGTTCATGATCTATATGTTTTGATAATGACTGAATTCATGCTAAAACTTTAATGTCCTCTTATATTATATTCTTATAGGCTTATTGATATGTTTTGTATTCTTATATTGATCAAGGATTTGTTAAGCTTATATTGATAGAATATAGGTTGAGGTTGCCTTGACAATTTATTAGGAACCTTGATAGGTTTATCTATTAGTAAGATTGTTCTTATATGTGTTACATTTCCTCTTAGCCATATGCTTTATTGGTATGCCTTTCCTTAGGGTCATTATAAAGATATGCATGAGTGCTTTGTGGAGGCTCAAGATATTTTATATGCTCAAGATATTTTGATGTTTATGATCTTTTAAGTAGATAATCATATTCTCAAGTAAAGGTACTTGAGCTTCAGTTCATAGGATTTATATTGTCGTATTCTTCATGGTAAGATTGCGTTAACAACCTTAGTATATTTGTGGTTAATTTTTCTCTTGCTTATGTGCTTAATATGTTATTAAGTTTCTTATTCTAGGATTTCATGGGATATGTTAAATATCCATAATGCATAAGTGTCATATGGACCTCATGGTACTTAGAGTAAACTTAAGGTTAGGGAATATCTTAAGCACTCTAATTATGTGAAAAGCATTACTCAAGTCTAAGAGCAGTGCGCTTTTGTTGATGCTTTAGTATCAATCATCTTTGATCTTGAGTATATGCATTTGCTTAAGTTGTGATCCTAAGTTCTATTTCATAAAGCCTAATTTATCTATTTGATGGGGCTTTTAATGTTCTAAGATTAAATAACATTTGAATTTTTGAATGTTTGATGCTTTGTCTCAAGAATCTATAGGATTATTGATTTCAGGCAGCAATTGGTTAAGTTGCTGAAAATCCATATTCTCAAACTTTAAGTCGAGTGATGGTTAATCACTTGATTAAAAATCAAGATGCATGTAAGTTGTGCTATCTTGAAGCATCTAGATATAATTAGAACATTTCTTGAATGAATTTAAATGTTGTATGTGTTCCAAGAAATACTTTTTAGTGTTGCTCATGTTTAGGTTGAATGCAATTAAGTAATGGAATTCTAAAGTTTATATCTTTTAAGAATTACTAAATGAATGCATTAATAGTATTGATGTATGCTTTGTTAAGCTTATATGTTTTCTTCCATGATGCCTTAAAGCACATAGAATATATATATATATATATATATCATAGATATGAATTATTTGTCTAAAGAGTGATCTTGTTTTGATTGACTAATCATGATGCCAGAGTCAGAGCATCTTGATATGCTTTGTTTTGTCTAATGTGTGCTTTTGTCTTTATATATAAATGAGTTATCATAATAATCAAGTTAGAGTATATTTGTGTTAATGATGTGCTTTATTGAGGAACATTCTTGCAATGTTTTATGTGTTATATTTCAGTCAAGCAATCCTTGACTTATGAATGTTTCGTGTGAGCATGTATCATAAAGTAAATGTGTTTATGCATGCTATATCTTTATGTTGTGTATTAATGCATGGGTCTAGTAGAAAGACTCTTATTTAAATCCTAAAGAAAGGAAGTTTGTAGTTGAGCAACATATAGTGTTCTAACTTGTTCTCAAAACCATAATATCTCATTATCTTAGCTCCTCTAAGGGTTTTTATGTAACAAAGTGGATGTATTTGGAAAGTTCGATTTATCCAACTTTCACAAATAGCATTTGTGCTTAATTAAGCTATGAGAAAATTTTGTTCTATATTTTAAGCTTAATAACTATGATGTCGAGGTGCTTATGACAAACTTGTGCTTCATATATTAACGATTTATGGTTCTCATTTAGTTGTTTTTATTCAGGAAAAATTGTTTTGATGTTATTCAAAACAATATATTTTGTTTGATTGATATTAGAGTAAAGGCATTGAGCTTAATTGAGTATATTTGAATGTCTCTTGAGTGAATGCTGTAACAGCCGGGGTCCACATAGCAATGTATTGTTTGGTTCAGGTCGCAACCAATCCCCCGAGCCTCTAAGCGCGGTGGTTGGGCAAACCTCAGCAAAGACGCTGAGTCCTTAAGGGGGGGTGCGTGTAGGCACCTTAGGCGAATCCCACATCAGCCATGCAAAGGGGGGGAACTGAGCATATAAGTACGAAGCGTGTTTCTACATAGTGACGTGCGTTTTTGGATTAAATCCCAGACTGACAAAACCGAGGATTGGTTGTGACCTGAACTAGACAATACGTTACTATGTGGAACCCGACCATTACAGAATGGTATCAGAGCCGACCTCTGAGCGCGGTGGTGGGGTAAACCTCAGTGAGGACGCTGAATACCTAAGGGAGGGTGCGTGTAGGCACCTTAAGCAAATCCCACATCGGCCATGCAAAGGGGGAGAACTGGGCATATAAATGCGGAGGGTGTTCTACATAGTGACGCGTATTTTGGGATTAAATCCTAGAGCAATAAAATCAAGGATTGGTTGCGACCTGAACTAGACAATACGTTGCTATGTGGACCTCGACTGTTACAGGTGTAGGCACCTTAGGCAAATCCCACATTAGCCATGCAAAGGTGGGGAACTAGGTATACAAGTGCGGAGGGTGTTCTACATAGTGATGCGCATTTTGGGATTAAATCCTTGAGAAATAAAATTAAGGATTGGTTGCTACCTAAACCGGACAATACATTGCTATGTGGACTCCGGCCGTTACATAATGGTATTAGAGCTGACCCCCGAGCCTCTGAGCACGGTGGTGGGGCAAACCTCAACAAGGACGTTGAGTCCCTAAGGGGAGGATACGTGTAGGCACCTTAGACGAATCCCACATTGGCCATGCAAAGGGGGGGAACTGGGCATATAAGTGCGGAGGGTGTTCTGCATAAGATGCTCATTTTGGGATTAAATCTGAGAGCAATAAAACTGGGGATTGGTTGCGACTTGAATTGGACAATACGCTGTTGTGTGGACCCAGACCATTACAATTGCTCTTAGTAATCAAGTGTTTATTTCAAGGTTTCAGTTATATCAAATTCAATCAAGTGATCTATGTGATAGCCAGGTGTTATGCCTTTGTAATCAATTAAGAGATGTGCATAATCGAGTATATTCATGTATTAATCTAGTATCTCTTTTCATTACTCGAGTATGCTTGCTTTGAAAGATTTAATCTAGTATTTTTATGAGCAATCAAGTGTATGTTGATGGAAAATCAACTATTAGTGAGTGATAGTTGAGTGCAATATGCAGGCTCTCTGTATTTCAAGTTAAATCAAGTTGCTAAAGAGCTTACTTGTATCTAAAGTATAATAGAGTGTTGACAAAATTTACTTGAGTATGAAGCTTATATAATCAAGTATAGGATTTCATTAGTCGAGTGAGAGCTTGAGTTACTCAAGTGAATGGTTGTTGAACTCAAATTTTATAGCCGTTAAACTAGCCATTGGGTGTGCTTTTAAGGCACATATTCGATCATTTAATCTCCAAAAAGGCTTCAAAAATATTCCATAAATAATTGAGCATGATATTTGAATATTTTAATGATTATTTTATGAAAAAAAGAAGGTTGTCCTTGCAGATATCTCATTCTTTTGATAACATCTATAAAAAGAGATAAAGTTGAAGATAACGACTACCGTTCTTGAATTCTTTGAACTGATTTGAGACAAACGAATACTTCAAGTTTTCATCTTCAATTAGAGAAAGAGAGAAAGAGTGTTTATCTATTTATTAATCCTTTATCTCCATTTTCTATTGTGAGAAGCATATTTTTTGTATTTTATCTCAATCTTGTGAAAGCTTTTCAATTGAGCTTAAAATTGTAATCTTCTTATATCTTGTCATGGTTACGCGTGATCCCTAAAAGGAAAGAGGTTGCGCCTGATCCTATGAAAAGGCAAGAGGTTACGCTTGAACCTGTAAAAGGTAGTGGTTTCGGTTGAGCCTTTAAAAATCGATTGTATTAGTTACTATTGAGCCTATTAAAAGTAAAGGTTACAGCTGCACCTGTGAAAAGTTGAGGTTATAGTTGTGCCTAAAAAAGCTAAGTGGATTGGTAAATCCTTGGTGAGGAGAAAGGGAGTGGAGTAGGTTGGTTTTTCGAATCATTATAAATCTCTGTGTGCTGCATTGTTTTTGTTCCAACATTTTGTAATACCCAGTATTACATGGTAATGGAAAGGATATAATTTTTGGTTACTTGGAAAGGACCTTGGGTGGTCCGAGAAGGCCAAAAGTCGATTTCGAGAAATTAATCGATGATAGAAAATGCCCCAGGACTTGGATGTCCAGGGAAGAGGGCATGAGATTGGTGAGCGTCTCGAGGTGAGATTAATAACGTTGGAAGTAGTCCGATCGAGAAAAATTTTTGGAATAAATTTTGTAAAAGCCTAAATAGATGCCAATACCAAATGATCGTAGGGGACCTCCAGGAAGCTGTGGGGACCCTAAGGATGGCCTGATTTTGCTAGTAAGGGAAAAATGTTTACAGGTGGGACGAAGGTCCCATGTAGGAGAAGTGATGAAATCGAAATTCCTGAGTAGATACCAGTTATTAATTTTGAGAAATCGAGATTGTGGGTGGCTTAATGATAATTAAATTAAGCTATGAAAGGTATAAGAGCAATTATCAAAATTCCCAAGTGTAATTAAAATTCCTTAAGTGGGATTAATGTGAACTAGGGGAATTAATGTGATTTGTGTATTATATATATACTAGCATATACTCGTGCCTAAAGGCATAGTGTAAATAATATTAACGGTAGGGGGAGGCGGCCATCAATGACAGGCGAGGGGGCATTGGTGGTTGCCTATGATGGCCGCTCGATCCGAGGAACATTGATGGCCGAGGAGGGGTTGGTGGCGGCCATTAGCTGCCGATAGGCCAGCGGGGGTGTTGGCAATCACCCATGGAGGACGCTGGGTTCGAGGAACCGAGGTTCCCCGAATCCTGTGGGTCGAGGAACCCAGGTTCCCTGACTTTCAGGGTTTGGGGAACGTCGATTGCCTGAACCCATCGACCACCAACCCCCTCTCCTTCCCTCCCCAGCAGCCATGGCGGCCGCCAACCCCCCTTCCACACTCGTGGCCATGGCACCTGCCACCCCCCCTTCCCCGCCAGCTGCCATTGATGGTCGCCCCTCCCCCCTAGCATCGTAAATGGATGCTTCCCCCCTTCATTGTTGCAAACACAAACATACATATACATATTCTCGCACACACTGTGCCTTTAGGCACAGGTATACGCTAGTATATATATATATATATATAGAGAGAGAGAGAGAGAGAGAGAGAAAGAGATAGGGTCAACCATTGTGGGTGGGTCTCTGTATATATCTATATATATATAAAGAGAGAGAGAGAGGGGGTCGACCATTGTGGGTGAGTGAGTTTGTGAGAGAGAGAGAGAGAAAGGCAATGAATGTTGGGCAGTGAGAGAGGGGGATGGTTTTGGGAGGAAAAATATGTTGGGTATTTGATCTCAATCATAAGAAAAATATGTTGGGAATCTCTAATACATTTTAGACATTTTCTACTTTATTATATAAATTTGATTGTTTGTGGAGAACTTGAACTCCAAAAGAATTCTAAAGAAAACAACAAAAAGTGGGGTATTTTTTTAAACACACATCTCGACTTTTAAATTAAAATTAATTCAGTCAAATAATAATAGTCACATCAATAATAAAATTAAATTAAAATTCTCACTATAGCTTTAATTTATTATAGAATTATAAATTGATGTCCCATGAGTTTGACTCAAGAACTCGAGTAGAGTCATTGCGCATGGCATTCAAGTCTAATCAAGAATTTATATATGTGTCACAATATCATATAGAAAAAACATAATTATAAATAACAAACTTTAATAGTTATCATAACATAATCTTTTGTGCATATACTTTGACAGTTAACCTTAAGGCCTAACATTGTGGCAATGAATTAAGAATTAATAATTAATTTATTAGAAATGAAAATTTAATAACTGTGTTAAAATTGGACGACCACAGAACGCTATATGAATCCCGAGGAGAACATATATTGCAGGAGATGAATATGATGGACACAGCCCTGGCAACATAAAGGAGGGCAATAAAAGTAGAGGAGGAGAAATTTCTAAAAAAAAGAAATATTCAAAAGAAAATCAAGATGAAACTATTATTATTAAAAGATTATAGATACAGGACATGAGCAAAATTAAGCAAGGAAACAAACACAAAGGGTAATAGATAACCCAAAAGGGAAAATAAGAAAAGATAAAAGCTTTCCCTTACATGAACACACACAGACATCAAATTGCTGAAAATAAATTATGCATTAAGAAAAGGGGATTTCATTGAAATTTTGCAAAGGCACAATAGGAGGATGGAACGTACTTCAAAATCTGAACAGAAGGATGTAAATAATATTAAGAGGGTGAGTGCATATATCTTCTATTCCATATATATGTGTCGTGTGTGTACATATATATTAAGATTCAAAAGCCGAGGAGGATGGAACGTAAATTCTGCAGATTTTTTTTGCAAAATCTTAAAATATTAAGATTTAAAATAGGAAGTTGATAGAAGTCAAGACGTACCAAGATCGAGGACTTTTGTGTTAAGGTTAGAAGATTATCAAAGTATGATTGGTAAGTACAAGTAAATGACATCGTGAGAAATTGGCATTAGAGAATGTGATAGGTATTAGATGATTAGTGAGAGCAAATTGAAATTGATGATATAGATATGAGAGTCACGGGTTCATTGAGATGATGTGTGTATCGGCGTGGATGGGAGCTTGAGTTGGGACTCGTAGCCCAAGGACCGAATTATGTGGATTAGGATCTTTGAAAGAGAAATTGAAAGGCATGTAGGTTGTCAAGTGTGCTTGTCTAGGGATCGATGAGCGTAGTCAGCCACGGGTTCAAATTTTGAGATACGCAATAGCGTCCTAAAGTTTCGAATAGGATATGATGTTCATGCTAGAGATCTTATGTGATTAAGAGATGATTATAGGCGATATAATTGTCCTGGAGATGGGATTGTTGTAAAGAGCTTTAACAAGATTCTTTGAATCAAGGTAATGAGGTAGGATCTTCTCCAGTTATGGGATCAATCAGATGTTAATTTTGAGGATGGAATTTTGAGACTTAGAATATGGAAAATTTCGAGGATGAAATTTTTGTAAGGAGGGCAGAATATAATACCCCGTTTTGGCATAAGGCTGCCACGTCATTTAAGTGGGAATTAAATACCGAAAATGAGATTAATAACAGAAATAAGCTGTCGGATCAATCGAAGGGAGTGCCCCGAGACTTAGATATCAAAGGAAAATAGGATAGTGCTAATGAGCGGTTCAAGAAATGATTTTTAGTATCGAAAGAAACTGAGTCGGGAACAGTTCTCGGTATAGCGAAAATGCAGCTGCGGTGTAGGCTGAAATACTGAATAATCATAGGGGACTTCCAAAAAGTCAACGGAAGCTTGAAGGGGCTTTGGTTTTTCATGAGGAACAACCCTTCAGAGGTTTCAGGAAGAAACGAAGGGATTTGAGGCCAACACGAAGAATCGGGCCTAAGTGCAGTTTCTGGAAATTGTTAAGAAGGCCGAACAAGGTTGTTTTGGAATCTTCAGGGGTCAAAGTGATGTTTTAGGACACGAGTGTCTCAAACCCAATAATGGAAAGTTATGGGGCTAGTGGAAAAGGTCAAAATGAGATAGTCCAAAAGTTTAAGGGCCTAAGTATAATTTCTTAAGAATTTACCGAATTGGCCGGAGGGAGGTCGAAACGGCAATTTTGTAGAATCTTCCAAGAAGGAAAGAATGATTTTAGGACTTGAGGGTCCTAGTAGGAATGTCAGAAAGTTCAGGGGTTAATATGCAATTTTGGAAAATGGCAGGGATAAATCTATAATTTGCGCAAAGTTGGAGCTGCCATGGCCGACAGCCTCGGCCGGCCACCGATCGAGGCTCCCGACCATTGGGATCTTGAGAGCTCGGGTCTAGGAAGCTCAAAGACCAAGCCTTGGTCGTCGGCGAGCACGAAAATGGCCGGATTTTCAAAAAATTCGACCGAGTCCTGGTCGGTTTGTCGCGGCCATGTCGCGGCCTGTAATCGGCCCTTCGAGGCAAGTTGTCGTCGAATTTGGGTCACCCAAGGGATGGGTTGGAAACTTGATGCACTGGGTCGAACCCCCATGGCCGATTGGAGCGTCGATTTGGCCTATAAATAGAGTTAGGGTTTGGCCGAAAGTTCATGATTTTGAGGTGTCAAATCGAAGCGATTTACGAACAAATTGAGGGTTTAGATTATGGGGCTTTTGAATCCCATATCTTGAGGAAGATTTATGGAGAGTTTTAAGCGTTTTGGTGTAGTTTTGGAGGGTGTTCGAGCTTGGCCGGATTGCGGAGGCGGTGAGCTTGGCCGAGGCTTTGGCCGGCTGTTTGAGGCATCTCTGGCCATCTTTTCAGGCCAAGGAAGGTGGGGTTGTGATCGACTTGAAGAGGCCTATCGACTGGTGTGATCAGAGCTTGATTCTGGTGTCGGCCGAGCCAACTCGCCGGAGAAGAAGGCTCGCATGCAGTGCACACGCGGCCTCACGCGCAGGCACGTGGATGAAACTTGGGTGGCACGTGAAGGCGCGTCTAGATGAGGAAAATTATGGAAAAAATTCCTAAAATTCTAAAAAATCGAGATCTTGAAGTTAGTGCAATTAGTTTTGGATATGGAGATTCTGGTGTCTCGATTTTAGCATCAAAGAGCCTCATTTTGCGTGAAAATGAAGCATTGAGGTAAGGTCAGTAATTTTCCTTAGAAGATATTTGATTATTATAAGTTTTGGAGAAATAATATTTGAGAAATTATTAAGGAAGTATTTATTTAGAATTTATTAAGGAATTTTGAGAAAAATAGGAAGAAATAAAGGAAAAGTCATGAGAAAATTATGAGGAATAGGTTATTGATATTATTGAATGAATATGATGGCCAGGGTATGTTGAGGATTAGAATTGGGTACGTTAGAAGCCTGGCACGAGAATCGAGATGTTATGAGATGCGTACGAGGTAAGTAGTATTACTCAAATGGATTTAAGTTTGTGAAAAATGTTTTGTTCGTAAGTAGTATTACTCAAATGGATTTAAGTTTGCGAAAATGCTTGAAGTGTAAGTAGTATTACTCAAATGGATTTAAGTTTGCGAAAATGCTTGAAGTGTAAGTAGTATTACTCAAATGGATTTAAGTTTGTGAAAAATGTTTTGTTCGTAAGTAGTATTACTCAAATGGATTTAAGTTTGTGAAAAATGTTTTGTTCGTAAGTAGTATTACTCAAATGGATTTAAGTTTGCGAAAATGCTTGAAGTGTAAGTAGTATTACTCAAATGGATTTAAGTTTGTGAAAAATGTTTTGTTCGTAAGTAGTATTACTCAAATGGATTTAAGTTTGTGAAAAATGTTTTGTTCGTAAGTAGTATTACTCAAATGGATTTAAGTTTGCGAAAATGCTTGAAGTGTAAGTAGTACCCCCGAAATGGATTTAGATTTATGAAAAATGTTTTATTTGAAAGTGGTTTTCCCAAAACCTTATTTATGTGAACGATTTGATCATGTTGTCATGTTTTGATGTGATTATGTCATGTAGATTGCATACATGTTTTGATGATGAAATGTGCATATGTTCACGTGAAGTTATTAATCATGCATTGCATATGAGTTATGATGGCACCGCTGAACCCATTGACCTCGACATGGAAAGGAAGCCGTAGCAATGAGGGGTAGCATTAAGGTGCAACGGGAATGCGGATCGTCACCGCTACACTATTGACCTCGGCATGGAAAGGAAGTCGTAGCAATGGGGTGGGTAGCATAAGGTGCGGTCGATTCACAGAATGAGATGATGAATGATGACATTTTGCATTTTGTATACATACACGAAAATGATTTTTGTACTGCTTACTTAGATGGTTCATCATCTAATTGGGCTTTGCCCCTGGAGTATTCAAACGTTCCAGATGGAGATTGTAGTAGGTATGAGGATGAATGAGGCATGAAATGGCACTTTCCAAGTGCACGATGAATTGAAATGAAAGTAAATGGCACTTAGCTAAGTGCATGATGAATGAATGATGAGATGAATGATGTAATGTAGCCCATGTATTTAAGTCCTGCTACTTTGAAATCTGAACGATTTGGAAGTCCATGATGTAAGGTATGATTGATGATTGTCGTTAAGGAATGATGATGTAACCTTTGGGTTAATGATGACGATGTATAACCCTATTTAGGGTTCATGTTAGTAAGAACGCATGTTATGTGTTAATGTTAAGTTGAGAACGTATGTTATGTTTTAAGTCATGTTGAGGATTAAGTTCTAGAGACGATGATGTAAAGATTTGAATTATGATTTATGTTAAGGTAAGATGGCAGGTTCGATTCTAGCTTCCGCAATTGAGGCATGTATACGATGATTCTCTCTTTAGAGATTAAATTAATACAGGGAAATTCTGGGACTTTTGAGGAATGATGGGATTTAGTATGAGTTTGAAAGGAAAAAAAATTATCGTCCCAGAATTGTCCCAAGAAATAACGCGCCCGAGAAAACGGGGCGTTACACATGCAGTGGCGCACGAGGCGGCTAGGAGCTTCGGCATCCATCAATGGCAGTCGTGGCGGTTGCAACGGGTAAGGGAGCTGCCAGCCGTGGGTTGCTGCGACAAAGTCGACTGACGATGTTGGCCGTGATGCAGTTGAAGGTGGCCAGCGATAGCGGGAATGTCCGCAGCAGCATCTGGCGTAGCCAGTGGCGGTGGCTGGCCGCCATGCGCGCTGGCGCTATGAGTGCGTAGAAGGAGGAAAAAGAAGCGAGAGAGGTGAGGAAGAAGAAGATTAAAGGAAAAAAAAAAAGAAAATAGAAAAAAATTAAAATAAAAGAAATAAAGAAAATATGGAAAATCTGGAAATAGGAAAAAAATTCTGGAGAATTCTAGAAAATTGGGGAAAAGTTTTGGGAATTATTTCGAGGCTTGTGGAGCATATTGGAAGCTCAAAAATGGAGATTTGGGCGTGAGATGTCAGCCAAAGAAGTAGTGCCAGAGTAGGAAGTCAACCGAATTTCTCCTCTAGAATGTTTGAGGTAAATTTAATTAATTCTCTTCGAGTTAATAGCATTATGAGGAATAGTGTGAATTGTGAAGTGTTGGTTGGATTTAACTCTGGGTCGAGTTGTTTGAAAACTTATTAATGGTTGGTTTTGCAGTGTATGGCAAAGTTGAGGGCATTGGTTTAATGTTTGATGTTAATGGGGTTGGGTTTTGTGTGGTTGCATCTAGGGTCGACCAGGGAGGCGGTGGTCCTAGAAGAGTTTGAGACTCAAGTTGGAGTTCGTGCTGAGGTAGAGATGAAGCTTTGAGCCTGGTAAGGGATGACCCCAAGTGGTGGTGGTTTTGCTTACATTTGTGAGTGTTTCTTTATGAGTTGTACGTAGTGGTCAACATTGCATGATATGTGTTCTAGTGTACCTATGGCTATATGGAAGACTAGTGTTGTGGGAGGGGCTGGTTGATGCCTTAACCTATGGAGGTTATGAGGGCATGGAAGTCTACCCATTTGCATTGCATTCTATATTACATGCTCTCTCATGCTTCATTTACTTATGTATTGCACCCTTACTGAGTCTTTATGACTCATGAGGTTTTACCTCATATTGTAGATGATGCAAGTTTAGATGCGAGCAAGGATGGAGCGGGAGGCTGTTGTGGCAACTAGTGGTGTTGCCTGAGTTGTATGTTATGCATTTATCATGTATGTATTCATGTGGTTGATGTAAATGCTGTTGAGTGCTAGATGTATCTAGTTGTTGTAATTGCCATAGTGTGATAGGTGTTTGTGAGACTGCTTGATGTATATGGCTTTAGTTGGTGGAGCCGAGTCGCGGATCAGGTAAGGATCGAAAGGTATGTTCCCATAAATCCCCAATACTCAGTGAAGTGTTCATTATGCTAGCTTCATTCCTGGGTCACCTTTGGCTTGTTGTGAGGCGAGTTGGAGAGAGGTGAAGCTCACTCGGGTTTTGGGTCCCATTCTGCTGTGTTTCTTGTTTGTGTTTGGGACCGATTCCTTAAGTGGAACGAAGGGAAGGATGAAGCCTAGTGCTTACCTAGGGCGTTTCCCGTTTAAACATAATCCAACCCTTTAGTTGTTGGTTTTTAGTGTGAGTAATCTGGTCGATTATTCACCGGTGACACCCGTAAGTGGGAGCGGGCTGTTATAGTTAGTATCAAAGCTTGGCTAGCATACGAGTGGAATGCTAGCGCATTGGTGGTGTTGTGTATGGTCGGTTAAGTGATTGATGTGAGTGATTACCACAGTTTGGAGTCGAGGATGTCTTGCATGATTTGGATGTAAGTCAAAATGTCCTAACTACTAAGTTGAGGTCGGGAACGGTCAGTTTGTGATCTCGAGGATTGGATGTGAGATTAATTCGATGATCTCAAAGGTAGGAGATGTGGTCCGAGGGCCCTGGGGATTGGGTCAAAGCATTAAGGCTTGTAATGGTTTGAAGGGCATGTTCGGATATTCCTGCTATAGGAATAGAAAAATATCATCGTTGAGATGATATACCCGTAAGAGGTATACAAGTCAGGGCAATGAAGAACTAAAAACCCAAGTGTGGGTGTTGGTTGGGTAATATGAAGTGTTCTAAGGATGAGAATTCCCTGAGATTGAAGTGTGAGGCTTGTGTGGGGACACGAAGTTGAGTCATGAAGAGGCAAGGAGAGACTGAGGCATGACTAATCTTGGAAGGGATTGGTGGAGCATCCCTATGTTGGGGATTTGGCCAAGCATGTATGAGGGAATGGAGTTTTTCTCTTAGAAATGGTGCGATAAGGCTTGTGTGCTTGAGATAGAGTGAGCTAAAGTGGGAGTTAGCTTAAGGCTCAAGGAAATGAGTCATTAGCAGGCCATGTGACGAGCTCCTGGAAGGGAGTAAGGTTACATGCAGTAAGGCTCTGGCTGGAGTGTGTATGTAATGCATATGGATGTCATGGCTAGGGAGTCGTGGGTGAGGTATGCTTGTTAGATGTATACGGTATGATGTGAGTGTATCGTTATGATGATTCCAAAGGGAATGTACCTAGGGTATGAGTGGACCCTAGCTGGTTTTGAGATGAAACGAGGTTTATCCTAAGGACGTGTGTGGCAAATGGACCCTAGTGGACAATTGTATGTGATAAAAAATCCTTAGCAAGTTGAGTTGAGATTCATAAAAACCCGAGTAGGGGTTGAATGAGTTTGGCATGTGTTGATATGCGTGCGAAAGCCATAGGATTAGTAGTCCATGTTTTGAAGGGCCTAGAAATCGTTCACGTGTTGATAAATGAGGGGCGAAGCAAAGTCTTATTGTGACAGTTGGGGTCTAGGTGATGCCTATGGTCATGGGAGATGAGGAATGAATAGACCCTCATTGTGATGCTTGGGGTCAAGGATGATGCCTAAGGTCATAAGATCCTTGTTGGGGAGATGAGAAGGTCACCCAATGAGGGGTATGAATGGGTATGTGGGTTGAGGGCGATGAGTTTGTGGCAACAGGATATCCATGGCTGTGCACATGAAGGAAATGCCAACTGCAAATGCCTGAGTAGGCAGGGGGCATGGCGAGTGATGTGGAGGCCTCGGGTTGTAATTCCAAAGTTGTCACTTTTTTGTTTAAAGTTTTCTACTATGGATTCATGGCTCAAACCCAAGATTTTGAAAACCTCCCGAAATCAGAATTTGGGCTTTCCTAAGTGTATGTCGTGTATAAAAATGTCGTCTTTCGCCTAGATTTGGAATCGTCATCATCAAATCATTATTCTTGGAGATATCGTTGATTGAAACAAGGTTGCCCTTTTCATTTTTATGGTGTCCTACTATTGACGCATGGCTAAAACTCAAGTTTTCCAAACTTCCCAAAATTACAATTTTGACTTTCTTTAGTGTATTTAGTGTATAAAAATGTCATCTTTCACCTAGAATAGGAATCGTCATCTTCAAATTTGTATACATGGAGATATCCTTGTTTGAGCCAAAGTTGTCACTTTCTTGTTCAAAGTGTTCCACCTTGGATTCATGGCTAAAACTCAAGTTTTCGAAACTTTCAGAAATCAGAATTTGGACTTTCGTCAATGTATGTAGTGCATCAAAATGTCTTCTTTCAAAAAAAATTGGAATCACCATCATCAAATTAGTGTGCTTGAAGATATGGTTGATTGAATCAAAGTTGTCTCTTTCTTGTTTAAAGTGTTCAACTATGGACCAACGGCTAAAAATCAACTTTTCGAAATTAGAATCCTGACTTTCTTGAAAGTATATAGTGTATCAAAATGTCGTCTTTCACGTAGATCTGGAATCTTCATCACAAAATTAGTATGCTTGTAGATAAGGTTGATTGAATCAAAGTTGTTCCTCTCCTGTTTAAAGACTTCAACTTTGGACACTGGAAAAAAACTCAACTTTTGAAAACTTTTCGAAGTAAGAATTTGGACTTTCTTGAGTGTATTTAGTGTATCAAAATGTTGCCTTTAACATAGATTTGGAATCGCCATCATCAAACTAGTATTCTTGGATATATCATTGATTGAATCAAAGTTGTCACTTTCTTGTTTAAAGTGTTCTACTATGGATTCATGGCTCAAACCCAAGATTTCAAAACTTTTCAAAATCAGAATTTAGAATTTTTTTAGTGTATATAGCGTATAAAAATGTCGTCCTTCCCCTAGATTTGGAATCGTCATCATCAAATTAGTATTCTTGGAGATATCATTGATTGAATCAAAGTTGTCACTTTTTTGTTTAAAGTTTTCTACTTTGGATTCATGGCTCAAACCCAAGATTTCAAAACTTTTCGAAATCAGAATTTGGGCTTTCCTGAGTGTATGTCGTGTATAAAATGTCGTCTTTCCCCTAGATTTGGAATCTTCATCATCAAATCATTATTCTTGGAGATATCGTTGATTGAAAGAAGGTTGCCCTTTGCATTTTTATGGTGTCCTACTATTGACGCATGGCTAAAACTCAAGTTTTCAAAACTTCCAAAAATTAGAATTTTGTCTTTCTTTAGTGTATTTAGTGTATAAAAATGTCATCTTTCACCTAGAATAGGAATCGTCATCGTCAAATTTGTATACATGGAGATATCCTTGTTTGAGCCAAAGTTGTCACTTTCGTGTTCAAAGTGTTCCACCTTGGATTCATGGCTAAAACTCAAGTTTTCGAAACTTCCAGAAATCAGAATTTGGAATTTTGTCAATGTATGCAGTGCATCAAAATGTCGTCTTTCAACAAAATTTGGAATCGCCATCATCAAATTAGTGTGCTTGAAGATATGGTTGATTGAATCAAAGTTGTCTCTTTCTTGTTTAAAGTGTTCAACTATGGACCAACGACTAAAACTCAACTTTTCGAAATTAGAGTCCTGACTTTCTTGAAAGTATATAGTGTATCAAAATGTCATCTTTCAAGTAGATCTGGAATCTTCATCAAAAAATTAGTATGCTTGTAGATAAGGTTGATTGAATCAAAGTTGTTCCTCTCTTGTTTAAAGACTTCAACTTTGGACACTGGAAAAAAACTCAACTTTTGAAAACTTTCTGAAGTGAGAATTTAGACTTTCTTGAGTGTATTTAGTGTATCAAAATGTTGCCTTTAACATAGATTTGGAATCGCCATAATCAAACTAGTATTCTTGGAGATATCATTGATTGAATCAAAGTTGTCACTTTCTTGTTTAAAGTGTTCTATTATGGATACATGGCTCAAACCCAAGATTTCAAAACTTCCCGAAATCAGAATTTGGACTTTTTTTAGTGTATATAGTGTATAAAAATGTCGTCCTTCCCCTAGATTTGGAATCGTCATCATCAAATTAGTATTCTTGGAGATATCAATGATTGAATCAAAGTTGTCACGTTTTTGTTTAAAGTTTTCTACTATGGATTCATGGCTCAAACCCAAGATTTCAAAACTTCCCGAAATCAGAATTTGGGCTTTCCTGAGTGTATGTCGTGTATAAAAATGTCGTCTTTCGCCTAGATTTGGAATCGTCATCATCAAATCATTATTCTTGGAGATATCGTTGATTGAAACAAGGTTGCCCTTTTCATTTTTATGGTGTCCTACTATTGACGCATGGCTAAAACTCAAGTTTTCCAAACTTCCCAAAATTACAATTTTGACTTTCTTTAGTGTATTTAGTGTATAAAAATGTCATCTTTCAACTAGAATAGGAATCGTCATCGTCAAATTTGTATACATGGAGATATCCTTGTTTGAGCCAAAGTTGTCACTTTCTTGTTCAAAGTGTTTCACCTTGGATTCATGGCTAAAACTCAAGTTTTCGAAACTTCCAGAAATCAGAATTTGGACTTTCGTCAATGTATGCAATGCATCAAAATGTCGTCTTTCAACAAAATTTGGAATCGCCATCATCAAATTAGTGTGCTTGAAGATATGGTTGATTGAATCAAAGTTGTCTCTTTCTTGTTTTAAGTGTTCAACTATGGACCAACGGCTAAAACTCAACTTTTCGGAATTAGAATCTTGACTTTCTTGAATGTATATAGTGTATCAAAATGTCGTCTTTCACGTAGATTTGGAATCTTCATCTCGAAATTAGTATGCTTCTAGATAAGGTTGACTGAATCGAAGTTGTTCCTCTCTTGTTTAAAGACTGCAACTTTGGACATTGGAAAAAAACTCAACTTGTGAAACTTTCCGAAGTAAAAATTTGGACTTTCTTGAGAGTATTTAGCGTATCAAAATGTTGCCTTTAACCAGGATTTGGTATCGTCACCATCAAACTAGTATTCTTGGAGATATCATTGATTGAATCAAAGTTGTCACTTTTTTGTTTAAAGTTTTCTACTTTGGATTCATGCCTCAAACCCAAGATTTCAAAACTTCCCAAAATCAGAATTTGGGCTTTCCTAAGTGTATGAGGTGTATAAAAATGTCGTCTTTCGCCTAGATTTGGAATCGTCATCATCAAATCAGTATTCTTGGAGATATCGTTGATTGAAACGAGGTTCCCCTTTGCATTTTAATGGTGTCCTACTATTGACGCATGGCTAAAACTCAAGTTTTCAAAACTTCCCAAAATTAGGATTTTGACTTTCTTTAGTGTATTTAGTTTATAAAAATGTCATCTTTCACCTAGAATAGGAATCGTCATCGTCAAATTTGTATACGTGGAGATATCCTTGTTCGAGTCAAAGTTGTCACTTTCTTGTTCAAAGTGTTCCACCTTGGATTGATGGCTAAAACTCAAGTTTTTGAAACTTCCAGAAATCAGAATTTGTACTTTTGTCAATCTACGCAGTGCATCAAAATGTCGTCTTTCAACAAAATTTGGAATCGCCATCATCAAATTAGTGTGCTTGAAGATATGGTTGATTGAATCAAAGTTGTCTCTTTCTTGTTTAAAGTGTTCAACTATGGAACAACGGCTAAAACTCAACTTTTCGAAATCAGAATCCTGACTTTATTCAAAGTATATAGTGTATCAAAATGTCATCTTTCACGTAGATTTGGAATCTTCATCACAAAATTAGTATGCTTGTAGATAAGGTTGATTGAATCAAAGTTGTTCCTCTCTTGTTTAAAGACTTCAACTTTGGACACTGAAAAAAAACTCAACTTTTGAAAACTTTCCGAAGTAAGAATTTGGACTTTCTTGAGTGTATTTAGTGTAAGAAAATGTTGCCTTTAATATAGATTTGGAATCGCCATTATCAAACTAGTATTCTTGGAGATATCATTGATTGAATCAAAGTTGTCACTTTCTTGTTTAAAGTGTTCTACTATGGATTCATGGCTCAAACCCAAGATTTCAAAACTTCCCGAAATCAGAATTTGGACTTTTTTTAATGTATATAGTGTATAAAAATGTCGTACTTCCCCTAGATTTGGAATCGTCATCATCAAATTAGTATTCGTTGAGATATCATTGATTGAATCAAAGTTGTCACTTTTTTGTTTAAAGTTTTCTACTATGGATTCATGGCTCAAACCCAAGATTTTGAAAATTTCCCGAAATCAGAATTTGGGCTTTCCTAAGTGTATGTCGTGTATAAAAATGTCGTCTTTCGCCTAGATTTGGAATCGTCATCATCAAATCATTATTCTTGGAGATATCGTTGATTGAAACAAGGTTGCCCTTTTCATTTTTATGGTGTCCTACTATTGACGCATGGCTAAAACTCAAGTTTTCCAAACTTCCCAAAATTACAATTTTGACTTTCTTTAGTGTATTTAGTGTATAAAAATGTCATCTTTCACCTAGAATAGGAATCGTCATCTTCAAATTTGTATACATGGAGATATCCTTGTTTGAGCCAAAGTTGTCACTTTCTTGTTCAAAGTGTTCCACCTTGAATTCATGGCTAAAACTCAAGTTTTCGAAACTTTCAGAAATCAGAATTTGGACTTTCGTCAATGTATGTAGTGCATCAAAATGTCTTGTTTCAAAAAAAATTGGAATCACCATCATCAAATTAGTGTGCTTGAAGATATGGTTGATTGAATCAAAGTTGTCTCTTTCTTGTTTAAAGTGTTCAACTATGGACCAACGGCTAAAAATCAACTTTTCGAAATTAGAATCCTGACTTTCTTGAAAGTATATAGTGTATCAAAATGTCGTCTTTCACATAGATCTAGAATCTTCATCACAAAATTAGTATGCTTGTAGATAAGGTTGATTGAATCAAAGTTGTTCCTCTCCTGTTTAAAGACTTCAACTTTGGACACTGGAAAAAAACTCAACTTTTGAAAACTTTTCGAAGTAAGAATTTGGACTTTCTTGAGTGTATTTAGTGTATGAAAATGTTGCCTTTAACATAGATTTGGAATCGCCATCATCAAACTAGTATTCTTGGATATATCATTGATTGAATCAAAGTTGTCACTTTCTTGTTTAAAGTGTTCTACTATGGATTCATGGCTCAAACCCAAGATTTCAAAACTTTTCAAAATCAGAATTTAGAATTTTTTTAGTGTATATAGCGTATAAAAATGTCGTCCTTCCCCTAGATTTGGAATCGTCATCATCAAATTAGTATTCTTGGAGATATCATTGATTGAATCAAAGTTGTCACTTTTTTGTTTAAAGTTTTCTACTTTGGATTCATGGCTCAAACCCAAGATTTCAAAACTTCTCGAAATCAGAATTTGGGCTTTCCTGAGTGTATGTCGTGTATAAAAATGTCGTCTTTCCCCTAGATTTGGAATCTTCATCATCAAATCATTATTCTTGGAGATATCGTTGATTGAAACAAGGTTGCCCTTTGCATTTTTATGGTGTCCTACTATTGACGCATGGCTAAAACTCAAGTTTTCAAAACTTCCAAAAATTAGAATTTTGTCTTTCTTTAGTGTATTTAGTGTATAAAAATGTCATCTTTCACCTATAATAGGAATCGTCATCGTCAAATTTGTATACATGGAGATATCCTTGTTTGAGCCAAAGTTGTCACTTTCGTGTTCAAAGTGTTCCACCTTGGATTCATGGCTAAAACTCAAGTTTTCGAAACTTCCAGAAATCAGAATTTGGAATTTTGTCAATGTATGCAGTGCATCAAAATGTCGTCTTTCAAAAAAATTTGGAATCGCCATCATCAAATTAGTGTGCTTGAAGATATGGTTGATTGAATCAAAGTTGTCTCTTTCTTGTTTAAAGTGTTCAACTATGGACCAACGACTAAAACTCAACTTTTCGAAATTAGAGTCCTGACTTTCTTGAAAGTATATAGTGTATCAAAATGTCATCTTTCAAGTAGATCTGGAATCTTCATCAAAAAATTAGTATGCTTGTAGATAAGGTTGATTGAATCAAAGTTGTTCCTCTCTTGTTTAAAGACTTCAACTTTGGACACTGGAAAAAAACTCAACTTTTGAAAACTTTCCGAAGTAAGAATTTAGACTTTCTTGAGTGTATTTAGTGTATCAAAATGTTGCCTTTAACATAGATTTGGAATCGCCATAATCAAACTAGTATTCTTGGAGATATCATTGATTGAATCAAAGTTGTCACTTTCTTGTTTAAAGTTTTCTACTTTGGATTCGTGGCTCAAACCCAAGATTTCAAAACTCCCGAAATCAGAATTTGGGCTTTCCTGAGTGTATGTCGTGTATAAAAATGTCGTCTTTCGCCTAGATTTGGAATCTTCATCATCAAATCATTATTCATGGAGATATCGTTGATTGAAACAAGGTTGCCCATTGCATTTTTATGGTGTCCTACTATTGACGCATGGCTAAAACTCAAGTTTTTAAAACTTCAAAAAATCAGAATTTTGTCTTTCTTTAGTGTATTTACTGTATAAAAATGTCATCTTTCACCTAGAATAGGAATCGTCATCGTCAAATTTGTATACATGGAGATATCCCTGTTTGAGCCAAAGTTGTCACTTTCTTGTTCAAAGTGTTCCACCTTGGATTGATGGCTAAAACTCAAGTTTTCGAAACTTCCAGAATTAGAATTTGGACTTTCGTCAATGTCTGCAGTGCATCAAAATGTCGTCTTTCAACAAAATTTGGAATCGCCATCATCAAATTAGTGTGCTTGAAGATATGGTTGATTGAATCAAAGTTGTCTCTTTCTTGTTTAAAGTGTTCAACTATGGACCAACGGCTAAAACTCAACTTTTCGAAATCAGAATCCTGACTTTCTGGAAAGTATGTAGTGTATCAAAATGTCGTCTTTCACGTAGATCTGGAATCTTCATCACGAAATTAGTATGCTTGTAGATAAGGTTGATTGAATCGAAGTTGTTCCTCTCTTGTTTAAAGAGTTCAACTTTGGACACTGGAAAAAAACTCAACTTTTGAAAACTTTCCGAAGTAAGAATTTGGATTCTCTTGAGTGTATTTAGTGTATCAAAATGTTGCATTTAATATAGATTTGGAATCGCCATCATCAAACTAGTATTCTTGGACATATCGTTGATTGAATTAAAGTTGTCACTTTCTTGTTTAAAGTGTTCTACTATGGATTCAGGGCTCAAACCCAAAATTTCAAAACTTGCTGAAATTAGAATTTAGGCTTTTTTTTAGTGTATATAGTGTATAAAAATGCCGTCCTTCCCCTAGATTTGGAATCGTCATGATCAAATTAGTATTCTTGGAGATATCATTGATTGAATCAAAGTTGTCACTTTTTGGTTTAAAGTTTTCTACTTTGGATTCATGGCTCAAACCCAAGATTTCAAAACTTCCCGAAATCAGAATTTGGCTTTCCTGAGTGTATGTCGTGTATAAAAATGTCGTCTTTCGCCTAGATTTGGAATCTTCATCATCAAATCATTATTCTTGGAGATATCGTTGATTGAAACAAGGTTGCCCTTCGCATTTTTATGGTGTCCTACTATTGACGCATGGCTAAAACTCAAGTTTTCAAAACTTCCAAAAATTAGAATTTTGTCTTTCTTTAGTGTATTTAGTGTATAAAAATGTCATCTTTCACCTAGAATAGGAATCGTCATCGTCAAATTTGTATACATGGAGATATCCTTGTTTGAGCCAAAGTTGTCACTTTCTTGTTCAAAGTGTTCCACCTTGGATTCATGGCTAAAACTCAAGTTTTCGAAACTTCCAGAATTAGAATTTGGACTTTCGTCAATGTCTGCAGTGCATCAAAATGTCGTCTTTCAACAAAATTTGGAATCGCCATCATCAAATTAGTGTACTTAAAGATGTGGTGATTGAATCAAAGCTGTCTCTTTCTTGTTTAAAGTGTTCAACTATGGACCAACGGCTAAAACTCAACTTTATGAAATTAGAATGCTGACTTTCTTGAAAGTATATAGTGTATCAAAATGTCGTCTTTCACGTAGATCTGGAATCTTCATCACAAAATTAGTATGCTTGTAGATAAGGTTGATTGAATCAAAGTTGTTCCTCTCTTGTTTAAAGACTTGAGCTTTGGACACTGGAAAAAAACTCAACTTTTGAAAACTTTTCGAAGTAAGAATTTGGACTTTCTTGAGTGTATTTAGTGTATCAAAATGTTGCCTTTAACATAGATTTGGAATCGCCATCATCAAAATAGTATTTTTGGATATATCTTTGATTGAATCAAAGTTGTTACTTTCTTGTTTAAAGTGTTCTACTATGGACTCATGGCTCAAACCCAAGATTTCAAAACTTCTCGAAATCAGAATTTGGACTTTTTTTAGTGTATATAGTGTATAAAAATGTCGTCCTTCCCCTAGATTTGGAATCGTCGTCATGAAATTAGTATTCTTGGAGATATCATTGATTGAATCAAAGTTGTCTCTTTTTTGTTTAAAGTTTTCTACTTTGGATTCATGGCTCAAACCCAAGATTTCAAAACTTCTCGAAATCAGAATTTGGGCTTTCCTGAGTGTATGCCGTGTATAAATATGTCGTCTTTCACCTAGAATAGGAATCGTCATCGTCAAATTTGTATACATGGAGATATCCTTGTTTGAGCCAAAGTTGTCACTTTCTTGTTCAAAGTTTTCCACCTTCGATTCATGGCTAAAACTCAAGTTTTTGAAACTTCCAGAAATCAGAATTTAGACTTTCGTCAATGTATGCAGTGCATCAAAATGTCATCTTTTAAAAAAATTTGGAATCTCCATCATCAAATTAGTGTGCTTGAATATATGGTTGATTGAATCAAAGTTTTCTCTTTCTTGTTTAACGTGTTCAACTATGGACCAATGGCTAAAACTCAACTTTTCGAAATTAGAATGCTGACTTTCTTGAAAGTATATAATGTATCAAAATGTCGTCTTTCGCATAGATCTGGGATCTTCGTCACAAAATTAGTATGCTTGTAGATAAGGTTGATTGAATCGAAGTTGTTCCTCTCTTGATTAAAGACTTCAACTTTGGACACCGGAAAAAAACTCGACTTTTGAAAACTTTCCGAAGTAAGAATTTCGACTTTCTTGAGTGTATTTAGTGTATCAAAATGTTGCCTTTAACATAGATTTGGAATCGCCATCATCAAACTAGTATTCTTGGATATATCATTGATTGAATCAAAGTTGTCACTTTCTTGTTTAAAGTGTTCTACTATGGATTCATGGCTCAAACCCAAGATTTCAAAACTTCCCGAAATCAGAATTTGGACTTTTTTTAGTGTATATAGTGTATAAAAATGTCCACCTTCCCCTAGATTTGGAATCGTCATCATCAAATTAGTATTCTTGGAGATATCATTGATTGAATCAAAGTTGTCACTTTTTTGTTTAAAGTTTTCTACTTTGGATTCATGGCTCAAACCCAAGATTTCAAAACTTCCCAAAATCAGAATTTGGGCTTTCCTGAGTGTATGTCGTGTATAAAAATGTCGTCTTTAGCCTAGATTTGGAATCTTCATCATCAAATCATTATTCTTGGAGATATCGTTGATTGAAACAAGGTTGCCCTTTGCATTTTTATGGTGTCCTACTATTGACGCATGGCTAAAACTCAAGTTTTCAAAACTTCCAAAAATTAGAATTTTGTCTTTCTTTAGTGTATTTAGTGTATAAAAATGTCATCGTTCACTGAGAATAGGAATCGTCATCGTCAAATTTGTATACATGGAGATATCCTTGTTTGAGCCAAAGTTGTCACTTTCTTGTTCAAAGTGTTCCACCTTGGATTCATGGCTAAAACCCAAGTTTTTGAAACTTCCAGAAATCAGAATTTGGACTTTCGTCAATGTATGCAGTGCATCAAAATGTCGTCTTTCAACAAAATTTGGAATCGCCATCATCAAATTAGTGTGCTTGAAGATATGGTTGATTGAATCAAAGTTGTCTCTTTCTTGTTTAAAGTGTTCAACTATGGACCAACAGCTAAAACTCAACTTTTCGAAATCAGAATCCTAACTTTCTTGAAAATATATAGTGTATCAAAATGTCGTCTTTCTCGTAGATCTGGAATCTTCATCACGAAATTAGTATGCTTGTAGATAAGGTTGATTGAATCGAAGTTGTTCCTCTCTTGTTTAAAGACTTCAACTTTGGACACTGGAAAAAAACTCAACTTTTGAAAACTTTCTGAAGTAAGAATTTGGACTTTCTTGAGTGTATTTAGTGTATCAAAATGTTGCCTTTAACATAGATTTGGAATCGCCATCATCAAACTAGTATTCTTGGATATATCATTGATTGAATCAAAGTTGTCACTTTCTTGTTTAAAGTGTTGTACTATGGATTCATGGCTCAAACCTAAGATTTCAAAACTTGCCGAAATCAGAATTTAGACTTTTTTAGTGTATATAGTGTATAAAAATGTGGTCCTTGCCCTAGATTTGGAATCGTCATCATCAAATTAGTATTCTTGGAGATATCATTGATTGAATCAAAGATGTCACTTTTTTGTTTAAAGTTTTCTACTTTGGATTCATGGCTGAAACCCAAAATTTCAAAACTTCCCGAACTCAGAATTTGGGCTTTCCTGAGTGTATGTCGTGTATAAAAATGTCGTCTTTCGCCTAGATTTGGAATCTTCATCATCAAATCATTATTCTTGGACTAATCGTTGATGGAAACAAGGTTGCCCTTTGCATTTTTATGGTGTCCTACTATTGATGCATGGCTAAAACTCAAGTTTTCAAAACTTCCAAAAATTAGAATTTTGTCTTTCTTTAGTGTATTTAGTGTATAAAAATGTCATCTTTCAGCTAGAATAGGAATCGTCATCGTCAAATTTGTATACATGGAGATATCCTTGTTTGAGCCAAAGTTGTCACTTTCATGTTCAAAGTGTTCCACCTTCGATTCATGGCTAAAACTCAAGTTTTTGAAACTTCCAGAAATCAGAATTTGGACTTTTGTCAATGTATGCAGTGCATCAAAATGTCATCTTTCAACAAAATTTGGAATCGCCATCATCAAATTAGTGTGCTTGAAGATATGGTTGATTGAATCAAAGTTGTCTCTTTCTTGTTTAAAGTGTTCAACTATGGAACAACAGCTAAAACTCAACTTTTCGAAATCAGAATCCTGACTTTCTTGAAAGTATATAGTGTATCAAAATGTCGTCTTTCACGTAGATTTGGAATCTTCATCACGAAATTAGTATGCTTGTAGATAAGGTTGATTGAATCAAAGTTGTTCCTCTCTTGTTTAAAGACTTCAACTTTGGACACTGGAAAAAAAGTCAACTTTTGAAAACTTTTCGAAGTAAGAATTTGGACTTTCTTGACTTTATTTAGTGTATCAAAATGTTGCCTTTAACATAGATTTGGAATCGCCATCATCAAACTAGTATTTTTGGAGATATCATTGATTGAATCAAAGTTGTCACTTTCTTGTTTAAAGTGTTCTACTATGGATTCATGGCTCAAACCCAAGATTTCAAAACTTCCCGAAATCAGAATTTGGACTTTTTTTAGTGTATATAGTGTATAAAAATGTTGTCCTTCCCCAAAATTTAGAATCGTCATCATCAAATTAGTATTCTTGGAGATATCATTGATTGAATCAAAGTTGTCACTTTTTTGTTTAAAGTTTTCTACTTTGGATTCATGGCTCAAACCCAAGATTTCAAAACTTCCAGAAATCAGAATTTGGGCTTTCCTGAGTGTATGTCGTGTATAAAAATGTCGTCTTTAGCCTAGATTTGGAATCTTCATCATCAAATCATTATTCTTGGAGATATCGTTGATTGAAACAAGGTTGCCCTTTGCATTTTTATGGTGTCCTACTATTGACGCATGGCTAAAACTCAAGTTTTCAAAACTTCCAAAAATTAGAATTTTGTCTTTCTTTAGTGTATTTAGTGTATAAAAATGTCATCGTTCACTGAGAATAGGAATCGTCATCGTCAAATTTGTATACATGGAGATATCCTTGTTTGAGCCAAAGTTGTCACTTTCTTGTTCAAAGTGTTCCACCTTGGATTCATGGCTAAAACCCAAGTTTTTGAAACTTCCAGAAATCAGAATTTGGACTTTCGTCAATGTATGCAGTGCATCAAAATGTCGTCTTTCAACAAAATTTGGAATCGCCATCATCAAATTAGTGTGCTTGAAGATATGGTTGATTGAATCAAAGTTGTCTCTTTCTTGTTTAAAGTGTTCAACTATGGACCAACAGCTAAAACTCAACTTTTCGAAATCAGAATCCTAACTTTCTTGAAAATATATAGTGTATCAAAATGTCGTCTTTCTCGTAGATCTGGAATCTTCATCACGAAATTAGTATGCTTGTAGATAAGGTTGATTGAATCGAAGTTGTTCCTCTCTTGTTTAAAGACTTCAACTTTGGACACTGGAAAAAAACTCAACTTTTGAAAACTTTCTGAAGTAAGAATTTGGACTTTCTTGAGTGTATTTAGTGTATCAAAATGTTGCCTTTAACATAGATTTGGAATCGCCATCATCAAACTAGTATTCTTGGATATATCATTGATTGAATCAAAGTTGTCACTTTCTTGTTTAAAGTGTTGTACTATGGATTCATGGCTCAAACCTAAGATTTCAAAACTTGCCGAAATCAGAATTTAGACTTTTTTAGTGTATATAGTGTATAAAAATGTGGTCCTTGCCCTAGATTTGGAATCGTCATCATCAAATTAGTATTCTTGGAGATATCATTGATTGAATCAAAGATGTCACTTTTTTGTTTAAAGTTTTCTACTTTGGATTCATGGCTGAAACCCAAAATTTCAAAACTTCCCGAACTCAGAATTTGGGCTTTCCTGAGTGTATGTCGTGTATAAAAATGTCGTCTTTCGCCTAGATTTGGAATCTTCATCATCAAATCATTATTCTTGGACTAATCGTTGATGGAAACAAGGTTGCCCTTTGCATTTTTATGGTGTCCTACTATTGATGCATGGCTAAAACTCAAGTTTTCAAAACTTCCAAAAATTAGAATTTTGTCTTTCTTTAGTGTATTTAGTGTATAAAAATGTCATCTTTCAGCTAGAATAGGAATCGTCATCGTCAAATTTGTATACATGGAGATATCCTTGTTTGAGCCAAAGTTGTCACTTTCATGTTCAAAGTGTTCCACCTTCGATTCATGGCTAAAACTCAAGTTTTTGAAACTTCCAGAAATCAGAATTTGGACTTTTGTCAATGTATGCAGTGCATCAAAATGTCATCTTTCAACAAAATTTGGAATCGCCATCATCAAATTAGTGTGCTTGAAGATATGGTTGATTGAATCAAAGTTGTCTCTTTCTTGTTTAAAGTGTTCAACTATGGAACAACAGCTAAAACTCAACTTTTCGAAATCAGAATCCTGACTTTCTTGAAAGTATATAGTGTATCAAAATGTCGTCTTTCACGTAGATTTGGAATCTTCATCACGAAATTAGTATGCTTGTAGATAAGGTTGATTGAATCAAAGTTGTTCCTCTCTTGTTTAAAGACTTCAACTTTGGACACTGGAAAAAAAGTCAACTTTTGAAAACTTTTCGAAGTAAGAATTTGGACTTTCTTGACTTTATTTAGTGTATCAAAATGTTGCCTTTAACATAGATTTGGAATCGCCATCATCAAACTAGTATTTTTGGAGATATCATTGATTGAATCAAAGTTGTCACTTTCTTGTTTAAAGTGTTCTACTATGGATTCATGGCTCAAACCCAAGATTTCAAAACTTCCCGAAATCAGAATTTGGACTTTTTTTAGTGTATATAGTGTATAAAAATGTTGTCCTTCCCCAAAATTTAGAATCGTCATCATCAAATTAGTATTCTTGGAGATATCATTGATTGAATCAAAGTTGTCACTTTTTTGTTTAAAGTTTTCTACTTTGGATTCATGGCTCAAACCCAAGATTTCAAAACTTCCAGAAATCAGAATTTGGGCTTTCCTGAGTGTATGTCGTGTATAAAAATGTCGTCTTTAGCCTAGATTTGGAATCTTCATCATCAAATCATTATTCTTGGAGATATCGTTGATTGAAACAAGGTTGCCCTTTGCATTTTTATGGTGTCCTACTATTGACGCATGGCTAAAACTCAAGTTTTCAAAACTTCCAAAAATTAGAATTTTGTCTTTCTTTAGTGTATTTAGTGTATAAAAATGTCATCGTTCACTGAGAATAGGAATCGTCATCGTCAAATTTGTATACATGGAGATATCCTTGTTTGAGCCAAAGTTGTCACTTTCTTGTTCAAAGTGTTCCACCTTGGATTCATGGCTAAAACCCAAGTTTTTGAAACTTCCAGAAATCAGAATTTGGACTTTCGTCAATGTATGCAGTGCATCAAAATGTCGTCTTTCAACAAAATTTGGAATCGCCATCATCAAATTAGTGTGCTTGAAGATATGGTTGATTGAATCAAAGTTGTCTCTTTCTTGTTTAAAGTGTTCAACTATGGACCAACAGCTAAAACTCAACTTTTCGAAATCAGAATCCTAACTTTCTTGAAAATATATAGTGTATCAAAATGTCGTCTTTCTCGTAGATCTGGAATCTTCATCACGAAATTAGTATGCTTGTAGATAAGGTTGATTGAATCGAAGTTGTTCCTCTCTTGTTTAAAGACTTCAACTTTGGACACTGGAAAAAAACTCAACTTTTGAAAACTTTCTGAAGTAAGAATTTGGACTTTCTTGAGTGTATTTAGTGTATCAAAATGTTGCCTTTAACATAGATTTGGAATCGCCATCATCAAACTAGTATTCTTGGATATATCATTGATTGAATCAAAGTTGTCACTTTCTTGTTTAAAGTGTTGTACTATGGATTCATGGCTCAAACCTAAGATTTCAAAACTTGCCGAAATCAGAATTTAGACTTTTTTAGTGTATATAGTGTATAAAAATGTGGTCCTTGCCCTAGATTTGGAATCGTCATCATCAAATTAGTATTCTTGGAGATATCATTGATTGAATCAAAGATGTCACTTTTTTGTTTAAAGTTTTCTACTTTGGATTCATGGCTGAAACCCAAAATTTCAAAACTTCCCGAACTCAGAATTTGGGCTTTCCTGAGTGTATGTCGTGTATAAAAATGTCGTCTTTCGCCTAGATTTGGAATCTTCATCATCAAATCATTATTCTTGGACTAATCGTTGATGGAAACAAGGTTGCCCTTTGCATTTTTATGGTGTCCTACTATTGATGCATGGCTAAAACTCAAGTTTTCAAAACTTCCAAAAATTAGAATTTTGTCTTTCTTTAGTGTATTTAGTGTATAAAAATGTCATCTTTCAGCTAGAATAGGAATCGTCATCGTCAAATTTGTATACATGGAGATATCCTTGTTTGAGCCAAAGTTGTCACTTTCATGTTCAAAGTGTTCCACCTTCGATTCATGGCTAAAACTCAAGTTTTTGAAACTTCCAGAAATCAGAATTTGGACTTTTGTCAATGTATGCAGTGCATCAAAATGTCATCTTTCAACAAAATTTGGAATCGCCATCATCAAATTAGTGTGCTTGAAGATATGGTTGATTGAATCAAAGTTGTCTCTTTCTTGTTTAAAGTGTTCAACTATGGAACAACAGCTAAAACTCAACTTTTCGAAATCAGAATCCTGACTTTCTTGAAAGTATATAGTGTATCAAAATGTCGTCTTTCACGTAGATTTGGAATCTTCATCACGAAATTAGTATGCTTGTAGATAAGGTTGATTGAATCAAAGTTGTTCCTCTCTTGTTTAAAGACTTCAACTTTGGACACTGGAAAAAAAGTCAACTTTTGAAAACTTTTCGAAGTAAGAATTTGGACTTTCTTGACTTTATTTAGTGTATCAAAATGTTGCCTTTAACATAGATTTGGAATCGCCATCATCAAACTAGTATTCTTGGAGATATCATTGATTGAATCAAAGTTGTCACTTTCTTGTTTAAAGTGTTCTACTATGGATTCATGGCTCAAACCCAAGATTTCAAAACTTCCCGAAATCAGAATTTGGACTTTTTTTAGTGTATATAGTGTATAAAAATGTTGTCCTTCCCCAAAATTTAGAATCGTCATCATCAAATTAGTATTCTTGGAGATATCATTGATTGAATCAAAGTTGTCACTTTTTTGTTTAAAGTTTTCTACTTTGGATTCATGGCTCAAACCCAAGATTTCAAAACTTCCAGAAATCAGAATTTGGGCTTTCCTGAGTGTATGTCGTGTATAAAAATGTCGTCTTTAGCCTAGATTTGGAATCTTCATCATCAAATCATTATTCTTGGAGATATCGTTGATGGAAACAAGGTTGCCCTTTGCATTTTTATGGTGTCCTACTATTGACGCATGGCTAAAACTCAAGTTTTCAAAACTTCCAAAAATTAGAATTTTGTCTTTCTTTAGTGTATTTAGTGTATAAAAATGTCATCGTTCACTGAGAATAGGAATCGTCATCGTCAAATTTGTATACATGGAGATATCCTTGTTTGAGCCAAAGTTGTCACTTTCTTGTTCAAAGTGTTCCACCCTGGATTCATGGCTAAAACTCAAGTTTTCGAAACTTCCAGAAATCAGAATTTGGACTTTCGTCAATGTATGCAGTGCATCAAAATGTCGTCTTTCAAAAAAATTTGGAATCGCCATCATCAAATTAGTGTGCTTGAAGATATGGTTGATTGAATCAAAGTTGCCTCTTTCTTGTTTAAAGTGTTCAACTATGGACCAACGGCTAAAACTCAACTTTTCGAAATTAGAATGCTGACTTTCTTGAAAGTATATAGTGTATCAAAATGTCGTCTTTCACGTAGATCTGGAATCTTCATCACCAAATTAGTATGCTTGTAGATAAGGTTGATTGAATCAAAGTTGTTCCTCTCTTGTTTAAAGACTTCAACTTTGGACACTGGAAAAAAACTCAACTTTTGAAAACTTTTCGAAGTAAGAATTTGGACTTTCTTGAGTTTATTTAGTGTATCAAAATGTTGCCTTTAACATAGATTTGGAATCGCCGTCATCAAACTAGTATTCTTGGAAATATCATTGATTGAATCAAAGTTGTCACTTTCTTGTTTAAAGTGTTCTACTATGGATTCATGGCTCAAACCCAAGATTTCAAAACTTCCCGAAATCAGAATTTAGACTTTTTTTAGTGTATATAGTGTATAAAAATGTCGTCCTTCCCCTAAATTTAGAATCGTCATCATCAAATTAGTATTCTTGGAGATATCATTGATTGAATCAAAGTTGTCACTTTTTTGTTTAAAGTTTTCTACTATGGATTCATGGCTCAAACCCAAGATTTCAAAACTTCTCGAAATCAGAATTTGGGCTTTCTTGAGTGTATGTCATGTATAAAAATGTCGTCTTTTGCCTAGATTTGGAATCATCATCATCAAATCATTATTCTTGGAGATATCGTTGATTGAAACAAGGTTGCCCTTTTCATTTTTATGGTGTCCTACGATTGACGCATTGGTAAAGCTCAAGTTTTCAAAACTTCCCAAAATTAGAAGTGGAGTGGCTGTTGATTGAGGCTTTTTGCCTGATGACGGTGAGTGTAGTGCCAAAGGAATCTTCTGTCCTAGTAGCCGGCCTGGCGGTTCGACTGGATCTGGAGAGTGAGATACGGGAGGCTAGTGGGAGTGATCGACGTATACGTCTATGGGTAGATGAGCAAGGCTAGCCCAATAGTCTAGATTTTGTGATGCGAAATGGCATTCTCAGGTTTCGGGGTAGAGTATACGTGCCAAACTTTCAAGAGTTGAGGCAGAAAATTTTAGATGAAGCCCACAGTGCTAAGTATACCATACACCCGGGAGCTACGAAGATGTATCGAGATCTTCGAGAAATCTACTGGTGGCCTGGGATGAAGGCCAGCGTGGCAAGGAGGATGGCACAATGTGATATATGCCAAAGGGTAAAGATTGAGCACCAAAAACCCGCAGGGTTAATGAGACCTTTGGAAATTCCCAAGTGGAAATGGGAACATATCACGATGGATTTCGTGACAGGATTTTCGAAGAGCCGAAGGGGCAATGATGCCATTTGGGTGGTGGTAGACAGGTTGACAAAGTCAGCGCATTTCCTGCCTACGAGGATGGATCAACCAGTACGAAAATTTGCCGAGCAGTACGTGAAGGAAATAGTACGACTCCACGGTGCGCCGGTAAGTATAGTTTCAAATCGGGACTCGAGGTTTACCTCGAGATTTTGGGAGAGTTTGCAAGAATGCATGGGGACCCAGCTGAAATTGAGTACGGCTTATCACCCCCAGACTGACGGGCAATCAGAGAGGACAATTCAAACGCTTGAAGATATGTTGAGATCCTGTGCCCTTGATTTTGGAGGAAACTGGGAGGAGCATCTGCCATTGGTAGAATTCGCGTACAACAATAGTTACCACGGCAGCATTGGGATGGCTCCTTATGAGGTTTTGTATGGAAGGAAGTGTCGGTCTAGAGTTTGAGATGGGAGATCTAGTGTATCTCAAGGTGTCACCCTAGCATTTGGTGACGCGTGGAAGCGGTAAAGGAAAGCTGAAGCCAAGGTATATAGGACCATATCTGATTGTGGAAAGAGTCAAACCTTTGGCCTATCGATTGGAGCTTCCACCTAGCTTGTCTGGGATTCATAATGTGTTCCACGTCTCCCAACTTCGAAGGCATGTGCCAGATCCAACCCTCAGAGTTCGAGTGGAGACAATTGAGCTAAGGAATGACTTGACCTACCCAGAGTCACCGGGAGCAATTTTAGATCATCGGACTCAAGTGTTGCGAAATAAAGAGATTCCGCTAGTGAAGGTTCAGTGGGGAAAGCACTCGGATGACGAAGCAACGTGGGAACTTGAGGAAACAATTAGGAAGAAATATCCTCATCTGTTCGAGGAAATGGAAATAGAGTAGGGAATTTTTATATTTTATTCCAGAAATTGTATTCCAAAATGAAATAATTATTTAACCTTCAATGATTTCGAGTACATTTCAAATTTCGAGGACGAAATTCTTTTGAGGGGGGGAGAATATAACACCCTATATTTTCATGAAATTGCCACGTATTTTAAGTGAGTTAAAATACCAAAAAATATATTTGAAATACAACAAGTGACCGAATCAGTCACAGGGAATGCCCTAGAGCTTAGATACCTAAGGACAAAGGAATAATTTTAACGAGCGTCTTGAGGTGAGACTTATTGCACTGAAAGAAATCAAATTAGAAATGGTTTTCGGTTAAGCTAAGTTATAGCCTAAAAATACCAAATGATGGTAAGGGGCTTCCGAAAAATCGTAATTTTGAGTAATTTTGAGTTAATAATTTTGGGATTTGAGGGTATAATTCTAATTAGAGAAATTATCCAAACGAAAGAATGATGAAATTATGAGCTTAGGTGGTGAAATGTTAAAGTTGAAAACTTGAAATAAGGGCCAAAGTGTTATTTGAAAGAAGTTTAGGGTTTTAGCTCGGATTTCAAAAGTTAGATTAATTCTAGTTTTGGATTTCAAAAGCCACTCAATTATGGCTTTGAGTCTTTGGAGTCCATGGCTAAAATTGTGACAAGTGGCATAACACCATTAGTTAGAGGATTCTATAAATAGGCACCTTAAGTTGCTCTCAAACCATTCCAAGAAAGCTTGAGAGTTGAAGCACTCTAAGAGGAGGAGCTTGCTCTAGAGAGAGAATAGGAAGTTCGGGAAGAAAGCGGGAAGGAATCGAAGGAGAAGCCGGGGAGAACGAGCCTCATCGGAGTTGCGGGTCTTCGCTGGAGTTCGCCAAAATCAGTCATCAGAAAAGTGAGGTAAGTCTATTTTTTTTTGACAATCCTGTAGATAGGGAAGAGAGGGTCGTGTAGGTTCAAACGGGGGTCGAATCGGAGTTAAAACGAAAGCAACAAGTTGTTATTCGGAATCTGGTGCCTGCGCGTGAGTTACACGCACCGGAAAATGGCTGCGCGTGAGGGCGTGTGGCCAGTCCTCTTACGACCCAAATAAAATTTTCATAGTGAAACTAAAAACTCATGTCTTCCTTTATAACAACTCACTATATGTTTCCTCAACTCATAACACTTATCTCTAAAAGAAAAACACTTTTGTTTACTTTTTGTTTACTTATCGACTTATAACTTGCCATATCTTTATGTTAACTTTGTCTCTTTCAATCCGTCAACTCATGTTCTCAAGGGTACCTAGGTATACTTACCATTGCTCCAACCTTTATATATCACCAAAGGCAAGATTCGAAATAACTAAATCGGAGTCAATTGCTAACAATTCCTAAGGTGTGTAATATTAAATACACTAAATCAAGAGCTAGGTTGACAATAGTAATTAAATTCCTCCCAAAGCTATATCTAGAAAACATTCGCCTCACTTCTTGCTTAACACATTTTTCCTAAGCAACTTCACGACACATGTTTATACCAAGGTTTATTCCTATTCCTAATTAGAAGCTACCTTGACCTAGGAGCAATATTACTATTTCTCCACAACTCCTGAATTCCCCGAGTTTATTTATCACTTCTTAGTAACCTTAACTTCACTAATTTCCATCATGGATGCAACTATCTTAGAAGAATCTTTTATAGATCTCCGTTAATAGCTTGCCAAACATTGTTTCATCACTCGAGATTACTTTTACTTCTTTCGATTCTCTTTTGACTATCGACCACCATAATCCACATAGCAATTAACCCGCTTAGGTCATCTTCCAATCCTTCAACTTTTCCATAATGATTTAGGGATCCTGCCACGATGCTCTGGTCCCTTGGAGCTTGGACTCTAAACCATACATAACATCCTCAGTGTTGCCCAAACTTTGGCACCTGACCGTCTCCACAGTTCACTGTGTTGCTCCGACTCGTAGGTATCACACCCCAAACCGCGAGCCAACCACCAGTCCTCTGCCTTGGTCCCTAGGCTCAGATCCATTGTTACAGACCAACACCAATGGTGTTATCGTTATGCTAGAATTCCTCATTCCATCTCTGAGAGCTACAGTGGTTTTATTGGTATTAATCCAACTCCCTGATCTTTTAGATTCCTAATGTTCTTTTTCCAGAGTAACACTCATTCATATCGAGCACCCTTATCCTAACCATTCCTAAGACTTCGGATTTCTTTCTCACAATTTAATCCCTTTTTACTTTCCAAATTTGTTACGCATGTGATGGAACCTCGCGCTACTGTTGCTGCTCTTGCAGACGTTTATAATTTATCAAACACTCCAACATCAACTGTATTTTCAGTTTATCATTTTCTAAACTTATACTAGATCGTTCAACCATATTCTCGTCATTGTCGTATGCTTAATCTATCATAAGATTGGCTTAGAAATTCCATTCTCCTTATATGTTTATTCCACGGTTGACTTTCAACTAACACTCACTCCATAGATCATTATGTCAATCATTCCTATTTCTTTGAATCTATTAGGATCAACTTTAATTTTTGTTAAGACCTAATCAAATCCCAAGATATCTTTATGAGCTTAATCAAGCTTTAGCAAGCCTATCTCATTGCTTGGTGCCTTAAAATTCAAACCAAGACTTTTATGACTACCTCTGAGTCCTTGATAATCATCGTTATGCTAACTATTTTCTTTGAGTTTGTATCTTCTTAAATCGGCTAGAGTCATTTCAAGCTTAAAATATAATTGTCTCCATAGGTTGAAAATGTCTTTTTATTTCCAAGTGTATACAGTATCAAAGTCAAACTTGAAATTCTCTTATCCCAAAATCTTTCTAGTCTCCAAGATTCGTCCTAAATTACCGATTTCTAGTTTATCATTGATCCTTATATCGTTTGCAATCCCCATATATTCACGTAAGGTTTTATTCTGCAAATCCTCTATAAGTCAAAGATTCTTTCAACTTCCAAGGGAAAATTCTAATCCCCAAACATGCGAACTTTATGTTCCGTAACCTAGTAGTTTTCGATCGCATCTCGACCTTAACTATAGCTGATTTACGGTTGTCCCCTCTTTGTCTTGTAGTGACCATATGTAAGGGAAATAAGTTTAGATCATACTCCAAAATTTTACTCGAAAGAGAAATTCTCATTGCCACCCAAAATCTGCTACCTAAATCTCCAATTGCAACCAAGAATATTTCTAAAACTCTAAAATAGGAATTTGATCCTCAGTCAATGCTGATTCGTTTTCCTCGTCTGATCTTAAACTAATATCCTCGATATAGTTCCTTTTTTTTTTTTTATTATCTCCCAAACTTCCATAAGACTTAAATCTACGCCTTAACTCTCTTTGTCCTTGAATAACATATGAAACCATAAGACTCGTCCCTATGAGTCGTTTTCTTAAGGTATTATTTCCTTATTTCCTCTGTCATCAATTCTGATTTTTCTATCTCTATATCTCCATCAACACTTCCGGATTTCTAAAATCCTCAAGCTCTGTTCTCTAAAGCACTTATCGAATCATCCTGAGTTTCTTATCGGGTCGTTCCTTAGGATCCTCGATCTATACCAAGTCATTCTTTCCCTTGAATCCTTATACCATTCGATCAAAACCTGACTTAATTAGGTTATGTCATATCAAACTAATCGTCCACAACTTGTTTCTTCTTAATAACCACCAGTTATCCCAACATTTAGTGAGATTGATTTTAACTAATGATCTCCAATATACGGTTTTCAATTCTTACGAATCCTCAGTTATGGTTTGTCGAACCAACCTTACATTCGACCCATATTGTTCGATGCAAACTCCCAATCCAACTTTTCATCACTCAGCAAAGTCTAGTATTCTCCAATTAATAATTTCAAAGACTTCAACCGACAAACCCCTAAATCTCCAAGCAGGGATTTTGTCTTTATGATCGACCAGTTCCTTTCCCCTAAAGTCTCCATTCAGGATTTTCACTAGTTAGCCCTAACTGAATCCGTTCTTCTTAAGTCCTCAATTCGGATATCTAACTTAACCTTAAGATCTTCAAGTTGTTCTTCTTTCCCACGCCCTTGTCAGGTTCTCCTATCAATCTCCGTCATTTCACTTATCTTTGTTAGGGCATGACATCACCACTTTTTTTTTTTAACATGTCCCAATTGAGAGGTACTAAGATAATTTCCTAAAATTTCTTCTAAAGAGATTTATACTATTCTTCAAGTTGCACCAAACATTCATTCTCCCAACACTTTGTTAACCATATATCATTTCGATGACCCTCATTACTGGCTTCCTAATTCCCAAAAGATGTGAATAGATCTTGTTCATCTCCACTTGACTCTGGAAGTATATTTAAATTGAAAACCTCAAATTTCACATTTCTAGAGTCTCCATACCATTTTCGACTATGTTCCGTATGTCTCTTAGAATTCATAATCTCGTTCTAAGTTCTCATTCAATAGTTCTAACCATGCTAAGTTCAACAACCTAGCCAAATCGTCCTAGGGTTTTAACCTAGGGCTCTGATACCAATTGTAACACCCCGTCTCGCCAGGCGTGTCACTATAAGGGTATTCTCGGGATTTCTTTTTTTTTTTTTTTCTTCAAGTTCAACACGCGCAGTATATCAAGACTAATCTTCACATGCAGATACAAAACCCCGCGAACCCCAGCCTTGCCCGTTTAACTATCAAGATCAATAATCTTAAACTAAACGAGTCTTAATACAACGCAGCGGATACATTAATACCAAAACACCATAGTTCTTACATTGTATTTCCATAGCAAATTACGTAATACAGATCAAATGATAAAATCGCTATTATACAACTGTTTACTTACAACCTGATATGCATATTAAAGCCTCCAAACGTTACAACGACTTAACAAACTAAGCACCATTGGCCCTCAACCGGCCACATCCTTGCCCTCGCAGCAGTCCCTAGCTGGAACATTAAACGTTCCAGGGGTATAGCCCAAGTTAGATGATAAACATCTAAGTGATGGCATAAAACAGTTTATACAATGCATGATAGACACAAGCATGGCATACTCAGACAAACGAAAATATGCAAGACACGTCTAACTTGAGACATCACCCTGACATACTTAATCCCTCGAATGTCCCACTATGGCACACGTTCACCTGGTCTAACGTTAATCCCTCGAGTGCACCGTCGTGACACCCGTTCACCTGGTTTAACATTGTTCCCTCGAGTGCCCCAGTGTGACACCCGTTCACCTGGATTAACACTGTCCCAATCTCAAGTAGACCCCATCTCGTCCCACACAGAAAATAATATTGACACGAATATCAATACCTCGATGATATGAAAATCACATGCCATGCACTAACTCTTTTGTAAGAAAAAAATAGTTGATGCAATATATCACATGTTCAATATGCAAATGACGACATAAATACATAAGTGAAACGCATAAGCATAGTATCCCGAGTTCTGGTGAGACCGCTCACCTAAACCCGCTACACTCACACCAGGACATTTTCCAAACAAGGGTAAAACTAGAGTCAAACCACTCACCTTGAACGAAATTCAAATGCCTCAAATCTTGTGCTGAACCTCAACTTTTGTGCAACTCCTCAAGTTTTTTGACCAAACCATCTCCTTACACATCCTCACGCGCTACCCAAGTGCTCTGCGCGTGTGATGCTTCGCATATGCTTAAAAAGCCCTCTATCTACTAAACTCGAAGCTATCTTATCTGGCACGAACTTCTCACAATTTTGAATGAGAAACCTTTGGTTATGAACCCCTATTTATAGGTTTTGGAAACTTAGCCACCAAGAAACATATATTCTGCAATCATTTCAAATATTTCAAAATCTTTTACAATCATTCCAAATCTTCTAAAGATCTTCTGCAATCATTGTAAATCTTCTAAGATTTTCTATAATCATTTCAAATCTTCTAATATCTTTTGCAATCATTCCAAAATCTTCTAATATCTTTTGCAATCATTGTGAATCTTCAAAGATATTATATAATCATTACTAAATCTTCTAAGATATTATGCAATCATTCCAAATCTTTTAAGATTTTATATAATCATTACCATATCTTCTAAAATATTCTACAATCATTCTAAATCTTCTAAGATTTTTTATAATCATTGTTATCCAAATCAAATCTTATTCAAATCATATCCAACAAAATCTTATCCAATTAAATCTTATCCAAATCTTATCTTATCCATAAAGTCATCATGAGCCTTCATCTTATCTCTAACGTCATCATAAGGCTTCATCTTATCTCTAATATCATCATGAAACTTCATCTTTATCACTAAGGTCATTTATAAGGCTTTTCTTGAATTTTCCAAATGCCCATAGTAAAAGGTTTCAATAATTACACTTTGACCCAAACTTTTGGGTAATTGCACTTTAACCTTCTTCAACATGGTCCCCAGACTAATTTTTAATTGCATTTTAGTCCCTAAAAAAATGGACTAATTATGCTAATGCCCCTAATTTTTAGGTAAATTACATTTTTACCCCAACCTCAAAAATTACGATTTTGCCCCTGCCTCAAAAACTGAACTTCTCTTTAAAGACCTTTATAACCCTTTGAAATATCCTAAAACATTCTCTTTAAAATTCTGAAAAAATATCGTTTCGATCTCCCTCTGTCAATTTCGAAAAACTGCACTTAGGCCCGAATCTTCGTTTTGGCTACAAATCCTTTTGTTTCTTCCAAAAACTACTGAAGGGTTACTCTATATGCCAAATATGAACTTCCTCGGGGTTCCATTGACTTCTCGGATGCCCCGTATGATAATTCGGTATTTCAGTCTAAATCACAATTGCCTTTTTAGCTGTACCGGGAGCTGTTCCCGATCTAACTTCTTTTGATGCCTAAAATCATAACTCGTATTACTTGTCGATACTATACCATTTTCCTTGGCTATCTAGGGTCCAGGGTACTTCCTCTGACTAATTCAATCGTCCAAAGTTGCGTTAGTGTACCCTATAGTCTTATTTTCCACAAAGTCCATTTATGCCCTTCACTAAATACCATTTATATCCTCAAATCATTCCTGGGTATTACACTCCGTGAGACTCCTATACTCCAAATCCTATTTTTATTTCTCTTATGAGATACTTCTATTGCATGACACGTGTTTCGTGAAGTTCTTATACGTAAACTCTTATTGTTTGCTTACGTGAAATCATGTTGCATCTATGAACTGAATTTTCCTAAAAATATATGCTGTTGACTTTTTAATTATTGCATTTATAAAATTCGTGTGGCCATACTGTTGTACCTATTTGTTGTTGGCCGAGGGCAAAAGTCGGAGATCCCCCGAGAGGCGCTATGCGTGCGCCATTGAGAAAGCTCTCGTGGGGAAGACTGTGAGTCTAAGGCACAACGGATGTGGTGCTTGCATGAGTTCTATGAAGTTGGGCCGAAGTGACATGGTTAGGGACCTCCCGAGAGGCGCTATGCGTGCGCCATTGAGAAAGCTCTCGTTGGAGGAGGCTGACGTGTTCACGAGGCACTTCAGAGTAGTTCTCGTTATCTTCTCATACATTTTATACCTGATCATGCATCGATATAAACTGTTTTTGGAGTTTCTCACTAGAAGATTCATCTTCTAATTGGACTATGTCCCTGGAATATTCGAACGTTCCAGGTTCGACGAGCAGCTCTAAGGGAAAGGAGGTAGTTGAAGAATATGTTTAATTTACTACTTGTAACATGTTTAGCATATTTTTGTTTATGTGTAAACCTATGTAATTTTGGGTATGTTTAAGATATTCAGTTATCACTTGATGATGTCCATGTAATATACTTTGTAGACGTCTTGAAGAATTATATGATAAATAAAATGTTATGGTTTTGAACCATATCAGGTTCGATCTAGCTTCCGCATTTGAGATTTTAATACCTGTCTTAGCTATTTGATTATTGGGTTTGTTAAGCTGAGAAGGTAAAAATTAGGGTTTTTGGGATGTTGTGTGGTGTATGACAGCTATTATGATATGAAAAATTTTTATAATCCCGAAATCCTAAGTTATAACACACTCAAGAAATTTGGGGTGTTACAGTTGTCACTTTCTTGTTCAAAGTGTTCCACCTTAGATTGATGGCTAAAACTCAAGTTTTCGAAACTTCCAGAAATCAGAATTTGGACTTTCGTCAATGTATGCAGTGCATTAAAATGTCGTCTTTCAACAAAATTTGGAATAGCCATCATCAAATTAGTGTGCTTGAAGATATGGTTGATTGAATCAAAGTTGTCTCTTTCTTGTTTAAAGTGTTCAACTATGGACCAACAGCTAAAACTCAACTTTTCGAAATCAGAATCCTGTCTTTCTTGAAAGTATATAGTGTATCAAAATGTCATCTTTCACATAGATCTGGAATCTTCATCACTAAATTAGTATGCTTGTAGATAAGGTTGATTGAATCGAAGTTGTTCCTCTCTTGTTTAAAGACTTCAACTTTGGACACTGGAAAAAAACTCAACTTTTGAAAACTTTATGAAGTAAGAATTTGGACTTTCTTGAGTGTATTTAGTGTATCAAAATGTTGCCTTTAATATAGATTTGGAATTGCCATCATCAAACTAGTATTCTTGGAGATATCATTGATTGAATCAAAGTTGTCACTTTCTTGTTTAAAGTGTTCTACTATAGATTCATGGCTCAAACCCAAGATTTCAAAACTTCCCAAAATCAGAATTTAGACTTTTTTTAGTGTATATAGTGTATAAAAATGTCGTCCTTCCCCTAGATTTGGAATCGTCATCATCAAATTAGTATTCTTGGAGATATCATTGATTGAATCAGAGTTGTCACTTTTTTGTTTAAAGTTTTCTACTATGGATTCATGGCTCAAACCCAAGATTTCAACACTTCCCGAAATCAGAATTTGGGCTTTCTTGAGTGTATGTTGTGTATAAAAATGTCGTCTTTCGCCTAGATTTGGAATCGTCATCATCAAATCATTATTCTTGGAGATATCGTTGATTGAAACAAGGTTGCCCTTTTCATTTTTATGGTGTCCTACGATTGACGCATGGCTAAAACTCAAGTTTTCAAAACTTCCCAAATTTAGAATTTTGAGTTTCTTTAGTGTATTTAGTGTATAAAAATGTCATCTTTCACCTAGAATAGGAATCGTCATCATCAAATTTGTATACATGGAGATATCCTTGTTTGAGCCAAAGTTGTCACTTTCTTGTTCAAAGTGTTCCACCTTGGATTGATGGCTAAAACCCAAGTTTTCAAATCTTCCAGAAATCAGAATTTGGACTTTCCTCAATGTATGCAGTGCATCAAAATGTCATCTTTCAACAAAATTTAGAATCGCCATCATGAAATTAGTGTGCTTGAAGATATGGTTGATTGAATCAAAGTTGTCTCTTTCTTGTTTAAAGTGTTCAACTATGGACCAACGGCTAAAACTCAACTTTTCAGAATTAGCATCTTGACTTTCTTGAATGTATATAGTGTATCAAAATGTCGTCTTTCACGTAGATTTGGAATCTTCATCTCAAAATTAGTATGCTTGTAGATAAGGTTTACTGAATCGAAGTTGTTCCTCTCCTGTTTAAAGACTGCAACTTTGGACATTGGAAAAAAACTCAACTTTTGAAAACTTTTTGAAGTAAGAATTTGGACTTTCTTGAGTGTATTTAGCGTATCAAAATGTTGCCTTTAACCTGGATTTGGTATCGTCATCATCAAACTAGTATTCTTGGAGATATCATTTATTAAATCAAAGTTGTCACTTTTTTGTTTAAAGTTTTCTACTTTGGATTCATGGCTCAAACCCAAGATTTCAAAACTTCCCGAAATCAGAATTTGGGCTTTCCTGAGTGTATGAGGTGTATAAAAATGTGTTCTTTCGCCTAGATTTGGAATCGTCATCTCCAAATCAGTATTCTTGGAGATATCGTCGATTGAAACGAGGTTGCCCTTTTCATTTTAATGGTGTCCTACTATTGACGCATGGCTAAAACTCAAGTTTTCAAAACTTCCCAAAATTAGAATTCTGACTTTCTTTAGTGTATTTAGTGTATAAAAATGTCATCTTTCACCTAGAATAGGAATCGTCATCGTCAAATTTGTATACATGGAGATATCCTTGTTTGAGTCAAAGTTGTCACTTTCTTGTTCAAAGTGTTCCACCTTGGATTGATGGCTAAAACTCAAGTTTTTGAAACTTCCAGAAATCAGAATTTGGACTTTCGTCAATGTATGCAGTGCATCAAAATGTCGTCTTTCAACAAAATTTGGAATCGCCATCATCAAATTAGTGTGCCTGAAGATATGGTTGATTGAATCAAAGTTGTCTCTTTCTTGTTTAAAGTGTTCAACTATGGACCAATGGCTAAAACTCAACTTTTTGAAATCAGAATCCTGACTTCCTTGAAAGTATATAGTGTATCAAAATGTTATCTTTCACATAGATCTGGAATCTTCATAACGAAATTAGTATGCTTGTAGATAAGGTTGATTGAATCGAAGTTGTTCCTCTCTTGTTTAAAGACTTCAACTTTGGACACTGGAAAAAAACTCAACTTTTGAAAACTTTTCGAAGTTAGAATTTGGACTTTCTTGAGTGTATTTAGTGTATCAAAATGTTACCTTTAATATATATTTGGAATCGCCATCATCAAACTAGTATTCTTGGAGATATCATTGATTGAATTAAAGTTGTCACTTTCTTGTTTAAAGTGTTCTACTATGGATTCATGGCTCAAACCCAAGATTTCAAAACTTCCCGAAATCAGAATTTGGACTTTTTTTAGTGTATATAGTGTATAAAAATGTCGTCCTTCTCCTAGATTTGGAATCGTCATCATCAAATTAGTATTCTTGGAGATATCATTGATTGAATTAAAGTTGTCACTTTTTTGTTTAAAGTTTTCTACTTTGGATTCATGGCTCAAACCCAAGATTTCAAAACTTCCCGAAATCAGAATTTGGGCTTTCCTGAGTGTATGTCGTGTATAAAAATGTCGTCTTTCGCCTAGATTTGGAATCGTCATCATCAAATCAGTATTCTTCGAGATATCGTTGATTGAAACAAGGTTGCCCTTTTCTTTTTTATGGTGTCCTACTATTGACGCATGGCTAAAACTCAAGTTTTCAAAACTTCCCAAAATTAGAATTTTGACATTCTTTAGTGTATTTAGTGTATAAAAATGTCATCTTTCACCTAGAATAGGAATCGTCATCGTCAAATTTGTATACATGGAGATATCCTTGTTTGAGTCAAAGTTGTCACTTTCTTGTTCAAAGTGTTCCACCTTGGATTGATGGCTAAAACTAAAGTTTTCGAAACTTCCAGAAATCAGAATTTGGACTTTCATCAATGTATGCAGTGCATCAAAATGTCGTCTTTCAACAAAATTTGGAATCGCCATCATCAAATTAGTGTGCTTGACGATATGGTTGATTGAATCAAAGTTGTCTCTTTCTTGTTTAAAGTGTTCAACTATGGACCAACGGCTAAAACTCAACTTTTTGAAATCAGAATCCTGACTTTCTTGAAAGTATATAGTGTATCAAAATGTTATCTTTCACATAGATCTGGAATCTTCATCACGAAATTAGTATGCTTGTAGATAAGGTTGATTGAATCGAAGTTGTTCCTCTCTTGTTTAAAGACATCAACTTTGGACACTGGAAAAAAACTCAACTTTTGAAAACTTTTCGAAGTAAGAATTTGGACTTTCTTGAGTGTATTTAGTGTTTCAAAATGTTGCCTTTAATATATATTTGGAATCGCCATCATCAAACTAGTATTCTTGGAGATATCATTGATTGAATCAAAGTTGTCACTTTCTTGTTTAAAGTGATCTACTATGGATTCATGGCTCAAACCCAAGATTTCAAAACATCCCGAAATCAGAATTTAGACTTTTTTTAGTGTATATAGTGTATAAAAATGTCGTCCTTCCCCTAGATTTGGAATCGTCATCATCAAATTAGTATTCTTGGAGATATCATTGATTGAATCAAAGTTGTCAATTTTTTGTTTAAAGTTTTCTACTATGGATTCATGGCTCAAACCCAAGATTTCAAAACTTTCCGAAATCAGAATTTAGACTTTTTTTAGTGTATATAGTGTATAAAAATGTCGTCCTTCCCCTAGATTTGGAATAGTCATCATCAAATTAGTATTCTTGGAGATATCATTGATTGAATCAAAGTTGTAACTTTTTTGTTTAAAGTTTTCTACTATGGATTCATGGCTCAAACCCAAGATTTCAAAACTTCACGAAATCAGAATTTGGGCTTTCCTGAGTGTATGTCGTGTATAAAAATGTCGTATTTCGCCTAGATTTGGAATCTTCATCATCAAATCATTATTCTTGGAGATATCGTTGATTGGAACAAGGTTGCCCTTTTCATTTTTATGGTGTCCTACTATTGACGCATGGCTAAAACTCAAGTTTTCAAAACTTCCCAAAATTAGAATTTTGTCTTTCTTTAGTGTATTTAGTGTATAAAAATGTCATCTTTCACCTAGAATAGGAATCGTCATCGTCAAATTTGTATACATGGAGATATCCTTGTTTGAGCCAAAGTTGTCACTTTCTTGTTCAAAGGGTTCCACCTTGGATTCATGGCTAAAACTCAAGTTTTTGAAACTTCTAGAAATCAGAATTTGGACTTTCGTCAATGTATTCAGTGCATCAAAATGTCGTCTTTCAAAAAAATTTAGAATCGCCATCATCAAATTAGTGTGCTTGAAGATATGGTTGATTGAATCAAAGTTGTCTTTTTCTTGTTTAAAGTGTTCAACTATGGACCAACGGCTAAAACTCAACTTTTCGAAATCAGAATCCTGACAATCTTGAAATTACTCACTTTTTTCTTTAAAGTTTTCTACTTTGGATTCATGCCTCAAACCCAAGATTTCAAAACTTCTCGAAATCAGAATTTGGGCTTTCCTGAGTGTATGAGGTGTATAAAAATGTCGTCTTTCGCCTAGATTTGGAATCGTCATCATCAAATCAATATTCTTGGAGGTATCGTTGATTGAAACGAGGTTGCCCTTTTCATTTTAATGGTGTCCTACTATTGACGAATGGCAAAAACTCAAGTTTTCAAAACTTCCCAAAATTAGAATTTTGACTTTCTTTAGTGTATTTAGTGTATAAAAATGTCATCTTTCACCTAGAATAGGAATTGTCATCAACAAATTTGTATAAATGGAGATATCCTTGTTTGAGTCAAAGTTGTCACTTTCTTGTTCAAAATGTTCCACCTTGGATTGATGGCTAAAACTCAAGTTTTCGAAACTTCCAGAAATCAGAATTTGGACTTTCGTCAAAGTATGCAGTGCATCAAAATGTCATATTTCAACAAAATTTGGAATCGCCATCATCAAATTAGTGTGCTTGAAGATATGGTTGATTGAATCACAGTTGTCTCTTTCTTGTTTAAAGTGTTCAACTATGGACCAACGGCTAAAACTCAACTTTTCGAAATTAGAATCTTGACTTTCTTGAATGTATATAGTGTATCAAAATGTCGTCTTTCACGTAGATTTGGAATCTTCATCTCGAAATTAGTATGCTTGTAGATAAGGTTTACTGAATCGAAGTTGTTCCTCTCTTGTTTAAAGACTGCAACTTTGGACATTGGAAAAAAACAAAACTTTTGAAAACTTTTCGAAGTAAGAATTTGGACTTTCTTGAGTGTATTTAGCGTATCAAAATGTTGCCTTTAACCTGGATTTGGTACCGTCATCATCAAACTAGTATTCTTGGAGATATCATTGATTGAATCAAAGTTGTCACTTTCTTGTTTAAAGTGTTCTACTATGGATTCATGGCTCAAACCCAAGATTTCAAAACTTCCCGAAATTAGAATTTGGACTTTTTTTAGTGTATATAGTGTATAAAAATGTCATCCTTCTCCTAGATTTGGAATCGTCATCATCAAATTAGTATTCTTGGAGATATCATTGATTGAATTAAAGTTGTCACTTTTTTGTTTAAAGTTTTCTACTTTGGATTCATGGCTCAAACCCAAGATTTCAAAACTTCCCGAAATCAGAATTTGGGCTTTCCTGAGTGTATGTCGTGTATAAAAATGTCGTCTTTCGCCTATATTTGGAATCGTCGTCATCAAATCAGTATTCTTGGAGATATCGTTGATTGAAACAAGGTTGCCCTTTTCATTTTTATGGTGTCCTACTATTGACGCATGGCTAAAACTAAAGTTTTGAAAACTTCCCAAAATTAGACTTTTGACTTTCTTTAGTGTATTTAGTGTATAAAAATGTCATCTTTAACCTAGAATAGGAATCGTCATCGTCAAATTTGTATACATGGAGATATCCTTGTTTGAGCCAAAGTTGTCACTTTCATGTTCAAAGTGTTCCACCTTGGATTCATGGCCAAAACTCTTGTTTTCGAAACTTCCAGAAATCAGAATTTGGACTTTCATCAATGTATGCAGTGCATCAAAATGTCATCTTTCAACAAAATTTGGAATCGCCATCATCAAGTTTGTATGCTTGAAGATATGGTTGATTGAATCAAAGTTGTCTCTTTCTTCTTTAAAGTGTTCAACTATGGACCAACGGATAAAACTCAACTTTTCGAAATCAGAATCCTAACTTTCTTGAAAGTATATAGTGTATCAAAATGTCGTCTTTCACGTAGATCTGGAATCTTCATCACGAAATTAGTATGCTTGTAGATAAGGTTGATTGAATCAAAGTTGTTCCTCTCTTGTTTAAAGACTTCAACTTTGGACACTGGAAAAAAACTCAACTTTTGAAAACTTTCCGAAGTAAGAATTTAGACTTTCTTGAGGGTATTTAGTGTATCAAAATGTTGCCTGTAACATAGATTTGGAATCGCCATCATCAAACTAGTATTCTTGGAGATATCATTGATTGAATCAAAGTTGTCACTTTCTTGTTTAAAGTGTTCTACTATGGATTCATGGCTCAAACCCAAGATTTCAAAACTTCCCAAAATCAGAATTTGGAGTTTTTTAGTGTATATAGTGTATAAAAATGTCGTCCTTCCCCTAGATTTGGAATCGTCATCATCAAATTACTATTCTTGGAGATATCATTGATTGAATCAAAGTTGTCACTTTTTTGTTTAAAGTTTTCTACTTTGGATTCATGACTCAAACCCAAGTTTTCAAAACTTCCCGAAATCAGAATTTGGGCTTTCCTGAGTGTATGACGTGTATAAAAATGTCGTCTTTCACCTAAATTTGGAATCATCATCATCAAATTAGTATTCTACGACATATCGTTGATTGAAACGAGGTTGCCCTTTTCACTTTAATGGTGTCCTACTATTGACGCATGGCTAAAACTCAAGTTTTCAAAACTTCCCAAAATTAGAATCTTGACTTTCTTTAGTGTATTTAGTGTATAAAAATGTCATCTTTCACCTAGAATAGGAATTGTCATCATCAAATTTGTATACATGGAGATATCTTTTTTTGAGCCAAACTTGTCACTTTCTTGTTCAAAGTGTTCCACCTTGGATTCATGGCTAGAACTCAAGTTTTTGAAACTTCCAGAAATCAGAATTTGGACTTTCGTCAATGTATGCAGTGCGTCAAAATGTCATCTTTCAACAAAATTTGGAATCGCCATCATCAAATTAGTGTGCTTGATGATATAGTTGATTGAATCAAAGTTGTCTCTTTCTTGTTTAAAGTGTTCAACTATGGACCAACGGCTAAAACTCAACTTTTCGAAATCAGAATCCTGACTTTCTTGAAAGTATATAGTGTATCAAAATGTCGTCTTTCGTGTGGATCTGGAATCTTCATCACAAAATTAGTATGCTTGAAGATAAGGTTGATTGAATCAAAGTTGTTCCTCTCTTGTTTAAAGACTTCAACTTTGGACACTGGAAAAAAACTCAACTTTAGAAAACTTTCCGAACTAAGAATTTGGACTTTCTTGAGTGTATTTAGTGTATCAAAATGTTGCCTTTAACATAGATTTGGAATCGCCATCATCGACCTAGTATTCTTGGAGATATCATTGATTGAATCAAAGTTGTCACTTTCTTGTTTAAAGTGTTCTACTATGGATTCATGGCTCAAACCCAAGACTTCAAAACTTCCTGAAATCAGAATTTGGACTTTTTTTAGTGTATATAGTGTATAAAAATGTCGTCCTTCCCCTAGATTTGGAATCGTCATCATCAAATTAGTATTCTTGGAGATATCATTGACTGAATCAAAGTTGTCACTTTTTTGTTTAAAGTTTTCTACTATGGATTCATGGCTCAAACCCAAGATTTCAAAACTTCCCGAAATCAGAATTTGGGCTTTCCCTAGTGGATGTCGTGTATAAAAATGTCGTCTTTCGCCTAGATTTGGAATCGTCATCGTCAAAAAATTATTCTTGGAGATATCGTTGATTGAAACAAGGTTGCCCTTTTCATTTTTATGGTGTCCTACTATTGACGCATGGCTAAAACTCAAGTTTTCAAAACTTCCGAAAATTAGAATTTTGACTTTCTTTAGTGTATTTAGTGTATCAAAATGTCATCTTTCACCTAGAATAGGAATCGTCATCGTCAAATTTGTATACATTGAGATATCCTTGTTTGAGCCAAAGTTGTCACTTTCTTGTTCAAAGTGTTCCACCTTGGATTCATGGCTAAAACTCAAGTTTTCTAAACTTCCAGAAATCAGAATTTGGACTTTCGTTAATGTATGCAGTGAATCAAAATGTCGTCTTTCAACAAAATTTGGAATCGCCATCATTAAATTAGTGTGCTTGAAGATATGGTTGATTGAATCAAAGTTGTCTCTTTCTTGTTCAAAGTGTTCAACTATGGGCCAACGGCTAAAACTCAACTTTTCGGAATTAGCATCTTGACTTTCTTGAATGTATATAGTGTATCCAAATGTCATCTTTCACGTAGATTTGGAATATTCATCTCGAAATTAGTATGCTTGTAGATAAGGTTGACTGAATCGAAGTTGTTCCTCTCTTGTTTAAAGACTGCAACTTTGGACATTGGAAAAAAACTCAACTTTTGAAAACTTTTCGAAGTAATAATTTAGACTTTCTTGAGTGTATTTACCGTATCAAAATGTTTTCTTTAACCTGGATTTGGTATCGTCATCATCAAACTAGTATTCTTGGAGATATCATTGATTGAATCAAAGTTGTCACTTTTTTGTTTAAAGTTTTCTACTTTGGATGCATGCCTCAAACCCAAGATTTCAAAACTTCCCGAAATCAGAATTTGGGCTTTCTTGAGTGTATGAGGTGTATAAAAATGTTGTCTTTCGCCTAGATTTGGAAGCGTCATCATCAAATCTGTATTCTTGGAGATATCGTTGATTGAAACGAGGTTGCCCTTTTCGTTTTAATGGTGTCCTACTATTGAAGCATGGCTAAAACTCAAGTTTTCGAAACTTCCCAAAATTAGAATTTTGACTTTCTTTAGTGTATTTAATGTATAAAAATGTCAACTTTCACCTAGAATAGGAATCGTCATCGTCAAATTTGTATAGGTGGAGATATCCTTGTTTGAGTCAAAGTTGTCACTTTCTTGTTCAAAGTGTTCCACCTTGGATTCATGGCTAAAACTCAAGTTTTTGAAACTTCCAGAAATCAGAATTTGGACTTTCGTCAATGTATGCAGTGCATCAAAATGTTGTCTTTGAACAAAATTTGGAATCGCCATCATCAAATTAGTGTGCTTGAAGATATGGTTGATTGAATCAAAGTTGTCTCTTTCTTGTTTAAAGTGTTCAACTATGGACCAACGGCTAAAACTCAACTTTTCTAAATCAGAATGCTGACTTTCTTGAAAGTATATAGTGTATCAAAATGTCATCTTTCACACAGATCTGTAATAGTCCTCACGAAATTAGTATGCTTATAGATATGGTTGATTGAATCAAAGTTGTTCCTCTCTTGTTTAAAGACTTCAACTTTGGACACTGGAAAAAAACTAAACTTTTGAAAACTTTTCGAAGTAAGAATTTAGACTTTCATGAGTGTATTTAGAGTATCAAAATGTTGCCTTTAACATAGATTTGGAATTGCCATCATCGAACTAGTATTCTTGGAGATATCATTGATTGAATCAAAGTTGTCACTTTCTTGTTTAAAGTGTTCTACTATGGATTCATGGCTCAAACCCAAGATTTCAAAACTTCCCGAAAGCAAAATTTGGACTTTTTTTAGTGTATATAGTGTACAAAAATGTCGTCCTTCCCCTAGATTTGGAATCGTCATCATCAAATTAGTATTCTTGGAGATATCATTGATTGAATCAAAGTTGTCACTTTTTTGTTTAAACTTTTCTACTATGGATTCATGGCTCAAACCCAAGATTTCAAAACTTCCTGAAATCAGAATTTGGGCTTTCTTGAGTGTATGTCGTGTATAAAAATGGCGTCTTTCGCCTAGATTTGGAATCGTCATCATCAAAACATTATTCTTGGAGATATCATTGATTGAAAGAAGGTTGCCATTTTCATTTTTATGGTGTCCTACTATTGACGCATGGCTAAAACTCAAGTTTTCAAAACTTCCCAAAATTAGAATTTTGACTTTCTTTAGTGTATTTAGTGTATAAAAATGTCATCTTTCACCTAGAATAGGAATCGTCATCGTCAAATTTGTATACATGGAGATATCCTTGTTTGAGCCAAAGTTGTCACTTTCTTGTTCAAAGTGTTCCACCTTGGATTCGTGGCTAAAACTCAAGTTTTCAAAACTTCCAGAAATGAGAATTTGGACTTTCGTCAATGTATGCAGTGCATCAAAATGTCATCTTTCAACAAAATTTGGAATCGCCATCATCAAATTAGTGAGCTTGAAGATATGGTTGATTGAATCAAAGTTGTCTCTTTCTTGTTTAAAGTGTTCAACTATGGACCAACGGCTAAAACTCAACATTTCGGAATTAGCATCTTGACTTTCTTGAATGTATATAGTGTATCCAAATGTCATCTTTCACGTGGATTTGGAATCTTCATCTCGAAATTAGTATGCTTGTAGATAAGGTTCACTGAATCGAAGTTGTTCCTCTCTTGTTTAAAGACTGCAAATTTGGACATTTGAAAAAAACACAACTTTTGAAAACTTTTCGAAGTAATAATTTGGACTTTCTTGAGTGTATTTACCATATCAAAATGTTGCCTTTAACCTGGATTTGGTATCGTCATCATCAAACTAGTATTCTTGGAGGTATTATTGATTGAATCAAAGTTGTCACTTTTTTGTTTAAAGTTTTCTACTTTGGATTCATGGCTCAAACCCAAGATTTCAAAACTTCCCGAAATCAGAATTTGGGCTTTCCTGAGTGTATGAGGTGTATAAAAATGTTGTCTTTCGCCTAGATTTGGAATCGTCATCATCAAATCAGTATTCTTGGAGATATCATTGATTGAATCAAAGTTGTCACTTTTTTGTTTAAAGTTTTCTACTTTGGATTCATGGCTCAAACCCAAGATTTCAAAACTTCCCGAAATCAGAATTTGGGCTTTCCTGTGTGTATGTCGTGTATAAAAATGTCGTCTTTCGCCTAGATTTCGAATCGTCATCATCAAATCAGTATTCTTGGAGATATGGTTGATTGAAACGAGGTTGCCCTTTTCATTTTAATGGTGTCCTACTATTGACGCATGGCTAACACTCAAGTTTTCAAAACTTCCCAAAATTAGAATTTTGACTTTCTTTGGTGTATTTAGTGTATAAAAATGTCATTTTTCACCTAGAATAGGAATCGTCATCGACAAATTTGTATACACGGAGATATCCTTGTTTGAGCCAAAGATGTCACTTTCTTGTTCAAAGTGTCCCACCATGGATTCCTGGCTAGAACTCAAGTTTTCGAAACTTCTAGAAATCAGAATTTGGACTTTCGTCAATGTATGCAGTGCATCAAAATATTGTCTTCCAACAAAATTTGGAATTGCCATCATCAAATTAGTGTGCTTGAAGATATGGTTGATTGAATCAAAGTTGTCTCTTTCTTTTTTAAAGTGTTCAACTATGGACCAACGGCTAAAACTCAACTTTTCGAAATCAGAATCCTGACTTTCTTGAAAGTATATAGTGTATCAAAATGTCGTCTTTCACGTAGATCTGGAATCTTCATCATGAAATTAGTATGCTTGTAGATAAGGTTGATTGAATCAAAGTTGTTCCTCTCTTGTTTAAAGACTTCAACTTTGGACACTGGAAAAAAACTCAACTTTTGAAAACTTTCCGAAGGAAGAATTTGGACTTTCTTGAGTGTATTTAGTGTATCAAAATGTTGCCTTTAACATAGATTTGGAATTGCCATCCTCGAACTAGTATTCTTGGAGATATGATTGATTGAATCAAAGTTGTCACTTTCTTGTTTAAAGTGTTCTACTATGGATTCATGGCTCAAACCCAAGATTTCAAAACTTCCCGAAATCAGAATTTAGACTTTTTTTAGTGTATATAGTGTACAAAAATGTCGTCCTTCCCCTAGATTTGGAATCATCATCATCAAATTAGTATTCTTGGAGATATCATTGATTGAATCAAAGTTGTCACTTTTTTGTTTAAAGTTTTCTACTATGGATTCATGGCTCAAACCCAAGATTTCAAAACTTCCCGAAATCAGAATTTGGGCTTTCCTGAGTGTATGTCGTGTATAAAAATGCCGTCTTTCGCCTAGATTTGGAATCGACATCATCAAACCATTATTCTTGGAGATATTGTTGATTGAAAGAAGGTTGCCCTTTTCATTTTTATGGTGTCCTACTATTGACGCATGGCTAAAACTCAAGTTTTCAAAACTTCCCAAAATTAGAATTTTGACTTTCTTTGGTGTATTTAGTGTATAAAAATGTCATCTTTCACCTAGAATAGGAATCGTCATCGACAAATTTGTATACACGGAGATATCCTTGTTTGAGCCAAAGATGTCACTTTCTTGTTCAAAGTGTCCCACCATGGATTCCTGGCTAGAACTGAAGTTTTCAAAACTTCTAGAAATCAAAATTTGGACTTTCGTCAATGTATGTAGTGCATCAAAATGTTGTCTTCCAACAAAATTTGGAATCGCCATCATCAAATTAGTGTGCTTGAAGATATGGTTGATTGAATCAAAGTTGTCTCTTTCTTTTTTAAAGTGTTCAACTATGGACCAACGGCTAAAACTCAACTTTTCGAAATTAGAATCCTGACTTTCTTGAAAGTATATAGTGTATCAAAATGTCGTCTTTCACGTAGATCTGGAATCTTCGTCATGAAATTAGTATGCTTGTAGATAAGGTTGATTGAATCAAAGTTGTTCCTCTCTTGTTTAAAGACTTCAACTTTGGACACTGGAAAAAAACTCAACATTTGAAAACTTTCCGAAGTAAGAATTTGGACTTTCTTGAGTGTATTTAGTGTATCAAAATGTTGCCTTTAACATAGATTTGGAATTGCCATCATCGAACTAGTATTATTGGAGATATGATTGATTGAATCAAAGTTGTCACTTTCTTGTTTAAAGTGTTCTACTATGGATTCATGGCTCAAACCCAAGATTTCAAAACTTCTCGAAATCAGAATTTGGACTTTTTTTAGTGTATATAGTGTTCTACTATGTCGTCCTTCCCCTAGATTTGGAATCGTCATCATCAAATTAGTATTCTTGGAGATATCATTGATTGAATCAAAGTTGTCACTTTTTTGTTTAAACTTTTCTACTATGGATTCATGGCTCAAACCCAAGATTTCAAAACTTCCTGAAATCAGAATTTGGGCTTTCCTGAGTGTATGTCGTGTATAAATATGTCGCCTTTCGCCTAGATTTGGAATCGACATCATCAAAACATTATTCTTGGAGATATCGTTGATTGAAAGAAGGTTGCCCTTTTCATTTTATGGTGTCCTACTATTGACGCATGGCTAAAACATAAGTTTTCAAAACTTCCCAAAATTAGAATTTTGACTTTCTTTAGTGTATTTAGTGTATAAAAATGTCATCTTTCACCTAGAATAGGAATCGTCATCGTCAAATTTGTATACATGGAGATATCCTTGTTTGAGCCAAAGTTGTCACTTTCTTGTTCAAAGTGTTCCACCTTGGATTCATGGCTAAAACTCAAGTTTTCAAAACTTCCAGAAATGAGAATTTGGACTTTCGTCAATGTATGCAGTGCATCAAAATGTCATCTTTCAACAAAATTTGGAATCGCCATCATCAAATTAGTGTGCTTGAAGATATGGTTGATTGAATCAAAGTTGTCTCTTTCTTGTTTAAAGTGTTCAACTATGGACCAACGGCTAAAACTCAACTTTTCGGAATTAGCATCTTGACTTTCTTGAATGTATATAGTGTATCCAAATGTCATCTTTCACGTGGATTTGGAATCTTCATCTCGAAATTAGTATGCTTGTAGATAAGGTTCACTGAATCGAAGTTGTTCCTCTCTTGTTTAAAGACTGCAAATTTGGACATTGGAAAAAAACACAACTTTTGAAAACTTTTCGAAGTAATAATTTGGAATTTCTTGAGTGTATTTACCGTATCAAAATGTTGCCTTTAACCTGGATTTGGTATCGTCATCATCAAACTAGTATTCTTGGAGGTATTATTGATTGAATCAAAGTTGTCACTTTTTTGTTTAAAGTTTTCTACTTTGGATTCATGGCTCAAACCCAAGATTTCAAAACTTCCCGAAATCAGAATTTGGCCTTTCCTGAGAGTATGAGGTGTATAAAAATGTTGTCTTTCGCCTAGATTTGGAATCGTCATCATCAAATCAGTATTCTTGGAGATATCATTGATTGAATCAAAGTTGTCACTTTTTTGTTTAAAGTTTTCTACTTTGGATTCATGGCTCAAACCCAAGATTTCAAAACTTCCCGAAATCAGAATTTGGGCTTTCCTGAGTGTATGTCGTGTATAAAAATGTCGTCTTTCGCCTAGATTTCGAATCGTCATCATCAAATCAGTATTCTTGGAGATATGGTTGATTGAAACGAGGTTGCCCTTTTCATTTTAATGGTGTCCTACTATTGACGCATGGCTAACACTCAAGGTTTCAAAACTTCCCAAAATTAGAATTTTGACTTTCTTTGGTGTATTTAGTGTATAAAAATGTCATCTTTCACCTAGAATAGGAATCGTCATCGACAAATTTGTATACACGGATATATCCTTGTTTGAGCCAAAGATGTCACTTTCTTGTTCAAAGTGTCCCACCATGGATTCCTGGCTAGAACTGAAGTTTTCAAAACTTCTAGAAATCAAAATTTGGACTTTCGTCAATGTATGTAGTGCATCAAAATGTTGTCTTCCAACAAAATTTGGAATCGCCATCATCAAATTAGTGTGCTTGAAGATATGGTTGATTGAATCAAAGTTGTCTCTTTCTTTTTTAAAGTGTTCAACTATGGACCAACGGCTAAAACTCAACTTTTCGAAATTAGAATCCTGACTTTCTTGAAAGTATATAGTGTATCAAAATGTCGTCTTTCACGTAGATCTGGAATCTTCGTCATGAAATTAGTATGCTTGTAGATAAGGTTGATTGAATCAAAGTTGTTCCTCTCTTTTTTAAAGACTTCAACTTTGGACACTGGAAAAAAACTCAACATTTGAAAACTTTCCGAAGTAAGAATTTGGACTTTCTTGAGTGTATTTAGTGTATCAAAATGTTGCCTTTAACATAGATTTGGAATTGCCATCATCGAACTAGTATTATTGGAGATATGATTGATTGAATCAAAGTTGTCACTTTCTTGTTTAAAGTGTTCTACTATGGATTCATGGCTCAAACCCAAGATTTCAAAACTTCTCGAAATCAGAATTTGGACTTTTTTTTAGTGTATATAGTGTATAAAAATGTCGTCCTTCCCCTAGATTTGGAATCGTCGTCATGAAATTAGTATTCTTGGAGATATCATTGATTGAATCAAAGTTGTCTCTTTTTTGTTTAAAGTTTTCTACTTTGGATTCATGGCTCAAAGCCAAGATTTCAAAACTTCTCGAAATCAGAATTTGGGCTTTCCTGAGTGTATGCCGTGTATAAAAATGTCGTCTTTCACCTAGAATAGGAATCGTCATCGTCAAATTTGTATACATGGAGATATCCTTGTTTGAGCCAAAGTTGTCACTTTCTTGTTCAAAGTGTTCCACCTTCGATTCATGGCTAAAACTCAAGTTTTTGAAACTTCCAGAAATCAGAATTTAGACTTTCGTCAATGTATGCAGTGCATCAAAATGTCATCTTTTAAAAAAATTTGGAATCTCCATCATCAAATTAGTGTGCTTGAATATATGGTTGATTGAATCAAAGTTTTCTCTTTCTTGTTTAACGTGTTCAACTATGGACCAACGGCTAAAACTCAACTTTTCGAAATTAGAATGCTGACTTTCTTGAAAGTATATAATGTATCAAAATGTCGTCTTTCGCATAGATCTGGGATCTTCGTCACAAAATTAGTATGCTTGTAGATAAGGTTGATTGAATCGAAGTTGTTCCTCTCTTGATTAAAGACTTCAACTTTGGACACCGGAAAAAAACTCGACTTTTGAAAACTTTCTGAAGTAAGAATTTCGACTTTCTTGAGTGTATTTAGTGTATCAAAATGTTGCCTTTAACATAGATTTGGAATCGCCATCATCAAACTAGTATTCTTGGATATATCATTGATTGAATCAAAGTTGTCACTTTCTTGTTTAAAGTGTTCTACTATGGATTCATGGCTCAAACCCAAGATTTCAAAACTTCCCGAAATCAGAATTTGGACTTTTTTTAGTGTATATAGTGTATAAAAATGTCCACCTTCCCCTAGATTTGGAATCGTCATCATCAAATTTGTATTCTTGGAGATATCATTGATTGAATCAAAGTTGTCACTTTTTTGTTTAAAGTTTTCTACTTTGGATTCATGGCTCAAACCCAAGATTTCAAAACTTCCCAAAATCAGAATTTGGGCTTTCCTGAGTGTAAGTTGTGTATAAAAATATCGTCTTTCGCCTAGATTTGGAATCTTCATCATCAAATCAATATTCTTGGAGATATCGTTGATTGAAACAAGGTTGCCCTTTGCATTTTTATGGTGTCCTACTATTGACGCATGGCTAAAACTCAAGTTTTCAGAACTTCCAAAAATTAGAATTTTGTCTTTCTTTAGTGTATTTAGTGTATAAAAATGTCATCTTTCACCTAGAATAGGAATCGTCATCGTCAAATTTGTATACATGGAGATATCCTTGTTTGAGCCAAAGTTGTCACTTTCTTGTTCAAAGTGTTCCACCTTGGATTCATGGCTAAAACCCAAGTTTTTGAAACTTCCAGAAATCAGAATTTGGACTTTCGTCAATGTATGCAGTGCATCAAAATGTCGTCTTTCAACAAAATTTGGAATCGCCATCATCAAATTAGTGTGCTTGAAGATATGGTTGATTGAATCAAAGTTGTCTCTTTCTTGTTTAAAGTGTTCAACTATGGACCAACAGCTAAAACTCAACTTTTCGAAATCAGAATCCTAACTTTCTTGAAAATATATAGTGTATCAAAATGTCGTCTTTCTCGTAGATCTGGAATCTTCATCACGAAATTAGTATGCTTGTAGATAAGGTTGATTGAATCGAAGTTGTTCCTCTCTTGTTTAAAGACTTCAACTTTGGACACTGGAAAAAAACTCAACTTTTGAAAACTTTCTGAAGTAAGAATTTGGACTTTCTTGAGTGTATTTAGTGTATCAAAATGTTGCCTTTAACATAGATTTGGAATCGCCATCATCAAACTAGTATTCTTGGATATATCATTGATTGAATCAAAGTTGTCACTTTCTTGTTTAAAGTGTTGTACTATGGATTCATGGCTCAAACCTAAGATTTCAAAACTTGCCGAAATCAGAATTTAGACTTTTTTAGTGTATATAGTGTATAAAAATGTGGTCCTTGCCCTAGATTTGGAATCGTCATCATCAAATTAGTATTCTTGGAGATATCATTGATTGAATCAAAGATGTCACTTTTTTGTTTAAAGTTTTCTACTTTGGATTCATGGCTCAAACCCAAGATTTCAAAACTTCCCGAACTCAGAATTTGGGCTTTCCTGAGTGTATGTCGTGTATAAAAATGTCGTCTTTCGCCTAGATTTGGAATCTTCATCATCAAATCATTATTCTTTGAGATATCGTTGATGGAAACAAGGTTGCCCTTTGCATTTTTATGGTGTCCTACTATTGATGCATGGCTAAAACTCAAGTTTTCAAAACTTCCAAAAATTAGAATTTTGTCTTTCTTTAGTGTATTTAGTGTATAAAAATGTCATCTTTAAGCTAGAATAGGAATCATCATCGTCAAATTTGTATACATGGAGATATCCTTGTTTGAGCCAAAGTTGTCACTTTCTTGTTCAAAGTGTTCCACCTTCGATTCATGGCTAAAACTCAAGTTTTTGAAACTTCCAGAAATCAGAATTTGGACTTTTGTCAATGTATGCAGTGCATCAAAATGTCATCTTTCAACAAAATTTGGAATCGCCATCATCAAATTAGTGTGCTTGAAGATATGGTTGATTGAATCAAAGTTGTCTCTTTCTTGTTTAAAGTGTTCAACTATGGAACAATAGCTAAAACTCAACTTTTCGAAATCAGAATCCTGACTTTCTTGAAAGTATATAGTGTATCAAAATGTCGTCTTTCACGTAGATTTGGAATCTTCATCACGAAATTAGTATGCTTGTAGATAAGGTTGATTGAATCAAAGTTGTTCCTCTCTTGTTTAAAGACTTCAACTTTGGACACTGGAAAAAAACTCAACTTTTGAAAACTTTTCGAAGTAAGAATTTGGACTTTCTTGACTTTATTTAGTGTATAAAAATGTTGCCTTTAACATAGATTTGGAATCGCCATCATCAAACTAGTATTTTTGGAGATATCATTGATTGAATCAAAGTTGTCACTTTCTTGTTTAAAGTGTTCTACTATGGATTCATGGCTCAAACCCAAGATTTGAAAACTTCCCGAAATCAGAATTTGGACTTTTTTTAGTGTATATAGTGTATAAAAATGTTGTCCTTCCCCTAAATTTAGAATCGTCATCATCAAATTAATATTCTTGGAGATATCATTGATTGAATCAAAGTTGTCACTTTTTTGTTTAAAGTTTTCTACTTTGGATTCATGGCTCAAACCCAAGATTTCAAAACTTCCAGAAATCAGAATTTGGGCTTTCCTGAGTGTATGTCGTGTATAAAAATGTCGTCTTTAGCCTAGATTTGGAATCTTCATCATCAAATCATTATTCTTGGAGATATCGTTGATTGAAACAAGGTTGCCCTTTGCATTTTTATGGTGTCCTACTATTGACGCATGGCTAAAACTCAAGTTTTCAAAACTTCCAAAAATTAGAATTTTGTCTTTCTTTAGTGTATTTAGTGTATAAAAATGTCATCGTTCACTGAGAATAGGAATCGTCATCGTCAAATTTGTATACATGGAGATATCCTTGTTTGAGCCAAAGTTGTCACTTTCTTGTTCAAAGTGTTCCACCTTGGATTCATGGCTAAAACTCAAGTTTTCGAAACTTCCAAAAATAAGAATTTGGACTTTCGTCAATGTATGCAGTGCATCAAAATGTCGTCTTTCAAAAAAATTTGGAATCGCCATCATCAAATTAGTGTGCTTGAAGATATGGTTGATTGAATCAAAGTTGCCTCTTTCTTGTTTAAAGTGTTCAACTATGGACCAACGGCTAAAACTCAACTTTTCGAAATTAGAATGCTGACTTTCTTGAAAGTATATAGTGTATCAAAATGTCGTCTTTCACGTAGATCTGGAATCTTCATCACCAAATTAGTATGCTTGTAGATAAGGTTGATTGAATCAAAGTTGTTCCTCTCTTGTTTAAAGACTTCAACTTTGGACACTGGAAAAAAACTCAACTTTTGAAAACTTTTTGAAGTAAGAATTTGGACTTTCTTGAGTTTATTTAGTGTATCAAAATGTTGCCTTTAACATAGATTTGGAATCGCCGTCATCAAACTAGTATTCTTGGAGATATCATTGATTGAATCAAAGTTGTCACTTTCTTGTTTAAAGTGTTCTACTATGGATTCATGGCTCAAACCCAAGATTTCAAAACTTCCCGAAATCTGAATTTAGACTTTTTTTAGTGTATATAGTGTATAAAAATGTCGTCCTTCCCCTAGATTTAGAATCGTCATCATCAAATTAGTATTCTTGGAGATATCATTGATTGAATCAAAGTTGTCACTTTTTTGTTTAAAGTTTTCTACTATGGATTCATGGCTCAAACCCAAGATTTCAAAACTTCTCGAAATCAGAATTTGGGCTTTCTTGAGTGTATGTCATGTATAAAAATGTCGTCTTTTGCCTAGATTTGGAATCATCATCATCAAATCATTATTCTTGGAGATATCGTTGATTGAGACAAGGTTGCCCTTTTCATTTTTATGGTGTCCTACGATTGACGCATTGGTAAAGCTCAAGTTTTCAAAACTTCCCAAAATTAGAAGTGGAGTGGCTGTTGATTGAGGCTTTTTGCCTGATGACGGTGAGTGTAGTGCCAAAGGAATCTTCTGTCCTAGTAGCCGGCCTGGCGGTTCGACTGGATCTGGAGAGTGAGATACGGGAGGCTAGTGGGAGTGATCGACGTATACGTCTATGGGTAGATGAGCAAGGCTAGCCCAATAGTCCAGATTTTGAGATGCGAAATGGCATTCTCAGGTTTCGGGGTAGAGTATACGTGCCAAACTTTCAAGAGTTGAGGCAGAAAATTTTAGATGAAGCCCACAGTGCTAAGTATACCATACACCCGGGAGCTACGAAGATGTATCGAGATCTTCGAGAAATCTACTGGTGGCCTGGGATGAAGGCCAGCGTGGCAAGGAGGATGGCACAATGTGATATATGCCAAAGGGTAAAGATTGAGCACCAAAAACCCGCAGGGTTAATGAGACCTTTGGAAATTCCCAAGTGGAAATGGGAACATATCACGATGGATTTCGTGACAGGATTTTCGAAGAGCCGAAAGGGCAATGATGCCATTTGGGTGGTGGTAGACAGGTTGACAAAGTCAGCGCATTTCCTGCCTACGAGGATGGATCAACCAGTACGAAAATTTGCCGAGCAGTACGTGAAGGAAATAGTACGACTCCACGGTGCGCCGGTAAGTATAGTTTCAAATCGGGACTCGAGGTTTACCTCGAGATTTTGGGAGAGTTTGCAGGAATGCATGGGGACCCAGCTGAAATTGAGTACGGCTTATCACCCTCAGACTGACGGGCAATCAGAGAGGACAATTCAAACGCTTGAAGATATGTTGAGATCCTGTGCCCTTGATTTTGGAGGAAACTGGGAGGAGCATCTGCCATTGGTAGAATTCGCGTACAACAATAGTTACCACGGCAGCATTGGGATGGCTCCTTATGAGGTTTTGTATGGAAGGAAGTGTCGGTCTAGAGTTTGAGATGGGAGATCTAGTGTATCTCAAGGTGTCACCCTAGCATTTGGTGACGCGTGGAAGCGGTAAAGGAAAGCTGAAGCCAAGGTATATAGGACCATATCTGATTGTGGAAAGAGTCAAACCTTTGGCCTATCGATTGGAGCTTCCACCTAGCTTGTCTGGGATTCATAATGTGTTCCACGTCTCCCAACTTCGAAGGCATGTGCCAGATCCAACCCTCAGAGTTCGAGTGGAGACAATTGAGCTAAGGAATGACTTGACCTACCCAGAGTCACCGGGAGCAATTTTAGATCATCGGACTCAAGTGTTGCGAAATAAAGAGATTCCGCTAGTGAAGGTTCAGTGGGGAAAGCACTCGGATGACGAAGCAACGTGGGAACTTGAGGAAACAATTAGGAAGAAATATCCTCATCTGTTCGAGGAAATGGAAATAGAGTAGGGAATTTTTATATTTTATTCCAGAAATTGTATTCCAAAATGAAATAATTATTTAACCTTCAATGATTTCGAGTACATTTCAAATTTCGAGGACGAAATTCTTTTGAGGGGGGGAGAATATAACACCCTATATTTTCATGAAATTGCCACGTATTTTAAGTGAGTTAAAATACCAAAAAATATATTTGAAATGCAACAAGTGACCGAATCAGTCACAGGGAATGCCCTAGAGCTTAGATACCTAAGGACAAAGGAATAATTTTAACGAGCGTCTTGAGGTGAGACTTATTGCACTGAAAGAAATCAAATTAGAAATGGTTTTCGGTTAAGCTAAGTTATAGCCTAAAAATACCAAATGATGGTAAGGGGCTTCCGAAAAATCGTAATTTTGAGTAATTTTGAGTTAATAATTTTGGGATTTGAGGGTATAATTCTAATTAGAGAAATTATCCAAACGAAAGAATGATGAAATTATGAGCTTAGGTGGTGAAATGTTAAAGTTGAAAACTTGAAATAAGGGCCAAAGTGTTATTTGAAAGAAGTTTAGGGTTTTAGCTTGGATTTCAAAAGTTAGATTAATTCTAGTTTTGGATTTCAAAAGCCACTCAATTATGGCTTTGAGTCTTTGGAGTCCATGGCTAAAATTGTGACAAGTGGCATAACACCATTAGTTAGAGGATTCTATAAATAGGCACCTTAATTTGCTCTCAAACCATTCCAAGAAAGCTTGAGAGTTGAAGCACTCTAAGAGGAGGAGCTTGCTCTAGAGAGAGAATAGGAAGTTCGGGAAGAAAGCGGGAAGGAATCGAAGGAGAAGCCGGGGAGAACGAGCCTCATCGGAGTTGCGGGTCTTCGCTGGAGTTCGCCAAAATCAGTCATCAGAAAAGTGAGGTAAGTCTATTTTTTTGACAATCCTGTAGATAGGGAAGAGAGGGTCGTGTAGGTTCAAACGGGGGTCGAATCGGAGTTAAAACGAAAACAAGTTGTTATTCGGAATCTGGTGCCTGCGCGTGAGTTACACGCACCGGAAAATGGCTGCGCGTGAGGGCGCGTGGCCAGTCCTCTTACGACCCAAATAAAATTTTCATAGTGAAACTAAAAACTCATGTCTTCCTTTATAACAACTCACTATATGTTTCCTCAACTCATAACACTTATCTCTAAAAGAAAAACACTTTTGTTTACTTTTTGTTTACTTATCGACTTATAACTTGCCATATCTTTATGTTAACTTTGTCTCTTTCAATCCGTCAACTCATGTTCTCAAGGGTACCTAGGTATACTTACCATTGCTCCAACCTTTATATATCACCAAAGGCAAGATTCGAAATAACTAAATCGGAGTCAATTGCTAACAATTCCTAAGGTGTGTAATATTAAATACACTAAATCAAGAGCTAGGTTGACAATAGTAATTAAATTCCTCCCAAAGCTATATCTAGAAAACATTCGCCTCACTTCTTGCTTAACACATTTTTCCTAAGCAACTTCACGACACATGTTTATACCAAGGTTTATTCCTATTCCTAATTAGAAGCTACCTTGACCTAGGAGCAATATTACTATTTCTCCACAACTCCTGAATTCCCCGAGTTTATTTATCACTTCTTAGTAACCTTAACTTCACTAATTTCCATCATGGATGCAACTATCTTAGAAGAATCTTTTATAGATCTCCGTTAATAGCTTGCCAAACATTGTTTCATCACTCGAGATTACTTTTACTTCTTTCGATTCTCTTTTGACTATCGACCACCATAATCCACATAGCAATTAACCCGCTTAGGTCATCTTCCAATCCTTCAACTTTTCCATAATGATTTAGGGATCCTGCCACGATGCTCTGGTCCCTTGGAGCTTGGACTCTAAACCATACATAACATCCTCAGTGTTGCCCAAAATTTGGCACCTGACCGTCTCCACAGTTCACTGTGTTGCTCCGACTCGTAGGTATCACACCCCAAACCGCGAGCCAACCACCAGTCCTCTGCCTTGGTCCCTAGGCTCAGATCCATTGTTACAGACCAACACCAATGGTGTTATCGTTATGCTAGAATTCCTCATTCCATCTCTGAGAGCTACAGTGGTTTTATTGGTATTAATCCAACTCCCTGATCTTTTGGATTCCTAATGTTCTTTTTCCAGAGTAACACTCATTCATATCGAGCACCCTTATCCTAACCATTCCTAAGACTTCGGATTTCTTTCTCACAATTTAATCCCTTTTTACTTTCCAAATTTGTTACGCATGTGATGGAACCTCGCGCTACTGTTGCTGCTCTTGCAGACGTTTATAATTTATCAAACACTCCAACATCAACTGTATTTTCAGTTTATCATTTTCTAAACTTATACTAGATCGTTCAACCATATTCTCGTCATTGTCGTATGCTTAATCTATCATAAGATTGTCTTAGAAATTCCATTCTCCTTATATGTTTATTCCACGGTTGACTTTCAACTAACACTCACTCCATAGATCATTATGTCAATCATTCCTATTTCTTTGAATCTATTAGGATCAACTTTAATTTTTGTTAAGACCTAATCAAATCCCAAGATATCTTTATGAGCTTAATCAAGCTTTAGCAAGTCTATCTCATTGCTTGGTGCCTTAAAATTCAAACCAAGACTTTTATGACTACCTCTGAGTCCTTGATAATCATCGTTATGCTAACTATTTTCTTTGAGTTTGTATCTTCTTAAATCGGCTAGAGTCATTTCAAGCTTAAAATATAATTGTCTCCATAGGTTGAAAATATCTTTTTATTTCTAAGTGTATACAGTATCAAAGTCAAACTTGAAATTCTCTTATCCCAAAATCTTTCTAGTCTCCAAGATTCGTCCTAAATTACCGATTTCTAGTTTATCATTGATCCTTATATCGTTTGCAATCCCCATATATTCACGTAAGGTTTTATTCTGCAAATCCTCTATAAGTCAAAGATTCTTTCAACTTCCAAGGGAAAATTCTAATCCCCAAACATGCGAACTTTATGTTCCGTAACCTAGTAGTTTTCGATCGCATCTCGACCTTAACTATAGCTGATTTACGGTCGTCCCCTCTTTGTCTTGTAGTGACCATATGTAAGGGAAATAAGTTTAGATCATACTCCAAAATTTTACTCGAAAGAGAAATTCTCATTGCCACCCAAAATCTGCTACCTAAATCTCCAATTGCAACCAAGAATATTTCTAAAACTCTAAAATAGGAATTTGATCCTCAGTCAATGCTGATTCGTTTTCCTCGTCTGATCTTAAACTAATATCCTCGATATAGTTCCTTTTTTTTTTTTTTTATTATCTCCCAAACTTCCATAAGACTTAAATCTACGCCTTAACTCTCTTTGTCCTTGAATAACATATGAAACCATAAGACTCGTCCCTATGAGTCGTTTTCTTAAGGTATTATTTCCTTATTTCCTCTGTCATCAATTCTGATTTTTCTATCTCTATATCTCCATCAACACTTCCGGATTTCTAAAATCCTCAAGCTCTGTTCTCTAAAGCACTTATCGAATCATCCTGAGTTTCTTATCGGGTCGTTCCTTAGGATCCTCGATCTATACCAAGTCATTCTTTCCCTTGAATCCTTATACCATTCGATCAAAACCTGACTTAATTAGGTTATGTCATATCAAACTAATCGTCCACAACTTGTTTCTTCTTAATAACCACCAGTTATCCCAACATTTAGTGAGATTGATTTTAACTAATGATCTCCAATATACGGTTTTCAATTCTTACGAATCCTCAGTTATGGTTTGTCGAACCAACCTTACATTCGACCCATATTGTTCGATGCAAACTCCCAATCCAACTTTTCATCACTCAGCAAAGTCTAGTATTCTCCAATTAATAATTTCAAAGACTTCAACCGACAAACCCCTAAATCTCCAAGCAGGGATTTTGTCTTTATGATCGACCAGTTCCTTTCCCCTAAAGTCTCCATTCAGGATTTTCACTAGTTAGCCCTAACTGAATCCGTTCTTCTTAAGTCCTCAATTCGGATATCTAACTTAACCTTAAGATCTTCAAGTTGTTCTTCTTTCCCACGCCCTTGTCAGGTTCTCCTATCAATCTCCGTCATTTCACTTATCTTTGTTAGGGCATGACATCACCACTTTTTTTTTTTAACATGTCCCAATTGAGAGGTACTAAGATAATTTCCTAAAATTTCTTCTAAAGAGATTTATACTATTCTTCAAGTTGCACCAAACATTCATTCTCCCAACACTTTGTTAACCATATATCATTTCGATGACCCTCATTACTGGCTTCCTAATTCCCAAAAGATGTGAATAGATCTTGTTCATCTCCACTTGACTCTGGAAGTATATTTAAATTGAAAACCTCAAATTTCACATTTCTAGAGTCTCCATACCATTTTCGACTATGTTCCGTATGTCTCTTAGAATTCATAATCTCGTTCTAAGTTCTCATTCAATAGTTCTAACCATGCTAAGTTCAACAACCTAGCCAAATCGTCCTAGGGTTTTAACCTAGGGCTCTGATACCAATTGTAACACCCCGTCTCGCCAGGCGTGTCACTATAAGGGTATTCTCGGGATTTCTTTTTTTTTTTTTTCTTCAAGTTCAACACGCGCAGTATATCAAGACTAATCTTCACATGCAGATACAAAACCCCGCGAACCCCAGCCTTGCCCGTTTAACTATCAAGATCAATAATCTTAAACTAAACGAGTCTTAATACAACGCAGCGGATACATTAATACCAAAACACCATAGTTCTTACATTGTATTTCCATAGCAAATTACGTAATACAGATCAAATGATAAAATCGCTATTATACAACTGTTTACTTACAACCTGATATGCATATTAAAGCCTCCAAACGTTACAACGACTTAACAAACTAAGCACCATTGGCCCTCAACCGGCCACATCCTTGCCCTCGCAGCAGTCCCTAGCTGGAACATTAAACGTTCCAGGGGTATAGCCCAAGTTAGATGATAAACATCTAAGTGATGGCATAAAACAGTTTATACAATGCATGATAGACACAAGCATGGCATACTCAGACAAACGAAAATATGCAAGACACGTCTAACTTGAGACATCACCCTGACATACTTAATCCCTCGAATGTCCCACTATGGCACACGTTCACCTGGTCTAACGTTAATCCCTCGAGTGCACCGTCGTGACACCCGTTCACCTGGTTTAACATTGTTCCCTCGAGTGCCCCAGTGTGACACCCGTTCACCTGGATTAACATTGTCCCAATCTCAAGTAGACCCCATCTCGTCCCACACAGAAAATAATATTGACACGAATATCAATACCTCGATGATATGAAAATCACACGCCATGCACTGACTCTTTTGTAAGAAAAAAATAGTTGATGCAATATATCACATGTTCAATATGCAAATGACGACATAAATACATAAGTGAAACGCATAAGCATAGTATCCCGAGTTCTGGTGAGACCGCTCACCTAAACCCGCTACACTCACACCAGGACATTTTCCAAACAAGGGTAAAACTAGAGTCAAACCACTCACCTTGAAAGAAATTCAAATGCCTCAAATCTTGTGCTGAACCTCAACTTTTGTGCAACTCCTCAAGTTTTTTGACCAAACCATCTCCTTACACGTCCTCACGCGCTACCCAAGTGCTCTGCGCGTGTGATGCTTCGCATATGCTTAAAAAGCCCTCTATCTACTAAACTCGAAGCTATCTTATCTGGCACGAACTTCTCACAATTTTGAATGAGAAACCTTTGGTTATGAACCCCTATTTATAGGTTTTGGAAACTTAGCCACCAAGAAACATATATTCTGCAATCATTTCAAATATTTCAAAATCTTTTACAATCATTCCAAATCTTCTAAATATCTTCTGCAATCATTGTAAATCTTCTAAGATTTTCTATAATCATTTCAAATCTTCTAATATCTTTTGCAATCATTCCAAAATCTTCTAATATCTTTTGCAATCATTGTGAATCTTCAAAGATATTATATAATCATTACTAAATCTTCTAAGATATTATGCAATCATTCCAAATCTTTTAAGATTTTATATAATCATTACCATATCTTCTAAAATATTCTACAATCATTCTAAATCTTCTAAGATTTTTTATAATCATTGTTATCCAAATCAAATCTTATTCAAATCATATCCAACAAAATCTTATCCAATTAAATCTTATCCAAATCTTATCTTATCCATAAAGTCATCATGAGCCTTCATCTTATCTCTAACGTCATCATAAGGCTTCATCTTATCTCTAATATCATCATGAAACTTCATCTTTATCACTAAGGTCATTTATAAGGCTTTTCTTGAATTTTCCAAATGCCCATAGTAAAAGGTTTCAATAATTACACTTTGACCCGAACTTTTGGGTAATTGCACTTTAACCTTCTTCAACATGGTCCCCAGACTAATTTTTAATTGCATTTTAGTCCCTAAAAAAATGGACTAATTATGCTAATGCCCCTAATTTTTAGGTAAATTACATTTTTACCCCAACCTCAAAAATTACGATTTTGCCCCTGCCTCAAAAACTGAACTTCTCTTTAAAGACCTTTATAACCCTTTGAAATATCCTAAAACATTCTCTTTAAAATTCTGAAAAAATATCGTTTCGATCTCCCTCTGTCAATTTCGAAAAACTGCACTTAGGCCCGAATCTTCGTTTTGGCTACAAATCCTTTTGTTTCTTCCAAAAACTACTGAAGGGTTACTCTATATGCCAAATATGAACTTCCTCGGGGTTCCATTGACTTCCCGGATGCCCCGTATGATAATTCGGTATTTCAGTCTAAATCACAATTGCCTTTTTAGCTGTACCGGGAGCTGTTCCCGATCTAACTTCTTTTGATGCCTAAAATCATAACTCGTATTACTTGTCGATACTATACCATTTTCCTTGGCTATCTAGGGTCCAGGGTACTTCCTCTGACTAATTCAATCGTCCAAAGTTGCGTTAGTGTACCCTATAGTCTTATTTTCCACAAAGTCCATTTATGCCCTTCACTAAATACCATTTATATCCTCAAATCATTCCTGGGTATTACACTCCGTGAGACTCCTATACTCCAAATCCTATTTTTATTTCTCTTATGAGATACTTCTATTGCATGACACGTGTTTCGTGAAGTTCTTATACGTAAACTCTTATTGTTTGCTTACGTGAAATCATGTTGCATCTATGAACTGAATTTTCCTGAAAATATATGCTGTTGACTTTTTAATTATTGCATTTATAAAATTCGTGTGGCCATACTGTTGTACCTATTTGTTGTTGGCCGAGGGCAAAAGTCGGAGATCCCCCGAGAGGCGCTATGCGTGCGCCATCGAGAAAGCTCTCGTGGGGAAGACTGTGAGTCTAAGGCACAACGGATGTGGTGCTTGCATGAGTTCTATGAAGTTGGGCCGAAGTGACATGGTTAGGGACCTCCCGAGAGGCGCTATGCGTGCGCCATTGAGAAAGCTCTCGTTGGAGGAGGCTGACGTGTTCACGAGGCACTTCAGAGTAGTTCTCGTTATCTTCTCATACATTTTATACCTGATCATGCATCGATATAAACTGTTTTTGGAGTTTCTCACTAGAAGATTCATCTTCTAATTGGACTATGTCCCTGGAATATTCGAACGTTCCAGGTTCGACGAGCAGCTCTAAGGGAAAGGAGGTAGTTGAAGAATATGTTTAATTTACTACTTGTAACATGTTTAGCATATTTTTGTTTATGTGTAAACCTATGTAATTTTGGGTATGTTTAAGATATTCAGTTATCACTTGATGATGTCCATGTAATATACTTTGTAGACGTCTTGAAGAATTATATGATAAATAAAATGTTATGGTTTTGAACCATATCAGGTTCGATCTAGCTTCCGCATTTGAGATTTTAATACCTGTCTTAGCTATTTGATTATTGGGTTTGTTAAGCTGAGAAGGTAAAAATTAGGGTTTTTGGGATGTTGTGTGGTGTATGACAGCTATTATGATATGAAAAATTTTTATAATCCCAAAATCCTAAGTTATAACACGCTCAAGAAATTTGGGGTGTTACAGTTGTCACTTTCTTGTTCAAAGTGTTCCACCTTAGATTGATGGCTAAAACTCAAGTTTTCGAAACTTCCAGAAATCAGAATTTGGACTTTCGTCAATGTATGCAGTGCATTAAAATGTCGTCTTTCAACAAAATTTGGAATCGCCATCATCAAATTAGTGTGCTTGAAGATATGGTTGATTGAATCAAAGTTGTCTCTTTCTTGTTTAAAGTGTTCAACTATGGACCAACAGCTAAAACTCAACTTTTCGAAATCAGAATCCTGTCTTTCTTGAAAGTATATAGTGTATCAAAATGTCATCTTTCACATAGATCTGGAATATTCATCACTAAATTAGTATGCTTGTAGATAAGGTTGATTGAATCGAAGTTGTTCCTCTCTTGTTTAAAGACTTCAACTTTGGACACTGGAAAAAAACTCAACTTTTGAAAACTTTATGAAGTAAGAATTTGGACTTTCTTGAGTGTATTTAGTGTATCAAAATGTTGCCTTTAATATAGATTTGGAATCGCCATCATCAAACTAGTATTCTTGGAGATATCATTGATTGAATCAAAGTTGTCACTTTCTTGTTTAAAGTGTTCTACTATAGATTCATGGCTCAAACCCAAGATTTCAAAACTTCCCAAAATCAGAATTTAGACTTTTTTTAGTGTATATAGTGTATAAAAATGTCGTCCTTCCCCTAGATTTGGAATCGTCATCATCAAATTAGTATTCTTGGAGATATCATTGATTGAATCAGAGTTGTCACTTTTTTGTTTAAAGTTTTCTACTATGGATTCATGGCTCAAACCCAAGATTTCAACACTTCCCAAAATCAGAATTTGGGCTTTCTTGAGTGTATGTTGTGTATAAAAATGTCGTCTTTCGCCTAGATTTGGAATCGTCATCATCAAATCATTATTCTTGGAGATATCGTTGATTGAAACAAGGTTGCCCTTTTCATTTTTATGGTGTCCTACGATTGACGCATGGCTAAAACTCAAGTTTTCAAAACTTCCCAAATTTAGAATTTTGACTTTCTTTAGTGTATTTAGTGTATAAAAATGTCATCTTTCACCTAGAATAGGAATCGTCATCATCAAATTTGTATACATGGAGATATCCTTGTTTGAGCCAAAGTTGTCACTTTCTTGTTCAAAGTGTTCCACCTTGGATTGATGGCTAAAACCCAAGTTTTCAAATCTTTCAGAAATCAGAATTTGGACTTTCCTCAATGTATGTAGTGCGTCAAAATGTCATCTTTCAACAAAATTTAGAATCGCCATCATGAAATTAGTGTGCTTGAAGATATGGTTGATTGAATCAAAGTTGTCTCTTTCTTGTTTAAAGTGTTCAACTATGGACCAACGGCTAAAACTCAACTTTTCAGAATTAGCATCTTGACTTTCTTGAATGTATATAGTGTATCAAAATGTCGTCTTTCACGTAGATTTGGAATCTTCATCTCAAAATTAGTATGCTTGTAGATAAGGTTTACTGAATCGAAGTTGTTCCTCTCCTGTTTAAACACTGCAACTTTGGACATTGGAAAAAAACTCAACTTTTGAAAACTTTTTGAAGTAAGAATTTGGACTTTCTTGAGTGTATTTAGCGTATCAAAATGTTGCCTTTAACCTGGATTTGGTATCGTCATCATCAAACTAGTATTCTTGGAGATATCATTTATTAAATCAAAGTTGTCACTTTTTTGTTTAAAGTTTTCTACTTTGGATTCATGGCTCAAACCCAAGATTTCAAAACTTCCCGAAATCAGAATTTGGGCTTTCCTGAGTGTATGAGGTGTATAAAAATGTGTTCTTTCGCCTAGATTTGGAATCGTCATCACCAAATCAGTATTCTTGGAGATATCGTCGATTGAAAAGAGGTTGCCCTTTTCATTTTAATGGTGTCCTACTATTGACGCATGGCTAAAACTCAAGTTTTCAAAACTTCCCAAAATTAGAATTCTGACTTTCTTTAGTGTATTTAGTGTATAAAAATGTCATCTTTCACCTAGAATAGGAATCGTCATCGTCAAATTTGTATACATGGAGATATCCTTGTTTGAGTCAAAGTTGTCACTTTCTTATTCAAAGTGTTCCACCTTGGATTGATGGCTAAAACTAAAGTTTTTGAAACTTCCAGAAATCAGAATTTGGACTTTCGTCAATGTATGCAGTGCATCAAAATGTCGTCTTTCAACAAAATTTGGAATCGCCATCATCAAATTAGTGTGCTTGAAGATATGGTTGATTGAATCAAAGTTGTCTCTTTCTTGTTTAAAGTGTTCAACTATGGACCAACGGCTAAAACTCAACTTTTTGAAATCAGAATCCTGACTTCCTTGAAAGTATATAGTGTATCAAAATGTTATCTTTCACATAGATCTGGAATCTTCATCACGAAATTAGTATGCTTGTAGATAAGGTTGATTGAATCGAAGTTGTTCCTCTCTTGTTTAAAGACATCAACTTTGGACACTGGAAAAAAACTCAACTTTTGAAAACTTTTCGAAGTAAGAATTTGGACTTTCTTGAGTGTATTTAGTGTTTCAAAATGTTGCCTTTAATATATATTTGGAATCGCCATCATCAAACTAGTATTCTTGGAGATATCATTGATTGAATCAAAGTTGTCACTTTCTTGTTTAAAGTGATCTACTATGGATTCATGGCTCAAACCCAAGATTTCAAAACATCCCGAAATCAGAATTTAGACTTTTTTTAGTGTATATAGTGTATAAAAATGTCGTCCTTCCCCTAGATTTGGAATCGTCATCATCAAATTAGTATTCTTGGAGATATCATTGATTGAATCAAAGTTGTCAATTTTTTGTTTAAAGTTTTCTACTATGGATTCATGGCTAAAACCCAAGATTTCAAAACTTTCCGAAATCAGAATTTAGACTTTTTTTAGTGTATATAGTGTATAAAAATGTCGTCCTTCCCCTAGATTTGGAATAGTCATCATCAAATTAGTATTCTTGGAGATATCATTGATTGAATCAAAGTTGTAACTTTTTTGTTTAAAGTTTTCTACTATGGATTCATGGCTCAAACCCAAGATTTCAAAACTTCACGAAATCAGAATTTGGGCTTTCCTGAGTGTATGTCGTGTATAAAAATGTCGTATTTTGCCTAGATTTGGAATCTTCATCATCAAATCATTATTCTTGGAGATATCGTTGATTGGAACAAGGTTGCCCTTTTCATTTTTATGGTGTCCTACTATTGACGCATGGCTAAAACTCAAGTTTTCAAAACTTCCCAAAATTAGAATTTTGTCTTTCTTTAGTGTATTTAGTGTATAAAAATGTCATCTTTCACCTAGAATAGGAATCGTCATCGTCAAATTTGTATACATGGAGATATCCTTGTTTGACTCAAAGTTGTCACTTTCTTATTCAAAGTGTTCCACCTTGGATTGATGGCTAAAACTAAAGTTTTTGAAACTTCCAGAAATCAGAATTTGGACTTTCGTCAATGTATGCAGTGCATCAAAATGTCGTCTTTCAACAAAATTTGGAATCGCCATCATCAAATTAGTGTGCTTGAAGATATGGTTGATTGAATCAAAGTTGTCTCTTTCTTGTTTAAAGTGTTCAACTATGGACCAACGGCTAAAACTCAACTTTTTGAAATCAGAATCCTGACTTCCTTGAAAGTATATAGTGTATCAAAATGTTATCTTTCACATAGATCTGGAATCTTCATCACGAAATTAGTATGCTTGTAGATAAGGTTGATTGAATCGAAGTTGTTCCTCTCTTGCTTAAAGACATCAACTTTGGACACTGGAAAAAAACTCAACTTTTTAAAACTTTTCGAAGTAAGAATTTGGACTTTCTTGAGTGTATTTAGTGTTTCAAAATGTTGCCTTTAATATATATTTGGAATCGCCATCATCAAACTAGTATTCTTGGAGATATCATTGATTGAATCAAAGTTGTCACTTTCTTGTTTAAAGTGATCTACTATGGATTCATGGCTCAAACCCAAGATTTCAAAACATCCCGAAATCAGAATTTAGACTTTTTTTAGTGTATATAGTGTATAAAAATGTCGTCCTTCCCCTAGATTTGGAATCGTCATCATCAAATTAGTATTCTTGGAGATATCATTGATTGAATCAAAGTTGTCAATTTTTTGTTTAAAGTTTTCTACTATGGATTCATGGCTCAAACCCAAGATTTCAAAACTTTCCGAAATCAGAATTTAGACTTTTTTTAGTGTATATAGTGTATAAAAATGTCGTCCTTCCCCTAGATTTGGAATAGTCATCATCAAATTAGTATTCTTGGAGATATCATTGATTGAATCAAAGTTGTAACTTTTTTGTTTAAAGTTTTCTACTATGGATTCATGGCTCAAACCCAAGATTTCAAAACTTCACGAAATCAGAATTTGGACTTTCCTGAGTGTATGTCGTGTATAAAAATGTCGTATTTTGCCTAGATTTGGAATCTTCATCATCAAATCATTATTCTTGGAGATATCGTTGATTGGAACAAGGTTGCCCTTTTCATTTTTATGGTGTCCTACTATTGACGCATGGCTAAAACTCAAGTTTTCAAAACTTCCCAAAATTAGAATTTTGTCTTTCTTTAGTGTATTTAGTGTATAAAAATGTCATCTTTCACCTAGAATAGGAATCGTCATCGTCAAATTTGTATACATGGAGATATCCTTGTTTGAGCCAAAGTTGTCACTTTCTTGTTCAAAGGGTTCCACCTTGGATTCATGGCTAAAACTCAAGTTTTTGAAACTTCCAGAAATCAGAATTTGGACTTTCGTCAATGTATGCAGTGCATCAAAATGTCGTCTTTCAAAAAAATTTAGAATCGCCATCATCAAATTAGTGTGCTTGAAGATATGGTTGATTGAATCAAAGTTGTCTTTTTCTTGTTTAAAGTGTTCAACTATGGACCAACGGCTAAAACTCAACTTTTCGAAATCAGAATCCTGACAATCTTGAAAGTACTCACTTTTTTCTTTAAAGTTTTCTACTTTGGATTCATGCCTCAAACCCAAGATTTCAAAACTTCTCGAAATCAGAATTTGGGCTTTCCTGAGTGTATGAGGTGTATAAAAATGTCGTCTTTCGCCTAGATTTGGAATCGTCATCATCAAATCAGTATTCTTGGAGATATCGTTGATTGAAACGAGGTTGCCCATTTCATTTTAATGGTGTCCTACTATTGACGCATGGCAATAACTCAAGTTTTCAAAACTTCCCAAAATTAGAATTTTGACTTTCTTTAGTGTATTTAGTGTATAAAAATGTCATATTTCACCTAGAATAGGAATTGTCATCAACAAATTTGTATACATGGAGATATCCTTGTTTGAGTCAAAGTTGTCACTTTCTTGTTCAAAATGTTCCACCTTGGATTGATGGCTAAAACTCAAGTTTTCGAAACTTCCAGAAATCAGAATTTGGACTTTCGTCAAAGTATGCAGTGCATCAAAATGTCATATTTCAACAAAATTTGGAATCGCCATCATCAAATTAGTGTGCTTGAAGATATGGTTGATTGAATCAAAGTTGTCTCTTTCTTGTTTAAAGTGTTCAACTATGGACCAACGGCTAAAACTCAACTTTTCGAAATTAGAATCTTGACTTTCTTGAATGTATATAGTGTATCAAAATGTCGTCCTTCACGTAGATTTGGAATCTTCATCTCGAAATTAGTATGCTTGTAGATAAGGTTTACTGAATCGAAGTTGTTCCTCTCTTGTTTAAAGACTGCAACTTTGGACATTGGAAAAAAACAAAACTTTTGAAAACTTTTCGAAGTAAGAATTTGGACTTTCTTGAGTGTATTTAGCGTATCAAAATGTTGCCTTTAACCTGGATTTGGTACCGTCATCATCAAACTAGTATTCTTGGAGATATCATTGATTGAATCAAAGTTGTCACTTTCTTGTTTAAAGTGTTCTACTATGGATTCATGGCTCAAACCCAAGATTTCAAAACTTCCCGAAATTAGAATTTGGACTTTTTTTAGTGTATATAGTGTATAAAAATGTCATCCTTCTCCTAGATTTGGAATCGTCATCATCAAATTAGTATTCTTGGAGATATCATTGATTGAATTAAAGTTGTCACTTTTTTGTTTAAAGTTTTCTACTTTGGATTCATGGCTCAAACCCAAGATTTCAAAACTTCCCGAAATCAGAATTTGGGCTTTCCTGAGTGTATGTCGTGTATAAAAATGTCGTCTTTCGCCTATATTTGGAATCGTCGTCATCAAATCAGTATTCTTGGAGATATCGTTGATTGAAACAAGGTTGCCCTTTTCATTTTTATGGTGTCCTACTATTGACGCATGGCTAAAACTAAAGTTTTGAAAACTTCCCAAAATTAGACTTTTGACTTTCTTTAGTGTATTTAGTGTATAAAAATGTCATCTTTAACCTAGAATAGGAATCGTCATCGTCAAATTTGTATACATGGAGATATCCTTGTTTGAGCCAAAGTTGTCACTTTCTTGTTCAAAGTGTTCCACCTTGGATTCATGGCCAAAACTCTTGTTTTCGAAACTTCCAGAAATCAGAATTTGGACTTTCATCAATGTATGCAGTGCATCAAAATGTCATCTTTCAACAAAATTTGGAATCGCCATCATCAAGTTTGTATGCTTGAAGATATGGTTGATTGAATCAAAGTTGTCTCTTTCTTCTTTAAAGTGTTCAACTATGGACCAACGGATAAAACTCAACTTTTCGAAATCAGAATCCTAACTTTCTTGAAAGTATATAGTGTATCAAAATGTCGTCTTTCACGTAGATCTGGAATCTTCATCACGAAATTAGTATGCTTGTAGATAAGGTTGATTGAATCAAAGTTGTTCCTCTCTTTTTTAAAGACTTCAACTTTGGACACTGGAAAAAAACTCAACTTTTGAAAACTTTCCGAAGTAAGAATTTAGACTTTCTTGAGGGTATTTAGTGTATCAAAATGTTGCCTGTAACATAGATTTGGAATCGCCATCATCAAACTAGTATTCTTGGAGATATCATTGATTGAATCAAAGTTGTCACTTTCTTGTTTAAAGTGTTCTACTATGGATTCATGGCTCAAACCCAAGATTTCAAAACTTCCCAAAATCAGAATTTGGAGTTTTTTAGTGTATATAGTGTATAAAAATGTCGTCCTTCCCCTAGATTTGGAATCGTCATCATCAAATTAGTATTCTTGGAGATATCATTGACTGAATCAAAGTTGTCACTTTTTTGTTTAAAGTTTTCTACTATGGATTCATGGCTCAAACCCAAGATTTCAAAACTTCCCGAAATCAGAATTTGGGCTTTCCCTAGTGGATGTCGTGTATAAAAATGTCGTCTTTCGCCTAGATTTGGAATCGTCATCGTCAAAAAATTATTCTTGGAGATATCGTTGATTGAAAGAAGGTTGCCCTTTTCATTTTTATGGTGTCCTACTATTGACGCATGGCTAAAACTCAAGTTTTCAAAACTTTCGAAAATTAGAATTTTGACTTTCTTTAGTGTATTTAGTGTATCAAAATGTCATCTTTCACCTAGAATAGGAATCGTCATCGTCAAATTTGTATACATTGAGATATCCTTGTTTGAGCCAAAGTTGTCACTTTCTTGTTCAAAGTGTTCCACCTTGGATTCATGGCTAAAACTCAAGTTTTCTAAACTTCCAGAAATCAGAATTTGGACTTTCGTTAATGTATGCAGTGCATCAAAATGTCGTCTTTCAACAAAATTTGGAATCGCCATCATTAAATTAGTGTGCTTGAAGATATGGTTGATTGAATCAAAGTTGTCTCTTTCTTGTTCAAAGTGTTCAACTATGGGCCAACGGCTAAAACTCAACTTTTCGGAATTAGCATCTTGACTTTCTTGAATGTATATAGTGTATCCAAATGTCATCTTTCACGTAGATTTGGAATCTTCATCTCGAAATTAGTATGCTTGTAGATAAGGTTGACTGAATCGAAGTTGTTCCTCTCTTGTTTAAAGACTGCAACTTTGGACATTGGAAAAAAACTCAACTTTTGAAAACTTTTCGAAGTAATAATTTAGACTTTCTTGAGTGTATTTACCGTATCAAAATGTTTTCTTTAACCTGGATTTGGTATCGTCATCATCAAACTAGTATTCTTGGAGATATCATTGATTGAATCAAAGTTGTCACTTTTTTGTTTAAAGTTTTCTACTTTGGATGCATGCCTCAAACCTAAGATTTCAAAACTTCCCGAAATCAGAATTTGGGCTTTCTTGAGTGTATGAGGTGTATAAAAATGTTGTCTTTCGACTAGATTTGGAAGCGTCATCATCAAATTTGTATTCTTGGAGATATCGTTGATTGAAACGAGGTTGCCCTTTTCGTTTTAATGGTGTCCTACTATTGAAGCATGGCTAAAACTCAAGTTTTCGAAACTTCCCAAAATTAGAATTTTGACTTTCTTTAGTGTATTTAATGTATAAAAATGTCAACTTTCACCTAGAATAGGAATCGTCATCGTCAAATTTGTATAGGTGGAGATATCCTTGTTTGAGTCAAAGTTGTCACTTTCTTGTTCAAAGTGTTCCACCTTGGATTCATGGCTAAAACTCAAGTTTTTGAAACTTCCAGAAATCAGAATTTGGACTTTCGTCAATGTATGCAGTGCATCAAAATGTTGTCTTTGAACAAAATTTGGAATCGCCATCATCAAATTAGTGTGCTTGAAGATATGGTTGATTGAATCAAAGTTGTCTCTTTCTTGTTTAAAGTGTTCAACTATGGACCAACGGCTAAAACTCAACTTTTCTAAATCAGAATGCTGACTTTCTTGAAAGTATATAGTGTATCAAAATGTCATCTTTCACACAGATCTGTAATAGTCCTCACGAAATTAGTATGCTTATAGATATGGTTGATTGAATCAAAGTTGTTCCTCTCTTGTTTAAAGACTTCAACTTTGGACACTGGAAAAAAACTCAACTTTTGAAAACTTTTCGAAGTAAGAATTTAGACTTTCATGAGTGTATTTAGAGTATCAAAATGTTGCCTTTAACATAGATTTGGAATTGCCATCATCGAACTAGTATTCTTGGAGATATCATTGATTGAATCAAAGTTGTCACTTTCTTGTTTAAAGTGTTCTACTATGGATTCATGGCTCAAACCCAAGATTTCAAAACTTCCTGAAAGCAAAATTTGGACTTTTTTTAGTGTATATAGTGTACAAAAATGTCGTCCTTCCCCTAGATTTGGAATCGTCATCATCAAATTAGTATTCTTGGAGATATCATTGATTGAATCAAAGTTGTCACTTTTTTGTTTAAACTTTTCTACTATGGATTCATGGCTCAAACCCAAGATTTCAAAACTTCCCGAAATCAGAATTTGGGCTTTCCTGAGTGTATGTCGTGTATAAAAATGGCGTCTTTCGCCTAGATTTGGAATCGTCATCATCAAAACATTATTCTTGGAGATATCGTTGATTGAAAGAAGGTTGCCCTTTTCATTTTATGGTGTCCTACTATTGACGCATGGCTAAAACTCAAGTTTTCAAAACTTCCCAAAATTAGAATTTTGACTTTCTTTAGTGTATTATTGTATAAAAATGTCATCTTTCACCTAGAATAGGAATCGTCATCGTCAAATTTGTATACATGGAGATATCCTTGTTTGAGCCAAAGTTGTCACTTTCTTGTTCAAAGTGTTCCACCTTGGATTCGTGGCTAAAACTCAAGTTTTCAAAACTTCCAGAAATGAGAATTTGGACTTTCGTCAATGTATGCAGTGCATCAAAATGTCATCTTTCAACAAAATTTGGAATCGCCATCATCAAATTAGTGAGCTTGAAGATATGGTTGATTGAATCAAAGTTGTCTCTTTCTTGTTTAAAGTGTTCAACTATGGACCAACGGCTAAAACTCAACTTTTCGGAATTAGCATCTTGACTTTCTTGAATGTATATAGTGTATCCAAATGTCATCTTTCACGTGGATTTGGAATCTTCATCTCGAAATTAGTATGCTTGTAGATAAGGTTCACTGAATCGAAGTTGTTCCTCTCTTGTTTAAAGACTGCAAATTTGGACATTGGAAAAAAACACAACTTTTGAAAACTTTTCGAAGTAATAATTTGGACTTTCTTGAGTGTATTTACCGTATCAAAATGTTGCCTTTAACCTGGATTTGGTATCGTCATCATCAAACTAGTATTCTTGGAGGTATTATTGATTGAATCAAAGTTGTCACTTTTTTGTTTAAAGTTTTCTACTTTGGATTCATGGCTCAAACCCAAGATTTCAAAACTTCCCGAAATCAGAATTTGGGCTTTCCTGAGAGTATGAGGTGTATAAAAATGTTGTCTTTCGCCTAGATTTGGAATCGTCATCATCAAATCAGTATTCTTGGAGATATCATTGATTGAATCAAAGTTGTCAATTTTTTGTTTAAAGTTTTCTACTTTGGATTCATGGCTCAAACCCAAGATTTCAAAACTTCCCGAAATCAGAATTTGGGCTTTCCTGTGTGTATGTCGTGTATAAAAATGTCGTCTTTCGCCTAGATTTCGAATCGTCATCATCAAATCAGTATTCTTGGAGATATGGTTGATTGAAACGAGGTTGCCCTTTTCATTTTAATGGTGTCCTACTATTGACGCATGGCTAACACTCAAGTTTTCAAAACTTCCCAAAATTAGAATTTTGACTTTCTTTGGTGTATTTAGTGTATAAAAATGTCATTTTTCACCTAGAATAGGAATCGTCATCGACAAATTTGTATACACGGAGATATCCTTGTTTGAGCCAAAGATGTCACTTTCTTGTTCAAAGTGTCCCACCATGGATTCCTGGCTAGAACTGAAGTTTTCGAAACTTCTAGAAATCAGAATTTGGACTTTCGTCAATGTATGCAGTGCATCAAAATGTTGTCTTCCAACAAAATTTGGAATCGCCATCATCAAATTAGTGTGCTTGAAGATATGGTTGATTGAATCAAAGTTGTCTCTTTCTTTTTTAAAGTGTTCAACTATGGACCAACGGCTAAAACTCAACTTTTCGAAATCAGAATCCTGACTTTCTTGAAAGTATATAGTGTATCAAAATGTCGTCTTTCACGTAGATCTGGAATCTTCGTCATGAAATTAGTATGCTTGTAGATAAGGTTGATTGAATCAAAGTTGTTCCTCTCTTGTTTAAAGACTTCAACTTTGGACACTGGAAAAAAACTCAACTTTTGAAAACTTTCCGAAGGAAGAATTTGGACTTTCTTGAGTGTATTTAGTGTATCAAAATGTTGCCTTTAACATAGATTTGGAATTGCCATCATCGAACTAGTATTCTTGGAGATATGTTGATTGAATCAAAGTTGTCACTTTCTTATTTAAAGTGTTCTACTATGGATTCATGGCTCAAACCCAAGATTTCAAAACTTCCCGAAATCAGAATTTGGACTTTTTTTAGTGTATATAGTGTACAAAAATGTCGTCCTTCCCCTAGATTTGGAATCGTCATCATCAAATTAGTATTCTTGGAGATATCATTGATTGAATCAAAGTTGTCACTTTTTTGTTTAAACTTTTCTACTATGGATTCATGGCTCAAACCCAAGATTTCAAAACTTCCCGAAATCAGAATTTGGGCTTTCCTGAGTGTATGTCGTGTATAAAAAAGTTCGTCTTTCGCCTAGATTTGGAATCGACATCATCAAACCATTATTCTTGGAGATATCGTTGATTGAAAGAAGGTTGCCCTTTTCATTTTTATGGTGTCATACTATTGACGCATGGCTAAAACTCAAGTTTTCAAAACTTCCCAAAATTAGAATTTTAACTTTCTTTGGTGTATTTAGTGTATAAAAATGTCATCTTTCACCTAGAATAGGAATCGTCATCGACAAATTTGTATACACGGAGATATCCTTGTTTGAGCCAAAGATGTCACTTTCTTGTTCAAAGTGTCCCACCATGGATTCCTGGCTAGAACTGAAGTTTTCAAAACTTCTAGAAATCAAAATTTGGACTTTCGTCAATGTATGTAGTGCATCAAAATGTTGTCTTCCAACAAAATTTGGAATCGCCATCATCAAATTAGTGTGCTTGAAGATATGGTTGATTGAATCAAAGTTGTCTCTTTCTTTTTTAAAGTGTTCAACTATGGACCAACGGCTAAAACTCAACTTTTCGAAATTAGAATCCTGACTTTCTTGAAAGTATATAGTGTATCAAAATGTCGTCTTTCACGTAGATCTGGAATCTTCGTCATGAAATTAGTATGCTTGTAGATAAGGTTGATTGAATCAAAGTTGTTCCTCTCTTGTTTAAAGACTTCAACTTTGGACACTGGAAAAAAACTCAACATTTGAAAACTTTCCGAAGTAAGAATTTGGACTTTCTTGAGTGTATTTAGTGTATCAAAATGTTGCCTTTAACATAGATTTGGAATTGCCATCATCGAACTAGTATTATTGGAGATATGATTGATTGAATCAAAGTTGTCACTTTCTTGTTTAAAGTGTTCTACTATGGATTCATGGCTCAAACCCAAGATTTCAAAACTTCCCGAAATCAGAATTTGGACTTTTTTTAGTGTATATAGTGTTCTACTATGTCGTCCTTCCCCTAGATTTGGAATCGTCATCATCAAATTAGTATTCTTGGAGATATCATTGATTGAATCAAAGTTGTCACTTTTTTGTTTAAACTTTTCTACTATGGATTCATGGCTCAAACCCAAGATTTCAAAACTTCCTGAAATCAGAATTTGGGCTTTCCTGAGTGTATGTCCTGTATAAAAATGTCGCCTTTCGCCTAGATTTGGAATCGACATCATCAAAACATTATTCTTGGAGATATCGTTGATTGAAAGAAGGTTGCCCTTTTCATTTTATGGTGTCCTACTATTGACGCATGGCTAAAACTCAAGTTTTCAAAACTTCCCAAAATTAGAATTTTGACTTTCTTTAGTGTATTTAGTGTATAAAAATGTCATCCTTCACGTAGAATAGGAATCGTCATCGTCAAATTTGTATACATGGAGATATCCTTGTTTGAGCCAAAGTTGTCACTTTCTTGTTCAAAGTGTTCCACCTTGGATTCATGGCTAAAACTCAAGTTTTCAAAACTTCCAGAAATGAGAATTTGGACTTTCGTCAATGTATGCAGTGCATCAAAATGTCATCTTTCAACAAAATTTGGAATCGCCATCATCAAATTAGTGTGCTTGAAGATATGGTTGATTGAATCAAAGTTGTCTCTTTCTTGTTTAAAGTGTTCAACTATGGACCAACGGCTAAAACTCAACTTTTCGGAATTAGCATCTTGACTTTCTTGAATGTATATAGTGTATCCAAATGTCATCTTTCACGTGGATTTGGAATCTTCATCTCGAAATTAGTATGCTTGTAGATAAGGTTCACTGAATCGAAGTTGTTCCTCTCTTGTTTAAAGACTGCAAATTTGGACATTGGAAAAAAACACAACTTTTGAAAACTTTTCGAAGTAATAATTTGGACTTTCTTGAGTGTATTTACCGTATCAAAATGTTGCCTTTAACCTGGATTTGGTATCGTCATCATCAAACTAGTATTCTTGGAGGTATTATTGATTGAATCAAAGTTGTCACTTTTTTGTTTAAAGTTTTCTACTTTGGATTCATGGCTCAAACCCAAGATTTCAAAACTTCCCGAAATCAGAATTTGGGCTTTCCTGAGAGTATGAGGTGTATAAAAATGTTGTCTTTCGCCTAGATTTGGAATCGTCATCATCAAATCAGTATTCTTGGAGATATCATTGATTGAATCAAAGTTGTCACTTTTTTGTTTAAAGTTTTCTACTTTGGATTCATGGCTCAAACCCAAGATTTCAAAACTTCCCGAAATCAGAATTTGGGCTTTCCTGAGTGTATGTCGTGTATAAAAATGTCGTCTTTTGCCTAGATTTCGAATCGTCATCATCAAATCAGTATTCTTGGAGATATGGTTGATTGAAACGAGGTTGCCCTTTTCATTTTAATGGTGTCCTACTATTGACGCATGGCTAACACTCAAGTTTTCAAAACTTCCCAAAATTAGAATTTTGACTTTCTTTGGTGTATTTAGTGTATAAAAATGTCATTTTTCACCTAGAATAGGAATCGTCATCGACAAATTTGTATACACGGAGATATCCTTGTTTGAGCCAAAGATGTCACTTTCTTGTTCAAAGTGTCCCACCATGGATTCCTGGCTAGAACTGAAGTTTTCGAAACTTCTAGAAATCAGAATTTGGACTTTCGTCAATGTATGCAGTGCATCAAAATGTTGTCTTCCAACAAAATTTGGAATCGCCATCATCAAATTAGTGTGCTTGAAGATATGGTTGATTGAATCAAAGTTGTCTCTTTCTTTTTTAAAGTGTTCAACTATGGACCAACGGCTAAAACTCAACTTTTCGAAATCAGAATCCTGACTTTCTTGAAAGTATATAGTGTATCAAAATGTCGTCTTTCACGTAGATCTGGAATCTTCGTCATGAAATTAGTATGCTTGTAGATAAGGTTGATTGAATCAAAGTTGTTCCTCTCTTGTTTAAAGACTTCAACTTTGGACACTGGAAAAAAACTCAACATTTGAAAACTTTCCGAAGTAAGAATTTGGACTTTCTTGAGTGTATTTAGTGTATCAAAATGTTGCCTTTAACATAGATTTGGAATTGCCATCATCGAACTAGTATTATTGGAGATATGATTGATTGAATCAAAGTTGTCACTTTCTTGTTTAAAGTGTTCTACTATGGATTCATGGCTCAAACCCAAGATTTCAAAACTTCCCGAAATCAGAATTTGGACTTTTTTTAGTGTATATAGTGTTCTACTATGTCGTCCTTCCCCTAGATTTGGAATCGTCATCATCAAATTAGTATTCTTGGAGATATCATTGATTGAATCAAAGTTGTCACTTTTTTGTTTAAACTTTTCTACTATGGATTCATGGCTCAAACCCAAGATTTCAAAACTTCCCGAAATCAGAATTTGGACTTTTTTTAGTGTATATAGTGTTCTACTATGTCGTCCTTCCCCTAGATTTGGAATCGTCATCATCAAATTAGTATTCTTGGAGATATCATTGATTGAATCAAAGTTGTCACTTTTTTGTTTAAACTTTTCTACTATGGATTCATGGCTCAAACCCAAGATTTCAAAACTTTCTGAAATCAGAATTTGGGCTTTCCTGAGTGTATGTCGTGTATAAAAATGTCGCCTTTCGCCTAGATTTGGAATCGACATCATCAAAACATTATTCTTGGAGATATCGTTGATTGAAAGAAGGTTGCCCTTTTCATTTTATGGTGTCCTACTATTGACGCATGGCTAAAACTCAAGTTTTCAAAACTTCCCAAAATTAGAATTTTGACTTTCTTTAGTGTATTTAGTGTATAAAAATGTCATCTTTCACGTAGAATAGGAATCGTCATCGTCAAATTTGTATACATGGAGATATCCTTGTTTGAGCCAAAGTTGTCACTTTCTTGTTCAAAGTGTTCCACCTTGGATTCATGGCTAAAACTCAAGTTTTCAAAACTTCCAGAAATGAGAATTTGGACTTTCGTCAATGTATGCAGTGCATCAAAATGTCATCTTTCAACAAAATTTGGAATCGCCATCATCAAATTAGTGTGCTTGAAGATATGGTTGATTGAATCAAAGTTGTCTCTTTCTTGTTTAAAGTGTTCAACTATGGACCAACGGCTAAAACTCAACTTTTCGGAATTAGCATCTTAACTTTCTTGAATGTATATAGTGTATCCAAATGTCATCTTTCACGTGGATTTGGAATCTTCATCTCGAAATTAGTATGCTTGTAGATAAGGTTCACTGAATCGAAGTTGTTCCTCTCTTGTTTAAAGACTGCAAATTTGGACATTGGAAAAAAACACAACTTTTGAAAACTTTTCGAAGTAATAATTTGGACTTTCTTGAGTGTATTTACCGTATCAAAATGTTGCCTTTAACCTGGATTTGGTATCGTCATCATCAAACTAGTATTCTTGGAGGTATTATTGATTGAATCAAAGTTGTCACTTTTTTGTTTAAAGTTTTCTACTTTGGATTCATGGCTCAAACCCAAGATTTCAAAACTTCCCGAAATCAGAATTTGGGCTTTCCTGAGAGTATGAGGTGTATAAAAATGTTGTCTTTCGCCTAGATTTGGAATCGTCATCATCAAATCAGTATTCTTGGAGATATCATTGATTGAATCAAAGTTGTCACTTTTTTGTTTAAAGTTTTCTACTTTGGATTCATGGCTCAAACCCAAGATTTCAAAACTTCCCGAAATCAGAATTTGGGCTTTCCTGAGTGTATGTCGTGTATAAAAATGTCGTCTTTCGCCTAGATTTCGAATCGTCATCATCAAATCAGTATTCTTGGAGATATGGTTGATTGAAACGAGGTTGCCCTTTTCATTTTAATGGTGTCCTACTATTGACGCATGGCTAACACTCAAGTTTTCAAAACTTCCCAAAATTAGAATTTTGACTTTCTTTGGTGTATTTAGTGTATAAAAATGTCATTTTTCCCCTAGAATAGGAATCGCCATCGACAAATTTGTATACACAGAGATATCCTTGTTTGAGCCAAAGATGTCACTTTCTTGTTCAAAGTGTCCCACCATGGATTCCTGGCTAGAACTGAAGTTTTCGAAACTTCTAGAAATCAAAATTTGGACTTTCGTCAATGTATGTAGTGCATCAAAATGTTGTCTTCCAACAAAATTTGGAATCGCCATCATCAAATTAGTGTGCTGGAAGATATGGTTGATTGAATCAAAGTTGTCTCTTTCTTTTTTAAAGTGTTCAACTATGGACCAACGGCTAAAACTCAACTTTTCGAAATTAGAATCCTGACTTTCTTGAAAGTATATAGTGTATCAAAATGTCGTCTTTCACGTAGATCTGGAATCTTCGTCATGAAATTAGTATGCTTGTAGATAAGGTTGATTGAATCAAAGTTGTTCCTCTCTTGTTTAAAGACTTCAACTTTGGACACTGGAAAAAAACTCAACATTTGAAAACTTTCCGAAGTAAGAATTTGGACTTTCTTGAGTGTATTTAGTGTATCAAAATGTTGCCTTTAACATAGATTTGGAATTGCCATCATCGAACTAGTATTATTGGAGATATGATTGATTGAATCAAAGTTGTCACTTTCTTGTTTAAAGTGTTCTACTATGGATTCATGGCTCAAACCCAAGATTTCAAAACTTCCCGAAATCAGAATTTGGACTTTTTTTAGTGTATATAGTGTTCTACTATGTCGTCCTTCCCCTAGATTTGGAATCGTCATCATCAAATTAGTATTCTTGGAGATATCATTGATTGAATCAAAGTTGTCACTTTTTTGTTTAAACTTTTCTACTATGGATTCATGGCTCAAACCCAAGATTTCAAAACTTCCTGAAATCAGAATTTGGGCTTTCCTGAGTGTATGTCGTGTATTAAAATGTCGCCTTTCGCCTAGATTTGGAATCGTCATCATCAAAACATTATTCTTGGAGATATCGTTGATTGAAAGAAGGTTGCCATTTTCATTTTTATGGTGTCCTACTATTGACGCATGGCTAAAACTCAAGTTTTCAAAACTTCCCAAAATTAGAATTTTGACTTTCTTTAGTGTATTTAGTGTATAAAAATGTCATCTTTCAGCTAGAATAGGAATCGTCATCGTCAAATTTGTATACATGGAGATATCCTTGTTTGAGCCAAAGTTGTCACTTTCTTGTTCAAAGTGTTCCACCTTGGATTCGTGGCTAAAACTCAAGTTTTCAAAACTTCCAGAAATGAGAATTTGGACTTTCGTCAATGTATGCAGTGCATCAAAATGTCATCTTTCAACAAAATTTGGAATCGCCATCATCAAATTAGTGAGCTTGAAGATATGGTTGATTGAATCAAAGTTGTGTCTTTCTTGTTTAAAGTGTTCAACTATGGACCAACGGCTAAAACTCAACTTTTTTGAATTAGCATCTTGACTTTCTTGAATGTATATAGTGTATCCAAATGTCATCTTTCACGTGGATTTGGAATCTTCATCTCGAAATTAGTATGCTTGTAGATAAGGTTCACTGAATCGAAGTTGTTCCTCACTTGTTTAAAGACTGCAAATTTGGACATTGGAAAAAAACACAACTTTTGAAAACTTTTCGAAGTAATAATTTGGACTTTCTTGAGTGTATTTACCGTATCAAAATGTTGCCTTTAACCTGGATTTGGTATCGTCATCATCAAACTAGTATTCTTGGAGGTATTATTGATTGAATCAAAGTTGTCACTTTTTTGTTTAAAGTTTTCTACTTTGGATTCATGGCTCAAACCCAAGATTTCAAAACTTCCCGAAATCAGAATTTGGGCTTTCCTGAGAGTATGAGGTGTATAAAAATGTTGTCTTTCGCCTAGATTTGGAATCGTCATCATCAAATCAGTATTCTTGGAGATATCATTGATTGAATCAAAATTGTCACTTTTTTGTTTAAAGTTTTCTACTTTGGATTCATGGCTCAAACCCAAGATTTCAAAACTTCCCGAAATCAGAATTTGGGCTTTCCTGAGTGTATGTCGTGTATAAAAATGTCGTCTTTCGCCTAGATTTGGAATCGTCATCATCAAATCAGTATTCTTGGAGATATGGTTGATTGAAACGAGGTTGCCCTTTTCATTTTAATGGTGTCCTACTATTGACGCATGGCTAACACTCAAGTTTTCAAAACTTCCCAAAATTAGAATTTTGACTTTCTTTGGTGTATTTAGTGTATAAAAATGTCATTTTTCACCTAGAATAGGAATCGTCATCGACAAATTTGTATACACGGAGATATCCTTGTTTGAGCCAAAGATGTCACTTTCTTGTTCAAAGTGTCCCACCATGGATTCCTGGCTAGAACTGAAGTTTTCGAAACTTCTAGAAATCAGAATTTGGACTTTCGTCAATGTATGCAGTGCATCAAAATGTTGTCTTCCAACAAAATTTGGAATCGCCATCATCAAATTAGTGTGCTTGAAGATATGGTTGATTGAATCAAAGTTGTCTCTTTCTTTTTTAAAGTGTTCAACTATGGACCAACGGCTAAAACTCAACTTTTCGAAATTAGAATCCTGACTTTCTTGAAAGTATATAGTGTATCAAAATGTCGTCTTTCACGTAGATCTGGAATCTTCGTCATGAAATTAGTATGCTTGTAGATAAGGTTGATTGAATCAAAGTTGTTCCTCTCTTGTTTAAAGACTTCAACTTTGGACACTGGAAAAAAACTCAACATTTGAAAACTTTCCGAAGTAAGAATTTGGACTTTCTTGAGTGTATTTAGTGTATCAAAATGTTGGCTTTAACATAGATTTGGAATTGCCATCATCGAACTAGTATTATTGGAGATATGATTGATTGAATCAAAGTTGTCACTTTCTTGTTTAAAGTGTTCTACTATGGATTCATGGCTCAAACCCAAGATTTCAAAACTTCCCGAAATCAGAATTTGGACTTTTTTTAGTGTATATAGTGTTCTACTATGTCGTCCTTCCCCTAGATTTGGAATCGTCATCATCAAATTAGTATTCTTGGAGATATCATTGATTGAATCAAAGTTGTCACTTTTTTGTTTAAACTTTTCTACTATGGATTCATGGCTCAAACCCAAGATTTCAAAACTTCCCGAAATCAGAATTTGGGCTTTCCTGAGTGTATGTCGTGTATAAAAATGGCGTCTTTCTCCTAGATTTGGAATCGTCATCATCAAAACATTATTCTTGGAGATATCGTTGATTGAAAGAAGGTTGCCATTTTCATTTTTATGGTGTCCTACTATTGACGCATGGCTAAAACTCAAGTTTTCAAAACTTCCCAAAATTAGAATTTTGACTTTCTTTAGTGTATTTAGTGTATAAAAATGTCATCTTTCACCTAGAATAGGAATCGTCATCGTCAAATTTGTATACATGGAGATATCCTTGTTTGAGCCAAAGTTGTCACTTTCTTGTTCAAAGTGTTCCACCTTGGATTCGTGGCTAAAACTCAAGTTTTCAAAACTTCCAGAAATGAGAATTTGGACTTTCGTCAATGTATGCAGTGCATCAAAATGTCATCTTTCAACAAAATTTGGAATCGCCATCATCAAATTAGTGAGCTTGAAGATATGGTTGATTGAATCAAAGTTGTCTCTTTCTTGTTTAAAGTGTTCAACTATGGACCAACGGCTAAAACTCAACTTTTTGGAATTAGCATCTTGACTTTCTTGAATGTATATAGTGTATCCAAATGTCATCTTTCACGTGGATTTGGAATCTTCATCTCGAAATTAGTATGCTTGTAGATAAGGTTCACTGAATCGAAGTTGTTCCTCTCTTGTTTAAAGACTGCAAATTTGGACATTGGAAAAAAACACAACTTTTGAAAACTTTTCGAAGTAATAATTTGGACTTTCTTGAGTGTATTTACCGTATCAAAATGTTGCCTTTAACCTGGATTTGGTATCGTCATCATCAAACTAGTATTCTTGGAGGTATTATTGATTGAATCAAAGTTGTCACTTTTTTGTTTAAAGTTTTCTACTTTGGATTCATGGCTCAAACCCAAGATTTCAAAACTTCCCGAAATCAGAATTTGGGCTTTCCTGAGAGTATGAGGTGTATAAAAATGTTGTCTTTCGCCTAGATTTGGAATCGTCATCATCAAATCAGTATTCTTGGAGATATCATTGATTGAATCAAAGTTGTCACTTTTTTGTTTAAAGTTTTCTACTTTGGATTCATGGCTCAAACCCAAGATTTCAAAACTTCCCGAAATCAGAATTTGGGCTTTCCTGAGTGTATGTCGTGTATAAAAATGTCGTCTTTCGCCTAGATTTCGAATCGTCATCATCAAATCAGTATTCTTGGAGATATGGTTGATTGAAACGAGGTTGCCCTTTTCATTTTAATGGTGTCCTACTATTGACGCATGGCTAACACTCAAGTTTTCAAAACTTCCCAAAATTAGAATTTTGACTTTCTTTGGTGTATTTAGTGTATAAAAATGTCATTTTTCACCTAGAATAGGAATCGTCATCGACAAATTTGTATACACGGAGATATCCTTGTTTGAGCCAAAGATGTCACTTTCTTGTTCAAAGTGTCCCACCATGGATTCCTGGCTAGAACTGAAGTTTTCGAAACTTCTAGAAATCAGAATTTGGACTTTCGTCAATGTATGCAGTGCATCAAAATGTTGTCTTCCAACAAAATTTGGAATCGCCATCATCAAATTAGTGTGCTTGAAGATATGGTTGATTGAATCAAAGTTGTCTCTTTCTTTTTTAAAGTGTTCAACTATGGACCAACGGCTAAAACTCAACTTTTCGAAATTAGAATCCTGACTTTCTTGAAAGTATATAGTGTATCAAAATGTCATCTTTCACGTAGATCTGGAATCTTCGTCATGAAATTAGTATGCTTGTAGATAAGGTTGATTGAATCAAAGTTGTTCCTCTCTTGTTTAAAGACTTCAACTTTGGACACTGGAAAAAAACTCAACATTTGAAAACTTTCCGAAGTAAGAATTTGGACTTTCTTGAGTGTATTTAGTGTATCAAAATGTTGCCTTTAACATAGATTTGGAATTGCCATCATCGAACTAGTATTATTGGAGATATGATTGATTGAATCAAAGTTGTCACTTTCTTGTTTAAAGTGTTCTACTATGGATTCATGGCTCAAACCCAAGATTTCAAAACTTCCCGAAATCAGAATTTGGACTTTTTTTAGTGTATATAGTGTTCTACTATGTCGTCCTTCCCCTAGATTTGGAATCGTCATCATCAAATTAGTATTCTTGGAGATATCATTGATTGAATCAAAGTTGTCACTTTTTTGTTTAAACTTTTCTACTATGGATTCATGGCTCAAACCCAAGATTTCAAAACTTCCCGAAATCAGAATTTGGGCTTTCCTGAGTGTATGTCGTGTATAAAAATGGCGTCTTTCTCCTAGATTTGGAATCGTCATCATCAAAACATTATTCTTGGAGATATCGTTGATTGAAAGAAGGTTGCCATTTTCATTTTTATGGTGTCCTACTATTGACGCATGGCTAAAACACAAGTTTTCAAAACTTCCCAAAATTAGAATTTTGACTTTCTTTAGTGTATTTAGTGTATAAAAATGTCATCTTTCACCTAGAATAGGAATCGTCATCGTCAAATTTGTATACATGGAGATATCCTTGTTTGAGCCAAAGTTGTCACTTTCTTGTTCAAAGTGTTCCACCTTGGATTCGTGGCTAAAACTCAAGTTTTCAAAACTTCCAGAAATGAGAATTTGGACTTTCGTCAATGTATGCAGTGCATCAAAATGTCATCTTTCAACAAAATTTGGAATCGCCATCATCAAATTAGTGAGCTTGAAGATATGGTTGATTGAATCAAAGTTGTCTCTTTCTTGTTTAAAGTGTTCAACTATGGACCAACGGCTAAAACTCAACTTTTCGGAATTAGCATCTTGACTTTCTTGAATGTATATAGTGTATCCAAATGTCATCTTTCACGTGGATTTGGAATCTTCATCTCGAAATTGGTATGCTTGTAGATAAGGTTCACTGAATCGAAGTTGTTCCTCTCTTGTTTAAAGACTGCAAATTTTGGACATTGGAAAAAAACACAACTTTTGAAAACTTTTCGAAGTAATAATTTGGACTTTCTTGAGTGTATTTACCGTATCAAAATGTTGCCTTTAACCTGGATTTGGTATCGTCATCATCAAACTAGTATTCTTGGAGGTATTATTGATTGAATCAAAGTTGTCACTTTTTTGTTTAAAGTTTTCTACTTTGGATTCATGGCTCAAACCCAAGATTTCAAAACTTCCCAAAATCAGAATTTGGGCTTTCCTGAGAGTATGAGGTGTATAAAAATGTTGTCTTTCGCCTAGATTTGGAATCGTCATCATCAAATCAGTATTCTTGGAGATATCATTGATTGAATCAAAGTTGTCACTTTTTTGTTTAAAGTTTTCTACTTTGGATTCATGGCTCAAACCCAAGATTTCAAAACTTCCCGAAATCAGAATTTGGGCTTTCCTGTGTGTATGTCGTGTATAAAAATGTCGTCTTTCGCCTAGATTTCGAATCGTCATCATCAAATCAGTATTCTTGGAGATATGGTTGATTGAAACGAGGTTGCCCTTTTCATTTTAATGGTGTCCTACTATTGACGCATGGCTAACACTCAAGTTTTCAAAACTTCCCAAAATTAGAATTTTGACTTTCTTTGGTGTATTTAGTGTATAAAAATGTCATTTTTCACCTAGAATAGGAATCGTCATCGACAAATTTGTATACACGGAGATATCCTTGTTTGAGCCAAAGATGTCACTTTCTTGTTCAAAGTGTCCCACCATGGATTCCTGGCTAGAACTGAAGTTTTCGAAACTTCTAGAAATCAGAATTTGGACTTTCATCAATGTATGCAGTGCATCAAAATGTTGTCTTCCAACAAAATTTGGAATCGCCATCATCAAATTAGTGTGCTTGAAGATATGGTTGATTGAATCAAAGTTGTCTCTTTCTTTTTTAAAGTGTTCAACTATGGACCAACGGCTAAAACTCAACTTTTCGAAATCAGAATCCTGACTTTCTTGAAAGTATATAGTGTATCAAAATGTCGTCTTTCACGTAGATCTGGAATCTTCATCATGAAATTAGTATGCTTGTAGATAAGGTTGGTTGAATCAAAGTTGTTCCTCTCTTGTTTAAAGACTTCAACTTTGGACACTGGAAAAAAACTCAACTTTTGAAAACTTTCCGAAGGAAGAATTTGGACTTTCTTGAGTGTATTTAGTGTATCAAAATGTTGCCTTTAACATAGATTTGGAATTGCCATCATCGAACTAGTATTCTTGGAGATATCATTGATTGAAACAAAGTTGTCACTTTCTTGTTTAAAGTGTTCTACTATGGATTCATGGCTCAAACCCAAGATTTCAAAACTTCCCGAAATCAGAATTTGGACTTTTTTTAGTGTATATAGTGTACAAAAATGTCGTCCTTCCCCTAGATTTGGAATCGTCATCATCAAATTAGTATTCTTGGAGATATCATTGATTGAATCAAAGTTGTCACTTTTTTGTTTAAACTTTTCTACTATGGATTCATGGCTCAAACCCAAGATTTCAAAACTTCCCGAAATCAGAATTTGGGCTTTCCTGAGTGTATGTCGTGTATAAAAATGTCGTCTTTCGCCTAGATTTGGAATCGACATCATCAAACCATTATTCTTGGAGATATCGTTGATTGAAAGAAGGTTGCCCTTTTCATTTTTATGGTGTCATACTATTGACGCATGGCTAAAACTCAAGTTTTCAAAACTTCCCAAAATTAGAATTTTGACTTTCTTTGGTGTATTTAGTGTATAAAAATGTCATCTTTCACCTAGAATAGGAATCATCATCGACAAATTTGTATACACGGAGATATCCTTGTTTGAGCCAAAGATGTCACTTTCTTGTTCAAAGTGTCCCACCATGGATTCCTGGCTAGAACTGAAGTTTTCAAAACTTCTAGAAATCAAAATTTGGACTTTCGTCAATGTATGCAGTGCATCAAAATGTTATCTTCCAACAAAATTTGGAATCGCCATCATCAAATTAGTGTGCTTGAAGATATGGTTGATTGAATCAAAGTTGTCTCTTTCTTTTTTAAAGTGTTCAACTATGGACCAACGGCTAAAACTCAACTTTTCGAAATTAGAATCCTGACTTTCTTGAAAGTATATAGTGTATCAAAATGTCGTCTTTCACGTAGATCTGGAATCTTCGTCATGAAATTAGTATGCTTGTAGATAAGGTTGATTGAATCAAAGTTGTTCCTTTCTTGTTTAAAGACTTCAACTTTGGACACTGGAAAAAAACTCAACATTTGAAAACTTTTCGAAGTAAGAATTTGGACTTTCTTGAGTGTATTTAGTGTATCAAAATGTTGCCTTTAACATAGATTTGGAATTGCCATCATCGAACTAGTATTATTGGAGATATGATTGATTGAATCAAAGTTGTCACTTTCTTGTTTAAAGTGTTCTACTATGGATTCATGGCTCAAACCCAAGATTTCAAAACTTCCCGAAATCAGAATTTGGACTTTTTTTAGTGTATATAGTGTTCTACTATGTCGTCCTTCCCCTAGATTTGGAATCGTCATCATCAAATTAGTATTCTTGGAGATATCATTGATTGAATCAAAGTTGTCACTTTTTTGTTTAAACTTTTCTACTATGGATTCATGGCTCAAACTCAAGATTTCAAAACTTCCTGAAATCAGAATTTGGGCTTTCCTGAGTGTATGTCGTGTATAAAAATGTCGCCTTTCGCCTAGATTTGGAATCGACATCATCAAAACATTATTCTTGGAGATATCGTTGATTGAAAGAAGGTTGCCCTTTTCATTTTATGGTGTCCTACTATTGACGCATGGCTAAAACTCAAGTTTTCAAAACTTCCCAAAATTAGAATTTTGACTTTCTTTAGTGTATTTAGTGTATAAAAATGTCATCTTTCACCTAGAATAGGAATCGTCATCGTCAAATTTGTATACATGGAGATATCCTTGTTTGAGCCAAAGTTGTCACTTTCTTGTTCAAAGTGTTCCACCTTGGATTCATGGCTAAAACTCAAGTTTTCAAAACTTCCAGAAATGAGAATTTGGACTTTCGTCAATGTATGCAGTGCATCAAAATGTCATCTTTCAACAAAATTTGGAATCGCCATCATCAAATTAGTGTGCTTGAAGATATGGTTGATTGAATCAAAGTTGTCTCTTTCTTGTTTAAAGTGTTCAACTATGGACCAACGGCTAAAACTCAACTTTTCGGAATTAGCATCTTGACTTTCTTGAATGTATATAGTGTATCCAAATGTCATCTTTCACGTGGATTTGGAATCTTCATCTCGAAATTAGTATGCTTGTAGATAAGGTTCACTGAATCGAAGTTGTTCCTCTCTTGTTTAAAGACTGCAAATTTGGACATTGGAAAAAAACACAACTTTTGAAAACTTTTCGAAGTAATAATTTGGACTTTCTTGAGTGTATTTACCGTATCAAAATGTTGCCTTTAACCTGGATTTGGTATCGTCATCATCAAACTAGTATTCTTGGAGGTATTATTGATTGAATCAAAGTTGTCACTTTTTTGTTTAAAGTTTTCTACTTTGGATTCATGGCTCAAACCCAAGATTTCAAAACTTCCCGAAATCAGAATTTGGGCTTTCCTGAGAGTATGAGGTGTATAAAAATGTTGTCTTTCGCCTAGATTTGGAATCGTCATCATGAAATCAGTATTCTTGGAGATATCATTGATTGAATCAAAGTTGTCACTTTTTTGTTTAAAGTTTTCTACTTTGGATTCATGGCTCAAACCCATGACTTCAAAACTTCCCGAAATCAGAATTTGGGCTTTCCTGAGTGTATGTCGTGTATAAAAATGTCGTCTTTCGCCTAGATTTCGAATCGTCATCATCAAATCAGTATTCTTGGAGATATGGTTGATTGAAACGAGGTTGCCCTTTTCATTTTAATGGTGTCCTACTATTGACGCATGGCTAACACTCAAGTTTTCAAAACTTCCCAAAATTAGAATTTTGACTTTCTTTGGTGTATTTAGTGTATAAAAATGTCATTTTTCACCTAGAATAGGAATCGTCATCGACAAATTTGTATACACGGAGATATCCTTGTTTGAGCCAAAGATGTCACTTTCTTGTTCAAAGTGTCCCACCATGGATTCCTGGCTAGAACTGAAGTTTTCGAAACTTCTAGAAATCAGAATTTGGACTTTCGTCAATGTATGCAGTGCATCAAAATGTTGTCTTCCAACAAAATTTGGAATCGCCATCATCAAATTAGTGTGCTTGAAGATATGGTTGATTGAATCAAAGTTGTCTCTTTCTTTTTTAAAGTGTTCAACTATGGACCAACGGCTAAAACTCAACTTTTCGAAATCAGAATCCTGACTTTCTTGAAAGTATATAGTGTATCATAATGTCGTCTTTCACGTAGATCTGGAATCTTCATCATGAAATTAGTATGCTTGTAGATAAGGTTGATTGAATCAAAGTTGTTCCTCTCTTGTTTAAAGACTTCAACTTTGGACACTGGAAAAAAACTCAACTTTTGAAAACTTTCCGAAGGAAGAATTTGGACTTTCTTGAGTGTATTTAGTGTATCAAAATGTTGCCTTTAACATAGATTTGGAATTGCCATCATCGAACTAGTATTCTTGGAGATATCATTGATTGAATCAAAGTTGTCACTTTCTTGTTTAAAGTGTTCTACTATGGATTCATGGCTCAAACCCAAGATTTCAAAACTTCCCGAAATCAGAATTTGGACTTTTTTTAGTGTATATAGTGTACAAAAATGTCGTCCTTCCCCTAGATTTGGAATCGTCATCATCAAATTAGTATTCTTGGAGATATCATTGATTGAATCAAAGTTGTCACTTTTTTGTTTAAACTTTTCTACTATGGATTCATGGCTCAAACCCAAGATTTCAAAACTTCCCGAAATCAGAATTTGGGCTTTCCTGAGTGTATGTCGTGTATAAAAATGTCGTCTTTCGCCTAGATTTGGAATCGACATCATCAAACCATTATTCTTGGAGATATCGTTGATTGAAAGAAGGTTGCCCTTTTCATTTTTATGGTGTCATACTATTGACGCATGGCTAAAACTCAAGTTTTCAAAACTTCCCAAAATTAGAATTTTGACTTTCTTTGGTGTATTTAGTGTATAAAAATGTTATCTTTCACCTAGAATAGGAATCGTCATCGACAAATTTGTATACACGGAGATATCCTTGTTTGAGCCAAAGATGTCACTTTCTTGTTCAAAGTGTCCCACCATGGATTCCTGGCTAGAACTGAAGTTTTCAAAACTTCTAGAAATCAAAATTTGGACTTTCGTCAATGTATGTAGTGCATCAAAATGTTGTCTTCCAACAAAATTTGGAATCGCCATCATCAAATTAGTGTGCTTGAAGATATGGTTGATTGAATCAAAGTTGTCTCTTTCTTTTTTAAAGTGTTCAACTATGGACCAACGGCTAAAACTCAACTTTTCGAAATTAGAATCCTGACTTACTTGAAAGTATATAGTGTATCAAAATGTAGTCTTTCACGTAGATCTGGAATCTTCGTCATGAAATTAGTATGCTTGTAGATAAGGTTGATTGAATCAAAGTTGTTCCTCTCTTGTTTAAAGACTTCAACTTTGGACACTGGAAAAAAACTCAACATTTGAAAACTTTTCGAAGTAAGAATTTGGACTTTCTTGAGTGTATTTAGTGTATCAAAATGTTGGCTTTAACATAGATTTGGAATTGCCATCATCGAACTAGTATTATTGGAGATATGATTGATTGAATCAAAGTTGTCACTTTCTTGTTTAAAGTGTTCTACTATGGATTCATGGCTCAAACCCAAGATTTCAAAACTTCCCGAAATCAGAATTTGGACTTTTTTTAGTGTATATAGTGTTCTACTATGTCGTCCTTCCCCTAGATTTGGAATCGTCATCATCAAATTAGTATTCTTGGAGATATCATTGATTGAATCAAAGTTGTCACTTTTTTGTTTAAACTTTTCTACTATGGATTCATGGCTCAAACCCAAGATTTCAAAACTTCCTGAAATCAGAATTTGGGCTTTCCTGAGTGTATGTCGTGTATAAAAATGTCGCCTTTCGCCTAGATTTGGAATCGACATCATCAAAACATTATTCTTGGAGATATCGTTGATTGAAAGAAGGTTGCCCTTTTCATTTTATGGTGTCCTACTATTGACGCATGGCTAAAACTCAAGTTTTCAAAACTTCCCAAAATTAGAATTTTGACTTTCTTTAGTGTATTTAGTGTATAAAAATGTCATCTTTCACCTAGAATAGGAATCGTCATCATCAAATTTGTATACATGGAGATATCCTTGTTTGAGCCAAAGTTGTCACTTTCTTGTTCAAAGTGTTCCACCTTGGATTCATGGCTAAAACTCAAGTTTTCAAAACTTCCAGAAATGAGAATTTGGACTTTCGTCAATGTATGCAGTGCATCAAAATGTCATCTTTCAACAAAATTTGGAATCGCCATCATCAAATTAGTGTGCTTGAAGATATGGTTGATTGAATCAAAGTTGTCTCTTTCTTGTTTAAAGTGTTCAACTATGGACCAACGGCTAAAACTCAACTTTTCGGAATTAGCATCTTGACTTTCTTGAATGTATATAGTGTATCCAAATGTCATCTTTCATGTAGATTTGGAATCTTCATCTCGAAATTAGTATGCTTGTAGATAAGGTTCACTGAATCGAAGTTGTTCCTCTCTTGTTTAAAGACTGCAAATTTGGACATTGGAAAAAAACACAACTTTTGAAAACTTTTCGAAGTAATAATTTGGACTTTCTTGAGTGTATTTACCGTATCAAAATGTTGCGTTTAACCTCGATTTGGTATCATCATCATCAAACTAGTATTCTTGGAGGTATCATTGATTGAATCAAAGTTGTCACTTTTTTGTTTAAAGTTTTCTACTTTGGATTCATGGCTCAAACCCAAGATTTCAAAACTTCCTGAAATCAGAATTTGGGCTTTCCTGAGTGTATGAGGTGTATAAGGATGTCGTCTTTCGCCTAGATTTGGAATCGTCATCATCAAATTAGTATTCTTGGAGATATCGTTGATTGAAACGAGGTTGCCCTTTTCATTTTAATGGTGTCCTACTATTGACGCATGGCAAAAACTCAAGTTTTCAAAACTTCCCAAAATTAGAATTTTGACTTTCTTTAGTGTATTTAGTGTATAAAAATGTCATCTTTCACCTAGAATAGGAATCGTCATCGTCAAGTTTGTATACATGGAGATATCCTTTTTTCAGTCAAAGTTGTCACTTTCTTGTTCAAAATGTTCCACCTTGGATTGATGGCTAAAACTCAAGTTTTTGAAACTTCCAGAAATCAGAATTTGGACTTTCGTCAAAGTATGCAGTGCATCAAAATGTCATATTTCAACAAAATTTGGAATCGCCATCATCAAATTAGTGTGCTTGAAGATATGGTTGATTGAATCAAAGTTGTCTCTTTCTTGTTTAAAGTGTTCAACTATGGACCAACGGCTAAAACTCAACTTTTCGAAATTAGAATCTTGACTTTCTTGAATGTATATAGTGTATCAAAATGTCGTCTTTCACGTAGATTTGGAATCTTCATCTCGAAATTAGTATGCTTGTAGATAAGGTTTACCGAATCGAACTTGTTCCTCTCTTGTTTAAAGACTGCAACTTTGGACATTGGAAAAAAACTCAACTTTTGAAAACTTTTCGAAGTAAGAATTTGGACTTTCTTGAGTGTATTTAGTGTATCAAAATGTTGCCTTTAACATAGATTTGGAATTGCCATCATCGAACTAGTATTATTGGAGATATGATTGATTGAATCAAAGTTGTCACTTTCTGGTTTAAAGTGTTCTACTATGGATTCATGGCTCAAACCCAAGATTTCAAAACTTCCCGAAATCAGAATTTGGACTTTTTTTAGTGTATATAGTGTTCTACTATGTCGTCCTTCCCCTAGATTTGGAATCGTCATCATCAAATTAGTATTCTTGGAGATATCATTGATTGAATCAAAGTTGTCACTTTTTTGTTTAAACTTTTCTACTATGGATTCATGGCTCAAACCCAAGATTTCAAAACTTCCTGAAATCAGAATTTGGGCTTTCCTGAGTGTATGTCGTGTATAAAAATGTCGCCTTTCGCCTAGATTTGGAATCGACATCATCAAAACATTATTCTTGGAGATATCGTTGATTGAAAGAAGGTTGCCCTTTTCATTTTATGGTGTCCTACTATTGACGCATGGCAAAAACTCAAGTTTTCAAAACTTGCCAAAATTAGAATTTTGACTTTCTTTAGTGTATTTAGTGTATAAAAATGTCATCTTTCACCTAGAATAGGAATCGTCATCGTCAAATTTGTATACATGGAGATATCCTTTTTTCAGTCAAAGTTGTCACTTTCTTGTTCAAAATGTTCCACCTTGGATTGATGGCTAAAACTCAAGTTTTTGAAACTTCCAGAAATCAGAATTTGGACTTTCGTCAAAGTATGCAGTGCATCAAAATGTCATATTTCAACAAAATTTGGAATCGCCATCATCAAATTAGTGTGCTTGAAGATATGGTTGATTGAATCAAAGTTGTCTCTTTCTTGTTTAAAGTGTTCAACTATGGACCAACGGCTAAAACTCAACTTTTCGGAATTAGAATCTTGACTTTCTTGAATGTATATAGTGTATCAAAATGTCGTCTTTCACGTAGATTTGGAATCTTCATCTCGAAATTAGTATGCTTGTAGATAAGGTTTACCGAATCGAAGTTGTTCCTCTCTTGTTTAAAGACTGCAACTTTGGATATTGGAAAAAAACTCAACTTTTGAAAACTTTTCGAAGTAATAATTTGGACTTTCTTGAGTGTATTTAGCGTATCAAAATGTTGCCTTTAACCTGGATTTGGTACCGTCATCATCAAACTAGTATTCTTGGAGATATCATTGATTGAATCAAAGTTGTCACTTTCTTGTTTAAAGTGTTCTACTATGGATTCATGGCTCGAACCCAAGATTTCAAAACTTTCTGAAATCAGAATTTAGACTTTTTTTAGTGTATATAGTGTATAAAAATGTCATCCTTCTCCTAGATTTGGAATCGTCATCATCAAATTATTATTCTTGGAGATATCATTGATTGAATTAAAGTTGTCACTTTTTTGTTTAAAGTTTTCTACTTTGGATTCATGGCTCAAACCCAAGATTTCAAAACTTCCCGAAATCAGAATTTGGGCTTTCCTGAGTGTATGTCGTGTATAAAAATGTCATCTTTCGCCTATATTTGGAATCGTCATCATCAAATCAGTATTCTTGGAGATATCGTTGATTGAAACAAGGTTGCCCTTTTCATTTTTATGGTGTGCTACTATTGACGCATTGCTAAAACTAAAGTTTTGAAAACTTCCCAAAATTAGACTTTTGACTTTCTTTAGTGTATAAAAATGTCATCTTTAACCTAGAATAGGAATCGTCATCGTCAAATTTGTATACATGGAGATATCCTTGTTTGAACCAAAGTTGTCACTTTCTTGTTCAAAGTGTTCCACCTTGGATTCATGGCCAAAACTCTTGTTTTCGAAACTTCTAGAAATCAGAATTTGGACTTTCGTCAATGTATGCAGTGCATCAAAATGTCGTCTTTCAACAAAATTTGGAATCGCCATCATCAAGTTTGTATGCTTGAAGATATGGTTGATTGAATCAAAGTTGTCTCTTTCTTCTTTAAAGTGTTCAACTATGGACCAACGGATAAAACTCAACTTTTCGAAATCAGAATCCTAACTTTCTTGAAAGTATATAGTGTATCAAAATGTCGTCTTTCACGTAGATCTGGAATCTTCATCACAAAATTAGTATGCTTGTAGATAAGGTTGATTGAATCAAAGTTGTTCCTCTCTTGTTCAAAGACTTCAACTTTGGACACTGGAAAAAAACTCAACTTTTGAAATCTTTCCGAGGTAAGAATTTAGACTTTCTTGAGTGTATTTAGTGTATCAAAATGTTGCCTTTGACATAGATTTGGAATCGCCATCATCAAACTAGTATTCTTGGAGATATCATTGATTGAATCAAAGTTGTCACTTTCTTGTTTAAAGTGTTCTACTACGGATTCATGGCTCAAACCCAAGATTTCAAAACTTCCCAAAATCAGAACTTGGAATTTTTTTAGTGTATGACGTGTATAAAAATGTCTTCTTTCGCCTAGATTTGGAATCGTCATCATCAAATCAGTATTCTTGGCGACATCGTTGATTGAAACGAGGTTGCCCTTTTCATTTTAATGGTGTCCTACTATTGACGCATGGCTAAAACTCAAGTTTTCAAAACTTGCCAAAATTAGAATTTTGACTTTCTTTAGTGTATTTAGTGTGTAAAAATGTCATCTTTCACCTAGAATAGGAAACGTCAAAGTCAAATTTGTATACATGGAGATATCCTTGTTTGAACCAAAGTTGTCACTTTCTTGTTCAAAGTGTTCCACCTTGGATTCATGGCCAAAACTCTTGTTTTCGAAACTTCTAGAAATCAGAATTTGGACTTTCGTCAATGTATGCAGTGCATCAAAATGTCGTCTTTCAACAAAATTTGGAATCGCCATCATCAAGTTTGTATGCTTGAAGATATGGTTGATTGAATCAAAGTTGTCTCTTTCTTCTTTAAAGTGTTCAACTATGGACCAACGGATAAAACTCAACTTTTCGAAATCAGAATCCTAACTTTCTTGAAAGTATATAGTGTATCAAAATGTCGTCTTTCACGTAGATCTGGAATCTTCATCACAAAATTAGTATGCTTGTAGATAAGGTTGATTGAATCAAAGTTGTTCCTCTCTTGTTTAAAGACTTCAACTTTGGACACTGGAAAAAAACTCAACTTTTGAAATCTTTCCGAGGTAAGAATTTAGACTTTCTTGAGTGTATTTAGTGTATCAAAATGTTACCTTTGACATAGATTTGGAATCGCCATCATCAAACTAGTATTCTTGGAGATATCATTGATTGAATCAAAGTTGTCACTTTCTTGTTTAAAGTGTTCTACTACGGATTCATGGCTCAAACCCAAGATTTCAAAACTTCCCAAAATCAGAACTTGGAATTTTTTTAGTGTATGACGTGTATAAAAATGTCTTCTTTCGCCTAGATTTGGAATCGTCATCATCAAATCAGTATTCTTGGCGACATCGTTGATTGAAACGAGGTTGCCCTTTTCATTTTAATGGTGTCCTACTATTGACGCATGGCTAAAACTCAAGTTTTCAAAACTTGCCAAAATTAGAATTTTGACTTTCTTTAGTGTATTTAGTGTGTAAAAATGTCATCTTTCACCTAGAATAGGAAACGTCAAAGTCAAATTTGTATACATGGAGATATCCTTGTTTGAACCAAAGTTGTCACTTTCTTTTTCAAAGTGTTCCACCTTTGATTCATGGCTAAAACTCAAGTTTTCGAAACTTCCAGAAATCAGAAGGCTAAAACCCAAGATTTCAAAACTTCCCGAAATCAGAATTTGGACTTTTTTTTAGTGTATATAGTATATAAAAATGTCGTCTTTCCCTTAGATTTGGAATCGTCATCATCAAATTAGTATTCTTGGAGATATCATTGATTGAATCAAAGTTGTCACTTTTTTGTTTAAAGTTTTCTACTATGGATTCATGGCTCAAACCCAAGATTTCAAAACTTCCCGAAATCAGAATTTGGGCTTTCCTGAGTGTATGTCGTGTATAAAAATGTCGTCTTTCGCCTAGATTTGGAATCGTCACCATCAAATTAGTATTCTTGGAGATGCCGTTGATTGAAAGAAGGTTGTCCTTTTCATGTTTAAGGTGTTCTACTATGGATGCATGGCCAAAACTCAAGTTTTAAAAACTTTTCGAAATTAGAATTTGGACCGTCTTTAGTGTATTTAGTGCATCAAAATGTCGTCTTTCACCTAGAGTTGGATTCGTCATCATCAAAGTAGTACACTCGGAGATATCGTCGATTGAATGAAAGTGGTCACTTTCTTCCTTAAAGTCTTCTACTGTGGACCCTTGCATTAAACTCAAGTTTTCAAATCCTCCCAAAATCAGAATTTGGACTTTCTTGAGTGTATCTAGTGTAAAAAAATGTCGCCTTTCACCCAAATTTTGAATCGTCATCATCAAATTATTATTCTTTGAGATATCGTTGATTGAAACAAGGTTGCCCTTTTCATTTTTATTGTGTCCTACATTTGATGCATGGCTAAAACTCAAGTTTTCAAAACTTTCCCAAATTAGAATTTGGACTTTCTTTAGTGTATTTAGTGTATAAAAATGTCATCTTTCACCTAGAATAGGAATCATCATCATCAAATTTGTGTACATGGAGATATCCTTGTTTGAGTCAAAGTTGTCACTTTCTTGTTCAAAGTGTTCTACCTTGGATTCATGGCTAAAACTCAAGTTTTCGAAACTTCCAGAAATCAAAATTTGGATTTTCTTCAATGTATGTGCATCAAAATGTCGCGTTTCAACAAAATTTGGAATCGCCATCATCAAATTAGGATGCTTGAAGATATGGTTGATTGAATCAAAGTTGTCTCTTTCTTGTTTAAAGTGTTCAACTATGGACCAACAGCTAAAACTCAACTTTTCGGAATCAGAATCTTGACTTTCTTAGATGTATATAGTGTATCAAAATGTCGTCTTTCACGTAGATTTGGAATCTTCATCATGAAATTAGTATGCTTGTAGATAAGGTTGATTGAATCAAAGTTATTCCTCTCTTGTTTAAAGACTTCAACTTTGGACATTGGAAAAGAACTCAACTTTTGAAAACTTTTCGAAGTAAGAATTTGGACTTTCTTTAGTGTATTTAGTGTATCAAAATGTTGCCTTTAACCTGGATTTGGAATCATCATCATCAAACTAGTATTCTTGGAGATATCATTGATTGAATCAAAGTTGTCACTCTCTTGTTTAAAGTGTTCTACTATGGATTCATGGCTTAAACCCAAGATTTCAAAACTTCCCGAAATAAGAATTTAGACTTTTTTTAGTGTATAAAAATGTCATCTTTCCCCTAGATTTGGAATCGTCATCATCAAGTTAGTATTCTTGGAGATATCATTGATTGAATCAAAGTTGTCACTTTTTTGTTTAAAGTGTTCTACTATGGATTCATGGCTCAAACCCAAGATTTCAAAACTTCCTGAAATCAGAATTTGGGCTTTCCTGAGTGTATGAGGTGTATAAAAATGTTGTCTTTCGCCTAGATTTAGAATCGTCATAATCAAATTAGTATTCTTGGAGTTATCGTTGATTGAAACAAGGTTGTCCTTTTCATGTTTAAGGTGTTCTACTTTGGATGCATGGCCAAAACTCAAGTTTTGAAAACTTCTCGAAATTAGAATTTGGAATGTCTTTTGTGTATTTAGTGCATCAAAATGTCGTCTTTCACCTGGATTTGGAATCGTCATCATCAAATTAGTATACTCAGAGATATCGTCTAATGAATCAAAGTGGTCACTTCCTTCCTTAAAGTCTTCTACTGTGGACCCATGCATAAAACTTAAGTATTCAATACTTCCCGAAACCAGAATTTAGACTTTCTTGAGTGTATTTAGTGTAAAAAAATGTCGCCTTTCACCTAAATTTTGAATCGTCATCATCAAATTAGTATTCTTGGAGATATCGTTTATTGAAACAAGGTTGCCCTTTTCATTTTTATGGTGTCCTACTATTGACGCATGGCTAAAGCTCAAGTTTCCAAAACTTCCCAAAATTAGAATTTTGACTTTCTTTAGTGTATTTAGTGTATAAAAATTTCATCTTTCACCTGGAATAGGAAATGTCATCATCAAATTTTTATACATGGAGATATCCTTGTTTGAGTGAAAGTTGTCACTTTCTTGTTCAAAGTGTTCCACCATGGATTAATGGCTAAAACTCAAGTTTTCGAAATTTCCAGAAATCAGAATTTGGACTTTCTTCAATGTATGCATTGCATCAAAATGTAGTCTTTCAACAAAATTTGGAATCGCCATCATCAAATTAGTGTGCTTGAAGATATGGTTGATTCAATCAAAGTTGTCACTTTCTTGTTTAAAGTGTTCAACTATGGACCAACAGCTAAAACTCAACTTTTCGAAATCAGAATCTTGACTTTCTTGAACGTACATAGTGTATCAAAATGTCGTCTTTCACATAGATTTGGAATCTTCATCACGAAATTAGTATGCTTGTAGATAAGGTTGATTGAATCAAAGTTGTTCCTCTCTCGTTTAAAGACTTCAACTTTGGACATTGGAAAAGAACTCAACTTTTGAAAACTTTCCGAAGTAAGAATTTGGACTTTCTTTAGTGTATTTAGTGTATCGAAATGTTGCCTTTAACCTGGATTTGGAATCGTCATCATCAAACTAGTATTCTTGGAGATATCATTGATTGAATCAAAGTTGTCACTCTCTTGTTTAAAGTGTTCTACTATGGATTCATGGCTTAAACCCAAGATTTCAAAACTTCCCGAAATCAGAATTTAGACTTTTTTTTAGTGTATAAAAATGTCATCTTTCCCCTAGATTTGGAATTGTCATCATCAAGTTAGTATTCTTGGAGATATCATTGATTGAATCAAAGTTTTCACTTTTTTGTTTAAAGTGTTCTACTATGGATTCATGGCTCAAACCCAAGATTTCAAAACTTCCTGAAATCAGAATTTGGGCTTTCCTGAGTGTATGAGGTGTATAAAAATGTCATCTTTCGCCTAGATTTAGAATCGTCATAATCAAATTAGTATTCTTTGAGTTATCGTTGATTGAAACAAGGTTGTCCTTTTCATGTTTAAGGTGTTCTACTTTGGACGCATGGCCAAAACTCAAGTTTTGAAAACTTCCCGAAATTAGAATTTGGAATGTCTTTAGTGTATTTAGTGCATCAAAATGTCGTCTTTCACCTGGATTTGGAATCATCATCATCAAATTAGTATACTCAGAGATATCGTCTAATGAATCAAAGTGGTCACTTCCTTCCTTAAAGTCTTCTACTGTGGACCCATGCATAAAACTTAAGTTTTCAATACTTCCCGAAACCAGAATTTAGACTTTCTTGAGTGTATTTAGTGTAAAAAAATGTCGCCTTTCACCTAAATTTTGAATCGTCATCATCAAATTAGTATTCTTGGAGATATCGTTGATTGAAACAAGGTTGCCCTTTTCATTTTTATGGTGTCCTATTATTGACGCATGTCTAAAACTCAAGTTTTCAAAACTTCGCGAAATTAGAATTTGGACTTTCTTTAGTGTATTTAGTGTATAAAAATGTCATCTTTCACCTAGAATAGGAATCGTCATCATTAAATTTGTATACATAGAGATATCCTTGTTTGAGTCAAAGTGGTCGCTATCTTGTTCAAAGTGTTCTACCTTGGATTCATGGCTAAAACTCAAGTTTTCGAAACTTCCAAAAATCAGAATTTGGACCTTCATCAATGTGTGTAGTGCATCAAAATGTCGTCTTTCAACAAAATTTGGAATTGCCATCATCAAATTAGTATGCTTGAAGATATGGTTGATTGAATCAAAGTTGTCTCTTTCTTGTTTAAAGTGTTCCACTATGGACCAACGGTTAAGACACAATTTTTTAAAACATTTCGAAATCAGAATCTGGACTTTCTTGACTATATATAGTGTATCAAAATGTCGTCTTTCACATAGATTTGGAATCTTCATCATGAAATTAGTATGCTTGTAGATAAGGCTCATTGAATCAAAGTTGTCACTTTCTTGTTTAAAGTGTTCTACTATGGATTCATGGCTCAAACCCAAGATTTCAAAACTTTCAGAAGTAAGAATTTGGACTTTCTTGAGTGTATTTAGTGTATCAAAATGTTGCTTTAATCTAGATTTGGAATCGTCATCATCAAACAAGTATTCTTGGAGATATCATTGATTGAATCAAAGTTGTCACTTTCTTGTTTAAAGTGTTCTACTATGGATTCATGGCTCAAACCCAAGATTTCAAAACTTTCCGAAGTAAAAATTTGGACTTCCTTAAGTGTATTTAGTGTATCAAAATGTTGCCATTAACCTAGATTTGGAATCGTCATCATCAAACAAGTATTCTTGGAGATATCATTGATTGAATCCAAGTTGTCACTTTCTTGTTTAAAGTGTTCTACTATGGATTCATGGCTCAAACCCAAGATTTCAAAACTTCCCGAAATTAGAATTTGGACTTTTTTTAGTATATATAGTGTATAAAAATGTCGTCTTTCCCCTAGATTTGGAATCGTCATCATCAAATTAGTATTCTTGGAGATATCATTGATTGAATCAAAGTTGTCACTTTTTTGTTTAAAGTTTTCTACTTTGGATTCATGGCTCAAATCCAAGATCTCAAAACTTCCTGAAATCAAAATTTGGGCTTTCCTGAGTGTAGGAGGTGTATAAAAATGTCGTGTTTCGCCTAGATTTGGAATCGTCATCGTCAAATTAGTATTCTTGGAGTTATCGTTGATTGAAACAAGGTTGTCCTTTTCGTGTTTAAGGTGTTCTACTTTGGACGCATGGCCAAAACTCAACTTTTGAAAACCTCCCGAAATTAGAATTTGGACTGTGTTTAGTGTATTTAGTGCATCAAAATGTCACCTTTTACCTAGATTTGGATTCGTCATCATCAAATTAGTACACTCGGAGATATCGTCGATTTAATGAAAGTGGTCACTTTCTTCATTAAAGTCTTCTATTGTGGACCCATGCATAAAACTCAAGTTTTCAAAACCTCTCGAAATCAGAATTTGGACTTTCTTGAGTGTATCTAATGTAAAAAAATGTCTCTTTTAACCTAAATTTTGAATCGTCATCATCAAATTAGTATTCTTGGACATATCGTTTATTGAAACAAGGTTGCCCTTTTCATTTTTATGGTGTCCTACTATTGACGCATGGCTAAAGCTCAAGTTTCCAAAACTTCCCAAAATTAGAATTTTGACTTTCTTTAGTGTATTTAGTGTATAAAAATTTCATCTTTCACCTGGAATAGGAAATGTCATCGTCAAATTTTTATACATGGAGATATCCTTGTTTGAGTGAAAGTTGTCACTTTCTTGTTCAAAGTGTTCCACCATGGATTAATGGCTAAAACTCAAGTTTTCGAAATTTCCAGAAATCAGAATTTGGACTTTCTTCAATGTATGCATTGCATCAAAATGTAGTCTTTCAACAAAATTTGGAATCGCCATCATCAAATTAGTGTGCTTGAAGATATGGTTGATTCAATCAAAGTTGTCTCTTTCTTGTTTAAAGTGTTCAACTATGGACCAACAGCTAAAACTCAACTTTTCGAAATCAGAATCTTGACTTTCTTGAACGTACATAGTGTATCAAAATGTCGTCTTTCACATAGATTTGGAATCTTCATCACGAAATTAGTATGCTTGTAGATAAGGTTGATTGAATCAAAGTTGTTCCCCTCTCGTTTAAAGACTTCAACTTTGGACACTGGAAAAAAACTCAACTTTTGAAAACTTTTCGAAGTAAGAATTTGGACTTTCTTGAGTGTATTTAGTGTATCAAAATGTTGCCTTTAACCTAGATTTGGAATCGTCATCATCAAACTAGTATTCCTGGAGATATCATTGATTGAATCAAAGTTGTCACTTTCTTGTTTAGAGTGTTCTACTATGGATTCATGGCTCAAACCCAAGATTTCAAAACTTCCCGAAATCAGAATTTGGACTTTTTTTTAGTGTATATAGTATATAAAAATGTCGTCTTTCCCTTAGATTTGGAATCGTCATCATCAAATTAGTATTCTTGGAGATATCATTGATTGAATCAAAGTTGTCACTTTTTTGTTTAAAGTTTTCTACTATGGATTCATGGCTCAAACCCAAGATTTCAAAACTTCCCGAAATCAGAATTTGGGCTTTCCTGAGTGTATGTCGTGTATAAAAATGTCGTCTTTCGCCTAGATTTGGAATCGTCACCATCAAATTAGTATTCTTGGAGATGCCGTTGATTGAAAGAAGGTTGTCCTTTTCATGTTTAAGGTGTTCTACTATGGATGCATGGCTAAAACTCAAGTTTTAAAAACTTTTCGAAATTAGAATTTGGACCGTCTTTAGTGTATTTAGTGCATCAAAATGTCGTCTTTCACCTAGATTTGGATTCGTCATCATCAAAGTAGTACACTCGGAGATATCGTCGATTGAATGAAAGTGGTCACTTTCTTCCTTAAAGTCTTCTACTGTGGACCCTTGCATTAAACTCAAGTTTTCAAATCCTCCCAAAATCAGAATTTGGACTTTCTTGAGTGTATCTAGTGTAAAAAAATGTCGCCTTTCACCCAAATTTTGAATCGTCATCATCAAATTATTATTCTTTGAGATATCGTTGATTGAAACAAGGTTTCCCTTTTCATTTTTATTGTGTCCTACATTTGATGCATGGCTAAAACTCAAGTTTTCAAAACTTTCCCAAATTAGAATTTGGACTTTCTTTAGTGTATTTAGTGTATAAAAATGTCATCTTTCACCTAGAATAGGAATCATCATCATCAAATTTGTGTACATGGAGATATCCTTGTTTGAGTCAAAGTTGTCACTTTCTTGTTCAAAGTGTTCTACCTTGGATTCAAGGCTAAAACTCAAGTTTTCGAAACTTCCAGAAATCAGAATTTGGATTTTCTTCAATGTATGTGCATCGAAATGTCGCGTTTCAACAAAATTTGGAATCGCCATCATCAAATTTGGATGCTTGAAGATATGGTTGATTGAATCAAAGTTGTCTCTTTCTTGTTTAAAGTGTTCAACTATGGACCAACAGCTAAAACTCAACTTTTCGGAATCAGAATCTTGACTTTCTTAGATGTATATAGTGTATCAAAATGTCGTCTTTCACGTAGATTTGGAATCTTCATCATGAAATTAGTATGCTTGTAGATAAGGTTGATTGAATCAAAGTTATTCCTCTCTTGTTTAAAGACTTCAACTTTGGACATTGGAAAAGAACTCAACTTTTGAAAACTTTCCGAAGTAAGAATTTGGACTTTCTTTAGTGTATTTAGTGTATCAAAATGTTGCCTTTAACCTGGATTTGGAATCGTCATCATCAAACTAGTATTCTTGGAGATATCATTGATTGAATCAAAGTTGTCACTCTCTTGTTTAAAGTGTTCTACTATGGATTCATGGCTTAAACCCAAGATTTCAAAACTTCCCGAAATCAGAATTTAGACTTTTTTTTAGTGTATAAAAATGTCATCTTTCCCCTAGATTTGGAATCGTCATCATCAAGTTAGTATTCTTGGAGATATCATTGATTGAATCAAAGTTTTCACTTTTTTGTTTAAAGTGTTCTACTATGGATTCATGGCTCAAACCCAAGATTTCAAAACTTCCTGAAATCAGAATTTGGGCTTTCCTGAGTGTATGAGGTGTATAAAAATGTCATCTTTCGCCTAGATTTAGAATCGTCATAATCAAATTAGTATTCTTTGAGTTATCGTTGATTGAAACAAGGTTGTCCTTTTCATGTTTAAGGTGTTCTACTTTGGACGCATGGCCAAAACTCAAGTTTTGAAAACTTCCCGAAATTAGAATTTGGAATGTCTTTAGTGTATTTAGTGCATCAAAATGTCGTCTTTCACCTGGATTTGGAATCGTCATCATCAAATTAGTATACTCAGAGATATCGTCTAATGAATCAAAGTGGTCACTTCCTTCCTTAAAGTCTTCTACTGTGGACCCATGCATAAAACTTAAGTATTCAATACTTCCCGAAACCAGAATTTAGACTTTCTTGAGTGTATTTAGTGTAAAAAAATGTCGCCTTTCACCTAAATTTTGAATCGTCATCATCAAATTAGTATTCTTGGAGATATCGTTGATTGAAACAAGGTTGCCCTTTTCATTTTTATGGTGTCCTATTATTGACGCATGTCTAAAACTCAAGTTTTCAAAACTTCGCGAAATTAGAATTTGGACTTTCTTTAGTGTATTTAGTGTATAAAAATGTCATCTTTCACCTAGAATAGGAATCGTCATCATTAAATTTGTATACATAGAGATATCCTTGTTTGAGTCAAAGTGGTCGCTATCTTGTTCAAAGTGTTCTACCTTGGATTCATGGCTAAAACTCAAGTTTTCGAAACTTCCAAAAATCAGAATTTGGACCTTCATCAATGTGTGTAGTGCATCAAAATGTCGTCTTTCAACAAAATTTGGAATTGCCATCATCAAATTAGTATGCTTGAAGATATGGTTGATTGAATCAAAGTTGTCTCTTTCTTGTTTAAAGTGTTCCACTATGGACCAACGGTTAAGACACAATTTTTGAAAACATTTCGAAATCAGAATCTGGACTTTCTTGACTATATATAGTGTATCAAAATGTCGTCTTTCACATAGATTTGGAATCTTCATCATGAAATTAGTATGCTTGTAGATAAGGCTCATTGAATCAAAGTTGTCACTTTCTTGTTTAAAGTGTTCTACTATGGATTCATGGCTCAAACCCAAGATTTCAAAGCTTTCAGAAGTAAGAATTTGGACTTTCTTGAGTGTATTTAGTGTATCAAAATGTTGCTTTAATCTAGATTTGGAATCGTCATCATCAAACAAGTATTCTTGGAGATATCATTGATTGAATCAAAGTTGTCACTTTCTTGTTTAAAGTGTTCTACTATGGATTCATGGCTCAAACCCAAGATTTCAAAACTTTCCGAAGTAAAAATTTGGACTTCCTTGAGTGTATTTAGTGTATCAAAATGTTGCCATTAACCTAGATTTGGAATCGTCATCATCAAACAAGTATTCTTGGAGATATCATTGATTGAATCCAAGTTGTCACTTTCTTGTTTAAAGTGTTCTACTATGGATTCATGGCTCAAACCCAAGATTTCAAAACTTCCCGAAATTAGAATTTGGACTTTTTTTAGTATATATAGTGTATAAAAATGTCGTCTTTCCCCTAGATTTGGAATCGTCATCATCAAATTAGTATTCTTGGAGATATCATTGATTGAATCAAAGTTGTCACTTTTTTGTTTAAAGTTTTCTACTTTGGATTCATGGCTCAAATCCAAGATCTCAAAACTTCCTGAAATCAAAATTTGGGCTTTCCTGAGTGTAGGAGGTGTATAAAAATGTCGTGTTTCGCCTAGATTTGGAATCGTCATCGTCAAATTAGTATTCTTGGACTTATCGTTGATTGAAACAAGGTTGTCCTTTTCGTGTTTAAGGTGTTCTACTTTGGACGCATAGCCAAAACTCAACTTTTGAAAACCTCCCGAAATTAGAATTTGGACTGTGTTTAGTGTATTTAGTGCATCAAAATGTCACCTTTTACCTAGATTTGGATTCGTCATCATCAAATTAGTACACTCGGAGATATCGTCGATTTAATGAAAGTGGTCACTTTCTTCATTAAAGTCTTCTACTGTGGACCCATGCATAAAACTCAAGTTTTCAAAACCTCTCGAAATCAGAATTTGGACTTTCTTGAGTGTATCTAATGTAAAAAAATGTCTCTTTTAACCTAAATTTTGAATCGTCATCATCAAATTAGTATTCTTGGACATATCGTTTATTGAAACAAGGTTGCCCTTTTCATTTTTATGGTGTCCTACTATTGACGCATGGCTAAAGCTCAAGTTTCCAAAACTTCCCAAAATTAGAATTTTGACTTTCTTTAGTGTATTTAGTGTATAAAAATTTCATCTTTCACCTGGAATAGGAAATGTCATCGTCAAATTTTTATACATGGAGATATCCTTGTTTGAGTGAAAGTTGTCACTTTCTTGTTCAAAGTGTTCCACCATGGATTAATGGCTAAAACTCAAGTTTTCGAAATTTCCAGAAATCAGAATTTGGACTTTCTTCAATGTATGCATTGCATCAAAATGTAGTCTTTCAACAAAATTTGGAATCGCCATCATCAAATTAGTGTGCTTGAAGATATGGTTGATTCAATCAAAGTTGTCTCTTTCTTGTTTAAAGTGTTCAACTATGGACCAACAGCTAAAACTCAACTTTTCGAAATCAGAATCTTGACTTTCTTGAACGTACATAGTGTATCAAAATGTCGTCTTTCACATAGATTTGGAATCTTCATCACGAAATTAGTATGCTTGTAGATAAGGTTGATTGAATCAAAGTTGTTCCCCTCTCGTTTAAAGACTTCAACTTTGGACACTGGAAAAAAACTCAACTTTTGAAAACTTTTCGAAGTAAGAATTTGGACTTTCTTGAGTGTATTTAGTGTATCAAAATGTTGCCTTTAACCTAGATTTGGAATCGTCATCATCAAACTAGTATTCCTGGAGATATCATTGATTGAATCAAAGTTGTCACTTTCTTGTTTAGAGTGTTCTACTATGGATTCATGGCTCAAACCCAAGATTTCAAAACTTCCCGAAATCAGAATTTGGACTTTTTTTTAGTGTATATAGTATATAAAAATGTCGTCTTTCCCTTAGATTTGGAATCGTCATCATCAAATTAGTATTCTTGGAGATATCATTGATTGAATCAAAGTTGTCACTTTTTTGTTTAAAGTTTTCTACTATGGATTCATGGCTCAAACCCAAGATTTCAAAACTTCCCGAAATCAGAATTTGGGCTTTCCTGAGTGTATGTCGTGTATAAAAATGTCGTCTTTCGCCTAGATTTGGAATCGTCACCATCAAATTAGTATTCTTGGAGATGCCATTGATTGAAAGAAGGTTGTCCTTTTCATGTTTAAGGTGTTCTACTATGGATGCATGGCTAAAACTCAAGTTTTAAAAACTTTTCAAAATTAGAATTTGGACCGTCTTTAGTGTATTTAGTGCATCAAAATGTCGTCTTTCACCTAGATTTGGATTCGTCATCATCAAAGTAGTACACTCGGAGATATCGTCGATTGAATGAAAGTGGTCACTTTCTTCCTTAAAGTCTTCTACTGTGGACCCTTGCATTAAACTCAAGTTTTCAAATCCTCCCAAAATCAGAATTTGGACTTTCTTGAGTGTATCTAGTGTAAAAAAATGTCGCCTTTCACCCAAATTTTGAATCGTCATCATCAAATTATTATTCTTTGAGATATCGTTGATTGAAACAAGGTTTCCCTTTTCATTTTTATTGTGTCCTACATTTGATGCATGGCTAAAACTCAAGTTTTCAAAACTTTCCCAAATTAGAATTTGGACTTTCTTTAGTGTATTTAGTGTATAAAAATGTCATCTTTCACCTAGAATAGGAATCATCATCATCAAATTTGTGTACATGGAGATATCCTTGTTTGAGTCAAAGTTGTCACTCTCTTGTTCAAAGTGTTCTACCTTGGATTCAAGGCTAAAACTCAAGTTTTTGAAACTTCCAGAAATCAGAATTTGGATTTTCTTCAATGTATGTGCATCGAAATGTCGCGTTTCAACAAAATTTGGAATCGCCATCATCAAATTAGGATGCTTGAAGATATGGTTGATTGAATCAAAGTTGTCTCTTTCTTGTTTAAAGTGTTCAACGATGGACCAACAGCTAAAACTCAACTTTTCGGAATCAGAATCTTGACTTTCTTAGATGTATATAGTGTATCAAAATGTCGTCTTTCACGTAGATTTGGAATCTTCATCATGAAATTAGTATGCTTGTAGATAAGGTTGATTGAATCAAAGTTATTCCTCTCTTGTTTAAAGACTTCAACTTTGGACATTGGAAAAGAACTCAACTTTTGAAAACTTTCCGAAGTAAGAATTTGGACTTTCTTTAGTGTATTTAGTGTATCAAAATGTTGCCTTTAACCTGGATTTGGAATCGTCATCATCAAACTAGTATTCTTGGAGATATCATTGATTGAATCAAAGTTGTCACTCTCTTGTTTAAAGTGTTCTACTATGGATTCATGGCTTAAACCCAAGATTTCAAAACTTCCCGAAATCAGAATTTAGACTTTTTTTTAGTGTATAAAAATGTCATCTTTCCCCTAGATTTGGAATCGTCATCATCAAGTTAGTATTCTTGGAGATATCATTGATTGAATCAAAGTTTTCACTTTTTTGTTTAAAGTGTTCTACTATGGATTCATGGCTCAAACCCAAGATTTCAAAACTTCCTGAAATCAGAATTTGGGCTTTCCTGAGTGTATGAGGTGTATAAAAATGTCATCTTTCGCCTAGATTTAGAATTGTCATAATCAAATTAGTATTCTTTGAGTTATCGTTGATTGAAACAAGGTTGTCCTTTTCATGTTTAAGGTGTTCTACTTTGGACGCATGGCCAAAACTCAAGTTTTGAAAACTTCCCGAAATTAGAATTTGGAATGTCTTTAGTGTATTTAGTGCATCAAAATGTCGTCTTTCACCTGGATTTGGAATCGTCATCATCAAATTAGTATACTCAGAGATATCGTCTAATGAATCAAAGTGGTCACTTCCTTCCTTAAAGTCTTCTACTGTGGACCCATGCATAAAACTTAAGTATTCAATACTTCCCGAAACCAGAATTTAGACTTTCTTGAGTGTATTTAGTGTAAAAAAATGTCGCCTTTCACCTAAATTTTGAATCGTCTTCATCAAATTAGTATTCTTGGAGATATCGTTGATTGAAACAAGGTTGCCCTTTTCATTTTTATGGTGTCCTATTATTGACGCATGTCTAAAACTCAAGTTTTCAAAACTTCGCGAAATTAGAATCTGGACTTTCTTTAGTGTATTTAGTGTATAAAAATGTCATCTTTCACCTAGAATAGGAATCGTCATCATTAAATTTGTATACATAGAGATATCCTTGTTTGAGTCAAAGTGGTCACTGTCTTGTTCAAAGTGTTCTACCTTGGATTCATGGCTAAAACTCAAGTTTTCGAAACTTCCAAAAATCAGAATTTGGACCTTCATCAATGTGTGTAGTGCATCAAAATGTCGTCTTTCAACAAAATTTGGAATTGCCATCATCAAATTAGTATGCTTGAAGATATGGTTGATTGAATCAAAGTTGTCTCCTTCTTGTTTAAAGTGTTCTACTATGGACCAACGGTTAAGACACAATTTTTGAAAACATTTCGAAATCAGAATCTGGACTTTCTTGACTATATATAGTGTATCAAAATGTCGTCTTTCACATAGATTTGGAATCTTCATCATGAAATTAGTATGCTTGTAGATAAGGCTCATTGAATCAAAGTTGTCACTTTCTTGTTTAAAGTGTTCTACTATGGATTCATGGCTCAAACCCAAGATTTCAAAACTTTCCGAAGTAAGAATTTGGACTTTCTTGAGTGTATTTAGTGTATCGAAATGTTGCCTTTAATCTAGATTTGGAATCGTCATCATCAAACAAGTATTCTTGGAGATATCATTGATTGAATCAAAGTTGTCACTTTCTTGTTTAAAGTGTTCTACTATGGATTCATGGCTCAAACCCAAGATTTCAAAACTTTCCGAAGTAAGAATTTGGACTTCCTTGAGTGTATTTAGTGTATCAAAATGTTGCCATTAACCTAGATTTGGAATCGTCATCATCAAACAAGTATTCTTGGAGATATCATTGATTGAATCCAAGTTGTCACTTTCTTGTTTAAAGTGTTCTACTATGGATTCATGGCTCAAACCCAAGATTTCAAAACTTCCCGAAATTAGAATTTGGACTTTTTTTAGTATATATAGTGTATAAAAATGTCGTCTTTCCCCTAGATTTGGAATCGTCATCATCAAATTAGTATTCTTGGAGATATCATTGATTGAATCAAAGTTGTCACTTTTTTGTTTAAAGTTTTCTACTTTGGATTCATGGCTCAAACCCAAGATCTCAAAACTTCCTGAAATCAAAATTTGGGCTTTCCTGAGTGTAGGAGGTGTATAAAAATGTCGTGTTTCGCCTAGATTTGGAATCGTCATCGTCAAATTAGTATTCTTGGAGTTATCGTTGATTGAAACAAAGTTGTCCTTTTCGTGTTTAAGGTGTTCTACTTTGTACGCATGGCCAAAACTCAACTTTTGAAAACCTCCTGAAATTAGAATTTGGACCGTGTTTAGTGTATTTAGTGCATCAAAATTTCGTCTTTTACCTAGATTTGGATTCGTCATCGTCAAAGTAGTACACTCGGAGATATCGTCGATTGAATGAAAGTGGTCACTTTCTTCCTTAAAGTCTTCTACTGTGGACCCTTGCATTAAACTCAAGTTTTCAAATCCTCCCAAAATCAGAATTTGGACTTTCTTGAGTGTATCTAGTGTAAAAAAATGTCGCCTTTCTCCCAAATTTTGAATCGTCATCATCAAATTATTATTCTTTGAGATATCGTTGATTGAAACAAGGTTTCCCTTTTCATTTTTATTGTGTCCTACATTTGATGCATGGCTAAAACTCAAGTTTTCAAAACTTTCCCAAATTAGAATTTGGACTTTCTTTAGTGTATTTAGTGTATAAAAATGTCATCTTTCACCTAGAATAGGAATCATCATCATCAAATTTGTGTACATGGAGATATCCTTGTTTGAGTCAAAGTTGTCACTTTCTTGTTCAAAGTGTTCTACCTTGGATTCAAGGCTAAAACTCAAGTTTTCGAAACTTCCAGAAATCAGAATTTGGATTTTCTTCAATGTATGTGCATCGAAATGTCGCGTTTCAACAAAATTTGGAATCGCCATCATCAAATTAGGATGCTTGAAGATATGGTTGATTGAATCAAAGTTGTCTCTTTCTTGTTTAAAGTGTTCAACTATGGACCAACAGCTAAAACTCAACTTTTCGGAATCAGAATCTTGACTTTCTTAGATGTATATAGTGTATCAAAATGTCGTCTTTCACGTAGATTTGGAATCTTCATCATGAAATTAGTATGCTTGTAGATAAGGTTGATTGAATCAAAGTTATTCCTCTCTTGTTTAAAGACTTCAACTTTGGACATTGGAAAAGAACTCAACTTTTGAAAACTTTCCGAAGTAAGAATTTGGACTTTCTTTAGTGTATTTAGTGTATCAAAATGTTGCCTTTAACCTGGATTTGGAATCGTCATCATCAAACTAGTATTCTTGGAGATATCATTGATTGAATCAAAGTTGTCACTCTCTTGTTTAAAGTGTTCTACTATGGATTCATGGCTTAAACCCAAGATTTCAAAACTTCCCGAAATCAGAATTTAGACTTTTTTTTAGTGTATAAAAATGTCATCTTTCCCCTAGATTTGGAATCGTCATCATCAAGTTAGTATTCTTGGAGATATCATTGATTGAATCAAAGTTTTCACTTTTTTGTTTAAAGTGTTCTACTATGGATTCATGGCTCAAACCCAAGATTTCAAAACTTCCTGAAATCAGAATTTGGGCTTTCCTGAGTGTATGAGGTGTATAAAAATGTCATCTTTCGCCTAGATTTAGAATCGTCATAATCAAATTAGTATTCTTTGAGTTATCGTTGATTGAAACAAGGTTGTCCTTTTCATGTTTAAGGTGTTCTACTTTGGACGCATGGCCAAAACTCAAGTTTTGAAAACTTCCCGAAATTAGAATTTGGAATGTCTTTAGTGTATTTAGTGCATCAAAATGTCGTCTTTCACCTGGATTTGGAATCGTCATCATCAAATTAGTATACTCAGAGATATCGTCTAATGAATCAAAGTGGTCACTTCCTTCCTTAAAGTCTTCTACTGTGGACCCATGCATAAAACTTAAGTATTCAATTCTTCCCGAAACCAGAATTTAGACTGTCTTGAGTGTATTTAGTGTAAAAAAATGTCGCCTTTCACCTAAATTTTGAATCGTCTTCATCAAATTAGTATTCTTGGAGATATCGTTGATTGAAACAAGGTTGCCCTTTTCATTTTTATGGTGTCCTATTATTAACGCATGTCTAAAACTCAAGTTTTCAAAACTTCGCGAAATTAGAATCTGGACTTTCTTTAGTGTATTTAGTGTATAAAAATGTCATCTTTCACCTAGAATAGGAATCGTCATCATTAAATTTGTATACATAGAGATATCCTTGTTTGAGTCAAAGTGGTCACTGTCTTGTTCAAAGTGTTCTACCTTGGATTCATGGCTAAAACTCAAGTTTTCGAAACTTCCAAAAATCAGAATTTGGACCTTTATCAATGTGTGTAGTGCATCAAAATGTCGTCTTTCAACAAAATTTGGAATTGCCATCATCAAATTAGTATGCTTGAAGATATGGTTGATTGAATCAAAGTTGTCTCCTTCTTGTTTAAAGTGTTCTACTATGGACCAACGGTTAAGACACAATTTTTGAAAACATTTCGAAATCAGAATCTGGACTTTCTTGACTATATATAGTGTATCAAAATGTCGTCTTTCACATAGATTTGGAATCTTCATCATGAAATTAGTATGCTTGTAGATAAGGCTCATTGAATCAAAGTTGTCACTTTCTTGTTTAAAGTGTTCTACTATGGATTCATGGCTCAAACCCAAGATTTCAAAACTTTCCGAAGTAAGAATTTGGACTTTCTTGAGTGTATTTAGTGTATCGAAATGTTGCCTTTAATCTAGATTTGGAATCGTCATCATCAAACAAGTATTCTTGGAGATATCATTGATTGAATCAAAGTTGTCACTTTCTTGTTTAAAGTGTTCTACTATGGATTCATGGCTCAAACCCAAGATTTCAAAACTTTCCGAAGTAAGAATTTGGACTTCCTTGAGTGTATTTAGTGTATCAAAATGTTGCCATTAACCTAGATTTGGAATCGTCATCATCAAACAAGTATTCTTGGAGATATCATTGATTGAATCCAAGTTGTCACTTTCTTGTTTAAAGTGTTCTACTATGGATTCATGGCTCAAACCCAAGATTTCAAAACTTCCCGAAATTAGAATTTGGACTTTTTTTAGTATATATAGTGTATAAAAATGTCGTCTTTCCCCTAGATTTGGAATCGTCATCATCAAATTAGTATTCTTGGAGATATCATTGATTGAATCAAAGTTGTCACTTTTTTGTTTAAAGTTTTCTACTTTGGATTCATGGCTCAAACCCAAGATCTCAAAACTTCCTGAAATCAAAATTTGGGCTTTCCTGAGTGTAGGAGGTGTATAAAAATGTCGTGTTTCGCCTAGATTTGGAATCGTCATCGTCAAATTAGTATTCTTGGAGTTATCGTTGATTGAAACAAAGTTGTCCTTTTCGTGTTTAAGGTGTTCTACTTTGTACGCATGGCCAAAACTCAACTTTTGAAAACCTCCTGAAATTAGAATTTGGACCGTGTTTAGTGTATTTAGTGCATCAAAATTTCGTCTTTTACCTAGATTTGGATTCGTCGTCGTCAAAGTAGTACACTCGGAGATATCGTCGATTGAATGAAAGTGGTCACTTTCTTCCTTAAAGTCTTCTACTGTGGACCCTTGCATTAAACTCAAGTTTTCAAATCCTCCCAAAATCAGAATTTGGACTTTCTTGAGTGTATCTAGTGTAAAAAAATGTCGCCTTTCACCCAAATTTTGAATCGTCATCATCAAATTATTATTCTTTGAGATATCGTTGATTGAAACAAGGTTTCCCTTTTCATTTTTATTGTGTCCTACATTTGATGCATGGCTAAAACTCAAGTTTTCAAAACTTTCCCAAATTAGAATTTGGACTTTCTTTAGTGTATTTAGTGTATAAAAATGTCATCTTTCACCTAGAATAGGAATCATCATCATCAAATTTGTGTACATGGAGATATCCTTGTTTGAGTCAAAGTTGTCACTTTCTTGTTCAAAGTGTTCTACCTTGGATTCAAGGCTAAAACTCAAGTTTTCGAAACTTCCAGAAATCAGAATTTGGATTTTCTTCAATGTATGTGCATCGAAATGTTGCGTTTCAACAAAATTTGGAATCGCCATCATCAAATTAGGATGCTTGAAGATATGGTTGATTGAATCAAAGTTGTCTCTTTCTTGTTTAAAGTGTTCAACTATGGACCAACAACTAAAACTCAACTTTTCGGAATCAGAATCTTGACTTTCTTAGATGTATATAGTGTATCAAAATGTCGTCTTTCACGTAGATTTGGAATCTTCATCATGAAATTAGTATGCTTGTAGATAAGGTTGATTGAATCAAAGTTATTCCTCTCTTGTTTAAAGACTTCAACTTTGGACATTGGAAAAGAACTCAACTTTTGAAAACTTTTCGAAGTAAGAATTTGGACTTTCTTTAGTGTATTTAGTGTATCAAAATGTTGCCTTTAACCTGGATTTGGAATCGTCATCATCAAACTAGTATTCTTGGAGATATCATTGATTGAATCAAAGTTGTCACTCTCTTGTTTAAAGTGTTCTACTATGGATTCATGGCTTGAACCCAAGATTTCAAAACTTCCCGAAATCAGAATTTAGACTTTTTTTTAGTGTATAAAAATGTCATCTTTCCCCTAGATTTGGAATCGTCATCATCAAGTTAGTATTCTTGGAGATATCATTGATTGAATCAAAGTTGTCACTTTTTTGTTTAAAGTGTTCTACTTTGGATTCATGGCTCAAACCCAAGATTTCAAAACTTCCTGAAATCAGAATTTGGGCTTTCCTGAGTGTATGAGGTGTATAAAAATGTCATCTTTCGCCTAGATTTAGAATCGTCATAATCAAATTAGTATTCTTTGAGTTATCGTTGATTGAAACAAGGTTGTCCTTTTCATGTTTAAGGTGTTCTACTTTGGACGCATGGCCAAAACTCAAGTTTTGAAAACTTCCCGAAATTAGAATTTGGAATGTCTTTACTGTATTTAGTGCATCAAAATGTCGTCTTTCACCTGGATCTGGAATCGTCATCATCAAATTAGTATACTCAGAGATATCGTCTAATGAATCAAAGTGGTCACTTCCTTCCTTAAAGTCTTCTACTGTGGACCCATGCATAAAACTTAAGTATTCAATACTTCCCGAAACCAGAATTTAGACTTTCATGAGTGTATTTAGTGTAAAAAAATGTCGCCTTTCACCTAAATTTTGAATCGTCTTCATCAAATTAGTATTCTTGGAGATATCGTTGATTGAAACAAGGTTGCCCTTTTCATTTTTATGGTGTCCTATTATTGACGCATGTCTAAAACTCAAGTTTTCAAAACTTCGCGAAATTAGAATCTGGACTTTCTTTAGTGTATTTAGTGTATAAAAATGTCATCTTTCACCTAGAATAGGAATCGTCATCATTAAATTTGTATACATAGAGATATCCTTGTTTGAGTCAAAGTGGTCACTGTCTTGTTCAAAGTGTTCTACCTTGGATTCATGGCTAAAACTCAAGTTTTCGAAACTTCCAAAAATCAGAATTTGGACCTTCATCAATGTGTGTAGTGCATCAAAATGTCGTCTTTCAACAAAATTTGGAATTGCCATCATCAAATTAGTATGCTTGAAGATATGGTTGATTGAATCAAAGTTGTCTCCTTCTTGTTTAAAGTGTTCTACTATGGACCAACGGTTAAGACACAATTTTTGAAAACATTTCGAAATCAGAATCTGGACTTTCTTGACTATATATAGTGTATCAAAATGTCGTCTTTCACATAGATTTGGAATCTTCATCATGAAATTAGTATGCTTGTAGATAAGGCTCATTGAATCAAAGTTGTCACTTTCTTGTTTAAAGTGTTCTACTATGGATTTATGGCTCAAACCCAAGATTTCAAAACTTTCCGAAGTAAGAATTTGGACTTTCTTGAGTGTATTTAGTGTATCGAAATGTTGCCTTTAATCTAGATTTGGAATCGTCATCATCAAACAAGTATTCTTGGAGATATCATTGATTGAATCAAAGTTGTCACTTTCTTGCTTAAAGTGTTCTACTATGGATTCATGGCTCAAACCCAAGATTTCAAAACTTTCCGAAGTAAGAATTTGGACTTCCTTGAGTGTATTTAGTGTATCAAAATGTTGCCATTAACCTAGATTTGGAATCGTCATCATCAAACAAGTATTCTTGGAGATATCATTGATTGAATCCAAGTTGTCACTTTCTTGTTTAAAGTGTTCTACTATGGATTCATGGCTCAAACCCAAGATTTCAAAACATCCCGAAATTAGAATTTGGACTTTTTTTAGTATATATAGTGTATAAAAATGTCGTCTTTCCCCTAGATTTGGAATCGTCATCATCAAATTAGTATTCTTGGAGATATCATTGATTGAATCAAAGTTGTCACTTTTTTGTTTAAAGTTTTCTACTTTGGATTCATGGCTCAAACCCAAGATCTCAAAACTTCCTGAAATCAAAATTTGGGCTTTCCTGAGTGTAGGAGGTGTATAAAAATGTCGTGTTTCGCCTAGATTTGGAATCGTCATCGTCAAATTAGTATTCTTGGAGTTATCGTTGATTGAAACAAGGTTGTCCTTTTCGTGTTTAAGGTGTTCTACTTTGTACGCATGGCCAAAACTCAACTTTTGAAAACCTCCTGAAATTAGAATTTGGACTGTGTTTAGTGTATTTAGTGCATCAAAATGTCGTCTTTCACCTAGATTTGGATTCGTCATCATCAAATTAGTACACTCGGAGATATCGTCGATTTAATGAAAGTGGTCACTTTCTTCATTAAAGTCTTCTATTGTGGACCCATGCATAAAACTCAAGTTTTCAAAACCTCTCGAAATCAGAATTTGGACTTTCTTGAGTGTATCTAATGTAAAAAAATGTCTCTTTTAACCTAAATTTTGAATCGTCATCATCAAATTAGTATTCTTGGACATATCGTTTATTGAAACAAGGTTGCCCTTTTCATTTTTATGGTGTCCTACTATTGACGCATGGCTAAAGCTCAAGTTTCCAAAACTTCCCAAAATTAGAATTTTGACTTTCTTTAGTGTATTTAGTGTATAAAAATTTCATCTTTCACCTGGAATAGGAAATGTCATCGTCAAATTTTTATACATGGAGATATCCTTGTTTGAGAGAATGTTGTCACTTTCTTGTTCAAAGTGTTCCACCATGGATTAATGGCTAAAACTCAAGTTTTCGAAATTTTCAGAAATCAGAATTTGGACTTTCTTCAATGTATGCATTGCATCAAAATGTAGTCTTTCAACAAAATTTGGAATCGCCATCATCAAATTAGTGTGCTTGAAGATATGGTTGATTCAATCAAAGTTGTCTCTTTCTTGTTTAAAGTGTTCAACTATGGACTAACAGCTAAAACTCAACTTTTCGAAATCAGAATCTTGACTTTCTTGAACGTACATAGTGTATCAAAATGTCGTCTTTCACATAGATTTGGAATCTTCATCACGAAATTAGTATGCTTGTAGATAAGGTTGATTGAATCATAGTTGTTCCTCTCTCGTTTAAAGACTTCAACTTTGGACACTGGAAAAAAACTCAACTTTTGAAAACTTTTCGAAGTAAGAATTTGGACTTTCTTGAGTGTATTTAGTGTATCAAAATGTTGCCTTTAACCTAGATTTGGAATCGTCATCATCAAACTAGTATTCCTGGAGATATCATTGATTGAATCAAAGTTGTCACTTTCTTGTTTAAAGTGTTCTACTATGGATTCATGGCTCAAACCCAAGATTTCAAAACTTCCCGAAATTAGAATTTGGACTTTTTTTAGTATATATAGTGTATAAAAATGTCGTCTTTCCCCTAGATTTGGAATCATCATCATCAAATTAGTATTCTTGGAGATATCATTGATTGAATAAAAGTTGTCACTTTTTTGTTTAAAGTTTTCTACTTTGGATTCATGGCTCAAACCCAAGATCTCAAAACATCCCGAAATTAGAATTTGGACTTTTTTTAGTATATATAGTGTATAAAAATGTCGTCTTTCCCCTAGATTTGGAATCGTCATCATCAAATTAGTATTCTTGGAGATATCATTGATTGAATCAAAGTTGTCACTTTTTTGTTTAAAGTTTTCTACTTTGGATTCATGGCTCAAACCCAAGATCTCAAAACTTCCTGAAATCAAAATTTGGGCTTTCCTGAGTGTAGGAGGTGTATAAAAATGTCGTGTTTCGCCTAGATTTGGAATCGTCATCGTCAAATTAGTATTCTTGGAGTTATCGTTGATTGAAACAAAGTTGTCCTTTTCGTGTTTAAGGTGTTCTACTTTGTACGCATGGCCAAAACTCAACTTTTGAAAACCTCCTGAAATTAGAATTTGGACCGTGTTTAGTGTATTTAGTGCATCAAAATTTCGTCTTTTACCTAGATTTGGATTCGTCATCGTCAAAGTAGTACACTCGGAGATATCGTCGATTGAATGAAAGTGGTCACTTTCTTCCTTAAAGTCTTCTACTGTGGACCCTTGCATTAAACTCAAGTTTTCAAATCCTCCCAAAATCAGAATTTGGACTTTCTTGAGTGTATCTAGTATAAAAAAATGTCGCCTTTCACCCAAATTTTGAATCGTCATCATCAAATTATTATTCTTTGAGATATCGTTGATTGAAACAAGGTTTCCCTTTTCATTTTTATTGTGTCCTACATTTGATGCATGGCTAAAACTCAAGTTTTCAAAACTTTCCCAAATTAGAATTTGGACTTTCTTTAGTGTATTTAGTGTATAAAAATGTCATCTTTCACCTAGAATAGGAATCATCATCATCAAATTTGTGTACATGGAGATATCCTTGTTTGAGTCAAAGTTGTCACTTTCTTGTTCAAAGTGTTCTACCTTGGATTCAAGGCTAAAACTCAAGTTTTCGAAACTTCCAGAAATCAGAATTTGGATTTTCTTCAATGTATGTGCATCGAAATGTCGCGTTTCAACAAAATTTGGAATCGCCATCATCAAATTAGGATGCTTGAAGATATGGTTGATTGAATCAAAGTTGTCTCTTTCTTGTTTAAAGTGTTCAACTATGGACCAACAGCTAAAACTCAACTTTTCGGAATCAGAATCTTGACTTTCTTAGATGTATATAGTGTATCAAAATGTCGTCTTTCACGTAGATTTGGAATCTTCATCATGAAATTAGTATGCTTGTAGATAAGGTTGATTGAATCAAAGTTATTCCTCTCTTGTTTAAAGACTTCAACTTTGGACATTGGAAAAGAACTCAACTTTTGAAAACTTTCCGAAGTAAGAATTTGGACTTTCTTTAGTGTATTTAGTGTATCAAAATGTTGCCTTTAACCTGGATTTGGAATCGTCATCATCAAACTAGTATTCTTGGAGATATCATTGATTGAATCAAAGTTGTCACTCTCTTGTTTAAAGTGTTCTACTATGGATTCATGGCTTAAACCCAAGATTTCAAAACTTCCCGAAATCAGAATTTAGACTTTTTTTTAGTGTATAAAAATGTCATCTTTCCCCTAGATTTGGAATCGTCATCATCAAGTTAGTATTCTTGGAGATATCATTGATTGAATCAAAGTTTTCACTTTTTTGTTTAAAGTGTTCTACTATGGATTCATGGCTCAAACCCAAGATTTCAAAACTTCCTGAAATCAGAATTTGGGCTTTCCTGAGTGTATGAGGTGTATAAAAATGTCATCTTTCGCCTAGATTTAGAATCGTCATAATCAAATTAGTATTCTTTGAGTTATCGTTGATTGAAACAAGGTTGTCCTTTTCATGTTTAAGGTGTTCTACTTTGGACGCATGGCCAAAACTCAAGTTTTGAAAACTTCCCGAAATTAGAATTTGGAATGTCTTTAGTGTATTTAGTGCATCAAAATGTCGTCTTTCACCTGGATTTGGAATCGTCATCATCAAATTAGTATACTCAGAGATATCGTCTAATGAATCAAAGTGGTCACTTCCTTCCTTAAAGTCTTCTACTGTGGACCCATGCATAAAACTTAAGTATTCAATTCTTCCCGAAACCAGAATTTAGACTGTCTTGAGTGTATTTAGTGTAAAAAAATGTCGCCTTTCACCTAAATTTTGAATCGTCTTCATCAAATTAGTATTCTTGGAGATATCGTTGATTGAAACAAGGTTGCCCTTTTCATTTTTATGGTGTCCTATTATTAACGCATGTCTAAAACTCAAGTTTTCAAAACTTCGCGAAATTAGAATCTGGACTTTCTTTAGTGTATTTAGTGTATAAAAATGTCATCTTTCACCTAGAATAGGAATCGTCATCATTAAATTTGTATACATAGAGATATCCTTGTTTGAGTCAAAGTGGTCACTGTCTTGTTCAAAGTGTTCTACCTTGGATTCATGGCTAAAACTCAAGTTTTCGAAACTTCCAAAAATCAGAATTTGGACCTTTATCAATGTGTGTAGTGCATCAAAATGTCGTCTTTCAACAAAATTTGGAATTGCCATCATCAAATTAGTATGCTTGAAGATATGGTTGATTGAATCAAAGTTGTCTCCTTCTTGTTTAAAGTGTTCTACTATGGACCAACGGTTAAGACACAATTTTTGAAAACATTTCGAAATCAGAATCTGGACTTTCTTGACTATATATAGTGTATCAAAATGTCGTCTTTCACATAGATTTGGAATCTTCATCATGAAATTAGTATGCTTGTAGATAAGGCTCATTGAATCAAAGTTGTCACTTTCTTGTTTAAAGTGTTCTACTATGGATTCATGGCTCAAACCCAAGATTTCAAAACTTTCCGAAGTAAGAATTTGGACTTTCTTGAGTGTATTTAGTGTATCGAAATGTTGCCTTTAATCTAGATTTGGAATCGTCATCATCAAACAAGTATTCTTGGAGATATCATTGATTGAATCAAAGTTGTCACTTTCTTGTTTAAAGTGTTCTACTATGGATTCATGGCTCAAACCCAAGATTTCAAAACTTTCCGAAGTAAGAATTTGGACTTCCTTGAGTGTATTTAGTGTATCAAAATGTTGCCATTAACCTAGATTTGGAATCGTCATCATCAAACAAGTATTCTTGGAGATATCATTGATTGAATCCAAGTTGTCACTTTCTTGTTTAAAGTGTTCTACTATGGATTCATGGCTCAAACCCAAGATTTCAAAACTTCCCGAAATTAGAATTTGGACTTTTTTTAGTATATATAGTGTATAAAAATGTCGTCTTTCCCCTAGATTTGGAATCGTCATCATCAAATTAGTATTCTTGGAGATATCATTGATTGAATCAAAGTTGTCACTTTTTTGTTTAAAGTTTTCTACTTTGGATTCATGGCTCAAACCCAAGATCTCAAAACTTCCTGAAATCAAAATTTGGGCTTTCCTGAGTGTAGGAGGTGTATAAAAATGTCGTGTTTCGCCTAGATTTGGAATCGTCATCGTCAAATTAGTATTCTTGGAGTTATCGTTGATTGAAACAAAGTTGTCCTTTTCGTGTTTAAGGTGTTCTACTTTGTACGCATGGCCAAAACTCAACTTTTGAAAACCTCCTGAAATTAGAATTTGGACCGTGTTTAGTGTATTTAGTGCATCAAAATTTCGTCTTTTACCTAGATTTGGATTCGTCGTCGTCAAAGTAGTACACTCGGAGATATCGTCGATTGAATGAAAGTGGTCACTTTCTTCCTTAAAGTCTTCTACTGTGGACCCTTGCATTAAACTCAAGTTTTCAAATCCTCCCAAAATCAGAATTTGGACTTTCTTGAGTGTATCTAGTGTAAAAAAATGTCGCCTTTCACCCAAATTTTGAATCGTCATCATCAAATTATTATTCTTTGAGATATCGTTGATTGAAACAAGGTTTCCCTTTTTATTTTTATTGTGTCCTACATTTGATGCATGGCTAAAACTCAAGTTTTCAAAACTTTCCCAAATTAGAATTTGGACTTTCTTTAGTGTATTTAGTGTATAAAAATGTCATCTTTCACCTAGAATAGGAATCATCATCATCAAATTTGTGTACATGGAGATATCCTTGTTTGAGTCAAAGTTGTCACTTTCTTGTTCAAAGTGTTCTACCTTGGATTCAAGGCTAAAACTCAAGTTTTCGAAACTTCCAGAAATCAGAATTTGGATTTTCTTCAATGTATGTGCATCGAAATGTTGCGTTTCAACAAAATTTGGAATCGCCATCATCAAATTAGGATGCTTGAAGATATGGTTGATTGAATCAAAGTTGTCTCTTTCTTGTTTAAAGTGTTCAACTATGGACCAACAGCTAAAACTCAACTTTTCGGAATCAGAATCTTGACTTTCTTAGATGTATATAGTGTATCAAAATGTCGTCTTTCACGTAGATTTGGAATCTTCATCATGAAATTAGTATGCTTGTAGATAAGGTTGATTGAATCAAAGTTATTCCTCTCTTGTTTAAAGACTTCAACTTTGGACATTGGAAAAGAACTCAACTTTTGAAAACTTTTCGAAGTAAGAATTTGGACTTTCTTTAGTGTATTTAGTGTATCAAAATGTTGCCTTTAACCTGGATTTGGAATCGTCATCATCAAACTAGTATTCTTGGAGATATCATTGATTGAATCAAAGTTGTCACTCTCTTGTTTAAAGTGTTCTACTATGGATTCATGGCTTGAACCCAAGATTTCAAAACTTCCCGAAATCAGAATTTAGACTTTTTTTTAGTGTATAAAAATGTCATCTTTCCCCTAGATTTGGAATCGTCATCATCAAGTTAGTATTCTTGGAGATATCATTGATTGAATCAAAGTTGTCACTTTTTTGTTTAAAGTGTTCTACTTTGGATTCATGGCTCAAACCCAAGATTTCAAAACTTCCTGAAATCAGAATTTGGGCTTTCCTGAGTGTATGAGGTGTATAAAAATGTCATCTTTCGCCTAGATTTAGAATCGTCATAATCAAATTAGTATTCTTTGAGTTATCGTTGATTGAAACAAGGTTGTCCTTTTCATGTTTAAGGTGTTCTACTTTGGACGCATGGCCAAAACTCAAGTTTTGAAAACTTCCCGAAATTAGAATTTGGAATGTCTTTAGTGTATTTAGTGCATCAAAATGTCGTCTTTCACCTGGATCTGGAATCGTCATCATCAAATTAGTATACTCAGAGATATCGTCTAATGAATCAAAGTGGTCACTTCCTTCCTTAAAGTCTTCTACTGTGGACCCATGCATAAAACTTAAGTATTCAATACTTCCCGAAACCAGAATTTAGACTTTCATGAGTGTATTTAGTGTAAAAAAATGTCGCCTTTCACCTAAATTTTGAATCGTCTTCATCAAATTAGTATTCTTGGAGATATCGTTGATTGAAACAAGGTTGCCCTTTTCATTTTTATGGTGTCCTATTATTGACGCATGTCTAAAACTCAAGTTTTCAAAACTTCGCGAAATTAGAATCTGGACTTTCTTTAGTGTATTTAGTGTATAAAAATGTCATCTTTCACCTAGAATAGGAATCGTCATCATTAAATTTGTATACATAGAGATATCCTTGTTTGAGTCAAAGTGGTCACTGTCTTGTTCAAAGTGTTCTACCTTGGATTCATGGCTAAAACTCAAGTTTTCGAAACTTCCAAAAATCAGAATTTGGACCTTCATCAATGTGTGTAGTGCATCAAAATGTCGTCTTTCAACAAAATTTGGAATTGCCATCATCAAATTAGTATGCTTGAAGATATGGTTGATTGAATCAAAGTTGTCTCCTTCTTGTTTAAAGTGTTCTACTATGGACCAACGGTTAAGACACAATTTTTGAAAACATTTCGAAATCAGAATCTGGACTTTCTTGACTATATATAGTGTATCAAAATGTCGTCTTTCACATAGATTTGGAATCTTCATCATGAAATTAGTATGCTTGTAGATAAGGCTCATTGAATCAAAGTTGTCACTTTCTTGTTTAAAGTGTTCTACTATGGATTTATGGCTCAAACCCAAGATTTCAAAACTTTCCGAAGTAAGAATTTGGACTTTCTTGAGTGTATTTAGTGTATCGAAATGTTGCCTTTAATCTAGATTTGGAATCGTCATCATCAAACAAGTATTCTTGGAGATATCATTGATTGAATCAAAGTTGTCACTTTCTTGCTTAAAGTGTTCTACTATGGATTCATGGCTCAAACCCAAGATTTCAAAACTTTCCGAAGTAAGAATTTGGACTTCCTTGAGTGTATTTAGTGTATCAAAATGTTGCCATTAACCTAGATTTGGAATCGTCATCATCAAACAAGTATTCTTGGAGATATCATTGATTGAATCCAAGTTGTCACTTTCTTGTTTAAAGTGTTCTACTATGGATTCATGGCTCAAACCCAAGATTTCAAAACATCCCGAAATTAGAATTTGGACTTTTTTTAGTATATATAGTGTATAAAAATGTCGTCTTTCCCCTAGATTTGGAATCGTCATCATCAAATTAGTATTCTTGGAGATATCATTGATTGAATCAAAGTTGTCACTTTTTTGTTTAAAGTTTTCTACTTTGGATTCATGGCTCAAACCCAAGATCTCAAAACTTCCTGAAATCAAAATTTGGGCTTTCCTGAGTTTAGGAGGTGTATAAAAATGTCGTGTTTCGCCTAGATTTGGAATCGTCATCGTCAAATTAGTATTCTTGGAGTTATCGTTGATTGAAACAAGGTTGTCCTTTTCGTGTTTAAGGTGTTCTACTTTGTACGCATGGCCAAAACTCAACTTTTGAAAACCTCCTGAAATTAGAATTTGGACTGTGTTTAGTGTATTTAGTGCATCAAAATGTCGTCTTTCACCTAGATTTGGATTCGTCATCATCAAATTAGTACACTCGGAGATATCGTCGATTTAATGAAAGTGGTCACTTTCTTCATTAAAGTCTTCTATTGTGGACCCATGCATAAAACTCAAGTTTTCAAAACCTCTCGAAATCAGAATTTGGACTTTCTTGAGTGTATCTAATGTAAAAAAATGTCTCTTTTAACCTAAATTTTGAATCGTCATCATCAAATTAGTATTCTTGGACATATCGTTTATTGAAACAAGGTTGCCCTTTTCATTTTTATGGTGTCCTACTATTGACGCATGGCTAAAGCTCAAGTTTCCAAAACTTCCCAAAATTAGAATTTTGACTTTCTTTAGTGTATTTAGTGTATAAAAATTTCATCTTTCACCTGGAATAGGAAATGTCATCGTCAAATTTTTATACATGGAGATATCCTTGTTTGAGAGAATGTTGTCACTTTCTTGTTCAAAGTGTTCCACCATGGATTAATGGCTAAAACTCAAGTTTTCGAAATTTTCAGAAATCAGAATTTGGACTTTCTTCAATGTATGCATTGCATCAAAATGTAGTCTTTCAACAAAATTTGGAATCGCCATCATCAAATTAGTGTGCTTGAAGATATGGTTGATTCAATCAAAGTTGTCTCTTTCTTGTTTAAAGTGTTCAACTATGGACTAACAGCTAAAACTCAACTTTTCGAAATCAGAATCTTGACTTTCTTGAACGTACATAGTGTATCAAAATGTCGTCTTTCACATAGATTTGGAATCTTCATCACGAAATTAGTATGCTTGTAGATAAGGTTGATTGAATCATAGTTGTTCCTCTCTCGTTTAAAGACTTCAACTTTGGACACTGGAAAAAAACTCAACTTTTGAAAACTTTTCGAAGTAAGAATTTGGACTTTCTTGAGTGTATTTAGTGTATCAAAATGTTGCCTTTAACCTAGATTTGGAATCATCATCATCAAACTAGTATTCCTGGAGATATCATTGATTGAATCAAAGTTGTCACTTTCTTGTTTAAAGTGTTCTACTATGGATTCATGGCTCAAACCCAAGATTTCAAAACTTCCCGAAATTAGAATTTGGACTTTTTTTAGTATATATAGTGTATAAAAATGTCGTCTTTCCCCTAGATTTGGAATCATCATCATCAAATTAGTATTCTTGGAGATATCATTGATTGAATAAAAGTTGTCACTTTTTTGTTTAAAGTTTTCTACTTTGGATTCATGGCTCAAACCCAAGATCTCAAAACTTCCTGAAATCAAAATTTGGGTTTTCCTGAGTGTAGGAGGTGTATAAAAATGTCATGTTTCGCCTAGATTTGGAATCCTCATCGTCAAATTAGTATTCTTGGAGTTATCGTTGATTGAAACAAGGTTGTCCTTTTCGTGTTTAAGGTGTTCTACTTTGGACGCATGGCCAAAACTCAACTTTTGAAAACCTCCCGAAATTAGAATTTGGACTGTGTTTAGTGTATTTAGTGCATCAAAATGTCGTCTTTCACCTAGATTTGGATTCGTCATCATCAAATTAGTACACTCGGAGATATCGTCGATTTAATGAAAGTGGTCACTTTCTTCCTTAAAGTCTTCTACTGTGGACCCATGCATAAAACACAAGTTTTCAAAACCTCTCGAAATCAGAATTTGGACTTTCTTGAGTGTATCTAATGTAAAAAAATGTCTCTTTTAACCTAAATTTTGAATCGTCATCATCAAATTAGTATTCTTGGACATATCGTTTATTGAAACAAGGTTGCCCTTTTCCTTTTTATGGTGTCCTACTATTGACGCATGGCTAAAGCTCAAGTTTCCAAAACTTCCCAAAATTAGAATTTTGACTTTCTTTAGTGTATTTAGTGTATAAAAATTTCATCTTTCACCTGGAATAGGAAATGTCATCGTCAAATTTTTATACATGGAGATATCCTTGTTTGAGTGAAAGTTGTCACTTTCTTGTTCAAAGTGTTCCACCATGGATTAATGGCTAAAACTCAAGTTTTCGAAATTTCCAGAAATCAGAATTTGGACTTTCTTCAATGTATGCATTGCATCAAAATGTAGTCTTTCAACAAAATTTGGAATCGCCATCATCAAATTAGTGTGCTTGAAGATATGGTTGATTCAATCAAAGTTGTCTCTTTCTTGTTTAAAGTGTTCAACTATGGACCAACAGCTAAAACTCAACTTTTCGAAATCAGAATCTTGACTTTCTTGAACATACATAGTGTATCAAAATGTCGTCTTTCACATAGATTTGGAATCTTCATCACGAAATTAGTATGCTTGTAGATAAGGTTGATTGAATCAAAGTTGTCACTTTCTTGTTTAGAGTGTTCTACTATGGATTCATGGCTCAAACCCAAGATTTCAAAACTTCCCGAAATCAGAATTTGGACTTTTTTTTAGTGTATATAGTATATAAAAATGTTGTCTTTCCCTTAGATTTGGAATCGTCATCATCAAATTAGTATTCTTGGAGATATCATTGATTGAATCAAAGTTGTCACTTTTTTGTTTAAAGTTTTCTACTATGGATTCATGGCTCAAACCCAAGATTTCAAAACTTCCCGAAATCAGAATTTGGGCTTTCCTGAGTGTATGTCGTGTATAAAAATGTCGTCTTTCGCCTAGATTTGGAATCGTCACCATCAAATTAGTATTCTTGGAGATGCCGTTGATTGAAAGAAGGTTGTCCTTTTCATGTTTAAGGTGTTCTACTATGGATGCATGGCCAAAACTCAAGTTTTAAAAACTTTTCGAAATTAGAATTTGGACCGTCTTTAGTGTATTTAGTGCATCAAAATGTCGTCTTTCACCTAGATTTGGATTCGTCATCATCAAAGTAGTACACTCGGAGATATCGTCGATTGAATGAAAGTGGTCACTTTCTTCCTTAAAGTCTTCTACTGTGGACCCTTGCATTAAACTCAAGTTTTCAAATCCTCCCGAAATCAGAATTTGGACTTTCTTGAGTGTATCTAGTGTAAAAAAATGTCGCCTTTCATCCAAATTTTGAATCGTCATCATCAAATTATTATTCTTTGAGATATCGTTGATTGAAACAAGGTTGCCCTTTTCATTTTTGTTGTGTCCTACATTTGATGCATGGCTAAAACTCAATTTTTCAAAACTTTCCCAAATTAGAATTTGGACTTTCTTTAGTGTATTTCGTGTATAAAAATGTCATCTTTCACTTAGAATAGGAATCATCATCATCAAATTTGTGTACATGGAGATATCCTTGTTTGAGTCAAAGTTGTCACTTTCTTGTTCAAAGTGTTCTACCTTGGATTCATGGCTAAAACTCAAGTTTTCGAAACTTCCAGAAATCAGAATTTGGATTTTCTTCAATGTATGTGCATCGAAATGTCGCGTTTCAACAAAATTTTGAATCGCCATCATCAAATTAGGATGCTTGAAGATATGGTTGATTGAATCAAATTGTATCTTTCTTGTTTAAAGTGTTCAACTACGGACCAACAGCTAAAACTCAACTTTTCGGAATCAGAATCTTGACTTTCTTAGATGTATATAGTGTATCAAAATGTCGTCTTTCACGTAGATTTGGAATCTTCATCATGAAATTAGTATGCTTGTAGATAAGGTTGATTGAATCAAAGTTATTCCTCTCTTGTTTAAAGACTTCAACTTTGGACATTGGAAAAGAACTCAACTTTTGAAAACTTTCCGAAGTAAGAATTTGAACTTTCTTTAGTGTATTTAGTGTATCAAAATGTTGCCTTTAACCTGGATTTGGAATCGTCATCATCAAACTAGTATTCTTGGAGATATCATTGATTGAATCAAAGTTGTCACTCTCTTGTTTAAAGTGTTCTACTATGGATTCATGGCTTAAACCCAAGATTTCAAAACTTCCCGAAATCAGAATTTAGACTTTTTTTTAGTGTATAAAAATGTCATCTTTCCCCTAGATTTGGAATGGTCGTCATCAAGTTAGTATTCTTGGAGATATCATTGATTGAATCAAAGTTGTCACCTTTTTGTTTAAAGTTTTCTACTATGGATTCATGGCTCAAACCCAAGATTTCAAAACTTCCTGAAATCAGAATTTGGGCTCTCCTGAGTGTATGAGGTGTATAAAAATGTCGTCTTTCGCCTAGATTTAGAATCGTCATAATCAAATTAGTATTCTTGGAGTTATCGTTGATTGAAACAAGGTTGTCCTTTTCATGTTTAAGGTGTTCTACTTTGGACGCATGGCCAAAACTCAAGTTTTGAAAACTTCCCGAAATTAGAATTTGGAATGTCTTTAGTGTATTTAGTGCATCAAAATGTCGTCTTTCACCTGGATTTGGAATCGTCATCATCAAATTAGTATACTCAGAGATATCGTCTAATGAATCAAAGTGGTCACTTCCTTCCTTAAAGTCTTCTACTGTGGACCCATGCATAAAACTTAAGTTTTCAATACTTCCCGAAACCAGAATTTAGACTTTCTCGAGTGTATTTAGTGTAAAAAAATGTCGCCTTTCACCTAAATTTTGAATCGTCTTCATCAAATTAGTATTCTTGGAGATATCGTTGATTGAAACAAGGTTGCCCTTTTCATTTTTATGGTGTCCTATTATTAACGCATGTCTAAAACTCAAGTTTTCAAAACTTCGCGAAATTAGAATCTGGACTTTCTTTAGTGTATTTAGTGTATAAAAATGTCATCTTTCACCTAGAATAGGAATCGTCATCATTAAATTTGTATACATAGAGATATCCTTGTTTGAGTCAAAGTGGTCACTGTCTTGTTCAAAGTGTTCTACCTTGGATTCATGGCTAAAACTCAAGTTTTCGAAACTTCCAAAAATCAGAATTTGGACCTTCATCAATGTGTGTAGTGCATCAAAATGTCGTCTTTCAACAAAATTTGGAATTGCCATCATCAAATTAGTATGCTTGAAGATATGGTTGATTGAATCAAAGTTGTCTCCTTCTTGTTTAAAGTGTTCTACTATGGACCAACGGTTAAGACACAATTTTTGAAAACATTTCGAAATCAGAATCTGGACTTTCTTGACTATATATAGTGTATCAAAATGTCGTCTTTCACATAGATTTGGAATCTTCATCATGAAATTAGTATGCTTGTAGACAAGGCTCATTGAATCAAAGTTGTCACTTTCTTGTTTAAAGTGATCTACTATGGATTCATGGCTCAAACCCAAGATTTCAAAACTTTCCGAAGTAAGAATTTGGACTTCCTTGAGTGTATTTAGTGTATCAAAATGTTGCCTTTAACCTAGATTTGGAATCGTCATCATCAAACAAGTATTCTTGGAGATATCATTGATTGAATCCAAGTTGTCACTTTCTTGTTTAAAGTGTTCTACTATGGATTCATGGCTCAAACCCAAGATTTCAAAACTTCCCGAAATTAGAATTTGGACTTTTTTTAGTATATATAGTGTATAAAAATGTCGTCTTTCCCCTAGATTTGGAATCGTCATCATCAAATTAGTATTCTTGGAGATATCATTGATTGAATCAAAGTTGTCACTTTTTTGTTTAAAGTTTTCTACTTTAGATTCATGGCTCAAACCCAAGATTTCAAAACTTCCTGAAATCAAAATTTGGGCTTTCCTGAGTGTAGGAGGTGTATAAAAATGTCGTGTTTCGCCTAGATTTGGAATCGTCATCATCAAATTAGTATTCTTGGAGTTATCGTTGATTGAAACAAGGTTGTCCTTTTCGTGTTTAAGGTGTTCTACTTTGGACGCATGGCCAAAACTCAACTTTTGAAAACCTCCCGAAATTAGAATTTGGACTGTGTTTAGTGTATTTAGTGCATCAAAATGTCGTCTTTTACCTAGATTTGGATTCGTCATCATCAAATTAGTACACTCGGAGATATCGTCGATTTAATGAAAGTGGTCACTTTCTTCCTTAAAGTCTTCTACTGTGGACCCATGCATAAAACTCAAGTTTTCAAAACCTCTCGAAATCAGAATTTGGACTTTTTGAGTGTATCTAATGTAAAAAAATGTCTCTTTTAACCTAAATTTTGAATCGTCATCATCAAATTAGTATTCTTGGACATATCGTTCATTGAAACAAGGTTGCCCTTTTAATTTTTATGGTGTCCTACTATTGACGCATGGCTAAAGCTCAAGTTTCCAAAACTTCCCAAAATTAGAATTTTGACTTTCTTTAGTGTATTTAGTGTATAAAAATTTCATCTTTCACCTGGAATAGGAAATGTCATCGTCAAATTTTGATACATGGAGATATCCTTGTTTGAGTGAAAGTTGTCACTTTCTTGTTCAAAGTGTTCCACCATGGATTAATGGCTAAAACTCAAGTTTTCGAAATTTCCAGAAATCAGAATTTGGACTTTCTTCAATGTATGCATTGCATCAAAATGTAGTCTTTCAACAAAATTTGGAATTGCCATCATCAAATTAGTGTGCTTGAAGATATGGTTGATTCAATCAAAGTTGTCTCTTTCTTGTTTAAAGTGTTCAACTATGGACCAACAGCTAAAACTCAACTTTTCGAAATCAGAATCTTGACTTTCTTGAACGTACATAGTGTATCAAAATGTCGTCTTTCACATAGATTTGGAATCTTCATCACGAAATTAGTATGCTTGTAGATAAGGTTGATTGAATCAAAGTTGTTCCTCTCTCGTTTAAAGACTTCAACTTTGGACACTGGAAAAAAACTCAACTTTTGAAAATTTTTCGAAGTAAGAATTTGGACTTTCTTGAGTGTATTTAGTGTATCAAAATGTTGCCTTTAACCTAGATTTGGAATCGTCATCATCAAACTAGTATTCCTGGAGATATCATTGATTGAATCAAAGTTGTCACTTTCTTGTTTAGAGTGTTCTACTATGGATTCATGGCTCAAACCCAAGATTTCAAAACTTCCCGAAATCAGAATTTGGACTTTTTTTAGTGTATATAATATATAAAAATGTCGTCTTTCCCTTAGATTTGGAATCGTCATCATCAAATTAGTATTCTTGGAGATATCATTGATTGAATCAAAGTTGTCACTTTTTTGTTTAAAGTTTTCTACTATGGATTCATGGCTCAAACCCAAGATTTCAAAACTTCCCGAAATCAGAATTTGGGCTTTCCTGAGTGTATGTCGTGTATAAAAATGTCGTCTTTCGCCTAGATTTGGAATCGTCACCATCAAATTAGTATTCTTGGCGATGCCGTTGATTGAAAGAAGGTTGTCCTTTTCATGTTTAAGGTGTTCTACTATGGATGCATGGCCAAAACTCAAGTTTTAAAAACTTTTCGAAATTAGAATTTGGACCTTCTTTAGTGTATTTAGTGCATCAAAATGTCGTCTTTCACCTAGATTTGGATTCGTCATCATCAAAGTAGTACACTCGGAGATATCGTCGATTGAATGAAAGTGGTCACTTTCTTCCTTAAAGTCTTCTACTGTGGACCCTTGCATTAAACTCTAGTTTTCAAATCCTCCCGAAATCAGAATTTGGACCTTCTTGAGTGTATCTAGTGTAAAAAAATGTCACCTTTCACCTAAATTTTGAATCGTCATCATCAAATTATTATTCTTTGAGATATCGTTGATTGAAACAAGGTTGCCCTTTTCATTTTTATTGTGTCCTACATTTGATGCATGGCTAAAACTCAAGTTTTCAAAACTTTCCCAAATTAGAATTTGGACTTTCTTTAGTGTATTTAGTGTATAAAAATGTCATCTTTCACCTAGAATAGGAATCATCATCATCAAATTTGTGTACATGGAGATATCCTTGGTTGATTCAAAGTTGTCACTTTCTTGTTCAAAGTGTTCTACCTTGGATTCATGGCTAAAACTCAAGTTTTCGAAACTTCCAGAAATCAGAATTTGGATTTTCTTCAATGTATGTGCATCGAAATGTCGCGTTTCAACAAAATTTGGAATCGCCATCATCAAATTAGGATGCTTGAAGATATGGTTGATTGAATCAAAGTTGTCTCTTTCTTGTTTAAAGTGTTCAACTATGGACCAACAGCTAAAAATCAACTTTTTAGAATCAGAATCTTGACTTTCTTAGATGTATATAGTGTATCAAAATGTCGTCTTTCACGTAGATTTGGAATCTTCATCATGAAATTAGTATGCTTGTAGATAAGGTTGATTGAATCAAAGTTATTCCTCTCTTGTTTAAAGACTTTAACTTTGGACTTTGGAAAAGAACTCAACTTTTGAAAACTTTCCGAAGTAAGAATTTGGACTTTCTTTAGTGTATTTAGTGTATCAAAATGTTGCCTTTAACCTGGATTTGGAATCGTCATCATCAAACTAGTATTCTTGGAGATATCATTGATTGAATCAAAGTTGTCGCTCTCTTGTTTAAAGTGTTCTACTATGGATTCATGGCTTAAACCCAAGATTTCAAAACTTCCTGAAATCAGAATTTAAACTTTTTTTTAGTGTATAAAAATGTCATCTTTCCCCTAGATTTGGAATCGTCATCATCAAGTTAGTATTCTTGGAGATATCATTGATTGAATCAAAGTTGTCACCTTTTTGTTTAAAGTTTTCTACTATGGATTCATGGCTCAAACCCAAGATTTCAAAACTTCCTGAAATCAGAATTTGGGCTTTCCTCAGTGTATGAGGTGTATAAAAATGTCCTCTTTCGCCTAGATTTAGAATCGTCATAATCAAATTAGTATTCTTGGAGTTATCGTTGATTGAAACAAGGTTGTCCTTTTCATGTTTAAGGTGTTCTACTTTGGACGCATGGCCAAAACTCAAGTTTTGAAAACTTCCCGAAATTAGAATTTGGAATGTCTTTAGTGTATTTAGTGCATCAAAATGTCGTCTTTCACCTGGATTTGGAATCGTCATCATCAAATTAGTATACTCAGAGATATCGTCTAATGAATCAAAGTGGTCACTTCTTTCCTTAAAGTCTTCAACTGTGGACCCATGCATAAAACTTAAGTTTTCAATACTTCTCGAAACCAGAATTTAGACTTTCTTGAGTGCATTTAGTGTAAAAAAATGTCGCCTTTCACCTAAATTTTGAATCGTCATCATCAAATTAGTATTCTTGGAGATATCGTTGATTGAAACAAGGTTGCCCTTTTCATTTTTATGGTGTCCTATTATTGACGCATGTCTAAAACTCAAGTTTTCAAAACTTCCCGAAATTAGAATTTGGACTTTCTTTTGTGTATTTAGTGTAAAAAAATGTCATCTTTCACCTAGAATAGGAATCGTCATCATTAAATTTGTATACATAGAGATATCCTTGTTTGAGTCAAAGTGGTCGCTATCTTGTTCAAAGTGTTCTACCTTGGATTCATGGCTAAAACTCAAGTTTTCGAAACTTCCAAAAATCAGAATTTGGACCTTCATCAATGTGTGTAGTGCATCAAAATGTCGTCTTTCAACAAAATTTGGAATTGCCATCATCAAATTAGAATGCTTGAATATATGGTTGATTGAATCAAAGTTGTCTCTTTCTTGTTTAAAGTGTTCCACTATGGACCAACGGTTAAGACACAATTTTTGAAAACATTTCAAAATCAGAATCTGGACTTTCTTGACTATATATACTGTATCAAAATGTCGTCTTTCACATAGATTTGGAATCTTCATCATGAAATTAGTATGCTTGTAGATAAGGCTCATTGAATCAAAGTTGTCACTTTCTTGTTTAAAGTGTTCTACTATGGATTCATGGCTCAAATCCAAGATTTCAAAACTTCCCGAAATTAGAATTTGGACTTTTTTTAGTATATATAGTGTATAAAAATGTCATCTTTCCCCTAGATTTGGAATCGTCATCATCAAATTAGTATTCTTGGAGATATCATTGATTGAATCAAAGTTGTCACTTTTTTGTTTAAAGTTTTCTACTTTCGATTCATGGCTCAAACCCAAGATTTCAAAACTTCCTGAAATCAAAATTTGGGCTTTCCTGAGTGTAGGAGGTGTATAAAAATGTCGTGTTTCGCCTAGATTTGGAATCGTCATCATCAAATTAGTATTCTTGGAGTTATCGTTGATTGAAACAAGGTTGTCCTTTTCGTGTTTAAGGTGTTCTACTTTGGACGCATGGCCAAAACTCAACTTTTGAAAACCTCCCGAAATTAGAATTTGGACTGTGTTTAGTGTATTTAGTGCATCAAAATGTCGTCTTTTATCTAGATTTGGATTCGTCATCATCAAATTAGTACACTCGGAGATATCGTCGATTTAATGAAAGTGGTCACTTTCTTCCTTAAAGTCTTCTACTGTGGACCCATGCATAAAACTCAAGTTTTCAAAACCTCTCGAAATCAGAATTTGGACTTTCTTTAGTGTATCTAATGTAAAAAAATGTCTCTTTTAACCTAAATTTTGAATCGTCATCATCAAATTAGTATTCTTGGACATATAGTTTATTGAAACAAGGTTGCCCTTTTCATTTTTATAGTGTCCTACTATTGACGCATGGCTAAAGCTCAAGTTTCCAAAACTTCCCAAAATTTGAATTTTGACTTTCTTTAGTGTATTTAGTGTATAAAAATTTCATCTTTCACCTGGAATAGGAAATGTCATCGTCAAATTTTTATACATGGAGATATCCTTGTTTGAGTGAAAGTTGTCACTTTCTTGTTCAAACTGTTCCACCATGGATTAATGGCTAAAACTCAAGTTTTCGAAATTTCCAGAAATCAGAATTTGGACTTTCTTCAATGTATGCATTGCATCAAAATGTAGTCTCTCAACAAAATTTGGAATCGCCATCATCAAATTAGTGTGCTTGAAGATATGGTTGATTCAATCAAAGTTGTCTCTTTCTTGTTTAAAGTGTTCAACTATGGACCAACAGCTAAAACTCAACTTTTCGAAATCAGAATCTTGACTTTCTTGAACGTACATTGTGTATCAAAATGTCGTCTTTCACATAGATTTGGAATCTTCATCACGAAATTAGTATGCTTGTAGATAAGGTTGATTGAATCAAAGTTGTTCCTCTCTCGTTTAAAGACTTCAACTTTGGACACTGGAAAAAAACTCAACTTTTGAAAACTTTTCGAAGTAAGAATTTGGACTTTCTTGAGTGTATTTAGTGTATCAAAATGTTGCCTTTAACCTAGATTTGGAATCGTCATCATCAATCTAGTATTTCTGGAGATATCATTGATTGAATCAAAGTTGTCACTTTCTTGTTTAGAGTGTTCTACTATGGATTCATGGCTCAAACCCAAGATTTCAAAACTTCCCGAAATCAGAATTTGGACTTTTTTTTAGTGTATATAGTATATAAAATGTCGTCTTTCCCTTAGATTTGGAATCGTCATCATCAAATTAGTATTCTTGGAGATATCATTGATTGAATCAAAGTTGTCACTTTTTTGTTTAAAGTTTTCTACTATGGATTCATGGCTCAAACCCAAGATTTCAAAACCCCGAAATCAGAATTTGGGCTTTCCTGAGTGTATGTCGTGTATAAAAATGTCGTCTTTCGCCTAGATTTGGAATCGTCACCATCAAATTAGTATTCTTGGAGATGCCGTTGATTGAAAGAAGGTTGTCCTTTTCATGTTTAAGGTGTTCTACTATGGATGCATGGCCAAAACTCAAGTTTTAAAAACTTTTTGAAATTAGAATTTGGACCGTCTTTAGTGTATTTAGTGCATCAAAATGTCGTCTTTCACCTAGATTTGGATTCGTCATCATCAAAGTAGTACACTCGGAGATATCGTCGATTGAATGAAAGTGGTCACTTTCTTCCTTAAAGTCTTCTACTGTGGACCCTTGCATTAAACTCAAGTTTTCAAATCCTCCCGAAATCAGAATTTGGACTTTCTTGAGTGTATCTAGTGTAAAAAAATGTCGCCTTTCACCTAAATTTTGAATCGTCATCATCAAATTATTATTCTTTGAGATATCGTTGATTGAAACAAGGTTGCCCTTTTCATTTTTATTGTGTCCTACATTTGATGCATGGCTAAAACTCAAGTTTTCAAAACTTTCCCAAATTAGAATTTGGACTTTCTTTAGTGTATTTAGTGTATAAAAATGTCATCTTTCACCTAGAATAGGAATCATCATCATCAAATTTGTGTACATGGAGATATCCTTGTTTGAGTCAAAGTTGTCACTTTCTTGTTCAAAGTGTTCTACCTTGGATTCATGGCTAAAACTCAAGTTTTCGAAACTTCCAGAAATCAGAATTTAGATTTTCTTCAATGTATGTGCATCGAAATGTCGCGATTCAACAAAATTTGGAGTCGCCATCATCAAATTAGGATGCTTGAAGATATGGTTGATTGAATCAAAGTTGTCTCTTTCTTGTTTAAAGTGTTCAACTATGGACCAACAGCTAAAACTCAACCTTTCGGAATCAGAATCTTGACTTTCTTAGATGTATATAGTGTATCAAAATGTCGTCTTTCATGTAGATTTGGAATCTTCATCATGAAATTAGTATGCTTGTAGATAAGGTTGATTGAATCAAAGTTATTCCTCTCTTGTTTAAAGACTTTAACTTTGGACATTGGAAAAGAACTCAACTTTTGAAAACTTTCCGAAGTAAGAATTTGGACTTTCTTTAGTGTATTTAGTGTATCAAAATGTTGCCTTTAACCTGGATTTGGAATCGTCATCATCAAACTAGTATTCTTGGAGATATCATTGATTGAATCAAAGTTGTCACTCTCTTGTTTAAAGTGTTCTACTATGGATTCATGGCTTAAACCCAAGATTTCAAAACTTCCTGAAATCAGAATTTAAACTTTTTTTTAGTGTATAAAAATGTCATCTTTCCCCTAGATTTGGAATCGTCATCATCAAGTTAGTATTCTTGGAGATATCATTGATTGAATCAAAGTTGTCACCTTTTTGTTTAAAGTTTTCTACTATGGATTCATGGCTCAAACCCAAGATTTCAAAACTTCCTGAAATCAGAATTTGGGCTTTCCTCAGTGTATGAGGTGTATAAAAATGTCGTCTTTCGCCTAGATTTAGAATCGTCATAATCAAATTAGTATTCTTGGAGTTATCGTTGATTGAAACAAGGTTGTCCTTTTCATGTTTAAGGTGTTCTACTTTGGACGCATGGCCAAAACTCAAGTTTTGAAAACTTCCCGAAATTAGAATTTGGAATGTCTTTAGTGTATTTAGTGCATCAAAATGTCGTCTTTCACCTGGATTTGGAATCGTCATCATCAAATTAGTATACTCAGAGATATCGTCTAATGAATCAAAGTGGTCACTTCCTTCCTTAAAGTCTTCAACTGTGGACCCATGCATAAAACTTAAGTTTTCAATACTTCTCGAAACCAGAATTTAGACTTTCTTGAGTGCATTTAGTGTAAAAAAATGTCGCCTTTCACCTAAATTTTGAATCGTCATCATCAAATTAGTATTCTTGGAGATATCGTTGATTGAAACAAGGTTGCCCTTTTCATTTTTATGGTGTCCTATTATTGACGCATGTCTAAAACTCAAGTTTTCAAAACTTCCCGAAATTAGAATTTGGACTTTCTTTTGTGTATTTAGTGTAAAAAAATGTCATCTTTCACCTAGAATAGGAATCGTCATCATTAAATTTGTATACATAGAGATATCCTTGTTTGAGTCAAAGTGGTCGCTATCTTGTTCAAAGTGTTCTACCTTGGATTCATGGCTAAAACTCAAGTTTTCGAAACTTCCAAAAATCAGAATTTGGACCTTCATCAATGTGTGTAGTGCATCAAAATGTCGTCTTTCAACAAAATTTGGAATTGCCATCATCAAATTAGAATGCTTGAATATATGGTTGATTGAATCAAAGTTGTCTCTTTCTTGTTTAAAGTGTTCCACTATGGACCAACGGTTAAGACACAATTTTTGAAAACATTTCAAAATCAGAATCTGGACTTTCTTGACTATATATACTGTATCAAAATGTCGTCTTTCACATAGATTTGGAATCTTCATCATGAAATTAGTATGCTTGTAGATAAGGCTCATTGAATCAAAGTTGTCACTTTCTTGTTTAAAGTGTTCTACTATGGATTCATGGCTCAAATCCAAGATTTCAAAACTTCCCGAAATTAGAATTTGGACTTTTTTTAGTATATATAGTGTATAAAAATGTCATCTTTCCCCTAGATTTGGAATCGTCATCATCAAATTAGTATTCTTGGAGATATCATTGATTGAATCAAAGTTGTCACTTTTTTGTTTAAAGTTTTCTACTTTCGATTCATGGCTCAAACCCAAGATTTCAAAACTTCCTGAAATCAAAATTTGGGCTTTCCTGAGTGTAGGAGGTGTATAAAAATGTCGTGTTTCGCCTAGATTTGGAATCGTCATCATCAAATTAGTATTCTTGGAGTTATCGTTGATTGAAACAAGGTTGTCCTTTTCGTGTTTAAGGTGTTCTACTTTGGACGCATGGCCAAAACTCAACTTTTGAAAACCTCCCGAAATTAGAATTTGGACTGTGTTTAGTGTATTTAGTGCATCAAAATGTCGTCTTTTATCTAGATTTGGATTCGTCATCATCAAATTAGTACACTCGGAGATATCGTCGATTTAATGAAAGTGGTCACTTTCTTCCTTAAAGTCTTCTACTGTGGACCCATGCATAAAACTCAAGTTTTCAAAACCTCTCGAAATCAGAATTTGGACTTTCTTTAGTGTATCTAATGTAAAAAAATGTCTCTTTTAACCTAAATTTTGAATCGTCATCATCAAATTAGTATTCTTGGACATATAGTTTATTGAAACAAGGTTGCCCTTTTCATTTTTATAGTGTCCTACTATTGACGCATGGCTAAAGCTCAAGTTTCCAAAACTTCCCAAAATTTGAATTTTGACTTTCTTTAGTGTATTTAGTGTATAAAAATTTCATCTTTCACCTGGAATAGGAAATGTCATCGTCAAATTTTTATACATGGAGATATCCTTGTTTGAGTGAAAGTTGTCACTTTCTTGTTCAAACTGTTCCACCATGGATTAATGGCTAAAACTCAAGTTTTCGAAATTTCCAGAAATCAGAATTTGGACTTTCTTCAATGTATGCATTGCATCAAAATGTAGTCTCTCAACAAAATTTGGAATCGCCATCATCAAATTAGTGTGCTTGAAGATATGGTTGATTCAATCAAAGTTGTCTCTTTCTTGTTTAAAGTGTTCAACTATGGACCAACAGCTAAAACTCAACTTTTCGAAATCAGAATCTTGACTTTCTTGAACGTACATTGTGTATCAAAATGTCGTCTTTCACATAGATTTGGAATCTTCATCACGAAATTAGTATGCTTGTAGATAAGGTTGATTGAATCAAAGTTGTTCCTCTCTCGTTTAAAGACTTCAACTTTGGACACTGGAAAAAAACTCAACTTTTGAAAACTTTTCGAAGTAAGAATTTGGACTTTCTTGAGTGTATTTAGTGTATCAAAATGTTGCCTTTAACCTAGATTTGGAATCGTCATCATCAAACTAGTATTCCTGGAGATATCATTGATTGAATCAAAGTTGTCACTTTCTTGTTTAGAGTGTTCTACTATGGATTCATGGCTCAAACCCAAGATTTCAAAACTTCCCGAAATCAGAATTTGGACTTTTTTTAGTGTATATAATATATAAAAATGTCGTCTTTCCCTTAGATTTGGAATCGTCATCATCAAATTAGTATTCTTGGAGATATCATTGATTGAATCAAAGTTGTCACTTTTTTGTTTAAAGTTTTCTACTATGGATTCATGGCTCAAACCCAAGATTTCAAAACTTCCCGAAATCAGAATTTGGGCTTTCCTGAGTGTATGTCGTGTATAAAAATGTCGTCTTTCGCCTAGATTTGGAATCGTCACCATCAAATTAGTATTCTTGGCGATGCCGTTGATTGAAAGAAGGTTGTCCTTTTCATGTTTAAGGTGTTCTACTATGGATGCATGGCCAAAACTCAAGTTTTAAAAACTTTTCGAAATTAGAATTTGGACCTTCTTTAGTGTATTTAGTGCATCAAAATGTCGTCTTTCACCTAGATTTGGATTCGTCATCATCAAAGTAGTACACTCGGAGATATCGTCGATTGAATGAAAGTGGTCACTTTCTTCCTTAAAGTCTTCTACTGTGGACCCTTGCATTAAACTCTAGTTTTCAAATCCTCCCGAAATCAGAATTTGGACCTTCTTGAGTGTATCTAGTGTAAAAAAATGTCACCTTTCACCTAAATTTTGAATCGTCATCATCAAATTATTATTCTTTGAGATATCGTTGATTGAAACAAGGTTGCCCTTTTCATTTTTATTGTGTCCTACATTTGATGCATGGCTAAAACTCAAGTTTTCAAAACTTTCCCAAATTAGAATTTGGACTTTCTTTAGTGTATTTAGTGTATAAAAATGTCATCTTTCACCTAGAATAGGAATCATCATCATCAAATTTGTGTACATGGAGATATCCTTGGTTGATTCAAAGTTGTCACTTTCTTGTTCAAAGTGTTCTACCTTGGATTCATGGCTAAAACTCAAGTTTTCGAAACTTCCAGAAATCAGAATTTGGATTTTCTTCAATGTATGTGCATCGAAATGTCGCGTTTCAACAAAATTTGGAATCGCCATCATCAAATTAGGATGCTTGAAGATATGGTTGATTGAATCAAAGTTGTCTCTTTCTTGTTTAAAGTGTTCAACTATGGACCAACAGCTAAAAATCAACTTTTTAGAATCAGAATCTTGACTTTCTTAGATGTATATAGTGTATCAAAATGTCGTCTTTCACGTAGATTTGGAATCTTCATCATGAAATTAGTATGCTTGTAGATAAGGTTGATTGAATCAAAGTTATTCCTCTCTTGTTTAAAGACTTTAACTTTGGACTTTGGAAAAGAACTCAACTTTTGAAAACTTTCCGAAGTAAGAATTTGGACTTTCTTTAGTGTATTTAGTGTATCAAAATGTTGCCTTTAACCTGGATTTGGAATCGTCATCATCAAACTAGTATTCTTGGAGATATCATTGATTGAATCAAAGTTGTCGCTCTCTTGTTTAAAGTGTTCTACTATGGATTCATGGCTTAAACCCAAGATTTCAAAACTTCCTGAAATCAGAATTTAAACTTTTTTTTAGTGTATAAAAATGTCATCTTTCCCCTAGATTTGGAATCGTCATCATCAAGTTAGTATTCTTGGAGATATCATTGATTGAATCAAAGTTGTCACCTTTTTGTTTAAAGTTTTCTACTATGGATTCATGGCTCAAACCCAAGATTTCAAAACTTCCTGAAATCAGAATTTGGGCTTTCCTCAGTGTATGAGGTGTATAAAAATGTCGTCTTTCGCCTAGATTTAGAATCGTCATAATCAAATTAGTATTCTTGGAGTTATCGTTGATTGAAACAAGGTTGTCCTTTTCATGTTTAAGGTGTTCTACTTTGGACGCATGGCCAAAACTCAAGTTTTGAAAACTTCCCGAAATTAGAATTTGGAATGTCTTTAGTGTATTTAGTGCATCAAAATGTCGTCTTTCACCTGGATTTGGAATCGTCATCATCAAATTAGTATACTCAGAGATATCGTCTAATGAATCAAAGTGGTCACTTCCTTCCTTAAAGTCTTCAACTGTGGACCCATGCATAAAACTTAAGTTTTCAATACTTCTCGAAACCAGAATTTAGACTTTCTTGAGTGCATTTAGTGTAAAAAAATGTCGCCTTTCACCTAAATTTTGAATCGTCATCATCAAATTAGTATTCTTGGAGATATCGTTGATTGAAACAAGGTTGCCCTTTTCATTTTTATGGTGTCCTATTATTGACGCATGTCTAAAACTCAAGTTTTCAAAACTTCCCGAAATTAGAATTTGGACTTTCTTTTGTGTATTTAGTGTAAAAAAATGTCATCTTTCACCTAGAATAGGAATCGTCATCATTAAATTTGTATACATAGAGATATCCTTGTTTGAGTCAAAGTGGTCGCTATCTTGTTCAAAGTGTTCTACCTTGGATTCATGGCTAAAACTCAAGTTTTCGAAACTTCCAAAAATCAGAATTTGGACCTTCATCAATGTGTGTAGTGCATCAAAATGTCGTCTTTCAACAAAATTTGGAATTGCCATCATCAAATTAGAATGCTTGAATATATGGTTGATTGAATCAAAGTTGTCTCTTTCTTGTTTAAAGTGTTCCACTATGGACCAACGGTTAAGACACAATTTTTGAAAACATTTCAAAATCAGAATCTGGACTTTCTTGACTATATATACTGTATCAAAATGTCGTCTTTCACATAGATTTGGAATCTTCATCATGAAATTAGTATGCTTGTAGATAAGGCTCATTGAATCAAAGTTGTCACTTTCTTGTTTAAAGTGTTCTACTATGGATTCATGGCTCAAATCCAAGATTTCAAAACTTCCCGAAATTAGAATTTGGACTTTTTTTAGTATATATAGTGTATAAAAATGTCATCTTTCCCCTAGATTTGGAATCGTCATCATCAAATTAGTATTCTTGGAGATATCATTGATTGAATCAAAGTTGTCACTTTTTTGTTTAAAGTTTTCTACTTTCGATTCATGGCTCAAACCCAAGATTTCAAAACTTCCTGAAATCAAAATTTGGGCTTTCCTGAGTGTAGGAGGTGTATAAAAATGTCGTGTTTCGCCTAGATTTGGAATCGTCATCATCAAATTAGTATTCTTGGAGTTATCGTTGATTGAAACAAGGTTGTCCTTTTCGTGTTTAAGGTGTTCTACTTTGGACGCATGGCCAAAACTCAACTTTTGAAAACCTCCCGAAATTAGAATTTGGACTGTGTTTAGTGTATTTAGTGCATCAAAATGTCGTCTTTTATCTAGATTTGGATTCGTCATCATCAAATTAGTACACTCGGAGATATCGTCGATTTAATGAAAGTGGTCACTTTCTTCCTTAAAGTCTTCTACTGTGGACCCATGCATAAAACTCAAGTTTTCAAAACCTCTCGAAATCAGAATTTGGACTTTCTTTAGTGTATCTAATGTAAAAAAATGTCTCTTTTAACCTAAATTTTGAATCGTCATCATCAAATTAGTATTCTTGGACATATAGTTTATTGAAACAAGGTTGCCCTTTTCATTTTTATAGTGTCCTACTATTGACGCATGGCTAAAGCTCAAGTTTCCAAAACTTCCCAAAATTTGAATTTTGACTTTCTTTAGTGTATTTAGTGTATAAAAATTTCATCTTTCACCTGGAATAGGAAATGTCATCGTCAAATTTTTATACATGGAGATATCCTTGTTTGAGTGAAAGTTGTCACTTTCTTGTTCAAACTGTTCCACCATGGATTAATGGCTAAAACTCAAGTTTTCGAAATTTCCAGAAATCAGAATTTGGACTTTCTTCAATGTATGCATTGCATCAAAATGTAGTCTCTCAACAAAATTTGGAATCGCCATCATCAAATTAGTGTGCTTGAAGATATGGTTGATTCAATCAAAGTTGTCTCTTTCTTGTTTAAAGTGTTCAACTATGGACCAACAGCTAAAACTCAACTTTTCGAAATCAGAATCTTGACTTTCTTGAACGTACATTGTGTATCAAAATGTCGTCTTTCACATAGATTTGGAATCTTCATCACGAAATTAGTATGCTTGTAGATAAGGTTGATTGAATCAAAGTTGTTCCTCTCTCGTTTAAAGACTTCAACTTTGGACACTGGAAAAAAACTCAACTTTTGAAAACTTTTCGAAGTAAGAATTTGGACTTTCTTGAGTGTATTTAGTGTATCAAAATGTTGCCTTTAACCTAGATTTGGAATCGTCATCATCAATCTAGTATTTCTGGAGATATCATTGATTGAATCAAAGTTGTCACTTTCTTGTTTAGAGTGTTCTACTATGGATTCATGGCTCAAACCCAAGATTTCAAAACTTCCCGAAATCAGAATTTGGACTTTTTTTTAGTGTATATAGTATATAAAATGTCGTCTTTCCCTTAGATTTGGAATCGTCATCATCAAATTAGTATTCTTGGAGATATCATTGATTGAATCAAAGTTGTCACTTTTTTGTTTAAAGTTTTCTACTATGGATTCATGGCTCAAACCCAAGATTTCAAAACTTCCCGAAATCAGAATTTGGGCTTTCCTGAGTGTATGTCGTGTATAAAAATGTCGTCTTTCGCCTAGATTTGGAATCGTCACCATCAAATTAGTATTCTTGGAGATGCCGTTGATTGAAAGAAGGTTGTCCTTTTCATGTTTAAGGTGTTCTACTATGGATGCATGGCCAAAACTCAAGTTTTAAAAACTTTTTGAAATTAGAATTTGGACCGTCTTTAGTGTATTTAGTGCATCAAAATGTCGTCTTTCACCTAGATTTGGATTCGTCATCATCAAAGTAGTACACTCGGAGATATCGTCGATTGAATGAAAGTGGTCACTTTCTTCCTTAAAGTCTTCTACTGTGGACCCTTGCATTAAACTCAAGTTTTCAAATCCTCCCGAAATCAGAATTTGGACTTTCTTGAGTGTATCTAGTGTAAAAAAATGTCGCCTTTCACCTAAATTTTGAATCGTCATCATCAAATTATTATTCTTTGAGATATCGTTGATTGAAACAAGGTTGCCCTTTTCATTTTTATTGTGTCCTACATTTGATGCATGGCTAAAACTCAAGTTTTCAAAACTTTCCCAAATTAGAATTTGGACTTTCTTTAGTGTATTTAGTGTATAAAAATGTCATCTTTCACCTAGAATAGGAATCATCATCATCAAATTTGTGTACATGGAGATATCCTTGTTTGAGTCAAAGTTGTCACTTTCTTGTTCAAAGTGTTCTACCTTGGATTCAAGGCTAAAACTCAAGTTTTCGAAACTTCCAGAAATCAGAATTTGGATTTTCTTCAATGTATGTGCATCGAAATGTCGCGTTTCAACAAAATTTGGAATCGCCATCATCAAATTAGGATGCTTGAAGATATGGTTGATTGAATCAAAGTTGTCTCTTTCTTGTTTAAAGTGTTCAACTATGGACCAACAGCTAAAACTCAACTTTTCGGAATCAGAATCTTGACTTTCTTAGATGTATATAGTGTATCAAAATGTCGTCTTTCACGTAGATTTGGAATCTTCATCATGAAATTAGTATGCTTGTAGATAAGGTTGATTGAATCAAAGTTATTCCTCTCTTGTTTAAAGACTTCAACTTTGGACATTGGAAAAGAACTCAACTTTTGAAAACTTTCCGAAGTAAGAATTTGGACTTTCTTTAGTGTATTTAGTGTATCAAAAGGTTGCCTTCAACCCAGATTTGGAATCGTCATCATCAAACTAGTATTCTTGGAGATATCATTGATTGAATCAAAGTTGTCACTCTCTTGTTTAAAGTGTTCTACTATGGATTCATGGCTTAAACCCAAGATTTCAAAATTTCCCGAAATCAGAATTTAGACTTTTTTTTAGTGTATAAAAATGTCATCTTTCCCCTAGATTTGGAATCGTCATCATCAAGTTAGTATTCTTGGAGATATCATTGATTGAATCAAAGTTGTCACCTTTTTGTTTAAAGTTTTCTACTATGGATTCATGGCTCAAACCCAAGATTTCAAAACTTCCTGAAATCAGAATTTGGGCTTTCCTGAGTGTATGAGGTGTATAAAAATGTCGTCTTTCGCCTAGATTTAGAATCGTCATAATCAAATTAGTATTCTTGGAGTTATCGTTGATTGAAACAAGGTTGTCCTTTTCATGTTTAAGGTGTTCTACTTTGGACGCATGGCCAAAACTCAAGTTTTGAAAACTTCCCGAAATTAGAATTTGGAATGTCTTTAGTGTATTTAGTGCATCAAAATGTCGTCTTTCACCTGGATATGGAATCGTCGTCATCAAATTAGTATACTCAGAGATATCGTCTAATGAATCAAAGTGGTCACTTCCTTCCTTAAAGTCTTCTACTGTGGACCCATGCATAAAACTTAAGTTTTCAATACTTCTCGAAACCAGAATTTAGACTTTCTTGAGTGCATTTAGTGTAAAAAAATGTCGCCTTTCACCTAAATTTTGAATCGTCATCATCAAATTAGTATTCTTGGAGATATCGTTGATTGAAACAAGGTTGCCCTTTTCATTTTTATGGTGTCCTATTATTGACGCATATCTAAAACTCAAGTTTTCAAAACTTCCCGAAATTAGAATTTGGACTTTCTTTAGTGTATTTAGTGTATAAAAATGTCATCTTTCACCAAGAATAGGAATCGTCATCATTAAATTTGTATACATAGAGATATCCTTGTTTGAGTCAAAGTGGTCGCTGTCTTGTTCAAAGTGTTCTACCTTGGATTCATGGCTAAAACTCATGTTTTCGAAACTTCCAAAAATCAGAATTTGGACCTTCACCAATGTGTGTAGTGCATCAAAATGTCGTCTTTCAACAAAATTTGGAATTGCCATCATCAAATTAGTATGCTTGAAGATATGGTTGATTGAATCAAAGTTGTCTCTTTCTTGTTTAAAGTGTTCCACTATGGACCAACGGTTAAGACACAATTTTTGAAAACATTTCGAAATCAGAATCTGGACTTTCTTGACTATATATAGTGTATCAAAATGTCGTCTTTCACATAGATTTGGAATCTTCATCATGAAATTAGTATGCTTGTAGATAAGGCTCATTGAATCAAAGTTGTCACTTTCTTGTTTAAAGTGTTCTACTATGGATTCATGGCTCAAACCCAAGATTTCAAAACTTTCCGAAGTAAGAATTTGGACTTTCTTGAGTGTATTTAGTGTATCAAAATGTTGCCTTTAATCTAGATTTGGAATCGTCATCATCAAACAAGTATTCTTGGAGATATCATTGATTGAATCAAAGTTGTCACTTTCTTGTTTAAAGTGTTCTACTATGGATTCATGGCTCAAACCCAAGATTTCAAAACTTTCCGAAGTAAGAATTTGGACTTCCTTGAGTGTATTTAGTGTATCAAAATGTTGCCATTAACCTAGATTTGGAATCGTCATCATCAAACAAGTATTCTTGGAGATATCATTGATTGAATCCAAGTTGTCACTTTCTTGTTTAAAGTGTTCTACTATGGATTCATGGCTCGAACCCTAATCGGGGCTGTCGAACACCGATAGATTAGATAAATGATGATTTGGATTTGCAAAAGGGTGTAACCCAAAGTCGTCTCCCAACGAACCTCAACCGAATCTGTCAAAACAAGGCTAAACAAGGGGGGAGTTTTTGATGAACAAAACAGAAAAACAAACTAAGCAAGAACACAATAAATCGAGATGCAATCAGTTGCAAACCAACCCTCTATCCCAGTTTTCATCGCCTTCTCAATACACAATTTGTTTAGTTTTAATCCTCAAATCGAAAATCACAAAAATCCTTTAACAACCGTCAAAGATTGGAAAGAAAACCAATAAACAGATTTCATAGATTTGAGACTGATTGAAGTACCATCCAAACAGGTTGTTCTCGTTTCCAGTTAAAGCCTCAACCGAGCACAAAAACCTTGGATTCTCAAACAAAGACAATGCATGCATTCATCCAACCGGTATCAACACACACACAGATTTAAGAGAGAACGGAAACAAGAAAACAACAAAGTTAAAACTAAAACAAACAGATTTCCATTAAATCCAAGACTCAAACCGGGAACAAGGATGGTGTTGCAACTTGATTACAGAATCCTTAGCCCTCCATCTTGACAAGAACAATGGAGAGAAGAGAAAAATCGGCTACTGTTCACGCCCTCCAAGAATCCCCCTTTAATGGCCTCTTAAGGTGCTTAAATAGAGTTTTAGGAGGAAACCCTAGGTTACCGCAACTTGACGGCCGATTTCGGATAGGTTAGCGCGTGTTCTGGGCTTCGGCCTCTTCATAAAAATTGTAGATCAGGAAGAGTAGATGAATTTGGGCTTTTGAATCGCTTGATTTGGATATCGGACGCCCAAGATATGGCCTTTTAAAGAATCAGCATTCAATGTAGGTTTACTAATTTAACCCTGCTTTCTGGTCCCGACTTTGAAGCGCTGTTTGAAGGCCCAAACGAACTCGGATTTGGACAAACCATACCATTCCAGAAAGCTCAAGAAGTCTCCTACAATATCTCTGAAGACATCATCTTCATTCTGGAATTTTATCTCGGCCAAAATACTGAAGGAAGTGCAGAAGGTCAAATCTGTCAAAATTGCCCTTGCTTCTCTATCTCCAATTTCCAAGATATCTCATTGCCATCAAGATGTCTCATGCCCCATCTCATGCTCCATGACCCTAAACCTGGAAAAATAAAATAAAATAGTGTGAAGCCCAATTCCTATAAAATAAAATGAAATGAAATCAAGATGAATGAAATAACACAACTAATGTGCAGAAAGGACTAAATATGAGGGCTAAATAGTATGAAAATATGTGCTCTGTCAAATTCCCCCACACTTGGACTTTTGCACTCCTGGGCAAAACACTAAACACTAACATTCAATCTTTCAAATAAAAAGGATGCAAAGAATGCAAAATGAGAGGCATGGCAAGTTTTATAGGAATTCAACACTTCAAAGATCATCTTTCTTACACTTCCCGAACAAACAAGTAGCATGGCAATTTCACTTGGCAAGGTGAGTCAAAATAAGCAGACCCTCATAGAATAAGAACATGCTTTCAAGTTCCTCAAATGCTATGCCCAAATCCACCCAATCATAATTCCACTACCAGATATGCTCATCTTCTAAATCTCCACTCTCAGCGCTTTATGCATGCAAATCAAAAGGACTTTTATTCATGGCTCAAACATGGTAAGGTGAAAGGGATAGGTAAGCTTTAAGAAGAAAGAAAACATTCAAGACAATCCCAAGATCAATGAAGAACTATTAAGCAAGCAGAAAATAGAACCCTTTTTTTTTCGCATGGTGGGTGCGTTTTACGCTCCATCCCACCTTGGTGAGTGCGTTTTACGCTCCATCTCACCTTGGCCTTTGGCCTTTCTATCTTTTTTTTTTTTTTTTTTCTTTTGATTCCAAAGGACTTGCTTAATTTCTTTTTTTTATCGAGGGATGCAATGAATGTTCTTCAACCTAAAGAAGGGAAAAGATCACTCTCTCTCTCTCTTTTTTTTTTTTTAGGTATAAAATGAAAGAATGCCTTAATCATCTTTTCACATGCATGAGCACTGATAGCTTCAATAAAGATTCAAAACAAGCTCTGGAATGATACCCATAATTCAGTGGATGCAGGCATAGCATAAGAAAGGACAGAACATGCACAAATATTCTCACAAAGACTGCCTCAATCAACTCACCAAGCCAAACTCATTTCCAATTTACTTGAAAGCCCAAAAAGATAAGATCAACTTTCTAATCATGCTAAATTCTTTCAAACTCAATTTGCCTCATTTTGCAAAAATTTATTTATTTATTTATTTTTTTTTTTATTTTTTTTTAAAATTCAATTTTCTAAAACTCCTCCCCCCACACTTAAACATTACATTGTCCTCAATGTAAGCATGTAGCAAGAATCAGGTATAGGACAAGTAAATAATAAAAAAAAAATATAAGGAGAGAGGAACAGCCTGATGTTGTCAATTGTAGGCGGCGTTGAGGAGATGCAGCTCCTCCATAGTATGCTCCTGAAAGCTCTCGTAGAATGGCTTAAGCCGTTGCCCGTTGACTGTGAATCGCCTTGTGGTTGACTCATCCATAAGCTCAACTGCACCATAAGGAAAAACATGAGTAACCATAAAAGGACCAATCCAACGAGAAAGCAACTTACCTGGCATTAGTTTTAGACGGGAGTTGTATAGGAGGACTTTCTGGCCAACTTCGAACTCTTTCTTGTTGATCAATTTTTCATGAGCAGCCTTAGTTTTTTCCTTGTAAATTTTGGAGTTCTCATATGCTTCCAATCTCAATTCCTCAAGCTCTTGCAATTGAAGCTTTCGTTGTGAACCAGCCTCTGTCATATCCATGTTGCATTGCTTTACCGCCCAATAGGCCTTATGCTCAATTTCTACCGGCAGATGACATGCTTTTCCAAAGACCAGTCGATATGGGGACATGCCAATAGGAGTCTTGTAGGCCGTGCGGTAGGCCCAAAGTGCATCTTCCAACCTTTTGCTCCAGTCTTTCCTGTTGGGCTGGACTGTCTTCTCTAGAATATGCTTGATCTCTCTGTTTGAAACCTCAGCCTGCCCATTGGTCTGTGGATGGTAGGGCGTCACCACTTTATGTAAGACTCCATACTTTCGGAGCATGGATTGCATCGTTCTGTTGCAGAAGTGGGATCCTTGATCACTGATGATGGCCTTGGGAATGCCAAACCTGCAGAAAATATGAGATCTAACAAAATCTGCAACCACAGAAGAATCATCAGTCCTGGTGGCTTTAGCTTCCACCCATTTTGAAACATAATCCACAGCCAAAAGGATGTACAGAAAACCAAAAGAGACAGGAAAAGGACCCATGAAATCAATACCCCAAACATCAAAGATCTCACAAAATAATAAGGGTTGCTGAGGCATTTCATTCCTAAGTGATATTGATCCTGTGTGCTGGCAACGTGTGCAATTCTTACAAAATGTATGAGCATCTCGAAAAAGGGATGGCCAATATAAACCTGAGTCGAGGACCTTTCTAGCTGTGCGTTGAGGACCAAAGTGACCACCACATGCAAGTGAATGACAGAAATGCAAGACTGAAGCAAACTCAATATCGGGCACACATCTCCTAAGGACTTGGTCACTACACATGCGCCATAGATATGGATCATCCCATACATAGTACTTGGCCTGACTTTTAAATTTACTTAGCTGATCTCTCTTAAGATGGGCAGGGATGTCAGATGCAGCTAGAAAATTAACAATGTCAGCATACCAGGGCTCAGTACCATGCAAGTGATATAGTAACTCATCTGGGAAGTCATCTTTGATAGGCTGACAGTCCATGGTAGTGGCATCTGAAGAGGAAGGAAGCCTGCTCAAATGATCAGCCACAGAATTCTCAGCTCCACTCTTGTCTTTGATCTCAACATTGAACTCTTGAAGTAGGAGCATCCACCGTATCAACCTGGGTTTGGCATCATGCTTCTTCAAGAGATATTTCAAAGCTGCATGATCAGAAAACACAACAACATTAGAACCCAAGAGATAAGAGCGAAATTTATCTAAAGCAAACACAATGGCAAGAAGCTCCTTTTCAGTAGTGGTGTAGTTTGCTTGGGCGTTGTCCAGAGTACGCGAGGCATAAGCAATGACGTGTGACTTCTTCTCCACTCGTTGTGAAAGGACGGCACCAACTGCATAATTGGAAGCATCACACATGAGCTCGAATGGCAAGTCCCAATTGGGTGGCTGGATGATGGGTGGGGAAGTCAAGCGCCTCTTGAGCTCCTCAAAGGCCATCTTGCAAGACTCATCAAATTTGAATTCCACATCCTTCTGAAGCAGGTTGGACATTGGAAGGGCAATCTTGCTGAAGTCCTGGATGAATCTCCTGTAGAATCCTGCATGTCCAAGGAAAGAACGTATCTCCCGCACAGACGCGGGGTAAGGCAGAGAAGAAATGATATCGACCTTGGACTTATCAACCTCTATACCCCTCTTGGACACAACATGACCCAAAACAATCCCCTGCTCAACCATGAAATGACATTTTTCAAAATTTAGGACAAGATTCTTCTCAACACATCTCTCCAAGACTCTACCCAAACTGATTAGACACTCATCAAAGGAGGTCCCATAAACAGAAAAATCATCCATGAAAACTTCCATGCAATGCTCAAGTAAATCTGAAAATATACTCACCATGCATCGCTGGAATGTACCTGGGGCATTACATAGACCAAATGGCATCCTCCGGTATGCAAAAGTGCCAAAGGGGCAGGTGAAGGTGGTCTTTTCCTGATCCTCCGGTGCTATACAAATCTGAAAATAACCAGAAAAACCATCAAGAAAGCAGTAATGGGACTTTCCAGCTAACCTCTTTAGCATCTGATCAATGAATGGGAGTGGGAAATGATCCTTCCTGGTAGCTTGGTTGAGCCTCCTATAGTCAATGCAGACTCTCCAACTGTTTTGCACTCGCATGGGTACTAGCTCATTCTTCTCATTGGCTACCACTGTGAATCCTGTCTTCTTTGGAACTACCTGCACTGGACTCTCCCACTTGCTATCAGAGATAGGATAAATAATGCCAGCCGAAAGTAGTTTACTTACCTCTTTCTTGACCACATCTAGAATGGTGGGATTGAGTCTCCTTTGGGGCTGTCTCACTGGTCGAGCTTCTTCCTCTAAATGAATCCTGTGCATGCATAAGGAAGGGGATATACCAGGAATGTCTGCAAGTGACCAACCTATGGCTCTCTTATGTTGCTTCAACAGATTCAGCAACTTCTCCTCTTGGTCAGGCTGAAGGTTGTTGGCAATGATCACGGGTAGCTTGTCTCCATCTGCCAAGTAGGCGTACTTCAGATTCTCGGGCAGGGGCTTACACTCCAAGGTGGGTGGCTGTTGAATTGAAGGCACCAGTCTGCTTATGTTGCCACCTACCTGCAATACATTCTCAACAACAGAAACTTCCTCTATGGGAGGCACATCAGAATCGCATATAGTATGAGAAGGTGCACTCTCAACAATACTCAAAAACTCATCTATTTCAGAACAAGCACTACACTTACTGAGTCCGTCATGACACTGAAGGCAATGCATATCATCAGGAAAATTATGAATGGTGGGGAATTCAGACTCAAGATCATACAACTCAACACATGATTTCTCCACCATTAAGTCAATAAAGTTAACATGCAAGGCAGAATGATCTTCTAAGGGATACCTCATGGCATCAATGATATTGAATTGAATAGTGTTACCAGCGAACTCCATAGATAAAGTACCCTCATGCACATTAATTATTGTCCTTGCAGTTTTCAAGAAAGGTCTACCTAGAATAAGTGGTGCGTGTCCGGGTGTGTGATCATCCTCCATATTCAAAACATAGAAGTCAGCAGGGAATATGAAATCTTTTACCTTCACTAACACATCCTCTAATACTCCCTCAGGGTATGCTGTGCTCCTATTTGCCAACTGGACCACCACTCCTGTAGATGTCAATGTGCCTGCACCTGCCTGCAAAGAAGAATACACAGATTTAGGCATCACATTAATAGAGGCTCCTAAATCTAACATAGCATTATGAAATTGCAAATTTCCAATAGTGCAAGGAATGGTGAAAGTCCCTGGATCTTTGCATTTCTGAGGCATGGCAGGTTGAATCAATGCTGACACATTTCTTCCCAAGTTGATCTTTTCATTTCCTTTCAGTTTCCTTTTGTGGGTGCACAAGTCTTTGAGAAATTTGGCATATTTGGGAATCTGTCTGATGGCCTCTAAGAGTGGTATGTTCACCTCAACTTTTTTGAAAGTTTCCATGATCTCCTTGTCTAACTCAGCTTCTGCCTTCTTTTATTTTGAGTGGCTCGGTGAGGAAATGGCAGTGGATGGCTGTAGGAAGTCTCTCCTCTATCTTGATCAATGGTGGTGGGCTGCTTGTCTTTTTGAATGGGAGGAGGCCGATCTTCTTTTTGGCTTTCTTGTTGCTGCCCAAATTCTGGTTGTGGAGAGGGTTGGCTGCTCAACTCCTTACCACTGCGGAGAACGATAGCACTTACATTGCCCCTTGGATTTGAAACTGGCTGTGAAGGCAACTGACCCGAACCCTGACTCCGTAGCTCACTGATGTTTGTTGCAAGTTGTCCAATCTGTGTCTCCAAATTTTGTATGGCAGTGTCGGTCCTTTGCTGAAACTGGAGATTGTTGGCAACGAGCTGCTTCATAATATCTTCCAAGCTTGATTCGGATTTAGGGGCTGGTTGTTGTTGCTGCATTGGTTGACTTGGTCTTTGTGCATTGAATCTATGCTGCTGAGGTTGCTGATGCTGTGGCTGGAATGGCTGGTTGGAAGGACCTCCATACCTCAAGTTTGGATGATCTCTCCACCCTGGATTATAGGTGGCAGCATATGGATCATATCTGTGTTGCTGCTGATGATGCTGTGGCTGGAAGGGTCTTCCTGGAAAAATGCCAGCACAAGCTTCTGTATTCTCCTACAATTGAGGACATTGGTCAGTAACATGGGAAGATAATGAACAAATACCACATACCTGCTGGGATTGGGACTGTCCTTTATCAAGGGCTAGCTGTCTGACCATGGAAGCCAATTCCTCCAGTTTATTCTCTATCCTCTGTTGGTCATTGATGGCAGCAACACCAATCTCATTGGCCTGCCTCATGGGAGTGACTGATCTGGTACCAAACTGTTGGGCATTCTGTGCCATCTTGGAGATTAGCTCTTGAGCAGCTGCTGGTGTCTTTTCAGAGAGGGCTCCTCCACTAGCTGCATCCACCAAATACCTATCCATTGGAATAAGACCTTCATAGAAGTATTGGATCAGCAGCTGGTCACTGATCTGATGGTGTGGACAACTAGAACACAGTTTCTTGAATCGCTCCCAATACTCATGTAATGTCTCCCCATGATTCTGCCTTATGCCACAAATTTCTTTTCGAATGGCGGCTGTTCGGGATGCTGGAAAGAACTTCTCCAAAAAGATTCTTTTAAGCCCATCCCAACTTGTGATGGCAGCAGGTGGTAGGTAGTATAACCAATCATTTGCAGCTCCATCCAATGAAAATGGAAAGGCCCTAAGCTTTATCTGCTCCTCATCAACTCCTTGTGGCCTCATTGTGGAACAGACAACATGGAATTCTTTGAGGTGCTTGTGCGGATCTTCACCTGCAAGGCCATGAAACTTGGGAAGCAAATGGATTAGCCCAGATTTCAATTCAAAGGTTGCATCCAATTGGGGATATTGAATGCATAAAGACTGATAGTGCACGTCAGGGGCAGCCAATTCTCTAATGGTTCTACCATCCAAATGACCATGATTTACAATATTTCCATTATTTCCATTTCGATTGTGTTCATTCCCATTAGCTGCCATTGTGTTTAAGTCAGGGATAGGTGTAGAAACAGAAGGAATATCAGATGCAATGGCAGAAAAGGCAGGAGGATTATCAGATTCTTTGAGGTGCTTTAACTCTCTAGCCTTCCTTTGCTTCCTAAGGGTCCTTTCTATTTCAAGGTCTAGGTCAATTGGTATGTTCTTAGAGGATCTGGTCATGCACTAAAGATCAGCACAAAAACATTCTCAAAATGACTCACAAAGAACAACACACAAACTGGCCTATGCACAGCACACAAACTGGCCTATGCACAAAAAAAAAAAATGCAAAAACGTAGGGCACATAAAATCAATCAATCAAGAAGCCCTAAGACAATTTTTTTATGCAATTTTTCACAAAATTTCAACACAAAAACACTGAGGGACCTGAAAACACTGAAAACCTCACAAAATCAGCCACTAAGAAACACAAAATGGCCCAAAAAGTGGTCTAAATGTTGGAATTTGGCCAAGAAAGGGTCTCCTCACACCCCCATTTCTTTGGACACCAAAAATCAGCCCAATCGGAGCAAGTGAAAAAATGTGAACAGTAACTGTTTGCCCCAAAATCATTTTTTTTCTAAAATTGGCTCCTATTTTGCCTCAAAAACCACTCTAAATGCACGAAAACATCAAGGGAAACATATAGACATGAAGGAACATCAAGTAAGAATGAGAAAGGAAGAAGATAGAACCGGTTTCTTGATCTCAATCCTTAAATATTGCTATCTGTCATGGAGGCTGTCAAGACTTGCTGAATAAGAGTTTCTGTTTTGCACTTGCTGAATTTTGCTATCAAGGCTGCTAAATTTTGCTATCTCTTGCACTTGGATGCAGCTTGTTGGTCTCCTACAAAACAGAGAATAAGAGTTTTCTATCAGCAACGAGAAAAAGAGAAAAAGAAAAGAAGAGAATAAGAGAATAAGAGAAGAAGAGAAGAAGAGTTTTCTGTTTTTTTTTTTTGCTGGTCTTCTTGATCTTCTTGATTTATTTATGGCATAAACTTGGTACGTGGCGTTGTATCTAGCAGTGCCGAGTATGGTTAACTCGCTTTGGACCAGTAGCCCGCAACCAGCTAGTTTCCAACCTATATACCAAGTAGCAACCACAAATTTCTTTAAAATCAGTCTTCTTTTGACAGAAACGAAATTGGTTCCCCGGCAACGGCGCCAAAATCTGATCGGGGCTGTCGAACACCGATAGATTAGATAAATGATGATTTGGATTTGCAATAGGGTGTAACCCAAAGTCGTCTCCCAACGAACCTCAACCAAATCTGTCAAAACAAGGCTAAACAAGGGGGGAGTTTTTGATGAACAAAACAGAAAAACAAACTAAGCAAGAACACAATAAATCGAGATGCAATCAGTTGCAAACCAACACTCTATCCCAGTTTTCATCGCCTTCTCAATACACAATTTGTTTAGTTTTAATCCTCAAATCGAAAATCACAAAAATCCTTTAACAACCGTCAAAGATTGGAAAGAAAACCAATAAACAGATTTCATAGATTTGAGACTGATTGAAGTACCATCCAAACAGGTTGTTCTCGTTTCCAGTTAAAGCCTCAATCGAGCACAAAAACCTTGGATTCTCAAACAAAGACAATGCATGCATTCATCCAACCGGTATCAACACACACACAGATTTAAGAGAGAACGGAAACAAGAAAACAACAAAGTTAAAACTAAAACAAACAGATTTCCATTAAATCCAAGACTCAAACCGGGAACAAGGATGGTGTTGCAACTTGATTACAGAATCCTTAGCCCTCCATCTTGACAAGAACAATGGAGAGAAGAGAAAAATCGGCTACTGTTCACGCCCTCCAAGAATCCCCCTTTAATGGCCTCTTAAGGTGCTTAAATAGAGTTTTAGGAGGAAACCCTAGGTTACCGCAACTTGACGGCCGATTTCGGATAGGTTAGCGCGTGTTCTGGGCTTCGGACTCTTCATAAAAATTGTAGATCAGGAAGATTAGATGAATTTGGGCTTTTGAATCGCTTGATTTGGATATCGGACGCCCAAGATATGGCCTTTTAAAGAATCAGCATTCAATGTAGGTTTACTAATTTAACCCTGCTTTCTGGTCCCGACTTTGAAGCGCTGTTTGAAGGCCCAAACGAACTCGGATTTGGACAAACCATACCATTCCAGAAAGCTCAAGAAGTCTCCTACAATATCTCTGAAGACATCATCTTCATTCTGGAATTTTATCTCGGCCAAAATACTGAAGGAAGTGCAGAAGGTCAAATCTGCCAAAATTGCCCTTGCTTCTCTATCTCCAATTTCCAAGATATCTCATTGCCATCAAGATGTCTCATGCCCCATCTCATGCTCCATGACCCTAAACCTGGAAAAATAAAATAAAATAGTGTGAAGCCCAATTCCTATAAAATAAAATGAAATGAAATCAAGATGAATGAAATAACACAACTAATGTGCAGAAAGGACTAAATATGAGGGCTAAATAGTATGAAAATATGTGCTCTATCAAACCCAAGATTTCAAAACTTCCCGAAATTAGAATTTGGACTTTTTTTAGTATATATAGTGTATAAAAATGTCGTCTTTCCCCTAGATTTGGAATCGTCATCATCAAATTAGTATTCTTGGAGATATCATTGATTGAATCAAAGTTGTCACTTTTTTGTTTAAAGTTTTCTACTTTGGATTCATGGCTCAAACCCAATATTTCAAAACTTCCTGAAATCAAAATTTGGGCTTTCCTGAGTGTAGGAGGTGTATAAAAATGTCGTGTTTCGCCTAGATTTGGAATCGTCATCGTCAAATTAGTATTCTTGGAGTTATCGTTGATTGAAACAAGGTTGTCCTTTTCATGTTTAAGGTGTTCTACTTTGGACGCATGGCCAAAACTCAACTTTTGAAAACCTCCCGAAATTAGAATTTGGACTGTGTTTAGTGTATTTAGTGCATCAAAATGTCGTCTTTTACCTAGATTTGGATTCGTCATCATCAAATTAGTACACTCGGAGATATCGTCGATTTAATGAAAGTGGTCACTTTCTTCCTTAAAGTCTTCTACTGTGGACCCATGCATAAAACTCAAGTTTTCAAAACCTCTCGAAATCAGAATTTGGACTTTCTTGAGTGTATCTAATGTAAAAAAATGTCTCTTTTAACCTAAATTTTGAATCGTCATCATCAAATTAGTATTCTTGGACATATCGTTTATTGAAACAAGGTTGCCCTTTTCATTTTTATGGTGTCCTACTATTGACGCATGGCTAAAGCTCAAGTTTCCAAAACTTCCCAAAATTAGAATTTTGACTTTCTTTAGTGTATTTAGTGTATAAAACTTTCATCTTTCACCTGGAATAGGAAATGTCATCGTCAAATTTTTATACATGGAGATATCCTTGTTTGAGTGAAAGTTGTCACTTTCTTGTTCAAAGTGTTCCACCATGGATTAATGGCTAAAACTCAAGTTTTCGAAATTTCCAGAAATCAGAATTTGGACTTTCTTCAATGTATGCATTGCATCAAAATGTAGTCTATCAACAAAATTTCGAATCGCCATCATCAAATTAGTGTGCTTGAAGATATGGTTGATTCAATCAAAGTTGTCTCTTTCTTGTTTAAAGTGTTCAACTATGGACCAACAGCTAAAACTCAACTTTTCGAAATCAGAATCTTGACTTTCTTGAACGTACATAGTGTATCAAAATGTCGTCTTTCACATAGATTTGGAATCTTCATCACGAAATTAGTATGCTTGTAGATAAGGTTGATTGAATCAAAGTTGTTCCTCTCTCGTTTAAAGACTTCAACTTTGGACACTGTAAAAAAAACTCAACTTTTGAAAACTTTTCGACGTAAGAATTTGGACTTTCTTGAGTGTATTTAGTGTATCAAAATGTTGCCTTTAACCTAGATTTGGAATCGTCATCATCAAACTAGTATTTCTGGAGATATCATTGATTGAATCAAAGTTGTCACTTTCTTGTTTAGAGTGTTCTACTATGGATTCATGGCTCAAACCCAAGATTTCAAAACTTCCCGAAATCAGAATTTGGACTTTTTTTTAGTGTATATAGTATATAAAAATGTCGTCTTTCCCTTAGATTTGGAATCGTCATCATCAAATTAGTATTCTTGGAGATATCATTGATTGAATCAAAGTTGTCACTTTTTTGTTTAAAGTTTTCTACTATGGATTCATGGCTCAAACCCAAGATTTCAAAACTTCCCGAAATCAGAATTTGGGCTTTCCTGAGTGTATGTCGTGTATAAAAATGTCGTCTTTCGCCTAGATTTGGAATCGTCACCATCAAATTAGTATTCTTGGAGATGCCGTTGATTGAAAGAAGGTTGTCCTTTTCATGTTTAAGGTGTTCTACTATGGATGCATGGCCAAAACTCAAGTTTTAAAAACTTTTTGAAATTAGAATTTGGACCGTCTTTAGTGTATTTAGTGCATCAAAATGTCGTCTTTCACCTAGATTTGGATTCGTCATCATCAAAGTAGTACACTCGGAGATATCGTCGATTGAATGAAAGTGGTCACTTTCTTCCTTAAAGTCTTCTACTGTGGACCCTTGCATTAAACTCAAGTTTTCAAATCCTCCCGAAATCAGAATTTGGACTTTCTTGAGTGTATATAGTGTAAAAAATGTCGCCTTTCACCTAAATTTTGAATCGTCATCATCAAATTATTATTCTTTGAGATATCGTTGATTGAAACAAGGTTGCCCTTTTCATTTTTATTGTGTCCTACATTTGATGCATGGCTAAAACTCAAGTTTTCAAAACATTCCCAAATTAGAATTTGGACTTTCTTTAGTGTATTTAGTGTATAAAAATGTCATCTTTCACCTAGAATAGGAATCATCATCATCAAATTTGTGTACATGGAGATATCCTTGTTTGAGTCAAAGTTGTCACTTTCTTGTTCAAAGTGTTCTACCTTGGATTCATGGCTAAAACTCAAGTTTTCGAAACTTCCAGAAATCAGAATTTGGATTTTCTTCAATGTATGTGCATCGAAATGTCGCGTTTCAACAAAATTTGGAGTCGCCATCATCAAATTAGGATGCTTGAAGATATGGTTGATTGAATCAAAGTTGTCTCTTTCTTGTTTAAAGTGTTCAACTATGGACCAACAGCTAAAACTCAACTTTTCAGAATCAGAATCTTGACTTTCTTAGATGTATATAGTGTATCAAAATGTCGTCTTTCACGTAGATTTGGAATCTTCATCATGAAATTAGTATGCTTGTAGATAAGGTTGATTGAATCAAAGTTATTCCTCTCTTGTTTAAAGACTTCAACTTTGGACATTGGAAAAGAACTCAACTTTTGAAAACTTTCTGAAGTAAGAATTTGGACTTTCTTTAGTGTATTTAGTGTATCAAAATGTTGCCTTTAACCTGGATTTGGAATCGTCATCATCAAACTAGTATTCTTGGAGATATCATTGATTGAATCAAAGTTGTCACTCTCTTGTTTAAAGTGTTCTACTATGGATTCATGGCTTAAACCCAAGATTTCAAAACTTCCCGAAATTAGAATTTAGACTTTTTTTTAGTGTATAAAAATGTCATCGTTCCCCTAGATTTGGAATCGTCATCATCAAGTTAGTACTCTTGGAGATATCATTGATTGAATCAAAGTTGTCACCTTTTTGTTTAAAGTTTTCTACTATGGATTCATGGCTCAAACCCAAGATTTCAAAACTTCCTGAAATCAGAATTTGGGCTTTCCTGAGTGTATGAGGTGTATAAAAATGTCGTCTTTTGCCTAGATTTAGAATCGTCATAATCAAATTAGTATTCTTGGAGTTATCGTTGATTGAAACAAGGTTGTCCTTTTCATGTTTAAGGTGTTCTACTTTGGACGCATGGCCAAAACTCAAGTTTTGAAAACTTCCCGAAATTAGAATTTGGAATGTCTTTAGTGTATTTAGTGCATCAAAATGCCGTCTTTCACCTGGATTTGGAATCGTCATCATCAAATTAGTATACTCAGAGATATCGTCTAATGAATCAAAGTGGTCACTTCCTTCCTTAAAGTCTTCTACTGTGGACCCATGCATAAAACTTAAGTTTTCAATACTTCCCGAAACCAGAATTTAGACTTTCTTGAGTGTATTTAGTGTAAAAAAATGTTGCCTTTCACCTAAATTTTGAATCGTCATCATCAAATTAGTATTCTTGGAGATATCGTTGATTGAAACAAGGTTGCCCTTTTCATTTTTATGGTGTCCTATTATTGACGCATGTCTAAAACTCAAGTTTTCAAAACTTCTCGAAATTAGAAATTGGACTTTCTTTAGTGTATTTAGTGTATAAAAATGTCATCTTTCACCTAGAATAGGAATCGTCATCATTAAATTTGTATACATAGAGATATCCTTGTTTGAGTCAAAGTGGTCGCTGTCTTGTTCGAAGTGTTCTACCTTGGATTCATGGCTAAAACTCAAGTTTTCGAAACTTCCAAAAATCAGAATTTGGACCTTCATCAATGTGTGTAGTGCATCAAAATGTCGTCTTTCAACAAAATTTGGAATTGCCATCATCAAATTAGTATGCTTGAAGATATGGTTGATTGAATCAAAGTTGTCTCTTTCTTGTTTAAAGTGTTCCACATTGAACCAACGGTTAAGACACAATTTTTGAAAACATTTCGAAATAAGAATCTGGACTTTCTTGACTATATATAGTGTATCAAAATGTTGTCTTTCACATAGATTTGGAATCTTCATCATGAAATTAGTATGCTTGTAGATAAGGCTCATTGAATCAAAGTTGTCACTTTCTTGTTTAAAGTGTTCTACTATGGATTCATGGCTCAAACCCAAGATTTCAAAACTTTCCGAAGTAAGAATTTGGACTTTCTTGAGTGTATTTAGTGTATCAAAATGTTGCCATTAACCTAGATTTGGAATCGTCATCATCAAACAAGTATTCTTGGAGATATCATTGATTGAATCCAAGTTGTCACTTTCTTGTTTAAAGTGTTCTACTATGGATTCATGGTTCAAACCCAGGATTTCAAAACTTCCCGAAATTAGAATTTGGACTTTTTTTAGTATATATAGTGTATAAAAATGTCGTCTTTCCCCTAGATTTGGAATCGTCATCATCAAATTAGTATTCTTGGAGATATCATTGATTGAATCAAAGTTGTCACTTTTTGTTTAAAGTTTTCTACTTTGGATTCATGGCTCAAACCCAAGATTTCAAAACTTCTTGAAATCAAAATTTGGGCTTTCCTGAGTGTAGGAGGTGTATAAAAATGTCGTGTTTCGCCTAGATTTGGAATCGTCATCGTCAAATTAGTATTCTTGGAGTTATCGTTGATTGAAACAAGGTTGTCCTTTCGTGTTTAAGGTGTTCTACTTTGGACGCATGGCCAAAACTCAACTTTTGAAAACCTCCCGAAAATAGAATTTGGACTGTGTTTAGTGTATTTAGTGCATCAGAATGTCGTCTTTTACCTAGATTTGGATTCGTCATCATCAAATTAGTACACTCGGAGATATCGTCGATTTAATGAAAGTGGTCACTTTCTTCCTTAAAGTCTTCTACTGTGGACCCATGCATAAAACTCAAGTTTTCAAAACCTCTCGAAATCAGAATTTGGACTTTCTTTAGTGTATCTAATGTAAAAAAATGTCTCTTTTAACCTAAATTTTGAATCGTCATCATCAAATTAGTATTCTTGGACATATCGTTTATTGAAACAAGGTTGCCCTTTTCATTTTTATGGTGTCCTACTATTGACGCATGGCTAAAGCTCAAGTTTCCAAAACTTCCCAAAATTAGAATTTTGACTTTCTTTAGTGTATTTAGTGTATAAAAATTTCATCTTTCACCTGGAATAGGAAATGTCATCGTCAAATTTTTATACATGGAGATATCCTTGTTTGAGTGAAAGTTGTCACTTTCTTGTTCAAACTGTTCCACCATGGATTAATGGCTAAAACTCAAGTTTTCGAAATTTCCAGAAATCAGAATTTAGACTTTCTTCAATGTATGCATTGCATCAAAATGTAGTCTATCAACAAAATTTGGAATCGCCATCATCAAATTAGTGTGCTTGAAGATATGGTTGATTCAATCAAAGTTGTCTCTTTCTTGTTTAAAGTGTTCAACTATGGACCAACAGCTAAAACTCAACTTTTCAAAATCAGAATCTTGACTTTCTTGAACGTACATAGTGTATCAAAATGTCGTCTTTCACATAGATTTGGAATCTTCATCACGAAATTAGTATGCTTGTAGATAAGGTTGATTGAATCAAAGTTATTCCTCTCTCGTTTAAAGACTTCAACTTTGGACACTGGAAAAAAACTCAACTTTTGAAAACTTTTTGAAGTAAGAATTTGGACTTTCTTGAGTGTATTTAGTGTATCAAAATGTTGCCTTTAACCTAGATTTGGAATCGTCATCATCAAACTAGTATTCCTGGAGATATCATTGATTGAATCAAAGTTGTTACTTTCTTGTTTAGAGTGTTCTACTATGGATTCATAGCTCAAACCCAAGATTTCAAAACTTCCCGAAATCAGAATTTGGACCTTTTTTTAGTGTATATAGTATATAAAAATGTCATCTTTCCCTTAGATTTGGAATTGTCATCATCAAATTAGTATTCTTGGAGATATCATTGATTGAATCAAAGTTGTCACTTTTTTGTTTAAAGTTTTCTACTATGGATTCATGGCTCAAACCCAAGATTTCAAAACTTCCCGAAATCAGAATTTGGGCTTTCCTGAGTGTATGTCGTGTATAAAAATGTCGTCTTTCGCCTAGATTTGGAATCGTCACCATCAAATTAGTATTCTTGGAGATGCCGTTGATTGAAAGAAGGTTGTCCTTTTCATGTTTAAGGTGTTCCACTATGGATGCATGGCCAAAACTCAAGTTTTAAAAACTTTTTGAAATTAGAATTTGGACCGTCTTTAGTGTATTTAGTGCATCAAAATGTCGTCTTTCACCTAGATTTGGATTCGTCATCATCAAAGTAGTACACTCGGAGATATCGTCGATTGAATGAAAGTGGTCACTTTCTTCATTAAAGTCTTCTACTGTGGACCCTTGCATTAAACTCAAGTTTTCAAATCCTCCCGAAATCAGAATTTGGACTTTCTTGAGTGTATCTAGTGTAAAAAAATGTCGCCTTTCACCTAAATTTTGAATCGTCATCATCAAATTATTATTCTTTGAGATATCGTTGATTGAAACAAGGTTGCCCTTTTCATTTTTATTGTGTCCTACATTTGATGCATGGCTAAAACTCAAGTTTTCAAAACTTTCCCAAATTAGAATTTGGACTTTCTTTAGTGTATTTAGTGTATAAAAATGTCATCTTTCACCTAGAATAGGAATCATCATCATCAAATTTGTGTACATGGAGATATCCTTGTTTGAGTCAAAGTTGTCACTTTCTTGTTCAAAGTGTTCTACCTTGGATTCATGGCTAAAACTCAAGTTTTCGAAACTTCCAGAAATCAGAATTTGGATTTTCTTCAATGTATGTGCATCGAAATGTCGCGTTTCAACAAAATTTGGAATCGCCATCATCAAATTAGGATGCTTGAAGATATGGTTGATTGAATCAAAGTTGTCTCTTTCTTGTTTAAAGTGTTCAACTATGGACCAACAGCTAAAACTCAACTTTTCGGAATCAGAATCTTGACTTTCTTAGATGTATATAGTGTATCAAAATGTCGTCTTTCACGTAGATTTGGAATCTTCATCATGAAATTAGTATGCTTGTAGATAAGGTTGATTGAATCAAAGTTATTCCTCTCTTGTTTAAAGACTTCAACTTTGGACATTGGAAAAGAACTCAACTTTTGAAAACTTTCCGAAGTAAGAATTTGGACTTTCTTTAGTGTATTTAGTGTATCAAAATGTTGCCTTTAACCTGGATTTGGAATCGTCATCATCAAACTAGTATTCTTGGAGATATCATTGATTGAATCAAAGTTGTCACTCTCTTGTTTAAAGTGTTCTACTATGGATTCATGGCTTAAACCCAAGATTTCAAAACTTCCCGAAATTAGAATTTAGACTTTTTTTTAGTGTATAAAAATGTCATCTTTCCCCTAGATTTGGAATCGTCATCATCAAGTTAGTACTCTTGGAGATATCATTGATTGAATCAAAGTTGTCACCTTTTTGTTTAAAGTTTTCTACTATGGATTCATGGCTCAAACCCAAGATTTCAAAACTTCCTGAAATCAGAATTTGGGCTTTCCTGAGTGTATGAGGTGTATAAAAATGTCGTCTTTTGCCTAGATTTAGAATCGTCATAATCAAATTAGTATTCTTGGAGTTATCGTTGATTGAAACAAGGTTGTCCTTTTCATGTTTAAGGTGTTCTACTTTGGACGCATGGCCAAAACTCAAGTTTTGAAAACTTCCCGAAATTAGAATTTGGAATGTCTTTAGTGTATTTAGTGCATCAAAATGCCGTCTTTCACCTGGATTTGGAATCGTCATCATCAAATTAGTATACTCAGCGATATCGTCTAATGAATCAAAGTGGTCACTTCCTTCCTTAAAGTCTTCTACTGTGGACCCATGCATAAAACTTAAGTTTTCAATACTTCCCGAAACCAGAATTTAGACTTTCTTGAGTGTATTTAGCGTAAAAAAATGTTGCCTTTCACCTAAATTTTGAATCGTCATCATCAAATTAGTATTCTTGGAGATATCGTTGATTGAAACAAGGTTGCCCTTTTCATTTTTATGGTGTCCTATTATTGACGCATGTCTAAAACTCAAGTTTTCAAAACTTCTCGAAATTAGAATTTGGACTTTCTTTAGTGTATTTAGTGTATAAAAATGTCATTTTTCACCTAGAATAGGAATCGTCATCATTAAATTTGTATACATAGAGATATCCTTGTTTGAGTCAAAGTGGTCGCTGTCTTGTTCGAAGTGTTCTACCTTGGATTCATGGCTAAAACTCAAGTTTTCGAAACTTCCAAAAATCAGAATTTGGACCTTCATCAATGTGTGTAGTGCATCAAAATGTCGTCTTTCAACAAAATTTGGAATTGCCATCATCAAATTAGTATGCTTGAAGGAATCAAAGTTGTCTCTTTCTTGTTTAAAGTGTTCCACATTGAACCAACGGTTAAGACACAATTTTTGAAAACATTTCGAAATCAGAATCTGGACTTTCTTGACTATATATAGTGTATCAAAATGTTGTCTTTCACATAGATTTGGAATCTTCATCATGAAATTAGTATGCTTGTAGATAAGGCTCATTGAATCAAAGTTGTCACTTTCTTGTTTAAAGTGTTCTACTATGGATTCATGGCTCAAACCCAAGATTTCAAAACTTTCCGAAGTAAGAATTTGGACTTTCTTGAGTGTATTTAGTGTATCAAAATGTTGCCTTTAATCTAGATTTGGAATCGTCATCATCAAACAAGTATTCTTGGAGATATCATTGATTGAATCAAAGTTGTCACTTTCTTGTTTAAAGTGTTCTACTATGGATTCATGGCTCAAACCCAAGATTTCAAAACTTTCCGAAGTAAGAATTTGGACTTCCTTGAGTGTATTTAGTGTATCAAAATGTTGCCATTAACCTAGATTTGGAATCGTCATCATCAAACAAGTATTCTTGGAGATATCATTGATTGAATCCAAGTTGTCACTTTCTTGTTTAAAGTGTTCTACTATGGATTCATGGCTCAAACCCAAGATTTCAAAGCTTCCCGAAATTAGAATTTGGACTTTTTTTAGTATATATAGTGTATAAAAATGTCGTCTTTCCCCTAGATTTGGAATCGTCATCATCAAATTAGTATTCTTGGAGATATCATTGATTGAATCAAAGTTGTCACTTTTTGTTTAAAGTTTTCTACTTTGGATTCATGGCTCAAACCCAAGATTTCAAAACTTCTTGAAATCAAAATTTGGGCTTTCCTGAGTGTAGGAGGTGTATAAAAATGTCGTGTTTCGCCTAGATTTGGAATCGTCATCGTCAAATTAGTATTCTTGGAGTTATCGTTGATTGAAACAAGGTTGTCCTTTTCGTGTTTAAGGTGTTCTACTTTGGACGCATGGCCAAAACTCAACTTTTGAAAACCTCCCGAAAATAGAATTTGGACTGTGTTTAGTGTATTTAGTGCATCAAAATGTCGTCTTTTACCTAGATTTGGATTCGTCATCATCAAATTAGTACACTCGGAGATATCGTCGATTTAATGAAAGTTGTCACTTTCTTCCTTAAAGTCTTCTACTGTGGACCCATGCATAAAACTCAAGTTTTCAAAACCTCTCGAAATCAGAATTTGGACTTTCTTTAGTGTATCTAATGTAAAAAAATGTCTCTTTTAACCTAAATTTTGAATCGTCATCATCAAATTAGTATTCTTGGACATATCGTTTATTGAAACAAGGTTGCCCTTTTCATTTTTATGGTGTCCTACTATTGACGCATGGCTAAAGCTCAAGTTTCCAAAACTTCCCAAAATTAGAATTTTGACTTTCTTTAGTGTATTTAGTGTATAAAAATTTCATCTTTCACCTGGAATAGGAAATGTCATCGTCAAATTTTTATACATGGAGATATCCTTGTTTGAGTGAAAGTTGTCACTTTCTTGTTCAAACTGTTCCACCATGGATTAATGGCTAAAACTCAAGTTTTCGAAATTTCCAGAAATCAGAATTTAGACTTTCTTCAATGTATGCATTGCATCAAAATGTAGTCTATCAACAAAATTTGGAATCGCCATCATCAAATTAGTGTGCTTGAAGATATGGTTGATTCAATCAAAGTTGTCTCTTTCTTGTTTAAAGTGTTCAACTATGGACCAACAGCTAAAACTCAACTTTTCAAAATTAGAATCTTGACTTTCTTGAACGTACATAGTGTATCAAAATGTCGTCTTTCACATAGATTTGGAATCTTCATCACGAAATTAGTATGCTTGTAGATAAGGTTGATTGAATCAAAGTTATTCCTCTCTCGTTTAAAGACTTCAACTTTGGACACTGGAAAAAAACTCAACTTTTGAAAACTTTTTGAAGTAAGAATTTGGACTTTCTTGAGTGTATTTAGTGTATGAAAATGTTGCCTTTAACCTAGATTTGGAATCGTCATCATCAAACTAGTATTCCTGGAGATATCATTGATTGAATCAAAGTTGTCACTTTCTTGTTTAGAGTGTTCTACTATGGATTCATAGCTCAAACCCAAGATTTCAAAACTTCCCGAAATCAGAATTTGGACCTTTTTTTAGTGTATATAGTATATAAAAATGTCATCTTTCCCTTAGATTTGGAATTGTCATCATCAAATTAGTATTCTTGGAGATATCATTGATTGAATCAAAGTTGTCACTTTTTTGTTTAAAGTTTTCTACTATGGATTCATGGCTCAAACCCAAGATTTCAAAACTTCCCGAAATCAGAATTTGGGCTTTCCTGAGTGTATGTCGTGTATAAAAATGTCGTCTTTCGCCTAGATTTGGAATCGTCACCATCAAATTAGTATTCTTGGAGATGCCGTTGATTGAAAGAAGGTTGTCCTTTTCATGTTTAAGGTGTTCCACTATGGATGCATGGCCAAAACTCAAGTTTTAAAAACTTTTTGAAATTAGAATTTGGACCGTCTTTAGTGTATTTAGTGCATCAAAATGTCGTCTTTCACCTAGATTTGGATTCGTCATCATCAAAGTAGTACACTCGGAGATATCGTCGATTGAATGAAAGTGGTCACTTTCTTCATTAAAGTCTTCTACTGTGGACCCTTGCATTAAACTCAAGTTTTCAAATCCTCTCGAAATCAGAATTTGGACTTTCTTGAGTGTATCTAGTGTAAAAAAATGTCGCCTTTCACCTAAATTTTGAATCGTCATCATCAAATTATTATTCTTTGAGATATCGTTGATTGAAACAAGGTTGCCCTTTTCATTTTTATTGTGTCCTACATTTGATGCATGGCTAAAACTCAAGTTTTCAAAACTTTCCCAAATTAGAATTTGGACTTTCTTTAGTGTATTTAGTGTATAAAAATGTCATCTTTCACCTAGAATAGGAATCATCATCATCAAATTTGTGTACATGGAGATATCCTTGTTTGAGTCAAAGTTGTCACTTTCTTGTTCAAAGTGTTCTACCTTGGATTCATGGCTAAAACTCAAGTTTTCGAAACTTCCAGAAATCAGAATTTGGATTTTCTTCAATGTATGTGCATCGAAATGTCGCGTTTCAACAAAATTTGGAATCACCATCATCAAATTAGGATGCTTGAAGATATGGTTGATTGAATCAAAGTTGTCTCTTTCTTGTTTAAAGTGTTCAACTATGGACCAACAGCTAAAACTCAACTTTTCGGAATCAGAATCTTGACTTTCTTAGATGTATATAGTGTATCAAAATGTCGTCTTTCACGTAGATTTGGAATCTTCATCATGAAATTAGTATGCTTGTAGATAAGGTTGATTGAATCAAAGTTATTCCTCTCTTGTTTAAAGACTTCAACTTTGGACATTGGAAAAGAACTCAACTTTTGAAAACTTTCCGAAGTAAGAATTTGGACTTTCTTTAGTGTATTTAGTGTATCAAAATGTTGCCTTTAACCTGGATTTGGAATCGTCATCATCAAACTAGTATTCTTGGAGATATCATTGATTGAATCAAAGTTGTCACTCTCTTGTTTAAAGTGTTCTACTATGGATTCATGGCTTAAACCCAAGATTTCAAAACTTCCCGAAATTAGAATTTAGACTTTTTTTTAGTGTATAAAAATGTCATCTTTCCCCTAGATTTGGAATCGTCATCATCAAGTTAGTACTCTTGGAGATATCATTGATTGAATCAAAGTTGTCACCTTTTTGTTTAAAGTTTTCTACTATGGATTCATGGCTCAAACCCAAGATTTCAAAACTTCCTGAAATCAGAATTTGGGCTTTCCTGAGTGTATGAGGTGTATAAAAATGTCGTCTTTTGCCTAGATTTAGAATCGTCATAATCAAATTAGTATTCTTGGAGTTATCGTTGATTGAAACAAGGTTGTCCTTTTCATGTTTAAGGTGTTCTACTTTGGACGCATGGCCAAAACTCAAGTTTTGAAAACTTCCCGAAATTAGAATTTGGAATGTCTTTAGTGTATTTAGTGCATCAAAATGCCGTCTTTCACCTGGATTTGGAATCGTCATCATCAAATTAGTATACTCAGCGATATCGTCTAATGAATCAAAGTGGTCACTTCCTTCCTTAAAGTCTTCTACTGTGGACCCATGCATAAAACTTAAGTTTTCAATACTTCCCGAAACCAGAATTTAGACTTTCTTGAGTGTATTTAGCGTAAAAAAATGTTGCCTTTCACCTAAATTTTGAATCGTCATCATCAAATTAGTATTCTTGGAGATATCGTTGATTGAAACAAGGTTGCCCTTTTCATTTTTATGGTGTCCTATTATTGACGCATGTCTAAAACTCAAGTTTTCAAAACTTCTCGAAATTAGAATTTGGACTTTCTTTAGTGTATTTAGTGTATAAAAATGTCATTTTTCACCTAGAATAGGAATCGTCATCATTAAATTTGTATACATAGAGATATCCTTGTTTGAGTCAAAGTGGTCGCTGTCTTGTTCGAAGTGTTCTACCTTGGATTCATGGCTAAAACTCAAGTTTTCGAAACTTCCAAAAATCAGAATTTGGACCTTCATCAATGTGTGTAGTGCATCAAAATGTCGTCTTTCAACAAAATTTGGAATTGCCATCATCAAATTAGTATGCTTGAAGGAATCAAAGTTGTCTCTTTCTTGTTTAAAGTGTTCCACATTGAACCAACGGTTAAGACACAATTTTTGAAAACATTTCGAAATCAGAATCTGGACTTTCTTGACTATATATAGTGTATCAAAATGTTGTCTTTCACATAGATTTGGAATCTTCATCATGAAATTAGTATGCTTGTAGATAAGGCTCATTGAATCAAAGTTGTCACTTTCTTGTTTAAAGTGTTCTACTATGGATTCATGGCTCAAACCCAAGATTTCAAAACTTTCCGAAGTAAGAATTTGGACTTTCTTGAGTGTATTTAGTGTATCAAAATGTTGCCTTTAATCTAGATTTGGAATCGTCATCATCAAACAAGTATTCTTGGAGATATCATTGATTGAATCAAAGTTGTCACTTTCTTGTTTAAAGTGTTCTACTATGGATTCATGGCTCAAACCCAAGATTTCAAAACTTTCCGAAGTAAGAATTTGGACTTCCTTGAGTGTATTTAGTGTATCAAAATGTTGCCATTAACCTAGATTTGGAATCGTCATCATCAAACAAGTATTCTTGGAGATATCATTGATTGAATCCAAGTTGTCACTTTCTTGTTTAAAGTGTTCTACTATGGATTCATGGCTCAAACCCAAGATTTCAAAACTTCCCGAAATTAGAATTTGGACTTTTTTTAGTATATATAGTGTATAAAAATGTCGTCTTTCCCCTAGATTTGGAATCGTCATCATCAAATTAGTATTCTTGGAGATATCATTGATTGAATCAAAGTTGTCACTTTTTGTTTAAAGTTTTCTACTTTGGATTCATGGCTCAAACCCAAGATTTCAAAACTTCTTGAAATCAAAATTTGGGCTTTCCTGAGTGTAGGAGGTGTATAAAAATGTCGTGTTTCGCCTAGATTTGGAATCGTCATCGTCAAATTAGTATTCTTGGAGTTATCGTTGATTGAAACAAGGTTGTCCTTTTCGTGTTTAAGGTGTTCTACTTTGGACGCATGGCCAAAACTCAACTTTTGAAAACCTCCCGAAAATAGAATTTGGACTGTGTTTAGTGTATTTAGTGCATCAAAATGTCGTCTTTTACCTAGATTTGGATTCGTCATCATCAAATTAGTACACTCGGAGATATCGTCGATTTAATGAAAGTTGTCACTTTCTTCCTTAAAGTCTTCTACTGTGGACCCATGCATAAAACTCAAGTTTTCAAAACCTCTCGAAATCAGAATTTGGACTTTCTTTAGTGTATCTAATGTAAAAAAATGTCTCTTTTAACCTAAATTTTGAATCGTCATCATCAAATTAGTATTCTTGGACATATCGTTTATTGAAACAAGGTTGCCCTTTTCATTTTTATGGTGTCCTACTATTGACGCATGGCTAAAGCTCAAGTTTCCAAAACTTCCCAAAATTAGAATTTTGACTTTCTTTAGTGTATTTAGTGTATAAAAATTTCATCTTTCACCTGGAATAGGAAATGTCATCGTCAAATTTTTATACATGGAGATATCCTTGTTTGAGTGAAAGTTGTCACTTTCTTGTTCAAACTGTTCCACCATGGATTAATGGCTAAAACTCAAGTTTTCGAAATTTCCAGAAATCAGAATTTAAACTTTCTTCAATGTATGCATTGCATCAAAATGTAGTCTATCAACAAAATTTGGAATCGCCATCATCAAATTAGTGTGCTTGAAGATATGGTTGATTCAATCAAAGTTGTCTCTTTCTTGTTTAAAGTGTTCAACTATGGACCAACAGCTAAAACTCAACTTTTCAAAATTAGAATCTTGACTTTCTTGAACGTACATAGTGTATCAAAATGTCGTCTTTCACATAGATTTGGAATCTTCATCACGAAATTAGTATGCTTGTAGATAAGGTTGATTGAATCAAAGTTATTCCTCTCTCGTTTAAAGACTTCAACTTTGGACACTGGAAAAAAACTCAACTTTTGAAAACTTTTTGAAGTAAGAATTTGGACTTTCTTGAGTGTATTTAGTGTATGAAAATGTTGCCTTTAACCTAGATTTGGAATCGTCATCATCAAACTAGTATTCCTGGAGATATCATTGATTGAATCAAAGTTGTCACTTTCTTGTTTAGAGTGTTCTACTATGGATTCATAGCTCAAACCCAAGATTTCAAAACTTCCCGAAATCAGAATTTGGACCTTTTTTTAGTGTATATAGTATATAAAAATGTCATCTTTCCCTTAGATTTGGAATTGTCATCATCAAATTAGTATTCTTGGAGATATCATTGATTGAATCAAAGTTGTCACTTTTTTGTTTAAAGTTTTCTACTATGGATTCATGGCTCAAACCCAAGATTTCAAAACTTCCCGAAATCAGAATTTGGGCTTTCCTGAGTGTATGTCGTGTATAAAAATGTCGTCTTTCGCCTAGATTTGGAATCGTCACCATCAAATTAGTATTCTTGGAGATGCCGTTGATTGAAAGAAGGTTGTCCTTTTCATGTTTAAGGTGTTCCACTATGGATGCATGGCCAAAACTCAAGTTTTAAAAACTTTTTGAAATTAGAATTTGGACCGTCTTTAGTGTATTTAGTGCATCAAAATGTCGTCTTTCACCTAGATTTGGATTCGTCATCATCAAAGTAGTACACTCGGAGATATCGTCGATTGAATGAAAGTGGTCACTTTCTTCATTAAAGTCTTCTACTGTGGACCCTTGCATTAAACTCAAGTTTTCAAATCCTCTCGAAATCAGAATTTGGACTTTCTTGAGTGTATCTAGTGTAAAAAAATGTCGCCTTTCACCTAAATTTTGAATCGTCATCATCAAATTATTATTCTTTGAGATATCGTTGATTGAAACAAGGTTGCCCTTTTCATTTTTATTGTGTCCTACATTTGATGCATGGCTAAAACTCAAGTTTTCAAAACTTTCCCAAATTAGAATTTGGACTTTCTTTAGTGTATTTAGTGTATAAAAATGTCATCTTTCACCTAGAATAGGAATCATCATCATCAAATTTGTGTACATGGAGATATCCTTGTTTGAGTCAAAGTTGTCACTTTCTTGTTCAAAGTGTTCTACCTTGGATTCATGGCTAAAACTCAAGTTTTCGAAACTTCCAGAAATCAGAATTTGGATTTTCTTCAATGTATGTGCATCGAAATGTCGCGTTTCAACAAAATTTGGAATCACCATCATCAAATTAGGATGCTTGAAGATATGGTTGATTGAATCAAAGTTGTCTCTTTCTTGTTTAAAGTGTTCAACTATGGACCAACAGCTAAAACTCAACTTTTCGGAATCAGAATCTTGACTTTCTTAGATGTATATAGTGTATCAAAATGTCGTCTTTCACGTAGATTTGGAATCTTCATCATGAAATTAGTATGCTTGTAGATAAGGTTGATTGAATCAAAGTTATTCCTCTCTTGTTTAAAGACTTCAACTTTGGACATTGGAAAAGAACTCAACTTTTGAAAACTTTCCGAAGTAAGAATTTGGACTTTCTTTAGTGTATTTAGTGTATCAAAATGTTGCCTTTAACCTGGATTTGGAATCGTCATCATCAAACTAGTATTCTTGGAGATATCATTGATTGAATCAAAGTTGTCACTCTCTTGTTTAAAGTGTTCTACTATGGATTCATGGCTTAAACCCAAGATTTCAAAACTTCCCGAAATTAGAATTTAGACTTTTTTTTAGTGTATAAAAATGTCATCTTTCCCCTAGATTTGGAATCGTCATCATCAAGTTAGTACTCTTGGAGATATCATTGATTGAATCAAAGTTGTCACCTTTTTGTTTAAAGTTTTCTACTATGGATTCATGGCTCAAACCCAAGATTTCAAAACTTCCTGAAATCAGAATTTGGGCTTTCCTGAGTGTATGAGGTGTATAAAAATGTCGTCTTTTGCCTAGATTTAGAATCGTCATAATCAAATTAGTATTCTTGGAGTTATCGTTGATTGAAACAAGGTTGTCCTTTTCATGTTTAAGGTGTTCTACTTTGGACGCATGGCCAAAACTCAAGTTTTGAAAACTTCCCGAAATTAGAATTTGGAATGTCTTTAGTGTATTTAGTGCATCAAAATGCCGTCTTTCACCTGGATTTGGAATCGTCATCATCAAATTAGTATACTCAGCGATATCGTCTAATGAATCAAAGTGGTCACTTCCTTCCTTAAAGTCTTCTACTGTGGACCCATGCATAAAACTTAAGTTTTCAATACTTCCCGAAACCAGAATTTAGACTTTCTTGAGTGTATTTAGTGTAAAAAAATGTTGCCTTTCACCTAAATTTTGAATCGTCATCATCAAATTAGTATTCTTGGAGATATCGTTGATTGAAACAAGGTTGCCCTTTTCATTTTTATGGTGTCCTATTATTGACGCATGTCTAAAACTCAAGTTTTCAAAACTTCTCGAAATTAGAATTTGGACTTTCTTTAGTGTATTTAGTGTATAAAAATGTCATCTTTCACCTAGAATAGGAATCGTCATCATTAAATTTGTATACATAGAGATATCCTTGTTTGAGTCAAAGTGGTCGCTGTCTTGTTCGAAGTGTTCTACCTTGGATTCATGGCTAAAACTCAAGTTTTCGAAACTTCCAAAAATCAGAATTTGGACCTTCATCAATGTGTGTAGTGCATCAAAATGTCGTCTTTCAACAAAATTTGGAATTGCCATCATCAAATTAGTATGCTTGAAGATATGGTTGATTGAATCAAAGTTGTCTCTTTCTTGTTTAAATTGTTCCACATTGAACCAACGGTTAAGACACAATTTTTGAAAACATTTCAAAATCAGAATCTAGACTTTCTTGACTATATATAGTGTATCAAAATGTTGTCTTTCACATAGATTTGGAATCTTCATCATGAAATTAGTATGCTTGTAGATAAGGTTGATTGAATCAAAGTTATTCCTCTCTTGTTTAAAGACTTCAACTTTGGACATTGGAAAAGAACTCAACTTTTGAAAACTTTCCGAAGTAAGAATTTGGACTTTCTTTAGTGTATTTAGTGTATCAAAATGTTGCCTTTAACCTGGATTTGGAATCGTCATCATCAAACTAGTATTCTTGGAGATATCATTGATTGAATCAAAGTTGTCACTCTCTTGTTTAAAGTGTTCTACTATGGATTCATGGCTTAAACCCAAGATTTCAAAACTTCCCGAAATTAGAATTTAGACTTTTTTTTAGTGTATAAAAATGTCATCTTTCCCCTAGATTTGGAATCGTCATCATCCAGTTAGTACTCTTGGAGATATCATTGATTGAATCAAAGTTGTCACCTTTTTGTTTAAAGTTTTCTACTATGGATTCATGGCTCAAACCCAAGATTTCAAAACTTCCTGAAATCAGAATTTGGGCTTTCCTGAGTGTATGAGGTGTATAAAAATGTCGTCTTTTGCCTAGATTTAGAATCGTCATAATCAAATTAGTATTCTTGGAGTTATCATTGATTGAAACAAGGTTGTCCTTTTCATGTTTAAGGTGTTCTACTTTGGACGCATGGCCAAAACTCAAGTTTTGAAAACTTCCCGAAATTAGAATTTGGAATGTCTTTAGTGTATTTAGTGCATCAAAATGCCGTCTTTCACCTGGATTTGGAATCGTCATCATCAAATTAGTATACTCAGCGATATCGTCTAATGAATCAAAGTGGTCACTTCCTTCCTTAAAGTCTTCTACTGTGGACCCATGCATAAAACTTAAGTTTTCAATACTTCCCGAAACCAGAATTTAGACTTTCTTGAGTGTATTTAGCGTAAAAAAATGTTGCCTTTCACCTAAATTTTGAATCGTCATCATCAAATTAGTATTCTTGGAGATATCGTTGATTGAAACAAGGTTGCCCTTTTCATTTTTATGGTGTCCTATTATTGACGCATGTCTAAAACTCAAGTTTTCAAAACTTCTCGAAATTAGAATTTGGACTTTCTTTAGTGTATTTAGTGTATAAAAATGTCATTTTTCACCTAGAATAGGAATCGTCATCATTAAATTTGTATACATAGAGATATCCTTGTTTGAGTCAAAGTGGTCGCTGTCTTGTTCGAAGTGTTCTACCTTGGATTCATGGCTAAAACTCAAGTTTTCGAAACTTCCAAAAATCAGAATTTGGACCTTCATCAATGTGTGTAGTGCATCAAAATGTCGTCTTTCAACAAAATTTGGAATTGCCATCATCAAATTAGTATGCTTGAAGGAATCAAAGTTGTCTCTTTCTTGTTTAAAGTGTTCCACATTGAACCAACGGTTAAGACACAATTTTTGAAAACATTTCGAAATCAGAATCTGGACTTTCTTGACTATATATAGTGTATCAAAATGTTGTCTTTCACATAGATTTGGAATCTTCATCATGAAATTAGTATGCGTGTAGATAAGGCTCATTGAATCAAAGTTGTCACTTTCTTGTTTAAAGTGTTCTACTATGGATTCATGGCTCAAACCCAAGATTTCAAAACTTTCCGAAGTAAGAATTTGGACTTTCTTGAGTGTATTTAGTGTATCAAAATGTTGCCTTTAATCTAGATTTGGAATCGTCATCATCAAACAAGTATTCTTGGAGATATCATTGATTGAATCAAAGTTGTCACTTTCTTGTTTAAAGTGTTCTACTATGGATTCATGGCTCAAACCCAAGATTTCAAAACTTTCCGAAGTAAGAATTTGGACTTCCTTGAGTGTATTTAGTGTATCAAAATGTTGCCATTAACCTAGATTTGGAATCGTCATCATCAAACAAGTATTCTTGGAGATATCATTGATTGAATCCAAGTTGTCACTTTCTTGTTTAAAGTGTTCTACTATGGATTCATGGCTCAAACCCAAGATTTCAAAACTTCCCGAAATTAGAATTTGGACTTTTTTTAGTATATATAGTGTATAAAAATGTCGTCTTTCCCCTAGATTTGGAATCGTCATCATCAAATTAGTATTCTTGGAGATATCATTGATTGAATCAAAGTTGTCACTTTTTGTTTAAAGTTTTCTACTTTGGATTCATGGCTCAAACCCAAGATTTCAAAACTTCTTGAAATCAAAATTTGGGCTTTCCTGAGTGTAGGAGGTGTATAAAAATGTCGTGTTTCGCCTAGATTTGGAATCGTCATCGTCAAATTAGTATTCTTGGAGTTATCGTTGATTGAAACAAGGTTGTCCTTTTCGTGTTTAAGGTGTTCTACTTTGGACGCATGGCCAAAACTCAACTTTTGAAAACCTCCCGAAAATAGAATTTGGACTGTGTTTAGTGTATTTAGTGCATCAAAATGTCGTCTTTTACCTAGATTTGGATTCGTCATCATCAAATTAGTACACTCGGAGATATCGTCGATTTAATGAAAGTTGTCACTTTCTTCCTTAAAGTCTTCTACTGTGGACCCATGCATAAAACTCAAGTTTTCAAAACCTCTCGAAATCAGAATTTGGACTTTCTTTAGTGTATCTAATGTAAAAAAATGTCTCTTTTAACCTAAATTTTGAATCGTCATCATCAAATTAGTATTCTTGGACATATCGTTTATTGAAACAAGGTTGCCCTTTTCATTTTTATGGTGTCCTACTATTGACGCATGGCTAAAGCTCAAGTTTCCAAAACTTCCCAAAATTAGAATTTTGACTTTCTTTAGTGTATTTAGTGTATAAAAATTTCATCTTTCACCTGGAATAGGAAATGTCATCGTCAAATTTTTATACATGGAGATATCCTTGTTTGAGTGAAAGTTGTCACTTTCTTGTTCAAACTGTTCCACCATGGATTAATGGCTAAAACTCAAGTTTTCGAAATTTCCAGAAATCAGAATTTAGACTTTCTTCAATGTATGCATTGCATCAAAATGTAGTCTATCAACAAAATTTGGAATCGCCATCATCAAATTAGTGTGCTTGAAGATATGGTTGATTCAATCAAAGTTGTCTCTTTCTTGTTTAAAGTGTTCAACTATGGACCAACAGCTAAAACTCAACTTTTCAAAATCAGAATCTTGACTTTCTTGAACGTACATAGTGTATCAAAATGTCGTCTTTCACATAGATTTGGAATCTTCATCACGAAATTAGTATGCTTGTAGATAAGGTTGATTGAATCAAAGTTATTCCTCTCTCGTTTAAAGACTTCAACTTTGGACACTGGAAAAAAACTCAACTTTTGAAAACTTTTTGAAGTAAGAATTTGGACTTTCTTGAGTGTATTTAGTGTATCAAAATGTTGCCTTTAACCTAGATTTGGAATCGTCATCATCAAACTAGTATTCCTGGAGATATCATTGATTGAATCAAAGTTGTCACTTTCTTGTTTAGAGTGTTCTACTACGGATTCATGGCTCAAACCCAAGATTTCAAAACTTCCCGAAATCAGAATTTGGACTTTTTTTTAGTGTATATAGTATATAAAAATGTCGTCATTCCCTTAGATTTGGAATCGTCATCATCAAATTAGTATTCTTGGAGATATCATTGATTGAATCAAAGTTGTCACTTTTTTGTTTAAAGTTTTCTACTATGGATTCATGGCTCAAACCCAAGATTTCAAAACTTCCCGAAATCAGAATTTGGGCTTTCCTGAGTGTATGTCGTGTATAAAAATGTCGTCTTTCGCCTAGATTTGGAATCGTCACCATCAAATTAGTATTCTTGGAGATGCCGTTGATTGAAAGAAGGTTGTCCTTTTCATGTTTAAGGTGTTCTACTATGGATGCATGGCCAAAACTCAAGTTTTAAAAACTTTTCGAAATTAGAATTTGGATCGTCTTTAGTGTATTTAGTGCATCAAAATGTCGTCTTTCACCTAGATTTGGATTCGTCATCATCAAAGTAGTACACTCGGAGATATCGTCGATTGAATGAAAGTGGTCACTTTCTTCCTTAAAGTCTTCTACTGTGGACCCTTGCATTAAACTCTAGTTTTCAAATCCTCCCGAAATCAGAATTTGGACTTTCTTGAGTGTATCTAGTGTAAAAAAATGTCGCCTTTCACCTAAATTTTGAATCGTCATCATCAAATTATTATTCTTTGAGATATCGTTGATTGAAACAAGGTTGCCCTTTTCATTTTTATTGTGTCCTACATTTGATGCATGGCTAAAACTCAAGTTTTCAAAACTTTCCCAAATTAGAATTTGGACTTTCTTTAGTGTATTTAGTGTATAAAAATGTCATCTTTCACCTAGAATAGGAATCGTCATCATTAAATTTGTATACATAGAGATATCCTTGTTTGAGTCAAAGTGGTCGCTGTCTTGTTCAAAGTGTTCTACCTTGGATTCATGGCTAAAACTCAAGTTTTCGAAACTTCCAGAAATCAGAATTTGGATTTTCTTCAATGTATGTGCATCGAAATGTCGCGTTTCAACAAAATTTGGAATCGCCATCATCAAATTGGGATGCTTGAAGATATGGTTGATTGAATCAAAGTTGTCTCTTTCTTGTTTAAAGTGTTCAACTATGGACCAACATCTAAAACTCAACTTTTCAGAATCAGAATCTTGACTTTCTTAGATGTATATAGTGTATCAAAATGTCGTCTTTCACGTAGATTTGGAATCTTCATCATGAAATTAGTATGCTTGTAGATAAGGTTGATTGAATCAAAGTTATTCCTCTCTTGTTTAAAGACTTCAACTTTGGACATTGGAAAAGAACTCAACTTTTGAAAACTTTTCGAAGTAAGAATTTGGACTTTCTTTATTGTATTTAGTGTATCAAAATGTTGCCTTTAACCTGGATTTGGAATCGTCATTATCAAACTAGTATTCTTGGAGATATCATTGATTGAATCAAAGTTGTCACTCTCTTGTTTAAATTGTTCTACTATGGATTCATGGCTTAAACCCAAGATTTCAAAACTTCCTGAAATCAGAATTTAGACTTTTTTTTAGTGTATAAAAATGTCATCTTTCCCCTAGATTTGGAATCGTCATCATCAAGTTAGTACTCTTGGAGATATCATTGATTGAATCAAAGTTGTCACCTTTTTGTTTAAAGTTTTCTACTATGGATTCATGGCTCAAACCCAAGATTTCAAAACTTCCTGAAATCAAAATTTGGGCTTTCCTGAGTGTATGAGGTGTATAAAAATGTCGTCTTTCGCCTAGATTTATAATCGTCATAATCAAATTAGTATTCTTGGAGTTATCGTTGATTGAAACAAGGTTGTCCTTTTCATGTTTAAGGTGTTCTACTTTGGACGCATGGCCAAAACTCAAGTTTTGAAAACTTCCCGAAATTAGAATTTGGAATGTCTTTAGTGTATTTAGTGCATCAAAATGCCGTCTTTCACCTGGATTTGGAATCGTCAACATCAAATTAGTATACTCAGAGATATCGTCTAATGAATCAAAGTGGTCACTTCCTTCCTTAAAGTCTTCTACTGTGGACCCATGCATAAAACTTAAGTTTTCAATACTTCCCGAAACCAGAATTTAGACTTTCTTGAGTATATTTAGTGTAAAAAAATGTCGCCTTTCACCTAAATTTTGAATCGTCATCATCAAATTAGTATTCTTGGAGATATCGTTGATTGAAACAAGGTTGCCCTTTTCATTTTTATGGTGTCCTATTATTGACGCATGTCTAAAACTCAAGTTTTCAAAACTTCTCGAAATTAGAATTTGGACTTTCTTTAGTGTATTTAGTGTATAAAAATGTCATCTTTCACCTAGAATAGGAATCGTCATCATTAAATTTGTATACATAGAGATATCCTTGTTTGAGTCAAAGTGGTCGCTGTCTTGTTCGAAGTGTTCTACCTTGGATTCATGGCTAAAACTCAAGTTTTCGAAACTTCCAAAAATCAGAATTTGGACCTTCATCAATGTGTGTAGTGCATCAAAATGTCGTCTTTCAACAAAATTTGGAATTGCCATCATCAAATTAGTATGCTTGAAGATATGGTTGATTGAATCAAAGTTGTCTCTTTCTTGTTTAAAGTGTTCCACATTGAACCAACGGTTAAGACACAATTTTTGAAAACATTTCGAAATCAGAATCTGGACTTTCTTGACTATATATAGTGTATCAAAATGTTGTCTTTCACATAGATTTGGAATCTTCATCATGAAATTAGTATGCTTGTAGATAAGGCTCATTGAATCAAAGTTGTCACTTTCTTGTTTAAAGTGTTCTACTATGGATTCATGGCTCAAACCCAAGATTTCAAAACTTTCTGAAGTAAGAATTTGGACTTTCTTGAGTGTATTTAGTGTATCAAAATGTTGCCTTTAATCTAGATTTGGAATCGTCATCATCAAACAAGTATTCTTGGAGATATCATTGATTGAATCAAAGTTGTCACTTTCTTGTTTAAAGTGTTCTACTATGGATTCATGGCTCAAACCCAAGATTTCAAAACTTTCCGAAGTAAGAATTTGGACTTCCTTGAGTGTATTTAGTGTATCAAAATGTTGCCATTAACCTAGATTTGGAATCGTCATCATCAAACAAGTATTCTTGGAGATATCATTGATTGAATCCAAGTTGTCACTTTCTTGTTTAAAGTGTTCTACTATGGATTCATGGCTCAAACCCAAGATTTCAAAACTTCTCGAAATTAGAATTTGGACTTTTTTTAGTATATATAGTGTATAAAAATGTCGTCTTTCCCCTAGATTTGGAATCGTCATCATCAAATTAGTATTCTTGGAGATATCATTGATTGAGTCAAAGTTGTCACTTTTGTTTAAAGTTTTCTACTTTGGATTCATGGCTCAAACCCAAGATTTCAAAACTTCCTGAAATCAAAATTTGGGCTTTCCTGAGTGTAGGAGGTGTATAAAAATGTCGTGTTTCGCCTAGATTTGGAATCGTCATCGTCAAATTAGTATTCTTGGAGTTATCGTTGATTGAAACAAGGTTGTCCTTTTCGTGTTTAAGGTGTTCTACTTTGGACGCATGGCCAAAACTCAACTTTTGAAAACCTCCCGAAATTAGAATTTGGACTGTGTTTAGTGTATTTAGTGCATCAAAATGTCGTCTTTTACCTAGATTTGGATTCGTCATCATCAAATTAGTACACTCGGAGATATCGTCGATTTAATGAAAGTGGTCACTTTCTTCCTTAAAGTCTTCTACTGTGGACCCATGCATAAAACTCAAGTTTTCAAAACCTCTCGAAATCAGAATTTGGACTTTCTTGAGTGTATCTAATGTAAAAAAATGTCTCTTTTAACCTAAATTTTGAATCGACATCATCAAATTAGTATTCTTGGACATATCGTTTATTGAAACAAGGTTGCCCTTTTCATTTTTATGGTGTCCTACTATTGACGCATGGCTAAAGCTCAAGTTTCCAAAACTTCCCAAAATTAGAATTTTGACTTTCTTTAGTGTATTTAGTGTATAAAAATTTCATCTTTCACCTGGAATAGGAAATGTCATCGTCAAATTTTTATACATGGAGATATCCTTGTTTGAGTGAAAGTTGTCACTTTCTTGTTCAAATTGTTCCACCATGGATTAATGGCTAAAACTCAAGTTTTCGAAATTTCCAGAAATCAGAATTTGGACTTTCTTCAATGTATGCATTGCATCAAAATGTAGTCTTTCAACAAAATTTGGAATCGCCATCATCAAATTAGTGTGCTTGAAGATATGGTTGATTCAATCAAAGTTGTCTCTTTCTTGTTTAAAGTGTTCAACTATGGACCAACAGCTAAAACTCAACTTTTCAAAATTAGAATCTTGACTTTCTTGAATGTACATAGTGTATCAAAATGTCGTCTTTCACATAGATTTGGAATCTTCATCACGAAATTAGTATGCTTGTAGATAAGGTTGATTGAATCAAAGTTGTTCCTCTCTCGTTTAAAGACTTCAACTTTGGACACTGGAAAAAAAACTCAACTTTTGAAAACTTTTCGAAGTAAGAATTTGGACTTTCTTGAGTGTATTTAGTGTATCAAAATGTTGCCTTTAACCTAGATTTGGAATCGTCATCATCAAACTAGTATTCCTGGAGATATCATTGATTGAATCAAAGTTGTCACTTTCTTGTTTAGAGTGTTCTACTATGGATTCATGGCTCAAACCCAAGATTTCAAAACTTCCCGAAATCAGAATTTGGACTTTTTTTTAGTGTATATAGTATATAAAAATGTCGTCTTTCCCTTAGATTTGGAATCGTCATCATCAAATTAGTATTCTTGGAGATATCATTGCTTGAATCAAAGTTGTCACTTTTTTGTTTAAAGTTTTCTACTATGGATTCATGGCTCAAACCCAAGATTTCAAAACTTCCCGAAATCAGAATTTGGGCTTTCCTGAGTGTATGTCGTGTATAAAAATGTCGTCTTTCGCCTAGATTTGGAATCGTCACCATCAAATTAGTATTCTTGGAGATGCCGTTGATTGAAAGAAGGTTGTCCTTTTCATGTTTAAGGTGTTCTACTATGGATGCATGGCCAAAACTCAAGTTTTAAAAACTTTTCGAAATTAGAACTTGGACCGTCTTTAGTGTATTTAGTGCATCAAAATGTCGTCTTTCACCTAGATTTAGATTCGTCATCATCAAAGTAGTACACTCGGAGATATCGTCGATTGAATGAAAGTGGTCACTTTCTTCCTTAAAGTCTTCTACTGTGGACCCTTGCATTAAACTCTAGTTTTCAAATCCTCCCGAAATCAGAATTTGGACTTTCTTGAGTGTATCTAGTGTAAAAAAATGTCGCCTTTCACCTAAATTTTGAATCGTCATCATCAAATTATTATTCTTTGAGATATCGTTGATTGAAACAAGGTTGCCCTTTTCATTTTTATTGTGTCCTACATTTGATGCATGGCTAAAACTCAAGTTTTCAAAACTTTCCCATATTAGAATTTGGACTTTCTTTAGTGTATTTAGTGTATAAAAATGTCATCTTTCACCTAGAATAGGAATCGTCATCATTAAATTTGTATACATAGAGATATCCTTGTTTGAGTCAAAGTGGTCGCTGTCTTGTTCAAAGTGTTCTACCTTGGATTCATGGCTAAAACTCAAGTTTTCGAAACTTCCAGAAATCAGAATTTGGATTTTCTTCAATGTATGTGCATCGAAATGTCGCGTTTCAACAAAATTTGGAATCGCCATCATCAAATTGGGATGCTTGAAGATATGGTTGATTGAATCAAAGTTGTCTCTTTCTTGTTTAAAGTGTTCAACTATGGACCAACATCTAAAACTCAACTTTTCGGAATCAGAATCTTGACTTTCTTAGATGTATATAGTGTATCAAAATGTCGTCTTTCACGTAGATTTGGAATCTTCATCATGAAATTAGTATGCTTGTAGATAAGGTTGATTGAATCAAAGTTATTCCTCTCTTGTTTAAAGACTTCAACTTTGGACATTGGAAAAGAACTCAACTTTTGAAAACTTTCCGAAGTAAGAATTTGGACTTTCTTTATTGTATTTAGTGTATCAAAATGTTGCCTTTAACCTGGATTTGGAATCGTCATTATCAAACTAGTATTCATGGAGATATCATTGATTGAATCAAAGTTGTCACTCTCTTGTTTAAAGTGTTCTACTATGGATTCATGGCTTAAACCCAAGATTTCAAAACTTCCCAAAATCAGAATTTAGACTTTTTTTTAGTGTATAAAAATGTCATCTTTCCCCTAGATTTGGAATCGTCGTCATCAAGTTAGTATTCTTGGAGATATCATTGATTGAATCAAAGTTGTCACCTTTTTGTTTAAAGTTTTCTACTATGGATTCATGGCTCAAACCCAAGATTTCAAAACTTCCTGAAATCAGAATTTGGGCTTTCCTGAGTGTATGAGGTGTATAAAAATGTCGTCTTTCGCCTAGATTTAGAATCGTCATAATCAAATTAGTATTCTTGGAGTTATCGTTGATTGAAACAAGGTTGTTCTTTTCATGTTTAAGGTGTTCTACTTTGGACGCATGGCCAAAACTCAAGTTTTGAAAACTTCCCGAAATTAGAATTTGGAATGTCTTTAGTGTATTTAGTGCATCAAAATGTCGTCTTTCACCTGGATTTGGAATCGTCAACATCAAATTAGTATACTCAGAGATATCGTCTAATGAATCAAAGTCTTCTACTGTGGACCCATGCATAAAACTTAAGTTTTCAATACTTCCCGAAACCAGAATTTAGACTTTCTTGAGTGTATTTAGTGTAAAAAAATGTCGCCTTTCACCTAAATTTTGAATCGTCATCATCAAATTAGTATTCTTGGAGATATCGTTGATTGAAACAAGGTTGCCCTTTTCATTTTTATGGTGTCCTATTATTGACGCATGTCTAAAACTCAAGTTTTCAAAACTTCTCGAAATTAGAATTTGGACTTTCTTTAGTGTATTTAGTGTATAAAAATGTCATCTTTCACCTAGAATAGGAATCGTCATCATTAAATTTGTATACATAGAGATATCCTTGTTTGAGTCAAAGTGGTCGCTGTCTTGTTCAAAGTGTTCTACCTTGGATTCATGGCTAAAACTCAAGTTTTCGAAACTTTCAAAAATCAGAATTTGGACCTTCATCAATGTGTGTAGTGCATCAAAATGTCGTCTTTCAACAAAATTTGGAATTGCCATCATCAAATTAGTATGCTTGAAAATATGGTTGATTGAATCAAAGTTGTCTCTTTCTTGTTTAAAGTGTTCCACTATGGACCAACGGTTAAGACACAATTTTTGAAAACATTTCGAAATCAGAATCTGGACTTTCTTGACTATATTTAGTGTATCAAAATGTCGTCTTTCACATAGATTTGGAATCTTCATCATGAAATTAGTATGCTTGTAGATAAGGCTCATTGAATCAAAGTTGTCACTTTCTTGTTTAAAGTGTTCTACTATAGATTCATGGCTCAAACCCAAGATTTCAAAACTTTCCGAAGTAAGAATTTGGACTTTCTTGAGTGTATTTAGTGTATCAAAATGTTGCCTTTAATCTAGATTTGGAATCGTCATCATCAAACAAGTATTCTTGGAGATATCATTGATTGAATCAAAGTTATCACTTTCTTGTTTAAAGTGTTCTACTATGGATTCATGGCTCAAACCCAAGATTTCAAAACTTTCCGAAGTAAGAATTTGGACTTCCTTGAGTGTATTTAGTGTATCAAAATGTTGCCATTAACCTAGATTTGGAATCGTCATCATCAAACAAGTATTCTTGGAGATATCATTGATTGAATCCAAGTTGTCACTTTCTTGTTTAAAGTGTTCTACTATGGATTCATGGCTCGAACCCAAGATTTCAAAACTTCCCGAAATTAGAATTTGGACTTTTTTTAGTATATATAGTGTATAAAAATGTCGTCTTTCCCCTAGATTTGGAATCGTCATCATCAAATTAGTATTCTTGGAGATATCATTGATGGAATCAAAGTTGTCACTTTTTTGTTTAAAGTTTTCTACTTTGGATTCATGGCTCAAACCCAAGATTTCAAAACTTCCTGAAATCAAAATTTGGGCTTTCCTGAGTGTAGGAGGTGTATAAAAATGTCGTGTTTCGCCTAGATTTGGAATCGTCATCATCAAATTAGTATTTTTGGAGTTATCGTTGATTGAAACAAGGTTGTCCTTTTCGTGTTTAAGGTGTTCTACTTTGGACGCATGGCCAAAACTCAACTTTTGAAAACCTCCCGAAATTAGAATTTGGACTGTGTTTAGTGTATTTAGGGCATCAAAATGTCGTCTTTCACCTAGATTTGGATTCGTCATCATCAAAGTAGTACACTCGGAGATATCGTCGATTGAATGAAAGTGGTCACTTTCTTCCTTAAAGTCTTCTACTGTGGACCCTTGCATTAAACTCTAGTTTTCAAATCCTCCCGAAATCAGAATTTGGACTTTCTTGAGTGTATCTAGTGTAAAAAAATGTCGCCTTTCACCTAAATTTTGAATCGTCATCATCAAATTATTATTCTTTGAGATATCGTTGATTGAAACAAGGTTGCCCTTTTCATTTTTATTGTGTCCTACATTTGATGCATAGCTAAAACTCAAGTTTTCAAAACTTTCCCATATTAGAATTTGGACTTTCTTTAGTGTATTTAGTGTATAAAAATGTCATCTTTCACCTAGAATAGGAATCGTCATCATTAAATTTGTATACATAGAGATATCCTTGTTTGAGTCAAAGTGGTCGCTGTCTTGTTCAAAGTGTTCTACCTTGGATTCATGGCTAAAACTCAAGTTTTCGAAACTTCCAGAAATCAGAATTTGGATTTTCTTCAATGTATGTGCATCGAAATGTCGCGTTTCAACAAAATTTGGAATCGCCATCATCAAATTGGGATGCTTGAAGATATGGTTGATTGAATCAAAATTGTCTCTTTCTTGTTTAAAGTGTTCAACTATGGACCAACATCTAAAACTCAACTTTTCGGAATCAGAATCTTGACTTTCTTAGATGTATATAGTGTATCAAAATGTCGTCTTTCACGTAGATTTGGAATCTTCATCATGAAATTAGTATGCTTGTAGATAAGGTTGATTGAATCAAAGTTATTCCTCTCTTGTTTAAAGACTTCAACTTTGGACATTGGAAAAGAACTCAACTTTTGAAAACTTTCCGAAGTAAGAATTTGGACTTTCTTTATTGTATTTAGTGTATCAAAATGTTGCCTTTAACCTGGATTTGGAATCGTCATTATCAAACTAGTATTCTTGGAGATATCATTGATTGAATCAAAGTTGTCACTCTCTTGTTTAAAGTGTTCTACTATGGATTCATGGCTTAAACCCAAGATTTCAAAACTTCCCGAAATCAGAATTTAGACTTTTTTTTAGTGTATAAAAATGTCATCTTTCCCCTAGATTTGGAATCGTCGTCATCAAGTTAGTATTCTTGGAGATATCATTGATTGAATCAAAGTTGTCACCTTTTTGTTTAAAGTTTTCTACTATGGATTCATGGCTCAAACCCAAGATTTCAAAACTTCCTGAAATCAGAATTTGGGCTTTCCTGAGTGTATGAGGTGTATAAAAATGTCGTCTTTCGCCTAGATTTAGAATCGTCATAATCAAATTAGTATTCTTGGAGTTATCGTTGATTGAAACAAGGTTGTCCTTTTCATGTTTAAGGTGTTCTACTTTGGACGCATGGCCAAAACTCAAGTTTTGAAAACTTCCCGAAATTAGAATTTGGAATGTCTTTAGTGTATTTAGTGCATCAAAATGTCGTCTTTCACCTGGATTTGGAATCGTCAACATCAAATTAGTATACTCAGAGATATCGTCTAATGAATCAAAGTGGTCACTTCCTTCCTTAAAGTCTTCTACTGTGGACCCATGCATAAAACTTAAGTTTTCAATACTTCCCGAAACCAGAATTTAGACTTTCTTGAGTGTATTTAGTGTAAAAAAATGTCGCCTTTCACCTAAATTTTGAATCGTCATCATCAAATTAGTATTCTTGGAGATATCGTTGATTGAAACAAGGTTGCCCTTTTCATTTTTATGGTGTCCTATTATTGACGCATGTCTAAAACTCAAGTTTTCAAAACTTCTCGAAATTAGAATTTGGACTTTCTTTAGTGTATTTAGTGTATAAAAATGTCATCTTTCACCTAGAATAGGAATCGTCATCATTAAATTTGTATACATAGAGATATCCTTGTTTGAGTCAAAGTGGTCGCTGTCTTGTTCAAAGTGTTCTACCTTGGATTCATGGCTAAAACTCAAGTTTTTGAAACTTTCAAAAATCAGAATTTGGACCTTCATCAATGTGTGTAGTGCATCAAAATGTCGTCTTTCAACAAAATTTGGAATTGCCATCATCAAATTAGTATGCTTGAAGATATGGTTGATTGAATCAAAGTTGTCTCTTTCTTGTTTAAAGTGTTCCACTATGGACCAACGGTTAAGACACAATTTTTGAAAACATTTCGAAATCAGAATCTGGACTTTCTTGACTATATATAGTGTATCAAAATGTCGTCTTTCACATAGATTTGGAATCTTCATCATGAAATTAGTATGCTTGTAGATAAGGCTCATTGAATCAAAGTTGTCACTTTCTTGTTTAAAGTGTTCTACTATAGATTCATGGCTCAAACCCAAGATTTCAAAACTTTCCGAAGTAAGAATTTGGACTTTCTTGAGTGTATTTAGTGTATCAAAATGTTGCCTTTAATCTAGATTTGGAATCGTCATCATCAAACAAGTATTCTTGGAGATATCATTGATTGAATCAAAGTTATCACTTTCTTGTTTAAAGTGTTCTACTATGGATTCATGGCTCAAACCCAAGATTTCAAAACTTTCCGAAGTAAGAATTTGGACTTCCTTGAGTGTATTTAGTGTATCAAAATGTTGCCATTAACCTAGATTTGGAATCGTCATCATCAAACAAGTATTCTTGGAGATATCATTGATTGAATCCAAGTTGTCACTTTCTTGTTTAAAGTGTTCTACTATGGATTCATGGCTCGAACCCAAGATTTCAAAACTTCCCGAAATTAGAATTTGGACTTTTTTTAGTATATATAGTGTATAAAAATGTCGTCTTTCCCCTAGATTTGGAATCGTCATCATCAAATTAGTATTCTTGGAGATATCATTGATGGAATCAAAGTTGTCACTTTTTTGTTTAAAGTTTTCTACTTTGGATTCATGGCTCAAACCCAAGATTTCAAAACTTCCTGAAATCAAAATTTGGGCTTTCCTGAGTGTAGGAGGTGTATAAAAATGTCGTGTTTCGCCTAGATTTGGAATCGTCATCATCAAATTAGTATTCTTGGAGTTATCGTTGATTGAAACAAGGTTGTCCTTTTCGTGTTTAAGGTGTTCTACTTTGGACGCATGGCCAAAACTCAACTTTTGAAAACCTCCCGAAATTAGAATTTGGACTGTGTTTAGTGTATTTAGTGCATCAAAATGTCGTCTTTCACCTAGATTTGGATTCGTCATCATCAAAGTAGTACACTCGGAGATATCGTCGATTGAATGAAAGTGGTCACTTTCTTCCTTAAAGTCTTCTACTGTGGACCCTTGCATTAAACTCTAGTTTTCAAATCCTCCCGAAATCAGAATTTGGACTTTCTTGAGTGTATCTAGTGTAAAAAAATGTCGCCTTTCACCTAAATTTTGAATCGTCATCATCAAATTATTATTCTTTGAGATATCGTTGATTGAAACAAGGTTGCCCTTTTCATTTTTATTGTGTCCTACATTTGATGCATGGCTAAAAGTCAAGTTTTCAAAACTTTCCCATATTAGAATTTGGACTTTCTTTAGTGTATTTAGTGTATAAAAATGTCATCTTTCACCTAGAATAGGAATCGTCATCATTAAATTTGTATACATAGAGATATCCTTGTTTGAGTCAAAGTGGTCGCTGTCTTGTTCAAAGTGTTCTACCTTGGATTCATGGCTAAAACTCAAGTTTTCGAAACTTCCAGAAATCAGAATTTGGATTTTCTTCAATGTATGTGCATCGAAATGTCGCGTTTCAACAAAATTTGGAATCGCCATCATCAAATTGGGATGCTTGAAGATATGGTTGATTGAATCAAAGTTGTCTTTTTCTTGTTTAAAGTGTTCAACTATGGACCAACATCTAAAACTCAACTTTTCGGAATCAGAATCTTGACTTTCTTAGATGTATATAGTGTATCAAAATGTCGTCTTTCACGTAGATTTGGAATCTTCATCATGAAATTAGTATGCTTGTAGATAAGGTTGATTGAATCAAAGTTATTCCTCTCTTGTTTAAAGACTTCAACTTTGGACATTGGAAAAGAACTCAACTTTTGAAAACTTTCCGAAGTAAGAATTTGGACTTTCTTTATTGTATTTAGTGTATCAAAATGTTGCCTTTAACCTGGATTTGGAATCGTCATTATCAAACTAGTATTCTTGGAGATATCATTGATTGAATCAAAGTTGTCACTCTCTTGTTTAAAGTGTTCTACTATGGATTCATGGCTTAAACCCAAGATTTCAAAACTTCCCGAAATCAGAATTTAGACTTTTTTTTAGTGTATAAAAATGTCATCTTTCCCCTAGATTTGGAATCGTCGTCATCAAGTTAGTATTCTTGGAGATATCATTGATTGAATCAAAGTTGTCACCTTTTTGTTTAAAGTTTTCTACTATGGATTCATGGCTCAAACCCAAGATTTCAAAACTTCCTGAAATCAGAATTTGGGCTTTCCTGAGTGTATGAGGTGTATAAAAATGTCGTCTTTCGCCTAGATTTAGAATCGTCATAATCAAATTAGTATTCTTGGAGTTATCGTTGATTGAAACAAGGTTGTCCTTTTCATGTTTAAGGTGTTCTACTTTGGACGCATGGCCAAAACTCAAGTTTTGAAAACTTCCCGAAATTAGAATTTGGAATGTCTTTAGTGTATTTAGTGCATGAAAATGTCGTCTTTCACCTGGATTTGGAATCGTCAACATCAAATTAGTATACTCAGAGATATCGTCTAATGAATCAAAGTGGTCACTTCCTTCCTTAAAGTCTTCTACTGTGGACCCATGCATAAAACTTAAGTTTTCAATACTTCCCGAAACCAGAATTTAGACTTTCTTGAGTGTATTTAGTGTAAAAAAATGTCGCCTTTCACCTAAATTTTGAATCGTCATCATCAAATTAGTATTCTTGGAGATATCGTTGATTGAAACAAGGTTGCCCTTTTCATTTTTATGGTGTCCTATTATTGACGCATGTCTAAAACTCAAGTTTTCAAAACTTCTCGAAATTAGAATTTGGACTTTCTTTAGTGTATTTAGTGTATAAAAATGTCATCTTTCACCTAGAATAGGAATCGTCATCATTAAATTTGTATACATAGAGATATCCTTGTTTGAGTCAAAGTGGTCGCTGTCTTGTTCAAAGTGTTCTACCTTGGATTCATGGCTAAAACTCAAGTTTTTGAAACTTTCAAAAATCAGAATTTGGACCTTCATCAATGTGTGTAGTGCATCAAAATGTCGTCTTTCAACAAAATTTGGAATTGCCATCATCAAATTAGTATGCTTGAAGATATGGTTGATTGAATCAAAGTTGTCTCTTTCTTGTTTAAAGTGTTCCACTATGGACCAACGGTTAAGACACAATTTTTGAAAACATTTCGAAATCAGAATCTGGACTTTCTTGACTATATATAGTGTATCAAAATGTCGTCTTTCACATAGATTTGGAATCTTCATCATGAAATTAGTATGCTTGTAGATAAGGCTCATTGAATCAAAGTTGTCACTTTCTTGTTTAAAGTGTTCTACTATAGATTCATGGCTCAAACCCAAGATTTCAAAACTTTCCGAAGTAAGAATTTGGACTTTCTTGAGTGTATTTAGTGTATCAAAATGTTGCCTTTAATCTAGATTTGGAATCGTCATCATCAAACAAGTATTCTTGGAGATATCATTGATTGAATCAAAGTTATCACTTTCTTGTTTAAAGTGTTCTACTATGGATTCATGGCTCAAACCCAAGATTTCAAAACTTTCCGAAGTAAGAATTTGGACTTCCTTGAGTGTATTTAGTGTATCAAAATGTTGCCATTAACCTAGATTTGGAATCGTCATCATCAAACAAGTATTCTTGGAGATATCATTGATTGAATCCAAGTTGTCACTTTCTTGTTTAAAGTGTTCTACTATGGATTCATGGCTCGAACCCAAGATTTCAAAACTTCCCGAAATTAGAATTTGGACTTTTTTTAGTATATATAGTGTATAAAAATGTCGTCTTTCCCCTAGATTTGGAATCGTCATCATCAAATTAGTATTCTTGGAGATATCATTGATGGAATCAAAGTTGTCACTTTTTTGTTTAAAGTTTTCTACTTTGGATTCATGGCTCAAACCCAAGATTTCAAAACTTCCTGAAATCAAAATTTGGGCTTTCCTGAGTGTAGGAGGTGTATAAAAATGTCGTGTTTCGCCTAGATTTGGAATCGTCATCATCAAATTAGTATTCTTGGAGTTATCGTTGATTGAAACAAGGTTGTCCTTTTCGTGTTTAAGGTGTTCTACTTTGGACGCATGGCCAAAACTCAACTTTTGAAAACCTCCCGAAATTAGAATTTGGACTGTGTTTAGTGTATTTAGTGCATCAAAATGTCGTCTTTCACCTAGATTTGGATTCGTCATCATCAAAGTAGTACACTCGGAGATATCGTCGATTGAATGAAAGTGGTCACTTTCTTCCTTAAAGTCTTCTACTGTGGACCCTTGCATTAAACTCTAGTTTTCAAATCCTCCCGAAATCAGAATTTGGACTTTCTTGAGTGTATCTAGTGTAAAAAAATGTCGCCTTTCACCTAAATTTTGAATCGTCATCATCAAATTATTATTCTTTGAGATATCGTTGATTGAAACAAGGTTGCCCTTTTCATTTTTATTGTGTCCTACATTTGATGCATGGCTAAAACTCAAGTTTTCAAAACTTTCCCATATTAGAATTTGGACTTTCTTTAGTGTATTTAGTGTATAAAAATGTCATCTTTCACCTAGAATAGGAATCGTCATCATTAAATTTGTATACATAGAGATATCCTTGTTTGAGTCAAAGTGGTCGCTGTCTTGTTCAAAGTGTTCTACCTTGGATTCATGGCTAAAACTCAAGTTTTCGAAACTTCCAGAAATCAGAATTTGGATTTTCTTCAATGTATGTGCATCGAAATGTCGCGTTTCAACAAAATTTGGAATCGCCATCATCAAATTGGGATGCTTGAAGATATGGTTGATTGAATCAAAGTTGTCTCTTTCTTGTTTAAAGTGTTCAACTATGGACCAACATCTAAAACTCAACTTTTCGGAATCAGAATCTTGACTTTCTTAGATGTATATAGTGTATCAAAATGTCGTCTTTCACGTAGATTTGGAATCTTCATCATGAAATTAGTATGCTTGTAGATAAGGTTGATTGAATCAAAGTTATTCCTCTCTTGTTTAAAGACTTCAACTTTGGACATTGGAAAAGAACTCAACTTTTGAAAACTTTCCGAAGTAAGAATTTGGACTTTCTTTATTGTATTTAGTGTATCAAAATGTTGCCTTTAACCTGGATTTGGAATCGTCATTATCAAACTAGTATTCTTGGAGATATCATTGATTGAATCAAAGTTGTCACTCTCTTGTTTAAAGTGTTCTACTATGGATTCATGGCTTAAACCCAAGATTTCAAAACTTCCCGAAATCAGAATTTAGACTTTTTTTTAGTGTATAAAAATGTCATCTTTCCCCTAGATTTGGAATCGTCGTCATCAAGTTAGTATTCTTGGAGATATCATTGATTGAATCAAAGTTGTCACCTTTTTGTTTAAAGTTTTCTACTATGGATTCATGGCTCAAACCCAAGATTTCAAAACTTCCTGAAATCAGAATTTGGGCTTTCCTGAGTGTATGAGGTGTATAAAAATGTCGTCTTTCGCCTAGATTTAGAATCGTCATAATCAAATTAGTATTCTTGGAGTTATCGTTGATTGAAACAAGGTTGTCCTTTTCATGTTTAAGGTGTTCTACTTTGGACGCATGGCCAAAACTCAAGTTTTGAAAACTTCCCGAAATTAGAATTTGGAATGTCTTTAGTGTATTTAGTGCATCAAAATGTCGTCTTTCACCTGGATTTGGAATCGTCAACATCAAATTAGTATACTCAGAGATATCGTCTAATGAATCAAAGTGGTCACTTCCTTCCTTAAAGTCTTCTACTGTGGACCCATGCATAAAACTTAAGTTTTCAATACTTCCCGAAACCAGAATTTAGACTTTCTTGAGTGTATTTAGTGTAAAAAAATGTCGCCTTTCACCTAAATTTTGAATCGTCATCATCAAATTAGTATTCTTGGAGATATCGTTGATTGAAACAAGGTTGCCCTTTTCATTTTTATGGTGTCCTATTATTGACGCATGTCTAAAACTCAAGTTTTCAAAACTTCTCGAAATTAGAATTTGGACTTTCTTTAGTGTATTTAGTGTATAAAAATGTCATCTTTCACCTAGAATAGGAATCGTCATCATTAAATTTGTATACATAGAGATATCCTTGTTTGAGTCAAAGTGGTCGCTGTCTTGTTCAAAGTGTTCTACCTTGGATTCATGGCTAAAACTCAAGTTTTTGAAACTTTCAAAAATCAGAATTTGGACCTTCATCAATGTGTGTAGTGCATCAAAATGTCGTCTTTCAACAAAATTTGGAATTGCCATCATCAAATTAGTATGCTTGAAGATATGGTTGATTGAATCAAAGTTGTCTCTTTCTTGTTTAAAGTGTTCCACTATGGACCAACGGTTAAGACACAATTTTTGAAAACATTTCGAAATCAGAATCTGGACTTTCTTGACTATATATAGTGTATCAAAATGTCGTCTTTCACATAGATTTGGAATCTTCATCATGAAATTAGTATGCTTGTAGATAAGGCTCATTGAATCAAAGTTGTCACTTTCTTGTTTAAAGTGTTCTACTATAGATTCATGGCTCAAACCCAAGATTTCAAAACTTTCCGAAGTAAGAATTTGGACTTTCTTGAGTGTATTTAGTGTATCAAAATGTTGCCTTTAATCTAGATTTGGAATCGTCATCATCAAACAAGTATTCTTGGAGATATCATTGATTGAATCAAAGTTATCACTTTCTTGTTTAAAGTGTTCTACTATGGATTCATGGCTCAAACCCAAGATTTCAAAACTTTCCGAAGTAAGAATTTGGACTTCCTTGAGTGTATTTAGTGTATCAAAATGTTGCCATTAACCTAGATTTGGAATCGTCATCATCAAACAAGTATTCTTGGAGATATCATTGATTGAATCCAAGTTGTCACTTTCTTGTTTAAAGTGTTCTACTATGGATTCATGGCTCGAACCCAAGATTTCAAAACTTCCCGAAATTAGAATTTGGACTTTTTTTAGTATATATAGTGTATAAAAATGTCGTCTTTCCCCTAGATTTGGAATCGTCATCATCAAATTAGTATTCTTGGAGATATCATTGATGGAATCAAAGTTGTCACTTTTTTGTTTAAAGTTTTCTACTTTGGATTCATGGCTCAAACCCAAGATTTCAAAACTTCCTGAAATCAAAATTTGGGCTTTCCTGAGTGTAGGAGGTGTATAAAAATGTCGTGTTTCGCCTAGATTTGGAATCGTCATCATCAAATTAGTATTCTTGGAGTTATCGTTGATTGAAACAAGGTTGTCCTTTTCGTGTTTAAGGTGTTCTACTTTGGACGCATGGCCAAAACTCAACTTTTGAAAACCTCCCGAAATTAGAATTTGGACTGTGTTTAGTGTACTTAGTGCATCAAAATGTCGTCTTTCACCTAGATTTGGATTCGTCATCATCAAAGTAGTACACTCGGAGATATCGTCGATTGAATGAAAGTGGTCACTTTCTTCCTTAAAGTCTTCTACTGTGGACCCTTGCATTAAACTCTAGTTTTCAAATCCTCCCGAAATCAGAATTTGGACTTTCTTGAGTGTATCTAGTGTAAAAAAATGTCGCCTTTCACCTAAATTTTGAATCGTCATCATCAAATTATTATTCTTTGAGATATCGTTGATTGAAACAAGGTTGCCCTTTTCATTTTTATTGTGTCCTACATTTGATGCATGGCTAAAACTCAAGTTTTCAAAACTTTCCCATATTAGAATTTGGACTTTCTTTAGTGTATTTAGTGTATAAAAATGTCATCTTTCACCTAGAATAGGAATCGTCATCATTAAATTTGTATACATAGAGATATCCTTGTTTGAGTCAAAGTGGTCGCTGTCTTGTTCAAAGTGTTCTACCTTGGATTCATGGCTAAAACTCAAGTTTTCGAAACTTCCAGAAATCAGAATTTGGATTTTCTTCAATGTATGTGCATCGAAATGTCGCGTTTCAACAAAATTTGGAATCGCCATCATCAAATTGGGATGCTTGAAGATATGGTTGATTGAATCAAAGTTGTCTCTTTCTTGTTTAAAGTGTTCAACTATGGACCAACATCTAAAACTCAACTTTTCGGAATCAGAATCTTGACTTTCTTAGATGTATATAGTGTATCAAAATGTCGTCTTTCACGTAGATTTGGAATCTTCATCATGAAATTAGTATGCTTGTAGATAAGGTTGATTGAATCAAAGTTATTCCTCTCTTGTTTAAAGACTTCAACTTTGGACATTGGAAAACAACTCAACTTTTGAAAACTTTCCGAAGTAAGAATTTGGACTTTCTTTATTGTATTTAGTGTATCAAAATGTTGCCTTTAACCTGGATTTGGAATCGTCATTATCAAACTAGTATTCTTGGAGATATCATTGATTGAATCAAAGTTGTCACTCTCTTGTTTAAAGTGTCCTACTATGGATTCATGGCTTAAACCCAAGATTTCAAAACTACCCGAAATCAGAATTTAGACTTTTTTTTAGTGTATAAAAAAGTCATCTTTCCCCTAGATTTGGAATCGTCGTCATCAAGTTAGTATTCTTGGAGATATCATTGATTGAATCAAAGTTGTCACCTTTTTGTTTAAAGTTTTCTACTATGGATTCATGGCTCAAACCCAAGATTTCAAAACTTCCTGAAATCAGAATTTGGGCTTTCCTGAGTGTATGAGGTGTATAAAAATGTCGTCTTTCGCCTAGATTTAGAATCGTCATAATCAAATTAGTATTCTTGGAGTTATCGTTGATTGAAACAAGGTTGTCCTTTTCATGTTTAAGGTGTTCTACTTTGGACGCATGGCCAAAACTCAAGTTTTGAAAACTTCCCGAAATTAGAATTTGGAATGTCTTTAGTGTATTTAGTGCATCAAAATGTCGTCTTTCACCTGGATTTGGAATCGTCAACATCAAATTAGTATACTCAGAGATATCGTCTAATGAATCAAAGTGGTCACTTCCTTCCTTAAAGTCTTCTACTGTGGACCCATGCATAAAACTTAAGTTTTCAATACTTCCCGAAACCAGAATTTAGACTTTCTTGAGTGTATTTAGTGTAAAAAAATGTCGCCTTTCACCTAAATTTTGAATCGTCATCATCAAATTAGTATTCTTGGAGATATCGTTGATTGAAACAAGGTTGCCCTTTTCATTTTTATGGTGTCCTATTATTGACGCATGTCTAAAACTCAAGTTTTCAAAACTTCTCGAAATTAGAATTTGGACTTTCTTTAGTGTATTTAGTGTATAAAAATGTCATCTTTCACCTAGAATAGGAATCGTCATCATTAAATTTGTATACATAGAGATATCCTTGTTTGAGTCAAAGTGGTCGCTGTCTTGTTCAAAGTGTTCTACCTTGGATTCATGGCTAAAACTCAAGTTTTTGAAACTTTCAAAAATCAGAATTTGGACCTTCATCAATGTGTGTAGTGCATCAAAATGTCGTCTTTCAACAAAATTTGGAATTGCCATCATCAAATTAGTATGCTTGAAGATATGGTTGATTGAATCAAAGTTGTCTCTTTCTTGTTTAAAGTGTTCCACTATGGACCAACGGTTAAGACACAATTTTTGAAAACATTTCGAAATCAGAATCTGGACTTTCTTGACTATATATAGTGTATCAAAATGTCGTCTTTCACATAGATTTGGAATCTTCATCATGAAATTAGTATGCTTGTAGATAAGGCTCATTGAATCAAAGTTGTCACTTTCTTGTTTAAAGTGTTCTACTATAGATTCATGGCTCAAACCCAAGATTTCAAAACTTTCCGAAGTAAGAATTTGGACTTTCTTGAGTGTATTTAGTGTATCAAAATGTTGCCTTTAATCTAGATTTGGAATCGTCATCATCAAACAAGTATTCTTGGAGATATCATTGATTGAATCAAAGTTATCACTTTCTTGTTTAAAGTGTTCTACTATGGATTCATGGCTCAAACCCAAGATTTCAAAACTTTCCGAAGTAAGAATTTGGACTTCCTTGAGTGTATTTAGTGTATCAAAATGTTGCCATTAACCTAGATTTGGAATCGTCATCATCAAACAAGTATTCTTGGAGATATCATTGATTGAATCCAAGTTGTCACTTTCTTGTTTAAAGTGTTCTACTATGGATTCATGGCTCGAACCCAAGATTTCAAAACTTCCCGAAATTAGAATTTGGACTTTTTTTAGTATATATAGTGTATAAAAATGTCGTCTTTCCCCTAGATTTGGAATCGTCATCATCAAATTAGTATTCTTGGAGATATCATTGATGGAATCAAAGTTGTCACTTTTTTGTTTAAAGTTTTCTACTTTGGATTCATGGCTCAAACCCAAGATTTCAAAACTTCCTGAAATCAAAATTTGGGCTTTCCTGAGTGTAGGAGGTGTATAAAAATGTCGTGTTTCGCCTAGATTTGGAATCGTCATCATCAAATTAGTATTCTTGGAGTTATCGTTGATTGAAACAAGGTTGTCCTTTTCGTGTTTAAGGTGTTCTACTTTGGACGCATGGCCAAAACTCAACTTTTGAAAACCTCCCGAAATTAGAATTTGGACTGTGTTTAGTGTACTTAGTGCATCAAAATGTCGTCTTTCACCTAGATTTGGATTCGTCATCATCAAAGTAGTACACTCGGAGATATCGTCGATTGAATGAAAGTGGTCACTTTCTTCCTTAAAGTCTTCTACTGTGGACCCTTGCATTAAACTCTAGTTTTCAAATCCTCCCGAAATCAGAATTTGGACTTTCTTGAGTGTATCTAGTGTAAAAAAATGTCGCCTTTCACCTAAATTTTGAATCGTCATCATCAAATTATTATTCTTTGAGATATCGTTGATTGAAACAAGGTTGCCCTTTTCATTTTTATTGTGTCCTACATTTGATGCATGGCTAAAACTCAAGTTTTCAAAACTTTCCCATATTAGAATTTGGACTTTCTTTAGTGTATTTAGTGTATAAAAATGTCATCTTTCACCTAGAATAGGAATCGTCATCATTAAATTTGTATACATAGAGATATCCTTGTTTGAGTCAAAGTGGTCGCTGTCTTGTTCAAAGTGTTCTACCTTGGATTCATGGCTAAAACTCAAGTTTTCGAAACTTCCAGAAATCAGAATTTGGATTTTCTTCAATGTATGTGCATCGAAATGTCGCGTTTCAACAAAATTTGGAATCGCCATCATCAAATTGGGATGCTTGAAGATATGGTTGATTGAATCAAAGTTGTCTCTTTCTTGTTTAAAGTGTTCAACTATGGACCAACATCTAAAACTCAACTTTTCGGAATCAGAATCTTGACTTTCTTAGATGTATATAGTGTATCAAAATGTCGTCTTTCACGTAGATTTGGAATCTTCATCATGAAATTAGTATGCTTGTAGATAAGGTTGATTGAATCAAAGTTATTCCTCTCTTGTTTAAAGACTTCAACTTTGGACATTGGAAAACAACTCAACTTTTGAAAACTTTCCGAAGTAAGAATTTGGACTTTCTTTATTGTATTTAGTGTATCAAAATGTTGCCTTTAACCTGGATTTGGAATCGTCATTATCAAACTAGTATTCTTGGAGATATCATTGATTGAATCAAAGTTGTCACTCTCTTGTTTAAAGTGTCCTACTATGGATTCATGGCTTAAACCCAAGATTTCAAAACTACCCGAAATCAGAATTTAGACTTTTTTTTAGTGTATAAAAAAGTCATCTTTCCCCTAGATTTGGAATCGTCGTCATCAAGTTAGTATTCTTGGAGATATCATTGATTGAATCAAAGTTGTCACCTTTTTGTTTAAAGTTTTCTACTATGGATTCATGGCTCAAACCCAAGATTTCAAAACTTCCTGAAATCAGAATTTGGGCTTTCCTGAGTGTATGAGGTGTATAAAAATGTCGTCTTTCGCCTAGATTTAGAATCGTCATAATCAAATTAGTATTCTTGGAGTTATCGTTGATTGAAACAAGGTTGTCCTTTTCATGTTTAAGGTGTTCTACTTTGGACGCATGGCCAAAACTCAAGTTTTGAAAACTTCCCGAAATTAGAATTTGGAATGTCTTTAGTGTATTTAGTGCATCAAAATGTCGTCTTTCACCTGGATTTGGAATCGTCAACATCAAATTAGTATACTCAGAGATATCGTCTAATGAATCAAAGTGGTCACTTCCTTCCTTAAAGTCTTCTACTGTGGACCCATGCATAAAACTTAAGTTTTCAATACTTCCCGAAACCAGAATTTAGACTTTCTTGAGTGTATTTAGTGTAAAAAAATGTCGCCTTTCACCTAAATTTTGAATCGTCATCATCAAATTAGTATTCTTGGAGATATCGTTGATTGAAACAAGGTTGCCCTTTTCATTTTTATGGTGTCCTATTATTGACGCATGTCTAAAACTCAAGTTTTCAAAACTTCTCGAAATTAGAATTTGGACTTTCTTTAGTGTATTTAGTGTATAAAAATGTCATCTTTCACCTAGAATAGGAATCGTCATCATTAAATTTGTATACATAGAGATATCCTTGTTTGAGTCAAAGTGGTCGCTGTCTTGTTCAAAGTGTTCTACCTTGGATTCATGGCTAAAACTCAAGTTTTCGAAACTTTCAAAAATCAGAATTTGGACCTTCATCAATGTGTGTAGTGCATCAAAATGTCGTCTTTCAACAAAATTTGGAATTGCCATCATCAAATTAGTATGCTTGAAGATATGGTTGATTGAATCAAAGTTGTCTCTTTCTTGTTTAAAGTGTTCCACTATGGACCAACGGTTAAGACACAATTTTTGAAAACATTTCGAAATCAGAATCTGGACTTTCTTGACTATATATAGTGTATCAAAATGTCGTCTTTCACATAGATTTGGAATCTTCATCATGAAATTAGTATGCTTGTAGATAAGGCTCATTGAATCAAAGTTGTCACTTTCTTGTTTAAAGTGTTCTACTATAGATTCATGGCTCAAACCCAAGATTTCAAAACTTTCCGAAGTAAGAATTTGGACTTTCTTGAGTGCATTTAGTGTATCAAAATGTTGCCTTTAATCTAGATTTGGAATCGTCATCATCAAACAAGTATTCTTGGAGATATCATTGATTGAATCAAAGTTATCACTTTCTTGTTTAAAGTGTTCTACTATGGATTCATGGCTCAAACCCAAGATTTCAAAACTTTCCGAAGTAAGAATTTGGACTTCCTTGAGTGTATTTAGTGTATCAAAATGTTGCCATTAACCTAGATTTGGAATCGTCATCATCAAACAAGTATTCTTGGAGATATCATTGATTGAATCCAAGTTGTCACTTTCTTGTTTAAAGTGTTCTACTATGGATTCATGGCTCGAACCCAAGATTTCAAAACTTCCCGAAATTAGAATTTGGACTTTTTTTAGTATATATAGTGTATAAAAATGTCGTCTTTCCCCTAGATTTGGAATCGTCATCATCAAATTAGTATTCTTGGAGATATCATTGATGGAATCAAAGTTGTCACTTTTTTGTTTAAAGTTTTCTACTTTGGATTCATGGCTCAAACCCAAGATTTCAAAACTTCCTGAAATCAAAATTTGGGCTTTCCTGAGTGTAGGAGGTGTATAAAAATGTCGTGTTTCGCCTAGATTTGGAATCGTCATCATCAAATTAGTATTCTTGGAGTTATCGTTGATTGAAACAAGGTTGTCCTTTTCGTGTTTAAGGTGTTCTACTTTGGACGCATGGCCAAAACTCAACTTTTGAAAACCTCCCGAAATTAGAATTTGGACTGTGTTTAGTGTATTTAGTGCATCAAAATGTCGTCTTTCACCTAGATTTGGATTCGTCATCATCAAAGTAGTACACTCGGAGATATCGTCGATTGAATGAAAGTGGTCACTTTCTTCCTTAAAGTCTTCTACTGTGGACCCTTGCATTAAACTCTAGTTTTCAAATCCTCCCGAAATCAGAATTTGGACTTTCTTGAGTGTATCTAGTGTAAAAAAATGTCGCCTTTCACCTAAATTTTGAATCGTCATCATCAAATTATTATTCTTTGAGATATCGTTGATTGAAACAAGGTTGCCCTTTTCATTTTTATTGTGTCCTACATTTGATGCATGGCTAAAACTCAAGTTTTCAAAACTTTCCCATATTAGAATTTGGACTTTCTTTAGTGTATTTAGTGTATAAAAATGTCATCTTTCACCTAGAATAGGAATCGTCATCATTAAATTTGTATACATAGAGATATCCTTGTTTGAGTCAAAGTGGTCGCTGTCTTGTTCAAAGTGTTCTACCTTGGATTCATGGCTAAAACTCAAGTTTTCGAAACTTCCAGAAATCAGAAATTTGGATTTTCTTCAATGTATGTGCATCGAAATGTCGCGTTTCAACAAAATTTGGAATCGCCATCATCAAATTGGGATGCTTGAAGATATGGTTGATTGAATCAAAGTTGTCTCTTTCTTGTTTAAAGTGTTCAACTATGGACCAACATCTAAAACTCAACTTTTCGGAATCAGAATCTTGACTTTCTTAGATGTATATAGTGTATCAAAATGTCGTCTTTCACGTAGATTTGGAATCTTCATCATGAAATTAGTATGCTTGTAGATAAGGTTGATTGAATCAAAGTTATTCCTCTCTTGTTTAAAGACTTCAACTTTGGACATTGGAAAAGAACTCAACTTTTGAAAACTTTCCGAAGTAAGAATTTGGACTTTCTTTATTGTATTTAGTGTATCAAAATGTTGCCTTTAACCTGGATTTGGAATCGTCATTATCAAACTAGTATTCTTGGAGATATCATTGATTGAATCAAAGTTGTCACTCTCTTGTTTAAAGTGTTCTACTATGGATTCATGGCTTAAACCCAAGATTTCAAAACTTCCCGAAATCAGAATTTAGACTTTTTTTTAGTGTATAAAAATGTCATCTTTCCCCTAGATTTGGAATCGTCGTCATCAAGTTAGTATTCTTGGAGATATCATTGATTGAATCAAAGTTGTCACCTTTTTGTTTAAAGTTTTCTACTATGGATTCATGGCTCAAACCCAAGATTTCAAAACTTCCTGAAATCAGAATTTGGGCTTTCCTGAGTGTATGAGGTGTATAAAAATGTCGTCTTTCGCCTAGATTTAGAATCGTCATAATCAAATTAGTATTCTTGGAGTTATCGTTGATTGAAACAAGGTTGTCCTTTTCATGTTTAAGGTGTTCTACTTTGGACGCATGGCCAAAACTCAAGTTTTGAAAACTTCCCGAAATTAGAATTTGGAATGTCTTTAGTGTATTTAGTGCATGAAAATGTCGTCTTTCACCTGGATTTGGAATCGTCAACATCAAATTAGTATACTCAGAGATATCGTCTAATGAATCAAAGTGGTCACTTCCTTCCTTAAAGTCTTCTACTGTGGACCCATGCATAAAACTTAAGTTTTCAATACTTCCCGAAACCAGAATTTAGACTTTCTTGAGTGTATTTAGTGTAAAAAAATGTCGCCTTTCACCTAAATTTTGAATCGTCATCATCAAATTAGTATTCTTGGAGATATCGTTGATTGAAACAAGGTTGCCCTTTTCATTTTTATGGTGTCCTATTATTGACGCATGTCTAAAACTCAAGTTTTCAAAACTTCTCGAAATTAGAATTTGGACTTTCTTTAGTGTATTTAGTGTATAAAAATGTCATCTTTCACCTAGAATAGGAATCGTCATCATTAAATTTGTATACATAGAGATATCTTTGTTTGAGTCAAAGTGGTCGCTGTCTTGTTCAAAGTGTTCTACCTTGGATTCATGGCTAAAACTCAAGTTTTTGAAACTTTCAAAAATCAGAATTTGGACCTTCATCAATGTGTGTAGTGCATCAAAATGTCGTCTTTCAACAAAATTTGGAATTGCCATCATCAAATTAGTATGCTTGAAGATATGGTTGATTGAATCAAAGTTGTCTCTTTCTTGTTTAAAGTGTTCCACTATGGACCAACGGTTAAGACACAATTTTTGAAAACATTTCGAAATCAGAATCTGGACTTTCTTGACTATATATAGTGTATCAAAATGTCGTCTTTCACATAGATTTGGAATCTTCATCATGAAATTAGTATGCTTGTAGATAAGGCTCATTGAATCAAAGTTGTCACTTTCTTGTTTAAAGTGTTCTACTATAGATTCATGGCTCAAACCCAAGATTTCAAAACTTTCTGAAGTAAGAATTTGGACTTTCTTGAGTGTATTTAGTGTATCAAAATGTTGCCTTTAATCTAGATTTGGAATCGTCATCATCAAACAAGTATTCTTGGAGATATCATTGATTGAATCAAAGTTATCACTTTCTTGTTTAAAGTGTTCTACTATGGATTCATGGCTCAAACCCAAGATTTCAAAACTTTCCGAAGTAAGAATTTGGACTTCCTTGAGTGTATTTAGTGTATCAAAATGTTGCCATTAACCTAGATTTGGAATCGTCATCATCAAACAAGTATTCTTGGAGATATCATTGATTGAATCCAAGTTGTCACTTTCTTGTTTAAAGTGTTCTACTATGGATTCATGGCTCGAACCCAAGATTTCAAAACTTCCCGAAATTAGAATTTGGACTTTTTTTAGTATATATAGTGTATAAAAATGTCGTCTTTCCCCTAGATTTGGAATCGTCATCATCAAATTAGTATTCTTGGAGATATCATTGATGGAATCAAAGTTGTCACTTTTTTGTTTAAAGTTTTCTACTTTGGATTCATGGCTCAAACCCAAGATTTCAAAACTTCCTGAAATCAAAATTTGGGCTTTCCTGAGTGTAGGAGGTGTATAAAAATGTCGTGTTTCGCCTAGATTTGGAATCGTCATCATCAAATTAGTATTCTTGGAGTTATCGTTGATTGAAACAAGGTTGTCCTTTTCGTGTTTAAGGTGTTCTACTTTGGACGCATGGCCAAAACTCAACTTTTGAAAACCTCCCGAAATTAGAATTTGGACTGTGTTTAGTGTATTTAGTGCATCAAAATGTCGTCTTTCACCTAGATTTGGATTCGTCATCATCAAAGTAGTACACTCGGAGATATCGTCGATTGAATGAAAGTGGTCACTTTCTTCCTTAAAGTCTTCTACTGTGGACCCTTGCATTAAACTCTAGTTTTCAAATCCTCTCGAAATCAGAATTTGGACTTTCTTGAGTGTATCTAGTGTAAAAAAATGTCGCCTTTCACCTAAATTTTGAATCGTCATCATCAAATTATTATTCTTTGAGATATCGTTGATTGAAACAAGGTTGCCCTTTTCATTTTTATTGTGTCCTACATTTGATGCATGGCTAAAACTCAAGTTTTCAAAACTTTCCCATATTAGAATTTGGACTTTCTTTAGTGTATTTAGTGTATAAAAATGTCATCTTTCACCTAGAATAGGAATCGTCATCATTAAATTTGTATACATAGAGATATCCTTGTTTGAGTCAAAGTGGTCGCTGTCTTGTTCAAAGTGTTCTACCTTGGATTCATGGCTAAAACTCAAGTTTTCGAAACTTCCAGAAATCAGAATTTGGATTTTCTTCAATGTATGTGCATCGAAATGTCGCGTTTCAACAAAATTTGGAATCGCCATCATCAAATTGGGATGCTTGAAGATATGGTTGATTGAATCAAAGTTGTCTCTTTCTTGTTTAAAGTGTTCAACTATGGACCAACATCTAAAACTCAACTTTTCGGAATCAGAATCTTGACTTTCTTAGATGTATATAGTGTATCAAAATGTCGTCTTTCACGTAGATTTGGAATCTTCATCATGAAATTAGTATGCTTGTAGATAAGGTTGATTGAATCAAAGTTATTCCTCTCTTGTTTAAAGACTTCAACTTTGGACATTGGAAAAGAACTCAACTTTTGAAAACTTTCCGAAGTAAGAATTTGGACTTTCTTTATTGTATTTAGTGTATCAAAATGTTAACTTTAACCTGGATTTGGAATCGTCATTATCAAACTAGTATTCTTGGAGATATCATTGATTGAATCAAAGTTGTCACTCTCTTGTTTAAAGTGTTCTACTATGGATTCATGGCTTAAACCCAAGATTTCAAAACTTCCCGAAATCAGAATTTAGACTTTTTTTTAGTGTATAAAAATGTCATCTTTCCCCTAGATTTGGAATCGTCGTCATCAAGTTAGTATTCTTGGAGATATCATTGATTGAATCAAAGTTGTCACCTTTTTGTTTAAAGTTTTCTACTATGGATTCATGGCTCAAACCCAAGATTTCAAAACTTCCTGAAATCAGAATTTGGGCTTTCCTGAGTGTATGAGGTGTATAAAAATGTCGTCTTTCGCCTAGATTTAGAATCGTCATAATCAAATTAGTATTCTTGGAGTTATCGTTGATTGAAACAAGGTTGTCCTTTTCATGTTTAAGGTGTTCTACTTTGGACGCATGGCCAAAACTCAAGTTTTGAAAACTTCCCGAAATTAGAATTTGGAATGTCTTTAGTGTATTTAGTGCATCAAAATGTCGTCTTTCACCTGGATTTGGAATCGTCAACATCAAATTAGTATACTCAGAGATATCGTCTAATGAATCAAAGTGGTCACTTCCTTCCTTAAAGTCTTCTACTGTGGACCCATGCATAAAACTTAAGTTTTCAATACTTCCCGAAACCAGAATTTAGACTTTCTTGAGTGTATTTAGTGTAAAAAAATGTCGCCTTTCACCTAAATTTTGAATCGTCATCATCAAATTAGTATTCTTGGAGATATCGTTGATTGAAACAAGGTTGCCCTTTTCATTTTTATGGTGTCCTATTATTGACGCATGTCTAAAACTCAAGTTTTCAAAACTTCTCGAAATTAGAATTTGGACTTTCTTTAGTGTATTTAGTGTATAAAAATGTCATCTTTCACCTAGAATAGGAATCGTCATCATTAAATTTGTATACATAGAGATATCCTTGTTTGAGTCAAAGTGGTCGCTGTCTTGTTCAAAGTGTTCTACCTTGGATTCATGGCTAAAACTCAAGTTTTCGAAACTTTCAAAAATCAGAATTTGGACCTTCATCAATGTGTGTAGTGCATCAAAATGTCGTCTTTCAACAAAATTTGGAATTGCCATCATCAAATTAGTATGCTTGAAGATATGGTTGATTGAATCAAAGTTGTCTCTTTCTTGTTTAAAGTGTTCCACTATGGACCAACGGTTAAGACACAATTTTTGAAAACATTTCGAAATCAGAATCTGGACTTTCTTGACTATATATAGTGTATCAAAATGTCGTCTTTCACATAGATTTGGAATCTTCATCATGAAATTAGTATGCTTGTAGATAAGGCTCATTGAATCAAAGTTGTCACTTTCTTGTTTAAAGTGTTCTACTATAGATTCATGGCTCAAACCCAAGATTTCAAAACTTTCCGAAGTAAGAATTTGGACTTTCTTGAGTGTATTTAGTGTATCAAAATGTTGCCTTTAATCTAGATTTGGAATCGTCATCATCAAACAAGTATTCTTGGAGATATCATTGATTGAATCAAAGTTATCACTTTCTTGTTTAAAGTGTTCTACTATGGATTCATGGCTCAAACCCAAGATTTCAAAACTTTCCGAAGTAAGAATTTGGACTTCCTTGAGTGTATTTAGTGTATCAAAATGTTGCCATTAACCTAGATTTGGAATCGTCATCATCAAACAAGTATTCTTGGAGATATCATTGATTGAATCCAAGTTGTCACTTTCTTGTTTAAAGTGTTCTACTATGGATTCATGGCTCGAACCCAAGATTTCAAAACTTCCCGAAATTAGAATTTGGACTTTTTTTAGTATATATAGTGTATAAAAATGTCGTCTTTCCCCTAGATTTGGAATCGTCATCATCAAATTAGTATTCTTGGAGATATCATTGATGGAATCAAAGTTGTCACTTTTTTGTTTAAAGTTTTCTACTTTGGATTCATGGCTCAAACCCAAGATTTCAAAACTTCCTGAAATCAAAATTTGGGCTTTCCTGAGTGTAGGAGGTGTATAAAAATGTCGTGTTTCGCCTAGATTTGGAATCGTCATCATCAAATTAGTATTCTTGGAGTTATCGTTGATTGAAACAAGGTTGTCCTTTTCGTGTTTAAGGTGTTCTACTTTGGACGCATGGCCAAAACTCAACTTTTGAAAACCTCCCGAAATTAGAATTTGGACTGTGTTTAGTGTATTTAGTGCATCAAAATGTCATCTTTCACCTAGATTTGGATTCGTCATCATCAAAGTAGTACACTCGGAGATATCGTCGATTGAATGAAAGTGGTCACTTTCTTCCTTAAAGTCTTCTACTGTGGACCCTTGCATTAAACTCTAGTTTTCAAATCCTCCCGAAATCAGAATTTGGACTTTCTTGAGTGTATCTAGTGTAAAAAAATGTCGCCTTTCACCTAAATTTTGAATCGTCATCATCAAATTATTATTCTTTGAGATATCGTTGATTGAAACAAGGTTGCCCTTTTCATTTTTATTGTGTCCTACATTTGATGCATGGCTAAAACTCAAGTTTTCAAAACTTTCCCATATTAGAATTTGGACTTTCTTTAGTGTATTTAGTGTATAAAAATGTCATCTTTCACCTAGAATAGGAATCGTCATCATTAAATTTGTATACATAGAGATATCCTTGTTTGAGTCAAAGTGGTCGCTGTCTTGTTCAAAGTGTTCTACCTTGGATTCATGGCTAAAACTCAAGTTTTCGAAACTTCCAGAAATCAGAATTTGGATTTTCTTCAATGTATGTGCATCGAAATGTCGCGTTTCAACAAAATTTGGAATCGCCATCATCAAATTGGGATGCTTGAAGATATGGTTGATTGAATCAAAGTTGTCTCTTTCTTGTTTAAAGTGTTCAACTATGGACCAACATCTAAAACTCAACTTTTCGGAATCAGAATCTTGACTTTCTTAGATGTATATAGTGTATCAAAATGTCGTCTTTCACGTAGATTTGGAATCTTCATCATGAAATTAGTATGCTTGTAGATAAGGTTGATTGAATCAAAGTTATTCCTCTCTTGTTTAAAGACTTCAACTTTGGACATTGGAAAACAACTCAACTTTTGAAAACTTTCCGAAGTAAGAATTTGGACTTTCTTTATTGTATTTAGTGTATCAAAATGTTGCCTTTAACCTGGATTTGGAATCGTCATTATCAAACTAGTATTCTTGGAGATATCATTGATTGAATCAAAGTTGTCACTCTCTTGTTTAAAGTGTTCTACTATGGATTCATGGCTTAAACCCAAGATTTCAAAACTTCCCGAAATCAGAATTTAGACTTTTTTTTAGTGTATAAAAATGTCATCTTTCCCCTAGATTTGGAATCGTCGTCATCAAGTTAGTATTCTTGGAGATATCATTGATTGAATCAAAGTTGTCACCTTTTTGTTTAAAGTTTTCTACTATGGATTCATGGCTCAAACCCAAGATTTCAAAACTTCCTGAAATCAGAATTTGGGCTTTCCTGAGTGTATGAGGTGTATAAAAATGTCGTCTTTCGCCTAGATTTAGAATCGTCATAATCAAATTAGTATTCTTGGAGTTATCGTTGATTGAAACAAGGTTGTCCTTTTCATGTTTAAGGTGTTCTACTTTGGACGCATGGCCAAAACTCAAGTTTTGAAAACTTCCCGAAATTAGAATTTGGAATGTCTTTAGTGTATTTAGTGCATGAAAATGTCGTCTTTCACCTGGATTTGGAATCGTCAACATCAAATTAGTATACTCAGAGATATCGTCTAATGAATCAAAGTGGTCACTTCCTTCCTTAAAGTCTTCTACTGTGGACCCATGCATAAAACTTAAGTTTTCAATACTTCCCGAAACCAGAATTTAGACTTTCTTGAGTGTATTTAGTGTAAAAAAATGTCGCCTTTCACCTAAATTTTGAATCGTCATCATCAAATTAGTATTCTTGGAGATATCGTTGATTGAAACAAGGTTGCCCTTTTCATTTTTATGGTGTCCTATTATTGACGCATGTCTAAAACTCAAGTTTTCAAAACTTCTCGAAATTAGAATTTGGACTTTCTTTAGTGTATTTAGTGTATAAAAATGTCATCTTTCACCTAGAATAGGAATCGTCATCATTAAATTTGTATACATAGAGATATCCTTGTTTGAGTCAAAGTGGTCGCTGTCTTGTTCAAAGTGTTCTACCTTGGATTCATGGCTAAAACTCAAGTTTTTGAAACTTTCAAAAATCAGAATTTGGACCTTCATCAATGTGTGTAGTGCATCAAAATGTCGTCTTTCAACAAAATTTGGAATTGCCATCATCAAATTAGTATGCTTGAAGATATGGTTGATTGAATCAAAGTTGTCTCTTTCTTGTTTAAAGTGTTCCACTATGGACCAACGGTTAAGACACAATTTTTGAAAACATTTCGAAATCAGAATCTGGACTTTCTTGACTATATATAGTGTATCAAAATGTCGTCTTTCACATAGATTTGGAATCTTCATCATGAAATTAGTATGCTTGTAGATAAGGCTCATTGAATCAAAGTTGTCACTTTCTTGTTTAAAGTGTTCTACTATAGATTCATGGCTCAAACCCAAGATTTCAAAACTTTCCGAAGTAAGAATTTGGACTTTCTTGAGTGTATTTAGTGTATCAAAATGTTGCCTTTAATCTAGATTTGGAATCGTCATCATCAAACAAGTATTCTTGGAGATATCATTGATTGAATCAAAGTTATCACTTTCTTGTTTAAAGTGTTCTACTATGGATTCATGGCTCAAACCCAAGATTTCAAAACTTTCCGAAGTAAGAATTTGGACTTCCTTGAGTGTATTTAGTGTATCAAAATGTTGCCATTAACCTAGATTTGGAATCGTCATCATCAAACAAGTATTCTTGGAGATATCATTGATTGAATCCAAGTTGTCACTTTCTTGTTTAAAGTGTTCTACTATGGATTCATGGCTCGAACCCAAGATTTCAAAACTTCCCGAAATTAGAATTTGGACTTTTTTTAGTATATATAGTGTATAAAAATGTCGTCTTTCCCCTAGATTTGGAATCGTCATCATCAAATTAGTATTCTTGGAGATATCATTGATGGAATCAAAGTTGTCACTTTTTTGTTTAAAGTTTTCTACTTTGGATTCATGGCTGAAACCCAAGATTTCAAAACTTCCTGAAATCAAAATTTGGGCTTTCCTGAGTGTAGGAGGTGTATAAAAATGTCGTGTTTCGCCTAGATTTGGAATCGTCATCATCAAATTAGTATTCTTGGAGTTATCGTTGATTGAAACAAGGTTGTCCTTTTCGTGTTTAAGGTGTTCTACTTTGGACGCATGGCCAAAACTCAACTTTTGAAAACCTCCCGAAATTAGAATTTGGACTGTGTTTAGTGTATTTAGTGCATCAAAATGTCGTCTTTCACCTAGATTTGGATTCGTCATCATCAAAGTAGTACACTCGGAGATATCGTCGATTGAATGAAAGTGGTCACTTTCTTCCTTAAAGTCTTCTACTGTGGACCCTTGCATTAAACTCTAGTTTTCAAATCCTCCCGAAATCAGAATTTGGACTTTCTTGAGTGTATCTAGTGTAAAAAAATGTCGCCTTTCACCTAAATTTTGAATCGTCATCATCAAATTATTATTCTTTGAGATATCGTTGATTGAAACAAGGTTGCCCTTTTCATTTTTATTGTGTCCTACATTTGATGCATGGCTAAAACTCAAGTTTTCAAAACTTTCCCATATTAGAATTTGGACTTTCTTTAGTGTATTTAGTGTATAAAAATGTCATCTTTCACCTAGAATAGGAATCGTCATCATTAAATTTGTATACATAGAGATATCCTTGTTTGAGTCAAAGTGGTCGCTGTCTTGTTCAAAGTGTTCTACCTTGGATTCATGGCTAAAACTCAAGTTTTCGAAACTTCCAGAAATCAGAATTTGGATTTTCTTCAATGTATGTGCATCGAAATGTCGCGTTTCAACAAAATTTGGAATCGCCATCATCAAATTGGGATGCTTGAAGATATGGTTGATTGAATCAAAGTTGTCTCTTTCTTGTTTAAAGTGTTCAACTATGGACCAACATCTAAAACTCAACTTTTCGGAATCAGAATCTTGACTTTCTTAGATGTATATAGTGTATCAAAATGTCGTCTTTCACGTAGATTTGGAATCTTCATCATGAAATTAGTATGCTTGTAGATAAGGTTGATTGAATCAAAGTTATTCCTCTCTTGTTTAAAGACTTAAACTTTGGACATTGGAAAAGAACTCAACTTTTGAAAACTTTCCGAAGTAAGAATTTGGACTTTCTTTATTGTATTTAGTGTATCAAAATGTTGCCTTTAACCTGGATTTGGAATCGTCATTATCAAACTAGTATTCTTGGAGATATCATTAATTGAATCAAAGTTGTCACTCTCTTGTTTAAAGTGTTCTACTATGGATTCATGGCTTAAACCCAAGATTTCAAAACTTCCTGAAATCAAAATTTGGGCTTTCCTGAGTGTAGGAGGTGTATAAAAATGTCGTGTTTCGCCTAGATTTGGAATCGTCATCATCAAATTAGTATTCTTGGAGTTATCGTTGATTGAAACAAGGTTGTCCTTTTCGTGTTTAAGGTGTTCTACTTTGGACGCATGGCCAAAACTCAACTTTTGAAAACCTCCCGAAATTAGAATTTGGACTGTGTTTAGTGTATTTAGTGCATCAAAATGTCGTCTTTTACCTAGATTTGGATTCGTCATCATCAAATTAGTACACTCGGAGATATCGTCGATTTAATGAAAGTGGTCACTTTCTTCCTTAAAGTCTTCTACTGTGGACCCATGCATAAAACTCAAGTTTTCAAAACCTCTCGAAATCAGAATTTGGACTTTCTTGAGTGTATCTAATGTAAAAAAATGTCTCTTTTAACCTAAATTTTGAATCGACATCATCAAATTAGTATTCTTGGACATATCGTTTATTGAAACAAGGTTGCCCTTTTCATTTTTATGGTGTCCTACTATTGACGCATGGCTAAAGCTCAAGTTTCCAAAACTTCCCAAAATTAGAATTTTGACTTTCTTTAGTGTATTTAGTGTATAAAAATTTCATCTTTCACCTGGAATAGGAAATGTCATCGCCAAATTTTTATACATGGAGATATCCTTGTTTGAGTGAAAGTTGTCACTTTCTTGTTCAAATTGTTCCACCATGGATTAATGGCTAAAACTCAAGTTTTCGAAATTTCCAGAAATCAGAATTTGGACTTTCTTCAATGTATGCATTGCATCAAAATGTAGTCTTTCAACAAAATTTGGAATCGCCATCATCAAATTAGTGTGCTTGAAGATATGGTTGATTCAATCAAAGTTGTCTCTTTCTTGTTTAAAGTGTTCAACTATGGACCAACAGCTAAAACTCAACTTTTCGAAATAAGAATCTTGACTTTCTTGAACGTACATAGTGTATCAAAATGTCGTCTTTCACATAGATTTGGAATCTTCATCACGAAATTAGTATGCTTGTAGATAAGGTTGATTGAATCAAAGTTGTTCCTCTCTTGTTTAAAGACTTCAACTTTGGACACTGGAAAAAAACTCAACTTTTGAAAACTTTTCGAAGTAAGAATTTGGACTTTCTTGAGTGTATTTAGTGTATCAAAATGTTGCCTTTAACCTAGATTTGGAATCGTCATCATCAAACTAGTATTCCTGGAGATATCATTGATTGAATCAAAGTTGTCACTTTCTTGTTTAGAGTGTTCTACTATGGATTCATGGCTCAAACCCAAGATTTCAAAACTTCCCGAAATCAGAATTTGGGCTTTCCTGAGTGTATGAGGTGTATAAAAATGTCGTCTTTTACCTAGATTTAGAATCGTCATAATCAAATTAGTATTCTTGGAGTTATCGTTGATTGAAACAAGGTTGTCCTTTTCATGTTTAAGGTGTTCTACTTTGGACGCATGGCCAAAACTCAAGTTTTGAAAACTTCTCGAAATTAGAATTTGGAATGTCTTTAGTGTATTTAGTGCATCAAAATGTCGTCTTTCACCTGGATTTGGAATCGTCAACATCAAATTAGTATACTCAGAGATATCGTCTAATGAATCAAAGTGCTCACTTCCTTCCTTAAAGTCTTCTACTGTGGACCCATGCATAAAACTTAAGTTTTCAATACTTCCCGAAACCAGAATTTAGACTTTCTTGAATGTATTTAGTGTAAAAAAATGTCGCCTTTCACCTAAATTTTGAATCGTCATCATCAAATTAGTATTCTTGGAGATATCGTTGATTGAAACAAGGTTGCCCTTTTCATTTTTATGGTGTCCTATTATTGATGCATGTCTAAAACTCAAGTTTTCAAAACTTCTCGAAATTAGAATTTGGACTTTCTTTAGTGTATTTAGTGTATAAAAATGTCATCTTTCACCTAGAATAGGAATCGTCATCATTAAATTTGTATACATAGAGATATCCTTGTTTGAGTCAAAGTGGTCGCTGTCTTGTTCAAAGTGTTCTACCTTGGATTCATGGCTAAAACTCAAGTTTTCGAAACTTTCAAAAATCAGAATTTGGACCTTCAGCAATGTGTGTAGTGCATCAAAATGTCGTCTTTCAACAAAATTTGGAATTGCCATCATCAAATTAGTATGCTTGAAGATATGGTTGATTGAATCAAAGTTGTCTCTTTCTTGTTTAAAGTGTTCCACTATGGACCAACGGTTAAGACACAATTTTTGAAAACATTTCGAAATCAGAATCTGGACTTTCTTGACTATATATAGTGTATCAAAATGTCGTCTTTCACATAGATTTGGAATCTTCATCATGAAATTAGTATGCTTGTAGATAAGGCTCATTGAATCAAAGTTGTCACTTTCTTGTTTAAAGTGTTCTACTATAGATTCATGGCTCAAACCCAAGATTTCAAAACTTTCCGAAGTAAGAATTTGGACTTTCTTGAGTGTATTTAGTGTATCAAAATGTTGCCTTTAATCTAGATTTGGAATCGTCATCATCAAACAAGTATTCTTGGAGATATCATTGATTGAATCAAAGTTATCACTTTCTTGTTTAAAGTGTTCTACTATGGATTCATGGCTCAAACCCAAGATTTCAAAACTTTCCGAAGTAAGAATTTGGACTTCCTTGAGTGTATTTAGTGTATCAAAATGTTGCCATTAACCTAGATTTGGAATCGTCATCATCAAACAAGTATTCTTGGAGATATCATTGATTGAATCCAAGTTGTCACTTTCTTGTTTAAAGTGTTCTACTATGGATTCATGGCTCGAACCCAAGATTTCAAAACTTCCCGAAATTAGAATTTGGACTTTTTTTAGTATATATAGTGTATAAAAATGTCGTCTTTCCCCTAGATTTGGAATCGTCATCATCAAATTAGTATTCTTGGAGATATCATTGATGGAATCAAAGTTGTCACTTTTTTGTTTAAAGTTTTCTACTTTGGATTCATGGCTCAAACCCAAGATTTCAAAACTTCCTGAAATCAAAATTTGGGCTTTCCTGAGTGTAGGAGGTGTATAAAAATGTCGTGTTTCGCCTAGATTTGGAATCGTCATCATCAAATTAGTATTCTTGGAGTTATCGTTGATTGAAACAAGGTTGTCCTTTTCGTGTTTAAGGTGTTCTACTTTGGACGCATGGCCAAAACTCAACTTTTGAAAACCTCCCGAAATTAGAATTTGGACTGTGTTTAGTGTATTTAGTGCATCAAAATGTCGTCTTTTACCTAGATTTGGATTCGTCATCATCAAATTAGTACACTCGGAGATATCGTCGATTTAATGAAAGTGGTCACTTTCTTCCTTAAAGTCTTCTACTGTGGACCCATGCATAAAACTCAAGTTTTCAAAACCTCTCGAAATCAGAATTTGGACTTTCTTGAGTGTATCTAATGTAAAAAAATGTCTCTTTTAACCTAAATTTTGAATCGACATCATCAAATTAGTATTCTTGGACATATCGTTTATTGAAACAAGGTTGCCCTTTTCATTTTTATGGTGTCCTACTATTGACGCATGGCTAAAGCTCAAGTTTCCAAAACTTCCCAAAATTAGAATTTTGACTTTCTTTAGTGTATTTAGTGTATAAAAATTTCATCTTTCACCTGGAATAGGAAATGTCATCGCCAAATTTTTATACATGGAGATATCCTTGTTTGAGTGAAAGTTGTCACTTTCTTGTTCAAATTGTTCCACCATGGATTAATGGCTAAAACTCAAGTTTTCGAAATTTCCAGAAATCAGAATTTGGACTTTCTTCAATGTATGCATTGCATCAAAATGTAGTCTTTCAACAAAATTTGGAATCGCCATCATCAAATTAGTGTGCTTGAAGATATGGTTGATTCAATCAAAGTTGTCTCTTTCTTGTTTAAAGTGTTCAACTATGGACCAACAGCTAAAACTCAACTTTTCGAAATAAGAATCTTGACTTTCTTGAACGTACATAGTGTATCAAAATGTCGTCTTTCACATAGATTTGGAATCTTCATCACGAAATTAGTATGCTTGTAGATAAGGTTGATTGAATCAAAGTTGTTCCTCTCTTGTTTAAAGACTTCAACTTTGGACACTGGAAAAAAACTCAACTTTTGAAAACTTTTCGAAGTAAGAATTTGGACTTTCTTGAGTGTATTTAGTGTATCAAAATGTTGCCTTTAACCTAGATTTGGAATCGTCATCATCAAACTAGTATTCCTGGAGATATCATTGATTGAATCAAAGTTGTCACTTTCTTGTTTAGAGTGTTCTACTATGGATTCATGGCTCAAACCCAAGATTTCAAAACTTCCCGAAATCAGAATTTGGGCTTTCCTGAGTGTATGAGGTGTATAAAAATGTCGTCTTTTACCTAGATTTAGAATCGTCATAATCAAATTAGTATTCTTGGAGTTATCGTTGATTGAAACAAGGTTGTCCTTTTCATGTTTAAGGTGTTCTACTTTGGACGCATGGCCAAAACTCAAGTTTTGAAAACTTCTCGAAATTAGAATTTGGAATGTCTTTAGTGTATTTAGTGCATCAAAATGTCGTCTTTCACCTGGATTTGGAATCGTCAACATCAAATTAGTATACTCAGAGATATCGTCTAATGAATCAAAGTGCTCACTTCCTTCCTTAAAGTCTTCTACTGTGGACCCATGCATAAAACTTAAGTTTTCAATACTTCCCGAAACCAGAATTTAGACTTTCTTGAATGTATTTAGTGTAAAAAAATGTCGCCTTTCACCTAAATTTTGAATCGTCATCATCAAATTAGTATTCTTGGAGATATCGTTGATTGAAACAAGGTTGCCCTTTTCATTTTTATGGTGTCCTATTATTGATGCATGTCTAAAACTCAAGTTTTCAAAACTTCTCGAAATTAGAATTTGGACTTTCTTTAGTGTATTTAGTGTATAAAAATGTCATCTTTCACCTAGAATAGGAATCGTCATCATTAAATTTGTATACATAGAGATATCCTTGTTTGAGTCAAAGTGGTCGCTGTCTTGTTCAAAGTGTTCTACCTTGGATTCATGGCTAAAACTCAAGTTTTCGAAACTTTCAAAAATCAGAATTTGGACCTTCAGCAATGTGTGTAGTGCATCAAAATGTCGTCTTTCAACAAAATTTGGAATTGCCATCATCAAATTAGTATGCTTGAAGATATGGTTGATTGAATCAAAGTTGTCTCTTTCTTGTTTAAAGTGTTCCACTATGGACCAACGGTTAAGACACAATTTTTGAAAACATTTCGAAATCAGAATCTGGACTTTCTTGACTATATATAGTGTATCAAAATGTCGTCTTTCACATAGATTTGGAATCTTCATCATGAAATTAGTATGCTTGTAGATAAGGCTCATTGAATCAAAGTTGTCACTTTCTTGTTTAAAGTGTTCTACTATAGATTCATGGCTCAAACCCAAGATTTCAAAACTTTCCGAAGTAAGAATTTGGACTTTCTTGAGTGTATTTAGTGTATCAAAATGTTGCCTTTAATCTAGATTTGGAATCGTCATCATCAAACAAGTATTCTTGGAGATATCATTGATTGAATCAAAGTTATCACTTTCTTGTTTAAAGTGTTCTACTATGGATTCATGGCTCAAACCCAAGATTTCAAAACTTTCCGAAGTAAGAATTTGGACTTCCTTGAGTGTATTTAGTGTATCAAAATGTTGCCATTAACCTAGATTTGGAATCGTCATCATCAAACAAGTATTCTTGGAGATATCATTGATTGAATCCAAGTTGTCACTTTCTTGTTTAAAGTGTTCTACTATGGATTCATGGCTCGAACCCAAGATTTCAAAACTTCCCGAAATTAGAATTTGGACTTTTTTTAGTATATATAGTGTATAAAAATGTCGTCTTTCCCCTAGATTTGGAATCGTCATCATCAAATTAGTATTCTTGGAGATATCATTGATGGAATCAAAGTTGTCACTTTTTTGTTTAAAGTTTTCTACTTTGGATTCATGGCTCAAACCCAAGATTTCAAAACTTCCTGAAATCAAAATTTGGGCTTTCCTGAGTGTAGGAGGTGTATAAAAATGTCGTGTTTCGCCTAGATTTGGAATCGTCATCATCAAATTAGTATTCTTGGAGTTATCGTTGATTGAAACAAGGTTGTCCTTTTCGTGTTTAAGGTGTTCTACTTTGGACGCATGGCCAAAACTCAACTTTTGAAAACCTCCCGAAATTAGAATTTGGACTGTGTTTAGTGTATTTAGTGCATCAAAATGTCGTCTTTTACCTAGATTTGGATTCGTCATCATCAAATTAGTTCACTCGGAGATATCATCGATTTAATGAAAGTGGTCACTTTCTTCCTTAAAGTCTTCTACTGTGGACCCATGCATAAAACTCAAGTTTTCAAAACCTCTCGAAATCAGAATTTGGACTTTCTTGAGTGTATCTAATGTAAAAAAATGTCTCTTTTAACCTAAATTTTGAATCGACATCATCAAATTAGTATTCTTGGACATATCGTTTATTGAAACAAGGTTGCCCTTTTCATTTTTATGGTGTCCTACTATTGACGCATGGCTAAAGCTCAAGTTTCCAAAACTTCCCAAAATTAGAATTTTGACTTTCTTTAGTGTATTTAGTGTATAAAAATTTCATCTTTCACCTGGAATAGGAAATGTCATCGTCAAATTTTTATACATGGAGATATCCTTGTTTGAGTGAAAGTTGTCACTTTCTTGTTCAAATTGTTCCACCATGGATTAATGGCTAAAACTCAAGTTTTCAAAATTTCCAGAAATCAGAATTTGAACTTTCTTCAATGTATGCATTGCATCAAAATGTAGTCTTTCAACAAAATTTGGAATCGCCATCATCAAATTAGTGTGCTTGAAGATATGGTTGATTCAATCAAAGTTGTCTCTTTCTTGTTTAAAGTGTTCAACTATGGACCAACAGCTAAAACTCAACTTTTCAAAATCAGAATCTTGACTTTCTTGAACGTACATAGTGTATCAAAATGTCGTCTTTCACATAGATTTGGAATCTTCATCACGAAATTAGTATGCTTGTAGATAAGGTTGATTGAATCAAAGTTGTTCCTCTCTCGTTTAAAGACTTCAACTTTGGACACTGGAAAAAAACTCAACTTTTGAAAACTTTTCGAAGTAAGAATTTGGACTTTCTTGAGTGTATTTAGTGTATCAAAATGTTGCCTTTAACCTAGATTTGGAATCGTCATCATCAAACTAGTATTCCTGGAGATATCATTGATTGAATCAAAGTTGTCACTTTCTTGTTTAGAGTGTTCTACTATGGATTCATGGCTCAAACCCAAGATTTCAAAACTTCCCGAAATCAGAATTTGGACTTTTTTTTAGGGTATATAGTATATAAAAATGTCGTCTTTCCCTTAGATTTGGAATCGTCATCATCAAATTAGTATTCTTGGAGATATCATTGATTGAATCAAAGTTGTCACTTTTTTGTTTAAAGTTTTCTACTATGGATTCATGGCTCAAACCTAAGATTTCAAAACTTCCCGAAATCAAAATTTGGGCTTTCCTGAGTGTATGTCGTGTATAAAAATGTCGTCTTTCGCCTAGATTTGGAATCGTCACCATCAAATTAGTATTCTTGGAGATGCCGTTGATTGAAAGAAGGTTGTCCTTTTCATGTTTAAGGTGTTCTACTATGGATGCATGGCCAAAACTCAAGTTTTAAAAACTTTTCGAAATTAGAATTTGGACCGTCTTTAGTGTATTTAGTGCATCAAAATGTCGTCTTTCACCTAGATTTGGATTCGTCATCATCAAAGTAGTACACTCGGAGATATCGTCGATTGAATGAAAGTGGTCACTTTCTTCCTTAAAGTCTTCTACTGTGGACCCTTGCATTAAACTCTAGTTTTCAAATCCTCCCGAAATCAGAATTTGGACTTTCTTGAGTGTATCTAGTGTAAAAAAATGTCGCCTTTCACCTAAATTTTGAATCGTCATCATCAAATTATTATTCTTTGAGATATCGTTGATTGAAACAAGGTTGCCCTTTTCATTTTTATTGTGTCCTACATTTGATGCATGGCTAAAACTCAAGTTTTCAAAACTTTCCCATATTAGAATTTGGACTTTCTTTAGTGTATTTAGTGTATAAAAATGTCATCTTTCACCTAGAATAGGAATCGTCATCATTAAATTTGTATACATAGAGATATCCTTGTTTGAGTCAAAGTGGTCGCTGTCTTGTTCAAAGTGTTCTACCTTGGATTCATGGCTAAAACTCAAGTTTTCGAAACTTCCAGAAATCAGAATTTGGATTTTCTTCAATGTATGTGCATCGAAATGTCGCGTTTCAACAAAATTTGGAATCGCCATCATCAAATTGGGATGCTTGAAGATATGGTTGATTGAATCAAAGTTGTCTCTGTCTTGTTTAAAGTGTTCAACTATGGACCAACATCTAAAACTCAACTTTTCGGAATCAGAATCTTGACTTTCTTAGATGTATATAGTGTATCAAAATGTCGTCTTTCACGTAGATTTGGAATCTTCATCATGAAATTAGTATGCTTGTAGATAAGGTTGATTGAATCAAAGTTATTCCTCTCTTGTTTAAAGACTTCAACTTTGGACATTGGAAAAGAACTCAACTTTTGAAAACTTTCCGAAGTAAGAATTTGGACTTTCTTTATTGTATTTAGTGTATCAAAATGTTGCCTTTAACCTGGATTTGGAATCGTCATTATCAAACTAGTATTCTTGGAGATATCATTGATTGAATCAAAGTTGTCACTCTCTTGTTTAAAGTGTTCTACTATGGATTCATGGCTTAAACCCAAGATTTCAAAACTTCCCGAAATCAGAATTTAGACTTTTTTTTAGTGTATAAAAATGTCATCTTTCCCCTAGATTTGGAATCGTCGTCATCAAGTTAGTATTCTTGGAGATATCATTGATTGAATCAAAGTTGTCACCTTTTTGTTTAAAGTTTTCTACTATGGATTCATGGCTCAAACCCAAGATTTCAAAACTTCCTGAAATCAGAATTTGGGCTTTCCTGAGTGTATGAGGTGTATAAAAATGTCGTCTTTCGCCTAGATTTAGAATCGTCATAATCAAATTAGTATTCTTGGAGTTATCGTTGATTGAAACAAGGTTGTCCTTTTCATGTTTAAGGTGTTCTACTTTGGACGCATGGCCAAAACTCAAGTTTTGAAAACTTCCCGAAATTAGAATTTGGAATGTCTTTAGTGTATTTAGTGCATCAAAATGTCGTCTTTCACCTGGATTTGGAATCGTCAACATCAAATTAGTATACTCAGAGATACCGTCTAATGAATCAAAGTGCTCACTTCCTTCCTTAAAGTCTTCTACTGTGGACCCATGCATAAAACTTAAGTTTTCAATACTTCCCGAAACCAGAATTTAGACTTTCTTGAGTGTATTTAGTGTAAAAAAATGTCGCCTTTCACCTAAATTTTGAATCGTCATCATCAAATTAGTATTCTTGGAGATATCGTTGATTGAAACAAGGTTGCCCTTTTCATTTTTATGGTGTCCTATTATTGACGCATGTCTAAAACTCAAGTTTTCAAAACTTCTCGAAATTAGAATTTGGACTTTCTTTAGTGTATTTAGTGTATAAAAATGTCATCTTTCACCTAGAATAGGAATCGTCATCATTAAATTTGTATACATAGAGATATCCTTGTTTGAGTCAAAGTGGTCGCTGTCTTGTTCAAAGTGTTCTACCTTGGATTCATGGCTAAAACTCAAGTTTTCGAAACTTTCAAAAATCAGAATTTGGACCTTCATCAATGTGTGTAGTGCATCAAAATGTCGTCTTTCAACAAAATTTGGAATTGCCATCATCAAATTAGTATGCTTGAAGATATGGTTGATTGAATCAAAGTTGTCTCTTTCTTGTTTAAAGTGTTCCACTATGGACCAACGGTTAAGACACAATTTTTGAAAACATTTCGAAATCAGAATCTGGACTTTCTTGACTATATATAGTGTATCAAAATGTCGTCTTTCACATAGATTTGGAATCTTCATCATGAAATTAGTATGCTTGTAGATAAGGCTCATTGAATCAAAGTTGTCACTTTCTTGTTTAAAGTGTTCTACTATAGATTCATGGCTCAAACCCAAGATTTCAAAACTTTCCGAAGTAAGAATTTGGACTTTCTTGAGTGTATTTAGTGTATCAAAATGTTGCCTTTAATCTAGATTTGGAATCGTCATCATCAAACAAGTATTCTTGGAGATATCATTGATTGAATCAAAGTTATCACTTTCTTGTTTAAAGTGTTCTACTATGGATTCATGGCTCAAACCCAAGATTTCAAAACTTTCCGAAGTAAGAATTTGGACTTCCTTGAGTGTATTTAGTGTATCAAAATGTTGCCATTAACCTAGATTTGGAATCGTCATCATCAAACAAGTATTCTTGGAGATATCATTGATTGAATCCAAGTTGTCACTTTCTTGTTTAAAGTGTTCTACTATGGATTCATGGCTCGAACCCAAGATTTCAAAACTTCCCGAAATTAGAATTTGGACTTTTTTTAGTATATATAGTGTATAAAAATGTCGTCTTTCCCCTAGATTTGGAATCGTCATCATCAAATTAGTATTCTTGGAGATATCATTGATGGAATCAAAGTTGTCACTTTTTTGTTTAAAGTTTTCTACTTTGGATTCATGGCTCAAACCCAAGATTTCAAAACTTCCTGAAATCAAAATTTGGGCTTTCCTGAGTGTAGGAGGTGTATAAAAATGTCGTGTTTCGCCTAGATTTGGAATCGTCATCATCAAATTAGTATTCTTGGAGTTATCGTTGATTGAAACAAGGTTGTCCTTTTCGTGTTTAAGGTGTTCTACTTTGGACGCATGGCCAAAACTCAACTTTTGAAAACCTCCCGAAATTAGAATTTGGACTGTGTTTAGTGTATTTAGTGCATCAAAATGTCATCTTTCACCTAGATTTGGATTCGTCATCATCAAAGTAGTACACTCGGAGATATCGTCGATTGAATGAAAGTGGTCACTTTCTTCCTTAAAGTCTTCTACTGTGGACCCTTGCATTAAACTCTAGTTTTCAAATCCTCCCGAAATCAGAATTTGGACTTTCTTGAGTGTATCTAGTGTAAAAAAATGTCGCCTTTCACCTAAATTTTGAATCGTCATCATCAAATTATTATTCTTTGAGATATCGTTGATTGAAACACGGTTGCCCTTTTCATTTTTATTGTGTCCTACATTTGATGCATGGCTAAAACTCAAGTTTTCAAAACTTTCCCATATTAGAATTTGGACTTTCTTTAGTGTATTTAGTGTATAAAAATGTCATCTTTCACCTAGAATAGGAATCGTCATCATTAAATTTGTATACATAGAGATATCCTTGTTTGAGTCAAAGTGGTCGCTGTCTTGTTCAAAGTGTTCTACCTTGGATTCATGGCTAAAACTCAAGTTTTTGAAACTTCCAGAAATCAGAATTTGGATTTTCTTCAATGTATGTGCATCGAAATGTCGCGTTTCAACAAAATTTGGAATCGCCATCATCAAATTGGGATGCTTGAAGATATGGTTGATTGAATCAAAGTTGTCTCTTTCTTGTTTAAAGTGTTCAACTATGGACCAACATCTAAAACTCAACTTTTCGGAATCAGAATCTTGACTTTCTTAGATGTATATAGTGTATCAAAATGTCGTCTTTCACGTAGATTTGGAATCTTCATCATGAAATTAGTATGCTTGTAGATAAGGTTGATTGAATCAAAGTTATTCCTCTCTTGTTTAAAGACTTCAACTTTGGACATTGGAAAAGAACTCAACTTTTGAAAACTTTCCGAAGTAAGAATTTGGACTTTCTTTATTGTATTTAGTGTATCAAAATGTTGCCTTTAACCTGGATTTGGAATCGTCATTATCAAACTAGTATTCTTGGAGATATCATTAATTGAATCAAAGTTGTCACTCTCTTGTTTAAAGTGTTCTACTATGGATTCATGGCTTAAACCCAAGATTTCAAAACTTCCCGAAATCAGAATTTAGACTTTTTTTTAGTGTATAAAAATGTCATCTTTCCCCTAGATTTGGAATCGTCGTCATCAAGTTAGTATTCTTGGAGATATCATTGATTGAATCAAAGTTGTCACATTTTTGTTTAAAGTTTTCTACTATGGATTCATGGCTCAAACCCAAGATTTCAAAACTTCCTGAAATCAGAATTTGGGCTTTCCTGAGTGTATGAGGTGTATAAAAATGTCGTCTTTCGCCTAGATTTAGAATCGTCATAATCAAATTAGTATTCTTGGAGTTATCATTGATTGAAACAAGGTTGTCCTTTTCATGTTTAAGGTGTTCTACTTTGGACGCATGGCCAAAACTCAAGTTTTGAAAACTTCCCGAAATTAGAATTTGGAATGTCTTTAGTGTATTTAGTGCATCAAAATGTCGTCTTTCACCTGGATTTGGAATCGTCAACATCAAATTAGTATACTCAGAGATATCGTCTAATGAATCAAAGTGGTCACTTCCTTCCTTAAAGTCTTCTACTGTGGACCCATGCATAAAACTTAAGTTTTCAATACTTCCCGAAACCAGAATTTAGACTTTCGTGAGTGTATTTAGTGTAAAAAAATGTCGCCTTTCACCTAAATTTTGAATCGTCATCATCAAATTAGTATTCTTGGAGATATCGTTGATTGAAACAAGGTTGCCCTTTTCATTTTTATGGTGTCCTATTATTGACGCATGTCTAAAACTCAAGTTTTCAAAACTTCTCGAAATTAGAATTTGGACTTTCTTTAGTGTATTTAGTGTATAAAAATGTCATCTTTCACCTAGAATAGGAATCGTCATCATTAAATTTGTATACATAGAGATATCCTTGTTTGAGTCAAAGTGGTCGCTGTCTTGTTCAAAGTGTTCTACCTTGGATTCATGGCTAAAACTCAAGTTTTCGAAACTTTCAAAAATCAGAATTTGGACCTTCATCAATGTGTGTAGTGCATCAAAATGTCGTCTTTCAACAAAATTTGGAATTGCCATCATCAAATTAGTATGCTTGAAGATATGGTTGATTGAATCAAAGTTGTCTCTTTCTTGTTTAAAGTGTTCCACTATGGACCAACGGTTAAGACACAATTTTTGAAAACATTTCGAAATCAGAATCTGGACTTTCTTGACTATATATAGTGTATCAAAATGTCGTCTTTCACATAGATTTGGAATCTTCATCATGAAATTAGTATGCTTGTAGATAAGGCTCATTGAATCAAAGTTGTCACTTTCTTGTTTAAAGTGTTCTACTATAGATTCATGGCTCAAACCCAAGATTTCAAAACTTTCCGAAGTAAGAATTTGGACTTTCTTGAGTGTATTTAGTGTATCAAAATGTTGCCTTTAATCTAGATTTGGAATCGTCATCATCAAACAAGTATTCTTGGAGATATCATTGATTGAATCAAAGTTATCACTTTCTTGTTTAAAGTGTTCTACTATGGATTCATGGCTCAAACCCAAGATTTCAAAACTTTCCGAAGTAAGAATTTGGACTTCCTTGAGTGTATTTAGTGTATCAAAATGTTGCCATTAACCTAGATTTGGAATCGTCATCATCAAACAAGTATTCTTGGAGATATCATTGATTGAATCCAAGTTGTCACTTTCTTGTTTAAAGTGTTCTACTATGGATTCATGGCTCGAACCCAAGATTTCAAAACTTCCCGAAATTAGAATTTGGACTTTTTTTAGTATATATAGTGTATAAAAATGTCGTCTTTCCCCTAGATTTGGAATCGTCATCATCAAATTAGTATTCTTGGAGATATCATTGATGGAATCAAAGTTGTCACTTTTTTGTTTAAAGTTTTCTACTTTGGATTCATGGCTCAAACCCAAGATTTCAAAACTTCCTGAAATCAAAATTTGGGCTTTCCTGAGTGTAGGAGGTGTATAAAAATGTCGTGTTTCGCCTAGATTTGGAATCGTCATCATCAAATTAGTATTCTTGGAGTTATCGTTGATTGAAACAAGGTTGTCCTTTTCGTGTTTAAGGTGTTCTACTTTGGACGCATGGCCAAAACTCAACTTTTGAAAACCTCCCGAAATTAGAATTTGGACTGTGTTTAGTGTATTTAGTGCATCAAAATGTCGTCTTTTACCTAGATTTGGATTCGTCATCATCAAATTAGTACACTCGGAGATATCGTCGATTTAATGAAAGTGGTCACTTTCTTCCTTAAAGTCTTCTACTGTGGACCCATGCATAAAACTCAAGTTTTCAAAACCTCTCGAAATCAGAATTTGGACTTTCTTGAGTGTATCTAATGTAAAAAAATGTCTCTTTTAACCTAAATTTTGAATCGACATCATCAAATTAGTATTCTTGGACATATCATTTATTGAAACAAGGTTGCCCTTTTCATTTTTATGGTGTCCTACTATTGACGCATGGCTAAAGCTCAAGTTTCCAAAACTTCCCAAAATTAGAATTTTGACTTTCTTTAGTGTATTTAGTGTATAAAAATTTCATCTTTCACCTGGAATAGGAAATGTCATCGTCAAATTTTTATACATGGAGATATCCTTGTTTGAGTGAAAGTTGTCACTTTCTTGTTCAAATTGTTCCACCATGGATTAATGGCTAAAACTCAAGTTTTCGAAATTTCCAGAAATCAGAATTTGGACTTTCTTCAATGTATGCATTGCATCAAAATGTAGTCTTTCAACAAAATTTGGAATCGCCATCATCAAATTAGTGTGCTTGAAGATATGGTTGATTCAATCAAAGTTGTCTCTTTCTTGTTTAAAGTGTTCAACTATGGACCAACAGCTAAAACTCAACTTTTCAAAATCAGAATCTTGACTTTCTTGAACGTACAAAGTGTATCAAAATGTCGTCTTTCACATAGATTTGGAATCTTCATCACGAAATTAGTATGCTTGTAGATAAGGTTGATTGAATCAAAGTTGTTCCTCTCTCGTTTAAAGACTTCAACTTTGGATACTGGAAAAAAACTCAACTTTTGAAAACTTTTCGAAGTAAGAATTTGGACTTTCTTGAGTGTATTTAGTGTATCAAAATGTTGCCTTTAACCTAGATTTGGAATCGTCATCATCAAACTAGTATTCCTGGAGATATCATTGATTGAATCAAAGTTGTCACTTTCTTGTTTAGAGTGTTCTACTATGGATTCATGGCTCAAACCCAAGATTTCAAAACTTCCCGAAATCAGAATTTGGACTTTTTTTTAGCGTATATAGTATATAAAAATGTCGTCTTTCCCTTAGATTTGGAATCGTCATCATCAAATTAGTATTCTTGGAGATATCATTGATTGAATCAAAGTTGTCACTTTTTTGTTTAAAGTTTTCTACTATGGATTCATGGCTCAAACCCAAGATTTCAAAACTTCCCAAAATCAGAATTTGGGCTTTCCTGAGTGTATGTCGTGTATAAAAATGTCGTCTTTCGCCTAGATTTGGAATCGTCACCATCAAATTAGTATTCTTGGAGATGCCGTTGATTGAAAGAAGGTTGTCCTTTTCATGTTTAAGGTGTTCTACTATGGATGCATGGCCAAAACTCAAGTTTTAAAAACTTTTCGAAATTAGAATTTGGACCGTCTTTAGTGTATTTAGTGCATCAAAATGTCGTCTTTCACCTAGATTTGGATTCGTCATCATCAAAGTAGTACACTCGGAGATATCGTCGATTGAATGAAAGTGGTCACTTTCTTCCTTAAAGTCTTCTACTGTGGACCCTTGCATTAAACTCTAGTTTTCAAATCCTCCCGAAATCAGAATTTGGACTTTCTTGAGTGTATCTAGTGTAAAAAAATGTCGCCTTTCACCTAAATTTTGAATCGTCATAATCAAATTATTATTCTTTGAGATATCGTTGATTGAAACAAGGTTGCCCTTTTCATTTTTATTGTGTCCTACATTTGATGCATGGCTAAAACTCAAGTTTTCAAAACTTTCCCAAATTAGAATTTGGACTTTCTTTAGTGTATTTAGTGTATAAAAATGTCATCTTTCACCTAGAATAGGAATCATCATCATCAAATTTGTGTACATGGAGATATCCTTGTTTGAGTCAAAGTTGTCACTTTCTTGTTCAAAGTGTTCTACCTTGGATTCATGGCTCAAACTCAAGTTTTCGAAACTTCCAGAAATCAGAATTTGGATTTTCTTCAATGTATGTGCATCGAAATGTCGCGTTTCAACAAAATTTGGAATCGCCATCATCAAATTAGGATGCTTGAAGATATGGTTGGTTGAATCAAAGTTGTCTCTTTCTTGTTTAAAGTGTTCAACTATGGACCAACAGCTAAAAATCAACTTTTCGGAATCAAAATCTTGACTTTCTTAGATGTATATAGTGTATCAAAATGTCGTCTTTCACGTAGATTTGGAATCTTCATCATGAAATTAGTATGCTTGTAGATAAGGTTGATTGAATCAAAGTTATTCCTCTCTTGTTTAAAGACTTCAACTTTGGACATTGGAAAAGAACTCAACTTTTGAAAACTTTCCGAAGTAAGAATTTGGACTTTCTTTAGTGTATTTAGTGTATCAAAATGTTGCCTTTAACCTGGATTTGGAATCGTCATCATCAAACTAGTATTCTTGGAGATATCATTGATTGAATCAAAGTTGTCACTCTCTTGTTTAAAGTGTTCTACTATGGATTCATGGCTTAAACCCAAGATTTCAAAACTTCCCGAAATCAGAATTTAGACTTTTATTTAGTGTATAAAAATGTCATCTTTCCCCTAGATTTGGAATCGTCATCATCAAGTTAGTACTCTTGGAGATATCATTGATTGAATCAAAGTTGTCACCTTTTTGTTTAAAGTTTTCTACTATGGATTCATGGCTCAAACCCAAGATTTCAAAACTTCCTGAAATCAGAATTTGGGCTTTCCTGAGCGTATGAGGTGTATAAAAATGTCGTCTTTTGCCTAGATTTTGAATCGTCATAATCAAATTAGTATTCTTGGAGTTATCGTTGATTGAAACAAGGTTGTCCTTTTCATGTTTAAGGTGTTCTACTTTGGACGCATGGCCAAAACTCAAGTTTTGAAAACTTCCCGAAATTAGAATTTAGAATGTCTTTAGTGTATTTAGTGCATCAAAATGCCGTCTTTCACCTGGATTTGGAATCGTCATCATCAAATTAGTATACTCAGAGATATCGTCTAATGAATCAAAGTGCTCACTTCCTTCCTTAAAGTCTTCTACTGCGGACCCATGCATAAAACTTAAGTTTTCAATACTTCCCGAAACCAGAATTTAGACTTTCTTGAGTGTATTTAGTGTAAAAAAATGTTGCCTTTCACCTAAATTTTGAATCGTCATCATCAAATTAGTATTCTTGGAGATATCGTTGATTGAAACAAGGTTGCCCTTTTCATTTTTATGGTGTCCTATTATTGACGCATGTCTAAAACTCAAGTTTTCAAAACTTCTCGAAATTAGAATTTGGACTTTCTTTAGTGTATTTAGTGTATAAAAATGTCATCTTTCACCTAGAATAGGAATCGTCATCATTAAATTTGTATACATAGAGATATCCTTGTTTGAGTCAAAGTGGTCGCTGTCTTGTTCAAAGTGTTCTACCTTGGATTCATGGCTAAAACTCAAGTTTTCGAAACTTTCAAAAATCAGAATTTGGACCTTCATCAATGTGTGTAGTGCATCAAAATGTCGTCTTTCAACAAAATTTGGAATTGCCATCATCAAATTAGTATGCTTGAAGATATGGTTGATTGAATCAAAGTTGTCTCTTTCTTGTTTAAAGTGTTCCACTATGGACCAACGGTTAAGACACAATTTTTGAAAACATTTCAAAATCAGAATCTGGACTTTCTTGACTATATATAGTGTATCAAAATGTCGTCTTTCACATAGATTTGGAATCTTCATCATGAAATTAGTATGCTTGTAGATAAGGCTCATTGAATCAAAGTTGTCACTTTCTTGTTTAAAGTGTTCTACTATAGATTCATGGCTCAAACCCAAGATTTCAAAACTTTCCGAAGTAAGAATTTGGACTTTCTTGAGTGTATTTAGTGTATCAAAATGTTGCCTTTAATCTAGATTTGGAATCGTCATCATCAAACAAGTATTCTTGGAGATATCATTGATTGAATCAAAGTTATCACTTTCTTGTTTAAAGTGTTCTACTATGGATTCATGGCTCAAACCCAAGATTTCAAAACTTTCCGAAGTAAGAATTTGGACTTCCTTGAGTGTATTTAGTGTATCAAAATGTTGCCATTAACCTAGATTTGGAATCGTCATCATCAAACAAGTATTCTTGGAGATATCATTGATTGAATCCAAGTTGTCACTTTCTTGTTTAAAGTGTTCTACTATGGATTCATGGCTCGAACCCAAGATTTCAAAACTTCCCGAAATTAGAATTTGGACTTTTTTTAGTATATATAGTGTATAAAAATGTCGTCTTTCCCCTAGATTTGGAATCGTCATCATCAAATTAGTATTCTTGGAGATATCATTGATGGAATCAAAGTTGTCACTTTTTTGTTTAAAGTTTTCTACTTTGGATTCATGGCTCAAACCCAAGATTTCAAAACTTTCCGAAGTAAGAATTTGGACTTCCTTGAGTGTATTTAGTGTATCAAAATGTTGCCATTAACCTAGATTTGGAATCGTCATCATCAAATTAGTATTCTTGGAGTTATCGTTGATTGAAACAAGGTTGTCCTTTTCGTGTTTAAGGTGTTCTACTTTGGACGCATGGCCAAAACTCAACTTTTGAAAACCTCCCGAAATTAGAATTTGGACTGTGTTTAGTGTATTTAGTGCATCAAAATGTCGTCTTTTACCTAGATTTGGATTCGTCATCATCAAATTAGTACACTCGGAGATATCGTCGATTTAATGAAAGTGGTCACTTTCTTCCTTAAAGTCTTCTACTGTGGACCCATGCATAAAACTCAAGTTTTCAAAACCTCTCGAAATCAGAATTTGGACTTTCTTGAGTGTATCTAATGTAAAAAAATGTCTCTTTTAACCTAAATTTTGAATCGACATCATCAAATTAGTATTCTTGGACATATCGTTTATTGAAACAAGGTTGCCCTTTTCATTTTTATGGTGTCCTACTATTGACGCATGGCTAAAGCTCAAGTTTCCAAAACTTCCCAAAATTAGAATTTTGACTTTCTTTAGTGTATTTAGTGTATAAAAATTTCATCTTTCACCTGGAATAGGAAATGTCATCGTCAAATTTTTATACATGGAGATATCCTTGTTTGAGTGAAAGTTGTCACTTTCTTGTTCAAATTGTTCCACCATGGATTAATGGCTAAAACTCAAGTTTTCGAAATTTCCAGAAATCAGAATTTGGACTTTCTTCAATGTATGCATTGCATCAAAATGTAGTCTTTCAACAAAATTTGGAATCGCCATCATCAAATTAGTGTGCTTGAAGATATGGTTGATTCAATCAAAGTTGTCTCTTTCTTGTTTAAAGTGTTCAACTATGGACCAACAGCTAAAACTCAACTTTTCAAAATCAGAATCTTGACTTTCTTGAACGTACAAAGTGTATCAAAATGTCGTCTTTCACATAGATTTGGAATCTTCATCACGAAATTAGTATGCTTGTAGATAAGGTTGATTGAATCAAAGTTGTTCCTCTCTCGTTTAAAGACTTCAACTTTGGATACTGGAAAAAAACTCAACTTTTGAAAACTTTTCGAAGTAAGAATTTGGACTTTCTTGAGTGTATTTAGTGTTTCAAAATGTTGCCTTTAACCTAGATTTGGAATCGTCATCATCAAACTAGTATTCCTGGAGATATCATTGATTGAATCAAAGTTGTCACTTTCTTGTTTAGAGTGTTCTACTATGGATTCATGGCTCAAACCCAAGATTTCAAAACTTCCCGAAATCAGAATTTGGACTTTTTTTTAGCGTATATAGTATATAAAAATGTCGTCTTTCCCTTAGATTTGGAATCGTCATCATCAAATTAGTATTCTTGGAGATATCATTGATTGAATCAAAGTTGTCACTTTTTTGTTTAAAGTTTTCTACTATGGATTCATGGCTCAAACCCAAGATTTCAAAACTTCCCAAAATCAGAATTTGGGCTTTCCTGAGTGTATGTCGTGTATAAAAATGTCGTCTTTCGCCTAGATTTGGAATCGTCACCATCAAATTAGTATTCTTGGAGATGCCGTTGATTGAAAGAAGGTTGTCCTTTTCATGTTTAAGGTGTTCTACTATGGATGCATGGCCAAAACTCAAGTTTTAAAAACTTTTCGAAATTAGAATTTGGACCGTCTTTAGTGTATTTAGTGCATCAAAATGTCGTCTTTCACCTAGATTTGGATTCGTCATCATCAAAGTAGTACACTCGGAGATATCGTCGATTGAATGAAAGTGGTCACTTTCTTCCTTAAAGTCTTCTACTGTGGACCCTTGCATTAAACTCTAGTTTTCAAATCCTCCCGAAATCAGAATTTGGACTTTCTTGAGTGTATCTAGTGTAAAAAAATGTCGCCTTTCACCTAAATTTTGAATCGTCATCATCAAATTATTATTCTTTGAGATATCGTTGATTGAAACAAGGTTGCCCTTTTCATTTTTATTGTGTCCTACATTTGATGCATGGCTAAAACTCAAGTTTTCAAAACTTTCCCAAATTAGAATTTGGACTTTCTTTAGTGTATTTAGTGTATAAAAATGTCATCTTTCACCTAGAATAGGAATCATCATCATCAAATTTGTGTACATGGAGATATCCTTGTTTGAGTCAAAGTTGTCACTTTCTTGTTCAAAGTGTTCTACCTTGGATTCATGGCTCAAACTCAAGTTTTCGAAACTTCCAGAAATCAGAATTTGGATTTTCTTCAATGTATGTGCATCGAAATGTCGCGTTTCAACAAAATTTGGAATCGCCATCATCAAATTAGGATGCTTGAAGATATGGTTGGTTGAATCAAAGTTGTCTCTTTCTTGTTTAAAGTGTTCAACTATGGACCAACAGCTAAAAATCAACTTTTCGGAATCAAAATCTTGACTTTCTTAGATGTATATAGTGTATCAAAATGTCGTCTTTCACGTAGATTTGGAATCTTCATCATGAAATTAGTATGCTTGTAGATAAGGTTGATTGAATCAAAGTTATTCCTCTCTTGTTTAAAGACTTCAACTTTGGACATTGGAAAAGAACTCAACTTTTGAAAACTTTCCGAAGTAAGAATTTGGACTTTCTTTAGTGTATTTAGTGTATCAAAATGTTGCCTTTAACCTGGATTTGGAATCGTCATCATCAAACTAGTATTCTTGGAGATATCATTGATTGAATCAAAGTTGTCACTCTCTTGTTTAAAGTGTTCTACTATGGATTCATGGCTTAAACCCAAGATTTCAAAACTTCCCGAAATCAGAATTTAGACTTTTATTTAGTGTATAAAAATGTCATCTTTCCCCTAGATTTGGAATCGTCATCATCAAGTTAGTACTCTTGGAGATATCATTGATTGAATCAAAGTTGTCACCTTTTTGTTTAAAGTTTTCTACTATGGATTCATGGCTCAAACCCAAGATTTCAAAACTTCCTGAAATCAGAATTTGGGATTTCCTGAGCGTATGAGGTGTATAAAAATGTCGTCTTTTGCCTAGATTTTGAATCGTCATAATCAAATTAGTATTCTTGGAGTTATCGTTGATTGAAACAAGGTTGTCCTTTTCATGTTTAAGGTGTTCTACTTTGGACGCATGGCCAAAACTCAAGTTTTGAAAACTTCCCGAAATTAGAATTTAGAATGTCTTTAGTGTATTTAGTGCATCAAAATGCCGTCTTTCACCTGGATTTGGAATCGTCATCATCAAATTAGTATACTCAGAGATATCGTCTAATGAATCAAAGTGGTCACTTCCTTCCTTAAAGTCTTCTACTGCGGACCCATGCATAAAACTTAAGTTTTCAATACTTCCCGAAACCAGAATTTAGACTTTCTTGAGTGTATTTAGTGTAAAAAAATGTTGCCTTTCACCTAAATTTTGAATCGTCATCATCAAATTAGTATTCTTGGAGATATCGTTGATTGAAACAAGGTTGCCCTTTTCATTTTTATGGTGTCCTATTATTGACGCATGTCTAAAACTCAAGTTTTCAAAACTTCTCGAAATTAGAATTTGGACTTTCTTTAGTGTATTTAGTGTATAAAAATGTCATCTTTCACCTAGAATAGGAATCGTCATCATTAAATTTGTATACATAGAGATATCCTTGTTTGAGTCAAAGTGGTCGCTGTCTTGTTCAAAGTGTTCTACCTTGGATTCATGGCTAAAACTCAAGTTTTCGAAACTTTCAAAAATCAGAATTTGGACCTTCATCAATGTGTGTAGTGCATCAAAATGTCGTCTTTCAACAAAATTTGGAATTGCCATCATCAAATTAGTATGCTTGAAGATATGGTTGATTGAATCAAAGTTGTCTCTTTCTTGTTTAAAGTGTTCCACTATGGACCAACGGTTAAGACACAATTTTTGAAAACATTTCGAAATCAGAATCTGGACTTTCTTGACTATATATAGTGTATCAAAATGTCGTCTTTCACATAGATTTGGAATCTTCATCATGAAATTAGTATGCTTGTAGATAAGGCTCATTGAATCAAAGTTGTCACTTTCTTGTTTAAAGTGTTCTACTATAGATTCATGGCTCAAACCCAAGATTTCAAAACTTTCCGAAGTAAGAATTTGGACTTTCTTGAGTGTATTTAGTGTATCAAAATGTTGCCTTTAATCTAGATTTGGAATCGTCATCATCAAACAAGTATTCTTGGAGATATCATTGATTGAATCAAAGTTGTCACTTTCTTGTTTAAAGTGTTCTACTATGGATTCATGGCTCAAACCCAAGATTTCAAAACTTTTCGAAGTAAGAATTTGGACTTCCTTGAGTGTATTTAGTGTATCAAAATGTTGCCATTAACCTAGATTTGGAATCGTCATCATCAAACAAGTATTCTTCGAGATATCATTGATTGAATCCAAGTTGTCACTTTCTTGTTTAAAGTGTTCTACTATGGATTCATGGCTCAAACCCAAGATTTCAAAACTTCCCGAAATTAGAATTTGGACTTTTTTTCGTATATATAGTGTATAAAAATGTCGTCTTTCCCCTAGATTTGGAATCGTCATCATCAAATTAGTATTCTTGGAGATATCATTGATTGAATCAAAGTTGTCACTTTTTTGTTTAAAGTTTTCTACTTTGGATTCATGGCTCAAACCCAAGATTTCAAAACTTCCTGAAATCAAAATTTGGGCTTTCCTGAGTGTAGGAGGTGTATAAAAATGTCGTGTTTCGCCTAGATTTGGAATCGTCATCGTCAAATTAGTATTCTTGGAGTTATCGTTGATTGAAACAAGGTTGTCCTTTTCGTGTTTAAGGTGTTCTACTTTGGACGCATGGCCAAAACTCAACTTTTGAAAACCTCCCGAAATTAGAATTTGGACTGTGTTTAGTGTATTTAGTGCATCAAAATGTCGTCTTTTACCTAGATTTGGATTCGTCATCATCAAATTAGTACACTCGGAGATATCGTCGATTTAATGAAAGTGGTCACTTTCTTCCTTAAAGTCTTTTACTGTGGACCCATGCATAAAACTTAAGTTTTCAAAACCTCTCGAAATCAGAATTTGGACTTTCTTGAGTGTATCTAATGTAAAAAAATGTCTCTTTTAACCTAAATTTCGAATCGTCATCATCAAATTAGTATTCTTGGATATATCGTTTATTGAAACAAGGTTGCCCTTTTCATTTTTATGGTGTCCTACTATTGACGCATGGCTAAAGCTCAAGTTTCCAAAACTTCCCAAAATTAGAATTTTGACTTTCTTTAGTGTATTTAGTGTATAAAAATTTCATCTTTCACCTGGAATAGGAAATGTCATCGTCAAATTTTTATACATGGAGATATCCTTGTTTGAGTGAAAGTTGTCACTTTCTTGTTCAAAGTGTTCCACCATGGATTAATGGCTAAAACTCAAGTTTTCGAAATTTCCAGAAATCAGAATTTGGACTTTCTTCAATGTATGCATTGCATCAAAATGTAGTCTTTCAACAAAATTTGGAATCGCCATCATCAAATCCGTGTGCTTGAAGATATGGTTGCTTCAATCAAAGTTGTCTCTTTCTTGTTTAAAGTGTTCAACTATGGACCAACAGCTAAAACTCAACTTTTCGAAATCAAAATCTTGACTTTCTTGAACGTACATAGTGTATCAAAATGTCGTCTTTCACATAGATTTGGAATCTTCATCACGAAATTAGTATGCTTGTAGATAAGGTTGATTGAATCAAAGTTGTTCCTCTCTCGTTTAAAGACTTCAACTTTGGACGCTGGAAAAAAACTCAACTTTTGAAAACTTTTCGAAGTAAGAATTTGGACTTTCTTGAGTGTATTTAGTGTATCAAAATGTTGCCTTTAACCTAGATTTGGAATCGTCATCATCAAACTAGTATTCCTGGAGATATCATTGATTGAATCAAAGTTGTCACTTTCTTGTTTAGAGTGTTCTACTATGGATTCATGGTCAAACCCAAGATTTCAAAACTTCCCGAAATCAGAATTTGGACTTTTTTTTAGTGTATATAGTATATACAAATGTCGTCTTTCCCTTAGATTTGGAATCTTCATCATCAAATTAGTATTCTTGGAGATATCATTGATTGAATCAAAGTTGTCACTTTTTTGTTTAAAGTTTTCTACTATGGATTCATGGCTCAAACCCAAGATTTCAAAACTTCCCGAAATCAGAATTTGGGCTTTCCTGAGTGTATGTCGTGTATAAAAATGTCGTCTTTCGCCTAGATTTGGAATCGTCACCATCAAATTAGTATTCTTGGAGATGCCGTTGATTGAAAGAAGGTTGTCCTTTTCATGTTTAAGGTGTTCTACTATGGATGCATGGCCAAAACTCAAGTTTTAAAAACTTTTCGAAATTAGAATTTGGATCGTCTTTAGTGTATTTAGTGCATCAAAATGTCGTCTTTCGCCTAGATTTGGATTCGTCATCATCAAAGTAGTACACTCAGAGATATCGTCGATTGAATGAAAGTGGTCACTTTCTTCCTTAAAGTCTTCTTCTGTGGACCCTTGCATTAAACTCAAGTTTTGAAATACTCCCGAAATCAGAATTTGGACTTTCTTGAGTGTATCTAGTGTAAAAAAATGTCGCCTTTCACCTAAATTTTGAATCGTCATCATCAAATTATTATTCTTTGAGATATCGTTGATTGAAACAAGGTTGCCCTTTTCATTTTTATTGTGTCCTACATTTGATGCATGGCTAAAACTCAAGTTTTCAAAACTTTCCCAAATTAGAATTTGGACTTTCTTTAGTGTATAAAAATGTCATCTTTCACCTAGAATAGGAATCATCATCATCAAATTTGTGTACATGAAGATATCCTTGTTTGAGTCAAAGTTGTCACTTTCTTGTTCAAAGTGTTCTACCTTGGATTCATGGCTAAAACTCAAGTTTTCTAAACTTCCAGAAATCAGAATTTGGATTTTCTTCAATGTATGTGCATCGAAATGTCGCGTTTCAACAAAATTTGGAATCGCCATCATCAAATTAGGATGCTTGAAGATATGGTTGATTGAATCAAAGTTGTCTCTTTCTTGTTTAAAGTGTTCAACTATGGACCAACAGCTAAAACTCAACTTTTCAGAATCAGAAACTTGACTTTCTTAGATGTATATAGTGTATCAAAATGTCGTCTTTCACGTAGATTTGGAATCTTCATCATGAAATTAGTATGCTTGTAGATAAGGTTGATTGAATCAAAGTTATTCCTCTCTTGTTTAAAGACTTCAACTTTGGACATTGGAAAAGAACTCAACTTTTGAAAACTTTCCGAAGTAAGAATTTGGACTTTCTTTAGTGTATTTAGTGTATCAAAATGTTGCCTTTAACCTGGATTTGGAATCGTCATCATCAAACTAGTATTCTTGGAGATATCATTGATTGAATCAAAGTTGTCACTTTCTTGTTTAAAGTGTTCTACTATGGATTCATGGCTCAAACCCAAGATTTCAAAACTTTCCGAAGTAAGAATTTGGACTTTCTTGAGTGTATTTAGTGTAATAAAATGTTGCCTTTAATCTAGATTTGGAATCGTCATCATCAAACAAGTATTCTTGGAGATATCATTGATTGAATCAAAGTTGTCACTTTCTTGTTTAAAGTGTTCTACTATGGATTCATGGCTCAAACCCAAGATTTCAAAACTTTTCGAAGTAAGAATTTGGACTTCCTTGAGTGTATTTAGTGTATCAAAATGTTGCCTTTAACCTGGATTTGGAATCGTCATCATCAAACTAGTATTCTTGGAGATATCATTGATTGAATCAAAGTTGTCACTTTCTTGTTTAAAGTGTTCTACTATGGATTCATGGCTCAAACCCAAGATTTCAAAACTTTCCGAAGTAAGAATTTGGACTTTCTTGAGTGTATTTAGTGTAATAAAATGTTGCCTTTAATCTAGATTTGGAATCGTCATCATCAAACAAGTATTCTTGGAGATATCATTGATTGAATCAAAGTTGTCACTTTCTTGTTTAAAGTGTTCTACTATGGATTCATGGCTCAAACCCAAGATTTCAAAACTTTTCGAAGTAAGAATTTGGACTTCCTTGAGTGTATTTAGTGTATCAAAATGTTGCCATTAACCTAGATTTGGAATCGTCATCATCAAACAAGTATTCTTGGAGATATCATTGATTGAATCAAAGTTGTCACTTTCTTGTTTAAAGTGTTCTACTATGGATTCAGGGCTCAAACCCAAGATTTCAAAACTTTTCGAAGTAAGAATTTGGACTTCCTTGAGTGTATTTAGTGTATCAAAATGTTGCCATTAACCTAGATTTGGAATCGTCATCATCAAACAAGTATTCTTGGAGATATCATTGATTGAATCAAAGTTGTCACTTTTTTGTTTAAAGTTTTCTACTTTGGATTCATGGCTCAAACCCAAGATTTCAAAACTTCCTGAAATCAAAATTTGGGCTTTCCTGAGTGTAGGAGGTGTATAAAAATGTCGTGTTTCTCCTAGATTTGGAATCGTCATCGTCAAATTAGTATTCTTAGAGTTATCGTTGATTGAAACAAGGTTGTCCTTTTCGTGTTTAAGGTGTTCTACTTTGGACGCATGGCCAAAACTCAACTTTTGAAAACCTCCCGAAATTAGAATTTGGACTGTGTTTAGTGTATTTAGTGTATCAAAATGTCGTCTTTTACCTAGATTTGGATTCGTCATCATCAAATTAGTACACTCGGAGATATCGTCGATTTAATGAAAGTGGTCACTTTCTTCCTTAAAGTCTTCTACTGTGGACCCATGCATAAAACTCAAGTTTTCAAAACCTCTTGAAATCAGAATTTGGACTTTCTTGAGTGTATCTAATGTAAAAAAATGTCTCTTTTAACCTAAATTTTGAATCGTCATCATCAAATTAGTATTCTTGGACATATCGTTTATTGAAACAAGGTTGCCCTTTTCATTTTTATGGTGTCCTACTATTGACGCATGGCTAAAGCTCAAGTTTCCAAAACTTCCCAAAATTAGAATTTTGACTTTCTTTAGTGTATTTAGTGTATAAAAATTTCATCTTTCACCTGGAATAGGAAATGTCATCGTCAAATTTTTATACATGGAGATATCCTTGTTTGAGTGAAAGTTGTCACTTTCTTGTTCAAAGTGTTCCACCATGGATTAATGGCAGAAACTCAAGTTTTCGAAATTTCTAGAAATCAGAATTTGGACTTTCTTCAATGTATGCATTGCATCAAAATGTAGTCTTTCAACAAAATTTGGAATCGCCATCATCAAATTCGTGTGCTTGAAGATATGGTTGATTCAATCAAAGTTGTCTCTTTCTTGTTTAAAGTGTTCAACTATGGACCAACAGCTAAAACTCAACTTTTCGAAATCAGAATCTTGACTTTCTTGAACGTACATAGTGTATCAAAATGTCGTCTTTCACATAGATTTGGAATCTTCATCACGAAATTAGTATGCTTGTAGATAAGGTTGATTGAATCAAAGTTGTTCCTCTCTCGTTTAAAGACTTCAACTTTGGACACTGGAAAAAAACTCAACTTTTGAAAACTTTTCGAAGTAAGAATTTGGACTTTCTTGAGTGTATTTAGTGTATCAAAATGTTGCCTTTAACCTAGATTTGGAATCGTCATCATCAAACTAGTATTCCTGGAGATATCATTGATTGAATCAAAGTTGTCACTTTCTTGTTTAGAGTGTTCTACTATGGATTCATGGCTCAAACCCAAGATTTCAAAACTTCCCGAAATTAGAATTTGGGCTTTCCTGAGTGTATGTCGTGTATAAAAATGTCGTCTTTCACCTCGATTTGGAATCGTCACCATCAAATTAGTATTCTTGGAGATGCCGTTGATTGAAAGAAGGTTATCCTTTTCATGTTTAAGGTGTTCTACTATGGATGCGTGGCCAAAACTCAAGTTTTAAAAACTTTTCGAAATTAGAATTTGGACCGTCTTTAGTGTATTTAGTGCATCAAAATGTCGTCTTTCACCTAGATTTGGATTCGTCATCATCAAAGTAGTACACTCGGAGATATCGTCGATTGAATGAAAGTGGTCACTTTCTTCCTTAAAGTCTTCTACTGTGGACCCTTGCAATAAACTCAAGTTTTCAAATCCTCCCGAAATCAGAATTTGGACTTTCTTGAGTGTATCTAGTGTAAAAAAATGTCGCCTTTCACCTAAATTTTGAATCGTCATCATCAAATTATTATTCTTTGAGATATCGTTGATTGAAACAAGGTTGCCCTTTTCATTTTTATTGTGTCCTACATTTGATGCATGGCTAAAACTCAAGTTTTCAAAACTTTCCCAAATTAGAATTTGGACTTTGTTTAGTGTATTTAGTGTATAAAAATGTCATCTTTCACCTAGAATAGGAATCATCATCATCAAATTTGTGTACATGGAGATATCCTTGTTTGAGTCAAAGTTGTCACTTTCTTGTTCAAAGTGTTCTACCTTGGATTCATGGCTAAAACTCAAGTTTTCGAAACTTCCAGAAATCAGAATTTGGATTTTCTTCAATGTATGTGCATCGAAATGTCGCGTTTCAACAAAATTTGGAATCGCCATCATCAAATTAGGATGCTTGAAGATATGGTTGATTGAATCAAAGTTGTCTCTTTCTTGTTTAAAGTGTTCAACTATGGACCAACAGCTAAAACTCAACTTTTCGGAATCAGAATCTTGACTTTCTTAGATGTATATAGTGTATCAAAATGTCGTCTTTCACGTAGATTTGGAATCTTCATCATGAAATTAGTATGCTTGTAGATAAGGTTTATTGAATCAAAGTTATTCCTCTCTTGTTTAAAGACTTCAACTTTGGACATTGGAAAAGAACTCAACTTTTGAAAACTTTTCGAAGTAAGAATTTGGACTTTCTTTAGTGTATTTAGTGTATCAAAATGTTGCCTTTAACCTGGATTTGGAATCGTCATCATCAAACTAGTATTCTTGGAGATATCATTGATTGAATCAAAGTTGTCACTCTCTTGTTTAAAGTGTTCTACTATGGATTCATGGCTTAAACCCAAGATTTCAAAACTTCCCGAAATCAGAATTTAGACCTTTTTTTAGTGTATAAAAATGTCATCTTTCCCCTAGATTTGGAATCGTCATCATCAAGTTAGTATTCTTGGAGATATCATTGATTGAATCAAAGTTGTCACCTTTTTGTTTAAAGTTTTCTACTATGGATTCATGGCTCAAACCCAAGATTTCAAAACTTCCTGAAATCAGAATTTGGGCTTTCCTGAGTGTATGAGGTGTATAGAAATGTCGTCTTTCGCCTAGATTTAGAATCGTCATAATCAAATTAGTATTCTTGGAGTTATCGTTGATTGAAACAAGGTTGTCCTTTTCATGTTTAAGGTGTTCAACTTTGGACGCATGGCCAAAACTCAAGTTTTGAAAACTTCCCGAAATTAGAATTTGGAATGTCATTAGTGTATTTAGTGCATCAAAATGCCGTCTTTCACATGGATTTGGAATCGTCATCATCAAATTAGTATACTCAGAGATATCGTCTAATGAATCAAAGTGGTCACTTCCTTCCTTAAAGTCTTCTACTGTGGACCCATGCATAAAACTTAAGTTTTCAATACTTCCCGAAACCAGATTTAGACTTTCTTGAGTGTATTTAGTGTAAAAAAATGTCGCCTTTCACCTAAATTTTGAATCGTCATCATCAAATTAGTATTCTTGGAGATATCGTTGATTGAAACAAGGTTGCCCTTTTCATTTTTATGGTGTCCTATTATTGACGCATGTCTAAAACTCAAGTTTTCAAAACTTCCCGAAATTAGAATTTGGACTTTCTTTAGTGTATTTAGTGTATAAAAATGTCATCTTTCACCTAGAATAGGAATCGTCATCATTAAATTTGTATACATAGAGATATCCTTGTTTGAGTCAAAGTGGTCGCTGTCTTGTTCGAAGTGTTCTACCTTGGATTCATGGCTAAAACTCAAGTTTTCGAAACTTCCAAAAATCAGAATTTGGACCTTCATCAATGTGTGTAGTGCATCAAAATGTCGTCTTTCAACAAAATTTGGAATTGCCATCATCAAATTAGTATGCTTGAAGATATGGTTTGATTGAATCAAAGTTGTCTCTTTCTTGTTTAAAGTGTTCCACTATGGACCAACGGTTAAGACACAATTTTTGAAAACATTTCGAAATCAGAATCTGGACTTTCTTGACTATATATAGTGTATCAAAATGTCGTCTTTCACATAGAGTTGGAATCTTCATCATGAAATTAGTATGCTTCTAGATAAGGCTCATTGAATCAAAGTTGTCACTTTCTTGTTTAAAGTGTTCTACTATGGATTCATGGCTCAAACCCAAGATTTCAAAACTTTCCGAAGTAAGAATTTGGACTTTCTTGAGTGTATTTAGTGTATCAAAATGTTGCCTTTAATCTAGATTTGGAATCGTCATCATCAAACAAGTATTCTTGGAGATATCATTGATTGAATCAAAGTTGTCACTTTCTTGTTTAAAGTGTTCTACTATGGATTCATGGCTCAAACCCAAGATTTCAAAACTTTCCGAAGTAAGAATTTGGACTTCCTTGAGTGTATTTAGTGTATCAAAATGTTGCCATTAACCTAGATTTGGAATCGTCATCATCAAACAAGTATTCTTGGAGATATCATTGATTGAATCCAAGTTGTCACTTTCTTGTTTAAAGTGTTCTACTATGGATTCATGGCTCAAACCCAAGATTTCAAAACTTCCCGAAATTAGAATTTGGACTTTTTTTAGTATATATAGTGTATAAAAATGTCGTCTTTCCCCTAGATTTGGAATCGTCATCATCAAATTAGTATTCTTGGAGATATCATTGATGGAATCAAAGTTGTCACTTTTTTGTTTAAAGTTTTCTACTTTGGATTCATGGCTCAAACCCAAGATTTCAAAACTTCCTGAAATCAAAATTTGGGCTTTCCTGAGTGTAGGTGTATAAAAATGTCGTGTTTCGCCTAGATTCTGAATCGTCATCGTCAAATTAGTATTCTTGGAGTTATCGTTGATTGAAACAAGGTTGTCCTTTTCGTGTTTAAGGTGTTCTACTTTGGACGCATGGCCAAAACTCAACTTTTGAAAACCTCCCGAAATTAGAATTTGGACTGTGTTTAGTGTATTTAGTGCATCAAAATGTTGTCTTTTACCTAGATTTGGATTCGTCATCATCAAATTAGTACACTCGGAGATATCGTCGATTTAATGAAAGTGGTCACTTTCTTCCTTAAAGTCTTCTACTGTGGACCCATGCATAAAACTCAAGTTTTCAAAACCTCTCGAAATCAGAATTTGGACTTTCTTGAGTGTATCTAATGTAAAAAAATGTCTCTTTTAACCTAAATTTTGAATCGTCATCATCAAATTAGTATTCTTGGACATATCGTTTATTGAAACAAGGTTGCCCTTTTCATTTTTATGGTGTCCTACTATTGACGCATGGCTAAAGTGTTGGAATTTGAGCGAATACTTGTGTACGCACAAGTTAAACTTGATCAGATGGATCATGAATTGCTTAGCAGCAATGTGCTCATGAGATAGCTAGAGATAGCTCAACGTGAGTTTTGAATAGCTCACAGTAGCTTAAGCTAACTCACTCCAGCTCAACTCCAGCTCACCTAGCTCTCTCTAGCTCACCTAGCTCACTCTAGCTCAAGTCAACTCAAGGTTGTTGGACCCAGCTCGGGGTAGTGACACTAGCTGAGTGATAGTGAGGTGGCAGTGACATGTCATCGGGTGATGACATGGCAGCTTACATGGACTACTAGCCAATTGACATGTGACTTAACCATGTGCTGACACATGGCAACACATAAATCTCTCTCTCTTCCTTATGGATGAAAGGCCACCATTATGGGTGGTTACACCAAGTTGGTTAAGGATGGTTATGGGTGGTTACTTGGAAGGTTCCAAGCACCCTTTCTCCAAAGACGAGTCCTTTGGGAAGGGGTGGCACTCAATTATAAATAGACCACCACCCATTTCATCCAATGCATCAATTTGAGAGCCCTTTATTTGTATATTACAAAATAAAGGTAAGAGAAGAGGATTGAAAGGTATTCTTCTAGAGAGAAGAATAAGAGACTTGCAAAGAAGGCACATTGGGTTGTGAAAGTATTTTGGTTGCTGCTTCTTTAAGTTGGTAATCAAATTACCCTTGGTGTGGAGTTGTGTTTTACATCAAATCGATCCTAGCAAAGTAAGATTTCTATTCCACTATCTTTCAGATAAGAAATCTTTCATAAAGCTCAAGTTTCCAAAACTTCTCAAAATTAGAATTTTGACTTTCTTTAGTGTATTTAGTGTATAAAAATTTCATCTTTCACCTGGAATAGGAAATGTCATCGTCAAATTTTTATACATGGAGATATCCTTGTTTGAGTGAAAGTTGTCACTTTCTTGTTCAAAGTGTTCCACCATGGATTAATGGCTAAAACTCAAGTTTTCGAAATTTCCAGAAATCAGAATTTGGACTTTCTTCAATGTATGCATTGCATCAAAATGTAGTCTTTCAACAAAATTTGGAATCGCCATCATCAAATCCGTGTGCTTGAAGATATGGTTGCTTCAATCAAAGTTGTCTCTTTCTTGTTTAAAGTGTTCAACTATGGACCAACAGCTAAAACTCAACTTTTCGAAATCAAAATCTTGACTTTCTTGAACGTACATAGTGTATCAAAATGTCGTCTTTCACATAGATTTGGAATCTTCATCACGAAATTAGTATGCTTGTAGATAAGGTTGATTGAATCAAAGTTGTTCCTCTCTCGTTTAAAGACTTCAACTTTGGACGCTGGAAAAAAACTCAACTTTTGAAAACTTTTCGAAGTAAGAATTTGGACTTTCTTGAGTGTATTTAGTGTATCAAAATGTTGCCTTTAACCTAGATTTGGAATCGTCATCATCAAACTAGTATTCCTGGAGATATCATTGATTGAATCAAAGTTGTCACTTTCTTGTTTAGAGTGTTCTACTATGGATTCATGGTCAAACCCAAGATTTCAAAACTTCCCGAAATCAGAATTTGGACTTTTTTTTAGTGTATATAGTATATACAAATGTCGTCTTTCCCTTAGATTTGGAATCGTCATCATCAAATTAGTATTCTTGGAGATATCATTGATTGAATCAAAGTTGTCACTTTTTTGTTTAAAGTTTTCTACTATGGATTCATGGCTCAAACCCAAGATTTCAAAACTTCCCGAAATCAGAATTTGGGCTTTCCTGAGTGTATGTCGTGTATAAAAATGTCGTCTTTCGCCTAGATTTGGAATCGTCACCATCAAATTAGTATTCTTGGAGATGCCGTTGATTGAAAGAAGGTTGTCCTTTTCATGTTTAAGGTGTTCTACTATGGATGCATGGCCAAAACTCAAGTTTTAAAAACTTTTCGAAATTAGAATTTGGATCGTCTTTAGTGTACTTAGTGCATCAAAATGTCGTCTTTCGCCTAGATTTGGATTCGTCATCATCAAAGTAGTACACTCAGAGATATCGTCGATTGAATGAAAGTGGTCACTTTCTTCCTTAAAGTCTTCTTCTGTGGACCCTTGCATTAAACTCAAGTTTTGAAATACTCCCGAAATCAGAATTTGGACTTTCTTGAGTGTATCTAGTGTAAAAAAATGTCGCCTTTCACCTAAATTTTGAATCGTCATCATCAAATTATTATTCTTTGAGATATCGTTGATTGAAACAAGGTTGCCCTTTTCATTTTTATTGTGTCCTACATTTGATGCATGGCTAAAACTCAAGTTTTCAAAACTTTCCCAAATTAGAATTTGGACTTTCTTTAGTGTATAAAAATGTCATCTTTCACCTAGAATAGGAATCATCATCATCAAATTTGTGTACATGAAGATATCCTTGTTTGAGTCAAAGTTGTCACTTTCTTGTTCAAAGTGTTCTACCTTGGATTCATGGCTAAAACTCAAGTTTTCTAAACTTCCAGAAATCAGAATTTGGATTTTCTTCAATGTATGTGCATCGAAATGTCGCGTTTCAACAAAATTTGGAATCGCCATCATCAAATTAGGATGCTTGAAGATATGGTTTATTGAATCAAAGTTGTCTCTTTCTTGTTTAAAGTGTTCAACTATGGACCAACAGCTAAAACTCAACTTTTCAGAATCAGAAACTTGACTTTCTTAGATGTATATAGTGTATCAAAATGTCGTCTTTCACGTAGATTTGGAATCTTCATCATGAAATTAGTATGCTTGTAGATAAGGTTGATTGAATCAAAGTTATTCCTCTCTTGTTTAAAGACTTCAACTTTGGACATTGGAAAAGAACTCAACTTTTGAAAACTTTCCGAAGTAAGAATTTGGACTTTCTTTAGTGTATTTAGTGTATCAAAATGTTGCCTTTAACCTGGATTTGGAATCGTCATCATCAAACTAGTATTCTTGGAGATATCATTGATTGAATCAAAGTTGTCACTTTCTTGTTTAAAGTGTTCTACTATGGATTCATGGCTCAAACCCAAGATTTCAAAACTTTCCGAAGTAAGAATTTGGACTTTCTTGAGTGTATTTAGTGTAATAAAATGTTGCCTTTAATCTAGATTTGGAATCGTCATCATCAAACAAGTATTCTTGGAGATATCATTGATTGAATCAAAGTTGTCACTTTCTTGTTTAAAGTGTTCTACTATGGATTCATGGCTCAAACCCAAGATTTCAAAACTTTTCGAAGTAAGAATTTGGACTTCCTTGAGTGTATTTAGTGTATCAAAATGTTGCCATTAACCTAGATTTGGAATCGTCATCATCAAACAAGTATTCTTGGAGATATCATTGATTGAATCCAAGTTGTCACTTTCTTGTTTAAAGTGTTCTACTATGGATTCATGGCTCAAACCCAAGATTTCAAAACTTCCCGAAATTTGAATTTGGACTTTTTTTTAGTATATATAGTGTATAAAAATGTCGTCTTTCCCCTAGATTTGGAATCGTCATCATCAAATTAGTATTGTTGCAGATATCATTGATTGAATCAAAGTTGTCACTTTTTTGTTTAAAGTTTTCTACTTTGGATTCATGGCTCAAACCCAAGATTTCAAAACTTCCTGAAATCAAAATTTGGGCTTTCCTGAGTGTAGGAGGTGTATAAAAATGTCGTGTTTCTCCTAGATTTGGAATCGTCATCGTCAAATTAGTATTCTTAGAGTTATCGTTGATTGAAACAAGGTTGTCCTTTTCGTGTTTAAGGTGTTCTACTTTGGACGCATGGCCAAAACTCAACTTTTGAAAACCTCCCGAAATTAGAATTTGGACTGTGTTTAGTGTATTTGGTGTATCAAAATGTCGTCTTTTACCTAGATTTGGATTCGTCATCATCAAATTAGTACACTCGGATATATCGTCGATTTAATGAAAGTGGTCACTTTCTTCCTTAAAGTCTTCTACTGTGGACCCATGCATAAAACTCAAGTTTTCAAAACCTCTTGAAATCAGAATTTGGACTTTCTTGAGTGTATCTAATGTAAAAAAATGTCTCTTTTAACCTAAATTTTGAATCGTCATCATCAAATTAGTATTCTTGGACATATCGTTTATTGAAACAAGGTTGCCCTTTTCATTTTTATGGTGTCCTACTATTGACGCATGGCTAAAGCTCAAGTTTCCAAAACTTCCCAAAATTAGAATTTTGACTTTCTTTAGTGTATTTAGTGTATAAAAATTTCATCTTTCACCTGGAATAGGAAATGTCATCGTCAAATTTTTATACATGGAGATATCGTTGTTTGAGTGAAAGTTGTCACTTTCTTGTTCAAAGTGTTCCACCATGGATTAATGGCCAAAACTCAAGTTTTCGAAATTTCTAGAAATCAGAATTTGGACTTTCTTCAATGTATGCATTGCATCAAAATGTAGTCTTTCAACAAAATTTGGAATCGCCATCATCAAATTCGTGTGCTTGAAGATATGGTTGATTCAATCAAAGTTGTCTCTTTCTTGTTTAAAGTGTTCAACTATGGACCAACAGCTAAAACTCAACTTTTCGAAATCAGAATCTTGACTTTCTTGAACGTACATAGTGTATCAAAATGTCGTCTTTCACATAGATTTGGAATCTTCATCACGAAATTAGTATGCTTGTAGATAAGGTTGATTGAATCAAAGTTGTTCCTCTCTCCTTTAAAGACTTCAACTTTGGACACTGGAAAAAAACTCAACTTTTGAAAACTTTTCGAAGTAAGAATTTGGACTTTCTTGAGTGTATTTAGTGTATCAAAATGTTGCCTTTAACCTAGATTTGGAATCGTCATCATCAAACTAGTATTCCTGGAGATATCATTGATTGAATCAAAGTTGTCACTTTCTTGTTTAGAGTGTTCTACTATGGATTCATGGCTCAAACCCAAGATTTCAAAACTTCCCGAAATTAGAATTTGGGCTTTCCTGAGTGTATGTCGTGTATAAAAATGTCGTCTTTCACCTCGATTTGGAATCGTCACCATCAAATTAGTATTCTTGGAGATGCCGTTGATTGAAAGAAGGTTATCCTTTTCATGTTTAAGGTGTTCTACTATGGATGCATGGCCAAAACTCAAGTTTTAAAAACTTTTCGAAATTAGAATTTGGACCGTCTTTAGTGTATTTAGTGCATCAAAATGTCGTCTTTCACCTAGATTTGGATTCGTCATCATCAAAGTAGTACACTCGGAGATATCGTCGATTGAATGAAAGTGGTCACTTTCTTCCTTAAAGTCTTCTACTGTGGACCCTTGCATTAAACTCAAGTTTTCAAATCCTCCCGAAATCAGAATTTGGACTTTCTTGAGTGTATCTAGTGTAAAAAAATGTCGCCTTTCACCTAAATTTTGAATCGTCATCATCAAATTATTATTCTTTGAGATATCGTTGATTGAAATAAGGTTGCCCTTTTCATTTTTATTGTGTCCTACATTTGATGCATGGCTAAAACTCAAGTTTTCAAAACTTTCCCAAATTAGAATTTGGACTTTGTTTAGTGTATTTAGTGTATAAAAATGTCATCTTTCACCTAGAATAGGAATCATCATCATCAAATTTGTGTACATGGAGATATCCTTGTTTGAGTCAAAGTTGTCACTTTCTTGTTCAAAGTGTTCTACCTTGGATTCATGGCTAAAACTCAAGTTTTCGAAACTTCCAGAAATCAGAATTTGGATTTTCTTGAATGTATGTGCATCGAAATGTCGCGTTTCAACAAAATTTGGAATCGCCATCATCAAATTAGGATGCTTGAAGATATGGTTGATTGAATCAAAGTTGTCTCTTTCTTGTTTAAAGTGTTCAACTATGGACCAACAGCTAAAACTCAACTTTTCGGAATCAGAATCTTGACTTTCTTAGATGTATATAGTGTATCAAAATGTCGTCTTTCACGTAGATTTGGAATCTTCATCATGAAATTAGTATGCTTGTAGATAAGGTTTATTGAATCAAAGTTATTCCTCTCTTGTTTAAAGACTTCAACTTTGGACATTGGAAAAGAACTCAACTTTTGAAAACTTTTCGAAGTAAGAATTTGGACTTTCTTTAGTGTATTTAGTGTATCAAAATGTTGCCTTTAACCTGGATTTGGAATCGTCATCATCAAACTAGTATTCTTGGAGATATCATTGATTGAATCAAAGTTGTCACTCTCTTGTTTAAAGTGTTCTACTATGGATTCATGGCTTAAACCCAAGATTTCAAAACTTCCCGAAATCAGAATTTAGACCTTTTTTTAGTGTATAAAAATGTCATCTTTCCCCTAGATTTGGAATCGTCATCATCAAGTTAGTATTCTTGGAGATATCATTGATTGAATCAAAGTTGTCACCTTTTTGTTTAAAGTTTTCTACTATGGATTCATGGCTCAAACCCAAGATTTCAAAACTTCCTGAAATCAGAATTTGGGCTTTCCTGAGTGTATGAGGTGTATAGAAATGTCGTCTTTCGCCTAGATTTAGAATCGTCATAATCAAATTAGTATTCTTGGAGTTATCGTTGATTGAAACAAGGTTGTCCTTTTCATGTTTAAGGTGTTCAACTTTGGACGCATGGCCAAAACTCAAGTTTTGAAAACTTCCCGAAATTAGAATTTGGAATGTCTTTAGTGTATTTAGTGCATCAAAATGCCGTCTTTCACCTGGATTTGGAATCGTCATCATCAAATTAGTATACTCAGAGATATCGTCTAATGAATCAAAGTGGTCACTTCCTTCCTTAAAGTCTTCTACTGTGGACCCATGCATAAAACTTAAGTTTTCAATACTTCCCGAAACCAGATTTAGACTTTCTTGAGTGTATTTAGTGTAAAAAAATGTCGCCTTTCACCTAAATTTTGAATCGTCATCATCAAATTAGTATTCTTGGAGATATCGTTGATTGAAACAAGGTTGCCCTTTTCATTTTTATGGTGTCCTATTATTGACGCATGTCTAAAACTCAAGTTTTCAAAACTTCCCGAAATTAGAATTTGGACTTTCTTTAGTGTATTTAGTGTATAAAAATGTCATCTTTCACCTAGAATAGGAATCGTCATCATTAAATTTGTATACATAGAGATATCCTTGTTTGAGTCAAAGTGGTCGCTGTCTTGTTCGAAGTGTTCTACCTTGGATTCATGGCTAAAACTCAAGTTTTCGAAACTTCCAAAAATCAGAATTTGGACCTTCATCAATGTGTGTAGTGCATCAAAATGTCGTCTTTCAACAAAATTTGGAATTGCCATCATCAAATTAGTATGCTTGAAGATATGGTTTGATTGAATCAAAGTTGTCTCTTTCTTGTTTAAAGTGTTCCACTATGGACCAACGGTTAAGACACAATTTTTGAAAATATTTCGAAATCAGAATCTGGACTTTCTTGACTATATATAGTGTATCAAAATGTCGTCTTTCACATAGAGTTGGAATCTTCATCATGAAATTAGTATGCTTCTAGATAAGGCTCATTGAATCAAAGTTGTCACTTTCTTGTTTAAAGTGTTCTACTATGGATTCATGGCTCAAACCCAAGATTTCAAAACTTTCCGAAGTAAGAATTTGGACTTTCTTGAGTGTATTTAGTGTATCAAAATGTTGCCTTTAATCTAGATTTGGAATCGTCATCATCAAACAAGTATTCTTGGAGATATCATTGATTGAATCAAAGTTGTCACTTTCTTGTTTAAAGTGTTCTACTATGGATTCATGGCTCAAACCCAAGATTTCAAAACTTTCCGAAGTAAGAATTTGGACTTCCTTGAGTGTATTTAGTGTATCAAAATGTTGCCATTAACCTAGATTTGGAATCGTCATCATCAAACAAGTATTCTTGGAGATATCATTGATTGAATCCAAGTTGTCACTTTCTTGTTTAAAGTGTTCTACTATGGATTCATGGCTCAAACCCAAGATTTCAAAACTTCCCGAAATTAGAATTTGGACTTTTTTTAGTATATATAGTGTATAAAAATGTCGTCTTTCCCCTAGATTTGGAATCGTCATCATCAAATTAGTATTCTTGGAGATATCATTGATGGAATCAAAGTTGTCACTTTTTTGTTTAAAGTTTTCTACTTTGGATTCATGGCTCAAACCCAAGATTTCAAAACTTCCTGAAATCAAAATTTGGGCTTTCCTGAGTGTAGGTGTATAAAAATGTCGTGTTTCGCCTAGATTCTGAATCGTCATCGTCAAATTAGTATTCTTGGAGTTATCGTTGATTGAAACAAGGTTGTCCTTTTCGTGTTTAAGGTGTTCTACTTTGGACGCATGGCCAAAACTCAACTTTTGAAAACCTCCCGAAATTAGAATTTGGACTCTGTTTAGTGTATTTAGTGCATCAAAATGTTGTCTTTTACCTAGATTTGGATTCGTCATCATCAAATTAGTACACTCGGAGATATCGTCGATTTAATGAAAGTGGTCACTTTCTTCCTTAAAGTCTTCTACTGTGGACCCATGCATAAAACTCAAGTTTTCAAAACCTCTCGAAATCAGAATTTGGACTTTCTTGAGTGTATCTAATGTAAAAAAATGTCTCTTTTAACCTAAATTTTGAATCGTCATCATCAAATTAGTATTCTTGGACATATCGTTTATTGAAACAAGGTTGCCCTTTTCATTTTTATGGTGTCCTACTATTGACGCATGGCTAAAGTGTTGGAATTTGAGCGAATACTTGTGTACGCACAAGTTAAACTTGATCAGATGGATCATGAATTGCTTAGCAGCAATGTGCTCATGAGATAGCTAGAGATAGCTCAACGTGAGTTTTGAATAGCTCACAGTAGCTTAAGCTAACTCACTCCAGCTCAACTCCAGCTCACCTAGCTCTCTCTAGCTCACCTAGCTCACTCTAGCTCAAGTCAACTCAAGGTTGTTGGACCCAGCTCGGGGTAGTGACACTAGCTGAGTGATAGTGAGGTGGCAGTGACATGTCATCGGGTGATGACATGGCAGCTTACATGGACTACTAGCCAATTGACATGTGACTTAACCATGTGCTGACACATGGCAACACATAAATCTCTCTCTCTTCCTTATGGATGAAAGGCCACCATTATGGGTGGTTACACCAAGTTGGTTAAGGATGGTTATGGGTGGTTACTTGGAAGGTTCCAAGCACCCTTTCTCCAAAGACGAGTCCTTTGGGAAGGGGTGGCACTCAATTATAAATAGACCACCACCCATTTCATCCAATGCATCAATTTGAGAGCCCTTTATTTGTATATTACAAAATAAAGGTAGGAGAAGAGGATTGAAAGGTATTCTTCTAGAGAGAAGAATAAGAGACTTGCAAAGAAGGCACATTGGGTTGTGAAAGTATTTTGGTTGCTGCTTCTTTAAGTTGGTAATCAAATTACCCTTGGTGTGGAGTTGTGTTTTACATCAAATCGATCCTAGCAAAGTAAGATTTCTATTCCACTATCTTTCAGATAAGAAATCTTTCATAAAGCTCAAGTTTCCAAAACTTCTCAAAATTAGAATTTTGACTTTCTTTAGTGTATTTAGTGTATAAAAATTTCATCTTTCACCTGGAATAGGAAATGTCATCGTCAAATTTTTATACATGGAGATATCCTTGTTTGAGTGAAAGTTGTCACTTTCTTGATCAAAGTGTTCCACCATGGATTAATGGCTAAAACTCAAGTTTTCGAAATTTCCAGAAATCAGAATTTGGACTTTCTTCAATGTATGCATTGCATCAAAATGTAGTCTTTCAACAAAATTTGGAATCGCCATCATCAAATTAGTGTGCTTGAAGATATGGTTGATTCAATCAAAGTTGTCTCTTTCTTGTTTAAAGTGTTCAACTATGGACCAACAGCTAAAACTCAACTTTTCGAAATCAGAATCTTGACTTTCTTGAACGTAGATAGTGTATCAAAATGTCGTCTTTCACATAGATTTGGAATCTTCATCACGAAATTAGTATGCTTGTAGATAAGGTTGATTGAATCAAAGTTGTTCCTCTCTCGTTTAAAGACTTCAACTTTGGACACTGGAAAAAAACTCAACTTTTGAAAACTTTTCGAAGTAAGAATTTGGACTTTCTTAAGTGTATTTAGTGTATCAAAATGTTGCCTTTAACCCAGATTTGGAATCGTCATCATCAAACTAGTATTCCTGGAGATATCATTGATTGAATCAAAGTTGTCACTTTCTTGTTTAGAGTGTTCTACTATGGATTCATGGCTCAAACCCAAGATTTCAAAACTTCCCGAAATCAGAATTTGGACTTTTTTTTAGTGTATATAGTATATAAAAATGTCGTCTTTCCCTTAGATTTGGAATCGTCATCATCAAATTAGTATTCTTGGAGATATCATTGATTGAATCAAAGTTGTCACTTTTTTGTTTAAAGTTTTCTACTATGGATTCATGGCTCAAACCCAAGATTTCAAAACTTCCCGAAATCAGAATTTGGGCTTTCCTGAGTGTATGTCGTGTATAAAAATGTCATCTTTCGCTTGGATTTGGAATCATCACCATCAAATTAGTATTCTTGGAGATGCCATTGATTGAAAGAAGGTTGTCCTTTTCATGTTTAAGGTGTTCTACTATGGATGCATGGCCAAAACTCAAGTTTTAAAAACTTTTCGAAATTAGAATTTGGACCGTCTTTAGTGTATTTAGTGCATCAAAATGTCGTCTTTCACCTAGATTTGGATTCGTCATCATCAAAGTAGTACACTCGGAGATACCGTCGATTGAATGAAAGTGGTCACTTTCTTCCTTAAAGTCTTCTACTGTGGACCCTTGCATTAAACTCAAGTTTTCAAATCCTCCCGAAATCAGAATTTGGACTTTCTTGAGTGTATCTAGTGTAAAAAAATGTCGCCTTTCACCTAAATTTTGAATCGTCATCATCAAATTATTATTCTTTGAGATATCGTTGATTGAAATAAGGTTGCCCTTTTCATTTTTATTGTGTCCTACATTTGATGCATGGCTAAAACTCAAGTTTTCAAAACTTTCCCAAATTAGAATTTGGACTTTGTTTAGTGTATTTAGTGTATAAAAATGTCATCTTTCACCTAGAATAGGAATCATCATCATCAAATTTGTGTACATGGAGATATCCTTGTTTGAGTCAAAGTTGTCACTTTCTTGTTCAAAGTGTTCTACCTTGGATTCATGGCTAAAACTCAAGTTTTCGAAACTTCCAGAAATCAGAATTTGGATTTTCTTCAATGTATGTGCATCGAAATGTCGCGTTTCAACAAAATTTGGAATCGCCATCATCAAATTAGGATGCTTGAAGATATGGTTGATTGAATCAAAGTTGTCTCTTTCTTGTTTAAAGTGTTCAACTATGGACCAACAGCTAAAACTCAACTTTTCGGAATCAGAATCTTGACTTTCTTAGATGTATATAGTGTATCAAAATGTCGTCTTTCACGTAGATTTGGAATCTTCATCATGAAATTAGTATGCTTGTAGATAAGGTTTATTGAATCAAAGTTATTCCTCTCTTGTTTAAAGACTTCAACTTTGGACATTGGAAAAGAACTCAACTTTTGAAAACTTTTCGAAGTAAGAATTTGGACTTTCTTTAGTGTATTTAGTGTATCAAAATGTTGCCTTTAACCTGGATTTGGAATCGTCATCATCAAACTAGTATTCTTGGAGATATCATTGATTGAATCAAAGTTGTCACTCTCTTGTTTAAAGTGTTCTACTATGGATTCATGGCTTAAACCCAAGATTTCAAAACTTCCCGAAATCAGAATTTAGACCTTTTTTTAGTGTATAAAAATGTCATCTTTCCCCTAGATTTGGAATCGTCATCATCAAGTTAGTATTCTTGGAGATATCATTGATTGAATCAAAGTTGTCACCTTTTTGTTTAAAGTTTTCTACTATGGATTCATGGCTCAAACCCAAGATTTCAAAACTTCCTGAAATCAGAATTTGGGCTTTCCTGAGTGTATGAGGTGTATAGAAATGTCGTCTTTCGCCTAGATTTAGAATCGTCATAATCAAATTAGTATTCTTGGAGTTATCGTTGATTGAAACAAGGTTGTCCTTTTCATGTTTAAGGTGTTCAACTTTGGACGCATGGCCAAAACTCAAGTTTTGAAAACTTCCCGAAATTAGAATTTGGAATGTCTTTAGTGTATTTAGTGCATCAAAATGCCGTCTTTCACCTGGATTTGGAATCGTCATCATCAAATTAGTATACTCAGAGATATCGTCTAATGAATCAAAGTGGTCACTTCCTTCCTTAAAGTCTTCTACTGTGGACCCATGCATAAAACTTAAGTTTTCAATACTTCCCGAAACCAGATTTAGACTTTCTTGAGTGTATTTAGTGTAAAAAAATGTCGCCTTTCACCTAAATTTTGAATCGTCATCATCAAATTAGTATTCTTGGAGATATCGTTGATTGAAACAAGGTTGCCCTTTTCATTTTTATGGTGTCCTATTATTGACGCATGTCTAAAACTCAAGTTTTCAAAACTTCCCGAAATTAGAATTTGGACTTTCTTTAGTGTATTTAGTGTATAAAAATGTCATCTTTCACCTAGAATAGGAATCGTCATCATTAAATTTGTATACATAGAGATATCCTTGTTTGAGTCAAAGTGGTCGCTGTCTTGTTCGAAGTGTTCTACCTTGGATTCATGGCTAAAACTCAAGTTTTCGAAACTTCCAAAAATCAGAATTTGGACCTTCATCAATGTGTGTAGTGCATCAAAATGTCGTCTTTCAACAAAATTTGGAATCGCCATCATCAAATTAGTATGCTTGAAGATATGGTTTGATTGAATCAAAGTTGTCTCTTTCTTGTTTAAAGTGTTCCACTATGGACCAACGGTTAAGACACAATTTTTGAAAACATTTCGATATCAGAATCTGGACTTTCTTGACTATATATAGTGTATCAAAATGTCGTCTTTCACATAGAGTTGGAATCTTCATCATGAAATTAGTATGCTTCTAGATAAGGCTCATTGAATCAAAGTTGTCACTTTCTTGTTTAAAGTGTTCTACTATGGATTCATGGCTCAAACCCAAGATTTCAAAACTTTTCGAAGTAAGAATTTGGACTTTCTTGAGTGTATTTAGTGTATCAAAATGTTGCCTTTAATCTAGATTTGGAATCGTCATCATCAAACAAGTATTCTTGGAGATATCATTGATTGAATCAAAGTTGTCACTTTCTTGTTTAAAGTGTTCTACTATGGATTCATGGCTCAAACCCAAGATTTCAAAACTTTCCGAAGTAAGAATTTGGACTTCCTTGAGTGTATTTAGTGTATCAAAATGTTGCCATTAACCTAGATTTGGAATCGTCATCATCAAACAAGTATTCTTGGAGATATCATTGATTGAATCCAAGTTGTCACTTTCTTGTTTAAAGTGTTCTACTATGGATTCATGGCTCAAACCCAAGATTTCAAAACTTCCCGAAATTAGAATTTGGACTTTTTTTAGTATATATAGTGTATAAAAATGTCGTCTTTCCCCTAGATTTGGAATCGTCATCATCAAATTAGTATTCTTGGAGATATCATTGATGGAATCAAAGTTGTCACTTTTTTGTTTAAAGTTTTCTACTTTGGATTCATGGCTCAAACCCAAGATTTCAAAACTTCCTGAAATCAAAATTTGGGCTTTCCTGAGTGTAGGTGTATAAAAATGTCGTGTTTCGCCTAGATTCTGAATCGTCATCGTCAAATTAGTATTCTTGGAGTTATCGTTGATTGAAACAAGGTTGTCCTTTTCGTGTTTAAGGTGTTCTACTTTGGACGCATGGCCAAAACTCAACTTTTGAAAACCTCCTGAAATTAGAATTTGGACTCTGTTTAGTGTATTTAGTGCATCAAAATGTTGTCTTTTACCTAGATTTGGATTCGTCATCATCAAATTAGTACACTCGGAGATATCGTCGATTTAATGAAAGTGGTCACTTTCTTCCTTAAAGTCTTCTACTGTGGACCCATGCATAAAACTCAAGTTTTCAAAACCTCTCGAAATCAGAATTTGGACTTTCTTGAGTGTATCTAATGTAAAAAAATGTCTCTTTTAACCTAAATTTTGAATCGTCATCATCAAATTAGTATTCTTGGACATATCGTTTATTGAAACAAGGTTGCCCTTTTCATTTTTATGGTGTCCTACTGATAGAGCACATATTTCCATACTATTTAGCCCTCATATTTAGTCCTTTCTGCACATTAGTTGTGTTATTTTATTCATCTTGATTTTATTTCATTTTATTTTATAGGAATTGGGCTTCACACTATTTTATTTTATTTTGCCAGGTTTAGGGCCATGGAGCATGAGATGGGGCATGAGACATCTTGATGGCAATGAGATATCTTGGAAATTGGAGATAGAGAAGCAAGGGCAATTTTGGCAGATCTGACCTTCTGCACTTCTTTCAGTATTTTGGCCGAGATAAAATTCCAGAATGAAGATGATGTCTTCAGAGATATTGTAGAAGACTTCTTGAGCTTTCTGGAATGGTATGGTTTGTCCAAATCCGAGTTCGTTTGGGCCTTCAAACAGCGCTTCAAAGTCGGGACCAGAAAGCAGGGTTAAATTAGTAAACCTACATTGAATGCTGATTCTTTAAAAGGCCATATCTTGGGCGTCCGATATCCAAATCAAGCGATTAAAAAGCCCAAATTCATCTACTCTTCCTGATCTACAATTTTTATGAAGAGGCCGAAGCCCAGAACACGCGTTAACCTATCCGAAATCGGCCGTCAAGTTGCGGTAACCTAGGGTTTCCTCCTAAAACTCTATTTAAGCACCTTAAGAGGCCATTAAAGGGGGATTCTGGAAGGACGTGAACAGTAGCCGATTTTTCTCTTCTCTCCATTGTTCTTGTCAAGATGGAGGGCTAAGGATTCTGTAATCAAGTTGCAACACCATCCTTGTTCCCGGTTTGAGTCTTGGATTTAATGGAAATATGTTTGTTTTAGTTTTAACTTTGTTGTTTTCTTGTTTCCGTTCTCTCTTAAATCTGTGTATGTGTTGATACCGGTTGGATGAATGCATGCATTGTCTTTGTTTGAGAATCCAAGGTTTTTGTGCTCGGTTGAGGCTTTAACTGGAATCAAGAACAACCTGTTTGGATGGTATTCCAATCAGTCTCGAATCTGTGCAATAAGGGGAATCAAAACTGATAGATTGAACTAAGAGGTTTCTGAAATCTGTTTATTGGTTTTCTTCCAAATCTTTGGCGGTTGTTAAAGGATTTTTTTGATTTTTGATTTGAGGGTTAAAACTAAACAAATGGTTTATTGAGAAGGCAATGAAAACTGGGATAGAAGGATTGGTTTGCAACTGATTGCATCTTGATTTATTGTGTTATTGCTCATTTTGTTTTCTGTTTTTTTCATCAAAAACTCCCCCCTTGTTTAGCCTTGTTTTGACAGATCCGTTTGAGGTTCGTTGGGAGACGACTTAGGGTTGCACCTATATTGCAAATCCGCATCATCATACTATCTAATCTATTGGTGTTCGACAGCCCCGATCAGATTTTGGCGCCGTTGCCGGGGAACCAATTTCGTTTCTGTCAAAGAAGACTGATTTAAAAAAAATTGTGGTTGCTACTTGGTATATAGGTTGGAAACTAGTTGGTTGCGGGCTACTGGTCCAAAGCGAGTTAACCATACTCGGCACTGCTAGATACAACGCCACGTACCAAGTCTATGCCATAAATAAATCAAGAAGATCAAGAAGACCAGCAAAAAATAGAAAACTCTTATTCTCTTCTTCTCTTCTTCTCTTATTCTTTTTTTTTTTTTTTTTTCTCTTTTTGTCGTTGCTGATAGAAAACTCTTATTATCTGTTTTGTAGGAGACCAACAAGCTGCATCCAAGTGCAAGAGATAGCAACAAAATCAGCAAGTGCAAAACAACAAACTCCTATTCAGCAGATTTGACAGCCTCCATGACAGATAGCAATATTTAAGGATTGAGATCAAGATACCGGTTCTATCTTCTTCCTTTCTCATCCTTACTTGATGTTATTTCATGTCTATATGCTTCCCTTGATGTTTTCTTGCATTTAGAGTGGTTTTTGAGGCAAAATAGGAGCCAGTTTTAGAAAAAAAACGATTTTGAGGCAAATAGTTACTGTTCACATTTTTCCACTTGCTCCGATTCGGCTGATTTTTGGTGTCCAAAGAAATGGGGGTGTGAGGAATCAAGGTCACTGTTATACAGTGAGGAGACCCTTTTTTTGGCCAAATTCCAACGTTTAGACCACTTTTTGGGCCATTTTGTGTTTCTTAGTGGCTGATTTTGTGTGGTTTTCAGTGTTTTTAGGTCCCTCAGTGTTTTTGTGTTGAAATTTTGTGAAAAATTGCATAAAAAATTGTCTTAGGGCTTCTTGATTGATAGATTTTATGTGCCCTATGTTTTTGCATTTTTGGTGTGCATAAAAAAATCATCTTAGGGCCAGTTTGTGTGCTGTTCTTTGTGAGTCATCTTGAGTGTGTTTTTGTGCTGATCTTTAGTGCATGACCAGATCCTCTAAGGGCATACCAATTGACCTAGACCTTGAAATAGAAAGGACCCTTAGGAAGCAAAGGAAGGCTAGAGAGTTAGAGCACCCCAAAGAATCTGATAATCCTCCTGCCTTTTCTGCCATTGCATCTGATAATCCTCCTAACCCTGACTTAAACACAATGGCAGCTAATGGGAATGAACACAATCAAAATGGAAATATTGTAAATCATGGTCATTTGGATGGTAGAACCATTAGAGAATTGGCTGCCCCTGATATGCACTATCAGTCTTTATGCATTCAATATCCCCAATTGGATGCAACCTTTGAATTGAAATCTGGCCTAATCCATTTGCTTCCCAAGTTTCATGGCCTTGCAGGTGAAGATCCGCACAAGCACCTCAAAGAATTCCATGTTGTCTGTTCCACAATGAGGCCACAAGGAGTTGATGAGGAGCAGATAAAGCTTAGGGCCTTTCCATTTTCATTGGATGGAGCTGCAAAGGATTGGTTATACTACCTACCACCTGCTGCCATCACAAGTTGGGATGGACTTAAAAGAATCTTTTTGGAGAAGTTCTTTCCAGCATCTCGAACAGCTGCCATTCGAAAAGAAATTTGTGGCATAAGGCAGAATCATGGGGAGACATTACATGAGTATTGGGAGCGATTCAAGAAACTGTGTTCTAGTTGTCCACATCATCAGATCAGTGACCAGCTGCTAGTCCAGTACTTCTATGAAGGTCTTATTCCAATGGATAGGTATTTGGTGGATGCAGCCAGTGGAGGAGCCCTCTCTGAAAAGACACCAGCAGCTGCTCAAGAGCTAATCTCCAAGATGGCACAGAATGCCCAACAGTTTGGTACCAGGTCAGCCATTCCCATGAGACAGGCCAATGAGATTGGTGTTGCTTCCATCAATGACCAACAGAGGATAGAGAACAAACTGGAGGAATTGGCCTCCATGGTCAGACAGCTAGCCCTTGATAAAGGACAGTCCCAATCTCAGCAGGTATGTGGTATTTGTTCATTATCTTCCCATGTTACTGACCAATGTCCTCAATTGCAGGAGAATACAGAAGCTTGTGCTGGCATTTTTCCAGGAAGACCCTTCCAGCCACAGCATCATCAGCAGCCACAACAACACAGATATGATCCATATGCTGCCACCTATAATCCAGGGTGGAAAGATCATCCAAACTTGAGGTATGGAGGTCCTTCCAACCAGCCATTCCAGCCACATCAACAACAACCTCAGCAGCACAGATTCAATGCACAAAGACCAAGTCAACCAATGCAGCAACAACAACCAGCCCCTAAATCCGAATCAATCTTGGAAGATATCATGAAGCAGCTCGTTGCCAACAATCTCCAGTTTCAGCAAAGGACCGACACTGCCATACAAAATTTGGAGACACAGATTGGACAGCTTGCAACCAACATCAGTGAGCTACGGAGTCAGGGTTCGGGTCAGTTGCCTTCACAGCCAGTTTCAAATCCAAGGGGCAATGTAAGTGCTATCGTTCTCCGCAGTGGTAAGGAGTTGAGCAGCCAACCCTCTCCACAACCAGAATTTGGGCAGCAACAAGAAAGCCAAAAAGAAGATCAGCCTCCTCCCATTCAAAAGGATAAGCAGCCCACCACCATTGATCAAGATAGAGGAGAGACTTCCTACAGCCATCCACTGCCATTTCCTTACCGAGCCACTCAAAATAAAAAGAAGGCAGAAGCTGAGTTAGACAAGGAGATCATGGAAACTTTCAAAAAAGTTGAGGTGAACATATCACTCTTGGAGGCCATCAGACAGATTCCCAAGTATGCCAAATTTCTCAAAGACTTGTGCACCCACAAAAGGAAACTGAAAGGAAATGAAAAGATCAATTTGGGAAGAAATGTGTCAGCATTGATTCAACCTACCATGCCTCAGAAATGCAAAGATCCAGGGACTTTCACTATTCCTTGCACTATTGGAAATTTGCAATTTCATAATGCTATGTTGGATTTAGGAGCCTCTATTAATGTGATGCCTAAATCTGTGTATTCTTCTTTGCAGGCAGGTGCAGGCACATTGACATCTACAGGAGTGGTGGTCCAGTTGGCAAATAGGAGCACAGCATACCCTGAGGGAGTATTAGAGGATGTGTTAGTGAAGGTAAAAGATTTCATATTCCCTGCTGACTTCTATGTTTTGAATATGGAGGATGATCACACACCTGGACATGCACCACTCATTCTAGGTAGACCCTTCTTGAAAACTGCAAGGACAATAATTAATGTGCATGAGGGTACTTTATCTATGGAGTTCGCTGGTAACACCATTCAATTCAATATCATTGATGCCATGAAGTATCCCTTAGAAGATCATTCTGCCTTGCATGTTAACTTTATTGACTTAATGGTGGAGAAATCATGTGTTGAGTTGTATGATCTTGAGTCTGAATTCCCCACCATCCATAATTTTTCTGATGATATGCATTGCCTTCAGTGTCATGACGAACTCAGTAAGTGTAGTGCTTGTTCTGAAATAGATGAGTTTTTGAGTATTGTTGAGAGTGCACCTTCTCATACTATATGCGATTCTGATGTGCCTCCCATAGAGGAAGTTTCTGTTGTTGAGAATGTATTGCAGGTAGGTGGCAACATAAGCAGACTGGTGCCTTCAATTCAACAGCCACCCACCTTGGAGTGTAAGCCGCTGCCCGAGAATCTGAAGTACGCCTACTTGGCAGATGGAGACAAGCTACCCGTGATCATTGCCAACAACCTTCAGCCTGACCAAGAGGAGAAGTTGCTGAATCTGTTGAAGCAACATAAGAGAGCCATAGGTTGGTCACTTGCAGACATTCCTGGTATATCCCCTTCCTTATGCATGCACAGGATTCATTTAGAGGAAGGAGCTCGACCAGTGAGACAACCCCAAAGGAGACTTAATCCCACCATTCTAGATGTGGTCAAGAAAGAGGTAAGTAAACTACTTTCGGCTGGCATTATTTATCCTATTTCTGATAGCAAGTGGGTGAGTCCAGTGCAGGTAGTTCCAAAGAAGACAGGATTCACAGTGGTAGCCAATGAGAAGAATGAGCTAGTGCCCATGCGAGTGCAGAACAGCTGGAGAGTCTGCATTGACTATAGGAGGCTCAACCAAGCTACCAGGAAGGATCATTTCCCACTCCCATTCATTGATCAGATGCTAGAGAGGTTAGCTGGAAAGTCCCATTACTGCTTTCTTGATGGTTTTTCTGGTTATTTTCAGATTTGCATAGCACCAGAGGATCAGGAGAAGACCACCTTCACCTGCCCCTTTGGCACTTTTGCATACCGGAGGATGCCATTTGGTCTATGTAATGCCCCAGGTACATTCCAGCGATGCATGGTGAGTATATTTTCAGATTTACTTGAGCATTGCATGGAAGTTTTCATGGATGATTTTTCTGTTTATGGGACCTCCTTTGATGAGTGTCTAATCAGTTTAGGTAGAGTCCTGGAGAGATGTGTTGAAAAGAATCTTGTCCTAAATTTTGAAAAATGTCATTTCATGGTTGAACAGGGGATTGTTTTGGGTCATGTTGTGTCCAAGAGGGGTATAGAGGTTGATAAGTCCAAGGTCGATATCATTTCTTCTTTGCCTTACCCCGCGTCTGTGCGGGAGGTACGTTCTTTCCTTGGACATGCAGGATTCTACAGGAGATTCATCCAGGACTTCAGTAAGATTGCACTTCCAATGTCCAACCTGCTTCAGAAGGATGTGGAATTCAAATTTGATGAGTCTTGCAAGATGGCCTTTGAGGAGCTTAAGAGGCGCTTGACTTCTCCACCCATCATTCAGCCACCCAACTGGGACTTACCATTCGAGCTCATGTGTGATGCTTCCAATTATGCAGTTGGTGCTGTCCTTTCACAACGAGTGGAGAAGAAGTCACACGTCATTGCTTATGCCTCGCGTACTCTGGACAACGCCCAAGCAAACTACACCACTACTGAAAAGGAGCTTCTTGCCATTGTGTTTGCTTTAGATAAATTTCGCTCTTATCTCTTGGGTTCTAATGTTGTTGTGTTTTCTGATCATGCAGCTTTGAAATATCTCTTGAAGAAGCACGATGCCAAACCCAGGTTGATACGGTGGATGCTCCTACTTCAAGAGTTCAATGTTGAGATTAAGGACAAGAGTGGAGCTGAGAATCTTGTGGCTGATCATTTGAGCAGGCTTCCTTCCTCTTCAGATGCCACTACCATGGACTGTCAGCCTATCAAAGATGACTTCCCAGATGAGTTACTCTATCACTTGCATGGTACTGAGCCCTGGTATGCTGACATTGTTAATTTTCTAGCTGCATCTGATATCCCTGCCCATCTTAAGAGAGATCAGTTAAGTAAATTTAAAAGTCAGGCCAAGTACTATGTATGGGATGATCCATATCTATGGCGCATGTGTAGTGACCAAGTCCTTAGGAGATGTGTGCCCGATATTGAGTTTGCTTCAGTCTTGCATTTCTGTCATTCACTTGCATGTGGTGGTCACTTTGGTCCTCAACGCACAGCTAGAAAGGTCCTAGACTCAGGTTTATATTGGCCATCCCTTTTTCGAGATGCTCATACATTTTGTAAGAATTGCACACGTTGCCAGCACACAGGATCAATATCACGTAGGAATGAAATGCCTCAGCAACCCTTACTATTTTGTGAGATCTTTGATGTTTGGGGCATTGATTTCATGGGCCCTTTTCCTGTCTCCTTTGGTTTTCTGTACATTCTTTTGGCTGTGGATTATGTTTCAAAATGGGTGGAAGCTAAAGCCACCAGGACTGATGATTCTTCTGTGGTTGCAAATTTTGTTAGATATCATATTTTCTGCAGGTTTGGCATTCCCAAGGCCATCATCAGTGATCAAGGATCCCACTTCTGCAATAGAACGATGCAATCCATGCTTCGAAAGTATGGAGTTTTACATAAAGTGGCGACACCCTACCATCCACAGACCAATGGGCAGGCTGAGGTTTCAAACAGAGAGATCAAGCATATTCTAGAGAAGACAGTCCAACCCAACAGGAAAGATTGGAGCAAAAGGTTGGAAGATGCACTTTGGGCCTACCGCACAGCCTACAAGACTCCTATTGGCATGTCCCCATATCGACTGGTCTTTGGAAAGGCATGTCATCTGCCGGTAGAGATCGAGCATAAGGCCTATTGGGCGGTAAAGCAATGTAACATGGATATGACAGAGGCTGGTTCACAACGAAAGCTTCAATTGCAAGAGCTTGAGGAATTGAGATTGGAAGCATATGAGAACTCCAGAATTTACAAGGAAAAAACTAAGGCTGCTCATGACAAATTGATTAACAAGAAAGAGTTTGAAGTTGGCAGGAAAGTCCTCCTATACAACTCCCGTCTCAAACTAATGCCAGGTAAGTTGCGTTCTCGTTGGATTGGTCCTTTTGTGGTTACTCATGTTTTTCCTTATGGTGCAGTTGAGCTTATGGATGAGTCAACCACAAGGCGATTCACAGTCAACGGGCAGCGGCTTAAGCCATTCTACGAGAGCTTTCAGGAGCATACTATGGAGGAGCTGCATCTCCTCAACGCCACCTACAATTGACAAAATCAGGCTGTTCCTCTCTCCCTATTTTGTTTTTTATTATTTACTTGTCCTATACCTGATTCTTGCTGCATGCTTACATTGAGGACAATGTAATGTTTAAGTGTGGGGGGAGGAGTTTTAGAAAAGTTAAAAAAAAAAAAAATAATAATAATAATAAAATAAAAAAAATATAAAAAAAAAAAATTGCAAAATGAGGCAAATTGAGTTTGAAAGAATTTAGCATGATTAGAAAGTTGATCTTATCTTTTTGGGCTTTCAAGTAAATTGGAAATGAGTTTGGCTTGGTGAGTTGATTGAGGTAGTCTTTGTGGGGATATTTGTGCATGTTCTTGTTCTTTCTTATGCTATGCCTGCATCCACTGAATTATGGGTATCATTCCAGAACTTGTTTTGAATCTTTATTGAAGCTATCAGTGCTCATGCATATGAAAAGATGATTAAGGCATTCTTTCATTTTACCCGTCATACCTAAAAAAAAAAAAAAAAAAAGAAAAAAGTGATCTTGTCCCTTCTTTAGGTTGAAGAACATTCATTGCATCCCTTGATTAAAAAAAAAAAAATTAAGCAAGTCCTTTGGAATCAAAAAAAAAAAAAAAAAAAAAAAAAGATAGAAAGGCCAAAGGCCAAGGTGAGATGGAGCGTAAAACGCACTCACCAAGGTGGGATGGAGCGTAAAACGCACCCACCATGCGAAAAAAAAAAAAGGGTTCTATTTTCTGCTTGCTTAATAGTTCTTCATTGATCTTGGGATTGTCTTGAATGTTTTCTTTCTTCCTAAAGCTTACCTATCCCTTTCACCTTACCATGTTTGAGCCATGAATAAAAGTCCTTCTGATTTGCATGCATAAAGCGCTGAGAGTGGAGATTTAGAAGATGAGCATATCTGGTAGTGGAATTATGATTGGGTGGATTTGGGCATAGCATTTGAGGAACTTGACAGCATGTTCTTATTCTATGAGGGTCTGCTTATTTTGACTCACCTTGCCAAGTGAAATTGCCATGCTACTTGTTTGTTCGGGAAGTGTAAGAAAGATGATCTTTGAAGTGTTGAATTCCTATAAAACTTGCCATGCCTCTCATTTTGCATTCTTTGCATCCTTTTTATTTGAAAGAGTGAATGTTAGTGTTTAGTGTTTTGCCCAGGAGTGCAAAAGTCCAAGTGTGGGGGAATTTGATAGAGCACATATTTCCATACTATTTAGCCCTCATATTTAGTCCTTTCTGCACATTAGTTGTGTTATTTTATTCATCTTGATTTTATTTCATTTTATTTTATAGGAATTGGGCTTCACACTATTTTATTTTATTTTGCCAGGTTTAGGGCCATGGAGCATGAGATGGGGCATGAGACATCTTGATGGCAATGAGATATCTTGGAAATTGGAGATAGAGAAGCAAGGGCAATTTTGGCAGATCTGACCTTCTGCACTTCTTTCAGTATTTTGGCCGAGATAAAATTCCAGAATGAAGATGATGTCTTCAGAGATATTGTAGAAGACTTCTTGAGTTTTCTGGAATGGTATGGTTTGTCCAAATCCGAGTTCGTTTGGGCCTTCAAACAGCGCTTCAAAGTCGGGACCAGAAAGCAGGGTTAAATTAGTAAACCTACATTGAATGCTGATTCTTTAAAAGGCCATATCTTGGGCGTCCGATATCCAAATCAAGCGATTCAAAAGCCCAAATTCATCTACTCTTCCTGATCTACAATTTTTATGAAGAGGCCGAAGCCCAGAACACGCGTTAACCTATCCGAAATCGGCCGTCAAGTTGCGGTAACCTAGGGTTTCCTCCTAAAACTCTATTTAAGCACCTTAAGAGGCCATTAAAGGGGGATTCTGGAAGGACGTGAACAGTAGCCGATTTTTCTCTTCTCTCCATTGTTCTTGTCAAGATGGAGGGCTAAGGATTCTGTAATCAAGTTGCAACACCATCCTTGTTCCCGGTTTGAGTCTTGGATTTAATGGAAATATGTTTGTTTTAGTTTTAACTTTGTTGTTTTCTTGTTTCCGTTCTCTCTTAAATCTGTGTATGTGTTGATACCGGTTGGATGAATGCATGCATTGTCTTTGTTTGAGAATCCAAGGTTTTTGTGCTCGGTTGAGGCTTTAACTGGAATCAAGAACAACCTGTTTGGATGGTATTCCAATCAGTCTCGAATCTGTGCAATAAGGGGAATCAAAACTGATAGATTGAACTAAGAGGTTTCTGAAATCTGTTTATTGGTTTTCTTCCAAATCTTTGGCGGTTGTTAAAGGATTTTTTTGATTTTTGATTTGAGGGTTAAAACTAAACAAATGGTTTATTGAGAAGGCAATGAAAACTGGGATAGAAGGATTGGTTTGCAACTGATTGCATCTTGATTTATTGTGTTATTGCTCATTTTGTTTTCTGTTTTTTTCATCAAAAACTCCCCCCTTGTTTAGCCTTGTTTTGACAGATCCGTTTGAGGTTCGTTGGGAGACGACTTAGGGTTGCACCTATATTGCAAATCCGCATCATCATACTATCTAATCTATTGGTGTTCGACAGCCCCGATCACCTACTATTGACGCATGGCTAAAGTGTTGGAATTTGAGCGAATACTTGTGTACGCACAAGTTAAACTTGATCAGATGGATCATGAATTGCTTAGCAGCAATGTGCTCATGAGATAGCTAGAGATAGCTCAACGTGAGTTTTGAATAGCTCACAGTAGCTTAAGCTAACTCACTCCAGCTCAACTCCAGCTCACCTAGCTCTCTCTAGCTCACCTAGCTCACTCTAGCTCAAGTCAACTCAAGGTTGTTGGACCCAGCTCGGGGTAGTGACACTAGCTGAGTGATAGTGAGGTGGCAGTGACATGTCATCGGGTGATGACATGGCAGCTTACATGGACTACTAGCCAATTGACATGTGACTTAACCATGTGCTGACACATGGCAACACATAAATCTCTCTCTCTTCCTTATGGATGAAAGGCCACCATTATGGGTGGTTACACCAAGTTGGTTAAGGATGGTTATGGGTGGTTACTTGGAAGGTTCCAAGCACCCTTTCTCCAAAGACGAGTCCTTTGGGAAGGGGTGGCACTCAATTATAAATAGACCACCACCCATTTCATCCAATGCATCAATTTGAGAGCCCTTTATTTGTATATTACAAAATAAAGGTAAGAGAAGAGGATTGAAAGGTATTCTTCTAGAGAGAAGAATAAGAGACTTGCAAAGAAGGCACATTGGGTTGTGAAAGTATTTTGGTTGCTGCTTCTTTAAGTTGGTAATCAAATTACCCTTGGTGTGGAGTTGTGTTTTACATCAAATCGATCCTAGCAAAGTAAGATTTCTATTCCACTATCTTTCAGATAAGAAATCTTTCATAAAGCTCAAGTTTCCAAAACTTCTCAAAATTAGAATTTTGACTTTCTTTAGTGTATTTAGTGTATAAAAATTTCATCTTTCACCTGGAATAGGAAATGTCATCGTCAAATTTTTATACATGGAGATATCCTTGTTTGAGTGAAAGTTGTCACTTTCTTGATCAAAGTGTTCCACCATGGATTAATGGCTAAAACTCAAGTTTTCGAAATTTCCAGAAATCAGAATTTGGACTTTCTTCAATGTATGCATTGCATCAAAATGTAGTCTTTCAACAAAATTTGGAATCGCCATCATCAAATTAGTGTGCTTGAAGATATGGTTGATTCAATCAAAGTTGTCTCTTTCTTGTTTAAAGTGTTCAACTATGGACCAACAGCTAAAACTCAACTTTTCGAAATCAGAATCTTGACTTTCTTGAACGTAGATAGTGTATCAAAATGTCGTCTTTCACATAGATTTGGAATCTTCATCACGAAATTAGTATGCTTGTAGATAAGGTTGATTGAATCAAAGTTGTTCCTCTCTCGTTTAAAGACTTCAACTTTGGACACTGGAAAAAAACTCAACTTTTGAAAACTTTTCGAAGTAAGAATTTGGACTTTCTTAAGTGTATTTAGTGTATCAAAATGTTGCCTTTAACCCAGATTTGGAATCGTCATCATCAAACTAGTATTCCTGGAGATATCATTGATTGAATCAAAGTTGTCACTTTCTTGTTTAGAGTGTTCTACTATGGATTCATGGCTCAAACCCAAGATTTCAAAACTTCCCGAAATCAGAATTTGGACTTTTTTTTAGTGTATATAGTATATAAAAATGTCGTCTTTCCCTTAGATTTGGAATCGTCATCATCAAATTAGTATTCTTGGAGATATCATTGATTGAATCAAAGTTGTCACTTTTTTGTTTAAAGTTTTCTACTATGGATTCATGGCTCAAACCCAAGATTTCAAAACTTCCCGAAATCAGAATTTGGGCTTTCCTGAGTGTATGTCGTGTATAAAAATGTCATCTTTCGCTTGGATTTGGAATCATCACCATCAAATTAGTATTCTTGGAGATGCCATTGATTGAAAGAAGGTTGTCCTTTTCATGTTTAAGGTGTTCTACTATGGATGCATGGCCAAAACTCAAGTTTTAAAAACTTTTCGAAATTAGAATTTGGACTGTCTTTAGTGTATTTAGTGCATCAAAATGTCGTCTTTCACCTAGATTTGGATTCGTCATCATCAAAGTAGTACACTCGGAGATATCGTCGATTGAATGAAAGTGGTCACTTTCTTCCTTAAAGTCTTCTACTGTGGACCCTTGCATTAAACTCAAGTTTTCAAATCCTCCCGAAATCAGAATTTGGACTTTCTTGAGTGTATCTAGTGTAAAAAAATGTCGCCTTTCACCTAAATTTTGAATCGTCATCATCAAATTATTATTCTTTGAGATATCGTTGATTGAAATAAGGTTGCCCTTTTCATTTTTATTGTGTCCTACATTTGATGCATGGCTAAAACTCAAGTTTTCAAAACTTTCCCAAATTAGAATTTGGACTTTGTTTAGTGTATTTAGTGTATAAAAATGTCGTCTTTCACCTAGAATAGGAATCATCATCATCAAATTTGTGTACATGGAGATATCCTTGTTTGAGTCAAAGTTGTCACTTTCTTGTTCAAAGTGTTCTACCTTGGATTCATGGCTAAAACTCAAGTTTTCGAAACTTCCAGAAATCAGAATTTGGATTTTCTTCAATGTATGTGCATCGAAATGTCGCGTTTCAACAAAATTTGGAATCGCCATCATCAAATTAGGATGCTTGAAGATATGGTTGATTGAATCAAAGTTGTCTCTTTCTTGTTTAAAGTGTTCAACTATGGACCAACAGCTAAAACTCAACTTTTCGGAATCAGAATCTTAACTTTCTTAGATGTATATAGTGTATCAAAATGTCGTCTTTCACGTAGATTTGGAATCTTCATCATGAAATTAGTATGCTTGTAGATAAGGTTGATTGAATCAAAGTTATTCCTCTCTTGTTTAAAGACTTCAACTTTGGACATTGGAAAAGAACTCAACTTTTGAAAACTTTTCGAAGTAAGAATTTGGACTTTCTTTAGTGTATTTAGTGTATCAAAATGTTGCCTTTAACCTGGATTTGGAATCGTCATCATCAAACTAGTATTCTTGGAGATATCATTGATTGAATCAAAGTTGTCACTCTCTTGTTTAAAGTGTTCTACTATGGATTCATGGCTTAAACCCAAGATTTCAAAACTTCCCAAAATCAGAATTTAGACTTTTTTTTAGTGTATAAAAATGTCATCTTTCCCCTAGATTTGGAATCGTCATCATCAAGTTAGTATTCTTGGAGATATCATTGATTGAATCAAAGTTGTCACCTTTTTGTTTAAAGTTTTCTACTATGGATTCATGGCTCAAACCCAAGATTTCAAAACATCCTGAAATCAGAATTTGGGCTTTCCTGAGTGTATGAGGTGTATAAAAATGTCGTCTTTCGCCTAGATTTAGAATCGTCATAATCAAATTAGTATTCTTGGAGTTATCGTTGATTGAAACAAGGTTGTCCTTTTCATGTTTAAGGTGTTCTACTTTGGACGCATGGCCAAAACTCAAGTTTTGAAAACTTCCCGAAATTAGAATTTGGAATGTCTTTAGTGTATTTAGTGCATCAAAATGCCGTCTTTCACCTGGATTTGGAATCGTCATCATCAAATTAGTATACTCAGAGATATCGTCTAATGAATCAAAGTGGTCACTTCCTTCCTTAAAGTCTTCTACTGTGGACCCATGCATAAAACTTAAGTTTTCAATACTTCCCGAAACCAGAATTTAGACTTTCTTGAGTGTATTTAGTGTAAAAAAATGTCGCCTTTCACCTAAATTTTGAATCGTCATCATCAAATTAGTATTCTTGGAGATACCGTTGATTGAAACAAGGTTGCCCTTTTCATTTTTATGGTGTCCTATTATTGACGCATGTCTAAAACTCAAGTTTTCAAAACTTCCCGAAATTAGAATTTGGACTTTCTTTAGTGTATTTAGTGTATAAAAATGTCATCTTTCACCTAGAATAGGAATCGTCATCATTAAATTTGTATACATAGAGATATCCTTGTTTGAGTCAAAGTGGTCGCTGTCTTGTTCAAAGTGTTCTACCTTGGATTCATGGCTAAAACTCAAGTTTTCGAAACTTCCAAAAATCAGAATTTGGACCTTCACCAATGTGTGTAGTGCATCAAAATGTCGTCTTTCAACAAAATTTGGAATTGCCATCATCAAATTAGTATGCTTGAAGATATGGTTGATTGAATCAAAGTTGTCTCTTTCTTGTTTAAAGTGTTCCACAATGGACCAACCGTTAAAACACAATTTTTGAAAACATTTCGAAATCAGAATCTAGACTTTCTTGACTATATATAGTGTATCAAAATGTCGTCTTTCACATAGATTTGGAATCTTCATCATGAAATTAGTATGCTTGTAGATAAGGCTCATTGAATCAAAGTTGTCACTTTCTTGTTTAAAGTGTTCTACTATGGATTCATGGCTCAAACCCAAGATTTCAAAACTTTCCGAAGTAAGAATTTGGACTTTCTTGAGTGTATTTAGTGTAATAAAATGTTGCCTTTAATCTAGATTTGGAATCGTCATCATCAAACAAGTATTCTTGGAGATATCATTGATTGAATCAAAGTTGTCACTTTCTTGTTTAAAGTGTTCTACTATGGATTCATGGCTCAAACCCAAGATTTCAAAACTTTTCGAAGTAAGAATTTGGACTTCCTTGAGTGTATTTAGTGTATCAAAATGTTGCCATTAACCTAGATTTGGAATCGTCATCATCAAACAAGTATTCTTCGAGATATCATTGATTGAATCCAAGTTGTCACTTTCTTGTTTAAAGTGTTCTACTATGGATTCATGGCTCAAACCCAAGATTTCAAAACTTCCCGAAATTAGAATTTGGACTTTTTTTTAGTATATATAGTGTATAAAAATGTCGTCTTTCCCCTAGATTTGGAATCGTCATCATCAAATTAGTATTGTTGCAGATATCATTGATTGAATCAAAGTTGTCACTTTTTTGTTTAAAGTTTTCTACTTTGGATTCATGGCTCAAACCCAAGATTTCAAAACTTCCTGAAATCAAAATTTGGGCTTTCCTGAGTGTAGGAGGTGTATAAAAATGTCGTGTTTCGCCTAGATTTGGAATCGTCATCGTCAAATTAGTATTCTTAGAGTTATCGTTGATTGAAACAAGGTTGTCCTTTTCGTGTTTAAGGTGTTCTACTTTGGACGCATGGCCAAAACTCAACTTTTGAAAACCTCCCGAAATTAGAATTTGGACTGTGTTTAGTGTATTTAGTGTATCAAAATGTCGTCTTTTACCTAGATTTGGATTCGTCATCATCAAATTAGTACACTCGGAGATATCGTCGATTTAATGAAAGTGGTCACTTTCTTCCTTAAAGTCTTCTACTGTGGACCCATGCATAAAACTCAAGTTTTCAAAACCTCTTGAAATCAGAATTTGGACTTTCTTGAGTGTATCTAATGTAAAAAATGTCTATTTTAACCTAAATTTTGAATCGTCATCATCAAATTAGTATTCTTGGACATATCGTTTATTGAAACAAGGTTGCCCTTTTCATTTTTATGGTGTCCTACTATTGACGCATGGCTAAAGCTCAAGTTTCCAAAACTTCCCAAAATTAGAATTTTGACTTTCTTTAGTGTATTTAGTGTATAAAAATTTCATCTTTCACCTGGAATAGGAAATGTCATCGTCAAATTTTTATACATGGAGATATCCTTGTTTGAGTGAAAGTTGTCACTTTCTTGTTCAAAGTGTTCCACCATGGATTAATGGCCAAAACTCAAGTTTTCGAAATTTCTAGAAATCAGAATTTGGACTTTCTTCAATGTATGCATTGCATCAAAATGTAGTCTTTCAACAAAATTTGGAATCGCCATCATCAAATTCGTGTGCTTGAAGATATGGTTGATTCAATCAAAGTTGTCTCTTTCTTGTTTAAAGTGTTCAACTATGGACCAACAGCTAAAACTCAACTTTTCGAAATCAGAATCTTGACTTTCTTGAACGTACATAGTGTATCAAAATGTCGTCTTTCACATAGATTTGGAATCTTCATCACGAAATTAGTATGCTTGTAGATAAGGTTGATTGAATCAAAGTTGTTCCTCTCTCGTTTAAAGACTTCAACTTTGGACACTGGAAAAAAACTCAACTTTTGAAAACTTTTCGAAGTAAGAATTTGGACTTTCTTGAGTGTATTTAGTGTATCAAAATGTTGCCTTTAACCTAGATTTGGAATCGTCATCATCAAACTAGTATTCCTGGAGATATCATTGATTGAATCAAAGTTGTCACTTTCTTGTTTAGAGTGTTCTACTATGGATTCATGGCTCAAACCCAAGATTTCAAAACTTCCCGAAATTAGAATTTGGGCTTTCCTGAGTGTATGTCGTGTATAAAAATGTCGTCTTTCACCTCGATTTGGAATCGTCACCATCAAATTAGTATTCTTGGAGATGCCGTTGATTGAAAGAAGGTTGTCCTTTTCATGTTTAAGGTGTTCTACTATGGATGCATGGCCAAAACTCAAGTTTTAAAAACTTTTCGAAATTAGAATTTGGACCGTCTTTAGTGTATTTAGTGCATCAAAATGTCGTCTTTCACCTAGATTTGGATTCGTCATCATCAAAGTAGTACACTCGGAGATATCGTCGATTGAATGAAAGTGGTCACTTTCTTCCTTAAAGTCTTCTACTGTGGACCCTTGCAATAAACTCAAGTTTTCAAATCCTCCCGAAATCAGAATTTGGACTTTCTTGAGTGTATCTAGTGTAAAAAAATGTCGCCTTTCACCTAAATTTTGAATCGTCATCATCAAATTATTATTCTTTGAGATATCGTTGATTGAAACAAGGTTGCCCTTTTCATTTTTATTGTGTCCTACATTTGATGCATGGCTAAAACTCAAGTTTTCAAAACTTTCCCAAATTAGAATTTGGACTTTGTTTAGTGTATTTAGTGTATAAAAATGTCGTCTTTCACCTAGAATAGGAATCATCATCATCAAATTTGTGTACATGGAGATATCCTTGTTTGAGTCAAAGTTGTCACTTTCTTGTTCAAAGTGTTCTACCTTGGATTCATGGCTAAAACTCAAGTTTTCGAAACTTCCAGAAATCAGAATTTGGATTTTCTTCAATGTATGTGCATCGAAATGTCGCGTTTCAACAAAATTTGGAATCGCCATCATCAAATTAGGATGCTTGAAGATATGGTTGATTGAATCAAAGTTGTCTCTTTCTTGTTTAAAGTGTTCAACTATGGACCAACAGCTAAAACTCAACTTTTCGGAATCAGAATCTTGACTTTCTTAGATGTATATAGTGTATCAAAATGTCGTCTTTCACGTAGATTTGGAATCTTCATCATGAAATTAGTATGCTTGTAGATAAGGTTTATTGAATCAAAGTTATTCCTCTCTTGTTTAAAGACTTCAACTTTGGACATTGGAAAAGAACTCAACTTTTGAAAACTTTTCGAAGGAAGAATTTGGACTTTCTTTAGTGTATTTAGTGTATCAAAATGTTGCCTTTAACCTGGATTTGGAATCGTCATCATCAAACTAGTATTCTTGGAGATATCATTGATTGAATCAAAGTTGTCACTCTCTTGTTTAAAGTGTTCTACTATGGATTCATGGCTTAAACCCAAGATTTCAAAACTTCCCGAAATCAGAATTTAGACCTTTTTTTAGTGTATAAAAATGTCATCTTTCCCCTAGATTTGGAATCGTCATCATCAAGTTAGTATTCTTGGAGATATCATTGATTGAATCAAAGTTGTCACCTTTTTGTTTAAAGTTTTCTACTATGGATTCATGGCTCAAACCCAAGATTTCAAAACTTCCTGAAATCAGAATTTGGGCTTTCCTGAGTGTATGAGGTGTATAGAAATGTCGTCTTTCGCCTAGATTTAGAATCGTCATAATCAAATTAGTATTCTTGGAGTTATCGTTGATTGAAACAAGGTTGTCCTTTTCATGTTTAAGGTGTTCAACTTTGGACGCATGGCCAAAACTCAAGTTTTGAAAACTTCCCGAAATTAGAATTTGGAATGTCTTTAGTGTATTTAGTGCATCAAAATGCCGTCTTTCACCTGGATTTGGAATCGTCATCATCAAATTAGTATACTCAGAGATATCGTCTAATGAATCAAAGTGGTCACTTCCTTCCTTAAAGTCTTCTACTGTGGACCCATGCATAAAACTTAAGTTTTCAATACTTCCCGAAACCAGATTTAGACTTTCTTGAGTGTATTTAGTGTAAAAAAATGTCGCCTTTCACCTAAATTTTGAATCGTCATCATCAAATTAGTATTCTTGGAGATATCGTTGATTGAAACAAGGTTGCCCTTTTCATTTTTATGGTGTCCTATTATTGACGCATGTCTAAAACTCAAGTTTTCAAAACTTCCCGAAATTAGAATTTGGACTTTCTTTAGTGTATTTAGTGTATAAAAATGTCATCTTTCACCTAGAATAGGAATCGTCATCATTAAATTTGTATACATAGAGATATCCTTGTTTGAGTCAAAGTGGTCGCTGTCTTGTTCGAAGTGTTCTACCTTGGATTCATGGCTAAAACTCAAGTTTTCGAAACTTCCAAAAATCAGAATTTGGACCTTCATCAATGTGTGTAGTGCATCAAAATGTCGTCTTTCAACAAAATTTGGAATCGCCATCATCAAATTAGTATGCTTGAAGATATGGTTTGATTGAATCAAAGTTGTCTCTTTCTTGTTTAAAGTGTTCCACTATGGACCAACGGTTAAGACACAATTTTTGAAAACATTTCGATATCAGAATCTGGACTTTCTTGACTATATATAGTGTATCAAAATGTCGTCTTTCACATAGAGTTGGAATCTTCATCATGAAATTAGTATGCTTCTAGATAAGGCTCATTGAATCAAAGTTGTCACTTTCTTGTTTAAAGTGTTCTACTATGGATTCATGGCTCAAACCCAAGATTTCAAAACTTTTCGAAGTAAGAATTTGGACTTTCTTGAGTGTATTTAGTGTATCAAAATGTTGCCTTTAATCTAGATTTGGAATCGTCATCATCAAACAAGTATTCTTGGAGATATCATTGATTGAATCAAAGTTGTCACTTTCTTGTTTAAAGTGTTCTACTATGGATTCATGGCTCAAACCCAAGATTTCAAAACTTTCCGAAGTAAGAATTTGGACTTCCTTGAGTGTATTTAGTGTATCAAAATGTTGCCATTAACCTAGATTTGGAATCGTCATCATCAAACAAGTATTCTTGGAGATATCATTGATTGAATCCAAGTTGTCACTTTCTTGTTTAAAGTGTTCTACTATGGATTCATGGCTCAAACCCAAGATTTCAAAACTTCCCGAAATTAGAATTTGGACTTTTTTTAGTATATATAGTGTATAAAAATGTCGTCTTTCCCCTAGATTTGGAATCGTCACCATCAAATTAGTATTCTTGGAGATATCATTGATGGAATCAAAGTTGTCACTTTTTTGTTTAAAGTTTTCTACTTTGGATTCATGGCTCAAACCCAAGATTTCAAAACTTCCTGAAATCAAAATTTGGGCTTTCCTGAGTGTAGGTGTATAAAAATGTCGTGTTTCGCCTAGATTCTGAATCGTCATCGTCAAATTAGTATTCTTGGAGTTATCGTTGATTGAAACAAGGTTGTCCTTTTCGTGTTTAAGGTGTTCTACTTTGGACGCATGGCCAAAACTCAACTTTTGAAAACCTCCCGAAATTAGAATTTGGACTCTGTTTAGTGTATTTAGTGCATCAAAATGTTGTCTTTTACCTAGATTTGGATTCGTCATCATCAAATTAGTACACTCGGAGATATCGTCGATTTAATGAAAGTGGTCACTTTCTTCCTTAAAGTCTTCTACTGTGGACCCATGCATAAAACTCAAGTTTTCAAAACCTCTCGAAATCAGAATTTGGACTTTCTTGAGTGTATCTAATGTAAAAAAATGTCTCTTTTAACCTAAATTTTGAATCGTCATCATCAAATTAGTATTCTTGGACATATCGTTTATTGAAACAAGGTTGCCCTTTTCATTTTTATGGTGTCCTACTATTGACGCATGGCTAAAGTGTTGGAATTTGAGCGAATACTTGTGTACGCACAAGTTAAACTTGATCAGATGGATCATGAATTGCTTAGCAGCAATGTGCTCATGAGATAGCTAGAGATAGCTCAACGTGAGTTTTGAATAGCTCACAGTAGCTTAAGCTAACTCACTCCAGCTCAACTCCAGCTCACCTAGCTCTCTCTAGCTCACCTAGCTCACTCTAGCTCAAGTCAACTCAAGGTTGTTGGACCCAGCTCGGGGTAGTGACACTAGCTGAGTGATAGTGAGGTGGCAGTGACATGTCATCGGGTGATGACATGGCAGCTTACATGGACTACTAGCCAATTGACATGTGACTTAACCATGTGCTGACACATGGCAACACATAAATCTCTCTCTCTTCCTTATGGATGAAAGGCCACCATTATGGGTGGTTACACCAAGTTGGTTAAGGATGGTTATGGGTGGTTACTTGGAAGGTTCCAAGCACCCTTTCTCCAAAGACGAGTCCTTTGGGAAGGGGTGGCACTCAATTATAAATAGACCACCACCCATTTCATCCAATGCATCAATTTGAGAGCCCTTTATTTGTATATTACAAAATAAAGGTAAGAGAAGAGGATTGAAAGGTATTCTTCTAGAGAGAAGAATAAGAGACTTGCAAAGAAGGCACATTGGGTTGTGAAAGTATTTTGGTTGCTGCTTCTTTAAGTTGGTAATCAAATTACCCTTGGTGTGGAGTTGTGTTTTACATCAAATCGATCCTAGCAAAGTAAGATTTCTATTCCACTATCTTTCAGATAAGAAATCTTTCATAAAGCTCAAGTTTCCAAAACTTCTCAAAATTAGAATTTTGACTTTCTTTAGTGTATTTAGTGTATAAAAATTTCATCTTTCACCTGGAATAGGAAATGTCATCGTCAAATTTTTATACATGGAGATATCCTTGTTTGAGTGAAAGTTGTCACTTTCTTGATCAAAGTGTTCCACCATGGATTAATGGCTAAAACTCAAGTTTTCGAAATTTCCAGAAATCAGAATTTGGACTTTCTTCAATGTATGCATTGCATCAAAATGTAGTCTTTCAACAAAATTTGGAATCGCCATCATCAAATTAGTGTGCTTGAAGATATGGTTGATTCAATCAAAGTTGTCTCTTTCTTGTTTAAAGTGTTCAACTATGGACCAACAGCTAAAACTCAACTTTTCGAAATCAGAATCTTGACTTTCTTGAACGTAGATAGTGTATCAAAATGTCGTCTTTCACATAGATTTGGAATCTTCATCACGAAATTAGTATGCTTGTAGATAAGGTTGATTGAATCAAAGTTGTTCCTCTCTCGTTTAAAGACTTCAACTTTGGACACTGGAAAAAAACTCAACTTTTGAAAACTTTTCGAAGTAAGAATTTGGACTTTCTTAAGTGTATTTAGTGTATCAAAATGTTGCCTTTAACCCAGATTTGGAATCGTCATCATCAAACTAGTATTCCTGGAGATATCATTGATTGAATCAAAGTTGTCACTTTCTTGTTTAGAGTGTTCTACTATGGATTCATGGCTCAAACCCAAGATTTCAAAACTTCCCGAAATCAGAATTTGGACTTTTTTTTAGTGTATATAGTATATAAAAATGTCGTCTTTCCCTTAGATTTGGAATCGTCATCATCAAATTAGTATTCTTGGAGATATCATTGATTGAATCAAAGTTGTCACTTTTTTGTTTAAAGTTTTCTACTATGGATTCATGGCTCAAACCCAAGATTTCAAAACTTCCCGAAATCAGAATTTGGGCTTTCCTGAGTGTATGTCGTGTATAAAAATGTCATCTTTCGCTTGGATTTGGAATCATCACCATCAAATTAGTATTCTTGGAGATGCCATTGATTGAAAGAAGGTTGTCCTTTTCATGTTTAAGGTGTTCTACTATGGATGCATGGCCAAAACTCAAGTTTTAAAAACTTTTCGAAATTAGAATTTGGACCGTCTTTAGTGTATTTAGTGCATCAAAATGTCGTCTTTCACCTAGATTTGGATTCGTCATCATCAAAGTAGTACACTCGGAGATATCGTCGATTGAATGAAAGTGGTCACTTTCTTCCTTAAAGTCTTCTACTGTGGACCCTTGCATTAAACTCAAGTTTTCAAATCCTCCCGAAATCAGAATTTGGACTTTCTTGAGTGTATCTAGTGTAAAAAAATGTCGCCTTTCACCTAAATTTTGAGTCGTCATCATCAAATTATTATTCTTTGAGATATCGTTGATTGAAATAAGGTTGCCCTTTTCATTTTTATTGTGTCCTACATTTGATGCATGGCTAAAACTCAAGTTTTCAAAACTTTCCCAAATTAGAATTTGGACTTTGTTTAGTGTATTTAGTGTATAAAAATGTCGTCTTTCACCTAGAATAGGAATCATCATCATCAAATTTGTGTACATGGAGATATCCTTGTTTGAGTCAAAGTTGTCACTTTCTTGTTCAAAGTGTTCTACCTTGGATTCATGGCTAAAACTCAAGTTTTCGAAACTTCCAGAAATCAGAATTTGGATTTTCTTCAATGTATGTGCATCGAAATGTCGCGTTTCAACAAAATTTGGAATCGCCATCATCAAATTAGGATGCTTGAAGATATGGTTGATTGAATCAAAGTTGTCTCTTTCTTGTTTAAAGTGTTCAACTATGGACCAACAGCTAAAACTCAACTTTTCGGAATCAGAATCTTGACTTTCTTAGATGTATATAGTGTATCAAAATGTCGTCTTTCACGTAGATTTGGAATCTTCATCATGAAATTAGTATGCTTGTAGATAAGGTTGATTGAATCAAAGTTATTCCTCTCTTGTTTAAAGACTTCAACTTTGGACATTGGAAAAGAACTCAACTTTTGAAAACTTTTCGAAGTAAGAATTTGGACTTTCTTTAGTGTATTTAGTGTATCAAAATGTTGCCTTTAACCTGGATTTGGAATCGTCATCATCAAACTAGTATTCTTGGAGATATCATTGATTGAATCAAAGTTGTCACTCTCTTGTTTAAAGTGTTCTACTATGGATTCATGGCTTAAACCCAAGATTTCAAAACTTCCCAAAATCAGAATTTAGACTTTTTTTTAGTGTATAAAAATGTCATCTTTCCCCTAGATTTGGAATCGTCATCATCAAGTTAGTATTCTTGGAGATATCATTGATTGAATCAAAGTTGTCACCTTTTTGTTTAAAGTTTTCTACTATGGATTCATGGCTCAAACCCAAGATTTCAAAACATCCTGAAATCAGAATTTGGGCTTTCCTGAGTGTATGAGGTGTATAAAAATGTCGTCTTTCGCCTAGATTTAGAATCGTCATAATCAAATTAGTATTCTTGGAGTTATCGTTGATTGAAACAAGGTTGTCCTTTTCATGTTTAAGGTGTTCTACTTTGGACGCATGGCCAAAACTCAAGTTTTGAAAACTTCCCGAAATTAGAATTTGGAATGTCTTTAGTGTATTTAGTGCATCAAAATGCCGTCTTTCACCTGGATTTGGAATCGTCATCATCAAATTAGTATACTCAGAGATATCGTCTAATGAATCAAAGTGGTCACTTCCTTCCTTAAAGTCTTCTACTGTGGACCCATGCATAAAACTTAAGTTTTCAATACTTCCCGAAACCAGAATTTAGACTTTCTTGAGTGTATTTAGTGTAAAAAAATGTCGCCTTTCACCTAAATTTTGAATCGTCATCATCAAATTAGTATTCTTGGAGATACCGTTGATTGAAACAAGGTTGCCCTTTTCATTTTTATGGTGTCCTATTATTGACGCATGTCTAAAACTCAAGTTTTCAAAACTTCCCGAAATTAGAATTTGGACTTTCTTTAGTGTATTTAGTGTATAAAAATGTCATCTTTCACCTAGAATAGGAATCGTCATCATTAAATTTGTATACATAGAGATATCCTTGTTTGAGTCAAAGTGGTCGCTGTCTTGTTCAAAGTGTTCTACCTTGGATTCATGGCTAAAACTCAAGTTTTCGAAACTTCCAAAAATCAGAATTTGGACCTTCACCAATGTGTGTAGTGCATCAAAATGTCGTCTTTCAACAAAATTTGGAATTGCCATCATCAAATTAGTATGCTTGAAGATATGGTTGATTGAATCAAAGTTGTCTCTTTCTTGTTTAAAGTGTTCCACAATGGACCAACCGTTAAAACACAATTTTTGAAAACATTTCGAAATCAGAATCTAGACTTTCTTGACTATATATAGTGTATCAAAATGTCGTCTTTCACATAGATTTGGAATCTTCATCATGAAATTAGTATGCTTGTAGATAAGGCTCATTGAATCAAAGTTGTCACTTTCTTGTTTAAAGTGTTCTACTATGGATTCATGGCTCAAACCCAAGATTTCAAAACTTTCCGAAGTAAGAATTTGGACTTTCTTGAGTGTATTTAGTGTAATAAAATGTTGCCTTTAATCTAGATTTGGAATCGTCATCATCAAACAAGTATTCTTGGAGATATCATTGATTGAATCAAAGTTGTCACTTTCTTGTTTAAAGTGTTCTACTATGGATTCATGGCTCAAACCCAAGATTTCAAAACTTTTCGAAGTAAGAATTTGGACTTCCTTGAGTGTATTTAGTGTATCAAAATGTTGCCATTAACCTAGATTTGGAATCGTCATCATCAAACAAGTATTCTTCGAGATATCATTGATTGAATCCAAGTTGTCACTTTCTTGTTTAAAGTGTTCTACTATGGATTCATGGCTCAAACCCAAGATTTCAAAACTTCCCGAAATTAGAATTTGGACTTTTTTTTAGTATATATAGTGTATAAAAATGTCGTCTTTCTCCTAGATTTGGAATCGTCATCATCAAATTAGTATTGTTGCAGATATCATTGATTGAATCAAAGTTGTCACTTTTTTGTTTAAAGTTTTCTACTTTGGATTCATGGCTCAAACCCAAGATTTCAAAACTTCCTGAAATCAAAATTTGGGCTTTCCTGAGTGTAGGAGGTGTATAAAAATGTCGTGTTTCGCCTAGATTTGGAATCGTCATCGTCAAATTAGTATTCTTAGAGTTATCGTTGATTGAAACAAGGTTGTCCTTTTCGTGTTTAAGGTGTTCTACTTTGGACGCATGGCCAAAACTCAACTTTTGAAAACCTCCCGAAATTAGAATTTGGACTGTGTTTAGTGTATTTAGTGTATCAAAATGTCGTCTTTTACCTAGATTTGGATTCGTCATCATCAAATTAGTACACTCGGAGATATCGTCGATTTAATGAAAGTGGTCACTTTCTTCCTTAAAGTCTTCTACTGTGGACCCATGCATAAAACTCAAGTTTTCAAAACCTCTCGAAATCAGAATTTGGACTTTCTTGAGTGTATCTAATGTAAAAAATGTCTCTTTTAACCTAAATTTTGAATCGTCATCATCAAATTAGTATTCTTGGACATATCGTTTATTGAAACAAGGTTGCCCTTTTCATTTTTATGGTGTCCTACTATTGACGCATGGCTAAAGCTCAAGTTTCCAAAACTTCCCAAAATTAGAATTTTGACTTTCTTTAGTGTATTTAGTGTATAAAAATTTCATCTTTCACCTGGAATAGGAAATGTCATCGTCAAATTTTTATACATGGAGATATCCTTGTTTGAGTGAAAGTTGTCACTTTCTTGTTCAATGTGTTCCACCATGGATTAATGGCCAAAACTCAAGTTTTCGAAATTTCTAGAAATCAGAATTTGGACTTTCTTCAATGTATGCATTGCATCAAAATGTAGTCTTTCAACAAAATTTGGAATCGCCATCATCAAATTCGTGTGCTTGAAGATATGGTTGATTCAATCAAAGTTGTCTCTTTCTTGTTTAAAGTGTTCAACTATGGACCAACAGCTAAAACTCAACTTTTCGAAATCAGAATCTTGACTTTCTTGAACGTACATAGTGTATCAAAATGTCGTCTTTCACATAGATTTGGAATCTTCATCACGAAATTAGTATGCTTGTAGATAAGGTTGATTGAATCAAAGTTGTTCCTCTCTCGTTTAAAGACTTCAACTTTGGACACTGGAAAAAAACTCAACTTTTGAAAACTTTTCGAAGTAAGAATTTGGACTTTCTTGAGTGTATTTAGTGTATCAAAATGTTGCCTTTAACCTAGATTTGGAATCGTCATCATCAAACTAGTATTCCTGGAGATATCATTGATTGAATCAAAGTTGTCACTTTCTTGTTTAGAGTGTTCTACTATGGATTCATGGCTCAAACCCAAGATTTCAAAACTTCCCGAAATTAGAATTTGGGCTTTCCTGAGTGTATGTCGTGTATAAAAATGTCGTCTTTCACCTCGATTTGGAATCGTCACCATCAAATTAGTATTCTTGGAGATGCCGTTGATTGAAAGAAGGTTGTCCTTTTCATGTTTAAGGTGTTCTACTATGGATGCATGGCCAAAACTCAAGTTTTAAAAACTTTTCGAAATTAGAATTTGGACCGTCTTTAGTGTATTTAGTGCATCAAAATGTCGTCTTTCACCTAGATTTGGATTCGTCATCATCAAAGTAGTACACTCGGAGATATCGTCGATTGAATGAAAGTGGTCACTTTCTTCCTTAAAGTCTTCTACTGTGGACCCTTGCAATAAACTCAAGTTTTCAAATCCTCCCGAAATCAGAATTTGGACTTTCTTGAGTGTATCTAGTGTAAAAAAATGTCGCCTTTCACCTAAATTTTGAATCGTCATCATCAAATTATTATTCTTTGAGATATCGTTGATTGAAACAAGGTTGCCCTTTTCATTTTTATTGTGTCCTACATTTGATGCATGGCTAAAACTCAAGTTTTCAAAACTTTCCCAAATTAGAATTTGGACTTTGTTTAGTGTATTTAGTGTATAAAAATGTCGTCTTTCACCTAGAATAGGAATCATCATCATCAAATTTGTGTACATGGAGATATCCTTGTTTGAGTCAAAGTTGTCACTTTCTTGTTCAAAGTGTTCTACCTTGGATTCATGGCTAAAACTCAAGTTTTCGAAACTTCCAGAAATCAGAATTTGGATTTTCTTCAATGTATGTGCATCGAAATGTCGCGTTTCAACAAAATTTGGAATCGCCATCATCAAATTAGGATGCTTGAAGATATGGTTGATTGAATCAAAGTTGTCTCTTTCTTGTTTAAAGTGTTCAACTATGGACCAACAGCTAAAACTCAACTTTTCGGAATCAGAATCTTGACTTTCTTAGATGTATATAGTGTATCAAAATGTCGTCTTTCACGTAGATTTGGAATCTTCATCATGAAATTAGTATGCTTGTAGATAAGGTTTATTGAATCAAAGTTATTCCTCTCTTGTTTAAAGACTTCAACTTTGGACATTGGAAAAGAACTCAACTTTTGAAAACTTTTCGAAGGAAGAATTTGGACTTTCTTTAGTGTATTTAGTGTATCAAAATGTTGCCTTTAACCTGGATTTGGAATCGTCATCATCAAACTAGTATTCTTGGAGATATCATTGATTGAATCAAAGTTGTCACTCTCTTGTTTAAAGTGTTCTACTATGGATTCATGGCTTAAACCCAAGATTTCAAAACTTCCCGAAATCAGAATTTAGACCTTTTTTTAGTGTATAAAAATGTCATCTTTCCCCTAGATTTGGAATCGTCATCATCAAGTTAGTATTCTTGGAGATATCATTGATTGAATCAAAGTTGTCACCTTTTTGTTTAAAGTTTTCTACTATGGATTCATGGCTCAAACCCAAGATTTCAAAACTTCCTGAAATCAGAATTTGGGCTTTCCTGAGTGTATGAGGTGTATAGAAATGTCGTCTTTCGCCTAGATTTAGAATCGTCATAATCAAATTAGTATTCTTGGAGTTATCGTTGATTGAAACAAGGTTGTCCTTTTCATGTTTAAGGTGTTCAACTTTGGACGCATGGCCAAAACTCAAGTTTTGAAAACTTCCCGAAATTAGAATTTGGAATGTCTTTAGTGTATTTAGTGCATCAAAATGCCGTCTTTCACCTGGATTTGGAATCGTCATCATCAAATTAGTATACTCAGAGATATCGTCTAATGAATCAAAGTGGTCACTTCCTTCCTTAAAGTCTTCTACTGTGGACCCATGCATAAAACTTAAGTTTTCAATACTTCCCGAAACCAGATTTAGACTTTCTTGAGTGTATTTAGTGTAAAAAAATGTCGCCTTTCACCTAAATTTTGAATCGTCATCATCAAATTAGTATTCTTGGAGATATCGTTGATTGAAACAAGGTTGCCCTTTTCATTTTTATGGTGTCCTATTATTGACGCATGTCTAAAACTCAAGTTTTCAAAACTTCCCGAAATTAGAATTTGGACTTTCTTTAGTGTATTTAGTGTATAAAAATGTCATCTTTCACCTAGAATAGGAATCGTCATCATTAAATTTGTATACATAGAGATATCCTTGTTTGAGTCAAAGTGGTCGCTGTCTTGTTCGAAGTGTTCTACCTTGGATTCATGGCTAAAACTCAAGTTTTCGAAACTTCCAAAAATCAGAATTTGGACCTTCATCAATGTGTGTAGTGCATCAAAATGTCGTCTTTCAACAAAATTTGGAATCGCCATCATCAAATTAGTATGCTTGAAGATATGGTTTGATTGAATCAAAGTTGTCTCTTTCTTGTTTAAAGTGTTCCACTATGGACCAACGGTTAAGACACAATTTTTGAAAACATTTCGATATCAGAATCTGGACTTTCTTGACTATATATAGTGTATCAAAATGTCGTCTTTCACATAGAGTTGGAATCTTCATCATGAAATTAGTATGCTTCTAGATAAGGCTCATTGAATCAAAGTTGTCACTTTCTTGTTTAAAGTGTTCTACTATGGATTCATGGCTCAAACCCAAGATTTCAAAACTTTTCGAAGTAAGAATTTGGACTTTCTTGAGTGTATTTAGTGTATCAAAATGTTGCCTTTAATCTAGATTTGGAATCGTCATCATCAAACAAGTATTCTTGGAGATATCATTGATTGAATCAAAGTTGTCACTTTCTTGTTTAAAGTGTTCTACTATGGATTCATGGCTCAAACCCAAGATTTCAAAACTTTCCGAAGTAAGAATTTGGACTTCCTTGAGTGTATTTAGTGTATCAAAATGTTGCCATTAACCTAGATTTGGAATCGTCATCATCAAACAAGTATTCTTGGAGATATCATTGATTGAATCCAAGTTGTCACTTTCTTGTTTAAAGTGTTCTACTATGGATTCATGGCTCAAACCCAAGATTTCAAAACTTCCCGAAATTAGAATTTGGACTTTTTTTAGTATATATAGTGTATAAAAATGTCGTCTTTCCCCTAGATTTGGAATCGTCACCATCAAATTAGTATTCTTGGAGATATCATTGATGGAATCAAAGTTGTCACTTTTTTGTTTAAAGTTTTCTACTTTGGATTCATGGCTCAAACCCAAGATTTCAAAACTTCCTGAAATCAAAATTTGGGCTTTCCTGAGTGTAGGTGTATAAAAATGTCGTGTTTCGCCTAGATTCTGAATCGTCATCGTCAAATTAGTATTCTTGGAGTTATCGTTGATTGAAACAAGGTTGTCCTTTTCGTGTTTAAGGTGTTCTACTTTGGACGCATGGCCAAAACTCAACTTTTGAAAACCTCCCGAAATTAGAATTTGGACTCTGTTTAGTGTATTTAGTGCATCAAAATGTTGTCTTTTACCTAGATTTGGATTCGTCATCATCAAATTAGTACACTCGGAGATATCGTCGATTTAATGAAAGTGGTCACTTTCTTCCTTAAAGTCTTCTACTGTGGACCCATGCATAAAACTCAAGTTTTCAAAACCTCTCGAAATCAGAATTTGGACTTTCTTGAGTGTATCTAATGTAAAAAAATGTCTCTTTTAACCTAAATTTTGAATCGTCATCATCAAATTAGTATTCTTGGACATATCGTTTATTGAAACAAGGTTGCCCTTTTCATTTTTATGGTGTCCTACTATTGACGCATGGCTAAAGTGTTGGAATTTGAGCGAATACTTGTGTACGCACAAGTTAAACTTGATCAGATGGATCATGAATTGCTTAGCAGCAATGTGCTCATGAGATAGCTAGAGATAGCTCAACGTGAGTTTTGAATAGCTCACAGTAGCTTAAGCTAACTCACTCCAGCTCAACTCCAGCTCACCTAGCTCTCTCTAGCTCACCTAGCTCACTCTAGCTCAAGTCAACTCAAGGTTGTTGGACCCAGCTCGGGGTAGTGACACTAGCTGAGTGATAGTGAGGTGGCAGTGACATGTCATCGGGTGATGACATGGCAGCTTACATGGACTACTAGCCAATTGACATGTGACTTAACCATGTGCTGACACATGGCAACACATAAATCTCTCTCTCTTCCTTATGGATGAAAGGCCACCATTATGGGTGGTTACACCAAGTTGGTTAAGGATGGTTATGGGTGGTTACTTGGAAGGTTCCAAGCACCCTTTCTCCAAAGACGAGTCCTTTGGGAAGGGGTGGCACTCAATTATAAATAGACCACCACCCATTTCATCCAATGCATCAATTTGAGAGCCCTTTATTTGTATATTACAAAATAAAGGTAAGAGAAGAGGATTGAAAGGTATTCTTCTAGAGAGAAGAATAAGAGACTTGCAAAGAAGGCACATTGGGTTGTGAAAGTATTTTGGTTGCTGCTTCTTTAAGTTGGTAATCAAATTACCCTTGGTGTGGAGTTGTGTTTTACATCAAATCGATCCTAGCAAAGTAAGATTTCTATTCCACTATCTTTCAGATAAGAAATCTTTCATAAAGCTCAAGTTTCCAAAACTTCTCAAAATTAGAATTTTGACTTTCTTTAGTGTATTTAGTGTATAAAAATTTCATCTTTCACCTGGAATAGGAAATGTCATCGTCAAATTTTTATACATGGAGATATCCTTGTTTGAGTGAAAGTTGTCACTTTCTTGATCAAAGTGTTCCACCATGGATTAATGGCTAAAACTCAAGTTTTCGAAATTTCCAGAAATCAGAATTTGGACTTTCTTCAATGTATGCATTGCATCAAAATGTAGTCTTTCAACAAAATTTGGAATCGCCATCATCAAATTAGTGTGCTTGAAGATATGGTTGATTCAATCAAAGTTGTCTCTTTCTTGTTTAAAGTGTTCAACTATGGACCAACAGCTAAAACTCAACTTTTCGAAATCAGAATCTTGACTTTCTTGAACGTAGATAGTGTATCAAAATGTCGTCTTTCACATAGATTTGGAATCTTCATCACGAAATTAGTATGCTTGTAGATAAGGTTGATTGAATCAAAGTTGTTCCTCTCTCGTTTAAAGACTTCAACTTTGGACACTGGAAAAAAACTCAACTTTTGAAAACTTTTCGAAGTAAGAATTTGGACTTTCTTAAGTGTATTTAGTGTATCAAAATGTTGCCTTTAACCCAGATTTGGAATCGTCATCATCAAACTAGTATTCCTGGAGATATCATTGATTGAATCAAAGTTGTCACTTTCTTGTTTAGAGTGTTCTACTATGGATTCATGGCTCAAACCCAAGATTTCAAAACTTCCCGAAATCAGAATTTGGACTTTTTTTTAGTGTATATAGTATATAAAAATGTCGTCTTTCCCTTAGATTTCGAATCGTCATCATCAAATTAGTATTCTTGGAGATATCATTGATTGAATCAAAGTTGTCACTTTTTTGTTTAAAGTTTTCTACTATGGATTCATGGCTCAAACCCAAGATTTCAAAACTTCCCGAAATCAGAATTTGGGCTTTCCTGAGTGTATGTCGTGTATAAAAATGTCATCTTTCGCTTGGATTTGGAATCATCACCATCAAATTAGTATTCTTGGAGATGCCATTGATTGAAAGAAGGTTGTCCTTTTCATGTTTAAGGTGTTCTACTATGGATGCATGGCCAAAACTCAAGTTTTAAAAACTTTTCGAAATTAGAATTTGGACCGTCTTTAGTGTATTTAGTGCATCAAAATGTCGTCTTTCACCTAGATTTGGATTCGTCATCATCAAAGTAGTACACTCGGAGATATCGTCGATTGAATGAAAGTGGTCACTTTCTTCCTTAAAGTCTTCTACTGTGGACCCTTGCATTAAACTCAAGTTTTCAAATCCTCCCGAAATCAGAATTTGGACTTTCTTGAGTGTATCTAGTGTAAAAAAATGTCGCCTTTCACCTAAATTTTGAGTCGTCATCATCAAATTATTATTCTTTGAGATATCGTTGATTGAAATAAGGTTGCCCTTTTCATTTTTATTGTGTCCTACATTTGATGCATGGCTAAAACTCAAGTTTTCAAAACTTTCCCAAATTAGAATTTGGACTTTGTTTAGTGTATTTAGTGTATAAAAATGTCGTCTTTCACCTAGAATAGGAATCATCATCATCAAATTTGTGTACATGGAGATATCCTTGTTTGAGTCAAAGTTGTCACTTTCTTGTTCAAAGTGTTCTACCTTGGATTCATGGCTAAAACTCAAGTTTTCGAAACTTCCAGAAATCAGAATTTGGATTTTCTTCAATGTATGTGCATCGAAATGTCGCGTTTCAACAAAATTTGGAATCGCCATCATCAAATTAGGATGCTTGAAGATATGGTTGATTGAATCAAAGTTGTCTCTTTCTTGTTTAAAGTGTTCAACTATGGACCAACAGCTAAAACTCAACTTTTCGGAATCAGAATCTTGACTTTCTTAGATGTATATAGTGTATCAAAATGTCGTCTTTCACGTAGATTTGGAATCTTCATCATGAAATTAGTATGCTTGTAGATAAGGTTGATTGAATCAAAGTTATTCCTCTCTTGTTTAAAGACTTCAACTTTGGACATTGGAAAAGAACTCAACTTTTGAAAACTTTTCGAAGTAAGAATTTGGACTTTCTTTAGTGTATTTAGTGTATCAAAATGTTGCCTTTAACCTGGATTTGGAATCGTCATCATCAAACTAGTATTCTTGGAGATATCATTGATTGAATCAAAGTTGTCACTCTCTTGTTTAAAGTGTTCTACTATGGATTCATGGCTTAAACCCAAGATTTCAAAACTTCCCAAAATCAGAATTTAGACTTTTTTTTAGTGTATAAAAATGTCATCTTTCCCCTAGATTTGGAATCGTCATCATCAAGTTAGTATTCTTGGAGATATCATTGATTGAATCAAAGTTGTCACCTTTTTGTTTAAAGTTTTCTACTATGGATTCATGGCTCAAACCCAAGATTTCAAAACATCCTGAAATCAGAATTTGGGCTTTCCTGAGTGTATGAGGTGTATAAAAATGTCGTCTTTCGCCTAGATTTAGAATCGTCATAATCAAATTAGTATTCTTGGAGTTATCGTTGATTGAAACAAGGTTGTCCTTTTCATGTTTAAGGTGTTCTACTTTGGACGCATGGCCAAAACTCAAGTTTTGAAAACTTCCCGAAATTAGAATTTGGAATGTCTTTAGTGTATTTAGTGCATCAAAATGCCGTCTTTCACCTGGATTTGGAATCGTCATCATCAAATTAGTATACTCAGAGATATCGTCTAATGAATCAAAGTGGTCACTTCCTTCCTTAAAGTCTTCTACTGTGGACCCATGCATAAAACTTAAGTTTTCAATACTTCCCGAAACCAGAATTTAGACTTTCTTGAGTGTATTTAGTGTAAAAAAATGTCGCCTTTCACCTAAATTTTGAATCGTCATCATCAAATTAGTATTCTTGGAGATACCGTTGATTGAAACAAGGTTGCCCTTTTCATTTTTATGGTGTCCTATTATTGACGCATGTCTAAAACTCAAGTTTTCAAAACTTCCCGAAATTAGAATTTGGACTTTCTTTAGTGTATTTAGTGTATAAAAATGTCATCTTTCACCTAGAATAGGAATCGTCATCATTAAATTTGTATACATAGAGATATCCTTGTTTGAGTCAAAGTGGTCGCTGTCTTGTTCAAAGTGTTCTACCTTGGATTCATGGCTAAAACTCAAGTTTTCGAAACTTCCAAAAATCAGAATTTGGACCTTCACCAATGTGTGTAGTGCATCAAAATGTCGTCTTTCAACAAAATTTGGAATTGCCATCATCAAATTAGTATGCTTGAAGATATGGTTGATTGAATCAAAGTTGTCTCTTTCTTGTTTAAAGTGTTCCACAATGGACCAACCGTTAAAACACAATTTTTGAAAACATTTCGAAATCAGAATCTAGACTTTCTTGACTATATATAGTGTATCAAAATGTCGTCTTTCACATAGATTTGGAATCTTCATCATGAAATTAGTATGCTTGTAGATAAGGCTCATTGAATCAAAGTTGTCACTTTCTTGTTTAAAGTGTTCTACTATGGATTCATGGCTCAAACCCAAGATTTCAAAACTTTCCGAAGTAAGAATTTGGACTTTCTTGAGTGTATTTAGTGTAATAAAATGTTGCCTTTAATCTAGATTTGGAATCGTCATCATCAAACAAGTATTCTTGGAGATATCATTGATTGAATCAAAGTTGTCACTTTCTTGTTTAAAGTGTTCTACTATGGATTCATGGCTCAAACCCAAGATTTCAAAACTTTTCGAAGTAAGAATTTGGACTTCCTTGAGTGTATTTAGTGTATCAAAATGTTGCCATTAACCTAGATTTGGAATCGTCATCATCAAACAAGTATTCTTCGAGATATCATTGATTGAATCCAAGTTGTCACTTTCTTGTTTAAAGTGTTCTACTATGGATTCATGGCTCAAACCCAAGATTTCAAAACTTCCCGAAATTAGAATTTGGACTTTTTTTTAGTATATATAGTGTATAAAAATGTCGTCTTTCCCCTAGATTTGGAATCGTCATCATCAAATTAGTATTCTCGGAGATATCATTGATTGAATCAAAGTTGTCACTTTTTTGTTTAAAGTTTTCTACTTTGGATTCATGGCTCAAACCCAAGATTTCAAAACTTCCTGAAATCAAAATTTGGGCTTTCCTGAGTGTAGGAGGTGTATAAAAATGTCGTGTTTCGCCTAGATTTGGAATCGTCATCGTCAAATTAGTATTCTTGGAGTTATCGTTGATTGAAACAAGGTTGTCCTTTTCGTGTTTAAGGTGTTCTACTTTGGACGCATGGCCAAAACTCAACTTTTGAAAACCTCCCGAAATTAGAATTTGGACTGTGTTTAGTGTATTTAGTGTATCAAAATGTCGTCTTTTACCTAGATTTGGATTCGTCATCATCAAATTAGTACACTCGGAGATATCGTCGATTTAATGAAAGTGGTCACTTTCTTCCTTAAAGTCTTCTACTGTGGACCCATGCATAAAACTCAAGTTTTCAAAACCTCTTGAAATCAGAATTTGGACTTTCTTGAGTGTATCTAATGTAAAAAATGTCTCTTTTAACCTAAATTTTGAATCGTCATCATCAAATTAGTATTCTTGGACATATCGTTTATTGAAACAAGGTTGCCCTTTTCATTTTTATGGTGTCCTACTATTGACGCATGGCTAAAGCTCAAGTTTCCAAAACTTCCCAAAATTAGAATTTTGACTTTCTTTAGTGTATTTAGTGTATAAAAATTTCATCTTTCACCTGGAATAGGAAATGTCATCGTCAAATTTTTATACATGGAGATATCCTTGTTTGAGTGAAAGTTGTCACTTTCTTGTTCAATGTGTTCCACCATGGATTAATGGCCAAAACTCAAGTTTTCGAAATTTCTAGAAATCAGAATTTGGACTTTCTTCAATGTATGCATTGCATCAAAATGTAGTCTTTCAACAAAATTTGGAATCGCCATCATCAAATTCGTGTGCTTGAAGATATGGTTGATTCAATCAAAGTTGTCTCTTTCTTGTTTAAAGTGTTCAACTATGGACCAACAGCTAAAACTCAACTTTTCGAAATCAGAATCTTGACTTTCTTGAACGTACATAGTGTATCAAAATGTCGTCTTTCACATAGATTTGGAATCTTCATCACGAAATTAGTATGCTTGTAGATAAGGTTGATTGAATCAAAGTTGTTCCTCTCTCGTTTAAAGACTTCAACTTTGGACACTGGAAAAAAACTCAACTTTTGAAAACTTTTCGAAGTAAGAATTTGGACTTTCTTGAGTGTATTTAGTGTATCAAAATGTTGCCTTTAACCTAGATTTGGAATCGTCATCATCAAACTAGTATTCCTGGAGATATCATTGATTGAATCAAAGTTGTCACTTTCTTGTTTAGAGTGTTCTACTATGGATTCATGGCTCAAACCCAAGATTTCAAAACTTCCCGAAATTAGAATTTGGGCTTTCCTGAGTGTATGTCGTGTATAAAAATGTCGTCTTTCACCTCGATTTGGAATCGTCACCATCAAATTAGTATTCTTGGAGATGCCGTTGATTGAAAGAAGGTTGTCCTTTTCATGTTTAAGGTGTTCTACTATGGATGCATGGCCAAAACTCAAGTTTTAAAAACTTTTCGAAATTAGAATTTGGACCGTCTTTAGTGTATTTAGTGCATCAAAATGTCGTCTTTCACCTAGATTTGGATTCGTCATCATCAAAGTAGTACACTCGGAGATATCGTCGATTGAATGAAAGTGGTCACTTTCTTCCTTAAAGTCTTCTACTGTGGACCCTTGCAATAAACTCAAGTTTTCAAATCCTCCCGAAATCAGAATTTGGACTTTCTTGAGTGTATCTAGTGTAAAAAAATGTCGCCTTTCACCTAAATTTTGAATCGTCATCATCAAATTATTATTCTTTGAGATATCGTTGATTGAAACAAGGTTGCCCTTTTCATTTTTATTGTGTCCTACATTTGATGCATGGCTAAAACTCAAGTTTTCAAAACTTTCCCAAATTAGAATTTGGACTTTGTTTAGTGTATTTAGTGTATAAAAATGTCGTCTTTCACCTAGAATAGGAATCATCATCATCAAATTTGTGTACATGGAGATATCCTTGTTTGAGTCAAAGTTGTCACTTTCTTGTTCAAAGTGTTCTACCTTGGATTCATGGCTAAAACTCAAGTTTTCGAAACTTCCAGAAATCAGAATTTGGATTTTCTTCAATGTATGTGCATCGAAATGTCGCGTTTCAACAAAATTTGGAATCGCCATCATCAAATTAGGATGCTTGAAGATATGGTTGATTGAATCAAAGTTGTCTCTTTCTTGTTTAAAGTGTTCAACTATGGACCAACAACTAAAACTCAACTTTTCGGAATCAGAATCTTGACTTTCTTAGATGTATATAGTGTATCAAAATGTCGTCTTTCACGTAGATTTGGAATCTTCATCATGAAATTAGTATGCTTGTAGATAAGGTTTATTGAATCAAAGTTATTCCTCTCTTGTTTAAAGACTTCAACTTTGGACATTGGAAAAGAACTCAACTTTTGAAAACTTTTCGAAGGAAGAATTTGGACTTTCTTTAGTGTATTTAGTGTATCAAAATGTTGCCTTTAACCTGGATTTGGAATCGTCATCATCAAACTAGTATTCTTGGAGATATCATTGATTGAATCAAAGTTGTCACTCTCTTGTTTAAAGTGTTCTACTATGGATTCATGGCTTAAACCCAAGATTTCAAAACTTCCCGAAATCAGAATTTAGACCTTTTTTTAGTGTATAAAAATGTCATCTTTCCCCTAGATTTGGAATCGTCATCATCAAGTTAGTATTCTTGGAGATATCATTGATTGAATCAAAGTTGTCACCTTTTTGTTTAAAGTTTTCTACTATGGATTCATGGCTCAAACCCAAGATTTCAAAACTTCCTGAAATCAGAATTTGGGCTTTCCTGAGTGTATGAGGTGTATAGAAATGTCGTCTTTCGCCTAGATTTAGAATCGTCATAATCAAATTAGTATTCTTGGAGTTATCGTTGATTGAAACAAGGTTGTCCTTTTCATGTTTAAGGTGTTCAACTTTGGACGCATGGCCAAAACTCAAGTTTTGAAAACTTCCCGAAATTAGAATTTGGAATGTCTTTAGTGTATTTAGTGCATCAAAATGCCGTCTTTCACCTGGATTTGGAATCGTCATCATCAAATTAGTATACTCAGAGATATCGTCTAATGAATCAAAGTGGTCACTTCCTTCCTTAAAGTCTTCTACTGTGGACCCATGCATAAAACTTAAGTTTTCAATACTTCCCGAAACCAGATTTAGACTTTCTTGAGTGTATTTAGTGTAAAAAAATGTCGCCTTTCACCTAAATTTTGAATCGTCATCATCAAATTAGTATTCTTGGAGATATCGTTGATTGAAACAAGGTTGCCCTTTTCATTTTTATGGTGTCCTATTATTGACGCATGTCTAAAACTCAAGTTTTCAAAACTTCCCGAAATTAGAATTTGGACTTTCTTTAGTGTATTTA